>OY979460.1:1365146-11357646 GCA_963855545.1 Ethmia dodecea | reverse complement strand
TGATGCGAGCGTAGAGGGTGTCCGCCCATATTGGCGCCCCGTAGAGCGCCATGGAGCGTACCACGCCGGCGTACAGCCGACGGCAGCTCCCCCCTGGCCCCCCCAAATTGGGGAGGAGCCTCCCCAGCGCTCCGGCTGCGGCCACCAGGCGTGGGGCCAAGCGCCGGAAGTGCTCCGCGAATCCCCATTTGCCATCGAGGACGAGTCCCAGGTACAACCTAACCTAACCTAACCTAACCTAACCTAACCTAACCTAACCTAACCTAACCTAACCTAACCTAACCTAACCTAACCTAACCTAACCTAACCTAACCTTTTTTTTTTTTTTTTTGAGTGGGGAAATCCTTCATCGGATACACACACCACCCCGGGGGGAGTGGTGTGGTTATGCCGGACTCCTACCGGCTAAAACCCCACTGTGTTCCTCCGCTCCGCCATAGGGACGTGACCACGGGGAGGCCGAAGCATTACGTCCGCAGCCACGTCGGCGGGCCGCCTACCGCAGGAACTGCGCGGTAGGCCCTCCTCTGCGGGACAGGGGGGAGTGATCCCTGTCCCGGACGCTCCGAAGGCGCGTGGGAACACCACGCGCGCCTTCGCGGCGAGGCCTAACCAGTGGACGGTGATGCCCCCGCATCACCGCCCGGGCCTCGTTAGGTGGGGAGGAGGAGAGAGGCATATGCTCTCCTCCTGCGGCCTGTGCGTCTGCGGCGGATCGGGAGAGAAGAGGGGTCCTCCTCCCTGTCCCTCTCCGCCGCCTCCTTCTGCGACATGACTGTCTCGCAGAAGGAGAGGACCGCTTTCCACGACCTCTTGTCGCCGACCATAGAACGCACTACGGCCGGTAAGGAGAGGAAGGGGTGTTACTCCAGGCCTGGACTATGGAAGCCAATTCCACTGCATCGCGATCTAGGCTTTTCAAGGCCCATCTGGGGGAAGCCGAAGCGTGGCCGCTGGGACGACGATGCGTGTCCGGGGCTTGGGATGCGGAGACAATGTCGAACCGTATATACAAATGGTCCGACATTGTCTCCACATCCTCCATAACCCTCCAGTCCCGGACACGGCGTGCTAAGGCAGGGGTTGTGAACGAAACGTCCACAATGGACCCCCCCTGCCAACGCACGCACGTGTTGACCGACCCCCGGTTCAGAACCGTGAGGCCGGTCATCGTCGCCCACTCCGCAAGAGTCTCGCCGCGTGCATCCGTCGCGGGACAGCCCCAAGCCGTGATCTTGGCATTGAGGTCGCCCACGAGGAGCGCCGGACAGGGTAGAGTCTGCCCAATGAGGGCCCCTACCCGGTCCAGGAACGCTTCAAACTCGGCGAGACTTCTGTTGGGAGAGAAATATGCCCCGATTAGGACAATTTCTCTCCAGCGGATCGCCACGTACCCTCGGCCCCTCGCTAAGGTGGGAGGGGGCAGTATGCCTTCTGCCCCTGACGCTATTATGATGGCCACCGAGCCGTCTTGGTCCTCTACCCAGTTATCCCTGGGAGGGACGAAGTACGGCTCAGCGACCACCGCGACGTCTATCAACCACTGCGCCATGGATTGCAGGAGAAGATCCTGCGCACCGGCGCAGTGGTTGATATTCGCCTGGAGGATCCGATGGTTCGTCTTGATCATGACGTAACCATCGGATCTCCCCTTGGTGCGGCCAGAGCCGCGGGAGCATTGGCGGCCGGGGTCCTTGCGGCCGCCTTCCTGGGTGCACGTTTCGGGGCCTTAGCCCAGGCGCACCCCTTGCTCCCTGCGCTGTGCCCGGCTGGCTTGCCCACTGCAGCGCAGAGCGCACAGTGGGGAGCGGCCGAGCACCCTCTGGCCTTGTGGCCGGATTGACCGCAGCGATAGCAGTCCTCGCTGCGGTCAATCTCTGAGGTGCATTGCTGCCTGACATGCCCAGCCGTCAGGCAGCGGTAGCACCTCATGGGTCGGCTCTCCAGGCGTTTCACCTGTGCGGACGTCCAGCCCACCAAGAGCCGACCCTCAGCCACTTTTTGGGCCGCTGCCACCGGGCAGCGAACCCACACGGACCACTGCGCGTGGGGTGTGTAGTAGAGTTGGCCAACTTTGACCTCGTCTACCGCACACCCACCGCGCTTCGCCACCGCGGCGGCGACCTCCTCCACCGAGGCTGAGTCGTCCAGACCGGAAATGCGCAATTCTGCGCACTTTACCGGTCTGGATACTCGGACGTCAGCCTCGTTGAGCACCTCCCTCAGCTTTGCAGCGAGGGAGTTCGCCTTGTCTCCGCTTGTGGCTCCAGGGACCTCTAGCACGGCCCCTCCTGTGACGGCCTTACGGAACCTCACCCCAGGGATGCCAAGTCCTTCTAAGCTGATCTTGGACTTGGCATCCTCGATCACCGACTTGTAGGTGAGGCCCCTGTCCTCCGCTCCAGGCTGGAGCGTGAGGACAACGGCCGTTGAGCGGAGGGGTCGTTTTTTGCTCTTCCTCTTCTTTTTCTTCTTCGGCCCCTCCCCTTGGCCAGGTGTTTTAGCCTGAGGGGGGGGCTTGGCCACTGCTGGTGTCCCTTTAGCGGCAGGGCCACCCTTCTTACTCTTCTTCACCACCGTCGACCAGCCCTCCTCCATGGAGGGAGGAACTGGTGGCAGTGGGTGGGGCACCTGGGGAGTATGTTTAGGGGCGGCAGGGTTTTTGGCCGCCTTTTTATTCTTTTTACCCTTCGCCCCTTTGCTGGTACCTTCTCCTCCACCAGTTGCACCACCGGCTGTAGCGACGGCGGGTTTTGGTGGTACGGGGCGCCCTGGAGTTGACTTGGCTGCCCCATCTAATCTGTCTCCGGCAAGTGGCGGACGCACCCGCTTGGCCGGGAGGAGACGCTCTTCGAGGGACTCCAGCCTCGCGCTCATCATGGTCCCGCATTGGACCAAAATTGAGCGCGTTAGGTCTTCGAGCTGGAAACCCGGAGGCTGAAAGGGTACTCCCTCTACCGCCGCTGCCCCTCGCCTCAGGGCCTGCTCCAGGCTGACCTTCAGCTCGCCCATCTCCTTACGGAGTTCGGCCATCTCGGCCTTTAGGCGAGCGTTATCAGCCTGGAGCCTCGCCGTCTCGTCAGAGACAGAGCGAGTGCGCAGCTCCTCCACTGCTTCTCGGATTGAGGCCGCCGCCTTCTTGAGGGCACCTTGAAATGTGCCCTTCAAGTTTTTCGATTTAGCAGCGACGTTGAGAATAACCCCCACACTGTCGAGCACCTGTTGATTCAGGGCCTCGGCAGTGCAGGCGTCCCCGGCGTTGCCACTTAGCGAGGCCTCCGAGAGGCGAACCAATCTCCTTTGATCCGCCTGCCTTGCCAATCGAGCGACCTCCTCCTCAGCTTCTAGGTGGAGCTCCTCTCGCCTTAGCGCCAAAAGTTCCGCCTTCGCCTGGGCCAGCCCCACGTACTTGGCCATGGTCAGTGGCCGGCCCCTTCCCCTTTTGGCGGACCCAGATGTTGTGGGCCTCGCACGTGTCTCTGAGCCGGAGTCGCTACTCGAGCGATCCGGCTCGTTGTCATTGCTTCGCTGTCGTTTTCGGCCCTCGGACGCAGGTCTGAGGGTTGATTGCGACAGCGGTGCGTCCGATGGGACCTCGTCCGTCGACATCCCAGACTCTGCTTCCGCGTCAAACCGCCCGAGCAGAACCCGCGCCACCGGTAACGCCTGCTTCAAACCGCCATCTTCTACACAAGGAGAAGACGGGGCTGAGTCTCCGGAGCCCTCATCGGTTTGGGCAGGAGAGAAAAACTCTCTCCTCCCACTCACGTCCGAGTCACTTACCCTGGAGAGAGAGAAGAACTCCTCTCTTCCTCCAGGCTGGATTATGCCGCGATTTTTAAACCACAGTCCTTCCCGGCTTCTGGTTGAAATACCAAGAACCGGAGACGACTGTGCCAACTCTCCCGACCTCACGGTCTCCACCGTGTCGCAGGAATCCGACGACACGGTGACGACCGCAGGTTCGATCACCCCTATTGTTATGTCCAAAGGGTTGGACGAAGAAGACGCATTAGCACTTGCGTCCCTCCCACCTTCCTCGCAGTCTTCCCCTTCCAACCACTTTTTGAGCCCACTGTTCTTAATGACCAAGGTCTTATTTGGTGTCACTCTGGTATTCTTAAATATTTTATTTGTTAGTGAATTTTTCTCCATTTTTATTCCCACGAGTATGGGGGAAGTATGGTCCATCCGGGCAGTGCCCCCTGTACCCGGATAACCCTAATACTCCTAAGGAGGGCGGGAAACCTCCCCGGGTTGGCCGCTAGAAGGTGGAATATACTCTCCACCTGTCCCTCGGAGATGATGACACCGCCGAGGGCATTCGACGCCACGTTGCCCCAACGCCGAAACTTGAGTGGTTTTTTATAGAGGTGTCCTTCCTCGCGGTCCGGGCGGTAAAGCCAAGACCCCCGGTCCCACCGAAGCCGCGAGACGTGACCACTCCGGAAACGGGATTACGGTATGCCGACGGTGGCCGGGAGAAGAACTCTCCCTGGCCTGCTCGGAGGCAGTGTAAGTGCACACCGAGCCCGCCCCTGCCTCTCCACTGTGCCCTCTGCTAATCAGAGGGACACGCGGAGAGACGCCTGTGGTAGTCTTAGCCGCGACCGGGGAATGGACACAGAAACCCTGTGTCGATTCGCCAGTCCCGTTGCCCAGGGTGCGCCACGAGGAGGCGACTACCAATGCACCCCAACCTAACCTAACCTAACCTAACCTAACCTTTTTTTTTTTTTTTTTTTTTTTTTTAACCAGGGAAAATGCATTACTGCATACGCACCCGACCCGGGGGGGCCGGGGGTTATGTGGGGCTCTGCAGCCTAGTGCTGCCATACCCACTAAAAACCCTGGTGTGTTCCTCCTCGCCGCTTCGGACCCAGCCGTGGCACCGCGGTTGTGCATCCGCAGCTGGGTCACGGCCGCCCGCAACACCTTGCGGGGCCTCCTCGAGGGGGAGTCGAGCGAACCCCCCCCTATCTCCGCTTAAGGCGCCCCGGAACACCAGGGGCGCCTTCCAGCACGGGACCTCTCTACGCGGGTGACGGATCCCCCGATCACGTCACCCACAGGTCCCCTCAGGGCGGTTGGTAGTAGGCGGCGTAGGCCCGCCTACCTCGCCCTGGTCGCCTGCGGCAGATGGGGAGCGCGTCGACATCGTCTTCCCGCTCCCTCTCCGCCGCCTCCTTCTGCGACATGACTTCGTCACAGAAGGAGACGACCGCCTGCCAGGCCTGCTCACTGCCGATCATGGCGTTCACCATGTTCGGCAGTGTCAGAGCCTGCACGCCGATAGCCGCGGACAGGGCCGCACGAGGGACCGCCCAAGCGGGGCACTCCTCGCGCGTGTGTCGTGCCGTGTCCTCGGCCATCCCACAATGGTGGCACGCCGTTGACGGCTCGCGGCCCACCACCTGGCACAGATACCTCCCGAAGCAACCATGCCCGGTCAGCATCTGCACCAAGCGGTAGGTCAGCGGGCCGTGCCTACGCCCCAGCCAGTCTTTGAGGACTGGCCGGACGGCGGCCACCAGATCCCCGGCTCCTCCGGGGACCTCCAACCGAGCCGTCCACTTCCGAAGGAGGACCTCCTCTCTCCAGCGAGCGACCTCCAGCGGATGGAGACGGCTCCCCTCTCGTGCTCGCCAATACACCGTCGCGAGTACCTCGGCCTCGAGGTCCCATGGCGGTGTTCCGGCGAGCACGCACGCGCCGTCGAAAGCGACGGTGCGGTACGCCCGAGCCACCCTCAACGCTATGACCCGCTGCGGACGTCGTAGCAGGGGTCTGATGCGAGCGTAGAGGGTGTCCGCCCATATTGGCGCCCCGTAGAGCGCCATGGAGCGTACCACGCCGGCGTACAGCCGACGGCAGCTCCCCCCTGGCCCCCCCAGATTGGGGAGGAGCCTCCCCAGCGCTCCGGCTGCGGCCACCAAACGTGGGGCCAAGCGCCGGAAGTGCTCCGTGAACCCCCATTTGCCATCGAGGACGAGTCCCAGGTACTTCATCGTCGACCCGATGGCAATAGGGGTTCCGCCCACCACAATCCTCGCCCCCGGAGGTGGTGCACGCCGGGGCCCATGAAAAAGCAGGGCCTCGGACTTACTCAGCGCCACCTCCAGACCCAGCGCCCGGATGCGGTGGACCACCTGGGCAACCGCTGCCGTCGCCAGCACGGTCGCCTCCCGGAGGGTGCTGCCTCGGGCCGCCACCAGGGTGTCGTCAGCGTAGCAAATCACGCTGACCCCCGGCAAATTAGCCCCTCGCAGCACCTTGTCGTAACCGATGTTCCACAGGAGCGGTCCAAGGACCGACCCCTGTGGAACACCGCACGACATTTCCCTCCTCTCCTGGCGGACTTCGGTCGGGTAAGCTACTGCTCGCCCGACAAAGTAGTCCGCCAGGACCCTCCTGAGGTACTGGGGTATATTGTGATACCCCAGCCCCTCCATCACGGCCTCCCAGGGCAGGGTGTTAAACGCGTTAGCGATATCTAACGATACCGCCAACAACACCCCGCCCTCCGAGACCGCCTCCTCAGCGAGGTCCCTTAAACGCGCGATTGCGTCCACGGTCGACCTCCCGCACCGGAAGCCGAACTGCGCGTCATGCAGATCTGGCCCCCCGTCCCTCAAACACTCGGCGATGCGAGCAGCGAGCACACGCTCGAAAAGCTTGCTCGCCTCGCCGAGTAGCACAATGGGACGGTAAGCCGACGGCAGTTCGGCGGGGCGCCCGTCCTTACGAAGAAGGACGAGCTTGCCCGTCTTCCACGCGTGGGGAAATCGACCCTGGACCAAACACGCGTCCATAAGGGACCTCACCCATCCACCCATTTCCACCGAGGCAAGAACCAACACTCGCCCCGGTATCCCGTCCTGTCCGGGGGCGGTTTTCTTCGACCGAAGTCTCTGGATCGCCGCCCCGAACTCCTCCTCGGAAATGGGTGGAACCACCTCCGCCAATTGAGGCCCATTGGCGGCCACGGAGGACGGCAACCAGGCGTTCCGCTGCGGGAACAGCGTGGTCACCACCCTCTCCAGGAGCTCAGGTTGGAGACTCTTGGTCAGGGGGGGTGCCCAAGGCCGTAGCTTCTTTCGCACGACCTTGTACGGCTTCCCCCACGGATCCCTATTGAGAGTCTCCAACCACTCCTCCCACGCCGACTCCTTGGCTCTAGCAATGGCCACCCGCAGAGCCTTGCAGGCGGCACTGTAGGCCAAGTAGTCGGCGTCCTCCCTGTTTTGGTCTCGGACCCTCCTCCTCCTTCCATGGGTGTACTGGCGTCGCGCAACGACACACGCTCGACGCAAGTCGCGGAGCTCTGCGCGCCACCAATACACCCTTTGACACGGAGGGAGCGGCTTCGCTCGGGGCATCGCTGCGTCACACACTCGTGTCAACGCAGCGCCCAGCCGCTCCGCCTCCGCGTCCACATCCGAGACCAAAACATCGCCCGCCACCCAGGCCTCCACAATGGAGGCCTCCTTGGCGACCTCCTCCCGGAGTCGCCCCAGCACCCAGCGACGATCCTCCTGAATAGGGGATCGGGGTTCCCTTCCTCGGGTGGTAATGGACGTGGAGATCTCATATCGGATATAACGGTGATCCGATAGAGTCTCCACGTCCACCTCCACCCTCCATCCCTGAACACGGCGGGCTAGGGCGGGGGCCGCTAACGCAAGGTCCACAATAGACCCGCCCTGTCGCCGCACGCACGTGTTCACCGATCCCCTATTCAGGATCTCCAACCCCATGGACGCTATCCATTCCTCAAGTACCTCGCCCCGCACATCCGTTGCTGGTGATCCCCACGCCATAGATTTGGCGTTGAAATCACCGGCAACTAGTACGGGGTTGGGGTGTACTTGCCGAATCAAAGTCCCGACCTCAAAAAGCCACTGCTCAAAGAGGGCGAGACTGCGATTCGGGGAAAAGTACACCCCAACGACAGCAACACCGCCCACAACCGCCAAAACGCATCCTCGACCCTTCGCTACCTTTTCGAAGGGCGAGGAGCCACGAGCCGCCGGGGCGATGATTGCCACCGAGTCCTCACGGTCCCCAACCCAGTCGGACTGGGGGGGGACAAAATAAGGCTCGGCGACCACTGCAACATCGATCAACCACTCTGCTATGCTCTGGACTAACGCGTCCTGAGCACCGCGAGAGTGGTTGATGTTTGCCTGCAGGTACCTGAGGATAGCCATTAATTGGAAGCGTCCATCATCTCCGCCACTGGGTGTTGGGGCAACTCAGTCGCCCTCTTCTTCCTCTTACGCCTTTTACGGGCCTTCCGACCCGTCTTGGTGGCCGCGTGGGAGCCGCAACCCTTTCCCAAACGGTGCGCCGCTGGCTTGTCAGCAGCGGCGCACAACGGGCAACGCGGCTCATCAGCCGTGCAAAACACTGCCGTGTGGCCGGGCTGACCGCAGCGGTAGCACAAATTGCTACGGTCAACCCCGGTGCACTTGGAGCTGAAATGACCCAGCTCCAAGCACCGATAACACCGGAGTGGCTTGGGTTCCAGCAACGCAACGCGTGCTGAAACCCAGCCCACCCTGAGCCGGCCACTGTCGGTCACTTTTTTGGCCACCGCCACAGGGCAGCTTAGCCAGAGTGATCCAGTACCGGATGGGCCTCGTGTTACCCTTCCGGATCGGATCACCCCCACAGGGCAGCCGCTCTCCGTCGCGACCGCCGCCACCGCCTCTTCCACGGACACAGAGTCGTCCAAGCCGGTCAAGCGCAATTCTGCGCACTTGATCGGCCTGGCGACCCGCACCGTTTCGGGGTCCAGCACCTCCCGCAGCTTCTCTGCGAGAACGTCAGCCTTAGGACCGCACTCGGTGCCCAAAACTTCATACATTCGGGCACCGGTGCCCGCCACCTTGAACCGCATCTCGGTGATGCCAAGAGCCTTCACGTCTACTCGACGTTTGGCCTCCGTCATCACCGAGTCGTACGTCAAGCCCTTCGCCGCGGCTCCTGGCTGCAAAGTAATTGTAATTGCAGCCGAGCTGGGAGGGCGAAGTGTCGGCTTCTTCCTGGTGGGAGCTGACGTTCCAGCACCTCTTTCTGGCACCTTTGCACCCCGAGCGGCAACGGTGCTCCACGACACATTGAGCGACGGGGGTGCCGGGGGTAATGGCCGCGGCTGTCTAACCTGGGCCGCCTCTCTAGCAGCCATGGTTTTTCCTCCCCTACCCTTCCTTTTCCGCTGTGACGCAGCGGAAGTGCCTGCTGGAGTAGGCGTGGGCTGGGAAGCCGCCATAGTTGGGGCGTGCTGGGCCATGCCACCTGCAGGAGTGGTGGGCTGGGCCTTCTCCATGTCCTGGAGCGCCCGCAAAAGTGGGGAGTCCCCAACAGCCACCGTGCCCCGTCTTCGGTCGGCGGCCAATGGAGGCCGGACACGCTGCTCTGGCAGGAGACGATCCTTGAGTCCCTCAAACCGCGCGCTCATCATGTCACCCACCTGACGCATGACTGAGCGCGTGAACTCCTGCGGATCGAACCCCTCCACTGGCGCTGCTGGTGCTGGCGTCGGCGCTTTGTTGGCGGGAGCCCTGGGCTCTACCGGCGCGCGCCTCATCTCCGCACGCATCTGCTCCACCTCTTTTCGGAGCTCGGACAACTCCGACTGTAGACGGTTGTTATCCGCCTGCAGTTTTGCTGTCTCCTCCGAGGTGGATCGCTTATGCAGCACCTCCACCGCCTCCTTGATGGCCGTTGCAGCCTTATTAAGGGCACTTTGGAAAGTGCCCTTAAGGTGACCAGACTTCTTGGAGACCTTACAGATGACCGCCACGCTATCGAGGACCTGCTGGTTTAGGTCAGCGGCCGACGGACCCTCCGCAAAACCCGTCTCGGCTGGACGGGTCACTCGCGTGTCGAGAGTGTTGCGGACCATCTCCGCGACCTCGTCCTCTGCCACCAGGTGTGATTCCTGCCGCCTCTCTGCGAGGAATTGAGCAGAGAAGCGGCCCCTTCCTCGACGTGCAGTAGGCACCTTAGAAGCCGGCTCCGGGTCACCGTCGGAAGCGGTCTCAGACCCGGACCGGCTCCTTTTTCTGCGGTCTTGCCAAAACCTCAATGTCAATGGCATGTCTATGTCGGGGAGGGACTCCATCGATCCCCGGGACGCCCGGTCGGAATCAGATCCCGACAAAGCGGTGCCTGTCCCGGTAGGGCTCCTCCTCAATCTTGCTCCGGTGTTCATGCAGTTGTCATTGGCTCGGACGCGCGCCATCAGGGCACGCGTCTTCGCCACCATTTCGTCAGATCCGTTCAGTTCGCAGTTTTCGTCGGTTATATCAATCGGGCCATAGTTGCCCCCCCCAGAGTACGGTGGGGCGGCCGGCGAGCTGCAACTGCTCAGGGAATCCTGAGAAGTTGCAGCAGGCCGAGAGGGATTCTCCGGCAAAGCCGGTACCCTCCTGGGGTAGTTACATTTGGACTGTGGCTCCATCTCCAAAACTTCACGGAATACACTCCCCACCGCCTTTTCAGGGAGGACGCACTTTTGGGAGGGGTATTTAGTGCCCCCCCAGGCTTGCACTAGCCCTTGATGTGGTTATACCGCCACGGTTCGGTGTGGGAGGATAAAGGCTGGGGCGTGAATGAGCGGAATACTCCACTCATTCCAGCCCAATCCCATATCCCCCCCTTGAGGTAGTCTCAGCCGTGACTGGAGAATGGACACAGAAAGTCTGCGTCCATTTGCCAGCCCCGTTGCCCAGGGTGCGCCACGAGGAGGCGACTACCAATGCACCCCAACCTAACCTAACCTAACCTAACCTAACCTAACCTAACCTATCTCAAACCTAACTTATCCAAACCTCACATATTCCAAACCTCACCTATCCCAAACCTACCCTATCTCAAACCTAACTAATAAAAATAGGTTTGGGATAGGTTAGGTTTGGAATATGTGAGATTTGGATTAGATAGTTATTCCAAACCTCACCTATCCCAAACCTTTATCTCAAACGTAACTAATAACTAATAAAAATAGGTTTGGGATAAGTTAGGTTTGGAATAAGTTAGGTTTGGAATATGTGAGGTTTGGATTACTTAGGTTTGAGATAGGGTAGGTTTGGAATAGGTGAGGTTTGGGATATGTGAGGTTTGGGATAAGTTTGTTTGGAATATGTGAGGTTTGCGATAAGTTAGGTTTGAAATGTGTGAGGTTTGGTTTGGTTTGGTTAGGTTTGGGATAAGTTAATTTTGAGATAGGGTAGGTTTGGGATTAAGGTTTTGGATAGGTTATATATGTTTATTTTCCGCTTTATGTATGTAAAAAAAAATTTTTTTTTTTAAGTAACACTTCTTAATGGTTTGTACAGAGGAATCTATTGCTTTCTTATTTTGAGAGACTTTTTACCTCAAAATTACAAAAAAAAAATCATATATCATATTATATTTTTTAAATTTTTATACATAAAAAACGATCATTCAAAATTTTTATATGCGGCTTGTCCAGTTTTTTTATCAGTAGGAAGAGTCCTACTGATAAAAAAACAATAGAGATTGTACGCTTTTTTTAGACACCTTTGGTTTCGAACACCACACGGGAAGCTTTTATTTAATATATTTTTTTTAAAATTGCTTGCAAAAATTGGGTTTTTGCCTTTTTTTTCAAAATTTTTATATATAGTGTAATACTTGGTAGTATTTAAGTAATGGAAAACACGTTTTTACAACATCAAGACGTATATTATTTACAACTGCTACAAACTTTACAAAGTGAGCAAACAAAAAGATATTTATTGGCCGAACTTGTTCCACGAGCCCGTTCCAAGTAGGACGCGAACCGCGGATGCAAGTCGGACTATATAGTCGGTTTACTACGTAGGCAGGTCTCAGTGGATCGTTCCAAGTAGGACGCGATCACCAAATGCAAGCCTTGTCGTAAACGAGTTGACTTCGAGTAATAAACTAACTAAAACAAGATGTATGGACGAAGGTCATGTTTCCGCGGCGACTCTTGATAGCGCGATTCAGAGTTCGGTACAGCGCCACCTCGTGTCTGCGTAATGATTCATAAGTGCACGTATCGGCTGCATTCCAATAGCATTCCTTTGCGCGGAATCTGCGATACATTGGAGTAATTACGTTTGCTGTTTAAATGTGATTTGGGGTGTTACATTCTCCCCCTCTGGCCCTGAAGTCGTCCCGACGAAGAGGACAGTAATGTTGATTTGTTTAATTAATTTAAACCATATTCTTCCTGGGGCGTCCACGACCACGGTTGGTTACTGCTGGCTTCGCTTCGCAGTCATTGGTGCCTTCCTTGGGCATCCTCTTTTTCGTAAAGGTTTAAGTAATTTCTTTCGCCTGAAGTGAGGAGTTGACTTGAAATGCATGACTTCCACAGAATGCTCATTCTCTCCCTCCCCCTGGCCGAGAATCGCTCCTAGTGCGTAATTGCTCGCATATGTTGTATATTGTTGTGACTCATCTGCTTCTCGTAGAATTGGAGCTACTCCTTCCAAACTGCGGTACACGTTGTTAGCAGCTAGAAAAGCTTCCAGCATCTCCGAGTCCTTTTAACCTTCATATGATGCAGAACAGGAAGCAAAGGATCCCTTTTTCCCCGAGGAAATAACAGCCATCAACTTCTCGAACTGGGCGTCATCTTTGCTGTCTTCTTTGTTTTGGGGTAGGTAGTGGTACGTCCTGATTTTGTTATAAAAACTTGGGTTGCCCGCCGTTGGTCGCCAGTGTAATAGATGTCAAATATATATATTAGGACATATATTATTTATAACTACAACTTCACCACCAGTGTTCAAACAAAAAGATATTTATAAGCCGAACTTGTTCCACGAGCCCGTTCCAATTAGGACGCGAACCGCGGATGCAAGTCGGACTGTATAATAGTCGGTTTATAACGTTGGCAAGTCTCGGTAGGTCGTTCCAAATAGGACGCGATCACCAAATGCAAGCCTTGTCGTAACGTAAACGACTTGGAGTATTAAACTAACTAAAACAAGATGTATGGACGAAGGTCATGTTTCCGCGGCGACTCTTGATAGCGCGATTCAGAGTTCGGTACAGCGCCACCTCGTGTCTGCGTAATGATTCATAAGTGCACGTATCGGCTGCATTCCAATAGCATTCCTTTGCGCGGAATCTGCGATACATTGGAGTAATTACGTTTGCTGTTTAAATGTGATTTGGGGTGTTACAATAGCTTTTTTTTTTTTTTTATTAATAATAGGCAAACTATTTGTCTGCCATCTCACCTGATGGAAAGTGATGATGCAGACGACGATGGAGCATGTTTGCCTAGATAATGCCTATTCACTCTTGCCTTGAAGAGGCCCAGGTCACAGCGTTCCGGAAACAGATCCGCAGGCAGGGAGTTCCATTCCTTAGCCGTTCGCATTAAAAATGTTGAAGCGAAACGCTTTGTGCGAATATTAGGTAGGTCTACAACGTAAGGGTGGAATCCCAACCGGCGCCTCGTGCCCCGGAGATGGAATGGGGACGGGGGTATCAGGTCATGAAGTGACTTCGCACATTCACCGAAATGAATCCTGTAGAATACCGAGAGGCAAGCTACTTTGCGACGGTGCTGGAGGCTCTGCAGCCTAGCCTCAACCAGTTTTGTATCGGCGATGAGCTTCTTAGCGCGTTTTTCAATGGAATCCAAGGCTGCCAGCTGGTATTTGGCAGAACCGTCCTGCTGCTGCAGCTGGTTTGTTTTTCGTCATAACCTTCTTTCTTTTGACGAGACCTTTCTAACGAGCCCTCGTTCTTTTGCCTGGGACGTCTGGAACGCAAAAAATCGCCCTCCCACCCACCCATTCTCAATTTGCTAGGTGGGCTAAGTCCCCATACCGGAATAATTTTGACAAAAATTTTTGGGATAATAAATTTGAAGTAGACACGGAAGCGTCTATCGTTTAGTTTTATAGATTTGTGGAGCACGCCGAAAGGGTAGGTTTAGATTAGGTCAGAGGTTGAGACAAGTAGTGATTTGTGTCACCATAAAGTCGATCGAACTTCGTCTTCAGCGGATATTTGAACGGAACATTCGACTAAATTCGACAGATCTTACATTCGGTGGATCTTACACCTACCCAAACCACAAAGGTGCCTGTTCGTTCCCAGGAAACACAGGGTATATTCAAATACACAAGCGGAAATAAAATAACATTATTGTTTAATTTTTTTTATTTAAAGTCGATTCATTTTGTAGATCTAATAAATAATTTACAACTAATACTAAACTAAGTCATAAATAAAACTATAAAACAAACTAGGTTATAAATATTTTGTACTAACAATTTCGTCTTATTCCTATTCACATCTTTATGACAGAACAATATTTGAAGGATTCGTTTATATTGTAATTCGTAGGTATTCGTACACAAAAAAAAAACAGTACTATTTTTAATCATAAGGGCCGATTTTTCACTCGTCAAATAACAGTCCGATTTAGTATTTGTCCTTTTCTTGTATTTTCTTTATATCTCATGTATTTGACGTTATCTATTGAAAAATCTGCCCTTAATGAAACAGACGCTTGGGGTCTTATATACATACATATTTAAGTGTGATTTAGCTTCTATAATTTTTGTACAGTGTAAGGAATGATTCCAATCGGTGGCAAGGCGTCCTCGTGTCCTGGAACAGGAAGGCGGCAACGGAGCGGCTACCCGGTGAAAACTGCGCACGATAAAGTTGAGCATTATTCATCTTGTATGGAACAGGAATTATAAAAGTTATTGCACATTCATAATTGTCGAATATTTGCATTATATGTGTGTTAACGTTCTAAATTCAAAAGACAAGTGTCATTATTTTTATGTGAGCTGTCGTGTATTCGGCCAGCAGTTAATAAATATTTTGAAATAAAAGTTTTTAAATTATTATAACTAGTTAAGTAGCAGTCATAATTACTAAAGCTATTTATTCAATGCAAATGTTGACCGAAATGAAATCGCAAGTAATAATTAATTCAATTCAAACTTTCACGCTTCTAGACCTTTTTGTCGGCAGTGCGTTGACCGATCAGTCAGTCACCAGCTTCTTTTAAATGTACAGTTTCAATTGTTTCGAAGGTACATTGTATGCGGTACTCACTCTCGGGTCCTCTGACGCATACTAAATTAAGTTTAAGGGCCGCAATATTTTTTAAATTCTGCTTTGAAATAAAATACGTGAATAAAATATAGCTTAAGCTATGTTACTGCTTGATTTCCGAACTTTTGAAATCGGTTTAATAGTTTTTGAGTGTATTCGTCACAAACATACAAATCTTTTATTACCTGACCTCAGAACTTTCGAGTGAGTGAACCGATTTGGATGATTCTTTTTCTATTTGAAAGCTGGTGCTTCCCGTGTGGTTCTGACTATGACATTAATGAGAAAACCATTTAAGTTGTAGTCATTGTTTCCCTCTCTATAATACTAGTGTATGCTACTCACAGGCACCGGCGAGGTCCCCCAGCTGCCCGAAGGCGTCGGCCGTGTGCTGCGCGTGCTCCAGCAGGAGATTCTCCAGCAGCGAAGTGCCATTCGTCAGCGCCGTTCTGGGAAGAGACAATGTTAGCTTGACAGGCTTGTTGGCTCAGTTGGGACCCTGCCTTCTGAGTCGGAGGTCGCGGGTTCGATCCCCGCTCGGGGCCAACATTTGTGTGCATGAACATGTCTGTTGGCTTCGTGTCTGGTCGTTTAATATCTATTTAAGTATGTCTATCAGTTGTTTAGTACCCGTAGTACGGGCTCTGCCTAGTTTTGGGAGTAAATAACCGTGTGTGACTTTTGTCCCACAATTATTATTATTATTATTACTGTTAGTCGAGTACTAGCCCGACAACTATCAAGATGCAGACACAACTGTTTATAACGGACTTGACGCTATTATGTAAGGCTATTAATCATAATTTTTATTGTAAACCATATTTACTACTAAGACATGAGATTAAAAAGAGCTGCCCTTGAGTTTCTTGCTGGCTCTTCTCGGGGTACTGCATTTGGAACTAGCAACACGTCGGTGGAGATGGGCTGCTGTTTACATTTAGCCAATCTTCATGGACGAGTTTAGAGTGCCTTGTTATTATACTATTGACTTTTCTTAGTGTTATTTTAAAATTACATACAAAAACAAATACATTTTAATTTTCACTGAATTATTTACAACGCGTCACAGAATAAGCGCAATTCCTCATACACCGCAATTAGAATATTAAAGTAAAAAAAATATGATCCACTCGTAATTTAGTTTTGTCTAACCGAATTTCATAAAGAGCAATAAAAGTATGGATTCCATTCCTAAATTCACATATGCTAATTCATACTTCAACTCAAATTCAACTCAAATATAATCGATACTGAACAAACTAAAATCAGGAATTGTATTTATTCTGTTACATATTGTATAGTCTGTATCCGCCCGTGGGCTGTTGATGATTCAGGAATTATGGATACTAAACAAGTAATACATACTGAAACACCCAGAAACGAAATCTATTCATGCACAGGTTGAATTTGACTAGACGTTTAACAGTTGGGACATGAAATTGCTGCCTGAAACCAACTTGTGTCGTTAAGTTTTCACAGCTGTTAAAGCCAGACTCGGCTGTATTTGTTATAGCATGTTTACATAGATTATGAAGTCATTAAAGTGTTATGTATAAAATAAATAGCTAGATATAACTAATTCTTTTTAGGTTTAACCCTGGAATAAGAAGAACATTATTCTAAGTAGGTTGAATACTCCTACGAGAAGATAATATTCTTGGTACACTGCATAATATGGAGACTTGTCGTCAGCAACTTGACTACGTAGTCATAAATTTATTGTCGTAAATTAGTCTGTAAGTCTTCCTAAAAATAATAAAATAAATAAATTATGATGTTTAGTACTCACGTATCGAATAAATTGAAGAAGAACGGTCTTGCCTCGCTGCTCGCCCACTGCAACAAATAACAACAACTTTCAGCATACTGCGGTTTATTTCTTTAACTGGCGACCACCTACGCTCTGTTTGTAGGCGGTAAGACTTTATTACTTCCGTAGGTGAAACTGAAACCAGAGACTACGTAAATATGTATCCTATATGACCCGGACTGTAATAAAGAATCGATTTACACCTAGTTCACTCGTGGAACATGCAAATACAAAGCGATAGTCAAGTACTAATAAAAACCCTTCCTATTGACTTTTCCGTAGTTGGATGAAAACTGTTTTATAAGAATTCCTTAGAGTTATCTAGTATAAATTTTATCCACAACAGACTTTTCCGCAATTTAGTTTTTGATTAATGATGAGCTTGCTCTTGACCCCAGACTTGCCCGAGAGCAAAGACGGGGCCTACGTTGGGACGAGCTCACTCGAGCCTTATGGGCTGACCGGTTATATGAAATACAGAAGCTGGCAGGTAAATAGTGGTCCTGTATCCTCCCTGTTGGGTCCAGCCTTTAGTCGTTTCTTCTCCGCAGAGTCGCGTTGGTAGACACTCGCGTATCTTGCTTCTCTGGGTGCTATCACCAATCCATACCAGTCCAGGGGTGGGCTACGGGTTTTCCCTTAAATGTAGGCCATAAAATCCCACTGCAGATTGGAAGACGGTGTTTAGGCTAATTGATATTATCAATGTTGAGACCAGTTGGTTCCAGTTTTCACACACAAGAGATACCCTTGGGTAGCTTAAACACTTCTGATACACTAAAACTAACACCGTAAATAAGACGTGTACATAATGTCTCACCATGGCAATGAGCAGCATCATCACGCCCCACACGCGGCAGTAAGCAGAACTGGCCATGTTGTTATTTTGAGTCGACTTCGAGATGCGGAGCGTGTGTGGCTGCGTGTGCGCCGACTGGCTTGCTCAGAGACTTTCCCGCTGATATACTTGAGGAGGCATTTCCATGACAATGGCGCCTCGCGAGTTGTGGACACAGCGGCTGGTAATGCCAGAGCCTGTGACTCTGCTCGCGTTCATTTTGAAACAAAATGAACGTTTTTTTTTAAGATAAGATTTATCTTAAATCTTTATTGTTCGTGTACTTAATTAAGATCTTTAGATTTATCCAACATACACTCAATTGAAAGTCATCGAAGGCGCATCCATTTCGGAAGAAGCGCCTAAAGAAACTTGACATGAACACAAAATAGTGTATCGAAATTGAATTCAGGGAAATCATATTTTTTTAAGATATTTCAAAACAAATGTAGGTATTCCGATTTTCATTTTACAATTTACAATTGTAAACAGAACAATCGAAAGATGAAACAATTGAAAATTAATAATAATTAAGACATCATAATAGCGTATTTAGTATACTTTCCCTAGTAATTTTTTGTTTTAAAAGATTATAAAAGATTACTAATTAGAATAGAGAATAGAGGTCTCATAATTAATTCTGGGACATGTGTAAGCAGACCCGGTCCGGCGATGGGCTCACCACCTATCACGTTTAGGGGTCCAATGTATCTCGTGAAATGTGGGTATATCCAGTAATGGAATACCTCTGCCTACCCCCTCGGGGATGAAAGGCGTGAAATTATATATTATTTATTATTACTAATTAGAACCAGTCAAGTAGCATCGTGTGCTCAATGGCGATGTGTCTGCATTCCGTTACTTGACTCAACACATAACCACCCAACTGGTTCTGAGGTATGTGTACCTTTTGTCTCTGGATCACCAATTATCTTATTTAGTTGTCCAAAAATACACTTATAAGAAGTTTATATTTTCAGATATGAAATATGTCTTCCGACCCCCCCGGGGATTAGGTATGACCGTACAAATTGTCAGGAAAAACCATCGACGGATGGACAGACAACACGCCTATAACTATGAGTATAACCTTCCGCAGTGGCGTGCGTCTCGACAATGGCGGCTCTAATCTAAGGCCAGTCCAAGTGTTCCTCTGAAAGGGAGCGTATCCATCCGCGAGTGATGGCAACACTGGAATTAAGGTCGGAACGAATCCGTCGGCCGCGATACTTCCTACTCGTTCATTGTTCGAGAACTCTCCTCAATGGAACTCGGGCCTTCCGTGTGTGATCCACATTTTTTAGGGTTCTGTACTAGACCCTATTACTAAAATATTGCTGTACGTCTGTCCGTTTGTCTGTCAGTGGACACAGTTGAAATTTTCACAGCATATGTATTTTTTGTTGTTACAATAACAACAAAAATACAAAACCTCGGGGATGAAAGGCGTGAGATTATATTATTATTATTATTACAAAACCTCCATTCCATCTGTCCTATCCGTCCATCTGTCTGTCCGTCTGTCCATCTATCTATCCGTCTGCCAGCGTATCTCATAAATCAAAGTAGAGGTAGACAGTTACAATTTTCACATAATGTTTATTTATATTTCGACTATAGGTAACAACCAGTAGGTAATAAAAATAAAATCAAATTAAACATTAAACGTTTCTTTTATGTTGGTCTATACAAGTTATTTGGCCTTTTTATTGTGCTGTGGTACGGAACCCTTCGAATACGAGTCCGACTCGCACTTGGCCGATATTTTCAAAAAATCTACTGAAAAAGTTCAAACGGAGGTAAGAAACTTTCTGTTTGTCAAAGATTTTGTTTGTGTGTTCATCAATATTTAAACTATAGATGTAGAATTTAAGATGGTTCCATTCTGGTGGAAGTCTTATTCATTCGTTTCATCAATTTTTTTTTCATTTCTAGAGAGTATTTTTGTCATTTCTACTGACATCGATTTTAAGCCTTCTCGACTAACAATGAAATGTTTTTTTGGTTACCTTATATGTATTTATTATCTTATTTACTATAGTACTTTGTGTGAGTTAGTTGTGTGTTTTTACTAATAAACAAGATAGACAGTCATTACAAAATCATAGTGAGTAGACAGAGACAGTAAAATCAAAAAGTTTTTTTAAGGTACTTAGGGTCTTAAAAGTACAAAACCATTCTTTTCACTACTGCTTCGGAATGTGTTAAAGCTGAGGAAAAGCGCCACATCGTCTGGCAGGCTCACATCTGGAGCTTTGTCCAAATCTATCAATCGATTTGACATAATAAGATGCGAGTCGGGTCTCGCTTCGGGTAATCTGAATTTAATTTATTTCCAGGGGCGGATATCTTCCTCTAAGGGTCGTATTACAGAATGTAACTTGAGTACGGAAGTCCACTTGAGCTGAGTTAGATAAACCTCTATTAACCCTGACTATTTTAGTTTTGGAAACTTCGAAAACAAAGTATTTAGGAATGGAATACTTCTGCCTACCCGCCTCGGGGCTGAATGGTGAGATCATACTTTTTATTATTGTTCAAAGTTCAGTTTTTGTCTCGGGAAGGGGTCATGTTTGTGTTATATAGCGGCGTTTCTTTTTAAATGCGCTCAAGTAAGATTAGGGTTGTACAGTACGGCCCTAGGAAGCCTAGACTTGCCATACCAACTCCATCAACAGAAGCAGTAACAACTCTCCTCAGCAAATGAAACCCCTCCAATCTAAAGCACGCGCGATGTGCCGATGCCATCTCAATCAGGATTTCGCACGGAGTGCAGCGACTATAAGGGAAGTGGGGCGCGGGACGAGCCGGGGTTGCCAACAGTGCCACGCTCCTCGTACAGATACCAGATTTGTGGTATACCGTACGAGGGGCGTATTCTAGACTAGCAGCGTGGTATACCGGGATGAAATATTAGCCTATGTGTTATTATGATGTATAAGCTATATAGCTGTAAAGTTGCATCAATATCCGTTCTGTAGTTTTTGAGTTAAAGAGCAACAAACATCCATACATCCATACCCAAAAACTGTAGCGTTTATAATATTAAGTAGGATATTTCGGCTGTTACTTCGGAGTGATGTCAATAAGTGACACCGCCGTAGTCGTAATGTCATTATTGTCAAATCGAAGAACAGCGTTACGAGAGAGCAAACGTTAAACAGTTTTGTACGAGATTTTGGCATAGGGAAATCTTATTTCATGGTTTTCCATTATGGGATTTTTATAGCAATAATTGAGTAGATAGAGTATCATAAATTACCGTTTCTGGCAGTATGCTTAGAAGGGATACACACACAAATACAAACACAGGTCATAGCAAATATAACAACGCCATGAAAGAATTACAATAAGCTACGTAAAATAGATATATTTTAACATCACTCTCTTTCTGAGGCATTAAGTAAAAACAGGTTATAAGGACATTTAGAATTTCTTCTTAAAATATCATGCTTACATAATTGATCAGACTCTCAATATATAAGCCATTATAGAAAACGGTCTTAATGTTATTTATGTATTGTTTATTCCAAAATGTAAGAAATCAAAATCAAAATGTTTTGATTCAATATAAGAGCTTAAATGTCCTTTCTCCTAACTTACCGAAAGTGCTTGCAACTCTACATTAAATAAATGGTCTAAAATGCTTAATTGTGAGTTCTAACACACTCTAGACACAAAATTAACATACGAGATTTTACTCCGAAATTCGAGCTCTGTATGGGGAGAAATAGGTCGAGGGTTGGCAACCCTCGAGGGTGGAAATCCTCAGTTTTCGTCCGTCTGCGAGACGGGACAGACGTGTCGCGCTCAGTGTCCCACCACGCACCGTACATCATTATCGGTGAGTGAACCGCATAATGTATTAGTGCTATCCGTTTGTGAGTTAAATCTGTTAATTCGAGTGATGTACCATACAAATGCTGTTTATGAGTAATCTCTGCATAGTATAAACAAAGTCGGTACATATCTGCTCGTCTGTGTCTTCGCTCACTTCTAAACCACGCAACGGATTTTGATACGGTTTTCAATAGTAGAAGGAGCAATAAACGAGGAAGGTTTGTGTATATCATATAAGCTGAAGTAAAGCGCGGCGGGTCGCTAGTGAAGATTAAAAATCGTCGGCGATTTGTTATGAGTTGTCTGACGTTTTGTAAATGACGCTGAATCGAATTTCTGCTAGGAAATATCCTTCTAGTCACTGAACACGTAATATTTCCCCGATATCAAGTTTGATTGATCTTTGGTTCTGTCTTGAGGAAGAGATAACCTTATCCATATATACGAGGATTCGACTTGAAATCAGTTTAATAGGGGCTTCAATATTAATAGATCTTAGGATTTCTAGCTTTAGCCCTCGCCTTCGTTATCGTTTTGGAATAAAAAGTATCCTATGTGTTAATCCAGATTAAGAACCAACTATTTTTGTGCAAAATTTCATTCAAATCCGTTAAGCCGTTTTTGCGTGATTGTGTAAGAAACACCAATCATACAAAGTTTTATATTTACCCATGTAATATAAGTGGGATTAGATTCTGCTTATCAAACAATGTTCATGATGGCAGACTGAGTTCAATTTAAGAACGCGTCATTTAGTTTCTTCCTCAAGTTTTTCTATTACTATTGGAGTCAATAGATCAGTGATAAGAATATTAACAGTGAGCCTGTCTCTACATGCCTCGTGAAGGTAGACCAATAGTATAAGTTCAACAATGAAGGAAAACAACGGCAATGTGATTAAACATGCTGGTCTGAGAGTGGTTTCCATTTCGAGGAAAAATATACTGGTAAAAACCAGGTACTGCCATAAATGGAATAAAGTTTTAACTCCCTCTTGGACAAGTCGTGAACATACATATTATTTAGTGACTCATCAGTTCATAAGGCCACATTTTTTGGATTCCTGTGGTGAGCCCATCGCCGAGACTTGTCACACATGCCCCAGAGTTAATTCTGGGACCTGCTGGTTTCCTCACGATGTTTTCCTTCACCGTCGAGCTAGTGATAAATATGTTCCTACGTAAGGGATTCTTTTCAAACGACTCCTAAAAAGGAGGTAATAATTCCACTGTATGTTTTTTTTTTGTGTGTCATAACTTTCGACTGGGTGAACCAATTTTTATTTGAAAGCTGATGCTTTCCATATAGTCTCATTTCAATTTGGTCCAGGGGGTCGATTTTTGAATCTCACCAAGTGACTAATTCTCACCGATGTGAGTGATCTCCGAAAGTTCGTATTTTTGAAACTCATCGGTGACTTACATTTGTCATACCTATGATATCGATTTACGAGTGCCCCTACCCACTCGTAATTGAAATCACCATGTGATTTTTTTTTTGTTGTTTCACCCCTTACAGGGTAGGCAAAGGCATTACGCCATGCAGCCTCGTCATTAGTTAATGATATCCTTATGTAAATGGCTCTGCTTCAGAGTCCATGCACAAAAATACAGTGTCTTTAACACTTTCTACAACCCTAACGTGCCCTAACTTGGTTATCAGTAAAATGATAGCACTTTTACTGACGACTTTATTGTGACTTTTTAAGGCAATCCAAAAATGTCCATATCTCGCATTTTATCGAATTTCCCATTCACTGCACACTTTCACGGACACTTGCTACATAATAAACTATCACTATTATGAGTCAAAACCCGAAATACACAGCAAAATGAAAATTATACAAAAAACATGACGTCCCTCTTCGGATTCCCGCCAAAAAGCCCCATCACCATGTGATTGTTTTTGACAGTTAACGTATGTGACATCTGCCAAAAGTACCAAAGTATGTTTTTCGGAAGAATTAGCAGCGGGGCTCGATTGTGATATTTCGTGATTGCGACGATTTATTGAAAATATAAAAAACCTTTCAATTAAATAAAACAATATCCAAGTTATTAGTAAATACAATTATTAAGTTAAATATACTTGTAAAACATATGCCACTAACAAATGTACATACCTTTTCTTATAAATTGTAAAATCTGTGTTATGTTCTCTTTATTCGTCCTTTTCTAGTGAATTAAGTGAATTTTTCAATTCAAAACTTTAATTTTTGTTTACATGACACTGACAAATACGTTACGTTTTACGATTGACCAATTTGATGAATCTTTTTTAAGTTATAGTATGAGAAAATAAAAACCGATATCAAGGGCAACACTATAACATCTGCGTAAAAAGGAACGTAACGGGAAGATTGTCTCTGACTGACATTGTAAAATTTCTGCATGTTGGTAAACATCGTGTGACTTTCAAAAATACGGCTTTTGGAAAATGGTGACATAAAAGTCATCGGTGATAATTTTAGTCACCGGTGATTTTGATATCACCAGTGAGATTCAAAAATCGCACTCCAGTTCTGACAATGGCATCTATGAGAAAACTATACAAGTTGAAGTCGGTTTTTTACTATTTATAGAAAAGAGTCTCTCCCTAATATCGGCCACATATCTCGGGGACATTCAATAACCACCCATTTGAAGCCCGCAATATAAGACCGCCCCCTGCCTCGTCTGCTTTCGTCACTCGCCTGTCGCCGCGGAACGCCGAACAATGGAAATCCCCAGATAATCCGAATGTTTACCGAGATGTTACAGTGGAACCCAAGGATTTTATTACGTTTCGGCCTTTTTTTACAACGCCTTATTAGGTTTTGAGTCAGATCTTCAATATGTCAATGTCCGCTTTACAAAAATATAAATGGTTTATTAAGTTTCGTCATTTCGTGGATGTTTGTTAGCATGATCGCTCTTCTCTGCGATTTTACCCGTGTAGAAAAGTGAGTTTTCCATTCGTGAAAACTTAAAAATCGGTCCAGTAGTTTCGGAGCCTATTAATTACAAACAAACATAATAAAATTCCTCCTTATAATATGTGTTACCCGATTCGATATTCAGATTATTAATGACAGCTCTTCTTCGATGTTGCTGATTAAACTAAATAAGATTTTACGGACATTTTGCGGGATAACAACATTAGATGAATGTTTCAATTCCGAAAAAAATCATTGTCATATCTCTTTCCATACCCCTGTTATAGCGACACTACGTAGAACGCGCCAGTAGACGGCAGAGTAATTCTAAACCGCGCTATCGATGTTTTCTGATGAGTTTGTATAAATACAACTGTCCAACATCAACCGTTGGACCTAGTCCAGACACGATCAACTCTCCTAAAGGAAGATCTTCCCTTTCACGATGGAGGAGCATTCCACCTCCGCTCCTCCATACCGCTTTCGGTAAGGTAGGTTAGGTATTTTTTAGTAAAACATACCACCGAGTAAATGTGTTGTCAGGCATACATTGTACTACTCTGTAACAAGACCGTGTCTGTAATAAAATGTTAGTATCGAGAATTCTGTTTCCTTTAAATTCTCTATACAAAAGACAATGTTATAGGTAAAGACCTAATATTGACTCGTGTAATATCGCAAAGTGGACCGTTGACCCGCCGTGACCCCTTTGTCATCCGCTGGGTTCCGCACTCGTTTCCGCGGCCGTCAGATTCCCCAACTATTGCAAGATGCTTACGGGATACCGATTTGGACAGCGCAAAGTTTTATCTCACTGATCAGACAATATCAAAGCCACAAAGTTGCTTCCGTATTTCGGAAAGCAAGTTGAACAGTTGGTGCCGGTTTCCGTTGTGTTGGAATTCGTTAAGTCATGTCAGATACACTTGGCTTGAAAAATTCTGGCAAATGGCCAGTCGCCAAACAACATCACCCAAGCGGCTCACGACAATGATACAATCATTCGTTCTTTTTTTTGCGAATACAGAGATAATATCGCTATGAGATTCCCTGATCATGTAGCTTTCGATTGGTGATAGAATGTTTAAAATCGGTTTAATGGCCTAAATGGTAAAAGCGTAACCAACAAACAAACATAGTTAGTTTGGCTTATAATATTTAGGATGCAGGAATGGAATTTCGTTAGAGATCGTGTGTACGAATCTAAATGTTGCTTCTTACCAACTATTCACACCGAAGCGGTGGAGTTGCAATGACTTTCAATAAGAGGACTTATGAGCCTCTACATTGAAAAACATTTTTTGACTTTGACTTTGTTGCTTGAAACAGCATTCCTAAACCATGACAGTTTATTTATTTAGGACGAAAAAGAGTTATCTAAAGAGCTCACTTTATAATCTTAATTTACGTACCTAAGTGTTATTAGCTGTATGACCAGCCCCGTTGTCCCCAAATTACTTACTACAAAATATATCACCAAACAGATGACACCGGCAAACGGCTCATCGAACAACGTTCATCCAACAGTTTTGTAAAAGATGGATGTAGGTTCAAAAGTAGATACCTACTTCATCATCAACCCATACATACTAAGTCAACGAACGAAATATGTACATAATAACAACGAAATGTTTATACGAAAGAATATCTTTAACATCAACGATTGCTCGAAATTCCCTTTCAATTGTATTCGCGTTTGTGAGCTGAGCTCGGTGGAAAGTGAAACAGAATGAGACGCGAATCTCCTTCCTATCTACAGAACTCCAATCCAATCAGAATGATCGCGCGTCTTGTTCGAACGCAAATACGAAACGGGGCCATAAATCCGCGGCGTCTCGTCCGGGATCCCTTAAGCCTTGTTATTGCTGGCTTGTCCCGTACGAGTCCCGCATTTGTCCCGCGTAGTCCCGCATTTGTCCCGGCTGTCCCGCTCGAGAGCAGTGCTGATATATCGCCGCAATTTATGTTAACTGCAGCGTGCAACTACTTGATAACTTCGCGTCTTGTGTTTGTTATTCTCGTGTTCTAGCCCGCAGCTGTACTCTGGAACGCAATGTTGTAATTAATTTCGCATTATATTATGTAACCATGCAGCAGATACGTAACGGCGTAGCCAGGGTTCTGATTTTCCCGTTCCCGAGGGAATTTCCAAAAATCGCTTCTTAAAACTCACCTTCGTTCAAATTTCATTCTTGCGAATGCCATTCCAAATGTTGACTTTTATCAGTTTCATTCCATGTCTAAAACTGTTTCATACCGGTAATAACCGCAATGGTATGAATCAGGTTGTATGAAAATACTTGTGTCTTTTGTTTAGAACTGTTATTGTAGTGTCAATCTATGTAATGTTTGTCTCTTACAGTCGACCGATTCGAAAATACATCTCCACGTGCGATATTCAGTATTCTCCTGATATTACGTTTACACCATTATGACTATGATTTACGATTTACGTCGATCCATCAATATGGTCGTTTAGTGCTCTACTGCTCACTTTGTTCCTTAGTTTTGACTCTCCAAAGATCCACTACATAATAACTGCTTTGAAAGTTAATAGACTGAGCGGCCACAGACTAGTATCCAAGGAATTAACTTTGTAATTTTTACTTATTAAACTTCCACTATACGGGACCCTGTAGTCTTACTTCAACTCTACTAAAAATAGCTGCCCTTGAGTTTCTTGCTGGTTCTTCTCGGGGTACTGCATTTGGAACCAGCAACTCGTCGGTGGAGTTGGGCTGCTGTTTACATTTAGCCAATCTTCATGGACGAGTTTAGAGTGCCTTGTTATTTTACTATCGACATTTCCAAGTGTACTTTTTGTACCTACAGAAAATAAACAATGTTCAACCAACTTAAAAAAATTAGTTTCTCGATTTGACTGTTTTTTTTACCTCAGATATTTCGACTGGGTAAACCGAATTTGATAATTTTTTTTAAGTCGTTGCTTTCCGTGTGGTCCCATTTCAATTGGTCCAGTTCTGACAGTGTCATCCACGAGAAAACCATATAAGTTTTTTTATTTTTGATTTTGACTCACTACTAACTCCATTACGACGCTGCAAAAGTCGTCGTGTCGCGCGTCAATGCGACGAACGAGCACCCTTGATGCACTTGGTCGTAATTCAGAGCAACGCAACCATTGTCGCGGAATGAAAGCAATGGCGTGCGCAGTGTGTGCTGACAACCAAGATTTATGGCTCTGACGCACTGCACCGGGACTGGCTGTGTTCTTCCCTTTTCAACCGACTTCAATGACATAGAACTCGAAAAAGTAAAAAACTGACTTCAACGAATTATACTAAAAATATACACTCGAACCTCTGCCTTTTTATCAGACTTCAAAAAAGGATTAAATTTTATTTAATAATTTTTTAATAAATTTTTTGATTTAATGCTTCGACATGACATGTTTAAGGAACCTTTTTTCCGAAATAAATGATTTTTATTTTATTTTATTTATTTAACTAACAGGAACTTTAAATTAAATTTTCGTGCAAATCTTGCAATGTTCAAAAGATCAATTGTAATTTAGTAAATCAAAGCTAAACGAGTATTTGAGTTTAATTTTGTAATTTATTGTATATCCAGAAGTGGATACCTCTGCCTACCCCCTCGGGGATAAAAGGCGTGAGATTTTTTTGTAGACCCTTTTACATATCTTCGTGTATTTTACAATGCAATGATGAAGAGAATCTCACAGTGCAATGAAGATAACAAGAGGCAAGTATTAAAACGCAGTTTATCCTTACCCATTTCGGTGTATACTCGTATATCTCATTGTGGCACTATCTGCGCCATTTTCTTGGTCGAATAAGCTGCAAGCGATCTGAGCCGTATTTCACAGTCGATCGTATCCGCGCTTACCCTCCGCAGACGCACGGCCTCGATACGACGGCTGCAACCGACTATACGTCTTAAATCTATAATCATTTGGGGCGTTTCTCGAGTGCGCTGCTCAGGAATTGGATTATTTTGTTGTTTCTGTATGCTGCCCAGTCAAACTTACTCGAGAGAAATGTTATTCTGGAGAATGCTACTACTGAACATTAGAATGACGTCACTATTGCTCGATGATACCAAATTATTGTATTTTCATCCAAACTTGCAAAGTTTTGAGACTATGCGACACTTGGAAGTAGGTTGTTGAAACAAATCAAATGAGCCAAAATTCGAGAGGGAGCCATTGAAGAGTTTCTCTATCCACCTCCTGGCTCCATCATCAGATCAGCTCAATAATACCAAATTATTGTACTGTGATCCAAACCACACATATTTAAAAAAATCAATCTATACGACAGTTACAAGTAAGTTAAAATCCAATTCCAAGATTTATTTACATGATTAAACATGAAACAATATAAAGCGTGACATTACGTATGTATGTAAGAATAACCTTGCACAATCAATCGTCATAACTAAGAAAAGTTTTCCACCTAACAAAACCGCTTTAACTCCACTGTAATTGCAAAACGCAAATAGAGTCGCATAAAACTCCGAAGAGACATTTATGCGATCACAAAGTAGAGCCAGTATCGGGGAAGCGATCTCGGTCCATTCCCTATTTACATTCTCATCGCGTCCACATTTAACGGCAGGCGAATTAACATTCAACAAGAATCGGCCCCTTCTCTTATAATTAGGGTTGTCAACCGTATAATAATATATATTGTACTATATTTTGGGTTTGGTTTAGGAAATAATATAGTAAGCAAAAATACTATATTTTCTACAGCGAAATACAACAAACAAACCTTCATTTTAAAAATGTGTAAATGAGTTACACATTTTTAAAATGAAGGTTTGTTTGTTGTATTTCGGTTTTACTTTTTATAAAATAGTATTTCGATTTACATTAATTTAAAAATTGAATATTACAAACTATATTTTATTTTAGATAATTGTTAAAAAAAGTGCAATAAATTTAGTTTTTATAAAAATAACAAATATATCTTTGTCCGTCTTTGCATTTTTCCATAAAAAACTATATTTTTTAAAATTTTGGTACCTACTATATTTTTATAGCTCACTTCAAAAAATACTATATTCCGCCGAAGAAATGATGGCAGCCCTACTTATAATTGTCATCGTGGAGTAAACAACCCGCTGGTGCACCCGTCCCCTCATAGTTAGGTCTCTTGGGAACGTTTTCTGCAAATCTGATGCTGGATTTGAGTTCGATGGAGTACATTTATTTAGAACGCACCCCTTATCAACTTGTTATACTTGTTACAAGTTGAAAATATTTCGAATACTCGTCAAGATACGAACGAACCCGGGTCTCACGCCTCCGTACCTCCGTACCATCAATGGTACTATCTAATGGAACCACGGCAAGGGAATGCCTTTTACCAGTAAAACCTAGTTTTGTGACCCAAATTGGATACTTACTAATAATTAGTTTGCATGAGTCCCGGACTCGATTCCTGGTTAAGGTATGCATCAATATTTTTTTAAAACTTACGTACCTAAATATTTTTATCAATATTATAGAAAGGTGAAGCTAAATAGTCACCTTAAAATATGATGTAAAATTTTTTCAGTTAAATTTATTACCTATGCCGACACAGGCGTGGGCTATACATAACTTGTATATTATTATCAAACTAAATGACAACAGTTTGCTATTAGGGTAGACTAATCGATCTCAGGAACAATAGGAACATTTCTGATAGGACGATCTATGCGAAATTCTTCAAAAGTCACTTTTGTAAATTCCCGAACTTTCCCACTCCATTCGCGCCTCGCCCGAGTCAAGTTCTAAAGTTTCCTGCAATAAAGCAATTCCCTCCACTCCACACCAACCAACCGCTTAGCAGTCCCCTTCATAATTGTCACGTGAGGGCTGATAATTGAGAGATGTCAGTCCCGCAGTCCCAAGTCCCGTGGGACTGGGATCTATTTTTGAGTCGCTCGAACGAAATTGTATGGTTGCATGCGACATTTGGCGAATATTTCATATTTAGCCGAATATTTTTTTTTTTTTTAATATTGCCTAGTAAGCGCCGGCTTAGAAGGTAGGGTCAGTACTTACTACTAACCAAGCCAAAAGGCCCCTTCAAATTTCGTTACAACAAACGCTTGATCTTCTCTTCGTAAACTATAACTACTTTTAAAAAAAGCTTATTTAGCTGTACTGCCCTGGAAATTGAAGATTTTGTGAGGCATGGCTGTTGTTGAATATTCGGCGCTTCGGCCGATGGTGGGGACGAGTATTCGGTATCGGGAAAATCAATAGTTGAGACAACACTCGATTACAATCGAGCGCCTCAATAACACGGAATTTCCGATGTCGAACGACAATTAGCTATCGAGCGCTCGACTCGATTCGAACGGTTCGCAAATGGAACCCGTGTAAGTCACGTACGAGGTTCCGTCCGATTTCCTTATCGGCATGCGAATGTAAATAAGAAAGGGAATTGGTTCAATTTATCCTAATCGCGTTTAATCAGGGCGGGGGTTATTTCTGTGTACAATTGAGTTACTTACAAACCCAAATATATTTTCTGTTTCTATTTCTACCACAGTCTTGTTGCTGTTTTTCTTTGCATAAATAGATTTAAATTGCGTAAGTGTTGTGTAAATGAAATCTACTGGATGATTTTTTTTACCGTCTGGAAAAAAATATGACGTATAAGCTATCTAGAGCCGAAGTTATACACGAGATTAATTGTTAAATATAGTCATGTTTAATGTAATTTAAAAAATCTAGAAAACTACGCACAGTACTACGCGCTGCTGGCGGTTGTAGGTAAATTGCGAATAAATGGAAGCTACGAGCCTGTTTCTGTTCAAAATACTATTTCAAATATTTCAGTACATATTATTGACTACAATTGAGTAATGTATATTAGTTTAAGCAAGAAAAAATTTTTTTGAGAATTTTTTTTTTTTTTAATAACATTGCCAAATGAATCAATTACACTTACCTATCGCACCACATTTTTTTCCAGACGGTAAAAAAATTCACCCTGTATACATAATAGTCCGGCGATAGGTTCACCATGTATCACGTTTAGGGGTCGAATAATACTCTCGTGAAAAGAGTATATTTCCAGAAATGGAATACCTTTGCCTACCCCCTCGGGGATAAAAGGCGTGAAATTATTACATAATATTATAGAGAAAAATGTAAAGAGATTATTTCTACCACGTATACTCCATTTCACTCCCTTTTTCGACGAAATTAAGAATATTTAAAAAATCTTCACCTGCAATACCGTTGGGAAAGCGGTTTATAATCGGTTCTTCGAAATTTCAATTCCATTTCAGATGGCATCATTAGTCGTTCAGATGAGCAGCTGTGACAGACAGATAGACAGAGCATCGCCATGAAGGTGTAATTTTACTTTTTTGGTACGAAATTAAATTGTAGAGCTTTCCGAATACTAATACCAAATTAAAGTATTCCGTCTATAGAAAACCATTTTTGAGTTTTGACAGATGCTTAAAATAACCTTTACTGACTACGCAGTTGACTATCCAATTATGATAATAACATAGTTCAGCCGACACTCTAGATGTAATTATAGTGATTTATGAGCATGAGCAGTGATAGCCCGGACGGTTAAAGAGCCGGTCGAAAATCAGTGAGGCTCGGGTTCGGATCCTGGCATGTACCAATGAGTTTTTCAAAAACTTACGTACATATTTATCACTAGCTCGACGGTGAAGGAAAACATCGTGAGGAAACCCGCAGGTCTCAGAATAATTTCTGAGACATGTGTAAATAGACCCGGTCCGGCGATGGGCTCACCACCTATCACGTTTAGGGGTCCAATGTATCTCGTGAAATGTGGGTATATCCACTAATGGAATACCTCTGCCTACCCCCTCGGGGATGAAAGGCGTGAGATTTTTTTTATTTTATGAGCATAAAGTCATAACCTCGCTCATTCACATCGGATAATAGTAATCCTCACTGACCGCTGTGAGTTGAACTCAAGTGCTCGCTCAAGTAGCACTTTCGTCTTAAGTAGCTCTGGCACTTGACAGATTTATGAAAATTCCCTGGAGCTCTATTTTCGGATCATTCGCCTAGTGTCGAGTGCTTGCTTATGTTAGAGTATCGTTCGGAATCGGAAATTATGTACAATATTTTTGAGTCGCTCGACTGTCTCACTAGTCGCAGGGAGCGCAAGAACGACCGGTAGAATAAATATTAACTATAGCATAAAATGTATACTTAATTTTGAAACAAAAGGCAAATCTTTTCGTTTAGCTTTTGTTTTTTAACTTTTTTCTATTCTTTCCGTATTTATAATTACGATTATAAATGTGAAAGTTTCTATGTTTGTTACTCAATCACGTAAAAACAGCAGAACGTATTTGGATTAAAGGAACAAATACTATTTATCCCGGAAAGCTACTTACTGGAAAAAATTGAAATAAATAAAATTTAATATTTTGTAATATGAACAATCTGCGTAATCGGTAGATACGACTGAAGTCGCATGCGACTTAATCGCATGATTCCAAAATACACCTCCTGCTCCTGGCGCTGCTATTTCTTAAAAACTTGCAAAAATAACTAATAATTGCTCGTGACTTTCACTGAGGCACGCTCGTACCTTCAAAGCAAAGGTCTGGGCCCTAGTGGGTCCTTATAAGCCGATTGCTTACTTTCCCAAGTGTCAAGAGCAGAAAAAAGTTCTGCATAGCACAACGCCTGTCATTACATTTGATCGTCAAACTTTGATCGCACACACTCGTTCCTTCACAAAACCGGCAAAGTGCGAGTCGGACTAGCGCACCGAGGGTTCCAACACACGTATATTAAAAAAATGCTTACGTTTTATCCACGAGAGGGTCTGAAAAGGTCTTCCATTCATGGAAATACCCACTAATGACCAGAATATTTTTCGGACCCCTGAACGTAACAGATGAGCCCATCTCTGGACCTCAGGGGATTGATTTTTGAATCTCACCAAGTGACCAATTCTCACCGAATGTGAGTGATTTCCGAAAGTTCGTATTTTTGAAACTCATCGGTGACTTACATTTGTCATAGGTACCTATTATATCGATTTACGAGTGCCCCCACCCACTCGTAATTGAAATCACCATGCGATTGTTTTTGGCAGTTGACGTAGTGCCATCTGCCAAAAGTGCCAAAGTATGTTTTTCGGAAGAATTAGCAGCGGGGCTCGATTGTGATATTTTGTGATTGCGACGATTTATTGAAATCAGCGTGTGACTTTCAAAAATACGGCTTTTGGAAAATGGTGACATAAAAATCATCGGTGATAATTTTAGTCACCGGTGATTTTGATATCACCAGTGAGATTCAAAAAACGCACTCCCGGTCCGGCGATGGGCTCACCACTTATCACGTTTAGGGGTCCAATATATGTATATTCGGAAATGTGGGTATATCCAGTAATGGAATACCTCTGCCTACCCCCTCGGGGATGAAAGGCGTGAGATTATATTATTATTATTATAAAAAAACGTTAAAAAAACACATTTGTTGTATGGATGATGTTTATCAATAGGGTATCTTTAGGTCTGGAACCCTAATAAAAGACAGTCGGTCCTGATTCATTAAATGTATGTTTTTATGTAAAAGTTAAGAACAAAGTTTAATCAGCTACTTAACTCACACACAAATGCCACTAACTGTAGATAGTTTTCCAAATTGTGCTCTTTTAATGTGCACATTCAAACATAATCGACTCCTGTGTGTTGTGGTTAACCACGCATTATTACGGCTACCGCATTTTGAACCTTAGTAGTATACTCCTGAGGGTACACAACGATGTTGGCACTTACCTTTTAGCTTGAGAACTACTCTGCTCTATTATTCTGGTAATAACAACAGAATCTGTAGTCAAAGGTAAGCAAAGACAACAGAATATTGTCATATGAAATTGTGTTGCTTTGTATTGTGAGCACTTGCAACATTGTTGTAATGTATTGTGGCTTCTGGGCGAGCATCTAGTTGTCCAATAAAATAACTCTTTATTGAGAGGCTAATAAAACGAAATAAGAAACTATAAGTAGGGTACGACTGATAGAATAGAATAGTGTAATGAAGTGTGACCTGAAAGATGATACCTGATGATGGATGTTTTTTACTCTTTCACGCAAAAACTACAGAACGAATTTTGATGAAACTTTACAGTTATATAGCTTATACATAAGAATAGCACATTGGATATATTTTGTCCTCGTATTCCCACGGGAACGGGAACTACGCAGGTGAAACCGCGGGGCGCTGCTGTAGCCTATAAAACAAAATAGGAAACTATAAGTAGGATACCACTGACAGAATAGAATAGGGTGATCCAAGAGCGTTGCGACCTGAAAAATGATATTTGTATAGTGTCTAGGATCGAAAAAGGAATGTTGAGGTGGTTTAGGGGATGGATGCACTCTTTCACGCAAAAACTACAAAACGGATTTTGATGAAACTTTACAGTAACAAAGATCAAAAATATCTCGTGAAAAGTGGGTATATCCAGTAATGGAATATCTCTGCCTACTCTCGGGGATAAAAGGCGTGATGTGAGATTATTATTATTTATTTACAAAGTTCATACACCAGAGTAATATAGATTATCAATAGAAGTAAATTTGTTTGTATGTAACTTGACCGCTCAACAGTGGGTTGATTGATCGAGTGTACCTACATCATACATACATATTTTTCATAAGAGAAAAACAAAGTTCCTAGAGAAAACAAATAACTAAACTTCACGTTGACTTCAGATCATAAATCTGTCTCTCTTTAACATTGCAGTTAAGTTTTATTATCATGCGTCCGATCACCCTCTGTGGAGTAAACTTGGGGGATGTTTATTTGTGGACGAGCTATTCTATCGGGCTGTCCGCAAAACTGCGGACCTCTCACTTCTGTAATGCAATTGGATTTGATTTCTAGCAATTTAGGTATTATTAGTTCGCAATAGAGTTCAATTTTCATTTTGTCGGGACCGTATAAATTGAGTCTGTAATAAATAATGTGATTTTTCTTAGTTTATTTTTCCTGTAATATTTACATAAAAATTTATAAACAAAATATTTTTTGATGATTTTATTTCACTTTAAATTCAGAATACATAATTTTTAAATATTTAAAATAATTCCAAATTTGACAGACAAATAGACAGAGCGTCACAACCACATGGTTGAACGGGAAATTAACTACAATCTCTTTTAAGTGATATTCAAAACATTTACAAATACAAAATTGTGTCTTAGTCGTAGCGTTAATGTTGCTCCAGAAGCATTCGTGTTATTTCGGATCCATACAGCCACGACACGCTCGTATGTACTATAGTATACCAAACATATGAAATCGGGATGCTTTTGCCTTCTAGCTTGATGTGTTCAGACGCTATCTGTTTCCTACATTTGCTAAGGTTAGAAAGAGAAAGATAGACTCGTCACAATGCACAACTCCATGATAAATAATAATAATAATAATTTATTAATTCATAAGCCAGGATTTTACATGTAGTGTTAGTTTAAGCAAACATAATTTAGGCTTAAAGTAAACTAGGATAAAAGTGTGACCCCTGACTCTCAATCTAGGAAAACCTGTGTTATGAGAGTCAGTGGTTGCTCACAGGTGCCATCAAATTGTTACTTAATGCTGAAAAATACAAACGTAGCGGTCATACTGGCTGACTTATAATATAATGTTTATTTATATAAATAATTTACCTACATTAGAATTTATATAACAGATATATATTTTAACCTAATATATATTATTCATCTACGTGAGGGTGTGTGTGAGTATTTTGTGTGTGTGTGTGTGTGTGATGATAATGTATAAATCTTTTCACTTCTCATGCTCATCACTAAAAGTATGCTAATATAGCCCTACGAAAAAATGTTTTGCACCTCGAGACTAAACGCCAACTTAATATACCCTTGGTTTCATTGACTCTCCTCTGGTATATGGCTGCGTTTAGTCCCTCGATATAAAATATACTATTAGGCTCCTAGCACGTCACATCACAACACGCCACGACATGCCACTAGCTCGAAACAAAGGCGTCTGCCACATACAGCCGCGGCAGTGTATGTGTTTATTGTCTGCTCCCCGCGACACTGTCATCTGTACTCTCCGTGTGTTGTATTGTCGCTGGTCTTTTTGTGATATTCGGCGACACAGTGTTAACGGGATTATGTCATTCACTGTGAGGGGACCAACTTTGATCCAATTCATAGCGAAATGACTCATCACGACCGCGATAAGTTTTTGATGAGTTTATGTGACAGTGCACAAAAATTTATTTGGAAAATGATTAATCCAATAGAATTTATATTGAACTTTAGAAGGATTTCTTGGTATACTTTCCATGAATTTTCGTTGGACAAAGCGATTATATTATGGTTGTTGACTGCCTAGTTAATTCTGATTTATTTAATTTATGTAATCTATTCTACATAATATAAAACAAAGTCGGTTTCTCTGTCCCTATGTATGCTTAAATCTTTAAAACTACGCAATGGATTTTGATGCGATTTTTTTAATAGATAGAGTAATTCAAGAGGAAGGTTTATAAGTATAACTATACAAAGTAGGTAGTACTTTGTATAATTTATGAAAAAGCAAATTTTATGCAAAATGTTTCAATGAAGAATAAAAATAGGTAACTACATATTTTTAGAAGAGTTTGGAGGTAGTCTTTTCATTAGCTAATTAATTATAGTAAGACATGAAGTTAAAAAGAGCTGCCCTTTAGTTTGTTACTGGTTCTTCTCGGGGTACTGCAAATTGGAACCAGCAATTCGTCGGTGGAGATTTTATTTTATTTATTTTCTTTTGGCAGCAGACAGTCATGTTGTAACAATATTTACAGATTCTTAAGTAATGATAGACCTGAAGTGCCGAATTTCTTAATTTTAACATTGTAAGTATCGAGAAAGGAAGAGATACAATAATTATACGAAATATATATATGTACCTACTTGATTTTAAAATCACTATCACTATCACTACATGGTATAAAACAAAGTCGCTTTCTCTGTCCCTATGTAAGCTTAAAATTTTAAAACTACGCAACGGATTTTGATCCGTTTTTTTTAATAGATAAAGTGATTCAAGAGGAAGGTTTTAGTGTTAGCATTGCACCCGTGCGAAGCCGGGGTGGGTCACTAGTATAAAAATATAGTAAGAATTACAAAGGAGATACAATAGGTACATTATGTAGATACTAATTTTGTGCAAATACAATAGTAGAGAGGCTGCTGCTTACATTCAGCCAATCTCCATGGACGAGTTTAAAGTACCTTGTTAGACTATTGACATTTTTTTAGGATAATATTCTATTCCTACTGAAAATAAATAAATGAATTGAATTGGTCGTCAAGCATCAGAAGCGCGTTGACTACCAACAGAGCTTTTATAGGCAAAGGGGTCTTAAATCTATTCGCCTTGGGCGTTGCAAAATCCACCGTCTGTTGCTGGTGTTATCTCCCTGGCTGATCCACGGCTTTTACTCGACTGCGCCGGGAGGGTAATGCTTTTAGGGTTCCGTACTTAATAGTGTTTAGGGGCCCTATTACTAAGGTACTGCTGTCGGTCTATCTGTCACAGGGCTGTATCTTTTGAATCGTGTTAGGTATACACTTGTAAAATTTAAAAGGTAGAAATTAAAGAGGGTCGCTATCACAAGAAACGTGTTTATTTTATTTGACGGTAGTACGGAATTCTTCATGTGAACCCCCACAGACGGTAAAACACTGATTTAAGTTATTTTACTATGGCAACAAATAATAAAAGTTTAGAATTAAAGAACGTCCCCTTACAAGATACGTGTTTTTTCATGTGCGAGTTCGACCCTCACTTGGTCGGTATTCATTATAAATATATACATAATCTCACGCCTTATATCCCTGAGGGGTAGAGGTATTCCATTTCTGGATATACCCACTTTTCACCAGATATTCTTTGGACCCCCAAACGTGATAGGTGGTGAGCCCATAACCGGACCGGGTCTGTTACACATGCCTCAGAATTCATTCTGGGACCTGCGGGTTTCCTCACGATGTTTTCCTTCACCATCGAGCTAGTGATAAAATATATGCACGTAAGTTTTGAAAAACTCATTGGTAAATGCCAGGATTCGAACCTGAGCCTCACTGATTTTCATCATGTGAAGCAGGCTCTTAAACCGTAAGGCTATCACTGCTTACTATCATTCACTATGTATCACTGGTTTTCATTATGTCCCGCTGTAAACGAAAATATCTCTCTTTAAAAAATATGGCATCTGTACGGAACCTACTTAAGCGAGCCCGACACACCCTTGGCCGTTTCTTCCCGAGTTAATACGACGATGAAGAGGGGCCCGCAAGTAATGAAGACGCCGGGATTATCCCCCGGGACCCGCAGGGCGCCTCCATTATTTCGATTTTCCGCCGACTTCAATATTCTTTTAAAATTACGTTTGTCTTTTGTAAAGAGTTTTGCCTTCTTGTATTTTTGTTTCGTTCAGAATTTTCTTTATGCAGCTGAATTGTTAAGTCCTTGGATTACGTTTTGTTGGTTAGAATGGTTTCTAAACGATTTGCGGATTAAGATTTCAGCTGATTCATACAACATTTTAAAAAGGCTCGAGTTTGTATCGACTTTTACGACTTTCATCCAATTCATCATCATCATCAATCCGTAACAGCCCACTGCTGAGCTAAGGGTCTTTCCTCACACATGGCTATAATCTCCCACGCGAGCCCACCGCGGATTGGGAGATAGTGTTAAGCTAGTGGCCACTTAACAGTCAGAATTTTTAAGCCACCCAAGGGTATCTGACAAGGCTTAACGACTTTCATTGTGCGTAAACACAACGAAAACCGGGACCAACGATTTAACGTGCCTTCCGAAACACGAATCCAATTATTAGATAAATATTCAATGAAATGAGTCGATTCAAAAAGTCAATTCAGTCAGTTCAATCTTAGGTGTTGTCTTAGAAAACTAATTTTACTTGACCATCTACAGTAATATTATAAAGGGGAAAGATTTTTATTTTTGTATGTTTGAAACGCATAAACTCAAAAATGCTGGACTGATTTTAAAAATTCTTTCACTAATGGAAAGCTGGAATATCCCTGAGTAACATAGGCTATACTTTATTCCCTTATTCCTACGGGAACGGGAACTACGCAGGTGAAAACGCGCACAACCGCTAGTCTATAATAATTTAGGTCCTGTATTTTGGGCTCTTTTAGCAGCACTGGACCACAAGTGAGAAAGGATTAGTTAGAGATTGGGGTTACGAAGGACCAATTTAATTCCCAAACACACGAGCCATGTATGGGATTATCCCACCAATATTACTAATGATAAGGAAGTGCGTATGTTACTCAATCACGACAGCTGAATGGGGTTGGATGTTTTTTGATGGAGACCCAATGTTCTTTTTCCCAACTGCGTCAGTAATGTTTTGAAAATACTTTCAATTTTTTTTGCAAGCATTCCGGTTTTTCTAGTAAATAAATAAATGCTCACGCAATATTTATTCCGGGACGGTCGGCAGAGTTATTGCATTACTGGAAGTCCCCACTTTCCATATTTTCTTGGACCCCTAAACGGTGTTGAGTGGTGGGGATAGGTGGTGAGCCCATTACACATGCCTCCGAAGGAGTTCTGAAACATCTGAAACATCGTAGAGCTAATGCTAAATAATAGAGCAGTGATAGCCTTACGGTTAAAGAGCCCTGCTTCACAGGATGAAAATCAGTGAGGCTCGGGTTCGAATCCTGGCATGTACCAATGAGTTTTTCAAAACTTACGTACATATTTATCACTAGCTCTACGGTGAAGGAAAAACATCGTGAGGAAACCCGCAGGTCTCAGAATTAATTCTGAGACATGTGTAAATAGACCCGGTCCGGCGATGGGCTCACCACCTATCACGTTTAGGGGTCCAATATATCTCGTGAAATGTGGGTATATCCAGTAATGGAATACCTTGCCTACTCACTCGGGGATAAAATCCGTGAGTTTTTTATTATTTTTTAATTTATATGTTTAATTTTTCAAAATACTTTAATTAATTTATGTTATCATCAGAATTTCAGCTAATTGCTGTCCATTACTGGACAAAACCCTCCCGTTAAGGGTTAATTAATTTATGTATTTTAGTAATTTTCCAACTTATGTTTACACTCACTTGTAGTGCAAGTGATGTCTTTGAGTGCGTAACAGTCACACATCAAGATCCACCTGTCAGAATTTTTCAAGCCACCTGCACCTAACATGGCTTAACGACTTCCATTGTAGAATCAGCTAAAAGCGGGACCGATTTAACGTGTCTTCCGAAGCGCGGGGGCGCTCGTGACGTAATCCCGTATTCCCGAACTCGAGCAGGAAGCTTTCTAAACACTTCCTTCCAGAAATCCCGGAAACGCGATCGCTTAGGGAAGCCTCAAGGGAAACTATCGATACTCGATATTAACGGGATTTGCTCCAGAATTGATTCCCCCTTGTAAGATACAGGGAGTGTTGATGTTTCATTGTGAGAGTGAAAGAGTTTTTGACTACATTTTTGTATCATAGTTTAGATTTTAGGTACCTATGTGTGCTATATGTGTAGCACGTCCTCGGTATATACAACGCGTAACAGAAAAAGCGCAATTCCTCATACACCCCAATGATGCAATCGAACTTTAGTTGTGTCTAACCAATTTTCTTAAATATCGATTAATAATAGCACGATTTCCATAGAAAGCACTAAATTCAGCTACGATAATTCATTTTTTTTTGAAAAATTTAACACGTATATTAAAAATAGCTAAAATCGATTAAGTAGTCGATACTGAACAAACTAATTTCAGGAATTGCGCTTATTCTGTTACATGTTGTATAAGATCACCTTTCGCGAATACCTCTGCCTACCACCTCGAGGATTAATATCGTGGGACTTCTTTTTTTAGTAGCACCTCTTTAAAAATAAAACTTCTCTATTAGACCTGTGGAGTTTACTGACTTATTATATCAAGAAAATTCATTCTAATAGACTAACGATGGGATATCCGCCAAGTAAAGGTGAAGCCCAGCCGTACGTCTGAAAGTCCTGTTGATGATTCTCTTATCATCATTATTGAATAATATCGACAATGATGATAACAAACAAAAGAACTACAGCATCAGTGCAGCACTAGTTTCACCCCCCCACCTCCCCGTACCCCCCTCTGCCGGAAAACTCGTCAAATATGTTCCACACGTGTTACTTTGTCATTGTAGTGCTGAGCGGGAAACTGGCGGAGGGACGTTTAAATGATTCCTGTCGACGCTAAGGGGCCATCCATAAATTAGGTCACACACATTTCATGATTTTTGACGTGACAACATCTTATAAATTGATGGAGCCGGCGGCATTCCCGAAAAAGTTTGACGTATGCGGCGTTCCAGTGCAAGCGAGAGCACGCAACGAGCGACAAAGAGGCACAATCCATTCCATCAGTATTTTCTTATGACGTTGTCACGTTCAACTATCGTCAGTAAACCGACTTTACAGACAACCGATTTTTTCAACTCCCCCGTTATTGTGCATCTGGTCACATTTGTGATTGACCCTCCCTAATGTGTTCTTCACAAATTTTTCAATTTTACACCTAGACAATCAACACACCAGTTCCGAAATTAGTTTTATTTCCATAAAAAATGTTTTAATAAAATCAACAAGTAAGTAATCAAACATTTAAAAAAATAACAAAAGATTAGATTTTGAAATGTGACGTCACAAAATTTAGGGCCTCTCCCACGCCCTTGTCACACAATGTTACAACTTACAAGTCGTGGACACCTCCCCCTTAACCTGTGATATAGTTTATGGATGACACCTAAAAGCCTAACTTAAATACCTGCATTTAGTTTAGTGGCAGGGGGACCCAAATGCAAATTATAAACCGAAAGAAAATTGATAGATTCCTCTCGCTCACGGCTATTAGCAAGCTTTTCGCTTTTACTTTGTATGTAGCTTATTGTAAGTTTGTTTTCTATTCTCAATCTTCTTTCAGCATTTTAAATGCATTACTTTAAAATAGTCTGTTTGAAGTAGTTTTTTTAAGTATTTATTTTATTCACTATTGAAATCTTTCAACCTCTCCTACCTTTTAACCTAAAACGCAAACAAACTTGCAAATTAAAGCTTTAACAAAACTTCTCTCCCACCTACACCTAAACACTGTTTCCACCTATTGTGTAAGAGAACTTTAAAACTTTACACGTTATTGGAATGGAACAACTTGGAAAGTCTTTCCAAGTATATTTGAGACACCGTCGATGCTGAAATAAGGCTCGCCGAGTAATACCTAGAGATGGAATGAATATTCGGCATAGATTCGATTCATTTGTTTTTGGATTCGGTATTTCCCGGATAATACCTAAATATAAAAAATAAAAAATAAGCTTGTACATCATCAGACCCTTAAATTGATTATAGACAAATTGTGTTGTTTGAAAACGAGTACCTGGTCTACCTATTTCATCATTTTTAGTAACAAAATATAAACGAATACTGCTTTTAATAAGGATTTTTGCTGTACCGCCCAGAAAATGAATGATAAACATTTTTACGAATTTTGTGAGGCTTTGGTATTTGCTGACTACTATTTAGTTTTGTTACCTTGAGTTTGTTGCTGGTTCTCCTCGGGGTACTGCATATGGAATCAGCAACTCGTCGGTGGAGATGGGCTGCTGTTTACATTCAGCCAATCTTCATGGAGAAGTTCAAAATGCCTTATTATAAGACGATTGACTTTTCTAAGTTTAATTACGGAAAAAAATACATTTGCAATTTTCATTTTCCGTTAAGTGTGACAGAAGTCTCGGTGAATATTCAACGCTTCCTCTGATGGTGTCGACGAATATTCGGCATTCGGTATTCTTCAAAATCACTATTCGTTGCAACTCTACTAACAGCCCTTAAGCAGACCGAACAATTCCCGAAACCTCTCCGGGATCGCGCCAATTTCCGCAATTTATCGGGAGAGGGGTCTGGCGAAGATTAAAATTGGGACCGAGCCGTCTTCCCGTGTCGTTGGACCCTAAGGTCACGCTGCGAGAGGAATTCTTATGGGCTTTGAGGGCAGTTGCCTTCAATAGCGAATATTTTTTTAAACCGACTTAAAAAAAAGGAGGATGTTTCTCAATTCGATTGTTTTATGTGTTTTATATGTGTGTTGGTTTCTTTAAAAGCCCGTTTAAATAAATGATTTAAAAAAAAATGTGTGTTGGCCAACACGGGAAAGGTGATATTTTGTTTTTAAAAATATTATAGGTATTGGAACTTACCTATGACTTCATCATTGTAAGCATTAAATTGAATCATTTTTTTTTAATGATTATTTTTTAAAATTAGAATTTACATTAATTATAACAGCGAAAATTGAAACAGAAATTATCTTTCTCAATCTTATGTCGATATTGTCAACAGCCCCGCCAATGTCGTACCTCTGTTGCAGATGCATCGGCCATCGAGATGAGCGCCCTCCGCGCTAAGCCCCCTCCCCGCGCCTCTGTCTGTCTCGCTCGCACGCGCCTCTCTCCCGCTCTCTCTGTCTCCCCGTCTCGCTCGCGCCGCCATGCCGCTCGCTGATTGGTCGGCGACGCTCTTCCCGCGCCGCCCACTGCGCGCGCGCAACTTCTGCACTTCGTTCCTCTACTTCACCTTCATCACTGGTAAGTCTAGAAGAAGTAAGGTTCTTATAACAGAATATACTTAACTGAATTGGCAGGTTACAGAATTGATTCTGAGACATGTGTAATAGCATCCTGGACCGGGATGGAATTACCATCTAAAAAAACTAAAAATGTAATCTGTTAATTTCAAGACTAAATAAAACAAATGACATGCTCACAAATCGTCAAAGGCATTAAATCCAAAATTATGAAGGTTGGATTACCTGTCTCGTTGAACGGTCCGAAATATGAAAAGTGGGTGTTTAAATACCTCTGCTTATTATCTCGTTGATAATGTCGTGACTATATTTATTTTTAACTACAAATAAACAATGAGTTTTCCCTTTACTTGTCAAATTTCATGATTCTAGGTCAACGGGAAACACCCTGTAGGTTTTGATTCGTTTTTGATAGCGTTGACTTTGAAGCTTCTACTTCAAATTTTTACAGCACCAACTGGCCATATAGACCTTAGTATGGTACAGCCAAGAACACGTAGAGATGACAGATTGGACTTTGTTACTTTATTACAATCGCCCTTAGAGGTCAGATTCGCACTACAAGTGTAAAGCTACATGTGCTCTTGACGTAGTAGGCTCGTAACACAGTAGGCGCGGGTCGTGAAGCCGCGATGTCAAACTTGATCCATCTCATCAGAAGTTCAATAACTCACCTCCCCCTCTCACTCCCCCCATTCGTTCCGCTCTCCGCTCCGCTGCTCACAGCGTTGCTTTCTAGACAAAGAAAATCTATATTTTGTAAAGGCGTTCGGTTTTTCTTTTGTTTTAATAAGCAGGTTAAGAAATCTAGTAGGTACTAGACACTATCATTTATTTAAGGTAACCTTTATCTATAACCTTTATCTGTATTTTCAAATTTTCCCATCTCTAATCGAATATTTTAAAATACAGTCTGAAAAAAAGGGGAAAGATTACATAAATCTACCAACTTATACACCATATTTAATAACCTACTATGAGATATTGTGCCCGTAACTTTTTCTTTTAGCGAAAAATAGAATCTATTAGAATACAAAAACAAATTATGATGATGTACTGTATTTTTAGTTTTACGGTTCCCTACCCAAAGCCTGCCAGCGGTATCCTAATAATAATGTAATAATAATAATGGAAGAACTTCTACTGAATTAGACAATCGTAGGCCTTAGAGATACCATCAGAAGTTAGTCAGTCAGAAGCGAAGTTTCTCGAAAACAAGCACTGAACCCGTTCTTCTATAAAAGTCTAGATGTTTATTTGTTTCCCGGCGAGTTTGATCGCTGTAACAGTTTCACATACGCAAATAACAAAGTTTATATTTTGGCTGCGAAATTTTCGCACAAACAATCTCTGAAAAACATCGCGCTCTGGTCATGCGGTAGTGCTGGCAGCGCTCCAAGCGGTCGGATTGGGAAATTCTTATATTTGCAAATATCTGATCTTAAAAAAAAAGATGAAACGTAAAATTAAACAACTGAAAAAGGCATTAGGTACCTCAGCTGCCTATTTACAATCAAAAAGTTCTCGGCGTAAGCAACTGCAAACTAAATCTTGTTACAAAAGCAACATTTAGTCAAGCACTGCTCACCGTAACAATTAGAAATCAATTGTGTCTCTGATTCTTGGTATGAGAGGTTTCAAAAAGATTATACCTACGATTTGCACCTTATAAATGTTTTCTATTCGTAAAAATTAAAAGCAACACAAAGTTATTTTATTATGACTTTTTATAGCAGAAAGCTTTTGTTTAAAATGCCGTTTTGGTACTTAGTTATCCTGCTCTTTTGCTAGACGTTCCTATGGGGGCTGTTAATGCAGTCGCCTCACGACCATCCTTGGAGCGCTTGCAGACGAGCGACAATATGCAAACGGTCGTCGATTGTCACCAAGGGTCGGTGACTGTCATCAATATCTTGGGTCTAGTTGTCCAGCTACGTAATAAAACTTAGTCTCATCAGTAGTTATTTTTAGAAGAGAGAACTGAGTCTCAATTTGCGCAAATCACAAAGCCGGTTCTTCCACATAAAATGGTGGCACACGTACACCTACTCTTAACACCTCCTCTTTCCATCCACTACCTTCAGCAGTCATTGTAGTAATTTAAAATCGCTCATTCGAACCACCATATTTTTCAAAAGATGCTAGTTTCCAAAAGTTTTGAAATATTTTCTAATCAGGCGTTGTCACAACGTCCAGATAGTTACCAATATGGAGAAGCTAAGTTTGCTCCTCCATCGTGAAAGGGAAGATCTTCCTTTAGACGAGGTGATCGTGCCCTGAGACAAGGTCCAACGGCTTATGATGGACAGCTGAATTTATACAGACTCAGTTTAGAATTCGGCCGTCTATTGGCGCATTCTGTGTAGTGTCGCCACAAATGACAAGCAACATCACCCGGCGACTGTCGACTGCTGGAGACGGTCGCCGTTGTCGCAAACAGTCGCTGTCATACTGTAGCTCGTCTGTATGCGCCCTTAGTCCAGGCAAGTTTTCCCGCAGCCCATTATTGCTTTGTTCCTCTCTCAGTGGCGCCCCAACTTTATCTTGCCATTGTTTCTGTGCTGGATTGTGTCAATCTTTGGCTAGCGGCGGGTATTACTTCCGCGATATTAGATTCGGTATATTGGCTACTAATACATTGTTATTCAAATTTATTTATTGCTTACCGTACTGTACATGATATTGTATTTCTAGGATAATCAATACAATACAAAATAAATGAGTGACCGGATAATCTTAATACATTTCGTCATGGAGATTTGATAATGTTATGTCCTATTAATACACGTGAAAAGCGCTCCGGACTCGTGGTCCCCCTGTAAGTGAGGATGGATGGAGCGATGGTTGTTGCTCTTTCATAGTAGGTACATTATATATTATAATTTATGAGCTGAGATTCTGTTTGAGTGTGTTGTGTAAAATTAACAAAATAAAGTTCTTTAAATAAAAAAAAATACTTCAAAAACATGCAAGATTAGTAAACATATGCATTATGCAATAAGGTTGAGTAATGCCTAAACTACTCCGATTCTGAAGAATGAGGTGCCAATCGATTTCTTATTATGCTCCGAATGACATAGGCCACATATTTCCGTAGTCGGGTTTTAGTTTCACCAATGGAAGTACCTAATAATTATTCTGTTTATTAGTAATGATTTCTAAATCACACCTAATCGCTAAATGTGTATAAAGTGACGCAAAGAAGAAGCAACCCTCCTACCTATGTGATAAGAATCATAAAGGGGCGAGGTCAATTACAGTGGCGTTTTAAAATTTACAAGCTTCCCCGGGGACTACAAAGGACTGATTGCAATTAAGCTCTTTGAAGCCGCGGCTTTGGTTTCGACTAATTTATGTGTATTGGACCACGTCGTGAGCTGACTTTCAAACGTTTCCAGTGTCTATGGTATTGTCCCTGGAGAGAGCATTCAAAACTAGCTTCTTGCTCCGTCTTTGTCCGCATTCCGGGTGAAACATTGCCTGTGTTATTCTGATGTACACTCATTTAAAAAAGCATATACATATATACTTTTTTTTATTAGCCTGTAAAAAAAATATATATATAGGGTGTTGCAGAATCAATTTCTGGGACCAGCGGGTTTTCTCACGAGATTTTTATTCGCCGTCGAGCTAGTGATACAAATTGGTACGTAATTTTTTTTAAACTTTTTGTTGTAATAATATGCTAGGATTCGAACTTGAGCCTCACGAATTAGAAGCGAGCTCTCTCTCTCTCTATTAATAGTAATACGAAAGGGACAATCATAACAATGATTTGCATCTAAATATTTCGAATTCGTTTTAATTTTATTGTACTGTACATTTTATCACTGCGTCCCAACCAAGCCCACCTAATCGCCCCGCCGTGGGGCAACAAATTGGCGGCCATTACTCTCAAGGGGCGCCATTCGGTAAAACATCTCGCGACTTTGTCACGGTGTTATGAAATTGGCTCCAAATCTGGGTTTTCATAATCACCTCAGATTATTTTAATTATATTTGTCGAACCCACAAATAGGTCTTACTTTATTTTAAATAATTCTAAATATTTTTAAATTTAATTATAGCCTAAGATTTCTGTGACATCACAAGGAAACAAGTAAACGTAAAAACTTAATAGCTATAATATTTTTATCCGACATAAAAAAAAGTTTTTCTTTAAATTTACAGGAGATTTTTTAAGTGTGATTCCCTAATTTGCACGAAAGCGGTTACCCAATTTGCTTTTTTTATTTGAAATTTAAATTATAGCTGTCAGAATTCCACAGAATTAATTATAAACTAGCCTAAGAAATAAAATGATAATCTTACGCCTTTTATCTCTGAGGAGCTACCTATTCAATTTCTGGAAATACCCACGTTTCATCAGTATATTATTTGGACCCCAAACGGACCGGGTCTGTTATATACCACAGAATTAATCTGAGACCTGCGGGTTTCCTCACCGTCGAGCTTGCGATAACTACAGTTTAGTAATGAATGTTCACTCAGATTAACGCTTTTAATCCCCAATCTATTCTGAAAACTATAAGTACAATTATTATTTTATCTTTCACACTTTCAAATAGGCTATTATCACTTTTTCAGTCCTTTCCCTCTCAAACATAAAGTTTTTCCCGAAGAAGCGGGCACAGGAATTTCCTTCGAGAATTCTCTTATTACATTCCGTTAAAGATCGTAGGTGAAATTCTATTTGAAATAGGCAATACTCAACTATACATTTCGATAAAATGTCTGAAGGTTTTACTTGAGATGTTTCATATCCATACATACATACATAATCTCACGCCTATTTCCCATTGGGGTAGGCAGAGACAACAGACCGCCACTTGCTACGAACCTGGCAGATCTCACGCGCTTCCTCCACATCCATCAAACGACTCATGCATGCTCGTCGGTTTCGGGTACTCTTTATCTGGCTTTTCTTCATTCTTCATTTTTCATATCCATGCAGGGTGGAAACAGATTTTATTAATCCCAACAAATAATCTCCAACTGTTATTGTTTTAATTGATAGAGAGATAGATAGATAAATCATTTTATTGCAACACAATACACACACACACACCCTCACACATTAAAATATGATATATTTTTTTTATTTTTTTTATTTGATAATTGTTTTTCCTGTTTCATTGTGTGGAATGTTAATAAAGAAGTTAATTTATTATTATCATTAGTTCCATAGGTAAAACTAAAACCCGACTACGGAAAAATGATGCCAACCGTACCATAATAACAAATCCTTTGACACCTCATTCTTCGAAAACGGATGAGCTACAGAAAAACATACATAGAATTTTAAAATGTTAACCCTTTACAAAGACGTTTAGAGAATGATTTTCTTCCAACCTCTTTGGTTTGCCGTGATTGTAGAACTACTTAGTACCTATTGATAGAAATATTTAGCTACTGAAAGGAAACTTTACTTTATTTCCAAGAGTAAATAAAATTGCGATCAAAGATTTTTAGTCAATCACACACTATGATATTTTTAGACAGCAGCGATAGCCCGGACGGTTAAAGAGCCAGCCGAAAATCAGTGAGGCTCGGGTTCGAATCCTGACATGTAACAATGAGTTTTTCAAAACATACGTACTTACATATTTATCACTAGCTCGACGGTGAAGGAAAACATCGTGAGGAAACCCGCAGGTCTCAGAATTAATTCTGAGACATGTGTTAATAGACCCGGTCCGGTGATGAGCTCACCACCTATCACGTTTATGGGTCCAATGTATCTCGTGAACTGTGGGGTATATCCAGTAATGGAATACCTTTGCCTACCCCCTCGGGGATGAAAGGCGTAAGATTATTTATTTTATTTTATTTTTATTTTATTTGTAAAAAAGTACCAGTACCTATTGATAGAAATATTTAGCCACTGAAAGGAAACTTTACTTTATTTCAAAGAGTAAATAAAACTGCGATCAAAGAGTTTTAGTAAATCACCCACTATGATATTTTTATTGATCTCTTTTAAACAAATTGATCCTAATGAATGACTCTTTCTATGTTGCAATCACTTCTTCTTCTCTGTCGTTTTATTTATTTATTCAATAACAGGAATTTATTTATTTATTTATTCAATAACAGTAATACTCCTAACAGATAATTACAAAAAAAATTCATAACACCAATTTGATCAAATAAGTATGTAACAAATAATCAGAAAATAATAATTGAATAGTAATAATAATAATTTAATAACACGTTTCGCTCTTGGCAGAGCGGTCGTGGTCACGTTGAGGCGTCCATATTAGTGTTGGAGGCGGACACAGCTTTCTTCATGATCTCTCGCCATCTCTCTCTCTTTTTGCAGACTGTCTGGTGCACTCTGACACGCGCGTTCCTACTGCGGATTTCACTTGATCAGTCAATGTGCAATCGCTACATAGTATAAAACAAAGTCGGTTCCCGCTGTCAGTCTATCCCTATGTATGCTTAGATCTTTGAAACTACACAACGGATTTTGAAGCGCTTTTTGTAATAGAGTCAAGAGGAAGGTTTTTGTATACATACACACACCGGCACAATTAGCGGAACAGAAAAAAAAGGGAGTATTTACGCATTTTTGCGTGTTACTGGCCGGCTAAACAAGCTTTTTTTAAATTTGGGTTTTAATTTAAAAATGGAATACTAAGCGACTGCCCTTTTTTTCATTCTTTTGTTTTAATTTTCATTGATTCATTTTTTACACCGCTTGTCCGTTTTTAGAAGGTTCGTGAATTCCATTTGAAAAGCTTTGAATTGCAGTTTTTGAGGCTTTTGAGTTTTTTCGCATATTGATAATTTACGAGCATCTAATTATGCCTGATTTAACGCCATCAGAAATCATTAGGGCAGATCAAATGAGGAGAAATGGTCAAACCTACAGATCGATTGCCAGAAGCCTTCGTCGATCGTTATCAACGATTTATCGTAGCATCCAACGATACAGATTGACGAATGCTCTAGTGAGAAGGAGAGGACAAGGTCGGAAAAGGTGTACTTCAAGGAGGGATGACCGTTTTCTCCAACTTCAAGTCCGACGGAACACGAGACTAACGGCGGTGCAGGCTCGAAATTTACTGGAAGAGGTACGAGCAGTAAGGATGAGTGAGCGGACAGTTCGTAGAAGATTCGAAGAAGTGGGTATAGGCTCGTATGTGCCCGCCAAAGCCCCAAAACTTGAGAGACATCATCGCACAAACCGTCTACACTTTGGTCGTGAACATCGTGATTGGGACTTCGACGACTGGGGACAGGTTCTTTTTACTGATGAATGCAGAGTTATGTTAAATCAAATTGATGGAAGGCAGCGAGTATGGAGACGCAAAGGAGAACGGTATATCCAGTCTAATTTTGAAAATACAGTTGCATATGGCGGCGGTTCAATTATGGTCTGGGGAGGAATATGTTTAGGAGCTCGTACGGAGTTAGTAGTGGTCGATGGCGGGAATCTGAATGCTGATCGGTATATCAGGGAGATTTTAGAAGAACATGTTGTGCCATTTGCCCCCTTTATTGGTAACAACTTCATTCTAATGCAGGATAATGCTCGGGCTCACAGTGCTCGCACAGTACAGACATACCTAAACCATGTTGGTATAACGGTGATGGAGTGGCCAGCACGGTCCCCCGATATGAACCCTATAGAACACGTCTGGGACTTGCTAAAGAGGAGTGTAAAGTCAAGAATGCCCCCTCCCAATAATCTCAACGAGTTGCGAAACGCATTACTTGAAGAATGGCAGAGGTTGCCCCAAGAAACCATTGATAACATCATCCGCAGCATGCCCAGACGGATGGAAACCCTCATCAGAGCACGAGGAGGAAACACTCGATATTGAACAGTCATTGAAATTGTTGTTAAACTTTGGAAAATCTTGAATTTTCTGCTGTTTCTCTATAATTAAAAATCGAAGAAAAATGCATTTTGTTTAATTTATTTTTTATTTTTATAAAATTTTAAGTATGGTGTTACAAATGAATGTCAAAACATGTTAATTTAATTGTTGTTTCATTTTAAATAATATATTGTTTAAAAATTACATTCATTGTTCTAAATTCCCTCTTTTTTCTCCTTTTTTTTTCTGTTCCGCTAATTGTGCCGGTGTGTGTATAAACCGAAGCAAAGCGAGGACGGGTCGCTAGTAATTAATATTTCTGGTACATTTGCCTTCAACCAGAGCCTTTTTCCACCTATTTTAGATTACATACATAAGCACGCAGACGAACATACTGATACACATTACGCCTTATAATAGAGATTACAAGGGATCGGGTGGATCCTTCCAATAAAGGAGCGGATCCAATCGAGCGGGAACGTCGTGATGGAGGTTGGGTCACGACGGATGTAAGGCGAGGGCACACCGAAGACGAACCGAACCAAGATGATCCGAATTCCCCGAAATAGTTCTTTTATTTACGTACATATTTATCGCAAGCTCGACGTGAAGGAAAACATCGTTAGTAAACCTGCAGGTCCCAGAATTTTGTATTTTTATCATATTTTTTAAAGACCTTGATTTGATGTAGTATCAATAACATCTTGTACATTTGGGTATTTAGGTACTCGATGATATAGCTCAAATACATAAGTTGATATTATGAAGTTGCAGATGGTTATGATGATTAATGTGCTTTGTTAAAATGTTTTTGGAAAATAAGTACGAAACCAATTTTCTCATGTACTCCAAAGTTTTAATCAGTCAAGCACCGTGATTCTCGAATTGGGTAGTTGACAGCATCGAAATTAAATTGCGAGTAGTCATACATTAAAAAGATTATCCCAAAACACCTCAAAATATGTATTTAGATTTTCAATTACAATTAGAGCAAATTTAAAAATAATAAAACAATCAAAAAAAGTGCTGCAATTGAGTACTACAAACTATGACGTCACGGTTTGCTATTTCAGTACATTTTCCATAGTAAAATTTCGTTTTGACAGATCGTAAAAAGTAACTGATTTGACTAGGTAGGACACAACCCTATTGATTTTTTTAAACAATTCACACACGGTAATTGACATCTGCTACTCGTATATCCTTACTATCCTTACCTTATTAATATTATAAATGCGAAAGTAACTCCCTCTGTCTGTGTGTTACACAATCACGCCTAAACTACAGAACCGATTTAAATGAAAATGGGTACAGAAATAGTGTAAATCCTGAGAAAAAATCAGATTCAGATTCATTTATTTGCTTTAAATATGGTTAGTATTAGGTCGTCATATTAGAGTAAGGTTAGTATCTCAGATTTAGCCTTAACTGGCATGCAAATACTTAAAGATAATGGCTTTTCATATGTGTCTAAGTTTATACATATTTATATCAAACTAAATAGGAACATTATACAGATAATATGCTAAAAGAATGTCAAGAAATTTTAAAAGTATTGTCAAGAACGAAAAGACTTTACTAAGCTACTTTTTGAAGCGAAAAACGCGGGTGAAACCGCGGGCCGCTGTAGTAGTATGTAATAAAGAAGTGATAAACATTTTCTTTTATTATTGCTCTAGTAATTGAAAGTCATTATAGATACCCCCCTAAAACTCCAAACTCAGATTGAGCCGAATTCGGCTTAAACCAATTCGTCGAAACGTTTCCGGATCAGTGATCCCCGCACGTGTGCCCCTCCCCTTACCGCTAATCTAAACTTTACGGCGTAGAAGGCGCCGCGCGAGGTGATCCCGGATCAAGCGGCCGGAGGCAAATTAGAGTATTTACGACGGAACAAACGGGTGCGACAAGTGTCGCGAATTTCACGCACGACCGACTCCGGGTCCATTATTGGGAGCACCCACGTTGAGGCATCGCAGTGTGACATTGATGATCCAGAATGGGCAGTGCGAAACTGGGGCAGATACAGTTATGCCCAGGCACAGGGCGTTGAAATGACCAGACCAGGATCAAATTTTGGATAATGCATAGGGAGATATTTATGGTATAATATGCGCCAGTACTATCATCAACAGTGTAGATAAGTGATATAATGAATTATTTTTCTTACAAAATTACAAACTATACTTAAACTCTCAGACCATGAATCACAGACACAATAGATTTTTAATTGTGTCTCGGTTCCAATTGGAACCGGCGGTTCTTAACTGATACAAAAAAAACATTTTTTTTTTATTGTTAGGACCAGGTAAGATTACAATTTTTTTTATATTAGCGCAGTTATAGAAGCTCGAACCGAATACTGAAGATGAGACGTGATGATAAAAATCTGTTGAGAATTCCAAATATTCATTTTCTACCTCCATCCTCAGTTGGAACTTGAATAATTTCATCTCATGTTGTACCATCTCTTATAACAAGTGCTGTAATCAATCACACACTACAATACCGTTACACGTTCGATTTTCAATTCCCGCTCGGGGCCATCATAAATATGGCTTGCTAGAACAAAAAGAAGTAAGAATTAAAAAAAAAATGATAACGTGACAAATATGACTGATAATCCCCCCCCCCCACACCCCGCATCACCCATCCCTCCCTCCACCGCAGCCCTTTGTCTCATCCGGTCTAATCGCACATAATATTAGCTACAATGGACTGTTATCTTCAGAGGGGCCTTCCCTCTAAGTGGCTCCAATATATCAACGTGTCGGGAGCACGCGTCTCCGATTGTTCCCGCCATTCGTTTTTTCCCTCAATTGAGGACGTATCTCAGCAATAAAATTTTCAAGCAGAGCTTTTTCTTCATAAGGCGTATTACACAGTGCACCGCACGCTGGAGCGTGGTGGCGTTAGCGTTGCTTCTTCTAAAGCAGCGAAGGATGAATTTCTATTGTCTACGTTTGTTTTTGAAAAGTTATCATATTCCGCCTGAGAACAAGCGATAGAGAGGCACGATCGGCCTAAGCGTTCGGCTTGTGACGCATCTATCTCTCTTCCACTCCAGTATGCAATTTTTCATCAATGTTTTCTTAAGACGTTATCACGTAAAACGACTTTACAGACAACCAATTTTTTTCTGAAAACACATATACAACTTCTTTACGGCGCTCCTGTTAGTCACAATCTGTCATATAAGTAGTCTGTCCATCACAGTTGCGAATTTCATTTTTGCGAACATTAATCTTAGTACTTCATCACACCAAGCTCCACAGTACCATGTGTTGTTTTTATTAAAAATAGGACGTGTCCATGATGGATGTAAACGTAACCCGCGGCCGTTAGGCCCCATAACACTGGAGGTCACAATATTATACCAAAAACAACACAGAACAGAGATAACGTTAAAATAAAGTACAATAGAATTTCTTATCTCTTTTTAGTGCGTTGGAAGGCACCGTTGCCACGCACGTCGCTGCGTCGAACGCAGAACGGTGCGGGATGCGTTTCTCTATGACATCCATCTAAAAGCTGTGGGCGATATTGTACTTGCAAATGGCCTTGAAGGACGATCAATGAATCGATGTAGAATTCGCAGAGTAGGTTATATTGTGTAACAATGTCGAAACACATTCTGTATTTTCTCGCAATCTTTTTCGCACAAAGAAAAACTTTTTTAGGAGGCCATAACATTTTGAAATCGATTAACTAAGCAAAAGTTTCTTCACGTAATGTCTCAATGAACAAACGGAATTGTAATAGTTGATTGTACTAAACTGTAGTGAAGTTTAGATTATCGCATCGACTTGGGACTTTTTGTTTTAAAAAAATTCCGTGATGAAAAATATTTTGTCTTTTCCCAAGATGAAAACTATCATAATTCGCCTTTATTAAAATTGGTCGGTAAAAAACAAACAACTGCGACCATCTAAAGAGTAAAAAATCTACTTCAACTTATATGGTTTTCTCATAGATGCGATTGTCAGAATCATTACAATCGGTTCACCCAGTCGTCATTTCTGAGGGAACAAACATAAAAAAAACTCAGTCGAATTGAGAACCTTTTCTTTTTTGAAGTCGTCACTCCGGATTAGGCGCATAATGCCACATTCGCAAAATGCCACATTCGCAAAATGCCACATTCTCAAAATGCCACATTCTCAAAATGCCACATTCTCAAAATGTCACATTATCAAAACGTCACATTATCAAAATGCCATTTTTGCATAATGCCACACTCTCGAATGTTTTTATTTTTTAATCTTAGCGAAAACCTTATGAACTACTTTATTACAAGCAATTTGTAGAATCAATGATGCAAAAATTAATGGACTATTTATAATATTAGGATGTTTAATAATTAAGAAATAGACGCGTCCCTTTACATGAAATGCGTCCCTGTATCGCACGGCTCCTTTGTGTCAACGATGTCATTTGTCGAATGTTTGCAGCCGCTGATTGATTCGAAGACCCTTTGAAGTGTCTCGAGAGGGGCCTGAACATTGTTTGAACTTTTATTGAATAATTTCTTCTAAGGCGAGCCGAATTTGCGTTTCTTCGCCGTAATTGGTTTAACAAATATTGGAGTCTATTTGTCTATCCAGCTTCTTACGATATCAAAGGAAGCGCTCGTAGCCCTGCGGTGCCAGTGTGTTTTGTAACGATCATACTGGTTAAGCAAAGTTGGGCGCGGTCAGTCAGTGGATGGGTGACCGCCTAGTAGCAGCTATATCCGCGCTCCGAGCGCTTCCGTGTTTCGGAAGCCACGTTAAATTGTTGGTCCCGGTTTTCGTTGTGTTTAGGCACAATGGAAGTCGTTAAGCCATGTCAGATACCCCTTGGGTAGCTTGAAAAATTCTGACTGTTAAGTGGCCACTAGCTTAACACCATCTCCCAATCCGCGGTGGGCTGGCGTGGGAGATTATAGCCCATACTTCCTCATGTGTGAGGAAAGACCCTTAACTCAGCAGTGGGCTGTTACGGGTTGATGATGAAAGGCAGTGTTTTATCTTGTACTAGCAGCGCTCGTAGTCCCCGTTCCCGTCGGAATACGGGAATAAAATATAGCCTATGTGTTATTCTGATATATATGCAATATAACTGTAAAGTTTCATTAAAATCCGTTTAGTAGTTTTTCGTGTAAAAGCAACAAATATTCATATATCCACACTCATAAAGTTTCGCATTTATAATATTAGTAGGAAGTAGGATTGAAATATTTGAGCCGCCATATTGAATAGTCCCTAATCCCGAATCAAGTGGTAATTCCTGTTTGCTCGCTCTAATAGATGCACCCTAGCTTGGAAAGAGTCGGCAGATTGTCTAACGTCACAATGATATATTGATATCAAACTTATCGTGTGGTGATTTCATAATAATGTTTTGAGTGCAAAAGTAACATACTTCTATCCATCCTCACTTACTCTCGTTAATATTATTACTAAGGATTATTTTTAAACTTAGTAGATGTAACTGTGATTTCTCATTACATTTCATACACCTAAAGTAATTAGTGTGCGAATAATTTTATGTCATCATCAACCCGTAATAGCTCATTGCTGAGGTAAGGGTCTTTCCTCGCCCTGAGGTTATGGGTAGTATGGACTTTAATTTCTCACGCGAGCACACCGCAGATGTGAAGATGGTGCATGCATCTGGTAATGCATTTATGCCCCTAAAAATACCTAAAACTTTTTAAGCCCTACAATTGCCCAACACGCATATTTTTAACCTAAATTTAGGGCTAAAATCCCTATGTTGGTAACTCTGCGACTTGGCCAGTGCATGGGTTTTATTAAAGTAGCTGACATTGGCAAATTGCAAGAACGGCAACAGCGCCGGATTTGCAGCGGTAGCATGGAGCGGCAACGTTGCGCAACTTGTGTACGTACACGACAGATTCTTACACATACATTCGTAAATTTCATGAAAATTTAGGTGGATTTATGCCTGATTTCTAAATGAAAGTATGTATTAATATTTATTTTGCGATAAATTTTAGTTGAAAAATGATAATAGAACTCATTATTTACGCGTTAGTCTGTATCTTAAATCTGATTAAGTCTATCGTTTTTTGTATGGCAATCGTTTCACCTTAAGGTAGTGGCCACTTAACAGTCAGAATTTTTCAAGCCACCCAAGAGCTCAACGACTTCCATTGTGCCTAAACACAACAAAAACCCGGAACCAACAATTTAACGTGGCTAACACGGAAGCGCTCGCTTTGTTGTTTTTCTTCATCAGAGCACCATATGACTCGTAGTTTGTGTTGTATTGATTGTTTAAGAGAATAATGTTACGGAGTTTCTTGCCCTGCTTATATAACACATGCTGAAGCGGTGGAGTTGCAATGACTTTCAATAAAAGGTCTTAATTATAAGCCCCTGCATTGAATAGAAACATTGTGACTTTAAATCGTCTAAGCCTTCGCGTTACCCCGAAGCTACGACACAGATTCCATTATAATGTGATTCAATCTCAGAATACGCCTCGATTTTAGTTAGCCTTTGAACTACACCAAAGTGTGTCGTATGACAACACAGCAGTAAGTGCTTTTAATAGGACAATGGGTTCGATTCTGCTTCACAGCGACTAAACTTATTTTAGTTTACTTAGGTACTCTACTTTCATTTTTTTTCTCCTAGAAAAGAAAAGAAAAGAAAAGAAAAGAGACGAGAGATATTTAGTAGTTAGGTAGTTAGTGCATAAGTAAAGAAGTCGCAACTAAAATACAGCCTCTAATAATAATAATAATGTATTCTTTTTTTTTATCCCCGAGAGGCTAGGCAGAGGTATTCCATTACTGGATATACCCACATTTCACGAGATATATTGGACCCCTAAACGTGATAGGTAGTGAGCCCATCGCCGGACCGGGTCTATTTTCACATGTCTCAGAATTAATTCTGAGACCTGCGGGTTTCCTCACGATGTTTTCCTTCACCGTCGAGCTAGTGATAAATATGTACGTAAGTTTTTGAAAAACTCATTGGTACATGCCAGGATTCGAACCCGAGCCTCACTGATTTTCGGCCGGTTCTTTAACCGTCCGGGCTATCACTGCTCTACACAGCCTCTGACAGGACTCAATTCGGTAGGTTATTATCTATCCTTTTCTTTTTTTGAGGTAAGACAAAGACAGGACTAAACTAAAATAAGTTTAGTCGGCGTAAAGCAGAATCGGGGTTAATGCTCAGCTTGCTGCCGCTAAATTAAATGTTTCAGCGCAATATTCGCTTTCAATAAAAAACTTGTTCAATGTTTCTGGTCCCGTTGTGTTTTTAACCGCCTTTTGTATCTGAAGTTACACAAAGACATCAATGAAACACTCAAAAGTAACTTTGGGATTGGATAAAGTACTAATTTGTCATCCAAATAAAATTGAAAGTTAAGTAAGCAGAGACAATACACCGCCACTGTAACATGTTGTTGTTTCCAAACCAAAGAGATTAAAATTTAATAGGACATAGAGGGGACGAAGCGAGAAAAATTTGAAGCCAAAAGTTATTCCAAGTGGAATAAGTCTAGCACAATTTCGACCGAATGACAGCTCGCGTTCATACTAACTGACATGACAAGGACATGACGCTTAGGCTTCAAAGTTTTGTATGAAAATATTCCCAATTCCCCTCTATGCTATTATATTTTAATCTCTTTGGGTTTACAGGAGACAGGTCTGAACAAGTTTCGGAACTCGGGACTCGACTCGGGCTAGTTTATATTAGCTAGTTTTGCTTTGAGAACCAACGAAGAGCTGCTTACAGGTGGATGGGAATGCTAGATGCACTGTATCTTTTTACTTCTTTGTAACTTTGCTTCGTCCGGAATCAAAAGTATCCTACATGTTAAACCAGTTTATAACCGTAGTGTCCGTGGTAATACGGACATAAAAATATAGCCTGTGTTACTCAGGGATATTCTAGATTTCCATTGGTGAAAGAATTTTGAAAATAGGATCTTATAGTTTTTGAGTTTATGGTGGAGCGGAGGTGGAATGCTCCTCCATCGTGAAAAGAGAAGATCTTCCTTTATTCGAGGTGATCGTGCCAACCGCGGTCCAACGGTTGATGTTGGACAGTTGTATTTATACAAACTCATTAGAAAACTCCGATAGCGCGGTTTAGAACTCGGCCGTCTATTGGCGCATTCTATGTAACTCGGCCTTCTATTGGCGCTACAAGTTTATTCGTTACAAACATACAATAATACAAATCTTTCATCTATAGAATTTGAAACAAAGAGATTAAAATATAATAGGACATAGAGGTGGCATTGGGAATATTTTCATACAAAACTATGAAGCATTTTGAAGCTCAAGTTAGTATGAACGCGAGCTGTCATTCGGTCGAAGTTGTACTAGACTTATTCCACTTGGAATAACTTTTGGCTTCAAATTTTCCTCGCTTTGTCCCCTCTATGCCTTATATTATATTTTAATCTCTTTGCTTAAACCGTAATCGTAAAGGCATTTTAAGCTTCGACATCTGTTTGTGGAATTTCTCCAAAAGTATTTGTGCTTCATAAGATTATGAAGAACTTATTGGCTGATGTGTTTGAATACTGGCGAAGGCATGTACAGTCAAGAGCACTTGGAGCTAGACACATTGGACTTTGTAACGTTCTTATTACAATCGCGTTAGAGGTCAGACTCGCACTACAAGTGTAAAGTTGACGGGCCTGTTGGCACAGTTGGTAGTGACCCTGCCTTCTGAGTCGGAGGTTGCGGGTTCGATCCCCGATCGGGGCCAACATAAACATGTCTGTTGGCTTCGTGTCTGGGTGTTTAATATTTATTTAAGTATGTTTATCAGTTGTTTAGTACCAATAGTACAGGATCTACCTAGTTTGGGACTGAATAACAGTGTGTTAAAAAAAAAAAAAGTGTAAACTACAAGTGTGACAGGCCTGTTGGCTCAGTTGGTAGTGACCCTGCCTTCCAATTCGAAGCGCGACCAAGAGCGGGTTTGATCCCCGCTCGTGGCCAAATTTTGTGTGTATGAACCATCAACCAGACGATTGTTTAATATTTACGCATCTTAGTTTGAAACTAAATAAAAGAGTGTGAATTGTGTCCCACAATTTCTTATTATTTACCAAGAGCGGCCAAGATGCGCCAATATAGTGATGTAGGGTTGTACCAATATCTATAAAATAGCAGAATCTTCCCTAAAAATCGGTCGCCCTCAAAAATCTAATCATCCCAACCCTTCTCGTTTCGATCGCCGTTAAGCTCACCGCACACGGACGGGAGCCGGTTAACAGCGCCGCAAGCCATTCGTTCTTCCATTCGTTCTGTAAGAGAGTGAATGACGACGAATGGGTGCGGTTCGCTTTGGGACGGATTATTTTGGTTTTCTCTAGGGTTGACACAGAGTTTGAAAATTGAATAGTTTGAACTAGCGACGCGTCACGGCTTCGCGCGGGTGAAATGGGTTTATACAGGGTGTTAGGGAAACGCTTCCAAAGCAAGTAGAAACTATTTTGCCCCGTTTGGGACTAAATTAATGTTTAAAATTGTGTCCCATAATGTTATATCATATTTTTCATTAAAATAAAGCATTTAATTTCACGATGATAAATATCATCGTGAAATTAAATGCTTCATTTGATTTGATTCTTGACATAATTATTAAAAAAAATTTTTTTTTATAATTATGTCAAGAAACCGCCTGACTTTGTTTTCAAAAGCATTTTCCTAACCAAAACCGACTTTAGAGACAACCAATTTTTTTTAATCAAAAATACTTGTGTACGACTCCAACTCACACTTGGCCGGTATTTTTTTTTTCGGTAGAACCGATCCCAAGTCTTTTATAATATAGTCGTAGGGCAGGAATGTATGTGTTAGGTTTAATAATTAGTTTTAATTTAATAGATAACGAAGAGATTGGTTTTTATCTTTTTACTGTATTGCTATGGAAGAGTGGGGCATCCTGGCACAAGTATCTAAATACTGGAGTGATACCACGGCCTCACAGAAAACCAGCGTAAGGCAATGCATTGCGTTTCGTTGAGTGAGTGAGGTAACCGGAGGCCCCAATCCCCCCTTCCCCTCCCCTCCCCTCCCCCTACTCCCACCTCAAAGGTCGGCAACGCAGTTGTGACTCTTGAGTTGCAGGTGTCCATGGGCGACGGACGTCACTTAACATCAGGTGACCCGTCTGCTCGTTTGCCCCCTTTTTTATCATTTAAAAAAACTTAATAGGTTGCCTTTACAATTACAATGTAATGTTAAGCATCACTTAAGTTAATAAAATATTTTTTTATTTTCATTTTTTTTTAATTCCACTCGTGTTGCTGCCATCCCTGAAGCCTCCGCCGCTTTCGTTCATTCAATATAAACTCGATTCAAGGGCCGCTTTCAGAGGCGATGCCTCCACAATTTGACGCACTATGTTCTGAATAGGCCCTGATTGCCAACACCCCAACATATGAAACTCACTTAGCAACATTTTCAAAGAAACGCTGCGAATTTTAACATCAGAAGAATATCTTAATTCTATTTGAGCACTTCTGAAGAACGAAACCTGTAAGTGTTATACGTTACTCTGTTTATTATTTAGTGTTTAGTCATTTCAAGCTTATAATTGTTATAGTGCTTTTAAGAATTTGTAACAACTTTATCACCATATGAGAAGTGAATAAATTAATCTTTGGACGTTTGTTACCTTTTGAAGTAGATAGGTATATTCTTTGTAATATACAAGTGTCTGTACAAAATGGCTACACGATGCCTAATCCATTTCTACACTAATATTATAAAGAGAGAAAAAATTATGCAAGTAACGAATTAACTGAAAAAGTATTGGACCGATTTTAAAAATTCTTTCACCAATAAAAAGGTACAATATCTCTGAGTAATATAGGCTATATTTTATCAGATGATTTTTCAGTCTTTAAATGTATATTCCCCTTTATTTATAAAGACTGAAAAATCAACTGCTTTTTCATGATTTTTCAGTCTTTATGTATATTGCATCAGCAGGCGTATTTACGGAGCTTCGATATTCGACTCGGAATCGGAAAATCTGTCGAAGATGGGCTACTCACAGATGTCGGTATCGAAAACGAATGTCATATTTGACATAAGGATAGATCCGAAAATTCGGAAAATTGTTCACCCGATATGAATCGAACGGAAACGGTGTCGAGCCTCCGTGAATTTCCCTGCAGGATTGGAACCCTAGCCCTGCTAGCCGCAGGGCTCAGTCAACAAAGAAATTTAAAGTTTCAACGAACCGTAATACATTTTCCAAAAGCGAACTTTGGCTTATACCCCGTGATTTTTTCACTGTCTGGAAAAAAATATGGTGTGATAAGTAAGTGTAATAGATTCATTTTGGCATTGTCACTAAAAAGTTTTCTTTTTTCACAAAACATTTTTTTCTTGCTTAACCTAATATAAATTACTCAATTGTAGTCAATATTACACACTGAAAAATTTTAAATCTAAAATAGTATTTTAAAAAGAAACAAGTTCGTGGCTTCCATTCATGCTCAATCTACCTACAACCGCCAGCTGCTACGTATTAGTGTGCATCGTTTTCTAGAGTTTGTAAATTGCATTAAACATTACTATATTTAACAATTAATCTCGTGCATAACTTCGTCTCTAGATACCTTATCGGTCATATTTTTTTCCAGACGGTAAAAAACATCATCCAGTATAAACCTATTCACCGTTTCCCCATAAACGCCTCTGTCTCGAGCCTCCATTGATTGAGGGTTGTTTACCGACCGTAATTATTGTTGTGTTACCCTCCCTGATAATATCTGAATTACGTTGGGTAGGGTAGGAGTGGGAGGGGTCACCCACAACATTCGTAGGAGGCTGTAGGGTAATTCGATACTAGTTACTGGGTCACTCGTTGTTTATGACTTGAGTGATACGACACGGCTTTTGTCAAGACAGACGACATACGTTAGGTACAGAAGATAATAATAATAATTTGTGGGACACAATTCACAGACGGTTATTCAGTCCCAAACTAGGCAGAGCCTGTACTATGGCTATAACTAATAGACATACTTAAATAAATATTAAACCACCAGACACGAAGCCAACAGAAATGTTCATGCACACAAATGTTGGAACCGAGATTTGATCAAAATAACTATTAACGTATATGACAATTTGAAAAATAAAGTAAAGTAATTATGTACTAAAATTGCATCCCACATAGACTAGGAGATTAAAAAGCAATTGCGTTAATCGCATTAAAAAGTAATGGATAGAATAAGAGCGTTAAGGATCGGGGCTTCGAATCCTTTTACCAACGATTTTTTCAAAAAATGTACCTATCGCCCGACAATGAAGGAAAACCTTGGAGTAAGAGATAGTGTTAAGCTAGTGGCCACCACAGTTTCGAGAAATCTTGCCTTCACGTGATATTGGTTAATTTGCGTGAACATAACTTAAACCTTCCGGAACACGAAGAAATTGAATTTACTTCAACATTTCCAAATACACCCTTTAATATTGTGCTGACGTCATAACAAGCTTTTGATTGGCGTTAAAGTGGCTCGCGTGCCGGTATTGCCGTCGACCGCGTCCGGCTCAGGCTGCTCACGAATTGCCATTTGTTACTGAATTACACGGAATTAATTTAACTTTGATGGCGAAATAATTTGGTAAGGCGGAAGCTGATAATTGAGTATTTGAACGGAGCGAAGTAAGCGGGAGTCTTCAAGAACTAGTTTAAAAATATTGTTTTGAGACTTATTTATTTATTAGCGTTTGACCGCGACTTAGTCTGCGATTGCGATGCGATGCCTAAACTGCCATATTTCAACAAGATCGGTACAGTGGAGTAGCCGTGAGAAGAAAACAGACCTACACGGAGATTCGATATTCGAATCGGAATCGGAAAATCTGTCGAAAGATTTCGAGATTGGCTATTCACAGATGTCATATGTGACTAATTAAGAATTCGACAGATTTTCTGATTCAAGTCAAGTCAAAAGTCAAAATGTTTTATTCAAAATAGGAACTTACAAGTCCACTTATTGAACGTCATTTCAAATCCACCGCTTCAGCATGTATGGTTGAGGAGAAGAAGCGGGGCAAGAAACTCCTCAACACAACATTCTTTTAATCAATTGTTACATATTACTAAATTGGGTTACATAATTTCGTTTGTTTTTCGCTATCGTATTGCGCTGGACTGGAAGAAATCTGTTCCAAGCATCATTGTCATTTATATAGTCGTCTAGTTTGTAATATGCCATTTTACAAAGTACATGTTTCACATGAGTTTTGAACACAGTTTCAGGCAATTTCAAAATATCTTCTGGTATCTATAATATATAAAGCTCGATTTTATTATAAAAGCGTATGCAAAGTCCCACAAAGGAATTATTAATTTTACTTAATCGTGACTGAGGTTGCTCTAGTTTATTTTTATTCCTTAGATTACAATTATGCCTGTCACAGTTTTTAGTGTACAGTAATATGTTTTTCCGTACATACATAATGTTTTCATAAATGTACTGACAAGGCATTGTTAAAATATTAATTTCTTTGAACAGTTCTCTTAGGGAATCACGACATCTTAACTTGTAAATGGCGCGTATTGCCCTTTTTTGTAAAATAAAAATAGATTCTGCATCAGCAGCTCTGCCCCACAGCAAGATGCCATAGGACATTATACTGTGAAAGTAGCTAAAATAAACGAGTCTTGCTGTGTCTACATCAGTAAGCCATCTGATTTTTCTGACGGCATAAGCAGCTGAGTTCTGTACTGATTACGAGTAGAATATGGAATCTCCATGAATACGCCCGCAGATCATAATATAAGCGAGAGAAATTAATGATAGGTACTCGTATGAGTGAGAAATAAATGAAAACGAATTTCAAAGATGCATTTTTAACATTCATTTCCACATCATATTAAAATGTCTGGAAAGTGTTTTATGAACTCCAAAATATATACAATACTAGCAGAGCCCCGCGGTTTCACCCGCGTAGTTCCCGTTTCCGTTCCCGCGTAGTTCCCGTTTCCGTTCCCGCTTAGTTCCCGTTCCCGTGGGAATATCGGAATAAAAAGTAGCCTATGTCCGTCTCCTGGTTCTAATCTACCTCCCCACCAACTTTCAGATTTATTTATTTCTTTTATTTTTGTTTATTCGGAATGCCAACAGCTTAAAATACATTTTATGTTAACAAACTTAAATATCTACTTAGCCATTAACAGATAAATCGGTTTAGCCGTTCTTGAGTTATAAATAGTGCAACTAACACGATTTTCTTTTATACTGGATGATTTTTTTTACCGTCTGGAAAAAAATATGCCGTATAAGGTATCTAGAGCCGAAGTTATACACAAGATTAATTGTTAAATATAGTCGTGTTTAGTGCAATTTACAAAATCTAGAAAACTACGCACAGTACTACGCGCAGCTGGCGGTTGTAGGTAAATTGCGCATAAATGGAAGCTACGAGCCTGTTTCTTTTTAAAATACTATTTCAAATAGTTCAGTGTGTATTATTGACTACAATTGAGTAATGTATATTAGTTTAAGCAAGAAAAAAAAAATATTTTTTTAAGTAACTTTGCCAAATGAATCTATTACACTTACCTATCACACCACATTTTTTTCCAGACGGTAAAAAAAGTCACCCCGTATAATTACATAGATATACTCGTAGATGAAAAATGAATATAGATGCAAGAGATGTGAATATAATAAGCATCAAAAGATTTTCCACCTAATACAAGTAGGTATACCAAGAGATTGGCACAAAAACGCGATAGGTACAAAAACGCGATTTCGAAGGCAGCGAATCTTTTGTTGGAAAATGAAGGCATTATTTTTAAGGCGTTATTATGCGGGCGGGTAATGTATTCATAGGTTGAGGTTAAAAACGGCGGCGCGCCAGGGCTGCTGCGGTCCGGAAAAATCCGGATAAAACCGGCTATTTAATAGGGATTGGGGAAATAGTTATTGGGGATCTGTACACGCCTTCGGCTTCGTATACTCTGGGTGCAGTCGCTTTCTCTGTTTTTTAAAACTCATTTAATATTTATTTTTTTAACAAATTATAACAACCAAGGAGTTATGCACTCAACAGTTTTTTTTATAAAAGATCCAGCTGACCTGACAGACGTTGTCTTTTCGAAATTCCATAGAAAAAAGTGCTTTCAGTTTTTGCAGCTTATTCCAATGGAGACCACGCACAAAACAAAATGCAGACAGAAAGTAGACTGATCTGGTAAGGGTCGCAGACAAAATTTATCATGTAAAAGATATTTTTAATTATAAAAAATCCGGATGTGTCCGTCAATCATCCGGCCTCTGACAGCCCTGGCCGCAGGCTCATCAATATTAACGAACTGTCGGCGAAAACAATTTGTTGATTATGTAATAAGAAGTCTCTGCTAACGAAGCACCCGGCCAGGGCCAGTGTGCACCCGCCTTAATTCAGTGATGGCCGCCGATCACGATGCTATTTTGTTTATTCACAAAGAAAATAATTTTTTACATCCCACGCCATGTTTTTCGTAATAGTCCAGTAAATTTGTCGGTTGAATGTATGGGCTCGTATGCGTCAAATCCGGTAGTTCTGATTTTTTGCAGACTTGTTTATGATGTTGGCCTAATGTATAATCCAAGTTTGTGACCGCGATTCTGCGCGGTTTCACCCGCGTCGTTTCCGTTCCCGTGGGAATACGGGAATAAAATATAGCCTATGTTACTCAGGGATATTTTAGCTTTCCATTAGTGAAAGAATTTATAAAATTAGCCAAGTAGTTTTTGAGTTTATTAGTTACCAACACCGTTAGTGCTATAATATAATAGCGGTTCCGCGCGGTTTCACCCGCGTAGTTTTCGTTCCCGTGGGAATACGGGAATAAAATATAGCTTATGTTACTCAGGGATATTCTAACTTTCTACTGGTGAAAGAATTTTTTAAATTGATGCAGTAGTTTTTGAGTTTATTCGTAACAAACGTACAAAAAATCTTATCTTTCCTATTTATAATCTACTATATAAAAATAAGTCGTGTTTTCCTTCCTGACGATTTAACTCGAGAACGGGCGGACCGATTTTGATGAAACTTTTTGTGTGGGTTTGAGTGGGTCCAGGGATGATTTATAGCAAAGAAAATTCAGCATTGCACCCGTGCGAAGCCGGGGCGGATCGCTAGTATTAGTATAGATTAGTGTAGATATCTATGTGATAAAAGACAAAAATACACTTAGCGGCTGCACGGATTTAAATGAAATTTGGTAAGTAGATAGATTAAGACCCGGATTAACATATAGGCTACTTTTTATCCCTAAATAACGCGAACGAAGTAGCAGGCAACATTTTAAAACGACAGAAATGCAAAAAATTGCGAAAATCGAAAAAAAATATAAACTTTGAAAGGCTAAATCTCAGAAACTATTGGGTCTACAGAGACAATTCTAGTATCATATTGTAGTTACTTTAGTCTACTTTAAAAACGTCCTAAGAAAGTTTTTTCAGAAAGTAGTCCTTTAGGGTTATAATCGCCAAAATTTGAAAAAAATAATATTTTTTCGCTGTTTTTTTGACGCATGCGGTAATGTATAAATTTACTGGACTTTATAGTCCAGTAAATTTATACATTGGACTATAAAGTCCAGTAAATTTATACATTACCGCATGCGTCAAATCCGGTAGTTCTGATTTTTTGCAGACTTGTTTATGGTGTTGGCCTAATGTATAATCCAAGTTTGTGACCTCGAGCGCCGAACGTAACTTTGTCAAAAATCGAAAAAACAGCGAAAAAATATTATTTTTTTCAAATTTTGGCGATTATAACCCTAAAGGACTACTTTCTGAAAAAACTTTCTTAGGACGTTTTTAAAGTAGACTAAAGTAACTACAATATGATACTAGAATTGTCTCTGTAGACCCAAGATATTATTATCGAGTATGGACTTTTTTGCCGACATCAACCTGTGTTGCGTTTACATATACCTACTTGTTCATGCTTTTGACGTCGTACAAAAAAAACTCACGCCTTTATCAACGAGGGGGTAGGCAGAGGAATTCCATTTCTGGAATAACCCTCATTTCACGAGAATATTCGGTCCCTAAACGTGATAGGTGGTGAGCTAATCGCCGGACCGGGTCAGTTACACATGCCTCAGAATTAATTCTGAGACCTGCGGGTTTCCTCACGATGTTTTCCTTCACCGTCGAGCTAGACGAATATATTGTGACGTAATACATTACTTATAAAAACATCACGAATCTACTTTGTAACGAGTTTTCAATTAGTATGAATGTTTAAGATAGTGTTGTTTTATTTATCTTATCAAAAGCTACACAATTTAGGCACAGAATATTATATAATAGTACTAATGTACAGAAGGTCAACTCAAGTAAGTATTTTCCTTTGAGTATTAGTAAGACAAAAACTAATAAAACAGTATACCTAAACTAAGTTGGACACGCCTGTTTTGGACACGGAACCCTAAAAGATGGTATAATACAACAAAAAACATAACCCTGGCACAATTTAGGTCGGAACCCTAAAAACTGGTCCCAACCGACCAAAACCAACCCTATCGGGCCGACGCTTCCAAAATCCACCAAAAACAATAGATATCCCAGCATAAATATTTTACGGCCTATTCAGGAATCCGCTTATCTTGTCCCGCTGTTCCCGTTACGGGACTCCAGACAATCTAACTCGGAGTCCCGCGGGGTTGGCCGCCATCTTGATTTCCATAATCCATTTCTGGCGCAGGCAAAGGCGGCATTACTGATAATCAAAGGTCGAAGGCTCAAAGCTAATTTCATTCGGAAGCGGTGGCTTGTTTGACTGAAACATACTAAGACGCGTGTCGCGCTACTTTTTATGGGATCTATACTCAATAGTAATATGGTGGTTATAGAGCTCGCTTCTTATGAGGCTCGGGTTCAATGAGTTTTCAAAAACTTACGTAAACATATTTATCACTAGTTTGACGGTGAAGAAAAACATGGTGAGGAAACCCGCTTGTCCCAGAATTAATTCTGAGGCATGTATAACAGACCCGGTCCGGCAATGAGCTCACCTATCACGTTAAGACCAAAGAATATCCTGCTGAAACGTGTGAACGTATCTTTAACATAGTAATTCTAAGAAACAAATAATTTTGCCATTCTCGCCCTTATGTACAGAGCACGTTGAGCTTGCCACATTGGACTTTGTTACGTTCTTATTTCAATCGCCTTAGAGGTCAGACTCGCACTACAAGTGTTCTTCATGTGCTCTTGCGATACGAGATACGAGACAGGGTGTCCTAATCGCAAACAGAGGCAGTCAACCGACTTGTTTACGGAGAACGAAATGGAATGCAGCCGAATACAAAAGGGAGGCAGTAAAGCTGTGTTATCGCCGTGATATCTCTCCGCCTCAGCCGAATATGCAGACCGTTAAACAGGCCCTAACAAATATGTTTGTTTCATACGAAGGTAGCAAAACAATACAATTCTTGAGAATAAATAAATTTTGAGACACAATTCGCTTTATGAATGGGTGCGATTGCTACTTTAAAATCATTTCATTCAATGAAATTGCTTTTTGAAGTGATAACGTCTTATAAATCGATGAACGCCGGCTGCACACACGAAAAAGTGTCACGTTCCACCTGAGCCAATCGTGCAAGCAGAGCGCGGAACAAGCGCTAGAGAGGCACGATCCACTCCTCTATGCAATTTTTCATCAATGTTTTTAAACGTTATTACATAAAATTATCGTTCATAAACCGACTCTATAGACAACCATTATTTTCACATGATTTCACCTGTGAAATTTTTGTATGGGACCCCCTTGACTTTTAATTTTTTTATTTGTTGTTATAATAATTAGTATTAGGTTCCCTCTGGCACCACTTTGGTGCGGAACCTTTGTGCGCGAGTCAGACACGCGGCAATTTTTTGTTCCTCTCTTCATTCTTTCGTTTTAATTTTCTTAATGTTAGTTACGTAATTGAATAACACCGAGTTGTTTTATTTACGACTCACAGAACTAGTCACAATCCTGTGATACAATTCCAGGAATGTAAAATTAGATTGTAACTCAAGATGAGCTAACAGAGTGAACCAATTATCCTAATTAATAAGGGCCGAGGGTTAGTTGTTGTGTTAGTAGCTAAAATTTAGGTAAATTAAACAAGCTGCTAGTCTAATGTTAGTTTTAACTATACAGTAATGTGATGCCTAAGTTTGTTTGATAATATTAGAGTAGAAATAACAAGTTATATTTTGTAGTGCTTAGTTATTGCCATATTTATTAACATATTAATTGCTATATAATATTAAATCCAGAATGAAATACCTCTGCCTACCCCCTCGGGGATATAAGGCGTGAGATTATGTATGTATGTATAATATTAAATGCTCAGTAATATTCTTAGTTATACACTTTAAGGAAGTGCTTAAGTGGTACCAAATGTCCGTCTAGCTAGTGACAAATAATAATGTACTCACGTAAATTTTTAATGCCCTTATCAGAAATCGAACCCGAGCCTCACGCATGAGAGACAGTCTACTAATAACAAGCTTTTTATCTAAATAAAATAAAATAAGTAAATAATCTCACGCCTTATATCCCTGAGGGGGTAGGCAGAGGTATTCCATTTCTGGATATACCCACTTTTCATCAGATATTCTTTGGACCCCTAAACGTGATAGGTGGTGAGCCCATCGCCGGACCGGGTCTATTTAAACATGTCTCAGAATTAATTCTGAGACCTGCGGGTTTCCTCACGATGTTTTCCTTCACCGTCGAGCTAGTGATGAATACGTACATAAGTTTTGAAAAACTCATTGGCACATGCCAGGATTCGAACCCGAGCCTCACTGAATTCCATCATGTGAAGCAGGCTCTTTAACCGTAAGGCTATCACTGCTTATCTACTAGAAATAAAACTAAACAAATGTTTTCTTTAATCGCGAAACTTGCAAGAAACTAATGGAGAAACAAAGTGCGGGAGAAGAGGGCGTAAGTTCGTTACAGACTAAACGAATGCGGTTTGGAGATAAAGTGGTCTGGGGCAGCCTTAATGAATTGTTTGAGCCCGCGAGGCGTTCAACTGGGAGGTTTAGCTTTCTGGGGTCACCTTTTTAATGGCTGTTAAAACCGCGAGGAATGTTTTTTTCAATGGCTTAGAAATTTGACCTGTCGAGTTTCGAGACCCACCAAAACAATTTATTCAAATATTGCATTTTTATGCCATTGGTTTTACAAGGTGTTAAGGTCCGATTATGTACATGGTAGAGGTCTATTTTATCGTACTGGAAGTACGGAAAAGAAAACTCGAGAGGTAGATCATACTGCAATATTATTTCCTTTCAAAGTGATTAAAACTTTTCGAAAATTAGTATATTAATATATTATGTAACATTTAAACTGTATTTTAGTTACAAGTCGAATAATTAAAAAAAACTTGAATAAGTACATATTTATTATAATCTATTCTCTTTATAGTAAGTCTTTACACCAAAATTAATCAAAATTGGTTCAGAAATTTATGTATGAAAACGTAAAAAAACGTAGAGAGATATCACTAATGACGACTAAGGGGAATTTGATGCGTCATAATAAATTTCTGCTTTGAAATACCCTCAACAATACATAGCTAACTGACAACCCTAACTCCCATTCACGAGGCAAGCTAATAAATTCGCGATGTCAAACTCGGAAACTTGCAACAACATCGCGGAAAAGTTGCCAGCAGCCAAAGAGATTAAAATATAATAGCGCATAGAGGGGACAAAGCGAGGAAAATTTGAAGCCAAAAGTTATTCCAAGTGGAATAAGTCTAGTACAAATTCGACCGAATGACAGCTCGCGTTCATACTAACTGACATGACGCTTGAGCTTCAAACATGCTTCAAAGTTTTGTATGAAAATATTCCCAATGCCCCCTCTATGTCCTATTATATTTTAATCTCTGCCAGCAGCGGAGACACTAATAGCTTTCCCGGGGTATCGAAACCAATTCCGGGGGGGGATTAGGGGGGAGGTAATGAGGCGAAGTGAAAAGTTGGCGACACAACCCTTTGGCGGGATACGAGTGCCAGGGTTGTCAACTCGACGATACGTCAACATCGTACAGTTTTGTACGAGATTTTGGCATACGGAAATTGGTGTCATTGTTTTCCGTTGCAGAAAACATTTACAGCGTCTAAATGTGCTCACGCCTTATCTCTGAGGGCTGGCAGAGATATGTCATTCCAGAAATAGACATTATGCACCAGTATTTTGTATATAAAAAAAAAAAAAATCTCACGCCTTTTATCCCTGCCTTTTATCCTCTTTTAGGAAGAGGTATTCCATTACTGGGTATTCCCACATTTCACGAGATATATTAGACCCCTAAACGTGATAGGTGGTGAGCCTATCGCTGGACCGGGTCTATTCACACATGTCTCAGAATTAATTCTGAGACCTATGGGTTTCCTCACGATGTTTTCCTTCACTGTCGAGCTGGTGATAAATATGTAAGTTTTGAAAAACTCATTGGTTTATGCCAGGATTCGAACCCGAGCCTCACTGATTTTCGGACGGCTGTTTAACCGTAAGGCTATCACTGCTCTATCTTTTTTTTTGTTTTTTTTTTTATATGATTAGGTAAAGTCGCTTGGGGAAACACGTATGTAATTGTTTATTGCATTATATAAAACGTCTTTAGATGCACTATGAATATTGTGCGAGATTATAATTTGTTTTTGTACGAGTAAAAATCTAGTGTTGGCAACCCTGCTCAGATTGCCGAGAAGAAAGGCAAGATTCGAATGTTTCTATAAAAGAAATGAATTAAATATTTCCCCTTTCTGAGATCTCCATAAAATATGACGCGAATTGCTGTTGGAGGTGAATCGAGATTAAATGGAAGACTAAAAGTAGCTTTGCTAAGTAGAAATGTTCCAATAATATACCTACATAAATATACGTTTACGTAGAGAACAGTGATGGCCTTGGGCCTTGGAGTTATTGAGTCCCCTCGCTTGTGACTCGGGTTCGAATCCTGCTGAGTGCATGTACCTATGAGTTTTTAAAAACAAATGTACATACTAGCTTTTACCTCGGCTTTGCTCGCGAACTACTTAGGGGTTGAATTTTGCAAAATCCATTCTTAGTGGATGCCTACAGTGTATGTGCTAAATTTCAAGTTTCTAAACCCAGCCGTTTATGCTGTGCGTTGATACATCACCACTCAGTCAGTCAGTTTATCATTTTACCTATACAGATAATATATGTATCACTAGCTCTACGGAAAAGGAAGATGCACGTGTAACAGAAATTCGGTCCAGCGACGGCCTCACCACCTATCACGTTTCGGGGTCCAAAAGTGTAATGGTGAAAAGTTATAACTTGCAGGAATGTTATACTTATGCAGACCCCCTCGAAGATAATAATATAGGTAACAATAATAATAAAATTTCTTTATTTAGTTAGCTAAACTAAAAAATCAACAAAATTAGTAGGAGAAAACACAGATAAAGATGTGAGGAACTTTGTACTTATTTAAAGTTAGTATAAGAATAAATTTATTTGCTTCAAACATGGTGTAAAGATGTTATAAAATATGTATGTGCATACATGTTCAGCTAAAAAAATGTAGCATGCAAATATAAAAAGGACAATAAGGAAAAAAAAAAAAACTTCTTAAAAATTACGCATATCTAACAGTTCGCGAATATTGTAAAACATTTTATTTAGAAGCCACTCTTGCAAACTTTTTTTAAACAATCTTAAATTCAATGTCTTAAATTCATCTGGTATTTTATTATATATTCTTACACATAATGTTAAACAGTTTTTGTCATATTTTGCGCTCTTTGGAGCCTCTTCCAGCACAAGTCTGTTAGGAATTCTTTGTAGTCTGCTATTAAGATCACACGTTTCTTAAACATATTAATGTGTTTTTTAATAAACAAACATACTTCCAGTATATAAAGAGATGGTAATGGCAACAATCCAAGTCCAGTAAACCAAGGTTTGCAAGAACAATCTGGTGGAATGCCACAGTAAGCAGTTAGATACACCGTTATACAGAGTTGTCTAGTCCAGCCCAAACACGTCTGCTTCTCAATTCGTTTAGCTCTCATTCATTATCGCACCCGCAGTATTCATATTCATAAGCCGCGGCTGCAGCGCGGCTTAATGCAAATACGAGTGGCTTAATTCCCCGATACAAGCCGCCGTAAGTTAGCTGCAGTTAGCAATGCAAAGGATGTATTAAGTTCGGTGTGTTTGCACCTGCATTCTGTAACTTATTAAGTCATTGTGTTTTACTGGCGAGTGGAGCAAGTAACCAGTGATAGTCTCGTGGTTAAATAGTCCGCTTCTCAAGCGTGAGACTGGAGTTTGAATCCTGGCATGTTCAAACTTTTTTGACGTGACATCTTATAAATCTATATATCTATATACTTATATAAAATGATAAACTGACTGACAGATGGGGATGTATCAACGCACAGCTTTAAAGGCTGGGTCTAGAGAGTTGAAATTTTGCACATAGATAGCTTAAACAGTGTATAGGCGTCCACTAAGAAAGGATTTTGCAAAATTCAACCACTAAGGGTGTGAAATAAACGTGCGTCGATTGATAAGTCGGAACAAGCGGTAGAGAGCCAATCTTCATGGACGAGTTTAAAGTGCCTTATTATTAGACTATTGGAGTTTCAAAGTGTACCTTCAGTACCTACAGAAAATAAAAATGACTTCGACTTTTGAGGCACGATCGGCCTAAGCGTTCGGCTTGTGACACATCTATCACTCTTCCACTCCAGTATGCAATTTTTCATTAATGTTTTCTTATGATGATTACGTAAAATTATCGTCCGTAAACCGACTTTACAGACAACACTTTTTTTTTGTTATAACGGCCGTACTAATACAAACTCATTGAAATTTTAAATGACAGACGGACGAATGGACAGCGGAAAATTAAACTAATACCAGTAAATTTTGTTTAACAAATCTATTTGAATCTCAAATCGATGTATCACAATAGACATCGTTAAGTCATACAATCTATACAAGCCCCTATCCAATTAAATCAAAGTCACTAGGAATCAAATAAATTCACAGATTTTTTCTAACGAACCAGTTTTGTGCTACACAAATTTCCTCCTTATTCACACAGCCGAAAGGTGACAATGGCTTGCAATGCAACTTCATTATCAAGCTGTTCAGAACGGCAAAATAAACATCTCCATCAAAATAAAGCTTGCTATATCTACGAGTAACAGTCTGTCGGTATGTTTATGTAGCGACAAAGAGGATACTGCAAGAAATCGATACTGCGACTGCCAGTATACTGGGTAATACTGTCCGCGCGTCTGTTGCTGTTTGCTGGAGCTGCTGTGAGACAAATACGATTGTTTGCTTACATTGTAGGTTTATATTGTAGCAGGAAACACTATTTATATTCTAAAAGTATGAAGTTGTTTGTATGCTAGGGACAATCTCTGGAGTAGAGTATTTTATGCCTATCGAAATTAAATACATAATAAAGAGTATCATAAAACGCCACTGAAAAATAAAGAGTAAAAAAACCAACTTCAACAGTTTTCTTATGGAGGTCATTATCAGAACTGGACCAAATTAAAATGGGACCACATGGGAAGCACTAGATTTCAACTAAAAAAAGAATCATCAAAATCAGTTCATCCAGTCGAAAATTCTGAGGTAATAAACGTTTTTATACACACGTAGTACATACACAGACATTAAACGTATGTCGAGTATTTGTTCCATCTAAAGATGGGTGTGATTGCTAATTTTAAATCATTTTTATATTTGGCATAAATTATTTTTTTGACATGGTTTCACCTGTATACTTTTACAGGCAATGTTTTCTTATCACGACCAAAAATCACATTTACCACTGGAAATTGAATTTAATAATATGAACATGGCAATTGAATTCGCACGATTTGCTATTTCATTAGTACTAGGTGCTATGAAAAATCATTCCATATTCACATGTTACCGATTTAATGACTCATCTCTAGTATATACTATTAATGGTAGCTTCCAATATAACTTGTAAGGCTAGACGTAGACGGTTTACCCTACAAAGTGCTTCTGGCGACAAAAAAGGGCAGCTCAGACGAACAAAGGGCCAGACGAGCTAGGGTTCCACACTGTAGCGACACTAATACATAGAACGAGCCAATAGACAGCCGAGTTCTAAATCGCGCTATCGGAGTTTTCTAATGAGTTTGTATAAATACAACTGTCCAACATCAACCGTTGGACCGCGGTCCTCAGGCATGATCACCTCGCCTAAAGGAAGATCTTCCCTTTCATGATGGAGGAACATTCCACCTCCGCTCCTCCAAAACACCTTTTTGATTAATAAATACCAAGAAAAATATCACTATTTTTGAGGGTATCAGTATAATTTTTGGACCCCTGAACTTGACTGAGACCAGAGTGCCATTATGCATGCCTCAGAACTAATTCTGGGACCTGTGGGTTTCCTCAAGATGTGTCCTTTACCGTCGAGCTAGTGTTATTCATATTATTGACTAGAATATACGTCACGCATGAAAAAGCATGATTCATTGTCACGTTCCGCCTGAGCCGAGCGTGCAAGCGAGAGCGCGGAGCAAGCGATATAGAAGCACTCCAGTATGCAATTTTTTATCAATGTTTTCATAAGACGTTATCACGTAAAATTATCGTCCGTAAACCGACTTTAAAGAGAACCATTTTTTTTAGTATAGTTAATGAATATAATGTCATGTGTCATAAGTCTCTGTACACACAACTTTACACATACTTACTCGTATTTGAAAGAAATTTTATTCTACTACACCACTAATCAAGATATCTCCGGAACTGTGGCACCTTGGAACTTGAAATTTAGCAGTCACGCTTCTAATACAATGCAGACGTCCGTCTACAAAGTTTTTTGGGAAATTCCCACGGGAACGGGTCAAAAAAATAAGTTCCGGTCAGGTGTCTGCATTACCCTATAATATCTATGGGCAACCCTGTTGCTATCGATCGCGAGAGGGTGCTGCAGCGTGTGGGGGGAAGGCAGGGGGGGGGGGTCATTCACTTGTCTGAACATGTGTAAACTGAATTAATGGTAGATCTATATACGATAAGCAGGCTATAAAGAAAAATGTTTTATGTATACACGTAGGAATTTCATAGTAAATACTGAAGATAGGAAATTTTACTCAAAGGAAATCGTTATTTTTTAAAAAGTGAATTGAACCGACGTTAATGCAAGAAATAACACTGTACTTTTTTGGTACACACAAACATAGTACATCTAAAAATAAAGATAAATAAACAATATTTATTTAAAGAAAATAGTTATTTGAATCAAAATAACTATTCATGAAAAGAAATTTTGAAAACTTGACAGAAAAATAATAAAAAATACTATGAGATTTGGATACGACGTCTCTCATCTAATTTTGACTACAATAGTTTGTTCCTCAAGAGGCAAGTTACCCGTTAAGTTCCACGAAATTCGAATCAGCGGTTAAATCGTGAAGAGTAACAAACAGACTAAGTTACATTCACATTTTATAACATTATATCGCACCAAAATGCCTTGCACAAAAAAAACGTGAAAACGTGTCTACGCAGCACTGAGATAACTCGTAGCGCTACGCTCGTAGCACTAGCTACGCCGACGTAGCATCAATTTCTTAGAATAGATGGATGTTTGTTACTTGTTCACGCAAAAACTAAAATACTGATTTTGGTGCAACTTGACAGTAATATACTCGTAGCTCTAAAATAAAAGTGTGAGTATATACATAAATAATAGTACATTATGGTACAAGTGAGTAAAGTTGGTGATTACCGCTGAGGCGCCATTGAGACCCGAGCCGTAGGCGAGGGTCATAAGAGAGCCGAGGACGGTAATCATCAATACACACGTGTATCATACGACGTTTTTCAACACACTTGTGAATAAATAATACTAAAAAATCATTTTAAAATAATCATTCGCAATGGCGGGGAAAATTAATTGGTTTTCCAATTTTTTATTTATATAATTTGGAAAAGGCAAAAGGATCTAGGCCCATACAGCCTCGTTTTCCTATGCGCTCGCATCTTACAATGGCGATCGGCCATGGACTAAAAAAATTAGGTTTCTTTTTCTTTGGTTTGTCGTGGATAGCGTTTTAGCCACGTACAAAATGGGGTATTTAAAGTTTTTACAGAGAAAACCAAAGTTATATTTGAGTGAAAGTTTTGTTTATTAAACACGTACAAGTTGAAATGATCTATTTAAATACGAAGTTGCATGAAATGAGCAAGCCATATTTGTGTATTAATTTATTAGTACGATTGAATACGATCTTTTTTGTATCGAAACTTTTTTAAGAACAAAGCAACTCTAGCAACAAAATTGAAAAAAAAAATCTATAACTCACTAGTGAATAATAGCAAACAAAAAGTCTCAGTTTGATTATAGGTGTCATTATGTGCCTAATTGCAGTGAAATTAGAGCCACTTTATGAGCAAGTGTGTTGAAAAATATTTTACTAAACTCCATATCGTCAGTACAGGAACATTCTACATGTTTTCAAAATATTCAACCAATTTCCTACCTTTTCTATAATTGTTTTTTTAGATTTTTTGGTTATTTAAGAATGCAGTTTTCTATACAATAGTTTCTGAATCTGATTTAGGTATATTATTAACTATATTTAAAAAAAAATGCGGCACCATATTTATGTCAAAGTCAAAGTCAATTAAAGTCAAAAATCATTTATTTTCTGTCAGTACAAAAGGTCAATAATCTAATAACAAGGCACTAATAATTCATGCACATTATTATACAGAATATTCTACACCACTTCCGCCGAATTTAGTTTTGGAACGCGTTCAAATTAATACACCAATTTACAGATGCGTAATGCATAGTGAATAACAAATTTCGCAGATATGTCCAATTACGGGTTTGCAGGCATTAATGCATACTAATACACAGCACGAGCGAGTGAAGCGCGTCGCTTGGACTATTATGTTGTGTTGTGTTGGGTTTTGTTGTGTTGCTGTATAGGGATGTGAATGATTGCTACTTTTAAATCATTTTAATTTTTTTTAAGTCTTGAAAATATACAAGCATTGATTTTTAATTACGACTAGAGTTTTACGTGATTTTACCCGAGTAAATGGGAAAATTATAGGGCATGTTACTATCAGAAAAGAAAACTCTCCATTGGTAAAAGAAATTTAAAAGCGGTTTAGTTGTTTCGGAACCTATTCAAACAAACATTCAAATCTTTCCCTTTTAAAATATAAAAAAAATATATATAATCACACTTGCAACTGAAAATGAAATATACCTAAACAAAGCATTGAACTTCAATCGATATCCGATTTTATAGATTTCTAAGGTATGTCAAGGAAAATTGATATTATTTTTCACAATCTGCTCATGAAACGACCCATCTCTACTGTATGTCGCTATTAGTGTGTGCTACACACTAGACAGTAAAAATTAACCATTGTGGCGTACTCCCGCTTTCTCCAAGCAGACTGCAATTCTGTCCTACTAATATTATGAGAGCAGTGATAGCCTTACGGTGAAAGAGCACGCTTCTCATGATGATAATTATTAGCGTATGTACCAATGAGTTTTTCAAAACTTACGTACATATTTATCACTAGCTCGACGGTGAAGGAAAACATGATGAAAACCAGCAGGTCTCAGAATTATTCTGAGGCATGTGTAACAGACCCGGTCCGGCGATGGGCTCACCACATATTACGTTTAGGGATCGAATATTTTCGAGAAAAGTGGGTATTTCCAGAAATGGAACACCTTAGATTGTTACCGCAAAACGTTACTTCCCAAACGACAGTAATCACTGAAAAATGTGCTCGTAGCAACAGAGAGGAAGTTACATTTGCACCCTGCACATCAATAAGTATACCTATCTCGTCAGGATGCGAAAACGGGAATGCACCGTGCGACGCCATCCCGCTCGTGATCCCACTAGCGCATTGTTGCATAATGCAGTGACGCAGCGCCACCCTGCCACTTGCATTTGCTAATTTTAATATGCCTTACCGACCAAGTAATTTTTGGTACATCAAGAAAAAATACGTGTTTATGAAATGTGCTGAGTCACAGTGTATTTTATATACCTACTGAAATAAAAGAATTTTGAGTTTGAGTTTGAGAAGTTTATTGAAACGCAATGACGGGCCTGTTGGCTCAGTTGGTAGTTACTCTGCCTTCTGACTCGGACGTCGCGGGTTCGATCCCCGCTCGGGGCCAACATTTGTGTGCATGAATGTCTGTTGGTCTCGTGTCTGGTTGTTTGATAGTTATTTAAGTATGTTTATCAGTTGTTTAGTGCCCATAGTACAGGCTCTGCCTAGTTCGGGACTAAATAAACGTATGCGAATTGTGTACCACAGTTAATTATATTATTATTATAATGTATTTCAATAAGTGGCATTATGAACCCCTACATTAAATAAAACGATATGATTTGAAACTCACGGTCTGGATAATTACAAAAATAAATCTTTCGACTTTTATCCCTGGGGGTAGGCAGAGGTATATCATTTCTGGATATACCCACTTTTCACGAGATATTCTTTGGACCCCTAAACGTGATAGGTGGTCGATATCCCAACAAAAACTGGCCTAAATCGTTAATAAGACCATATTTGTCCTCTGAGAAACAAAATATATTCAAAATCCCACAGTATCACAATGACGCCCCAAAACGCCCTCCGAGGTGGAATCGCGGCTGACATCTGTAACGTATTCATGGCTGCGGATTAATATTAAAAACGCCTGCTGCGTGATCGCATAACACCATCCAGAATTTGCGCTGAAACCGTACAGGGTTTGTTGATGTTTTTATTGTGAAGAAAATCTCACTTATTAAATATTTTTTGGTGTACAATAAAGAGTTGTTACTTACTTACTTTTATCCCCGAGAAGGTGGGTTTTTTTTTTATTGTAAATGCTTAATGTGTCTGGTTGGCTGATACTAGTGATAGCACTGAACAGCTGTTTTTTTAAATACTGGTTTTGGTTTATCAAGATCGAAGAGAAAAATAAAATAAAAAATAATCTCACGCCTTTCATCCCCGAGGGGGTGGGTAGGCAGAGGTATTCCATTACTGGATATACCCACATTTCACAAGATACATTGGACCCCTAAACGTGATAGGTGGTGAGCCCATCGCCGGACCGGGTCTGTTTGCACATGTTTCAGAATTAATTCTGAGACCTGCGGGTTTCCTCACGATGTTTTCCTTCACCGTGGAGCTAGTGATAAATATGTACGTAAGTTTTGAAAAACTCATTGGTACATGCCAGGATTCGAACCCGAGCCTCACTGATTTTTGGCCGGCTCTTTAACCGTCCGGACTATCACTGCTCGAAGAGATTTTAATATAATAGGGCATAGAGGGGAAAAAGCGAACAAAATTGTAGTCCAAAAGTTATTATCTAGTAGTTATGTTTAGTGTGATAGATCCAAAGGACAGCTTGAGTTCATTCTAACTTAAAATCAAAGTTTTTGTATAAAAACATTTTCTGTGGACCCTCCATGCCCTATTATATTTAAATCTCTTTGATCGAGATAAAATAAATGAATTCCTAACCCTGTATCGAAATGTAACATACAAAGAACTAACGTAAAAAATGTTTTTTTTTACTGAACTCCAAAAAAACTTTCAGACAGACAGACAGAAATACTAAAAATATTATTTATTGTTTGCCTGGTAATAAATAATCAGTAAAGAAGTTTATGTTGGTAAAAGACCGACTGAATAGTTTTCTAAAATCTCTGGTTTTTACTTAACAGATGGTAGTGACACTACATAGAACGCGCAAATAGACGGCGAGTTCTAAACCGCGCTATCGAAGTTTTCTAATGAGTTTGTATGAATACAACTGTCCAACATCAACCTTTGGACCTTGTCCAGGCACGATCACCTTGCCTAAAGGAAGATCTTCCCTTTTCATAATGGAGGAACATTCCACCTCCGCTCCTCCATAGTCTTAAAAAATCTAAGACGATGTCAAGGTTTGCAAACCGTCAGAATGTATTTTTTTTAAATTTTTATTAGCCTATATATTGTCCCAGTGCTGAGCAATGGCCTCTCCTTCCTCCCTTCATTAATTCCTATTCTGGGCCTCCTCCGGCCATGTCCTCGAGAAGGCGAGAAGAATGTTATAACCTCTAAAAACCCTCCCTCAATTCAGCGCCTTCCAGATGTTAACAAGTCGCCACCACAGCGGGTGGCTAATGACCATCGCGCGAAACAACAGATTTTTCCTCCCCCTCTGCCTACCCCCTTTAGCAGATTTGCATTCATTTTTCAGAACGCCCTGAATATTGTTACAAAATGGCTCCTGGGATGTTTTCGCCACTTTCGGTCTGAGCTTCAAATTTTGTATAAGTAATGATGGCATTATGGCTTAATGCTACCTTTTGATGAAATATTTAAGGCGTCCGGGGAATTATTCAACACGTCGCTAAAAACTCGGTTTTCTCAAACCTCACTGCGTCTTATCAATTCATCAATCATTACTTCCTTAACATTGTTAAACAGTTATGTTCTAGGCAAACGCGGTAATGGACTTGGAAAACTAAATTTCAAAGTGGACATTCATGTAAAGTTAAAAAGTCTAGAAAAATCCAGAGAATTACTAACTTTTTCTTTATTTGTTATAATTATTGTAGTTGTATATTGTACTAGCGGTTCTGCGCGGTTTCACCCACGTAGTTCCTGTTCCTGGGAATACAAATATAGCCTATGTTACTTAGGGATATTGCCAAAGATATTAAATATAAAAATACGTAGATATTTTACTAGAGCGCGGAAAATTAAGACGACAAATGTAAGTAATTGACCTAATTTTATTTAGTCGCAATGTTGTCATTTTTCATTTAGTCGTATTTTAAGCGCAACTCTTGACAGATAGCTGTATCTTTCTTTATTATTCGATTCGTATCGTCTTATGCCGTAATTTTTGTGTCCTATAAATACGCTAAGAAGTAAGTATGTACATGTTGTAGCCACTCGTAGATAATCAATTTTCAAACGCGCGCAGTATGAATATAACTCATCCTTTCTTTAATATCTTTGGATATTGCAGCTTTCCATTGGTGATAGAATTTTTAAAATGTGTACCAGACCTGGTCCGGCAATAGGATCACCACCTACCACGTTAAGGTGTCCAAAGATTATACTGGTGAAACGTTGGTATTTTCAGAAATGGAATTCCTATTCTTACCCCCTCGCTAGTATTTATACAAATTGAGAAATTGTACCAATTGCTCATAATTCAAAAAAATACCGCTAATAATAGGCGCCATTACAAACGGGTGAGATTTGAGAAGATAAAAGGAGGGGAAGATAAACAGAAAGACGGCGTATGAGGCAAGTAATGCTCTCGAAGAGCCTCAGGGAGATTGTAGCTTCAAAAAGACTGTTAAATCCATGTTAAACCATACTTTGAAGTTGATCGCTTCTGTGAGGGCGTTGAACCCGGATTTCTGTGCTTCGTCGAAACGCAGCATTACGTTCCCCCGTCAAATTGAATCTCTTTTCAACGGAAGCTCGAGGTAGGGTATTGATTCTACGCATTTAAAAGGTAGACTTCCGGGCGCGGCTGATGACAATAGTCAACGTATGAAAATGTATGGCGCCATTTCCGACGTCTGTCATTTGCATACATTGACTTGTCGCGTCAGCAGCGACCAATCGCATGCGACCAAAGAGATTAAAATATAATAAGGCATAGAGGGGACAAAGCGAGGAAAATTTTAAGTCAAAAGTTATTCCAAGTGGAATAAGTCTAGTACAATTTCTACCGAATGACAGCTCGCGTTCATACTAACTGACATGACAAGGACATGACGCTTAGGCTTCAAAGTTTTGTATGAAAATATTTCCAATGCTCCCTCTAAGTCCTATTATATTTAAATCTCTTTGCATGTGATTGATCGCGCGTGGCTGCGATCGGTCGCTACCCACGGAAGTCTATACCTTTACGTTCCCCCCTCAAATATGAATCTTACGTCAACGGAAGCAAGAGTTCGGGTATTGATTCTGCGCATTGAAGTAGTGGATTAGCTATACAGAGTTTTAGGGTTATGTATACAAAGAGTGTCTAATGGACCCTGTTGCTAGCGCTCCGCTGTCTGACCGTCCGTCCGTCTGTCACAGAACTGTAACTTTTGAACGGTATTATTATTATTATATTTATTCAGAGCAAATATGTTTCGCATTGAATATGATATTGATTACTTAAAATTACTTACAAATTTAAATAAGCAATGAAATTATACAAATCACAATGACAAGCCAAGGTAGACATTTAAAATTTCATAAAAAAAAAAAAAAGAAGTTCAAAACTAAATGGGGTTCTCTATATTAGGAACGTGTTTAAATTCTACGATGGCACTTCCTAGCGCCGGGTGAAAAGTGGCAAATTGTTTGTCAACTCTTACAAAATTGGCGGGAAACAAAATGTGCCAGCACGGTAGACGGCGGCGCCCCTGTTTTCCTAGTAGCATAAAACTAGGAATTATTCAACAGCTATGCAAAACGGCTCCGCTCCAAGAATTGCATCCATGTCTACATCGCTGAATTTTTCAATTCATTCTTGTGAATCTGAGATAATTTCGATTTAATATCTCGAACGAGCGAACTCTGCTTCAAGCTGGTCTGACCTATTTATCAAATCCTACTTGATATTGGATCCTTGGCTAACAAATTGCTGTTTTGTTTAGAGAGTTTCAAGAAAACAGAATTTCTATGTTCAATTATATTACATTTTTTAGCGAGTGAAACATCAAATACATCCAAAAATGTTAATATTTGAGATGATCATTAAATTTAACCAGTAATATTAGATTTTAAAATTGAAGAACTCCACCATTTATAAACCGATTCGGATTTTTAAAATTTTAATGTAGTAAAAATTAAGAAGACCACTAATTCGATTTCGAATATTTCGAAGATAGATCGGGGACCTTATTTTCTATTTATAATTGTAATCGCGATCGTCTTTATTTGTCGTTTGTTACGCGTTCAGTGCTTGCTCTGCTTACACTGGTGTTAATTACATATGTACGGAAGAAGCAATGCACGTCAAAATGAAGACGATGCGATAGACAATAGGCCAGCTAATCCTAACTAAAATTAGACAAGTAAAACATAGACAGAAAGATAGAGATGTAGCGACACTACATAGAACGCGAACGCGAATAGACGGCCGAGTTCTAAACCGCGCTATCGAAGTTTTCTAATGAGTTTGTATAAATACAACTGTCCATCATCAACCGTTAGACTTTGTCCCGAGGCACGATCACCTCGCCTAAGGAAGATCTTATTTTTTACGATGGAGGAGCATTCCACCTCCACTCCTCCATAGAGTAAAAGATTTATTAATAAAGATTATTTGCTTTCTGCTGATCTGAAGCCACACAATAACGCAATGTAATCACTTAGTAATCTGCCCCTACAGATAAACGCTTCCAGACTGAACCAAACAAACATTAAACTCGTAATTGTTGACTATTGGATAATTTCCCTCGTAATTATAACGTCACGAGAGACCAAGCCACTAGTACTGCGTTAGCTCTAATCTATATCACTACATAGTGTAAAACAAAGTCACTTTCTCTGTCCCTATATCCCTATGTCCCCATATCCCTATGTTCCTATATCCCTATGTCCCTATATCCCTTTGTCCCTATATCCCTATGTCCCTATATCCCTAAGTCCCTATGTATGCTTAAATCTTTAAAACTACGCAACGGATTTTGATGCATGTTTTTAATAGATAGAGTGATTCAAGAGGAAGGTTTTAGTATTAGCATCACCCGTGCGAAGCCGGAGCGGGTCGCTAGTAAATATATATAAGAAAGTCTTGTTAGTTACACTATGATGATGACATATTTTATTTATAATCGAGGAAAGTTTTGTATTTTTGTATTCTCTATAATTATGTACTTATATAACTAACTAGCGGATGCCCAGCGGCGTTGCACGCGCGGATTCCATTTATTCCCATTCCCGTGGGAATTTCCGAAAATCTCTTCATAGTGGTTGCCTACGACATATTTAAGACACCTACCTACCATATTTCAGATAGCGGGTGCCCAGCGGCGTTTTTCCGCTTGGATTTAGTTTATTCCCATTCCCGTGGGAATTTCCAAAAATCCCTTCATACCAAATATACCATTTTTCAAGTTTCTAGGTGTTATCGTTTCGGAGTAGTACGTATTTCTCTTTTTAACCAGTTTTTTTATTTTCCCGTGGGAATGAGATATTTTCCTGGAATAAAAAGTACCCTAGATGTTGACCCAGGTACTCAGTTATCTCCATACCAAATTTCATCAAAATCCGTCCAGTAGTTTTTGAGTGATGCGTGCACAACCAGACAGACAGACAGACAGACAGACAGACAGACAGACAGACAGACAGACAAAAAATCCAAAAATTGGTGTTTCGGTATCTATATCGATAACAATATACACTACCGTTAAAATTTTCAAAAAATATTTAATGTACAGACACGGCCCCGTTAGAGTTTTATTATATGTATAGATTGTTAATAAATCTTCACACGTAAATGCCGCGGATATCAGATTTTGATAATTAAATTTTCAGTTACACTATTTATACCCCAAGAAAGGCTGCACCTATTTCTCCGATAATTGGTGTTGACGTACTTTAGAACCAGGAGACGGACATAGTATACTTTTTATTCCGATATTCCCACGGGAACCGCGACCACTGCTACAACAATTAAATTTTAATTATCTCTCAACGACTGCAGACTGATTAATATTTCACAGTCGCATTGACTCCTGGCTTTTCTCCAAATCCTCGGCCACTTTGCCGCGACAAACTGTCGCAAAGGATCTGAAGAGGCGAAGTCTCTTCACGCGTATGGCACATACATCATCTAACATCCATCTTAAAGCCAGTCCTTAGGCGGTTAGCACACTGGAACGCAAACCGCAGCGTGGTGCGGGGCTGCGGTTGTAGCGTTGCAAGCAACAAAGTTTTTTTTTGGCACTGCATTTTGCCAAAGTCAAGTAATTTAGTTTTCAAGTCTTTCTTTTATACTTAAATTTTACTTAAATGCTCCCTGCTATTTTGTACTTTAATTTTAGTTAGCTCTGCTTCAGAGACCATGCACAAAAATTCAGTCTATTCGACACTTTCTATATCCCTTGGTTATCAACAGTAAAATGACTGACTGACAGCACTTTTACCGAAGACTTCATTGTGATTCATTGTGATTGCAATCCAAAAATGACCATCCCTCGCATCTTATCGAATTTTCCGTCACCGTCACATCACCGTCGCTACGCACGTTGAACGCAGACCGCAGCGGGTCGCGTTCGAATGTGCCACCGGCCTTAGGAGCCGTCTTTAGATAGCATCTCGGTAGGCGACCCGTGTCGGGCGAAAACGTGCGGGGAATTTTAATATCGCTAACACAGATTTGCAGATAGTATTTGCTTCGTCCGAATTACGCTCGCGTCAGCTCGGTGGTAATGCCCGGAGGCGTGCTTGCGTTGCTTAAGCGTTCCTGCTAATATTCCGTACTAAGCACAAACGGAGCTGATGCTTTTGTTGTTATCCGTGCTCTATAGCAGGATGAGATTATTATTGAAGACCGCGCGGATCCAGTTTGTTCCTGTTCCCGTGGGAATTTCCAAAAATCCCTTGATAGTGGTTGCCTACGACGTGTATACCATATTTCGAGTTTCTAGGTGTTATCGTTCCCGTGGGTATGAGATATTTTCCTGAGGTAAAAAGTACCCAAGATGTTGAGCCAGCTACTCAGCTGCCACTACACCAAACGTAAAACTCCGTCCAGTACTTTTTACGTAATGCGTGCACAGACAGACAGTTTTTCCAAAAAATGGTGTTTTGACATCTACATCGATAACTATCTACACTACCGTTGAAGTTTTAAGAAAATATTTTATGTACAGACACGGTCTTGTTAGAGTTTTATTATATGTACCTAATAGAAGATAGAAATATGCGATGTATCGAAGAAAAGCCAGATAAATTGTACCCGTAACCGAGCATTGTGGGGCGGTCTATTGTATCTGCCTACCCCTTCGGAAAAAAGGCATGAGCGTATAGGTGTACGTACAGAAAGTCTATCAGTTACTTAGTACTCATAGCACAGGCTATGTCTAGTTTGGGACTGAATAACTGTGTGTGAATTGTGTCCCACAATTTATTTTAGAATATTATTATTATTATGACATGTGTAAACAGACCCGGTCCGGCGATGGGCTCACCACCTATCACGTTTAGGGGTCCAATATATCTCGTGAAATGTGGGTATATCCAGTAATGGAATACCTCTGCCTACCCCCTCGAGGATGATAAAAAAAAGCGTGAGATTATATTATATTATTATTAATTCAAACCCGAGCCTCACACGAGTGAGGTGACCTCACTAACCACAGATCTTATAAAAACTCTCATCCTTTACTTGCCTATCGGAATCTTGTCGAAGATTACACTTAAGTAGGACATGTGTGCACTGGAGCTCATTCCGGACCCACTGGCATCCGGACCGGGATTAACCGGATGCCATCTTGACCTTATTTGCTATTCGCGTTACATTACCGGGTAAGCTCTGAACACACTCTTCGCATTGGGAGACTCGCTATCTGTGGTGATTACTTTAAATTTGTCTTGGTCAATGGGTTTTGCAAGAAGTTGCGTAGATAAATGCAATACCTGTGCCTACCCCCTCGGGGATAAAAGGAGAGGAGGAGGAGGGTTTTTTACACCAAACCCAAAATCTACGACCAATTTTGAAAAGAAAAACTTACAAATTCGTCAAGCACCGCGCGGTTCCGATAGGCACCGTAACAATTAAAAATCAATTGTGTTTTTTTTTACCAAATACTGTGTTAATATTAATATATTTTCTTTGACAAACAAAGTGCTACTGTAAGTTGTATGGGTACGCTGCCTCGATGTGATGCTTTGAGGAGGTTTTTAATTTATAGCTAAAATTTTTTATTGTGTTTTATTTTATTGGCTTGAGAGCTAAGGATAGTATTGCCATCCAGCGCGGGAATGCCGCTTGCGTCATGGGCACCTTGCCACGGGGGCCTCATTTGTAAAAAATAAGGCCCCCGAGTTTAGTTGGTAGTTTTAGTTTTACTTACACATTTATTTACAAAGAAAATATACATTCATTTACAATAATCACAGATAAAACATGTCCTTCAAAGAGGAACCATGTGGGACAGTGCCCAGAAGACTGGCCGCGTTCCCTCTCTGGATAGCTAGGCTGATCCTTTGACAGAGATAGTTTTACTCTAAGTTTATTTTTTTACCTCTACCTATTACAATTGTATATGTATATTAATTAAATTAATTAGTTTATATGAAATTAGATTTAACTAAATGCCACAATAAAGAGTTGCTGTATCGTATTGCAGTCTTCTTGTACAGGAATTTCACAAACACCATTTTTGCAGCTTTCCTTATTCACTTGTAATGTCTACTGCCCTATCGTCCATGTCGGTTGTTTCGTGCTTCGCCAACTCTCACAGAAACTTCTAGTCCGTGGAATTACCGGGAATTATCGGGAATTTTCCTTTGTTCGAAACTTTCCACCTTCTGAGGCTGTTTGTGTATCGGGAGTGAGACCAAAGATATTATATGTAAAAAGACGTAGATATGTTACTGAGAAATGAGACCGACAAATGTAGGTAATTGACCTAATATTATTTAGACGCAATGTTTGCCTTTTTCACCTAGTCCTATTTCAAGCGCAACTCTTGACAGATAGCTGTCTCTTTCTTATTTATTCGTTCCGTATCATCTTTCGCCGTCACTATTGTATCCTATAAATACGCTAAAAAGTTAATATGTACATGTTGTAGCCCCTCGTAGTGGATCAATTTTCAAACGCGCGCAGTATGAATATAACTCATCCTTACTTTAATATCTTTGGAGTGAGACACGTAGTATATGCCAGTTACGGTGGTTAGAAATGTTGTCAATAATGTTATTGAAGACGTGTGTTTGTATTGTTTTGGGGTTTTCATGTATTTCATACTTCTTTCTTCATTTAGGAAGGGTCTTATAAGTGAGCTGTAATGGGTTGATAAACCAATTGTTCATATTTTGATGTGAGCTTCGGTTCTTACCTGGGGCCCTATTTTGTACTAGCTTTTACCCGCGGCTTCCGCCCCCGTTTATTTCACCCCTTATAGTGGTTGAATTTTGCAAAATCCTTTCTAAGTGGATGCCTACACTGTATAAGCTATCTATGTGCAAAATTGCAAGGCTCTAGACCCAGTGGTTTAGGCTGTCCGTTGATACATCACCAATCATTCAATCAGTTTATCATTTTATATATATAGATTCATAATTTCTTTCAAGACTCCTAGCTCAGAGGGCTGATATGATGCGTTGATGATGTAATCACAAGCTATACTGCAGAAGTCATTTCTTCGTTGCCTTCTGTCGTGGCTTCCCCGCTGTGGCTACATGCTTTTAACTGGCATTACGTATTAACTCACCTCCGGCTTCCTTAAGTTTCCTTTCAATCCCTTTGAGAGTTTCCTCGGTTAGTTTGTCCGCAGTAACGTCTTCTGCTTCGGTTTCTATTACATTATGTACAGTTGTATATTCCTTTGTTTAGCCATTATCTTTTAGAATTATAAAGTTAGTGTTTTGTGATGTTAGTCATAAATTCGTCAGAATGATGTTTCTCGCTTTTTACGTTTTAGGCTAAGCTTCGTCCATCGTAATACGATGCACGGCTGGTTATGTTTAAAGAAAGAAAAACAGAGGGGTGTTATAAGTTTGACGTGTGTTTCTGTTTCTCTGTATGTTTGTATGTTCGCTCGTAGATCCGAAATGGCTGACTCGATTTTGATGTAGTTATTTAATTTATTAAGCTATTGCATAGCTTCTATCGAGGGCCTTGAGCGCGGGGACCGAATCCAGAAATTCCGTAACGTAAAAAACCTCACGCTCCCCACTCCGACGGGCACGGAGGTCCGTCCGTCTCGGACTCGGACTCCGAGTCCTAGTCCGAGTCCGGGTCCGAGTCCGAGTCCGAGTCCGAGTCCGAGTCCGAGTCCGACTCCGAGTCCGAGTCCGAGTCCGAGTCCGAGTCCGAGTCCTTGTCAGAGTCCTTGTCCGAGTCCTTGTCCGAGTCCTTGTCCGAGTCCTTGTCCGAGTCCTTGTCCGAGTCCTTATCCGAGTCCTTGTCCGAGTCCTTGTCCGAGTCCTTGTCCGAGTCCGAGTCCGAGTCCGAGTCCTAGTCCGAGTACGAGTCCGAGTCCGAGTCCGAGTCCGTGTCTGAGTCCGAGTACGAGTCCGAGTCCGAGTCCGAGTCCTAGTCCGAGTCCGAGTCCGAGTCCGAGTCCGAGTACGAGTCCGAGTTCGAGTCCGAGTCCGAGTATTAGTCCGAGTCCGAGTCCGAGTCCGAGTCCGAGTATTAGTCCGAGTCCGAGTCTGAGACCGAGTCCGAGTCCAAGTCCGAGTCCGAGTCCGAGTCCTAGTCCGAGTCCGAGTCCGAGTCCGAGTCCGAGTCCGAATCCGAGTCCGAGTCCGAGTCCGAGTCCGAGTCCGAGTCCGAGTCCGAGTCCGAGTCCGAATCCGAGTCCGAGTCCGATTCCGGGTCCCGGTCTCAGTACCACTCCCACTCTGACTCCCACTCCCACTCCCACCCCACCCTCAACCCCACTTCCACCCCCACTCCCACGCCCACTCCAACTCCCACCCTACACCCACCCCCACTCCCACTCACACACCCTCACACTCCCACACCCACCCTCACTACAACCACCACCACTCCCACTACCACTACCACCACCACCATCACCACCACCACTACTACTTGTAATGGTAATAATAATTATAATGTTAAAAGTTGCATAATCCAAAGTCCTTCTTAATCTTTGTAAGGAATGCGCCCATTTTGCGCATGACAAGTTTGCTAAGATTATTTTTGCTACTTTTATATGCAGCTCAAAAAATATGTTTTGGCTTCCCCTCTGAGTGCTTACCAAAATTTTATTAAACAGTAGCAGCTCATTGAAGCTCAAAAATAATTACAGCCATCCGGAATGACATAAAATGCTGATAGGTTTTGTAATGTTTGCTGGCCATGAGTTGCTGACCAATTAGCTATTTCTGCTTACAGATTATATTTTTCTGCTTACAAAAATACGAATACTCTGCTAACCATTTAAATAACACCCGTGTGGCTTGAAGGCCGTGCATTGTCTAACGTCGTTTCTTTTCGGCAGTCTTGTTGATACAAAATGCTATGCAATAGCTTTACCGCGGCAGTCCCCGAGTGCCACACGTCTTTTTTTTCTTTTAATTTATTAGTTATTTAATGACCAGCGCTGCAGCAGTACCTGTACTGCTAAAGCACATGCTGAGTGGTGACCATTTTTGGTGTATTTTTAGAATAGTAAAATTCAATGAAACATGAAAAGTCGACATATCGGTAAAATATGTATGACTTTACAAAAAAGTCGGCAAAATGGGAAAGTCGGCAAAAAGGGCATTACCCTTTATTAACGCCAAAATAAACTTTTCTTTCTTTCTTTCTAATTTGAAATGGGACTTGATCTAGTGTTCTTCAAGCTATAATTCAAGAAAATCTGTAAAGCCGTTTGTTTAAATGTATTTTGTTGGGTTTAGTTTAATTTTCAATATAAAGTTAGACATTGTTTAATGATTAAGATTTATGTTAATATCATAATGTTACTATAGAAAATTGGGTACTAAGTGCCATAGATTTTGCCAATAGATGAAGGAAGAAAAATAATATCCCAATAAATACGAGTCTCATAAAATCTCCTAATAGTACCTACTCAAGTGGAGTTCCTGCTGAATGCTTGAGGATAGTTCTGTAATACGGTCCTAACAGTTTATTCGTTGATAGACATACCTGCAAACAGAAATATGAACCAAGTAGCAAATTAGTTGGTAGATTTTCATTACTCGTCTATTTTTGTTTTGTCAAGATATTATTGGACTTACCTTCGTAATAATAAAGTTTTGTCTCAATGATCTCTTTATTAATAACAAGTGGTTATGCGAAGTTTTAGAGTTAAAATATATACAACTAGCTTCACCCGCGTAGTTCCCGTTCCCGTGGGAATACAGGAACGTTTTTATTTTCTGTCGGTAATTAAAAATTACACTTTGACCTCATCCATGAGGATTGGCTAATTGGGAGATAAAATATAGCATATGTTACTCCCTGATAATGTAGCTTTCCATTGGTGAAATATTTCTTAAGATCGGTCCAGTATTTTTTCAGTTTGTTCGTTACAAACATAAAAAAGTGCAGTGGTAGCCCTTACGGTTAAAGAGCCGGCCGAAAATCAGTGAGGCTCGGGTTCGAATCCTGGCATGTACCAATGAGTTTTCAAAAACTTACGTACATATTTATCACTAGCTCGACGGTGAAGGAAAACATCGTGAGGAACCCCGCAGGACTCAGAATTAATTCTGAGACATGTGTAAATAGACCCGGTCCGGCGATGGACTCACCACCTATCACGTTTAGGGGTCCAATATATCTGGTGAAATGCGGGTATATCCAGTAATGGAATACCTCTGCCTACCCCCTCGGGGATAAAAGGCGTGAGATTTTTTTTTTAAACATAAAATTAGTATAAAAGTAGAGATCGTTAATTTCTTTAACACAGTACGCTATATAGACACGTGGATATATACATATAGGTACTCCTCCACAGGGAAGTTGTATAGATAGTAATAAACCCTCCCCCTCTTAGTGGAGGTAATTCCTGCTATCGGCCATAAATTCAGTTCCGCCGAGACGTCTGCCATACATTTTATCGACACTATCCGATTCACCAAGGTTTATGACGTCATAAACCGGTTTCGCTGAGAATAACACCGTTACTTTTTCCGTCAACTCATTTTCTTTTGTCCATTAATTTCAGAGGCGAATTAATTTCGTTTCGTTGTCTAAAAAGTGTTTCGGAAGGCACGTTAAATTGTTGGTCCCGGTTTTCGTTGTGTTTACGCACAATGGAAGTCGTAAAGCCATGTCAGATATCCTTGGGTGGCTTGAAAAATTCAGATTGTTAAGTGGCCACTAGCTTAACACCATCTCCCAATCCGCGTTGGGCTCGCGTGGGAGATTATAGCCTATACTTCCTCGTGTGTGAGGAAAGACCCTCAGCTCAGCAGTGGGCTGTTACGGGTTGATGATAATGATGTATAAAAAAATGGTAAAATTATATTCAGGTATGTTTTCAAAATTTTTAAACTGTTAAGCTGAAAACCAATTATCGGACGCGGCTGACAGCTGCGACTGATAAGTGTACACAGTATTTTGAATCCAACACGCCAGATTTCTGTCGGACGTCCGAACGCTCAAGGTCAGCCCAAGGTTACGTCCACGACTTACCTCTGGTAGTTAGCAGCCTACGGCAGCTCAGAGTACACACATTATGTAGATCCCTATAAGTCGCGGCTGTGAGCAGCGTCCGATAATTTGTTTCCAGCTTTACACTTTATAAATAATATAATATAAAGGGTAACCAGTGGCGTTACCTGCATCGAATCCGGTTTTTCCTTGTTCTTGTGAGAACTTACAAAAATGCCTTTTTCATGCTTATTCACGTAATATAAGGAACTTTTATTGACTTCAAAATTTTCATGCTTTTAGATCCAGTGGTTTTCGCAGTGCGTTGATCCATCAGTCAATCAGTCAGTTCCTTCTTTCATATATATATATATATACAGGATGTCCCAGAAGTCAACGATAAGCCGAAAACCAGCGATAGGCCTAGTCATGAGGGTAATCAGAAAAATATAAAAAAAAATCTATGTTCTTTTTTCAAAATGTTATGAAGGTTTAAAAAAAATCCTAAAAAACGGCCACCCTGTAATGAACTTTCTTTTACCGTGACTGTAAATATTAACTTTTTGAATATTTTTTTTCTGTAATGCTATAACGAATAGCCGTGCTACAATTTACAATAAAAAAAAATGACATAACTAACTGCCTCATTTTTAAGTAAAAAGTTAAATTTGTTTCCAACATTGAATTCTAAATAATTTCATCAACCAACTTAAACCAGCTGTACTGTAAAAAAAATGTATGGCTACTATTTTGGCAAGTATACTTAAAAGTTGACGCATTTAGTCTAAATTCTAAAATGGTATAACACATGCTAGGTTTTGTTATAGTTGAGGCATGAAATTTTTTTTTCTCGATGAATCCGGATTCTATGCCAATCTAATTTAATGAGGTGAAATGTTGGTAACGCAACCTTCTTAGGTAAATGATAGATAGATAGATAGATAGATAACCATTTTATTTGCAACACAATACACACACATACAATCAAAATAAGAAATTAAAAAAAAAGATAAACAAATGAACAACAAATAAATACAAACTACCTACTTACCAGCTAAACGTAATGGAATGTATGTGTGTGCGTGGCGGTGCAAAGGGACACAGCTCAGTGTGTAGCTTTGCTCAAAGAGCAAAACACTGATTTTCAGCTGCGACCAGAGGTAACAGGAGCAGCATCGAATGTACACGATCAGGACAAAGTGAAAAACTGGTGATTGTGTTTATGTGTGGATACATGTGCAATAGTGTATTAGTAGTAAGTGTTTCATTCAATGAAATAGTTAGATAATGCGTGAAGATAGTGTATAAGAGTGCAAACATACTTAAAATAAGAACAAAATAAAATAATGGATTTTGAAACAAGGTAATACAATACTTATCTAAAATTAGAACCACCACCAAGCTAACTATGTATGTTGGTTTTCCAAAATCCAGGTTAAAATCTTTTTGAATGGAGACGGACTCATAATTTTGAATAGAGAACCTAACAGGGATTTTTTATTCGTACATCTTTTGTTTATGTCATTTGTTTGATGGCTTTGATTTAAATCCATCTGTCCCAGAAGTAAAGATTCTGGAGTCTGTTGCTTAGATTGTATTTGCGTGTAATTACGAGTTCGTAACGTGAAGTTATCATGCCAAATAGATATACCGTACAGGAGTACGCCAACATGCATCTTATTTACGGAGAATGCTTATGTAACGCCAATGCTGCAGCTAGGGTGTATCGCGAGAGATACCCAAACTTAGAGCGTCATCCTGATTACCGAGTTTTTATTAATCTGCATCGATCATTATCCGAAGGTCGATTCCCTGATCATATGGCTGGTGAAGGAAGGCCCCTCTTGCCCTACGAGGACGAAGTCATGCAAGCTGTGTAAGAAGATCCAAGTATATCCGTACGTGGAATTGAGGAAAGCCTTGGAGTACCTAAAAGCAGTGCACATCGTATTCTGAAAAAAAAAACCGTCTGCATCCATTCCATGTAGAGTCAACAAAGTTGTTAGTGTTACATGGCCAAAAATTAAGATTCACTTTTCTCTTAAAGCCTTAAATGTATTTATAGTATTTTTTTGGTAAATTTTTTTTTGGTTTTTATAGGGATCAAAGATACCTTTCGAAATAAACATTAATCAATAATATTTATTTATAAGACTTACCCAGAAAAATTAATTCTTAGTTACTGGCCATGTAACCCTAACAACTTTGTTGTCTGTACAACGAGTACAATCTTTACTTCCCCTAGACTACCCAGAGAGAGTGCGATTTTGTCAAACGATTTTGCAAAAACACACTGAAGATCCCCAGTTTTTTGAAACGATTCTATGGTCCGACGAAGCAACGTTTAAAAAGGACGGTTACATGAACTTACACAATTTACACGAATGGCACGTGGAAAATCCTCACCTAATACGTGAAGATCATTCACAGTACCGTTTTAAAGTAAACATGTGGACAGGCATTTTAAACGGTACAGTTATTGGTCCGATTGAGCTGCCAGAGACCATAAATGGACATGTTTATTTAGATTTCCTACAAAATCAACTGCCCGATTTATAAAAATATTACACAAACTTATTTTAAGTATCATTACTTTAAAGGAGGGTTAAGAAAGAGGATAAAAAGGCTTAGTTCAGGTCAGCTGCAGACTTAAGGTTGCGTTACCAAGATTTCACCTCATTAAATTAGATTGGCATAGAATCCGGATTCATCGAGAAAAAAAAATTTCATGCCTCAACTATAACAAAACCTAGCATGTGTTATACCATTTTAGAATTTAGACTAAATGCGTCAACTTTTAAGTATACTTGCCAAAATAGTAGCCATACATTTTTTTTACAGTACAGCTGGTTTAAGTTGGTTGATGAAATTATTTAGAATTCAATGTTGGAAACAAATTTAACTTTTTACTTAAAAGTGAGGCAGTTATGTAATTTTTTTTTATTGTAAATTGTAGCACGGCTATTCATTATAGCATTACAGAAAAAAAATATTCAAAAAGTAAATATTTACAGTCACGGTACAAGAAAGTTCATTACAAGGTGTCCGTTTTTTAGGATTTTTTTTAAACCTTCATAACATTTTGAAAAAAGAACATAGATTTTTTTTTATATTTTTCTGATTACCCTCATGACTAGGCCTATCGCTGGTTTCCGGCTTATCGTTGACTTCTGGGACATCCTGTATATATAGATTTGATGTTCCCGCGTGAAAATTATAGCCCGTTAAGTACTCCAAGAAAAGAAAGCTTTCCATATAAGCGGTTTTTTTTAATACGGTGCAGTATTTAAACTTATTTTTAACTATTCTAACAATCGCCCTTGACTGCGTCATTTTTCAATTAGTATATTAGAGGATCCCAATATAAGACGACCTTCACCGAGCTGTTTATTGGATGAAAAGTATTTTATATCAAATTTAATATCTTAAAAAAGATATCGCGAGTGAATTTTTTCAGGCACCCCCTGAAAAAATTCAGTCCAGGATAAAAAAAAAACATTGCACCGGTTGTTCAATAGACAAATTACATACCAATCGAAAGTATGAAGTCTATAGAATATGAAAACAGTCTTGAAATTAATGAATTCCGGTTGTTAAAAATCTAAATATTGCTGCGAGTGATTAAAACGGACGACTGAAAAGTCTCAGCGAACCATCATTGAATGAAAGAGAGTGCGCATGCTATTTGCCGTGAAATAGAAAAGGATAGCGATAGCGATACACTGGACTGAATTTTTTCAGGCAACTCACTCGCGATATCTTTTTTAACATATTAAATTTGATAAAAAATACTTTTCATCCAATAAGCAGCTCGGTAAAGGTCATCTTATATTCGTATCTTAGACTAATAGAGATAATAGATTTACAACGTTGTATGCTTGTCATGTAATAAAACTATTTGTTTCTGTACGAGTACATCTGCACGTATTTAGAGTTGACTCCGTTCTATTGGAGAAGGTTTACATTCGGAATATCTAGATTAACACACAAACACCCTGGTAGTAAACATTGATAAGTATTTTCATATTCGATATCGAAATAATATCTCAAACGAATCCCATGGAACTGATAATCACCAATAATACAGTCAAGAGCACATGAAGCTTGCGTGCGAATCTGACCTTTAAGGCGATTGTAATAAGTTACAAAGTCCAATGTGCACCGACCCCTGCGGCATGTACTATGTAGCTACACAATTATTGCTGTGTAACAACTCGATTAACCTGTTACATTCTGCAAATCGGTCCCCGTGGGGTATTCGATAAAAATAATTATCGCATAGCGGACGTTGTCATTTTATCAACCGACTTCAAATAAGGAGGAGGTTCTCAATTTTACACGTAGGTATGTTTTTTTAAGTATGTTACGCGATTATTATGAATCGATTGTGATGAAATTTTTTGTTTGGTAGATCATACAGAGGTGGTATCTTTAAATTTTATCAAAATCAGTCGAGCGGTTTTTAAAAAAATTGCAAAAGTCTAAAAATTTTATACATTGACAATAATTATGTTTTAGTGCTATTCGTTAGAAGTGGTTTTTTAATTTTTAGAGTTGTTTTTTATTGACAAACAAACACAAATTTGCTGGACTTGGATGTTTCAAACCTAAAAAATAAACTTTGTTTTAATTCTCTACACAAAACTGCAATTTTATCCCTTAAAACATGAATGTGTTTCACATTACTAAAAATGTCCCCCCCTCCCCCTACTCCCACCTCAAAGGTCGGCAACGTACTTGTGGCTCTTGAGTTGCAGGTGTCCATGGGCGACGGTAGTCACTTACCATCAGGTGACCCGTCTGCTCGTTTGCCAACTTTTCTCTTATAAAAAATAAACAAGAATAGATGTTCGTACCTAACCTACTCCGACTTTGAAGTCAGTTTTTTCGAAAAACAAACACAATTTTGCCAGATTTAGATGTTTCAATCTTTTTTTTTTTAATTCTCTACACCCGAATGTCTTTCGCGATCGGTATGTTTTTACCTAAACGATTACCTCAGCCGCTTGCCCGATCCTTCGCACCATTTCCGAATAACTCAATTTGCAACAACAACTGCCTTGAACGGCTAATCCGAACTTTCAGTGCCGTAATTACACGACCGGCATTAAAAACTTTGGTATTGAAAAAGTTTTCAGCTTACATTTTTTATTAACAGGTACTCTTAATCTGATTTTAATGAACAATGATGTTGTGACAGGCAATATGAATATTGGGTCAAGAGCTACTTGTTATGAGCCCGAAGGGTCTGTAATTATGCACATAAAGTTTCTGCGTTAAGAGAATAGAACCAGATGTTTCTTATTAGAAGTCAGTCTTGGAGACTACTTGGAGCGAATCTCACTTCCAATGTCGTTGCTGTAGAGATTCTTCTTCTTTTAGATGATAATGACTTTTCACCGTGGTTTTGGTGACTTTTTCCAATGTCCAAGTAAAGAAGAAACTACGTGCGGAGAATATAATATTCGGTAAAAATTTAGCATAGAAACATAGCGTCAAGAATCTGAAAACAAGTTAAAACAGCAAATGATGTCACAATATTTGTAGTATTTGAATATAAGATAAGAGAGGGGTAAGAGCTTAGCTAGTCTGGACGTTTTACCACTCTTGTCAAGAAACGGTGTCACTTTATTGTCTGTTTTAAAAACAATGTCTAACTTTAAACACTATCCTGTAAGATAACTATATTTACAGTTAATGATTTTGTGTCTCTTTGTCCGCAGGCTTCCCCTCTTCCGGTGCAGAATGGACCAGCAGTCAGTCCCCGGCACCACCCCGTTCCACCCACCACGCATCTCTCCCCAGCGACCACTCCGCCGCCTACCAACCCTTCGGCAACGCCTACAACCCTGCCTACACAAACCAACCCGCTGACGACCTTTACCAACCTTACAATGCGTACCAACCCATCGACAACGGGTACCAACCAGATAACAACGCACCTTCTATACCCGACGCTTTCGATTTCAACGGCCTTCTCCCTTCCGACAACGACATAAGCCCCCTCTCCAACGACAACCTGCTCCAACCCGATCCCGACTACAATCTCGAGACCAGCATAGAGGACAGCAACATCGCCGTAACGCCCGAAGACTTCGCAGAACTTGTTGAGACTGATAACGAAACGAATGTACAAAACGTAGAGGGCTTAGCGGACAGGACCAAAAGGAGCAGTGGCCAGGATTGGGACAAGAATAATAAGGTTTGCAACATCACCTACTTATAATGTTTGTGAGAATGGAGGGAAAGATGTTTGCTACTCTTTCACGCAAACTACGTAAACTCTAGAAAGAGTTTACGTAGTTTGCGTGACTGGTTCTCCAGTTCAGCCCGGTCCATCGATGTGTTGTCACATTTAGGGCTCCAGAAAAGTGGGTATTTCCAGGAAAGGAATACAGCTATAATCCTCCACATTGATAGGAGATCAGAATATATATGTTCTTCTTCTGCATTATATAAAAAAAAACTCCTCAACACATTATTCTTTTAATCATTCTTAGTTCATACTAAATTGAAGAAAATCTGTTCCATATTTGTCTACACTAATATTATATAGAGGAAAGATTTGTATTTTTGTATGTTTGTAACGAATTAACTCAAAACTACTTCACGGATTTTAAAAATTCTTTCACTAAAGAAAAAGCTAGAACATCCCTGAGTAACAACATATCTAGGGTCGGGAACGGGAACTATAGGAGCAGAACTATAGGACCCGCCCCGGCTTCGCACGGGTGCAATGCTAATACTAAAACCTTCCTCTTGAATCACTCTATCTATATAAAAAAACATCGCATCAAAATCCGTTGCGTAGTTTTAATATGGACAGAGAAAGCGACTTTGTTTTATACTATGTAGTGAAGAAACTGACTGTCTAATTGGCTGATCGAACAATGTACACTCAAAACCATTGGGTCTAGAAGCATGAAATTTTTTACAAAAGTTCCTTAAATGACGTTAATGAGCTTTAAGGTGGGATTTTTGGGAATTCCTGCGGGAACGGCAATAAATAGGAACCGATTGGTCAAGGCCGATGGGCACCCCCAGTAAAATCAAAATTTATATTTTAACATGAACAAACTCACTTAACGGTAAGAGCGTTTCTCATGTCAAAGTCAAACGAGGAGAAGCGGGGTAAGAAACTCCTCAATACATTATTATTTGAATCAATTCTAACTATTATTAAATTGGGTTACATAATTTAGTTATTTTTCGGAAATCTGCTTCAAGCGTCTAGTTTGTAATAAGCATGGTTATGAAGCATAGATTCCCCCTCAGTCGAACGGCAGCCGGCGCGTGAAGACCGGCGACACGATCCTGAACATCCGCGGCGCAGTGAGGGACGCGATCGGCGACGCGGGCGCAGCTCCCGGCCCTCGCGCCTCCTCGCGCGTCGACGCGTTCGTCATCAGGCCCGCTGCGTCTGCGCACTACGCGCCGTTGCACGACCAGCCGCGAGACGATACTCCGGCGCAGCAGGTATTGATCTAGATCATCTTTGAAAAAAACACGAAAAAATGTTACGCCTTTTCTATCCTCGGTCAGGTAGGCGGATTTCTGGAATTACCCACTCACTTCACTAGTATATTCTTTGGACCCCTAAACTTTGATAGGTGGTTTGGTGGTTTGGCCGGACCAGGTCAGTTTAGAATTAATTCCGGGACCTACAGGTTTCTTCATGATGGTCGACCTAGTGATAAATATGTACGTATGTTTTGAAAAACTCATTGGTACATGCAAAAATTCAAACTCGAGCCTCACAAATTTCCATCATGTGAAGCAGGCTCTTTAACCGTAAGGCTATCACTGCTAACAGGCTATCGCAAGAACAGACTGAACAAGCATTTACCTCACACGGCAGCAGCACTAAAGTGCTCGTTTATATACACGATTCGAGCCACGTGTATGCCACTAGGCATTCACTGACTAAATGCACCCAAGATCGTCACGAACACGCTGGTAGCGCAGGGATAATAGCACATATTATGCATTCAGAGATGAATTAAATCTTCGGTTTGCCAACAGACGCCGAAGAACGAGCGCGAGCTGCTGGTGGAGGCGCATGCGCGGGTCCGTATACCCTGCGACCTGAACAACATCACCAACCTGCGCTGGTACAAGGACAACGAGGTAATCAAAATAAATATAATCTCACGCCTTTTATCCCCAAGGGGGTAGGCAGAGGTATTCCATTTCTGGATATAGATACCCACCTTTCACGAGATATTCTTTGAACTCCTAAACGTGATAGGTGGTAATAATAATGAGATAATCACTTCGTTGAATCTCTTTTTCAGAGCTATAGCAACTCGTGAACAACCGGAACAGGATCTTGTAGTTTCGATTTATTTCGGAATCTAATGGACAAACACAAGGTTATATCTCCACAGAAAAAGATTGTAATAGTTTAGAATTAGCAAATAAATACACGAAAAGCGCCCGAGGTGTTAAAAACTAAACAAATTTTGAATTCCGAAATTTAATATAACAGTTTTGGAGTTTACCACAATGGAGATTTTTGTTATTCTGGTTTAATCCGCATCATTTTTGCAGAATTTAGACACATTATTATTTTTATGGCTTTCAAGGACTAAAGCAATACATGAAGTGACTATGCCATGATTATATTCGGCGACCTTGTCATTACCACCCACAATTTATTATTATTATGTGCAGCAAATGAACATGGCGTCATCTGGAGGCGGTGGCGAGTCGCTGTGGCGCGAGGGTGACGCGCTGGTGCTGGGTCGCGCCACTCGGGCTGATGCGGCGGCGTGGAGATGCGCAGGGAAAGACCCCGCTGGGAAGACTGTGTCCGGGAAGCCGACGCGTCTGCTCATATACGGCAAGTCCCTTTGACTATCAAACCAACAGGAGACGTCACGCGCACTAGTTTCTTTGCAAAAAAGTCTGCCAATTTATGCAAGGGGGACGAGGAAACGCACACAAATAATGTTAAAACAAACGCATTTTTTGACAAAACAATTAAACACTAGCTTGAACTAGATGCACACAATTGCATTCACCAATCTGAGCACTCCGTGAAGTCAAAAAAACTAGTTGTATATAATAGGTATGATCGTTGATCGACACTTTTTTTTGGCAGAGGGGAACGCCTGTCAGTGGCGTCTCCGGTTGGTTTAATACTCAAAGGCAAGTCCTCATGATAGACGCTCTAAGCTCAGCAACAAATAACTACTGTTATCTCCAAAAACAATTTACATGATTGAGTTTCTAGACTTCTTAAGAAATTTCTTAAAGGTCAAGGCATCGTTTACCCCCTGGCTTTCCAGTATACTAAGCTCTTGCACGACCATTTACCATCAGCTCCCTTCTACACTCGGCGTCAAAAAAATCGCATCTTCGGAAAATAATACTTTAAACCACTTTTAATCACATTTAGAATCTCTGGTGATGGGACTATTAAGTATCATTTTAAACATTAATTTAACGACATTAAAATTAACAATCATTTATGCCATAAAAAAAAAAACATTTCACCCAAATAACGACGTTATACAAAAATAATGCATAGTTACTTTATAAAAGGGCCGCTAGTTGCGCTACCTTTTAGATGTATAAAAGTTGGTAAAACTAGGTTTTGAAAATAAATGATTTTTGACTTAATTGAATCGGCGCGGCGCTTAAACTCCCTAATCTTCTTAGTGACAACCCTTGAGCAATGTAGATACCTGAAAGTGCCATAAACGAAGTCATATTGAGTAATTATCAACAGTAGTTCAATAGAATGATTTGGTGATGTTATAAACAGTGTGCCTGATTAAGTAATTGGACAGGATAAACAAAGATTGGCCTCTGCGATACAGGCTCGTGCCTAGTGCAAAGGTCGCTGACTATCCCTTTGCTCTTACCCTGCAACACTATTGCTCTTGTATATTGTTCTGCTGTATTTTGTTGGCAAATAATTGAATTATTATTATTCCCTCACAGAACCTGTGAGAGCGGTATACCTGGCAGTGGATGGTCGGCGTCTTGATGCTGGCAATACTTGGGTGCCAGTCAGAGACAAGACCGTATTGGAAGTGCGCTGCGTGGCCGAAGGTAAGATTTGCTCTCTCAAAATAGAATTAGGCCTGTAACAGAACTTCATTTTAGAACAGTCAGAAAGAGATGCCGCTATATTAACTTAAAGCCGTCCCTTTCAAGCGGTGCCTCAGTTTTATGCTTGAGGATCGATCTGTGGCTTGATGTTTATGGTAAGGCGTGTTATGGGATTTTCCAAAGATCGGCAAAGCATCGGTGATTCCAGTGGTGCAGATCTATATCTAAAACTGACTTTATAGATCAAACTTAACAACTTTCACTATAGGAGCATCCGTCAAAATGTAATAAAGTTCTCACGTCAGTTTGTGTAAATACAACCGTTGTACAGTCAATACACATGAAGCTTTACACTTGCAGTGCTATTCTGACCTCTCGATTGAAATAAGAACGTTACAAAGTCCAATGTGTCGAGCTAGTGATCTTGTCTGTACAAACGGCGTTGGCATCACATGGTCACCTCGCCTTACGGAAGATATTCCCTTTTCAAAAATTCTAATTTTTCGAAAATTCAAATTCATACATAAAATACACTTTTAAAGTCAATAGTCTTATAACAAGGCACTATTAACACCTCCATGAAGATTGGCTAAATGTAAACAGCAGCTTATCTCCACCAACGAGTTGCTGGTTAAAAATGCCGTACCCCGGAGAAGAGAGGGGTACTCACAATGTCACCGATACGATTTAATCATAAAATCGATTGGTCTGTCTAGGTGGAGTTCCCCCCCCGGAGCTAACTTGGCGACTCCTGGCCCTGGAGCCAGCACTCGACCACAGACCCTACCTCCGGATACACCACACCAACTACTCCGTGGGTCAGTATGCTGACCTTGAGTTTTCACAGGACATCTACAAGGATTACGAGATAAAATGCAAAAACGACAATACATGCGTCGTTCGATAAATCTGCACGAAATTTTAGGTGTATTTCCATTGTCCCCATTGACGGGGTCCCGGTTGAGTGGGGACAACGGGAATTGAATAAAATTAATAAAAATACTTATCGTTGTCACCACTATCTGACCCCATTGAAATAATGAAATAAAATTATTAAAAATACTTCCCGTTGATATCTGCCAGATTTGTGGCTAGTGATGATTGTCTCAAGCTACCCTTACCACCCCTTACTGAAAAAAGGTGGAAGATTATAAACTACGTATTTATAGACTAGGCTACTATTAGTCGAGTCAATTAACAGGAACAAGTCAACTCTGTAAAGCAAAGATGTAACCATAATTTAACAAAATGCTGACGTCTATGGTTCTTTAGATGATATAATACTGGATTAAGAAGCCTAATTATCAGTACCTTATAAGACTCGAATCTATTCCATTCATGTAATTTTTTTAAGATGACATTCCGTCTTTCCTAAAAACGAAAAACAACTCTACGTAAAAATTTATTTGATTATTGTAAAAAACATCCCCTTTCAAAATGGTCAGCCAATCGGTCCAATTAAAATCTCCTTTATATTCCTTGTGTATAGCAGCAATAGGTGCCTACTTGTCTGTAACAGAGGGTGTCTGCAATAGACGGTGCTTATCTGTATAACAGAGGGTGTCTCGTGGTCCCGCGCCGTGGTGACGTCAGCCCGCGAGCTGCACAACGCCACTCTGCAGTGCGAGGCCCAAGGCAGGAGGCCACAGCTCGTGCCGCTCGCCGAGCCAAAAGCTGCCAAGCTAGAGATACACGTCACCTGTACGTAGCTATATCAGTACATCAGTTGGTATACATGGTCCTTTTAAATTAAGTGCAAATATTTAAAGGGTAGATCAAATAATGAACAAGCAATTTTTGCTGCTTTTGAATGAAATGCGACGTAATGTCGTGAGCTCACAGACGATACACAAGCGCATTGTGCATACTGCATAGGGATGTGACATCGATCGAAAAAATCAATTATTTAAAAATAGATTTTTCTCTTTTTAATAATAATTGATTTTTTAAAAAGCTATTAATTTTATTAAACATTGACTATACGAAAAAAATACTAATTAATATGAAAAATGATATTTTTTACATTCTTTATCCTTTTTAGTGGACTTCCTTCAAATTTGCTTAAACTTAAAACTTGAGCACAGATCGTGCTTTTAACAAAAAAATAATGTGTAATTTTGGCAGCATTGTTTCTCTTAAATATTTTTATTTAAGAATATGTTTGTGAATATAATAGTTTTTTCTCTATTTGTGCACGTGTTCCATACAGACCCGCCGTCGTTCGTGATCTCCCGCTGGCCCGGCTTCGGCGTGTCCCTGCGCGCCGGAGGGGCGGCCGCGTTGCGCTGCGACGTGGACGCCAACCCTCCCGCGAGGGCTTGGTGGCTGAGGGACGACGCGCACACTAGCAGGTGACACGCAGACAAACGCACTCAACAATAAACATAAACACAGCTTACTATACAGGGTGATTTTCAAGTGGGGGATGGCTACACCAGAAACTATGAGGGATAGCGAAAAGTGCTGAAAGGAGTCTCGGGCCTGATTTTGATAGAAACTAAAACTGCATCTTTGGTGTTTCGAAAAATCAATATTCCTAGTCAGGAATCCAACACGTTGATTATGAAAAAAAAACACACCCTGTATTATTATACCATACAATTGTGTCGCTAATAAGGATCGAATTCTGGGAAGAAAATGTATTTAAATTGTGTTCCACAATGTGATTATTATGTATTTTTACATAATAATCACATGATTTTAAATATGAGATTTTCTTATCGTTTTATTTTTTATTGTATTTATTTATTATAGCACAACCACATCATTTATAATAACACATTTTCAAAATAATAGGTTAGTTAGTAATATATCTGATACTAGCAGCGCCCCGCGGTTTCACCAGCGTAGTTCCCGTTCTCGTGGGAATACGGAGATAAAATATAGCATATGTGTTATTCTGATGTATAAGTTATATAACTGCAAAGTTTCATCAAAATCCCTTCAGTAGTTTTTCTGTGAAAGAGGAACAAACATCCATCCATACAAACTTTCGCGTTTATAACATTAGTAGGATAGGATGTATACCTAACTCTTACGGTGTACATAACATTTACTATACACGGAGTAAGTACTTAAGTACGTGAGTGTTTTATGAAAAGCGTAACCACCTGTCTTCGTTTTTGTAAGCGCGTCCCTGACACCCTGTATAAATGTACGATGTAAAGGGTGTCCCACAGCTCGCCGCCGCCCCTGGACCTGGGGTCCGAGGCCCGCGGGTCGGCCACCTTGCGCTGGGGCTCGTTGCTCGCCTCCCACGGCGGCTGGTACCGCTGCAGAGCCACCTGGCTCGACGCCGAATACTCCTCCATCGGGTACTACCTCAACGTGCTCAGTGAGGACCAATTCAATTTTATTTTATTTATTAAGAAACAAACAGTCAGATGTTATCATAAATAGTACTGTAAATAAATTACACAAGATCTAGACTTACAGTTTCCACTGTAATAAAATACAAATGACAATGATATAAAAGATCAAAAATATAATTATCTTAGTTAGTTTCTGTGATACACTGCAGGGATAAATTTTTATACAATATACAAGGGTGTTGTGAATGGGCGAGTCGGTAGAAGGCGACTTGCGTACTTACATCGACCAGATCGGCGATGTGTTAAAGAAAAGCCAAATAAAGAGTATACCCGAAACTGAAGAGAATGCATGAGTCGTTTGATGTATGTGGAGGAAGCACGAGAGATCTACCAGGTTCGTAGAAAGTGGCAGTCTATTGTCTCTGCCTAACCCAACGGGAAATTATGTATGTATGTATGTATGTTTAACTTACAAAATGTCAACCATTTATTTTTCACACACATACGTCACATTAAAACACTGTTACGTAATGGGTAAGCAGAGGTATTCCATCTCTAGATCCACTTTTCCCGAGATATTCGTTGGACCCCTAAACGTGATAGGCGGTGAGCCCATCGACGGACCGGGTTTGTTACACAAGTCTCAGAATTAATTCTGGGACTAGTACTAGTACTAGCGTAACATCAGGATAATACAGCAATGGAATACTTCTGCCTACTCCCTCGGGAATAAAGTGATCGATATTATTAATTTTATTATTTACTGTGTAAATATATCAAGGTCGCTTTGACGACAACTGATTTAATATATATCTAAACGAAACTCCAACAGTACTTTATTTAAAAAAAATACCTACCTGCTATAAATTATTTTTCCCAGAAATATTTGTCAAGTATCTGTGATGTATCTTTTCTGTCCCAAAAGTTGAGTAGGTCCTATTACGATTCTTGCGAAATATAAATTCGTGCCGTTAACCTTTCAACGAAATGGGTTACTACCCATTTTTTTGCTGAAACATTATTTCATTTCACAATTCTGAGAACATTTTGTACAAAATTGTGCTAAGAATATATACCTACTTACATAATTATATGTATTATTTAATTTATTTGAAAAAATTCACAGGGTTTCCACCTTTTAGGATGACAATCTTGATATTAGAAAATTCGTTGCAATGTATGTTTATTTTTCTGACACAAGATTTGTTTTCAATCCCCTTATTGTTTGTTTCACGACTTGTTCCTGAATAAAACATTTTATATTTTTTTGATGTTTGTTCGGGTAGAATATTGCAACTCAATTTTGAAGCCGATAACTTCAACCAATTGAACTGAAATTTGTCATAATTATGTAAGTTCAGTGGCAATGTAATATTATGATACCACCGATCTGATCTCATGATCTAGCCAGGAGGTGGATGTCGCAACTTCTTAATGGCTATCGTACACCCCTCCAGTTTGGGTTCATTTGTCGCGTGCCATACATACAAGAGCTTGTTTTTTTAGTTTCCATGAACTATAGAACAGTTACTTATTATAATTTAAAAACTAGCCTATTTATTATATTCTGTTTTTTAGTATTTGTTGTTATAGCGGCAACAGAAATACATCATCCTGTAAAATTTTTAACTATCATGTTTCATGAGCCTGGTGACAGACGAACTGACAGCGGAGTCTTAGTAATACGGGTCCCGTTTTACCCATTGGGTACGGAACCCTAAAAAAAGGAAGTGTCTAATCATCTGATTTGTCGGAATAATAAAATTATTTAGTCGTCTGTAAACCGGATCAATAAATAACTTTATTCATCCAATAATCGGACCAATAGTTATATTTATTCATCCGATTATCGAACGCCTAGCAACAGCCTTTTAAAAAAGCCTAACCTGATCACAGCTCCCGAGGAGGGAACGGAAAGTGCCACCGAGCCTCGAGCCGAGCCAGCCGCCGAGCCAGAGCAGCAGCAGATCGACGTGCCGCTCGGTGGGAACGTGCAACTGCACTGCCCTAAGGGTCAGTCGTGTTTTACTTAGCCATTATAGGTATGTAGGTACCCACCTACAATGGTTTTATACGGGGATAGGCGTTGTTGCAAATAACCGCATATGTGTCATAAACAGAACAACGGGAGAGCGTTTTCTCTCCGACACCCGTAATCGGTGATCAGATCTGACCTCCTGTAATAGGCTACCCCTATTTATAGTAGTTGAGTACCTACATAACTAAAGAGGGTCGATACATTTTAACAAAACCTGTAGGTGGGTACCACAGGTGGGTACCTACACCGTCATGATTAATGCATGCATGCAAATAAATGCATGGCTAAATGGAACATTATAAACGGTAATAAAAGTAAGGCCAGTAAGACCTCTATAGAACACATAACAAAAGATGGCATAAAAAATTCTGATCCAGAGATTGTAGCTGAACTGTTCAATAATTATTTTATTGAAATAACCAATAAATCTACTGACCTTAGTAATCACTGTGATACTATACCAATGAACCCGTTTTCAATCTTTTTAAAGCCGACAGACGAAAATGAAATTCTTAATGTGATAAAGTCGTTAAAAAATAGCAACTCTGTAGGATATGATGGTATCAGTACAAAAATGATTAAAAAATGTGCACTTTATTTATGTAAACCAATAAGTTACTTAGTAAATTTGTCTCTTGAACAGGGCAAGTTTCCTGAACTCTTGAAATTGTCTGTTGTCAAGCCTTTGCATAAAAAAGATGACAATGCTGACATGGGAAACTACCGTCCAATAACTCTGGTGCTGATATTGTCGAAAGTTTTTGAAAAATTTTTGCATAACCGGCTTTTACATTTTATAAACAAGCACCAACTGTTGCATCCAGATCAGTATGGTTTTCGCAAAGGCAGCTCTACGACTCTTGCATGTTTTAATTTAATTGACGAGATTGCGAAAAGTATTAACAATAAAGTACCGATTGTAACGTTATTTTTAGATATGAGCAAAGCTTTTGATTTCGTTAATCACAAAATTTTAATTCAAAAATTGATCAGATATGGCATTAGAGGTAAGGCTGAAGATTGGATAAACAGCTTCCTCAGTAATAGACTACAATGCACCGAGGTACAGAAAGTCGTTAACTCTCATCTTAGAACTTGTAGATCGTCAAATATGCTCAATCAATGCGGAGTACCCCAGGGAAGTATCCTGGGACCCTTATTGTTCCTATTATATATCAATGACTTGCCAAATGTAACAAACCACAGGTGTATCATGTTTGCAGATGATACTACCTTAGTTATTAAATGTGCCAATCGTAATAATTTTAATAATGACATTAATAAGACTTTGACTAATATTATTGAATGGCTGAATAATAATAATTTACACATTAATTTAAACAAAACCACTTCCATGCAATTTAATTCCTACAGATCTCATGATATTCGATTACAAATAAATTATAAAAATAATACTATAGATAATGTTGACAAAATTAAATTTTTAGGCATTACTTTGGACAAGTTCTGTAACTGGAAAGCCCATGTAAATAATGTCTGCGAAAGAATAGACAGATTTGTGTTTGCAATTAGAAAGCTGAGTCGAACGGCTACAAATGAAACAGCACTTTTGGCATATTATGGTTATATATCTTCAGTATTAAATTATGGTCTTATTCTATGGGGAAATTCGGTAGAGGCAAACAAAGCATTTATTGCACAAAAAAAGTGCATCCGCGCAATTTGTAGAGCCCATCACAGGGATACTTGTAAACCCCTGTTCAAGTCTCTACAGGTTCTCACATTACCGTGTATGTACCTTAAACAAATCTGTATTTTTGTAAGAGAACATCCCGAATACTTTAAGACACACGGAGAAAGTGTAACAAGAGAAACCAGATTTAAGGACAGATTATTCATGCCTCCTGCCAGAGTCAATGTTTATAGGGATAATTCTTTTTGTATGGCTGTTCGAGTGTACAATTGCCTTCCCAGTCACATTACAACATGTACTCAAAAAGATTTCAAATGTAAACTTTTGAAATTTCTTTTAGACAAAACTTATTATTCCGTCCAAGAGTACCTTAATGATAATAGGAAGTTTAATTATGTATATAAATAGTAATAAAGTAACTGCCTATAAAAATTTGCATGCCGTTGTCGGCAGAACATATGATTCTATATTTTAAGTGACCACCTCAACTCATACAATGTTCTGGCAAATAAAGACATTTCACATTTCATTTCATTTCATTTCATATGTAGCTGGACTGTATAAACAAAGATTGGCCTCTGCGATACAGGCTCCATGCCTAGTGCAGAGGTCGCTGACTATCCATTCGCTCTTCCTCTACAACACTATTGCTCTTGTAAATTGTTTTGCTGTAGGTAATTTGGATGACAATAAATTATTATGTAATAATTATTATTATCTTAATTATAACCTCAAAAGGATCTGCTCACTTTTCCAAAAGTTCCCATGAGAATGCAAAAATTCAAACGGGAACAGGAAAAAGGAAAGCTGCCATTGACACTGACAGGGATCCCCACATCATTCCTACAGGGAGGGAACAAAAATTCCCATTGGAACGGTAAAAAAGCCATGAAGCCAAAAAGGTTGACAAAAACTATATTTGCAACTGAACGGGTTCTAAACATTATTCCCACGGCAATGGCTCTAAAATTCCCATGGGAACGGATGTATTCCCCATTTAATTCCGATACAGTTAAATATCCTTACTCTTGCGAAAATGTGTCAGTTGTCAGTTTGTCTGTTCGTAAGACACATTGGTAGGGAAACGTTGTTGAGATGATGTGATGATGATGATGACGTAGTTTTATGTTCTTCTATGCAGGCAGCGTGGGGTGTTGGTGGCGCCGCGTGGTGGGCAACTCGAGCGAGCACTGGGCCCCCGCGGGCTCGCACCACGCGCACGGCGTGCTCGGTGCGTATACGACCTCAAAGGACGAGTTTATGGAAACTTCCGTGGGTCGCGGCCGCGACCAGCTGAGGCGACAATAGTCAATGTATATGAAAATGTACGGCCTACGACAGACGTCGGTCGCACGCCTCTGTCACAGCTTCGGAAATGACATTTTCTTTCATGCATTGACTATTGTCACATCAGCCACGCGCGTCAGTCGCACGCGATCGATCCACCTTTAGTGTTTTTTTTCCTACAGAAATAAATTATTTGGAATTTGAATTTATCGGTATCTACTTAGTCATTGTGAAGCATAAATACCTACTACAAATATACAGGGTGTTAGGGAAACGCTTCTAAAGTGATGTGCTATTGAAACCGTTTTGCCTAGTTTGGAATAAATAACTGTGTAAATTGTGTTATTATTGTTTTTTACATAATTTTAATTTCTAAAAATTAAATTATCGGTTCATTTCACGACAATGAATGTTTATTTTTTATTTTTAAGGAATTGTGTAAAAAACCACAGAGGACCTTTTTGCCGACTTTCCCAATTTGACGACTTTTTTGTAAAGTCCTACATCCATTACCGCCTGCCTCCTACACATCCTTTGCCGCCGACTTTCACAAATTTCGAACTAGCACAGCTAACCACCTGTTTCCATTTTCGGAAGCGTTAGAGAAACTATTGTATAACTTTCTTCCTTTTTCAAAAATCGTCTGAATTTGACCGTAATTTCTTTGCCTAGGTATAAAAGATGCGCTGTACCAAGAAGGTGGCGAATACCGCTGCGTGGGAGCACGCGCGCCTGACTCACAGCGCCTTCGGGAACTCAAGAGGGTCACGCTCAGGGTCACCGGTGAGATTTTTTTGGGGCAACTCTAATAATATTATAGTCTATAGACTTATTGATTTTATAATGGTATGGTATTCGTTTTCTCGGTTTTCTTGCTCCGTGGTTTCCGGTGCAAAATACACGTACTGCCAGCAATCCATGCAATCTAGAAAGTAAAAACTTACATCAATTCAAATTCATGCAGCCCATTTGAATTAAAAAAAGACTTTTTTTTTATTTATATAAATTTGTAATATACAGTGATGTTACTTAATTCTAACCTTGCCAAACTTTTACGTTTGATGGCGAGAGATCCAGCACGTAGGTATACTAAATTAGTAGACATACCTACATTAATTGCATTTATTCTCTAAGCAAGCAGCAAGGCTTAAATGTTTAGTATTGTTGCACAGGTATTAATTTTAACCATCTAACAAAAGCCTTGCCAAACATGTTAAGCCTTAATACCACTATCACTCAAAGCGAGATCAAATTTCGATTAAATATAAGTCTAAGAAGAAGTACACATCTTGCCCCTTGAGCTTGTAAAATTGTGATGTCTGTGGTCAGCTTTTAATTAGGTGTAGCAACCCCTGAGCACTCAAGGAGTTGTACTGATTACGATGGTGTCAGGAGGCGCGACGGCGGCGGCGCTGAGCGCAGCACCAGTGGGGTCAGGGGGGTGGCGGCTGGAGTGCGGCGCTTGCGGACGGGGTCTCAGCGTGCTGTGGGTCAGGCAGGCCGGGGTCAGCGGGGTCGGCGGGGTTGGAGCGGGGTCATCGCCCCGCGTCACTCCCGCCTCGCTGGCCCCAGACTTAGCGCAGCACTGCTGGAGGGCAGTGTTGCACGTCACCGAGCCAGACGAGGTACGTTAGCTATGAGTTTTTTTACTTCTATTGTTATAGCTTAGATCTGTAATCATTTGAAACAGTTTCAAAGTCTTATAGGTCTTTCAATCGAAAAAGACAGGAAAGAAGTAGCCATTTTGTCTCACTTTTTTTTTTCTTTTTCTAAAGAGTTTAGTCTATTCTAGCGACAGCTACAAACGTCTGCTCTCTGACTTTTAATCGTTAAATTGGTGCATGATGAGACTGAAAAGTTTACGCGTTGTTGCCAGGCTTATTGTACGATATTGGGCGACGTAGTCAGACCTCATGTTTACTGTAACCTTCAGTAAAGAGGCTTAAAACTAGAACTACATTGCGCCCACGTGGTGTGTGCTACACACTATCGCCACGATCCACTATGATAGAAGTGTAGTTCCTACTACACGAAATCAGTACTCTTGTGACACAATACGACAAAGTATCATACATATCAAACAGCTGTCAGAGAAAGCTAACTAATTCGGGTAGGTGTGGTGCGTGGCGGTGGCGGAAGGTGGCGGCGCAGTGGCGGTGTTCCCCGCCAGGGCAGCGCCACCGTCGCCAGCGCCTGCGAGGCACTCCGTCAGGGCGCTCACCGACGCTGCGCAAGCGCATGGCAACACTGTGCTGTGGCTACCAATCGCGCTGCTCATACGACTGTGAATCGAGGACTGAGGATCGTGAGGTCTACTTTGAAGCTTGTGTGACATATCGGGGGCAGAGAGCGAAAGCGGACAGTGCTGAAGTAACCGAGTGATTTTCGACCGACCAGCAAAAACCAATTTTGCAGGAATCCTTTTGTGTAGGAGCGGAGGTGGAATGCTCTTCGTTAGTGGAAAGCGATGTAGGAATTTCTATCGTTCCTATAGAACAAAGGTGACAAACCGCACTATCAAATTTCTCTCAAAAGTTTACAAAAAAAGAAATCTCTAATCGAGAACGAGATCATTTTTCACAAGTGAGGAGCCTTCCAACTTCCAACTCTGCTCCTCCATAGTTTCAACCTAATACTTTTGTCCTTTGAAAGGTGACCATTACAGAAGTTAAAGGAATAAGTAGTGTTGCAAAAGTATGAATAGAAGGATTGTCACGTGAGTGTGGAGCCATTGAAAGTGGTAAAAATGATGATGAACTGATATAACAAGTTTTCAAAGTCGATCTCAATGCTGTTTAAGAAATTTTCGACTTCAAATCATCGCGAGTAGAGCTCAAAATTAAATGGTCCGTCGAGTTTAAGGATTTTGAATAACGTCCAATAAGATACGTGTGTCTCCCGACTGTTCTAGTAGAGTTGTTGTATTTAGTGTAATCGTCTGATGCAAGACGAGCGTCTATCCTAACCCTAGTCTCCGTAGTGTATTCTTGTACTGTACCTAACGGTTTGTTAACTTTGTAATCTCTTCCATGACGTTTAGTGACGCCATCTAGTATCTCCTTTCCCTTCTCCTCGATTATTTTAACTTCCCTAATTTTTCTATAGTTACAAATTTTCTATTGAATATTTGAAACAGGAATCAAATGTGCCAAATTGTTGATATTTTTAAATAGATTTTCTTATATGTATTTGAGGTACTAAGTTTTCGGTTGGATCGTAAAAATTTAGTGCAATGTGAACACCAAATCGATATGAAACTTAGAATTTAAAGAGATGAACGAAAATTATATGTGTGCTAGTATATGTATAGCGCTCTTGGAACTTATGTTTGAATCAGCAAATAATCAGATTATACGATTCAAGCGTGAGCGCCTCTGGGCGAATTAAGTCCATGCTAGCGATTATATTTTATATAGATGTCAAATTCTTAATAAAATAAAACTATAATTAACAATTTAATGTATCATAGCCTAAAATGAATCATGTAAATTTCGATGTCAATTTTAGAGGCCCGGTAGGTCGGGCGTTTTGTATGGACGATGGCATTTGCTACCACAATTTTTGCAACAATTTTGTAGTGTAAGTGTAATTTTTTATCAGATGTTCGATGTTGAGGTGTTGTTAGTTTCTTTATTAGATTGTGTTTTTCGATTAAATTAATTTGTTTCTCTGGCGCTCTGTATTCTTTAGCCCCTTCTGTTAGAGCAGAGTATTGATCGTTATTGTTGTTAAGAATTGTGATATCTGGAGGCGCGGGCGCGTCGCGGGCCGGGCGATACTGCTCGTCAACCAGAAGAATTTATCCGTTTACAATTAGTTTAGTTAGGTAGGACGTAGCGAGATGTATTTTTGTACCGTCTCTGATCGCTGTCAATTGGCCGAGTTCAAAAATATTATATTTAAACAAACGATTTCGTTTGGAGTACCTGGAGCGAACGCAATGATCCGTCCATCGCGGAATTCAAAGTAGATAGTTAAGGAGCTTGGTAGCGACCTTTCTTCCTCTAGACCCATTTCCATCTTATCTCCTTGGTTTATTATTATCACCCACAATATTTCTTGTGTTGTACTGTAATTAGTATTCTAATTCTTGTTGGTAATAAATTTTGTTTCAGCGACTTTAAGTTAATTATGTTGGATGGAATTACGAACATCGATCATTTGTAGGTAAAAACATTTGAAAATGTTTGACATTTTACTTATTATAATACTGAGCAGAATTTCGCTATCAAGATTCTTTGCCACATTGAGGAAATCCCCAAGAGAGTGATCCGTTATATCCCATCCAATATAACTTAAACTTTCGTCGTTCGTCATACCTTATTCATCCTCGTGCCCTAACTTTTAACTTGTGTGTAGATTCCCTCTCAGATTTAGCCCTGAATGTGTAAATACAGTAGACACTTCTTTCCCTTTCCTTCCTCATAGTGACAGCTCTGCGGCCCGCGCCCCTCTCGAATTTATAGTAAAACCAAATGTTTAGTTTAAGTCGTAAAGAACGGTTAGTCGCGACCAGACGATTTTAAGAATAATAGGACAGTGGAATCCGTAATCTTTTTTTTTGGCAGATAACAAATTGGATGATATGGCATTATAAATTTGGCTTAGTGGACGTTTTGATAAAGATGTTATTATTTTACACTTATCCATCAATTTTGATTAAGTGAAATATATATTTTTTCAGTCAATCAATCAAAATGTTTTAATTCAATGTAGCTTATAATGTTATTGAAAGTAATACAGCTCCATAGAATCGTCGCAAGAAACTTCTGAACACTTTATTCAATAAATTTTACCTAATCTTGTAAATTCCTGTCAATCTAAATATGAATGACAATGATTCTTGCAACACCACATAATATAAACCAATTCCAAATTTGAATTATTTTAATCCGCTTCTTCTCATCTGGAACACTTCCCGAGGTGGTAGAACAATATTTGAATTTCAATTTCATAACACGTTCCAATGTTTTATTAGATTTTGATAACATAGCAACATTGTCTGAAACAAGACGTATTTCTAGCTAAGCAAAAAAAACAATGTTTATAGATTCGTCGAATTACATCTTATTCTGTCAAAACAGAAAATAACAAAACCAGTAACAATACCCGAAGCAATAACACACTTATTGCAAAACAGACGAAAATTATATGAGAAATATTGAAACATCCTTCCCTTCGGGTTTCTCGTGTTATCGGTAAAACTATACGATTCAGCCCCTCGAGGATTTACTATGTGTTCTGACAGTATCGGGTTTCCGAAGTTTCATATGGCGGCGATAGGTTTACTTTCAACACCACTTATTGGAGAATCGACAAGTACTGTGTTCGGGATACGTGATTTGTGGGATTAAAAAGGGGATATTTCAACACTGAAAGGAGATAGGTGTTGGTACAACGTTACTATAAATGGTAATCTATATACATCTGTTAAGTTCTTATCTATGAAATTGACAAATAATTCTCAGTTTTTGTTTCTTGGTTCAGTACCTAATTTTGCGGTGAATTGAATGATTAATAATAGTTTTATTGATAGTGTTTCCAGATTGCACATATTAAATAAAAGCTTTTTTTTTAACTTGCAATATATGTATGTATGTTCGGGTGGAATCTTGCAATTAAATTTTGTTTTTCTAAATCTAAATGTTTTTATTCAAAGTACCTATTACTAGACTTATATGTCAATTTATTGAAAGTCATTGCAACTCCATCGCTTCGGTACGAAACAGTTGAGAAGATGCGAGGCAAGAAACACAAAACAATATTCTTTCAAACAATCAATACAATACAAACTACAAGTTAAATAAATACTAGAGTGTCTGCTTGAAATTATCTGTGTATACAAAACGGCAATTTCATAGATAACGTAAGCCAATATATACTCTATTTTCTTTATCGTAACGCTCTATCTTACATGGAGGTACTTTATCGTCTGGTCGCGGCCGACGCCGCAGCGTTACAATCAGTTGTAAATATCGATTTGCCGGGAATTTTGCTTTTCCCGGGAACATAGCGGACCGGGAAAACATTCCCGAAACATTATGTAGCGTCCATTTCGACAGTTCGAGTGTCGCTCGGTGCCAATACATTAGATCATAATATATTTACATTTATTAATATACATTTTATTGTTTACTTTGATATTAATGTACAGAATCCATATATTCATCGCAATGTGTTTATGGAAACTCGTATACCGGATAAATAAACAATGTAAAAATATTTAAATTTTTGTTTCATTTTGTGTTGTGAATTTCGTTTCCTGCAGGCGAAAATGAACTTAGTGGGTACTAAATAAAGGCATATTTCGTGGAAGCGATGTTGTGATGAAATTAATTTGGCTAAGAGCGAGTGGAGTGTGCGTGGCGTGCGGATTCACAGCCGACAGGACATAGGATGTCGTAGCTTATTACAAAATGGATACAGAAAGTTATTTGACCTTTTTCATCTTTATTAAATTTAGCTGTTCCGCGCGGTTTCATTTGCGTAGTTTCCGTTACCGTGGGTAAACGGGGATAAAATATAGCCTATGTGTTATTCTGATGTATAAGCTGTATAACTAGTTTCATCGAAATCCGTTAGTCCCGGTATTTGTTTTGCTTACGCATAATGGGAATCGTTAAGCCATGTCAGATACCCTTGGGTGGCTTGAATCATTCTTAATGTTGGGTGGGCACTAGCCTAACACCATCTCCCAATCCACATTTATACAAATGTGTAAGGAAATACTCTTAGCTCAGCTGATGCATTTGATTAGGGCATATACAGGGTGTTACGCTGTTTATACGGTTGTGATATATACAGCCTGTTTATAAAGGGTGTTAGGGAAACGCGTCCGTAGCCAGGGAGCAATTTGAAATTAAAAAGTTTTTGGAAGCGTTTCCCAAACACCCTGTATTTTCATACAAAAAAACATTGATCTCCAGAAACATACGCTGGTCGTAAGTAGGTATATTTTTTTATACTGTAGCCTCTGGGATGAGGTATGGTGGTATTAATTACTCGTGTATAGGAACCAAAACTCAATTACTACATAGAAGTTTGCACTTGTTATTAAATTAGAATAAAATTATTATATGTAACTAGCGGCCCAGTACGTGCTTCGCAACGTATAAATGAAGAACCACTCAACAGATTTTAAGCAAACTTCACATAAACCATCTGCTAAATAGTCCAAATAAAGCCTAAAAATTTGGTTTGGATAGGTGAGCCCGTTCTTGAGTTATAAAATAAGAACGAAAAGTGGCATTGATTTCTATATATATAGATTACAAAGAACAGTGATAGCCTTACGGTTAAAGAGCCTGCTTCATATGATGATAATCAGTGAGTTTTTCAAAACATACGTATACATATTCATCACTAGCTTGACGGTGATAAAAAACATCGTGAGGAAACACGCAAGTCGCAGAGTAAATTTTGAGGCATGTGTACTGGTGAATCATGTATAGGGGTCCAAAGACTATCTCGTGAAAAGTGGGTATATCCAGACATGGTATACCTCTGCCTACACCTTCGGGGATAAAAGGCGTGACAATATGAATTATTATTTTTATTTTATTTAGAATCAAATTAAGATTTTTTTTATTTATTTATTTATTTGGTTTACCAACGTTAGTTTACACTGATACATTCACTTACATTGTAATATTACAAATCTATGCTTAGCGTAACTAACAATTAGAGGTAAACACCGCTTACACTAAATACAAATTTAAAGACAGGGAAAAAACAAAATTAGGTTAGATATATACAGTTACTTATATATTGTTTAGGTTCATAATAATTACTTTTCGGAACTTATTGAGTGAATCAACATTTACATCTATGAGATCACTAATACTATTATAAAGCTTACTCAGTCTTGGCACTGGAGAGCTAGTTCCCAAGACAGTGCGGCGAAAAGGGGGGCAGAGAGGTGTTAATTTTATGCGAGGGTACTTTGATGGGGCACGAAATTTAAAACGAGCAAGAAGTTGGGCACAGTCTATTTTATTTCTAAAAAGATTGTATAAAAACAAGAGATCTAATAGTTTTCTACGGTTTTCTAATGAGTTTAGCTTGAAATACTGTAGTCTATCGATATATGTAAAACTTCTTCTTGCTTTTCCTATTGAGTAGGCAAGGTGCCACAAAAATCTTTTTTGAAGACGTTCTAGACGCAGAGTATGAGTCGAGTAATGTGGACGCCACACCAGACTGCCATATTCGAGAACACTACGGACCAGACTTTGATAAAGCAAAATTTTTGTTTTAGGATCGTGAAAACTTTTTACGTTTCGGATCACGAATCCTAAAATTTTTGAGGCTCTCTGTATGATCTTATTTACATGGGGTATAAATGTGAGTTTCTTATCAAACAGTATGCCTAAATCCTTAACAATATCAGTCTCTGCAACAATTTCGCTTCGAATGGTGTATGTGGATAAGATTTCATGATGTTTACGCGAGAACTTGATGTGTACGCACTTTTTGCATTCAGATCCATCCCATTATCATCACACCATCGAACTAAGCTGTTCAGATCTCTCTGTAATAACTTGGAATCTTCTGGTGTCTCGATAATTCTAGCAATTTTTAGGTCATCGGCATACATAAAGCTTTGCGAATACTGGAAACACATCGGAATATCGTTAACAAAGAAGTTAAATAAAATGGGCCCCAAATGAGAACCCTGAGGTACTCCAGAAATAATGTTTTTTTGAATAGATTCATAACCGTTAACAACTACATAAAAAACACGGTGATTTAGATAAGATTTGATCCAACTGAGAAAACTTCCAGTAATTCCGTAGGAAGCTAATTTTTTTATTAATAATGTATGAGGAACACGGTCAAAGGCTTTACTGAGATCTGTATAAACTACGTCTATCTGTTTATGAGAATCAATAGCCTCAATTAACGTCTCTGTAAACGGTATTAAATTTGTACAAGTGGATCTTGATTTTACAAAGCCATGCTGGTTAGGGGTAATATAAAGTTTAAAATGCGTTTGAATCAAAGGGCAAACTAGGGATTCGAAATTTTTAGCAAAAATTGACAAAATGGAAATTGGTCTATAATTAGATACAAAGTCATTTTGACCTGATTTGTGTATAGGTACAACCTTTGCAATCTTCCATATATCGGGGAATATGCCAGTTCTAAGAGACCTATTATAGAGCCAGCAAAGCGGCTTTGCTAATTCTGAGGCACAAACTGAGACAAAAATTGGAGGAATCCCGTCCGGACCTGCACCTTTCTTTATATCAAGAGCTTTTAATGTCTTTTTGACCGTATCAGAATCAATAATTGGGGCCGTCAAACACTCACTATAATTTGACATGTGTTGTAAAAACATATTATTAGGATTAATTGTACTGCTCGTGTTATATACAGATGTAAAGTGTGAAGCAAACAGGTCACAAATTTCTTTGCCATCTGAAGTTATAGTCATGCCATCCGTCATTGTTAAAGGATAAGAGCCTGATCCACCGCGTTTAGTTTTCACATACGTCCAAAATAACTTGGGATTGGTCTTGATGTCATTTTCTACAAATTCAATGTATTTATTATAGCAATTTTTTGTCAGTGTAGTGCACCTCTTGTTTAATAGCTTTAATTCCAGTTCATCTCTAGGATTTTTGTACTTTTTAAATCTTAGTCTTACATTGTTTTTTTCTCGCAGCACTCTTTTAAGATTTTGGTCAAACCAAATTGGGTATTTATTACATTTAGGTTTTACTAGGGGAACAAATTTGTTTATAACTTTACGTAAGACATCATAAAATAAACTTACCATATCATTGATATCATTAATATCACATAGCAATTCATCCCAATTAATTTTTTGCAAATATTCGCGAATAAGATCATAATTTGCTTTAAAAAAGTTCTGTCGCTTATTGTCTTTATTATATGGCAGTTTTGGTAATTCTGCTAAGGTTATTACCATCTCGAGTGGAGGATGATAATTGTCTACGTTACAAAGGGCTGACACCGATTCATAGATACAACAATTAGGAATGTCAGTAAGAACCAGGTCAAGTACTTTCCCAAAATGATTAGGAGTCGTATTTCGTTGCAACAATCTGTTTAAATCCATAAAATCAATCAAAAGTTGACAAGTATTAGGTAAATTATTATGACTATAAGTCGAGTCACTCAATAAGGACCACTGAATAATTCCTAAGTTAAAATCACCAACAATGCAGGCTGGCATATCCATTTTCTCAAAAACAGCATTACAGTTTTTCACAAAATGGTCAAGTAAAGAAATTTGTACTGGTGGAGGTAGATAAGTAGCACAGAGAGCCATTTGACGCACAGATTCTGTAATTGAAACATCAATAATCACCCAAAGATCTTCACATTTGCTATCCCATTCAACCATATGCTTAGAATTATACTTTTTGGATACAGCTACTAGGACACCGCCTCCATCCTTATTATAGTGGAAACCTGAGTTTTCTCTGTCGCGCCTATAAACATTATACCTGCTGTCAAATAGCTCACTGCTCAAAATGCCATCATTTAGCCATGTTTCAGTTAGAATCAACACATCATAATTACTACAACACAACTGACGATAAAAATAATTTGTTTTAGTTCTTAGACCACGGACATTCTGGTAATAGATATTTAAACTAGTGAATTTAAAAAAAAAATAAGAAATCAAGTACATTCAAATAAAAAAGTTTTTAAATAAAATGGAAAAAAAAAAGAGAACTTAAATTATGTTTTCTAAGGATTCAATGGTTTTTATCAAAATATATTCGGATTCTTCATTTTTACGAACAAAAATTTTTCCATTTCTGATCCACACAAATTTATACCCTTTGTCTTTAGCTTTGAGCCTTGCGGCGGCGTGTAGAGCCTTGTTGGCGAGCGAGAGATGTTCGGTCACAAAGACAGGAGTTGCGGGACCCGAAAGACCAAAAAGGGTGCTGTTTAGCTTATTCTTGGGGTTCATTTTATTATATTTTATTGAGGCGGCGATAAACTCGTCACGCAGTCTTGGTGATGAGAGCTGGATGACTATAGAACGTGGACGAGGGTTGTTTCTATCTTGTTTAGCTATACGGCTGCAGTGCAGGATGTTGAGTTCCTCAATTTTGCAATCTATTAATTTGCCCAAGTCAGTGACTATGCTCACGAGATTCTCTTGCTTATTTTCAGGTAAACACTGGATCTCAATGTTATTGGATCGCGCTTGTTGCTCTAGTTGATTGATACGCGCGTTAAGTTGGGAGATATTCGACTTCATTTTTATATTGTCTGCTTCTACTGCTTTCATTTTATCTTTAACGATGACATGCTCTTTTAGTAGATCATCGTATTTTTCACTTAGAAAATTCATTGATTCGCTCATTTGTGTGATTTCTTGTTTAATTGGGTTAAGTTTCTGATCTAAATTACGTTCTAGCATGCTATTAAACTTCTGCAACATTTTTTCAAGCTCATTCCCAACCGCATTATGAACAACTTCATTAATGTCTTCCTTTGTGATGGTAGGGGACATTTGGGGGGGAGAATTAATGGCTGGTCTCTTATTACCTCGGGTATGAGATATATTACGCGCGGGAGTATCGTCATCCTTACGAATTTTGGGAGCTTGACTTACGCAGAGAGGGCAAGTCCATAAAGGAATCATATCATGCGAGATGGAATTTTCTGGTTGCGATATGCATTTGTAGTGGTAAAGATGGTCGCATTTTTTGCACTTTATATAATCACCAATCTCTGTACCTCCAGTACAACATCCAAATGTGTCGGGGGAATCAGCCATTATATCGAATTATTCGTTAATTGACTTCACAAAAAAGATTAGGTATTCCAAATTATTTAACTTTGTTCGACTTATGTCTCTCAGAGAAAATAAAAAATTAACGCACGATGACTCTTCTGCGCTACGTTGTCTATCTTATAGGGCTTAGCGAAGAGTGCTGCATACGATTTACACGGTTGCGCAATGGGCGTAACGGCGAGATTCCGCTGCACTGTGATTAGAGATGCAAATTACCTGCCACGAAACTGATCACTTGTCACTATTCTCACTATGCAATATTGGCATTTTTCCGTAAGAATTACTAGTTTTACACATATAATAATTAATGATAATGCTGTAATGCACCACTAGTTTTAATTATCCAACACTTTTATAAGGTTTAAAACAGATTTTTTACTATAAAACGTAAAAATACTCATTAGAACCACTCAAACAATGTTTAACCTCCCTAAGATACCTCTGAGTCTAAGAACAATATACCCACAAACTCTAAATCTTCCGAATTGCCTGAATAAATTACACGGATGTTTCTAATTCGCATCTAGAACTTGCTTCTGCGCGCAATTCCTTTTGGGAGTTTCCGTTTTATTAAATTTCCTTCGTCTGTTGTGTTGAAGCTGTTACAAGAAGCATTGCTACATAACGTAGAAAAGCATATACCTATATAATATGCTACGCTCGGGATTAAATCTGGAGTCCCTCGAGTAGCCAGCTAACCATTCAAAAAGTGTCATCTCGACCATCAGTCTAGATTTATGTGGTCGAGTAGCCACCTAACCATTCAAAAGGTGGCTTCTCGACCATCATTCGAAATTTCTGTGGTCGAGTAGCCACCTAGCCATTCAAAAGATGGCTTCTCGACCATTGGCCGAGTTTTTGAGGTCGAGTAGCCACCTAAGCCCTTTGCTAAGGATTGAATATCGACCCCGTGATATAAAACTGCTTTATCCTCTCGGTGTATAATCTACTATTATATCATAGAGCTAAGACGTATATATATCCCGTAAAGGCACTGCAAAGTAAAACACCGACTTCAATCTTCAACTTATACGGTAGATGCCGTTGTCAGAACGGGACGAAATTAAAATGGAACCAATCTGGAAGCACCAGCTTTCAAATAAAAAAAGAATCATCCAAATCAATTCACTCCTTCACCCAGTCGAAAGTTCTGAGGTAACAATAATAAAAAAAAACAGACGAATTGATAACCTCCTCCTTTTTGAAGTCGGTTAAAAAGACGTGTTATGGTGTTCAATGACCCCTAGTGACGCTGATATTGGCAATGGGACTTTTATCCCCGAGGGGTAGGCAGAGGTATTGAACTGGAATTACCCACTTTTCAACAGTATAATTTTTGGACCCCTGGGACGCTGCTACACATTCATCATAGTAAATTCTTCGGGTTTACTCACCGTCAAACCAGTAACAAATGTGATGTAGATACGTAATTTTTAAATAATTAAAATCTATCTAGCCGTTTTTATAATATATGGAAGTATTTTATGTGTCGATGGTATTTAAAATGTTAAATTTCATGTTTTTAGTTTTAAATAAGTATTCCACAGCACTCTCTCATCCACAGTAATCTATTATACTGATTGCATCAAGAATGCACTGCGATATACACCATAAACTAAGTAATAACACAGCTTGAAACTTTTAACTTTAAAAAACGAACGGAGGCAACGACCGCGACGGGCAGACTGCCAGCCGAGTTATTGGCAACGAGCTGAGAACTCCGGACCCGGACGGCGACGAGCCGGACGTCCGGACCGAGGTTTGGCTTTACGGCGCAGGTTTGAATATGAATCTAGATTTAGTGTTTAGTAAATACACTAGTGAATAAGGGTATTTTCACGAATGGAACACCTCTACCGACCCCCTCGAGGATGTCGTGAGCGTATTAGTTTGTTGACGAGATGACGTCTTATAAATCGCTGAACGCCGCGCGCTGGTTGTACGCACGAAAAAGTGTCACGTTCCGCCTAAGACGAGCGTGCAAGCGAGAGCGCGGCACAAGCGATAAAGAGGCACGATCGGCCTAAGCGTTCGGCTTTTGACGCATCTATCTCTTCCACTCCAGTTTGCAATTTTCCATCAAAGTTTTCTTATGACGTTATCACGTAAAAATATCCTCCGTAAACCGTAATTACAGAGTACGATGATAAACCGTCGAAGTCCCATACGTCGACATCGAATACTTTCGCTGTAACGTACATCGCGATCACAAACATTCGCTTTGGTAAAATTCGCTGTAATAAATGTCGAAGTTGTGAATTACAGTCAGTAAGTACCAATATTTTTTAACTAGTGAAAGGAGAGAATTCCCATGAAGGGAACACCTCTGCCGGCGCTCTCGGGGATGTTAGCGTGATCATATTCTTTTATTTTACTAGTAAAGTGGGTATTTCCTGGAATGGGCCTCCTACCTACCTCTGTCGACGAACGAGATAAAATCTAGAGTGTTTCTTAAAGTCTCTATTATTTAAAAAAAATGGAGAAGTTGTATGAAAAGCGAAATGGTTAATATAAATATTATCCTAAAGGTACTTACCTTGAGAGGACGCTTGGCACGAAGGGCTATGTTCATTTCATTAAGAATTAATTGAAGGTAAATGTTTTAATTTGGTTAAACTCCACCTACAGCCGTGTTTAGGCAGACGAGGGTACATTCTTCTAAAATCTTAGACGTTTTTCAAAAACATGTATAAGAGCAGTGATAGCCTCACGGTTAAAGAGCCTGCTTCACATGATGATAATCAGTGAGGCTCGAGTTCAAATCCTGGCATGTACCAATGAGTTTTTCGAAACTTTACGTACATATTTATCACTAGCTCGACAGTGAAAGAAAACATCGTGAGGAAATTCGCAGGTCCCAGAATTAATTCTGAGGCATGTGTAACAACCCGGTCCGGCGATGGGCTCACCACCTATCACGTTTAGGTGACCAAAGATTTTCCTGAAATGGTTTGCCTCTGCCTACCTCCTCGTGGATAAATGGAATGAGATTTTTTTATGTGTAACAGCACCTTGCTCCGAAGAGGGACTCACCACCGGTCACAAGTGAAAAGTAAGTATTTTATTGAGGAGCGAAGGCGGAATGCTCCACCATCGCGAAAATGGAAGATCTTCCAGTAGGCGAGGTGATCGTGCCTGGGGGCCTTGGTCCAACGATTGATGTTGGACAGTTGTATTTATGCAAACTCATGAGAAAACTTCGATAGCACGGTTTAGAACTCGGCCGTCTATTGGCGCGTTCTATGTAGTGTCGCTACACACTTAATAATATTATAGGCTCTGCTTAGTTTGGGACAAAATATCTGAGTGTAAAGAAATATAATATACCTTCTCGAATAAAGACGACTTGTCACCAACACACTTGGTCATAACGTATAATGCATCCCCCTCTTTCCCTCCTGTTAATCCTGGTACAGTCAAGAGCACATGGAGCTTTACACTTGTAGTGCGAGTCTGACCTCTAATGCTATTGTAATAAGAACGTCACAAAGTCCAATGTGTCCTTGCTCTTGACTGTACAATACAAAAATCCGCGTCCACACTTAACCCGTGATGTATGGCGGCAATAAGATATTCACAAGTGCCCCCATAAATTGGGGTTCCGCGGGACAAATAACAAGGGCTCGAACCCCACACTGTGCTGACAAATTTCACTTCAGTTTATTTTTCGAAGCGAATTATGAGTTCTCGTATTGGAAGGTCGAATATACGGAGCCAATATTTATTCGACCCGGCGCAAACTTTAACTTTTATAATATAACTAGCTTTTACCCTTGACTTCGCACACGTTCTGAAAAAAGTAGTCCATGTGTTATGAATTAATATTACTCCAAAGTTTTATTATGATCGGTTCAGTAGTTTTTGAATGAAAGTGTAAGTAATATCCATATTCACAAACTTTGTCTTTTCAACCGACTTCAAATAACATACTCTAAAGCGTAAAAAAACGACTTCAACGAATACTACTAAAAAAATACAGTAGAATTATTGAGAACGTCTTCCTTTTTTGAAGTCGGTTAAAAATAATTATCGAAATCGGATGGCGTGATATTGAATTATTCGTCAACTTAATGCAAATTTAAGAATTATATGGATTTCTCATGGTTACAATTGTCAGAACTGGACGAAATTGACCACACGGAAAGCATCAGCTTTCAAATAATAAAGAAATAATTATCCAAATCGGTTGACCCAGTCGAAAGTTCTGAGGTAACAAACAAAACAGTCGAATCGAGAACCTCCTTCTTTTTTGAAGTCGGTTGAAAATATTCTTCATGGACACTCTATAGGTAAGAAAGATCTAGTGTGTAACTAAACTTGTCAACACGCCAAACAATGTGTGAAAAGACGTCTAAATAAAACTACGATTTGGGAGAGATTCATAAGTAGTCCGGCGGGACGAGGAGGTACGGGAAGGGGGGGTGTGGGAGGGGGACGAGAGATAAATCATGCGGCAGATAGCGGGAAGGACCATTGCTCACAGGCGTAGTGATGTCCGCGACGGAGACTTATCGACGGAAATAAATTAGTGTTTTTCCAGACAGCTTTAAGAATATATAGTTCAAACCTACTCAATAGATGGCGCTGATATATTCAATTCAATTCGAAATCATTTGTTTCTGTAGGTAAAATAAATAGTATACATAGAAATGTCAATAGCCTAATAACAAAACAAACAAAACCCGTCCATGAAGATTCCTAAATGTAAACAGTATCCCATCTCCACTGACGAGTTGCTGGTTCCGAATACAGTACCCCGAGAAGAAATATTATGTCGCTGACATATTGTGTCTGTCAAGGTTAATGGAGTTTGTAGAGCTAATAAGTATCTGCAATTTTTACAGATCTATGCGATATTGAAAGACCGTATAGGTCTATAACAGTAGTAGAAGGATATAAAAATAATAAGGTATATTATAGACTGCTTTTAAAAAACAGGTATGTATAATATATATATATATATATATAATCTCACGTCTTTTTTATCCCCGAGGGGGTAGGCAGAGGTATTCCATTACTGGATATACCCATATTTCACGAGATACATTGGTGGACCCCTAAACGTGATAGGTGGTGAGCCCATCGCCGGACCGGGTCTGTTTACACATGTCTCAGAATTAATTCTGAGACCTGCGGGTTTCCTCACGATGTTTTCCTTCACCGTCGAGCTAGTGATAAATATGTACGTAAGTTTTTGAAAAACTCATTGGTACATGCCAGTATTCGAACCCGAGCCTCACTGATTTTCGGCCGGCTCTTTAACCGTCCGGGCTGATACCTATACTTCACTACATTTGGATTTTGATGCGTTTTTTTTAATAGATAGAGTGATTCAAAAGGAAGGTTTTAGTATAAGCATTGCACCCGTGCGAAGTCGGGGCGGGTCGCTAGTAATAGATAAATTCATCACTAGGGGTACTTACTGCTAATTAAATGCTTCTGCTGGTAGCCTCGAGGTTAAACCGTGAGCATAATTATTATATATCGGCAATTTCACAAGTCATAGATAAATGTGTTTGTTGACCAAGAAGTCAGGCTAATTCTTATTCCGGAAAAGCTAGTAAAATACAAATACTCGATATTCGAATCCTGTACCGCCTCGGCACATCACTACTCCAGTTAAACTTGGGAAAAAATTAAATCGCCCGCTTTTGATAATGTTTGCGGCTAATTTTAAGCCATCACGAAGAATGTTTTGAATAATTTGTCAAGTGTGGGCGGAGAAAGATTTAATGCACGAGAATTTGTGAAACTTTTCCTGACTGGGGAATCTTTTACATCATTCTGGAGTGTCTTGTCGGATTTGACTTTTCTGTATTAAAATTATAACAAGATAAAATTGGGGGGGTAAGGGGGTGTAACCTCTAGGACTTCTGTATTGATTTAAAAAAAAAAATTCACCCATTAGATTTTTTTTCTATTTTAATTTCTAAATCTCAATAACTATGATCTTTTTTTTACATTTAACCTTTAAGACCAAGTATCCGAGACACAATAGATTTTTAATTGTGTCTCGGTTAGAATTGGAACCCGCGGTTCTTTACAGATTAATACAATTTCATTCTCATCACAACTTCTTTAGAATTCAGTTTTTAACATATTATTACTTAATTACAAAATACAATAGGTACAATCACTATCACTACATAGTATAAAACAAGGTCGCTTTCTCTGTCCCTATATCCCTATGTATGCTTAAATCTTTAAAACTACGCAACGGATTTTGATGCGGTTTTTTTAATAGATAGACTGATTCAAGAGGAAGGTTTTGGTGTTAGCATTGTACCCGTGCGAAGCCGGGGCGGGTCGCTAGTTATAAATAAAATAATTTATGGAACGCGTCCCCTCGTAGTGGAGTTGTGCCTAGCAGGCAGGCAGCATTCGAGCGCTGAATGGCTAAACTCAGCCTTTGCGATAGGAAGCCGCCCGCTCTGCGGTCGCCAGACACCTCGACCAAACGCGTCGATAAGTCTCTAATGAGTCGTTTCGCTTAAAACGATCCCCCTTGGGGCCCCCAAGGTCCCATCGTTTCAATATTCTCTTGTAAATAAACTCGGTAAAAAAACAGCCAGGTGAATCATTTACGTATTCTTTCATACTTATTTTGTCTGATTCGATGCTTAGATTATTTGTATTGTACCGACACTACATAGAACGCGCCAATAGAAGGCCGAGTTACATAGAACGCGCCAATAGACGGCCGAGTTCTAAACCGCGCTATCAGAGTTTTCTAATGAGTTTGTATAAATACAACTGTCCAACATCAACCGTTGGCCCGCGGTCCCCAGGCACGATCACCTCGCCTGGTGGAAGATCTTCTCTTTTCACGATGGAGGAGCATTCCACCTCCGTTCCTCCAAAGTAATATTATATAGTGGACGCCCGCGACTTCCTTCACTGACCCTGTTAGAAAAAGGACGACCGAAAAGTGACAGGCCACTTTTTATCCGAGATCCCGGACGAAGTTATCGGATATATCCATCTATAGATATCATCGTCTATAGATATAGTACCTACCTACTTAAACTAACTTCACTAAAGTCTCTTTAGATACTCACCTATATTATATGACGCGTCATATCAAGTATCTATGAGACACCCCAATTAGTATAATGATATAAAAAAAAAACCCGGCCAAGTGCGAGTCGGACTCGCGCACCGAGGGTTCCGTACAACCTTGCAAATTTATGGTTTTCGTAATTTTTCCTTTATCTATGCTATAAGACGTTGCTTCGTACCAAATTTCAAGATTCTGAGTTCACGGGAAGCACCCTGTAGGTTTTGATTCCCTTGCAAGTGTCGAAAATTTGCGGCATAAACGGCTGTATCTTTTGATTGCGTTGGCTTAGAAGTTTGATTTTTTCACAGCTTCAAGGGACAGTAGACCTGAGTAATTGGTATAAATTTCAGCTTCATATCTCCACGCGTTCCTGAGAAAAAGGGTCTTGACAGACGGACGGACGGACGGACAACAAAGTGATCCTATAAGGGTTCCGTTTTTTCCTTTTGAGGTACGGAACCCTAAAAAGATGCATTCGTACTTTAGTTTTGTCTAACCTCTTAAATAAAGAGCGATAATAGTGCGATTTCCATTGGTACCTAGCCCTAAACTCAGTTTTGCTAATTCACTTTTCAGAAAAAAATTAAACATTATAAAAATAGCTGAAATCTAAGTAATTGATACTCAAAAAACTAATTTCAGGAATTGCGCTTATTCATATTGTATAGATATAGCACCTACCTATACTAACGTCACTAAAATATCTATATATATATTCGCCTTTAGATATTAATTATTATACAAAAAAGCGTCAAATATCCGATTACGAACGACACTTTCGATCATAGAAAACAAACAAAAATATTGACGCAGACATCCGATCCAAAAAGACTCTAATATAATACAGGAGCACTCTATTCCCAAATTGGAATCGACTACTATTCCCGCCAAATAAAAGTAAATCTTTGGACGGTACCTTAAATATGCCTCCATTAATCCGAGCGGGCCCGACGAGTAACTCAGCCGGCCAATCACATTACCATAAAGCGGAGGTACGATAGTGATGTGCCGAGAACGTACCAAGTATCGGTTATTATTGGATGATTTTTTACAGATAAAAACAAATCTCACCTTATGCGAGACAATAAAATGCAATTGCATGGTAGTAGATTATTGACTATGCCTATGGCATCTAGTTTAATAGACTCGGGAGTCAAAGTACTTTCATCACTCGACATTTTCGATATTCTTTTTGAAATGTTAAAGCTATAAAATGGATACAGCAACTTGTTTCTGCCGGCGTGACCTACTTGATTTAACAAATGAAGATCGTGCGAATCTAGTTGGCCGCGGCTTCGGTTTTCGAAAATCGAGTTGGCGCAGGCGGTTGCACCACATTTTTCTTAACGAAATTAGACTTTATCGTCATAGCAATAAGGATTATGAAAAGTGAAAATTACATTATTGACCTAGGGTTATAATGAAATTCCATACAACATTATAACCCGGCTAAAGCCAAGGGATATAATCTCTTGCTTTCGGTGAGGTTTATGTGATATATAATCCGGCTTTGTCGGGCATTTGGCGTGAAAAAACAATAACAAACCACTGCTTTGTAGTTTGAGTTTAATTTAACACGGATTTCCTCACTATGTTTTGAGTCTACAGTTGGCTTAGTGATAAATATCATGTAAGTATTGCAATAATTAATAGCTACATGCCCTCACCAGGCTTCGAACCCAAGCCTCATGAATGAGAGATCAGCTAACTTCCAATAGGACTATCACTGCTCTATCATCATCATCACGCGTTCGGGTTTTAAAATTTAATGTAGGTACTAATTAAAATCTAATATTACAGGACCATGTATACTAATCTTTACTAATATTATAAAGAGGAAATATTTGTATTTTTGTATGTTTGTTACGAATAAACTCAAAATCTACAGCTCGATTTTTTTAATTCTTTCACCAATGAAAAGCTACAATATGTTTCAGTAACATAGGCTATATTTTATTCCTGTATTCTTACGGGAACTTATTCTACATATTTTAACCAAATGGTAAATTCATCAATTTAAATAAATTAATGAATTTAGTAACAGATATTGCTTTTGAAATAAAATTTATTATTTTCATTATATTAGGTACATGTCACTGTTACACAAAAGTAACAGGTATTGGTATTAGGTAATCTAACAGGCCTAGCGGGATCGTACCAGGGGTAATTAACAGTGGACTTTTTGCGGGTCGCATCGACGAGCGGGCCGCGATATACTCCAGCCCAGATCATCTGCTATATTGAATAGCTCCGCAATTTCGGATGTAATCGAATTACGGATGGAAGATATCTTTTTAGATGATAAATCCCCTGCTAATGTTTTGATCGGTGGGTAGGTATATTAGTAGCACTTCCATTTTGTTTGTTTGATTGTTCGTCATCAGTGCGATACGATGAAAGATGATTTAAAAGCAAGAGGAGGTAATAAAAACGGAAATTCACATAAAATGGAAATTCGAAAGATAATGTACAGAAAATCGAAATAGAAACTGTAAAAAAGAAGGATTTTTCTATAATTTCACCAGTTAGAAGGTAGAAAGAAAATAAATTTATAAGACTAACAGATACCTTATTTTGGATATATCATCAGGATTAAAAAATGACCTGCGGGTTTCCTGATGTTTTCCTTCGCAGTCGAGCTAGTGATGAATATGTAGATAAGTTTTTGAAAAAAAATATTGATGTAGGTACAATTGTACATTCTAGGATTTGACCCCGAGCCTCACTGATTATTATCATGAAAAGCGGGCCTTTTAGCCGTAAGGCTATCACTGCTGACGTGATTACAAAACTAGAATCCAAAAAAGATTTTATCTTTGAACATTCCACGGCGACATCATGGCGACTTGGCAGCGTGATGCAATCTCTGCACCTCGATAACAACAAAGTTATATAAAACTGTCACATCTCTTGTTAATTCTAGACTATGTAACATAAGAATGTTACAAAACATTGTTTTATTACAACCTACACATAAATCCCTGCTATTCCTACTTATAAATTAAAATTCATTTATTTTCAGTAGTTATCTATATACCTAAAATACACTTTGAAAAGTCAATAGTCTAATAACAAGGAACTCGAAACACGTCCATGAAGATTGGCTGAATGTAGACAGCAGCCCATCTCCACCGAGACGAGTTGCTGGTTCCAAATGTACCCCGACAAGAACCAGCAAGAAACTCAAGGGCAGCTCTTTTTAATCTCATGTCTTACTAATAAATACGTAGTATACTAATACCTACTACAAATGCGAAAATATAAGTGTCGCTAATATACCTACTACTTAATTTTGTATGACTCATTGATACTTATAGCCTTCGCTAGAATTCGTAAACGATTACCTATAAAAAAAATATTAAATATTTTTATGGGAAAATTCTTTAACTTGTAACTATACAGTTACCTACGCAAATATCACATAATATGTACTAATTTTTGATTACTTTTAATTACTTGTAAGTATAATTTGGAATAATATTGAAATTGATCTCTCGCTACAGATTTCCTTTGTCATAGAATAGAGCTCTACCATGCACAGCCAAGAGCACGTGGAGCTTGACACATTGGACTTGGTAACGTTCTTATTACAATCGCTTTAGAGGTCAGACTCGCACTACAAGTGTAAAGCTTCATGTTCACAAGTAAAGCTAGTATAAACCGTGTAAAAAGTCCTGCTATAAAAAGAGTGTGTTTGTTACTTCGACGAAGGCCCAAGCTGATATCGCTGCCGTCAGGCTGACGTGACGGGTCAGGGCAATACCCATCGATCACTGTGACGTCAGGCTGACGTTGGCGGACATATTAAACACACACATACACATTTGTTTACATTGTATTTTGCAAGGCAATTGGTCCTTACGGTTAAAGGGCCTGCTTCACATGATGATAATCAGTGAGGCTCAGGTTCGAATCCTGGTATGTACGAATGTATTTTTCATAAACTTACTTACATATTTATCACTAGCTCGACGGTAAAGGAAAACATCGTGAGGAAACCCGCAGGTCCCAGAATTAATTGTGAGGCATGTGTAACAGACCCGATCCTACTACCTATGATGTTTAGGGGTAAAAATAATATCTCGAGAAAGTGGGTATATCCAGAAATGGAACACCTCTGCCTACCCCCTCGGGGACAAAAGCAAGAGGTTAGCCCTTTGGTAAATGTGTGGAGGAGCGAAGGTGGAATGCTCCTCTATCGGAAAAATGGAAGATCTTCCTTTAGGCATGGTGATAGTGCCTGGGGACCAAGGTCCAAAGGTTGTACTTTTGCTGTGCCCTTCAGGGTCCATAATGACCCCTTATCTTTAAGGATATCTGTATTAACTGTATGGTGCATTATGGTACAATAAAATTATTTAGTACTAGCGGTTCTGCGCGGTTTCACCTGCGTAATTCCCGTGCCCGTGGGAATACGGGAATAAAATATACCTTATGTTACTCAGGAATATCGTAGCTTTACATTGGTAAAAGAATTTTTAAAATCGGTAAAGTAGTTTTTGAGTTTATTCGTAACAAACAAACAAAAATACAAATCTTTACTCTTTATAATATGCGTATAGATATAGACTGATGTTGGACAGCTGTATTTATACAAACTTCTTTGAACACTTCGGTAGCGCGGCTTAGAACTTGCTTTACCGTCTAGTCAGTGATTTGTGCGTATTTAAGTTTATAACTTAACCTCACCTAACCAGGAACTAAATCATTTAACTCGTATAGCTTATAAAACGCCATAATTGTACAAGTGAGAAAGTTAGAGCTTATATCTCTGTTCCCGTTAATCACACAACTTTATCCATTAGCGTAAGCGAGACAACTTGCATTCATACGAGTGTACATGAGTCATAGCGACTTCACAACTCGGTTTTATATGAGTTTGTCAACTCATATATGCAAGGCTTGGCTTTATATGAGTTTTGTTGCAGGCAATAAAACTTGGATTGCTCTGTTCTGCGCCAGGTACAACTTTCAATGTTGAACTCTATCCCTAGTGAAACTAGGGATGAGCAATTTCATGAATCATGTGAAAAATCACGTAAAGACGACATATACAACGCGTAACAGAATAAGCGCAATTCCTCATACACTCCAATTAGTTTGCCTTTAGTTGTGTCTAACCGGCGATGGGCTCACCACCTATCACGTTTAGGGGTCTAAAGAATATCTCGTGAAAAGTGAGTATATCCAGAAATGGAATACCTCTGCCTACCCCTTCGGGGATAAAAGGCGTAGGATTATAAATTTTTAGTTTTTAATAGTCGAGTTTCCATAGGTAGATCTGAATTTAGCTATGATAATTATTTTTTCGGAAAATTTTAACACTATACTCGTATATACAACGCGTAACAGAAAAAGCGCAATTCCTCATACACCCCAATTAGTATTTAAATATAAAAAAATATATGATGCAATCGAACTTTAGTTGTGTCTAACCAATTTTCTTAAATATCGATTAATAATAGCACGATTTCCATAGAAAGCACTAAATTCAGCTACGATAATTCCTTTTTTTTTTTAATTTAAGACATATTAAAAATAGCTGAAGAAAAGCCAGATAAAGAGTACCCGAAACCGACGAGCATGCATGAGTCGTTTGATGGATGTGGAGGAAGCGCGTGAGATCTGCCAGGTTCGTAACAAGTGGCGGTCTGTTGTCTCTGCCTACCCCAATGGGAAATAGGCGTGAGATTATGGATGTATGTATGTATATTCAAAATAGCTGCAATCAAATAAGTAGTCGATAGTGAACAAACTAATTTCAGGAATTGCGCTTATTCTGTTACATGTTGTATGTACGGGCCTTGACGGCCTGTTGGCTTAATAGGTGTTGACCCTACCTTCTGAGTTCACACACGATCCCAAAAAGAGCCTGTACTATGAATACTAAACTACTGATATGTAATCATACTTAAATAAATATTAAACACCCAGACACGAAGCCAACATACATGTTCATGCACACAAATGTTGGCCCGGGCGGGGATCGAACCCGCGTCCTCCGCTTCAGAAGGCAGGGCACTACCAACTGAGTTAACATACCCATCAATAAAGGCAACATCTAATTTGAAAAAAATATTTTAATTTATGTTAAGAGTACCAAAAAGACAGAAACAAGATGGCGTACTAAGCCAGAGAGCTACAAGCAAAGAAGCTAAAACGGCTAAACAAGCTAAACCTAGCTAACTAAGTGAAACAAGAGCAAAATAAGCTAATGAACACCGCCGGACAATGGAGTTAGCTTTTTGTTCTAGAACTTAAGCTGTCTGTATTTCAGACACGATTTATCGTCGACTAGCTGTTGAACGCTGCTCCTCTTGTTACTGGTCAAATGAATTACTTTCCGAGAGCGTTGCGGCTTGAAAGATGATATAGTGACTAGGATTGAAAGAGGAATGCTCTTATGGTTTGGTCACATTGAGCGGATGAATGAAAGTCGTCTAACGAGACAAATATACAAGGGTGTTGTGAATGGGCGAGTCGGTAGAGGACGACCTAGGCGTACCTACATCGACCAGATCGGTGATGTGTTGAAGAAAAGCCAGATAAAGAGTACCCGAAACCGACGAGCATGCATGAGTCGTTTGATGGATGTGGAGGAAGCGCGAGAGATCTGCCAGGTTCGTAGCAAATGGCGGTCTGTTGTCTCTGCCTACCCCAATGGGAAATAGGCGTGAGATTATGTATGTATGTATAAATTACTTTTTATGAGCTGTCAAAACGAACATTTACTACGGAAAATGCACTGAGTACTGAACTAAGATGTATAATTCATAGAACTCTATTGAATCACTTTTCGAATTGTTTTAATATTTAAAAAAAATCTTTAATTGCAATAAAATAAACATCTAATTAGGTTCCTTTTATAGGTGTTTTGTGATTTTTTAAAATTACCTAATGGTAACTCGCAATTTAATTTCTATACAGTCAAAAAGAAAAACGAAAAGTATACAGCAGATCAAAAAAACTTAGCCTTTTTGGTAGTTTTTCAAGATATTTTATTATGCGCACCGCCAAGGAGTGGAACTACCCGTCAGCCTTTTTCTTTGGCACGGCGTTGCATTATGCCAATGTCAGGTACCCATCAGCCTTTAAGGCTCGAGTGAGGCATCTTCTGGGCAAGCTCGTCATATCGTAGGCCCCGTCTTTGCCTTCGGGCAAGTCTGAGGTCAAGAGAAATCCCATCTACACTAATATTGTAAAGAGGAAAGATTTGTATTTTTGTATGTTTGTAACGAATAAACTCGAAAACTACTTGACCACGTGGCTTCACCCGGGTTGTTCCCGTTCCCGTGGGGATATATGGAAATAAAATATAGCCTTTGTTACTCAGTGATAATGAAGCTTTCTATTGGTGAAAGAATTTTTATAATCTGTCCAGTAGTTTTTGAGATTATTCGGTTACAAACATACCAATCTTTCTGCTATACAGTGTAGATTAAAAAACTTCGATAGCGCGGTTTAGAACAGCTGGCTAGTGTCGCTTCAACAGGAATAACTGCCAGCCCTCTGGCCACCTGGACCCTCGACTAAATGAAACGAAAGCGCTTTGATGAGCTCCGTAGACCTATTAAAATTTATATCTTCCTTTAAGCGAGGTCATCGTGCCTGGGGACCGCGGACCAACGGTTGATGTTGGACAGTTGTATTTATACAAACTCATTAGAAAACTTCAATAGCGCGGCTTAGAACTCGGCTGTCTATTGGCGCGTTCTACGTAGTGTCGCTACTGTCCCTGTCAGAAAATATGACTGCAATTTCAATAATGACTTTGCCATTTTGTTCTCTTATTACTTATTATAATAATAGGACTGAATTTTATCGAGCGCGCACCAAATTACTTCAAATTACGAAGCTCATTATAACGTTGACTGAATTATCGTGCTGCAGAAATTCAATTATGGACCTAATGGCTTTACGATTAGGCTTGTTAATTATTCTGACTCCATTTAAACTTGAAGCGAGATGAAACCGAACATGTCATAACATCTTATGAATATTTAATTGTATACAGAGTTGTACGTACTTATAACTGGCTGTTCCGCGGGATTTCACTTCAGGATATAGGATTTCATTTCAGTTCCCGTGGGAAAATTATACTTAATAATACTTCTACAAAAGTAAACTTTCCATTAGTAAATGATTTTTTAAATTGGTCCAGTAATTTCAAGCCCTATCCATTACAAACAATCTATATATATAAAAATCTATGCCACTTTTCGTTGTTATTTTATAACTCAAGAACGGGCTCACCTATCCAAACTAAATTTGTAGACTTTATTTTGACTATTTAGCAGATGGTTTATGTGAAGTTTGCTTAAAATCTGTCTAGTGGTTCTTCACTTTTATACGTTGCGAAGCACGTACCGGGCCGCTAGTACAATATAAAAACAAATCTTTTGTTTTTTGTAATATTATTTTAGGAAAATAAAAACGCTCACACTTCATCCCCTATGTAGCGGGGTAGGCAGAGGAACTTCCATACGTATTGTTTGGATCGTCGAACTACTGATAACGTGATATTCATAAACGGCATTGAATCCCGACCTCACGCATGAGAGGCGGACACATCTTGAGCATGGCTATCCCTTGTCTTATACGAGTACTTGTTACATAAATATATATATTAATGTAACACATCATACGTGTTACATCTATACTAATATTATAAAAAAGAATTATTCGTATTTTTGGATTTTTGTATTTTCGTTACGAATAAACTCAAAAACTACTGGACTGCTTTTAAAAATTCTTTTACTAATGGAAAGCTAGAAGATCCCTGAGTAACATAGGCTATACTTTATTCCCGTATTCCCACGGGAACGGGAACTACTATTATATATTAAGTAAGTACCTAAGTATACTTTTCACTATTCACACTACCACAAAAATAATTTGTAACCCGAAAGCATGAATATATTATAAACAAATAAAGCTACTAGCAAAAACCTGTTCCAACTAACCATAGACTTTTTACTCTTCATCAGTAATAGATGTTGCGATAGGTGGATTCGTGGCGACCGGCTGATTGCGGGACTCCGGGACCAACGGGACATTTTGATTGCACAAAGCGCCAGCACAAAGTACACAATACAGATATCTGCATATTTTTCCAGCTCGGAAAACGTGTATTTTACTTTTTCTAGCTTACAGCACTTTTTCAGCTTCACAACTATATTTGAATTGATGTTCAACTAAAAAAAATATGTTCCTGTGTAGCAGAAATGTATATCAAAATGTTTATTCAATGTAGGGTTTATTCAATGTAGGGGCTTTTAAATCCACTTATTGAAAGTTCCAATGGTTTGGCATAATGTTAAAGTAGAGGAAAAGAAGAATTCCTACATCCTAACTTATAATTATTATAAGATCGAAATTAAGTATGTTTTTTTTTGTTAGGCTTTCACGCCTAACCATCTAAACAGATTTTAAAAATTCTTTCTCCACTGGAAAGGTACATGATTATAAAAAAAATTGGCAAAAGCAGTTTACACTTTTCAAAACGATGAGGATCACTCTTATTGTAACAAAACTCTCAAAAAATAAATGAATTACTATAAAAAAAAAACTTTTAAAGGGACATAGGCTACTTTTAATTCCAAAAAAACACACCAAGGGAACCCTAAACAGGCAGATTAACAGTTAGTAAAATATTTATGTTTGTTTTCAAAACACTGAACCGATTGTGATGACATTTGACAAGAATATAGCTTCCGTCTAACTCCGGAACCCAAAAGAAGTCGGAGACAAAAGCTAGTATGTATTAACACTTTCCTTTCCATATCATACATACCAAAACACCCCAAAAATAAAGAACATTTTCCGCAAGTATTATTATCTTGTCACCTGTCAACTCATATTTCTTGCCAAGCTGTTTTGGACCTTGCGCGTTTGAGATAGCGATCCCACGAGACATCCGTGGGTTTCCCACATAAATAATGGTCGACCGCGAAGCCTTCCCGCTATTAGCACCTTGCGCAAACATCAGGGAAAATGTCCCGTAAGTGAGACATCGGCGGGCGTGCGGCTCTAAAGGATTTGCTGCCATGTTTCTATTGCATTACAGTGTATTATTGTACGACAGTCTCGCTTTTGTGAGAAGCATAGATTACCACGGCAAATTCTTTCACTGGTAATAGTGTCTAAAACACAAAAATATAGCTGCACAATATTTTACTTATATCTACACTAATGTTATACATTAAGTAACATATTGTGAGGAATGATTTGTATTTTTGTGTTTGTAACGAAAAAACTCAAAAACTGTTAAATCGATTTAAAAAAATCTTTCTTTTATGAAAAGCTACATTATCGGGGCGTAACATAGGCAAAATTTTATCCCTAAATTAACATGCTCTAGTCATGTTAAATGCAATTTACAAAGTCTAGAAAAGTACACACACTGCTATGCAGCTAGCTGGCGGTTGTATTTAGATTGCATGAATGGAAGCTACGAGCCCGGAGTGCGATTTTTGAATCTCACTAGTGATATCAAAATTACCAGTGACTAAAATTATCACCGATGACTTTTATGTCATCATTTTCCAAAAGCCGTATTTTTGAAAGTCACACGCTGTTTTCAATAAATCGTCGCAATCACAAAATATCACAATCGAGCCCCGCTGCTAATTCTTCCGAAAAACATACTTGGGCACTTTTGGCAGATGGCACTACGTCAACTGTCAAAAACAATCGCATGGTGATTTCAATTACGAGTGGGTGGGGGCACTCGTAAATCGATATCATAGTTATGACAAATGTAAGTCACCGATGAGTTTCAAAAATACGAACTTTCGGAAATCACTCACATCGGTGAGAATTAGTCACTTGGTGAGATTCAAAAATCGACCCCCCGATTCTTTTTAACCGACTTCAAAAAAGGAGGAGGTTATCAATTCGTAGCGTATGTTTTTTTTTTGTTTCTTTGTGTTCGTTACCTTGGAACTTTCGACTGGGTGAACCGATTTGGATGATTCTTTTTTGTTTGAAAGCTGGTGCTTCCCGTGTGGTCCCATTTTAGTTGTGACAATGGCATCCATGAGAAAACCCTATAAGTCTTAATTTTGCATTAAGTATGTTCGTAACAAATGGACGAATAACTCAATATCACGCCAACCGATTTTGATGATCATTTTTCTAACCGACTTCAGAAAAGGAAGATATTCTCAATTTCACTGTATTTTTTTAATATTATTCGTTAAAGTCAGTTTTTTACTCTTTATACAATATGTAACAGAATAAACGCAATTCCTGAAATAAGTTTGTTCAGTATTGACTAGGTACTTAATCGATTTCAGCTATTTTTAATGTGTTAAATTTTTCCGAAAAAATTATTAGCATAGCTGAATTTAATGCTACCAATGGAAATCTAACTATTATTGCTTTTGATTTAAGAAAATTGGTTAGACACATCTAAAGTACGAAGACATCATATATTTTTTTTACATTAATATACTAATTGGGGTGTATGAGGAATTGCGCTTATTCTGTTACATCACTACATAGTATAAAACAAAGTCGCTTTCTCTGTCCCTATATCCCTATGCCCCTTTGTATGCTTAAATCTTAAAGCTAAAAGGTAAAATACATACAGTGATTCATGAGGAAGGTCTTAATAACAGCATTGCACCCGTGCAAAGCCAGGGCGGGTCGCTAATACTAGCGACCCGCCCTGGCTTTGCACGGGTGCAAAGTATAACATATAAGTAATGGTTGTAACTGATTTTGAAAGTGTTTTTATTTGGGAGCGGTCCGCAGTGATGGCCTAAAAGCTGTTATTACAAACGAAACTTTTCCAAGATGTAAGAACTGGATTGTTCAAAGTTTCAGTCGTTGAATAGCTGAGGCGATATCTTGTTTTATGTTAAACGATTCTTACAAGTTTATGTTAGATTTAACTTCAAGTTTGTTTTTGAAGCGAGAATTGAAAGTTTTTCGAAGTGAGGTGACCGTTTAGCATTAAACTTAGTACCAAATCATCTATATAAACAAAATAAAATACAGTTTTTAGGGTTCCTTACTAAAATGTAAATACGCCCTCTCTGTTAGTAACGAAACCGTAATAGGTAGCATATATAGCAAAAAATTAACAAAGTAAAAAATTTTTATCGGTTCGGGCGCAGTCTAAATAAAATAAAATAAAATAAAAAGAGTATGTTTTTGTGTGTATAACGATCCTAAATTCATTCAAGGTAGGTTATGTTTCAAGTGTTTGTTGTCAAGTGTGTGGTGTGTTTTCTTTCTGCATTGTCACGCGATTTTGCACATGCATGCAAAATTTCAGCTCAATCGGTAACTGGGAAGTGGGTCAAGTTTAGTTGGCAGAATTTCATTACAGATAACGGGACAGGTGAAAGTAAATAAAAGCTTGTAATTAACAAATGATATTATTATTTCAAGAACGTCATTTTTTAAAATTATTTTGTTCATTTGTTTATTACATATTTTTGTATAGCAACACAAGGTCAATTCAATTTAGACAATTTAGTTCATCCTAAAATCCCTTCTAAACTGACTAAGCTTCATTTTCCTGGAATAGAGTAGTTTTTAAGAACCGCTTTTCGCATTTGAAGCGTCGTGCTGGTAGAATCGAGTCCATTATTTTAATGAGAAGTAATTAATTGATCAGCAATCATAAAATTTGGTGAGCCACAAAAAAAACAGCATTTAAATCATTTGATCGGCATACAAAGATTTTGTTTGCAATTTAAAAAATCAGGCACCAATCCTTGATCCGCAAATAAAATACTACTTGGTCCGCAAAATAACTATTTGGTCAGCCAGATTTCATGATTGAACAGCATAGAAAACACGTCTATAAGCCGTGTATTTGATTGGTATGCATATTTAAAACATGGCGAGCAAAATAACTAATTGGATTGCGTTTTGTTAAAAAACGGCAATGTACGTTAAATGATGATGATGATAAGATGATGATGATGAGATGACGATGATGATGATGAGATAATGATGATGATGATGATGAGATGATGAAGTATTTTTGCTACTTTTATATGCAGCTCAAAATGAATTTGTTTGCTTACCCTCTGAGTTCTTACCAAAATTTTATTAATAAAGAGCAACTCATTGCGGCTTATTAAATTAATATACTGTACAAAAATAATTACAGCCATCCAGACATAAATTGCTGATTTTGGAATGTTTGCTGGCCATGAGTTGCTAACCAATTAGCTATTTCTGCTAACAAATTATATTTTTCTGCTCACAAAAATACGAATACCATGCTAACCATTTAAATAACACCCTTATTATATTACCTATAACTTAGTTTAAATGTCCTCCCAAGAAAAACGCCAGTGGATATCTCGTCGCAGCGTTTCCCGCCCTCGTGGGTACCGCTTATAAATCAAGTCTGTTTGTCAGCTGATTTATGCCGCCTGATATTGAATCGCGACGCCAAGCGACATCTGACACCCCATAATTTATCCCTCTCTCTATTAGCGGAAAAACTATCGCTTCTTGCGATACTTGCGACTAAGTTTTGGGTTCGAGCTAAATGTTGTACAGTGAGCACATGAAGGTTTAGTTTAGTTTTTTTTATAAAAAAAAAGGGGGCAAATGAGCAGACGGGTCACCTGATGGTAAGTGAAGACCGTCGCCCATGGACACCTGCGACTCAAGATTCACAACTGCGTTGTCGACCTTTGAAGTGGGAGTCGGGGGAGAGGCGTGAGGAGGAGAGGGGGGGGGGGGGGGTGTTAGGGCCTCCGGTTACCTCACTCACTCAACAAAATGCAATGCAATGTTTTCTGTGAGGCCGTGGTATCACTCCGGTCGAGCCGGCCCAAGCGTGACGAAGCATGGCTCTCCCTCGTCAACTTATGATAGTACTAGCGACCCGCCCCGGCTTTGCACAGGCGCAATGCACTAAAATCTGCCTCTTGAATTGCTCTATAAAAAAAAAATTAAAAAAAAATCTCACGCCTTTCATCCCCGAGGGGGTAGGCAGTGGTATTCCATTACTGAATATACCCACATTTCACGAGATACATTGGACCCCTAAACGTGATAGGTGGTGAGCCCATCGCCGGACCAGGTCTATTTACACATGTCTTAGAATTAATTCTGAGACCTGCGGGTTTCCTCACGATGTTTTCCTTCACCGTCGAGCAAGTGATAAATATGTACGTAAGTTTTTGAAAAACTCATTGGTACATGAAAGGATTCGAACCCGAGCCTCACTGATTTTCGACCGGCTCTTTAACCGTCCGGGCTGTCACTGCTCTATCTACTAATAGAGCAGCATAAGGCGACTTTGTTTTATACTATGTAGTGATAATAATGGAGGAAGGATGTTGTTGGGGCTGCCCCGCTTTTGCAGCGCATCAGGTATGTTTGCAGAGGCCAGAATTGACAGTTTCCAGGCAATATTTCGGAAGAGGATAGCCTCCTTGATGCGGCGAGTGCGGGACAGTCCACACGGTCTACTCAGTTCCATATTGGATCGGGCAGACTGCCCAGTTGTGGCACATTGGCGGCGAACTCCATACATTTGGAGTTCAAAAAACAAATTATGGAAAATCTAATCGATTTTTAATGTGTAAATTTTTTCCGAAAAATGCATTAGCATAGCTGAATTTATTGCAACCTATGGAAACCGTACTGCCCTTTATTTAAGAAATTTGGTTGCATCATATTCTTTTATACTATTAAGTACTAGCTTTTTCCCGCGGCTTCGCTCGCGCACGTTTATTTAACCCCCTTAGGGGTTGAAATTTGCAAAATCCTTTCTTAGTGGATGCCTACACTGTATAAGCTATATAAGTGCAAAATTTCAAGTCTCTAGACCCAGCCGTTTAGGCTGTGCGTTGATACATCACCAATCAGTCAGTCAGTTTATCATTTTATGTTTATAGATACTAATTGGGGTGTATGAGTAATTGCGCTTATTCTGTGACGCGTTGTATTAGTCGAAATTTTTCTGGTTTTTAATCTGAAAAATCGCAAATTGAAAACGTGTAATGATATGCCCACATAATAATAGGTAGGTATGTTTCACACAAAACAGTATCCGTATCAAAGGACCCCATATCAAAAAGGTTTCTGTAACGAGTAGAGACGGGGTTCATGAGGAGCATGTAAAAAAATATATAAAATGTATTTTCATAATTGACCTGCTACTCTCCTTCAGATAGCCTGCTACTTATAACTGTTGAAATTTTCACAAATTATGTATATATTTTTTGCAGCTACAACAACAAATAATAGAAAACAGAACAAAATTAACATTTAAGAGGGCTCCCATACAACAAACGTGTTTTTTTTTGCCGTTTTTTTAGATAATCGAACGGAGCCCTTCGTGAACGTCCGACTCGCACTTGGCCCTATTTTAATATTTCAATAGAAAATGTGGTTTTCCATCGTAATTAAAAAACATGGCTGTGAAATTTCACAGGTGAAATCACGTGATTTCATCAAATGAAAATGATTTGGAAGTAGTAATCCCATTCCAAGTAACGAGGCTTAACACCGATCAGAGCAAATTGGATGAAAAAGGGAAATACTTTTTAATATAAAATAAACGGAGCCACTCCCGATCATAAAGTCTATTTTACTCTGAATAACATTTTAAGGAAAATTGTTTTCGTCTCGAGGAAACGAGACTCGAACACTTTTGCACAGTTTTTCTGCGCCACCGTCAAAAAGTCGCATGAACTTTAATCACGCTCCCTACCTACAAACTCTCTGGTTTTTCGGGAGATGAAAGGTAGCCTGTCCTTTCTCAAAATATAGGCTATCGTCCCGTCAAATTTCATTAAGATCGGTTCACCAGTTTGCTGTGAAAAGGTAATAGACAGATTTATATTACTATTGTCCGTCCACGTGAACTTTAAGCCGAAACTGCTGGACCCAGAAGCATACAATTTTTACAAAAAGGTTCCTTGAATAACGTAAGTTACATGGGATTTTTGGAAATTCCCACAGGAACGGGAAAAAACAGTCTTCGCGCGGACAATGCCGTCTTTTTTCCCTAAAAATCGAGTTAATTGAAGAACTACATCGGAAACAAAACCATTCTGTTGGTTTCGTGTCTGTATTTAACAAAGAGATTAAAATATAATAGGACATAGAGGGGGCATTGGGAATATTTTCATACAAAACTTTGAACCTCAAGCGTCATGTCAGTTAGTATGAACGCGAGCTGTCATTCGGTCGAAATTGTACTAGACTTATTCCACTTGGAACAACTTTTGGCTTCAAATTTTCCTCGCTTTGTCCCCTCTATGCCCTATTTTATTTTAATCTCTTTGGTATTTAAGTATGTTTAATCGTTGTTTAGTACCCATAGCTCTGCCTTGTATGGGACTAAATAACAGTGTGTGAATAATTGTGTCCTACAATTTATTTATTTATTACTCAGATTTATAAAGAAGTGATAGTTAAGAAGCATCTTCTCGTAGTTACATATTTATCACTAGTTCGGCGGTGAATGAAAATATCGTAAGCCCGCTGGTCCGAGAATTAAAATAGCCACATGTAACCCCTCAATACCTATTACGTTTAGTAGTCTGAAGAATAAACTAGTAATACGTAAGTATTTCCAGAAATGGAATACCTACCCCTTCGTAATAAAAAGGCCCGAACACAATTTTATTTTTATTAAAAACTAGCGACCCGCCCCGGCTTCGCACGGGTAGGGTAGACTGGGTACGGTTGAAACATTTTTCAGTTTATCGACCATAGCATCGGGATTAATTAAGCTACCAAGGACATAAATATATTAAATAAAAGACCATGTATCTGTCTACAAATGGGAAATGTTATTTGAGATCAATGTATTGTATTTTGTATGTAAACATAAATTAAAAAAAAAAGGAAATTTGTTTCAACCGTACCCATGCCAGGGTCGGTTGAAACACTGCCTGGTGTCAATTGAAACACATGAAAATAATACAAATTATTATAAATGAACATATTTTATTCATCATATAATAACACTTTAGGACTCGTTATAGCTCAGTTGAACATTACAAATGTTTTTATTAATATTTAAATTATTCAAGATACATAAATTTTCTAGTAAGTAAGACTATAAAATTCAACATTATTTTAATAAGCCTTTAAAGGTTTATATTAAGTACAACTTACAGTTATATAAAAATGAGATAAATATAACAATATTTTAACGAAAAATACTTATGTAGATACGAGATCGTTCGAAACTACAATTGTTGCAAACAAAACTAAGACAATATTCTATAAACTCTCCATGCGAATACATCTTCATAGACTTGTTTGTTTGGATAAGTTGGCCTGACGTCTCATAGTCTTCATTTGGCGTATCTTTGGCATCTAAGAAGCAAGAAAATAAAAGAAATAAACTGTTTTAACTGTACCCACAAAAATGTTTCAACTGTCCCCAACCCCCCTTTCGGGTATAAAACGTTTTACAGTAAGAGTGATAATAAACTTGAATAAAAACTAACCATAGAGCCATATTCTAAAAACTTCGATTAAAACGATAAAAAACTCTCAATATTTTAACTTTAGTAGAACCATAATAATAACAAAAAATTACAAACAAGAAATACTTACTTTTCCTTCAAAAAACACAATGGGGCCCCCTATACACCAGAACAGCGCGCAAAGAGCGACGCAATACTAAAATTCGTGTTTCGAGTTGTCACCCGCTTCGTTCTCTCCTTGTACCCTTTACCTTATCACGCACGGGTGTCGAGATATTCGCTTTGTTTCAACCGTCCTGCGTTTCAACCGTACCCAGTCTACCCTACAATGCTTATACTAAAACCTTCCTCCTGAATCACTCGATCTATTAAAAAAACCGCATCAAAATCCGTTGCGTAGTTTTAAAGATTTAAGCATACCAAGGGACATAGGGACATAAGGACATAGGGATAGGGACAGAGAAAGCGACTTTGTTTTATACTATGTAGTGAAAATGGAAATTTCTTAGGTGTGAACCTAAACTGTGTGTCTCTTTCTCGTAAAGTCAAGAGCACATGGAGCTTGACACATTGGACTTCTTTGGTCAGACTCGCACTGCAAGTGTAAAGCAAGCACAATAAAATATAGCCACGTCGACGCAGACTCGTCAAGTTCTAAGTGATAACAATTCTGAATATTTAACTCCACGAGTTTCAATTCTGTTGACGGCTTTGCCTGAGGCGCGACTCGGGTGCTTTCGTCAGCTGTTTGTTTACAACTTTGTGTTGTAAATGGTTGTCAGTAAAAGTCATAATCAATTGTGAGATCCTACCCAAGTGGCTTCGTAACGTGTATGGGTTTGACATTAGCTTTCGACATCGCGACATTATAGCGCGGCCAAGTAAAATTGACACAACTCTCTAAAGAAGTGTAGTCACTGACAGGTAGTTCTTAATAGTTAGTATTACAATTGAGCGAACGCCACTACCACTTAACTAATAGGGGGGTTCATATTAATACTAGTTCTTAGATAAAAATACGTAGGTATATAAAGTCTGAGGCACAAAAATTCCTAATTTTAAGTTAGCTCTATTCTTTTCCACCGCTTCAGAAAGAAAAGGGACAGAAATAAGCGCCATATTTATTTATATTGTTAGACATGTCAAAATAACAAAATTGAACCTTATGAAAGCATTTACATCATAATCAAATAAATGTGTTTAGTAATTTTAACGACGATGTAACAAGGTCATGGATAAAAGTAAAAGATAAGGACGTTCATAAGGTTCAAATTAGTTGGTTTTTACATGTTTCTGCAGAATCGAGTCCATTGGACACATAAAAGTGAAACTACCTTGTGCCTTAGATTAAAATTATGGGCCCGCGGGTTTCTTCACGATGTTTTCTTTCATCATCGAACTAATTATAAATATGTATGTATTTGAAAAAATCTTTGGTATATGCCCTCACCAGGATTCGACAAAGCTGTCACTGCTTATTTAAAGTCAAAGTCAAAATGTTTTATTTAAAGTAGGGACTTACAAGCGTAGGGTGTCTGCGCCGCCCAGACGACTCTCTGACAAACTCACCAGCTGAGGCTCGGGAAGTGCTGCTCCAAACGCACTTCCCTGGCTGCAGAATCGTACAAAACATGTCCTGGGACGAGGAGACCACGATCCCGACGAGCGATTGCTGGTCTACCGCTGAAAAGGTGGTAACGCCGGATAAGGTACACTGGGCAATTAACAGCTTTCACCCATACAAATCGCCTGGTCTCGACGGCATACACCCCGCCCTGCTGAAGTGGGGCTGCGCCGTTTTGGTTCGGCCACTCACGACGCTGCTGAGGGCATGCCTGGCCCACAGGTATGTTCCCAAACAATGGCGGGAGGTGAAAGTAATTTTCATACCCAAACCAGGTAAGACAGATTATACAAATTCTAAGTCATACAGGCCAATCAGTCTGACGTCTTTCCTACTGAAAACGCTGGAAAGGCTCTGCGACAGAGACCTAAGAGACAACGCATTAAGAAACATACCAATGCACGACAACCAACATGCATACAGCTCAGGTAAATCAACAGAATCAGCCCTACATATGGTAGTCAGCAGGTTAGAAGAGGCTATCCTGAATAAAGCTATGTGCCTAGGCACCTTCATAGACATCGAAGGAGCCTTCGACAAAACCAACTTCACCAGCATAAAATCCGCACTCACAGGGCATGGGGCGGACGCGGCTATTATAGGGTGGATCGAAAACATGCTCAGCAAGAGAATGTTCAGGTTTGGTAGCGATGATCCCCAAGGGGCCCTCGTGGCTAGAGGTTGTCCACAGGGGGGAATTCTATCACCCCTCCTCTGGAACCTTGTGGTAAATGATTTAATTGCTAATCTCAACCTACATGGCTACTACACCATCGGATATGCCGACGATCTGGCAATCCTAATATCAGGTAACTTTGCAAATGTTGTCTGTGATGTCACACAAACAGCCCTACACATTGTGGAAAGATGGTGCCAACAGTATGACCTATCGGTCAACCCGTCCAAAACAGAACAGGTAATGCTACAAACTCCCTACACTCTTCGATTGCCAACTCCACCTCTCTACTGAGGTAAAATACCTGGGCGTAACGCTAGATCATAAGCTGAGCTGGAGTAGTCATCTCGAGCAGAAGCTCACCAAAGCCAGCATAGCGTTCTGGCACTGCCGCAGGATGCTGGGTAGAAGCTGGGGCCTTACCCCCAAAATAACACTCTGGTTGTACAAGACAGTGATAAGACCCATGGTAAGTTATGGAGCTGTGGTCTGGTGGCCGAGGACAAAACTCGCCACGGTCGCTGGCAAATTACAATCCTTCCAGAGACTTGTATGCATGGCGGCGACAGGCTGCATGAGGACAACCCCTACGGCCGCCCTGGAAACCATGCTGAACTTAACACCGCTCCACCTATTCCTCCAACAGGAGGCGGCGTCAGCGGCGGTACGTCTAAAAACCTTAAAGCTGTGGCGTGTCAGAGCTGTTACCCACACGAAAATCCTGGACAATGCCGTCGTGGACCTGCCGCTACTAGCGGCGGTTAACGACAGGATACCGGTAAGGTTTATATTTGACAAAAAGTACAAGTCAACAACTCTTCGAGGAGGGGATCGAGAGTCTGAACCTCCGGGAGCTACGCGTCTTCACGGATGGCTCAAAAACGGCCTCCGGCACAGGGTGCGGTGTGTTCTCAGAAGACTTACAAATTTATCTATCTAGGCCCCTGGGAGCTCACAATACAGTCTTTCAGGCTGAGTGCGTGGGCATCTACATGGCGGCAGCGGCCATAGCTTCAAGGAGAGTAAGAGGTGCATGTATACGTATCCTCTCTGACAGCATGGCGGTTCTACAGGCCCTCCGTAGCAACTCAATCAAATCGAGTCTCATCATGGAGTGCCATGAAAAGCTGACGGAGGTAAGCTCCGATAATACAATCACCTTGCAGTGGATCAAGGGCCACAGTGAGTCGCGCGGTAACGACGCGGCTGACGAGTTGGCCAGAAAGGGATCAGGTATGGCGGCGATAGGCCCAGAGCCCTTGGTGCCCCTCCCCTTCGGCTGGTCCCGCACACAACTGCGACTCCGTGCTCAGGCTGAACAGGAGCGGGCCTGGACCGGCCTGGGTGAGTGTAGACAGGCGAGATCCGCGGTACCACACCTGGACCGGCGTCTCTCTCGCACCCTGATAAACCTGAGCTGGAAACAGCTACGTACGGTAACTGGGGCCATAACAGGCCACGGTCCTTTTAACAAACATCTGTTTACTCTAGGTGTCACCGACAGCTCCCTGTGCAGAGCGTGCATGGAGGCAGAAGAAACGGCTGCGCACGTGCTGCTGGAGTGCGAAGGCGTGGCTCAATACCGGGCGAAGCACCTTGGATCCCCGAGGTCGCTCCCCGAAGCCCTCAAGGACGTCAAGTCGCTGCTGGGCTTCCTGGAGGAGCTGGGATGGCAAGAGTAGAGCCATTCCCACCATCACGCAAAATAGGCGCAAAAGTGACGTCGAGTTGCGAAAACAAGCCCGCGTTACCATACCATACCATACCATACCAAGTCCACTGTCTTATTGAGCGTCATTTCAACTCCACCGCTTCAGCATGCATGGTTGAGGAGAAGAAGCGGGGCAAGAAACTCTTTAACACAATATTCTTTTAATCAATTCTTATACTTATTATAAATTGGGTTACATAATTTCGTTATTTTTTGTTGTCATACTGCGCTGTGCTGAAGGAAAGGAGACGTTCCATTTTGGGCCTGCACATTGTGACCAGCGTGAAAGATAGAGAAAAATCTAGTGATTATCAGAAAAATTAAAAAAAATCATTTCCATCTTTTTAACTTGTACAAAAGTAATTCAACTTCAATGGATATGCATTAAATCATATTGACATAGTACTATTTCTAACTTCTTAAGCCCAATTTCTATATTATTGTGAATTAGTCCGATAAACATCAAAATAATGTCAGTTGTCATTTTAGCGGGCAGGTCGTTATTTTTTTTTGCGGTCGTCGCGATGCCAGTTTAATGAAAATTAAAGTTTATTGTACAACGAAACTTTTTTTTTTTTTTTTTATGAGAGAAGGGGGCAAACGAGCAGACGGGTCACCTGATGGTAAGTGACGTCCGTCGCCCATGGACACCTGCAGCTGAAGAGTCACAAGTGCGTTGCCGGCCTTTGAGGTGGAAGTACGGGGTGGGAAGGGGAGGGGAAGGGGGGATTGGGGCCTCCGGTTACCTCACTCACTCAACGAAACGCAATGCATTGCTTTACGCTGGTTTTCTGTGAGGCCGTGGTATCACTCCGGTCGAGCCGGCCCAAGCGTGCATGAGCATGGCTCTCAACTAGACAAATATGAGCAAAATCATGAATTAAACTATAGTTATTTTATTTATATTTATCTAAAAAACTGTGTGCATGGTGCAGGCCCAGTCTCCATACATTCCTGAAACGTCTCCGTTGTTACAAGCATCATTGTCACTGCTCATCTAAACTGAAGCTTGATCTATAAGTATATATATAATCTCACGCCTTGTTTATCCCCGAGGGGGTAGGCACAGGTATTCTATTACTAGATATACCCACATTTCACGAGATATATTGGACACCTAAACGTGATAGGTGGTGAGCCCATCGCCGGACCGGGTCTGTTTACACATGTCTCAGAATTAATTCTGAGGCCTGCGGGTTTCCTCACGATGTTTTCCTTCACCGTCGATCTAGTGACAAATATGTACGTAAGTTTTGAAAAACTCATTGGTACATGCCAGGATTCGAACCCGAGCCTCACTGATTTTCGGCCGGCTCTTTAACCGTCCGGGCTATCACTGCTCATTGATCTATAAGGTCTGAGTTTATTGATAATATATATACGGACAACTATAAATCAGGAGTTCAGGGTGGGGTAGTAGGCGTGACTAAACCTCTGATTTATGTCTATTAGTCAAGTTTGCAGTTGATACCCTCCTACTTAGGTTTAAAGACATTTATTTTCCAACGAAATTTACATTTCACTTAAGGATAATAATATAATATATTTCTAAAAAATTAAATGGTCGAAGTTTGCACAGTGCTATATAATATTAGATGTTACAATTTTTGTTTTGAAATGTGCATTTTTGCTAGTTTCTTAAAAACATTTATTGATTCAGCGTTTCGAATATTTTCAGGTAGTTTATTAAATAGCTGGACTCCCTCAAACATGATATTCCTCTTTCCGTATTCAGTCCTGGGTGCACGTGCTTCAATCTTATCTCTGTTTCGAAGGTGGTATTTGACTGACCTCTTTTTTAAGTGGATGTTGGAATGAATTTCCTCTGTATATATTTTTTTTTACCAGGATGCATGTATTATATGTATACGTTTGTTTTATATTGAAAAAATTGGTTTTGTTATATACTTCTTGTGTTGGCGTTAGGTAGTTATAGTTGTATAGTATTTTTATTACTTTGTTTTGTGTAGTTTGTAATTCCTTCAAGTTTGATGTGGCGGCACTGCCCCATATTTCGATTAAATAGTCTAAATGTGGTTTTACTAGTGTATTGTATAAATTGTGCCGTAGTTTATAAGGAATACAATTTATGATTTTATATAAAGCCCCCGTTAAAGGTATGATTTTTGATTTTACATGTTTTATGTGTTCCTTCCATGTTAACCGATCGTCTAAAATTAGACCTAAGTATTTTTCTTGGTTTGATCTACGTATTATGTCATTATCCATCTTTAATGGATGGATTTACTTCGATAAAAGTTCGAAGAAAACTTTTCTTTTTATTCCTATAGTAGCGTTGCCCGCGCGGATCCAGTATATTCCCGTTCCCGTGGGAAATTCCAACAATCCCTACATATCATTTTTGTCTACGACATATAAGACGCCTACATATTACCATATTTCAAGTTTCTAGGTTTTTCGTTTCGGAGTAGTATGTATTTCTCTTTTTACACTGTTTTCTAACTTTCCCATGGAAATGAGTCATTTCCCCGCCGCGCTGTAAAATATACTCTAGATGTTGACTCAGTTACTCGGTTATCTCCAGACAAAATTTCGTCAATATCCATCCCGTAGTTTTTGTGTGATGCATGCACAACCAGACAGACAGAGAGACAACAATTTGGCAACTGCTTCTTCTATCCACTTACTTATTTACTGTGGTACTGGTCTGAGTGTGTCTCAGGCCTTATAGGCTTGGCAGCAGGTGTGGTCGATGGCCCACCTCTATTACTATAAATTTTGATGGCAGATGCTGAATCGATAACACACGCTTTGTAATCGTCGGTTAATGGCGGTGATGAGCGGATATGCAGCCATTACATTTTATGAGACATTGTTCTTTTGAGGGGAAAATATATTTCACGCCTTTTATCTCCGATATTCCTAAACGTGATAGGCGGTGAGCAAAATTTGAAAGGAAGTAGTGACGTCATCGAGCTAGGTAGCCATCAGTGATTTGTTTTCCTGAATTTATAACAAAACTAGATAGTTAGATAGATAGATACGGCTTTGTGGTCATATGAGCCCACAGACCACTTAGCCCACGGGCTAAGATGACAGACATAGATCATTTTATTGCAACACAATACACACACATACATTGAAATAAGAGAGAGAAAAAAAGAGATAAAAACATATAGAAAAATCAAAATTAAATAACAAAATACCTACTTACTAAATAAACATTGCAATGTATGTGTGTGCGTGGCGGTGCAAAGGGACACAGCTGAGTAAACTAGTTCCGGAAGGCATAAAGGATAAAAATATAGCCTATATTACTCAGGCATATTGTAGTTTTGCATTAGTGAAATATTTCTTCTGATTGATATAGTAGTTTTTGACTTTATTTGTTACAAACATACAAGAATACAAACCTTTCCTCTTTATAATATTAGTATAGACAAGCGGTTCTGCGCTGTTTCACATGCGTAGTTCCCTTTTTTCGTTGGAATACGGGAATAATATATAGCATACTAGCTTCGCATGGGTGCAATGCTGTTAGCTAATAATAATAATATAATATAATCTCACGCCTTTCATCCCCGAGGGGGTAGGCAGAGGCATTCCATTACTGGATATACCCACATTTCACGAGATACATTGGACCCCGAAACGTGATAGGTGGTGAGCCCATCGCCGGACCGGGTCTATTCACACATGTCTCAGAATTAATTCTGAGACCTGCGGGTTTCCTCACGATGTTTTCCTTCACCGTAGAGCTAGTGATAAATATGTACGTAAGTTTTTGAAAAACTCATTGGTACATGCCAGGATTCTAACCCGAGCCTCACTGATTTTCGACCGGCTCTTTAACCGTCCGGGCTATCACTGCTAACACTAAAACCTTCTTAAATCACTCTATCTATTTTAAAGATTTAAGCATACATAGGAACATAGGGACATATTGACATAGGAACACAGGGACATAGGGACATAGGGACTTTACTCAGGGATATTCTAGCTTTCCATTGGTGAAAGAATGTTTAAAATCTGTCTAGTTGTTTTTGAGATTATTTGTTACAAACATACAAAAATGCAAATCTTTACTGTTTACAATATTAGTGGAGAAGTGTAGATAAATGATTTATCATTTAGATTTGTTCTTGAAATTGAAACTGCAAATTCAAAAGCCCGAATTTGTCAAAGAACTAATTCACAAAGGGACTAAAATTGGTCTTTCAAGAGTCTTTATACAAATAAGTCTTTTGTAGAAGATTTGGTCCTTATATAAATCCATTAATAGAAATTCTGCGAATTAGTCCTTCTGTAGACTAAACTGAATGTCCTCTTTTTTTGTTATTAATAATAGGCAAACCATTTGTCTGCCATCTCACCTGATGGAAAGTGATGATGCAGACGAGCATGGAGCATGTTTGCCTGGATAATGCCTATCCAATTTTGCCTTGAAAAGGCCCAGGTTATAACGTTCCGGAAACAGATCCGCAGGCAGGGAGTTCCATTCCTTAGCCGTTCGCATTAAAAATGTTGAAGCGAAGCGCTTTGTGCGAATATTAGGTAGGTCTGCTAATCAGTAACAGCAATCGCTATAAAAACAAAAAATAAATTTTCACTTCTCATGCTCTAAAAGTACGCCAATATAGCCCTACGAAGCGGGACTAAAGTGACCACTTTAGTCCCTAGGGAGTATAAAGTATTTTTTTTTAATTTCCTTAATTAGAAAAAGACAACCTCAAACAGCCAGTAAATATCTGTAGAGTGTGGACCATCTTCATTGCGAAAATGTGAAGAGTTTTAGTTCCATGGTTTTTCCGCGAAGAAGGTGGCGCCATGTGTTTTAAATTGTTTACCTGCAAAGAGATTTAAATCTCTTTGTTAATCTGTGACAGCCTGACAGGTTTAGAAGAAAAAACTGACCGCGAAAATTTCTGAATTTTTGTCGAGTGTAAATTTGTTGGGTTTTAAATAAATTTGTACTAAATTGACAATTTTTCTCGCACTCAAAGTGAAAAGTACAGTTTGCACCTCGAGACTAAACGCCAACTTAATATACCCTCGGTTTCCCTCGCAAGCTCGGGAGTCAAACCACCTCTGGTATATAATGGCTTCGTTTAGTCCCTCGATATAAAATATACTATAATAATAATAAAAATCTTATGCCTTTTATCGTCGAGGGGGTAGGCGGAGGTATTAAATTTCTGGAAATACCCACTTTTCACGAGTTTATTCGACCAATAAACGTGATAGGTGGTGAGTCCATCGCCGGACCGGGTCTGTTACGCATGCCTCAGAATGAATTCTGAGACCTGAGGGTTTCCTCACGATGTTTTCCTTCACCGTCGAGCTAGTGATGAATATGTACGTAAGTTTTTGAAAAACTTACTGATACATGCCAGGATTCGAACCCGAGCCTCACTGATTATCATCATGAGAAGCGGGCTTTTTAACCGTAAGGCTATCACTGCTCTTTTCAAGTTAAAAATATAGTTTAGTTACGTATTGTATATATAAATACTTATATGTACTTTTAACACATTATAAAGAACTGGCGACCCGCCCCGGCTTCGCATGGGTGAAATGCTAACACTAAAACCTTCCTCTTGAATCACTCTATCTATTAAAAAAAACCGCATCAAAATCCGTTGCGTAATTTTAAAGATTTAAGCATACATAGGGACATAGGGATATAGGGACAGAGAAAGCGACTTTGTTTTATACTATAGTGATAGTGCTAAAGTGTATATTAGAGTCCGACTCACGCTTGGCCGCTGTATTGTACTGGCCACATTATTTGGAAGATCCTGTAACTCAGTTGAAAAAGGGACCGCTTGACAAGTGTAAATAACTTTTGGGATCACGTAGTGAAGAAAAATGATTATGTATCTGAGTTGTTTGCACCGAGTGTGGAGCCACTCTAAGGTGACGCACACTCGACAGAGTAGTATGGACGTGGCCTAATCTAATACGTGAGCGGATCTCAAAGCACGGCGCGAAGGAAAATGAGCTTTTCTCTCATTAAAATAGAGTGCAGAATTGTAGGTGTGGTAAGGAATATGATTATGAGAAATATTAAGTTGGTCTGTATGCTATGCATGGGGAATGTCGGTACAAGTTTGGTTGCGCGAGTAGGAAACTTGTCTATCAGTTTATCTTTATATACATATTATACTGGCAGCACCCCGCGGTTTCACTCGTTCCCGTGGGAATATGGGGATAAAATGTAACCTAAGTTACTCAGGATATTGTAGCTTTTCATTAGTGAAAGAATTTTTTTAATCGGTCCAGAAGTTTTTGAGTTTATTTGTTATAAAAATCTTTCCTCTTTATAATATATTTTAGTGTAGATGTAGATGACGGATTTAACAAGAATATAGACTTATCAACGATATTTGAATTTGTTCACATAGTTAGTATTTTACTAGTGAAGTGACTTAGTATACGACGTGTATAAACAAACATATTTTTTTTTTTACAATGATGGTAAGTAGATAATGGTACCCAATTCGTCACAGCCAAATGAGTCGATCACTCTTAGGGCTAACGTCCCGCGCAGACATTTGAAACCGTCCAATTAATAAAACAAATCCCGAACTTCCCGTCGCGACAAAAAATAATTATCTGCTGTAATGGCTCCTCAATGTCACTCGCGAGCAACATACCGCCTGACTTTGGTGCGGCGACATTTTCGCATTGATTTTTATTTGTCACTAGCGACCCGCCCCGACTTCGCACGGGTGCAATGCTCATACTAAAACCTTCCTCTTGAATTACTCTATCTATTAAAAAAAACCGCATCAAAATCCGTTGCGTAGTTTTAAAGATTTAAGCATACATAGGGATATAGTGACATAGGGATATAGGGTACAGAGAAAGCGACTTTGTTTTATACTATGTAGTGATACGCTAGGTACTTTACTAAATAACATCGATTTACTAAATATAAAAATAAATAAATAATATAAGCCGAAATAGTGAGTGGCGTTTCAAAGTACCTACTATTTATTAGACTGTGGTGATAGTGAGGTTTCAAAGCATGTTTACAAAATAATATTATTTTTGTTATAAAAAAACCAAGAAAAGATGACGTCTTTTTCTCAACATGTTAATTCTATTTCTCTTACCTACATGTTTGTACCTATACCATTAAAATATTTGCACTTGATTTAAAATGATCTTATATACCGCCTGTTTTTTTTTGTAAAAAAATATGGTGCGATAGGTAAGTGTATTAATACATTTTTTCTTGCTAAAACTAATATAAATTACTCAATTGTAATGCCTATTACACACTGAAACATTTGAAATAGTATTTTAAAAAGAAACAGGCTCGTAGCTTCCATTCATGCACAATCTACTACAACCGCCAGCTGCTACATAGTACAGTGTGTAGTTTTCTAGGTTTTGTAAATTGCATTAAACATGACTATATTTAACAATTAATTTCGTGTATTACTTCGGATCTAAATACCTTATATATACCTTATATATTTGACGGGCCTGTTGGCTCAGTTGGTAGTGACCCTGCCTTCTGAGTCGGAGGTCGCGGGTTCGATCCCCGCTCGAGGCCAACATTTGTGTGCATAAACATGTCTGTTGGCTTCGTGTCTGGTCGTTTAATATTTATTTAAGTATGTTTATCAGTTGTTTAGTACCCATAGTACAGGCCCTGCCTAGTTTGGGACTAAATAACCGTGTGTGTGAATTGTGTCCCACAATTTATTATAGGTACTTACGTCATATTTTTTTCCAGACGGAAAAAAACATCCAGTGTATAGACACTCGATATTCGATACCAAACTATAAGCTCCCGTCGGTCCGTGTGTCACAGCTTTAATACGCGTCTCGTTTCAGTCCGCGATTCAATTTTCCGTTTGATTTTTCGTCAACAAACATCCCCTGCCCCCGTCCCCGCCTACCGTGATAGCCCCTTTGTGCGACCGACAGACGTAATTGGATGTAGATATAGCGATCTGTTTCCAAACTCGCTCAACTGTCAGTCCAAGTTAGATGAGGTTTTGGATTTTGCACTAGGTATTTTTACCCTGAGAGGGAAGGTTCAATCCAATTTTATAAGACACCTTTTTCTGTTTATTTACAGGACCTAATCTCTGAAACTAAACTAAATTATAAAAAATCGTCTCCTGCGGTATTTCCGGACCGATACGACCTGGAGTCAACGGTAAAGCGCTTGATATTTTACAGTCCTATCTCGAAAATAGGATACAAAAAGTAAAAATAAATGATTGTAAATCACAGGGCGCACCCGTAAAAATTGGGGTGCCTCAAGGTTCGATTTTTGGTCCTTTTCTTTTCCTTGTATATATAAATGATCTTCCATTCATGGTAGAGAGTTTTTCAAAGATAGTGTTGTTTGTTGATGATACATCTCTGATTTTCAAAGTAGATAGACAAGCTCAGAAGCTCGACGAGGTAAATGACACTCTTCAACAAATTCTCACATGGTTCACTGCAAACAATCTAGTGCTCAACGCTAAGAAGACCAAATGTGTAAAGTTTGTACTCCCTAATGTTAGACGAGTAGAGAATGAGATAATTTTAAACAATGACAAATTAGATTTCGCTGATAATACAGTTTTTTTGGGGATAACGATAGACTCCAAACTTCAATGGAATTCTCATATTTCTGCATTATCTAACAGACTGAGCTCAGCTGCTTATGCCGTCAGAAAAATCAGATGGCCTACTGATGTAGACACAGCAAGATTCGTTTATTTTAGCTACTTTCACAGTATAATGTCCTATGGCATCTTGCTGTGGGGCAGAGCTGCTGATGCAGAATCTATTTTTATTTTACAAAAAAGGGCTATACGCGCCATTTACAAGTTAAGATGTCGTGATTCCCTAAGAGAACTGTTCAAAGAAATCAATATTTTAACAATGCCTTGTCAGTACATTTATGAAAACATTATGTATGTACGGAAAAACATATTACTGTATACTAAAAACTGTGACAGGCATAATTGTAATCTTAGGAATAAAAATAAACTAGAGCAACCTCAGTCACGATTAAGTAAAATTAATAATTCCTTTGTGGGGCTTTGCATACGCTTTTATAATAAAATACCAGAAAAAATTTTGAAATTGCCTGAAACTGTGTTCAAAACTCATGTTAAACATGTACTTTGTAAAATGGCATATTACAAACTAGACGATTATATAAATGACAATGATGCTTGGAACAGATTTCCTCCAGTCCAGCGCAATACGATAGCGAAAAACAAACGAAACTATGTAACCCAATTTAGTATTAAGTAACAATTGATTAAAAGAATATTGTGTTGAGGAGTTTCTTGCCCCGCTTCTTCTCCTCAACCATACATGATGAAGCGGTGGAGTTGAAATGACGTTCAATAAATGGACTTGTAAGTTCCTATTTTGAATAAAACATTTTTGACTTTTTTTGACTTCAAACCTTCAAGAAGAGAGCGTACTCCCACCTCAAAGGCAACCCAGTTGTGACTCTCGAGTTGCAGGTGTCCATTGGCAACGGTAGGCACTTACCATCAGTGACACGTCTGCTCGTTTGCCCCCTACACAATAAAAAAAAACTCACGCCTTGTATCCCCGAGGGGATAGGCAGAGGTATTCCATTTCTGGATGTACCCACTTTTCACGAGAATATTCGACCCCTAAACGTGCTAGGTGGTGAGCCCATCGCCGGACCGGGTCTGTTTACACATGTCACAGAATTAATTCTGAGACCTGCGGGTTTCCTCACGATGTTTTCCTTCACCGTCGAGCTAGTGATAAATATGTACGTAAGTTTTGAAAAACTCATTGATGCATGCCAGGATTTTAACCCGAGCCTCACTGTTTTTCTTCATGTGAAGCAGACTCTTTAACCGTAAGGCTATCACTGCTCTGTCCGTCCGTCTGTCTGTCTGTCCGTCTATCACCAGGCTGTATCTTGTAACAAGTTATAGTTAAAAAAAAACTTACGCCTTTTATCCATTATATCGGGTAGGCAGATTTATCCCATTTCTGGATATAGTGATAGTTAGACAGTTGAAATTTTCCGTTGCCGCTATAACAACAAATACTAAGATATAGAATAAAATAATCTTTTAAGGAGGCTCCCATACAACAAACGTGATTTTTTTCACTTTCTAGAACAGTGAACATTGTAATTCAATTTAGTATATTCCTACCTAACGATATAACGCAAAAGCTACTAAGTTAATCGCATTATACAAGATAGGGCAGTGGTCGGCGATAAATATTATATCTTACACAGACTTAAATGTAGTATAGAAGGGGCAATGTTAACGAGTATACAACAAATACCATGCGTAACAAAATAGTTTTCTTGCACTATATTGGCAAAAAAGTGGGGGCCCCACATAATACCAGCGTTGTGGCGTTTCACAAACCGCCGCAGCTTGTGCTGAGTGGGGTCCCGTTAGGACATTCAAGATTTTTTATCTCCTATGTGTTCCTAATAAATATTTTTCTTTCTTTCTTTCTTAAAATTAGTGATACATTCAAAAAAGGTCCTACATAAATAATGACCAGGAAATTAAAAACGTGTTTAATTAGTTACAGTAGGGCCGTTTTAACTTGGCAGTTCTGAAGTTGCACAATAAAAAATTTTAGCGACTATTTTGCGTCACTGAGGGGGTTTGCGCAGGCGCAGCCTATGTTCAGAGAAGCCAAGTTAAAACGGTCGTACTGTACTGTTTTTATAGTGTGCGCAAGAATTGTAGACCACTTTGCATGATAATTGACAATGTATGAAAACAAATTTGTATGCTAATATATGTTATCTGAATAGTGAACTAAGAAGGTACCTACTTTAAGACCCTGTAAACTTACTCAAAGTAAATCAAGGATTTGATTTGAGTTGTTCCAGAATGAAAGGACTCCGGACCAGATACACTAAAATAAAACATAGATGAATAAACATAAAACAGCTATCAACTTTTAATTTAAAACTTAACTTGCTGAAAACTAAGCTTTGCATTTGTGAAATAATTTTTAAAATCGGTCATTTATATAGTTTACTATTCAATACAAACAAACAAACAAAACATCAAATATTTCCTCTTCATAATATTAGTGTAGACTTTGTTTTAAAAGAAGACAGTTTTTGGAAAACTCCTTCACCAGGATTCGAACCCACGCCTCACGCATGAGAGGCGCATGAACCGCAACACTATCACTGCATTTTGTACCTAAACTGTTTATTTGTTTATTATTTTATTATTCGGTATTATAATCCGGATGACACTTATACTTCAATATCTATACTTCTATTCTATAATATTATAAAGAGGAAAGATTTGTATTTTTGTATGTTTGAATCGACTGACCGATTCTAATGGACCGATTTAAAAAAATCTCCAATTTAAAACTAGAATATCCCTGAGTAGCATATGCTATATATTATTCCCATATTCCCAATAAACTATATTTGTACGGCAGGCCACATCGCTCGAAGAACCGATAACCGATGGGGAAGAAAGGTTCTCGAGTGGCGACCACGAACCGGAAGACGCAGCGTTGGTAGGCCTCCCACCAGGTGGACCCACGACATCGTCAAGGTCGCGGGTAACCGGTGGATGCAAGCGGCAAGTTGCCGTTCGTTATGGCGTTCTATGGGGGAGGCCTTTGTTCAACAGTGGACGTCTTCCGGCTGATGATGATGATGATGATATTTGTACGTAGTCGGGTTTTAGTTTCAATCATTTACTTCCACTTGTTTGAGGACTAAAGAGAAGGGATGAGAGTAAAGTTGTAATGCGAGTGGTTGATATGAGTGAGGAAGGTTATAGGAAGAGGGGTAAACCAAAGAAAAGATGGAGGGATTGTTTGAAGGACGATATTATGTGCAAGATGGAAGTGGACGTAGGATATGACTTATGATAGATCTAAATATAAATAATGGGAAAAGGGCAAGAAAATTATGACTTTCACTTGTTTAATGCCAATTCTAGTGGATCTGTATGTCTGTGTTGTGCGGTAACCGTATCGTGTCTGCTTAGTGTCACAGTACACTTACTTTTCCTGTTATCCAATCGTCTTTCTATCTGGACTCCTTAATTTTCTTTCTGGAACTGATAATTTTTGGTTTCTGTTACAAAAAAAGGTTGGTCGCTCAAATTATCGGTAATTTTACGTGTGATTTTGGCTTCCGTACCACGGGACTCTATTACGTCTGCCATTTTATCTCTCTTAAAATTGTATAGTTTCAGTTCCGGTATTACTTTTTGTTTTTAACTTTGTTTGTATAGTACCTACTTAAATATACTGCTACATATATATAAATATTTCTGTTCACTCTTTGTATTGTATAATAGTGGAAAATTTACTGGTTCTATTCATTATTATTTATGTTAGATTAATTTGTGGTGTTATAACTGTTTGTTTCCCGAATAAAAAATAAATAAATAAATAAATAAATAAGGCTAGAGCAGACTGGACTACCCTTAAAATTTTGGTAGTGTATACGGCCACTATAACAACAAAAAAGTTAAAAATTGAAGACGGTCCCTGTAGCGATGCGCCAATAGAAGTTTTCTAATGAGTTTGTATAAATACAACTGTCCAACATCAATTGTTGTACCTTGGTGCCCAGCTACGATCACCTCGCCTAAAGGAAGATCTTCCCTTTTCACGGTGGAGGAGCATTCCACCTCCGCTCCCCCACAGTCCCCATAGCAAAAAAACATGTTTGTTTTAATTTACGGTGGCCATTTTTATACGACGAATATACAGTAAAATAATATGCAGAAGCATTTTAGAGAAAAGCTAGCTGTAAGTACCATTCACAATAAAGCTCTTTTTTCTATTTAAAATTTATTTCACAAATTTAAAGCTAGAAAATCCCAGAATAACATAGTCTATATTTATTTCCGTATTCCGACGGGAACGGGAATTACGCGGATGAAACTGATAGTCACGTATACCAGAAATAGCGCTGAACAGTTAGTTAAGACTTCGGTATTGTATCGACGAATCTAATCTAAAACTGAATAAGAATCCCAACGAAACCGCACTTTTCAATTTATGAGAGACTGCCCGGAACCTGGAGCTAGGATAGCTAGATCCCTAGAATAGCCTAGGCGAGGAAATGGGAGCTATAAAGCGGAACCGGTTACAGCCGCATCGAACTGGATCAGGGATCTGAATGACCGCTCTTTTCCTAATAAAACTTTAAGCTGCTTTATATTTGTGCTCGGGATCTCTTAAAATCTCAATGAACTCGGTTCCCTGCGATTCGCTGAATAATAATAATCTCACGCCTTTCATCCCCGAGGGGGTAGGCAGAGGTATTCCATTACTGGATATACCCACATTTCACGAGATACATTGGACCCCTAAACGTGATAGGTGGTGAGCCCATCGCCGGACCGGGTCTATGTACTCATGTCTTAGAATTAATTCTGAGACCTTCGGGTTTCCTCACGATGTTTTCCTTCACCGTCTAGCTAGTGATAAATATGTACGTAAGTTTTTGAAAAACTCATTGGTACATGCCAGGATTCGAACCCGAGCCTCACTGATTTTCGGCCGGTTCTTTAACCGTAAGGCTATCACTGCTTCTTCTTCTTCAATTCGCTTATACAGTTCAAAAGGTAAGCGTAACATATACAGTATACTAATTATTGTCATCGCCTATGACTCCTTATCTTCTTCACTTCTTCTTAGTATAAAACAAAATCGCTTCCCGCTGTCTGTCCTTGTATATGCTTAGATCTCAAAAAACGCATCAAAATCTATAGATAGAGGAAGGTTTATATTGTTTATATAATACATCAGCATTTGTACCCGTGCGAAACCGGGCGGGTCGCTAGTTTCTTTAAACATAAAAAAGAAACTGACCGGCTGACTGACTGATCGATCAACGCACAGCCGAAACTACTGAGTCTAGAAGCATTAAAAAATATTTTTTAGGAACAACTAAAATTTGTGCAATTATAATGTCAACGACTTTGACAATATCTCTACGACGTGACAATATTGCTACGAAAAACTATTTTCGTCTTGTTATTTTTTATAGTCTTAAATTCTCAGCACACGTCTTGCAACATAGCAATGCCCGTTAAATTTCAATCTTGGTAATCTCTTTGAAACTCACGGGACGCCAATATCAATACATTCAGTGACGGAGTAATCTCGAGAGAGCTGCTTATACGACAAAATCGTTTAATTTCCTCGCTCAATCCCGTCGGCCGTAAGACCTGGCTAATGGCTGATACTGCGTCGAAGACAGGTCGTTCGGATAAGGTATACAGCATAGAGGACTTGAAAAAGGGGGCAAACGAGCAGACGGGTCACCTGATGGTAAGTGACTACCGTCGCCAATGGACACCTGCAACTCAAGAGTCACAAGTGACTTGCCTTTGAGGTGGGAGTACGCTCTCTGCTTGATGGTTTGAAGGTCGTATCGTGTTAGATAACACTTTAACAATATTGTTAAACTCAATTTGGATTTCGTACAGTCAAGAGCAAGTCAAGCTTGACACTACCAGTTTAAGCTGAGCTCTGATTTGTACTGCGCGCCATACAATACAGGGCCGGGTCAAAGTCCAAAGTGTCAAGCTTAACGTGCTCTTGACTGTACCACATCTGAAATAAGATCTACCAAACAAAAAAATATCATCATCATCAAAATCGATTCATAATTGGTGGAATAATCGCGTAACATACGTACAAAAAAACATACAGTCGAATTTAGAGCCTCATCGTTTTTTTTAAGTCGGTTGAAAAAACACTTTGATCCATTTCGCTAACCTCGTCACCATGCCATAGGCTTGCGAGGTCAGCGTATGAAGGGGTCTAACACTTCAATACGGTAAATCTGTTCAATAAGACAGGGTACAGTCAAGAGCACGTGGAGCTTGACACATTGGACTTTGTAACGTTCTTATTACAATCGCCTTAGAGGTCAGACTCGCACTAGAAGTGTAAAGCTTCATGTGCTCATGACCGTACGCTGACTGGACGCTCTCAACGAGAAAGCACAGCAGTATTGAATAAAGAAATCATCCAGCCTATGCCTGTTCAAATCCTGGCATGTACATTGGTACATAAAATTACGTACATATTTATCACTAGCTCAACGGTGAAGGAAAACATCGTGAGGAAACCCGCAGGTCCCAGAATTAATTCTGAGGCATGTGTAACAGACCGGGTCCGGCGATGGGCTCACCACCTATCACGTTTAGGGGTCCAAAGAATATCTGGTGAAAAGTGGGTATATCCAGAAATGGGAATACCTCTGCCTACTCCCTCGGGGATATAAGGCGTGAGTTTTTTTTTTTTATTGTTAAAAAGTGATGAATGAATGCAATTAAATTTATATTTGGATAAGATTGGTTGAGTTTTATTATAATTGATGAAAATTTCATATTTCATAGATAAAAAAAGGCAAAGACACGAAATTTACCACAGACCAACATATTTCAACAAAAAGTTATATGGGGGGACACTTCCGTCTGTCTGTCGGCGGAAAAACCAATAAAATTAAACGTAAGTTCATTAAATATAAAAATAAATTTAATGCAAAACAAATTCATATGACAAAGTACAATAATTTACACGACCGCGTCAGATATATATATATATATATAATTATATAAATATATATGTGGTTGCATGTGATATCGTGATATCAATCACATCGCAACCACAACGGACCCACCACCGCCGGCCACATCGCAGACACAACGACATTTTGTCAGTACCACAACGCAACTGCAAAAAGCTGCTGCGACACTGTTGACACTTAGTATACTTAAAACTTATTTATAAAGCTTTTAAAAAACGTGTGTAAGATTCCGAGCGTTACCGACTTAGAAAGAGGAGGTTCACCCAAAGTAAATTATCCGGAGACGGGAGGGGACTGGGGTCGATCGGCAAAATGGAAAAACTTCCGCAACTATGTGACGGCTTCCGATGGGGGCAAACTTTTAAATATTTCGCCAACAATTCCTTAATTAGCAGATTTTATTTTGGCGTAAGAATAGTTAAGGAAGGTTGTTTGGCAGCCAAGTCCCTATCTTATCAAAAATATTATCGGAAAATGACTTTTTGATATGACTAGATTCTTGACAGACTAAAATTCATTTTAGTAATTTTTTAACATTCATTCATCCTCACAAACTTTAATGTTTATAATAAGTGGGAAGGAATAACAATAAAAAAAGTATCGACTGAAGTACAGAAAATATCAGTGGATTCATAAAATCTACAATTCATACATTCATGTTAGGCTGGACGACTGTCCTGCCACATATTCTATGATATCCAGAATTCAAAATCAATACACTTTATTTATCAGTTTAATCAAAGCGGGGGGTGGCCATATTTCGACTAGTTAATGCACCCGGCGGCGCTCGCAAACAATAGATAAGCCCGAGCCTGGATTAGTTTTGCGGCATGCTGCAATTTGGGTTATAATTTCTGATTCAATCTAAAATTATGACTGTATGTGCCGTATTATTATGTATTTACATACTAGCGTTCGTATTGTGGACAATCCTACTAATATTATAAATGCGAAAGTTTGTATGGAGGATGTATGGATGTATGTTTGTTCCTCTTTCACGCAAAAACTACTGAACGGATCTTAATGAAACTTTACAGTTATATAGCTTATACATCAGAATAACACATAGGCTATATTTTATCCCCGTATTCCCACGGGAACGGGAACTACGCGGGGCGCTGCTAGTCCTAAATAATATTATAAGTTTCTTTATTAGTTTTTTACGCTGTCACGCCTAAACCAGACCGATTTAAAAAATTCTTTCACCAATGGAAAGCTACATTATCAGGGAGTAACGTGCTATATTTGATCCCCGTATTCCCATCGGAACTACAGGTGAAACTGCGTGGTGCTGCTAGTATCATTATAAATTACTATCGGTTTTGCACGGTTTCATCTGCGTAGTTAGCATTCCCGTGTGAATACTGGAGTTACTCAAGGATCTTCTAGTTTTCCACCTGTGAAGGAATTTTTGAAATCGATTGTGTAGTTTTTGAATTTATTCGTAACAAACACACAAAAGTAATAAATATTAAATTATGATGATTCGGTCCGACCGATTTCGGTCACAGCGACCGCTTTAAGGACTCTGTTGAATTTGTCTTTGATGAGCCCGCATGTGGCTGATGTAGCCAATTTTTTTAAAAACTTCCTGGAGCATTGTGGGCACGTAAGCTCACCATTGACAATATTATAGAAATTAAATTATACTAATATTATAAAGAGGAAAGATTTGTATTAAAAATACAAATCTTTTCTTTCATTAGTTTAGACAAAAAGGTGCTCAGTTGCAGTGGCGCGGCGGCGTTCCGTTTTCGCAAAAATCCTTTCTTAGTGTTTGCCTAAACCTTTGCCCAAAATGTCATGCTTCTAGACCAGGGTTCGGCAACCTGCGGCTCTTTGAATGTAAAGCTGCGGCTCTTTAGCTCCAAATATTATTTACTTTATTAAACAAACATTCAAAAATCGATGATCATCTAATAATTCCATTTATAATATATGTATTATCTAATTCGATGTGAAAAAACATTGCTTATGTATGAATAAATAGATTAGGCTTTTTATCAAAAAATCTTTATTTATGCTAGTACTATTTATTGTACGCAAAAAAACGTTTTTGTGGCTCTTTTAAAACTTTGAAATATTTGAAATTGTAATTTTGAACTCTTCTTACTCAAAAGGTTGCCAACCCCTGTTCTAGATCTAGCGACTTCGGCTGTTGACCGATCAGCCAGTCAGTCATTCAGTTGGCTTCCGTAACCAAACGGTAAAACGGGACCCTATTACTAAGATTCCGCTGTCCGTCCGTCTGTCACCAGGCTGTATCTCATTCACCGTGATAGTAAGACATTTGAAATTATCTCAGATGATGTATTTCTGTTGCCGCTATAACAACAAATAAAAAACAGAATAAATTAAATATTTAATGGGGCTCCCATACCTACAACAAACGTGATTTTTTTGGCGTTTTTTAGACAATGGTACGGAACCCTTCGTGCGCAAGTCCGACTCGCACTTGGCCGCTTTTTTGTTATATTTAGAGAGAAGATTACTGGGGTATTCACATTTAGTCTTTTGGCTTTTCAACAAAAATAAATTCAATAAATGCCAGTTCGTTTCTGTGATTCACTCAAGATACATTTGCAAAAACTGTTTTACCATTTTTATGTAAAATGTAATCAATGAACATTTTCACCCACCCCAGTCGATGTGGCATCCCAACGATCAAGTGCAAATTATGTCTCACGCACTGGCAATAGAGAGTGGTTTGTTCCATTTGCATGCAGATATTATTAACTCCACTGCATATTGGCACCAGTTGTCTGAGTAATAACATTTTATTTGATAACCAGCCGATCGTTTGCTGTGCTCCCTCGTTTGTTAACACTTTAGAAGTGTAACGCCACCTAGCGGTTAGTAAACGTAACAGTTCGGTATGTTAAAACCCTATTTAACAAATAGAAATGGTTTACGTTGAAGGACTGTAAGACAGAAAGATAATCTCTGAATAAGAAAACAGAAAGGTTCTCGAGTGGAGACTAGAAAACGAAGCGATGGACAAAATGCAAGAATGTGGTAAGAAATATTGTTGTGAAGTTTGTTGGGTCACTTCGTCTGAGCTAGAACACTAAAAAAGTATTATAGAAAAATACCTACAAAAGTCAAAAAAGTATAAAATTATTTATTATCTGTTGGAACAATAGGTACACTTAGAAACGTCAATAGTCTGATAACAAGGCACTCTAAACTCGTCCATGAAGATTGGCTGAATGTAAACAGCAGCCCATCTCCACCGACGACGTGCCGGTTCCAAATGCAGTACCCCGAGAAGAACCAGCTAGAAACTCAACGGCAGCTCTTTTTATTGATCTCATTTCATGTCATGTATAGAAATTAGAGTTACTCTTTAGGTTATTGACCCAAGTCGAAAAGTCCCATATAAGGATTTGTAAAGAGAATGTGCAATGTATAGCAACTCAATTAACAAACCAAACGAGAACGTGCGCACTACACATGCAGCCCGCACAATGACCGACCCCTTTATCAGCATTTGTCCGTGTTTAATTCATCATTTGCTATTCATTGCGCGTTTATTCCTCCCCTTTCTCCCCCCCCCCCCTCCCCCAATCGCCTCCTATTATTGTACAGACTATCCAGTGGCTTTTAATTTGATTGCAGCAAATAGGTGCACGTGCAAATGAATAAAGTTCGCAGTACTTTAAAAGTTCTTTATAACACATTTGCTAAAAGGTCTCTTATTTCACCAATTTCAATATCGTATTGTATCTCATTACGCCCAAGTGCGGTAATGTAATGTAAAACGCACGGTTTATCAAGATGCTCCGTCTAAAAACGAACGGTACTTTTTAAAATCTTAGCAAAGAGTTTTTATGTCAAAAAAGTTGTCAACATTTTATAAACTAACTTTGGGGGATAAAATATAATAAAGAAACATTTATCCTACTTACATAATTATTTAATTTAATTAATTATGACCGTAAATTACAACCAATTAATCTGTAAAAAAAACACAAAAATATTAATTTACTTTATTAGTAATACTGGCTGTTTTTTGTGCCTTTGCCTAAAAAATAATGCTGATGCGATGATTTTCTTAACGCTGTATTGTTTTTGTTCGTTTATTATAGTCTGAGTTTTATTTTATTTTGTCGCAAATGTGTTATAAAACGTCGTATGACATACGTGCGCTTTGATAATTACACCTTCTGCTTACTTGTAACCCTCACCTACGGCTCGGGCTAGCAATATCGCCTTGGCTGTAATTTTCAACTTACAGCACTTATATCATAATGTACTATTACCTATGAATTTGCTGGCTGGTTGTTGTTCTAAGAATTTCAGAAGAGGGTAAAAGTAATAAAAAAAACTGACTACAATCCAAACTCAAACGCAAAATTCATTTATTTCAGTAGGTATAGATTTAAAATACATTATAAAGTATAAAATACAATCTACAACTTATATGGTTTTCTCATTGATGCCGTTGTCATAACTAGACGAAATTAAAATGGGACCAATCTGGAAGCACCAGCTTTCAAATAAAAAAAAATCATCCTAATCGGTTCACCTAGTCGAAAGTTCTGAGGTAACGAACGTAAAAAAAAATATACAGACGAATTGATATCCTTTTTGAAGTCGGCTAGTTCTGACAACGGCATCCATGAGAAAACCATATAAGTTGAAGATTGAAGTCGGTTTTTTTACTCTTTGGAGTGGTTATTGTCGTGTTTACTTACAATGAAAGTCGTGAAGCAATTTCAGATACCCTTGGGTGACTTTACAAATCTGACAGTTAGCTACTAGCCTAACACCTTCTCCTAACCCTCATGTGAAATTATGGCCTACTCATGAGAAAGTGTGACCAAAGACCCTTAGCTTAGCAGTCACGGTTTGACGATGATATTCATATTTTTATTTCAATTAAAATATATGATTTTTATTCCGAACTTGGCGCATTTTTACAAACATATACAGGAGTTATTCGCTTTAATTCAATCGTTCCGCGCGAGTTGGTCGCTGATTTAATGTATTTATTGGCTGCATTGTTCGGACGCTGCGGAAATGAAGCCATAATAAAAGCTCTGTTAAAAAAAAATAATCGAATCATACGAACAGTTGAACCATACGACCACACAAAAAATTGGTTGTCGGTGAAGTCGGTTTACGGACGATAATTTTACGTGATAACGTCATAAGAAAACATTGCATACTGGAGTGGAAGAGATAGATGCGTCACAAAGCCGAACGCTTGGCCGATCGAGCCTCTCTATCGCTTGTTCCGCGCTCTCGCTCGCACGCTCGGCTCAAGCGGAACGTGACACTTTTTCGTGCGTGCAGCCAGCGTTATCTCGTCAAAAAACATATTTTTTGTTAAAAATGTCTCATTTTCTTTAGTTTGCATTTGACGTTACTGCATAGAGGGTTTAGGTAGAGGTATTCCATTTCTGGAAACTTAGGAGTCTTGGAAAAAAATATGTACTATATGTTGAACGCTTTGAGTATTAAACCAACAGGAGACGTCACGCGCACTAGTTTCTTTGCAAAAAAGTCTGCCAATTTCTGCGCGGGGGACGAGGAAACAAACACAAATAATGTTAAAACAAACGCATTTTTTGACAAAACAATTGAACACTAGCTTGAACTAGATGCAGACAAATACATTCACCAATCCAAGCACTCCGTGAACTCAAAAAAACTACTTGTATATAACAGGTATGCGTATTGACCGACACTTTTTTTTGGCAGAGGGGAACGCCTGTCAGTGGCGTCTCCGGTTGGTTTAATACTCAAAGGTTGAACGAAATAAAATTAAAAGATATAAAATGTGAAGATCACAAAATACTTCCTGTCAAATTAAAAATAATAAATTAAAACGATTCTCCTTCTAAACACTTACAGAAAATAAATGTTTTTGACTTTGAAATTGTCCACAAATGAACTAACCAAAGAGATTAAAATATAATAAGGCATAGAGGGGACAAAGCGGTGAAAATTTGAAGTCAAAAGTTATTCCAAGTGGAATAAGTCTAGTACAATTTCGACCGAATGACAGCTCGCGTTCATACTAACTGACATGACAAGGACATGACGCTTAGGCTTCAAAGTTTTGTATGAAAATATTCCCAATGCCCCCTCTATGCCCTATTATATTTAAATCTCTTTGGAACTAACCAGTCACTTGGTTGACATGTAAATTTCTTTGAGCCCTATTCAGAAGGCCCCATAGCCCCAGGCAAAGTTAAATCGAATCAAACCTGCGAGTAAATTAGACAACGCTTTTGACCTTAGTACCTTGCGTACGACTCTTCAGACCTTCAGGCTAAGAGCGCCTTGCATTTCATACTGTGGACCCGTAGGAATAGTAATATTATAAAGAGGAAAGATTTGTATGTATGATTTTTGTATGTTTGTTACGAATAAACTCAAAAACTACTGGACCGTTTTAATCATTCGAAAGAATTCCATTAGTGAAAACCAATGGAAAGCTAGAACATCCCTGAGTAACTTAAGCTATATTTTATTCCCGTTTTCAGACGGGAACGGGAACTACGCGGGTGGTTAATGAGACTAAGTTTGTATTTGACGTGACAACGTCTTATAATTCGATGGAGCCGGCTGCATGCACGAAAAAGTATGACGTATGCGGCGTTCCAGTGCAAGTGAGAGCGCGCAACGAGCGACAAAGAGGCACAATCTATTCAGTCAGTATTTTCTTATGACGTTCTCACGTTCAACTATCGTCAGTAAACCGACTTTACAGACAACCGACTTTTTTAATAATTTAATGATAACTTGCTGTTTTTAAAACAGCCTAATTGAGATAGATCTTGTTCTATTGTTTTTAAAATACTCAGCAAATTTTATTAATTGACTACTCAGAATATAAAATAAAAGTCATGTTTCTATATCTAGAATTATTACAAAATTAAAGAGCTAAAGTATGCACAATTGCACAATATCTTACAGAAAAACATTACATGGCATGGCAGACGCCAATTCAATCCGTCCTACTATCCGGCGGGCCCCCAAAAGCTCACTCGGCAGCGATTTGGGGTTGACAAGGGGTCCACTTGACCCCTAGGACCCTCGGAGCTGAGGGTTACACGCGTACCTCGCGCCGCTAGAAATACAAACGGGTTTCTTCACAAGTTTTGTTGAGGCTCGGGTTCGAATCCTGGCATGTACCAATGAGTTTTTCAAAAAAACTTACGTACATATAATTTATCACTAGCTCGACGGTGAAGGAAAACTCTAACCTATTTAATGTATGTATGTATGTTTTGTTGATGGCGAACACTAACATACAAAAATGGAAAATTCAAAAAGTGAACAGTGTCAACATAGATGTGTACTGAATAGTCTGAATATACGAAAACAATATGAAGGCTAAATATGCTTGTTGACTCAGTTGGTAGTGACCCTGCCTTCTGAGTCGGAGGTCGCGGGTTCGATCTCCGCTCGGGGCTTACATTTGTGTGCATGGACATGTTGGCTTTGTGTCTGGGTGTTTAATATTTATTTAGGTATGTCTATCAGTTATTAAACCCATAGCACAGGCTTTGCCTAGTTTGGGACTGAATAACGGTGTGTAAATTGTGTCCCACAATTATTATTATTATTATTATTATTAATTCTCCAGGATTCGAATTCAAGAGGCAACTCTAATAGCCTGCGCAGACGACGGACTTTGTCCCCGGAGGACAAAGTCTCCCGAATCGTAAAAAAATATGTCCGTCTCTTTTTGTCCTGTACCGCCCATCGGTGTCCGCGATTATTCGGGGGACTTTTTGAACGCCATACTTTTAATCCCTCGTGTGCGTTACTCCATACAGTTGTAAGCGTTCTATTTTGGCGGACAAAAAAATACGGGGACAAAGTCCGTCGTCTGCGCAGGCCATAAAACTAAGAATATTGCTTTTCGTATAATTCTGTATTTTTAAGTTAGGCATGATTAATTAAACTCTTAACTTGAAACAAAAACACACGTAACAAAATTGTTTAAAACGAAAATTAAGAACGAGTAAAACTTGGAATGTGATTAATTTTCACAATTCAATTAACTAATTGAATTCGCGGTCGTTAAAAGTAAAACTTTACTTTTTAATGCAGACATCTCTCTTGAAACATTATTTTATTAACATACCTTTAAACTTATTTTTCAACCGACTTGAAAGAAGGAGGAGGTTATCGATTCGATCTATTCGGTCACTACCAACAGGACCTTCAAGTGCCCGTCAATAAGTCCCTTAAAAAATTTCTAAATCTATACTATTTTTAATATTATAAAGCTGAAGAGTTTGTTTGTTTGTTTGTTTGAACGCGCTACTCTCCGAAACTACTGGTTCGAATTGAATAATTCTTTTTGTGTTGGATAGTCCAGTTATCGAGGAAGGCTATAGGCTATATAACATCACGCTACGACCAATAGGAGCAAAGATATAGTGGTAAATGTGTAAAAAACGGGAGAAATTATTTCATCTTACGGGAACTACGCGGATGAAACCGCGCAGAACCGCTAGTCTGATCATATAGAGATTAGCTCCTACGAACAACTTTACCTCATTATTATGTTCTACGCGGTTTCACCCACGTAGTTCCCGTTCCCGTGAAATAGGGAAATAAAATACAGGCTAAGTTACTGAAGAATATTGTAGCTTTCCATTAGTGAAAGAATTTTTTAAATCGGTCCAGTAGTTTTTGAGTTTATTCGTAACAAACTTTCAAAAATAAATTTTTTCCTCTTTATAATATTAGTGTAGATGAGAAAAGATTTGCTTTGTCGCAAAATATTAATAACTAGCGGGTGCCCAGCGGCGTTGCCCGCGCGGATTCCGTTTATTCCCGTTCCCGTGGGAATTTCCCAAAAACCCTTGATAGTGGTTGCCTACGACATATTTAGACACCTACATACGATATTTCAAATAGCGGGTGCCCAGCGGCGTTTTCCTGCGTGGATCCAGTTTATTCCCGTTCCCGTGGGAATTTCCAAAAATCCCTTCATACTGGTTTCTTACGACATAATTATAAGACACCTACATACCATTTTTCAAGTTTCTAGGTGATATCGTTTCGGAGTAGTACGTATTTCTCTTTTTAACCAGTTTTTATATTTTCCCGTAGGAATGAGACATTTTCCTGGAATAAAAAGTACCCTAGATGTTGACCCAGGTACTCAGTTATCTCCATATCAAATTTCATCAAAATCCGTCAAGTAGTTTTTGAGTGATCCGTGCACAACCAGACAGACAGACAGACAAAAATTCCAAAAATTGGTGTTTCGGTATCTATATCGATAACTATATACACTTCCGTTAAAATTTTCAAAAAATATTTCATGTACAGACACGGCCCCGTTAGAGTTTTATTATATGTATAGATATAAATAATCATCACCTATTTTAGAAAATAGACAGTCCATTTTGTTTGTCCAAAATGTCACCTGTTTTACTTATTCAAAACTTTCTAAGTCGCCATGTACATTTTTTTAAGTCTTCTCAAAAATATTAACGATACTTAAAAGATCAAAGATAAACCTATCTTGTAGACCGCACCAGAATATGTTTTTAACCAACTTCAAAAAGGGAGGAGGTTATCAATTCGTCTGTATTTTTTTGTATGTTTGTTACCTCAGAACTTTGGACTGGGTGAACCGATTTGGATGATTCTTTTTTTATTTGCTTTCAGAGCATTCAGATTGGTCTCATTTGAATTTTGTTTAGTTCTGACAGCGGCATTCATGAGAAAACCATATAAGTTGTAGATTGAAGTCGGTTTTTTTACTCTTTAGAGTGGTTTTAAACCCGAGAGTACTTCGTTGTGAGCATCTCAGAGAGTAAACTGAAAGCACTCAGCGCCTTATTGTGAAAGAGACATCTCAAACGCCATTTTGAGAAGCTCTTTATTTGTGACAAGTTGTTATTTTTAACCTGCGCATAGCTGGTAATGTATTTCGAATATGTTAGACTACCTTTAGCCCTCGTCTTCGTCTGCTTTACGATATGAAAGTAGCCTATGTGCTAGTCTGATATGTAAGCTAAGTTACTGTAACGTTTCATCAAAATCAGTTATAGTAACATACACCCTTCCAAGAGCAGTGATACTGTCTACCCCCTTGGGGATAAAAAGGCGAGAGCTTTTTTTATATGTATACATGCAGCTTTACAAACCTTCGCATCTATAATATTAGTATCATTGTTTGGTTTGTATTATTCAGTCTATGTCGGTTACGAACTGGTTATAACTATTGACTATTAGTTACTACAAACAACTTTATGTCTTGAATCGTTTCGATAAAGTTTGTTTTCCTACAAATCGACGTCGCTCGTAACTCGTTGAGAACTACAATAACCATTTGTCCGAATAATATTCAGAGGTTTCCAGGTAGAGAATCAAATACCGGCAAAGCGGGAGTGGGTTAATTTTCTCAGGGGTTCCGTGAGAAAAACAAAATACGCTCACCCCTTATCAATGACAGCTGAAGTACCTATTCCATACTTGGAAATACCCACATTTCACCAGTTTATTTTTCAGATGTGACAGTTGGTGATGGTGGTGGTAACGAAAACCGTAAACCCCAGATTTTGAGGCATGTGAGATGAATGAAAAAAATGTTTTTGACATGATACGTCTAAACGTCTTATAAATCAATGGACGCCGGCTGCACGCACGACGAAGTGTCACTATCCGCCGAAACCGACCGTGCAAGCGAGAGCGCGGATCAAGCGATAGAGAGGCACGATCGGCCTAAGCGTTCGGCTTGTGACGCATCTATCTCTCTTCCACTCCAGTAGGAATTTTTCATCAATGTTTTCTTATTACGTTATCACGTAAAATTGTCGTCCGTAAACCGACTTTATAGACAACCAATTTTTATTGTATACCCAACTAGCGACCCGACCCAACTTCGCACGGGTGCAATGCTTAGACTAAAACCTTCCGCTTGAATCACTCTATCAATTATAAAAAACCGCATCAAAATCCGTTGCGTAGTTTTAAAGATTTAAGCCAACATAGAGACATAGGGATATAGGGACAGAGAAAGCGACTTTGTTTTATACTATGTAGTGATTAGACTAATCCCTTTGCAGCAACTCTCATATTAATACACATTATAATTCAATGAGGGGGATACAGAAAATATCAAACTTAAAAAAGCCTTTAGAACTTGTGGGAGGATCATATAGGGGAATGAACTTCGTTTGAAGTTCGATCGCGGAACTCTAAGAACTAAATATGGATATTTATTTTGTCCACTTACGGTTATTTATGTGAACTGGGAATTTGTATGTATTGCCTTTATGATTTGTAATGAGGTCCCCTTATAGATCAAAGTATTTTCCATTTCTTATTGACTATTGACAATATTTGAGGAGGAATAGGTTATCAAACCCTATATGAGGGCAACTTACTTAAAAAAACAGGTTTTATTTATGAGTAGTTCGAAGGTAAAGGAAAACATTGTGAGGAAACCCACAGGTCCCACAGTTGATTCTGAGGCCTGTGGCAAATCTATCAATAAAAAACCGACTTCAAAGAATTATTCTAAAAAATAATAAAGTCGAATTGAGAACTTCCTCTTTTTTGAAGTCGGTTAAAAAGTATAATCGAAATCGGTTTGCTTGATATTGAGTTATTCGTCCATTTGTCATATCACATACTTCATGCAAATTTAAGACTTATATGGTTTTCTCATGGATGCCATTGTCAGAATTGGACAAAATTAAAAGGGACCAATCTGAAAGCACCAGCTTTGATATAAAAAAGAATCATCCAAATCGGTTCAACCAGTCGAAAGTTCTGAGGTAACAAACATAAAAAAAATATAGTCGAATTGATAATCTCCTCCTTTTTTAAAGTCGGTTAAAAAGAGTTTATCGGACATTCTTTTGGATAGCATATAGGAATAAGTTATAGGTTTAGGTAATTACATGTTATAAGAAAAAAATGGATCTGATAATCAACGAGTGAGTGGTATTTCGCTGTTATTTAAATAGATACTACTTCACATATTTTCATCTAGTAAAATATTGATCCGAAATACGGACCACAGAGAAAGATAAAAAGAAAACAATATTATCTGCTGAGAGGGAGAGGGGCAGCTGAGATGAACGATAAAAAGCGGGATTCCGACAAACATGTCGTCAATCGTTTACTCGAGACGGCTGGAGGGTCGGAGGTGCTATACAGGGTGATGTCACTTGCTTTTGTATTTATAACTAGCGGGTGCCCGCGGCGTTGTCCGCGCGAATCCACTTTAATCCCGGTCCGTGGGAATTTCCGAAAATCCCTTTAAACGGTTGCCTACAACATATAAAACACCTACATACCATATTTCAAGTTTCTAGGTGTTATTGTTTCGGAGAAGTATGGATTTCTTTTTTAACCAGTTTTTATATTTTCTTGTAGAAATGAGACACTGTCCCGCTATAAAAGTACGCTAGATGTTGTCCCGGTTACTCAGTTATCTCCACACCAAATTCCATCAAAATTCGTAGAGTCGTTTTTGCATGATGCGTGCACAACCAGACAAACACACAGACAAAAAATTTAAAAAAAATTGTTTACCAAAGCAACTAATATACCTACACTACTACTAAAAATATTTCACGTACCTACAGACAAGGAACCGTTAGAGTCTTATTTTATTGATATAAGATATAGCGATAAACTGCTAAAAATATTATAATTATTCTTTAAACTTCCAAAAATAACACCCTGTACAATATACAATGCCGTTCTAAGATGCCGCAACGCGCAAACTTTATTCCTCAATATTGTTTTCGATTTAAAAATTACCAATTCACTGCACACACGGACAGACAGTCGCGATCGTTATCGATTTATTGGCAGCTTCCCCTGACTCCGCTCGCTTCCGTTTCAATTTGAGCCGCCTTTGATCCGGCGGAACGAATTATATGAATCATCGAGAGGTGAATTGTTAATCTGATAACAGAGTGGGCGCTTGAGGGGTTGAAGCAAGATCTTTCATCTCAATTTCGACTTTTAGGTCGAATTTTTATTTGGAATTCCCTTCCTCCATGGCAATCTTGTAGGGATTATTTTAGAAAGTACAGGATTTTAACGGTTCCTAGTCTAGTGAGGAAACCCGCAGGTCCCAGAATTAATTCTGAGGCATGTGTAACAGACCCGGTCCGACGATCCCTAATCCCACCTCAAAAGTCGGCAACGCAGTTATGACTCTTGAGTTGCAGGTGTCCATGATGTGGGCGATGGTAGTCACTTACCATCAGGTGACCCGTCTGCTCGTTTGCCCCCTTTTTTTTATGAAAAAAAAAACGATGGGCTCACCACCTACTACGTTGAGGGGTCAAATATTTTCGTGAAAAGTGGGTATTTTCAGAAATGGAATACTTCTGCCTACACCCTCGGGGATAAAAGATGTGAGTTTTTTATTTTTATTTTATGAAAATTCGAGAAACGGGGCTATTACTAGGAATTAGGAATTATAAAAGAATAGAATTCCTCTGCTTACACCCTCAGAGATAGAAGGCGTGATATTTTTTATTTTAATATAGAACAGTTAGTCAGAAAGATGTTACGTAAAGGAAACAGACGTTGTTTATAACAAGAGCCGACAAAAACTTAATTATGTAAACGTTGGCGCCATGAAAAATATTTCAGTCCCGAGAAAAATGAGTAATTTTGTAGACATCTCCCCGGTGTCAAGTTGTGAAATTAATGTGTCAGACCGGGAACGGGGCAGGCGGGAGTGAAGAAGTAGACTTAAACGAGATAGACCTTTCCATAAGTTATAAGCACTAACCGAGACTATTCACACTAAGACACATTATCCACACTAATCGAGACTATTACACTATAATACATTATTTACACTAATCGACACTACTTACATTAACGCACATTATCCACACGAATCGAGACTATCTACGTTAGCTACGGCAATTGAGACTATTTACATTAACATGCATTTTTTACAAGGTTTTTAGTTTTAAGTTCATTGTTCTATTATACATTTCTGTATAATTCATATATTGTATAATAAAATTAATGAACATATTTTTCAGTTCTTATTTACACTAATTGAGACTATCTACATTAACACACATTATACACATTAATGTAGACTATTTACACTAATTTATATTATTTACACTAATGGAGCCTATCTACATTAACTACATCTACATTTTAGAGTTTCTTGTCCCGCTTCTTTTTCATAGCTCATCATCAAATAATCAAATCTTTTTCAATGTAGAGACAGCGATTATTTTTAACTCCCAGGCGAAATCAAATATTAATTTATAAAAGCTATACTAATACAATTGTTTTATTTAATAACTCTGAACCAACACACTGTCATACTATATGCTACTTCTTGAACATTTCCAAACGGAACGTCTAATCTACCTATTTAAATCTCTGTCGGGAACACAGCTGCAAGCGATAACTGTAAATATTAAACTTTTTCACTTTTTCCGGGGTGTTGAGAATATCTTTTACCAGATTTTGGCGATAAGAAGGGTAAAGTTATTAACACCAGTACATAAGTAGGTACCTATATGTTATGTAGGTACCTATTCATCATCATCATATCCTGAAAATCTTTCGACTACACGGCCAACTCGTATTGGCTGACAGTCGTGTCAGTGACACGACTGTTGAAAAGCTACCCACTACCTGATCTGACAGTTGCACAGCACCTTGCAAAGTTGACCTTAAATGACTGCCAGCTGGTAATGGTTCTGTCCGACCGTCAATGTAGCTGTTCACATTGAATCCCTTATACTTATTTAAACTTTTTGATTGACAGACAGTCAACCCATATTGTATATACACTCTAAAAAAGTATTTTCGAATATTATATTATTTTTTGGAGTGCCTAATAGGGATAAATATTTTTAATTTTTAACTAACTTCAAAAAAAAAGAGGTTCTCAATTCGACTGTATTTTTAACCTACTTCAAAAAAAGGAGGAGGTTCTTAATTCGTAGCGTATGTTTTGTTTTCTTATGTTTGTTACCTCAGACTTTTTTTTTTTTTTTTTACTAAAAAATGGGCTTGCTCTTGACCCCAGACTAGCCCGAGAGCAAAGACGGGGCCTACGTTGGGACGAGCTTGCCCAGAAGATGCCTGTTCACTCGATCCTTAAAGGCTTGTGGGTTATATGAACTCGGAAATACAGACGCTGGCAGGTAGTTCCACTCCTTGGCGGTGCGCATAATAAAAGAACTTGAAAAGCGCTTTGTGCGTATAGATGGGATATTGGAGGAGACTTTCGACTGGGTGAACCGATTTGGATAATTCTTTTTTTATTTGAAAGCTGGTGCTTCCTGTGTGGTATGATTTGGTTCCAGTTCTGAAAATGGCATTCATGAGAAAACCATTTAAGTCTTAAAGAACATTGGCAAAAGTCCATGTGTTTTGGGTACCCCACTCACACCTGCCCACGGAAGACGAAACCGTGTAAAATCGATAGTTCTTGGACAGACTAAGATAATATGTAAAAATACCACATTTTTATAAGTTGGGGTTTAAAAGTTATTCGTTACCTAGTGTATTTTGTAGGTTATTATGAGATTTTAGGTACCAAAGACGTGTAAAGAAAAAGTTTCTCTAGGAAAGAAAATGATTTTCTTCCAACCTCTTTGTTAGAAAATAGCACTGCCTACCACATGCCATATAAGTTACTCTATGCCACATAGTGGCAGTGAATGATGGCTTGGGCAAAAAATATCGATACCTATATTAAAATATCGATATTTTTGAAAATTCATAATTAGCATATTATATATATCGTCGATATTTTTAATGGCGATATATCGAAATTTATTTTACAGTATCGAATTCGTATCAATTTTAATATATTTTTAACGCAATTCTGGTTTCGTGTTTCATTTTATGTTAGGTACTAGATACTTGTTTAGACTGAAGCATTTATAAAAAAATACTATTTTCATCGTCCTTTTTTACGAATTTGGGAATATGTATAAATAATAATGTAAAAACTAACGATATATCGATATTTTTCACTCGATTTTTATCTTTAAGCTGTGTTCCAGTTATTCCCGGGAGCGGGTTCCGTAACAGAACCCGTTCCATTTCCTATCGCCAGCTTTAGATGACGTCACGGACCTCATTTCCGTCGCAACGGGCTAATGCACGGGCGAAATCGCTTTTTTTTATCTGCTACTAAACTAGCTTCGCCCGCGACTACTTTCCAGTCCAATTATTTTCCTAGATGCTTTTTTATTTTAAAAGGACTCACACACTGTGTAGTATGTCGCAGGGACTTTTAACCTCGTGATTGCCCAGTGGTTAAAGAGCCCGCTTCTCATTCGTGAGACTGGTTCGATCCCCGCTCGGGGCCAATATTTGTGTGCATGAACTTATCTGTTGGCTTCGCGTCTGGTCGTTTAATATTTATTTAAGTATGTCTATCAGTTGTTTAGTGACCGTGTGTGATTTGTCCCATAACCGTTTGGAATTGTGTCCACTTTAGATTCAGAACAAACTAACAAATTATTGTGTTACAAGAAAATACAATGGCGTACAAAGATATAAATGATTCGTAGAGCTCCGAGTACAAAAGAAGCTACCAACTTAATAAAACATAAGGAAACTCATCAAAAGTTCTCACAAAAGATAAGAAAGTGTGCTCCTGACGGCGTTCCGGAGTTTTTATATATTTTCCTAGTTTAAGGTTTCCGCCGCCACTTAGTTCATAGTGGCGATGAAATGGAGAGATTCGAGAAGGCTTTAAACCATTTTTTATACAACTTCCTTTGGAGTGTTTTGAAACTTCTTTCGTGTGAAAATAAAATTAAGAAATCTCAAGCTTTTTATTTCCAAGAGGGTAGGCACAGGTGTTTTATTCCTGGAATTACACAGTTTTCACTAGTATATTCTTTGGACCCCTAAACGTGATAGGTGGTGAGCCCATCGCCGGACCGGGTCTGCTTACATATATGTTAGAGAGGACCCCTGGGTGACGTGATAGATCAGATAATTATTTGTGATCGTTAGTGATATTCAGAGGTCTCCCGCGCATCAGAAGTGTTCGGGATAGCCGATAGCGGTTACTTATACGATTTGAATGTGGGCGTCTATTCTGGGCTGGGCAGTACATGATTAAACTGGTTATTCAATAAGTTACTAATCACTTTATTAAAATAAGGTTACAAAGTACAGAATACTTAGTGCGGACTCTCAATAACGACTGCTCGGTGCGGAGTCTCGATACAGAATGCTTGATGTCAACTCTTAATAACGACCGCTCATCACGGAGTCTCGATACAGAGTGCTCGTAGCGGCGACCGCCTCGATCTTTTATAGTATTTTGCAGTAGCGGGGTGTAACACGTGTTCGACCGACGAAGCGCAGGTGTTCAAACGATGAATCATGTGATGTTGCGTTCCGCCCCCGATGAATGTTGCTATTTAACTCTCGTACTATTGACCTAGCTCTAACATATATCTCAGAATTAATTCTGGGACTTGCGGGTTTCCTCACGATATTTTCCTTCAACGCCGAGCTAGTGATAAATGAAAAACTTATTGGTACATGCCAGGATTCGAACCTGAACCTCATTGATTATCATTATGAGAGGCGGGTTCTTTAACCGTAACTGCTCATTAAAATAAAATAAAAAATAAATAAAATAGTCCACTAACAAGGCACTTTATAATCGTCCATGAAGATTGGCGGAAAGTAAACAGCAGCCCATCTCCACCGAAAAGTTGCTGGTTCAAAATTCAGTACCCCGACATGAAAGCAAGAAACTCAAGGGCATAACCCTCTCCCATCGTCTTCCAAAACGAGCAATCGATCGAAAGAAGGAAAACATGTTTATTATGCCATAGAAGTACGTTTGGAAGGCCAAAAATTCACCCATGAAAAGTGTATATTGGCTATTTGGCGGGAATCCGAAGAGGGATGTCATGCTTTTTGTATAATTTTCGTTTTGATGTACATTTCGGGTTTTGACTCATATTAGTGATTAAATATAAGTTGCAAGTGTCCGTGAAAGTGTGCAGTGAATGTCAAATTCTATAAATTGCTAGGGATGGACATTTTTGGATTGCCTCAAGAAGTCACAACAGTTTTACAGTTGATAAACAAGGGAAGGATGTAGGCAGTGTTGAAGACATAGAATTTTTGTGCATGGTCTCTGAAGCAGAGCCATTTAACTAAGATTAAAGTATAAAATAAACACTTGAAAACTAACTTAGGTACTTGACAAAAAAGTGTCTATTTCTAGGAATACAATATATCTACCAAAACTCTCGTGTATCTGAAATTTCTGACTCAAACCCATTAGCATAAGCCCCAAACCATCGGTCATTACCCAAAAGAAATAACGTTATTCGCAGTAACTTTTTACAGTGATTATCTCAGAAGCCATTGAAACCATCGGCAGACCTTTTTTGTTGGACGTTCGCCAAATCATTCCTTTTATTCTGGAATGAAACTCGTTTTGGCTGTTTGTCCAATTTGCCAGGAAAATAAGTGGTCACTTGGCGGATCACACAGCAACGCTCTGCTGAAGGATTTTAGCTTTACAATATAGTAATAACTAGTGACCAGCAACAAAAACATGTCTTTACGACATTCTCCATTTTTACTATAATATTGTTACGCACGGTTGAGTTTTGCCTGTAGCGAGTAAACGATTATTATTGCCCCTTGTTTACGACTTAGAGTTGTTTACATCTTCGCCTATTGTTCTCACGCGGTACGTGCTCCGGATTTCTGGAAGGTCTAGATAATTCCGTCGATACCTGCGCTCAGCTATATAAACCGCGTTGTTCGTCGAACGGAGACAGTTGTTTATTCGAAACGACAGCGATCGGAATCTCTGAAGCTATTTGAGTGCAATTCTGCGGACTGTGTTTGAGTACTGTGTCTGTAGTAGTTCTCGGACTGACTATGCTGGAACAATGAAGACAGCGTGGTGACCTCATAGACATTCAAAATACTTACGGGCTACCATAACGTGTTTCGACACGTTATAGTGTTTCGAACTTAACAAAAATCTACCAGATGAACAACATCATAAACCTTAGGGGACATTCACTTAAACTATCCCAACCTCATGTGCAAGCAACCCTAGGTTTCATTTTCTACCGAACCGTGTTGTCAAGTCTCAAAATAAATTACCAAGGGCTCCATCAGTGAACTCATTTAAAAACAGACTTGATGAACATTTACAAACACAAGTGCACGTATATACGTATCAGCACCAAGTGCTGCTAGTGTATTATTATTCAAACTCAAACTCACAATTATAAAAATACACTTTGAAATGTCAATATAAACAAGGCACACTAAACTCGTCCATGAGGATTGGCTAAATGTAATCAGCAGCCCATCTCCACCGACGAGTTGCTGGTTCCAAATGCAGTACCCCGAGAAGAGCAAGCAAGAAACTCAAGGGCAGCTCTTTTTAGTCTCATGTCTTACTAGTAAATATGGTTCACAAAAATAATTATAATGAATATTATATAATAATAATATGCCTGTATTATACATCTAAACCTTTCTCTTCAATCTTTGATTTAAAAGCTGGTGCTTCCCGTGTGGCCCCATTTTGGTCCAGTTCTGCATCCATAAGAAAACAATATAAGTTGAAGTTGGTGTTTTACTCTTTAGAGAATACCAACTCTGTTCCTCCACAGAATTATGCTAGTAATTGGAAAAGGATTCTTAATGAATAAAGCTTGGAGTCCACTTTGGCTCGTCGCCAGTCTGGACGCGACGTGCGCTCGAATTAATGTGCAGATTCCCGCCATTTTCATTCCTTGAGATAATGGACAGACCTAATGAGTTTATTGCAGATTTATTATCAGACTTCAGAAGCAGGTTATCAATTCAGAACATTGTTGGAAGTGAGCTCGATTCTCGTTCGTGGGTTCACATAAAATAGAAGCAAAGACAAAGAAATATGTCCACGCCTTTATTCCCAAGGGTCGGCAGAGGAATAACATTGCTTGATATACCGAATATACAGGGTTGCTGTTACACTTGCATTAGAATCAATTCTGAGACCTGCAAGTTTTCTCACGATGTTTTCCTTCATAGTTAGCTAGTAATATAAGATTGAGTTCTTAAAAACTTATTCGTTCAACTAGCTTTTACACTGTGTAAGCTATCTATGTGCAAAATTTCAAGTCTCTCCAGCCGTTTAGGCTTGATATATCACCAATCAGTCAGTCAGTTTATCATTTTATATATACAACATGTAACATAATAAGAGCAATTCCTGAAATAAGTTTGTTCAGTATCGACTACTTATTTGATTTCAGCTATTTTTAATGTGTTAAAGAACAACGGCAGCTTTGGTACCCACTGAAATAGACACCCACGGGGTATCACACTATGCTTGTTTTATTGACTCATAACAAGTCGAAATTTTCCATATTTTTAAATTAATCTAGCAGTTGAAAATATTGAGTCAAATAAAACAAAAATATCATAGAAACACGAATCGATCGATTGGGAAATCTATTAATACCAAAGAGATTAAAATATAATATAAGGCATAGAGGGGACAAAGCGAGGATTATTTGAAGCCAAAAGTTATTCCAAGTGGAATAAGTCTAGGACAATTTCGACCGAATGACAGCTCGCGTTCATACTAACTGACATGACAAGGACATGACGCTTGAGCTTCAAAGTTTTGTATGAAAATATTCCCAATGCTCCCTCTATGCTATTATATTTTAATGTCTTTGATTAATATAAAAACTTTTTAAGCTATTGCATAGCTTCTATCGCGGGCCTTGAGCGCGGGGACCGAATCCAGAAATTCCGTAACGAAAAAACCTCACGCTCTCCCCACTCCGACGGGCACGGAGGTGTGGCTTAAAGGCCGTGCATTGTATAAAATAAAATAAAGTGAAGTAAAGTAAAGTAAAGTAAGTCGAAGTCGAAGTCGAAGTCGAAGTCGAAGTCGAAAGTCGAAAGTCGAAAGTTGAATGTCGAAAGTCGAAAGTCGAAAGTCGAAAGTCGAAAGTCGAAAGTCGAAAGTCGAAAGTCGAAAGTCGAAAGTTGAATGTCGAAAGTCGAAAGTCGAAAGTCGAAAGTCGAAGGTCGAAGGTCGAAGGTCGAAGGTCGAAGGTCGAAAGTCGAAAGTCGAAAGTCGAAAGTCGAAAGTCGAAAGTCGAAAGTCGAAAGTCGAAAGTCGAAAGTCGAAAGTCGAAAGTCGAAAGTCGAAAGTCGAAAGTCGAAAGTCGAAAGTCGAAAGTCGAAAGTCGAAAGTCGAAAGTCGATAGTCGAAAGTCGAAAGTCGAAAGTCGAAAGTCGAAAGTCGAAAGTCGAAAGTCGAAAGTCGAAAGTCGAAAGTCGAAAGTCGAAAGTCGAAAGTCGAAAGTCGAAAGTCGAGTCGGAGTCGGAGTCGGAGTCGGAGTCGGAGTCGAGTCGAGTCGAGTCGAGTCGAGTCGAGTCGAATCGAATCGAATCGAATCGAATCGAATGAAATGAAATAGTCAGACCAACCAAGACAGCCAACTTTATTATTTTATTGGTGACTGTACTTTTGGCGAAAAAAGGGGTTATTGAAACAACATAAAAACAATCGGAGCAGTGGGAAAAAATATTCCCACTCGTCCCTACCAATCGGAGTTCCGATCGGCGGACTGGGAACAACCCGTTTCTTTCGGCAGTCTTGTTGATACAAAATGCTATGCAATAGCTTTACCGCGGCAGTCCCCGAGTGCCACACGTGTTTTTTGTTGTTGTGTTAAAATTGAACGTCGTGTCATCACATCAACCGTGTCATTCACTAGGGATGGCCAAGTGAAAAAATAAATTGATATTTATCGTATCGACATTTCTAAATAGTATAGATAAAAATCGAGTGAAAAATATCGATATATCGTCAGTTTTTACATTATTATTTATACATATTCCCAAATTCGTAAAAAAGGACGATGAAAATAGTATTTTTTTATAAATGATAAAAATAAAAAAAAAACAAGTATTTAGTACTTAACATGAAATGAAACAGAATTGCGTTAAAAATATAATAAAATTGATACGAATTCGATACTGTAAAATAAATGTCGATATATCGCCATTAAAAATATCGACGATATTATATATAATATTGTGATAATTATGTATTGGGAAAAATATCGATATTTTAATATAGGTATCGATATTTTTTGCCCAAGCCATCATTAACTGCCACTATGTGGCATAGAGTAACTTATATGGCATGTGGTAGGCAGTGCTATTTTCTAACAAAGAGGTTGGAAGAAAATCATTTTCTTTCCTAGAGAAACTTTTTCTTTACACGTCTTTGGTACCTAAAATCTCATAATAACCTACAAAATACACTAGGTAACGAATAACTTTTAAACCTCAACTTATAAAAATGTGGTATGATTACATATTATCTTAGTCTGTCCAAGAACTATCGATTTTACACGGTTTCCACTTCCGTGGGCAGGTGTAAGTGGGGTACCCAAAACACATGGACTTTTGCCAATGTTATTTTTCCCAAAAATTAATAAGCATGGCTGAATTTAGTGCTTTCTATGGAAATCGTGCTACTATTAATCGATATTTAAGAAAATTGGTTAGACACAACTAAAGTTCGATTGCATCATAATTTTTTTATATTAATATGAGGAATTGCATTTTTTCTGTTACGCGCTGTATAGATAGTGAAGGAAATCACAGGGGCTTTAGAAACTTTTTATGGTTGTTTACAGCATCCTGATCTGCAAATGCATTTATCACCTGTCACGTTTAAGGGTTCAATAAATACACTATTTGCATTAATAAATACGCAAGTTTTTGAAAACCTCATATGAGACGCGGGCTATGATTTATTCCCGTTGTCCCCACTGGCGGTATCCCCATTGAGTGGGGACAACGGGAATTGAATAAAATTGTTAAAAATACTTACCAAAAAACTATCTATTCTTATTTAATGCAATCTGTCCTTGGACATTCAGGAATATTTTGATGAGAGTAATACTTTACAGTATTGCAAGTTGGGACCAGTGTTTCACCCTTATAAATATTTATCTATAATCAGTATCACTGCTCTTGACTCACAGTATATCTATAAAACGTTGAAATGGGTTCCCGTAATGAAACAAACCTCTAATCCCCGCAAATTGGAGACACACGTGAAATTAATCATGAGTGTGATGACACAGCCTCGCTCGAACGATATACGGGGTGTTACAGAAAGGACAATGGCGGAAACTGACTGACTGACTGACCGATCAACGCACAGCTAAAACCACTAGGGGAAATTTTTTCCGCCATTTTCTTCATGGATATTGGTTCCCCCTGCTTTTTTTAAAAAAATAATTACTTACTAGAAGAAATATGATTTTCCCAAAACCTTATGAAATGCCCCATTATTTACCGCATTTTTTACCGTCTACGAGATAAATTCGAAAAGTTTTGAAGTTTTTTTTTTTATCGAATCGTTGATATATTTCTATACATTTTGATATCAAACATAATTGAATCAACTCATTTTTGGAGGAGAATACAGGAGAATGCGAAACGTCGGTCTGGTCAAGGTTTCAGTAGGTATAATCGATCTAATCAACAGTTGTCCGAGATCAGAGGGGCAGAAGGCAATAGTTTCTTATAAAACCTATTTCTCAATTCCCTTGCAGACCGTTCCCGTAGGAATACGGGTACAATTATAAAGGAAAATTTTAGCATTCTAATGGTGAAAGAATTTTTAAAATCTGTTCATTAGTTTTTGAGTTTATTCGTTACAAACATACAAAAATACAGATCATGTCACAGTGTAGATAGATGTAGATTTATTAGCATTCTATTATGTCATTTGTCTGCTCTCAGTACAGAAAGTACAAGTTTGTCACATCCTTCGTTCCAACATTGCAACACCCTGTATAACTACAGCACAAATTGAGTTATCTCGTCGGCTTTTAGATTAATTCCATACAAACGTAACTTTGTCGATTAACTGGTGTATCCGAAAATTACTGGGACGCTTGTATCAGAGAATTTGTATAGAATCATCTACATTGAGGTTGTTGCGCAGATACCTACCTTTTTGGGTGTAATACAAAAATTGTAAAAAAAAACTGTAAGTTAAATTAAAAAAGAAAAAGTAAAGCGGTCTCATCGCTTTAAGCAATTTCTATATATTTAAAACTAGCGACCTGCCCCGGCTTCGCACGGGTCAATGCTATCACTAAAACCTTCCTCTTGAATCACTCTATCTATTAAAAAAAAGCGACTTAGTTTTATACTATGTAGTGATGAGATACTTAGCAATAAGTGTTTATTGATAAAACAGAGTGCAAGCTTGCCACTACACACTACTATGCAGTTTGACAAGCTGGAACGTGTTTTTTTTTTACAAAAATAAAATTAATGAAAAATATCAATAAAATAAAACCAGACAGAGCAGTGATAGCCCGGACGGTTAAAGAGTCGGTCGAAAATCAGTGAGGCTCGGGTTCGAATCCTGGCATGTACCAATGAGTTTTTCAAAAACTTACGTACATATTTATCACTCGCTCGACGGTGAAGAAAAACATCGTGAGGAAACCCGCAGGTCTCAGAAATTATTCTGAGACATGTGTAAACAGACCCGGTCCGGCGATGGGCTCACCACCTATCACGTTTAGGGGTCCAATATATCTCGTGAAATGTGGGTAGATCCAGTAATGGAATACCTCTGCCTACCCCCTCGGGGATAAAAAAGGCGTGAGATTATTAAAACCAGACATTAAATACTAATCAGTACCTGAATCATACTGCAACAATAATATCACGCCTTTTATCCCTGCGACAGACAAAGGCATTCAATTTCCTTAAATACCCAAGTTTTCACCAGTATATTCTTTGGATCACTAAACGTGATAGGTGGTGGGCCCATCGCTGGACTGGGTCTGTAACATACCTCAGAATCAATTCTGGGATCTGCTCATCTCCTAACAAAGTTTTTCTTTACCGTCGAGCTAGTGATAAATATTTATTTATTTATTTAACTTCATGTACCAAGAAAATGTACACAACCAGTCAATCACGCTAAGCAGAAATTATTTGGCGGAATTGGCCGCAAATAATTAAAATAATCAATGAAACATACACATTACGGTAAATCCTTATAATATTTATAATAATAATAATATAATAATAATATAATCTCACGCCTTTTTATCCCCGAGGGGGTAGGCAGAGGTATTCCATTACTGGATCTACCCACATTTCACGAGATATATTGGACCCCTAAACGTGATAGGTGGTGAGCCCATCGCCGGACCGGGTCTGTTAACACATGTCTCAGAATTAATTCTGAGACCTGCGGGTTTCCTCACGATGTTTTCCTTCACCGTCGAGCTAGTGATAAATATGTACGTAAGTTTTTGAAAAACTCATTGGTACATGCCAGGATTTGAACCCGAGCCTCACTGATTTTCGGCCGGCTCTTTAACCGTCCGGGCTATCACTGCTAATATTTATATATGTTGATAAAATAAACTAATACATACTATCTACATATAAAAATACTTACATAAAATAATCTAAAGATAATGATTTTCTCGTACCTAATTGCCTCCAAACACTGAAAATAAATGTGATTACACTATCGCCCAATCCATATTTGAAAGGGTCGATACAATTAAATTGCTGAGTTGCCGTAGTAATTCTGCGTGATTGCGTTAGTCTAGACATGCTGTCATTGGTGGGGGGTAGTACTGGCTCCCCAGTACCCCCCCCCCCAAACACACCGGAGTGAACAAACCGACTCGCAATTATGTAGTTTACATGTAGATTAAGACGCCATCTCCATTGATACTTCACTAGGTACCTAGATGCGTTTTATTTTCCCAAAAAAAAATTTTTCGTTATACAAAGGGTACTGTAATGTATTGAGAAAAAGCCAGATAAAGAGTACCCGAAACCGACGAGCTTGTATGAACCGATTGATGGATGTGGATGAGGCACGTGAGGTATGCCAGGATCGTAGCAGGTGGCGGGCTGTTGTCTCTGCCTACCCCTTCGGGAAAAAGGCGTGAGCTTGTGTACCATGTAGGTATATATGTAAAGGGTAATATCATTAAGGGAAATACAATTGCAAACTATCTACAACTAGGTACACTAATATTATAAAAAGGAGAGATTTGTATGTTTGTAACGGATAAACTGAAAAACTACTGGACCGATTGGCGTGAGGCGTGAGATTATTATGACATGAGATTAAAGAGCTGCCCTTGAGTTTATTGCTGGTTCTTCTCTGGGTACTGCATTTGGAACCAGCAACTCGTCGGTGGAGAGCTGCTGTTTACATTCATCCAATCTTCAATGACGAGTTTAGAGTGCCTTGTTATTACTATTGACGTATCTAAGTGTATTTCTTTTCATCATCATCATCATCAACCCGTAACAGCCCACTGCTGAGTCTTTCCTCACACATGAGGAAGTATGGGCTATAACCTCCCACGCGAGCCCACCGCGGATTGGGAGAAGGTGTTAAGCTAGTGGCCACTTAACAGTCAGAATTTTTCAAGCCACCCAAGGGTATCTGACATGGCTTAACGACTTTCATTGTGCGTAAACACAACGAAAACCGGGACCAACGATTTAACGTGCCTTCCGAAACACGAAAGCGCTCGTAATATAAATGTCACTAGGCGGTCACCCATCCACTGACTGACCGCGCCCAACTTTTGCTTAACCAGTATGATCGTTACAAACACACTGGCACCGCAGGGCTACGAGCGCTTCTTTCTATTTATCTATTATTTCTTTTACCTACAGACATTTTTATTTTATTTTAATGCAGATATAAAGTCTTAATTCCATAGTTTAGTAGATTTTCCATAGTTGTAGCCGCAGCTAAATCTAAGCCAGCCACTAATCTTAATTATGGACTACCGCAAGAACCCGCAATTCGTACTCTAGAAATAGGGACTCGTATATTACAGCCATCTTTTTGCGGAAGTAACATACTCGTACCCACACAAAGCATTGAAGAATAAATTATAGACCTCAATATACAACGCGTAACAGAAAAAACGCAATTCCTCATACACCCCAATAAGTATATTCATAAAAAAAAATGATGCAATCGAACTTTAGTTGTGTCTAACCAATTTTCTTAAATATCGATTAATAATATCACGATTTCCATAGTTTTTTTTTTATTTTTCGTGGGAGAGCCATGCTCGACCGGAGTGATACCACGGCCTCACAGAAAACCAGCGTAAAGCAATTCATTGCGTTTCGTTGAGCGAGTGAGGTAACCGGAGGCCCCAATCCTCCCTTCCCCTCCCCTCCCCACCCCTCCCCCTACTCCCACCTCAAAGACCGGCAACGCAGTTGTCAAACTTGAGTTGCAGGTGTCCATGGGCGACGGTAGTCACTTACCATCAGGTAACCCGTCTGCTCGTTTGCCCCCTTTTTTTATAAAAAAAACGAAAGCACTAAATTCAGCTGCGATAATTCATGTTTTGAAAAATTTAACACATATTAAAAATAGCTGAAATCGAATAAGTACTTAGTCGATACTAAACAAACTGATTTCAGGAATTGCGCTTATTCTGTTACATGTTGTATATGTGTTATTTTCAGTAAGTTCCATGTATTAAAGTGCCTCAAAAAAGGATAAAAGCCATAAATTACGATAAAAATACTATTAATCTATACGTATAGGTATATTATAATATAAAATGATAAACTGACTGACTGATTGGTGATGTATCAACGCATAGCCTAAACCGCTGGGTCTAGAGACATGAAATTTTGCACATAGTGTAGGCATCCACTAGGAAATATAAATATAATAAATATAATCTCACGCCTTTTATCCCCGAGGGGGTAGGCAGAGGTATTCCATTACTGGATATACCCACATTTCACGAGATATATTGGACCCCTAAACGTGATAGGTGGTGAGCCCATCGCCGGACCGGGTCTGTTTACACATGTCTCAGAATTAATTCTGAGACCTGCGGGTTTCACTTCCTCATGTGTGAGGAAAGACCCTTAGCTCAGCAGTGGGCTGTTACGGGTTGATGATGATGATGTTGTGGGTTGCAGAACGAGTATCTAAAAGTTAATTTTAATGTTATTTTTCATTCAGCCGTAACATGCAACTACACTTCACAGATTATACACTAAAAGTCTGATAAGATTTTAAGTATTGGACGCTTCCCTTTAGAAAGTTCTTGTAAGTCCTCCACACCACTCTGCCGTCGTCAAAGGCACCGAAACCACTTACAAAAACTATCTCCGAGTCACACTTGACCCGCTACTCCGCTGACACGGCGGGAGTATGTACAGTCAAGAGCACATGGAGCTTTGCACTTGTAGTGCGAGTCTGATCTCTAAGGCGATTGTAATAAAAACGTTACAAAGTCCAATGTGTCAAGCTCCACGTGCTTACGCTACTGTACGCTAGCGAGTAAACACTGACTTATTTTGCGTACATTGTGTTGTGATAGTTTTATTTTGCGTAGATTGCGTTGTGAGTCTTATTTTGCAACGATAATTTGCGAGACTTTGTTCTGTTATAATCTTAAAATGGTCTTTATTCGCGTACATTGTGATGTGATAGTTTATTTGTGTGTTAGTAATTTTTTTGCGAACTTTGTGTTGTAATAATGCTTTATTTACGTATATTATGTTGTGATAGTGTTTTATTCGCGTACTTTGTGTTGTTGTTATCGGTACTGAATTGCCGATAGTTTTAAATTTAGCTTTTGCGTTATTAATTACATACAGATGAAAACTATTAGGTACATATTATTCAAATTCCAATCACATACCATAGAATTCCACTTATTTCCGTACATATATGTTTCCAATGATTTATTTCGCATACATTGCTTGTATAAAGTGACCTATTTTATCAAAATTCCACGAATTCAACTCAAAAAGCAATGTATTATGAATAACGGAATAGTCTCGTCATACGTCCGGATTCTATGGCCATCCGGACGTCCGGGCTGACAGTTCACATTTGAATATCACAGTCAAAGCAAATTAATTTTACGAATGTGTTAGTTCTGCTTTAATTTATTAACTTTATTAACCCTTTCGTTAATATGTTTGTTTGAAGCTCTGCTCTCTACTGGTATTTCGGATATTATTAAGTAAAGTAATGAAATAGTCACTCGTCAGATGTTTTCAATCCGCCATTTTGGTTTTCTGACGTCACGTCTGTACCGTATGTAGAGCAGTGATAGTCTTACGGCAAAAGAGCCTGCTTCACTTGATTATAATCAGTGAGGCTCGGGTTCGAATCCTGGCATGTAGGCATGTACCAATGAGTTGCTCGACGGTGAAGGAAAACATCGTGGGGAAACCCGTTAGTCCCAGAATTAATTCTGAAGTATGTGTAACAGACAAGGTCCGGCGATGGGCTCACCACCTACCACGGGTGACATGGGTAGTTCCTGAAATGGAATACCTCTGCTATACCTTTAATAGTAAGACATGAGATTAAAAAGAGCTGCCCTTGAGTTTATTGCTGGTTCTTCTTGGGGTACTGCATTTGGAACCACCAACTCGTCGGTTAAGATGGGCTGCTGTTTACATTTAGCCAATCTTCATGGACGAGTTTATTGTGCCTTGTTATTAGACTATTGACTGTTGTAAGTGTAATTCTTATTACCTATAGAAATAAAGACATTTTCATTTTCTGCCTACCCCCTCGGGGATAAAAGGAGTGACATTTTTTTTCTTCCGTTTATGATGACTTGATCTAAGTAGGTGTGTTTCTAATATACCCCCGAAGAAGTAGCGTGATGGCGTCAGCACAAATCGCTTGGCGCTGTTGGTTATGGCCGATAAAACGACGGTATCGCCAATGACATTTTATATGTAGACACGTTATATTTATATTAAGTCCTTATAGATAAAAAATATGACAAATACAGACTAATGTTTTTGTTTCTGTGATTTTGGGATTAACAGAAAAAGTAGACTATATTGGTAAAACATACACTAAAAGTCATTTTTGTTTGAGTCAAATGCTAGATAAATAGAAACATTATTTGCAAGATTTTAAATTATATCGTTAAATAAACTTTAATTTAGGCTACTCGAACCAACTTATATACATACATACATTTCCCGATTACAGGACCATAAACAATAAGCAACGCATCTACCAATGTTTATATAAAATATCATTGGTATCGCTTATCTTATTAAAGTTAAGGGCCTTAAAAGCTGACTGCACGATATTGTGCCCTCAAACGTCTCTGGGAATTATGCGTTTATGTGAAGAAAATGGTGACCATAAATTCAAACTTGGATCACCGTCATAACGGACCAGCAGGCGTATTCACGGAGGCTCGACACCGTTTCCGTTCGATTCAGATCGAGTGAAAAAATTTTCGAAGTCGATAGATTCGACTTCGGTAAATTTTTCACTCGATCTGTCACTGTATTGTAGGCGTTTCTGACAGCCACGGATAATTTTCCGAATCCTTATGTCAAATATGACATTCGTTTTCGATACCGACATCTGTGAATAGCCCATCTTCGACAGATTTTCCGATTCCGAGTCGAATATCGAAGCTCCGTGAATACGCCTGCAGGCCTACCACCGTCCTTATTAAACTGTCACAGTTAGATTTTCGTCAGATCTAATGGAAGTCGTTAAGCCATGTGAAATGCCCTAGTGGCTTGAATTTTTTTAACAATTAGGTACGTGGTCACTTGCCTAATACCATCTCCTAATCACGTGGGAGATTCTGGCCCATACTTCCTCATGAGTGACATTTTGCTCAGCAGTGAGCTTTTGCGTAAAGGTTGATAAAGTTTTTTTTTTTTTTTTATTTGGAGTTAGTTTCGCAGTTGCCAGGGTCATAAGTAGATGAGCTATGTGTATTTACTTACACAAAAATTTTAGCTACAAAAATGTATTTAGACTCATATGCTTCACCATAACATTTAGTATACGGACAGCAAAATTGTGGATTTTCAAGTGAGTGTTGAATATGCACCCTTTGGAAGTAAGGGTGTGGTCCCAGTGCAAGCGGGACACATTATTTTATGACTCGACATAAATATAAATTAACGATTCTTTGTTTTTTAGCATTCAATTATGAATCATAAAATAGTACAAAACAAAGTCGCTTTCTCTGTCACTATATCCCTATATCCCTATGTATGCTTAAAACTTTAAAACTGCGCAACGGATTTTGATGCGTTTTTTTTAATAGATAGAGTGATTCAAGAGGAAGGTTTTAGTGTTAGCATTGCAAAGCCGGGGCTGGTCACTAGTTTAAATATAAATAATCAGGTTAGATTCATTAATTTATTTATTATACACCTACACTACCACACCTTGATAAGAAACCACTTAATAGATCTCATTCTACTATATTATTGTGTGGTAAGGCGTACACATCTTTGGCTCAAAATAGGGACGATAGCGTAATTTTATAACTATAATAAATAAAATAAAACTAAACAAATCTTAATTAAAAAACTGAAAATATTTTATTATTACGAGTACCTCTAATACCTATCTATCTATTCATAAGTCAAAGTCAAAAATCAAAGTATTGACTTACAAGTCCACTGTTCAGGTTCAGTAACCTCATTTCAACTCTTAATACTCAACGTTTCAACTCCACCGCTTCAGCATGTATTTATTTATTTATTTAATTTAATTTAGGGATACCTACAGCTTTAAAAATAATAATGGGTAATGATTTTAAACATCGGGACGCCTATTAAAGGTCTTCACAAGTACATCTTGGAATATTTTAGGAAAACGTTATTCGCAATAAGTCCGCTAACAGTAGGTATGTTTTATGCTTAAAAAAAGATAATATGAATGTATGGTTGAGGAGAAAAATCATACGCATGACGCCACGCCGTTACTGGCGAGGAACCCGAGTGTCCACTGCAGGCGGTCTAGTGGCGGCTGCGGATGGCAGCAACCACCCGATGGCCGCTCCCGCACTCCATACACACGTCATCGAGCGGGTCTTGCGGAAAAAGGGAAATGATTTCAATGAACTTCTTGTTTTGCATTATATTAAACCGGCCAAGTGCGAGTGAGACTGTAATTTACTTAAATATAATGTATTTCAGGTTTCATTTTGAAGAATTCGAAAATAATGATGGTATTTTTTAACCGACTTCAAAAAGGAGGAGGTTATCAATTCGTCTGTATGTAATTTTTTTTTATGTTTTTTACCTCAGAACTTTTAACTGGGTGGACCGATTTGGATGATTCTTTTTTTATTTCGGTCTATTCAGATTGGTCCCATTTTAATTTCGTCCAGTTTTGACAACGGAATCCATGAGAAAACCATATAAGTTGAAAATTGAAGTCGGTTTTTTTTACTCTTTATTTGATAATACGGAGATTGCGACGCAAAAAATCAAAAAATCAAATACATTTTTTTTATTTCATATTAATTATTATAATGCCGTTTGCTGCAATGATACCACTTTCAAAAATTACTCCCCGGGTCCAAAAGGGGAGGGCCTTTTGGACCCTTTTGCGAAGAAAATAAACATAGGGTAGGCAGAGACAATAGATATAACTTGTTGAATAAATTAACATATTTATAAAGGATCCTTCGTTAGTGATCAAGTTGAAAAAGCATATTTAAAACTATTCCAAATTTCGAGAGTTTTAGTACTTATACAAAGCGTAACAGAAAAAGCGCAATTCCTCATACACCCCAATTACTTAGTAAATTAATATAAAAAAATTATGATCCAATCGAAGTTTAGTTATATCATTATCTCTAACCAATTTTATTAAATATCGATTAATAATAGTACGATTTCCATAGAAATCACTAAAATCAGCTACGATAATTAATTCTTTTGAAATAAATAACACATATTAAAAATAGCTGAAATCGAATAAGTAGTTGTTACTGAACAAACTAATTTCAGGAATTGCGCTTATTATGTTACATGTTGTATACTTTAGGATATAAATATATTATGTAGATTGTGGATAGGTAAACAAACTAAACAGTTCTACGTTTTGTAATAATGTAACAACACCCCAATTTATGAAAAGCCTTTAAAATTACAGCCAATTTCGTGAGACCAAACAACTCGCCTCCAAAAAGGAATAAATATTCATAAAGCCTGTCGGTAAATATGTTTGTTCGGCCCTCATTAGCCTTCAGCAATTACCCATTAAAGCAATTACTCTCTTTTCCAGCCAACTTCGACGAAATTTAAAAAAGAAAAGTTGATTGCTGCCAGAGGTGACAGTTACCATAATTTTCGTGGTAATTGGGAATGATTTTTATCAGTTTTTTCGTCGTATTTTGTATCGGTTTAAGTTGGGCGTAGCTAAGGGGGGGGTGCGTTAGGGTGGTCAGCTTTACCTAACAAACGAAAGAATTTATAGATACATATAATAAAACTGTAACGAGGCCGTGTCTGTACATGAAATACTTTTTATATTTTTTTGCCTAGTTAAATAATTATTTATCGATGTTGATATCAAAACAATATTTTTAGAAATTGTTGTCTATCTGTCTGGTTGTGCACGCATAACGCAATAACTACTGGACCGATTTTGGACGCGAGATGTCATAATTATTTCACTAGATAGACTTATGACCACTGGGTAATAAGTTTTGGATTACACTTTTGTTCGCTTTGGTCACTATACTCTCGTAAATTTAAATATCTTTGGTTAACATATAGAATCTGAAGAATGAAGCAACAAAAGTATGTTTTTTTATTTTTGACTGATAGTTACTTTTGTTGTTATATTTAATTTTATGATTGTTTATTCATCTATCTATCATCATGGAAAACAATAATTTAAATAGAAATAATATCACGCCTTTTATCTCCGAGGGGGTAGACAGAGGTATACCATTTCTGAAAATACCAACGTTTTACCAGTAACCTGTATTCCTTAGCGTGATAGCGGTTGAGCCCATCTCCGGCCGGGTCTGTTACACATGACTCAAAATTAATTCTGGGACCTGAGGGTTTCCTCACGATGTTTTCCTTTACCATCGAGACAGTGATAGATAACTATGTACGTATAAGCTATTGAAGAACTCGTTGGTACATGCCAGTATTCAAACCCGAGCCTTACGAATACGAAGCGGGCTCTTCAAACCGCTGGAAACCGCAAAACTCATGGAAATTTTTGCCAAAGGATTTGCCTACTCAATGATTGTCACCCTATAAAGGGTTGTGGCAAGACAAAGACAAGTTGTTGTACTGTCTCTGTCACGCTGCATAACTCTGCCCTTGTCCCGCACAAGGGCCGTGATGAGCGTTAATTGCTTCATTAGTTGATCTTCTCTAAGTAAACCGTCGAATAATAAGCTTCGTGCAACTCTTGGCTTCTTACAGATTAATGTTTTGTGTACCCTATATAAGTGGCTTATAATAATTTGGCTTAATAAGAAACTGTTTTTTTACTATAAAATTAAATTTGATAAGAGATACTTATTAAGAAAATTGTAGGTACAAAAGAAAGAAACTCTTTACTGTTAAAACAATAGCAACTGATGATAAATAGATAAAAGGTAAATAGTGTATTTATGTACTTACACACTTACATTTTATACAAATGTTGCTGGTTTAAATAGTATGGGATAATTGTACAGATTCCAATCCAAATCAGTAAGCTGCTTCTATAAAAGAAGTGTTTTCATTTATAGTTAAGCTAACATCGAATACAATATATGCCTACAAAATAATAATAATAATATAATCTCACGCCTTTTATCCCCGAGGGGGTAGGCAGAGGTATTCCATTACTGGATATACCCACATTTCACGAGATATATTGGACCCCTAAACGTGATAGGTGGTGAGCCCATCGCCGGACCGGGTCTGTTTACACATGTGTCAGAATTAATTCTGAGACCTGCGGGTTTCCTCACGATGTTATCCTTCACCGTCGAGCTAGTGATAAATATGTACGTACGTTTTTGAAAAACTCATTGGTACATGCCAGGATTCGAACCCGAGCCTCACTGATTTTCGGCCGGCTCTTTAACCGCCTATATTTATATGCCTACATTCTCTCAAAATATGCGAAAAGACAACACAGCAATTTGCTACGGGATGGTGTGATTTGTCGTTGAAAATCCACTGAATAGTTGAATAAAGACAAGTGATTCAGTGGAGTTTCATGGTTTTCTTACAGAGGAACCCTAAAAATTAACAGTGCCCACGTACAGCGAATAAAACAACTTCTTGCCAATAAAGTTTCTTTATCAAACACTGCGGACGTGAGCCCGTGCTGCTGTGACACACGGGCTTAGAGTTCGGGCAACATACTCAATAAGTCAAAGTCAAAAGTCGAAAATAATTTATTTCTGTAGGTACAAAAAGTACACGTAGAAGTGTCAATAGTCTAATAATAAGGCACTAAACTCGTCCATGGAGATTGGCTAAATGTAAACAACAGCCCATCTTCACCGTCCCGACTGTTTTCTGGTTCAAATAATAATAAATAAATAATAATCTCACGCCTTTCTTCCCCGAGGGAGTAGGCAGAGGTATTCCATTACTGGATATACCCACATTTCACGAGATACATTGGACCCCTGAACGTGATAGGTGGTGAGCCCATCGCCGGACCGGGTCTATTTACACATCTGGTTCAAAATGCAGTAGATACCTCTTTACACAGTTACTGATTTTACATCTCTGTCTCGGAGTTTTTTCTCTCAGTTTTCTCAGCTGAGATTCTTGTATACATTTAATTACGACGTCTTGTTAAGTGTGTGTCACTTGTATGACAGCAAGCAATATGACATATTTTTTTATATTTTCTCTCGGCAAGCAATAGGGAATTACATACCTAGGGAAGTGATATAAAACATGTCTCAGTCACATGTAATTGTCAATCGAGCCGAGGTCCATAAACAAGTGATCTGAGGCTTTCTTATTTACTTCCCGAGGTATGTATACTTTTTTCTGCTCGACGTAAGCATCAACCTCGTTTAGCGCATCGGGCCGAAAGTTGACGTTTTCCGCACGAAGAAATGAAAGCATATTATTTGTCTGAACCTTAAACGACAGAGGGGGACTTAGGGGGGGCTAGATAAGTGTATAAGTTTCACCGGGCCCGCTAGTGTGTATAGGTATAGGTGTGTAGTGTGTAGGTGTAGGAGTGTGTGAAGATATTTTATTCCCGATCCGCCCAGGCCGTGTGTCTTAATAGTTGACCGTCGACCGGCCTACTGTAAATCACGGCGTCATCCTTGCGGCCTAGATTTATGCCTGGCTTCTTGCTTAGTCCTCCGCCTTATTTACTACATGATTTAGCCTACGTATAACAAGAACAGCTTTATTACTACTTTTATAGGTTTATTACTCAATTTATTACCTGATTGTGGTTTGCCAAGCTTCTGTTTCGCATAAAACGGTTATATTTGCGAACCATTTTGCGTTTGCAACTATTCTTATACGAGTATTTACCTTTTATAAAGAAAAATATTGAAGTCGGATCAGATTTAGAAGTTAACTCCTTTAAGGAAGATCTTCCTTTTACACAATGGAGAAGCATTCATCCTCCACAATTTTGAACTTCTAAAAATAACAGATACTAATAAAAAGTCCGATAATTGTAAACAAGTAGTAAACAGTCGTGTACTCGCACAAGCAAGATTTGGCCTTAATAACTACTATATAAGGTTCAATGTTGTCTGATACATACATTTTCTTTGTTATAGCTGTTTTTTCTTTGCTTTTAGAAACCTTTAAATTAGCTTAGATTTGTACCCAACAATGTAGATGTCAATAATGACAGTATCTGCAGTACCTACGAGTACATACTCAGTGCGTAACAGTATTTAAAGGAATCAAACACGTAATCTAGTGAGGAAACTGGAAACTATTTTCATCAGGCTTTATGTCGTGCAGTAAATGTGCTTGTTAACTCGTGCAGGGTCCTTTAGATAAAAGAATAAAAATAAAGGCGTCATTTCCGCCACCGCGTTTGACCGTAAGACCGCGGTGGCGAGTTTTACGCGCGCTCGTCAAACTTAAGACGATAGGGTTGCTATGCTATTTTTTATATAATATAATATAATAATAATATAATATATATAATATAATCTCACGCCTTTTATCCCCGAGGGGGTAGGCAGAGGTATTCCATTACTTACATTTTATTTTTTATTAGCTTAGATATTGTCCCACTGCTGAGCAAAGCCCTCTCTTCCCTCCACTTATACCTATTCTGTACCTGCTATGCTAAAACTATATTAAAACAAGGTTTTCCCGGGAAAATAAGTGGCGTAATTGGCGGGATGGGGTAATAAAAACTGGAGCTTTCAAGAGACAATTCTTCCAAATGTATCAGCAAAGTCAAAGTCAAAATGTTTTATTTAAAATAGGAACTTACAAGTCCACTTATTGAACGTCATTTCAACTCCACCGCTACAGCATGTATGGTTGAGGAGAAGAAGCGGGGCAAGAAACTCCTCAACAAAATATTCTTTTAATCAATTGTTACTTAACACTAAATTGGGTTACATAATTTCGTTTGTTTTTCGCTATCGTATTGCGCTGGACTGGAGGAAATCTGTTCCAAGCATCATTGTCATTTATATAATCGTCTAGTTTGTAATATGACATTTTACAAAGTACATGTTTAACATGAGTTTATGATACAACTCGTCGAGGAGGGAGACGGGAGCCTGAATCTCCGGGAGCTACGTGTCTTCACGGACGGCTCAAAAACGGCCTCCGGCACCGGCTGCGGTGTGTTCTCAGAAGACCCACAAATATACATATCTAGGCCCCTAGGGGCTCACAATACAGTCTTTCAGGCTGAGTGCGTGGGCATCTACATGGCGGCGACGGCCATAGCTGCAAGGAGAGTAAAAGGTGCATGCATACGAATCCTCTCTGACAGCATGGCGGTTCTACAGGCCCTCCGGAGAAACTCAATCAAGTCGAGTCTCATTATGGAGTGCCATGAAAAGCTAATGGAGGTAATCTCCCATAATACAATCACTTTGCAATGGATCAAAGGCCACAGCGAGTCGCGCGGAAACGACGCGGCTGACGAGTTGGCCAGAAAGGGATCAGGTACGGCGGCGATAGGCCCAGAGCCCATTGTTCCCCTCCCCTTCGGCTGGCCCCGAACACAACTGCGACTCCGGGCACAGGCTGAACAGGAACGCGCTTGGACCGACCTGAGTGAGTGTAGACAGGCGAGATCTGCGCTACCACACCTGGATCGACGTCTCTCCCGCACCCTGATAAACCTGAACCGGAGATAGTACGTACGGTGACTGGGGCCATAACAGGCCACGGTCCCTTTAACAAACATCTGTTTACTTTGGGTGTCACCGACAGCCCCCTGTGCAGAGTATCCATGGTGGCTCAATACCGGGCGAAGCACCTTGGATCCCCGAGGTCGCTCTCCGAAGCCCTGAAGGACCTCAAGTCGCTGCTGGGCTTCCTGGAGGAGCTGGGATGGCAAGAGTAGAGCCATTCCCATCATCACGCAAAATAGGCGCAGAAAGGACGTCGAGTTGCGGAAACAAGTCCGCGTTAACATACATACATACAACATGAGTTTTGAACACAGTTTCAGGCAATTTCAAAATTTGTTCTGGTATTTTATTATAAAAGCGTATGCAAAGCAACACAAAGGAATTATTAATTTTACTCAGCTTAGCGTTTGTCGATAGTACATGAGGCAAATACTAGTTTTTCTAACAGTGGCAACCCTACGTTTAGTTCCCCCCACTCCGCTGCAGCTGCAAATGGCCGCCGTAAACTTTAATAATCTCCTTTTAAACTTAGATGAACAAGTTTTATTTTTATCCGACACCGCAGCCGCACGTGCCATACATCCACTACGCTTTTCAGCACAAAAATGAACCTTAAACTCGTTTGAACATGTTACAGAGAAACCACAAAGGAATTGACACTTCTACAAAATACGCGAAGAACAAATAACAGAGATATTCCATTTCTGGAAATACTCACCTTTCACGAGAATATTCGACCCCTAAACGTCCGTGGTGAGCCCATCGCTGGACCGAGTCTATTTACACATGGCCTGCGGGTTTCCTCAAGATGTTTTCTTTCACCGTCGAGCTAGTGATAAATATGTACGTAAGTTTTGAAAAACTCATTTATACATGTCAGGAATACCTTTGTCTACCCCCTCGGGGATAAAAGACGTGAGTTTTTTTTATAATTCACATTAGGCATGAGATTTTCATAAACTTACTTAATAAGTACATATTTATCAATAGCTTGACGGTGAAGGAAAACATCGTTAGAAAACCTGCAGGTCCCAAAATTGATTCAGAGCCGTGTGTAATGCACCCCGGTCCAAGGGACTCACCACCTTTCACGTTTAGGGATAAAAAAATATATTATAAGTGGAATTTAGGCTTTTTGTCGGGTATGAGAAGAGGGACATAATCAAAGAGATTAAAATATAATAAGGCATAGAGGGGACAAAGCGAGAAAAAATTGAAGTCAAAAGTTATTCCAAGTGGAATAAGTCTAGTACAATTACGACCGAATGACAGCTCGCGTTCACACTAAACTGACATAACAAAGACTTGACGCTTAGGCTTCAAAGTTTTGTATGAAAATATTCCCAATGCCCCCTCTATGCCCTATTCTATTTAAATCTCTTTGGACATAATGCTTTTTGTATAATTTTCATTTTGCTGTATATTCTGGGTTTTGACTCATATTAGTGATAGTATATGTGGCAAGTATCCGGGAAACTGTGCAGTGAATGGGAAATTCGATGAAATGCGAGGGACATTTGATGGACATTTAAAGATTGCCTCAAGAAGTCACAATGAAGTCTTCAGTAAAAGTGCTATCATTTTAAGACACAGAATTTTTGTAAACTCTGAAGCAGAGCCGTTTAACTAACATGTCATGTCGGGGACAAGCAATGATAATGCGTTTCTTAGTTATTAAAATATAATTGTAGTTTAGTACAATAAGTTTTTGGAAAAGTATTCAAATTTTATAAGTCGCTCTGTCGTGAAGATTGCAAGATGGCGAACTGTCGTTGCGCGCTTGCGACGGCAGGTCTTGAGCTCAGTCGCCCCTTCCCCCACTTCTCCCCGCTGCTATACGGCGTGGACAAACATGAAAGTAAAGAATAAAGACTTGGTAACTATAAATTACTTTGGCAAAAAGCAAAATGCGGTGAAAAAAAAGAATTGGAAGTTCCAGTACCGACTGGAATACCTCTGCCGATACCCTCGGGGATAAAGGTGTTACCTCAAATAAGCCAACGTTTCCGAGGGGCGCTAAAGTGTGATATAATAGCGCCCCCGCGAGCCATATGGAGATTGCCGATATGACTCCCTCGGGGCGCATATAGGATTATCGTAGGTTCCACAGCATCTTGCTAGAGAAATGTGGGTATTTCTGCCAACCCCTTTGAGGATAGGGTGTGAATGTATGTTTATATGAACTTCCAATACTGACTGACAGATATAAGTCTAAACAGTTAGGTTAAAAAGCATGCAATTTTGTGCAGATGTTTGGTGTAATAAATAAGACAGGATTTTTGAAAAGGAGACGTTTCATGAATGTATGGAGACCGGGCCTGCACCATGTTCACAGTTTTTTTAGATAAATATAATTAAAATAACTATAGAAACTAACTATTCATGATTTTGCTTAAAATATTTGTCTAGTTTCGTTGTACAATAAACTTTAATTTTCATTAAACTAGCATCGCGGCGACCGAAAAAAAAATGGCGAACTGACAATTAAAATGACAATTGAGATTATTTTGATGTTTGTCGGACTAATTCACAATATCATGGAATTTGGGCTTAAGAAGTTAGAAATAGTATTATTTCAATACGACTTCATGCGGATCCATTGAAGTTTAATTACTTTTGTGCAAGTTAAATAGATGGAAATGATTTTTTTAAATATTTTTCTGATAATCACTAGATTTTTCTCTGTCATTCACGCTGGTGTACAATGTGCAGGCACAAAATGGAACGATTCCTTTGTTTTGAAGTTCGTTATTTTTCCAAATCTATTTTCAGCTAGTTCTTTATATATCTATTCACTATTTTATCACTTTAGCTTCCACTGTATCGTAACCCGTAACACGTAACGAAGGGATGAAGAAATAGTTTGCAACAGTCCCCTACAAGATCGGTTAACCCTAAATCAGTCACGCAATGCTTCCGCCGAGGGGTCTAATCGACCTCGCAGATTTACAACTATTTGGATCCTACTCCGTCAGGTCAAGGAGGTACAGGTTATAGGAGAAATAAGAGGCGTGATAAGAAATCAAATAAATCCCTACTGTGTCTTAGGGCGTGATTTAACTGTTAGAGGGCATTGGGAATATTTTCATACAAAACTTTGAAGCATGTTTGAAGCTCAAGCGTCATGTCAGTTAGTATGTACGCGAGCTGCCATTCGGTCGAAATTGTTCTAGACTTATCCTACCTGGAATAACTTTTAGGCTTCAAATTTTCCTCGCTTTGCCATATTATATTTTAATCTCTTTGATCGTGACGACAGTTTGATATTAGACTATTGACTTTAAATTTTGTAATTAGCGATTTTTATAATAGGTCCAATACTTTGCGTACAAATTGAAAAATTCTGACAGTTAGGTGGCCACTAACATAACACCATCTCCTAACCAAAGAGTGGGAGTTGATGATGATGATAAAGATGATGATATCTAAAAAATTATTTCTTTTAATAATATTAACATACATTTAAAATAAGTAGAGTCGGGGTCATATTCGAACTAGGGATGTATCCGATACCGATACCGACGATACTTCGGGTTTGCCGATATATCGGTATCGGCGATATTTTTATGGCAGATTCAACGATACTTTTCAAATTTCGCGCTTTAAAAATGTAGGTAATGTAAAACGTGTTGTCCCATCTATTTCGTTGCAAACAACTGAAACAACGCACGAACTAACTATGCTCGGGGAAACCCCCGTGCTTTATATTTATAAATGTTTATTTTGATTACTAAAACTATTAATTAATTGTGTTTTATTTATTCTACCTTTCTTTTTGAATTCAATAAGCGTATCGGTATCGGTATCAGTATCGCCGATATTTTTATAAGAGTATTGGTATCGGTATCATATCGGCAAAAAGGCGTATCGGGGCATCCCTAATTCTAACCCGAAAACCACACGAAGAATATAAGAAGCTTATGTAAAGAAAAACAGCGAAAATATGTTATATTTACCTTCAATTTTTGCGGCAAACACGCGCCTTAAGGGAAACGGGTATCACTCTTACAGTTTTATTGATGTTTTCCAAATAATCCGGCTTGTACTAGCAAACATTACATCTTATAAGAAATTCAAAAAGTGTTTTCTTGGATATTTCGGGGAAGTTAAAAACTTTAGACACGGCGGTCTTACCCGGTGATTGAAGCGACATTTTATTGGATTAGAGTAAAACTGTTATTTTTACAATATCCTACTTTAATATTTATAAACGCTAAAGTTTGTATGGATGGATGTGTGGATGTTTGTTCCTTTTTCACGCAAAAACTACTGAACAGATTTTGATGAGTTATATAGCTGATACATCAGAAAAACACATAGGGTTTAGGAACGGGAACAACGCGGGTAAAACCGCAGGGCGCTAGTTTGAACATATAAAAAAAATTAAGTAGTGTAGATAGTTAGTTATCGATTTTGATATCATAATACCATTAATTTTTGTCCGTCTATGCAGCTGAGATAACTGAGTAACTGGGTCAACATTTAGAGTACTTTTTACTATAGGAAAGTATACTATTCCGACAAGAAAATATACAAAATTGCTAACAAGAGAAATATTTAGGTACCTACTACGCGAAACGATAACACATAGAAGCTTTAAATAATGTATGTAGTAGTATGTATCTCAAAGTTATTGTTATATTATGTTAAAATTTTGCTAGATTTTATGGAGTTTTAAATGTTTAATTATATGTTATAACATTATTGTACGTCTGATCAGTCTAAGAATCAACAATACAGATTTATCCTATCTTATTTTTAGATTATTACGTCGCTGAATATAACCTACTCGCAAGTTCAAAATTATGCTCCTAGCGTCATAGTAAGTTGCACTAAAGTCGCCCACAACTTTGCTATACAACTCGGCACCCTGACTCCGCTCGGCTATTGTCAGCGAAGGGTGAAAGTTACGAAAGAATAGGACCAGTTTTATGAGGGAAATACAATGTAGGATCAGCACAAAAGATCTCGGTTTCATCTAAATTACGTGGTGTATTGTTGGGGGGTTGGGATGAGACATTTTTGTCGACGACGCTTTTTAATCTACATCATACAGTTATTTATTCGGTCTTTGTCCTTTTTTTGGGACTTAATTTTGTGATTTTCTCAAGGAAAACGGTTCGTTCCCGTGTTTTCAAATTAAGTCTGCGTGATATTGTTTTGTAAAGGGAAGTAGGTACATATTTTCAACCGAATTCAAATAAAGAGTAAATAAAATAGCATAGACTTCAACGAATAATACTAAATATACCATCACATTGAGAACTTCTTTTTTTGAAGTCGGTTGAAAAAATAATTAATATTGAGTTATTCGTCCATTTGTCGCTCAGATACTAATTTAAAACTTATACCTAAGTATGTTTTTCTCAGGGATGCCACTGTCAGAACTCGACCAAATTATTTAAATAGGAACCACACGGAAAGTACCAGCTTTCAAATAAAAAAAGAATCATCTAAATTTATGTTTGTTTTTTATGGCTGCCTACTAAATACCATTCCACTCTCATACCATCTTATAGAGTAAACAGGGGAATAATGAAAACCAGCTCTACTGAGTCAACTATTATGGCTTGGTAGAACAAGCTGATTATTCTCCCTTTGCCAAGCTATCAAGGTGCCGAGAATGTTTTGAAAATTATTTGTGGCAATAAATATATTTTCTTTCTTTCTTCTTTCTTTCTTCTTTCTTTCTTTGTTTCTAAATCCAAACCCACCCAGTCGAAAGTTCTGAGGTAACAAACATAAAAAAACATACGTGTCAAATTGAGAACCACCTCCTATTTTGAAGTCGGTTGACGAGTTTCTTGCCCCGCTTCTTTTCTTAAGCTAAGCATGCCGAGGCGGTGGAATTTCAATGACTTTCAATAGTTTTAATAAGCGGACTTATAAGCCTCTAATTTTAATAAAATCATTTTGATTGAACTAACTAAACTTTGAACTAAACTTCCCGCTACAATAATACACAATACGGAACTCTGAATCTCAGTACATCGTTTTATGGCAGCTCCTATAATCCCATTAGCGGTTAGAGCGAGCAAGCTGAGATAGCGGATCGTATCATTGCTTTAATCACGGGGAATCACCCGCAACGTTACGATGTTGTGGGGAATCCCATTAGCTGGGATTCGAGTAATTTCGTAAGATTCACTGTTGATTGGGTAGTCTGTTATTAAGTTAAATAAGTCTAGTGTCTATACTTCACTAGCAGTAGCAGAGCAGAGAGAAAAGCCTTTACAGAAGTCGAAACATGAGATTAATAAACCTTTACGCGAGGTGTATCTAAAGAACACTAAGGAGTAAAAAACTGACTTCAATGAATAATACTAAAAAATGCATTCGAATACTTATAGGGTTTTCTCATGGATGCCATTGTCAGAACTAGACGAACTTAAAACGAGAGCAATCTGGAAGCATCAACTTTCAAATAAAAAAAATCGTCCAAAACGGTTCACCCAGTGAAAGTTCTGAGGTAACAAACATAAATAACATACAGACAGACGAATTGATAACCTACTCCTTTTCGAAATCGGTTGAAAAGAGCTGCCCTACAGTTTCTTGCTGGCTCTTCTCGGGGTACTGCATTTGGAACCAGCAACTCGTCGGTGGAGATGGGCTGCTGTTTACTTTAGCCAATCTTAATGGACGAGTTTAGAGTGCCTTGTTATTAGACTATTGACTTTACTAAGTGTATTTTCCATACCTACAGAAAATAAATTAGTTTGAGTTTGACTTTGAAAACATATACCAACCGTTGAAAAGTGGGTATTCCCAGGAATTGAATATCGCTTCATTGCACCCTCTAGCATTTTTACTTACTAGCAGAGACCAGACTGATAATCGAAGAATGAATGGAGCTAAAACTCTATCTACGTTAGAGATCTACGCGAATTGCACGAACTATTTAGCGAATAAATCATTCAAACTATCCACAACTCCATTTATTCGTTCATTCGAAGTTCCGGGCGTCAATTCCATTTCCAGTTTCAAATTTAAAGGTTCCGAATTCCGAACTTTATCAAGGCTCTCTTTCACTCGCTTTTTCAGTTGAAATTCCAAACTACCAATTTCCTATTTGCCTGTGAATTGTGATGTAACATCAACTTACTCACGGGAATCGGTAATAATTTGTGTAGTTTAATCGTCGACATTTGTAAAATAATGAGAGACTTTGGGCAACACTGTGTCCATTGCTACTTTGGAGCCATAAATATTCCTCACCCATATGTAATGCTTAATCGCAAGAGTAGGTACCTAAGGCACTATTTGACGTAAATAAATAAAAACTTTTTAACAAAAAATAAACCTCCGAAAAACTGAAAAGCAAAAAATAAAAAACAGTTTCTTCGGTTGTTTAATTTTTTGTTAAAAGGTGTTTATGTTATAGTTTTTTGTGATACACAACTCTGCTTTAAATTGGTGAGTGAACAAATAGACCCACACCTATTTTCCAAAGGATAGGAATTTTGTTTATCAAATTGATATGAAACCTACCCTATTCAATAAAAAAATAATTACTTATTAAAATCGGACTACTTACTCTATAAAAAGTTATGAGTAATCATGATCATACATAAAACAAAATATAGGTTACCTACGCGTCGACTTGAATACCTCCTCCGTTTTTTTCGTCGTCGTCGAAAAAGAAGTAGGTATTCACATGTACACAGAAAATTGTGGAAAGAATTGTTATTATATAAAGATAAAAATTATTTCAAAAATATTAAATATTTAAAGATAAAAATTCTTTCAACAATTTTCTGGAAGTAACATGGGCTGTAATTTTCTCGAGGGAACGGAACATACGACCGTGAAATAACGAGGCAGCTGGTAAATTTATTAATGCAATGTAGGTAATTTTGACATTAATTATTGTCAATGATGTTCGTTGGTTATTATTAGAGACAGTGTCTGAAAAACACGCAGCGAACGTTTTAAATGTCAACTAAAAAAGATTCCTATTCCAATACACATAAAGCAAAATGTGAACGCCTGACAAATTGTTTATAGCAAATACTTCAAAAATTATCATTAGGGTTAAAAATTGTGCAGGCGTTGAAAATCTTAACTGCAAAGCTTAGAGATTTCAGCTGCTGATGCCAGCAAAGCGATTTATGATACCCCCCTTACTGCTGAAGGGCAAACGACCGACCCTTGTAAGGTTTTCTGGCACGTTGTCACATTATCTCACATCTAGAGAGGTCACGCGCGTAGGCAATGCAATGCGGTGTTTACTGGTCTATTACTGCTGTTTCCTGGAGTCTTTCGAAATATCACTGACTTTGCAGAAATAGGTCGAAGTCTAAACTTGAAGTAAAAATCAATCAGGTACAGAATCGTGTTTGAAATAATTTATTTTGTTTTTTTTTTATTTCTTATAAAATTTATGATTAATTCAAAGATACACTTAGTTTACTGTTGGCAAAAAAAAAAATCTCAAGCCTTTAATCCCCGAGGGGGTAGGCAGAGGTATTCCATTTCTGGATATACCCACTATGTTGGCAAAAATGATGCTTAATTAGTCCATAATATACATATTTTGTAATGAAAATGCTCTGAATATTAAACTAAAACGTTATCATTTTATGTGTAGTCAATTGTGTCACTTTTTTCTTGTTTTCATTTTTGAAGATAGTATAATTTCATTCTTTATTTGAATGTTAATTTCGATACGACACCCTACTACCCTACCTAGCATTCCTTTCATCTCAGAAATAGAAGTTTCTTCATCATAATAACCTTAACAGGTGTAATTTATGTAGGCACTCTAGTTACGTAGTATACACATCTGAAACCTTGCCTAATTCTGCACCTGTCCACACAAACAGTACAAGTTTCAAGACGAAAACGTTTGCTCAGCTACGCAAACACTAAGTTCTTAGTTTTATTAATCAATCACGTACCTAACCTAATTCTAGGTCTTTGGGCAATCAAACAACCTACATATTCTTCGAAAATATATAGATACCTAAATACATAGTAGTATATGTCCACGTCTTTTCCCGACGGAGTAGGCAGGGAGAATATACTGCCACCTGCTACGAAACCGATAAGTAAATCTAGCTTATTACCTATTAATAATCTAGCTTATTAGGTACGCCACTTGTTTAACTTGTTTTTTTATTATGTTTTCAATCTCTATTGGGTATTTCTGAAATATATAAAACAAGAAGCTGACTGGCTGAGTGACTGTCTGACTGATTGCCTGACTGATCGATCAACACACAGCCGAAACCACTGGATCTAGAAGAATGAAACTTTTCATAAAGATTATCCTTTTCACTCGCTTGCATGTGTTTCTCTTTTCGCCACCAGAGGCGTTGCTGTCGCCGCGCTTTCGAAAGATCCTAAGTCTATAGACGACTTCATGCGTATGGGGGGCCACTAGATGGCGTGCATAACACTAACTAATTCACCGACTTATAGTAGGTAGTAATACCTAGTTGAACTGTGTAATGTAGGTACTAGCAGAGACCAGTTTAAATAAAACTGGTCTCTGGTACTAGGTACACAATCTCACGCCTATTTCCATTAAGGTAGGCTGAAAGACTAGACTGCCACTTGCTACGAACCTAGCAGATCTGTCGAGCTTCATCCACATCTATTAAACGACTCATGCATGCTATTTGTATGGCTTTTCTTCAATACATCACCGACCTAAATACGTAGTTCAAGAAAGTTCAGGAAGTTCAATACCACCATAAAAAAATAGAGCAAAAAATGCACTTTTGACTTTTTTAATTTTCTGTGAAAATTTCAACTCGAAAGGCTACCTATTATTGTTTGAGATACAGCCCATTGACAGACAGACTTACGTATGCTTAGAATAGGGTCCCATTGGCAGCCTTTGACTACGGAACTCTAAAACTACTAAGTCCTAATACATAAGTTAGAGTCTATATGATGCGGAGTTCTCAAATGGTCCTCCCTCAGTTTCTCAGCTCACACACTCTTAAGGAAAGACATTAACATCCTTTTATAGCTAGGAATGTATTAATATAATAGATTCCTTAGGTATTAACGAGTCATAGTGCCGTTGTAAAAACTAAGCATTCGTCCTAGAGCCAGGCGCCAATCACCATCTATTAAGGCTTGAACAGACACGACACTTTTAGCATCAACGATCAGCGATTTAGTCGCTTTCGGAAAAACTATCTACACACGTATCGATATGTACAACATAAGGAAGATTAGGCGCACACACAATGCCACATTCGGAAAATGACATATTGACGCAAAATGCCACATTAGCGAAATGCCACACTACCAAAATGATACATTAACAAATTTCCACATTAGCAAAACCCACATTAGCAAAATGCCACATTAGCAAAATGCCACAATAGCCAAATGCCACCAGTTGCTAGATCTCGTGATTTAGATACCAAGAACAAACGCAAAAAGTCTCTAAAACATGTGATTCAGCAACCCTGAAACACGATACCGCCATCAAATCCAAATACTCAACAAAACGTGATACAGTGTCGATCCACACTCTAAAACGTGCTACTTCAATATCGCTATTAAACGCACTAAGTATCTAAATTGCCGTTCATATCGATTAATTAGAAAGTGCGATTACCCACCACCACAACAGATTGCGCGATTTAGATACCGCGATTACACACAAAAGTCTAAAACCCGATAGTCGCAGTCGCAAAATCGCCGATCGTGCAACTAAAAGTATCGCGTTTGATCTGAGCCTTATAATTGCCGCGAACTATTATTCCATCGGTACATAATGACTCACGTCAGGTATATGTGAACAAACATGAATCAAAGGTACATACATATGAGTATATATACGCAGATATTCGAATAGTCTGCGAAGTCGTGATTGTATATTAAATACTTGTGATGACTTCATAATTTTATTTCCATAGTTTCGATCTGATAGTCGGGGTGCGTCATCAATTAATAGGTAAAAGTTGCTGGACGGGTAGGTAATTAAAATTGCAAAATTTGGCACATACCCGTTTAAATAAAACATGGTCTGTGATTTTGGTCAATATACAACATGTAACAGAATAAGCGCAATTCCTGAAATTAGTTTGTTCAGTATCGACTACTTATTTGATTTCAGCTATTTTTAATATGCGTAAAATTTTTCAAAACATGAATTATCGTAGCTGAATTTAGTGTTTTCTATGGAAATCGTGCTATTATTAATCGATATTAAAGAAAATTGGTTAGACACAACTAAATTACGAAGGCATCATATTTTTTTTATACTAATATACTAATTGGGGTGTATGAGGAATTGCGCTTTTTCTGTTACGCGTTGTATATATTTATTTTCAACACACTTGCTCATAAAGTGGCTCTAATTTCACTGCAATTAGGCACATAATGACACCTATAATCAAACTGAGACTTTTTGTTTGCTATTATTCACTAGTGAGTTATAGATTTTTTTTTTCAATTTTGTTGCTAGAGTTGCTTTGTTCTTAAAAAAGTTTCGATACAAAAAAGATCGTATTCAATCGTACTAATAAATTAATACACAAATATGGCTTGCTCATTTCATGCAACTTCGTATTTAAATAGATCATTTCAACTTGTACGTGTTTAATAAACAAAACTTTCACTCAAATATAACTTTGGTTTTCTCTGTAAAAACTTTAAATACCCCATTTTGTACGTGGCTAAAACGCTATCCACGACAAACCAAAGAAAAAGAAACCTAATTTTTTTAGTCCATGGCCGATCGCCATTGTAAGATGCGAGCGCATAGGAAAACGAGGCTGTATGGGCCTAGATCCTTTTGCCTTTTCCAAATTATATAAATAAAAAATTGGAAAACCAATTAATTTTCCCCGCCATTGCGAATGATTATTTTAAAATGATTTTTTAGTATTATTTATTCACAAGTGTGTTGAAAAACGTCGTATGATACACGTGTGTATTGATGATTACCGTCCTCGGCTCTCTTATGACCCTCGCCTACGGCTCGGGTCTCAATGGCGCCTCAGCGGTAATCACCAACTTTACTCACTTGTACCATAATGTACTATTATTCATTTAGGCAACAGGCTTACAGTGTACACACCAAAACGCCCGTACTAAAAGTAATACATTCCCATATAGGTAACTATTGCAATATTTGTGTTCATGAACAGTCTGTTGGCTTCGTGTCTGGGTGTTTAATATTTATTTAAGTATGTTTATCAGTTGTTTAGTACCCATAGTACCTACAAGATCTGCCTGGTTTGGGACTAAATAACCGTGTGTGAATTGTGTCCCACAATTAAAAACAATAGCTATATTATGACTGGTGATAAAGAGTAAAAAAACCGACTTCAATCTTCAACTTATATGGTTTTCTCATGGATGCCGTTGTCAGAACTAGACGAAATTAAAATGGGACCAATCTGGAAGCACCAGCTTTCAAATAAAAAAATAATCATTCAAATAGGTTCACCCAGTCGAAGTTCTGAGGTAACAAACATAAAAAAAAATACAGACGAATTGATAACCTCCTCCTTTTTGAAGTCGGTTAAAAAGTAGATATTTCCAGAAATGGAATACCTCTGCTATCTCCCTGAGCGTTTATTATGAAAGTATATAGAAATAATGCGATAATTTACGAAGATTAGAAATAAATCTTCTCCTTACGCAACTAGATAAGTCCCGGCAACGTCAGCGAGACATAATTACCCGGCAGGACGTCCCACGCGGGACAATGTCCCGCTAAATCACCGCCACGGGACACTTTATCACGGGACCGCTGTAAAAGCATTTTTCTGAGCTAACGATGGCAAAACGACCCGCGTTTTGATATCGCTTTAAAAGATAATGGTGTTCTAGAGAATGGTTATTGTTTCAGATTTAGATAAAAAAAAGTATATAGGGCATGTGCAATCAAGAGAGAGTCAAGCTTTACACTATCAGTTTAAGTTGAGCTTTGATTTATACTGCTCGCCATAGAATACAGGGCCGGGTCAAAGTCCAAAATGACAATCTTAGTGTGCGTTTGACTGTACAGTCAAGAACTTTACACTTGTAGTGCGAGTCTGACCTCTAAGGTGATTGTAATAAGAAAGGTATAAAGTTCAATGTGCCAAGCTCTACGTGCTCTTGACTGTACCAATGAGTTTTTGAAAACTTACGTACACATTTATCACTAGCTCGAAGGTGAAGGAAAACATAGTGAGGAATCTCGCAGGTCCCAGAATTAATTCTGAGGCATGTGTAATAGCCTAATTGAACCCCGGTCATACGATGAACGACGACAAAGAATGTAGTGGGAAAATGTGTGTATTTTCAGAATTGGAATAGCCTAGGTATGCCTACTCCATCGGGAATAAAAGGCGTGCGATTATAACTCTTTTTTCTAAAAAAGGCTGTGATTAAAGAGGCCGCTTCTAAAAAGTGAGGGTCTGGTCGAATCTCATACAATGAGTTTTTCAAAAATTTACGTACATATTTATCACTAGCTCGACCGTGAAGGAAACCCGCCGGTCCTGCAATTACTTCTGAGGCAGGTGTAACATAAGAAAATGTAGCGACACTACACAAAACGCGCCAATAGACAGCCGAGTTCTAAACCGCGCTATCGAAGTTTTCTAAGTTTGTATAAATACAACTGTCCAACATCAACCGTTGGACCTTGTCCAGGCACGATCACCTCGCCTAAAGGAAGATCTTCCCTCTTCACGATGGATTAGCATTCCACCTCCGCTCCTCCATATTAGTCCATATTGGTGACCCGAAGTAATGGTGCAACGGAGTATTAATAGGATTAATTTATAACGAGATAGATAGCCTTTCATATTATGGTTTATTATTAAGTTACAGACTTTTAGAGACACTGGCAAAAATTAAAAAAAAAAAAAAAATAGAGCAGTGATAGCCCGGACGGTTAAAGAGCCGGTCGAAAATCAGTGAGGCTCGGGTTCGAATCCTGGCATGTACCAATGAGTTTTTCAAAAACTTACGTACATATTTTATCACTAGCTCGACGGTGAAGGAAAACATCGTAAGGAAACCCGTAGGTCTCAGAATTAATTCTGAGACATGTGTAAACAGACCCGGTCCGGCGATGGGCTCACCACCTATCACGTTTAGGGGTCCAATGTATCTCGTGAAATGTGGGTATATCCATATAAATTTTTGCCAGTGTCTCTGAAAGTCTGTAACTTAAAATAAAAAAAATAAATAATCTCACGCCTTTCATCCCCGAGGGGGTAGGCAGAGGAATGGAATACCTCTGCCTACCCCCTCGGGGATGAAAGGCGTGAGATTATTTATTTTTTTTATTTTAAGTTACAGACTTTCAGAGACACTGGCAAAAATTTATATCAATTAACTATACGCGCCACAGCCTAGATCGTCAGCCATAATGCGTGGGAGTACTGACAGTTCCTCGTAACGTCACGCGTAGAGACGTAGTTCCACTAGAGTTAGCTTGAATCGATATATTTTATCGGCTAACAGTACGTATTTCCAGAAGTGGAATACCTTTGCCTTCCCCATCAGGAAAAGACGTTAGCAATATCATCAGCCAGTAACAGCCCACTGCTGAGCTAAGGGTCTTTCCTCGCACACGAGGAAGTATGGGCTTTAATCTCCCACGCGAGCCCACCGCGGATTGGGAGACGGTGTTAAGCTAGTGGCCGCACTTAACAGTCAGAATTTTTCAAGCCACCCAAGGGTATCTGACATGGCTTAACGACTTCCATTGTGCGTAAACACAACGAAAACACAACGAAAACCGGGACCAACAATTTAACGTGACTTCCGAAACACGGAAGCGCTCGTGGTATAAATGCCAATAGGCGGTCACCCATTCACTGACTGACCGCACCCAACTTTGCTTAACCAATAGCAATATTATACTAAGTATTTATTGTGTTAGTAGGGCACTTAGTAGGGCCCTTCTTTAGCACACATTGGGTACAGAACCCTACAAAGAACCCTAACTTTCTATCAAATAACGGCAAAAGGTCTACCGGCGTTTCATAGGTCATTACACTGCTACTAATAAAATCAAATCCCATTCCATTATACTCGAATGAATCACCACATAACTGTTTGGCTTAACACGTGCTGTGGCCGTCACGTTGCGTGATGCTGAGTCACCTGATCGGTAAATTGCAACTTAACATCAATGTTTCCTCAAGAGCAAGTCTTGGCTACAATCTTCCTCAATGTTTCTTTAGAAAGCGGTATCTAAACCCAGTTTTAGGAAGGCAAAAATAAATTGCTGATAGACTTAATCTTTGTTTTAAATTTCTGGAATTGCCCACTTTTCACGAGATATATTGGACCCCTAAACGTAATAGGTGGTGAGCCCATCGCCGGACCGGGTCTGTTTACACATGTCTCAGAATTAATTCTGAGACCTGCGGGTCTCCTCCCGATGTTTTCCTTCACCGTCGAGCTAGTGATAAATATGTACGTAAGTTTTTGAAAAACTCATTGGTACATGCCAGGATTCGAACCCGAGCCTCACTGATTTTCGGGCGGCTCTTTAACCGTTCGGGCTATCACTGCTCGCTAATTGTACTAATCAAATAACAAACATCCTAAGTTATCCTAACTAATATTGTAAAAGTGAGTTTGTTTCATTGTTACGCCTAAACCAGTGAACTGATTTTAAAAAATATTTTACCATTGAAAAGCTACATTATCAGGGAGTAACATAGGCTATATTTTATCTCTGTATTCCTATGGGAACGGGAACTACACGGGTGGGGTTAAGTTTAAAAAAAAATTAAAAAAAAATTGTACGAATAAAGATTAACCATTTTACATATCTCTCGCACGATGCATACTTGTAAATAGCCTAGACAGACATAGATAAGTTGGACCTTTTTACCGACCACAACCGAAAAATGGGTCATCGAAAACGGACCTTTGGGTCTGGTATCAAGATCGCCCCTCCATTAATTCCGTACCCTAATTATAATGTACTCAATAAATTAGCTGACCCGTCGGCAGCCCAATTATTTACGCAATAAATAAAAGCGGATCCAACAACTCGGCGCTTCGCACATATTGAACTTTTAATCCGGTTTCGGGCGGAAAAATCCGGAAAATTCCGCTCGGGACCGGCTAATTGCATTCCGGTGTCCGGACGAGCTATACCGGACATGTCCGGAACACGGGTTGTGGTATCAGGCCGTAGGGTTCACAATTAAAAGTCATTTTATGGTTTTAAATGTATTCATTTGGTGAAGGAAAACAGCGTGAGGAAACCCACAGGTTCCAGAATTAATTCTGAGGCATGTGTGAGGCAACAGACCCGGTCCGCCAATGGGCTCACCGCCAATCACGTTTAGGGGTCGAATATTCTCGTGAAAAGTGGGTATTTCCAGAAATAGAATACCTGCTTACTCTTATTATTTGAAAATCGAAATAAGTAATTTCATGTTTAGAGATGTATTGGGATAAAATTTTCAATGAATGACCTGAGATTAAAAAGAGCTGCCCTTGAGTTTCTTGCTGGCTCTTCTCGGGGTACTGCATTTGGAACCAGCAACTCGTCGGTGGAGATGGGCTGCTGTTTACATTTAGCCAATCTTCATGGACGAGTTTAGTGTGCCTTGTTACTGACGTTTCAAAGTGTATTTTACATACCTACTGAAATGACTGGAAATTTAATTTCGATATTGTGAACTACCCTATTAAAACTAGTAAGTAAGTTTAAACAACGCGTAACAGAAATAGCGCAATTCCTCATACACCCCAATTAGTATATTATTATTAAAAAAAAAAAAATTATGCAATCGAACTTTAGTTATGTCTAACCAATTTTCTTAAATATCGATTATTAATAGCACGATTTCCATAGAAAGCACTAAATTCAGCTACGATCATTTTTTTTTTTTTAATTTAACACATATTAAAAATTGCTGAAATCGAATAAGTAGTCGATACTGAACAAACTAATTTCAGGAATTGCGCTTATTGTGTTACATGTATATGTCGTACTTTTCAACGGACTTCAAACAGGACTAGGTTATCAATTCTGTATGTATTTTTTTATGTGTGTTACCTCAAAACTTTCGACTAGGGGAACCGATTTGGATGATTCTTTTTTTTAAAGCTGGTGCTTCCAGATTGGTCACATTTTAATTTCGTCCAGGTCTGAAAATGGCATCAAACTCAAACTCATTTATTTTCTGTAGATATGGAAAATACACTTAGAAAAGTCAATAGTCTAATAACAAAGCACTCTAAACCTATCCATTAAGATTGACTAAATGTAAACAGCAGCCCATCTCCACCGACGAGTTGTTGGTTCCCAAGAAGAGCCAACAAGAAACTCAAGGGCAGCTCTTTTTATGAATGAGAAAACCGTATAAGTTGAAGTCGGTTTTTTACTCTTTTTATTAAATCTCACATCAGTACCTACGTATATCCTGGAATTTCCAAAATTCATTTCGGTTTTAATAAAATCCTTCGCAATGTCACTTCTCCAAATTGAACCCGAAACGGCGCCAATCGAAACAGTGCACTCTGGAACACTGCCAGTTGCCCTCTCTTTCTATCTTGTGCTGTGAGTGAGACGGGTATACCTTTTGGGGCAACAATGGCGACAGTCTTTGTGTCAATCAATAGCCACTTAATTGTGAAGACGCTTTGATTTAAAATTGAATACACGACTTGAAACATCTACGTTTCTATGAGCAACAATACGTAAACATCCATTCAGTGGTTTGCAACATTTGCATTGAATAAAAAATATTATTTTTGTACATAATATTTTTAAACTTTGTGTTTATTATAAAAATTATATTTTACGGAGAGCAGTGATAGCCTTACGGTTAAAGAGCCCGCTTCACATGATGATAATCAGTGAGGCTCGGGTTCAAATACTGGCATGTACAGTCAAGAGCACGCTAAGCTTGACACTTTGGACTTTGACCCGGCCCTGTATTCTATGGCACGCAGTATAAATCAGAGCTCAGCTTAAACTGGTAGTGTCGAGCTTGACTTGCTCTTGACTGTACCAATGAGTTTTTCAGAAACTTACGTATTCACTAGCTCGACGGGAAGGAAAATATCGTGAGGAAAGTAGCATGTCTCAGAATTATTCTGAGGCGTGTGTAAACAGACCCGGTCCGGCGATGGCATCACTACCTATGTTACTAAGGGGTCGAATATACTCGTGAAAAGTGGGTATGTCCAGACATCGAATACCTCTGCCTACAAACTCGGGGATAAAAGGCGTGAGATTATGTAATTTTGATTATGAGTTTTAGTTTTCATCAAAATCTGACTCCTTCGAGTACTTTTCGCTATTCCTCACAGCTTCTGATTTACAATCACGCCCAATTTGAAAAATTCACCCTGTATATACTATTAACAGGACTGGAATTCCTCTGCCGACACCCTCGAAGATAAAGGCGTATGTCATATTTACTTCTATATTTATACTAATATTATGAAGAGGAATGATTTGTATCTTTGTTACAAAATTAAATAAACTCAAAAACTACTGGCCCATTTTTAAAAATTCTTTCACCAATGGAAAGCTAGATTATCCCTGAGTAACATAGATAAAGATAATTGCTGATCATGTGTGTTTTCATGTAATTAAAGAAATAATTTTAAATGTACAATTTATTTTAATTTTTAAGTACTAACATTATTTTTAAGAATATACTAACAAAAATTAAGATCATTGTTATCTTTATTTAATAAATGAAATGAAATGAAATAGGCTATATTTTATTCCCGTTTTCCTACGGGAGCGGGGACTCCGAGGGTGAAATCATTCAGAACCGCTGGTAGTTACTATAATCAGAGCAGCTATTTATTATTCGTTAGGTATCCACATACCACTTATGGGTAAATTTGACATTCGAATCGACTAGGCAAGGAATCAGAATACATAACTTTGTTAGCCAATTTATGGTTCGCAAGCTCTTTGGTAATACGTAACGTTCAGTTCGATCTCAATTATTGTCATAGTTAATGCACATATAATAAAACTCTAACGGGACCGTGTCTGTAGGATACATTTTTTTGGAAAACTTTAGTGCCAGTGTAGATGGTTTTCGATTTAGAATTAGATTTAGATATCAAAACACAATTTTTTGAATTTTTTGTCTGTCTGTGCAGTGTGCACGTGCATCACGCAAGAACTACTAGACGGATTCTTATGTTTATTATGGAGATAATAAATTTCACCTATCACGTTTAGGGGTCCAATATATCTCGTGAAATGTGTTTATATCCAGTAATGCAATACCTCTGCCTACCCCCTCGAGGATAAAAGGCGTAAGATTATTTATTTTCTTTTATTTAATTTTCTTTTATGGAGTGCCTGGGTCAACATCTTAGGTTCTTTTTATTGCTCGAAAATAATATTGATGTATCTCATGAACCGTGATAATTAGACAGTTGTAATGTTCACAGACGATGTATTTATGTTGCCACTATAACAACAAATACTAAAAACAGAATAAAAACTTATTTTTTGCCGTTTTATGGGAAATGGTACTAAACACTTCGTGCGCGAGTCCGACTTGTACTTGTCCGACTTGACCCGACTGCTTCGGAAGGGTAATGTTTTCTGATTAATGTCTTTAGATGTTTATTTCACAAACAGCCTTTGATTATCACAACAAGACGAGAGGCAAAATTTAATTACTTGAATACTGAAACCTCAAAACAACAAAGTCTCTTTGAAATTAACCAACTTAGTTATAAATCCAGAACAAAACCGATATCTAAATACAATTTAGGATTGCTAAGAAACACAACTCAACGTTTTGGATTCATAAGTCAAATTGTATCTAAGTAACTAAGTAAACAATTACCTTATTCACCAATATCTTTATAACAAGTTGGTATACACACACATTCTGTAGGTATAAAAATTACACTTAAAAAAGTCAATACGAGTAGTCTAATAACAAGGTACTCTAAACTCGTCCATGATGATTGGCTTAATGTAAACAGCAGCCCATCTCCACCGACGAGTTGCTGGTTGCAAATGCAGTACCCCGAGAAGAGCCAGCAAGAAACTCAAGTGCAGCTCGCTTTTTTTAGACAGCCACTATTAAAGGATTTTCGAAAATTCCCACAGGAACGGGAATAAGCTGGATCAGCGCTGGCAACGCCGTTCGTTTTTACTAATAGGGTTGCCAAGTCGCCAAACCTAATAGCCGGACAGACCAGCCAGTTTTGCCGGACATTTTGGGTAAAAAGGCCGGCCACCCTACATTATTGAGGATTTTGTGAGACATTTTGTTACTGAGACACAAAATCCTTAGTAATTTTATTTATTTTTATTTATTTATTTGGTTTACTAACGTTAGTTTATTAATAAATAATATAATATAATCTCACGCCTTTTATCCCCGAGGGAATATGCAGAGGTATTCCATTACTGGATATACCCACATTTCGAGAGATATATTAGACCCCTAAACGTGATAGGTGAAGGAAAACACGATGTTTTCCTTCACCGTCGAGCTAGTGATAGATATGTACGTAAGTTTTTGAAAAACTCATTGGTACATGCCAGGATTCGAACCCGAGCCTCACTGATTTTCAGCCGGCTCTTTAACCGTTCGGGCTATCGCTGCTCTAAACGTTAACGTTAGTTTCCACTGATACATTCACTTACATTGTAAAATTACAAATATAATGTAGTTATATAGCAGGTACGACAAAAAATGTATGTTAAATCAAGCTTTTATGATTACCATAACTCTTGGGAAATTTAAATAAAATCGAAAGCCAAATCAGTCTAATTACTCTATTATTAATCAGTCAAATAAAGTCATCATCAGTCAAAATTGTACTCGTTTGCGAAATGTAAAAAGTCTAACAAAAGCCGGACAGGCCGGACACCGTGTGTTTTGGCCGGACATGCAATCAAAAAGCCTAACTATGTCCGGCTTTATCCGGACGCCTGGCAACGCTAGTTACATAGATACGCTCTCCGGTCCTTCCCACGTCCGAGCAACGCAATGGCGTGCGAAGGCTGCGGACGGCAGATACGAGAGATTTATTGCCGGACACTCCATCCGCTATCGGAGTGTCCGACACCGACACGCAACTGAACACTGTCGACTAGACACCCGTTATCCGGGAATAAAGGGGATGTTTTAGATAAAGCCGTTTCACGGTACGTACGTGGGATTAGGTGCACAATGCCACATTCGCAAAATTACACATTGGGATTTCGAAAAATGTCACATTCTCAAATTGGAACACTAGCAAAACGCCTCATTAGCAAAACACCACATTAGCAAAATGCCATTGTCGCATAATATCACATTCTTTTCATTCATTCAATTTAAACTGGTCTCTGATTCAATTTTTTTCGTTAAAAAACAAAATAGGGGTAGGCAGAGGTATTCTATTTCTGGATATACCTACTTCTCACCAGATCACTGGACCGGGTCTGCTTACACGCAATGAATTCTGAGACATAGAATTAATTCTGGGACCTGCGGGTTTTCTCACGATGTTTTCCTTCACCGTCGAGCTAGTGATAAATATGTAAGTAAGTTTTTGAAAACACTCAGGTACATGCCAGGATTCGAACCCGAGCCTCACTGATTTTCATCATGTGAAGCAGGCTCTTTAACCGTAAGGCTATCACTGCTCTTTTTTGTCGTTATAATGACTTGTTACATCCGGATTCCATAACAATCTCGCACCTGACAAAATAACTTTGCTAAGTGCCGACACACCGCGTTTGGAATTATAAATTATAACCTACTAGCGGTTCCCGCGTACACCCGCGTAATTCCTGTTCCCGTGGGAATACGGGGATAAAATATAGCCTATGTTACTAAGGGATATTGTAGCTTTCTATTGGTGAAAGATTTTTTTAAATTGGTCTAGTAGTTTTTGAGTTTATTCATTACAAAGATACAAACACAAATATACAGAAATACAAATGTTTCCTCATTATATTAGGTGATGGTCTACACAAAAACAAAACACTATCTAAATAGAAATGACTGAATTTGAAATTAGAATAACACAGCTTTCGAATAAAATTTATTTGAATTTAGAATTGCGCGCCAATATACAGATAATTAAATCTGAAAATGCTTTTTATAAAATCTCCAATTTCATAGGTTAACGACCTATTATTAGTATGTACCTATAGTTATAGACTAAGACTAATACCTAAATAAAACAAATACGACGCATTTCTTTCTATTTTAACCAAGAGCCTTAGATAGCATTGGCTACCAGATCAAATGGATTTCGTTTCGTTCAACGTTTTCCTCTTCCAAATGACGCAGTCCGGGAATCGAACCCAGACTTCACGGTTGACCAGTTCCGGATGTGGAGGTCACTCACCTTTGCAAGGTGACATGTTAAGATTTTAGTTGAATGACTCTGGTACTGTCATGACTCATAACATCTGACTCACTCATTAGAATCAATTGTTTGTGATGTTTTTTTGCTAATTTGGAAGGGCTTCGTGTAGAGCTAAGTAGGTATAATTAGTTTTTGGGGATCCGCATCCAAAAAATGGGACCTTAGTTATCACTATCATTAATAGTATAAAACCAAGTCGCTTCCCGCTTTCTGTCTGCCCCTATGTATGATTAGATCTTTAAAACTACGCAACGGATTTTGATGCGGTTTTTTTAATAGATAGAGTAATTCAAGAGTAATGTTTATATGTATATAATGCATCAACACTGCACCCGTGCGAAGCATTGTGCATCGCACGGGTAAAATGCTTATACTAAAACCTTCCCCTTGAATCACTCTATCTATTAAAAAAAACCGCATCAAAATCCGTTGCGTAGTTTTAAGATTTAAACATACAAAGGGACATAAGGACATAGGGATATAGGGACGGAGAAAGCGACTTTGTTTTATACTATGTAGTGACCAGCAGCGCCCCGCGGTTTCACTCGCGTAGTTCCCGTTCCCGTGGGAATACGGGGATAAAATATAGCCTATATGTTATTCTGATGTGTATGCTATATAACTGTAAAGTTTCATCAAAATCCGTTCAGTAGTTTTTTCGTGAAAGAGGAACAAACATACATCCAGACATCCATCCAAACAAACTTTCGCATTTATAATATTAGGATAAAAGACTAGGTGTTGAGATAGATGAGTTAGTCCCAGAAAAGTAAGCTTTCCATTATTGGCATTAATGAATGAATTTTTTAAATCGGTCCATAGATTTTGAGTTTATTGTTACGTTTTCCTTCACCGTCAAGCCAGTGATAAATACATATGTTCGTAAGTTTTTGAAAACTCACCCCTTTCGAACCCGAGCCTCACGATTGAGAGGCGTAATAGGGAGTAACCACAGGGCTATTGCTCTTGAGTGAAATATTACATCTTACATTAGTGGGAGATGGCTGAAGTGAAAGATGTTGTCGGTATAGCGGGTGATGTCATTACTGCTTTGAGGTGACGTGAGGCGCTTACTCAATTTAGAAAATGAAAATGAATTTATTTCTGTAGGATATTGAAAATTACACTTAGAAGACTCAATAGTCTAATAACAGGGCACTCTAAACTCGCCCATGAAGTTTGGCTAAATGTAAACAGCAGCCCAACTCCACCGATGAGTTGTCGGTTCCAAATGCAGTACCCCGAGAAGAACCAGCAACAAACTCAAGGGCAGCTGTTTTTAATCTCTTGTCGGTACTCGTAGAGTGCCTACATCTCGCAGGGCTATTTTACAGCCGTCATATTATAATTTCACTAGTGGTATTGTAAGCAGTGATAGCTTGGGGTTAAAGACTCTTCTCATGAGGCTCGGGTTTGAATCCTGGCAACAGCATGTACCAATGAATTTAAAAATAAAATTGGTTGTCTGTAAAGTCGGTTTACGGACGATAACGTCATAAGAAAACAATGATGAAAAATTGCAAACTGGAGTGGAAAAGAGATAGATGCGTCACAAGCCGAACGCTTAGGCCGATCGTGCCTCTCTATAGCTTGTATTCTCTCGCTGCCACGCTTGGCTCAGGGAGAACGTGACACTTTTTCGTGCGTACAGCCAGCGTTTAGCGATCTATAAAATACTTACAAATTTGTGCATTATATGTAAGGAAAAACATCGTGAGGAAACCCGCAGGTCCTACAATTGATTTTGAGGCATGTGTAACAGTACCTATCCAGGGGGCCAATTCTACTAAATTTCAACAGTTACAGTTGGATGACAATGACAATGACATGGTCAGTCGCTGGTGTTATTTGCTCTGAAAAGTGTCAAAATAACACCATTGTCTGACCATTGATATGTCATAGTCATCCAATTAAGAGCGTTGACATTTAGTAGAATTGGCCCCCAGGTCCAGCGATTTGCTCACCGTCAATAATTGGTCAGCATGGCACGGTCGAATCCACCAATCAAAACAAAGCTAGGCTGTGTTGCTAGTTTGTAATTACAAATTACAACGTGAGTGAGCTTATAATGTACTGTAACTAAGATGGTCCCGTAATATTGTACGAAATGGAGACCATTGAAAAATTCCGGACAATTATAATACCACGGCTTTTACAACAACCCTGCATCATACACAATGTCAGGATACAAAAACATAACCTAAGCAATTACTTTGAAGAACTATATCCAAAAGCGGACAGGCCATTCCGTCTAATTCAAATTTGTTTATAGCCGGCTGCGCAAATAGTGAGGCATTAGGCCTCTCATAAACTGAAAAAACTCATCCGCGACGCCTCCTGCCAAAAGTTGCGCGTCGCGAAATGGCGGCCGTAAAAGAAAATGGCGGATCGCGCCCAAATGGGCGACACTTTATTTAACTAGAGTTCTAGCAATCTGCCGGGCCGCTCGTCAGCGCTGACTGGCTTTTGGCTATAGGCTTGAGCCGTGGCTGCTCTTGGAATTGCTAAAAGAAATTACCTAGTCAGATAAAGACCTATGAATAAAAGTAACTAACAACTCTTTATTATACACAAAGAGATTAAAATATAATAGGGCATAGAGGGGACAAAGCGAGGAAAATTTGAAGCCAAAAGTTATTCCATGTGGAATAAGTCTAGTACAATTTCGACCGAATGACAGCTCGCGTTCATACTAACTGACATGACGCTTGAGCTTCAAACACGCTTCAAAGTTTTGTATGAAAATATTCCCAATGCCCTCTCTATGTCCTATTATATTTTAATCTCTTTGATTATACACCAATAAACAAAATGTCTCGCAGACTACCATAAGATGTGTGTAATTTTACATTCTGTGTTTTTATATTTTCATACTCCTTATTTTAAGAATGAGAGAAACAGAAAATCAAAAGATATAAATGTTTTCATTCAAATAAATCTTGTAAGTACCTATTTTTTTATTTTTTTTATTTATTTACTGTTTGGAAGATTAACAGCTTTAATAACAAATTAAGTAATATAAGTTAAATAACAATATGCCAATTACTAATCTCCACCTATAGGTAAAAATTACTTTAGACTTCAGAAATTTAGAATTTGAACAAAACACAATTATTTACATAAGTACCTACATAATTATCTAATTTAACGATTTAACAATGCAGTTAGAAAATACCACGTGCATTTAGTTTAAATATATACTTATTGAAATTAATTGCAAGTCCACCGCTTCGGCATGTGCATGTGCAGTCAAAAGCACGTGAAGATTCCTGTTTATTCCCGTTCTCGTGTCAGCCGTCAGTCAGCCGTCAGTTGGAAAGATAGCTGTTCCGTACGACTTTACCCGTGAAATTCCAGGTGGGTACCTGGAATTGAAACTTAATCAAAATTCTCCCATAAAAGTACCTAATTGGTGAAAGAATATTTAAGATCAGTCCAGTATTTTCGGAGCCCCTTTATTACAAACTAGCGGTTCTGCGCGGTTTCCCGTTCCCGTGGGAATACGGGAATGAAATTTAAAAAAAACGGACCTGTAGTTTGTAAGTTCATTCGTAACAAAGATACAAACATCCAACAATACAAATCTTTCCTCTTTTTAATATTATTATAGACAAACATACTAAAATTCTGTTTACGTAACATTTTATATGTTAACGTAAAGGGCGTTTAAAAACTGTCAACAAACGCTCTAGATAATAAATATCCGTTGAAACCGAGTGTCCCGAATCTCCCGGGCACAAACGGGGATCCACCGCGACACGAGTGTCCAGCGATTAATCTCCCAGACACTGCCTCCCGACACTCGGGAAACAGCCAATAAATACATTGTGATTTTTTGACAGGTCGCCCAGCGAGCCACCGAACTGTGCTGTTGTCAACTCACGAGTTTTTAAAGTTTCACTCTTATTCTGTAGGCAACAAGGTCTACAATATTTTCGATGGAATGTTCTAGAACGCAATATGAAACAAATGAAAAACGGTGGAAACTTTTGACGGCGAAAATTCCAGTTCCGCATTGGAAAAGGCGAACAATTCGATTCTCGTGTGGTTTGCATTTCGTTGCTTTTTAGGGTTCCGTACCAAAAGGTTTGTACATCCGTCCGTCCGTCTGTCTGTCGCAACCGCAATAGGTAGACAGTTGAACTTTTTACATGTTTATGCCGCTAATAAAGATAAAATGAAAGAGTAAAATCATACAGGAAACGTGTTTGTGACCTAGGTGTTATTTTTTTTTTATTTTCCTTTTTTTATTATTATGACTTTTGTTAGTCTTAGTTCAAATGTGATTGACCGCGGTAGAATCCAGTTCTTTTTTTATTTATTTTATTCAACTTAAACAAGCATTTTTACAGGCAAAATATATCTAATGAGTTGTTAAAACTTAAAACTTCAAATGATTTAAGGTTGTACGATGGCAGGAAAAAAGGGAAACCTTTACAAGGCCAATAGTTTTATAACTACAGTACGGCCGTTTTAACTTGGTTTCTCTGAACATAGGCTTGCCTGCGCAAATCCCCCTCCTACCGCCATGGTCGCTAAAAAATGTTACTGCGCAGCCATTTGCGCAACTTCAGAGATGTCAAGTTAAAACGGCCGTGCTGTATATAGTTGACGTGGGAATCATAAAAAACAACAATAAAGTACCTACTTCTGAATTCAAATTCTGATAAATGATAAATCTAATAAATTGATGGACATGGCATTCGTTTGCATTCGGAATTATGCGATGATTGGAGATGCGCAATATTTACTGCAAGGTACTGTACATTATATTAGGTCTCTAATTCTCTTATGCTAAGATGTATATTTGTCTCAGAATTAATTCTGAGTCCTGCGGGTTTCCTCACGATGTTTCCTTCACCATCGAGCTAGTGATTAATATGTACGTACTACGTAAGTTTGAAAAACTCATTGGAACATGCCAGGATTTGAACCCGAGCCTCACTGATTATCATCATGAGAAGCGGGCTCTTTAACCGGTAAGACCTAGGTAAGGCTATCACTGCTGTGTTGTTGTATGTAGTCGAAATGTCAACGATGCTTTCTATGAATGACCATATCTTCCTTTTTTGGAACGAAGTTCCTTATCGGGCGTTGCGAAAGGGGGCTAGACCACAGAATAAGTAATAGTACTACGTACAGAAGGTTCTCTGTTAACAAATTCCCTGTTTAAGTACGTCAAACGTGCCTAAATGTGGCCATCTCTTTCTATCGCATGCAACGCGCTCTATCGCAGGCTGAGCCTTAGATCTAGGGTTGCCGGCAGCTCGACCCATTAAATTATACGTTAGTAGTAGTAGTGTATTTTACCTACGATATATCGGGTTCGAATCGTGGCATGTACCAATGAGTTTTTCAAAAACTTACGTACATATTTATCACTAGCTCGAAGGTGAAGGAAAATATCGTGAGGAAACCCGCAGGTCTCAGAATTAATTCTGAGACATGCCTCGTGGCGGCCGGCCGCATGTACTTGTAGCGGCGCGATGACGTCACGCAGTGTGCCTTCCCTGGCTAGACGGAAAAAATTAAGACCAAAAGTTGTAACGACACTTTTTGATAGCACGCCGTGTTTCTCTGTCTCTCTCTCTCTCTCTCTCATAGAAAGTAAGCTAGTGACACCCGGATGGAACGAAGTCCCTTGACACCTCTCAAGTTTTGATTTTGCTTTTATCTAAGGTTGTGTGTGTGATGCTGTTTGTATGTAATGTATTCCATTATTTGTTATACAGCCGGCTGTTTGTTTTTAATACACATAAATCAGGGGTGTAACAAGGCCGTGACATATTTGATTGTACTCTTTCCTAAGCCTAACTTGGTTGGCGATTTATTATTTGAGCGCCCGCCTCTCTCGTGTAATTGTGAGAGGCTGGCCCAAAGAGGAAATGGTCCCAAAGATTGTCTCGTTCAAACAACTTTGTGAAATCTGACCGGAATTATTATAGCTCTCAAGATGATTTCTATAATTGGGTATGCTAAAAAAATTGGTGATGTATTTAATATATTTTTTTATAATTTGCTTATTCAAATTCAAATTCAAAAATCGTTTATTTTCTATTGGTATTAAAATATACACTTAGAAACGTCAATATTTTATAATAACAAGGCACTCTAAACTCGTCCATGAAGATTGGCTAAATGCAAACAGCAGCCCATCTCCACCGACGAGCTGCTGGTTCCGAATGCAGTACCCCGAGAAGAGCCAGCAAGAAACTCAAGGGCAGCTCTTTTTAATCTCATGTCTTAAATATAAGACCCCTGTTACAATATCATTTTTGACGTGATAACATCTTATAAATCGATGAACCCCGCCGGCTGCACGCACGAAAAAGTGTCACGTTCCCTCTGAGCCGAGCGTGCCAGCGGAGCAAGCGATAGCGACACGATCGGCCTAAGCGTTCGGCTTGTAAGTCTTGTAACGCATCTATCTCTCTTCCACTCCAGTATGCAATCTTTCATCAATGTTTTCTTATGACGTTATCACGTAAAATTATCGTCCGTAAACCGAGTTTACAGACAAGTTCAGACAACCATTTTTTAGGTTACTTAGGTTTAGGGCCTCGTAATATTTTTTTAAAGATATGATGTTATGACGTCATAAAAAAATGTAATCTCACGCCTTTCATCCCCGAGGGGGTAGGCAGAGGTATTCCATTACTGGATATACCCACATTTCACGAGATATATTGGACCACTAAACGTGATAGCTTCGTCTCTCTAAGAATCGTCAGTGGACTACTTTCTTAGAATAGTGTAGTCTACTTTATTAGCAACTTAAGTTAAATTTAAATTACTTATTAGCCTCATAAGGCTAGATTGTAATTATGTTAAAGTAACATTAAGTTACACAAAAATTTTTTTTTTTACGTGATAGGTGGTGAGCCCATCGCCGGACCGGGTCTGTTTACTTACACATGTGTCAGAATATCTTCACCGTCGAGCTAGTGATAAATATGTACGTACGTGTACTTAAGTTTAAAAATTAAATTAGTTTTAGTTCTTTAGTCGTATCAGCTGCCTAAACTCCTCTACGTTACCGATATGTTACCGCACTTGCCTCTTTGTAACGCAATATACTCGTATTATCTCCGAACCACGTAAATCATGTTTGGAACAAAAGAATGAGTAGCCGTCCTCGGCTAACGCAGCGATGTGTCAAAGTCGTTACTAACCTTGGAGAGTCACGCCAGAAACTGGGGCAGAGTCTAACACAAAAAATATATTATCGACTTCAAGTTAATACAGTAAGGGATCGGTGAACGCTATAGTATAGTGTAGTCTAGTCAGTCATAGAGCTGAATCTTTGTGGTAGTATGTAGTCAAAGAGATATTTTAATTATTATAGGGCATAGAGGGGGCATTGGGAATATTTTCATACAAAATTTTGAAGGCTTAGCGTCATGTCCTTGTCATGTCAGTTAGTATGAACGCGAGCTGTCATTCGGTCGAAATTGTACTAGACTTATTCCACTTGGAATAACTTTTGACTTCAAATTTTCCTCGCTTTGTCCCCTCTATGCCCTATTTACAAAGAAAATATACATTGATTTACAATAATTACAGATAAAAAATGTCCTCCAAAGAGGAACCATGTGGGACATTGCCCAGAAGACTGGCAGCATTCCCTCTCTGGATAGCTAAATACAAAGAGGTTGGAAGAAAATTATTCTAGAGAGAAACTTTTTCTTTAAACGTCTTTGGCTAAATATAATGCCCTATTATATTTAAATCTCTTTGTATGTAGAAGTATTTTATTCATAAATAATGTAGGTACATTTTATTCGACCTACTAAATTATAAACGCGAAAGTTTGTATGTATGGATGTAAGGATGATTCTTCCTCTTTCACGCAAAAACTACTGAACGGATTTTGATGAAACTTTACAGCTATAGCATATACATCAGAATAACACATAGGCTATATTTTATTCTTGTACTCCCACGGGAACGGGAACTACGTGGGTGAAACATCGCGGAACAGCTACATTTCTAACTAATATTTTTTCGGAACAGTCTGCTTGTCTTTTAGATATAGAAGATACATATTTAAAGTCTTCCCATGTCAAACCTCGAAAGCCTTGGAGGTACGTAATTTACAACTGTTCTAGTAGTCTCCCTCACCGGCTGGCTTGTGTATTACCTGGACCCTATGTAAATATGCAGGACCACATACGCCATGGAGATACACCGCTAGAACAGACCTTTTAGAAAGACAAAAAACTGTTTAAATTTCTATTTAATTTTTATTTGTAAAACTTAATAGTATTTACGTAATGGAAAACACGTTTTATAACATTTATTTTATAATATTTATTCGGAGAAAAAACAGTACCTACATAGTAAATGGAAATTCTTATAGAATATGTATTTCACTTACCTACCTAAGTAACACTATGCCCATGCACATTGAAAAACTGAAATGTAACAAAGAAAAACTTAAAGTACCTAATCCAGTTAAAATTTGAAAGAATAGAAATGCGAAGTTCGCGCGAACTAAAGAGATTAAAATATAATAAGGCATAGAGGGGACAAAGCGAGGAAAATTTGAAGCCAAAAGTTATTCCAAGTGGAATAAGTCTAGTACAATTTCGACCGAATGACAGCTCGCGTTCATACTAACTGACATGACGCTTGAACTTCAAACATGCTTCAAACTTTTGTATGAAAATATTCCCAATGCCCCCTCTATGCCCTATTATATTTTAATCTCTTTGGCGCGAACATTCCAAACTCTATTCTATTTCAATATCATTTATTTTCTGTAGGAAAAAAAAATAGATTAGAAAACGTCAGTAGTCTAATGACAAGGCACTCTTAACTCGTCCATGAAGATAGGGTAAATGTAATTATCAGCCCATCTCCACCGACGAGTTGCTGGTTCCAAATGCAGTACATACCTACTCCTGGAAGAACCAGCAAAAAACTCAAGGGCAGTTTTTTTTTGTACAATAAGTTTATTCTATTCTATTACATATCTATTTGTATAAACTCTGCCTAACACCTTGGGGATACAAGGCCTGATATTATAAAACGTCACTTATAGGATCGCTGGCCAGCACAACTTCTATCTTCGGCAAACTCGCGTCAATGCTCCACGAAAAAACAAAGTAGTTTCGAAAGAGATCCAAAAATAGATAATATTTCAGAAAATGATCTTCCAATTAATGTAGTGATGACAGCAGCGACGACAGTGAAAATTGCAGTTTAAATGTGGCCTTTTATAGCACACACTTTTCTCTCATTTCATATTCAAAATTCGGTTTTCGTTGTGTTTACGCACCAAAGAGATTTAAATGTCATAGGGCATAGAGGGGGCATTGGGAATATTTTCATACAAAACTTTGAAGCCTAAGCGTCATGTCCTTGTCATGTCAGTTAGTATAAACGCAAGCTGTCATTCGGTCGAAATTGTACTAGACTTATTCCACTTGGAATAACTTTTGACTTCAAATTTTCCTCGCTTTGTCCCCTCTATGCCTTATTATATTTTAATCTCTTTGTTACGCACAATGGAAGTCGTTAAGCCATGTCAGATACTCTTGGGTGGCTTGAAAAATTCTGACTGTTAAGTGACCACTAGCTTAACACCATCTCCCAATCCGCTGTGGGCTCGCGTGGGAGATTAAAGCCCATACTTCCTCATTTGTGAGGAAAGACCCTTAGCTCAGCAAAGGGCTGTTACGGGTTGATGATGACGTATTCCGTTAATTCAAACATATTAAGTAAACCTTTTTATTTGCATTACTATGTAGGTAGTTATAAATCTAAAAACTAATTATTTGCGACTCACATTCTGTTATATTTTTTCTATAGGTAATAACTTGAGAATTGACGTCACTATTATAATGTGTCAAAAGGCCATCACAGCTTGCCAAAGAGATTTAAATATAATATATTTAAATCTCTTTGCAGCTTGCCGATCCCTTTGGCCGTTTTCGAAACTGCGATTTGTAACCATGAATAAAAATAAAAAACTTGAGAGGTGTCACTGGCTTGCTTTCTCTGAGAGAGAGAGAGAGAGAGAGAGAGACAGACAGAGAAACACTCAAAAAGTGTCGTTACAACTTTTGGTCTTAATTTTTACCGTCTAGCCCCCTTTCGCAACGCGCGATAAGGAAATTCGTTCCAATAAAAATAAAAAAAATCTAATTGAGAATTTTTATTCTTTGTTCGAAGGCTTTTTGGCGGGAATCCGAAGAGGAACGTCATGTTTTTTGTATAATTTTCATTTTGCTGTGTATTTCGGGTTTTGACTCAATAGTGATAGTTTATTATGTGGCAAATGTCCGTGAAGGTGTGCAGTGAATGGGAAATTCGATAAAATTCGCGGGATGGATATTTTTGGATTGCCCCAAGAAGTCACAATAAGTCTTCAGTAAAAGTGCTATAATTTTACTGTTGATAAACAAGGGAGGGATGTAGAAAGTGTTGAAGACACTGAATTTTTGTGCATGGTCTCTGAAGCAGAGCCATCTATTTATGATTAAAACTTTTACCCTGAACTTGAAAACATAGCTTATATAGACTAAGCTTTTTAGCCTTACAACATTCGGATCAGAGAAAACTTATAACAGACTAGGCTGTATAGGCTAGATCCCTTTGCCTTTCCCTAAAGGGACAAATACTAAAAAAAATCTTTCTTCGAAACCAGTGGTCTACGTCATTCCATTTGAGTCTGCTTCGTGTAGTACATCACGTGATCCCGTCTTCCCGACCCTATGCTAATAGCAGCTTCTTATTTGTATGCGTCCCTGGTAGCCCGATCCAAGCCCACTCCCAGATTTCCCTAAATTGTTTGCATGTCGCATAAAACGGTATGCCATTGAATTAAATGTCGAGTCATGCGATTTCATACAAACATACCTGGTACACCAATGGTGTGGTATATGAACTGAAATGGATGCTACCAGTACTCTAACATTAATAATAATATAATCTCACGCCTTTTATCCCCGAGGGGGTAGGCAGAGGTATTCCATTTCTGGATATACCCATATTTCACGAGATATTTGTTGGACCCCCAAAACGTGACCGGTGGTGAATTAATTCTGGGTCCTGCGAGTTTCCTCACGATGTTTCCCTTCACCATCGAGCTAGTGATAAATATTTAAGACTAAATCTGGTTTAAATTTTTACCCCGCCCCCCCAATTTAACCCCCGAAAATTATACGAAGGTTAGTACTTGAAAATGAAAATGAAAAAATATTTTATTAACTTTAAAGGATGCTTAACATTAACATTGTAATTGTAAAGGCACCCTATGAAGTATTTAAATACTTGTGCCAGGATGCCCCACTCTTCCATTGCCATACAGTACAAAGATAAAAGCCAATCTCTTCGTTATCTATTTTAAATACAGTGTGCCGTTATTATAAATTTAACCTAACACGTACATTCCAGTACTTAGTAGTTGCTAAGATAAGCCTGGTTGACAGACAAACAGACAGGATGTACCAAAATGGTTTCTTTTTTACCTGCTTCGTACTACAATCTAAAAATATTGTGTTCAGTAAAACAAAGAAAAAGTAAGCTTTTGGAGCTTTAGTTTATTCTTTATCTGTGTGTTTGTAAACCTAGTCATAAAGCAAAATCGCTCCAAGATTTTGCTGTTTGAAAAAACCTAACACCCAACCTAACCTTTTAATATTCGGCTAATAATACATGCATATTATAATAAAAAAAATTCAAGAATTCCAAAAAGTTGTAATGTAGGTAGGTAATGAAAAACATAAGTGAAGCGGAAATCACAAATTGCCATCAAAAATGTCATAAATTGCGTAGTGGGCTGTTTACGCCGGAAAATAAAGTTCCCGCCAATTCCGCCGCGTCGTTAGCAGCCATGATGGCTCGTTGACAGCTGTCAACTCCACGCCCGGGATTATTGACACTGCACGTCTATTACTTGAGTAATATGATGAGCAGAATAAATTTTTTTCATTTTTCGGCATTTTTTTGATATTTTTTTAACGTTCTTAAGTTGATATAAACACAAATATCACTATCACTACATAGTACAAAACAAAGTCACTTTCTCTGTCCCTATATCCCTATGTATGCTTAAATCTTTAAAACTACGCAACGGATTTTGATGCGGTTTTTTTTAATAGATATAGTGATTTAAGCTTTAGTGTTAGCATTGCACCCGTGCGAAGCCGAGGCGGGTCGCTAGTATATAATAAATTATAAAAAAATATTTGTGGGACACTATTCACAAACGTTTTTTGAGTCCCGAACTAGGCAGAGCCTGTACTGTAAGTCCGTATTTGAATAACTAATGTGATGAAACATACTTACTGTGTGAAACATATTTAAATACCTACATATTAACAGACACGAAGCCAACAGACATATTATGTCCATACCGGGGATCGAACAAAGATATTAAAGTAAGGATGAGTTATATTCATACTGCTTGCGTTTGAAAATTGATCCCCTACGAGTGTGCTACAACATGTACATACTTACTTCTTAGCGTATTTATAGGATACAACAATGACGGGGAAAGATGATACGGAACGAATAATAAAGAAAAAGAGAGCTATCTGTTAAGAGTTGCGCTTATAATACGACTTGAAATACAATGCGACTAAATAAAATGTGGTTAATTAGCTACATTTGTCGGCCTCATTTTCCATGTTCTAGTAACATATCTACGTCTTTCTATATATAATTCTATATATAATATCTTTGGGCTCGAACCCGAAAAAAAAGAGAGTCGAGCACAAGTCGAATTACGTCTAAACGCAGTCCAAACAACGCTCACATTGCGTTGACGGTATTTATCACCTATTAAGCTAATGACCGCAACAATCACCTATGAAAAGAGTTCGCCTCTACTACAACGCGAAACAGAATAAGCGCAATTCCTTATACACCCCAATTAGTATATTAATATTTAAAAAATATGACGCCTTCGTACTTTAGTTGTGTCTTACCAATTTTCTTATATAAAGAGCAATAATAGCACGATTTTCATAGGTAGCACTGGCAAAACTCCATGTGTTTTGGGTACCCCACTTACACCTGCCTACGGAAGACGAAACCATGTAAAATCGATAGTTCTTGGACAGACTAAAATAATAAGTAATCATACCACACTTTTATAAGTTGAGGTTTAAAAGTTATTCGTTACCTAGTGTATTTTGTAGGATATTATGAGATTTTAGGTACCAAAGACGTGTAAAGAAAAAGTTTCTCTAGGAAAGAAAATGATTTTCTTCCAACCTCTTTGTTAGAAAATAGCACTGCCTACCACATGCCATATAAGTTACTCTATGCCACATAGTGGCAGTTAATGATGGCTTGGGCAAAAAATATCGATACCTATATTAAAATATCGATATTTTTCCAAATACATAATTAGCATATTATATATATTATCGTCGATATTTTTAATGGCGATATATCGACATTTATTTTACAGTATCGAATTCGTATCAATTTTAATATATTTTTAACGCAATTCTGGTTTCGTGTTTCATTTCATGTTAGTAGACCAGGCTCGATAATTTTTAAAACCAAAAATAATAGTAGTAGGATGAAACCCATTAGAAAAGGAGGGGAATATTATAAAAATGAAAGGAAAAATAAATATTCTCCTCCTTTTCTAATGGGTTTCATCATACTACTATTATTTTTCACTTTTTATTATTTTTAAAGGCTTCTAACCTGGTCTATAGGTACTAGATACTTGTTTAGACTCAAGCATTTATAAAAAAATACTATTTTCATCGTCCTTTTTTACGAATTTGGGAATATGTATTAATAATAATGTAAAAACTGACGATGTATCGATATTTTTCACTCGATTTTTATCTATAGTATTTGGAAATGTCGATACGATAAATATCAATTTATTTTTTCACCTGGCTATCCCTAGTGAATGACATGGTTGACGTGATGACACGACGTTCAATTTTACCACAACAACAAAAAAGTTTTTGTATTAATCAAAGACATTAAAATATAATAGCATAGAGGGGGCATTGGGAATATTTTCATACAAAACTTTGAAGCTCAAGCGTCATGACCTTGTCATGTCAGTTATTATGAACGCGAGCTGTCATTCGGTCGAAATTGTACTAGACTTATTCCACTTGGAATAACTTTTGGCTTCAAATAATCCTCGCTTTGTCCCCTCTATGCCTTATATTATATCTAAATCTCTTTGGTATTATGAATTTCCCAATCGATCGATTCGTGTTTCTATGATATTTCTGTTTTATTTGACTCAATATTTTCAATTGCTAGATTAATTAAAAAATATGGAAAATTTCGACTTGTTATGAGTCAATAAAACAAGCATAGTGTGATACCCCGTGGGTGTCTATTTCAGTGGGTACCAAAGCTGCCGATATTCTTTAGCTATGCTTATTAATTTTTCGGAAAAATTTAACACATTAAAAATAGCTGAAATCGATGTAGTCGATACTGAACAAACTAATTTCAGGAATTGCGCTTATTCTCTTACATATTGTATATGAATGTGTGATTGTGTACAATTCTCGAACACACCTCTCAATTTGTTTATTCATGTCTTCAACTTTCTCTTATATCTTCCCACAATCCGCTTGTGAAATATTTCTACTAACAAGTAGTTATTGTTGTTATCTGGGATACCCAAACAGATTAAAATATAATAAGGCATAGAGGCAAAGAGATTAAAATATAATAAGGCATAGAGGGGACAAAGCGAGGAAAATTTGAAGTCAAAAGTTATTCCAAGTGGAATAAGTCTAGTACAATTTCGACCGAATGACAGCTCGCGTTCATACTAACTGACATGACAAGGACAATGACGCTTAGGCTTCAAATTTTTGTATGAAAATATTCCCAATGCCCCCTCTATGTCCCATTATATTTAAATCTCTTTGCATAGAGGGGACAAAGCGAGAAAATTTTGAAGTCAAAAGTTATTCCAAATGGAATAAGTCTAGTACAATTTCGACCGAATGACAGCTCGCGTTCATACTAAACTGACATAACAAGGACTTAGGCTTCAAAGTTTTGTATGAAAATATTCCCAATGCCCCCTCTATGCCCTATTATATTTCAATCTCTTTGGGGATACCACAGTGGAGTAACTATTTAGTAATCTGTGTCAGAGGTGAAGCGGTCAGCAGGCGTATTCAGGGAGCTTCGATATTCGATATCGGAAAATCTGTCGAAAACTTTCGAGATGGGCTGATGTTGGCATCGAAAACTAATGTCATATGTGACATAAGGATTTGGAAAATTTTCCGAGGCTGTCAGAAACGCCTAGAATAAAGTTTCCGAACTCGTTAGATTCGACTTCGGAAAATTTTTTACTCGATCTGAATCGAACGGAAACGGTATCGAGTCTCCGTGAATACACCTGCAGATCGCTTTATAAGCTTTATTTTGCACTGTGACTATGTATGACGGCCAGTTTATTTATTTACTTATGTATAACATGAACGATGATAGCCCGGACGGTTAAAGAGCCTGCCTAAAATCAGTGAGGCTCGGGTTCGAATCCTGGCATGTACCAATGAGTTTTTCAAAAACTTACGTACATATTTATCACTAGCTCGACGGTGAAGGAAAACATCGTGAGGAAACCCGCAGGTCTCAGAATTAATTCTGAGACATGTGTAATAGACCCGGTCCGGCGATAGGCTCACCACCTATCACGTTTAGGGGTCCAATATATCTCGTGAAATGTGGGTATTTCCAGTAATGGAATACCTCTGCCTACCCCCTCGGGGATAAAAAAGGCGTGAGATTATACTTATTATTATACTTATATAACATGAAATATGTATTGCATATTTTTTAGGGTTCCGTACCCAAAAGGTAAGACTGTACACTATTACTAAGACTGGGCTATCCGTCCGTCTGTCTGTCTCTCACCAGGCTGTATCTGATGAACCGTAATAGTTATAGGCGGAACGTGACAATGAGTCATGCTTTTTCGTGTGTGCAGCCGGTGTTCATCGATTTATAAGACGTTATCACAAAAAATGCAGTGTTACTAAACCAGAACCTTGAGGCGCTCGCCACTAACGCTTTATCCAAGTACCAAGTTCCTACCAACTAAGCTACCAGCATTCCCACAGCCCCAGAAGTCTTTTGTCGCCAAATTGGTGGTCTGAGATCACTGACCTTGGTCTAACATACGAGTACAAAGCGGCACGTACGCGACGTTATAACGTTATGGACAACATTTCTATATTTACTCCCCGTGGCGTTCCGTACCACAAAAGGAAAAAAAACATCTATATATATAAAAGGAGAAGCTAAATCTAAAAATCAAGGCCCAGCCCAAACCGCCGAACATAGAAACATGAAATTTTGTGTGTAGGTTACGTTTATAGTGTAGATGCTTGCTAAGAAAGGATTTTACGAAATTCAACCCTTAAGGGGGTGAAAGAGGGGGTTGAAGTTTGTATGGGATAGTGTGATTTCTGCGTGTATCAACTTTAAACTTGGCACAAATACTCTTCAAAACACACTATGAAATATTAGTTCTAGGATTTTTTGAAAATCATCCTCCAAGGGGGTGAAAGTAGGGGATGAAGTTTGTATGGAAAACCTTCATTTTTGGGTGTATCAATTCGAAACTTTGTAAAAATACTCCTCAAAACAAACAACAAGATACGCATTTCCGGATTTTCCAAAAACCATCCCCTAAGGGGGTGAAACAGGGGAGTGGAGTTTGTATGGAGACGTGTTGTTTTTTACGTCTAACAACTTCAAACTTTACTTAAATACTCTTAGAAATAAATTATGAGACACATATTTTTGGATTTTTCGAAAATCCTCCCCTAAACGGATGAAAGTAGGGGTTGAAGTTTATACGAAGAAGTTAATTTTTTGCGTCCATCAACTTAAAACTTGGTACAAATGCTTCTGAAAACAAACTATGAGATATTAGTTCTAGGATTTTTCAAAAATCTTCCTCAAAGGGGGTGAAAGTGGGGGTTGAAGTTTGTATGGAAAACCTTCATTTTTGGGTGTATCGATTCGAAACTTTGTAAAAATACTCCTCAAAACAAATAACAAGATATGTATTTCTGGATTTTAAGAAAATCACCCCTTAAGGGGGTGAAACAGGGGTTTGGAGTTTGTATGGAGACGTGTTTGATTTTTACGTCTATCAACTTCAAACTTCGCACAAATACTCTTAAAAATAAATCATGAGATCCGTGTTTTAGGAATTTTCGAAAATCATCCCCTAAGAGGGTGAAAGTAGCGTTTGGAGTTTGTATGGAGACGTGTTGTTTTTTACGTCTTATCAACTTGAAACTTCTTCTCTGTCGCTTCGCTCTTGGCAGAGCGGTCGTGGTCACGTTGAGGCGTCCGTTGTAGTATTGGACACAGCTTTCTTTACGATCTCTCGCCATCTCTCTCTGTTTGCAGACTGTCTGGCGCAGTCTGACACGCGGGTTCCTACTGTGGATTTCACTTGATCAGTCCAGCGCATAGGTGATCTGCCGCGCGATCTGGTTCCCTCTACTTTTCCCTGCACGACTAGCCGTTCTATAGAATTGTTATCACGTCTAGAGACGTGGCCAAAGTACTGCAGTATGCGCGTCTGTACTATGGTTGATAGACGCTTTGTGATGCTGAGTTCCTGGAGTATGGACACGTTGGTGCGGAACTCTGTCCACGATATGCCGAGCATCTTCCTCCAGCACCACATCTCTAGAGCATCTATCTTCTTCTTTTCCAACTCACGCACTGTCCACGTCTCTGCCGCGTAAAGGAAGATTGGGAATACCAGCGTTCGCATGAGCCTGACTTTGGTGGCTTTGGTGATGTTGTGATTCTTCCACACCTTTCTTAACTTCTCCACCGCGGCTCTGGTTATAGCCATACGACGCTTTACTTCATCTACGCAACCACCATTGTTTGAGATTAAGGCCCTAAGATATACGTAGGCTTGAACCACGTCGCAGTTCGCAATCTGTGTAACTTCTGGCGAGTTGTCATTGACGCGGTCCACGATCATAATCTTGGTTTTAGATCGGTTAATCTTCAATCCAAATGTTAGACTTACGCGCTCCATTTCGTGAAGTAATTCCTGCATGAGGTCCGAGCTACTCGCAAATAATGTGGTGTCATCCGCGTATCGCAAATTCGAAATCTTGTATCCACCAATTACAACACCATCGGTCCAGCCTTCGAGAGTGATTCGCATTATAAGCTCGGTGTAGATATTAAAGAGCAAAGGTGAAATTATGCATCCCTGCCTCACACCCGCACTTGGATGGAAATTGTCGGAAAGGAGGCCATCTGTCCGCACTGATGCTGTCCCCTCTTTGTAGAGTCCCCTGAGCAGGTGCACGAGATGTTGTGGTGTGCCCATGTCCAGTAGTGTTTTCCACAGCGTTGGCCATTTCACCGAGTCGAACGCTTTGGAGAAGTCAACAAAGCATATGTATGTTCGCTTGTTGAATTCTCTAGTTTTTTCGATAATTTGACGAACGATGAGAATTTGCTCACGGGTTCCCTTGCCTTTTACAAAACCTGCTTGTTCTGGCGCAATTTCTCTGGACAAGTATGCTTTCAGTCGCTCGTTTATAATATGTAGCATTATTTTACTTGCGTGGGTTATTAAGGCAATGAGTCGAAAGTTGCCACATTTCTTAGTCGAACCCTTTTTATGGACTTAACTTGAAACTGAACACAAATAAATGATGAGACACGTGTTTTTGGATTTTTTGAAAATCATCTCTTAAAGGGGTGAAAGAGGGGGATAAATTTTGTATGGGATAGTGTGATTTCTGGGTGTATCAACTTTAAACTTTTTACAAATATTCTTGAAAATAAATTTGATATATTAGTTCTAGGATTTATCGAAAACCATCCTCCAAGGGGTTTCATCCCCTTGGGGGTTGAAGTTTGCATGAATACCTTCATTTTTGGATGTATCAATTCGAAATTTTGTAAAAATACTCCTCTAAACAAACAACAAGACAAGTAGGTAACTATATCTCGATTTTTCAAAACTCACGGGTGAAACGGGGTTGGAGATTGTATGGAAACGTGTGGTTTTTTTACGTCTATGAACTTGAAACTTATCACAAATACTCTTAAAAATAAATGATGAGAAACGTATTTTTGTATTATTAAAATCATTCCCTAAAAGAGTGAAATTAGGGGTTGAAGTTGGTATAGAGAAGAGGGGTTTTTTGCGTCTATCAACTTGAAACTTGGCACAAATATTCTTTGAAAGTCTCCCTACAAAGTCTAATTTTTTTTGATAATTTTCTATGGGTTGCTAGGAGAAATTTGTTTGTGCATCCCAAAATGTTGAAAAAATAAATGTCTACCCGTGCGAAGCCGGGGCGGGCCGCTAGTATTATATACATATGAGTACTTTCCATCTGTCTGTAAAGATCTTTTTCCTCGGGAACTCGTGGAGGTATTAAGTTGAAATTACTTAAAACTAGCGACCCGCCCCGACTTCGCACGGGTGCAATGCTTATACTAAAACCTTCCTCTTGAATCACTCGATCTATTCAAAAAACCGCATCAAAATCCGTTGCGTAGTTTTAAAGATCTAAGCATACATAGGGACATAGTTACAGAAAAAGCGACTTTGTGTTATACTATGTAATGATAATCAATTCTGCAATCCCTTTTAGAGCTGTGAGACAATCAAAAGCAAGTTAACGCAATCAAAAGATACCTTCTGGATGACTTCGTCCACTTTCCCAAGTCGTCCACTTTCCTATCTTGTCCACTTCCCAAATATTCCATATTCCTAACTCGATGCAGTCGTTTATGCCACCTACTTTGACAGTCAATGAAACTTTAAAAAAAAGTTCAAAGATTTGATAACAATATTAGATTTTTTGAGATAACTCATAAAATAATGACAGAGTATTGAACCATTCAAAGAATGAATTGTTGTCAATTGCTCTGAATATCGTAAAAAAGACATCTCGCGCTTGAAACGTAAGGTTACGTATTACGTTTAAGGTTAACTGGAAGAAAATGCTAAGTGGATAAGCGCGGCTTTGTTTCGTGTTATGGTTATGGGCTGTTATGTATTCCTAGGTCACAGATACTTTGTTTAAAATGGATTCAGGAAAATGCGTTTAGAATTGTAAGACATCTTAGGGTTCCGTACCTCACGCATCCTCTTACTTAGCCTACTGTCTGTCCGTCCGTCTGTCTGTATATCTTTTGAATCGTTATAGGTATAGCTAGTTCACTTTTTCAGAGTTTATGTTGCTAGCTTCTGCCGCGACTTCAAACGAGATAAAATGTTTTTTTCTTTTCTCAAGATTTTATTTTATTTTCCTAAGAAAACCAACAGCACATTTACAGATATAGGTAGGTGCATTAAATTTTACATAATGAGAATTGATCTCACAATGTTATAAAGTTATCTCATTGTCAAATTTCTTCAAGATCAGTTGAGCCATTAATTCATGAAAATGTAACAAAAATAAGAAAGAGTTTCTCTCGAATTTTTAATACTTAGTAATTATAAAAGGGATTATGGCGGACATCAGATAAAATACAAAAAATCAAGGGGTCATAATATAACATGTGGTTTTTCATGTATTTTTTGAGGTAGTACATCTTCGCATTTGGCCGGTTTTTATTACAATCTTTGTCTAGTAATTTATCCTCAACATTCTAATAATAAAGTCACGGATCTTCAATTAAAATCTCTTAAAATCTGAATAGGAATCGCCAACGACGTTCTTTAACTAAAACCACTTTGGGCGCGGCAACACCAAAACTTGTTTTAGAAGAGACGTTACTGATTTTAGCGTAGTGTGTGACGTCACATAACCATAATTTGCTTTGTTTTCCAAACTCTTTAAAGGACATGAGCAGTTTAAATTTTTCATTGGTTTTGAATCGTATTTCAATTACATAGAGTTCAATATTTGTTGATAATTATTTTCCCTCTGCCCGTTAAAGTGTTAACCCAATTACATTAGAAGGAGCATGTTATTCGAGTGTATGTAAACCAAAGAGATCAAAATAATAATAAGACATAGAGGGGATAAAACGAGGAAAATTTGGCGCCCAAAAGTTATTGCAAGTAAAATAAATCTAGTACGATTTCGACCGAATGATAACTCGCGTTCATACTAACTGACATGACGCTTGAGCTTCAAAGTTTTGTGTAAAAATATTCCCAATGCCCCCTCTATGTCCTATTCTATTATACTCGTATTTGAATCTCTTTGATGTGAACACATTTCGCTGTGACCTGTAGCCTAAACGGTTTTATAGATTTTGAAATGAGAGGTGTCGTAGGATTCGTCAACATCTCTACATTAATAATAAAAAAAAGTTTATATTGTGTCTGTCTATAACAAACATTAAAAAAACGTTTTTCTTTTGCCTTTTTTCGCGCTGTCGTGTTATTTGGTGTTTGAATAGTTTATGAATTAATATCAACGAAATTCTAAAGTTTACGATCGAAAAGCTTACAACCGCGGCCCACGGCCGACCAGTAGTAAATTGCGACGTAAACAAGTGGATAGTGATGGCCCGATTGAGCGGGACAACGGACAACGGGACACGGGGTCTCTTTCGGGACACACGATTAGGGTGAATAATTGAAATGTGGATAAAAAGAGAGTGTTCAGTGAGGCTATTTTTCATGATAACAGACTTTCACGTTGTAAAACAACAATTTTGAAAATGTTATTCAAATACGTTTTACCTGCAAAATCTATATTTTTTCAGCGCGGTGTAGCCGAGAAAGAGAAAAACATGCAGGCCATTTTAGATATTAGTACTAGTGGGTAAGGATTTTATTTATTCGGCACAAATGTCAAAATTTCACGCATATTTAATAAGTAAATGTTACGACTTTTAGAAAACATTTTCTTAGACTCTTGTCGATGTATAATTAAACGGCTTAGAGTATTGAAAGCCCTAGATACTACTCGTAACTACTTTTTATACTTCGCTGTCGTCAATTAATGAGGAATTGGTACCATTTACCGCTGCCTTTTTTGAAGTATTAACGTGATATTTTACCGATATAGCGTTTTTTTTATTAACATGGATCTATATTTTAGATATCTGACACATTTCTGGTTAGTGCCACTTGAAGCACACCAATTATGCCAAAATTACAATAAATGTTTAGCTGAGCTATTTTCAGGACATCTTTTTTCTTTGAACGATTTACGGGACACTTTGTCGGTCGGCTCCCAACACTAGGCACCCAAGCAGCCCAAGGCCGGAACCGGACAGAATGCCACTCTTGCGCATGGTGTAATCCGTGACGTACCAAGGTACTGGATATAGAAAGCTCGCACTGGTCTTTAAAGATGAATTATATGGCAGTTACGCAACTAAGGGTTTTGTTTCTTTGTAAGGAATATGGCGAAGTGTGAGGCGTGTCGGATCGTATGTCAATTAGGTAGTTCAATAAGTATTGTACAGAAGACCATGTATAAAGTATATCACTAGAAGACTGAAAAACTTATTTTATAATATATGAAATAAATAATCACGCGCCTGTGATCCCCAAGGTGAGGCAGAGGTATTCCATTTCTGGAAAAACCCACTTTTCACGAACTAAAACTCAAAATCATTAAATTTTTTGGTATAGAACACTTAAAAAAGTCAATAGTCTAACAAGGCACTCTAGACTGGTCCATGAAGACTGGCTAAATGTAAGCAGCCCATCTCCACCGACGAGTTGCTGGTTCCAAATGCAGTACCCCGAGAAGAACTAGTAAGAAACTCAAGGGCTGCTCTTTTTAAACGAGTACCTTTATTCTTTAGACCCCTAAATGTGATAGGCTTTGAGCCCCGGCCCGACGGGGTCTGTTACACATGCTTCAGAATTAATTCTGGCACCTGCGAGCTTCTCACGATCTTTTATTTTACTGTTCAGTAGTTTTTGCATAGATTTAGTATACTAACGTTTTTGAAAAAGATTGGCAATAGACCCAGTACAGCGAGACCGAAAAAATTGACACTTCTGTGCGTGTAACGTGGATGTGTGCAAGACAAATAGTGCTCTCCCTAAACTTGTAGGTCTCGATAAAAAATAGGCGTGTGGTTTATTGTGTAGTTAATACCTTTGCCAGTCACGTTATCGAAATATGGTTAATCGATATTACGACAATCACTATAAAATTGAGGTTAGAAATACAAGAAATTCACGTATTTAATATTTCGCTTAAATCAATTTTTATACATTCAGAACATTTATATAATAAAAAGCAATGTTATTACCTATATATTTGTGAACGATTTGTTTTTCAGTTTTCTATAATCATTGAATTTAGAGAATTAAATCTTTCAATCGCACTTACATGTAAAATGACAAATTCTGTGGATTTTCTTTCCTAGATGAATTACAACCGGTACTGCACACGTAACCATAGCTACGTCTATTAAACATGAAACTTACTCTTTTAATACGCGAGATTAATGAAAATAAGCGAAATTTGTTTTGTTCACAACTGTCGTCGGCCCGGTAGAACCCCGTAGAGTTGACAAAAATGGTCTCGTCTCCCTATCTCGCTCTAACACACGAGTAACTATGTTCTTTCTCTGTTGCAATGCCAATCTAAGTATACTAAATCTATGAGTTTTTGAGTCAAAATATCAATTTAATCGTCTTCAAAAACTTTTAATTTGCATAAATAAACTAAGCTTAGATATGATCGTTCTATAAACGCTTACGCTCAAAAATAGCCAGTCTAATAATTAAGGCTCTTAAGCTCATAATTGCATCTCTGGACGACCTACATTCGTGTCGGAATTCTTGCATGTTTCGGTGCCTTTTACCGTACCGGAGATACGACTTAGGTGTTTCTAGAGTCCGTAGAATCAACTATAACGCATGAAGTCACATAAGCAGTCATCTACGCTTCCACACTAATAATTATTAGAGAAAAGATTTCTATTTTTAAGAGGAAAGATTCGTAGGTATTTTTAAATCTTTCTAACAAATAAACTTAAAAAATCTTTCATAGATGGAAAGCTGCATCAGGGAGTAATATAGGCTATATTTTTTCCCCTATTCCCACGGGAACGCGAACTATATTTTTTCTTGCCCCGCTTCTTCTCCTCAACCATACTTACATGCTGAAACGGTGGAGTTAAAATGACTTTCAATAAGTGGATATAAGTCCCTCCAATAAACAAAAATATTTAGTCTTTGAGTTTAATGAAATTACTTTTGTTTTTTTTGTTTAAACTTACTACGGCATATTTAATATTTATTTCTATATCTACCAATACCTCTGCTAGCATCACAACTTACAAACCTTTCAAATCCCTTCAAAAGTAACCCAAAGAAATCACTAAGATTGCATAATTCACTCACGATTTACCCCGGCCGGGAATTGAACCTTGACCCATGCATAGCACCCAGACGTAGCCCTAATTGCCAAGGGAATAAGGGGGACTTTTCCATGCGACACTTTGGCGTTATGATCTCTATTGTTAAGGCAATAAGGATTATGGATGGATGAATTAGAAGTGTTAATTTAAGTGGGGTAAAGGTGGGTTTTATGTTAATATGAGTGGAGCGATTCTGTAGCAATTTAGGTTGTAGGTAATAATTGTTTCATATTTTTTGGTAAAAAAAACACGGGTTGCACTCCGGGAGTGCCGGCAGAAGTGACAACTTTATTATTGATTTCGGTGTTACAACACTACTCTCCAACCGTCTTACGGTTTTTCGATCAGCACACGTGACCTGACGCGAGTTTCACAGTTTTTACCCATCCGAAGTTTTCACTTCAAAAAAACTATCTCTCCTTTTATCTCCGGGGTAGGCAGAGGTATTCAATTTCTGGAAATACCCACTTTTCACGAGAATAATCGACCCCTAAACGTGAAAGGTGGTGAGCATATATCGCCGGAACGGGTCTGTTGCACACGCCTCAAAACTAATTATTCTATTTCTGCGGGTTTCCTCACGTTATTTTCCTTCACCTTCGAGCTAGTGATGAATATGGACGTAAGTTTTGAAAAACTCATTGGTAAATGCCAGGATTCGAACCCGAGCCTCACTGATTTTCGGCCGGCTCTTTAACCGTAAAGGCTATCACTACTCTTACTAATTCGACTAATTAAATCAACTACCTACAATATCCACCATTTTGTTTTCAAGTCTACTATCTCTATAACCACCGCTCCCCGCTCCGCTCATCACCAACCTTGACCCTAACTATAAGTGTTTCAATTACGCTACTGTCTCCGATTGAAGTTAAGTGCTGCTAATGTAATTGAGTAATTGCCCCCCCTCCCCCCTATTATCTCCCCCCCCCCACTTTCATACTGCGATACTGAGACAATTATGGCAATGATTGCAGCGATGAAGCACATCCTTATAACAATCGCAACTGCTCACTTAATCATTTGAACTTGGCTTAGCTAAGTAAAAAAGGGGGTATGTAACGTAAGTTAAAAGTTAAGTAGTAAAGCCGTGATAGGGGGTCGTCCATTAATCACGTGATGTTTCTTTAGCAACTTTTTATCCCCCCCCCTTGGTGATGTGTTGTGAGGTTTTAGACTACCCCCCTCCCCCATACAGAAATCACGTGTAGTTTTTTGGTAGACAGTATATTGAAATTTTCTATGACGACTTGATAAAATTTTGGAAAATTGAGCATAGATAAAAAGTGCGTGCTACTTGTTTGGTTTAGAAATCGCGCGGTCAATGAACAATAAATACACGTGATATCTCATTCCACCCCCCCCTCCCTCCTTGTGATATTTCGTGATTTTTTCCGAACCCCTCCCCCCCCTTTCGAACCTCACGTGATTAATGGACGACCCCTAGGTATTATAATTTCACTAGTGGTAGGATGTTTTTTTATGTTTGTTACCTCAGAACTTCCGACTTTTTGTATTTGAAATCTGGTGTTTCCCGTGTAGTCTTAATTCAAGTTGGTCCAGTTCTGATAAAAACCATATAAGTTGAAGTCGGTTTTGTACTCTTGTAGTTCTATGTTATTTTATTTTTGAGTATAGAATCTGAAGTAGAGCTAAAAAAAATCGGTTGTCTGTAAAGTCGGTTTACAGACGATAGTTGAACGTGACAACGTCATACTTTTTGGATTGTGCCTCTTTGTCGCTCGTTGAGCGCTCTCGCTTGTACTGGAACACCGCATACGTCATACTTTTTAGGGCATGCAGCCGGCTCCATCGAATTATAAGACGTTGTCACGTCAAAAACTTAAACTTCGTGTGGTGTTTAGTGCTGATGGCTACATTGCCAACGCCTTAAAAAATACGAAGAAAATTGTCAATCTATTATAAACTAGCGACCCGCCCCGGCTTCGCACGGGTGCAACGCTTATAAGATTTTCCCGCTTTTCTGTTGAAATTTTTCCTGAATTATCTTTGCTATAAGCCTCACGGAGCCCGAGACCTTTCCAACGAATGCAAAACCGTGGAAATCGGTTCGTGCGTTCTGGAGTTATATCGTCAGGAAGGAAAACCCGACTTATTTTTATATAGTAGAAGATAAGTGACTGTAATTATTGTCATTGATATTATCAAAATTTAATATTTTAAAATACACACCTAAATCATAAACAGATAAAAACCGCTACAAGAAATCTAGACAACCCAAGGTTTCCTCCTGCGCTCGAGTTTATTTTTAACTCAAAATTGAAAATGATTGGTCTAAACAAAGAGATTAAAATATAATAGGATATAGAGGGGACATTGGAAATATTTTCATACAAAACTTTGAAGCATGTTTGAAGCTCAAGCGTCATGTCAGTTAGTATGAACGCGAGCTGTCATTCGGTCGAAATTGTACTAGACTTATTCCACTTGGAATAACTCTTCGGCTTCAAATTTTCCTCGCGTTGTCCCCTCTATGCCCTATTATATTTTAATCTCTTTGGGTATAAAGCACAAATTGTTCCCACGGGATTAAATTGACCATTATCTTGGTCCAGACGGTTACGTCATGAATAAAGGTTGTCTTCCGACGACACATTTTCTGCTTGCTCTGAGAATAGTATCATACAAACGTTCCGTCTGTACTATTTTAACTAGCTTCTACTCGCGACTTCGTCCGTGTTCCGGAATAAAAACTAGCTTATGTCACTTACCGGTCTTTCAACTATTTCTATACGCAAAATCACATTAATCTGTTGGTCTGTTACTGCGTGGAAGATGCGCAAAGTAATTAAAAAAGTCAAAAGTCAACAATCATTTATTTTCTGAGGGTATAAAAAGTAACTGCACTTAAAAATAGTCTAATAACAAGGCACTCTAAACTCATCCATGAAGATTGGCTGAATGTAAACAGCAGTCCATCGCCACCGACGCGTTGCTGGTTCCAAATGCAGCGCCCCGAGATCCAGCAAGAAACTCATGGGCAGCTCTAAGATATATTTATCTACAGACTTGTCAAAAACTCTATTTCCTGTTTGCGCTAGTGCTGCTCTCTGGCGGCGGAGCATGCAGTATTACTTCCTACTTCGACCATTAAATACCTGAGGCAATCTATCATCTCTTATAGCAGGTTAAGTTCAACTAAGTAACTATAAACGGGACAATAACGACTTGTCTTTGAGGTCATAGCAGAACTGATAACACAAGGAACAGTCTGGAACAAGGATTTGTTCAAACAACATACGTCCAACAAACCGCCGGACAAGCAGATTGACCTATACGTGCCTATACTGATTCCACTGGCTGCATTCTTGCACATTCTATACACGATGTAATGATTACGATTCATACAAAATGATTAACAAGAAATATATAAAACTAGCTTATATTATATACTAGCAGCGCCCCGCGGTTTCACCCGCGTAGTTCAAGTTCCCTTGGGAATACAGGGATAAAATATAACCTATGTGTTATTCTGATGTATATGCTACATAACTGTAAAGTTTCATCAAAATCCGTTCAGTAGTTTTTGCGTGAAAGAGGAACAAACATCCATCCAGACATCCAGACATCCATCCATACAAACTTTTGCATTTATAATATTAGTAGGATTATTTATCACTAGCTCGACGGTGAAGGAAAACATCGTCAGGAAACCCGCAGGTATCAGAATTGATTCTGAGGCATGTGTAAATAGACCCGGTCCGGCGATGGGCTCACCACCTATCACGTTTAGGGGTCCAATGTATCTCGTGAAATGTGGGTATATCCAGTAATGGCATACCTCTGCCTATCCCTTCGGGAATGAAAGACGTGAGATTATTTATTTTTTATTTATTTTATATAAAACTAGCGGGTGCTCAGCAAAGTTGCCCGCGCGGATCCGGTTCATTCCCGTTACTGTGGGAATTTCCAAAAATCCCTCCGTAGCGGTTGACTATAATATTATGAGACACCTACATACCATTTATAGTTTCTAGGTGTTATCGTTTCGGAGTAAGACGTATTTTTATTTGCAACCAGTTTTTATATTTTCCCGTGGGAATGAGACATTTTCCCGCGGTAACATAGATACCTAGCGTACCTGGTCTATCACCACACCAAATTTCATCAAACACACAGACTAAACATTTCAAAAATTGGTGTTTTGATATCTACTTTAATCTTAACTATCTACACTACCGCTGAAATTTTCGAAAAATATTTCATGTATTTTCAATTACATAATACTAAAAGAATACAATACATAAATCTACATCAAAAATCTTTTTAATTTTGAAAAAAGCTTCCCGGTTTTTTCTTCTATTTTTCCATAAAATACTTTTAAAATTCGAAGCGTCCAAGGCGATTGCGCGCACGGCGTTCTAAGTTCGAACAAGCGGCTCTGTGATTGGCCTTGGAGACCTGGTGATGTCACTGCGCATACGCGCCTGTACCTACCGTAGGTGTGGGTGTTGTACTGGTTTAGAAAACCAATCGCTATTGTTCATATCGTTGTTAGTTTTGCAACTTTAAAAGTAAAATAAGGCCTCTTGATAGATTTAATGGAATTTAGTTCTCGACTCTCTATAAATATAAAGAAGAAGAAGAATCCGTCTGGGTCTAGAAGTTTCCTTAAATGTAGGTTTGTGAAAATTGGATTTTTGAAAATTGGTACGGGTAGGCACGGCAATTATTATTTACTAACGGTTCTGCACAGTTTTACCACTTAGTTTCCGCTACCTTAATAATACTGGAATAAAATATAGCATAAATTACTCAAAAATATTGTAGCTGTCGATTAGTGAAAGAATTTTTAAAATCGGTCCAGTAGTTTTTGAGTTCTTCTTCACAAAAATACAAATCTTTCCTCTTTATAATATTATATTAGTATAGATTTATTTACAACATAAATTATTTTTGCAGGAATACACCCAATACGATAATCTAGCCACTGTTACATAGGTAGAACAATATGTATATCTACTATCTGTGATATATTTTAATAATTTTATTCAATTCCCGTTGTCCCCATTGACGATATCCCCATTGAATGGGGACAACGGGAATACACCTTATTAATAATCTAATGCCTGAAATTTCATTATAGTCACCGGTGAAAACAAAATGTTTGTTCGTTCAGTCGGATCCTCCAACAGTATTCGCACCGGCTGAAGTCATAGTAAGTCAATACAGGATCCACAGGCAAATCCAGTGGGCCCCGCTAGTTTATATACTCTTATAATATATCCGTAGATGAGCTCACCATATATCAGGTTTAGGGTCCAAAAATATACTCGTGAGAGCGTGTACAGTCAAGAGCACGTTGAGTTTGGCACATTGGACTTTGTAACGTTCTTATTACAATCGCCTTAGAGGTCAGACTCGCACTACAAGTGCAAAGCTTCATGTGCTGACTGTACCAGTGAGTTATGAAAACTTATCACGAGCTCGACGGTTAAGGAAAACAGCGAGGAAACATGTAGGCCTGAGAATTGATTCAGACACGTGTGTGTAACATCAACCTGGTCCGAAAAATTGTGAAAAGTAGTATTTCCAAGAATGGAATACCTCTGCCGAACCTCTCAGGAATAAAGGCGTGAGTATATGTAGAAAATCAGAATAGAGAAAAAGATTGCAACACCTAAACTTAAGTACAAGAGGTTTTATAACGCTTATTTATTATAACGTTAAATGGTTGTTATTTACAATTATTAGTGTTGTATCATGTAATAAATAAAAATAAAATAAAAATAAATAAATAAATAATCTCACGCCTTTCATCCCCAAAGGGGGTAGGCAGAGGTATTCCATTACTGGATATACCCACATTTCACGAGATACATTGGACCCCTAAACGTAATAGGTGGTGAGCCTATTTATTTTATTTTATTTTACCTGCGGGTTTCCTCACGATGTTTTCCTTCACCGTCGAGCTAGTGATAAATATGTACGTAAGTTTTAAAAAAAAAATAATAATCAAAAATATTCCTATAGAAATTTATACTATTTGTAGATCAGCAAGAAAGAATTAAATTTTTAGAGGTTACACGGGCTCACGATAATTAAATAAAAAAATATACAAAAGAAATAAAATTATGATAAGAAACGATTAGAGAACAGGAAAACAGAATTTTAATAATGAATGTTCGACCGTTGTCGATAAAAAGAGTTTCGATGTTCCATACCAGCCAATCTAGCTTGACAATAAAAAAAACTCCAACGTGACAAAAATCTAAACCCATAAACACATCAACAAAACGCCTTTTAGAAGCCACGTGGAAGTACCCTGACCGGTTTATTGTACTATTGTGTGTTTTCCCCCACCTTCCTTTATTAGTCGTCACAAACCTGTGTAAAGCTTGTTACACACCATCGGTCGACTAATGTTTCCACATTGTTTTATAATCGTATTACATTTTACATCTAGCGGTTGGAATACGGGGACAAAATATTGCGTTACTCAGGGATCTTCTAGCTTTCCATTGGTGATAGAATTTTTAAAATCGGTCCACTAGTTTTTGAGTTTATTTGTAACAAACATACAAAAATACAAATCTTTCCTCTTTGTAATATTAGCATAGATGTCTGTAACAGGCGTTATAGTTGCGCAAGTCCATTCGTGAAACCGGATTTTTTAATAGCCTTATTGATCATCGATAATTTCGGTTCTCGCTCACTATGGCGTGCTATAGTTGAAATGAAAAGTGTTTACTTAAGATTTGTTAGAGCAGATACGGAATAGGCGAGTTCGTCAACTTTCTCTTTCCAAATTCGGGGTTCTTTCCATTGGATATTTCCAGAAATGGAAATACCTCTGCTTACCTCGAAAGCATATTTACTGTAGCGACACTACCTACATAGAACGCGCTAATAGACGGCCGAGTTCTAACCGCGCTATCGAAGTTTTCTAATGGGTATAAAAATACAACTGTCTAAGATCAACCGTTGGTCCTTGGCAGGCACGATCACCGGGCCTAAAGGAAGATCATCCCTTTTTACGATGGAGGAGCATTCCACCTCCAATCATCCATATTCATTCATTTTATTCAAATCCATTTATTTTATTTGTATATTCTGTTCTATTCATATCTTGGTGAAGACAGGTTCCAACAATGAGTTTTACAAAAAAGTTAATATGTTTATCACTAGCTAAGCGAGGAAGGAAAACATCGAAAGGAAACTCAGGTCTCAGAATTATTCTGAGACATGTGTAACAGACCCGGTCCAGCATGGGCTCACCACCTATCACGTTTAGGGGCCGAATATTCTCGCGGATAGAATAGAGCAGTGATAGCCTTACGGTTAAAGAGCCGGCCGAAATCAGTGAGGCTCCGGTTCGAATCCTTTCATGTACCAATGAGTTTTTAAATTAACGTACATATTTATCACTAGCTCGACGGTGAAGAAAAACATCGTGAGGAAACCCGCAGGCCTAAGGATTAATTCTGACACATGTGTAAATAGACCTGGACCGGCGATGGGCTCACCACCCATCACGTTTAGGAATCGAATATTCTCGTGAAAAGTGGGTATTTCCAGAAATGGAATACCTCTGCTTACCCCCTTGGGGATTAATGGCCTGAGATTATTTATTTTTATTTTAAACTATTGAAAACTGTATAGTAATGGGATAAGGCTGAATTTTTTTAAACTCTTACAGCAAGATTTATTGCTAGTCCGGAAATACTGTAAAGTCATTAAAACCAAACAGTGATATTCATTAAATAAAACAATATTCCATTGAGTGAATGAGTCACTTGTGTCTGAGTCATAACTGCGTCTCTTTCACTCAAAGATGATTGATAAGTTTAATATTTAATTACTGTTAGCAAAAAGGTTCTACTCTTTTACGAAGACAGAATAAATCGTTGACAATTGACATCTCTTAACTATTTTTTTTATATGTCTGTATCAGGAGAATTGTAATATTATTAGTAATAACTTGAAAAAAAGCTTGTTTATTTAAAAGTTTTTTTTTGCTTAAAATTTGTTGTACATAAATAAGAGCAGTGATAGCCTTACGGTTAAAGAGCCTGCTTCACATGATGAAAATCAGTGAGGCTCGGGTTTGAATCCTGGCATGTACCAATGAGTTTTTCAAAAACTTACGTACATATTCATCACTAGCTCGACGGTGAAGGAAAACATAGTGAGGAAACCCGTTAGTCCCAGAATTAGTTCTGAGGCATGTGTAAACAGACCCGGTCCGGCAATGGGCTCACCACCTATCACGTTTAGGGGTCGAATATTCTCGTGACATGTGAGTATGTCCAGTAATAGAATACCTCTGCCTACCCCCTCGGGGATAGAAGGCATGAGATTATTATTTTTCTATTTATATTATTACAGAAACAAATACTCGTACCAAAATCATGCGCAGACACAATCACAAACAAGTTTAATAATATTAAACCTTTTCCTTGTGTAAGAGTTAATAAGACTAGTTCAAACGTGTATGCAAAATGAATATTGGATATATCTAACAACATCGTTAAATAATGCAACTATTTCGCATTGCAGGTAGCAAACAAGATGGCCTTGTGCACACTACTGCACAGTGTACACTATTGCACACTTTAATCTAGACATTGCATAGTTTGCGTTCTTGAACTAAGCTCTGGGAACGTTGATGCCATAACGTTGTTGTGCTATCAATCTATCACGTACAGTCAACAAAGTTGTTAGGGTTACATGGCCAGTAACTAAGAAGTCATTTTTCTGGGAAAGTCATAAATAAATCTTGTTGATTAATATTTATTTCAAAAGGTATCAAATCAAATCAAATCAAATTTATTCATTAACAATAATAACATATCTTTGATCCCTATAATTTACTAAAATATACTATAAATATATTTAAGGCTTTATGAGAAATCTGAATCTTAGTTTTTGGCAATGTAACCCTAACAACTTTGTGGAATGTACTATCAACAAACGCTAAGCATGATACATTTGGAAGAATTATCGCTTGTAAGCTAAAGTTTTATTACCCCGACCCTCATCATCAACCCGTAACAGCCCACTGCTGAGTTAAGGGTCTTTCCTCACACATGAGGAAGTATGGGCTTTAATCTCCCACGCGAGCCCACAGCGGATTGGGAGATGGTGTTAACCGTCAGAATAATAATAACACTTAACAGTTAGAATTTTTCAAGCAAACCAAGGGTATCTGACATTAACGACTTCCATTGTACGTAAACACAACGAAAACCGGGACCAACAATTTAACGTGCCTTCCGAAACACGGAAGCGCTCGTGATATAAATGCCAATGACTGATCGCACCCAACTTTGCTTAACCAGCGTGATCGTTACAAACACACTGGAATCGCAGGGCTACGAGTGCTCTCCCGACCCTAATTAGAGTTAAACAATGAGAAGCCAGCAAGCCTGTTTTTTCATTCCGATCCATTCATCGACACTAAAATGTCATAAACATGAAATAAACACTTTTTTGTAAATGTCATTGTTCTTGTAGGTATGTCTTATTAGTTATTATATTAGTAATTAGGCAGGTAGTTTTAAGTTTGGTTTCGCGGCTGTCAAACGCCAGTCATTATATTACCGTTCAATGAGTGACTACGCGTTTTATTGCTTTCCCCCAAATCCAGGACATAACAGTTAGTACTATAAGAGAAGGCTTTGTCGCTACGGGTTGGAATAAAATAGCTGCTCGCAAAAATGACACTTAGGTGTATCATTCAGAACTTATACTGATAGTACCTACCGTCGACGTCATTTTCGTTTGTGTTAAATTTTTACAAAAATGAATTAGCATAACTGAATTAGGGCTACCTATGGAAACCGTACTATTATTGCTCTCTATTTAAGAAATTTGATTATACATAACTAAAGTACGAATCATTATTTTTTATATTAATGTACTAATTGGGGTGTATGAGGAATTGCGTTTATTCTGTGACGCATTGTATAGAACATCATTGAATATAATGTACAATACAATACTAGTTACTTATGTTATCATAATATAATTGCATGCTGTGTTTGCTTTTAATTAGTTTGTACATTAACCATAAGACTTATGTAATATTATATATTTTGTTGTAATGTATCAACTGTAAGCGAACCTTTTAAAATAAAATAAAAAATAAAAATACAATAACTCTTTATTGTACACCCAAAACATCACAATATGGATACCAACATTAACTAAAGTACAATGGGCGGTCTTATCGCTTTCAGCGATCTCTTCCAGACAACCTTAGGACGGATGAAACTGAGAGATTAGAACTTGGTGAGACGGTATGTTTATTCTTAGTGAAGAACGTAATTGTCAAATCGTCTACATAGTTCTCACGTTCTCATGCGAAGTTATAATGCGGCAATGAGTAATAGCGGCGATTAAGGTAAAATAACAAGATCAAATGCCATAAGAACGAAGTGCTTTGTATGACCGTTTGTACTGTTAAAATACCAGATTGTTGAGACTTCGCAAAATTAGCGAAAATTCTCTTGTTCGAGAATTCTCACGCGGAAGATGACCTTAGTGTTAAGGGGTCTTCATACCCGCTGTGTAACCGCGTGTTTACTTATACCTATTAGGGTTAAAGCAGACATGACGAGCCGTTCCTTGAGGTATGGTATTTCAGTAATTTCTTTGAACCGATCAATGTTGTTATTAGTAATGTAAATAAAAGCGTTATCATTTTTTTATATGTTCTCCGAAACGGGTCTGTAACGCAGGCAAGGAATTCTACTCCACGATAATTCGCCTATTCATTTCTAATCGACAGTCTGCTGCGATGGATCAATTGACAACTCGATAATATGTCGGTATTTTTTTATTTATAGGAAATTATATTATAACACAATAACATGCCTTAAACCAAACTAGGGTTTATCTTGGCATGCCATTCGCTCGTATATGGGTATTCCAAAGTATGGATCTATAGAGGTGGGAATCAATCGTTAATTAAAAATTATTATACTAGTTGAGGATATTTATACATACAAACAGTCATAATGTCCATAGACTTCACAAACCCCTTTACACAAATGGGTTAACTATAGGTACCTACTACATGCAGCGAGTAATCAATACCAAATTCATTATTCACAAAATGAAAGCCATAAAAGCTATTACGACCGACGTCTTTTATTACAACAAAATTACTTTATTAATGAGAGTGACTAATTGCGGATGGGTGAAATGGGCACTAATATGACTCACCGCGTGGTAACCGCAGCGGTACTGACCGCGCGGTTGGCCCGTGTGAACATGCCTTAACGCATGTACAAAATGACAAATACCGAGTGTGTAATTATCTTTTTTGCCCCTTGCATTGTTTAGTGTCAGCTGTTTTTTATCGACCATTTTTTTTCTGACGTCAAATTAATCCTTTTCAGAATGATTAATTATTTTTTTGCTACCTAAGTATATTTTGTGTAGAACTGTAGTTTAGTTAACAGTTTATCTTTATGACGCGGTGGTTTACAAACTTTATTTTTCTCTAACTGTCTCTGTGCTAACAATACCAAATGAATCTATTACACTTACCTATCACACTATATTTTTTTCCAGATGGTAAAAAAAAATAGTATAAAATTTGTGTCTGAAATAAACCATTATTATAAGAGATACGTTATAGGTATATTATGTTAGTAGGAAGGTAAAACTAATTAAGTACCTACTTCATTTATATTTTTTTAAATACTTGCAAACAGATTTTGTTGTACTTTTATTAATTTTTATATTGTACCTACTACCTAGTTTACGTTATCATTTTTTTTTATCTTCAAGTTGAGTTTGCCTATAACTGGGTTGACCTACAATCTAATATTCAAGTGTATATATAGCTGTTTTAATGGTGTTTAACCTTTAAGCAGACCTGTTAAATAAATAAATAAAATGCAATAGATACAACTGGTAATTATACTGTTACATTATACTATTGGATATTTAAATTAGCCTTTCATATTATGGTTTATTACAAACACTTATATCAATTTATCTATACACGCCACAGCCTAGGTCGTCAGACATAATGCGCGGGATTACTGACAGTTTCTCGTGACGTCACGCGTAGAGACGCAACTCCAATAGAGTTGCCCGAATCGATATTTATGGGCTAACAGTACATAGATACAAGTCTCGTATGCAACAAATTTTTGGGCTTGTCCGCGATTGTGGCTGTGCAGTGGACCGGGACCCATTACAGTCAAGAGCACATGAAGCTCTACACTTGTAGTGCGAGTATAAGAACGTAACAAAGTCCAATTTGCTCTTGACTGTAGTGTAGGTACATGCCATGGCTCATCGCGTCTGAGGACGCTACGTGACTCGATCCGCTAACAAATTTACGTCAAAGTCGTAAAATATTACATTTTAATCCAAACTGCATTGATTATAAGTGCTGTTTTTACATACTTCATCGCCGTTTAGACGTTGGAAGTAACCCCAATAAGTTTCAGAAAATTACATAGGTACATACATGTATCACTAGTTCGAGAGTGAAGGAAAACATCGTGAGGAATCCCGCAGGTCCCAGAATTGATTGACCCGATCCGGCGATGGGCTCAGCACCTATCACGTTTAGGGGTTCAAAGAATATCTCGTGGAAAATTATTAGGTACCTACCTATAAAAAATAAAAATATTCTCACGCCTTATATCCCCGATTGGGTAGGCAGAGGTATTCCATATCTGGAAATACCCACTTTACACGAGTATATTCGATCCCTAACGTGATAAGTGGTGAGCCCATCTCCGGACCGGGTCTGTTACACACGCCTCTGAACCAATTCTGTTACCTGCGGGTTTCCTCACGATGTTTTTCTTCACCGTCGAGCTAGTGATGAAAAATGTACGTAAGTTTTGAAAAACTCATTGGTACATGCCAGGATTCGAACCCGAGCCTCACTGATTGTCAACATGTGAAGCGGGCTCTTTAACCGTAAGGCTATCACTGCTTTGTAAACTATACTACGTTTATATAAGAGCCATTACGTCACTGTCAATAAATTATTCAAAAACCTCACACCCACGCCCACAACCAAATGTAATCAAAACAAAACCTAAAAACCTAGGTATTCACGCGTTTGACCTAGGTCATCAACCCGGTTAGGCTAGGTGTACAATCGTAAAACGTGCCTTACAATGCTCACTTAACCGCGTCTTACGTCACGACCCGCGACAAGCATCAAAAGTAGGCCAGCCTAGCCTTCGTAAGTACTGCGTTTACTTTTTTTAGGGTTCCGTACTTCAAAGGGAAATAAGAAAACCTTATTTATTAAGTCATCTTGTTACTAACAAATTTATGGACTGCATGCTCTGAAAATAAAGATTTTTTTTTTATTTGTTACACAGGATCTCAGATCTGTTCCAAGTTTGTCTGTCTGTCAAGAACCTTTTTTTTTCAGACATGCCGGGAGCTATAAGTGGAGTTGTTTAGTGGTCCTAAAAATGTACTTGTGAAAAGTGGATATTCCCAAGTATGGAATACCTCTGCCGAGCCCCTCATGGACAAGGGAATGACATAAAAATATGCACAGTTTGGCACTTGCAAATAAAATCAAAAATGGCCTGGAAACATGAAATTTGTCACAAAGCAATGTCGCAACCACAAGTAAAGGAAAACGACGAAAATTGATAATTGGTAACAATTTATAGCTGAACTAATATTACACAGAGAAAAGATTTGTATGTGTGTTTCTTTATTTATCATGAATATGCTTCGAAACTACCTAACTGATTTAAAAACATAAAATGTGGGACGAAACAAGATTTTTTTGGAATGTGGGACGAAAGATTGGGACAAATATGGAATAAATAAAAAACTTACTTTTTGGCATAACATGGTCTATAATTTTCCCACGGGAACGGAACTTAAGTGGGTGAAATCAGATAGAAAACTATTTTTCGGCAAACGTAGGCAAAGATCTTCGTGATTCGATTCCCGCTCGGACAACAAACAATGTTGTACGGAACCCTCGGTGCTTAATTCCGACTCCGTCAGAGCCACAATCCGGTTTTTGTGAGTACTTGCCCTTTTTAACACAATTGTGACGAAATAATGTAAGTGTCCCATGCCCTATGAGCACAGTTGTTATTTTTGGGGCAGTTTTGTTGACAATTCCATATTTGAGCAGCGAAAGTATGTTACGGCTCGAAATATTGACCGAAAATGATGAAATAGAACTCAAAAGAGTAAAAAACTAAAAAATACATTCGAATTGAGAACATATCTTCCTTTCTGAAGTCGTTTAAAAAAAGAATAATCGAAATCGGTTGGCGTTATATTGAGTCATTGGTCCATTTGTCGCTCACATACCTAAAGCAAATTTATGACTTAGGTATATGGTTTTGTGATGGGTGCAATTGTCAGAACTGGACCAAATTGGAAGCCATCAACCATACGGGAAGCACCAGCTTTCAAATAAAAAAAGAATCTTCAAAATCGGTTTACCCTGTCGAAAGATGTGAGGTAACAAAAAAAACACGCTACGAATTGAGTCCTCCTTTTTTGAAGTCGGTTAAAAATAATATACCTACCTAGTTGTATATTAGTCACGTAAGAGGTCAATAACCTACCGCTACATAATAATTAAACTCCATTATAGTTATAAATAATATACTGATGGCAGTATACTGGATGGACAGCAGTTTCCATGTGTATACTGGCGGAGGCCAGGATTCGAACCCGAGCCGCACGAATGAAAATCGGGCTCTTTAACCACTAGGCTGCCACTGCTCTTTGTTTTTTATTTTATTTGACAAATATAAATAGCGTAGTGGAAGTTTGTGCTATTTATGTATCAAAATAGTAGTAGTAATGTATGTAAAACTGCCATTGCTTTATGGCTGTGTTCTATAAAAAAAAAAAAAAAAAATTTGGTCTGTAATAGTTTGACATGAGTTTGACTTGGTTTTTGGCGGGAATTCGAAGAGGGATGTCATGTTTTTTCTAAAATTGTTATTTTGCTTTGCGTTTTGGGTTTTGACTCGTAATAATGATAGACTCTGAAGCAGAACTAAAAATCTTGAATTTCGTGTCGTGTTTAGTGCTGGTGGATAAAATTCCAATGCCTTAAAATAGTAAAAAAAGTTTGACTCAACTGCGTCACACGAGAAAAACATTCAAACTATCACCATATTTTCCAAACCGCTTTCGATCCGCAAACACGGCCCCACGCCTTGTCCTAAAGTTTCACTTTTAAACAGTTCTAGGGTTCCGTACGGCCCTTTGCTTTGGGCCATTGTTAGAAACAAACGGCCAAGTGTGAATCGGACTTGCACACGAAGTACGTACAATGTTTGACTCTACATCATTATATTACTATCAACTTTATTTAACAAAATATTGGTAAAGTCGTTATACATAGTAACACACTTTGAAAATTTACGGTTCAAAAGATGTAGATAGTTTTCTGACAAACGGATGGACAAAGAAGCCTTAATAACTAAATAATATAAAAATTATATAGAGACTTGAAATATTATGGAGTGCTAAAGAGCCAACAAAAGTCATACTTAATTATTTTGTAGGTCAAAAGAGTAATTGTCGGTAAGAATCGTCATGTTAACCGACAAAAACACGAAATCGTGATAGCTTTACCGCGGCAGTCCCCGAGTGCCACACGTTTTTTTTGTTACCTCACATCTTTCGACAGGGTGAACCGATTTTGAAGATTTTTTTTTTATTTGAAAGCTGGTGCTTCCCGTATGGTCCAATTAGGTCCAGTTCTGACAATTGCACCCATCACTAAACCATATACGTAAGTCATAAATTTGCATTAGACTATGTGGCGACAAATGGACCAATGACTCAATATAATGCCAACCGATTTCGATTATTCTTTTTTTAAACTACTTCAGAAAGGAAGATGTTCTCAATTCGAATGTATTTTTTGTGTTTTTGTCGGTTAACATGACGATTCTAACAGACAAAAATACAAAATTACAGCCAGACGTGGCTTTGAATAACACTAAATCAATCAAATTTATTAAAAATATATAGACTAGACTAACCAACTGTTTCTATTAACCAAATAAAATGTGTTACAGCTGAAATGAAGCGAATACTCCTTCCTTAAAATAAGGGCAGTAGGCACAATGGCTAAGTGCTCAATATTTGAACTGACTAGCTGAACGATTGACTGCTCTAATAATCTCTTTGCTTAGTAATTATAAATAAATAAATTGTGGGACACAATTTACACACGGTTATTCAGTCCCAAACTACGTAGAGCCTGTGATATGGTTACTAAATAAATGATACAGATATTTAAATAAATATTAAACACACAGACACAAAGACATGTTCATGAACACAAATGTTAACCCCGAGCGGGGATCGAACCCGTGATATCCGACTCAAAAGGCAGGGTCACTACCATATATATAACGGATATAACGGACGGCCGTCTATATAACGGAACTATTCAACCAAGCCCGACTCGCACTTGGCCAGTGTATTCTATGCCCCCCCCCCCCCCCCATGTGAAAGCTTTACTATCGCGCCCTACATAGTAGATAGTTGCGCAACGAATATGTTTATATAACTCAGTGGGACTCATTACAAAATCCGTGATTCAGAGCTTTGGAAAGCGATGAATGGCTGACATTTTTCCGTGATGATTGATTATTTCATTAATTAATCATTGTAGTTTTAATTAACTATAGTTTTGAAGATTTTTTTTCACTTTCTGCGAAATGCTAGCTGGGAAAGACTGGGAAGAGCCGAGATCCTACGTCCGGCAGTGGAATGCTGTAGGTTGATGATGATGATGAAAGAAGTTATTTCGTAATAGTTTAATTTGAATATTTTTCTTTCTTTCTTTAGTTTGTTTTCCGAAAAGTAGTCTATGCTTTTCTTCAATCCAATCTATCTCTATACCAAAATTCGTCAAGATCAAACAAAAAAACAAACACACTTTCATTTTTAAAATATAAGTTGAAATTTGTTTTATTTCTGTACTATAGGTTAAATGGCATTGTTCAATTGACGTACCTAGTTAATGAATTGAGGTTCGACCAACCCAAGGCTTGATTCGACTAACGGCACAAAAACATTAATATCGGTTCAGTGATTAACCAGATCATTGGACACAAACCACATAGTTAGCTATCTCTTTCACGTTGTATTTATCAGTAAAGGTTATCGGGAATACCATTAAAAGACGTTTATAAGATATTTTACATATTTTAATACAAACGAAACGACTTAAGACTAGTTTCCACTTATACAAAAAGTTATTAATTTAATATTGTTTGTTTAAAAATAACTTAAATAGCTAATAATTATTTCTGCGCTGTGATCTCATGATATGACCTTAAGCTAGACGAGATACATCTTTTTGCATGCAAAAAAATATATGTTTTTTTTAATATGTTTTGTAAATACTTTGTACCTATTATACATTTCTTTCTTTGGCATGTGAAAACACACTGTTCCATACATTCATATTATGTATTTAAAGATTTAAACTAAATTTAAATATGGCTTTAAAATTGTAAAGGACGGAAATTCGTTCCACAAATTGTTAATCGTAATCTTATATTATACTATACTCGCAATAAGAATAATAAGATCATTATTAATACAATATTATACAAAATATAATTAGACGGAGAAACGGTAACATGGGTTTTGAAAACGCTCTGAGAGCACATTGGCACACTGACATTTAAAAAATAAATACATCAATCTTTTTCGACGTGGTACCAGTTACGAAACAGAGATGGCGCAACGTATTGCCATTCGAGTCGCACGCGCATGTCTCTACAATGCGCGTTGCGTAAAAATTAACATACTTTGATGGTCTAATCGACCATAACCGGAATGGTGGGGTCCAAGCAGCGAAAGTTATTCATATAAGCTACTAAAATTCGAATCTACGAATTCCAAAGTCGAGATAATAAAATTCACAAATTGAAATTTTAGGTAGGTATATTCAAAGAGATATATGTATATTTACGTATATTATAATAAATTTAGCGGTGGGATTTTGTCAGACGTCTACTAATAATAATGAATATTAATACACTATTCAGAATTTATACATAAAATACACATTTCCAAATATAATATACGAGAATTTTATAGAAAGTGTTTTGCGTAACTTTCGCTGTACCTATAAATCCACAAAGCTGTTAAACGCGATGTTATTACGACACATACGAGTACATTCCGTCTGTATGTCTATTAGATACCTGCATCTAACAAGATGTTAAAACCTCTAGTACCTTATTGAGGTCACATTTTTCTCATACGCGACCTCGACACGACAGAGTTACAAGCTAAAACTACATCCATCGACGCACACATGCAACGGCAGTTGGAAAGAAGCGAACCGAGTAGGCAATGTACATTGTACAACTAATATTATCTTAACGACTAGTCACCGTCGTGACTCGTGGTGGGGGCGAGGTCAGCTGCCAGAACTTACAATTGAGTTTATTGTGAGTCAGGAGCTACTTATGAATCATTGAGTTAAGGAGGAAACGATTTAGCCCACTTGGGGTCCACCTGACCTCAGGGTGTGGCTTAGAATTAAACGAATTACACGAATTACGCCAATTAAGCAATACACCAAACAAGTTTGAAATGGAATGTCACAGAATCAATTAACCTACTTTCAGATACTTTTACTTTCAGACTCGACGCGGAAAGCTTCTTGGTTTTCCTTCAACAAGGAAACATGGAAGCTTTAGAAATACAATTAAAATCTAAATATAGTGCTGACAATGTTCTATATTCGAATCGAAGTTCATATCGTATCGTAGATGGCGTAAAATCTGCTATTAACACATCTAGTTGACAATTACGGCATTATAACTTACTCTAACACTCAGTCTCTCCTTCCTTCCGCTCCGTTATATAGTGTTCCACCTCCCCTAACGCATTGAACAGCTTCCACGCTAGTATCAGCGTCACTACTTCCAACAGAGCCATTAGCAGAGAAATCGCAGCGATCACTGAACTGATGATCTTCGTGTACACAGATGCCACCTTCGCACAGCCCAGTCTCTCATTCGCCTCCTTGTCGGTAAACTCACAGGTGGCTCTGTAGTAGCTGTCCAAACAGCAGGTCAGAGGCAGATCCTTTCTCCAACTCCTGTAGTCTCTCGCATCGTTGGCACCACAGCACTTCAGCTTCCTCTCAATCCTTCCAAACGACTTGAAGACATCAGGGTTGGACTGCGAGTTGTAGTAGCCATCGTAGACGACGTCCTTCACGAAAGTGTCAGTGTATTCGCCATCAACGAACACGAAGATCAGGACGGCAGCGATGGCTTGACCCAAGATGATGAGGATGAGGAACATCCCGTATATCCCAAGCATACCTCTGCTTTCCTTCTGGGTTCCGCACCAACCGCAGAAAGCGATGATCATGACAAACAGTCCAAGCAGGATGAAGAGCCATGGCGCCACCTGAGGCCAGTACACGTTGTAGTCCAGCAGGTAATGGTTGGTGTTCCTCAAACTGACGAACTCGGTCACTTGCACAAAGAACCATATTCCAGTTGCCGCGGTCACTATACCGAACACAGCGAATACTACATTCAAAATATACAGAACGGCCTTGTACATGTCTTCTTTAGCCATCGTGAATTCGCACGCAATCGACCGTACGGGTAGATCGTTGTCAACGGAATGAGAGGTGAGGCTGTGATGCAACTAGTTTTATAAACGCGGTGAATGCGCGGGCGCACCGGTTGCGGGTGAAGACAAGACGCGCCTCATTCTAGCGCCGGCCGCGGCGCCGAGTGGTTGTCGCCTCACCTGAGTTTTTGCTTAAAGGTACCAACCACTCTACACGTTACGAACAAGGTGAACTAATTTGACGCGTAAAAGGTACCATGTTCGCGCCATTTTAAACCTTATTTCAATATGACTACAGATGAAACCTTGACCAGCAAAATGGTAGTTTTGAATTTTACATTTACAAATTGGTAGTTTGTGATTCGATTCCGGTCCTTAACAATTTAGTCAACATTTCTAGAGTTTTACTTATTTTTAATTTTGCTATTGCTTATTTTATATTTGTTGATATGGCGGGGTGTTTATAAAATCATCATTAAGATTAATGGCGGCAATTTGAGGCGTACAAGTAAACAATTTCAAGGATAAATTTTATCTGTATATTTTTTGGTTTACGAGAAATTGATTGAAACATTAATTTTGTAAACCGGTCGACTCTATAACCACCTGCCGACATAGCCTTCTCTACTAAGATAAATAACTAATGAGATTATGAACAAATAACACAGACAGGTATACAAAATAGGTACACTGGGCTTTCCACATACACAATTATTATACTATCAAATTAAAACGACCACAGAGTAGTGAATTTCTCGAACGTTCTCAGTCAGTTACAATTTTTTCTCATGACGTAATCACAGGAAAATATTTGGTTACTACTTCACATCTACTTTGCATACATTCGGTAAACAAACCAATGGTAACAGAAGTTTCTCTGTAGCCCTTTTCATTACTTAAGATTACATAAGCAGTCACGAAGTTAGTTTACTTTCTACAAACAAGAAAGAAAAAACTTGAACTCTCATCTTAATATTATGCAGCGTGTTTTGAAACGGCGAAACTTTGAGTACGATAACACTTATCAATAATTTGTTCGAATCAACACTTCGACTGTAAGAGACAGTAAAACATTTACAACCGTCTCAAAACCTACACTAATTCAGCGACATACTCACAGTTCACCTCACTGAACCTCTCAGTCATTTCAAGGAACTTAGTTACACCAAGTTAAAGTCTATAATCTACAACAGAACCTTCTTGCTCTCGGACTCGTTTTGCTGCGCGATTATCCGCGGTCTCTTCCTCAGGGATCTTGAGATCGCTCCCGAGACGACCAATCCGAAGATACCAATCACAGCGACAAGAATAGACCAAGCTGATAGCACTTTGATGGCGATTCTTGAGTATTGCGTCGCAACTTGAGCGCATCCGTACCTTTCATTGGCCAGTTTGTTTGTGAAATCGCAGTCGATGACGTAAGACCCGATCCAGCCGTGGTAGTAAGTGTCGCAGCAGGACGGAGGAAACTCACTTTTCCAGTTCTTGTAGTCCCTCGGGCTCTCCGCTCCGCAGCAATGTAGCTTCTTCTCGATGTTCCCGAAGGACTCCGCTACGTCGTGCTCCGTCTTGGATTGGAAATACGCGTCCCATATCGTGTCCTTAATGAAGTCGTCGGTGGATTTGTTGTCGACGAACACTAGGGCGATCACAGCGGCCGCAATCAATAGCACGACGATTATCGTCAGGAAAACCATGTAGATAGTCAACACACCCTTCTTTCCTTTCCTTGCTCCAGAAAATCCGCAGCCGGAGGCGACCACAGTGAAAATGCCGAGGATTAAAAACATCCACGGTATCACCTGAGGCCAGTACACGTTGTAATCCAGCAGATAATGATTGCTGTTCCTCAGAGCGGTGAATTCAGTCACTTGCACGAAAAACCAGATCGAACCGGCCGCTAACGCGAGCCCGAGAATCGTGAGCAACGTGTTCAAAACGTGGAGGAGGCATTTAGAAGCACACGCGTTAGCCATTGTAGCACTTTTTAACTTGGTCGCGGAATAGGTTTGTCTCGACGTGCGTCGTCTGCGCGGGCACACAATTAAATGGCGTGGGGCGGCCGCGGCGGTACATATAACCTGCCCGGTCAACCAAGGTCGGAAGGATGTTGATCACTTCCTCGAACGGGATGATTCAGAAGGGCTACCGCTAATTGGACTAACCGATTTTCATTTGGGCATGCGTAGTTTAGATACTCTAAGCGTGAGGCGCGCGTGTTTTGTTTATCATTTAGATAGAACTGTGACCGCGTCCCGAAGGAAAACCGCAAAAACCCTATAGTAACTTTAAATTTATTTACTAGTAGCTGTTGTGATTTCACCTATATCACCGGTTTCTAAGAGGCTTATAAAACTAAAATTGGTAGACTGTTAAATCTCATGATAACTGTAATGTTCTATTGGTTGTTCGAAAGCATTATATATATTTTTTTACCAATCAAAGCAGCTAACATGAGATTTAAAAGTATGTCGGCTAATTTAGGTTTGTTTTTACTTTTGGAAACCGAGGGTAAGTTTCGTTCCAGTTTTTTTAAGAAATAATGGATATTACTCAAAGATAAGAAATGTCATTGGTGACAGAATTTTTAAAATCGTATCCAGTAGTGTCGGTGACTATTTATTACAAACAAACATATCAACAGCCTTTTCGTCATATTAAGATTGACTTGTGTCTTCTTAAACAATCTGCGTTCAAATCTTTCAGTTAGAAATATTAATGTTTTTTCCTACCCCTTCTCAAACATTGTTTTGTATATTTTACTAGATGTTCCGCGCGGTTTTACCCGCGTAGTTCCCGTTCCCGTGGGAATAAGGAAATAAAATATAGCTTATGTTATTTAGTGATAATGTAGCTTTCCATTGGTAAAAGAATTTTTTAAATCGGTCTAGTAGTTTTTGAGTTTATTCGTAACAAACATACAAAAATAATAGTACATTATGGTACAAGTGAGTAAAGTTGGTGATTACCGCTGAGGCGCCATTGAGACCCGAGCCGTAGGCGAGGGTCATAAGAGAGCCGAGGACGGTAATCACCAACTTTACTCACTTGTACCATAATGTACTATTTCAACACACTTGCTCATAAAGTGGCTCTAATTTCACTGCAATTAGGCACATAATGACACCTATAATCAAACTGAGACTTTTTGTTTGCTATTATTCACTAGTGAGTTATAGATTTTTTTTTTCAATTTTGTTGCTAGAGTTGCTTTGTTCTTAAAAAAGTTTCGATACAAAAAAGATCGTATTCAATCGTACTAATAAATTAATACACAAATATGGCTTGCTCATTTCATGCAACTTCGTATTTAAATAGATCATTTCAACTTGTACGTGTTTAATAAACAAAACTTTCACTCAAATATAACTTTGGTTTTCTCTGTAAAAACTTTAAATACCCCATTTTGTACGTGGCTAAAACGCTATCCACGACAAACCAAAGAAAAAGAAACCTAATTTTTTTAGTCCATGGCCGATCGCCATTGTAAGATGCGAGCGCATAGGAAAACGAGGCTGTATGGGCCTAGATCCTTTTGCCTTTTCCAAATTATATAAATAAAAAATTGGAAAACCAATTAATTTTCCCCGCCATTGCGAATGATTATTTTAAAATGATTTTTTAGTATTATTTATTCACAAGTGTGTTGAAAAACGTCGTATGATACACGTGTGTATTGATGATTACCGTCCTCGGCTCTCTTATGACCCTCGCCTACGGCTCGGGTCTCAATGGCGCCTCAGCGGTAATCACCAACTTTACTCACTTGTACCATAATGTACTATTTCAACACACTTGCTCATAAAGTGGCTCTAATTTCACTGCAATTAGGCACATAATGACACCTATAATCAAACTGAGACTTTTTGTTTGCTATTATTCACTAGTGAGTTATAGATTTTTTTTTTCAATTTTGTTGCTAGAGTTGCTTTGTTCTTAAAAAAGTTTCGATACAAAAAAGATCGTATTCAATCGTACTAATAAATTAATACACAAATATGGCTTGCTCATTTCATGCAACTTCGTATTTAAATAGATCATTTCAACTTGTACGTGTTTAATAAACAAAACTTTCACTCAAATATAACTTTGGTTTTCTCTGTAAAAACTTTAAATACCCCATTTTGTACGTGGCTAAAACGCTATCCACGACAAACCAAAGAAAAAGAAACCTAATTTTTTTAGTCCATGGCCGATCGCCATTGTAAGATGCGAGCGCATAGGAAAACGAGGCTGTATGGGCCTAGATCCTTTTGCCTTTTCCAAATTATATAAATAAAAAATTGGAAAACCAATTAATTTTCCCCGCCATTGCGAATGATTATTTTAAAATGATTTTTTAGTATTATTTATTCACAAGTGTGTTGAAAAACGTCGTATGATACACGTGTGTATTGATGATTACCGTCCTCGGCTCTCTTATGACCCTCGCCTACGGCTCGGGTCTCAATGGCGCCTCAGCGGTAATCACCAACTTTACTCACTTGTACCATAATGTACTATTACCAATCAAAGCAGCTAACATGAGATTTAAAAGTATGTCGGCTAATTTAGGTTTGTTTTTACTTTTGGAAACCGAGGGTAAGTTTCGTTCCAGTTTTTTTAAGAAATAATGGATATTACTCAAAGATAAGAAATGTCATTGGTGACAGAATTTTTAAAATCGTATCCAGTAGTGTCGGTGACTATTTATTACAAACAAACATATCAACAGCCTTTTCGTCATATTAAGATTGACTTGTGTCTTCTTAAACAATCTGCGTTCAAATCTTTCAGTTAGAAATATTAATGTTTTTTCCTACCCCTTCTCAAACATTGTTTTGTATATTTTACTAGATGTTCCGCGCGGTTTTACCCGCGTAGTTCCCGTTCCCGTGGGAATAAGGAAATAAAATATAGCTTATGTTATTTAGTGATAATGTAGCTTTCCATTGGTAAAAGAATTTTTTAAATCGGTCTAGTAGTTTTTGAGTTTATTCGTAACAAACATACAAAAATAATAGTACATTATGGTACAAGTGAGTAAAGTTGGTGATTACCGCTGAGGCGCCATTGAGACCCGAGCCGTAGGCGAGGGTCATAAGAGAGCCGAGGACGGTAATCATCAATACACACGTGTATCATACGACGTTTTTCAACACACTTGTGAATAAATAATACTAAAAAATCATTTTAAAATAATCATTCGCAATGGCGGGGAAAATTAATTGGTTTTCCAATTTTTTATTTATATAATTTGGAAAAGGCAAAAGGATCTAGGCCCATACAGCCTCGTTTTCCTATGCGCTCGCATCTTACAATGGCGATCGGCCATGGACTAAAAAAATTAGGTTTCTTTTTCTTTGGTTTGTCGTGGATAGCGTTTTAGCCACGTACAAAATGGGGTATTTAAAGTTTTTACAGAGAAAACCAAAGTTATATTTGAGTGAAAGTTTTGTTTATTAAACACGTACAAGTTGAAATGATCTATTTAAATACGAAGTTGCATGAAATGAGCAAGCCATATTTGTGTATTAATTTATTAGTACGATTGAATACGATCTTTTTTGTATCGAAACTTTTTTAAGAACAAAGCAACTCTAGCAACAAAATTGAAAAAAAAAATCTATAACTCACTAGTGAATAATAGCAAACAAAAAGTCTCAGTTTGATTATAGGTGTCATTATGTGCCTAATTGCAGTGAAATTAGAGCCACTTTATGAGCAAGTGTGTTGAAAAAATCTTTACTCCTTATTATATTAGTGTAGACGTAAATTAGTATATTTTATAAGACATTCACCTTTAGTTTACTCACAAAACAAAAAACATTCCTTCTTCAAAACAATGTTATAGTACAAACCAACCTCTGCAACACGTGTAGTCATTAACTTAATGACTGTTATGTGAATTTTAAATGACAGCCTTAAAGCAAATTGCCAGAACATTATCCCAATTAGGCCTGCTTTCAGTCCCGTAATTTTCATAATGTCATCGTTGGGATTGAGATGAATAATAATGGAAGGGAATAAAAAAATATCTACACTAATCCTACTAACATTATAAACGCGAAAGTTTGTATGTATGGATGTTTGTTGCTCTTTCACGCAAAAACTACTAAACGGATTTTGATGAAACCTTCCAGTTATATAGCTTAAACATCAGAATAAAACATAGGCTATATTTTATCCCCATATTCCCACGGGAACGGGAACTACGCGGGTGAAACCGCGGGACGCTGCTAGTAATACTATAAAGAGAAAAGATTTGTATGTCTGTAACGAATAAACTCAAAACCTACTGAACCGATTTTAAAAATTGTGTCACCAATGGAAAGCTACAATATCCCTGAGTAACGTAGGCTATATTTTCTCCGCGTATGCCCACGGGAACGGGGACTGCGCTGGTAACGGAGCAGATCCGCTAGTATATAATATTCTCAAGCCTTTTTTCTTTAGGGGGTCGGCAGAGGCTCTCCATTCCTTTAAACCCAGTTTTCTCTATATAACAGGTACAGGAAGGAAAGCAATGTTACATGAGCTTTTATGCAACAAGAAATGCAACAGGAAATTTCCTGGTTATTGTGTTAAAACGTACATTGACATTGTGATTCCCGCTTACGACATAATTGTAACAGTAATGTAGGGCACAAATCACAATTTACACACGGCTATTTAGTGTAGGCTTAATATGCAGTAGGTACTATAGAGTACCGAGTACTAAAATGAGTGTTTTGATTTCTCTGCCTCCCCCGATGGGAAAAAGGGAATATGTGTACATCTATGTACAATTCACACACGGTTATTTAGTCCCAAACTAGACAGAGCCTGTACTACGGGCACAAAATAACTGATAAGACTTAGTTAAATAAATATTAAACATCCAGACACGAAGCCAACAGATAAATTGAACCCGCTACCTCCGGTTCAGAAGGTAGGCTCACTACCAACTGAGCTAACAGGTCTGTCGATACTAAACCAACACTTTTTTTTTCAAACATGCTGGCTCCGAGAGGGAATCGAACCATGCACTTTCCTGGTCCATCATGTTTTGACAATACATTGATCAATTGTGACTACTCGGAAAATGGAATGCCTCTTCCCTTAAATGCATGACGAAGTAAAAAGGGGTTGAAATGAGGGGAAATATTGAAATGGGGTTGATGAGGCATGCAGGGTATATAATACGAAAGGATTTACTCGTATTTGTAAATTACAAAATATAATATTTTATTTTGTTTTTATTCATCTAGTTATAGACATATAATGACAAAATATGTAAGAAACATTTTCCCCTTATCTACGAAGTTTACAAAGCAAAAAATCTGAAATAATTATTGTTAATGAGGGGTTTATGTAAATATATTACAGAATTTATCACAATGTCTAAAAATAACAGTTTAAAAACTGACTATGCGGTGAAAAAAAATTTCTGGAGTATATTATTTGGACCCCTAAACGTGATAGGTGGTGAGCGAATCGCCGGACCAGGGTGCAGTTGTAAATGCCTTAAAATCAATAATATTGTGGGATAACTCACGATGTTTTCCTTCACCGTCGAGCTAGTGATAAATATGAACAGTCAAGAGCACATAAAGCTTTACACTTGTAGTGTGAGTTTCACCTCTAAGGCGATTGTAATAAGAACGTTATAAAGTCCAATGTAAAGCTCCACATGCCCTTGACTGTACGTAAGTTTTGGAAAAATATCATTGATACTCAGGCTCTAGTATAGCAGTAAAAAACAATCTTTACTGTTAATACCAGCCAGTTACAGAACAGTTCTCTATCAAGTCCAAGGTTGTTCATGTTTTCACGGTCCACCGCGCGTCTTCGGTCTGTTTGCTCCGTGATAGGGGAGCATGAATGAAAGGCACGTGCTACGATGCACTTAGGGTATCGCCACACCGATTCTATGGCCTCGTTGTATGTGTACTCATTGGAACGCTTAGTACCGCACCGCAAACTTTAATTGTGAGTGATTATGATAAGTGACATGATAAAAATAGTAATAGGCACAGAAATGTGTTCGCAAAACTGTGGTTATAACTGAATCAGGTCTTTTGTGTTAAACAACGTCGCTAAGCCATGTCAGATATTGGGTGCCTAGAAATTTTATGTGCGCACTAACACTGTCTTCTAATCCACAGTGGGCTCGAGTGGCAGACTATGTAATATACACTAATATTATAAAGAGGAAAGATTTGTTTGTTTGTATTGAATAGGCTCCGCAACTACAAAACTGATTTTAAAAATTCTTTACCAATGGAAAGCTACATTATCAGGGAGTAATATAGGCTATATTTTATTATACGCAGGGACGAGAACTACGAGCTATAATAATAATAATAATAAAACTTTATTTCAGACTTGTGTCCATAGTTCTGTTAGTATGTTAGTAACAATAGAGCTTATGTATTTATGTTAGTATTGTTATTTCCATTTACTTATTTATTTTCTTAGACCTATGACTGTCTCCATCCAGTGTCTCTGAAAGGGACAGTCTAGTCTAGCAGCGATCATTTTCAGAATGCTGTTGTTACTACCATGCAGGCGCTGTAGCAGAGAAGCCGCTTTTTTTCGCATGATGGCGTAGAAATCATCCGTGCGGGCCTCTGCGAACATTCCCGACGCGCTACAGCGCCATGGCAGTCCCAACAGCATCCTGAAGGCATTATTAAACTGAACACGTAGGACGTTGTAGGCTCGGCGCGTGTATGACACCCACAAGCCGCTCGTGTAGAAAGACTGACAGAACGCTTTATGAAGGGTTACTTTGACGTCTGCAGTACACCGAGCGAACCTGCGGGCAAGCATATTGCTCCTTACCGCCAACGCCCTACGTTCCCTCTCTATATCTTCGTCGTCCCTTAGGTCGCCCGTCACAATGTGGCCCAGGTACCTAAAACTATTTACAATTTTCAGTGCTACACCGTTAAGACATACGGGGGGAACATTGCGCGGCTGCTGCTTTGGCGCTTTAAACACAAGAAGCTCACTTTTCTTTGAGTTGTATATCAAGCCATGCTCCCCCGCATAGGCCTCGCAAGTCGATAGCAACTTTCTCAACCCGCTTATCGATGGACTGAGCAAATAATGACAAAGTTTTTCCAAAACAATGACACTTTTCATATACCTAAGTGTTACTCAGAAAGTCTTCTTTATTCATAGAGGTAATCAACTTTGTCTTTAAAAAGACTTCGAGAAAGAGGGCTGTCTCTTTTTTATTAACATAAACTGTAAAAGACCGAAACATTGTTACTTACAATTCACTTTATAACAAAATCGCTTTCATTAAATGCTTAACATCAGTGATTGACTTTGACTTTGACATTGACTTAATAATACGACCTATAGTTCAGTCGTTATTGTAGTAAGCATAAAATATTAAATCTATGGTAGTAGGTACACTTTAAAAATCAATTTTTCTATTGGTTAGTGTTCCATATTTAAAAAAAATGCACTTATCTTAGGCAAAATACCACATCTTTCATTAGCTAGCGTGTGGTGACGCCTTTAGACATTTTTAAATCATTTGTTTACTATGGAACAGTGAGTAAACTTGCGGTTAGATTCCCGCCAACCTCCATGACTCACAACTTGTTATTTTATGTCGTTGTGTAACCATTATGAGTGTATTAGCTACTTGTTTTAATGACGAATTTGCGCTTCACGGTATATATTTTATGACTTACCTACAAACTATTATTTTTTGTTTTACGCACACAAAATAGATGTTTCAGGTTCCTGTTTCCGTTTGTGCGTCATTGGGGTACATGGGTCTTTAAACCGCAATTAAGTAAATTAAGAATCTAAAAAGATAGGTCTAGCTATCCCGAGAGGAAATGCAGCCAGTCTTTTTCGTATTTTTCCTTGTTTCTTTTTGGACGTCATATTATATTGTACTAGCGGTTCTGCACGGTTTTATCCGCGATAGTTCCCGTTCCCGTGGGAAAACGGAAATTAAATACAGCCTATGTTACTCAGTGATAACGTAGATTTCCATTGGTGAAAGAATTTTTAAAATCAGTCAAGTAGTTTTTGAGTTTCTTCGTTACAATAACACAAATCTTTCCTGTGTATAATATTACTAGCTGTTACGCATGGTTTCACCCACGTAGTTCCCGTTCCCGTGGGAATACGGGAATGAAATATAGCTACTCAGGGATATGCTGTCATTATAATAGTGAAAGAATTTTTGAAATAGATGAAGTAGTTTTTGAGTTTATTCATTACAAAAATACAAATCTTTCCTCTCTATAATATGAGTGTAGATATATATATAGTGCAGATATTACGCACACAAAATAGATGCTTCTGGTGTTTGTTTCCGTTTGTGCGTCATGGGACACAGGGTCCTTTAATGCGGTTTGAAGAAACACAAATAAATTAAGAATTACAACAGATCGGTCTAGTTATACGGAGAGGAAATGCATTGTCTTTTGCGTATTTTTCCTTGTGGTTTTTTTAGACGTCATATTATTATATTGTATTTGTTAATATGTACGTATGCTCCACTTGCCCTTTTTTTTTAGATAAAAAAGGGGGCAAACGAGCAGACGGGTGACCTGATGGTAAGTGACCTTGACTGTAACAATGAGTTTTTCAAAAACGTCGTCTATGTATGACTAGCTCGACAATGGAGGAAAATATTGCAAGAACACGCAAGTCCCGGAATTGATTATGAGGCATGTGGCAATTCTTTTTCATCCCTCGGGGCGGAAAGCGGCAAATTTCGGATAGCTGCGCTAAGCACAGTTGCCGCTTTCCGCCTCCGTCGATAAGAATAAAAGTATACACACCTCGGGAAGTAAGTAAGAAAGCCTCAGATCACATGTTTGTAGACCTCAGTTTCACCTCGGTCGACAATTACATGTGATCTGAGACATTTCTTATTTTACTTCCTTAGATGTGTAATAGTATATTTTGTATCGAAGGACTAAACGAAACCATTATACCAGAGGTGGTTTGACTCCCGAGCTTGCGAGAGTCAATGAAACCGAGGGTATATTAAGTTTGCATTTAGTCTCGAGGTGCAAACTGTACTTTTCACTTGGAGTGCGAGAAAAATAGTCAATTTAGTACAAATTTATTTAAAACCGAACAAATACACTCAACAAAAATTCTGAAATTTTCGCGGGCAGGTTTTTCTTCTAAACCTGTCACAGATTAACAAAGAGTTTTAAATCTCTTCTAAAACACATGGCGCCACCTTCTATGCGAAAAAACCATGAAACTAAAACTCTCAACATTTTTGAAATGCAGATGGTCTACACTCCACAGACATTTACTGGCTGTTTGAGGTAGTCTATATCTCATTAAAAATAAAAAAAACTAATTACTTTTTACTTCCTAGGCACTAAAGTGGTCACTTTAGTCCCGCTTCGTAGGACTATATTGGCGTACTTTTAGAGCATGAGAAGTGAAATATACTATTTTCCACATCTAACCTCATTAGTATTTAGCAGGTGTACACTATTGTGGAATGAAATGCTATTCCAGACCAGCTGTGTGCTTGCCATTCGACAGGAAGTGGAGTGTACACAATGCGATTATCACACAATGAGCAATGGAGTATCAGTTGGCATAAGCTATGAATGCAATCCAACGACCACATAATACTAGTAGACCCTACATTTTAAGACCTATGCTAGTTTGATAGCGCCGCAAAAAAGTATATTCGGGAACCGTTCGTGGCTAGCGATATAACGTTATTATTTTTACATGGATCCCATCACCAAAGACTGTCTTGTAACTTTCAGCATATTTAATAAATATTATAAAGACGACAGAACAAATACACTCAAACGAACGAACGAACTCAAAAACTACTGGACCGATTTTAAAAACTGTTTTACCAATGGAAAACCACATTATTACTAAGTAACACAGGCTATATTTTGTTGGGAACTGCGCGGGTAAAAGTACGTACATATTTATCGCCGGTGAAGGAAAACATCGGAAGGAAAACCACAAGTCTCAGAATTGATTCTGATGCATATAGGTGCAACTAATTTCGGCAGAGGGCTCACCACATTTGAGAACAAAAAATAATGGTACTGATGAAAAATGGATGTATCTAGAAATGAAATAACGTCTACTTACCTCTTTAGGCATAAAAGCGTGAGATTTTTTTAAATACCAGTTTTTTTTATTTGTTCTTGCAAGTATGAATATTAAGCGCAGTGACGCCCTCAAATTATATCCAGATTATAGATCCTATTGATAATGATTTTAGTCAGTGCTGAAAATAGGTTCTCCCGATGTTTTCCAGAATGACCGATATTTAGTACTATTCGTGGTCTATATAGTTAGTTGTCAATGGCAAACCTAATGCTTCAAATCAAGATCTGTTACGGGGTCCTACTGGATTTGCTTCGCCTGCTTGAGCTCTGACAGTTAAGTGACCACTAGCATATCAACCCTCAACCTAAGTACATTCCCTTGGGAAACTATGGAATATTGAGAGGAATGAATCAGAATCAAACCTAGCATTGGGGGTTACAGATACAAAATTCCCAGAAGAGAGATTAAAATTAAAATTAAAAATCATTTATTTTCTATAGGTACAAAAAGTACACTCAGAAACGTTAATAGTCTAATAACAAGACACTTTAAACAACATGATTGGCTAAATGTAAACAGCAGCCCATCTCCACCGACGAGTAGACCCAGCAGTTTCCGCTGAGCGTTGACCGATTAATCTGTTAGTTTCATTCACACCGATAATAACTGAGCAGTGATAGCCTTAAGGTGAAAGGGCCTACTTCACATGATGAAAATCAGTCAGGCTCGGGATCGAATCCTGGCATGTACCAATGAGTTTTTCAAAACTTACGTTCATATTTATCACTAGCTCGACGGTGACGGAAAACATCGTGAGGAAACCCGCAGGTCCCAGAATGAGTTCCGAGACATGTGTTGTGAGAGAATGAGTTGACGGGCCTGTTGGCTCAGTTGGTGGTGACCCTGCCTTCTGAGTCGGAGGTCGCGGGTTCGATCCCCGCTCGGGGCCAACATTTGTGTGCATGAACATGTCTGTTGGCTTCGTGTCTGGGTGTTTAATGTTTATTTAAGTATGTTTATCAGTTGTTTAGTACCCATAGTACAGGCTCTGCCTAGTTTGGGACTGAATAACCGTGTGTAAATTGTGTCCCACAATTTATTTATTTATAATTTATGTGTATAACAGACTCAGTCCGGCGATGGGCTTACCACCTATCACGTTTAGGGGTCCAATGTATCTCGTGAAATGTGGGTATATCCAGAAATCGAATACCTCTGCCTACCCCCTTAAGGATATAAGGCGTCAGATTATGTATGTATGTATGTATAATAGTTGTGACGCATGTCACTGCAACATACGACAATAGGTCTACGCCTATATTACATACACCACTTCTAAGCTCACTGGCAATTAGTCAGACCAAGCAGAATCATGTTTTAGCGGTTTTCCTCACAATGTTTTCCTTCATAGCTACCTAGTTCTGTTTATGAAAACTCATTGTGACCAAGCAGTCGTGTTGCATAGAAAGTCATCAATGCCCTTTTCATTTTGGGGTTGTATTTTATCCGGGTCCGCTAATTTCTGTTTGTTCTCACTAGTTCGATTCATTAGTTTGATCGTCGAACTAGTGAGATATTTTTTTCATTTCCTCTACACCCATATTGAACGATTCTCAAGAATGGCTTGCTTGAGCATAATCTTGTGAATGTATTTGTTTTTTCGCTCACCGGCCTTTATGCATTAAGTTCGCATTGTGTTGGTTTTCTTGGTACATGACGTTTAAATAAATAGCATACACCGTGAGCATTGAATTTTCGAAAATTCATCTCCTAAGAAAAATATGTTTTTTCGTAATTTTATAAAAGCAAAATTTCAAAAAGTGGCCGAGTCTTCAGAGGGCGACTTAGTCGTACCTGCGATGAGCGATGTATAGAAGAAAGGCCGGATAAAGAGTACCCGAAACCGATGAGCATGTATGAACCATTTGATAGATCTAGATGAGAGGTGCAAGAGGTATGCCAGGATGGTAGCAAATATGGTTTTGTCTCCACCTACCCCGTCGGGACTAAGGCGAGAGTATATGTATATATGTATGTAATTAAAAAAGGAATTTATCATAAACACATATTTAATCCTATAGATCATAAGGTAAGAGTATTTACAAAATTAATTTAATTAATTGAGCTAACATAGTCTAGAATCTTTATAAATTAATAGTGTTTCTTATTATTATGCGATGCTATACATTTAAACAGGTAATACTTATTAAATAGCTGATTAATCTAAATTACTAAATAAATCTATTGATAGCTCTGTACTCCAAACCACAACAGCGAGCAAAGTACCACAGTACAGCCTCAGTCTTGGCATCAACATTTATACATCAGGCCATTTTATCACAAACACCTAATTCAATATCTCTGTGTGACACAATCACGCTAAAACTTATTGCCACTAGTCAACGATCAACTCACAATCTTGCACGAGTTGAAGCTTCTTAATAAGGACACAGTCAGTGCAGCAGTCAATACACAAAGGAGAGCTATGAAGGCCGCTCCAGCACTGCCAGAATAGAAAGCCAGCTTCACGTAGTGGTTGGCTACGGTGATACACCCTTTGCGAGGACTACCGTTCATCCTGCACTTATCAATGTCTATCCCATCACAGCACGAAGCCGGAATCGTCGCTGCTTGCTTGAGGTAATAATCGGATCCATCAGGCCCACAACAATGCAAACTGACCTCCAACTGAGCAACTTGCTGCTTCACATTATCATTGATCCTGGCCTCTTGAAAAACCTCTTCAATAGTCTTCGAGACGAAGTCCTCGCTTCTCTTCACAGCAATCGTTGAGGATAAACCCGCCACTGCCAGTAGAAGCACAACCACGATACTAAGGAAGATGCTGTAGGTGATTATCAGGCCTCTGCTGTTGGATCCGGCGCCGAAAACTCCGCAGCACGTCGTGAAGAGGACGAAGAAGCAAACGATGACGAAGACGCAAGGTATGAGGAGAGGCCATGGCAGTTCAATATCCAGCTGGTGCCTTTCGTAGTTCCTCAGAGCAATCAGATCGAGGACATGAATGACGAAATATATGCCGGCTCCAGCGAGGATAATGGCCACGGCGGAGTATAAAAGGTTGAAAACACAGAACAAGCTCTTCACACAAGAGGTCGCCATTTCAGACAGTATTGTAATGATCTCAATTGTTCCAGAGTTTCCGTTTTTATAATGTCGGGGATACATGACTCAGTTTGCGTATGTATGGTTTTCCTTGTAATTGTTATTACCCATCTGTTTGAGACTGTGACGCGTACATACAAATGTGTGATTTATGGAACAATTTAGGGCTTGCTTTCGTCTTCACATCAGCTGTTTCAATGAAGAATGTCGAATCATAAATAGGCAATAATGCTCCTGGTTCTAAGGCCTAGGTAGAGCAACCTAGTCCAGTCATCGTCACGCTAAACTGAAGGATGTAGGTACTTCAAGGACAACCCCCTAAGAAAATTCATGAGATGATCCAAATTCAATTTCAAATTTATTTTAGAAAAGTCAATATTCTAATAACAAGGCACTCTAAACGCGTCCATGAAGATTGGAAAAATGAAAACAGCAGCCGGTCTCCACCGACGAGTTGCTGGTTCCAAATGCAGTACCCCGAGAAGAACCAGCAAGAAACTCCGAGTCACTTACGTAGAGCCTCTTGATGTCTCAGCAGCTGAAATTTGGAATGTAAGTTGTTTTCAGAACCTAGCCACTTAGAAAGAGGTACTTCAAATTCCCATGGGAACGAGAAAAACACAGTCAAAGCGCAAGCAAGGCCGCCCCTGCTAGTATCTAAGTATTTGAATGACAATGATGTTTGATGTAAATTTTCGTCAGCTCAGCAAAGCACTAAACCATATGTAACTTGTACCTGTTGTATCGATTGTTTAAAAGAATAATGTGTTGAGGAGTTTCTTGTCCCGCTTCTTCTCCTCAACTGTACACATCGAAGCGGTGGAGTCGCAATGACTTTCAATAAGAGGACTTATAAGCCCCTACATTAAATAAAACCATTTGATTTGATTAAATAAGTACAGTCAGACAGTCACGACTCATGTACCTATTCAAATATTGTTTAAAATATTTATTAATTGTATTTATGAAAGCAAACATCATGAGAATTGATTTCAAAGCATGTATAACATCACCCCGGTCCAGCGATGCCCAAAACTGATGAAAGTGGATAAAATTTTGTAGTAAGTTCACCGCTGGGCATAAATGTTGTCAACAAGGAAGGAGATTCCATAAGAAATTGGGTATTTTTCAACAAGGACAAAATTGTACGGAAAAACTACGTATTCACATAGTTACTCACGTCAATTATAAGCCAAGCATGCGTGAAGTGACGTCACAAAAATATTATGCGTCATAAATTACCAAGAAAACGGACGGTATTCACTGGAATATAATTTAGAATGATACTACTGAGATCTACACAGTTAAGTTTGCTTGTGTATGACGTGATTCCTCGCGCTGTTTGTACAGGGAACTGGTTTCGAGAGCTGCAAATCTAAGTTTGTTAAGTATGATTCATTCAATAAATCTTGTTTAGGCAGTGTCATCGGGTGGTATATTCCGTTTCGTTGAAGTTCATTGTAATGCTATCAAGGTGTCTTGCTTCTGTGGACCGGAAGTTCTAGATTAAGGTATAGAATCACAGAAGTTCTGGCTACTGGTTCCCTTAATTTGATTCTTTTGGCTCAGTTGGTAGTGACCCTGCTTTCTGAGTCGAAGGTCGCGGGTTCGATCTCCGCTCGGGTCCAACATTTGTGTCTGTTGGCATCGTGTCTGGTCGTTTAATATTTCTTTAAGTATGTTTATCAGTTGTTTAGTACCCATAGTACAAGGAATTGTGTACCACAGTTTATTTATTTATTTAATCCCAAAAAAAAACTTTGATTAATGAACAAAACAGTGATGGAGACATTATTACTTGTGTATTCATTCTGTGTGTAGTCCAGTTTTGACAGTGGCATCCTTGAGAAAACCATATAAGTTGAAGTCGGTTTCTTACTCCTTATAGTTCTATTTTATCTGCGAATAAATGTATGTTTTCTTTGTAAATAAGTGTAATATACCTTTAACAAAAGTGGTCTCTATTACAAGTGGTTTAGATGTCCATTACGACCGTCTAACGTAATGGAAGCGACCTCGAGCTGCTTCCGTAGCCAATCAGTCCTTTGCCTTCAGTAGTATCACAACATTTGTTACTCGTAGCAAGCATAATATTATGTTCTACCTCTATATACAACAACGTAACGAATAAGTGTCCTCATACACCCGAATTAGTATTACTACATAGTATAAAACAAAGTCGCTTTGTCTGTCCCTATAGGTATCCCTATGTCCCTATATATGCTTAAATCTTTAAAACTACGCAATGGATTTTGATGCGGATTTTTTTAATAGATAGAGTGATTCAACAGGAAGGTTTTAGTGTTAGCATTGCACCCGTGCGAAGCCGCTAGTATTAATATAAAAAGAAGTATGATGGTTGACACTAACGTGGATTCTATTGCCAGGCTCCAGAAAGTTATATACGCCAAGTTACTAGGCCTTGTTTATGTTTGTTGTTGACCTTTAGGCCTTAGGTTTTAGTTTTTTTTTTGTTTTCTCTCCTTATTGATACTTTTACTTATGTACCGTATATATTTGGTGCATGTGGTGTGCTCCTTGAACTGGTTGTTGCATCTATAAAACTGTTTTTGAATGTATTTTAGTGAATAAGTATTAGTGTAACAAACGTTGGTGTACCAAATAAAGTTGTGACTAACTAATTTTCTTAAGTAAAGAGCAATAATAGCACGATTTCCATAGATAGCACTAAATTCAGCTATGCTAGTTCATTTTTCGTTCAAAAATTACACATATTAAAAATAGCTGAAATCGATTAAGTAGGTAGTCGATACTGAATAAACTTATTTCAGGAATTGCGCTTCTTCTGTTACGTATTGTATAGGTACACACACGACACGTGTACATAGTAACTACCTATTATTTAATCACAGGTCCGCGAGCGTCAATTGTCTTCCAATTCATTCCTTCGTATTGTTAGATCTACTATACTACGATCTAGTATAGCCTAACATCGCATTTCTTGATAAAAAACAACCTAACGACAACTTAAAAAACCGTTTAGGCTACTAGATTTAGGCTACTTAATGTCTCTGCATTTTAAGCCAAAGGTCGTGGGTTCGATTCCCGCTCACCAATATCTGTTAACGTTTTTGTTGGCTTCATGTCCAGGTCATAATCTACACTAGAGGAAATCTACACAAAGAGGAAAGATTCCTTTTTTTATTTGTTTGTATTCAATGGGCTCCGAAACTACTGGACCGATTTAAAAAATTCTTTCAGCAGTAGAAAATTTACTTTTCTAATTTTCCCACGGGAACGGGACTTAAGCGAGGAACAGTTAGTATTTAGTATCCGTTGTATCAGTTGTTTTGTGCCCATTGTACAGGCTCTGTCTAGTTTGGACTGTGTGTAAAATGTATCACGATTTAATCCTATCCTACTAATAAAAACGCGAAAGTTTGTATGTATGGATGTTTGTTCCTCTTTCACGCAAAAACTACTGAACGGATTTCGATGAAACTTCACAGTTATATAGCTTATACACCAAAATAACATAAAGGCTATATTTTGTTCCCGTATTCCCACGGGAACGAGAACTACGCTGTTGCAACCGCAGGGCGCTGCTAGTTATTACATAAACACACCCAAAGCATTGCCCGAATGCACCAAAATGAGGAAAACACGAAATACTCGTCATCAGACCCGCCCACTGAGTTATTGGTCTTTCCCATATTCCTTATATTATGAGGAAACATTTAGCTATTACATCACTCATCATTTTCGTGGGAGAGCCATGCTTCGGCACGCTTAGGCCGGCTTGACCGGAGTGATACCAGAAAACCAGCGTAAAGCAATGCTTGCATTGCGTTTCGTTGAGTGAGTGAGGTAACCGGAGGCTCCAACACCCTCCCCCTCCCCCCCCCTCCCCTCCCCCCTCCCACTATTCCCACCTCCTAAGGTCCCCCCTTGCCCCCTTTTTCTTATAAAAAAATAAAATCGGATTTGGAAATGGAAATATGCTAGGCCACCTAACCGTCAAATCAAATTTTCAACTCTCAACGCTTTCCGCTTTTCTCCTCCGTCGATAAGAAAAAAAGTATACACACATCGGGAAGTAAATAAGCCCAAAGCCTCAGTCACATGTTTGTAGACCTCGGATTCGCATCGGACGACAATTACATGTGAAGTCAAAGTCAAAGTCAAAGTCAAAATATTTTATTCAAAATAGGAACTTACAAGTCCACTTATTGAACGTCATTTCAACTCCACCGCTACAGCATGTATGGTTTAGGAGAAGAAGCGGGGCAAGAAACTCCTCAACACAATATTCATTGTGTTGATTGTGATATTAGACATTTCTTATTTGACTTCCCTAGGTGTGTAATACCTACTATTCAAATCCTTTTTTTGCTTAGAAGGTTTACAAGGTCTTAAAGTAAGTACATTGAGTTCACTATTCAACTAACATACATTAGCATGCAAATTTGTGGTCATACCAACTTTGTGGTCAAAATTTCATGCACACTATAAAATAAAAAATAAAATAAAAAAATCACGCCTTAGAGGTATTCCATTTTGGAAATACCCACTTTTTACCAGTATATTAGACTTCTAAACGTGATAGGTGGTGAGCCCATCGCCGGACCGGGTCTGTTACACATGCCTCAGAATGAATTCTGGCACCTGCGGGTTTCCTCACGATGTTTTCCTTCACCGTCGATGATGAATATAAGTTTGATTGTAATAAAAAAAATGTTAAATGATATTTTTACGTGATAACCATAACCTCATAAGAAAACATTGATAAAAATTTGCATACTGGAGTGGAAGAGAGTAGATCTATGCGTCATCTCGTTGTCGATCGCGCCTCTCTATCGCTTGTCGCGCGTTCTCGCTTGCACGCTCGGCTCAGGCGGAACGTGACTTTTTCGTGCGTGCAGCCGGCGTTCATCGATTTATAAGACATTATCACGTCAAAAAAAAATCATCTCGCTATTGTAAACATACTATAATTTCTCGTTTTATCTTGTTACTCGTATTAAGTACAAGAGTTCAAATATAAAAATAAAAAACTAACGCGTTCCCGAGGGGGTAGGCAGAGGTATTCCATTACTGGATATACCCACATTTCACGAGATATATTGGACCCCTAAACGTGACAGTTGGTGAGCCCATCGCCGGACCGGGTCTTTTTACACATGCCTCAGAATTAATTCTGAGACCAGCGGGTTTCCTCGCGATGTTTTCCTTCACCGTAGAGCTAATGATAAATATGTACGTAAGTTTTCGAAAAACTCGTTGATACATGCCAGGGTTCGAACCCGAGCCTCACTGATTTTCGGCCGGCTCTTTAACCGTAAGGCTATCACAGCTCTACCAGAGTCTATAGTCTCTACAAGAGTTCAAAAGTTCAGTAGAGTTACATAAACCTACGCATAATTGGAACAACGGCCTTCCGTATTTGAGAATGAACTCTAGTAATTACTATTTAGTTAGTAATTTTGTTAGTACGGAAGTAGGTCAAGTTTGTGCCTACTCAAGACCTACCTATGACTCTTTTGCTAATAGTTATAGAGCATTTGGAATACTTACTGTTTGAAATGAACATTTTACTAACGAGATGGTTGTTAGTTATTCTATTTTATATCTAGAACTACATATTAAAAAAAAAATTAACGAGACCGACTATGTCTGTCGTGTTATCGATTTAGATATCAAAAACCAATTTTTGAATTTTTTTTCAAAAATAGAGCAATGATAGCCTTTACGGTTAAAGAGCCGGCTAAAAATCTGTGAGGTTTGGGTTCGAATCCTGGCATGTACATGCCAATGAGTTTTTCAAAAACTTACGTACATATTTATCACTAGCTCGACGGTCAAGGAAAACATCGAGAGAGAGATGAGCTCACCACCTATCACGGTTTAGGGGTCCAATGTATCTCGTGAAATGTGGGTATATCCAGTAATGGAATACCTCTGCCTACCCCCTCGGGGATGAAAGGCGTGAGATTATTGATTTATTGATTGAATTTTTTTTCTGTGTGTTTGTCCTCGCATGAGGCAAAAACTACTGGACAGATTTTGATGAAATTTGTTATCCCTCACCTCACACCTCACGCATCAGAGGCGGGCTTACTTCCATTAAAAGAGGACTGTCACTGCTCGTAAATTAATGATCTGTAAAGCACCGCGGGTTCTAATTGGAACCGAGACACAATTAAAAATCTATTGTGTCTCGGATGGCTGGTCTTAGAGGTTAATATTTTCCAGATAAACAAGTACAAATGTGGCAACAATGAGTAATTAACCCGCCGTGAGACAATCGAGCCAATGGGCCAATGGGCTAATAGCGGTGACTCACGCGCAGCCACAGATGAACGTGGAACAAATTATACGCTGCGACGAACACGTTATGTCAAACTGGTTTAATAGAAACATGAAACCACTATAATATAATAATAATAATATAATCTCACGCCTTTATTATCCCCGACGGAGTAGGCAGAGGTATTCCATTACTGGATATACCCACATTTCACGAGATATATTGGACCCCTAAACGTGATAGGTGGTGAGCCCATCGCCGGACCGGGTCTGTTTACACATGTCTCAGAATTAATTCTGAGACCTGCGGATTTCCTCACGATGTTTTCCTTCACCGTCGAGCTAGTGATAAATATGTACCTACGTAAGTTTTTGAAAAACTCATTGGTACATGCCAGGATTAGAACCCGTGCCTCACTGATTTTCGGCCGGCTCTTTAACCGTAAGGGCTATCGCTGCTCTGAAATCACTATAAACAAGATAAAATTGTAGTTGAATGAGGAAAAGTTAAGGTAAAGGTAAGTAAGTAAGTAAGCAATAAGTGACACAATGATTTAAAAAATATAACGGTCGGTGTTATCGCTTTAAACGATTTCTTCCAGACAACCTTTACACAACTAGCTTCTGCCAGAGTCTTATTCCAAGCTCTCGAATAAAGAGTAACAATGTGTTATTTGGACGTATAAACTGTATTGCTGTTGACTTTCATCAAAATCCATTCAGTAGGTATTACAAATCACCTATAAACTCCATTCAAGTTTCAGCTTCCCACGGTTGATCAAAAATAACAGATAATCCTGTGTCTTGTTGTTGGTGTTTAGGCTCAATGAAAATCATTAAGCCATGTGAGATAAATAAATAAATAAATTGTGGGACACAATTCACACACGGTTATTTAGTCCCAAACTAGGCAGGGCCTGTACTATGGGTACTAAACAACTAATATAAATACTTAAATAAGTAATAAACACCCAGACACGAAGCCAACAGACATGTTCACGCACACAAATGTTGGCCTCGAGCGGGGATCGAACCCGCGACCTCCGGCTCAGAAGGCAGGGTCACTACCGACTGAGCCAACAGGAATACAATTGGGTGGCTTAAAAAATTCTGACAGTTAGGTGGCCAATAGCCTAGCACCATCTCGGCTCGGCCCCAGTGGAATATTATAGCCGTTACTCTCTAATGTGTGAGGAAATACCCTTAGCTCAGCAGTAGGCTGCTACTCATGGATGATATTACACGTTTAATTTAATAATAATCTTAAACAAGTAGAAGGAAATAGTAATAAATACCATATCCCCTCTAGTGTGGCGAGACCCGCTGCGGGGTGCTGCTTACCCGCTCATATTTCGCGCCCATACACACTGGGAGACTGTTTTTATCTCTGTTTCACTAATTAAAACGTGTTAAGCGAGAAGGGAGACAGCTAGCAAGCCGTCGTTTATGTACTTTGTAGAGGAAAAAACCCACTTGAGGCTGTTTTAAAGATAGGCACCATTTTTGTTCTACTGTTAAATCTTTGATTGTGTTAAATATTTGTATGAGTTATAGATATTGTGCTTTTTATTTGTAAATAGTATTATAAGGTTTTCATGAAAACGGTCACTAAGCTCAAAAGTGGTTTGTTTAAAAAATATAGTCCAAAACCTCTTCTACATTTAGGTACCCCGGTTATACCACCTGTACAACTTTATTACTACACAAATATTACAAAAGTACTTATTTATTGGCAGCAAACTTAATTATAAAAACGTTCAGTTCGATAAAAGGGCTTCTGCTAGACCAAGGGATAATAAAATGCAGTTTTAGTGGAGGTTGGGCCCCTAAAAACCCTTGACTGTGGTGAACCCCTCTGCGGGTTCCACACTCAATGCAAATCGGCCATTTTGACTCCCACACTTGAGGGGTTATACAAAGACCGAAATCACCGATTTTTCAACCATATTGATACTTACACAAAGTTAAGTTAAAATTAGATTGTCTTTTGATAAAATAAATAATATTGAAAGTATGAATGAAAACAATACTCGTTCGATTTTCAAACTACAACTACAATACACTGCATGCAATGATGCAATTGTTATGACCTTCAACTGAATGCAACGTGCACAGAATTTAGTCATATGTACCTACTTTGTAATAGGTTAGAGGGTCGATGTAATAAGTATTAAAGTATTGTTTTAAAGTTTCAACCAGCTTATTGTAATATAGTTAATATAATATATTATATCTAATATATAAAAATAAGTCGGGTTTTCCTTCCTGACGATTTAACTCCAGAACTGACGAACCGATTTCCATGGTTTTGCATTCGTTGGAAAGGTCTAGGGCTCCGCAAGGTTTATAGCAAAGAAAATTCAGCATTGCACCCATGCGAAGCCGGGGCGGGTCGCTAGTATATTATATATAATATATAAATAATATAATATATTTTGAGTATTTGAATATACTTACCTATAATAAAATCCCGAATGACATTATGGACTTACCCGTTAAAATGTTTAAAAGAAAATTATAAAAGGTAAACGCAGCTATCGACGACCCCTCGAAAATCTGCAGGTATTGCCGACCCATTCAGCTTTTTCTTATTTTTGACGGTTTTAAACGATTTGAGTTACAAGAGAGTATAACAAAAAGTATTCATTATTTACTTACGGTCGGAGTTAGATTCATAAAAATCGGTAATAGCTTCAAAGCGGTTTTTATGGGTCGGTAATAGAAACATTTGACTTCAACCATTCTTTGATTATTTTTTCTATGACGACATTATTTTTATAAACAAACGAGCGACCCGCCCCGGCTTCGCACGGGTGCAATGCTGAATTTTCTTTGCTATAAACTATCCCTGGACCCACTCAAACCCACACAAAAAGTTTCATCGAAATCGGTCCGGCCGTTCTCGAGTTAAATCGTCAGGAAGGAAAACCCGACTTATTTTTATATAGTAGATGAAAAGATAAATACAAAATATACAATCTATATTAACATATAAGTTTAAGAAATCTAGTGTGTTTGCAATCACTACCCTTGCATTGATAGCATCAATTTCAAAACTTGCTTAAGGGGGTCGGTAATAGCTGCGTTCACCTTAAATGGCTCAATGAATGTAATTTATGAATTTTAAAATGAAATAAGTATGCCTATATGCCTAAGTTTGCATGCTTTACATTAATTAAACACGAAAACCGGTCAAGTGTGACTCGGAGGTCCCACGAAGAGCACCTTACGTATAACAAAAACCCTAAAAAAACGTTTCTTAAAAACATTAGAGGTAGAGGTTTTTTAGTTTTATTTTCATTATTTCAGTAGATTTTTGACTAGGTTTTGCCGCCGACTATGTTCGCCGACGGCGAAGGAAAACATCGTGAGGAAACCCGCATGTCCCAATTTTATTCACGGAGACTCGACACCGTTTCCGTTCGATTCAGATCGAGTAAAAAATTTTCCGAAGTCGATAGATTCGACTTCGGAAAATTCGATGGAGCCGGCTGCATGCACGAAAATGTGTGACGTATGCGGCGTTCCAATGCAAGCGAGAGCGCGCAATGAGCGACAAAGAAGCACAACTGCACAATCCATTCCATCAGTATTTTCTTATGACGTTGTCACGTTCAACTATCGTCAGCAGACAACCGATTTTTTTTTATTTGAAAGCTGGTGCTTCCCGTGTGGTCCCGTTATAATTTGGTTCAGTTCTGACAATGGCATCTATGAGAAAACCATATAAGTTGATGACGTTTTTTTTACTGTTCAGAGTTCTATGTTATTATTATTAACCAAATACTTAATACTGTACTAAACTGTACTTTTTATTTACATTTCCTATAGCGCTTGGTTTGTCCTCGTCCACTTTACCAGGACAATTCCCACACTTTCGGGTTATTCCTCAGTTCAGACGTCCGGGACTTGCGGTCGGGAAAGGAAATAAACAGACGAGTCAGATGGAGACAATATGTCGTGCGCGTGCGCCGCTTCACGTAACACATAATGCAATAATCGCATCATTTAAATAATACTTTGTGTCACGCTTTCGACTTCCTAAAGTCAATCACTCATCAAAAACTATACCTACACAATCAAGTAGTCTAGAATGAACCTAACGTTTTCCTAAATATAATATATATAAAATATATATAAATATAATAAATAATAAATATAATCTCACGCCTTTTATCCCCGAGGGGGTAGGCAGAGGTATTCCATTACTGGATATACCCACATTTCACGAGATATATTCGACCCTTGAACGTGATAGGTGGTGAGCCCATCGCCGGACCGGGTCTGTTTACACATGTCTCAGATTTAATTCTGAGACCTGCGGGTTTCCTCACGATGTTTTCCTTCACCGTCGAGCTAGTGATAAATATGTACGTAAGTTTTGAAAAACTCATTGGTACATGCCAGGATTCGAACCCGAGCCTCACTGATTTCCGGCCGGCTCTTTAACATATATAGATAATACTAATTTTGATCAAATAAAAACTAATTAAAATCACAAAATCACTGTTATTTCTGACTGTATCTAATACCATTTCTTGTTTTGGGATTCATTTATGAGTGGTATTCTAATAAACAAATACCAATTGGTATTAGTTTTTGGTATTAGATAGGAATAGATCGTCTAGAAATGCGACTAATCCTACTATATAGGTAGGTACTATTACAGGGTTCCCTACTTGATTTCGTAACCCTATTACCCGAATGTTGATTTGTCGATGACATTTTGTCTACCTTTCTTTAAAGCGAAAGATCATTTAATAGACTCCCTATACTGCGATGATTCGTTTTGTCTAAAAATTTTTAAGCGATTGATTGATTGATCGATACTTTATTTGCTAGCAATGACTTTTAGTCGACAACTTATTTAATCGAATAATTATTTATCTGGAACTTATTTTTATGCAGAAAACATATTCATCGCCATAAATGTTTCTTATTTAAGTAGTTATAAAGTTGACAATGCTTGTAAAATTAAAAAGAGGAATGGATTGGTTTAAATAATTTAGCTCAAATTGTTGGATAGAGATGGATAAAATTAAATATAATAGAATTTATTTATTTGTGGAAATGGAGAAAGACTACTTAGTTGTATAATAATAAAATAATTAAAGATTCAATCTATGGACAATGTATACAAGCAGACAAGGATGATGATGAATAAGATATCAAGACAGAAAAGATAGATAAGTAAATAGGCAGGATAAAAAGATGAATAAATTGATCAATTTAATATGAATGGAGAATAGTTCATCAATGTAAGGAAATACATACAAGTATAGGTGCATTCATGTTGAGGAATGGATAAAGATGAAAGTAAAATACATAAAAGTTTGATAAAATTAAGTGGGCATGATTAATCAATAACAAAGAAAACATATAAATAAAACAAAAATCTTTATTATGATAACAAGAATCACTTTTCCACGGTTTGAAACCGAATTTTCGACAAAGTCCGTCATTAGTGTGTCCAAATCAAAGAGATTTAAATATAATAGGGCATAGAGGGGGCATTGGGAATATTTTCATACAAAACTTTGAAGCCTAAGCGTCATGTCCTTGTCATGTCAGTTAGTATGAACGCGAGCTGTCATTCCGTCGAAATTGTACTAGACTTATTCCACTTGGAATAACTTTTGACTTCAAATTTTCCTCGCTTTGTCCCCTCTATGTCCTATTATATTTAAATCTCTTTGGTCCAAATCCAATATTTTTTTGTACACAATAACTCACAAAACAATTTTTTTTTTCTAAACTACCCACTAATTGCAAGAAATCATAACACCTAACAAAAAATCGGTGGCATGCTCTGCGCTGCGCTTCGCCATATGTGTGACCCTAAAAATTGCTTGTATTTTACCGTTCGTTAAAATGATCATCGGCATAAGAACCTTTCGATAAATTAGACTTTCATGTTATCAAGTTTCGACAAAACGTATTATCGGTATAACGGGTGTCGTTCTAACGATCACTCGATACACCGAGGATTCGAATTATAGTACTTTACAGAACGTCATCGACAAATCAACATTCGGTTAATAGGGTTTCGAAATCAAGTAGGGAACCCACTATTACAAACGTGAAAGTTGCGAGAATATTTGTTGCTCTTTCACGCAAAAACTACTGAACGTATTTTGAAGAAACTTTACATATATATATAGCTTATATCATCAGAATAACACATAGACTATATTTTATCCCCGTATTCCCACGAGAACGGGAACTGCACGGCTGAAACTGCGGGGCTCTAGTATTTGGACTAATTTAAAGATTTCACACAGCATTTTTGTTTTAGGGCTCTATATAATTTTAAGTGGACAGCATATATTCAAAGTAAGAGACATATCATTTATTGCTCCATATAGCTTTGCTGAAAGTTTTCCTAAAAGTAAATAAATAAATAACAATAAATAAATATAGGTATAAATTGGTTTTCTCGGGATCTAACTGGTTGGAGTGATAGCCCTTTGTCAAAAACTCTTCTAGAGTAGTGCACTACTAAAGAGTAAAAAACCGACTTCAACATATGGTTTTATCATGGATGTCATTGTCAGAACTGAAACAAATTTAAATGGGAAGCACCAGCTTTCAAATAAAAAAGAATCATCCAAATCGGTTCACCCAGTCGATAGTTCTGAGGTAACAAACATAAAAAAAACATACGTGTCGAATTGAGAACCTCCTAATTTTTTGAAGTCGGTTGAAATTGAGTTACCTCATTGTGACCAATTAAAAACGTATAAGAGGAATATAAATTTTCAGAATGTTTGGTTTCTTTACACCGTTATTTGTGGCAAGTCATGAATCTTCAGGAAATTAGTATTTGCTTGCTGTATTTTATTCAATAGCAATATTTCAACATTCTGCGGGAAAATATCAACATCAACAAGTAACAGGGCATTGGTGAGCTAAGGGTCATCACACATGAGTGACCAAGTGATTTAAAATTAAGGACAATGGGCGGTAAATTCCCATGGGAACGGGAATAAACCGAATTGTTTTAATAATACCAAAATCTCTTAAATAGAGTTACAGTACAAAGCAAATAAATATCAAACTTTCGAATATAATACTCGTAGCTAAATTGCTATAAAAGCGCCACCTTTTTCTAATATTTTTCCCGCCAAGTCGAGCCTGATTATGAAATAAAAATGAAATTTCAAAGACGGATTAAAAAGGCAAAGTCACCAATCTCCAAAGCTGCCGTACTGAAAATAAAAATTAAACAAAAATAATTCTTTGAGCCTCCCGTCTCTATTACGGAGCACTTTAGTCAATTAAAACAGTGGAAGGCTTAACCCTAAGCCCTGACTGACCCGCCCCGGGGCCGCACTCAGTATTTGGGACCCCGGGTCCATTTATTTATTTATTTATTTATTTATTTATTTATTTATTTGGGATAACAACAGCTGTTAATATTATATTAATGTGCATATTATTTTTATACAAACATCAAAAGCCAATAACAGTTATCCACTATCATACAATAGTTAAGTTGAGAGCATAAGGTACATCAAATTACAAGAAAAATAAACTTAGCAACTAAATGGTAAGATGGAATTTAGTCGAAATTTAAGTAATACGTATAGAAATATATAAGTATAATATATACCTACAAATAAATATATACATATAGGCAATAATATACATATATAAAAAAAAGTATAAATAAATAAAAGTAACGAAATGTAATACATATGTCACATTATTTAAATTTTGAAATTAGGAGGGCGCACAGTCTAAGGTTAGGAGTAGGAGTGAAGAGCTTACAACAATAATAATGCCGGACCAAAAACCAAAACCGCATTAAAATGAATAGGTAGGAGGGAATTGTGTTCACAGTTCATTTTCTATGCCATACGCTTAATCATTTCGCACACCAATTATATGAGAGATAATATTTTTCTTAAAAGAATGCTTTGAACTTATAAATGGATCAAGAACATCAAACTTATTGTTATATGTGCGGGGCAAACGAGTTAGGACTGCGTTTCGTCCGTAGTTAGTACTGTGAAACGGTACGCAAAAGAGTGAAGTTCGTCTGGTACGCCGAGCAGGCGTCCACAGCGATAATCCAGCGAGGAGGTCGGGGCAAGTTAGATGACCGCGTAAAATGTCATAAAGTAATCCCATATCCAAGATATCACGTCTTTCTTCCAACGTTAAAAGATTATAAATTCGACAATTTTGGACATAGGAGTCTGCATAAGAAAATAGTTCTAATTCTGAGGCATCTGAATGGGCAAAGTCAAAAGTCAAAGTCAAAATGTTTTATTCAAAATAGGAACTTACAAATCCACTTATTGAACGACATTTCAACTCCACCGCTTCAGCATGTATGGTTAAGGAGAAGATGCGGGGCAAGAAACTCCTCAACACAGCTTACCTATCCTATACGTTTAGGGGTCGAACATTCTCGTGAAAAGTGGGTATTTCTAGAAACGGAATACCTCTGCCTTCCCCTTTCGGAGATAAAAGGCGTGAGACTATTATTTAAGAAAGTTACTCGAAATTTATAGACGACATTGTAACTGACCATCACAGGCCAGTCTCTATACAGGATATGAGGCATCTTCAGGCAGGCAGTAGAAGCAAAACAACATTTTTAGAGTTTTCATCTATCTATCTGTCTGTCTGTCCGTAGGTTTGAACTTGTAAAACGCAAAAAGCGAAGCAACAAAATGCATGTGGTTTTTACAGTTTTACTGTTGTCGGTCTAACTTAAAATCTAATACATGTTTCATCTTGATAAACTAGATAAACCGCGTAGAAGCTGAGTTATCTATTACTACCTTAGTTACCTTAAGTAATAAGATGTACTTAAAAGTAATTAGCCAATTACCCATGTATGTTTTATGGGAGTACGGCCAACAAACTGTATCGCAGTGTGGCAGAAGAAAATTGTTGTAAAATTGGGTTTATTAATCCTGAATAAATGATTTTATTATTATTATTTAATTAAATTAGTTTATAACTGTGTCAGTACAGTAGTAAATAATAAAACTGGAAAGATGACACCTGGACCGATAGACTAATGACTTTGATATTATATTCTCATAGAAAATGTTCTTGTTTTTAAGCTGTGATTCATTAAAACATAGGTAGTTGTAAAATTAATATAAAATACAATTTTGTTTACACAAAATATAATCATTATGAAACTCACAATGACGACGCAACGCAAAAGTATGAATGAAACTCATTTTTGATAACAGTCATTCTCTATTGTTTTACTTTATTGTTATTAAATTATTCATTCATTGTCGCAAAAACTACTGCTCTGACTAAAATACAATAGGTACCTATTTTATTCAAAGCAACTGTACCTAAGCTTAGATATATTTGACGAACAATTACAAATAAAAAACTAGCGGTTCTGCGCGGTAGTTCCCGCTCCCGTGGAAATACAGGAATAAAATTCCGGGATAGAATATCCATAGCTTTCCATTGGTGTTTTTTTTTAATTGGTCTAGTAGTTTTTTAATTTATTCGTAACAAACAAACAAATGTATTATTTAAAATATTTATTTATTAATTTATTTAACAGGTCTGCCAACAGATTTAAATACTATTAACAACTATATTATATTATAAACTTAAATTTTAAATTGTAAGAGTGAGTGTAAACCCAATTATAGGCAAACTCAACTTTCCTCTTTATAATAAGTATAGTATAGAAATACCTGAAAATATGTTCAAAACTGATGTTAAATTAGTAGGTAGGTACTTTGTAAAATGGCTTATCACCAACTTAATGATTACTATATGAATGACACTGAGGCTTGGAGCAGATTTTCCCCAACACAGCACAATACGACAGCAAATAAAAACTAAATATACAAATTTTATAAACAAGAACGATTAGATTTTTTCTGTTGTTTGTTATTATTGAATAGGCTCCGAAAATACTAGACCGATTTAAAAAATTCTTTCACCACTAGAAAGCTTACTTTTCTAGGAGTAACCTGGGCTATAAATTTCCCACGGGAACGGGAGAAAATATTACGGGGCCCAAATCTACCAATTTATTACGACCCTGGCGGTCGCCGCGCTGCCGAGGGGGCGCAAAGGGCGCGCGGGCGGGAGCCCCATTGTGCGCTATCCACCCCTAATCTGGTGGATCACGATGATTTATATCTCTTGCCTCTACAGCCCCACCTCACGCCTGCGCCGTAATTATAAGTAAATTGTCATTAGATTCGATAAAAAAAGGGGTCTGTTTACGAATTGCTGAAATTAATTTGATTATTTCGTAATCGTCGACCACCCGTAACAGTATTATGCTGGGTTGTGGGTCTTTCCTCACATAGGGCAAGTATGTGTCATACAGCTCACGCCTTCTTCCCACAGGGGTAGGCAGAGACGATGGATCGCCACTGTGTTCGCTCTCTGAATACTTCTTTCGCTTCCTTCACATCCATAGGTAAGCGTTTTCATGCACGCTCTTTTATTCTTCGCACTCCGGAGCTTTTTGAAGGACGTCACTAATTTGATCCGTGAACGTCCTTCTGGAGCGTCCTCTTACCTTGCATCCTTCAACATACGCTCCATAAATCTCTTTCTTTACTCTTCTTTCTAAATGTCTACTCCATACATTCTAAATGACCAAACCACCGTAACATACCCTTTTCTATCCTTGTCACTATAGTAATCTGTTATACCTAAGTTTTCTTTTCACTAACACATTGATAGACTGCATGGTCTGAAATAAAGAATTTTTATTATTTATTATTTTAAGCTACTCAAGGGTAAGCCGATAGACTCTTGATGAAATTTGGAAGGACTATAGTTTACATCTTTAGGAAGGACACTGGGTTCGATTCTGCATTACAGCGCCTAAACTTATTTTAGTTTAGTCCTGTCATTTTCTTTCTCATAGAGAAGAAAAGAGACGAGTGATATTTAGTCCTGTCAAATTAAAATTAGTCCTGTCAACATTTCATAACGAGTTTAGTGCATAAGTAAATAAGTCACGACTAAAATACAGCCTCTGACAGGACTAAATTCGGTAGGTTATCTTCTATCCCTTTTCTTTTTTTGAGGTAAAATAAAGACAGGAATAAACTAAAATAAGTTTAGTCGCTGTAATGCAGAATCGAACCCATTGACTACATATACAACGCGTAACAGAATAAGCGCAATTCCTCTTAGTATATTAATATAAAAAATATGATACAACTTTAGTTGTGTCTAACTAATTTTCTTAAATATCTATCAATAATATCACGATTTCCATACATAACACTGAATTCAGTTATGCTAATTCATTTTTCGGAAAAATTTAACACGTATTAAAAATAGCTGAAATCGATTAAGTAGTCGATACTAAACAAACGATTTTCAGGAATTGCGCTTATTCTGTTACATGTTGTATATGTATGCGTGGAGTAGTTTTTCAGGCTTCAGTTTATACTTCGCAGCGCTCCACCTTTACTTTTTATTTGATCTGAGGTTATTTACAAATGGTATCCAAACCCAGCGCCACGTCACCATCTCCCATCAATTATGTTTATCGTGTATCAAACCACAATCTTTATACAGACACGGCATACCGAACAGGCAAACACGAATGAGTCAGAGGCCATAGCAGTATAAACTCATTAATTTGTATGTAATGTTGGCCGCTACCCTTTATGGGAATATGAAATGAGTCACTAGTTTTCCGCGTTCAAATGGCCTCCACCCCAAACTTATGCAAATATCGCTTAAGCTTGCTTTCATTGGCTAGTACAATAGGAGTATCGGATTGTTAGTAGCTATAGTCACGTGATGTTTATTGCTTACATTAGTAGAGATAGTGTTCGTATCGGGGTAAGGCAAGAGTAAGGGCATATTTCAACGAGTTTATCAAAAACTAGCTTTTACCCACAGCTTCGCTTTCACCCCCTTTGGAGTTGAAGTTTGCAAAAATCCTTTCTTAGTGGATGCCTACACTGTATAAGCTAACTATGTGCAAAATTTCAAAACTCGGGACCCAGCGGTTTAGGCTGTGCGTTGATATATCACCAATCAGTCAGTCAGTTTATTATTTTATATATAGATTTACGTATATACTTAGGTACTCCTATTTATCACTAGCTCAACGGTGATGGAAAACATCGTGAGGAAACTAGCAAGTCCCAGAATTAATTCTGAGGCATTAACAAACCCGGTCCGGCGATGGGCTCACCACCTATAACGTTTAGGAGTCAATTAAACTTGTGAAAAGTGGGTATTTCTAGAAATGGAATATCTCTGTCTACCCCCTCGGGGATATACGGCGTGAGACTATTTTTTTATTTAATATTTTTCCTTTGTTGTAGTACTTATAGGTCCAGGATGATTCAGATGCAGAGTAGTGTTTTTTCGCGCAAATGATATCTTCTCCTCTTGTTATAGTTACATACTTGTGTTGTGCTGATAACTTTTTCTGCACACTGTATGTGTAGTATAATACAGTACATATGCAGTGATTGCAATTTAAAAAAGTTTAATTACATTGAAATAAGGAAAAGCAGGTATTACGACCGCTTCCTTAATATGAGATGCGTATGAGTCATAATTGAACAGCAAATCTATCATCATACGAACATGCAACAAAGGTAATATTTACTATAACACTTCCGCATGCAATAACATAATTTTCTGCAATTTTGCACGTAATAATCTAGTCGATATGAAAACATTACGGGACGCTAGCAGCTGCCAATTCACGTGCGGCCGCCATTTTGTATTGTTGATGTAATACAGACAGGTGTCAAGTAACAATTGATCTAATCAGGAATTAAAAATTAATTCATATATGCTCACGACTTTTGTCCCCTGGGTAGGCAGAGGTATCCATTCCTGGATATACCTACTTTTCACTAAGTAGTACATATATTTTTTTGATAGTCATAGTCATATCATTTATTGCAAAATGTGGTTATACAGATGGTAGGTAAATATACAGTACACATTCACCGGGAAGGGCGCAGCAATGTAAAAATACAAAAATATGTACAAAATGAAAATCAAAAATAAAAATTAATAACAATGTTAAGTAGGTCTTCAAAAAATGGCTTAGGTGGCTACTCGACCACAGAAAACTCGGCCAATGGTCGAAAAGCCACTTGTTGAAAGCTTAGGTGGCTACTCCACCACAGAAATCTCGGCCCTCGGGTAGTGGCCGAGATGACATATGGGTATATTAATTTTTAAGTTGCTCTATCATTATTTTTATCAAAAAATCCTTCAACGAGTAAAAATCCTTCATTAACAGAAAATCTTTCAGTTTTTTGTCGAAAAAATTAGGTTATCTTTAAACAGGTATGTTTTTTGACCGATAAACGTCAAAACTGGTGAGCCCATCGAGACCGGCCGGGGGTGTTGTCAGAGTTTATTTATCTGTAAATAAATGTATTTTCTAAAGTATTTATCGCATACTATACCAGTGTGATGAGGAGGGCTTCCAAAGAATAGAAAGGAAGAAGAAGAAGCCCTCTAGCCGCAACACCCGTGGCACTGCTCCGACCGGACCGAACCATCTGCTGTGTCCTGCTGTACCGTCGACGCAGCTGTATGTGTCGCGCTTGCACTGGTCTACGAAGGTCCAAGATGTCGTAGGCTACATAGTGAAGAAGTCCACTTTCTCATTGAGGGTTGAACGGCTAGAGTCTCGCCGCAAAACGAATTTTAATTCTTTTGTGGTGAGAGTACCAACCCATCATCTTCAACACTGGCCACAGGGAGTTGTATTTCTGAGATTCCGGGGGCATTACCTGCCGACAGCGCTCGCACGTTGCCGACACTACGTGTAACAAAGTAGTTTAGTTAGTTATTTTATATGTATGTTAGATATAATGTATATATAATATGGGCCTCTGTTTACGTTATTTAAGATCCACTAATGTAAATATTGCCTGAAATAAGGATTATTATTATTATTATACGTAAAGTCAAATAAAAGTGGTTGGGTATCGCATACCACAGTCGAATAAAAAGTGGTTTTCCCAGCACATCGCTTCTTCTCAAGGTCATCAACTATGTTACTCAGATTTTATGAATGACTCCAATCTGATCTATCTGAGTCACGATCTTATTGCCGTGTTAGTCATTGCAATGGCATTCAGAAAGTCCCCATAACTGTTACAACTACCACCGTTTGACTACTAACTGTGCATGCTAACTATTTGTTAGTCAAAGATCAAAAAGGTCTGGAAAGATTTTTGAAGGATTAAAAAATAAAAAATCTATAAATAATCTCACGTAGACAGAGGTATTCCATTTCTGGAAATACCCACATTTCACAACTTATATTTGATTTGTTTTTTTTGGATGGATTATAAATGTTTTATTGCTATATGATTTGTTAGTAGATATATTAATAATAATACGTATATATTAATATAATCTCACGCCATTTTTATAGATATATTGTATAGTATAAAAAATGAAAAGAGACTATGAAATTATATTTATTTGCGAATGTCAAAATAGCGACACGATAGCGTTGTTTTATTAATGCTTTTATATATTATAACAAATTGAATTCCTATTTCCCTTGGTCACGGCATTACGCGTGAACGACTGAACCAATTTTGGTAATTATTTTCTTGTTGTGTTTTTTATTGTCAGGAGAAGGTTTTTATGAAAGAAAAAATTAAGAAAGTTGCGCGGATCATTCGAAAATTTAAGAAAACTTAACGACCATTTTAACTATTCTAATGTAATCTTATCGTGTTTGACATACTGACAGTTGTACAGGACAACGTCTATCGAGTCAACTAGTGCTTTATATTTTTAGACCGTATATAGGTTCAACTATTGTTTTATTTTATTCTGAATACATCAACGCATTCCTGAGAAAAAGAACCTTGACAGACAGACAGACAGACGGACATACGGACGACGAAGTAACCCTTAAAGGTGTTCCTTTAAGGGTTCCTATTTGCCTTTTCCTAAATATAAGAAAACCATTATACACCAAAGAATGTCTTAACAAATTAAAGAATTGTTTGTCTTTAAAATTCACGGCATTAATAAACTCCATAACTGGGTACATCAAACAATGTCTCATCAGAATTAACACCTGCATCCTAAAATATAAGTATGACCAATCATTACCAATATTATCTTCATCCAACAAGAATAAATAACGAATGTGATGTAATCAAGTAATTATTTTGAGTCATCATCAGCGTTAGGTACATATTATTAGGTAAATAAACTACAATAAAAATGGTGACACTGTTCCCCCTGAGCTATCCCTAAGGGGGTCTATCCAGAAATGAAGGAGAATTCCTAGAAATTCCCAATTTTCCAAAGAGACCATGCAAAGTTCCTTTATTCTTCAAAGCCTCTAACCAACAACTAAATTTATTAGATTTGGTAGCCACATCTAGCGAACCGAACAGCTTTTGAACAGCTGATTTAACATGCACGTGACTCACGCGCAGAACCTTTGCAAGCTGCGCGCGCATACTACCGAATCATAACAAATGCAGGTGGGAAAACGTGGGGGCACAGTATAATAGATAGGACTAGCGTAGTGGGGGGCACTTTCTTTTGGGAGCAACAATGGTCGTTTTCTAATGGTGTGGCGACAATTTATGTACCATTTACCGTGGGATTCGTTTTGGTTTTAGAAAGCACAAGTTGGGAGCGAGATCTTGTAGATTTCGGCTTCCGGTATATTTTTAAATGATCATTAGTTTCTCAATCGCAGACGCAGTTGTACAAAGTTTTTAGTAGTAAAAAACGGGACTCTTTTTAGGGTTCCGTACCTCAAAAGGAAAAAACGGAACCCTTATAGGATCACTTTGTTGTCCACCGTCCGTCCGTCTGTCAAGACCCTTTTTCTCAGGAACGCGTGGAGGTATGAAGCTGAAATTTATATCAATTACTCAGGTCTACTGTCCCTTGAAGCTGTGAAAAAATCAAACTTCTAAGCCAACGCAATCAAAAGATACAGCCGTTTATGCCGCAAATTTTCTACACTTGCAAGGGAATCAAAACCTACAGGGTGCTTCCCGTGAACTCAGAATCTTGAAATTTGGTACGAAGCAACGTCTTATAGCATAGATAAAGGAAAAATTACGAAAACCATAAATTTGCAAGGTTGTACGGAACCCTCGGTGCGCGAGTCCGACTCGCACTTGGCCGGTTTTTTTTTGGAGTACATTATTATTGTCTGACATATTTATCACTAGCTCGACGGTGAAGGAAAACATCGTGAGGAAACCCGCAGTTCCAAAAATTAATTCTGAGACATGTGTAACTAGATTCGGTACGGCGATGGGCTCACCACCTATCACGTTTAGGGGTCCAATATATCTCGTGAAATGTGGGTATATCCAGTAATGGAATACCTTTGCCTACCCCCTCGGGGATAAAAGGCGTGAGATAAATTTTTATTTTTCAGTTGGTAGTGACCCTGCCTTCTGAGTCGGAGGGTTCGATCCCCGCTCGGGACCAACATTTGTGTGCATGAACTGTGTGTCATAGCCAATCTTCATGGACAAGTTTATAGTGCCTTGTTATTTAGATTATATACTGTTAAGGAAATTGGAAGCGACGTATGCGCCATCCTATTCTTCGGCATGTATTTGTACTATGATCAGACCATGGATGGCGTTGGTCGTCGAGTTAATGCTTTAAACTAAGAGATGGTGCTGCTACGATGAAATACAGCTAATTATCCAAAGAGTAAAATGTGACAGAGACTAGGAGTTATAGAGTTCTGTCAACAGAGAGGCCGGAAGGAGCTAGATGCTTTTTGGTTGAAGGCGGTTGTCCTGTGCGGTTGTCAATGAATTGTGTTTTGTTCAAAAATATAAAATTGATATCGAAATATTTGTATGTCTTATTCTGAACCATTCTAACAATACCTACTAAAAATAAATTATTATGACTTTGACTTTGACTTTGTTGGCTCCGTGTCTGGTCGTTTAATACTTATTTAAATGTTGTTATCAGTTGTTTATTATTATGTTTTTTTTTCTAATATGGATTCTTTCATCATTTTATTGCTCTATTTATTTGGGGTTAGTATGATTTTTTACAATGGGACAAACGAACAGACTGAATTAATAGAGCTAACCAGAAAACATCACCCTTCTGTTGCAATAGGGTAAAACAAAGAAGATTGGAGTTGTTAAAAAAACAATAAAACTCGTGAAAAATTTACGTATTGGTGTCAATTAGTTGTTATCCGACAATTGTTATTTAATTATCAAAATATATTCACGTTCCTGATTACGTTATCTGCCTTATCTATTAATTCGACAACTAGATCCTATAGCTAATGATTACCTTATTCAATTATCACGTAAAACCCAAGCGAAATGTTGTAAGTGCAATAGATATCATTTTCTAGGACACAGATGTGTTTATGTCATCATCATCATCATCAGCCTATCTTAGTCCACTGCTGGACATAGGCCTCCCCTAATGAGCGCCATAGCGCCCTGTCTTCAGCTCGACGCATCCAGCATCTGCCTGCAGCCTTTCACTGATCGTCATCCATCTGGCTGGAGGGCGTCCTACACTACGTTTGCCGAGTCGCGGTCTCCACTCCAGAACACGTTTACCTCAACGGTTGTCGCGAGATATGGCCGGTGCCACTACAGCTTGCTTATTCTTTGAGGTATGTCGATAACTTTTTGTAACCAACATCAATTGCTTCTTATGCGTGAGGCTTGGGTTGGATTTTGGGTTGGGCATGTACAGTCAAGAGCACGTGGAGCTTGACAATTTGTAACGTTCTTATTACAATCGCCTTAGAGGTCAGACTCGCACCACAAGTGTAATAGTCTAGGCAATAAAGGTAGTGGACCCCAACATTAATTCCTCAGTCGATGAAACTTTGCAGGATTGTAGTATAGTATGAGACAATACTTGCATAAAAAAATTCAAAAAAATAATCTAACCGAAGTTAGGTTTTTATACAAAAAAATTTTTTTTCTTTGGTTGATAATTTGATAATTTCTGAAAATAATGTAGCGAGACGGTTTTTATTTTGGATTTTTCTATTGTAAGTCCACAGCGACTATTAAATGACATTCCAGTTAAAAAAATGGACTGAGCAATTTTCCCGTGCAAGGTACATATAAGTACGTCTGAGTTTTGTTATTTCTACCAGGAGATTTTTTTGGATATTTCGCATACCTAATAGCTTTCAGAACACATATGAATATTGCTGGCGAAGAAAATTTTGACTGAACATTTTTCCCAACAAAGATATCAAATAAATAAGTATTTCAGTAAAAATACCTTACTTCGGTTAGGTTTTTTTATTATTTTTTATGCAAGTATTGTCTTACACTATACTACAATCCTGCAAAGTTTCCTCGACTGAGGAATTAATGTTGGGGTCTTCATACAAAAATCCGCTTCATTGCCTGGACTATAAAGCTTCATGTGCTCTTGACTGTACCAATGTTCAATATACATATTATATACTACCAAGAAATGAGTCTTCTGAGAGGTGAGTTCTTAATAATAAGTTTTTATAAATAATGGTATACGAAACCCTTAGTGCGCGAGTCCGACTCGCACTTGGCCGTTTATTTTTTAATCAAATATACAAATACAAAATTCATTTATTTCAGTAGGTATGTAAAATACACTTTGAAATGTCAACAACAACGCATACTAAACTCGTCCATAAAGATTGGCTAAATGTAAACAGCAGCCCATCTCCACCACCAGCTCTTTTTCATCTCATGTCTCTCTCATGGCTCTTTTCAATCTTAATCTCTACTTTGCTTTAAGAATTACTGTGGATTCTATACTGTTGTTTGCAAATGCAGTATACAACGCGTAACAGAATAAGCGCAATTCCTCATACACCCCAATTTATAAAAAAAATATGATGCCTTCGTACTTTAGTTGTGTCTTACCAATTTCTTTAATAAAAAGCCAAATAGTACGATTTCCATAGGCAATACTAAATTTAGCTATGCTAATTCATTTTTCGCAGAAAATTAACAGATATTAAAAATAGCTGAAATCGATTTAGTAGTCGATACTGAACAAACTAATTTCTGGAATATTCTGTTACTTATTGTATAGGTATTATAATCAATTTTGATTTAAGTAAAATATTTTTTTTTATCAGTTGTACATCATTTTGCATTGCACCGTTTATGATAGGCTGAGAATTTCTGTCCAAATCTAAGTATTATCTATAGATAAGTATATTAGCGGGTTTGTTTATCGCCTAGATATTCAGTCTGTGCGGTGTTGTTATAATTGTTATACGAAAAACCATGTGTAAGTACTATATTAATTATTATAACTCCAATACAATGTTATGCTTTAGTTACTTTAATAAAGGATTCGAAGAATAAAGAATAAATCGGTTGTCTCTAAAGTCGGTTTACTGACGATAGTTGAACGTGACAACGTCCGCGTCATAAGAAAATACTGATGGAATGGATTGTGCCTCTTTGTCGCTCGTTGCGCGCTCTCGCTTGCACTGGAACGCCGCATAATGCATAACGCCGTCAAAATCCGAAACACGTAGTACATCTCAAACAATCTATTTTTTTAGGGTGGATTCTTCTACTGCCGACGTGCCTGGCACTCCACACTCTGGAGCCTCCACCACCAGCTCCTGCATCTCGCAACACTCCAGTGCAAGGCTACGTCGATGTCCGCCTCAACCACTTCGACGCTTCCAACACTGACACTTTTCCCATGGTGAGCTTGTAGCGACATCTAGCGGTACCATATAGAACTAACTAAAGCGCCATAGACGGCAGAGTTCTTAGCCTTTTCAGAGTTCTTATCGTAGTTTTCTCATGAGTTCCTATAGGTTAATAAGAGCAGTGATCGCTTTACGGTTAAAGAGCCTGCTTCACATGATGAAAATCACCGAGGGTCGGGTTCGAATCCTGACCAATGAGTTTCTCAAAAAGCTTACGTACATATTTATCACTAGCTCGGCGGTGAAGGAAAACATTGTGAGGAAACCTGCAGGTGCCAGAACTAATCTGAGACATGTGTAAACAGACCCGGTCCGGCGATAGGCTCACCACCTAACACGTTTAGGGGTCCAAAGAATCTCGTGAAAAGTGGGTATATCCAGAAATGGAATACCTTTGCCTACCCCCTCGAGGATAAAAGGCGTAATTTTTTTTATTTAACCTTGATTCCCAGAGGTATTACTACAACGGTGAGTTCGCAACTGGATCAGACATAGTCATCTTCGTGGGGGGCGAATGGAGTATCAGTGCGGGATGGGTGCAAGCCGGGCTGGCTTACGAGCTTGCGCAGGAGTTGAAAGCGGGGCTATTCTACTCAGAACACCGGTACTATGGGCAGACTAGGCCAACCGAGTGAGTATGCTATACAACATATGTAACAGAATAAGCGTAATTCCTAAAATTAGTTAAATTTTTCAAAAATATAAATTATCGTAGCTGAATTCAGTGCTTTCTATGGAAATCGTGCTATTATTAATCGATATTTAAGAAAATTGGTTAGACACAACTAAAGTTCGATAGCATCATATATTTTTTTATATTAATATACTAGTTGGGGTGTATGAGGAATTGCGCTTTTTCTGTTACGTATTGTACCTAGTATTGAATCATCAATTAACGTGGCTGTCTTCTTATGAAATTGGAGATGGCCAGTTGTAATTTTTACAGAATACCTATGAATGGAAGCAAAAATAATAACACAGAACACAAAAGAGTAAAAAACTACTGAAAAAATACAGTCGAATTGAACACCTCTTCCTTTTTTTGAAGTTGTTTGAAAAAAGAATCATCGAAATCGGTTGGCGGGATATTGAGTTATACGTGGTTATACGTTCATTTGTCGCGCACATAAGACTTATAGGGTTTTCATATGGATGCCAATATCAGAATTGGACGAAATTAAAATGGGACCAATACAGAAGCACCAGCTTTCTAATAAAAAAGAATCATTAAAACCGTTTTACCCAGTCGAAAGTTCTGAGGTAAGTAACAAACATAAAAACATACAGTAGAACTGATAACCTCTTTTTTTTTGAGGTCGGTTAAAAAGTCTAAAAACATCGTGAGGAAACCCGCAGGTCTCAGAATTAATTCTGAGACATGTGTAAACAGACCCGGTCCGGCGATGGGCTCACCACCTATCACGTTTAGGGGTCCAATATATCTCGTGAAATGCGGGTATATCCAGTAATGGAATACCTCTGCCTACCTCGGGGATAAAAAAGGCGTGAGATTATATTATACTAGCTGATTCCCGCGACTTCGTCCGCGTGGAATTTGTTATTCCTTTGCGTTTAGAAAATATATCAAGAAGGATAATCTACACTATTTATCTACAATAATATTATAAAGAGGAAGGATTTGTATTTTTGTATGTTAATAACGAATAGACCGATTTAAAAAATTCTTTTACCATTAGAATGTTACATTATCCCTGAGTAATATAGGCTATATTTATGACGAAAAAAAATTAAGGATCCCTACTAAAACTTGACTGTACATGCCGGGATTGGAACCCGAGCCTCGCGAATGAGAAGCGGGTTTTTTAGCGACGGCTATCATTGCTATTTATATTTTTGTTATTAAAAACACCCTATATACAACGCTTCACAGAATAAGCGCAATTCCTGATACGTACCTACCCCGATTAGTATACTAACATAAAAAGTTGGTAATGCATTCGTACTTTAGTTTTGTCTAACCAAATTGCTTTAAATAAAGAGCGATAATAGTACGGTTTCCATGGGCAGTCCTAAATTTAGTTATGCTAATGAATTTTTCGGAAAAACTTTACACGTATTGAAAATAGCTGAAATCAATTAAGTAGTCGATACTAATTTCAGGAATTGCGCTTATTCTCTTACGTGTGGTAAAGCCTAGGACACTCTCTGGATTATGATTTTTGAATTAGTTCTTGATATCAATGGCTACGCATGTGGTCATAATAACAAATAAATTTCCATAAGGAACCCATAGTAAATTCTCAAAAAAAGAAGTGGACTTTGTATGGAGACTATTGAAGAATATTTGTGCCAAGTTTCAAGTTGAAGATAAGGAAATCTTGTTGTTTGTTTTGAGGAGTATTTTTACAATATATCGAATTTATACACCCAAAAATGAATGTTTTCCGTGCATACCAAACTCAATCCCTACTTTCACCCTTTTAGGGGAGAACTTTCGAAAAATCCAAAAATACGTATCTCATCATTTATTTCTAAGAGTAGTTGTGCCAAGTTTCAACTTGATAGACGTAAAAAACAGCACGTCTCCATACAAACTCCAACCCCCTGTTTCACTCCCTTAGGGGTTTTTTTGGAAAAACCCGAAATACGTATCTTGTTGTTTGTTTTGAGGAGTATTTCTAAGTTTTGAATTGATACACCCAAAAATGAAGGTATTCCATACACACCAAACTCAACCCCTGCTTTCACTCTTTTAGAAAAAAAAAAAAAATTCGAAAAATTCAAAAACACGTATCTCATCATTTATTTTGAAGAGTATTTGTGAGAAGTTTTACGTTGATAGAATAAAAAAAACAACACGTCTCCATACAAACTCCATCCCCTGTTTCACCCCCTTCGGGGGGGTTTTTAGGAAATCCGGAAATACGTTACTTGTTGTTTGTTTTGAGGAGTATTTTTACAAAGTTTGGAATTGATACACCCAAAAATTAAGGGTTTCCATACACATCAAACTCAACCCCTACTTTTACACCTTTATGAGTCGATTTTAGAAAAATACAAAAATACGTGTCTCATCATTTATTTCTAAGAGTAGTTGTGCCAAGTTTCAACTTGATAGACGTAAAAAACAACACGTCTCCATACAAACTCCATCCCCCTGTTTCAACCCCTTAGGGGGGTTTTTTTGGAAAACCCAGAAATACGTTTCGTGTTTTTTGTTTTGAGAAGTATTTTTACAAAGTTTCGAATTGATATACCCAAAAATGAAGGTTTTCCATACATACCAAAGTCAACCCCTACTTTCACACATTTAGGGGACGATTTTAGAAAAATCCAAAAACACGTATCTCATCATTTATTTCTAAGAGTATTTGTGTCAAGTTTCAACTTGATAGACGTAAAAAACAACCCGTCTCTATACAAACTCCATCCCCCTGTTTCAACCCCTTAGGGGAGGTTTTTTGGAAAATATAGGATCACGTGTCTTGTTGTTTGCTTTGAAGAGTATTTTTACAAAGTTTCGAATTGATAGACCCAAAAATGAAGGTTTTCCATACAAATGTTCAACCCCTTTTTCACCCCCTTAAGGGTTGAATTTCTAAAAATCCTTTCTTATTCCTACTTTACGTCTTAAAAACAATATCCGTGAAAAAAATCAGCTTTCTAGGTCTAAGGGTTTAGGCTGGGCGTTGATGAGTCAGTGAGTCAGGACTTCTCTCTTTATATATATAGATAATATATTATTATTATTAAAAAGTGAAGGGAGTTCCCTAGTCAGAAACGGTTTTTGTTTTTTGCTCTATTGTAAAAACTAAAATAAATACAAGCGTCAAACTTGGTGTGATTATAGAGCAAATTATAGAGTTAAAGCACACATAATAAAAACCGGTCAAGAGGAAGTCTGAAATTAGCACCCGTGACGAAGAAGATGAGAGGTAATCGTGTCGTGGTACGGACATATAAAGAGGAGGGATGAGAGTAATGGTGTAAGGCGAGTGCTTGATATGAATGACGAAGGTTATAGGAAGAGGGTACCCCAAATAAAAGATGGATGGATTGTGTGAAGGATGATATGTGCAAGATGGAAGTGAATGTAGATATGATTTATGATGTAAATGGGAGGAAAAAAACATACTGCACCGACCCCAAATAATGATACAAGGGCAAGAAAATGATGAAGTGTGAGTCTGTTTCGTGCTAGGATCCCGAAGGGAGAGTTTTTTTATTAAGTACCTACTAGCGACCCGCCCCGACTTCGCACGGGTGCAATGCTTATACTAAAACCTAAATGAAGAACCACTCGACATATTTTAAGCAAACTTCACGTAAACTATTTGCTAATAGTCCGAATAATGCCTAAAAATTTTGTTTGGATAGGTGAGCCCGTTCTTGAGTTATAAAATAACAACGAAAAGTTGCATTGATTTTTATATATATAGATAGATAGATATATATGAATAGTATAATATTTATTTATAGTATTTTTTTATTTAAAAACTATGTTGGAGGTACTCAAATTACTTAATATCACGGGTTCTGTGCTGTCCAAAGGCTATTTTCTCAGTGTCTAAATGAAAGAAAAATTGTTTCATCAAAATCAATCATGTTTATTTTTATTCTACCAAGGACAGAAAAACTCAGTTTAAGGGAAAACGCAAAAATATTAATTTCCGAACAAGCTATAACAATAGAAGAAGCTACAAACCCAGACTATAGAAACCGGTATCATATACATCCTACACTAGGTATAGTTTATATGCGAAACGATTATTTGCTATTATAATCCACGACGTTATCATATCACACAATATTTTTTCCGACATCTTCAACAACAATTATCATCATATTGCAGCCAAATTATACAAAACCTGAATGAATTATACATTAAAACTTTCCTTATAAATCAGTCTGTCCATTAGTGAAAACTGTATGAAAATCCGTTCGACAGTTTTTGAGTTTATCGTACATACAGATAGACGCGGCGTTGGCGGGCAACTTCGTTTTATTGTAGTGATAAATAAATAAGAAGGTGAGTCAGAATGACGTCACCGCGCGGAATATGGCTGCTATTTTCGTCAACTGCTACAACGACTCGTTAGCTCAGTAGGTTAGAGCGCCGATATATAAATTACTTTGACCATCGGAGGGCGGAGGTTCAAATCCTTCACGAGTCATGACATTTAATTTTTTTTTATTTTCTATGGCCTAGAGTGAACTCTCTTTTTCGTTCCCGTGGGAATTTCGTTAAACCAAGATCTTCTACACGATGCCCGCCAAGCAATAGATAGTAGACACAAAGTTATTGATTACTTCTAGTGATAGCAGTTGTTCTGTGTATTGGTGTGGTGAGCCTCGATTTCGAATCCTGTCAAAAGCATGTACAGTCATGCACGTGGAGCTTGACACATTGGACTTTGTAACGTTCTTATTACAATCGCCTTAGAGGTCAGAGTCGCGCTACAAGTGCCAAGATTCATAATATTTAGCTCTTGACTATACTAATGAGTTTTCAAGAACTAACCATAGCACTAGTTTGATGTTTAGAAAATACTTACATAGTACAAATTTTGTTGTGTAGACAGGTAACTAGATAACTAATGACAAACAACTCTACAGAGTAAAAAACCGATTTCAACGAATAGTTCTAAAATTATCATCAATGTATACAGTTTTTAAACTTTTGTTGATTTCTTAAAAACCACTTGACTTTCGATAATATTTAAATGGGACCACCTCTGAACTACTCTGAAGTATTGTCTACCAAACAAAGAATTATCAAAATCGGTTCTTAATTGTCGGCCCGGAGTAATAGCGTAACATAAAAAAACATGAGTAAGTATGTACAGTCGAATTGAGAACCTAATCCTTTTTGAAGTCGGATGAAAAGAATTTCTTGAAATACCACGAAATTTCACGAAAATATTCGACTCCTAAACGTTGTGGTGAGCCCATCGCCGGACCGGGTCTGTTACACATGCCTCAGAATTAATTATGAGACCTGCGCAGGTTTCCTCACGATGTCTTAATCCTTCACGGTGAAATACTCATTGCTAGGATTTCAACCCAAGTCTCACTGTTTATCATCATGAGATGCGAGCTCTTTAACCCTAGAGTGGTCGCGTCCCCAAAAGTCACACTACATATGTAATCCTCGCGACCAGTTACATTAACTGGTCGCGAGGATTACATATGTAGTCCGCTTTAGTTTCAGGTTTTCCTAAAAATAAAATTCATTTTCTTTATTAATATTTCGAGAAAACTTATCCAAAATTCAATATAAACTGAAAATAAACTCAAAATAACATAATTCTTTTTAAAATCAACCAAAAACAGCACCTTCGGGAACTCTTATTACGTGTTCTCCCGTACTGAAAACAGCTCCCAACATAAGGCGCGCGACGCCCTACTGACGCAGAAGATGAAGCTCATAATATCCTCTCCCGAAACATCCAACCGTCGTCAATGTGCTGAGCGGGGTCAGGGACTATCGAGCTTAAAGTACATGGAGTCTGAGCTACCAAATTTGAACCGTCTGCGAAATATTCAGTTTTTTACCACTCTGGATTAGATATGTAATCCGCGCGACCACTGCAGGGTTAACCATAAGGCTATCACTGAAAAGAATATAGTTTAGTATTTATTTTATCTCCTTGTAACGAGTTTTGTTCTTACAGAGGTACTTCAGTCTCCGAGCTGCGATTCCTGACAGTGGACCAGGCTTTGGCAGACCTGGCACAGTTCATCCAGCATGTCAAAGGGCCAAGCTTCCAGAACGGACAGTTCAGGTGAGTGGTTTGAGGATAGGAAGAAGCCGTGACACAACTCCACGAGCGGTAGAATAAACTTCAATCATGAAATTCTAAATCATATGTAAAAAAATATGTAAGCGTCAGGTGAGCTGGACCAAGTGCGATATTTTATGTTTGGAGACTATCAAGTTTCAATACCTTTTTAATACTATTTAATACCTCAATTTAAAAAAAATGTTACTCAACGAACACTGAAAAAACAAAAAAAGAAAGTTGTCAGCCATTCTGACCTCAGGTCGGCTGGACCCCATTTTTTTCACGTAGTTAGAGACGATACTCTTAAAAACGTCAATAGTCTAATAACAAAGACACTCTAAACTCGTCCGTGAAGATTTTGCTAATATCTCATTAAATAAATAAATCTCTACCGACGAGTTGCTGATTCCAAATGCAGTAGGTACCCCGAGAAGAACCAGGAAGAAACTCAAGGGTACCTCTAATTTTACTACATTGAATGAAAGCAACAGTTTTACTATATTTTTAACACAAGTCATAAATATTTTCAGCTTCATTTATTCCCGTAAGGGACAAAAGGGAAGGTAACAACTAATGGTTACCTCTATTTGGTAACATTTATGAGAGATAATCGTTTATTTATGTATTGTTATCTTGCGCCAGGCGGGATCACTCTGCTTGTATATTTGTATAAAAAAATATATTATTTATTTGTGAGAGCAGTGATAAGCCCGAACGGTTAAAGAGCCGGCCGAAAATCAGTGAGGCTCGGGTTCGAATCCTGGCATGTACCAATGAGTTTATCATAAACTTACGTACATATATATCACTAGCTCGACGGTGAAGGAAAACATCGTAAGGAAACCCGCAGGTCTCAGAATTAATTCTGTGACATGTGTAAACAGGCCCGGTCCGGCGATGGGTTCACCACCGTTCACTTTTAGGGGTCCGATTATGTCTCGTGAAATGTGGGTTTATCCAGTAATACTACTAAACTAAATATTTTCTATGAAGCGGAACCTATACTTCACTGCAACTTAATAATCTCGGTAAATGAGCGAATATCATATTTGCGAAACCATTTCCTGCACAAATCTTAATTGCAGGAAATGAGTAATAGACCAATTACATTAACAAACCTACTAAGTAATATTAGGTTAACAAAATTAACGTTAAAGTTTTAATTTTAAAACCAAGTTCAAAAAGTCATTGAAACTTCCAAGAATGATCGTTTAATTTAGATGCACCTAATTCGACCGGTGTGCACTGACATAACCGCAAGCTGCTATAACCTATGATTCAGTTCACGTGTCAACTGTCGTCTTCCGCCAGCTGCGTCCGCGCATCTCTGTACGTGTAAATAACGAAACAAGTCGAATAAAACCTTGTAAAAAGCGCATTGTTGCTAGAATTCTGAGACATGTCTTGCCTCTGAGACATAGCATAAGACTTCATTTTTGAAGTGATGACGTCTTATAAATCGATTAACGCCGGCTGCACGCACGAAAAAGTGTCACGTTCCGCCTGAGCCGAGCGTGCAAGCGAGAGCGCGGAACAAGCGATAGAGAGGCATGATCGGTCTAAGCGTTCGGCTTGTGACGCATATTATATATCTCTTTCACTCTTTATAGTATGCAATTTTTCTCTTATGACGTTACATGTAAAATTATCGTCCGTAAACCGACTTTACAGACAACCAATTTATTTTTATTTTTAAGCTGTTGAATTTACCTGGAAATAAAAACAACGTAAATCAAAATACATTTCAAATTCGTAAATAAATACTAACCACCATCTTTTAAAACAAGCTTAAAACAGTATTGCCTCAAACCACAAACTGTTATCGCCGTGATTCAGGAGCTTATACGTCAACTGTCGTCTTCCGGCAGATGCGCACGCGCATCTTTATACAGAGCGTCCAAAGTATACTATTTTAATTACTAGGTATCATCGACCTGATCTGATGATGGAGCCAAGAGGTGGGTAATGGTACTCCCCAATGTCTACTCGTAAACTCCTCGAGTACCTACCAGAAAATTACAATTCGTTTTTAAACTTTTTTTCGTTTTTAGAGCAGTGATAGCCCGGACGGTTAAAGAGCCGGCCGAAAATCAGTGAGGCTCGGGTTCAAATCCTGGCATGTACCAATGAGTTTTTCAAAACTTACGTACATATTTATCACTAGCTCGACGGTGAAGGAAAACATCGTGAGGAAACCCGCAGGTCTCAGAATTAATTCTGAGACATGTGTAAACAGACCCGGTCCGGCGATGGGCTCACCACTTATCACGTTTAGGGGTCCAATATATCTCGTGAATTGTGGGTATATCCAGTAATGGAATACCTCTGCCTCGGGAATAAAAAAAAAAGGCGTGAGATTATTATTATTATTTTTAAACTTATTATATACCTACTTACCAGCGGTTTCGACCGCGTAGTTCCCGTTTCCGTAGAAATACGGGAATAAATTACTCAGGGATCTTCTAGCTTTTCATAGTAAAATATTTTTTTAAATCAGTCCAGTAGTTTTTGAGTGTATTCGTAACATAATTACAAAAATACAAATCTTTCTTCTTTATAATATTGGTGTAGAAGTGTAGATTCAAATTGCTAGGTCTCTAGCTGATGTTTTAGCTAAAGCTGTTCTGTTTCTTGAGTTTCACATTACTAAAGGACTGTTTTATTATCTGAAACATCCTGTATAGCTATAGGTAGTTGTACCTGGACCGGCGCCTGCGACCATCTGTAAACCGAATGACAATTACATTCCGAGAATATATGTGTCAATAGGACAATGCTTAAAAATAATGTACAATTTGTAAGTAAACATTTATGATACCTACGCGTAGGTTCTGTTTAGTTTAAGACTAAAAAGGTGTAAAACTGTAAATTGTAACCAAAGGGCTGTCAGTTATCTCAAAATATCAGGACATCATAAGTATTGCAGAGGTATTTTCATTTAACCAAGGAGATAACTGTACTTGCTTTGCCTTGACACGAGTTCGACTATGATGATATATGTTAGTCCTCGTAGCCAAAACCAGTTAGGCCATGAGGAAAAAGCCGGTAAGACTAGCTATCAGAGGGAAATAGGAAATGCAGTCAGTCCTCTGAACACTTTTTCAAATGATTCCTTTTGAAGGACATGTTTTATCTTTAAATATTTTAAAAACAATAAGGTTTCTTTGTAAATGAATGTAGTATTTCAAGTATCGTTTTTAAGTCGTTTAATCTTGAAGGCGTAAGTTAGTGAGTGTAGTGAATTATCGAGATAAGCGTAGAAATCTTCAGAATGCAAAGATTTTGGTAACATTTAAAAAGCAAAACTTTAAAATCCACCTGTATAGAGGTATATCCCACAATTGGAAGTACCCACTTTCCACCTTTGGAAAGTAGAAGATCTTGACAAAATAAAAACAATACTTACTCTGAGTTAAACAAAAATTACATAAAAAAACTACTATAAAATTACAGACTACTTATCATTTTTTTAGTTTAGTTTAGTTCTTAGTTTTACTTTTAGGTTTCTGTTTTATCTCTATGTCTTTATCTTAATAAAAATTGCTACTTACTTACACGCATGGGATTAATGCTCGATGCTATGTCAGACATGACATTAAAAAGAGCTTCTCAGAAGAGCTTGAGTTTCTTGCTCGGTGGAGATAGGCTGCTGTTTACATTCAGCCAATCTCCATGGACGAGTAGAGAGTGTCTTGTTATTGAACTATGAGCGTTTCTAAGTGTAATTTGCTTTTACCGGCAGAAATAAATAAATTTTGACTTTGACATTGCAGTACCGGCTCGGTGGCCCTGGTGGGATGCTCGTACTCCGGCAGCATGGTGACGTGGATGCGTCTCGCATACCCTCACTTGGTGCAGGCTGCCTTCTCTGATAGCGGCCCGTTGCATGCTCAAGAGGACTTCCCTGGTTAGTGGGATTATCATCATTATCTTCTAAGCCATTGGACTTTTATTGCAGGAGCAGTTGCGACAGCAATGGTCTTCCAAGCGACGCGACGGATCGAAAGCAGTTTGAGGCCAGCAACGTTCCAAAACTCTTCCAGGCTCTGTATATCTTATCAAAGGTTCTAGAATTTGTCAGTGGTTTCCAAAGTCTAAAGTTTTTATTCAATGTAGGGGCTAATGAGTCCTCTTATTGAAAGTCATTGCGACTCCACCGCTTCGGCATGTATAGTTGAGGAGAAGCGGGGCAAGAAACTCCTCAACACATTATTCTTTTAAACAACCAATATAAAACCTACAAAGCACACGTTACCTACATAGTGTTGGTGCTTTGCTGAGCTGGAGAATTCCACACGATAACCTTTCTGTCTCCCTCATTGGTGGTCAGTTCTACGAGCCTCGTCTATTGCTACATCCGCTGCGCTATGTCGATCACTTGATCTTGCGGATTTTCTCATTGGCCTTGACCTTGGCCGACAATCTAGTGATAAAATCTACAGTAAGTTTTCTGTAATTGTTAGAATACAGCTAGCATTAAAATATTAGCATTTTTTTACCAAAGGGTAAAACGGTACCCTCTTACTAAGGTCACCAGGCTGTATTTCATACGTGATAGTTAGATAGTTGAAATTTTTACAGATAATTTGTTTCTGTTGCCGCTGTAACAAAAAATACTTAAAAACAATAAAATAAATATTTGAGGGGGTCCCGTACAACAAACGCGCTTTTTTTACCATTTTTGTAGATGATGGCAACTTCGTACGCTAGTCCGACTAGCACTAGGCCAGTTTTTTTTTTCGAAATGTACATTATTTCGACTTACATTACGAATAACGTTCAATACGAGTATCTGTTCCTGCCTGATACATGATTCGCTCGCTGTTGTCCATGCTGAGGTAAACAGCTAAAGCTTGTAGACTCATCTATTATAGGTTTTTTCCTTATTGATGTTTACAGCAATCGGCATTCGGTATTGCGTAGGCGCATAATGGAGAACGCATTACGCAAATTATGATAGGTAAATTCAAAAGATGGCCAATTTATGAAATATTGAAAGTTTTAAGTGTAAAGGGTCATTAACTTAATGTCCAAATGATACACGACAAAATTTGATACCACAACCGGTCATTTTCTCTTTGCCGTCCTTTGTATGAAAAAAAGAAAGAAAAATATTTATTAGGAACACCTTATAGAAGTCTTAAAACTGAGGAGAAACATTTTTCTCTTAAGAACTTTTTTTTGGTCAAAATTTGCAAAACCATACCTAATCTTTGAGTAAAATGTATAACACAGACATTTATTCCATTCCTTCCTACTACATTGATTTTCATTCTAATAGGTCTCTCAAGGAATATTTGCTCTAAGTTTCAAATCTCTAAGTCTGTCAGTCACAATATGTACTATTTTAAAAGATCTAGACTATTCTTTTATATTCCAGAATACCTGGAAGTCATCACAGAAGCTTTACGCGTACAGGGGGGTGAGGAGTGCCTGGCGAGCGTCGAGCAGGCCATCGAGCAGCTCGTCGAACTGCTCGCCTCGAGCAATGGGCCCGCACAAGCCTCGCAGATGTTCAAGTGAGGAATGACCTAAGGGCCGAGCTAAGCAACTTTGTAACGTAAACGACTGTCGAATATAATGAGAGAGAGAGAGGTAGGAGTAGTTTAGGAGTAGGGGGAGTGTAGGTGCGTCGGGGGATTACCCGCACCTGCTGCTCTGGGGGGAGAGGAAGAAACTGTTTTCGCGTGGATCGCTCTTAGGGCAAGAGGAGGAACAGCGTGGGGGGTTTTTAGTCAGTAGGTACAAGGCTGACATAACCTAGTTGTCCCCGCTAAGATGTGGAACAAGAAAAAAGGAAAAAAGGGGGGTAGCTGCCGTCGTATCAGACGTATTATTGATATCTGAAATCCGACATGTGTAGGTAACATACAATAATTTTATTCGACGGTGCTAGAAAACCCTTTCTTAGTCCGAAGCGCAATTCAAAAATAAAACAATAGAGATCTTAATGGGTGCCAAATTCTGGGGCCTTATTATCTATTTATAATTATTGTAATTGTCTTTATTTGACATTTGTTACGCGATCATTGCTTGGTCTTCTTTCACTGGTTGTTTTGACAGATGTACGGAAGAAGCAACGTAGGCCCTACGTTGCTTCTTCTTCATGTAGACAATCCTGAAAACATAAGTGTGAAAATATATCTTTCTCTTCCATAGCACGTGCACCCCGCTTCAGGTGACGTCCCCCCTGGACGTGGCCACGTTCTTCTGGTTCGGGATCACGGAGTCCTTCGCGTACCTGGTGCAGTATGCGCTACCCGGGAACATACCCGCCGCCTGCGCAGTATTAAATAACCCGGATGTTGGTCAGTATTCAGTATAGTCATAATTCAATTATTTAATAGAAAGAAAGAAAGAAAAATATTTATTCGGAACACCTTTAAAAAAAAATCTTAAAGATAAATAACACAGAACTAGAACATAATATTTGAGTGTCCTAACGGGACCCCACTCAGCACAAGCTGCGGCGGTTTGTGAAACGCCACAACGCTGGTATTATGTGGGGCCATAGGGAAACGACTGCGGGAGAAGGGCTTTGACCCCCGCTCTGGGTCGTATCTCGTCCAGAGAATATCTTTGGCTATCCAGCGTGGCAACGCCGCTAGTATCTTGGTCACATTTGGGCAAAGTGCGATCCGGGGTGGGCTCTTTTTGTAATTGTTTACACATAATATATTAGTATGTGTAAATCTAGTTTAATTAGTTTACAATATAATTTACTACCATTATATTATATAGATCTATTTAAGTAGTCAGTATAGTCTATTATATGTTATAGCAAGTCTTGCGTCTTTGAGTGGGACGCAGTTTTTCCCTACAGTGCAGTTAGAAGCTCTCTGACATGACACTACTACAAATATATACACACACCGGCACAATTAACGGAACAGAAAAAAAAGGGAGTATTTACGCATTTTTGCGTGTTACTGGCCGGCTAAACAAGCTTTTTTTAAATTTGGGTTTTAATTTAAAAATGGAATACTAAGCGACTGCCCTTTTTTTCATTCTTTTGTTTTAATTTTCATTGATTCATTTTTTCCACCGCTTGTCCGTTTTTAGAAGGTTCGTGAATTCCATTTGAAAAGCTTTGAATTGCAGTTTTTGAGGCTTTTGAGTTTTTTCGCATATTGATAATTTACGAGCATCTAATTATGCCTGATTTAACGCCATCAGAAATCATTAGGGCAGATCAAATGAGGAGAAATGGTCAAACCTACAGATCGATTGCCAGAAGCCTTCGTCGATCGTTATCAACGATTTATCGTAGCATCCAACGATACAGATTGACGAATGCTCTAGTGAGAAGGAGAGGACAAGGCCGGAAAAGGTGTACTTCAAGGAGGGATGACCGTTTTCTCCAACTTCAAGTCCGACGGAACACGAGACTAACGGCGGTGCAGGCTCGAAATTTACTGGAAGAGGTACGAGCAGTAAGGATGAGTGAGCGGACAGTTCGTAGAAGATTCGAAGAAGTGGGTATAGGCTCGTATGTGCCCGCCAAAGCCCCAAAACTTGAGAGACATCATCGCACAAACCGTCTACACTTTGGTCGTGAACATCGTGATTGGGACTTCGACGACTGGGGACAGGTTCTTTTTACTGATGAATGCAGAGTTATGTTAAATCAAATTGATGGAAGGCAGCGAGTATGGAGACGCAAAGGAGAACGGTATATCCAGTCTAATTTTGAAAATACAGTTGCATATGGCGGCGGTTCAATTATGGTCTGGGGAGGAATATGTTTAGGAGCTCGTACGGAGTTAGTAGTGGTCGATGGCGGGAATCTGAATGCTGATCGGTATATCAGGGAGATTTTAGAAGAACATGTTGTGCCATTTGCCCCCTTTATTGGTAACAACTTCATTCTAATGCAGGATAATGCTCGGGCTCACAGTGCTCGCACAGTACAGACATACCTAAACCATGTTGGTATAACGGTGATGGAGTGGCCAGCACGGTCCCCCGATATGAACCCTATAGAACACGTCTGGGACTTGCTAAAGAGGAGTGTAAAGTCAAGAATGCCCCCTCCCAATAATCTCAACGAGTTGCGAAACGCATTACTTGAAGAATGGCAGAGGTTGCCCCAAGAAACCATTGATAACATCATCCGCAGCATGCCCAGACGGATGGAAACCCTCATCAGAGCTCGAGGAGGAAACACTCGATATTGAACAGTCATTGAAATTGTTGTTAAACTTTGGAAAATCTTGAATTTTCTGCTGTTTCTCTATAATTAAAAATCGAAGAAAAATGCATTTTGTTTAATTTAATTTTTATTTTTATAAAATTTTAAGTATGGTGTTACAAATGAATGTCAAAACATGTTAATTTAATTGTTGTTTCATTTTAAATAATATATTGTTTAAAAATTACATTCATTGTTCTAAATTCCCTCTTTTTTCTCCTTTTTTTTTCTGTTCCGCTAATTGTGCCGGTGTGTGTATTTTTTAATAAATAAATTAATAATCTCACGCCCTATCCATATCCCCGACGGGGTAAGCAGAGGTATTCCATTTCGGGATCGCGGGTTCGATCCCCGGTAGGGGCTAACATTTGTGTGCATGAACATGTATGTTGGCTTCGTATCTGGTCTGCTTAATTTGGGACTTAAATAGCCGTTTGTGAATTTATTATATTTAATTTCGTAAATTGTCAACCGATCACAAAAAATGGGTTCTCAATTCAACTGTATGGTTTTTTTGTATGTTCCGCGATTACTCCGCCAATTATGAACCAATTCTGATAATTCTTTTTAGTTTGGTAGATAATACTTCAGAGGTGGTTACATAAAATTTTTATCGAAATCGCTCAAGTGTTTTTAAAAAATCAAAAGTTTAAAAACTGTGTAGGTACATTGATAATAATTTTAGAGCTATTTGTTAAAATCGGTTTTTTACTATAGAGTTGTTTGTCATTATTTATCTGGTTAAGTCTGCACATCAACATTTGTACTATGGATTTTCTATCCATCAAACTAGTAGGTAATAAGGTTAGATCTTGAAAAAACTCATTAGTACATGCTGTCGACGAGATTCGAACCCGAGCCTCACGTATGAGAGGCGGGCTCACAACCAATACACAAAACAACTGCTATCACTATCATTAATCAATTACCTTAAAATATATCTACATAATAAATTCTATTGCTTGGCGGGCATCGTGTAGAAGATCTTGGTTTTTTCAAATTGGAAATTCCCATGGGAACGAAAAAGAGAGTTCACGCTAGGAAGGTGAAATAAAAAAAAAATAGTGATTCTCATGACTCGTGAAGGATTTGAACCTCCGCCCTCCGATGGTCAAAGTATTTAGTATATCGGCGCTCTAACCTACTGAGCTAACGAGTCGTTGCAGCCTCTGTCGAAAATAGCAGCCATATTCCGCGCGGTGACGTCATTCTGACTCATCTTCCTATTCAATCACCACTACAATAAAAAAAAGTTGCCCGAAAACGCTAGTTTCCTCACGATGTTTTCCTTCACCGTCGAGCTAGCGATGAATATGGAATTACGCTTATTCTGTTACATATTGTATTAGAAAGTTAATTAAAGATAATATTTTTCATTTCTCTTCCTTCCAAATACTAATCGAGCCCATCGTAAGTAGCTGTGTCTCATCGGGGTCGTGAGTTCGATTCCCATACGATAGATTTCAATAGGCACTCTATTCTCAACAATGGATTTCGATACCGTGACTTTCGATCTAGCGTACCACATATACCTAATAGGGTTTTCGTGACAGCGTGTTCGCGAGTCCGTCCATTCGATTTAGCGATTTTCGATACAACGGCTTTTCGCGAGGGCGTATCTATCACTTGAAAATTTTTTCGCAACAGAGTGCGTCGCAACGATGGCATTCGATAACATATCAGACCTATGTTTTTGATATGACATTAACTACAAATATATTTTTTATGAATCATATTTCTTGTTTCCCGGGGACAAAAGACGGAAGCATATAATATTGAATAAAACCTTTGCAAATTAATAAATAATATTTATTTATGACTTTGCTGAATAACCCTTAGTCAGTGGAGGACCTGTTGCTTCTTCTTCTTCTGCTTAGCGAAGGACTCCCAGTTTTACTCCCGAGCGCGGCGTGGGAGTTATAATTATGACTAAGTCCTGAGTGCAGTGAGGGATTTACGCGTCCAAGACAAAAACAGTTTTATTTCCGATGTATATAAGTACTCTACTTTTCTCACGTTATGCGAGACACAAATGAAGATCGTGCGAATCTAGTAGAAGTTTTCGAAAATCGAGTTGGCCACGACCGCTAATTACCAGGCGGGTGCAACACATTCTGCTTAGCGAAATTAGACTATATCGTCATAGCAATATGGATTATGAAAAGTGAAAATTACGTTATTGACCTTCGGGTTATAATGAAATTCCATACAACATTATAACCCGGCTAAAGCCAAGGGATATAATGTCTTGCTTTCGGTGAGGTTTATATGATACCTATATAATCCGGCTTTGTCGAGCATGTGGTGTGAAAAACATATTATTAGAGGGTTGGTGTTAAAATTCTTTCTGAAACGATAGTCAGTAACTAAATATTTCTAAGTAGGCACCTTCTTTCAGAAAGTTAGGTATATTAGGTACAATAATTTTAGTTCGTCAAAAATTCCCAAAGGAACTGGGAAAATATGAACCTGACCCAACAAACGCCATGGCAATTATCAGCTCGAGTTGAATCTACACTTCTACACTAATATTAAGAAGAGGAAAGATTTGTGTTTTTGTATGTTTGTTTGTTAAGAGCAGTGATAGCCCGGACGGTTAAAGAGCCGGTCGAAAACCAGTGAGGCTCGGGTTCGAATCTTGGCATGTACCAATGAGTTTTTCAAAAACTTATGTACATATTTATCACTAGCTCGACGGTGAAGGAAAACATCGTGAGGAAACCCGCAGGTCTGAGACATGTGTAAATAGACCCGGTCCGGCGATGGGCTCACCACCTATCACGTTTAGGGGTCCAATGTATCTCGTGAAATGTGGGTATATCCAGTAATGGAATACCTCTGCCTACTTTTTTTTTTATTATTTATTTATTTTTGTTACGAATAAACTCAAATACTACTGGACCGATTTTAAAAATTCCTTCATCAATTTAAAGCTACAAGATCCCCGAGTAACATAGGCTATATTTTATTCCCGTATTCCTACGGGAACGGGAACTACGTGGGTGAAAATATATTTATTTAAATTGAATTAATTCGCAGCGAGCCCGATGCAGCGATTGGCCAACTGGATAACGTCGCAGACGCAGCCGTGCATCGAGACTCGGTATGCGGAGGTGGTGGCCTCTCACACCAACACCAGCTACGACGCACCCGACGCCGTCAGTGAGTAAATTTCATCTACCTATTTCTAAAAAAAAATAAAAATATGCTCAAAATCCCCGAAGTCAAATATGACTTTGGACTTTAGAGTCAAAAATTGTAAAAAAAAATGGGTTGTCTCTAAAGTCGGTTTACCGACGATAGTTGAACGTGACAACGTCATAAGAAAATACTAATGGCATGGATTGTGCCTCTTTGTCGCTCGTTGCGCGCTCTCGCTTGCACTGGAACGACGCATACGTCACACTTTTTCGGGAATGCCGCCGACTCCATCAATTTATGGGTCGTTCTCTCATTTCGTCCGGATTTCGTGTCAGCGCCCAAATTTAGTGCTTAAATTAACTTATTTTACAAGTGGCTATTTTCTAAAGATTTCTCTAAAACGTACGCAAAAGGAGCATATATTATAATTTAGGTAAATCGAATTATCTATTAAATAAAAAATAAAAACATACTCGAATTTCATTTCCTACCCACATATAACAGCGCTTCATTGGGTTAATGATTACAAAAATACTATTTTTTGCAAATTATCCTACCATGTTTTATTGATTCTCAGAAAAACACTAAATTTATATTAATTTATAATATAGCAACATAAACCAGAGTTACATTATCATAGAGAACGTGTTTTTTTATTTTGTCAAATGAATTACTTCATTTCCTACCGCGAGAATTGAAATACATTTGAACGTGAATGCGTCCTTAATTCGCGAGAAACAATGATACCCGCTCGTCTTTCTCATCTCAAGCTACCGAAGCATCTCACCGGGGAAGGTCTCGCACACGTGGTTTGCAAAATATTTGAGTTCTCTCCGCTAAAAACCGATTTTGTCACGGGTAAGTACTCATTATTATCCTAGTAGTATTTCGATATTCTCTAATGTAAATAATTTCTCTCTCGCGTTATTTATTAACATTTGGGTGGATCTTCATTCGTTTCACTTGATGAACTTGAAGCACAAAAGAATCCGTTGTAATTTGAAATTAAATACAAATAATTCATTCCACTCCTATGCATTTCCATCCGTTCCTTCCAATATTTTCAGGGAAGGAAATGAATAAATTTGGAAGGAAATGATTTATACCTAATTATTTTACTATAAATGTGATTAGTTGCACTGTTTTTTGGTACCTAGTTTGATTTATTGTTACTATCTGCGTCATTTTAATGTAGTCAAGGTTATTTGTAGAGATGCAACATATAGACAGTGGAAAATGTAGAATTGCACGAATAAAACGTCAACCGTTATGGTGGCCAAAATAACTTTGGACTTACGAGTAACATTGAGAGTTTTCAGACTAAGTACGACATTGAAGATCATGTTCGAACTGTTATAACACCACCGCAAATTGACACCCCGACCTTATTCAACAATTTAAGAAACATAATTGCTAAACCCACTTTAAATAAGACTACCCATGAAGAAGATATTTTTAATTAAACGCAAGGCTCTGGAAATCTGAATATTATATCAAGGATACTCTACAGTTATCAAAGATTTTCAGCTCGTTATCATTCAACTGGATTTAGCTCTATCCATCAAACCGAATTTGAGAAACTTTTGCCAATATTAATGACCCTGAGTTTGAACAGCAGTTATCAACTATAATTGATACGATTTAAAATACGACATTGATATGTGGGTTGCAGTAGAATCCTACAAACTAAAAAAAACTTCTCAATTCTATATCGGGAAAATCATTAAAACGTGCACTAACATCAAATAATACACTATGCTATGATATTGGTAAGAAAAGTTCGCTGTGGCTTGTTTGGTTGGCAATTTAAGTACCATATGAGCTGCCTGGGAAGATTACATATTTTTTACTTTTATAAGATTTTATAAGACTTCTTCAAATGTTTAAAATATTTTTATTTTTGCAACGCATTATTATTAAATAATTTAGGTCAAAGAAGACATTCCATTCAAATACTTAATTATTTTAAGCTAGTCAGGACATTCAAGATTTCATGTTATTGCTTTATGTTCTATAGTTCTATAAAAAACAGTTAGTATGTAGCCTATAAGTGGGCACTAAAATTGATATCGCAAATTCCTATTTCTTTATAATAATTATGTGATAATATAAGTGCCTTATTAATTAGCTTCTTGGTAATATTATTTTTCATTTTATACCATTTTATTAGACTTGTCCAAAACATTTTTGTTTACATCATTTAAATTTTAAATGTTTTAAACATGTTTAAAACATTTTTGTTTGTGTAATTTTATTTTTTAATTATTTTCAAGAAGACATGTTTTTTAAAGATTTCTAATTTGAGCACGTCAAGATATTTAAGATGTCTTGTTATTGCTTTATGTTCTAGTTCTAGATAAAAAACGAGACTGAGGATTAAGACTGGAGTTTGGGCAAGGTGTTAATTGGGAAAAAATGATTTTTATTTATTATTTTTTTAAATACACCAACTTGTTTTTTTCCACCCAGTCAAATTTCATTTCCTTCTATGCATAGTTCATTACTATCCCTTCATTTTTCATTTCCATCTATGCCTTCATTACATTCCTCCTTTTTTCTTTTGAAATAAAAGCATTACGTAGGTGCCTTTCATTAAATAATATACAAGATGCTTATGCAATATATATCTATGCAATATCTCAATCAACGAAATAGCTTTTAAAAAAATTATTCTCTTAAAAAGACCAAATCCGGACGAAATGAGAGAACGACCCAATAGTTTAGGTGATAAAGTACTTTGATTATTTTGTTTTGTGTAGTTTGCAATTTTTTTAGGTTAGTTTTTGAGGCTGAACCCCATACTTCGACTAAATATTCAAGATGTGACTTTTTAAGTGAATTATAAATAACAGTTCGTGATTTATACGGTATACAATTTGCTACTCGTCGCAGGGCACCCGTAAGTGAGACAAGTTTTGATCTAATATGCTCAATGTGTGGCGTCCATGTCAGTTGGTCATCCAATCATAATCCGAGGTACTTTTCTTTGTTTGATCTACGTAATTGGAAATTATTTAAGGTGAGAGGTTCATAACGTGGGATTTTCTTATTTTTAGCTTTTAAAATCATGTATGAGGTCTTTGAGGTATTAATTGTTAGAAGGTTGTAAAGAAACCACTCATTAATAAGATTGAGATCCTTTTGAGCGTCAAAGATGATACCATGGATAGAATGACCAAAATAAAATAGGCAAGTATCATCAGCATATAAAGTCAAGTGCCCCGTTAGTTCTAGATTAGCAATATTAATAATATAAATCAAGAAAAGCAACGGTCCTAGTATCGATCCTTGCGGTATACCAAAATTAATTTTTTGAGGGCAACTTTTAAAATCTCCCATTTTAACAATTTGATAACGATTTTCAAGATAGGAACGGAAGATAGTTAAAGCCGGACCTCTCACCCCAATATTAAATAACTTTTGGAGTAATTTTGTATGGCTAACGGTATCGAAGGCCTTTTTTAGGTCAATAAATACTCGTGATCAGGTCAGTTGCAGCCGAAAGTGTGTTCGATTTTGGTCGAAAACCGTATTGTTGTGGGATTAAAAATTTTTTTTTGGTAAGATATTCATATAATCTTGTGTATAGAACTCTTTCAAATACCTTAGACATGACTGGAAGCACCGATATAGGCCTATAATTTCCAGGATCATTTTTAGGACCGGCTTTGTGAATAGGACAAACTTTTGCAACTTTAAGAGAATCAGGAAAAGTCCCATTTTTTAGACATTGGTTTATAGTTTTAGTTAAACTCGAAATTATAAGGCTACTTACACATTTGAGTGCTTTGGTACTAATGCCATCCAAACCAGAACTGCTATTATTGTCTAGATTATTTATAATTTTAGTGATCTCTTCTTCAGTGCATGGCTCTAGTTCAAATAATGTTTCCTCATGTTTGTGAGATTCTTTGTACATTAATATGTTGGCTGTATTATTATGATATTTAAGTGGGATTTTGCTTGCTAATTCAGAACCAACGGACGAAAAGAAGTTGTTGAAGGTGTCACATACGGCATTGCCCTCAGTGATGACGCCTGATTGCGATAATAATTTTGGAGGTGCGCATATATTTTTAACTTTGTTTCTAGCTAGTGTATTAATTAAGTCCCACATCCGCTTAGGGTCACGTGAGCAGTCTTTGAAGGATGCGTAATAGTATTTTCTTTTGGAGTGTTTGACAATGGTATTCGTGTTAATTTGTTCTTCTAAAAACATTTTTTTTAGGTCAGCATTTTCTGAGTCTTCCTTAAGTTGTTTCCATAGACTGTTTCGTCTATATATAGAATCTATGATAGTTTTATTGATCCAGTCCTGCTGCGGTAAGTTCAAAATTTTGGTTTTAATAGTTTTGTTTTCACTTATCTTTGTAGCGATGAAAGTTTCTAAGATATTGTAATCATTTTCCTCATTTACGTAGTTAGCTTCGGCTGCTTTCTTATAAAGGTGTATATAGTCCAGGGCTTCATATTGTACTCGCAGATTTTTCTGTGTTTTATGATTTAAGAGTTCAAAATAAATCTGCTTGTGATCTGATAGTGCAGAGTCGACTAATGAGAAATTGAAACTAATGTTATTAATATTTGAACAGACATGATCAATGATGGTATGTGTTGAGGACGTTTCTCGAGTACTATATTCTTTACTTATATTGTTTAGTATATCATAGCCGGATTCCTGTAGGGTATTTAAATATTGTGTGATGTAGGTATCTGATCCCAGCAGGTTATAGTTAAAATCACCAAAAACTATTGATCGCCTTCTTTTCTCGAGCTGAGCTGAGTAAATTTCAAGAAAATTTTTTGTGTTGCTTTCACCTGGTTTATAAATTCCGCCAATGTGTAAAGAAAATCTTTGTAAATATACCCACAAGTAATGGTTTCCATTTTCATACAATTCTTCGGTGATGTCATAGCTTAAACTGTTGTGTATATATATCGAAACCCCACCACCTTTTTTATCCGGACGAAAGTTGAAAATATGATTATAGTTAGGTAGTTGGAATAGTTTTGCATCTTCTTCTGACTTTATCCACGTCTCGGTAAAGATTAGTATATGCGTAGTAGAGGGTATCGCCTTTAGAATACATTTGATTTCATCAAACTTTCCGGGTTTGCGTATGCTGCGTAAATTAGTATAGAAAAATTTGAGGGCAGAAGATTTGCATTTTAGGTCTGTATATTTGTTTGCATTGCAGTAAGTTGTTTTATTGGTAGATTGAAAATTTTGTAGATTCATTAGTTTTTTGGTTTTGGTAACATAGAGGTGAGGTGAGGTTGGTGACATAGAGGGGGCATTGGAAATATTTTCATACAAAACTTTGAAGCATGTTTGAAGCTCAAGCGTCATGTCAGTGAGTATGAACGCGAGCTGTCGTTCGGTCGAAATTGTACTAGACTTATTCCACTTGGAATAACTTTTGGCTTAAAATTTTCCTCGCTTTGTCCCCTCTATGCCTTATTATATTTTAATCTCTTTGCTCTAGGGCAGCTCTTTTTAATCTCATGTTTCTCAAAACCCAATTTTATATGGAAACGATATATTTCAAAGTTAACAGGCTCGGTCCAGCGATAGGCTGACCACCTATCACGTTTAGGGCTCGAATATTCTAGTGAAAAGTGGGTATTTCCAGAAATGGTACCTGCCTGCCCCCTCGGGGATAAAAGGCGTAAGTTTTTTTTAGTTAAAACACTGTACAATGACCATATCATTGGTTTCAGTGCGACTTTGGACATACCAAACGTGTGTCGAGTTCGGTTGGTACCAGACCACGACCAGCTCCAACCAGCCGTTCTTGTCCAGCGTACCCTTGGAGTACTTCCACCAAATGTGCAAAGACTTCTTCTCCACATAGTAAGTGAAGGTCTTTTTTAACCTAAAAGATGCCTTAGCCTATCAGCCTAATACTTATTACTTTCAACGAGCAATTCTTGTATGTATTTATTTATGTACCTATTTATTGATTCTAGGAAATGACTCCAACGATTTTGATGTAATTTTGTATGCAAACAGTTCTGCATTTTAAGTTCAACTACATAGTTGTATTTCCTGTAAAAACGTAATTTTATATAGATTTTTTTATTAAATAATACGGCTACTCACCGCCAGATGTCGTTAGCGACGAGCGAAGCAATTTTGTTACAATAAAGTAAACGCCAACTAAGCGAATGAAACCATCATTTACCACTGGGGGGCAAGTGTGGTAACGATGACACTGTGATGCTGATGAGTGACCAGCTAGTTGGATTAAACGAGCTCCCTGTTTCGGAAGGCGCGTTAAACCTTTGGTCCCCGTTGGACACCTCGCGCTATAGAAAAGTTCATTATCATATATCCTGGATCTCTCGGACGCCTGGCATCAGCTTCGCTATTACAATTAAATAATAATTTTTTCAACACACTTGCTCATAAAGTGGCTCTAATTTCACTGCAATTAGGCACATAATGACACCTATAATCAAACTGAGACTTTTTGTTTGCTATTATTCACTAGTGAGTTATAGATTTTTTTTTTCAATTTTGTTGCTAGAGTTGCTTTGTTCTTAAAAAAGTTTCGATACAAAAAAGATCGTATTCAATCGTACTAATAAATTAATACACAAATATGGCTTGCTCATTTCATGCAACTTCGTATTTAAATAGATCATTTCAACTTGTACGTGTTTAATAAACAAAACTTTCACTCAAATATAACTTTGGTTTTCTCTGTAAAAACTTTAAATACCCCATTTTGTACGTGGCTAAAACGCTATCCACGACAAACCAAAGAAAAAGAAACCTAATTTTTTTAGTCCATGGCCGATCGCCATTGTAAGATGCGAGCGCATAGGAAAACGAGGCTGTATGGGCCTAGATCCTTTTGCCTTTTCCAAATTATATAAATAAAAAATTGGAAAACCAATTAATTTTCCCCGCCATTGCGAATGATTATTTTAAAATGATTTTTTAGTATTATTTATTCACAAGTGTGTTGAAAAACGTCGTATGATACACGTGTGTATTGATGATTACCGTCCTCGGCTCTCTTATGACCCTCGCCTACGGCTCGGGTCTCAATGGCGCCTCAGCGGTAATCACCAACTTTACTCACTTGTACCATAATGTACTATTACAATATATTATCTTACTTAACAAATTCTACAGAACCGACTAAATGCCAAGCTAAATTAATTATTTACTAATTATTATTGTAATGTTATCAAATTGTTACCGTCGTATTCCTGGTGTATTAAACAAATTAAAATAATTAATTAAGTAGGACAAGTGCGTAGTTAACCGCAATTATTAGTATCTATAAGCAATAGGTAAATACGCAATTAGAATCAATGTTTTATACCGTATAATAATTTCCTTACGTCAATTATAAGGGGAGCTAGGAACACTCCAGTAAACAAAACTATCAAACACATAGTAGTAGGAATTGTGTTATCTATTTGCTGACGTCTGAACCAACAGGAAATCATCCAAACCACAATATTTAACAATAAAGTTTCGATTTGTAATAAACAATTAGCTGTCCTTATCATAAAGTTTGTGTACCTATACTGTTATGATTCGTGGCTATGAACCGTTGTGATATTTTGTACTATATACTGGTGATTTTTTTTACCGTCTGGAAAAAAATATGACGTATAAGGTATCTAGAGCCGAAGTTATACACGAGATTAATTGTTAAATTTAGTCATGTTTAATGCAATTTACAAAATCTAGAAAACTACGCACAGTACTACGCGCTGCTGGCGGTTGTAGTGTAGGTAAATTGCGCATAAATGGAAGCTACGAGCCTGTTTCTTTTTAAAATACTATTTCAAATATTTCAGTGTGTATTATTGATTACAATTGAATAATGTATATTAGTATAAGCAAGAAAAATTTTTTTTAAGAAAAAAAAAATTTTTTTTAAGTAACATTGCCAAATGAATCTATTACACTTACCTATCACACCACATTTTTTTCCAGACGGTAAAAAAAGTCACCCTGTATATAAATACATCTATACAGATGTTGGTTTAATACTCAAAGATAGAGATACATATTGTGTAACGAGGTACCTACTCGTTATCGGACTTCTTTCTTCCTAATTTAATCAACTTCTTGCGCTTTTAGCTTCTGTATCTGGCCACATATTTTTAAATTTGCATTTGAAATTAGAATTATATAAGTACCTTTTTCTCTTCTTTTTTTTTCAACGACAGCTCCAGTATACTTTTTGTATATGATACTTACCTGAAATTTTAGCTCGACGAATCTTAAGAACATTTTTTTTTTCAATTAGCTTTTTGATTAGCGAGTCAATGGACTCGATTCTGCAAACCACCTAAAATTCCTAATTTTAAGTTAGCCTATCCTTCTTTATAGAATACGGAAGAAAAAGGACAGGAAAAACCATAGATTATAGAGTAATGTCCAACGTGTAAAGACCGACTAATTTGATGTCTTATCTGTCACTTTTATCCATGACCTCTCATCGTTGCTAAAATTGCTTTGAATGTGTCAATAAGGTTCAATTTTGTTATTTTGACATTTGTGACGTTGTAAATAAATATGGCTCTTATTTCTGTCCCTTTCCTTTCCAAAGCGGTGGAACAGAATAGAGCTAACTTAAATATAAGTATAAATTTTAAGTCACAAATATTAAACCTAAATAAAAACTTTATACTTGTACTTTTCTAATTTTAAATTCATTAACTTTAACATAAATCTATAAAGTAGTCCTCTCTTCTACTATTGCTGTGCCCTAGACAGGGTCCATAAATTGATCTCACTTAGTTAAGACCACCTATGTAAACTTATGGGATGCAATAAACGATTGAGTATTGAGTATTAAAATTAGGAATTTTAGGTGGTTTGCAGAATCAAGTCCAAGGTGGCACAAGTTCTGTTATTCCAAAAAGTTTCAAATGATATCTTTGCCAGTTTCGACGAGGCCCGCCTACGCTCGGGCATTGAACGCACGAACCTATTGTTCGCGGGGCTGACTCACATCCCCGACGGCGTGGTGTCCGTGGCGGGGGCCCACGACCCCTGGTCCCCGATGGGGCCCAACGCCACGCACGCCACGCCCGGGGCCCCCGTCTACGTGGTGTCGCAGTCTTCGCACTGTCGCGCTGTGCAGTAAGTAATATAAATTTTCTCAAGCAATAATATCCTACTAAAACTATTTTTTTGTTTTTACGGATGTTTGTTCCTCTTTCACGCAAAATCTACTGAACGGATTTTGATGAAATTTTACAGTTATATAGTTTATACATCAGAATAACCCATAGGCTATATTTTATCCCCGTATTCCCACGGGAACGGGAATAATGCAGGTGAAATCGCGGGGCGCTGCTAGTAATACTAGGGGTTCTGCGAGGTTTCACCCACGTATTTCCCGTTCCCGTGGGAATACGGTGACAAAATATAGCCTATGTGTTATTCTGATGTATAAACTATATAACTGTAAAGTTTCTGCACAATCCGTTCAGTAGTTTTTGCGTGAAAGAGGAACAAACATCTATACATACAAACTTTCGGGTTTATAATATTAGTAGGATTATTACTATAATTCTACCAAGATTATAATATGTCAAGCTCCTAAGTCGACCCTCAATATTTAGAAGTATGACCAAGTTCTTTGTATACTGTCCTCAGGCCTACATCCTCCAGCGAAACGGAAGAGATAGCAGCAACCAAAATGGCGGTTCTGAACTACATGTACGAGTCCATGACCGGCTGGCCTTTATTCATAGCCGGCTCGACTCGCACGCTCGCTAGCTCGCTTGTGGTCCTCGCCGCGGTTGTTGCTTTGCTAGGTTAAAACGTGTATTGTATAAAAATAAAGTGTTATTTTTTAAATAATCTGGCTTTTGTCTATGGTGACCTGTCACTGATCGTGGCGCTGCTGGGGTGATACTGTAGCGACATCTAGCGAAACTACACAGAACTAACTTATGAGCATGTACGGTAAGTTCTAAATAGCGTTATCAAAGTTTTCACTCGAGTTTGTATAAATACAGCTGTCCAACATCAACCGTTGGGCCCCCAGGTACGATCACCTCGCCGAAAGGAAGATCAGAGGCAACCGAAGGATACTCTTTAATCTTCTGTGGGACTGGCAACTTGGACTTAGCGGAGGAACTCTGCATTGTCTATGGGCGTGACAGTGACAAAAATGATGCCTCCAAAAATAAAACACAAAAATACATTTGTATGTAACGGTATTTATTTATACCACTAACTAATATAACAGTTTGTCGCGGTAAGCGTGAAGGAAGCATTACAATACGGCTGAAGCCGCCAGGGCCGCACTCAGCTCTTGCTCGACTATCGGGTATTTACCTCTTGTTAAAACTAAGAAATCCTAAGAATTCTATTCACCTAGGGACATACAATATACATATTATACATAGAATATATTTAAGAAAACTGAATATGAGGGGTATTTATAACACGAATAAGTAAAATAAATTATTTTTAGTTTTTTATGTCTGTCCGTATGTACGTTTATGTCACGCCAAAACTACTGCAGCAAATAAGATGTAGTTTTCATTGATGTGGTTGCCGCCAACGACAAAAGCTAGTAAAATACAAAAATATAGTTTAATTATGCCATTATCAAAAGAAATTTCTCAATTCGTTAAAATTATGCACGTACAATCTAATCTAGTCTTTATGTTAGATCTTTTCAATGAATAGTGACGTCACTAAATGAAAACAGTGACCTTTATTGCCAAATAACTTTTTTGTTATTGCAGATATTTAAAAAATGATTTCACACAATTTCATAGGAAATAGGATACTTCTGAATATCGCACTTTTCGTAGAAAAAGTCTTTAGTGGAAAATACCCAATTCATATTCCCGATTTCACTTAGTGCGGCCCTGGCAACGTAGATTCTTAGCCATATGAATAACATAGATATAAAGTACAATTATATAAGATTGGTGATATAACAGTAAACTTCTGATACACAATAATACATGTTTTGATCTAAAGAGTTCAGTTAGTGCATTATTTAATCCAAAAATATGTAAGAAAAAAATTTACTAATACTATAATAGTTCCATAAGACCTACTGCCAATATTACAATAAATATATATATAAAAGCTCGCGTGATACAAACATACAAACCTTGGGAAAATGGAGGGTCACATTTGGTCTATGCCTAGTATTGCCTAGCCTAAGTACAAATATATATTTTGTTGTATAATTATATTCCAATACATACATATTATGTTGTACAGAGGGTGAAATTGAAACTTTTATTTAAACTTATTTTTTATTCCTTTTTAGGGTTTCGTTCCAAATTGGTAAAAAGGGAACTTATTATGTTTCCGCTCTGTCTGTCTGTCATACATTTATCTCAGCAACTAATACTGCTTTCGATATGAAATTTGGATATTGACTTTTCTTTGAAAATAAAACAACTGACTGATTTTTATAATAAAAAGATAAAGTTTAATTTCACCCTAATTATAAAATGGCATCTAACATCCTATTACAAGTTTGGTACACGGATATCTCCACACAAGCTGTTTAAAATATAACCTGATTTAATATAAATATACAGACGTGCTTAAAATTAATATATACTTCTTTTTTTTTAATAAAAATAATCTCGTTAAAAATTTCAAATTAAAATCTAGGATCTCCGAAAATTGATTTGATTGGACTAAAATCAGCATAGATAAAAAATAAAAAATAAATTGATAGATTTCACGATTGATAGATTTATTTATGTACAAAAATAATAATTTAAACAGCTTATTATATTTCTACGTGATACATCAATATGGCATGGGCTAGGTACTGCGTTACTGGCACTGTGGACCAATCAAAATGCTTATAATATATCTGAGAGATAAAACTAACCACCAGATAAATTATCAAGCATTTCTGAATCGGTCTCTTAGTGTTTTTTGGGACTGACGATAATTTTTACATGAATTTATTTATCTTTCGCTTTTATATATCAAGTCATGGTTATATTATTATACAATCATTTAAATCGGCAGACAGGGTGAATAAAGAAATATGTAAAAAAAATTTACTTTTTATTTAATATTGAACATATTGACAACTGTTTAAATGGAATGAGATAAGTAACAATCTCTATATTTTGTTTATGGAAATTACTGTTTATGTAAATACACTAACAGACATTATAGACAGTGTTAACATCAAATGATCTATCTACCGATTTAAGTCTACGACAACAAAATACAGTGCACCCCGTAATGTTTTTTTTAATATCACATGTACATACTAAATATTTTTATGAATGCAAATATTATATAAATATAATAAAATATATAAATGATTATTATAAGATGAGATTTTGGTTATAAAAGATTAAGATATGTTTTATATACAAAAACTTAAGAGTAACGTCGATAAATTATAGTCAAAATCCGTCCAGCGGTTATCAAATCATTGTAGGACAAACCGACAGAACTTAATGTATATAAATAGTAGTGATGAAGCTTAACATACGAGGTACAACGCATTCGTTCGATAAAAAGTCGATACAATATCCAAATCCTTAATATAACTCCGACGTAGGTATATACTTTTCCATCAATAACATTTTTGATTTATTTAAATATATTGTCCAATTAATACTTTCATTAGCATACATTCCAAAACTAAACTTTGATATATATAGTTGTGTAATTTACAAAAACAGTTACATATGCTCTGTCGCAGTCCATCTGATATATATTTACATCAACATAGCAGTTTAGTAATAAAAGTTAACATTACTCCTGACTTTTATGTGTCAAAGCCAAAAGAAACAGAGCAACTTGCTGAAAATTCCCTAATTGAAATTCATTAGTAATGCTACTGAATCACGTCTTAAATAAAAATTTAATTTTTGGAAAAATAATATTATTTACTGCTTAATAAAAAAATACACTTTTCACTTACCATTTTCCTATACATCACATAATAATTAATTACGTATGGAATAACATAAACTTTGATACTCTAGGATTAGTTGGTACTTACAAGGGAGTAAAGCTAAGAAAAACAATTATTACAAAATATACACAGTTAAAAATTATGATAGGGCGTCGGTACAACTCGGTCGATGTAAAGTTACAGAAAAATACGAATCGCAAAACGGAAGAGCCACTACAGACATCAAAATTAAATGCTGAAAAATGTATAAATTCGAACCGATCTCACAGTTTTTACAAAGGGGACAGACATTTCGACTGTCAATTTATAACCTCGACGCTTTGACAGATGACAGCTGTCAGTGTCAAAGTCGTACGTCAGACGGGTGTCGAATGTTTTCCGTCGAGTGACAAGTTGCGCAAGAGTCGACGCAGCCAGACTTTATTTATTTACTTTACGTTGTCGGAATAAGCGGCGGCTGGCGGATCACCCCCCGTTGCTTGGTTGCTCCTGCAAAATGAAAAAAAACACTTATATTATCTATTCGCTTCACCCGCGCGGTGTGTCATGCAGGAACTGTGTCTTTCTCTTTCTAAACATAGAAAATGTATGAAACCGATAACGCCACAACACACCAGCTATTTCAAGTCATCGGGTGGCTTAAAAAATTCTGACAAGTGGCAACTAGCCTAACACCAGCTGGCTAGGAAATTATGGCCCATAGTGAAGAAATACCTTTAGCTCGACATTAGTCTGTTACGGGTTGATGACTTTGAGTATTAAACCAACAGGAGACGTCACGCTTACTAGTTTCTTTGCAAAAAAGTCTGCCAATTTCTGCAAGGGGGACGAGGAAACGCACACAAATAATGTTAAAACTAACGCATTTTTTGACAAAACAATTAAACACTAGCTTGAACTAGATGCACACAAATACATTCACCAATCCAAGCACTCCGTGAACTCAAAAAAACTAGTTGTATATAACAGGTATGCGTGTTGACCGACACTTTTTTTTGGCAGAAGGGAACGCCTGTCAGTGGCGTCTCCGGTTGGTTTAATACTCAAAGGTTGATGATGATGATGAAATAAAAACCGGTCAAGTGCAAGTCGGACTCGAGCATTTAAAAAACGGCAAAAAAACACGTTTGTTGTATGGGGGCCTCCCCTAAAAATTTTTATTTTATTTTGTTTTTAGTATGTGTTGTTATAGCGGCAATAGAAATACATAATCTGTGAAAATTTCAACTGTCGAACTATCGCGGTTCTTGAGATACAGCGTGGTGACAGACGGACGGACAGACAGCGAAGTCTTAGTAATAAGGTCCTGTTTTCACCTTTTGGGTACGGAACCCTAAAAATGGAATGCTATTCGTTGGTAGGCTCATCATTTGACAACGGTTGAACCTTTTTTTTAATACTCCGAATAATGTTTTTGGAGACAAAAACACTGGAATACTGTCCGGAAAACTTGGAAACTTCAAAGGAAAAAAATAATAGTAGATTGTACACCAAGGGGATAAAGGACTGTTTTATGTCACGGGCGCGACATTGAATCCTGAACGTAACGAAGAACTCCCAGTTTTACTCCCGAGCGCAGCGAGGGATTCGCTCGGGAAATTAAGACTGAGTCCTGAGTGCACTGAGGGATTCAAGTGCCCAAGACAAAAACAGTTTTATTCCCGAGGTATATACTCTACTTTTCTCACCTTATGCGAGACAATAAAATGCAATTGCATGGTAGTAGATTATTGACAATGCCTATGGCATCTAGTTTAATAGACTCTGGAGTCAAAGTACTTTCATCATCGATATTCTTTTTGAAATGTTAAAGCTATAAAATGGATACAGCAACTTGTTTCTGCCGGCGTGACCTATTTGATTTAACAAATGAAGATCGTGCTAGTCTAGTTGGTTGCGGGTTCGATTTTCGAAAATCGAGTTCTATGGGATTTGAACAGAACGTCTTTGAGGTAATATTTTAATCAATGATGAATTCGTACCGGTATCGTTTGGTCCAAGTTCTCCTTTGAGAAGGAAAGGTCTTCTGATGGTGGGTGACCTGTAATTATCAAATATCATTCATTTAGCATCAGCTTTTGGCAGTAATAATTTTAGTTATAAAAAGAAAAGTGTCATTTTTACGAATTAATCATTTTATTCAAGTCATTTTATTTTGCGAACAGATCATTTTAAGAATAATTCCTTCTTCTAACAAGATTTTTTTTAAGTATACTTTATGGAAGACGTCATGCTTTTTGTGTAATTCATTTTGCTATATTTCGGGTTTTGACTCATTAGTGATGGTATATTATGTGGCAAGTCTCTGTGAAAGTGTGCAGTGAATGGAAAATTCGATGAAATTTGAGGGATGGACATTTTTGGATTGCCTCAAGAAGTCACAATGAAGTCTTCAGTAAAAGTGCTATCATTTTACTGTTGATAACCAAGAGAGGGATGTAGAAAGTGTTGAAGACACTGAATTTTTGTGCATGGTCTCTGAAGCAGAGCTAACTAAGACTAATGTATAAAATAAAGACTTGAAAACTGAATTACTTGACATTGGCAAAATAAAGTCCTAAGTCTAGCCCATAAAAAAAAGAAAATGTTTTTATTTCTGTTAGTATGTAATTAAAAATTACACTTACAAACGTCAATAGTGTAATAACAAGGCACTCTAAACTCGTCCAAGAAGATTGGCTAAATGTAAACAGCAGCCCATCTCAACCGACGAGTTGCTGGTTCCAAATGCAGTACCCCGAGAAGAGCCAGCAAGAAACTCAAGGGCAGCTCTTTTTAATCTCATAAAGCTACAATAGTGGTCCTTACCGGCGTTGAGCGCGGCCCTGAGCGCGTCGTTGTGGTCTCTGGAGGCGGCCAATTCGGCCCTGATGGCGGCATATTCGGCCAAAAAGGCCGGCAAAGCGGCCACGGCGCGGCCTAAAGCGCGCTGGAGGCCCAGCGCTGGGGGAACAAGGCGCCGGGCGAGGGCCACGCCGCTCTCTGCAGACACAACAGATACATCCATTAACAAAACCCGACTACAAATTATCCATTACTAGCAGCGCCCCGCGGTTTCACCCGCATAGTTTCCGTTCCCGTGGGAATATCGGAATAAAAAGTATCCTATGTCCGTCTCCTGGTTCTAAGCTACCTCCCCACCAACTTTCAGCCAAATCGGTTCAGCTATTCACGCGTGATGTCGTGACCAAGGGAAAAAGGGATTCATTTTTATATATATAGATAATGATATTATAGTTATGTTATGGACTATGTCTGAAATAAATTATTATTATTATTATAGTATTCGTTTTTTTTGTAGTCGGGTTAATAATAATTATTATTAACGACTACCAGCAGGAGACAAAAATAAAAAACCGAATACAACGAATAATACTAAAGAAAACAGTCGAATTGAGAACCTCTTCCTTTTTTGAAGTCGGTTAAAAAATAATCATCGAAATCGGTTGGCGTTATATTAAATAAAAAAAAAATTACGCCTTTTGTCCCCGAGGGGGTGGTAGGCATCTGGTTCCATTTCTGGATATACCCACTTTTCACCAGATGTTCTTTTGACCCCTAAACGTGATAGGTGGTGAGCCCATCGCCGACTTAAGTCTGTTACACGGTGTCTCAGGATTAATTCTGGGACCTGCGGGTTTCCTCACGATGTTTTCCTTCACCGTCAAGCTAGTGATAAATATATACGTATTGAAAAACTCATTGGGACATGTCAGGATTCGAACACGAGCCTCACTGATTTTCATCATGTGAAGCAGGCTCTTTAACCATAAGGCTATCCACTGCTCTAAAAATTTAACTCTATCTAATTAAAACAAGATTCAAAACCAATGGAATAGCCCTGCGGTGCCAGTGTGTTTGTAACGATCACACTAGTTAAGCAAAGTTAGGTGCGATCAGCCAGTGAATGGGTGACCGCCTAGTGGCATTTATATCACGAGCGCTTCCGTGTTTCGGAAGGAACGTTTAATTATTGGTCAGTTTTCCGTTGTGTTTACGCACAATGGAAGTCGTTAAGCCATGTCAGATACCCTTGGGTGGCTTGAAAAATTGTGACTGTTAAGTGGCCACTAGCTTGACACCATCTCCCAATCCGTGGTGGGCTCGCGTGGGAGATTAAAGCCCATATTTCCTAATGTGAGGAAAGACCCTTAGCTCAGCAGTGGGCTGTTACGGGTTGATGATGATGATGATGATGATCATAATACTCACCGTCGGTGTCCTCCAAGGCGGGCTCGGGCCTCAAGTCCCTCAGCTCGCTCAGCATGTCGAAGGAGGCGTCTCTCTGGAGAGCTTCCGGTTCCGGTCTCGGCTCTTCGCCTTCGGGGATGTCGTGTTCGACGGCGGAAAGGTCTGTGCTATCTGGGAGGTAAAAAAGAATTGGTTGTCTGTAAAGTCGGTTCACGGGCGACAGTTTTACGTGATAAGGTCATAAATTCAAATTCAAATACTTTTTTATTTGCATAAGAAAACATTGATGAAGATCGCTTGCTCGCTCGACTCAGGCGGAACGTGATACTTATTTTTGATAGGCCTGTTGGCTCAGTTGGTAGTGTGTGTTGGCTTCGTGTCTGGTCGTTTAATATATATTTAAGTATGTTTATCAGTTGTTTAGTACCCATAGTACAGAAGCGTGTGTGACTTGTGTCCCACAGTGTATTTTATATATATTTTATTTGGTGCGTACAGCCGGCGTTCATCGATTTATAATTGTTACGCTGTCAAGTATAACAACTAAACCGATTTTAAAAATCCTTTCACTAGTGGAAAGCTACTTTTTCAGGAAGTAACATGGGCTATGCTTTATCCCCGTAATCCCACGGGAACGGGAACTAGACTGCGTGAAACCACGGGGCGCTGTGGGCTGTGGCTACCTTACTATTCCTGGGTAGTCCTTTAGAGGGCGGATTATGTTCCGAGATGGAGATCAGGGCAATATGTTTTAAAGGGGGAGATATGTCCTTTAGAGGGATCCTGTGTGTTAGAAGAGGATTATGTTTTATAGGCAGTGTAATGCCTTAGAAGGGGATTTATGTCCTAGGAGGTTTGTGTTTTAAAGGGGGATTAGTGTGTAGAAGGGGTATTATATCTTAGAGGGGGTATCATATAGAGATTAGAGGGGGTATTACGTAGAGGGGCTTGTCTCACCGTGCATGGCAGACGGCGGTCGTCTTCGGCATCGCTCGCAGCGGCCCGACTGCGCGGGACCCCCCCCGGGGGACCCCAGGACCCCCCCGGGGGGTCCCACCCTGCTGGCCGCCCTTTGAGCCTCTCCCACGCACAGAGCCCCCGACACTTGCTCCGTCAGCTGATTGGCTGCACACAAACACAATATCTATAGTAATATAAAGAGGATAGATCAGTGATAGCATTACGGTTTAGGAGCCTGCTTCACATGATGATAATCAGTGAGGTTCGGGTTCGAATCCTGGCATGTACCAATGAGTTTTTCAAAACTTACGTACACATTTATCACTAGCTCGACGGTGAAATAAAACATCGTGAGGAAACCAGCAGGTCCCAGAAATTAAGTCTGAGAAATGTGTAAATAGACCCGGTCCGGCGATGGGCTCAGCACCATTTACAGTTTAGGGGTCCAAAGAATATCTGGTGAGAAGTGGGTATATCTAGAAATGGAATACCTCTGCCTACCCAATCGGGGATATGAGGCGCGAGATTATTTATTTTATTTTTATAAAGAGGAAAGATTTATATGTATATTGTAACAAATAAACTGTACAACAATACAAAGGTCCACAGCACTAGTGCTGTTCTCACCCTCAGATCAAATATAAAGTAAAGATGGAGCGCTGCGAAGGATAAATTGAAGCCTGAAAAAGTACTCCACACTCTAGGCATACACGCTCGCACACACACATTTACAAGCAAACTACTCAACCCACACCGATCAGTTAGAACTAGTTCGTCAATGAAGCAATACGTACGGACAAATTAAATTATGTCATCTCGAAATGTGCCTGTGAGCGTGTATGCACAGAGCGTGTACTTTTTCAGGCTTCAGTTTATCCTTGGCATCCATCTTTACTTTTTATTTGATCTGAGTCCTCAGCCTACCCTATTGCTGAAAACATTTAAATCTTATGTTAGTTGATAGTTCTCACCTTGCGCCTGCGCAGCTAGTAGAAGCTGGTGAAGGTCAGCGGCCGGCTCGTCCTCGGCCGCGCCCAACTCGCCGCACATGTCTGCGGATCAATGAGTTGATCAATCAATCATCATTTATTTGTGTTACGAGTAACAGGTAGTGTATTGTAGGTCTTATAATATTTGGCGGATCATTTATTAACAACCATCTTAAATGTGGTGTACAAATAATTCTTATTTAAATAAATGGTAGAAACATTATTGATACAATTATTAATAAGTCAAATGTGTATTGTATTATTTTTGTATTATTGTATGAAATGTGGGTATATCCAGTAATAGAATACCTCTGCCTACCCCCTCGGGAATAAAAGGCGTGAGATTATTTATTTTTTTATTTTTATTTATTAGTAAGTCAAAATCATTATATAATACTATTCAGTCAAAAAGTCGCTTTCATTATACATAATAACATTTTTCTTATAATAAATTCATTCATTTCCTTTTAAACGTTATGTAACTGAGCTCTCCAATCACATCACTATGGGCTACTTAGCAGTGCGAGGAATCAACTGAGTTCCCATTTTTTATTGAGTGGAATTCTGACAGATGTCACATCAGTAGTAACAACCCTTTTTTGTTTTTTTTTGTCACAATACTTTTAAAGTGTCAGAATTTCAGATTTTACTGACCATTGTTTGTTTAAATAGCGACTTTGATTTATATGAGTGAATTAGTAAATACAAAAAAAAATATTGTCTGTAACCGCTGTCAAAGCACAAAATTTTGCAAAAAGGTTCGTAAAACGACGTAAATGAGTGCTAGTAAGACATTTTGTTCGGGGATAAACGCTAGGGCTACCGTTAGTTGATTATTACTAGGGATGTGACACTGAGTGAAAAAAAAAACGATTATTAAAATTGAGTTTCTTTTTTTTTAAATAAAAATAGATTAAACAAAGAAAATAAAAATGATCTTCCTATTTTCTATAAGAATAAAAAATCGATAAACCTCAAAATGGATAATCTTTCCAAATCCCTGTTGATAATAGAACACGATGTAAACGTGGTACTGACCGATCTCCCCCAGCGTATCGGCCACGGCCAAGTCGGCCAGCTGTTGAAGGCAGGGGCCTGGAACGCCCAGCACTTCGCCCACGACGGCGCTCTTGGCCCTCAGAGCACGCGATATGCCCAGGTCTAAGCGACGGAGACGCTCTGGGGGACGAACGAGGGAAATTTATAAATTTATCTAACTTCATGTAACAAGAAAATTTACACATGGCAGAATTGACCGCAAATAGTAAAAATAATCAATGAAACATAACATTACGGAACTAAAACACACTAAACTAATACATACTATATATCATAATAAACATAAAACAAAAATACAAAGCAAATTATACCAACTTAACTTATTAGACATAGGGTAAAACACCACCTAATTCTTATCCTACAGTCAATCTCTCCATCAACTTTGCAATGCCCTTACAGGGTTTCACGTGTCATATATCTAAATTATTTGTAATATTTTTTAAATACCATGTGATAAGCAAATAAATGAAATTTAAATTGAAACCCCACCAATTAATTAACGAGCCAACAATTTAAAAAAAAAAAACAAAATTACGATACACAATTATATTTAGAATAATCAAATGAACACGGTTGTTTTGTCTTATTAATCCAAAAATAAAATTGTGTATCATAATAACGTTAATTTCAAAAATCTGTTGGGATGTCAATTTATGGGTAGAGTAAAGTAGGATGTCAATAATTTGTGTACGTTGTCCCGTATTATATTGAAAAATTTAAAGCAAAAAAAATGTAGGCACTAACTGTTGTAACTGTTGCGTGTGTTTTTTTAATTCGGTGCGTGTTTTCGAATCATACCTTGGTGCGTGTAGACCCGTTCCGCGGTGTGCGCGTGGTCCGCGGCGGGGGGCATCACGGTCAGGGCCTCCTTCCCCTGCAGCGGAGGGGGGGCGGCAGAGCCGTGCGTGCTTATGCGGCCCACTGTCGGACGACGGGGCCTGCACGGGGGAAACACATTCAGGTTAAAATTGGATATGGTTTAATAACCCTGACAAATGAAGTTCAAAGTTTTTTTTTTTATGACAAAAAAGGGTGCAAACGAGCAGACGGGTCACTTATGGTAAGTGACGTCCGTCGCCCATGGACACCTGCAACTCGAGAGTCACAACTGCGTTGCCGACCTTGGAGGTGAGAGTAGGGGGAGGGGAGGGGAAGGGGGGATCGGGGCCTCCGGTTACCTCACTCACTCAACGAAACGCAATGCAGTGCTTTACGCTGGTTTTCTGTGAGGCCTTGGTATCACTAACTAACTAAGTTCTGAGTTCGCTACAACTTTCTATAATTGATAATGTCCGACCGAGTGCCGATTTACTAAACTTAATCTAGGAATCAAGTTTGCTATATCTTTATTGCAAAACTTCTACTATTGTAATCGCAGTACTACCAATCAATAGTATATTACATACCTAGGGAAGTAAAATAAGAAATGTCTTAGATCACATGTAATTGTCGACCGAGACGAAGCCGACGTCTACAAACATGTGATCTGAGGCTTTCTTATTTATGTACTTCCTTTTTCCTATCGACGGAGGCGAAAAACGGTAACTTAGTTAAGCGCAGCGGGCCGAAAGTTGCCGCTTCCCGCCCGGAGAGGTAAAAAAGCAATTCAAGCGGCTTGTTTCCAGAAATATCGGCCGCAAAAGCATAACATAATCCCCATTCGATAGAAGTTCGAATTCAAGTTTTTTCGAATCTGAGATTTAATGGATTGCCCGAGAAGTCAAGAGGCAAGTGACACAGTAACAAAAAGAAGTAATTGATGTAAAAAAAATACAAAAAAAAAAACTACAACTAAATAAAACTCACTTGTGCGTTTCGTGTGTCTCCGTATCGTCGTTCCTCGGCGCGGTCATCGCCCTCTCGCTGTCCCTTTCCGACTCGCTCCTCTCTAGCGACACTCTCTCCCGCTCGCTCGCTCGCTCGATAGATAGCCTCTCCCGCTCGCTCGCGACGCGTTCTAATGATACTCTCTCTCGCTCCGACTCCTGGTCGTCCGCTGGAGCGCTCGATGTGGATTTTTCTGAAGCGTCCGATGGATTTCTTGATACGTTTATGCCTGGAGTTTGAGGATGAGAATAAATTAGTACTTGATCATCATCTGTAATCATCAGTGATCGGAAAAGGTAGAGTATATTTACCTAAACTTCGAGGAATAGAGACATAAAATGGAGACTTCCTTATGACAACATTTTTTGCAGGACATTTTCCGGGACACTTACTTAAGAAAGTTAAAAATAATGTAATACAGTGAAAAAAATACAATTAATCCCTGGTTTTATTCAACACGATCTTAAAATACAAATAAAAGTGTTTGATTAATATTTTTTTTTTATTGTAAAATTTTTACACAAGACAATAGCCAATATGTATATAAATATGTGTATACATTTTTGCTTACTCAAACGTTCTTAAGTAATGTCCCGGAAAATGTCCCCCCAAAAAAGTTTGTAGTAAGGAAGTCTCCATTGTATGTCTCTATTCCTCGAAGTCTAGGTAAATATACTCTGCCTATTCCGATCACTGGTAATCATCATCAGGGGTGATTTATTGTTCAGGGATACATTTTAATGCTGAGTGTTGTATCACAAAACTATAGAATGAAAAATTTTTAACCAAAAATTAAACTGCCTAAAAAACTGAAAATGTTCTTTAGGTATGTATACATAGTTGAAGAAAATCTGTTCAGCCGTTTTTGTTTATATGTTTTTTTTTTACTTTTTATTGGACTCGATTCTGGCTGACCAGCTAAAATTCCTAAGACAGAAATAAGCACCATATTTATTTATAATGACACAAATGTGAAAATAACAAAATTGAACCTTATGAACGCATTATCTTATACAAATACACGTGTTTAGCTATTTTAGCGACGACGTAACAAGGTCATGGATAAAAGTGACAGATAAGCTTTTACATGTTACATTACTCTTCAGTCTATCGTTTGTTACTGGTCCTTCTTTCGTATTCTATGGAGAAGGATGGACTATAGTCTATTTCACACCAAGTGGGTTCGGTGACAGTTCACTGTTGACAATTGAAGTGATATATCCTAATGAAATCCAATCGATTTTTCTAAAGTTTCGAGTAAGTTTGTAAAGGAAATGGAATCGATTTTTTACTTTATTGATAGAATGATTTTTCAAGATTACTTTTTATTGAATATGTTTAAATTTCACAGGTTATTTAAGGGAAAAACATGGTAAAATAAAAAGAATGTGAACTGTTACCGAACCCACTTGGTGTGAAATAGACTATAACTTAAAATTAGGAATTTTAGCTGTTCTGCAGAATCGAGTCCATTATTCTTGTGTTCACTGGTGTACCTGAGTCGTCGGTGGACCTCGAGGCCTGGTGGCTGGGAGTCAGCGCTGGCCTCAGCTCGGGCTTGGCCAAAGGCAGCTCTTGGATATGTCGCACCCAACTGCGACAACATACACACACACATACAGTTGTTATTTTGTTTTTCAACAGACTTCCAAAAAAAGAGGTTATCAATTCGACTGTTTTTCTTGACGTGATAACGTCTTATAAATCGATGAACGAAGGCAACACGCACGAAAAATGACTAAGCGTTTGGCTTGTGACGCATCTATCTCTATTCCACTCCAATTTTTTTTTATGTTTGTTACCTCAGAACTTTCGACTGGGTGAACCGATTTTATCGATTACTAGTGGCCCGGGCAGACGTCGTTCTGCCACCGTATAAACCATCCCTGGACCCACTCTAACCCACACAAAAAGTTTTATCAAAATGTGTCCAGCCGTTCTGGAGTTTTAATCAGACTAACGAACATCAATTCATTTTTATTTATATAGATTTCTTATTTGCTGGTGCTTCTCGTGTGGTCCCTTTTTAATTTGGTCCAGTTCTGACGATGGAGTCCATGAGAAAACTGTTTTTTTTTACTCTTTAGAGTTCTATGTTATATTTATTTAGGTTTAATACAAATATATATATTTTTTACTTCTCTAGGTATGTATTTCATATCTCCGGGCGGAAAGCGGCAAATTTCGGCCCGCTGCGCTAAACGAAGTAGCCGCTTTCCGCCTCCGTCGAGCAGAAAAAAGTATACACAACTCGGGAAGTAAATACGAAAGCCTCAGACACATGTAATTGTCGACCGAGGCGAAGCTTGAAACATTTCTTATTTTACTTCTCTCGGTATGTGTTACTTCCCTCCCTAGGTATGTAATATAATGTTCCTCTTTACAATATTAGTCTAGGTCTAGCCTCTAGATGTACGTTTCGACTCACGTGGCGTATTCGGCGGCGGTGTTGGCAGACAGCTCGTGCATCTGGACTCCGTTGATGTTCATCAGGAAGAAGGTGTTCCTCACAGCCGCGTTCGGCCGAAACAGTACCTTGTCCCTAAGGAGATAGAGTCCATTTCACTATAACTCGACTTCACTCAAATTGTTTTATAAAAATCTAATTTCAAAAGATAAATATGTCACAGCAGGCACAAGAAGTAGGTGTGTTTTAACTGCAGAGAGTTGACTTTACTCACGATCAAAGTAATTGTTATCTTACATCCATCAGACGTTAACAGGTTCGCTGCTAAACTAAGAGTATACTCGTAGTACGGTAAAACACCCAATTGTTGACACCCCACCAATTAATTGACACACCAACAGTTTTATTCAAAATTAAAATAAATACAATACACAATTATATTTAGAATAATCAAATACACACAGTTGTTTTATCTAATTATCCTAAATATAATTGTGTATCGTAATTTCGTAACTGAATAAAACTGTTGGGGTGTCCATTATCTGGTAGGGTAAACTAGGGTGTCAATAATTGGGTGTTTTTACCCTTCCCGTTATTATATAAATTGTTATATTTTAATTGGCAGCAACTTTTTAACGTGGTTTGCATTTACTTCAACACCTATAGACATTAATATAACTATTGTATACTGACCATCTAACGACCGGCGACAGTAGCCCTTGCTGGCTGGGCTGAGGGATGGGCTTCAGCACAAACTTATCGCTCTCGCGCTGAAGAAGCACTAAGGCGTCCTCCAACATCAGCGCCTGGACAGGTATTTTGATTGTCAATCCGACAGCTCAGTAAATAGGTTGAGGCTAAGAATGACGTTGAAGTTAGCAATGACATCGAGGTTACCAATGATGTTGAGTTTAGCCACGTTGAAGTTACCCACAAAGTTGAGATCTCCAACGACGTTGAGGTCATCAAAAACTTTTTATATTTTGTAATAGTTTATAACGACATAGGATTCATCAAAAACGTTCTAATTAGCAACGACGTGGAGGTTACCCATTGGTAAACGTCGTTAGAACGTTATTACATTGACGTCGAGGTTAACCTCGTAGTTAACTAAAAAGTTCAGTTTAACAATGATGTTGGTCACTAAAGACGTTGAGTTTACCAAGAACGTTGACGTCACCCATCACGTTGACTTCAGCAATGACTTTGAGGCTAAGTAAAAGCACTCACAAGCACGGACATCTTCTTGGAGGAGTCGTGACGAACGGCTAGCTCGCCCTCGAGACGCAAACGTCTAGAGGTCAAGTCCAAGCGTCGAGGCTCGTCCCATTCCGCGCCAGACCCAGGAATGCGGACTTCCAACTTGGTTTGGATCGAACGCAGTCTGCGGGTGCAAAAAACAGCCTTATTAGTAAGATATTACTGTTGATATTGGGAGGGAAACATTTATGTATAGTGATATTTAACAGATTTTTGTGACGAAATCAGAATTTAAACTGAGCCTCACGCATTGAGACGCGGACTCACTATAATCATATGAGACGATTTTGTCGATTTTTCGGACTCCCTTGCCCCCTTCGTGAGATGTCGTGAGATCTATCTAACCTTATCTCACGTGAGATTATTCAAAATGCGCATTAGTGTAATTAGTGTTAAAAGGTTAGCCTGTGCTTGATTGCGTTCGATTAATAATAAAAATGGATGCGTCGAGCCGAAGACAGGGCGCTATGGCGCTCATTAGGGGAGGCCTATGTCCAGCAGTGGACTAATATAGGCTGATGATGATGATGAATAATAAAAAAACACATAATTTGATTTTTACTTGACATTAATTCTGATTCAAAAACTTTTGAGATTACGTGAGATTCCACTCAACTCCCTCCCCCTCATTAATCCCCCCCCCCCCCCCCAACCAAAACGTTATCATCAGACGAGATATAATTATAGATAAAAAACACACCTGTGCTCATTCTCGGCGGTCCGTATGGCGGTGTCAACACTGTGCAGGACCTCTTTGGCGACGGTGAGAGCGCGACGGAGCACGGCCACGTCTTCGGGCGAGTCCGTTTCCTCTTCGCCATCTTCGCTTTCCTCGTTCACAGTCTTCAGTATGCTCTCCAGGAGAAGCTGGTACTTCGTTAGCCTGTCGAGATTACGTAAAATAGTAATAGAATAGAATAATTGTATTACTATCTGTTTACAAGATTGTTACATACGGTATTTAAAGCTTATCATAAACATATAGGTACAACATGTTGGATAAGATAAGGTAAGTTTAGAGTGACTTGTTATTCGACTTTGGTAAGTGTGTTTTTTTACCTACAGAAATAAAATATAAATTATTTGAACAAACAGATCACTTCTAAAACAGTGCATATATTTCAGAGTTTTTTTGATAGAAAGATCGAAGATCAAACTCAATAGTTTGATCTAATGCAATGATCACAATATTATATTCATTGTGTGCCGTGCTACCCTTAATGACATTTTAAGATGTGAATCATTCTGAAAAAAGACATTTAGCGAACGTGTAATCTATTGTGTCACTGTCTCTATCCGTTTGTTTTCCAAAAATAAATAAATGTAACTATGATATAATGTGTCATTCTAAGAAAACCTTTGACTTTTAGCAAACATGTTACTTTGATGTGTCATTCTAAGAAAAGCTTATTTTAGTCAATGTGTCATTCTGAGAATGTGTCATTTCGATAAAGTGTCATTCCGAGAATGTGTAATTCTGAGAAGGTGTAATGCTGCGGTACCTCTGCCAGACGCAGGCGAGCAGGTCTCTGAGCTGCAGCCGTCCGCAGACGGGCTGCTGCTCTCTGGTGGCGAGGAACTGGTGCAGCTCCTTGTGCTTGCGGCGTCTCTCCTTCAGCGCCTCCAAGGCCATGCGCTGCCCGCGGCAGAAGTGCGACAGGCACGCCGCGTAGCCCGCCTCGCCCAGCTGCAGAACAAGCAAGTAAACTATAAAATATAGTCGCTTCCAATCTGTCCCTATGTATGCTTAGATCTTTAAAGCTACGCAACGGATTTTGATGCGGTTTTTTTAATAGATAGAGTGATTTGAGAGGAAGGTTTTAGTATAAGAATTGCACCCGTGCGAAGTCGGGGCGGTTCGCTAGTATTCTATACATATAAAGTTTCCTCTTGAACCGCATCAAAATCCGTTGCGTAGTTTTAAAGATTTAAGCATACATAGGGACACAGGGATATAGGGACAGAAAAAGCAACTTTTTTATACTATGTAGTGATACTGACATGCATAACATAGAATGAAAGACTGATAATATCATAAAAACCGAAGAAGCGAGGGCGGGTAGCTAATTACAATAATAATGTTAATTTGCTTTGAATGTAGTATACATGGTACGGTGTCAGTACAAAATAGAGTCATAAATTCAGATTCTTTAAATAAATAATGATAAAATTCAAGGTACGAGTCAGATCAATTGTTCTAACACACCGAGTTATGAACTAAGTTTAGGGGTTTAAAGAATATGAAGGAAAAGGGTAAAACGTGGGTATTTAAAGAAATGGAATACGTAGGGGGCATAAAATATTCACTGCGTTACAGCTTGTCCAGTATTTTAACCGTGGGAGAGCCATACTTCGGCACGCTGGGGCCGGCTCGACCGGAGTGATACCACGGCCTCACAGAAATCCAGCGTAAAGCAATGCATTGCGTTTCGTTCAGTGAGTGAGGCAACCGGAGGCCCCAATCCCCCCTTCCCCTCCCCTCCCCTCCCCCTACTCCCACCTCAAAGGTCGGCAACGCAGTTGTGACTCTTGAGTTGCAGGTGTCCATGGGCGACGGACGTCACTTACCATCAGGTGACCCGTCTGCTCGTTTGCCCCCTTTTTTATCATAAAAAAAAAAAAAAAAAATGGGAGAATTTGCCACGAGCTTTTAGGGAACTAGTGTACCTCTGTTCTCCGATTAACGATATTTCGGACAAAGTGGTGTCAAAATGTAACACCGTCGTAGTGAAAAGTGGCACCCCCTGTAGTTTTAACAGTTACATAAGTCGTAAATTGGAGAACCACACTAAGCCTCTGCTTCAGTCTGTTTTTGTTTTCAAAGTTTTCCCTCTTGGGAACATAACTCAAAATTTTTAATATAAAGAATTACACAATTTAACTATTGAAATTCTAGGCCTTGGTTATTTTGAATATAAGACATTCAGATATAAGACTTTCTAAGACTACATTCCGAATGCAGATTCATTCTAAAAACTCGACCCTCAGAGAATTCGACATTCTGAGAATCTGTCATTCTCATAACAACACACATCACACACTAACACTGACCGTAGCGAGCAGCGCGTCAGCCAGCGGCCTGATCTTCACCAGATGCCCTTTCCCCGCTCTCAGCTGACGAAGGTCCTGGTACAGCCTCGCGTGCCTGTCCCGCACAGCGGGCAAGTTGGGGAACAGAGCCCTGAGCTCGTCGGCTGGGAGTAGCAAAGGCGCGGTCTCTAGCGGCCGGAGGAACAGCTTGCTGAGAACGCGAAGCCAGCGGTTGTGGGAGCCCTCGGAGACTATCAGCTCTGTGAAGGAAAGGTAAATTCACGTCATATAATTTCTTGAACGATCCAGTACCTATTGTAATTGATGCGAACGCATCGTCTACCTCAGTTTAATAATGATTAAGTTTAAATTTATTGGTATTGACATATTTGCATTATCTGCTCAATCATACCGTAAAAGACTTCTATAAAAATTAGGCGAACTTCGCTTCTAGTTTTTTGGTATATCTTTTTCGTTAGCATGTGTATTATCCTTATTTATATTTGATTCTCGGGTGACGGCACATCGGGTATTAAATTTTGGATTCAGAAACTGATCCTAAAATCATTTGGATCAACGTTGTTCTATGAGCCATCTGCTACTGTCATCTTTTTGATGATTACCGTACCGTACCGTACCGTACGTAAATTAAGATTATAAAGTAAGCTCTTTATGTGTTTGTTATCCTAAATAAATAAATAGAATTCTTTGATATGCAGCAGTACTGACCGTGTATGACCTCCTGGCGCTTGCGCAGTCGCGCCGAGAGCAGCAGCGAGTCGAGCAAGTGCGGGGGGAGGCTGTCAGTCCACTGCGCAGCCAGGGGTTCCTCCTCGTCCGACCAGTCCGACGCTGACGCTGCAAAGATGACTTATTAATTCACTCAAAATCAACTTTTTTTTATTCACTCAAAGTCAAAGTCAACATTTTTTTTAGGAAGGCTTATAAAACTAATTACAGTTATAAATAGATATAAAGATAATGTGAATATCAATATTAGTGACGAAAAGTTTCTAAATTTCTTTTGATTTGAACCCGAGCCCCACTGAAAGTAATTTTCTTTTACCCACAAAATATAATAAATAAAAGAAAATAATATAATGTGTATAATGTGGTATAAATAATGATATTCAACATTTTAATTGACAGACAAAAATTATATCTGAATCGATAACGATCTACACTATCTACCGCAAATATTTTCAATATTTCATGGTTTTTGACTTTCACTTTTGACTTTGACTTTCTGCGACCGTACCTTGCTGTTCTGCTGCGACCGTGTTGCTCTCGTTGCTTCTGGACGACAGGCTGGAACTGCTGGAGCTGCCAGAGGGCGCCACCGCTGCACCTGGCTCCAGGTCACTGCAGAACAAGAACAGGCGTAAACGGGTGTCGTAATAAACCTTTGCTCGACCGAGACAGCTTTTAAAAATTATTCATTTTAATAAAACCATAAAACTGTATAACAACCTCTGTGTTAACGTTAAGCTAAAATTCGGCTCTCCAGCGGGCGTATTCACGGAGACTCGATATTCGACTAGGAATAGGAAAATCTGTCGAAAGGTTTCGAGATGGGCTATTCACAGATGTGATATTTGACATGAGGATTCGACAAATTTTCCGATTAATAAGTACCGCATTATATTGATTAATGCATTAAAAAATAAGTACTGCAGGTCTTTTATTACTTAAGAATCTGTAAATATTGTTATAACATGACAGTCTGTTGCCAAACTAAAAAAATAATAAATAACAAACTAGCAGTTAGCAGAACCAACGTAGATCCCGTTACCGTGGAAATACGGGAACAAAATATAGCCAACGTTACTCAAGGATCTTCTAACCATCCATTGGTGAAATAATTCTTAAAATCGGTCCAGTAGTTTTTGAGATTATTCGTTACAAACATCCAAAATACACATCTTTCCTCTTCTATATATATAAAAATGAATCCCTTTTTTCCCTTGGTCACGGCATCACGCGTTAATGGCTGAACCGATTTGGCTGAAAGTTGGTTGGGAGGTAGCTTAGAACCAGGAGACGGACATAGGATACTTTTTATTCCGATATTCCCACGGGAACGGGAACTACGCGGGTGAAACCGTGGGGCGTTGCTAGTATTAGTATAGATTAGTGTAGATACTTTTAGAGCACCAGTAATAATATCAACCGGATCGCTTTCTTAAAGGTCGCCTTCCAATCAGCAGCCTATTTCGGGATCTACGCTTCGGCTTTGCCACTTTCCTAAAGGTCAACGTCTAATCAGGAGGCTATAAAGTGGAGCAATAACGCACGCAGTAGCCCAGAACCATCGATATAGGGAGAAAATTGAGTCCCAATAGATGTTCACACGGCCCGTTTCTTCAAAACGAGCAATCGTCCGATGGTGAAACATTAAACGTAATCTACACTAATATTATAAAGAGGAAAGATTTGTATTGATTTCAAAAAAAAATTCACCATTAGAATGCTACAATATATATTTTATCCCCGTATTCTGACGGGAACGCCGAATACGAGGGTGAAATCGTGCGGAACAGCTAGTAATAACTAAAATGAAATATAGTATTCATATGCATTTCCGGTGTAAATTTTGATAGTTTGCATAAACACAACTCTCGAATATCATAAGACCTCCCCACCTCGCCTGGCACAAGAGCTTCCCCTTTCAAAATGGAGAAAAATAACCGCCTTTGAGTACACACTTGTAGTGCGAGTCTGACCTCTAAGGCGATTGTAATAAGAGCGTTACAAAGTCCAATGTGTCAAGCTCCACGTGCTCTTGGACACATCTATTGGTTCACATATCGAAGCCCTGGACACAATTAGCTCAGTTCACTTCCTGCTCTCATGTTTGGTCTGTCGTTTCCTCCGACCCGCCTTGCGTGGCCGAATCATAACACACGTGGTACTTACATAGTACATTATATACAACATGTAACGGAATAAGCACAATTCCTGAAATTCGTTTGTTCAGTATCGACTACTTAATCCATTTCAGCTAGTTTTAATGTGTTATTTTTTTCCGAAAAATCAATTACCATATATAGCTGATTTAAGAAAATTGGTTAAACACAAGTAAAGTACGAAGGCATCATATTTTTTTTATATTAATATACTAATTGGGATTTTCATCAATTGGCTCAGTCTTAGCTAGTGAAATACCGACAAAATATCACAACAATAAAATATATACCAATGCAGCAAACTCCAAAACTCCTATCTGTCAATTATCCACAATAGACCCAGTTAGCACTGAGGAAGTATCTAAAATAATTGATAATTTAGACTGCAATACTAGCTCAGGTATAGATGGTATCAGTATCAAATCTATAAAATGCATAAAACACCTAATCTCTGATAAACTGGCACGCTGTATCAATAAATGTCTTGATGAAGGATCATTCCCTGATAGTTTAAAAGTTGCTAAATTAACCCCTATTTACAAAGCTGGTAATAGATTAGATCCAGGAAACTATCGCCCGATCTCTGTCCTTCCCGTGTTGTCTAAAATTTTTGAAAGAGTGTTGTACAGCCGTCTAGAAAAATATTTAAACTCAATAGATTTTCTCTGTAAACACCAATATGGTTTCAGACCCCGATCCAGCACTTTATCAGCCACTGTAGACCTTGTGACCAAATTAAAAAATAAAATAGATCAGAAACAAATAGCATTGGGGGTGTTTATAGATTTGAGGAAAGCCTTCGATACAGTCAGCCATGAAATACTACTAAATAAACTCAGAGACGTCGGAATTATTGGAAATGCACATCAAATCTTTAAATCTTATCTTTCCAACCGCCGACAAATTGTTAAGATATCTCATTGTCAAAGCTCTCCTCAGCTAATCACCTACGGTGTGCCACAAGGATCAATAGTTGGCCCCTTGCTGTTTTTAATTTACATTAATAATATTCAAGATTTAAATTTAAAGGGGGATCTATCACTGTACGCTGATGATACAAGTATTTTTTACTTTGGTAATAAAATTGAACAAATCACTCAGGATGCAAAGGCAGACCTCGACATACTTAATATCTGGTTTCAATGTAATCTGCTAACAATTAATATATCCAAAACACATTATGAAATTTTTGCAGCCAAAAATAAAAAAATTGCTGATTTTGTACCTCTATCGATCAACAACCAAATAATAAGCCGCACAGACAAAGAAAAATACTTGGGAATAATATTAGACTCCAATCTTACCTGGAAACCCCAAATTGAAAAAATAAAATCCAAAGTAACGTCGCTCACGGGCGCTCTTAGGGGCATTATCCGATATCTGCCGGAAAATATGAAATATAACGTCTATAATACGATGGTAAAGCCACACATTGATTACTTAATAGAGGTTTGGGGGCTAGCTGCTAAAACTAATCTCAGTGCCATTCAAATAGCTCAAAATAAATTAATAAAAACTTTATTTAATTACGACTTTCTTACGCCAACTAAAATATTATATAAAGAAACTAAAATTCTAACTATAAAACAAACATTTGAATACTATACTTGTATACTAATAAGAAAAATACTACAAAGAGATATACACACTCATCTATCATTTACTAAAAAGAAACAAATCCAAACACGACGTCTCCGAAATGCAGATCATCTAATACTTCGACCCTCAAGAACAAATTACGTCAAAAATAATACTACCTATTTAAGTGCTCAAATATACAACAAAATTCCAAACGAAATTAAAGAAGCAAAAAGTTATTATTTATTCAAAAAACTTCTAAAAAACTACATATTAAATCAAAACGCAGAAAGCCACATCTAGTTACGGTTGATCTCTGGATTTACGCTGTGTTGACCTACTTAACCGTTTGCCGACATGCACTTCTGCGATGCGAATTTGTCTTCGAAGTTATAATTTTTCTACCCACATTTAAATATTACTACGCTCTTTACAATATTAATTATACATTGTTTAAAATTTAAGTGTTCTCATGTAAGTGAATTTGTAATTCTTTATGAGAATAAATTTCTTTAAACCTGGGGTGTATTAGGAATTGCGTTTCTTCTGTTACGCGTTGTATAGGTCCATGAGTAAGACATCGCCGCGAGTATTTGCATAGCCACCATTGGCTGGATAATCCTACTAATATTATAAACGCGAAAGTTTGTGAGTATGTATTTGTTGCTCTTTCACGCAAAAACTACTGAACGGATTTTGATGCAACTTTACAGTTACACAGCTTATACATCAGAATGAGATTTAGGCTACATTTTATCCCTGTATTCCCACGGGAACGCTAACTGAAACCGCGGGGCGCTGCTAGTGTTCAGTAAAAATAAAGCTCTTTAGGTCACATAGAATGACAAACGTATGGAATTGACATTAACGCAAGACTTGTCTTGTTGTTTGGGTCCGGAATATCCCTGCTAACCCCCTCAGGCATAAAGCGTGGGCATATATTTTTAATTTTTTAATGTACTGTCCTTTACTTACTAAAACTTTCAACTATTATTATTATTTTGAAATTGCTTTCAGCAAATTACAACCACTTTTCAACTCATTCAATTCTAGCAATTCAATTCCGTACGTCACACATATAGTCGTACATTTAATCGTATTATAACCCGTAATGGTTGGTTCTTTGAAACCATTAGCAAACGCTGCGTGTAATGGAATTCACCACTCGGGGTACATTAGGTAACAAAGCGTTTGTACAGTCAAGAGCACATGAAGCTTTACACTTGCAGTGCGAGTCTGACCTCTAAGGCGATTGTAATAAGAACGTTACGTCCAATGTGTTGCTCTTGACTGTACAAGACGTGTCATCATTCCGAACTCTTTGGAGATTGAACCTTTGAACTTTAAGGACAGGTGTCGGCAATCGGGGTCGGGAATGTAAAATTCAATATTCAAATTAATTTATTTTCAGTAGGTATATAAAATACACTTTGAAAAGTCAATAGTCTAATAACAAGGCACTCTAAACTCGTCCATGAAGATTAGCTAAATGTAATCAGCAGCCCATCTCCACCGACGAGTTGCTGGTTCCAAATGCGTTTAGTGTAAGAGAATTATATAGAAAACGATGCTCCACAACCTTGAAAAAAACAGCTAGCAAATGAATGTTACTTTTCCTTGAAACATTTGAATTTAAGATAATTTTAAGGTTACGTATACGTGGCAAAAATAAAAACTCACTAAAAACGTGTAAATCGCACTCCCGTATTTTAACAACTGAGTCGTAAGTATCAAGAATTATTAAATGAATTTTATTAAATTATAAAGTTAAAATTAAAAAGAAGTTCTTGGAATCTTATTTCTTAAGAAATATATTCCTATTTTATGTTAAAAAACACAAAACTTAAACTTCATTCCGCAACCGGTCCTTAAAATAGGATACGCTATAGAGCTGCCCTTGAGTTTTTTGCTGGTTCTACTCGGGGTACTGCATTTGGAACCAGCAACTCGTAGGTGGAGATGGACTGCTGTTTACATTAAGCCAATCTCCATGAACGAGTTGTTAGCCATGTAGCGCCATTCCATAATAGAGCGGACGCCAGAATAATAAATATTTAAAAGAACTAAAAGGGAGATTGTGGGGAACCTAAAAGAGCGCTCTTCCGAACTAGGTCTTCCGCGAACTACCCAAGACTGCACATACATCAATCTGTTCATACATGCTCGTCGGTTTCGGGTACTCGGTAATTCGGTGTGCCAGGATCGCAGCAGGTGGCGGTCTATTGTCTCTGCCTACTCCTTCGAAAAAAGGCGTGAGCATATGTATGCTCTACTTCACCGTAGAGCTGGTGATAAAGACTTCGACCTAAGACACACTGTCTCCTTCGTGCGTCAAAACTGGAGATAAGGTTCATATCATAGAAGGTAAAGTCATTATCTGACGTCACAGGTATGCCGCGATTAGCTTCAACAGCTTTAGGGCTCCCGCCCACAGGCGCGTTATTACCGCTCGATAATATCGCGATTTTTTTTGTTGCCAACGTGGAATTTCCTCTAAAACTAGTGGTTTTGACCCCCCTTAATTTGCTTTGTGGAACACCTCCCGATTCTCGTATGATGATTTTAAATAGGCCATCTGGTAGAGGCTACCAAAAGCGGTTATTTTTCCCACGAAGAAATTATTTAAATGGAGACAAAAATTAAGGATGACATCTAGAAGAGAATTTACACTTATAAATAACTAAATGTTGTTAATAAAAAAGGCGTTTAGTGGAAAATTTTGCGACTATGAGAGTAAGGTCGTTTTTCGTTAGTGGTTTTCTGCTGGTTTTAGATGTTGAATCTGGTGGAAAGTTAATTTAACTGTTGGCAATACTGTGCGCGATATTATCGAGCGGTAATAACGGGCCTGTGGGGTAGAGCCTCTAAGATCAATTCCTTCTATTCATTAAATTTTTAACCCACTTCAAAAAAGGAGGGGGTTCCCACTGTATATTTTTAGTGTTCTTCTTTGAAGTCTGTTTGTTACTCTTTATACAAAACTACCTCTTGAGTGACATGTCAAAAGTCAAAAATCAAAATGTTTTATTCAAAGTAGGAACTTACAAGTCCACTTATTGAACTTCATTTCAACTCCACCGCTTCAACATGTATGGTTGAGGAGAAGATTATACAAAACTTCCTCTTGAATTACTCTGTTTTTTGATGGAAAACGTATTAGAATTTATTTTCTTTCTTTTTAATTTTGCATTTCGACGTCTTACATCCGATGTTTGCTGTGGAATTTTAATGGTCCTTTACGCGATTGGATGTACAGTCAAGAGCAAGCTAAGCTTGACACTTTGGACTTTGAACCAGCCCTGTGTACTATGGCGCGCAGTAATTTTCGACGTGGGAGAGCCATGCTTCGGCCCGCTTGGGCCGCACTATGGGCCAGAGGGGTGCGTAGCGTCTCAAAAATCTGTAACTTTTTTGTTTCTTGAGATGAACGAACGAAAATTTTGCACACATTATCTCGAATATATTTGCTTGAAAATAGTAAAACTTTCAGTTAATTAAGTTTGTTATTTTATTTAAAAAAATCAAAAACATTTTTTATTTTTATGATAACTACTTTTTATATATGAATAACATGTTCTAAAATATAATTTGAACAAAAATCTTTAACTTAGGGGCTGCGGTTCTTCGTGAGTACTAACATGTGATATCCTTAGACGTTTTAATTTTTTTCTAGAAGCCCATTTGCCTCTTCCCACGAGATCAGATCAGATCTTTTGATATAGTTTCCTCAAACTCAAAATATATGAATCTGATGTGATAATTGATCCTTTATTATTTATTATTATTTTTCCATTTTCAACCGACTTCAAAAAAGAAGGAGGTACCTACTCAATTCGACTGTATGTTTTTTTTATGTTTGTTAGCTCAGAACTTTCGACTGGGTGAACCAATTTAGATGATTCTATTTTTATTTAAAAGCTGGTGCTTCCCATGTGGTTTCATTTCAATTTGGTCCAGTTTTGACAATGGCAACCTTGAGAAATCCATATAAGTTGAAGTCGTTTTTTTTACTCGTTAGAGTTCTATGTTATAATTTATCGAAAGCAGGCGAACAGTTATGAAAATAATTCAAATTCAGACATTGTTGGGTTTGTATTTGCAGTCGTAAAAAGGAAACAAATATTTAAAGAAATTCATAAAAACTGATGACATGACAAGAAATTCGAACCCTTTTAGGAATACCTGTAGTTTACCATTTTTGAGGTAGGTACTGAAAATAAATAATGTTCTGTCTATTAAAAATAGGTGAACTGACCACCACCTGTCAGTAACCAGTTTTTGACAATCGATATGTGATGGGACGAATTATATCAAGTAAATCAGGTCATGAAACCACAAGTTACTCTACAATATATAATCTATTATATTGGATAAGATAATGGATAATATATAATTATATGGATAAGAGCGGTGATAGCCCGGACGGTTAAAGAGCCTGCCTAAAATCAGTGAGGCTCGGGTTCGAATCCTGGCATGTACCAATGAGTTTTTCAAAAACTTACGTACATATTTATCACTAGCTCGACGGTGAAGGAAAACATCGTGAGGAAACCCGCAGGTCTCAGAATTAATTCTGAGACATGTGTAAATAAACCCGGTCCGGCGATAGGCTCACCACCTATCACGTTTAGGGGTCCAAATATATCTCGTGAAATGTGGGTATTTCCAGTAATGGAATACCTCTGCCTACCCCCTCGGGGATAAAAAAGGCGTGAGATTATACTTATACTACTTATACTTATATTGGAAACCACAAGAAAAGGATAAAGATTATTTATAACGTATTATGTTTATTATTACAAAATTAGTATTTTCTAATCATATTCATAGATAGTTTATCAAATAACTCCAAAATTAGATGATTGTAGATTTTTTTTTAATTCGCCACATTTACCTCTTATCACATTTTTGATTCCAGAGTGAAGAGGGGCAGATTCGGGCAAAAAAAATTACTTGGCCCCATTTCCTCATAGCCTAAAGAATATAATGGTATAAATATAACGACAGCGGTAGACAGCGGTAACTATCAAAAGTCGATTGAAAATTCAAATTTTGAAATTTTTTGGGGTTTCGGAAAATTATTTATATAAATTAATTTTCCAAACCTATTATTAGTTTTTAAATATGACAGAAAGGACAAATGTATAACCTTTCCAATGATATATAACACTTATATACTTTAAAACAAAATTCTTGAGAACGACTAGTTTGAACATTTAGTTTCATACAATACCCAGACGACATGTTTTCGGTGGTATACTTCAAGCGCATATTATGCCGAGATAAATGTGATTAAGTGAACTTTATTTGTTGTATCATGTGGCCTAGGTATCCTGCTACATAGTCCCATTCCTCAATATATTCAAATCTGACTTTCCCAAAACCTATTTTTGAGACGCTACGCACGCTTCTGGCCCATTGTGGGCCGGCTCGACCGGAGTGATACCACGGCCTCACAGAAAACCAGCGTGAAGCAATGCATTACGTTTCGTTGAGTGAGTGAGGTAACCGGAGGCCCCAATCCCCCCTCCCCCTCCCCCCCCCCTCCCCCTACACCCACCTCAAAGGTCGGCAACGCAGTTGTGACTCTCGAGTTGCAGGTGTCCATGGGCGACGGACGTCACTTACCATCAGGTGATCCGTCTGCTCGTTTGCCCCCTTTTTTATCATAAAAAAAAATTACAAATCAGGGCTCAGCTTAAACTGGTAGTGTAAAGCTTGATTCGCTCTTGACTGTACATACGGAATGTGTACCCTAGTTTTCGCTCGACTTAAGTACAGCGCCTTTTATTAAATACTTAGCTTTGACGATCCCCTTAGTCTGCCTAAGGAGGGATTTCTTTAAGAGTTTTCCAGCGGATAATAGGAATGCTTCACATGAAAGCCCTAAGTAATTACGGATTCTGAAGACTACAAAGAAGAAAGTTCAGTATTCGAACGATAAAGTTGAGTACCAATAAATGTTTTAGAAATTCTATTTACGTCACGTTCCGTTACAAACGTATGTACCGTAAGGGATATTACATATAATCTAAACTCAAGTTGTTGTTTTCAATATAATATTAGTAGAGAAAATTTGATAATTTCAAAGAGTTGTATGTGATGTCGTAGAAGTTTGTTTTTATTAGGGATGCATCCGATACCGATATATCGGCGATACTTCGAGTTTGGCGATATATCGGTATTATTTTTATGGCCGATTCATTGATACTATTTAAATTTCGCGCTTTAAAAATGTAATGTAAGCGCACGTGTTGTCCCATCACGAACGCAAACGAGGCACGAACTAACTATGCTCGGGGAAACCCCGCGCTTTATATTTATATAAGTGTTAATTTTGATTAGTACTAAAACTATTCATTAATTGTGTTTTATTGATTCTACCTTCCTTTTTAGAGCAGTGATAGCCCGGACGGTTAAAGAGCCGGCCGAAAATCAGTGAGGCTCGGGTTCAAATCCTGGCATGTACCAATGAGTTTTTCAAAAACTTACGTACATATTTATCACTAGCTCGACGGTGAAGGAAAACATCGTGAGGAAACCCGCAAGTCTCAGAATTAATTCTGAGACATGTGTCTAAATAGACCCGGTCCGGCGATAGGCTCACCACCTATCACGTTTAGGGGTCCAATATATCTCGTGAAATGTGGGTATATCCAGTAATGGAATACCTCTGCCTACCCCCTCGGGGCTAAAAAGGCGTGAGATTATATTATTATATATATTATATATTACCTTCCTTTTTGAATTCAATAAGAGTATCGGCGGTATCGTATCGGCAAAAAAGCGTATCGAGGCATCCCTAGTTTTTATAATATGATATGATGCTTTTAATATCTGTGAGATATTCCGGTGTGTAAGATAAAAAAATTGGCTACAACTGCACTAGAACGTTGATTTTTTTAAAATCTTTTATTGCTTTTAACACGCATAATGGGTGTTTATAAATTATGTTTCATGAGTAAACTTCACCTATACAAAGGACTAACCTATTCAAACAACCTCAAGATGGCAAAGATGCTGGCTACGACAAGATACCTTTCAGACATGGTCCTCCTAGCCAGCAAGCCGACGGCCGGCGGCTGGCTACCTGCTGGCAGCGATACATTGCGCGACACACGCGGCGGCGCCTGCGTCGCCATTTTCCTCAGTGTCCTCTTAATTTTTTATAGCACTCTCACCTTCACTGAGTTAAGTCCACTTGTGTTTATTCACTTATTCACTGTCATTTTTGTCACTTGATGGTTACGAGTAGATTTTAGGTTATGTTGCTGGTATGGTTACAATCGAGTCGGCGAGCCTACTCTGTCACAACGGTAATTGTACCTGATTATCAGGATATTAAGAGATTACCAATTAAATTTTATGGTAGAATTGAGATAGTGAAATAGGCGTGAGATTATGGTCCACGTTTAACTCTACAGCACGGCCGTTTTAACTTGACAGCTCTGAAGTTGCGCAAATGGCTGCGCAGTAACATTTTTTAGCGACCATATGGCGGTAGGAGGGGGATTTGCGCAGGCGAAGTCTATGTTCAGAGAAGCCAAGTTAAAACGGCCGTACTGTACTTGAAAAATGACTTATATTATGTAATACGACTTAAAGCTCATATTTCAAAGCTTTTCTTTAAGTCGAGTTGTTAAGGTGTGCGATGGCCTTGAGGTAGTTGACTGCTAGTCAAATTAATTTCTTTTTATCATTAGTCAAAACGAAAATTTATTATGAAGACTGTACCGCTGAATATTGAAGAATAATATTTAAGAAACATACTTTTTCACTTTTTAGTTATTAAATTAGCTACAAACGTAATATAATGTTGAAATAATCTTTTCATTTAATATTCACTCGTAATTTCGTTTTAATATAGTCAAGTACCCAAATCCAAACACCTGTAATATGTCCATTACGCAACAATGTCCAATACGTGCAGGAGATTAAAAGCTCTTGCACCAAAATAAAAGGAATTACACGAAATCAGTTCAATTCAAGCTGTATCTTTTGCGTGTATGGAATACCTATATTCCTAAGTGGTTATTCAAAATGGCGGATTTATGAGCTCGCTTAAAATTATTTACGAAAACCTCGGTCGGTGCGCTCTGCGTGCGGAATATTTATTGCTCCAGAGTACTTGTACCTGGCCATTAAATACTAAATAACAGCGTATACGATGTACATTCTATCCTACTTAGATAACAGTGGGGTACGAATTTCAATCACGAAACGAGAGTGAAATAATGTTCACTTACTTTATATACACAAGTTATAATATTAAATCATATTCTACTAAATAAAGTATAGTAGTGTAGTGCACATCTAAGGGGTCGTCCATTAATCACGTGATGTTCGGAACACCTTGAGGTAGACAGTATATTGAAATTTTTGAGGACGAAATGATTACATTTTGGATAATTAAGCATCCATAAAAAGTCACGTGCTACTTATTGTTTGGTTTAGAAATCGCGCGGTCAATGAAATTAAATACACTTGATATCTTATTAGTCATTACACACCCCCCTCCTTGTGATATTTCGTGATTTTTTCCGAACCCCTCCCCCTTTCGAACCTCACGTGATTAATGGACGACCCCTAATCATGTCTTCAATTTGCGAAAAAATTCTTTCCGCCATTTTCGAAGCAGAAATCTGGGTTCAAAATTCAGTCAAAGATCCCCGGGGTCTCATAATTCCGCTCAGGCGCCAGAGGTCTACTTCTCAAAAGTATATTTGAAAAATAATAATAATACAAAAAAATATGTATGTACATTTTGCATGTCGTTTGTAAATTGTCTTTTTTGTAAAAACCCCATTTAGAAACTACTACTAAAAAAATATCATAAAAAATTTATGATGTTGTGCCTTTTCACGATTTTTTATGGATTGGATGGAAAAATTAAGTTCGTAATACTGCTATACTGAATAAAAAATCCTAACTTACCAAGGTATTTCTCTTACTAACTCAGACGGTATAAATCAAAATTATAGTGTTCTAGAGTTTAATGCATACTCTCGTTGCCAACGCGCCTTCGTATAGGTACGCAAGGCCACCTAGCCGGAACCTAGGTCTCAATCTAGGCAGATTAGCATCAACCTTAGGCCCTACAGAGATCCAGCTCTGCATTTGTTGCATACCACTTTTGTGTTTTATAAAAACATTTATTAGATTATCTTGTAATGCTTAGTTAAGGTAATGGAGACTACAAATGGACCTGACAAGGTATCCGTACCTTGAGGTATATCATGGCAAAATTGAATACTAGGAAACAAGTGAGATGTGACAAGTAATAAATCAAAAAGTTATTCTTTGATCGTCAAAGATCTTTTTCAAAAAATTAATTATTAATACGATTCTTATGCCATCGAACCTTTGATCGTAAGGTCCTATGTTACGGACAACGCGCTTTTCAACCGACTTCAAATGAGAAGGTTATCAATTTGTATAATTTTTTTGTTCCCTCAGAACTTTCGACTGGGTGAACCGATTTTGATCATTCCTTTTTTATTTGAAAGATTGCTTGATTTTTAATTTGGTCTTTGGCCTGCTCTGACAATGGCATGGCATTGTTTTTTTTAATATTTATAATTCTATGTTATCTTTACATAACTCAGAATTTCTCAATAACACTCCACTCCTACACACTGTTTATTCTAACATAGGTACATAATAGTTTTTGATGCGAGATAGTTAGAATACAATACCTATAGGACACCTTGACATATTTGTGTGACCGTCACATATGCCCATGCCCTGAGGTCTGTTAATAGCGTGACCCTTACGATATAAAAGTGGCATTGATCCTTGGAAACGCACCGATAATCAGATAAACACGAAAATTGGGAGCTCGCCAAACAATTTAACCTCTGCGATATATTTCTTTCAGTTCATTAGTTATTTCCTCGAATTCATCTTAATATTGGAACTGTATTTCTCGTAGCTTTCTTACGTAGTCTACAGCAATTTCTAATTGGTTATGAATACACTTTATCCCTGAGGTGTTGTAAGACGTATTCTATTCCTAATACGCACATACTTCCCACCAGGGAATCAAACCTAGACCTCAAGAATTAGAGGCAGTCTTACTTCGCACAAAGCAATCACAGCATAGGGAGACATATGGAACCGATTATATGTGGATGTCGTATATATTTTGAAATGAAGAAAGTAATTTCGGGATTTAACTATTTTAATTTGTCTTATGCTACTTTACTAGATAACATCGCGGATAGTTACAAAATTTTAAAAAACAAACTAACACGCTGTACATAAACAAAATATCTAATCAAGATATCTTCAGGGGTTAAAAATTTACTGGTAAAACGTAAGTATTTCCAACAATTGAACACCTATACCGATTCCCCGGGATATGCTTTGATGCACACTATATGTTAGACAATACTATCCAGTTTAAAAGAGAAAATGAATTTACACATAAATTGAGTTGTCTCCCTTGACTTTCAATTCACAGCAGAAATGAAAAGTCTATTTTCCAGAGATCCCACAACATTTTATTATCTACAAACAAATTATTTGCTGCTTCGTCTTCCGTTCGTCTTTGTAAACATTAAATTTAATATTACATCAGAACAGTCTTTGCCGAAATCATGGACCGTGAATTTATTAGCATTTATCACTGGCTCACAGACTTAGCTATTCTACATAGTTCGTTAAACTTTAAAAATAACATGGTCAAAACAGCTTCCATTTTAGATCCATGGAACCAAATTTTGAGTGAAAAAAAATACATATGCTCAGGCTTTTATGCCCGAAGGGACAGACAGAGGTATTAAAAAATAAAAATAAAGAATCTCGTGCCTTTTGTACCCGAGGGGGTAGGCATAAGTATTCTATTTCTGGAAATATCCACTTTTCACCAGTATATTCGACCCTAAACGTGATAGGTGGTGAGCCCATCGCCGGACCGGGTCTGTTACAAATCATCATCAACCCGTAACAGCCAACTGGTGAGCTAAGGGTCTTTCCTCACACGTGAGGAAGTATGGGCTATAATCTCCCACGCGAGCCCACCGCGGATTGGGAGATGGTGTTAAGCTAGTGGCCACTTAACAGTCAGAATTTTTCAAGCCACCCAAGGGTATCTGACATGGCTTAACGACTTCCATTGTGCGTAAACACAACGAAAACCGGGACCAACGATTTAACGTTCCTTCCGAAACACGAAATGTTACAAATGCTTCAGAATTAATTCTGGGACCTGCGGGTTTCTTTGCGATGTTTTCCTTCACCGTCGAGCTGGTATTTGATTCTTGGATATACCCAATCTTCATGAGTATATTACGATTAAACGAAATAAAAATATATAAGTATATGATACCCGTAAGCCCCATAATTGGTTAAGAGTCAGGTATGTGTAACAGCACCCGGTCGGCAATGGGCTCACCTGTGGGCTGATGGTCTGCGTTTGATTCCGAAAAATACCAAATGCTTGTAAAAATTTAATATTTCCATTTATTAATACACTTCAAAAATTCAATTACTCCATAGTTTTTGAAGTCAGTAAAAAAAAAGAAAACTTTAACGCTTGTGAGAGGTAAGCACCGAGACGTTACTAGACCGATAATGATGGCGATTAACATAATCAACTGGTAGAAAACAAGAAACAGTTACACCCTTTTACGTGTACCGCTCGGGTTGTCTTTCTTGAATTTAGATGATTAGAACTACTCTATATAATCTCTATACTACATTACTATATACGAGTACTACATTTAATCTACAAAGCCTCTTTAATAAAATTTAAAAACCTACTTATCGACATTTTTTTTTGTTTTTTTGGCGGAAGTTTTCATTTTGCTGTATACTTCGGGATTTGACTCATATTAGTGACAGTATATTATGTGGCAACTGTGCAGTGAATGGGAAATTCGATAAAATGCGAGGGATGGACATTTTTGAATTGCCTCAAGAAGTCACAATGAAGTCTCCATGGAGTCGAAACAGAGCCATTTAACTAAGATTAAAGTGGAAAATAAAGACTTGGGTTAAAGACCTAGTAGCCAAACCAAAAACTGCTTAGAAAAAGTAATTTTTTTGGACCCCTAAACGTGATAAGCCCGTGGCCGGCCCGACTTACTTTTACTCGAGTCTTAGAATCAATTGTGGTACGTGGTTTCCTCACAATGTTTTCCTTCACCGTCGAGTCAACGATAATAATACCTAATTGCTATCACTGTTTGTCTTGCATCATAAATCTATATGAGAGAATAAATAAATTTTGAAAGTTACTTTGTCTTCTACCTTTTCACGTCTAGACCGGTGATCTGATCTTGCTGAAATTTTTGCAGGGCAATAGTTCACATTTCGAGAAAGAACACAACTTCCTATAGGACGTGCTAATGTCGCTGGCAATAGCTTATAGAACATACTTTAAAATAAAAAACCGGCCAAGTGCGAGTCGGACTCGCGCACCGAGGGTTCCGTACAACCTTGCAAATTTATGGTTTTCGTAATTTTTCCTTTATCTATGCTATAAGACGTTGCTTCGTACCAAATTTCAAGATTCTGAGTTCACGGGAAGCACCCTGTAGGTTTTGATTCCCTGGCAAGTATCGAAAATTTGCGGCATAAACGGCTGTATCTTTTGATTGCGTTGGCTTAGAAGTTTGATTTTTTCACAGCTTCAAGGGACAGTAGACCTGAGTAATTGGTATAAATTTCAGCTTCATACCTCCACGAGTTCCTGAGAAAAAGGGTCTTGACAGACGGACGGACGGACGGACAGACGGACAACAAAGTGATCCTATAAGGGTTCCGTTTTTTCCTTTTGAGGTACGGAACCCTAAAAATCTAAATAATCACGCCTTTCATCCTCAACAGCGAAAGCAGAGGTACTCCATTTTTAGAGATACTCAAGATTCACCAGTATATTATTTGGACCCCTAAACGTGATAAATGGTGAGCATAAGAAAAGGTTTTTTCACTATGTATTTTGTCTTCCGCTGAGCATTTCCAAAGCCTGTTTCAACACAATTTTTCAGACGCAACATCTAAGCAACATTTTGAAAGACACTACACTTGACAGATTTTAAAACCATAAATTATAGTCCTATTAAATACTTAACACTACTGAACGTATTTCTACAAAACTTCGCAGTAATATAGCTTATGTATCTGAGTAACACATAGGCTATTTTATATCTCGGAACGCGGGCAAAGTCGCGGGCAAAGGTTAGTATTATAAAATGAGCGTAAGCACTACCGTTCGCTTAGAGCACTGCAACGCGACTGTAGGCACTAGAGCAGAGATGAATACTAGAGTTGGGCCATTGCATTAGCATCATATGAAAAAATCATATGAAAATGAAATGTTCATACCTATGTCACACATATTGGAAAGGGATGAGAATAATGTTGCAAATAATAAATAAATTGTGAAGTCACAAACTAGGCAGAGCCTGTACTATGGGTACTAAACAACCGATAGACATACTTAAATAAATATTAAACGACCAGACACGAAGCCAACAGACATGTTCACGCACACAAATGTCGGCTCCGAGCGGGGATTGAACCCGCGACCTCCGGCTCAGAAGGCAGGGTCACTACCAACTGAGCCAACAGGCCCGTCAAACAATACAAACAAACATATTTTTTTTTATTTTTGTCTGCCTGTCTGTGTACCCAACATTTTGCGTATCTGACATTCTGCGATGATTTCAAACTATTTGACGGATTTTGATGAGTTTTTTTTTGTGTAGTTTCTTAACAGAGTAACTGGGTCAACATTTAGGGTACTTTTTACTACAGGAAAATATCTCAATCCCACTGGAAAATATAAAAACTGGTCAAAGAGATAAATACGTACTACTCCGAAACGATAACACCTAGAAACTTGAAATATGGTGTGTAGATGTCTTATACGTTGTAGGCAACCGCTATGAAGGGATTTTTGGAAATTCCCACGGGAACGGGAATAAATTGGACCCGCGCGGACAAAGACAGTATGCTAGACACCCACTATTTCTATTAAAGATTCGTTTACAAAGCACACACCTCCCAGTGTGCAGTCAAGTGCTCAGCCTAATGAAATTCTAAGTGCACTATTAGGCGGTCAATCTAATAATATAAACTGCATTATAGAAACTATAAAATTTGTTGATCAGAGAAAATAAGTGTGTCTCAGCCGATCTTGATAGAGTTTAGCAGGGATAGACATATCTTAAGGCAGGACATAAGCTACTTTTAAGCACGAAAACCTTTTTTTTGCAACTTCGTCATTACTCGTAGCGAATTAAAGTTACTATGTACAAGTACGCTTTCTCAAAATCTAAAAATCATAAACTTAGCTGTTTTAGTTTTACTCAAAATATCCCTTTGGCAAAATGTCCCTTACGTTCCTATCGATATTTTGAACGTGTGACAAATTATAAACTTATCTACTACAATTATAAACAACTATTTTTATTCAAAATGTCCCTTACACAAAATGTCCCTCACGCAAAATGTCCCTTACGCTATCACTATTTTAAATACGTGACGAAACTGGTACAATACGTCACGGGATCGACAACCCATGCGCTACCGCGGTCGGAAAATTTCGCGAGGCGCGCCCTCACTGCAAACAGTGGTCAGGAAAATTACATAATTATGAACTACACGTAGCTCCAAGTCTGATGACGGTTTCGTCAAGGAAAATTACTACGGCTTTATTAATATTACTAATTGTCAAGTGACCCGTTGGACATGTCATCGTGCTAGTAGTCTTTAAGGTCATTTTAAATCAAATTCAAACATTTTAAGGGTAGGTACAAATATGTATGGGAAATACAATCTTACTAAATTATAAATGCGAAAGTTTGTATGGATGGATGTGTGGATGGATGTTTGTTCCTCTTTCACCTAAAAACTACTAAACGGATTTTGCCGAAACTTTACAGTTATATAGCTTATACATCAGAATAACACATAGGCAATATTTTATCCCCTCATTCCCACCGGAACGGGAACTACGCGCGGGTAAAACCGCGGGGCGCTGCCAGTTGACGTATAAAGATAAAAAAAAGTTAGTTTTATTTTCTTCTTCTTTTCTAATACAAAAAAATATTAATATTTCTATACAAAATAATATTTTTTTCAGTCACAACCGCACTAAAACGCCACTTTTGTCGACTTTTTTATTTATTTTGATATTTCTTTTTTTTTTTTATTGGATAAGGTGCTACACAAGGCTCCTATGTCAGCATTAAAAAGGGATTTAATGAAATTACCAAAAATTTGAAAAAACTTAACAATTTCATAATCTTTCCGTCGGAGATTTCAGCACTAACGAGTCTGTATATCAACCTCGCTGCCCAGTGCCCACCTTCAGGTATTACGTCTTAACTTTACCCCCATCCCCCCCACAAATTAGGGTCAAGCGACGACCGACCCCTTATTCCCTTGATTGCCCTACGCAGGTAGTTGGACGATATTGTTATGAGAGTTCATTAGTGAGCGGTTAGAGATAATTTGGTCTGTGATGCACTCGTAGTCTGTACACATATGTTTGTTCTTCCACCGACTTTAAAAAAAGGTTGGTTATCAATTCGACAGTAGGTTTTTTTTAATGTTTCAGAAATATCGACTGGGTAAACAGATTTTAATGATTCTTTTTTTATTTGAAATCGGTGCTTCCCGTGTGGTCCCATTTTAATTTGGTCCAGTTCTGACAATGGCATCCATGATAAAACTATACATATAAGTTGAAGCTGGTTTTTTTTACTCTTTAGAGTTCTGTTATTAGTCTTAGTGACTTAATTGTTTTAAAGTTAATCTTAAATCTTTATCACATTAGTGTATAATAATACTAGCGACCAGCCCCGGCTTCGCACGGGTGCAATGCTAACACTAAAACCTTCCTCTTGAATCACTCTATCTATTAAAAAAACCACATCAAAATCCGTTGCATAGTTTTAAAGATTTAAGCATACAAAGGGACATAGGGACACAGGGATATAGGGACAGAGAAAGCGACTTTGTTTTATACTATGTAGTGATGTTAGACTAGCAGTGCAGTCTCCGATACCGTTTTCTTCTTTCCAGTGCAAAATACTTTTTTATCGGAGGTCCAGGTCATAAAAAGAATCTACTGTCCAATTTGCAAGGCTCTAGCTTCAGTAGTTAAAGTTGTGCGTTGATAAATCAGTCAGATTTTCTCTCTTCATGCATAGTGCCCGTTAGAATGCGGGGAAAAATATAGCCTATGTTAGTCCCCGATGTAGCTTTCCATCGGTGAAAGTTTTAAAATCGGTTAAGTAGTTTCGGAGCCTATTCAATTCAAACAAACAAATCTTTCCGCTAATAATATTAGTGTAGAAAAGCATAGAAATACAATATGTAACAGAATAAGCGCAATTCATGAAATTAGTTTGTTCAGTATCGACTACTCATTAGATTTCAGCTATTTTTAATATGTGTTAAATTTTTAAAAAAAAATAATTATCGTAGCTGAATTTAGTGCTTTTTATTGAAATCGTGGTATTATTAATCGATATTTAAGAAAATTGGTTAGACACAACTAAAGTTCGATTGCATCATATTTTTTTTATATTAAAATACTAATTGGGGTGTATGAGGAATTGCGCTTTTTCTGTTACGCGTTGCATACATATCACACATAAGAATGTTGATACAGATAAATTCTTAATAGATAGTCTCAACAATTTTCACGATGACGTCATAGACCTATCAGCGCGTTTTGGAGGTCGCGAAAATGTCAAGCGTCTTTGAGCCCACTTTGAGGCCGTTTACACGCCCCTAGAGCCCGGTTAAGTGCACTTTATTTGGCAAATGGAAAAATGGAAGCTCTGCAAAAAGCCAAAACCGTTAGAAGTAGATTTTACAAGACTGGCAAAAGGTTATAGGTAATTTTAAGACAGAAACACATAGTTACATAGGTTTAAGTATCTTTCTGTGTAATGGATATTTTGAAAAATTTTCATTTTGGGAAATGGACATTTTGAGAATCGGACATTTGGCACCAGATGGAAATTTTTGGAAGTGGACATTCTGAATCTAAATTTAATTGTGTGGTCAAGTCAATGCCTAAGAAAATAAAAAAAAAGTCCCCATTTTTCCAAACTACAAAGGAATACACGAATAGTTTAGCAAATCGGTCGCTACATATCCAATCGGACCGAGCGCTAACTCTTAAAGAGTAAAAAACTGACTTCAACGAATTATACTAAAAAAGTACAGTCGAATTGAGAACCTCTTCCTCTTTTGAAGTAAAATTTAAGATTAATATATTTTTTCTCATGGATGCCATAGTCAGAACTGGACCAAATTAAAACGGGACCACACGGGAAGCACCAGCTTCTAATAAAAAAAAGAATCATCCAAATCGGTTCAAACAGTCGAAAGTTCTGAGGTAACAAACATAAAAAAACGCTACGAATTGAGTCTCCTCCTTTTTTTGAATTCGGTTAAAGAAAGATAGCAGGGATGGAAAACCTCAGTTGGTCAAAAATTATAATATCAAGAATCCATTGGCATTTAACAATATACGGTTCTATCATCCCAGAATGTCAATATACGTGGTAAGGTCACGGCAGTCCCTGCCCCACCTTCAGGCGACCCACTTGGGCCATTCCGACGCCCGCGGCGCACCGCGTGACGTCACGCCCTGGACACAGCGCAGATGAATTCGAAAATTGAATTTTTATTGTCCACAATTCCATATCGAGGAATCATACTCGGCGTGACGTCAGAGCGGAGCTATTACTAACTTTAAACGCTTGTATCTTTTGAATCGTAATAGATAGCCGGTTGAAACTTTCATCACCTAGCTCGCAAGGTGAAGGAAATCATCGTGAGGAAACCCGCAGGTCACAGAAATTATTTGAGCCATTTGTAACAGCACCTAGTCTGACGATGGGCTCACCACCTCAAAAAATATATTATCGTGAAAGTGGGTATATCCAGAAATCTGCCGACCGCCTCGGAGATAAGGGCAAGAGAATATTTAACTCTCGAAAGTTTCATGCAATATCTTTCGTATGGTGGATATACCTACCAATAAAAAATAGTGTTGGTCCGCGAACACGAAACCGGTTTATTTAATAATACAAAACGGATAATTGTGAATCACTGACAGAATTCTTTGGTACTTTAAACTACATGACATAAACATATTGTTGAGATGCTACGGAGACTTCTGTGAGTGAGTCTGATTCGCACTTGGCCGGTTTTCAATTTACTTACACGGCCACTGCAAACACCACACCTTGGCGGTGGCGGGGCTTGCATGACGTCAGAGGGTGTCGATAGAACTGCGTATCGCTTATGTGTGGCGTAGCACTTGCGTTGTAGCACTGCTGCACCAAACAACTAGTTCCGGTTTTTGTAAGGAGCATCGTCTTAACACTTAATAAAGGCGCTCTGAGCCCTGCGATGGAGATTGGACCAGAACAGTCAGTCAATAAGACGGCCATTCGGTTTCAGAAGGCACGTAAAACAGTTCATTTTAGGGGGAACTAGATATCATTCGTAAGGGACAACGAAGAGTTTTAGCAGAACTACACTTAACAAGTGTGGTGTATCGTGATCTGTTTTTATAAAAATAGGGTTAGAAAGAGAAAGACACTGTCGTTACACACCACTACAATTTCTAATCTTACTAAATGTATGAAACCGATAGGTTCGCTCCTTAGTGTAGTTCGAAATTAAACCATCAAAAATAATATTCCCAAAGAGAGTTGGAATCACGCAGGCCGGACGTAAACGAATTGCCAAAACATTTCGCAGTACAGATAACATACTACAACGACCCCGAATAATGAGAAAAGGACAGGAGAATGATGAGAGTTGAGAATTTCTCGAGCAACTTACGCGTGTGAAATACCCCTAAGGTTCAATTTTCGATGCCATTAATATATGTGTATTCTTTGCCGTCACGTAATGGACACTTTCATTTTGGGATACTAAAATTCCAATAGACACTTTAGTGTAGTAAACACAGTATTTTTGTAATAATGTTAAGAATTATTTCGAAAAACTGTAAATACCTGTCGAAGATTTTTTTTTAAGTTACTTGTGGGCAAGCTTTAACACTGAAATTTACATTTTCAAAGATTATATGGCAGTGTTTTAGAATGACAAAACGAAAGCATTTTAAATATCTTTCCAAAATCATAATGTTTGTGTCCGTTACGTCACATCACATTCAATTGTGTCCATTACGTCACACCGCTTTCAAACGAAAAGGGGTGATGTTTTATTGTATTATCCATTTCGATACCAACTCTAAGTCAGACATTTTTTCTCAATATCTGCGGCCTCGACGGGCCCGCTCCCCAGCCGAGATCAATAGCTATTACTTGTAAGCAAAGAAAGGCTAAGTCGATGTCAAGTGGGCTATTCGCGGCACACCCGCTTCTATTTGCGGGTTCTAGGGATGGGCAAATCGGCAATATATCGTAATGATAGTTTTAAACAGTATCGACAATTATCGAATTGTAAATATCGATGTTTCGATATAGGTACCTATCGTATTTTTTGTAAAGCCAGATTGTTCACGTCAGCACTAATATTCCGATTTTGAATTCGATGCTCTAAAATAAAAATATCGAGTGTTGTTATATCGAAATTAAAAATATAAAGGATATAAGCATATTAATATAAAAAAATATCGATATTTTAATATGTCGATATTTATTTTGCCCGAGCCTAGCGAGCACGTTATAATAATATGGGCTGACTCGGAAGGAAGCCTTATGAGGCTCTAGCTTACGCCCGTGGCTTCGTTCGCGTTCCGCGATAACAGGTAGCCCATGTTTTTTTCTTTTTTCAAATTTTATGAAGATCTTTAATTGGTAACTTTTAGGGTTCCGTGTCCAAAAAGTGGCAACGGGACCCTATTACTCTACTCTCTCTACTGACCGTCCGTCCGTCTGTCTATCGGTGGGCTGTATATCATGAACTTTAATAGTAGACAATAGATTTTTTACAGAATTATATGGAACCATCGCAAAATGTCAGATTCGCAAAATGTCGGAATTCTGACATTCTGCTTATCTGACCATTTGCACTGCCTGCATAACAACCAAATAATCTAAACTCTCCACTAATATTATAAAGTAATTAATAATATAAAGTAATCTTATATTTTTGTATGTTTGTAACGAATAAACTACGATATCCCTAGGCTATATTTTATTCCCGTTTTCGTACGGGAACGTGAAGCTTTCCTTTGTAGTAGATAATAAATTTAGCTCAATATTGAAGGGGGGGGGGGGTCTACTCTTTTTTTCATTCTAAAATTATTGCAAGTAGTTTCTGGGATAATTTAAACCATTTTTTCGACAACAGCCGTATAATAAGGTTACATTATCAGACATTAAGCAAAACCCACATATTTTTTTCCTGTTTCATTAACTCCGAGTGAAAACAGAGCACATTTTCGGTTGTAACGTTTATTTTTCATGGGATACCTTATAATTTGTATATAATTGGTTTTTGTGTAGTCTTTGTAGGACTGCGAATGCCAAATTGATGTATAACAGGAATGCTTTCAATGAAAATGAGTTACAAGATAATTTGTAATGTTTTTTTATACACATTGAAGTTATTGACAGATAGAGGGCACTGATAGCACTGTGGTTAAAGATCCCGCTTCTTATTCGAGAAGCTCGGGTTTGAATCCTGGCGAGGTCATGTAACAAGAAGTTTTTTAACAACTTATAAAGAAATTTATCACTAGCTCGACAATGAAGGAAAACATCACACAAGAATTAATTTACAGGCATGTGTAACAGACCCGGTCCGGCGAGGGGCGCATGTTTAGGGGTCCAAAAAATATACTGCTGAAACGCGGGTATTTTCAGAAATGGAATACCTCTGCCTACCCTTTCAAGGATAAAAGGCATGTTTTTTTTTAATTTAGAACGAGCTAGTGTTTAAAAGAGCAGCGACAATAATAATATAATAATAATAAATGGTGGGACATAGTTGACACACCGTTTTTTTATTTAGTCCAAAACTAGGCAGAGCCTGTAGGTACAATGCGATAGTAGGGAAGCAGCATTTTCTCTATAATAGCATCCTTTCCTGCTACTGTAGGTATATCTGTTCATTTAATTAAAACCTTGGCAATGCATCAATGACGTAACGTGACGCGCGCGGCGTCTGTCACTTTGACAGCTGTCAAACATGGCTGTCGCCGTAACTGACAGCCATCGCGGATTCAGAGGTTTAAGTAAACAAGGAATATGGAATTGGGAAGTTTATAAATAGTCCGATTTTAGGATTAAACTGTGAATTGTGTCCTAGGTATTGGAAGTGTTAAAAAATTCCATAACTTGTAATAATGTACGCTTTGATTTCTATTCCATTTAATTTAAATCATCGATTCCCGTCCCGAGCCATGTTGATTTTAAATTAAAAAAAGTTATTGAAAGCTAGATCCCGCTTAAATCTCAGTGGTTCACAACTATCGAATATAACCAATCAACAGCCAGCAAACGCAGTTCCAAAGTCGAAACTAATCTGGTCTCCCAGATGTTATTTACAAACAAGCTTCCCGTTTCTAAATCCGATGTGGCCTATATGCCGAATAAATCATTTCTACGCATCAAATTTTCGTGAAGGATTTTTTGGCCGGCGCAAGCGACAAGCGATTTTTTTTATTTAAAAAAAAGGGGGCAAACGAGCCGACGGGTCACCTGATGGTAAGTGACTACCGTCGCCCATGGACACCTGCAACTCAAGAGTCACAACTGCGTTGCCTTTGAGGTGGGAGTACGCTCTCTTCTTGCAGGTATCGGTTCGGAAGCACCGCAAGCGAAAATTTGTTTACACTTATATTATATACTAATAAATATAGACTAAGAAACTACTGGACGATTTTAAAAAAAATCTTTTAATAATAGACAACTTACTTTTATGGGAGTAACATGGTGTATAATTTTACCATGGGGAATAGCTAACGAAAAGTATGATCTTTGCTCTATAGATCAGACTTTTCGTTCGTCTCCAGTGAATTGCGCCGAAACCCGCCACCCCTGACCCAGTGCGCTATTCGGGGAGCGCCATGATGAAACAGTCGCGTTCATTTCCACGGTTGCGGGTTACGGGACAATCGACGGTGGAAAACCTGCGGCACGCGACGGTTTAACACTTCAACGGGCAAAAGCAGTTTAAATTTTTCCTCGGTTTTGAATCTTATTTCAATTACATAGAGTTCAATATTTGGTGGTAACTATTTGCCCTCAGCCCGTTAGTGTTAACAGGGTTTTATTCTTATGATGATAAGGTATTTTACTGCACTATAATAAAAAATAAAAATGTTTTATTTCAGATTTATAATCTATCAAATGAGATACAAATAAAACTATCAAATGAGATACTTTATATGATCTGTCAAAACGAAAATTTACTATGATACTGCTACTTTGTGACGTCATCATTTTTAGTACTCAATTGTATAAATTTTTTGATTGCTTAGCAACACAATTACAAAGTACGTAAGTGTTGTGTATTTGAAACTTAATTAGCTAATGTAAGAACTATTTCTAGAATTCTTCCCGTAATAAATAAAATTAGCTATTTCGCAGATTTTCCTGCCGATATTTTGTCAGCCAGCGACGCAACGGAATCAATTAGCTATCGGCACTCAATGCTAAAACCACTCGCCGATAAAGAGATACGATCACTCCATCAAAACGACAACCGCGGAAATTCACAGCTAGTTAAATCCTCCGCACACTATTCTATTCATATGTAGTTGATATAAGGACACTTTGGGTCACCTAATATAAACTTTCAACAAATTGTAACTCAGGGGAACCGGCATAAATTAATAATAATAATAATCTCACGCCTTTCATCCCCGAGGGGGTAGGCAGAGGTATTCCATTACTGGATATACTCACATTTCACGAGATACATTGGACCCCTAAACGTGATAGGTGGTGAGCCCATCGCCGGACCGGGTCTGTCTGTTTACACATGTCTCAGAATCAATTCCGAGACCTGCGGGTTTCCTTACGATGTTTTCCTTCACCGTCGAGCTAGTGATAAATATGTACGTAAGTTTTTGAAAAACTCATTGGTACATGCCAGGATTCGAACCCGAGCCTCACTGATTTTCGACCGGCTCTTTAACCGTCCGGGCTATCATTGCTCTAATTAATTAATAAATTAATATGACTTTTTCCATTTCATTTTTTTTCGGGATTATTCCAGATTTTTTTTTTGGATTAAATTTGTATTTTTGTATGTTTGTAAGGAATAATCTCAAAAACAAATACAGATTTAAAAAATTCTTTCACTTATGGAAAGCTACAATATCCCCGAGTAACATAGGCTATATTTTATTCCCGTATTCCCCCGGGAACGGGAACTACGCGGGTCAAACCGCGCAGAACCGCTAGTAACCTATTAAGCTCAGTCGATAGAAAGCTCATATTTTTTTCTCAAACTCAGATACACCCGAAAATTTTCCCCCACCATACGTTAGGCTCGCCGCACACTTGATCAACAATACTCGGCAAGAAATACACCTCAAATTTCGCTGGTAAATTCCACAAACACACGCCAATCTGTCCGTCTATTTGTTTATCCAATCCCGTGAACTCTACATTTTATCTGCGTTTCTTTCAGTTCATAACTCGGTAGTTTCGATTTTGCGTTTCCTGTCATCAATCATAACGTGAGCGTCGTAGAAGACATAATCGGTTGGCAAAATGTTAGAAAGACAAGAAGGTCAGCGGGTTTGGGGTGATGTAGGTTATTCATTTGTTTTCGCATTGCGGTTTTTTATCAAGGTCCAATACATAGCACGTGACAAATGATTGTATTCGCGACTTCATGTAGCAAACGTTGTTTTTAAAACTCATCCCCTAATTAGGTTAAGTAGGGGATGAAAGTTTGTATTGACACTCATCTTTCTAAATCCCGTCGAACACAGTTATAGTTTCAATTTGACACCTACCGCAAATCCTATCTCCCGCTACAGTCGGACACTCAATTAAAAACTCACCCCCCCACTTCCCATTCCCCCTCCGGAAGCGTCCGTCGGCCTGTCCGCTGCAACTTCACAATGCAGCTGATAAAACTCAGCCCGCTGGTATTCAATGGAAGGAGAAAGAGGGGATTTATCTGTGAACAAATGTAGCGCGCGTCGACAGCATTTGTTTGACGACTAAATCCCCACTATAATGTATTCTTGCAAATAAATACTACTTCTTACTTGCTTCCTTTTTCCATCATCCTACTAATATCATAAACGCGAGAGCTTGTGAGTATGGGATGTATGGATGTTTGTTGCTGTTTCACGCAAAAACTACTGAAAGGATTTTGGTGTAACTTTACAGTTATATAGCTCATACATCAGAATAACACACAGGCTATATTTTATACTCGTATTCCCATGGGATCGCGAACTTAGCGGGTGAAACCTGAAAATACCCACGTTTCACGAGTATATTCTTTTGAACCCTTAACGTGATAGTCCTAACACATGCTTCAGAATTTATTCTGAGACCGCGGGTTTCCTTACGATGTTTTCCTTCACCGTAGAGGTAGTGATAAATTTGTGCTTTATTTTGAAAAACTCTTTTGTACCTGCCAGAATGCAAACCCGAGCCTCACGAATGAGAAGCGGGCTCTTTAACCGCTAACAGTGCTCTTTTTAACTAACAAAGTCAAAATCAAAAGTTTTTATTCAATGCAGAGGCATACACCTATACATTTATTCCAACTTATTTCTAACTAAGTATTCCTCACTATATCCCAACCGGGCTATATGAGAGTATCGCGTGTCACAATGTTGTCTGCGCATGCGCCGACAATGTCCATTGTGGATCCCATTGTCCCATTCACAACGCGATCCAATCACTCGGCGCTAAGACAATATGTTTTTCTATAAAATCAATCTATATATTAGGTAGGTAGGTACTTTTATAGTGTCTACCCTACGTCTGCCTTAGTTCTAATCTCTCAGTTTCATCTATCCCAAGGTATCTGGTAGAAATCGCTTAAAACTATAAAACCGCCATTTGTATTTTTAATTAATGTTTATATCGATACTATACAAGCGCAACTCCTGAAATCAGTTTGTTCAGTATTAACTACTTAATCGATTTCAGCTATTTTTAATGTGTTAATTTTTTCCAAAAAATGATTTAGCATAGCTGAATTTAGTGCTATCTATGAAAATCGTACTATTATTGCCCTTTATATAAGAATATTGGTTAGACAGAACTAAAGGCATCATATTTCAAAAAAATAATAATTGGGGTTTATGAGGAATTGCGCTTATTTTGTTACGCGATAAATATTATTTTGCTGTACAATAAGGAGTTATTCTATTCTATACATGTGCTTTGTGGATATATATATCACTAGTAGACTTCCCCGGCTTCGTTTCGTGCCCTGTAATTATATAGGATGTTAGGCATATGCTTCCGAAGCCAGGGAGCAAGTTGAAACCGTCATGCCTGTTTGGGACTAAATAACTGTGTCAACTGTGTCCCACAATGATATTATTGTATTTTCATTAGAATTTTAATTTAGAAAAAAAAAACATTTTTGTTTTATTGCAATATTGTGTGCATGGGCGACGGTAGTCACTTACTATCAGGTGACACGTGTGCTCATTTGCCCTCTTTTTTTATTAAAAATATATAAATAAAAAAATAGATTTTTTAACATTAGGTAGGTACCTACTGTCTTACTAATTACCTACCAATAACTAATAAAGGTTGATACCTTTGGTATTGAACCATTTAACTAATTTGTAACCATACCATGTAAGTACATTCTGATCACATAAATTCACTTGAACGAAACCACGATTAAATCGTTAATAAACAAACAAAATTTTAAGTGACAATATTCCACAGAAAAAAAAATCAATTCAAAATGGCCGCACCTGTCTGCGATCGCGTCGCGGGGCGAACTGAAAACTGAAATGCTGTCTTCATGCTCTCCTAACGACCAGAACGAAGACCTCTGGCCAATACTATCTCTTATACAAACCATAGCTCAACTCTGACCGGGAAATCGTACTCTAAAGACTATTGTAACAAGACCCGTTTCAAATGCTTTTCCTCGCGCAACTAGAGCTCAACTTACATTGGCCTTTTACACGCTTATTACACGTATATCTCAAGAAATGGTGGTTGCTACAGAATTCGTACCAAAATGGACTTTATCGATCAGAGAATTAGAACCATTCGATTTAACAGTACTACAAACCAGTGTATTAATAGACAAATCAACTCTATGAAGTCAACAATAGCGTCGAAAATCCAATTTCCGTTTAAATTAGAAGTTTCAGTGCATCTCGCCCTGTTTGAGACACAATAGCGTTAGTTGTGTACGAGATAGAGTATGTTTTTGCGTAGCAACAGTACAGTTACGACGTTATAAAGTCTATCAGGTGTTAGTTTTGGCTGTGTTTAGGGAAAATAAAGAAAGTATCTCCCAGGTCAATATACATCTGGGGTTATTTTTAGCGAAAGAATTTGGAGAATCGAATTCAGGTTTATCGACTGTGAAAAATGTTTAGTAACTATTTGACTCGTGTCATATTTCCTTGACTTTTCTCGCTGAACAATATTTAATAATATAATAATAATAATAATATCTTGGACACGGCACGGATAGTCCGCCGGTTCCTCTCTCTGCAGCCCTGACCACCGGCAGCTTGGGCCTCTGCCCCGCTGCCGGCGGCACCCTAGGTTAGGTTTTTTATAATGTGTAATTTTTATATTGTTTTGTAAATGTTTTTATATATTTTACTTTTATATACATATTGTAAAAAACCTAACATAAGACATAAAATAAATAAAGATAATAATATAATAATAATATAATCTCACGCTGCATGCCTGCACACGGGAATGCTGTTACACGCCTCAGAACTAATCCTATGCCCTAAGGGTAATCACGAACGATGTGTTTCTTCATCGAGCCAGTAATAAAAATGTAGGTAGGTACCTGAAGTTTTGAAAAACTCGTTGGTACATCTCACCGGAATACGAACCCAAAGTTCACACAGTCATCATGAGAAACGATATTATTTGCCACATATAAAACAATATATGCTAATAAGCCCTTATCACCTACTAAAACTTGATGATTAAAATAATAAAGCTATTTATAAATCACAACAAGAGATATAAAGTCAATGCAGATACAGTTTTGCATTAAACTATTAGTTTAAAAAAAAATAGTTTAATAAATAATAAATAAAAAAAATAAGGATGGCAGTTAGGATGACAAAAGGACATTTTGCCGTTTTTCAATTAAATTACGTCAGCGCCATCTGTATTTCATGGTGCTAACCGAGTAGACGACTACGCAACGGCTGGGTTCATCCCGAGTTACTGCTACTAAACTGAAGATGGCGCTACGCTGCTATTTTGTATGCTTTCTCTGAACATCGTTCAAGCAAACAAAACAACCGAATAGGACTCCTCATTTACAAATAAGGCACTTAATCAAACCTATTTTACACGTTCGAATTAAGTATAACAAATACTGTTCTGTAGCTTGCATGCAACTACAAAAAGCTTCAGTATGGCAGTATATCGTGAGCTACACGGTCATAATATATATCTAAAGTATAATTTAAGACGGGTATATGCTATATCTTTCAAATAGATGTCGCTAAAATCTCTGAATACACCCCTATCGTGGTAGCCACGGCTGCAGACGTCACAATGGCAAAAAGACTCTTGCTATTGCCAGATATCCGTACCGTACTAGCTAAACCTGTCAAAATACTTAACAACTATTAAAAAAAAAATTTGTCTGTAAAGTCGGTTTAAGGGACTTGACGCTCAGCTCAGGCGGAACGTGACAATGAGTCATGCTTTTTCGCGCGTGCAGCCAGCGTTCATAGATTTGTAAGACGTTATCACTTCGAAAAATAGCAATATCACTCACTGGTGGTTGTGCGCGGTCAGGCGGTTGGGGTCGGACGCGTTGCGGTGTTTCCCGCGTCGCGGCGCGTCTCGTTCGCGGCAGCTTTCCGCGCGGTTGACACCTCTTCCACCGCTACCGCTCGTTGGCGATCGCCAGCTGAGAGACGAACCCGGTTAGTGCTTAATATAAGTACAGTCAAGAGCACATGAAGCTTTACACTTGTAGTGCACGACTGCTAGGGTACTTAACTGTACATACAGAGGGTGTTACTGTCGCTGCGGGAATTTAGTGAAATGCACCTATAGACATTACTTAAATAAATATAAAACATCCAGACACGAAGCCAACAGGTTCAACCAGCTCAGGCACACAAATGTTGGCCCAGAGCAGGATCGAACCTGCTACCTCTGATTTAGAAAGTAGGGTCATTCACTACCAACTAAGCTAACAGGTCTCACAATATATTTAATCCTTCACACAATCCATCCATTTATTGTTGGTCTTCCCTCATTTACCCTCATAAAACCGCGATCATCGTATTACGCCATCTAGTGGCGAGTAGCTGAACTAACATGCATTACAAAGCTACAGGTGGCGCTACTGTGAGCAATCAAACTTCCTTCTCATAATTCATGCAACGTTTTTTTTACTGATTTGATTAACCAACGTTACGTCACTATTCGTAATTGTATGGTAATACCGAGGTAACCCCTTGGGAATGCCACATGACCTAACACTATTAATCAACCCGGTAACAGTTCACCGCTGAGCTATGGGGCTTTCCTAACATGTTATTCAAGTAACTAGAACTGGAAAAAAATTAAAAAGCTAGTTAGAGGGTGAAGTACCTCAGTTCATATAGAAAACTATTCAATTAAATTCTTTATTTTGCTTATCATATTGACAACGGAAGTGCCTAACATCATATGTGTACTGAAACCGTGTAACTTGTACTTTGTATTAGGTATAATTATTGATTGTTTAAAAGAATAATGTGTTGAGGAGATTTCCCCGCTTCTTCTCCTCAACTATACATGCCGAAGCGGTGGAGTCGCAATGACTTTCAATAAGATGACTTATAAGCCCCTACATTGAATGAAAACTTTTGACTTTGACTTTGTACTAACTTGTTGTGCGTGTCGGGTGGAGGTCCAGACTGGGCATCCTCGTCAGCATCGACGTCCAACGCCGGCTCCTCCGCCGAACCCTCGCGCCGCGGCTCCCCTGCAAGCAAAACGACTTTTATTATACATCTGTGTTTTAACATAACGCGCATTCTGTGGCATTGTTAGTCTCTTGGACCGTTGCTGATGCTACTTGGAGACTATTGTTAATCCTAAGATAACATTTTTAGTAAGAAAAAAAAATGTTTAATAAATAAATAATAAATAGACACACAAAACACATAACAATTAACAAAGCTTTATAATGAGACAGTTTTGGTATAAAACAGATTGCAACCCTTAAGTATGTGTGTACAAATTGTTTATGGAATGACGAAATAAACAAAATAAACTCTGTCACCAGTTACACATAAGTAGGTCGGTAAAATTTAAATTTCCAAACAAATCAGTTTAAGTTGAGCAGTGATAGCCCAGACGGTTAAAGAGCCGGCCGAAAATCAGTGAGGCTCGGGTTCGAATCCTGGCATGTACCAATGAGTTTTTCAAAAACTTACGTCCATATTTATCACTAGCTCGACGGTGAAGGAAAACATCGTGAGGAAACCCGCAGGTCTCAGAATTAATTCTGAGACATGTGTAAATAGACCCGGTCCGGCGATGGGCTCACCACCTATCACGTTTAGGGGTCCAATGTATCTCGTGAAATGTGGGTATATCCAGTAATGGAATACCTCTGCCTACCCCCTCGGGGATGAACGGCGTGAGATTATATTATTATTATTATTAGTTTAAGTAATGCAAAAGGGGTTTAACCACAAACAGATTTTAAGAATTCTTTCACCAAAGGAAAGCCGCACTATCAGGGAGTAACAGGCTATATTTAATCCCCGTACGGGAACGGGAACTATGCGGGTGAAACCGCGGGGCGCTTTAAAATTGGCGGGTTTAAAATTACTTAATTTTCAGCAGTGTTTGATGTGGTCCCGAAAAATTCATAAAAATATATTTTCTTCACACTTAATTTTGGAGAAGTATATGACAAAAATAAGCACAACTAAAAAATAATCTTATACTAAAAAAATACACCAAAAATGGTCCTACAGCAGTACAGGTACCTACTGCTGGCTTCGAACTACGAAATTGGTACATTATGCTTACATATATTAAAAAAACCGCTCATCACTCAGTGATACAAAGCAAAAGTTATTTTTTTACTAGCGACCCGCCCCGGCTTCGGTCGCAATGCTAATACTAAAACCTTCCTCTTGAATCACTCTGTCTATTAAAAAAATATATCAAAATCCGTTGCGTAGTTTTAAAAATTTAAGCATACATAGGGACATAGGGATATAGGGACAGATAAAGCGACTTAGTTTTATAGTATGTAGTGATGAAAATAAAATATAATCTCTGATAAGTATTCCTGGAAATAGCAAGCTGGCAACAAAATATCGCTAAGACCATAAAATAAAAATACACTATCCAATTCACTAATTAAAAAATCAAACATGTTTCAGAACAGACTAATTCTGGGGCCAACGGGTCTCCTCACGATGTTTTCCTTCACGGTCGAGCTGTTGATAAATATGTACGAAGTTTACATGCAGTCAACAGAAATCGCAGCAGAGCCCAATACAAGCATCCTATCAATGCTCTATTAGACAAAAATAGTTAATTATATAACTGCTAAGTTAACCAATGTCATAGTTCAATGTCATAGCACAAAAGCCGCGATAAGCCGGCGTGACACATCTCGGAAGCTGACCACGTGACTGAAACCCGGTCTCGGATAATTCGAGTGATTCATTTAGCATTGTTAAACTATTTAAGAGAGAATTTTTAAATTTATTTTGTTAGTTTTGATCTGAATGTGAATGAACTCGCCAAATTCAAGCGAAAATTTGGTTGAAAAAAAAAAGTCAGCATCGGTTCAGCCTGCGGGTTTCCTCACGATGGTGGCCTTCGACGTCGAACTTAGTGATGTATATATAGATTAATAAATGATGTATATAATTATTAAGTATTTTATGTTCTCTCCAACCTCTTTTAACCTATTGGTTTAAATTTTACAATGATGGTATTCAGTGCAAAGTCTTTATTGTGAGATACGGAGCCTAAGCTAGGTCTAGCCCGAGTTATAGGTCTCTAGGAAACCATTACATATCTGATGAACTTGGCAGTCACACAGTCAAACCGACATACAAAGCGAAGGATGTTGCAATAATTAAACGCATTCATTTCATAACCCGTGCGAACGTTCGCGCACGGTTTGAGCGATGATCTCATTCGCAGGGCAACATGCCCTACAAAAGGAGATCCTAATATCACTAGCAGATATAATATACGCCGGCATAGCAAAACTAAGACATGAGTAATAAATACTGCCAGCAGTATGGAATTGTATAGAAATGTAGAATAATTGCGAGCACTACACTCGACTATGGAGTTGCAGGAAACGGTTAGAATACTTGAGAACAAGAGCTGTGTGGATTGTTATAAATAGGTACGCATTGTATTATATTATTTATTAGTTGTAGTTATTCATAGAGTAGGTACCAAGATAATAGTTTTACAATAGTTCTAAATATGTAGCAGAGCAGGGTTATTTAAAAAGCTGTGATAATATATTTAACCTCGTACCTACTATATTAATTGTACGGACTTTTATCTCTCATCTCATCTCCAGTTCATGCAATATAACGGGCCAATCTTAGTTACATTATAATTGCTCTTAGTGTATTCAGTGACATTGTAAATTAACTGAGGCATGTGTAACTGACTCTCACCACCTATCACGTTAAGGGGTCCGAGGAGTATACTGGTGAAATATGAGTATTTCCCGAAATGTCATACCTTTGCCTACTAATAAATGTGATTTTGACAATTTTGATTTTGCTGGACTAGAATGGAAAAAAAGTGTAAATGGTTTCTGATTGCTTGAAGATAGTAAGGGGCAGGGTATAAAACTTGAGCTTTGAAGCAAAAATTCTTCAACTTCAACTCATTTATTGTGACACACAGGTTACATTAATTATACAAATCATGCAGGTCTTAAAATTTAAAGAGAGAGCGCTGTGGTCTGCCATCAGGCATACAATGTCTTACAAAATCATAAAATTACAAGCTAATCACACGATTCATATTTTATAGCAATGTCAAGAATAGAATAACTGAATAATTTAATGTCAATGATAATTCCTCTTCCACATGTATCAGCCGGATCTTTTGTCAATAGTACATTCTACAGGCCACAGGTCCCATAAACCCTCCATACGGGTGCTAATGGCAAGGCCGTTGACCTGGCACGTGACGGCTGCCGTCACGACACGATCGCGGGAAACTGCGCAAATCAGTGCACACAGAAACATAGTAAGCCAACTCCGAAAGAAGCGAATACATGAATACTTGTTGAGGAAAACACTGGAAGAGAAGAACAATTTGGACTGAGTGTTAAATTCTGAGGTATACGTCACAAGAATTATATGTTGTTCGTAAACCATTGGCAAGCTAAGAAGACAAATTTAAAGACTGAAAAATTATCGTCGTAGTACCCAAGTACGTTCTCGACATATTTAAGACACCTTTCACAAAGAAACGGATGTTGACAACAGACACGAAAACAACAAGGATATAATTATCACGACAGAATCATTGACAACTTAAGAAGACCTATTGAAAGATAGAAAAACAGTCAACATCTTGAATACCCGAGTGCATTTTTAGATACTTAAGACATTACACCTAAAGTATAATGTGGACAGCAGACGCACAAATATTACTTAGGATAAAATCTAGAGATGCCACGAATATTCAAAAACTATTCGGTATTCGGCCTATTCGGCCACTTTTTTGCTATTCGGTATTCGGCCACTTTTTTGCTATTCGGTATTCGGCCGACTAGTACGTACTATTCGGCGTACCGAATAGCAAATCATGTAAAAAATGACACGTAATTTTACTCAAAATTATGTATTTATTTCCAAATTACAACATTTTAGTAGTTAAAATTAATCAGTGGTAAGTTGTGATGGATAAAAAAGAGCTTTTCACTGAAATTTAAAATGATTTTTCACTGAAGTCGGCCGTCGCCTGCCGCACGAACACAACGAGAAAAACAGGTTGTGTCTTATTCCAGCTAACGCGCCCCCACCAAGCATGTACTTCGCGCCGAATATTCGGCGCTTCGACCGACAGCGTTGCCGAATATTCGGTATTCGGCCAATTCACTATTCGGGACATCTTTAAAAAAATCATCACAATATTGCTAATTGCTTTGCTAAATGGTAATATAGGGTCGGTGGGTCACTACTATATTTAAACTGACAATTAAGTCAATCTTATACCAGTGTATGAAGCTGGGGTCAGGAGTGCGAAGAATAAAAGAGCGTGCATGAAAAGGCTTATGGATGTAAAGGAAGCGAAAGAAGTATGCAGAGATCGAGCAAAGTGGCGATCCATCATCTCTGCCTACCCCAGTGGGACAATGGCGTGAGTTTTATGTATGCATGTATGTACCAGTTTCAAAACCGACGGTTTTACAAATCGATCTCGGATGTAAGATCGCCTAAACGATGTTTACAGTATTAATCACAACTAATTCTAATATTAAAAACGTTGCAGCATTACGAAACGATGGAAGCTTCAAAATTCCTTAGGATATTTACATAAATTTCCAAACATAAACAGTCGAATGTTATTAATGCAGAGCGAAATCGAGAACGGAATGCAGTTTACTACAACCTATTTTATTGTGGCAACAAAGCAACGCGACCTACATCAAACGGAACTAGTTTCTGGAATGGTAGGTCGTTCGTAGAACGTGATAACATTAGGTCCTGAGTCATGAAATTAGCGTTTTGTAAAGATAACTTTTCAAATCCTAGTTTTTTTTCCAGATTGGTGAGGAACCCGCAGGTCCCAAAATTCATTCTGAGGAATGTGTAGCAGATCTAGTCCGGCGATGGGCTTACCACCTATCACGTTTAGGGGTCCAAAGAATGCCTCGTGAAAAGTGTGTATATCCAAAAATGGAATACCTCTGCCTACCTCCTCGGGTATAAGAGGCGTGAGATTATTTATTTATTTTTATTGGTATAGCAGTTATATCTGTTGAAGGATCAGCCTAACTATCCAAAGATGGAATGCGGCTAGTTTGTTTGTGTTGAGGAGTTTCTTGCCGCGTTTCTCCTCAATTTATACAATATGCTGAAGCGGTGGAGAAATAATGATTTTTAGTAAGTAGATAAAGCCCATACTTCGAAATACTTTCGAATAAGCATAAGAATAATCATTTTGATTTTGGAGGAGGACTAGTATTAGATTACAAAAATAATCTAATAACTTCACCATTATACTCGTAGGTGTAAGTGAGCAGACATTTTGAAAGCTACAAGGAGAGGAAAAGGAAACAAAAAATTACAACCAAATGAAAGTTAAAAATTCAAGGCCAATTTCCAAACGCAGTTCGTCGCCATATTCTATGATTCTTTCCTCATTACATGAGGAAATACGGTGTTCTTCCACCACAAACCAGGAAATGGTGTTAGCCTAAAGTCTGTTTAACAGTTAAGATCATTCGCCTATACCAAAACCCGTGACGACCACACGTGTCCGCAAAATATAAATAACTAGCGGTTCTGCGCTGTTTCACCCGCGTAGTTCCCGTTCCCGTGGGAATAAGGGAATAAAATATAGCCTATGTTACTCAGGGATCTCCTAGCTTTCGTTTGGTGAAGGAATTTTTTAAATCGGCCCAGAAGTTTTTGAGTTTATTCGTTACAAAAATACTAATCTTTCCTCTTTATAATCTTAGTGTAGATTACATATATGCTCGTATTACTGGATAAACCTCTTCATCAGTAAATTTTTTGAACTTAACTTACGAAAGGTAGTGAGGCTACCATCGGACCGGGTTGCTGTTACATAAGTATGCCTCAGAATCAATTCTGGGGCCTGCTGGTGTCAAGATGTTTTCCTTCACCGTCGATCTAGTGACAAATATGTGCGTATTTGAAAAACTCATTTGTTTAACCTTCACCAAGATTCGAACCAGAGTTTCATATATGAGAGGCGGACTCACTAACCTCATGACTATCTGCTATGATCTAGATAAACGGACCAACAACACAGAAGCCCGTGCTAAATATACAGCACACTTGAAACAACAAGGTCTTCGATCTTGTTCGAGTCGAGTAGCCATTTGGATATTAACTATCTTCTGAGATAAATGTTGGTTTTAACTCTGAGAATACACGGGTTTTCCCGTTGAGAAATTACTTTTTTTGCTGTAAACAAACGCTATCGCTTTTTCCCCGACGCATTATACTATATCATTATAATGTCCTGTGGTAGTATCTATCTACACTAATATTAACGAATAAACTCCAAAACTACGGGGCCGATTTTAAAAATTCTTTCACCAATGGAAAGCTACAATATCCCTGAGTAACATAGGTTATATTTGATTCCCATATTCCCACGGGAACGGGAACTAGTCGGGTGTAAGCGCGCAGAACCGCTAGTATAATTATATTTTTTACGCGACCTATAGCCCAAAGGATTAGAGTCTCATAAGCTTTTAATAAGTGGACTTGCAAACCCCCCCTTTGAAAAGCATTTTGCTGACTGGCTGACTGACTGATCGATCAATGCACAGCCGAAATCGCTGTCTACAATAATAAGATTTTGCTCAAAAGTTCATTAAACGATGTAAGTGAGCGCTAAGTAGAGATTTGACCATTCATAGCCATAGCCGTAGTCACCCGCTAGTATGTACGTAAGTTGTTTAGAAACTTTTTGGTAGTTACTCTCAGCTGTGATCGAAACCGGGCGTCATAGGACAGGCTCTCTACAAACAGAACTATCCCTACTCAAAGCATTAAATAAAAAAAAAACTCAAGACTTTAATTCCCGAGGGGATATGCAGAGGCAGGGAATATCGACATTATAATCTTTGGATTAGGCGCACAATGCAACATTTGCAAAATGACACATTGGAATTTCGCAAAATGTCACATTAGCAAAATGCCAAAAACCAAAAAGTTACTACCTCACTTAAATTTGGACGTTAATGTTTTTATGAATTACGCCACCTAGCTAAAACTTTAAGAACTATTTACTTAATCATCACAGAATTGGAAAACCAAAGACATCCTTTTTGATCAGCAATATAATTTTTTTTTTAAGTTAACAGATAACCGTATTTTATTAGCATAATTAGGACGCCCTCAACGTGATACGTGGTGAGCCCACCGCCGGAACAATTAAGACCGAGCACATACATATTTATTACTGCGACAACTCCTCGAGCCCATAAGGAAGCCCGTGGGGGTCGGCAGAGCCCATGAATCACTTATGTCCCGCAATCGTCATTCCGAATTCGCCTGGTTAATACTCCCGTCGATTGGCGTGACCTAGAGATTATCGGTTAATACCGGAAACACACTCAACCCTAGGTTTCCGGAAGGCAAATTGAGCTAAAATAACAATGGCAAAAGTCCATGTGTTTTGGGTACCCCACTTACACCTGCCCACGGAAGACGAAACCGTGTAAAATCGATAGTTCTTGGACAGACTAAGATAATATGTAATCATACCACATTTTTATAAGTTGAGGTTTAAAAGTTATTCTTTACCTAGTGTATTTTGTATAGGTTATTATGAGATTTTTGGTACCAAAGAAAATGATTTTCTTCCAACCTCTTTGTTGGAAAATAGCACTGCCTACCACATGCCATATAAGTGACTCTATGCCACATAATGGCAGTAAATGATGGCTTGGGCAAAAAATATCGATACCTATATTAAAATATCGATATTTTTCCAAATACATAATTAGCATATTATTATATATATCGTCGATATTTTTAATGGCGATATATCGACATTTATTTTACAGTATCGAATTCGTATCAATTTTAATACATTTTTAACGCGATTCTGGTTTAGTGTTTCATTTCATGTTAGGTACTAGATACTTGTTTAGACTCAAGCATTTATAAAAAAATACTATTTTCATCGTCCTTTTTTACGAATTTGAGAATATTTATAAATAATAATGTAAAAACTGACGATATATCGATATTTTTCACTCGATTTTTATCTATAGTATTTAGAAATGTCGATACGATAAATATCAATTTATTTTTTCACTTGGCCATCCCTAGTGAATGACATGGTTGACGTGATGACACGACGTTCAATTTTACCACAACAACAAAAAAAATTTTGTATTAATCAAAGACATTAACATATAATAGCATAGAGGGGGCATTGGGAATATTTTCATACAAAACTTTGAAGCTCAAGCGTCATGTCCTAGTCATGTCAGTTAGTATGAACGCGAGCTGTCATTCGGTCGAAATTGTACTAGACTTATTCCACTTGGAATAACTTTTGGCTTCAAATAATCCTCGCTTTGTCCCCTCTATGCCTTATATTATATTTTAATCTCTTTGGTATTAATAGATTTCCCAATCGATCGATTCGTGTTTTTAAGATATTTCTATTTTATTTGACTCAATATTTCCAACTGCTAGATTAATTAAAAAATATGGAAAATTTCGACTTGTTATGAGTCAATATAACAAGCATAGTGTGATACCCCGTGGGTGACTATTTCAGTGGGTACCAAAGCTGCCAATGTTCTTTGCTGACAGTCTATTGAAAATGAAAAAATGAAAATGTATTTATTTCCGTAGGTAATTGATAATTGCACTAAAAAACGTCAATAGTTTATAATAAGGCACTTTGAACTTGTCCATGAAGATTGGCTAAATGTCAGCAACCCATCTTCACCGACGTGTTGGTGGTTCCAAATGCAGTAGCCCGAGAAGAACCAGCAAGAAACTCAATTGCAGTTTTTTTTTATCTCATACCTACTATTCAATCTCATTTTATCTGTTCTAACATACATACATATAGCTAATGCTTTCTTCCCGCAAGGGTAGGCTATGGGCTCTCCATCACTCACGATTAGTGGTCCAAAAATACAATAAAAAAAATGGAAATGCAGAAACGGAATATACATCTCACAGAATAAGAGCAATTCCTTATACACCCCAATTAATATAATAATAATAATATAATCTCACGCCTTTCATCCCCGAGGGGGTAGGCAGAGGTATTCCATTACTGGATATACCCACATTTCACGAGATACATTGGACTCCTAAACGTGATAGGTGGTGAGCCCATCGCCGGACCGGGTCTATTTACACATGTCTCAGAATTAATTCTGAGACCTGCGGGTTTCCTCACGATGTTTTCCTTCACCGTCGAGCTAGTGATAAATATGTACGTAAGTTTTGAAAAACTCATTGGTACATGCCAGGATTCGAACCCGAGCCTCACTGATTTTCGGCCGGCTCTTTAACGTCCGGGCTATCACTGCTCTTCATATAATAAATAATATAATAATATTAATATAATATTATAAAAAAATATGATACATTCGTACTTTATAATAGTACGGTTTCCATAGGTAGCCTTAATTTCAGTTATGCTAATTCATTTTTCGGAAAAATTTTACACAAATTAAAAATAGCTGAAATTGATGAAGTAGTCGATACTGAACAAACTGATTTCAGGAATTACGCTAATTCTGTTACATTTTGTATTTGCCAACCTTCTCAGGAATAACCACTCTAAAGAGTAAAAAAAACCGACTATGGTTTTCTCATGGATTCCGTTGTCAGAAATGGACGAAATTAAAATTGGACCAATCTGGAAGCACCAGCTTTCAAATTAAAAACGAATCATCAAAATCGGTTCACCCAGTCAAAAGTTCTGAGGTAACAAACATAAAAAAAACAGACGAATTGATAACCTCCTCCTTTTTGAAGTCGGTTAAAAAGCATCTTTATTCAGAACTTATCATCCTAGGTCTTTTAATTTTAATAACATTCGAACAAATCCGAAGAAAACACGAAATCTTTAAGACCCTGACCTCACAATCAAGGAGGTCAATGTGTCTGCAGCATCCGAACGATACATCACCGAGATAGCGAATCAAGCGTTTCTCAGAAACCCGAGTTACGAGTAAACATTGATACAGGACCACAACATCACAGAAAACCAGCGTAAAGCAAGGCTTGCATTGCATTTCGTTGAGTGAGTGAGGTAACAGGAGGCCCAAACCCCTCACCCCCTCCCCCTACTCCCACCTCAAAGGCCGGCAACGCAGTTGTGACTCTCGAGTTGCAGGTGTCCATGGGCGACGGTAGTCACATACCATCAGGTGACCCGTCTGCTCGTTTGCCCCCTTTTCTCTTATAAAAAAAAATACAAACATAATCTCACGCCTTTTTCCTGGGGTAGGCAAAGACAATAGACTGTCACTTGCTACGAACCTGGCAGATCTCTCGTGCTTCATCCACATCCATTAAACGACTCATGGATCGTCGGTTTCGGGTACTCTTTATTTGGCTTTTCTTCAATACATCGCCGATCTGGTCAATTTAAGTACGCCTAGGTCGCCCTCTACCGACTCGCCCATTCACAAGACCACAAATCAAAACAAAAATGCTTTTATTCAACTTAGGGACTTATGCGTTGTATACGAATGAGGAAGATCTTCCCTTTGAGGTGAAAGGCTCCTCCATCAGACTATTCCTAGATATAAGTTTTGATTCTATGTTGCCCTTGAGTTTCTTGCTGGTTCTTCTCAGAGTACTGCATTTGGAACCAGCAACTCATCGTGGAGATGGGCTGCTGTTTAATTTAGGCAATCTTCATGGACGAGTTTTGATTGCCTTGTTATTAGGCTATTGATAAATTATTTTTGATTTTTGACTACGAAGAAAGTACAATGAAAGTTAAATGAAGACACGACAATACAGCAAGTGGCACAGCTATTATTTAATTTTAGATCTTGAATCGGCCACAGAGGCATGCAGCAACTGACCATCCCAAACTTCAATTGTATTCTAATAATACATCAAGGCCGCCTTAAAAATGTATCGGTGCTAACGCCAGCTTATACGGGGTGATACAATACCAGGAAAATAGCAAATGGAGGTGGTAAATACTTACCCAGAATATTGGAATTTCTTTAATAAAATTAAAATGTTTTATTAAAAATCGGAACTTTTAATTCCACTTATTTAAAGTAATTTCAACTCCACCGCTTAGTATGGTTGAGGAGAAAAAGCGAGAACAATATTTTAATCAATACTTACTTATTTGTAAATTCAGTTACATAATTTGGTTATTTTTCATTGTCGCATCGCTCTAAACCAGTCACTTTTCGTAATCCGAATATGATAACTATTTTTAATAAAAAGTTTCTAGCGACAGCGACATTTCGCGACAAAGAGAAGCAGACTATTTTCAAATGTGACATTCTGTATAAGATTCGATAAAGCATTGAGTTTCCCGGCCTGACTCAACAATAGCACCTATAAACAGACGGCAACTCGAACAATTAACCGCCCGAATTAGCCATTGGTCGGGCCCGATCCGTTTCGGCGAATGATTCACGGAGGATGCCACTATTAATACCGCTTCCCTTGCGAGGTGGGCGTGCGCATATCAATTGGTAAGTTGACTGTCTAGTTGACTCAGTTACTTAGGGTTCCGTAGGTAAAAGGGTGCCAGCTGGGCCCTATTACTAAGCGCTATCAGTCTGTCTGTCAGTGTGCTGTATCTCATAATTATTCCGACTGCGTGCGGGCTAAATACTTATAAAAACGAAAAGATATCTCACACCTAGGGTTGCCATCCATCCGGGTTTCCCCGGATTTGTCCTAGTTTAGAGGACATCCGTCCGGGCCGGGCTATTTGTCGTCCGGGTTTAAAAAAAGTCTTGGACCGCGACACACGCACTGTGCCTGCGATCAACTGACGATCCGACTCACTAAATTCACCGAAAATATGACTAAATTTAATTTTAAGGTCGAAAAATAAATAAAACATTTGACATTTTCAACTGTTTTTTTTACACTGACTATGTTTAAAAAAACCTGTTGACGTGTTCTGGGCTCCAAAATCCGGGGTTTTCACGCGTCTTGTCCTGGTTGCCAAATTTTAGAGATGGCAACCCTACTCACACTTCAATACCCGTCGACCATTTATACTACCGGGCAGCGCTAAAGAAATCGACTTGCATACATAAACACACATTACATTACATTGCATTGACATTACCCTGCTTTTTAGCGCCGACAGGTGAAAAATATGTATTTTCTTTATTATTTCTTTTTTATATATTTCTTTATTATTCGTTCCGTATTATCTTTCGTCATCATTGTTTTCCATATATACGCTAATAAGTTAGTATGCAAGTACATGTTGTAGCCACTCGTCGCGGATAGGGATGTGACATTGATCGAAAAAAAAACTATTATTTGAAAATGGATTTTTCTCTTTTAAATAATAATAGTTTTTTTTAATCCATTAATTTTATTAATAATAATATTTAATAATAATCGACTATAGAAAAAAACTATTAATATGAAAAATAATAATTTTATCACATTCTTTCTTCTTTTAACGTAAACTTTATGTTACTGAACGTACCTTCATTCTCTAACTATATCTTCATTTGTAGCGCTGTTTACAAAAATCGATTAAAATGTAAATATAATTTAAGAATCGATTATTTAATTAAACAAATCGATTATTCCAAGTCGATTATTTATTCACATCCCTGCTTTCAGACTTACTGCACCCATTCCTAGTTCCATTCCAGTCACTCCACACATCCATCGCAACATAAACAACTAGTCGACTTAAATAATGCGGCATTCCCGGTCGCCCTCAAATTCGCGACCGATTTGAAACTGTGCCGCAGTTGCTTTATTGGTAAGTGTTACGACTGTCATTGAATTTATTATGACATGGTTTTAGAACGCAACCTGCTAGTCGTAATTGTAATAATTGATTTCTTAAGCCGAAAACAAACTATGGGACGCGGCTGGCGGACGTGGCTGATAGCCGCGACTTAAAAGGGATCCAGGTAATGTATGTACTATCAGCAAACGCTAAGCCAGATACATTTTGAAGAATTGTCGCTTGTAAGCTTAAGTTTTACTACCTCGACCCTAATTAAAGGTAAACAATGAGAAGCCAGTATCACCGTTTTTTTTTTGCATACCGATCCATTCATCTACACTAAATGGTCATAAACATGAAAGAAGCACTTTTTGTAATTGTCATTGTTACTATAACTTATAAGTGAGGGCTTTGTCGCCACGGGGTGGGAAAAGATAGCTGCTCTCTAAAATGACACTTAGGTGTATCAGGCAGAACTTTTACTGATAGTACACTGAGCTGTGCACACTATCGGAGGTAAGTCGTGGACGTAACCTTGAGCGTTCGGACGTCCGACAGAAATCTGGCGTGCTGGATTCAAAAGACTGTGTACACTTATAAGTCGCGGCTGTAAGCCGCGTCCATCAGCCGCGTCTGGTAGTTTATTTCCAGCTTTATTCTACACACCTGCTGTTAGTGTTGTCATAAATGAAATGAAAAGGTAGGTAAGGTGTAAAAATAAATAGTAGATTGTGTCGCTCCCTTGCGACTTCTTTACGCACTAAACACGTTATGAAATGCCTTAGTTGACAGAACTAATTTTAATTTGACAGGACTAAACATCTCTCGTCTCTTTTCTTTTCTATGAGAAAGAAAATGACAGGAGTAAACTAAATAAGTTTAGTCGCTGTAAAGCAAAATCAGTACCATTGCCTATTTAAAGAAAATATTCCATCGCTACATTTACCGTTTTGTGACAAGTACTCATGTACCCGACTATACCACAAGTGTACATAATGGATTACATTATTAATATTAATCGAACGGATCAATAGACGGCCTCCTTCGCCGCTGCTGAGTCGTGTCAACCGCGTTTTGTTATTGCTAATCGATGCCTGCCCACAAATGGCAATGCGCTGAAGAAGCGAACTGGTTACTGAGTGAAATTACTAGAAATAGGTAATGCTACTTAAATGAAAAAAAGACCATAAATTACGAGATTTAAAATAGATTTTCATTAATCTGACTTAAGTAGGTACGATTAAAACTAAGAGAACTTGAAAATAATAAAAAAAATATTTAAAATCTAATTGAAAGCGATTGGCGAAATTAATACGAAATTTTGAAAAAGGTTCCTTAAGTAACGTGGACATTAAGAAGGGATTTTTGGAAATTCTCACGAGAATGGGAATAAACAGATATATTATTTACAATATTTCACGATAAAAAGTCAAGAACAAGAACCATGTGACAGCAAGCAGAAGCTAACTGCCAACAACATTTAGAATTAAGACAGACCAGTGCGGTCTCAGACCTATTGGACCATTTACACGAGGCCAATGACTGAGCGAATCCATTAAGCCAATCCAAACTGCGTTCATCAAAGGCTTGAGGACAATCTAATGCAGTGGACTGTTTCTATTTACACGAGGCCATTATTGGATTGTATCTGTGGAATGGTTCATGGAATCGCCTCGTGTAAATGTTCCATAAAACGTTGCCATATCTAGGATACCACGGCAACGGTTAACACCAGATCACGGGCGCTTTCAAGAAACAAACAAAAAAAGAACGCCAACAAAAAGCAGTGCGATCCGCCGGCCCATTGACCGACGTCGGAATGCGTAGACGCACGGGAGGCAGCGCACGCGCCTGTCTGCCATCCTTCAAGATGGCGGCGGGTAATTATTCCACGATTGTGTCTAGAGACGAGGCTCTCGTGGCCTTTCAAAGCTGGTAAGTAAGAACTGCGTGAGGCTTGGATACGATTCCAGCAATGAGTTGTTCAAAAACTTATGTAATTTTTTTTATACTATAAACGAGCATACGGGTCACATGGTGGTAAATGACTACCGTCGCCTATAGACACCTGCAACTCGAGGGTCACAAGTGAGTTGCCGGCCTTTGAGGTGTGAGCTCTCGGTTTGAAGGTCGTATCGGTCCGGAAATACCGCAGGCGTCAATTTGTTCCACATATTAATCACTAGTTAGACGGCAAAGTTTGTGAGAAAACATACCCCAGAACTGATTACGAGGCATGTGTAGCACACCCCGGTCCGGCGATGGGCTCACGTATCACGTTTAAGGTTAAAAAACAAAATGGTTTGCCTGAGCTAAACACAAACTCCCAATCCACGGTGGGCTAGCATGGGAGATTATACTCCATAATTCCTGTGTGAGGAGAGCACAAAGCTTAACGGTGGGCTGTTATGCCTCAATATCATTCAAGAATGACTTGGTATACAAGCTTGAACAATAAATACTATGTAGGTTGTTCAATAAATAAAAGCAGTCTATACAAGAAATGATACAAGACAAAAAGGTCAAGATCACTGATCATCTGAATGAGTTAGTATTATATAGACCTGAGAGGGCCTCACACAAGATGGAACTCATTAGTAACATCGATATAAATAATTATTACCGTTATTTATATAATCCAGTATGACATAGGACCTGTACATAGTTCCAAAGGTCCTTTAGCACACGGGTTAATTATAATAGTACCGCTTTTATTCACGTAAACGACATAGAAACAAACAAAATGAACTTAAATTATTACAATTTGATTGATGATACAATCAAATTGTAATAATGGATTAAAAAACTTATCTGAAAAAAAAAAACATTAAGGTGCTTTAACGAACGAATTTTTGTATTTTCCTGGATACTATTACCAAATGAAGGGTGTAATACATAACAATGCCAATAGGATCGACTGTAATGGTATTACTAGAATTCGAACTTCAATAATTTTACTTTTTTGGAACAATTTTAGCATTTATCTACACTTTACTGGATTTTCGTAATAATATTCACTTCGTAAATAAAACTGTTGTAGTTATAATTCCCAATGAATAAAGTTGCAACACTATAGGAAGTATCCAAGCAGAACCAGAAGTTAAAAGAGCCTAAATCGTTCAAGAAATTACGAAAAAAACTGCTTTAGAAGTAATACAGCGCATGCATTCCAACAAGTTTACGAGCGATATAACGCGCAGTTTACAGCGACAGAACGCACGGCCGAACTATAAACGATACGTCTTAAACGACCAATCGTAAAACATGACAAATGCTTTGAAATAATAAAAAATATCGTGAATCAAACATGTATCATTATGAACCCATAGCAACGAAACGTAAAGCTGGGGTCCCACGGTCCGCTATTCTACGGATCAGCTACACTCAGCCGACGAGCACGGACGGCGACGCACCACAGGCAGGGCCGGTCCAACGGTGCGTGTCGGTGTGTGTAGATGTTTTTATGTTGTCATAATGCAAAGCGAAAGAAAGAGAGAGAAGAGCGCACCTTTGAAGTTACCGACTCACGATGGATACGGGCGCACCGCCACAGACGTTCTGTGCTATCACGGACGAGGCCTGCGTGCATCCGCGATTTTACGGACCGTGGGACCCAAGCTTAAGAAGGATCCTCGTGGCTTAAAGATAATACAGGTGAGATTAACCGCAATCAAAATAAACTAAACGTTGTTTTGACAGACGCTAAATGAAGATTCAAATAGAAATAGAAGTAAATAAAATGAGCAACAACTACTAAAAGTCAACACTAAAAGATGCTGTTATTGAATGTTATTAAAATAAAAGTCACGTCTAAAGGATAATATTACAGCGGGAATTTATGAATTATTAATACACTGACAACAATCTTGGCTCATAAATTATTGAAAACTAACAGATGCCAATGCCGATAAAATATAATAAATATAATTCTAAATGATTTACAAACATCGTTATGTGCGTTGAAACAGATCAAATAGATATATTTTTATCTAATGATATTATTGACGTTGACACAAATTGATGGGCGAAACATAGGGATATTGGAATAGAAACTTCTGTTTAAAAATCAGTTAGATTGCACAGTGTTTTTGTCTATTCGCTTTTTCATTTCATACTCAACAAGGAAACGCTTGGCGGCGTTCATCGCGTTTCTGTGGGATTGTCCAAAAATACAGTCTTAGCACTTACGTCATTTATGGAAACTTTACGTGAAATTTCATGCTTCTAAACCCAGTTGTTTCGGCTGTGTGTTGATCGATAGGTCAATCACCCAATCAGTTCCTTCTTTTCTATATTCTATTGAGTGATAAAGTGATAAATCGTTAAGAAACTCAGATATATCGTACGTTTGACTCCCACAAACTCATTTGTTTATTTGTTAAGACTACTCGACTACATTTTCACCTGTTAAAATGTTTGTTATTGTTACTACCTTAGCTATCTTTTAATGGCACGTAATAAAATTAGACAAATATTTCTTCACTTGAATTATTATAGCTCTCATAACGTTATCTTCTATTGAACACAATGCAGTAAAGTTTTTATACGCTACACGTGGCGATTTTATTACTATTTTTATTTATCGACACATTTTTGCAAGCGCATTTAGGTAAACATTTTTAATTAACAATTTAAGTTCATTCGATTGATTTTGATAATTAAAAGTAAATCGGCACTGCTATCATTAGGTACTTCCGTAATGGAAATTACAAAGCGAAAACACTAGTAGAATTACGATCAATTGGATGGGTCGGTTAAGATATTTATGAAGTGGCGCTCAAATTACTTCAATATCTACTCGCCATGCACACTTCAGACAAAAAGTACATAATACAACCAACGCAAATATCGAGAACAGAAAATACATCACTATTGACGGTTAATTTACAGGTCAAATCGATAAACTGATTATGATTCTACTATAGTCGCCCTTCACTACAATGACGTCAAAGACTATCAACATGATGGAGCTGGTCTGTGCTTTACCAATTGTTTTAAATATTTACTTCATACCTAAAAGTCTGTGTAAACTATAATACCGGTTAACAGTAATTATAAGTATACAGTGCCTATACAAACTTGTGAACACGCTTGATGGTATACGATTTGTATAGCACTGCAAAGTGATTCAACCAGTTCTCAAGAGCGATCGAAGGTCAGCCTTTGACAAACGCGAGACGTCTACAAAAAGAACACTTGAATTACAGCGTCATTACCACCAAAAATACGAAACGAAAACCTACCAAGTACTACTATGAGAATTCCAAACGATATTTTCTAGACTATTTTTTTTTCTTATTATTAATGGACTTGCTTTTACATTCAACACAGATAGTCTACGATGGAACTAGCTCACCTTATTTAGGTTATATGAACTCGGGAACAAAGACGCAGGAAACGAATTACACTCCTTGAATGTGTGCATTATTAAAGATGTAAGTAAACCGTGTTGACAGGAATTAAAAAATCAAAACAATTTAATAAGTCCTGAGATCAAAGCATAAAAACAAAGTGACAACATAAAAGTAACCGCGAAGCAAAAATAAAGACTTGTTTGTGGAGTGATGCAAAAAGATTAAAATAGGTCTGCCGAAACGCAAAGGAGTCTAAATGCTCGTTTTAAACCTCGTTACTATTTGTCGCAGTACGTAATCATTCTAATATTAATATGGGTTACAATAACACACGTGAGTATTCGGCGTCATTTATTATAAATAGTACACAGACTTACCTCTTCCACTGAACAGCCAGGAATTCTGCTTGTAAGCATCCGAGCCTTTCTTCTTCAATATCGGAGTCTGTTCCACCACGCTTGCCTGCCTACTTCTCCCAGCCAGAGGAGTCTTCACGCTTTTCTTCTTTGGCTTCTTCAAAGTCCCGCTGTGAGATTTCCTCAGCGTATTCACTTTCAAACTCTGGCTCTTCCCTCTTACTTTACTTTTGCTTCTAGATGTTTGTCTGCTCAGTCTTCTCCGGTGTTCTCCAATCGGTTTTGGAATTGGAGGTTCCTCGTCTGAGTCGGTTTCTACTGGACGCTTCACTACGCTCGCCACGCTTATAGCTGACTGACGCTTCTCCTCTTCAAGAAACCGTTTAGTGTAGTTCAAAAGTTCTTCAGTGCTTATAATTTTATCTACAACTTCAGATACTGCTTCCACCGCCTTCATTGTTGCAGTAGGAGTCTTTTTCCTCCTCAAAAAGTTCAGTGCGCTGACAGAAGACTTGCTACTTTTTCTTTTGGGGGCCTCCGCCGTACTACTCTTCCGACTGCTGGACTGACTTTTCGACTCTTTCTTACTGTTTTTTCTGACGGCATCGTCAAGTTTCATTGTAGACCCATGAATCGAATCCCTGTCCTCTTCACTCCAGAGGCTCTCCCTCGACTTCTTCTTTTCGGAATGCTTGTCTAATTCCTTCTTCGTCATGTCAAACAACTCGTCACCAAATGTTTTGACCATTTCCAGAGGATTTGAAAGCGACAAGGTTTTCCTATGTCCCTTCTTGTTCCTGACCTCTACCTCCTCGTCTGTGATTGCCAGCTTCAGTGACTCCTTGCTCATAGTCGGGGTTCTCCCGAGGCGAGGGATGGCGTCATCGCTGGCGGATATCGCGTCGCTGTGGCAGTCCGCCGACTCGTACAGCGATTCATCGCTTTCGTCTCGTCTCTCTGTTGGAACATTAAATAATTTAGCAAAAATTAAACTGGTTGCAGTTATAAATTTCCTTGCCATTCTAATTATACCCCTAATTAGACCGTCGCAGCTTGATCGATTGACAGAGACTGTTGCTGTTGCAAAAAAATAAAACAATGACCGTATTGACAACAAGCGTTCCAATCGATCAGACAATCGCAAGAGAGACAATGTTAAGATTAATCCGTGAGTCATAGCAGCTGTGTCGCCACAAAAAGCGTCATTACCTTAATTGCGATTACCATACAATGTGACGTTTAACGTTTTAATAAACTTGTGAGGCGGCGTGTGACCACTTTCTTTAAATGTAAAGAAAATTAGATGTACGTTACGCATTTCATGTAAATGTTAATGAAGACAATAGTACTTGTAAAAGCGAAAGTTTTCCATACTTTCTTTGGAGTTCAAATGCTAAGTCTAGGTGATTTACATCTAACCCGATGTCTAATCGTTCATAATTCTTTTTCTGTAGTGCTTTCTATTTTCTTTGGACTGTGTTTTCTTTAGCATTTACATAAAATGCATTTTAAAGGTCCTACGTACGGACTACTTTCTTTTGGTTTTGAATTATTTTACATTTCAAACTTGTCTAATTATTCTAATTATTGTACCTATTTTAATGATTTGGCTATGCTAATACATTTTAAATTAATACGTAATGAATATAACGCACTTTCTTAATTCTTTACATAAGTAATGTTGGTTTCGTGTCTTCATCTAAACAAGCAAAACTATAAACGTTTCTTTTGTGTTGCTTTCTTCAAATGAAAACCTTCGAAAAACTACATAAATCTTAAATAAGTATAGTTTTCTTAAATAAGAGGACACAACTTCTATTTTACCAAAAACCTAATTACTTAATTAAAATAATGATTTGAGCTCTGAGCTCAGTCCCACATGGTTCCTCTTTAGAGGATATGTCTTGTGTGTATATATTGTAAATAAGTAAATGAACCTATTAAAACAGAAGACTTGTCGTTAGAGTTTTTTCGATTGCTGGTAAAAATAACAATATGGCGGATTATAGCTCTGATTTCAACTTCGACTTTTAAATGCCAGTTTTCGCTTGATTTAGAGTTTATTGTTTTTCATAAGCTTCGTTTTATACGAGTACCTGACTAGATTACGAGAGTAATACATCTACTAATATTATAAAGAGGAGAGCATTTGTTTTTTTTTTGTATGTGGTTTGTCATGAATAGGCTTACGCGTGTGGACAGCTATTTTTTATACGCAGTCAGATTTATTTCCCTATCATGTATGTGATAATAGCTGAATAGTAATATAACATCGGTATGTTTATCAAAACATAACCTGAAACTGCTATCAGCTTAACAATGTGGGTTAATCTTATCTTTGTTTGGGGAAGCTGGGCTATTCCGGTAGCTGTTAATTCCGCCATAAAGAGAGCAAACATTTGCGGTGCAGCGAGATAAAGTTAAATAGGGCAGCCATTGACATTACGTTATGCAACGAGCTCAATGTGATAATGATAGCAATATTTCATTCCGGGCGACATTTTTATAGTGTTGGACTATTTTTTCTATGCAGTGGTGTTTTTATCATCAATTATTAAGGCTTAGTTCAATAAGTAAAATATGAGTTGATCTAATTTTGTACCTATAACCAATGGAACTAAATGAATTATCAATTATCAACTCCGCGGTTAAAAGTGTAGATAATATAAATAATATGAAATTATTTTATACTTTTTCGATTGAATTGTTATTATTGTTATGTTACGAATTAACTATTTTTTTGATGTCTTAAAGAAATGACGAAGCATCAACAAAACATTAATCAAAATTTAAAGAGGAAAGGAAATTTAAATTCGCTCTTAATTCCGATTTGGCTACCGGGTTTAGACGAGGTATTTACACATTGCGACACTTTCTAAGGTAAAGGTCATATTCGGAGTGTCATAAGGGTACATTTAACGCGCCTCAACCCTAACAAATCTTTTTTTTAGGGTTCCGTACCTCAAAAGGAAAAAACGGAACCCTTATAGGATCACTTTGTTGTCCACCGTCCGTCCGTCTGTCAAGACCCTTTTTCTCAGGAACGCGTGGAGGTATGAAGCTGAAATTTATATCAATTACTCAGGTCTACTGTCCCTTGAAGCTGTGAAAAAATCAAACTTCTAAGCCAACGCAATCAAAAGATACAGCCGTTTATGCCGCAAATTTTCGACACTTGCAAGGGAATCAAAACCTACAGGGTGCTTCCCGTGAACTCAGAATCTTGAAATTTGGTACGAAGCAACGTCTTATAGCATAGATAAAGGAAAAATTACGAAAACCATAAATTTGCAAGGTTGTACGGAACCCTCGGTGCGCGAGTCCGACTCGCACTTGGCCGGTTTTTTTTAATATTTCTAGTGCCTTTTTCACACGGCTAATGTGTTATGTGTTTTGCGTATCTGACATTTTTGTGTATTCGACATTCTGCTTATCTGTAATTTTTCATATTTGACTTTTTTTTCAGGGGTGATTCCTTCTGTGTCATTCGTTAATCTACCTTAGGCACCAAATTGGTACAACCAATGACTAATTCTGAGAATTAACGAGACCTAGCCTTGAAGCCTGCGCGTACGCATAGATTACGTAAGCTTCACCGTACGCTTGGAATATTAAGTCGTTATGAAATATCAATAAATTTTCTATACCTACCTATTCTGGTACCTACCTATCCTCAATGTGGTAGTTGACTGCTTAGTGAAATTAGTAACTTTTTATCATCTGTCTAAATTCTTTACATCTCTCTATCTCTTTTCCTTCTCTATAAGTATTTTGCTGGTTCTTCTCGGGGTACTGCATTCGGAAAAAGCAACTCTTCGGTGGAGAGGGGCTACTGTTTACATTTAGCCAATCTTCATGGACGAGTTTAGAGTGCCCTGTTATTAGACTATCTATTGACTTTTACAAGTGTAATTTTTAATTACCTACATAAAATAAAAACATTTTCATTAAAAAATACGCTCTCGTCTTTTATACTCTAGGGGCAAGCAGAGGTATTTAATTCCTATCAATACCTATTTTAACCACTATATTTTCGGAGCCCGTAACTTTAATTTAACTCTGTGAAAATAGTTTTAAAATAATCTTCAAGTACTGCGCAATAAAAAGCCAGAGCCAAATGAGTCATTCCCGTCACAAAGTTTGGCACAACCCTATGGCAAAAAACAGACCGAGCACGTAAATGTACATCTCCACAAAATAATCGAACAACGATTTGTATCTTTGTTTTATATCAAGTTTTGTATGTATGAGTCGATTAGTGGATATGGATGAAGCGCGAGTGGGCCAGGTTTATAGCAGGTGGCGGGTGTTTTTGCTTACCCCTATGGGAAATAGGCGTGAACGTATGTACGCATGTAATGTTGAGGAAATTTGTTAATAATTACTTATAAGGAAAGTTATAGTTTGTATGGCAAAAATGTAATTCAATTGAAATTAAATCGTTTATTTTTAATTATGTTAAGGCGGTTATGTGTAAATTTTTCCGCGTAAAACTTTTTGTAGCGCAACGTAAGATTCATAATTAACGAGATTACAGTAGGAGTAATAACTTTTTCTTTAAATAAATTTGAATAATTATTACATTGCTTATTCATTACGTATCTCAAAACTAGCTCAAATTAAAACGGGTAGATGGGCTCTTCCCATAAATAACTCATTAAGAAACTGTACTACATGAATTTTATGTTTAGCTTTGATGATCTCTTCTCACTAATGTACATTAATAAATTAGTATGACATCACGTCTGCGTACAAGAATGAAACTTGTACTAACATACACGTTTAAGTTTCCATTCAAAGAGGTTAGACGAAAATCATTCTCTGAGAGAATTTTTTTTCTTTAAACGTCTTTGTTTCCATTACTCAATTTGTACGTCTGCAACTCAGATCAAATGAAAAGTAAAGATGGAGCGCTGCGAAGGATAAACTGAAGCCAGAAAAACTACTCCACGCTCTGTGCATACACGCTCACGGGCACATTTCCCGATGACATAATTTAATTTTTGACGTGACAACGTCTTATAATTTGATGGAACCGGCGGCATGCACGAAAAAGTGTGACGTATGCGGCGTTCCAGTGCAAGCGAGAGCGCGCAACGAGCGACAAAGAGGCACAATCCATTCCATCAGTATTTTCTTATGACGTTGTCACGTTCAACTATCGTCAGTAAACCGACTTTACAGACAACCGTTTTTTTTTCGTACGTATTGCATCAACTGACGTACTAGTTCTAACTGATCGGTGTGGGTCGAGTAGTTTGCTTGTAAATTTGTGGATTTGAGCGTAAATGCACAGAGCGTGGAGTAGTTTTTCTGGCTTCAGTTTATCCTTCCTCCATCTTTACTTTTTATTTGATCTGAGGTCTGCAATAACAAAACATTCGGACCGATATTTATGTAAATCATTTATCATGCCTTTGCTATTATTTTGAATGTTGCTTACATCGATCAGATCGGCGATGTATTGAAAAAAAGCCAGATAAAGAAAACCCGAAACCGACGAGTTTGTATGAACCGATTGATGGATGTGGATGAGGCACGTGAGGTATGCCAGGATCGTAGCAGGTGGCGGGCTGTTGTCTCTGCCTACCCCTTCGGGAAAAAGGCGTGAGCATATGTATGTATGTATGTTGATTATTGCTCTATATGATTGGTTTACGTATATGGTAACAAACTTTTACAGCGTAGTTAGTATCTTTGTTATGTATTTTTGATTTGAACTTATATTGTAGTCCTGCTATAGGATTCATGCACAGAAATATAGTGTTTTTAATATCATTTTCATATTTCATTTAGTTATCAACATTAAAATGACAGCACTACTTTTACTGAAGATTTTTTGAGTCAATACGAAAATGTTTCAAGTATTTTAAAGAATTTCCTGCATACTTTTACAGATGCCTGCCACATAATATACTATCATTAGGTATAACGAACCAAAACCCAAAATATACAGTCCAATGAAAATTTTACAAACATGGCGTTTCGATTCGGATTCCTGCCAAAAAGTCTACAGCTGCATCAGTGTAAGTTTACACTCTATGCCCGCGATGTGACGTCACCATGTCGGCCATCGGTTCGCCGATACCAAAGAGATTAAAATATAATAGGACATAGAGGGGGCATTGGGAATATTTTCATACAAAACTTTGAAGCATGTTTGAAGCTCAAGCGTCATGTCAGTTAGTATGAACGCGAGCTGTCATTCGGTCGAAATTGTACTAGACTTATTCCACTTGGAATAACTTTTAGCTTGAAATTTTCCTCGCTTTGTCCCCTCTATGCCTTATTATATTTTAATCGTTTTGGCCGATACCGACCTTTTCGCCGACAGTTTTTGCCAACAAAAAACAGACTGCATTGTGCGAGTGAAAATTTCAATTACCCATTTAATTAGGCCCATACTCGCACAAGAAGTTCACGTTCATTGGATCATAAACTGAGATTGATGGCTGCGAACTGGCAATTTGAATATGAGACTTGTCACAATGGAATAAGGTGTAAGGTAAAGGTAGCGCGATGAATTACAACTCGTACAAAGGAAATGACGTTAGGGTATTTTATTGTATCGAAATGAAATTACTAGTGATCATTTTATTAAATACATCATCAACCCGTAACAGCCCACTGCTGAGCTAAGGGTCTTTCCTCACACATGAGGAAGTATGGGCTTTAATCTCCCACGCGAGCCCACCGCGGATTGGGAGAGGGTGTTAAGCTAGTGGCCACTTAACAGTCAGAATTTTTCAAGCCACCCAAAGGGTATCTGACATGGCTTAACGACTTCCATTGTGCGTAAACACAATGAAAACCGGGACCAACAATTTTACGTGACTAGGCGGTCGCCCATCCACTGACTGACCGCACCCAACTTTGGTTAGCCAGTGTGATCGTTACAAACACACTGGCACCGCAGGCAGGCATTTACAACTGTCTGCAGTTCCACTGACAACTAATAGAAGTTTTATTGAAAAGATTAATCTCAAAACACCGCTAAAACTGCGTTTCGATTTTCATTTTACATTTATATCAAAAGTCAAAATAATAAAGCAATTTAATAGGTACAGACAACAAAGTTGTTAGGGTTACATGGCCAGTAAATAAGAACTATTTTTTCTGGGGAAGTCATAAATAAATCTTATTGATTAATGTTTATTTCAAAACGTATCTTTGATACCTATAATTTACCAAAAAAATACTATAAATACATTTAAGGCTTTAAGAGAACACTGAATCTTAGCTTTTGGCCATGTAACCCTAACAACTTTGTTGACTGTACTAAAAATTATGACGTCACATCACAGCTTGTTAATTCAGTACATTTTCTATAATGACATGGATGAGGTTATCCACCGTATTTACGTCGTTACTTTTGTTTATGGTATCACCGTGTCATATCACACCCTAATTCTACGCGGAGGAGCCTAAATAACTAAATATCACGCAATATAACGAATAACGACCCCTAAATAACTTTCCATATGAAGTTATCAGTTTATTGCCGAGTCGATTATAATTTTTATAAAGCAGATTATGATGTAATAGTTGCAGAACTAAAGAGAGTTAATTGGCACGATACTTTTAAGGATCTAATAAGTGTAAATGACATGGTTTCTGCATTTTATGGTATTTTGGAAAACTTATTTGAAAAATATGTCCCTAAAAGTCAATCTAAATCCACAAAATTTCCAATTTTGTTTAGTAAAAATCTAATAAAACTATTAAACGAGAAAGAAAAAGTGCGAAAAAGGCTTCGTAAATTTGGTAATCCTCGAGACGAACTTGAATATAACTTACTACGACAGCGCTGTCACAAATTTGCGGATATTTGTAAGAGTAAGTACAATGAAAAAATGGAGTCTAACATAAATAAAAATCCAAATATGTTTTGGCGGTACATAAAAGACAAGCGCAAAGGTCTATCTGCACTTCCGGCAGAAATGAAAATGAATGATACTTCTGCTTCTACGGGAACAGAAATTGCTAACCTTTTTGCGAAACAGTTCTCTTCTATAAATACTAATAATACTCCAAATATCAATAATTATAGTTATAGCTCTATTACTGACTCTATTACAGGAAACTACATTTCAGGAGCTAAATTTACTGAACACGAAGTCCTAATTGCAGTCAAAAAGCTGAACATACGTAAAGGTGCAGGTCCAAACAATATACCCCCCCTGTTTCTGAAGCGTTGTGGATCTTCTATTTCACTACCACTCTCGATCATATTTAACAAATCCATAAATACAGGTGTATTCCCAGATGAATGGAAAAAGGCAAAGATTGTACCTATACATAAGAAAGGTGACCAATCAGACGTTAGAAATTACCGGCCTATCTCTATTTTATCCAGTCTCTCAAAATTATTTGAATCCCTTATTCACCCGCTGGTTGCTAAGCATGTAGAAAATGGTTTGTCTGACTTTCAGCATGGTTTTCGAGAGAAACGGTCTGTTGATAGCAATCTTGTGGCTTTGGTATCTGCTATAGCTCGTGATGTCGATAAAGGATCGCAAGTTGATGCCATATATACTGATTTTAGCAATGCCTTCGACAAAGTTAACCATAAGATATTACTATCTAAACTGAACTTAAATGGAATCGGTGGTTCCTTACTGAGTTGGTTCGCCTCCTATCTTACAAAAAGATCTCAGATAGTGGTTATTAATGGCTTTGAATCTAATGTTTATTATGCAGAATCTGGAGTTCCGCAAGGATCTCACCTTGGACCTATACTTTTCCTTATATTTATCAATGACATTGCCTCATATATTCGTCATTCTAAAATATCTTTGTTCGCTGATGACTTAAAGATTTACAGAGTTGTGAAAGATTCAAATGATACTGTGCTTTTGCAAAATGACATAGATAATATTCAACGCTGGTGTACTGCAAACCATATGATGCTAAACATAAATAAATGTTTTCAAATTAGTTTTACGAGAAAAAAGAATCCCATTGTAACCACTTATCTACTTGATAACGTTGCACTGGAGAGAGTAGACGAAATTAGAGACCTGGGTGTCACTCTAGATAGTAAACTCAAGTTTACTTCTCACGTAGACAATATCGTTAAGAAATCAGCTCAAATGTTAGGATTTATCAAACGAAATTCAAAAGGATTTAAGCTACAACAGACCCGAATTTTGTTGTTTAATACTTTGGTTCGTAGTCGATTGGAATTTGCCAGCGTGGCTTGGAATCCAGTGTACAGTGCGCCATCACAGCGCGTTGAGGGTATCCAACGCGCTTTCACTCGACACCTGGCTTTTGTTTCGCGAGGTACTTCTCACAAACATCCCTACAACCAGCGATTAACATTTTTTAAAATGACAACTTTACGTAATCGACGCATGATTTCCGACCTCTTGTTCCTCCACAAGCTTCTAAATTACAAAATCAACTGCACGAACCTTCTCGATATGATAAATATAGCTGTTCCTTTTAATTACCCTCGTCATCCCGTAAATAATATTCTTACCCTTCCATGACCTAAAACTAACCTCGGCCTGCATTATCCTCTTTCTAGAATAAGTTCCTTATATAATGCTGTAAATAAAAAAATACCTGACATCGATGTTTTTCATGACTCACAAGTTACATTCAAACATAAGCTGCTGAAATCATGTCAAGATTTAAAACCGTCCCCCTGAACCGTCCTTTTTTAAGTTTTTTATAGTTTTTTATAGTTTCTTATAATTTTTATTATGTTTTTATTATTAACTTGTCTTATAATTTTACGCAAATGTTGTGCGTGCTACTAATTGGCGAGCATATTATGTAATAGTTTTAGTCTACCTTAAGTTTAAAATGTCACGTTATGTTTTGCTGTAAGCATGCCTAATAAATAAATAAATAAATTGCCAGCTATAAACTTAAGGCAATCCCCACCCATCACTATTTAGTAATAACTTAATAAGCATATCCTACGATTCCTACACTATGAATAGGTTGCCTCTCTTGAAATCGAATGCCGTAATATCAAATAACCAGATTTTACCCGCAGCTTCGCTCGCGCACGTTTATTTCACCCCCTTAGGGGTTGAATTTTGCAAAATCCTTTCTCTGTGGATACCTACACTGTATAAGCTATCTGTGTGCAAAATTTCAAGTCTCTAGACCCAGCGGTTTAGGCTGTACGTTGATACATCATCAATCAGTCAGTCAGTTTATCATTTTATATATATGTAAAGACATTTGATCGAAAACGTTAACTTATAAGCGTTGCAGTTGACTGTCTTGATCAGGTTCAGTACCTACATAATATCAAAAGTAAATTGTAAAACGCCAAAGATCGATATCAATTTCTCAATCCATCAAATTTTCGAAAAAAATGCGGATAAAACGTAGTATGTTCTGAGTTACAACATTTAGTTTGAACTGGAAACTGGTCAGTTTTACAAATAAACGATTTGGTACGCATTTCGTCATACAAAGGTAGTTTAGACACACTTTCCATGTCTTTACTGTTTATTAGTATAGGTACATAACATAACGGATTGTATGACTAGGTGATGCAAAGAACAATAAGTTCTATTCTTAATTACTTAAACTACTATTTCTTCTTAACTCTATAGTCCGTCACATTGTATGTTTCGAAAATGGAAGCTGCTATGACAAACGGTAACAGTTATTTTTTTGTATAAATAACGTTCTTTATAACTATAACAGCAACATCGTTATATTATATTAAAATGGCAAGAAAATTATTTTCACAAATTACTGTTATTTTGTACTCGAATAAGACTAAAAGTAGAATTAAAATTATAGAACATGTAACATAATCAACGCACACTGCCAGCCTTCCCAAATCGTTTTAAGCTTTACTTACTTGCAACACAGTTCATTTTTAAATGAATCGATTATTCATTCAATTCGACACAAACAAAACATTGTAACATTGGCCTGTGTTTATTATGTTACACGTTGCATACAAAATTTGATCAAACATACCTTGAGACACTTTAATGTCAAGTATATCGGAGTATCGTCTCTTCTCTTTCTCACTCTCCGCCGACGTCTCTCTCTCGCTCGACTCCCTCGTCGGCTTCAGGAGCACTGCTTTCTTCCTCCTCAGTTTTCCCGCTACGCCATTTTCAACCGTCTTCTCCACATGTTTAGGTTCTCTTTTGAACCACATCATTGGGCCGACCATTAATGACCAGTCGCTTCACAAAAAAACTATTAACGTTATTCGGTTACATTTGTATCCGTTATAATAACTATTTTCACTACACAGTTTCGTTACATTTGTATCCGTTATAAAAACTTCACTTCGCTGTTTCGGTATCACTTTGTTTCAATGTATCCACATGGTTTTTGGCAAAGCGCGATCTGTAATTTGGTCCAATCAGTTATGACGTTCTTGGCAATGTCCGTCTACAGTTTAAGATATAAAAGCTATTTTTAAACTTGGATTGTCGTCGTACGCTACGTGAACTCATTACTAAATATGTGCGTATTCAGTTGTTTCTAGTGCCGATGCCCGACCAGAGAGAGGTTCGGGTTCTAGAGAGAATTTGTCATTTCTATACAAAGAAAATACATGTTTTTTTAGTTAATGTGGTAATTCTACAAAGAAAAAATAAAACAAATTCACTAAAATAAAAATAAAAATGCAAACTTTGTTTTCGTTCTTTGAATAAAAAAGTTGTTGCCGTTGTTTAAAATATATAACAATAAGAGTACACTAGCAGACTCCTGGCAGGGTCGCCCGCGTATATATAATTTTCCCGTTCCCGTAGGAATTTCCAAAAATCCCTTCTTATTTCTCACTCATTCGTCACGTCATTCATTTGAATAATACCGTTGATAAACTAAATTAACGGGATCTGTCATACTTCTGACAACTACGGCGAAGGTCAATGCTTGGCACATACTAATGAATGAGGCTAAAATTATTCATTAATGCACGGGTGCTAGAAGCACAAAAACACGATATACGACCGATTTTAAAAAAACTGAGAGATTATCTTTCTTTGTTACCTCAGAACTCCCTCATTTACGAGTATATACAGATTCTAAAATTTTTTTACGTGACGTCTTATAATTCGATGGAGCCGGCTGCATGCACGAAAAAGTATGACTTATGCGGGCGTTCCAGTGCAAGTGAGAGCGCGCAACGAGCGACAAAGAAGCACAATTTCTTATGACGTTGTCACGTTCAACTATCGTCAGTAAACAGACTTTACAGACAACTGATTTTTTTTTAATTTGATAGGTATTAAGGGTTCTAGATTAGTAATTAAGCTTTCGGAATATGAGAAAGGTTTTTCCTGAAATTGAATTTAGATTTTTTTTGCTTAACAGGCAGTTATGAAGAGAATAGTACATTACACCAAAATGTATTTGATTAAAAATCCCTCTATTTACTACGGTAACTGACCTTTACAAACTGACGAAGAAGATAAACAACTGCAACCTCGACTAGACTTGATGAATAAAGTGATATAGATCAACGAGTTGTGCGAAAGACAGCTCAATGCCAATCGAGTGTTGGTTTGAACTGCTCTCAAGCAAAGCGGGCGTAAGTCATAAGCGGCAGCGTATGTATGTATAAATTTCTTAATTATGACTTTTTTTTTCTAAATGTATATAGTAAATTGTATATAGTTTCATGCTGGTTCTTTTCGGGGTACTGCATTTGGAACCAGCAACTCGTCAGTGGAGATGGGCTGCTGTCTACATTTAGCCAATCTTCATGGACTTGTTTAGAGTGCCTTGTTATTAGACTATTAACGTTTCTGAGTGTACTTTTTGTACCTACAGAAAATCACAGATTTTTGTCGTTATATTAAATCTATGACAATTCTATAGACTTTTAATTATGATTTTTTTATGGATTTTTAATCAAATTATGTTATTATTAATTGTAATGATTATGAATTTTGTGTAGGACTAACCTAACCGCGTGCGAATTGTGTCCCACCATTTGTTTATTTAAGTAAACAAATAAAAATAAATAAACCAAGCCTCACTCACTTTTCAACCACACGACTATATTTGCTCTTATTTATCTATCACGCTGTATTCTCGTAACTTCCGTTGCGGGATCTAGCGCGTTAGTAGATCGGGGCGTGCGCGGGCGCACGGAAGCGGGCGCGGATGCGGCCTCCGCGCTTCCGGACCGAGTTTGTTGGACATCCCCTCCCTAGTCCCTCGAGGCGGTTCATGCGATGTCCTTTGCCTGTATACACGACTCGTTGGTATTAAAAAGCGAGATGGATTTACTTTGGCACTGACAAAAAGACTCGCTATTTTTACTACAAAAAGTAGTTTGAAATTATTGGATTCGACCAACGTAGAACACAATAAGTAAGTAAGGTAAGGTATTTAGCAGATACTCGAAACAAACTTTAATATAAACGAGTCTATAACATATTTGCGAAAATATTTTTTTGTAAACTTTTATTGAATACTAGCAGAGCCCCGCGGTTTCACCCGCGTAGTTCCCGTTCCCGCAAAGATCAATTTCCCGTTCCCGTGGGAATATCGGAATAAAAAGTATCCTATGTCCGTCTCCTGGTTCTAAGCTACCTCCCCACCAACTTTCACTGATACCCACATTTCACGAGATACATTGGCCCCCTAAACGTGATAGGTGGTGAGCCTATCGCCGGACCGGGTCTATTTACACATGTCTCAGAATTTATTCTGAGACCGGCGGGTTTCCTCACGATGTTTTGATATATAGATAGATAATAATAATAATAATATAAACTGTCGGACACAATTCACACACGGTTATTCAGGCCCAAACTACGCAGGGCCTGTACTATGGGTACTAAGCAACTGATAAACATACTTATATAAATGTTAAACGACCAGACACGAAGCCAACAGACATGTTCATGCACACAAATGTTGGCCCCGGGCGGGGATCGAACCCGCGACCTCTGACTCAGAAGGCAGGGTCACTACCCACTGAGCCAACAGGCCTGTCAAATATTGATGAATATTTTAAAACTTTTGTATCTTATTGCTGCAAAGTGGTGAATTATGATAAGGCCATGCAACAACACTGGGCGATAAAAAAGTTTTCAATTGTGTTCACCTACTTCATGAAACTAGTGTGCAATATCCGCAACAATTTAGTCAGTCAGTAAAATTTTGGTAAGTAAAATAACGGTTCTACTTTGTAGTGAAATCTGTTCTCAGTTATTTAGATACATACCTACCTACCTCTGTCATTAATTCCTATAGACATTTACGCATTCCAAAACGAAGACAGAAATAGAAAAAAACTTTTTAAATTACACCCTCAGTCAAGCACAAACGTAAACCACTCGAGACCAGACGAAACGAAACCTGGCTTAAACGAACTGCGTTTAATTTTAGTTGCAGACGAGTAGGGAGGGGTGGCAATACTGGCAATACACCCGCTGTCAGGGAAATGGCGGGAAAAAACTGTGAAGGGCCCAGTGAGGTGCACGCTATGGCGAACTGTTTTCGAAAGGCGAAAGAAACAGGCGTTATCGAAAAAATATTGTAAAATCAATGATAAACTCACTGACTGATTGGTGATATGATAATATCAACGCCTATCCTAAACCGCTGGGTCTAGAGACTTAAAATTTTGCATATAGATAGCTTATACCGTGTAGGCATCCACTAAGAAAGGATTTTGCAAAATTCAACCCCTAAGGGGGTGAAATAAACGTGCGCGAGCGAAGCCGCGAGTAAGAGCTAGTCACATCATTCGCAGACAGAATGAAAATATAGGTGTAAGAATTTTCAAGATCGGTTTAGTGGTTTAGGTGTGAAACAAACAAACTCACTCCCGCATTTAAAATATGAGACAGGATGTGTTTCAACACCGAAATAAATGGTCTTATCATTTTAATATTTCGTTTTATTTCCAAATTCCGACAATGTGATCTAATATCATTGAGATAGTTCAGATTAAAACGAAAATCAAACGTAAAAAAATATTTTGATGTGCTGATGACGTCACAGGGCAGTATACAATATAATATTTACTTTTCTGGCGTCCTCTCTATTATTGAGTGGTGCTGCATGGCTGACCGACTTTTTTTTACTATTGCCGCTCTTACAAGAGTGTCTTATTAAATAATAGTCTATCTATGGTTAGTTTTTCGAAATTCTAATATGAAAATCATTTCCTTATTAAATTATCACCACATATAAATAAAATAAAAAAACGAACTAAATGAACGAACTAGTTCGCGGTATGACTACGAACTAAATTGAGCGCTCCCCATGGCGAACGACTAAGCCCAAGACTACTTTGAAATCCCATTCTTAGGCCAGATCAAAGACGCGCGAAGAAACACTAGGAATTGGAAAATAAACACAAAACAAACGGATTCACCTGTGCCTTTTGAAGTTAAAAATTATAGAAGGAACAGTTTTTCGTGAAAAATAATATGTATTTGCAATTCCGAAAACTATCTAAAAGTTTTTGAACTATCTAACCTTCTAGACACACGTAAACAATGTCTACTATCAACATCAGCCCGTATAACAGCCCACTGCTGAGCTAAGCGTCTTCTCACACATGAGGCTATAATCTCCCACTCGAGCCCACTGCAAATAGGGATAGCCTCTATTTAGAAATTCTATAATCCAAAAATAGAAAAAAAAAATCACGTTTTTATCCCCGAGGGGGTAGGCAGAAGTATTAAATTTCTGGAACTCTCTGTTACAAATGCCTCAGAATTAATTCTGGAAAACCTGCGGGAAAATAAAGAAGTCGTCTAAAAACCAGCGCTGGGTGTCCGTAGCTCCGGGAGACTACCAAATAGCATAATTACTACATCAATAAATAGAGATCCGAAAAAGGTATCGGACTGGAATAACTCGAATTCGAAGCGACAATGCGGACCTTTCAACAGACGTCTGTTGCACAAAATTAACTACGGAAGTGCATCCTGCGACGGAGTCCCCTCTGCTCCGCTAAATATACCAGCGGACGACGCCAACCAAATTGTTATAGTCTCTATTACAAGATCTCACGAGATACACAGATTGGGAGCCATTTGGAGACACTTTGATGATCATCTGTGACGTTTGGATAATATATTGCTGTGTATATTAGTAGATGATTTAATGGATGCTTTGGTTGAGATAGTGCCAATCATAAGGTACTGGATAAGTTGAGAAAATAGGGGGCATTTTGAGAAAGAGACATTCAAAGAAATAGTGATTTTGCTAAATATAGCAACAGAACTACTGGTTTGTTACTAACAACAATAGTAACAAAGGTGTTGTTACTAAAGTTAATAACATAGAACTATAAAGAGTAAAAACAGACTTTAACTTGTATGGTTTTCTCAAGGACGCCATTGTCCACAGGATTAAATTGAAATGGGACCACACAGGAAGCAAGAATCATCAAAATCAGTTCACCCAGTCGAAAGTTCTGAGGTAACAAACATAAAAAAAACTTACAGTCGAATAGATAACCTCCTACTTTTTTGAAGTCGGTTGAAAAAGTAAATAACATGTTTTTATGTACACCAATAACAAATAGTGACTGACACAATTGCATGTACAATGGACGGCTCTTATTACTTAAAGGGATTTCGTCTGGACAACCTTAGGATGTTCTCGTAACTTAGACAAAAAGATCTAGTATATAGAATATAGCAAAATTATAGATGCTTCATTCAAGAACGGTTTACTGGTTTCAAAGTTGAAACAAACAAACTCTCTTTCGAGGGTTGAAGATTGATAAATAAAAATAATAATATACATTGATAAACGTCCTCAAACAATATAATATCAAATATTTCAATCATTGTGATTACAATAATAACATAACAATGAGCGTCGGTGATAATAACCTTCACAATGCCATAACGAATGTCTTTATTAACCAAACATATGACACAAAAGAAGCGAATTCCTGCAAGGTTAACACCTCGGAGTAAGCAGGTGAACACTGAATTATACTGGCTCCAGTATAATTATTACACAGTATAACAATATTATACCGTAGGACTACTCTATGGTTCTACGCACCACAAGCGCGCCCTCTTTTCCTCGGCGGCTCTCCAACGATCAAGTGGTCCTGTGACCATTTGTTCATACTTGTATCGGTATTTTGTTATTAGTATTTTGCAGTTATTTTGTAAATTCAAAATAAACCTAGTGTTGTTGCTTGTCATTCTTTTTTTTAAAACTATTCCTCTTCTGATGCCTTGCAATTCAGTATGTGAACTCCTATCCTCCCTCTAGTTTTGATAACTCCGTTCTGCCACGAATCTGTTAGTGTGTCCTTCTTCTTCTCAGCATTCACTTTCCCATTATTTGGAGTCGGCGCAGTATGTTTTCTCCTTCCATTTAGATCTATCATAAGTCATATCTACATTCACTTCCATCTTGCACATATCATCCTCACACAATCCATCCATCTTTCATATTCATAGCAGATGGCTGTCTATTTTCTCTGCCTACCCCAATGTGAAATAGGCGTGAGATATATGTATGTATGTTCAATATTATTAAGTTTAAAGCCTTGTAATAGCGTTGGTATTTCCCAGGAATGTGTTGTCTGCACAGCTGTTTTACAAGTCGACTGTTTTTAGAAAATAAAATAATTTAAAAGAAGTTTCAAGAAATATCCACCGTTAGTCATCTTTGTATTCAATAAGTCGCCATTTAAATGACGAAAATTTTGAATCATTTCTAAATGTTTAATAGGAGTAACTACGTTTTGAAAAAGCTCATCTACAGAAGTACTGTCATGATTTGTCTGCACAAGGATCAAAATATCTAATCCAATCAAAAAGCGTAAACGAAGATTAAAAAGAACTCTAAACATTATAACATAGAGACAGACTTCGTCGCCGAGAGAATTAGAAAACACATTTATCGATACAGCAGTAGAACATCGCGTCAAAGCAAAAGCCCCAATCGAAGATAAAAACAAACGCTAACATTATAAAATTGAGACAGATTTCATCGCCGAAAGAAATAGCAAAAACACATTTCTGAAACAAATTGGAAATAATTTGCAGATACAAATAGTTACTCTAGATTCCCAAATAAAACGTCTGATCTATAAATTGAATAGCACATTAACAGAATACATAAATTTGAAGGCAAATAACAGTTATAGCATTCGTCGCATTCAAACGCGTATTTGGGTTTTCAGAACCTAAAAAACCTGATGACAAGACAAAATAGCTCAATAATGATAATAGTAAAACTGGACAAGAAGTCTATAAAAGAAATATAAATTATAGTAGCCTTTTTAAGCATTTTGCTATTGTTTTAAATTTGTCATGAGGCAAATTTTGTAATTCAATGGGAATTTTATTGTAAAAGCGTATACATTGACCCTTTTATGACTTTTTAACTTTAGATAATCGACTAACTGGCTGCTTATCCAGTTCATTATTATTTTTAGTGTTTATACAGTGTCTGTCCCATTTTATTTTGTAAGGTGATTATATTCTTTTTAACATGCAATATGTTGATGATTCCAAATCATTGAAGTTTAGATTTTAATCAGAATAGCGAACTAAAATTTGATGTAAACTATTCGTACCTACTTCATATACCCGATGACAGGTTAGAATGCCACTAAACAATTTCCGGCAACTACCTACCGAATTTGATAACCGAACATTTTGAGCATACACCTCAGTGAAATATAGAATATCATGGTAAATAAACTTGTTACCAAACACAATCCACTCATCGTCTAATATTCAAAATAGGATAAATAAAAGTGTAACAAATATGTAGACGAAGGTAGCATAGCGGTAGTATCAGTTACAACTATTTCAAGTGCACAAGGTCGGATTTTATAAACAGACATGTCTGTTTTATGTTAACGTTAGGCCTCAGATACACCAATCCTAGCGAGAATTTTTTTATCTTAAAAGCTTGCTACTTCGATCTTTCAGCTGAGAGTTGTAGCGCTGTTGTAAGATAAGAAAGCACTTATGATTTCTGTCTTAGTAATAATTGTGTGCCTCTAATGCATTAACTCATTCTACCATAGATACAGAATATAAAACCGTCTAAATGCTTTACTATCTATTATGCATTATAAGAATTCGATAATATAAAATTTAATGTTTTTGAAGCCGCATAAATAAGTCTGTTTTAAAAGATTTCTGCTGATTTCTAAAAAACTACCAGTTTTGCTATAGTAAACAGCTGTGACAGACCGACAGAGTCACATATAGTGGCAAATGTTTTACCTCTACTACGAAACTTTACAAACTAATACGAGAGTTGAAAGTACCCTCTTAGCCGGCAATGTTTATACGTATTGCTACCGAAATGTTTGAAGTTTCCTCAATAGTAGGTATTGACGGCTGATATCAAGCAGCTGACACGGCTTACGCTAACGCAGCAAGGTTCAAAATGATGCGAATTCGTAAAATAAACATTATTTAAGGAAACAAGCTCGAAAATTATACGGAAATGAACAAACAAAATGTTTTTGCTACATGAACCACGTATTTTATTATGTGATATAAATAAACAATAATGTGTAATATAAATACGACGAAACATATGAAAGACAACGATTGAAAACTAAGGAAAAGTGTAAGGGTAACAGTGAGATATAAATTGATGAAGTTATAGATGTTGCAACTGCAAGTAATATTGATAAGGAAAAGAGCAATTTTGATACACACTTAGGTGCAAAGCAATTATACATTATATAGTGAAACAAACGGCATAGCAGAGACAGCTACCGTATAGGTAGTGTCATTAAAATTATTCGTTAACATTCATAGGAGTTCTTAGAAACATATTCAGATGCGGAATCTCGCATTCTGTCACGTACCGCGTATTGGCTAACACCGGCACATTGTGTTGAATAACTTGGAGAACTTGGCTACCAACGGGGCAAGTTATTACAATAGAAAATGAAATAAGAGTAACTATGAAATCAATGATAAAAGCAGTGATAGCCCGAACGGTTAAAGAGCCGGCCGATAATATCCGGTAATGGAATACCTCTATCTACCCCGTCGGGGATACAGGCGTAAGTATTTTTATTTATGAAATCACTTTACTAGCAAATTAAGTACTAAATGCAATAATAGTAACAAATAGGAAATCAAAACCAACGACAAATAAAATCGTCAAAAAGACAGACAGAGATTGGCTTGACAGGCAGACATTGAAAATTTCATCCCAAAAGAGGTTAAAAATGCTGAGAAGATAAGACAATTTATAATAGGTACTGACTACTGAATACTATTCTGACTGGACTCGACTAAAGAATAAGTCTACTGGCGACGCGCGACGTACAATACATTATTTCGAAATTATATAACACTCATAGTTCCCGTTCTCGTGGGAATACGGGGATACAATGTAGCCTATGTGTTATTCTGATGTATAAGCTATGTAACTATAAAGTTTCATCAAAATCCGTTCAGTAGTTTTTGCGTGAAAGAGGAACAAACATTCATCTATCCATACATCTATTCAACCATACAAACGTTAGCGTTTATAATATTAGTAGGATTAGTAGGATTTTTGGAGAGAGAACCTACTCAAAATCAAAATACTTGAACTATTATACTATCCAGATACAAAAGAATCAAAAGTCAAAATGTTTTATTCAAAATAGGAACTTACAAGTCCACGTCATTTCAACTCCACCGCTTCAGCATGTATGGTTGAGGAGAATCTTAAAATAGTGCAAGACAAACACAAACGCAATCTGTTGTTCGAAATGAAATCCAGTCAACAGGAATATTCCAAGCTATAAGTGTAATACAGACCCAAACACGAATCTAAGATGACGCAGAAAGCTCAGACCAATATGCAAAAACATTTACGACAGACATCCATCTTGTATACATCGATTATTGGCACACTCAACTAATGCGAGCCGTGTACTTCCTTGTTGTTGTTTACAATATTTTTGTTAGGGGTCTAACTGCTGCAAACAGTGATCAAGATCATATTATACGAAATGAAACAAGAATTGTGTTTCTAGAAATTGTGAATGCATTTTTTGGACTGATGTCGGATGTAAAAAATTGAATGTCAATGATGTTTAGTAAAAATTTTCTAGAGCTCAGCAAAGCACTAAAACCTTGTATTGTAACCTGTGTATTGTATTGATTGATTAAAAGAATGTTTTGAAGAGTTTCTTGCCCGGCTTCTTCTTCTCAACTATACATACTGAAGCGGTGGAGTCGCAATGACTTTCAATAAGTGGACTTATAAGACACTACATTGAATGAAAACATTTTAAATTTGACTTTGAAATGATAATTCCAAATCTTTTTTTTTAAGATATACTTAAATAAATCTTAAAAAATTCAAAAAATTATAAAACTTAAAAAATAAGTTACTTTACAGCTGCTAGAACCGAAGTAGCATTTTCTCCTATTATACCTTTCAGTAATACTACAGTCAGAAAACATTTTGCAGTAAAAGAACAGACATTCTAGTTTAAAGAAATTAATTCAATTTGTTTCTCGCAAAAAAATCCCGGATTTTCTCATTTATGTTGACAATGTGATGATAATAATAATAAAAAGGCGTCGGGATGTGACGACCCCATCGCCCATCGCCTATTGGCGATGCAGTCAGTCTGCGCAGGGCAGCTTGTGGCGAGCTGATGGGGAGTGGCGACCCCACGCACCCTAATACTCCTGGGGGAAGGCCCCTTTCCTCATCTCTGGCTTGCCTTAACTGGCCGGCCCGAGTGAAAACTGACGAGGACCAGGTCCCCCGCCTCTGGCTTGCCTTAATTCGCCGTCCGGAGTGGAGTCGCAAGAGCTACGTGCTTGAAGGGTCGAAGTGAAACATGCGTAAGACGCGAGTGGGCACGGGGACCCGGCTGCGGCTGGCACCCTGGGTAGAAAGCGGTGTACACCTCTCGAGACCCTTAGCCGCTTACATTCTGTTGCCTCCTTGTCGCTCCCAGCGTGCGGCCGTTCTGTGGGGCCCAGACCAGTAAGTTGGCAAGTCACCGCCTGCCCTTTTTACGTGTTTATAACACTGTTACCATCTGGCAGGCGCCGTAGTTTTTCCATAGATTTTGTATTCGGCCATTAGCACTCCAACTCAATAGTTCAAGTAACTGTAGATTTTTACTCCATTTTTCAATAGTCCTACACTAACCGGCGACTATCCTTAGATGCATTCCTATAATGTATTTTAGGGATAGTCGCCGGTTGGTGTCACATCTTCACATTTGTTTATAGCATAGTTGTCTAAAAGGGCCTCTACATGTTGGCTTCGGCCCCATGCACGCCTCCCAAATGTCCGGGACTCTATAGTCCCGTGAATTTGAAAAGACATACATAATAATAATAATAATAAATTGTGGGACACAATTCACACACGGTTATTTAGTCCCAAACTAGGCAGAGCCTGTGCTATGGGTACTAAACAACTGATAAACATACTTAAATAAATATTAAACGACCAGACACGAAGCCAACAGACATGTTCATGCACACAAATGTTGGCCCCGAGCGGGGATCGAACCCGCGACCTCCGACTCAGAAGGCAGGGTCACTACCGACTGAGCCAACAGGCCCGTCAATGATGGAAAAATGTGACACAGTTTATGAATACACATCAGTTATGTTGGGCTATTAATATTATTATTAGCCCTCAGGGGCGACGATATTCGCAGGGTGGCAGCAGGTGGATGAGAGTTGCCGAGAATCGAGCTGAATGGCAGACAATGACAGGCATATGTCCAGCATCGGACTGCTATAGGCTGATGATGATGATGATTGATATTATAAATGTCACTTCAGTCAACACTTATACATTTTAACGACAAACGAGGAAATCGGAGAATTCCATTCCTGGAAATACTATTCACCAGTTTTTTTTTTACCCCTAAAAAAACTTGCCCCTAAATTTTGGTAAGTATCTAGTTTCTTTACAAGGTTTTGATTCACCATCAAGCTTGTGATAAATACGAAAGTTTTTTAAAAACTCATTGGTACATTCGAAACAGAGAAATTACTGCACACGATAAATGGTACTATGAAAACGTTTTACAAAACAAAGACATAATTAGATAAGCTGTGTTGATATCTATCATAAAGACAGATTATTTAAACGACTTAAATAATCTGATTATACAATTAAATTATATCAGAATGATTTATAACAAGACCAACGAGATGGTTTACTGTCGCGTAAATTTTTATGTAACTTTAAATTCATTTACAAATATTTGACATAGATTTCTTTGATCACTGTAGAATCGTAACGGATGTACGAAAATAAGACGTTTTAGATGGGACGTGTCAGGCGGGCATTCCGCCGGTCGGGTTACCCGAATTTCCTCTTATTTGAAACTAGTGACTGTGTGTGTGCAGTGATAGCCCGGACGGTTAAAGAGCCGGCCTAAAATCAGTGAGGCTCGGGTTCGAATCCTGGCATGTACCAATGAGTTTTTCAAAAACTTACGTACATATTTATCACTAGCTTGACGGTGAAGGAAAACATCGTGAGGAAACCCGCAGGTCTCAGAATTAATTCTGAGACATGTGTAAACAGACCCGGTCCGGCGATATGCTCACCGCCTATCACGTTTATGGGTCCAATATATCTCGTGAAATGTGGGTATATCCAGTAATGGAATACCTCTGCCTACCCCCTCGGGGATAAAAAAGGCGTGAGATTATACTTATACTTATAGTGACTGTGTATGCGGCGCTAATTTCCGCGACTAGTATATTAATGTTGATATTATGAAGTGAAAATATATTTTTATACAAATAAAATTTAATATTAGTCAAAGATAATGAAAGAACTATTAATTATTTCAAGAGCCGCGATAATGAGTGAGGCTCGGGTTTGAATCTTGGTGAATGCAGGTATCAATGAGTTTTGAAAAACTAATGAAAATATTTATCACTCTCGGCGGTGAAGGAAAACATCTTGAGGAAACCCAGAATTAATTCTGAGACAAATAACAGACCCAGTCCGGTGATGGGCTCACCACCTGTCACGTTGAAGGGTCCTGAAAAAATATATACTGGTATTCAAGAATTTAATATCTCTGCCTACCCCTCGGGGATAAGCTGCGCGAGATTGTTTATTTGTATCAAAAACCACCGATTTACTAGGTTCCCATAAACACGCAATGACCTACGATGAACTGCGTGTTTGTAAACAGAACGCGTGACCGGGTGGGGGTGGGCAGAGGGAGGGGAGGGTCGCCAGCCGAGGGGACAGGTCCCGAGCACGTGCTTGACACATTGGACATTGTAATTCTTATTACAATCGCCTTAAAGGTCAGACTCGCACTACAAGTGTAAGGCTTCATGTGCTCTCGACTGTACTACAACAGGTGGACGAGGGGACGGTAAACTTAATACGGTAAAGGTTCTCGGGCAAGTCTGGGATCATTAAAAAAAACCTATTATTAATAAAAAAAAGAATATTTATTTGGGAACAACGCGTAAGTATACTTTAAAATGGCGACCGAATGTTTACAACACCACGTCCCTGTACAACATCAAGTGACAGCGCTTTATATCGCTAAAACGTAAATAATCTGGGGGCATCGTAAATAATCTGGGGGCACTGCAGTGCCCCCGCCAAGTCTGGCAAAAAAGCGGCACGGCTGTACCAACCTGTTTTCGAAGCAGTTCAGGCTATTTTCGACCCCCCTATAACTTTGATGTGGATAAAACTAGAAGCATAAACTACTGAAGCTATTTTACAAATTCTTGCAACTATTGAAAGCTACAATATTCCTGAGTAACATAAGCTATATACAGGGTGAATTTTTCAAGTGGGCGTGGTAGGCTAAATCAGAAACTATGAGGAATATCGAAAAGTACTCAAAGGAGTCTCGGGCCCGATTTCGATGAAAACTAAAACTGCATCTTTGGATTTTTGAAAAATCAATAATCCTAGCCAGGAATCGAACCCGTTGATTTTGAAAAAAAAAACTCACCTGTATTATTACACCATTCGATAGTGCCGCTAATAAGGATCGAATTCTGTGAAAAAATGACATACGAAAAACTTAATCATTTTGGACAAGGTACAGGTAATGCAGGTATGAAATTAAGGCATTACTTTAAAATATGAATCACTTTATTAAAATCCAACATTTTCCTTAAGTTTTTCGTATGTCATTTCTTCCCAGAATTCGATCCTTATTAGCGACACTATCGAATGGTGTAATAATACAGGTTGAGTTTTTTTTCCAAAATCAACGGGTTCGATTCCTGGATAGTATTATTGATTTTACAAAAATCCAAAGATGCAGTTTAAGTTTTCATCGAAATCGGGCCCGAGACTCCTTTGAGTACTTTTCGATATTTCTCATAGTTTCTGATTTAGCCTACCACGCCCACTTGAAAAATTCACCCTGTATATATTATTCACGAATTCGTACGGGAGCGGAAACTACGCATGTGAAACCCCGCAGTACCGCTAGTTTTCTAGATATTCGCGCACCAAATCGCGCGGCCATATGCGCCGGCGTCTATATTCGCCGCTCGCCGCGGGGGTGACCTCATCACGGGAGGTGACGCGATAATTAGGATCGAGACGTGAATTTGATATCGTTGTTGCGACACATGTTCACTGTTAGACATTGGAAAAACTATTGCATGTTAAAGAAAGAAGCAATAAATATAGAAAGAAGGAAATATTTAAAGAGCCTGCTTCACATGATTATAATCAGTGAGGCTCGGGTTTGAACCCTGGCATTACCAATGTTTTTATTAAAACTTACGTACATATTTATAACTAGCTCGACGGTGAAGGAAAACATCGTGAGGAAACCCGAAAGTCCCAGAATTAATTCTGAGACATGTGAAACAGACCCGGTCCGGCGATGGGCTCACCACCTATCACGTTAAGGGGTCCAACGAATATCTCGTAAAAAGTGGGTATATCCAGAAATACAATACCTCTGCCTACCCCCCAGGGAAAAGAGGCGTCAGATTATTAATTTTTACTTGTCCTGTAAATTCTTTAAAACAATGAAGGTGTACATATTCTCTACCTCAGCAAAGCACTAAAACCATGTAACTTGTACTGTGTTATATTGTTTGTTTAAAAGAATAATGTGTGGAGGAGTTTCTTGCCCCGTTTCTTCTCCTCAACTATAATACTAAGAAGCGATGGAGTCGCAATGACTTTCAATAAGTGTACTTGAATAAAAACTTTTTGACTGGACTACCAAACTTAATGTAAATAATAATATATGTGATTGACAAAAAGGTAAGGCTCAGTATTGGCAAAAGGCAATTAATAGGGTTGTGTCCTACCTAGTCAAATCAGTTACTTTTTACGATCTGTCAAAACGAAATTTTACTATGGAAAATGTACTGAAATAGCAAACCGTGACGTCATAGTTTCTAGTACTCAATTGCAGCACTTTTTTTGATTGTTTATTATTTTTAAATTTGCTATAATTGTAAATTGAAAATCGAAATACATATTTTGAGGTGTTTTGGGATAATCTTTTTAATGTATGACTACTCGCAATTTAATTTCGATGCTGTCAACTACCCAATTGGCAAATAGGCAGTTCTCAAAGTTGGCTCTCAAACAGTCTTGCTTTTACAAAATTGTAAAAGCAAGACAAACAAACAGCTCTGTGGGTGTGAGCGAGATAAAGTTTCTCGGAAACAATTACTATGCCATAGTTAGCAGTGGGCGGTGAGATAAGAGATACTACGTGATAGATTATGCACTTTTCAAGTTGAACTGTTAAAAAGTTGTACTGTATCCTTGATTGTAACTTAAAAGGGTGTCTGTCAATTTTAAAATGCTGATAAAAGTGGAACAATAGGCGAGTTAAAGTAAGGATTTAAAAAAAATACTGGTTTGTTTTTGTCATCGTTTCAACAAAACTTGTTAATAAAAACATTTGCACTGTAAATAAGTATCTTGGTATCTACCAAGTGTACACAGAGATAAATAAGTAAATAAACCAGACAAACAGAAAGGTTTTATTTATATGAGTAACTGGACAATACTAAATATTGTAAAGTAAAAAAATGCTATGCATATTATTTGACAACCTAGTACCTAGGGGACCGAGCGTCGTTCGTTTTAACACCAGTGTCTTAACGCCATCTGCCGGGGAGTGACCGCATTATTTAACCTCTCAGACCATGAATCACAGACACAATAGATTTTTAATTGTGTCTCGGTTCCAATTGGAACCGGCGGTTCTTAACTGATTAATAAAAAATGAGTAAAACTGTCTTTTTACAGGAAAAACAACTATGCACATACACTTTTAATGCAAAACTGTATCTGTATACAAAATTTTATTAAAATCGTTAGAGACGTTACCGAGATACCCGAAATATAAATACATACGAGAATCGCTCCTTTTAAAGTAATAATTAGGCAGCAGAAGAAATATAATATCATATTATATATGTGGGTAGATTTAAGTTTTCTAGTTCTATGGTTGGGTCTTTGCTTTGAGTATTAAACCAACAGGAGACGTCACTAGTTTCTTTGTAAAAAAATCCTGCCAATTTCTGCGGGGGGGACGAGGAAACGCACACAAATAATGTTAACACAAACGCATTTTTTGACAAAACAATTAAACACTAGCTTGAACTGGATGCACACAAATATATTCACCAATCCGAGCACTCCGTGAACTCAAAAAAACTAGTTGTATATAACAGGTATGACCGTTGACCGACACTTTTTTTTGGCAGAGGGCAACGCCTGTCAGTGGCGTCTCCGGTTGGTTTAATACTCAAAGGGTCTTTGTGATTGTGTCTCCCTGATAGTCGATATTAGTTACCCAGGTAACTACACAATTCTCATGGCTCAATATGGCTCATATTAAAAACTCTGTCATTTTCCGATCCACTTCGATGGCAAGTATACGTTTTGCTGTGGTACGAGTATGCAAGTCATAAATATGCAGCAGCTCGGTCACTGCAGTTCACCGTGGCCATAAACCTCACGATGGCCAGGTGCGGTTCAAGGGGTCGGGTTTAAGGGGTCACCATCTAAAACAAGCTTAAAACACTACTGTGACCAGCGTCTGACCGCCCTAGGGTAATTATAAGGACGCGTCCCCGCCATGTGTTTTCCCATACAAAATGAAGTTAAAATTTACACCCAAAAGTCGCACCACTCGCTCAACCATCGACCGATTCGAGTAACAAGTCAGTGTTTGTTTTAAGCGGGCTTTTTAAAATTTCAAAATTTATTGATAAAATCAGGTTTACTTAGTTTTAGTGTTTTGCCTCGGTCTAGTCGAAATACGTAAGGTAGATGTAATGGATGCCTTAGTGCATGCGAAGACACGATTCTCGCGCTCTAGGCTGCAGCCTAATTAGCCTAAGGCCAGCCACATGCCTCAAACTTTACTCGGGGACCTGCGGGTTTCATGGCAATGTTTTCTTTCACCGTCGAGCTTGTGATAGATGTACATAAGCTTTTTGAAGAACGCATTCGTACAGACTCGAACCCGAGTCTCAAGCACAGCGGACTCTTTCGCTGGGCTATATCAATGCTCTTTAAATCCTTCGACTTTTGTAAACATATATCTAGATACACATACAAGTAGTTCAAAAATAGAACTGATGGTGTTAAGGTCAAGTCTTGATCCGCGCCTGGCGTCGGTACAGTCAAGAGCACGTGGAGCTTGACACATTGGATATTGTAACGTTCTTATTACAATCGCCTTAGAGTTCAGACTCGCACTACAAGTGTAAAGCTTCAGTACACGGCCAAGAATTAATTTCATGCCCCGTGACTACCTACGAAAGATGACCACTGCTAATTAAAATAGCTTTTGTAACGACTGTTATGGCGTTGGAAACAGTGCTTACTAATAAGAATGCATTAAAGATTTAAGGTTTATTATCCACGAGCGGTTAATAAACCACATTTGCAACGGTTTGCTTTTAGATACGGTACTTGTAGCTAAAAAAGGCTAGAAAAGGGTATGTTACGCTGGTTTGGTCATGTAGAACGTATGGACGAAAGAAGAGTAACGAAAGAGATTTATGGTGCGAATGTTGAAGGATGCAAGGAAAGAGGACGCCCCAGAAGGACGTTCACGGATCAAATAAGTGACGTCCTTCAAAAAGCTGGTGTCAGGAGTGCGAAGAATAAAAGAGCGTGCATGAAAAGGCTTATGGATGTGAAGGAAGCGAAACAAGTATGCAGAGATCGAGCAAAGTGGCGATCCGTCATCTCTGCCTACCCCTGTGGGGCAATGGCGTGAGCCTTATGTATGTATGTATGTATGTACTTGTAGCTTTCATACCATTCTATTGACATAATATATGTAGTGGAATATTTACCATAGGATATCACTAAATTTATTATTTTATTCCACTTCACTACTCACTACATAGTATAAAAGAAAACGGATTCCGATGCGGTTTTTTTTAATAGATAGTGATTCAAGAGGAAGGTTTTAGTATAAGCATTGCACCCGTGCGAAGCCGGGGCGGGTCGCTAGTTCAATATAAACACTCCGTCCGTCCGTCCTGTCCTACGTCCGTCCTCCTAACAAGTCGTCCACTACTCTCCTCTCTCTTTCACTCTCGCCATCTCACTCGCACACCACCAGTTCCATTTCATGCATCCTGCTTACAGTACCATTCCTACATCTATATATAAGAAAAATTTGACTGACTGATCGGTCAACCGACAGCCGAACCCGCATGAAATATTGCACAAAGGTTGACGTAATCCATTACTAACGAGGGGTTTTTAGAAATTCCCACGAGAACGGGAAAAAACAGTTTAATGAACACCAAAAGTTTTATAATGAAGAGTCACTGCGAGGAAAGAGGATACTTTATTATAAAAAAAATGCCTGAAATATGGAAACAGCCGTGAAAAATTAGAACGTTTTCTTCAGATTGAGTCAGAACAAAAGCTGCCTTATTTACAAATTCCAGCTTCATAGCTCCACCAACAGACAAATTTATACAGTAAAATCAATTTCTCCTTTTCTCCACCAATATAATGAAGAATAGGTTTCTAAAATACTACAACGCCAATTGTACCTTTTTTTAAATCATTGTTTCACTTATTGCTCCTATAAAAAGCTTGTTTTTCTGAAAGTAATGTGGCTATAATTTTCTTACGGGAACAATTCTGATGAGAATGAAATAGCGGGGAATAGCTACATAAGATACTTAAGGTCATGTATCAGTTGCTAATGGAAATTTTCTCATGGAGATATGGTTAATTGCGCCAAGAGGACTGTATCGAGAGCTATATCTAAATCATGTTTTCTAATTGGCTAATTGAACCACCCTTTGGTTTCCGATTGCATATTAATAAGGACATTTGTGTCGCCAAAGTTTTCTTAACTAAACACTTCCATCGACATCTTATTGATTTAGAAACAAAAAAACCTTTCCGGAAATTCGACGATTCCAATTTAACATGTCATCTTAACCGTTGGGGTAAACGTGTTCTGGAGTGAAGACCGCGACTCGGCAAACGTAGTGTAGGACGCCCTCCGGCCAGATGGGATGACGATCTGCGAAAGGCTGTAAGCAGTGGATGCGTCGAGCTGAAGACAGGGCGATATGGCGCTCATTAGGGGAGGTCTATGTCCAGCAGTGGACCAATATAGACTGAAGATGATGATGATGTCATCTTAACGGTTGACATAAAAACAGATCATCCATCTATAATAATAACGGGAATTGAACCAGCTTAACTGAGAAGTATAAGCGACTAGTTCATTGGTGATCGATCAACTGGTTCTTAGAACATCGATGCCGTCACCACACAATCAAGGCGACATGCAATCTAAGGCACTGGACTGAGCAACAATAAAACGTGCATAGCTAGCAATGGGCCGTTTGCAGGCATACCAGTTCCTATTCACGCTAACATTATAAACGCGAAAGCAAATCTGTCTGTTTTAGAGTGTTACCTTTTCAGCTTAATCATTAATAAGATCTTTAAGATATAAGGAGATAGCTTGAACAAAAATTAAAATGTATTTATTTCCGTAGGTAATTGAAAATTTCACTTAAAAAGTCAGTAGTCTAATAACAAGGCTATCTAATCTCGTCCATGAAGATTGGCTAAATGTAAACAGCAGCCCATCGCCAACGACGAGTTGCTGGTTCCAAATGCAGTACCCCGAGAAGAACCAGCAAGAAACTCAAGGGCAGCTCTTTTTTAATCTCATGTCTTTCTAGTGTGTGTAGTGAATACATATTTTATATTTAAGTTTGGAACACACGCAGTGTCATATTTTCCGGGATAATTCTCATACCATCAATAGGCAGCACACCACTACTATTGGCTGCAAAAAGGAAAAACAAAAGCCGAACGTCACGAGAGCGCCGCGTGCGCATCCACAGCCCGTGTCCACGTAAATAAACTATGAGGTCATAGGATCTTGGCCGACATATCTTGAGCTGTCAGATGTAAGAATATTAAGAGCAAACAAGGTCTAAGGACATGGGCAGGACACTGGGTGGTCATATTTGGGAGCACGGTGGTTTGACCAGGCAAGTACTGAATTATGCTGTTGCAGGCTGATGTTGGTTGAACAAAAGTATGCTTTGGTTGCCTAAAAAGAAAAAGCTTCAGAAATACTAGACATACCAACCAAAAGTCAATTATGAAAGTAGTAATGTAACAGTGGGGAACCCCACTAGAATTCGTTATCAGGCAATTGTAACAACACCCAGGTCCGGCTGTCGAAATTAGTCTAAAAGTGCAGTGGTGGATATTTTTCAAAAAAGGAATACCTCTGCCAAGGCCTTCGGTAATAAAGGCGAGAGGGTACTGTTTTCTTGATTCTGTTGATGATTAGTTTTCTAGAGCTTCAAGGAATATATTTAGTAGAATTTAAAAAAAAACTATGTTACTTAATAAGAGAAATTCAATCCAATTCAAACCATTGATTTCTGTGGGTGACAAAATACACTTAGAAACGTCAATAGTTTAATAACAAGGGACTCTAAACTAGTCCATGGAAATTGGCTGAATGTGAGCACCCCATCTCCGCAGACGTCATGGAATCAATGGAAGCAACAATCTAAATTGTCAGAAGTCATTTACGATTCGAATTGCATGCTATAGGAGGACTTGGCTCTATTAATACACGTACACATTTACGGCAGACAGAATTATTAGGAACCGCTTGCCGCTGTTGTCCCGTGATGCGTCATTCCGGTTTATTGAATATTATTCGTCGAATACAGATGTTTTTACAATATTGCAGGTTTAATTTAATTGTATAGGTGACTATTATGACTGGCCTGTTGGGTCAGTTGGCAGGGTCACGCCTTCTGAGTGGGAGGTCGCGGGTTCGATCCCCGCTTGGGGCTAACATTTGTGTGCATGAACATGTCTGTTGGCTTCGTGTCTGGTCGTTTAATATTTATTTAAGTATGTTTATCAGTTTTTTAGTACCCATAGTACAGGCCCTGCCTAGTTTGGGACTAAATAACCGTGTTTGAATTGTGTCCCACATTTTATTATTATTATTATTTGGTGTGTCATTAAGAGCTTCTCCGCTGTATTTTAAAGTTACTTTCTTTAGATATTCGTTTCAGTATTCTCAATCGATTCAATTAGTATGAGACACAAAGTTGACATTATGAACTAACATCACCACTATTGGTGTAGCGACTGATAAAAAATAATCAACTAAACACATAAAAAGTCTTCCTTTGAAATATCAACTCAAGGTCAATTATTGTCCATATTCTGTAAGTAAAACAGCATTTTACATTTATTGTAATGTAGAATTAGATTTTAGAAATGTATCAGTTTAGTTCTTATTGATTACCATACGTGAAAGTTTGTATGTTTGTTGCTCGTTTGTTGCTCTTTCTCTCAAAAACTACAGAACGGATTTTGATGAAACTTAACAGCTATTTAGCTTATACATCAGAATAACACATTAGCTATATTTTATCTCCGTATTGCCACGGGGAAGGGAACCACGCGTATATAAAAATAAAATTTCTCTTACTAAAAGTGGTTTTTGTGACATTGACATCATACTTGTTTGTTTCCTCAACAAAAGGACAGAAAGATCTAAAAGGAACGCTTTTTGAATTTTATCTGTTAGTAAAAATCAGGGTATTTTAAACTCGAGAATAACAATCAAGGTGCGAGTCAATGACCGACCGACAGACTCTTGTATATTTTTGTCTTTAGGTATGTTCTCAGTTTTGAGTGATCACCGATTCATTGTATATTATTGAAGCTCTGGGGTGTTGATTTTCTGATGTCATTTGCTGTTCCTCGTATGGAGTGATTGAACTTCCATCATCTAAGCCATCAGATATGCTGTCTTATTGAGTTTCTTACACAGTTATACATGCATCTTCTTCTATCTCCCAAGCATTCACACTATCTGAAGAGGAAGTAAGTAAAACCAGTGCCTCCATGCCTAGTTGAGTTACTACTAAGCCATAGTCTATTTTTCCCTTGCAGCACACACTAGTTACAAAATTTTATATAGTCTGTTTATTCCGTGTGACTGAACATTTGGCTTGAATAATTTTCAATAAAAGGGCATTCGAATTCTTGTATTTTGATTTTGTTAAATGAATCTGCCAATCTAAATGTTTATATGACTGCATCAAAAACATCAATAATGCCATCTTTGTCTCAATAGTTCCTCGACTAAGCTAAATCGATCGTCTTTAATTTAGTTCTATAGGTCGATTCTGCAAGGAAGCAATTATGTCTGTCATTGGCTCATTACCTCCTAACCATATGCGATCTTCTAATTGGTATATCATGCGTCAAACAAAGGCTTGGTTGATTAAACGATAATTACGAATCTGATACACTTTATAAAGATCTTCGGTAAAGATCTAGAATCATCATCGTATTTTTGACCCCTAAACATGATGGAAGTTTAAAAACAGTATATCATATTTTCATTGGTCTTTTTCCAGTCCAATAGCAATATTTGCTTGCATGCTTGATTGAGGGCTGAATACGTTACTAACATGACATCTTAAGATCTGTTAAATGTAAACATGTATTCTTGCAAATAAATATTACTTACTTACTATAATTTTCCAATTTCATTAAACACTCTTCCAACTTACGTTACTCTCATTCCTCCACTTTTATTACCATTAATGCTATCGGTGCTCTAAATATGTTTATACCCATTAAAGTTTTAAGTCGTTTACCTGTATTGGAGAATTGTTTTATAAAAGCGCACAATGTAAGAAACAGAAAACGTCCTACGCTAATATGGATTTGTGGCCTTGGCGAATTTCTTTTGTTTCTTGCAACTTGCGTCCTTTAAGGCTTCTTTGGCCTGAGGTATAGGGCAAACAAAGTTCTGGTAGTTACTTTTCGTAAATCGTATTAAGTCCCACAATACTGTTTTATTTTGTTTACTTTTATGCTGGAACTTACCACTGAAATAAGCACACACGTATATGAGCGGAGATCGAACCTAAAACTTTGAGTCAACAGGTCATTCAAGTTATTTCACGTGAATTTGCAACCATTGTACTAGCTTTCGGCCGTGACTGCGTTAATTGCTCTTATTTCATATACCTAAATGTATCTACCTCGTAAGTTATCACTAATGTAACCTATACTCTTTCTTGTTGTGCGTGTGTTAACTTATAAACTTATAAATAAATAAACTTTCTGTCTTCAGTGTCAGTAGATATTTTTGTTTTCTATCTGTGAAAACCTGTAATTGGCCTATGTTTTTAATATTTTTAACTATCATGTTTAATATGGCTGTAGGTTTTCCTAAAATAAATAAATAAAAGGTTTCTTAAGATACCAGGCTTTCCTGCTAAATTTCGGAGAAGACATACTTGGCCAAATAATGGGAAAAGGTAAAGAAAATAATGGTTTTATTGTATTGCGTAAATAAGAGGATTCTGAAAGTAGCACCCGTGATGGAGAAGTTGAGAGGTAATCGGCTGTCGTAGTACTGAAGTATAATGAGGAGGGATGAGAATAATATTGTAAGGCGAGTGCTTGATATGAATGTGGATAGACCAAAGAAAAGGTAAAGGATAATATGTGCAAGATGGAAGTGAATGACGTAGATCTAAAAGGAAGGTAAAAATAAACTGCGCCGACCCCAAATATTGGGAAAAGGGCAAGTAAAATGATGATTGTATTGCGTAAAGTACTTTTCATAGCTCCTAAGTACCTTTATGTTTATCAACCGACTACGCCGGCGAAACATTATGTAACCCCTTACCAAGGAAACTTGGTTACGGTTACTCGGGAAATTGATTTCCTGTAGGCATGTTTGGAATAGATGCCGTTAAGAGATAAGGTCGCTTAGATTTTGACTGATTACAGCGAAAGTGATGGTGTAGCGTTTCGAGGCAAGATTCTGCGATTCGAGCTTTATAGCACTGAATTTAAGGTGGACAATTGTTTAATGTCAGCACATATAGAAGGAACTATTGCAGTAGATTAATCTACAAGACTTTCTGATAGAATAAAATCTAATGCAATGGTATAGTAATTGTTTTCTCTACATTTGGAGCAATAATTGTTATAATATCATTGGTTATGTATGAAGGGAGTTAGTTTCTCATATAATAATTATTTTCAACACATGAGATTTCATTGGATTTCTAATGTGTCTTATCCTGTTATGACGTCTAACGATTGAATACATTTACGCTTTTTTTTCGTTGGAATAGGTACCTCTCTGTTTTGGAAGTATCCACTTTTCAAGTGAACTTTCTGGACCCCTAAACAAGACCTCCATTGGAACCAATTCTGTAGCATGTAAAGTTCCTTATTTCTTCCTTTACCGTCGAGCTAGTGTTCAAACGTAGGTAAGTTTTTGAAAGCTTACATTACATACATGTATTCATTAGAGTTGGGTTCACTACCAACAGGGCTATACCGTCTGCTAACAAAATGACTTGATTTTCCTTCCTTGCTTTTAGCTTCTATCTTGTAAGGTTAACCTTTTCATGATTCTGTGTATCTATAAGTATGACCTTTAGCCTTGCGAATAATATTATTGACCATGAAAGAGTATGTCGTTTGTGGATATTAACATTAGCTTTTCCTCTTTGGTCAATACAATATTGAAGTACCTACCACTCCACATTATATTGACATTACTGATTGTGGCTTGGCCTTAATACTATTTGCTCAGTTGTGGCATAAGGACGAACTATGGAACTTTATGAACGGTTACAGGTAAGGTTAAATTGTTGGATGTGGTCATTGCTTATCATACTTATAGGTATTAATGTTTCAATAAAACTAATTATTTAGCAGACGGTAAAATTAAATTCCATATCACATTAAAATCAGGATAATATGGGTACAGTTTTGAATCAGTCGCGTTAAAAAAAAGAAGAACACTAGAACAGTCCAAGTCAAAAAACATTCGGTCTGTAAAACCAAAAGACTTAAACTTAAAACCCGTACCAAAATCAACGCAGCCGCAGTCCAGACAAAAGGATATCCAAAAGCCAAGAACGTCACATTAAAACACTTTATAAACACCACGGGGCATTACGACACAGTGTCATTGCCATCACTTGCTTTTTTACACTTGACACATACACAATGCACTTTCTAAAGCTTCGGAATTCAAATTCGGAATTCGAACGTCAGTTATTCACCGCGCGGACTGAGAGACTGGCGGCGGACGAAACGGCGCGATAAACAACCGGTGCGAGCGAGACGGCAACACGTGCACCTGTGCACTTAAAATTGAATGGTGTTGGAGAGAGACGCGTATAAAACATTGCCTACGTCTAGGGTTGCCTATTGAAAATGAGACGTAAACTACACGGTATTTTCATAAAACCACTGTATTTTTTTAAATACAGTTCTTTGGATGACTCTTTCGAAAGTTTACGTTTTTTATATGTATTTTACGAAGTTAGTCCTAGTTGCGGCTCGCGACTTTTTAAATGGTTTCCAAACTCCCGAAAAACATTTTGTTGTTTTGATTTGATTAAAGGTGGGATATTTTTTAAAAAAAAGGTACGTCTTAAGAATTCATAAACTCAATAAAATCGCATAGTTTCGACTGTAATATTATCTGTTCTTTAATCTCTAAATGGTATAAAACAATGAATCTGCCTCTGTTTGTTTCTCCTTCTAAACATACTTCTTCTAAACTATGCATAAAATTTTATAAAGGTATTCAGTATCATTTAGAGAGTAACAAAGTCCATAGTTTTCCCATGGGAACAAGACTTAGGTAGGGGACTGCTTGTGTAAAATTGCCCCCAACAAAAATGCCCACATTAAAATATTTGAAATCATTCACCAGATCTATTATTTTTCCGATCTGGCAACCCTACTACATCAGACAAAGACGGAACACCAACACAACCCGCAGCAAAACGCTGTTCCTGTCATTTCAGTTTTACAAAAACAGATTTAATCGCACAGCGATAAAGTCCCCTTTCGTTTACGTCGCGGAACGGTTACCCTGTCTAAGTGCATCGCACAAGTTTATTGCCAGGGTCAACATATGGCGAAAAGTACGTCCGTTGGCCAAATTCCGTGGCTGAACAGTCTGTTGTTGTTCGATTATTCAAGACCGACTATTAGTTAACGTCACCCGGGAATTCTAATTATTTCCTTTGATTTGTGTTTAGACTTGATGGATTGGCAAATATAAAAACAGTCTATGTATATAAAAGATGAAACTGATTGATCAAAGACAGCCAAAACCGCGAGGTCTAGAAGCATGACATTTTGCACAAAAGTTCCTAAAACGAAAGTGATTTTTGGAAATTCCTACGGGAACGGGAAAAAAACAGGACCCAGGCAACGCCGCTGTGCACCAGCTACTAGGTACCGTGTAAAATTATGAGCTAAATGTTCTATGTTCTATCAAAACTTGTTACTCTTGTTAGGTATTTGTTAATAACAAACGAATGTAATAAGGGTCAGCGCAGGCATACAGCGGAAGTACGGAGGAACAACTAAATTAATTCTTCAACAATTTATTGTGTTGTAGTGTTTTCAATTTATTTATATTACACAAGTGTTATTTTGCTATGCCAAATAATAATATAGTCTTATGCAAAACCGAATTAAGTTGAATTTTAGTAAAATAGTTACCAACAACCGCCACAACTCTGTTTGTCTTGCTTGATTCAGGAGCTCTATAATATAAAGGTAAATGATTGACAGACTTTTGAGGCTGTGAATAAAAAATACTTTGACTAGGAGGTAAATACCATCATCAATTAACTGATGATTGCATCACATACTTATAATGGCTGACATTGTAATAAGAGGATAATGATACTGATAATAAAACCGTTACAAATTGAAAAAAATTAAGTTGTAAAGTTTACTGCCAATTGATTACCACTCTAGAACGTATACTGAACGCATAACAATAAAACACAGTTTAAACAGCAAATTGAACAAACGAAAATATAAACTCAAAAACAAGAACACATTTTTTATTAAATATGGTCAACCGCAAGGTACGCACTATCTAATACTAACAGATCATCAAAATCGGACCACTCTGTAAAGAGTTATATGTGATCATCCCTAAATACATCCTTTTATTTTAGTCGATTAAAAACTTTTTCAACATTCGAATCTTGAATCTATATTCGCGTTAACCGAACGAAGAAAGATTTCCGACTAGCACTGCTTCTGCGAATCATCTCCTCATAAACAGACCGCTTCCTCCGATTCAGAAGGCGAATTCTTTCCAATAAAAGTCTAGACCGCAACAGTTCTCACAAGAAAGTATGCTCCAATAGAAGACGTTGAAAACTGTACCTAACCGACGCACAAGTATGAAATTGAGAACTCAAAAATGATGGAATGTACCTACGTAGATAATAATGCAAACAGGTAACATTAAGCCTCTATTCGATTTCGAGTCATTAGTTCCAAAACTCTAGAATCACTCTCGGAGATTAAGTAAGGTAAGACATGGATAGAAAAACAGCAGGACAAAAAGAGTTCAATCATCTTACAGTTACTTAGTCCCAGATTAAGTATAGCCTGTACTATATAAACAACTGACACTTAAGACCAGAAATCAGACTATTCACTCAAATGTCGGGCCCGACAAAACAAGGTAAAAAAAAACTGGATAGAAATGTTTTAAAGATGTCACTATTAACATCATCACAACCTACCTAGTCTCACATTAAGAATTATTTTATAATCTTGAACGCGAATCCATTAGACTACTCTTAAACTCATTGAAAATAAACTGTTTACATAAAAACCTGGGGAGCATCAATCGCCGTATAGCATCTACCTAGGTACTTATAGTGTGCATTGCGGTTTCCATTCATAAAACAGCTGTTCTCGAGTTATAAACCGCATTTTGGCGCGTCGATGTTTCTCGGTAATTCTAATTTTATGCACGTCATGACATGATTAATTATTTTCAAATCACGAATGAGCTTTATGCCAGCTCAATAAAGCCGGGTAGCAGCGCGCTCGGACTGAGTCTTCACTCGGATGCTACTTGTATCATCTACACACTTGATCCGAGTGTAATCCGACAGTGTTCTATTGAATCTACGAGCGCGCTATTATTGTAATTTATTGACAACCCTTTTAAAAGTGATCCCTTTGTCGGTAAGGTGTACCAATGAAATTTTTAAAAACTTACGTACGTATTTACTGTTAAGTGTAAAAGAAAACAGTGAAGAAATCCGCAAGACCCTGAATTGGTTCTAGGACAGCATCCGATCTGACAGGCTCACTATCTATCACGTTTAGGAATCCAAAAAATTCACCATTTACCAAAACAAACGTTCTCTGCTGACCCCTTGTTGATAATGAGGAGAGGATTTTATCTTTTCACAAATTATCCGAATAAAAAACTCAAATAAAATCTAAACATGGTCAGCACTCAATACCTCGTCACACCTCGAATTAACAGATTTTGGACATGACGCAGAATCTATGTGCGTTTGTGATCAAACGTTGTTTTTGCGCTTTTCCGTTGGCACGTTGCCATACTTAGAGTAAACGGACTACCACTTTCAAATTAGGAGCGTTACGAAACAGGGTTTATTGCCTAAAGATACCTCAAAATTAAACAAGCCAAACCAAGTAAATTCCCGCGGTAATCTAATTTCAACGGAAATACGTACACTCGGACGAACTATAAACACATCGCAGATTCGCAGAAGTTTGTGAACAGTTGTTATATACAGAATCGATGATCAGAGTAGCCGATTCCAAGATTCTGTGTTTCGGCAACATTTATCCGAAGTTTAAAAACTGATTCTGCCAATTGATTCTAAGATTAAAAAACTAAATACTGTTTCTCAGGAAATACTAGTAGTATCGCTTTAAATAAATCCTTCATACATACTTATATGTATATAAGAGTATTGAAAAGATGGATGGATTAAAGGATGATAATGTGCAAGAAGAAAGTGGATACAGACAAAATGAGGAAAAAACAAATAGCGCTGACCTTAAATAACGGGAAAAAGGCATGGAATAAAAGTTAGTAGGTTATCTCATCTATAGAGAAAAATCGACAAAGGATGAAATACGAAAACTCCGGAACTCAAAATGTTTTATTCAATGTACGGGGTTATCCACTAACTAAAAGTAACTGAAACTTCACCACTTCGGCATATATTATTATATTTGAGGTGAAGAAGCGGAGCAAGAAACTCCTCAACACATTCTTTCAAACAATCAATACAATACAAACTACAATTTAAGTAGTCATGTTTTCAGAGCTGTGGTGTGCTGGAGAAAATTGACACCAAACATCTCATCTCTAGACATTTATGAGTACTTAGACATTGCAGCTTCTTTCTGTCACGTACATTGTCACTAATGTTTTTACCTGCAACTTTCGGAAGCTACAGCGTGCGTCAGTTGTTTACAAAGAAGACAATCGCACTCCTTCACAATGTTATTGGATCATTGTTTGCTCGCATCACCGGATTGACGTGGTGTGACAACAGACGGCGCTTCTAAATCCGCGGTGATCTCATGGTCTTGAGGAAACTGACCAGTACTATACACTGATAAGAGCAAGGCTAATCGCGGAACCAGTTGAACGGGAAAACGGGTTTATTTACAATGTTTACTATTTACAACGACCTTGAGAACTTAGAGGTAGACATGTGGAAATACCGCATAAAGGATGTCGTTTGATTCTAGCCATTTAGTGTCATTTGTACGAAATTCCTACAAAACACAGGAATCAGCATCGAAATGACATCGCCTCGCCTCTAGACGAGCAAGATAGGCGAGGCGGTGACGATCCGTTTCCGTGTGTTGTAATAATAATAATAAATTCCGGGACACAATTCACACAGTTTCATAAAGGGATTTTAATAAATTATTGCAGTTTCCAATGACGTTCACGATTCGTTACTAATTCAAGGAAAACGAACGATAATTGTTTTCTATTAGTAATATCGAGCCATTTAAGTAAATCATCAGCGGTTAAAAATCAACAACTGGGCAATAGATGTTTCCTCACACGAAATTACGTACGCGTACTGTGTGATAGCAATCGTGTATATACAACACCACACTATCCTTGAGGTCGTGAAGGGCAACTTAGACCCTGACCGAAACAAGCCCTTGTCGCCAAGAGCTCATTCACATTAGGGCAAGCAGTTCGGCAGCAGCGCGACAGCAGTAGATGCCTTATTCACATCTACAGCCACGCGACTTTTTTAGATTAGGGTGGCGCACTTTATTCTTATAATGGATTTCAACAAGGAAATATCATTGTTGTTCTTGCTTTTGTTGGTTCGCAGCAGTTCGGCAGTCGCGCTGCTAGTGCAGCGTCGATTGCGACCTAAAGTAAAGGAGCTCTAAATGATAGCGGTTTAACCACCAACAAAATCGTTTCTAAGGATATTTGGCATAAGGTAGTCGAGACCGGTCATCAGAAAATACAAAAACCTTTAGATAATATGAATAACATGGGAGTACGTAATAGATAAGGGGCTGGAGAATGTTGGTAAACGAAGAGGAGACAGTTTTTATCAAGATTGTATAATTAGGATCGTGTGAACAGGCATCTTCTGGGCAAGCTCCGCCCATCGTAGGCCCTATTTTTGCTCTCGGGCTAATCTGGTAAGCTCATCATTAATAATAACAAAATTAGAAAAAAATGGGCAGAACCCCTTCAATCTTTACAGTGCCATTCTTTAAGAAAAAACATCGCGAGGAAAACTGATAATCTAACATAAGCAGATTTATGCATAATGGTGACAACAATGGGTTATTACTGCTAAGAAAATCATTTCGTTAGAATCAGTATTGAGGAACACAATTCCAATAAAGAGTATGATCGATTGGTTTTAGCAAGGACATTGATATGAGAACCAATTGAGATGCCTAAGTAAACGTATCACTGGACCTCGAATCCTTTTTTCTATATCTTTGGGCAAGCAATACATGATAACGTGTTGTACATCATTCAAGACATTGTATGTTCTGTTAACAGAATAACGCTCTAGTCATAAAACTAACTTTTGATTGACAAGTTATTATTCATCGTAACAAAAGTGACACAGACAGAGCCACAGAACACATGACGAAATCTCTTAAAATAACTCAACATAATTTTCAAGTTAATCTTAAGCGCATAAACAAGTTGTCACTGACGGTCACTGATTTGTGTATTTAGATGACATCATTGTGGAAGAGCTCAGCTGTTAGTCGCTTCCTACATTTGCCAGTAACGTATTGCAAACTGTATGCAAATTAGGAAAATCTGATGAGCGGCTATTTAGCCGCTCATCAGATTTTCCATTTACCATTTGGTAAATTTTAAGCGGACTTCTTTATAGCTTAAATTTATTTGATTGATTGATCTTTGATAGTTGTTTACGATACAAACAGCCAGAAATGGTAGACTGCGATTGATTGATGTAAAAAATGGTTGAATAAATACATTCGTACCATAAGTGTAAAAAAGTGGTGATTACTATAGAACTGTGAGATCAGGCCTATAAATAAGCCAGCGATATCAAAGTCAAAACACCTCTCTTGCAATCATATGTGTACTCCACATTGTACACCAAGTAATTATGTGATAATAATAAAGAGAAATAATACATCAGGCAACTTAACAATTTATTAGTGACTTATGAAAATGAGCAAATGTAGAAAGAAGTAAAGTAAAGTATTACTGGATTGAATTGTTTTTTTTTTAGGATTTTCTAATAGTCCGTATAGTCTGCGGCCTGGTGGTGGTGCCACACTTGTGGACTTATACTTTTCGTAAGTATAGGCCACTTCAATGTGGGAGTTTAAAAATTTCATAGACTGTGTATCGGCGAGTGACATGTTAATGAACTTGACGGTTTTCCAAAACGAGGGAACACAAAACTGAAAGTCGTCATTAAGACTTGTCGCTAAACCGCAGCCTATACAGCGCCGATTTCAGAATTAGGTCGCTCGCTTTGATAATCCAGTCAAGTGGTAAGTCAATTCCTTTGGGAATATGAACGTAATGCTCAAAAATTCACTTGCAGATCAGTTTTGCAAAGCCAACGACGCTGAGAATGACTTTAAATGAATAATTTAGAATTTTCTCCAGCTCAGCAAAGCACAAAAACCATGTAACTTGAACTTTGTATTGTATTGATTGTTTAAAAGAATAATGTGTTGAGGAGTTTCTTGCCCCGCTTCTTCTCCTCAACTATACATACCGAAGCGGTGGAGTCGCAATGACTTTTAATAAGAGGACTTATAAGTCCCTACATTTAATAAAAACTTTTGACTTTGATGCCCCCTGCCTACTAATATCTCGCTAAATTGAAAATAAATGTATTTAAAAAAACGAGTTCGTTTCCAGGAAATCAGAAATAAGGTATAACCTTTGTCAAATAACACAGATTTTCTGCAAGCTGATTAAAACAAGAGATTGTAATTAAAATGTGTCTTGTATTTTCAGAAATATTTTCAAGAGTAACATATATTATTTTCACTGCATAAATCTGCATAAGTCTTACTAAAGAAAATGTGTGCACGCATACGAATAATAATCTCAACCAATCGCGGGTCGTGTAGCAATATTTCTCTAGACGTACCTCGAGCCTCCCACGCCTCATTATAATCGGTGACATCACACTCAATTGCAATGCGCGGACAGGTTCCTATGGCATTTGCAACAAGTTTATTTCTTCGGGTTATATAGTCGGTTCAAGTCCTTGTTGTCATAGATATTAATTAGTATTTATTATTGATTATTTGCACTTCCTATACAGATTTGAGTATTGTAAATAGTCATGGGTAAGCTTTTGTTGTTTATCTATAATTCTGTAAAGTATCTCGTACAACTTCTTATTCCTCTTTGTAGTCTAAATTTAAAATTCTTTGAGATCCTGCAGAACTTGAGCCAGTATTTAACATATTTCTAAATAATTTATAATGTAGCCTGCTATTAGGTCATTAATAGTTAGTTAGTAGTAAGCAGCTTTGTGTTGCAGTATTCATTGTCAAAATTATGTTTATTATTATTGTCTCAAGTGTACTACAAATAACGAGGCTGTTGGCTCAGTTGGTTGTAACCTTCTGAGTCAGAGGTCACGGATTTGATTACCGCCCGAAGCCAACATTTGTGCACATGAACATGATTGACGTTTTCGTGTCTGCGTGGTTACATATATTTAAGCATGTCCAACAATTGTTTAGTACAAGTATAGAACCTGCCTTGATTGGAACTAAACAACCGTGTGTACATTGTTCTCCAATTTTATTTGCCATTTTTCAATTATTTAGAGTGGGTGCAATATGTCTTCCCTTTTATTTATCTCTATCAACCGTCATATCTACATCTACTTCCCTGCGCATATCACTCTTCACACTATCCATCCATCAATCATTTGGCCTTCCCATCTTCCAATACCTTCGACATTCATCTTTAGCACTCTTCATCCTTCGGCATTGTATATCCGTGCCACATAAACCGATCACCTTTTAATTTTCCATTAATAGCATCATTATCCACCCGTAACAGCCTCTGCTGAGCTAAGGGTACTTCCTCACTCATGAGGAAATATGGGAAGTTATCGGGTATGTTTAATAATCTTAAAAAGCCTTTTTTTATCCCCGATATAGGATTAGGATATTAAGCTAGTTGTCACCTAACAGTGAGGATTTTTCAAACCACCCAAGGATATTTGACATGGCTTAAATTCGTTAAGCCATTATGCGTAAACACAACGAAAAGCGGGACCTAAATTTAATGTGCCATCCGAAACACAGAAGCGCTCGTGATATAATTACAATAGATGGTCACCCATTCACTGAATGACCGTTACTAATACACTGGTACCGCATGGCAATGAGAGCTTTCATCCATTCATTTAGTTAATAATTATCTTTCATTGCACCCACACGTCCCTCATCAGTTTTGCTCGTATTTTCTTTGTTGCGAATGCTCAGTACAAATACGTGCGTTTAATTTGAATCTGTACATTTTCTGTCGATCGAGCTCCGCTGGCGAGTTGAGGAAAACATTCTTTTATGAGGCACGCATTCAAGGGTACGTTTTATGCGATAAACAGACGCTTTTCCGCGTTATTCGACGCCCCGCGACTTTGTTTGAGATTGTTGACCATAAGGTTTGTTATAGCGACTATCGTGCTTATTGTTTAGTACGGCCCTAGCCCTGCATTGCCAGTCTGTTTGTTAGAGATAAAAAAAAAAATCGGAAAGAGGTATTCCATTACTGGATATACCCACATTTCACGAGATATATTGGACCCCTAAACGTGATAGGTGGTGAGCCCATCGCCGGACCGGGTCTATTTACACACGCCTCAGAATTAATTCTGAGACCTGCGGGTTTCCTCACGATGTTTTCCTTCACCGTCGAGCTAGTGATAAATATGTACGTAAGTTTTGAAAAACTCATTGGTACATGCCAGGATTCGAAACCGAGCCTCACTGATTTTCGGCCGGCTTCTTAACCGTTCGGGCTATCACTCCCTGTGGCTTATGGATGTGAAGAAAGGCAAATTCATTTATTTCAGTAGGTATGGAATATACACTTAGAAAAGTCAATAGTTTATAACAAGGCACTCTAAACTCGTCCATGAAGATTTTTATTGTGTTACATGATGTACTGTATTATATTACATGATGATATTCAGTGAGGCTCGGGTTCAAATCCTGGCATGTACCAATGAGTTTTTCAAAACTTACCTACATACCTATTCATCACTAGCTCGACAGTGAAGGAAAACATCGTGAGGAAACCAGCAGGTCCCAGAATTGATTCTGAGGCGTGTGTTAGATCCGGTCCGGCGATGGGCTAACCACCTATCACGTTTAGGGGTTCAAAGAATATCTCGTGAAAAGTGGGTATATGCAGAAATTAAATACCTATGTATGCCTAACCCGTCGGGGATAAAAGGCGTCAGATTATTATTATTTGTATTATATCAATAAGTTAAGTAGACATCCACAATCTGGCCGCAGGTTGCAGCCGCGGAAGCAGGTGCCTTAGCTGCAACCTCGACAGATGGTCGACGGCCATCTTTGCCGGCTGCGCGAGCGCATATCACGGCCCGCTATCACGCCAACTGCTCCCACTACCTCTTTTTTTTAAAGTTTTGGGTGTCAAAGTTAATATTATAAACGCGAAAGTTTGAGAGGATGGATGGATATGAATAATATGATATGGATAACGGATTTTGAAGAAATTTTACAATAACATCGCTTAAACATCCCGACCGAAACATCCGAAGCCGGGTTTCTTAACGACTTGTCTGTTGCAAAACCAACCTTAAAGCAGGCTGGGTAGATTCATTTTGTCAGCTACTAGAGTGTTCAGTATAAGAAATTCTATTATGATTAAATTAAAAATGTAATGAAATAAAATCGAGGAGACGCCAACTCCGGCGCAGTCACTGTACCGATAACCCCGACGTGTCAATTCCAGATCATCTACAACGCGTAACAGAAAAAGCACAATTTCTCATACACCCCAATTAGTATATTAATATAAAAAAAATATGATGCCATCGTACTCTAGTTGGTACATTCAAGAGCAAGTCAAGCTTTACACAACCAGTTTAAGCTGAGCTCTGATTTATACTGCGCGCCATAGAACACAGGGCCGGGACAAAGTCCAAAGTGTCAAGCTCAGCGTGCTCTTGACTGTACGTCTTCTTTCTTTGTACTGTACAACCACTACTGTAATTCCAAATTGTAAACAAACTTTTGTGTTGAATTAACGTAATCTATCCAACATGTAACAGAATAAGCGCAATTCCTGAAATTAGTTTGTTCAGTATCGACTACTTAATCGATTTCAGCTATTTTTAATATGTGTTAATTTTTTTCCAAAAATGAATTAGTGTAGCTGAATTTAGTGCTTTCTATGGAAATCGTGCTATTATTAATCGATATTTAAGAAAATTGGTTAGACTCAACTTCAGTTCGATTGCATCATATTTTTTTTATAATAATATATACTAATTGGGGTGTATGAGGAATTGCGCTTTTTCTGTTACGCGTTTTATATAAAAATCAATGCCACTTTTCGTTGTTATTTTATAACTCAAGAACGAACTCACCTATCTAAACCAAATTTTTAGGCTTTATTCGGACTATTCAGCAGATGGTTTATGTGTAGTTTGCTTAAAATCTGTCGAGTGGTCCTTCATTTATACGTTGCGAAGCACGTACCGGGCCGCTAGTTTTTAATATTTTATTTTACATCTATCTTTTTCTCGCGTCGATGCGCCACATTGATAATTAGCGTGGCGCGGAGCCAACTCGCGCGCAGATTTATTCGCGATCCGTCTTCGTCGTAAAACGATTTGTCGTAATATTTACTGTAACATTTTGTTTCCATTCAATTCGGTAAGAAAAAACATGTGTGTATTGTTCCTGTGCAATGTTTGTGGAGGGGAACGTAACTGTTCGTAAACTGTGGAGAAATCAATCAAGACTGATTTAGTTAGGGAATAGAAAGATATTATATATAGAAAGACGGTTTTATGTATTTTTTGTTAATTACTTGGCTAACGTAACAGATAACAAACAGGTTTTAATTAACGTAAATCTCCATTGGCATAATAGTGGATAATAGTCACAGTACGATAGACGTAAAAGCGAAATACGACGAGTAATTTATTTATATATTTTTTAAACTATTTCAAATTCAAGAATTTTTACAACACGATTTAACGTAACAATTACTTAAAGATAAATATAACTTACACCAACAAAGTTATAACTTTACTAGCGACCCGCCCCGGCTTCGCACGTGTGCAATGCTGAATTTTCTTTGCTTTACACCATCCCTGGACCCACTCGAACCCACACAAAAAGTTTCATCAAAATCGGTCCGGCCGTTCTCGAGTTAAATCGTCAGGAAGGAAAACCCGACTTATTTTTATATAGTAGATGAAAACAATAAAAAGTAGAAATCCCAGGCGATATCAAAGGTTAGCTTTAGTTCAATATAATCAACAAACCAAACATAATAAAAAGTTGTAACTATGTACAACAATAACACTAAAACAATATCATCATCGATACTTAAAAATAATACAAACGTACGTGCCTTCAAGATATTGTCGGCACAGGTATTCCATATCTGGAAAGACCCATATTCCACCAGTGTTTTAGGACCTCTAAACTGATGTTATTTAAAAAATATCGTTAAATTTCGACTAGCACTCAATAAATTTTGTAGAAAACTGAATTTGATGTTGAATAATGATCTCTGTCTGTTACCTTTCAAGTTCGTTTTCGATAATAAATAAATATTTTTCAGCGACATATTTTTCGGACCGAGGTGTCTCATAATCAATTCTGGGGTCTGCTGGTATCTTTATAATGTTTTCGTGTACAATTTTTCTTTAAACTTTTAAGTACATACTCTAATCAGGATTTGAATCCGAACGTCACGTATTAGAGGAGGGTTTACTACCAACAGGTCTATCAAAGTTCTTCGAGATCGATAATAAACACGGTAGTAAAATCTGATACATTAATATATTACAGAGAGCCGTGGATCTGACAACGGTCTCAATCATCAAGATTCTCAGAATGCGGAGAGGAAGCTCCCAACATTAATATCGCTAACTCATTGATCCGCTAAAGATAACTAATTGAAACGTGAAGGTGAACAGGATAGTATGAAACCCTTTGTGCTTATTTTAGAGGTCTACAAAGGACGAGGAAGCACATCTCCTTCGAGCAACAACTTGACGACAGAGCACATAAGCTGACGGGAAAGCGAAACGAAATTGTCTGATGATCTGTAGCTGTGGAGTGATGTTCTCCTGACCTTGAAGAATTTCAACCATACCACGGAGAAGAAAGATAAATAAATAGATAATAAAGTGTGGGACACAATTTAAACACGGTTGTTCAGTCCCAAACTAGACAGAACCTGTACTATGGGTATTAAACCACTGATATACATACTTAAATGATAAACACCCAGACACGAAGCCAAGTGTCTGGGTGTTTGTACACACAAATGTTGGCCCTGAGCGGGGATCGAACCCGCGACCTCCGAATCAGAAGGCAGGGTCACTACCGTCTGAGCAAGAGTATAGTGCAAATAAGAGCAAATAGTTTAAATAGTGAAAGCATTAGGAAAATATATTATGACCGTTGTGTTATCATTTATCAACATACAATCACTACATAGTATAAAACAAAGTCGCTTTCTCTGTCCCCATATTCCTGTGTCGCTTTGTATGCTTAAATCTTTAAAACTACACAACGGATTTTGATGCGGTTTTTTCTAATGGATAGAGTGATTCAAGAGGGAGGTTTTAGTGTTAGCATTGCACCCATGCGAAGCCGGGGCGGGTCGCTAGTATTGTTATATGGCTTAAAAATGGTGTAAATTAAATCTAACCTACTTAATAAATTGTAAAATAAAATAACCCGAAAGGGTTATTGAAAAAAAAAAGGAATTCCCACGGGAACGAGAAATACGGGATCTGCGACAGTCGACTAGTTTATTCAAAGCAATAAAGCAATAAAACTAAGAACGTCAGTAGTCAAATACCAAAGGACTCTAAACTGGTCCATTATAAAATAGACATAAGAAAACGAGGTAAATAAAAATAAAATGTTACAAAACTGACTTTTAATTTCGGTATCCATGCAGTAAACATTGAGACGTAAAACAAATTATCTATGAGGTGCTAATGAAACGTAATAAAACTTTAGTATCGGTGTGGCTTAGATTCATTCGTGAATAAACTGAAAAGAACGAAATACAAGAACTCCTGAATGATAAATATTTAATATAAACATTGCTACACCCCGACAGGGTGTGTATGTACATGTAGACTCTAAGTTTTATGTAAGGTATTACCGTATTACATTGCGCAATAAATAAATAAATAAAAATGATTTATTTCTTACTAGATGACCCGACAGATGTTCAAAACAAAGACGTTTAAAGAAAAAGTTTAGGAAAGATAATGATTTTCTTCCAACCTCTTTGGTTCAAAAGAACTTTTCATTATTTGGACTATTGCAAAGATAAAAACAAAAATGCAAAATTGGTTTAGGCCTTTTCAAGTGATGCGCTTACCATTTTAAGGTTCCGTATCCAAAGAGTGCCATAGGGAACCTATTACTAAACCTCCGCTGTGCGTCCGTCTGTCTGTTTGTCTGTGGGCTGTATCCTATGGACCGTAATAGTTAGACAGTTGAAATTCAACTGTCTAACTATTAACTATAGCGGCACTCCGCTATAACAACTAACTCCCCTAGACTTGTTAGCAAAAACAAAGGTCGCCACTTTCCCGTGCAGTGCTGCACGTATGCATAATTCAGTAGTGCAACGGCCGAGTGATGACGTCACGAGTCGCGGCAGACATTGATTCACCGGGGGGTTTTCGTTTAAAACCCATCACACCCATTGATATTAAAATATCTTTACTAAAGAAAAGCCGTAAACTGCAATGCGGTCGATATGATAACGTATTATTGTATTATGAATTTAAAAATAGTGTTTCCGAGGAGTTTTTAAAAAATCCGAAAATTCGACTTTCGAAATCTTCTTAAAATATAAATAAAACCCAAATAGGGTAAAAAATACTACTAAAGCTCTCAAGAAAAGGCTCAAAAAAATATGATGCGCCCCCTAGCGGCGAGTAGTCGAACCACAGAAGAGCTTGGGTAAGAACCATTGACGGCGTAATACCGCTATTCGACCACAGATGGCGCTTACATGAACTCCAAACGTATTTTTCTACATTTTTGTTCCAAATATTTACTAAGATAAACTGGAACTAAAATCCTCAATAAACAAATTAAGTATAAAAATAATATAGGTACTTACCTTTACAGCTGAAAAACCAGAGCACTCTAGACGTATCGACATCCACTTACCTGAAACAAAAATAACATAAATTAGAAAAGAAATTAAACTAAATTAGTGATATTCTTGAAGACTACAATATTTTATAATGACTTAAGGAAGTTACCGCACCCCTAGCCCGTCAATTAACTAAATTTAGCTTTAGCCATTAGTGGCATCCTAGGATTCAACGTAAATAAATACCTTATTATAATAAACATTGTATTTTTTTATGTTTTTGACAATATGCAAGGTAATTTTAATCAGATCTTTTATTAACTATTAGTCAACATAAACTTTAAATTTGGAACTAAACATTACGCTGTGGCAATAACTGACTAATGTTCTGCTTTGGCTTTGCATGAAGGAGAGGAGAGCTACGTTTGCATACATTTGACCTCCACATTGGTTGAATCGAACCCTAACATACCCAGATAGTGAGCAGAATTCAGGAACCTGTTGCGAATCGTGCGTCGCCTCATTGTTGTATTAATTTATCAAACCACAAGATCGCGACACAATATGTTGTCCTTGTGAGGCGTTGATGCTTGAATGGTGGTACAATAATAAAATATCATTGTTTTAATTATAAATACGTATATAAATATTTTAAGTAAACAACACGGCTCTATTTAACCAAAACTATTAACTATTATTTGAAATACCATTTTAAACCGCCACACATAAATTATAGTAGACTTAAAATACGATATAGTAGGTACAATTGGTACAGTTTCTGTATCTTAATAAAATTTCCAAGCATTCCGACTGTAAATAAACACTGAAACAGCCCCAGTCCGGACTGGGGCACAGAACAACTAAGCTCTGAACTCTCGATCGTATTACTGCACTGTTACAGGGATGTATTAAGGGAAGCCCAAAAGGGGAATCGACTGACGCGCGCGGCTGTTGCGACAAGTCAATGTATGAAAATGACAGACGTCGGCCGCACGCGTTTGTCGCAGACTTCGGAAATGGCGCCATACATTTTCATAGGTTGACTATTGTCGCTTCAGCACACGTCAGTCGCATGCGATTAATCGCGCGCGGCTGCGATCGGCAGCAACCCACGAAAGTCATCCGCTAATGTTCATGCGCATACCATTTCTCGAAACGCTCCGTACGCGCGTCTTACTGGACCCGTACCGCCCTCCGTTAAGCTAAGGGTAGAACAAGTATGGTTCGGTATATCCTACATGAGCCAACCGCGGATTGGGTGATAGTGTTAGGCTAGTGGTCAACGAAGTGTCAGAATTTTTGCAGCCACTCAAGGATATCAGACATGGCTTAGCGGCATTCACTATGCGTAAACACAACGATAACCAACTTTGTTTAACACATGTGATAGTTAGAAACACACTGGTATCGCAGGGCTATGAGCATCTAAATGTAATCCCTACTAACTGTTGACTATAAGAAAAGGCGGAAGATTTTCCCTTTTTCACGATTGGGGACTAAACTCTACAAAGTAACAGTTTAAAAATAAAATAGTAACGCATTTTACCCAAAGCGGGTAGGCAGATGTATTCCATTTTTTGGAATACCTACGTCACACCAGTATATTCTTTAGACCCCTAAACGTGATACGTGAGCTCATTGCCGGATCGGGGAGCTGTTACACATGTAAAAATAAAAAAAATAAAAAAATGTGTCATAGTTCAGGACCTACGCGTTTCCTCACAATGTTTTCGTTAACTGTCCAGCTAGTGATAAATATGTACAAAGGTTTTAAAAAACTTGTAGGTCCGTAAGCCTATTCCGGCGACATGGGCCCTTAACAGGGCCTCAACAACCGCCTAGATCGGCCCCTGGCTGCCAGTGAACGGACCAACAGATGCGCTCTCCACCAAACAAACAACAATAATAGAAATACGCGCCTCCATCCTACACTTCAATACCTTTCCATGTTGTATTACTATGGAAACTCACATAAATTTCACTGTGTGCCTCTGGTTATTACATTTTTAGTTATGAGCATAAACTTAATATACTAGACTGATATGGTAGTATGTTATGAGCGGCTAACAAAATTCCGTTTTAATATATTGAATATACCCTTTAAAGTACTTACTTAATCAAAATATAAAACCAACTGAATTCGTTTCGAGGCCTATAAGATAGGTCTCCGAAAGTATAATGGTGAATAACGGGACTTCCAGGAATGTAATACCTCTGCCAAGAAGAAGATGAGGCGTGATCATACATTTATATCTATACAAGAACTAAGTTCTAGATTTCTTTGGCGACACCCTAGCGACACCTGTACCCTACACAAGTTCATAGATTTTAATAAATAAGGTTTTCATCTCAATATTGTTATAGAAATAACCAGAAACAAGTAAGTTAGCAAGTAACAACTTTTTAATAGACATCAATAAAAATATACAATAAGAGACACAACGATTTAATAAAGTTATCGCTTTATCTGAGATAAACATATGAAGGTGTGCATTGAACAAGGTAATGTTTTTAATCTTTTTGGTGTATTTTACAGCCAGTAGCTTAATTTATTTAACTGATGTACCTACTGCTTCCTTGCCACTCTGTAAATGCAGATTGTGGTACACCCATATACAGCCTAGAGCTTATGAAACGTTACACTTGTAGTGCGACTCTTAACTCTAGGTGGTTTTAATAACGATACAAAATCCAATGTGTGAAGCTCCACGAGCTCTTGACTGTACGACGGTACATTTCCGTCATCATGAATCACGCTAACCGTAAATCACGGAAAGCTGACAAGGAAAGAATTGCACTACGATAGCGAGCGAGTCGTGACGAGGACTATTTTCAACAGCCACAGAATCCTGCTAGTATAAATGGGATAGTTGGTTTTTCTAATATTATAAACCGTCCGGAACTGGAGACTGCATGCAGCGGAGATGAGAATGTTGAGATGGATGTGTGGGGTGACAAGAATGGATAAAATTAGGAATGAGTACATAAGAGGAAGTCTGAAAGTAGCACCCGTGTCGGAGAAGTTGATAGGTAATCGTCTGTCTTGGTATGGACATGTAGATGTGGGGAGGGATGAGAGTAACGTTGTAAGGCGAGAGCTTGATATGAATGTGGAAGGTTATAGAAAGAGGGGTAGACCAAAGAAAAGATGGATGGATTTTGTGAAGTTATGATATGTGCAAGAAGGAAGTGAATGTAGATATGACGTATGATAGATCTAAAAGGAAGGAAAAAACATACTGCGCCGACCACATATAATGGGAAAACGGCAAGCAAATGATGATAAACCGTCCGAAATAATTTCTATAAGTAAGAGCTGCCCTGGATTTGCCTAGGGCCCTTTGCACTGGGCGGATTTCAGAAATCTCACTCCCTTTGATTATTTATCATCGTCAACCGTTCGTGCGATTATGTACAGTCGAGAGCACGTGGAGCTCGACACATAGGACTTTGTAACGTTCTCATTACAATCGCATTAGAGGTCAGACTCGCATTACAAGTGTAAAGCTTCATGTGCTCTTGACTCTACTTAGTGCTTAAAACAAGTCCACTTTCGGATAGACAAAGTTGTCTATTAATTATTTTTTATCGGGCACCAAGTATTAGGGAAAACTGTATTAAAATCCATTTTGCTGAGAAGAATTAAGACAGAACACAGACGCGTATAGCAACTTTGTTTCAAAAAAACTTATTTAGAATAGATAAGAACGTGTATTGGTCGGTTTGTCCTTCTGTCAAGCCGCAACTGAGCAACAGATCGAATTGTTATTTAGAGAAAGAAGAGAAATACCTAGAAACTTTAAATATAGTATGGTAGATTTTGGGAATTCCCTCGGGAAAGGGTATAAGCCTCGCGGGCAACGCCGCTGGACACCCGTTAGTATAATATAAATTTGAAAGTGCGTCAACAAATCACATATTCACCCCGCGGTTTCACGCGCGTAGTTCCCGTTCCCGTGGGAATACGGGGATAAAATATGTTATTCTGATGTATATGCTATATAACTGTAAAGTTTCATCAAAATCCGTTCCGTAGTTTTTGCGTGAAAGAGGAACAAACATACATCCAGACATCCATCCAAACAAACTTTGTCAAACATTATCTCACTATTACAGAATGAACTCAAAAAAACTTTGTCTGAAAATCTGAGAGTTCCCATCGAGAAACAATCGAGTCGAAAGCCATTAGTAGCCGCAGACTTAGAACAATAGGCAGCAGAGAATAGCAGAAGACCTCGGCCTACAATGCCCTTAATTAAAACCTGAAGTCAGGTATGCATATTATACATATAGCGGAAGGAATAGGGACACACGAGTATTTCTGAAGAATGCCCGTGGCCTACATATTTAGGCAACGCTGGCCTACCGTAGACGATGTTTTGGCTGCAACTTTGCCCATGTTACGGGATATGAAGTAGCCTACGTCTTTCCGAAGTCAAATTTGATCAATACACGTAACAGATTACGAAAGGGATGGTTTAGATTCACGATTGGACCTGACAGATGGCGCTGTTGTCTGTAGCAGGACAATGTTGCGGCCACTATAGTCTATTTTACATAGCTCGGTGACAGTTTACATTTTTCCGTTTCACTCATACTACTTTCGACTAATAAAAGTTATTGTATTTTTGCAATGATGAAATAATAAAATATTATAAATTTTTTAATCAAATATTTTTATTACTTGAAAGTAGTAAGCGTAAAACGGAAAAATGTAAACTGTCACAGAACCCACGCTACGTGAAATAGACTATAGTAATACATTTATGAATATAATCAAGATTTATTTATGCAACATTTCAAAATTAATATTATTGCGTGGCCATAAAGCTTCATTTCAAATATGTCTACGTAATATAATCAGTGAGGCTCGGGTTCGAATCCTGGCATGTACCAAAGAGTTTTTCAAAACTTAGATACATATTCATCACTAGCTCGACAGTGAAGGAAAACATCGTGAGGAAACCCGTAGGTCCCAGACTTAATTCTGAGGCATGTGTAACAGACCCGGTCCGGCGATGGGCAAACCACCTATCACGTTTAGGGGTCGAATATTCTCGGGAAAAGTGGGCATTTCCAGAAATAGAATACCTATGGATAAAAGGCGTGAGATTTTTTATTTTTATTTTATCAGAGAAACGAAATTTCTCTCCTTTGTCTCATAATAACAAAGGCCAAGTTTTCATAGGCAGTTTGGCAGCTGTGACGCACTAACATGCGCAAACACCTCGTTACTGCACGTATCGCTTTGATCTCGCCGTGACCGAACGGTAACAGACTAGCTATAACTACACTCCTAAAACTTCGCTTCTTAACGAGTGCAGTGCTGTGTTAGTAAATGTTTTTGGCATAAACATAATCAAATTAAATTTAAGTTATAACTACGTCGTCACGCAATTCCTCATACATCCCGATTAGTATACCTATTATTATAAAAAAAACCGGCCAAGTGCGAGTCGGACTCGCGCACCGAGGGTTCCGTACAACCTTGCAAATTTATGGTTTTCGTAATTTTTCCTTTATCTATGCTATAAGACGTTGCTTCGTACCAAATTTCAAGATTCTGAGTTCACGGGAAGCACCCTGTAGGTTTTGATTCCCTTGCAAGTGTCGAAAATTTGCGGCATAAACGGCTGTATCTTTTGATTGCGTTGGCTTAGAAGTTTGATTTTTTCACAGCTTCAAGGGACAGTAGACCTGAGTAATTGATATAAATTTCAGCTTCATACCTCCACGCGTTCCTGAGAAAAAGGGTCTTGACAGACGGACGGACAGACGGACAACAAAGTGATCCTATAAGGGTTCCGTTTTTTCCTTTTGAGGTACGGAACCCTAAAAATTATGATGCATTTGTACTTTAGTTTCGTCGGGGGGGAGAGGAGGGAAGGGGGAAGGGGGGTTGGGGCCTCCGGTTACCTCACTCACTCAACGAAACGCAATGCAGTGCTTTAAACTGGTTTTCTGTGAGGCCGTGGTATCACTCCGGTCGAGCCGGCCCAAGCGGGCCGAAGCATGGCTCTCCCACGTTCAAATTGAATTGCGCTTATTCTGTCACATATTGTATATCACTGGAAGGCGAAGGGAGAAATCTCAAAGCAACCCTAGATAGGTGGACGAATCCTATCCTACTAATTCTGATGATGATGATGATGATTCGGTCCGAGCGATTTCGGTCACGGCGACCGCTTTAAGGACTCTGTTGAATTTGTCTTTGATGAGCCCGCATGTGGCTGATGTAGCCAATTTTCTTTAAAAACTTCCTGGAGCACGTAAGCTCACCATTGATAATACACACACCGGCACAATTAGCGGAACAGAAAAAAAAGGGAGTATTTACGCATTTTTGCGTGTTACTGGCCGGCTAAACAAGCTTTTTTTAAATTTGGGTTTTAATTTAAAAATGGAATACTAAGCGACTGCCCTTTTTTTCATTCTTTTGTTTTAATTTTCATTGATTCATTTTTTCCACCGCTTGTCCGTTTTTAGAAGGTTCGTGAATTCCATTTGAAAAGCTTTGAATTGCAGTTTTTGAGGCTTTTGAGTTTTTTCGCATATTGATAATTTACGAGCATCTAATTATGCCTGATTTAACGCCATCAGAAATCATTAGGGCAGATCAAATGAGGAGAAATGGTCAAACCTACAGATCGATTGCCAGAAGCCTTCGTCGATCGTTATCAACGATTTATCGTAGCATCCAACGATACAGATTGACGAATGCTCTAGTGAGAAGGAGAGGACAAGGCCGGAAAAGGTGTACTTCAAGGAGGGATGACCGTTTTCTCCAACTTCAAGTCCGACGGAACACGAGACTAACGGCGGTGCAGGCTCGAAATTTACTGGAAGAGGTACGAGCAGTAAGGATGAGTGAGCGGACAGTTCGTAGAAGATTCGAAGAAGTGGGTATAGGCTCGTATGTGCCCGCCAAAGCCCCAAAACTTGAGAGACATCATCGCACAAACCGTCTACACTTTGGTCGTGAACATCGTGATTGGGACTTCGACGACTGGGGACAGGTTCTTTTTACTGATGAATGCAGAGTTATGTTAAATCAAATTGATGGAAGGCAGCGAGTATGGAGACGCAAAGGAGAACGGTATATCCAGTCTAATTTTGAAAATACAGTTGCATATGGCGGCGGTTCAATTATGGTCTGGGGAGGAATATGTTTAGGAGCTCGTACGGAGTTAGTAGTGGTCGATGGCGGGAATCTGAATGCTGATCGGTATATCAGGGAGATTTTAGAAGAACATGTTGTGCCATTTGCCCCCTTTATTGGTAACAACTTCATTCTAATGCAGGATAATGCTCGGGCTCACAGTGCTCGCATAGTACAGACATACCTAAACCATGTTGGTATAACGGTGATGGAGTGGCCAGCACGGTCCCCCGATATGAACCCTATAGAACACGTCTGGGACTTGCTAAAGAGGAGTGTAAAGTCAAGAATGCCCCCTCCCAATAATCTCAACGAGTTGCGAAACGCATTACTTGAAGAATGGCAGAGGTTGCCCCAAGAAACCATTGATAACATCATCCGCAGCATGCCCAGACGGATGGAAACCCTCATCAGAGCACGAGGAGGAAACACTCGATATTGAACAGTCATTGAAATTGTTGTTAAACTTTGGAAAATCTTGAATTTTCTGCTGTTTCTCTATAATTAAAAATCGAAGAAAAATGCATTTTGTTTAATTTAATTTTTATTTTTATAAAATTTTAAGTATGGTGTTACAAATGAATGTCAAAACATGTTAATTTAATTGTTGTTTCATTTTAAATAATATATTGTTTAAAAATTACATTCATTGTTCTAAATTCCCTCTTTTTTCTCCTTTTTTTTTCTGTTCCGCTAATTGTGCCGGTGTGTGTATTATAGGAATCTACTAATTCTACTAATATTATAAACGCGAAAGTTTGTATGGATGGATGTATGGATGGTTGTTCCCTTTGACGCAAAAACTACTGAACGGATTTTGATAAAACTTTACAGTTATAGATATCAGAATAACACATAGGCTATATTTTATTCCCGTCTTCCCACGGTAACGGGAACTAAGCGGGTGTAACCGCGGGGCGCTGCTAGTTAATCGTAATCTATTAATCCATATAACTCTTTTGCGTTTGCTTGTAGTTACGTAAGTAATTAGCTAAGACCTCGTTCATACATTTCAGTGTCTGGAGTGTGCCAGAATTCCTCAGCCAATCGGATGTGAGAGCTGGGCCTTCGCCAAATGGCCGCTGACATAACTAACAAGCATGATCCGTTGTAAACATATTTGCTAATACTGGAAAAGATCACGGAAAGTACAGTTAAAAGTTGATTAGGATTCGCTGGACCGCGATAATGTCACACTGAATTTAGAACCAGCAACTCGTCGGTGGAGATGGACTGCTGTTTTCATTTAGCCAATCTTCATCGACGGGTTTAGAGTTGATTAAACTATTGACGTTTCTAAGTATACCTTTAGTACCTACTTACAGATAATACATGATTTAGATTTAGATTTTAGGCTTTAAAACTACAAAACCGATTTTACAATTTGAAAGCTACATTATCAGAAAGTAACAGTATATTTTATTCCTATATTCCCACGGGAAAAGGAACCACGCGCGTGAAACTGCAGAGTCATAAATAAAATTCAGTTGTACGGAAAATCCGACCATAATAGAACATTCAATAATCAACTTTACTTTTACACAAACTCAATAAACACAAGAAACACTCCAAAGCACCAAGAACGTTTATAAAACAAATAATGAATCTTCAAATCTACACAAAACAGAAAATAAACGCGAGAATGAATGAAACACAACAAACAGATTGTTAAAAACTCGAACTGTGCCAACCATCACTGGTTTTTCACTATAAACCCAGACAGACAGGTTTGTGGCAACGGAAACAGACTGCAGTAATTCTTAATGATCAGATAGATAAGCTCACCACCTTTCACGATGATGAGTCCGCAAAATATACTGGGGAAAACTGGGTATTTCCAGCAAATGAATACCTTGCTGCTTACCCCCTCGATGAAAGGCTTTAGCATATAATAATATACACTGCGTTACAGCTCGTCCAAAAGGGGAGAATTCACCGCGAGCGTTTGCGGAACTGCCCCCTAGCCAAGTGGCATTGCACAATCTAATCGAATGTGTTTTTAGATTGACATGCATGCGATTGACATAAGCACTTGCCAACAAGCTAACGCAACTGGCTAACGCTAATGTCAATCCCATATATGACAATCTAAAAGAACATTCGATTAGATTGTGCAATGCCACTTGGCTAGGGGGGCTGGCGTTTAACGCTGTCAAACCGGTATCAAAATTGGACACCACCGCACTGATAAATGACACCCCAGTAGTTTGGCCAGTTGTATAAATCGGAAATCTGAGCACTACGGTAGGCCCCTGATTCCGTCAGTTTTAGTTTTGTGTATTGCTAGCTGACCCGGCGAAAGGGGGTGGGAATAGGAGTGAAAAATACTTTACGACCTGTTCTCATACCTGCCAAACGAAAAAAAAACATTCAAATCAGTCTAGACGTTTCGGAGTAGTTCAACTATAAATACCGTGGCACGAGATTATTTTACTATGGAGATTACCATTCTAGTGCAACAAATCATTCAACTAATATGGCCCAAAACATACAATGCACTAAGCACTCAACGTAACATTCCTCCAGTACCAAAGATAGCACAATATGAATGGGAGGAAACCTACTGAATGGATCCGTGGCTCCGTGTAAACAAATAGATACGAATCGACTTGCCACTTGGTTCTATTTCAGACGGAATTCGCAACACTAACCAGATTGTGGAGACGTGAGGAAAGGTAACTAACGATGGATAGTATCTAGATTAACATGTACCACTTATCCGAGCGGTGAGATTGGAAACACGTGTCTGTTAACGCTTACTGTTTGAAGGTATGTCTGGAAGAACAATTAAATCAAAAATCATTTATCTTTGAAGAAAAAACGTCAAAGTCTGAATAACAAGTTACTCCAAACTCGTCCATGGAGGTTGACTGAATGTAAACAGCAGCCTATCTCCATCATCATCGTCGTCATCAGCCTATTATCAGTCCACTGCTGGACAGCTTCTCCAATTGCACGCCATTCAGCTCGATTCTCGGCAACTCTCATCCAGCTGCTACCAGCTATCCTGCGAAGGTCTTCGCTCCATCTGCCCTGAGGGCGTCCTACCTTACGCCTAGCCTATCACCACCGAAGACTAACTGGTTGGAAATGCAGTACCCCGAGAATAATCAGCAATAAACTCAAAGGCAGCTCTTTTTAATGTATTTTCTTACTAGATTACAATTTGAATGCGAATGTGCAGAGACTAAACGAGAACCAGAGTGAGCGAGAGACTAACTAAAACTCGCGGTTGACCAGTCTGATGCTGATCCAAAGAATCGTCCAATCTGTTTTTGTTAATGATGTGGTTACTCTTGAACCCAGACTCTCCTGAAGGCAAAGACTGTAGACCTACGGTTCCATCGTAGGTCTACGTCTTTGCCTTCGGGCAAGTCTTGCTTGCCAGAAGATGCCTGTTCACTCGAGCCTTTAAGGTTTCATCGAGCTATATGTTTTCCACCGAGGTATTGTTTTAGGACCCCTGACTGGTGGTGAGCCTATCGCCGCACTGGAGTGCTGCAACACATGCTTCAGAATCAAAGTTCAGTAAAATTAAGCGAACGCCTGCTACATAAGCAAAATGAAACTTTCGTGGCTAGATGGGCTGGTGACAAACCTGGCTGCAGCTTGTCAGAGGTGAGGCTGCGTAAGAGACGCTTGATGCTGCGGCGCCGGCGCACGCCGCTCCCCTCCTCTGCCGCGCTCATGTCGCGCGCGCACCGCACAAGCTCATTCGCGACATTGCACTTCACTTGAGCGGTCGTGTTTAAGTCATGATTTAACACTGATTGTTGAAAATTGATAATGGTAGTGTCGTTGATTGGTTTGGTTACAAATATTATTTTAATTGCCACTATTAAAATAAAGATGTTTCAATATTTTAGGGATCTATAAAAATAGAAGATACAAATGAAAATGCATTTTTAATATCCATTTCTGAAAAATAGTACCTGTGTCAATGTTAATTGTTTTTTTTTTCGTTTCGTGTCTGCGTAGGATATTTTTTTTCTTATTTTATAAATAAACTAGCGACCCGCCCCGGCTTCGCACGGGTGCGAAGCCGGGGCTAATGCTAATACTAAAACCTTCCCCTTGAATCACTCTATCTTTTAAAAAAACCGCATCAAAATCCGTTGTGTAGTTTTAAAGATTTAAGCATACAAAGGGACATAGGGACATAAGGACATAGGGATATAGGGACAGAGAAAACGACTTTGTTTTATACTATGTGGTGATAAATATTGGTACAGTTTGAGTGACCTTACATTCTAAGACCATCCGGAATCAACATTTGTGTGTGTGATATTATTTTGTATTATATTAAGTATGTTAATCAGTTGTTCAGTATCTATAGTACAGGCTCTGTCTAGTTTCAATGTACTATCGGATAGACCAGAGATACTCCTACCTCCTTAATCCTCCGAGATTGGAACTCCTTGGAGGAAACTTTGAAATAATCTCAGTCTCATAATTGTATAGTTGTATAATTTAATATAATTTAAGTTGTATAATTGTGTACTAATTTAATGTACCTAAATGATTATTATAAAAATATTATTATATAAATATGATTACTTATAAAAAAGATAGAGAGAATATGTAAAGCGATATAACAGATTTTTTTTGTTGTATCAGTAATTGTCTATCTATCTTGTCTATCTATATATGTAAATGAAAAAAAGAAAGAAGAATCTGACAGGCTGACTGACTGACATCTGTCATCCACATCCTACAATTTTGCACAAAAGCTAAGAAGGGATTTTTGGAATTCCCGAGGGAACGGTAATTAAAGGGATCCGGGTGGCAACGCAGCGGGCGTCTGCTAGCAGTATACAACATTGTTATCGTATGATGTCATTAGCAGGAAGCTGCCGTTTATATTGGCGCCCAACGCGGGACGAGCGGCGAGATACCGAAATTATACTGACGCAACTTCCGTGAGGTACCGATATTAATATGTTGGCAGGCCACAAACTTGCGGTGTTACCATGGGACGGATTACACACATTTTATTCGCATTTAATCTCGATGCATTTATTCTTTAGAACAGTTTCAACTGGCATTGTTAACTTAGACTCGGGCACATAAAAATTACTACTTTACAAATATACATAGCGTAGTTCCCATTCCCGTGGGAATACGGGAATAAAATTTTGTAACTGGTTACAAAACACAGCTACATAGGCGGCCGTAAGGAAAATATAGCCTATGTTACTCAGGGATCTTCTAGCTTTACATTGGTGAAAGAATTTTTAAAATCGGTCAAGTAGTTTTTCAGTTTCATCGTAACAAACATACAAAAATACAAATCTTTCCTCTTTATATTATTAGTATAGAAAAAGAACAATATTGTATTAGGTACAACTAATAAAGATTTATTTTACAAAACAATAAAACTACATGGTTCCAATCAAAACAACATTTTCCATAAATTAGAACCATGACACTTCAAAACAGTCCGTTGAGGTTAACGAACACTGGTGTTTTCTCTTTTCGATCAGGGGAGGGGATGAAGGGAGCAAACTGGCGTAAGATCAAAGCGGGAGGTGTACCGTGCGCACATCGCGATATTACGGGAATAAGGCTGCTACGACAGCTGGAGCGGAAGCGGGAGCGGACGCGACTTTACAATAAACTAACAATTTGAACAGCTTTGCTTCGGTTAATAATAGTAGATTGTGTTATAAGGGAGCAAAACGATATTTTTACGGCGAGGGCGTTTCTTTAAATCACGAACATAGTGAATGTTTCTAGGATAGAATCCCGAACGTAGTGAGGGATTCTAATGTAGAATCATGAACGAAGTGAGGGGTTTAAAGTACGTAGCCCAAGGTAAAAATAATTTTGCGACCGAATGATACACTCTGCTTTTCATACCTCTCTATGAGAAAAAAATATTGATGGCATTGTTTGCTTCTTTTTTCAATATTTTCCGGTGTTTAACTATCACTGCTACTTGAATTCAGTTTAAAATATAAAAGACACAAACAATTTGATGTTGGAATTCGAAAATTTGGCGTAAAATAAAATGTAAATCTTTTTTTTTTGTTGTTTCACCCCTTACAGGGTAGGCAAAGGCATTACGCCATGCAGCCTCGTCATTAGTTAATGATATCCTTATGTAAATGGCTCTGCTTCAGAGTCCATGCACAAAAATACAGTGTCTTTAACACTTTCTACAACCCTAACGTGCCCTAACTTGGTTATCAGTAAAATGATAGCACTTTTACTGACGACTTTATTGTGACTTTTTGAGGCAATCCAAAAATGTCCATATCTCGCATTTTATCGAATTTCCCATTCACTGCACACTTTCACGGACACTTGCCACATAATTAACTATCACTATTAAGAGTCAAAACCCGAAATACACAGCAAAATTAAAATTAAACAAAAAACATGACGTCCCTCTTCGGATTCCGGCCAAAAAGCCCAATAAAATGTAAATTGTGAAAAATAACTACGAGAGCGCGCGCATTGCCGCAGCAATTTTTCTGACAGTGTGGCACGACCATCGAACGCTATTCAGCCTTGTCAACCTAATGCGGCGAAAAATGGAACTAATGTTTTGTTATAGTACTTAAGCTACAGTGGCGCCAACCTAAAATGCAAACTTATTTTGCTAATCTCTTTGGCTAAGAATGTTGACGAATATTTTTAATTCTAAATTCAAAACACTTTTATTCGCACTTATAAAAACCCTATCAGAAAAGACTTACTTTGCTCCCTTTTTTTGAGGACCAAAACGTCACTTTTCGAATAGAAGGTATGAAAAATAGATTTAGGGTCGCGAAACATCTGCGGAACGTACAGCGCCGAAGATTCGGTGAATAACATACATAGACGTTTCACTTTAAAGATAAATGGATCAGCCACCCGCGTCAACCGTAATGTATGTTGTTCACCGAACCTTCGGTAATAAGGTAATAGGTAATAAGCTTTTTGTATATGTTAAGATTATTTGGTTCTAAAATAAAATAAAAATAAATAATTAAAGGTAATAAAATGTAAAAATAAGTAAATAACAATTATTTATTGTAAGTCATAGACATATTATATGTCTATGTTGTAAGTACACCAAAAACATACTAATATTATAAATATGAAAGTTTGTGTTAGTCAACAACTCAGAAACAGCTGAACGGATTTGCATGAAATTTGCCACACTGACAGTTTATAATCTAGATTCACACATAGGATAATAATAACAACACAATGATTGTAGAGTCTTTCTTCCAACAATTTGATGTTGGATTTTAAATACGAAAGTCTCAACATTCCTCACATAAGCTTTACTGAATGTATGCTCAGTTTGCGAATTATTTTTATATTGTACTTGATAGGTATTGTATGTTTTAAGTTGTATAAATGTCTTAGTCACATCCTGTAAGTTACATCACTAAATAGTATAAAACAAAATCGCTTTCTCTGTCCCTATATCCCTTTGTATGCTTAAATCTTTAAAACTACGCAACTGATTTTGATACGGTTTTTTTTTAATGGATAGAGTGATTCAAGAGGAAGGTTTAAGTGTTAGCATTGCACCCGTGCGAAGCCGGGGCGGGTCGCTAGTTTATATATAAAATAAATAAATTTACTGACGAGATCATGTAAAACATCTATTCCGCGAACTCTCTTTTACCGTGTCATATACCTTAGGGGCTGCCGCGTGTCAGCGACTTTCCGAATAAAGCGGGCTACAAAAATTGAATATTAATAAAGTCAACGCCTTAGACGCGTAAGCAAGAGCCTTAAGCCGTATACAGAAAGAAAGCCGAAAGCTTGTCGGCGCCGATGGGCGCCGGTCCATTCTACAGAAAGCAAGCAGATTGAAGCAGAGCGAGCAAAATGTCGTACGATGATTGGCGGGCGGCACCAGCGCCGACCGGCGCCTGTCGAAGATTGTCGGCGCTTATCGGCGCTTGTTCATATAAATGCCTCCGCCGGTTACCTGCGTAGACCGGCGCCTGTAGACGCCGACAGGCACCGGTCGGCGCCGATGGGTTTTCGGCTTTCTTTCTGTATACGGCTTTAAGAATATTGTGGAGACAACGTCATATCATACCGTGTCTAGGTTATATCACATCGTTAGCCTAACGAGTTTCACTCCTGGACATAACCCTCACCTCATTGTTGCTATGACAACCGGTCAAAGGCCCTGTAACACGACCACAGGCTTTTTGGCGGGAATCCGCAACTTGTTTCTCCATAATTTTAATCATACTTCTTAGGCATCCTATTACCTACCTACTGCACATTTATTACTAACAGCCAGTTACGTAAGGTACTTTTAATTGTGTTTTAACACAACTTACCCTCACCCTATATAAATGAGATACAATTTGTTCATGCTGTGTCTTTGAGTATTAAACCAACAGGAGACGTCACGCGCACTAGTTTCTTTGCAAAAAATCTACCAATTTCTGCGCAAGGGACGAGGAAACGCACGCAAATAATGTTAACACAAACGCATTTTTTGACAAAACAATTTGATCTAGACGCACACAAGTACATTTATACACAGAAACAACCACTTTGAGCACTCCGTAAACTCAAAAAAAAACTTTTTGGCAGAGGGGAACGCCTGTCAGTGGCGTCTCCGGTTGGTTTAAAAGTTCTGTGTACACATCCTGTGAGGTGCAAGTAGTTTTAATTTTTTACTATAATTGTAAAACTCTGTATTTGACCTGTGACAAAACACATTGTGAGCAATAAATAAATCCGAAGAAGGACGACATGATTTTTGTATAATTTTTATTTTGCTTTACATTTTGGGTTTTCGTTCATAATATCAGTGATAGTATATTACGTGGCAAGTGTTCGTGAAAGTGTGCACTGTGCAGTGAATGGGAAATTTGATAAAATGCGAGAGATAGACATTTTTGGATTGCCTCAAAAAGTCACAATGAAGTATTCAGTAAAAATGCTATCATTTTACTGTTGACAACCAAGGAAGGAATGTTGAAGGTGTTGCAGACAGTGAATTTTTGTGTATGGTCTCTGAAGCAGAGCTAAGGTTAAAGAATAAAATAAAGTCTTGAAAACTAAATAACTTGTGTTGTTTGTCATCTCAGAACTTTCGACTGGGTAAACCGATTTGGATGATTTTTGATTTGAAAGCTGGTGCTTCCCGTGTGGCCCATTTGCCATTTGGTCCAGTTCTGACACTGGCATCCATGAGAAAACTATGTAAGTTGAATTTTTTTAGTATTTAAAGTTCTATCTTATTTAGGCAGAGAGTCAGCCGCCGCGTGCCTCGGCAGCTTCCGCCCGCGGTGTGAAACCGTCCATTATGATGTCTTTATAAAATACAATTGTTGTCTTTTACGAGCAATCGTAAACCATATAAACATTACGAGTGCCACGAATACTGCGTTGATATTTGCACAGATTGGATCCCGTAAGGCGACGCGATTCGTAAAAAAGTCGTAAAGTAATCGGCGGACATGCGTTTACGCACATGAAATCATCAAATGACGGTCGCTAATAGAAATATCTACGCTAATGTCAGAGACTAGCTGTTTCAAGCGATTTTACCTGCGTGATTCCTATTTTCGTGGGAAAATTACAGCCTATGTTACTCCCAGAAAAACTGCCCATTCATGAAAGAGATGTCAGATAATCTTGGTTTGAAAAATTATCAGTTAGGTGGACACTAGCCTAACATTATCTAGCACTTAATCAACAGTGGTGCTGTCCTTATTTGCGGTGTCATATGTTATAGTGCTTTAAAAAATATACCTAACCCATCTATCACCCTAAAATTTAATGTTTTAAAATTATGTCCAGAATTATTTGATTTGTAATTATTAGTAAGACATGACGCTAAAAAGTTTAGTTGGTTGCTGTTGTTTGATTGTTGTCGGGGTACTGCATTTGAAACCAGCAACTTATCGGTGGAGATAGGCTGTTGTTTACATTCAGACAATCTCCACGGACGAGTTTAGAGCCCCTTGTTTAATAGGACATTTCACCAGTATAATCACAGACCGGAATCTTAATATCTGTGAATATAATCTTTGAACTCCTTAACGTGATAGGTGGTGAGCCCATCGTCACGTTCGGGTTTCAGCCCTCAGGGATAAAAAGCGTGAGATTATTTTTTGTTTGTATTTTATTTTACCCATCTAATTAAATGGTTTGAATTGAATTTAGATAGTGAACTCATCCATTACTCTAGTACCCACTTTAATTCTTCTGTTTGCCGTCCTCGTCCGACTAGTGAATGCCAATATTTGCCGTCCTTGTCACTGTCGGGAGCCAAGGTTAGCTTTTTATTTGTATCCACCGTTTGTTTATCGAATACTATTGAGGCATAGCGACGTTGCCCTTGCGGATCCTGTTTGTTTCCTTTCCCGTGGGAATTTCCAAAAATCCCTTCTTAGTGCCCATTTACATGATTTAAGAAAACTTTGTGCAAAATTTCATGCTTCTGGACTCAGCTGTTGATGCAGCTGTGATCGAGTGATATGATAGTGTCGATACTGAACAAACTAATTTCAAGTATACTGGATGATTTTTGTTACCGTCTGGAAAAAAATATTACGTATAGGGTATCTAGAGCCGAAGTTTTACACGAGATTAATTGTTAAATATAGTCATGTTTAATGCAATTTACAAAATCTAGAAAACTACGCACAGTACTACGCGCAGCTGACGGTTGTAGGTAAATTGCGCATAAATGGAAGCTACGAGCCTGTTTCTTTCTAAAATACTATTTCAAATATTTCAGTGTCTATTATTGACTACAATTGAGTAATGTATATTAGTTTAAGCAAGAAAAAAAATTTCTGAGAAAAAAAAATTTTTTATGTAACTTTGCCAAATGAATCTATTACACCTACCTATCACACCACATTTTTTTCCAGACGGTAAAAAAAGTCACCCTGTATAGACTAGCAGTGATAGCCCTTACGGTTAAAGAGCCGGCCGAAAATCAGTGAGGCTCAGGTTCGAATCCTGGCATGTACCAACGAGTTTTTCGAAAACTTACAAGTACCTATTTATCACTAGCTCGACTTTGAAGGAAAACATCGTGAGGAAACCCCCAGGTCTCAGAATTAATTCTGAGACATGTGTAAATGGACCCGGTCCGGCGATGGGCTCACCACCTATCACGTTTAGGGGTCCAATGTATCTCGTGAAATGTGGGTATATCCAGTAATGGAATACCTCTGCCTACCCCCTCGGGGATAAAAAGGCGTGAGATTATATTATTATTATTATTATTATTTATTACTTTTGCGTTAGGAAGCATTATTATCGGAAATTCCGAGACACAGGAAATTTTTGGACACTAAAGCATGGACATTATGAGACACTAAAAGTTTTTAACAGGCTGGACATTTTAGAGTGTTATACATTCGACTTTTGTAAACGGGACATTTTGAAACACGAGACATTTAAGGACACTAATCATTGTCAGTTTTAGCGCTATGAACAATAGCTCTGTATACTGGCTTTGTAGAGTCTCTATCTCTATAATCTCACGCCTTTTTATCCCCGAGGGGGTAGGCAGAGGTATTCCATTACTGGATATACCCACATTTCACGAGATATATTGGACCCCTAAACGTGATAGGTGGTGAGCCCATCGCCGGACCGGGTCTGTTTACACATGTCTCAGATTAATTCTGAGACCTGCGGGTTTCCTCACGATGTTTTTCCTTCACCGTCGAGCTAGTGATAAATATGTACGTAAGTTTTTGAAACTCATTGGTACATGCCAGGATTCGAACCCGAGCCTCACTGATTTTCGGCCGGCTCTTTAACCGTCCGGGCTATCACTGCAATAGTAATAAAAAGTAGCTGTTAAATCTACTTTTTAGAAACAAATTGCCGCAGAAATATCTATGTCAACACTTTAAACACACCTAGTTATTTCACAAAACATATTATAATCCTATTTTCTCAGACCCTGGCCGTCAGCCAAGCGATTTGAATTGTTTCCTGATCGTTTCGTTTTTATTGTGCCAGCCGCATGATAGATCTCTGATCGCCATTATTTATCTATCGGAAAAGCTTTCCAGCAACTATTTGCATCTAGGATATCTGCGGAAGTTTGCCATGACATTGACAGTGCAGTAACTTGATACATTTTCTAGGAATGTGTTATAAAGGTATAATTTAGCTTTTTCTTATTTCTACATCCCACGTAAGCTCAGATAGCCCTACTAAAATGTCTAGTGCCCTAAAATGCTGCACAACACTGCTGCGGTACTGCATTTGGAATCAGCAACTCGTCAGTGGAGACGGTCTGTTCTTTTTATTATTATAATGTCAAGTGTTCCAAAATGTCCAAATGACCCGGAATGTCCAATATTCAAAAAATGCCTATTGTCCCAAAATGACGGCGAAACCAAAAATTTCCTATGTCACAGTAATAGTCATTGGTCACGACTCAAAAAACGTATTTCTAGTTTTTCAGGTTTATAATATTAGCAGGGAATAAGGGAGCTATAGGTCTACACTTAATATCTTAAGTAGAAGTTTAAGTTAGAGGCTGTTTAATTTCCTAAATAAATCTATATAAATAAAAATGAATTGATGTTCGTTAGTCTGATTAAAACTCCAGAACGGCTGGACAGATTTTGATGAAACTTTTTGTGTGGGTTAGATTGGGTCCAGGGATGGTTTATACGGTGGCAGAACGACGTCTGCCTGGGCCACTAGTAAAATATAAAATAGAGCTGCAGAAATCTTATAGGTTTTTTTTTATGATAAAACAGGGGGCAAACGCGCAGACGGGTCACCTGATGGTAAGTGACGTCCGTCGCCCATGGACACCTGCAACTCAAGAGTCACAACTGCGTTGCCGACCTTAGAGGTGGGAGTAGGGGAAGGGGAGGGGAAGGGGGGATTGGGGCCTCCGGTTACCTCACTCACTCAACGAAACGCAATGCATTGCTTTACGCTGGTTTTCTGTGAGGACGTGGTATCACTATCGTGGTACCGGCGAAAATATCATAGTTATGCCTATCTTAGTAAATTAGGTGTCCGCAAGTTAGGACGTAACAAAGTTACACGGTGCCTGAAGCTTACGTAAGAGCGGACGAGGTCAGGGGTTAACATGTCGGCTAGGGCTGCCAACTCGTCGTTACTTCCGGTTATAATTTTAAACTATTTCTCTGATAAATCTTTAAATTCAATTCAATTCTTAATTCCGTCCTATAGTTATGATTCATATCCTTGTTTCATACTTAAGCTGCAATTATTTTATGCAATTTATCATTAATATTATTATTTTTAGACAATTCACACACGGTTATTTAGTCCCAAACTAGGCAGGGCCTGTACTATGGGTACCAAACAACTGATAAACATACTTAAATAAATATTAAACACCCAGACACGAAGCCAACAGACATGTTCATGCACACAAATGTTGGCAAGAGCGGGAATTGAAGTATGTTTATCAGTTGTTTCGTACCTAGTTTTGGGACTATAGTAGTGCTGATTCTTTTATAGTGACTCAACTTATTTTAGTTTACTCCTGTCATTTTCTTTATCCTAGAAAAGAAAAGAGACGAGAGATACTAAGTCCTGTCAACTAAGGCATTTCATAACGTGTTTACTGCATATGTAAAGAAGTCACCACTAAAATACAACCTCTGACAGGACTAAATTTGGTAGGTTATCTTCTATCCCTTTCTTTTTTTGAGGTAAGACAAAGACTGGGCTAAACTAAAATAAGTTTAGTCGGTGTAATGCTCCCAGTGTCTCCATTTTTTTATCTCTATGTCAAGTGCCAGCCCTACCGCCAACCCGTCGAATGCCACTCGACCTTTGCGCGAACAGATTTAGCGAAAAGGTCGCGAACACATATAATTGGACAAGTAACGCTCTTAGGAGACGAGAAGCGACCCAGAGTGTGTTTAGTAATACTTCGGGAAACTGAACCGAGAATAAATTCGTTTAGCTTTCTTTTGAGAACCATGAGAAACTTTTTTTGACGTGACAACGTCTTATAATTCGATGGAGCCGGCGGCATGCACGAAAAAGTGTGACGTAGGCGGCGTTCCAGTGCAAGCGATGGAGCGCGCAACGAGCGACAAAGAGGCCCAATCCATTTCATCAGTATTTTCTTATGACGTTGTCACGTTCAACTATCGTCAGTAAACCGACTTTACACACAACCGATTTTTTTTTCAGACTGTTTTCTTGTTGTTTCTTGCTGGTTCCCTCGGGGTACTTCATTTGGAACCAGCAACTCGTCGGTGGAGATGGACTGCTGTTTACATTTAGCCAATCTTCATGGATGAGTTTAGAGTGCCTTGTTATTAGACTATTGACGTTTCTAAGTGAACGTTTTGTACATACAGAAAAAAAAATTTTTTCTGACTTTGACTTTGGCTTGTCAGTTCACATGGTTTGGTTTCCATTGTGCAAGAACGAAACGAAAACCGAGATCAAATGTTTAACGTGGTAACGATCCGAAAATCGGAGGCACTCGTTATATAATGCCATTAGGCAATCACCCATCCACCGGTTGAACACTGGCAAGCCCCATAAAGCAGAACCAAAATCCTTCATCCAGAAAGGCGATAAAATCGGGCGGAAACCATAGTTGTATAATACCTAATAGCAATAAAAATGAAACGATTGCACACTGCAGATTATGCAGATGCGTCGAAATGGAATCCATGCCGTTTGGCGGCTGGCTGCCTGCCAACTGGTCAAGGTCGCGATCATAACTCGTCACGGTCGGTTTCGGGATCGCGTGATTGTTTGCAGCCTGAAGCTTTAGGGTTAATGGAAAAAACAGCCTAGGATTTGTCAATAGGCCGAATAGGCCGAGGCCTAGAAGGGTTGCGATTCAGGAAAAATGTCATGAAACGCAAAAGCGGTATTTTGTAACAGTTAAAAATATGTAAAAAAACGCGAGGGGGTTTTTGTCTTTGCAAGCCCAGGATTTGACAATAGGCCGAATAGGCCGTGGCTCAGGAGCGGCAGATTTTAGAATCAGCTCGATCGCTTTGGTAATCATAAGATCAATCCGCGATACGAACGATATTCGAACGTTATGCATATAGTATATTTCATTACAAGTGCGGAAAGCCTGTCATTGCATCGAGTTCCGACAAATGTCTACCCGAGCCGAGGCGCAGCCGAAGGTGAGAGTTGACAGTCGGAACAAGTTGCAATGACGGTTCCGCACGTGTACTGAACAACTATTTTTAATACAGTTGCGAAAAAAATAAGCAATTTAATAAAACAATAAAAACACAATAAACTCGACTAACATTTTTGGAAAATGGCGCCAACCGTAAAAGAATATAAGCAGAGATTTTTTTTTGTTTTCTTCACCCATTCTGGATAGGCAAAGGGAACTGTTCATACAGCCAAGTCTTCAGTAGATTTTTTTTATTGATATGTAATGAAAATGAAATTTAATGAGATGAAATGAAATGAAACCTAACTCATTGAATCAAATCATTAAATCTGAAATTGAAACAAATTAGTAGCTTCTTTTTAGAAATATTTGCATGAAACTTCTATGAACTTTTTTTAGTAAAAACTTCGTGGTTGGTTTTTTTCTTTTTAAATAGACATTATTTTGACAGTTGGGAAAGAAAACGCACGAGTTCGGAAAAGGTAAAGAAAAAGCTCGAGTGCGTAATAGCCCACATCCCGAACGCTATACGTCCCTGCAATATGCCACTTTTTGAGCAACTGTATTAAAAAAAATATTCCCTACGAATACACTCGGCGTTAAAAAAATCGCACCTTTGGAAAATAATACTTCAAACCACTTTTAATCGCATTTAGTATCAATGATGATGGGACTATTAGGTATCATTTTAAAGGTCTAATCATTAACATTCAGCAAATTGTACTTTAGTTTAGAGTAGTTGGTCAGAATTAAAAATTAAACAAGTAATCTTACGCTTTTTATCCTGGAAGCGTTAAGCAGAGGTATTCCATTACTAGAAATACGCATGTTAAAATTATTTTTAAGGGCCCTAAACGCGACCGGTGGTGACAACATGCCGTGGTGCTGTTACACATGTCTCAGAATTAATTCTGGAGCTTGCTGGTTTCTTCACGATGTTTTCACATGATAAGTTTACTACTTATCTCTGCCTAGTTATTGACTAAAAAAGCCTGTGTAAATTGTGTTCCACATAATACATACATACATATGCTCATAAGGGGTAGGCAGAGATAACAGCCCGCCACCTGCTACGATCCTGGCATACCTCACGCGCCTCATCCACATCCATCAATCGGTTCATACATGCTCGTCGGTTTCATTTCACATAATCTATTATATAATAATATGATAAATGAATTCCCCTAAAACCCATGGAGTATCGTTATGCCTATTGTACCCACCCCCGTCTAGACTGCAGGGACCATCCCCTCCCCATACAGTGAACATGTACGTATGTCCATGTGTTTGTTTTGCAGCTCGCTACAGTAAGCTGGGAGGATTAAAACGGAAAACGATTGCATTTAGCTTCGGAACTGAATAAACTTACAATTATTTTTGCTTACAATAATAGTCCAGTATTTATAAAAAAATCTTAATTCACACACGGTTATTAAGTCCCAAAATAGGCAGAGCCTGTACTATGGGTAGTAAACAACTGATAAACATACTTAATAAATATTAAACACCTGAACAATCTATGTATATATCATCATCATCATCAACCCGTAACAGCCCACTGCTGAGCTAAGGGTCTTTCCTCGCACATGAGGAAGTATGGGATATAATCTCCCACGCGAGCCCACCGCGGATTGGGAGATGGTGTTAAGCTAGTGGCCACTTAACAGTCAGAATTTTTCAAGCCACCCAAGGGTATCTGACATGGCTTAACGACTTCCATTGTGCGTAAACACAACGAAAACCGGGACCAACAATTTAACGTGCCTTCCGAAACACGGAAGCGCTCGTAATATAAATGCCACTAGGCGGTCACCCATCCACTGACTGACCGCGCCCAACTTTGCTTAACCAGTGTGATCGTTACAAACAGACTGGCACCGCAGGGCTACGAGCGCTTATGTATATATAAAAAATTATAAACTGATTGGCTGATTGGTGATGTATCAACGCACAGCCTATGCCGCTGGGTCTAGAGACTTGAAATTTTGAACATAGATAGCTTATACAGTAATGCATCCACTAAGAAAGGATTTGCAAAATTCAGCCCCTAAGGAGGTGAAATAAACGTGCGCGAGCAAAGCCGCGGGTAAAAGCTAGTAAATTATATAAATGATATACAAATGAACTTAGTACTTGGGGTGTAGCGATGTAGTTACATAACTAGTATAATAAGGTAGGTATTTTTTATTAGGCCTGTTGTTAGTTCGACTTTTTTATATCTCGACATTTTTATACTTCGTCAATTTTCATTTTCGACTTTTTTATTTTTTGACATTATTCTGTATTTAGACATTTTTATAGCTTTTTTTATATAATAAACTAGCGACCCGCCCCGGCTTCGCACGGGTGCAATGCTTATAAGATTTTCCCGCTGTTCTGTTGAAATTTTTCCTGAATTTTCTTATAATGCGATAAACCTCACGGAGCCCGAGATCTTTCCAACGAATGCAAAACCGTGGAAATCGGTTCGTGCGTTCTGGAGTTATAGCGTCAGGAAGGAAAACCCGACTTATTTTTATATAGTAGATTAAAACCGACTTCGAGACTCTCTAAAAAGACTGCTAACTGCAGCACTTCATCAAATAGTGCTTTATGAGATGAAATGCATGAAATACTATAAAGGTGACGAGAGCATTCGCCTTTTAAGTTAAAGCGCGATGCTCTTAAGGCCAGACCTCCAGCGGCCTTAACTTACAATTAATAATAATAATAATAAATTGTGGGACACAATTCACACGGTTATTTAGTCCTAAACTAGGCTAGGCCTGTACTATGGGTACTAAACAACTGATCAACATACTTAGATAAATATTAACCGACCAGACACGAAGCCAACAGACATGTTCATGCACACAAATGTTGGCCCCGAGCGGGGATCGAACCCGCGACCTCTGACTCAGAAAGCTGTGTCACTACCAACTGAGCCAACAGGCCCGTCAAATTAATTATATTGACGGTGTCCTCACGTGTCGCCAGTGTTCGCGCACGTTTTCTAATAAGATTGGCTATTGCAGGGCACATGATACCCGATAATGTAGGTTAAGTAGCAGTTACTGTAGCCGAAATCGGCAAGATGGAATAAAAACGTTACATTACATCAGTAACGGCGACGCACCGCAGGCAGGGCCGGTCCAACGGTGCGTGTCGGTGTGTGTAGATGTTTTTATGTTGTCATAATGCAAAGCGAAAGAAAGAGAGAGAAGAGCGCACCTTTGAAGTTACCGACTCACGATGGATACGGGCGCACCGCCACAGACGTTCTGTGCTATCACGGACGATCCCGGTCCCACGGTGCGTCGTGCGAGCTGGTCTGCGTGCATCCGCGATTTTACGGACCGTGGGACCCAAGCTTAAGGTAGGAAAACCGATCATCACAGTATATGTTAATACCACTGTTACATCAATGCGCAACACTTGTGTAATCAACTAAACGCTAAATACGGAATGGAACTTCTTATTACCTAGTTTGGGCTGACGAGTGCTAGACACACAAACCCTGTTTTGTTGTGTAGTTTTTAAAAACTATAAGAATTATGGACACCGTGCGTATGACACACCGATCGACCCGAGTGTCAACAGCTCACAATGCGATGCCAAGAGCCGTGGCCGGGAGAAGTGCCAACTGAGTCAGCGGGTTCCCTCGCTGAGTCACCGGCGCCCGCGCACTCGAATCGGGTTTGTGTGTCACCAGATTGAATGTCACGCGGAAATATACGGCGGAAAATTGAATATCACATTTTAATTGTTTGTCATTTTTGTTTGACATTCGTACTTTTTTGATTATGTAATTTGTGTTCTATTTCTGTTGTACATGTGTTTTGGTGCTGAATGTAAACTTGTATTATGACTGATAAATAAATACTTAAATAAAAACCACGAATGTTATGCTTGCTCTAACCACCGTACCCTATAATAATGTCTATATTTTATAGGTAGACACCCGTACCCTAATGGCATTTTATAGGTAGACACCCGTACCCCAATGGCATTTTATGGGTAGACTAGCGGGTAAACAATCTGTTTTATTTTCCGTTCCAGAGGAAATTTCCAAAAATCCCTTCTTAATGCTCATACATCATTCAAGTAACCCTTTGCTAAATATTATGCTTCGAACTTTACTGTGATTTGTCAGTCAGTCAGCCAGTATTTTTTTTCTTCTATATAATAGATTGTCTGTTCCGGGCGGGTTTCACCCGCGTAGTTCCCATTCCCGCGAGAATACGGGAATAAAATATAGCCTATGTTACTCCCTGATAATGTAGCTTTACATCTGTGTGTGAATTTTTGACATCGGTGTAGTAGTATCGGAGCCTATTCAATTAAAACAAACAAATCTTTCCTCTTCATAATATTAGTGTAGACATGTCATAGAGTGATGAAACACATCGTGAGAAGACCTTCAGTTTCAGCATAGATTTTTACAGACGTGTAACAGCACCCGCACACGGACGGAATACCTATATCGCCCCCTCCCCCTCGACGTGAGCGGCATTTTATATTTTTTTTAAATGTCTTGACCTAATTACTTTTTTTTAATCTGAATGTAGGTACTTACAAATCATTTTGACCAAACGTTGATGGACCTTGCGACTGTTGAAAGTTTGAAGCAGACCTTTAAACTCTTATTCGCCCTAAGATAACCTGTAATTTGTCTTGAAAGTCAACCTGGGCTTTTAGAGGTATCTTATCAGAAACCTATTGAGTTTTAATGACGACCTTCAACACTTTTGATGGGCCGGAGCCAGGGAAGATATCGGGCCCTCGGAGGGAAAATAACAGCCCTATAACTGAGGCAAAGCTTAAAGAAACTACTTGGATTGGTTAAACCATCACTATTTTAGATTTGATAAGAGCAGTGATAGCCCGGACGGTTAAAGAGCCGGCCGAAAATCAGTGAGGCTCGGGTTCGAATCCTGGCATGTACCAATGAGTTTCAAAAACTTACGTACATATTTATCACTAGCTCGACGGTGAAGGAAAACATCGTGAGGAAACCCGCAGGTCTCAGAATTAATTCTGAGACATGTGTAAACAGACCCGGTCCGGCGCTGGGCTCACCACCTATCACGTTTAGGGGTCCAATGTATCTCGTGAAATGTGGGTATATCCAATAATGGAATACCTGTGCCTACCCCATCGGGGATGAAAGGTGGGAGATTATTTATTTATTTTTATTTTATTTATTTAGCAGGCGCAAAACCGTACTCAGGGCGATATATTAAACAAGCACCTAAAGTACGTCCCTGTTTCCAGTCAGTTACACGAACCGAATCGTCACTTGAGATCCACCTGGAATTCAAAATGGCTCCACAGTTCCAGCAAGCATTAATTTGAAATGATTTTATACTCCGCTCAAAGTTAGTTTTACGCTTTGTCTCGAAGGGATCTAAGGTTCGAAGGTTCATTAAAAATATCTTCTTATAAATGTATTTTGCCGATCATCTTGAACAAGTACTTTGCGAAATGGCGTATTACAAACTAAATGACTATACAAACAAATACATGCAGCAGCGGCCGGCAAAAGTTGTATGAAAGAAAAATCAATATTTGTCGTGTTTTAACGACCAAATAAATTCCTTAGTAAACTCATATCTGTCGTATAATTTAAAAATGGAACGATCTTTTACTCCGAAACATGGCAACCAAGGAGTTTTATTTAAATTTCGAACTGGCTTGCAAATTAGTCCAGGCAATGAAGCGGATTTTTGTATGAAGACTTAGAAGTTTTGTATGAAGAAGAGGTTTTTTTTTTGGATTTTTTTATGCAAGTATTGTCTCATACTATACCACAATCCTGCAAAGTTTCATCGACTGAGGAATTAATGTTGGGGTCCACTACCTTTATTGCCTAGACTAAATAGACAGCTGTTCATTGAAAAAAAAACTTAACTATGACTATGGAAACAGGTATCAGAATTAACTCTAGAGGCATGTGTAACAGCGATAGTGTCGAAACCTGTATAATAATAAGTATAATCTCACGCCTTTTTTATCCCCGAGGGGGTAGGCAGAGGTATTACTGGAAATACCCACATTTCACGAGATATATTGGACCCCTAAACGTGATGAATGTCGAAACCTGTCTCGTTTAGAAATACAATATCTCATCCGACCTTTTGATAAAGGAGGAAGAATATTTATTATTCTTATTTCATTTGTCTTAAAGAGCCTTTTTTATATATTGTTTTTAATAATCATCGAAAAGTACAGTACCCGATGTTGTAACATGATGACTAACTATTGTTAAAATCATATTGACGAAATCGAACCTACGACCACAAAGCACGAAGCCAACCCTACCCCTGGTATGCAAATATCGTAGGGCAATGTTCTACGAAGCTCTGATACATAAAATATTAACCGACTGGCTCCGTTTGCTCCCGATCGTCCCATGGGCCTTTGAGTAAACGGTATCGGTGATTCCACTGCTTGATTACGTTGATATTATATGCAAAAACTTGCCCTTTATGCTATATGTAAACCTAGTGAGAGCAGTGATAGTCTTGCGGGTAAAGACCCTGCTTTTTATTCGTAAACTTGTAGTGCAAGTGTAATCTCTATGGCGATTGTAATAAGAACGTTACAAAGTCCAATGTTTCAAGCTCTACGTGCTCTTGACTGTACCAATGGATTTTTCAAAACTTACGTACATATTCATCACTACCTCGACGGTGAAAAAAACATCGCGAGGAAACCCGCAGGTCCCAGAATTAATTCTGAGGCATGTGTAACAGACCCGGTCCGGCGATGGGCTCACCACCTATCACGTTTAGGGGACCATAGAGACTGGTGAAACGTGGGTATTTCCAGAAACCTACCCCCTCGGGGTTAAAAGGCGTGAGATCATTTATTTTTAATGAAGTCAGCATACATTATTTGAGCTCACAAATCGATTAATATCATCGAGTCCGTATCGAGTATGTATTGATCTATTTCGGTTTCGAGAGCGGTGCTGTCTCGGCCGGCTATTATATTGTAAATAAATAACGCCACGTGTCATGTTGTACTGACTGCAGACGTAGCGATGGATTGGATGTAGGGTTGGCAAAAAAAACATTAAAGAAAATTTACAAAAATATTTTAGTCAAATCAGGGCGAGCCTGTCAAAATCAAAAGTTCATTTATTGAACGTCATTTTAACTCTACCCCTTCAGCATGTGTGGTTGAGGAGAAGAAGCGTTGCAAGAAATTGCTCAACGCAGAATTCTTTAATCAATTCTTACTTAATACTAAATTGGGTTACATAATTTGGTTATTTCGTACATATTTATCACTAGCTCGACGGTGAAGGAAAACATCGTGCGGAAACCCGCAGGTCTCAGAATTAATTCTGAGACATTTGTAAATAGACCCGGTCCGGCGATGGGCTCACCACCTATCACGTTTAGGGGTCCAATGTATCTCGTGAAATGTGGGTATATCCAATAATGGAATACCTGTGCCTACCCTGTCGGGGATGAAAGGTGGGAGATTATTTATTTATTTATTTATTATTTAATTTGGTTATTTTTCGCTGTCGTATTGAGTTGTGCTGGAGGAAATCTGTTCCAAGCATCATTGTTTTTCATTTAGTCATCGAATTTGTGATACGCCATTTTGCAAAGTAGTTGTTTGAAATGAGTTTTGCACTCTTTTTTGCTATGGGTAGGCACTAAACAACTGACAAACATGCTTTAAATTTCTTGTAAACTTACGTCAAACTCTTGGAAGAGGTTCTAAAATAATGTGTGATTGAGTTGACTTAGAAGTTTGATTTTTTCGCAGCTCTTGGATTGGAAACCTGATATTTGATATTACTTTCAACTTGATACCTCCACAGGTTTCTGAGAAAAAGGGTCTTGACAGACAGACGGACAAGGCAGGGTTCCTATAAAGGTTCCTTTTCTTCTTTTTGGGGTACGGAGTCCTAAAAACTAATGTTTAATCTGGCTTCCATGGTTCGTTTTGACGTAAACCGTGAAATGAAACTAAACCATTCCTTTAAGCGGCTTGGAAATACTTCATTGCAAAATAAAGGGAGTTTAAACTTTTATTTGCTATCCCTCCTTTCTCCAAAAGATAGGTTAGGGTTGTGCAACGGTCCGGGAATAGAACCCGGATGGCCGGATTCACAAACAGTGTTATGGGTCGCGCGGTCGGTGGTCCAAACAGTAATCATATATTATGTAACTTTGATATCATGTCATCTCTGTAATAATCTTTAAATTGGTCTATTGCTTTTAAAGTTTGCTACAGATCTGATTGAAGAAAACGTATCTCTTTCGAATAAAAAAGATTAATGTTGAAGCTCGAGAAAAAAGATTCATGGAGAAATCTATTTATAAATAAAAACAGAAATACTTCTTAGTGACACACGCAACGCGAAAGCTCCGAAACTAAACCACAGAGAAACTAAAAATTTTGAGGGTATGTTCCTTATACGATGTAGAAATTCTTTCAGAAAGGATTTTTGAAAATTCTCAAGGGAATGGGGAAAAACGGGCTCTACTAACTTTTTGCCTCGCACAACCGATTGTCGCTGTATTTCCGGACCGATACGACCTTCAAAACTTCAAGAAGACAGCTTACTCCCACCTCAAAGGCCGGCAACGCAGTTGTGACTCTCGAGTTGCAGGTGTCCATGGGCGACGGTAGTCACTTACCATCAGGTGACCCGTCTGCTCGTTTGCCCCCTTTTTTTATAAAAAATATGGGCAATGCCGCTGGGCGCCTGTACCACGCCTTGGGTGGCGACAAACGTGCGCGAGGAGGGGAATTTCACGTAGACTAGGGGGGACCGAGGAGGGAGGGTGGGGGGTCTGGACCTACTCCATTGTTGAACAAAGGCCTCCCACATAGAACGCCACAACGAACGGCAACTTGCTGCTTGCATCCACCGGTTACCCGCGACCTTGACGATGTCGTCGGTAAACCTGATGGGAGGCCTTCCAACGCTGTGTCTTCCGGTTCCTGGTGGCCACTCGAGAACCTTTCTTCCGCGGCATCGGTTCTTCGAGCGATGTGGCCTGCCCATTGCCACTTCAACTTGCATATTCTGAGAGCTATGTCGTCTCGACCTGCTAACCTTCAATTATATGCACCCATGCAACTAAGGCGCAGTACAGCATATGGGCATTGATTGGCGCGCGACCCGAATTAATAAAAACGGATCCCATTTACCGGAATACCGGATGAAGGATCCGGTAGCAGACTGCGTAAAACTGTCACATCCTCGTGACCCACTATCATGCGGTTCATCCCAAGTGGCGTTTGACCTACTAGCCCTCACTCGAGCATGGTTGACATAGAACTCTAAAGAACAAAAAACCGACTTCAATGAATAATACTAAAAAATACAGAGTGAGAACCTCTTCTTTTTTTGAAGTCGTTTAAAAAAAGAATCATCGAAATCGGTTGGCGTGATATTGACTTATTCGTCAATTTGCCGCGCACATACTTAATGCAAATTGAAGTGTGCATCTGGATTGAGGGCCCACTTTTTAAATTATTGCGAAACGAAATGATACTTACAGGGCATTTACTTAAAATTTTGTAAAACCTAAAGCAAAGATTCTTAAATTTCTTAAACGTGAATCAAAAGAGTTATGGTCAAATAGCTTGGGCCCTCAATCCTGACGCCTGCATAAAACGGCATAGTCGAATCTCAGAAAGTACTATCCCTGGGATAATAATTATTATTCGAGTATTTAGTTAGGAATTTCTTAAATAGATTAAGAAATTGTCAAGTCTTAAGAATGCGACAATACAGATTTATGGCGGTTTAGCTTGGGCCCTCAATTCAGCAATTTTGATATTGTAGAATCAGCAAAAAATATGAGTTTTTCTAAGGAAAGATATTAATACGACTATAATATATTTGAGTTCCATATCTCGGAAAATTTGTTAAAAAGAAATAACGACACAAAAGTTAATTGTTAAAAAGTTATTGAAATTCGTATTTTTTCAAAACGTCTGAACTGAGGGCCCAAGGTTTTTGTCAGTATTGACTAGGCTAAGCCTTCTACACTACCGCACTTTAGGCTAAGTATTTTAACAAATTTTTAACTAAAAGGCTACAAAGCGTCCATTCTTCTAAATGCCGTACTTTAGGAGAAAATTGATTTTCGATGTTTTATATGAGAAAATTCAGTAGGGTGTATATGATTTTGTTACTTTTTTGAGACAAATAAGCATGTATCCTCATATAAGATATTTCATAAGCGAATAGTTGGTGTCGGAAGCGATTACGTTTTGTGTGATCCAATAATTATTATAGGGTGTTATTTAAATGGTTATCATAGTATTCGTATTTTTGACGCCTGACGTACGCGCGTTCCTGTCATGTTTTTTGTTTAATTTTCATTTTGCTGTGTATTTCGGGTTTTGACTCATATTAGTGATAGTATAATATAATTATATACATACAATTTCATATGTTTTGGCAGATTATAATGTAAAATAATAAAGATTTTGGCAGGGTTTCAAATTATTTTTATTTTCTTGTTAAAAACAAATTAAGGTGAGTACCCTTATTTGTAAGCTAAATATGTAAAAATGTTATCTGTACATAAAACAAAACTCTAACGGGGCCGTGGCTGTATATGAAATGTTTTTGAAAATTTTAACGAGTCTATTTTATCTAGTCTATATAATTATCGATATAGATACCAAAACAACATCTTTTTAAATTTGTGTCTGTCTATATCTGTCTGTCTGTCTGGTTGTGCACGCATCACGCAAAAACTACTAGACGGATTTTGATGAAATTTGGTATGGATATAACTGAGTACCCGTGTCAACATCTAGGGTACTCTTTATTCTAGAAAAATATCTCATTCCCACGGGAAAATATAAAAACAGGTGAAAAAAGAAATCGACAACACCTAGAAACTTGAAATATAGGTGTCTTGTATATCTTAGCCAACCGTTATGAAGAGATTTTTGGAAATTTCCACGGGAACGGGAATAAACCGGATCCGCGCAGGAAACGCCGATGGGCACCCGCAATTTCTAATATGTTATGTAGGCGTCTTATATGTCGTAGGCAACCGCTATGAAGGGATTTTTTGATATTCCCACGGGAACTGGAATATATTGGATTGAGGAATTTTTTGTATTGAAAAGGCTCCAATACTACCGGTTTTACCGATTTAAAAAAAATGTTTTGCCAGTGGAAAGCGTACTTTTCTGGGAGTAACATGTGCTATAATTTTCCCACGGGAACAGGCCTAAACCACGTTACCGATTTAAAAAGTTCTTTTACCAATGGAAAGATACATTACCAGGGAGTAACAAAGGCTATATTTTATTCCCGTATTTTCACGGGAACGGGAACTACGCGGATGAAACCGCAAGGCACTGCTAGTTGTTAATATACAGGGTTATAATTTTAATACGTCCAATACATAATTTCATTGATTATTGGCACTTTCTTATTTTATTTTTCCACGCATACGTAGGTGAGGGCACAGCACAGCTAGGCGTATATAATTATATCGAGCTTTATATATTATATACAATATGTAACAGAATAAGCGCAATTCCTGAAATTAGTTTGTTCAGTATCGACTACTTATTCGATTTCATCTATTTTTAATGTGTTAAATTTTTCCGAAAAATGAATTAGCATAGCTGAATTTAGTGCTATCTATGGAAATCGTGCTATTATTGATCGATATTTAAGAAAATTGGTTAGACACAACTAAAGTTCGATTGCATCTTTTTTTTAGTATATTAATTTACTAACCGGGGTGTATGAGGAATTGCGCTTTTTCTGTTACGCGTTGTATAATTATATATATTGTATCTGCGCTTTACAAAATACTACTTACATGATCACGACGAATACTTGTTTATACTTACGATAAACATTATGGTCACCCTACTGAATTTTCTCATATAAAACATCGAAAATCAATTTTCTCCTAAAGTACGGCATTTAGAAGAATGGACGCTTTGTAGCCTTTTAGTTAAAAATTTGTTAAAATACTTAGCCTAAAGTGCGGTAGTGTAGAAGGCTTAGCCTAGTCAATACTGACAAAAACCTTGGGCCCTCAGTTCAGACGTTTTGAAAAAATACGAATTTCAATAACTTTTTAACAATTAACTTTTGTGTCGTTATTTCTTTTTAACAAATTTTCCGAGATATGGAACTCAAATATATTATAGTCGTATTAATATCTTTCCTTAGAAAAACTCATATTTTTTGCTGATTCTACAATATCAAAATTGCTGAATTGAGGGCCCAAGCTAAACCGCCATAAATCTGTATTGTCGCATTCTTAAGACTTGACAATTTCTTAATGTATTTAAGAAATTCCTAACTAAATACTCGAATAATAATTATTATCCCAGGGATAGTACTTTCTGAGATTCGACTATGCCGTTTTATGCAGGCGTCAGGATTGAGGGCCCAAGCTATTTGACCATAACTCTTTTGATTCACGTTTAAGAAATTTAAGAATCTTTGCTTTAGGTTTTACAAAATTTTAAGTAAATGCCCTGTAAGTATCATTTCGTTTTGCAATAATTTAAAAAGTGGGCTCTCAATCCAGATGCACACCAAATTGAAGACTCATAGTATATGGTTTTCTCATGGATGCCAGAACTCGACCAAATTAAAATAGGCCCACACGGGAAGCACCAGCTTTCAAACATAAAGGATCATCCAAATCGGATCTAAATTTCAACGGGGACAATGTTCCCGTCGGAATTCCTTAATATTTTTCTCACTGATTTTATGCGATAGAGAAATATTTTTATTGTTCCTTTTATATTAACCCTAATTACTTCAGATTTTTCACTTTGATATAGATTTTAAACTATAGGTACTTATTACTTTTATATCATTGTGAATCACTACATAGTATAAAACAAAGTCGCTTTAGAACTTAAATCTTTAAAACTACGCAACGGATTTTGATGCGGTTTTTTTAATAGATTGAGTGATTCAAGATGAAGGTTTAGTATAAGCATTGCACCCGTGCGAAGTCGGGGCGGCTCGCTAGTTAAAAATAAAAACTTTGACGTTTCCAAATTTTGCGGTATTCGAAGATCACGTGTACAGTCAAGAGCACGTAGAGCTTGACACATTGGACTTTGTAACGTTCTTATTACAATCGCTTTAGAGGTCAGACTCGCACTACAACTGTAAAGCTTCATGTGCTCTTGACTGATAGCCTTACGGTTAAAGAGCCGGCTGAAAATCAGTGAGGCTCGGGTACGAATCCTGGCATGTACCAATGAGTTTTTCAAAAACTTACGTACATATTTATCACTAGCTCGACGATGAAGGAAAACATCGTGAGGAAACCCGCAGGTCTCAGAATTAATTCTGAGACATGTGTAAACAGACCCGGTCCGGCGATGGGCTCACCACCTATCACGTTTAGGGGTCCAATCTATCTCGTGAAATGTTACCAACATATCCAGTAATGGAATACCTCTGCCTACCCCCTTGGAGATAAAAGGCGTCAGTTTTTTTTTGCTCTTGACTGTACTACAGTGTCAATATCTTAGGCGTGTCATCGAAGCAACAATAGCGTACCACTGCAGCCAGCACTATAATTGCGTTCCAGCTAGGAATGCGCGCGATCTATTTGCGTATTTCCGCGGGCGGTGCACTGAGCTTTTCATTGTGACTGCGTGTCATAGTGTTACCTTCTAACTAGTTTTTATTTTATTTTATTTATTCGGAGAAAAACCAGTACATAATGTATGAAATTTTTCATAGAATATGTATTTCACTTACTGTAACACTATGCCTTCTCGCTAAGATGTAACAAAGAAAAACCTAAAATAATCCAGTTAGAATTTTAAAAGATAGAAATTCAAAGTTCGGGCGAACATTCACCCACCAACCTATAATCATAGAGGTTTATAGTGTGGTTTTTCGAGAAATCCTCTTCAAGTCAAGACGAGAAAAATCGCCTCGAGAAAGCGAGAACTCGAGAAATAAAAGTATCAGGCATGACACTCAGTGCATGGTTAGTTACATATGTATTTGAAAAACTCATTGAAAAGCAACCTGTAATCTAGAATGAGCGCATAAAAACAGAACGTCAGCTAATTATACCCCTTGTCGTAGTCTATAAATACAACGGCGATATCCAATCGATGTAATCCCCTATATTTAAATTTGTCCCCCTATTTTTTCTCCTTAATAACTGTAGGGATACTGCTACTAGAAGCGCTATCACGAGTTGGTGCAGGATGTCAGGTATTGTACACTGAGGTGTCTCAGTTGGATGAACAATTTAGTATATTGCAATCCAGAAATAATGCCGAATCGAGACACTTCAAAATCCGTCAAACCGCTTAGGTCAATGCGTGTCCCAAAGAAATAGACTCATATCCCACTAATATTATAGTTTGTGAGGATAGATGGATGTGTTACTCTTTCACGTAAAAACTGCTGAATAGATCTCTCGTGCTTTATCCACATCCATCAAACGACTCATGCATGCTCGTCGCTTTCGGGTACTCTTTATCTGGCCTTTCTTTAATACATCGCCGATCTAGTCGATGATCTGCTAGATCGTCCTCTACCGACTCGACCATTCACAACACCCTTGTATATTTGTCTAGTTAAGGGCCTTTCATTTATCCTCTCAATATGACCAAACCACCTCAGCATTCCTTTTTCAATCGTCTTTCAGGCCGCAACGCTTTCAATACAACGCCGATTTAGTTCTTCAAACAACATCTGGTTAGTAGGAAAATAAACCTTGAAACGCCACGTTTAAGTTCGAAGGTCACATCTACCGCATTTGCCTGTCACCTGCCAAAGGCAGGCCGATCGATTTATCATCGGAAAGCCCTTGACAACCCTTGCATTCCCGCCCGCAGGATTATTGACCATATTTCCACGAGGTTAGTTAGTTAGGTGGGGGGAAATAATTTCATGTTTTTATCATTTCCATTGATGATGCATATTGAATAGCCCTTTTGGAGTCATTCCGCTTTTGGGGGCGTATTCATGGAGTTTCGACACCGTTCCCGTTCTATTAAGATCGAGTGAGAAATGTTCCGAAGTCGAATATATCGACAATTTTTGAATGCTTTCCGAGACGGAAACTTACACGATAGCTATGAAATAGATAAGCCAAATAAACAGCCAAGATTAAAAAAAAACCGTGGCTGTCAAATATGACATTAGTTTTCGATACTGATATCTGTGAATAGACCATCTCGAACCGTTCAACAGATTTTCCGATTATAGTCGAATGTCCGTGAATACGCCCCGCTAATGCACGAGGACATTTGAATTCTGGTTGGAATAGTGATATAACAATAACATAGAACTCTGAAGAATGAAAAACCGACTTCAAAAAAGGAGAAGGTTCTCAATTCGACTGATGTTTTCTTCTGCAAATTTTCAAGTGTCTCCCTAACTTAATGCGTACAGAGTCCATATAGGTACTCGTTTTTGTGGCCTATCAAAGTTTGACGATAAAACTTTTACGAGAGTTGCGGCTCACAACCGCACCATTAAGTTGTTGAAGCAAGCGGGATTCCGGCGAGGACAACTTTAACTGCTTTTATACCATTCAATGTCATAAATGAGTTATGTAATAGAACCAGTTTGAGAGATAATCTTGAACAAGAAAAGCTAAATTGACGTATATTTTACTAGCTGTTTCCCTTGGTTTCACTGTTGTAAGTACCGTTGCGTAGAAAAAAAAAAAGTTTCTCTTTCTTCCAACCTCATTGGTTGTGTTCTTGACATTTTTGTATTTTTTGTAAGTATTATTGCGTATTTGCATTTTTGAATTTTTGTAATGTTGACATTTGTTTTGTTTACTTTCCTTGAATTCGAAATGAAAAGTAGAGTGACCAACGCGGGTGGAAGTTATCAATTCCTACTCGGACTATATCCTAAGTCTAAACACCTCGTATGGGAATTGATTCCTTCCGATCCTTGTATAACAATCTACTATTGTATAGTTTAAGCACACAAGTCATTCTATATTAGGTTAATCTCGTAAATCGGTGTCACTTGTACCCTCAATGGTACAAATCGATGGCACTACTGACACCACGCCCAGAAAAGTACGAACAAACATACAAATAACATAGAACTCTAACGAGTAAAAAACTGATTTTAACGTATAAGTATGTTTGTCTTATGGATGCCATTGTCAGAACTGGAAGTTGACCACACGGGAAGCACCAGCTTTCAAATAAAAAGAAACAGGTGCGAACCCGGGGCGGGTAGCTAGTTATTACAAATACCCCCATAACGGATAGCGTACTCTAACTCAGTGGAGTGGAGATGCCCGTACATCTTTCCGATCCGCTGGGCCGTTCCGTCATAAAACAGAAACAAAACACGCTCTAGTACTGCACCCTCGGCCCACCTTTCGGGCAGTAGTCTTGGGTAGTTCGCGAACGACCTAGTTCGAAAGATCGGTCTTTTAGGTGAACTATGCGAACTAGTTCGTCCACAGTCTCGTTAGTTCTTTTAAATATGTATTTTTCTGACGTCCGCTATATTATTGAGTGGCGCTGCGTGGTTTCACAAGGTTCAACAAGAATTTCTTATTAAATCTATAGTCAGTTTTTCGCAATTATAATATGAAAAACATTTCCTTATTGAATTACCTCCATAAGTATATAAAATAAATGAAAACGAACTAGTTTGCGGTAGAACTGCTGGGAACTTGAGCGCTCCCAATGGCGAACGAATATGCCCAATAATATCGGGCAATGTTGCCTACTACGACGTAAAATTTATAGATGACTAGCGACCCGCCCCGGCTTCGCACGGGTGCAATGCTGAATTTTCTTTGCTATAAACCTTGCGGAGCCCTAGTCCTTTCCAACGAATGCAAAACCGTGGAAATCGGTTCGTCAGTTCTGGAGTTAAATCGTCAGGAAGGAAAACCCGACTTATTTATATATAGTAGATAATAAGCATATACTAGTAACTTGACAATCTTGCGAAGGAAACTGTCATACCCTTTTACAAATGCGCTGAGTATTTTCAGATTTAGTTCTAAATATGTTAATTTAAGTTTAGTATAATTTTATTTTAATTTTTTAATTTTAATAATGTGTAATTCTATGGATGTTATAAGTAATCCGAAATAAAAGCTTTTTAATTTAATTTAGTCTACGAAGGTTGCCGAATCTCATATCATATCTCACACAGATCATATCTCATCATCAACCCGCTGTCTTTCCTCTTGCAGGAGAAAGTATTGGCTATAATCCGATCGAAAATTCTTTCACCAATGGAAAGCTAGAAGATCCCTGAGTAACATAGGCTATATTTTATTCCCGTATTCCCACGGGAACGGGAACTACGAAGGTGAAACCTCAAATCCTTACAATATTATACTGTAGTCTATGTTTATACTAATATTATAAATAGGAAAGATTTTTGTATCTTTTTTACGAATAAACTCAAAAACTACTGGTACAATTTTAAAAATCATTTCACCAATGGACAGTTAGAATATACCTACCTAAGGAACATAGGCTATATTTTATTCCCGTACTCCCAAGGGAACGGAAACAAGGCGGGTGAAACCTCAAATCCTTATAATATAATAGTCCAAGACGTTTAAAGAAAAAGTTTCTCTCTCCTAGAATGATTTTCTTCCAACCTCTTTGATTATAGTGTAGTCCATATCTATACTAATATTACGAAAAATCTTTCACCAATGGACAGCTAGAATATACCTAAATAACAAAAGTTATATTACCCCCTTATTCCTACGGGAAAGAGAGCTACGCGGGAACCGCTAGTTTATAATATTACTCGTAGTGTAGACTCATAGTGTCGTAAAAATTCCTCTCGCGTCGCATCCCGGTTTGCGGAAGAGTCCCTGGTGCTTCCGTCGGCAATTAGCGGCGACCGTGACCTCTGCCCGACCTTCATTCGGATTATCCACCGCTTCCCGATTCGCTGGGACACTGTCACGGTATTATAATCTCATTTGTGACAAAGAATTATTAGAAGTTGACTTCGTATTGAAAGCTAGAAATGAAGTTGTCATTTTGCGTATTGGTCATTGTGCGTAGAGAGCCTTTTTGACGTGTGTCAAAACCAAAGAGATTAAAATATAATAGGGCATAGAGGTAGCATTAGGAATATTTTCATTTTTGCTTTAGCTTTTCCTCGCTTTTTCCCCTCTATGGCAAAAAGCAATTTTTGGTGAAAGATTGCGTAACTTTATATAATTTTCTCCTGTTTTGGAATTCTACATTAATAAATACTAGAATACAAATTACAATTGAATTTTTGGTCGGTGATAACAAAAACAAAATGCCGAAATTGAAGTAAAATTGCTTTTCATACGATAACCACAAATGAACATTTGTGGTGTAGAACTTTTGTCTTTGTTTGAAAGTTTTTCTACAATAGGCTCAGAAACGGCTAAACGGATTATATTCAAAAGTATAGGGATTGAAACAAGAATTTTAAGTTTAAAGTTATAATACGTTTTTATCTTCACTTTCAAGTTATTATCAAAACATTATCTTTAAAAGAAATACTTAGGTGAAAATTCGACGCTTCCCAACTATTTTATATTTGGCAGAATATTCGCGAAATTACGAAACCTACAAACAAGCGGCTTTATCAGGGAAATATTTCAGGTATTTCAACTGTGGAATGCCACTGAAAAACACTTTGAGTTTAGAAAAGTGTTTTTAGGGTTCCGTACCTCAAAAGGAAAAAACGGAACCCTTATAGGATCACTTTGTTGTCCGTCTGTCCGTCCGTCCGTCCGTCTGTCAAGACCCTTTTTCTCAGGAACGCGTGGAGGTATGAAGCTGAAATTTATATCAATTACTCAGGTCTACTGTCCCTTGAAGCTGTGAAAAAATCAAACTTCTAAGCCAACGCAATCAAAAGATACAGCCGTTTATGCCGCAAATTTTCGACACTTGCAAGGGAATCAAAACCTACAGGGTGCTTCCCGTGAACTCAGAATCTTGAAATTTGGTACGAAGCAACGTCTTATAGCATAGATAAAGGAAAAATTACGAAAACCATAAATTTGCAAGGTTGTACGGAACCCTCGGTGCGCGAGTCCGACTCGCACTTGGCCGGTTTTTTTTTAATAAAACAATGCGCTGAATTTAATATAGTTCTATCCTGGAACACCTACTCAATCGAGGGCAAAATATATCATACACTCATACGGACATACAATGCGGATGGATGAGAGTAATGTTGTAAGGCGAGTGCTTGATATGAATGTGGAAGGTTATAGGAAGAGGGGTAGACCAAAGAAGAGATGGATGGATTGTGTGAAGGATGATATGTGCAAAATGGAAGTGAATGCAGATATGACGGTTGATAGATCTAAATGGAAGGATAAAACATACAGCGCCGACCAAAAATAATGGGAAAAGGGCAAGAAAATGAAATGATGATGATGAGGGATGACCATCCCCAGAAAGAAGCACCAAAATTGGTGAAGAATTTTCGACCTATCGATTAACTACAAGCTAGTGTTGAATAAAAACGATTCTGATTTCAATTATGACGATCTTTTTAAGGAAACCTGTAACATAGAAGATTGTGAGTGTTCGGAAGTTTGATCTAAAAATGTCTGTATGCTAAATATTTCGACTGTGAATAACAAACATCGAAATCGCAGCTACGGGCGTAAAGGAACAAAATATTGTGCTGCATAAAAACATAATGTCAGTTCCGCCAGTACTGCAGGTGATATAAATTGTAGCTGAACTGACAGACTGACGGCTAACACTCGTGGCCTGACGCAGCCGCACCCAGACACATACGTAAGCGTGTTTGAACGCGCTAAACACACAAAATTTAATACGTAAGTGGTTACACTCTGTACATATAACTCGCAAGCCAAACAAATGCATGTGACGCTCGATAATCTACATAAAGATCGATTAACTAAAGCTGGCAAGCTCAACACATGTACAGTCGAGAGCACGTTGACACATTGGACTTTGTAACGTTCTTATTACAATCGCCTCAGAGGTCAGACTCGCACTACAAGTATAAAGCTGCATGTGCTCTTGTCTGTATACATTGCGCTTCTATGGAGAGGGGATGGGGGTGAACAAGTGAAGCAAGGCATGACAAATGAGAAAGTTGATTTGTTTGGATGATTGTTACACAATAAGACAAAAGCAACTGAACGGATTTATTTGTTTCGCATACAGACAGCTTATAATCTGTTAATTGACCGAAGTGACAAATAAAGACGTAATGTTCGAAATCTAAATAAAAACACAAGTAATATTTATCTGTTATTATTGTAAATGAATGTATATTTTCCTGACACAAAATATATTAAACATAGAAAACTATGAATTTTATCAATCTACCCACTTTTACGCTAGCGGAAGGTGATCCACTATTTCAAACACATATCGCGCAAGTGGCATTACTTTTGGTATTTTGACCATTTGTTATTAAAAATGTTGGTATATCAAAATTAGTTGTTATAACTATAAACATTTTAAATTTTAGGTATTTAGTCCAATCGGTATTGTAATCTTAGATATTTCGTGGGTATGTATTATTTTATATATTAAAACATTAGGTATTTTGATTTTAGGTATTTTGAACTAGGGTTATTTAACGTTAGGTTTTTTTAATTTTAGACATTTAAATACGCAACCATTATAAAACTTCCTACCCAACTAACTGTATAAAAAATTGCATTGTATTAAATAATTTTAAAGTGCCAACTTCGGTTAACCGACTTGTACTAAACACTCGCTGCTAAACTGTCACTGGCCGCTATCAGCGGGGACTCGGCTATCGCATCCTGTCTCGACCCGATACAGTCCATTATTCGCAACACATTACAAATCTCTGTAAACAGTAACTAAAATGGGGACTTTACATGACTACGTCGGAAATATGGCACCGGCAAAGACCTTAAAATATAATAGGACATAGAGGGGGCATTGGGAATATTTTCATACAAAACTTTGAAGCATGTTTGAAGCTCAGGCGTCATGTCAGTTAGTATGAACGCGAGCTGACATTCGGTCGAAATGGTACTAGACTTATTCCACTTAGAATAACTTTTGGCTTCAAATTTTCCTCGCTTTGTCCCCTCTATGCCCTATTATATTTTAATCTCTTTGGGCACCAGCAATCTAGTGTCTAAGTGGATGTATTCTACAGTCGGATTATACGGTCCGGTTCCAACGTCGTCGTATTGTAAGGTAACTCCCGAAATATTGCTACGGCAATCTGGTTTCTATAAAACAATCTCACGTCTTTTTTCCCCTAGGGGGTAGGCAGAGGTATTCCATTTCTGGAAATAACCCCTTTTCACGAGAATATTCGACCCCTAAACGTGATAGGTGGTTTCTACGTCGTCACTTATGACGCTTGTAGCCAAGTTATCTGACATTAAACCGAGATTTTAAGTGGTGGCATTGTTTTCTAGATCATCATCATCCCGTGCCAGCCCACTGCTGAGCTAAGGGTCTTTCGTCTTTCCTCACACATGAGGAAGTATGGGCTGTAATCTCCCACGCGAGCCTACCCCGGATTGGGAGATGGTGTTAGATGATGTTAGATGGTGTGGGACCACTTAACAGTCAGTGTTTTCTAGATGACGGCGCTTAATTCTTGAAGCCGGCGTCGGCCAACAAAATTAGTAAAGCAAATCGACTTTACAAATATGCAGTAAGCTAACACAGCTGTATTTACAACTTTTACAATATGCAAACATCACTGCAATTTACTTTTTTGAGCTGGTAAAAGATAAGGGCGAAGTTCAATGTTGAGGCATCCGATAGCGATCCACTCCTGACCTAGGCTAAGGCCACGGAACTAATCAAGATTGATAGTGTGCAATGAGAGTGACGCAGACACATCACGTTTCTACGGCATCGATTCACCGCACTCGCATTAAATTTTTAACAAACTAGGTGATGACATTAAGACTCTGCCGATTAGGGTTTTTAAAAACAAACTTAAGAGTTGGTTGTTACAAAACTGTTTTTACTCTATAGATGAATATTTGAATCACACCAGTCTTTGAGCGTTGTAACCCACATATTCTTTTTGTTTGATAGAGATAATTAATTTTAATTAGTAACTATAAATTACTTTTGCATGCCAGTTGCTGGTGAAATGTGTGAGACATACTATAATAACTGAACATCTTCATGTACCACATTTTGGGCAAAATAAATTATTTCTATTTCATTTTGGCTTTTTGGCGGGAATCCGAAGAGAAGAGTAGCAGCAGCAAAGATAAGAGCAGTGATAGCCCGAACGGTTGGGTTCGAATCCTCGCATGTACCAATGAGTTTTTCAAAACTTACGTACATATTCATCACTAGCTCGACGGTGAAGGAAAACATCGTGAGGAAACCCGCAGGTCTCAGAATTAATTCTGAGACATGTGTAAACAGACCCGGGGGTCGATTTTTGAATCTCGCAAGTGACTAATTCTCACCGATGTGAGTGATTTCCGAAAGTTCGTATTTTTGAAACTCATCGGTGACTTACATTTGTCATACCTATGATATCGATTTACGAGTGCCCCTACCCACCCGTAATTGAAATCACCATGCGATTGTTTTTGACAGTTGACGTACCTATGTGACATCTGACAAAAAAGCCAAAGTATGTTTTTCGGAAGAATTAGCAGCGGGGCTCGATTGTGATATTTTGTGATTGCGACGATTTATTGAAAACAGCGTGTTCTCACCACCTATCACGTTTAGGGGTCCAATATATCTCATGAAATGTGGGTATATCCAGTAATGGAATACCTCTGCCTACCCCCTCGGGGATAAAATAGGCGTGAGATTATATTATTCATATTTTATTTATCCGAAGAGGGACGTCACGTTTTTTGTAAAATTTTCATTTCGCAGTATATTTTGGGGTTTGGCTCATAATAGTGATAGTATATCATGTGGTAAATGTCCTTGATAGTGTGCAGTGAGTTGGGAATTCGATAAAATGCGTGCGATGGACTTTTTCGAATTACCTCAAGCCTCTTTAAAATCTTCAGTAAAAGTGTAGTATCGATTTACTGTTGATAACCAAACCACACCTAAAGACATCTGAGCACAACAAGCTCTGTAAACTGGATTTTGGCGAAATCAAAAAGGACCGCCATTATAAAAGAAATTGAATTCACCGCACCCACGGTTGCGGTGGTAGTAACAGCTGAGCTATTCTTGAGCACTCGACAAATGTGTACTTGTGACAGGGGTGTAATGGCAGTCACGGAAGAAACTGTTTTCCGTGGCTCATACTTAGGGCGAGAGGAGGGGTAAGGGGGGGGTTTTAGTCAGTGCAAGCCTGACATTACCTGCAGGCGTACTTACGGAGGCTCGACACCGTTTCCGTTCGATTCAGATCGAGTGAAAAATTTTGCGAAGTCGAATCTATCGACTTCGGAATTTGTATTCTAGGCGTTTCTGACAGCAACGGAAAATTTTCCGAATCCTTATGTCAAATATGACATTCGTTTTCGATACCGACATCTGTGAGTAGCCCATCTTCGACAGATTTTCCGATTTCGAGTCGAATATCGAAGCTCCGTGAATACGCCTGCTGGTTGTCGTCCCCGCTACCACCAGGTATGCGTAAGGCATTTTCCCGCAAGCGAAAAAAAGGGATGTAATGGCAACACATAAAAGTCATGAGGACATAATAATATCTGACACTAATGTAATTGTATTGTGTAATTGATTTGTATTTTTGTACTTATAAATTCAAAAACTAGTGGATCGTTTTAAAAAATTCTTTCACTCAAAGTCAAAGTCAAGTCAAAGTCAAAAGTCAGTTTCCCGTGGTAAAATTACAGCCCATGTTACTCCCAGAGAAGTAAGCTTTCCATTGATGAAAGAACTTTTAAAATCGGTCTACTTGTTGAGTTTATTTGTTACAAATATAAAAAAATATATTTCCTCTTTATAATATTACTATAATAAATAAACGCTTTATCACTTAGGAGGTCACTATGAAAAGGTAACAGACAAATATAAGAAGACTTACTTTCGCATTTATAACTAAGCTCTATCTGTTTATCAAAATCTATCTTCGGAAATAGATGTTACTTGTTTTGAATAAAATTATTTTCTAATTTGATATGCGAGAGAAAAACAAAAATTCAAGCGCCATTCGCCCCATTAGCACCATTCGGAACACGCGGTTTTTAAAAAGAGAAAAAATCATTCCGGTCCGCAAATGGGGTCACATCGATGTGAAAACCAATAGATTCGACAAAGTGAATCACGCCTGATATTACTATACTTGTGGTTTGACCGCGGTAGCTGTGCCACAGTAAATACAACGCGTCACAGAACAAGAGCAATTCCTCATACACCCATATTAGTTTATTATTATAAAAAATATATAATGCATTCGTCGGTTTCCATAGGTAGCCCTTAATTCAGTTAAGCTAATTAATTCTTCCAAAAAATTTAACACATATTGAAAATAGCTGAACTTGATTAAGTGGTCATTAATTGCGCTTATTATGTTGTATAAGCTTTGGGTGCTACAGGCGGGGTGCGGAGAGGGAAATTGAGACAGAAAAAGGCCATCTCGCTACCTAAGGCAAATAGTGTTGGTGGTCAAGGTATAGTCTCCATGCAGCATGAAGACCATCAACTACATATCTCTTTCTGAGCTCCTACAAATTTACGCCAGAGCCTTCGATCACAAATATTTTAAAAATATTGTAATCTCAGTATTTACCAAATGAAGCAATTTAAACGGCTTCAGAATACGAGGCTGCAGAAGGCTGCCAAAAAATAAGTCATTGCGTAACTTTCCCGTATGTGTTTCACGGATGTTCATGCCGGTTTCGAACAAACAGGGGCATGTAACTCATCTACTAGATAAATATATCTATGGCCTCGTGTTTTCCATCTGATTTAATTAAGGCTCGTCCATTTCAGTTGTAAAGTACACGGTACTTCGCTGTTTAGGATTTTTTCTCTTAATGGATACCGAGTGTTGTTTTATTGCTTGCTTCTATTGAATTATTTTATTGATGTACTTTCGTTTAAGGGTTCCGTTCTTCATAAACACGAAACTTTTGTACGCGTCTGTTCATCTATACATATAATAAAACTCTAACGGGGCCGTGTCTGTACATAAAATATTTTTTGGAAATTTTAACGGTAGTGTATATAGTTATCGATATAGATACCGAAACACCAATTTTTGGAATTTTTGTCTGTCTGTCTGTCTGGTTGTGCACGCATCACTCAAAAACTACTGGACGGATTTTGATGAAATTTGGTATGGAGATAACTGAGTACCCGGGTCAACATCTAGGCTACTTTTTATTCCAGGAAAATATCTCATTCCCACGGGAAAATATAAAAACTGGTTAAAAAGAGAAATACGTACTACTCCGAAACGATAACACATAGAAACTTGAAAAATGGTATGAAGGTGTCTGATATGTCATAGGAAATTGGTATGAAGGGATTTTTGGAAATTCCCACGGGAACGGGAATAAACTAAATCCAAGCGGGAAATGGGCACCCGCTATTTGAAATATGGTATGAAGGTGTCTTAAATATGTCGTAGGCAACCACTATGAAGGGATTTTCAGAATTTCCCACGGGAACGGGAATAAACGGAATCCGCGCGGGCAACGCCGCTGGGCATCCGCTAGTTTGAAATATGGTATGAAGGTGTCTTAAATATGTCGTAGGCAACCACTATGAAGGAATTTTCGGAAATTCCCACGGGAACGGGAATAAACGGAATCCGCGCGGGCAACGCCGCTGGGCATCCGCTTGTGAGAGAAATAAAGATTAAATAAAATAAAAAATTTGGGGGGATACATGTATTTTATAGTCTTTTCAATCGGCGTGTTTTGACACTGATTTTTACTTGGTACCGTCGACCTCTTTGAGTAATAAAACAATCAAAGGTCGTACAGTCAACATTTTTACCATGACTTATGAAGTACCCAGTTTTGAACATAGAATTCTAATTACAGGTGGGAAGCTTGTAGCGGACTGGGGTGCTGTTACACGTGCCTCAGAAGCAATAATGGATCCTGCCCGACTCGCACTTGCCCGTATTTTTGAACGTTTTATTTTAAACTAGCAGCGCCCCGCGGTTTCACCCGCGTAGTTCCCGTTCCCGTGGGAATACGGGGATAAAATATAGCCTGTGTTATTCTGATGTATAAGCTATATAACTGTAAAGTTTCATCAAAATCCGTTCAGTAGTTTTTGCGTGAAAGAGGAACAAACATACATCCATACATCCAGACATCCATCCATACAAACTTTCGCATTTATAATATTAGTAGGAAGTAGGATGCGCAACACTTTCGCGGTTGGCAAGTTATTCGGCGATTGAAAACGGTATTTACTTTGGTATTTTTGAATGGAACTCTTGTTCTCTTGTTATTTGCTAAAGCGAAAAGGTTTTTTACGGGTCCCACCTCCGTTTGATTAGAATTTCCATTTACCTCGTTATATATGTTTGGTTCTTTAAATAATGTACCCAAAGTACAGGTAACCCTTTAAAGGGCATAACCAGTTAAAACTTTTCATTGGTTTTGAATGTTATTTCAATTACATAGAGTTCAATATTTGGTGGTAACTATTTGACCTCTGCCCGTTAAAGTGATAAACAAATGCATTGATTAAACACTAAAAAAACCGGTTGCGTGTAAGTAATACGTATTTCAAAAAATGTAGCTACAGCCTACTAGTAATGACATTTCTGAGATGAAGACGAATCTAAGAACTCTTCATGTAGGTGTTATCCTAATACCTACATAATATCTTACCATCTTACTAATATCCAGTAATGGAATACCTCTGCCTACCCCCTCGGGGATAAAAAAAAAAAAGGCGTGAGATTATATTATTATTATTATTTTACTAATATCCTACCATCCTACGAATATTTTACAATCCTATTTAAAAGCTACCATTCTACTATCGTACTAATATCCAACCATTCTACTAATATCCGACTATTCTACAAACATTATATTACAAATGCGAAAGTTTGTGAGAATGGATATATTATACTTTTTCATGCGAACGGATTTAGTTGAAACTTTATTGTAATATAACTTACTAGCGGTTCTGCGCGGTTTCACCAGCGTAGTTCTTTACCGTTCCCGTGGGAATACAGGAATAAAATATAGCCTATGTTACTAAGGCATATTCTAGGTTCTTACCCGCACAGATAAACCCTGTGAGGTTTTCGTGTTGTGGTCACTTAGACTTAAGAACAAATTGTATTTATATTGAATAAAAAAAAAAAAAAAAAAAAAGGTTTCCATTGATGGAAGAAGTTTTAAAATCGGTTCTGTAGTTTTTGAGTTTATTCGTAACAGAGATACAAACATACAAATCTTTCATCTTTATATTATTAGTATAGAAGTATAGATACATCAGAATAACACATCGGCTATGTTTATGCAGAATACCAGACGAAGTCACAGGAAGAAGCTAGTGTGTCCGAATAACAAATATAAGACTGACCATTCCAATACTGACAGCTGATGGTTCTCAGAACGTGTTGGTTGGCTAACCGAAGTTTACGTAAACAATAGTTAAATATGTATTAGGAAATGTTTACATTATTGTTGTACATCGGAGAGACTATTAGCATAACTAAACAGTGGGCTCGACTGCGCAACGCATGAAAACATTGTAGAAAAACAAGGCAATCAAGTAGAAAGAAACGGCCAAGTGCGAGTCGGACTCTACAATAATAACGAGAAAATATACCTACTTTTCGTGTATGGAGGTTTAATTTTTATTATAGGGTGATGTTTTTCTGGATATACCCACTTTTCACCAAATATTCTTTGGACCCTTAAACGTGATAGGTGGTGAGCCCATCGCCGCCCGCCGGACTGTCTTTTACACATGTTACATGTTAATTCTGGGACCTGCGGGTTTCCTTAAGATGTTTTCCTTCACCGTCGAGCTAGTGATGAATATGTACGTAAGTTTTTGAAAAACTCATTGGTACAGTCAACAAAGTTGTTAGGGTTACATGGCCAGTAACTAAGAATTCATTTTTCTGGGGAAGTCATAAATAAATCTTATTGATTAATGTTTATTTCGAAAGGTATCTTTGATCCCTATAATTTACCAAAAAAATACTATAAATACATTTAAGGCTTTAAGAGAAAAGTGAATCTTAATTTTTGGCATGTAACACTAACAACTTTGTTGACTGTATATGCCAGGATTCGAACCCGAGCCTCACTGATTTTCATCATGTGAAGCAGGCTCTTTAACCGTACCACCGCTCTTGTCAATGTTTTTCATTGAATTTTATATACATATACAAGTCACCCAACTAACTTAGAAAAAAATTGAGTGTCTGTAAAGTCGGTTTACGGACGATAATTTTAGTGACAACGTCATAAGAAAACATTGAAGATCGTGCCTCTCTTCCTTCTGTGCTTGGTAACCCAGTGAATAGAGAGCTTATACCTTACAAACGGTCCGGTAGTTCTAAATTTTTTATATGTTGTCTAGGATGGTTGTTAAGTGTTTAAAATGCAAAATGCACAATTCCCCCCCCTCCGCGCCCGCCGCCATTTTGAAAAAACGGAAAAAAATCGGCACTTTTTTTAGATTTTCACTTATATCTTTGTTTCGGTGCATTTTAGCTACAAAACAGTTCTTTTCAATGTTGTAGAGAATAAAATTCCCTATAATATACGTATTAAATTTTTTTTGTAGGGCAGATAGTTCACGAGATATGATATTTTAAAAAAGTACTTTAGAACTTAAAAAAGTACTTTAAAAGTATTTATCACTAGCTTGACGGTGAAGGAAAACATCGTGAGGAAACCCGCAGGTCTCAGAATTAATTCTGAGACATGTGTAAACAAACCCGGTCCGGCGATGGGCTCACCACCTATCACGTTTAGGGGTCCAATGTATCTCGTGAAATGTGGGTATATCCAGTAATGGAATACCTCTGCCTACCCCCTCGGGGATAAAAAAGGCGTGAGATTATATTATATATTACTTTAGAACGCTGTAATTCAATTTTGGCCTATTTGAGAAAAACAAGTATAAGAATAAAAATTGTAGGGAATTTAATAACCTACAAAATGGATGTATATTTTTTTTAACCAACCTTACGGAGGGGGCAGTAAACATTAAAATGAAAACAACGGCATATTGCGTTTTTTGTTTTGTTGTAGCAATTGTTACTCCACAGTGTATTATTTTCCAGATGTGGCTTGAATTTGGAGTTTATACCAATCTTATTTGGGTTTCTTACATGTATAGCGCAATGATCATCATAAAGGTACTATTTCACTTGAATATTTCACTATTTCACTGGTGATAGGGGAATTTCAAATAAGCCACCAACACAGCAGATACATTTTTTAAATATTCATTTATTTAAACATAGTGAGAACAGAAAGCAGTAATTATCATACAATAATCATTAGTAATTGAACTAATTGGTGAAAAGGAAAAAAAAATATAAGCGCTTCGCTCGTTTTGTAGGTGGTGAGTTCATGAAGTCGGGGTCTTCATTTTCGTAACATAGTGAAATTACTTGATCGGCGTCGTCTTCGTCGTCGACGATCACTTCATTCCTGTTGTCACATTCTTGGCCAGCACAGAATTTGCAAAGGGTGGAACAATTAAGGCCCGCCTTTCTACAGCCACACATCGCCGTACAGCCAGTTTTACATCTGCATGAAATAGTCTTGAGCAGGTTTGGGGGAGCCGCGTCTCTACTCATCCTGATAGGCTCCAGTTTTCCAGCTTTTCTACTCCAGCCCCACTCGATAGGGTCTTTGACAATCCCCATCCACTTCATGATGCACGCAATATCGGGCTGTGACACCACTTCAAACATTTTTGGGTTTGAATAAACTCTGCCAACTTTTTAGGAAAGACCCATCATTGCTGGAGCAGGCGGAGAGGTTCAGTGACCCTGCTGCACCTCTCCGCCTGCTCCAGCAATGATTAATGAATGAATGAAAAGCTGGAAGACTTGAGCCTATCAGGATGAGTAGAGACGCGGCTCCCCCAAACCTGCTCAAGACTATTTCATGCAGATGTAAAACTGGCTGTATGGCGATGTGTGGCTGTAGAAAGGCGGGCCTTAATTGTTCCACCCTTTGCAAATTCTGTGCTGGCCAAGAATGTGACAACAGGAATGAAGTGATCGTCGACGACGAAGACGACGCCAAATATTCAAGTGAAATAGTACCTTTATGATGATCATTACGCTATACATGTAAGAAACCCAAATAAGATTGGTATAAACTCCAAATTCAAGCCACATCTGGAAAATAATACACTGTGGAGTAACAATTGCTACAACAAAACAAAAAACGCAATATGCCGTTGTTTTCATTTTAATGTTTACTGCCCCCTCCGTAAGGTTGGTTAAAAAAAATATACATCCATTTTGTAGGTTATTAAATTCCCTACAATTTTTATTCTTATACTTGTTTTTCTCAAATAGGCCAAAATTGAATTACAGCGTTCTAAAGTTAGAAGTTTGAAAAAATTCAGGAAAATGCGTATTTTTTTAACTTTTTTAAAATATCATATCTCGTGAACTATCTGCCCTACAAACAAAATTTAACACGTATATTATAGGGAATTTCATTCTCTACAACATTAAATAGAACTGTTTTGTAGCTAAAATGCACCGAAACAAAGATATAAGTGAAAATCTAAAAAAAGTGCCGATTTTTTTCCGTTTTTTCAAAATGGCGGCGGGCGCGGAGGGGGGGAAATTGTGCATTTTGCATTTTAAACACTTAACAACCATCCTAGACAACATATAAAAAATTTAGAACTACCGGACCGTTTGTAAGGTAACCCCCCTTATTTGGTCTCTATTCACTGTACTATGGTCAGCGCTCTCGCTTGCACGCTCGGCTCAGGCGTACCGTGACACTAAGTTACGTTTTTTCGTGCCTGCAACCGGCGTTCATCGATTTATACGTTATCACATAAAAAAAATTATTTCAGTAAAGAATCAGGGTCCCACGGGAGCTCAAGGACAATAGATAATACCATTATGTCTGCATGCCGTTAGCTCATCACTACATAGTATAAAACAAGTCGCTTTCTCTGTCCATATATCCCTATGTATGCTTAAATCTTTAAAACTACGCAACGGATTTTGATGCGGTTTTTTTTTAATAGATAGAGTGTTTCAAGAGGAAGGTTTTAGTATTAGCATTGCACCCGTGCGAAGCCAGGGCGGGTCGCTAGTCATAATATAACACGCAACTCTAAAGAATAAAAAACCCAACTTCAACGAATAGCATAAAAAATATCATCGATGTATAATTTTTTGGACTTTTGTTGGTTTCTTGAAAACCGCTCGACCCGATTTCAATAAAATTTAAATGGGACCACCTCTGAAGTATGATCTACCAAACAAAAAAAATCATAATCGACACAGTAAGACCTTATTGAAGTTGGTTAAAAATTGCTTTGTTGTGTATCAGTAAGAAAGTGCCAGCTTTCATTAGCAGACTTGTAGCTCCTTTGTCAACCCTTGCTAGTATACTAAGGAGGGTGATGTTTTGCGACTTCCAAGTCTTATATTATAGTAATTACGTAACAGAGAGGCGTATATCTGACGCAATGTGCAGTTAAGGCAATTACGCCGGTTGACTGCAATTGAACCACCGATCAGGTTCTATGCATCTATTCGTGAATAGCGCATCGATAGTTGCATGCAATTATTTTCGCAAGTTAAAACTTTCAATAGCTTCCAGTAAATTTACAATTCACAATACCCGACGGCAAGTAAAAAAAAAACGGTTGTCTGTAAAGTCGGTTTACTGACGATAGTTGAACGTGACAACGTCATAAGAAAATACTGATGGAATGGATTGTGCCTCTTTGACGCTCGTTGCGCGTTCTCGCTTGCACTGGAACGCCGCATACGTCATACTGGACTTTTGGACGCTTTCTGGCACAGTAGGAGACAAAAAAAATGTGCAAGGAAGAGTTTAATATTATTTACTGGTTGTCGGGAAAAATGTGCACAGAAAAATGTTGCCTAAAACTCTCTTCATATGAAGACGAAAAGACAGCCAACACATCAAAATCCTTCAAACCGTTTAGCCCAAAGAAAATATCATATAACACCCAAAAACATTACCTTTCTTCTGGTTCAGTCAGTTAAAATTAGCACCTCATTTTACATCATTTTGGCAAGGATTTAGAGAAAAAAAATATTCAACACTTTAAGGACATCACTAATATTATAAAGAAGAAATATCTGTTTGTTTGTTTGTTTATATTGAATAGACTCAAAAACTACTGAACCGATTTTAAAAATTCTTTCACCAATGGACAGCTTACTTTTCTGGGAGTAACATAGGCTATAATTTTCATACGGGAACATTTTATTTCGCTGTCGCATTGCGCAGTGCTAGAGGAAATCTGCTCCAAGCATCATTGGCATTCATATGATCATCAATGGGTTCGATTCTGCCTTACAGCGATTAAACTTATTTTAGTTTATTCCTGTCTTTATTTTACCTCAAAAAAAGAAAAGGGATAGAGATAACCTACCGAATTTAGTCCTGTCAGAGGCTGTATTTTAGTCGTGACTTATTTACTTATGCACTAAACACGTTATGAATTGCCTTAGTTGACAGGACTAAGTTTAATTTGACAGGACTAAATATCACTCGTCTCTTTTCTTCTCTATGAGAAAGAAAATGACAGGACTAAACTAAAATAATTTTAGGCGCTGTAATGCAGAATCGAACCCAGTGTCTATTTCACGTAGCATTAGTTCGGTGACATACGTACATACATATACCTAATCACGCCTCTTTCCCGTAGTTCGGTGACAGTTCACAATTTTCCTTATTACGCTTACTATTTTAGACTAATAAAAATATTTGATAAAAAAATAATTAATATTTTAGCATTGCAAAAATACAATATTTTTAGTATCATTAAAATGGAAAAATGTAAACTGTCACCGAATTCATGCTAGTTATGTGAAATAGACTATAGTTCGTACCTAGATAACTCACTTGCTTACTACAGTATTTAGAAAGTTAATTGTTGTGCATGTGTTGCTCATAGTACCTAGTGGTTTTTTAGACACACAAATACACAGACACGAAACCAAAGATCATGTTTACGCACACAAAATCCACTATTATCGGTCGGGATTCGAACCTGCTAAGGGCCCGACCAGACAATAAAGACGCAGCTTTCACAAACTAAAATAATTTTACCGCGAAGTTACTTTTGACAAAAATAAATATTTCTGTTTATTTTCGTTTCAGTTCAAAATACCGTGAATATTGACGAAGCTATTTTAAATATTCAATTGACACAGGTGTTATTTTGCATACTTGAATTTCATCATCAAATTTTACAGTAAATAAAGGCACAGTATTACGAAAATAGCTAAGTTATTTTCTTACAGATAATTTCCACTCCAAACTATCTCTAACATCACTAAACTCCAAAGCACATCACTACAACAGCACAACACATCACGAATCACTCGAATAATTTCGTGTATTCACCGCAGCATTTGTGTATTCGTGTATTCGAAGCGGGAAATCGTGTATTTACCGCGGAATATCGTGTTTTGTCAAACACGTCCGTCCGGGGGACGACCGCGGCCGAACTTGCGAGCTTTCAGTTTTCAGCTGAAAGGGGCGGAGCTTAGCGGCAACCGTAATTGTTAGACTCGGAAATGTTTGATGATTATAAATTGTCGCCGAGTTTAATTCTGGCGATAAATCTGTGTGTAATTATAAATAACGACGCGTGGAACAAAATATAGAAATGAGATACGTTTGTTTTCGTCATATCAGCACTGATAATGAATGTGAAAGTAAATCTTTGTCTGTTAACTTTTCACGTAACGTTTAGGGGTCCAAAGAATATACTGGAGAAAAAATAAAAATAAAATACTACTACCACCAACACACATACCAGAAATGGAATACCTCACCCTACCCCTCGGGGATAAATTAATAAATAAATAATAATCTAACGCCTTTTATCCCCGAGGCGGTAGGCAGAAGTATTCCATTACTTGAAATACCCACTTTTTACGAGATATATTGGACCCCTAAACGTGATAGGTGGTGGACCCATCGCCGGACCGAGTCTATTTACACATGTCTCAGAATTAATTCTGAGACCTGCGGGTTTCCTCACGATGTTTTCCTTCACCGTCGAGCTAGTGCTAAAACATGTACGTAAGTTTTGAAAAACTCATTAGTACATGCCAGGATTCGAACCCGAGCCTCACTGATTATTATCATGTGAAGCAGGATCTTTAACCGTAAGGCTATAACTGTTCACTTAAAAAAAAATGCTTGAGATTATTTAATTTTTTTTTCAGTTTCTTTTTATTAAGCAGTGATAGCCCGGACGGTTAAAGAGCCGGCCAAAAATCAGTGAGGCTCGGGTTCGAATCCTGGCATGTACCAATGAGTTTTTCAAAACTTACGTACATGTTTAGCACTAGCTCGACGGTGAAGGAAAACATCGTGAGGAAACCCGCAGGTCTCAGAATTAATTCTGAGACATGTGTAAATAATAGACCCGGTCCGGCGATGGGCTCACCACCTATCACGTTTAGGGGTCCAATATATCTCGTGAAATGTGGGGATATCCAGTAATAGAAGACCTCTGCCTACCCCCTTTGGGATAAAAAAGGCGTGAGATTATGTTTATTATGTTTATGTTTCTTTTTATTTTGATCGACCAATCAGTCAGCCAGTTAGATTCTTCTTTTATACGTATAAATATAAAATATATAATATAATAGATGTATTTCGGGAACAGACTCATCACCTTTGGAAAGGAACAAATAAATTAGGTATCTCGGGACAAAAACGGCGGCGGAATACGAATATAAAAGTTTATCAATCAACGAGCGAGGATCAAAGCCTGCCGCTGAAATATTTTTAATCTTCTTACAGACGCTTCTCAACATTGCTTTGAATGCCTCTTGAATTCCTAGCAAAAATTCTGATAAATGGGAAATTATAGTAATATTGAAAATCGGTCTGGGAAATGATCGACTACAATCTTTGAGTATTAAACCAACCGGAGACGCCACTGACAGGCGTTCCCCTCTTCCAAAAAAAACGTGTCGGTCAACACGCATACCTGTTATATACAACTAGTTTTTTTGTGTTCACGGAGTGCTCGGATTGGTGAATGTATTTGTGTGCATCTAGTTCAAGCTAGTGTTTAATTGTTTTGTCAAAAAATGCGTTTGTGTTAACATAATTTGTGTGCGTTTCCTCGTCCCCCCCGCAGAAATTGGCAGGATTTTTTTACAAAGAAACTAGTGACGTCTCCTGTTGGTTTAATACTCAAAGCAAAGACCCAACCATAGAACTAGAAAACTTAAATCTACCCACATATATAAAATGATATTATATTTCTTCTGCTGCCTTATTATTACTTACCTCTAAGACCAAGCATCCGAGACACAATAGATTTTTAATACTCAAAGACTACAATAGATTACATTAATTCTTTCTTACCTATTTTAATTCTTGTATCTTTAATAATAATAAATTAATTGTGGGACACAATTCACACACGGTTATTAAGTCCCAAACTAGGCAGAGCCTGTACTATGGGTACTAAACAACTGATAAATATACAGACAATTGAAGCCAACAGACATGTTCATGCACAAAAATGTTGGCCACGAGCGGGGATCGAACCCGCGACCTCCGACTCAGAAGGCAGGGTCACTAACAACTGAGCCAACAGGACTACAAATATTAGAATACGAAAGTGTGCTTATTACAAGCACTTGAATAATACACACACCGGCACAATTAGCGGAACAGAAAAAAAAGGGAGTATTTACGCATTTTTGCGTGTTACTGGCCGGCTAAAAAAGCTTTTTTTAAATTTGGGTTTTAATTTAAAAATGGAATACTAAGCGACTGCCCTTTTTTTCATTCTTTTGTTTTAATTTTCATTGATTCATTTTTTCCACCGCTTGTCCGTTTTTAGAAGGTTCGTGAATTCCATTTGAAAAGCTTTGAATTGCAGTTTTTGAGGCTTTTGAGTTTTTTCGCATATTGATAATTTACGAGCATCTAATTATGCCTGATTTAACGCCATCAGAAATCATTAGGGCAGATCAAATGAGGAGAAATGGTCAAACCTACAGATCGATTGCCAGAAGCCTTCGTCGATCGTTATCAACGATTTATCGTAGCATCCAACGATACAGATTGACGAATGCTCTAGTGAGAAGGAGAGGACAAGGCCGGAAAAGGTGTACTTCAAGGAGGGATGACCGTTTTCTCCAACTTCAAGTCCGACGGAACACGAGACTAACGGCGGTGCAGGCTCGAAATTTACTGGAAGAGGTACGAGCAGTAAGGATGAGTGAGCGGACAGTTCGTAGAAGATTCGAAGAAGTGGGTATAGGCTCGTATGTGCCCGCCAAAGCCCCAAAACTTGAGAGACATCATCGCACAAACCGTGTACACTTTGGTCGTGAACATCGTGATTGGGACTTCGACGACTGGGGACAGGTTCTTTTTACTGATGAATGCAGAGTTATGTTAAATCAAATTGATGGAAGGCAGCGAGTATGGAGACGCAAAGGAGAACGGTATATCCAGTCTAATTTTGAAAATACAGTTGCATATGGCGGCGGTTCAATTATGGTCTGGGGAGGAATATGTTTAGGAGCTCGTACGGAGTTAGTAGTGGTCGATGGCGGGAATCTGAATGCTGATCGGTATATCAGGGAGATTTTAGAAGAACATGTTGTGCCATTTGCCCCCTTTATTGGTAACAACTTCATTCTAATGCAGGATAATGCTCGGGCTCACAGTGCTCGCACAGTACAGACATACCTAAACCATGTTGGTATAACGGTGATGGAGTGGCCAGCACGGTCCCCCGATATGAACCCTATAGAACACGTCTGGGACTTGCTAAAGAGGAGTGTAAAGTCAAGAATGCCCCCTCCCAATAATCTCAACGAGTTGCGAAACGCATTACTTGAAGAATGGCAGAGGTTGCCCCAAGAAACCATTGATAACATCATCCGCAGCATGCCCAGACGGATGGAAACCCTCATCAGAGCACGAGGAGGAAACACTCGATATTGAATAGTCATTGAAATTGTTGTTAAACTTTGGAAAATCTTGAATTTTCTGCTGTTTCTCTATAATTAAAAATCGAAGAAAAATGCATTTTGTTTAATTTAATTTTTATTTTTATAAAATTTTAAGTATGGTGTTACAAATGAATGTCAAAACATGTTAATTTAATTGTTGTTTCATTTTAAATAATATATTGTTTAAAAATTACATTCATTGTTCTAAATTCCCTCTTTTTTCTCCTTTTTTTTTCTGTTCCGCTAATTGTGCCGGTGTGTGTATATAGAAGAAATAAATATTTTTTTCTTCCTTTTTGGTTAGTCTTCACCTACAAACATATCACGTGACTTTTTTCAAAAAAATAAATTTTTGAAAAAAATAAATGTTATCTCGATTTGCCTCTATATCTTGTCTATGGTTACCGTTACCTTCTGTTTAATTTAGAAGAAAATATAAATAAATTGTAAATAATGTCATGCCCCTGATCCCCGAGGGGGTAGACAGAGGTATTCCATTTCTAAAAATTCCCACTTTTCACGAGAATATTCAACGCCTAAACGTGATAGGTGGTGAGCCCATCGCCGAACCGGGTCTGTTACACATGCCTCAGAATTAATTCTGAGACCTGCGGGTTTCTTCACAATGTTTTCTTTCACCGTCGAGCTAGTGATGAATATGTACGTAAGTTGGTAGCTAATCACGTAACCCGCGAAACAGAAATCCACAATCTCCTATTCCATTTCCAATCGGCTGGCGAGCAATTAAATACCTATTTATACCCGTTTAGTATCCCGGCTAGCGGGGCCAAGCTAACATGGCCTCTCTTGACAACCCTACTAATATTATAAACGCGAAAGATTGTATGTTCGTTGCTCTTTCACGCAAAAACTGCTGCCCCCCTAGTGGCATTGCACAATCTAGTCGAATGTTCTTTTAGATTGACATGTATGGGATTGACATTAGCGTTAGCGCTCGTTGGCAAGTGTTTATGTTAACCCCATACATGTTAATCTAAAAGAACATTCGATTTTATTGTACAATGCCACTTGGCTACGGATTTCGATTAAACTACAGTTAAATAGCTTACTAGCTTTTACCCGCGGCTTCGCTCGCGCAAGTTTGTTTCACCCCCTTAGGGGTTGAATTTTGCAAAATCCTTTCTTAGTGGATGCCTACACTGTATAAGCTATCTTTGTGCAAAATTTTAAGTCTCTAGACCCAGCGGTTTAGGCGGTGCGTTGATACATTACCAATCAATCAGTCAGTTTATAATTTTATATATATAGATACGTCAGAATACCACACAGGCTATATTTTATCCCCGTATTCCCACAGGATGGGAACTACGCGGGTGAAACCGCGGGGCGCTGCTAGTACTCTACAACTTTGCAAAGGACTACTATTTAATTGTTGACTGTTCCTTCGTAGTTCAAGCAACCACTTTTTGCAAAATGTCCAGTGGGCTCAAAATGTCCAATTTTCACAATTGGGACAATTTGCGAATTGGAAAAGTTGCTTATTGGACAATAAAGATTTGGGCATTGTGAGAATTGTCCATTTTGAATCCAGTAGACATTTTGCAAATGGGGCATAATGCGCCCAATTGTTTTTTTTTACCCCTAAACCTGGTGAGTCCATCGCTATATAGGGGTGCTGTTAGACATGCCTCAAAATTAATTTCAAAACTAAAGTACTCATAATACTAGTACTCAGTATACGTCTAGGAGAGATCACAATATAATGGTTCACGGTAGCGACGCTTCATATAAAACTTCAACTAGAAATGTCATCGAAATACCATTGCGGTGACATTTGGAATTAAGGGCGCGGAAAAGAATCTGCACTTTTGTAAAAGTCAATTGCGAAATACGTTTTTTAAATCAATTCAAATTTTTATTCAACATTCGAATGTAGAAGATCAAAACTAATATCGGAAAGTGTTCTAGCTGAGGAAAAGCCACAAAGTACAAATAAGATATACCATTGATTATAAGTCGTTTAAAAACTAAACTTATTGCATGTGCATAAAGCTTCTTTTCAAAAGTACCTTTCGATTTTAAACTGAATCATAAAAATATATTTTTATTGGGTATCTAGAAAGACATTAACACTCCCTTTCCTTTTACGGAGTCGGGTACATAAAAGAAACTAACCAAGTGCGATCCGAAATCTGTAACCCTTTGATTTTATTTCATTTTTTTTAAGTGAAACCTTCTTTAGCGGCGTTTAGCACTTTTGTGGGATGGGTAAAAACTGTGAAACTCGCGTCAGGTCACGTGTGCTGATCGAAAAACCGTAAGACGGTTCGAGAGTAGTGTTGTACCACCGAAATCGATAATCAAGTTTTCACTTCTGCCGGCACTCCCGAACACAACCCGTGTTTTTTTTTGTTGTAACGGCAATAGAAATACACATTATCTAAAAACTCTACAGACAGACAGAAGGACATCACAGGCTTAGTAATAGGGTCCCTACCCTTTGGGTACAGAGCCCCAAACACATTTTTCGTACCCCGAAAAATCATAAATGATTCATCAGTTCGCTTAAAAACATACTCTTTTAAACTAAAAATCATTATACGCTCAATCCACTTCCAGTACGTTGCCACTCCTACATCCACGACTATATGTATATAGCTTGTATACAGGCTGTTTGCTCCGCTCAAGCGCTCTTACGTGTCGAGAGCAGTCAGTCGGCGTGATGTGTTCATTGTTATTGCACACCCTATATATTATAGGTTAGTTTTGTTGAGAGAAATGAAGATTGAATGGAAGAAAGCTTTGGGTGTGTTCAATCAGAATAAAATTCCGAGGCTATATGAATTTAGCGAGGGAAATTCGAAATATGCATTTTTTTTACTTCAGTTTTTATGTATTATTCTATGACGAAACTATCCGATTTACATGGCTCGATTCGGCATACATTGCACAGCCTTATAACTAGTCAAAAGCAGCAATCTGCCAAACGGACTTTTGAAATCGGGTAGTGTAATAAGTGATTTAGATGCAAAATGTTAAAAATTATATATTTAATACTGCATCTGGATACTAAATACTCGTTTGACTGAAATGGCTAAATTTTTTAATTTCAAAATCTAGAAAAATATTTTAAACACTTTACATATGTATCAATATATAACATGTAACAGAATAAGCGCAATTCCTGAAATTAGTTTGTTCAGTATCGACTACTTATTCGATTTCAGCTATTTTTAATTTGTGTTAAATTTTTTAAAAAGATGAATTATCGTAGCTGAATTTAGTGCTTTCTATGAAAATTGTGCTACTATTAATCGACATTTAAGAAAATTGGTTAGACATAACTAAAGTTCGATTGCATCATATTCTTTTTATATTAATATACTAATTGGGGTGTATGAGGAATTGCGCTTTTTCTGTTACGCGTTGTGTTTAGTAGAATATTCTAGATTCTAGAACTTACCTTGCGCTGAAGCGGGAGTGAGTGTCTGGTCCCATGGCTGTTCGTCTTCCATTTTCCGGAAACTCCGCTCCACTGGAACAACGAACGTACGTCACGCATGTCTCCAGGGGGTGGGCAGAGCATTAAGGAAGTAAGCAACAGATCTTTATTGTACATCAACAAAAATATGCAATAAAAGCCACAATGATTTTTTAAAAACCGGCCAAGTGCGAGCCAATGCGAGGTATAAAAACGGCAAAAAATTACGTTTGTTGTATGGGAAGCCCCTTGGACGGACTATGTACATTATTTTATATTGATGACGCTGCGTCTGCGTGCCCTCAATCAATATGTAAAATATACAGAAGCATACTTATTTATAATAAACTTCCAGAATCTATTAAATTATTAGATTCTCAAACTTAAACAGATACTAATATACTGGATGATTTTTTTTACCGTCTGAAAAAAAAATATGACGTATAAGGTATCTAGAGCCGAAGTTATACACGAGATTAATTGTTAAATATAGTCATGTTTAATGCAATTTACAAAATCTAGAAAACTACGCACAGTACTACGCGCTGCTGGCGGTTGTAGGTAAATTGCGCATAAATGGAAGCTACGAGCCTGTTTCTTTTTAAAATACTATTTTAAATATTTCAGTGTGTATTGTTGACTACAATTGAGTAATGTATATTAGTTTAAGCAAGAAAACAAAATGTTTTTAAGTAACATTGCCAAATGAATCTATTTACACTTACCTATCACACCACATTTTTTCCGGACCGTAAAAAAAGTCACCCTGTATAAAAGTTACTATAAAACAGAAGAGTTTATGAATCATAATTATTGACACTTAGATTAGATTTCTACACCCTGACAGGGTCTGAACATACTCTTGTTGTGTTACAGTGTGCAATAAATAAATAAATAAATAAAACATAATTTTTTGTGCATAAAATTCTATCATAAGCGACGGTCTTTTTTACATCTATACAAACATTTTACTCCCGCGCTATAATTACGTCAGCACTCACCCCGCGCATACAACCCCTTAAATATAAATTTTATTCTGTTCTTTAGTATTCGTTGTTATAGCGGCAAGAGAAATACATCATCTGTAAACATTTTAACTGTATAACTATCACGGTTCATGAGATACAGCCTGGTGACAAACGGATAGACAGACGGACGCACAGTGGAGTCTTAGTAATAGGGTCCCGTTTTTACCCTTTGGGTACGGAACCCTAAAAAGTACAACGGGCGGTCATCTCTCTATGAATGAAGTATGTACTCACTGTTGAGAAAGTGCGCGTTGCCCGACGCCTTTCTTGATTTCTTCTCGTTCGAGTCTTGATCTGTTGAGAAGATGGAATATTGAATTATCTAGTACTAAAACATATATTTGTGATTAAATTATACAAAATATAGTATTAATCATAAAAACATACAGACGAATTAAGAACCTCCTCCATTTTTGAAGACGGTGGAAAATAGAAAAAAAAACAATCCATTTTTTTATGGAATTGTGTCACTAGTACGAGTATAACTCTCTTCGTTTTCGGAAGCGTTTCAATAACAGTCTGTATTTTTTTTATTTGGTTCACAAAACTGGATACTATGTACCAAATGTGATAACCAAAATAAAAAATAAAATAAACATTCAAAAAATAAAAAAAAATACAAATAAAATATCTCTGGAAATACTAAATTTTTACGAGAATATTCGCCACTTAAACGTGGTCGATAGATGGTGAGCCCATCGCGGGACCGGGTCTGTTACATATGCCTCAGAATTAATTCTGGGACCTGCGGGTTTCCTTACGATGTTTTCCTTCACCGTCGAGCTAGTCATGAAATGTACGTAAGCTTTGAAAAACTCATTGGTACATGCAAGAATTTGAACCAGAGCCTCACTGATTATCATCATGTGAAGCAGGCACTTTAACAGTAAGGGTATTACTGCCCTTTGCTCATTAGTAAAATAATTTACATAAAGGTCACATCTAAGCCTATTATGATGACAATATAAGAGGCAACTCACTGTTGGGCTGGTTGGCGTGTATTCGCTCCATGAACCTTGAGATGCGGTTGTTGTGGTGCTCGCCGTCGAGGCAGCAACCTTCTTCGACTGCTTTGGCGCATGCGCGGTGCACGCGCAACCGGCAATCTAAATGAGGGGGGGGGATTCATTTAGTAGCTATTGCATGCGACTCCGTCCGCGTTTGGGGATAAAAAGTAGCCTACGTGTTACTCAGATGTATAATGTTACTATCAAAGTTAAAAATCATTTATTTCTGTAGGTAAAAGAAATATCACTATCACTACATAGTATAAAACAAAGTCGCTTTCTCTGTCCCTATATCCTTATGTCCCTATGTCCCTTTGTATGCTTAAATCTTTAAAACTACGCAACGGATTTTGATGCGGTTTTTTTAATGGATAGAGTGATTCAACAGGAAGGTTTTAGTGTTAGCATTGCAAAATGATTGGTATTAGTGTAGTGATATCACTTTCGTACCTATTGTTATTAACCTATATTTGTCTTGGTTGTAATAAAGGCTTAAATCACAAAATTATTACTAACTAGAAATAGATCTCTGCTTCAATATGGAGTTGCAAGGTTCCAACACTTCCAACCAAACATACATTGAAAGTTAAATACATAAAAGCTTGTAAAACCCAGTCTCCCTTAGCCCAGGGAGCAGACCAAAATAAACTTTACGGCGCAGTGAATAAGGTACATACCACCCAGTGAATAAGGTACATGCAGTACAGACTCCCTTGACTAAAGGAGCAGGCGGAAATCAACCTTACGGCGCAGTGAATAAGGTACATACCGCCCAGTTTCCCTTAGCCCAAAGAACGGGCCACAATTAATCTTACGGCGCAGTGAATAAAGTACATACCGCCCAGTTTCCCTTAGCTCAGGGAGCAGGCCAAAATCAACCTTACCCCGCAGTAAATAAGGAACACACCACCCCATCTCCCCTAGCCCAAGGCACATGCAAAATGACCCTTATGGCGCAGTGAATAAGGCACATACCGCAGACGTAGGCCTGTGGCGCGAGCCCCCAGAAGACGTTGGCGCAGTGCGTGCAGTGGCCGACAGAAGTCAAGGCCTGCAGCTGGAGGTGATGCCCTCGGACCACCAGCTGCACACATATCAATTGTTCATTAATATAAACATACAATACAATAACTCTTTATTGTACACCAAAAACAACACAATATGGATACCAACATTATCTAAAGTACAATGGGCGGTCTCATCGCTTTTAGCGATCTCTTCCAGACAGCCTTAGGATGGATGAAACTGAGAGATTAGAACTAGGGTAGAAAAATGCTAAATATAGTACGTACTGGATTGGCGTGGTGCTTAGCGAGCTGCTTGGCCCGCTGCTTGTACAGCTTGTCACGTTGCAGGAACACAGCTCGGGCGCCGCCAGCTACTGCCGCCACGGCCGCTGGCCTGGGGCAAGGATTCAACTCTATGGTATCACGAAGAAGGTAGACGAGAGATGTGTCTACCGTTCCCGTGGGAATACGGGAATGATATATAGCCTACTAGCGACCCGCCCCGGCTTCGCACGGGTGCAATGCTAACACTAAAACCTTCCTCTTGAATCACTCTATCTATTAAAACAAACCGCATTAAAATCCGTTGCGTAGTTTTAAAGATTTAAGCATACAAAGGGACATAGGGACATAAGGACATAGGGACAGAGAAAGCGACTTTGTTTTATACTATGTAGTGATAGTGATGTTACTCAGTGATGATGTAGCTTTTCATTGGTGAAAGAATTTTTAAAATCGCTCCAATAGTTTCTGAGTTTATTCGTTACAAACATACAAAAATACAAATCTTTCCTCTTTATAATACATTAGATAATCAAGCAAGCAGTTTACAACTGATAACCGCCTGTATCTAGTTCTCAACTCAGGCACTCTCATTACAGGATACAGTATGTTGCTAAAGAAATGTCTGTAAGTATTGTTGTGTGATACGGTGGATGATGATACTCGAAAATGACGACATCCGCGTAACCGGTAAAAAGACAAGATTTAACACACATACTGTAACACTTTGACAACGATGTTAAAAAGGGGCAGAATGTTTTAGACACTGTCTAACTTTAACCACCGCTCTGTGGTAACGCCATTAAGGCTGAGTGGGCAAAGGTCAATTTTTGTGATTTTTAAAATCATCTGAGACATACAAAACAGTGTTTAAAATTCGGAAAAACAGATGTATGTTATTTGAGGATATAGTCTAGTCAAAATCGCATTCAGTTACATGATCTAATGAACTTCAATTGATAGAAAAATCACAAAGTTAAAGCTTTAATAAATGTTATTTAATTTAATTTAATATTAAAGTCTTATGAAAACTATGCACAAATATAGGTTACTCAGTCAATATGGCGAGCGGAACGAACTTGGCAATTTTCTTCTTCTTAGTTTTCGGCGACTGCCACCATCTCTTTCGCACCTCCCTTGCCTGTGCTTCGCCTATCTCTGTCACGTTCACCATACCCACTATAGACCATTTACCTATGAGTGTACACGTAACACTGCTCACTTAGCGAAGTATAGTAGTGCAGTGAAGGATTACTAATTATGGAATAACGCAGGTACGGATTCAGTGATTAATTATAGGGGGTTTTGGGACCATTACAGTAGACTTAATAATTTATTACAAACTGTGTTATAAATACGCGTAAAAATGTATTCTAGAATACTTTGAGTATTAAACCAACAGGAGACGTCACGCGCACTAGTTCCTTTGCAAAAAAGTCTGTCAATTTCTGCGGGGGGGACGAGGAAACAAACACAAATAATGATAAAACAAACGCATTTTTTGACAAAACAATTAAACGCTAGCTTGAACTAGATGCACACAAATACATTCACCAATACAAGCACTCCGTGAACTCAAACAAACTAGTTGTATTTAACCGGTGTGCTCAAAGACTGACACGTTTTTTTGGCAGAGGGGAACGCCTGTCAGTGGCGTCTCCGGTTGGTTTAATACTCAAAGTCTATAATATGTACTAAATATTAAACTATTACCAACATTTTTAGCATTTATTTGTGGGAGATATTATTTCACAAAAACCTTTTGGATAAATACGACGTGCATTCGGTAAACACCACGTGCATTCGGTTGACGTAAACAAGGTAATTAGCCCCACTCTCGGTCGAGCACGCCTATTAATACTCGAGCGACCATATCGACAGATCAGAAGGTGTTCGTCTGTAAGCACGGCACGACGGTGGTCTGAACTGTCTTCATCAGGTAGTACTATTCTGTTACTATGTCAGTTTTTGTGTAAACTATAAGTTAAATAATATGATAGGTAATTTATACATTATTTTGCCAATATACGGTAATTTATGAATATTATAATGATAAGATGAGATATAGAGTTAATTATGTTGCTTTATAACTAAATAAATGGCTGATGGTTAAAGACTCAATCTTATGATATTTACTTTTTATACCCTATCTCCCACATATTAACATACTTTTATGATTGGTTTTTTATTTTCAAATTTGCTATTATATGGTGGTTATGAGATGCTGCTTGTTGGTTTTCCTGTTAGTGAATAACATTTTATAATGAAACATTTCTATATTTATATTTTTAGGACTATGTCATTCAGGGGAGGGGGGGGGGTCGGATTGTTACTACCTTCATTCGCTCCTGAGCTGAGCATTTTGACATGTAATGTAATACAGGAAAATCATATGTATCCATGGCGATTTTCTGTGGTTTAATTTCATTTTCCTCATTCCTATTTTAAGTGTGTATGAAATTAACTCGTTTGTTCAAAAATTAAATGAAATTGCGAGTCAGTATTTGAATGTTCCCTTTTGGCATTTGGTTAGACTTTCAAATGGTCAGATTTGCAAATTCTTCAGAATGTCAAATTGACAGATTTGGTCCAATCAAACAAAATATTTTAAGACATAAAAAGAGAAAAGAAAACGTGGTTTTTGTCTTGTTCTATTCTAACGAAAAAAAATATTATTTTGTAAACATACGAGTAATTAGCATAAACACTCTCAACTGCACTAAATAGCAATTTTTGTCGGCTTTTTTATTTATTTAGTAATTTTCGCGCAGTTTTCGATTGCGTAGTGTGGATGTATTATAGCGTGTTAGTTTTTTTTATAACAATCGATGTTATCAAGTAAAGTAGCGTATGAAAATAAAAATCAATGCCGAAAATTGTATCTTGTTCCTTTTTTTATCTATCCTTTAAATATTTGCACTTAATTTATAACATAGAACTCTTTAGAGTAAAAAACCGACTTCAAAAAATAATACTAAAAAAAAAACAGTCGAATTGAGAATCTCTTACTTTTATAAGTCGATTAAAAAGAGAATAATCAAAATCAGAGCGGTGATAGCCCGGACGGTTAAAGAGCCTGCCTAAAATCAGTGAGGCTCGGGTTCGAATCCTGGCATGTACCAATGAGTTTTTCAAAAACTTACGTACATATTTATCACTAGCTTGACGGTGAAGGAAAACATCGTGAGGAAACCCGCAGGTCTCAGAATTAATTCTGAGATATGTGTAAATAGACCCGGTCCGGCGATAGGCTCACCACCTATCACGTTTAGGGGTCCAATATATCTCGTGAAATGTGGGAATTTCCAGTAATGGAATACCTCTGCCTACCCCCTCGGGGATAAAAAAGGCGTGAGATTATACTTATAATCAAAATTGGTTCACCCAGTCGAAAGTTCTGAGGTAGCAAACTTAAAAAAATCTAAAAAAGACACGCTACGAATTGAGAGCTCCTTTTTTAAAGTTGGTTAAATTAAGGTTTATGTAGGAAATGTTACAAAATAGCACTAAGCGATATAGATCTAAGCGAAAATGTTTTTACTGACATGTTGTATTTGCCTGTAATTGGGTTTTCACTTTGTCTTTTTAAGTATTTCTTTATGTGTAATAATAGCTTATAGTGTTAAACCTGTTTACAATCCTAATAAATAAATAAATAAATAAATGTGTATACAACATGTAACAGAATAAGCGCAATTCCTGAAATTAGTTTGTTCAGTATCGACTACTTATTCGATTTCAGCTATTTTTAATATGTGCTAAATTTAAAAAAAAAAAGTTAGCATAGCTGAATTTAGTGCTTTCTATGGAAATCGAGCGATTACTATTCGATATTTAAGAAAATTGGTTAGACACAGCTAAAGTTCGATTGCATCATATTTTTTTTATATTAATATTCTAATTGGGGTGTATGAGGAATTGCGCTTTTTCTGTTACGCGTTGTATAAACAGCAGATCATCTCCACCGACGCGTTGCTGGTTCCAAATGCAGTACCCCAAGAACTAAAAGATTTAAAAGGACCATGTGCATATATCGTGACCATCAGGTGACCCGTCTCGTTTGCCTCCTCTTTTACATACATACATATAATCACGCCTCTTTCCCGTAGGGGTAGGCAGAGACCACTTCTTTCCACTTGCTACGATCCTTACATACTTGTTTCGCTTCGTCCACTTTCATTATTCCCTTCATACATGCTCTTCGGTTTAGGGTACTCTTGACCTGGCCTTTTTTCAAGACGTCCCCAATTTTCTTATAAAAAATATCTTACCGGCACTGCAATATGAGCGCTGCAGCGGCCAGTGCGGCCAGCAAGGCCGCGTGGGCCTCCTGGGGCTCCGCCTGGGGCGAAGGCCTGGCCGCGCAGCCCGCCACGGGGCCGGAGGACAGGCTGCTCAGGCGGCCGCACAGCAGGCGCTCAACCACCACTTGCTCCTGAGGGGATGAAACGGGTCTAGAATGGAACAGTGTTAGGATGGAACATTCTCAGAATGGAACAATGCTAGAGTGGAACATTCTCAGAATGGGACAATACTAGAATAGAACTGTTCTCAGAATGGAAAATTATCAGAATGGAACTATTACCGAATGAAACATTCTTTGGCTGGTCCAATCCCACAATGGAACAATTCTAGAATGGAACATACCCAGAATGGTCAAAATTATCTTTAGTGAAATTAAATTAAAAATCTACTCAAATGTTTTCCAAAATAGCGTTTATAAATAATGCATCATTCAGCCTTCGTTTAATTAATTTTTTAATGCAAACAACATTTTCAGACATACAACATGAAATATGTCCCTCATTTTACAAGCACTGAAAGAAATAAAAAAACATATTCACTGACTATTATGATCATCAGCCTATATTTATCCACTGCTGAACCAAAGCATCCCCTAATATAGGAATTCATTGAGGGTTAATGCCCATAATCCCCGCGCTGGGCAAGCCGGCACCACACAACCGATGACTAATAATGATCCCCACTATTTTTACTGACTTTCCAGTAGATCCCTCGCTTTCCCCAACTTACCATGTGACCCCCTCGATTCCCCCAACCCCCCACCTGACCCCCCACTTCTCTTATGACCCCCATCTCATACTCACGTGAGCCTTGTCCAGCGTCTTCAGCTGGAACTCGGCCAGCTGCTGGCTCAGCTCCTCCTTCGCCTTCTGCCCCTAACTTCCCTCATGACCCCCATCTCATACTCACGTGAGCCTTGTCCAGCGTCTTCACTTCCCTTCTGCCCCCCACTTCCCTCGTGACCCCCATCTCATACTCACGTGAGCCTTGTCCAGCGAGCACCTCTGCAGCACGGCGTCGTCCGGCGCGTAGAGCGAGGCCAGCCCCACTTGCCTCTTCAGCTGGAACTCGGCCAGCTGCTGGCTCAGCTCCTCCTTCGCCTTCTGACGAGCCTTCCGGAAAACGTTCCGGAGGAGCTCTTCCTTCTCGTATTCTGAACATACAACATTCACTTCATAAAAAAACACGGGTTGCACTCCGGGAGTGCCGGCAGAAGTGAAAACTTGACTATCAATTTCGGTGTTACAACACTACTCTCCAACCGTCTTACGGTTTTTCGATCAGCACACGTGACCTGACGCGAGTTTCACAGTTTTTACCCATCCCACAAAAGTGCTCAACGCCGCTAAAGAAGTTTTCACTTCAAAAAAAAAGAAAAACATCCATGTCCACTTGAAAAATTCACCGTGTGTATGAAACAGAATCTTACCGTTAACTAACACATGTTCGATCTCGTTCGCCATGTTCTCATCGACACCGTTCAGTTGCAAGACCTGCAATGGGCGAAGTGTATAACAGCGGCTGATGAAGGTAAAGCATTAATCACTCGTGTGTTTTGATGGAAGGCAAAGTGTTTGAGAGAGACTGAGCCATAACAGACTGCAGTATATGTGAATGAGAGTGAGAATGAGACAGTGGCAAGAGAATGAGAGGAAGAGAGATTTGTAGCGGGGTCGAATCCAAAAGGAAGCGAAAGCGGGATAGAAACACGATGAGAGAGAGCGAAATAGTGGAAACGGGAATGATAAATTGGGATGAGCTAAGGAAAGAAGAACAGGAGGCGAAAGAGCGAAGCAGTGGAAGTGGGAATGCGAAATGGGTATGAGCTAAGGGAAGAGGAACAGGAGGGGAGCGAGGAGGGCAGAGATAGAGCGAGAGGGGGAGTGAGAGATGAAAATTGTTGTCAAAATGTTTGTTTAACAAGTAATGTTGTATACTATAATAATATTATTATGGCAGACTGTAGTGATTAATATTTATCCTAAGAACTTTAAGTGTAATCTACAGTCGTGCTTTGATTTAAATATCTTCGGGTGGAAGCGTAATAATGTAACATAGTGTTGGATGCGGTACCGCGTCGGGCATGAGGAAGGTGGAGTGGATCTCGTAGGCCCAGCGGCGCAGCGTGGCGGGAGGCACCCCCGAGGCCGACCGGAACCCGTCCGTCAGCACCAGCACCAGCCCGGCGCACGCGCATCTGCACAGGGCACTTCGCTTAGACCAGAGATTTCAATACAATAGGGCATAGAGGGGCATTGGGAATATTTTCATACTAAACTTTTAAGCTCAGGCGTCGTGTCAGTTAGTATGAACGCGATCTGTCATTCGGTCGAAATTGTACTAGACTTATTCCACTTGGAATAACTTTTGGCTTCAAATTTTCCTCGCTTTGTCCCCTCTATGCCTTATTATATTTTAATCTCTTTGCACTCTATCCTTCCAAATTTAAGTGCTATGTTACCTTCTTTCCCCGAGCAGCCAGTTCAGCAGCACGGCCATTCTAACTTTGGATTCTCGCACTGAGCGAAAATTCGAGAACAGCCCCGAATACGCAGAGTTGTCCTAAAATAAAGTCATAAAAAATAACATAGAACTCTAAAGAGTAAAAAAAAACTACTTCAACGAATAATATTAAAAAATACAGTTCAACTGATACCCTCTCCTTTTTTTTTAAGTCGTTTAAAAAAAGAATAATCAAAATCGTTTGGTATGATATTGAGTTATTCGTCCATTTGTCGCGCACATACTTAATGCAAATTTAAGGCATATAGGGTTTTCTCGTGGATGCCATTGTCAGAACTGGACCAAATTAAAATGGTATCAATCTGGAAGCACCAGCTTTCAAATCAAATAAGAATTTTCAAAATCGGTTCACCCAGTCGAAAGTTCTAAGATAAAAAATATAAAAAAATATATTTAAAAAAAACATACAGTCGATTTGATAACTTCCTTTTTTTGAAGTAGTTTAAAAATAAAATGAATGAAGTAGCGCGGTTTAGAACTTGGGACGTCGCGCGCTTCGCTTGCCGTCTATGGCGCTTTAGCTAGTTCTATGTAAAACCGATAGATGGCGCTATATATTAAAATTAATATGGTCTTTATGGCAGACTTCCGTCGGTCGCGGCCGATAGCAGCCGCGATCGATCGCATGCGACAAACGCGTGCGGCCGACGTCTGTCATTTTCATACATTGACTTGTCGCATCAGCCGCGTCAGTCGCATGCGATCGATCGCGCGTGGCTGCTATCGGTCGCGACCCACGTAGGTCTAAACCAAGTTATACTCACGGAGGGCGGGTCGTCTTCCTCCATCGATAGTATCGTTCTCTGCGGGTCGGCGCATGGCTGGAAAATTGACATATAAACGATAGCTTTTAGTCTTTGAGTATTAAACCAACAGGAGACGTCACACGCACTAATTTCTTTGCAAAAAAGTCTGCCAATTTCTGCGCGGGGGACGAGGAAACGCACACAAATAATGTTAATACAAACGCATTTTTTGACAGAACAATTAAGCACTAGCTTGAACTAGATGCACACAAATACATTCACCAATCCGAGCACTCCGTGAACTCAAAAAAACTAGTTGTATACAACAGGTATGCGTATTGACCGACACTTTTTTCAGGCAGAACGCTTGTCAGTGGCGTCTCCGGTTGGTTTAATACTCAAAGCTTTTAGTAGTAGTGGACCGAAGAGGTTGTTTAAGTTATTGGGTATTTGACTATATCAACATTTATTTGTAAGTTATCAATAATTAAAAATAATATCCCGAAACGTCTCTAAAAATGTATTTCGGTTTTCATTTCATAATAATAACTATTTTTTAAATAATAAAACGATAAAAAAGTGATGCAATTGAGTACTAACATCATGACTCAGTACCTATTCAGTACATTTTCCATAGTAAATTTTCGTTTTGACAGACCATACATGAGATTAAAACGAACTGCTCTTGAGTTTCTTGCTGGCTCTACTCGGTAATGCATTTGGAAACAACTCGTCGGTGGAGATGGGCTGCTGTTTACATTTAGAAAATCTTCATGGACGAGTTTAGAGTGCCTTGTTATTAGACTATTGACTTTTCTAAGTGTATATTCACCTACTGAAAAAAAAATTGACTTTGACATAAAAAGTAACTCATTTGTACCTGCGTGTTGTTGAGCGCGTTGTTGCGGTAGGGGGGCGGGGGGGTTCCCGGGGGGGGAGTTCCCCGCTCCCACGCCTCCTTGTCCGCCACCGCGTGCGCTAAGGGGTAAGCAGAGATAACATTACCAAATACTGATGTTAGGATTTATTAAGGTTTACCAACTAGATCAAATTATATGTTATAGGTTGAACAACATTACTAAATTAAGGTCAATTTTTATAGAGCAAGTTAAAAAAATAAAAATAAAACATACAAAAATGATAACTTTTTGACATCAATGTGTCTAACTGTAACACCGTTCTGAAACAATCTATACTAATATTATAAAGAAGAAATATTCGTATATTTGTATCTTTGTTACGAATAAACTCAAAAACTACTGTACCTAAAGATTTTTAAAAATCTTTCACAAATGGAAAGCTAGACTATCCTTGAGTAAAATAGGGCATATTTATATATTTATTTACAATAAGTATTACATGTTTTAATTTGCATAGCAGTTTGTTGTCAAGCTTGCACTCTGTTTTATCAACAAACACTTATTGCTAATACATAACTGTTTCATTCCCGTATTCCCACGGGAACGGGAACTACGCGGGTAAAACCGCGCAAAACCGCTAATTCTGTAATAAGTCAACATATAAAAAAACTCACGCCTCGGTATCTCGTGATCCAGGTGTTCTGGAGACGACTGACTCCTCACGTGTAGAACCGGGACATTGCCTCTGTTGTCTGTCTGTAAATCATCAATGCTTATATTAATATTTTATACGTCACACTGATCCAGCGGACAGTTGCACAGTCGAGCAGTTAGTCACAAGTTAAGGTTAAGATTATTAACGCTTGAAAGCAATTCGTTATATTATATAAAAATTAAATGATTCTTTTTAATCTATATTTCTCCTTGACTTGTATTACGTCACAGAGCTGGATGATTCGGTGATATTGAGTAATTGAAGCGTTAAATGGACTCAATTCTGCAAACCACCTAAAATTCCTAATTTTAAGTTAGCCTATCCTTCTTTAAAGAATACGGAAGAAAAAGGACAGAAACAAACCATAGATTATAGAGTAATGTCAAACGTGTAAAAACCGACTAATTTGATGTCTTATCTGTCACTTTTACCTCCTTACATCATTGCTAAAATGCTAAAAACGTGTATTATAATGCGTCCATAAGGTTCAATTTTGTTATTTTGACATTTGTGACGTTGTAAATAAATATGGCGCTTATTTCTGTCCCTTTCCTTTTCAAAGCGGTGGAAAAGAATAGAGCTAACTTAAAATTAGGAATTTTAGGTGGTTTGCAGAATCGAGTCAAATATAAAAGTCACTTTTACTTACATCCGGCGACGTGACGTCATTTAGAGGTCAATCGGTGACTAATTTTAAAAAATGCTTTACATACCAAATTTTAATATTAACAGTATGGAAATTGTGTAGACTTAAATATTAGAAGTGATGTATATTCGAGTATTTCGAGTAGAAATATTTATACTTACTGTCGTACTCATCTTATTTACATTTAACTAAAGTACGTTGCGTGAAACTAACATCAGAATACATCAATCTAAAGAGGCAAAGCTTTTGCAATTACAATCTAAATTCATGAAGCATAGAAAAAAATACACCGAACACCGAAAATATTATCAAATAATTGCTTTTAAACATATTATATTATGATAGGTCGGTTTCAAGTCCTACCAGCTATAAGTAACTCCTACCGATGGTTTAACAGTTTATTGTTACCATCGATAGATATCACCGAGGCTTCGTAGCTTCTGAAACGGACCATAAAGGACTCCTCGTCTTTGGAATGATTTTCTCTTATACGAGACTTACCTGTCCCACTCAAGTTTGCCGCTGTCAGTTTGACAGAATCGGACGATACGGTAGTACGGTCAACAAAATAGTTGCGGAGCTACGCAGGGCTAGTAGTTAAGAATGTTTAACAAATAATATTGTTGACTGATATATATTTTAAAAGATATTATTGAAAAAATGGACTGGAAAATTGGGGAATAACTAAAAAATTTTTTATGATGTACGATTTGAACAGGACGTCTGTCAGGTCGGGTCATATACTCTATACTAGTATAAAAACGAAACATGTATTTTATGTATGTTCGTAATAAATACTTGGAAACTACTGGACCGATCAAAAAAATTCCTTCACCGATGCAAAACCTAATTTTCTGGTCGTAACATGGCCTACAACATTCCCACCGGAACGGTAAATTCTCAGCCACTAGCCCCGCTTTCCTCACCGGCAAACTCCACTGGGACACGTTCGTACCTGCAGCGGCGGCGGCGGAACATTAACCAGCGGGTAGCTCATCTGCATAGCGATCGAGTTTGGCTGAGGACCGTCCAGCTCGCCGTCCAGCGAATGCGAGGACCTCAGTTGGCTGGACCTCCTGTAGTTGTGCACTGGAGACGCCGAATTGCTCGCCATTGCAAGCGGATTCAACGGATTAATCGCCAGACTGGTCAACGGACTGGTCGGGGTTCTAGTCGCGCGAGGCGGCAACGGAGGCGGAGCATTATCGAGACACGTGGTCGGCACCATCGGCACCGTGTTGTTGTGCCGTCTCTTTCCCTCGTCCGAGTTCTGCCTGAGGAGCGGAGGCTGTTCCCGTTTCGCTTGCCGGATGTTCCGGAGGCTCTGCCCGGTGAGGTTGGACAGCGAGCGAGGTAGACCGCTGAGAAAGCTCGCTGGTTTGTCCGGTAGAGGGCGCGGGAGGCGCGGCGTGGCCGGGGGCGAAGGCTAGGGGTCAACGACCGGATGGACTTGTAGGGTGCAATTGGATTGTGTAACAGTGTACTTTGTGTGATAGATGTGCACTTACCTACCAATGTTATAAATGCAAGTGTTTAGAAAACTAGTTATCGAGGCTGTGAGTAGAAAGAATTAATTGATTATTCTAAGTTATTACCGACCTCAAAAAACAACCTTCTGTAAAAAGATTTATATTTTTTTATAATAACATCAAACGAGACGAAGAACTCCTACTAACTCGAAAGTTATAAACGAAGGGAAAACTAAGTTATAGGATTCAAAGAATAGCAGTACAGATCTTAATTCAAGATGGATTTTTATACACAAAATAATTTAATAATAAAATACTATTTAACAAATTCTACGTCGGCAAACTAATAAAAAAATACATTATCCAACTATGTGCCCGTAAATGAATAATCTACTATTCCTGTAACCAACCAACTCAATATCATTTTGAGTGCACATCTATACTTGAAAACTATATTTACCGTTACACAAGCAAAATTGCACGTTACACGTCGTCCATACGATTCAAAATGCGTTGCGACATCCAAACGACCAGTGTATCACAAGACAACAGATGTAGTAGACGCGAGGCGAAAGTAAACTGGCTATAGTTAATGTTGCAGTGAATATTGTGCTCTTGTTTCCATGCAGGTCTGTTCTGCTCGCTCCACGCGGTAAAGCGTGGTTATATGAGAAAATATAAATAAAACTAACAAGAAAATTGGTAACGAACAATGACGTTTTATAGGTAGAAACGTTGTATTCTTACATATTGCACTAAATAAGTGGCCTGTGTCTCATTTTGCCAGATATGTGAAGCAAAATATAGAAATATACCGATCGATTACTGGCGGTAAGCCACGATTCAATTATACAAAAGTAACATTTGAAATTTGTCTAACACTTTTTACTACTTACACCAAAGATATTAAAGTAAGGATGAGTTATATTCATACTGCTTGCGTTTGAAAATTGATCCCCTACGAGTGTGCTACAACATGTACATACTTACTTCTTAGCGTATTTATAGGATACAACAATGACGGGGAAAGATGATACGGAACGAATAATAAAGAAAAAGAGAGCTATCTGTTAAGAGTTGCGCGTAAAATACGACTTGAAATACAATGCGACTAAATAAAATGTGGTTAATTAACTACATTTGTCGGCCTCATTTTCCGTGCTCTAGTAACATATCTACGTCTTTCTATACAGGGTGGATATTTGAGATGGGTCGGCCAGGGCAGCTACCTTAACCGTTGTAGCTAGACGAAAATGGTCTGAAGAGACTATCTACCATTTTTGAAAATATTTAGAACTGCATTTAAAGATTTTTGAAAAATGGTACAGTCAGCGAGAAAATCGTCGATTCCCACAAAAAAATTTTTTGATGCCATTCGATCCAGTTTCAGATAAGAATCAAAAGTCTCTAAGAGACTAACTGAGGTCAAGGGGGTAGAAAAGTCAGGAAACGCAAAAAACGTTTTACATACATTTAGTAAGGAATAAAACTTCAACCGGAAAAAAAGTTCAATGAAATGCTAAAATCTCTTTAGTGGTGATTCAACTTATAAATCTGAGCAGCGTTCTCCTTGGAAAACATGGTATACTATCTTTTCTTATTTGCCACAATTTTAAATGTCAGTTAAGATCTCTTTTTTTAGAATACGTTACTGGCCACTTGGCAACTTGGCGCGATATTTAGTCTGAAGAAGACAAAGATAATTTGAATTTCGAACTTAAATTTTTGGTAAGTATTATTTATTTTTTTCTAACATAAGCTTCTGTCATGTGTGTTCTGTTGTTTTCCAAGGAGAACGCTGCTCAGATTTATAAGTTGAATCACCACTAAAGAGATTTTAGCAATTCATTGAACTTTTTTTCCGGTTGAAGTTTTATTCCTTACTAAATGTATTTAAAACGTTTTTTGCGTTTCCTGACTTTTCTACCCCCTTGACCTCAGTTAGTCTCTCAGAGACTTTTGATCCTTATCTGAAACTGGATCGAATGGCATCAAAAAATTTTTTTGTGGGAATCGGCGATTTTCTCGCTGACTGTACCATTTTTCAAAAATCTTTAAATGCAGTTCTAAATATTTTCAAAAATGGTGGATAGTCTCTTCAGACTATTTTCGTCTAGCTACAACGGTTAAGGTAGCTGCCCTGGCCGACCCATCTCAAATATCCACCCTGTATATAATATCTTTGACTTACACACACTTACAGACACTACTAAGTTGAGGTAATAATAAAAATATTTCTTTTTCATGAAAATAAAAACTACAGTAAAAATCATACATAGACAAAACAATACGTTCATGATCGCTAATTTTAGTCTACATTTCAATTTTGATCTCATGGTTTTTTTTTAACATATCCATGTCTCACTATCATAATAATGTAAAGTTCGAATTCGGTGTTGACAAAACTTTTTTACTAATACCCACAATTTTAGGAGTCCATACCTATTTCCATCAAACAATCCAATTAAACACCATAATTAAATTTTAAAAAACGGTTACCCACAAGACGTCACAAGTAAATGGGCGATGAAACGAACATGCACAGAAGCGAACAGGCACAACGAGAGGTTATTGACCCGCGGCCTCCCGGTTAGCTGTTAGTATGGACGTTAGTCCTTTGACCACGTGACCTTTCACTTTCGCCTCCGTACTATTGGCGGCAAAAAAAGACAGAGCATTTCGGCGGTTACAGTGAAACAAAAGATCAAACGTCATCCAATCTGATACAGGTCGGTTAACCAAAGCTGGCAGCTTATTTGTTTTCGACTACAAGTTTGTCACGTATAAAATACTAGCGGTTGTTGTTGTAACGGTTTCACCCTCGTAGTTCGAGTTCCCGTGGGAATACGGACATAAAATATAGCCTATATTACTCAGGGATCTTCTATATATTTCCATTGGTGAAATATTTTTTTAAATTGGTCCAGTAGTTTTTTAGTTTATTCGTAACAAAGATACAAACATACAAAACTTTCCTCTTTATAATATTAGTATAGATAAAAAAAAAACCATTTGATATATTTCACAGACACAATATGTGCATCTGCTGTACGTGCAAGCTTTAGTTAACCGATCTGTCTACCAAGCGACGTCACCACTAGAGATTTTAAAACTGATGAATAGTAATATATATTTTTTACTATCATAGGAATATTACTCGTATAATAGAAATTGGAAATCACTGGTGAAATCCGATTCACGCTACCGCCAAACTAACTTTATTTTTATCTGTAATAAGACATAAATTGCAATATATCATTATATATCTCAAAGCATTTATACTAAGCTCTGGTTTTTTGTGCCGCCAAAGCAAAGTTTAAAACACAACATGTATATAAAAAAATCAGATATATAAAGGACGACTTAGTAACAACATTGAGAAATAAAAATACGGCTGCAACATAGTAACAAATGCATTCGCAAGATACTGTGTCAAGAAATACTATTTTGCATTTATGTACTGTGTTATATAATGTACAAAGTGAATCTAAGTGTGGCAAGTTGTATCCCAAAATATTCCAGGAATATAGTAACAAATGCTTTCGAAAGACACTGTGTGTCAAGAAAATACTTTCTTGCATTTACGTACTGTGTTCTACAACGTACAAAGTGTACTTAGGTATGCCAAAATGAGGATGCAATATAGTAATAGATACTGCATGAGAAGAATGACTACTTTGTATTTATGTAATGTGTTCTATACTGTGCCAATGAATGACATGTTGTAAACCAACATTCCCAACACTCTTAAAGTCTAAGAAAATCGCTCAAAAATTTCTGACTTTCAAATAGAATATCTAGTAACCAGTGACATGTATCTAGTTACCAGAAACATGTATCTGATTACCAGCGATATGTATCTTGTTGCCAGTGAGGTATATATATAGTGTTCTAGATTTCAGTGATGTGTATCTAGTCACCAGCGTAAGTATCTAGTGAAGAGAGAGGTTGTGGTTACCTGAGCCGCCATGATGGCGTCGATCTCGTGCTGCAGCACAGCACATCGCTGTTCAGCTGACTCGAGTTGAGCTTGCTTCCTGACGTCAGGCACTTTGGTCAGTTCATCTGGAAAGTTTAAGAGATTTTATCAGCAACAATACTTTTAATTATTTCGCTTCCTCATCATCTGAATTCAGCGTATACTGACTTTGAGAAAGGAAGCTTCAATAGTTTTTATTTTACACTAGCTGATCCTGCAGCGGTGTTGCCCGCCTTGATCCAGTATTTCCCTATTTCCATGATTTCTTCCGTTCCATTGGGGATTATGAGCGAGAAACCGTTTTTCTGGTTCTCGTGGGAATTCCTTTTTTGTATAACCGACCCGGACGTGGCTTAGAAACTTATCAAATTGTTGTGCCTTTTTCACTCAGTCCGGTTTTTGGTGTTATAATAATTTATATACTTTACACTTTTCTCTTCAACTGTTGCTTAAAAGGTTTGTAATTTATAGACAAATTATAAAATACACTGTTATCATCAACTTAACTTCAATCTCAATTTTTTATAGTATTAAAAAACTAATTATGATTGCCATATCTCATCTCTAACCCAATCATGCTTGCCGCGTTCCCGCGCCGCATCCTCTCTCTGTCACACACCGGCAACAAATGAAATGTATTCTATTCTATTCTAAAATTTTAATTTACAGCACATATTATACCAAATAAATAAATAAATACTGCTTACTCTTAAGTTCTCTTATGTATTTCTGCTGCTGCTCCAGCATCAGTTTCACCGTGTTGACCTTGGACACCTCAAGCTGCCGCTGCTTTTCAGACTGGAATCATAGCACAAGAAAATGTTATTGACGTATAACGTCTTATAAATCGATGAACGCCGGCTGCGAGCACATAAAAGTGTCATGTTCCGCCTGAGCCGAGCCTGCAAGCGAGTGCGGGACAAGCGATAGGGAGGCACGATCGGGCTAAGCGTTCGGCTTGTGACGCAACTATATCTGTAAAATTATCGTCCGTAAATCGATTTCACAGACAAGCAATTTTTTCTCAATAAATTCCGATTTAATTTAACAGCAATCCTCTCGAAGAGGCAAAAAGTCACTTCAAAATCAATTATTATCATTTTAGATATCTTACTCAAGATGAGTTAACTAACTCCTATGGAGGAGCGCGACCTTCTGATACAGGTGTACTTCATTTAATAGAAGGTTGTAAATATGATCTAACATTTTGTACCGTTTTTGTTTACGAGAAAAATAATTTTTAATTTTAATAATCCCACTAGCTCATGGGCACTTATTTTTCATCTCCAAGTTACATGTATTTATGTACTTCCTCATATATAAGGAAATACGCTTAGCTCAGCAATGGGCTGTTACGGGTTGATGATGAGTTACATGGACTTTTTAAACCGACTTCAAAAAAGGAGGAGATATCTCAATTCGACCGTTTTTTATGTGCGTGTTCGCTGATAAATTCATCGTTTATGAACCGATTTTGATGTTTTTTTTTTGTTAGAACGGTGATATCCCAACGGTGGTACCGTGATAAGGCAACCAGGATCTGGCTATGGCATTCGAGAGAAATCTAGGGGAACCTTCGAAAATCGAAGTGGCGACTAGTGCCTTTTACTTTTTTTAGTGTCCTGTTTGAAGTCGTTTTTTTTTAATTATTTGTAATTGGTCTACACCATTGTATAGCAGTTAATCGATTACACCTACCTACATATAGATCATCCATTCATTCATTCAAAGTTCATTCATTGTCTGTACGCACAGACGAAAGACGGACACAAAATTATAAAGGTTCAATGTTATGCCTTTCGCTCTAGAACCCTAACAAACCAGGCTGTTTTGGAAAACAAAGCCGCCATTCTCATTGTTATCAACCCGTAATGATATATTTAGTCGAGGGCAATGTACGAAAATATAAGCATTTCCTCGCTCGATTGACGGATTGAGAATGCGAAAAGAACGTGAAGTAAAAAATCTGTATCAATATTAACAAACAAACGTCTGATACACGTCGATCGTCTGGGGTAAAATCAAATACCTACAGTTCTAGACTAATATTATAAAGAGGTAAGATTGAGCGTATAAGAGCAGTGATAGCCCTTACGGTTAAAGAGCCGGCCGAAAATCAGTGTGGCTCGGGTTCGAATCCTGGCATGCACCAATGAGTTTTTCAAAAACTTACGTACATATTTATCACTAGCTCGATGGTGAAGGAAAACATCGTGAGGAAACCCGCAGGTCTCAGGATTAATTCTGAGACATGTGTGAATAGACCCGGTCCGGCGATGGGCTCACCACCTATCACGTTTAGGGGCCAATATATCTTGTGAAATGTGGGTATATCCAGTAATGAAATACCTCTGCCTACCCCCTCGGGGATAAAAAAGGCGTGAGATTATACTTTATTATTATACTAATATAATAAAGAGAAAAGATCTTTTTCTTTGCTTGTATTAAATAGACTCAAAAACGACTGAACCGATTTTAAAAATTCTTTCACCAATGGACAGCTTACTTTTCTGGGAGTAACAGGCTATAATTTTCCAACGACAACATTTTATTTCGATGTCGCATTGCGCAAAAATTGTAAATAGACCCGGTCCGGCGATGGGCTCACCACCTATCACGTTTAGGGGTCCAATGTATCTCGTGAAATGTGGGTATATCCAGTAATGGAATACCTCTGCCTACCCCCTCGGGGATGAAAGGCGTGAGATTTTTTTTTTTTTTTTTTATCGCATTGCGCAGTGCTAGAGGAAATCTGCTCCAAGCATCATTGGCATTCATATGATCATCAATGGGTTCGATTCTGCATTACAGCGACTAAACATATTTTAGTTTACCTATTCCTGTCTTTATCTTATAGAAGATAACCTACCGAATTTAGTCCTGTCAGAGGCTGTATTTTAGTCGTGACTTATTTACTTATGCACTAAACACGTTATGAATTGCCTTAACAGGACTAAGTTTAATTTGACAGGACTAAATATCACTCGTCTCTTTTCTTCTCTATGAGAAAGAAAATGACAGGACTAAACTAAAATAAGTTTAGGCGCTGTAATGCAGAATCGAACCCTATGAGAGTCTAATTTCAAATTATCGTCGAGGGGTTCGACAGAGGTGTTATATTCGACCCCTTAACGTGATAGGTGAGCCCATCGCCGGACCGGGTCTGTTACACATGTCTCAGAACTAATTCTGGGACCTGCGGGTTTTCTCACGATGTTTTCCTTCCCGCAAATACTGGGATTGATATTTACTTGCATGATTGCATTCCCTAGTGTGCTCTCTCGCCCCGACGGGTGCCAGTGGCGGCAGAGACCTTGCGTATGCGCACAGCTGAACAAACACGCTGTTCTCGTATTGTTACACAACAAACCTATCGCGATTTGTACGGATGGGCGCGAAGAAAGGCCACGGATACGGTTATCAGCCAATAACGGCTCTCAAACAACAGTTGAATATGTCTACATTACTAATAAATAATTATTGTAATAATAGGTATATGTAAGACTGTTGGCTCAGTTGGTAGTGACCCTGCCTTCTGAGCCGGAGGCAGCGGGTTCGATCCCCGCTCGGAGCCAACATTTGTGTGCATAAACAATGAACATGTCTGTTGGCTTCGTGTAAAATAAAAATAATAAATAATCTCACGCCTTTTATCCCCGAGGGGGTAGGCAGAGGTATTCCATTACTGGATATACCCACATTTCACTTCGTTTCATTTGGCTTCGTGTCTGGCCGTTTAATATTTAAGTATGTTTATCAGTTGTTTAGTACCCATAGAACAGGCCTTGCCTAGTTTGGGACTGTACAAGGTGACTTTTTTTACCGTCTGGAAAAAAATGTGGTGTGATGGGTAAGTGTAATAGATTCATTAGACAATGTTACTTAAAAAAATATATATATTCTCAAAAAAAATTTTTCTTGCTTAAACAAAAATATATTACTCAATTGTAGTCAATAATACACACTGAAATATTTGAAATAGTATTTAAAAAAACAGGCTCGTAGCTTCCATTTATGCGCAATTTACCTACAACCGCCAGCAGCGCGTAGTACTGTGCGTAGTTTTCTAGATTTTGTAAATTGCATTAAACATGACTATATTTAACAATTAATCTCGTGTATAACTTCGGCTCTAGATACCTTATACGTCATATTTTTTTCCAGACGGTAAAAGAAACTTCCAGTATATCCGTGTGTAAATTGTGTCCCACAATTTAGTATTATTATTATTGTAATGATGACACAGCACCATTTGTCACATTAGTGGGTCCAAAAAGTTCAATGGTGAAAAGTGGAAGTACATAAAACCGAAACAAAATTCATGAATTTTTATATGTAAAAAATACATTTAAAAGCATCAATAGTGCAATAACAAGGCACTCTAAACTCGTCCATGAAGATTGGCTAAATGTAAACAGCAGCCCATCTCCACCGACGAGTTGCTGGTTCCAAATGCATTACTCCGAGAAGAACCAGCAAGAAACTCAAGGGCAGCTCTTTTTAACGTCGTGTCTTACTTATAATTATGTGCTCCTTTCTAACAGAGCTATAGCAATATACAGGGCGAATTATATACAGGGTGACTCTTTTTACCGTCTGGAAAAAAATATGACATAATATAAGGTTATACACGAGATTAATTGTTAAATATAGTTAAAAATCCAAAGATGCAGTATTAGTTTTCATCAAAATCGAGCTCGACGGAGTCTTCCTTTGAGTACTTTTCGCTATTCCTCATAATTTCCGATTTAGCCTACCAAGCCCACTTGAAAAATTCACCCTGTATATCTAAATAAATAAATAAACTTACATTGACGGGGAGCGGCGCTGTGATTGGAGTCTTATGGCGTGAAGAATTCTGCTGCACGGTCAGTATTGTGGTGGGATTGGCTGGAACACGACAACACAATGCATAACTAACTTACTAAGCAAAACAGTTACGTTAATGTGACAATAAGGTACATAATCGTGAGAATAAGTCAGGGAGAAGTGCCAATAAACTAAGCATAAGTGTCAATAAGACAGGCACACGTGACAAAAGGCCCGCGACACGTGAGCATAAACCAGGTACAAGTGACAGTTAATCACTTATTAGTGAAAATAATTCTGGAACAGGTGACAATAATCCAGGATCATGCGACCATAGATAGCTAGGACGAGAATAGAAGCTAGAGACAGCTGAGAATCCGTCAGAGACAAGTGGAAATAAGCTAGGCGTACGTGACAATACGCTAAGTATGCGTGGCAATGTATAGGTACATGTGACAATACCCCCGGCACAACTGACATTAACCCACACACTAGACAATAACCCGGTCAAAAGTAATAATACCCCAGCCACATCCGACAATTGACCAGGCCAGGAAAATAACCCAGGCCCGCGTGACAATAACCCAGGCACGCGTGACAATAACTCATGCCCGCCTGACAATAACCCAGGCCCACGTGACAATAACCCAGGCCCACGTGACAATAACCCAGGCCCGCGTGACAATAAACCAGGCGAGCTAGGAAAAGCGGTCACCTCGTATCATATGCACGACCTGCTGGTGCGTGTGGTGCAGCACGGGCACCGGCCCAACGCGCAGGATGCGGTCCCCGGCGCGGAGGCCAGCCCGCCACGCCGCGCCGTGCTCCTTCACCGACTGGACGTACACAGGGTTGTCGCCTGAAACATACAATACAATACAATAACTCTTTATTGTACACCAAAAACAACACAATATGGATACCAACATTAACTAAGTACAATGGGCGGTCTTATCGCTTTTACAATGTCAAAGTCAAAAATCATTTATTTTCTATAGGTACTAAAGGTATACTTAGAAAAGTCAATAGTCTAATAACAAGGTACTTAAAACTCGTCCACGGAGATCGGCTAAATGAAACAGCAGCCCATCTCCACCGACGAGTTGCTGGTTCCAAATGCAGTACCCCGAGAATAACCGGCAAGAAACTTCTTTTTAATAAATGTTATTAAATGTTATATTAATAAATAAATTATATTTAAAAGAATAGCTAGAACTGTGATATTCATGTGGTTATTCGATTCGAAGGGTCTGGTTTGAATCCTAGTCATGGCATGTACCAATTGTAAAATTTACTTCAATAATTTCACTTTTAGGGTTAGGCACATCTTTCCATTTCTTACCAGTGTATCTGGAGGAATCAAGTTGAAATTAATACCAAATACAGGTATGAAATCTTTTGGTATGAAATATCATCCTAGTAGACCTATAATTTTGGTACGCCAACGGCGATCGACTCACCGGAGACTTTCATGCCATAGCCCTGCTCGTCGCGCACCACGGTCACGGTGAGAAGCTCCTCGGCCGCGCCGCCTGCGCCCGCGCCGCCCAGCATCACCTGCAACATAATGCACTATATGTAAAAAGAGCTCTAAGAGTAAAAAAAACTACTTCAATCTTCAACTTAACTACATGGTTTTCTCATAGATGCCGTTGTCAGAACTGGACGAAATCAAAATGGGACCAATCTGGAAGCACCAGCTTTCATCAAAGAATCATCCAAATCCGTTCACCGAGTCGAAAGTTGTGAGGAAACAAACATAAAAAAAATTACAGACGAATTGATAACCTTCTCCTTTTTGAAGTCGGTTAAAACACAAATAAATGCTATACAGAACAGGAAAAAAACCATCCGTAACCTTTGAGTATTAATCAGTTAAGAACCGTCAGTTCCAATTGGAACCGAGACACAATTAAAAATCTATTGTGTCTGTGATTCATGGTCTAAGAGGTTAAACTAAACGGAGACGCCACTGACAGGCGTTCCCCTCTGCCAAAAAAAAAAAAGTGTCGTTCCTGTTATATACAACTAGTTTTTTTGAGTTCACGGAGTGCTCGGATTGGTGGATGTATTTGTGTGCATCTAATTCGAGCTAGTGTTTAATTGTTTTTTCAAAAAATGCGTTTGTTTTAACATTATTTTGTGTGCGTTTCCTCGTCCCCCGCGCAAAAATTGGCAGACTTTTTTGCAAAGAAACTAGTGCGCGTGACGTCTCCTGTTGGTTTAATACTCAAAGCCCGTAACAGCCCACTGGTTAGCCATAATCTTTCATACAAACTAATCACGCCTCGTCGTTTAATATTTATTTAAGTATGATCTGCCCTTGAGTTTCTTGCTGGTTCTTCTCGGGGTACTGCATTTGGAACCAGCAACTCGTCGGTGGAGATGGGCTGCTGTTTACATTAAGCCAATCTCTCGTGGAAGAGTCGTGTGCCTTGTTATTGACGTTTCAAAGTGTATTTTATATAGGTACCTACTGAAACAAATGAATTTTGAATTTGAATTTGATCAGTTGTTTAGTACCCATAGTACAGGCCCTGCCTAGGTTGGGACTAAATAACCGTATGTGACTTGGGTCCCACAATGATTATTATTACCACGTATTTAGATGTTTGTATTTTGGTGTCCAGTGGAAATTCATTTTTCAAGCCAACCTAGTAGCTTCAATACTTCTTTTGTGAAGTACCCATTCAATGCTTGTTAAAAAACATATCATTAAAAGTATAATACGTGGTGACCTGTCAACGTTTATGGGTCCAAAAAATATACTAGCGAATAGTTACTTCGAGGAATGGAACACCTCTGCCTACCCCCTCGGGGATAAAAAGAGTAAATTTATTTTTTACACATAGTTTCGACAGTCGATATTCACGAAGTAAGTATACTGTTTACTCAATGCACAGACTCCCGCGCATATAATTGGTTTGTGTATAAACCTGCATAAACAGGAAGCTACAAATCTGGATCTAATCACAAAACACGTCTTCCCCCCTCACAATACGGTCTAAATTACATTTCTATGGCAACACACAAATAAATGTTACCATTTTTAATTTCGTCCGAAAATAAACTGGGCCGGTATGGTTTTGAATTTGTTTAATTACGATTTTAGGTTCTATGAAATGTTAAATCTATACATATAATAAAACTCTAACGGGGCCGTGTCTGTACATGAAATATTTTTTGAAAAATTTAACGGTAGTGTATATAGTTATCGATATAGATACCGAAACACCAATTTTTGTCTGTCTGTCTGGTTGTGCACGCATCACTCAAAAACTACTGGACGGATTTTGATGAAATTTGGTAGGGAGATCACTGAGTACCCGGGTCCACATCTAGGGTACTTTTTATTCCAGGAAAATGTCTCATTCCTACGGGAAAATATAAAAACTGGTTAAAAAGAGAAATACGTACTACTCCGAAACGATAACACCTAGAAACTTAAAAAAACCGGCCAAGTGCGAGTCGGACTCGCGCACCGAGGGTTCCGTACAACCTTGCAAATTTATGGTTTTCGTAATTTTTCCTTTATCTATGCTATAAGACGTTGCTTCGTACCAAATTTCAAGATTCTGAGTTCACGGGAAGCACCCTGTAGGTTTTGATTCCCTTGCAAGTGTCGAAAATTTGCGGCATAAACGGCTGTATCTTTTGATTGCGTTGGCTTAGAAGTTTGATTTTTTCACAGCTTCAAGGGACAGTAGACCTGAGTAATTGATATAAATTTCAGCTTCATACCTCCACGCGTTCCTGAGAAAAAGGGTCTTGACAGACGGACGGACGGACGGACAACAAAGTGATCCTATAAGGGTTCCGTTTTTTCCTTTTGAGGTACGGAACCCTAAAAATGGTATGTAGGTGTCTTATATGTCGTAGGAAACCAGTATGAAAGGATTTTTTGAAATTCCCAAGGGAACAAACTGAATCCACGCAGGAAAACGCCGCTGGGCACCCGCTATTTGAAATATGGTATGTAGGTGTCTTAAATATGTCGTAGGCAACCACTATGAAGGGATTTTCGGAAATTTCCACGGGAACGGGAATAAACGGAATCCGCGCGGGCAACGCCGCTGGACACCCGCTAGTAAGATATAAATTAACTAAACTGATTAAGTAATCTATGTGATTTTTAAACCAGTAATACGTCTTATTTATTTAGGACAACAAAGATTATGTACACTAATATTATAAAGAGGAAAGATTTGTATGTTTGTACCGAATAAACTTTAAAAATTCTTTGAAATTGAAAGTTACAATATACCTGAGTAACATAACGTATATTTTATTACCGTGTTCCCACGGGAACTTGAACTACGCGAGTGAAACCGCGTAGAACCGCAATAAAGTAAGAATTTACGACCAAATAAATAAATCCGTCTGCGCGCTGCTAGATTGTCTATCTTTGCGCCAAATTTCCTCTCAATATGACTAATGTTTTGATGAACTGGAAGATACAGGGCTGTGACAACGGAATTATGTGTGGTCAATGCTCAGTAGGGCTTAGAAATTAACATCACATCCACATCGTCGTGATAAAGAGTAAAAAAACCGACTTCAACTTATATGGTTTTCTCATGGATGCCATTGTCAAAACTGGACCAAATTGAAATGAAATGGGACCACACGGGAAGCACCAGCTTTCAAATACAAAAAGAATCATCCAAATCGGTTCACCCAGTCGAAAGTTCTGAGGTAACAAACATAAAAAAAAGTATACGTGTTGAATTGAGAACCTCCTACTTTTGTGAAGACGGGTGATAAAGATAGGCAGGCCCTATACCAGACCGGAAGACGAACGATGGGCCGAGATAGGTGAGACAATCTCACAAACAATCACAAGCTTTGATGATGAATAGAACAGGAAATGATAGAAGTCGGCTAGAAGATGACCAACAGAACAATTGAAGGTGACAGTAGTAGAGAACTGATACCAAAAATACAGAAAAATCAGAGGCATACAAATATTTCGTTTCCCTGTAGACCGAAAATCAGTTTAAAAAGCAATTTTTGATATTGCTAACTTTCATGAAGATCGGTTCAGCGGTGTGCCCGTGAAAAGCTACCAGCCAGATAGAAATATAGAGTTACTTTCGCGTTTTCCACAGGTAAGATTTCATCAATATTTATTTTTCATCAATATATATTTATTGACATCTGATTTATTTTGTGTAGGTATTATTGTAAATGTAAGATATTTAAATTTGATTTTATTTTATAATGTTTAATTTAATTTTTTGATTTAATGCGTTGACATATCTATAAGTACCTATGGAACTTGTTTTCTTAAATGATATTTTTTTTATTAATACCATTCAGGCGAGTGAAGACTTCAAATCATGTTCAAACACACGGACCACATAGATTAAAGCTAGTTAGAGCCAGCCGTAATCATGATCACGTTTGCGCAATATCTTCCAGAATTTGGCACCGTGTCTAGCACACTAAGCATCAATGCAAATAGAATAGAAACTTCTTGAGAAGAGACTACATATTAAAACATACTAACTGTATCGCGCGATTTCACCCGCGTAAGTCCCGTCCCGTTCATGTAAGTAAATTATAGCCCATGTTACCAGCCCATGTTTCTGTTGGTAAAAGATTTTTTGAAAGCGGTCCAGTTGTTTCGAAACCTTTACAAACATACGAGTACATACATAATCTCACGCCTATAGCCCATTGTGGTAGGCAGATACAACGACAGACAACGATACAACCCGAAACCGACGAGCATGCATGAGTCGTTTGATGGATGTCGATGAAGCACGAGAGATCTGCCAGCTTTGTAGCAAATGGCAGTCTATTGTCTCTGTCTCAATACAAACAAGCGAAAAATCAAATCATTCCCTTTTATAATATTTAGTGTAGATAAAGCTTGTTTAAAAGTTCCATCAATATTACTGTTGTATTTGTTCCTTTACCCTCATAACTTTGACGTACTTTTAAGCGAACTTGACCGACTTGAGAGTATTCTATAATTTTACCAAAAAAAAACTGCACTATCGTCAGTTTACGAACTGTTTATGACGTCACATGTACATGATATAGTTACAATTGTATAACCTTTACCGTACGAATATAGATAGATATAGTACCGACAATGAAATGAAACACAATACCTTACCATAAACTTGTTTAGAGCAGCAATTCCGGCTATAATAAGGATGCTAACATTGACCGCAACTGGCCGAGATAATTCCTTGGCTTAGTAAATGTCGCAGCCAGATGCAATGGGTCAGTAGACTACATGTCATATGCATACTTCAAAGCGACCGTTCATGTTGCTATTATTATCGGGGACGTTGGGCTTTGATATCTAAGTATACTAATATTATAAAGAGGAAAGATTTGTATTTTTGTATGTTGAGCAGTGATAGCCCGGACGGTTAAAGAGCCGGCCGAAAATCAGTGAGGCTCGGGTTCGAATCCTGGCATGTACCAATGAGTTTTTCAAAAACTTACGTACATATTTATCACTAGCTCGACGGTGAAGGAAAACATCGTGAGGAAACCCGCAGGTCTCAGAATTAATTCTGAGATATGTGTAAACAGACCCGGTCCGGCGATGGGCTCACCACCTATCACGTTTAGGGGTCCAATATATCTCGTGAAATGTGGGTATATCCAGTAATGGAATACCTCTGCCTACCCCCTCGGGGATAAAAAAGGCGTGAGATTATATTATTATTTATATATTATGTTTGTTACGAATAAACTCAAAAACTACTGGACCGATTTTTAAAATTCTGTCACCCGTGGAAAGCTAGAATATCCCTGAGTAACATAGGTTTTTTTTTTTTTTGGCAACAGACAGTCATATTTATCAATATTTACAGATTCTTAGGTAATGATAGACATTTTTTTCCCATATTCCCACGGGAACGGGAACTACGCGGGTGAAACCGCGCAGAACCGCTATTATAAATAAATAAGTAAATGACACACAATTCAGTACTATTTATTACACTGTGGTTATTCAGTCCCAAACTAGATTCCGAGTCGAATATAGAATACGCCTGCTGATACACGTGAAAATGAATTTACAAAAAGTGTAGAATTTCCAGAATCTATAGTTTCTAGAGTTCTAACCTCATAGAATTTGACTTTTCCACAATCTGTCTTTCATTATATAGAATGTGTGGTGTATAGAATCTGTCATTGTTTTTATAATAATTGTGCGACACAAGTCACACGGTTCTTTAGTCCCAAACTAAGGAGGGCCTGTACTATGGGTACTAAAGAACTGATAAACATACTTAAATTTATATTAAATGACCAGACACGAAGCCAACAGACATGTTCACGCACACAAATGTTGGCCCCGAGCGACGATCAAACCCGCGAGCTCCGACTTAGAAGGCAGCGTATAACAGCCCCGTCTTGTATAATTAAATAAAATTAAATGTCCTTTATTTCCTGGTTCCTGGTTTTATATACATACATACATATGCTCACGCCTTTTTCCCGAAGGGGTAGGCAGAGACAACAGCCCGCCACCTGCTACGATCCTGGCATACCTCACGTGCCTCATCCACATCCATCAATCGGTTCATACAAGCTCGTCGGTTTCGGGTACTCTTTATCTGGCTTTTTTTCAATACATCGCCGATCTGATCGATGTAAGTACGCCTAGGTCGCCCTCTGCCGACTCGGCCACTCACAATCCCCTTATATATTTGTCTCGTTAGACGCCTTTCATCCATCCGCTCGACGTGTCCAAACCACCTTTGGTTTTATATAATAATCTTTATTAAGAGATAGAATTGCGTGTGTGAGCGTTATTTCGGGTACTACTTCATCATCATCATCGTTCAGCTAATTGCTGTCCACTGCTGGAGGAGGAGCGTCAACCATTCCGGTCTTTGGCAGCCAGGATCTATCTACTGCCAGTCACCTTCTCTAGGTCATTGGTCCATCGTGCCGCAGGGTACTACTTAACCTCTAAGACCAAGCATCCGAGACACAATCGATTTTTAATTGTGTCTTGGCTCCAATTGGAACCCGCGGTTCTTCACAGATTCGGACGGTTTTAATACTCAACTGTGTCACATTTTTGTGTGATTTTGTGCCTGCCTGGTTTTATAAAGAAGTCCTGAAGTGTTCCCAAAACGTTCCTTGTTTTTAAAATTTCCCTTTCCCAGAGTGTCCCTTACCAAAATTCCCCTTTCCGAAAGTCCCGTTACCAGAATATCCCCTTACCAAAAGGTCCTAATCTGAATCCCAGATTGTTCCTACCCTTAGACACTTAGATCACATAGATGATCTATGTGATTCTGGTAAAGGGACTTTGGGAAAGGGGAACTTTGGTAAGGGACACTCTGGTAAAGGGAAATTTTGAAAACAAGGAACGTTTTGGGAACACTCTAGGCCCTCTCTATAAAACCAGGCAGGCCAAACGAATAACAATAGATAAGCGACTATTATAAAAACCCAGCTTAGAACAATTCAATGTCCATTTAAAGCGCAGTGGCCGACATGCGTAAAGCCATTCACCGAACTGCATTAATTGAAGTTACTGCCGCAGACAACTCGACGCCATGCCAGCGGACGTCCATAAAGATTTTATCTTCTAGAGGGGCGAGGTAAGTACATACTCGCGCACTGGTACTACTGGATGTTTTGTTTATGAATACATCATATCACTATCACTACATAGTATAAAACAAAGTCGCTTTCTCTGTATGCTTAAATCTTTAAAACTACACAATGGATTTTGATGCGGTTTTTTTTAATAGATAGAGTGATTCAAGAGGAAGGTTTAAGTATTAGCATTGCACCCGTGAGAAGCCGAGGCGGGTCGATAGTCTATACATATAATAAAACTGTAGCGGGACCGTGTCTGTACATGAAATATTTTTTGTCAATTTTTGAATTTTTTGTCTGTCTGGTTGTCACGCATCATGCAAAAACTACTGGACAGATTTTGATGAAATTGAGGTAACTGAGTAACCGGGTCAACATTTAGGGTACCTTTTATTACTGGAAAATATACCTAAAAAAAAGAGAAATACGTACTACTTCGAAACGATAACACCTATAAACTTGAAATATGGTACCTATACATGTGTCCTATTTTCAAATAGTGTACCTACCTGTTTTTTTTTTCGAATATATTCAACAAACAACTTCACATCTAACCTTCGTACAGTCAAGAGCACATGAAGCTTTACACTTGTTGTGCTAGTCTGACCTCTAAGGCGATTATAATAAGAACGTTACAAAGCACCACGTGCTCTTGACTGTACTGTACAAACAATCTCCATGGAATATCCCAAAAGCTACACCTCAAAAACACATCGTACTCGCTAATCGCTTTGCCTTGCATACAGTTATGTGGCATTCCTTAAATTTCGCAGGCAAAAGCCGGTCTGAGACGCATCAGGCTTCACGGTAATAATTAGTTGGTGTCCCATTTTTGATTTTCCTCAAGAATCCGATCCAACATCTTTCTCGTTAAGGGTCAAATTCCACAATTCAAAGATACATAGATTTATCTATAGCATATACTCGTATCCTATTAGTTTTAACGAGTTCGATGAAATTTTGTATACCGACAGTTTTGCATTTTAAGTTCAACTGCATTATACATAGTTGTATTTCCTGTATAAACACAATTTTAAACAAAAATTTTTTTTAAATACTACGGCTATTCACCAGCAGATGGCGATAGAGACACTGGTGACCGAATTCGCTCGTCTACCAGGTACATTCCAGTAGTTTTTCCCGTTACCGTGGGAATTTCTTAAAACCCTTTCCTACCGGTACCTACCTACCTACAAGTACTCCGTTTATGAGGAGTCTACCTGCCAAATTTGAAAGTTATTAGAATTTATCCTTTTTAAAATTGTTATATGTAGGATATAAAAAAAACTAACGTCATATTTATTTTATCTGATAGGTCCTGAGCCAAGTTATATTCAGTGAAGCTCTGGACTGGAGGGCTATTTTTGGAACATTCTGGATAAACGCAATTTTAAATAAAAATATTTTTTAAATACTACGGCTATTCACCGGCAGATTGCGTTAGATACACTGGTGATAGAATTCACTTGTCTCCCAGAGTACTTTCCCCATACATTGATTTTTTTTCCGTTCCCGTGGGAATTTCTTAAAACTTACAAGTACTGCGTTTATGAGGAGTCAACCTGCCTTTCAAGTTTGTAGCATTTATTCTTTTTAAGATGTGGGAGATAAAAAAAACTAACGTCATATTTATTTTATCTGATAGGTCTTGAGCCAAGTCATCTTCAGTGACGCTCTGGAGGGCTATTTTTGGAACATTCTGGACTGCCCTAGGCTACGCTCAAAGAGATTATAAAAATAGGGCATACAGGGGACAACGCGAGGAAAATTTGAAGCCAAAAGTTATTACAAGTGGGGAAAAGTCTAGTGTGATTTGACCGAATGACAGCTCGCGTTCATACTAGCTGACATGACGCTTGAGCTTCAAAGTTTTTGTATGAAAATATTCCCAATGCCAGGGGGCATTGGGAATATTACCCTACTATGCCCTATTATATTTTTAACCGAATTCAAAAAAGGAGGAGGTTATCAATTCGTCTGTATTTTTATATTTTTTTTATGTTTGTTACCTCAGAACTTTCGACTGGGTGAATCGATTTGGATGATTCTTTTTTCGTTTGAAAGCTGGTGCTTCCAGATTGGTCCCATTTTAATTTCGTCCAGTTCTGATAACGGCATCCATGAGAAAACCATATAAGTTGAAGATTGAAGTCGGTTTTTTTACTCTTTAGAGTGGTTATAATATCTTTGAACGTAGCCTAAGATCATTGCGTATACGAAATAGCATTAATAGAATCGCGGCACTTACGCCGAAGTCACCAAAGAATCCGAAACACTTTTGCGGATCGAAATGCAATAACCTAAAATCAATTTGTAGGTAAAAGCAATACTTAATCTAATAACTACAGTAATAATAAGATTCCGCAATCTCTTAGAAGTATGGATACCTAAAGATATTTTAAAAAACCGGCCAAGTGCGAGTCGGACTCGCGCACCGAGGGTTCCGTACAACCTTGCAAATTTATGGTTTTCGTAATTTTTCCTTTATCTATGCTATAAGACGTTGCTTCGTACCAAATTTCAAGATTCTGAGTTCACGGGAAGCACCCTGTAGGTTTTGATTCCCTTGCAAGTGTCGAAAATTTGCGGCATAAACGGCTGTATCTTTTGATTGCGTTGGCTTAGAAGTTTGATTTTTTCACAGCTTCAAGGGACAGTAGACCTGAGTAATTGATATAAATTTCAGCTTCATACCTCCACGCGTTCCTGAGAAAAAGGGTCTTGACAGACGGACGGACAGACGGACAACAAAGTGATCCTATAAGGGTTCCGTTTTTTCCTTTTGAGGTACGGAACCCTAAAAAGGGAATAGCATTTGTTTCTTTACCTCAGGTCCCTTTGAAAAATACGTAGCCAAAAGTAAGGGATTCATGACATTTCAGTGATATTAATAATTTCATGGTTCTAGGTCAACGGACCGGAGTACTGCTAAACATGCCTCAGAATTAATTCTCGTACCTCAGAATTTGTCCTTCACGGTTAAGGTAGTGATAAATATACAGTTACAGCGTGTTATTAACGGCTTGTCCTAAACTAAAACTGTGATTTCAGACGAAAATTTAAAAGAAAATTAGCATGGACTTATTTCCCGGAAATGCAAGACTAAGGATTTTCATATTTTGCACTACGCAATTAAATAACTCATTTGCACACCGTTTGTATGTACCTAAATAGTAATAAATAAGTGATAAGACTTTCCATTACTTGTTTTACCCGACTGCTTCATAAAGAGACTAATGTGCTTGTTGTTGTATTTTGTGTCACATTTTTACTGTTGGTTTGAAATAAAAAATTTTTACTCATTTGGAAATATCCATATATTATAGAACATCGACATGGAACAAAAACGAGAAAGAAACCAACAAAATGTAAACCAAAAAAAGTTGTTATTACAACTTTACGGTTTTGACGAAAGTACCATTATTATAACATTTAAATTAACAACTTACCATGAAGGAACTTTCTCGAAAGTTATCGATGGGTCAGCGTGTTTAAATTACAACCCACTATGTTTGACATCGGCCGCATAGGCAATAGATATTACTAGCTCGACGGTGAGGCATGTCTAACAGACCTGCAGGCGTATTCACGGAGCGTCGATATACGACTCGGAATCGGAAAATCTGTTGAAGATGGGCTATTCACAGATGTCGGTATCGAAAACGAATGTCATATTTGACATAAGGATTCGGAAAATTTTCCGTGGCTGTCGGAAACGCCTAGAACACAGTTTTCGAAGTCGATAGATTCGACTTCGGAAAATTTTTCACTCGATCTGAATCGAACGGAAACGGTGTCGAGCTTCCGTGAATACGCCTGCCGGTCCGGTGATGGGCTCACCACCTATCACGTTTAGGGGTCCAAAGAATATACTGGTAAAACGTGTGTATTTCTAGAAATTGAATACCTCTGCCTCTTATCGAAAGCGACACAGTGTCCAACTTTAACCCCCGTTTTTATAAAAAAAAAGATTTTTTTGTCTGTAGATTCGGTTTACGGACGATAATTTGACCTGATAACGTCATAAGAAAAAGATTCACAAACCGACCGCTCGGCTGATCGTGCCTCTCTATCGCTTTTTCCGCGCTCTCGCTTGCACGCTCAGCTCAGGCGGAACGTGACAATGAGTCATGCTTTTTCGAGCGTGCAGCTGGCGTTAATCGATTTATAAGACGTTATTAAATACGTCAAAAAAGACTCGCCCGACTAACCCGAGTTCCCTCGATGAGTCAGAGCTCAAGTGAATGCACTAGATGTAGTTGTAGACCGTTTAACCGTGTACAGCATTCCCACGACAGCAAAATCTACAAATCAGGGTTGCCAGGGTCTACGAGCAGAATTGCTATAGGCCGACTATAGTGTAGGTACATTTGTGTGCATGAAAATGTCTGCTGGCTTCGTGTCTGGTCGTTTAATATTTATTTACGTATGTTTATCAGTTGTTTAGTACCCATAGTCCTTAGTTTGGGACTAAAGAACCGCGTGACTTGTGTCACACAATTATTATAAAAACAATGACAGATTCTATACACCACACATTCTATATAATGAAAGACAGATTGTGGGAAAGTCAAATTCTATGAGGTCAGAACTCTAGAAACTATAGATTCTGGAAATTCTACACTTTTTGTAAATTCATTTTCACGTGTATCAGCAGGCGTATTCACGGAGCTTCGATATTCGACTCGGAATCGGAAAATCTGTCTAACATGGGCTCTTCAGAGATGTCGGTATCGAAAACGAATGTCATATTTGACATAAGGATTCGAAAAATTTTCCGTGGCTGTAAGAAACGCCTAGAATACAGTTTCCGAAGTCGATAGATTCGACTTCGGAAAATTTTTCACTCGATCTGAATCGAACGGAAACGGTGTCGAGCCTCCGTGAATACGCCTGCGGGTCCCACTATCTCTCAACGCCATAGACAATCACCAAATCAACTACATCAGCACATCCGCTACTTTATCTCCTCTTAAAACAACTGTAGTAAATAACATCAACATTTCAGTTACATGTTTCGGTCAGTAGAAAAGCGACGGCGTTTGTCAACAGGTCTTACAGGAATTAATTTTAAAACTATACAGTTGCGGTATTTCAGTTTTATTGGTCGTCATAAAAGTAATAATTTCAATTTTCCAGACGTATGCCAAGCCAAGTGAACGCTGTTGTGATGTGCCGAGTGAGTATTCTAATATATTATTTGCAGACTGGACTGGACTGAACTATCTGATATAAAGAATTTGGATACACAACACTCAAATTCGAGACCCTACCACTGGACTCGAGAGCGTCGAGGCCAGAAGTGTTCAAACCCTAAATTGTTAAAGATAAAAAAATACTCAAGATTTTGTAAATCAGTATTTACGAATTTTAATATTACTAGGGTATGGTAGTGTATTACTAGGGTACCAAAAACAGCTGACTTGCACATCACTAGATCGCCTCTAATGTTTGAATCATACCTACATACGAATAAAAATATGCTCACGCCTTTATCATCCCGCAGATGTATTCCATTCCGGGAAGTACGTATTTTAACCGGCACAATTTTTTTTACCCTTAACGTGACTTGAGCTTTTTGTATATTTCTCACGGGAATAAACAGAATTGCTGGGTAAGCTAGTCTACACTAATATTATAATGAGGAAAGATTTGTATTTGTATGTTACGAATAAATTCAAAAACTACTGCACCGATTTTAAAAATTCACCAATGGTAAGCGAGAAGATCCCTGAGAAACATAGGCTATATTTTATTCCCGTATTCCCACGGGAACGGGAACTACGCTGGTAAAATTCGCGCAGAACCGCTAGTCACTATCACTACATGGTATAAAACAAAGTCGCTTTCTCTGTCCCTATATCCCTATGTATGCTTAAATCTTTAAAACTGCGCAACGGATTTTGATGCGGTTTTTTTTAATAGATAGAGTGATTCAAAAAGGTTTTAGTATTAGCATTGCACCCATGCGAAACGGGGCGGGTCGCTAGTAAGTTATAAGTTGTTGGTAGTCAGTAGCAGCCCTATCATTCTCGATAAGGACTCGATTTCGAGATGATTTCACTGAGTCATCCCTCCGCACTTTCATGCGTCCCATAAGATACACGCACTTGAGATTCCTTTGTGATCTGTCATGTAATACGTGGGAATTATATTACGGAATGGGGCATTTAATATCGCTTTGTAATCAAAGGACAATGTACTCTATGCATGAACATTAAAAGACTAAAATTTTGTAATAATAATAAATTGTGGGAGACTTCACACAAGGTTATATAGCTCCAAGCTAGGCAGTGCCTGTACTATGGGGTACTAAACGTAGTATAACAAAAAAACTACTTCTAAATCACTATGTTTGACTATAAAATTTGAGGAGTTCAATCAATCCTCATAGACTTCATCATCAGAACTACATTTTGATAAAAACGCAACCAATCTTTTCATACAAAAAAGATTTTTTGATATCAATTCACAAATGACCTACTTCTAAGGTAACAAACATAAAAAAACAACCGAATCAAGAACCTCCTTCTTTTTTTTGAAATCGGTTTAAAACAATAATCATACATCTCGCTGTGTGTAAACTTACAAAATAACCACAAAACCTAACAAAGCGGACAGTGTCACGAGGCACGCCTAGTTTCGTAACAAACAATTATTGGAATAACTTTGTTAACTGAATAACAGTCGTAAAATAATGTCACACAGTTCAAACAATAAAAGATGCCGCCTTTCTAATTGGCACAATCAGGGCATCGTTCAGTAATCTGCCATTACTGTCAACAATCGACTTTGCGAGGGCAAAAACACGCCATTATCACGGTGACCCGGTAAACTGTGAGCTAGGGTTGCCACCATCATCAACCAGTAACAGCCCACTGCTGAGCAATAGGAGCTGAGGTCTTTCCTCACACGTGAGGAAGTATGGGCTATAATCTTCCCCGCGAGCCCACCGCGGATCGGGAGATTTTGTTAAGCTAGTGGCCACTTACCAGACATAACTTTTCAAGCCACCCAAAGGTATCTGACATGGTTTAACGACTTACACTGTGCGTAAACACAACGGTGATAGCCCGGACGGTTAAAGAGCCTGCCTAAAATCAGTGAGGCTCGGGTTCGAATCCTGGCATGTACCAATGAGTTTTTCAAAAACTTACGTACATATTTATCACTAGCTCGACGGTGAAGGAAAACATCGTGAGGAAACCCGCAGGTCTCAGAATTAATTCTGAGACATGTGTAAACAGACCCGGTCCGGCGATGGGCTCACCACCTATCACGTTTAGGGGTCCAATATATCTCGTGAAATGTGGGTATATCCAGTAATGGAATACCTCTGCCTACCCCCTCGGGGATGAAAGGCGTGAGATTATGTATGTATGTATGTATGTATGTAAACACAACGAAAACCGGAACCAAAAACACGGAAGCGCTCGTGATATAAATTCTATAGATTGCCACCAAAGATATTTAAATATACAAGAACTAGTGTGTAAATAAGCTATTTACTGTGGTTGCCACTTGCCACCGACCCAAGTAAACTAAGATAAGTCGCCGAAAGATTCGCTGTAAATGTTCTTAGGTTTCTTTATGAAGGCCAGTAAAATAACTCTGTGAATTTTCCGGGAAGTATATCATTTTTCGTGTCAGCATTTAAAAATATTTTAGGGAATTTAAAAGTGTACATGATATTAAATAGCGTCAGGGTTTTTAAAATCCGTTGAAAAATGGGCCAATAAAGATTACTTTATGAGTAATTTTATTACAATTGATAGCACGATATGGATGGAGACGTCCGCGCGCGGTGACTCATCGCGCGGGAATGACATCCAAAGCGAGCGAATAGTTTTTATTTTCTTTTTTTTTCGTCCGAGCGCAACAAGGTCATTATGCCAAGTCGTAACTGTATCGTAATCATTGTAAGCGCTGTAACCTCGGCAGGGTCACACAAACATACCGTTTATTTGTTCCTTGTTTAATTGATTTGATGATCTAAGACAGGTCGGAGTGTCACTGCGTCACAACTATCTTATTATGAAAAATCATTTTTCACTTCTCATGCTCTAAAAGTACGCCAATATAGCCCTACGAAGCGGGACTAAAGTGACCACTTTAGTCCCTAGGGAGTATAAAGTATTTTTTTTTTAATTTCCTTAATGAGAAAAAGACAACCTCAAACAGCCAGTAAATATCTGTAGAGTGTGGACCATCTTCATTGCGAAAATGTGAAGAGTTTTAGTTTCATGGTTTTTCCGCGAAGAAGGTGGCGCCATGTGTTTTAAATTGTTTACCTGCAAAGAGATTTAAATCTCTTTGTTAATCTGTGACAGCCTGACAGGTTTAGAAGAAAAAACTGACCGCGAAAATTTCTGAATTTTTGTCGAGTGTAAATTTGTTGGGTTTTAAATAAATTTGTACTAAATTGACAATTTTTTTCGCACTCAAAGTGAAAAGTACAGTTTCCACCTCGAGACTAAACGCCAACTTAATATACCCTCGGTTTCCCTCGCAAGCTCGGGAGTCAAACCACCTCTGGTATATAATGGCTTCGTTTAGTCCCTCGATATAAAATATACTATATTGCTGCTGCTTACTCAGTGCCGGTTTTATACTTTTCTTAAGTATAGGCCAGTGCTATTTGTGCCGCCCCCTAATAGGTACAAAACTATTCATTTGCAAGTTACTTATTTTAGCTTTCCAAAACGAGCGAGTTCACTCAGAAATCTGCTTCCTAGGCCGCTGTGTACGGCCTCTTGAGATATCCAGGACTGGCTGAGCTATGAGTCTATGAATCTTATAATTACTTTCCCACCGAAAGAACAGCGGCGAGCAGCGGATTTTTATTACAAATCATTTTGAATCTTATCTACACGTGATGAAAAAGTTCATAGTCATTTGAAGGCAAAGAAGGGGCAGCAGGGTGGCGCGATGCTGCTAGAGGCGGCGCGAGCCTTCTATAGCGACTTGTCAAAAGAGGCTCAGTCACTTGCTCTTACGGTCGCTGCGCGCCGCTGCTCTTTCAGTGGCAATTGACGCTCTCGAGTAGGGAATGCAATCTCGTTCTCGCGAGATCTCGGCCTTTTTTAGCGAGATTGATCTCGGACGAAAAAAGGGCGAGATCTCGCGAGTTTAACGAGATTGCACTTGAGCATAAAAACGTCTTATTTAAAGCGCGGACTAACGCGATCTGTCGGTTTCGTTCGGTGCGTGGGAGGCAGCGGCTAATAAGTTTCATTTTTTTTTACTTCTCGTTGTTTTGTTTGTTATAAAAGAACTATTTTATTACTAAAAGATTTTTGTTTGATATTAAAAAGGAAGACTGGTTGTTTCTTTCATTGTCAGTCAAAGTTGACTACTTAGAAGTTTATTAAAAAAGTATAAAATATGTATGTGCATACATGTTCAGTTAAAAAAAAAATTAGCATGCAAATATAAAATGGTCAATGAAAAAAAACTTCTTAAAAATTACGCATAATTAACAGTACGTGAACATTGTAAAACATTTTATTTATAAGCCACTCCTGCAAACTTGTTTTAAACAATCTTAAATTCAATGTCCTTAATTCATTAGACAGATACGTCAAACAATGTTTGTTGCATAAAAGTCTATTGAAAAAAATCGTGTAAATAAATGTTTATCTTATAATACTTATATATTTTGTTAATTTATTCAAATATTGTGATTATCTGCAAAAAAACACACAAAACTGTCAATCTCGCGAGATCTCGAAACTGGCGAGATCTCGCAGTATTGTTATTCATAAACTCGCGAGATCTCGCTTGAGCCTCAATCTCGCGAGATTTACATTCCCTACTCTCGAGGTATGTAATACCCTTCTTCTGGGAGTTCTGGGTGAGCTGGTTCTATCGATCTCGTCGTGTCCTCTAGGCTCAAGCCCACAATTGAAAAATAAATTAGATCTTTCACGCAATCCATCCCTCTTTACTTTAGTCTTCTCATATTCCTATACCTTCCACGTCTACACTTCTATTATCCACATATATTATTTTGCCAAGTATGTACGTTTGTAAAACTAATATATGGCAAGAATTCCACAAGGCCAACCTCGCAATAGGCGTTGCGACATTGTTCTAAAGATCGGGCGGACACGTCGCCTTGCAACCGTGCAGTTTCGTATACAATTACACATTGATATCGTTGTAAACACCACACAATCACATATTGTGCGGCCTCGACTGGGAATCCCTGTTCGTAGGACAATCGACATCACTATGCCATTATGGTTCTGGCTAAATATTTCTGCGAACGTCTGTAACTCATCAGTCATCATCAACCTGCAAAAACCCACTACAGAGTTTTGTCTTTCCTCACACGTGAAGTATGGGCCGTAATGTTTAACAAAAAGGTACCAAAATCCAATGTTTTACAGGACGAATTAATACTCTCGTAATATCATATCATACAGTGCAGTTTGACGAAAAGGTCCAAGGCAAAAAACAGTGACCACATTTAGTGATGTGGACATAACAGTGTCTAATCTAACACATGATAATGATCTTTTATAGGGTTTATAGCACAGACCATAGATTACACTGAGGAAGTATGGGGTTTAATCTCCCACGCGAGCCCAGCGCTTCGGAGATGGTGTAAGGATAGTTGCCACTGAAATGTTTTTTTTTTATAAGAGAAAAGGGGGCAAACGAGCAGACGGGTCACCTGATGGTAAGTGACTACCGTCGTCCATGGACACCTGCAACTCAAGAGTCACAACTGCGTTGCCGGCCTTTGAAATGGGAGTAGGGGGAGTGGGGTTGGGGCCTCCGGAATTTTTCAACCCACCAGAATTTATTTTACATTTCTGAAAGAATTCCATTGTGCGTTAGTTGCGTAACGTGCAAGTATGCTTGCTTAACCAGCATGATAGTACACGGAAAAAAAATATTTTTACAATACTACCAGAATGTGTAGTAAATGGAAATTAGTTCTCCTAACAATTTTTCTGTTGGCCTTACGAATTTTTTCGTATCACCAAGTATTTTTTGTGTAACAGTGACAATTTGTTTGTAACGGGCAATATTCATTTCTAGTAACTTGCAACATTGTAAGGGTTACTATCTAAATGTTTAAACCAACAAATAAGCAAGTAATAGTTGCAATATGCATCGTTCTCTCAACGAATGAGATGATAGCGGCTAGAATGTGTGTGGTAGACAGCGGGGCGTAACGCGTGACGCAGTTAGAATACGTCGTTCATAGATGGCGTGGGGTGCGAATTAGAACGCGCTATCGTTTGGTTCCCGGCGTTTAGCCATAAGGTCGGACGACTTTTGCTTTGTATCCAGTTTTGATCGTAAGATTTACACCACTAGTAGACGGTTCTCCGACTCTTTTGGAAATCTTTGCAATACCTGGATTAGGGATTCCTGATTAGGAAATTCACAGTCATAGTATGGTACTACAAATTAGTATAGTAAATAAATACCACAAAGTAATGTAGGCACAACAAGGTCATATAGTAGACGTGTGTGCATCTGGATTGAGGGCCCACTTTTTAAATTATTGCGAAACGAAATGATACTTACAGGGCATTTACTTAAAATTTTGTAAAACCTAAAGCAAAGATTCTTAAATTTCTTAAACGTGAATCAAAAGAGTTATGGTCAAATAGCTTGGGCCCTCAATCCTGACGCCTGCATAAAACGGCATAGTCGAATCTCAGAAAGTACTATCCCTGGGATAATAATTTTTATTCGAGTATTTAGTTAGGAATTTGTTAAATACATTAAGAAATTGTCAAGTCTTAAGAATGCGACAATACAGATTTATGGCGGTTTAGCTTGGGCCCTCAATTCAGCAATTTTGATATTGTAGAATCAGCAAAAAATATGAGTTTTTCTAAGGAAAGATATTAATACGACTATAATATATTTGAGTTCCATATCTCGGAAAATTTGTTAAAAAGAAATAACGACACAAAAGTTAATTGTTAAAAAGTTATTGAAATTCGTATTTTTTCAAAACGTCTGAACTGAGGGCCCAAGGTTTTTGTCAGTATTGACTAGGCTAAGCCTTCTACACTACCGCACTTTAGGCTAAGTATTTTAACAAATTCTTAACTAAAAGGCTACAAAGCGTCCATTCTTCTAAATGCCGTACTTTAGGAGAAAATTGATTTTCGATGTTTTATATGAGAAAATTCAGTAGGGTGTATATGATTTTGTTACTTTTTTGAGACAAATCAGCATGTATCCTCATATAAGATATTTCATAAGCGAATAGTTGTTGTCGGAAGCGATTACGTTTTGTGTGATCCAATAATTATTATAGGGTGTTATTTAAATGGTTATCATAGTATTCGTATTTTTGACGCCTGACGTACGCGCGTTCCCGTCATGTTTTTTGTTTAATTTTCATTTTGCTGTGTATTTCTGGTTTTGACTCATATTAGTGATAGTATAATATAATTATATACATACAATTTCATATGTTTTGGCAGATTATAATGTAAAATAATAAAGATTTTGGCAGGGTTTCATATTATTTTTATTTTCTTGTTAAAAACAAATTAAGGTGAGTACCCTTATTTGTAAGCTAAATATGTAAAAATGTTATCTATACATAAAACAAAACTCTAACGGGGCCGTGGCTGTACTTATATGAAATGTTTTTGAAAATTTTAACGAGTCTATTTTATCTAGTCTATATAATTATCGATATAGATACCAAAACAACATCTTTTTAAATTTGTGTCTGTCTGTCTGTCCGTCTGTCTATATCTGTCTGTATGTCTGTCTGGTTGTGCACGCATCACGCAAAAACTACTAGACGGATTTTGATGAAATTTGGTATGGATATAACTGAGTACCCGGGTCAACATCTAGGGTACTCTTTATTCCAGAAAAATATCTCATTCCCACGGGAAAATATAAAAACAGGTGAAAAAAGAAATCGATAACACCTAGAAACTTGAAATATAGGTGTCTTGTATATCTTAGAGAACCGCTATGAAGAGATTTTTGGAAATTTCCACGGGAACGGGAATAAACCGGATCCGCGCAGGAAACGCCGATGGGCACCCGCAATTTCTAATATGTAATGTAGGCGTCTTATATGTCGTAGGCAACCGCTATGAAGAGATTTTTTGATATTCCCACGGGAACTGGAATATATTGGATTAAGGAATTTTTTGATTTTTTGTATTGAAAAGGCTCCAATACTACCGGTTTTACCGATTTAAAAAAAATGTTTTGCCAGTGGAAAGCGTACTTTTCTGGGAGTAACATGTGCTATAATTTTCCCACGGGAACAGGCCTAAACCACGTTACCGATTTAAAAAGTTCTTTTAAAAATGGAAAGATACATTACCAGGGAGTAACAAAGGCTATATTTTATTCCCGTATTTTCACGGGAACGGGAACTACGCGGAAGAAACCGCAAAGCAATGCTAGTTGTTAATATACAGGGTTACAATTTTAATACGTCCAATAGGTACATAATTTCATTGATTATTGGCACTTTCTTATTTTATTTTTCCACGCATACGTAGGTGAAGGCACAGCACAGCTAATCGTATATAATTATATCGAGCTTTATATATTATATACAATATGTAACAGAATAAGTGCAATTCCTGAAATTAGTTTGTTCAGTATCGACTACATATTCGATTTCATCTATTTTTAATATGTGTTAAATTTTTTCGAAAAATGAATTAGCATAGCTGAATTTAATGCTATCTATTGAAATCGTACTATTATAGAACGATATTTAAGAAAATTGGACACAACTAAAGTTCGATTGCATCTTTTTTTATATTAATTTACTAACCGGGGTGTATGAGGAATTGCGCTTTTTCTGTTACGCGTTGTATAATTATATATATTGTATCTGCGCTTTACAAAATACTACTTACATGATCACAACGAATACTTGTTTATACTTACGATAAACATTATGGTCACCCTACTGAATTTTCTCATATAAAACATCGAAAATCAATTTTCTCCTAAAGTACGGCATTTAGAAGAATGGACGCTTTGTAGCCTTTTAGTTAAGAATTTGTTAAAATACTTAGCCTAAAGTGCGGTAGTGTAGAAAGCTTAGTCTAGTCAATACTGACAAAAACCTTGGGCCCTCAGTTCAGACGTTTTGAAAAAATACGAATTTCAATAACTTTTTAACAATTAACTTTTGTGTCGTTATTTCTTTTTAACAAATTTTCCGAGATATAGAACTCAAATATATTAAAGTCGTATTAATATCTTTCCTTAGAAAAACTCATATTTTTTGCTGATTCTACAATATCAAAATTGCTGAATTGAGGGCCCAAGCTAAACCGCCATAAATCTGTATTGTCGCATTCTTAAGACTTGACAATTTCTTAATGTATTTAACAAATTCCTAACTAAATACTCGAATAAAAATTATTATCCCAGGGATAGTACTTTCTGAGATTCGACTATGCCGTTTTATGCAGGCGTCAGGATTGAGGGCCCAAGCTATTTGACCATAACTCTTTTGATTCACGTTTAAGAAATTTAAGAATCTTTGCTTTAGGTTTTACAAAATTTTAAGTAAATGCCCTGTAAGTATCATTTCGTTTCGCAATAATTTAAAAAGTGGGCCCTCAATCCAGATGCACACGTAGACGTTACAAGACAGTATCGTAGACGTATGGGACGTACGACGTATACTAAAGGCAGTTTACAATTTGAATCGTTATGCGTACTATACATATTGTTGTAAATACTATACACATAGTTGTCTATACTATTATGTTTTACAAGAAGTGTATAGTAGAGTTAACTATCTGTAGAGTTGTCACATATAGTACCAGAAATATGGTGGGAACAACCGAAATATCGTTACGGTAACCATATTTTTTTTTCCGTGTATAGACACTGTTCCATCGCTATGTAATTATCGCAAACGACAATAAACCCAAATAAACCACTCGATAAAATTCATAGATGTTTGAAAACTAGCTCCGAATACGTTTGTTTGTTTGCAATTCGTGTTAATCTACACATCGGTCTACGAAAGTACGCAACACCGGCCACGAAAGCAACACGGCCTAGGCCATCGATTGAGGACATATTGTTGCTTCTAATAGATGAGTAAACATAGGCCCGATTGATTAAAACCATCCTGTAAGAGAACTTCTAATAAACGTAGTATGGGCCAAAATAAATCTTTGGATTGATGTGGACGAAGCTCGATTTCTGAATGTTTTCTAACTTTGTTTCTGCAAGATCTGATTCTAAAAAGGCGTAAGCGTAAGTATGAACCAACATTGCATTTTGTGTAAATTGTACTTAGGTACTTGTAACGAATCGTCGTTATTGATTTCTCGTGAAGCGTCTGAAATGCAGACACAAAGCAATCCAAAAATTTATTTATTTAGGTTAAAAAAAACACTTAGAAACGACAAATAGGTACAATAAGTGCAAATATTTTATTAATTTAGCTTCATGTACCAAAAAAATTCACACATGGCGAACTTAATGCCTAAAGATATCATCTAGCAGTCAACTATCTTAAAAATTAATCAGACCGAACAATTTATTTATACTAATCACAATTTTCTGTAGGCGGAGTCACAAATCTCTGATTATCTATTTTCTCTCTGCTTACACGTTATTTCCGCGCATACAGCGAGAAAGAGTATGTGGCACATCTATTAGTTTGAATATCGATGGATAAAGAAAACAACGAGAATTGGGTCGCAAAACGCTTTATGAATTCAAATTAGGTGGGACAATAACAATGGTTTTTAGGGTTGAACCTAAGTCCAAGTTTTTAGGATTCCATAAAATGTTTTATTGCTATGGAAAGTGATAAAATTCTTTCCTTCTCACATAAAATCGGAATTTAATAGCATAAAAAATATGCTCAACTTTTATCCCCGAGGGGGTATTCCATTTCTGAAAATACCCCCGTTTCACCAGTATATCCTTTGGACCCCTTAAAGTGGTGAGCCCATAGCTGGACCGGGTCTGTTACATAAGCCTCAGAAATAAATCTGGGACCTGCGGGTTTCCTCACGCTGTTTTCTTTCACTGTAGCGTTAGTGATAAATAATTAATTAAAGTTTTGTCAAATATCTCCTATGTGCTAATAATATATATAACAGGATGACCTACTGATCAACTAAGTTAAATAAAAAATTGTTGAGATATAGAGGATAAAATGTTCGGAAATACAAACTATGTCCTGCTTCTCAACTGCTCAACTAGTTGAGCAATCTGGTGAGTAGTGGGGAAGTCACTCAAACATCGGAAAGTAATTTTTTAGGAAAGTAGATTTTACATTTTACAATATCCCCCTGTTACCATCCTAACAAAAGTAAAGATTAACTGCATACAATACATTCCAATTACAATATATTAATGTGGACATTCAATACACGACTCAAAGTCCGTTATCAATAACGTGGACAGGACACCTATCGGCGTATCGGGTGCATTCTAAGCGAAGTAGGTTACGAATACGATGCCGTGATTTATACTATACGCACAGACAACCTAGCGAGGAAGACCCCGCATGTGAACGCAAACGCGGTGATTCAGCTTAGGCCCTACAGCTGCATAAGTGATTCAACATCAACCCGCAGCTTACTGTTGGCTGAGCTATGGGTTTATACTCATATATTGAGGACGTGTGGGCCGTGAGCCCACTGCGGATTGGGAGATGTTAGGCTAATGGTCTAACTGTATGAATTCAAGCCATTCAAGGGTCTATCATGGCTTCATTTGTGCCGAACAACTAAAACCAGGACCAATGGTTTGTGTCTTTCGATATTCGGAGTGATAAGTGATTGAAATGCCCAATATCACTTAATTCTACATATTATATGTATATATTTCTGAAAAAGCTAATCGCAAGCTCTGTGTCTGGACTCGTATCCTAAATTATTAAAAGCAGAGTAAAAAAACATTTCACTCCTTTTATCCCCGAGGGGGCAGGCAGAGGTATTCTATTTCTAGATATACCCACTTTTCACGAGATATTCTTTGGACAAGTAGAGTTACAATAGTTAGTTTGAATAAGTATAGTTTTATTATTTATTTGATAATCTCTGTATTTTATTATTATCTTAATGTGCTTCCACTTGATCTCAATCTAAACGCTGATTTCCATATAATATTGTCCTTCACCACATAGATATAGTGCGTAAGTTACGAAAACTCATTGTTATAAACTCAGATTAAATTCTCATAAGGCCAACTCTCTTCCAACAGGTCTCTAACTGCTCTACATACATACTTTTTACAGGTATAATAATCAAAAAAGCCTTCGCATCAACTTATGACATCTCCGGTATGCAGACAAAATATGACTACGCGGTGCCTATCTGGGTTGTCTGTGACGATAGTTCTCCAATTAGTAGCGATTGTAAACTAGCTTACCTACATTAAAGCTTTGGCTTTTGGCCAGCAACTGGAATATTTTTTGTTAAATTTATATTTAGCTATCGCTAACATTTCGGCCGTGGTCCCTAAGGTGTGACTGTAAACATCATAGTGATATCATGTCTGCCGTGTGTAAAATTCCGCATATCCCTACCAAGGTATCACTATAGGGAAATTAGAAAAAATATACACTTAAAACAATTGGTGGAAATTCTGAGTTTACTATAAAATTTAAAGATTCACAATTTAATAACAAAAATACTCGAAGTTGCCACATGCTTTAACACCATCTCCCAATCTGCGGTGGGCTCGCGTGTGAGATTATAGCCCATACTACCTCATGTGTGACGAAAGACCCTTATCTCAGAAGTGGGCTGAAGAAGAAGATGAAGCCTACGAAAGCAAATTTTAGCGATCTTTTACAGTCTATCGACAGTTTACAATTCCACTAGATCGATTATAAAGTAACGGTTCCCACCCGGTATACCCACATTTCACGAGATATATTGGACCCCTAAACGTGATAGGTGGTGAGTCCATCGCCGCACTGGGTCTATTTACACATGTCTCAGAATTAATTCTGAGACCTGCGGGTTTCCTCACGATGTTTTCCTTCACCGCCGAGCTAGTGATAAATATGTACGTAAGTTTTTGAAAAACTCATTGGTACATGCCAGGATTCGAACCCGAGCCTCACTGATTTTCGGCCGGCTCTTTAACCGTCCGGGCTATCACTGCTCCAATGGTTCTAATATAATCCGGTGACTATACAAATAAGACACAACTGCACTTATGGCCCTCGCAATCAGCCAAATGCACGATTAGGAATGACGTAATGCGCCTGATATAATTGTGATCGCGAAGTCACATCGCTAGAATCGTTCTAAATTGGGAGTGACGTGTTCCGAATTCTTTCTAGGTGGGTCATTGACCAGGCAACAGGTGTAAATAAATAAAAATATATAATCTCACGCTATTTATCCCCGGGGGTAGGCGAGGTATTCCATTTCTGGAATGACCCACTTATCACGTCACGAGTATATTCGACCCCTACACGAGATAGGTGGTGAGCCCATAGACGGACCGGGAGTGCGATTTTTGAATCTCACTAGTGATATCAAAATCACCGGTGACTAAAATTATCACCGATGACTTTTATGTCAGCATTTTTAAAAAGCCGTATTTTTGAAAGTCACACGCTGTTTTCAATAAATCGTCGCAATCACAAAATATCACAATCGAGCCCCGCTGCTAATTCTTCCGATAAACATACTTTGGCACTTTTGGCAGATGTCACATACGTCAACTGTCAAAAACAATCGCATGGTGGTTTCAATTACGAGTGGGTGGGGGTACTCGATATCATAGTTATGACAAATGTAAGTCACCGATGAGTTTCAAAAATACGAACTTTCGGAAATCACTCACATCGGTGAGAATTAGTCACTTGCGAGATTCAAAAATCGACCCCCGGGTCTGTTTACACATGTCTCAGAATTAATTCTGAGACCTGCGGGTTTCCTCACGATGTTTTCCTTCACCGTCGAGCTAGTGATGAATATGTACGTAAGTTTTGAAAAACTCATTGGTACATGCGAGGATTCGAACCCAACCGTTCGGGCTATCACTGCTCTTATCTTTGCTGCTGCTACTCTTCTCACCAAGTGACTAATTCTCACCGAATTAGTCACTTGGTGAGATTCAAAAATCGACCCCCTGGTCTGTTACACATCCTCAGAATTAATTCTAGGACCTGCTGGTTTCCTCACGATGTTCTCCTTCATCATCGAGCTAGTTATGAATGTGTTCGTAAGTTTTGAAAAACTCATTGGTACATGACAGGATTTGAACCCGAGCCTTACTGATTATCAGACAAGCGGGCTCTTTAACCGTTAGGCTATCACTGCTCTTTTAACATCACTACATAGTATAAAACAAAGTCGCTTTCTCTGTCCCTATATGCCTATGTCCCTTTGTATGCTTAAATCTTTAAAACTACGCAACGGATTTTGATGCGGTTTTTTTAATGGATAGAGTGATTCAAGAAGGTTTTAGTGTTAGCATTGCACCCGTGCAAAGCCGGGGCGGGGCGCTAGTGACGTATATACGGCAAAAGTCGACTTCTGTGCTCTGGAAATCCGCAGGACCCAGAATTGATTCTGAGGCGTATAACAGCAATCCGGTCCGGTTATAGACTCGTCACCTTTTGGGATAGAAATAATACACAGGTGAAAACAGGGGCATATCCAGGAAACGAATACTTTTGCCGATCCCATCAGGGATAACGGCGTAGCGATATTTATTTAGGAACTAGCTTTAACTTCTTGTTTGTTTTGATAGTGTTTGATTCCTATACTAAACCTTATGCAATGGTTATGTTCAGAATTAGCACAAAGCACACAAAAGATATTTCTGGATGTAATCAAAATAGAATTCCTTTAAAAATAATTTATTGCGGACACTTTTAGATTCGACCGACTTTTTGATCTTATGGCGCATGCGCGACCCACGTCATTGGCGAGAAATTATTTCAACCTTTTTTCATACCTTACTACATACATATATACTTGACTTAGGACTGATTTTTCAATCGTCAGATAAATCTTAGGATAATATATTGATGCTGTCACTGTCTGACACAATAGAAAGGAAAAGTGACAGGTGATGTTTATTCTTCAGATAACTTTTAACTGACTATTGAAAAATCAGCCCTAAGTTAAAAACCGGTCAAGTGTAAGTCGGACTCGCACACAAAGGGTTCCGTTCCATCTAACAATACTAAAAAAAACACTTCATGGAATCCTCATTTAATTTTGAATTTTATTTAATGTTTATGGTGTTGTCAAGCAATTACACGGACGAACGGACAGTCGGCTATTTAAGCAATTGCTTATAGTAGAGGATCCCAATATAAGACGACCTTCACCGAGCTGCTTATTGGATGAAATGTATTTTATATCAAATTTAATATGTTAAAAAAGATATCGCGAGTGGGTTGGCTGAAAAAAATCAGTCCAGGATATAATTATATTTTTTTTAACATTCCACTGGTTTGTTCAATAGACAAATTACATACCAATCGAAAGTATGAAGTCTATAGAATGTGAAAACAGTCTTGAAATTAATGAATTCCGGTTGTTTAAAATCAAAATATTGCTGCGAGTGATTAAAACGGACGACTGAAGTCTCAGCGAACCATCATTGAATGAAAGAGAGTGCGCATGCTATTCGCCGTGAAATAGCAAAGGATAGATACACTCATATTTTAAATATTAAATAAAAATAAAATAAATAATCTCACGCCTTTCATCCCCGAGGGGGTAGGCAGAGTTATTCCATTACTGGATATACCCACATTTCACGAGATACATTGGACCCCTAAACGTGATAGGTGGTGAGCCCATCGCCGGACCGGGTCTATTTACACATGTCTCAGAATTAATTCTGAGACCTGCGGGTTTCCTCACGATGTTTTTCCTCACCGTCGAGCTAGTGATAAATATGTACGTAAGTTTTGAAAAACTCATTGGTACATGCCAGGATTCGAACCCGAGCCTCACTGATTTTCGGCCGGCTCTTTAACCGTCCGGGCTATCACTGCTATAAATATTAAAGTAATCATATCCTGGACTGAATTTTTTCATCCAACCCACTCGCGATATCTTTTTTAACATATTAAATTTGATATAAAATACATTTCATCCAATTAGCAGATCGGTGAAGGTCATCTTATATTCGTATCTTAGACTATTAGGGCATTTAGGGGGGCACCAGAAACGACCGAGAAAAAAAAAACGAGCAAACGAAAGTTACCTAAAGCAATTTCATAATGCGCGCGTCTCAAACTATCGTTGACCTTCGGTCGCATCTTATGACAACATGTGAAATCATGTTGTGCTGACCCCACCTAGCTTAGGATAAGGGCATGAGGAACAACGCATACATATTCTGCCATTTCTTTAAATTAATTCTTTGTAGTTCACTTAAGGAAAACAGGGAAAGATTGCTTAGGGCCTTAGTAATAGGGTCCCGCCGGCACCCTTTGGCTCCGGAACCCTAAGAATGTAGCTCACAGACCTGACAAACTTGCGCATCTATACAACACCGCCACGTGGATGTCAATTAGCGAGCCCACTCCCGTTTATTTATACTCGCTGAATCGAATTCGAAAGTAACCTCCTAGAGTAACTACGTATTTGACGGTAATAGCGTTAATATTATAATGCGCTCTTTAAATTCAAATATGTTTACGTCAACCTTTGGCTGCGCCGTAAACAAACAATTCATTGTTCGGGCGGTTTGTTGCCACAATGAACTGGTTTTGATGAGATTTCCACATAAAAACGGTGGAGAAAAACACCGTGAGGAAACCGAATTGTTTTCAAGGGCACCTGACATGGTTTAACAACGTTACGAAAACTGAGACCAACGGTTTAACACGGGGGCGCTCTGATATGATGCCACTAAGCCCATTCACTGGCTGACCGCGCCCAACATTGCTTAACCAGGGTGATCTTTACAATCACACTAGTACCGCAGGGCTAAGAGACGCTAAGGCTAAGAACTATTCATTTTTTTCATTGTTTAGGCGCAGAATGTCCAATTCGCTAAATGTCCAGTTCGCAGAATGCCCAATTCGCAGAATGTAAAATTTTCATAATATCCGACGTATACCTATCTATCCTTGCTTATAACTAGCTGTGAAGCCCCGTTCCCTTGGGAATATTGTAGCCCAGAAAAGTAAGCTTTCCATTGGAAAAGAATTTTTAAAATCTGTCAATAGTTTCGCAGCCTATTCAATACAAACAAAGAAACAAAAACTTTCCTCTTTATAATATTAGTGGGGTGTTTTGGTGTTGGAGAATCGTCGTGAAACCAGCAGTGTATAGTACAGTCAAGAGCACGTGGAGCTTGACACATTGGACATTTTAACGTTCTTATTACAGTCGACTGAGAGGTCAGTCTCGCACTACAAGTGTAAATCTTCATGTGCTTGATTGTACAAAGAACAAAAGATACAATGTTGCTTTTGGCAGTATTAAAGGGTGTTAATACTGCCACAGTATACTGTTCGCAGTAACTCGCTAGATCATACACTCCGTCAATCAACCGAGGTATAAAGTTTGGTAAATCCAGAGATATACGGGCATTTCTCTGTAAGCTCGTACAGGTCCCATACAAATGCTGTCTTGGCAATTATTTTTAAAATTTGCCAAAAAACCGTATTCTATTTTGAAGAAAATTAACTATTATTTTAGTTAGATAAGGAGGCCCACTGAATTTAAAAGTATTTTCCGAGTTATTAGCGATTTTCCAAGAAATCCTCACAGGGGACTGTTTGAGACATCAGGGGACTGTTTTGAACGTTTTAAGTTTTAAAATCTTGGATTTTTTGCCCTTCGGAAGGGTCGGACGCACAGTGTGCACTTCGCAAAATGAGCACTTCGCAAAATGTGCACTTCGCAGAATGTACACTTCGCGAAATGCGCACTTTTCTAGGGTATGAGCCAATGGTTAATCTTAAAATGAAAACGATATGATTTGTATTTAAAATAAAACAAACACTTTTACAAAGTAATCATTTATTTAAAAAATACTAAGTCAAGACCAAGTTTCGATCATCAGATAAATATTTCTATATATTACTTGTATATTTTATAAAGGGTGAATTTTTCAAGTGATAGGCTAAATCCGAAACTATGAGGAATATCGAAAAGTACTCGAAAGGAGTCTCGGGCGCGATTTCGATGAAAACTAAAACTGCTCCTTTGGATTTTTCAAAAAATCTATAATCCTAGCCAGGAATCGAACCCGTTGATTTTGGAAAAAAAACTCACTCTGTATTATTACACCATTCGATAGTGTCGCTTATAAGGATCGAATTCTGGGAAAAAATGACATACGAAAAACATAAGGAAAACTTTGGATTTTAATAAACCGATTCAAATTTTAAAGTTATGCTTTAATTCATACCTGGATTACCTGTATCTTGTCCGAAATGATGCTCAATAATTTTTTCAACATTGATCGCTCGATCGATCATAGTCGCTTTTTGGCTTCTTTTTTTCTTTACTCTAGACTAGCACTGGAAACTGCTGGGCTTGGAGCTGGATATATCTGAACTGGAACTTGAAGGCGGAGTATCTGCTTCTGGATCTAATGACGGCGTATTTTCTTTAACAAAAGTATTAGTGACGTTTTTCAGTCTTAGTCTTTTGGCACGGTATACGGTACAATGTTCTTTCCACTTCTTTAAAGCTGGTCTGTGCTCACGAGGTGTCATATCCTTTACTTCACTTTTTTTCTGTAGAGATTCCTCTCGGTGTAACTTTTTCTTTTTAGGAGTCATTTCACGTGCTTTCGGTCAACCTGTAAAAGAATATAAAGAAAGCAAATGATGCTTTCATGATTCTTGCAGTAATAAAACAAATTAGCGGATAAATTTACACAAACAATACTTAAAAACAATAACCAATACGCAAAATATACAGTCCCCTGTTGTGTAAAAGTCCCCTGCAGCATTTTCAGGCAGAGGACTGTCGCCGGGGGACTGTGTATTTCGGTTAGATTTCAAAATATTTTCAAAACTGATATAAAATAGTTTTTTAAGAAGCTACTGATCGATTAAGACATGATTAATATAAAAATAGACGTTATTTAGAGACCAATGAAGTAATATACATACATATTATCACTTACCAGAGGACTGTGTGTGGTAGCGGTCCAAACGCGAGTTCACTTCACTAATGACGATCTGACACTTAACAAAATGACGTCTCGTTGCCGCATTTGGCAAGGTTGCCAACTTCACAATAATTGCGTTACGTTTCACTCAAAAAAACCTTTGTAAATATTAAAGTATTTTTTTTATATTGATTGAAATTTTTGGCAGGGGACTGTATGAAAATTTTGGGGACAAAGTTTAGAAGAGTTTACTGAATTATAAAATTCGTAATCAGACCTTGTTTTACGATTAAAATATAATTTAATTATTTTTCTTTATGATATTAACTGCCAAATTTACGTAGTTTCAATAACTTATTCATTAATCTCATTTCTAGGTGGGAATGCAGTGATGGGGACAGCCAGGGGACTGTATTTTTAGAGCTTATATCACGTCTAGAAAAAAAACTATAATAGTTATCGTTCTAAAAACAAAGGGCCCGTAAAGTTTTAGGGCTAAGGTTTTATTAGGTGTGGTGTTTTTATAAATAATTCAAATACTTTTTTCAAAAATTGGTCGGGACAGCCGATTACGAGCTTACAGAGAAATGCCCGTATCTCGACTACAGAACATCATTTCCGGTCCGTTTACGTGCGTAAACTAAAAAACCGGCTAAGTGCGAGTCGAACTCGGCACGAAGGGTCCCGTACCAATCTATAAAAACGGCAAAAAATCACGTTTGTTGTGTACGGGAGCTCCATTAAATATTTATTATATTCTGTTTTTTAGTTTGTTGTTTTGGCGGCAACAGAAATGCATCATCTGTGAAAATTTTAACTGTCTTTAACTATCACGGTTCGTGAGATACAGCCTGAGACGGACAGACAGACCGACGGACGACCTTTGGATACGGAACCCAAAAACCACAAAATAAATATGTTGGAGCATTTATCCCCGAGGGCGCTGGCAGAAGTATTCTATTCGGGGAAGTGCCCACTTTCAACAGTGTGTGTTATTTAGCCGTGGTATAATAATATCACTTGTAATGATAAATTCAGCAGTAATGCATCTAAATGTGTCACTAAAGAAATAAAAACAGAAACAAAAATCGTTTATTTTCTGTAGGTACAAAAAGTACACTTAAAGGGTCAATAGTCCAATAACAAGGCACCCTAAACTTGTCCACGAAGATCCCATCAAACCCAAGAGCCCATCTCCATGGACGAGTTGCTAGTTCCAAATGCAGTACCCCGAGAAGAGTCACTAAAGCAATATACAGTGAAGCATCAGCACAAGTACAATAGACAATCCTAATGTGTCTGCATTCCGTTACTCGTGAGCTACTACACATAGTTATGCGGGTATGGCTAAGCAAGCCTATAAGAGGACATAGGTTTATATTTGAGATTTATTTATAACCATATATGAGTGTGAGGCAATAGTACACCTCATTATTTCTGCAAAAACAATTCTATAGTCATGACCACGATCCACGGTAACGAGGGATCCTACAGTTACCGCTAAGTATGTTATGGTATCGCTTTTGCCCATCTTGGGTCAGTCATCCCACTTTATCATGCACATTGGAGTCTATAGTACGAGATCTGGCTGCAAAAAAGTGTAGGTATCGAGTATATGCCACAAACAAATTTTTAAGGATATTTTTATTTAGATTTAGGGGCCAAATTTTCATTCACTTGTTTTTTTACATTAAATATCGTCCACTTCACGGCAATATAGGTACATAAAGACTGAAAAATCTGATTGTTCAAACTAGTGAATAAAATTTTGACAGTTGACTAATCTTTTTTTTTTATTAAAAATACTAGCGGCCATATTTTGATAGGGCACCCTGGAAGATATATATTCTCCTAATCATAAATATGCGAAAAAATTTGTTTGTAGCATATACTCGATCCCTACACTTTTTTGCAGCCGGATCTTAGGCTACTGTGGGCTTATTGATGTCAAGCAAAATTGTAGCCATAATTATAAGAAAGACATGAAATTAAAAAGAGCTGCCCTTGAGTTTGGGGTCGTCCATTAATCACGTGAGGTTCGAAAGGGGGGGGGGGGGGGGGGGAGGTTTCGAAAAAAATCACGAAATATCACAAGGAGAGGAGCTCCGGGGGACGAGACGGGGGGTAAAATGAGATATCACGTGTATTTATTTTTCATTGACCGCGCGATTTCTAAACCAAAAAGTAGCACGTGACTTTTTATTGATGATTGATTTTCCAAAATTTTATTATTTTGTCATTGAAAATTTCAATATACTTTCTACCAAAAAAATACACGTGATTTCGGCATGGGTGGAGGGGGTAGTCTAAAACCTCACCACACATCACCAAGGGGGGGTCAAAAAGTTGCTAAAAAACATCACGTGATTAATGGACGACCCCTTTCTCTGCAGAAATAAATTAATTTTCACTTTTACTTTTGAACAGACTAGGTACATCTTTATCTATAGACCGGTTTCGATGTTTTTTTTTTGTGTCGGTTCCTCTACTAATTTACAACGTGAAATCATAATTGTTGGAATGCACCAAAAGTGGGTAATTATTTAATCTTAACACTGCCTTGTACACCCAATCGGGTTATTTGATATTTTAATGTACAGTCAGCACATGAAGCTTTACACTCGTAGTGCGAGTCTGACCTCTAAGGCGATTGCAATAAGAACGTTACAAAGTCCAAGTGTCAAGCTCTACATGCTTTTGACTGTACTTAGGTACTTGCTTATTTCTAGTGTCTAGTGAAATACGGGTCTAAATTTTACCGGCTTATTCACAGACACCTGGACTTGCCTACCAGTATTCAAATGAGCTTAGAAGGCTCAACTTAAGTGATTTAAAGATTAATAGCTGCCGATATTAATGGCTCGTCAAATGTTAACTTCAAAGGTTCAGCTGGCTATTGCTATCTTGATGTATTAGCATTTCAGCCCTTGTAAATATGTTAAGTATTGCATAATAAATTATTAAAATTATTTCTGCTTAGCCTGATGGTTGACTGGTAGATGATGCATTTACGCATGAAGTTCGCACAAGTGTACATTATCTTATAAGTAAAAGTATTTTTTTAGTTCTGTAGAACAGGGTGGTATTTTTGCAACAGATTTTGATGAAACTTTACAGTTATATAGCTTATGGATCAGAATAACACATGGGCTATATTTTATCCCCGTATTCCCACGGGAACGGGAACTACACGAGTAAAACGGCGGGGCGCTAGTATAAACCGAAGCGAGGCGATGGCGGGACGCAAGGTACAAATCAAAGAGTGCCCTATTATATTTAAATCTCTTTGGTACAAATATACTTGTCTACTGCACAGCAACTTCACCAGACACCCGCCTACCCCGTCCACCTTCAACTAAAGAATGTTCTATCGCGAATATAGTGATAAATAACTAATATTATCACAGCCGACCTTGCGTGTCCATTTCGCAAGACGTCGCGAATCGCAAAATGGTTTTTCATAGCGCAAGGCGCTGGAAACGTGCCGTGAAATTATTTTTTTGAGATGACAGATGCCATTTTATTGGCTCGGGGAACCTTGGCCGTCTGTACGTTGATAGCTTAAGAACTGGGAAAAACTAGTTATTATTTATCGGGTAATTTACCTAATTTGCAGTAGTAGACAACAAACATCTTTCTCACCGTAGTTCCCGTTCCCGTTTGCATACGAGAATAAAATATAGCCTATGTTACTCAGGGATATTGTAGCTTTCCAATGGTGAGATATTTTTTTAAATCGGGCTAATAGTTTTTGAATTTATTCGTAACTAACATACAAAAATACAAATCTTTCCTCTTTATAATATTAGTATACTATAGATATAAACAGCTTTATATTCGAAATTTAAATAAAACCTTTGCTAAGTTACCTCCTTTGGTTGCTATGTTTCGAAGTAAAAGATCGTTCCGTCTTTAAATTACACGACAGATTAAAAAGGAGTTTGCTAATAATGAGTACCTACCTAATTTATTGGGCCTCTAAAATACGACAGACATTGACTAGATTTTCATACAACTTTTGCCAGCCGCTATTCGCATGTGGCCAGTAATTTGGCCAGTACAGGAATTTCAATTTATCTCAAGGGATATTTTCAAAATAATTCTCCAATTTCCAAATACGATTGAGAAAAGGCCTTTCTTTCGAATTCCTCGCTGTCATCGCAGTAAAAGATCTTGACCAATTCCCACGTGGCCGCTTCCTGTGCCATTTCGAGTCAATTGGCGTGACCTTGCCTTCCAGCTAATTCGCAGTTTTGCCCATCCTAATTGGTTCGCTCCAATTAGGACGTAGTAGGAGGAAGAGCTGTGATAGCCTCACGGTTAAAGAGCCTGCTTCACATGATGATAATCAGTGAGGCTCGGGTTCGAATCCTGGCATGTACCAATGAGTTTTTCAAAACTTACGTGAGGCATGTGTAACAGACCCGGTTCGGCGATGAGCTCACCTCCTATCACGTTTAGGGGTCCAAAGAATATCTCGTAAAAAGTCGGTACCTATATCCGGAAATGGAATACCTCTGCCTACTCCCTCGGCGATAAAAGGTGGGAGTTTTTTAGGACGTTTGCGGAGGAAGTGACGCGCAAGCGATAGGTGTACGCCATGAATAATTGAAAGCGTTTTTGGAAACGGTGCCAAAAGATTCTTGAAAAATTACATATTCAGCCGCTTCTTTTTGTTGGCGACGCGTTATAAATAGAATTCTATTGCGCACTGGAAAGGATGCGGCAGTAAAAATGTTATTTAATGTGCCTTTGGAAGAGAGCGTTTATTTGAGTTTTCTAGCTCCACGAGAAAAACTATCTGTTTCACGTGTGTACCTGTGTCGGCGGAAATAAATTTGATTTTTTTGTTCGAAAGATTATTTGGCCGAGAGTGTGCTAATGGCCGATTTACACACTCTTTAGTTGTGTTGGTCAATAGATGAACATCGCTTCTGTAAACGGGTACATGAATACCAAACCTCATAGTGGGCAAGCAATGTTCATCTACTGACCGACTTAATTAAACAGTGTGTACACCAGCCGCTAGCTATTGTTCAAGAAAATCTGTCCAGCCGTTTATGTCTATATGTATTTTTGTCAAATTTATTCTATATTAAATCTACAAGACAGTTATAAAGTCGTCGACTGTAAAATCGAATCTACACAACTAGAGGGGGATGATCTATTTAAAACTAAACAAGCACAGATATACTCCACATCAACCGAATGTTTTCAATCGACACCAAAGGTAATAGTAAACAAATAGCACGAGACAAGACCGGTCCGATGAGCTAAGCGAGTGACGCAAGCGCACGCAGCTGACTAGTCTTGCTGTTCGCGAACGACCTAGTTCGAAAGAGCGCTCTTTTAGGTGAACTATGTGAACTAGTTCGTCCACGATCTCGCTCTTATTTATTTAAATATCTATTTTTCAGGGGTCCGCTCTAATAGAGTGACGCTGCATGGCTGACCGACTAATTTATTGAATACTCTTGCCGCTCTTGCAAGAGTTTCTTATTAAGTACAACTGATAGTCTATGGTTAAAGTTTTTCACGTCTATTTCACGTAGTGGTTTCGGTGACAGTTTTTATATGAATATTTGTTTAAAAATAATTAATATTTTATTATTGTACATATTGGAAAAAAAAATATTTTATTACTCAACAATAGTATCAGCAAAATGCAAAAATGTGGACTGTCACCGAACCCATGCTACGTGAAAAAGACTATATACCTAATAATATAAAAAACATTACCTTTTTTATTATCTCCCCAAAAAAACAGGAAAAAAACTAACTAAATGAACTAGTCCGCTGTAGGAGCGAACTAAATTGACCGCTCCCAATGACGAACGATTATGGCCAAGACTACAGCTGACGGCCACCGTGCCATGTTCAATTTATTTATTTATTTATTACCGCTTTGAACGGCCAACTGTTTGATACCTCAAAGTGCGGTAGGCCAAGACCTGTCCATTGTCAACGGAGTAGAAGCAGACTTCTAAAAATTATAGCATTCGTACTGTACTAGCCCAATTCTGTTTTATTTTATCTTTTCAAGATAACTTGCGACAGGGTGAACCGATGATGATTTTTTTTTTATTTGAAAGCTGGTGCTTCCCGTGTGGTCCCATTTTAATTTTGTCCAGTTCTGACAATGGCATCCATGATAAAAACCATGTCTTAAATTCGCATAATTTATGTGCCCGACAAATGGACGAATAACTCAATATCGCGCCAACCTATTTCGATGATTCTTTTTTTAAACGACTTCAAAAAAAGGAAGAGGTAGATTAGTTGAAGTCGATAAAAAGTAAAAACTCTTTAGAGTTCTATGTTATAACCAAAGAGATTAAAATATTTATTAAGGCATAGAGGGGACAAAGCGAGGAAAATTTGAAGTCAAAAGTTATTCCAAGTGGAATAAGTCGAGTACAATTTCGACCGAATGACAGCTCGCGTTCATACTAACTGACATGACAAGGACACGACGCTTAGGCTTCAAAGTTTTGTATGAAAATATTCCCAATGCCCCCTCTATGCCCTATTATATTTAAATCTCTTTGGTTATAACCTAAGTGTACTAGAGCCACTAGAGGCGCAGAATGTCTTTGGCAGGCCTGTTGGCTTATTTGGTAGAGAAAAAGAAAGAAATAAAGTGGTAAGTGCGTTCGATGGCCATGTGCACTGATCGGTTATTGATTCAGCAATCCGATAAGCAACCGATGATTTTGTTAGCGACCTCGCTTCTCTAATTGACCCGGTTTCAACATTTTTCTTCTTAATTCCCATCTAAGGTTACAGTGTACTGTTGCCTTTGTCTTCGCTTTGTTACCGTTGTAATAGCATCTATAGAAAGTAACGCACGAATCTATACTAATATTATAAAGCGGAAAGATCTGTATCTTTGCTACTAATAAACTCAAAAACTACTAGACCGATTTTAAAAATCATTTCACCAATGGAAAGCTAGAAAACCCCTGAGTAATATAGGCTTAATTTTCTTCCCGTATTCCCACAGGAACGGGAACTACGCGCGTGAAACCACGCAGAACCGCTAGTACAAAATATAGTAATTTCTTTTAAATGTAGTGTTTGTAGAGCACAGTGATAGCCTTACGGTTAAAGAGCCCGCTTCTCATGATTAGAATCAGTGAGGCTCGGGTTCGAATCCTTACATGTACCAATGAGTTTTTCAAAACCTTCGTACCTACATATTCATCACTAGCTCGACGGTGAAGGAAAACATCGTGAGGAAACCCCCAGAATTAATTCTGAGGCATGTGTAACAAACCCGGTCCGCCGATGGGCTCACCACTTATCACGTTAGGGGTAGAATACCTCTGCCTACTCCCTCGAAGATAAAAAGGGCTTGAATTTTTTTTGTTTAATATTTATCTCGAAAGTTAAAGCTTTCATCATCTAAACACCAAATAACCCGACTGCGGACCGACTAGGAACAATACCCTCTTTCTGATGCAGTTAGGTAAAAGCTTATGACACTCCGGAGCTAAAGACGAATTCAAAATCCGTCAAGCTGTTTTGGCTACTGGCAAAGTCACTGAGAAATAAATGAATATAAATTGTGGGGCCAATTCGCAGATGGTAATTTAGTCCCAAACTAGACAGAGCTACTGTACTATGGCTACTATACTATAACATACATACATAATGCTCACGCCATTGTCCCACAGGGTAGGCAGAGACGATGGATCTATCGACAATACTATAAACGACTGATAAACATACTTAATTACTTATGTCCTTATACTTAGTCCAATTAGTTCCAATGAAAGAAAGAAGAAGAAAGAAAGAAAAGTTTATTTTGGCGTAAATAAACAACAACAAAAAAAGTACAACTAAAAATAGTCTTATCCTAAAAATTCACCAAAAATGGTCACCACTCCGCATGTACTTTAGCAGTACAGGTACTGCTGCAGCGCTGGTCTTCCGTGGCGCCACAGTGAGAATGGAACTGCGCCGTGACACGGCGAGCGTACGGTATTGCGCACCGTAACAATTAAAAATCGATTGTGTCTATGATCCTTGGTTTGAGAGGTTAAAATATTCAATCTAGAGCCGGAATCGAACCCGCCTCATCGTATATAAATACGCAAAAGTAAAACGAATATACTTATATGCCAGGTGCATCAACTTACATATCCCTACAGACAGGTGTATATTTTGGCAATGTTCAGGGCTTCTAGAAAACAATAAAACGTTAAAGCGCCGGCATTAAATCGCTTGAGCAAGCCGAATACAAAGACAGACCATTTGAGCCGAACGTAAACTTTAACGACGAATCTATTGGATGCTTTTAAACTGAGTTTCAAAACGATGTCGCAAGCTACGGATTGGATATAATGGAAATACCACAGACAGTACATTGCTTATTCGGAGAATATCTATCTATATCTCCACTAATAATCTATACTCATACTGTAGAGGAAAGATTTATATTTTTGTATGTTTGTTACGAATAAACTCAAAAACTACTGGAACGATTTTCAAAATTCTTTTACCAATGCAAATCTAGAATATCCCTGAGTGACATAGGCTATATTTTATTCCCGTATTCCCACGGGAACGGGTACTACGAGCCCTACGAAGATGAAACCGCGCAGAACTGCTACTCGTCATATAAAATAATTTTCATTGAAATAACAAGGACGAAATCATGCAAACAAAATTCTTTAAATAAAATTCCCCCTCCCCTCCCCCTACTCCCACCTCAAAGGTCGGCAACGCAATTGTGACTCTTGAGTTGCAGGTGTCCATGGGCGACGGACGTCACTTACCATCAGGTGACCCGTCTGCTCGTTTGCCCCCTTTTTTAACATAAAAAAAAATTTAAAAGTATCAATCATACCCATCGCTTCTTACGCTACAGCTAGGGAAGCAAATCTAACCGCGACACGAGTTCATTAGTCCTAACCGTGCCCCGTCCGTGTCAATTGCCATAAACATTTTAATAAACCGCTTTACGCGTCCCGTGATGGAGTAACAATGCTTCAATAACGCGCGTCGGACCGTGAAGTACCCTCAAACAATGTAGTAGGTAGAGCTTTCGAACGGGTCGGGTTTCATTCATCACTGAAGCACAATGGAGGGGATGTGGCTGTGTGCGAGTCGTAGGGTTGCCACGATCAAGAAATGTATACAATTATACTAATATTATAAAGAGAAAAGATTTGTATTTTAGTATGTTTGTTACGAATATACTCAAAAACTACTGGACCGATTTTAAAAATTATTTCACCAATGTAAAGCTAGAAGATCCCTGAGTAACATAGGCTATATTTTATTACTCTATTACGTACGAACCGATAGTGTATATAATAAAATCTAAATATTCGCTAAATCCTCCTAAACCATGCAACGGATGATGCAGTTTTCAGTAACAAAAAGAGCGATAGCCGATAATTACGTAAAAATTAAATAAGAACAACATAAACACGCAGTAAATAACATCTAAACAGAAATAAAAAGCTAGTGACTGTTGTGGCAACCCTAGCTTGCATATGGATCGGATAACTGGGGGCTACAACATCGGTTGCGATGTTTAGTCGATTTCCAACGCTACATCTAAACAATAACCAACTTATAAAGAAACGATGGTACTATATTATTTGGGCTCGATTCTGGCTGACCAGCTAAAATTCCTAATTTTATGTTAGCTTATCCATATCCTTCTCCATAGAATACGGAAGAAAAAGGACCAGAAACAAAAAAATGAAGAGTTAATGTCTGAACCTTATTAACGTGCTCATCTGTCACTTTTATCCATGACCTTGTTGTGTATGTGTGGATTGAGTGAGCACACCTCAGAAAAAAAAGGAAAAATGATCTTCATTTAGTAAAAGTTCTAAAACAATTGTAAAAGTAATCCCTGAATTTGTAAAAAGATAAAAAAAAAGATACAGGGTTTAACGTATGCTCACTCAGTTCTCCCAAACTACCAACGAAATCAGCGAATGTATTAATGTAACATATAATATTTATATACTAGGATTTAGTAGAACCTAAGCTAACTTACCTTTATAATTTGTAGATCACCTAGTAACGTATTTAAGGTTTTACAAAAAAAATAAAATACTCACTCAATCCGCACACTTTTGAAAACCCGATTTCTGATAAAGAAACTGAATATTGAAACTGCTATGTATGTGTATAGTGTAGTAAAATTAATATGGGTATTTGTAAAATAAAAAACGACCCACTAACGTGGCAGGTTTTTGGATAATAAATTTTTTTAAATGCTCACTCAGTCCACACATTTTAGGTAAGTTAAAAATGTGAATATCTTAAGATTTATAGTATCAAAGAAACTAGAAATTAGTTCAACTTTTTGTAAAAATTTCTACAAAAGATCTACCATCTAATATTTTATATTCGTTGTCTGTTTTTAAAGATATTCAATTTTAATTTTCCTAATGTAAATATATCGTTTAGGGTAACCACACTTCTTCATAATATTATTGTCATATTAAAAATACAGGACATTTTAAAAGAATATTTTGACTGCTCCTCTGCTGATTACGACTCTTTAATATAATTTTTAACACATTTGCTCGTAAAAGGTATCTTATTTCACCAATTTCAATATCGTATTGTATCTTATTAAGCACTTGTGTGGTAATGTAATGTAATGTAGAACGCACGGTTTATTAAGATTCTTCGTCTAAAAACGAAAGGTACTTTTTAAAATCTTATCAAAGAGTTTTTATGTCATAAAAGTGGTCAACATTTTATGAATAAAATTTACTTTGGGAGATAAAATACAATAAATAAACATTTAATTTAAACCATTTATGTATCTGTATGTAACAAAAACAGAAAAATATTAATTTATTTTATTAGTAATACGCGTATCGCTTATTTGTAAACAAGTAAAAATTATTCCGCGCTTTTTTTTTCGCTGTATTGTTTTTATTCGTTTATGAAAATCCGAGTTTTATTTATTTCCTCCAAATATGTTATAAAATGTCGTATGACATATGTGCGCTTTGATAATTACAGCCTCTGGTTTCTTGTAGCCCTCGCCTACGGCTTGGGCTAGCAATATTACCTCGGCTGTAATTATCAACTTACCGCACTTATATCATAATATACTATTGTACATCTACACATATAATAAAACTCTAACGGGACCGTGTCTGTACATGAAAGATTTTTTGAAAATTTTAAGTGTAGGTATATAGTTATCGATTTAGATACCAAAACACATTTTTTTACATTTTTGTCTATCTGTGCACGCATCACGCAAATACTACTGAAAGGATTTTTATGAAATTTGGTATGGAGATACCTGAGTACCCGGGTCAACATCTAGAGTACTTTTTAAACGACTTCAAAAAGGAGGAGGTTATCAATTTGTCTGTATGTTTTTTTTACTCTTTAGAGTTCTTTCTTATTATTTCAGAAAAATATCTCATTCCCACGGGAAAACTGGTTAAAAAGAGAAATACGTGCTATTCCGAAACGATTACACCCAGAAACTTGAAATATGGTATGTAGGTAGGTGTCTTATATGTAGTAGGCAACCGCTATGAAGGGATTTTTTGAAATTCTCACGGGAACGGGAAAAAACAGGAACCGCGCGCGCAACGCCGTCGCTTGAAGTCGCTGGAACCCGTTGTTTGAAATATCGTATGTATAGGTGTCTTTATGTCGTAGGCAACCACTATAAAGGGAATCTCAGAAATTCCCACAGGAACAGGAATAAACTGGATCCACAGCACCCGCTATTCAAATTATTATGGTCTTATATGGTTAAAGAATGGGAATTTCCTATCGTCATTTAATTTCATCTCGTCGAACCACTGAAAAATCAGGCAGGATGATGCTGTGATCGATCAGCAAAGGCAACTTCTCGACGATGACAAGTCAACATTTAATTCTATTTCATCAAAATTTCTTTCTTGAAATTTATATAGGTAGGTATGGCAGAGACAAAACATCGTTTTTGAAAATGTATTAGTACATAAGTTAACAAAAGCAATGAAGAACAACAATATTTTTTCCCACTTTGAAGTGTTCACTTGTTTTATTTTTTCAATTAACAGCTTCGTATTTGCAAGCCAGTTCGAAATTTAAATAAAACCTTTGATAAGTTGCCTCCTTGGTTGCCATGTTTTGGAGTAAAAGATTTTTTAATACAGTTGCTCAAAAAGTGGCGTATTGCAGGGACGTGTAGCGTTCGGGATGAGGGCTATTACACACTCGAGCTTTTTCTTTACCTTTTCCGAACTCGTGCGTTTACTTTCCCAACTGTCAAAATAATGTCTATTAAAAAGAAAAAACCAACCACGAAGTTTTTACTAAAAAAAATTCATAGAAGTTTTTATGATTCTGAATGCAAATATTTCTAAAAAGAAGCTATTAATTTGTTTCAATATCAGATTTAATGATTTGATTCAATGAGTTAGGTTAGGTTTCATTTCATTTCATCTCATTAAATTTCATTTTCATTTCAATTTCAATAAGTAAATTCTACCGAAGACTTGGCTGCATGGGAATTGGGCATAGTTCCCTTTGCCTACCCAGAATGGGTGAAGTAAACAAAAAAAAGTCTCTGCTTATTTTTATGGTTGGCGCCATTTTTCAAAAATGATAGTTGAGTTTATTGTGTTTTTATTATTTTATTAAATTGCTTAATTTTTTCGCAACTGTATTAAAAATAGTTGTTCAGTACACGTGCGGAACCGTCATTGCAACTTGTTCCGACTGTCAACCCTGACCTTCGGCTGCGACATTTGTCGGAACTCGTTGCGATGACAGGCTTTCCGCACTTGTAATGAAATATACTATTAAAATTACACGTACACTTACTATGCAATTTATTTGGCCGCTAAAAGACAACAGATATGGATTTTCATACATGTTTTACCAACCGCTGCTCATGTATTTGGCCAGTACAGCAATTTCGATTTAACTCGAAGAAGGTTGTCAAAATAATGGATATGACCATAATATTATGAAGAAGTGTGGTCACCCTAAACGATATATTTACATCAGAAAAATTAAAAGTGAATATCTTTAAAAACAGACAACGAATATGAAATATGAGATGGTAGATCTTTTGTAAAAAATTTTACAAAAAGTTGAACTAATTTCTAGTTTCTTTGATACTATAAATCTTAAGATATTCACATTTTTAACTTACCTAAAATGTGTGGACTGAGTGAGCATTTAAAAAAATTTATTATCCAAAAACCTGCCACGTTAGTGGGTCGTTTTTTATTTTACAAATTCCCATATTAATTTTACTACACTATACACATACATAGCAGTTTCAATATTCAGTTTCTTTATCACAAATCGGGTTTTCAAAAGTGTGCGGATTGAGTGAGCATTTTATTTTTTTTGTAAAACCTTAAATACGTTACTAGGTGATCTACAAATTATAAACGTAAGTTAGCTTAGGTTCTACTAAATCCTAGTATATAAATATTATATGTTGCATTAATACATTCGCTGATTTCGTTGGTAGTTTGGGAGAACTGAGTGAGCATACGTTAAACCCTGTATCTTTTTTTTTATCTTTTTACAAATTCAGGGATTACTTTTACAATTGTTTTAGAACTTTTACTAAATGAAGATCATTTTTCCTTTTTTTTCTGAGGGGTGCTCACTCAATCCACACATACACGACCTTGTTACATCGTCGCTAAAATTGCTAAAGAAACACTTGACAGGACTATAATTTTAATTTGACAGGACTAAATATCTCTCGTCTCTTTTCTTTTCTAGGAGAAAGAAAATTACAGGACAAAACTAAAATAAGTGTAGGGGGTAAACGCCTAGGTTTTGTATGCCGTTAATACATTCTGCTGTAGTATCATGTAATTTCTTAAGTGCATATGATGACTGCTTATAAATCGACGGCTGACTAAGAAAAACTTCCATCTGCGTCGAAAATAAGATCTGTGGGTTATTGTAACGATGAGTCAGAATATCCCAAGCCGTATCGTAATTTTCGGCTGATATATTAAGATGCTGAATAAGTCGCTCCGCTTCTCCCTTGACCTTCCCTTTAAGATGCTGCATTTTTTGTGCTTGACTGAGACACCTGTTGTTGTGAATGGTTTCCAGAAACAGATCGAAAAAAGTAGGCCACTGAGTGTAGTTACCGGAGAACGTAGGAATCTCTAGTTTAGGTGTTGCTTGCTGTAGATGGGTAGTAGAACTTAATTTTTTGTTCAACTCCCTTTTGATATAGAGATAGCGCTCTTCCGCGTCTAAAAACTGTGCTTCATAAGTTTTATTGCTACCCCGTAACTGATTGTCTATGCGCAGATGAAGAGTATCGATTACCTTCCAGAGATTTTGCAAATTTTGAAGTCCATCCTCGATCTCCCACTTTTCCTCCAAGTTATCGATATCGATTCTGTTGATTAATCGATTCAGAGCTCGAATATTAGTTTCTTGTTGATTGACGAGATCCTCGCCTTGAACGGTGTATTCTTCAAATTTAGGTGTTGAAAAAGATGGCAACTTCTGCGGTTTATATGATGAAATCATAGATCTGGTCTTTTGGTAATATTCTTTCATGTATCCATAGATGTTTTGCGCAAAATATTCATACTGCTTATCTTCAAATTCTGCAAGCTTACTGTGATTTTCCTCAAACTCCTTCCACAGAGTATCCAGTGTGATTAACCGATTCTGAATATATTCAGTGGTCTTTCTGCTAGAAGCATCCTTACGGAAGTTGATATTGACGCGCTCAATTTCTTTAGTAATTATACCTTGACGTTCAAAAATCGGGGTCATCTCCTCCATGATGATATATATATATTCTTTTTCTTCAGAGTAAAGTGCTTGATAGTAAATATGCTTGCTTGATAAAACTCAGTGTCTTTGCAGTCTCCAGCACGACTTTTACGCCTTCTCAATCCAACCGGTGAGACCCGCTTGTGGGAGGCCGGCGGACCGATTCGCAATCGCACTAAATTCTACAAACACTAAGCTCTCGTCTGCTTGACGAAGTTGATAAAATGAACTGCTGTAGATGTTCTTCCTGTTCACTGATTGAAAAGGCTCGAAGGACCAAAACATGTAGGGGGTAAACGCCTACAAGTGCTGATAGATGATAAGTTGATGATAATAGGGGCGAGTAGATACTCAAATTATAAATGATAAACAACAACTACTCGCGACGAGTGCTTTATTACCACTATTACATTATAAAAATAATCTATAATAAATAGTTGAAAAATGCTGACTCGCACCACGGCTCTTTATTTGTAAAACATCAATAAACTGTACAGCTGACTGTACAATAAGTTTATTCGCTGTGATCTACGAATAAGGCTGTGATGCAGAATAGAACCTATTGCTGCTATAAAGAATATAATAGCTATAATCTCAGCTTTCCTACTATAAATGAGTTAATCTGTCTGTTACCTTTTCACAACTGATCTTGGTGACATCTTCTTGATCTTAATGACATTTTCAGAGACCAGAGTTTACATCTTGAGGAACAAGATAGGTTATTTTTTATCCAGGCAGGCGTCCAGAATGAGAGGATTCTTGCCTCGCGGTGTGACCGTTCCCGTGGGAATACGGCGATAAAATATAGTCTATGTTACTCCCTGATAATGTAGCTTTCCATTGGTGAAATAATTTTTAAAATCGGTCTAGTAGTTTTTGAATTTATTCGTTACAAACATACAAATCATTCCTCGACAATATTCCGCACGGTTTCACCCGCGTAGTTCCCGTTCCCGTGGGGATAACGGGATGAAATATAGCCTATGTTACTCAGGGATATTGTAGCTTTCCATTGGTGAAATAATTTTTGAAATCGGTCTAGTAGTTTTTGAGTTTATTCGTTACAAAAATACAAATCTTTCCTCGTAGACTGTAGATGTAGATTAGTTTACTATAGCAGTGTTGGTTGTACGCACGATGCGTGTGAAGCCGCCGTGAAGGGCAATAGCGAAACTCGTCTCTAGGAGTTAGTTCGCATCGCGTACAATTTGTTTGCCATTGTCTTGCACCTCGCGGTGGACAATTGAATTAGCGGTTTTAAAGTAAATAAAACGTTTTGCCGGCCACGCAATACTATTAACAAACAGTGAGGTAAGCAAAGGAAAGACTACCAATTCTTTTCTTTGTATTTTACAGCTCTGTTATAAGTACAGTTGACCGTTGTGGATGGTCTTCATACGTCTGTACCAATAATAAAATTTATGTTTGAATTAAAAATAAATGCCAATTTTTTTGTGAAAACTGTTCTTTGAGCACATAAAGCTTTACACTCGTAGTGCGAGTCTCACCTCTAAGGCGATTGTAATAAGAACGTTCCAAAGTCCAATGTGTCAAGCTGCACGTGCCCTTGACTGTACGACTAGGGATTGAAAAATATTTATAAAACCTAATTTTAATTTATAGAATATACTAGGACTACGTACATTTGGAATGTACGATTTGATTATTTCATCATCTTCACCACCATCACCTTTACCTTATCATCTCTCCTATGATGCGCTAACCATTGCGCATTTAGTAGATTTCGTATCGTAATTACCACATACCTGACTGTCTCGTAATTACTAAATGCAGTTTTGCAACATAACTATTTATAAACTACTATACACTAGCAACTTTAATAGGTATTATGATAAAAAGAAATGTTATAAAGTAAACTTCAGCAATCGTAATAAAGCGATAACTCCGCCCATTGTACTTTTTTTTGTACATAGTTTTTGGTGTACAATCCAAGAGATTAAAATATAATATCCTATTATATGTTAATCCCTTTGTGTACAATAAAGAGTTGTTGTATTGTAATCGGACAGTAACAAATTAGTTTGCTTATTAGCAATCGTAAAAAATATTAATTGAATATTTTTCTTATTAATTTTTGAGTAAATGTAATCAAGTCTGAATGTCATGGTCACAAATTCGCAGTAATCAATAATTTATGAATTAAGAATTGACAAAACAATCTCATCTAATCCCTTACACACTATACGAAAAGCAATATGACACGTAACCTGACGCGTAACAAAATACGACATGTAATCGTCCTGCCACATAAAATTTGTCAGATCTCTAGCCGTGCCACATCGTACGAACCAATCATCTCGCACTCAGCTCGCCACGCATTACATCAGCAAGGTCAATTAATTACCCTTTGTGCATTGCAGTTGCAGTCACTTCCTTTGTTAGCTAGAGCTGCAGACGAACTGCATTGCGGTCTTAACAGAATATGTTAACGACACTCCAAAATGTCATAATTGCATCTGTTACAACACTTTCCGAAGTATTGTTGTATCTACACTGATATTATAAAGAGGAAAGATTTGTTATGTATGTTTGTAACGAATAAACTCAAAAAGTACTGGACCGATTTCAAAAATTCTTTCAACAATAGAAAGCTACATTATCACTGAGTAGCATAGGCTATATTTTATTCCCGTATTCCCACGGGAACGGGAACTACGCCGGTGGAACCGCGCGGAACATTTAGTAATATAATAAAATTGTAACAAACCAATGCTTAGGAGATATTAAGAAAACTTCATATGAGGTGTCTTCCTAACATCAATAGAAAATAGACAATTACTTTTAGAACTTTTTCCTGTCTGTTTCTCGTATGTTTGTACACGCATCACGCAACAATAAAAACTATCTTAAATACTATTCATTTTCACTGGTCAATTCCACCTGCCTAAACGCTCAATTCAATGTAATCAAATTGTACAAGTACAAGTTCTTACACTAGTTGCATAACCACCCCGTCTTGTCTGCATCTAATTGGTAGTTTCACTTCCTCAGATCATGATACAGATGCATGAATATGATAACTTGATGTAATAATCTCTAAGTAGGTCAAACATGTAGGTAAACTTGTTTGTATGTTTTATAGGCTCACTACAAATACAGTAAATTCACAGTACTAACATGAACTTTTTAAATACGGGTATTTATTGGTAGTTTTCAGAGAATTTTTCATGAAAATTTTATGCCTATTGTAGAATATTGAAAACTAACAGTTCAATAGATAAGATTGTAAATAAACAGATAATATTATTAATAGTATTTTATTTATATTATCTTTTAGATTCATTCACCTCTAAAGAAATATATTTAAAAATATGACCCAGTTTCAACTTTAATAAAAAGTTACAGTAAGTAACAAGAGCCAATGTTTTTACAGAACAAATTACTACCCTTGTAATATCATACCCATAGACCTATATCATATCATACATAAGTGTCTGAATCTAACACATGAGAATAATCTTTTATAGGGTTTATAGGATCATCATCATCATCCTGTAACAGCCTATTGCTGGGCTAAGGGTCTTTCCTTACACTGGGAAGTATGGGCTATAACCTTACATGCGAGCCCTACGCGGATTTGTAGATGGTGTTAGGCTAGTGGCCACCTACTGCAAGAATTTTTCAAACCACCCAAGGGTACCGACATGGTTTAACGACTTCAATTGTGAGTAGACACAACGAAAACCGGGGCCAACAGTTTAATGTGCATTTCGAAACGCGGAAGCGCTCGTGATACACAGTTTTGTGGAGAAATGCATGTAGCTTTAACAATATTTGTGTGCTTATTAATTACATAAATAATAATAATATAAATGCCACTAGGCGGTCACCCATTTACTGACTACCCGCGTAACGCTGAACCAGGATGATCGTTACAAACACTAGTACCGCAGGGCTACGAGTGCTTTTATACCCTATAAATTCTAATTATGTTATCTCCCATTTCACACCAATCCTTATAACAACTGGCTTTTGCCTGTAACTTCATCTCCATGAACTTTAAGTTATAGCCTAAGAACTAGGTGTTGACCACTATTATCCTGCCAAATTTCATCAAGATCAGTCAAGCGGTCTGTTTGTTTGTGATGGCTATTGCAAAGGTAACATGCTCTACCAAGCTACTTTGGCATATGTTGGAATTTTAAGTATGGTACACTTGACAGTATGTTGGTTTCTGAAATATGCTTAAACCCACAATTACATACTGAAATAAAAATTTGCAAGTATGCATTGTAAAATACAGGACAGCAACCAGCCTAAAGATAGAGTTATAAATTCAACATTGAGACAAGAAATAAGGTTACAATACAGTGTAGCAACATAAACTGTATGACACACTGAATCATAATCAATCTGTTATCATTGCCTGTTAAGTGGAACTGCTAACATAAGGCATGGACCTTTTAATAGCTAGGTGAATAAGATTGTGAAGGTGAAGAAGAAAAGTGACGTCCTTCAAAAAGCTGGGGTCCGGAGTGCGAAGAATAAAAGAGTGCATGAAAAGGCTTATGGATGTGAAGGAGGTGAAAAAAGTATGCAGAGATTGAGCAGTGACAATCCATCGTCTCTGCCTACCCCTGTGCGACAGAGGCGTGAGCTTTACGTATGTATGTATGTATGTGAATAAGATTTAATCTTGAATGTAATTTTAATAATTTGCTATATTTCTCAAACACTTAATAGGTAACTAACTTCTGATTGATAAGTAAGAGTTACAAGGTAGTTTACCTAGGTATATAAAAGTATTCTTAAAGTTCCTGATGCACTAAATTCCTAATCAGTTCAATGAGTATACTATAAAACTCTATAGCCTTTATTATGAAGTTTAACATAATTTACAAATGAATAAAATCAGAAACAACCAGTAAAATAGATTAAAAATTGCAAAGGTCATAGACAGTTCTAGCCATCCGGTGGGCAGATCATCTTCCCATCTCTCCTTCGTCTTGGTCACTCTTTGTCTCTTGGGTACAATTCTATAATCTCTTTGGTCAACAGGGGTAGGGGTATAACTGCTAGTCAAATCAGTTACTTTTTATCATCTGTCAAAAAGCAAACTTATTATGGAAAATGTATTATAAACTTAGGTTTACTAAGAGGTCTCATTGCCTCACTTATTTTTTATGATTTCTTATTCAGAAAAAAAATATATCGACGGTTGAAAGGCTATTTGATCTAAGCGACATTTTGTAAAACTTGCAGGAGGACGGTTCAAAGTTTTTTTTTTTGAAAAAAAAATCATAAAAAAGCAACTATTTGATAGACTTTTATTTATTTAATACAGTATATCCCTAATTAAGTTAGGAAGTTTTTTAAGTTACTACTGTTGAAAATTGTGTATTATTTTAGAAAATTTATGTTGGTTAGCCCAAAATGCATCAAATTATTATTTTTTTGAGAAAGGCAAAATGGTTCAAATGCCTACCGTAAATAAAATAGCTGAAAGTAAACTGGCTCAAGCATCGACCTAGAATAATATAATACGAGAGAAAATGAATCTAGTGCCAAGTCATCTGACAGAAGAATATGCCCAATGAGCCGAAGCAACATGATGGTGTTGCACCAGAGTGAAGTAGTTTGATACAGATGCCCATTAGAGGGACTGCAGGATGAAACAAAATGAACCCTTTCTAGATTATAGTAGATATTGATGCTTAGGCCATCGTAATTCAGCAACGTCCATAAGATATTTTTGAGGTTGGTATGGCACTTTATACTATTTTAGACAGTGTTTTGTATATTTTGTATAAAAAAAAACATTTTTGTGTAGAGGAATCATTCAAGTTGTTGATTCAATGTGTCTTGGAGCAAAGTATTAGATAAAGTGGTATAGTATAAACCTTTTTTCTACTAACCTTAACATCTTAAATCGCGGGTCGAAACCCACTAGGGTCACAGCTCGCGGACAAATAATTCAGAAAACTTAACGAATCATATCTCTAACTGGCATGTATCTAATGAACCTTGCTGTTCCGAACATGGGGGATTCGATTCTCACTATCAGCTAACACAAAAAAGACCAAAGCTAGACGCTACCCACGCCGAACCGACATACCTGGTTATACAAACGCCTTCTGGCACTCAAACCGTCCGTTAGGTTTAAGGGTGTTGGGTGCCTGGATAGCCCAAATGATTCGAAAACACCGAGAGTATATAACAGAAGCATAGGTACCACGACTGCTGTAAACAAATAGGTTCAAACACCAAAAGCAAGGGAAACTTTTGGTGGAACACAGAACATAGTAAGCTCAGGCAAACGGTGCGCAAACAATTCCACAGATGCAAAGATTCTAGGCTTCCAGAAGACATGGACCTATATAAAAAAAGAAAGAGCCTATTTACGGATCAAGACCGCACCCTTCGCTCGCTGAAAAACCCAAACAATACATAGTACACTAAATCAGACCGTGTAATAAGTAAACTGCTTCTAGAAACACACTTCCTAGACTGCAGCCTCTCCAAGGACAATACATGGGCAAGTAAGTAATCACACATACCTAATAACCAAGAAAGGTCCAGAGCCCGTACCGTAGTAACAGAGGAACGAATAAAATGGGCAATTACAGCCTTCAAGCCTTACAAATCCGCAGGCCTAGACGGCATCTTCCCTGCCCTACTGCAATGGGGAGTGGATTTCCTCACACCATGGCTTTTCATCCCTAAGCCAGGCAAAACCGATTACACACAACCCAAGGCGAACAGGCCAATAAGTCTGACATCATTCCTACAGAAGACCCTGGAGAGAATCTTGTGACCGAGATATTTGGGACGGGCCCCTTCGGAACTTTCCATTTTTCCGGTCATTGTTAGTTGTTACGCAGGCAAAGATTTGCCTATGCTAATATCACCTACTGCTGCCCTACAGGCGATGGTGGGGTAGCCGCCCCTGCACCTTGTCGTAAGGGAAGAAGCATCCCTAGTGACGTTCAGGCAGGTGTAAAGAGATTCCAGAATCAAACACAAAAAAAACTTAAAAGAGGATGCAATCTCGCGACACCCGGTGATGGCATCACCGAGCGATTGGACCCAGAAAATACACTGTTTCGTAAAACACTACAACGTAGAACTTACAGCAGGTCCAAAAGTGCTAAGGATCTACACTGATGGATCAAAAACCAAAATTGGAACTGGAGTTGAAGTCTACTCAGATGATCTAAATAGTAGAATATCCAGACCACTAGGAATGCTCAACACTGTCTATCAAGCAGAATGTGTGGTCAGAGAGGCCAGAGAAGTCACGGATACCCATATCCGTATACTCTTCCACAGTGCCTCAGTCCTTCAATCCTTAAAGAAAAACTAGATCACTTCGAGACTGATATTGGAGTGCCATCATGCACTACAACACGTTACGGTACTAAACCACAATACAGTGACACTTCAACTGTCACTGGCTGGCGTGGAAACGATGCAGCGGATGAACTCGCCAGGAGAGGTTCTGACACGAAGGCCATCGAACCCGAACCCATTGTACCCATTCCGTTTAACCAGCTTACGAACTGGTTTAGGGAATACACACAAATGCAAGCGGAGAAATGGTAGACCTCAACGCCAGGATGTAGGCAATCCAAGGAGGCTATGCCATCCCTGGACACGAGCTGAGTAAACGCCTTCAGCGCCTGGACAGAGACAGCCTATGAATTTTTTCGGGGACCATCACCGGACACTGCTCACTGAATAAACACCGACACACCTTAGGTATTACTGACAGTCCTCTATGCTGAGCGTGCATCGAGGTGGAAGAAATGGTAGCGCATGTGCTCCTAGAGTGCCCAACGCACTCGAAGAGCACATGCACTACCATCTCTTTGTTGCCCAGATCCGCAAGGAAATTCTTGGAACACTAGAATCCTTTGCGGATGTCCTGAGTAGACTCGGAAGTTTTATCTGCTTCTGTAGGGAGGTGGGCTGGTTGGAATAATCGGCTGCCATGGCTCACTCACGTACAATGGTCCAATTTAGGGACTAAGTGCGGAAACCAAACCCTTAAGATAGAAGAAGGTGGTATATCACCCTAAGCCTTTCGCAGTTCCTTTAATGTTAACAGCTGACTGACGCGTCCGCGCGGGTAGGTGAGATATTCGTATAACGGATACTTACACAGCGCGCGCAATAAATTGAACTTATAATTTTTACTTTTTTATACTCCCAAGCGACTAAGGAGTAGCTAATCTCATAATTTATTGGACGGCCTATGTGTTAAAACCGATTTGATAAAATAATGGAAATGCCAATTTTACGTATACTGAATTGAATCAAAATGTTTCAAATGCCATAACACTAATGAGATATTTAGGTAAAAAAAGCCGAAGTGACATCACTCATTATCCTTAATAGAGGATAAATGGGTCAAGAGACTTATTTAATTCATAGAACTTAATGCAAAATGGTTCAAGCGACACGCTTTTTTATTGTAGTTGAATGCAAAATGGGCCAAACGACATAGCTTATTATTTTGGTTTAATGCAATATAGGCCAAACGACGAAACCACAACCATGGCGAAAAAGCCAAATGCCCTAAGTCATCGAGTCCTCAAATTTGTCTAATTTTGTGTCGTATAGATCAATGAGCTCAGAAATGAGGCCTGTTTTGCTGTGGGTGCTAAGCGCCAAAAAAGTTGTCAAAAAAAATTGAAACCTGATTCAAACGACAGAGAAAAATTTGCTGATTCCGAATATGTATATAACTCAATATCGCAAAAAATGTCGCTTAGACCAATTAGCCTTTCAACCGTCGATATAATCTACCTAGTTAATTTGAGATGAGATAGTCTTTTTAATGAATGATTACTTGCAGTTTCATTTAGTTATCGTCAACTACTCTATTCATCCCTTTATAAAACTTTTTACATGTACTCAAAGAATTTATAGGACAAATAAATATTTCTTTCTTTCTCACATACAAGACTTTATAATGTGGTGTGAAAGTAAAAATGCAGCAGAATATACAAATGACTCATGGAACACACAAGTAGGTAAACATTACAAAACATCTAATAATGTGGATAAGATTGTAAAAAGGAAATAGCATTGGTGTACAGCGTAAATATAAAATTTGCTGTGCTGTTTGTTTTAGATTAAATTCTTTTCATTTGCAAATTTGCTACTATTATTAATTCTAGACAAATTCATTGTCAAGTTTTTTTTTATATTACTAGCTGACTCGGCAAACGTTGTTCTGCCATATAAATGGAGGGTTTGTGAAAGAGGGTAAAAAATCGGTTAAGCCGTTTTGGAGGAGTTCAACCACAAACACTGTGTTATGATATTTTTATATATTAGAAAGTACCTACCTTTCACGAGTGATTAGTGGCATAAGAACTTCCATTGTGAGTAAACATAACTACAACTGGGTATAACAATTTGACATGCCGTCACAAAATATTGCATAGATACATGACAATATTAAAACTCAGTTTACTTAATATTTTTTTATCTTTTTTTTTTTATAAGAAAAAGGGGGCAAACGAGCAGACGGGTCACCTGATGGTAAGTGACTACCTTCGCCCATGGACACCTGCAAGTCAAGAGAGATCTTGTAGTTCTTTGTCATGCATCACAATATTGCTGACCTAATCTAATTCCTGTGATAACAATGTGGGTAACAAATGCTGGTGGTCTGGCAGACTAACTGTCGCCACAGCCCCTGGCATGCTAAATACTAGAGATACAGCCTAATTATTTTTAAATACGCGAAAATGATGTCACAGCGCGGGAGCTACCTACGCTTCTTATGTCACGAACAATCTTAGACGGTGAATCCTTGCGTCCGACAGCGCCACTGCACAAATCCACATTTCGCAATAGACCAAAACAATAATACCTAACACGGTATACTTTCCAATTATTGCAGGAATAGGGCTCCAACAAAACTTAGAAGTTACTCGCGCCTTCTCCCTCATACTAAAGTTATAATTACGAAAAGGAACGAGACACAACTACCTGTCAAAACTTTACGAAATAAAAAAAGTATTTACACGCTCGATTCAACTTACAAACTATACTAATCAGCTATAGTATTAAATTAAATTATTAAATTAGTATTAAATTAGTGTACGTACCGTGGTCAAGTCAACATAAATCCAATACACAAGTCAGGTTCAAGTTATTGGCGAAAACAAGGAGCACAACACTGAAAAAACACCTTTTGATGTTAAACGTGGAATCACAACGTAAGCACTTGGGTGAACACAACATGCACTACCACTAGACCGTACGGGGATCGGGGAACTTGCACAAAACTGTTTATTTACAACGTCAGAAGATGAAATTCGATGTTACAAAATTCTCCAGACGTCTGTCGTTGACCAACAATTTTCGGCCATTTTGCGAAGAGTGAGACGAGAGAGAGGCGAGGCGACTGACCAATAAACAAAACTGAAGTGACTCCCTCTATCGGCGTTGTAATTCAAAATGTCATGTCGAGGTAATGGCAACATTAATGCTGCGTTCAATGTATAACAAGATTTCATTGTGCGTTCAAATGTGAACAATAACGCATTGAAGGTTTTTTTATTGTGCTTGCGACACGATGCGATGGGTGAAGGATGGGTGCGTGGTGGCGAGCCATGCATTTATTTTTTTTAACTTTATGGGAAATCAAATATTGTTGTATTTCTGAAAATCTTAAAACGCAGTCCTTGATTACATCAAATATTTATTGTAACAATTAACATTATAACAATATCTTTATAAAAAGAATAAAGAACGCAACATCTCCCGAAGCATTTACATATTTTGAACCACGATAACAAGCTACCAGGCTAGGCGATGTTAACCATGAACAACATAATTAATTCGAAATAATTAGGTCATCATTTGACACAAAATGCCTCTTTCTGTGCTTCAATAACGAACGTCTCGCGTTGTATTTAGCTTCGCACAGGTCGCAATCAAAGGACGCGCCAATATGGTGGCGTACAATATGCTCCTTGCGTCGTGACGCCGACAGAAAGGCCTCGTCACACAGCCCACACGGGTAAGGCCGTTCCCCAGTATGTAGCCTCATGTGGTTGATCAGAGACTGCCGTGTGACAAACTTGCCTCCGCACTCCGTACAAATAAAGTTCTTCTCTCCAGTGTGCTTCAAAACATGAGTCTTTAATGCGCTCTGGCTGTAGCATTTCTTATGGCACCACGAGCACACAAACCCTTCGGCATCAGTGTGTTCGTACTTTATATGCGCCAAAATTTGGTGTTTAAAATTGCAATGGTAACCACAGTGGTCACATATAAAAGTTCCAGCCACTCGCGACGGTGGTAAGCAAGTGTCATGTGCCATGTGCTTCTCGAACTCTACAGACCTCTTATACGTCCGGCCACAGCGATAGCAAACTTTGCCTGGTCTATGGTGCACCTTTTGATGCCTTTTCAAAGTGCTTGACCTGTTCAACAGTGTTTTACCACATTCACCACACTGTACCACTTGATGACTTTGGGTTATATGTGATTGCAATATACCAGCCGTGCCGAAGCTCTTGGGACATTCTGGACACTGATACTCTTTCTTAAAATGACTATTAAAGAAGTGTTGTCGCAAACTACCTGACGTAGGATACAGTTTCTGACACATCTTGCATTTAAATTCATTTTTTTTGCTTGGGTCATGCATTAATTCATGCGTCTTAATGAATATTGTTGAGTAGTCTTTGGGATTTCTGGGACGTTTTGAGTTTTTACCAGGTTTTTCGACTTTTCTGTTTGCAATAACATGGAATCTTGCCAATGCTGTTTGCTGGGGGAACGTTTGGCGTACAGTGTCGTAAAACTGGTCTATAGTCAATTCTTCCGCATTTATAGATATATACACAGACTGAAAGTTCCGGATATCCACTACAGTGTTATCAAAGCAATCATTCAGGCTATCAACTGCATTTATGAGGTTGACTGAGTTTTCTTTACATTTCTTAACAAATTTGTAGCTAGTCCGTGCCTCTTCTGTGCACGATTTGCACACATACTTACTCAAAGTGATGGTCTCCTTTATCTGTAACAGTATGATTTATTGTTATTAATTATGATAATATGAGCCTTCTATTGATGACGAAAGACGTGTTGTTTTTTGGTGATATCTAATATCGGAGAATATACTTCCATAACAAGGAGAAATATATGTAATTAAGCTACTTGGAGCAATACCTATTAAAAAGTTTACTGTATTTCTAATTAACATCTATCTATCCTGGTAGCTCTAATTCACTGTTGTCTTAAGGTCTCTTGTCTGTTGTCTAAGGTCCTCCATTATTAGGATAGCACATCTAAGCACGTAGAAAATAAACAACATAATATATAGTGTAATCGCCACAAATTACCGTAATAAAAATAAATAAATAAATAAGACGTTTATTCATTCACACAATGCTACACTAGACTTTACTAAAAACTTAGTTACTAGAGTAACAACACAATGTGAATGAAACGGTAATAGTTTATGACAGTTCCGTAAAAGTTCACACAACACCATCTATTGACACCTTTGAATACTCAAGTGACAGCTGTCACCGAAAACGCCTCATTACAATACCTTCTTACTCTATGGTCCCTTCCAGAGGTACCTAGCTAGAGATTTTTATATTAGGCCTATTAACTAAATTAGGGGTCCAATGTATCTTGTGAAATGTGGGTATATCCAGTAATGGAATACCTCTGCCTACCTCCTCGGGGATGAAAGGCGTGAGATTATTTATTTATTTTTATTTTATTTTTAACTTAATAAGATTTTTTTTACTAAAACATACTAGTTGGATATGTACACATAACAAACAAACATACAACAACCAAGTCTGGTTAATTCTTTTTTTATCTGGTAACCCTATGTAAAATTTAGGTTATGAATTTGTATTCATCTCTATTTTTATTTCTAAACAAAATATATGCAAAGACTTGAGAAATAGCCCAGCCTTGATGTTATACACTTACAGTTTTTAAGATACAGACTAAATATTTATTGGACGCTAAAAAAAACAGACCAATTACATCACAAACTCTACAATAAAAACGGTGTAGTTGTTTTGACTTTTGAGTGACGTTTTTACTTACTTCATCCCCAATCAAAGACTGCAATATTGTGGACATTTCTTCGGAGATTATGTTATCGTTATTCAGGTCCACCTCGAGGACAATATCGTCGTGTAACTGCACGGCGTCTGCATCGACACCACCGAAGCAAAGACAGCAGATATGAGCGAAGTTTCCGTCGGCCGTCTTGTTTTGAAATAGTTTCTCAGCAACAATTTTATAGCTCTCACACATATTAGTAATTGGTTTCATCGCTAAACAAATAGCCAGTTTGCTAGCAGAACTAGACGCTTAGTTGCAAAATCGGAATGTTATATACTTTTTAGTTTTTTTTTCTTTATTTCGCCCAACTTGTGTTGGACAGGAGTCATAGACCATTCAGCCTCGTCTTCGGTAAAGTTAATCTTTAAATGGCTCTGCTTAAAGGCTGATTCATGTTACAACGGGACGGGGCCCGTCCGGGCCCGGGCGTGCCCCGTCCGCGTCAAATGTTGAGGCGTGTTGTAGGATGGTTCGCCCCGGACGGGGCACGTCCGGGCCCCGTCCCGTTGTAACATGAATCAGCCTTAAGAGTCCTTGCAAAAAAAATACCTAGTGTCTTCAACACTTAATAATCGACAGTACACTTTTTTTCACTGCAAAGATGTCGAAATAACTTTCTGACCGTATGTACAGCAGCTAGCAGTCGGCATCATTTAATTTTAGTCTTGGGTTTTATTTTACCTAAGTACTTGGACCTTGGCATTATTATGGTATTTAGAAGAAAGATTTTTTTGGCAGCGATATTTGTATTTACTTTCATCATGTAAGGCTAGATCTGACCAAACTGGAATAATAAGCTTTTATTCTAGATTAAAAAACTATATAAAAGTTTTCTTTCATTGTTTATTATTATGTCAGAATATAAATATTGCATTTCAACTACATATAAGATCCCAGTGTAGGTTCATATTCCCGAATACTGCAAAAAACAGAATACATAATATATGCTTTTGTGAAATCATTTAAGTTTCTAAAATCTCAAATTTTTTTTCCACATTGTAACAATGATTGACATTTAATCTGTTCAATCTGCTATTAGGATTGACATGCCTCTTTTTGTGTCGAAGTAGTGAGCCAGTGGCTTTAAATATCCTCTGGCAGATGTCACATTTGAGGGACGGGACCATGTGATGACGTCTAACATGGTCCATTCTCCGTGATGCAGATATAAAAGCCTCGGCACAATGCTCACATTTATATGGCTTCTCACCAGTATGTAATCGGGTGTGATACAATAAAGATGTCTTCGTCACAAACCGACCCCCACATTCTAGACATAAGAAGTTCTTTTCCTGGGTATGCTTAACCAAGTGTACTTGTAGTAAGCTTGGTGTGTAAAATGTTTTGTTGCAAAACGTACACCTGAAACCCTCTGCGTTTTCATGCTCAAACTTTATATGTTTAGCTAAATATGGCTTGTAACAGTACCGTTTGTTACAGTAGTTACACTCGTATATGCCCTGTTCAGAAGTTTTTCTAAACTTCTGTTTGCATATATCGTCAGTTATGTGTTTTTTGAAAGCCTCCTTGCTCTTGTACACACGACTACACTCCTTACAGGTTATTGTTATATTGTGGTTCGATTCATGTTTCTGCAATACATATTTACCCTTAAAATGTTTGCCGCATTGTCTGCACAGATATGTTCTGTGATAATCATGTTTATGTTGTTGTAACATAGCCTGAGATATGAACCGCCGAGGGCACTTTGTGCATTTAACATTTCTTGGATAATGATTCCGGAAGTAGTGCCATCTTAACTTTTCGGGATCTTGGATTCTTTTGTGGCAAGCTTTACATTGGTAATGGATTGTATTATTGCTATCGACAATTAAATCACTTGTTGGAATTTCTGGAATGTCATAATTGATCCGGTATCTTTTCTTCTGTTCTTCTAATTTGTGCACGTCCTTTATTTTGAGAGGATCTTCATCCACCTTGATTGTAGGTTTGACTTCAGCACTTACGATGGAACGGAACCTTTTGGATGCAGCATAAGAAGTATTAACCTGTTGCTTATCATCATAATACTGGTTACTGGTATAATCGGCAGTGTTTAAAGCGACAAATAAAGATTTGTAACACTGAATATCTTCAATTGTGTTCTCAAGCGACTCAGCAACACTTTCAATGGCTTTAGATAAGTGGTTTGTATTTTCTTTACACATCCTGATGAACTTATAACTGTTTATTGCTGAACATTTACACTGGTCGCAAATTGTTTGGATGACAGATATAGATGCAACCTAAAACAAAAATATTTTGAGGTTATAACTTCGAAAGTTTTTTTTTTATATTTTATTGCGTCGCAAATTGAGTATTTCGCCTATTCACTTACTTCTTCACCCATAATAAACAACAATATTTGTGAAATTTCCTCCGTATCTTGGTCGGTATCTTTGTCGTCAATATTAATCTGCCCTATATTTTGAAAGCACAATAAACAGATATTGTTTCTATCAAATAAAACACTCGATATTGCATCGTTTAAATGCGCCATTGTAACGTACACAAACCAATAACCGTAACGTATTGAGAAACAGTTTTAAAAAATGTATCACTTTGCCGATCGTACGTATAGTCAAAGTCAAAGTCAAAGTCAAAATGTTTTATTCAAAATAGGAACTTACAAGTCCACTTATTGAACGTCATTTCAACTCCACGATTTAAATAGTGTTGCCAGCCAGGACTTGTCAGAAGTTACCTGAAATAAATAAAAAGTAACCTTTTTGCGTACAAAATAACCTTTTTTTTTTCCAATGATAGGGTAGGCACATATTATATAAAGTGTTAGTTGTATGTACTTACAGAAATAAGGTATTTTTTTCCGTTAAGCATTAAATTGTTTTATTTTATTACTTTGGAAGAACTGTACAATATCTGACGTGGAATTTAGGGGTGGTAGGGGGATGGGGGGTAGGGGGGGGGCAGTGGGGGACCCACCCCCACCACCCCCGCCTGCCGGAAACACATAGTTTTTTTTTTACGAATTTTTCAAAATTGAACATTTTACTAGTTTCTGGGGCGGGTTTGATTTGGGTGGTCATAAAAAAAAATAACCTGAACCTAAACATTCCACTAGTTTCTGGCGCGGGTTGGATTTGTGTGGTCATAAAAAAAAATAACCTGAACCTAAACATTCCACTAGTTTGATTTATGACCTTGCGTCTATTTGTACAGTTTTGAGGTTAATTTATTACAATTTCTAAAAATTATATCTCGAAAACTATTGATTTCCGAGCTCTGCAATTTTGGTAAATAAACCCCCTTATATACCTCTATCTACAAAAAAAAATATGAAGCAGAAATTCCACGTCACGCGATTTTTCACTAGGCTCCATGTCAACTTTGAAAATTTATAAAAAAAAAACTATGCGTTTCCGGCAGGTGGGGGTGGTAGGGGGTGGGTCGCCCTAAGCGTAAGTCGAGCTCAGCTTAAACTGGTAGTGTAAAGCTTGACTTGCTCTTAGTACTGTACAAGAATCATGTAAAAATAAACAAAAAATAGTTTGCAGAGAGTATACCTAGTATAGCTCGAAAACATATTAAAGTAAGGTTCAGTTTCGCGTTGTATTCATTTACTTATGTAAGAAACTAAAATTTTTTTACCAAATACCGGTAAATCACTTATCAGTAACCTTTTCTATAGTGTAACCTAAAGGAGTCAAAAATTACCTAAAAGGTTACAAAAGTAACCTACTGGTATCACTCTAATTTTTTAATTAATCCCAATTAGGAAAGGCAAAGGGATCTTGGCTCATACAGACTCGTCAGATTTGAATTTTCTCATACAAATGTGGTAAGGCTAAAAAATTGCTCTACTCCATTGTTGTGCTGATTGCTCTACTCCATTGAAAAATCATCATAATATAAATAAATTATTATAATAGATCGCGCCCGTGTTGGAGGAATGCAACCACAAACACAGTGACACAAGATTTTTATATATTAGACAGGATAGATATACAAATTACTAGGAACATGGGCGTACCCAGCTTCTGTCTGTCCCAGGGGGAGGGGGTCGTTTTGCCATACACACTACCACATGAAACTTAAAGTATAATGTAGTGTACTTTGTAGGGCAAACAGCCGCGAATGATCCTGCTTTATTATAGGTAGTTAAATAAATAAAAGACTAATTAAATTTGACTATGCATGGTTTCAGTACTGAGGCACGCCATCGTCATGCGCGGTTTTTTGGCAATTGCACCGTGCATTTTGCCAGTGTCCACTGCGCGGTTTATTTAAAAGTTAGATCATAAGGCCCCGTTTACACTTTGATTAGTAATTAGGCGAGTTCATAATGTTCTGCGAGATTTCCAGGGAGGGGGGCAGGGGAGGGTAGCTGCAGCTGGGTACGCCCATGATTAGGAACCAAAACATATGCACAGCACAAAATAAGTTTTTTAAAAGAAACATGGCGGCTCTTAGGAATCTCAGGAAAGCCAGGAAACAAGATAATAGTAGAGATGGGATTTCAGTATTTGCAGAGATGAAATTTACTGTATGTACTGGGAATATGAGAAAAGGATTAAAATGCAATTTTTCATAGGTGCATAATAATTTATTATATTTTGTTGTCATTCAATGTCACCTTTCATTATTCTCAATCATTTTATAATGAAAACATTCATGGCAAGCATCTTAATAAATTATTATGTTATGACTGACCAAAAATCTTAACTTCAACATCTGCAATGGGGTCTTGCATAAGAGACGGCACATACAGCTTACTTTGAGGATTATAATGTCTCCGCACATGATTTCGTAATTCAAATTCCATTACAAACTTCATGTGGCAAACGTGGCATTCCTTGGTTGGTCCGATATGTTTCCTCTTCTTGTGCTCCATCCTTCTGGAAGCTGAGAGAAAACTTTCGTCACACAAGTCACAAGGGAACGGCTTTTCACCCGTATGCAGCCTTATGTGGTTAACCAAAGCTGCATAAGTGACAAATCTGCCTCCACAATGTTCACAGTTAAAGTTACGTTCCCTGGTATGTTTCACAATATGGTTCATCAGTTTGCTCTTGGCATCAAACTTCTTGGCACACCAGCTGCAAGATATTAGCCGGCCGAAGTTGTGGAACATTTTTAGATGTGACCGTAAACTGGTCTTCTTAGCGTAACCTTTCCCGCATATATCACAGAAGCAAGTCGGCTCAGTCTGTTTCGGTTTACCGCAAATTTCTAAATGGTGCTCATAAGTGCGTTTGTTTATCAAGGTTCGGCTACATTTTGGGCATTTGTATTCGTCGTGTTTAATTAAGTGACTTCGCAAAGTGTTTCTGTTGGGGAATTGTATGAAACACTGTTTGCAGATAACGGCAACGTGATAAATTTTCTCATGTTGTTTCAACATTCTCGCTGTGCTGAACATTTTAGTGCACTGTGAGCACTTTATGCTCTTTGGGTAGTGCATTCGTTCTGCATGCTCAGTTAAGCAGTGTTGAGAGTGGAAACGTTTAGCGCATTGTGAACAGGAAAACTTTGTGTTCGTAGTGCCTTTTCTGTGTGTTTTCTTATGCTTAGCTAATAGTAATTTAGATTCACATTGGACTCCGCATTCCTTGCAAACGGTGTACTGCTGTCTTGCTTGATTGTATTTAGATTTGCCAACCGCAAGGGTTTTTGCGATTCTATTAAGAACTGTTGTCTTGTTTCTTTCGTTGATGCATCTTTTACTAGTGAACATAAAGTTGTTCTTTTCATTCAACATTAGGTAGGCAGTTTTCACGTTGTTAGGGTTCAAAGAGTCAGTGTCAGTCAAGCATTCTTCTAAACAGCTTAATGCTAGAGTCCATTTCTCGTTGGAGTATTGGCAGAGTTTTCTGAATAAATAGCTCTTCATGACGGTGTTACTGCAATCCATACATAGGCCTTGTGGGAGAAGGGGTTCCGTGGATACCTGAAAATGTTATAATGAATTACGAATTATAGACATTCGGAGCATTGTTCATCAAGCAATCTACATACACAGGTAGAATTAACCGCCTACAGCAACATTTTCATACATTGAAAGACAAAAAAGTTCTCAGTCATACAACTATTTGTGTGAGATGTGATGGATGAAGTAGTCAGTCCAGATGTAGGAGGTCTAAAGTGCTTTAGATACCTATGATCAGACGTTTAGACCAAATTTGTCCATACAATGCAAAACCTCAGAAAGTGCATGCACATGTATAGAAATACAAAAACTCAGTATTGTACCATATGCAGTCTAAATGGCTGGTCTGATCAGGAAGGTATATAAGACACTTTGAACCTCCTGTATCCAAACTGTAGATGGCCACCGATCACAACCAAATAATACTATGACAGAAAATCAACACTCAAATTAGTGGGTGGATTGTTGTACCCAAAGAGATTAAAATATAATAAGGCATAGACGACAAAGCGAGGAAAATTTGAAGTCAAAAGTTATTCCAAGTGGAATAAGTCTAGTACAATTTCTACCGAATGACAGCTCGCGTTCATACTAACTGACATGATAAGGACATGACGCTTAGGCTTCAAAGTTTTGTATGAAAATATTCCCAATGCCCCCTCTATGCCCTATTATATTTAAATCTCTTTGGTTGTACCTAGTTTGATATTACCAAAGCTTAGTACAATTATTATTGTCTCTGTTTGCCACTTACCTCTAATTCGAGGAACATATCCTTAAAAGTTATGATTTCATCAAAATACGGCCTCTGTAGTCTCACAGAATCGTGAATAGATATTTCTTCTTTCTCAGTGAGAGCAAAACATAACCTGCAAATATTAGAGCTATTCCCACTGACGAACTTTAGGGCAGTTATAGTTACAGTATCGTGTGAGACCATTTTTGTGATTACTTAATTTAAATAGGCACACAATTGTTTGATTTTTCGAAGACATGTACGTCTAAATAAACAAATAAAACTGTACTTTAGCAAGACTGACTGTCAATGTCACAGATATGTTTAACCACAGTCTATAACTAATGTCAATGTCATGTCAAATTTGATTCAGTAGAATTTTAAACGGACGACAAACGATTAGGCAAAGAAGATTATGCTCACGCAGCATCATCTGACGATTAGCGATTACTTTAGTCTGTGCGTGTGGACGAATGCAGCTATGTTGCTTGTGTATTTTTTGTTTGTTAAGTTTTAGAAAAACTTATCCCGTTTTTATCATTGATCGCTAAGAAGCGTCTGACAAAGAATACGGCAAGAGATGTTTTAGACGATTTTATTTAACAGATTATTGATAAACAGGAATTCCATTTAACAAGTTTTTAATCGATCACTATACAGTACGGCCACTTTAACTTGGCTTCTCTAAACTTCGGAGCTGACAAGTTAAAACAGCAGCGCTGTACTTATCCAAAACATTTAATGTTACGACATGACGAGCAACTTCCAGACCAAATAGTTTTGTATGAAATTGTATTGTGCAGTATGCCACAGACTGCTTTCTATCATGGTTCTATCTCGTACAATTTCATACAAATCATGTTCGGTCGCATCGCGGAGTTACCTCTATTGTGATCTAAGCTTTATAGTTTATCCGCTGAACAGTTTAGTTTATCTGTAAACAGAAAATTGCGTCTACATGGTGGCAAAATGCCATTCAGCAAAAAAATACTCTATGATAGTTGAACAACTAAAGATATTATCAAAGAGGTTGGAAGAAAATCATGACTTTTTCTTTAAACGTCTTTGGAAATTATGTACTCACTTCCTCCACTTCATCCTCGAAAAGCAACCTGGGGCCAATTCCACTAAATGTCAACGGTCATAGTTGGATGACAATGAAATGTCAATGGTCAGTCAATGGTGTTATTTTGACACTTTTCAGAGCAAAAAAACACCATCGACTGACCATGTCATTGTCATCCAACTGTAACCATTGACCTTTAGTAGAATTGGCCCCATTTCTTTCACTTTGTATGCACAAAAGTATGAAAGAGAGAACGCTAAATTAACTCTGTTCGGCGAATAGACTATGGTACTTATTATCTCAGATCAATTTCATATATATAAATATACATTCAATTGTCTTTTGACTCCATGTGAATAGATTTCCACTTTTGTATTTAGTTTTGAGCAGTATATACTCTCTGCACTCGTTAAATACATTATGTATGCACATACCTAGTAGTAAAATAAAAAAAAAAAATTAAAAAGAGTATAGTAAAGTCCACTAAATGTTAATCTAACTTAAACATAAAAAATAGTTACAGTATGATGACCGTTTTGACAAATTACAATATTGATAATAATACCAAAGGCCGAGTTAAGTTCACTTCTATGTAAAAGATACGTGGGACACAAGTCAGACACGGTTATTTAGTCCCAAACTAGGCAGGGCCTGTACTATAGGTACTAAACAACTGATAAGCATACTTAAATAAATATTAAACGACCAGACACGAAGCCAATAGTATCGAACCCGCGACCTCCGACTCAGAAGGCAGGATCACCACCAACTGAGCCAACAGACCCGCCATAATATAATAAAGTACAGCAATTTGCACCTTCAACGTAGTTAATTCGAAACTTCAAGAGCAAACATACGTCAAAATGGCCTGAGACGGCCGATACTGTTGTTTGTAGTCTACGAATAAGTCTACTAATGGACTCGATTCTGCAAACCACCTAAAATTCCTAATTTTAAGTTAGCCTATCCTTCTATATAGAATACGGAAGAAAAAGGACAGAAACAAACCATAGATTATAGAGTAATGTCAAACATGGAAAGACCGACTAATTTGATGTCTTATCTGTCAATTTTATCCATGACCCCTACATTGTTGCTAAAATTGCTAGAAACGTGTATTTGAATCCGTCCATAAGGTTCAATTTTGTTATTTTGATATTTCTATCGTTGTAAATAAATATGATGCTTATTTCTGTCCCTTTCCTTTCCAAAGCGGTCGAAAAGAATAGAGCTAACTTAAAATTAGGAATTTTAGGTTGTTTTGCAGAATCGAGTCCAGCAGACTTATTCACAGAGACTCGATACCGTTTCCGTTCGATTCGAGTCGAATCTCGATAGATTCGTTTCCGATGTCGATACATCGGAAACGAATCTATCGACATCGGAAACGAATCTATCGACATCGGCAACGAATCTATCGTGATGGGCTGATGTTGGTATCGAAAACGAATGTCATATGTGACAGCAACTGTCATATGTGACATTAGTTTTCTATACCAACATCAGCCCATCTCGATAGATTCGTTTCCGATGTCGATAGATTCGACTCGAATCGAACGGAAACGCTATCGAGTCTCTGTGAATATGTCTGCTGTAAGTCCTTATTCGTAGTTTGTAGTACATCTTTTCAAAGTGGCAAATTGTTTGTACATAAGAATAAAATAAATATTTTAACCAACGTTTTATTAAAGATAACTTAGATCAAGCAGTTAATTATAACAAAATAATACAACATAGTGACAGTGCATTCTATACATTACAATTAGTTGAGTAAAGCTATAATGTACATTTATTTCTCTTTGTTTAGTGCTTCTATAAATTCTTCTAGTTTCTCCTGGACCTGCCGAACGCGTTCTGGAAAAAAAAAACATAAGTTACGAAAATACAAAATGAATAAAATATTATAGGGCATAGAGGGGACAAAGCGAGGAAAATTTGAAGCCAAAAGTTCTTTCAAGTCGAATAAGTCTAGTACAATTTCGACCGAATGACAGCTCGCGTTCATACTAACTGACATGACGCTTGAGCTTCAAACAAGCTTCAAAGTTTTGTATGAAAATATTCCCAATGCCCCCTCTATGTCCTATTATATTTTAATCTCTTTGAATAAAGTATATATATGTTATAGTGTTAGCACACGAGAGTTAAGTCGAAAGGCAAGGTTCGCTTTCTGTCTCGCTTGAGCACATCACTACATACACACACCGGCACAATTAGCGGAACAGAAAAAAAAGGGAGTATTTACGCATTTTTGCGTGTTACTGGCCGGCTAAACAAGCTTTTTTTAAATTTGGGTTTTAATTTAAAAATGGAATACTAAGCGACTGCCCTTTTTTTCATTCTTTTGTTTTAATTTTCATTGATTCATTTTTTCCACCGCTTGTCCGTTTTTAGAAGGTTCGTGAATTCCATTTGAAAAGCTTTGAATTGCAGTTTTTGAGGCTTTTGAGTTTTTTCGCATATTGATAATTTACGAGCATCTAATTATGCCTGATTTAACGCCATCAGAAATCATTAGGGCAGATCAAATGAGGAGAAATGGTCAAACCTACAGATCGATTGCCAGAAGCCTTCGTCGATCGTTATCAACGATTTATCGTAGCATCCAACGATACAGATTGACGAATGCTCTAGTGAGAAGGAGAGGACAAGGCCGGAAAAGGTGTACTTCAAGGAGGGATGACCGTTTTCTCCAACTTCAAGTCCGACGGAACACGAGACTAACGGCGGTGCAGGCTCGAAATTTACTGGAAGAGGTACGAGCAGTAAGGATGAGTGAGCGGACAGTTCGTAGAAGATTCGAAGAAGTGGGTATAGGCTCGTATGTGCCCGCCAAAGCCCCAAAACTTGAGAGACATCATCGCACAAACCGTCTACACTTTGGTCGTGAACATCGTGATTGGGACTTCGACGACTGGGGACAGGTTCTTTTTACTGATGAATGCAGAGTTATGTTAAATCAAATTGATGGAAGGCAGCGAGTATGGAGACGCAAAGGAGAACGGTATATCCAGTCTAATTTTGAAAATACAGTTGCATATGGCGGCGGTTCAATTATGGTCTGGGGAGGAATATGTTTAGGAGCTCGTACGGAGTTAGTAGTGGTCGATGGTGGGAATCTGAATGCTGATCGGTATATCAGGGAGATTTTAGAAGAACATGTTGTGCCATTTGCCCCCTTTATTGGTAACAACTTCATTCTAATGCAGGATAATGCTCGGGCTCACAGTGCTCGCACAGTACAGACATACCTAAACCATGTTGGTATAACGGTGATGGAGTGGCCAGCACGGTCCCCCGATATGAACCCTATAGAACACGTCTGGGACTTGCTAAAGAGGAGTGTAAAGTCAAGAATGCCCCCTCCCAATAATCTCAACGAGTTGCGAAACGCATTACTTGAAGAATGGCAGAGGTTGCCCCAAGAAACCATTGATAACATCTTCCGCAGCATGCCCAGACGGATGGAAACCCTCATCAGAGCACGAGGAGGAAACACTCGATATTGAACAGTCATTGAAATTGTTGTTAAACTTTGGAAAATCTTGAATTTTCTGCTGTTTCTCTATAATTAAAAATCGAAGAAAAATGCATTTTGTTTAATTTAATTTTTATTTTTATAAAATTTTAAGTATGGTGTTACAAATGAATGTCAAAACATGTTAATTTAATTGTTGTTTCATTTTAAATAATATATTGTTTAAAAATTACATTCATTGTTCTAAATTCCCTCTTTTTTCTCCTTTTTTTTTCTGTTCCGCTAATTGTGCCGGTGTGTGTAGTATAAAACAAAGTCGCTTTCCCTGTCCCTATATCCCTCCCTATGTATGCTTAAATCTTTAAAACTACGCAACGGATTTTGATGCGGTTTTTTTAATAAGAGTTATTCTAGAGGAAGGTTTTAGTATTAGCATTGCACCCGTGCGAAGCCGGGGCGGGTCGCAAGTTAATTATATTTAGCAAGAACGACACGACATGTAAGTGTTCGATATTTGAAGTTGAATGTTTTTTTTTTATAATAAAAACGGGGGCAAACGAGCAGACGGGTCACCTGATGGTAGGTGACTACCGTCGCCCATGGACACCTGCAACTCAAGAGTCACAACTGCGTTGCCGACCTTTGAGGTGGGAGTAGGGGGAGGGGGGGCCTCCGGTTACCTCACTCACTCAACGAAAAGCAATGCATTGCTTTACGCTGGTTTCCTGTGAGGCCGTGGTATCACTCCGGTCGAGCCCAAGCGTGCCGAAGCATGGCTCTCCCATGTGCACAGAGTTTTGTCAAGGTTGTCAAATCGGTGTGTAACTCATGCATTACTTATACTCACATACCATTAATGGTAGCTGACCGACTTAAAGTCACTCTGATATGTGACATAATGAGAGCCAGATCAAACAAGCTCTCGGTTTTAACATACAAATGCCAATTTGCCGACACAAATGTGTGTGCACACACACACAATGTACTTTAGTTTTGTTTCTTAAATAATATAAATAATAGTACCGTTTCCATAGGTAGCTGAAATCGATTAAGTAATCGATACTGAGCAAACTAATTTCAGGAATTGCGCTTATTCTGTTAAATATTGTATAAGTATACTTACTGAGTTCTTCGGCTAGTTCCACCCGTCTTCCGGACAGCAGTTTTTTCTTTAACTCAGGGTCGGCAGCCATCTGTAAGAACGTCAATGGTTAAACATATATTCGGTTTTAATGTTACTTCAATTAAAGCTCAAAATCCATAGGCAGTAATACTATCTAGAACTTCAGTAGCGGTAGCGGCGTAATATCACTACAGTTATGTATGACGCAGTATCGTTCGTAGTGATTGTAGCGTAGTATCGGTATATAGTAGTGGTGGTAAAGTAGTCTCGTTCCAGCAGTGGTAGTGACGTAGCCTCGCTACGGTAGTGCTAGAGACATAATTTATTGCTCTAGCAGTGGTAGTGACGTAGTATCGCTACGGTAGTGCTAGAGACATAATTTATTGCTCTAGCAGTGGTAGTGACGTAATGTATCGCTCCAGCAGTGGTAGTGACGTAGTATCGCTACGGTAGTGCTAAAGACGTAATGTATCGCTCCAGCAGTGGTAGTGACGTAGTATCGCTACGGTAGTGCTAGAGACATAATTTATTGCTCTAGCAGTGGTAGTGACGTAATGTATCGCTTCAGCAGTGGTAGTGACGTAGTCACGCTACGGTAGTGCTAGTGACGTACCTCGTCGAGCACCTCCCTAAGGTCCCGGTCCAGGCGGGCTGCCTCTCGGTTCCCGATCTGCTGCCTCAGCGCGTTGGCGGTAGTCCTCAGGGTCTGCTGGACGCGCCAGAACATCACTACTTCACAGCACTCCTTCTGTAACATATTGCAACGATGTGGGACCTAATATTAGACCAACCGTCTCTTCTAGAGCTAAATTTGATCTCAATCCTAATAGACGGGACAATGATTCTGTTGATTTGCCGAAAGCTAAGCTCTACTGGACCGATTTAAAAATATATATCACCAATGGAAAGCTAGAATATCCCTTTACTCCCGTATTCCCACGGGAACGGGAACTACGCGCGTGAATCCGCGTAGAATCGCTAGTTTATAATAAAATTCGTCAAAGTATTAGATTACTTAGGGCCAGCTTCCAAATTCGCAAATTAAATCAAAATTAGCTGAGACTGTTAAAGCACATGGTAACTGTTCTGGTTGGTTGCTGAAAAGTGTTTTGATGTTATTCAACCAATCAAAACAGCTAAAATAAGATTTAAGAGATTGTCTGAAAATATCTCAATTCAATGTATCTCGTGAAATGGGGGATTATCCAGTAATGGAATACCTCTGCCTACCCCCTTGGGGATGAAAGGCGTGAGATTATATTTATATATATTTATTTTATTTATATTTGATAATATTAGTTTAATTTCCTTTCTGGTTAATATACATATAAAAGTCAATTACTGGAAAAATGTTATTATTTCTGATGAACATAAGTTGAACTTATGTATCACTATCACTACATAGTATAAAACAAAGTCGCTTTCTCTGTCCCTATATCCCTATGTATGCTTAAATCTTTAAAACTACGCAACGGATTTTGATGAGTTTTTTTTTAATAGATAGAGTGATTCAAGAGGAAAGTTTTAGTGTTAGCATAGCACCCGTGCGAAGCCGGGGCGGGTCGCTAGTTAATAAATAAATAAGCAACGTTACCCCATTCCCATTTTGTTGACTGTACAGGTAAAAACTCTTTCTGCAGTCCCGAGCTCTCGACTGCGCTTTTTGTAGGAAGTTCCTGCAATCAATTTATTTACTGTTAGATTCTTTAAAATCATAACTGTTTGACGATTACACACAGGACGAGACAAATCTTTAAATTTAATCAGCTTCATTTGTTTTTAGAATTGAAGAAGAGCTGTAAACAATAAAACACATCTAAGCATCGAATCTGGCAGCACATGACACGAACTCTTTTTTACCAAACATTAAACACATACAACAATTTACTTTTGAAATGAATAATTTTATTAATATAATAGTCAACTTTTGAGTTAAATAATAACCTTCGGGTTAAACGAAATTGGAATAAAAAATATTTATTATTATTATTATTTAATTAATACACTAGCAGGTCTTGAGCTGATGCGTGTATATCACTGCACTTGTGTTCATTGTTTAAAATGTTTATCAAGTCTATTTTTAAAACAGTTCACTGATGGGGCACTTATCACTGTTTCTGGGAGAGCATTCCATATGTTGGTGACACGATGGGGTAAAAAGTGTGTTCTGGGGTTGCTTGCACATAGAGGTTTGTCAGAATTTTTCGCCAATTTCATAGGATATTAGAGCTGTAATGACTTTGAATAAGCTTAAACCCCTAAATTGAATGAAACATTTTGAATTTAGAAATGTGAACTGACTTCAAGTAGACCGGCTTCCATGTCTCCCGGATGTAGTCGTTGTCCACTTCCACGCCGCGCCTGCGCAGGTTGTCCCGCACAGCCACCACCTGGTGATACCATCACTATATCAGCAGGAATCATCATCATCACTACTGTGCTATACTGTACTATTAAATACTAGTACTGTCAAGAGCACGCTGAGCTTGACACTTTGGACTTTGAGTCGACCCTGTATTCTATGGCAAGCAGTATAAATCAGAGCTCAGCTTAAACTGGTAGTATAAAGCTTGACTTGCTCTTGACTGTACCTACACCCTTATCGTAAATTTGTACGGTCCCAACCTATCACGGTCTCCAGACTCTCATACTGGATAAACCATCAGCATAAAATTTAATTGTAAGTAGCTATAGGTAAGTCCATGAGAGTGAATAAATTATACTATTATATTTATTATTATCAACGTATGACGATTTGTGTTATGAGTAGATCACATTGAAAGTGTAAGTGTTTTTTTGTGATATCCGGACAGACATAGCTGCACTATAATGCTTTTATTTTTACTGCTGTTGTACGAAACCCTTAAATAAATGATTTTATATTTTAAATGGAAAAAAGTGTAATACCACTACTGATATCGTAGGAAAATGTCGAAAGAATGACCCTATCCGTGTGTGATTATTATTTTTTATTTATTTTAATTAATAAGCACAAAAATCATTTATTTGCTATAATTAGGGTTGTCACAGAGGATGTTCATATGTATTATAGTTGCTTAACCTAATTAGCCATGTAGATCTATAGCATGCAAATTTATAGTTAATAGTCAGGTACAGAACATTAATGCAAAATTTATTGAAATATAAATTAATCATCTCTTGGCTTAAATTTTAAGAAGTCATCAGTCGAATAAAACATATTACTGAGTAGCCACTCACGCTAAATACATTTGACTGTGGGATCGGAAGTCTCTCTTATTACGTATTACAATTTTTAACCGACTTCAAAAAGGAGGAGGATATCAATTCTTCGGTTTTTGTGTGAACCGATTTGGATAATAGGGTTGTGTCCTACCTAGTCAAATCAGTTACTTTTTACGATCTGTCAAAACGAAATTTTACTATGGAAAATGTACTGAAATAGCAAACCGTGACGTCATAGTTTGTAGTACTCAATTGCAGCACTGTTTTTGATTGTTTTATTATTTTTAAATTTGCTATAATTGTAAATTGAAAATCTAAATACATATTTTGAGGTGTTTTGGGATAATCTTTTTAATGTATGACTACTCGCAATTTAATTTCGATGCTGTCAACTACCCAATTCTTTTTTATTTGAAAGCTGGTGCTTCCCGTGTGGTCCCATTTTAATTTCGTCTAGTTCTGACCACGGTATCTTTACAGTTCTATGTTATTGATATTATTCCAATGAGAGTGAAGTGATACCTCGTCGTAGGCCAGCGCGGGCCTGGTGGCTCCCAACCGCTGCAACTCCTGGCGGACATCAGCCCTTCGCTTCTGTTCTTCCGAGGTGCTTTGCCACCATAACCACCTGTCTTTCCAACCAGGACCTGGGCATAACATAGGACCATTTTCTTTATTTAATCACTAGCGGTTTCACCCGCTTAGTTCCCGTTCCCGTGGGAATGCGGGAATGAAATGTAGCCTATGTTGCGCAGGGATATTCTAGCTTTCCATTGGTGGAAGATTTTTTAAAATCGGTACAGTAGTTTTTGAGTTTATTCGTTGCAAACATACAAGAATACTAATCTTTCCTCTTTATAATGTTAGTATAGATAGTGAATACAGGGAACATGATTAACGGAGCAGTGCACTCTTTTATGAGGAGCCAGAATGAGACAAAGAATTGGTTGTCTGTAAAGTCGGTTTACGGACGATAATTTTAAGTGAAAAATTTAATACTCGAGTGGAAGAGAGATAGATGCGTCACAAGACGAAACGCTTAGGCCGATCGTGCCTCTATCACTTGTTCTGCGCTCTCGCTTGCACGCTCGGCTCAGGCGGAACGTGACACTTTTTTGTGCGTGCAGCCGGCGGTCATCGATTTATAACACGTGATCATGTCAAAAAGCACGCCTGGCTGTGCGTGTACAAGAGCAGTGATAGCGGTTAAAGAGCCCGTCTCTTATCACGCATAAGTCTCGAGTTCGAATCCTGGCATGTACCAATGAGCTTTTAAAAAACTTACGTCCATATTAATCACTAGCTCGACGGTGAAGGAAAACATCGTGAGGAAACCAGCAATTCCCACAATTAATTCTGAGACATGTGTAAAAGACCCGGTCCGGCAATGGGCTTACCACCTATCACGTTTAGGGGTCCAAAGAATATCTCGTGAAAAGTGGGTATATCCAGAAATGGAATACCTGTGCCTACCCCCTCGGGGAAATAAGGCGTTAGTTTTTAAAATTTTTATTATATTACGCGATTATTCCGCCAAATATGAACCGATTTTGATTATTTTTGTTTGGTAGATCATACTTCAATGTCCCTTTTAAATTTTATCAAAATCAGGCGAACAGTTTTAAAAAAAAATATAAAAGTCTAAAAATTTTGTACATCGGTGATATATTTAGTGCTATTAGCATTTGGTTTTTAATATTTAAAGTTGTTTGTTATTATCGAAGTCTTTCTCTGGTAGCTGAAAATAGATTCCTAAGACGAGAAACTGACCCGTGAGCACCCTGAGGTCCCTCTCGACGCCCTCCAGCCTCTCCCTGAGGGCCTGGTCCATGAGCGCCACGGCAGAGTCCCAGTCGGCGCGGGACCCCACGCAGCGGTCCTGCAGCGCGTTCAGCTGCAGCACGCGGAGCACCTGAGGGGGACACGGCTGGGGTACTGACAGAGCAGAGGGGTACGGAGGGAGCAGAAGGGTACTGAGGGAGCTAGCGAGGGGTATTAATAGAGCTAGTGAGGGTATAGATAGACTAAAAGGGGTATTGAGGAAGCTAACGTGGGGTATTGAGAGTAAATAGAGGTATTGAGGGAGGTGGGGTTTTTAGAGAACTAGCGAGGGGTACAGATAGAGTAAAGGGGATATTGAGGGAGCTAGCGAGGGGTATAGATAGAGTAAAAAAGGGTATTGAGGAAGTTAGCGTGCGATATTGAGAGAACTAGCGAGGGGTGTTTGGAGAGTAAATTATTGAGAAGGTAACTATGCGATACGGAAGCCAAGAGAGGGCTAATGAGTGGAGGTATTAGAAAGACCGAGCGCATGGTATTCAGAAAGCAGATGACTGAGAGAGCGAGCACAGGGTACTGAGAGAGTAAAGGCAGGGAATTAAGAGAGCAAGAGATATGAAAGGCAAGCCTATTCTATGAACGTATAAGTATGGAAAAACTAATAGATATGCGGTATTGATAAGACGAGCAAAGGATACTGAGTGAGCAAATAGGGGTGAATTTAAACGCAAGCATGAATGAGTTAAATGGCCACTAGCCCAACACCATCTCCCAATCCGCAGTGGGCGTGGGAGATTATACTGACTGAGGGAGAAAAAGCTGGGTATTATGAGAGCAATAAATACGAAAGGAAAGCATAGGAGATTACTGCCCATACTTCCTCATGTGTGAGGAAAGACCCTTAGCTCAGCAGTGGGCTGTTACGGGTAGATGATGAAGAAAATTCAGTGAGGCTCGGGTTTTTTTTTTTTTTTTAAATCATTTATTTAAACGGGCTTTTAAAGGAAAACCTTTATGTCAGCCCTATTGGGCAAAACTAGGGATGCAATACACACAAAAAAAAAAACAAATATCTTCTACACTCCCTAACTACCTAATCTTGAGACAGTTTACAACGTTTAGGGGTCAAAGAATATCTGGTGAAAAGTGGGTATATCCAGAAATGGAATACCTCTGCCTACCCCCTCACGGATATAAGGCGCGAGATTGGACTCGATTTTGCAGACCAGCTAAAATTCTTAATTTTAAGTTAGCCTATCCTTTTCCATAGAATACGGAAGAAAAAGGACAGAAACAAACCATAGACTAAAGAGTAATGTCCAACATGTAAAAACCCACTAATTTGAACCTTATGAACGTGCTTATCTGTCACTTTTATCCATGACCTTGTTACATAGTCGCTAAAATTGCTAAAAACGTGTATTTGAATAAGATGTGAATGCGTCCATAAGGTAAGACATTGTAAATAAATATGGCGCTTATTTCTGTCCCTTTCCTTTCCAAAAGAAATAGAGCTAACTTAAAATTCGGAATTTTAGCTGGTCTGTAGAATCGAGTCCAATGTTTATTTTATTTATTTATCTTACGTCCTGCGCCCGGTCTTCCCAATGGTGTCGTCGAAGTGCCTCGTCGACGGCGTATCGCTTTACGGGTTCATAAACGGGGTCAGAATCAGCTGCTCTCGACATGAGTTCCGCGAATTCCTCACGTAAAGCGCCGCGACCAGCTCGTATCGAAGCCGTAGCTAATTCAGATTCCGCCCATTCCCTCAGTTTTATATCCACCGATGTGTTGAATTTGTCTGTGAAACGTGTTTTGTTATTAGTAAAATGCAAAATGACAAAAAAAAAAAGAAAACAATATACGTTTTGTCACTGTGATGAGTGTGTGATGGCGAGGGTGTGACTATCGCATTGGTTATTAAATTATATGATTAACTTAATAGAACTGGACTAACATACATGTAGAAATGAATTTTAACATGTAAAAAATACAATCTATACTAAAATGACATTATTGTATGTTCTAATTCCGTAATGATATTGATTTTGATTTACTATTTCTTTTTACTCGATATAGAATTATATTTTGAAGTAAATAGTATAATTTTACTTAAAAATATAATTAAAAGCTCGTAGAATTTTAACTATTTCATTCTACATGCCTAACAATATAACATACAATCTTACAAATATTTTTAAAACGCGAAGTCGGTAACCATGGATGGATGTTTGTTACTCTTTCACGCAGAAACCATTGAACTGATTTTGATGAAACTTTACAGTAATATAGCTTATACATCAGAATGGAATTTATAAAGATATTAGCTATTCCCCCGACTCCGTCTGCATGCATTCTACTATGTGTTTTTCTGTTATTATAAGTAAACCAATCTATCTCCATACCATAATTAGTGGTTTAGGCGTGAAAAACAAACAAAAAAAAAACAAACTCACTTTCGCATTTATATTATTACTTAGAATTGTTTAAAATACGGTGAACGAAGTCGCGGGCGTTCGCTAGTACTGACCCAAACTAGTGGCTCTTCCAGAATAAAAATCTTTTATCTTTATCTTCTTATACTGTTTTTTTTTTACCGTCTGGAAAAAAGTATGACGTATAAGGTATCTAGAGCCGAAGTTATACACGAGATTAATTGTTAAATATAGTCATGTTTAATGCAATTTAAAAATCTAGAAACAAATTTTTGAGATTTTTTTTTTAAAGTAACATTGCCTAATGAATCTATTACACTTACCTATCACACCACATTTTTTTCCAGACGGTAAAAAAAGTCACCCTGTATATAAAAATGAATCCCTATTTCCCTTGGTCACGGCATCACGCATGAATTTCGGCAATCCTTTTTTTGTTGTTTGTTATTGTCAGAAGGTTCTCATGAAAAAAAAATCTGCGCAACTTTCTTATTTTTCGTTTGTTTCTGACTTTCAAGTCAGAAACAAACGAAAAAAAAAAACAATTTAAGAAAACACAACGACCCTGACTGTTCTACAGGACAACGTCAGGTCAGCCAGTCTTTTATAAAAATTTCCTTAAAATGTTTCTGTACTTGATTAAGCTACATGATTCGACATCTACATGCTATCAAGTCTACTCTGAGGCTTTTAGGGTTCCTCACTGGTGTCTAACTCGTAGGGGTCCAGCCATATCGTAGTGGCAGGGTTCCCGTCAACATGCCTCAGTTTCACAGCTCGAATAGGCAGCGACACAGCTATGGATCAGGGAATTAGGGAATAGGAACTGGACTACCAATATCTTATAATCAGTGATCGAATATTCGGATGCATATTTAAATAAAGTGTAGGTGTTGGTTATTATGGAATGCACTTTTGTATCGAAAAAATCCCGGGAATTCCGAAGCGACAATTTTTTTTTTTACAATATAATCAAATCGGGTGTAGGAATATTTACTTAGTTTAAAGTGTTTGAAATTATTATGGAATGCACTTTTGTATCGAAAAAATCCCGGGATTTCGGATTCAACAAATTTACTGTTTTTATTATAGAATCAAATCGGGTGTAGGTATATTTACTTATTTTAACTGTTATATTTAAAAAAAAACTAGAAATAATAAGTTCCTCTTCATTTTTCTTAAATTTTCAAAACATTCATCTCAAAGGAATAATAAATAACATCCCCCTGTTTTTTAAAAATAAATACCACATGCTAAAGACGACGTTTCTTCACCATATTACAGACTAGTTTCGCATTCCCAAATTTTTTGAAATCCCGGGATTTATATTTAAAAAATATGTTTAAAGAAGCCCCTTCCATAATTTCCTAACCAAAAATGAAGTTTAGGTAAATATGCATCCGAATATTCGATCACTACTTATAATAGTATATTACATGGCTAGGGAAGTAAAATAAGAAATGTCTCAGATCACATGTAATTGTCGACCGAGGCGAAGCAGATGTCTACAAACATATGATCTGAGGCTGACGAGGATTTCAGGACTTTCTACATCCCTCCCTTGCTTATCGACAGTAAAATGATAGCACTGTTACTGAAGACGTTGCGACTTCTTGAGGCAATCCAAAAATGTCAATCCCTAGCATTTTATCGAATTTCCCTTACTGCACACTTTCAAGGACAGTTGCCAGATAATGTACTAATATGAGTCAAATTCCGAAATATAGAGCAAAATTAAATTAATACAAAAAACTTGACGTCCCTCTTCGGATTCCCGCCAAAAGCCCTAATAGGATAACTATTTGTACCTACAACTATAGCATAATATATTGTTGCACCTATAGTCTATTTATTTCACTTAGCATGGATTCAGTGACAGTTCACATTTTTCCGTTTTATGCTTACTACTTTCGACTAGTACATATTATTGTGTTTTTACATTGATAAAATAATAAAATATTAATTATTTTCAATCCTAATATTTTCATTAGTCGAAAGTGGTAACCGTAAAACTGAAAAATGTAAACTGTTACCGGCCGGACCCATGCTATGTAAAATAGACTATATATATAAAATGATAAACTGACTGACTGATTCGTGACGTATCAACGCACAGCCTAAACCGCTGGGTCTAGAGACTTGAAACTTTGCACATAGATAGCTTATACAGTAGAAATAAACGTGCTGGAGAGAAGCCTTGGGTAAAAGCTAGTAATAGACAAAGGTGGGCGCATACCGACGTCCTCGCTGGCCATTGCGGCGGCGGGCAGGTATATCCCGTCGAAGACCTTTTCGGCTGCAGCGGCCCACAAGGCCCCCAGCAGCCTCTGCTCCCAGGAGGGCGCCGGGATGGCGGACAGCTCGGCCGACTGGTCGAGCAGCTCGGCGCGAGCACGCTCGAACAGCTCGTCGCGGTCCAATTCCCGCTGTCTGCACCCAACAAGTATACAATTGGGTAGTTGACAGCATCGAAATTAAATTGCGACTAGTCATTCATTGAAAAGATTTTCCCAAAACACCTCAAAATATGTATTTCTATTTTAAATTTACAATTATAGCAATTTTAAAAATAATAAAACAATCAAAAACAGTGCTGCAATTGAGTACTACAAACTATGACGTCACGGTTTGCTATTTCAGTACATTTTCCATACTAAAATTTCGTTTTGACAGATCGTAAAAAGTAACTGATTTGACTAGGTAGGACACAACCCTATTAACTATGTAACAGTAACGAATCAGCAGGGGTATTCAGGGAGCATCGATATTCGATATCGGAAAATCTGTCGAACACTTTCGAGATGGGCTGATGTTGGTATCGAAAACTAATGTCATATGTCACATAAGGATTCGGAAAATTTTCCGTGGCTGCCAGAAACGCCTAGAATAAAGTTTTTCACTCGATCTAAATCGAACGGAAACGGTATCGAGTCTCCTCGAATACGCCTGCAGTTCGCCATGGGTAAATTTTCTTGTGTGCATCTGGATTGAGGGCCCACTTTTTAAATTATTGCAAAACGAAATGATACTTACAGGGCATTTACTTAAAATTTTGTAAAACCTAAAGCAAAGATTCTTAAATTTCTTAAACGTGAATCAAAAGAGTTATGGTCAAATAGCTTGGGCCCTCAATCCTGACGCCTGCATAAAACGGCATAGTCGAATCTCAGAAAGTACTATCCCTGGGATAATAATTATTATTCGAGTATTTAGTTAGGAATTTGTTAAATACATTAAGAAATTGTCAAGTCTTAAGAATGCGACAATACAGATTTATGGCGGTTTAGCTTGGGCCCTCAATTCAGCAATTTTGATATTGTACAATCAGCAAAAAATATGAGTTTTTCTAAGGAAAGATATTAATACGACTATAATATATTTGAGTTCCATATCTCGGAAAATTTGTTAAAAAGAAATAACGACACAAAAGTTAATTGTTAAAAAGTTATTGAAATTCGTATTTTTTCAAAACGTCTGAACTGAGGGCCCAAGGTTTTTGTCAGTATTGACTAGGCTAAGCCTTCTACACTACCGCACTTTAGGCTAAGTATTTTAACAAATTTTTAACTAAAAGGCTACAAAGCGTCCATTCTTCTAAATGCCGTACTTTAGGAGAAAATTGATTTTCGATGTTTTATATGAGAAAATTCAGTAGGGTGACCATAATGTTTATCGTAAGTATAAACAAGTATTCGTCGTGATCATGTAAGTAGTATTTTGTAAAGCGCAGATACAATATATATAATTATACAACGCGTAACAGAAAAAGCGCAATTCCTCATACACCCCGGTTAGTAAATTAATATACTAAAAAAAAGATGCAATCGAACTTTAGTTGTGTCTAACCAATTTTCTTAAATATCGATCAATAATAGCACGATTTCCATAGATAGCACTAAATTCAGCTATGCTAATTAATTTTACGGAAAAATTTAACACATTAAAAATAGATGAAATCGAATAAGTAGTCGATACTGAACAAACTAATTTCAGGAATTGCGCTTATTCTGTTACATATTGTATATAATATATAAAGCTCGATATAATTATACAGGGTGAATTTTTCAAGTGGGCGTGGTAGGCTAAATCAGAAACTATGAGGAATATCGAAAAGTACTTAAAGAAGTCTCGGGCCGGATTTCGATGAAAACTAAAACTGCATCTTTGGATTTTTGAAAAATCAATAATACTATCCAGGAATCGAACCCGTTGATTTTGGAAAAAAAAACTCAACCTGTATTATTACACCATTCGATAGTGTCGCTAATAAGGATCGAATTCTGGGAAGAAATGACGCATGAAAAACTTAAGGAAAACGTTGGATTTTAATAAAGTGATTCATATTTTAAAGTAATGCCTTAATAGCATATCTGCATTAGCTGTGCTGTGCCCTCACCTACGTATGCGTGGAAAAATAAAATAAGAAAGTGCCAATAATCAATGAAATTATGTATTGGACGTATTAAAATTATAACCCTGTATATTAACAACTAGCAGTGCCTTGCGGTTTCATCCGCGTAGTTCCCGTTCCCGTGAAAATACGGGAATAAAATATAGCCTTTGTTACTCCCTGGTAATGTATCTTTCCATTGGTAACAGAACTTTTTAAATCGGTAACGTGGTTTAGGCCTGTTCCCGTGGGAAAATTATAGCACATGTTACTCCCAGAAAAGTACGCTTTCCACTGGCAAAACATTTTTTTTAAATCGGTAAAACCGGTAGTATTGGAGCCTTTTCAATACAAAAAATCAAAAAAATCCTCAATCCAATATATTCCAGTTCCCGTGGGAATATCAAAAAATCCCTTCATAGCGGTTGCCTACGACATATAAGACGCCTACATAACATATTAGAAATTGCGGGTGCCCATCGGCGTTTCCTGCGCGGATCCGGTTTATTCCCGTTCCCGAGGAAATTTCCAAAAATCTCTTCATAGCGGTTGGCTAAGATATACAAGACACCTATATTTCAAGTTTCTAGGTGTTATCGATTTCTTTTTTCACCTGTTTTTATATTTTCCCGTGGGAATGAGATATTTTTCTGGAATAAAGAGTACCCTAGATGTTGACCCGGGTACTCAGTTATATCCATACCAAATTTCATCAAAATCCGTCTAGCAGTTTTTGCGTGATTCGTGCACAACCAGACAGACAGACAGACATATATAGACAGACGGACAGACAGACAGACACAAATTTAAAAAGATGTTGTTTTGGTATCTATATCGATAAAATAGACTAGATAAAATAGACTCGTTAAAATTTTCAAAAACATTTCATATACAGCCACGGCCCCGTTAGAGTTTTGTTTTATGTATAGATAACATTTTTACATACTTTAACCTTAATTTGTTTTTAACAAGAAAATAAAAATAATATGAAACCCTGCCAAAATCTTTATTATTTTACATTATAATCTGCCAAAACATATGAAATTGTATGTATATAATTATATTATACTATCACTAATATGAGTCAAAACCCGAAATACACAGCAAAATGAAAATTAAACAAAAAACATGACGGGAACGCGCGTACGTCAGGCGTCAAAAATACGAATACTATGATAACCATTTAAATAACACCCTATAATAATTATTGGATCACACAAAACGTAATCGCTTCCGACAACAACTATTCGCTTATGAAATATCTTATATGAGGATACATGCTGATTTGTCTCAAAAAAGTAACAAAATCATATACACCCTACTGAATTTTCTCATATAAAACATGGAAAATCAATTTTCTCCTAAAGTACGGCATTTAGAAGAATGGACGCTTTGTAGCCTTTTAGTTAAAAATTTGTTAAAATACTTAGCCTAAAGTGCGGTAGTGTAGAAGGCTTAGCCTAGTCAATACTGACAAAAACCTTGGGCCCTCAGTTCAGACGTTTTGAAAAAATACGAATTTCAATAACTTTTTAACAATTAACTTTTGTGTCGTTATTTCTTTTTAACAAATTTTCCGAGATATGGAACTCAAATATATTATAGTCGTATTAATATCTTTCCTTAGAAAAACTCATATTTTTTGCTGATTCTACAATATCAAAATTGCTGAATTGAGGGCCCAAGCTAAACCGCCATAAATCTGTATTGTCGCATTCTTAAGACTTGACAATTTCTTAATGTATTTAACAAATTCCTAACTAAATACTCGAATAATAATTATTATCCCAGGGATAGTACTTTCTGAGATTCGACTATGCCGTTTTATGCAGGCGTCAGGATTGAGGGCCCAAGCTATTTGACCATAACTCTTTTGATTCACGTTTAAGAAATTTAAGAATCTTTGCTTTAGGTTTTACAAAATTTTAAGTAAATGCCCTGTAAGTATCATTTCGTTTCGCAATAATTTAAAAAGTGGGCCCTCAATCCAGATGCACACATTTTCTTGGTAGGACAAAACACCCAATTACTGATACTCTAGTTCACCATACCAATTAATTGACACCCCAACAGATTTAAAGAAATAAACACGATGGTTTCATCTAATTATTTTAAATATAATTATGTATCGTAATTTCGTTAGTTTTGAATAAAACTTTTGGAGTGACAATTAATTGGTGGGGTGTCAACGATTGGGTGTTTTACCTTCCATGAAGTTAAATGAATAAAAATAGTATGCTCAAAATTTTTATTATTAATCTGATAATGGGTTAGATTCTGCTTTACAGCGACTAAACTTATTTTAGTTTAGTCCTGTCTTTGTCTTGCCTCAAAAAAAGAAAAGGGATAGAAAATAACCTACCGAATTTAGTCCTGTCAGAGGCTGTATTTTAGTCGTGACTTATTAACTTATGCGCTAAACACTCGTGAAATGCCTTAGTTGACAGGACTAAATTAAATTTGACAGAACTAAATATCTCTAGTCTCTTCTTTTCTAGAAGAAAGAAAATTACAAGAGTAAACTAACATAAGTTTAGTCGCTCTAGGGCAGAATCGAACCCAATGTCTTATAAATCGATGAACTCCGGCTGCACGCACAAAAAAGCATGACTCATTGTCACGTTCCGCCTGAGCTGAGCGTGCAAGCGAGTGCACGGAACAAGCGATAGAGAGACACGATCGGCTCGAATCGAATGTTTTCTTATAACGTTATCACGTAAAATTATCGTCCGTAAACCAACTTTACAGACAACTAAGTTTTCTCTTTAAACTTTTCATGTGAATGCGGAGTGTTGATCGGCTACTCTTTTACTTTTTGTGAGAATTCCGTCGATTCACCAGTCACACAGTTGCGGATTAGCCTTAAGGCCAGATATTCGACCAATCGGCGATGCGGCCAATCGTGACCAAAAAAGTCAGTACAAAAATAATCTTCCTAAATCATTTTCTACATTTCATGGAGAAAGAAAAGTTGTCAATAACATAAATTCATTATGTTGGATATATGCCCTTGAGTTTCTTGCTGGTTCTTCTCGGAGTACTGCATTTGGAACCAGCAACTCGTCGGTGGAGATGGGCTGCTGTTTACATTTAGCCAATCTTCACGGACGAGTTTAGAGTGCCTTGTTGTTAGACTATTGACATTTCTAAGTGTATCTTTTGTACCAACAGAAAATAAATGATTTTCGACTTTTGACATACCTGGGGAACGTGTTCTTCCACTCGGTCTCGAGGTTGAACCTGGTGGCCTTGAAGGCGTCCGCTTGCTGCTCGACAGAGGCCCGAACCATTCGCCAGAAGCAATCCGCCACCGCTAAGGACAGGTTGCGGGTCGTAACCTGCGACGGAGTCACCAGACCGTCCCTGGAATAATAATAAAAGTATTTATTTGCCACATGAACTACAACAGTCGGTACAAAAACATAGGTAGAAACAGTAGGTACTCAGTGACAAAAAGGTCTATGACTCAGCTTAATGGTCACTGGGGTCCAGCAACCGCTGTTCTGTCACAGCCTAGAACATTCACCAATTCTGGACCACAATTCGCACACGGTTATTTAGTTCCAAATTACACAGCTGTACTATGGGTACTTAACAACTGATAGACATATACTTGAATAAAATAAATAAATAATCTCACGCCTTTTATCCCCGAGGAAGGTAGAGGTATTCCATTTCTAGAAATACCCACTTTGCACGAGTATATTCGACCACACATGCCTCAGAATTCATTCTGGAACCTGCAGGTTTCCCCAAGATGCTTTGACGAGACAACGTCACGTCAACGAGCCGGTTGCACGCACGAAAAAATATGACGTATGCGGCGTTACCTCTCGCTGCGTTCCATTTAAGGCTTGAAGTGCAAGCGAGAGCGCGCAACGAGCGACAAAGAGGCACAATCCATTCCATCAGTATTATCTTATGACGTTGTCACGTTCAACTATCGTCAGTAAACCGACTTTACAGACAACCGTTTTTTTTCTTCACCGCCGAGCTAGAGATTGATATATACGTGAGTTCTTAAAAGAAGGTACGGTTAAGAGCACACGAAACTTTACACTTGTAGTGCGAGTCTCTGACCTCTACGGCAATCGTAATAAGAAAGTTACAAAATCCAATGTGTCAAGCTCCACAAGCTTTTGACTTTACCTTTATATTACTTTATATTGTATTAGTAGGTATATATGGGTGGGTTCCTGGATACCTATAACACAGGTCAGACCTAGCCTAGGCTGCAGTCTCAAACAATAAAGACGTATTGTTGAGAGAAAATAAAAATACATTATTATTATTATTATTAATGTCTAATCTGTCACATACCTACCATATTGCATTTATATATAGTAAAATAGATTATTTCCCCTAATTATGAAAAAATAATTGTATTGGTACTTTCTGAGAGATGGAGCCAGGAGTGCCATGGCACAGGTTATCCTTAGTTTGGGCTCCTGTCTCCCACCTATCCTCTAGTTTCTTAGCCTTATTTTTGATACATATTTGTTTTTTGGGAGAAAAATTAAACCATTTTTTAAATTCATTTTCATTTCATTTCAATGAGCCCTAAGACCTCAAAACTCACTTGAACAGCTTGGACGACCTGAAGAACCTCTCCTCGTACTCCCGGATGCTCTGAATGGAGTCGTCCTTACGACTCCTTCCGGTCACCACGGCGTAGTAGCCCAGCGCCTTCATCGGGAACAGCTTGCCCTCTAAGATGCGCCGGATCTGAACGATAAAGGTTAAAGCACCCAATTATTGACACCCTAGGCCACCCTACCAATTGATTGATACCCCAACAAATTTTTACGCAATTACGATACACAATTAGGGTAAAACACCCAATTATTGACACTACTTCACACGTACCAATTACTTGACACCCCAACAGATTCTTTCGAAATTAACGAAATTACGATAGACTGTTATATTTAGAACAATTAGATAAAATCACCGTGTGTATTTGATTATTCTAAATAAAGGATAAAACACCCAATTATTGAAACCCTAGTTCACCCCACCAATTAATTGACACTCCAACAGTTTTTTTTTTAAATTAACGAAATTACGATACGCAATTGTATTTAATTAGATGACACCACTGTATTCCTTTGATTATTCTAAGTATAGGGTACAACACCCAATTATTGACACCCTAGTTCACCCTACCATTTAATTGATACCCGATTACGATTACGGCTCTTCTCGGGGTACTGCATTTGGAACCAGCAACTCTTCGGTGGAGATGGGCTGCTGATTACATTTAGCCAATCCTCATGGACGAGTTTAGTGTGCCTTGTTTATATTGACATTTCAGTGTATTTTTATACCTACTGAAATAAAAGAATTTTGAGTTTGAGTTTGACGAAATTATGATACACAATTATAAGTGTACTGACCCGGTTGGGGTTGGCGAGGTTCTCCTCGGCAAGGTCCACCTTGGTGAGCACGAAGATGGTCCTCTTGCCGGTGGGGTCGCAGGACGACACTAGGTCCGTCACGTTGCTGCGTTCCGCGTCCACTGATCCGTCCTGGACAAAAAAAAAAAAGATTTTTCACCTCTCCGGGCGGAAAGCGGCGACTTTCGGCCTACTGCGCTAAGCGAAGTTGCTGCTTTTCTTTTTATTTATTTATTTTCTTTCCGCCTTACTTACTAGATCAGTCCACAACAATCTATCAGATTTAGATAAAACTTCAAAGTTGTATAGTCCATAGCCTAATTCAGCACATAGGCCATATGATCTCACAAGGCAGCCCAAAATCACGTCTAAATTATCTAAAACTGAGTAAATGATTGCGTTTTAGAAAATGGAATCTTTATTTTGCGAGAATAGTAATATTTTTCTCAATATTTTTGTCTGACTTTTTCTCACCTGTATGCAGAGTATGATGGCGTTCGGGTTATCCATGTACTGCTTCGTCATCTGCTTGATCGCTTCGCGGGTGTCCGAGGCCATGTCGACTGTTTGCGTCTGTAGTTATAACATTTACATTAATTCAGCAATTACTTACTGATTTTTCCAGGATTTTTATTTAGGATTTTCCACACTTGTATTAAAAACAGGAAACATTTGTATTTTTGCATGTTTGTAACGAATAAACTCAAAAAATGGAACAATTAAAAATTCTTTTACCAATGGAAAGCTACAATATTTCTGAGTAACATAGGATATATTTTATTCCCGTATTCCCACGGGAACGGGAAGTACGCGGGTGAAACCGCGCAAAACGACTAGTCTATGTATATACAAGTAGTGTTATCTCACCGAGATGACTCCTGGCAGGTCGACGAGCACCATCCGGTGCAATCCTGGCCCCTTGACGGACATGGAGATCACCTCCGAGGACACCGTCCGCCCTCCTCTCACGCTGTTGCGCATGCGCAGCTCCACCTCCCTGCGAGACCCCATTTTATGACACCCCGTGTTATGACACTAGGAGAGTTTCGTACCACGGTGTAGTAAAAACACGTTTCTTGTACAGTAAACTCCCTTTATTACAAGCAAACAAGACGATTATACTCGTCATAATAATAAAGAACTCTAAAGAGTAAAAAAACTACTTCAATGAATTATCCTAAAAAAAATGCAGTCGAATTGAGAACCGCTTCCTTTTTTGAAGTCGGTTAAAAAAAGAATAATCGAAATCGGTTAGCGTGATATTTACTTATTCGTCCATTTGTCGAGCACATACTTAATGCAAATTTAAGACTTATACGAGTATGTCTTTCTCATGGATGCCATTATCAGAACTGGACCAAATGGGACCACACGGAAAGCACCAGCTTTCAAATAAAATAAGAATCATAAAAATCGGTTCACCCAGTCGAAAGTTCTGGAGTAACAATAACAAAAAAAACATACATAATATGAGAACCTCCAGCTTTTTTTGAAGTTAAAATTTAATACCTCAGCCTATATCTCCTCTGCCTATGCCTGATATAATATTATATCATATCGATTAGTGATTGTTATACTGACTTGCGTAAGTCAGCTAGGTCGGACTCCTTGTTGAGGTCAAACTCCCTCGCCGAGTCGCGGAACTGCGCCACGTGGTAAGGACCCTCGGACAGAGTCACCTTCACCGGCGCCCTGCGTTCCCGTAGGAATATTAAAAATATATAAATCTAAACTAACGGTGAACACACATAAAAAACCTGCACACGAACCGAGAAACTCATCCTTTTTTGAAGTCGGCTATAACGTAAATACACTGCAGGACTCTATGTGGATGAGGCTAGTTTCATTTAATAGAGTAATTTTTCTAATTACAGAAATAAATGATTTTTAATAGCTTAATCCGAGATGACAAAGTAATAGTCATGATTTTAGTGGTTAATTCTTGTAATAAGGTTTGCTAAAAGTTAGATGAATCCGGCCTGAATGATAACAGACTTTGAAATTTGTGCGTTCGTTCGGTCCCATAATTTTTCTAGTAAAAACTAGTGTTCATTAACTAATAAAAATAAATCTTTATAAAAACTGTTTCCATAGTTAAAAAAAAACTAGTTCCCCATAGTATAAAACCAGTTTTGCCAAGTAAAACTAGTGTACTATAGTAAAAAACGTATTTTGGATAAATATATTGCTCCATAGTAAAAAAACTAATATTTCTTAGTAAAAAACTCGTTTTCCTCAGTAAAAAAATAGTGTGTCATAGTATAAAAAATAGCAGGCTGACCTGGTGCACATCTCCCCCGCGCCCCTCGGGAAGATCCTGGCCTGCGCGACCATCTCCAGCACGGAGGTCTTCCCGGCGGACTGGTCTCCCACCACCACCACCCGAGGGAGACGGTCGGGCTCTCCCGCCTCCCAGCCCGACAGCTCGTCCAGCACGGCCGAGTACATGTCGATCAACGAGCGCTGGGGGGACGGAACCAAATCATTCATACATGATAATAGACAAAAATAAGACACATCAAGGCAGTAGTAGATCTGTGGTTCTTTAACCATGGATGAGGCTCGTCCAGCACTGCAGAGTACATGTTGATCAGCGAGCGCCAGGGCGGACGGAACCAAGTTAAATCTATACTCATACCATAAGGAGGTAAGATTTGTATTTGTCTATGTTTGTTACGAATAAACTCAGAAACTACTGGACCGATTTCAAAAGATCTTTCCCCAATGGAAAGCTAGAATATATCTGAGTAACATAGGCTATATTTTATTATTCCCACAGGAACGGGAACTCCGAGGGTGAAACTGCACAGAACCGCTAGTAGCTTATATGACGCCTAGGGGATCTCGCTGCTTGACGGGGTCAGTATTGAGTATTCAGCATAATTGTCATGGTAACCTTTGAGGCGCTCGTAGCCCTGCGGTACCAGTGTGCTTGTAACGAGCATACTGGTCAAGCAAAGTTGGGCGCGGTCAGTCAGTGGATGGGTTACCGCCTAGTAGCATTATATCACGAGCGCCTCTGTTAGGAAGGCACGTTAAACATACAAAAATACAAATCTTTCCTATTTATAATATTAAAAAATTGGTTAGACACAACTAAAGTATCATATTTTTTTTATAATAATAATAATGGATGGAAGGATGGAGGGATGAAAGGCGTGAGTTTCATCCCCGAGGGTGTAGGCAGAGGTATTCCATTACCGGATATACCCACATTTCACGAGATACATTGGACCCTTAAATTGGGGTGTATGAGGAATTGCGCTTATTCTGTTACGCAGTGGGCTCGCGTGGGAGATTGTGGCATTACTTCCTCAGTGTGAGGACCCTCAGCTCTTAGGCTGTTAGGGGTGGATGATCATGGTGAGTGGATACCTTCATCTTCTTTGCGGAGGGCACCCGTCCCTGCCTCAGCAGCATGTTCTGCTGCCTCAGTTCGCGGTTCTCCTGCTCCAGCCGCTGCAGCTCGCGCTGGTAGCGCGCCTGCAGGGCTAAAACCTCCTCCTGCAGGGCGTGCACGCGCTTCTCTGGGGGAGGGTTAACATTCGTCACTAGCTCGACGGTGAAGGAAAACATCGATCCCGGAATTAATTCTGAGATCGATGTTTAGCTTAGGTTTTTTTTATGTAAGACACAGACAGGACTGAACTACAATTAGGTTGTAAAGCAGAATCGAACCCAATGTTTATCTACACTAATATTATAAAGAGGAAAGATTTGTATATTTGTAACCTTAAAAACTAATAAACTCAAAAACTAGTGGACCGATTATAAAAAATCTTACACCAATGGAAAGCTACAATATCCCTGAGTAACATAGGCTATATTTTATTCCCGTATTCCCACGGGAACGGAAACTACGCGGGTGAAACCGCGCAGAACCTCTAGTATCGCTTTAAGCTTACCATAAGCGGTGGCGTCGTCCCCCGAGCCGCGACTGGGCTGCGGCTGCGGACGACTTTGGAGGTTGTTCACCACCTTCGGCGATGAATCTTTGAAATAAAGGTGATTTAGTTGAATAAAACTGAGGCTTGTACAATTGTTAGTAGGGTAAAGCACCCAATCGTTGACAACCCATCAATTAATTGACATCCCAATAGCTTTATTCAAAATCAAATGAACACGGTGGTTTTATCTAATTATTCTAAATATAATTGTGTATAGTAATTTCGTTAATTTGAAGAAATCTTTTGGGATGTCAATAATTGGTAGGGTAAATTAGGGTGTCAATAATTGGGTGTTTTACCCTATATCAAGTGGCTGGTGGGCACCAAGTGTATATTCAATACCTACTTAAATAAATGCATTTGACTTTGCACAAGAACAATTAGGTACCGACTAAAAAATAAAGTGAAATATTCAACCTTTATTAACGACTTTAGTTCTCTACTACCGGATAAAAACAAGGTTCTTATTAATATAAATACAGTTTTAATTTGAAAAAAAAAGTGATTTATAAATTAAACAACAACAAAACAATTAAACAACTAAAAATAATAATCATAAAGTGACCTTTAAATTAACTTTTAATTTTAAATGTAACTATAAAAAGGGGTTACGCGGGTGGAGCTATAGCTTTTACATGGGGGGGAAGGGGAGGTTAGGTAATTCAGCTTGGCACAAAGGCAAACTAATTTAAAAATATACATTTAAAAAGTGAAATATACTCGTGAAAAGTGTAGGCGTGAGATTTTTTTTAATTTAAAACTGAATATTGGGCGAAAATTTTGCTTTCGCGTAGACTTAGCCCCTTTTCACACGTACACGTACAAGTATATGGCCATGTACGTTCGCTTTCATACGTACCGGCGGGCAACCGGGCATATATTTCGCCCAGGCGGAAACCGGTACGTGTGAAAAGGCACTCAGCCTCCCTGTTAAGATAGCGGATACCGACCGACGTTGGCGACGGCGTTGGCGGCGGCGGCGGCCACGGCGTCCTCGTAGCGCTGCGAGAGCCACTCGCGCAGCTCCTCGGCCCGCGCCCTGCCCGCCTCGCGCAGCCGCGGATCTGAGGTCACCGACAGCGTCAGTGGGACACCTAGCACAGGCCGCTGAGTCACAACTATACATCTTATTGACCCTAGGCAGGCTCCTACAACACTGGCTAGACGTCATTTTGACATATTTCCTTCAACAAACAGATTACTATTTTATTCCTTCCGACTTTCCAGGTGACCCTATCTTCCCGGACTTTCTCTGTTTTTGAAGATACTGTATTTTTTTTTGCCATATTAACAGGCACTGAGTCTCCACTATAGTGGATACACATCTTTTAGACATCAAGAACCCAATTCCACTAAATGTCACAGTTACAGTTAGATGACAATGACATATCAATGGTCAGTCAATGGTGTTATTTGCTCTGAAAAGTGTCTTAATAACACCATTGACTGACTCATTGTCATCCAACTATAACTGTCGTCATTTAGTGGAATTGGCCCCCAGGTCTACTCGCAAACGTCTACAATACTGATAATAAAATACTCTCCCCGATCATTTTGTAAAAATCCTTGACCAAACAGATTCAAATATATTTTTCCTGACTTCCAGGTCCCCACCTTCCTGGACTTTCTTTGTTTTTGTGGACATCCATAAATAAAATTTATGTTCAAATATAATTTTATTACGATAGCCACTTAAAGACAGATGACCCCTTGACTCTCGACTCGCGCGACAAGCTAGTGATTAATTACTCCTTGGTTGCATGGTTGGTTATTTACATGTTTATTTTAAGCAAGCATCTATTCAGGGAAAAATGGAGCAGTAAAATTTTGTCACATAATTCTGTATAATGTAACAGAATAAACGCAATTCCTGAAATTAGGTTGTTCAGTATCGACTACTTATTTGATTTCAGCTAGTTTTAATGTGTTAAATTTTTACCAAAAATGAATTAGCGTAGCTGAATTTAGTGCTTTCTATGGAAATCATGCTTTCATGAAAATTGGTTAGACACAACTAAAGTTCGATTGCATCATATTTTTTTTATATTAATATACTTATTGGGGTGTATGAGGAATTGCGCTTTTTCTGTTACGCGTTGTATAAGCAAATAAGGACTGTGTCAGTCCCTGCTAGACCACTTTGAATTCGCCCCATCTAGACAAACTCTAACACTGCACTAGGACTTATGTGTTGTGTAAACATAGAAAAAGGAACTCTTGACAAAACACATGTGTAGCAGTAATGAAAAGAACTTGGCTTACTTGAAATGCCACTATACTAAGTTATGTTAAAAATATTATACCATTTTTAGTGCTACTAAATATTAATGATATCTCGTAAAACCTGACTCACCGATTTGCAAGTTATCCCCGATCTTGTCTTTGGCTGTTATGAGGGTGGTGGTGAAGCGGTCCCACTGGTCGTTGTCGGGCAGGAGGTCGTTTAACCACCCCATGTCCGGCAGACCATCTTTCCATTCTGTATATTTCTGTAAATTATTTTCGGTGTTCATAATTGTGAGGACAAGGTTTGTAGGTGCAAAAGGCGGATTTGTTGACTATTTTTAATATAAATCATTTCATTGTCACTTAACTTAGTAGCTCTGGGCTATAGCCAGTATCCTCATATTTTATTTTATTTATCTTTGGATAGTGTAATACATTACAGTAAATATCAAATGTAAAATAAAAGGTAGATAGATATTACATCATTCACTTAAAAAATAATTTAAAAAAATTTACCTTATATTGTTTGACATACCTTATTCAATGTCATTCCACCCCCAACTGCTCCTCCAAGCAGCAAATATCTGATTTTCAGCATTCCCCTTACCGCTCTTGCAACCAGCATACCGTATCTCCTTTTTTGGACATGGCTCGTGTCCACTGGCTTCCTGAGCAGCAGACTGCGGCCTGACCACACGGAGAATGCAACGGCTCTCTTGTCCACACACGACCATGCTGTTGACTTGTTTAACGACGATCTGGGAAAAAAGGTATTTGTTTAATATTATTACTATTAATACACTAGCAGCACTTAGTGCCTGATACGTGTATACTATTGCACTTGTGTTTGTAAGTGTTTATAAAGTCTGTTTGTAATGAGTTCACTGATGGAGCACTGATCACACTTTCTGGTAATTTATTCTATGTATGGTATGGATTGTGTGAAGGATGATAAGAGCAAGAAGGAAGTGAATGTAGATATCAGAGTTGACAGATATGAATGGAAGAAGAATATATACTGCACCAACCCCAAGTATTTGTTTATATAATAAAACCTATTTTTAATGAATTAATTTTGTTTACACATAAACACACAGAGTCATGAACTAAAGGAAAAAAGTTATGAGATAAGGGCAAGAAAATGATGAAAGTTAGGTGTTATAGCTTCGATTAGATTGTTAAAAAATAATAATTATATAATCTCACGCCTTTCATCCCCGAGGGGGTAGGCAGAGGTTTTCCATTACTGGATATACCCAAATTTCACGAGATACATTGGACCCCTAAACGTGATAGGTGGTGAGCCCATCGCCGGACCGGGTCTATTTACACATGTCTCAAAATTAACTGTGAGACCTGCGGGTTTCCTCACCATGTTTTCCTTAACCGTCGAACTAGTGATAAATATGTACGTAAGTTTTTGAAAAACTCATTGGTACATGCCAGGATTTGAACCCGAGCCTCACTGATTTTCGGCCGGCTCTTTAACCGGCAGGGCTATCACTGCTCCTATTAGATTGTTAGAGAGTGATTAACTAACAACCAACTAACAGTGGTATATAGAAATGTAGGTTTTATTTATCCTAATCACTAGTCAGACAGTCAGTAGATGTTCTGACGATTCTAGTAAAGTATAAGCAAAAACAGGCATTATAATATTGCCTGACTTTTATGTATTTAGAGTATTAAGCAATGGGTACCAGGACTACCAGGAGAGCAGGAATAGCAAAGCAGCAAACATCTGTTACCTTATCCGATTGTGTAGTATCCTCGACATTGTTTACGTAATTTCCTCAGTTTCCGCGTAAAGTGCACTTCATAAACATAACCAATAAAGATGTAAAGAGAAAAATAAAACAAGTTATTTCATAACCTCCACCGGTTCCAAAAACAGGGCGGAACCACGTAAAACTTATGCAGAGGTATGTTATTTAAATTAATTAAGTAAATATTACACAATCAACATGTAAATCATTATAAATCACTTCATATTTTGAAAATTATAGGAATTTGCGGATTTTCAGGAACATTTTCGATTGACAATGACATTCATTTGACAGTTCGAGAAAATTCATTCGTTCATTTTCATTCATTAGCGATTTTTAGGGCAGCTCTAGAATAAGATCGTTCGATCCAAGTTCGATCCCTTTTTACTTTTTTAAGGCTTTTTTCCATTACATAACTGCGATCATTTTAATATTTTTTTCACTTACACAATACACTTATACCTACTATATACTAATGTAATCATAAACAGAAGATACTTAGTAGATTTTCTTGCAGCATTTGGAAAGTAGCAACACAAGACTTCAATTGTCAAACGATGCGATGGCCAAACGTCAAAAAATGGACTGAAATTTTCATTGTGTGCGCTAACAATTTACGTAAAAAATCAAGCCCCTTATAAAGGATTCGTCATTTTTAACACGGAACTGAGTGATAGAAGCAATATTTCTGTGTATAGTGATCTTAAAATTGTGTGATGTGTTGAAATCGGGTCTGTTCTTTGATGCGGGTTTCGTCTATACATTCTCGTAAGTAGTTATTGGTCATATTCTTTTGGTAAATTGGTTGGGTTGAAGGTTGGCTGGTGTTATAAGTCCGTTAATTGGTGCATTGGATCAGGAAGCGATGATATCACGGTCGGTTCTTTGACCTTTTGACCAGTCGATGCGAAAGCACTCAAGATTGTAAGGTTTCCTTTGGTGTGTTATTTTTAGCTCGTTGTACGCGCACTGCAGTGGTATGTTTGTTTGTACGCCGTCACATGCTGTTTACACTGCTCCTTACGACTCTCATTGCCTGGCTTGGTCTTATTTGTGGCTACTTTGTAATCTTGATACTTTTATCATTAAATATTTTTTTTTTCTAATGATTTGGGCTTTCATTTGGGATATCATTGCTCTTGTTAAATATATATATTATAAATCTATGTAAGTGTACCTTTCTCGAAGTAATGGAAAATTTAAATATAACCTTGACTCAAAAAATACATTTGAATACAAATGACTGGATACATTTTCTTGAACCATAGCTAAGAACACCTTTCATTAAAACAAAACTAAACAAAAGCGTTTCAGCCATTTGGGAGCTACGAGGGAACAGTCAAATTTAAACACCCCTCTGTTTTTCATCGGGGGTTCAAAACAGACACAAAAAGATTGTCTATTGTTCTTGTCTGTCTGGTTAATGTATTTCTAGCAAACCTGAGGAAATATGAATACTTATATATGCTGGAAAATATTTAAGTGTATTTTGCAAATATGAATATATGTAAGGAAATTTCCATGAAATATGGAAACTGAATTCTTGAATATAAATTCTTCATTTAAATTCCAAAGAGCTCATATCTATGAACACTTGCTTATTTAGTATCTTCTAAAGAATTTTTCTGTATTTTTTCAAATTGGTAAAATATGTATCTATTCTTACTTTACATACCAGATGAGTGTCAAAAACATTTTTAATGATCTAGAACTATTCCAAAATTCAGTGAAATTGGTATTGATCATGATTGCCTATTTTCCTTGTATGATTTTCAATTACATAAAATGATTAGTTTTCATATGGGTGTTATAATAATAATAATAAAAAAACTTTATTTCGGACTTGTTTCCATCCATATTTAAATATTAGTAACAATAAAACTTAGGACTATGTTATAGCTATATTATACTTATTTAAAATTTATGATAATGTAAACAATAAAAAAAAGTATTAATCTCCTACACGGTAGGGCATCCTTTGAAATAAACTAAGCATTTCTGATAGGACTCAATATGGATAAGGATTCAATACTTATGATTGTCGACAAAAATTCAACTTTACTAAGTTAAACTGAAAAAGTGTATTGGAAAAAGTTATCTCATGTCTTGATAAAACTGCACAAAAAGGAAAAATAAATTTAAAGAGACAGAGGAGACTATCCCTTAAGAGTATCCACACTAAACAAATCTACTGACCTATACGTACACATTCCATTTACTTATTGACCAACTGAGACTTTTTAAAACATTACATTATGTAAGGAAAACAAGTGTGGATAAAAGCTTATAAATAAGAATAAGGTAATTTTTATGTTCAAGCCTTGATAAAAATAAGAATAAAAAAAAATATCTTTCATAGACTTAAATACCTTAGATGTTTCTGGACCCTACAGGTACACTACAGTGCATTGATACTCTTTATCTCTATACTCCAGAAAGGCTATCTGTACTTCACTGTCTTATCAGGCACCTCATTGCAAATATAATTTAATTTAATTGTTCACGAGGAAAACAACAATATTATTACGTATGACTGCAAAATATAACAATTAACAGGAAACAAAAAGTTTATTTCAATATTTATGTAAGTGTTTAGTAAGGTCGAAACAATATTCAGCCATGGTTAAACAAAAATGATAAATTAGTTACGCCAATTCAGTGAATATTTAAATTAAAACATTTTCTTTCAACAATTTCTGTATTTATGACTATGCCTATTTGTAAAAGTAAAATGAAAAACATCTCTATACTTAGTTTGCACTGTTACGGATTTACAGTCAAGAATAATTTATAAAAAACCATTATAACCAACCAACAACTAAGCCAAGATTTTGCGGTACAAGCGCACTTGGACTGAGTCTGAGACGCTACTCGTATCTTGTAAACACGTGATCCGTATTTACTCGGACGCTGGTATCCAAAGTGGATTGAACGATGTATGTATGTTTGTTAACGCGGGATTGTTTCCGCAACTCGACGTCTTTCCTGCGCCATTTTGCGTGATGGTGGGAATGGCTCTACTCTTGCCATCCCAGCCCCTCCAGGAAGCCCAGAACCGACTTGAGGTCTGTGAGGGCTTTGGGGAGCGACCTCGCGGATCCAAGGTGCTTCGCCCGGTATTGAGCCACGCTTCACACTCCAACAGCACGTGCGCAGCCATTTCTTCTGCCTCAATGAACGCTCTGCACAGGGGGCTGTCTGTGACACCTGAAGTAAACAGATGTTTGTTAAAGGGACCGTTGCCTGTTATGGCCCAGTTACCGTACGTAGCTGTTTCCGGCTCAGGTTTATCAGGGTGCGGGAGAGACGTCGATCCAGGTGTGGTAGCACAGATCTCGCCTGTCTACGCTCACTCAGGCCGGTCCAGGCGCGTTCCTGTTCAGCCTGTGAACGGAGTCGCAGCCGGATTAAACGGTGTTTTATTCGCTCAAAAATGCTAATGAAAATGTAAACAAAAACTAAATTGCACTAAACAGTACCATGAACCACAGTTATAGATAGTTGCACTTTTCACACGAACTGTACAATCACAGAAATTATAACTAGTGAAACCGGTTATTCTAAAATGAAGCATATCACGGTAAGGTTACAGTTCAGATTTGCACTTCCTAGTGAGAGATGATGTCATCAGGACATCACTATTTGGGTATTTATATGTAGGTGTGTACGAGATGTGCAAATCAAGCTGATATGACGCTGTAATCATTATCATATAGAGGTCTGTAATTTTAGTAGGTATTTATAGCTTCGTATATATAGCAATGACCACATTGTTATCAATATGAATGGATTTACGTAATAAAAAATAACAATCTCACGCCTTTTATCCTCGAGGTGGTAGGCAGAGGTATTCCATTTCTGGATATAGCCACTTTGGTGGTGAGCCCATCGCCGGACCGGGTCTTTTACTCTCAGAATTAATTCTGGGACCTGCGAGTTTTCTCACGATAATTTCCTTCCCCGTCGAGCTAGTGATAAATGTGTACGTAAGTTTTGAAAAACTCATTGGTACATGCCAGGATTCGAACCCGAGCCTCACTGATTATTATCATGTGAAGCAGCCTCTTTAACCGTGAGGCTATCACTGCTCTTGATGGATTTACACTTAAATCATAATACATACGTAACTTTTAAGGGTTCCCTACCTCAAAAGGAACCAATATAGGATCACTTTGTGTCAGTCTGTCTGTCTGTCAAGTTTTTTTTTCTCAGGAACTACTTGTCTCATACTAGTATTACAAAGTCATTGTAGGAGAAGCTAGGTCTTACAGCACAAGTAAAGGGCAAAAGTCCGAAAATAAATTATTTGCTATCTCTGTCTACATACTCGTAGTTTAAAAACATAGTCGCTTTCCGTCATCTGTATGCTTAGATCTTTTAAACTACGCATCGGATTTCAATGCGGTTTCCATCAATAGACAGAGTGATTCAAGAGGAAGTTTTACATTTATAATATACTAGCGATTCTGCTCGGTTTCACCCGCGTAGTTCAAGTTCTCGTGGGAATACAGGAATAAAATATAGCCCATGTTACGGGAATTTTAGCTTTCCATTGATGAAAGAATTTTGAAAATCGGTCCAGTAGTTTTTGGGTTTATTCATAACAAACATACAAAAATACAAATCTTTCCTCTTTATAATATTAGTAAAGATGCATATTATCAAAGAGATTAAAATATAATAGGGCATAGAGGGGGGGCATTGTGAATATTTTCATACAAAACTTTGAAGCCTAAGCGTCATGTCCTTGTCATGTCAGTTAGTATGAACGGGAGCTGTCATTCGGTCGAAATTGTACTAGACTTATTCCACTTGGAATAACTTTTGACTTCAAATTTTCCTCGCTTTGTCCCCTATATGCCCTATTATATTTAAATCTCTTTGGCTACGATAAAAGAAAAATGCAGCTGTTCTTCAAAACCTCGCTTTACTCTAACAACACACTGACAGACAATAAAAAAACCAAACGTATCAAAATTCAAATAAAGATCTTAAAAATTAGATAAAAAAACAAAGAGTTTGTTACAGTGATATTGTAAAAAATGTGTTTATGTGTGCGCCTAGCATTAGTTGTAGAATCTACACTATATAGAACTTTGTGCGGAACCCCCGGTACACGAGTCAGACTTGCACTTGTCCAAAATTACCAGTAAGAAACAAAATTATAAGTATATTTTTTTCTTATTTAAGTTACTGGACACAGAAACCACATTTTCCTGTGCTGTCCAGTGTCAGTAACAAAACTTGTAACGGTCTTCACAAACGATCCCATACAACTAATCTATTAACCAGTTATTACCCTTTATCAATGTTACCGCAATGTGTGAAAATAAACATGAAATGCGCAGGAGTTGACATATGGCGGCTTCCGTTGCAGGAGCGGCCTGGCGATAATGCCGCGGACCAGATAATCGCCGCCCGCGCACCGCGTCCGCCTGATACTGTGAGTCTATTTATGTGTTAAATCAGAGCTTGTTTACGCTATGACTGTTTTAACCTTCTACGGCAAAGCCACAATGATGTTTTAGCAGTCTATATACCTAGTCTTCAAAAAATCAGGTACTCAGTTCGGCAATGTTTTTTTTTACGTTTGTTACTTCGGAACTTTCGACTGGAATAACCGATTTTGATTATTATTATTTTTATTTGAAAGCTTGTGCTGGTGCAATTTGGTCCTGTTCTGACAATGGCATCCATTAGAACCAAAGAGATTAAAATATAATAAGGCATAGAGGGGACAAAGCGAGGAAAATTTGAAGCCAAAAGTTATTCCAAGTGGAATTATGTCGAGTACAATTTCGACCGAATGACAGCTTGCGTTCATACTAACTGACATGACAAGGACATGGCGCTTGAGCTTCAAAGTTTTGTATGAAAATATTCCCAATGGCCCCTCTATGCTATTATATTTTAATCTCTTTGGTTTTTTACTATTTTGAGTTCTGTGTTGTTAGTAGTAAGTCAGTCGTCTTATAAAACCTACACATACGTACACCCGTTAATAAGATTAACTTTAATTTGTGTTAGTATTTGAGGAACTAGGACAAGGTTTTGATTGATTTTGCTATTGCCGGTGTTATTGTAGCTTTAATTTCGTTTGGAAAATGTCATCAATCATCATACATTTCACTGAGACGATTTAAAACACAACTCTTCTTCTGGCGCACATACTAATACACTCCCGGACACATCTATCGGGCCAACTAGTGTTTTAAATGTTGACGGTCCCTAGCTAAAAACGTTGTCATACGAGATCGCGGTCTTCCTTGACAACAAACGAAGCCGCCAGTCTCTAAGTACCTTTAATAAACTCTTCGGACAGTAGAACGGCTTAAATTCAGTTATGCACTCATATTTCTTAGGCTATGTCCGGCCTGCAGAAGTGCTACAGCTTTGGCGGCAATTTCAGGCCGAGTATCCATATTTTTGGGTCAAAACTGGCTCAAAGTTTGCAGTAGCCATATTATTGAACCAATAATCAGAAACATAAATAAAAAATACAACTTTCGCAAATTAAAAAAGTTTTCTCCTCCCTTGCATCGTTGAAAACAATGAACAGACCCGAATTTTCTTATTTTTTTTTCACAATTCTGAATTCGAAATTTAAAAAAACATACCAAAAGGTTGACCAATAAATCAGCTTCAAAACTGCATAGGTACCAACTTATTGCTCCACCTAACATTTATTTTCAGCTAGGGACCGTCAAAACTTAAAACACTAGGTGGCCCGATAGATGTGTCCGGGAGTGTATTATAAATATGAAAGCAACTATCTGCTAGTTTTTTTCCTTTCTTCTTCCGTTCGTCTATCATTACCGCCAGTGTGATTAGAGCAAGCACTGGCCGCGTAACAAGACTATTGCGATTGCAATTAATAAAAATAAATAATAATCACAAGCCTTTTATTCCCGAGGGGGTAGGCAAAGGTATTCCCTTTTTGGAAATACTCACTTTTCACGAGTACATTCGACCTCTAAACGTAATGAACCCATCGCCGGACTAGGTCTGTTACACATGCCACAGAATTAATTCTGAGACCTGCGTTCCTCACGATGTTTTCCTTCACCGTCAAGGTAGTGATGAAAAGGAATATTATAACTGAATCCAAATGTTGCAAACCACTCAATGTTTGTTTACATAATTTATACCTTCTCGTGACGGAGACTTTACATGTCTGTCTTCGTTGTTTTCAGTTGTAGAGCAAGATGGCGTCGGTATGGAAGCGGCTGCAGCGCGTCAACAAGCGCGCCGCCAAGTTCCAGTACACTGCCTCGTACCACCGCATCGATCTCGAAACCTCGCCCAAATGGTACGTCAATTAATCCCTTCCTTACTAATATTATTAATGCGAAAGTAACTCTGTCTGTCTCTGTGTTTTACGCAATCACGCCTAAACGACTGACACGAACGACGACGAAATTCGGTACAGAGGTAGTCTAAAGCCTGAGAAAGGACATATTAAGCTACTTTTTAATGCGAAAAAAGGGATGTGAGGGATTAAAATAGGGGATGAAAGTTGGTATGGAAATTACGTCATTTTTAAAACTAGAAGATCGAAACTTATTTTTTTAGGCTCAGAATAAGACATAGGCTATATTTTGCCCGAGATCGGGAACTACGCGGGTGAAACCGCTAGGAACAGCTAGTCTACCATAAAGCTGATTTACACACTGTTTAGTTAAGTGGTTCAATAGATGGATATTGCTTCTATAGACGGGCATATGAATACCAAACCTCATAGTGGGCAAGCAATGTTCAAACAAGCCATTAGACTCACAAATTTATTATAAAAAGATTATTACTATAAAAATGCTCTTCGCTCTTATGAATATTCTTTATACATTTTATAAAGTTCTGCAAATTTCTCAATTCGAATGAATGTTTTTTTGTGTATTTTATGTTACGCGATTATTCAACCAATTATGAATAGATTTTGATGATTCTTTTAGATCATACATCAGAGATAGTCCTATTTAAGCTTTATCGAAATCGGTTGTTTAAAATGAACATGTCTAAAAATTGTAAACATGATATTCTAAGAGCTATTCGTTGAAGCCAGTTTCTTACTATTTAAAGTTCTGTTTCACTTCTCATGCTCTAAAAGCACGCCAATATAGTCCTACGAAGCGGGACTAAAGTGACCACTTTAGTCCCTAGGGAGTAAAAAGAATTAGTTTCTTTATTTCCTGAAACGAGATGTAGACTAACTCAAACAGCCAGTAAATATCTGTGGAGTGTAGACCGTCTTCGTTGCGAAAATGTTGAGAGTTTTAGTTCCATGGATTTTCCGCATAGAAGGCGCCATGTGTTTTAAAAGACATTTAAATCTCTTTTTGTAATCTGTGACAGGTTTAGAAAAGAAAACTGCCAGCGAAAATTTTAGACTGAAAGTGAAAAGTACAGTTTGCACCTCGAGACTAAACGCCAACTTAATATACCCTCGGTTTCATTGACTCCCTCGCTCTAGTCTATAATGGATTCGTTTAGTCCCTCGATACAAAATATACTGTTATCTTACTTACTTTTGCATCGAAAGGTAATAAATTGTTGGGATTAAGCTCAGAATAAAGTAAAGTACGTGTATCTTGAAGTGAAGAATATATTGAAGTAAGAAAAACAAAAATGTTGACATACGATACATATAGAAATTATGAGTAAACTACTATAAAAGGAGATAGTACTTTTAACATAAATCCTTACACACATGTTTCTATTTACGACGCAGCGCAGAGGTCAATAGCCATGACCTTTTACATATGGCTTTACATGTTTGTTGTCACTTTGTAGTATATAAATGAGAATGAGAGAAATAAATATCTTAACAATGCCTTGTCAGTACGTGTAAATATATTATGTGTATAATTGCGTTGCCCGCGCATCACAATTTGTTCCCCTGTTCCCGTGGGAATTTACAAAATTCCCCTATTAGTGCTCACGTCATTAAAGGGACCTTTTCGCTCAATTTCATACTCCTAGACCCAGGGGTTTCGGCTGTGCGTTGAACGATCAGTCAGTCAGCCAATTCAATTCAAATAATTTATTGCTGTAGATAATAAATAGTACATTATGATATAAGTGCAATAGGTTGAAAATTACAGCCGAGGCGATATTGCTAGCCCGAGCCGTAGGCGAGGGCTACAAGTAAGCAGAGGCTGTAATTATCAAAGCGCACGTATGTCATACGACGATTTATAACACATTTGCGAGGAAATAAAATAAAACTCCGACTATGGTAAACGAATAAAAACAATACAGCGTTAAGAAAAAGCGCGCGGCGGGAATTAGCATTTTTTTAGGCAAAGGCACAAAAAACAGCCAGTATTACTAATAAAGTAAATTAATATTTTTGTGTTTTTGTTACAGATTAATTGGTTGTAATTTACTATCAAAATTAATTAAATTAAACAATTATGTACATAAATATTTCTTTATTATATTTTATCTCCCAAAGTTAATTTTAATCATAAAATGTTGACAACTTTTTTGACATGAAAACTCTGCTGAGATTTTAAAAAGTACCGTTCGTTTTAAGACGGAGCATCTTGATAAACCGTGCGTTTCACATTACACTTACCGCACTTGGGCGTAACGAGATACAATACGATATTGAAATTGGTGAAATAAGACACATTTTACGATCAAATGTGTTATAAAAAATATTACCTACACTTCGAAACGTCAATAGTCTAATAACAAGACGCCTTAAACTCGTCCATGAAGATTGGCTAAATGTAAACAGCAGCCTATCTCCACCGACGAGTTGCCAGTTCCAAATTCATGCTTGCATGCTTTTCTGGGAGTAAGATGAGCTATTATTTTTCCACGGGAAAGAGACTTTTATTATTTATTTAAGGAAAACCAACAGTCATAACAAACATTATAGTTAAGTTATATATGTATTTATTTACATATCTCCACAGGTCTCAGTCAGTGTTAGAGTTTTATTGAATAGATTCCTCGATGTTACAGGAAACCAAACAAGTTGAGTGTGGTGTGGACGCGTCGGTCCCGACGGGTCATAACTGACCCTCAGGAGTGGGAGCCGACCCTCAAGGACCCTCTCAAGTGAGTAGCAGCTTCACTCTCCTCAGACCCGCGATTCAAATTACAGCCTATAGCCTATAGCCTCTTTTCAGTAAAGCCTATAGCCTCTTTTCAGTAAATATTTACTGAAAAGAGGCTATAGGCTCAGCATCTGTCAAATTGAAGGGTTTAAGAAATATACGAGGAAAAATGGTACACGAATGGAAAAGAAATCTTACACCCTTTTATCACCGAGGGGAGGTGTTCCATTTCTGGATATACCCACGTTTGACCAGTATGTTCTTTTGGAGCCCTAAACGTGATAGGTGGTGAGTCTGTTACACATGCCTCAGAATTAATTCTGGGACCTGCGGATTTCTTCACGGTGTTTTCCTTCACCGTCGAGCTAGTGATAAAAATGTACGTGAGTTTTGAAAAACTCATTGGTACATGCCCGGATTCGAACCCGAGCCTCATTGATTATCATCATGAGAAGCAGGCTCTTTAACCGTAGGCATTAATATGTCTATGCCCTAAAGGTGAGTATAAACTACAACATTTACTTGTATCAGAACATTGAGCATTCGCCATTTTTAAATTTACTCGAACCGCCCTTCGAACACGACGCTCAATGTTTTGTTACAACCTTTTAAAAACCAACGAGCATATTGGTGTAACATTTCGTCGAGCTTTATAGCCGTATAGTACGCCGAACGTTCGTGGGAACGTTACATTACATGGAAATGCTTAGGCTAACTGAGCTTTTGCCTGTATTGTACCATTCGCAAGAACGTTATAGTACACTGAAACGCTCGAGGAAATTTTGTAGTCTATACTCACCTTATGGCTATCACTGCATTTTTTACTTTAATATTAAACTTTTTGATATTGTGCATCAGGGGCTGCGTGATATATACGCTACCAGAAAACCACACTGTGGCCGTGACGCTCTTCAAGGACTCGAGGACCAATGAGCTGGAGGACAAGGACTGGACCTTCGTCCTGGAAGACGTAAGTGATGAAGACAGCTGTTAGGGGGTTCCAACGCACGGTGCGTGGGTAGTGATCACGACACTACGAATTATACATACAGTTTTTAAGCTATTGCATAGCTTCTATCGAGGGCCTTGAGCGCGGGGACCGAATCCAGAAATTCCGTAACGAAAAAAACCTCACGCTCCCCACTCCGACGGGCACGGAGGTGTGGCTTGAAGGCCGTGCATTGTCTAACGTCGTTTCTTTTCGGCAGTCTTGTTGATACAAAATGCTATGCTATAGCTTTACCGCGGCAGTCCCCGAGTGCCACACGTCTTTTTACTTTCTTTAAGTGTATGTGTAATTAATTGTAGTCCGGTTGTAGGCAGATATATGACAGCTACGATATATAAAATTTTATTTAATTATATTGTTAAATGTTAGAGCTCTCTTTTTCCTTAATAATCTTTAAGGAAATATATTGAATAACAGTATACAGCGTCGCACTTAATTATTAATATATGTAGAGGGATATTTCCCAAAGGAAAGTGGTCACTTTAAATTTATTATTTTATTCCACAACACACAACCGTCCTCCTATGACGTCGTCCATCACACTCTTCTCTCTTTCACTCCCGCCGTCCTACTCGCACACATATCCCGTTCGTTTTGTTTTGGGTAGGGCATGGATACCGGTATACCGGTATATCAAAATACCGGTATACCGGTCAATTTTTTCGGTATTTTGATACCGGTATTTGAGGATAAAATACCGTTATTTCAGTATTTCGAAAAAAGTGCTCTTTTTTTGCAAGGGTTTTTAAAGACCATGCAGAACGCTCGATTTCTATGGTTCATAGTGTTGTTCATACTGCAGATGAGTTTTCATGACACGAATACCCACGATTATATAAAAAAATCACTACAAAACCAACGGCGCAAAACACTGTATGCACATATTATACTAACTATACACTTCTGCTCTAGCTGGTATTTTATGACATTGCTTTTAGTTGTTAATCTAATGTTTTACCCACACCACAAGCGTTAAATCAGAAATGGCCTTTTCAGCTGCAAGTTACATAACATGTAACAAAAAAAAACATCGCTCAACGACGCAAGTTTGAGCGCTTTGTGTTTCCTTCGTTCGATGTTCCAACAAACGCGATCTGCCTGATTGATGGTGTTGAGTTAATCTGCGCCTGCGCCTACATTTTGGTTTATTTTAAAATAATTACTTTCGACAATACCTTCATTTTCAATTTTATTTGGTTTTAATAATACGTTCGTATTCATAATATCGGCTATGATTAAGAGAGATTTTTAAAATGTTTACTACGTTTAGTTAAGTTTTCTTATCATTAGAGTAAAACTGATTTTAATACCTATTTCACCATTTAATTGCCCTTTTCCCATTATTTGGGGTCGGTGCAGTATGTTTTTTCCTTCCATTTAGATCTATCATACGTCATATCTACATTCAATTCCATCTTGCACATAACATTGTTTACACAATCCACCCATCTATTCTTTGGTCTAACCCTCTTTCTATAACCTTCCACATTCATATCAAGCACTCGCCTTTCAATATTACTCTCATCCCTCCTCATTATATGTCCATACCAAGACAGACGATTACCTCTCAACTTCTCCAGCACGGGTGCTACTTTCAGACTACCTCTTACGTATTCATTCCCAATTTTATCCATTCTGGTCCACATCCACACATCCATCTCAACTTTCTGATCTCCGCTGCATACAGTCTCCTTTCATCCTCCTTGTCAAGGGCCCAACATTCCGATCCATACATGACGACAGATCTTATCATGGCCTTTCATACTTTTCCCTTTAGTTTGAGGGGCATTCAGTCGCCATTTCATCCACACCTTGAGTTAATACTGTGATTTTAATACCTATTTCATTGTGATATTTGTGTCAATGAAACAATATACGTCAATGTTTTTTGGATCAAATAACGTATTTTTTTTGGTATTCTTTAGGTATTACCTCTACTTTAATAACTCATTTTGTGGTTTCTAGGGAGTTGATAAATAGTTTGTGTTTCTGACATATAAAGCGTAGTTCTTGTGATCATTTAAACAGTAACCAGCAGTATTTTAAAAAATACCGAAAAAATACCGAAATTTCGGTATACCGGTAATTGAAATTTCAATACCGGAATCAATACCGGTATGAAAATCATTCCGGTATTCCATGCCCTAGTTTTGGGTAAAGGAAATTTTACGAAACAGACATTTTGCACAACTAATTTTTGCGCAACTGACATTTTTGCGTAAAAGACATTTGCGAAAAATACATCTTGCGTAACATTTTCCCACACATCCGTTCACCCAGGTGTCCTCGAGTGGCAAGAGGCGCCGCCTGGCGGTGTGTTCTCTAAACATGCGCAAGTACGCCAGCCTGGAGCCCTCGCAGCGGCCTCTGGTGCTGCATCTGGAACCAACCACGCACAAGATCGTCGCCGCATCTGTGCATCTCACGTTGCACTGTGTACTGCTAAGAGAGGGGCAGGCTACGTGAGTATACTTGCCAATGAGTAGATACTAAAGAGGTCTACGGGAGCCAGGTCTTTTGTAGAAAAGTGGTCTGTAGCCAGGTCTTCATTAGTCAGTCTTCAGTAGCCAGGTCTTCAGTAGAAAGGTATTCAATAGCCAGGTATTTTGTATCCAGGTCTTTTGCAGCCAGGTCTTCAGTAGCCAGGTCTTCAGTAGCCAGGTCTTCAGTAGCTAGGTCTTTAGTAGCCAGGTCTTCAGTAGCCAGGTCTTTAGTAGCCAGGTCTTTAGTAGCCAGGTCTTCAGTAGCCAGGTCTTCTGTAGCCAGGTATTCAATAGCCAGGTCTTCAGTAGCCAGGTCTTCAGTAGCTAGGTCTTTAGTAGCCAGGTCTTCAGTAGCCAGGTCTTTAGTAGCCAGGTCTTCAGTAGCCAGGTCTTCTGTAGCCAGGTCTTCTGTAGCCAAGTCTTCAGTAGCCAGGTCTTTAGTAGCCAGGCCTTTAATAGCCAGGTCTTCAGAAGCTAGGTCTTAAGTAGCCAGATTAGTAGCTTGGTCTTGAGGCCACCCGCGCACAAGATCGGCGCTCCTGACTCTGCACTGCGTTCTACTGGGAGAGGGGCAAGCTACGTAAATGTACTTGAAAATGAGTAGACACTAGACGGGTAGCCAGGTCTTTTGTAACCACGTCATCTGTAGCAACGTCGTCCGCAGCCAGGTCTTCAGAAGCTAAGTCTTCAGTAGCCAGATCTATAGCATTGTGCAAAATTACTTATCGACCAATGAAATTTGCCACAGAGCTATCACTGAAATGGAATACCTCTGGATACCCCCTCGGGAATAAAAGGCGTGACATTTTTTTAGCTATCACTGCTATCTAACTGGACATCTGCATGCTAATAATTTAATAATGTATGTTCGTTTATCAGGGACGAGGACATGCAGTCTCTGGCGTCGCTTCTGTCCGTGAACAACAACTCGGACATCGCGGTTCTAGAGGACCTCGACGAAGACGACTACACGCTCTCGGAGCACTCCACCAAACAGGTGCGTAAAGTATACTAACAGTTACACACTACACACTTTTAAATGCTCTAATAATGGAACGAGATGTGTGCGAGTGGGGAGCGAAAGAGAGGACACGAATGGACGACGTGAAGGTAAATAAATGAAATAATAAATAAATAAAGTTAAAAAGCCTTTGGCGGAGTTTCTCTCGGAAATCACTCTTAACACAATACTGTAACACAGTACTGTATACTGTAGGTACAAAAATAAAGTACACAACCTACCAATACCGGTATTGCATTTGGAACTAGCAACTCGTCGGTGCAGATAGACTGCTGTTTACATTTAGCCAATCTTCAAAGACGAGTTTAGTGTGCATTGTTATTAGACTATTGACTTTACTAAGTGTAATTCTTTATTGCCTTCAGAAAAAAATACATTTTCTTTTTTAATAAAGTATACATCACACTAATAAAAAACACATGCTTACATGCCAATAAAGTACACGTAACGCCACTAAATTACTCATCAGACTAATAAAATAAAGGTCACGCCAAGGAAGTACATGTCAAGCAATAAAGTATACATAACACTAATTTGGTAGGTGCATATTATACTATAGTCTATTTCACACCAAATGGGTTCGGTGACAGTTCACTGTTGACAATTGAAGTGATGTGTCCCAATGAAATCCAATCGATTTTTCTAAAGTTTCGAGTAAGTTTGTAAAGGAAATGGAATCGAATTTATACTTTATTCATAGAATGATTTTTCAAGTTTACTTTTTATTGAATATGTTTAAATTTCACAGGTTATATAAGGGAAAAACATGGTAAAATAAAAAAAAATGTCATCGACTTTTTGATGCAATACGAAAATAATTAATACATTATCGAATCTACAAATCACTGCACACTTTCACAGACCCCTGCCACATAATACACTATTACTATTTTAAACCCAAAAGATACAACAAAATGAAAATTTTACAAAAACATTGCACCTTTTTTTCGGATTCCCGCCAAAAAGCTTCGATTCATCGATTAAGTTGTGTCAATCCCTATGAGTAAAAGTTCCGTTCCACGCAATACGTGTTTTTAGGATATCTTTTTTATCTATTGTTTTTTATATTATTCTTGATTTATAGTTCGAGATTTTAATTTAGAATTTTAGAGGCGACAATTATTGTATTTTAGCAATGACATAATAATAAATTATTCATTATTTTTGGAACCATCTATTTTTCTTACTAGAAAGTTGTATGCGTAAAAAGGAAAAATGTGAACTGTCACCAAACCCATTTGGTGTGAAATAGACTATAGTAGAGTACACATCAAACCAATAAAGTACACAACACAAATAAAAAAAACTTTTGGAGACACAGAATAAATTAAAATGTAAAACATTAAATTAAAATTAAAATGTTAACTAATTAAAATAATAAAAATAAAATAATTAAAATAATTAAAATTAAAAATTAACAATAAATTAAAATGTAACAAATTAGAGTCTCACACCTGCAGACAAACTATTCTACAGTTTTAGAGGGAATTGTATTAGTTTTTAAGAAACTTTTTGTTTAATAAATAAAACAAATAATAAAAATAAAATACACAACACACCATCAAGCGTTTTAGACTTGATACCATTACAATAACTCAGAAAGGCTACTAATTGTTTCCAGATGTTTGACCTCCGACAACAAATGGAAGAGATGACCCAAAGCTTGACTAACAGCGACATAGCGGCAACCCCGAACAGCGTGCAAAGCCTCAACTTCGACGCCTCCCGGACCCCGACTGCCCCACAAACACCCCACACCCCCCAACCCTCAGACACCCCGCAACCCCCAGACACCCCAACCACCCCAGTCCCCCAAGAAGACGAGCTCAGGATCACAGAGGCGAAAGACACACAGAAAACTCGTCCAGAATTCTTGTCCAATCTCACGAAAATGGCCATGAGGAGCGAACCACCCAAGTTTTCGTCCACTCCCAACAAGATTACTTTAGAACCAAAAACGGATCTCAACAGTTTCAAAGGGGTTGTGTTCAAACCCAATACAGTGGTGAAAAGGAACCTTAAGCCGTTGGAGTTAAAGACTAATTTGAATAACATCAGTTTGGATAAGAACGATAATGAGGAAGAAGATGCAGACGCAACACCTACTGGGGAAGAGAAACCAGTAGTTCATATTGACAAGGATAAAACACCGGTGAGTCAAATGATTAATTTTTATCTACACTAATACATATTATAAAGAGGAAAGATTCGTATTGTTGTATGTTTGTCACGACTTAACTCAAAACCTATTGGAGCGATTTCAAACACTTTTTCACCATTAAAAAGCTGCCATATTCCTGAGTAACATAGGCTATATTTCATTCCCATATTCCAACGGGAACGGAAACTACGCGGTTGAAACCGCTCGGAACAACTAGTATTAATTAAAATTGTTTATATTAAAATAGAAGTATGTCTGTATAGGCAGTATTGGCTAGGTGCGCGATGACAGCGCCCACTAGTGGTAACAATTAGGGCGGATTTAAAATGTCAAATGGCTCGCTGTCATTACGAAAAGTAAGTAAACACAAAAATAATTTCAGTGAAACAACGTTATTTACTTAGGTCCTGTTGGATATTGTAAGTCTATAGCGTCGATAATAATGTTGACCTTTTTTATTTCCCGTCAAAAATGCCACAATCAGTAAATTTCAGGCAGTATACCTACACGGACTTTCTCATGGCTTCACGGTAAATAAGTAAAGAAATGGACAAAATTTATCGACTAGAGCGTTTCATGTACCTTGTAGACCATTATTTATAGCAGTACTGTCGATAATAGTGCAGACTGTTGTGTAATTTCAGTTCAACATGGCCAAATTGATTATAAAAACTGGATTCCGGACAATAACGCACAATATAGTTTTTCAGCCACAAACCACCACAAAAGGCAAACAGTTAGTTTTGGCTCAACATGTGCAAGATGTAAAAGAAATAAAATGTGAAAATCAAATGAGCCACACCATTGAAGCTAGTGTAAATAGACAAACTTCAGTGACATCAACGCCATACAAAAGATCATTGAAGTCGTTGATCTTGTTTTCAATTTGCTCTTGGAAATTTTTTGAATTTCCGATCACTATTTTTGCCATTATTCTTGCAGTTGATTACGCAGCAGGTTTCGTTACCCATGTTCAAGTATTTATTTTCACTAAGAATGAACGAATACGCAAATTTCTCTAGTAAAAAGTGACAGTTCGTCCGTCCCTAGTTCCTTTTTTAGCCACCATGGGCGCTGCGATCGATTCGTGGTTCCCCCACCCCCTACTTCGCACCCAGCCAATATCGTAATATATTACATTATTAATAACTGTAGTCAATTAAATTAAACCCAACCAGAACATGTTCACAGATTTCAACGTTATACACAACGGCAACTGTGACCTGCACTATGGTACAACGCAAATAGTGTAGGGTGCTTTTTACTACTGTAAAGTCGGTTTACGGACGATAATTTTACGTGATAACGTCATAAGAAAACATTGATGAAAAATTGTGTACTGGAATGGAAGAGAGATAGATGCGTCACAAGCCGAACGCTGAGGCGATCGTGCCTCTCTATCGCTTGTTCCGCGCTCTCGCTTGTACGCTCGGCTCAGGCGGAACGTGACACTATTTCGAGCGTGCAGCCTTGCGTTCATCAATTTATAAGACGTCATCACGTCAAAAACTGTAATTAGCCTTATTTGATAATTATACTTATAAGCTCTCGCATGTTATGTACGTCGTAGATTTTCCTATGAATAAATAATTGAATCTTTACCAATATTATACACAAAGAGGAAACATTTTTTTATGTTTTGTATGTATTATCTTTGTTACGAATAAACTCGAAAACTACTTGACCGATTTAAAAAATTCTTTCACCAATGGAAAGCTAGAATATCCCTGAGCTGTTGAGCTGATGCGTCTCTGCCCACCCCCAGGTGCAAGACCTGCTGGAGTGGTGCCAGGCGGCCACCCGCGAGTACCGCTCGTGCCGCGTCACCAACCTCACCACCAGCTTCCGGTCGGGGCTGGCCTTCTGCGCCATCATACACCGCTTCCGGCCGGACCTCATGTGAGTGCCACGAGAGCTCATACCTTCATCGTTATCATCATTATCATCAGTATCATCATTATCATAACTATCACCACTATTATTATCATCAGTATTAGCATCACTATTATTCATCATTAGCATTACTATCATTATCATCATTAGCATCACTATCATTATCACTAGTATCATCACTATCATTATCACTAGTATCATCATTAGCATCACTATCACCAGTATCATCATTAGCATCACTATCACCAGTATCATCATTAGCATCACTATCATTATCACTAGTATCATCATTAGCATCACTATCACTATAATCAGTATCATCATTAGCATCACTATCATTATAATCAAATCAAAAATAATTTATTTCTATAGGTATTCAACATACACTTAGAAACGTCAATATTTTATAATAACAAGGCACTCTAAACTCGTCCATGAAGATTGGCTAAATCAGTATCATCAACAACTCGTACAGGACCGACATTGTTTTATTCCAGTAGATTGATCTAAAAGAAAGAATGATTGTCTCGTTGTATATTCCGTGCTACAGAGAAAATTTTCATATAAGAGTAGCATTACTTTAAAATATGAATTAGTTTATTAAAACCTAATATTTTCTTTAAGTTTGCCGTATGTCATTTCTTCCCAAAATTCGATCCTTATAAGCGACACTATCGAATGGTGTAATAATACATGGTGTTTTTTTCCAATATCAACGTGTTCGATTCCTGGCTACGAATATTGATTTTTCAAAAATCCAAAGATGCAGTTTTAGTTTTCATCAAAATCGGGCCCGAGAGTCCTTTGAGTACTTTTCGTTATTTCTTATAGTTTAGCCATCCACGCCCACTTGAAAAATTCACCCTGTATTGATTTCCGTGTAACATTAAATGACTGCATCCTCCTAATAACCCGTGAAGCTTACAACACGAGCAAGTTTATTTCTGTGTATGCCCATATGTGTCCTGTGTACGTAATATTGACAAACTCTAAGCCTGATGCGTTTGGAAGAATTATCGCTTGAAAGCTCAATTTTTATTATCCCCCTTCCCTCCCCGCGCTACCTAATTAAAGTTAAACAATTAAAAGACGAAGTGTCAGGCAACAGCTACTGTTTAATAAAAGTACTTTTTCGAAAATTTTCACTCTTCCGGAACGTGTAGGAATTTGAAGAAAGTGTATAAGATAAAAGCTGCAGAATATTTTATGAGCTTTCTTTACGTAGAAGATATTTTTTCTCTACGACAAACCGTTTTAAAGATATTAGCGAAAAACTCGAAAGTGGGAACTTTAAGCCTCCCCCCACACTCCGGCAGACCTCCTAGTCTAGTCCCTAACCCTGAACAACTTACTGAAGAGATCGCTTAGGTCACTCCAACTCTCTGTTGAGTGGAGTAAGGCGTCTCAGGCAGGAGTTGCACTGATGGCACCCGTCCGTGTCCAGAGACTTCTCGGGCCTGCAGCCCCTCGAGGCGGAGCGCAACGTGCGGGCCGCCCTGGAGGCCAGCGGCTCGCTGGGCATCTCGCAGGTGCTCACCGCCAAGGACGTCTGCAACGCCACGCACCCGGACAGGCTAGCGGTAAACAAAAACGTTTATTAATAAAAAAAAGACGTGTGGCACTCGGGGACTGCCGCGGTAAAGCTATTGCATAGCATTTTGTATCAACAAGACTGCCGAAAAGAAACGACGTTAGACATTGCACGGCCTTCAAGCCACACCTCCGTGCCCGTCGGAGTGGGGAGCGTGAGGTTTTTTTTCGTTACGGAATTTCTGGATTCGGTCCCCGCGCTCCCGATAGAAGCTATGCAATAGCTTAAAAAAAACGACGAGTCTCCCGCAGGAAGTGTTCCGTACCGTCAATACTTCTAAACTAATATTATAAAGAGGATAGATTTGTATTTTTGGATGTTTGTTACGAATAAACTCAAAAACTACTGGTCCGATTTTTAAAATTCTCTCACTAATATCCCTGAGTAACATAAGCTATATTTTATTCCCGTATTCCCACGGGAACAGGTGAAACAGCGCAGAACCGCTAGTTATCTGTTAAAAAGGCAAATCACGTTTTTGGTATGGAAGCCCCCTTAAATATATATGTTATTCTGTTTTTTAGTATTTGTTGTTATGTCATGTCATGTAGTATTTGTTGTTATGTCAAACAGACAGACGGATGGACAGCAGAGTCTTAGTAATAGGGTCCCGTTTTACAATCAAAATATTTTTCTTTTATCCAAAAATTGTAGATGTTTTTATTACTAATAACAAAGACAACACGATTTGTAATTTTAGCTTTTACTACATATATTGGGCCCTTACTTATTTTAATTCTTCGAGGTTTGCAAAGTCTATTCTCGATTACTTTTTAACCGACTTCAAAAAGAAGGAGGTTATCAATTCGTCTGTATGTTTTTTTTATGTTTGTTACCTCAGAATTTCGACTGAGTGAACCGATTTGGATGATTCTTTTTTTATTTGAAAGCTGGTGCTGTGTGGTCCCATTTCAATTTGATCCAGTTCTGACAATGGCATCCATGAGAAAACCATATAAGTTGAAGTCGGTTTTTTGACTCTTGGTATCTGGAATGTACAAAGTTGCGTTGCGAATGTAAACATCAAATTCAACCTCTTAATTTGCTTACTGCAAAATGCTGTAACCTTATCAACCATCTCCCCGTGTCTATTCCAGATCATGACGTACCTATTCCAGCTGAGAGCTCACTTCACCGGCAACGAGCTGCAAGTGGAACAGTTGGGTGAGTTATTGACATGGGTTTACTCCCCGAATGGGTGTACTGCTAGAAGGTGGGGGCATTCACCGAAATCACCGAATGGGAGCACTCATTCGGGGCACTCCCTGACAGTGAGAAATATCCAAAAAGGTCACTTCTTTAATGTAAGATCTCCCCAAATAGGAGCATGCACCCAATTGTAGAACTTTTCGATACGGAGCATTGTCCAAATGAGGGTATTCCCTAAGTGCGAGGTACTCTCTGACAGTGAGCACTGTCTAAAACACGTCTGGGAGACGTGTCTTAAACTTTCGTTCTCTGTAAGAGCCGTGATAGCCTTACGGATAAAGAGTCCGCTTCTCATGATGATAATCAGTGAGGCTTGAGTTCAAATCCTTGTATGTACCAATATTTTTTTCAAAACTTACGTTCATATTAATCACCAGCTCGTTGAAGAAGTATGATGGAAAACATCGTGTGGAAACCCTCACGTAATAATAATAATAATAATAATAATCTCACGCCTTTCATCCCCGAGGGGGTAGGCAGAGGTATTCCATTACTGGATATACCCACATTTCACGAGATACATTGGACCCCTAAACGTGATAGGTGGTGAGCCCATCGCCGGACCGGGTCTATTTACACATGTCTCAGAATTAATTCTGAGACCTGCGGGTTTCCTCACGATGTTTTCCTTCACCGTCGAGCTAGTGATAAATATGTACGTAAGTTTTGAAAAACTCATTGGTACATGCCAGGATTCGAACCCGAGCCTCACTGATTTTCGGCCGCCTCTTTAACCGTCCGGGCTATCACTGCTCTCACGTCCCAGAATTAAATCTGAGGCATGTGTAATAAGTCCGGCGATGGATTTACCTATCACCTTCAGGGTTCGAATATACTTGTAAAAGTGGGTATACCTCTGCCTACAAAAGGCGTGAGTTTCATAGTATTTCGTTGGTCCCTGTGGCAGGCAACGACGAGACAGAGTCCTCGTACCTGGTGGGCAGGCACGACACGGACGGGGCCTTGCCCAAGGACCTCTTCAGCAGGGAGGTCAGCGCCAGGAGGTCCAAGAACATGGACGCCAGGCCCAGGACACGACCCCAGTAAGTACCACACTACAGCACGACCGTTTCAACTTGCCAGCTCTGAAGTTCCTTATGGCTGCGCAATAATTTGGTGGTAGGAGGGGGAAGCCAAGTTAAAACGACCGTACTGTACACTATGCGCGCTGTAGCTTGGTGCGGGTGACAGTTTCAGTAAGTATTTGTTTCACTCTTGAAAGTTGCGGCCATTTACAAATTATGACTTAGTATTTCAGCTGTACTACATTCGTAATATATTACATTAATAATAACTGTAGTAAATTAAATTAAACCGAACCAGAATATGCTCACAGATGTCAACGTCATACACAACGGCAACTGTCACCATCCATGCTACAGCGCAAATAGTGTAGTGCTTTTTACTATCTAACAAATTGGTTGTCTGTAAAGTCGGTTTACGCACGATAATTTTAAGTGATAACGTCATAACAAAACATAGATGAAAAGTTGCATACCGGAATGGAAGAAAGATAGATGCGTCCCAAGCCGAATGCTTAGACCGATCGTGCCTCTCGCTCGCACGGTAGGCTCAGGTGGAACGTGACACTTCGAGCGTGCAGCCGTCGTACTCGTACATCGATTTATAAGACGTTATCAAAATTAAAATCCAATTTGAAACAAAATTTAAAACAGACTGCAACGAGAACTAAGAACACTATTATTTTGCATACTCAACATCCATTACCTACTTTTACTAAACCCATTACGCTGATTTTATTAGGGGGCATCCATAAATTACGTGAGATGTACAGAAAATAAAAAAAAACACCTCAGGTAATTCATGGACGCCCCCTTATTATATTTTATGAAATCTCCCAAGTAAATAATGAGTATTTATTTATGAAACCTCCCAGGTCCCAGGAGTCCCAGGAGTCGAGGCAGTCCCAGGAGCGGAGCCCAGACAAGCCCAGCTCCCCGGTCATCAAGGACGTCCGCGACATGTTCCTCCAGCAGTCCAAGACCATCCTCAACAAGATGCTCTCCCCCCCCAAGGACAGGGAGAAGCCCACGGCCAAGTGGTTCGCTGACCCCTTGAAGGTCAATGAGGTACGGGTAAGGGGAGGGGATGTAGAAGTAGTGGTAGTATTTTTCGTTTAGGCGTGATTGGTCCAATTCGCGATTGGTCCAATGATGAAAAAAAAATCCACAACGAAGTTATAGAGGATTGAAAATGGCGTGTATTGCTTTGAGAAAGGGATGGTACGGTCGTGCCGCTTTTTGCTACTTGGCGGGGGCACTACCGTGCCCCCAGATACAAATTCGCGATTGGTCCAATTTGCGATTGGGCTAAAACAAATGAATTTAGAAAATTAAACTATAAGATCATTTATTTTTATTTATTTCAATGTAGTTTAATTTTGGAAATTCTTTTATTTTTCCCAATCGCGCCTAAACGGTATTTTTATTCTTGTAGGTTACCCACCCACCTACAGGGTTTAGTAAAATGTGTCTTCCCTCCTTATTTATCTACACATTGGGTATAAATATAGGTATCCCATTAAGGTGGAACGATTACCATACAAAAAACGATCGGACGAAACAAGTTTAAGTTTTAGAATAACGCGTAAATTAAGCGTTCTATAGACATTTTTCAACAAAAATTTATCGCAAAATGAATAATAATACATACTTTCATTTAGAAATCAGGAATAAATCTACGTAAATTTTCATGAAATTTACAAATGTGTGTGTAAGAATCTGTCGTGTACGTACACAAGTTGCGCAACGTTGCCGCTCCGTGCTACCGCCCGCGCCCCGACTACGGAGCTGTTGCCGTTCTTGCGATTTCCCAATGTCACTACATAATAAAACCCATGCACTGGCAAAGTCGCAGAGTTACCAACATAGGGATTTTAGCCCTAAATTTAGGTTAAAAATATGAGTGTTGGGCATTTGTAGGGCTTAATCAATTTTAGGTATTTTTAAAATCTGACTGGTTAAAGAGTAAAAAAAAAGTCAAATCATCGTCAAGTCTTGAAATATCATCACCTTCGACTTTCTCTCATGCAAGACACTATTTTTTTTAAAGGGAAATTCATTTAAATAATAATACCCTTGGAGAAATAAAATGCAAGAGAGATTTTCAATTTGTGATGTATCGGTTTGTAGAGGTATTTTATTTGAAGAGTTGGTAACCCTTACGCGCAAGGACTAGAATCCAAAGGCCATTAAACAATTTAAAAAAAATCAAGATACGTCAACAAAAAGTGTATCTTTCCTCGTGAAACGGTGACAATGTTTTGTTTTACTAAACGTACTGATTATACTTATTCACTATCGTTGTGAAACAACAGTGTTTTGTTATCTATAATAAATTAATCATGGAACCAGCAACATAGAAGTTGCTGGTTTATAAACTTTATAAAAAACATCAATATATTCCGGCCCATCGAAATCTCGAAAGAGTTTGAGCTCATCTAAAAAAGATGATAATACAAGATGTATCGTGAGTACCTATCTAATTTGATGTAATTTAGTTTTAGACTACCTAATTTACTGAGTAATTTGAGGTTAGGTATCAGTTTTCTAACTTTGGCATTGGATACCTATAAGTACCTACCTTCATCTTCATAAGCTACCGGGGCTAGGTTCGAAGGTTCCATCCAGATATACCTTCCACGAGTTCCACGTAATTTTCTAATTTATTCTTTCAGTTGTGAAGAAATATGTCGTAAAAAACAAATCTATTCTACTCCTTTTTATTACGTATGCTCCGACATTTTGGTGTGATGGGATTTTTTATAAATACATAACATGTTTGTCATTTTATATTGCAGATATGCAAAACAGTATTCCTTCATACAATCACTTGAAACAAATACTCTGCAAAAGTAATGTTCTGACGAAAGACATGCGTTATGGACAGGAAAATAAAATCTGTAGCGACAACATACTTTATTGAAAATTATAAAAAGAATGTTCGTCAAGATGTCACATACCAAGAACTGAAGAATTTTATACAAAGAATCTTACATCATGACAATGCAAGCTCCCACACTGCCTGAAAGACAAAAGATTTTTGAACCAGAAAAACGTTGAGTTGATGACCCATCATGTCTAGAATTAAAAATTTAATGCTTGGTCAGTGGTTTTGGACCCAGAAGCAGCCGTGGCCGTGGAAACTTACAAATCGGCCATATTGGCAACATCTGGTTCAGACTGGAATTACTGCTTCAATGACTGGATCGAAAAAATGCAAAAGTGCATTAATTGCAACGGAGAATACTTCGAAAAACAATAAAACATAACTTAGGTTTAACTTGTAAATAGTTTTTTTATTCCCGAACATTTCGGTTTGCCCTTTGTACATCAGTACCTTAGAAATTTTTATTATTTTTATTAATGAGTACATATGATTTCTATTACCTAATCCTACTTCCTATCCCACTGACCCTGCTATTGTTATAAAATAAATATATTACTATGAATGTTTTTGTTAGTCAACCACACAAACACTATTGAACCAATTGTAATCTACTTTGGTAAACAGACACACCAATATGGCCAGGATTTACTCAGGATAGTTTTTCACGATATTTTTACATTTTTGTAGCTATATTATCATAATAAAATAATGAAGCTCAAAAATGTTATAGTAAGATTTTGTGTAGTGACAAGTTATTATAAGATCCTAACTAGAACATCTAAATAACAAAGAAAACAAAAAAATAAACCAAAACAATAACCATGATTTGAACCCGGTAATTCCGGCATAAAAGTCAGGCCCTTGCATAACAACGCCAGCGTCTCACACAAGTTGCGTGTCGAAATTATGTATCAGTTTGAGTTTGAAATTCTGTTGTGCATGTGTGCGTGCGTATTTAGAAACAACGTGAAGGGACAAATTATCGGATGATTTCAATACTACAACTCAATAAATCGTCAACGGAAAATTTTGACAATTCAATATTTATTTAAAGAACACGCGAACCATTTTTAGACCTATAAATTCGGAAAGCTCATTTCGTAAAAAAATAAAAACCATGGTTTTCAGAACTAGCGCCATCTGACGTGACTTGAGCTTTTTGTAGGGTCATCGTTCCACCTTAAAAGAGATCAGATCCGATCACCAATCACATTCGATCTTGACTTTCGACACGAGCAACATCTCTCATTCTTCACCCCTTATCATCTTCGACATCACCTAGTGGCAGTCACCCTCACTACCCCTAAATTCTCAAACAAAGTCGAATACAATCAATTAATAAAATTATAAAATGAACTTGTCAACAATGGGTTCGAATCTGCTTTACAGAGACTAATAGTACATTATGATATAAGTGCGGTAGGTTGAAAATTACAGCCGAGGCGATATTGCTAAAAATCTATCTATATCTCCACTAATCTATACTCATATTGTACAGAAGGAAAGATTTATATTTTTGTATGTTTGTTACTAATAAACTCAAAAACTACTGGACCGATTTTTTTTTTAACAATGGAAAGCAAGAATATCCCTAGACATAGGCTATATTTTATTCCCGTATGCCCACGGGAACGGGTACTACGCGAGTGAAACCGCGCAGAACCGCTACTCCTAGTACATTATGATATAAGTGCGGTAGGATAAAATTACAGCCGAGGCGATATTGCTACAAATAAGCAGAGGCTGTAATTATCAAAGCGCACGTATGTCATACGACGTTTGCAGGTTACAACACATTTGCGAGGAAATAAAATAAAACTCCGACTATGGTAAACGAATAAAAACAATACAGCTTTAAGAAAAAGCGCGCGGCGCGCATCATCATTTTTTTAGGAAAAGGCACAAAAAAACAGCCAGTACTTATTACTAATAAAGTAAAATAGTATTTTTGTGTTTTTGTTACAGATTAATTGGTTGTAATTTACTATCAAAATTAATTAAATTAAACAATTATGTACATAAATATTTCTTTAATATATTTTATCTCCCAAAGTTAATTTTAATCATAAAATGTTGACAACTTTTTTGACATAAAAACTCTTTGCTGAGATTTTAAAAAGTACCGTTCGTTTTAAGACGGAGCATCTTGATAAACCGTGCGTTTTACTTTACACTTACCGCACTTGGGCGTAATGAGATACGCCGGTAACGATATTAAAATTGGTGAAATAAGACACCTTTTACGAGCAAATGTGTTATAAACTCATTTTAGTTTACTCCTGTCATTTTCTTTCTCCTAGAAACCCTAGAAAAGAAAAGAGGTAAGATATATTTAGTCCTGTCATATTAAAATTAGTGCCGTCAACTAAGGCATTTCATAACGTGTTTAGTGCATACGTAAAAAATCACGACTAAAATACTGCCTCTGGCAGGACTCAATTCGGTAGGTTATCTTCAGGAGCTGAAGCAGAATTGAACCCAATGGGGTAGTTGACAGCATCGAAATCAAATTGCGACTAGTCATTCATTAAAAAGATTATCCCAAAACACCTTTAAACATGTATTTCGGTTTTCACTTTACAATTATAACAAATTAAAAAATAATAAAACAATAAAAAAAGTGTTGCAATTGAGTACTATAGTCTATTTCGCACCAAGTGGGTTCGGTGACAGTTCACTGTTGACAATTAAAGTGATGTGTCCTAATGAAATCCAATCGATTTTTTTAAAGTTTCGAGTAAGTTTGTAAAGGAAATGGAATCGATTTTATACTTTATTGATAGAATGATTTTTCAAGATTACTTTTAATTGAATATGTTTAAATTTCACAGGTTATATAAGGGAAAAACATTGTAAAATAAAAAAAAAATGTCATCGACTTTTTGATGCAATACGAAAATATCATACATTATCGAATCTTCAAATCACTGCACACTTTCACAGAGCCCTGCCACATAATACACTATTACTATTTTAAACCCAAAAGATACAACAAAATGAAAATTTTACGAAAACATTGCATCTTTTTTCGGATTCCCGCCAAAAAGCTTCGATTCATCGATTTAATGTAGATTAAGTAGTGTCAATCCCTATGAGTAAAAGTTCCGTTCCACGCAATTCGTATTTTTAGGATATCTTTTTTATCTATTGTTTTTCATATGTTTCTTGATTTATAGTCTGAGATTTTAATTTAGAATTTTAGAGGCGACAATTATTGTATTTTAGCAATTACATAATAATAAATTATTCATTATTTTTGGAACCACCCATTTTTCTTACTAGAAAGTTGTATGCGTAAAAAGGAAAAATGTGAACTGTCACCGAACCCACTTGGTGCGAAATAGACTATAGAAACTATGACGTCACACATTCACACATTGCTATTTCAGTACATTTTTTTATATTAAAATTTTGTTTTGACATATCATTAAAAGTAAGTGATTTGACTAAGCAGGACACTTCCCTATTAAATATAATGTAAAAATAAAGGGAATGTCTCAAAAAGGGAGGGAAATCTCGTATACTTTTTAGAATATCACTACATAGTATAAAACAAAGGCGCTTTCTCTGTCCCTATATCCCTATGTATGCTTAAATATTTAAAACTACGCAACGGATTTTGATGCCGTTTTTTTTAATAGATAGAGTGATTCAAGACGAAGCTTTTAGCGTTAGTATTGCACCCGTGCGAAGCCGGGGCGGGTCAGTAGTTTAGATAATAGTCTCGCATAGTTTCCAGATAACTCGTATGCTAGTGTTGTGACATACAGGGTGGATTTTTGAGATGGGTCAGTAAGGGCAGGTACCTTAATCGTTATAGTTACAGAAAAACGAAAATTGAAATTTACTTTCGAACATCTTTTAATTTTTCTTTTCAGTCAGCCACCTAAAATAAAAATTTCGGCCAATATAAAAGTTTGAAGTTTCGCTTACCGAAATGTATGAAAAAAGTTTTTGGCGATTTCTGTCATTTCTAGAGCTCATGCCTTAAATGGCTCCATAGAGTCTTTTGATCCCCACACGAAATAGGATCGGTTTCAGAAAAACATATTTTTTTATATTTTAGCATTATTTTCGCTGACTGTACATTTTCTCCAAAATCTGTGAATGCAGTTCATAATATCTTAAAAAGTTCGGGATGGTCTCCTAGGAACGTTTTCCTGTACCTATAACGATTAAGGTCCAATCTATTCTGTATATTGTCAGCCCGTGCCCTCTCGGCCCTCTCTGCTGATGACCCGCAAGGAGCTGACGGACCCCTTCGGGTCCGACGACGAGGACGACCCCCCGCCAGCCTACTGCGACCTCAACGGGGACCACGGTGAGAATCCACCCCGGTTTCAAGGCAAACTCCAGTGTACAGTACTGCCGTTTTCACTTGGCAGCTCTGAAGTTGCGTAATAACATTTTTTAGAGACCCTTTGGCTGGACCCTTTGCCTTGGGCTTAGAGGAGTAGCCAAGTTCAAACGGCCGCACTGTACATTATACAGGGTGACTTTTTTTACCGTTTGTAAAAAAATGTGATGTGATAGGTAAATGTAATAGATTCATTTGACAAAGTTCTTGCTTAGACTAATATACATTATTCAATTGTAGTCAATAATACACACTGAGATATTTGAAATAGTATGTTAAAAAGAAACAGGCTCGTAACTTCCATTCATGCGCAATCTACCTACAACCGCCAGCAGCGCGTAGTACTGTGCGTAGTTTTCTAGATTTTGTAAATTGCACTAAACATGACTATATTTAATAATTAATCTCGTGTATAACTTCGGCTCTAGATACCTTATACGTCATATTTTTTTCCAGACGGTAAAAAAAATCATCCAGTATGAGAATAATTTCGAATTATCTGGATCGATACATTAATTGTCATTGTGCATGCACAATGACAATTAATGTTTTAGACAACATTAGATCTTATACGTGGGTTGTTGAGGCTGAATATTGCTTGAAGCAAACGCTAGTATACTATTGTTATTACCGGTTGCTTACTGTTAAATGGCAAGAAACTCCTCAATTAATTATTTAGTCTTTTAAAAAATCTATACAATACAAACTACAAGTTACATCGTTTTAGTTATGTACTGGAGAAAATATTATGTATCATCCTTGACTATAAGCAGGGGAGGCACATTGCGTGACGTCATCGCTTTGCTACAAGTACATGCGGCCGGCCGCCACCCGGCGGTCTAGTAATGGTTGCCGCGCATTGGTTGTATAGATATTCAATTTTAATAAACTATTTTTCTTTACATTATAATATAATGTATGTATGTAGATAACCCAGTTGTATGTCTTCGTCCTACATTTTGCAGAAACAGGTAGTTTTGAAGTCATAAAATAACCTAAAGGCAAATTACACAGCTTTTGTTTAATTGGGTGGTCTTTAGTACCTAAATAAAGAATGATCGTAATATTGTTGGTAAAATACACTATTATACTAACTACTACTACTAACGTATAATTTAATGAGTCGAGCTACCGGCAACCCTAGATCTAAGGCTTTCGCCTCCGAAAGAGCGCGTTGCATGCGATAGAAAGAGATAGCCACATTTAGGCACGTTTGACCTACCTAAACAGGGAATTTGTTAATAGTGAACCTTCTGTACGTAGGTCCTAGGTCTCAGAATTAATTCTGAGACATGTGTAAATAGACCCGGTCCGGCGATAGGCTCACCACCTATCACGTTTAGGGGTCCAATATATCTCGTGAAATGTGGGTATATCCAGTAATGGAAAACCTCTGCCTACCCCCTCGGGGATAGATTATTATTATTATATACCTGTACGTAGTACTATTACTTATTCTGTGCTATAAGCCACAAATGTTTGCCAGGTAAATAAATATCTTTTTATTCCAGCGAAAACAGACCAGAAACCACCACCAACAGACAACAGCCAGCCGATAGAGCCACTCGTAATCACCGAACCCGAGAATCGAAGCAAAGAGCCAGTTGAGCAACCGACACCAGAACTGCCCAAACCCACGCCGGTAAGCGAAGATACATAACACGTGTTGTGGCTTTTATCAGTTTTTATCTGAGGAATGGTCCTTCCTAATATACGTTAGATCTAGGGATGTGTCGAGTAAAAAAAAGATTTGTGAAAAATCGATTTTACGAAAAATAATCGATTAATATGACAATTGATTATTTGTGCATATACTTTATCCTTTTTACATACCTTGGCATTCGCACAGATGGTACTGTTTACAAAATCGATTAAAATATGTAATTTTGTCAGTATTGTTTCTTTTATAACCTCTCACCTACCGAGGGTCATTAGCATAGTATGGACCTACCTACATTTTTGCAGCTTTGGTTGATGTAGCTGGTCGTGGACCGGTTAATTCAATTTAAAAAGTGAGTAAATTATAAAAACGATGTATAAAAAATCGATTAATATTATTTAAATAATCGATTCTCCTGAAAATCGATTATTTTTTTACATCCCTGGACTTTAGTTATTGTTAGCGATTGCCGGAAGGACCCTTCTATCGGTTTAAAGCTCTGGCTTTAGTTTTGTTTTGAGTTGTTATATGCAGGGAAAATAAAATATTTATGAAGCAAAAGGTAAAAAGTTGGACTATTCTAAGTGTAGAGTGATGCTATGATTATTGATTTATGTCCGATTTTAAACCTTATTGCTTCGTATTAAAGACGTAGCCTACCTAAATTCTATGTTAATACTATAAAAAGGTACAAGCTAATCGAGCGATTAATACTCATAAGCTATTTGAGAAACAATAGCTCGCATTCAAACCTAATAAAAATTATGAATTTGTATTGTCATCCTTTTAATAGTTTGTACGAGCTCGAAAAGTATCAACTAAATTTAGTATCATTACATCTCCATTGACGAATCCTCGCACTACAGAATTATGACATTTCTTTTCATTGAATCATCGACATCGCTTTGAACAAACCCTGCCTGTGTGTGCGTGTGACAATATGGCCGCCACATCCCGCTTCCCATTGGACGATCCGTGTAACAACGCTTGCGATTGGACGATCGGTCCGCCCGCTTCGCTGTGATTGGTCGGCCGTTTGCCGCGCTTGAATTTGATTGGGCGTGCGCTTTGACGTGATTGGCTGCAGCAATTGCTGTCGCGTCACGACGAGCTCAAGGAGAGAGCGAGACTGCTGTTAGAGCAGGCCAAAAAAGAGGCGCGAGACAAGGAGAGGAATAGGCGACAGAACTCTAGAGAGAAAGAGGAAAGTAATCAGAGTGAAACCAATGGATTGAAGAATGGCGATTTGAGTCCTAAAAAGGTACGTAGCCTGTAGTATAAATAGTATAAAACATGACTACCACAGAACCGTGTTCAAAGCTAGACACTGAAAACAGATTCATTCACCTTTTAACATTATTGTGTTTGTAAAAGCCGTGCTATTATAATTTCACTAGTGGTATTATAATTCCACGGAATTTTGTCAATCGTAATTATATAAGAATGATCAATCACCTTCATTCCATTCAAGTTTTTAGATTGTGTTAAAGTAGTTTAAAATTGTAATGCAGTAAATTAGTTGACTGACTGACTATGATTCATTAAAATTATTATCTCAAAACATTTGTAAATATGTATTTAGATTTACATTTTATAATTTAGAAAACTTCACAAATAAAAAACTATAATAAAGTGAAGTATGTAATTGAATTCTTGCAATAATGACGTCGGTAGAAAATTTGAGTTTTTTAAATAATTAAAACTAACCTCAATTCTCATTGCCAATTCTCTAATAGTGTGTTAACAATTTACGTCAAAATACATACTAATTTAATATATTCTTACATATGATCATATCCACAGGCCATGACAGACGAGGAGAGACAGGCGATGCTACGAGAGCAAGCGAGAAAGCTAATAGCCGACGCCCGCGCAGGCATAGTCAGGTAACAAGTTATTACAATAAATAAAATTGTTGTATGTAAAGTCGGTTTACGGAGGATAATTTTACATGATAACGTCATAACAAAACATTCGATCCGAGCCGATCGTGCGTCTCTATTGCTAGTTCCGCGCTCTCGCTTGCACGCTCGGCTTAGGCGGAACGTGACAATGAGTCATGCTTTTTCGTGCAAGCCGGCGTTCATTGATTTATAAGATGTTATCACGTCAAAAGACTGGTAGGTTTTACTTTGCAATAGGTTATTTAACAGTGTGAAAAATAAAGCACTTATTAGTGGCATACGCATAGATTTCATGAAGTTGTTATAATATTATAACTCCTACACATTATGGTTACTACAAAATATATATGGCAATCAAAGTAGCAGCACCCTGTTACCACCTGTCACGTTTAGACTAAAAATATGCTGATGAAAAGTGGGTATTTCCATCAATGGAACATTTATGGCGACCCCTTATGGCGTAAGGTAGGTTAAGGTTAGGTTAGGGCATAATTATTTAATTTAAAAATATGTCTGTCGTTAAATAATTAAGAATAACCAAATTTTTGAAATAATTTAATATAATGACGATTAAAATTATGAAATAATTTAAGATCCAGTGCGAAATTGTCTGTATCTATCTCTGAAGGTATATTACTTACTAAGAAAATATCCACATGCCTGTAGGCATTATCTACCAGTGAACCATCGACGGAATTATTATTAATTAAGGCGGAATTGTTAAAAAGGTGAATGTGTCTGTTATTGTCTCCAGTCCGACGTCGCCGTTGTCGCCGAGTCGCGCGTCTCGCGGTACGGTGGAGATAATAAGCAAGCAGTCGGTCATGGACGAGATCGCCGCAGGTACTTGTCATATTACTTTTTTAATCTACACTAATATTATAAAGAGAAAATATTTGTATTTTTGTAGGTTTGTAACGAATAAACTCAAAAAAAACGTACGTACATATTTATCACTAGCTCGACGGTGAAGGAAAACATCGTGAGGAAACCCGCAGGTCTCAGAATTAATTCTGAGACATGTGTAAACAGACCCGGCCCGGCGATGGGCTCACCACCTATCACGCTTAGGGGTCCAATGTATCTCGTGAAATGTGGGTATATCCAGTAATGGATACCTCTGCCTACCCCCTCGGGGATGAAAAAAGGCGTGAGATTATATTTTATTTATATAAACTTAAAAACTAGTAAACCGATTTTAAAAATTCTTTTTTCCCGCCCTTGTGCGTACCGCTTATAAATCAAGTCTGTTTATAATAATAATAATAATAATATAATCTCACGCCTTTCATCCCCGAGGGGGTAGGCAGAGGTATTCCATTACTGGATATACCCACACTTCACGAGATAATATTGGACCCCTAAACGTGATAGGTGGTGAGCCCATCGCCGGACCGGGTCTATTTACACATGTCTCAGAACTAATTCTGAGACCTGCGGGTTTCCTCACGATGTTTTCCTTCACCGACGAACTAGTGATAAATATGTATGTAAGTTTTTGAAAAACTCATTGGTACAAGCCAGGATTCGAACCCGAGCCTCACTGATTTTCGGCTGGCTCTTTAACCGTCCGGGCTATCACTGCTCTGTTTACAAGTCTGTTTGTCGGCTGATTTATGCCGCCTGATATTGAATCGCGATTCGCGGCGCCAAGCGACATCTGACACCCCATAATTTATCTCTCTCTCTCTATTAGCGGAAAAACTATTGCTTCTTGCGATACTTGCGACTAAGTTTTGGATTCGAGCTAAATGTTGACCTAGTCTATATATATTTATACAAGATACTAATACTATAGAGGAAAGATTTGTATTTTTATATGTTTGTTACGAATAAACTCGAAAACTGCTGGGCCGATTTTAAAAATTATGTCACCAATAAAAAGCTACATTGTTCCTGAGGTTGGTTACTCAGGATTTTGCTAATGTTAATTAGCAAAATTTTTATCCCGGTATTCCCAAGGAAACGGGAACTACGCGGGATATACTACTAGTATCCCATATCTGGTTAGGAAACTTAATTTCAAATGTTCCACTGCAAGATTAAGATCTAGTCAAACTTTCTCGGTAGCCAATGCAAAGACAAATTACGCCAAAAACCGGTTCGTTGTAAGAGTTTGTTCAAATTATAATAAAATTTATAGCAGTATTGACATCTTTCTTCCTAAAATACATAATGCTGTGAGTGCCATAAAGCAAATTAAATAATAGTATAAGATTATTATATTCTTTTTGTTTTTTCAAATTACAAAAAAAAAAAAAATATTCATGTTTCCTTCAAAGACTAGGATAGACTTCTTTGTTTAGTAGCACGTCCGTTGCAACTTTAGGTGCTAAACAGTAATGGAAACTTTGTTGGCTTACTGTAATATTTCTATTCAATGTAATATCTATAAGTTTTTATTTAAATAAATAAAATAAATAAATATTATAAACGCGAAAGTAAAAGTCAAAATAATTTATTTTCTGTAGGTATAGAAAATACACTTAGAAAAGTCAATAGTCTAATAACAAGGCACTCTAAACTCATCCATGGAGATTGGCTGAATGTAGACAGCGGCCCATCTCCACCGATGAATTTCTGGTTCCAAATGCAGTACCAGAACAAGAACAACCAGCAAGAAACTCAAGGGCAGCTCTTTTTAATCTCATTTCTTACTAGTAAAGTAGTTAGGATGTAAAGAAGATACATGTGCATTTCTTGTGGATTACCCAATTATATAAATAGATAAAGAAGATACATGGTGGTGATGTGATGTTTCATTATAGCTGGTGCAGCGGCTCTGGAGGCGGATTCTGCTCGCTCCAGCCCCTCCAGGAGGAGCTCTTCGGGGGGAGCTGGTAAGTGCAAAAGAGGGAGGGGGAAATGCTAATTGATAATTTAAAAATTACAAAGACTCCTATGTTGTATGAGAGCAGTGATACCTTTTACGGTTAATTAACCCGCTTCTCATGATGATAATCAGTGAAGCTCGGGTTCGAATCCTGGCATGTACCAATGAGTTTTTCAAAAACTTACGTACAGTCAACAAAGTTGTTAGTGTTACATGACCAGAAACTAAGATTCAGTTTTCTCTTAAAGCCTTAAATGTATTTATAGTTTTTTTTTTGTAAATTATGGGGATCAAAGACCTTTTCAAATAAACAATAATGAATAAGATTTAGTTATGACTACCCCAGAAAAATAAGTTCTTAGTTACTGGCCATGTAACCCTAACAACTTTATTGACTGTACATACACTCGGCGTCAAAAAAATCGCACCTTCGGAAAATAATACTTTAAACCACTTTTAATCACATTTAATTTAACGACATTAAAATATTAACAATCATTTATGCCATAAAAAAAACATTTCACCCAAATAACGACGTTATACAAAAACAATGCATAATTATAAGGGGGGGGGGGGGGGTAAAACTAGGTTTTAAGTAATTTTTAAGCATTTTTAGGGTTCCGTACCTCAAAAGGAAAAACGGAACCCTTATAGGATCACTTTGTTGTCCGTCTGTCCGTCCGTCCGTCCGTCTGTCAAGACCCTTTTTCTCAGGAACGCGTGGAGGTATGAAGCTGAAATTTATATCAATTACTCAGGTCTACTGTCCCTTGAAGCTGTGAAAAAATCAAACTTCTAAGCCAACGCAATCAAAAGATACAGCCGTTTATGCCGCAAATTTTCGACACTTGCAAGGGAATCAAAACCTACAGGGTGCTTCCCGTGAACTCAGAATCTTGAAATTTGGTACGAAGCAACGTCTTATAGCATAGATAAAGGAAAAATTACGAAAACCATAAATTTGCAAGGTTGTACGGAACCCTCGGTGCGCGAGTCCGACTCGCACTTGGCCGGTTTTTTTTTATGACCTAGCAAGACTGAAGTACGATTTGCTGAATGTTGATGATTAGACCTATAAAATGATACCTAATAGTCCCATCATCATTGATTCTAAATGGGATGAAAAGTGGTTTTTCAAAGGTGCGATTTTTTTTGACGCCGAGTGTATTTATCACTAGCTCGACGGTGAAGGAAAACATCCTGAGGAAACCCGCATGTCCCAGAATGAATTCTAAAGCATGTGTGACAGACCTGCGATGGGCTTACCACCTATCGTTTAGGGGTCCAAAGAATATACTGGTGAAAAGTGGGTATATCCGGAAATTGAATACCTCTGCCTGTCCCCTCGGGGACAAAAGGCGTTAAAATGTTTATTTATTATTTTATTTATTTATCCACCTCTTTGACTTAAGAAACGATTTTTGTGTTTCCCAGAGGGCCGTGGCTCGCCGAGCGGCTCGGGCGGGTCTCGACGCTCGCCGTTGCAGTCGTTCTCGGGGGTCCTGGAAAGGCTCTCGCCGGAGCCCCAGGGCCAAGACGACCCCGACGACCCCGACCAGGTACCCCCAAACCCAAATTTACACTGGCACCCGACTGCACCATAGAGAGGGTAATGTTTGTGGAGGGTGTCGTATTTGTTACGAATCCACACTAATATTATAAAGAGGAATTCTCTTTCACCAGTCACTGAGTAACATAAGCTATATTTTATTCCCACGGGAACGGGAATTGAGCTGGTGAAACCGCGCGAGCTAGTATAATAGACTTTTTAAATGTTATGCTTGTAACCCTCCGACAGTTGAAAAATATTCCAGTATTTTTTTTTTATTAAATTTATATCAAGTAGAACGTCAGGGGATGATAAATATACCAATGTGTAGGGAAACATCTCCTGATTATTATATCAAAATGTTTAAGCTGCAGGTATATCGGAATAATTGAAATTAATTACAAAATAATGTAATAAAAAAATAATAATTCACTAAACAATTCAGAAAAGTTTCATATTTTTTGGAAGAAAAAGATATCACCCTGTAGATTCCATAATTTCCTTTGATACGGAGCAAGAAATGATGAAGAAAATTTTTAAATCAAAGTCCTCTTTTTAAGTAACCGCAACAAAATAACAGCATAAAAATTATTATCAAAAATGAAAAATGTATTTTTTTCAATAGCCAATACTTAATTGGTCCGCAGAATATACTGATGAAATCTCAGATCAAATAAAAAATAAAGATGGAGCACTGCGAAGGATAAACTGAAACCAGAAAAACTACTCCACGCTCTGTGCATTTACTCTCGCACGCACAAATTTACAAGCAAACTACTCAAGCCACACCGATCAGTTAGAACAAGTTCGTCAATTGAAGCAATACGTACGAAAAAAATATATATCATCGGGAAATGTGTCTGTGAGCGTAAATGCACAGAGCGTGGAGTAGTTTTTCTGGCTTCAGTTTATCCTTCGCAGCGCTCCATCTTTACTTTTTATTTGATCTGAGGATGAAACCTGAGTATTCCTATACACGGAATATCTTTTTCTACCCCCTCGGGTGAAAAGGCGTGAGTTTTTTTTATCAATGATATATGTTTGGTCAGTCGGTGGGCGGATCGTACATATCCGCTGAAGTTGCTGCTCTAGAGCGCGAGCAGAGAGCAGTAGACGAGAAGGCAGCTGCACTGGAGAAGCAGTTGAGGCACGTCATGGACAACAGCACCAGTACAGAGGTAAAGAAACTTAATGCATAAGTTGAAACAGTAGGGTAGTAACTAGTCAGCTAGCTAGTGGTTATAGAGCCGGCCGAAAATCAGTGAGGCTCGGCTTCGAATCCTGGCATGTACCAATGAGTTTTTCAAAAACTTACGTACATATTTATCACTAGCTCGACGGTGAAGGAAAACATCGTGAGGAAACCCGCAGGTCTCAGAATTAATTCTGAGACATGTGTAAATAGACCCGGTCCGGCGATGGGCTCAACACCTATCACGTTTACGGGTCCTAAGAATATCTGAAAAGTGGGTATATCCAGAAATGGAACACCTCAAGGATAAAAGGCGTGAGGTTTTTTTTTGTTATAACTTCGACTCGCACTTAGACAAATTGTTTAAAATATTTTTGAAACTTTTCCCTTTGTCTGATATAGGTTTGTAGAATTATTTTATAGAAAAAACCACTTGCCTTCCAGAGAAAATGGCGCTCTATATTACTAGTTTGCGTGCGGCCTTCCTACGACCCGGTACCCTCTTCCTATCCTTCTTACTGTAGTCAGGACTTGACCTGGATGTAGCCAGTAATTGACTTGGGTGTATTCAGGACTTAACCTGGATGTAGCCAGTAATTGACCTGGGTGTACCTAGGACTTGACCCGGATGTAGTCAGGACTTGAACTGGATATCTCCAGGACTTGACCTGGATATCTCCAGGACTTGACCTGGATATCTCCAGGACTTGACCTGGATGTAGCTAGCAATTGACCTGAATGTAGCCAGGACTACTGACCTAGTGGTAGTCAGGATACCTGCTGGTTTGACCCGAACTTGATCAGGGTTTCCCCTGATCAAGTTCAGGTCCGGAAAGGCGAAAGTCCGGACTCTATTAGGAGGTATCATTGACCCTAATTGACCCTAGAGGTATCCAGCATGTCAACTAGGGATATCCTTTAGATGGGTTTATCTAGGTCTTGAACTGGAGGTAGATTAAACTGTAAACTAGAAGTGTAGAATTGTTTAAGGTTTTAATAAATGAAGTATTATTTATTTATTATGAATGTTGAAACTTAAAAGATATTATAGCTTTCATTCAAAATAACCTATTAATTAGCTTCATAATGATCGATGTTTCAATCCCGCAAAAATAATGCAATGTTCGTACGATGATTTACTAATTGACTATACAAAAATGACCATTTAAACACATAATATATTAGGCATAAGGCGAGACAACCCTGAAACAAAGTCCTCACAATTATGTTGTATTGTAGGAGGAGGACAAACTGATGTCGCAGTGGTTCAACCTAGTCAACAAGAAGAACGCACTCCTGCGCAGACAGATGCAGCTCAACATCCTGTGAGTAGTGTTCATTGAACTATTACAATCTTCATGGAAGAGTTTAGAGTGCCTAGTTATTAGACTATTGACTTTTCTAAGCGTAATTTTCAATTAGCTATGGAAATAATAGTAGATTGTGTCATAAGGGAGCAAAACGATATTTTTACGGCGAGGGCGTTTCTTTAAATCACGAACATAGTGAATGTTTCTAGGATAATTCTAATGTAGAATCATGAACGAAGTGAGGGGTTTAAAGTACGTAGCCCAAGGTAAAAATAATTTTGCGACCGAATGATACACTCTGCTTTTCATACCTCTCTATGAGAAAAAAATATTGATGGCATTGTTTGCTTCTTTTTTCAATATTTTCCGGTGTTTAACTATCACTGCTACTTGAATTCAGTTTAAAATATAAAAGACACAAACAATTTGATGTTGGAATTCGAAAATTTGGCGTAAAATAAAATGTAAATAAAATTGTGAAAAATAACTACGAAAGCGCGCGCATTGCCACAGCAATTTTTCTGACAGTGTGGCACGACCATCGAACGCTATTCAGCCTTGTCAACCTAATGCGGCGAAAAATGGAACTAATGTTTTGTTATAGTACTTAAACTACAGTGGCGCCAACCTAAAATGCAAACTTATTTTGCTAATCTCTTTGGCTAAGAATGTTGACGAATATTTTTAATTCTAAATTCAAAACACTTTTATTCGCACTTATAAAAACCCTATTAGAAAAGACTTACTTTGCTCCCTTTTTTTGAGGACCAAAACGTCACTTTTCGAATAGAAGGTATGAAAATACATTTTCATTTTCACAACAAAATACCTAAAGCTGTTCTAATTTGCTACAAAAAATGATCAAAACTCACGTTAAGATGGCTTTGTGTATAATAGCGTATTATAAGTTAGATGAATGACAATGATTTTTGGTGTAAATTTTCTCCAGCTCAGCAACGCACTAAAACAATGTAACTTGTACTTTGTATAATATTGATTGTTTAAAAGAATAATGTGTCGAGGAGTTTCTTATTCTCTTCCATGAAACGGTCATAAACATGATAGGGTAAAACACCCAATTTTTGACACTCTAGTCCACCCTGCCAAGTAGTTGACACCCCAATAGATTTTTTCAAAATTATCGAAATTAAGATACACACAACACTTAGATAAAACCATCTTGTTTACTTCATTACTACTTCATTACTTAGGTCTACTGATAGTACGTACCAGCTTTTAATAACAGAACGAAAAACGAATAACCACTCTAAAGAGTAAAAAAGCCGACTTCAAACTTCAACTTATATGGTTTTCTCATGGATGCCGTTGTCGGAACTGGACGAAAGGACTAATCTGGAAGCACCAGCTTTCAAATAAAAAAAGAATCATCCAAATCGGTTCACCCAGTCGAAAGTTCTGAGGTAACAAACATAAAAAAAAGAATACAGACAAATTGATAACCTCCTCCTTTTTGAAGTCGGTTAAAAAGAGTCGCTAGTGACCTTGAACCTTCTTTCCCCAGGGAGCAGGAAGAGGACTTATCCCGGCGCTGTGAGCTGCTCGCCAGGGAGCTGAGGCTTTCGCTCGCCGTGGAGGAATGGCGCAAGGGGCCTGGCCAGAAGCGACGCGAAAGGCTGCTTCTTCAGGTAGGCCACATCATCTTTTGATAACGTCTTGTATGTATGTAACGGGTGATTTTTTAAGAGTTGTTTTTTTAAATCAAACAAAACACTCAATTTGCATCATATATCCGAAATTTTTATTGGAATTGATAAATTGGCCTTTGCCATTTACATTTTAAAGTTCTTCATGTAAATGTCCGCAGCTCCGTTTCAAATGGTTCATTCGGAAGGTCCAATTTTGCGTCACTTTTTATATATAATAAGCATATCGGCGTGTATTCCACGAATTACGCATGTTATGTTATCCTGTAATGGTCTAAACACACTATGCCGAAAATACGCGACCGAAGTTCGGCGTGACTACATACATTGACGTTTCACTTTAAAGATTCATGGATCTGCCACCCGCGTCAACCGTAATGTATGACGTTCCGCGGCGTAAGTTCGGCATAGTGTGTTTAGACCCTAAGGCTTCAATCGTGTGCGGCTTGTCCACATACACTAACGACTTTACGAGCTTTGTGGCATGTGGCACCGTCTTGATGAAACCACACGTCAACCAAGTTCAACTCGGCCAACTGGGGCAAGAAACAGTTGCGTATCATGGACAACGCCGCGGACAACATTTATACGAAGTTATCTTTAAAATGTAAATGGCAAAGGCCAATTTATCAATTCCAATAAAAAAATCGAATATATGATGCAAATTGAGTGTTTTATTAGATTTAAAAAAAAAGAACTCTTAAAAAATCACCCTTTATGTTAACGCGGGCTTGTTTCCGCAACTCGACGTCTTTCCTGCGCCATTTTGCGTGATGGTGGGTATGGCTATACTCTTGCCATCCCAGCTCCTCCAGGAAGCCCAGCAGCGACTTGAGGTCCTTGAGGATTTCGGGGAACGACCTCGGAGATTTGATAACGTGTTATAAATCGATGAACGATGGCTGACGAAGAAGTGTCACGTTCCGCCTGAGCCGAGCGTGCAAGCGAGAGCGCGGATCAAAAATGGCAGGTTCTACATTAATTTCGTAGACAAATATAACGATACATGGTAAATTTTAACATGTCTTTCGAAATACACAATGTAATGCCATTAGGTGATAATCAGTCATTACCACCACGCCCAACATTGCTTCACCAGAGCACATCTGTCGTGTGATTAGCTAAAGTAGCTCTTATTGAGTGTGTTATAAAGTCTGAATATGTTCGATATTTTTTCATACTTAAACGTGCCATATTGTTGCGCAGGAGTTGCTCTCGGCTGTCAACGAAAGGGACAGACTTGTGCAGGAGATGGACGAGCAAGAGAGAGCGTGAGTATACTACGTAAACGATATTATACGCTATTTCACTGTGAAACATAAAGTCGTCCTAATCAATTATGGGTTAAAAAAACTCCACGCCATCTACCGGCGAGTGGACGTATTATTGAAAAAATATTTCTTTCTGTGTATAATTATACGTTTGTACAGAAATGACAACTATGCAGTTGAACTTAAAATGAGCTGTACTGTATACAAAATTTCATCAAAATCGTTAGAGCTATTTCTGAGATACCCGAAATATACATATATAAATACAAGAATTGCTGGTTTAAAGTAATAGGATTTGTATTCATCTGATTAAAAAATAAATGGTAATTTATCGATAAATCTCTGGGAAATATATTTTTAACATTTGTCATGTGATTAGGGATGTAAAGTTTTTTCTTTCATGTTCTTTGTTTCTTTTTCTAAAGATATATATTTAAAGTAATTAATTTGACTCATTCTATTTTCGAAACAGTAATTTCGTTATACAAGAAAATATATGTTACCACTTGTCCTGTAACTAACGTCACTTGGCCGAACATAATACAAGATGTCTTTTTGATTAAAATTTTACACTTCGAATACTCAGTGTTGCCGTATCAGCCGGCATTGTGGCGTCATTTAGACGTCAAGCGGTTTTTTTAAATGAGCATCATCTCATAATATATCAGGCCTTATCAAGATATTGTTAACTTTTGCGTTATTAATAATAATCTTTATTGTTCTTAAAATATTCATACAAATAGAGGTAATAGGTTACTAGACTAAGTACTTAGCGTACCTGTATTCTAGTGCCCAGTTCCCTCCCAAAGAGACTAGAACAAAGTGAGAACTCATAGAAAAGAAACATAAAAATAAAATAAAAGATAGTATAAAAAAGGAAAATGTTAAGTATATAATGAGATGTGTTATTATCTGTAAGAGTGTGTTATTATAAATTTACTATCTTAACAGGATAGCAGATGACGCAGAAATCGAGCATAACCTATCACAAGTGGAGATACAAAGGAAAAACAACTGTATACTGCAGTGAATAAAGTCGACGCGTACTCAGTGTTACCCGCTTAAACACTTAGCTTTTATTTTTTTACGTAACGATAAATTATTATTAAATTATTCAATTTAATGTAACTTAACTACACGGATGACTGGGAGAACATGAACATTTCGAATTAATTCTAAATAAAAAAATATGCTACAGTGGTTTTTCAATTTACGATTTTTGTAACCAATGACGCTACGGTGGTGTCACTTTTACTATGGCAAATGTCACTTTTTGACATCAATCGGTCCGGAGTAACGGATTAATCGTCGCTTCCTAGTGGAAATAATCAGCTTTTTAGTTATGTAACTCTTTTATTTTTGAGATACAGTGGACCCACGGTAATCCGACAAACGTTTTGCAGGGCAGTGTCGAACTATCGAATTTGTCGGATTATAGAGTACTGCCAAAGACCCCTATAGTCCGGATTTTTACACAAAAGAGTACCTTATAATCCGACAAATTAAAGATCCAATGATAAGATTCTATATGTTATACTCTGAAGTACAAATCATACTTCATTATGTAGGTATGTCAAATTTATTAAATTAAACAATTTTATTATAAAATTAACGTCATTAATGCTATAAAACTTACAAAAAATAATAACTTTACAAAAATAAAAAAAATAAAAATAAAATAATCTCACGCCTTTCATCCCCGAGGGGGTAGGCAGAGGTATTCCATTACTGGATATACCCAAATTTCACGAGATATACATTGGACCCCTAAACGTGATAGGTGGTGAGCCCATCGCCGGACCGGGTCTGTTTACACATGTTTCAGAATTAATTCTGAGACCTGCGGGTTTCCTCACGATGTTTTCCTTCACCGTCGAGCTAGTGATAAATATGTACGTAAGTTTTGAAAAACTCATTGGTACATGCCAGGATTCGAACCCGAGCCGCACTGATTTTCGGCCGGCTCTTTAACCGTCCGGGCTATCACTGCTCTTCTAACTTTACATTAGGAATCAATCATGTATCAGTCAATCATGCATTATTATCTGCATAAGCGAAGATTGAAAAAAATATGCTATAATAATAGACATGTCGGATTACAGGGGGTGCCGGTTTAGACAGGGGCCGGATTACCGGGGGTCCACTGTATTCCAAAAAGAATCTTACATAGTTTTAGTAAGAAATATAAAACTTTTAAATAAAAAGGGCACTGGTCACAACTGTTAGTTCACTTTAGTTAAAATTTAGGTCAGAAATTTGTAGAAGATTGTTCTCCCATCACTCGTATTGAGGATATACAGACAGCAACACTCTTGAATACGGAATAGAATAAGTACTGTACGGGCGTTCTAACTTGGCAACTCTGAAATTGCGCAAATGGCTACTCAATAATATTTTTAGCGACCATTTTGCGGCACGGGCTTGCGGCAGGTGAAGTCTATGTTCAGAGAAGCCAAGTTAAATCGGCCGTACTGTTAAAAGAATGAAAATAAAGATATTTCCGGTTAAAATGAGTGTATTAGTGTTGCTGCTTGCATGAGTATATTATGTACTTTGGCGCGCTAAACGCACCCCGTAAATTGTTACGGGTATATAACGATTTTTGAGTCCATTAGTTATAATGACTTTCCACCGATTTCCGAAAGGCGAATCAAATTAAAACTATATGATAGACTGTTAAATCTAATGTGAAAGATTTTGATTGGCTGTTATGTTACGATTTTTATTCTTAGACTAAAGCAAAAAAGGAAGATACGTTACTAGCTTCTCGCGGACCGCTTAAATTAGGTCCAAGGAACGTAATTCGATGCAGTCTCAATCGACAGTACGTGATAATTGACAAGACGGAAAGACTGAATGTTTAAACCGTTATACAATGCCTTCATGTTTTTATAAAGTGTACAAATAGCACTAAAACAAAAAAAATATACCTACGAGCGCGTGTAGTTGTATGTAGTCCAAATTTCAACGATGCTTTCTATGAATGTACCGTGTCTTCCTTTTTTGATTTTATCTAAGATTTTATTCAACCAATCAGAAAAGATAGCAATTCAACAGTGTGAAATCTAATTTTGGTTTTATTTGCCTTCCGGAAACCGAGGGTTAATGAAATGAATGAAATCGAGTGGATAATGTAATTTTTACAATTTGACTTTAAATATACGGAGAGTGCTTAAATTGGTGTTTGAAAAATGTAAAATAAAAAAAAACAGCCTTACTGTTGTAAGACAGATAATACTCAATTGTTTCCTATTTTATGGTTATTTTGCGTTATCTGTAGCTTATTAGGCTTATTTAAATTATGGCTTATGCACTAAATAATACTAGTCCGGAATATAAATTTAAAAAATCATGTTACGACCTTGCAGCGTGGGAAAAAAATTATAACTACGTTTATAGTGAACATTGAATATTGAATTTTAACGATTACATTGCCTTGTGTAATAGTGAAATTCAAGAAAAGTTAATTTTAATTAAATTTCAAAAACATTAGTCTGAATTTTTCGTCGATTTCATAGGTCGAATATTCAAATAATTCGAATATTTAAAAAATGCTTATATTCTGGACTGAGTATAACGTTGTAGTGTACAGCTTAAAGTATTTAGTATTTTCGGTATTTACAATATTTAGGTTAACCAAAGAGTCCCCATGATAACCTAACATGTTTTTTACTCTAACTCCCCCACAGAGATTAAAATATAATAGGACATAGAGGGGGCATTGGGAATATTTTCATACAAAACTTTGAAGCATGTTTGAAGCTCAAGCGTCATGTCAGTTAGTATGAACGCGAGCTCTGCCATTCGGTCGAATTTGTACTAGACTTATTCCACTTGGAATAACTTTTCGGCTTCAACTTTTCCTTGCTTTGTCCCCTCTGTGCTCTATATTTTAATCTCTTTGAACTCCCCTCATAAATGGTGATAAATAAGTACAATTATTATTTGCCATAGATGGTTTAATTTTTTATACGGAAGCTACATTGAGTAGCGTTTTATTTTTGTAAGTAGACATTTTTTATGCGATCAATTGATTTTTTAAATGTAAATATTAGAGTATTTTATTTTTAATTCTTTATTTATTTGTGGCTTTATTATTCGATTACTTTGCCTTGGTACTGTTAGAAATGACAGTGTGGCTATCATAATAGGTATATATGTACGTATTTATTTGATGAATATGATATAACTCCAATCAAACTAATAAAGGTATTTGAATGTGTCCTGTATGTGTGATGTACACAAACTGTATGAAAGGCGAGATTACTTTGAGCATTCTCGACGGAACGCCTTACGTCGAGGCGTTGCGTTTCTCTAAACGAAACAGTGATTAATTGAGGCAAAATAAAACAAAACCACACACATCTATAAGGCGATAAGGCCGACCATTGTACTCTTTTTGTCATTGTGTACTTACTTACATATATATCTTCAAATGATATTTAAAAGAAAACATCTTTACAAATACCTAACTGTATAAGTATCATATTATTTAATTTGATTAATAAAGTATTGTTTAAATAAAACAAATGAATACTATGTTGCATAAGTTGAAGCATATTGTGTCCTATAAAAGCTATTAGCAACATTTGTGTGTATGAACATGTCTGTTGGCTTCGTGTCTGGGTGTTTAATATTTATTTAAGTATGTATGTCTATCAGTCATTTAGTACAGGCTCGGCCTAGTTTGGGGCTAAATTACTACGTGTGGATTGTGTCCCACAATGTATTCATTTATGTAGTCTTGTTATATTTTGCCTGCTTGCCTCACGGTGCCAGACCGCCTCGATTCTAGTCTGCTCACTGAATCTCGCCTTTGGTATTACAGTCATGAGCACGTGGAGCTAGACACATTGGACTTTGTGACGTTCTTATTACAATCGATTTAGAGGTCAGACTCGCACTACAAGTGTAATGCTTCATGTGCTATTGACTGTACAAGGCAATATTGTCATTAATTCGTTTGAAAAGTAAAGGGGTGGTTGACTGCATAGTCGAATAAGTTACTTTATAATATGATTTGGCATAACGAAAATTTATCATGGAAAATGTGACGTCATCATTTTTGTGGACATTGATAGATTTTTATTGCGACCTTCAGTCACACACAATTCACATTATTACACAGAAAAAATAAAGAGTAGATATTTATAAAATAAGATGTTAAAAATTAAAAAAACAAACACAATATTTGATTTGTAATTTGCAAGTGTGTACAAGTACTCAATTCCTTCACTTTTTGATCGATTTATGATTTTAAAATTTTGATATACTTAATTTGAAAAATTAAATTTTATAAAGTCAAACACCCTATTCAACAGCTAGCTGCATTTTAACAAAATACGTATATATTTACCTATTAACCTTGTCATTTTGGACTGTGGACGGCTTTCCTAGCAGTCGTACCGCACTGATTAATTTTCGCTTACTCTCCGCGTTGCTATGACACCGACAAACTGCAAACACGATGTAAAATCAATGATACTCTATATAAAATGAGGTAGATGCGTTAGCTGTGTTCAAAATATGGCAATACAAATGCTAGGAAGTTGACTGATTTGCTTTAGTCACATGAACCTGTCATTGAGAATGGATTTTGCACACAATGGTTTGGAATATGAAGATAAATTAAATTTTATTTAGCGATTCTGAACTCTAATCGTAAAACGATCGTGCTTTTGACTCCTTGCAAATCGCTATACCTGGTGTTGCTGCCATTTATTTAGATCAATATGTAAGATGTATAACATGTCTACCTATAAAATGTCATTGTGTACCTATTGTGTATTATTATTTATTTTTAACCTCTGAAGCATAAAGAGGGGTATTTTATTTTTGTTGCCTTTGTCTGTCTGTGTGTCTGCAAAATTTTTGAGGGATTTATAGACTTCAAAGCTGGTTTATATAATTTAAAATCGAAAATTAATTAGCGTGCCACGACTGTAACTATCAGAACTATGTAAAAATAAACTATGACTTTGATCCTAATAATAATAATGTATAAGTAATAATCATAAATGAAACGAAACGTAATAAATAAATTGTGTCCGTAGACGTAGTGTCGCATATATATTATATTTATGGCTATTAGGGCGGTGCAAAAATATATATTGAATGAAATGTAATATTTTACCAACTGGAATAATGAACAATGAAATAAAGTTCAATACAAAATTGAAGTTGTTTTTTTGTGAAGCTACTGGTAAATTCTTTGAACAGCTATAAGGATTAATTAGCATTTTGAACTGCTAATAAAAATGATAATTATCTACTATATAAAAATAAGTCGGGTTTTCCTTCCTGACGCTTTAACTCCAGAACGCACGAACCGATTTCCAGCATTCGTTGGAAAGGTCCCGGGCTCCGTGAGGTTTATAGCAAAGAAAATTCAGGAAAAAATTCAAAAGAAAAGCGGGAAAATCTTATAAGCATTGCACCCATGCGAAGCCGGGGCGGGTCGCTAGTAATTACATAAATATATTTCGCTTGTTTGAATACCACGCCATCTGCCGGTGAGTGGCGGTATTATTTCAAAAATAGCATTGTAAAATTAATTTTTTACAAGAAATGCCTGCATAATATTTATATTTTAAGTATATACTTAATAATTATATAATTACAATTTTTCAATAATTGTTTTCTTACCTGGTAAACCAAATCTTGAGAGCTTTTGCCTGCAACTACTTTTGAGATGGCGGTGCTAGCGTAATTTACATATAATGTGCTATATCATTGAAGTATATAGCGATCCTTTGCTTTTTCGTTATGGTTTGAAATAAATACAAACCTTTATGTATACCTACTGTACATTACGTATCGATTGTCTATATCAACTTAGCAGTATATTTATAGATCTATAGATCAGTAAAAAAGTGAAAACTATGGCAAAGGACTTTCATTTCTTTAATTTTCTTTATTTTTGGTTAATAAAATATCGTTTTAAAGTAAATTCTTTATTGATTATTCGTCGTACAAGCAACTATAATATAGAATATAACAATAATTCGAAATTAATTTAACGTTAATATAATTTGTTAACTAATAATTGTACTGGAAGAACTTGGTTACCATAATTAATAGTATTATAATAATTTCGTTATTAATAATTACAATAATATTTGAATCCCTTAATCATAAACAAAAAAATAAAGGTAAGGCACAGATTGTGGTACCAAATCATCGAATAACTCGGTTGTACAGTTTGAAAAGTTACACTGAAAGTTTTATTTACAATAATAATATCATTGAACAAAGAGGTGGTATAACAGAAAATAACTTATGTACAGTCAAGAGCAAGTCAAGCTTGACACTACCAGTTTAAGCTGAGCTCTGATTTGTACTGCGCGCCATATAATGCAGGGCCGGGTCAAAGCCCAAAGTGTCAAGCTTAGCGTGCTCTTGACTGTACCTAAGTGCGATCTCCACTTAGCACAGTTAGGAAGAGATGTCGCTATATGATTCGTATGAAACTGTCCTCAGATAGACAAGTTACATACAACTTAGTATAGTATTGTGAAACTGTTTCTCAGAAGAAAATGAATAAATCATAGCTCAATATGAAATTAAACTTAAGTAATTAATAATAATAACTTAATAGTCGCTTACATAATAATTATATCATTATTGAAAAATGTCAAAAAATCTACTTGTTTAAGAATAGTTAGTTTTCCTACATATAAATGTTATTATTAGTGAGTACTACTTACCTAGTTTGTCAAAAATGTTATTTGGTCATATACAAAAGTCCTTACAGCTATGAGCCTTAATACCTACACATTTGCAACAAGATAGGATAATATTCTTTTAAATTTGAAGTAGACTTAAATCTACTCCGATGCAATTCCAAAAATAAAAACGATATAGAAAAAATGTGCGTCATACAAGGGATCAGGGGGCCAATTCCACTAAATGTCAGCCATTGTCATCGAACTATCATTCCATTATGCTGCAACTGGCAACTATGACATCTAATTTGTATTCCACTAAAATCATAGTGGCATTACAATGGAATGACTATGGACTACGTTAGGTGTTGCCTACCATATATAACTATTACTACCATGCGTGTCATTAGTTTTATTTCGGGTTTTCGGCACTAAAATCTTTAGATGATTGATTTTATTTATGGTACATGTGACATTTCGATAAGTTTTGAAGAAACTTGTGTATTTTGGTGCATAGACTCTGAAGCAGAGCTAAAATCTGAATTTCGTGTCGTGTTTAGGGCTGATGGCTAAATTGCCAATGCCTTAAAATAAGGGAAAAAAAGCAATCACTGGACAGCGCCATTCCATGGTAGGAATAGTAGAATACCAAAAGTGGTCAACAATGATAGTTGAATGATTGTGAAAACTGACAGATAACAGAATACGAAAAGTGTCAAAATTTGACATAATATCACCATTGAGTGACCACAATCATGTAATTGTCATACAACTATCACCGCTGTCATTTAGTAGAATTGGCCCCCAGTTGAAAAATAAAATACTATAACCAAAGACTGAATAAAATTGACGCAATACTCTAATAAGTATAAGTCACAGACAAGTAGTTCTTGCTAGTTAGTTTAAGCAAACACCAGCTAAGGAAATGAAACTTACGTTTACCCCTTGCCTTTTTTGAAGACAGTTAAAAGAAAAGCTGTAGGTATATCTCGATGACGTAACATAAGACTTCGGTGTCATAACATAATAACTCCTAAAAGAAAATGATTTGCAAACTGATGATAAATTTTACTGCCACACATACCTACCTATTCAAATGTATATTATTGTAATTTAGGGACAATAATATATTAAAATTTCTAAAACGAGATATCTCTATCTTGTAGCTTTATCCATAAACAAGTGAAAGCACTTGGGGCTTTATACAAAAGCTGATCAAAAAAGAAAAACTACGTTTAATTTTTAATTTTTTGACCAGCTTTAAAATTATTTCGATGTGGTTTTAAGTCTAAATTACGATTAAGAAGACCACAGAATGGCCGGAAAACTTCAAATGGAAGTTAAAAGTTTAATTTTTAGAAATCGCGAAATGGCGTTTCTTATAAAAAAAATTTCTGACCAGCAGAAAATTGTATTTTTGGATAAATTTACAATAACATTCCAATGTTTCCAAAAATTTTCAAATGCATTTTGAAAAATATTAAAATATTTACATGCTGCTTTTTAATTAACCTCAATTAAACAGCCCATTTTTAAATCAATCGATTAGGTTCTTCTTCGAATTAATAGAGTCCAATTCCTACTACGAGTCCACTTCGTGTCAAGTAAAGCACCAATGGCGAGCCTGCACCTTTCAAAATGGCGGCACTAAGCGCGCGTGTGGTTGTTGGCCGTGACAGGGGGCGCGGCTTCGGCTTCAGCCGCGGCCTCCTCTGCTTTCAGCTTGCGATATTTACCTATAAGATTAATAACGGTATATTATAGGTACTAATTCTGAGACATGTGTAAACAGACCCGGTCCGGCGATGGGCTCACCACCTATCACGTTTAGGGGTCCAATATATCTCGTGAAATGTGGGTATATCCAGTAATGGAATACCTCTACCTACCACCTCGGGGATAAAAGGCGTGAGATTATATTATATTATTATTATAGGTAGACCGAGGGGTTCAAGCTCGCCCAAGACAAAAACAGCTTTATCCCAATGGAGAACACTCTACTTATCTCACCTTTGCGAAACAATAAAAAGCAAGGCCACATTAAGGGCATGTAGTGGCCGGTTCGAATTTCAAATAAGGTATTTTCGCTGTAGGTCTCTATGGAACAATTTTTCATACGAATGCATTATAACCCACTGGTTAATAATGACTTGCTTAGGTGAGGGTTGCATGATATATAATTGGGCAATGTTGAGCATGTGGTGTGAAAACAATATTTTCAAAATTTCGGCAAAATTATGATTTTACTTTAGTTTTTGTCGCCAATATAAATTGGTTTGGCGCCCGACATGGGACCTAAAATTTTTTTTATGGGATTATACTCACGTGATGTCTTGACCATGATGACACCCCACCAGATGGACCATCCCCAGCCAACCAGACAAAACAATACAGTGAATAGCTGGCCACAGCCCACTAGCAAGTTGATAACGAATGATCCTGAAAAACGAAAAATATCTAAGTATTCAAATACCATTACAATATATTTGCTTAGGTTCATGGCTGAAACGTAATGCTCTTGTTTGGTTTGCTTACCTATCCTATACTTGGCCCCGTCGTGGACTCCAAATCGTGGTATTCCGAAGCAAAGGCAAAACATTCCACTGAATATGGTACCTGGAAACAAAATTGAATTAACTATCTTATAGTTCTCAAGTTTTCAACCCAAAAATAAATAAAAGACGATAAAATAGGTCAAGCTGACATGAATGGGGTTTTTTATACAGGGTGCAAACGAGCAAACGGGTCAAGTGATGGTAAGTGAATAACCGTCACCCATGGACACCTGCAACTGAAGAGTCACAAGTGCGTTTCCGACCGTTGAGGTGGGAGTACAGTCTCTTCTTGAAGGTTTGGTTGTGCGTCGCAAAAAGTAGGCAAGCATGCTTTTACATAATCACCGTTTGTTCAAATCTTTACAAATTCGTTAAAATTGAACATAATAGCGCAGTAATAATACCTATTAATACTAGTAAGACATGATATTAAAAAGAGTTTCTTGCTGGTTCTTTTCGGTATACTGCATTTGGAACCAGTAACTCGGCAGTGGAGATGGGCTGCTGTTTACATTTAGGGAATCTTTATGGACGGACTTTAGAGTGTCTTGTTATTAGACTATTGACATTTCTAAGTATTATTTGTAATTAAACAATGTATACGTACCGAGGCCGGGTACGCAGATGTTGCAGAGCAGGCAGAAGAAGGCAAGGACGATAGGCAGGATGGGTATAGCACCCCGCATCATGCTCGTGTGTTCCACCAGTGACGTGTCCAGCTTCGTGCGGGTGTCCTGTGTAATAAGTAATTATAATAATAATAATCTTTATTTAGCAGTTTACAACAGCAGTCCCCACACTAGGTCGAGCCTGTATCGTGGGGGCCAGTACCAAGATGTAAACTATTTGCAAGTACTTATAAGCATCAGCCCTGGGTTTGTCAATAGGTCGTTCTGACTGCGGCTTAGGGGCGGCATATTTCAGAGTTCGCTTGCTTTGGCAAGCCATCAAAAAATCTCTAAAAAGTAAAGACTGTCTCCGACTTTTGAATCTCACTGGTGATATCAAAATCACCGGTGACTAAAATTATCATCGATGACTTTCATGTCACCATTTTCCAAAAGCCGTATTTTTGAAAGTCACACGCTGTTTTCAATAAATCGTCGCAATCACAAAATATCTCAATCGAGCCCCGCTGCTAATTCTTCTGAAAAACATACTTTGGCACTTTTGGCAGATGTCACATGTACGTAAACTGTCAAAAACTGGTGATTTCAATTACGAGTGGGTGGGGGCACTCGTAAATCGATATCATAGGTATGACAAATGTAAGTCACCGATGAGTTTCAAAAATACGACCTTTCGGAAATCACTCACATCGGTGAGAATTAGTCACTTGGTCAGATTCAAAAATCGACCCCCAGGTGATGTTACAGCATTAGGTCAAGGTCACCATGCTCTTATAATTCGATTGAAATAACAGGACACGAAATTTCGAATCGACTAGATCTGTTTACTGAAATCCCTTCATTAACAAGAACAGTACTGATAATCTTGAATTCTGAACACATTTTCAATCGTATCATAAATCAAAGCAAATCAAAATCATTTGTTTATCTTCGTAAAAAAATTACACTTAAAAACCTAAATAGTTTATGACTCTAAACTGAAGAGACTGTAAACATAGCTCATAGCTACGAATAGAGTAGTATCAAATCATCTTTTAAAAAGAGCTGCCCTTGAGTTTCTTGCTGGTTCTTCTCGTTTCTAACAAGCAACTCGTCGGTGGAGATTTGCTGCTGTTTACATTTAGCTAATCTTTATGAACGAGTTCAGAGTGCCTTGTCATTAGACTATTATATTTATTAATAGCCTATTGACCATTCTAAGTGTAATTTTTGTACTTACAGAAAATAAATGATTTTTTACTTTTATACCAAAACAACTAAATCTGTTCACCCGTTTGTAGATTATCAGCTCTTTTAAACACAGATTTGAACCGTAAACTTAAAACCCCTTTGTTTGCATTGGAGGTTAAAAAAGTTTTCTTTCAGACACGAATTTGTTACAGGTGTAGTGACGTCATTTTCTTTTGTCGGCAACATAATGCCTATTGTATTACATATGGCAATTTCCAAGGTTGATATCACAAATTATTTAGCAGCTTTCATGGTTTTAATTACATTTTCGTGACCTAATCTAGGAATTTGAGAAACTATGGTGCTATATTCGGACCTAACTACGAATAAGTCTACCTAATTATCAATTACCTAACTTATATGATTTGTAAATGTGTTAACCGCGGTCACCATTTTAGTTGGATTGTTAGGAAAATTACCTAGGCACATATTAGTTGGTAAGTTACACAAAATATCCGTAGGTACTTTGTTTATTGCATGAGCTTTGACAACTCCGAAATATTTAATTTTGTTTTATCACCCCTTAATCACTACCGATGTCACTACCGTAGTCTGTCGGATGTCGCAGCAACGAGATAACCTAAAGTCACGCTGACGAAATCACACAAATTAAGTTTACCTACACATAATATATATTTTCGTTAAAAAGCTTCATTTAACAACTTTTAGCCGAAAATATAAAAAAATAATGTCGAAATGGTTTTTAAAATCAGATCATTTTGTTTTCATAATTAAAACGGTTTTATACTATTATCTAACTTTTTGTAGAATGGTCAGTTTACCTCGACGTCATCATCAACATCAGTGTCCTTCTTCATGAAGTCAGTGGTGATCATAATCTTGTTCTGTGAGGGTCTGGGGGATGCCCCTATACGCTGCGAGGGCTGAGGTGATGGGAGTGGCGTTGGCATCATAGACATTGTAGGTACTTTTTTGCACGATTTTCGATTTAAATGCGGTCTCTAGTTTTTTGAAAACAGTGTCTTACTTTTCTCTTTAGCACTGGGCAAAAGTAAACACATTTGTATTCTGTGTCGGATACAAGGTACCGCTTGTTTCAATCAGGTAAGGGACTTAAACGAATAGAGTATTTGAAAACGTTTGTCACTTGTCTCCTTGGCGCTGTGAAATCGTAGACACTTTTGTGTTCTGTGTCGGACACATGCTCTCAGTGAATATTTTATTTTTAAGAACGACAAGACATAGGTATGTGTCAAAATGCTTCCACTTGATGATTCGATTTTTGATAAAAAAATCGTTGTAAGCGGCAAGAAACTAGATGTTGTCAGTCGGAGACACAACATCAATAATTTCCATACAGTTGTGAGGGTTGCACACAAACCTAGCACCAATCAGTACAGTGTCCAACTGTTTCTAGTGTCCAGAAGTAACAACCAGAGGCCGCGTCTGACCGCTACTCGACACAGAAACGGTAACGTTCCCTGTGATGGAGTCCTGTGTCAGCAACACGTTTACAAAAGGCTTTTTTGATCGTGATAAACAAATAGATAAATTATTAAATAGATGAATTTTGTCAATTTAAATTGAATATTTTAAATATTGGTGCTTTCGCAATAACACCTCGGCGGACACTAACGTAGAAGATAGTATTTCAACGTATTTGTCAATTGAATGCAATCGATTCGAACCATTGTCCGGCGTCGAAAACTCGACCTTGTACATACTAACCTATTTGTGTATAAATAGTTGAAACCCGTCACAATAAAGGTATAGTTATGAAAGCGTATGGCAAAGATTGAAATCGCGTAAGAAAAAGCTGTTAAACACGCAAGCAGGTACGTACTGCACAGATATAATTAGAGCGATAATTAGCTAAAGGGTTAGTCGAAAGGTATTGTTAGTATAAAGTAAGAGAAATGCCCTAATTTATTCAATTATAGCCAGTCTGACGTCATTGTCGCCCCTTGTCAGGCGCCACTTATGATTTAACATTTATGAACTTTAAGTTTTATGTGATTAAGTATATAATTATGATTTCAGTTTTGAAAAACATTTAGATAGTTACAAATGTTGAAAATCTGTGGTTTTGTCGTGTGTACCGCGAAAATAGTGTTGTCTCTCTTTCTCCTACAGTAATGTACGTGAGCACTGATTAAAATGAGTGAGTTCATTCATTCCATGAATTTGAATTTGAAAAGATAGTGAAACGGAAGTCTTTCTTTATTGGCCGCTTTATTTAGCAATAATATGCAAATATAAAACAAGAACAATTGTTGCTTTGATATCTCTTATCTATCTATCTTTATGCGCAGACGGCGCCATTTTAGATTCAAATAGCAATCGTTAATTTGAACTTTATATGGTAGCCAAATGCCATTTGACGCTTTTGGATATTCAAAAATTGTCTAAGATAGTACTTAGGTATGCAGCTGATCCAACCTCAAAACGTTGGTCAAACATTTAGGGCGTGAATCTTCCCACATAGAGCGCAGAAAATGAGCCCGACAATAAATGTAGGTAATTGACCTAATTTGATTTAGTCGCAATGTTTGCATTTTTCAGCTAGTCCTATTTCAAGCGCAACTCTTGAAAGATAGCTGTCTCTTTCTTTATTATTCGTTCCGTATTATCTTTCGCCGTCATTGTTGTATCCTATAAATGCGTTAAGAAAGAAGTATATACATGTTGTAGCCAATCGTAGCGGATCAATTTTCAAACGCGCGCAGTACTAATATAACTCATCCTTACTTTAATATCTTTGCAAAAAAGAGATTAAAATATAATAAGGCATAGAGGGGACAAAGCAAGGAAACTTTCCTTACTTTAATATCTTTGCAAAAAGTGGCAAGTTTGAAGCTAAGTTTCGATTTCAGCTCGCGTGCCGGCCGCCACATTATGCGGGGAGGGTCAACGTGTTAGTTAGAAAATGTCGCTAAGGTCACTTGGCTTGTCGAAATGCTGACTAAGTGACGTTGCCAAGTATAAGTACACGCAATTCTGAATCCTTAACCTTACATTTCTGAACAATGTTATTTATGATGTTACATCAGGGCAGGGACTAAATCTGTGCTGAGGAACTACTGTAGATATCCACCTACAAGGTTTACTAAAATGTATCTACCCTCTTTAGTTATGTACACAACTGGTATAAATAGAGGTAGCCTATTAAAGGAGGTCAGATCCGATCACCGATCACATTCGATCTCGCTCTCCAAACTAGGTACCATTGGTTTTACTCAGGTACTTTAGTCTGATATTTTTCTGTTGTTTGATAAATAAACTTCCTTTTTCCTCGAGATATTTCTCTCAAGATCTAGTGATAAATATGTATGCAAGTTTTTGCAAAACTCAATGGTACATGCCAGGAATCGAACCCGAAGTTTAAACTCGAGAAGCGGGCTCTTTAGCTATAGGGCTATCACTGCTTATTGATTATGTACTGATAATATGCTTTGCTCGTAATAATTGTGGTATTGTCACTACTTTCACTAACGAAAGCTACCTGAAGCAAGTTGGAACAATAAACATTTACAATCTATTTTGTAACGGAAACGAAGCAGTAATTTTTAATGCTTCTAATAAATATTCTTTTGCGGACTCAACTTCTTTGTTAGCACGAGAAATGCTCGTTTACAGAGAAATTGCAGTTCTAATAACTGTAATTTCAGTTAGAATACAACCTTGGCGTTCATTACCATTGCTAATATTACCAGTGGTTATAAGTATAATAAGAAATATTCCGGGGTGGTATTACCTACACCATACAAATGCCTCTGGACCAATTCAATAGTACAGCACAATAATAGAAAGCACAATGGGCTATCTCTCTCAGATGAAACCGACAGATTTAAACTAAGGTAGACGGTACATTATAAATGTTATGTTAAGTCTGTGTGCTATACATCACTACATAGTATAAAACAAAGTCGCTTTCTCTGTCCCTATATCCCCATGTCCCTATGTCCTTATGACCCTATGTATGCTTAAATCTTTAAAACTACACAATGGATTTTGATGCGGTTTTTTTTAATAGATAGAGTGATTCAAGAGGAAGGTTTTAGTGTTAGCATTGCACCCGTGCGAAGCGGGAGCGGGTCGCTAGTTGTAAATAATTAAATAAATAAAAATAAATAAATGTTAGTGAGTAAGTAGTGGATAAATGTTCTTCCAAATACCTATAGGGAGTGATCCCATTTCTCTTTTACGAGTCTGGTTCGATTCGTGGTCATCAATGTGCTAATGAGTTTTCAAAAGTTATCACTAGCTCGCCGAAGGAAAACATGTCAAGTTTATAGTCTAAAAATGCACTAGTGTAAAATGAATGCTCTAAGATATAGAATACCTTTATTAATTTCTCGTGAAAATCAAATCTCTTTTTATATGATTGATCCTATTGGTGCTGTATAGTACAGTATAGACTGTTTTTATTTTTAAAATCCTTAAATTAAGTTTTGTTTACTTTTAAAAGTATATGAATATTTGGATACAATTTCCACAGAAAACCATCGTAAAGCAATGCATTGCGTTTCGTTGAGTGAGTGAGGTAACCGGAGGCCCCAATCCCCCCTCCCCCTCCCCTCTCCTCCCCTCCCCTCCCCCTACTCCCACCTCAAAGGCCGGCAACGCAGTTGTGACTCTTGAGTTGCAGGTGCCTATGGGCGACGGACGTCACTTACCATCAGGTGACCCGTCTGCTCGTTTGCCCCCTTTTTTATCATAAAAAAAAATGCTATATTCAGGAGTTAGAATACTTTCTCTAAAATGCCACCTAATTCAAATGTGCTGCTTTGCTATGGAAAACACAATAGTCAATCTACCAGTCCAATTTCATGATATCAGTCAAGTAAAAATGTTTTATTTAATGTACTTAGGGGCTTATATGTCCACTTATTGAAAGTCATTGCGACTCCACCGCTTCGGTATGTATAGTCGAGAAGAAGCGGGTCAAGAAACTCCTCAACACATTATTCTTTTAAACAATCGTCACAATACGAAGTACTACCTAGTTGGAGAAAATTTACAGCAAACATCATTGTCATATTGAATTGGTTACAGCAACTGTTACAGTAACGGACTTACCTCTGGAGGAAGCGTCGGGGAAAGACTCTTGTTCTTGGAGAAGAGACTCTGTCGGCGACTGGCGGTTAGGTCCTCGGGCTGCTTCCTTCGGCACGCGCCCCGCATCCACGTGAACAGCCGATTGTTGCAGCAACTGTTGCAAATGTTAGAATTATCTGTACGTATAAACGACTAGATGTTCCCGTTCCCGTGGGAATAAAATATAGCCTTGGTCACTCCCTGATAATGTAGCTTTGAATTGGTAAAAGAATTTTTAAAATCGGTTTAGCAGTTTCGGAGCCTATATATTAAGAAGATGAAATATTTTACTCTTCATAATATTAGTATAGAAGTATACATGAAACTGACTGGCTCAATGAAATTTTCCAAAAATTTTTGATAAATGATATGGACTACTTTTAATATCGGAAAACCACATACATAGTTCCTAGGACAAGCGATAACCCAAAGTATACGCGAACGGATTTGCAACAGCTAGTAATATTTTGTATACGAAATTGGCGCCCACCATGACACTCGATGTCAAAGTAAAACTAGTTACAATTTGTTGAGCACAATTTAATTTATGTTAAAACATTGAATAGAGTATTTGACTGCCTTGTAAAATGAGTTACCTCTTATGATCTGTTAAAACGAAAATTTATTATCGAAAATATGTACTAAAATACTGAGCTATGAAGTCATACCTCAAATTAAACAACTGCATTACGTTTTAGATTTTTTTATTATTTAAAAATTTGCTATAGTTGTAAACTGAAAAATCGAAATGCATTTTCAGAGGTATTTTGGGATAATCTTTTTAATAATTAATGATTACTCGCAATTTACTTTCGATACGGTCAAATACGCCTTTTATCCCCGAGGGGGTAGGCAGAGGTATTCTATTACTGGATATACCCACTTTTCACGAGATATATTGGACCCCTAATCGTGATAGGTGGTGAGCCCATCGCCGGACCGGGTCTATTTACACATGTCTCAGAATTCATTCTGGGACCTGCGGGTTTTCTCACGATGTTTTCCTTGACCGTCGCTAGTGTGAAATATGTACGTAAGTTTTTGAAAAAGTCATTGGTAGTATAACTACATAGTTATAGTCAATTTAGAATTTCATAAACTTACGAAGTAGGCTGTCTGTCGCTCAATATGCTGTCTCTCCTCTCAACAGGCCGTTTCCTTCCGCAGCATCCCGTGTCTCCGACGATGGTGGGACCAGTGACGTCACTGGCATGGCTCGGCGCGCTGACGTCATCAATGTGTCTTGGTGCAGCTTCAGAGACCGCGCTGACGCGGCGCCGGCGACCACAGCAACCACAGAACACATCGCGGAATTTACGCTTCCGTTTCGTTTCGCTCTCGTACTGTATTGAGGCTGCCTGTGAATTTAAAAATAAACATACAGTGGACTCGATTCTGCAGACCAGCTAAAATTCCTAATTTTAAGTTAGCCTATCCTTCTCAATAGAATACGGAAGAAAAAGGACAGAAACAAACAATAGATTGAAGAATAATGTCAAATATGTAAAAACCAACTAATTTGAACCTTATGAACATGCTTATCTGTCACTTTTATCCATGACCTTTTTACATCGTCGCTAAAATTGCTAAACACACCTTAGTTGACAGGACTAATTTTAATTTGACAGGACTAAATATCTCTCGTTTTGTATCTCTTCAGGAAAAAAAAAATGACGGGACTAAACTAAAGTTTAGTCGACGTAATGCAGAATCGAGCCCAATACGTAACAGAATAAGCCCAATTTCTGAATTTAGTTTGTTCAGTATCGACTACGATTTCAGCTATTTTTAATGTGTTACCTAAATTTATCCGAAAAATTATTTAGCATTTCTGAATTTATTATAATAATATGGAAATCGTAATATTATTAGTCTTAGTCAGTGGAGGACCTGTTGCTTCTTCGGTGTTGGCGTACATGGACCCACCGGGAGCCGGTGGGCTCACTGACAAGGGATTATTGTCCTTATTTTAGGAAATTGGTTAGACACAACTAAAATACGAAGTCATATATTTTTTATATTAATATACTAATTGGGGTGTATGAGAAATTGCGTTTATTTTGTTACGCGTTGTAGATGTAGAAGTAGCCAGTGCGTTTGTAACGATCACACTGGTTAAGTAAGAGTTGGTTACGGTCAGCCAGGAATGGGTGACACGGTTTAACGTGCCTTCCGAAACACGGCTCGTGTATAGAATTCCGTTAGGCGGTCACCCATTAACTGACCGACTGCGCCTACCTTTGCTTCATCATCATCATCAGCCTACATGTGTCCACCGCTGGACATAGGCCTCCCCTAATGAGCGCCATAGCGGTTCACCCCAACGGTTGTCGGTTCTTCGCGAGATATGGCCGACCCATTGAAACTTCAGCTTGCTAATTCTTTGAGCTATGTCTATAACTTTGGTTCTCTCTTCAACTTTGCATCAACTTTGCAATCGTTACAAACACACCGGGTAAATTTTCAATTACGTAAATATTAATTGCAGCCTTTTTACAAGACAGCATAAAATGCAAGAACTTTACCAGTATGCAAATAATTTGTTAGTGACAAAGTAAGTAAAAATATAACTGAAGCTAGTATCTCACGCTAAATATCACAAGAAAGTGGCATTGACTTCGCATCCTTGAGTCCGCTTAGAATTATAATAAAAATACTTTTAGTTCATCTTTTTACACGAGTGTTTTGTATAAATTGTGTTAAATTATTGAGTTTTTGATGAGACGGGATATGCTTTTTGTGTGATCTGCAGACGTAGGTACCAACTATATTTCATTACGTGATATCTAATTTGAAAAGTAGTAAGAAACCCGTATGGTGCCATTGTATTTCTTTCCGTCTGTTACAGGTCATTTCAGCAACTTTACGGATTGCAACTGGAAACTGAAATTTAATTTAATTTAAAAAATATTGTGATGTTCGGGATGTAAAGGTCCGAAATTTTAAAGTTGGCAAGCGTATAAATGCGCCTCATTTACACATTACAAAACATACTTTCATCAAACTTACCTTCCCTGCAGCCCTCTCAATCTCACTTTCAACATCTTTCTCTTTCTTCTTACAGCAGTTCAATTTGCTCATCACGCCTCTCTTTCCCTCCACGGCGGCTTCCACATCTTTCGTCTCGTCGTCTGTCTCCGGTTTAATGCAGCACGGGCAACATTTACTCTTGCATTTGCCCATGAGTCGGGAGCAGATGTTCGGAGGTTTCGGCGGCTCTGATTGGGGCGTCGTTTCTTTGCTGGCATTAGTGGAGTCCTTCGATTGGTCCCTGCGGTGCGCCCGCGCAGGTGGCTTGGGCGTCGTGCTTGTGCTTTGTGGGAATCTGGCGAGTATAAGACTGGTCAATACATTGAATTATCAGTGGAATAAAAACATAGGTGAGATTTACATAATAAATTGTGTGATACGAATTTAGGGGGAATTGAACCCGTGACTCAGAAGCAGGGTCACTACCAACTACGCCAAGAGGCTAGCCAAACTACGTGTGAGCACATTTAGTCTAATCGCGCTTCATACCTTTTATGGTCACGGATAAATTTAATTTTGAACACAATTATTACAGCTTGGAGCAGAATCTCTTGAAAGTACAATCTCCTATCGCTTCACAAAATTTTAACTGTAGAAAAAAAAGGCCCAAGGAATTCGTACAAAATATAATAAAATATAATGATTTTCAAACCGACTTCAAAAAATGAGGAGGTTGTCAATTCGAATACGTTTTTTTTGTTACCTCAGAATTTTCGACTAGGTGAACCGATTTTGATGATTCTTTTTTTGTTTGAAATTTGAAATTTGAAAATTGTGCTTCCCGTGTATGGTCCCATTTCAATTTAGTCAAATTCTGACAAAAGCATCCATATGAGAAAACCATACAAGTTGAAGTCGGTTTTTACTCTCTATGTTATGTTTTATTATTATGTTATGATATGACTTTTTCGAGATTCTGTCATAGCAAACCGAACCAGTAGATGTTTTATTTAAATGTTGTGTATGATCCGTACTATTACTTTTGTGTTATAGCTGTGGTTATAGAAGTATAAAGTGGTTGTTGATTGAAATATGCTTTGAAATACCTAATTCTGGAAAAACTGAGCGTTGCGTGTTAAGTTTCGAGTAAATAGAGTAAATAGTCGTGTTAGTTGCATTGCATGCAAGTGGTATTTGTCTGCGATTTACCTTAACAATGTAGATTGGCCAGGGTATCTAAAATTTAGAAAATCTGTTCAGGATCAGAAAATCCAAGTCAAGTTTTTATTCAATTTAGGGGCTTATAAGTCCTGTTATCGAAATTATTTATTGAGCACTGTTCATAACAATAATTGGGAAATAAAGTTCTTGGAACAGAGTACCTAGTTCAGGCATTCAATGAGTCATGCATTTATCAGACAGTACTTGTACTTAGAGTAAGCTTTTTGTAGAAATAGCACGACACACGAATCCCTTTTTTCTCTCGTCCCGGTATACCTCACTCAAGGCTATAGTTCCATAATATAAGGTTTTTGAAAATCTGACGAAGAACTTCAGGTAGAGAACGGACATCAGCAAAATCACTATCTAAGTATCAGCGTAAGTAATAGGTTTAGTAAATGTTGAATATGAAAATAATATGTAGTCTAGTGCTTCGTTGAAGTCTGTTCGTATTTTTGTTTCAAATTTTTGTGTGCATGAACGGTACATCTTTTGTTTTCGTGTCTGGGGGTTGATTTTTGAATCTCACCAAGTGACTAATTCTCACCGATGTGAGTGAATTCCGAAAGTTCGTATTTTTTAAACTCATCGGTGACTTACATTTGTCATACCTATGATATCGATTTACGAGTGCCCCTACCCACTCGTAATTGAAATCACCATGCGATTGTTTTTGGCAGTTGACGTAGTGCCATCTGCCAAAAGTGCCAAAGTATGTTTTTCGGAAGAATTAGCAGCGGGGCTCGATTGTGATATTTTGTGATTGCGACGATTTATTGAAAACAGTGTGTGACTTTCAAAAAAAGACATAAAAGTCATCGGTGATAATTTTAGTCACCGGTGATTTTGATATCACCAGTGAAAATCAAAAATCGCACTCCCGATCGTTTAATATTTATTTAAGTATATCTATCAGTTGATTAGTATCCATAGTACAAGGCTCTGCCTATTTTGGGACTAGATAGCCGTGTGTGAATTGTGTCTTGCAATTTATTATTATAATTGTTAAATATTTGACGCTGAAGGAAAACATCGTGAGGAAACCCGCAGGTCTCAGAATTAATTCTGAGACATGTGTAAACAGACCCGGTCCGGCGATGGGCTCACCACCTATCACGTTTAGGGGTCCAATATATCTCGTGAAATGTGGGTATATCCAGTAATGGAATACCTCTGCCTACCCCGTTGGGGATAAAAAAGGCGTGAGATTATATATATATTTTTAATTTTTTCTGATAGTGCAAGTCTATGCCCTCGACGTCTCGTGTCGCCCTGTCCTTGACAGTCAACGTAAACAAACTAAAGGAATGTATAGTGACACCGGAACTTTGTTCGTTTCCCCCTCGTGTTGGTAAAGAGCCAATTCCGTAATTTAATTCCAAGAACTCAAACTTTATCGCTTGTAAGAAATAATCAATACGACGCAACACGTGAATTTATTTAGTCCAGGGTTTACGTTACGTATTGTATTAGTAATGTATGTATTGAAATCTAGTTATACATATTTCGATAGGGGCACCCTTATAGTATATATTCTCCTAATCATAAATACGTGTAAAAATTTGGTTTGTAGCTTATACTTGATCCCTACATTTTTTTGCGGCCGGATCTAGTACTATAGTCACTACATAGTATAAAACAAAGTCGCTTCCCGTTGTCTGTGTGTCCCTAGGTATGCTTAGATCTTTAAAACTATAGGTACGTTTTACATATTAAGACTCATGTTTCAGCTACGTTTTGACTCACAGCTTTGCGTGGCGTCCGTGATTCTAAAATTATAGTAAGCTATGCCACTTATAGTACACAGTACAGTCTTTCTACAAATTTTACCCGGGGTCGTTGTCGTACCGCTTCGGCAGCAACTCATTTGGCAATATGTATACTGTTCTGTTATGTATCATTATCACTGCACTAATCGACAATCTATCGAGCTACTGACAACACTAGCTCAGAACTTCAAAGAAAAAATCGGCCATGATTATATAAATGTCAGAAAATTCGCGCCATTTTTGTTTTTTTTCCGAGCGGCCGAGACGCTCGGTGGGCAAGGGTGGACTGCCTGGAAACTTCTTAAGGGGGGGTTACGTATGCGGTGAATTGGTTCGCGTGTAGCCACATAAAGTGGTGTCCACGCGTGCTTTATTTTTCCCGATAATTGGGTAAAGCCTGATTTTAAATAAGTGGAATGCCAACGTCCAAAAAGTTTGTGAAAAAAAATCTCTTAAAAGGAAACAGAAAGAAAAAGACCAAAAGAGATGGTTAAGTAGGTACCTACTTAGGTACTTCTGAAAAGATAGTAGCGGTCAAAATTTCAACGAAGAGACTTTAGTTAGTTCATCTTTCACAATCCATCCATCTTTTCTTTGTTCTACCCTATATATACTCTATTTCCAGGTGTTGGTGTACCACGTTTTTTTTTGTAGGCAGTCAATTGTTAGATACACATTAATTTGCAAGACTTGCTTACTATATCTACATCTACACTAATGCTATAAAGATAAAAGATTGGATTTTTATTTGTTTGTTTGTAGGCTCTGAAACAACAGGACAGATTTTAATAAATCTTAAACTAATGGAAAGTTTACTTTTCTGGGAGTAACATGGGCAATAATTTTCTCACGGTAACGCGGGTGAAATCGCGTGAAACAGCTAGTTATAAGTAAATGAGAAAGTGAGTTTGTTACGTTTTCCACGCCTAAACATGTGATCCGATCTCGACGAATCCTGCTAATATTATAAACGTGAAAGTTTGTATGGATGTTTATGTTCCTCTTTCACGCAAAAACTACTGAACGGATTTTGATGAAACTTTACACTTATAAAGCTTATACATCAGAATAACACAAAGGATTTACTTTTAATATAGTTTATCCCCGTATTCCCACGGGAACGGGAAGTTCCCGTTCTACGCGGGTGAAACCACGGGGCGCTGCAAGTAAATAAGTAAATCACTAGCTCGACGGTGAAGGAAAACATCGTGAGGAAACAAATTTTGGTATACATAAAGATTGGACATTAGAAAACGACATAGGATAGGTTTAATAAAAAAGAAATACTAAGTTCCTAGTAACTTTGAATATAAAGTAGGGAGCTCGTTGATATCTTCAATAGGGCCATCATTGTTGGAGGCCATGGGTATAAAAGACTTCAACGAGATGACGAATGGAATAATCGACTCATGTTTATTCAATACTAGTTGTGGCGCGCGGTATCAGTCACATCTATATACAAAGTAGCCAATGTCATTCGAAAATAGAGTAGCTTGTTAACTATGAAAGAATTTTCAGAATCCTTTTAGTAGTTTAAAAGATAATTCTACAAACAATCAACTACACCTCTTATTAATATTAGAGTAGTCTATAACGGAAGCCGTAACGGAAGGCAGACCCAATATCTATCAAGTTTTGTACTTTTTAAAATTTCTTTTTAGTTGAGTTCGAGCTAATTCATAAATTTACAAAGTATAAACATACTGACCTAATTTATAATACATAGAGACCAGGTTATCAACACATCAAGAAATAAATAACTCACCAAAGAAAAAAAATTACGAAACCGAAAATTATTCCGTCATTTTCCGCGTCACACTTCCATTGTGATTGTAATTTGGAAGAATAGCTGTAGTTTCGCACTAAACCATCATTGTATAGCGAACAAAGGGAAGACTGCGTGCTATTAGGTATTATTGTAAAAGGTGTTAAGGTATATGATACGGTTTGCGAATTTTATGACACTTATTTTGTTTATGTAATAAAAAAATGCCACGCTTTTTATCCCCGAGGGGGTAAGCATAGGTATTCTACTCGTATTTCTGGAAATACCTACGTTTCACCAGTATATTTTTTGGACCCCTTAACGTGATTGGTGGTGAGCCCAGCGCCGGACCAGGTCTGTTACACATGCCTTAGAATTAATTTTGGGACCTGCGGGATTCCTCACGATGTTTTTTTTCACCGTCGAACTAGTGATAATTAAGCTTTTCGAAAAACTCGTTGGTTGCCAGGATTCGAACCCGCGCCTCACGATTGAGAAGTGGGCTCTTTAACCACTGGGCTATCACTGCTCGTTTGGTACGTCACGTATAATAGGCCTTTGTCTATGGATGCATCATGCAGGGTTATTGTAGAAGGCGTCATAATATAATTTCACTAGTATTTTTATAATTCCACGGACTTTACTTACAAAATGCACAAAACCTTTGCTGTCGGAAGCAATGCGTTTTAAATTTAATACAATAATGCAATAAAAAACAAACCAGTTAATTTATGCACGGGTGGCGGTTAGTTAAGACGCATAGTATAACCCACTTCTTTAACCGTAAAAAAGTATGACAGAATTCGTGAACCGTGCAGTACCGTAGGGTTGGCAGAAATAGATTAGTTAGGGCAACAATAGATTAGTTAAATGTATCGAAATTCGCGAGTAATAGTTTATTAAAAAAGATTATGTCAAAATACTTCTAAAATGTATTCCCATTTTCATTAACTAACTAATAATTAGAAAAGTGATTTAGATGATGACGTCACAGACACATTTGGTAACATTTTCAGTGCTCATCGGGTTCACTACTTAGGCCAAGGATTCGATCCCCACTCGGGGCCAACATTTGTGTGCATGGGAATGGCTGTTGGCTTTGTGTCTGTGTGTTTAATATTTATTTATGTATGTTTTTCAGTTGTTTAGTACCCAAAGTACGTGATCTGCATAGTTTGGGACTAATAGTCGTGTGTGAATTGTTTCCCATAATATAAGTATTTATTTATTATAGTATACATTTGCGTTTTGAAAGATTACCTATAAAATTAACTGATTTAACTAGGCAGTCAACTATGTCATTTAATTGCGCTCATCTTGAGAAGATGAAGGCATGGAAATGAAGGAATTGAATACCTCTTTCGACTCCCTAAGGTGAGGGTGTAGGTAACTATTTTATTATTTTCATTATTCAACAGCTTTGAGTATTAAACCAACCGGAGACGCCACTCACAGGCGTTCCCCTCTGCCAAAAAAAAGTGTCGGCCAACGCGCACACCTGTTAAATACAACTAGTTTTTTTTGAGTTCGCGGAGGGCTTGGATTGATCAATGTATTTGTGTGCATCTAGTTCAAGCTAGCGTTTAATTGTTTTGTCAAAAAATGCGTTTGTTTTAACATTATTTGTGTTTGTTTCCTCGTCCCCCCCGCAGAAATTTGCAGACTTTTTTGCAAAGGAATTAGTGCGCGTGACGTCTCCTGTTGGTTTAATACTCAAAGTTCAACAGCCTCATATTGAGATTCAAGTTCTATGTGGGCTTTACTAAAGCAAAGTAGCTGATCAGAATATAGATTTAACTTAGCAACCATAGGTAATAAGTCACCTAACGAAAAACACCATCTAACGATCCTTTGAAAGCTCTGAGCCAGTATCTAAAACAGACTATAAGCCATCATCTAACTAACCGCACCCACCATGGCTTAACATGTGTAATGGCTTGAACCACGGGGAGCGTACCATTAATTTACGCAACGGAAATTAACCCAATATCGCCGGAGTAATTCTGGTAACCGCAAATTTTTGGTTACCGAACTGGATAATAGCGAGTTTTTACGAAATTGAATTTTCCTAGGGTTCCGTAACTTAATGATGGGACCGTATTACTAACACAAGGTTTTTGAATGAAACTAAAATTACTTAACAGACTGTTAAAATGTTAGCTGTTCGGATAAGTTGAATAAAATCATAACACTTCTACAACCAATTAGAGCAGTTAACATGAGATTTAGCAGTCTGTAACACTGTCTGACATCTGTCAGATATGAGTTATCTCAAATGCACGTAGGTATCTACCACATTTTGTAGCATTTCTGAATTGTAAGTATATCTATACAACATGTAACAGAATAAGCGCAATTCCTGAAATTAGTTTGTTCAGTATCGACTACTTATTCGATTTCAGCTATTTTTAGTATCTGTTAAATTAAAAAAAAATGAATTATCGTAGCTGAATTTGGTGCTTTCTATGGAAATCATGTTATTATTAATAGATATTTAAGAAAATTGGTAAGACATGACTAAAGTTCGATTAAATATATTTTTTTATATTAATATACTAATTGGGGTGTATGATAAATTGCGTTTTTTCTGTTACGCATTGTATATATAAAATTAAAAACTGACAGACTAATTGGTGATGTATCAACGCACAGCCTAAACCACTGGGTTTAGAGACTTGAAATTTTGCACGTAGATAGCTTATACAGTGTGGGCATCCACTAAGAAAGGATTTTGCAAAATTTAACTCTTAAAGGTGTAAAATAAACGTGGGCGAGCGAAGCTGCGGATAAAAGCTAGTCTTTAATAAAACTTGTAAAATATTATTTTCTTAGTACCTAAAGCTTACTTCTGTGTCGTCAAAATGCAACTTTGATTATCCTGTATCAAGTTAATTGATCACATTAATACTTTTCATGACTCATGGGTCTTTTCATTGAAGGGTATTATACAAAATTAAATCATTGTAGCAGTAATACTTGAAAGTACAAGTAAATCTGAGTAATTTTCCAACTTTTTCCACCAATATTAAGATTCCCGGTGTCGACAACCCTAACCTTATGGTAATGGCGGGGGCGGTCACGCCACGGGCCGCTCGATACAGCATGTCCGGCACGGAGCACGGTTGCGACACGGATCGTAGAGCTGAGTTGGAACGGCAGCTACAGTGAAATGTGGTGCCGATGTTAGGCCTTACAGAGCCTAAATCAATTTGTCAAAAACGCGTGAATACATCCGCTGTGTACCTATTCGATTTGTATGTATAAATTAAACTGGATAGAACTGCACAATATATTTATGACTAGCGGTTCTGCGCGGTTTCACTCGCGTAGTTCCCGTTCCCGTGGGAATACGGGAATAAAATATAGCCTATGTTATTCAGGGATCTTCTAGATTTCCATACGAGATATATTTTTTAAAATCGGGCCAGTAGTTTTTGAGTTTATTCGTAACAAACATACAAATCTTTCCTCCTTTTAATACATATTAGTGTGATATTAGTATAGATAGATTTTCGTTAAAAAAATTATATCTAAAATTTACTTGTTATTTTGTTGGAACGGCATCTATGATATTCTTCATATATTCTTGTGTTCCTAAGTTTGTCACAATTTGCGAGAAATCTGAATACTCAGATATATGTATCAACAAGGTTTGGGTAGACAGTGGGACCGTTTTTAGAGTACCAAATTGAAAAAGATTTTTCTTTTAATACGAAATAGGTAGTACCCTTGTATCTGCCGTAATTGGGACACTGCCGTCGCGATAAATGAGGAAGTTATATTCTCGGCTGTATAATGTAATAGTATATATATGTATATAAATTCATAAGTTCCAGCTAAATTACGGTAACTATAAGTAGGTAAATTATTTAATTCAAAAATTGATATTTTTTTTCTACTAAATAAAGAGTTGTCATAAAAGAGAGCAGTGATAGCCCGAACGGTTAAAGAGCCGGCCGAAAATCAGTGAGGCTCGGGTTCGAATCTGGCATGTACCAATGAGTTTTTCAAAAACTTACGTACATATTTATCACTAGCTCGACGGTGAAGGAAAACATCGTGAGGAAACCCGCAGGTCTCAGAATTAATTCTGAGACATGTGTAACCAGACCCGGTCCGGCGATGGGCTCACCACCTATCACGTTTAGGGGTCCAATATATCTCATGAAATGTGGGTATATCCAGTAATGGAATACCTCTGCCTACCCCCTCGGGGATAAAAGGCGTGATATTATATTATTATATATTATTATTATTGTCATAAAAATAGCTTCACGTCAATTTAATACGCCTTTCATGACCGTTCCATTTAGGCATAATTCTGTGTTTGGCTACCTAAATCTCCTTAGACCTTGTGTTTTGACAAGTTTTTATAATAATAATAATAATAATTTATTTCAGACATAGTCCATAAATAAAATAGTTTATGTTTGACTAGCGGTTCTGCGCGGTTTCACCCGCGTAGTTCCCGTAAGATGAAATAATTTCTCCCGTTTTTTACACATTTACCACTATATCTTTGCTCCTATTGGTCGTAGCGTGATGTTATATAGCCTATAGCCTTCCTCGATAACTGGACTATCCAACACAAAAAGAATTATTCAATTCGAACCAGTAGTTTCGGAGATTAGCGCGTTCAAACAAACAAACAAACAAACAAATAAACAAACTCTTCAGCTTTATAATATTAGTATAGATAAGTGTGGAATTCCAGTCTATATTTTTGTTTTTATGTTCTATTTTATTTCAAAGGTTCTCGGGAAGACAGGTATAGGAGAGGTATTCAATTCATGAAAATACCCACTTCTCCCCATATATTTTGGCGCGGTGGGCTCACGTGGGAGATTATAGCCCATACTTCCTCGTGCTCTCCTCATCCCGCCTTCTCCTTTTTACAATCGGACTTCCAGACGCACGGCTGGGCTTCATCCCTACTTGGTGGATATCCCGTCTATACGCACAAAGCGCTTTTCAAGTTCTTTTATTATGCGCACCGCCAAGGAGTGGAACTACCTGCCGGCGTCTGTATTTCCGAGTTCATATAACCCACAAGCCTTTAAGGATCGAGTGAACAGGCATCTTCTGGGCAAGCTCGTCCCAACGTAGGCCCCGTCTTTGCTCTCGGGCTAGTCTGGGGTCAAGAGCAAGCCCATTTTTTAGTAAAAAAAAAAGACCCTTAGCTCAGCAGTGGGCTGTTACTGGTTGATGATGATGATGACGATATGCTTAAGACTTATCCTCGAGAGAGTTGGCAAAGATATTCCATTTGCGAATGTACCCAGTTTTCACCAGTGCGACAATATAAAATTAATAATGAGTTTGTCTACTTCTCAACCGACTTCAAAAAAGGAGGAGGTTCTCAATTCGACTCTATGTTTTTTTTATGTTTGTTACCTTAGAACTTCGACTGGGTGAACCGATTTTGATTATTTTTTTTTTTAATGAAATCTGAGACTTCCTGTGTGGTCCCAATTTGGTCCAGTTCTGACAATGGCATCCATGAGAAAACCATATTGCAAACCATTCTATGTTATACTTTGGTAGAAAGGGCTCTGTCCAATACAAGTTTAACTAAATGACCCGATAGGCTTATGACCTCGATTTTGTTTGTAGTGGGTGTAGTTTTCCCCCGACATATTCGTTTTTGTGACCCCTATTCGAGTTGTACGCAAGAGTAATGTCGTTACATATATTGTGTTGTATAGAAACAACGGTAAGGTAGTTACAAAGTATGTAGACTAGAAATGCTGTGTATGACATATTAGTTCTGTCATAAAAATTTATCTGTACTTGTTATGTCTATTCGATGAAATAAAAACGTTTCTGATAGATAAATAAATTGTGGGACACAATTCACACACGGTTATTCAGTCCCAAACTAGGCAGTGCCTGTACTATGGGTACTAAACAGCTGATAAACATACTTAAATAAATATTAAACACCCAGACACGAAGCCAACAGACATGTTCATGCACACAAATGTTGGCCTCGAGCGGGGATCGAACCTGCGACCTCCGACTCAGAAGGCAGGGTCACTACCAACTGAGCCAACAGGCCTGACAACCTATTTTAACCCTTAGTCAGGCATAGCTTTTTAAGTTTTCCATTGGTTTTTAATCGTATTTCAATTACATAGAATTCAATTTAAATTGGTATCTATTCGTCCAATGCCTGGCTGACTTGATGTACTATACTAATACTATACTTTGTGTACTGTACCTACTAAACTAAGTATAATAATAACTAAAATTCTGATACACACAAAAAAAATCCACATTTTTTAAGAAGGGCGAAGTTAAGTGTCCAAAGTTCAAATAGTCAAATCTACTTTACAAAAACAACCAAAACGGAGTAGTCCTAGCTAAGTATCTTTGTACTCTTTGTGTACCAACTGCTCAGAGAGTCTACCATTATCTCTTACAGTTTCTTTATATTCAGTAGCCTTGTGTAATGAAAATTTATACATACCCGAAGTTTAATGGATGTGGATGAAAGCACGAGAAATCTGAGGTTCGTAGTAAGTGGCAGTCTATTGTCTCTGCTGACCCCAATGGGAAATAGGCGTGAGATTATGTATGTATGTATGAATGAGACAATTATTCGTTATTTTACTTCTCTACTCAGGAGAACAGTAGATATTGTTGTTTTAAACTTGAAACAAAACTATCCTGAACTATAATTTTGCAAAAGATACTGGGTAGTAGGCGTTTCCCAAAAAAATCAAGATCTGCATTCCTTTTGTATGAACCTACAACCACTTAACCAAATCTAAAGGGAATACTTCTAACACAAAACCCAGAGAAAATACATTAACCACAATAAATAAATAAAGAGGACAAGATATGAAATCATCAAAGTGATAGGTATTCCGTAAACCACATCAAAACTCTAGGGTATTACTGCCAAGGGATCGAGTGAAAACTAAATCTCTCTTGAGAACACTTTCATTCATTACACTGTATGAATTTACAAACTAACGGTATAGAGCGGATATGATGTAAGTTGTAACGAATTACTCAATAGCCTCTTCCCTAGCACGCTCTAATTACTATCAAGATAGCAGAATTTGTTTGTTTAACTTTGTAAGATGCAATTTTGTTACTTTGAATACAATTGTTATGTTACACGTAGCACTCTGCATGTTTAAATTGAAGCCTAGATCTTTATCCGTACGTATTTTCTATTTTGTAACTTTTTTCAGGTGACCAGCGGCGTTGCTGCGTTGATTCCGTTTTCACCCGTTCCCGTGGGAATTTCGGAAAATACTTTCTTATCTTCGACGCGTAGATCATAAAAGGAATCTACTGTTCAAATTTCAAGTCTCTGGCTTCGGTAGTTTTGGCATGCGTTGATGAGTCAGTCAATAAAGTTTTCTCTCGTCTGTACTAATATTAATATTATAAAGAGGAAGGATTTGTATGTTTGTTACGAATAACCTCAAAAACTAATGGACCGATTTTAAAAATTCTTTTAAATATTTAAAGCTAGAAGATCCCTGAGTAACATGGGCTATATATTTAGAACTGGAACCACTAGTCTATATACTCGTATATATAAAAATCTATGACACTTTTCGTTGTTATTTTATAACTCAATAACGGGCTCACCTATCCAAACCAAATTTTCAGGCTTTATTCGAACAATTTAGCAGATGGTTTATGTGAAGTTTTCTTAAACTTTTGAGATGTTCTTCATTTATCACATTTTTACAGGACAGCGTCTGTCGGGTCAGCTAGTTATTTATATAATTATTTTAAGTAAATATAGATTGTTATTAGTATAGATTTACTGTGATTAGTGTAACACGAGTTTGGATGGATTTAAAGAAACCCTACATTACAAATACTACCTAACTGTCTGTCTGTTTGACCTTTTCACTGTTAAACATGTACCTAACCTGATGATCGTAGTGAAAGGCAGGACAATGTTTTACATCTTGAGTCCTGACTCAAAATGTCCTTACATTATGTACTTCTTATCCTAAAATAACACATAGTTGATAACGCTAAATTCAAGTGGATCGAGTCGCAGGCTACAGGTTAAACCACAAATATTCTTAGTATTTTGGGAAGCTGAATCTCTGTTGAATCTACGTTTTATCCATTCTACTTATGATTTAATTACTTAATAAAAGTCACTTACCCGCCATTGCTATGTGCAGATTTATCTGAATCGTTGCCATCCGCCATTTTAGTTTGAACCGCTATTTTCTCGATTCTTGGCGACGACATATTGGAGCTCTGCACTTCTACTTCAGGTTCACCCTTCACCAAAGTCTCTGTCATCTTCTCAGTAATCTCATTCTTATCTGGGACGTTCTTTTTTTCATTCACCACCATCACTATTGGTTCTATGTCTTTCTTGACTTCAGCTGGCTTTTCGACTTTCACTTCTTTAGGTTCTTCGACTGGCGTTATGATGCTGTCAACGATTTTACTAGCCTCCGATCGGATTTCTGCCGTGGTTTTCTCATTTTGTTTCATGACTTGGTCTTTTATATTTGTTAGTTTGGCCGCCGCCTCGTCTTTAGAGTCTTTGATATCATTCTTCACAACATTTGCTATGCTTTTGATTGATTTAGTTTCTTTAGCTTTTGCGGCCGCAGCTGCAGCCAATATGCTTTCCGTGGATACTTCTGGGGATCTTAATAGGTCATCGATTTTTTGTTTCACTCGTTCCACTTGCGGATTGTTGTATGGAGGAAGGAGAGGTTTAAGTTTTATGTTGTCTTCTATAAATATGGTTTTGGTTTCAGTAAAACCTTTTGTTGATTTAGCTTTTTTGTCATCAGACTTGTCTTCTTCAGTTATTGCTTTTATTGTTTCTTTATTTGCATCTTTTGTTGTATCTTTATTCGTATCTTTTGTTGTGTCTTTCGATATATCTTTTATCACATCTTTTGGTTTATCTTTAGTCTCATCTGTTTTTTCATTTTTCACTGGTTCGCTATCTTCTTTTTTAGGTGCTAAAGAATCTTTAGAACTGTGTCTTTCAAATATGCCTTTTTCTCTTGCCTTTTCGAAAGCAGCTGGAAGTTGATTAGTAACAGTGGTTACCACTTCTAAGGGCTGGGACATGATAGCTGCTGTAGTCATAGAAACTATATTTTTCTTCGTAAGTATGACTAGGTCTCCATTTCCGTTTGACATTTTATCATATTGAGTTTCACTATCTTGTTTTGGTACCTCTTCAGCACTTGTTGCTGCTTCGGAAAATTTCTTGATTTCTCCCTTTTTGGATTCTACCTTTTCTTTCTGAATACTAGTTTTGCCTGGTGTATCTTTTCCTTTGTCGCTTTTAGTGGGAGATTTTTTGTCATCTTTTGCATCTTTCTTTCCAATTTCATCAATTTTGCTTGTCGATTGTGCTTTCAAATCCCGTTTGCTGTCTCGTTTCGTTAGTATCGGAGGTTTCTCGTTCAAATTCCGTGTACTTGGTGTTCGTGTTAAACTTTTCATGCTATTTGTTCGATTTATAGGTTTTTTGGGATCTGTTTTAGGGACGGTAGGCTTTTGAGGCAGCCTAGTACTGGCAGCTCTAGCTACAGGCTTGCTTACAGTATTGTTTGCTGTTCTAGTATTAGTAGGAGGCTTGCTGACTGTCCTGCGTTTTTCTGGGCTAGGATCTCTGCTAACGTTTCTGCTAGGCTGTCTAGAATTTAATCTAGATGTAGCAGGGGTGTTACCAGCGGTTTTAACGGGCTTCCTTGCAGCAGGGGAGGGTTTAGTTGTAGTTTTAGCTGAACTAGGTTTTGGGTCTTCTACTGGACTTTTGTTGGGTGTACCAACTATAGGTGAAAGTCTTTTGGAGTTGATAAATTTGTTCGAGGGTGGGGGACCAGCTCGTCCTGGAGAAATTGGCGGTTTGCCCTTAATATGAGCAGGGGATATGTTCAGTAGCTGGGTACTTTTACTGATCCCTCTTTTGTCGTTCACTTGACCTCCTATCTTGATAGTTTCATGAATACTACTAGTGCTGTTAGAAATGAACCTTTGGTTCTTACCAAGTCCATTTTCTGAAGGTTTTCGCGAAGTTGAAGCTTCTCTTTTGTTACTTCTTGTTGGTGACACTGAGTTCTGTCGTTTAGGGATTTTCGAATGTTTCGGCGATCCATCGTTCGATTGAGGTTGGGACTTCGTTACGGTTCTTACCCTCGAATTGTGTGTAACAGCTCTAGGCATTCCATCATCAAGATTAATGAATCTTTCTCTATCAGCTGGTACATTGTCGAAGTGAACAGCAGTAGGAGCCATTGCTGAAGGAGAGTTAGATCTAGACCTCAGTTTAATTTTACCAGGAGAGTTACTCCTTGACGTCGTTCTAGAACAAACAACACTTCTAATAGCTTCACTTTTATCGTTCTTATCAAGCAACCCCATTTCTATTAGCAAAGCCTCTTCTTCCTCTAATTTCTTCCTATCTGCTTCTGCTTCATGCTTTTCTCTGTTTAACTCGCTTAGTTCTCTTACTTCTTCCATGTTCTCTTTTAAAAAGTTGCGCGGTGAATGGGGACGGGTGAGTATGGGGGGGACGGGAGGAGGGAGGGTAGCGGCGGCCATCTTGTCGATGCGTGGGAGGGAGTTTGTCCTCCTTCTCGGTGGGGAGCTCGCTCGAGAGGTGGGTGCTGATGTCTTTGGGGTCGTGTGTCTTGATGTCTCTTCTCTGAAGCCTCGACCTTTAGGGAAAAACCAAAAGTATAAATACAATTTGATATCTATAATTTTATAAATTTTTATCCAATTCTTATTGATTTGACTACTTAAAGATGAAGTTAACTATCAGCTTTTACTGTGATACTGTCACTTAAATTTTTTTTTTTTATTTGAAAACATCGTGAGCAATACCAGCAGGTCTCAGAATTAATTCTGAAGCATGTGTTACAGACCCGGTCCGGCGATGGGCTCACAACCTATCACGTTTAGGGGTCGAATATTCTCTTGAAAAGTAGGTATTTCGAGAAATGTAATAGCTCTCGAGGATAAAAGGCGCGAGATTATTTATTTTTATTTAATATAGCAATAAGATCTGAATTGACTGTATTCTCGCAAATAAAGATATTTCATTTCATTACCTTTGAGAGGGGAGACTCTTCCAGGTCGGATCTCGACTGGCAAAGACCTGGGACTGGAGGGCCGAGACGCGATCGTGTCTGCGACAATCGCGAAAGACTTCTCTCGCTTCCTCTTCGGCGGTGACACCAATCTGTGAACAGAAAATAATGTGAGAATTGATTATTAACCTCTAAGACCAAGCATCCGAGACACAATAGATTTTTAATTGTGTCTCGGTTCCAATTGGAACCCGCGGTTCTCTACAGATCCGGTCAATTGCGAGTCGGACTCGCGCACGAAGGGTTCCGTACGTCAAAAAATCACGTTTGTTGTATGGGAGCCCTTATCGAGGTAATATTTATCTTTAAACAATGCAATGTCAAATTTGAAAAAGTATCTAAATAAGTATTTTAAAATAAATAGTCTCACACCTTTTATTTCCGAGGGGGTAGGCAGATTCAGAGATATTAAATTTCAAGAAATACCCAGACTTCACCAGTAGGTATTATAATCTTTGGACCCCTTAACGTGATAAGATGGGGAGTAAATCGACGGACCTAGTCTGTTACACATGCCTCAGATTTTAACTCAATGTTTAACTCTTTTAGCATTTGATCGTGACAGACAAATAGACACCGCACTCGGGTCACTAGAATAAAAAACACTAAAATTAGCTGCGCCATTTCCAGCGTGAACGTCGCCTTATTAGGTAGTTTGCTTGATGACTTGCCAGTTGCTACGAGTACAAAGGCTCGATTACGGAAATGCAAAACGAAGGGAAGCCAATATATCTTTGTGCTCTCTAAATTAGAAAAAAATGCGTATTGATGGTTGAGCGCGATGAGTAATGATTTTTCTTCATTATGTGGAATACAACTATGAAAACCAAGAATATAATGAATTGTGGTAAAAATCACGCACGGTTATTAAGTCCGAAACTAGGCAGAGCCTACTGTGCCATAGCTAGTAAACAACTTATAATCATACTTAATTAAATATTATACATTGAAACACAAAGCCAAAATACGTACAAATACAATACAATAACTTTTTATTGCACATCAAAAACGATGTATGAATATAAACATTAGATATCGTCGGGGATAGTGCAATACCGCTTAAGTAGCAATGGTAAAGGGTGCGTATCTGCACTTGACCAAATTTTACAGGAGAAGCAAAAAAAGGTATTACAGCTTCATTTTTGAGTCCAATCAGTCACTCAAAAATATAAATATGAGATTATATTTATATTTTTGAGTCCAAATGTCTCGTTTTTGGATATTAGACTTATATTTACCTATTTTATTTACCAGTAATAATATTTTAGCATAAACATCGTTTTTTTTAGTTTTTACACCACTTACGCGGTCTTGTTCTGACCACAGACTGAATATGTGTGACATGAGTATACCCAGTTTCGCGGTATTGAAACAATGATATTTATTAAAATTGCGCTAAATAACATGGTTTCCTCTAAAAATTAACATAGAAAAATTATAAACAAAAAAAACTAATTCAAATAATAATAAGTATAATATATAAGTATTTATATCAAATTCTTCTAAAAAAAAAAATACATGACAGCCCTTTCGTAAAACGTCTTTTAATTATTGAAGGTCGTCATGTGTTGATTTAAAAAATTGGGCAGAAAAGGTCAGTTGTGGTGTAATGTGCAATCCTCTTTCGTCGTCTAGGTAGAAGTAGAAATCTTTCATTAAAGTTGGGTTTATATTCAATTGTTCCAACAGGACTATACTCATACTTGAGAAACCTGACATCAGTATCTCTTTGTCCATTCCTTTATGCCCTATAAGTTCTCATTAATGTCTTCAAGCAAAACGATTTCCTTTATATTTTATGTAGGTAATAGGTACACTTGTACAGTAATCATTTTCTTTTCCTCACAACTCATTTGGCAGAATTTATTGAAAATATTTAATCACTCTCTTTCTGAAAACTTTTTACACTAACTTTTATTGCTCCTTAAATAAATTGCTGAACCACAAGTCTTTCCAACTTTTCTTGCTGGGTTGATAGATTTTTTTAAATATTTTTCATCACCGTTCTTTCTGAATCCAATATACTCTTGACCAAACGTTCTGAACTCTTTATTTCTCATTTTTTTTTGGAGACATCTGGTCAGATTTTCGTTTTCTTGTTCTTGACGCCCTAGAACATTCTGGTTCTACAGCTCTTTAAGTTTCGATTCGATAGGTTCACCATTCGTGTTTTCTGATAGCAGTACGTACCGCTATCTGAATGTACCGGGTACATAGTTAGGATCAGCAACATACCGAAGAATAGTCGACAATATTGTCTAAATCACTACTAATTCCTCTCTTAGAAACTGACGGTGGTAAGTTTTACGACGAAATTCCAAAACAGTTTTTTTGACATCGTCATGAAGGTGTGTCGGACTTTTTAAATTGGAAATAACTATTAATTGCCTGGTGGTGTACTAACTATGGTCAGTTATTTGTTTCTGCAATATTAATTTCTTTTCAAATCATTACATAAAGTAGGCATTAGTCAATTGTAAAGGTTTCACTACATACTATAAAACAAAGTCGCTTTCTCTGTCCCTATATCCCTATGATGTATGCTTAAATCTTTAAAACTACGCAACGGATTTTGATGCGGTTTTTTTTAATAGATAGAGTGATTCAAGAGGAAGGTTTTAGTGTTAGCATTGCACCCGTGCGAAGCCGGGGCGGGTCGCTAGTACTTAATAAAGCAATCGCGTAACTAACATTACAGTCAAAGCAATAACGCGTATGTGAATGTATTTTCTTAATTTGACCTTTTTTGTAAGTAATTCTTATTCTCGAAGTACCAGACTTATTAATTTAGCTCTATCACAATCTCACAATCGTGTACTTCAATTAATTTAGTGTTTTTTTTAACATAAATCACTACACTAATGCCAACAAATAGCAGATCCGCGGAATTGCTTTTTACCGAAAACAGACCCGCGGTATTGCTTTTAAGCCTATAATCACTTCCTATTGGCCGATTCCAAAGTGACGAAGAATGGGCGGGAGCCAATCACGTTAACGGGTGCACTGGCGCGAAATCTCAAATTGGCTACTTTTGTCAGATCCGCGGTATTATCCAAAGCTAGTTCCGCGGTATTGCACTATCCCCGACGATATGTTTTTATTCTGCCTAAGTAAAAAAAAAACTAAAGTAGACACAATTTTATATTTTTGTCTAAGTAGATATTTTATCTGTATTTTATTAATTATTAGGATTACATACACACTATAAAAAGTAGGTATATTAATTACAATAATAATATAATCTATGCATACATACTCGTAATAATAAGTATCTATATGTTTGGGCTGCAGCGGTAATCGAACCTGCTACCTCCGACTACGACTGGCAGGGTCACTACCAACTGAGCCAACAAGCCCGAATCATATGTTTTTTAAAAACGTCATAGTGAAGTTAACATAATACTCTCTACACCGAGTTTACTCCATTCCTTTCCAACGCACATATTAAATTTTGATACAATCTTCCATTAAGATTCAGATCGTTAACCCGCTCTCACTTATGAAACCTAGAAAACAAATGCTTTCTAGATTCCTATAATAAATATAACCAAATTTTATAATTATTATAATTTTAGGGTCCGGTACCCAAATAGTAAAAACGGGACCCTATTGCTAAGACTTGCTGTCTGTGCGTCCGTCTGTCTGTCACCAGGCTGTATCTCAAGAACCCGCGATAGCTAGACAGTGGATTTTTTTACAAATTATGTATTCCTCTGGCCGCTATAACAACAAATACTAAAAACAAATAAAATAAATATGTAAGGGGGGCTCCCACACAACAAACGTGTTTTTTGCCGTTTTTATAGATAATGGTACGGAACCCTTTGTGCGCGAGTCCGACTCGCACTTGGCCGGTTTTTATTATAATGTCACGCCATTCATCCCCGAGGGGGTATGCAGAGGTATTCCATTTCTGGAAATACCTACCCACATTTCACGAGAATATTCGACTCCTAAACGTGATAGGTCCTGGTGGTGAACCCATCGCCGGACCGGGTCTGTTACATCAGAATTAATTCTGAGACCTCCGGATTTCCTCACGATGTTTTCCTTCACCGTCGAGCTAGTGATGACTGAAAAGAAACATACACTTACAGGTCCTACAATATTTACAGATAATAAAAATGCTTCAAAAAGCAACCAAATGAGAAAAGTGCCTAGAAGACTAACTGCTGTTTACGCACAATGGAAATTGTTAATATTATATGTGTTATTCTGATGTATAACCTATATAACTGTAAAGTTTCATCAAAAGCATGGCATGGGTATGGCAGAAGGAGCACGGAAGCAGAATAAATGCAGTCGAAATGCGTTCATTAAGAAGCATTAGTGGAGTAAGATTGATAGATAGAGTGAAAAATAGTGTGATCCGAGAGCGTTGCGGCTTGAAAGATGATATAGTGACTAGGATTGAAAGAGGAATGCTCAGGTGGTTTGGTCACATTGAGCGGATGAATGAAAGTCGTCTAACGAGACAAATATACAAGGGTGTTGTGAATGGGCGAGTCGGTAGAGGACGACCTAGGCGTACCTACATCGACCAGATCGGCGATGTGTTGAAGAAAAGCCAGATAAAGAGTACCCGAAACCGACGAGCATGCATGAGTCGTTTGATGGATGTGGAGGAAGCGCGTGAAATCTGCCAGGTTCGTAGCAAGTGGCGGTCTGTTGTCTCTGCCTACCCCAATGGGAAATAGGCGTGAGATTATGTATGTATGTATGTATGTTTCATCAAAAACCGTTCAGTAGTTTTTGCATGAAAGAGGAACAACCATCCATACATCCATAAATACAAACTTTCGCCTTTATAATATTAGTAGGATAGGGTTTACGATAACAGAAAGCTATTGGCTAGGTTTAAGCACTCAGAAATATTTATCAAAACGCCAGCTTCTTAGTCTTCATTTCTACAAATAAAATACCTACAAAAACCTCGTAATAAACACTAATTATGCTAGATAATAACGTTCCGTACACAACGCATTTTCTTTGTATAAGCAAAAACATTTTGTTATAAAAAGTATGTTTCCTTAATCTTGAGAGTGGCGACTAAAGTTCTAAACAAATTCAAATATCTGCCCCCACAAACACTGACGGGGGCAGATGACACTGGATTTCCCGTCGCCACCACTCGGGACAAATGCGAGGGGCAGATGGGAATAGAGTGTCTTTTTAACCGACTACAAAAAAGGAGCAGGTTCTCAATTCGTCAGACGTATGTTGTTTTTGTACGTTAAATCATATTTTCGTCAAATTTGAACAGATATCGAAAAAAATATATGAACAGATATCGTAAATAATATACACGAGTGTGTTATTTAGACCTATAAATGAGGATGGATGGAAAGCCCATCGCCGAACCGGAGTGCAGTAATATATGCCTCAGAACTAATTATGGGATTGCGGATTTCCTGACGATGTTTTCGCCGTCGATTTACTGATAAATATACAATATGTACTTAACAGAATAAGCGCAATTCCTGCGCAGTTCAGTATCAACTAATACTTACTCGAATTTAGCTATTTTTAATACGTGAGCAGTGATAGCCCTGACGGTTAAAGAGCCGGCCGAAAATCAGTCTGACTGAGGCTCGGGCTCGAATCCTGGCATGTACCAATAAGTTTTTCAAAAACTTACGTACATATTTATCACTAGCTCGACGGTGAAGGAAAACATCGTGAGGAAACCCGCAGGTCTCAGAATTAATTCTGAGACATGTGCAAATAGACCCGGTCCGGCGATGGGCTCACCACCTTTAACATTTAGAGGTCCAATGTATCTCGTGAAATGTGGGTATATCCAGTAATGGAATACCTCTGCCTACCCCCTCGGGGATGAAAGGCGTGAGATTATATTATTATTATTATTTAAAACGTTTTAAATTTTTCCGAAAAATGAATTAGAATAACTAAATTTAGGGCTACTTATGGAAAGCGTACTATTATTGATATTTAAGGAATTTGGTTACAAAACTAAAGTACTAATGCATCATATTTTTTTTTATATTAATATAATATTATGGCTGTTCATGATGGGGTGTTGGTTCCTACCTTAATGTATGGTAGCGAGAGTTGGGTATGACAGAAGAAACACGAGAGTCGAATAAATGCAGTAGAAATGCGCTCGCTAAGAAGCATGTGAGTGGAGTACGATTGATTGATAGAATGAGGAATAGTGTAATCCGAGAGCGTTGTGGCTTGAAAGAGGATGTAGTGACTAAGATTGAGAAAGGAATGCTCAGGTGGTTTGGACATGTCGAGCGGATGGATGAAAGGCGTCTAACGAGACAAATATATAAGGGGATTGTGAGTGGCCGAGTCGGCAGAGGGCGACCTAGGCGTACTTACATCGATCAGATCGGCGATGTATTGAAAAAAAGCCAGATAAAGAGTACCCGAAACCGACGAGCTTGTATGAACCGATTGATGGATGTGGCTGAGGCACGTGAGGTATGCCAGGATCGTAGCAGGTGGCGGGCTGTTGTCTCTGCCTACCCCTTCGGGAAAAAGGCGTGAGCATATGTATGTATGTATGTAATATACTAAATCAAATAAGTGACGTCCTTCAAAAGCTGGGGTCCGGAGTGCGAAGAATAAAAGAGCGTGAAAAGTCTTATGGATGTGAAGGAAGCGAAAGAAGTATGCAGAGATCGAGCAAAGTGGCGATCCATCGTCTCTGCCTACCCCTGTGGGACAATGGAGTGAACATTATGTATGTATGTATGTAATATACTAATTGAGGTGTATGAGGATATTGCGCTTATTCTGTGACGCGTTGTAAAAGTAGGTACGAATTTTTTTAAAACTCATTCTTGAAATAGTCACTTCCGAAGGGAGTGCTGTTTGGTAACTATAGCAACAAACAAACAGAATTACGGACACTCTGTTACTCATACAAGCAGTTTACTGGTTGGGTTCAAAGATCTAATTTGAACCATTCGTAAAGGTTAAACCATTACGTCACTAACTCATTACAAATAAAGTTAACTGTATCGTCATAGAAAAATTTACATAGATTCGTGAATCATGAGAAATTTTGTCGCATAACAAAAAACAACATAAGTAGTAGATAAGTATATTAAAATGAGACCACATCATCAACCCGCAACAGTCCACTGCTGAGCTACAGTTCAGGAGTGCGATTTTTGAATCTTACTGGTGATATCAAAATCACCGGTGACTAAAATTATCACCGATGACTTTTATGTCACCATTTTCCAAAAGTCGTATTTTTGAAAGTCACACGCTGTTTTCAATAAATCGTCGCAATCACAAAATATCACAATCGAGCCCCGCTGCTAATTCTTTCAAAAAACATACTTTGGCACTTTTGGCAGATGTCACTACGTCAACTGTCAAAAAAAATCGCATGGTGATTTCAATTACGAGTGGGTGGGGGCACTCGTAAATCGATATCATAGGTATGACAAATGTAAGTCACCGATGAGTTTCAAAAATACGAACTTTCGGAAATCACTCACATTGGTGAGAATTAGTCACTTGGTGAGATTCAAAAATCGACCCCCAGAAACCTTGTTTCGCTTTGCAATCGTACCCCCGGCCTCCCCGCGTCGGGTGCGTATGCAGTAATGCATTTTGACAGGGAAACAAAAAAAAAATGGCCATCTTACTGTCGGAATTTTTAAAGCCTTACTATTTCTAGACCAACTGTGCTTAGCCAGTGTAAGTTATAAACACACTGGTATCGCAGGGCTATAAACACTTCGTTTATTAGAATAGGGCCTTGAGATATATGTTTAAAATATACATAATTCATGAACACTATATGTTTTTATTGTTGGTCCATCTGAGCGGAATTACTTACGACGGTATACCTAATTATATGTCCGTCCAAATGAGGAAGGTTTTGGCCTCCATTCAAAAACCGTATGTTAAACGCAATTTTATAGTAAACGCTGTCAGGGTAATGTTTTGTCCACCGGTTTATCCGTGAAAAGTAACAGACAAACATACATAATTACTTTCATTATTAATATTCAATTCAATTTAAATAATTTATTTCTGTAGGTTAATAGAAAAATCGGGGAGCGATGGGCTCACCACCTATCACGATAAGAGGTCGAATATTCTCGTGAAAAGTGGGTAGGTATTTCCAGAAACAGAATACCTCTGCCTAACCCCTCGGATATAAAAGGCGTGAGTTTTTTTATATTTATTTTAAATTAAAAATATAAGGTAAACGCATCTATTACCGACCCCCTTAAGCAAGTTTTGAAATTGATTATTAGAATTAAGGGTAGTGGTTGCAAACACACCAGATTTTTTTATTTTATATTTAAATATAGATTGTATATTTTATATTTATATTTTCACTTGTTTATAAATATCATGTTTTCATTGAAAAAATAATCAAAGGATTGTTGAAGTCAATTGTTTCTATCACCGACCCACCCGAAACGCTTTGAAGCTATTACCGATTTTTATGAATCTAACACCGACCGTAAGTAAATAAAGCATACTTTTTTTCACAGAATACCTACCTACACGTTCGATTCTCAAAATAATTATTAATTTGAGCGAAATATCCCTTTCCCAAAATATCCCGTTTCGAAATGTCCCGTTTACTTTTATTTGCTTCTCATTTTTGTACTTGATTCATTACAATAATTATAGTTACTAAAATAATCTGAAAATGGAGATAAACTTGACTTTAAACTTTTTGGCGGGAATCCGAAGAGGGACGTCATGTTTTTTGTATAATTTTCATTTTGCTGTGTATTTCGGGTTTTGACTCATCATAATAGTGATAGTTTATTATGTGGCAAGTGTCCGTGAAAGTGTGCAGTGAATGGGAAATTCGATAAAATGCGAGATATGGACATTTTTGGATTGCCTCAAGAAGTCACAATGAAGTCTTCAGTAAAAATGCTATTATTTTACTGTTGATAACCAAGTTAAGGATGTAGAAAGTGTTGAAGACACTGTATTTTTGTGCATGGACTCTGAATAAGAGCAATTTACTCAAGGATATCATTAAGTAATGACGAGGCTGCATGGCGTAATGCCTTTGCCTACCCTGTAAGGGGTGAAAAAAAATTAATAGAACCAACGTGAAATTCATTGTTATGTAGATTTCTTCTTCTAGTGCCCATGCTTTCTAACTAATCGCAGTAAATCTCGGAATGCTTGTGGATTCTTTAAAAGATTGTTTTTACATTTGGACCTAAATAAAAATAAAGGTATTGATTTCTCGGTGGACATAAATGAAATTTTAGTAATATAAGAAAATAGACTTTAATAAAAATGGTAAATAGAATAACATTCATTAAATCAAATTGAGAACATAGGTCATGTATTGTTATCTTGCGCCCCCGGAAACCTGCTGCTTGGCCAGGTAGTGCAAACCATAGTTACCATAGCCTTTCTTTCTAATTGATTAGCCTGCTTAATAGTAATTACTTTTTAAAACAATGTCAATGCTGTTACTTCACAATGCAGTTCCATGTAGTGTCAATTGTGTTTGACATAACTAGGGGATAACTGAATCACCTGAAACATAAATATTCACTATCAAAATTCAGATATATTTTGTAAATTATTTATTATTATTTTTTTTTTATTAATAAGCACACACAAAGTACTTAAGGCTAAATACATTGTCCCATGTGTAGATGTTAATAAAATAAAAACAAACTGTTTTATTTTCAGCACAGATTTTTTCAAGTTGGGATAGTGGCTGGTGCTTCTACACACATGAATCATGATTTGCTCCACCGTGGCTAGCACTAATACTTTATATCTACTATTTAAGTCAGAGTCACAAACCTGAAAATAAAAGTAAAAAATATTATAAATATATAATTTACATGTTTTGAATAAAAATAATTAGACAATTTTATTTCAAAATTACTTAAACCCTTGTTTTATTTCCCAAAAAACCTATAAATTTTCTTCGAACTTCCCAAGTTTAGCGCAGCCGAAGGTAAGGGTTGACTTTCGGAACAAGTTGCAATGACGGTTCCGCACGTGTACTTAATAACTATTTTTAATACAGTTGCGAAAAAATTAAGCAATTTATTAAAATAATAAAAATACAATAAACTCGACTAACATTTTTGGAAAATCGCGCCAACCGTAAAAGATTAAAAGCAGAGTTTTTTTTTGTTTTCTTCACCCATTCTGGGTAGGCAAAGGGAACTATACATACAGCCAAGTCTTCAGTATTTTTTTTTTATGGATATGAAATGAAAATGAAATTTAATGACATGAAATGAAATTAAACCGAACCTAACTTATTGAATCAAATCATTATATTGAAACAAATTAGTAGCTTTACTTTTAGACATTACATACCGTTAATCCAAAAATACCAATTATTCGGTATAGAATCGGTGATAGCTTCTCTTTGTTGCAATCACCGATTCATATGGATCGGTAATTAGTGTTCAATAAAAAAATGAACAAATCTTTTAACGAGCCACGAAAAATAATCGATATTAATTGTAATTTATTTCCCCATCCGATTTAATACAATAATTTGTTGATTTAGTCCTAAACTATAAAAAAATACACCATTTTCATATAAATACGAAGAAAACTCTAAGTAGTTTCTTTCATATCCCACGTCTAAATGTTTAATAATGCGTGGCAGTTTATCGTGGAAAAACAAGTTTATAATATAACATGGTGTATGTCGCTAATAGATGCTTATAATTTTAGAATACTTAAGATTGAAATGGTGTTATAAAAACTTGTTTAATTATTATAAGCATTAACGAAAAATTGAAAAAATAAAGCATAACCTCTTAGCCATTGCCGATCCATGGGTCGGCAATGACTGCACTACTAAAATGCACTGCAGCTATTGCCGTTCTATTTTAATTTCAAAAATACTTTTTAAAATTCCTTTAAACATAATAATTTAGTTGCGAAATGTGGAATATACAAATAAAGGAATATGTTGAGTTATTCAGAATAAATTTAACGTAAATATTTATATATAAAATATCTTAAGCAAAAAAATCGAGTACTTACCTGAGGAAGTAAGGGTTAGTATGACACGATCGGCGCACTCGCTATGTTCACAGAAACTAACGTATTTGGTCACATTCCCGTGAACCTATGTACACTAACACCAGTAAATTTATTAGAAAACATACAAACATGTGTATATATTATACTCTCTTGTGACTCAAATCGTTCCAAACCGATAAAAATAAGAATAAGCAGAATGGGTCGGCAATACCTGCAGATTTTCGATGGGTCGTTAATAGCTGCGTTTACCTTACTTTTTATAATTATTTTAACTTTCCACCCCCTTCGGCGATACCTGTGAAGCTATACTGATGCTAATTAGTGCAGTTGAACCCTTGCCACTCTCGTTTGGGCGGCTGAATCAGTGCGTCGCGGCAGGACTGCAATCAGTAGTACGCAACGATACTTTCCCCGCTACGCACTGGTAACCATGCGCGGGAGTGCGCGAGCGACGAGCGGTAGCGATGGCGTGCGTAAGCGTTCCAAAACAATTTGACTGATTGGTGATATATCAACGCACAGCCCAAGCCGCATGTGTGTGTGCACTGAGTGACCCAATACTTTTTTGTAATTGTAGGTACTATAATAGTTAGTAAAAGTTCTAAAACATTTGTAAAACGAATATTGGAGTTTGTAAAGACTTTAATAAAGAGTTATACGACCTGGAGTGGGGTCACTCAGTTCTCACACTTCACCTTCCAAATCTCGGTAAGTATATAGTTTACAGGTGTGATTTGTATATAGATCGTTAGTAAAACATGCATAAACGTATTTGCAAGAGAAAAACACACACACATAAACTGACTGACTGATTGGTGATGTATCAACGCACAACCTAAACCACTGTGTCTAGAGACTTGGAATTTTTCACATACATAGTTTATACATTGTAGACATCCATTATGAAAGGATTTTGCAAAACTTCAACCCCTAAGGGGGTGCAATAAACGTGCGTGAGCGAAGCCGCGGGGAAAAGCTAGTTATAGTTATAATAATCCTATGACTAAAACTCAATAATAATAGGCCCTGCAAAGTTTGATGGAAATGTTTGGATTGCCTCAAGAAGTCACAACAAAGTCTTCAGTAAAAGTGCTATAATTTTACTGTTGATAAGCAAGGGAGGGATGTTGAAAGTGTGGACACTGGATTTTGTAAACTAAAGAAAACTGAATTACTTGACATTGGCAAAATGCTAAATGCGGTGCCATCATTAAAAAAACAGTTTAAAAGTAGAATTGCTTCCGCTCATGCCTCGGGCGCGCACGCACAGTGGGCACGATGACGGTAATTGCGGGACATGCGTTGTTGGTCGCGTTGACGACCTCACTCTGACCGGGTAGCGCTGTCACCGGCTACTCACAGCTGTCATTACTGTGGTCTTAGGTGAGGACAAGTTTAGTGTACTGAGGATTAACCGAATCGACGCTATGTACATATACAGGGTGAATTTTTCAAGTGGGCGTGGTAGGCTAAATCAGAAACTATGAGGAATACTGAAAAGTACTGAAAGGAGTCTCGGGCTCGATTTTGATAAAAACTAAAACTGCGTCTTTGGATTTTTGTAAAATCAATATTCCTAGCCAGGAACCGAACACGTTTAATTTGTAAAAAAAATTCACCCTGTATTATAACACAATTCGATAGTGTCGCTAATAAGGATCGAATTCTGGGAAGAAATGACATACGGCAAACTTAAGGAAAATGTTGTATTTTATTAAACTGATTTACTGGGTGACTGTCCATCTTGCACCAAATCGTAAATAAGTGGCTATCAATTTAAAATGTAAAATAAAAATAATAATAAAATAATAATCTCACGTCTTTTACCCGGTATTCAACTTCTCGATATACCCCACTTTTCACGAGATATTCTTTGGACCCCTCAACGTGATAGGTGACCGGGCCTGTTACACTTCCCTCAGAAGTAATTCTGAGACCTGCGGGTTTCCTCACGATGTTTTCCTTCACCGTCGAGCTAGTGATAAATATGTACGTAAGTTTTTTGAAAAACTTGTTGGTACATTCCAGGATTTGAACCTGAGCCTCGCTGATTGTCATCGTGTGAAGTAAGCTCTTTAACCGTAAGGCTAATAAAAAAATTACAAATGTTTAAAAGCTATCAGACACAGCACAGCTTGTCTATGGAACTATCCATCCTGTCACTTATAACCATAGATCGGCATTAGGTAGTGTGATTAGGTACCATAGTACTTAGTAGGTCAAGTTGCTACGAGGATGTAATATGGAGTTGTTAAAACCACCACTTTATTTGGGACTTCTGAAAATTTTCCGGGAATTTTCCAGGATTTTTCTACTGTATCATATATACTTACTAAATATAAACTTCTTTTGTTCTTAGGCGATTTTCTCTACAGTGGCCGGTTATGGAGATAATCAACAAAATCTGCATATTTGTAGTAGTATACGGCTCCTTAGCTAGAAAAAAATTGAGTTTCGGTCCCATCCGACACAAAGCACACATATGAAATTTGGCATTTCATATGTGTGCTTCGATGTAAAAGTAGGAACATGGTGGTTTTAGCAACTCCACATTACCTATATTCTCTACCTACTTTGGTACCTAATCACACGACCTAATGCCGATCTCTGCTTATAACACATGAGAGGCTATTGGCGCACATAAGAGGTTGATCTTTAGACTGGTCAAGTTAGAACCCAAAGAAGCGCAGACACGGAAGCGGTTGTAGTGGGCGCGGAGACATAACAGTTCGCTCAATATGGAACAAGACAGTTCTTTTTGGATCTCTAAAGTTCAATGTTCTATATGAGATCATCGTAACCCTATTTGGCGATTATACCTATACCTAATATAGTTTGCGGTCAATGTCTGCTTTCAAAACGAAACACAACTAGTTACATCTTTATGTATATCTACATCTTTGACGGGCCTGTTAGCTCAGTTTCGCAGTTGGTAGTGGCCTGCTAAGTCGGAGGTCGCGGGTCCGATCCCCGGGGCCAAAGTTTGTGTGCATGAACATGTCTGTTGACTTCGTGTCTGTTTTAATATTCATATAAGTATGTTTATCAGTTGTTTAGTACCCATAGTACAGACTCTGCCGAGTTTGGGATTGAATCGTGTGTAAATTGTGTCGTGTCCCACAATTTATTATTATTAAGTACTAAGCACTTTTGCTAAGCGGTTTCCTTCAAGACTCCAACCACGTTTAGCGGTCGCTCAGTTTCACTATTAATCTAACAGTTAAAGTTAACTTGCGGTTAAGTTTTACTAGCGCTCTCAATAACACGTGGAAGGCGGGATTGCGGTTTGCGGTATTTCAACTTATTCCATTGAATGCGGGAAAGTCACATCCCGGGGATTATATTAAGTTGTTACTACCACTGCTCTAAATAATTTGAGCTTGTGCGCGAAGACCAGTTTTATTTAACCGACTTCGAAAAACTAAGAAGGTTCTCAATTCGATTGTACGTTTTTTTTATGTTTGTTACCTGAGAACTGGGTTTAAAGATGATTTATTATCATTAAAAACCTACGGTCACTTACATGAGAAGAGGAATTTTGTTACATGAAATTTTTGCCGTTCACAGTTACAAATCATTACATTAGTATGTACATTATAAAACACATAGTGCAACAAAACAATACCTAAGAAACTTAAAAACCTTAAAAACCGCCTCTCACTAAAACTGATTTCGAGTTTACCATTCCAAAATATACTCAGCTAATTCAAAGTCAAAGTCAAAATGTTTTATTCAAAATAGGAACTATAATAATTATAAAACACACATAATATTTACAAACTAAACTGAACTAAACTAAACTGAACTGAACTGAACTGAACTGAACTGAACTGAACTGAACTGAACTGAACTGAACTGAACTGAACTGAACTGAACTGAACTGAACTGAACTGAACTAAACTAAACTAAAGATAAAAGGAATAGGAACTTACAAGTCCACTTATTGAACGTCATTTCAACTCCACCGCTTTGGATTCTCAATTTGGATTTAAACACATGGAAGAAAGTGATTTTTTTTAATTTTTCGTCGAAGAACTCTGTCCGATTCGGAAAATAAAAGACAGATAAACAAAAATTTTCAAAATGATGGCTTCTGTTGCTGTCATGAAGACCTCTCAAGTTTTCTTAAATATCTCCTACTAGCTGTTCCCCGCGGTTTCACCCGCGTAGTTCCCGTTTCCGTGGGAACACGGGAATAATATATATCCTATGTTACTCAGTCATTTTCTAGCTTTCCATTGGTCATTGGAATTTTTAAAATCGGTTCAGTAGTTTTTTAAATTTATTCGGTACGAACATACAAAAATACAATTCATACATCTTTTTAAGTGCAGATGTAGAAACTGACAGGCTGACTGATCAATCAACCGAAATCGAAACTAAAATAGAATAAATGAAGTAAGTGATCACAAAGGAGACATTTCTGGAAATTCCTATGGGAATGGGAATAAAATTCATTCAGGATTCAGTTCATTACAAACATAAAGAACTTTCCTATTTATAATATTAGTGTAGATAGCGGATGCCCAGCGGCGTTGCCCGCGCGGATTCCGTTTATTCCCGTTCCCGTGGGAATTTCCGAAAATCCCTTCATAGTGGTTGCCTACGACATATTTAAGACACCTACATACCATATTTCAAATAGCGGGTGCCCAGCGGCGTTTTCTCGCTTGGATTTAGTTTATTCCCGTTCCCATGGGAATTTCATAAAATCCCTTCATACCAATTTCCTATGACATATCAGACAACTTCATACAATTTTTCAAGTTTCTAGGTGTTATCGTTTCGGAATAGTACGTATTTCTCTTTTTAACCAGTTTTTTTATTTTTCCGTGGGAATGAGATATTTTCCTGGAATAAAAAGTACCCTAGATGTTGCCCCGGGTACTCAGGTATCTCCATACCAAATTTCATCAAAATCCGTCTAGTAGTTTTTGAGTGATGCGTGCACAACCAGACAGACAGACAGACAGACAGACAGACAAAAATTCCAAAAATTGGTGTTTCGGTATCTATATCGATAACTATATACACTACCGTTAAAATTTTCAAAAAATATTTAATGTACAGACACGGCCCCGTTAGAGTTTTATTATATGTATAGATGTATAGATACAGATGATAAAGAAATGTTACACCACACAACACACCACTCTAATAAAATCAATAGAAACAATTTTCCTATGAGATAGCAATTAATTAGTGGGATGTAAGTAGGTAGCCAATATACATAAATCGTCCGTCAATCCATCCACCCATGCCTCTGACTCATCGTGTCGAAAGCTTGCAGCCCACGGCGCAAATCCATTGTTAGAACCATATGTATACGTAAACTGGGATTGGGTAATTGTGCATCTACCTTTTACATCTACACTAATATTCTATAGAAGAAAAATTTGTATTTTTGTATGTTTTTAACGAATAAACTCAAAAACTACTGGACCGATTTTAAAAATTATTTCACATACAGACAGCTTACTTTTTTAGAGTAACATGGGCAATTTTCCTATTGGAACGGGACTTACAGGAACTTATAAAAAGTAGTTTGGCTTTTTTAAGATGTAAACTATTTTCCTCCCAAATTTGATCAAGATCGAGTTCCTTTCGCATAATATTGAATAGGGATTTGTTTAGAAGTATAATAAAACTAGCGACCCACCCGGCTTTGCACGGGTGTAATGCTGATACTGAAACCTTCCTCTTGAATCACTCTATCTACTAAAAAAATTGCAACAAAATCCGTTGCGTAGTTTCAAAGATCTTTAGCTTAAATAGGTAGGGACAGACAGCGGGAAGCGACTTTATTTTATACTATGATGTGTGGAATAGCTTACGTCTGGTCTTCTTTGAGATTAGAATAACCGCAATATAAACAGTTCTGTGATCTTTAAAATATTATTTGATCTATCATGAAAATGCAATTTCATGCCTTGCCGATAAACATGGCACGTTTATTAGCCCTCTTAGCTCTGCGATGCCAGTGTGTTTGTAACGATCACACTGGTTATGCAAAGTTGGGTGCGGTCAGTCAGTGGATGGGTGACCTCCTAGTGGCATTTATATCACGAGCGCTTCCGTGTTTTTCGGAAGGCACGTTAAATTGTTGGTCCAGGTTTTCATTTTCGTTGTGTTTACGCTCAATGAAAGTCGTTAAGCCATGTCAGATACCCTTGGGTGGCTTGAAAAATTCTGACTGTTAAGTGGCCACTAGCTTAACACCATCTCCCAATCCGCGGTGCGCTCGCGTAGGAGATTAAAGCCCATACTTCCTCATGTGTGAGGAAAGACCCTTAGCTCAGCAGTGGGCTGTTACGGGTTGATGATGAATTTGTTTATTACATTTATTATCTGCAATCAGTATCAAGAGTATGCTTATCATTGAAGTATACTTATTAGGTACCTACAGTCAAGAGCACATTAAGCTTTTAGTGCGAGTTTGACATAGTGATTAATAACTTAAATGTGATAGGTGGTGAGCCCATTGCCGAAGGGGGTCTGTTACACATGTCTCAGAATTAATTCTGGGACCTGCGGGTTTCCTCACGATGTTTTCCTTCTAGCTAGTGATAAATATGTACGTAAGTCTTGACAAACTCATTGGTACGTGCCAGGATTCGAACCCGAGCCTCACTGATTTTCATCATGTGAAGCAGGCTCTATAACCGTAGATAAGGCTTATCAATCAATGCTCATATAAAAAAATTGAAAGTAAACAATCCTACTAATATTATCAATGCGAAAGTTTGTATGGATGGATGTTTGTTCCTCTTTCACGCAAAAACTACTGAACGGATTTTGATGAAACTTTTACAGTTATATAGCTTATACATCATTATAACACATAGGCTATATTTTATCCCCGTATTCCCACGGGAAAGGGAACGACGCGGGTGAAACCGCGGGGCTCTGATAGTCACTACATAGTAAAAGTCGCTTTCTCTGTCCCTATATCCCTATTTGTATGCTTAAATCTTTAAAACTACGCAACGGATTTTGATGCGGTTTTTTTTAATAGATAGAATGATTCAAGAGAAAGGTTTTAGTTTTTTTTGCATTGCACCTGTGCAAAGCCGGGGCGGGTCGCTAGTAAATAATAAATTGTAATTATACAGTTCTTAATAACACAATGATTCATGTTATCATATCAAAATCTTAGTCAGCTAAAATAATTGATGCGAAAATAGAGGCATATAATTTAATGATGACTCACGGGGGTCAATAACCTTTCTCACGACCTTGTCAACATGTTGCAAAACAAATTATGATTGCATTATCTTACGTAGGAGTGTGCATCTTTCATTCCGAAGGTTACAGGCTGATTAGTTTGAGAAGATAATAGCGCCTACTGCTATTAGGAAATTGTACTTAAATATATTCGTTTATTGTGAGAAATTGAAGATATTATTACACTAGCGGTTCTGCGCGGTTTCACTCGCGTAGTTCCCGGTCCCGTGGGAATACGGGAATAAAATATAGCCTATGTTACTCAAGGATATTCTAGCTTTCCATTGGAGAGAGGATTTTTAAAATCTGTTATGTAGTTTTTGAGTTTATTCGTAACAAAGATAGAATATACAAAAATACAAATCTTTCCTCTTTATAATATTAGTATAGATAAAGACAAGTTATTTGACCCCATTTTGACATTTGACAGTTTTGCACGTTGATTTTGATATTTAATTTTTTTTTACCAATTTTGACATTTAATTGCATGAACTACTTTATATTTTTTTGCATGTTGTTAATTGTATATTATTAGTATCCTTTCTTTGATGTGTCATAAAACTTTTTATATAATGTATTATATGTTTCCAACACAGTTCTGTCCTATTTAAGGAATAAATAAATAATATAAATAAAAGTGCAGTGACAGCCATTTGGTTTAAAATGACAATACCAATAATAAATTTTATGTTGTAAGTGACAATGACAAAAGAGTTTAATGAGCTGTCTTAATGTCATATGCTGCTATCTTACAGATAACCTTAGGCTAATTGTAACTAAAATAAACGGCGAACTAAGCCTTTATTTACGAAATATGCCTTTATAAGATTAAGAAATATTTATTTGCTTCAAACATGGTGTACAGATCAAGCATTCAGTTCGCCATATTATGTACAATTTGCTGGGTACATACATGGAATTAAATATATAAATTAATTAGGGTACGTACTTATATCATAGTTACTTACAAATATTATAAAGAGGAAAGATTAATTGTATGTTTGTACCTTTGTTACGAATAAACTCAAAAACTACTGGACCGACTTTAAAAATTCTTTCACCAATGGAAAGCTAGAATATCCCTGAGTAACATAATAGGCTATATTTTATTCTCATTATTCCTACGGGAACGGGAAATTTGCGGGTGAAACTAAAACATAATAACATGTACACAGCATACATAGGTATATTTATTTATATAATAAATATAAATATCAATCATGTTAGAAACAAGAGGTGGCATTCCTAAACATGATTCATTTCATTTTTGTAATTAAGTAAAAGTCTAGTAGTTTTATTGATGGAGTAAAAATTGTTTTTTCTTAACTAGTTGTGAAAGTGGACCAAAGGTTGTAGATTGGGGTTTAAATATAGAAATTGACGTGTCTAATTTATTCATTAATCTATTGGCTATGATTGGTGAAATTAAGACGAGTGTGTGAGTCGGTGATAAGTTACAGGTTAAAGATGATGTAATAAAATAGATCGAACTACAGGGGAGCATATGAAAACTGTGCAAGAGAACAAAGTTTAATATTTTTGAAAGAAAGAAAGAAAGAAAATAAATTTATTAGACACGAAAAAAAAAGAAGAACAAGCAAGAACAGAAATAAAATAAACAGGTAAGAAATAGTGCTTAATGGGACCCCACTCAGCTTGTGCTGCAGCATTAGCCACAGCGCTGGTATTCTGCGGGGCCCCGGGGGCAGACGGCAACTTACAACTAAACTACACGCTAAAATATAATTAAAAAGGTATATGTAAGTACATAATATATACTATTATGTAATAAATATTAGTAATCGAAATAACCCACTGATACAACACGATCCCCATAAAACAAAAATAGATTTTTTATTTAATTACATTAATTTCTATATAACTAATAAAACACTAATACAGCCGATCACTAAGGGATTTAATTTCGAAATCATCAATACACATTGGTAATCAACGTCCCACATTCGAAAATTACACGCGGGCGCGGAATTACGAGAGTAATTGATTAATTACAGCTATAATTCGCGAGTGATGGTAGATTAATCTGTGCTGGTGCTAAATGCAAGTAATGAGTTGCTACCTTGGAAATTCTTTGCGGTATTATTGGATATTGTATGGGGATAAAAGGCGTGAGATTTTTTAATATTATTTACTAGCGACCCGCCCCGGCTTCGCACAGGTGAAATGCTAACACTAAAACCTTCCTCTTGAATCACTCTATCTATTAAAAAAACTTCAAAATCCGTTGCGTAGTTTTAAAGATTTAAGCATACATAGGGAGATAAGGACAGAGAAAGTGACTTTGTTTTATATTATTATGTGTTTAATTAACGTAACCTTTGTCACGTTTATGGGTTCGAATCCTTGTTGCACTAACGAGTTTTTCCAAGAACTTATGTAGTAAAAGAAAAAACATCGTGACGAAAAAATTTATTACGAGGCATATAACACCACCCCGCTTCGGCCATCGGCTCCGCACCAGTCGCGTTAAAGGCTCCACAAAATATATTTCATTTATTTTTATTTATTTAGGACAACAAACAATAAGATACATAAAGAGTCTACTTATTATTAGCTTCTAGCGACCCGCCCTGGCTTTGCACGGGTGCAATGCTAACACTAAAACCTTCCTCTTGAATCTCTCTATCTATTAAAAAAAACCGCATCAAAATCCGTTGTGTAGTTTTAAAGATTTAAGCATACATAGGGACGTAAGGATATAGGGACAGCGACTTTGTTTTATACTATGTAGTGATGTAACCAGGCCCGTTGTCCCCAAAATTAACACAAAATCATAGTACCTAATCACCAAAAAGATGAATGCGGCAGACGGCTCATCGAACAACGTTCATCGATATGATTTTAGGATCGGGTATCAGAATAAAAGTCCAATGTGTCGTCAGCCGATATATACGAGTGAAAAGTGGGTATTTCTATGAGTGCAATATATCTGCCGACCACCTCTGTACTATAAAGCATGTGGATCGTTACAGGAATATTTTTTGTTTGAAAATTCTTTATCTATTGTACCCTGTGAGGATTAAACCAACAGGAGACGTCACGCGCACTAGTTTCCTTGCAAAACAGTCTGCCAATTTCTGCGCGGGGGACGAGGAAGCAAACACAAATAATGTTAAACAAACGCATTTTTTGACAAAACAATTAAACACTAGCTTGAACTAGATGCACACAAATACATTCACCAATCCAAGCACTCCGTGAACTCAAAAAAACTAGTAGTATATAACAGGTATGCGCGTTGACCGACACTGTTTTTTGGCAGAGGCGAACGCCTGTTAGTGGCGTCTCCGAATGTACAGTCAAGAGCAAGTCAAGCTTGACACTACCAGTTTAAGCTGAGCTCTGATTTATACTGCGCGCCATAGAATACAGGGCCGGGTCACAGTCCATCAAGCTTAGCGTGCTCTTGACTGTACCTCTCCACTGTCCACCCGTGGCTGGGGATCAAGTCAAAGACAAAATGTTTTAATCAAAGTAGGGACTTATAAGTCCACTTATTGAAAGTCATTTCAAATTTTCAATTTTCAAATTACGCCAAAAACCGGTTCGTTGTAAGAGTTTGTTCAAATTATAATAAAATCTATAGCGGTATTGACATTTTCCTTCCAAAAGTAAAAAACGTTGTGAGTGCCATTAAGCAAATTAAATAATAGTGGTATAATGTTATTGTATTCTTTTTGATTCTTTTTATATATTAAGGTCTCCTTTAAAGACTAGTGGATAGACTTTCTTTGTTTAGTAGCGCGTCCGTTGCAACTTTAGGTGCTAAACATTACTGGAAACTATTTAGGCTTACTGTAATATTTATATTTAATGTAATATCTATAAGTTTTTATTGTATAAGCTGTTTGTTTTCCTTAATAAAGCAAAATAAAATAAACTCCAATGCTTCAGCATGGATCTGATGCTTGACTACATTATACGTACATATGTTCACGCTTTGTTCCCGACGTGGTAGGCAGAGACTATAGGATTTGTTCTCAGTATGTCGATGCCCAGGACGTCGACGCGATAATAAGACCCATAATGACGATTTCCCACTATGTCGATGCCCACCACGCCGCCTTCAAATGACGTAGGTTAAAGGTGTACAGTCGTAAACAAACTAATGTTTTTTCTAAACATATTATTTAGGGCGCCATGTAAGGGAGACAATATTCGCCAAATAGTAAATAAATAAAAATATATTATATGTATACTAGCAGAACCGGCAAACGTTCTTCTATACTACTTAATATTATAAAAAGGAAAAGTTTTATTTTTGTATATTTGTTACGAAAGAACTCAAAAACTATCGAACCGATTTTTAAAATTCTTTCACACAAGGAAAACTAGAATATTCCTGAGTAACATAGTTTATATTTTACTAGCAGCACCCCCCGGTTTCACCCGCGTAGTTCCCGTTCCCGTGGGAATACGGGGATAAAATATAGCCTATGTGTTATTCTGATGTACTATAACTGCAAAGTTTCATCACAATCCGTTCGGTAGTTTTTGCGTGAAAGAGGAACAAACATCCATCCAGACATCCAGACATCCATACAAACTTTCGCGTTTATAATATTAGTAGGATTCCCGTATTCTCACAAGAACGGGAACTACACGGGTGAAACCAGGGGGGGGAGGGGGGGTTTAGCAGCGTGAAAAATACTTGACAATATGAATATTAAGTAGGTAATATCGGTAGTGTAGATAACACTACCGCAAATAAATCGAAAAAAATATTTAATGTACTGACACGGTCTAGTTACAGTTTGTATAGATTAAGATTCCTTGTTTGCGAAAATAAAAAAAATAATTTCACGCCTTTATCCCCGAGGGGGTAGGCAGAATTAGGTAGGCGGTATTCCATTTCTTGAAATACCCACGTTTTCAACAGTAAATTCTTTTGACCCCTAAACCTTTGTTTACGAAGTAGGTACGAAAATACCTTATGTAGGTAGGTAGGTACCTTACCCTTTAAACTCCGATAATCGAGTCGTACTTTTTAGGGTTCCGTACTCAAAGGGTGCCAATGGGATCGTATTACTAAGCCTCCGCTGTCCGTCTGTCTGTCAGTGGGCTGTATCACATGAAGCGGAATTGACAGACTGTTGAAATTTTCTCAAAATATTGCGGGTATTATAATAAAAATAAAATAATATTAAAAATGAAAGGGGCCTTATACAATAAACGTCTTTTTAGGGTTCCGTACCTCAAAAGAAAAAAACGGAACTCTTATAATAATAGGACCACTTTGTTGTCCGTCTGTCTGTCACATAAATCAGTCAAGAACCGTGCGGTTCCAATTGGAACCGTGACAATTAAAAATCAATTGTGTTTCTGATTCATGGTCTGAGAGGTAATTAAATATTATCCTAACTAATATTATACCCTCTGCCCACCCCCTCGGGGATAAAAGGCGTAAGATTTTTTAAAATATTATAATTGCTAAAGTGACTTTGTTTGTATAATTAAATCAGCTTTTAATAAAATAATAAAACATCGTAAGGAAACCCGCAGGTCTCAGAATTAATTCTGAGGCATGTGTAACAGACCCGGTCCGGCGATGGGCTCACCACCTATCACGTTTAGGGGTCGAATATTCTCGTGAAAAGAGGGTATTTCCAGAAATGGAATACCTCTGCCTACCCCCTCGGGGATAACAGGCATGAGATATATATTTTTTTTTATTTTAATACGTTTGTAAAAGCATATAGGTAATACAAATTAATAAACATTTTTCTTCTTGACTGCATTTAATATTTCGATTGAGTCGACGTGATGCAATGGGCAATCGACATGATGGGCTTAGCAACAATGTCGCGTCGACGTCCTGGGAATCGACATACTGAAAACAAATCGACTATAGACCGAACTGCTACGAGCCTGAGACACACATATGTACGCTTGTCGTGTTTATTACAGTAATACCTAAAAAAACTTTGCCGTTGTGTTCACATATTTAGCTATATTTGGACATTAAATTTCGTAATCATAATGATACCTACATGTATTATTGCAGCCGTAATCAGACATTTCAATCAGTAGTTACAAAAACTAAACAATTTTCGTGGCTAATTGCTATTGAGCGAGGAATTCCACTCGAAACACGATACGCGATTTAGGCTGAATTCCTCCAACTAAAAGTAAGCGATATTATTTGTTGGACAAACTCAAGCTTACTCTGTATTCGACCAATAAAGAATATAGTTTCTAAACGATCAACACCGCCTTGTACTTCATCGAAATCTCTTCAGCGGGTTAGCCGTAAAATGTAACAAACAGACAGAAACTCAAAGCTACTTTCACATTAAAATAAAAAATCTTGTGTCGATGATATTAAGATAACAATTTTACCTCTAACGTCAACGTAACGTTTTGTATGTTAGGTAATGTTACACAATACATCTTAAAAGGTTTAATTTAGGTAATATACCTAGGTACTTATATATAAAAGTACAGTACCTTAAGAATTATGTATAATGTCTGAAACTGTATTACAAAGTACCGCTACAGTCATCAACGAAATGTAGACGAAATAATCAAATCAGGCTATTAATTGCATTATTCAACATCCATTACCTACTGTTACTAAACCTTTACGCTGATAGCGAGTGATTTTCTGATGTCCGTTGAGGAGTTCCGTTCTGCGTTTGAAGTTCTTCATCAGATTTTCAGCAAACTTATATGGGACCACCCTAGAGGTATCACCAAACGAAAAAAAATATCGAAATCACTTCAGATTTGGCGGAGTTATGGATTAATATACTTACCAAAAAAAACATGAGACATGTGTAAACAGACCCGCTCCGTCTGGGGCGTCACGTTTAGGGGTCCTATATATCTCGGGGATAAAAGGCGGGAGATTATTTTTATTTTTTATTTATTTAAAAAAAAACATACATGACGAATTTAAAGAACCTCCTCATTTTTTTAACTCAATTAAAAATTAATATGTGTAAATAAGTACATACTGATGGTTACACAACGTCTGGGGTAACACATGCCTAAGAACTAAAGAGATTAAAATATAATAGGGCATAGAGGGGGCATTGGGAATATTTTCATACAAAAACTTTGAATCTCAAGCGTCATGTCAGTTAGTATGACGCGAGCTGTCGTTCGTTCGAAATCGCACTAGACTTATGACCTGAGGTAGTAATTTTTTACTTCAGATTTTCCTCGCTTTGTCCCCTCTATGTCCTATTATATTTTAATGTCTTCGCTAAGAACCAATTCTGTGATTTGCTGGTCTTCTGGGGATGTTTTTTCAACGTCATCATTCATCATTATCATTTAGTATCATGATAAATATGCAGATAACCCATACTTCCTCATATATGAGAAAAGGCGTGACGGGTTGATGAAGATAGCCCAACAGTGAACGATAAGACTTGTTTGCCGACTGTACCTGCGCACACGCAGCACATTACGCTTTCTAACTTACTCATTAACGTAATTAAGTAAACACAAACAAAAAGAGTTGTTTTGCTGAACCGGTAGTGGCTTCTTCTAAATATCTTTCGTAACCTGATTTTGGCGAGCCATTCACAGGCCGTACGCGTTCCACACTACATTTCGTCTATATCTTCGGCGATTTGTCGACATAATCTATACCTCTACATATATAAAACTCTAATGGGGAGGTGTTTGTTCGTCATAATCTATAGGTACATATAATAAAACTGTAACGAGAGCTAGTCTGTATACATGAAATATTTTTTGAAAATGTTTGCGGTGTAGTTATCGATTTAAATACTTACCAAAACACAATTTCTAAATTTTTTGTCTATCGCTGTCTGGTTGTGCACGCATGACGCAAAAGCTACTGGAACGGATTTTGATGAAATTTGGTGTGGTGACAGCTGAGTAGTTTAGTCAACATCTACCTAGGGTACTTTTTATAGCGGGAGAATGTCTCATTCCCACGGGAAAATTAAAAAACGGTGTAAAAAGACGCAACCTGTCCTCAGAAAGCGCACAAAACATACCTAACATGATAACGCAAAGTTAACTCGGACCGAGTTACAGCAACATCTGATTACTTATAAATAAAACTCGAGCGTGAAGTAAATAGGTAAGTAGGTAGGTAGGCAGAGGTATTCCATTACTGGATATACCTACCCACATTTCACGAGATATATTGGACCCCTAAACGTGATAGGTGGTGAGCCCATCGCCGGACCGGGTCTATTTACACATGTCTCAGAACTAATTCTGAGACCTGCGGGTTTCCTCACGATGTTTTCCTTCACCGACGAACTAGTGATAAATATGTATGTAAGTTTTTGAAAAACTCATTGGTACAAGCCAGGATTCGAACCCGAGCCACACTGATTTTCGGCCGGCTCTTTAACCGTAAAGGCTATCACTGCTCGTGAGCTTGATACTACTTATTATATTATACTTATTATATTATGCAGTTAAGTAAAAACTAGACAGTTTTTGTGACCATATTGTAAAAAACGGTCTATTAAGTAATGCGATGAAACGGTCGACCCACGCCTGTAGACGACAAATAAAAGTACGAAGACAAGACGCTGCAATAAGGCGTTTTTGTACGAAAGTCTTAAATATTGCTGCAACAAAATTTTTGAAAGTACAGTAGGAAGCATATTTTTCAACTGAGCCCGTGGGCTGAGTACCTAAGCTCCTAAGCGGTAGGTAGTGGTCGATTGAGCCCGTGGGCTAAGTTGGTCTTTAGCGATGAATTAGTGGGTGAACGGGCCCGCGGGCTCAGTTAACACAGTAGGTCCAGTTACCCATAGAAAAAATAAGAGTGTCAACTTAGCCCGCGGGCTAAGTTGTCTGTGGGCTCATTTGACCACAAAGCCGTCACATTTGTGTCAGTTCTAAAATAGGTATACTCACGCCCTATCTGCGGGGGGGCCGGCAGCGGTTTTCATTTTAAACACTTGTCATTTCATTTCATGTGTGAATAGATGTCATAAAAACATAAATTTGAAAATTAATAAGGCCATATAAGAAATGTGGTTTCTTGTTCAAAAATGTTTTGGTGTTAAAAGTTGTTCCGAATCGTACTCCCACTTGGCTGTTTTTAATTCATTACACATGTCCATCTGTTCATCTAGAGCCAAACTATTGTTTTGTTCAATTGAATCTACGTACTCGTAATTACACTACGGCGGTCTCAATTACAGCAATTACATAAACCCAGTTAGTGCGTGTTGTGCGTTTGTAACGATCACACTAGTTAAGCAAATGGTGTTTCGGAAGGCACGTTAAACCTTGGTCCCGGTTTTCGTTGCTTACCCACCATGTCAAAAATAATTTATTTTCTGAAGGTACAAAAAGTACACGTAGAATCGTCAATATAGTCTTATAACAAGGCACTCTAAACTCGTCAATGAAGATTGGCTAAATGCAAACAGCAGCCCATCTCCACCAACGAGTTGCTGGTTCCAAATGGAGTACCCCGAGGAGAACCAGCAAGAAACTCAAGGGCAGCTCTTGTTAGACTCATGTCTTACTAGTAATTATGATTATGATAATGGAAACCACGCTTGAGAAATTCGAAAAGTTAGATGGCAACCTGGCAACTAACCTAAGACTATCTCTCGAGCCACGGTGGGCTCTCGTGGGGGATTATGGCCCATATGTCCTCATGTGAGGAAAGACCCTTAGTTCACAGTGAGCTATGAAGGGTTGATGATGATTAATGTTTGCTTAATACTGTGTTTTTGTTTTGCAATTTTTTTACCTTAAAATATGAAGTGACTCTTTTTATACCTCTGCCTACCCTTTCCTGGAAATCTGAAAATACCTACCATCTTTTAACCAGTTTTTTTTTGGACGATGTTTTCCTTCACCGCCGAGCTAGTGATAAACTTACGTACATATTTATCACTAGCTAGTGAAGGAAAACATTGTGAGGAAACCCGCAGGTCTCAGAATTAATTCTGAGACATGTGTAAATAGACCCGGTCCGGCAATGGGCTCACCACCTATCACGTTAAGGGGTCCAATATATCTCGTGAAATGTGGGTATATCCAGTAATGGAATACCTTGCCTACCCCATCGATGATAAAAGGCGTGAGATTATATACAACGCGTAACAGAAAAAGCGCAATTCCTCATACCCCCCAATTAGTATATTATTATAAAAAAAGTGAAGGAAGCGAGGGAAGTGTGCAAAGATCGGGCAAAGTGGCGATCCATCGTCTCTGCCTACCCCTGTGGGAAGAAGGCGTTAGCTGTATGTATGTATGTATAAAAAAAATATGATGCGATCGAACTTTAGTTGTGTCTAACCAATTTTCTTAAATATCGATTAATAATAGCACGATTTCCATAGAAAGCACTAAGTTCAGCTACGATAATTCATGTTTTTGAAAAAAATTTACACATATTAAAAATAGCTAAAATCGAATAAGTAGTCGATACTGAACAAACTAATTTCAGGAATTGCGCTTATTCTGTTATATATTGCATATATTTTTGGACCTATAAACGTGACAGGTGGTGACCCCATCGCCGGACCGGAGTGCTGTTACAAATGCCTTAGAATCAATTCTGTTTTCCTTCACCGCCGACCTAGTTATAAATATGTAAGTTTTTTAAAACTGTTGTGACCATTTGTACAAGCGGTCTCTTAAACCACAGGACCATCATAGCTCGTAAGTTTACTTATTAAGACTACTAGTAGAGCCCTCAAATTACTTCTCAGTGACCTAACAAACCGTCACTAAATGCCTTATAATAGTGCACAGTCATATGATTACAATTGCCAAGCGAAACAAGGTTTTTGTGGGAAAAAACACAATGTCGGTTCACCGGTTGTGACGGCAAGGTCGGAATACGTCTATTGGGGACTCACTGACACTTAAATTTTAGCATATTTATTTATTTTTCAATGAGGGGTTCGGCAGAGGTATATATTCCATTTCAGGAAATACCCACGTTTTACCCGTAGTATAATGTGGTGAGGTGCCCATCGCCGGGCCGGGTCTGTTACACATGCCTCAGATTAAAGATAACACACACAACCATATGTAAGTTTTAAAAAAACTTTTAAGTACCTAGGATATGAAAAGCGGGCTCAATACCCACAGGCTATCACTGTTTATATAAGGTAGTAACTAACATATTCTTATCCGCATAGATTATTTCTAGGCATTTTACTTTAATCTGTCGAAAAACTAATGGATAAATTATCACAAAATCCTCTGAACATCGTTTATGTTTTACTTTCTCCATGTAATCTAAAAACACCTGAAACTTTGCATATATCTTGGGCTGCGTACGAATAACTCAGAGTATGTCTTATCTAAAGTACAACCTGTAAAATGTAAAATGTAATGTACAACCTGTGTTCACAATAAATAAATTTGATTGATCATTAAAGTTTAATAACACAAAAGCATTTAAAGGCTGTCTCGTTGTCTGGTAGTCGATAAGAGATCCGACAACTACTATTGAGTATCTAATGTATTTTCTTTTATTTCCAGGAATTGAATAATTCTGCCGTATTCTCGTAAAAAGTAGGTATTTTCAGAAATGAAATCCCTCTGCCTACCCCCTCTAGGATAAAACGCGTAAGTTTTTTTTTAAACCTTCCGGGATAATGCGTGAGCCTGTCCAATGATTACGACGACCTAAAATGTTTTTGTTTCAGAACACAAGCCGTGATTCGATAACACTTTTACTTTCGCGCGCATTACTAAAGCTTTCAAAGAATTTTGAAAGAGTAAAAGTGGTTGTGGTTACGCTGCGATTCTGCGGATGGCACGGGAACTCAACCGTAGGGATTCTGAAGGCATATCTTAAAAATCCAACATCGTCAAATGAACTTTGGTTACTATTTAACGTTATCGTAATCTATACTATAGTATTATAAAGAGGATAGGTTTGTATTTTTGTATGTTTGTTACGAATAAACTCAAAAACTACTAGACCGATTTCAGAAATTCTTTCACCAATGGAAATCTAAAAGATAACTGAGTAACATAGGCTATATTTTATCCCCGTATTCCCATGGGAACGGGAACCACGGGAACCACAAAAATACAAATCTTTCCTCTTCATAATATTACTAGCGACCCGCCCCGGCTTCGCACAGGTGCAATGCTAACACTAAAACCTTCCTCTTGAATCACTTTATCCATTAAACAAACACGCATCAAAATCCGTTGCGTAGTTTAAAAGATTTAAGCATACAAAGGGACATAGGGATATAGCGACATAGGGATAGAGAAAGCGACTTTGTTTTATACTATGTAGTGATATAGATCTATAATGAAGCATGTACTCCTTTTTAGAATCCAACATTGTCCCTTTCCATCCTTTCTCTTTAATACCACAGTCGCCGTGTCTACTGTCCCACATTCATAATTAAATAGTTTTCACTGATCACTAGTAGAATGTGTCCTAGACGATAGTTTACTATCGAGGGAGGGGTATAGGCAAATTTTAATACCGAAAAAACACGTAAGAGCGCAGCAGTGGCGGACTAAGCCTGTCGGAGGCCCGGCGCGGAAAAACTGAATGGGGCCTCGGTCTTAGAACTTTTGAACTTGGAATCTCCTCCTGACCAGGGGGGCCTCTGGTCCTGGGGGCCTCCAAATTTAGTGTAGCTTTAATCGTATTTCTATCTATGGTGCCTCGAACCAACACCTGTTTTTTATCCTTGTTTAGGATTTGATTAAGAGAACTTTTTTCTAAAGAACAATGGCAAAAGTCCATGTGTCCGGCCCACGGAAGACGAAACCGTGTAAAATCGATAGTTCTTGGATAGACTAAGATAATATGTTATAATACCACATTTTTATAAGTTGAGGTTTAAAAGTTATTCGTTACCTAGTGTATTTTGTAGGTTATTATGAGATTTTAGGTACCAAAGACGTGTAAAGAAAAAGTTTCTCTAGGAAAGAAAATGATTTTCTTCCAACCTCTTTGTTAGAAAATAGCACTGCCTACCACATGCCATATAAGTTACTCTATGCCACATAGTGGCAGTAAATGATGATGCCTTGGGCAAAAAATATCGATACCTTTATTAAAATATCGATATTTTTCCAAATACTTCATTAAAATATTATTGTATATCGTCGATATTTTTAATGGCGATATATCGATTTTTATTTTACAGTATCGAATTCGTATCAATTTTGATATATTTTTAACGCATTCTGGTTTCGTGTTTCATTTCATGTTAGGTACTAGATACTTGTTTAGACTCAAGCATTTGTAGCGACACTACATAGAACGCGCCAATAGAAGGCCGAGTTACATAGAACGCGCCAATAGACGGCCGAGTTCTAAACCGCGCTATCAGAGTTTTCTAATGAGTTTTTATAAATACAACTGTCCAACATCAACCGTTGGACCGCGGTCCCCAGGCACGATCACCTCGCCTGGTGGAAGATCTTCCCTTTTCACGATGGAGGAGCATTCCACCTCCGCTCCTCCATACATTTATAAAAAAAACTATTTTCATCATCCTTTTTTACGAATTTGAGAATATGTATAAATAATCATGTAAAAACTGACGATATATCGATATTTTTATCTATAGTATTTAGAAATGTCGATACGATAAATACCAATTTATTTTTTCACTTGGCCATCCCTAGTGAATGACATGGTTGACGTGATGACACGACGTTCAATTTTACCACAACAACAAAAAAGTTTTTGTATTAATCAAAGACTTAAAATATAATAGCACAGAGGGGGCATTGGAAATATTTTCATACAAAACTTTGAAGCCTAAGCGTCATGTCCTTGTCATGTCAGTTAGTATGAACGCGAGCTGTCATTCGGTCGAAATTGTACTACACTTATTCCACTTGGAATAACTTTTGGCTTCAAATAATCCTCGCTTTGTCCCCTCTATGCCTTATATTATATTTTAATCTCTTTGGTATTAATAGATTTCCCAATCGATCGATTCGTGTTTCTATGATATTTCTGTTTTATTTGACTAAATATTTGCAACTGCTAGATTTATTTAAAAATCTGGAAAATTTCGACTTGTTATGAGTCAATATATCAAGCATAGTGTGATACCCCGTGGGTGTCTATTTCAGTGGGTACCAAAGCTGCCGATGTTCTTTGGGGGACTCCCCCAGGACCAGACGCCCGGGGCGGACCGCCCCTTCCTCCCCTACCTTAGTCCGCCAGTGAGTCGCAGCCCTTTCGTTAGTGAGCTCTCTTATTCGTAAGGCTCGGTTTCGAATCGGACGAGGGCTACCAACGATTTTTTTTCAAAAAATTGACGTAAATAATTATCACTAGCTCGACGGTGAAGGAAAACATCGTGAGGAAACCCGCAGGTCCCAGAATTGAATCTGAGGCTTGTGTAACAGCACCCGACCCGGCAATGAGCTCAACACTTGTAACGTTTACCGGTCCAAATAATGCACTGGTGAGATGTTGATAGTTCTAATAATTGAATAGCTCTGCAGACTCCCTTGGGACCAAGGAGTAAGTGTGTATATATAAATTTTACTTAAAAAATTACGATGTATTTTACTACAATTTTAGTCATATTCCAACCAGTTTTTTCTCGTAAAATTTTAACTAATGACTTCACAGTATGAGGCCGTGAGGAAAATGATACAGTTCTTGTAACTCCCGCATTCAAGCGCAATGCCAAGGTAACAAGGTTGAATTTAGCCCATAAAAATTCAGCGTTCATTGTTTGTTTTTTAATCAAATAATCTTTTAAAAGCAACCTTAAAAAGACAAAACATTTACTTTTCGGAAGTAAATTGTGAAGGCAATTTGATATTAGTCACACTTCGTTTAAATCAAATAATTGGTCTATCAATAAGTAATTCTTGCTAAGTATTTGTTACCTAAACTGTTTGTTGACATTGAGTAGATTTTAGTAAAAACTAACAATTGTCTTGTATTTTTTGCAGTTTAGTTTTGTTTATCCGGAAATCTTTTAGCTTTGGTTTATTTTATAAGTTACTACGATGCACCCAGAGGCGTTTCCCGCGCGGGTCCTTTAGTTTCCCGTTCCCGTGGCAATTTCACAAAATTCTTTCTTAATATATGTGAGTGTTATAACACTCACATAAACTAAAACAATCACTTCAGAATTGTTTCTGCTGTTTGTCTGTCTGTATGTTTGATCGCGCATCACGCAAAAACTACTGCAAGTTTGATGCGGTTTTTGCAGATGTAGTGTTGCTGGTATAACTTAAAATATGCTACATGTTTCATCTTGAAGACGAGTTATTTATAGGTACAGTCAAGAGCACGTGGAGCTAGACACATTGGACTTTGTAACGTTCTTATTACGATCGCCTTAGAGGTCAGACTCGCACTACAAGTGTAAAGCTTCATGTGCTCTCGACTCTACATGGCGAGTGTTTTTATCTACGTTAATACGGAGACGAATACTTTAGAAATAAGTACCATGATTACTTAGCATGATTATGATTTATTTTTATCTAAGTAACTATTAATAGTTGTAGAACCGAGTCAAAAGCAAAACAGATTAACATTAAGAGCTAAAAATGGCGATTTCACGGCAGTATTTTAATTTATATCAATTAATTTATCATTGACACCGTATCGGTATGATTAACCAATGGCATAGTATAATAGATTTATTTAATAACAAACAATGCAGTAGTCCAAATTCAAATAGAGATTAGTACCGGTGGGTATGTGTAAATTTTCTTGGTAGATAAAGTTAAATAAATAAGTTATTGAAGTTCAGTAAAACAACACGGGGTGGCTAGCGACGTTTGACCGCACGGAACCCATTATACTACCGTTACCGTGGGAATTAAATACAAAAAAATATTTTCCATGTAGGGTACGGGTTACGTTTCCTAGGGTAGTACAGGAATATTAACTCCTAATTTCAAATCTCTAAGCCTAGTTTAGGTTGATATTCTCAAGCCGTCAGTAAGTGGCAGAGGTATTCCATTCCTAGAAATACATACCGTAAGCCGAGAAATATAATAATAATAATAATAATATAATCTCACGCCTTTTTATCCCCGAGGGGGTAGGCAGAGGTATTCCATTACTGGATATACCCACATTTCACGAGATATATTGGACCCCTAAACGTGATAGGTGGTGAGCCCATCGCCGGACCGGGTCAGTTTACACATGTCTCAGAATTAATTCTGAGACCTGCGGGTTTCCTCACGATGTTTTCCTTCACCGTCGAGCTAGTGATAAATATGTACGTAAGTTTTGAAAAACTCATTGGTACATGCCAGGATTCGAACCCGAGCCTCACTGATTTTCGGCCGGCTCTTTAACCGTCCGGGCTATCACTGCTGTTTTCTAAATAAATATATTTTACTAGCAGCGCCCCGCGGTTTCACCCGCGTAGTTCCCGTTCCCGTGGGAATACGGAGATAAAATATAGCCTATGTGTTATTCTGATGTATAAGCTATTTAACTGTAAAGTTTCATCAAAATCCGTTCGGTAGTTTTTGCGTGAAAGAGACATACATCCATCCAGACATCCATACATCCAAACAAACTTTCGCGTTTATAATATTAGTAGGATTTCTTTCTTTCTTCTATACCCACTTTTGGTTTAGTCGAAAAAGTACGAATTCTATTTCACCCAGCATGTTTTTCGGACCCCTAAACGTTACAGGTGGTGAGCCCATCACCATACCGGGATTACGTATGCCTCAGAATTAATTCTTCACCATTTAAATATAAAGAGAGCAGTGACAGCCCAGAGAGCCCGCCTCTCATGCGTGAGGTATCGAGTTCGATTCCAGGCATGTTTCAATGAGTTTTTCAGACACTTACGTATATTTATCACCAGCTCGACGGTGAAGAAAAACATAGTGAGGAAACCCACAGGTCTCAGAATTAATTCTGAGGCACATGTAACAGACCCGGTGCGGCGATGGGGGTAAAAAGATTATACTGGTGAAATGTGGGTTTTTCCTGAAAAGGGATACCTGTGCCGACCCCCTCGCGGATAAAAGACATGAGGCTTTTTTTATAAAAATTAAATAGGTGCAGACTCAAACTTTGAAATACATTTTGTTCTAATAAAGACCTTTAGAGGTTGCGAATATTACCATAATTATATTAATTAAGTTTTAGAATTCTACAAATAGCGAAAAACATGTATAGGAAGTGTTGTTTCGAGTTCAATTAAGTTTTTTACTTGCGAATATTTTTAAAAACAAAATTCATTCGCGCCACGTTTCGCCGTATAGAAATTAGTTTTATTTTTATTTAATTATAAAAAAGTAAATTAGTACTCACGGCGCATGCGCTGAGACGCCTGGAGAACTCTTCACTGTGGGCACCGCAGCCAGCACTTTGAAGGCAGCATCATCTATCTTCACCGTCCGTGCCTTAGCCGAACTCGGCTCACTTTTCACTACCAAATTCCTCAAATTCACTTTCGTTCCTTTATCACTAACCGATGGACTATCAAAAACACTTGACTGTCGCGACGATAGATCGAAATACCGGTCTTGAGCATGAATAAGCTGAGTCACTGTGAATGCCGGACTGTCTTCTTCATCAGACGTCTTAACCGTCGTTTGGAAGCCGAGCTGAGGACCGAACAATCCATCCACTGCTCTGAAGAACCGGTCGTCCTCTAAGTCTTTCGACGGGGACACATCGTCGCGGGAGTTGATAGTAATGTCTAACAACGGACTGGCGCTTAAACGCAGCGAGCGCTCCGTAGCGAATGCGTAAGGCGTGTTAGCCAACTCCTCCTCAATACTGTTGTAGCGGCTACGGAATAGAGACTGCCTATCCCCCCCATCGCAAGCGTACTTCCCCCCGAAAAGGTCGTAGTTGCCGAAGCGGTTGTTGATCGTGTCGAATTTGGGGTCGGTGAGATGGGGGTCGGTCAGATTGGGGTCGGCCTTGTCGGGGTCGGCGGGGCCGGGCGTCCCGGACGGGCTCATGTTGATGTGGAGGATGCCGTGTTCGTCGGTGTATTTCAGTTGTAAGGCCATGGCTCAGCTTCGCATTTTCGGTTTCTGGGGATAGAGGTAATAGGTTTAGTAAGGAAAGTAACAACATTTTGTGGTTTATCTATATTTATATGTGACCCAGTCCGGCGATGGGTTCACCACCTATCACGTTTAGGGGTCCAATATATCTCGTGTAATGTGGGTATATCCAGTAATGGAATACCTCTGCCTACACCCTCGGGAATAAAAGGCGTGAGATTATATATTATATATGTAAAACTAGCAGCATACCGCGGTTTCGCCGGAGTAGTTCCCGTTTCCGTGGAAATACGGGAATAAAATATAGCCTATGAAGGTATTTATATCTAATCAAAATGAAAACTAATATATTTAGACGAACAATGACAAGAAATGAATCCGCGCGGACAATGTTGTTGGGTGCCTGGTAGTTCATGTAAACTAATATTATAAAGTTTTTTTTTGTATGTTTGTAATAAACAAGGGCCGGAACTACAGGATGGAAATTTTATGGAAATATACTTTCCCTACGGGAGCGGGACTTAGACCAGCTAGACTTTTATATAAATAAAAATTTTAAAGTTCGCTTGTTCAAAATGTTATATTTTGATACCACGTTGCATTCGGACACGCTTGAAACTAACCGTGTAAATTGTGTCTCACAATTAATTTATTCGTGATAGAAATAATTTGTTATTTAATCGACTCAAGTCGATCAAGCGATTCGATTCATAGATTTTTTGAGTTTAACTGGTAACCTTGACAGCAGTAGTTCATGATGATGATTTATCTTAAAAAGAAATAGATTTAGATTGGATTTGATCATAAGAAAACATATTCGAAGATTACATCTCAAAAAACGGTGTAGAGTCCTGTTTAAAAAAACAGGAACTAGATGTTATTGCAAGGAAAATTTACGAAAAAACAATGACATCCTAAAAGTAGTAACGTTATACTTACTCGTGCATATTGTACTAAATAAATTATGAAAATAGCGAGACTTTAATACTTACTTAATACAAAATTTATTTACTAAATATCTAAGTAGTTACCTGTGAGATAACTGAGTACCAGGGGGTCGATTTTTGAATCTCACCAAGTGACTAATTCTCACCGATGTGAGTGATTTCCGAAAGTTCAAACTCAAACTCAAAATTCTTTTATTTCAGTAGGTATTAAAAATACATTTTGAAATGTCAATATAAACAAGGCACACTAAACTCGTCCATGAGGATTGGCTAAATGTAAACAGCAGCCCATCTCCACCGACGAGTTGCTGGTTCCAAATGCATTTCGTATTTTTGAAACTCATCGGTGACTTACATTTGTCATACCTATGATATCGATTTACGAGTGCCCCTACCCACTCGTAATTGAAATCACCATTCGATTGTTTTTGACAGTTGACGTAGTGCCATCTGACAAAAGTGCCCAAGCATGTTTTTTGGAAGAATTAGCAGCAGTGCTCGATTGTGATATTTTGTGATTGCAACGATTTATTGAAAACAGCGTGTGACTTTCAAAAATACGGCTTTTAGAAAATGGTGACTAAAAGTCATCGGTGATAATTTTAGTCACCGGTGATTTTGATATCACCAGTGAGATTCAAAAATTGCACTCCTCGGTCAACATCTAGGGTACTTTTTATTCCAGGAAAGTATCATAAGATACTGCCCCACAGGAAAATATAAAAATTGGTTAAAAAGAAAAATACGTAGGTAGGTACTACACTACTCCGAAACGATAACACCTAAAAACTTGAAATCTAGTATGTATAGATGTCTTATATTTCGTAGGCAACCGCTATGAAGGGATTTTTGGACATTCCCACGGGAACGGGAATAAACTGGATCCGCGCATGCAACGCCGCTGAGGCACGCTATTTTATTTACAGTTTAAAAAAACTGCAGTTCCCAGCAACAGCCTTAGTTTTTCGTCGTCTGGCAGCTTCACGCTAGAGCCGTAATTACAACGTTTAATAACGTAAAAAACTTTGAAATTTTAACAGGCGTTCGCTACTGCGGTTGGGTCGGTCGCCTTTGCCAGCGGTGTTGACAAAATGTATTCATTTTTAAAAAAAAACGCTTTTCCGCTATGCTCAAGGTCGATTGAAGTACTCTATGTATTTCTGGATGCAGCTACTTTTTAACTGACTTCAAAAAAAGGAGGAGGTTATCAATTCGTAGCGTATGTTTTTTTTTTTAGTTTTTTTTAATATTTGTTACCTCAGAACTTTCGACTGGGTGAACCGATTTTGAATGATCCTTTTTGCATTAAGTGTGTGAGGCTGGGAGGCTTGTCCCACTTCAAATTGCGCTCAGAAAACGACTCACTATAACACGAAATTTTAACGTATCTTTTATTAAAATATCTCATTTTAAAGATATTTACATCATTTCATATTTAAAATCACAAAACTTTACTAACTATTAAATAAAAAACTGAGAAGCTAATATGTTTTTGTCCCGCATAAAACTGCTCTTTTGATGCTCGTATTTGACTACTTGTTTCATATTAGTCAAGCGATTTCACGCCAAATTTTTGTATCGTACCACCCAAGCGTTTGTCGGACCCCAACTTGTGTGTGGAGAGGATGGCGTATACGCGGGTTTTTACATGTTCTGTTTTGGTCACCGTGAGCGGCCAGCTCGGTGGCCTGTGTTACATAATGAACAGAGTAATGTATTGTATCGTCAAGTTAGTATGTTGTGGATAATTACCTCGATATTACGACCTGCCAATATCTTCCAAATTAATTAGGTAGTTGATTAATTATCACGAAAAAAAATATTTGGTGGTCATTTCGGTGGCGTCATTGCAGTGGCGCAGCGGGCCACCATAATGATGAATGCCTGTATAATCAATACTATTACTAATAATATATTAAGACATAGTACTTGCTTTTCATACCTATATTATTACTGTGTTGTAAGTATTTTACCGAGATAATAGCATAATAGTAAAATTTACGTACTATCTAGGTATAACTGTGGTAAAGCTATAAGGCTACATACATTAAAGATATAAATAATGTTAGTAATGTTTTTGGGTACCAAACAAGTTCATTAATACAGAATAAAACATGTGTGTACATAATATGGCTTTTTTTATTTGAAATATTTAAGAAAACGTCATTACGGTGGCGCAAAAATTTAAAAAATATATTTCTCGGAAACTACTGTGTTTCCAAGGGCGCCTCCCAAATTATTAGATTCACGGTATCTTAATCTATAATCTGAAGAATTTAATTTGAATGAAATATGAGAAAAAAAAATTGCCACCGCAATGACGTAAAAAAGGCCGGTTTGAAAATTTACCCAAATATTCTATTAATTAAATACAGCCAGAGGTTTATGACATAGAACTCTAAAGAGTAAAAAAAGACTTCAACTTCTATGGTTTTCTCATGGATGACATTGTCAGAACTGGACCAAATTGTACTTTAGAACTTTAAACTGGGTGAACCGATTTCGATGATTCTTTTTTAATTTGAATGCTGGTGCTTCCCATGTGGTCCATTTACATTGGTCAAGTTCTGACAATTTCATAAATGAGAAAACCATATTAGGTGAAATTGGGTTTTTTACTCTTTAAAGTTATATGTTATCCAAAGATTAAACACACTCGCTCGCAATGGCAACCCACCTTAAATCCGTAAGGAATCCTAAAACTTTATAACTAAGTTGTTTTGTGTAATTTTACGTCGTTCTCCTAAATAGCGTCGGGAAAGGCTTTTATTTGAATTGAATTAATATGTAAAACTTATTTCACTAGCACGTGATAGCATGCTGTGTTGGAACAGTTATGGAGGCCTTAAACAAAATAATGACACGATTACGTGGAAAAATGATTTATTTTCGACGGAGGCGGAAAGCGGCAACTTCGTTTAGCGCAGCGGGCCGAAATTTGCCGCTTTCCGCCCGCCCGCCCTGAAAAATGATTATAATTACAAAATACGGTGTAGGATGAATGATGTTTGGTGTATGAAGCATTAAAACCATGTAATTTTTAACTGTTTAAAAGAATAATGTGTTGAGGAGTTTCTTGCCCCGCTTCTTCTCCTCAACTATAGGTACATACCGAAGCGGTGGAGTCGCAATGACTTTCAATAAGTGGACTTATAAGCCTCTAAAAATAAAACATTTGATTTGATGGTGTAGTGAATAGAGAATGATAATAAACTATACTAATCACAATTTTGAAAATGTAGGTACACAGATAATCCTGGGTTTTCCGAATGCAAATAGAAAGATAATCAAATCAGTTCTCAATTTTATCAGAAACTTGTACAAAATCAACCAAAATGTCCTTAATTTTAAAATTTAAAGTACGTTTTAAGATTGAATAAAATACATCTTTATTTATTTATTTACAGTCCAGATAAACATAACAGTAAGTGTCATTTAAATGGATTTAAATAATATTAATTATAGTAACATAATTAATACAACTTAATTGTGAATAACAATATTTAATATAATTAGTTATTATCTACTATATAAAAATAAGTCGGGTTTTCCTTCCTGACGCTATAACTCCAGAACGGCCGGACCGATTTTGATGAAACTTTTTGTGTGGGTTCGAGTGGGTCCAGGGATGGTTTATACGGTGGCAAAACAACGTTCGCCCGGGGCCACTAGTGAACTATATAAAAAAATATAACAAGTGGTTACAAACAAACTGCTCCGTATAAAAAGTTGTTGTCACATTTCTGATACAAGATAGCTGACGAACTGAAGTTAAATAAATAAATAAAATGAGAATAATTTACTTTCTGTTTGAGTTAATTTAAAAAAAAACGGGTTTTATGAATTTTTATTCTGAAATATTCGTAAGCGGCGTTTGCCCAGATTCTCGGGAACGTGAATTTGGGCAAACGTGTTTTTAGGATACACAAATAAATTTAATTTAGTTTCGCTGTGTGCAGTGTCGTCTTTTACACTTGGCAAAATGTGTCAATCTTCGTCATTTACTTGGGATTAGCTTGAGAGCCTCTCAAGCCAATAAAATAAAACACAATTTATTTTTAATTGTTACGGTGCCTATTGGAACCGAGCGGTGCGCGACGAACGGTTACATACCGTTGTCGGCCAACTCGCCACCATTCGACGGCCGACAAGCGACTTATTAGTATCAACTCATTAATTTGCCAACCGTATTTTGTTTTCCACATAATTTCCATACGCAATTCGGTGGTAGCGAGGCCGGCCTCAAGGGTAACTCAAGGGTCGTCCTTGAGGGCTTCCTTCCTTCGACATAAACCCTACACAGTGAGGTGTAGCATAAAAGCGTAAAAAAACGAGCGAATCTTTTGCGACACTCCAAGCCGACGCGATACCAATTTTATGGCGAATTTTGCTTCATTTGCGGGTGATCAGCGGAGTTGCCAGCGTTGAATCCGTTTTTTCCCCGTTCCAGAGGGAATTTGCAAAAAATCTTTTGTAGTGTTTACTTATGTCATTTAAGGAGCGTTTGTGCAAAATTTTAAGCTTCTATACTAAGCGGTTGCGGCTGTGTGTTGATCGATTAGTTAGTCAGCCAGTCGGTCAGTAAACTAGTCAGTTTCTTTTTTAAATCTATTTAATTGTGCAGCACACACAGACAATTGCTATTGTTTTAAGGGTTCCGTGCTCAGTGAATTCTTAGGTGGGCAGTATTAATATGATGAATATTACTATAATTAAAAAAAACCTAATCATAGAATGTGAGCACATTAATTGTGTGCATCTGGATTGAGGGCCCACTTTTTAAATTATTGCGAAACGAAATGATACTTACAGGGCATTTACTTAAAATTTTGTAAAACCTAAAGCAAAGATTCTTAAATTTCTTAAACGTGAATCAAAAGAGTTATGGTCAAATAGCTTGGGCCCTCAATCCTGACGCCTGCATAAAACGGCATAGTCGAATCTCAGAAAGTACTATCCCTGGGATAATAATTTTTATTCGAGTATTTAGTTAGGAATTTCTTAAATACATTAAGAAATTGTCAAGTCTTAAGAATGCGACAATACAGATTTATGGCGGTTTAGCTTGGGCCCTCAATTCATCAATTTTGATATTGTAGAATCAGCAAAAAATATGAGTTTTTCTAAGGAAAGATATTAATACGACTATAATATATTTGAGTTCCATATCTCGGAAAATTTGTTAAAAAGAAATAACGACACAAAAGTTAATTGTTAAAAAGTTATTGAAATTCGTATTTTTTCAAAACGTCTGAGCTGAGGGCCCAAGGTTTTTGTCAGTATTGACTAGGCTAAGCCTTCTACACTACCGCACTTTAGGCTAAGTATTTTAACAAATTTTTAACTAAAAGGCTACAAAGCGTCCATTCTCCTAAATGCCGTACTTTAGGAGAAAATTGATTTTCGATGTTTTATATGAGAAAATTCAGTAGGGTGACCATAATGTTTATCGTAAGTATAAACAAGTATTCGTTGTGATCATGTAAGTAGTATTTTGTAAAGCGCAGATACAATATATATAATTATACAACGCGTAACAGAAAAAGCGCAATTCCTCATACACCCCGGTTAGTAAATTAATATAAAAAAAGATGCAATCGAACTTTAGTTGTCCAATTTTCTTAAATATCGTTCTATAATAGTACGATTTCAATAGATAGCATTAAATTCAGCTATGCTAATTCATTTTTCGGAAAAATTTAACACATATTAAAAATAGATGAAATCGAATATGTAGTCGATACTGAACAAACTAATTTCAGGAATTGCACTTATTCTGTTACATATTGTATATAATATATAAAGCTCGATATAATTATATACGCCTAGCTGTGCTGTGCCCTCACCTACGTATGCGTGGAAAAATAAAATAAGAAAGTGCCAATAATCAATGAAATTATGTATTGGACGTATTAAAATTATGACCCTGTATATTAACAACTAGCAGTGCCTTGCGGTTTCATCCGCGTAGTTCCCGTTCCCGTGAAAATACGGGAATAAAATATAGCATTTGTTACTCCCTGATAATGTATCTTTCCATTGGTAAAAGAACTTTTTAAATCGGTTACGTGGTCTAGGCCTGTTCCCGTGGGAAAATTATAGCACATGTTACTCCCAGAAAAGTACGCTTTCCACTGGTAAAAGATTTTTTTAAATCGGTAAAACCGATAGTATCGGAGCCTTTTTAATACAAAAAATCAAAACATTCCTCAATCCAGTATATTCCAGTTCCCTTGGGAATATCAAAAAAATCCTTCATAGCGGTTGTCTACGACATAGAAGAGGCCTACATAACATATTAGAAATTGCGGGTGCCCATCGGCGTTGCCTGCGCGGATCCGGTATATTCCCGTTCCCGTGGGAATTTCCAAAAATCTCTTCATAGCGGTCGACTACGATTTCTTTTTTCACCTGTTTTTATATTTTCCCGTGCGAATGAGATATTTTTCTGGAATAAAGAGTACCCTAGATGTTGACCCGGGTACTCAGTTATATTCAAACCAAATTTTATCAAAATCCGTCTAGTAGTTTTTGCGTGATGCGTGCACAACCAGACAGACAGATATAGACAGACAGACACAAATTTAAAAAAATGTTGTTTTGGTATCTATATCGATAATTATATAAACTAGATAAAATAGACTCATTAAAATTTTCAAAAAACATTTCATATACAGCCACGGCCCCGTTAGAGTTGTTTTATGTATAACATTTTTACATAATATTTAGCTTACAAATAAGGGTAACCTTAATTTGTTTTTAACAAGAAAATAAAAATAATATGAAACCCTGACAAAATCTTTATTCTTTTACATTATAATCTGCCAAAACATATGAAATAGTATGTATATAATTATATTATACTATCACTAATATGAGTCAAAACCCGAAATACACAGCAAAATCAAAATTAAACAAAAAACATGACGGGGACGCGCGTACGTCAGGCGTCAAAAATACGAATACTATGATAACCATTTAAATAACACCCTATAGTAATTATTGGATCACACAAAACGTAATCGCTTCCGACAACAACTTATGAAATATCTTATATGAGGGTACATGCTGATTTGTCTCAAAAAAGTAACAAAATCATGTACACCCTACTGAATTTTCTCATATAAAACATCGAAAATCAATTTTCTCCTAAAGTACGGCATTTAGAAGAATGGACGCTTTGTAGCCTTTTAGTTAAAAATTTGTTAAAATACTTAGCCTAAAGTGCGGTAGTGTAGAAAGCTTAGCCTAGTCAATACTGACAAAAACCTTGGGCCCTCAGTTCAGACGTTTTGAAAAAATACGAATTTCAATAACTTTTTAACAATCAACTTTTGTGTCGTTATTTCTTTTTAACAAATTTTCCGAGATATGGAACTCAAATATATTATAGTCGTATTAATATCTTTCCTTAGAAAAACTCATATTTTTTGCTGATTCTACAATATCAAAATTGATGAATTGAGGGCCCAAGCTAAACCGCCATAAATCTGTATTGTCGCATTCTTAAGACTTGACAATTTCTTAATGTATTTAAGAAATTCCTAACTAAATACTCGAATAAAAATTATTATCCCAGGGATAGTACTTTCTGAGATTCGACTATGCCGTTTTATGCAGGCGTCAGGATTGAGGGCCCAAGCTATTTGACCATAACTCTTTTGATTCACGTTTAAGAAATTTAAGAATCTTTGCTTTAGGTTTTACAAAATTTTAAGTAAATGCCCTGTAAGTATCATTTCGTTTCGCAATAATTTAAAAAGTGGGCCCTCAATCCAGATGCACACCATTAATTCACTCATGACAATTTTGTCTCAAATCTAGATTGTCCCAGTTAATGGCATTATAAAATACGAAGAGAGGACTACCAAGTTTCATACATACGTTACAGTATATAAATATGTTATCAAACAGCATTTTTTTCTCAGAATTGTTTTTAAGGCATATTTATTTATCAGCACCACGCTCTGTCAATGGGTTACGTTTAGGGGTTTACAAAATACAATGGTGAAACGTAATATTTCCAGAAAAGAAATACCTCTGCCAACCCTCTTGGCGATACGGCGTGAGTGTCCATTTTCTGTCACTAAGTGACACCATCTACATCGCATTTCGCTCCCACTTCCACTGTGGTAGGTTCTTACGGTTATCGTCAATCTTACCCTGATCTGTGCCAGGGTCAAGATACCGGCTACGCACTTGTTTTTCGGCTATTAACATCTTGAATCGAATAAGCCTATATAGAGTCCCTTTGCTGACCGAATGCTTCTATTTTAAACGTCATAGTAAACAGATACAAGTTAAGGTGTCGTGATTCCCTAAGAGAACTGTTCAAGGAAATTAATATTTTAACAATGCCTTGTCAGTACAGAAAAACATTATATATGTGCGGAAAAACATATTAATTTTTACTAAAAGCTGTGACAGGCATAATTGTAGAACAACCTCAGTCACTATATATTAAGAAAAATAAATAAATCTCTTTTAGATTGTTTCCATACGCTTTTATAATAAAGTACCAGAAGAAATTTTGAAATTGCCTGATACTGTGTTCAAAACTCATGCGCATTACAAACTAGACGACTTTATAAATGACAATGATGCTTGAAACAGATTTCATCCAGCGCAGTACGACAGCGAAAAATAACGAAATTATGTAACCCAATTTAGTATTAAGTAAGAATTGATTAAAAGAATAATGTGTTGAGCAGTTTCTTGCCCCGCTTTTTCTCCTCAACCTTAGATGCTGAAGCGGCTACACCAAAATGAAATGACGTTCAATATGTGGACTTATAAATAAATAAATTGTGGGACACAATTTACACACGGTCATTCAGTCCCGAACTAGGCAGAGCATGTACTATGGGTACTAAACAACTGATAGACATACTTAAATAAATATTAAACACCCAGACACGAAGCCAACAGACATGTTCACGCACACAAATGTTGGCCCCTAGCGGGGATCGAACCCGCGACCTCCGACTCAGAAGGCAGGGTCACTACCAACCGAGCCAACAGGCCCGTCAATAAAATTTGTAGACTTGTAAGTCTACAAATTTCATATTTCGTTTCGTTTTGGAATCGGACCTTTTTCTTCTTTATACCTACTTGTATACAGAATTCTATGTGCTAATTGCAAAACACAGACAATATTCATCCAACACCTAATACATTCAAATTTTATAGGGTTATACAGACCGAGTATATACAACTTCTCTTTGGGTTCAGTTCATTGACTTAAAGAATGAGTCAGTAACGGTTCTCCAAGTCATGTTGAGTATGAATGCTTGAACTTATAAGCCACAAGGCTCGCTGTAATTAGCTTTCCGTCAGTATGTCTGTCATTTTCTGAAATTGAATCAAGCTGGTATACAAATATACTGATATACGAATTTTCTTACATGAAATTATGAAGTAATGTAATACAGTGACTTTGTGGTTAGTGAGCCCGCCTTGCATGCGTGAGGCTGGGGTTCTTATCCAGCTTAGGGTATGCACCAAGGAGTTTTATCACTAGCAGCTCCCCGCGGTTTCACCCCCGTAGTTCCCGTTCCTGTGGGAATACTAGGATAAAATATAGCCTAAGTATGTGTTATTCTGAAGTACCTATAAGCTATATAACTGTAAAGTTTTATCAAAATCCGTTTCTACGAAACGGGATTTTTGCGTGTAAGAGGGACAAACATCCATACCTACATCTATACATACAAACTTTCGCGTTTACAATATTAGTTGGAAGGATTAGCTCGACGGTGAAGGAAAACATCGTGAGGAAACCCGCAGGTCCCAGGATTAATTCTGAGACATGTGTAAAAGATCCGGTCCGGCGATGGGCTCACCACCTATCACGTTTAGGGGTCCTTCCATGGTATTTCCAGAAATGGAATACCTCTGCCGATTTTTTTTAAGTACGGATATTATATACCTATTCTATATATTTATATATAGTTATTCGTTACACAATTATCGGACTTTAAATTGCTAAATCTTGAACACAGATGACGCATCTACATCAGTTTATACAGAACTTATTTGTTATATTAAGTATGGAGGAGCGGAGGTGGAATGCTCCTCCATTGTGAAAAGGGAAGATCTTCCGCCAGGCGAGGTGATCGTGCCTGGGGACCGCGGTCCAACGGTTGATGTTGGACAGTTGTATTTATACAAACTCATTAGAAAACTCCGATAGCGCGGTTTAGAACTCGGCCGTCTATTGGCGCGTTCTATGTAACTCGGCCTTCTATTGGCGCGTTCCATGTAGTGACGCTACATTAAGTATTAAGTAACTATAGAAAAAACACCATAAAAACCTAACTTATTTGTTATATTAACTTAACTTATATGTTATATTAAGTATTAAGTAACCATAGAAAAAAACACCATAAAAACCTAGCCTACTTAATAACCTAAATGTCTATTCTTAGAATCTTTTTCGCCTTGAAATAAGAAGCATTAACCCACTTATTAATGTGCTTGGACATGAAGATGTAGAACCTAATAAAAAGTTTTGTTTCAAATTGTTTTATTTAAAGTCAAAAAAGGGAAAATGTTTTTATTCAGTGTAGGGGCTTGTAAGTAAGTAGACTTATTGAAAGTTATACCTAAGTCCACTTATTACGCAATTAGGTTCAATTAAGTAATCTCTATTTACCCTCATGCGTAGATCCCGTTCCCGTGGGAATACGGGAATAAAATATAGCCTATGTGTTATTTAGATGTATAAGCTATATAACTGTAAAGTTTTATCAAGATCCGTTCAGTAGGTAGTTTTTGCGTAAAAGAGGAAACATCCAGACGTCCATCCTACTAATATCCTACTAATAATATAAATGCGAAAGTTTGTATGGATGGATGTACCTGTGGATGTATGGATGGATGTCTGTTCCTCTTTCACGCAAAAACTACTGAACAGATTTTGATGAAACTTTACAGTGATGTAGCTTATACATACGAATAACACATAGGCTACATTTTATCCCCATATTCCCACGGGAACGGGAACTACGCGGGAGAAACTGCGGGGCGCTGCTAGTACATCCATACATACAAACTAACGCGCTTATAATATTAGTAGGACTAGTGGTAGCCTAACTTAAGGGTATCGCGTCCCCTAGGTGTTTTTTTATTTCGGAATTAAAAGTAGCCCAAGTCCTTCTCTAGGCTGTTAACTATATACGTAGTCAAAGATATTATATTTAAAAAGACGTAGATATATTACTAGAGCACGGAAAATGAGGCCGACAAATGTAGTTAATTAACCACATTTTATTTAGTAGCATTGTATTTCAAGTCGTATTTTAAGCGCAACTCTTAACAGATAGCTCTCTTTTTCTTTATTATTCGTTCCGTATCATCTTTCCCCGTCATTCTTGTATCCTATAAATACGCTAAGAAGTAAGTATGTACATGTTGTAGCACACTCGTAGGGGATCAATTTTCAAACGCAAGCAGTATGAATATAACTCATCCTTACTTTAATATCTTTGATACGTAGTGCCAAATTTTGAAAAGCTCGGTACACCGGTGTAGCCGTAATAAGGTTACAAATAAACAGCGAGATAGTTAGTTTCGCATTTTATAATTTATAGCGGTTCTGCGTGGTTTCACACGCGTAGTTCCCGTTCCCGTGGGAATACAGGAATAAAATATAGCTTATGTTACTCAATGATAATGTAGCTTTTCACTGGCGAAACAATTTTCAAAATCGGGCCTGTATTTGTACAAAAATACAAAAACACAAATCTTTCCTCTTTATAATATTAGTATAGACTAGTATATTAGATAGATAGATAGATAAAAGATTTATTTACTTTTACAGCACATATAAACAGGTTCATAATACAATCATTAGGTAGGTACCTACTTTTTTCAAATTTCGTCTGTAGTATAGACTAGTATATCAGTATAGATAGCAGCGCCCCGCAGTTTCAGCCATGTTACTCCCAGAAATGTAGGCTTTCCACTGGTGAAAGAACTTAAACAAAATATACAAACCTTAGAGATGTAATCGCATCCATAAAACGAGTTATCAAGTTACACAAAACACAGTCAAACGTCTCGGACGATCACAGTACAAAAAAAGTTAAAAGTTTCACATTTTCGCCAATTTCACTGCACTAAACACCGTTCCTGCGTCGTCATTTCAATTTTATTTTAAAAACGTAAAATATAACGGAAAACTTGTCCACCATATTGGACTTTTTGGCGCGAAAACACGTAGGTACAGCTGTCATTTTTGAAAATAGAACGTTAATCAACTTTTTTTCAAGTCAAACATCACGCAACGCTACGCTAGTCGAGTTAAAAATTAAGAAAAAACGCTTTAGCTGTGAAAAACGTCGCTGTAATCACGTGAAGGTTATATTTCAGCTTGTCGGCCATGATACGAGAAATTAGCACAACAAATCACTTTGAAAAAGGAACGACAACTTCTCTCTCCTTATTAACACTTTATCTTTGAAAAATTTAAACCAAACAGCACTACTTATTCAGCCACTATTTTTGCAACAATTAGAAAAGATTGCCAATTGTTTATTTTTGTTTTGCGTTTAGTTTCTAAGGCGACATGGCTTGCAAGGCGGGTGTTACAGAACTGACCCTAGTACGAAGAAAATGGGTGGTGGGGGTGTAAACGCCAAGGAAGGGGGTGTGTTGTTAATCACATGGGGGGTGGAATAATTTTGCTTTTTAATTATGTTGGAGTGCGTTTGGGTTTGATTGTAGCGTTTCGGGTATTGAGGTTATGGTGTCATGTTCTGACAGTACGGGATTGGATTAGCTTCCTAAGTTGTAGAAATTGAAAAAGGAAGTAGTTCTTTCTGCCATTTTTAAACAATTAATATTAATTAGAATTAATTTCGGTGATTTTGTATTGTATTTTATCAATTAGTTAATAATATTAATTAATTCAATTGAGCGTGGAACGATTGATTCTTTTTCAAAGAATATTTCGGTGATATATATATATATATATATATATATATATATATATTACTACATAGTATAAAACAAAGTCGCTTTCTCTGTCCCTATATCCCTATGTCTATATGTATGCTTCAATCTTTAAAATTACGCAACGGATTTTGATGCGGTTTTTTCAATAGATAGAGTGATTCAAGAGGAAGGTTTTAATGTTAGCATTGTACCCGTGCGAAGCCGGGCGGGTCGCTAGTTATATTTATAAAGAGGAAAGGTATGTTTTTTTTTTGTATTGAATAGGCTCGGAAATAACTAAACTGATTTTAAAAATTATATGGAACTACCAATGGAAAGCTTAACTTTCTGCAAGTAAGATAGGCTGTAATTTTCCTACAGGAACGGGAATTTCCCGAGCAAAACTGAGGGAACAACTATATTTTTATATTTTTACTTTTCTTACTTTACAGTTTATAGTTGAATGCAAAGCTATAGCACAGTAAGTAATGGGTAAATTTTTGAGCGTACTTTTTTAGGCGTCCTATGCCCTTTATAAAGAAACTATAATTTAAAACAGACTAAACACATGCTTTTTTGAAAATATACCTCGTAGCTTAACCATATATATAAACCAATTAGAATTAATATTATAAACTTAAAAGATATTCCACGTTGAATAATCCGACTTGTATGGCGGCCTACCTCTGGGAGGCTTGTCCCACTTCAAATTGCGCTCAGAAAACGACTCACTATAACACGAAATTTTAACGTATATTTTATCAAAATATCTCATTTTAAAGATACTTACTCCATTTCATATTCAAAATCACAAAAACTTTACTAACTATTGAATAGAAATACTGAGAAGCCAATATATTTTTGTCCCGCGTAAAACTGCTCTTTTGATGCTCGCATTTGACTACTTGTGTCATATTAGTCAAGCGATTTCACGCCAAATTTTTGTATCGTACCACCCAAGCGTTTGTCGGACCCCAACTTGTGTGTAGAGAGGATGGCGTGTACGCAAGTTTTTACATGTTCCCGAGGTAAGTTTTTCCTGAAATGTGTTTTGGTCACCGTGAGCGGCCAGTTCGGTGGCATGTTTTAAATAATGAACAGAGTGATGTATTGTATCGTCAACTTAGTATGTTGTGGATAATTACCTCGATATTACGACCTGCCAATATCTTCCAAGTTAATTAGGTAGTTGAGTAATTATCTTGAAAAAAACCATTTGGTAGTCATTTCGGTGGCGTCATTGCAGTGGCGCAGTGGGCCACCAGAATGACAAATGAGCCACCGTAATGATGAATGCCTGTATAATCCATACTATTACTAATAATATATTAAGACACAGTACTTGTTTTTTTATATATTATTACTGTGGTGTAAGTATTTTACCGTGATAATAGCATTTAGTAAAATTTACGTACTATCTAGGTATAACTGTTGTAACCCTATAAGGCTACATACATTAAAGAAATAAACAATATTAGTAATGTTTTTGGCACCAAAAAAGTTGATTACTAAAAAATAAAACATGTTGTTACATAATATCGCTTTTTTATTTGAAATATTTAAGAAAATGTCATTACGGTGGCGCAAAAATTTAAAAAAATATATTTCTCCGAAAGTACTGTGTTTCCAAGGGCGCCTCACAAATTATTAGATTCACAGCATCTTAATCTATAATCTAAAGCATTTAGTTTAGGTGAAATATGAGAAAAAAAAATTGCCACCGCAATGACGAAAAAAAGCCCGCTTTGAAAATTTACCCTATACTTACTTACCTATACAATTAGGTTTTGTCGCATTGTCAAGGTTTTGAACTAGTCATCGCCCTGAGGTTTTACTTGCTAATTACGCCATCTTTTTGGTATAGAAATATTTATGTAAATTACTTATTCCGTATGTTGATTCAGGCGTTTCATATTAGCTGGTATACTCAATGTCATTTTAACGGCCGAAACGTGGTATTTTACATAATATAAGACGTCACATTTTTCCATGGATAGAATGCACAATCGGTGGTGAAAAAATATTGATTTAAGAATTTAACTGCTGTAAGCTATAGGAGAGAAGCGCTGCTAAGTAGACAATTTCCTTCAATTACCGGATTTTTACATAATACTTACATATGCTCACCCCTTTTTCCCAACGTGATAGGCAGAGACAATAGACCGTCACCTGCTACGAGCCTGGCGTACCTCTTGCGCGTCATCTCCATCAATCCATTCATACATGCTCGTCGGTTTCGGATACTTTTTATAATATAATAATAATATAATCTCACATGGAGCAGTGATAGCCCGGACGGTTAAAGAGCCGGCCGAAAATCAGTGAGGCTCGGGTTCGAATCCTGGCATGTACCAATGAGTTTTACAAAAACTTACGTACATATTTATCACTAGCTCGACGGTGAAGGAAAATATCGTGAGGAAACCCGCAGGTCTCAGAATTAATTCTGAGACATATGTAAACAGACTCGGTCCGGCGATGGGCTCACCACCTATCACGTTTAGGGGTCCAATATATATCGTGAAATGTGGGTATATCCAGTAATGGAATACCTCTGCCTACCCCCTCGGAGATAAAAAAGGCGTGAGACTTTTTATCTAAGACCATATTTTTAGCATTGGTAACACATCTACCGCAGTTTATATAAAATATCATTGTGTATAGTCCCATACCACTCTTAGGAGTCTAGTTTGAAAGTGGCACCCAACATGGGGCAATGAAATGTATGTCTAAGTAATCGTTGACGCCCGACATGGGACCTATCAACGGAATTTTAAAAAGCTGCTAAACACGTGGAAGCTCGCTATATTTTAATACTTTCACGCCTTATACCTTCGAGGGTTTTCAGAGGTATTTTGTTCATTTATTTATTTATTCATTCATTTACAATCATATTGTATTTGAATTTAAACTATGTAATAGTATATTTTATATCGAGGGACTAAACGAAGCCATTATATACCTTGCGAGGGAGTCATGAAACCGAGGGTATATTAAGTTGGCGTTTAGTCTCGAGGTGGAAACTGTACTTTTCACTTTGAGTGCGAGAAAAATTGTCAATTTAGTACAAATTTATTTAAAACCCAACAAATTTACACTCGACAAAAATTCAGAAATTTTCGCGGTCAGTTTTTTCTTCTAAGCCTGTCAGGCTGTCACAGATTAACAAAGAGATTTAAATCTCATTGCAGGTAAACAATTTAAAACACATGGCGCCACCTTCTTCGCGGAAAAACCATGGAACTAAAACTCTTCACATTTTCGCAATGAAGATGGTCCACACTCTACAGATATTTACTGGCTGTTTGAGGTTGTCTTTTTCTCATTAAGGAAATTAAAAAAAATTACTTTATACTCCCTAGGGACTAAAGTGGTCACTTTAGTCTCGCTTCGTAGGGCTATATTGGCGTACTTTTAGAGCATGAGAAGTGAAAACTTATTATTAAACCTGAACAAACACATTTATTAACTTAGGGCTACTTTTTACAAATACTTACAAGTTATCGTCATCTGTATACTCCTTTACAGAATAATAACATTTTCTCAACAAAAGGGCTCTTAATTTGATTTTGAAAGTATTAACATTTAATTCGCTCGTTAATTCTCTCGGCAGCTTGTTAAAAAGTAATATAGATTGATGCCTGGGTTCCTATGATAGCAGTGATAGTAGGAGCAGTGATAGCCTTACGGTAAGAGACTGCTTCACATGACGAAAATCAGTGAGGCTCGGGTTCGAATCCTGGCTTTTGCCAATGAGTTTTTCAAAACTTAGGAACATATTAATCATTAACTCGACGATGAAGGAAAACATTATGAGGAAACCCGCAGGTCCCAGAATTAATTCAGAGACATGTGTAAACAGACGCGGTCCTGTGATGGGCTCACCACCTGTCACGTTCAGGGGTCCAAAGAATATGTCGTTAAAAGTGTACTTATATCCAGAAATGGAATACCTTTGCCGGGTCGGGTCCCGTTGGCCTTACTTGCATTTAGCCTTGGCGAGCAAAACGGCTCACTAGTACACTGACCAAGTATGCAAAATGACTTGGTTATATAATGGTTATGAAATTGTCTTAGTTTCAGGAAGACTTACTTTGCAAAACGTCTAGCTCGTGAAAAGCACAAGTAGGTAGAATGACTACCCCCTCGGAGATATAAGGCGTGAGATTACTTACTTTATTTTTGTTCCTGTAAGTAGGTACGCACTTGCGGAGGTAGAACTCTCCTCCATCTTGAAAAGGGAAGATCTTCCTTTAGGCGAGGTGGTCGTGCCTGGAACCTCGGTCTAACGGTTGATGTTGGACAGTTGTATTTATACAAACTCATTAGAAAACTGCGATAGCGCGGTTTAGAACTCGGCCGTCTATTGGCGCGTTCTATGTAGTGTCGCTAAACACTTGTCACCAGTGTTTTTTATGACCGAAACGTGACAGGTTGTGTCGTCATCGAGGGACCGGGTGATGTTACACATTCCTCAGAAGAAATAATAGGGCTTGTAGGTTTTCTGGTGATGTTTTTCTAATTTACAGCACAGCATCCCAAACGTTGGTAGATCAGTCAGTCAATCACGGTTTCCTTTCATACATACAGGTTTTACATTATCCCTTCTTCACGTCAATTGAATAACCCATCTACGTGACTTTTGCATAGAGATAGTTGGAGGCCGGAAAGTGACATAGGGTACCTATGGGTACCTAACTTATACTTAGGTCACATTAATTTGTTTAGCGCTTCCAGTTGAAAAGGTGTGGTGTTCCAAATCATGCTTGCGATCTACGATTACACCCATAAAGGCTGCAGTTTGAGTCCTTTCACATCTCACGACACGATAATTTCGAGTATCCACCATATACCCTTTTTCAAAAGAATCTGACTGTCGGACTAAATAACGCACAGGTGAAACCACTGGGTCTGGAAGCATGAAATTTTAAAGGGATAAGGCGCAAAATGCCACATTCGCAAAATGCCACATTAGCAAAATGCCACATTAGCCAAATGCCACACTAACAAAGTGCTATACTTGTTCAACTCCCTTTCTTGCAGTATGTTCGAGAGTGTGGCATTATTCGAAAATGGCATTTTGAGAATGTGTCATTTTGCGAATGTGACATTTTGCACCTAATCCTTTTAAAGTTGTCCCTTAAAAAGAAGCGATTTTTGGAAATTCAAACATGAAAGGGAATAAGAAGGATCTTTCTAAAAGGAGGCTGGTTCTCCTCGGGGTATGCATTTGGAACCAACAACTCGTCAATTTCAATTTCAATTTCAAATCATTTATTGTGACACACAGGTTACATTAATTATACAAATCATGCAGGTCTTAAAATTTAAAGAGAGAGCGCTGTGGTCTACCATCAGGCATACAATGTCTTACAAAATCATAAAATTACAAGCTAATCACACGATTCATATTTTACAGCAATGTCAAGAATAGAATAACTGAATAATTTAATGTCAATGATAATAATAATAATCAAAATAATTCCAAATAATTACAAAATTTCAATAAAATAAGCATGTCTATATTGTGCTCTCATCAGTTAGTCGTCAAAAAAATCTGCTAAGCTATAATATGTTTTGTCTACTAAATGATCATACAATCTATTCTTCGTCGGTGATGGGCTGCTGTTTACATTTAGCCAATGTTCATGGAATAGTAGAGTTAGACTATTGACCTATCTAAGTGTACTTTTTGTACCTACAGAAAATATTTTTTTGTGACTTCTATTTGACGTAAGACAGTAAGAAACTAATCGTTTTTTTCTTTTAAAAAATATGAGTCTACTAAACATTCCATTTGTAATACTGACATGTCAGATTAGCTACATCAGTGACTTGGTTGGTAACTTATCAGATGTGTACTGAAAAGGCACTAAAGAAAGATATTAAATGCAGACCAGTAACGCGTACTCGCCTTCAGCAATTTAGAAATAACATAGAAAATAAACTTTTAGATTTTTTATACTGTGATGACGCTAATGATTTGTACAAGTCAGTATTAACACTAGCTAAGAACGAATGTAATAATGTTTTTAAAACGAAAAGTGTAAAAATCAATAACAATCTAATGATCAGTGATTGGGCGACGGTGGGAATTCATAAAAGCAGACAAAGATTATATGAACTATACAAGGAAAGGACGTATAACACTAGTGATGCCTTTTGCAATTATGTTTGTCAATATTCAAAAGTCTTTAAACGTATTTGTACCGCGGCTAAAGCTAACCATGTAAGTAATAAAATCAAAAATAGCACAGACATTGTAAAAACTACATGGAAAATTATAAATAGCGAGACTGGAAAATTAAAATCTCAACATTTTGTCTTTCAGTTGAAAGTTAACAATAGAATTTTAAGAAATGATAAAGATATATCTGAAGTGTTTGTAAATTTTTTCTCTAATATTCCAATCTCGACGACCAAGTCACTTAACTCGTCACCCGCACTCGCTGAATCGCTACTACAAGAACATACCGCTGCATGTAATACACGCAATTTCGTATTCGATCATGTAAATCCTTGGGACATCCTAAAAGCATTCAAATCAATACAAATGAAAAATACTGCCGATCTCGACGGCTTATCTGTAAAAATCATATCATCCATAATAGACTTAATTGCCTCACCTCTAACTTGTTTATTTAATAAATGCGTTGATGATGGCGTGTTTTCTGATCTGATGAAACTTAGTAAAATTATTCCATTATTCAAAGCCGGTAGTAGATTAGACCCCTCTAACTTCAGACCAATATCAATTCTACCGACTCTTAGTAAAATTTTTGAGAAAATTATTCTATATCAGTTGAGTGCACATTTTTCTATCAACAGTATAATGTATGTAAAGCAATTTGGATTTACTAGGGATCGCTCGACAACCGATGCCGGTGTTGAGCTAGTAAATCATGTTTTTGATGCCTGGGAGGAGTCGCAGGATGCTGTTGGGGTTTTCTGTGATTTATCTAAGGCATTCGATTGTGTCCATCATGAAATTCTCATCAGAAAACTACGTCATTAGGGAGTACAAGGCCGCGCTCTTGATTTAATAAAGTCCTACTTGAGAAGCCGGATACAATGTGTTGATGTAAACGTCTGGATCGGCGGTTTATATTGGTGTACCGCAGGGCTTCATTTTAGGCCCCTTTCTATTTCTTTCTATGGCATTTTACTGTGGGGGAATGCTGCTGATGTCCAGAGAATATTTATTTGGAGAAACGAGCCATTTGTGCAATTTTATAAAATGGGGTCTAGGATGTCTCTAAAGGAAAAATTCAAGGAAATTAATATACTGACACTGGCGTCACAGAATATTTACGAAAAAGTATTGTATGTTAAAAAGAATATATCACTTTACAAAAAAAATTGTGACAGACATTGTATAAACACTAGAAATAAGAATGAACTGGCTGCTTGTGTTAGTCGATTATCTAAAGTCACCAAATCCTTTAAGGGTCAATGTATACGTTTTTACAATAAGATTCCCATTGAATTACAAAATTTGCCTGTTGACAAATTTAAAATAATAGTTAAGCAAAAATTACATAAAAAAGGCTACTATAAAATTACCGACTACTTAGTAGACCAAAATGCATGGGATTAACCGACTCGACGCTATGTAAGGCTATTAATTATAATTATTATTGTAAACGATATTTATTAGTAAGACATGAGATTAAAAAGAGCTGCCCTTGAGTTTCTTGCTGGCTCTTCTCGGAGTACTGCATTCGGAACCCGCAACTCGTCGGTGGAGATGGGCTGCTGTTTGCATTTAGCCAATCTTCATGGACGAGTTTAGAGTGCCTTGTTACTATAAAATATTGACGTTTCTAAGTGTATATCTTATACCAATAGAAAATAAACGATTTTAAATTGAATTTTTGAATTTTGAATTTGAATTGAATTTGAATTAAAGTCACATTTTCATTTCCAAATAATTATGTAATAAATAATTATAATATACTTAGTAGTTTTTCGGAAGCATCCACTTTTCTAGGCCTTTGTTAAGCAGTGGACGTCTTTCGGCTGATGATGATGATGCGATGAACTTGTCCCAGTGATCGAAGCGCCAGGCCGGGGTGCTATTATAAATATCTCAAAATAATTTCACTTTCAAATCGATCAACACTAAATCGTGTCGCATCAACATCGTAAGCTGTAAACAGTCAGATATTGTAGAACATTAACGTAATTGTAAGCTACTGCATGGAGTGGACCGCTCCCATCCGGGAATTAATAACTTCTATGCTATCGGTTTTTCGTGTCCTTCAGAACGCTATGATGTTGATTAATGTTCTTTGTAAATAAATATGCAGTGTTGTATTAGCAGGGGCTGGCAGAGGTATTCCATTACTGGTATGCACAAATACCTACAGACATCAAATGTAGGGGAGACCGAGGGGTTTTGAAACAGAGGTTAGTTGAAACAGCGCTGATTACGAGGAGCTTGTAACTGTTAGAGAGGTGGCCACTTCCATAATCAACCAACTTTTACGTACACATCATCCTTAAGTACACATCCGAGACTCAATGATCATGGTTGCGTCGTTGTAGCTTACCCATCGGAAAAACCGCCGAAAGTAAGTTTTACACGGTTTTTTTCGGGACCTATATTTTCATAACCCAATTATATTTTGATTTTAATTATATATGTAGGGAAAGTTAATTTACTCAAGATTGCATTTACGGGCCACGTACTTGTAATTTCTTCGTATTTTTTTTATTATATTTAATTTTGTCAACTTTGGTGTTATTTTTAGGCCTGAGGGGATTTGAAACAGACTGTTTCAACTCACCTCGTGAAGGTTTTATTAGACAGCTTTGCCTTATAATGGTGTGGTATACATATATATTTTCTGTTTATTTTATTCCAGTATCCCTACAAATTATAAAAAGAAGTATGACTAGTCTCTAAATATACGAACTCGTATCATGAAAACTTACATTGCATCATATAAGTCTGTGACGCGGTTTCTAGAAATACCTTCACTTGTGTAATGTAAATTTTTCGATAAGCATAAACTAAAACATAAACAAAACTAAAACATAATATTTTATCATCAAAATGAAGACTTAATATAACGCCAAAACATTTGAAATGAAGCTGTATGGACATTCAAAGAGGTTAATTTTAAAAAACTTGTAAAGCAAACTTTGATTTTATTTCTAATTAATAAACTACACACACCGGCACAATTAGCGGAACAGAAAAAAAAAGGAGAAAAAAGAGGGAATTTAGAACAATGAATGTAATTTTTAAACAATATATTATTTAAAATGAAACAACAATTAAATTAACATGTTTTGACATTCATTTGTAACACCATACTTAAAATTTTATAAAAATAAAAATTAAATTAAACAAAATGCATTTTTCTTCGATTTTTAATTATAGAGAAACAGCAGAAAATTCAAGATTTTCCAAAGTTTAACAACAATTTCAATGACTGTTCAATATCGAGTGTTTCCTCCTCGTGCTCTGATGAGGGTTTCCATCCGTCTGGGCATGCTGCGGATGATGTTATCAATGGTTTCTTGGGGCAACCTCTGCCATTCTTCAAGTAATGCGTTTCGCAACTCGTTGAGATTATTGGGAGGGGGCATTCTTGACTTTACACTCCTCTTTAGCAAGTCCCAGACGTGTTCTATAGGGTTCATATCGGGGGACCGTGCTGGCCACTCCATCACCGTTATACCAACATGGTTTAGGTATGTCTGTACTGTGCGAGCACTGTGAGCCCGAGCATTATCCTGCATTAGAATGAAGTTGTTACCAATAAAGGGGGCAAATGGCACAACATGTTCTTCTAAAATCTCCCTGATATACCGATCAGCATTCAGTTTCCCGCCATCGACCACTACTAACTCCGTACGAGCTCCTAAACATATTCCTCCCCAGACCATAATTGAACCGCCGCCATATGCAACTGTATTTTCAAAATTAGACTGGATATACCGTTCTCCTTTGCGTCTCCATACTCGCTGCCTTCCATCAATTTGATTTAACATAACTCTGCATTCATCAGTAAAAAGAACCTGTCCCCAGTCGTCGAAGTCCCAATCACGATGTTCACGACCAAAGTGTAGACGGTTTGTGCGATGATGTCTCTCAAGTTTTGGGGCTTTGGCGGGCACATACGAGCCTATACCCACTTCTTCGAATCTTCTACGAACTGTCCGCTCACTCATCCTTACTGCTCGTACCTCTTCCAGTAAATTTCGAGCCTGCACCGCCGTTAGTCTCGTGTTCCGTCGGACTTGAAGTTGGAGAAAACGGTCATCCCTCCTTGAAGTACACCTTTTCCGGCCTTGTCCTCTCCTTCTCACTAGAGCATTCGTCAATCTGTATCGTTGGATGCTACGATAAATCGTTGATAACGATCGACGAAGGCTTCTGGCAATCGATCTGTAGGTTTGACCATTTCTCCTCATTTGATCTGCCCTAATGATTTCTGATGGCGTTAAATCAGGCATAATTAGATGCTCGTAAATTATCAATATGCGAAAAAACTCAAAAGCCTCAAAAACTGCAATTCAAAGCTTTTCAAATGGAATTCACGAACCTTCTAAAAACGGACAAGCGGTGGAAAAAATGAATCAATGAAAATTAAAACAAAAGAATGAAAAAAAGGGCAGTCGCTTAGTATTCCATTTTTAAGTTAAAACCCAAATTTAAAAAAAGCTTGTTTAGCCGGCCAGTAACACGCAAAAATGCGTAAATACTCCCTTTTTTTTCTGTTCCGCTAATTGTGCCGGTGTGTGTATTTACAAGAAATTATTATTTATTTAAGATTGAAAATAAAAATAAATAAAACTTGCTCGCTACTGTTTAAAATAATATAAATAATAATAATAATATAATCTCACGCTTTTTTATCCCCGAGGGGGTAGGCAGAGGTATTCCATTACTAGATATACCCACATTTCACGAGATATATTGGACCCCTAAACGTGATAGGTGGTGAGCCCATCGCCGGACCGGGTCTATTTACACATGTCTCAGAATTAATTCTGAGACCTGCGGGTTTCCTCACGATGTTTCCCTTCACCGTCGAGCTAGTGATAATTATGTACGTAAGTTTTTTGAAAAACTCATTGGTACATGCCAGGATTCGAACCCGATCATTAACAGCTGAGCCAACGTCCCTATAAATTATACTATCATCTCTAACGTACGGCCCTCAAATCCATTAAAAAACAGCTGTTTCAATTCACCTAGACCCCTGTTTCAACTTACCTCGGCATAAGGAGAGTTGAAACAGAATGACTTATTACGTTCAAATCGATTTTTTGTCCCAGATTTTACTGTTACGTATTCTTTGTGGCCATTATCTGAAAATATAAGAAACAAACTATCGATTGAGCCTAAATTCACGCGGTTTGTGCTGTTAGATTTTTATTTTATGAAGCATAATGTAAAATTTGTTTCAACTCCCCTAGGTCTCCCCTATATAATATGGAAACTAAAACAATAACTACAATACGGTACTCAACTTAAACGAATGATAATATTTTTTTTGTAAGTAAGTAACAACTCCTTATTGTACACCAATAATAATTAAAAAAAGTATGCAATGTAACTGTTTTGTCTGTTTTGAAATTGCGAGCAATTTATTATAAAGAATAAATAAAATAAATAATCTCACGCTTTATATCCCCGAGGGGGTAGGCAGAGGTATTCCAATTCTGGATATACCCACTTTTCACGAGATATTCTTTGGACCCCTAAACGCGGCGTGATAGGTGGTGAGCCGATCGCCGGACCGGGTCAGTTTACACATGTCACAGAATTAATTAATCTATATTTTTTCTACTAACTATATAAAAATAAGTCGGGTTTTCCTTCCTGACGATTTAACTCCAGAACTGACGAACCGATTTCCACGGTTTTGCATTCGTTGGAAAGGTTTAGGGCTGAGGGCTAGCAAAGAAAATTCAGCATTGCACCCGTGCGAAGCCGGGGCGGGTCGCTAGTCTATACATATAAAAGAAAGTCGTGTTTGTTACACTATTTATAACTCAAGAACGGCTGAACCGATTTGGCTGAAAGTTGGTGGGAGGTATAGCTTAGAACCAGGAGACGGAGATAGGCTACTTTTTATTCCAATATTCTGACGGGAACGGGAACTACGCAGGTGAAACCGCGGGGCGCTGCTAGTTTATTATAAAGATTATTCCAAAACACTTTAGTGTATTTCGTTTTTCATATTACCCTGAGTCAGTCGGTTAAAAAGGTGTAGTAATTGAACACTAAAAATGATAACTCCGGTTCTCATCTCAACAATACTTTTCGAAGTTAAACTCATTTGATGATACTTGTATAGTTTTATGTAGTCTGAATTAAGTTTCTAAATGGATTATGGAATAGATTATTTAAGCATATTTAAAATAGGTAGGTACCTAGTACTCGAATAAGTTTTAAAAATGAAAAGCAAGAAAATGTTACGCATTGTTTTTATTTCGTAATAAGAAAAGAATACATTGGACAATAATAATTATTATAATGCTTATTAACAATATTCACAAATGAAAATTTACATTTTACAATTAAAAATATCTAAACTACCAGTGTAGCGAAAAGCATTTGATAACAGTAGGTATTTATTTATTTGTATAGTAATGAGTCTGTTAAACAGATTTTTTGTATTGGTTTAGGAATTATAATGACTAATAACTGAATTTTATTTGATTAAGTAGAATTTTGTACGAAAATCAGGCAACATTTTACATCGACCAGAAGATCTCTGTATTTTTCAAGTGATATTTTTAGGTTCAATACATAATTTAATCTGTCCGATATTCCTCACACTATCACAATCATCATCAGAAATTCATTGAAATATAAAATTTAATACATAAATTATTAAAATCACAAATAATTGATACAATTTCAACAAAAATACAGGCGTAAAAATTCAATAATACAATATTTACAAAATAATACTACTGAAGTGGCTATATGCTATATACATAATCATCTGCAATATAACTTCATCTAGGAGCTACCATCGGAAATTTATCAATAGATGGCTCTGACGAAAGCTACCTGTTACTACTGTCAAATTTTACAGTGACAGTGACGTATTATATGATATTGACAGCTGTCAGTTCGCGTCACATTCAAGTCGTGTGGCGAAAGCCAACGTAAATGACATTAATATTCGTAAATCATATTATTTGTATAATTAGAGAATCTAGAAATATCTCTTGATATTTTTTAAATAGTAATCCATTGTATCGAAAAATTTAAATTGCAGACCATCGGAAAATAACTCTTATAAGGCACCAGTAAGACTAAATCTATAAATTAAAATGTTAATTACATATTACACTTGAAAATATTAAATGCTAAAATAATGCCTTTAAAAATTATTAGCGCTTTCAGGAAACTACATCTCAGTCATGCATAAATGAGAGTTTAGTACCAGCTAAGTCGGCTCATCTGAACTACGATTTTAAGCATTTATTTCAGTTCCCTGGTGAGTGACACTTATAACGTCAAACTATTCACAGACACGATGTTAACATTTTAAGATCGAACTATATTCTATTCAGTGTAAAGCCAATTTCGCAAACTCGAACTGGCTGCTGGACCTTAAGAACTTTTGCTTTGCCCAATCAGAAAGAAATACAGACACTAATGACGTTTGGATTGAAACAGCGCCATCTATTGGTTCAGGACTGGTACTGCATTAGGACTTAGATACTTATGTGACATATTACAATCTCATTGATATCACATATCTTTTAGCACATATTTCAATATAGCTCCCTCTGTGTTCCTAGTTTGGTTGACTCCCGTGTCCATACCTACGACTCTTGGGGTCTCAGTCCGTGGGTCAGACTCTATAGAGATTTGTGAGGAGGTCTCCAGTGCGTCTATGTTCTGGAAAAGAAGGTTGTTTGACCCCGTCGAAGTGTTGCGCTGGTGACCTGCTTCGAAAGTTGGTTGGGGACCTGGAAGGAAACATTTTAAGGTTATGATTGTTATTTAAGTCAAAATACAAGTCGGAGTAGTTTAACCCTGCATAAGCAGTTAAAATTTTTCATTGCTTTTGAATCTTATTTCAATTGCATAGAGTTCAATATTAAGTGGTAAATATTTGCCCTCTGCTTGTTATAGTGTTAACATTTGAAACATACTACAACTTATTTATACCACTTGGTTTCCAGCACTTGCATCTTAAGGTTGTCTTGGAATAATCGCTTAAAATAATAAGACCACCTACTTTTTCAATCGACTTCAAAAAAGAAGGAGGTTTTCAATTCGACTGATGATGATTATTCTTTTTTTATTTTCAATCTGGTGCTTCCCGTGTGATCGTCTTTATTTGACATTTTGTTACGCGATCAGTGCTTGCTCTTCTTTCACTGGCTGTATTGACATTTGACAGATGTACGGAAGAAGCAACGTATGTCAAAATGAAGACGATTGCGACAACAATTATTAATACACAATAAGACCCCAGTTTTGACAATGGCATTCATGAGAAAACCATATAATTTGAAGTCGGGTTTTTACTCTATATTTATATTTATTTATTTTCGGAAAGCTTACAGCTAAAATAAGGGCACAATAGGTTTCGACATACTCCTTCGTAAGTAAAAACTGTACACTTACCTAGTGTAGAACTCCTCCTCGATACGGGCGTAGTGCTCCTACTAGTGGTATGCGTCAACCCCATCATGTTAGGGAGCACGGCACGCGGCTTCGATTCATTTTGGAGGAACTTCACGAATTCTGCTGCGAGGCTGTCCGGAGCCGATGCCCGGACCAGCCCCAGCCTCTCGCACTCCTGCTGGTTGAAATCCAGGACCGTCGACAGGATCCTGAGCACTTGGGTCCTGAGGAGTAATTATGTTGAGTTACGAGAGTGCAGCGCCATCTGTCGGTTCAACATAGAAAGTTTCAACTTAACTACAGCGCCTTAGATGGTAAGTAACTTGAGACGCACGACCACATCGCCAAAAGAAAAAAAAAACTCACGACTTATATCCTCGAGGGGAGGTATTCCATTTCTGGATATACCCACTTTTTCAAGAGATATTCTTTGGACCGATAAACGTGATAGGCGGTGAGCCTATCACCGGACCGGGTCTGTTACACATGTATCAAAATTGATTCTAGGACCTGCTGGTTTCCTTCTCGAGCTAGTGATAAAAGGGAGATTTTCCCTTTTCAAAATAGAAGAGCATTCCATCTTCGCTCCTCCAATTTGAATATACCTACCAACCCCATAAGGCGAGCATAGGAATATTGTAAAAACTCACTTATTCTGGCTATTATGCGCAGCGGTCTGAACGTAGTTGATAACCAGGTTCTTGACAAGATTCTTGTCAACCTTGTCCTGTTGGTTCGATGTCGCGTTGTAGTACCTCTCCTCTGCCGCCACCACTGACGTTTGCAGCGTGCGCACTAATACACAGAGAGACGTGAAGTTTAAATTCGGTATGTAAGAAAAAAATATGATCCGATTCCAAACCATTTAGAGATTCGATTTCCATTCATAAAATTCGACGTCACTTAGAGGTCAAGTGCTAACTATTGATTTCCATTTCGAAGCGACAATGAACAGTTATGATTTTTTAAAGATTGTAGCACCTATAAGGCACTTTGGATTTTCAAAACCAAGTTAGATTTTTGTGTTGACGAATTGCCATATTAAGAAAATAGAAAAAATAAAAAAAACATATAATATACTATTGAGAAGTACATAATGAAAACAGTTCTTATAATTCACTTTAAAACTAAATCGTCTACATTCTAATCTTACCATGCAGATAGTCGAAACGCCGCGCCGTTCGATGCGTGTGCGCACACCACCTCAAAGTATTATTCAGTCACTGGGTAGGGGGCGGTAGACACTCCACATTTCGCTTTTAAAATCTCTTCCATTAATTTTACTTAAATTTAGAATTTTTGATTCACTAACGTTTGAGGAGTGTTATGTCATCTAAGTATGCACAACAATTTAATAATTGTGACATATTTTAGATACACGACAACCGGTTTTAAGCCTTATTAACTTGGAAATTCGGTCAATATTTGCATGAAAAGAATAAATACGCTCGCGGCTGTCGGAGCGCCTTGTTCTTTGTTTTTTCCATGCAATTATTGACCGTATGTCCAAGTCGTTGAGGCTTATATTGAATTGTTGTCTTCGTGCGCTAGCCCCTAAAACTGAGATTGGTATCTTTTGTTGAATTCTCACGTAATGTAGTACATTCACAGAGCCAGTGTTCAATTTATAACACACACTCCTACATTTCATCTGTCTTTACTTCCGTAGTATGTATTGTAACCAAGCCTTTAGTAGTTTTAGTCAGCGAATCAAAAACGCCTTCAATACGGGGAATTATAGAATTTGCTTTGCGAGTAATCCCCGCCTCCCCGTTATATATACCACCAGTACCTGAAGTAATACTCAGAGACAATGCGGCATTTTCTGGCTTCTTCTAGTGTAAGCTTCTACGGATGCTTGGGAGAAAACATCGAATTTCTTACATGGAACACATTTTGCACTGAATAGAAGCAGTGAGGCAAATTAGTGCCGGGATGTTTAATGATGACACTTATAAAGCAGTGAATGGATCTAGTGAAATGACAATGGAAGTCATTAACAGCTGCTTTTGATTAAATAATGACGTTAGAAAGAGCTGCCCTCGAGTTTGTTGCTGGTTCTTCTCGGGGTATTGCATTTGGATAGTTTGGAGCAGTGATAGCCCGGACGGTTAAAGAGCCGGCCGAAAATCAGTGAGGCTCGGGTTCGAATCCTGGCATGTACCAATGAGTTTTTCAAAAACTTACGTACATATTTATCACTAGCTCGACGGTGAAGGAAAACATCGTGAGGAAACCCGCAGGTCTCAGAATTAATTCTGAGACATGTGTAAACAGACCCGGTCCGGCGATGGGCTCACCACCTATCACGTTTAGGGGTCCAATATATCTCGTGAAGTGTGGGTATTACCAGTAATGGAATACCTCTGCCTACCCCCTCGGGGATAAAAGGCGTGAGATTATATTTATTATATATATATATATATATATATATATATATATATATATATTGCATTTGGAACCAGCAACTCGTCGGTGTAAGCTGCTGTTTACATTTAGCCAATCTCCACGGTCGAGTGTAGTAAACTAGTGACGTTTCTACCTACAAAAATAAATGAATTTTGTCTTTGTAAAATGATGTCAGATACCCTTGTGTGGCTTTATAAACCGTACTTTCTAATGTATGGGGAAAGACCTATATCTCGGCAGTGGGCTGTTACAAGTTGGTGCCGCGAAGAGATCCTGCGTTACCACACACTATTAATTCTTTATCACAAAGAAAGTGGTCAAATGTGTTCAATGTGAGAAAGAGACACAAACATCAACTAAGTGCTGCATGACAATTTGCAAGTGCAATATGAAATCGATGCAAGACTATTTTTTTGCATACAACTGTGATTTTTGCAATGTATGGCCTGTATTAAAGAACGATCTTAAGCATAAAACTTTACGTGCACAGAATCAGAAGAGGACAGATTTATGCGACTTGTATAGCGGCATCTCTTTCTGACATCCTCATCCTCCATTAAGTAAGTCATTACTTACGAGATTGAAAAAAATTCATGTACAAAAAGTGAGTCATTATCGTTTGCTACAGATACTTTGCAGACTTTATCCGGTACTGCTTAAGCATATTGCTTAAGCAGTACCGGATAAAGTCATGTAGTCATGTAAGCCATGTAGTTTATTTATTATATAACTAACAGTTGATGTATGCAAAAAAATTGCCGAACATGTAAGCGTAAAAATAATAACACTGGGACGACACGACGTAAAGCCAGTGACCTCGATCAAACCCCACATGGTAATCTGAGTAGACCGCGGCTGGCTGTCACGCGGCCAACTGCCGTGACAGTCGCCCGTGACAGTCGCTAGCCGCGGCGTGACAAGCCTCACAGTTACCAAATGAGATTAGAGCGAAGCAGGCGAAAGCTGCTCTCTTGAAAATTAACATTAACACTACAGGTCGGTTCACAAAAACTAGCAAATACAGCACATGCAGACATTGTGCTTGTGTTGCGTCTGCGAAATATGGCGTATTTTTTTTTATAGACATCCTACCCAAATAACTAGCAAATTTTAAAAACGCATATTAAAACATACTGTATAAGTGCCAGCTTTGGCTAACCGACCTATGCTTCACAACTATAATGTGATATCAAAAGTTAGAGTTCCAGGTTACGAATATTCACTTTATTGTTGTTAAGTAATACACCGTGAAATTAACTACTCCTTAACTATACATGCCGAAACGGTGGAGTTGCAATAACTTTCATTATGGGGCCTTACCTTTTAGAAAAAAAAAGATATAATTTTGAATTTGAATTTTGTACTACTGAGGGTGAATCGTCCTTCTGCAGGAAATCATCCACTAAAATTTCACGTTGTATAGTAAAACTATCACTAAAATGATATCGATGAACAACATTGCATATCACAGATTATGAGAGTCATTACTTACTTTTGGCATCCAGAAAATCTTTCTTGTGATATTCGTTATACCATGTAACAAAATTTTCTCTAAAAACCTGTGATTTTCGACTAATGTAATATACTTAACACAAAACACAATGCTACTAAATAATAACAAAACTCATAACGACGAGACACACGTCAAAAGCAAACTCAAAAAACATCACATCAATTTTACATCAAACAAACACATCGTCTACATACAAGCTACCAAACTTACGTGTGTCAAACGTGGTCAACTCTATTGCAGTGGTACGGCGACCAACTGTATACCAACTGGTAGCCTGGGCGTCATAACCCCAGAATTACCAGCTGATATTTAGTCGGTTGCCGTCGAGAATGCTGCTTATACATAAGAATACGTTCCAACTAGAGGTATACAACTGTAACATTCACTACTAAACTTTCAACTTCATGTCTTGAGATTTACAACAGGGTTTCTTAACAGGGATCCATAGACTCTTAAGGAGTCCGTTAGGAAAATAAATTCGTTATCCATGCCTTTGTACAAGAGTAACTATCATACTAAAAACTACTACAGGAATAAACACTGTTAATGATCCATCTCTCTAACACAACTGTAATAACAAATAAAAAAGGTATTTTTTTTTCAAAATGCCTTGTTTTCTATCCGAACCATTAAATTTAGAACCACGACTACAAGTTTAAGAAACCCTGATTTAAATGAATGGTTCACTGACTAGTAAATAAAATAACAAATCAGTGTTACAAATCAAAAAGTAAATTCATTTTATAACATCACTAAACGACGACATTGTCTACATAAAAGTGCTTTACCACAATCTATTTAAGTATCTACACATTCTAGAACTAGCAGAAATTATTTTTATACACAACCTTTACACTATTGAGTACATTATATTTATTAACAGATCTAAAATTTACAACATCTGTATCTATAAAGAAAGTCTCAATACTTCTAAATACATCATTAATTCAAAATGTAATGCAAACTTACCTTGCTCTTTCAAATCATTAATCTGTGCGGTTTTTGTTTCGACTTGGTCCCCAAGTCTGCTCGCCGCTTGTAGACCCGCTAGAGACTCTTCCAGTTTCTTGTTGAGTCTACCTATTTCCTCTAACAGTATGGTGTTCTGTTGTTTTTGCTCTTCGCATTTTCTCCTTATCTTTTCTGTTGCGGTTTGGATATCGCGTTCTTTGTCTGAAATATGAGATTTTCTCATATTTATAACTTTCGTTCAAATAATTTTGTGGTAGAAGTTGTAAGATATCACTCTATACTGATCTTCTTAAATCAAATCTGTACGTGGATATCGAGTCATAAATAAAAAATATTATGATTTCAAATATTACATACAAGAGGATCTACAGCAACTTTTGGGAGTTATTGTATTACGTTTAAATGTATTTTTAGGCTTTATTTTGAACTCAATCTACCCAACAAACTCAAGCTAGCCAGAAGCCTATACACTTGTGATTTGAGTATGTGGGTTATATGAACTGTGTACATATTGGCTATTCTTAACACAAAAGGTGTAGCAAAGCTCTTTATTCGAATGTGGAGAATTTTACATGTGATATTGAAAATGACGGAAATTCTGACCACTCGAAGTGTTAAGAAGAAATTCCCTTATTCCGAAGATTCAATAAACGGATATGAGCCTATGGACTCGATTCTGGCTGAACAGCTAAAATTCCAAATTTTAAGTTAGCCTATCCCTCTCCATAGAATACGGAAGAAAAAGGACAAAAACAAACCATAGATTAAAGAGTTAATGTAAAATATGTAAAAACCAACTGATTTGAACATTATGAACGTGTTTATCTGTCACTTTTATCCATGACCTTGCCAAATCGTCGCTAAAATTGCAAAACACGACTTAGTTGACAGGACTAATTTTAATTTGACAGGACTAAATATCTCTCGTCTCTCTAGTAGAAAGAAAATAACAGGACTAAAACAAGTTTAGTCGCTGTAAAACAGAATCGAACCTTGTTTTGTTAAATTTGCAACATACCTAATTGGAATTGCTCAAGCACAACTTGCAAGTTGGTAAGCGCGGCTTCACTTCTGATCTTTGCGTCTTCAGCGTCGCTCAGCCTCATCTGAACATCCTCACGTTGCTTCTCCAGCAGTTTGATTTGGTTTCTTAGTGTCTCCACTTCCTGATTAGCCCGGATGCTGAAATATAGATTTTACATTGTCAGGAATCACTCAGCAGAAAATGGTTCCGTTGTGATTTAAAATAATAAAAATAAATAATCTCACGCTGTTTATCCCTGAGGGGGTAGGCAGAGGTATTCCATTTCTGGAAATACCCACAGTTCACGAGAAAATTCGACCCCTAAACGTGATAGGTGGTAGCCCAGCCAGACCGGGTCTGTTACACATGCCTCAGAATTAATTCTGAGTCGACAATGTTTTACTTTACCGTCGAGCAAGTGATGAATATGTAGGTACGTAAGTCTTGAAAAACTCATTGGCTCATGCCAGGATTTGAACCCGAGCCTCACTGATTATCATCATATGAAGCGGGCTCTATCACTGCTTCGATTTCAATGACTAATTATTTAATTTTGGTTTTAGAAGATTAGGTTTGGGCTAAAATTTTCTAAGATCAAGTAGATATATCTCTATACTTGTTAGTATTAACTCAAGTATAAAAAACAACACAATTTGGTTATCGATTGTCACGGTCCGTCCTTGGACCTTTAATGCTTGATGAATTAAAAATGGAAATTACTTTTGATGGTTACCGGGGAATAATGTTATTTGTCGCACAGTAAGTAAAATAAAAAAAAGATAACTCTTAATACATTTTAAGACAATAAAATCCCAGGAAATTCATCTAAAGAACACTTCGCAATTAAATATTTCAAATTAAGAACACTAACACGCCAACACCCACCTATTGCTAGTATAAACAGTGCTCGTCTGCTTCGCTCTCTCTTCCACCTGGTGAAGTCTAGTCTGACACTCCGTCAACTTTTGCTCTGACGTCATCAACTCCTGGGTGTAGTTTTCCTCCAGCTCCACGAGATGGTGACGTAAGCGCTCAAGCTCTCGTGTGGAGTTCTGCTCTTGCTCTGACAACTGGAGATTAAAAGTCAACTTTTAAAACCTAGGGGCATACTGGACTCGATTCTGCAAACCACCTAAATTCCTAATTTTAAGTTAGCTTATCCTTCTTTATAGAACACGGAAGAAAAAGGACAGAAACAAACCATAGACTATAGAGTAATGTCAAACGTGTAAAAACCGACTAATTTTATGTCTTCTCTGTCACTTTTATCCATGACCTCCTTACATTGTTGCTAAAATTGCTAAAAACGTGTATTTGAATGCGTCCATAAGGTTCAATTTTGTTATTTTGACCTTTGTGACGTTGTAAATAAATACGGCGCTTATTTCTGTCTCTTTCCTTTCCAAAGCGGTGGAAAAGAATAGAGCCAACTTAAAATTAAGAATTTTAGGTGGTTTTCAGAATCGAGTTAACTACCATATCTTCAAAAACTAACAGTTCAGGACTTTTGTTTCAAGCTTAAAACAACATTACTCAGATGCGTACAGTCAAGGTTGTGCTTGACACATTGGACTTTGCAACGTTCTTATTACAATCGCCTTAGAGGTCGGACTCGCACTACAAGTGTAAAGCTTCAAGTGCTCCTGATTGTGCCATGACTTCTTAAAACTACTGTTTCATTTACTTTTTATTCAGAGTGATGTAAAAGAAATATTGTTTAAAAATTGTTTACGGAAATCAGAAAAAAGCAATACAAAAACAATACTGTTCTAAGCTTGTTTTGTTATTATAGTACTGGTATTTAATCTATGAACTATATTCTATTTCTTGAAGAACCCATTTTTATACTATGACTTTTTGTGCTCCTAAAATACTTGAAGCTTGCCGGTTTCCTCACGATATACTCCTACAACGTCGAGGTATCTAACAATAAATCTGTACGTAGTTTTTTGAAAAAAGTCTATGGTACTTGCCCTGACCAGGGCCTCAACATAGATTTAGATCATATTTAAAAATTACCTGTGAATTTTCTGCCGTCAATCTCTTCACTGCCTCCAACTGTATTGCTAGACTCTTATCCAAATTTTCACATCTTTCTTTGAGACTTTTAACAGTTTCACTTGCATTTAAAAGGTCCGTTTTCATTTTTTCGCACTCAGTTAAATTTTGATTCAGTGTCATTATTATCTCATCTTTCTCTTTTAGAGTTATCCTTAAATTTTCACAATGGGTACAGTTATTAGAAACGTTTTGCAATAGAGCATCTTTTTCTTCGATAACATTTTTGAACTCGTTCGTTTTTTCTAAGAGAACCTGATTTAACCTTTGGATTTCAGTATGGTACTGTACACTTTCATTATGTTTCAAATTTACAAGATTAATCAATTCATTTTTCTCCTTAGTAGCATTATCTAAAATAGTTTTGTACTCTAGGCATGCTTTCTCAAGTTTCTCGCAATTTACCGTAATTTCGGCAATTTTTTCTTCTTTTGTAGTCACGTTGTTCTTAAGGTCTTCGACCTGTTTCTCTATTGTTTCCTTTTCTTGTACTAATTTGGCATATTCATCATTTTGGTGGGTAGTATTGTCTGTGACTTTTATTTTGTCAGCGAGCTCGACTATTGATTGGTTGAGCTCTTTTATCTCTTTGTCTTTATTATCTACTAACGCTTTGTACTCGGTGCAATTTTTCTCAAGCTCTTCCGAACGATTTGTCAATTTAGAAATCTCAATATTCTTTGCAACTAATTCTTCATTTTGGTTGAAAATTTGATTGCTAAATTCCTCCTTTTCGATTTGAAGTCTTTTTAACTCATCAAAGCTTCGATTCGTTTTTATATTCATATCTTCAAACTGCTGTGATACTTCTTGCAGTGACTGTGTAAGTCGGTTTATTTCCTGGTTCTTAATTTCTACGCTGTTTGTTAGGTCAGAAATATTTTGATTTAAATTATTTAAACTGTTGTTATTTTGAGCAATCGTTGCGTTTAGCGTATCAATAATTGTGTCTTTTTCGTTGAGATCTAATATCAGTTTTTCGAATTCTGCTTCCAAATGAACAATTTTAGAGTCAGTTGAAGATAATTCGGCTTCAAGCTGCAATTTTCTTTCAAGGATTGTATGTTTGTCATCTTTTAAACTATTTATCTCATTTTTAAGTGTTTCTTGCTCAGTGATATTTCCTTTTAACTCTTCGATTGTACGATGAAGTTCTGCAAGGTTTTTGTTTTCATTTTGACTGCTATTTTTCAATGTAGAATTTTCAGCCAACAGATCTTGATGCGTTTTTCTTAAATTTGTGAGCTCTTTATTTAATTTTTCAACAGTTTCTAGTAGCGTAGAGTTTTCTTTGATAGTTTGACCCAGTTTTTCAGACAGTTTAGTTTTTTCTTCAGCAATTTTTTGTAGTTCAACATTTGCTAAAGTGCTATTTTCAAAGTTAGACTTGTCTGTTTCTATTACAGTTTTTTGATTTAAAGATTCATTTAACTTTCTCTCGAGGTCTTGAAGTTGATGATGCATAGCCTCTTTTATAGATGCAAGTTCTTTGTAAGACAACGATTTCTCTTCTAAAGAGAGTTTTAATTCGTCGATTTCTTTTGTAAGTAGCACCTTATCATTTTCTATAATATGTATATCTATGGATTGTTGTTCATTCTTAGTTTGAGCAGCACTTAGACGTTTTTTCAAGTCATCGATTTCAAGAGATGCTTTTCTATAATCCTCTTTATTTTTATTTTGACTAGAATGTTCTAACTCTTCAACAGCCTTTGTTCGAGTTTGAAACGATTCTAGTTCATTTAACATCGACGTGTATTTATTTTTTAAATCGTTTAAGCTTTCCTGAAGCTCAACTTTTTCAACTCTCACTTCTGTTAATTCTTTTTCTATCTTCTTAATTTCTTCTTCAAAATTTTTATTTATTCTATTGCAGTTGTCTAGTTCAGTTTCTAGTTTAGCCAAATTGTCTTCATGTGTTTCTATAATTGGTTCTAATTTAGATGTATTTTTTAATGCTGCAATCTCAGAAATTAGAAAGTCATTATTTTTCTTCATTTCATTAAGCTCAGTTTCGTAGTGTTGTATATCAGTTGTAAGGAAATCATTTTCAGTTGTTAAATCGTCTATCTGAGTTTTTAAGTGATTGATATTGTGATTTTTCTCTGAGAGCTTGTGCTCCAATACATCTATATCTTTTTTGAATGAATTGACAGTTTTGAAAACTGTTTCCAGTTTATGCAAAAAGATACTGACATCGGAAGAAGGCATTTCACCAATATAGTCAATGGGGATCTCAAAATTTATATATTTATTGTACATTTGCATAATCTTATCAGTTTTGAGGAATTTGTTATCTGCATGTTCTTGAGTGTCAATTTCTTTTTGAGACAATTTATGCCTTAATTCATTAATATCACGTTTTAGATTTTCTATTACACTTTTAGCGTTATCGTCTATGTTTACTTCATCTAAATGAACTTGATTGGAGTTTCTTCTGTCTTTTAAATCATTCAACTCTTTTACTAATTCTTCATACTTTTCTCTTGGAACTGAATTAGATAAATCGGAATGTTTAGTAGATATTTCTATCTCATGCTCTAACTTAGTCACTTGCTCTTGCAATTTAAATATTTCTTCATGTAATTCCTGATTTTCCTCTTGAAAATTTTCAGCGTTTTCTTTCAGCAGACTGTGAATCTTTTCTAGATTTAAATACTTATGGTGTAGCGTATCGTGGTCTGCTTTCACATTTTTAAGGGCTACAATTTCTTTGTCTCGTTCCCCTACAACATTCAGTAAACTTTGGACCTCTAAGGCATACTGATCATTCGAGCTTTTCAACTCTTCATGCTCCTGTTTCAGGACTTCAAAATTCTTCTGCAGCTCCTTTTTTAAAGTGAGCAGTTTCTCCATAGCCAATTGATGTTGATTGTCCAAGTCTTCAAGGTTCGTAGTCAAGTTCTTGTTTTCTTCACGAAGCCTGTGAAGTTCTTCCTCGACATCAGGCCTCTGATCCAAGTCCCGATCTTTTAGGGAGGATATTTCCTCCTGCAGACCCCGTATCTGAGCCTGGTACCGGTTTTCGTTATGCCGCTCATTTCCAGCCGTTTGAGCAGGAGGATCCCAGTACCAACTCGATTCTTCTTCTCTAACGCCATTTTTCCGGGAGAGTCTCTGCAAAGAAAAGAAAAACACAATTATTTTTAAATTGTAGTTATGAAAAAGAGGGTCAACATGTAACAAATAATGAAACTATATACATTCAAGCAAACTTATTGCTTATTTCTCAAGAGAAAAGAAATATTTAGGGTAGATTGTTTAAACTGAACACACTACCTAAATTACGATTTTAAAGTTGCTTATAATTGCATCTTCAAAGTAGTTAAAATAGAAGACACGTTTTAAGCTAATAACCAAACTAAGCTAAACAAACGGAAACACAACTAAAACTGAATTTGGTGCCAGCAGTGACCCGAATGACGACAAACGCGATTTGTTTAACAAAACCGAGTAAGCCTTAAAGGTACTTATGAGTTGCTCACGACCCTTTTCTATGAGTAAGAGCTGTTCGTAAAGTGTACAGTATACAAAAAAGTTGTGCCCGTGTCTCAACGATGTTTGCGTGGATGTGTAACCTCGATAGGTGGACTGTACAGGCGTCTGTACAAACACACGATACGTTATCTGCCGAGTTTTTATGGGCACTGAGTCAGTGCGACCTGTATTGTGCATTAAACTGTGAGTTCGTTTGCTTTCTGAATGGTTATAGTAAACTACATTCCGTGAATCTAAAAAAATACTAAATTGCACGTTCCTAGACCTAGCCGTTTCCCTTTATACATTGTGAACTCTGTGACCTCAGAAAAAGGGTTGTTATGCTTTAAACACCATTTTATTTATATAATACCTACGGTACAAAAACACATTACAGATTCACACAATAACTAAAAAAGAAAATCAATAAAACCAAAGACAAGCCAAACCCACGTCAATACAATTTTGAATTTAAAACATTAAAACTATGTACAATACCGGCCAGTGCATCGGCCACATACATACAGATGTATCCCAGTAGTACCCCATACCTGTAGTTCTGTAGAACTGTTGAGATACGAGTATTCACGATGCTTTCAAATTTCAAATCGACATAGCTTTAATTATGTCTGTGTATTACTGATGGGATACTAAACACTAATATGAGGCCTCAACAGTTCTATAGAACTACAGGTATGGGATAATACTGGGATGTACCCCATTTGAGGTGTGGATGACAAGAAATTAGTTCTATGTTAGTGAAGACTGGTTCTTGGATGTCGTGAAATTTATTCGACTACAATACTCTGCCTTCAATACTACATAGGCTTGGAATGTGTCTGGCTGCCACGTTTATTCTGTATAACCACGCGTAAAAGAATAAGCGCAATTCCTCATACACCCCAATTAGTATATTAATATAAAAAAATGTGATGATTTCGTATCTTGGTTGTGTCTAACCATTTTTCTTAAATAAAAAGAAATAATTTACGGTTTTCAAAGATAGCACTAAATTTTGCTATGCTATACATTTAGCGGAAAAATTTAACACATAATACAATTGCTGAAATCGATTAAATTGTCGATACTGAGCAAACTAATTTCAGGAATTGCGCTTATTCTGTTACATATTGTAGTATAATAGTCGACTATGTGCTCTTTCTGGTAAAATTCTCTTTCTCAACCAAACTACTCACGTATTTGGGTCGTTATAGTTTTGACAGGTGCAAAAACAATTTTACTTAACGCCGCATTAGCATATTCTGTGAATCCTGTGGCATGTTTCTGTTTAAAGCTGGGGTCCCACGGTCCGCTATTCTACGGATCAGCTACACTCAGCCGACGAGCACGGACGGCGACGCACCACAGGCAGGGCCGGTCCAACGGTGCGTGTCGGTGTGTGTAGATGTTTTTATGTTGTCATAATGCAAAGCGAAAGAAAGAGAGAGAAGAGCGCACCTTTGAAGTTACCGACTCACGATGGATACGGGCGCACGGACGAGGCCGGTCCCACGGTGCGTCGTGCGAGCTGGTCTGCGTGCATCCGCGATTTTACGGACCGTGGGACCCAAGCTTAATAAGTAATGCTTTATTTAAAGTAGACTTCGGTTATTCATGATGAAGGATTTTCAAAGGCAATACTTAGTTAAATGTCTAAATAATAACATAGAAGAAGCAAAGGTTGAGAAAAAAAATATCAGAACTTTTTTCTTGAAACTTGTTAGTTGATAGTAAAAATTCAAAAACAAAAAAACTTAATATAAATAATATATAATAATAATATTATAATCTCACGCCTTTTATCCCCGAGGGGGTAGGCAGAGGTATTCCATTTCTGGATATACCCACATTTTACGAGATATATTGGACCCCTAAACGTGATAGGGTGACGGTGAGCCCATCGCCGGACCGGGTCTGTTTACACATGTCTCAGAATTTATTCTGAGACCTGCGGGTTTCCTCACGATGTTTTCCTTCACCGTCGAGCTAGTGATAAATATGTACGTAAGTTTTTGAAAAACTCATTGGTACATGTAAGGATTCGAACCCGAGCCTCACTGATTTTCGGCCGGCTCTTTAACCGTTCGGGCTATCACTGCTCTAAAAAATCACAAAAAAAAATGATTTTCTTTACTCGTTTCTTAAACTATTTTTTAGACAAAATTGGTAGAGGTTTTATTTGGGATAGTTAAAACATTTGAACGTCCGCCATTTTAAAAGAAATAATCCAAACAATCCATTGACACAAGCGGTTCTGCGCGGTTTCACCCGTGTAGTTCCCGCTCCCGTGGGAATACGGGAATAAAATATAGTCTATGTTACTCAGGAATATTGTAGCTTTTCATTGATGGTTAGGTTTTTCAAATAGGTCCAGTATTTTTTGAGTTTACGTTACAAACATACAAATCTTTCCACTTTACAATATTAGTGTAGATTTATTACGCGGTTAGCTACGCTACTCTAGAGACACCTGCGATATTGACAATGTACAGTCAATAGCACATGAAGCTTTACACTTGTAGTGCGAGTCTTACTTCTAAAGCGATTGTAATAAGAACGTTACGTCCAATATGTCAATCTCCACGAGCTCTTGACTGTACGTGAAAATGAAGCCGATATACAGTAAGACCCGGACCGGATACACAGCGAAGATACATATATAACGACCTGCGTGTTATATCGTCGTTTCCACCTCTTATCGGCCTTTCACGCACCACTTACCAAATGGGCGACAGTTCGAGTCGTAACAGAAAGAAATACATCGGTCGTAATTATATACTAACATTTCTTACTTATCTGTTTCGGTGACAATTGTCTAACGTAACCTTTGAGTATTAAACCAACAGATGTCACGCGCTAGTTTCTTTGCAAAAATGTCTGCCAATTTCTGCGGGGAGGACGAGGAAACGCACACAAATAATGTTAAAACTTACGCATTTTTTGCCAAAACAATTAAACACTAGCTTGAACTAGATTCACACAAATACATTCACCAATACGAGCACTCCGTGAACTCAAAAAAACTAGTTGTATATGTATAACAGGTATGATCGTTGACCGACACTTTTTTTTGGCAAAGGGGACCGCCTGTCAGTGGCGTCTCCGATTGGTTTAATACTCAAAGAACTTAACGCTTGTGTCTGGTTGAATAGATGAAAAATAATTCCCCTCCGGACCAGCTGTACCATTGAGTTTTACCATTGATGGTACAATTGCTACCGACTTGTACCACTTGTACCATTAATGGTACAAGCAAAAAGTTTTTATTCAATGTTGAAAACCATTGCTACTCCACTGCTTTGGCATGTTGTGGAGAAGAAGCGGAGGAAGAAACTCTTTAACACATGATTATTTTGACCAATCAATGGGAGCGATTCTGCTTTACACTAACTAACTAACTAACTTATTTTGGTTTAGTCTTGTCTTTGTGTTACCTCAAAAAAAGAAAAGGGATGGAAGATAACCTATCGAATTTAGAGTCAGAGTCGGTATTTTAGTAGTGACTTCTTTACTTATCCACTAAACTTTTTATGAAATGCCTTAGTTGACAGGACTAATTTTAATTTGACAGGACTAAATATCTCGCGTCTCTATTCTTTTCTAGGAGAAAGAAAGTGACAGGACTAAACTAAAATAAGTTTAGTTGTAAAGCAGAATCAGCACCAATACCTTACATTAAAAAAAAGACAATGGGTCGTTAAGGACTAACCACCATTACGGCCAATCTTACAACAAGTTACATAGTTAGGTACGTTTTCAGTGCTATGCTGTGATGCAGAAAATTTTTATCAAGGATCAATGTCATTCAAAGTCAAAGTCAAAATTCTTTTATTTCAGTAGGTATAAAAATACACTTTGAAATGTCAATATAAACAAGGCACACTAAACTCGTCCATGAGGATTGGCTAAATGCAAACAGCAGCCCATCTCCACCGACGAGCTGCTGGTTCCAAATGCAGTACCCCGAGACAAGAAACTCAAGGGCAGCTCTTTTTAGTCTCATGTCTTACTACACACACCGGCACAATTAGCGGAACAGAAAAAAAAGGGAGTATTTACGCATTTTTGCGTGTTACTGGCCGGCTAAACAAGCTTTTTTTAAATTTGGGTTTTAATTTAAAAATGGAATACTAAGCGACTGCCCTTTTTTTCATTCTTTTGTTTTAATTTTCATTGATTCATTTTTTCCACCGCTTGTCCGTTTTTAAAAGGTTCGTGAATTCCATTTGAAAAGCTTTGAATTGCAGTTTTTGAGGCTTTTGAGTTTTTTCGCATATTGATAATTTACGAGCATCTAATTATGCCTGATTTAACGCCATCAGAAATCATTAGGGCAGATCAAATGAGGAGAAATGGTCAAACCTACAGATCGATTGCCAGAAGCCTTCGTCGATCGTTATCAACGATTTATCGTAGCATCCAACGATACAGATTGACGAATGCTCTAGTGAGAAGGAGAGGACAAGGCCGGAAAAGGTGTACTTCAAGGAGGGATGACCGTTTTCTCCAACTTCAAGTCCGACGGAACACGAGACTAACGGCGGTGCAGGCTCGAAATTTACTGGAAGAGGTACGAGCAGTAAGGATGAGTGAGCGGACAGTTCGTAGAAGATTCGAAGAAGTGGGTATAGGCTCGTATGTGCCCGCCAAAGCCCCAAAACTTGAGAGACATCATCGCACAAACCGTCTACACTTTGGTCGTGAACATCGTGATTGGGACTTCGACGACTGGGGACAGGTTCTTTTTACTGATGAATGCAGAGTTATGTTAAATCAAATTGATGGAAGGCAGCGAGTATGGAGACGCAAAGGAGAACGGTATATCCAGTCTAATTTTGAAAATACAGTTGCATATGGCGGCGGTTCAATTATGGTCTGGGGAGGAATATGTTTAGGAGCTCGTACGGAGTTAGTAGTGGTCGATGGCGGGAATCTGAATGCTGATCGGTATATCAGGGAGATTTTAGAAGAACATGTTGTGCCATTTGCCCCCTTTATTGGTAACAACTTCATTCTAATGCAGGATAATGCTCGGGCTCACAGTGCTCGCACAGTACAGACATACCTAAACCATGTTGGTATAACGGTGATGGAGTGGCCAGCACGGTCCCCCGATATGAACCCTATAGAACACGTCTGGGACTTGCTAAAGAGGAGTGTAAAGTCAAGAATGCCCCCTCCCAATAATCTCAACGAGTTGCGAAACGCATTACTTGAAGAATGGCAGAGGTTGCCCCAAGAAACCATTGATAACATCATCCGCAGCATGCCCAGACGGATGGAAACCCTCATCAGAGCACGAGGAGGAAACACTCGATATTGAACAGTCATTGAAATTGTTGTTAAACTTTGGAAAATCTTGAATTTTCTGCTGTTTCTCTATAATTAAAAATCGAAGAAAAATGCATTTTGTTTAATTTAATTTTTATTTTTATAAAATTTTAAGTATGGTGTTACAAATGAATGTCAAAACATGTTAATTTAATTGTTGTTTCATTTTAAATAATATATTGTTTAAAAATTACATTCATTGTTCTAAATTCCCTCTTTTTTCTCCTTTTTTTTCTGTTCCGCTAATTGTGCCGGTGTGTGTAGTAAATATGGTTCACAATAATAATTATAATGAATAGCCTTACATAGCGCTGAGTCGGTTAAACCCATGCATTTTGGTCTACTAAGTAGTCGGTAATTTTATAGTAGCCTTTTTTATATAATGTTTGCTTAACTATTGTTTTAAATTTGTCAAGAGGCAAATTTTGTAATGCAATAGGAATCTTATTGTAAAAGCGTATACATTGACCCTTATATGATTTGGTGACTTTAGATAATCGACTAACACAAGCAGCCAGTTCATTCTTATTTCTAGTGTTTATACAATGTCTGTCACAATTTTTTTTGTAAAGTGATATATTCTTTTTAACATACAATACGTTTTCGTAAATATACTGTGACGCCAAATACTCAACTAAATTATAATACTACTTTTTTTTACATTAAATGATAAAACCTTCTCTACGGTAGAATTGAATATTTTTAAATAAAATAGTCACGCCTTTTATTAACGAAGGAGTAGGCAGAGGTACAGTCAACAAAGTTGTTAGTGTTACATTTCCAAAAATTAAGATTCACTTTTCTCTTAAAGCCTTAAATGTATTTATAGTATTTTTTTGGTAAATTATAGGGATCAAAGATACCTTTCGAAATAAACATTAATCAATAAGATTTATTTATGACTTCCCCAGCAAAATGAATTCTTAGTTACTGGCCATGTAACCCTAACAAATTTGTTGACTGTACCTATTCCATTTCTGGAAATTACTAAGTTTCATTAGTCACCAGAACATTTTATACATGCTCAAAAAGTAATTTGAGCCACTTCTATGTTGGAATGCTTGTAAGTGAATACAACTCTTTAATGTATGTTGATGTTTTTCGATTGTGTTATTATTATCAACCTTTAACGGATGACAAATATTATTTGGGATTAAAAAACGTATCTATTTGTTTTTTTTAGTTCAGCCTCAAGTTGTAAGATTGATGGATAAAATTAGAGTAATTCCCCGATATTACTTATTGAGGTATGCGAAATCGTCTGGTAATTGTTGATAAAACACTTCAATGATATGATAAAGATATCTTAATCTTAGTTAGATGTGTGTGAGCCTAACACAAATTTTAAGCGTACCTACTTCTCTATTTTAGGGTTGCCTTCTGAGTCGGAGGTCGCGAGTTCGATCCCTGCTCGGGGCCAACATTTGTGTGCATGAGCATGTCTGGTGGCTTCGTGTCTGGGTGTTTAATGTTTATTTAAGTATGTTTATCAGTTATTCAGTAATAATACAGACTCTGCCTAGTTTGGGACTGAATAACCGTGTGTGAATTGTGAACCACAATTTCAAAAACTAAAATATGTAGAGTAGTGAGAGCCTTACGGTTAAAGAGCCTGCTTCAAATGATGATATCAGTAAGGCTCGGGTTTGCATCCTGGCATGTAAAAATGAGTTTTTCAGAAACTTACGTACATATTCATCACTTGCTCGACGGTGAAGGAAAAACATCTTAAGGAAACCCGCAGGTCCCAGAATTAATTCTGAGACATGTGCAACAGACTCAGTCCGGCGATGGGCTCACCGTTCCGATCACATTTAGGGGTCCCAAAAATACCTCACGAAAAGTGTGTATATCCAGAAATGGAATACCTCTGCCCCCCTCGGGGATAAAAAGGCGAGAGTTTATTTTTAAATATATACGAGTCTAGAGTTAACTTTCGAGAATCAAATTCGAATGTTCTAGAACTTTCCAGAGGTTTCTAGCGAATTTCCGAACAAATAAAGGGCCGGGTTGAACGTGTGAACACAATAGTTCGTAAACCGACGCTATAGGTAACCTTAGCTAGCTGAGTTCGTGAAACATAACGTGTGCTTGCAATTAGTAAGACACAAACGACAACGAAACTATCGAAACCAGATAAGTTTTCTTGGATAGGGTAGTGTCAGTCAGTGCAAAACGAAATTTTGGTATGGAAAATAAAAAATACTGAAATAGGTGCAACATCATTGTTTCTAGTACTGACTTGCAACACTTTTTTTGATCGTTTTATTATAATTAAATTCGTTATAATTGTAAATTGAAAACCGAAATGTTTAAAGGTATTTTGGGATAAGCTTTTAATGAATGATCTCTCGTAATTTAATTTTGATGCTGTCAACTACCTCATTAAGAACGCCCAGTTTTAGGGTTCCGTACCCAAAGGGTAAAAACGGGACCCTATAACTAAGACTTCGCTGTCTGTTCGTCCGTCTGTCTGTCACCAGGCTGTATCTCAAGAACCGCAATACCTAGACAGTTGCAATTTTCACAAATTATGTATTTCTGTTGCCGCTACACTAAATACTAAAAACAAAAAAAAAATAAGGGGGGCTCCCATACAAAAACCGGCCAAGTGCGAGTCGGACTCGCGCACCGAGGGTTCCGTACAACCTTGCAAATTTATGGTTTTCGTAATTTTTCCTTTATCTATGCTATAAGACGTTGCTTCGTACCAAATTTCAAGATTCTGAGTTCACGGGAAGCACCCTGTAGGTTTTGATTCCCTTGCAAGTGTCGAAAATTTGCGGCATAAACGGCTGTATCTTTTGATTGCGTTGGCTTAGAAGTTTGATTTTTTCACAGCTTCAAGGGACAGTAGACCTGAGTAATTGATATAAATTTCAGCTTCATACCTCCACGCGTTCCTGAGAAAAAGGGTCTTGACAGACGGACGGACGGACGGACAGACGGACAACAAAGTGATCCTATAAGGGTTCCGTTTTTTCCTTTTGAGGTACGGCACCCTAAAAAATGAGTTTTTTTTTGCCGTTTTTATAGATAATTGCACGGAACCATTCGTGTGAAAGTCCGACTCGCACTTAGGTACTCGGCTAGGTTTTTTTCACGCCCCGTTGAGTTCCCTGGGGGTCCACCTACACCATTTTGGGAATTTGATGCAGTCAACTACTTGCACCTGGACGTCTCTTGAAATCAGTGGTGAAAATCGAAAATATCCAGAAAATGCGAAATAAGTAAACAAATGAATAAATGTCAATGTCAGTTTAACACAACTGCTGCAACATTTAATTTTACTATTTATGATACATAAATACAGCAAAAAGTTTGATTTAGCAAAAATATTGTAATGATTTTAGGCATAACGCGATGTAGACCAACTAAGAATGCGGCATATAGCGAAGTAGTTCTTAGGCGACATAGACAAAAATATAATTTAGGCAAACAAAGGATTCGATTCTGCAAACCAGCCTAAATTCATAATTTTAAGTTAGCCTATCCTTCTAGTTAGAATACGGAAGAAAAAGGACAGAAACAAACCATAGATTGAAGAGTAATGTCAAACATGTAAAAAACAACTAATTTGAACCTTATGAACGTCTTAGCTGTCACTTTTATCAGTCACCTTTTTACATCGTCGCTAAAATTGCTAAACACGCTATAGTTGACAGGACAAATTTTAATTTGACAGGACTAAATATATAATAATAATAATAATCTCACGCCTTTTTTTATCCCCGAGGGGGTAGGCAGAGGTATTCCATTACTGGATATACCCACATTTCACGAGATATATTGGACCCCTTAACGTGATAGGTGGTGAGCCCATCGCCGGACCGGGTCTGTTTACACATGTCTCAGAATTAATTCTGAGACCTGCGGGTTTCCTCACGATGTTTTCCTTCACCGTCGAGCTAGTGATAAATATGTACGTAAGTTTTTGAAAAAATCATTGGTACATGCCAGGATTCAAACCAGAGCCTCACTGATTTTCGGCCGGCTCTTTAACCGTCCGGGCTATCACTGCTCATACTAAATATATCTCGTCTCTTTTCTTTTCTTTTCTTTTCTTTTCTAGGAGAAAGAAAATGACAGTCTTAAACTAAAATAAGTTTAGTCGCTGTAATGCAGAATCAAAGAGTTTTGCTAAAAGCAAAGAGATATAAATATAATAGGGCATAGAGGGGGCATTGGGAATATTTTCATACAAAACTTTGAAGCCTAAGCGTCATGTCCTTGTTATGTCAGTTAGTATGAACGCGAGCTGTCATTCGGTCGAAATTGTACTAGACTTATTCCACTTGGAATAACTTTTGACTTCAAATTTTCCTCGCTTTGTCCCCTCTATGCCTTATTATATTTTAATCTCTTTGGCTAAAAGCGAATTGAAAATGACATTTAGGCATAACGCGAATAGGCTATTTGACAACATTGAAAATATATTACAAATTGTGGTCATCCTATTAGATAATGGCCTAAAAAAACATATTTCACTTTATTATATTCATATTATAGTATATTTATTGTAAATTACACGAAATAAAATGTAGTAATTTAAAATTCTTTATCTGTGACGGAGAACGCCCTGTGATTGGTGGCAACTCTGGTGACGTCACATGCAAGCAAACAAAAGATTGTTGTTCGAGTTTTATGTTTTCTGGTTGTTCAATTTGGTTTGTGAGCTATTTCGGAAGCACTTTTCTGACAATTCTTATAACGAGTGGCATAAATATTTGTTTCCAACCGAAATACGGAGTCAAATTTTGTGCGAACCGATAACAGCAACCTACCCAAAATAGATGCATTTATGGTTGCACTTTTCTTTAAGAATAACGCAGATTACTATGCTGCGGAACTCAAAAATGTGAAAACAGCAGTGTAAGTACCATTTAGGAATTATTACTTACATACCTGATCTATAATTCATGAATTTTGCAACATCTCATTTTGGGGTTCGATGGAACAGAAACAAACAGTTTGTTTGGACTATTTAAAGACGTATTTGTACACTGTGGCACTACACACCATTTATAAACCATTATAAACAATATATTTGAAGTAAAATAATAAAATTCACTTCCTAACCGGTGTTTTGGAACTTGTTTACTTGCGTGTGACGTCATGTGACCAGCGCCATTACAGAATCATCGTTTTTGGCGCAGTTTCGAAAATTTAAACTTTAACATAGATTTTTATTGTTAATACAGTAGATCTCCCAGAAATATCAATGTTGTTCGCTTATTATGTAATAAAGAATATTTTAAAACTATTTGCAAAATTTGTCAAATAGCCTATTAGTCTATTTACGAATTAGGTACACCTCGCGTAAAGAGTAGAAAGCACCTCTCCGCAAGGTACAAATGTACTCTTCGTAATTAGTAACAAGCGTATTGGTGCCTTGACCGGGTTCCCGCGCGCCTTAATCGACAACCGTCTACAATTACGTAATGTTATTGTCATTGTCAAACTTTGGACGATGGCTCGACGTCCCACGGCAACGGCACTTATATTAAACAGCCAAGTGGGAGTCTTATGAGGAAAGACGGTTCCGTACAAACTTACAGGTACCTATGTGAATAGTTTGTCGATCACGGGAATGTAAGGAGTTAGGTAGTTGTACGGAATAATCGCTAAAAAGTTGCTACAAATTTTGGGTTTTCAATTTTAAGTTATGAAAAAATATGTGACATAAACGGCCGATAGCGTTCATTTAGAATTTTTTTTTTACAGATTCAAGGGATTGCAGACATTGATTGATATTAATTTCAACTTGATACCTCCTATATTCCTAAAAAAGAGTTTTTGTCAGATAGACAGACGGACAATGAAGTCATCCTATAGGTACGGGTTCTTTTTTCTTTTTAAAGTACGGAACCCTAAAAAAGAAATTTACCTGCATCAACTCCAGTGGCGTGGGTAGAGAACATTTTGAAAACTTTAAAAGTTGCACTATTCCTACCAACGCCAACACTTTTAGTGATTCCATTATGTTTACATAGTTTGAATATTATTGAACGATTTCTTCCAAATTGATCCAAATGTCGATAACTAAACTCCTTTACTTATTAAGCGCCACCTAGTGACAAGACAAGTATCAAGTACTAAACTGACTGTATTTAAAACTGAAATAATAAAAAAAAAAATCTCACGTCTTTTTTAAATAGTAAGTCGGTTGCGTCATTCGTACAGTTGGATGAGCACCTATTGTATATTGTTCCTTCCTACTTAACGATCTCACAAATGGTACTTCTTCAATGAAAATACCAAAATACAAACATGATCAGTAAAAAAAAATATACTAATGTGTCTCATCTCTAGAGATTTTCTTTGAACATTACAAATGTTGGCGTTTAAAGCTGTTTTTTTCGCATGTAAGGATGGGGCAACGGAATTTAAATGCTTAATGCCAAAACATAGAATGATTTGTTCTTGTACAGAAAGTAATGTAAGTAGCAATTTATGAATTGAATTCGTATTGTCCTCTATCCGTCCGATATTAAAATGTTCCAATGCACGCACAATATTCATAAATCATAATACAACTTTCACACACCGATGCACTTGTTATTTGGCTATTATTACGCTCTGTATATTAAATTTTAAAGAGCTTCCACGCTCTTTGGTTTCTAATGGCGCTTGCCCATTTAAAAACCACATTTTAATATCTATGCAAACACAGATTACATTTCAATGGCTTTTTTGAAAATAATTCTATGTTGTCTTTGACACAAAACGCGGCATGATGAAAATTATTCGATTTAGTTTTGAATTAATTCGCGCGCAAAATGTGAATATTAACTGTCACATTTTTTTTAATCCGCCAAGGCACCGAACAATGGCGCGAACAGCCCACGTACTGGTTAACGCTGGCCAGTTTTCAAAACATCCAACCTCGCTTGGAAATTGTACCCGTGTTGTGACTAGAAGAACGGCCGAGGCAATTGTTAAAAACTATTTTTGTTAGGGCATCGGCTTAGACAATAGAGTTTATGTTTATAATGAAAATTATTCTTACTGTTACAGACTACTAGTAGCGCCCCGCGGTTTCAACCGCGTAGTTCAGGTCCCTTGGATATAGAGGGATAAAATATACCCTGTTTTATTCCCTGATAATGTAGCTTTCCAGGGGTGAAATAATTTTCATAATCGGTTTAGTGATTTCATCGTAAAAAAAAAGTTACTTTCCCATTTATAATGATAGAAATATTCACTCAAGTCCAAAAGGATTTAGTGCATTCCGCAGCGAATTTGTTTAGCTATAGGTTATTGTACGAGCTATTTAAGTCCACGCAGTAAATTGAATAAAAAATAAAAATACAATTTTAAAAAAACCCATCAGAATGATTACATCTGCGGTCCGTCATCCGATGCACATACACCAAAAAAAATAAGACTTTCAATTCAACGCCGTAATTTACCCTTCGCTAACTGACCATGCCCAACATTGCTTAACTTGTGTGATTGCAAACACTTAAAAACCACTTCCTACCCAATCAAAAACCTTGAAAGTAAAAGTCAAGTATCATCACCAATAGTCATCACAATCGCATCACAGTAATCGCAGAATCAATTTCACATGATCGTGTGTCCTTCGCGCATGCGCGAGCTCGGAACTCGCGTGCGCAGGATTGCGAGTTGAGAGCTATTATCTATTATACAACAACTTTATATCTATGCATATGAAGCTATAGTAAAATAGAAATAGAGACTGATATTTTTTTTTATCATTTTTGTATAATAATCTCACGCCTTTTTTATCCCTGAGGGGGTAGGCAGAGGTATTCCATTACTGGAAATACCCACATTTCACGAGATATATTGGACCCCTAAACGTGATAGGTGGTGAGCCTATCGCCGGACCGGGTCTATTACACATGTCTCAGAATTAATTCTGAGACCTGCGGGTTTCCTCACGATGTTTTCCTTCACCGTCGAGCTAGTGATAAATATGTACGTAAGTTTTTGAAAAACTCATTGGTACATGCCAGGATTCGAACCCGAGCCTCACTGATTTTAGGCAGGCTCTTTAACCGTCCGGGCTATCACCGCTCTCATCATCATATCATTTTTGGTTGATAATAAATAAAGGATAAATGTATGTTAAATCTAATGGGGGTTAATAATAATAATAACCTTTATTTATCTTCTCCACATATACTTATTTTAAAGGTACAGTATTTTAGGGATCTACAATGGTTCGAGACTGGCACCTAAAATAGGCCTGTGCTATGGAGTGGGTGAAAAATGGGAGCACAGTAATGTCTGAATGTGAGTGCTTGTGGGTTTTTAGGAAGGGGGTGGTGGTTACCAACTAGCCTTACGATGCCGTAATGTTATCTTGGGTTGGATATCTGTCTATATGAAAAAATATCAATAGACAGCTATCCACTAGTTGGTACCTATGTAAGGATAAGTATATGAGGGTGTTGCGTGTGTGTTTGAGTGTGTTTGGGTTGGTTGATACCTGTGGCTAGGTCTAGATCAAGGGTAGTAACAGCATGGGAGTTTATTCAGTGCCATTCTAACGTAACCTGGCAGTTGTCTTAGTTGGAACTGCTCAGTAAACTAAATAAATGCAAATAAAGTTAATTTCAAACCATCTATTCGAAAAGTGACGTTTTGCTCCTCAATAGAAGGGAGCAAAGTAAGTATTTTTCCGATATAATAAGTGCGAATAAAAGTGTTTTGAATTTGGGATTAGAATATTTTTCAACATTCTTAGTGAAAAAGATAAGCAAAATAAGTTTGCATCTAAGGCTGGCGCCACTGTAGTTTAAGTACATCAAACTTTTGTATAACAAAACATAAGTTCCATTTTTTCACGTTACTCGATTATCCAAAGTTACCAAATTACATAAGGGTTAATAGGGTCCCCTTTTACCCTTTGGGTACGAAGAAACAAATCAGATCCTACTAATCGTATTAATATTATACGCGAAAGTTTGTTTGGATGGATGTCTGGATGGATGTTTGTTCCTCTTTCACGCAAAAACTACCGAACGGATTTTGATGAAATTTTACAGTTATATAGCATATACATTAGAATAACACATAGGCTATATTTCATCCCCGTATTCCCACGGGAACGGGAACTACGCGGGTGAAACCGCGGGGCGCTGCTAGTTCAGACTATAGTTTTGAAAACCGGAATTAAATTCCTGAGAATTCACGGATAAAGAACAATTGTACACAACATTTTTCTCACCCAAAAACCTACTTTTTGTCACATTCTAAGGCGACAATTGACTGGCATCTCGAAAACGGAACAATAGAGGTCATTGCTAAACATTTTCCCATTGAGCGCTTACATCAAATTACAAGATCCGAAGCAGCACTTACGAGTGGTCGTAACTTCTAAATTGTTTTACGACAAAGTCGCCTTTGCAGTGTGCATATTAGATCTCAAATTGGCGTAAAGAGGTGTCGATTTGCCGCGTAATATTGATCAGGGCCGGTTTAAGGATTGAAAGGGGTCGTGGCCAGTTGTTTGATTTTTAGATTTGATTTAGATTTGACTTGGCAAATTTTTCCACGGGAACGGGAATTATGCAGGTGAAATCCCGGAAAACAGCTAGTCTACACTAATATTATAAAGATGAAAGATTTCTAGTTTTTTATGTTTGTAACGTATAAACTCAAAAACAACTTTCGTCTCCTTCCTTTTTGTCTTTACTTAATCCAAACACTCGTACAGGGGGGTCATCTCTCACAGCCTTTCGTCTCCTTTCCGGGGGGGGCGGGGTCGTAACTTAATCCGAGCCTGTTATTGGCGTTGTGCAACGTCCATTCAAAGTGCCAATGTCAGGCTTGTGCGACAGTGCGAGTACCGGGTATGAATTGAGTTAATAATGCACAGACGACTGTATTTACATCTTTTTCTATGCACGAGTCGGTTGTTAAGGTCAGGTATTCTGAAGTTTTAATGAAAAGTTGCGATCTTAAGCAGTCCTATCTACACTTCTACACAAACTCCACAAATATTATAAAGAGCAAAGATTAGTGTGTTTGTAACGAATAAACTGAAAATTTACTGCACCCTTTTTAAAAATTCTGTGACTAGTGGAAAGCTTAGTTTTCCGGTAGAAACATGGGCTACAATTTTACCATGGAAACTACCATATAAATTAAACTAGCGACCCGCCCCGGTTTCGCACGGGTACAATGCTAACACTAAAACCTTCCTCTTAAATCACTCTATCTATTAAAAAAAACCGCATCGAAATCCGATGCATAGTTTTAAAGATTTAAGCATACATAGGGACATAGGGATATAGGGACAGAGAAAGCGACTTTGTGTTATACTATGTAGTGATTGTGGGACACAATTCACATACGGTAATTTTGTCCCAAACTAAGCAGAACCTGCACTATGGGTACTAAACCACTTATTAACATACTTAAACATGAAACACCCAGATACGACAGACATGTTCATTCACGAAAATGTATGTCCCGCGCGGGAACCGAACCTACGACCTCCGACTCAGACGGCAGGATCACTACCAACTGAGCCAACAGTCCCGTTAATATAAAGGCGTTAACTTATGTACGGGTATGTACAGTACTGCCGTTTTAATTTGGCAGCTCTGAAGTGTTGAAATATTAAGAAAATGCTATTGCGAAAGGGGCTGCGGAGCCTATGTTCGGAGCAGCCAGGTTAAAACGGCCGTACTGTATGTGACGCCATTCGTGTGGCTAGGCACTAGGCTGTATAGCATTTGCCATAAAAAAGAATAAAGTTTGATGTTGTCAGTTGTTGTAACTGGCCGTTAGTGTCATCAGTACTGGCCACGGGTCTAGGTCGTTCATCTACTAGCCCACATAATTTGCTGCGAACATGAAACGCGCCGCCATGACCGAGTTCCGGCTGATTTCCCGCGTGCGCGAGACATGCGCAGAACAATGAAAATAGAGAAAAAAGTGCGCAGCGGTGTGTGCATCCTTTTTGTTGAAGCTTCTCGTTATAATCCTGATGTTGTTGTCACGATAGTACTTTCCAGAGACACTGGATACAAGGAAGTTTCTAGAATCACCGAAGAGAAGCAAGGGATGTAGATTTTAACCAAAGAGATTAAAATATAATAAGGCAGGCAACTGAGCTCTCAAGGCGTCTCATCGAGGCGACACAAGATCCAAGAGCTCGCAGCTACTTTTTTCAAAGAGTCTGCATAGCCGTTCAAAGGGGCTGTATGGGTACGTTGCCTCGATGTGATGCTTTGGAGGTTTTTAATTTATAATTTAAAAATGTGATTGTTAATAATAATGTAAACTGATAAGGCATAGAGGGGACAAAAAGAGGAAAATTTGATGCCTAAAAGTTATTACAAGTGGAATAAATCTAGTAAGATTTTGATCGAATGACAGCCCGCGTTCATACTAACTGACATGACGCTTGAGCTTCAAAGTTTTATATGAAAATATTCCCAACGCCCCCTCTATGTCCTTTTATATTTTAATTTCTTTGATTTGAAAAGTCAAAATGTCTGCGAAATAATTTTACGTTGGACTGTTCATCTTTTATATTTAAGTTGATGCTTCTCGTGATTATAAAACTGCTTTGCTGTCACGATAGAACATTCCAGAATCACCGGAGATAACTTTCTCTGTAAGGGATGTAGATTTTAAAACCAGCGATTTTTTCCAAAATGCAAGAGTAATCTAATATTTATATTGTTTTTAATTGAAGAGGCCTTTATTATTATTGAAGGTTTTACAAAAACGGATGTTTGTTTTTATGTTCGTCGCCTATGCGTTGTATACCATTCGATTATATGACGTAATCGATACGATTACGGTCCAACTTTGGTGAATTGTAAATGCAGAAAAGGTTATAGAAAAAAAAATGATAATTCTAACGGAAAAAATGGATCTGCATATTATTTTCACTGAAACGGAACAAATCCCAAATCCCACAGAACGGAAAGTATGAATCAGCCTTTATACAGCCTGAAATACTGAACCGATCACAATAAGTGAGGTGTTGGTTCCGAATGTATCAATAACGTCACAAAATATTCAAAATGGCGGCGAGCGTATCAACATGATTTTTTGATGGAAACAGGCGAACGCAAAAAATTTTGTCCCGTATTTTACAAAATCAACAACGCCCGACTAGTCGTCCCACAAATCCTCTCATCGGATGAATATGTACAAAAACGTGAGATGAATCTACGGACAAGTCGTCGCACTGTCGGCTCGAATAATTGTCAATAAAGCTGGATTGTTAGCGCTTGAATGTGGGACAAGGTTGAGCGCCATTCAAAATTGTGGTTACTCGCCTGACCCGCACTTCTTCACACATTACATATTTCTTAGGCGTAGGCAACGATGTTAAATACAAGATGGAGTATACTCATACTGCGCGGGTTCAAATATTACTACTAGACTACGACATTACATACTCTTAGCGTATTTATATAATACATCAATGACGGCGAAAGATGATACGAAACGAATGATATAGAAAGAGACAGCTAGTCAAGAGTTGCCCTTGATATACGACTTGAAATATAATGCTACTAAATAAAATGTGGTTAATTAACTACATTTGTCGGCCTCAGTTTTCGCGCTCTAGTAAGATATCATACCTTGGACGCTCTCGATAGAAGTACTTCAATTATTAAGACACCACAAAGTCGGTTTAGTCACTGAATAGAATTATAAGAACAATAAGAATACAAACCGACGTCAAAGTATCCCACTAAAAAGGATACAATAATTAAATATAGTATTATTTGGAGTCAGAGCAAAGCTAGTTTTAATGATTTTAGCAAAACTAAAAAAAAATACACACGCTTTTTATCCCCGAGGGGGTAGGCAGAGTATTACATTTCGGGAGATATATTAGCAAAACTAAAATATCTGTAATCTACATCTACATCAACAATATTATAAAGAGGAAAGATTTTTTGTATGTCTGCAATGAGGTACCGAAACTACGGCACCGATTTCAAAAATTATTTCACCAATGGAAAGCTAACTTTTCTGGGAGTATCATGGGGTATAATTTTCCTACGGGAATGGGACGTGCGCTAGTAAATCGCGGGAAACAGCTAGTTTCCCATAATGTGAAAGTGTCATCTCGCTATTACGGCCGCTAGTTGCGCCACCACCCGCAGCTAAGTCAGACACGGTTACTGTTTATGCTTTATTCTCTCGAGGTGACGACACGGACATACTTATTATACTTATTGTTGTTTCGTATGTTTTGCTATTTGCTATGTCTCGCTCCGTCTATCCGAGGTCTTTTGAAAACCGTATAATTGTGGATCCTTGGATAATGAAACGGTAAAGCCGTATTTTCACGGTGCTCGGACTGAGACTCTACTCGGACGCTACTAGTATCGTACTTGCCCTTTTCCCATTATTTGGGGTCGGCGCAGCATGTTTTTTCCTTCCATTTAGATCTATCATACGTCATATCTACATTCACTTCCATCTTGTACATATCATCCTTCCAACAATCCATCTTTTCTTTGGTCTACCCCTCTTTCTATAACCTCCCACATTCATATCAAGCACTCGCCTTACAACGTTACTCTCATCCCTCCTCATTATATGTCCATACCAAGACAGATGATTACCTCTCAACTTCTCTATCACGGGTGCTACACTATCATGTAAACACTTGGAAATGTAATAAAGCAGTAAAGCCGTATTTTCACGGTGCTTGGAATAAGACTCTTCTCGGACGCTACTAGTATAGGTGGCAACTGGCACGCTAAAAAACTGGGCTTCGAGCGATTTTACCCCTTTTTGAAATTGCTAGTGGTATACTGGTCCGAATGTTTTCTTGATACTGTGCCAGTTTACCTTCTGCTGACTTGATAGGGGGCAACTGGCCCAAGCTATTTTTAACCGACTTTAAAGAAGGGGAGGTTAGCAATTCGTAGCGTATGGTTTTTTTGATATTACCTTAGTTCTTTTTTTATTTAAAAGCTGGTGCTTTCCGTGTTCTCATTTCAATTTTGTCCGGTTCTGACAATGGCATCCTTGAGAAAACCATATAATTCCTAAATTTGCATTAAGTTTGCGACAAATGGACGAATAACTCAATATCACGATAACCGTTCTAGATTTTTTTTTTTTTAATCGAGTGGCGGTTCTATACGCAACATAAATTTACTCTATGACGTTAGCGTTTTCTCCAATGTCCTGTGTGATTAGAAGGGACAGTGCATACCTCAGCCTCTTGTGTTACACGACAAATGAGTAGAAAGGGCATACATGACCACAGGATAAAAATTCTAGCGAACAAAGATTATCACACATGTATACCTGTACACATCATCTTAACATCGTCAACCCCTAACAGCCCCTCAGTCAGTTCATCATCTATTATTATAGGAGGTATAAAATAAATGTACTAAGTATTCAAATTAAAAATTAAAGTTATTTTTTTCCTTTGTGTAAGTTTTAGGATTTTTCGATTTTATGTGTAACTTCATGTATGTATAACGCTTTGGTTTAATTATATGTCATAATGTAAAGTAATCTCACACGAGTCTACTTCGGATTAGGAGATGGTCGTTAGGCTAGTCGCCACCTAACTTTTCCAAGCCACCCAAAGGTATCTGACATGGCTTAACGAGTCCACTTATTGAAAGTCATTGCAACTCCACCGCTTCAAGGTGTATGGTTGAGGAGAAGAAGCGATACAAGAAACTCCTCAACACATTATTATTTTAATAAATTTAAACTTCATACCTAATTGGGTTACATTGTGGGTACGAGTGTAACAAAAACCGGGACCAATGATTTAACGGATAATAGACAAGAGGTTGGTTATAAGAAGGAAATATTAATTGAGTACCTACCTATCCTAGGTTAAAGAGGCATTCTGCGAAATTCTCAAGGGAACGGGGAAAAACGGAATCAACGCGAAATCCCAGGAATCGCAGAATTTAGAGAGCTAAAAGTTAGAATACGAGTAGCTTACACAATGCAAGCACCTCCTAAGAGAGGATTTTCAGATATTCAGAAACGGGTATAACCAGGATCTACGCGAACAACGCCACTGGGCACTCGAGAGTACCTTATCCCTTTAGAACTCTTTAAAACGCAATCAACTCTGGAATTCCTGGTTTGAACTGCTTAGGTCTCCAGTTTTACCCTCGCTTGCAAGTAGTCGGTCCATAGCTTTTACGACCCCGGAATAGCCACTAACAATGCCTAGTTCACTACCCTGCTCACAACAATCCTAGGAAGCAATAATTTCCTTAATAAAACTTTTTAAATCCACCGTGAACCGTCTCAAGCGCAGCCTTTATCGTTCAACAAACCCTTTTTGCTACCGACTCTTTCGCGCGCGCGCGTAAAGTGTATACGCGTCTCTGTCCCGCGGCGGCCATTGCTGTGTTGCTAGGCAACCGTTTGTTTACGCAGCAGGCAAGCAAGTTGAACGGTCGATATACGCGAACCTGAAACTTGGTTTATGTTCGATGTAAATTGAAATGGTAGAAGTAAATGTTTTATAAAGTTTTGTTTAAATGTGGCATCATAATATAATATCGGTTGCCAGAGGCAATAAATCAGTTATATTACATATTTTAAAATAACTATGAATAAACGTCTTAGAAATATTTTTTCATGTTTAAAATATATTTGGAAGATGATGAACATCTTATAGGCAAAAAAGGGTAAGGTACTAAGCGTATCTTTACGGCCAAATTATCAAGATTCTAAAGTAACATTCACAGGTAACTTTCAACAGATTCCACACTTTTTGAATGAATCGCTAAACATTCAAAAATTCCTTTTGGTAGAAGACCGATTTAAAAAAATATCTTAATACAGATTTAATAAAAAGTTTGTATTCTCAATATTATCATTTATAGACAGTTTGCAACATTGAGTAATTTTCAATCGAAAGTACCTTGATTCGGGGCAGTCAGTTTGGTGATAAATAAATTTCTGAAAAGAGTAGGTATGTTCATTTAGAACACAAACACATACTATCTACTGGTAGAAGTTTTACCTATCCAAGTTTCCCGTTTATAAAATTAAAAATGAACATCGGAACTCGCGATCTTATCTCTAATCTTTACGTTACCCAGTTACACACTTTTACCGGTTTCCCGCATCTTTGTCAACTTTAATTTGTCTACTTTGAATAAAAACTAAAGCCTCTGCCACCATTCCACTCGCGTCCGAACAATTTAACTCGTGCTATGCGCTCCCAATATAACATGAACTGCAATTTCCAACCAAACTACAAGGATAACATAAAAATACCGTAGTTGTGTAAACTTTAACGGGTCTACTTAAAACGGGCGTATGTTGCTGGCCGAACGTGACTAGAATCCGTTGCCATTGACGATAATTTTTAAAAAGAGTATGCGGGCAGCGCGCCTAAAACATCTGTCAAGTGTCAGTTTTTACTTTTCTTTCGGATTACAAGCAGCCAGTATTTGCTATGTCGCCAACAGGGCGAATAATTAGTCACGTACCAATTTTACTGCTTTATTATTTTTAAATATGCACATAAATGTAACAAATACTCACGTTAGCCGAAGTGTAACATTATGTACTTTATGTTTTTGTGAATTGCTAACCAAGGAATAGGAACTTGTAAATGCCGACTATTGGACAGAATAAAGTACAAAACAACACATAACTTTCCTTAAAGAAAGAAAAGGGAGAAGGTATCACAGTTCGAGAGGATTATTACCAAAGAGATTAAAATATAATAGGACAGAGAGGACAAAGCGAGGAAAATTTGAAGACATATTATTCCAAGTGGAATAAGTCTAGTACAATTTTGACCGAATGACAGCTCGCGTTCATACTAACTGACATGACGCTTGAGCTTTAAACATGCTTCAAAGTATTATATGAAAATATTCCCAATGCCGCCTCTATGTACTATTATATTTTAATCCCTTTGGTTATTACCTATACACGTAATTTAATATTGTTACGCGAGCAATTCTTATAAATATGTTACGTATATTTTTGAAACGGCTCTACTGATTTGGATTGAATTTTGTAATTAGATAAGGTTTTTAATTTAAATTATATACTTGGGTGTCTTTACTAGAAAAGATTCTCCAATAGAGCCCAAGTCTGATTCGTAATTCGGAAATAATCCAATCAGTTTTATCGATTAAAGAGAACATTTCAGTTTTACGGATGTTTCTAACCCGACAAAATTACGAAGTCACTTAGCCACAGGTTTGCAACTGTCAACGTCAAACATGCGATTGTTTGTGGTCTTGATAGAGGTGCGTTCCAAAAACGAAAACTTTCACAAAAACTTAGATAATAGATCAAAACGCTGACGCGTAGTTGCCATTTCGTAACCTAACCCCAGTTAACCTCCGAGCGAGTACATACTCGCATTACCAAGTAAATACATACGTTGTCATTGTAATTCAAATAGATTTAAACTACCTATCGTTGAGCGTGTGTCGCAAGGATGGACCGAATATTCTATGCCTCTGATGTAATCTTCGAGTTTTCTTTTGTTGTTTATCGCTTCTGAAATCTGTCTTGTCTATGGTCGTTCTTAATTTGAAGCTTTGTCATTTCTGTGCATTGTCCGGACGGTTGCGGTAGGTCGACTGACACCTTCGGTTTTCGCACTCTACTGTAAACGTTTGACACGGTCGTGTTACCGGTACTCCTGCGCAGGTATAGCAGCAAAAGTGTGGTGATATTTAAAAAAGCATTTGCTAGTCGGACGCACACGAAGGGTTGCGTAAAATGAAAAATAAACTTTTATTTCTACTTTTTTTTGGTATAACAAAGATATTCTATATAAAAAGAGGTAGATATCTTACTAGAGCGCGGAAACTGAGGCCGACAAATATAGAATAATTAGTAAAATTTTATTTAGTCGCATTGTATTTCAAGTCCCATTTCAAGCTCCCATCTCTTTCTTAATCATTAGTTCATTATCATCTTTCGCCGTCATTGTTGTATCCTTAAAATACGCTAAGCGGTATGTACGTAAATGTTGTAGCCACTCGTAGCGGAACAACATCCAAAAACGCGCAGTGTAAATAAACTTATCTTTCTTTAATACCTTTTTTTTTAAAACAGTAAAAAAACCTACTTCAATCTTCAACTTATATGGTTTTCTCATGCATGCCGTTGTTAGAACTGGACGAAATTATAAATGGGACCAATCTGGATGCACCAGCTTTCAAATAAAAAAAGAATCATTTAAATCGGTTCACCCAGTCGAAAGTTCTGAGGTAACAAACATAATAAAAAAATAAATAAAAAAAAACAGACGAATTGATAACCTCCTCCTTTTTGAAGTCGGTTAAAAATATGAGGCATTCGTAATTTAGTTTTGTGTAACCAAATTTCTTAAATAAAGAACAATAATAGTACGGTTTCCATAGTAAGCCCTAAATTCAGGTATGCTAATCCATTATTCGGAAAAGTAGCTGAAATCGATTAAGTAGTCGATACTGAACAAACTAATTTCAAGAATTGCGCTTATTCCGTTACATAACTCCAAAGATTTCTAGAGTTACCTTCATTTTTAAGAAGTGAGGCAAAGGCATTTTTGGAAAAGGTTGTCGAAGAACGAAATGTCAATGCCCTAAGGCAGCGTCCCGTGAGTCAACACCGCCTGTGTCAATATGCGCTCGCGCAGGGACCCAAAGGTTGTGCGCTGCAGAACTATCAGTTACAATTATATCTTATAAAAATATTAGTGTATGTTCGTCCTTTATGCGTTCCTGATTCAATTACAATGAATATTAAAGGAGACGTTCCATCTTGGGCCTGCAAATTGTACACCAGCGTGAAAGATATTTAAAGAAGTGGAATCATATTGAAAACTCTTTACACCCAATTTCCATGTTATTGTGAATTAGTCCGACAAACGTCAAAATAATGTCAATTTGAATTTTACCGGGCAGGTCGCATTTTTTTTTTGTCGTCGCGTTACCATTTTAATGAAAATTAAAGTTTATTGTGCAACGAAACTAGACAAATATGAGCAAAATCGTGAATAAGACTAGTAAATGAATTAATATTTATCAAAAAAACTAGTGTACGGGTGCAGGCCCAGTCTCCATACATTCCTGAAACATCCCCTTTAGTTCGAATCCGGGCGAGATCTACCAATGAGTTTTACAAAAAAACTTACGTATATATTTATCACTAGCTCAACGGTGAAGAAACGGTAAGGAAACCCGCAGGTCCCAGAATTAATTCAGAGACATGTATAACAGCACCCGATCCGGCGATGGGCTCATCAACTATCACGTTTAGGGGTCCCATATATCTCGTGAAATGTGGGTAGAGGTGAGAGATGAGGTGAGCAGTGATAGCCCGAACGGTTAAAGAGCTGGTCGAAAATCAGTGAGGCTCGGGTTCGAATCCTGGCATGTACAAATGAGTTTTTCAAAAACTTACGTACATATTTATCACTAGCTCGACGGTGAAGGAAAAACATCGTGAGGAAACCCGCAGGTCTCAGAATTAATTCTGAGACATTTGTGTGCTCCGGCAATGGGCTCACAACCTATCACGTTTAGGGGTCCAATATATCTCGGGGATAAAATGCGTGAGATTATATTATTATTATTAAAAATAGATGAAATTGACTTAGTAGTCGATACTGAACAAACTACTTTCAGGAATTGCGCTTACTCTGTTACATATTGTATACAAATTTGGGCTACATAATATGGTTGTTTTTCGTTGTCGTATAACTTAGGTACCTACTGAAAAAAGATTCTTCTACTTCTGTAGTAGGCTCATATAATATACCTTGTATATTGTGCCTATTAATCGACTTGACGCTATGTAAGGCTATTAATTATAATTTCATTATTATTTCAAACCATATTTACTAGTAAGACATAAGATTAAAAAGAGCTGCCCTTGAGTTTCTTGCTGGTTCTTCTCAGGGTACTGCATTTGGAACCAGCAACTCGTCGGTGGAAATGGGCTGCACTTTACACTTAGCCAATCTTCATGGACGAGTTTAGAGTGTCGGGTTATTAGACTATTGACTCTTCTAAGTGTAATTTTCGATTACCTACAGAAAAATAAATATATTTTCATTATAGGCTGACAATACCTTGTACCAAAAGCCTTAATAAAAAAAATGATTAAAAAAAACTTGTTGTCGGGTAATGAATTTCCCGACGAAAAACCTAGAGTCTGACTCTCTCCGTTACGACAATATACGTTATCTTGCGACATTATTTATTTATGTATTCGAAGAATCCCAATAGCTGTCACACAAGTCACTGAACCCGAATTACAATAACAAACGAAAAAAACAGTTTCGAACGTTGAAAAAAACTTGGTCAAAGAATCTTTAAGCTGGCGGACATTTTTGAAATTGTAATTGGGATTTTTGAAATTGAAATCGACTTATAGAATATCGATATTAGCATATAATACGGGTCAGTTTCGGCGCTGTTTTTTGACCTCTTGAACTATATTTATAGACATTTTCAAGGAAGGAAACGAAGTTTGTTCTCTTTGAATAAAGATATATTTTAACCGACTTCAAAAAAGAGGAGGTTATCAATTCGTCTGTATTTTTTTTTGTTTGTTACCTCAGAACTTTTGACTGGGTGGACCGATTTGGATGATTCTTTTTTTTCAGCTGGTGCTTCCAGATTGGTCCCATTTTAATTTCGTCCAGTTCTGACAACGGAATCCATGAGAAAACCATATAAGTTGAAGATTGAAGTCGGTCCAATGTATCTCGTGAAATGTGGGTATATCCAGTAATGGAATACCTCTGCCTACCCCCTCGGGGGTGAAAGGCGTGAGATTATTTTTTATTTTATTTATTTTTTTATTGAAGTCGGTTTTTTTTACTTTTTGGAGTGGTTATAATTATACCGTACTATATAGCGTTCTCTCGCTTCGAATTGGTTTATCAAAATAAAATACATATGTACAACGCGTAACAGAATAAGCGCAATTCTTTATACACCCCAATTAGTATATTCATATAAAAAAACTATGATGCCTTCGTACTTTAGTTGTTTAAAAAAAATTCTTAAAGAGGAATGAGAAAAAAAATTTCTTAAAAGGTACCTGCAGTATCCATAGGTAGCACTAACTTTAGAAATTCTAATTCATTTTTCAAGCTAGAACATCCCTGTGTAACATAGGCTATATTTTATTCCCGTATTCCAACGAGAACGGGAACTACGCGGTTGAATCCGCGCAGAACACTATCTATCTATATATATATAAAATGATAAACTGACTGACTGATTAGTGATACCTATATCAACGCTCAGCCTACACTGGGTCTAGAGACTTGAAATTTTGCACATAGATAGCTTATACAGGGTAGGCATCCCCTAAAAAAGGATTTTGCAAAATTCACCCCTAAGGGGGTGAAATAAACATGGGGAAGCGAAGCCACGGGTAAGAGCTAGTTATTCATATATCCGTATCCATGTCCACATCCCAAATTTCATATCCATAAAGTGGAGCACTCGTATAGCCCTGCGATGCCAGTGTGTTTGTAACGATCACGCTAGTTAAGCAAAGTTAAGTGCGGTCAGTTAGTCAATGGGGTGACCGCCTAGTGGCATTTATATCACGAGCGCTTCCGTGTTTGGGAAGGCACTTTAAATTGTTGGTCCCGGTTTTTGTTGTGTTTACGCACAATGGAAGTCGTTAAGCCATATCAGATACCCTTGGGTGGCTTGGAAAATTCTGACTGTTAAGTGGCCACTAGCTTGACACCATCTCCCAATCCGCGGTGGGCTAGCGTGGACCATACTTCCTCATGTGTGAGGAAAGACCCTTAGCTCAGCAGTGGGCTGTTACGGGTTGATGATGATGATATCCATAACATTCCGAGTCAAAAGCTTCGGTACGAGCTTACACCGTACTATTTTCTGTCAGTCAGCAAAAACGGTGTGAGAAAGGCGACGACACCTTACACCGCGAGGACAAAGCCGCCGTCTTTCTAAGAACGTGTTTCTTGATATTATTGTAAAAAAATGTTTTAGCATAGTCAAAACTGTCGAATCGCGTGGGAGATTGTAGCTCAAACACACTTTTAGTTGCGTTTACATCAAAGAGGGCATAGAGAGGGCATTGGGAATATTTTCATACAAAAACTTTAATCTCAAGCGTCATGTCAGTTAGTATACCTATTTCGAATCGAGAACCTTCGCCTTTTTTGATGAAAATGAAGATGATTGACAAATTTAAAATGGAGTAGTGACAAATTTAAAATAATTTATAAAGTTGGAAACAGAACCTAATTGGAATTAGTGATTTCACATTTACATACCTTGTGGGGGAGAAGAGTCAAGCTTGAAGCATCAGGATCTCATGTCAACCCCGGAGGTTTCTTACAAAAATGTGGGTATATCAACCCATACTGCAATAAAATAAATTCACTATAAACCACAATATTTATGGAATTCAACCAATGCAAATGGAGAAGTTACAAACTAACAGCTTACCAAATTGGAATATAGAAGAATACTTCAGGAAACATTCTTTCTTTAACAATGAGTTTCCTAATAAAATTTTGAAGTAGGGTAGATTCTGCAACGAAACACAAAATGTTTGAAACTAGAAAAAAATCAAGAAATCATCATGATCTAACATCGTTTAAGTGTTGAAAGATATATCAAACTCACCAGGATGTTCAAGTTTGAGCTCAAAAGCATTTGCTTTTGTAAAATGTCGCTAGCCAAGTTATTTCGACGACATCACGGCTAAGAAAGAACGAAGTCAACGTTCTGTATTTGGAAGACCATCTCTCACACACTTCCCGAAAAACACGGTAACTGTAGGCTATCTTGACCTCAAATTCACAAGACACAATTGTGCAAAAATCATAGTTCAAAACCCTTTGACATTTAAGTGATCTCAAATATAATAACACAACACTATTTTCCCTATATTATTATTATTTATAACTTTACAATGCATTTAAATTGAATAACTTATTTTTGTCAACAAAAGGAAATTCTGTCGTAGAAATTGACAACACCGACTTCTTTTTAAATTGAAGTTTGGCAAAGGCAAAAGCATCATCACATTCTGCCTATTTTTGAGTCACAATATTAAATGTTTCAATACGAAAGTACAACGTTACACTCTTTTTTATCAACTCAATTGATCTACAAAAGTACTAGGGTACCAAAAACAGCTGACACGCACATCACCTCATGGTCTCGTAGGACGAGCTTACTTTCGGCAGGGCTATCATTGCTCTGTGCTACGGTTACGCAAAAATCCATATCTATGCAGCGTGATGTAAAACGTGTACATTTCGTAAATATGATATCATCTGTGTGCTTAGGATTAGTGGATGGGATTACGGACACGATGTAATTGGGTTGCTATAAAGGCTCGCACTAAAACCGAATAAAATGGTACAATACTTTTTCCATAAAAAGAGCTACCCTTGAGTTTCTTGCTGGTTCTTCTCGGGGTACTGCATTTGGAACCAGCAACTCGTCGGTGGAGATGGGCTGCTGTTTGCATTTAGCCAATCTTCATGGACGAGTTTCGAGTGCCTTGTTATTAGACTCTTGACATTTCTAAGTGTACTATTTGTACCTACAGAAATAAATGATTATTAAATTTGAATGATATGGGGACGTTCGTTTAATAGAAGACAAACTTGCGTACCTACATATTTATCACTAGCTCGTCGGTGGCGGAAAACATCGTGAGAAAACCCTGCACCACGCTTCGACGATGAGCTCACCACCTATCACGTGTAAGGATCCACAAAATATACTGGTGAAAAGTTGTAGGTTTCTAGCAATGGTATTCCATGGCTTCCTCTGTCGACTCTATTGGAATAAAGACGTGAGCATAATATCTATTATTGAATTACGAAAACGCCAGATTTAAATAAATTAAAATATATTTTTTCTACACCTGCCAGCATCTCAAAATACATTTAAAAACTCCAAAGAGACTGGACATAATAATCTCGATTTTTCTACCAGACCATAAATAAAGCCACGTCACAAAGACAGTGTCAAACAGCGCCACAATACCTACCAGCCAGCATTATCTACCCCTCAAGTCAGTCGTGACGGCAGATAGCGCGCGAGCAAAAAAAAAGTAAAAAATATCCATTACACACAATGGATGCGCACGAATGCAAATGGCGGCGGAAAACGCGCGGGAAATTGGGTACAGATAGCAAATGGCATTTATGTGCAAAAGTAATTACGTGTTGTCAGTTTTCACGGGACAAGTGCGCTCGGACAGCATCTCTACTCGGACCTGGTCTTTACTTGGACAAATCAAATAAAAATTCACGTTTTTCTGTAGTTAATAAAATACAATAAGAAATATTAATACTCAAGTAAAAAGGGTACTTTTAACTTGTCCATGGAGGTTGGCTGAATGTAAACAGCAGCCTATCTCCACCGACGAGATGATTCCAAAGGAAGTAAGGAAGAACAAGCAAGAAACAGGAAAAAGTGTGATCGGTAAAATTATTTCTTATATTTTGAATTAGCAGCGCCAAGGATTCCAATACTAAATGCACCCATATGTTATATGTTGCACTAAACCTTATCACAACACCTCACGATTTCCAACTTTACGTAAAACGTGTTAGAAAATTATCACGAGCGCCCTAGTAAAGATAAAATTGCTGATAACAAAATTATCGGTCAGACGATGTTCCCGCCATTTTTGCTGTCATTAATCGTTATCTATGGGTGAATATAAAAATATTATATATAAAAAAAGAGGTAGATGTCTTACTAGAGCGCGGAAATGGAGGTCGACAAATATAGATAATTGTTCTAATTTTATTTAGTCACATTGTAGCAGCGAATGTTTGCATTTTTCACCTATTCGTATTTCAAGCGCAACTCTTGACAGATAGCCGTTTCTTTCTTTATCATTCGTTCCGTATCATCTTTCGCCGTCATTGTTGTATCCTATAAATACGCTGAGAGGCAAGTACATTATTCAAATGCGCGCAGTATGAATATAACTCATCTTTACTTTAATATCTTTGGTGAATATTGAGAATAGGATATTAGTTTACCAATAAAGCTTCGGTACTTAAGTTATAGGTAGGTATAAATGCAAAATTGGCTCGGTCTATTTGCTTTATGGTCAAACTGCTTTATGACGTTTGATAGGATAGCATGTATACTGCAACCTCGTGAATGCTTTACTATTAATGACGACTAATGGTTTTTAATCACACTATTGACGACTGGGGAATCGTAATCCTTATCACGAGGCAATAACGTCTAAAATTAAACATAAATCTCACAATGAAACTGTAGAATTATGAAGAAGGGATACCTAAATAAGCTATGAAGGATGAAAGCTTTTTGAGAATTTTAGTTTGATAGTTTTTTTTGCAGGCATCGAGCAAAAACTACGGAACAGAATTTAATGCAGTTTACATTATTTGAAATTAAAATAAGGACGAACAAAATACAATTAGCTAAAGCATGTCAAAAATCAATTTTAAAAATGTACGGTGACGTTACGGAAGAGCTCGTAGCCTTGCGGTGTCAGTGTGTTCGTAACAATCACACTGGTTAAGCAAAGTTGGGTGCGGTCAGTCAGTGAATGGGTGACCCGCCTAGTGGCATTTATACCACGAGCGCTTCCGTGTTTCAGAGGCACGTTAAATTGTTGGTCCCGGTTTTCGTTGTGGAAGTCGTTAAGCCATGTCAGATACCCTTGGGTGGCTTGAAAAATTCTGACTGTTAAGTGGCCACTAGCTTAACACCATCTCCCAATCCGCGGTGGGCTCGCGTGGGAGATTAAAGTCCATACTTCCTCGTTTGCGAGGAAAGACCCTAAGCTCCGCAGTGGGCTGTTACGGGCTGATGATGACGGTTACTTTACTATGATGTGACGTCATAAATGTTTTACTTTTCGGTGTTTTTCTCTGTATATTGAAATTTTGCTTTCAGTACAAAATTTTAAAATTCAAATCAAAATACATTTTTAAATCGCGTCAGAGTTGTTTACCTGATTCTCAATTCACCAGATGTAGTAATTTCAAGCAAAAAAATTTGTGGAACAATATTTTTACATACAAACATACGTACATGAAGCTCACGCCATTGTCCCACAGAGGTAGGCAGACGATGGATCGCCACCTTGCTCGATCTCTGCATACTTCTTTCGCTTCCTTTACATCCATAAGCCTTTTCACGCACGCTCTTTTACTCTTTGCACTCCGGACCCCAGCTTTTTGAAGGACGTCACTTATTTGATCCGTGAACGTCCTTCTGGGGCGTCATCTTTCCTTCATAATACGTTCTAAATGACCAAACCAAACCAATCTTTTTAATAAATTTATTTTTGATACAGCCAACTACCATTGCCGATAGGTATCCAATATTCCAGACCGCAAAAAAATCTAGTGTGTTTGCGTCCAATAAAATCCATCCGCCAATATCAATTATAACCTCTCCTTTTTTCCGTGGTAACAATAGCTGGTTTTGCGTGCAAACAGCAATTTAACGTAGATACGACGACGTGAGATTACAATGAATCCAGAATTGCCTTGTTCAATGTCGTTTGCTTACCTACTGTGCGCTAGGTGTGACGACATTGCTGTGCGTGTTTTGTAGATGCCTATAACGTCTTAGGACTGATAATATAAAATATTTTCATACCATCTATTCGAAAAGTGACGTTTTGCTCCTCAATAAAAGGGAGCAAAGTAAGTATTTTACGATAGGGTTTTTATAAGTGCGAATAAAAGTGTTTTGAATTTGGAATTAAAAATATTCTTCAACATTCTTAACCAAAGAGATTAGCAAAACAAGTTTTTTAATTTCTCCGGGCAGAAAGAGTCAACTTTCGGCCCGCTGCGCTAAACGAAGTTGCCGCTTCCGTCGAAAATAAAAAAGTATTCACACCTCGGTAAATAAATAAGAAAGCCTCAGATCACATGTTATGTGATATGGGACATTTCTTAATTTACTTCCCTAGATGTGTAATATACTATATTTTGAAATTGTTACAAAAATGTATTTTATTTAATTACACGACTACAGCGAAGCAAAGAGGAGAGTTATGACGTAAGCTTATACACGTATGTATTTTTTTGGTCAACGTGGAATTAAATCTTTGCAAATATAAAACAAAATCAAGGAAAAATTGTGATTCCTCCGTCCATTGCCGACAAGTCATCACGTACAGTCATGACAACGTAGTGAACACCCCTATTAATTAACTCAGTAACTATGCCAAGGATAATCATTGGATTAACGAGAATTATAACGAATCGTCGCCCACGTCTAAAACTTTATTCGATTATACTTTATGCCCTTAAAAATAATATTAATAAGTCTAATTTTAAGTTAATATAATTTTAGTTTGAGGAGTGCTTATAACTAACAAACAATAATATAATAATATAATCTCACGCCTTTTATCCCCGAGGTATTCCATTACTGGATATACTTACCCACATTTCACGAGATACATTGGACCCCTAAACGTGATAGGTGGTGAGCCCATCGCCGGACCGGGTCTGTTTACACATGTCTCAGAATTAATTCTGAGACCTGCGGGTTTCCTCACGATGTTTTCCTTCACCGTCGAGCTAGTGTTAAATATGTACGTGAGTTTTTGAAAAACTCATTGGTACATGCCAGGATACGAACCCGAGCCTCACTGATTTTCGGCCGGCTCTTTAACAAACTATGGATCTAAGAAATGTGAAAATAAATCATATTTATTTATTACTAGCGACCCGCCCCGGCTTCGCACGGGTGCAATGCTGAATTTTCTTTGCTATAAACCTTGCGGAGCCCTAGACCTTTCCAACGAATGGAAAACCATGGAAATCGGTTCGTCAGTTCTGGAGTTAAATCGTCAGGAAGGAAAACCCGACTTATTTTTATATAGTAGATTATTATTTAAAAGATAAAGTAAACAACGCAGTCGGAGGTAATTCATTTCTAGAACCACTTTTCACGAGTATATTCGACCCTTAAACGTGATTGGTGGTGAGCCCATCGCCGGACCGGGTGTTACACATGCCTCAGAATTTATTCTGGGTTTCCTCACGATGTTTTCCTTCTACTAGCCAGTGATAAATAAAACGCAAGCTTCTTAAAATCTAATTCGTACATGCCAGGATTCAAACCCCGAGCCAATGTGCAAGCAAGCTCTGTAACCACCGGGCTATAAAGAATCACATCTTGCTACATTCATATTTAAGTTCGAGTCTCAAAAACAATGTTTTCTTGCGGTCAGTTATAGCACTTATTCAACTAAGATACAGTTCAAAATGGCTCGAGCAACAATGTCACACCTGTTTAACTACATTATCGATGGTTAAACTGAGTAATAAGTAGCATAAGTTACTCTTACAAATACGTACGTTACGTAACCTCGTCATTGTGGAGTTTGGGAAAGATAGCTTTGCAGATGGTAATGTTACTTGTCACGTGAGAGGTTATATGCCAAGGCTGTGCCGAAAAAAACTAACGGTTTATGCTCTGTGGCACTCAAAACTGCTCATTCATAGATCAATACGAGTAGTGATAGCCTTACGGTTTAAAGAGCTCGCTTCTCGTGATGATAATCAGTGAGGCTCGGGTTGAAACCCTGGCATCTACCAATGAGTTTTTCAAAACTTACGTACGTATTTATCACTAGCTCGGCGGTGAAGGAAAATGAGGAAACCCGTAGGTCTAAGAATTGATTCCGAGGCATGTGTAACGGACCCGGCCCGGGTTGGGTTGGGGGATCGGCTCACCACCTATCACGTTAGGGGTCGAATATTCTCGTGAAAAGTCTGTATTTCCAGGAATTGACTACCTCTACCGACCCTTTGAGGCTAAAACGTAACCATGTTAAAGCTTCATCATCATCGCGATTGGTTCAAAGATGAAAAAAATACAAATTCGCGATTGAACCAATTCGCGATTGGTCCAACTCGCGATTTGCCAAAAATAAAAGAATTTCCAAAATTAAACTATAACATCGTTTATTTCTATTTGAGCAGTGATAGCCTTACGGTTAAAGAGCCGGCCGAAAATCAGTGAGGCTCGGGTTCGAATCCTGGCATGTACCAATGAGAGAATTATTTTCAGAAATTATCAAATTATCAACCAAAAAAAAAATTTTTTTTAGTATAAAAACCTAATTTCGGCTAGGTTTTTTTTTTGGATTTTTTTATGCAAGTATTGTCTCATACTGTACTACAATCCTGCAAAGTTTCATCGACTGAGGAATTAATGTTGGGGTCTTCATACAAAAATCCGCTTCATTGCCTAGACTAGGCGGGTCGCTATTAAATAAATAAATAATCTCCCACACGAGCCCACTGCGGATTGGAAGATGGTGTTTGGCTAGTGGCCATCTGACTGTCAGAATTTTTCAAGCCACCTTAGGGTATCTGACATGGCTTAACGACTTCCATTGTGCGTAAACAATTTTAGCTTGTCCGGCAATAAAGAAAACTTTCAGGACAACTGAAGCGCATTCTATAAAACGCATGCTCAATTGCTCACATGTGGTATTAACGACTACCATATGACAGCTAAACCAGTGCCTAGTCAGTGCATATCAATATCTACTATAATCTATTTCTATAAAAGAATAATTTGATTGTCTTCTCCACCTGAAGTTCTTAAACAGATTTTCACAAAACTTATACAATATGTAACAGAATAAAAGCAATTCCTGAAATTAGTTTGTTCAGACTACTTAATTGATTTCAGCTATTTTTAATACGTGTTATTTTTTTCCGAAAAATGAATTAGCATAGCTGAATTCAGTGCTATGTATGGAAATCGTGCTATTATTGATCGATATTTAAGAAAATTGGTTAGACTCAACTATAGTTCCATTGCATAAATTTTTTTTATGTTAATATACTTATTGAGGTGTATAAGGAATTGCGCTTTTTCTGTTACGCGTTGTATAGGACAAACCTTAAGGTATTTATAAAGCGAAATAAAAAAAAATGCTTCAGATTTGACAAAGTTATGGATTACATTGCCAAAAAAGTAAAAAAAAATAATAGTCTGTTAAAAACTTTGAAACAAATGATGAAGCAGCGAGATAAGAGGATAGACAAAAATTTTTCTTCACTTATTTGAGCAAGTCTACGAGAACTCTGCCTGAATATGATGAAAACTGTTTTCCATTTCAGGTTTGTTTTTTGTGAATTGAATCGAATTGAAAGAATTTTCTCGAATTGGCTTACGCTCTTGCTCTATACAGGAAGGCTTTCATATTTCGTGATTTCTTTGAGGATTGGATCTATCACACAGGACCACGTGTTCTGCGTCAATAGAACTGTTGGTTCTTATTTGTTCATATGTATTACTAATATTAGAAAGAGGAAAGATTTGTTTTTTTGTATGTTTGTTACGAATAAACTCAAAAAGTACTGGACCGATTTTAAAACTTCTTTCACCAATGGAAAGCTAGAAGATCCCCGAATAACATAGACTACAGTTTATTCCCGTATTCCCACGGGAAACTTCGCGGAACCGCTAGTCTATTATATATTTATTAGCTACAGCCGATCCGATAGCCGTCCTGTCCAAATCCTATAGAAAAACGTACTTTCAGTTTTGCCGGAATTTTTAAAGATTCCGGGTCAGTTTCCCATTTTTAGGGTTCCGTACCTCAAAAGGAAAAAACGGAACCCTTATAGGATCACTTTGTTGTCCGTCCGTCCGTCCGTCTGTCAAGACCCTTTTTCTCAGGAACGCGTGGAGGTATGAAGCTGAAATTTATATCAATTACTCAGGTCTACTGTCCCTTGAAGCTGTGAAAAAATCAAACTTCTAAGCCAACGCAATCAAAAGATACAGCCGTTTATGCCGCAAATTTTCGACACTTGCAAGGGAATCAAAACCTACAGAGTGCTTCCCGTGAACTCAGAATCTTGAAATTTGGTACGAAGCAACGTCTTATAGCATAGATAAAGGAAAAATTACGAAAACCATAAATTTGCAAGGTTGTACGGAACCCTCGGTGCGCGAGTCCGACTCGCACTTGGCCGGTTTTTTTTTTCTCTGAAAACCCTATAAGGACTATTTTGAAGATTATAAAGATTACTGAATTTGTTTAGGCGTTGTCAATTGATGCGATGACCAAAAACCGTTTTTTGTTTTATAGAAGATATAAAGAGAGATATGCATAGTTTGAGTGCCTATAATAGAGGCAGCCTTTGCTAAATGACATTGAGTATACTTTAGATTAGACATTATGTAAAATTCGTAGGTATTATAACTTGAGTCGTCGTATAGTCCAGTTTAAAAAAAAAAAAAAAAATCTCACGCCTTTCATCCCCGAGGGGGTAGGCAGAGGTATTCCATTACTGGATATACCCACATTTCACGAAATACATTGGACCCCTAAACGTGATAGGTGGTGAGCCCATCGCCGGACCGGGTCTGTTTACACATGTCTCAGAATTAATTCTGAGACCTGCGGGTTTCCTCACGATGTTTTCCTTCACCGTCAAGCTAGTGATAAATATGTACGTAAGTTTTTGAAAAACTCATTGGTACATGCCAGGATTCGAACCCGAGCCTCACTGATTTTCGGCCGGCTCTTTAACCGTCCGGGCTATCGCTGCTCTTTATGATGATAAAATAGTCATTTCCGATTTATTAGTCATTACTCATATACTTGTAGGTAACTTAAGCAAACTCTACATAACCGTCCACGCCGACGTACTGTACAAATAATGAATCACTTAAATTTACAGTGAACTTTTCATATCTGTACAAATATCTATAGATAAAAATCATTGACTAACAATTATCTTTACAAACGAGCGACAATTTAAACATGGTTTTACCGCATGGTTTTTCAACTTTAAAAAAACCGCTCAACGGCCCGGCGCTAATCAAAACCAAATATTACAAAGAGAATACACATTTCGTAAAAAAACAAACATTACAAAACTCACCTGAGTATGAATATCCTACCCGCTAACAGCGATAACTTTATTTGAACTGTGCCGGCACTTGAAACCATCCGAGACGTCCGCTCGCGACGGCGTCCGATCGGCAACTGAGTCAACTGGCTTGCGAGGAAGCGCAGGCGCAGAGCTACGCTACGCCATCTACGTCACGCACACATGTCAACACTTGTGTGTGTGTAACGAAACCTTCATGAAAATGCAACGTTCGACGAATAAAGGTGCAACGTTTGATGTGTCGATTAATTAAATGACTGCGTATTGTTGATATGTTTAAAATTCTCATATAACACAAAGAAAGGTCGGCCGAAAGTTGAAATGTTAAATTTTTTGTGTCGTTTCTTTAAGACATTTAGTATTCTTTACATTATCTTCTAGCAATTTTTTAGTTAACAAATGTTTACCACTAAGTAAGTCCCGGTCCCGTATAAGTAAGCTTCCCATTGGTAACAGATTTTTTTTAAATCGGCTCTGTTTTTTTGAGTTTATTCCTTGAAAACACAAACAAACAATAATACAAATCATTCCTCTTTGTAATATTGGTGTAGACGTAGACTAGCAGACGGGTGAGCTAGTCTACGTTTGTATGAGAAAATATGGATTTAATATAACTAGCAAATCCATACTTTCCCAATCTCCTAAGTTTAAAAAAAATATATAGACCTTCTTAGTCGGGGATAGTTTTATTTTTATTATAGTGTAGTTCAGTAGAAACATACAAACGCACAATTAAACCTTTATAATTTTAGTAATTAAAGAAAAACTTTTGTAGAAAAGGAACAGTCGATTTTACAAGTTCTCTACACTAGAGGGAGGGGGTTTAATAAACGAAAAATAATGTGTTATGTGTTATCGATTTTAGAAGCTATTAGGTACTGCAACCAAATTGTCCGTATATTCTTTAACACACTACAACACAAGCAATAACCATACGTAGAAAAACAATAGTTAATATTTTAATTTTTAACACAGCTGTAGGCAGTTGCAAAAGACTTAAAGCTGTAACATACAGACAGACACCCGGCCGTTCATAAGAGTCCCTTATTTTGTTAGGTAATTATTTTAAAAGAATAGCACCTATATACGTGCCAACTTGCAAAGGGAAGTAAAAAGAAATGTCTTTTCGCTTCGCCTCGGTCGACAATTACATGGGGCTTTCTTATTTACTTTTCGAGGTGTGTATAGTTTTTTCTGCTGGACAGAGGCGGAAAGCGGCAACTTAGTTTAGCGCAGCGGGTCGAAAATTGCCGCTTTCCGCCCTGACAGATGAAATAGTAGATTGTTATACAAGGGTCGGAAGGAATTGATAACTTCCACCCGCGTTAAACACTCTACTTTTCATTTGGAATTCAAGGAAAGTAAACAAAAAAATTCAAATTTTACAAGAATTCAAACATGCAAAAACGCAATAATACCTACGAAAAGAAACAAAATTGTCAACAATACAACCAAAGAGGTTGGAAGAAAGAGAAACTTTTTCTTTTAAACGTCTTTGAATACTACATCATAGAGTACCTAACCTTAATAACATTACAAAAATAATATACAAATCCTTCCTCTTTTTAATAACATGTACTTTTGGCCGAGTAATAGTGTTCTGTGCTTATTAGTATCGATAAAAACAAGATTTATTACTCTTTTTTTAATTTTTAATATGGAACGTGTACCGCCCCGCGCGCGTTCTATTTTCTGTTGTTTATACCCAATGTTTATACCTACATTCACAAGGCCGCACCTTTTTTACTTATTCTGATGTAAAAAGTTTCGTATCCCTACTAAGTACCTAAAGAGGTTGGAAGAAAGTCATTCTCTTTCCTAGAGAAACATTTTCTTTAAACGTCTTTTCCAAATGTAGTACTATTTTTTTTAAATTCATTCCCGCCCTAAGGCCGGAAGCAATTACTATGAGTCTTTCCCGACCGAGGGCGGGAATCACAGCCCTGTATGTCTCTGTGGTGGGAATCATCGCTTCCGGCCCGGTACTCAGATCCAACATACACTACTTTCCGAGTATGAGATATGAAAAACATTTTTCAATATTAAAAGGTTGGGCTTGCTATTTGTATATAGCATACTATGTAATCAGTAAAATAGAGAATCATCAATATCATTATCATGAAACCGTAACAGCCCACTGCTGAGCTAAGGGTCTTTCTTAACACGTGAGGAACTATAGGCCCTAATCTCCCACGCGAGCTCACAGCGGATTGGGGTATGGTGTTAGGCTAATCACCACCTAAATGTAAGAAAATTTCAAGCCACCCAAGTGTATCAGACATGGCTTACGGACTTCCATTGTGCGAAAACAAAACGAAAACCGGGATTAACGGTTTAACATGCCTTCCGAAGCACAGAAGTGAAGATTATTTGTGTCTAATAATAAGGGTTCCTGGCATGTACCAATGAGTTTTTCAAAACTTACGTACATATTTATCACTAGCTCGACGGTGACGGAAAACATCGTGAGGAAACCCGCAGGTCTCAGAATTAATTCTGAGACATGTGTAAACAGACCCGGTGCGGCGATAGGCTCACCACCTATCACGTTTAGGGGTCCAATATATCTCGTGAAATGTGGGTATATTTAGTAATGGAATACCTCTGCCTACCCCCTCGGGGATAAAAAGGCGTGAGATTATATTTTATATATATAATAATAAGGGTTCCGTAACCTATTACTTCGTTTGCTCTTTCTGTCTGTTAGTCCGTTTTAGACAGACAGTAATTTTTACACATGAATATTTAATTCTATTGCCATCCTAGAAAAAAAAAATTGGGGAGGATAATCTACTATATAAAAATAAGTCGGGTTTTCCTTCCTGACGATTTAACTCCAGAACTGACGAACCGATTTCCATGGTTTTGCATTCGTTGGAAAGGTCTCGGGCTCCGCAAGGTTTATAGCAAAGAAAATTCAGCATTGCACCCGTGCGAAGCCGGGCCGGGTCGCTGGTATGGAATAAATCTAAATACTTATATTATATATTTTTAAACAGCCTTGAAGAAATCGCTTAAAGCGATAAGACAGTCTATTGTACTTTTTTAAAATCATTGTATCACCTATTGCATATTTTTATTTGTGTACAATAAAGAGTTGTTACTTAGGTTTAGTATCGTACCTATAGATGACAGTTACATGATAATATTAAAAATGCACAATATATCTTACGATGGAAAAACATTGTTAGTATATAAATTACAGACAGCAAATACAACGAGATAGTAAAGGAAAATTACAAGTGTAATATAATATATAGTATAGAGAAGAACAATTGTTCATACACGTCTGTCATCAAATACCTCTGACATTCACGAAATAAGTAGCATCGACTGATGTAGGCAAAGACGTTTCAAGAAAAAAGAATGATTTTCTTCCAACCTCTTTGGATGTAGGGGGTCTACTATACTCCCTATTTTACGCGATTACGCCCCGTTCTCGTGGGAATAATATAACCAATGTTTCTTCCACAAAAGTAAGGTTTCGTTGGTGAAAATATTTTTTAAATCTGTCCAGTAGTTTCGGAGCCTTTTCATTGCAAATAAACATATGATAAAACAAATCTATAATAATAAATTGTGGGACACTACACAATTCACACACCGTTATTCAGTTCTAAACTAGGCAGAGCCTGTACTATGGCCATGGGTACTAAACAACTGATAGACATACTTAAATAAGTTTATAATAAACACCACGACACGAAGCCAACAGACATGTTCATGCACACAAAAGTTGGCCCCGAGCGGGGATCGTACCCGCGACCTCCGACTCAGAAGGCATAGTCACTACCAGCTGAGCCAACAGGCCTGTAATGTACTAGCTGTTCCCTCGCGTCGTTCCCGTTCCTGTGGGAATACGGGGATAACATATAGGCTATGTTTATCAGCGATAATACCTTATGGGATGATCAAGTAAACCACCGTAGCAACAAACTATATGCAAATAGCCGATAACGCACAGGATGCAGCCGCGATGCATCTCATTTGCGTAAGAAATTTAAATTAAATTTCATCGCAAATAATTAAATGTTAAATTACATAAATTATTTATACGACCTCAGCTCAACCTTTGGTATTCAGAAGTTCAGTTACACAGGCATATGTGATCGAATTCGTGATGGTAACAATGAATGCTGTTTCTTGCACTTGACTTATCTATATCTATATCCTATCCTATCCTACAAATAGTATAAACGGGAAAGTTTGTATGGATGTATGGATGTCTGGATGGATGTTTGTTCCTCTTTCACGCAAAAACCACCGAACGGATTTTTATGAAACTTAACAGTTATATAGCTTATACATCAGAATAACACACATAAATTTATCCCCGAAATCGAACGGGAACGGGAACTACGCGGAACCGATTTGGCTGCAAGTTGGTGGGGAGGTAGCTTAGAACCAGGAGACGGACATAGGATACTTTTTATTCCGATATTCCCACGGGAACGGGAACTACGCGGGTGAAACCGCGGGGCGCTGTTAGTATTTATATAAAACTAACGTACATATTTGTACAGTAGCTCACCGGTGAAGGAAAACATCATTAGAAAATCCGCAGGTCTCATTGATTCTGAGGCATGTGTAACAGCACCCACCAAGGATCACCACCTATCACGTTTAAGGGTCCAATGAATACACTTGTGAAACGTTCCTCCGCGTAGTTCCCGTCCGTGGGAATACGGGAATAAAATACAGCATATGTACTCAGGGATATTCTAGCTTTTCATTGGTGAAAGAAATTTAAATCAGTCCAGTCGTTTTTGAGATTATTCGTAACAAACATACAAAAATACAAATCTTTCCTTTATTACTAGTAAATTAGTAATTAATAAATTAGAGCAGTGATAGCCTTTACGGTTAAAGAGCCGGCCGAAAATCAGTGAGGCTCGGGTTCGAATCCTGGCATGTACCAATGAGTTTTTCAAAAAACTTACGTACATATTTATCACTAGCTCGACGGTGAAGGAAAACATCGTGAGGAAACCAGCAGGTCTCAGAATTAATTCTGAAACATGTGTAAGCAGACCCGGTCCGGCGATGGGCTCACCACCTATCACGTTTAGGGGTCCAATGTATCTCGTGAAATGTGGGTATATCCAGTAATGGAATACCTCTGCCTACCCCTGCGGGGATGAAAGGCGTGAGATTATATTATTATATTTATATTATAGTAATTAATATAGATTACTTACCTAGCGATAACCCCCGTTCCGCTCGCAGCAGCACCAAACAAAGACCTTATCTATTCATCGGTAGCTTTTATATACTTCCCGCTATCTCCACCGTACATCGATCAATACATTTATCAGCTCGATCCACTTTCCCGAACTACGCGGTTGTGGGATCTAACTGCCCACTGCTGGGCTTAATACATCGTCACAGAGCAGGGATTCATTGTTTTTGACAAGCTTAGTATATATATCTCACGCCTTTTGTACCCGAGGGGGTAGGTAGAGGTATTAAATTTCTGGATATACCCACATTCCACCAGATATTTTTAGGACCCCTAACCGTGATAGGTGGTGAGCCAGACCGGGTCTTTTACACATGTCTCAGAATTAATTCTGGGACCTGCGGGTTTCCTCACGATGTTTTTCAAAATTTCATGCTTCTCAACCCATTGGTTTCGGCTGTGCGTTGATCTATCAGTCAGTCAGTAAGTTTTATCTTTTCAACCGACTTCAAAAAAGGAGGTTATCAATTCGACTGTATGTTTTTTTTTATGTTTGTTACCTCAGAACTTTCGACTGGGTGACGCGATTTTGATGATTTTTTTTAAAGCCATATAACCACACATACATACATATAGCTCACGCCACACTCCACGCTCCACAGGGGTAGGCAGAGACGATGGATCGCCACTTTGCTCGATCTCTGCATACTTCTTTCGCTTCCTTCACATCCACAAGCCTATTCAGGCACGCTCTTTTATTCTTCGCACTCCGGACCCCAGCTTTTTAAAGGACGCACTATTTTGATCCGTGAAAGTCCTTCTTGGGCGTCCTCTTTCCTTGCATCCTTCAATATTCGCATCATAAATCTCTTTCGTTACTCTTCTTCACACCACCGCCCACCCACCTCACACCAATACATTTTTGGACCCCTAAACGTCAAATCGAATACAAAAAAACGGATTTCCGAAAATAGTTCATTTAACAAAGAACTGTTTAAATGCTATTTATTGACAACAATAAATTCTATTTTAATTTAAATGGAAAAATCAATGTCCGTTGTCAGGAAACACTAAATATTAATGATTTTGGGGCGACTGTATTAATTTAAATAACTTATTATATGTTTATGGGGACTCCATTTTGGATTTCTATCTGAGGTCCTAAGGTTACGGCGTTTTAAAACCAGTTAAGTGTGAGTCGGGTTATTTGCTTCTTTTTTTTTTGCTCCGTACCCAAAGGGTACCAACGGGACCCTTTACTAAGGCTCATCTGTCGTTTTAAAACAAGCTAAGTGTGAGTCGGGTTCTTTGCTTATTTTTTTAGGGCTCCGTACCCAAAGGGTACCAACGGGACCCTTTACTAAGGCTCATCTGTCCTTTCAGTTTAGAGGTCCTTGTTATTAGACTTTTGACATTTCTAAGTGTACCAACTTTATGTATAAATGATTTTTTACTTTTATAATTTTTTTGAGCAGTGATAGCCTTACGGTTAAAGAGCCGGCCGAAAATCAGTGAGGCTCGGGTTCGAATCCTGGCATGTACCAAAGAGTTTTTCAAAAACTTACGTACATATTTATCACTAGCTCGACGGTGAAGGAAAACATCGCGAGGAAACCCGCAGGTCTTTGAATTAATTCTGAGATATGTGTAAATAGACCCGGTCCGGCGATGGGCTCACCACCTATCACGTTTAGGGGTCCAATATATCTCGTGAAATGTGGGTATATCCAGTAATGGAATACCTCTGCCTACGCCCTCGGGGATAAAAGGCGTGAGATTATATTATTATTATTACTTTTATACCAAGAAACGGTTTTTTTTTATATTTTACGGTGGTGCGGAACCGTTTGTGTGTGATCCCGACTCACAATCGGTTCTTAACCGCCTACCTCAGAAAGAGAATAATAATTTTTTTTCGATAATGTATTTTTTTTTTTAAACTACTGACGTGAATGACTTAAAAGCAAGCAATCGTTTACTATAGTAAAATTATTGAAAATACCAAATTCTTATATGAAATATTCACTTTTCTGTTATAAAAAGTAGCCAAATTCACTTCCTGATCCTTCAGCTATCTCTATGTAATTGGTACGAATAAACTCAAAACTACTGGACCGATTCTCAAAATTCTTTCACCGATGTAAAGCTACATTATCAGGGAGTAACATAGACTATATTTTATTCCTGTATTCAAACGGGAACGGGAACAGAGCGGATGAAACCGCTCGGAACAGCTACAATAATAAGTGTGTAGCTAAAATGCTGGACACTGGGTGAATGCATTGTGTCGTGTGAAGTCATTAACCAAACAAAAAAGTATTTTGATTGGGGGGTGACAGTTTATCAAAATGTAAACAAAGGGAAAAGTAATTTCGTACAGAAATAAAAGGGGAAGAATTGTGAAATGCCTCTATCATTGGTTTTGTTCTATTTTCACAGTAGGCTTATTCCCATAGCTACAGTACGGCCGTTTTAACTTAGCAGCTCTGAGGTTGCGCATTTTTTAGCGACCATTTTGCGGTTTGCGCAGGCAGAGCCTATGTTCCGAGTAGCCAAGTTAAAACGTACTGTAGTTTTGTTTAAAATGTTTATTTTTATTCTATAGAGATGGGGAAAAACAAATTATACTATAAACTGAAATAGATGCGTTAACCACCGTTCAAAATATGGCAATATAAATGCTAGGCAATTTGCCCGAGTTGCTATAGTCGCGCACGGTAATAAAAAAAAAACTTACCTCGGATTGCAGCGTGGCTTGTAATTCCTCGTTCAGCCTTTTCAGTGAAGCAATCTGAAACAAAAAAAAATACCTACTTATTTGTAATGTTTCAAGTTTACGGACAGCCAAATATGCCTGTTACCTCTACTTGTTTTATGTTATTTTCCACTCCCCTATATGGTACTAAAATTTATTAAAAAAGAAAGTAACATTTTTTAACTAACTTTTTTCATGGCATTGGGTTCTAAACTCATTCAGCCTAGTTCTTATTGACTTATCTTACGTTGACGTTTTCCTTATTCCTGTTCCAAGGGACTTGAATAGCCGGTATCTTATTCGAATAATTTAAAATTTCACCTACAGCATTGGCTCACAGGAAAAGCGTCACAATACATACAATACAAGCTTTTACATAAAAACAACGTAACACCCACTTACGATGCGAATACATTCCACTCTGACCTATTGGCTGCGCGCATTTAAATCGCTTCCCAATTTGAAATTCAAAACTCTCGCTCGCTATTGGTCCGTTCTTTTTTTACAGATTACCGATGACAAGTCTTTTTTCAACCGGCCAGTTGTAAAAAGAAAAAGAGATCTCAAAAATCATTATTCTTCAGCGAATTGGAACGCAGTTTCATAATATCCAATAAATAATTTTATTTCTTTATTTTGTTACGAAATGGGACTGAATGGTGATTCAAAGGTACCTCTATCAACATCCTAATTCTTAACTTAAAATACAACTTTTTTCACCAAATTAAAATTGTAAAGGTATCATAATTAATAGATCCATTGTTTTCTAATAAATGCGAAGCTACCGACCCACTTTTTGTGATCGTTAACTTTTATAACAAAAAAATCAGGTAGAATTATTGTCTTTGAAGAAAAAAATTCTGGAATACGTTGTCGGGTTTTACAAGAATAAACAGAACATTAAATTAACATAGAATCTGGGACAATGATTAGAATGGCAGATCACTGGCCATTGACAAATCCATTTTTTTCTCCGTTGTCGCTCAAACAAACTACCTATGTTGTTTTGTGTTATGCTAATCGAATTAAAAATAAAATAGTTAAGAAACATTTTGTTTATGAACCTATTCATGAGGGCGTCTCAGCACTTGTATGGCTACAAAACAAGCTTTATCTATATGTCGCAGTCGGATTGTATAATAATAATAATAATATAATCTCACGCCTTTCATCCCCGAAGGGGTAGGCAGAGGTATTCCATTACTGGATATACCCACATTTCACGAGATACATTGGACCCCTAAACGTGATAGGTGGTGAGCCCATCGCCGGACCGGGTCTATTTACACATGTCTCAGAATCAATTCTGAGACCTGCGGGTTTCCTCACGATGTTTTCCTTCACCGCGAGCTAGTGATAAATATGTACGTAAGTTTTTTGAAAAACTTATTGGTACATGCCAGGATTCGAACCCGAGCCTCACTGATTTTCGGCCGGCTCTTTAACCGTAAAGGCTATCACTGCTCTAATTTATTAATTACTAATTTACTAGTAATAAAGGAAAGATTTGTATGTTTGTTACGAATAATCTCAAAAACGACTGGACTGATTTTAAAAATTCTTTCACCAATGGAAAGCTACAATATCCCTGAGTAACATAGGCTATATTTTATTCCCGTATTCCCACTGGAACGGGAACTACGCTGTGAAACCGCGCATAACTTTTCGTCACATGACTCCATTTTTATAGCCCTAGACAGCTAGATTCGTCTGAGAGCACCTTTATCTCTCTCGTCTCTCCAAAAACCAATTTCGTTTTCATTCAGTCATAATATATTCTAGATTCAAGGGCAATATGACTAGAATTCATTCAGAAAACGAATACCACGCAACTTGTATCATTTTGAATGAAAATTTGTTTTTTTAGTTTTTTTTTTATTTCTACATCAGTGGTGTTCTAACGGACGATAAAATTTATTGAAGATAGTGTCGAAATGCCATGCATCAGCATCCAGACAACATTTGTAAATCGAAGAATTTTTTTTTGAATAGGGGAAATGCCAACTCTAAATTAAAGAAAACTAGAATTTGAAGTTGGAAAAACGAGGAAAATTCAGTTTAAAAACAGGAAGCAGTAATAGAAAGATATATCACCGAGTGGCACGATGCAATTTTGTTTTAAAACAGCACAGCAGCCACCGCGAACACTTGCAAGCCGTAACGTAAGAATTTAAAAATACATGACCTTATCAGAGCGCTTTGAAAAACCCAGGACGCTGCTTAAAACTATCCAGGACATTCCAGGACACTACAAAAGGAAATGTCCTGGGAAAACAGAACGGTTGGCAACCCTAGGTTTCCCGAAAGCCGTTATCAGGAGATAAGGGACGCAAACACGATATGATATCTACCCTGCACCAACGGCTGTCCATAGACTAGGGGGAGGGTACTAGAGGTGAGAGTGGGACAAAAATTACCTCTCGTCAAGTATCAATAATTTTTAACAAAATTAAAACCGACTTCAAACAGGAAACTAATTTTCGAATTTTCCCCTCGATTTCTCTAAGATGTCACCGTCAGATCCTGGTTTCCTTATCATGGTACTACCGTTCTTATATCAACAAAACAAGAACCATCAAAATCGGTTCATAAACGACGAAGTTATCCGCGAACATACATGAAAAAAATAATATAGGGTCGAATTGAGAAACCTCATTCTTTTTTTAAAGTCGGTTTAAAAATGGGACACAACGAATTATCTATTGTTCTTGATCGCTTCTAATGCTAGACTGTACAATCGCAATGAAAACCTGAAAAATAATATCATCTACACTAATATTAAGGAAAGATTTGTATCTTTGTAACGAATAAACTCAAAAACTACCGGACCGATTTTAAAATGCTTTCACCAATGTAAAGCGTACTTTTCTAGAAGTAACAGGCTATATTTTATCCCCGTATTCCCACGGGAACGGGACTTGCGCTGGTGAAATCGCGCGGAACAGCTAGTAAATAAATAAACTGTAACTTTATTTTACATTTAAATTAATTAAAGCACTGATAGGTCTGAGGAAAAGAGCTGCCCTTAAGTTTCTTGCTGGCTCTTCTCGGGGTACTGCATTTGGAACCAGCAACCCGTCGGTGGAGATGGGCTGCTGTTTACATTTAGCCAATCTTCATGGACTAGTTTAGAGTGCCTTGTTATTATAAACTATTGACTTTTCTAGGTGTATATTCAATACCTACAGAAAATAATAATTATAATCTCACGCCTTTTTTATCCCCGAGGGGGTAGGCAGAGGTATTCCTTTACTGGATATACCCACATTTCACGAGATATATTGGACCCCTAAACGTGATAGGTGGTGAGCCCATCGCCGGACCGGGTCTGTTTACACATGTCTCAGAATTAATTCTGAGACCTGCGGGTTTCCTCACGATGTTTTCCTTCACCGTCGAGCAAGTGATAAATATGTACGTAAGTTTTTGAAAAACTCATTGGTACATGCCAGGATTTGAACCCGAGCCTCACTGATTTTAGGCCGGCTCTTTAACCGTCCGGGCTATCACTGCTCAGAAAATAAATGAATTTGAATTTTGAATTTTTTTTTTGTTAAAGTTCCTGCTTTTGATGCGTGAGATTCGGTTCTTAATTAGGGCATGTAAGGCCATTTTAACTTGAAAGCTCTTAATTTTCGCAAATGAGGAGTTCCGACTTCAAAAAGGAGGAGGTTATCAATTCGTCTGTATTTTTTTTAAGTTGTTACCTCAGAACTTTCGACTGGGTGAACCGATTTGGATGATTCTTTTTTTATTTGAAAGCTGGTGCTTCCATTATTTCGTCTAGTTCTTACAACGGCACCCAGTAGAAAACCATATAAGTTGAAGATTGAAGTCGGTTTTTTTACTCTTTAGAGAGGTTATTTAGCGACCATTTGGCGGTACCAGGGAGTTTTGCGCAGGCACGCAGGGTCACAGGGTACTTTCAGGAATGCGTCTGCCTACGCCCTCAGGGATAAAGGGGTGAGCATATTTTATTATTGTTTTAACTTGCAAAGATAGTTGATTTTATGGATGACTAGCGCCCATCTTGTATAACATAACAACTAACAGTTATTTAAAGGAATACTTACATACTAATTATAGAAATAAATTTGACATGTAATTAATTAATTTGATGACGACAATTGTTGTATAATAAATAATAGATAATAATATTAATATTACATAATCCATGTATAATTTAGTAGTAAATACGTACTATTGCGTTTGGAAATATATCTGTTAGCAATATGTAATTATTGAAATAAATGAATAAATGAACATATAATAACGTAACTAAAATTCCCAAGTACAGTGGTTAAATAGTTTCCTAGATGTTCCGCGCGATTTCACCCGCGTAAGTCCCGTTCCCGTGGGAAAATTATAGCTCATGTTACTCCCAGAAAAGTAAGCTTTCCATTGGTGAAAGAATTTTTAAAATCGGTCCAGTAGTTTTTGAGTTTATTCAATACAAACAAACAAAAAATTCAATCTTCCTCCAATTCAATTTTCCTCTATAACATTGGTGTATAGCTAAATAAAATCAAAAGAATTGGTTGTCTGTAAAGTCGGTTCACGGACGATAATGTTACGTGATAACGTCATATGAAAACATTTATGAAAAATTGCATACTGGAGTGGAAGAGAGATAGATACGTCACAACACAAGCCGAACTCTTAGGCCGATCGTGTCTCTCTATCGCTTGTTCCGCGCTCCCGCTTTCACGCTCGGCTCAGGCAGAACGTGACACTTTTTCGTGCGTGCACCCGGTGTTCACCGATTTATAGGACGTTAGGACGTCAATAAAAATAAATACAGGTTAGAATCTCTTCAAAAACACGCTCTCCTTGAAACCAATCAAATAATCTGAGGATTATTTACTTGAGAGGTTTTTACGCGCCGCCAAAGAGTGGAACTACCTGCCGGCGTCTGTATTTCCGAGTTCATACAACCCGTCAGCCTTAGACTAGTGAACAGGCATCTTCTGGACAAGCACGTCCCATTGTAAGCCCAGTGTTTTCTAAGGCAAGTCTGGGGTCAAGAGTACGCCCATTAATAATAATAAAAAAAGTTTAAAATAATCATTCCTCATTATTTTCTAAAACTTTATGATTTTTCATTAAAAAAATTGGTGCAAGATTATTTCACATTACAAAAAACCTGCAAAAAAAGCTGTGTGTGCATCTGCTGTTTTCGTGCAATACAATAATACTTGGGTGATAAATTCTTGTGTAAGCAGTTTTCACTTAAAGGTTGGCAATTATTTTGATAACACAGACAGACACCTCAATTCTATTATACCGATTTAGATTATTATTGTAGTATGTTTTTTTATCTCAGGAACATTGGTCTGGACATTTGAAACACATGTGTGGGGCCAGGCCAACAGTATAAAACAAAGTCGCTTTCTTTGTCCCTATATCCCTATGTATGCTTAAATCTTTAAAAGTTCGCAACGGATTTTGATGCCGTTTTTTTAATAGATAGAGTGATTCAAGAGGAAGGTTTTAGTATTAGCATTGCACCCGTACGAAGCCGAGGCAGGTCGCTAGTAGTACTATAAATGTGAAATGGATACTGCTATCGGGGTCTGTCTCCTATAACATGATGTGGAGGCATTGAAAACACTCCTCGATAGCTGCTGGACTAATATTGCAGGATGTAGAATTACCATAACAGAAATCTAAAGAGAAAAAAACCGGCTACAAGTTATATAGTTTTCTCATGGATGCCATTGTCGAACTGGACCATTAAAATGGGACCACAAGGGAAACAAGAACTAGGAAACTTTCAAGTAAAAAAATAATCATCTTAATCGGTTCACCCAGTCGAAAGTTCTAAGGCAGCAAACAAAAAAACATACAGTTGAATTGACAACCTTCTCCTTTTTTGAAGTCTGTTGAAAATGGGCTGTTATTAATCAGGAAAACAGGTTACAACTAATAACGTTGTATCCAGGTGTTCTCCACTCAAGCTGCCTTAATTTGTCGAGCACCCCGCGGTTCCAATGAGCACCCATAACAATTAAAAATCAATTGTGTTCTGAGAATTGGCTTAAGAGGTTAAAGATATAAAATTATTAGTCTAGTTATTTCGGAATAAACAACACTTTATATTTTAATTCTATTGTTCGTGTGTAGGTTTTACATCGACATAATGAGTGAGCAATTCTTCTATTGACATATTTAGCTGTAAATCACACAAATTTATAAAAGATATCCGCAACTTGTTTCTCCTTAATGTTAATAATCATTCTTAGGTATCATATTACCTACCTACCCACTGCATATAAATATTTAACTAAACTTAACTATATGTTAATAATAAGTTAGTAATAAATTTATTACTAACTTATTACTAACAGCTAGTTAAGTAAAGTACTTTTAATTAAGTTTGAACATAACTAACCATCACTCTTTATAAATAAGATATAATTTGTTCATTCTGTGCACATTTCTTGTGAGTTGCAATATAGTATTAAATTTTTATTATAATTGTAAAACTCTGTATATGATTGAACTTGTTTTGTGAGCCATAAATAAATAAAATTCAGACTACTTCTTGTGGTAGCTTATTCCATAATCTGGCAAGTCTGTTGCCCAAGAGATGTCTGTGACTGTTGTTGTTTGATACTGTGGTATGGAGTTTCGGATGGTGTCCTCTAAGACTAATATTGTAATAAACTTATATACTAGTTTAGGGGTAACAATTCAAATCATAGGCTAATATTATACGCTATAGCAGTATCAAATACGTCATTTTCCCCTAACAAGCGGCGCAAATTCATAGCGATAACATAACCGAGTAAAAATAGTCCGTAGATGTTCATGTTAACACCAATTTAACGTGGCATTCTATTATTGGGTATTACGAAATGGATTAAGTAAAGTTAGAAGCAGAGAAGTCAATGAGGGGCAGTAAAATAGCACATAATATGCTAATCAAAACGTAAATATATAAAAACATAACCTAAAAAAGAGCTGTCAAATCGTAAACTTACATCTTCAATAGTATTGCGTAAACTCACCTCGGACTCCTGGGTTAGGCATTTTTCCTGTAGCTCTTTCACGGAGGCCTCAGTCCCAGAAGAAGTGTCTCCCGAATCTTGTACTGGTCCTTCAGACAAAACTTCTGTAGCGAAATTCGTGATCTGCCCTTTCAAGCTGTTTAAACTCTGGTTTAGGTTAAGCCACGACATTTTGAATCGATGTAATTACAGTCACATATCACTAGTATCAATTTGCAAAGGAAATGTTTCGAAGAAACAGGTGTAAACAAAAAGAAAATTGCATTATTTTGCAATAGTGACAGGATTTTGTCCAGTTGGCAAAACAAGTCTCCATTTGACACTTGAAGGATACGTTCCTTTCACCACAGACCAGTCTTTCACTGAAAAGACATAATAAAGCATTTATGTTTTTAACTTTGCAATATAGACAATACATTACATTAATAGTCATACATATATACATGCCTCAAATCGTTAACCTATATCATTGTATGTTATGTGACTTGCAACTTTCACCATTGCCATTCGTTGATAGCAAAAAAAATCAATAAATGTTGAAACTTTTGTTTATTTGTCAATGTCATTTTCACATTGTCAAACAACAATAAACAAAACAACAAAAACAACGTCAAAACTTTGGCTTTTTGGCGGGAATCCGAAGAGGGACGTCATGTTTTTTGTATAATTTTCATTTTGCTGTGTATTTCGGGTTTTGACTCATAATAGTGATAGTTTATTATGTGGCAAGTGTCCGTGAAAGTGTGCAGTGAATGGGAAATTCGATAAAATGCGAGATATGGACATTTTTGGATTGCCTCAAAAAGTCACAATAAAGTCGTCAGTAAAAGTGCTATCATTTTACTGATAACCAAGTTAGGGTACGTTAGGGTTGTAGAAAGTGTTAGAGACACTGTATTTTTGTGCATGGACTCTGAAGCAGAGCCATTTACATAAGGATATCATTAACTAATGACGAGGCTGCATGGCGTAATGCCTTTGCCTACCCTGTAAGAGGTGAAACAAAAAAAAAAACACCAATCTTTAGTTGGTTATTTATTGGTCTGTGGTCAGCAACCAACAAAAACTTTTTGACGCTTCGGTTTTGTTGTAATCATCACTGTAAATAATTTAGGCTGCGGTCCGTTTTGTGCAAATAGTAAATACGTTCGTAAGCACGCACACGACTGTTCAAAATGATTACGATTGTTAGCATGCAAACAATTTGAACAGGTTTTCGTTTGTCAAAAATGACAGTTCTTTTAATATTTAGGTTGATACTGTTCTGAAGTTAAATTCAGTCGTATTTGAGTCGTATAGTGTCCCCCGAAGCTTCACAATGTAATGCTTCTGTTAATATTAATGACGACATACCTAATTTTAATTAATCGATTACTTAACGAATATGAAAAAAGTTCGCGGGAAAAAAAACACCACGCACATTGAAGTTTGACAACTGTTTGACAGATCCGGAGACATTGCACTACCTCCTCGTTGTTAGCACTGTTTGCACCAATCGATGACGTCATCGATGACGTCACAATGCTCATGTCAGCGTACCACAGCGCAATTTGAACAGTTGTTTGCATGAATATAGCGCACACGAGCGCAGAAAGTGCAATTTGGACCGTACCATTAGTGTAGTAGTTCCTTACTTTGCGTTTACGTTGTACTGTTATTCAAAGAAATTCATAAATTCATCTTAGGCAAAGAGATTAAAATATAATAGGGCATAGAGGGGGCATTGGGAATATTTTCATACAAAACTTTGAAGCCTAAGCGTCATGTCCTTGTCATGTCAGTTAGTATGAACGCGAGCTGTCATTCCGTCGAAATTGTACTAGAATTATTCCACTTGGAATAACTTTTGACTTCAAATTTTCCTCGCTTTGTCCCCTCTATGCCCTATTATATTTAAATCTCTTTGATCTTAGGTCACTATTTTTCCAAGTTTACTTATCGCCCCAAAATATTCTTTATAACCTCAAAATGGATCGTATTGTAGTCAATAAACCAATAAAAACATATTCAAATACACGTAAAATTGCGTCAAAAGATGCTGAAAAACCGCAAAAACTTATAGCCGTTATAAAAGTTCCAAAAAAAGTGCCGTTAACCACTAAAAAGGCATTGGAACTTTTACTGAGTGGGAAACTACGAGGTAGTGTTTGTCGATACTGCTTGCATATTGCCCAGCCTCTGTCAGAATTGGATAAGATACTGCAGGTGGGCGGCCAAGGAGCACTGTACAGCGTCACTATACGCGATATGGTGGCGTCTTTTCATCCGTTTAAGGTATATTTTGTGTTTTAGATGACATTTAATGTTTCAATAGGGACTCAATGTATGTATACATGTTTTAACGCGGGCTTGTTTTCGCAACTCGACGTCTTTTCTGCCCCTATTTTGTGTGATGGTGGGAATGGCTCTACTCTTGCCATCCCAGCTCCTCCAGGAAGCCCAGCAGTGACTTGAGGTCCGTGAGGGCTTTGGGGAGTGTCCTCGGGATTCATTCATTCATTCATCGTAATGGGGACCCAATTAAAACTTAATTATTACAATGGCAGTTAGACCACTATAGGTATGACTATGAATATGCAGTCAGGTTGCCACTAGCCTAACTCCATCGCCTTATCCGCAGTAGGCTCGCTTGGGAGATTATAGCCTATACTTAGTGAAGTGAAAAGGGAGACCCTTAGCTCAGCAGTGGGCTGTTACGAGTTGATGATGATGAATATGAATATTTAACTATATAGGGCAGACATAAGAATGTATTTCAATATTATTTTAAAAGTAAAAAATAGTGTTAAAAATTAATAATAATTTAAAAAATATATTGGATTAAAATACACTTTATAAAAACCTAAATTATTTTCCTTTACTAGCCCAGTATTTTGCTCATATTATAAGCACTATAAATCATAGAATTACTAAACTAACAATAGAACATTACTCTAATTACAGGTGGTGGACGACATCGATTTTCCAAACAAAGTATGCGAGAAGTGTCTGGATCATATAATCCAGTCATACCTATTTGCACAGCAGTGCGAACAATCTGAGAGAGCAATACGTAACTGTTTCGATGACATGTATGAAAAACTTAACAAACTTGATCCTATAAATCCTGGCCATAAAAAGCGAGGCAGACAAAAACTAAATCCTAACTATAACATTCTGTATACAGAGCACAGAAAAGTGATAGATTACGCTGAACCGATTCGAAACCTCATTAATTCTTCCTCAATTATGCTCACAAATGAACCAGAAATGAGTGAATTGGAATGTAAAAGATGCTGGCAAGTGCTCCCGAACGTAGAATCCCTGGTCAATCATGAAAAAACTCATCCGTCATCCATGTGGTACCACTGTCGGACCTGCGGCAGGTCTTTTCCTAAACAGTATCTAATAAAAAGGCATCTACGTTTGCGTTGCAAAGGCAAGCTACTTCTGCCACAGACAGAGAAACATTTTCAATGCAAGCAGTGCGGTTTCGTAAGTGAGGATTATAAAATCCATTTACAACATATCGAAAAGCACAAGTTTCAGATGGTTCTCGAACATATAGTTGAAGGAAATACAGAAAAACTGTGTGCGGTGTGTCTAGAGAAAAACAGGAGAATGGTAGACCTGGACAAAATGATCTGTCTTCACGGAGGATATCATGAATTGATGGGGGACAGAAGTTTTTACAACATCCTTGGATCTACTGTGCCCGAGGTTAGTAGTTTAACTGTTAAATTTTGCTGTGCACTTTCATTGATAGTAATACATAATTTGTAGAAATGGCAGTGCCAAATTATCCAAGCACCTGTAGCCAATGCTAAAAAGCAAATCGCTTACATTATCTTACAAACAACAATATCATAATAAATAAACCATTCTCTCTTTAATGTAGACACATTCAAACATTTCATCAATATTTTTTAAACTTCAGTGTGACATAGTATAGCATGTAGTATTAAAATTATAAACAATCGTATTTGGACACCACTGTATGTGCACTAGACAGTAGGTGGTACACCATACTAATCTAATTTGATAGATCTGCTACTTTTGCTAGCATGGTTAATCAGGCACTAAGAAATATACTTGTTTTCATTTTCTCATTTCAACTCTATTCAGCCATATGTCATATTAGCAGTAGAGCTTGTCTTAATAGAAAAAATTGTAGTATTCTAGAATAACAGTTTTATCAAGAGCTGAATGTCATTATAGCTATTCTAAATATTCTGATAGACCTAAGTTCAAAGTTAAAATAAAATGTGACCATTTTCTAGCGAAATCATTACAAATATCAAGAATTGCTTGTACCAGCTACAGCTAATGTTACAACTATTACGAAAAAGGTCAAGCTAACTTTGCCAAAAACTGAAGCCACCATTTTGAAGCAAGATTTTGTCATATCGCCTCCAATAATTGTATCTAGAGAAAACATTGATTACACAAAATCATATTCATTTATATTCTCAAAACCACAAATTTTGGGTGAAAAGAAAATAAAAGTCACTGAAATTATATTTGAGCATCGAGATCCTGTGGAAGACATCAATCAAAGAGTAAAAAGTATTGAAGAAATATATCAGTTTACGTTTTCCAAACCTGAATTTGTAAAAATCAAAGATGTGGTTGAAGCAAATAAGAATTTTAACACCCAAAAAAGCAGTAGCGAAGCTCAAATGACGACGAGTAATACTTGCAAAGAATGTTGGGTATTTAAAATGAAAATGTGCACAGTATGCACTGGAGTAGCAAAATCAAGAGATAATGAAATAGTTCCTTTTCACATAGGATCTAATAAACAAATAGAGATTGGGACTGAAGAAGATGCTTGCCAGCTTTGCTGGATATTCTCTAAAACTAATAAATGTGGATTTTGTAAAAAATCGAACGATAAGAACACAAAAATTACAGGAAATAAATTAATTATTCCTGAAGTAAACAGCAATCAAACACAAGATGCAAAAGAAAAACTATTGAAGAAATGGAGATGTGACGTCTGTTTAACTGATAATGACACTGACCGATTAAATTGCATTTGCTGTGATTCACAGAACTATAAAAATGGTGGTTCTGTCAAAATCAAATTTTGTGCAAAACATGATTTTAATGTAATAGATAAACAAAGTTTTGCATCAAAGGAACCTGTTAATGTTACTACTATAGCTGCTGTTTCTGAATCAGAATTCAGCAAATATTCATTCAATACACACACTTCTGTCAACAATATGGATATAACCGAGAAAATCGAAGCACCAAATATGAAAATGACAACAAAAATGGAACATGACAATATTCTCGTTAATTATGTTGAAATGATGGAAGTTGAAGAAGAAATTGTTAATGAAGCAACAATACCAATACATCAACAGACCTTACATCAAGAAGTATTCCCAAACAGTTTCAATCCAATCTTACAAAAAAATTCGCCTTTTCATTTTGAAATTGGTGCGAATTTTTCGCAGAGAAAAGAGAAACACTCACGATATAGAAAGCCTTTAAAACGAATGGCGACTTCTTTCCACAAATAATTCTTAACATTTTTAAGCTTACTGATGTGGATTTCTTACAGCACTAAATAATTATAATATATTAGCCCACAGTAAGATAATAATTTTGTTGTAATAACTGCTAGTATTTATGAACATTATCGATTGTATGTTTTTAACATATAAATCAAATTTGATATGTAAGAATTTGTACTATTATTGATAACAGATTAATATGATATTTATGTAAGACTACTGTATAGGTATGGTAAATAGGACATTGGACATATTATTACAAAAAACGCTACCTCTATAGAAAAAAAAAAAAAAACTCACGCCTTTCATCCCCGAGGGGGTAGGCCTCTGCCTACCCCCTCGGGGTATATTATAATACCTCTGTATTCCATTACTGGATATACCCACATTTCACGAGATACATTGGACCCCTAAACGTGAAACCTCTATAGCTAAATTCTTATAATAAAATTACTTATTATATATTTATGTATTTTATACTAGAAGTCATGCTTCTTCTTTTTATTTTTAAATGGTTTCTTTTTTGTTGCAGATGAATATTATAACCAACTACACCAGCTCAAAAATATGTGAAAACTGCATTGATCATGCTATAACATCGTATATATTTATAAACAGAACCCGATATATTAGAAGTAGGCTAGATACATGTATCGATAATATGCTAGATAAACTTGACGAATTAAATGAACCTAAAAATAAAATATTCATAGAAATATCGCAGAATAGTATATTGCCAATGGAAGAGCAGTATGATGAAAATCTATTGCTAGATGAAATGGACATTATTGATGAATCAAAGTTGAAAGTAGACGTGTTAGAGGATGAGTTTAGAATCAAATCAGAGAGTGACGATGACAGTGAAAGTGACACCAAACCAGATGTTATCAATGTTAAAGAAGAGAATACTATTCCTAAAACCAATACACCAAAACTAGTAAATGGCTACACAATTAAGAAGAATAACATAGATGTTTGCAGCGAATTCTTAACATTCAAAAAGAAGAAACCTTTGACAAAGCGCCGATGTAAATTCACTTGTCCATTGTGCAACAAACATTTCATTTCCGAGCATTACCTCAAAAGACACGTCCTAAAACACATCAACAGAAAAGTGGAATGCAAAATTTGCAATTACCAATTCAAAAGTAAATTTAATTTGTTTGAGCACATCAAAATGGCGCATTTTTTAAATGGAAAAACGCGTTATTCGTGCAAAACTTGCGGTCGAATGTTCGAGAATGACGCAAAAAGATTGGCACATGAAAAGTGTCATATAGGAAGATTTTGTGAGTTGTGTTCAAAAACGTTCATTTCTCAAAAGCACCACGACTGTCACATGCAAAGACACGCTATGAAACTCAAAACTCTCAGTCGAAGAAAGCAAACATGTAGTTTTTGTGAGAAAGAATGTTCAGACGATAACCTACTCTCAGTCCATGTAAACAAAGTTCATTTGCAAATCAAACCGTACGGCTGTGACATGTGTGATCGACAATTCTATACAGAAACCAATCTTAGACAACATAAGAAAGTTCATAGTATATTATCGAATGAAACATGCGAGTTTTGTATGAAAACTTTAAAATGTAGGCGAGATTTTGTTGTTCATTTGAGGAAGCATATAGGAGTACGGCCGTTTAAATGTATGTTGTGTTCCCAAGACTTTTATTCGGAAATAGAAATGAAATCGCACATGAAAAAGTGGCATGGCGGAAGATTTTGTTGTAAGCTGTGTAGAAAAGTGTTTATCAACAGAAATGGACTGAAAAATCATGTCAGTATTGCCCATAGTGTTTTTTGATGTGAATGTATTATGTATGTAAATCGGTACCTAGTTGTATCTATTACTGTTTTAATTTATGTATATAGGATAAAAGATCCAACTGTTGATATCCCACCAATTAATTGACTCCCCAAGAGCTTCATTCAAATACACAATTATATTTAGAATACTCAAACACAGTAGTGTATCGTAATTTCGTTTATTGAAAAAATCTGTTAAATGAATTTTTAGGGTGAACTGTCAATAATTGGGTGTCTTACCCTAAGTGCAATTCGGTAAATGTTAAGAAAAAAATGAAGATCCTATTCAAAACCCGATTCGAGATATTAGATTTCTGATTAATTATTATTAGTTTTTATATTTCCAGCTCATAATATTAAACCATGGTGCTTATTTTTCTTTCTTATAATATTATATTCTCAAAATGAATGACGTCACCATGCCGGCGACACAATGGGTTTTTCAAAATCTAAAACCGGGTCAAATGTAATTCATAAAGGTACTTACCCGGCAATTAGATTTAAACTTCTAACATATATTTTCTTCTAATAATTATATTAGTTAATTTTCAAAGCTAATAATATAATAATTATATTATAAGCTTTGAAAATTGAGTTAATAAAATTACCTAGTAGCTTCGAATATCGTGATTTTTTAAATTATAATAAAAATGAGAAATGAATTGACCTTTGTATTATCTGATCAGGCAAAAATATCAATTGATTTTTCGACATCTAAGTACCTACATGTGACAATGATATTTCAGAGCATTTTTAAACCGACTTCAAAAGAGGAGGAGGTTCTCAATGTTTTTGTTTTTTATGTCTATGTTTTTTTATGTTTGTTAACTCAGAACTTTTGACTGGGTGAACCGATTTAGACGATTCTTTTTTTATTTGAAAGCTGGTGGTCGTTATTTCAATTTGCTCCAGTTCTGACAATGACATCCATAAGAAAACCATATAAGTTGAAGTCTGTTTTTGACGTGATAACGTCTTATAATTCGATGGAGCCGGCTGCATGCACGAGAAAGTGTGACGTATGCGGCGTTACAGTGCAAGCGCGAGCGCGGAACGAGCGACAAAGAGGCACGATCCATTCCATCAGTATTTTCTTATGACACCGATTTCTCACAGACAACCGATTTTTTTTACTCGTAATGGTCTAAACACACTATGCCGAAAATACGCGACCGAGGTTCGGCGTGACTACATACATTGACGTTTCACTTTAAAGATTCATGAGATCCATGAATCTTTAAAGTGCCACCCGCGTCAACCGTAATGTATGACGTTCCGCGGCGTAAATTCGGCGTGGTGTGTTTAGACCCTTAGAGTTCTATGTTATTGCTACTAGCAATGATGAAATTGTGGATTGAATTTATGTTTATTAAAAGTGTTGTATAATTAATTATTCTATTTACGATTATCTGGTAAGATAAATATGTAATCTATTTCAATTATATTAGTTTGTAAGTTTTCCGATTGTTTTATTTAAAACTAACGACTCGTCCCGAATTTGCACTAGTGCAATGTGGTTACCAAAGACCTCCTTGGTGGTTACATTACTGCGTCTCGTCAGATGTCACACCGGAACACGTGTTGGTGTCCCTTCGTCCTACTTCGTAGTCCTTTCTGCATCAATGTTACATGTACAAATTGAGGCGTTTTACTGTCGATCATCAACTTTTGGAACTGTCCTACACTTTGAGTATTAAACCAACGACCTACACTATTACGGTAACACCCATGATAATAGTTTCATGCTTGCCACACGTTAAAAAAATGAAGTCACATGGACATGTTGAATAACTCTTTACTACATATTTGGCTACATAATGAGAATATTCTATTAATTCTATTGTTCATTCGAACAAAAAAAAAGCATGGCATCCTCAGCCATATTTCGATGACATCGCCATCTATCTATAATGAATTAACTAGTTTTTCTTTTTTTAAAACTCATTGTAATTTGGATGTAGCAGAGAGCTAAAAGCTAGGCTGATGGCTAAATGGCGAATGTCTTGAAACTAAAACAAACAAAAATGTAGTGTCAAGTTAAAGTCACGCAAGTCGCAAGGACAGAGGCTTTTTGGCGGGAATCCGAAGAGGGACGTCATGTTTTTTGTTTTTTTCATTTTGCTGTGTATTTCGGGTTTTGACTCATAATAGTGATAGTTTATTATGTGGCAAGTGTCCGTGAAAGTGTGCAGTGAATGGGAAATTCGATAAAATTCGAGATATGGACATTTTTGGATTGCCTCAAAAAGTCACAATAAAGTCGTCAGTAAAAGTGCTATCATTTTACTGATAACCAAGTTAGGGCACGTTAGGGTTGTAGAAAGTGTTAAAGACACTGTATTTTTGTGCATGGACTCTGAAGCAGAGCCATTTACATAAGGATATCATTAACTAATGACGAGGCTGCATGGCGTAATGCCTTTGCCTACCCTGTAAGGGGTGAAACAACAAAAAAAAAAGTCGCAAGGACAAAAAAAAGTTTTGGTCGATTCGAGACATTGAAATTAGCTAATAATTATTTTATTGACTAATTAACATGGACTTATTAAACATAATAATGGGTTCTGAAAAATCTACGTGCTTCCTGTGTTTTTCCCAAAAGAAGAACGTCTTAAATATTTACGATACAATTGAAATACAAGACGAATCCACCATCATAACTGTCTCTGTGTTTAAAATGTGGAAATATTTATTTCCAGCGCATGTAAGATACTTACTCTTTTATTTTTGAGTTTTTATTCTATTATTATAACTAAAATACTACCATCAGAACTACTTTTTAGTCAAATTCAAGGAACATGTAAATAAAATAACAGTGTTAGCGCTGATGTGAGCCCATCTCTCAAGCGCTACCTGGTACTAATGAGTTTTTGGTCACATAAGTACATATTTATTAAAGAAAACCCGCAGGCCTGGCCAGGAATGTGTAACAGTACCCCAGTCCCGTGCTGGGTTCACCACCTATCACATTTAGGGGTCCAGATTTGATGAAAAGAATCATCAAAATCGGTTCACTCACTCAAAACTTCTGAGGTAACGAATATTAAAAAAAAACACAGTCACATTGATAACCTCCTGTTTTGCAGTTGATTGAAAAAGTAATGAGCAGTTTTAGAAATTTACAGTGTAATTTTTTTTTTCCAGCAAACAGTGCTGTCGTGTTGCTGTGATGACTGCTCAAGTGTAATTACCAAGATGTTTATAGTCCTACAGAGAAATATCAGAAATAAATTATCACTCTCCAAATTAGTAGATTTGATTAATGAAAAAATTACGAAACTTTCTGTCAATAACAAACAGAAAACTGGGAAGATTACCATTGATATATCACCAGAAAATAATAACTTACAAGGCAAATCGCTGAAGAAAAATACTACTGAAAGAGTAATAAAAACTGATTCAAGTCAAAAACTTGAAGTTATAGAATCAAAAGTCTTTGCACCAGAACCAAAAGCTTTTAAACAACAAAGCAAAGCCAGAATTTGTGACATATGTGGAAAATTCTTCAATACAACTGCATCATTAAAAGCTCATTTCAACTGTCATAGAAAAAAAGAATGCCCATACTGTCAGAAAATACTAAAAACACATTCACATTACAATTTTCACGTAAAACGCCACAAAACAAGTACTAAGCGTGTACGTGAAAGAGTTCACTTCAATTGCAATGAATGTCCGTATTATAGCGTTAATAAAAGTACTTTAGAAGCTCATATTAACAAAAATCACTTACATGTACGTCCGTATGTATGCCAAACATGTGCCAAAGCATTCTACAAAAAGAGTCATCTGACTGAACATAATTTGACTCATAAGAAAATTTGTACAGTCACATGCGAGTACTGCGGTGAAGGATTTGTGAGTGAAAAAACTTTGTTGATACATTTAAAGTTGCATTCAAATGAAAAAATGTTCCAATGTGATCTGTGTGATAAGAAATTCGTGACATCCGGTCATAGGTTAGAGCATTTCAAACGAGCACATTTGCAGAAGACAGAATGTTGTACGTTTTGCGACAAAAAGTATTCGCTGAAAAAGGATTTGAATAGGCATATGAGGAATGTACACTCTGGTTAATGATTCTATGCTTGTCATTGACTCGGCATTATAAATTTAATAATAAGACAAAATAAATTTAACTTTATTTTATTTTATAAAAAATAAGGTACAAAATGACATTAACTTTATGGTAACAATTTTCGATTGAGTAATTTTTTTTTACTATACAATAAATTACGAAAAGGCAGTGTTTCTGAGTATTATCAAGTATTAATATATTATTTATTATATTATACATATTTTTGAGACTGACTGTATTACACATAAAAGTTGCTAAAGTTAGCTGTATAAAATAGGAAGTCTACAATATTAGTAGGTAACTTATCAACTATTAATTTCAATTATCTAAAAAAACATTATTGTTTAAATCAAGACATACCTCTTTATTACAGATTGTATAATAATAATTTATAAGTAGGACATTTTCAACTGGTATGTTAATTTATAAAATGAACTGTACAATTTTTCATTAAAATTATTATTTGTAAGTTGGTAACTATATGTTTACATATTATATTATAAAAAAACCTAAATTCTAAAATAGAAAATATACTTAGGTAGTGTATTTTGCCATAAATATTTCTTTTCATTACTTTTTATAAGATTTATAATTCAGTGACATTATACACTTGGTAATTATCATTGCATTGAATTATTATTGTATAACTTAGTGTAAAATATTAATAAGTTGAGATACCTTAAAAATACATTTTGAACACGTGTGTATTTCAAGAATGCTTCGATTTCACGAAACAAAATCTACCACCGATTGTCAGCTAGCCTTGTACCTATCTACTTAATAAAACATGTAAGGCATGTTAAAAAATAAAAACATTCTTTTATTCTTCAGATTAATTTAGACCTCTTTTATCTTTCTACGGTGATGTCACAAACAAAGTTTCTTGCCCAAGCCGAATTATATATTGGAAAAGTTGAGTCAGGTGTTATTTTGCAAATCAAATTGAGTCCCTATTTGTCTCTTTATTTTTTTTTATTTCGAGTAACTTCCACTAATATGACAATTCCATCCAATACGCCTCCAGATAAAAAAAAAATGTTAAGAAAAACTCGTCTGTCAGTTTGTCTGTCACCAGGGCTGTATCTCATGAACCGTGATAATTAGACAGTTGAATTTTTCACAGATTGATGTATTCCTGTTGCCGCTATAGCAACAAATACTAAAAAACAATAAAATAAATATTTAAGAGGGCCCCCATATAACAAACGTGATTTTTTGCCGCTTTTATATATATAATGGTACGGAACCCTTCGTGCCCGAGTCCGACTCGCACTTGGCCGTTTTTTACATAGGTATCCTACTAATTTGAATGTGTATGTTTTCAACTAGATCACGCAAAAACATATTCACGGATTTGGATGTAAGGTACACAGATCGCAATCTTAATTAACACAAGTTACTCTGTGTCTATACATCGCTAGTATAAAACATTTACAATTATATTTTGACATCAGGCCTGCTTCCAACCAGCTACACTTAAAACTAACACAGTCACTCATAGAATCACGATTTGCCAATCAAGTCCATGTTTAGTATTGGTAGCCTCCCCCTTGGCTGGGGGGTACGTAGGCCTGGCCGGGGGTAGGAGCTGGGCCCGGAGCTGGTCCCCTGCCGTACCCACCAGCAGGTTGGTCGGGATACCTGGCCTCACCTTCGTAAGACACCTGAAAAGTTAAGTGGTTTTTGTGTATACTAATAATAATAACAATAAATCATTTATTTGCTGGAATTACAATGTCATATCAATAGTTAGATCTTAAATGCTACCAGTACACAAATTCAACCAACTTGGTGTGCAAAAAATTTTTACATAAATTTTAAATGTCAAATTCCCTAAATCTGTTACAAAATTTTAAAATATATTTATATTGGAGTAATAATTAGGCGATTAAATTACTTAAATTAGTTAAGGGGTCTAAAAAATATACTGAAATGTGGGTATTTTCTGAAATGGAAAACCTCTTCCGTCCCCCTCGGGGATAAGGCATGAGATTTTATATTTTATTTTTTATTTCCATAGGTTAGCTTAGCACTGGTACCCTGGTAGAAACGGGTTCAACAAATCTATGGTTTTTATATGGAGGGAAGAGCGCCAAGGATGTGAGTTAGCTAGGCAGCTAATTTAGCCACATCATTTAAATTTTAATAGCTAATTTAGAAACAGTAATAGTGATTTTACTACAACCTTACGATTCTAATTTACAAAATACAAATTGTATAACGGCTAGCGCCATCTATTATCGAGTAGCCATATTATTTAAGTTCAGTATGTTGATAGATGGCATTAGTTATAAGTTAAGAACCAGCAAGCAGGTGTTTTGAGAGACGTTATATTAAAACCTACCTCTTGAATCACTATCTATTAAAAAAACCGCATCAAAATCGGTTGCGTACTTTAAAAGATCTAAGCATGGACAGACGGACGGGAAGCGACTTGGTTTTTATGTTTGTTACCTCAGAACTTTCGACTCGCTGAACCCATTGTGATGATTCTTTTTTTATTTAAAAAGGTGCTTCCCACGTGGTCCAGTTCTGACAATGGCATCCATGAGAAACCCATATAAGTCCTAAATTTGCATTAGGTATGTGCGCGACAAATGGACGAATAACTCAATATCACGCCAACCGGTTTCGATGATTACTTTTTTAACCGACTTCAAAAAAGGAAGTGATTCTCAAGTCGACTGTATTTTTAGTATTATTCGTTGAAGTCAGTTTTTTACGCTTTCGAGTAGGTACTATGTTATATACTATGTACCTAGTGATATGCTCACACTTACATAGTTAACGTGAAGCTGAAAGCATTAACCGCCATCTAGTGCCGAGAATTACAAACCTCAGCATTGAATCCGTTCTTCCAGTCAGCGGTGTACTTCACGATTTGTGTGCGTCCATCGGGCAGAGCCACGCGGTATTCGCCGCGCGTGATGTCACCATCAGACACCGCGTTGTGACTGTAGTCGTTACCGTCCTCGTTCACGGAGTAGGCGAAGTCGAAGGGCATCCCTGGCTCGTGATGGTGGTGGTCCTCTTCGTGGTGGTGATGCTGGAGAGAGACGGAATGATTTAATTAATAAATAATAATAAATCGATAGACACAATTCACACACGGTTTTTAACGGTGTTATACACTTGGCTATTACTATTTTTTACACATCGAAGCCGAGTCTCTTGAGCTTTTAGAGTCGAATCAGCGAAGAGAAGGATTTAAACCAGCCGAGTTAGACTCCCCGAATATGAGATCGATGACTTAGAAAAATCGAAATTTTCATAAATTGAACGTATACCTACCTAATATATGAGATCGAAGCATTAGTAAATCGACAGGTCGTAACATCGAAGCTTGATATAGGTAGAAATACAAAAGTACAAAAACTTATATTTACGATTGAAATATCATAAGGTGTCTTGAAAATTTTTTTGTTAGGTTGCCAGTAACCTAACACCATCTCCCAATCCACGGTAGGCTCTCATTCGAGATTATAGCCCATACTTCTTCATGTGTGAGGAAAGATCCTTAGTTCAGCAGTGGGCTGTAGGGTTGATGCATTTAATTTAAAGGACATTTGTGCTCTTGTGTTGTTAAGATAAAGATATCGCAGTTTTGGCGAGGACAAAATGTGAACGTGGTTTTTACATGACCTTACAAAAAGTCAGTACTAAAATACAAAGGTGATTGATGTCACAGATAGTCTTAAAATGGGGTCAGTGGCCATCAACACGCCCCAAAGTTGATCACGATCAAGTCATAAGGCTGTAGTTCATAAATCTTTTTGTTCATAATTATATAAGAAATACACCGAGTATTTCGTATATGTGTGAACAAAAAGATTAGACATTAGCGGCAGAGTATTATACTTATAAGCTAACGCCGTGGTGGTATTCGCTATTTAAGAGATTTAAGAATGTAAATTATGTGACAGAACACACTTTTTTAAACCAAAACTAGGCACAGAAATTGATAGCATTTCCCTAGTATACCTACAATGCGTAACAGAATAAGCTCAATTCCAATTTACCATTAGTAAATTCATATAAAAAAATATGATGCCTTCGTACTTTAGTTGTGTGTTGTGTCTAACCAATTTTCTTAAATAAAGAGCAATACTAGTACGATTTCCATAGGCAGCACTAAATTCAGTAGGTAGTCATTAAGTAGTCGATACTGAACAAACTAATTGTGGGAATTGCGCTTATTCTGTTACATATTGTACCTACCTATATAAAATAAAATCGGTCAGTTATCGCGTCGCAAACGCCTCAATATCAAACTGAAGTGTTATAGGCTATAAAGTTTTATTTGTAAAACGAAATCAAATCGAAAATTTCACAACGATGTGCCGGCATTACAAATAAAGTTATTTATTTTATGTATATTATTTTTGTTGAAAATAGCTTGTAACAAAATATAAGATGCAAGATAGTAAACATCTAAGACTAGCTTTTGTCTCGGTAGGTTTTTATTGAATAGGTTTGGTGCAATATTGGATATTCTTGAAACAGCGGTATGATTAGGACTCGAGAATGGCATATACCTACTAATGAGTTTTCTATAACTTACTAGTTCGACGGTGAACGAAAACTTTGTTAGGAAATCTGTAGGACCTAGAATTGGTTCTGAGGCATGTGTAACAGCACCCTAGTCCACAGAGGTCTAAAAATACTCGATGAAAAGTATACCTCTGCCAACCTCAAGAATAAAGGGTGAGCTTATATTAATGTATCTATATAATTTTCAGTAATGCTTATTTGTTTCAGATCTTATTCATCACTGCTCCAGTGCTGTCTTCGTCAGGTGATGAGGGTAAGTAAAAAAGGCTATACTAATATTAGGTAGGTACTTATAAAGAGGAAAGATTTGTATGTTTGTAACGAATAAACTCAAAAACTACTAGACACATTTTAAAAATTCTTTCTCCAATGGAAAGCTACAATATCCCTGAGGATCGGTATATATTGAAATTTAATCCCCGTAAATACAAAAATCAAATAAAGTGCAATGTACAGTCTAGGTATATAGCTTTTGGCGATCTCTCCCAATCAAACTTTTGAATAATGAAACTGAGAGATTAGAACTAGGGTAGACGGTACACTATAAAAGTACCAGATATTGAACATATACAAGTACAATACTATTACATAAATAAATATATCAATGATCGATGGAAGATGAACGATGCTTGAGGGAGGCATGTCCAGCAGTGGACATCTCTCAGCCGATATGAAGATGATGATGAACTCATTATCACTAGCTCGACGGTGAAGGAAAACATCTTGAGGAAACCATAAGGTTCAAGAATTAATTCTGAGGCATATGTAACACCCGGTCCGGCGATGGGCTCACCACCTATCACATTATGGGTATTTATTGAAATGAAATACTTCAGCCTACCCCATCATATCTTTTACAACAGTATAATGTAAGTTTATTATAAAAACAATTTGTGAATTTCCCAGCGGGCAACACTATGGGGGAAGGTATAGATGTTATATCTAAAGAAAAGCTAGTGGCCAGCGAGGCAGACGGAGAGAAGGCAGCAGAAAACGACGAAGCAGACGAGGAGCTAACTAGAGATATGGTAAATGTCAGCGTGGAGGCAGAAGCTGAAAAGTCTTTAGGCAACGCCAAAGCAGCCCAGGCAGCAAAAGGAAAGAAAGTATATCCTTCATATATAATTAATGATATTTGGACAAAAGAATCCAAGGCAGTAACTGAAGGAAATAAAGTATATGCTACATTTATTAATGTTAGAACGACGAAACCAGGAAAGCCAGTAACTAAACGAAAGAAAGTACGTCGACCTAAATTAATATCTGCGGGTGAAAGACTGCCATTAAAATTGAGTGGAAATCTTGGTACGAACGAAGCACTGAACTCCAGTGGTGAAAAGACAAAATTAAGCGGAGACATCGGTACGTAAATAAAAAATATCAATAAGTATTCCATTTCAAAGCGCTCGAGGCCCCACAGTGCCATTGTGTTTGTAACGATCACACTGGTTTAGCAAAGTGCTAAACCAGTGCCTGCGACTGCCTGTGACTGCCTAGTGGTATTTATATCACGAGCGCTTCCGTGTTTCTAAAGGCACGTTAAATTGTTGGTTCCGGTTTTCGTTGTGTTTACGCACAATGGAAGTCGTTAAGCCATGTCGGATACCCTTGGGTGGCTTGAAAAATTCTGACTGTTAAGTGGCCATTAGCTTAACACCGTTTCCCAATCCGCGGTGGGCTCGCTAGAGATTAAAGCCCATACTTCCTCATGTGTGAGGAAAGACCCTTAGCTCAGCAGTGGGCTGTTACGGGTTGATGATGATGATTCCATTTCAGGCAATACCCACATTTCACCAGTATAATCTTTGGATTAGACCCCTTAACGTGATAGGTGGTGAGCCCGTCGCCAGACCGGGTGCCGTCACACATGCCTCAGAATTCATTATGGGACCTGCGGGTTTCCTCACGATGTTTTCCTTCACCGTCAAGCTAGTGATAATCGTACGTGAGTTTTAGAAAAACTCATTTTTATCGGATTCGAACCCGAGACCTCTTTGAGAGGCGGGCTTTTTAACCTTCGACTGGGTGAACCGATTTTGCTGATACTTTTTTAATTTGAAAGCTGGTGCTTCCCGTGTCCCATTTTAATTTCGTCCAGGTCTGACAATGGCATCCATGAGAAACCTTATAAGTCTTAAATTTGCAATAACTATGTTCGCGAGAAATGCACGAATAACTCAATAAGTATCACGCCAATCGATTTCGATTATTCTTTTTTAACCGACTTCAAAAAAGGAAGAGGTTAGGTAACCTAAACCTATCCGGTTACAACTAGGCTCTATCCGTAAGATCTAATACATAGACAAGTAACATTTTGACAACGTTTCATTTCACAAACTTCTGTTTTAACAATGATATCACACACACAAACATTAATATGTTATACACCCATTTTAAAAATGCTCTTTTTTAAAGATAAATTGACACCAGAACATTTTAAAAAATAGAAAAAATAATGTTTTAACAATAACTAATTTAATCAAATTACATTTTCTTTTAGTAAAATGTTTATTTGCTATTTTATTCACTTAAATCCAATCTTTTGATCCACAGAGACGACGACAGGAGGACGACATTTCAATTGTACAACTGGTGAACCAATTACACGTAAGTTTTATAGCTGATAATTTCTTTAAAGTTATGTTTACATATTTAATTTGATAAAGAGTACCCGAAACCGACGAGCATGTATGAACCGATTGATGGATGTGGATGAGGCGCGAGAGGTATGCCAGGATCGTAGCAGGTTTCAAGCTATTGTCTCTGCCTAGTTTACCTCCTTCGGCAAAAAGGCGTGAGCAAATGTATGCATGTATGTATTTGTAAAAGGTGGACCGATGACCCGGTGAAAGTGGCGGATACAAGCTTTGTGGCGATGTTTTGGAGGCCTGTTTTCCAGGAGCTTTGCTACATAATATGTAGCATCAGAATATGACGATAAAAAGTCAAAATCAAGGTAGGTATCTACGGCAGTCTTCGTCAGGTATAATTTATCAAATTATTCAATGCAGTCACTGAACAATATTATCTGGTTGTGGTGTCTGGGTGTGGTGTTTTCTTGGTAATTCTGTTACACCTAAAGTCTACGTTTAAAGTAATACAAAAAGATATCTTCTATCTATATTTATAAAAATCAATGCCACTTTTCGTTGTTATTTTGTAACTCAAGAACGGGCTCACCTATCCAAACCAAATTTTTAATCTTTATTCGGACTATTTAGCAGATGGTTTATGTGAAATTTGCTTAAACTCTGTCGAGGGTTCTTCATTTATTACAAAAAATGTGACGTTGCGAAGCACGTACCGGGCCGCTGGTTGTAAGTAGGTATATAAAATATCTTTGCTAATACGCATAGTATGAAGAGGAAATATTTATTTTTGTATGTTTGTAACGAACAAACTCAAAAAATGGACCGATTATTAAAATTCTTTCACTCCAAAGAGATTAAAATATAATAGGGCATAGAGGGGGCATTGGGAATATTTTCATACAAAACTTTGAAGCCTAAGCGTCATGTCCTTGTCATGTCAGTTAGTATGAACGCGAGCTGTCATTCCGTCGAAATTGTACTAGACTTATTCCACTTGGAATAACTTTTGACTTCAAATTTTCCTCGCTTTGTCCCCTCTATGCCTTATTATATTTTAATCTCTTTGTTTCACTCTTGGAAAGCTTACTTTTCGGGGAGTAAGTACATAATTTTCCTAAGGGAACGGGACGTACTCCTTTGAAATGATTATAAAGTAGTAGTACGTACCTACTAATGAAGGAAATTTCTTTTTTCAGTACCGTCGGGTTTCGATCTAAGTAAGTAGTGTTTATTGTTAACCGATTCAAGCGAAAACAATGGTTATGGTTCTCACAGGCTTAATATTTATATGAGACATTCTAACTACTGAACAGTGTGATCTAGAATACGTCGGCTAAATGACGTCACAGTAGAAGAAATATGGGCTCTACATTTTTAGTTAGTTTTTTTCGTTAGTCAGATTGTAGTTTTAAAGTTTGTTTGAACGATATTTTAAAAACCTTATTTTTCAGGTAAAAGTGGTACGTTTTTTGTTTATGTTTGATTTAGTAGTGATATATTAAACTTTTATCTTCATCATCAGTCACATATAGCGTAGAATAAAAAAACGATAAGTAAATAACGTTATTGTTATTTACTTATCGTTTTTTATTCAACGTTGTTATCCCAAATAAAATAAAATAAAAAAACGCGAAGCCATTGGGTGTTTGTGCTACAGTAATATAAATGTGGAATAGCCTTATTTCACGAATATAGTACACCAGGAATACAATGCCTCAAAAAGGGGCTGAAAGAATATGAACTAACTTGAAGATTTTAGTGAACTACTGATTTGAGTTCTCGATGTAAAAATAAATTGAAGTGGAAAATATTTTACTATGATTATACTACTATACTAGCTATGTGACAGCTCATCTAATTTGTAGTGGTTGAAGGTAAAAGCTCAGAATATTGTTCTATTCAAGGTAAACAACTGAATGCTACTGACAATAATGGTTATCTTTACCGAATTAGTGAACGGCCTGACCGATTTAGATGATTTTTTAAGCTATTGCATATTTTGTGTGTTTATGTGAATCCCTTCCATTGTTTTTACAGCAATTTTTTTTATGTTCCAGACGATGAAAATGATAATGATGATGAGGAAAAGACTAAACTTGATATGAAAGAGGAGAATAAGTCAGAAAATGGTACTTATTTAAACTAATAATAATATTAATAATGTCGCCAGTAACAACTAACAATAGAAATAGTTCACTATGACCGGCCTGGTAAAATTCCAACCGAACCGATTCCAGCAAATGTGGCATTTGAATGTGTAGTATAGGAGCTAAAATAACAAGGGTTATTGTTATTTTAGCTGGTCGTTTTGGCAACTTTAATTCTTTAAGGCTTGTTATTGTGATGTGTGTTTGTGTGTATTCTGTTTCAAATAAAATGTGTGTGATATATCTATCTATGGATTTGTGTTCAGTGACAATACGTCCTTGGATTTAAGATTTACCAGGAAAATTAACACTAAATAATAAACACTATTTTTGATGCTTGACATCACTTGAGTTAATTTTTTTCGGTAGTCGGAATTTAGTTTTTTCTAGGTATCTTAATTATAGCTATTCAGCAGGAAAATTGTGTTAGTATTCTTGGAAAATTAGCTGGTGACCATGAATTTCTTTTATTGCCCGAAGGCAAAGACGGGGCCTACGATGGGACTTTTATACGCCTAAGGTAAGGGCTGATTTTTCAATCGTCAGATAAATCTTATCTAGAGAATATATTGATGCTGTCACTGTCTGACACAATAGAAAGGAAAAGTGACAGGTGATGTTTATTTTTCAGATAACTTTTAACTGACTATTGAAAAATCAGACCTTAGTCTAATTTTAATTTATGATCCTTGTTTAGTATAATGTTATGTATCCCAATTATAATTGATTGTTTGTTATTTTAGTTGTGGAAAATAAAGTATACGACCCGGTAATGACTACGAGGCCTCCTGACCATTACATCGACGACGTGTAGTCTTTTTTGTATAGTATTAAAATATTACAGTAAAAAAACTCACTCAGTTGTATTTTTCTTTACCCTATCTAAGTAAAATCAAGCGCACGTGGAGCTTGACACATTGGACTTTGTAACATTCTTATTACAATCGACTTAGAGGTCAGACTCGCACTACAGTGTAAAGCTTCTTTTGCTCTTGACTGTACGATGTCCGTGGGGTCATGTATGTCTTGCACTGGATATCTTGATGAGTTACCGAACATCAGTCTTAAAGGGTAAAACACCCGATTGTTGACACCCCACCAATTAATTGACACCCAAACAGTTTTATTCAAAATTAACTAAATTACGATACACAATTATATTTAAAATAATCAAACAAACACGGTGGTTTTATCTAATTATTCTAAGTATAATTGTTCATCGTAATTTCGTTAATTTTGAATGAAACTGTTGGGGTGGCAATTATTTGGTAGGATGTCAATAATTGGGTGTTTTACCCTATATTATTCTTATTCATATTTGATATGATTGTAAAATGAAAATCGAAATGCCGCTGTTATTGAGATAAGGTTTAAAAAAAAATACGATTTTATTCGATTAAAAAGCGATTTTAAAAATTCTTTCATCAATGGAAACCTAGAATATCCCTGAGCAACATAGGTTATATTTTATTACCGTATTCCCACGGGAACGGGCACTACGCAGGTGAAATAATGAGTAAAATGACTTAAATGCTCACATCTGGTCTGGGAGATGGTCCGGGGCCGCCATTAGGTGGGAGGTAAGTGGGGGGCACGTTTCCCGGTCCTGGTGGTGGGTTCTGAAAGAAGACGACCTTCATAAGAACGTATAGTTTAAACGTTTTGATGGATTTTAAAGTGCTAATAATAATATGGACGCCTTCTCGAAGACATGGCCGGAGGAGGCACAGGATAGGGATAAGTGGAGGGAGGGAGAAGAGGCCTTTGCTCAGTGGGACAATACAGGGTGACTTTTTTTACCGTCTGGAAAAAAATGTGTTGTGATAGGTAAGTGTAATAGATTCATTTGGCAATGTTACTTAAAAAATTTTTTTTTTTCCCAAAAATTTTTTTTCTTGCTTAAACTGATATACATTACTCAATTGTAGTCAATAATACACACTGAGATATTTGAAATAGTATTTTAAAAAGAATCAGGCTCGTAGCTTCCATTTATGCGCAATCTACTGTGCGTAGTTTTCTAGATTTTGTAAATTGCACTAAACATGTCCTCGTATATTTAACAATTAATCTCGTGTATAACTTCGGCTCTAGATACCTTATACGTCATATTTTTTTCCAGAGGGTAAAAAATCACCAGTATATAGGCTGACAAAAAAAACTTGTGGGACACCATTTACACACGGTTATTCTGTAACAAACTAGAAGCCTGTACTATGGGTACTAAATAAGTGATGAACACACTTAAATAAATATTTAACACCCAGACACGAAGCCAACAGACATGTTCATGAACACAAATGTTGGTCCCGAGCGGGGATCGAACCCGGTTCCATTTCACTTCCATCGATCGGTTCATACAATATGGTCGTCGCATTTCTTCAATACATCGCCGATCTGATCGATGTAAGTACGCCTAGGTCACCCTCTGCCGACTCGGCCATTCGCAATCCCCTTACATATTTGTCTCGTTATGTCATCGATCCGCTCGATATGTCTAAACCACCTGAGCATTCCTTTTTTTTTATGATAAAAAAGGGGGTAAGCAAACAGACGGGTCACCTGATGGTAAGTGACGTCCGTCGCCCATGGACACCTGCAACTCAAGAGTCACAACTGCGTTGCCGAACTTTAAGGTGGGAGTAGGGGGCGGGGAGGGGGAGGGGGGAGGGAGGCCTTCGGTTACCTCACTCACTCAACGAAACGCAATGCATTGTTTTACGCTGGTTTTCTGTGAGGCCGTGGTATCACTCCGGTTGAGCCGGCCCAAGCGTGCCGAAGCATGGCTCTCCCACGTCCTTTCTCAATCTTAGTTAATACATCCTCTTTTAAACCACAACGCTCTTGGATTACAGTATTCCTCATTCTATCAATCACTCGAAGTCCATTCATGCTTAAGCACTTTAAATTACCTACTTTTATGGTATTGCATATTTTTACCATTAAATAGCAATGTACACTATCGATTAAAATATTTAAAAATATGTATTCTCTAATATTATACCGCCTGTTTATTTTTACCGTCTGGAAAAAAATATGGTGTGATAGGTAAGTGTAATAAATTCATTTGGCATTGTTACTTCAACTAACTTATATACATTACTCAATTGTAGTCAATATTATATATATAATCTCACGCCTTTTTTATCCCCGAGGGGGTAGGCAGAGGTATTCCATTACTGGATATATCCACATTTCACGAGATATGTATATATTGGACCCCTAAACGTGATAGGTGGTGAGCCCATCGCCGGACCGGGTCTGTGTACACATGTCTCAGAATTAATTCTGAGACCTGCGGGTTTCCTCACGATGTTTTCCTTCACCGTCGAGCTAGTGATAAATATGTACGTAGTTAAGTTTTTTTTTGAAAAACTTATTGGTACATGCCAGGATTCGAACCCTAGCCTCACTGATTTTCGGCCGGCTCTTTAACCGTCCGGGCTATCACTGCTCTAGTCAATATTACACACTGAAATATTTGAAGTAATATTTTAAAAAGAAACAGGCTTGTAGCTTCCATTCATGCGCAATCGACCAACAACCGCCAGCTGCTACATAGTACTGTGAACTACTGTACGTAGTTTTCTAGATTTTGTAAATTGCACTAAACATGGCTATATTTAACAATTAACCTTGTGTATAACTTCGGCTCTAGATACCTTATTTTTTGTTACCGTCTGAAAAAAAATATGACGTAAGGTGACCCGGGGCTATTGTAGCTGGGGGATATTGTATCTGTTCTTATTAACTCATTTCCTGTAGATATTTGTGTATTGAGACATCTATAAACTGATGGAGGAACAAAAAATTTATTGGTCTTATCGGAGGTGGCGCCACTGAGCCGTCGGTTGGCGTCCTTACAACGCCATGTTCTTTTTCGGCCATTTTACGTTGTGTTTGCCAGAAGACTGTCTTCCGATTTTATTCTGAAAAAAATACTGTGCAGTGGTTTTCCGTTGAAAGTTTACAGTAAGTAGTTATATAGTGAAACGTACTTTTAAAACTGAGATTATTTATCTATCCTGTGTTGTTATTATCTAGATTTATTCACGTAGATACATTAGCCTCACCAAAATTCTGTTGCGGGGTAAATGTACCTAGAGGTTAGATACAATAGCCCCGTACATTCTAGTATGGAGTAAAAATTTACTAGTGATGTTTCAAGTTTACAGAAATTGTAGGTAATTTTTTATTATTTATTACAAAAATGCATTCGTATCGTAATTTTAAAAAGCAGAGGTGAATAATTGTCTATAATATTATATTATCCCCTTAATTTTATAAATTCGAAAGTTTTTTTTAGGGTTCCGTACTCAAAGGGTAAAAAACGGGACCCTATTACTAAGACTCTGCTGGCTGTCTGTCTGTCAGTCACCAGGCTATATCTCATCAACAGTTATAGTTAGACAGTTGAAATTTTGACAGATGATGTATTTCTGTTGCCGCTATAACAACAAATGCTAAAAAACAGAATGAAATAAATATTTAAGGAGGCTCCCATACAAAAAACGTCGTTTTTGCTCTATATTGATAACAGGCTGTATCTCATGAACCGTGATAGTTAGACAGTTTAAATTTTCACAGATGATGTATTTCTATTGCGCTATAACAACAAATACTAAAAAACAGAATAAAATAAATATTTAAGGGAGCTCCTATACAACAAAAATGATTTTTTTGCTCGTTTTTGCTCGATATTGACAACGGCAACAGGTATACGCTTGAAATATTCACAGAATATTAAGTTATATATTCACTTTAAAAATAAATATAAAATTAAAATAAAACAAATATTTAAGGGCATTCCCATAGAGCATTTGATGATTGATGACAAAATGATATTTTATAAAAACGGCAAAACAATCATGTCTGTTGTATGGGAGCTTCCCTTAGATACTTGTTTTATTTAATTAAATTGTTATTAACCTATTTATTTATTTTTAGATGGTTCGTCACTACAAACCTAATCTGAAACAATACTCCGAAAATATCGACATCACACAATTACTACATCCCAACACTATCTTAGCAGTAAAAAGCTACAATAGCCCTGTTTTCATATTCAAAATAATTTAAAAGCATATTACACCCTATTATTAGATAGCTAAGATTCAAAATCATTTAAATAATTACAAAATGAAATTCAGCAACTCGGCTAGACAATTGTAGCTCTTAATACAAAAGATTTAAAAGCGATAGATACAATAGCCCCTGGAGTGGGGCTATTGTAGCTTTCGTCACTTTTTTCAATTTTCAGCTATTTCACCGCTAACCTAAAAGTGTTTTGCTAGTTTCTATTATTAATCTGAAAAGTCAGATAAACGTGTGAGAGATTTATTCGCAAAATATTACTGTAAGATATAAAATGATAAAATTATAACAACTCAAAGATACATATTTTTGTTGTTTAGTTACAATAGCCCCGGGTCACCTTATAAGGTATCTAGAGCCGAAGTTATACACGAGATTAATTGTTAAATATAGCCATGTTCAGTGCAATTTACAAAATCTAGAAAACTACGCACAGTACTACGCGCTGCTGGCGGTTGTAGGTAGATTGCGCATAAATGGAAGCTACGAGCCTGTTTCTTTTTAAAATACTATTTGAAATATCTCAGTGTTTATTATTGACTACAATTGAGTAATGTATACTAGTTTAAGCAAGAAAAAATTTTTTTGTGAAAAAAAAATATTTTTAAGTAACATTGCCAAATGAATCTATTACCCTTACCTATCACACCACATTTTTTTCCAGACGGTAAAAAAGTCACCCTGTTTATGTCCTATTTTTTTCCAGACAGTAAAAAAAATCTTCCAGTATATCACAGAAAATAATTATGACAATTTCAAAGTCTGTGGTAAACCATTATGGTTCTTGAGCACATCAACAAAACTCGAGGTGTGAAGTCATGATTTCACGGTCGAAAATTTCACAGTTAATGATAAAGCTATTTATTTTGGCATTTCAACGATTATTAACTGAATAGGCAAGGTTAATAGTGCATTGTATAATTTGCCTTGTTACCCGACTGCGGCGAAGGCGAGAGGGTAATAGAAACTGTGGATAGGTAAGTTGAGTTTTTTTCGGGTCAAAATACATTTATTTCTTTAGGTATTAAATATACAGTTAGAAACGTCAATGATTTATAATAACAAGGCACTCTAAACTCGTCCATGAAGATTGGCTAAATGTAAACAGCAGCCCATGTCCACCGACGAGTTGCTGGTTCCAAATGCAGTACCCCGAGAAGAGCCAGCAAGAAACTCAAGGGCAGCTCTTTTTAAGTGTAGCTCTAATTATCCAATAAACCGATCCGAACCGAAGTCAAATTGTTTTTATTCAATGTAGCGATTTATTCGTCCACTTATTAAAGTCATTGCGACTCCACCGCTTCAGTATGAACCTACAACACCAATATTCAACACATTATTCTTTTAAACAATCAATACAATACAAAGTACCTATAACTTAGGTACATGGTTTTAGTGCTTTGCTGAGCTGGTGAAAATTTACACCAAACAACATTGTCATTCCAATACTCATCTAAGTTATAATATGCCATTTTACATAATAATGTTTTTTTTATTAGATTTGATCATTCTTTCTGGAAAATCGAATACAGCTTTAGGCTCTTTAGGTATCTTCTTGTAAAATCGTACACACAAACCCTAAATAATTAATTGTTATATCCGTAAAGCTAGTATAATAAGTATATATTATTTATTCATCCGTATTCATATCCAGATCAGAAATTTCGTATCCATAACATCCCTAGCCAGTATCACTGCTTGGTGGCCAATGCATTCAAAACTCAACCTCTTTATACCTTTATTCCATTGTTGTTCGTCGGGAACGGAACCGAAGGGGGGGTGTAGTCGTACCCCCCCTTATTGGGGGGTAGGTAAGATTCTCCCGCCGCGGTTGCCATGGCAACCAGGGATGACGCTACGAAGCATGAGATCCACATCTGTGAACAAACAAATTTAATTATTAATATATTTATACATAGTATAAATTTATACATATAAACTTGCTCTTGAATCACTCGGTTTATTGTTTTATACAAAGTCAACATTTTTTATTCAAAATAGGGTCTTAAAAGTCATTTCAACTCCACCGCTTCGGTATGTATAGTTGGGGAGAAGAAACGGGGCAAGAAACTCCTCAACACATTCTTTTAGCCAAATATTAAATTACTGCATTGGGTTACTTAATTTGTTTATGTTTCGCTGTCGTACCTATTGGGCTGTGCTGGAGGAAATCTGCTCCAAGCATCATACGCCCTTTTGCAAAGTATTTGTTTAACATCTAATATCTATTTACGTAGGTATATCTATACCAACATTATGAAGAACAAAGATTTGTATGTTTGTATCTTTGTTATGAATAAACTCAAAAACTACTGTACCGATTTAAAAAATTCTTTCACCAATGGAAAGCCAGAATATCCCTGAGTAACATAGGCTATATTTTATTTCTATATTCCCACGGGAACGGGAACTACGCGGGTGAAACGCGTGTGATATTTATGAAGAGCTGCTATGCTTCCTAATTAGTGCAACAAAACTATCGAGGTGTAGAGATAAGCCACATTGATATAGTTCGGGTACATTTGTCGGTATGTGTGTATAGTCTGCCAGCGAGCGGCATGTGGCCTTGCACTATCGGCTGCATTGTTGCAGTGGCGTAATGCATTTGTCTGCATCGGGTAGCGTCGGAAACCAAAATTGTTTGTGGGATATATCGAAGTTTATGTAGTTATGCATGCATGCAATAAAAATATTTTTTCATTAATTAATTCAATCATTTATTCATTCAATCATTCATTTAATTAAGTATACATGAATGAGTCCGATGGTTATACATGTATCACAGAATTAATTCTGGGACCTGCGGGTTTCCTCACGATGTTTTCCTTTCACCGTCGAGCTAGTGATAAGTAGTTTGGAAAGTAGCACTTTGGAAAGTTTTCCTTTTGGAAGCAGTGATAGCCTCACGGTAAAAGAGCCTGCTTCACATGGTGATAATCAGTGAGGCTCGGGTTCGAATCCTGGCATGTACCAATGAGTTTTTCAAAAACTTACGTACATATTCATCACTTGCTGACGGTTAAGGAAAACATTGTGTGAAACCCGCAGATCACAGAATTAATTCTGAGGCGTGTGTAACCTCGGAGACGCCACTGACAGGCGTTCCCCTCTGCCAAAAAAAAGTGTCGGTCAACGCGCACACCTGTTAAATACAACTAGTTTTTTTGAGTTCACGGAGTGCTGGGAGTGGTGAATGTATTTGTGTGCATCTAGTTCAAGCTTGCGTTTAATTGTTTTGTCAAAAATGCGTTTGTTTTAACATTATTTGTGTTTGTTTCCTCGTCCCCCCCGCAGAAATTGGCAGACTTTTTTGCAAAGGAACTAGTGCGCGTGACGTCTCCTGTTAGTTTAATACTCAAAGTGTGTAACAGACCCGGTCCGGCGATGGGCTCATCACCTATCACGTTTAGGGGTCCAAAAAATATCTCGTGAAAAGTGATTTTTATTATTATTTATTCCTTTTGGAAAAGGGTTCTTGTTGCTTTTGAAATGATCATCTAAGTAATAGTTACTTTTTTGCTATCGCTACAATTTCTCATAAAGAGCATTGTATGTAAAGATCGCACAGTCCTCTGTTTCGCTACTGTCACACGCGAGCCATGAATTATGAGGCGGCCGTAGAGCAAAAAATCAAACAAAGAAAATTCGCATGCTTACCACTGTTATGTACGCATTTTGTTAACTAAACTGTGGAACAAGGGCTTTTGTTTAAATATTTTTTGTGAGTTGATGTTAGAACATGGTTACAGTCGTGCAGTCCAATATGGTCACAGATTAAAAAGCTATCATAGTGCAGGAAAGTTTTAAAGCGTAGCAAAATATGCTAAATTCTCAGATTCGTGAATGAAGAGCTCATTTTAAACGCGCGTTTTAAACCTGCATAGTATTTGTGCATAAAAATTTAAAAACTTGCAAGTGCTAGTAGGACTCGTAGAGTAAGGGTTTCGTACAACAACAAAAAATACGTTACTTTAATACAAAAAAAATCATTTAAGTAAGTACCTATTACTTACTTTCAAAAAAATGTAAGTAAGACTTGATTTGTATATTTTTGAGGTTATTATTTTATAAATCTACACTAATATTAAAAAGAGGAAGGATTTGTATATTTGTATGTTTCTAAACTCAACAACCAGTGCATCGAATTTAAAAAATTCTTTTACCAATAGAAACCCACATGATATTAGTAACGTAAGCTATTTTATTCCTGTATTCCCACGGGAATGGGAACTAAGCGGCTGAAACCGCACGGAACAGCTAGTATTTAATATTCATCTTTTGGTCAATCCGAAATTTACATAAATTGGAAACAAAAACAATAATCTAGCTATCCAGAGAGATGCGGCCAGTCTTCTGGGCATTTTATATCTGTAAATATTGTAAATGAAGTTATATTTTCTTTGTAAATAAATGTTATTTCCACTAATCTTTCAACAGTTTCATTGGTAAGGACCTTATTATAATATAAATCAATGAACTTAGTTGGTACCGTGGTTATTGTTAACTGAGGTCGGAACCTACGCATCATTACAGTGGGTAGAAACCATTGATTTTGGTATTCGTGTGGAGGTGCAGATTAAAAGATAAGTAGGTACTTATTATGACTCAGGTCGGCGGCCGTCGTGCGTGAGCAAATACATTCTTCAAACTATATACTTACAATTACTTTGAGTCAATACGGTATATAAATTACTAGCGACCCGCCCCGGCTTCGCACGGGTGCAATGCTAATACTAAAACCTTCCTCTTGAATCACTCTATCTATTAAAAAAACCGCTTCAAAATCCGTTGCGTAGTTTTAAAGATTTAAGCATACATAGGGACATAGGGACAGAGAAAGTGACTTTGTTTTATACTATGTAGTGATATAGCCTATGTAGCGACACTACACAGAACGCGCTAATAGACGGCCGAGTTCTAAGCCGCGCTGTCGGAGTTTTCTATTGGACCGCGGTCCCCAGGCACGATCACCTTCGCCTAAAGGAAGATCTTCCCTTGTCACGATGGAGGGCATTCCGCCTCGCTCACTCCATATTGGTGAAATCGAGGCGATTGTATTTATACAAACTCATTAGAAAACTTAGATAGAGTGGTTTAGAACTCGGCCGTCTATTGGCGCGTTCTATGAAAATATAGTAATTTATATAATTATCAAATTAATAAATAACAAATAAATACATAAATAATCTTACGCCTTTCATCCCCGAGGGGGTAGGCAGAGGTATTCCATTACTGGAAATACCCACATTTCACGAGATACATTGGACCCCTAAACGGTGGTGGTGAGCCCATCGCCGGACCGGGTCTATTTACACATGTCTCAGAATTAATTCTGAGACCTGCGGGTTTCCTTAAGATGTTTTCCGTCACCGTCGAGCTAGTGATAAATATGCACCTACGTAATTTTTTAAAAAACTCATTGGTACATGCCAGTTCTTTCTTTAACCGTAAGGGCTATCACTGCTCTTACCACAACAGTAATGTATATAATTATCAAATTAGAATCACGAATAGTTTTCCTAGGTTATATAACAGTCATCTCCGAGTTGAAACGAAGCTATCAATTTAGAGCACGATTATTTTGGAAACAATAGTCATGATGCAATCGCCCCATGCAATTTGACTGCTCATCTCATTACAAGCTGTTAGGGTTGGGTGCCAGTGACAGCGGCGAGAGTAGCTGAAGTACACTAATATTGTAAAGAGAAAAGACTATTACGTTTGTTAATTAATAGGCTTTGAAATAAGGGCCAGATTATAAAAAAAACTCGGGGTAAGTAAGTAGGTAAGTAACAACTCTTTATTGTGCACTAATAAAAATATGCAACAAGTGACACAATTTCAAAAAAGTACAATTGGTGGCTTTAAGCGATTTTTTTCAGGCAACCTTAGCCAACGGAGCTAGAGCGTGATACGTCTATTTATTTATTTTTTATTTAGATAGGTACATTTACATCTAGCAGCGCCCTGCGGTTTTACCCACGTAATTCCCGTTTCCGTGGAAATACGGGGTCAAAATATAGCTTATGTATTATTCTGATGTATAAGCTATATAACTGTAAAGTTTCATCAAATTCCGTTCAGTAGTTTTTGCGTGAAAGAGCAACAAACATGCTCACAAACTTTCACGTTTATAATAATAGTAATTAAGTTTTACAAGAGCGTTGCTAAGTTGCTTAAACAATATTCCATCTTTTCGACTAGGTTCTCTTTTAGTCTAGATTGTATATTTTTAAATTTAATCTTAGTTTGATGTCGCCTCTACAATTATGTTTTCAAATGGGTTTAAAACGCGTCGCTTGCACTGGCACCACACCCTACCCGCAAGACCTTCTCTTAATTAAGCTAACTATAAAAGTTCTGATAAACTCAAGTTTGCATAATTTTCTTATTATTATGCAAAACCGCAGACATCCGCCATTCTTTTATTATGCCGCTGCAATTTTAAAATAAATCTCTCGAAAGTTGACGATGCACGATGTCACCAAAGTGAATCTTATAGATATAAGTCGAAAACACAAGTCACTACGATTAAATCTTAGTGACTTGTGTTTTCAACCGACTTCGAAAGGAGGAGGTTCTCAATCGCGATTACTCCGCAAATTATGACATTTGCATTGAGCATTGGGTTTCAAATGATAGTAGTAAGTTGAAGAAATAAATAAATAAATAATAGGGTTTATCAGTTATCCCAGCTGGATGAGCTAGCCGAGAATCTAGCTGAATGGCGTGCAATTATAATAGACTAGCAGCGCCCCGCGGTAGTTCCCGTTCCCGTGGGAATACGGGGATAAAATATTGCCTGTGTTATTCTGATGTATATGCTATATAACTGTAAAGTTTCATCAAAATCCGTTGTGTAGTTTTTAGTAAAGAGGAACAAACATCCATCCATACAAACTTTCGCATTTATAATAGGCAAAGACGTTTAAAGAAAAAGTTTCTCTCTCCTAGGAAAGAGAATGATTTTCTTCCAACCTCTTTGTTAGTGGGATTCTATAGCGGTATTGACATTTTTCTTCCGAAAGCAAATAACGTAGGTAGTGAGTGCCAGTAAGCAAACTAAATAATACTCTAATATTATGGTTTTTTTTTCATATTTAAAAAAAAAACAATCAGGTTTCCTTCTAAGACTCTTTAGTGATTAGACTTCTTGGTTTAGTGGCGCGTTGATTGCAACTTTAGGTGCGAAACATTAGTGGAAACTTTGTTGACTTACCTACTGTATCTACTATTTATAATGTAATATCTAGGTCGAAAATGGCGTGAATTGCTTCGAGAAAAGGATGGTACGGCCGTGCCGCTTTTTGCTCGACTTGGCGGGGGCACTGCCGTGCCCTCAGATAAGTTTTTATTGCATAAACTGTTTGTTTCCTTAAAACTGTTGTAGTTCAGCAATGTTTTCTTTCATGCTTAAAAAACATCACTTAGGTACCTATTTTGTACAACAATAATATTTATTTACTTATTATTATACAAGCATAATATTAATTTAGTTGAGTGATTTTACCATACAAACAAAGATAAGAATTTATCTCACATAAGTTACATACATTTAATCATCTCGAAAAGTTGGATGAATTTTGTAACGCTTTCATTCACCGCTCTAAATCCAAGGACTTAGTTGCGTTACTAGCTTCCATTTCCAGTTACTAACATTTAATTGTAACGAACACAATCAGAACTAGCGACACGACGATGACATTTCCGAACGCAGTACCACTGTTGATAGTTTCCGAACTTAGCTCTTCTATTTACAAATACCATACAAAACCAAAGCGAACATGGCCGTGTCAAGGTCAGAAGCTTAAAATTAATACTTATATTATAAGAATTGTCGGTTTAAGCGCAGTCATTCATAAGTTGCGATAAAAATACATTTAAACGTAATGTTTAAGGGATTGCCGCACTTTGCGGTTTTAACATTATGCGGTTAGTGTGTTAGGACTTTTATGAATAATGTCGTATGGGTCGGAATTAAGGACAATTCACATTATGGCTGTCAATCCGAGCGTCAGCGGTCAAGGGTAGGGCTGCCATCACCTAAATTGCCGACGCAGGATAAACACGGCAAAAATCCCGGACATTTGGGCGAAATATGGGTTTTTCCCCGGACACGTATGAAAAAAATAAAAAAAAAAAACATCGTTACGTTTTTTTATTTTTCTATACAACTTGTTATTACAATCGAATGAAGTACGTATGTAACCGCAACAAATAATATACATTTTTAATAAAATGAAACACTCTCTCTGAGGTAATATACCTCAGAAATTATTGTAATACTTTATAATTTTAAAATTAACTGCTCCAATGATATTTTCAGTCACCTAGCTAGGTAGGCGAATCCCTATAATATTTGTTGATTATTAATTTAAAGTACTTATGTAACTGCCGAAAGATTTAATTTTAACGACATCATTTTTTTTACTTATTTTGGTATTTTTAGTCTTCCCGAAAGTCGGAACAACTCAGGTCCTTGAAACTATACCTGATTTTGATCAGAGTAGAAACCGTGTGTATGTTTAACGAGTTTCTTTCTTTCGTCTATTTATCTATAAAAAAATGGATTTTCCCTGACAACAAAAGTGTCCGGGTTACACCCGACTCTTTCCAAAAACCCCTGCCGGACGGCCCCCGGACGCCCTTCAAACTAGGACAAATCCGGGGAATTCCGGACGGAGGGCAGCCCTAGTCAAGGGCAATAGAGCATCATCAGCCTATAGCAGCCCACTGCTGAATATAGGTCTCTCCAATTTCTTTTTTATATATTTTTATTTTTCTTTAGTCAGTGCAGCACCTGTGGCTCGTCAGGTGTTGGCGCACATGGACCTTCCGGGAGCCGGTGGGCTCACAGATTAAGTGTTAAAAGATGGTGGTCGTTTCCCGTTGTTTCTTGCATACATACGAACAGACAGATTCATCTACACTGCCCCATAATATGGTACCTACTGACTCAAAAAAGGACTCAAAACGCGTTTTAACAGAAAATATACTTTTTCATATCTCCGGACGGAAAGCGGCAAATTTCAGCCCGCTGCGCTAAACAAAGTTGCCGTTGCCGCTTTCTACCTCCGTCGATAAGAAAAAAAAGTATACACACCTCGGGAAGTAAAAGACCACATGCAATTGTCAACCGAGGCGAAGCCTGGGACATTTCTCATTATACTACCCTCGGTACGTAATTAGTATATTACACATCTAGGGAAGTAAAATAAGAAATGTCTTCCTATATGCTTAGCGCAGCGGGCCGAAAGTTGCCCCGTTCCGCCCGGAGAAGTGTAAATACTATTTTCAAACACCGTTTTGCTATACGGTAACGCGACAACCGCCGCCGCGGGCTACGTTCGGATACAAGTACCTTAAAATACTCGGCGGCACAATAGTCACAATTATGTCAAGTTCGATCTTGGATAGACTCCGCTGTGCCCTAGGCATTATACCATTTGCCACCTTAGCACCATGCTCGTAAATCAAGCATCAACCTTTTTAAACCATTCATTATAAACCTCTTTATTTCGGCGTGATGGCACCGCCCACTACGTTGCCTCAATTCCGTTTCCGTCGTGCCACACACAGCCCCCCATTGCAGGGCGATTGCATTCGTGACTCCCGAATGCAACGCTGTGGTTCGTGTGGTATGCAAGTCTATTTGTCGGTCTCTTGCATTGCAACAGTCGGCATTTCGTCTTTCTCTTTCGTGAGTGCAATTGTGTTGCTTTGGTGAGAAAGCAACACAAATCCGTGTTAAAGAGTAAGCTTCTCATGATGATGATCAGTGAGGATCGCGTTCAAATACTGGCATGTAGGTGCCAATGATTTTTTAAAACTTACATGTTCATCACTAGCTCGACAGTGATGGAAAATATCGTGAGGAAACCCACAGGTCTCAGAATTAATTATGAGGCATGTGTAACAGAACCGCAGGCGTATTCAGGGAGCTTCGATATACGATATCGGAAAATCTGCCAAACACTTTCGAGATGGGCTGATGTTGGTATCGAAAACTAATGTCATATGTGACATAAGGATTCGGAAAATTTTCCGTAGCTGTTAGAAACGCCTAGAATAAAGTTCGAGTGAAAAATTTTCCGAAGTGGAATCTATCGACTTCGGAAAATTTTTCACTCGATCTGAATCCAACGGAAACGGTATCGAGTCTCCGTGAATACGTCTGCCGGTCCGGTTAAGGGCTCACAACCTATTACGTTTAGGGGTCGAATATACTCGTGATGTATACGAGATAGCACTGTAAGATTTTTTTCAGTCATCCAAGCTTACAACATGGCTAAACAACTTCCAGTGTAGGCAACGTAAACTGGGACCAACGGAATGTTCCGAAAAGCTAAGAACCTAGTGTTATGTCACTAAATTATAAATTACAATAATAATAAATTTTGTTAGCTATTGCCAAAGGGACTGTGGCTTGAGTAATCAGTACGAAGATAAGAAGTAGGAATAAAAATCAGCTACATCTTTTTATGTAACGATATAAATCAAACAATTATGTGTGTACCATGTTACACCACTTGCTATAATTAAACCTGACCTTTCTCGCACGCTTAGAAAGAGGGTCAAGCGTGAGTGATCGAAAAAGGGTTCTGTTGTTAAAGAAAAAGATCATTTTCTTGAACACTAGCTCGACGGTGAAGGAAAACGTCGTGAGGAAACCAGCAGGTCCCAGAATTAATTCTGACTCATTTGTAACAGACCAGCAGGAAGCACGAAGACTCGATACCGTTTCCGTTCGATTCAGATCAAAAAATGTTATTCTAGGCGTTTCTGACAGCCACAGAAAATTTTCCGAATCCTTATGTCACATATGACATTAGTTTTCGATACCAACATCAGCCCTTCTCGAAAGTGTTCGACAGATTTTCTGATATCGAATATCGAAGCTCCCTGAATACGCCTGCCGGTCCAGCCCATCGCCGGACCGGCAGGCGTACCACCTATCACGTTTAGTGGTCGAATATTCTCGTGCAAAGTTTGTATTTCCAGAAATGGAATACCTCTGCCTACCCCCTCGGGTATATAAGGTGTGAGTTTTTTTTTCTTAAAACAACATTACTTAGATTAGTACAGTCAAGAGCATGTGGAGCTTGACACATTGGAGTTTGTAATATTTTTATTACAATAGAGGTCAGACTGGCACCACAAGTGTAAAGCTTCATGTGCTCCTGACTGTACCATGACCTACCTCGGGGATAAAGGCGTGAGTTTTTTTTAAAATGAATGAATGAATGAGCGAAGACTGAACCCTAAAAAGAGCGGTCAGTGAAGCTGTTATGACATAGGGTTCTCACGACAAAAACAATGGACACATGCGTCAAATCGGGTCAAAACGTCTGAGAACAGAAGATTTGTTGGAAAAACATAAGAAATACACGTTACATTTTACCGCCTTGGCTTACTTTACTAGTGAATAGAGATGTTAGATTTTAATTACTATCATTCAACAATGTACGTTTTGAGATCTACTACAGATATAAAATCTATTTTATAACATAAAAAAAATCGGGCATTCTGGGCACTGTCCCACATGGTTCCTCTTTGGAGGACATTTTTTATCTGTAATGATTACTAATGAATGTATATTTTCTTTGTAAATAAATGTAATTTTAGTAAAAAAATCGCCTTTTAACCCCGAGGGATACCAGTTCTGGAAATACCCACTTTTCACGAGAATATTCGACCCCTAAACGTGATAGGTGGTGAACCTATCGCCGGACCGGGTCTACACATGACTCAGAATTAATTCTGAGACCTGCGGGTGTCCTCACGATGTTTTCCTTCATCACAAGTTCAGAAAATGTATTCCATTTAAGGTACTACCCACATTTCACCAGTAGTTTAGTTTTTGGATGATGCTACACACAAATTTTTTGATCTGAATCGAACGGAAACGGTATCGAGTCTTCGTGCTTCCTGCTGGTCTGTTACAAATGAGTCAGAATCAATTCTGGAACCTGCGGGTTTCCTCACGATGTTTTCCTTCACCGTCGAGCTAGTGATAGATATGTACGTAAGTTTTTTTGAAAAACTCATTGGTACATGCCAGGATTCGAACCCGAGCCTCACTGATTTTCAGCCGGCTCTTTAACCGTAAGGCTATCACTGCTCTAAAACAATGTTAAAATCAGTTGCATTTTTATTATTATTTCAAATTTACTATGGTAACAAAACCGAAGCAATTTCTTGAGTGGTCTTATATTTTAATAAATATTTCAGAAAATTCCTATTTAAATTGAGAACCATACTTATTTTAGTAATCTAGACAGTACAAGGTTTCATATTCAATTACTACAATACAAATTTAACACAAAGTCCAAAAACTGCAATTTTTTGAAGGTGCGACCATATTTTTAAAAATGCTCACCTATCAAATATCAATGCATGGTGAAATTAGAGTTTACTACCACTTCTGGGCAGTAATAATGTGAGTCACGACTGTATCTTATTTCGGACACGATTATTTAACGATGAATACAGCAATCATCGATGATATAATAAAGAAAATATTATCGTAATTCAAATACATTCAATGTCGGTTCCTTGACCCACCGTATTAGCTCGCCATTGATAAAATCGAATGAGCCATTCATAGACACAATCGATGATACTGTGAAAAAAACAATAATGCCACACAAAAAAAGATTAATTGTTTTATCTTTATTATCGTGAGATTAAGCTTTATTACTCTGTGGTTTCTTTGTGGGTAAAAATAAACTGTTTTTATTTGGCTGTTTAGGTTAATATTTGTGGTCTTTGCAAGTATTTTCGGTCGCGTTAAAAAGTCTATGTGTAAAATGGGCTGGATTCTGCATTACAGCGACTAAACTTATTTTAGTTTAGTCCTGTCATTTTCTTTCTCCTAGAAAAGAAAAGAGACGAGAGATATTTAGTCCTGTCAAATTAAAATTAGTCCTGTCAAATAAGGCGTGTTTAGCAAGTTTAGCGACGATGTAAAAAGGTCATGGATAAAAGTGACAGATAAGCACGTTCATAAGGTCCAAATTACTTAGTTGTTTTTTACATGTTTGACATTTACTCTTCAATCTATGGTTTTTTTCTGTCTTTTTTCTTCCGTATTCTATGGAGAATGATAGGCTTACTTAAAATTAGGAATTTAAGCGGGTCTGCAGAATCGAGTCCGATGTCAGTTTACGTTTTGGCGCGCTTTTTTTTACAAACATATTTGTTTTTTTTTGCTGAGGATAAATCTACAATAAATTAAAATATAGAGCTACTCTCTCTACAAAAATAAGTTATCTAGCGAAGGAATATTCCAAATACGAGTACATTTATTTATACATAAAAAATACTTTTCCTTTGCCATTTGATACAACAAAATCTACTTTTTCATATAACCTAAAACTACTACATTTGTGAGGTCAGTCGGTCGGTCAGATAGTAAATAATCTTAACCTTTGAAGTTGTGGAACTTTTTTTCATATGTAAGTAAAACGGGCTAGACCTGTTGAATGACTTATTTCCATATCAACGCATAAACTAAAAATATTACAGCGGTCCCCACACTAGGCCGAGCCTGTATGTAATAGGTGGAATCAGTCACGAATTCACTTAACAGCAGAAAAAATCGCGTGCGCATTTCTTTTAAAACGATTGCCTCTGACAATTTAGTTGTCAAAATAAACCATAGTTGTTCAATTACTATGATTTATGGCTGGTTTCGGCCATACATAATTGCATGAAAGGCGACGAACTGTGAAATACGTTTTGTTAATATTACATAATATAATTATTTATATATATAATATATATAATATAATCTCACGCCTTTTACCCCCGAGGGGGTAGGCAGAGGTATTCCATTACTGGATATACCCACATTTCACGAGATATATTGGACCCCTAAACGTGATAGGTGGTGAGCCCATCGCCGGACCGGGTCTGTTAACACATGTCTCAGAATTAATTCTGAGACTTGCGGGTTTCCTCAAGATGTTTTCCTTCACCGTAGAGCTAGTGATAAATATGTACGGCAGTTTTTTGAAAAACTCATTGGTACATGCCAGGATTCTTATAATTATAATTATAATTATATTATATATTATATTATATATAATATTATAATTATAATTATTTATGTAATATTTATTTGTATGACGTTGAAGCACGCACGGCTTTTAATGAAACTCTGGACTCGATTCTGCAGACCAGCTAAAATTCCTAATATTAAGTTAGCTTATCCTTCTCCATAGAATAGGGAAGAAAAATGACAGAAACAAACTATAGATTATAGAGTAATGTCAAACATGTAAAAACCAATTAATTTGAACCTTATGAACGTGCTTATCTGTCACTTTTATCCATGACCTTTTCACATCGTCGCTAAAATTGCTAAACACGCCTTAGTTGACAGGACTAATTTTAATTTGATAGGACTAAATATCTCTCGTCTCTTTTCTTTTATAGGAGAAAGACAATGACAGGATGAAACTAAAATAAGTTTAGTCGCTGTAATGCAGAATCGAGCCCTCTATCCTACTTAAAGCACCTACATCACGGAAAGTACGTTAAACCGTCAACCGGGTTTCGTTGTTAATATACCATGGAAGTCGTTCAAAACAGACAAAAATACTAAAAATAATTGGTGTGGCTTCTATTGATGTTGTAATTGTCCCTCATATTACATTTTCTTAAATAATAATTATAATAAATTGTTTGACACAATTTACACACGGTTATTCAGTCCCAAAATAGGCATAGGATGTGCTATGGGTAGGCTAAACTAACTAAGCCTACTAAGAAACTGGTAAATCATACTTAAATAAATATTAAACACCCAGACACGAGACCAACAGACATGTTCATGCACACAAATCTAGGCCACGAGCAGGGATCGAACCCTCAACCTCTGACTTCAGAAGGCAGGGTAACTACCAACTGAGCTAATAGGCCCGTCTATAATGTATCTCCTAGTAAAAAAAAATTGCTTCAAACAGATTGATGCCGAACAATAACTGATTAGCGAAATTCTCAAACGTTACGTATAGAAAGTTTTCCATTGTACTACTGCATACCCCTGAAGCGGAACACCGTGATTATAAGCACGTTTGATTGGCCACAATAGGTCATTATAGTCGCAGGTGTTATGTCGGCTATAAGTGAATTGCTATCATTTTTTACAATAGCATTCAATAGATATGTTTATAAATTGAGCTATACACACGATAAGTCGATTTGTCACACTTGTCTGTCTGTTAACTTTATTGTTGTATGAATTGTTTATTGTTAAAGAAACGTCGCGGGGCGCTATTCTTGATTTCTTATTTTATTTTGATATTAGCGGTTCTGCACGTTTCACCCGCGTAGTTCCCGTTCCCGTGGGAATACGGGGATAAACTATAGCCTAGGTTAGGTACTCATAGATATTGTAGCTTTCGATCTTGTCGGTCCAGTAGTTATTGAGTTTTTTGGTAACAAACATACAAAAATAAAAATCTTTCCTCTTTATAATATTAGTATAGAAGTATAGATAATTAATAAATAAATAAATTATATAGTTACACAAAAAGTGATTGTCAGTTTGAGCTTAGTTGACCGATTCGATGCTCAGTTTTCTTTTATTTTTGAAAAACTAATTTTAGTGATTAAACTTTTATTTATCATACATACACAATTTTTGTTGGATTGGAAAGTTTAATCCGAAAAAAAAAAAGGATTTGGATATGAAAAATTCTGATATTTTTTAATTTCTCTTCACAAAACGGTAATTCCGTTATATAAAGACCAAGGACTTCGGTCAATATCGCGTGCCGCGGCGACAGGTGACTCCGTGAACCCCAACAAACAGGTCGCGACTCACGAGAAGTCTAAATGAAATCCCCATTGTTTTCCGTAAACGCAACAAATTAGGGTAGATTGCACAAAATTGGCTCACAGCGCGAAGAGGTGCCGTGTTTAACTTACACAATACTTAGTTTGCGGCACTTTCTAGTGAAATCTAGACTTGGTGCATCTACTTTAATATAGGTACATAGGAAGATATAACGACGATGAAGGAAAACATCGTGAGAAACCCGCAGGTCCCAAAAATAGTTACGGGTCCAAAAATATACGGTAAAAGTGGTTGTATCCAGAAAAATATATTTTTATTATTTCAGACCAATTTTATAGTAGGTAGGTAAGTGCCTAAATAGCTTGTTAGTAGCCTTACATTAGGTTAAAGTAAATTAGTGAATTAGTACATAATATGTACACTACGGTGCAACTGCAACAATATTTATTTTAGTTTTCCCCAGATTATGGTAGTATACAAACTGGGGAACAAGAAATCAAATGTGGTCACACATATTTTTTGGTATATGCCCTTGCCAGGATTCAAACACGAGCCTCACGTTTGAGAAGGCTCTTTAACCACAGTATCCCTGCTCCCTTGGGAAAAACTAAACTAACAACTAACTAACTAAAACTAAACTAAGTTCAAAACATGAATCAAACATTAGTGCGCGTTTAGTCATACCTATTATACAGCTTCTGCTTACCCTATTTGAGCCTACGACGATACGCACGTATCACTAAGGTCAAAAAGTCTATTCCCATCACTGTCAAATCGTCAATGTGGTAACCGGTAATTACCATTTACCGGTAATGTTACCGTAATATTTACCGGCTGCCGCACGATTCAGTTTACGCAATGAACATTAAGCATCACTATTATTAGGGTTCCTTAAAACGGCCAAAAAAAAACCCTGCAATGACTAGAATAGATAGCTATTAGCGATAAGAGCAGAAGGAATTTTAAATTTAATTTTTTCGTCTACTACACTAATCATACTCGTATTAAAAACTCCAAAGTTTGTGAGTATGGATGTTTGTTGCTCTTTCACAAAAACTACTGAACGGATTTTGATGAAACTTTACAGGTATATAGCTTATACATCAGAATAGCACATAGGCTATATTTTTATCCCCGTATTCCCTCGGGATCGGTAACAACGCGGGTGACAGCGCGGGCGCTGCTAGTATCTTCATAAACAAAAACATTCAAAGACTATATTTACGGCTTTAATTTTTACGCAACAATAAGTTAATTTCATAGGATCTAAAATAAAACACCCTGAAGAACTTATTGATGGCATTAGTATACAATAATGATAACACATGTATATTAAAAGAATTAATTAAATAAAACTTTACAGCAACCGAGATATTAGAAAGAGTTAGGTATTCCAATAACGTCACACTAAAAAGTCAAAGGTTTTTGTATCTAATGGTATTTTCAAAATTTATTAAAGCATCAAATGTAAGTACCTAATACATACAACATAATAATTATAAATAGCAGTATAAATAAGGTCGAAACATAAAACTATAAACAATGTCAACTTAGTCCCTAAAGTCAAAGAGATTAAAATATATATTTTAATGTCTTTGTAAAAAGTACTCCGTTTTATTTTGATTGTTGAGAAAAAAATAAATTATTATTATCATTACATATTTTAGAATTGAGTATAATTGCAAATTTAAATACGGTAGGCACGTAAAATGTAAGTAGGTACAGTCAAGAGCACATAAAGCTGCACTTGTAATGCGAGTCTGACATCTGTGGCTATTGTAATAAGAACGTCACAAAGTCCAATGTGTCAAGCTCCACGTGGTCTTGACGACCTGATTTAGATCAATGACCTCCCTAAGATAATGAACGAAACATGCGTTTTGTTTGCGGATGATGTTTCCCTACTAACTTCATGCCATAACAATTTAGATTTAAATGTTAAATTACATTCTATACTCCACAAAACAGTAAAGTGGCTACGCAACCACAATCTAGAAATAAACTTTAATAAAACTAAATTAATGACATTTCACCCTTATCAAAAAACCCCACTAGACATCAATTTAGCATACAATGGTATTACAATTGAAAAAGCAACCAAATTCTCATTACTAGGACTAGAAATAGACACACATATTAACTGGAAATAACATATCACAAAAATAAGATCAAAACTATCGAAATTTGCTTACGCACTTCGCGAGGTTAAAAAAACTACAGATATTAAAACTGCATTAGTCACCTACTATGCCTATGCACACGCATGGCTAAGTTATGGCGTTATCCTGTGGGGTAACAGTGCCGACGCCACTACCGTTTTCACCGCTCAAAAGAAACTATTAAGAATACTAGTCAATATACAAAACACTGATACATGCAAGCCGCACTTCATCTACTATATAAAAATAAGTCGGGTTTTCCTTCCTGACGATTTAACTCCAGAACTGACGAACCGATTTCCATGGTTTTGCATTCGTTGGAAAGGTCTAGGGCTCCGCAAGGTTTATAGCAAAGAAAATTCAGCATTGCACCCGTGCGAAGCCGGGGCGGGTCGCTAGTACAGTATAAAATTCTCACACTGCCATGCATTTACATACTCGAAATATGCAAATTTGTAAGAAAATATCCTGAATTTTATAAAAAACGTGAAGATTTAAGAACGAAATATTCTTTGAGACCAACCCGTAAAAATCAATTACTACAGCCTACTTCCAGGCTAACATTACACTCTTCTGGTCCGTTAGCTATGTCCATTAAAGTATATAATAATCTACCGCAAAATCTAAAAAATGAAACTAACGAGATGAAATTTATCAAACTATTGAAAGAAATGCTCAATAAAAAATGTTATTATACAGTAGATGAATATATCAATGATAAAATGTAATAGAAATAAGTAGTATATAATTAGCACGTATTGCAGTGCCTAAACTAGGTCCTTATTGACACTGAAATATGTAAATACTATCTATGTATAACATAAGGATTGCAATAAACCATTTTGATTTGATTTGATTTGACCTACTACGTATTTACAGGACAGATCGACCGACTCGCACCTGACCTTTTTTTTGCACAGGTTTTGTATCATTACACTAATGCCAGTACCAAATACCATATTGGTATTGAAACACAATTTTTTGTCTATGGAAATCACTATACTTCTTTTCGATGCTCTTGTGAGTGACGTAAAGAACCGGACTTTTCATCTGTCCGGGGGGAAAGCGTCAACTTTCGGCTCGCTGCGCTAAACGAACCGCTTTCCACCCCCCTTGAGCAGAAAAAGTATACCCGCCTCGGGAAGTAAATAAGAAAGCCTCAGATTACATGTGATATATAACCATTTCTTATTTTACTCCCCTAGATGTGTAATATACTATTTCATTACTCATACTGGGAAAGTAGGTCTGAAGTTGCCCGAGGAGCGGGTTGAAAGTAATACTTTTCAGCCCTAGAATCGTTATTAAGTCAAGTCTTATCGTAAACACACTTCCATAGAATTTTATAAAATTAACAATAGTTTTTATTTCAATCGAGTTTTAACGCATACGATATTACTCCCACAGATGCGTCATCTTAAAAGAATGTTACTTAAAAAGCTTGTGAACATAAGTACTTATAATAAAATAAAAGCTCGTGTTTAATTTAAATTAACGTGTTAAATAAAGAAAGCCAACTTAATGTTATTGCTTCTGTTTTATCGAGTATCGAATTATGTTCAAAACAAAACATTGGTTTAAAGGTGTGGCACAAATTACAGGCGACCGCGGAAACAGAGACTGAAATAATTGCGTTTTTAGACTATTCTCTTAAGCAATTGTGTTCTGTAATAAGTTTTGTTTATAAATTTATTATGTTCATTTAGCTTTTATCCACGATTCCACCCACACGAAGTTTAGGCTATCGCATCCTCTAGAAATTATGTGATTTTCGGAATGAAAAGTAGCCCATGTAATTTTCACGATGCTTTGCGCTTTCGCGAAGCTATCGTTCTGCTAAATGAGATCATATAAATTATAAATCAATTTATTTTTAATACAATTTAAACGATCTCAAGGAAATGGTTTAATTTTGTAGATTTTTTGTGTGGGTTTGAGTGGGTTCAGATTCAGAATTGGAACCGATAGGTGGCGCTGTTGTCTGTGGCTGGACAACGTCTGCTCTAGTAATTAACAAATAACAAGTACTTAGTATAAAATAGCACCAATTAACAATACAATACAATACAATGACTCTTTATTGTACACCAAAAACAACACAATATGGATACCAACATTAACTAAAGTAAAATGGGCGGTCTTATTGCTTTTAGCGATCTCTTCCAGACAACCTTATTATTCAATATCAATTTCATTACGCATTATAAAATAAAAATAAATTTTTAACTCGCGTTTATCTCGTTACTTAAACCACTCGTTAAGCCAACAAGCTGCTGATTGTCCCAGCGGGTGTTTTATTATAAATTTCTCTTTGACGTATCGATGCGCCAATCTATTAAATCGATAAAACCTGAATCGATGTTCGAGTAACGCGATATTATTGAGTGCAAGCAATAAATGTTGCTATGACGCAATAAATAAGGTTAAGTGTTGAATTACCAGGAATTTTGGCATTGATATAAACAATAGTGTTGTAATACTTGTAAGAAAGTGTAAGTTTCATTTGGAGCTCTAAGTCTACTGAATTAAATATTATTTTCTACTATAAACCTAGTTGAATATTAGGTTCTTCTTTAGATACAAACACAGACAACCGAACACTAATAGACCTTGCATTTATAGAAATTTGCTCTAAATTGACAGCGCTATATTGGAGTGGGGTGAGCTGTTGTGTACATAACTTTAACCCGTCTGCACCAGAATGAGGGTAATGTGTTTCGGGTACATATGTATTTATCTATTTATTTGGCTCTGTATTACAAGTAAGGTCATTATATTGGGCTTGATTTTGGGACCAACTGGAAGCGGAATTAGAAAAACTAGTTGTCTCTCGATTTATCATTATCTCCGGAGTGGTAACACTCCAGAACCCATAAAGGTTTATTTTTTTGCCAACTATCAAATCTTCAAGAATTAAGTATATACATTTAATAAATCTTCATAGTTTTTTAAAATACAACGAACTTATAAATAAAAATATTGTACTGAAAAAATATATAACAGTTTTTTCATTGGAAATTTTAAAATCTGGCAAATTTTTCGAATTTGACATTAAAAATCAGTTAGACATTTTCGGAATTGAACATAATGAACGTAAAGGCCCTTAGGCAGCTGCAATGCCTAAGCTTAGAGCACGCGTCTGTTGTGGGTGTTAGTTCTATGTTGCCTCTAAGTCTTTGTGCTTACAAATGTATGATAAGTAAATACAAATATTTATTTGCTAGGCATATAACGAGATTTATATCGATTTCATTCATAATATTGATTGATTCGATACTTAATGAAGCAATGTTTGAAAGTTTCTAAGGACTATGTAGGTTGAGGAATGTTAGGTGTGTTCCAAGATTGGATTGGTGAAGAATTTACGAAGATAGTTTTTATTCGACGAATGAATCCATGATTTTGTCATAAGCACAGATATAAAAAATGTGTTCCCTTTTTAAAACCAAACCAAACCAAACCGATGGGTTTTTCAAAAACTTACGTACATATTTATCACTATAGCTTGACGGTGAAGGAAAACATCGTGAGGAAACCCGCAGGTCCCAGATTAATTCTGAGACATGTAACAGACCCGATCCGGCGATGGGCTCACCACCAATCACGTTTAGGGGTCGAATATACTCATGAAAAGTGGGTACTTCTAGAAATAAAATACCGAATGGGATAGGATATGAGATTATTTATTTTATTTTATTTATTACTAGCGGGTGCCCAGCGGCGTTGCCCGCGTGGATCCAGTTTATTCCCGTTCCCGTGGGAATTTCAAAAAATCCCTTTATAGTGGTTGCCTATGACATATAAGCCGCCTACATACCATATTTCAAATAGCAGGTTCCGACAGCGACGTTGCCCGCGCGCTTTCAGATTATTCCCGTTCCCGTGGGGATTTCCAAAAATCCCTTCATAGCGGTTGGCTACGATAAATAAGACACCTACACACCGTATTTCAAGTTTGTAGGTGCTATCGTCTCGGAATAGTACGAATTTCTCTTTTTACCCAGTTTTTATGTTTTCCCGTGGGAATGAGATATTTTTCTGGAATAAAAACTACCCTAGATGTTGACCCGGGTACTCAGTTATCTACATACCAAATTTCATCAAAATCCGTCCAGTAGTTTTTGAGTGATGCGTGCACAACCAGACAGAAAGACAGACAGACAGACAAAAATTTCAAAAATTAGTGTTTCCGTATGTATATCGATAACTATATACACTACAGTTAAAATTTTCAAAAAAATATTTCATGTACAGACACGGCCCCGTTAGAGTTTTATTATATGTATAGATTTCTCTCTTACAGTGATCCAACTGTCAGTTCAAGCCACCAGGCTGACATAGTTTCACCATCGTTACAGTAGATTTATTCCGAGATTGAACAAGATGGCGTTTCCCATAGCCCTCATAGATCATTGAGGACGGTAAGTGCGGCCGGTAATACATGATGACACTAAATCACGCGCCCGCGCACCGATACGTGTCCGTTGAGTATGGAGGCGGCTTCACTATATAATACTAGCAGCGCCCTGGGGTTTTACCTGCGTAGTTCTAGTTCTTGTTTAGCATTTAGTACCTATTTAGGATGTTTGATAGAAAAAAATCTACAGTATTCCATTCGGTATTGACAGTATTCCATTTCTAGCTATCCTAGATACGATAACACTTTTAAAAAGATAGTATAGTTTTTGGACCCGAAACGTGACTGGTGAGGCCATTGCCGGACCATTGCAGTAACACATGCCTCAGAATCAATTCTGGGACCTGGGGTTTCCTCAGGATGTTTTCCTTGCACATGTAAGTTTTTGAAAAACTTACATATTTATCACTAGAACGGTACTAGACTCGAAGCTAGAGAAGGAAAACTTCGTGAGGAAACCCCCAAGTCCAAAAATTAATTCTGAGGCATGTGTAACAGACCCGGTCCGGCGATGCGCTCACCACCTATCACGTTAAGGGGTCAAATATTATATTGGTGAAAAGAGGGAATTTCCTGAAATAGAATACTTCGGGATAAAGGGCGTGATATTACTTATTTTATATTTATTTATTTGAAATACTGCGCCGATCCCAAATAATAAGAAAATGGCAAGAAAATGTGTGATTGCTCTATAGCCATCTCCACGCAAGGTGTTTCGCAAAACCGGCATATAAGCTAACGACATGGCTTGGTAACTGAGAGAATCCGAGTGCCGCAAATTGGTGTACCGTCTGCAACACAGACCAATCACATACCGTGCTAGATTTATGCCGGTTTACTGTGTCAGCAAAAAAACACGCCTTTTATCCCCGAGGGGGTAGGCAGAGGTATTCCATCTCTGGATTTACCCACTTTTCACGAGATATTCTTGACCCCTAAACGTGATATAGGTGAGACCATCGCCGGACCGGGTCTTTTACACATTCCTCAGAATTAATTCTGAGAATTGCGGGTTTCCTCACGATGTTTTCGTTCACCCTCTCCAGCTAGCGATAAATATGTACATACGTTTTTGAAAAACATTGGTATATGCCAGGATTCGAAACCGAGCCTAAAGAATCCTAGCCTAAAGAAGCGGACTCTTTATCCGCTACGCTATCACTGCTCTTCTTCTTCACTTCAACCTTGAATTTCAACAGACTACTTATACTAAGTAGGGGTTTTTCCGAATTCCGACGGGAATGGGAAAAAAATTGACGCCCGTTTAATTTCTCTAATAATATTTAATAACTTTAAAATTTTGATGTAACTTGGAGTACCACGAAAATTGTACACACAGCGGATTGGTTAGCCATTATCTACGCGCAAAACAATGCAAGCCGAGCTAAGTAAACTTACACTCGCTTAAGTAAACGCTAACTCTGTAGGTGCATTAAGTTAATTGATACATTATGGCAGCACAAAGAGTTGGTCTCACGAAACGTCAACCATTGTGTTTTAAGCAAAAAAAAACACTATTATTTATTGTGGTATTGAACATTAGAAAAGTGTTAAACACATTATCATTTCTGTTTCTTTCGTGTGATACTTTGCATTGTAAAGTGTCGCTAGGAATCGTAATGTTTTGTAAAAGTGTGTCACAGAATTTATAGTTTACTAGGTGTTCCGTGCGGTTTTATCCGCGTAATTCCTGTTTTCGTAGGAATACGGTAATAAATAATAGCTTATGTTACTCCCTCATAATGTAGCTTTCCATTGGTAAAACAATTTTTAAAATCGGTCGAGTATTTTTTGGGTTTATTCGTTACAAAAAAAAAACTTTTATCTTTATAATATTACTATAGCTGTTCCTCACGTAGTTCCAATTCCCGTAGGAATACGGGAAGAAAATATAGCCTATGTTACTCAGGGATATCGTAGCATTCCATTTTTGAAAGAATTTTTAAAATCGGTCCAGTAGTTTTTGAGTTTATTCGTTACAAACATACAAAAATACAAATCTTTCCTCTTTATAATATTAAGTGCAGATTACCTACTAGCTCGACGGTGAAGGAAAACATCGTGAGGAAATCCGTAGATCTCAGAAATTGGTCTGAGCCATGTAACAAGCATGGCATGGCAATTGTCTCACTACCACGTTACGTTTGTATGAAAAATGTTCTGATGTAAATTGGGTATGTCTAGGAATAAAATATCTCTGCTGACCGCCTTGGGAGTGAGGCGTTAGATTTTATAGATATGCATCAATGATTTATACTGGATGATTTTTTTTACCGTCTGGAAATAAATATAACGTTTATGGTATCTAGAGCCGAAGTTATACACGAGATTAATTGTTAAATATAGTCATGTTTAATGCAATTTACAAAATCTAGAAAACTACGCACAGTACTACGCGCAGCTGGCGGTTGTAGGTAGATTGCGCATAAATAGAAGCTACGAGCCTGTTTCTTTTTAAAACACTATTTCAAATATTTCAGTGTGTATTATTGACTACAATTGAGTAACGTATATTAGTTTAAGCAAAAAAAAAATTATTAAGAAAAAAATTAATTAACATTGCCAAATGAATCTATTACACTTACCTCACACCACATTTTTTTCCAGACGGTAAAAAAAGTCACCCTGTATATGCTTAGTTTGTTTGCACGACTGTTTGATTGCCTTTTTTAAGGTCAAATTACATAGAATAGGTATAAATGCAGTACGGAATCCTGGGTGCGTTAGACCGACTTGCACTTAACTGTTTTTTTATATAAAACCGTAATAAACTAAATTAAAAAAACATCACCTATTTAGCGTTAAAATGCAGCTGATTATTTTTCTATAGAATTATCCTTTAGGCGGAGTACGTCATTTTCTTTACCAGTCACTTTCTGGTTAGGTCACGTTCTGAAGACGCCACTGTTTGCTTATATCATTTTATAATCAATAAAAATAAAAATTGATTCTTACCTTTCTGCTACACGAGTTCATGATGGCAATTTTGAATGAGGTACCTGAAGAAAAACGATTCGTGTTAAAAATATGTCAATTTTTAGGGTTCCGTACCTCAAAAGGAAAAAACGGAACCCTTATAGGATCACTTTGTTGTCCGTCTGTCCGTCCGTCCGTCCGTCTGTCAAGACCCTTTTTCTCAGGAACGCGTGGAGGTATGAAGCTGAAATTTATATCAATTACTCAGGTCTACTGTCCCTTGAAGCTGTGAAAAAATCAAACTTCTAAGCCAACGCAATCAAAAGATACAGCCGTTTATGCCGCAAATTTTCGACACTTGCAAGGGAATCAAAACCTACAGGGTGCTTCCCGTGAACTCAGAATCTTGAAATTTGGTACGAAGCAACGTCTTATAGCATAGATAAAGGAAAAATTACGAAAACCATAAATTTGCAAGGTTGTACGGAACCCTCGGTGCGCGAGTCCGACTCGCACTTGGCCGGTTTTTTATTTTAGGATCTGTCACAACGAAAATTTACTGAGTAGTACTATTACTTATTCTGTGGTATAGGCTTGTGATGTCAATATTTTTAGATTGTATTGTTAATTTTTCCAGAGGAGTTTTGAGATTTTTTTAAATAAATGAGTGGACTCGATTCTGCATTACAGCGACTAAACTTATTTTAGTTTAGTCCTGTCATTTTCTTTCTCCTAGAAAAGAAAAGAGACGAGAAATATTTAGTCCTGTCAAATTAAAATTAGTCCTGTCAACTAAAGGCGTGTTTAACAATTTTAGCGACGATGTAACAAGGTCATGGATAAAAGTGACAGATAAGCACGTTCATAGTTCAAATTAGTAGGTTTTTAGATGTTTGACATTAACTTTTCAATCTATGGCTTGTTTCTGTCCTTTTTCTTTCGTATTCTATGGAAAAGGATAGGCTAACTTAAAACTAGGAATTTTAGCCAGAATCGAGTCCATTACTTGTTTCTTTTCTTTTCTTATTTTCTTCAGGTTGTCATTATGAGACTATAATAAACTATGACTTTACTCGCTCGAGAGCATTTTTTTTGTATGCAGTCCTCCCGATTTAAGATTAATTGTTCACCACAACGACACCTTATAGTAATCACTTGGGTGAATAAACCCGCAGAAAACGAGTTTCTACAGAGATAAGACTTAGCTAAATCGATTTGTTGCCCCCGGAAGCGCTTACATAGCGAGTTTTATCAAAATCGTTGGAGCCTTTTTCAAGAATGCGATTGAAAATTTATACAACATGGAACAGAATAAGCGCAATTCCTGAAATTAGTTTGTTCAGTATCGACTACTTATTTGATTTCAGCAATTTTTAATATGTGTTAAATTTAAAAAAAAGTTAATTATCGTAGCTGATCTTAGTGCTTTCTATGGAATCGTGCTATTGTTAATCGATATTTAAGAAAATTGGTTAGACACAACTAAAGTTCGATTGCATCATATTTTTTTTATATTAATAGGTATACTAATTGGGGTGTATGAGGAATTGCGCTTTGTCTGTTACGCGTCGTATAGCCCGATTAGTAAGTATAGGATATTAATGTTACAATCTTAGCACCATACATTTTATTGTTTTATAGAGCAACTAGAGGTTACCCGCGAATCAGTAAGTCCCGTTCCCGTGGGAAAAATAGGTAATGTTATTCCCAGAAATGTTAACTTTCCATTGGTAAAACAATTTTTAACGGTAACGTGTTTCTAAGCATATTTTTTTCAAAGAAACTAGTGCGCGTGACATCTCCTGTTGGTCTACTCAAAGACCTCAAACTAAAGAAAAATGTATACAAGGCCATGATAAGACCTGTCATGTATCGATCGGAGTGTTGGCCCTTAGAAGGAAAATGAAAGGAGACTGCATGCAGCGGAGATGAGAATGTTGAGATAGAGGTGTGGAGTAACTAGAATTGATAAAATTAGGATAAGAGGAAGTCTGAAAGTAGCACCCATGACGAAGAAGTTGAGAGGCAATCGTTTGTCGTGATACGGACATATAATGAGGAGGGATGAGAGTAATGTTGTAAAACGAGTGCTCGATATGAATGTGGAAGACTATAGGAAGAGGGGTAGACCAAGGAAAAGATGGTGTGAAGGGAGATATGTGCAAGAAGGAAGTGAATGTAGACATGACAGTTGATAGATCTAAATCGAAGGAAAAACACACAAATAATGGGAAAAAATGATGATGGGTTTTGCTGTTCCCGTGCGAATTTCACAGAATTACCTTTCATACAAAGCCTTCCAAAAGAACAGCCAAATCAGTAGACCGGTTTTTAATTTTGCGCTTACTAACACATTTAGCCATTTTTCCCTATAGATTTTATGTAAAAAAGTTTTGGTATTAAAGTGTCTGTTACGTGCATTTCTTCATCAGTATTAAACAGATAATTATTTAAGAGTTGCAAGTCAAATGCTTGCCGCGATCGTAAAGTTAAAGTTCATGTATCTACGACCTACTAGAAGCCAGTACATTACTGGAATGTCTGCCTCACTTGAGTTATACAGTATACTATCCTAATATAATCCGCACCTTGGAAACAGTTTTTTTAACAGTCCGATGGGTTCGATTCTGCATTACAGCGACTAAACATAATTTAGTTTATACCTGTCTTTATTTTACCTCAAAAAAAAGAAAAGGGATAGAAGATAACCTACCGAATTTAGTCCTGTCAGAGGCTGTATTTTAGTCGTGACTTATTTACTTATGCACTAAACTCGTTATGAAATGCCTTAGTTGACAGGACTAATTTTAATTTGACAGGACTAAATATCACTCGTCTCTTTTCTTCTCTATGAGAAAGAAAATGACAGGACTAAACTAAAATAAGTTTAGGCGCTGTAGTGCAGAATCGAACCCAATGTCTACCTTATATGTAACAGAATAAGCGCAATTCCTGAAATGTATTTGTTCAGTATCTATTACTCAATCGATTTCAGCAATTTTTAATTTTGTTATTTTTTCCGAAAAATCAATTAGCATAACTGAATTTATGGCTACGGAAACCGTACTATCATTGCTCTTTGCATAAGGAATTTCGTTAGACAAAACTGAAGTACGAATGCATCAAAATACTAATTGGGGTGTGATGGTGTGGCCATGTCGAGAGAATGAATGAAGAACGATTGACGAAAAAGTGTATAAGGCGATTGTGAATGAAAGTGTTGGGCGGACGTTTCAAGACCAAAACAGGGACGTCTTGAAAAAAGGCCAGGTCAAGAGTACCCTAAACCGAAGATCATGTATGAAGGGAATAATGAAAGTGGGCGAAGCGAAACAAGTATGTAAGGACCGTAGCAAGTGGAAAGAAGTGGTATCTGCGTACCCCTACGGGAAAGAGGCGTGAATACATGAGGCGTGAGACATGTATGTATGTATGTATGAGGAATTGCGCTTATTCTGTGACCCGTTGTACAAGGACTTAACAATAAAGTCGTACTATTATCGGTGAATGAACGTAAAAATGCGAATAAAATTTAATATGCATATTAAAATGCAATAATGTATACCAAAATCAATACTTGCAAAACGTATCATGATTTTTCGGAGTCTAATGTTTATTTACAAGGTCTAAACAATATTAAGTCTTAATATAATAGTGGTGAACGTACTCATTTAGTCGAACAACATTTAATATGCATATTAAAATACAGTTACTTTTTACTGTACATTAAAATCAATGATACAACAATGGGTGGTCTTGTCGCTTTTAGAAGTCTTTCAGTCAACCTTGGGATGGATGAAACGCGGACAACTATTTTATTAATTCTTTTTTTTTTCTTTAACAATGGGTGATCTTGTCGCTTTTAGAAGTCTTTCAGTCAACCTTGCGATGGATAAAACGCGGACAACTATTTTATTAATTCTTTTTTTTTTCTTTAACAATGGGTGATCTTGTCGCTTTTAGAAGTCTTTCAGTCAACCTTGCGATGGATGAAACGCGGACAACTATTTTATTAACTCGTTTTTTTTTCTTTAACAATGGGTGGTCTTGTCGCTTTTAGAAGTCTTTCAGTCAACCTTGCGATGGATGAAACGCGGACAACTATTTTATTAACTCGTTTTTTTTTCTTTAACAATGGGTGGTCTTGTCGCTTTTAGAAGTCTTTCAGTCAACCTTGGGATGGATGAAACGCGGACAACTATTTTATTTATTCGTTTTTTTTTTCTTTAACTATGGGTGATCTTGTCGCTTTTAGAAGTCTTTCAGTCAACCTTGGGATGGATGAAACGCGGACAACTATATTATTAATTAGTTTTTTTTTATATTTCGTCTTATGTCGATAATATTGTGTAGGAATGTGCTGATACATAAATCTATAAAGTAGTCCTCTCTTCTGCTATTGCTGTGCCCTAGACAGGGTCCATAAATTGATCTCACTTACTTAAGACCACCTATGTAAACTTATGGGATGCAATAAACGATTGAGTATTGAGTATTGATAGAGTTAAATAAATAACATAAAACTCATATGAGTCGACTTCAAAGAGTAATACTAAAAAAACATTCGAATTGAGAACCTCTTCCTTTTTTGAAGTCGGTTAAAAAAATCATCCAAATCGGTTTGCGTGATATTGAGTTATTCGTCCATTTGTCGCGTACATACTAAATGCAAACTTAAGACTTATAGGATTTTCTCATGGATGCCATTGTACTGGAACCAATTAAAATGAGACCAATCTGGAAGCACCAGCTTTTCAATATAAAAAGAAACATCCAAATCGTTTCACAAAATCGAAAGTTCTGAAAAAAAAAACATAAAAAAAAGTTGAATTGATAACCTCCTCCTTTTTGAAGTCGGTTGAAAAGCTGTACAATCATTAGTTGGTTAACAATACAGGAATCTAGATAATATTATGTTGGGTAACTTTCAAATTTAACCTTTTTAGGGTTCCGTACCTCAAAAGGAAAAAACGGAACCCTTATAGGATCACTTTGTTGTCCGTCTGTCCGTCCGTCCGTCCGTCTGTCAAGACCCTTTTTCTCAGGAACGCGTGGAGGTATGAAGCTGAAATTTATATCAATTACTCAGGTCTACTGTCCCTTGAAGCTGTGAAAAAATCAAATTTCTAAGCCAACGCAATCAAAAGATACCGTTTATGCCGCAAATTTTCGACACTTGCAAGGGAATCAAAACCTACAGGGTGCTTCCCGTGAACTCAGAATCTTGAAATTTGGTACGAAGCAACGTCTTATAGCATAGATAAAGGAAAAATTACGAAAACCATAAATTTGCAAGGTTGTACGGAACCCTCGGTGCGCGAGTCCGACTCGCACTTGGCCGGTTTTTTTTAGTTCGATCTACTTACATTATAAACTGTGTATACGAACGTGGATTAATTATAAAACCAAGAACACGAACGCGTAGTCGAACAAATGCAAGACAGCTGTCAATAGTAATAAAATAAGTAAAAATTTTGTTTTTATTTTTAAAGAGTATTTGATTGTATGAAATTATTGTATTGTATTGATGTAGTGATGGTTGGTAATTAAAGTATTGTGTGAAAGCCGCGATCTAGATAATGAATGTACACAAAGCTGTGCAGACTATCGGACGTAAGTCGTGGACGTGACCTTGAGCGTTCGGACGTCCGACAGAAATCTGGCGTGCGCGTGCTGAATTCAAAAGACTGTGTACACGTATCAGTCGCGGCGGTCTGCCGCGTCTAATTTGTTTCCAGCTTAATTCTTGGTCTGTTAAGTTCAAACTTAACCTTCACTTAGAGCCAACTTAGCTCCAACTTAGAATATTTTGTAAATCATCCCACGATCGCCAATTGTACATTTATAGCACACGTAAGTTAATTTACTTGATAATTGGATTCATGCTTGTGACAAGATTACAATTTAAAGTGACAACCTATTTCGTCCGGTTTTATGTGTCTATAAAATTTAGTGTCTATTTTAGATTTTCAATTTATGTTCGTTCTCCGTTTTGTTCAATTAAACTTTGTTTATGTACCAATTAGAGAAAACGCGGGGTGGTCTACTAACAAGAGGTTCTGAATAATATAACGCGTAACAGAATAGGTAAGCACAATTCCTCATACACCCCAATTAGTATATTCATATAAAAGTATGTGATGCATTCGTAATTTAATTTTGTCTGACCAGTAGCCCTAAATTCAGTTATGCTAATTAATTTTTTGGAAAAATTAACACATTAGAAATAGCTGAAATCGATGAAGTAGTCGATACTGAAAAAACTAATTTTAGGAATTGCGCTTATTCTGTTATATATTGTATAGAGTGGGTAAAAGGCCTAGATGTGAAATACTGAAACATTCTTTTGATATCTTAAATATGTAAGGACAACTGACATAAATTCATTCAATAAATTGAGTTAAGGTCACTATCTTTTATTTAGTGTTATTTCTTTTTTTCTTTTCACTTCGGCTTTTTTGCTGTTTTTTACTGTGAATATAAATAAAAGTATACATTTTTATTTCTTTTCATTTTATCCGATAATATATTTAGCAATATTTGACGGGCCCGTTGGCTCAGTTGGTAGTGACCCTGCCTTCTGAGTCGGAGGTCGCGGGTTTGATTCCCGCTCAGGGCCAACATTTGTGTGCATGAACATGTCTGTTGGCTTCGTGTCTGGGTGTTTCATATTTATTTAAGTATGTCTATCAGTTGTTTAGTACCCATAGTACAGGCTCTGCCTAGTTTGGGACTGAATAACCGTGTGTAGTGTCCCACAATTTATTATTATTATTATATTTAAATAAGTTTATACAATTTCCAAAGAGGAAAAATGTTCATGTACATAGTGAATTAAAATTTAATTTATGTGTTATCTAATCAGCGTTGAAACAAATATTTTTGAATTATTGACACAGAAATTTTCGCATCTAAAACGAATTACAGAATTTTAAAGAGTTCCCTATATATTTATATACTTAACTTCATGTATCAAGGGAATGTAGACATGGAAAACTTAATGCCTAAAGGCATTATCTACCAGTTAACCATCAGGCTAAGCAGATATAATTTTGCGGAATTTGACGAAAACAATAAAATTAAACAAAAACAGCTGCTCTGTTTTTTTTTAAAGTTATCTTTTTGTAACAGCCAGAACCTATGGTCACTCTACTACTTTTGAAAAGTCCTAAAATACAATTAATATTTACCTATCTAAACCATCATCAAACCCCATTTCGTGTTCCTAAAACAAATTATTACATCCCTCATTAGAAAGACAAAGCAGAAAGTAAAAAATAACGAACTTTTTATACAGCGTTCGTATACTCTTTGATACCACTTTGGAACTTTTTACCACCAAGACACTTCACAAGACACAGCACACGTAAAACACAACTTACTTGTTAAAGTTAGACGCAAGTAACTCTGTGACTTCGGATTGACTGGCGGTGAGGAGGCGGCGCGTACGCTTATATAGTTGATCTTATTTCTAAGTAAAGGATGCGTACGGCACAGGGAGGGGATTTCCGGGTTTTGCGGAGCTGCAATGGAATTCGAATTTGGGAATACAATACAATAACTTATTGTACACCAAAAACAACACAATATAGATACCAACATTAACTAAAGTACAATGGGCGGTCTTATCGCTTTTAGCGATCTCTTCCAGACAACTTTAGGATGCATGAAACTGAGAGATTAGAACTAGGGTAGACGGTACACTATATATTATTGAACATACTCTTACATACCATTACATAAAATATATGAAATAAATAAAACAAGAATAGAAAATACTTACATACATTTTTACACATAGGTACTTGAGAATAATGATAAATAATAATAATAAAAATCAAAACTTATATAAAGCAGAAAAATAATTCACCTCAATGCTTGCAAGATAGTGAGCCTTCAGTCGAGTTTTCAAAATGTGAATCGTTTCAGCACTTCTGACACACAGGGGTAATGCGTTCCATAGCCGAACAGCCTGAACGGTAAATGAGTTGTTTTGCTGTAAAATTCAGTTGTATATTACGCACCTAGGGAAGTAAAATAAGAAATGTCTCAGATTACATGTAATGTAATGTAAACATGTGATTTGAGGCTTCTTATTTACTTCCCGAGGTGTGTATACTTTTTTTCTTATCAACGGAGGCGAAAAGCGGCAACTTTGTTTAGCGCAGCGCAAGCGGGCCGAAATTTGCCGCTTTCCGCCCGGAGATGTGAAAAACAATTTTCGTTCTTCGCATAACATTGAAAACATATGGCGATGTAACTTGTAGTTGTATTATCTATACTTCTGTACTAATATTATAATATTATAAAGAGGGAAGTATTGTTTTTTCGTGTAGGTATTTGTAACGAATAAACTCAAAAACTACTAAACTGATTTAAAAAAATCTTTTACCAATGGAAAGCTCTCATGCGTGAGGCGCGGGTTCAAGTCCTGACGGCATTACACGACATAATCCTGACGGTATTATATTTTATCACTAGCTTGACGGTATAGTAAAACATCGTGAGGAAACCATGCTTCAGAATTAATTCTGAGGCACGTGTAACTGCACCACGCTCCGGAGATAGGCTCACCTATCAGGTTTATATACAACGCGTCACAGAATCAGCGCAATTCCTCATACACCCCAATTAGTGAATTAGTTTTGTCTAACGAAATTTCTTAAATAAAGAGCAACAATAGAACGGTTTCCATAGGTAGACCTAAATTCAGTTATGCTAATTCATTTTTCGGAAAAACTTAACACATTAAAAGTAGCTGAAATCGAATAAGTAGTCTATACTGAACGAACTAGTCTCAGGAGTGCGCTTATTCTGTTACATATTATGTAGGAGTCAAAAAAATATACTGGTAAAACGTGTGAGTACTTCCATGCAATGCATTTGCCTATAAATAAAAGACGTGAGCATTTTTGAATTGTTTTGAATTTTTTTTTATAAAAAAAAACATGATTACCTCAAGAAGTAATACAATATTCAGTGAAAGTCGAATTCTGAAGCACTTTATTTACTAGTATTATAAAAGTTTAAGTATGTTGGGATGAGCAGTGATAGCCTTTACTACTAAACGCTTTACGGCTTCATATGATAATTTATTTATTTTATTTATTTATTTATTTATATAATAATCAGTGAGGCTCGGGTTGGAATCCTGGAATGTACCATTGAGTTTGTAAAAACTTACGTAGGTACATATTTATCACCAGCTCGACGGTGAAGGATAACTTCGTGAGGAAACCGTGCTTCAGAATTAATTCTGAGGCATGTGTAACAGACCCGGTCCAGCGATGGGCATTTAGGGGTCTAAAGAATATCTCGTGAAAAGTGAGTATACCCAGAAATTGAATACCTCTGCTTAGGTACATTATTATTATTATAATTTTATGTTTGGTACTCAAATAAGCATATACCTACAGCTAAAATCGGTCCAGTAGTTTTAGGTGAGTTAATTCGTAACAGACATACAAAAATCTAAAAATACAAATCTTTCCTCTTTATATATTCTAGTATAGATTTTTTAAATGGTCATTGCTTGCTCTAATTACACTGGCGGTAATGACAGATGTACGGAAGAAGCAACGTACGTCAAAATGAAGATGATTGCTATTAAAGTTTTAAATAGGCCAGCAGTCTGCTACCTAAATTAATACATATTATGATATTCTTTATCCCGAAACGCGGATGAAGTTAGTTTCAAATAATTGCTCTAAGCAAATTAAATAATAATCCGGTTATTTTTATTAAATTTAAGTATCGAGGTCAATAAAGAAGATCCAATTAATATTGATATTGAACTACATATTTGTTTTTGTTAATTGGACACTGAACTAACGAAAACCAGTGATAGCTCAGTAGTTAGTAGCGCCTCTCATGCGTGAGGGTCGGGTTTGAATCCGGGTTAGGGCATGCAATAGTCAAGAGCACATGAAGCTTTACACTTGTAGTGCTAGTCTGACCTCTATGGCGGTTCTAATAAGAACGTTAAAAGTCTAATGTGTCAAGCTCCCCGTGCTCTTGACTGTACCTACCTATTTATCACTAGCTCGACGGTGAAGGAAAACATCGTGAGGAAACCCCGCAGGTCCCAGGAAATTCTGAGGCATGTGTAACAAACCCGGTCCGGCAATGGGCTACAGCTTTAGGCTACGTTTAGTGGTCCCAAAAGAATCTGGTAAAATGTGGGAAGTTAGTAACAACTTTTTATTATGCACCAATAACAAGAAGTGTCAAATATGCGGTCCTATCGCCTTAACAAATTCATGCAAGACAAATTTAGGGTGGAAGTTACTGAGAGAATTCGATAAAGGGACTTCGAGGAGTGGAATGTCTCTGCCGACCCCCTCGGATAAGTTGTGAGCATATGTTTATTGTTTGGCCCTTCGCTCAAAATGTACCTAGTTTAGGTACTCTACACAAGTTCTTTTTACGAAATGTTTTTTACTCAAAATATATTTTCTCAAAAATTTTCTCAAGATGTCATTTTCTGGTGATTTTATTATTTAAATTTTTGTGTAAGCAATATAGATGCAGTATGAAATAGTATCATTCATTTCTTTATGCTACTGGTAGTAAGATAAAAAAGTACAACCTGGTATAGCCGTAAAGAATCTTAAATGGCCAAAATGATGCGCAATTATCAAAAAAATGCGATAACTACGAGTATGTGTCATATAACACTTTTCTTCTCGTAATTGAGGTTTCATTTTGAAAGCCTTGAGAATAATTGTTTGGTGTTATGATATGACTCATATGATCGTACTATTAATACGATATATGGAATGGAAAAAAATGATTCTATGAGTTTGGAATAACAGCTATGCAATCTATTGATTTATTGCGCAACTAGAAGCGCCCCGCGGTTTCACCCGCGTAGTTCCAATTCATGTTGGAATACGGTCAAAAAATGTAGCCTATGTGTTATTCTGATGTAAAGTTTCATCAAAATCCATTCAGTAGTTTTTTCGTGAAAGAGGAACAAACATCCATCCATACATCCATCCATACAAACTTTTGCATTTTTATTTTTCGAACAACACACTCAGTCAGAATCAGTCACAAAGTTTTGATGTGATGCGATAACAAACAAACAATCTAATAGAAAATTATCATTTCGGAGGAAAGGACACTAAGAAAATGAGATTTTGAAATAAAAAAATCACGAGAAAATGACTTATGTAATATACAGAAAATTACATTTTGAGAAAAGATATGTTGATTAAAAGACATTTTGTAAAAAGAAGATTTGGAGGAATTTTGTGATAATATAATATATGTGTCATGACTCATGATTCGAATGAAAGGGTTTGCTGGGAATAACTCGAAAAAGAAGCTTGTTTATAAAAACGTTTTTCACCTCTCCGGGCGGAACGCGGCAACTTTCGGCCCGCTGAGCTAAACGAAGTTGCCGCTTTACCTCGGGAAGTAAATAAGAAAGCCTCAGATCACATGTTCGACTAAATTACATGTAATCTGAGACATTTCGTATTTTACTTCCCTAGATGTGTAATGTACTATTTTACTTTCTGTCGTTTTGTATTGTACTCATGAACGACACCCAGATGTAGTGTTGGATTGGTAACATTCATGACTACCACACAGCACTATATCCATTATATTAATGGTATATAGGTGTGAAATGGTGTCATCAGTAACACATCGTTAATTTTTATCTCAAAAATGGCGAAAGAGCAAAGACTAGATCAATTGTTTTTGATATAGGTAATACGCGCAACAGAACTTCGGTCAATGTCTTACGATAGTTGTAACGTTCATAAAGATTATTGGTTTATTTAAATTTGTTACCAACAAAGTTCTCAATTCGGTGGGTTTCTTTCTAATTCTTGTTGCCTCAGAACTCCGTCATTTGTCATTTAAATAAAAAAAACGACTTCAAACAGGAAACTGTAGAGTATGTAGTCGCCAATACGATTTCAGAAGGTTCCCCTCGATTTCTCTGGGATCTCTTAAAATACTCAAAATTTACAGCTAGTAAATGGAATATTACAAATTAGAAAAAAAACGTTCTGAGCCATTATCTATAAAAACAGCAAAAAAATCACGTTTGTTGTATGGGATCCCCCTTAAAAATTTATTTTATTTTGTTTTAGTATTTGTTGTTATATCGACAACAGAATACATCATCTGTAAAAATTTTAATTGTCTAACTATCACGGCACATGATATACAGACGAACGAACGTACAGCCGAGTCTTAGTAATAGGGTCACGTTTTACCCTTTGGGTACGGAACCCTTAAAACATTAAGTCTTTCTTCGGATTTCCCCCAAAAGATCAGCTATCCTATGTAATCTTATGTTACCGTATATTCCCGTTTTACCCTTTGTGAACGGAACCTTTAAAACATTTTTTTATTTATTTATTTATTCATTCACAATCATATTGTATTTGAATATTAATATTTAAACTTATTATTAAACCTGTACAGACACATTTATTAACTTAGGGCTACTTTTTACAAATACTTACAAATTATCGTCATCTGTATACTCCTTTACAGAATAATAACATTTTCTCAACAAAAGGGCTTTTAATTTGATTTTGAATGTATTAACATTTAATTCGCTCATCAATTCTCTCGGCAGCCTGTTAAAAAGTAATATAGATTGATGCCTGGGGGTATGCCTGACTACCTGTAGTGTCGGTTGCAATGAAAAATTCATATTTTTTCTGCGAGTCGCAACTCGTGTTGCTCTTTCCACTTCGGTTTCTGGTGGATGTTTCATGAGATCACACAAAAGCACAAAAATGTAGAGGCTCGGCGCAGTAAGTATACCTAGTTGGATGAAGTACTCTCTACATGAAACCCACTGGGGAATGCGTACTATAGTTCTAATAGCTTTCTTTTGTATTATGAACGCTTTGTCCATGTTATATTTGAAACTATTCCCCCATTGCCTAATGCTGTACCTCAACCGGGATTCTATAAGTGCATGATATGCGACTTTTAAATGTTTGACGTCAACTTCATCTCTTAGACTTCGTAATGCATAGCAAGCGGAACTTATCATATTTTCTACAGATTCTACCTCTTCTTTCCAGTTGAGACTTGAATCTATATTTATTCCCAGGAACTTTACCACCTCAATTTGTTTCACGGGTTCATTATTGATAGAGACCTGCAACCTATGTTTGTTTCTAGTTGTAGTTTTAAACAGCACTAAATTGGTCTTACTCGTATTTATTTGTAAGTTATTTATTGTAAACCAGTGATAGAAGGCTTTCAGTGTCTCAGTAACGGTTCTATTTAACTTCTCAATACTCTCTGCAGATATCACGGCATTGGTGTCGTCAGCCAATAGTACTAATTTTATGTTCGGTATTATTTTAGTCATAAAGTATATTAAATCGTTTATAAAAAGTAAGAATAGAATTGGTCCTAATATAGACCCCTGTGGCACACCCCTAGTTATTCTATGTAATTTAGATCTATAGACCCTCTCACTACCCCTGGACGTGCTCCCTAACTCTACGCATTAGTTAAGTCTTTCTTCGGATTTTCCCCAAAACATCAGTTATCCTATGTAATCTTATGTTGCCGTAAATTCCCGTTTTACCCTATTGGAACGGAACCTTTAAAACATTAAGTCTTTCTTCGGATTTCCCCCAAAAGATCAGTTATCCTATGTAATCTTATGTTGCCGTATATTCCCGTTTTACCCTATTGGAACGGAACCTTTAAAACATTAAGTCTTTTTTCGGATTTCCCCCAAAAGATCAGTTATCCTATGTAATCTTATGTTGCCGTATATTTCCGTTTTACCCTTTGGGAACGTAACCTTTAAATCCTCTTCGGATTTCCCAGTTAAGACCAGTTATCCTATGTAATCTTATGTTGCCGTATATATTTCAACACTCCAAAATAACCCACCCACAGTCATGAAAACATCAATATGGCTTGCAAAACATCGGTACATGCGGCTGTAAAACTTTATGTTTTGTACTTCAGAAACTAGTTGAAAAGTTAGTGTTCATTAATGAATATGAGATCCTTTGGGAACGTAACCTTTAAATCCTCTTCGGATTTCCCAGTTAAGACCAGTTATCCTATGTAATCTTATGTTGCCGTATATATTTCAACACTCCAAAATAACCCACCCACAGTCATGAAAACATCAATATGGCTTGCAAAACATCGGTACATGCGGCTGTAAAACTTTATGTTTTGTACTTCAGAAACTAGTTGAAAAGTTAGTGTTCATTAATGAATATGAGATCTTTACATGAAACTTAATTGCTTGAAGACGCATTCGGTAATATTTCGTCACTCCAAGGTAAGGTCTAACACCATATTGTAGAATTTGTAGAGATGTACAAGACACATCTTGCCGCCCTTGCGTTACAGCTGCCCTTGACTTTCTTGCTGGATGTTCTCGGGGTACTGCATTTGGATCCAGCGACTCGTTGGTGGAGATGGGCTGCTGTTTAAATATCTTAGCCAATCTTCATGGACGAGTTTAGTGTGCCTTGTTATTAGAATATTGACTGTTCTAAGTGTAATTCTTATTACCTACAGAATAAAATACATTTTCATTTTCATAATAAAGTATCTGGAAAATTTGCATGGAATGCCTGTTGGCTCATTTGGTAGTGACCCTGCCTTCTGAGCCGAGGATCGCGGATTCGATTCCCGCTCGGGGCCAACATTTGTGTGCATGAACATTTCTGTTGGCTTCGTGTCTGAGTATTTAATATTTATTCAAGTATGCCTATTAGCCAGCGCAGACGACACACTTTTGTCCCCGTATTTTTTTGTCCGCCAAAATAGAACGCTTACAACTGTATCGAGTAACGCACACGAGGGATTTAAAGTATGGCGTACAAAAAGTCCCCCGAATAATCGCGGACACAGAGGGGCGGTACAGGATAAAAAGAGACGGACACATTTTTTTACGATCCGTCGTCTGCGCAAGCTATATAAGTTATTTAGTCCCTACCCATAATACAAGCTCTGCCTGAAACTAAATAACTGTGTGTGAATTATGTCTCACAATTTAATATCAATTTATAATATTATGTGGCTTTTTCTTAAGAAATTACTAAGAAACATCTATTTAAACTTTTCTAGGCACTCGGAAGTAATTTGTTTAATTTGATTGAGATGAAGATATTCATACATCGTGCGAAGTAAAATTACTCAATAGTCTCCAAAGATATTAAAGTAAGGATGAGTTATATTCATACTGCTTGCGTTTGAAAATTGATCCCCTACGAGTGTGCTACAACATGTGCATACTTACTTCTTATAGGATATGATCTTTATAGGATACTAGCGACCCGCCCCGGCTTCGCACGGGCGCAATGCTGAATTTTCTTTGCTATAAACCTTGCGGAGCCCAAGACCTTTCCAACGAATGCAAAACCATGGAAATCGGTTCGTCAGTTCTGGAGTTAAATCGTCAGGAAGGAAAACCCGACTTATTTTTATATAGTAGACAAAAATGACGGGGAAAGATGATACGGAACGAACAATAAAGAAAAAGAGAGCTATCTGTTAAGAGTTGCGCTTAAAATGCGACTTGAAATACAATGCGACTAAATAAAATGTGGTTAATTAACTACATTTGTCGGCCTCATTTTCCGTGCTCTAGTAACATATCTACGTCTTTCTATATATAATATCTTTGATAGTCTCATAGTTTAGGTACAGAAATGGCGACAGACTTGGCAGATTAAAATGTGAAATTGTTTATTCACTAGCTTTTACCAGCGACATTGTCCGGGTTCCGGGATAAAAGCTAAATATTACTACTTATCTGTACTTACTAATATTATAAAGAGAAAGATTTGTATTTTTGTATGTTTGTTACGAATACACTCAAAACCTACTGGACCGATTTAAAAAATTCTTGCTCCGATGGAAAGCTAGAAGATCCCTGAGTAACATAAGCTATATTTTATTAATTCCCACGGGAACGGAAACCGCGCAGAACCGCTAGTATTAAATAAATTAAAATAAAAAAATATTGTTTACTTAATTATTTTACTATTCTTTTTGTATTTTTCAATCAACTTGTAAAAATAGATTACTACTTAATTCCTTTTTCAAATGTTGTTTTGAGCTGCTTATGTTGTAATGTTGTATGCACATGTTTTGGTTTTAGTGACTAGATCTTTTAATTTTACTTTTGTTTGAACTGTTATGTCACTAACTGTTTTGTGCGTCTAAATAAATAAAATAAAAAATAAAAATAAAATAGGATTTATTTGGTTTATCAAAAAATATATAAATATTACTTTCACATAATTATAAGTGATAAAAACTAAGTGTGGTTTGAAAGAAGATGTAGTGACAAGGATAGAAAAGGGTATGTTAAGCTGGTTTGGTCATTTAGAACGTATGGATGAAAGGAGAATAACGAAAGAGATTTATGGTGCAAATGTTGAAGGATACAAGGCAAGAGGACGCCCCAGAAGGACGTTCACGGATCAAATTAGTGACGTCCTTCAAAAATCTGGTGTCAAGAGTGCAAAGATTAAAAGAGCGTGCATGAAAAGGCTTATGGATGTGAAGGAAGCGAGGGAAGTGTGCAAAGATCGGGCAAAGTGGCGATCCATTGTCTCTGCCTACCCCTGTGGGAAGAAGGCGTGAGCTGTATGTATGTATGTATAAAAACTAAATAAAATAACGAACAAAAAAAGTATAATAACCAATTAGCACAAAAAATAGGCACAACATGCTTAGATACGACGTCGTTATAAAGAGAAAAATAAATAGAAATTAAAACTAAGTACATGGGAGACACTTCGCTCTTTTTAACACCGCAATGTCGCTGACGCCATCTTCCGGAGAGTAGCTGTATCATTTAAAAAATATATTTTTGTGTAAAATTACAGTTACAGGAAATACAACTATGCAGTAGAACTTAAAATGCAAAACTGTATCTTTATACAAAATTTAATCAAAATCGTCAGAGCCGTTTCAGAGATATCCGAAATATAAATACGTAAATAAATAAATACATACATACAAGAATTGCTGGTTTAAAACTGTAAAGTAATACGATTACACAAAGCCGGTCTAGTAACATTTCTGCTCGATAATAGCTTTATCTTGGGCCTGCGCGAACCCGCTGTTTATTTATTTTTATATTAATTAGGTTTTACACTGTAAGCTATTATTATACCTAGAGATTACCTCCGGCTAGATGGGATGACGATCTGCGAAAGGCTGCAGGGAGATGATGGATGCGTCGAGCCGAAGACAGGGCGCTATGGCGCTCATTAGTGGAGGCCTGTGTCCAGCAGTGGACGAATATAGGCTGAAGATGATGATGATGATGATACATAGAGAAAAACTTAAAAAGACAGAGTGAAAACCCAATTACAGGCAATCACAACATGTCAGTAAAAACATTTTCGCTTAGGTGTATTTCGCTTAGTGCTATTTTGTAACATTATTTACTAAATACAACACTTTTGAAGTGAAAACTTCTTTAGCGACGTTGAGCACTTTTGTGGGATGGGTAAAAACTCTGAAACTCGCGTCAGGTCAGGTGTGCTGATCGAAAAACCGTAAGACGGTTGGAGAGTAGTGTTGTAACACCGAAATCGATAATCAAGTTTTCACTTCTGCCGGCACTCCCGGAGTGCAACCAGTGTTTTTTTTTATATGTTGTTCCACTGCTGAGCAAAGGCCTCTCCTCCCTCCCTCCACTTATCCCTATCCTGTGCCTCCTCCGGCCATGTCTTCGAGAAAGCGTCCAGTTCATCCCGCCATCTTCTTCGGGGTCTGCCTTGGCGTCGCGGCCAGTTGGGTCCCAGTTGGAGCAGATTTTTGCCCATCTGTCAGACTGCATACGGCAAACGTGGCCTGGCCATACGACAAACAATACATATACATTATTATAATTTTAATAAATTTGACCAGGTATTTAATGAACATAATCGTCCCAATCTAACTTAATACACACGTCAAAGGCATTAGATTGCAATACAAACAAAAACGCGAATCAGTGCGAGTAAGTGTAGTTTGACCTTAATGGGAACACATCAGTGGAAGATAACTTTGGACCATCGATACGAATTTATTTTTTCTTCCTAGTAGATCGGTGTCATGTTGAAAAGCGGGTACTTGGAGGAATTGAATACCTATGTCGTCATCCTTGGGAATAAGGCGTGGGTATATTTTTCGTGTCGGTGTGTATAGTTCTTTGAAATTGAAAAATTCTAACAGTTATTTGGCAACTAGCTTAACACCATCTCCCAGCCGGCGGTGGGCTCGCATGGAGATTAAAACCCATACGTCCTCATGTGTGAGGAAAAGACCTTTAGCTCAGCAGTGGTTTGATGATTTATTTATTTATTTATTCAGATACAATACAGGTTTACAGTCAACAACAAGACGTGGGAGAGCCATGCTTCGGCACGCTTGTTCCGGCTCGACCGGAGTGATACCACGGCCTCACAGAAAACCAGCGTAAAGCAATGCATTGCGTTTCGTTGAGTGTGTGAGGTAACTGGAGGCCCCAGTCCCCCCTCCCCCTACTCCCACCTCAAAGGTCGGCAACACAGTTGTGACTCTTAAGTTGCAGGTGTCCATGGGCGACGGACGTCACTTACCATCAGGTGACCCGTCTGCTCCTTTGCTCCCTTTTTTATCATAAAAAAAACACATGTACGTCAGAAATTGAGCACAAATTACAAAAACAAAAAGTACAAATGTCAAACAAAACATTACAAAATAATGTCAATAAAATGTCAGATTAGAATATCAATAAGTATCAATTTTAAAATTACAAACGTGAATTTACACAATAATGAAGATGATGATGAATATGATGATGTATATAATTCTTTGGGCGTTGTTTGCATCGTATGAAATCAAATATCATTTATTTTTTGTCATAATATAATATAACATAGATAGATACGCAATGAGGACACATAATTATTTATATTTTTTCACACATAACCTAGTTTTTTCATGTTTTAAACACCCATAGTGACTTACGTATTATAGCTAGGGTATAACACAAACAACATACGTATTTATCAATAATTTATTTATTAAAATACACAATTTAAATTTTGACAGGTTACAATTTAGCTAAAACTGTTTTCATATTATTAAAATGATAATATCTCCCTCCCTTATATTACGTGTTTTTCCAAATAAATAAAAAAGTACTTAGCCATATCTATTGGTTCATTATATCGATGGTATAACAACCAACTATGGCGTGGATGGATCAATACATTGTTTTTGCTGCAGAGGTCTGGGGCGCACGGTCACTAGATATGTGTTACGGGACCGAGTTACGCAGTAAAGAACCAACTTGGATTTTTTTGGAATTTATTTACCTATGTATTTAATTTATTTAATTAGCCATGCTTGCTTACAGCAAAACCTAACATAACACTTTGAACTTAAAGTAGACTAAAACTATTACATTTATGCTCGCTAATTAATAGCACGCACAACATTTGCGTAAAATTATAAAACAACTTTATAAAAATTATAAAAACTTAAAAAAGGACTTATATCTTGACATGATTTTAGCAGTTTATGTTTGAATGTAACTTGTGAGTCATGGAAAACATTGACGTCATGCATTTTTTTATTTACATAATTTTATGAGGAACTTATTCTAGAGAAAGAATAATGCAGAATTATTTATTTAGAATGCACAAAACAGAAAGTGACATTAAAGTTTAAAATAGAATAAACATTGGTAGATCAAGCCAGTTAGACAAATAATTATAATAAATAAAAGTTATATAACTGTTTTGCAGCAGTTGATACAATGTATTACTACTTACTACACAGAGTCAGTGAGTATTTGATTAGGACATACCCAACTAATATTTTCTCGTAATGTCAACGAAAAACCGGGAGCACAAACTTGTTCCGTCTTGCATAACTCTATCGGCATCTCACAGTGACATAATATTAAATTAAATAACGATTTGTCACAGCAAGTTGCATTATGTCAGCTATTAGATGCATGTGTGTAAGAGGCACATGTGCACCATTGTGGAATAGGGTTGTGTCCTACCTAGTCAAATCAGTTACTTTTGATGATCTGTCAAAACGAAATTTTACTATGGAAAATGTACTGAAATAGCAAACCGTGACGTCATAGTTTCTAGTACTCAATTGCAGCACTTTTTTTGATTGTTTTATTATTTTTAAATTAGCTATAATTGTAAATTTAAAATCGAAATACATATTTTGAGGTGTTTTGGGATAATCTTTTTAATGAATGACTACTCGCAATTTAATTTCGATGCTGTCAACTACCCAATTTCTACTGGTATATTGTGTTGTTTACTCACGCGTTGCCTCGAGGGGGAGGCAGCCGTACCTACCTATTCTGTTTCAGGATCAACATACTCAGACTCACTTTACATTGCAGGTATCAGGAAAAACGGCATTAAATTGAAATTTTTAAGGAAAAGATATTGAGCAGTGATAGCCTTACAGTTAAAGGTCAAATCCTGGCAATGAGTTTTTCAAAAACTTACGTACAATTTGACAGGGAAAAATACCTTGGATCTAGGACATAGGCGACTTTTTATCCAAATAAATCTTAGCTAACCTTAATCTATATATTATATAAAAATGAATCCCTTTTTCCCTTGGTCACGGCATCACGCGTTAATGGCTGAACCGATTTGGCTGAAAGTTGGTGGGGAGGTAGCTAAGAACCAGGAGACGGACATAGGATACTTTTTATTCCGATATTCCCACGGGAACGGGAACTACGCGGGTGAAACCGCGGGGCGCTGCTAGTTAGTAATAATAATAAATTGTGGGAAACAATTCACACACTGTTATTTAGTCCCAAACTAGGCAGGGCCTGTACTATGGGTACTAAACAACTGGTAAACATACTTAAATAAATAATCAACACTCAGACACGAAGCCATCAGACAAGTTCATGCACACAAATGGGGATCGAACCCGCGACCTTCGACTTACAAGGCAGTTTCACTACCAACTGAGCCAACAGGCCCGTCAATTGCCTGAAGCATTATACTATCATTGAGTCATATTAACCGTTGTATCGACCTGCTAATGATAATTTTGACAAATAGACCTAAAACTAATGACTACGTACTCTTAGGGGCAATCATTGCGAATCAGTTCTTTTGAGTCATTCTTTTGTAAATTTTGTTTTTTGTTATACTTACCTAAATAAGCTAGTTGTTCCCTGTTATTACACACGCGTAAGTCCTGCTCAAATATATCTCATGTTTCTCTTAGAAAAGTAAACTTTCCAATTGTGAAAGAATTTTTAAATCGGTCTACAATTTAGGAGCCTATTCATTACAAACAAACATAACTAAAAACAAATCATTCCTCTTTAAAATATTAGTTTAGAAAGATAAACTTTTTTTTGTAAATAAATGTAAACGTGCAGGTAGAGGTACCTACTATACGTACTGCCAGTAGTTTTTGTGTTATTTATACGGCTGTTGCTAGGCGTCCGATAACCAGATGAATAAATATAATTATTCGTCCGATATACATAATTATGCCAGTGTGTTCGTAACGATCACACTGGTTAAGCAAAGTTGGGTGCGGTCAGTCAGTGAATGGGTGACCGCCTAGTGGCATTTATATCACGAGCGCTTCCGTGTTTCGGAAGGAACGTTAAATTGTTGGTCCCGGTTTTCGTTGTGTTTACGCACAATGGAAGACGTTAAGCCATGTCAGATACCCTTGGGTGGCTTAAAAAATTCTGACTGTGTGTGGCCACTAGCTTAACACCATCTCCCAATCCGCGGTGGGCTCGCGTGGGAGATTATAGCCCATACTTCCTCGTGTGCGAGGAAAGACCCTTAGCTCAGCAGTGGGCTGTTATACGGGGTGATGATGATGATACATAATTATTATTATAATAAAATTATTTGGTCGTCCGGTAAAATGAATAAAGTGTAGCTAGCGATGTATATGGTTGCTATTTCTTTAATCAATTTCATTTGATGAAATTAGTCATCCAGTTTACGGACAACTAAACTTTACAAAATCGGACTACTTACTAGACACTTTGTATTTATTCATTCATGAAGGCTGAGTGACTTTTGGCTACAGAAATTTTGACGCATGAATCTGCGTCTTGTGTGAGCGATGATAAAATCCTGTACGTTCCGCTCCTCCTTTCGACGTTAGTTCTTCGATTGAATACTTTTTGAAATATCTGTGGGCGTTTTGCTATGACGAAACAGTGCAAATAACTCCTTTGTGTATCATAACTATCACACACGTTTGCAAAATGATTGTGCTCGAAACAATAGGGACCATAAAACTATGTGCTTACTCTGTAATTAAGCTCTAAATCAGATAATAGATAATTCTCTAATATAATAAGCGATAAATTTTGCAGAAAAAGATTAAAACATTTTTCAAGTAATCACGAAAATATTAGGTTCTATATTTAAAAAAAACTCTATGTGGAATTCTACTAGTTACATCTGTCAAGTAACTGGATGCAGACTAAATAGGATTATCTATTGTCCTAGACTGAATATTTTGGAATCTAAACTAATCTAGGTACACTTCATATTATAAAGAGGAAAGATTCTTATTTTTCTATGTTTGTAACGAATACACTCAAAAATTACTGGACCGATTTAAAAAAAAAAAACAATTGAAAGCTGAGTAATAGGTATATAAGCTATATAATATTCCAGTATTCCCCTACGCTGGTGAAACAGAACCGCTAGTAATATTGTAAACGCTAAAGTTTCTGAGTAAGAATGTATGGATGTTTGTTGGTCTTTCACGCTAAAATTACTAAACGGATCTTGATAAAACTTTACAGTTATATGTCTTATACATTAGAATAACACATAGGATATATTTTATCCCCGTATTCCCACGGGAACCGCGGGGCGCTGCTAGTAATGTATAAACAATCTAACCAATTCTCAGTACAGAATCAAATCAGTAAATCCCAAAAGAACTGTTCATTGCATCACTCATCGTTGGCATCTCTACTGAATAACAATAATAAACTTCGGAAACGAGGCAACAATGCTCCGTGATGAGTAATTGACAGTTCAATAAGATAAGGTCGCGGCTTCGGTTCCCAAGTGAAGAATTTTTAGCATTCCTTCATAGAAGGACGTTTGGAAGCGTGAATTTTGACATTTGCGAATCAACAGGTGTGCTGCGAATGAATCAAAGTCAAAGTCAAGAGTTTTTATTCAATGTAGGGAGTTATAAGTCATCTTATCGAAAGTCATTGTGACTCCACCGCTTCAGTATGTATCAAGTAGAATCAAGGCATTTTGGCGGGAATCCAGACAAAGACGACGTTTTAATGAAGTTCTAGCGGTTCTATTCTAAAAATTATTTCACCAATGGAAAGCTAGAATATGCCTGAGTAATATAGGCTATATTTTATCCCTGTCTTCCCATGGGAACGGGAACTACGAGGGTGAAACGTCTATAATATACTTACTTCTAAATACATATTATGTCAATTTAAAATAAGAGAATGGGCTCGATTCTGCATTACAGCGACTAAACTTATTTTAGTTTAGTCCTGTCAATTTCTTTCTCCTAGAAAAGAAAAGAGACGAGAGATATTTAGTCCTGTCAACTAAGGCGTGTTTAGCAATTTTAGCGCATGTAAAAAGGTGATGGATAAAAGTGACAGATAAGCACTTTCATAAGGTTCAAATTAGTTGTTTTTTACATGTTTGACATTACTCTTCAATCTATGGTTTGTTTCTGTCTTTTTTCTTCCGTATTCTATGGAGAAGGATAGGCTAAATTAAAATTAGGAATTTTAGCTGGTCTGCAGAATCGAGTCCAATAGTTATTTGTAATGTAAGCAATAAGTGTTTTTAATAAAACAGAGTGCAAGCTTGCCAACAAACTGCTATGCAGTTTGGCGAGTACTTTCAAGTTAAAACATGTAATGCTTATTGTAAATAAATAAATTAAGTATTCGACTGATATTATAATATTACAGCTTTTATTATAATACCGCGACAGCTGTACTGATGTGGGAAAATATACGCTGCTATGCAAAAATCAACCTTAGGTTGGCCAAGCGGAATTCTGTCTGATCTTCTTCAAATCGAGTTACCACGTAACATAATGCAATAAAGAGTTTAAGTATCTGTGAGTTATGTATCGATTACCGATCGTTATCCACTCAGCAATAGCCTTTTGGACCATTACATGGGTAATTTTACATGTTAGGCGTAAATCACATCGATTTGAGCCATCTCTGTAACTGTGAAGCAATTCTAATATTGTGTCGGCGGATTTCCATTTAAAGCACAGTTATATCGTTATGCCCCAGTAGTCTTAGGTGTAGGCAGAAATATATTCATTCACACAAATTCTGAGACGGTACCTAAACATTTTTTTATCGTTCACTTTCAAAAACGAAAATAAATATTTATTTTAAAAAACTTCCAAGTGCGAGTCGGACTCGCGCACGAAGGGTTCCGTACCATTATCTATAAAAAGGCCAAAAAAATCACGTTTGTTGTATGGGAGACCCCTTAAATATTTATTTAATATGTACCGATGAAAGACATGAGATTAAAAAGAGCTGCCCTTGACTTTCTTGCTGGCTCTTCTCGGGGTACTGCATTTGGAACCAGCAATTCGTCGGTGGAGATGGGTTGCTGTTTACATTTAGCCAATCTTCATGGACGAGTTTAGAGTGCCTTGTTATTTGTCTACTGACTTTTCTAAGTGTAATTATCAATATCGTGTGAGTCATTTATTTTCTTAACAATTAGTTATATAAGTACATAATTATAGAGAATACAAAAATACAAAACTTTCCTCGATTATAAATAAAATACGTCATCAAATGCGTCCCCTCGAGGTGGCATTGTGCCTAGCAGGCAGGCAGCATTCCCGCGCTGAATGGCTAAACTCAGCCTTTGCGATAGGAAGCCGCCCGCTCTGCGGTCGCCAGATACCTCGACGAGACGCGTCGATAGGTCCTTAATAAGCCGTTTCGCTTCAGGGCCCCAAGGTCCCATCGTTTCGAACCCAACCGGCACGAACAAGTATCCGCCCTGGAGGTCCCGATACTTCCAAGCCTTTTTCATCTCGGCACCCGCAGCAGCTGAACCCGCACAACCAGCAGTCGCTCGCAGATGACTCGGAGCCAAAGTATCCACGCAGGTTACATCCCACGCAAGAAATTTACCACCACTCCACGCAACATGGGAAACTCCATCGGGCCTCTTGCCGTCAGAGCGAACGACTCCGTTTGGTTCTAACGTAGCCGGAACGTTCGCCGAGACAAGGGCCCTCCGGAGCACATCATTTAGAGAAGCGTGGCGTGGGATGCGGCCCGCGCTCTTCCTGCAGGAGAGCCCGTGGTGTCCAAGCTCACAAACACTAGCCTCCCGGCACCTGCATAGATGCGGCTGGACCGTTTTCACTCCCAGTCGTAGGCCCACAATGAGAGAAAGACTCGTATTATCTATTAGCGTGCCGATTAGAGGCGATGGCAGGGCATTTAGCCAGTGGCCCGACTCCTTCTCAAAGACGGCCAAAAGGCGGGCCCGATCAGTGGAGCACGAGCTGGCACTCAGTAAGTCCTGTTGGACCCTCCGGCACAACGGCTCATCCCACCGCTTCTGTGACGATAAATCCAACGGGGCAGACTCCTCCGGACATAGCTGCACCCACCGGTCTCTGGCCTCGTGCAGGTAGGAGACCTCAGCATAACCCATAGCTGGAGTTGTGATCTTGGTGAACAGATCCCGGGAAGCAAATGCCGAAGAAAGAAAAGCAGGTAAAGACACATCCGAAGCCTTCCTAATACCCAACCCCCCAAACCGCACGGGTAACGAAGCCTGAGCCCATGCCTTATCGGACAGGTTGACATTTAGTATTTCCGAAAGCACACCCGAAACACACGCATCAACATTCTGTAGCAAAGACTCAAACTTCCACAAATGTACACACCGCAGTAGGTAAGTAAATTTTGGCACAAACAGACAGAATTTAATTAGGACTAGGGCCATATGGGCATTAATGTTGAACAGGCGGTCTGAAGTCGCCTGAAACTTCTTCATCTGCCGGTCCATGAAGCCTGGAATCGCTCCATCCAACAATGGTGCCCCCAGAAGTTCTATTGAATCCCCAGAGACCACACCTATGCCAGGAGCCACAGCCGCGAAATTTTCCCGAATTTTCCGCTGCTCAACGACACTTATAGCCGGTGGAATGAAAAGCTCGCATTTGGCATAGTTTAGATGCAAGCCAATGGACGCAAACTTTTCCTTGAGAGCTGTTAAGTCGGCGAGGACTGTATCCGCATCACCGCCAAGTGTTCCATCGTCTAAATACCAGACATTGAAACTGGAGCGAAGAGCAGATATGTAGGGATGAATGCCCAAGCTGAATATAGCCGGTCCAAGTGGATCCCCCTGTTGACATCCTACACTCGATTTAAGGAGATGTGTTTGATAAACGAGGTCAGAAGGGCGGCTGTAACACTGCCACAAATATGGAAATAGAGAAGGTGTATGTTCTTTGACCTGTGACAAGAGTGAACCTCGGTCAATGGCATTGAAGGCGTTACGGACGTCTACCTTCAACAAAACCTTTTCGGGGCTGCTCAACAAGAACGCGCGCGTAGCATGAACCGCAGCCTCGCAGCCTCCCTTGGAACCGAAACCTAACTGAACCGGTTGAAAGTGATCCGCTAAAGCGGGCGCTACAGATTTACAAGCAATTTTAGATGCGATTCGTCTCAAAGTTGCCCCCACTGCAATTGGTCGGATGCCACCGTCCTTCTTGATTAAAGCACATAGGCTGGCCCCATATAGCATTTCAGTAACATCCTCATTGACCTTACCTGAGAGCATCAGCTCGACAAGCGAAGCCAGGCTTACTAGCAAATTCCTGCCCACATCCCCAGCCGACAGGCATACCAGATCTTTGAGGTGTTGTGGAGACAGGCCGTCGAGCCCTCCACCAGACCCGTTTTTAAAGGACATAATAGCAGACAAAACGATTTCTGGTGAAACTACCGGTGGCGCAAAGACAGGGGGAGGCTCCGGGAGTATACTGTCCGTAGGAGGTGTTGGGTGCTTCGCTATAAGCGCATCGAGAGTGTCATTGTTATCAGGGGCCACTGCATCAGTAGAGAAGAGCAACTGGCTGGCACCCCTCAAATCCCCGTCACCAATTTTAATTATCAATTACCTACAGAATAAAATAAATTACAGCAGTGATAGCCCGGACGGTTAAAGAGCCGGCCTAAAATCAGTGAGGCTCGGGTTCGAATCCTGGCATGTACCAATGAGTTTTTCAAAAACTTACGTACATATTTATCACTAGCTCGACGGTGAAGGAAAACATCGTGAGAAAACCCGCAGGTCTCAGAATTTATTCTGAGACATGTGTAAACAGACCCGGTCCGGCGATGGGCTCACCACCTATCACGTTTAGGGGTCCAATATATCTCGTGAAATGTGGGTATATCCAGTAATGGAATACCTCTGCCTACCCCCTCGGGGATAAAAAAGGCGTGAGATTATACTATACTTATACTAAAATAAATTTATTTTCATTTTATTCTGTTTTTTTATGATTTGATGTTAAAGCGGCAACAAATACGTCATCTCTGAAAATTTCAACTGTCTAACTACATGGTTCACTCATAAGCAGAGATCGGCATTAGGTAGTGTGATTTGGTACTATAGTAGGTAAAGTTGTTACGAGGATGTAATATGGAGTTGTTAAAACCACCACTTTATTTGGGACTTTTAAAATTTCCCGGGAAATTTCCGGGACTAGATTTTTCTACAGTATCATATATACCGACTAAATATAAACTTCTTTTGTTCTTAGGTGATTTTCTCTACAGTGGCTGGTTATGAAGATAATCAACAAAATCTAAAAAACGAAGTTTGTAATAGTAGTATGGCTAATGAGCTAGATAAAAATTTGAGTTTCGGTCCCATCCGACACAAAGCACACATATGAAATTAGGCATTTCATATGTGTGCTTCGATTTAAAAGTAGGAACATGGTGGTTTTAACAACTCCATATTATATCCTCTACCTACTTTGGTACCTAATCACACTACCGAATGCCGATCTCTGCTCATAAGATACAGTTTGGTCACGGACACTCACAGTCACTTTCTGGTTAGGTCACGTTCTGAAGACGCCACTTTCTGATTTTGTTACGTTCTGGGTTCGTCACTTTATGAGTTTGCCACTTTCTGACTTCGCCACTTTCTGACTTTGTCACTTTCTGATTTCGTCACTTTTAGGTACCTACAAGAAGTTTATTTTATTTCTCTTAAGGCTGCGTCAGACTGGCGGACAGACTGACGGACAGCCGAGTCTTAGTAGGTAATAGGGTCCCGTTTTACCCTTTTGGTACGGAACCCTAAAAGTTTATTCACTACTCAAGATCTCTATATTGCAAAAAAACTGTTATTTTCTTAGATACCTACCAATAACAACTACACCCAAGCATCATTGCTTAACAAATAATGATTGTTACAAAAATCTATAAAGAATTTATGATCATTATTTAAAAAAAGTACTCATAAAAACTTAATCAATAAGTAGATACGCACAATAACATGCAACGCTGTATTTCGATCGCTAATGCATTATTATGAAAGAATCGTGTATGTTACTTAGAACCTTAAAGCTAGTGTAATAAGCTCCACAATAATAATAGAAATAGCAATTGATTTACAATCTGCCATTATTCGGTTCAAGGTCGTATCATCAGACACAGTTAGACAGGATGTTCTGAAATTAGGTATGTAATTAGAATTGATTCTGAGGCATGTGTAGCTTGCGGTCATTTAGATTGTATGGATGAGAGAAGAGTAACGAAAGAGATTTATGGTGAAGGATGCAAAGAAAGAGGACGCCCCAGAAGGACGTTCACGGATCAAATTAGTGACGTACGAAAAGCTGGGGTCCGGAGTGCGAAGAATAAAAGAGCGTGCATGAAAAGGCTTATGGACGTGAAGGAAGCGAAAGAAGTATGCAGAGATCGAGCGAAGTGGCGATCCATCGTCTCTGCCTACGCCTGTGTGACGGGCGTGAGCTATATGTATGTATGTAATAGCACCTCGATCCAGCTGCGATGGGCTCCCGACTAGTTAGGTTTATAGTGGGCCGAACAAAATAATGTTAAAAACTGAGTACCTACTTCTAAAAATGGCATGAAAAATAAAGATTTATTATTATTATTATATCACTATGAATGTTCTGAGTGGTTTCGGCCGCGTAGTTCCCATTCTCGTGATAATACGAGATATAATATAAGTGTCGATAATTAAGTTTCACGAGCTTTTCACGAGTTTTTAATAGAACATTGCTTGAATTTTCAGCTAGTTGTCTTTCAATCTGGTGTTATATGTATAAGTAGATATTTAAAACAGTTTTATTGAGACCGTCAAGTTGGAAGCCTCACCATGAAATTGAGATGTTCTGATAATGAAAAAAACTCTTCCTAAATACCTAGTACCCGAAATATATAAATGGTGCTATCATAGTTTCGAGGATATTCAGGTCGTTCAGTGAGGCTGCTATTTTGACGTCAAGATAAAAGCCTCATCTCAGTACACAAAAACCACTGCACTGTTCTTGAAAAACTATATAAAAAAAACACTTTCTAAATAGTGCCTTAGATTTGATAAGTTTCAGTATTAGTGCTTCAAAGAAACCGAAGATATTATGATACTTTGGTGAGGCTTCCAAGTCAACGGTCTCGTTTTATTAACCGACTTCAAAAAGGAGGAGGTTATCAATTCGTCTGTTTTTTTTTCTTTTTTTATGTTTGTTACCTCGGAACTTTCGACTGGGTGAACCGATTTGGATGATCCTTTTTTTATTTGAAAGCTGGTGCTTCTGGATTGGTCCCATTTTAATTTCGCCGGTTCTGACAACAGCATCCATAAGAAAATATAAGTTGAAGATTGAAGTCAGTTTTTACTCTTTAAAGTTCTTTTTGGTGTCAAAAGTCAAAGTCAAAGTCAAAACAAATTATCTAGAACACTCTGTAGACAGCAACGTTACACTTTATTTGTCGGTGATCGTCTTTTGTTAGCGTTGTGAAATTTCACCGCCGATTGTACTTTTGTTTGAGTGCTAATGAATGTGATTTGCAAATTATATGTCTTACTTGTACACGGACTACGTAACAGGTAGACCCCGCATAGTAAGTACACACCTCCTATATTCACGTCAGCATTTCCATATACGATATTTGTACCGCATTTCACCTTCTTCTATATTAAAAGTCTATGTCAAAGAGCAGTGATAGCCCGGACGGATAAAGAGCCGGCCTAAAATCAGTGAGGCTCGGGTTCGAATCCTGGCATGTACCAATGAGTTTTTCAAAAACTTACGTACATATTTATCACTAGCTCGACGGTGAAGTAAAACATCGTGAGGAAACCCGCAGGTCTCAGAATTAATTCTAAGACATGTGTAAACAGACCCGGTCCGGCGATGGGCTCACCACCTATCACGTTTAGGGGTCCAATATATCTCGTGAAATGTGGGTATATCCAGTAATGGAATACCTCTGCCTACCCCCTCGGGGATAAAAAAGGCGTGAGATTATGTTTTGTCAAAGTGTTTTTATTCAAAGTAGAAGCTTAAGTATTCTTTTAATCAATTCATACCTAATACTCAATTGGGATACATAAAAATATTACATACTAGCGGGTGCCCAGCGGCGTTGCCAGCGTAGATCCAGTTTATTCCAGTTTCCGTGGTAATTTCTGAAAATCTCTTCATACCGGTTTCCTACGACATACACCTACATACCATATTTAAAGTTTCTAGGTGTCGTCACCAATGCGGGTACTGCTCTCTTCTACCTACTCTGTCTAACCCGGCACTCTAAACTCGTCCATGAAGTTTGGCTAAATGTAAACAGCAGCCCATTTCCACCGACGAGTTGCTGGTTCCAAATGCAGTACCCTGAGAAGAGCCAACAAGAAACTCAAGGGCAGCTCTTTTTAATCTCATGTCTTACTAATAAATATGTTTTAAAGTAATAATTATAATTAATAGCCTTACATAGTGTCGAGTCGGTTAATCCCATGCATATTGGTCTACTAAGTAGTCTGTAATGTTATAGTAGCTTTTTTTAGGTAATTTTTGCTTAATTGTTGTTTACACTTAATAAACCCCCCCACCCTCCCCCCCATCGGGTATAAAGGTCTGAGTATATTTATTTAATTTTACACTCCTCCTTGTGCAAAATGCTTAAAAATTCGTAAAAAGTAATCTCTTCAAGTATTAAAATTACTATAATAATAAACTAGCAATTGCCAGCAGCTTTGCTTGTTATTATAATAAGATCATCTCAATAACCTTTACATTATTGGAGCGTCAAACTAAAATTGCTATAATGATCTATAATGACCAATAATTATAAAGATGTTATAATGCAATGTCGTATATAATTATCTACATAATATACTTACGTAATATACAACACGATTTCTACTAGATGTTAGCTCCGATACTAGCTTTTCTAAGGCAAAGGTCGTGGGTTCGATTCCCGCCCAGCACCTCATTTGTATTGTACATGATTGATTTCGTTTCTGAGAGTTTAATATACGTACGATATATATAAGAATATTTATAAATTTATATATTATAAATACCGGTCAAGGGTGAGTCGGTTAATTTTAATACACGGTCAAACGGACGGACTGGACACTTAGTTATAGTTGATGAATGGTTATGGAGGTTGCCCGAAACCCTATATTCAAAAAAGTAAAATATGCTTATGCCTCATCTTTGAGGAGTTCGGCAGAAGTATTTAATTTCTAGACATACCCTGCACTTTTCACAAGTTCTATATTTTTTAGGTATATATCACTAGCTCGACGGTGAAGGTAAACATCGTGAGGAAACCTGCAGGTCCCAGAACTAATTCTGAGACATGTGTAAAAGACCCGGTCCCGCGATGGGCTCATCACGTTTAGGAGTCCAAAGAATATCTCGTGAAAAGAGGGTAGGTATATCCAGAAATGGAGTACCTCCGCCTACCCCCTCGGGCTTAAGGCGTGAAATTATTTGTTTCATTTTATTTTTATATTTTGCAGGACGAAGAATGAGCCCATATCGATGTATGGATAGATGTTTGTTCCTCTTTAACGCAAAAACTACTCAACGGATTTTGATGAAACTTTACAGTGACATAGCATAAACATTAGAATTATACGTAGGCTACTTTTTATCCCGGAACGCGGGACAAGTCACGTGTAATGGCTAATATTTTCATACAAGTACTGAGTAGTCCTTTAGATATTTTTTTCTTGGATGGAATGTCTCTTATGATATTTAGCTCTTCTCACGCTTATACATACCTAAAGGCTCAAGAATGACATTGTCAATCCTTAAGTGGATTAAAATATGTCAACAGATGACTTACAGGATAAGAACAAGCATTTGAGAACGTATCTAGTTATAATAGTGATAGCCTTACGCGCGCGGTTAAAGATCCTGCTTCACATAATAAAAATCAGTGTGGCTCGGGTTCAAACCCTGACATGTACTAATGAGTTTTTCGAAAACCGTACATATTTATTATTAGCTCGACGGTGAAGAAAAACATTGATTCTGGGACCTGCGGGCTTTCCGCAGGGTTTCCGCAGGTCCCAGAATTATTTCTGAGGCATGTGTAACAAGCCCCGGTCCGGCGATGCGATGGGCTCACCGCCTATCACGTTTAGGGTTCCAAAGAATTCTCGTGAAAAGTGGGTATATCCAGAAATGGAATACCTTTGCCTACACCCTTGGATATTAAAGGCGTGATTATTTAAATTTATCTAAATTTAATAATCATATGTTTAAGATAATGATTCAAAAGGTTTGCTTGTGATCACATTAGTCAATAAATGTAAATATACGTCAATGAGATGCACTCATCGATATGGTAACTAGTAGATATGTCTCAGTGAATTACGCAATCCGGCCGCTATATACTAAAACTTTAGAGTCCGGTAAGAAACTGTCAATGTTGGTAAGTGCTCGGTTCCAACATTTGTGTTGGGTTTCTGTTTTGGGTACCTAGTATGAATATTAATTGTCAGTTTTTCAGTAGTCATGACTCATAGTACACGCTTTGCCTAGCTTGGTGATTAAAAACCATTGTGAGTTGGGTCCCACAATAAAAATCTTTTTTTTACCCCTTAGATAAAAGCAAAAGCAAAACAGGGTTTAACCCCACCACTTTTTGTCACACAAAAAGGTAGCTGGAGTGCGATTTTTGAATCTCACTGGTGATATCATAATCACTGGTGACTAAAATTATCACCGATGACTTTTTTGTCACCATTTTCCAATAGCCGTATTTTTGAAAGTCACACGCTGTTTTCAACAAATCGTCGCAATCACAAAATATCACAATCGAGCCCCGCTGCTAATTCTTCCGAAAAATATACTTTGACTCTTTTGGCAGATGTCACATACGTCAACTGTCAAAAACAATCGCATGGTGATTTCAATTACGAGTGGGTAGGGGCACTCGTAAATCGATATCATAGGTATGACAAATGTAAGTCAGCGATGAGTTTCAAAAATACGAACTTTCGGAAATCACTCACGTCGGTGAGAATTAGTCACTTGGTGAGATTCAAAAATCGACCCCCTGATCTGAATTTCAAAGCCCTCTCCTAGGAAATTTCACTTACTAAACTACTTATTAAAACTACTCTTTGTGATTGCGTATGAATTTAGGTAGTAGTAGGGGTATATAAAGTGTGTTTTATTTTGGTCACTAATACAATTAAAAACTTTTTGGGTACCCATTGCATGTTTCCATCTTATGTTTCACTAGGAAGAATGATTAATTCCCAACAAGATCAAGATCTAAAATATCACTATCCAAGAAACATGATAAAAACGGATATGTATTGTTTAGTTTATTTATAGTTGGACATTTTCGAGTTCTTTTTATTATCCAATCGATCACCAAATTCCACCAAAATCCACCTAAACGGTCCCACGAAACTCATCTATTAGTAACCAAATATTATTTCCGTATCGATGGCTGTATCGGTGGCAGATGATGCGAACGAGATGGAATGTGGTTGAGATGCACTTAGGATACACACAAGTGTTTTGCTATGAGCACAATCTATACCGACACATCACTGGCGTAGTGTGCCTTTGCGGTGCCGCGTATATAAATGTGTTTATTTACGGTAAAGATTTCTTACAAAAGAAAAAAAAAATCAAAAAAAAATTAAAAGAAATATTTATTCATCTTAATTATCTATCTGCGTTCACCGTCTATCTGTCACTTTTTTCAATTTTTTTACAAACAATTCAAATTAAATATAGGTAGTAGGTACAGTCAAGAGCACGCTAAGCTTGACACTTTGGACTTTGACCCGGCCCTGTATTCTATGGCGCGCAGTATAAATCAGAGCTCAGCTTGAACTGGTAGTGTCAAGCTTGACTTGCTCTTGACTGTACCTACCTCTCCTTGCCTTTTTCCTGGCAAACTGATTTATTAAATCATTTATAGCTGACTAGCGACCCGCCCCGGCTTCGCACGGGTGCAATGCTAACACTAAAACCTTCCTCTTGAATCACTCTATCTATAAAAAAACCACATCAAAATCCGTTGCGTAGTTTTAAAGATTTAAGCATACAAAGGGACATAGGCATATAATAATATAGGGACAGAAAAAGCGACTTTTTTTTATACTATGTAGTGACGATGACTTAATTTTTTCTAAAATTTCTGCCTTTGTGGACAATAGTGACAGGTCTGACAGGCGTTCATGTCCCATCGAAGTTCTTAGGTAATTTTTTATCAGTTTTAAAGTTGTTAATAATTTTTGCTTACTTTTGTGACCCGGGGGCCCCGTATAATTGACACGGCTAATACGGCGGTAGCTACGCCCCTGCGACACATATAACATGTTAGTTTTATACAAATAATCTTTTAGATACAATGAAAATATACATTACAATAATTACAGATAAAAAATGTCCTACAAAGAGGAACCATGTGAGACAGTGCCCAGAAGACTGGCTGCATTCCCTCTCTGGATGGCTAGGCTGATCCTTTGACAGAGCTGCCAGCCCTCTGGTCACCTGAAGCACTGACAGCTCTTTGAGGAGTTGTAATAGTAATTTATTTAAATTTTTATTTGTAATTTTGATAATTTTCATATAGGTACCAAATATGAATTCGAATCTGAAATAAATATTGTTTTTTTTTATACAAAAATGAGTTTGGTATGGTTACTTTCCGCTGTCATATTGCGCTCGCGCCGCGCCGCTGGAGGAAATCTGCCCCAAGCGCCATTGTCGATTGCAAAGCCGAAATAGTGCGGTTTCAGAGATGCAATATAATGTAATGACATTCTTGATGAACGCCGTTTCTCCATCAGAGATCGTGAATATCGTAATGTGATTATTATAGCGCTTTTATAGGTATTTAGCAATTTGACGGACCTGTTAGCTCAGTTGGTAGTGACCCTGCCTTCAGAGGTTGCGGGTTCGATTCCCGGTAGAGGCCAACATTTGTGTGCACGAACATGTCTTTTGGCTTCGGCTCTGGGTGTTTAATATTTATTTAAGTATGTCTATCAGTTATTTAGTACCCATAGTACCTGCCGGCTTTTGCCTAGTTTGGGACTAACCGTGTGTAAATTGTGTCCCACAATTTATTATTTATTGATTTATATCTATATTTCACTACATAGTATAAAACAATGTCGCTTTCTCTGTCCCTGTATCCCTATGTATGCTTAAATCTTTAAAACTACGCATCGGATTTTGTTGCGGTTTTTTTAAATAGATAGAGTGATTCAAGAGGAAGGTTTTAGTATAAGCATTGCACCCGTGCAAAGTCGGGGCGGGTCGCTAGTAATATTATAAAAAGGAAAGATTTGTATGTTTGTATCTTTGCTACGAATAAACTCAAAAACTACTGGACCCATCTTAAAAATTCTTTCACCAATGGAAAGCTGGAAGATCCCTGAGTAACATAGGCTATATTTTATTCCCGTATTTCTACGGGAACGGGAACTACGCGGGTGAAGCCGCGCATAACCGCTAGTTTATTAATAAACTTTTTTCTGAAATCTTAGAGGCAATGGCATGTTATACTTTGGGGGGATGGGTGCTGTTACACATGTCTCAGAATTAATTCTGGGACCTGTTTTCCTCACGATGTTCTCCTTCACCGTTGGGCTAGTGATAAATACGTAAGTACGTAAGTTTTTTTTTAAAACTCATTGGTGTCAGGATTCGAACCCGCGCCTTACAAATCAGAGGCGGCTCTTGAACCACACCGCTACCATTGAACTAACTACCGCACTAACTTAAATGCTATATGTGGAGATGGCCTACGTACGGCCTTTATTTGAAGGTCCAAATCACTGGTAATTGTTCGGGAGCGATTAAAATGATTGAGTAATTACTGGTGATATCATTAATTACCTTATATTGAGGAGATAGACTAATCAAATTAATTTATTAATAATAATAATAAAAGACGATTACTTCTAGGAAGAGCAGCGATAGCCTTACGGTTAAAGAGCCCGATTCTCATGATGATAATCAGGGAGGCTCGGGTTCAAAACCTGACATGTACCAATGAGTTTTTAAAACTTACGTACATATTCATCACTAGCTCGACGGTGAAGGAAAACATCGTAAGGAAATCCGCAGGTCCCAGAATTAATTCTGAGATATGTGTAAACAGACCCGGTCCGGCGATGGGCTCACCACCTATCATGCTGAGGGGCCCAAAGAATATCTCGTGAAGTGTTTTTTTTTTATGAAAAAAAAAGGGGGCAAACGAGCAGACGGGTCACCTGATGGTAAGTGGCGTCCGCGCGTCCGTCGCCCATGGACACCTGCAAGTCAAGAGTCACAACTGCGTTACCGACCTTTGAGGTGGGAGTAGGGGGAGGGGAGGGGGAGGGGGGATTGGGGCCTCCGGTTACCTCACTCACTCAACGAAAGGCAATGCATTGCTTTACGCTGGTTTTCTGTGAGGCCGTGGTATCACTCCGGTCGAGCCGGCCCAAGCGTGCCGAAGCATGGCTCTCCCACGTGGGTATTTCTAGAAATGGAATACCTATACCTCCTCGGGGATAAAATACCTGAGATTATGTATTATTTTTTTACTTCTAGTTAATTATTCTTTTGTAAATCTTTGGTCCGCATGTGTCGTGTCAATTATCGCAATGTTTAGCTCAACTCACGGACATATTATATCATCGCAAAAATATAATTGGAAGTTCAATGTTGCGGCTACCTATACTTTTATAGCCTTACCACCACAAAGACTCGAGATCGCTTAAATTTAATCAATCATTAAGTTTAATTTAATACCACCTGAAACGTATTTGTCAGCCAAACAATCGGCTACTAATTTGCAATTTGTTTGCTTGATACTCTTAAAGTAGTAATGTAATAAAGCACCAAACATTTTAATTGTGATCGATCATCCTATACTTACTTAATTACTAATATTCTAAATGCGAAATGGAGTTCTTTTTTGTATCGCTTTTACGCTTAGACCCCTAAACCGATTTTAAAAAATATTTCACATATGGAAAGATATATTATCAGGGAGTAACATAGGCTTATTTTATTCCCGTATTCCCACGGGGATGGGACTTACGCGGATGTAATCCAATCTAATACAAAAAGCTAGTCAGAAATTATTTAATTTTCTGACTTGATTATGGGCTACATATTTGTATGATTTGGGCTGGAAACCATTGCCTGTCATACTCTGCGGCACAGTATAATAAACAGTACTAGCGTGTCTGCGGTAACATAATTGTTCACAATATTGTTGTGTGTTGCGTATCGCACAAGTTATTGTAAACTTTAGTAGCGTTATAAGTAGGTTTGAATTAGTATTTTTGTTTTTACAGAGTTATCTTTCTGTATTTATTACTAGCTCACCCGACACGTTGTCCTGTACAAATGTCAGTTACGTCAAACACCATAAGGTTACATTAGAAGAATTAAAATGGTCGTTATGTTTTCTTAAATTTTTTAATGTTTCGAACAACTTTCTTATTTTTCTTCTTTCACAAGAACCTTCTCCTGACAATAACAAACACAACAAAAAAATATTAGCAAAATTGGTTCAGCCGTTCACGCGTAATGTTGTGAAAAAGAGAAATAGGCACTAATTTTTATACAACGCGTAACAGAATAAGCGCAATTCCTCATACACCCCAGGTAGTATATTAATATAAAAAATATATGATTCCTTCGTACTTAAGTTGTGTCTAACCAATTTTCTTAAATAAAGAGCAATAAAGTACGATTTCCATAGGCACTAAATTCCGCTAAGCTAATTCATTTTACGGAAAAATTTAACACATATTAAAAAAAATGCAGAAATCGATTAAGACTTTGTAGTCGATACTGAACCAACTAATTTCTGTTACATATTGTATATACCTAGATTATTATTCTCTCACCTTGGGACCATGGGGACCGACTCTTCGTTGAGCTCTGAGCTGTCACATTCATCCATTATTATGCTCCAGACTAACATTTTCGACGTCTCACGTGACGTTTATTGACACGACGGCCATTAGTCTGACGTCTGCTGACGTGACGTTACCTAACTCGCAACGTAACGTAGACTTCTTGTTTCTATTGCGTATAACGCCATCCATTCATTATTTTCGCATATTAAATAATGGAAATGTATGCTCAAGATAGCTTATTGTATTAATTTAATAGTTCCACTGATTCTTGCTTTTAGAGTTTCGTGTTGCTTTAATTAAAGCCTGTTTATTAAGTTCCGATTCGTCCAAACTCAGGATAAAATAGATCTTTGAAAACGATAGAGGTTTGAAAATGACTTATTTATTTATGTAAGTGTAACATAACGCTTTTAAAGTTGTAAGAAGTATGTCGTTTGGTATATAAATATGATTTGATTATTTCGTGCTTATCAGGTATAGTTAGGGTCATAAGTTATGACCCTAACTATACCAAATTAAAATACCTAATAATAAATGTAATGTTCGAAGGTTTTCTTCAACACATCGCCGATCTGGTCGATGTAGGTACTTACGCCTAGGTCGTCCTCTACCGACTCCCCCATTCACATTCACATAGTAACATTCTGCGAAAAATTCAAGTTTCGACCCGTTACGGTTTAAAAGAAACGCCTTGTGTCGGACGGACAGACAGGCCTCAAATCTACGGAACCTTACATTTGTAATTCCATTCACACTTAATTATGTTATTGATGATTTTCGGAAGTACGACTAACTTAAGGTTACTTTATATTGTATTTTAAGCTGCACAGCATAATGAGTATTATTTGTTGACTGTTAAGGTCAAATTTAACTATGATAGCCCCTATTTGGATAACAATTAACGGTATTGAACGTATAAAAACCGGGCAAGTGCGAGTGGCATTTACAGGGGAAGGGTTCCGTACCAATTTACAAGAATCAAGCGAAAAACATCAAAAACACGTATTGTGTACCTTATTTATTTTTGTTTTTATGATAGTCAAAATGTGTTCAAAAATTCAAAATAGGAACTTACAAGTCCACTTATTGATAGAAATACGCACTATGTAAATATTTCAGGAGTTTCAAGAAATTTCAGTACAATTTTCGTGTATGCATGGACTGAGTGACCACATGTTTTTTTTAATTGTAGTATCATTATCACTACATAGTATAAAACAAAGTCGCTTTCTCTGACCCTATATCCCTATGTCCCTATGACATGCTTAAATCTTTAAAACTACGCAACGGATTTTGATCCGTTTTTTTTAATACATAGAGTGATTCAAGAGGAAGGTTTTAGTGTTAGCATTGCACCCGTGCATAGTCGGGGCGGGTCGCTAGTAAGTTATAAAACATTTTTAAAACGTGTATTTCAATTGTATACATTATAAGGTTCACGAGACCCGCTGACAGACAGATGGACGGATGAACGTATACAGCGGTTTAGTAAAAGGTTTGCGTCGGCACCCGTTGTTTTAGTACAAACAAAAATTCACGCCTTTTATCTCCTATGGGGTAGGCAGAGGTATTCCATTTCTGGAAATACCCAATACTTACGCGAGAATATTCGAGCCCTAATCGTGATAGGTGGGGAGCCGGGTCTATTTACTTACACATGCCCCAGAATTAATTCTGAGACCTTCGTTCCTTACGACGTTTTTCCTTCACCGTCGAGCAAGTGATGAATATGTACGTAAGTTGTTTTGGTACTGAACCCTAAAAATGTATAATTGTCAGAATTTGTGTCTTACGTCGTTATTAAGAATATGATTCTTTTTATATATATGTTTGTAATTGGGGACCTTGAGGAAATTATTTTATTTTTTGGCTGTCGAGTAGAAACTTCGTATTTTTTTTAATATACATTCGCCTTTAAGGGTCTTTGTGCAATTATATTTAGTGGTTTGTTGTCCTCATTATTGACTGTGCAATGTCTTTATCTTGTATATCCTACTTATACGATTTTTTTTACCGTCTGGAAAAAAATATGACGTATAAGGTATCTAGAGCCGAAGTTATACACGAGATTAATAATTGTTAAATATAGTCATGTTTAATGCTATTTACAAAATCTAGAAAACTACACACAGTACTACGCGCAGCTGGCGGTTGTAGGTAAATTGCGCATAAATGGAAGCTACGAGCCTTTTTCTTTTTAAAATACTATTTCAAATATCTCAGTGTGTATTATTGACTACTATTGAGTAATGTATATTAGTTTAAGACAGAAAATTTTTTTCTGAAAAAAATAATAATTAAGTAACATTGTCAAATGAATCTGTTATTACATTATTACACTTAACTATCACACCACATTTTTTTCCAGACGGTAAAAAAAGTCACCCTGTATATCTATACATATAATAAAACTCTAACGGGGCCGTGTCTGTACATTAAATATTTTTTGAAAATTTTAACGGTAGTGTATATATGTAGTTATCGATATAGATACCGAAACACCAATTTTTGGAATTTTTGTCTGTCTGTCTGTCTGGTTGTGCACGCATCACTCAAAAACTACTGGACGGATTTTGATGAAATTTGGTATGGAGATAACTGAGTACCCGGGTCAACATCTAGGGTACTTTTTATTCCAGAAAAATATCTCATTCCCACGGGAAAATAAAAAAACTGGTTAAAAAGAGAAATACGTACTACTCCGAAACGATAACACCTAGAAACTTGGAAAATGGTATGAAGGTGTCTGATATGTCATAGGAAATTGGTATGAAGGGATTTTTGGAAATTCCCACGGGAACGGGAATAAACTAAATCCAAGCGGGAAAACGCCGCTGGGCACCCGCTATTTGAATTATGGTATGTAGGTGTCTTAAATATGTCGTAGGCAACCACTATGAAGGGATTTTCGGAAATTCCCACGGGAACGGGAATAAAAGGAATCCGCGCGGGCAACGCCGCTGGGCATCCGCTAGTCTACAATATTTTCAAGTTATGTTTGCAAGTGGTGTTTACTTATACATAGTTGGTGTACTTAGCTAGATAGTATACAATATAGGTATATACACGTATATATAAATAAATAAATATAATCTCACACCTTTTTTATCCCCGAGGGGGTAGGCAGAGGTATTCCATTACTAATACCCACATTTCACGAGATATTTTGGACCCCTAAACGTGATAGGTGGTGAGCCCATCGCCGAGCCGGGTATGTTTACACATGTCTCAGAATTAATTCTGAGACCTGCGGGTTTCCTCACGATGTTTTCCTTCACCGTCGAGCTAGTGATATATATGTACGTAAGTTTTTGAAAAACTCATTGGTGCATGCCAGGATTCGAACCCGAGCCTCACTGATTTTCGGCCGGCTCTTTAACCGTTCGGGCAAAGTATACAAGATTTAACTATAGTTGTAAAACTAGTAAGTTTCAGTGTATCCAAAAGTTGGTAGACCTTATAAAAATAAATAAATAAATAAATAAAATATAATTAAACCAAAGATTAAATTAAATAAAAACTCCGGAGGTATCTAGGTACAAAATTTCTTGTATATTCGTAAATTAGTATAAGCTCACGACTTACCCAGAGAGGATAGGCAGAGAGATCCATTGCTTTTTGGGCCCCCAAACGTGACAAGCATTGACAGTTTTGAACATGTTTTTGATTCTCAAGTTATAGGCCCAAGTCTTATTTTATTTAGTGAAGATGCCAAGTTTCTTCTTTTAAGTATTTATAGACAGGCCTGTTGGCTCAGTTGGTAGTGACCCTGACTTCTGAGTCGAAGGTCGCATGTTCGATCCCCGCTCGGGGCCAACATTTGTGTGAACATATCTGTTGGCTTCGAGTCTGGTCATTTAATATTTACGCATGCACTCGTGGGTTCGTATCCCATCCTCGTCGCCACTGTTAGTCGAAGAGTTATTGGGAGCGCTAAATGAAACGTGACCTTGCTTAGAGACACCGTATATTCGACCGCCAACTTCGGGGTGCGGCGCACCAGTAGCTAACTAACAACTAACATTTAAGTATGTTTATTTGTCTAGAACCCACAGGCCCTGCCTAGTTTGGGACTAAATAACCGTGTGTGAATTGTGTCCCACAATTTATTATTATAGCAGTATAAAAGATGGCGCAGAAGAAATATAATTACGGTGCAATTAGCAATGTACAGATAATTATTTTGCTATTATTCAATAAAGATACATAAATTGTCTGCATAAATTAGTACGATTTCCTAGTTACATTATTTAACACATCGATATGAGTGCTCATAGATATGCCAAATTAAATCCGTTGACTGGTACCTGCAGGTATTCACGGAGGCTCGACACCGTTTCCGTTCGATTCAGATCGAGTGAAAAATTTTCCGAAGTCGAATCTATCGACTTCGGAAACTGTATTCTAGGTGTTTCCGACAATCGTTCCTTATGTCAACTTATCCCTATGTCAAATATGACATTCGTTTTCGATATCGACATCTGTGAATAGCCCATCTTCGACAGATTTTCCGGTTCCGAGTCGAATATCGAAGCTCCTGGTCCAATTTTTAGAACATATCCAGGCGGTACAAAACAAATGCATGCGAACATCCTCCGAATCTACATTGAAGGTTAAAAAAAAATATGTCGCGTTCATAATAACATAGAAGTTCCTCTCAACACCCGTTTCATAAGCGTGAGTCTAATAAGCGTAAGTGCATATTATGCACGGACGTCTATAATATTATGGACTCACATGTAATAAGTTAATAAAGATCAGATTTCAGATTAAGTGATAATATTCATTAATTAATCTAATTACAATTTAACTTTTTGTACAGAGTATTTTATTTTTTATATATTTATAGAAAACGGTTTATGTATATAAGTACCTTAATCTATTGGTAACTTTAGTGCACTACCTACCTTCATCTGTTTATCTCAGTTACACCCATCCTAAGGTTATCTGGAAGAAATCGCTTAAAGCGATAAGACTGCCCATTGTACTTTTTTATCATTGTGTCACTTGTTGCATATTTTTATTGGTGTACAATAAAAAGTTGTTAGGTACTTACTTTTGTTTTCAACTTTGTTTGTATGCCTACTTAGTATTTCCGTTCACTCTATGTATAATATAATAGTGGAAACTTTTCTGGTTGTGTACGTAATTATATATATATATATATAAAATCTCACGCCTTTCATCCCCGAGGGGGTAGGCAGAGGTATTCCATTACTGGATATACCCACATTTCACGAGATACATAGGACCCCTAAACGTGATAGGTGGTGAGCCCATCGCCGGACCGGGTCTATTTACACATGTCTGCGGGTTTCCTCACGATGTTTTCCTTCACCGTCGAGCTAGTGATAAATATGTACGTAAGTTTTGAAAAACTCATTGGTACATGCCAGGATTCGAACCCGAGCCTCACTGATTTTCGGCCGGCTCTTTAACCGTCAGGGCTATCACTGCTCTCCCTGTGTACTGTGTACGTAATTACTTATGTTAGATTAGCTGCTTATCCTAAAGCACAGGTTTTACCTATTTAGGAAGCAGAGTTCCTACTATTTCTGGATCTGTATAAGATGTTTTGTTGGAAATAAATTATTCTTATTCTTATTCATTTGTGTTATTACAACTGTTTGTTTCCCAAATAAGCAATAAATAAATGAAGTTTTTCGCCAAAGTCTTTGCAAGTTGGTACCTTACAGGTAAATATAGAAAAAGATCCGGCTCGAAGGACTATGTGGAAGCGTGGACTATATTTATTATTATTCTGGGTCTGGATTGGTGGCGGATGAAATAATAACTCAAGATTAAGAAACTGCGCTTGCACTATATTTCACTTGGTACAAATGAGGGGGAGAATGTTCCCACGATGTAAATTATAACTAAAAAACATTTTAATGTTGCTATGCTTGCAACACGTATCTATGACCATCTATACACGTTGTGACTAAACAACATGCGTTTACGCAGATCCTGTCAGCTGCCCTTATAAATATTCATTCATAATTCCAATCTATAATAAACACAGCGACGAGATGACAGTCAAGTTCAAACAATTTATAGTTAGCAGTAATTAATTAATTAATTAATTAATTAAAGTCTATTTAAATCTATTTTTGATGAAATTTGTGGTTCTCTGGCTTCGGCTGTAAAGCCACAAATGTGTGTGAATAAATAAATAAATAAACAACCCAGCGGCGTTGCTCGCGTGGATCCTCTCTATTCCCCTTCCCCCGGGAACTACGTCGCTCTACGCTCACTTACGTCATTTAAGGAAACATAGCGCAAAATTTCATGCTTTCAGACCTAGTGGTTTCGGCTGTCAGTCAAGAACCGTGCGGTAACAATTAAAAATCAATTGTGTCTCAGATATTGGTTTGAGAGGTTAATCAGTCAATCAGCCAGCCAGTCAGTTTCATCTATTATTTAAACCGACTTCAAAAAAAGGGGAGGTTTCCCAATACGATTGGTTTGTAATGTCTGTTTGCGGATAACTTCGTCGCTTATGAACCGATTTTGATGATTCTTTTTTTTGCTGAAAAGGAGATATATAAGGAAACCAGGATCTGATGATGGCATCCCAAAGAAATCGAGGATCACCTTCTAAAATCGTAGTGGTGGCTAGTGATTTTTTATACTTTTTTAGTTTCCTCTTTGAAGTTGTTTTTTTTTTTGCTACAATTTATCACTACATAGTATAAAACAAAGTCGCTTTCTCTGTCCCTTTGTATGCTTAAATCTTTAAAACTACGCAACGGATTTTGATGCGGTTTTTTTTATTGGACAGAGTGATTCAAGAGGAAGGTTTTAGTGTTAGCATTGCACTCGTGCGAAGCCGGGCGGGTCGCTAGTATTATATATAGACAAGCGACCACTCATTTTCAAAATCTAAAAATTACATTCCTAAGAAAAAAGGTCGGGATATAATTTTTTCTTGTTGAAGTACGGAATCCTAAAAGTAAATTTCGCATTTATGAAATTAGTGTGAATTATAGTTATGATATTGTTTCATCCAAACCCGTCGCCAGCGGATATGACTAGATTGTTTTGAAACAAAAAACGACACAGCAAACTTAATTTCGTTGGAATCTTCTCGCGGTAATGTTACGTAATGGATATTAAACTTTAATGGTTACAAAATAGGGCTATTATTTTCGGTGTGACGGTTTAGAGCGCTGTACTGTAATATATTTTTTTCGTATACATTTTAATTTCTTTTCGATTGTGAAGTACAAAATAGTTGTAGATCGAGAAATAGGTAGAGTCAGAATCTAGAATACCTCAATAGTCGTTAGAACCAAATTGACAGAATAATCTATTTAATAGTAAGCAAAGAGAGTATATACTCCAGCATAGAGCTAAAATAACTGGCCGGTAGCCGTGGAAAGGTTTTATACGAATGATTTATTTGTATTGACATCTTCCTTTTTTACGTTTTGTTTTAGTTGTCAGTTTATGCCGTTAAGCAAAGATATTACTTTAATATCTTTGCCGTTAAGCAATAAATGTCCTTTTCCATAATAGTGAGTTTTCTTCGTGTGCATCTGGATTGAGGGCCCACTTTTTAAATTATTGCGAAACGAAATGATACTTACAGGGCATTTACTTAAAATTTTGTAAAACCTAAAGCAAAGATTCTTAAATTTCTTAAACGTGAATCAAAAGAGTTATGGTCAAATAGCTTGGGCCCTCAATCCTGACGCCTGCATAAAACGGCATAGTCGAATCTCAGAAAGTACTATCCCTGGGATAATAATTTTTATTCGAGTATTTAGTTAGGAATTTGTTAAATACATTAAGAAATTGTCAAGTCTTAAGAATGCGACAATACAGATTTATGGCGGTTTAGCTTGGGCCCTCAATTCATCAATTTTGATATTGTAGAATCAGCAAAAAATAGTAGTTTTTCTAAGGAAAGATATTAATACGACTATAATATATTTGAGTTCCATATCTCGGAAAATTTGTTAAAAAGAAATAACGACACAAAAGTTAATTGTTAAAAAGTTATTGAAATTCGTATTTTTTCAAAACGTCTGAACTGAGGGCCCAAGGTTTTTGTCAGTATTGACTAGGCTAAGCCTTCTACAATACCGCACTTTAGGCTAAGTATTTTAACAAATTCTTAACTAAAAGGCTACAAAGCGTCCATTCTTCTAAATGCCGTACTTTAGGAGAAAATTGATTTTCGATGTTTTATATGAGAAAATTCAGTAGGGTGTATATGATTTTGTTACTTTTTTGAGACAAATCAGCATGTACCCTCATATAAGATATTTCATAAGTTGTTGTCGGAAGCGATTACGTTTTGTGTGATCCAATAATTACTATAGGGTGCTATTTAAATGGTTATCATAGTATTCGTATTTTTGACGCCTGACGTACGCGCGTCCCCGTCATGTTTTTTGTTTAATTTTCATTTTGCTGTGTATTTCGGGTTTTGACTCATATTAGTGATAGTATAATATAATTATATACATACTATTTCATATGTTTTGGCAGATTATAATGTAAAAGAATAAAGATTTTGTCAGGGTTTCATATTATTTTTATTTTCTTGTTAAAAACAAATTAAGGTTACCCTTATTTGTAAGCTAAATATGTAAAAATGTTATACATAAAACAAAACTCTAACGGGGCCGTGGCTGTATATAAAATGTTTTTTGAAAATTTTAACGAGTCTATTTTATCTAGTCTATATAATTATCGATATAGATACCAAAACAACATTTTTTTAAATTTGTGTCTGTCTGTCTGTCTGTCTATATCTGTCTGTCTGGTTGTGCACGCATCACGCAAAAACTACTAGACGGATTTTGATGAAATTTGGTATGGATATAACTGAATACCCGGGTCAACATCTAGGGTACTTTTTATTCCAGAAATATAAAAACAGGTGATAAAAGAAATCGTAGTCGACCGCTATGAAGAGATTTTTGGAAATTCCCACGGGAACGGGAATAAACCGGATCCGCGCAGGCAACGCCGATGGGCGTAATATGTTATGTAGGCGTCTTCTATGTCGTAGACAACCGCTATGAAGGATTTTTTTGATATTCCCAAGGGAACTGGAATATACTGGATTGAGGAATGTTTAGATTTTTTGTATTAAAAAGGCTCCGATACTATCGGTTTTACCGATTTAAAAAAAACTTTTGCCAGTAGAAAGCGTACTTTTCTGGGAGTAACATGTGCTATAATTTTCCCACGGGAACAGGCCTAGACCACGTAACCGATTTAAAAAGTTCTTTTACCAATGGAAAGATACATTATCAGGGAGTAACAAAGGCTATATTTTATTCCCGTATTTTCACGGGAACGGGAACTACGCGGATGAAACCGCAAGGCACTGCTAGTTGTTAATATACAGGGTCATAATTTTAATACGTCTAATACATAATTTCATTGATTATTGGCACTTTCTTATTTTATTTTTCCACGCATACGTAGGTGAAGGCACAGCACAGCTAATCGTATATAATTATATCGAGCTTTATATATTATATACAATATGTAACAGAATAAGTGCAATTCCTGAAATTAGTTTGTTCAGTATCGACTACATATTCGATTTCATCTATTTTTAATATGTGTTAAATTTTTCCGAAAAATGAATTAGCATAGCTGAATTTAATGCTATCTATTGAAATCGTACTATTATAGAACGATATTTAAGAAAATTGGACAACTAAAGTTCGATTGCATCTTTTTTTATATTAATTTACTAACCGGGGTGTATGAGGAATTGCGCTTTTTCTGTTACGCGTTGTATAATTATATATATTGTATCTGCGCTTTACAAAATACTACTTACATGATCACAACGAATACTTGTTTATACTTACGATAAACATTATGGTCACCCTACTGAATTTTCTCATATAAAACATCGAAAATCAATTTTCTCCTAAAGTACGGCATTTAGAAGAATGGACGCTTTGTAGCCTTTTAGTTAAGAATTTGTTAAAATACTTAGCCTAAAGTGCGGTATTGTAGAAGGCTTAGCCTAGTCAATACTGACAAAAACCTTGGGCCCTCAGTTCAGACGTTTTGAAAAAATACGAATTTCAATAACTTTTTAACAATTAACTTTTGTGTCGTTATTTCTTTTTAACAAATTTTCCGAGATACGGAACTCAAATATATTATAGTCGTATTAATATCTTTCCTTAGAAAAACTACTATTTTTTGCTGATTCTACAATATCAAAATTGATGAATTGAGGGCCCAAGCTAAACCGCCATAAATCTGTATTGTCGCATTCTTAAGACTTGACAATTTCTTAATGTATTTAACAAATTCCTAACTAAATACTCGAATAAAAATTATTATCCCAGGGATAGTACTTTCTGAGATTCGACTATGCCGTTTTATGCAGGCGTCAGGATTGAGGGCCCAAGCTATTTGACCATAACTCTTTTGATTCACGTTTAAGAAATTTAAGAATATTTGCTTTAAGTTTTACATAATTTTAAGTAAATGCCCTGTAAGTATCATTTCGTTTCGCAATAATTTAAAAAGTGGGCCCTCAATCCAGATGCACACGTTTTCTTCATTTTCTTTTAATACAGTCCACATCGTTCGGCAACAATAATAAAACAGAGTGTAGCGACACTACATAGAACGCGCCAGTAGACGGCCGAGTACTAAACCGCGCTATCGAAGTTATCTAATGAGTTTGTAGAAATACAACTGTCTAACATCAACCGTTGGACCGCGGTTCTCAGGCACGATCACCTCGCCTCAAGGAAAATCTTCCCTTTTCACATATAGTATTGTTCTCAGACGATACGTCTCTACTTTTAAAAGTTAAACGTCAAAGTCTTATGATGAAGAATGAAGATATCAGCGCTATTAATGAAGCTGTAATTTTTTTAAACTTTTGTTGGCTATTTGTTACCTATTTTTTTTATTAATGATTGGCTTAGTCTTGACTCGACGCTATTCGTAATTCTATTAATAATTATTATTATTGTAAAACCATAATTACCAATAAGACAATGAGATACCAGCAACTCGTCGGTGGAGATAGGCTGCTGTTTACATTTAGCCAATCTTCATAAACGAGTATCGAGTGCCTGGTTATTAGAGTATTGACTTTTCTAAGTGCACTTTTTGTACCTACAGAAAATAAATGGCCTCAGCCTACCCCTCGTGAGCAGGGCGTGACGGTTCAAATGGTTAGAGCAGAATCGGTATCAGAAGAAAGGTGCGGCCAACGACAGATCGCGTCAAGGCGACGCTCACATTCTGCCGAATGCTACGGATTGCAGGCACAGGGAGGTTGTGGAGACTACAATGACTATTTTTAAAATAAATAAATTTTGGGACACAATTTACACACGGATATTAAGTCCTAAACACTGGTAAAGATACTTAAATAAATCGCACCTGAAATCAAAGACCGACACAACTCCAAATTTGACGAAATTGACCTTTTATTATAAAAAAATCCGCTATATTTTTCTCTTTCGACTGGTAAAACTTGTATAATTATACGTGAATTCTAGGCAATTTTACATACCTAAATGTCTCTTTTGACTTGCCGCGCTTTGCATCGCGCCTAAAGGCAAGACAGGACTTTCTTAGTTGATCCGCATGCGCCGTCCCAAAAGGAAGCGCCGCAGGGGCACAACACGAAATAATACGCGCAAGCGACGGAATTTGAGAACAGTAAGAAAGTCAAAAAAGACACAATTTGAATTATGCCTGTTTAAACTAGTTAAATGTTTACAATTTTCGGGATTATTTTGAGTTATGACTATCTTAACTTTTTGTACTTGACGATTTCTGATATTTTCTGTGCATTATTTTTATTTGTGTCTCTTTGTTAGCAAAAAATTTTGTGTTATGCCACTTCAAACTTTTTAGTATTCGGTGTTTAGGATTTCTTATTTTGACTTGTGTCTCTATAACCTGTTTTCTGTCATAAAACTTAATATAGTATTTATAAATTGCAGGTTAATTAGAAGATCAACCATCATAATAGTCATAGTAATTATGAAAATTAAACTGTATTTAATGATGGAAGCAAACCGCTTTGCACAGTTATAGTATAAGTACCTAGATAGAGACCTAAACAAGCGATTTTTACTTTATTAGCAGCGAATGTTACTTTATTATAATTTGTTAGTTTGAGTAATAACAATAAAAATATATAATTGTGTCGCTGATTTCCAAGGGCATCGGTCAAGCAGGAGAAAATTCTAACCAAATGTTTATTTATGAAAGGCGACTGAACTCGGTGGAAGATAAATCAATAGCCTATTATTGATATTTAGTAGTGAGACATTGATAAATCCCACAACGCTGACAGAAAACATTACTTTGACTTCAACACTCTTCGTATCGAATGAGCGACTGAGCAATGTTGGGGCTCTACGTATGGATCGGGTACAAGCCACCTAACGCTGTTCCTTACAAGGGTTGGTAAAACCATTGTCTTCAAGTTGGGGATCTTGGCTGAGATCGAAAACTTTTATAGCCTGTTGTGCACTTCGCATTAAATTTGTCCGGAAGCCAGTACCTAATGATGATAATAGAGCAGCACTGACCCGCCACTATACAGATGATCTCCCGAAGATCAGCTTTTATGAAATTGAAATGCTGTCGAAACTGTTGAAGAATGGAAAAAGACCTGGTGAAGACTGAATAACATCACAGTTTTTAAAGTCAAGAAACACCAATGTGTCTTAAACTTCGTTATGAACTGTGGGAGAACTCCTAGGCCATGGAGTAGGAATATCGTGGTTGTTTTTTAAGTTCCTAACCAATATTTATTAACTGTTTTCAAGGGCTATTACGTGGTAGTCTTACGTGAAGCGTGGAAGTGTAAGGACTACAATCAACCACTGTACATAGCATTTTCGGACAATGACAAAGCCTCCGACTTTGCCGTCCGGCAGTCTCTGCAGGGATGCTAAGACGATCGAAGTGCTGATATAGCAAGTCCAGAACCAAATAAATTATTCACGAATGCATAGAAGATAATTTACGACGCTGATTTGGATGGAATGTATTGAGAAACATAAATGGGAAACACATCTCTGCTTGCAATCTGCCGATTGACATCGTCCTAATAGTGGATTTATTGCAAGATTAATGATGATGATAAAATACTATGATGATAACATTATGATTTACTTTATTGTAATAATTACTTTTTTAGGAAAAAAAACCTTTTTTATTATTATTATCACTCAAATTTACTTCTTGAAAACTGAATGAACACCTATTATAACCGTGTATTATTAATTATGACCGTAATGTTATATTCGTAGGTAAAACCTATTTAAATTCAGAGTATTTTGGTTATTGTAGGAGTGTATATTTTAGATTTTATACTGATTTTAATTTCTGAACATTGAAAAGTTAACATTTAATTGTTTTCTTGCTTTATTATAAAGAATTCATTCTTATTATTGTTTTTGCATTTTTACTTGATACACCTATTTTTAAATTTCCCAGTTATTGAAAGTAGACATAACAGGCATATTTTGAATTAATACACATTGTTTTTATATATTCGTGTTTTGAAGTTTGTCTAAATAGTCATATTTTGAGTTAGGACATCTCCTTTTTCATTTCTTGAATTATAAAATGAAGGCTAAAACGACACATTGCAAAATATATTTTTGAAAACCGGGCAATATAGACACAAGTCGAAGTACTAATCAAATATACCTCAAAACTTTATAATGTTGTTAGTTTTCTACAATTTAAGTTATTTTAATCGGAAATGTACACTTCAAGCTAAATTTTAAAATAAGTATAATACCCTAATTTGGAACAGAACTTGGTCAAAAAGGACGACAAAACTTTAACTTGAGTTTTCTCGAAACTCACTTTTTTGAGTTGTGTCGGTCTTTAATTTCAGGTGCGAAATATTAAAGAAAGAAAGAAAAATATTTATTAGGAACACCTTGACATAGGAGATATAAAAAAAACACAGAACATATTTGAGTGTCCTAACGGGACCCCACTCAGCACAAACTGCGGCGGTTTGTGAAACGCCACAACGCTGGTATTATGTGGGGCCCCCACTTTGTTGACAATATAGTGGAAGAAAACTCTATGTTGTAACGTATGGTAAGTAAGGTAAGTATAGTAACGTAAGTCATGTAAGGTAGGGTAAGCGAGATAAGGTAAGTAAGGTATTAAGTAACCAGACACGAAGCCAATAGACATGTTCATGCACACAAATGTTTACCCCGAGCGGGGATCGAACACGTGGCCTCCGACTCAGAAGGTAGGGCGTTAAAAATAAAAAAATAATTAAATTAATGACAATTAAATTAATTAATCATCAAAATAGGTTCACTCAGTCAAAAGTTCTGAGGTAAAAAACATAAAAGAACATACAGTCGAATTGATAAACTCCTCTTTTTTTGGAGTCGTTTGAAAATGAGGCTGTATCTCGATTTTTAAGAACCTCATATAGAGATCGGATATTTGGATGCATTTACCTCAAGCTAATTTTTGCAGAAACCTAGAAACTTGAAATATGGTGCGTATGTCGTAGGCAATCGCTATGAAAAATTCCTTAATTTTTAGAAATTCCCACGGGAACGGGAATCAAATGGATCACTCGGAACGCCGCTGGGCACCCGCTAGTTAAACATATGAATGTCAACTCCACACCTTTCCCACCCGCTAGTTAAACATAATTGGGTGATTATTTGAAAACGAGTGGTTTTGACTAATTCATATGGCTCATTTTTTTTTCGGTTATATGTTGGATTGCTCAAATTATTTATTGCGAGAAACTCACTAATATGTATATATCACGAGGGCCACGTTTGGCTTTCAGCAGAACAAGAGTTATATTGTACAGATAAATTAGTGAACCAGGTGAATTAGAAACCGACCAGACAAATGATATTTTCTTACCATACAAATTAGGGTCTACCAGTTAAATGATAAACCCATTGAGATTTACATACAATTTAATACTTTTTAATCAGTGTGGTATCCAAATACTCATTCTCTTAACTATTAATAATTAAATACACCTTTTAGATTTATTTATCCAAAAGAAACGGCCAAGTGAGAGTTCCATTATCTATAAAAACTTAAAAAAATCACGTTTGTTGTATGGGAGCCCCCATAAATATTTATTTTATTTTGTGTTTTAGTATTTGTTGCTATAGCGCCAACGGAAATACATCATCTGCGAAAATTTCAACTGTCCAACTATGACGGTTCATGAGATACAGCCTGGAAACAGACGGACAGACCGTCTGTCTCTGACTCAGTCTTAGTAATCGGGTCGCGTTTATGCTTAGTTTTTTTATACATGTTTTGACAAAGCTTACTAGAAATTTATAGACAGCAAGAAAGTTTTCGACTATAAAAATAACCAAGAAATTTGTATCTACTAGATCGCAAATAATCATAAAAACACTTAAGCTAAGAGAAAAAACATGTTTAATGAAAGAAGTAGTATGAAACGCTTTATTCCTTACTTTTAATATTATTGAATTAAGCAAATAGTAGTTATCCTTTTAATCAGTCTTATTTCCACAATCTAGAAAGTTTTAATAAACAAATATTTAAAAAGAAATACTTGAGTCTTTGTCATCATCGTCGATTACATACGGATCTATATTTTCTAAATTAATATTCAAGCCTTGATTGCCATCTTAAGAAAAAGTCAAATATTCTAGAATCACGTGGTTTTATCTTCTGCGCGTTTTCTTTTTTTTCTATTCGTTATTTCATTATTTTTTTCCTTTCTGTAATTTCTTTTATAATTACGGTTCTTTTTGGTTAGTTTATTTGTTGAATTCTTCTTGGGAACATCAGTAGAACCTACACATCCCGCTTCAAACTCAAACTCAAACTCAAACTCGTTTATTGCAAGTCACAGTATTACAAGATGTTTAACAAAGCTTCAGTATTACTTTGATTATTATGTTCCCATGAATTTTGGTCTTCGTTCTTTTGTTTATTGATTTGTCTTTTATACTCGTATGTGCTGTAGTTTACTCTTTGCGTTTTCTTTATTATTCTTGTTTGTTTCCTTTGTTTGTTACGGGTTTTATTTTATGTATTGTAGTTTCCTATGTATATTATTTATAGGGTTTTAATGTAGTTATTATATTAGTGATACTCTGTGCAGCTAAGCTTTCGAATAGCAATCATATTATATTCCACGTTCCATATTACTTTTTTACAATTTGCGGAAAAAGAAAATCATTTTCAGAAACGTCATAATTAGAGACTCTTCTTATAATTATAATTATCAAATTTCAGTTCATGAGCTCTGAGAACTCGTCAACATCTTTAATATCTTGTCCTTTTAGTATGTCTCAAAATTTGAACAAAGACTTGATCTTGAGGGGTCTTGTAGGGATCTACAAGATCCAGTGCAAAAACAGATAGTTTTGTCTATTCTTCTCTTGTATTTCTCTCCAAAATTATTTGTAATATTTTGGAGAGATATATTTTTATAAATACGCTCATATTTTCTTTTCTCAACCAGTCGTTTTTTCTTAGCCTTTCTTCTCTGAAATCAAAAATAATCTGCAAAAAGACATTTAATAATTTATTGTTTTCAAATTAATCTATTTTATATCTCTAATAATATTATACATGCAAACGTTATGGAATTATTCAGTCTCAGGTCCCAGCTAAACGTCTGATCATATTTTATCAAAATTGGGCAAAGTAGACTAGGTCCTGGAACGGTAATTAATAACCAAATTAGTGGTAATATATAATTAATTATACTTTTGTTCTATTTGTTTTAATATTTTCATAATTTATCTGGCCTATACTAATTCATCTGCCCAAATCAGCCAGACAAAAACAGTTTAATGAGTACCAGACTTATGAGACTTTTAATGAAAATAAATTCTAATATTAAATTGAAAATAAGAAGAACCCTTTTACTTCAATTTCTAAAAAGCTAAACCCTGGAGAAATATTATAAAAAATCACCAACTCTAACGGTTTTAGATTATTACAATAAATAAAGACATATGAATTAGGATACTTACCTTACAAAAGCCAGATCACGAGATATTATCAAAATTATCTCCCCCAAATTAGCTGCAATCGGACGGCCTCCCACTCTGACATCTAGCGGATCGTTGGCGCAAGCGGCTGCGCATCGGTCTATTTGATTTGGATATTCTATAGACACAGTACACACAGCGACGTACTAGCCCAGACAAATGATGATTTCCGTCGCGGACATTTTTAAAATTACCGTAGCTTCCAAAACCAAGTCTTTTGTAGGCAATTATACACAGAAATCGTAAAAGCAATTTCTGAAATATCGATACAGCTCAATATCTCGTCTTTACCGCAGTTTGTAGCTCTACAAAATATATAATAGTCCGGAAAAAAGGGGGTTGGGACATACCAGATTAATGAGATTTGGGGTTGTCTGACGACTAAAATCATACAGTTATCTGTTAAGAGTAATCTTACCAGTAGGCCTCGATAGTCAGAGTTACGATACATACAACATGCAAATATAGTCAAAATATATAAATATTTTGATACGTTCTTTGATAAAAAACACAATAAAACCGTGTTCCAGATAATCACCCAATTATGAATGTAGACTCCACAGCTTTTCCTGTTCCAGAAGAACGCGGCTTACCGATGACCGGGTAACATTTGCCAAAGGTTAAGTTTAACCCGCTGCATATAACTGCACACCGCAGTCAGTGATAATGCGCTAATCTGTGCGAATAACATGTCTGCATTATTCTACCCTGCAGTTTGATTAGCTCTTCTAACTACATATATAATCTTAAGCCTTTTATCCCCGAGGGGGTAGGCAGAGGTATTCCATTACTGGATATACCCACATTTCACGAGATATATTGGACCCCTAAACGTGATAGGTGGTGAGCCCATCGCCGGACCGGGTCTGTTTACACATGTCTCAGAATTAAGTCTGAGACCTGCGGGTTTCCTCACGATGTTTTCCTTCACCGTCGAGCTAGTGATAAATATGTACGTAAGTTTTTGAAAAACTCATTGGTACATGCCAGGATTCGAACCCGAGCCTCACTGATTTTCGGCCGGCTCTTTAACCGTCCGGGCTATCACTGCTCTTCTAACTACACATTCGTATAAATCGGTGATAAATTTATAGAAACAAATTCAACAAAATGCGTCCGATAATCGGATGCATAAATATTATTAATCGTCCGATTAGCGGATGAATAAAATTATTTAGTCGTCCGGTAAAACGAATAAAGTTGTTGTTTAAATAACAGAACAAAAGAGCAGTGATAGTCTTAGGTTAAAGAGTCTGCTTCTCCTGATGATCAGTGGGGCTCGGGTTCAAATCATCAATTTTTCAAAGAGTTTTTTTAAACTTACGTACATATTCATATCTAGCTCGACGGTGAAGGAAAACATCGCGAGGAAACCCGCAGGTCTCAGAATTAATTGGAGGCATGAGTAACAGACCCGGTCCGACAATGGGTTCACCACCTATCACGTTTAGGGGTCGAATATTCTCGTGAAAAGTGGGTATTTCCAGTATAGGATACCTCAGATAGCCCTCTTGGGGATAAAATGTCTAGGTAGAGAAAAATATATTATATTATATATTATAATATATAGAAAAAAATATCTAGATAGTAAAAACAAAGTCGCTTCCCGCCGTTTGTTAGCTTAGATCTTTTAAACTACGCAACGATTTTAATGCGGTTTTCATCAATAGGCAGAGTATTTCAAGATACGTATAATACATGAACATTATAATAGAGAAAATCCGAGAATTTTAAATATTTGTAATAATATGAAGTCTTAAAAACTTTCTTCTTTCTTTCATTGGCCTTGGCGTATAAGGCGTGAGATTATGAATTATTAATTTATTGTACCTAATGTAAGTAACTAATGCAAAGGCCACATTATTGACAAACAATAATATTTCTACGGTACAACTCTCTAACTAAATATTGATTAAATAAGCTAGTTAAGTTCACTGTATTGACATCCAAATGGCACCATTACATTTCCAACGGAAATTCTCGAATGCTGCTTCGGTGAACGTGGGAAATAGACTTTAGGCAGCCCACGTTAGCAGCCTAGGTAACCTAGGTTAGTACCTAAAGGTAATGCAAATTTTATGGGCCATGGGAAAATTATACAGATATTCAAGACGATGTATATAATTATTGGCTTTTATTAATTAATTAGCGACCCGCCCCGGCTTCGCACGGGTGCAATGCTAACACTAAAACCTTCCTCTTGAATCACTCTAGCTATTAAAAAAAAACGCATCAAAATCCGTTGCGTATTTTTAAAGATTTAAGCATACATAGGAATATAGGAACAGAGAAAGCGACTTTGTTTTATACTATGTAGTGATTATATTTGATTGATTGAACCTATAGTAAAAACCTCGTCACTAGTTTGACGGTGGAGGAAAACATCATGAGGACACCCGCATGTCCCAGAATTAATTCTGAGGCATGTGCACATGCCCTGTCCGCCATGGGCTCAGCACCTATCACGTTTAGGGGTCCAACGAATATCTCTTGAAAAGTCCTACCCCCTCGGGTATAAAAGGCGTGAGATTTTTATTTTTTTATATATTTTTTTTATAGTGAAACGAATGCTTACAGCAAAACATAACATCACATTTTAAACTTAAGGTAGACTAAAAACTATTACATATATGCTCGCCAATTAGTAGCACGCACAGCATTTGCACTTAATAACAATTGTTTACTCAGGATCGGCTAAAAGGGAATCCGACCAGTCTTCTGGGCTGAGTCACACATGCTTCCTTTTGGAGGACGTTTTTTACTTCTTTGCAATTATAGTAATGACAATGAGCTCACAGGTGGTGATCACGGTTAGGGTCCAAAGAATATACTGGTGAAACATGGGTATATCCAGAAATGAAATACCTTTGCCCACCTCTTTGGGGATAAAAGGCGTGAGATTATTAATTTAATTTTTATTTATTTTTTTATTTATTTTGTAACTGGTAATTAAGTAAAACAGGAGTCGAACTGAAACCGGTAGAATGCGAGTCGTTTATTACTTCTAGTTGAAGTGATCTCGTGAATCGAACCAGTGATCCACGAAGGTTGCGTTTCGAATGTTGAGACAGGGCTTACCAATTTCTGGGAGATTTTAGTTTATTTTGTTTTATTTTATTTAGTTTTGTTTCTGTACCAGACAGTCACGTATCTTAATTAATACATACATAAGTTCTCTTATAGACTTAGAGTAGCAACAAATTAAAAGTAAACATTATTATTATGTATGCGATTCGGGTAAATTAAAAAAAAAGATGTCTGAAAAATGAATTTTACATATATTAGGGTAGAGACGGGTAATGCCGGTCAGGTGATAATACCGGTCACTGTTATTATTCCCATATTACTGCGTTCAATGCGTACACACATATACATTGGGTAGCGTGACTATCACCCCGCTCTGGGGCACCAATCCCCGCTCAGTTCCTAGCACGCGTTTGGGAAAGATGCACGTCAGTTGTTTTCGCGCCCTCGCGATGTAATTTCTTGGAGTTGGAATTTAAGAGGTGAGTCTCATATTTTTTATGTTTTTTAATTGTCATTTTTTTATTTTGATGCACAACTATTAACGATTCGAATTAATCATAATTTAATATCTCTTTTAGACATGTTTTCACAAAAATATTTTTTTTCTAAAATTCTTCTAAATGGGCAATACCGGTCAGCCTGACCGGTATTACCCGCAAGTGATATTTTGACAAGTGATGAGTTTTTATAATTTTGTATTCTTCCAGAATGTCCAAAACAGGAAGCAAGCCACGATCGAAAGCCGCCTACACCCAAGACCAGATACATAAAGTCTTTCAGTTAGTTGATGAAGAAAAGCCGATCAGTCAAGCCACGAGGTCTCGACTCAGGAGTTTAAAACATTAATCTCTGCAAAGCATCTTCTCCCAATACAAAAAAAAACTGGCAATAAAAGATGTTTGTATCGTAAACTGCTTTCGTCTATTTTAACAGGAACTCCTCACAAAGCTTTAATTCTAAAAGAAAACAAAAAGATAACCAGAGAGAAAAAAAAGGTGTTGTCAAAATCAAAACTGAAAAGAAAAAGATAAGGAAAGGAAAATTTAAATGTAGAGATGTGCACAAGTTCAAGAAAACAGTATCCGAAACAAAAGGCAGTACTACATCGGACTCCGAGATAGAAATGAAAGACCTGCATGAAGAATTGAAGACGATGATACCTATGCTGGCTGATGCTTGGTGCACAAATGTATTGTCTGTGACGACTGTGGACGAAATAGCGAGCTATGGTACATATGTGTGTTATGTGGTCTTTGGGCTCACGCAGAGTCCTCAGGATATAACTCTGCTGAGGGTTATCTAAACGACTTATATGCCTTAACAATGCCTGACTGGTATTACCAAACTAGTGACTGGTATTACCTGCTATATCGGGTTATACCGGTCAAAGCTACATTTTTTTTTAATGATGATTATGTCTAAGATGTTAGTCTTATTGATCTCGATTGTTGTCATTATGCTAGAAGAATACCTATAATTTGGTTTAAAAGAATATTAATAAACAAATGATGATTGATTACGAATTTGGTTTCACTTTTTCTTAGGTGACCGGTAATACCCCATCTTACCCTAAACATGTTTGGAAAAAAATCATGGTGTGTTGATAAACTTTTTTTCGATTTTTTTTAACACGCACACGATGGGTTTTGATAAAAAGTTGTACGGTGATAAGATAACTGAGTACCTGTGTTAATATATAGCATACTTTTTACTGCATAAGAATGTCTTACCATCACGGAAAAATACGTAACAAAACGCTACGCTAACGCTGGCTGAAATGAGAAACTGTAGGCTGACTCACCATAATCCAGGCTGATCTCCGAAGTCAAAGTCAAAATCAAAGTCAAAACGTTATTCAAATTAGGGATTTATAATTCCACTTATTAAAAGTCATTTAAACTCCTCAACACATTATTCTTTTAATCATGTTGTCATATTGCGCTGTGTCATGTGCACTCCAAAAAAGGACTACGTTATCAATTCTACTGTATTTGTTTAGTTGAATTCGTTGAAGTTGGTTTTTTATTCTTTAAAGTTCTAAGTTATGTAAATATAAGCTGCGATCTGTACTACAAAAGGGTTTATAAACACTGACTCAGGATGCCCTGAGAATTAGAAAGGGAATAGACGTCACGCAGAACCAGAGCATTTAGATGCCAAGATGGCAAACGGAACGGTAACCTACGTAACCCCTTGTCGCATTTAATTATTATCAGACCTAATGGAGGGACAAAAATAATAAAACTTTTAATGAGAATATTTTTTTTAATCATATGTGGTTCATAGTAATCCTACTAATATTATAAACGAGAAAGTTTATATGGATGGATGTATTGATGTTTGTTCCTCTTTCACGCAAAAATTGCTGGACCAATTTTTTATTTTATTTTTATTTTCTTTATTAAGGAAACAAACAGCTTATATAAATAAAAACTTATAGCTATTACATTAAATATAAATTTTTGTATGTTTGTATCTTTGTTACGAATAAACTCAAAAACTACATAACAGATTTTAAAAATTCTCTCTCCAATGGAAAGCTAGAATATCCCTGAGTAACATAGGTTATATTTTATTCCCGTCTTCCCACGGGAACGGAAACTACGCAGGTGAAACCGCTAGTAGTTAAGAAAAATAAAAATAACATCGCCTTAAACTACAATTAACAAACAAGTCATCAGTTTCAAAGCATCGCTACCAAACTTGACAGCGGATAGACAGACGGACAGGTCGACAATCAACGGGGCGTATTGATATATCTATTGTGAACTTAGAAATCAAATGCAGTACGGGTGGATGTCTTATTTCAAAGACATACGATTGAATTTAGAACGGCTGGTATTAAACTCTAAAATATCTACTTATCGTGCTCCTCTACTTATAAGGAGGTATGGTCTGCGGTGTATTCCCGTTGTCCCCATTGGCCGTATCCCCATGATGGGGACAACGGGAAGTCAAAAAAATTTCTTCCCGTTGTCCCCATTATAGGGATACGGCAGTGGGGACAACGGGAATACATAAATTTCACGTGTCGTTATCCCCATTAAGTCTGTATTTGTTTTTTAACCTTAGTTTTTAAAGCAGCAAGAAGAAAAACAACCCTATATCAATAATTTTTTACCAGCCTGGGCTTCTTGTGACATTCTTGATAAAAAAAAACGGAAAATTCGTAAAAACTGAATTATTAATTAGAAGTAGGTAAATCGATAGTTGATTTATTGGAATATTCTAGTGGGATATATTCTCCGCTGTCATATGTGGTTTTTAGGGTAGCTCGTGCCGTGGTAGAAAAATGATATCTTGAAAAATAGTAATAGGTATTAGAAATCTGGTAGACGGAATCTAAAAATGAGCACTCTATCTTTAATTATGGGTACATATTTGAATGTCTTAAATAAAAAAATGTAAAATAACCTACGTTTAAAATCCCTAAAATCTAAATACCTAATGGTTGTTTGACTTAAAGTGAAAATACCAAAAGCTTAAAATGTCAAATGGATATATTACTGAAGTTCAAAAGGATAAAACTTAAAATGCCTATGTACAAATTCCCTGAAATTGATTTACCTCACAGTTAATTGACCAAAATTACAAATACCGATATTAAAGTATGTACAGAATCTACTTTATAACACATTGGTTCGTAAAAATTTCATTAATTTCAATATCGTATTGTATTTCATTACGTACTTGTGCGTTATTGTAGTGTAAAACGCACGGTTTATCAAGAGCCTTCGTTTAAAAACGAACGGTACTATTTAAAATCATATCAAAGAGTTTTTATGTCAGAAAAGTGGTCAATGATTTATGAATTAAATTAACTTTGGGAGATAAAATATAATAATAAATAAACATTTAATTCTTTAATTTAACAATAAAATACAAAAATTTATCGGTAACAAAAACACAAAAAGTGTTTTTGTTACAGATAAATATTTGTAACAAAAACACAAAATATTAATTTATGTACTTTAATGTAAAAATTATTCCACGCGCTTTTTCTTTTCACTGTATTGTTTATATTCGTTTATGAAAGTCCGAGTTTTATTAATTTCCTCGCAAATATGTTATATAACGTCGTATGCCATACGTGCGCTTTGATAATTACAGCCTTTGCTTTCTTGTAGCCCTCGCTTACGGCTCGGGCTAGCAATATCGCCTCAGCTGTAATTTTCAACTTACCGCACTTATATCGTAATGTACTATATCATATTGTATTATACCTACTTAACAACGGTTATAATAAAACATATTGATTTGTTGCTCATAAAAAAAACTAACATCAAAGTTTCTATATACTGGGTGTATTTAAAAAGTTGGTATAAAATATTTGTCGTTATAACTATAAAAAATTTGAATATTAGGTATTCAGTCCAATCTGTATTATAATCTTAGATATTTCGTAGGTAAGTATTCGCTGCGTAGGTATATTAAAACATTAGGTACTCCGAATTTAGGGATTTTAAACGTAAGTTATTTTACGTTAGGTTTTTTAATTTTAGACATTCAAATACGTACCCAGAACTGAACAGAAGAAATAGACTCAAACCACATTCTTATCCAATGGCAAAGGAACTAATGAGCAACTCTCAAACATTCAAAAGATGAAAAAGAAAAACCCCTCAAGATCTAATCTGAGAATAGATAAAAATTTATAAGGGTGGAACACTGTTCCCATTTCTTGCAATACAATAGTATTGCAAGAAATGGGAATTCTTGCAATACTATTGTATTATTATATTATGATTCTCATCAAAATATTGCTGAATGTCCAAGGACTGGTTGCATTAAATAAAAGGAGAGAGAAAAAAAATTCAATGGGGACAACGGGAAGTATTTTTAATAATTTTATTTCATTACTTCAATGGGGACAGATAGTGGGGACAACGGGAAGTATTTTTAATAATTTTATTCAATTCCCGCTGTCCCCACTCAATGGGGATATCGTCAATGGGGACAACGGGAATACACCTGGTCTGCAATCACCCAAACGAGTTTTAGGTTAATATTAAGGCTTTAACTTGGTGATTACTCGTAATCCAATTAAAACGGATAGGTCCGCAGTAACGTAATTCACATATTATGTACGAGTAGGTAAATAAACCTTTACAGCATATTGATGTTTTAGTGAGTGAAACATTCGCCAACAAAACAACAGTGGCGACACCTGATTATAATTATTTATACCTCACAGAAATACTAACGTAAAGCAATGCATTGCGTTTCGTTGAGTGAGTGAGGTAACCGGAGGCCCCAATCCCCTTCCCCCTCCCCTGAAATATCGTGAATCGAAACACAGTCATTTGTTTCAAAGGTCGAAGATCGCTTTAAAAAAGAAATAAGTTTTAATTAAATCCTTCAGAATCTCAAACCTTTTATCCCCGACTGGGTAAGAAAAGAGTATTCCATTTCTTGAAATACCCACTTTTCATGAGTATGTTCGACCCCTAAACGTGTAATAGGTAGGTGGTGAGTCTATCGCACATCATCATCATCACCATCATCAACCCGTAACAGCCCACTGCTGAGCTAAGGGTCTTTCCTCACACATGAGGAAGTATGGGCTATAATCTCCCACGCGAGCCCACCGCGGATTGGGAGATGGTGTTAAGCTAGTGGCCACTTAACAGTCAAAATTTTTCAAGCCACCCAAGGGTAGGTATCTGACATGGCTTAAAGACTTCCACTGTGCGTAAATACAACGAAAACCGGGACCAACAATTTAACGTGCCTTCCGAAACACGGAAGCGCTCGTGATATAAATGCCACTAGGCGGTCACCCATTCACTGACCGACCGCACCCAACTTTGATTAACCAGTGTGATCGTTACAAACACACTGGCACCGCAGGCTACGAGCGCTTCTACGAGCTATCGCACATGCCTCAGAATTAATTAAGGGACCTGTGGGTTTCCTCACGATGTTTTCCTTCACCGTCCAGCTAGTGATAAATATAATACACCTAAGTTTTTTGAAAAACTCATTGGTACATGCCAGGATTCCAACGCGAGCCTTACTGATTATCATCATGTGAAGCGGGCTCTTTAACCGTAAGGATATCAATGCTTTTTATTAAATGTAGAGGTTTAAAAGTCTCCATAAAGAAAGTCATTGCAACTCTACCGCTTCCGCATGTGTTATATAGTTGAAGAAGCAGGACAAGAAACTCCTTAACACATTACTATTTTATTTGAAACTAGCTACCCACCCCGGCTTTGCACGAGTGTAATGCTGATACTAAAACCTTCCTCTTGAATCACTTTATCTATTAATAAAAATGCATCAAAAACCGTAGCGTAGTTTTAAAGATCTAAGCATGCATACTGGATGATTTTTTTTACCGTCTGGAAAAAATATGACGTATAAGGTATCTAGAGCCGAAGTTATACACGAGAATAATTGTTAAATATAGTCATGTAGAAAACTACGCACAGTAGGTACTACGCGCTGCTGGCGGTTGTAGGTAAATTGCGCATAAATGGAATCTACGAGCCTGTTTCTTTTTAAAATACTTTTTCAAATATTTTATCACTATCACTACATAGTATAAAACAAAGTCGCTTTCTCTGTCCCTATATCCCTATGTCCTTATGTCCCTTTGTATGCTTAAATCTTTAAAAGTACGCAACGGATTTTGATGCGGTTTTTTTTAATAGATAGAGTGATTCAAGAGGAAGGTTTTAGTATTAGCATTGCACCCGTGCAAAGCCGGGCGGGTCGCTAGTTGACTATAATTGAGTAATGTATATTAGTTTAAGCAAGAAAAAATTTTATTGAGAAAAAAAATTTTTTTAAGTAACATTGCCAAATGCATCTATTACACTTACCTATCCCACCACATTTTTTTCCAGACTGAAAAAAGTCTACCTGTACTGACAAACAGACAGGGAATCGACTTGGTTTTATGAGGTTATGTTTTGAGTGCTGTTCTCTTTTCTTCATAGCGGTCACTTAAGCTAACCACCTATTTTTGAACGTGTTATTCTGAACAACGCCATCTACCTACGTTAGATTATACTACGATCGTCGCAGTAAAGTCAAAGGTTTAAAATTAATCTATAGGGAATCAGCACCGTGGCCATTTACTGAACTAAAATTTGATTCAAAAGTACCTATTTTGAGAGTTTCCAGTTTACTGAAGTTTTTATTGTGCTGGTAAGTAAATTGTGATATTTATTATGTGTTTTGTATTTTTTTATATTGAATTAGCACATAAAATAAAATTAATTATGAAACTAAAATAATACAAGCTGTAACTTTTTCTATAACAAGATTTATTGAGAGTGGTTAGCGGCGATAGCCACTGTTCAACAAGCAGTATATTTTACATGAACTAAGTGGTTTGTGGTTTCTTTTAGAAAATGCCTACGAAAAAGTTGTCAGATCAGGAGATTGAAAATGCATTGTTATATGAAAAAAATACCATCAGACACTGATAGTTGCATAAGTGGCGATGGCTCGGATACAAAAGATCGTCCTCAAATTGACAAAGAGGTAAATGCCACTCGCGAGATGATGTTAGGTGAGAGTCTTCAGCTATCTGATGAAAAGTTTTAGTCTGAAGATGAAATTTCGTTGAAGCGTGGGTGTACGCAACCGGCTGCAGAGGATGCTTCACAGTTAGCTCATACAATAAGACTTCCAAAGTGGAAGAAAGCGTACTCAATTTCAGCACCCCACGGAAAAGATGAAGAACGGGTTGAAGTATAATTCCCTCTTATATTTTGTGGACAAATTTAATCAGTTGAAAGGGAGTTACGCGATTGATCGCAAATCAAAAAAATGATGGCATCGTATAGTCAAACTCAAATTCTTTTATTTTCTGTAGGCATTTCATGTACACTTAGAAAAGTCAATAGTCTAATAACAAGGCACTCGAGACTCGTCCATGAAGAGTTGACTAAATGTAAACAGCAGCCCATCTCCACCGACGAGTTGCTGGTTCCAAATGCAGTACCCCGAGAAGAGTACAAAGTCAAAATGCAGTACCCCCGTATTCTTTCACTTTCTTGATAGCAGTAAATTCTTTTGTCATATATAGATAGAGATCTCCAAAAGAGCTCAAATGTATGTTTAGATAATTTATTTATTTATTGAACTTCATGTAAGTACCAAGAAAATGTAAAATATTTTGATGATCATCAAAAATATGGATAAATATAAATATTATAGGTAAAATATGCATAAAAAGTTTACTTTTGTAATTTGAAATAATAAAGAAATTTTTCGAGTAAATTTGTGTCTTTAATTCACAGTGGTTAGTCCAGTTAACCACCCTATAAAATACCGCCTGAAGGCTGAATTTCAAAAAAGTCAGGTAAAATGTGTTATTTGGTTTATATATATTCAATTTAAATGGAAATTGTGTTTGTATCACTGTCAACAAAAATCTGTGCCTGAAAGAGTTAAAGAAAATTCATAAAAAACAAACTTCATTTACATGTAAATACTCATCTAAATGTGCTTTAAGGATATAAATTCCTAAAGCCAAGATGAGGTGTGAAATTGGCTCCGATAATTCGTGATATGCACATCACCTTGCCTGCTAGTTCCGTAATCTAAGTATTTGGAAAACGAGATTCTATTTCAGATCCAGTTTGGGTCTCCTTTGACATATCACGATGCGGGAGCACCAGAAAATTGACTCGCTGACGATTCGACGGTAAGATGCCGAGTAGGTAGAGTCACGGTTAAATCATGTACCCAAAAAGTAAAAATGTCCGTACATTTTTAATTGCGGTAGTGTAGATAGTTATCGATTTAGATATGCTTTGAGAGTTTTTGTGTCTATGCACGCATCACGCAAAACTACTGGATGGATTTGGATGAAATTTGCTGTGAAAATTACTGAGTAGGTGGGGTACTACAACATTTAGGGTACTTGTTACTGCAGGAAAATATCTAATTCCCACTTGCAAATATAAAAACTGGTTTAAAAAGAGAAATACGTATCTACTACTCCGAAACGTCACCTGGACTTGAAATGTGGTACTTAGGTGTCTTATATGACGTAGGCAATCGCTATTAAGGGATTTTTAGAAATTCCCACTGGACTACCACTTACTCACTCACTCACTCACTGACTCACTGACATAATTGTCCTCCCAGAAGGAGTCGTTTTGGAGAAAAGTCTTGTAGGGGAAAAGTATTCAAGATGGCGGAGGGGAAATGACCCAGGGAAAATTCCGACTTTTCAAAAAAAATAAAATGGCGGCCAGGCTTGCCTATCGGATCTCTTTTGTTTTCTGTTGCCGATTTGGTTCAAATTTTTGGCATCTGTAGGATTGCTTGGATGATTTACGAAAATATTTTAAAAAATTGAAAAAACAAAATGGCGGCCGCGTAATAGTGTTTCAAAGTTGGAGTGATTTTAGACCCCAGTTTACCCTAATTGATCTCCCAGATTCTAATATGCTACAGGGATGTTTTTAGTTTCATCACGTAGGTCATGTCCTGTAGTTTACCAGAAAAATCCGAAAATTTTAAAATCCAACATGGCCGCCCTGTGATTGGCTCCCAAAGAAAAAGATGAATTTTACCAGATTTTATTTTTAGAAAATTACCAAAAATGGCTAAAACAAGATGGGCGCCCAAAATTAGACTTTATTTTTCTGTCAAAATACGACCCCACAGAGACACGCGTGGCCGCTTGCGGCCTCGCGCACCGCGCGACATCTAGTACCATAGGATAGGATATAATATAATCGTAACACGTATATCGTAAAATAGGCGTTCGAATTTTCAGTGAATGCACGCCAGTAAATGATGTACTTGTTATATAAAATTAGCATACCCATTATTAAGTGTTGCGTGATAAAATGTAACACATTCATTAGACAATGTACTTGAACTATAACATGGGTGAAACCACTTGTTGTTGCTGATGATTGAATTAAACATTCGCTAGAACGAGGTGCGAGCTTTAAGGAAATCGCGCATTAGTTAAAGACAAATTTATTAAAATAAATAAACTATAAAAACAAAATGTAGAGCACTGATAGCCTTCCGGCTAAAGTGCCCGCTTCTCATGATGATAATCAGCGAGGCTCTTGTTCAAGTCCTGGCATGTACCAACGAGTTTTTCAAAAACTTACGTACATATTCATCACTAGCTCTACGGTGAAGGAAAACATCGTGAGGAAACCCACAGGTCTCAGAATTAATTCTGAGGCATGTGTAAAAGACCCGGTCCGGCGATGGGTTCACCACCCATCACGTTTAATAAGGGTCGAGTATTCTCGTGAAAAGTGGTTATTAACAGAAATTAAATACCTTTGACTATCCCCTCGGGGATAAAAGGCGTGACTTTTTTTATGTATTTATCACTAGCTTGACGGTAAAAAACATCGTGAGGAAACCCGTAGGTCTCAGAATTAATTTTGAGGCATTGTAACAGACCGGCGGGAGTATTCACGGATCTTCGATACTCGATGTTCGACTCGGAGTCGGAAAATCTGTCGAAAGGTTTCGAGATGGGCTATACACAGATGTCATATTTGACATAAGGATTCGACAGATTTTCCGATATCGAGTATCGACTCTCCGTGAATACGCCCGCCGGTCCGGCGATGAGCTCCAAAAATATACCTAACTGCTAAAATTTATTCATATTGTCTTTAACAACTTCCGCATTTTATTGGATATTTTACAATCATAATTAAATACTGGGTGAGGTCTAATTGAGCTGCATTTAAAGGCATATTTGAACAACAAAAAAGGCTATTGGAGCAGTTTGCAATTAGCTAGTAATACAAACGTGACCTGCTCCTAAAATTAAATAAAATCCAATATTTTGATTCTATTGGAATGTAGAATTATTCATTTATTTAAATGTCAATTGACATACTTGTTGAGTCAGTTGATAGTGACCTTGCCTTCTAAGTCGGAGGTCACGGGTTCGATTCCCGCCCGAAGCGAACATTTATGTGCATGAAGGTTTGGTCTCGAGTTTGGCTGGGCATCTAACAGTCAGAATTTTTCAAGCGTAGCTATCTGACGTGTCTTCGCGACTAAAACCAGGACCAACGTTTTTGTTTAGTAATAGTAGGTAGTACAATAATAAATCTTGTTAATTTTAAATTTTAATTTTCTTACAGTTTTTGATCATCCGCTCTATTGTCCCGCACATTAAAAAAATAAAAAGACAAAATATTTTTATTTAATTTAACTAAAAGGCTTTTCGGCATGAATGGATGCTATGATTTTTTGAAAATTTTGCTGTATATTTCGAGTTTTGGCTCATAGCGGTAGTGATAGTATAGTATATTACATGGCAAATGTCCGTGAAAGTGTGCAGGAAATAGGAAATTCAATAAAATGAATGAGATGAATATTTTCGGATTGCCTTAAGAAGTATTCAGTAAAAGTCAAGCACTATCATTTTATAACCAAAAATGGGATAGGTATAAAAAGTGTTGTTGACATTGTGTTTTTGTTCATAGACTCTAAAGCAGAGCCATTTAACTAATAATCGATGCACCTAAAGATTTAATATTTTGTTTGTAATAAATGGACTCCGAAACTATTTTATCCCCGTATTTCCGTGGGAACGGGAACTACGCGAGTGAAACCGCTCAGAACAGCTAGTATAAAATAAAGACTTGGTTTGTAGGCCTAGACCGACTTCAACTTATAAATATAGTTTTCTCATGGATGCCATTGTCAGAACTGGACCACACTGGAAGCACCAGCTTTCAAATAAAAAAAGAATCATCAAAACGGTTCACCCAGTCGAAAGCTCTGAGGTAACAAACATAAAAAAAACATACAGTCGAATTGATAACCTCCCCCTTTTTTGAAGTCGGTTGAAAAATAAATAAAAGCTGCTCCGTTGGCAGTCGAATGTAGCGTAAGAAGCTCTAATTTTGACAGTCATCGATGCCAAGGTACGACCTATCACGACGATCGGTAGGCGATGCTCTTTTTAGGTCGTTGCCAGTTTGGGGAATAGCTTGCTGGTACACATTTTCACTATAAAATTATACTATCCTACTATTATTAGTATAATCATAATAATAAATTGTGGGACACAATTCACACACGGTTATTCAGTCCCAAACTAGGCAGCCTGTACTATGGGTACTAAACTACTGTTAAACATACTTAAATAAATATTAAACGACCGGTCCGTCCGAAATCCGTCCAACAGTTTTTGCGTGATGCGTGCACAGACAGACAGACGGACCAAAATTCAAAACATTGGGGTTTTGATATATCTATAAAATAAACATAATTTAATACAAGAAAATTTTATAAAAAAAATGTCTTATCTGGTTATCAGATGGATGAAGGTCAATCTCCCACAGTTTCTTAGACCACTCAAACTCAAAGTCAAAATTCTATTATTTCAGTAGGCACACTTTGAAATGTCAATATAAACAAGGCACTCTAAACTCGTCCATGAGGATTGGCTAAATGTAAACAGCAACCCATCTCCACCGATGAGTTGCTGGTTCCAAAAACTGCATTTGGAACCCCGAGAAGAGCCAGCAAGAAACTCAAGGGCAGCTCTTTTTAGTCTCATGTCACGGCACTACAAGTGCGATGCTAAAATCGTGAAATCTCGTGTCGCAGCAACATGCGACGTCATGTTTTTCGCCTTAGCTGTTACAAATATTCGCACTAAACTATCTACATGTGTCATTTCTCATCAACACTTTAAACAATAGCATTTAAAGACGTCGTTAACTAATCTCTCCTTTGTTTAAAACGAATTTTGAATACAATGAGGCCTTTCTCTGTTGAGACCTTGACATGATTTGGTTATTTTTAATGGATTATTATTTAACCGTATCATTCAATCGGGTTTTCAAAGTTAACTGTCGGTTGTAGATCCTACCAGCTCAAAGAGATTAAAATATAATAGAGCAAAGAGGGGACAAAGCGAGGAAAATTTGAAGCCAAAAGTTATTCCAAGTGGAATAAGTCTAGTACAATTTCGACCGAATGACAGCTCGCGTTCATACTAACTGACATGACGCTTGAGCTTCAAACATGCTTCAAAGTTTTGTATGAAAATATTGCCAGCTATATCGTAGGTAAATTTTACCGACTGTCTCGTTCGAAACGTTTTGTTTCGCTTCTTTGTATTTATTTTGTTTTTAGAGTTCCATACCCAAAGCGTAAAAACAGGACCCTATTACTAAGACTTTGCTGTCTGTCCGTCCGTCTGCCTGTCACCAGGCTGTATCTCAAGAACCGCGACAGCTAGACAGTTTGAAATGTTCACAAATTATGTATTTTTGTTGCCGCTATAACAAAAAATACTAAAAACAAAATAAAATAAATATTTAAAGGGGGCTCCCACATAACAAACGTGTTTTTTTTGCCGTGTTCGTGTGCGAGTCCGAATCGCACTTGGCCATTTTTTTTTTGGGCAGCTTACAGCATAATGTACAAGTGCCTGAAAGACCCAGCTTGGCTCGTTCTGACACTACGTCATCTGGTGGTGAATGGCCGTATTAAGTATTTAATATATTTTTGTCTAAAATTAGGTTTTTACAGGAAATACAACTATGCAGTTGAACTTTAAATACAAAACTGTATCTCTATATAAAATTTCATCAAAACCGTACCCCAAAACATAAAATTAATATATGAATTGCTCGTTTCAAGTAATAATACCTATATCTATCTAAATAAACGAATATTTTTTTTGTGTAGTTATATTGTTTGCAAATACGAATAAAAAATGAATATGCTCGCGCCTTTATCCCCAAGGAAGTCGGCAGAGGTATTTCTGCGAGTTTCCTCACGACGTTTTCCACCACCGTCGTGTTAAATCTACATCCACATCTACACTTTTTAACTGACTTCAAAAAGGAGGAGGTTATCAATTTGTCTGTTTTTTTTTATGTTTGTTACCTCAGAACTTTCGACTGGGTGAACCGATTTAGATGATTCTTTTTTTATTTGAAAGCTGGTGCTTCCAGATTGATCCCATTTTGTCTATACTAGTTCTGACAACGGCATCCATGAGAAAACCATATAAGTTGAAGATTTAACAAAAAACTTTATTAGAGTAATTCATCTACTTACCGGTAGATGGCGTAGTGTCAGAATGAGCGAAGCTCGTTCTTGTATTACTAGACTTTGTGAGCACCAGTCTTACTTATATCAAAAATAAATAATCATTCCCCATCATCAAATCCAATATAGCATTTTAATTAAACTATAATACAAGCCGTGTATTAGGTAAAGATAAACCTTGAACCTCAGGGCTGACTATAATTGGTACACTACCATGTAATTTGCCATATTTAAGGCCATCTGCCATATTACCACGTGTTTTACTAATATGTCAAGGCCGTTTAAATTTAGTTTATCTAACCACGATGAGATATTCACATTAAATAGCTTCACACACTTCAGACAATAAATGCGCTTTGTGACGTAGGCATCGTTTCAATGCGACAGTGTGTGACATGCTTTATAATGTTCTCTAAAATGTTTTGACGGGCCCGTTGGCTCAGTTAGTAGTGACCCTGCTTTCTGAATCGGAGGTCGCGGGTTCGATCCCCGCTCGGGGTCAACATTTGTGTGCATGAACATATTATTGTCTGTTGGCTCCGTGTCTGGTCGTTTAATATTTATTTAAGTATGTTATCCGTTGTTTAGTACCCATAGTACAGGCCCTGCCTAGTTTGGGACTTGATAACCGTGTGTAAATTGTGTCCCACAATTTATTATTATTATTATTATTATTATTCTCTTTATTTATTTTTGGTCTTAGGCTTTTTACAATATGTTGTCGTGAAGCGACAATTTTAAAAGAACAAAATAAAAAAAGAAAATATGAAGAATGAGGATATTTTTATATTTCGATAAATAATATTAAAAAAACACTATTTACATCAGTTTTTTTAAAAAAGGGAATTTGTGAAGTGGGTGTATGGGCGTGTGATGCGTGGTAAGCGGTATGTGTCAGTGGAGTTGATGACGGATGGATGCAGAGAATAGGGGCACGACGTCAGCACGGCAGGGGTGAAGGAGCTGCGCGCTTGAAGGCCGCACAGCTCGATGTAATCAGGCCAGATGTAGTGAGGTTCGATGTAGTCACGGCAGGGGTACGCAGCAAGGCAGAGGGGCCTGCGTGCGCCTGCCAACGGCAAGGCGGAGGGGCCTGCGTGCGCCTGGCACTGGCAAGGCGGAGGGGCCTGCGTGCGTCTGGCACTGGCAAGGCGGAGGGGCCTGCGAGCGTCTGGCAACGGCCAGGCGGGAGGACACACGGGAACCAAGATGACTCACACAATGAGGGGCTCACACACGGTGAAGATTTTTAGAAGGAGGCACTGCAGGGTCCCGGGGTCGCTCGACCCCGGGATAAGGCCTTTAATTAGAACTTTCTTTTATGAAAGCTGGAGTAAGACTTGATTTGCTCTTCCGAATCCTCTGCCTTTTATAGAATTTTGGCAGAGGAATCGTAATTTTGAATTTAGAAGTATTTTTTTACGAATGGCCAGCCCAAAATTCACAATTTAGCGAAAGATCACATACACAACATCAGGCCACTAATAAAATGAGAAAGAAATTGCCATAACAACCGTTATAAACAACAATGTCAGAAGTGTCAAAATTACCTTTTTAGCAAAATAAACAACAAACCAATTCAAAAAATCAAGAAATAATAGTGAATTGGAATAGGAAAAAGTAACGCGCATCTGTGCGCTCGAAGCCCCAAGTTCTAGGAGTATAGTGAACACGTGAAAACTGCGCTGTAAGTAATTGGAGCCAAGACCGATTTATAAAGGTGCTTGTAACGTGAAGATACGATGTGGTAGCGCAGTGAAGATGTGTTTTTATAACGTTAACAGGTTTCAGGGAAATGCGTCGATAGACATATGAGATAATGTCACGAAAATGGGAGAGCAAAGGTAACCGTGCGTAGTAATAATACTACAATGTATATAAAAGGAAAATATATAAAAACATTTACAAAACAAAACAAAAATTACACATTATAGAAAACCTAACCTAGGGTGCCTTGGGCAGCGGGGCAGAGGCCCAAGCTGCCGGCGGTCAGGGCTGCAGAGAGAGGTACCAGCGGACTATCCGCGCCGTGTCCAAGATCACCGCCTTCTGTATCTGACCCTTGATCCAACCACCTAGCGAGAGTATCTCAAGATGTTGGTCGAGACTCTTTGCTATTAGACCGTTCGCTGAAACAACTATCGGGACAATGATCGTCGAATCAACATCCCACATGGCGGTAATCTCATGGGCCAAGTCTAGATACTTACTGGGCTTGTCCTTCTCGGCTAAATATTACCATTTAGTCTAATAACAATGGCACTCTAAACTCGTCCATCCACCGAAGAGTTGCTGGTTCCAAATGCAGTACCCCGAGAAGAACCAGCAAGAAACTCAAGGGCAGTTCACTCTTCGTCACTTTCCTTTTTGACATGACAACGTCTTATAATTCGATGGAGCCGGCTGCATGCACGAAAAAGTATAACGTATGCGGCGTTCCAGTGCAAGCGAGAGCGCGCAACGAGCGACAAAGAGGCACAATCCATTCCATCAGTATTTACGAAAAAGTATGACGTTGTCACGTTCAACTACCGTCAGTAAACCGACTTTACAGACAGCCGATTTTCTTTTGTGAAGTAAATTATGTAAAAAACTTAGTATCTAAAAGAATGAAAGAAGGTACTTTAAATGTAAAAGTGAAAAGAAATATGTGATAGCTTCTAGACATTGTTATATTTTTTCTGTCATAAACCTATAAAACCTGTATTACTCGTATAACAGGACATGAGGGGCCATTGGGAATATTTTCATACAAAAACTTTGACCTCAAGCATCAGTTCAGTTAGTAGAGTACCTACGAACGCGAGCTGTCATTCGAACGTATTCACACTAGACTTATGACCTTAGGTAATAAAATTTTTGGCTATTAATGGTCACATAACCGTAAGATTTTTCTCTGAATTACCTGAGGTATCTGTATTTAATTTTGGTTCGTGCTACTTGGTTTCAAAACAAATAATTACATAGATAACCCATTGCGGGAATCGAACTCACGACTCTCCATAACGTTATCCACGATTGAAACCACTCAACCATTTGTATTCAACAGTGATTTTTATAATATCGCTTGTGCAATTTAACGCAAGTCATAATTATAGTTTCTTGATAATGATTAATCTTTGATTTCGGCTTTTGATTTATTATACACAACACTTAGGATTACTGCTCTTGTTAATCTAACATTGACATATCATCACGCTTAAAACTGACGGGTATGATTATTAAAGAAAATTATGATGCGAAGGTCACAGGGTTAAGTTTTCGAATACTACAAAAGTAGTACTATTGAGCGCCATCTAGTTTTCTTAATACGTATCAAAGTTAGTAGAGCTACTCGACACTAGATGGCGCTATGTATTTAAACATTTAGCCATGTGTAGGAATTAAAAATCATTTTAAAACCAGTTGTATTTATTCGTGTACTATTGAATCACAGTCCTAACAGCAATAAGTATTATCCATGCATGAATCGATCACAATGATTATTTATTTAAATAATTAATATTAATACATTATTATTCGTTATTTATTATATTATTCGCATACAGATTTTTAATTTAATTTAATACAACAATAAAAAATAGGCAGAATCGATTTTATAAGATATCGTAAGAAACGCTGCGTTTTTTATAAATTCTTTCTTACGGTCCAGCCGTTCTATAAAACAAATGATTGTATTTAGAATAATTATAGGACTTCGATCTATCGTTACATTTCGTAATTTATGATTTGGGAGTTAAGTAAAAGAAAAATATTTTTGACTCGTAGAAGAAAGATTTCTTACTAAGTTTTTTTTGACAAATAATAATTCTAAAAACAATCTCTGTTTTTTTAAAAACTTTAGTTAGGTATTTCTTCCTGCAGTTCTTACGTCAAGTTTTTTAAAAACCCTTCCATCTGAAATTCGACGTTTTGCCGCCGCCATTGCAAAACGTAAAATCGCAGCGTTTGTATAGTCAGTGTGTACAGGCCCTTACAATAACTTAACTATAGGAACATCCGGATTAAGTATCGTTTTTTGAAACGTTGATTTGGTTTGTTTATCCAGCCTGAAACAAAAAAAAAACATTAATTACTACCAATATTCTGGTTTGACTTGTTTTAGTCTGTCCTGCAGGCGTATTCAGGGAGCTTCGATATTCGATATCGGAAAATCTGTCGAACACTTTCGAGATGGGCTGATGTTGGTATCGAAAACTTTCGAGATGGGCTGATGTTGGTATCGAAAACTTTCGAGATGGGCTGATGTTGGTAGTGAAAACTAATGTCATATGTGACATAAGTATTCGGAAAATTTTCCGTGACTGTCAGAAACGCCTAAAACGAAGTCGATAGATTCGACTTCGGAAAATTTTTCACTCGATCTGAATCGAACGGAAACGGTATCGAGTCTCCGTGAATACGCCTGCTGTACTGGCCAGCGGGCGTATTCACGGAGATTCGATACTCGATATTCGATTCGGAATCGCAAAATTTGTCAAAAGGTTTCGAGATGGGCTATACACCGATGTCATATTTGACATAAGGATTCGACAGATTTTCCGATACCGAGTATCGAATCTCCGTGAATACGCCCGCTGGTCTGTTCATACTATAATGTACTATATTATTATCTCTCTCTATCTCTATTAAGCCTGATACATTTAAAAAATTATCTCTTGAACGGTCGTGATTTTATTATTTCGCCCCTAATTCGTTTTTTTTAAACATTCAAAAGCCGGTAACACCGTTTTTTTTAAAATTTCATTCCATAATCCACACGAAATGGTTATAGACACAAAAGAAAAATTGTTATTGTCACTATAACTGAAGGCTTTGTTACCACAGGGTATCCTATGTAGGAAAAAACAGCTGCATGCAAAAACTACCCTTAGGTGTATCAGGCGGAAATTTTGTCATAGTACAGTGAAGAGCACATGAAGATTTACACTGTTTTGTAGTGCGAATCTGACCTCTAATAAGAGCGGTACAAATTCCAATTTGTCTAGCTCCAAGTGCTCTTGACTGTACTCCAAAAGCAATATAATATGGATAAAAAAAAAGGCAGAGGTATTCCATTACTGGATATAACCACATTTTACGAGATACATTGGACCCCTAAAAGTGATAGGTGGTGAGCCCATCGCCGGACCGGAGGGTCAGTTTTTGAATCTCATCAAGTGACTGATTCTCACCGATGTGAGTGATTTCCGAAAGTTCGTACTTTTGAAACTCATCGGTGACTTACATTTGTCATACCTATGATATCGATTTACGAGTGCCCCCACCCACTAGTAATTGGTGTCCCCACCGTGTGATAATCACCGATGACTGAGAATTAGTCACTTGGTGAGATTCAAAAATCGACCCCCTGGTCTATTTACACATGTCTCAGAATTAATTCTGAGACCTGTGGGTTTCCTCACGATGTTTTCCTTCACCGTCGAGCTAGTGATGAATATGTACGTAAGTTTTTGAAAAACTCATTGGTACATGCCAGAATTCGAACCCGAGCCTCAATGATTTTCGGCCGGCTCTTTAACCGCAATGGCTATCACTGCTCTTCACGCAATTCATCACATTTTTTTTAATAATTTGGCCACTTACCAGCAGATGGCGTTAGCGACACCTGTGTCAGAATGAGCGAAGCTCGATCTAATATGTACTATCACTACATAGTATAAAACAAAGTCGCTTTCTCTGTCCCTATATCCCTATGTATGCTTAAATCTTTAAAACTACGCAACGGATATTGATGCGGTTTTTTAAAGATAAAGTGATTCAAGAGGAAGGCTTCGCACGGGTGCAATGCTTATACTAAAATAAGCATTGCACCCGTGCGAAGCCGGAGCGGGTCGCTAGTTTATAATATTAGCAGGATAAAATATAATAGGTACTTACTTTGGCGGGATACACAAAAGTTGTAGCCAATTGGGTCCCAAAGGCGTTACTGGCTTGGCAAGTGTAGTCTCCCATGTCACTAAAACGCAGAGAAGATATCACCAGTTCACCAGAACGGAGTACCTGAAGATATATAAAGTCACAATATATATTTTTTATTTGCTATATTTGCTATATTTGTGTACTAGTGTAACACCTAACGAAATCGTAGAACTTAAAACTAAAATGAAACTGAACATACTATCTATATAGGTACTTCTATACTTATATTATAAACAGGAAATATTTGTATTTTTGTATCCCAGATAGCATGCTAACTTGCAGCAAACTTGTTTTTTCTTTGCTTTTAACTTGCTATGTCAAACTTGCTGCAAGACGTCTTCTTGTTTGATACTTCAAACTTGCTGCAAGTCTAAAACAAGTTTATTTTGCTATCTGGGATGTTTGTTACGAATAAACTCAAGAACTACGAGACCGATTTTACAAATTCTTTCACCAATGGAAAGTTAAAAGATCTCTGAGTAACATAGGCTATATTTTATTCCCGCATTCCCACGGGAACGTCGCCAAAGTGACTTTGTTTGTTTGTTACGCTTTCACGCCTAAACCATTTAACCGATTTTAACTATTATTTCACCGATGTAAGAATAAGGTTGTATTTTATTCTTGTATTCCCTCAGGAACGGGTGAAGGAACTACGTTGCTAGTATACTATAATCATTGGCAAGATCGCTACATCACAGAAGGGTAGGTACTGAAATTTAACCTTTGACTATTAAACCAACCGGAGACGCCACTGACAGGCGTTCCACACCAATACGAGCACTCCTTGAGTTCAAGGAGTGCTCGTATTGGTGTGAATACGAGCACTCCGTGAACTCAAAAAATCTAGTTGTATTGTTGTTAAACTACTATATGTATTTGTGTGAATCTAGTTCAAGCTAGTGTTTAATTGTTTTGTCAAAAAATGCGTTTGTTTTAACATTATTTGTGTGTGTTTCCTCGTCCCCCCCGCAGAAATTGTCAGACTTTTTTGCAAAGAAACTAGTGCGCGTGACGTCTTCTGTTGGTTTAATACTCAAAGCACAAAACCAACAATCATGTGTGAACAATATAATGCACATAAATTTTAGCGAATCCAAGTCGCCATCTCAAACAGAGAAGGCAGGGTCCTGCACTTATCAATATTATTGCTATCCGGCATCAAATTCCCGACCATTTGTAGGACAATAAAAAACAACTTTCAGATTTTCAAAATTTTCGACAAAATGCCCTACCAGGGTAGGGCACATACTAGGCTAGGGTAGTGGAGCGACATCTAGCAGCGAGTAGCGGAAGCAAAATTACTGAAACCCACCTTCATACGAGGAGTATCCCTCCTAATAACAACGCCCGATTTGTCTTTCCACGTCACATGGGGCCTAGGGTGGCCCTTGGCCCTGCAAGGTAGTACTATGTTGCTCCCAATTGAATCCACGAACGCTTTATACGAGACAAGAATTCGTGGTTTTAGCGGCGAAAGTTTCTCACGTTCCGATAGGTCTGTGCTGTCATCTGTTGTGAGTGAAAGTAACTTATTAGTAGGCATTAGGTAAGATTTTGTAGCTATGCGAAACGTTGTTGGGGTCTACTTAATTCGTAATCTACGCCTGATTTAATACCCATAGCAACAAACGTATTAAAAGAAAAAACTATTGCTAAATTAATTTCTTCAGGCGTATATTATATATTTTTGTTAAAAAATGAAGAATAATCTTACCGGCGTTATACACAATAGTAGAAGCCTTAATAACCTTATAGCCAGATGTGACAAGGCATGTGTACTTGTCCTGGCCCTCGGTCCTTGGCACTAAAAGTGTTGACGACAGTCGTGCCAATGATGTTGGGTTTATATCGATAATCTCGTTGGATTCCATATCGTGCTGAAACATAGAAAAAATTAAATTAAAATAATTGCTGTCTCACGACTTAATCCTAAAGCGATGGGCAGAGGTATTCTCGTAACTACCCAATTTACACCATTGTATTTTTCGGACCCCTAAACTTGTAAGTTGGTAAGCTAGTAGAACTCTTCGGTACATGGTGATACGGGACAAGAAATGCAAAGTGGACCTCACGCAAGAGAAGCAGGTTCGCCTGTAGGTATGTTTCAATTTATGCTAATGTTATAAATTATACTATGCATTTTCACTGACATCTTTAGAAACACAGATACTCGTCATTGCTATAAAACTTAAGTAAGGAGCAAGATTTTATATTGAAACTAGTGGCCGGGCCCGGAAAAACGTCGTCCTGCCACACTCAACAGCGCCACCTCGGGTTCATTTGATAATCTAAACCGCCCTAGTATTAAGGCGAAGAAACAGAAAAAAACATTATTCAAATCGATTTAGCAGTTTTCGAGTAATTGTTTTTTTTAGACCAACGTCTCACTCTCGCTCCGCCTTTTTCCATTAATGCTCTTTCTATTATTGAAAACCTAATTAAAATCCGTTTCCACATAAATTCGAATTCAAAATAAGGAAGTCCTTTTTCGAAATCGGTTATTAAAGAGAAAGAAAGAAACGCTTTTAATAATTACCTCATAAACCGGCCTGTCGTTTCTGAACCAGTGTATCGTAGGAGCTGGAGCCCCAATAGCTTCGCAGGTCAATTCAACCGGGGCTCCCGTATAGTGGGCGTAGGCCTCCTTTGGCATTTTCGTTAGAGTCACGAACCTTGGGGGCGATGATAGGTGCTTTGATGGTATATCTGGTGGAGAAAACATTCAGGGGTTAGTAAACAGCCATCATTATCAACCCGTGACACTGCTGAGCTAAAGCCTAGTTCGCCTAGGCCAGTAATTTAGAAATGAAAGAAACACTGTATTGTTTGATATTGTTACGCACAATAAGGACTGCTTTGTCGCCACGGGTAGAAAAGATATCTGGAGTGCGATTTTTGAATCTCACTGGTGATATCAAAATCACCGGTGACTAAAATTATCACCGATGACTTTCATGTCACCATTTTCCAAAAGGCGTATTTTTTAAAGTCACACGCTGTTTTCAATAAATCGTCGCAATCACAAAATATCACAATCGAGCCCCGCTGCTAACTCTTCCAAAAAACATACTTTGGCACTTTTGGCAGATGGCACTACGTCAACTGTCAAAAACAATCGCATGGTGATTTCAATTACGAGTGGGTAGGGGCACTCGTAAATCGATATCATAGGTATGACAAATGTAAGTCACCGATGAGTTTCAAAAATACGAACTTTCGGAAATCACTCATATCGGTGAGAATTAGTCACTTGGTGAGATTCAAAAATCGCACTCCTGCTCGGAAAATAACACTTAGGTGTATCAGGCAGAACTTTAACTAACTGACAGTACGTTTTTAGAAAGGTCATTGCAACCAACAACTGAAAACTTAGACCTTGGTATTCTCAGCTTCGAGTTTAATGACCCTGACAAGAAAAATGAATACATGCATTTTAATTTAAAAACTAGAGATACGTTTCGTTAAGAAATTCCCCCCACATTTCAGCGTTTCGTGAATTGACAAGTTTCATTTGAATACATACTGCATAGTTTAGAAGTTTGAGTCACGTTGAACCCAGAAGAGTTGCTATTGACTTATTTATTTAACTGCATGTACAAAAATAATTGTACATAAGGCGAACTTAATGCATAAAGACTTTATATAATAAAAATGATAATAATATAATCTCACGCCTTTCATCCCCGAGGGGGTAGGCAGAGGTATTCCATTACTGGTTATACCCACATTTCACGAGATACATTGGACCCCTAAACGTGATAGGTGGTGAGCCCATCTCCGGACCGGGTCTATTTACACATGTCTCAGAATTAATTCTGAGACCTGCGGGTTTCCTCAAGATGTTTTCCTTCACCGTCGAGCAAGTGATAAATATGCACTAAAGTTTTTGAAAAACTCATTGGTACATGCCAGGATTCGAACCCGAGCCTCACTGATTTTCGGCCGGCTCTTTAACCGTAAGGGCTATCACTGCTCTTATATACCAGTCAAACATTAGGCTGAGCAGAAATAATTTGGCAGAAATGACCAAAAATACAACAACAATGTGAAATATAATACTCGTCAGTAAATCCTAATGTTCATTAATATGATATAAATATAAACTTTGTATTTACGCCCGTAGTAACAAACTTTGACAGCCCTTGACAGCTATATTTCACTCGACAGTGGCGCCAACTAGTGAGCACAAAACATGTAGCTCTCATTGCAAATGGGGTAGTTGACAGCATCGAAATAAAATTACGGGTAGTCAATTATTAAAAAGATTATCCCAAAACACCTTTGAACATGTATTTCGGTATTCACTACAAAAAAAAAAACAAGCAATTAAAAAAAGTGCTACTATTGAGTACTAGAAACTATGACGTCACACATTGCTATTGCAGTACATTTTCAATAGTAAAAATAGAGGGGACAAGGCGAGGAAAATTTGAAGCCGAAAAGTTATTCCAAGTGGAATAAGTCTATTACAATTTCGACCGAATGACAGCTCGCGTTCATACTGACATGACGCTTGAGCTTCAAAGTTTTGTATGAAAATATTCCCAATGACATCCCATTATATTTTAATGGGTGTTATTTAAATGGTTAGCAGAGTATTCGTATTTTTGTGAGCAGAAAAATATAATCTGTAAGTAGAAATAGCTCATTGGTCAGCAACTCATGGCCAGCAAACATTACAAAACCAATCAGCAATTTATGTCATTCTGGATGGCTGTAATTATTTTTGAGCTGCAATGAGCTGCTACTGTTTAATAAAATTTTGGTAAGCACTCAGAGTGGAAGCCAAAAAATATTTTTTCAGCTTCATATAAAAGTAGCAAAAATAATCTCAGCAAACTTGTCATGCGCAAAATGGGCGCATTCCTTACATAGATTAGGAAGGACTGGATTATGCAACTTTTATGATTACGATTACAAGTTGTGGTGGTGGTGGTGTTAGTGGTGGTGGTTGTGGTCGTGGTGGTGGCAGTGGTAGTGGTGGTGGTGTTAGTGGTAGTGCGAGTGGGCGTGGGAGTGGGGGGTAGGAGTGGGGTGTAGGAAAGGGGTGTAGGAGGGTGTAGGAGGGTGTAGGAGGGGTTAGGAGAGGTTAAGAGTGGGCAGGAGATTGTAGGAGATGGTAGGACAGTGTAAGACAGGGTAGGAGACGGTAGCAGAGGGTGGGAGACGGTAGGAGAAGGTAGGAGATGGTAGGAGAGTGTAGGAGTAGGTAGGAGGGGGTATGAGGGGGTGGGAGTGGGAGTGGAGGTGGTGTGGGGTGGGAGTGGGGGTGGGTTTGGGGGTGGGAGTGTGTATGTGAGTAGGAGTGGGTATGTGAGTGGGGGTGGGGGTGTGTATGTGAGTGGGAGTGGGAGTAGCTATAGTATAATTTCTTACAACATGTTTTCTCTGCTGTTCAATCATGAAGTCTTGCTGACCAAGTAGTTATTTTGCGGACCAAGTAACTATTTTGCGGACTGAATGTTTATTATGCAAACCCATGTTATTGTAAGCTGCCTATTTCTGATTTAATTTTTGACCATTATCAAAATTATTTGCCGAACAAGGCTTGCTGCCTGATTTTTATATTTGCGAACAAAATCTTTGTATGCCGACCAAATGATTTAAATGCTGATTTTTTGTGGCTAACCAACTTTTATAATTGCTGCCCATTTAATTACTTCTCTATTTTAATCTCTTTGGTTTTGACAGATCATAAAAAGTAACTGATTTGACTAGGCAGGACACTACCCTAAGCTTGTAAAAATCGAATGGTTATGCATTTACCGTTGACTTCAATACTATTGTCGATCTTGGCCAGAAGTTTTGGTCGCGCGACTGTCGCACACCGACAGACCGCTAACAAAACTGTCGTCGTGAAGAAGAGAGCAAACCACTGCATTGTTTTTAATCTGGATTAATCTGGAACAAAAGATAAATTCATCAATTCAAGCTAGTGTTTAATTGTTTTGTCAAAAAATGCGTTTGTATTAACATTATTTGTGTGCGTTTCCTCGTCCCCCGCGCAGAAATTGGCAGACTTTTTTGCAAAGAAACTAGTGCGCGTGACGTCTCCTGTTGGTTTAAAACTCAAAGTATTCAGATGAGTTTACAGCTGACTTCAGACAGTACAGTGCAGTGATAGCCTTACGGTTAAAGAGCCTGCTTCACATGATGATAATCAGCGAGGCTCGGGTTCAAATCCTGGCATGTACCAATGAGTTTTTCAAAACTTACGTACATATTCATCACTAGCTCGGAAGTAGAACATCGTGAGGAAACCCGCAGGTCCCAGAATTAATTCTGAGACATGTGTAAACAGACCTGGTGTGGCGATGGGCTCACCATCTATCACGTTTAGGGGTCCTAAGAATATCTCGTGAAAAGTGGGTATATCCAGAAGTGGAATACCTCTGCCTATCCCCTCGGCGATATAAGGCGTGAGTTTTTTTTTTCAGACTGCACGCTGTATCTATGCGGGAGTTAGCAGAGGTATGCCATTGGAAGTACCAAATTGATATCAGTTCATCGTGCATCGCCTGCCTTAGAACCAATTTCGTTTACATGCGGGTTTCCTTAGGATGTTTTACTTGACCATCGGTTTACTGGTAGGTAGGTATTATAAGCATTTTTTAAAATCTCAATGACCTCGTATGCTTTGACTGGGAATCGAGCTTGGGCCTCTTAAACGGGGTTGCAAACATGTAACTTGTAACTTGTAACTTTTATTTTGTATTGTATTAATTGTATAAAAGTATTAATTAGTGTTGAGGAGTTTTGCTCTGCTGCTTCTCCTCAACCATACATGCTGAAGCGGAGGTGTTCACGCCACTTATTAAAAAAAAAAAAAAAATAAATAAAAGACGTGTGGCACTCGGGGACTGCCGCGGTAAAGCTATTGCATAGCATTTTGTATCAACAAGACTGCCGAAAACAAACGACGTTAGACACGCACGGCCTTCAAGCCACACCTCCGTGCCCGTCGGAGTGGGGAGCGTGAGGTTTTTTTCGTTACGGAATTTCTGGATTCGGTCCCCGCGCTCAAGGCCCGCGATAGAAGCTATGCAATAGCTTAATAATAATAAGTTGTTTTAGTTAGGGTTTGTTTCTGGGTAGGTGTTTGGTTTTGTGAATTATGCTAGGGGGCGTTGTACCATTTTGTGTTTAATTGTTGAATCGCGCTATTGAGAGTCGCCCTTTATAAATGACTACCTACCTGACTTTTCATTATACTTTGCACTAGTGATGTACGAAAAGAAGTGATGCTTTATTTATAGCTACGTTCCCTTTTAGGGACTTGCGGATTTTTGTATGAAGACCCCAACATTAATTCCTCAGTCGATGAAACTTTGCAGGATTGTAGTATAGTATGAGGCAATACATGCATAAAAAAAAAAAAAAAAAACCTAACCGAAGTTAGGTATTTTTACTGAAATACTTATTTATTTGATATCTTTGTTGGTAAAAATGCTCAGTCAAAATTTTATTCGCCAGCAATATTCATGTGTGTTAAGAAAGCTATATGCGAAATATCCAGTATGAACGCGAGCTGTCATTCGGTCGAAATTGTACTAGACTTATTCTACTTGGAATAACTTTTCGGCTTCAAATTTTCCTCACCTTGTCCCCTCTATGCCCTATTATATTTTAATCTCTTTGCTTTCCCCACATGATGAAGTATGAATCATAATCTCCTAAGTGAGGCCACCGAAGATTGGAAGATGATGTTAGCCAAAGCGGTTCGGCGGTTTAGCCGTGAAAATGTGACAAACAGACATACTCGTTATACCTACTTTCGCATGTACGCCGATTGAACTGACAGATAGACGCACAAGAAAAATTGAAGGCCATAAAAAAGTTACACGCGTACCAGTAAAAAAAGTACACCTACATAGTTTTTCTAGTTATGTAATAATAACTTCTTACATATGTAACAGTAGAATGAATTATTCATTCATTTTTTAACACGTTTCAGATAAGATTTAGATTCGTACGTGCTTGTATGTACGTTTGTATGTTCTCATGGAATACCTATTTAATTCATCATAAACAGCCTATAGCCTTGCGGTTAAAGAGCCCGTTTCTCATTCGTGAGGCTCGAGTTCGAATTCCGGGGCATGTAACAATAGTAAAAAAAAACTAACATTTTTATTACAAGCGTGTAGTTCCCGTTCCCGTGGAAATACGGGAATAAAATATATCCTATGTTACTCAGAAATATTATAGCTTTCCATTGGTGTCACAATGTTTAAAATCGGTTCAGTAGTTTTTGAGTTTATTCGTACCAAAAATACAAATGTTTCCTCTTTATAATATTAGTATAGACTAGCTCGACGATGAAGGAAAACATTGTGAGGAATTCAAACAAACAACATCGAAAATCGAAACATCGTGAAGGTCCCATAATGCAGTGCGTATTTCCAGAAATAGAATACCTCTGCCTACCCTCATGGGCATAAAAGGCGTGAGTTTTTTTTATCTTAGAATACATATAAAGTTGAGATCAAATTATAGTATTAATTTAAAAGTAGGTAGCTTTTATTATCTGTAGAAAAAGTGTGAACTTTTTAGAATATACTCTTTATTGGTGGAAACCCAGTGAAGTGGAAAAAAAAATAGTTTTATTCCAATATTGGAATATGGAATTCACTTATTGAATGCCAATGCTAATTGGAATCTAACCACGCTTCGGAAAGTGTGAGAGCTTTTCTTGCTAGCTAAGGTGACACGCAACTATTTAATTTATAGTTTCAAACATACAGGGTGTCCAGAGAAATTCTCAATTCGACCGTATATATTTTTTAAGTGTGTTCGCAGATAACTTTGTCGTTAATGAACCGATTTTGATAATTATTTTAAACTAGGATCTAATTATGGCATCCCAGAGAAATTGAGGGAGTACCTTCGAAAATCGTAGTTCGCCACTACGATTATTACTAGTCGAGGGAATTCCTCAACGAATTTTTTTTAGTTTCCTATTTGAAGTCGGTTTATTGTGTTAAAAAATATTATAATATTATTACTATAGTTTAGGTAGATTGGTGGATTATTGAATCCTTAATTATCTATCTTGCGGAGACAGAGGCTAGTTTCTAAATAAAAAAAAATAAACTCCGCCTACAATAAAAAAACATTCTTATTTAAAAATATGTAGGTATTCTTATCAGAATATGCTCTATTTTTTGAGCACACTGTATATTAACTTTTTATCATAATATATGACATATTACTTATAACTACTATTTTATCATTCTTAGCCTTCCTAGGACAAGACATACCTATTGTCCTTGGATTCTTAAATTGAAAGTTACCCATTGAAATTATGGTGTAGAATGTAAAAAATAATTTTTTTTTCCCTCTAGCAAAAGTATCATGCCACAAAAAACAAAATATATTTCCGATAAATCAATCCCAAGCGAAAAAATAAAAGTAAATTTACAAAAAGTTTAAAGAAACAGTATTTCTAAATAAAAAAAAATGTAAAACTTAAATTAATTATTTTAAAGACGTAAAAAAAACATAAATCTTTTTCCTGCTTATACCAAAAACAAAAAAAATATTAAAAAATAAAATACCTTTCAAAAATCCAGCAACAGAAATACCACGCAACAAAAAATCACAAAATATAAATATCAAAAAACGTCAAAGAAAACAGTTTGAAACAAAAGTGTATTGGAAATTAAAACTTCGAGTAGCAGCACTTGGGGAAATTAAAAACAAAAATAAGCGCTTCCTTAGACTGATCGGGGCGAAATGGCGTACGAACTAAAAAGCTCCACATTTATAGTCGGGATCTTGAATTTCAAATGAAACACGCACGCGACGCTAACGATTGGTTTAACTCCCGATCAATTACGTAGGAGCATATATGTTTTACGTAAGCTATGAAATTGCCGTTTTCTTTTGAAAATTTCAAGAAAATCACTACATAGTATAAAACAAAGTCGCTTTCTCTGTCTCTATATCCATATGTCCCTTTGTATGCTTAAATCTTTAAAACTACGCAACGGATTTTGATGCGGCTTTTTTTAATAGATAGAGTGATTCAAGAGGAAGGTTTTAATATAAGCATTGCACCCGTGCGAAGTCGGGGCGGGTCACTAGTATCTAATAATTGGTAGGTGACTATTCGTACCCGAGATGACCCAGTTAAATAAAACACTGTACATTTGACTAACTCGGCTATAGGATAAAACATGTACGGTTTCCTCTCGACTTCCTTCTCCATCAAGCTGGTGATAGATGTCTCTATAAAAAACTACTGAAAGGATTATAATGAAACTTCACAGTAATAGGTATTGCCTATACATCAGAATAATATATAGGCTACTTTTTTTTTCGAAACGCAAAAAAAACGCTGGAAAAAGCTAGTTCAGAGGAAGCTACTTGCAACTGTAAAATGAAACTCCAAATACAATATTTTTAATGACTAGCTGTTCTTTTTTATCCGCCTAGTTACCGTTCCCGTGAGAATACATACAGCCTATGTTACTCAGGAATATTTTAGCATTCTTATGGTGAAAGAATTTTTGAAATCGGTCCAGTAGTTTTTGAGTTTATTCGTTACAAACATAAAAAGTACAAAATAATCCTCTTTATAATACCTATTAGTGTAGATGTACCTAGATTGAAAATCATAAGAAGCATAAGAGTCGAATAAATGCAATGGGAATGAGCTTGCTAAGAAGCTTGAGAACTGATTGATTGCATTACATTATATTTATTAAAATATACATTTGTAGCGACACTACATAGAACGCGCCAATAGAAGGCCGAGTTACATAGAACGCGCCAATAGACGGCCGAGTTCTAAACCGCGCTATCGGAGTTTTCTAATGAGTTTGTATAAATACAACTGTCCAACATCAACCGCGGTCCCCAGGCACGATCACCTCGCCTGGCGGAAGATCTTTCCTTTTCACAATGGAGGAGCATTCCTCCATACATTCATTTACAATAATTACAGATAAAAAATGTTCTCCAAAGAGGAACCATATGGGACAGTGCCCAGAAGACTGGCCGCATTCCCTCTCTGGATAGCTAGGCTGATCCTTTGACAGAGATAGCTGCCAGCCCTCTGGTCACCTGAAGCCTCGACCAAACGCACTGACAGCTCTTTGAGGAGTTGCCGCGCCTCCGGCCCCCACGGTCCCATGGTCTCCACCCCAAACGGCACAAATCTGTAGCCCTGATTGATTTATTGAGAAATCAGTAGTAGGTAATCCGAGAGCGTTGTGGCTTGAAAGAGGATGTAGTGACTAGGATTCGGAAAGGATTGCTCAGGTGGTCTGGACATATTGAGCGGATGGATGAAAGGCTTAACAGATATATAAAAGGATTGTAAGGGGCCAAGTCAGCAGAGGCCGATCTAGGCGTACTTACATCGATCAGTACCTGAAACCGACCGATGTGGATAAAGAGCGAAAGGTGTGTGTATCGAAGCAGTCTATCTCTCTGCTTACCTCGTCACGAAACATACGTGAACATATTATGTCATCATCAATATTTTATGACTAAATATAACACAGTACAGTCCCTGCCTAGTTCATTATTTAATTTTGTAAACAAACTGGTCTCAGAATTAATTCTGAGACATGTGTAAAAAGACCCGGTCCAGCGATGGGCTCACCACCTATCACGTTTAGGGGTCCAATGTATCTCGTGAAATGTGGGTATATCCAGTAATGAAATACCTCTGCCTACCCCCTCGGAGATGAAAGGCGTGAGAGATATACGTATATCTATACATATAATAAAACTCTAACGGGGCCGTGTCTGTACATTAAATATTTTTTGAAAATTTTAACGGTAGTGTATATAGTTATCGATATAGATACCGAAACACCAATTTTTGAAATTTTTGTCTGTCTGTCTGTCTGTCTGTCTGTCTGGTTGTGCACGCATCACTCAAAAACTACTGGACGGATTTTGATGAAATTTGGTATGGAGATAACTGAGTACCCGGGTCAACATCTAGGGTACTTTTTATTCCAGGAAAATATCTCATTCCCACGGGATAATAAAAAAGCTGGTTAAAAAGAGAAATACGTACTACTCCAAAACGATAACACCTAGAAACTTGAAAAATGGTATGAAGGTGTCTGATACGAGTATGTCATAGGAAATTGGTATGAAGGGATTTTTGGAAAAACGGGAATAAACTAAATCCAAGCGGGAAAACGCCGCTGGGCACCCGCTATTTGAAATTTGAAATATGGTATGTAGGTGTCTTAAGTATGTCGTAGGCAACCACTATGAAGGGATTTTCGGAATTTCCCACGGGAACAGGAATAAACTAAATCCAAGCGGGAAAACGCCGCTGGGTACCCGCTATTTGAAATATGGTATGTAGGTGTCTTAAATATGTCGTAGGCAACCACTATGAAGGGATTTTCGGAATTTCCCACGGGAACAGGAATAAACTAAATCCAAGCGGGAAAACGCCGCTGGGTACCCGCTATTTGAAATATGGTATGTAGGTGTCTTAAATATGTCGTAGGCAACCACTATGAAGGGATTTTCGGAAATTCCCACGGGAACGGGAATAAACGGAATCCGCGCTGGCAACGCCGCTGGTCATCCACTAGTATATACTAAAATTGGCTGTAACGTGTACAAGCTTAAATAATGCTAAATCCTCTAAATTAATTCTATATCATGAATTTCATATTAGCTAGAGTACTAGGTTTGGCTATAATAGTGATGTACCGTATACTACCTATTATTGCTGTAGATAATACTTTGTAAGATGTAAAATATTCAACCACTTGCCACAACCAACATACAAAGATGTTAAATGAACCTAGATTTAAGACTCAATCGAAGGAGTGGTTATCAAAAAAGGCATTTTATAATTTAAATGATTTTTTTTAGGACTTCTTATTGACATTTGTATATATAATAATTTAAAAAATTGTAATGTTTCTTTTGTTAATTTTTAATTTGACCAGTATTTATGTTGTTGAATGTACAAATGACAATTAATTAATTACGTTTGAATGTTAATTTCTTAAATTGTTAAATTGTAATTTTAAATGTTCAGTTTAATTTTATAATATTATTGTACATCCGAAATGGATACACTGTTGGGTCGAACCTCCTTATTATAAGATCTTAGTTAAGTAGGTACAGTACACAGTGAGGAAACTCGCAGATCCCAGAATGAATTCTGAGACATGTGTAACAGACCCGGTCCGGCGATGGGCACACCACCTATCACGTTTGGGGTCCAAAGAATATCTGGTGAAAAGTGGGCATATCCAGAAATGGAATACCTCTGCCTACCCCCTCGGGGATATAAGGCGTGAGATTATTTATTTATTTATGAGTATTCGTACGTTCAGAACAGATATCACAGCTCCAACTCTCTCATCTCTAGCAGATACTATCTGATGTCCTCTTTTCGGCTTTTCAGAAACATTAACATTAATACAGTATGTATTCATGATAAGCAAACACATATTGTTGTATTAAGTGATATTTTAGATCATCCGCTTCTTATGAAGGGCTCTAAACGTGACTTTATCAGAATTTGAGCATTGTCCACAGAACAGAACATTGTCTTTATACACCCCAGTTAGTATATTATTATACCTCATTCAAGAGGCTCTGGTTCGAATATTGGCATTTATCAATGAGTTTTTAAAAAAACATTACGTTCACAGTTACATCAACACTAGTTCGACGGTGAAGGAAAACGTCGTGAGGAAACCCGCAGACCAGAATAGATTCTGGGGCATGTGTAACAGACCCGGTCCGACGATGCACTCACCACCTATCACGTTTAGGTGTGCAAGTATTATATTGGTAAAACGTGGTATTTTTAAAAATGGAATACCTCTCCCTCACCCTTCGGGGACAAAACGCTTATCGGTAGGTACATGCCAGGATTCAAACCCGACCCTCACTGATTAACATCATGTGAAGCAGGCTCTTTAACCGTAAGGCTATCACTGATAAAAAAAAAGATCTTCCCTTTTCACGATGGAGGAGCATTCCACCTCCGCTCCTCCATAAAGTATAGATAACTAGATAATAGTATAGGATGACCGTAGGGTGACTTTCAAGGCGGTAGGAAGGGTCATATAACCTACATAATCTTCCAATAATTTGGCCTCAGTCTACCGATTCACATTTGAAATTTCGATTAACATCTGCCAACTGTTTTGAAATTCAATTCCACATTTGGTTACAGCTGGGGCCACGGGGTGCGACTACGGTTTATCTTCCAGAACATTCTTTGTGTGTAATATTACTAATCTACAGTCATACCCACACCCCACACACTACCGACCACCCACCCACACACCATCCCACCCCCCACGACATGTTAATATTTAATATTACCAAGAAATACGTACTACCCACAAACGCTAAGCCCGATAAATTTGGAAGAATTGTCGCTTGAAAGCTCAAGATTTTACTACCCCGACCCTAATTAGAGTTACACAATCAGAAGCCAGTAACACCGACTTTTTTAAACGACTTCAAAAAAGAGGAGGTTATCAATTCTTTTTTATGTTTGTTACCTCAGAACTTTCAACTGGGTGAACCGATTTGGATGATTCTTTTTTTATTTGAAAGCTGGTGCTTTCAGATTGATCCCATTTTAATTTCGTCCAGTTCTGACGACGGCATCCATGAGAAAACCATATAAGTTTAAGATTAAAGTCGGTTTTTTTACTCTTTATTTTTTTACATTCCGATCCATTCATCGACTCTAAATGCTCATAAACAAGAAAAAAACACTTTTTTCTAATTGTATAATTGTTCCTAGTACACGAGGGGGCTTTGTTGCTCACAAAAATGACACTTAAGTGTATCAGGCAGAACTTTTACTGATAGTACTTACCGTTGTGATGAGATAAATAAAGATTTATTATTATTATACATACTAAACCTAAAAGCCTACATCTAAGTCAATAACTAAATATCACACAGAGTATATAAATTTCAAATTTAAAACACACACAAAGAATACATATAAGTAAATACGGCTGAACAGATTTTCTTGAACCATAGCTAAGAACACTCTCGATCAAGTCACCTTTGATACAAAAAAACTATATCAAAATCGGTTCAGCCGCTTGGGAGCTAAACTTATAACACCCTTCTGTGTTTTGTAATTTTTGGTTACCATTTAACGTTCTATTTGAAAAATGGGACCCAAAATGCCGGCCGTCCAAGCATAGAGAATAGGGCAGTTATCTTTGTATTGTGATTGTCGATCATCTTTAAATATACAAAAAGAAACTGGCTGACTGACTGATCGATAAACAGTAAATTCCCATGGGAACGGGAATAATCCGCGCGGGCAACGCCGTTGGGTTTTTTAGATATTTTGTGGTGACACTTAGGTGGTACGGCTACTGATATCATCTTGATAAAAGGAGACGTTCCATTTTGGGCCTGCACATTGTACACCAGCGTGAAAGATAGAGAAAAATCTAGTGATTATCAGAAAAATATTAAAAAAAATTATTTCCATCTATTTAACTTGCACAAATTAATTAAACTTCAATGGATCCGCATGGAATCATATTGAAATAATACTATTTCTAACTTCATGAGCCCAATTTCCATGTTATTGTGAATTAGTCCGACAAACATCAAAATAATGTCAATTGTCATTTTACCGGTCAGGTTGCAACTTTTTTTTTCGGTCGCCGCGATGCTAGTTTAATGAAAATTAAAGTTTATTGTACAACGAAATAAGACAAATATGAGCAAAATCATGAATAAAAGTATAGTTATTTTATTTATATTTATCTAAGAAACTGGTGTAGGTACATGGTGCAGGCCCAGTCTCCACACATTCATGAAACGTCTCCTTTGTATAGCATCTTGTGTAGCTATCCTGTATATGTTAATTTTCGTAGTATCGAGGCGCCATTGGTATGAAACATTATGTAGTAGAAATAAAATACTTTCTAATAAATTTAAATTTAGCGAATGGGCTACCAGTGGTATTCGTAAAAGCAGGGTCAAATTATTTGAATTGTATGAAAAGCGATCATATACCCATGATGAAAAGTTTGTGAAATATGTTAGAAACTATTCTAAAACATTCAAAAAGGTTTGTGCTTGTGCAAAAGCAATGTCCATAAGTAATACTATTAAAAAATCGGATAACACAATAAAGGCTGTTTGGAAAGTAATAAACAGAGAAACGGGTAGAGTGAAACCACGTGACCATGACTTAGCTATTCAAACGGACCACGGCCTATTTACCAAGAGTGAGGATGTGGCTAGGGAATTTGAACATTTTTTTACTAATATACCTATTAAAACAACAGAACATCTGAACTCATCCACATCGCTTGCCATAACTTTTCTACGAAAAAATGTAAATAGCTGTAGCGAATCTCTTATATTTAGACACACTAGTCCGGATACCGTTATTAAAACTTTTAGAGCACTTAAACTTAAAAGTACTGAAGATATATGGGGCATGTCTGTTAAGGTATGTAGCTTCATCATAACCTTAGTAGCACCATATTTAGCTTATATCTTTAACAATTGTATTGACAAAGGATTATTTCCTGACCTAATGAAACATAGTAAAGTTATTCCTCTTTTTAAATCAGGAGAGAAAAAAGACCCCTCAAATTATAGACCTGTCTCTGTTTTACCAGTACTTAGCAAAGTTTTTGAAAGGTTATTGCTTGATCAAATGATTTCACACTTCAATCTAAATAACTTATTTCATAACGAACAATTTGGCTTCACCAAAGGTCGTTCAACTACGGATGCTGGAATAGCATTACTCAAGAATATTTTTAATGCCTGGGAGAAATCTCAAAACGCAATTGGAGTTTTTTGCGATCTATCAAAAGCATTTGACTGCGTAGATCATGAGACCTTGCTGTGTAAATTAAATCATTATGGAGTCAACGGTAAAGCGCTTGATATTTTACAGTCCTATCTCGAAAATAGGATACAAAAAGTAAAAATAAATGATTGTAAATCACAGGGCGCACCCGTAAAAATTGGGGTGCCTCAAGGTTCGATTCTTGGTCCTTTTCTTTTCCTTGTATATATAAATGATCTTCCATTCATGGTAGAGAGTTTGTCAAAGATAGTGTTGTTTGCTGATGATACATCTCTGATTTTCAAAGTAGATAGACAAGCTCAGAAGCTCGACGAGGTAAATGACACTCTTCAACAAATTCTCACATGGTTCACTGCAAACAATCTAGTGCTCAACGCTAAGAAGACCAAATGTATAAAGTTTGTACTCCCTAATGTTAGACGAGTAGAGAATGAGATAATTTTAAACAATGACAAATTAGACTTCGCTGATAATACAGTTTTTTTGGGGATAACGATAGACTCCAAACTTCAATGGAATTCTCATATTTCTGCATTATCTAACAGACTGAGCTCAGCTGCTTATGCCGTCAGAAAAATCAGATGGCTTACTGATGTAGACACAGCAAGACTCGTTTATTTTAGCTACTTTCACAGTATAATGTCCTATGGCATCTTGCTGTGGGGCAGAGCTGCTGATGCAGAATCTATTTTTATTTTACAAAAAAGGGCTATACGCGCCATTTACAAGTTAAGATGTCGTGATTCCCTAAGAGAACTGTTCAAAGAAATTAATATTTTAACAATGCCTTGTCAGTACATTTATGAAAACATTATGTATGTACGGAAAAACATATTACTGTATACTAAAAACTGTGACAGGCATAATTGTAATCTTAGGAATAAAAATAAACTAGAGCAACCTCAGTCACGATTAAGTAAAATTAATAATTCCTTTGTGGGGCTTTGCATACGCTTTTATAATAAAATACCAGAAGATATTTTGAAATTGCCTGAAACTGTGTTCAAAACTCATGTTAAACATGTACTTTGTAAAATGGCATATTACAAACTAGACGACTATATAAATGACAATAATGCTTGGAACAGATTTCCTCCAGTCCAGCGCAATACGATAGCGAAAAACAAACGAAATTATGTAACCCAATTTAGTATTAAGTAACAATTGATTAAAAGAATATTGTGTTGAGGAGTTTCTTGCCCCGCTTCTTCTCCTCAACCATACATGCTGAAGCGGTGGAGTTGAAATGACGTTCAATAAGTGGACTTGTAAGTTCCTATTTTGAATAAAACATTTTGACTTTGACTTTGACTTTGACCTACCTATGTCGGTTGCAAAGAAAAAAACGTGAAAATACTGCGCAGATTTCCAGCAATCTGAATACATGAAGACAGACGATTTTTAAAACGGACTTTTTTTTGCTTGTACATGAATACTAGCGGTCAAGGATTGCTTTTGAAAATTCCAATTTCTTGATAACAAAGTTAAATGCGGAGCGTGTAATTTTTTGTTTGTTTCACATCAACATCTTCATCGATTCGAAGAGAGGATGGGCGCTTTAATAGATGAGTTTACATAGTCCTGTTGGTATAAAACTGACCTATATGAAGCATGAAAGAAAACAACTTATGATTGAAGGAATATTTACTAACATGCACTATTTCTTTTCCTTAGCTAGAACAGTTGCCGAAGTGGCACATAACTATAAGTACCGCTGAACGCCTGAAGCGGCGCAAGTATGCCGACCTCAATGATGATGATATGATATTTGTGCCGTTTGGGGTGGAGACCATGGGACCGTGGGGGCCGGGGGCGCGGCAGCTCCTCAAAGAGCTGTCAGTGCGTTTGGTCGAGGTTTCAGGTGACCAGAGGGCCGGCAGCTATCTCTGTCGAAGGATCAGACTAGCTATCCAGAGAGGGAATGCAGCCAGTCTTCTGGGCACTGTCCTGTGGTTCCTCTTTGGAGGACATTTTTTATCTGTAATTATTTATTGTAAATGAATTTTTTTTTAGTTTTTAGTGTTTTCATGTTTTTGTCACTAAGTATAGACAAAGTAGTGATAGCCCAGTGGTTCAAGAGCACGCTTCTCATTCGTGAGGCTTGGGTTCAAATTCTGGCAAGTACAAATGAGGTTTTCAAAAAGCTTACGCACATTTATCACTAGCTCAACGGTGAAGGAAATCATCGTGAGTAAAACCCGCAGGTCCCAGAATTATTTGACTGCGTGTAAAAATTTTCTTTCGAGCTTGTGTGAGAATTTAGTTTAGTTTAGTTTGAAGATTTAGTTTAATTTTATTTATTTGGTTTACCAGCATTTGTTATATTTGTCTATTGAATAAAATGTCGAGTTCAAGCGAAGAAAACATGAATTTAACACCAGAAAACATTCTGGAGCAATCTGAAATTGCAAATTAAATACGTTGCCGCCAAAATCAAGGAAGAAATGGTGGCTATTTCGCCAAAAGGATTAGCTTGGCTGTCCAGAGGGAAAATGCTGCCAGCATCTTTAGGTGCCTTACCTCAACCTGCCTGGAGGAAATTTTTTATCTTTAGTTTAGTTTAGTTTGTAAATATTATGTGTGTTTTATAATTATTATGGTTTATTAAATCAAGAGCAGTGATAGCCCGGACGGTTAAAGAGCCGGCCGAAAATCAGTGAGGCTCGGGTTCGAATCCTGGCATGTACCAATGAGTTTTTCAAAACTTACGTACATATTTATCACTAGCTCGACGGTGAAGGAAAACATCGTGAGGAAACCCGCAGGTCTCAGAATTAATTCTGAGACATGTGTAAATAGACCCGGTCCGGCGATGGGCTCACCACCTATCACGTTTAGGGGTCCAATGTATCTCGTGAAATGTGGGTATATCCAGTAATGGAATACCTCTGCCTACCCCCTCGGGGATGAAAGGCGTGAGATTATATTATTATTATTATTATTATTAAATCAATTTTATTATCAAAAAAAATAGGTAAAAAAAAAGGAAGAAATATACAGATACTTACAGAAGTTTTCTGAAGTCGAGAGCTGACAAAAACGCAAATTCTTTTCAGTAAGAATATATTTTAGTTCTCACACAATGCTTTTATTTGTAAAACGTTGTTCGATACACGTGCTCAATAATCATTTCTGACTCGTGTCGCGTGGAACACTCGCTTGCGCAAGCTCGTCAGAAATTACTTACTTTCCGCCCTTGTATCGAAATTAAAAGAAAATAACTATTGAAGTGAACATGACGAAAACGGGATTTTTATGTATTTATTTATAACTAGCGACCCGCCCCGACTTCGCACGGGTGCAATGCTTATACTAAAACCTTACTTTTGAATCACTCTATCTATTAAAAAAAAAACGCATCAAAATCCGTTGCGTAGTTTTAAAGATTTAAGCATACAAAGGGACATAAGGACATAGGGACATAAGGACATAGGGATATAGGGACAGAGAAAGCGACTTTGTTTTATACTATGTAGTGAGTAGTGATAGTGATAGGCATTATAGATTGCAGCTTAAAAATAGATCGCCAAACTGCATCTACCAGTTTGTTGGTAAGCTTGCACTCAGTTTTGAAAATTAATAATAATACTTCTCTTATAGAAATCGCTTAAAGCAATAAGACCGCCCATTGCACTTCTTTATGTACGGGCCTGTTGGTTCAGTTGGTAGTGACCCTGAATTCTGAGTCAGGAGGTCGCGGGATCAATCCCCGCTCGGGGCCAACATTTGTGTGCATGAACATGTCTGTTGGCTTCGTGTTTAATATTTATTTAAGATGTTTATCAGTTTTTTAGTACCCATAGTACAGACTCTGCCTAGTTTGGGACTGAATAACCGTGTGTAAATTGTGTCCCTATTATTTTAAATCATAGTGTCTGAGACCGGGGCGCGGCACGTGTATACGTAGTTATGCTTATAAAATTCAAAAGCTAACCAATCCAATTCTCTGAACTAATAGAACACCTGGGCAATATTTAGCTCAACCAGCCATTATAAGGCGTGTTTGATCAATTTATTCATTCATGATTAATGTAGTAAGTCAAATTATTTTACGGCGTGATTCGTGGTAAGATATCGTAAATATGAAAGTGTTGTCATAAGGAAAATGGAACTAAGAAATTGTAAGAATTCGTAAATTTCTTTTCTATATATTCACAGAGAAATAATTTTAAGAGAAATACTGTTTGTAATAGATTCAATTCAATCGCTTAATTTATATATATTTATATAATATAGGTTGTTAGGGAAACGGAACTAAATAATTGTGTGAATTGTGGCCCACAATTTCACTGTTATATTTCTAATTGTAATTTTGAGTAAGAAAAAATAAATTATTGTTTTATTTTACGACGATGAAATAATAGTATATTTTATATCGAGGGACTAAACGAAGCCATTATATACCAGAGGTAGTTTGACTCCCGAGCTTGCGAGGGAGTCATGAAACCGAGGGTATATTAAGTTGGCGTTTAGTCTCGAGGTGCAAACTGTACTTTTCACTTTGAGTGCGAGAAAAATTGTCAATTTAGTACAAATTTATTTAAAACCCAACAAATTTACACTCGACAAAAATTCAGAAATTTTCGCGGTCAGTTTTTTCTTCTAAACCTGTCAGGCTGTCACAGATTAATTAACAAAGAGATTTAAATCTCTTTGCAGGTAAACAATTTAAAACACATGGCGCCACCTTCTTCGCGGAAAAACCATGGAACTAAAACTCTTCACATTTTCGCAATGAAAATGGTCCACACTCTACAGATATTTACTGGCTGTTTGAGGTTGTGTTTTTCTAATTAAGGAAATTAAAAAAAAAATTACTTTATACTCCCTAGAGACTAAAGTGGTCACTTTAGTCCCGCTTCGTAGGGCTATATTGGCGTACTTTTAGAGCATGAGAAGTGAAAAATATATTATAAAATGAGAATTATTATGTAATTTTTTTTATTGTTTCAAGAATCACCAGCACAATTGTCTTGGTTTTGAGTGTTTGCCTAACATTTGGCCACATACTATTTTATTAAATAGTTCAAACACAGGAGATATTATTATTAAAAAAAACATTAGGTCTTTATAGCGTCAATAGACTAAACAATGATTTGTTCACCTCATGAGCAAAGATTCTGTTTGTCTTTGAAAATCTTAGTGCAAAAGTGCATTTTGTCCGAAAGCGTGGAAAGAGTTTACAATTTGAAACTTTCTGCCAGACCACTGAAAATTAATAAATAATAATAATAATTTGACGAAGCTTGTTGTGGATATTTTGCATGTATTTTTATTATTGTGTTATTTCATTTGTAACAAAATAATAAATACTTTGAAAAATAATAATCTCACTCCTTTTATCCCCGAGAGGATAGGCAGAGGTATTCCATTTCTGGAAATACCCACTTTTCACGAGTACATAGGTATATTCGACCTCTGAACGTGATAGCTGGTGAGCCCATCGCCGGACCAGCGGGCGTATTCGTATATGTATACTCTTAGTCGAATCCTTATGTCAAATATGCCATCTGTGAATAGGCCCATCTCGAAACCTTTCGACGGATTTTCCGATTCCGAGTCGAATATCGAATCTCCGTGAATACGCCCGCTGGTCTGTTACATATGTTACTGAAAATGAATTTAAACTAATTTCATGTCAGTTAAAACGTTTCAGTCCTGCAGGCGTATTCACGGAGCTTCAATATTCGATATTCGACTCGGAATCGGAAAATCTGTCGAAGATGGGCTATTCACAGATGTCGGTATCGAAAACGAATGTCATATTTGACATAAGGATTCAGAAAAAAATCCTTGGCTGTCAGAAACGCCTTTCGACTTCGGAAAACTTTTCACTCGATCTGAATCGAACGGAAACGGTGTCGAGCCTCCGTGAATACGCCTGCTGGTGCAGGCAGATATGAAATAAACAAGAGTTCTTTCTCGACTTATGGAGAGTCGAGAAAGAACTCTTGTTTATTCTTATATCTTGCTTCGGCAATTAAGAGTTCAAACGCCTAGCGAGTAATAGATTGGCGTAAGCAAATTTGACGTGAATGCATCGCAGATCTCTCAACGCGCTCCCGCTATTTTTTAGGGAACAATAAACAAACCTGATAAATTCCTGTTTAGACACCGAGAAGATAAGCATACATCGTTGAGGGATTTACAAAAATTAGTGTTTTCATGTTTTTGTTACAGACTGCCGTCTACTAACTCCGAGATTGTTTATTTTTGAAAGCTATAAGATATAAGATTCCTTTCGGAGCTAAATGCGAAACTGGGTAGTGATAAAGTTTGAAATAAAACATCTAAGTTTTTAGGAGCGATAGTCTTACGGTTAAAGAGCCCGTTTCTTATGTATATAATCAGTGAGGCTCGTGTTCAAATTCTGTCATGTACCAATGAGTTTTTCAAAAACTTACGTACATATTCATCACTAGCTCGACGGTGAAGGAAAACATCGTGAGGAAGCCCGCAGGTCTCAGAATTGATTCTGAGGCATGTGTAACGGTGGTCTGGCGATGGCGACACCTATTAGGGGTCGAATATTCTCGTGAAATTGAATACCTCTGCCAGCCTCGGGGATAAATGGCATGAAATTTTTTTCTTGTTTAAGATTTTTATCAGTGCAAATAAATATGTCTTCGTCGAATCCCCGAAGGAAACGTATTAATGGAGGAAATTTGAAATGCAAGTATTAAAAAAAACAACTCACTCCTTAAATCCCCGAGGGGGTATGCAGAGGTATTTCCATTTCTGGATATACCCTCTTTTCACCAGATATTCTTTGGACCCCTAGACGTGATAGGTGGTGAGCCCATCGCCGGACCGGGTCTGTTACACATGTCTCAGAATTCATTCTGAGACCTGCGGGTTTGATCACGATGTTTTCCTTCACCGTCGAGCTAGTGATAAATATGTACGTAAGTTTTAAAAACTTATTGGTACTAGGATTCGAACCCGAGCCTCACTGATTTCCATCATGTGAAGCAGCTCTTTTACCGTAAGGCTATCACGAAATGCAAGTATTTTTACTGAATCACTCGGAATGCAACCGTAAATCTATTTATCGCCAGAGTTTCGGAATCTCGGCTATTTTGGGAACAATCGATTAAATTACGATTGATTCACTCAACTACTATTTCACCCCACGTGCGTTACCTTTCTATTTATTCGAGAAACTTCTACGATGTAAGTATACAGCACGCTACCCTGGACTTCGTTCATTATGTCCGAAACGTGTTTTATCACGTACATGCGTCAAGGCAAGGGCAAAGGTAGAATTTTTGGAACGAAGTTCCTTATAGCGCGAAAGGGGGCTAGACGAAAAAAATTAAGACCAAAAGTTGTAACGACACTTTTAAGACCAAAAGTTGTAACGACACTTTTAAGACCAAAGGTTGTAACGACACTTTTAAGACCAAAAGTTGTAACGACACTTTAAAGACCAAAGATTGTAACGATACTTTTAAAACCAAAAGTTGTAACGACACTTTTAAGACCAAAAGTTGTAACGACACTTTTAAGACCAAAGGTTGTAACGACACTTTTAAGACCAAAAGTTGTAACGAAACTTTTAAGACCAAAAGTTGTAACGACACTTTTTGGGCGTTTCGAAAGGGGTCTAGACGGATGAGAAGATGATGATGATGATGAGAAGAAGAAGAAGATGATGATGAGATGATGATGAGATGATGATGTGATAATGATGATGACCGGGTGTCCCTTGACACCTCTCTAGTTTTTATGGAGTGTATGGTTTGGCTTCTAGGCCTTTGAAATCAAGTCTTTATTAAATAGCTCTACTTCAGAGTCCATGCCCAACAATTGAGTGTCTTCGACTCTTTCTACGTCCCTCCCTTGGAGATCAACAGTAAAATGATAGTACTTGTACTGAAGACTTCATTGTGACTTCTTGAGGCAATCCTTAAATGTCCATCCCTCCCTTTTTATCGAATTTCCCATTCACTGCACACTTTTACTTGGTAATTATAAGGTAAGTGCAAATATGTTCAATATTCTCAATATTTGCACTTGAGAAGATCAAAAAATAACCAAGAAACTATTTTCGGCTTTGATTTTTATTTTTAGCAGTTAGTTTAGTTTTAGTTATTAATAGCAGTGATAGCCTTACGGATAAAGAGCCTGCTTCACATGATGATAATCAGGTAGGCTCGGGTTCGAATCCTGGCATAACTTACTTATTAATCACTATCTCAACAGTGAAGGAAAACATCGTGAGGAAACCCACAGGTCCCAGAATTGATTCTCAGACATGTGTAAACAGATCCGGTCCGGCGATGGGCTCATCACCAGAGATCGGCATTAGGTAGTGTGATTAGGTACCAAAGTAGGTAGAGGATATAATATAGAGTTGTTAAAACCACCATGTTCCTACTTTTAAATCGAAGCACACATATGAGATGCCAAATTTCATATGTGTGCTTTGTGTCGGATGGGACCGAAACTCAAATTTTTTCTAGCTAAGGAGCCGTACTATTACAAATATGCAGATTTTGTTGATTATCTCCATAACCAGCCACTGTAGAGAAAATCACCTAAGAACAAAAGAAGTTTATATTTAGTAAATCAATATGATACTGTAGAAAAATCTAGGAAATTTCCCGGGAAATTTGCAGAAGTCCCAAATAAAGTGGTGGTTTTAACAACTCCATATTACATCCTCATAGCAACTTTACCTACTATGGTACCTAATCACACTACCTAATGCCGATCTCTGCTCATCACCTATCGAGTTTAGGAGTCCAAAGAATATCTCGAGAGAAGTTAGTAAGTATATCCAGAAATGGAATACCTCTGCCTACCCCCTCGGGGATAGAAGTCGTAAGAGTATTTTATTTAAGTCTTACACAAACCGGCAATTTCTTAGGTTCACGTAAGTTAAAAGAAGTAGGAATTTCATTTAACACGAAAACAGTGTAAACATTTTATTCTGGACTTTTTACAAGATTGGCATTTTATTACTGAATTCTTTGTGATACTATGTCTTACAAGTTGACGTAGGTTTCGTTTAAAAACTAAATAGATAAAAAAATAAGCGGACAAGTGCGAGTTGAATTTAAAACCACTTACCCCGATTTCCGAACGACAAGTGAAACTAAAATTAGCTGACAATCTTCAATTCTTCTGATTCTTTTTGATATAGGTTGAATAAAATTATAACGCTTTTCTTATATAGTTACTAGTAATGCATGAGATTAATAAAAAGGTAATTTATAAAATCAAAAACCCGACTGCCTTAAAAGCTGGAAACAAGACTTAATACTGAAGTAGGATACAAAGACTATCTGCTGCACAATCTTAAAGAACTTTAAACCGTTATCTATATATATAAAAATGAATCCCTTTTTCCCTTGGTCACGGCATCAATCGTTAATGGCTGAACCGATTTGGCTGAAAGTTGGTGGGGAGGTAGCTTAGAACCAGGAGACGGACATAGGATACTTTTTATTCCGATATTCAAACGGGAACGGGAACTACGCGGGTGAAACCGCGGGGCGCTGCTAGTAAGTAATAAATGGTCATTCAAAATACATACATACATACATATAATCACGCCTCTTTCCCGTAGGGGTAGGCAGAGACCACTTCTTTCCACTTGCTACGATCCTTACATACTTCTTTCGCTTCGTCCACTTTCATTATTCCTTTCATACATGCTCTTCGGTTTAGGGTACTCTTGACCTGGCCTTTTTTCAAGACGTCCCCAATTTGGTCTCGAAACGTCCGCCTAGGTCTACCCCTTCCCACACTTTCATTCACACTCGCCTTATACACTTTTTTCGTCAATCGTTCGTCATTCATTCTCTCGACATGGCCAAACCATCTCAGCATACCTTTCTCAATTTTTGTCACTACATCTTCTTTCAGACCACATCGTTTCCTTATCTCACTATTTCTTATCCTGTCACTCAGTTTAACTCCTATCATACTTCTTAACGCTCTCATCTCAACTGCATTTATTCTGCTTTCATGTTTCTTCTGCCATACCCAACTTTCACTTCCGTACATGAGTGTCGGAGCCAACACCCCCCTATGCACAGCCAAACGAGCCTTGTTAGACACCTTCCGGCTGCTCATAAAAGAGTGCAAAGCTCCATTCACCATGTTTCCTGCATTCACTCTTCTTTCAATATCACTCTCACACTTTCCATCTCTTGTAAACTTTGAACCCAGATACACAAACTCATTCACCTGTTCAATTTGTTCGTCTCCAATCACGATATTGCACTCTGTCACTGCCTCATCTCTTTCAAACACCATCGCTTTCGTCTTCTTTACATTCATCTTCATTCCCTTTCTAACAAAAGATCCACTCATAGCAGTTACCATCTCCTGCAACTCCTCGGCCGAAGACGCAAGTAATACTTGGTCATCAGCATAGAGAAAACATTTGACGAGTAACTCATTCATTCTCAACCCACTTTCATTCTCTTTTAAATCTGTCAAGCAATTGTTCATGAACAGATTAAACAGCCACGGTGACGCTACACATCCCTGTCTAACACCTTTTTCGATATTAAACCATTCAGTGTATGCCCCGTTTATCCTCACACAAGCACTGGAATCCCTATAAAGAGATTGCAATGCTCGTATGAGGATACTGCTCACACCGTTCACGGACAATGCTGACCACAATTCATTCCTCACCACTCTATCATAGGCCTTTTCTAGATCCACGAACGCGCAATAGACCTTCTTGTTTTTAGCCAAAAACTTTTCGGCTATGCACCGCAAAGAAAAGACCTGATCCGTACATCCCATTCCCTTTCTAAATCCCGCTTGTGCATCCCATACTTTTTCGTCTGTTTCATTCACAACCCTTTCAATCAACACTTTCGCATACAATTTACCGACGACGCTGAGAAGGCTTATACCGCGGTAATTTATGCAGTCCTGCCGTGACCCTTTTCCCTTATATAATGGCACGATTACAGCTTTGCACCAGTCTCCCGGTACTTGCCCATTTTGCCAGCATAAATTGAAAAGGCGGTACAGCTGGCTAGCCACTATGCCCTGTCCAGCCTTCAGCATCTCGACGGTAATCCTGTCATACCCTGCAGCCTTACCTAATCTCATACTTTTCAACGCTTTCACTATTTCATCCATGCTTATCTCACTTTCATCAACATTTATACCATTTTCCATGGCAGGTGCCGGATGTTGTACCTGCACCTCCTCTCTTTCAAACAAACTTTCAAAATACTCTTTCCATCTCTTTAACACACATTCTTCTCCTTTTATAATGCTCCCATCTTGACTCCTGATTGTATTCAGCTCCGAGGTAGAAGTTTTTCCTCTGGCTGTTTTGATGGATTTCCAGAAAAACTTGATGTTTGACTGGAAATCTTCAGTGAGCCTCCTATCAAAATCATCCTTTCGTTCTTCTTTCTTTCTAGACACAACTTCTTTCGCTGCTGATTTCAATCTTTTATACTTCGTCCTTGCTTCCTTTATCTCGTCATCCGTTGCCTTTTGAAATTTTTGGTTAGCTTTTGTTGCTAACCAATCCAACCACGCTTTCTTCTTTTCTTGCACAGCCCTTTGTACATCTTTATCCATCCACACATTATCGTTCTTTCTTCCTTTCCTTCTTTTAGCTACTCCGCATACCTCAATAGAAACACTTACGACCCCTTTCTTAAATGTCTCCCACAAATCTTCAATCACACCTATCTCTTCTATGCCTTTAAAACTTTCTTTCAGTTTCTCTACATACTCGTCTTTCTTTTCTTTCTCTTGTAGATTTTCCACTTTTACTCTGTCCAGAACACTCGTAGGCTCGGCCCCTCGGTGTCGCCACCGTTTAAAGAGGCCACTCATTCGGGCTATGACCAGGAAGTGGTCTGTGTCGATTCCTACTCCGCGGTATGCCCGAGTGTCTAGCACTTTCTTCCTCAGTCTTTCATCCACAATTACAAAATCAATCATACTTCTAGACTCACCCTCATCTCTTGTATACAAATGGATCTTTTTGTGGTCAAACATTGTGTTGGCCACGCAAAGATTCCATTCCAAGCATACTTCAAGCAGGCTTCTCCCATTGTCATTCACTCTCTCGTCCCCAAACGTACCCAGAACTCCTTCATACCCATCACGCTTTACTCCAACCCACCCATTAAAGTCCCCTAACATCACGATCCGTTCATTTTCTCCGCATTTATTCAAGACCTCTCTCATGCTATCCCAAAATTCCTCTCTCTCTTGTTGGGCTTTTAATGACCCACCTCCGCGCAGATCCGTCGGTGCATAGACCCCAAGGATAAACAAGCGAGTGAGTCCGACTTTTAACCTAATCCAGAGGAGTCTTGGGCTTACACATTCATGCTCCATCACACATTCAACCATTCGAGAGGAAAGAATCACACCAACTCCCTGACAGCCTCGGCTGGTTTGGGGGACTCCCGACCAGTATGCCGTGTAGGGACCATGAACCGTGGTGTCACATCCCTTCCTCTTGGTTTCGTTCACGCACAGAATATCAATGCATCGTTCATCCATCATCTGACATACTTCATCTACCTTACCATCCATTCCTCCTCTTACATTCAACGTAGCGAAGCGGCTCTCCATGGGCCGCTTTTCACCCCCGCGAGAAACGAGACGTGATGGGTGGCGAACCACATCGCCGCCATTTTGGTTAATTAAATTATTTTTTAAATTATCCATTGCGTTCCCACGAGTAGCGAGGGAAAGGTTTGTCCACCCCAGCAGAGCCCCGCATGCCAGGGTAAGGCTGGCCTAATTCTGGGTCGCCCGGTCCCAGGGCAGTGTGGCACGCTAACGACTAGGCTTGCCCCTAGCCATGCATCCATCCGCGCGGCAGACGTTGGATTGGCGGAGAGGGTAGGAATAGGGAAAGGGAAGGATAGGTGGTGTGAAAAGGAAGATTGGTAAGTTAGAGTGGGAAATCGGAAATGTAGGATATTACCGCCCAGGAGGGCAAGGGATAGGGCAGTAATAGCTAGGGAAGCCGGGGTCGCATACCCGTATACTATACCACAACTACCGGACAGGGAAGTTGGGAAGTATCCCATGACATTCAAAATGCAAATCCGTAAAAGAAACCTAACATGATTTTCAAATACCTATTCAATGATACCCCACTTAACATATTTCTTCGGTTTTTTTTCCACAATTTGGCGCCAAATATCCGCCATTTTGTTTTTTTCTAAATATGATATACCCAGTGTCACTTTCACTGTAAATAAGTACGAATCTAACGACACCTCTCAAGCTAAAATCCATCGAGCCGTTCAGGCTGTAGAGCGTGCCAAACAATTAAACATACATACATACATACTCTGGAAAAACATAACCCTCCTTTTGGCGCAGTCGGGTAAAAAGATCTGCCTTGTGTGTGAGCTGCATTGAGTTTATTGCTGGTTCTTCTCGAGGTACTGCATTTGGAACCAGCAACTCGTCGTTGGAGATGGGCTGCTGTTAACATTTAGTCAATCTTCATGGACGAGTTTATAGTGCCTTGTTATTGGACTATTGACGTTTCTAAGTGCAATGTTCCTACCTACATAAATAAAGTAATTATGTATTAATCACTAAATAGTATAAAACAAAGTCGCTTTCTCTGTCCCTATATCCCTATGTCCCTATGTATGCTTAAATCTTTAAAACTACGCAACGGATTTTGATACGGTTTTTTTTAATAGATATTCAAGAGGAAGGTTTTAGTATTAGCATTGCACCCGTGCGAAGGTGGGGCGGGTCGCTAGTTTGTTAATCAAGTTGTAAAAATGTAGTGATTTTCATGTAAAATCCTTTAAAGCTCACGAAGAGAATTGAAACCAAAATTACCTACCTATTATAATACATTTTAAAAAGCTTCATCGAACTTTGTTACGCTCATAAAAAAGGTCATAAAAACGTTTCTTGGACCCGGAGTCGGCGTAAATTACAGTCATTTAAAAGGCTACCAACTGTAGTCGTCCTAGATATAGATGGAGGATACGTATCCATTGCTCTTAGCAACATGCACAATAATTATTATAGTTTCTTGCAAAAGAACAATATTTTAAAATAGTACCTGGAGTGCGATTTTTGAATCACACTGGCAATATCAAATCACCGGTGACTAAAATTACACCGATGACTTTTATGTCACCATTTTCCAAAAGCTGTATTTTTGAAAGTCACACGCTGTTTTCAATAAATCGTCGCAATCACAAAATATCACAATCGAGCCCCGCTGCTAATTCTTCCGAAAAAACATACTTTGGCACTTTTGGCAGATGTCACATACGTCAACTGTCAAAAACAATCGCATGGAGATTTCAATTACGAGTGGGTGGGGGGGCACTCGTAAATCGATATCATAGGTATGACAAATGTAAGTAAGTCACCGATGAGTTTCAAAAATACGAACTTTCGAAAATCACTCACATCGGTGAGAATTACTCACTTGGTGAGATTCAAAAATCGACCCCCTGGTCTATTCAGTATGCCACATAAAACAAAGTCGCTTTCTCTGTCCTTATATCCCTATGTATGCTTAAATCTTTAGAACTACGCAACGGATTTTGATGTGGTTTTTTTTAATAGATATAGAGTGATTCAAGAGGAAGGTTTTAGTATTAGCATTGTACCCGTGCGAAGCCGAGGCAGGTCGTTATTCACAAATAAGTCATAGACCTGTCGGCTCAGTTGGTAGTGACTCTCCCTTCTGAGTCGGAGGTCGCGGGTTCGATCTCCCCAACATTTATTTGCAATGAACGTGTCTGTTGGCTTCGTATCTGGGTGTTTAATATTGATTTAAGTACATATGTTTATCACAGTTGTTTATTACCTATAGTACAGGCTCTGCCTGGTATGGGACTGAATAACCATGTGTAAATTGTGTCCCACTATTAAATAATTGCCGTTCCCGTGGTAATACGGAGATAAAATATAGCCTATGTTACGCGCTAATAATGTCGCTTTCAATTAGTTGAAGAATTTCTAAATCGGTTTAGTGGTTTCGGCGTGAAAGCGTAACAAACAAACAAATAAACTCACTTTCGCATACTATGTATAATATATACTATATATAAAGGCACTATATTAGTTATATTAGATAAAATTAACGTCTATAAAATCTCGTGAGACAATGGAAACACGTGTAGCTCCAACCTTCTACGTGACTAGACCCACGGACAGACTGACTGACGACCAACCAATTAACGTATATAAACACCACTGCATTTAAAAACGGTCTCTATAACATAGGCGCGAGAGCTCTATTTTCAGGGATACTAAAAACAGTGCAGTAGGAAATTCCCTTGCACAGAAACGCACGCACTGATTCGGAGAATTGGTTGATATTATCTGCAAGTATCTCAAGAATGTTGCTAGTTGAGAGAAAAAATGTTTTAGATATTCTTTGTGATAGAGCAGTGATAGCCTTACGGTTAAAGAGCCTGCTTCACATGATGAAAATCAGTGAGGCTTGGGTTCGAATCCTGGCATGTACCAATGAGTTTTTCAAAACTTACGTACATATTTAGGTATCACTAGCTCGACGGTGAGGGAAAACATCGTGAGGAAACATGCAGGTCCCAGAATTAATTTTGAGACATGTGTAAATAGACCCGGTCCGGCGATGGGCTCACCACCTATCACGTTTAGTGGTCCAAAGAATATACTGCTGAAATGTGGGTAGGTATATGAAATGGAAATACCTCTGCCTAAAACGCCGGATATAAAAGGTGTGAGATTACTGTTCAACCGACTTCAAATAAAGAGTAAAAACCCGAGTTTAACGAATAATACTAAAAAAATACAGTCGAATTAAGAACCTTTTTTTAAATCGGTTAAAAATAATCATCGATATCGGTTGGCGTGATATTGAGTTTTCGTCCATTTGTCGCACACACTTAATACAAATCTGAGACTTATACCCTCTTATTACAAAACCAAGACTAAACATAGTACCGGGCTTATTACTAGGTTTAATCCATGGTCTAAAAAAAACGTTATTACAAAGCGAAGATTAACGTTAGTCCGAGAATCGTCTATAGTATTAAAGTTAAACCGCCATGACCCCTAGTTTATCTATGGTACTAACCTCAAAACGTCAAATCAAAGAGCATTTTGGACATATTCTCTGTAATCTGTGTTAGGATTTTTATCGCATTTGTTCATCGTCAAAAATGGATATTGATTTGATGGATTTGGATGATATAGAAGATCTGGAAACGCACCGGCGGCGTTCTATTATACAACGAAATCGTTAAAACGCTTTGTTTGATTTGGATGACGAAGAATTTCGTTACAAATATAGGTTCACCAAAAGGTTTGGGCTAAAAATAGTGGACCTATTCAATTAATTAAAAGCGTCTATATTCATTTTACAGGAAATGTAGTAGGTAACATATACATTTCTATAACTACATACTCAAATTATGCGCGCCGATATTCGTTTCGTTTTACGTTAGCTAGATAGTTGATCATAAGTACATACCTTTAATTACTAAATCTTGAAAATAGGACCAAAATTAAAGGTGTCTGGTATTAAAACAACTGTGAATTACAAAATTGTACGGATTTTACTCTAAAAAGTAACGATTAGTAATTATAATTTCTGTAAACCACTTAGCAAAATTTCGTTAAAGGGATCGGTGCATCTACCGGTGAACGAATGAGTGAATAAAAACTCACATTTGTTGCTTTGAATCTGTGGATCTGATTTAAACCAGGGACTATCTTCGGTACTATGTGGTCTTTGGTTAGTCTACGATTTGTAATAAGACCAAATTTTAGTACTGTCATAAACTTTAAAACCGTAATAAGCCTAGACTATTAAGTCCTGGTTTAAACACAGACTTTCGTATGTTTTTGTAATAAGACAAATATGGTTTTCTCATTGCTACCATTTTTGGAACTGGACCAAATTAAAATATCACCACACGAAAAGTACCAGCTTTCAAATAAAAAAAGAATCATCCAAATCGGTTCACCCAGTGGAAAGTTCTGAGGTAACAAACATAAAAAAAACACACAGTCGAATTGATAACCTCCTCCTTTTTGAAGTCGGTTGATCCTTTTCAGGACGTAATAGTTCTGATAATGGCATCCATAAGAAAACCATATAAGTTGAATTCGGGTTTTTACTCTTTAGAGTTCTATGTGTGAATTGGCGAGTCGGTAGAGGGCGTACTTACATCAACCAGATACAATACAACACAACACAACACAACAAAACACAATACAATACAATACAATACAATACAATACAATAACTCTTTATTGTACACCAAAAACAACACAATATAGATACCAACATTAACTAAAGTACAATAAGCGGTCTCATCGCTTTTAGCGATCTCTTCAAGACAACCTTAGAATGGATGAAACTGAGAAATTAGAACTAGGGTAGACGGTGCACTATATTATATTATTGAACATACTCTTACATAAATAAATATATTGGTATAAATATATACATAATATACAACGCGTAACAGAAAAAGCGCAATTCCTCATACACCCCCATTAGTATATTAATATAAAAAATATATATAATATGTCTTCGTACTTTAGTTGTGTCTAACCAATTTTCTTAAATATTGATCAACAATACCACGATTTCCGTAGAAAGCACTAAATTCAGCTACGCTAAATCATTTTTCGGCAAAATTAAACACATATTAAAAATAGCTGAAATCGATTAAGTAGTTGATACTGAACAAACTAATTTCAGGAATTGCGCTTATTCTGTTACATATTGTATATTAAATAAATTAAAAAGAATAGAAAATACTTACACACATGCACACATTTTTGTGGATAAAAACTAATAATAATAATAATGAATAATTATAACATAAATAGAGCAGAAAATTAATTTACCTCAATGCTTGCAAGTGAACCTTCAGTCAAGTTTTAAAATTTTGTGAATCGATTCAGCACTTCCGACATACTGTAACTAATAAGGTACGCACTAAATAAAAAAAAATAATAAAAAAAAATCTCACACTTTTCATCTCCGAGGGGGTAGGCAGAGGTATTCCATATATGGATATACCCACTTTTCACGAGATACATTGGACCCCTAAACGTGATAGGTGGTGAGCCCATCGCCGGACCGAGTCTATTTACACATGTCTCAGAATTAATTCTGAGACCTGCGGGTTTCCTCACGATGTTTTCCTTTACCCTCGAGCTAGTGATAAATATGTAAGTACCTACGTAAGTTTTTGAAAAACTAATTGGTACATGCCAGGGTTCGAACCCGAGCCTCACTGATTTTCGGCCGGCTCTTTAACCGTAAAGGCTATCACTGCTCTTGTACCCACTAACTAAGACTTGTAACAACTTATAATAGTAGATTATGTCTCTATTACTTCACAATTTCCTTCTTACCCTACAAAACTGGACGTTATCTGAAATATTCGCCGAACCGACATCCAATACGCTCATTCGCTTTGTGACGGGTTTTTTACAATCGTTGCGTCAGAATGGTGGCCACGAGTCGTTGTGCCACGTGTTTCCTGTGTAGGGTGACCATCATACCGACGAAAGGACGTACAGTTTTTGATCTGTATTCAATAATTTAAATAATTAAATATGGTATGGCCCTATTCAAGGGGGACAAAGGTATTCTCTTCCCTAAAATACCCACTTTATCACCTGTATATTTTTTACTAGCAACCCGCCCTTGCTTCTTGCTCTTAAATCACTGTATCTATTAAAAAAACCGCATCAAAATCCGTTGCGTAGTTTTAAAGATCTAAAGCATACATATTGACAGACAGACGGGAAGCGACCTTGTTTTATACGTTTTTTTTTAATGGTTTTATTTTTATTTTTTATGCAAGTATTGTCTCATACTATACTACAATCCTGCAAAGTTTCATCGACTGAGGAATTAATGTTGGGGTCTTCATACAAAAATCCGCTTCATTGCCTGTACTTATGGCAAATTAATAACAAATGCAAGCAATTAAAATTTTGTATTGTATTTTATCAATTAGATAATAAAAACAGTAATAACAAATGAAAAGGGCGTTATTCTCGCCGACAAACTGCATTGCAGTGTAATTTAAAATTGTTCAAATTTTGTAAACGGAATAATAAAAAAAACTAAGCAGTAAGGCGATGTATTTATATTGTGAGCAAGCTATTTCCAGAAACATACGTCTTATGTAGCAAAGTTGCATTGTTCTTATCAAATATTTCAGTTGATCATTGGATTATAACAAAAACCTTTTATGAATTTAGACTTTGGACTCAGTCATGTTTATGTTTAAATAAATATTAATAAATATTAGAACATAATAATAATTAATAATTTACTTGGCTTAGGTCAGTGACTTTTGTATAAAACTTACCAAAATATACTGTATATTTCGAGAAATAGAAAGAAAAACAGAAAATAATAAAAAATAATAATAATAATTTATTAAAATTCCACATTTGTTAATTTTTTTTTACAATTTGCCATTTTTTTATGTTGCAGTTAGGTAACTGGGGCTGGAGAAGGAACAACTGCTGTCTAAAAAAGGAAAAACATGTGCTTATCTGTTGGGGGTGTAAATTTAGTATACACAGTGTAGAGTGGCTAATGGTATGACTGTATTGTGGATGAAAGGTTTTAGGCTTCCAGAGTTTGCAGTTGATTATTATACTGTCTTAGAGTCTTAGTTACACAGCCAGAAAGATATTCCTCATTTCGTTTTTTACTGACTTACAAAAATGACTAGGTTTTCAATTCGACACATTTCTTTTTTTAGTTCTAGGCTGATGCATCTGATTATTGTGTGAACAGTCATATCATCTATGACAATATTTGTGGGCGTATCACATATCTCCTCTTATGACGCTAAAGTTATCACGGAACACTCCCACAACACGTATCACAGAACTGACACATCATGAATGCAAGTTGTGACTTGTCAACAACCCGCGTTACAATGTTGATTTTATCTATGAGAGTACCTATTTGACTAACTAAACCTTTTCTTTATCGTACACTTACTTTAGCAATTGAGGCTATCTTCAATCGTTTCCCCCATTAAAGATAAAAAGACTGTCAAAGGAGACGTTTCATGAATGTATGGAGACTGGGCCTGCACCACGTACACCAGTTTTTTAGATAAATATAGATAAAATAACTATAGTTTTATTCATGATTTTGCTCATATTTGTCTAGTTTTGTTGTACAATAAACTTTAACTTTCATGAAACTAGCATAGCGGCGATCGAAATAGAAAATTGCGACCTGACCGGTAAAATGACAATTGACACTATTTTGATGTTTTACGGACTAATTTACAATAACATGGAAATTGGGCTTAAAAAGTTAGAAATAGTATTATTTCAATATGATTTCATGCGGATCCATTGAAGTTTAATTACTTTTGTGCAAGTTAAATAGAAGGAAATGCTTTTTTTAAATATTTTTCTGAAAATCACTAGATTTTTCTCTATCTTTCACACTGGTGGAAAATGTGCAGGCCCAAAATGGAACGTCTCCTTTAAACACAAGCAAATTATGATTCTTCTGACTTTGTTTGAGCCGTTATTGCTTTATAAAAATATGAATGAGAAATATAAAAACATTCATCCCAATTCGCATTAATCATATTAGTTAAACTAGGCGTGCCGACGTGGCATGCTTATAACCCGTTTTTCCGTTTACGTTACGTTCACAAAATTTCAAATTTGTAGCATTTATACTTTCAAACTCAATCGTGACTAATCCGTGAGTGAGTATTTCGCTTGTATATTTATATGTATAAGTATAGGTTCAATATTTATTTATTTTATTTATTTATTTATTTAAGATACACTAACAACATATAAACAGTGGGCTTAATTATACAAAAAGAATAACCAAAGTCTTAGACAGTGTGTTATGTTATGCCAAATTAAAGGTGTATACAACATTCTTAAAGTAAGTAAACATTAAAAAATATATGACAAAAATTGAACAATTACACAAACTAAATTAAACAATGAAACGAAACAAACTCAAAAAGAAAGAAAGAGATCAAAATAACTAAATTAATAATGAGATCAAAATACTTAGAATCTAATTAACTAACTATATTTGAAGTGTGGAAATATCACGAAAACCAAATAGATCTAAGTAGTGCAAACGTACTATATCCTACTACATTATATTGTATTTGGTAATTCTCTTATCACGCATTGATGCCAGGTGTATGGACGGTGTAGTGAAAGTCATTCAATTAACTGTCGGAAGACTGATGATAACAGTGAATACGATAAGATAATTTTTATTTTTTAGTTTCCTGTTTGAAGACGTTTTTTTTTGGTAAAAATTATTTGAATCATTGTGTTACTTATTGCATATTTTTATTGGTGTACAATAAAGAGTTGCTACTTACAGTATTCCTGATATAAAGAAAAGACGTATCTTATCACTACATAGTATAAAACAAAGTCGCTTTCTCTGTCCCTAGGTATGCTTAAATCTTAAAAACTACGCAACGGATTTTGATGCGGTTTTTTTTAATAGATAGAGTGATTCAAGAGGAAGGTTTTAGTATTAGCATTGCACCCGTGCAAAGCTGGGGCGGGTCGCTAGTCTAGTAATATAAAACGAATGATTCTTAAGTATAAATCGAACAAATTATTACTATAAATAAATGTTGTATTTCGATAAGGTTTTGCTTTTTAAGTTTATCTGTGTGTAGGTGTATGTATTTAGTAAAAAACGAGATTTAAAAAGTTTTTTTTATAACGCCATCTTGTGGATTTGCACCCAAAATGACAAGTGAAACTCTTTCGCCGGTACTATTTATTATGTGCTATCAAACACTGATCATTAGATCTTAATGTAGAAGATAGTAGTCCAGTGGGCCAATTCTACTAAATGTCAACGGTTACAGTTGGATGACAATGACATATCAAAGGTCAGTCGATGGTGTTATTTGCTCAGAAAAGTGTCAAAATAACACAATTGATTGACCATTGACATCTCAGTGTCATCCAACTATAAACGTTGACATTGAGTGGAATTGCCCCCCTGTTTTTTTATTTATTAAGCAAACATACAGATAAACTCAATAATAAACGTAAATATTACATATAATCAAATACACTCGGCGTCAAAAAAATCGCACCTTTGAAAAACCACTTTTAATCCCATTTAGAATCAATGATGATGGGACTATTAGGTATCATTTAATAGGTCTAATCATCAACATTCAGCAAATCATACTTTAGTTTTGCTAGGTCATAAAAAAAGAAGTGATTGCAAAAGAAGAAGAAAAATTTTGTTGACAAAGAATTAAAACAGACAAAAAAAATGCTTAAAAATTACTTAAAACCTAGTTTTACGTGAAATGTTTTTTTTATGGCATATAAATGATTGTTAATTTTAATGTCGTTAAATTAATGTTTAAAATAATACATAATAGTCCCATCACCATAGATTCTAAATGTGATTAAAAGTGGTTTAAAGTATTATTTTCCGAAGGTGCGATTTTTTGACGCCGAGTGTAGTTCCATAAACTAAATACTAATTATAGAGATATTTTGAGAGATAGCTAAGGACAATCATACAGAAACCAATAGCAATGAAAATGAAAATGTTTTTATTTTTTGTAGGTAATTAAAAATGTCAACACTCTAATACAAGGTACTCTAAACTCGTCCATGAAGATTGGCTAAATGTAAACAGCAGCCCATCTCCACCGACGAGTTGCTAATTCCAAATGCAGTACCCCTAATAATAACTTTCCTTTGATTGTTGGCTTCGTGTCTGGGTGTTTATATTTATTTAGGTATGTTTATCAGTTGTTTTGTACCCATAGTGGCTGCCGAGTTTGAAACTGAATAACCTATGTGAATTGTGCCGCCCAAATTAATATTTTTTTTATTTTTACTGTCCTGCGATCAAAATTTTTATGGTCACCGGACGCCATTCATAACTCCTCAGGAATGTTGCTGGGTCTATTTCCTAGAATCGAACCCTGGAGCGTCGCGTCAGAGATAAGATAGCGATTTACTGAGCGTCCTTCCTGTTGCCTCAGACTTTTTTTGTTTCGTTTTTTGCTAGCCGCAGTTTTAGGATTTTTAACATTGTAATTGAGTTTTTGTGTCGGCTTTCGGTTTTAAATGAATGGGTATTTTAGAGTGACCAATTAAATGATTTACTTTTTATGGTCTGTCTAAACGAAAATTTTGTATGGAAAATGTACTGAGTACTAACTTAACGACGTAATTATTTTAGTAAAATGGAGATATTTGGAATTTGAGGGGTTATTTGAAACACTTTGGAAAAAAGATTTAACCCAAAATATTTTTCTAACTGACAGTAGTACGTTTTTCATTATATTCTATTACAACAGTACCACTAAATGACAATTTCATTAAACATTTCTGTAGGTTATCGGTGCGTGTGTTAGGCCGTGAAGTGTTATTTAAAAAAACTTGAAAATTCTTGTAATTTTTTTGTCGTCTTACTTCTGAGTGGAAACGTACGAAATATTAAAGTAAGAAAACTGTTAATATATTTAAGTTACCATACGTTTTACGCTCTTTTTAATAACAATTAGAACGCAGCTGTAGCTTTTATAGATCGCCATGATTTTAATGATGTTTTCAGTGGGTATATTTGAAACGGTATTTTAGGATATTTGGAACGTTCCAAATATCCCCACTCCAAATATCCCCTAGTACGATATTCGTTAGTAGTAGGGCAAGACAGCTTATTTCAATTATCCCCTGTCCAGTATTTAAAGTTACAATTAAGGGGAAAGCTGTATTTTTTATTTACAGATATCAATGTAATAATGCCGCGCAAATACAAAAGATCTTACACGAACAACATAAAAGGTAAATCGTATAAGCCCTACACACACTACTCAGAAGAAAATTTGCAGATAGAACTCCAAGCAGCTTAAAATCATCAATCAATCAATCTTATTATAGGATAAGCTGCTAAGCTGCTGCTGCTGCTGTATCGACACTCCAAAGTATTAGATTTAATAAGTTCGTTAATTTTAAATTTATTTGTAGTTTTTTTTATTTATTTAAACTTATCTGTATGTTTTTTTTATAGGTATGTGTTTCATTTGTTATTATAATAATAGCCTTAAAAATCTACCTTTCTAATCATTAAACGCTGACTGTGATAAATAACAACAATATTGATTTAATACCCTTAATGTCCTTTAGTTTCTCAACAAAATTAGAAAAATAATTTTCTAAATCCTAGTCTAGGTATATATCAATTAAAAAAATGTTTTTGTTATGCAAAATCTTGGCCTTAATTCGTTCCAATTATTGCTTGCCAGGTTTAAATCGAACAGAAGTAGAAAATCTATTAAAATAAGGTGAACAATTATCAAAATCCAAATATCCCAAACCTAGTAATATTTGGAACAGCACCTTTAAAAATATATAAAAAATTTATATGCAGGCTAGCTTACTGCAAAGGACAGCCACGTTGTAAAGCTAAACATAGTGATGCCATTAAAAATATATTTTGGTCACCAGCTATTTCAATTTTCGTTAAAATAACACTTTTATGCAAAAAACTGTTTCAAATATCCCCACTTTACGGTACAGTCAAGAGCACGTGAAGTTTTACACTTGTTGTGCGGGTCTGACCTCTAAGGCGATTGTAATAAGAACGTTAGAAAATCCAATGTGTCTAGCTCTACGTGCTCTTGACTATACTCAATTGCACCACCTTTTTGATTGTTTTATTATTAAAAAAAAATGATAAATTTTTGTAGAATGAAAATTGAAATGCATTTTAAGAAGTAGGTAGTTAAAGAATGAGCTTTTTAATTATTAAATATAGTCTAGTTCCCGTTCCCGTGGGAATACGAGGATAAAACATAGCCTATGTGTTATTCTGATGTGTAAGCTATATAACTTTAAAGTTTTTACAAAATCTGTTCAATGGTTTTTGCGTCAAAGAGCAACAAACATCCATACATCTATACTCACAAACTTTCGCGTTTATGATATTAGTGTTACTTGATGATAATGCAGCTTTCTATTGGTGAAAGAATTACTAAAATCGATTTAGTAGTTTCAATACAAACAAATCTTTCTTCTTTGTTAAAGTAAAGATAAGAAAAAGGTCAAAGGTCAGAAAAACGGTTTGCTGACCCGTTATAACGAAGCAATAACTGGATAACCAAAAAATTACGATAACTGTTTAGGATAGTCCTATAGATTAGAACGTGAACATGTCTAAACATGAAATTGCAAGTGTAAACGTAACTTCAAGATGATTCAATCCTACTTCAATATCACTATCACTACATAGTATAAAACAAAGTCGCTTTCTCTGTCCTTATATCCCTATGTCCCTTTGTATGCTTAAATCTTTAAAACTACGCAACGGATTTTGATGCGTTTTTTTTAATAGGTAGATAGAGTGATTCAAGAGGAAGGTTTTAATATAAGCATTGTACCCGTGCGAAGCCGGGGCGGGTCGCTAGTATAGTATAAAACAAAGTCGCTGTCCGTAAGTTTGTCCTTATGTATGCTTAGATCTTTAAAACTACGCAACGGATTTTGGTGCGGTTTTTTTAATAGATAGAGTCTTTCAAGAGGAAGGTTTGAAATAATTAATCTCACGCCTTTCATCCCCGAGGAGGTAGGCAGAGGTATTCCATTACTGGATATACCCACATTTCACTAGATACATTGGTCCCCTAAACGTGATAGGTGGTGAGCCCATCGCCGGACCGGGTCTATTTACACATGTCTCAGAATTAATTCTGAGACCTGCGGGTTTCCTCACGATGTTTTCCTTCACCGTCGAGCTAGTGATAAATATGTACGTAAGTTTTTGAAAAACTCATTGGTAAATCCCAGGATTCGAACCCGAGCCTCACTGATTTTCGGCCGGCTCTTTAACCGTAAAGGCTATCACTGCTCTTGATGCGGTTTTTTTAATAGATAGAGTGATTCAAGAGGAAGGTTTATTTATTATAATACTTGCATAATATAGTAGAGAACACTGATAATCCTACTTCCTACTAATATTATAAACGCGAAAGTTTGTATGTATGGATGCCTGGATGTTTGTTCCTCTTTCACCCAAAAACTACTGAACGGATTCTCAGGAAACTTTAGTTATATAGCTTATACATCTGAATAACACATAGGCTATATTTTATCCCCGTATTCCCACGGGAACGGGAACTACGCGGGTGAAACCGCGGGGCGCTGCTAGTATCATATAAACCGAAGCGAAGCGAGGACGGGTCGCTAGTTTTATTATAAAAGCAGTCATTGTCTGACGGATTTACTGACTGACTGATCGATCAACGCACAACCAAAACCGCTGTGTCTAGAAGCATGAAATTTTGCACAAAGGCTCCTTGAATGACGTAAGTGGGAACTAAGAAGGGATTTTTAGAAATTCCCACTAGAACGGGAATAAACAGAATCCACAGCTGCCGGGCAACACCGCTGTGCACATGGTCTTTGAGGCTACCAGCCTAACACCATCTCCCAAACCGCTTTGGGCTCGCGTGGGAGATTATAGCCCATACAAAGGCCTTTAGCTCAGCAGTGGGATGACACGGGATGATGATGATGATGAGACATAAAGTGAGGAAAGCAATAGACGTTGATGCACATAAATGTAGCCGGCGGGAATCGTACCAGCGACCTCCGACTGAGAATCCACGGTCACTACAATCTGAGCCCGTCGAATGTTTTAGTCTAGGTCAACCATAAAACTAGCTCTATGATCTAGACTTGTAGATAATTGCATCAGTCTGAATAGAGACCTGTATTTGAGAAAGGTATGGCCTTAATAGCTTTAATTTGACAGGCCTGTTGGCTCAGTTGGTTTGCCTTGCCTTCTGAGCCGGAGGTCGCGGGTTCGATCCCCCTCGCGGCAACATTTTTGTGCATGAACATGTCTGTTGGCTTGTCTGGTCGTTTAATATTTATTTAAGTATGTCTATCAGTTGTTTAGTACTCATAGTACAGGCTCTGCCTATTTTGGGACTAAACAACAGTATGTGAATTGTGTCCCACAATTTATTATTATTATTTAATTACATGTTTTCAGGGTTACAGTTCAGAGAAAATAGGGCATACTATTGCTTTCTTTGGCTTTGTCCGCATTTTTTTATTTAATGTACTCAAAGTAGTTTGTTCGTAACGTTCGAAGTAGCCTGTTTTTTATGCAAGCCATCTCGGTGAAACAGTAAAAATTAAAGAGTTATAGTGTTAATTGAACTTTAAATTATCATTATTATCACTTACCTAACTAATAAACTCCCAAATTTTCACACACAGCACACTAATAAAGTTTTCATTAGACCTCCGATGACACTTTTAAATTATCAAGTTTGTTCGAAAAGTTCATGCAAACTATTAAATATGTTTTAAAAATTACTATTTCTCTTTAAAAAAAAAAGCAATTTGACAGACAAAAAAAAAATCAGAATTCAATCCGCAAATCACAGCTGTAGTTTTATTATTTACAGATAAATGATAATTTATTTAAGAAGGTGTTTACTTTGTGCTCAAAATCATTATTTTTTTCTCATTTCTATAACTTGTGTTATTAAAATTGTAATATTAATGAGAAAAGTTTGTTGTAAAGTTCAGTTTAAACACAAGGTTCGGATAATACTGAAGGTACGATTTAAACTAATCATTTCTTTTATACGAGCGCGATAATGAGGCATGAGTCATCTTGCTGTCAAAATTTTATAACTGGTTTCAAGATGGTTTTTAAACTTACAACGCGTCACAGCACAAGCGCAATTCCTCATACATCCCAATTAGAATATTAATATAAAAAAATATGATGCATTCAATACAATACAATAACTCTTTATTGTATACCAAAAACAACACATTGTTGATACCAACATATTTTTATCCTCAAGTATGTGTGAATGTGTGTAAGTATTTTCTATTCTTGTTAATTTATTTAATATATAATTATGATGTATTTAATAATAATAATATAATAATATAATCTCACGCCTTTTATCCCCGAGGGGGTAGGCAGAGGTATAGAGGTATTCCATTACTGGATATACCCACATTTCACGAGATATATTGGACCCCTAAACGTGATAGATGGTGAGCCCATCGCCGGACCGGGTCTGTTTACACGTGTCTCAGAATTAATTCTGAGACCTGCGGGTTTCCTCACGATGTTTTCCTTCACCGTCGAGCTAGTGATAAATATGTACGTAAGTTTTTGAAAAACTGTATATGTATTTAAGTATACCAATATATTTATTTATGTAATAGTATTTAAGAGTATGTTCAATAATATATAGTGCACCGTCTACCCTAGTTCTAATCTCTCAGTTTCAGCCATCCTAAGGTTGTCTGGAAGAGATCGCTAAAAGCGATAAGACCGCCCATTGTACTTTAGTTAATGTTGGTATACATATTGTGTTGTTTTTTGGTGTACAATAGAGAGTTATTGTCTTGTATTGTATTGTATTAACTAAAGTGCATTCGTAGTTTAGTTTTGACTAACCAAAATTCTTAGTCAAAGATCAATAATAGAACGGTTTTCATAGATAGCCCTAAATTCAGTTATGCTATGTAATTCATTTTTCATTGTATTAAAAATAGCTGAAATCAATTAAGTAGTCGATACTGAACAAACTAATATCAGGAATTGCGCTTGTTCTGTCACATATTGTATAGGGTACTAGCGGCCCGTTACATGCTTCGCAACGTATAAATGAAGAACCACATCCACAGATTTCAAGCTAACTTTACATAAATCATCTGCTAAATAGTCCGAATAAAGCCTAAAAATTTGGTTTGGATAGGTGAGCCCGTTCTTGAGTTATAAAATAACAACGAACAGTGGCATTGATTTACATATATACTAGCGACCCGCCCCGGCTTCGCACGGGTGCAATGCTAACACTAAAACCTTCCTCTTGAATCACTTTATCCATTAAAAAAAACCGCATCGACATCCGTTGCGTGGTTTTAAAGATTTAAGCATACATAGGGATATTGGAACAGAGAAAGCGACTTTGTTTTATACTATGTAGTGAAGTCGCTAACGACTTATCCAAGTTGTTTTATAGAAAGTATGTATTCTGTTACCATATAGGTAATCGTGTATACAAATTCCAAGGGAACGTATAACAATTAAGTTAAATAAACAGTGAACTAGGAATGTATATCAGTGTCAACAATTCAATTTCTCGAGCAAAGTTTAAACAAAGCGCATGCAGAAAAAACAGAGTTTGCGGACCGCAGTGGCATTTCTAAAAGGTTACGATGTCTTCTAAAATGTGGCTTTGAAAGTGTCTAGGCAATGACAGGGGAATGAGAATTGTACAAATCTAAAAACCGAGTAGGTATCTTATTAAAATAATACCTTATAAGTTATTAGCTCCTAATAATAGCCACTGTTCATCACTGTGCTTTTCGGACTTTAAAAGTGACAAATGGTGAGACCATCACTGTATTCTTTCAATCAAGAATCTTAATAAGTAGATAGTTGAAATTGTCGGCTATGATAACTATAGCAAAAAATAGTAAAAATTAAAAGAATTCTCCATACATGAGACTTGTTTTTAACTGTACGAAGGTAATGAGTCTTTCGATGTACGACTCGCACTTGGCTAATTTCGCAGTTGTCTTGCTGTCCAAAAGCTCCAAACAAAATAAAAAAACAAGATTTTAATTTTTAGGGTTCCGTACCCAAAGGGTACAAACTTGACCCTATTAATAAGACTTTGCTGTCTATCTGGCAGTCCGTCTGTCTGTCACCAGGCTGTAACTCAAGAACCGCGGTAGCTAAAAAGTTGAATTTTTCACAAATTATGTATTTGTGTTGCCGCTATAACAACAAATACTAAAAACAAAATAAAATAAATATTAAAGGGGGGCTCCCATACAACAAACGCGTTTTTTTGCGGTTTTTATAGATAATGGTACGGAATCTCTCGTGCTCGAGTCCGACTCGCTCTTGGCTGGTTTTTATTATAACTTCAAGGCCATTTTCCATGACAGACGTCCTGACAAATCTTGTTCCTGTCTATATCGCAGCAATTACAGGCACGTCGCCGTAAAAGGGACATGGGCTATTAAACAGTTAAGCTTGACCACGACCCTTAAGGCTAGTCACACGGAGTGGGCGAGAGCGGGCAGCGGAGCTACCAGCGGAGCGGGCTCGCATTTTCCTCTAATTTTTTGTGCTCCGCGAGTCACACGGGGCTATTTAGTCATAAACTAGGTGGATCATGTATTAAAAGTACTGATACTGAAATAATTGATATACAGACACGAAGCGAAAATACTAACCACGTGCTTATTCGATTCACCTACTAGATTATTCTCTTTGCTGACTTGTCTCTTATTTACCTTCAACGCAGCTTGAGAATCGTAACTGCAACCTTCACAAGGCAAGGACACAGATTTAAGTTTCATGATACAAATGTGACAGAAAAACTATTTACCCTACAATAGTACAGACGAAATTATCGATTGCTCTCGCTTCCGCTGCTTTTATACCCACAGCCTTAGGTTCACGGCTAACGCGGTCACGGTGAAGGCCAGGGGAGTGATGCGTCGTGCCAGGGGAATGACAGATCACGCCCATTTGCTTATGTCATTTTCCTGCTTTAGTCTTCATTGGGCTCGTTTATGTGTCACTACATACAATCGCACGGTACTCTACGCTGTCCAACATGTGATCGTGACTGACAACTGATGATTGTAATGATAGGGACCCAAATAAGCTTTGAACGTATTTTTGACATTTGTAATTCAAGTGTTTTAGTACTGTAAGTCGATTAAGGCAACAAGTGCGTTGCTATACACTGTGAGCCCGTTGCCTAAATGTCTAAATAAATAAATCAAAATATAAAATAACTTTTTAGGTAACACTACAAATATATAGCTGACGTTATCTAAGAAAATGACTGGCGGCCTGGCTGATCTGGCTAGCTCTAGAAGCATGACAATTTGCACCACAGGAGGGATTTTCGGAAATTCCCACGGGAGCGGGAATTAACAGGCTCCGCGCGGGCAACTTCGCTAGGCATCTGCTAGTAAAATACAAAATTACTTTTTAGGTAACACTACAAAAGAAGACACATTATCGGTCCATAAAAATAAAACCCAGCCATTTTGAGCAAATTACATGCGATTAAAGTAATAAATCTCCAGTTATTCACACTATCTGATTTACGATACAAATCTTTAAGCGATAATCGACTTTAGCTGCTTGAATTTTAAGTTTTTGGTAAGTGGATAACCTATATTTCAATTTCAATAACGATTATGGGCAGCTGTATGGAACTTCAAATTTGTTATAACTATGAGTAATCGATGGAGTAGTGATGGACAGAAAGTAGGAAATCGATATCGATAATTTTGATTCCAGTCTTCGATTATAGTTAATTACGTTAAAAAAAAGAGCTGCCCTAGAGTTTGTTGCTGGTTCTTTTCGGGATACTGCATTTGGAACAAGCTACTCGTCGGTGGAGATGGGCTGCTGTTTACATTTGCCAACCTCCATGGACGAGTGTAAAGGCTTGTTATTAGACTATTGACGTTTCTAAGTGTATTTTTTTTACTTACAGAAATAAATAAATTTTCATTTCGTTTGACAAATTCAGAAGCAATAAGTAATTTAGAGGTCAAGTTGTGATATATAATTATATAATTTCGCAATTACTTCTAAGATATTTTTTTTTTGCTTAAAATGATTCACCGTAAAATATTAATATAAAAAAATCACAAAAAACTTTTTGATTTGTTTATATGGATCAGTATACTTTTTGAGCTCCGAAACGTGACAGATGGTGCCATTCAGAATCAATTCTGGGACCTGCAGATTTCCTGTTAAAGTCGAAACTGATTTAAACTTGCTTTGTGAAATTGTGGTTGATCCTAGTTTGCGTAAACTCTGGTCCAGGCAATTATATAAAGAGGCGATGAGAATTGTCCACTTGAGGACTGACCTAGGGCAATCTGCACTCACTTATCCTGTCAGGCGTAGAAATAAAACCAACTGCTATGCACCAATGATAAGAGTAGACAACCTGAGCTAAGTGGCTATTCTATTTCTAGAACAGTACGGTTGTCATATGAGAAACAACAGTTTTGTGATATACAAACTAAACTAGAAAAGGACTATAAGTATTGTCTTTTGTCCACTACTACGTCCTCGTTGCGCGATGCAAGTAGTCTATGTATTATTCTGATTCATAAGCGATGTTACTGCGAAGTTTTATCGAAATCCGATTAGTAGTTTTTGCGTGACCTTTCATAGAGTAACAAACTGTTGAGAAATGCAAAACCTACTAATTTAGGATGCATACTGTAGCGTCTGTCATGCCATCTGGTGGCGATTATTTACTTCTCTTATTATTATGTTGCTGTAGCAACATTATATTTTTTATAAAATGTATATCAATTCGCATTCATGTTTCTCTGCACATTTTTAAATACTAATATTTATAATGTTTTCAACTCAAAAGTGTATTAATTATCTACATTTTTACTCATCTGCACTAGAAAGCTGATAATAGTTTAAGATTTTTCAGTGCCTTATACACGCTGTCGGATTTTTATATGTATAATTAGTATGTACCTACTTTTTATTTCAACAAAATATTTTTTATCGATATCGAGGCTATAAACGTCCCGTCACTAAAATTATTGCTAACCAATCACTGGGTTTGTTTCAAGCCCTTTTTTTACTCCTAAATCAAATTAGTTCTGATTATAGAGAACTCATTTTTATTAAAATTAGTTTCATTTTTTCTCACTAGATATTACGGCGACTTTTCTGAGCTAATGGCAAATCAATCAAATCAAATCAAATCAAAAATAATTTATTTCTATAGGTATTAAACATACACTTAGAAACGTCAATATTTTATAATAACAAGGCACTCTAAAATCGTCCATGAAGATTGGCCAAATGCAAACAGCAGCCCATCTCCACCGACGAGTTGCTGGTTCCAAATGCAGTACCCCGAGAAGAGCCAGCAAGAAACTCAAGGGCAGCTCTTTTTAATCTCATGTCTCTTTTCAATCTACGTCTAAAAGGGGTTTAAGTGTGTCCAGATAATTTAAATGAACTATACAAAAAGAAAAGTGTTATCATTCTCCTTCCCTATTTATTTGGGGTATGTTACGTTATCCCGTCGTACTGCAAAAAAAATTTGCAGTTGTTTCTGCTCTTGTGTTTGGTAGTCACTATAGCTACCACGTGAAACAAAAATCCCAAATAGTATGTAACAGGCAAATGAGATTATTAAATAATATGTTTTAGGGATTCGTCAGGCATTTATATCTCTCAAGTTACCACGGCTTTCGATGGTGCAAACATATTATGAAGCGCGACTCCGTAAGCGAGACATGTTCGTGCATACAAACGTTGGGAATCGAACAATCAAGAAAATCGGACATCGAAAAATCAGTTATTGACTTTTTATTTGTATATTTTTCATTCGTCACATTATTTTGTATCAAGCTTTTGATTTTGATACAAAAACCCTACAAAAACTTACTGATTGCACATTTACGCCACTTTAATTTAATGATCAAAGGTTAAAAGCAACAAAACTTACCAATAAAAAAAGTTTTATTCACACACCACTAAGCAATCAGAGTTACGAATATTGTACCGGCCGTATTACGTCACTTCCAAGAAAGCTTTAAAATGGTGAGTCAGGGAGACTTTAAAAAAAGAGGCAAAAAGCGCAAAAAACCGCATCGGAGCAGGTGTGTCTCTCGAAGGACAAGTGTAAATGAAAGTATTCCGGGCTCAAACTGGTCAAGGGTGGGTTGACTGATATATCTAGTGTTCCGCATTATCATACATCTATATAATAATAATAATAATTGTGGGACACAAGTCACACATGGTTATTTAGTCCCAAACTAGGCAGTACCTGTACTATGGGTACTAAACAACTGATAAACAAATTTAAATAAATACTAAACACCCAGACACGAAGCCAACAGACATGTTCATGCACACAAATGTTGGCCCCGAGCGGGGATCGAAACCGCGACCTCCGACTCAGAAGGCAGGGTCACTACCAACGGGGCCAACAGGCCCGTCTCTCTTTTTGTCATACCATCAGTATACACCTATAATTGGCATAATGCACTGTCTCTAATGTAGTTTTTTTTTTGTATAACTAATATAATAATATATTGGTATATGTTGTAGGTGTATTTTATATAAATAAATAAATATCTTCTATGCATATAACAAAATGTAATAGGCCGATGTCTGTACATTTCAATTTGTGCGCACATCATGCAAGAACGAATGCACCAAAATAGATGCGGTTTTCACAGTTCTATTTCTGCCAGAAAAGAGTTTAAGAGTACCCTAAACCGAAGGGAATAATGAAAGTGGACGAAGCAAAACAAGTATGTAAGGATCGTAGCAAGTGGAAAGAAGTGGTATCTGCCTACCCCTACGGGAAAGAGGCGTGATTATATGTATGTATGTGTTTCTGCCAGATTAACTTAAAATCTGGTAGGAACATGTTTTATCTTGATAAGCTGCCTAGAAGCGGAATAATCTATAGATACATAGTTTTTTTCCAACTGGGTCACTGCGAGGACAAAGTCCTGATCAAAAGCTAGTGTAAAAAAAATTGGTTGTCTGTAAAGTCAGTTTAAGGGCGATATTTTTACGTGATAATGTAATAAGAAAACATTGATTGAAAATTGCATACTGGAGTGGAACAGAGATAGATGCGTCACAAGCCGAACGCTTAGGCCGATCGTGCCTCTCTATCGCTTGCACTCTCGGCTCAGGCGGAACGTGATACTTTTTCGTGCGTGCAGCCAGCTTTCATCGAATAGATGAATGAATGAAATAAGACGTTATCACATTAATAAAGTGATAATATGGTTTTTAATTAGTGCATTTCCAATGAGAGAATTTGTGACCAGAAGAATGATAATTATAAACAGAAAATCCATGAGTTTTACTACTGGCAAAAAAAATTAACAGACAGCGAGTCTGCAAAGGTTTCCGCTTTTCCATTTCGTTCACGGAACACTAAAAGTATTGGGGATCCTTATATGAAAATACAATAAAATCAAATAGTACCAAGTAGATCGTATCATATAAAGTAATTGTGATCAATTAATCATTAAAATAATACCTCCAAAAAATTATCTCTGTCTGATCTCAGTCAAGTAAAAGTCAAGTTCAAAATGCTTTATTCAAAGTAGGGATTTATACCTAAGTCCACTTATTGAAAGCCTTTGCAACTCCACTCCTTCGGTTTGTATAGTCGAGACGAAGCTGGACAAGAAACTGTTCAACACATCATTGCATTCTTATAAACAGTCAATACTATACAAACTACAAGCACAGTTTTTGTTAAACTGTGCTACAACTTACATCGTTTTAGAGCTGTGCTTTGCTGAAAAAACTTACAGTTATTGTTACCAAACGATGTGGACTGTATGTAGATCATTAATCTAGCTTAATGGTCTGTGATGTGAACTGAATGTTGAAATCAGGAAAATGAGAAAAACTCGCATAAATTAAAACCTGTACATAACATATTTCAATGCAAATAAAGTTGACAACTGGCCTAAATAAAAAAGCCGAAAACAAGACCTATTAGAGAAGTAGGAAGTCAAGACCATATACTGCACAATCTTACAACAATCTCATGCAGTCGGCGGTATCTTCTCAATTCAACAACAAAGACTTATTGCCGCCGACTGCATGAGATTGTTGTAAGATTGTGCAGCACATGGTCTTGACTTCCTACTTCCCTAATAGGTCTTGTTTTCGGCTTTTAGGCAGTCGGGTTTTTGGTTTTCTAAATTAACTTTTTTATTTCATACTTTTAGTAAGTACCTAAGCATCTTTAAACCGTTAGAAGACCTAAATTGTCATTCGAAATGGAAAATGGTAAAAGAAACCTAAACATGATTTTCAAATACCTATCCAATGATACTCCACTTAACATGTTTCTTCGATTTTCCTATTATTCTTTTTCACAATTTGACGCCAAAAATCCGCCATTTTGTTTTTTTCTAAATTTAATATACCCACCCAGTGTCACTCTCACTGTAAATACGAATCTAACGACACCTCTCAAGCTAAAATCCATCGAGCCGATCAGGCTGCAGAGCGTGCCATACATACATACATACATACAATATACATACTCTCGAAAAACATAACCCTCCTTCTGGCGCAGTCGGGTAAAAAGGAATGTCAATACAAAATACAATGTTTAATAATAAACCTTGCCACGGCTACCAGCCAGTTGCCAACAGAGTCCGGCAAAAAAGCTCCTCTTTTCAACCGACTTCAAAAAAGGAGTAGGCAATTCGATTTTATGTTTTTTATGTTTGTTACCTCAGAACTTTCGACTGGGTGAACCGATTTGGATGATTATTTCTTTATTTAAAAGCAGGTGTGGTTCTATTTCAATTTAGTCCAGTTGTGACAATGGCATCCATGAAAAAACCATATAAGTTGAAGTCGGTTTTTTACTCTATAGAGTTCTTCTTCTTTGTTCCTTTTAATACAATACAATAGTAAAATGAATTGACATTTTTAATTGACATAATTTTGCGAAATCGTCAAGTTAGAAGCCTCACCATGGAATTGAGCTGTTCTGATAATGTCAAACAACTCTTGACGTCAAGATAGCAGCCTCACTGAACGACCTGAATATCTCCGAAAGTATGATAACACTATTTATATGCTTCGGGCACTATTTGGCACTATTTAGGAAGAGTTGTTTGACATTATCAGAACAGCTTAATTCCATGGTGAGGCTTCTAACTTGACGGTCTCAATTTTGCTGTGTAATTTTTGACACGTTGGTGTAATATTATATAATCTCTCTTTTCTATTGTTTTGATTGGAAATTAATAATTTATACATAAATAAATAAATAACAATGTTTTATTTCAAAATTAAAATCCATACACACAGAGATAATTACTGTTTTAATGCATTGTCGTCATGGGACTTCACCTGTAGACAATGAATTTTGTGAACTTAATAATAATAAATATAATAAATAAATAAATAAATACCTACCTACGGAACCATCAGCGCAGTCAGCAAGCATTATACCAGCGAAGGTAAGCAAAAAGCGAGATCACAAAAGCATTTCTACTGCGCAGATCTTGTCATATAAAAAAGTCAAAAGAAAAAAGCTCCGAGAGCAATATGACGTAATCGTAAGCCTCTTGCCGTTGTGACCTCATCCTTACATCCATTGCGTGTTGTTGGTTTGTTTGCTTGTGCATTGTATTTTTGGATCCTTTATTTATTAATTTAACTTCATATACCAAGAAAATGTACATATAGTGAACTTAATGTGTAAAGGCGTTATCTACCAGTCAACCATCAGACATAATAATGATAATATTTTAAGAAATTAAATTATTTTTTTAAATTTTACACAATTTACACACGGTTAGGTACTCAGTCCTAAACTAGAGCCTCTACTATGTATATAGGTAGACATAGTTTAAAACTACTTAATTAAACCTTATGCAAGTGGTATTTGATTAAGTTGCATCAACCTTACAGGATCCATGTACTGTAAGTACATTTCATTATAGCCTACAATCCTAACTATATGTACATGACACATTTGGCCTAAACATAACTAGCGACCTGCCCCGGCTTCGCACGGGTGCAATGCTAATACTAAAACCTTATTCTTGAATCACTCTATCTATTTAAAAAAACCGCAGCAAAATCCGTTGCATAGTTTTAAAGATTTAAGCATACATAGGGAAATAAGGACAGAGAAAGCGACTTTGTTTTATACTATGTAGTGATATATTAGTATGTGTTAATCTAGTTTAATTAGTTTAAATTTCTATAAATATCTACATATAATTACTAGCATTATGTTATACTCGTATATTAGAATAGGTTTTGTTTGTTTTTCTGTTTTACGTTATTTTATGTACTTGTACAACATAAGGATTGCAATAAATAGCATTATAAATAATCTGAAGCTAACAAGGATCTTTTTTTAAAAACCCATGGCTAAAAATTTTAATAACACAAAAACAACGAATGGCTTCGAAAAACACAACTAGTATCCAATTCCCTTGATCTTGACCCCTTTTTTATCTTTTTACAGTAATTTGACACCACAAAAAACATGGCGGCTTTTGCAAATAAAAAACTACACTTAAAGTTTTTCATAAGATATTTGCGTGTCACGGTGATTTAATGCTTCGATGGAATATTTTTTTTGGGTACTCTGATGTAGGCTTTTATTTGTCGATTATGACGTTAAAGCAAGTTAAGGATTCTTTTATGTTGCTATGCAAACCTGGGGGCCAATTCCATTAAATGTCAACGGTTACAGTTGCATGACAATGACATGTCAATGATCAGTCAGAAAAGTGCCAAAATAACACCATTGACTGACCATAGACATGTCATTGTCATCCAACTATAACCGTTGACATTTAGTAGAATTGGCCCCCTGAATACTGAGTTCGACTAATCATAACTCCCATATCACTAGCTCGACGGTGAAGGAAAACATCGTGAGGAAACCCGCAGGTTTCAGAATTAATTCTGAGACATGTGTAAACAGACCCGGTCCGGCGATGGGCTCACCACCTATCACGTTTAGGGGTCCAATGTATCTCGTGAAATGTGGGTGTATCCAGTAAAGGAATACCTCGACTGCCTACCCCCTCGGGCATAAAAGGCGTGAGATTATATTATTATGTAACTCCCATAGAGCAGTAATAGCCCTGCGGTTAGAGCCCGCTTTACAGTCTTGAGTGATGGAGTTTGAGAATGTGTTTTTCACAAACCTTACAATAACATCCATAATATAAAACAGTGGTAAGCTATTAACAGTTACGAACATACGTGTGTGCTGCAGCAATTCAAAAAGGGAGCAGCTCAGGGCAATGCTTTGCCAAGCAGACAGAACCACGGGTTTTCAGCCTCTACCTACGAGAACGCCAGTTAGCAATTATTGGATAATGGTCATGACAAAGAGATTAAAATATATTTTTATTATTACCCCCTGCATTGGGAATATTTTCATACAAAACTTTGAAGCATGTTTGAAGCTCAAGCGTCATGTCAGGTAGTATGAACGCGAGCTAGGTCATTCGGTCGAAATTGTACTAGACTTATTCCACTTGGAATAACTTTTAGCTTAAAATTTTCCTCGCTTTGTCCCCTCTATGCCCTATTATATTTTAATCTCTTTGGGTCATGACAATGCCACCTGTTTGCCAGTAATTTATTATACACTAGCGACCCGCCCCGGCTTCGCACGTGTGCAATGCTAATACTAAAACCTTCCTCTTGAATCACTCTATCTATTAAAAAAACCGCATCAAAATCCGTTGCGTAGTTTTAAAGATTTAAGCATACAAAGGGACATAGGAATATAGGGACAGAGAAAGCGACTTTGTTTTATACTATGTAGTGATAGTGATATTATACACAACACGATACATCCATAAATATGAAATAAATACAAATACACTATACCTATATTATTGCCTCAGACCTCTGTTATTACCTGTCATAATATACTATACAAACAAAGTAAACCGCGAGTTGGACATTTCTCTAGGGGTTCCGTCCTTATCAAAACCTTCAGTTTAGTGTAACAAGTTTTACGAATAGGTCGTCCCTGGTCACCCTGGTCACGATGTTGTTAGGAGTAGGAAATACAGTTTGGGAAAATTAAGATAAGTTAGTTAACTTACGGCAACGGTTGTCAAACTTTTTTGGCGACGAAACCATTTCGGAAAACTAAATATTTGATGTATTTCTTGAGGAAAACAGCATTTTACAGAATTAATTCTAAGACATGTAGTACAAAAGACCCGGGGGCCAATTCCACTAAATGTCAACGGTTATAGTTGGATGACAATGACATGTCAATGGTCAGTCAATGTTATTTTGGCACTTTTCAGAGCAAATAACCCCATCGACTGACCATTGATATGTCATTGTCATCCAACTGTAACCGTTGACATTTAGTGGAATTGGCCCCCGGTCCGGCGATGGACTCACCACCTATCACGTTTAGGGGTCCAAAGAATATCTCGTGAAAGTGGGTACATATCTAGAAAAGGTATACCCCTGCCTACCCCCTCGGGGATAAAAGGCCTGAGTTTTTTTAATATTTGACGGAGCCCCAAAATAATAGAATACTGTTTTTATGTGTAGTATTTATTATTATAATGGGAGGAATATGAAATAGTTTTTTAGTTTTCATCAATTGGTTTATATCAAATTTGACGTCAATAAGTGGTCAAATCAAATGTTTTTATTCAATGTAGGGGCTTATAAGTCCTCTTATTGAAAGTCATAGCGACTCCACCGCTTTCGGTATGAATAGTTGAGGTGAACAAGGGCAAAAAACTCCTCATCACATTATTCTTTTAAACAATCAATATAATACAAAGTACAAGTAACATTTTTTTTTGTTTTTTCACCCCTTACAGAGTAGGCAAAGGCATTATGCAGCCTCGTCATTAGTTAATGATATCCTTGTGTAAGTTCCAATAGTTAAACTTTCATCTTAGTTAAATGGCTCTGCTTCAGAGTCCATGCACAAAAATACAGTGTTTTTAACACTTTGTACATCCCTAACTTGGTTATCAACAGTAAAATGATAGCACTTTTACTGAAAGACTTCATTGTGACTTCTTGGGGCAATCAAAAATGTCCATATCTCGCATTTTATCGAATTTCCCATTCACTGCACACCTTCACGGACACTTGCCACATAATAAACTATCACTATTATGAGTCAAAACCCGAAATACACAGCAAAATGAAAATTATACAAAAAACATGACGTCCCTCTTCGGATTCCCGCCAAAAAGTCCAGGTACAAGTTACATTGTGTTAGTGTTTTGCTGAGCTCTTTAATTAAGTTGCAAGATTTGACAAAAACTAACAAACAAACATTGTTAATAAACTACAAATTGTCACACTCAAAGAGGTTGGAGAAAACAACTTTTTTCCTCCAGAAAGATAAACTTTTTCTTCAAACCTCTTTGGTAATCGAGATTTTAAAAACAAGCCTAATATACGTAGATTTTAAATGCACAGTTATTCAATATAATAGAAAATCTATTAATACCTTTATACAATATGTAACAAAATACGTAACATAATTAGTTGGTTCAGTATGGACTACATAATCGATTTCGGCTTTCTTAATGTGTTAAATTTTTCGAAAAATGAATTAGCATTTTAGGGCTATCTATGGAAAGCGTACTATTATTGCTCTTTATTTAAGAAATTGGGTTAGACAAAACTTAAGTACGAATGCATCATTTTTTTTTATATGAATACTAGCGACCAGCCCCGGCTTCGCACGGGTGCAATGCTAACACTAAAACCTTTCTCTTGAATCACTCTATCTATTAAAAAAAACTGCATCAAAATCCATTGCGTAGTTTTAAAGATTTAAGCATACATAGGGATATAGGGACACAGAAAGCGACTTCGTTTTATACTATGTACATGTAGTGATACTAATTAGGGTGTATAAGGAATTGCGCTTATTCTGTAACGCGTTGTAGGATAAAGAGTATGTAAAAATGAAAGTCTATAAATGTTGTATGATGTGCTGACGCGCTGCATATAGGTCAGTTGACGACAAGTCTTTGCATGTACGTCAGAAACGTGGACTTGCAATTATGTATTTATGTATTTATTGCGTTAGAATCCATGCAGTTTTGATTTTTAATATTCGGACGCAAAATTGTACGAATAAGTACTGTCAAAATTGCGAGTATAATTTTTGGAAGTAATATCTTTATAGAGAACTAGCTGGCCCGCGGTTTCACCAGCGTATTCCCGTTCCCGTGGGAATAAGGAAATGAAAAATAACCTTCATTAATCAGGGACATTGTAGCTTTAAATTGGTGAAAGAAAATTTTAAATTGGTCAAGTAGTTTTTGAGTTTATATGTAACAAACATATAATAATACAAATGTTCCTCTTATATTATTAGTGTAGATAAAGAAAGAAAAAAATCTTTAAGATGTCTGCATCAAAACCAAAAAATACGCTGGAGAAAAAATATATATATATATATACATATATAATCTCACGCCTTTTTTATCCCCGAGGGGGTAGGCAGAGGTATTCCATTACTGGATATACCCACATTTCACGAGATATATTGGACCCCTAAACGTGATAGGTGGTGAGCCCATCGCCGGACCGGGTCTGTTTACACATGTCTCAGAATTAATTCTGAGACCTGCGGGTTTTCTCACGATGTTTTCCTTCACCGTCGAGCTAGTGATAAATATGTACGATATGAGAAAAAATGAATACTACGAATTTGCAAATCGGGATAGGGCGTGATAGTATATTTAAGAAATCATCCTGGCTGACTACTGGTAGTCCGATACAAAAATTTCAGAACTAAAAAAAAAAAAAGTTCACTAACCGACCTTATGGAATATCATTAAAAAGACTACCATAATTAAGTTAATTTGACTTGAAAAGCATTATGACAGTATTTCTCATAAATTAAACATGCTCCATCGTCGACAAATGGTTTGCATAACACTACATAGTATAAAACAAAGTCGCTTTCTCTGTCCCTATATCCCTATGTCCCTATGTATGCTTAAATCTTTAAAACTACGCAACGGATTTTGATGCGGTTTTTTAATAGATAGAGTGATTTAAGAGGAAGGCTTTAGTGTTAGCATTGCACCCGTGCGAAGCCGGGGCTGGTCGCTAGTTATTAATAAAAATAAAAAAATAAAAAAAATCTTGAACTTGGTGCCGAACTATTTACTCAGTCTTTTGTTTTTTTATTTAGTAATCTTTTACTAAATCAAATACTAATATAATATTTACATATTATTACAGTGCAAGTTCCAAGATCCCTCACCAGGATTCGAACTCGAGCCTCATGCTGAGAGGCAGGTTTATGAAGAACAACTATCGTTGCTCAGTGACTCAATCACAGGCCGAAAATACAAATTCGACAAAAAAAAAAAATAAGGTTTCTCTTCGATACTTTTTCAAGGCAAACGTTGTTTGATACTTTTCAGTACCTAATATAACTAAAAGTAATAGCATAAGAATAGAGTGGCTTGTTAATTTTTATACGTTCCGTAACACGATAACGCGAAATTTGGTTTGACCCAAGTTATAGAAGATAGAGAATATAGGAATTAAATACAAAAGTAACATATTTATAATAGTCTATATTGATCTTTGAGTATTAAACCAACAGGAGACGTCACGCGTACTAGTTTCTTTACAAAAAGGTCTGCCAATTTCTGCGGGGGGGACGAGGAAACGCACACAAATAATGTTAATACAAACACATTTTTTGACAAAAGAATTAAACACTAGCTTGAACTAGATGCACACAAACACATTAACCAATCAGAGCACTCCGTGAACTCAAAAAAACTAGTAGTATATAACAGGTATGATCGTTGACCGACACTTTTTTTTGGCAGAGGGGAACGCCTGTCAGTGGCGTCTCCGGTTGGTTTAATACTCAAAGATATTGATGGACTTATATAAATTCTGCATTACCGAAAGCCAATTGTGAAGAGCGCTGACTCCTATGATACAACGCATTTTTTTTTTTTATAAAAAAAAGTGGGCAAACGAGCAAACGGGTCACCTGATGGTAAGTGACTACCGTCGCCCATGGACACCTGCAGCTCAAGAGTCACAAGTGCGTTGCTTTTGAGGTGGGAGTACGCTCTCTTCTTGAAGGTTTGAAGGTCTTAGTTCTATCTTCTTTCTTTCTTCTCTTTCTTCGTTAGAAGGTCTATCTTAGTTTAGTAGTCAGAGATCCAACTATTTAAACAGACACTTATTGAAACCCAAATATGCACTCTATTGTATATCCGTAGGTTTAAGTTTTTGAAATAAATATTATTATTATACTGGTGGTTTTTTTTACCGTCTGGAAAAAAATATCACGTATAAGGTATCTAGAGCCGAACTTATATACGAGATTAATTGTTAAATATACTTAGTCATGTTTAATGCAATTTACAAAATCTAGAAAACTTCGCGCACTACGAGCCTTTTACTTTTTAAAATACTATTTCAAATATTTTTATGTGTAATAATGACTACAATTGAGTAATGTATATTAGTGTGTATTAGTAACGTATGTATTATAAGCAAGAAAAAAAAATTTTTAAGTAACAGTGCCAAATGAATCTATTACACTTACCTATCACACCATATTTTTTTCCAGACTGTAAAAAAAGTCGTCCTGTATATTAAAATTTGTTAGCTTTTATTTCGATATCTGTACCTAGTGCAAAAAAAAGTCGTTTCCCGAAGTATGTACGCTTAGATCTTTTAAACCCCGCAGCGGATTTTATGCTGTTTTCACAATGAGCGATAAAAAGGAACGGTTTGTCTCATGTATCGGATTAATATAAAATTGTATATTAATTCATAAAATTTAAAAAACAAACTAACACGCTGTACATCACTATCACTATCACTACATAGTATAAAACAAAGTCGCTTTCTCTGTCCCTATATCCCTATGTATGCTTAAATCTTTAAAACTACGCAACGGAATTTGATGCGGTTTTTTTTAATAGATAGAGTGATTCAAGAGGAAGGTTTTAGTATTAGCATTGCACCCGTGCGAAGCCGGGGCGGGTCGCTAGTAAATAATAAAAGCGGAAAAAAGTGACGTTTTAGCGCGGTATTGAGGGTCTTTTCAAAGCATGTTTATAAAATAATATTTTTTTTGTTAGAAAAAAAACAAGAAAGAAACACGGTTTTTTATTCTCTTTACATGTTAATTCTATTTCTCTTACATATTTGTACGTACCATTAAGTATCCTTAGACACTGGACAAAAATCCACAGCGGTTGTTGTCTAGTGTGTAAGTAGATTTATTATATCTTTTTTTTGTTAATTGTATACTAACATAGTCCTAAGTTTCATTGTTACTAATATTTAAATATGAATGGAAACAAGTCCGAAATAGAGTTATTATTATTATTCTCTTTATTTATTTTTGGTCTTAGGTTAGGCTTTTTACAATATGTATGTCGCAGTCGGATTGTATAATCCGCCGTATTACATTACGGCTAGCCGTTATCAAAAACAGGGCCGTTTTGAAATGCGGCGGTTCAACGATTAGCCGGATTGGAATGCAGCTGAATAAAAAACCGCCGGAATGTATTCGCTGCCATACGTTATTCAACACGGCTAGCCATAATGTAATACAGATAAACATTAGCCGCCTCTTTGACAGGTTTAGTTCAGTTTCGTGGCGCTGCCGTTTCGGTGATGCCAGAAGGTTGCTTTTGTAACCTTTTAGGTGATGTTTTACTCCGTCAGGTTACTTTTAGGTTATTACACTATTCAAAAGGTTACTTTTATGTGATTTTCCGGAAGTTGTACAAGATGGTTTTTTTTATTTATAGATATAGTAGCTTCATATAGATAACATCAGAATAACACATAGGCTTTATTTTATTCCCGTATTCCCAGGAGAACGGGAACTACGCGGGTGAAACCTAGGGGCGGTGCTAGTAAAATATAAACTTCAATCGAAAACTGAAATATTACACCTTATATAAGCAAATATATATCTATTTAAGTTGTTGTTGTCAATTGTAATTAGATTTAGAAGTTAATAATAAGCAAATAAAAAATATAAACTTATGTATAAAATGTTTGGAAAAGTTTAATTGTAATAAGTATTTTTAGATGGCTGTCCCATTTTAAACATTGTTTTATTTTGTGAGTATGGGCACCCTACAATCTAAGTAGTAGTACGATGCGGCTAAACGTGGCCAGCCATAATGAAGAACGTATCGTAATGACAATCCGCCTAATCGTTGAACCGCCGCATTTCAAAACGACCCTGTTTTTGATAAAGGCTAGCAGTAATGTAATACGGCGGATTATACAATCCGACTGCGACATGTAAATAAAAGAAAAATATATAAAAACATTTACAAAATAAAATAAAAATTACACATTATAGAAAACCTAACCTAGGGTGTCTTGGGCAGCGGGGCAGAGGCTCAAGCTGTCGGTGGTCAGGGCTGCAGAGAGAGGAACCAACGGACTATCCGCGCCGTGTCCAAGATCACCGCCTTCTGTATCTGACCCTTGATCCAACCACCTTATTATTATTATTATTAAAATAGTTGCACTTGATTTAAAATTACCTTATATAGGTACCTATACATATACGTAAGATTTTGTAAAACTCGAACCCGAATCTCACGAATGAGAAGTGGGCTCCTTACCCACAGGCTCTTAATGAATGCTCTAAGTTGTTTTTAATATAAAATCTGTGTTGCCAGCCAAATACCTTTGCCTCACCACACTCTCTAACCCAAAAAAACTCAATTTTACTTTTTTACTTTACTTTTTAGGGTTCCGTACCTCAAAAGGAAAAAACGGAACCCTTATAGGATCACTTTGTTGTCCGTCCGTCCGTCCGTCTGTCAAGACCCTTTTTCTCAGGAACGCGTGGAGGTATGAAGCTGAAATTTATATCAATTACTCAGGTCTACTGTCCCTTGAAGCTGTGAAAAAATCAAACTTCTAAGCCAACGCAATCAAAAGATACAGCCGTTTATGCCGCAAATTTTCGACACTTGCAAGGGAATCAAAACCTACAGGGTGCTTCCCGTGAACTCAGAATCTTGAAATTTGGTACGAAGCAACGTCTTATAGCATAGATAAAGGAAAAATTACGAAAACCATAAATTTGCAAGGTTGTACGGAACCCTCGGTGCGCGAGTCCGACTCGCACTTGGCCGGTTTTTTGTGCTTCTGTTTCTTTTTACTGTTTTTATAATTGTGGAAAGGCAATAAAGTTAATTTATTATTATTATTATTTACTATTAAATACGAATGTAATGTCACCTGATATATGAAAATCTACAACCCGTAACAGTTAGTATATTAATATAAAAAATATGATGTCTTCGTACTTTAGTTATGTCTAACCAATTTTCTTAGGTAAAAAGCAATAATAGTACGATTTCCATAGGTAGCACTAAATTCAGCTATGCTAATTAATTTTTCGGGAAAAACACATATTAAAAATAGCTGAAATCGATTAAGTACTCGATACAGAACAAACTAATTTCAGGAATTGCGCTTATTCTGTTGCATATTGTATAAGTTCTTCAAATGCCTTTCTTTGCATAGTAACTCCGTTTCCATTGGAATATGTCATTAAATTTCTAAAGGTCAACTGCAAGTTGCGTCACTCGGTCTCAATTGCACTTGCAAAGATGCAACCAATCTGTAGTGTCGTGAGTCAATTGCCGAGACTGCTTGGCGACACTATTAATATGCATCTGTGGGTTAGAGTTGGATTTTCCGTGCTGGTATTTACGGGACAGTATTGCGGGACATAATACGAGTCATCATCATCATCAGCCTACATTCGTCCGCTGCTGGACATAGCCCTCCCCTGATGAGCGCCATAGCGCCCTGTCTTCAGCTTGACGCATCCAACATCTGCCTGCAACCTTTCGCAGATCATCATCCGATCTGGCCTGAGGGCGTCCTACACTGCGTTTGCCGAGTCGCGGTCTCCACTCCAGAACACGTTTACCCCAACGGTTGTCGGTTCTTCGCGTGATATGGCCGGCCCACTGCCACTTCAGCTTGCTAATTCTTTGAGCTATGTCGATAACTTTGCTTCTCTGTCGGATGTATTTGTTACGAATACGAGTAACAATGTTGATCGTTTCAGACATGACGTTAAAAAGAGCTGCCCTTTAGTTAGTTACTGGTTCTTCTTGGGGTCTCGTTAGATAGGTTTGCATTCAGCCAACCTCCATGGAAGAGTTTAGAAACTTTTGTTATTAGACTTAAGTCGTTTATAAGTGATTTTTTCCCTACAGAAATGAATGAATTTTTACTTTGACTTCACTTTGGTTTTCTCTGTCTGTACCTTTCTCTGTAGGTACCTACTGTATCTGCCTACCCCATCGGGAATAAGGCGTGATCATATGCATGTAATAGAATAATACATATATTTATATTCAATGTAGGGGTTAAGCTGGGGTCAAGAGTGCAGAGTATGCATGAAAAGGCTTATGGATGTGCAAGCGAGTGAAGTATGCGAAGATCGGGCAAAGTGGCGATCCATCGTCTCTGCCTACGGGAAGAAGGCGCGAGCTGTATGTATCTATGTACAGTGGTTTCCCCACATCTATATTATTAACCAACTCATTCCTCAACAATGATTGTGAAAGTATTATCATTGAATATGATATTCCACGATTAGAATTACTATAAAAGATACTATAGAAGATATTAAAGAGCAGTGATAGCCCGGACGGTTAAAGAGCCGGCCGAAAATCAGTGAGGCTAGGGTTCGAATCCTGGCATGTACCAATGAGTTTTTCAAAAACTTACGTACATATTTATCACTAGCTCGGCGGTGAAGGAAAACATCGTGAGGAAACCCGCAGGTCTCAGAATTAATTCTGAGACATGTGTAAACAGACCCGGTCCGGCGATGGGCTCACCACCTATCACGTTTAGGGGTCCAATATATCTCGTGAAATGTGGGTATATCCAGTAATGGAATACCTCTGCCTACCCCCTCGGGGATAAAAGGAGTGAGATTATATTATTATTATTATTTATAGAATTACTAAGCGGAATGAGAACAAAACAAGAACATATTACAGAACAATTTGAAAGAAGCCGAGAATAACTAATTACTAGTTACAACGAAATATTTTACGGGACGCAAAGGGACATGAAATACGGGACACCTTTATATAACCGGACCAAATCCGAGACATCGTGATGTGTGGTCGATTGAAGAATTGTATCTCGTGTTTTGTCAATGAGTGCACTTGTATTCAATCTAAGAAGTCAGAAGTCAATTAGGAGACCGCTCGGAGACTACTTTGTAGCTGTTTCCATGCAAGCAGGATATATGCAAATGTGTAGGTATAGCGTTTGCAATAGTTTGCATGTATCCTGCATGTTTTAACTCTGTTCTGCAGTTTTGAAAAATTTCAATATTTATAAAGACGAACCTGTTGGTTTCATTCCCGCCGGAGGACAATATTTGTGCGCATCAACATAAAATCTGTTAGTATTTAAGCGTGTTCAGCCTAATTTGGGATTAAGTAACTATGTGTGAATTGTGTCCCACTATTTATTAGTAGCTCAGGCAGACGTTGTACTTGTGTATTTGAACAATCCATAAACCCATTAAAAATTACTCAAACAGAAAAAATCATCAAAATCGGTCCAGCCGCTTCGAGTTTATCGAGACTAACCAACTGCTACTGATTTTTATAAATAAAAATACATTTATAATTTTTACGGGACAATGTTATTGTCAACGGGACACGTCAAGTCAAGTTCCCACCAAAATCGACAACTCCCTCAACCACTAGAATTGTGACCAAAGACCTTGGTTTGGAATTAAATTCCGTTGGCGTATTAAGTTTTGAACTCGCCTCGCCCACTCATTCAACAAGCTGGAAAATTAATAAAGTTGAAAACAATTGAGTAGCTAACTTGGTGAGGACCTTGAAGTGTGTAAGTTAATATCTTATTGCGAGAGAAAGTGGTTGCTACCCGACAATGATGCTTGGAACAGACGGGCCAGTTGGCTCAGTTGGTAGTGACCCTGCCTTCTGAATCGGCGGTCGCGGGTTCGATCCCCGATCGGAGCCAATATTTGTGTGCATGAACATGTCTGTTGGCTTTTTTTTAATAATAATATATATATAATAATATAATATAATCTCACGCCTTTCATCCCCGAGGGGGTAGGCAGAGGTATTCCATCACTGGATATACCCACATTTCACGAGATACATTGGACCCCTAAACGTGATAGGTGGTGAGCCCATCGCCGGACCGGGTCTATTTACACATGTCTCAGAATTAATTCTGAGACCTGCGGGTTTCCTCACGATGTTTTCCTTCACCGTCGAGCTAGTGATAAATATGTACGTAAGTTTTTGAAAAACTCATTGGTACATGCCAGGATTCGAACCCGAGCCTCACTGATTTTCGGCCGGCTCTTTAACCGTCCGGGCTATCACTGCTCTACTTCACTCACTCGGCTTTTTTTTAAGTATGTTTATCAGTTGTTTAGTACCCATAGTAAAGGCCCTGCCTAGTTTGGGACTAAATAACCGTGTGTGAATTGTGTCCCACAATTTATTTATTATTTACTATGAAAAGTCCAACTTCCAGAAATGGAATAGATACCTCAGCCAATCCCTAACGACATGAGCGTTTACATTATGTAACAGAATAGGCGCAATTCCTAAAATTAGTTTGTTCAGTTTCTACTGCTTCAGCTATTTATAATGGGTAAAATTTTTCCGAAAAATAAATTAGCATAAATGAATTTACGGCTACCTATGCTCTTCATTTAAGAAATTTGGTTAGACAAAGCTGATGTACGAATGCGTCATTTTTTTTATATTAATGTAATTAATTAGGATCCTGGCATGTACCAATGAGTTTTTCAAAAACTTACGTACATATTTATCACTAGCTCGACGGTGAAGGAAAACATCGTGAGGAAACCCGCAGCTCTCAGAATTAATTCTGAGACATGTGTAAATAGACCCGGTTCGGCGATGGGCTTACCACCTATCACATTTAGGGGTCCAATATATCTCGTGCAATGTGGGTATATCCAGCAATGGAATACCCCCTCGGGGATAAAAGGCGTAAGATTTTTTTTTTAATTAGGGTGTATTAGGAATTGCGATTATTGTGTGACGCGTTGTATAAGCCCAAAATATAACGGGAATGTAAATTATCTATCATTAAATTCAAATTAGATCAGTAATTCAAAGAGTTGACGTGCGTTGCGGCCTCGACATATATAAATGTTTAACTAAGTATGCACTATGGTAAAAGAACTGAGGATTCGATTTGTGATATCTTTAGCAGACTGTGCAAATGAGGATAGCGTTTTGACAGTCTCCTTTACATAAATTAATAGTAGCTAAGCTGTGATAGCCCAGTGGTTAAAGAGCCCGCTTCTCATTCGTGAGGCTCGGGTTCGAATCCTGGCATGTATCAATGAGTTTTACAAAAAGCTTACCTACGTACATTTTTATCACTGCAAACATCGTGAGAAAACCCGCAGGTCCCAGAATTAATTCTGAGGCATGTGATAGCACCCCGGTCCGGCGATGGGCTCACCACCTATCACGTTTAGGGGTCCAAAGAATATACTGGTGAATCGCGGGTATTTTCAGAAATGGAATACCTCTAGATAGATGTATAAATCATTTTATTGCAACACAATACACACACATATATTAAAATAAGAGAGAAAAAATAAGATAAACACTATACAAATCAACATAAAATAACAAAATACCTACTTACTAACTAAAGATTGCAATGTATGTGTGTGCGTGGCGGTGCAAAGGGACACAGCTCATGGTGTAGCTTTGCTCAAAGAGCAAACTTTACCTACCCTAAGCACAATTTTTTTTTATTCTTCTCGGTTTCAGGTACCTACTGTTTATCTGTAAATTTTACAGGTGCGTATCGTAATAGTACATTATGATATAAGTGCGGTAAGTTGAAAATTACAGCTGAGGCGATATTGCTAGCCCAAGCCTTAGATGAGGGCTACAAGAAAGCAGAGGCTATAATTGTCAAAGCGCACGTATATCATACGACGTTTTATAACATATTTGCAAGGAAATAAATAAAACTCGGACATTCATAAACGAATAAAAACAATACAGCGATAAGAAAAAGCGCGCGGAATGATTTTTACTTTTTCACAAATTAGCGATGCGCGCGCATCAGCATTTCTTTTAGGCCAGCGGTAGTGTAATGTGCGTTTTACATTACATTACCGCACTTGTGCTTAATGAGATACAATACGATATTGAAATTGGTAAAATAAGAGACCTTTTACGAGAAAATGTGTTATAAAAGCAAATTACACTTTGAAAAGTCAATAGTACTAAGGCAGTCCAAACTCGTGCATGGAGATGAATCAATGATATCCGCTTCAAATTAGTTCAAACCCAAGTACAGATGGAACGTTGTAACACAGATTATGTTCTGTCAACGCGTGATAAATTCGTAATGTGTAACCATCTAGGTTACGTGTCGTGAGACAGAACTGTAAATTTCCAGAGTGAATCGGTATCAATCTGATTATTGAAACTAGATTGGTCAAAAGAGCAGTGATGGCCTTACGGTTAAACAGCCTGCTTCACATAATAATCAGTGAGACTCGGGTTCGAATCCTGGCGTGAAGAAATGAGTTTTTCAAAACTTACGTACAATTAATTCTGAGACATGTGTGACCCGGTCCGGCGATAGGCTCAGTCTATCATGTTTAGGGGTCTAATGAATATCTCGTGAAAAGTGGGTATATCCAGAAATGTAGTCTGCTTACCCCCTCGGGAATAAAAGGCGTGAGATTATTATTATTGGTCAATTTATGAGAAGCGAGAAATATCACATGAAATTAATTTTCATATCACACGTTATTTCACTTGATCGAAATTAAATTACACGACCATACCACATCCACACACACCCACACTCCCGACATTCTTCACATGCACCTAACTGTCACATATTGCAAATACAAATAATTTATTGCGTGCCACATTATACAGGTACATAGACATTTTCCAGGTAGGTAGGTACATTGGTGTTAAAAATATAATGTAGCGCCCCGGTGGGGCGTGGCAATATTAGAGACACACATAATTATATTACATGCAAGTTACTATCTAATTTATATATAGTAAAATATATTATTTCTCCTAGTTATTTTAAAAAAAATGTATTGGTACTTTCTAAGAGGTGGAGCCAGGAGTGCCATAGCACAGGTTATCCTAGTTTAGGCTCCTGTCTCCCACCTATCCTCTAGTTTCTTAGCCCTATTTTTGTTACATTTTTTGTTTTGTGGTAGAAAAATTAAACCGTTTTTTCATTTTCAAATTTGCCAGGTAATCAAATTAAAAAGCTTATCCCAAAACAGCTCTCAAATGCAATTCTTCTCGGGGTGCTGCATTTGGAACCAGCAACTCGTCGGTAGAAATATACTGCTGTTTACATTTAGACACTACACAGTCAACTAGAACTGTTTTATCATTTATTTAATAACAACTAGCGACCCGCCCCGGCTTCGCACGGGTGCAATGCTAATACTAAAACCTTCCTCTTGAATCACTCTATCTATTAAAAAAAACTGCATCAAAATCCGTTGCGTAGTTTTAAAGATTGAAGCATACATAAGGACATAGGGATATAGGGACAGAGAAAGCGACTTTGTTTTATACTATGTAGTGATAATAATTATAAAATACACATAATATTTACAAACTCAACTAAACTAAAGATAAATAATGACCTCCAGAGCACCATGTTAAGGTAAGGCACCCAAAATGCTGGCAGCATTACCCCTCTGGACTGGACCAAAACTGTTATCACTGCCTTCTGAGTCAGTTCGCGGGTTCGATCCCCGCTCGCCAACATTTGTGTGCATGAACATGTCTGGTCACTATTTATTTAAGTATGTTTATCAGTTGTTAGTACCCATAGTACAGGCTGTGCCCAGTTTTGGGACTAAATAACCGTACAAGTAATTAATATAATATAATATAATCTCACGCCTTTTTTATCCCCGAGGGGGTAGGCAGAGGTATTTCATTACTGGTTATACCCACATTTCACGAGATACATTGGACCCCTAAACGTGATAGGTGGTGAGCCCATCGCCGGACCGGGTCTATTTACACATGTCTCAGAATTAGTTCTGAGACCTGCGGGTTTCCTCACGATGTTTTCATTCACCGTCGAGCTAGTGATAAATATGTACGTAAGTTTTTGAAAAACTCATTGGTACATGCCGGGACTCGAACCCGAGCCTCACTGATTTTCGGCCGGCTCTTTAACCGTAAAGGCTATCACTGCTCTATATTACGCATTACATTGCTATAAGATACGATATGATACGCAGTTCGTTAATTGTAAAATTATCAGTTAATTGTAAAATTGTTCCAGTTTCTTACCATTATCACTATGTTACTGATAAATTAATTATCATATTATTATTGAATACTAGCGACCCGCCCTTGCTTCGCTTTGATTTAAATATTAATATCTTCTAAAAAGAGGTACTTAAGTATCGGAATAGAATATACCTATACGTATATATAAATTTCCGTGACAATTCATGTTTTTTATAGGTAGGTACATATAATAAAATTGTAACTGGCCGATGTCTGTCTGTCCCTACAAAATTTCTTAAATAAAGGGCAATAATATTAGTTTCCATAGATAGCCCTAAATTCAGTTATGCTAATAAATTTACGGAAAAATTTAAGACCTATTAAAAATAGCTGAAATCGATTGATTAGTCGATACTGAACAAACTAATTTCAGGAATTGCGCTCATTCTGTAACATCACTACATAGTATAAAACAACTAGCGACCCGCCCCGCAATGCTAACACTAAAACCTTCCTCTTGAATCACTCTATCTATTAAAAAAAACCACATCAAAATTCGTTAGGTAGTTTTAAAGATTTAAGCATACATAGGGATATAAGGACAGAGAAAGCGACTTTGTTTTATACTATGTAGTGAAGTCGCTTTCTCTGTCCCTATATCCCTATATGTATGCTTAAATCTTTAAAACTACGCAACGGATTTTGATGCGGTTTTTTTAATAGATAGAGTGATTCAAGAGGAAGGTTTTAGTATTAGCATTGCACCCGTGCGAAGCCGGGGCGGGTCGCTAGTTGTATACAAAGCGTTTATAACTAGTTCAGTGCGTGGACGAAGTCGCAGGCGAAAGTATAGCTTTTGGCAATAAATTGCATTAAATCCGTTAAACCGTTTCGGAGCTTATTCGAGACAAACTCACAAAAAGAAATCCAAAAAATCACTCATTTATGAGTATAATACAGCATCGGCTATATAGCAGTTTACAATTAAATTTTGTCATTTATTAGACAGTGATAGCGCAGCCGTTAAAAAGCCCGCTTCTCATTCGTAAGGCTCGGGTTTGAATCCTGGCATGTACCTAGAAGTTTTTGGAAAAACTTACATAAGAAAAAATCTTGAGGTTTCCTGTGACCTACGGGTTGCAGCAGGCGTACTCACGGAGGTTCGACACGGTTTCCGTTCGATTCAGATCGAGTGAAAAATTTTCCGAAGTCGAATCTATTGACTTCGGAAACTGTATTCTAGGCATTTCCGACAGCCACGGAAAATTTTCTGAATCCTTATATCAAATATGACATTCGTTTTCTATACCGACATCTGTGAATAGCCCATCTTCGACAGATTTTCCGGTTCCGAGTTCAATATCGAATATCGAAGCTCCGTGAATAGCCCGCCGGTCCCAGAAATGATTTTGAGGCATCAGTTGAAACTTCGATAGGCACACCTCTCAAGTTTAGGGGTCCAAAAATCCATAGGCATAAAAGCTTAAGCATGCGAAAAAAGTTGTCTGTAAAGACAGTTTACAGATGAAAAATTGCATACTGGAGTGGAAGAGATATAGATGCGTCACAAGCCGAATCGAACGCTTAGGCCGATCGTGCCTCTCTCGTTCCGCGCTCTCGCTTGCACGCTCGACTCAGGCAGAACGTGACACTTTATCGTGCGTGCAGCCGGCGTTCGTTGATTTATAGCAATGTTTGATCCGATCAACTATTAGATGCGCATGGGCACACTAGTATTATATCACGAGCTGTGAAAGTGTAATGAATAGAGTGATCTCATGATAGCTTGACACACATTCTTTGTAAAGGAAATACAATACATCAATTGCTATACCAATAAAAATGTCATACGATTTCCTTTACGAAGCTCGGGCCACGAAATCCGCGGCTTGTTGTCTACTGGAATATTACAGCGATCGTGTTGACCTGTTTAAAGAAAACATCACGTGATTAATGGACGACCCCTAAGGATTCTGTACAATAAAAAAAACACGTTTCTTGTATGGGGAGATCATCATTTTTTTAAATTATTTCGTGTTAACGCATATAGTAACATGAAATATATATCACTATATATTCTACTCCTAAAACATCAAACCATATTACTCTATGTACATCTATCATTATGACCAAAATCAAGTTTTAAAATCGGTCTAACAGTGACCTTAATTTAATGATGGACCGCAGTCAGTGGAGCGTGTTTCACTAATGGCGCGTGAACCACTGGTGCGTGGTGAACCACTGGCACTGGGTGAACCACTGGCACGGGATGAACCAGGGGGGCGTGGTGAACCAGGGGGCGTGTTGAACCAGGGGGGCGTGGTGAACAGCTGCACTTGAGTGCGACACTGCGGCTGGATATACCACCGCCGGGTGGACCACTGTCGCTACGATCCCAGCGTTGTGTATATAGTAGAGGCTCGTGTTTTTTGAAAAACTCATTGGTGCACGACAGGATTCGAACCACGTTTAGGGGTCCAAAGAATATATCGTGAAAACTGGTTATATCCAGAAATGGAATACCCCCTCTGCCTACCCCCTCGGAGAAAAAAGGCGTGAGATTGTTTTTTTTTCTATTTTTAAGTCGGTTAAAAAAGAACAATCGAAATCGGTTGGCATGATATTGAGTTATTCATTCATTTGTCGCGCACATACTGAATGCAAATTTAAGACTTATATGGTTTTCTTATGGACGCCATTGACAGAATTCCACCAAATTCTACCAAAAGTACCATCTTTCAAATAAGAAAAGAATCATGAAAATCGGTTCACCTAGTCAAAAGTTCTGAGGTAAGAAACATTAAAAAAAACATACAGTCGAACCTCCTCCTTTTTTGAAGTCGGTTAAAAATAAGATCTTTGTTTAATGGGGCGTGACTCGTGACGCTCTTTGTATTAGATATATAAGAATAATGTGTTGAGGAGTTTCTTGCCCCGCTTCTTCTCCTCAACTATACATACCGAAGCGGTGGAGTCGCAATGACTATCAATAAGAGGACTTATAAGCCCCTAAATTGAATAAAAACTTTTGACTTTGACTTTTGACTTTGCTTATAGAGACGCTACTTCTATGGCCTCAAACCAAGGTCATCTCGCCGGCCGGACAAGGAAGGTATTACGATTGTGATTATGTCTGCGCAGGCGCATGTCTTAGCGGCTTTAACACACGGAAACGGGGGGAATAATGTATGTCGGTGATATGCGGAAAACTACTGTTTCTTGTCTGTGAAAAGATTAACTGGGAACGAATAGAGAACCGTGCGAATGCTTGAAATGAAATGAAATATTTGCCATATAAATGGCTCGAGTTCGAATCCTAGCATGTACCAATGAGTTTTTCAAAACTTACGTACATATTTATCACTAGGTCGACGGTGAAGGAAAACATCGTGAGGAAACCCGCAGCTCTCAGAATTAATTCTGAGACATGTGTAAACAGACCCTGTCCGGCGATGGGCTTACCACCTATCACGTTTAGGAGTCGAATATTCTCGTGAAAAGTGGATAAATCCAGAAATGGAATACCTCTGCCTACCCTCTCGGGGAATAAAAGGCGTGAGATTATTTCTTTTTATCACTTGCTACGTAGGGTCGGCTCACACAACATGATTTCACTTGCTGTCTATAAGAACCGAACATCAACGACAATTTAAACTGAGCGGATTTTGAAATTGCTATAAGTTTTGTGTGCTCGCTTTTTTCTCGGTTGTCTCGTGGACCAGACGGGATGCCCTAAGCAATTGATTTAATAACTTATAAGCTAGTCCAGGACTGATTACCCCTACAAGCTCAAGCTCAATTTTGTCTGATAATTTGGAGCACTTCACTTATCTTAAACCATCACCATCATCACCGTCATCATCATCACCATCATCAACATCATCATCAACATCATCACCATCATCATCAACATCATCACCATCAACATCATCTCATCATCATCATCATCCGTCTAGCCCCTTTCGCAACGCGCGACAAGGAACTTCGTTCCAAAAAGTGTCATTACAACTTTTGGTCTTAAAAGTCTCGTTACAACTTTTGGTCTTAAAAGTGTCGTTACAACTTTTGGTCTTAAAAGTGTCGTTACAACTTTTGGTCTTAAAAATGTCGTTACAACTTTTGGTCTTAATTTTTCCGTCTAGCCCCCTTTCGCAACGCGCGATAAGGAATTTCGTTCCAAAATATTTTCTCTTTGTTACATGATCCGATAATTCCCATCCAATAGATTACATCCAAGGTTGCTATGCGATCTCCGTTTTAATTACACGCCAACATGGCCGACCAATTTTGCCCAAACTCGGAATATACTTTTTCTTGTGGAATGTTAATTACGCAGTTACAACTTTCTAACAGAACTCAGTTACAATACACGAAATCGTGAATTTGACGCACGCTTTTGAAATGGATTTTACTCGCTATATTTATTTGTGTGCAATGAACATGTCTGTTGGCTTCGTGTCGGTCGTTTAATATTTATTTAAGTATGTTATCAGTTGTTAGTATAGTACAGGCCCTGCCTAGTTTGGGACTAAATAGCCGTGTGTGAATTGTGTCCCAAAATTTATTATTTATTTATTTGGTACTCTTGCTGGCTCTTCTCGGGGTACTGCATTTGGAACCAGCAACTCGTCGGTGGGGATGGGCTGCTGTTTGCATTTAGCCAATCTTCATGGCCGAGTTTAGAGTGCCTTGTTATTATAAGTGCCTTGTTGCTAAGTGTATACGGAATACTTATAGAAAATAAATGATTTTTGATAAAAAAAAATTATATCTGTATTTTTATTATTAATTTAAGTATGTATATCAGTTATTTAGTTCCCACAGTAGGTACGGGTCCTGCATATTTTAGGACTAAATAACCGTGTGTGCAATGTGTCCCACAATTTATGTATTATTATTTAATTTTGTAAACAAAGCAGGTCTCAGAATTAATTCTGAGACATGTGTAAAAAGACCCGGTCCGGCGATGGGCTCACCACCTATCACGTTTAGGGGTCCATTATATCTCGTGAACAGTGGGTATATCCAGTAATGGAATACCTCTGTCTACCCCCTCGGGGATAAAAGGCGTGAGATTATTTAAGTGATAGCCCGGACGGTTAAAGAGCCGGCCGAAAATCAGTGAGGCTCGGGTTCGAATCCTGGCATGTACCAATGAGTTTTTCAGAACTTACGTACATATTTATCACTAGCTCGACGGTGAAGGAAAACATCGTGAGGAAACCCGCAGGTCTCAGAATTAATTCTGAGACATGTGTAAACAGACCCGGTCCGGCGATGGGCTCACCACCTATCACGTTTAGGGGTCCAATATATCTCGTGAAATGTGGGTATATCCAGTAATGGAATGGAATACCTCTGCCTACCCCCTCGGGGATAAAAAAGGCGTGAGATTATTATTATTATTTATTTATTTATTATTATTATTTAATTATTTTTTGAAAACATAGAAAACACAAATAAATTTAATCTTTCAGCGGATACGACACCCCTGCCTTCTAAGGCTATCACTGCTTTGAATATAATCCATTTGCAAAAATGGGAACAAAGTTTGACCTCCAAAAAGATAAAACCTGTTGCTAGCCACACTGCGTCACTTTGGCGTCATTCATCGTCATAGGTCACTTGTATGACCGTGGCACGAACGTGACGCAACGTAACACACAACTATATCTTCTATCTATACAATTGAGTGATAACCATATTTGTAGAGAGCCTGTCATACGTGAGGCTCGGGTTCAAATCTTGCCGAGGGCACAAATGAGATTTTCACTTAGGTACATATTTTTCACTAGCTATTCCGCGTGATTTTACACGCGTCCCGTTCCCGTAGGAAAATTATACCCGATGTTACTCCCAGACAAGTAATCTTTTAATTGGTGAAAGAATTTCTAAATCGGTCGGTAGTGTCGGAGCCTATCAATACAAAACAGAAATGTTTGTCTTTCCGCTTTATAATATTACTAGCTGTTCCGCGCGGTTTCACCCGCGTAATTCCCGTTTCCGTGGGAATACGGGGATAAAATATATCCTACGTTACTTCCTGATAATGTAGCTTTCCATTGACGAAATAATATTTAAAATCGGTCCAGTAGTTTCGGAGACTTTTCAATACAAACAAACAAACAAAAAATCTAATCTTATTTATAATATTAGTGTAGACTACGAGTATTGATCTTGTATAGCGGACGAAGTCGAGGGCAAAAGTTATACCATAAACAATTTGAATAAATGACGCATTTACCTAAATTATGTATCGATTCAGCGAATCAATAACGCAAAATAGATTCCAAGAAATCTTCGATCAACGAATTTGATGCTTCATTTTAGGTCAAGTAATGTCTTGGCTTGTAATCAGCAAAATTTGCTTTATTGTGATTTATAAATTCTAGACCTTGTATGAGATTTAATAAATCCTTCCTTACTTTCCTTAATTATATTATAAATGCGAAAGCAACTCTGTCTATCTGTGTGTTGCGCAATCACACATAAATAAGCTACTGAACCGATTTCAAAAATTCTGTCACCATTATAGAATACTACAGCCTACAATATCCCTGAGTAACATAGGCTTGATTTTATTCCTATTTTATTAATAAATAAATTAATAATCTCAAGCATTTTATCCCCGAAAGGGTAGGCAGAGGTATTAAATTTCTGGAGACACCCACGTTTCATCAGAATATTTACTAGACCCCTAAACGTGATAGGTAATGATCCCATCGCCGTACCTCGTACTGTTACGACTGTACATACTGTTAAGGGTGCTTCTTAACCGACTTCAAACAGGGAGGAGGTTATCAATTCGTCTGTATTTTTTTTATTTTTTTATGTTTGTTACCTCAGAACTTTCGACTGGGTGAACCGATTTGGATGATTCTTTTTTTTATTTGAAAGCTGGTGCTTCCAGATTGGTCCCATTTTAATTGCGTCCAGTTCTGACAACGGAATCCATGAGAAAACCATATAAGTTGAAGATTGAAGTCGGTTTTTTTATTCTTTAGAGTTGTTATTTAGGGTTCCGTACCCAAAGGGTAAAACGGGACCCTATTACTAAGACTCCGCTGTCCGTCGGTCTGTCCGTCTGTCACCAGGCTGTATCTCACCTGTTTACTGCCAACAACGAAAACATTTTTGACATTTTTGTCATTTTTGACCTTCTTGACATTTTTTGACATTTTTGAAATTTTTTGACAGATTTGACATTTTAACATTTTTGGCCTTTTTGACATTTTAGACCTTTTTGACCTTTTTGACATTTTTGAGTTTTTTGACATTTTTGAGATTTTTGAAATTTTTGACATTTTTGACCCACGGGTCTGAAATGCCCAGTCCCTTTTGACCCACGGGTCTGAAATTCAAACTCGATCGAGGTATTGACCTAAGGTATCTACTGACCGAATTTGAAGTCAATCGGTCCAGTAGATCCGGAGATATCCTGTCGACAGACAAACAGACAGACAGACAGACAGACAGACAGACATTCTACTCAAACCATTAACTTCCTCTTATAATGCTACGCAGGAGGAAGTTAATAAATATAAGGGTCTCCCATACAAGAAAATGAGTTTTTTTTTTGCCGTTTTATAGATAATAATAAAAACTCGGCAGGTTTTTCAATTTTTAAAAAAGTGTGCATTAAAGATATACAATGTGTACGTATACACACTGACTGACTTATGCAAAAATGTCCAAGAGACTATAATACAATTCTATGAAGCCGTCTCTTCCGCTTCCGCTGTGTTTTTCTGTGTAAGTAATAACTGCTGTATTCGAGGAATAGCTAATGCATTTGAAATTATGGTGTTCACGTTCTACAAGTAAAGGGATTCCCACACTGTGTCGCTTCGAGCCGCGGAGCGTCAAACATTATAAGGCGATATACTTTACAAGTCGCATACACCCTGTATCGTCCTGTCGCGAGCTTTATTATTTCACTAGCGACCCGCCCCGGCTTCGCACGGGTGCAATGCTAATATTAAACCTTCCTCTTGAATCACCCTATCTTTTAAAAAAAACCGCATCAAAATCTGTTGCGTAGTTTTAAAGATTTAAGCATACATAATGATATAGGGACAGAGAAAGCGACTTTGTTTTATACTATGTACTTAGTGATGATACAATTTACATTTGTTAATGATGAGTGATTTTTTTTCGGGGGTGAGCCCAAATAAACTGGCTAAGTGCGAGTTGGACCAGCCCACGAATAGTTTTATACCACCGTATAATAAAAAAAAAATCTTGTATGGGGTTTTTAATTTTAACTAGTTTATTTTTATTATTTCTTGTTGTAGCGGCTAGCTGAAACTTTTAAGTATCTACCTACTTATTATCAAAAACATATTTGTGATATAATTATTTAAGTATGTTTTTCAGTTGTTTATCAGTACAGGCTCGGCTTAGTTTGGGACCAAAGACCAGTATGTGAAGTGTCCCATTTTTTTTATTATATTCTTTGACACGCGAGAGTATATCCACTTTACATGTTGCTTTACAGTTCTCTCTCGAAATCTATATACCTCTCCCTCTCTCTGCCTCTCAAATTGCGTACGAGATAGAGAGAAATGGCACGACTGCAAAACGGCATAATCAAACAAATGAACGTGAATCACAGTTCGGAATTCATTCAAGAATTCGTCAACGAACGTTTGAGATTCTATTACGCGTGACGTCACAGTGGCGTGAGGCATAAATTATGGCAAATAGCTGCGAAGGTGAGCGCCTTGAACCGATTGTGGAGCGGTCATTGACCCTGGGGTCAATATGTTGAGGCTACAGCTGATGGTGTCGAGTTATCGCTTGCGATATATATTACTAGCAGCGCCTCGCGGTTCCACATAGTTCCCGTTCCCGTGGGAATATGGGAATAAAATGGAACCTGTGGTACTCAGTGATAATGTAGCTTTCCATTGATGAAAGAGTTTTTTTAATCGGTCCAGTAGATTTTGAATTTATTCGTAACAAACATACAAACCTTATACAAAAATACAAATCTTTCCTCTTTATAATATTAGTATAGATTAGCAGCGCCTCGCGGTTTCACCCGCGTATTTCCCGTTCCCGTGGGAATACGGAAATAAAATAAATAAAAAATATGTTACTCAGTGATATAGATAATGTAGCTTTCCATTGGTAAAATAATTTTTTTAGTCGGTCCACTAGTTTTTGAGTTTATCCGTTACAAACATACGAAAATACAAATCTTTCCTTTTTATAACATTAGTGTAGATGTAGAAAATCAAAGAGTTTTTGAAAGAAGTTCCTTATCGGACGTCCTAGACACTTTGTGAATGTAAGTGTGTGAGTGTAAAGTGTAAGATTTCGATAGTCACGACACATTTGTAGCGTTTACCCTTTAAGCATTAAACCAACAGGACGTCACACGCACTAGTTTCTTTGCAAAAAAGTCTGCCAATTTCTGCGCGGGGGACGAGAAAACGCACACAAATAATGTTAAAACAAACGCACTTTTTGACAAAATAATTAAACACTAGCTTGAACTAGATGCACACAAATACATTCACACACAGAAACAACCAATCCGAGCACTCCGTGAACTCAAAAAAACTATTTGAATATAACAGGTATGAGCGTTGACCGAACTTTTTTGGCAGTGGGGAACGCCTGTTAGTGGCGTCGGGTTGGTTTAATACTTAAAGCGTTTAGCTGAGGCGCTGTACAGTCAAGGGCACATAAAGCTTTACACTTGTAGTGCGAGTTTGAGCTCTAAGGCGATTGTAATAAGAACGTTAGCGTTACAGTCCAATGTGTCAAGCTCAACGTGCTCTTGACTGTACAACCCCGGATCTAGGCATCTCACCCAGCCCGCACGGCAGTTTCAAGTGGCGCCAAAATCATTAGTAAATTGTGGTTGAAAAAAAAATGTGCTAATTAATATAAATAAATTAATTTGTATTTAAAACACGCAATTGTTTTTTGATCAAATCTTTTGAGCGGCAGATTCTTGCCATCTAATGGCGGAATTTTTTAATTTTTTTTTCCTTCTCCGAGTTTTTTTTTAAACAGTCATGAGTCCATTCTGATTCTACGTAATAACCAAAACTTTTTTATTTTTTTTTGTTTTTAATTATTATGCAAGGCTGACTGATCCATCAACGCACAGCCGAAACCACTGCAGGGTCTCGCAGCATGAAATTTTGCACAAAGATCCTTAATATGATTTAAGTGAGTACTAAGAAGGAATTTTTGGAAATTCCCCAGGGGACGGGAAAAACGGCTTCAACGCTGCCAACGCCGCTCCCCCCGCTAGTTGATAATATTAAGAGCTAGATCTAGACCAAACTAGTCGGTCTAGGTCATTCTCAATGGATTGTGACCTTGAATTAACTTCACCGCACGTGGAGCTGGTAATATAGACGTTACAACTTACACAAGCCAAGACGAATCAGGACGGCGAATCGGGAATGTTGGTGGCAGGAATTTCAATTTTTCTCAGCAGTAACAAAACATTAGAAAGCGATATTTATAAAAAAAACATGTGACTGTGTTAATGTTATTTTACGCTGTGGTATTTATCTATACATATAATAAAACTGTGACCATCTCTAAACCATTTTTTTTATGATTTTATATTTAAAACTAGCGACCCGCCCCGGCTTCGCACGGGTGCAATGCTAATACTAAAACCTTCCTCTTGAATCACTCTATCTATTAAAAAAAACCGCATCAAAATCCGTTGCGTAGTTTTAAATATTTAAACATACATTGGGATATAGGGACAGAGAAAGCGACTTTGTTTTATATTATACTAGCGACCCGCTCCGACTTTGCACGGGTGCAATTCTTATACTAAAACCTTCTTCTTGAATCACTCTATCTATTAAAAAAAACCGCATCAAAATCCGTTGCGTAGTTAAGCAGATAGATTTAAGCATACAAAAGGACATAGGGAAATAAGGACATAGGGACAGAGAAAGCGACTTTGTTTTATACTATGTAGTGATGTAATGATAAAAAAATCAAAAATGTTTTATTCAGTAACAAGTAACAACAAACAACAACGGAGTTGAAATCATCTTTTTCATCTGACACTTGTGTCAGAGGCACAAATAAAGGCAGAGGTATTAGATTTCTATAAATACAAACTTTTTACGAGAATATTCGACCCCTAAACGTGGTAGGTGATCCCATGTCTCAGAATGAATTCTGAGACCTGCGGGTTTCTGGATGTTTTCCCTCATCGTCGAGCTAGTGATGAATATGTACGTAAGTTTTGAAAAACTCATTGGTACTCGTAGGTGCTCGGATTTGAACCCGAGCCTCACTGATTAGGGGAAAAAAGGATCAGACGCACCATGACACATTCGCAAAATGACACATTGGATTTTCGCAAAACGCCACATTCTCAAATTGTCACATTCTCTAAACGCCACATCGCAAAATGTCACATAAGCCAAATGTCCCATTAGCAAAATGCCATTTTCGCATAATGTCACATTCCCGAATGTTTTTTATGGTTATTTTTTTGAATTAATTTGTAATGATTCTCAGCGGCATTCATAATTTGGGTTTTAAATTTTTAATTTACTTTATGTTAAAATAAATGGAAATTAATAAAGAATGTAATTAAATACAAAAATAATTAAATTATATTTTATTTTCTAATTCATAAATATCGGCCTACTTCAAGAAAGGGAGTTGAACAATCTTTTTATTTTGATAATATGGCACTTTGTTAGTGTGGCATTTTGCTACTGTGGCATTTTGCGAATGTGGCATTTTGCGTCAATGTGGCATTTTGCGAATGTGGCATTGTGAGCCTAATCCACTGATTATCATCATGAGCGGCTCTTTAACCGTAAGGCTATCACTGCTCCGTCTCCTGCTGATATTATTTTAGTAGAGATAGTTGTCGATGTAGATACAAAACACAAACTTTTGAATTTAAAGTGTATTTGTCTGCCTGTACAGACCCCAACAGTCTTGGAATCGTAACCCGGACCTCACACATAAGAGGCGGACCCATTAAAAATCTCAAAATATTCAAAAAAAGATATGTAGGTACTTGCATAATATAAAGTACAATACAATACAATAAATCTACAACACAATATGGATACCAACATTAGCTAAAGCACAATGTGCAGTCTTATCGCTTTTAGAGATCTCTCTCTCTTATGTATTTTTGTGCATAGCTCTGAAGCAGAGCTGAAAATCTTGAATTTCGTGTAGTGTTTAGTGCTGATGGCTAAAATGCCAATGCCTTAAAATAAGAAAAAAAAATAGAGTAAACATTTGTTTCAATAAATATAGAGGACGCCCCAGAAGGATCGGATCAAATAAGTGACGTCCTGTGCGAAGAATAAAAGAGCGTGCATGAAAAGGCTTAAGGATGTGAAGGAAGCGAAAGAAGTATGCAAAGATCGAGCAAAGTGGCGATCCATCGTCTCTGCCTACCCCTGTGGGAAAATGTCGTGAGCTTTATGTATGTATGGATGTAAATATATTTTCTTTCTTCTTTTCAAAAATCATCTTTTTTTTTTAACTAAGATTTGTTTTGAACTAAGATTTTTACAAACTCATCTTATTGATGAGTTTGTAAAAATCTTAGTTCAAAACGCCAAATAAACTGTCATGTTCAACGTCACAGCTACGTGTGATTACGTCATTTGGAACGTGGTTCCCGTTAGAGAAATATTTCATTGATAAATTGCGTTAAGTAGATACAAATTCACGAAACTAGCTAAAACAAAATTAAAGGTTGAATTGACTGGCTGACTGACTGATCTAGTCTAGATAAGTGCGCACTAAGAAGGGATTTTTGTCAATTCCCACGGGAACGGGAATAAACAGAATTCACACGGGCAACGCCGCATGGCGGGCTAGTAGCCTATAACATTGAAATTGTACCATAAGAAGAACAGTCGCAGAAACTGAAAGTTAAATACATGACTCAATCGTTGGAATGAATGATTTATTCATGGCCAACAATACAATTGAATTCGATACACATTCATTCACAGATTAAAAATTAAAACGATCATAAAATTAGAACACTCACCGAGGATGATGAAATAACGCCACAAATTGCAAGAAATACAACACCAAACAACAATCCACACTAAAATCCCGTTATTTTATAGCGAAATACAAAAAATATTGTATTCTATAAAGAACTTTTAACATTTTGTTGAGAAAAAGTTCGTTGGAACCACGTGCCCGCTATTCCCGATGCATCCACGCGATTGGCCGGCCAAAGTTCCAAATTCAAAATTTGAAATTGCCTACGCGTATCCCGAACGCGAAATAGTGATGCGGGCGCACAAAACCGGGAAAGTTATCGATAAAAACAGTCGATGATGTTTGTTGCACGTCGTCGCTTTGCGCTTGCGCGGTGGGAAGTGCCGCGTTTAGAGCTGTGACTGTAAGGTGCTTTATCAGTATTTAAGACTGTTATATCAACATTATTGTCAGTAGTGATGGTAGAATGCGCAGCGCTGTATCGATTTACGATGAATATGCATTACGAGAATTCCTATTTAGTCCACGTGGGAAATTAGCATGATGAAGTTTATGAGTGTTGTCTCTTGACGCAAATAAAATTCAATCGACTGTGCGGTTTGATGATATTATGTTGGTTATTTATTGGGTATCGTTTGCAATTTTTTTTATTTTTATTTTGAACTAATTATTTTCGTAACTATACATATCAACGGTATTAAAACAAAAAGTTCATTGTAATTTGTTAAAAAATATATTTATCTAGGTACTAATATTTGGATTTTATTTATCGTTCCCTAAAATATTTTTAGTGACACCATTTTGTCCTAAATTATTAGTAATGGAAATAAAACAAACTAAAAATACATTTATTTGTAAAGAAAAATACTTATAGGTGTTTACAGATAAAAAATGTCCTCCATAGGGGAACTGGTACAGTGCCCAGAAGACTGGCCACATTCCCTCGCTGGATAGCTGAGCTGATCCTAAGACAGAGGTCGATGCCAGCCCTCTGGTCATCTAAAGCTCGACGCCGATATTTCATTTAAAAAATATAGATAGATATATAGATACATCATTTTATTGCAACACAATACACACACATTAAAATAAGAGAGAGAAAAATAAGATAAAAAAAAAACCTTTACTAATGCCATTATCTTGGGGTAGAGGTATTCCATTTCTGGATATATCAATTTTTCACCAGTATACTCTTTGGACTCCTAGCGAGGTTTTTGTTCAGCAGTGGACGTTATCCAGCTAATGATGATGAAGATGAAGTAACAGGTGTTGTAGGCGGGTTTCTGTTACACATGCCTCAGGATCAGTTGTTGGGCCTGTTTGTTTCCTCGTGTTGTTTGCTTTCTCCGTCAAACTATTGACAAATATGTATTTTTTTTTAAACTAATTGGTAGATATATAGAGCAGTGATAGCCCGAACGCGAACGGTTAAAGAGCCGGCCGAAAATCAGTGAAGCTCGGGTTCGAATCCTGGCATGTACCAATGAGTTTTTCAAAAAACTTACGTACATATTTATCACTAGCTCGACGGTGAAGGAAAACATCGTGACATGTGTAAACAGACCCGGTCCGGCGATGGGCTCACCACCTGTCACGTTTAGGGGTCTAATATATCTCGTGAAATGTGGGTATATCCAGTAATGGAATACCTCTGCCTACCCCCTCGGGGATAAAAGGCGTGAGATTATATTATTATTATATTATTAATTGCTAGATCACCAGGATTCGAACCCAAGCCTCACGCAAGAGAGGTGGACTCTCTAACCATAGATCACTGCTCTTAAATATTTTTGTCATAATTTTTCCCACGAATATAACAGCTAATAACAATGGAAACATTAGAGGCGATTCTGCTTTACACCGAGTGAACTTATTTTAGTTTAGTCCTGTCTTTGCTTTACCTCAAAAAAAGAAAAGGGATAGAAGATAACCTACCGAATTTAGTCCTGTCAGAGGCTGTATTTTAGTCGTGACTTCTTTACTTATGCACTAAACACGTTTTGAAATTCCTTAGTTGAAAGGAATAATTTTAATTTGATAGGACTATATATCTCTCGTCTCTTTTCTTTTATAGGAGAAAGAAAATGAGAGGAGTAAACTAAAACAAGTTTAGTCGCTGTAAAGCAGAATCAGCATCATTGGAGAAATATTTAGGCACTGGCATATTATTTAGTTTTCGCATTGGTATATTATTATTTCTCAGTACATCCGTCTAGTCTAGACATCGTGATAGGATTTTAGAGGTCCCTGTAACAATTGCCTCTTCATACGAGTTGAGAGTGCCTTGTTATCAGACCTTTCTGTGTACTTTTTGTACCTATACAAAAGAAAATAAATGATTTTTAACTTTTGAATTCAACTGGAAACCGCTGGAAAAGCATGAAATTTTGCACAAACGTTCCTTAATTATGTAAGTGAGTACAAAGAAGGGATTTTTGGAAAACGGGAACTCAAAAAAAACCGTATTCAATACTGGCAACACGCTGGTCACTCTCTAGTATGGTGCCCTTTTCTTATTTTATTAGTGATAGATTTAATTACTCTTGACCCCAGACTAGTCCGAAGGCAAAGACGGGGCCTACCATGGGACGATCTTGCCCAGAAGATGCCTCGAACCTTAAAGGCAGACGGGTAATGAACTCGGAAATACAGACGCCGGCAGGTAGTTCCACTCCTTGTCTATATCTTGAAAAGCGCTTCGTGCGTATAGATGGGATATCCACCAAGTAGGGACCTGGCACCTGGAAGTCCTATAGTAAAACCTCTATACGTGAAATACTACAGAACCCTCACTGATAGAGTTGATTCGTACATGCTTAAATTTTTTGCAACGTCTGAAGTTAGCAATAATGTAAGACATCACGCGATCTACGGTAGACAAAAAAATGCTGCACTTTAGTTTCGTGAATGGACAGTTTTTGATGACTATTACACGACACTTGATGATGTAAGCTTGAAATTATAGTATTTTTACTACATATAATTATTATACTAACATTCCTTATGTAACTATATTCCGGTATGATAATATGAACCCATTTGAAAAATAAGTCGTCGAAAGTGAATTGAGTCACAAATTTAAATAAATTTAAAGGATTCCGTGTCTTATCATCTTCTATCTACCTATCTTTATTCTATTAATAATAATAATCTCACGCCTTTCATCCCCGAAGGGGTAGGCAGAGGTATGCCATTACTGGATATACCCACATTTCACGAGATATATTGGACCCCTAAACGTGATAGGTGGTGAGCCCATCGCCGCGCCGGACCGGGTCTATTCACACATGTCTCAGAATTAATTCTTAGACCTGCGGGTTTCCTCACGATGTTTTCCTTCACCGTCGAGCTAGTGATAAATATGTACGTAAGTTTTTGAAAAACTCATTGGTACATGCCAGGATTCGAACCCGAGCCTCACTGATTTTCGACCGGCTCTTTAACCGTCGGGGCTATCACTGCTCTTTATTCTATTATATATCTATATAGGTAGATCTATATCTACACTTCTACTCTATATTCATTCATTCACTTTCACTAATGTTATAAAGAGAAAAGATTTGTATTTTTGTATGTTTGTATCTTTTTAATTAATATACTCAAAAACTACTGAACTAATTTTAAATAATCTTTCACCAATTGAAAAACATTTCTAGAAGTAACATAGGCTACATTTTATCCCCGTATTACCACGGGAACGGGAACAACGAGGGTGAAACCACGGGGCATTGCACTCTACACTAATATTATAAACAGGACAGACTTGTATTTTTGTATGTTTCTAACGAATAAACTCAAAACGTACTGGACCGGTTTTAAAAATTTTTTCACTGATGGAAAGCTACATTATCAGAGAGTATGATAGCGTGAGATAGGCTTTATTTTATTCCCTTATTCACACGGACACGGGAACTACGCTGGTGAAACCGCAGGGCACTGCTAGTATAAAATAAAGAGAATTCTTTTCTGGTCCAAATAGTAATCGAACGAAATGTTGTAATCAGTAAATACATAATAGTTAAGTGTGATATGCAAATAGTGTTTATCAGAAATCCACAAAGTATTCGTAATCTAGATAAAGTGGGTGTGTCTATAATCGACAAGGCCATTGGAACATCACTAGGACTCGATAGGAGTGATAAAAGCTAATTATATTATAATCTCACAAGTCACAACAATAATGAGCTGTTTAGTTATCTTTTCCTAGCACGCGTCTGATTAAATTTATTATGTAAGTTTTATGTAAACTGTGTAGTGTAGAGGAACAGAAATAAAAGTACTCGTATAGGGGGCAAACAAGCAGACGGGTCACCTGGTGCGATTTTTGAATCTCACTGGTGATATCAAAATCACCGGTGACTAAAATGATCACCGATGACTTTTATGTTACCATTTTCCAAAAGCCGTATTTTTGAAAGTCACACGCTGTTTTCAATAAATCGTCGCAATCACAAAATATCACAATCGAGCCCCGCTCCTAATTCTTCCGAAAAACATACTTTGACAAATGACAGACAAATGTAAGTCACCGATGAGTTTCAAAAATACGAACTTTCGGAAATCACTCACATCGGTGAGAATTAGTCACTAGGTGAGATTCAAAAATCGACCCCCCGGTCCGATGTAGGGTGAACTAGGGTTTCAATAATTGGCTGTTTTTCCATAAATATTTATCAATGGCTCGACGTTGAAGGAAAACATCGTAAGGAAACTCCCACAGAATTGATTCTGAGGCATGTGTAACAGCATCCCCGCCTGTCACATTTAGGGGGAAAACCCATGTTCGACTTCAACGAATAGCTTATAGCTCTAAAGATTTTTTGGAATTTAAACAATGATTTTGAACTACATTGACATTTTTTTTTAATTAAATTTATTTTGATCAAATAATTTACAATAATTTGCATGCTTACATGTAAGCTGAATACATTGTACATATTATATAATAAGTCTGAATTTAGTGTATTCCTGCAAATAAAGATATTTCATTTCATAATAAAAAAATACTTACTTAAAAAAATAGTCGAATTGAAACCTTTTTCCTTTTTTTAAGTCGGTTAAAAAAATCATCATTTCAATCGGTTGACGTGATATTGTATTATACATCCATTTGTCGCTTAAGTAGGTATGTGCGCGAAATGAAAATTTAAGACTTAGGTAAGTATTTGGTTTTCTCATGGATGCCATTGTCAGAACTGGAGTGCGATTTTTGAACCTCACTGGTGATATCAAAATCACCGGTGACTAAAATTATCACAGATCACTTTTATGTCACCATTTTCCAAAAGCCGTATTTTTGAAAGTCACACACTGTTTTCAATAAATCGTCGCAATCACAAAATATCACAATCGAGCCCCGCTGCTAATTCTTCCGAAAAACATACTTTGGCACTTTTGACATATTATTATGTCACCTACGTCAACTGTCAAAAACAATCGCATGGTGATTTCAATTACGTGTGAGTGGGGGCACTCGTAAATCGGTTTCATAGGTATGACAAATGTAAGTCACCAATGAGTTTCAAAAATACGAACTTTCGGAAATCACTCACATCGGTGAGAATTAGTCACTTGGTGAGATTCAAAAATCGACCCCCTGGACGAAATTAAAATGGAATCACCAGCTTTCAAATAAAAAAAGAATCGTCAAAATCGGTTCACCCAATCGAAAGTTCTGAAGTAACAAACATAAAAAAACAACATAGGTATAGTCGAATTGATAACCTCCTACTTTTTTTTAAGTCGTTTAAAAAGTCATAATAATCATAAAGTTTAATGGTTTCAAAAAGTTACCTATTTTCAGGTAAAAAAGCGTCGTGAGGCCACAGAATATATAATAGTACCTACTATAGCGGTGATGCTATCATTCTATCTAAAGTTACTTAAAATTACGTCTTCCAACCCGTGTAAGCTTTGAATGTATCCTAAATATTATAAATCTGAAAGTGACTTTGTTACGGTTTCACGAAAAATTCTGTCACCAATGGAAAGCTACATTTTCAGGGAGTAGCATAGTTATAATTTATCTACTACGCGGGTGAATACGCCGGGTGCTGCTAGTATTTATATAATACCTAAGCGATGAGTAATAAATACATGACATCAAGACCTGTGATTACAGCTGGTCAACAACTGTGTAAACGGTAGTCGTATCCATACTATTGATTTCATACATACATACTGTTAGGAATTTCCGAACTCAGCCCATTTTCGTGCCATTATTAAAAATTCCCCTTGTCCCCACTATCCGTCCCCACTGAAATAACTGAATAAAATTATTAAAAATACTTCCCGATGTCCCCACTGAAAAAATAATCCTTTTATTCTTAAGCTACCCTACAAGCTGCTTACTGCTTGTAAGCGAAACAGTCTCCAGGTGTTAATAATATGTATTTGAATTGTCAACAGTGTTAATAAAGTCTTAATAAAGATAATAAGAACATAAGACATCCGGGCGGACTGCAAATTGGTTGGCCTTATAAAGGGTAAAGTCCATGAACATAGTTGATTATCATAGATATACTACTTACTAGCAGCGCCCCGCGGTTTCACCCGCGTAGTTCCCGTTCCCGTCGGAATAAGGGGATAAAATATAGCCTATGTGTTATTCTGATGTATAAGCTATATAACTGTAAAGTTTCGTCAAAATCAGTAGTTTTTGAGTGAAAGAGGAATAAACATCCATCCAGACATCCATACATCCATCCATACAAACTTTCGCATTTATAATATTAGTAAGATGTAAACAAATCAAGAGTTAGCTGAGCTTAGTCTTTTTTGGGACACAATCTATATATATAAAAGGAGAAGCTAAATCTAAAAATCAAGGCCTAGCCCAAACCGCTGAACATAGAAACATGAAATTTTGTGTGTAGGTTACGTTTATAGTGCAGATGCTCGCTAAGAAAGGATTTTACGAAATTCAACCCTTAAGGGGGTGAAAGAGGGGGTTGAAGTTTGTATGGGATAGTGTGATTTCTGCGTGTATCAACTTTAAACTTGGCACAAATACTCTTCAGAACACACTATGAAATATTAGTTCTAAGATTTTTTTTAAAATCATCCCCCAAGGGGGTGACAGTAGGGGATGAAGTTTGTATGGAAAACCTTCATTTTTGGGTGTATTAATTCGAAACTTTGTAAAAATACTCCTCAAAACAAACAACAAGACACGTATTTCCGGATTATTCAAAAACCATCCCCTAAGGGGGTGAAACAGTGGAGTGGAGTTTGTATGGAGACGTGTTGTTTTCTACGTCTATCAACTTCAAACTTTACATAAATACTCTTAGAAATAAATTATGAGACACATATTTTTGGATTTTTCGAAAATCATCCCCTAAACGGATGAAAGTAGGGGTTGAAGTTGATAAGAAGAAGTTTATTTTTTGCGTCCATTAACTTGAAACTAGGTACAAATGCTTCTGAAAACAAACCATGAGATATTAGTTCTAGGATTTTTCTAAAATCATCCTTAAAGGGGGTGAAAGGGGGAGTTGAATTTTGCATGAAAAACCTTCGTTTTTGGGTGTATCCATTTGAAACTTTGTAAAAATACTCCTCAAAACAAACAACAAAACACGTATAGAGGGGCCATTGGGAATATTTTCATACAAAACTTTGAAGCATGTTTGAAGCTCACGCGTCATGTCAGTTAGTATGAACGCGAGCTGTCATTCGGTTGAAATTGTACTAGACTTATTCCACTCTACGTTACTCTACGTTTATCCCGAAATGTTTAAAAAATTTATGTCTACCCGTGCGAAGCCGGGGCGGTCCGCTAGTTCTCATACATCATGTGCTATGGGTACCAAGCAAAAACATAAATATAGTCTATACATCACTATCACTATCACTACATAGTATAAAACAAAGTCGCTTTCTCTGTCCCTATATTTTATTTTGGGTGTTATTTAAATGGTTAGCAGAGTATTCGTATTTTTGTGAGTAGAAAAATATAATCTGTAAGCAGAAATAGCTAATTGGTCAGCAACTCATGGCCAGCAAACATTACAAAACCTATCAGCAATTTATGTCATTCTGGATGGCTGTAATTATTTTTGAGCTGCAATGAGCTGCTACTGTTTAATAAAATTTTGGTAAGCACTCAGAGGGGAAGCCAAAAAATATTTTTTGAGCTTCATATAAAAGTAGCAAAAATAATCTCAGCAAACTTGTCATGCGCAAAATGGGCGCATTTCTTACATAGATTAGGAAGGACTTTGGATTAAGCAACATTTATGATTGATTATGATTATTATTACGATTACAAGTAGTGGTGGTGGTTGTGGTCGTGTTGGTGGTAGTGGTAGCGAGCGTGGTAGAGTGGGGTAGGAGTGGGGGGTAGGAGTGGGGGGTAGGAGGGGGGGGTAGGAGTGGGGGTAGGAGTGGGGGTAGGAGTGGGGGTAGGAGTGGTGGTAGAAGTGGGGGGCAAAAGTGGGGGGGTAGGAGTGGAGGGTAGGAGTGGGGGGTAGGAGTGGGGGGTAGAGTGGGGGTTAGGAGTGGGGGGTAGGAGTGGGGGGTAGGAGTGGGGGGTAGGAGTGGGGGGTAGGAGTGGGGGGTAGGAGTGGGGGGTAGGAGTGGGGGGTAGGAGTGGGGGGTAGGAGTGGGGGGTAGGAGTGGGGGGTAGGAGTGGGGGGTAGGAGTGGGGGGTAGGAGTGGGGGTAGGCGTGGGGGGGTAGGAGTGGGGGGTAGGAGTGGGGGCTAGGAGTGGGGGGTAGGAGTGGGGGGTAGGAGTGGGGGGTAGGAGTGGGGGGTAGGAGTGGGGGGTAGGAGTGGGGGGTAGGAGTGGGGGCAGGAGTGGGGGGTAGGAGCGGGGGCTAGGAGTGGGGGGTAGGAGTGGGGGGTGGGAGTGGGGGGTAGGAGTGGGAGTGGGAGTGGGGGTTAGAGTGGGTTTGGGAGTGGGAGTGGGAGTGGGAGTGGGAGTGGGAGTGGGAGTGGTAGTGATAGTGGGAGTGGGAGTGGGAGTGGGAGTGGGAGTGGGAGTGGGAGTGGGAGTGGGAGTGGGAGTGGGAGTGGGAGTGGGAGTGGGAGTGGGAGTGGGAGTGGGAGTGGGAGTGGGAGTGGGAGTGGGAGTGGGAGTGGGAGTGGGAGTGGGAGTGGGAGTGGGAGTGGGAGTGGGAGTGGGAGTGGGAGTGGGAGTGGGAGTGGGAGTGGGAGTGGGAGTGGGAGTGGGAGTGGGAGTGGGAGTGGGAGTGGGAGTGGGAGTGGGAGTGGGAGTGGGAGTGGGAGTGGGAGTGGGAGTGGGAGTGGGAGTGGGAGTGGGAGTGGGAGTGGGAGTGGGAGTGGGAGTGGGAGTGGGAGTGGGAGTGGGAGTGGGAGTGGGAGTGGGAGTGGGAGTGGGAGTGGGAGTGGGAGTGGGAGTGGGAGTGGGAGTGGGAGTGGGAGTGGGAGTGGGAGTGGGAGTGGGAGTGGGAGTGGGAGTGGGAGTGGGAGTGGGAGTGGGAGTGGGAGTGGGAGTGGGAGTGGGAGTGGGAGTGGGAGTGGGAGTGGGAGTGGGAGTGGGAGTGGGAGTGGGAGTGGGAGTGGGAGTGGGAGTGGGAGTGGGAGTGGGAGTGGGAGTGGGAGTGGGAGTGGGAGTGGGAGTGGGAGTGGGAGTGGGAGTGGGAGTGGGAGTGGGAGTGGGAGTGGGAGTGGGAGTGGGAGTGGGAGTGGGAGTGGGAGTGGGAGTGGGAGTGGGAGTGGGAGTGGGAGTGGGAGTGGGAGTGGGAGTGGGAGTGGGAGTGGGAGTGGGAGTGGGAGTGGGAGTGGGAGTGGGAGTGGGAGTGGGAGTGGGAGTGGGAGTGGGAGTGGGAGTGGGAGTGGGAGTGGGAGTGGGAGTGGGAGTGGGAGTGGGAGTGGGAGTGGGAGTGGGAGTGGGAGTGGGAGTGGTATAATTTTATACGACATGTTTTCTCTGCTGTTCAATCATGAAGTCTTGCTGACCAAGTAGTTATTTTGCGGACCAAGTAACTATTTTGCGGACTGAATGTTTATTATGCAAACCCATGTTATTGTAAGCTGCCTATTTCTGATTTAATTTTTGACCATTATCAAATATATTTTCCGAACAAGGATTGCTGCCTGATTTTTTTATTTGCGAACAAAATCTTTGTATGCCGACCAAATGATTTAGATGCTGATTTTTTGTGGCTAACCAAATTTTTTAAATGCTGCCTAAATGGGCAGCATTTAAATTACTTCTCTTTTATTTTTAGTAGATAGAGTGATTCAAGAGGAAGGGTTTAGTATTAGCATTGCACCCGTGCGAAGCCGGGGCGGGTCGGGGCTAGTACTTATAATAAAATTGTAACGAGACCGTGTTTGTACATAAAAATTCAGCCGTAGGTAGTGTAGATAGATTATCGATGTAGACATAAAAACACCAAATTTTGACCTTTTTTTCTGTCTGTCTGTCCGTTTGTCTGTCTGTGCACGCATCACGCAAAAATTACTGTACAAATTCCCACGGGAAAATATAAAAACTGGTTCAAATTCAAAATTCATTTACATCAGTAGGTATATAAAATACACTTTGAAACGTCAATAACAAGGCACACTAAACTCGTCCATGAAGATTGGCTAAATGTAAACAGCAGCCCATCTCCACCGACGAGTTGTTGGTTCCAAATGCAGTACCTCGAGAAGAACCAGCAAGAAACTCAAGGGCAGCTCTTTTTAAAAAGAGAAAATATAGGTACGTACTAATACTTCGAAACGTTAACACCTAGAATCTTGAAATATGGTATGTACGTGTCTTGTAGGTATGCAATAGGCAACCGCTAAGCAGGGATTTTTGGAAACAGAAGATAAAACTGACCCCAAGCAAGGTATCGTGGGGGATCCTATAGTAACAGAGTTACTGTACCACACTTTCTAGCTTTTTAATTAGCCATACCTATTGTTTTTTGCGACGGGCCTGTTAGCTCAGTTGGTAGTGACTGCCTTCTTAGTCAGAGTCGCGGGTTCGATCCCCGCTCTTGCCAACATTTGTGTGCATGAACATGTCTGTTGGCTTCGTGTCTGGGTGTTTAATATTTATTTAAGTATGTTTATCAGTTGTTTAGTACCCATAGTACAGGCCCTGCCTAGTTTGGGACTGAATAACAGTGTGAGGATTGTGTCCCACAAAAATAAATGTGAATGAGCAGTGATAGCCTTTACGGTTAAAGAGCCGGCCGAGAATCAGTGAGGCTCGGGTTCGAATCCTGGCATGTACCAATGAGTTTTTCAAAAACCGTCTGACATAAAATCTAACATCAGTTTAATAATTTAGCCCCAAATATAAAAATTCTCGGAAATGAATCCCCTCGTCTCCTAGGAGCCCCGATTCTCGATGAATCTTTCTCGAGTTTTGTTCAGGAGCAAATTTCTAAATTTAACGACTGCTCGGACAGAAATTAACCCGCATATGGCTCTGTCCATAATACGGTCTTGCCTGTTCGTCCCGAAATTGACATATGTCCTCCGCTGCTCCCATTTTTGGAAGTTTGATAGTTTACCTATTAGATAGTCTGGACCTTTCTTTACAAAACTATCTCTCCCAAATTCTAAATAGCCCTTTAGAGGGGCGAGCCTGGGACCAAGCCACCCTCCCAGTAAGATTTGGTGGACTGGGGGTTCGCAAAATTTCCAGTATTTCCCTACCGGCGTTTCTGTCCTCTGCTCATAGTGCGTACAACCTCCACGGAAGCATAATATGCCCCTCTCTGGGTATCGTGGAGTTGTCGTACTTGACGGAGGCTAGAGATGCATGGCTGGGAGCATGTCCGGGTGTTAGTCTGCCGCCCAGTCCGCTTTGTCAGAAGCACTGGGACGGGCCGCTCTCCGAGTTGGTGCTTAAGAATCTAACGGATTCATGCACCAGTACCTCGGAGCGTGCTCGTCTCCTCGCAAAGTCTCAAAAAGAATCGGGACATTGGCTGCGGGCATTGCCTTCTGCTACCGTTGGTACTCTATTGGATAGACAGACACTTTTCCTCGCTGTCTGTCTTCGATTGGGCGTCAGGGCAAACCACCTCCATAGATGCCAGTGTGGGGAGCCTGTCGATCGACTCGGACACCACGGCCTCTCTTGCGCACGTAGCGCCGGCCGCCTGTCGCGCCATGCATGCCTCAACGACATCATCCGCAGGGCTCTCACCACTGCTGTTATCCCAGCTATTCTTGAGCCTAACGGCATCACACGAATAGGTGGCGGGAGGCCTGATGGTATGACTGTCGGGCCATGGAGACATGGCAGGTCGCTGGTGTGGGATGCCACATGTGCCGACACATTGGCCCCATCCCACATCGATGCCACCTCTGTGGGCGCTGGCGCGGCGGCTGCGGCCGCTGAACGCCTGAAGCGGCGCAAATATGCCGACCTCAATGAGGGCTACATATTTGTGCCGTTTGGGGTGGAGACCATGGGACCGTGGGGGCCGGAGGCGCGGCAGCTCCTCAAAGAGCTGTCAGTGCGTTTAGTCGAGGCTTCAGGTGACCAGAGGGCTGGCAGCTATCTCTGTCAAAGGATCAGCCTAGCTATCCAGAGAGGGAATGCTGCCAGTCTTCTGGGCACTGTCCCACATGGTCCCACACACTTTGGAGGACATTTTTAGGGTTCCGTACCTCAAAAGGAAAAAACGGAACCCTTATAGGATCACTTTGTTGTCCGTCTGTCCGTCCGTCCGTCCGTCTGTCAAGACCCTTTTTCTCAGGAACGCGTGGAGGTATGAAGCTGAAATTTATATCAATTACTCAGGTCTACTGTCCCTTGAAGCTGTGAAAAAATCAAACTTCTAAGCCAACGCAATCAAAAGATACAGCCGTTAATGCCGCAAATTTTCGACACTTGCAAGGGAATCAAAACCTACAGGGTGCTTCCCGTGAACTCAGAATCTTGAAATTTGGTACGAAGCAACGTCTTATAGCATAGATAAAGGAAAAATTACGAAAACCATAAATTTGCAAGGTTGTACGGAACCCTCGGTGCGCGAGTCCGACTCGCACTTGGCCGGTTTTTTATCTGTAATTATTGTGAATCAATGTATATTTTCTTTGTAAATAAATGTATCGTACTAGTACATATTTATCACTAGCTCGACGGTGAAGGAAAACATCATGAGAAAACCCGCAGGTCTCAGAATTAATTATGAGACATGTGTAAATAGACCCGGTCCGGCGATGGGCTCACCACCTATCACGTTTAGGGGTCCAATGTATCTCGTGAAATGTGGGTATATCCAGTAATTGAATACCTCTGCCTACCCCTTCGGGGATGAAAGGCGTGAGATTATATTATTATATATATAGTAAATAGAAAGTAGACAAAGCACAATCTTACGGACACAAATTGAAATTGAAAAACACATTTCCCTAGACATCGTCCCTTACACTCTTGAAATGTAAGACATTTTCTATTAAAGTATTAATAAACTTTTAGATACTGAAACAAGTAACTTTAGTTTATTTCTGTGGTCTCTAGAGAGCTAAAGCTCTGGTCACACAGTAAACGGGACGCTAATGGGTCTGGCTGATTCATGTTACACCGGGCCGGGCCCCGTCCGGGGCACGGTCAACATCTATAGTATACTTTTTGTATGAGGCGCTGGCCCGGACGGGGCATGGCGTCGACATGTCGAGGCGTATTGTTAGGATGATTCACCCCGGACGGGGTACGGCCCGTTGTACCATGAATCAGCCTTTACTTTAGGTGTCACAGGCAGCCCCCTGTGCAGAGCGTGCATGGAGGCAGAAGAAACGGCTGCGCACGTGCTGTTGGGAGTGCGAAGGCGTGGCTCAATACCGGGCGAAGCACCTTGGATCCTCCCCGAAGTCCTAAAGGACCTCAAGTCGCTGCTGGGCTACATGGAGGAGCTGAGTAAAGTAGAGCCATTCCCACCATCTCGCAAGATAGTCGATTTGCTGAAACAAGCCCGCGTTAACATACATACATAATGGGTCTTCAGGGCGGAACGGGGTGCTTGCCGCTTGGGTCTACTAGTCTTGGGCATAGTCGTTCGCCATTGGGATCGCTCAATTTAGTTCGCAGTCCTACCGCGAACTAGTTCGTTCATTTAATTCGTTTTTTTAGTTTTTCTTATATATTTAGATAATTCTATAAAGAAATGTTTTTTGTTTTATTATTGTGAAAAACTTTAACCATATATTATAGACTATAATTTACATAATTTAATAAGAAACTCTTGTCACAGCGCAAGAGTAAAAAATAATGTTGGTTAGCCATGCAGCGTCACTAATAGAGCGGACGCCAGAAAAAAAATATTTAAGAAGAACTAAGAGCGCGATTCTGGACGAACTAGTTCGCATAGTTCAAAAGAGCGCTCTTTCGAACTAGGTCGTTCGCGAACTACCCAAGACTACCCGCCACTGTGTGGCCGAGGCTCACCATAATATTATCCTAAGCTTGCCTTGACAACAGCAGTCCCAATGGAGATACGCCAGGATAACTTGTATTTATTTAGTTTACTTGACAGTGGCGAGTCTGGCAAATCTATAATTACCTGTAGTAGAATTGTAACTTTATGTCTGTACAATTGAGATATTTAAAACTTCATATGAGGGGGTTTCTGTAATGGCAAAAGAACCAGAATCCAACTCAAGTCAAGTCAAAGTCAAGTCAAATGCATTTATTTCAGTAGGTATTAAATATACACTTAAGTTATAAATAAATGTAACTGTTAAATTTTGCTAATGAGAAAATGTATACTTACATATTTTATTTAAGTAGGTACATATATAAAAAATATTTTGCAGTGCCCTTCCAGGGTTCATGTGCGTGAACATAATATTGTTTTCACCAACTATTGTAACCACATGCCGCAATAAATTATATGACTATGACTATGAAAAGTCAATAGTTTATAATAACAAGGCACTCTAAACTCGTCCATGAAGATTGACTAAATGTAAACAGCAGCCCATCTCCACCGACGAGTTGCTGGTTCCAAATGCAGTACCCCGAGAAGAGCCAGCAAGAAATTCAAGGGAAACTGTTTTTAATCTCATGTCTTACTAATAAATGTGGTTTACAACTACATCCCCATCTACACTAATCGACACTTCATAATTAATAATAACAATATAATCTACATCTACATCTACTTATAAAAAGATAAAAGTTTTGTATATTTTTTATGTTTGTAACGAATAAACTCAATAACTACTGAACAAATTTTAAAACGTCTGTCACCAATGGAAGGCTACATTATGAGGGACTAGCGACCCGCCCTGGCTTCGCACGGGTGCAATGCTGAATTTTCTTTGCTATAAACCATCCCTGGACCCACTCGAACCCACAGAAAAAGTTTCATCAAAATCGGTCCGGCCGTTCTCGAGTTAAATCGTCAGGAAGGAAAACCCGACTTATTTTTATATAGTAGATTACTCGTAGGCTATAGGTATTTTATTCCTATACAGTGGACCCGCGGACTGAAAACGAAAAAACTACTGGACCGATTTTAAAAATTAATAATAAATATAATCCCACGCCTTTCATCCCAGAGGGGGTAGGCAGAGGTATTCCATTACTGGATATACCCACATTTCACGAGATATATTGGACCCCTAAACGTGATATATAGGTGGTGAGTCCATCGCCGGACCAGGTCTGTTTACACATGTCTCAGAATTAATTCTGAGACCTGCGAGTTTCCTTACGATGTTATCCTTCACCGTCGAGCTAGTGATAAATATGTACGTAAGTTTTTGAAAAACTGATTGGTACATGCCAGGATTCGAACCCGAGCCTCTCTGATTTTCGGACGGCTCTTTAACCGTAAGGCTATCACTGCATGAAAACTACTAAACCGATTTTAAAAATTCTTTTAAAGATAAAAAGCTTACTTTTCGGGGAATAACATAAGCTATAATTTTTCCACGGGATTTGGACTTCCGAGGGTGAAACAGCTAGTGTAATATAATGCTAGAATTACGAACACAACACTACACAAATCTGATGAAACTTATAAAGAAGGCTCGTCATTATGACGTCAGACGCCCCACATCGCTCACGTGACTTGACGTAAGAATGTCACGTTGACGTCACATGACGTTCTTGTCAATCGAAGCCCACCAATAACATCAATTAGGAGTCAAGTGGGTGGCTTGCTTCCTATTAACGCAAATCATTGGCTTGTATCGATGAGTCATCTGTCAGCTGTTAATACGTTGTATACCTACGTATGGAAAAAAATATGGCATATATCTAGAGCCGAAGTTAAACACTAGATCAATTATCACGTTTAGGGGTCCAATATATCTCGTGAAATGTGGGTATATCCAGTAATGGAATACCTCTACCTACCCCCTCGGGGATAAAAGGCGTGAGATTTTTTTTTATTTTTTTTTTATTATTTATTGAAATTTCATTTTAGAATTAGGAATGAGTACGCAAGAGGAAGTGGTCTCAGAGAGGAACGCTGATATTTCCTTGGAATGAGTACCTTCGCCAGCCCCCTTGGGGATAAGGCGTGAAGCCTAATTAAATTTCAACAGATTGTTAACAATATCCAACTGAGAGTTGCCAACACTCGAGCTGAATAGTGTGCAATTGGAGCGGCCTATGTCCAGCTGTGGACTGCTATAGGCTGATGATGATGATGGTTTACAATATAAAATTCCTTTGCGATGTGAACACTCACAGACCGCCTAAAGGTAATTTTTCCCAGTTGTTGAAAGATAGCCAGATTGATTTTTCGCTCCATCTACGTAATATTCAGCAAAAAATCAGCATTGCTAGCAAGCACCATAATTATGTGATAGTATTAAAAATTTAAACGAAGTCTCTCATTTACATTATGAAAGGCGTAGTTTTATTTATCATATTTTTTACGAGATTTCTTGGGTCAACTGAGATTATTTCACAAGACCAAAGAGATTAAAATATAATAGGGCATAGAGGGGATAAAGCGAGGAAAATTTGAAGCCGAAAAGTTATTCCAAGTGGAAAAAGTCTAGTACAATTTCGACCGAATGACAGCTCGTGTTCATACTAACTGACATGACGCTTGGGCTTCAAAGTTTTGTATGAAAATATTCCCAATGCCCCCTCTATGTCCTAATTTATTTTAATCTCTTTGCTTGTAACTATCGGCTACTACGACTGTAACGGCGACTAGAGCAGTTTAACAGTGTTTTTGTCAGATTGAGTGAACAGACATCTTCTAGGCAAGCTCGGCCTATCGTAGGCCGTCTTTGCTCGCTTGCACGCTCGGCTCAAACGTGACACTTTTTCGTGACTGCAGCCGGCGTTCATCGATTTATAAGACGTTATTACGTCAGTAAAAATAAAAGATTAGACTACTGAATCCTGAAATAAGATAGTACTAGCATATTTTTATTGAATAATTAAAACTTACCAACCGTTGGAGGGAGAAAAGCAGAGCTTCGACATTCGACTCGGAATCGGAAAATCTGTCGAAGATGTCGTTATCGAAAACGAATGTAATATTTTGCGATAAGGATTCGCAAAATTTTCCGTGGCTGTCAGAAACGCCTAGAATACAGTTTCCGAAGTCGATAGATTCGACTTCGGAAAATTTTTCAATCGATCTGAATCGAACGGAAACGGTGTCGAGCCTCTGTGAATACGCCTGCAAGACCCCATGACACAGGATCTACCTAGTTTGGGTTCATGTCTCCACTAATGTTCTTTCTGTCATTTTAATTAAATGTATCTACATTCATTTGATCTATCTATAAGGACTGTGGAGAAAATAAAGAGTTTTTTCATTTTCATCATTTCAGAGCAGTGATAGCCCGGACGGTTAAAGAGCCGGCCGAAAATCAGTGAGGCTCGGGTTCGAATCCTGGCATGTACCAATGAGTTTTTCAAACTTACGTACATATTTATCACTAGCTCGACGGTGAAGGAAAACATCGTGAGGAAACCCGCAGGTCTCAGAATTAATTCTGAAACATGTGTAAACAGACCCGGTCCGGGCGATGGGCTCACCACCTATCACGTTTAGGGGTCCAATGTATCTCGTGAAATGTGGGTATATCCAGTAATGGAATACCTCTGCCTACCCCCTCGGGGATGAAAGGCGTGAGTTTTTTTTTTTTTTAGTTATTTATTTTTTAATTTTCATTTCATTACATTCATTCTTTAAGGAAAGATAATCGCGCTAAGTGGGAGTATCAAATGGTGTCAAACAACATTAATTGGATGGCGATATGATACCAATTAGTAGTAATTGAACCCTGTCGAGAATCCCTTGGGGGTCAAAAGGTATAATTGAAGCCTAGAAAAATTACTGGGAACTGAAGAATACGAAGTGAATGGAAACATTAATTACTATGAGTCAGAGCTTTATACAACGCGTCATAGAACAAGCGCAATTCCTGATAAACCCCAATTAGTCTATATAAATATTACAAAGAGAAAAGAGCAGTGATAGCCTTACCTGCTTCACATGATGAAAATCAGTTAGGCTCGGGTTCGAATCCTGGCATGTACCAATGAGTTTGTTACAAACGTACGTACATATTTATCACTAGCTCGTCGGTGGTCCCAGAATAAATTCTGAGACATGTGTAAACAGACCCGGTCCGGCGATGGGCTCTACCACCTATCATGTTTAGGGGTCGAAAATTCTCGTGAAAAGTGGGTATATCCAGTGGAATAGCTCTGCCTACCCCCTCGGAGATAAAAGGCGTGAGATTATTTTTTTATTTTTATAAAGAGAAACGATTTGTATTTTTGTATTTTTGTATGTTTGTTACGAATAAACTCAAAAACTACTGGACCGATTTTAAAAATTCATTCACCAATGGATAGCTAGCAGATCCCGGGAGGAACTGGAGCTACGCGGGTGAACTACATTCGTTCTTTAGTTTTGCCTAATTATAACTAAAGTATTTACTTTAGCTTTGCTGTAGCCAAAGAGATTTAAATATATTAGGGCATAGAGGGGGCATTGGGAATATTTTCATACAAAACTTTGAAGCCTAAGCGTCATGTCCTTGTCATGCCAGTTAGTATGAACGCGAGTTGTCATTCGGTCGAAATTGTACTAGACTTATTCCACTTGGAATAACTTTTGACTTCAAATTTTCCTCGCTTTGTCCCCTATATGCCCTATTATATTTAAATCTCTTTGGCTGTAGTTTTTCACAGAGTTACTGTCAGCAAAGAATAAAGGAACTTTTTCTTTTAATGGAAAAACAATATACTTATTATAAACTATTGACGTTTCTAAGAGTATTTTCCATACCTATAGAAAATAAATGTTTTTGACTTCGACTTAATAACGTATTAGTCTATATACTGGATGATTTTTTTTACCGTCTGGAAAAAAATATGACGTATAAGGTATCTAGAGCCGAAGTTATACACGAGATTAATTGTTAAATATAGTCATGTTTAGTGCAATTTACAAAATCTAGAAAACTTCGCACAGTACTACGCGCAGCTGGCGGTTGTAGGTAGATTATTTAAACGGAAGCTACGAGCTTGTTTCTTTTTAAAATACTATTTCAAATATTTCAGTGTGTAATATTGACTACAATTGAGTAATTTATATTAGTTTAAGCAAGAAAAAAAATTGTATAAAAAAAGTTTTTTTAAGTAACAGTGCCAAATGAATCTATTACACTTACTTATCACATCATATTTTTTTCCAGGTGGTAAAAAAAATCATCCAGTAAATCATAAGTCTACGCAACACTCACTGTTTTCCGTAGTGAGTGTTCCGTAGACTTATAAGCTTTATAAGGGCTCCTAATTTGGTTATTAGATGTCAACTCCTACGCAAATATGTTCTTCTTTGTAAATATCTTTAGATTTTTATCAAGATTGTGGGTTAAATTGAGCGGTTTCGTTTCCGGGCAGGGTTATTTATTTTTATTTATTTATTTAACTTCATGTACCAATAATATGTATGCATGGCGAACTTAATGCCTAAAGGCCATTATCTACCAGTCAACCATCCATCTAAGCAGAAATTTATTTTTTTTACTTCGACTTGTTTCAAGTCTCACTGGTTCATTACAAGACTTACAATTTGTATAATCTACTGTACCCATCTGTCTTTGTTACGAAGCTCTAAGCATTCAACCGTGCTCTAGGTACGATTCCCAGAGTAGATAATTGTATCTATATTACAAATGACAATGATGCTTGAAACAGATTTCCTCCAGTCCAGCGCAATACGATAGCGAAAAACAAACGAAATTATATAACCCAATTTAGTATTAAGTAACAATTGAATATTGTGTTGAGGAGTTTCTTGCCCCGCTTCTTCTCCTCAACCATACATGCTGAAGCGGTGGAGTTGAAATGATGTTCAATAAGTGGACTTGTAAGTTCCTATTTTGAATAAAACATTTTGACTTTGACTTTGACTATCAGTCTATCTGTTTTACACAACGCTCTCTTGTACGTTCGTATCACAAGCTACAAAGGGCTAACATCTACCGATATTTATGTTTATAGATATAATTTTCTTTAAATAGAAATAAATAAGTTTTCGCTTTGACTTTGACCTGCAGCTTCTGAGGTTCAACTTCAACAAACCTAACTGCGTGTCAATGGTACTGAGAGATGTAAAACCTTATCCTCTTTCTGGCGCAATCAATCATCAATCAATACATGGAAATCCAACGATTTAGCTGACATACCTACATACATAGTCTTCGGGTAAATGTCGTTCCTAATAAATCTAACCTTTTAAAGCAGTGATAATATATATTAATCAATTCTGTCTAAATCTAGAATGAGCCATTCCTATGTCTGATCACGTGGACTCTATTTTCAATCCCACAGGACTACATAGGTATCTAATCTCGATAAAACGTGGCCTTTACCGCAATAGTCTATGAACAGTTTCATCACAGCTCTTATGAAGCGTAAAGGTCGTAGCTCACCTATACGACACCACTCTCGAAAAATATGGCTTTTAAATATGGGCTTAGACTTTATCATATTGTATATCATGGTGCATTAGATTTTAGCATAGCATGGAATTAACTAAGCCGAAAATTTCCGAATTTCTGATAAGCGGGCGCAGCGTTGGGTGGCTTGAAAAATTCTGACTGTTAGGTGGCCACTAGCTTAACACCATCTCCCAATCCGCGGTGGGCTCGCGTGGGATATTAAAGCCCATACTTCCTCATGTGTGAAGAGAGACCCTTAGCTCAGCTGTGGGCTGTTACGGGTTGATGATGATGATTGTTTGGGATGATGTAGACTTAAAGTAAAACTCTTCTTGATAGTTTTAACAAATTAATTTTTAATGAGTTAACTTAAGATGCAGTGTACAATCTACGACCGTTGAGACCAGAGAGAAAAAAAAAGTTAATTAAAAATAAAAGAACTATAGACTAAGTTAGGGAAGAGTGAACGAATGACACAGTCTATGATCCATCGTCAACATTCCCCCGGGCGTTGGAAGCTGCTGCTTTCAACCATCTTGACCTTCTTCGATTGGTAGCACACAAATCTTGCTGTGAGCTCTGCGTATGACTCCCGAAGCGATCTTCACGTCAGCAACTCTGTTGATACCATCTTGACCTGGATGGACAGCGACTATGCGCCCAAGTTTCCACTTTAGCGGAGGCAAGTTGTCCTCCTTAACCAATACCATCTGTCCGACGTGGAGGGGATTATCTGGATTGTGCCATTTAACGCGACGCTGCAACTCGGAAATGTATTCTTTGCTCCACCTTGACCAAAAATGTTGACGGAGCTGTTCAATGCGCTGATAACGTGACAGATTATTGTATGTGGATTCCATGAGGTCATTTGTGGGAAGAGCTGTCATAGGTCTTCCGATTAAAAAATGTCCGGGCGTTAGCGGCTGTAAGTCGTCGGGGCATGAAGAGAGTGGCGTAAGAGGACGGGAATTGAGAACCGCCTCAATTTGAACGAGTACAGTGTTAAGTTCCTCGTAATCTAAATAACAATTTCCCAACACTCTCTGCAAATGGTACTTACTCGATTTGACTCCGGCTTCCCACAGACCGCCAAAATGTGGAGCATACGCCGGTGAAAAATGAAAATTGATACCTTCGTTGGCGGCGCTCTCAGATATCGAGCCACAATAATGTTGTAAAAATTTACCTAATTCATTAGAAGCACCAACAAAAGCCGTGCCATTATCCGAAAATATGTTTTTTGGTTTGCCTCGTCTAGAGATGAAGCGGCGTAAACATGACATAAAACAATTACTAGTTAAATTGCCCACTAATTCTAGGTGTATAGCCTTGGTCGAGAAACATACAAAAATGGCGATATAAACTTTAACATGTCTACATCCACGACCTTGGCGAGATGCTGCTAATAATGGACCTGCATAGTCAATACCGACACTTTCAAACGGATAACCGGGATTGACGCGGAGCGCTGCTGTGGTAAATCTCCCATGAGAGGTGCGACAGTTTTAGCTCGCAAACGACTGCATCTTACACAGTTGCGATAGCATAATCTAGCTAGGCTGCGCCCACCAATTGGCCAAAACCTTTCTCTTATTGACGCCAACAGAAGCTGAGGTCCAGCGTGAAGCAATTTGACGTGTTCATGCCGAAATAATAATTTTGTAAATAAGTGATTGGACTGTAATATCATAGGATGCTTTTTGTCATTATTAAACTTTGAATTTCCTAATCGGCCTCCAACTCTCATTATACCGTTAGGATCCAAAAATACGCTAAATTGTAAAAGATTACTTTTACGAGGTAATGGTTGATTATTAATCAATGTTTCATACTCAATGAAAGACTCTCGTTGAGAAATTTTAGTTAATAAATTTGATGCCGTCATTAATTCATCTGCGTTGAGAGAGGAAGTATTCGTTTTATTACGTTTGCATTTATCTATAAAACGCAGCACATACGCCATTGTGCGTACTAATCTAGTCAGATTTGAGAAGCGACTAAAATCTATTATGGAATCGTCATGAGATATTACCGCGCTTAGAGTTATCTCGGAGTCATTAGTACGGGTTTCAGGTAGTGACTCACTTCGTTCCGCAGCAATATCAACAGGCCAGCAGGAGTCATCATCACCCAAGAAATTCGGACCAGACCACCACTGATCCAAGCTTTGGATTGACGATGCATCGACGCCGCGAGATATGTAATCGGCAGGATTTTTATCGGTAGGGACATGTCTCCATTTTGAGCTACCGCACTTGTCTAAAATTTCTCCAATACGATTGCGTACGAACGTCTGCAATTTATTGGGATGCATCTTCAACCAACCCAGAACAATAGTGGAGTCCGACCAAAATGTTACACGGCCTACAGTTAGTCTAAATGACTTTACTACCTTCTCATATAAGCGTGCACCTAAAACTGCGCCACACAATTCCAAACGTGGAATAGTGGTCGGCTTAATAGGGGCTACCCTACCCTTTGCCGTTAGCAACCTGACCAGAACACTACCTGCGGCATCAACACTCCTGACATACACACACGCCCCGTACGCAATCTGCGAGGCGTCACAAAATATGTGTAGTTCAATGGGCGTGACATTATCACACATAGCACGCCTTGGAACACGTATATCGTTTAAAATAGGTAAATCTTTTATCATTTTATCCCATTGTTGAGTAATATGAGATGGAACTTTATCATCCCAAGATAATTTTTCCAGCCAAAGTTTTTGTAGCATAACTTTAAATGACATAACGCAAGGAGAAAGAAGACCCAATGGATCAAAGATTTGAGATATCGAAGAAAGCATTGTTCGCTTTGTTAATACCTTTGGGTGCTCAAAGCTTATCGTGAAATATAATTGATCAAGTTGAGGCAACCAGCCGAGACCTAAGGTTTTACAGGGCTCATTGGCACCGAAATTTAAATCCATAGACGTCGATTCATCACTATTATGTGGCAGTAAACTACACTCATTGGATTTCCACTTCCTTAATGGCAGACAAGCGGTTTCAAGTGCAGTGGTTACACTTTGACGAATGTACATGGCATTTTCAAGAGAATTTGCGCCCGTAAGTAAATCGTCGACGTAAAAATCCTGTGTAATAACTTCCCTGACACTTTCATCCTCGCACTCTAGCCCTACCTGATGCAGACATCGGATTGCTAAAAAGGGAGCGCTGGCTGTGCCGTACGTCACCGTATTTAATTCGTAATATTTTATGTCCTTTGAAGGGTCGTCCCTCCATATAATCTTTTGAAGATGTCTGTCATCTGGGTGCACAACAATTTGGCGGTACATCTTAGTGATGTCAGCGGCCAAAATAACTTTATGTTGCCTGAACCTAATCAAAATCGACAATAAATCGCTTTGAATAGTAGGGCCTACCATCTGCATACTATTTAGTGAATGGCCAGAACTAGTGGGACTACTAGCGTTAAAAACGACCCTCAATTTAGTGGTAGTGCTACTTTCCCGTAGCACTCCATGATGGGGCATAAAATGACCAGATTGGTCACTCTCTGACATGTGTCCAAGAGCGATGTATTCAGACATAAATTCACTGTATCTCTTTTTAAATTCAGAATTATTTTGAAATTTACGTTCTAAGTGATAAAAACATTTCTTTGCTTTCTCCAACGATACGCCTAATAAACTTTCTGACTGTTTGAAAGGAATCTTTACACAAAACCGACCGGTCTCTAAACGTGATACATTATTAATAAAATGTTTCTCACAATTTTTCTCTTCTTCAGAGTAACATGATGATTTAATTTCAACATCTTCTAAACTCCAAAACCGCGTTAACTGATTTTGAACATCATCATTGTGAGTATTAACATTAGGACCGACTTGTGTAAAATTACACTGAATAGGCTGACTACGAGCACTGCATGAACGACCCCCGCCTACAGGTCCGGAAACTAGCCACCCCAGCTTAGTTTCGTAAAGTATGGGCTTCCCTATACCTAATGAAATCTTTTGTGATCCTAATAAATCCCAAAATACATCGGCACCAATAATCAAATCAACAGAACATGGTGTATTAAAGTTAGGATCACAAAGGGGTAAATCCGACGGAATATGTAGATTCGATACGTCTAGTTGACGGTTAGGCAAAACATCTGTAATTGTAGGTAAAATGAAACACGTAATATTATGTAAATAGTTTGAATTTATTGATTTTATTTCAACTTGACACATTTTACCAACATGTGAAAAAGCACTGTTAACGCCAATAATAGATTTATTCACTCGTTGAACTGGTAGATCAAGCACTTGATGCATACGCTCGGTCATCAGACACGAAGTACTGCCACTGTCCAGTACGGCGCGAGCAACATGCTCATTACCCCGTGAGTCATATATTTTTATTAGTGCAGTTGATAGAAGTACGTCGCAACCTGCGCTCGTGCCGGCGACGCACGCTGCGAGTGTCACATTAACTGCACCTTGACTCGCACTATTCCTAGGGGCAGGCGTAGGTGGAGGATTCACTCCGCTGGGTGCGCCTGCGACGGCACAGCTCGGGCCTGGTGTAGCTGAATCGCTTACACAAGGAATTGAATGACGCTTAATGTCCGATACGTGAACCATTGAGTTATGTTTTCTATGACACGTTTTGCACCCGGACTTTTTACATTGATTAGCATAATGACCTTTCCGAAAACAATTAAAACATACCTTAAGCTCCGGCAATAGTTTCAGCCTTTGCTCATTGGTGAGATTAGTGAATTGAGCACAGTACTGTAACTTATGATCTCCTTCACACTTTGGACAAGTGTCAGCTCCCGATCGGTTGCTTGACTGTCCAGATTCTGTGTCTGTAACGGAAAGCATAGATCTGATGTTAGAATGCGTATTATTTGAATTTTTATTGACGTTATTCCCACGTGAAATTTCCAATGTTTCTAATAAATCAGCACGACCTCGCAAAAATGAAGTAAACAAACTTAAATTAATTGTTTTCAGCTTATTTGAATCACTTTTCACTTCTTCCCACTCACGGTAAGTTTTAGCATCTAACTTACTAGAAATTAAATGAATAAGGAGGGTGTCCCAGTGTTCAGTTGGCTCCTTCAACGACTCTAAAGCACGTAAATTCTTATTTAAATCGTCTAAAATACGACGAATATTAGTGGCCGATTCTTTAGTTATAGGCGCAATATTAAATAACGCAGAGACGTGATTTTGTATTAGTAGGCGCTTGTTATCAAATCTTTCGCACAATAGTTCCCATGCAACCTGATAATTAGCAGCACAAAATTCAATCGATTGAATTACCACAGCAGCACTATCTTGCAAAGAGGCTCTTAAATAATGATATTTGTTAATATCGGGTATGTCATCATTTTCGTGGACTAGACTAAGAAAAGTGTCATGAAACTCAAGCCACGACTCATAATTACCATTAAACTTTGGCAGCTGAATAGTGGGCAACTTAACGGATCTATCAGGACCACGACGTGTCCTTGAACCAGACTCAGAATCAGAATTTTGAGTATTGATTGAAATAATCTCTTGCGCTTGGCCGACAAGCTTATAATACTTCGACTCAAATTCAGCCCTATCTCGCAACTGAGCTTCGATATCGGTTGCGGAGTACTCTAATTCTGTTTGAATATCATCGTACTGTCCGTACAATTTAAGCATTTTATCAACACGTAACTGTAACTCATTTACCTGAGAGCGATCCAACGATATACCGATACCACTCAAATAGGTAGCAAACGATGTTACTTGACCTTTGTAACTGCCGCGCACTTTAACCAAATCCTTGTCGGTCATTGTGGAAAACCGTTGCCAAACCTGTAATTTACACAATATTCACAATTAAACACAAGATCACCACTATGTACGAACTATCACAATAGTAACTTAGCCGATCGCAAGCAAAACTCATAACACAATTGTTAACCCTAACCCATACGTTAACTTAAACAATTTTTACTCTAATTACCTTTTACAAATTGATTATCCAAATGTTTATTGTCAAAATATTGTACTTTATTGCAGAATAAATCTTTAAATATTAAAAAAAAGATACTTTAAACTGTGATCTGGATAATAATTATAAACAGTTATAATTCGCGATCAGGCACCTAACTGACGGTGTGTTCGATTGCTAATAAAGCGAGTGGGAATCTATAATAATAAGTAGGTATATTATAGCGGTCGCTCGCTAGCTCGTGCACTTAACAATAGAAAGAATGCACCTAACAGCGTTTGCAAGCCTAGCAGAGACACGTTATTATAATTTATAGCTGATTGAGTGAGCGTTAACAAATTGAACTATTGTAGGTAGGTACATACCTATATTAACTCGTTACCTGAGTTAATTTGTTTAGAGGAAGAAGAGTGTTGGGTTAAATAATTAAATACACTTAACACTGTTACACTGAAATTAAAGTCCATTCCACGTCCTGAAGCCTATAAGTATTTTGCTCCCGTGATGAATGTTATGTACAGCAGATAGTATTTTATTCCCAACGTCCTTCTATGACCTCTAAGCGATGAATCGTCTTCTTTGTTAATTAATGGTCGAGATTCTCGTCCTGCGCTGATTCCACCATCCGGCTCGATATGGACCAATGTTTGGGATGATGTAGACTTAAAGTAAAACTCTTCTTGATAGTTTTAACAAATTAATTTTTAATGAGTTAACTTAAGATGCAGTGTACAATCTACGACCGTTGAGACCAGAGAGAAAAAAAAAGTTAATTAAAAATAAAAGAACTATAGACTAAGTTAGGGAAGAGTGAACGAATGACACAGTCTATGATCCATCGTCAACAATGATGATGATGATGGGCGCAGCGTGAGGACTCCTACCAGGTGGACCGAGGACCTGGTGAAAGTCACAGGTACATAATGGTTGCAGGAAGCAATAGACCAGTCATTGTGGCGATGCTTGGGGGAGGTCTATGACCAGCAGTAGCCGCTTTCGGCTGATATGATCATGATGCAACTAACTCCGTTTGTATTGAAAAAACACGTTTTAAAACACATAAGCATTACTCTGATCGTGATCCGTGGCAGTGTGCGATCCCACTTGGTAGATGCACCAATGTGCGGGAAATAAGCGACTAAATGACACTGATGCTTGGAACAGATTTCCTCCAGCACAGCGCAATGCGACAGCGAAAAATAACGAAATTATGTAACCCAATTTAGTATAAAGTAACAATTGATTAAAAGAATATTGCGTTGATAAGTTTCTTGCCCCGCTTCTTCTCCTCCACCATACATGCTGAAGCGGTGGAGTTGAAATGACGTTCAATAAGTAGACTTGTAAGTTGAAACATTTTGACTTTGACTTTGTTGCACGACCGTAGAGAGCAAGCTGTCTGATACTCGTATCTGTTAGTTCGTGGACAGCGCTTTGTCAGAGCTATTCAAAGCAGTACCGAGCAAGTGTATGGTATAAGTAAGCTACGATATTCAACGAGCAACGAGCTTAGGCGAGTCGGATACTATGAGACGAAGAAAATCATACAGCCATCCAACGAAAAGACATCTACAAAGAAAATATACATTCATTTACAATAATTACAGATAAAAAATATCCTCCAAAGAGGAACCATGTGGGACAGTGCCCAGAAGACTGGGCGCATTCCCTCTCTGGATAGCTATGCTGATCCTGTGACAGAGATAGCTGCCAACCCTCTGGTCACCTGAAGCCTCGACCAAACGCACTGATAGCTCTTTGAGGAGCTGCCGCGCCTCCGGCCCCCACGGCCCCATGGTCTCCACCCCGAACGGCACAAATACATATTTGTGGGCGCTAGCGCGGCGGCTGCGCCCACAGAGGTGACATCTGGGTTCTGAAACATATATAACTGCACCAGTCTGATGAGCTCACCACCTGTCACTCTTAGGGATCCAAAAGATGGTATTTTCAAGCGACTTCAAAAAAGTAGGAGGTTATCAATTCGACTGTATGTTTTTTAATGTTTGTTACCTCAGAACTTTCGACTGGGTGAATCGATTTTGATTTCTCTATTTGAAAGTGGGTGCTTCCGGTGTGGTCCCATATTGCACAGTTCCAGTTCCAATTTGGTCCAGTTCTGACAGTGGCATCCATCCATGAGAAAAGCATATTAGTTGAAGTAGGTTTTTTTTTTACTCTTTAGAGGTCTATGTTATTTTTCAGGAATGGGATTAGGCGCACAATGCCTCATTCGCAAAATGACACATTAACGCAAAATGCCACATTCACAAAATTCCACATTAGCAAAATAATAATAATAACTTACTCATGACGAAAGTAGAGTAGCATTACATTAGGTTTTTTTTAAGTAAGAACTTAAGTATATTATGGGTATAGATGAGTGTCACAATAACATGTACCTCTGACTTCAAAACTAGTTGATACTGTGCTATCTAATCGAAGTCAGCGATTCCTCGTACAGTTGTATACTATGTGTCGGCGATGTGTTGAAGAAAAGCCAGATAAAGAGTACCCGAAACCGACGAGCATGCATGAGTCGTTTGATGGATGTGGAGGAAGCGCGTGAGATCTGCCAGTTTCGTAGCAAGTGGCGGTCTATTGTCTCTGCCTACCCCAATGGGAAATAGGCGTGAGATTATGTATGTATGTATGTATGTTGTATACTATAACTATCATCTATTTGGTTTTTGTTAAATTATACAATATTTTTTATATGTGTTGCAAGTGGAAAATGAATATTGTAATTTTGCTCGACTTGGCGGGGGCACTGCCGTACTCCCAGATGATAAGTGTGAGTGAGTGAGTCAATATGTGTATTTATGTATGAAAGAGGGTGAAAATGCCACACTATCAAAATGCCACACTAGCAAAATTCCACACTAGCAAAATGCCACACTATCAAAATGCCACACTAGCAAAATGCCACACTAACAAAGTGCCATATTATCAAGAGATAAATAACAAGATTTAACATAAAAAATCATTCGAGAATGTGACATTATGAGAAAATGGCATTGTGCTAATGTGACAAGTTGCGATGTGGCGTTTTGAGAATGTGACATTTTGCGAAATTCCAATGTGTCATTTTGCGGATGTGGCATTGTACGCCTAATTCTTATCAGGAATGAAATAACTCTGACATCCCCAGAGATGACGATATTGTTACAAACTATAAATTACTTCACCGGAAGTTCAATGTCATCATTATAACCCATTAAAACACAATTTCCGTCCAAAATTTATGAAATACGAAGAAAAAGAACGATCGTCTTCTTTTAACAATTCAAATGTTCTGTTCAAGTATCGACTCTTATTTCAAAGTCAAATGATAGTGTTATGTCCTTCGCTGCACGCTAAACACTCCATTTCTAAAATGATTTTTACAGCAAAATCGAGACTTATACATGTCACAGAATAAGCGCAATTCCTGAAATTAGTTTGTTCAGTATCGACTACTTATTTGATTTAATTTTCAGCAATTTTTAATATGTGTTAAATTTTTCCCAAAAATGAATTATCGTAGCTGAATTTAGTGCTTTCTATGGAAATGGTGCTATTATTAATCGATATTTAAGAAAATTGGTTAGACACAACTAAAGTTCGATTGCATCATATTTTTTTTATATTAATATACTAGTTGGGGTTTATAAGGAATTGCGCTTTTTCTGTTACACTTTGTATATCTTCTTCTTTACAAATACGTTTCTTAAAAGACGTTATTGAACAATAAAAAAATATTATTTTAAATTCCCAAGGGAACGAACTTTCTAATTTATACAACGCGTCACAGAAAATTCAATTAAATAAATAAATTCATATTTTAAAATAAATTAAAAATAGCTGAAATCGATTAAGTAGTCGATACTTAACAAACAAATTTCAGGAATTGCGTTTTTTCTGTTAAATATTGTATGCATCACGAAATCTCAAAAAGTATAAATGCTACATTTGGCAAGTCGATTCCTTTTACAGTCAAGAGCACATGAAGGTTTACACTTGTAGTGTGAGTCTGACCTCTCAGGCGATTGTAATAAGAACGTTACAAAGTCCAATGTGTCAAGCTCCACGGGCTTTTGACTGTACTATGTAGACATCTACTAAGGAAAGATTTTAAAAATTCCTTCACATAACTTCATCTACTTAGTATCATGCAAGAACTAGCTGCTTTTCTCTTCTTCATGCGGAATATAGATAAATACTGTAGAAATGATACTCCGAAATAAAATTAGTTAACGATTTAATGTAAGTCACTTCAGAGTACAAAAGGAATCAGAGACAGTGGCATCGCGACAGAGCGGGAAAAGGTTTTTACTTTTTTATACAAATATTGAGTCGGGCATGGGTTATTTTACATAGTTCCTACAAATACATTCACGCCTCACCCGCGAGGATGTAAGTATTCCACTTCTGTAAATACCTTCATCAGACGTGGAATAGTTTATTGCAGGAAAAATGTGCAATCAATTGTTGTATAGCAAATTTTCCAGTGTTCTACGAAATAAAATTAATAAAATATCACACATCAATTTATTCGAACGTTAGCTAGATTTGAGTTTCTTGCTGGCTCTTCTCGGGGTACTGCATTTGGAACCAGCAACTCGTCGGTATAGATGGGCTGCTATTTACATTTAGCCAATCTTTATGGACGAGTTTAGTGTGCCTTGTAGACTATTGACTATTCCAAGTGTAATTCTTATTACCTACAGAATAAAATACATTTTCTTTCTTCTTTCTTTCAACCAAAGAGATTAAAATATAATAAGGCATAGAGGGGACAAAGCGAGGAAAATTTGAAGTCAAAAGTTATTCCAAGTGGAATAAGTCTAGTACAATTTCGACCGAATGACAGCTCGCGTTCATACTAACTGACATGACAAGAATGACATGACGTAGGCTTCAAAGTTTTGTATGAAAATATTCCCAATGCCCTCTCTATGCCCTATTATATTTAAATCTCTTTGCATTTAGCCAATCTTTATGGACGAGTTTAGTGTGCCTTGTAGACTATTGACTATTCTAAGTGTAATTCTTATTACCCACAGAATAAAATACATTTTCTTTCTTCATTCTTTCAACATACATTCTTAGCTGGGAAGTTGAAAAAATCAATGTAGGTTATCGGAAGAAATAAGTAACAACTCTTTATATATACTGGGAATATTGTGGGAATTTGTCCAGTAGTTTTTGCGTGATGCGTGCACAGACAGACAGACAAACGGACAGACAGACAGAAAAAATGTCAAAATTTGGTGTTTTGATGTCTACATCGATAACTATGTACACTACCTACGGCTGAAATTTTTCTTTAAATATTTTATTTACAAACACGGTTTCGCTAGAGTTTTATTATAAGTACTAGCGACCCGCCCAGGTGTCGAACCGGTACAATGCTGATACTAAAACCTTCCTCTTGAATCATTCTATCTAATTTAAAAAAACATCAAAATCCGTTGCGTAGTTTTAAAGATCTAAGCATACATAGAGACAGACGGTAAGCGACCTTGTCTTATACTATGTAGTGATTAATAATTAAAATAGAAGCAGAGATAGCCCTGTGATTGAATAGCCCACTTCTCGTTCGTGAGGCTCGGGTTCGAATCCTGACGAGGCCTTGTAATAATGGGTTTTTCGAAAACTTACGTACCTACCTGTACACTTCAGGTTTTGAGACCATCGTTGGACTGGGGTGCTTTTCAACAGATGAAGTCTGTTAAAAAAGGAGGAGTTTATCAATTCGACTGTAGGTTATTTTAAGTTTGTTAACTTTCAACTGGGTGAACGGATTCTGGGTGAACGGATTTTGATGATTCTTTTTCTATTTAAAAGCTGGTGCTTCCCGTGGTCCCATTTAAATGTGGTCGTGTTTTGAAAATGGCGTCCTTGAGAAAACCATATACTTAAGTTGACGTCGGTTTTTTACCCTTTAGAGTTGTATGTTAAACATAAAAATAAAATTAAAAAAATATATTCTTACGCCTTTTATCCCCGATTGGGTAGGCAGAGGTATTCCATTTCTTTATATACCCACTTTTCACAAGATATTCTTTGGACCCCTAAACATGATAGGTGGTGAGCTCATCGCCGGACCGGGTCTGTTACACATGTCTCAGAATTAATTCTGGAACCTGCAAGTTTCCTCACGATGTTTTCCTTCACCGTCGAGCTAGTGATAAATATGTACGTAAGTTTTGAAAAACTCATTGGTACATGCCAGGATTCGGACCCGAGCCGCACTGATTATCATCATGTGAAGCAGGCTCTTTAACCGTAAGACTGTCGCTGCTCCAATTTTATACTTATTCTAAAGTATTTTCTCAAGTGGTTTCAGTGCACCGTAAAGCTAGCGATCTATATTAAAAAAAATCTGGTGAAAACTGGGTATATCCGGGAATCGAATACCTCTGCCAATCCCTACAGGGATAAGGAGTAAGCTTAATTTATTTATTTTTATTTTTTAGTAGCCTAAAAAAAGTTATAAGCGCTTAAAAAGATATAAGTGCTATAATAGCTGTTTAACACAATTGGTAATGGAAATTGGCTTGGATACAAGCGGAGCAGTATCCAACGACATCTAGATTAGAAATGAGATCGGAGCACACTACGTTATTTCAACAAAAGAATAGAATAGTTTTTCATTTATTAAAATTTGTATACCTAACATAAACAAAAAAAAAACACGGGTTGCACTCCGGGAGTGCCGGCAGAAGTGAAAACTTGATTATCGATTTCGGTGTTACAACACTACTCTCCAACCGTCTTACGGTTTTTCGATCAGCACACGTGACCTGACGCGAGTTTCACAGTTTTTACCCATCCCACAAAAGTGCTCAACGCCGCTAAAGAAGTTTTCACTTCAAAATAAAAATTACTAAGACAGGTATAAACTGAATAGGACAGATACATGCATCTGCCGACTCCGAGTGCATACTAATTTACCTCAAATACGCTTCTGAAAATAGAAATGTCAATTTGGTCCATTTACTATGTTTATAAATAAGTAACACTCGTCATGGTTCACCCACACGGTCAAGCTGGTTTTAAACTAACGGACGGTGTTGACTCATCTTGTAGACGGCGAAAAATACACATTATCGATGCTTTCTCTGGGATACTTAAATTCAAAATTAATATATTGCTGTATATTATTATATTAATGTATTGATTGAGCAGTGATAGACGGAACGGTTATAGAGCCGGCCGAAAATCAGTGAGGCTCGGGTTCGAATCTTGGCATGTACCAATGAGTTTTTCAAAAACTTACGTACATATTTATCACTAGCTCGACGGTGAAGGAAACATCGTGAGGAAACCCGCAGGTCTCAGAATTAATTCTGAGACATGTGTAAACAGACCCGGTCCGGCGATGGGCTCACCACCTAACACGTTTAGGGGTCCAATATATCTCGTGAAATGTGGGTATATCCAGTAATGGAATACCTCTGCCTACCTCCTCGGGGATATAAGGCGTGAGGCGTTATTATTATCTTAGTGCCTTTTGGAGTGGAGACCATGGGACCGTGGGGTCAGTGCGTTTGTTCGAGGCTTCAGGTGACCAGAGGGCTGGGGCAGCTATTTCTGTCAAAGGATCAGCCTAGCTATCCAGAGAGAGAATGCAGGCTTCTGGGCACTGTCCCACATGGTGCCTCTTTAGAGAATATATTTTATCTGTAAATGTTAACATAAATGTATTTTTCTTTTAAATAAATCTTAGTTTTACCAGGTTTTACCGTGTGTGTGCATCTATACCGCTCAGGCGCCAGAGGTCTACTTCTCAAATAGTATATGGAGAAAAGATTTGTATTTTTGTATGTTTGTTACGAATAAACTCAAAAAACTACTGGACCGATTCAGAAAATTCTTTCACCAATGGAAAGCTAAAAGATCCCTAAGTAACATAGAGTATATTTTATTCCCGTATTCCCACGGGAACGGGAACTACGCTGGTGAAACCGCGCAGAACCGCTACATATATCACTGGTAATATCCTCAATTTTAAACATATTAGTTCACACGTAAAGTATGTGCTACGAGAAACTGCGTAGAAGAAATTTAAGTGAATGATTCGATTAAATTGGTCCTGCAATGTATGGATCGAGATGTAAATAAAAAAATCAGTACAGTTGGCCAGATTACTCAATGATGGCACGTCCACACCATTGGTATGGCCAGAAGTTAAAAAAAAAAACAAAGAATACGATAAAATTGAGGTCTGTTTGTTTGCTTGTATTTTCAGAAATGGAATACCTGTGCCTACCACCTTGCGGATAAAGGCTTGAGGTTAATTATTTATTTTACCTGTATCACAAAAATGTGGGAAGCAATTCACACACGGTTATTCCGTACTATGGATACCCAACCGTCCCAAACTAGGCAGAGCCTGTACTATGGATACCAAAAAACTATAAACATACTTAAATAAATATTAAACTAGACACGAAGCTAACAGACATGTTCGTGCACATAAATGTTGGCCCCGAGCGGATATCGAACCCGCGACATCCGACTCAGAATGCAGGGTCACCAACTGAGGCAACAGGCCCGTCTCAAAATAAAAAATATAAGTCACTAGCGACCCTCCCCGGCTTCGCACGAGTGCAATGCTAACACTAAAACCTTCCTCTTGAATCACTCTATCTATTAAAAAAAACCGCATCAAAATCCGTTGCGTAGTTTTAAAGATTTAAGCATACATAGGGATATAGGGACAGAGAAAGCGACTTTGTTTTTAGGGTTCCGTACCTCAAAAGGAAAAAACGGAACCCTTATAGGATCACTTTGTTGTCCGTCTGTCCGTCCGTCCGTCCGTCTGTCAAGACCCTTTTTCTCAGGAACGCGTGGAGGTATGAAGCTGAAATTTATATCAATTACTCAAGTCTACTGTCCCTTGAAGCTGTGAAAAAATCAAACTTCTAAGCCAACGCAATCAAAAGATACAGCCGTTTATGCCGCAAATTTTCGACACTTGCAAGGGAATCAAAACCTACAGGGTGCTTCCCGTGAACTCAGAATCTTGAAATTTGGTACGAAGCAACGTCTTATAGCATAGATAAAGGAAAAATTACGAAAACCATAAATTTGCAAGGTTGTACGGAACCCTCGGTGCGCGAGTCCGACTCGCACTTGGCCGGTTTTATACTATGTAGTGATAATTATTTGATACAGTGTACACTGTGTACAGCCACGTAAGTCCTGTTTCCGTGGGTAAATTTAATCCCGTGTTTCACCCAGAAATTTAAGCTCCTTATAAGAAAGGATGAAAATTTTATGATCATCATCCATGCAATAGTATCGTAGCCTATTCATTCAAATCTTTCCTCTTTTTATTAGTTTAGATAATGACATTAAATAATGACTGACTTATAGGTTAGTGTTGTATAGTTTAAATGTTTTTTTAATAATTTTAAAGCTGAGATAAATCTTATATCTACAAGATACTTTTATATAAATTAGTTGTTTGCGATAACAGATCAGTGGGTCTAAAATGGCCACTTTGAGCAATTCCTCTGAGCGATTCCTCCTTATATGAATTCCCAGCAAATCCTAAGCAATTCCTCTAAATTTCGTAAAATGGTCCCTCATTTTAGTGATTCACTGACAATTCAATTCATTAGCAGATTCGTAAATGGTGAAAATTTCGAATATGAATCGAAATAGGATCCTATTATGATTCACCCGAAACGGCCTTTTTAGACCCCCAGATACTAAATTATTTTTATCTTGAAAAAAGATAAGAATTTCTTCGATCTATGGATTCTTGTTATCTGTTTTTTTTTATTTTTTTTATTTATTTAATTTTGTTTTTGTTTTTTTTTTTCTTTGCAAAAGAACCTGCAAAGTGTCAGTCGGACTCGCACACAAAGGGCGCTGCACTAACGTACAAAAGAAACACGTTTTTCTAAATTTCATTTTAATTTTTTATAGCTGCATAGCAATTGCAATACCCATTTCGTAAAAATTCTACAAAATAAAATTTCTTTGTCTCTGTCTATTCTGTCTCCCTACTAGGTACAATTCATCAGATAAAGCCCACTGATAGACAAACAGACACACGGACAGCAGAGGCTTAAGGGACCATAAAATATAGTGATTTAATTTTTATCACTGGTGTGAACGTCACCTTACATCATCTTAATGCGTAGTAATCAGATATAGGGACATCAGATAATGAACATACGAAGCTTAAGCAAGTTAAACCTTATCCCTTCAGCAATAAAGCTTGAAGTTTAACAGCAAATGTTTCGTGAAGTATTTTTAAAGTAGCCGTTTATCATAGATTTCTTAGAAAAAGTTTTTACATATTATATTTGTAGATGGCGCCAGACGCTGAGTCACGCGAAACAGGTACGTCACATTACTATGATGATGCGTGGAATTCCATCCAATGATACATACATACTTTGAGTATTAAACCAACCGGAGACGCCACTGACAGGCGTTCCCCTCTGCCAAAAAAAAGTGTCGGTCAACACGCATACCTGTTATATACAACTAGTTTTTTTGATTTCACGGAGTGCTTGGATTGGTGAATGTATTTGTGTGCATCTAGTTTAAGCTAGTGTTTAATTGTTTTGTCAAAAAATGCGTTTGTTTTAACATTATTTGTGTTTGTTTCCTCGTCCCCCGCGCAGAAATTGGCAGACTTTTTTGCAAAGAAACTAGTGCGCATGACGTCTCCTGTTGGTTTAATACTCAAAGCATACATACCAACATATACTTACAGAAGAGAATACTAGATTAAAATATTTTCGTTTAGTGTGGAGTTTTAAGAAAACTTACTCTACTAAAATGCAACATTCGTTTTTTCAATTAACAAAATATATTTCAAATGTAAATAGTAAAACCACAGAGTACTATAGTAGGTACTATACAGTACATTATACCTACTGCGTACAGTAAAACTAATCGGGAAACCATTGAAACCAATGGTAAGAACTGTTTTTATGCTATTATATGAATAATTTACATCAATACAGTTAAATATTTAAAATAAAAAAATAAAATAAAAATAAAAATAATAATAATAACAATGTCACGCCTTTTATCTCCGAGGGGTTAGGCAGAGGTATTCCATTACTGGATATACCCACATTTCACGAGATATATTGGACCCCTAAACGTGATAGGTGGTGAGCCCATCGCCGGACCGGATCTATTTACATATGTCTCAGAATTAATTCTGAGACCTGCGGGTTTCCTCACGATCGGGTTTCCTATCTTGATTATATTTTATATTACAGTTATCCTGATTCCTGTAATATAGGGTAATAATTAATACACAGTCATCATTTTAATTTTAATTGGGTGTTTTGGGTGAAGGAAAACATCGTGAGGAAACCCGCTGGTCTCAGAATTAATTCTGAGACATGTGTAAACAGACCCGTTCCGGCGATGGGCTCACCACCTATCACGTTTAGGGGTCCAATATATCTCGTGAAATGTGGGTATATCCAGTAATGGAATACCTCTGCCTATCCCCTCGGGGATAAAAAAGGCGTGAGATTATATATATTTATATTTTGAAAACATCGTGAGGAAACCCGCTGGTCTCAGAATTAATTCTGAGACATGTGTAAACAGACCCGTTCCGGCGATGGGCTCACCACCTATCACGTTTAGGGGTCCAATATATCTCGTGAAATGTGGGTATATCCAGTAATGGAATACCTCTGCCTATCCCCTCGGGGATAAAAAAGGCGTGAGATTATATATATTTATATTTTGAAAACATCGTGAGGAAACCCGCAGGTCTCAGAATTAATTCTGAGACATGTGTAAACAGACCCGGTCCGGCGATGGGCTCACCACCTATCACGTTTAGGGGTCCAATATATCTCGTGAAATGTGGGTATATCCAGTAATGGAATACCTCTGCCGGGGTAGGCTCGGGGATAAAAGGCGTCAGATTATAGATAGATAGATAGATAGTTTTACTACCGACCTAATCAAGTCACTCTACCAAGTAGGTAATTATGGATAATGATACTAGTAGGTAGCTACTTATATGTGATATCATCATTTTTAGTATTCAATTGCCTAAATTTTATGTATGTTTCATCATTTTGAAATTTCCTTTACTAATCTAAATATTTTCAGAGATGTTTTGAAATAATCTTTTTCACTTCTCATGCTCTAAAAGTACGCCAATATAGCCCTACGAAGCGGGACTAAAGTGACCACTTTAGTCCCTAGGGAGTATAAAGTATTTTTTTTTAATTTCCTTAATTAGAAAAAGACAACCTCAAACAGCCAGTAAATATCTGTAGAGTGTGGACCATCTTCATTGCGAAAATGTGAAGAGTTTTAGTTCCATGGTTTTTCCGCGAAGAAGGTGGCGCCATGTGTTTTAAATTGTTTACCTGCAAAGAGATTTAAATCTCTTTGTTAATCTGTGACAGCCTGACAGGTTTAGAAGAAAAAACTGTTTTAAATAAATTTGTACTAAATTGACAATTTTTCTCGCACTCAAAGTGAAAAGTACAGTTTGCACCTCGAGACTAAACGCCAACTTAATATACCCTCGGTTTCATGACTCCCTCGCAAGCTCGGGAGTCAAGCCACCTCTAGTATATAATGGCTTCGTTTAGTCCCTCGATATAAAATATACTATTTATAAAGTGAAATAATTATATTACATTAAGTGTATAGAAATATTTTCTTTTATGTAAATCTACAAATTCAATTATTACACTACATCTATAGGTACTTATAATAAATTGTAACAAGACCGTGTCTGTACATCACTATCACTACAAAGTATAAAACAAAGTCGCTTTCCCTGTCCCTATATCCTTATGACCATGTATGCTTAAATCTTTAAAACTACGCAACGGATTTTTATGCGGTTTTTTTTAATATTTTTGACATATATTTTTTTTTATTTTGCGGTAGTGTAGATAGCTGTTATCGATTTACATAATGAAAAACACATTTTTTTGTAATTTTTGTCAGTCTGTGCGCCCAAAAACTACTGGACGGATTTTCATGATTAAAAAGAGAAATACGAACTACTCCAAAACGATAACATCTAGAAACTTGAAATATGGTATGAGGTGTCTTATATTATGTACACTATAACGGTTGCCTACGAACCGGGGATTTTCAGAAATTACCATGAGAACGGGAATAAATTGAATCTGAGCGGGCAACGCCGCTGGGCACCCGCTATAGTGTTGTATAAGATGTGTTTGTTCATTAATACAAATCAAAGTTGGTAAACATCTTTAATGCTAATTATTTATTAATGTTAATAATATAATAACTGTTAAAAAGAGGAAAGATTTGTATGTTTTTAACGGATAAACTCAAAAACTATGAAACCGATTTCGTATTACCGATTAAATACTTTAGTATTTACAACTTTTACCCAACCAAAGAAGATTAAATATGCCACATTTAAATAAATTATACTTTCCTTACCAATACATTATTGAAAAATATTTTAAATTTCAAAGGCATTTTTTCATAAGTTTTGCCTGGATCTTTATTAACAAGGTTTATTTTTAACTGGTACGATAGAATGTACTTGCAATACTATAAACACTCTCCAATTTAAATCACCCCATTTAAAAATAAAATTTTCCTCACTTTAAGTCATTCCAGAAGCATCTCGTACCCGAGATAGAAAGTATAAATTATTTGCACGTGTTTGACTAAAATGCACCTTTTATATAAAAAATGTATAAAGACAGTTTTTTGCAAAATTATTTTTGCCAGTGGCTGGTTTTCGTGATTCAATTAAGCATATCTCTTAGTTCTTATATCGATGACGTTGTAATTCAGTATTATCTACCTTCATCAACCCGTAACAGCTCACTTCTGAGCTAAGGGTCTTTCTTCACTCACGAGGAAGTATGTAACATAATCTCCCACCGCGGATTGGGAGATGGTGTTAGGCTAGTAGCCGCATAGTCGCCAAAATTTTTGAAGCCTAAGCCTGTCTGACATGGCTTTTCAAAGATTTTTGAAAGGTTAATATAATTTCCCAGTAAAAAAATATGAATTCTATAAAAAATATTAACTAAAAATTCAATTTAGAAAATGCTTACTTCAAAATTAAATCGGTAAAAATTTTAGTTTTTCCTATTAATTTTTCGAAAGCTTGGTTGGAGGAAACTAACCTTAGTAGAGTTACTGGTGTTTACAGAAACACTTCCAAATTCAAAATTTAAGTGCGAGAGGAAGTCATGTATCCAGGGTTCCGTAGTCCTACAATTTAAGGTATAAGTTAGTTACCTACATAATCTATATTAATTATATAAAAATCAATGCCACTTTTCGTTGTTATTTTATAGCTCAAGAACGGGCTCATCTATCCAAACCAAATTTTTAGGCTTTATTCGGACTATTTAGCAGATGGTTTGTGTGAAGTTTGCTTAAAATCTGTCGAGTGGTTCTTCATTTATACGTTGCGAAGCACGTACCGGGCCGCTAGTATAATACAAAAATTAAACAAACGATAAAAATATAGAAAATCAACTGGTGGAAATCTTGAATACCTACATATTTATTATTTGACTGTAAGTAGTATCCGTCCAAAAATAAATATTGATAATTTTCAATTGTTGATTTTTTATAATTTTTAAAAAATGATTTTTATAACACTGTGCTAGGTAAAGAAAAAAATATATTTCCATAAAAATATATTTTAATCTTTAAATGAAGCCCTTACATTGTCAGTTTTCATAAGCATATTTTTTTAGTTGTTGGTGAAATACGAGTAACATCTGTGATGGACAAGAATTAAAAAGATCTCGATAGTAAAATCCCACGGTAGCAGCAAGATAAGTGTTTCTACTGTTACTGGTACAAAACCCAAAAAACGCCATAAAAAAAATCGAGAATCCAGAAATATCCCGATATAAGAATCCCGCGAAATATCGCCCTGTGTGTCGTCGCGCCTCCCGCTCGGTATATAAGGAGGCGATTCTTAGTTTGTTTTATACTTACCTATTTGAAGTCACTCGGTGCTCTTCACCGCTTCAGTGCCGACATCGAGTAAAGTGTGTGCTTTCGTGACTCGAGGTAAGTTAGAACGTTGGATTTAAAAAAAATTTCTTAGTGTCTTTTAGTTTCTTTAGTGTGGGACATTTTTGTGTGGATTTTAAATGTTTTTTTAAATTTGTTTTTTGCAAGTGCTAGAAACTTTTATGGGAAAGTGTCAAGTTTTATTTAAAATTAAGTTTGCAACTTTTTTTTAGATGTGTTTTATTTTAGATATTTAGGTACTAATTAAATCAGTTTTTTTCGCGAGTAGATACAACTATATTCTAGTGTTATTAACATAAGACTAAAATCATGAATGATTTAAAAAATACATTTACTTTAATTTGCATCTCAAACTATTTTTTTCGATTCCTAAATAAACTCCGATATGTAATTCAAAAGTTTTGACACAGACAATATTTTCATATTTTTTTTTTCATAATAAATTAGAGACAGTGTTTAATGGGAGTTGCATAATGATTTCATATATTGCTTTTTGACTATATATTTGTATTCGTGTATGTGTTAGTTATAAAACTGTGAATTGACGTACCTAATTCGGGTGACTTTTAGAGAACTATGCCATTTATTCCCTTTTCATAAATAATAAGAAAATAATTAAGGGATACCATTCAGTGTCCATGCCAACCGCGGGATAATCTATCATTTATATAAATAAAAATTAAATGGTGTTTGTCAATTTAATATATTATATAATATAATTACTACATAGTATAAAAAAAAGTCGCTTTCTCTGTCCCTATATTCCTATGTCCCTATGTATGCTTAAATCTTTAAAACTAGGCAACGGATTTTGATGATAGAGTGATTCAAGAGGAAGGTTTTAGTATAAGCATTGCACCCGTGCGAAGTCGGGGCGGGTCGCTAGTCGATAATATTAGAAAAAAATCAGAAAAAGATCAGCTAATTATAGATAAAACTAGCGACCCGCCCCGGCTTCGCACGGATGCAATGCTGAATTTTCTTTGCTATAAACCATCCCTGGACCCACTCGAACCCACACAAAAAGTTTCATCAAAATCGGTCCGGCCGTTCTCGAGTTAAATCGTCAGGAAGGAAAACCCGACTTATTTTTAATATAGTAGATAACCCTATTTTGCTTGCTGTAGTCGAGTAAATCTTGCTCCGTGATATATAAGTATAATAAACGCTTAAGGCCTATAATTTTCATTATTTCAATATAAATAATAATAATAAAATCTTTACTTTGTTTCTTCTTTAAAACCATACAATTTCATGCTATAAAGGTTTTCTTAAAAACTAGAGCATAGGATATTTTAATGAGAGTAAGGAACACAATGCCACACTTTCATTGTGTCCTGCGATGAACCAACAATGCAGGCTTATGTTTTTAGCTATTTGTGTATGTATGCATTTTCTGCCGTAGCGCCTAAACTACTCATCCAATTTTGATGAATAAGGTGTTATAATCGATCAGTCGACTCCTGTGTCACCCGGACCGAACAAACCGATAAAAAAAATTGTGTGACACAATTCATACACGGTTTTTCAGTCCCAAGCTAGGCAGTCTGTTCTATAGGTACTAAACAACTGATATATCATTAAATAAATATCAAACATGCAGACACGAATCCAACAGACAAATGTTGGGCCTGAGCGGGCATCGAAACCGCGACTCCGGCTCTAAATGCAGGGTCACTACAGACTGAGCTAACAAGCCTGTCGAAATAATATTTTGTTACTGGGAAGTGACTTGTAGGTTCTATATAAATACCTAATTTTTTTTATCCGATATTGGACCTAAAACAAGTTACTTTTCACAATTTTATAAAGTTTATGCACGTTCTGATTATATCAACCGTGTATACTGATATGAAATAACCACTCTAAAGAGAGAAAAAAACCGACTTCAATCTTCAACTTATATGGTTTTCTCATGGATGTTGTCAGAACTAGACGAATTAAAATGGGACCAATCTGGAAGCACCAGCTTTCAAATAAAAAAAGAATCACCAAATCGGTTCACCCAGTCAAAAGTTCTGAGGTAACAAACATTAAAAAAAACAGACAAATTGATAACCTCCTTTTTTTTAATGATAAAAAAGGAGGCAAACGAGCAGACGGGTCACCTGATGGTATAAGTGACCTCCTTTTTGAAGTCGGTTAAAAAGTGGTAAACTGGTTTGTACTTTAGTTTGTCAGAAGTAATCTATGGAACTACTGAAAAAGTTTTTATAAATAGAATCTAGAAAGCTACATTCCCGAGTGACAGAATAGCCAGGCGAAACCGCGAAGCGAAGCTAGTTGCTAATAAAGTAGGTCACCGTATGATGCAATAAATGTGCTGAGTTATAAATTATCCTATATAACCGGCAGAACCTACACTCTACCGCCTATAAGCAGACCTAAATAGATCTAATTTAGACAGGTAGACGACTTATGTAGTTATAGTTACCTAGATAGTTTTAGTACTCTCTCATTCGTGAGGCTTGGAGGCATTTGAAGGGCTTGTTGGCTCAGTTGGTCCCTGCCTTCTGAGTCGGAGGTCGCGGGTTCGATCCCCGTTCGGGGCCAACATTTCTGTGCAAGAACATGTCTGTTGGCTCCGTGTCTGGTTTTCACAAAATAATGCCTGAGATAGACAAAGATTAACTCTACATCGAATTGTACCTCAATTCAACAAAAAATAATTATAATTTACTTTATTAGGCCCAGAAGCTAGTTTAAAACATTCTAATAAAAGACAGGTTATGTCAAATTAACTATATTTTGCTATGCCTACATGAGTTCTTGTTAGCAATGTTTAGGCCGAGTTAAATAACATTAGTTGTAAACCCTAATACAGAAGTCGCTAGCACACTCTGATTTGACTTTAACTTTGATCCCCGCCCTTTGTTGCCCGCATTTTGTTGGTTTTGTATCTGGAAGTTCATAATGTTTTTTATACCTACCGATATGCATAGTTTTACATCCACGTAACAAAATTATAATTCTCTATTTCAGATTAAATTATCTTACTAGCGCCATCTACTATCGAGTAGCCATGTTCAACTTAGTTTCTCTACTCGTCGCCGCTCTGGTGTCGCTGCAGTGCATATTTGAAGCCAATGCACAGATAGACAGTGCAAAGATTGACATAGACAACAACCTACAGCCCAATGGTAAGTGATTTTTCATTTTACGATCTTAAAATAGCTAACACACGACACACTTACACACTGAAATACACTGTTAAATTTCAATAATCTCGCAAAAAAGAAGTATCAAAGTAATACTTACATAAATGATTGATATGTATAATTTAATATTATTTTTCTATAAATGATCGCCAATATAGCCCTACAAAGCGGGACAACAGTGGTCACTTTAGGCCCTAGGGAGTAAAAAGTAATCAGTTTTTTAAACCAACTTAAACAGCCAATAAATATCTGTGGAGTGTGGACCATCTTCATTGCGAAAATTTTGAGAGTTTTAATTTCATGGTTTTTCCGCATAGAAGGTGGCGACATGTGTTTTTAAAGACATTTAAATGTCTTTGATAGTCCATGACAGGTTTAGAAGCAATTTTGTCGAGTGTATTTAAAACCGAACAAGGTTTTAAATAAATTTGTACTAAATTGACTATTTTTCCCGCACTCAAAGTGAAAAGTACAGTTTGCACATCGAGACTAAACGCCAACTTAATATACCCTTTGGTATATAATGGCTTTGTTTAGTCCCTAGATACAAAATATACTACTAAGAATTTCTACTTGCCTGTGTTATTAAAATGTGATTATTACAACTGATTATACAATTACTATAACATACCGATCATGTTAATAGTTTCTTGTATGACGATGCCCCTTTATTTTTATTTTATCTGTTAAGATATCAACTGAAATAATTAATCGATAAACTGAGATAAATTACAACTTAATACAATGGAAGTCTTCCGTGTTTCGGAAGGCACGTTAAATAGAAGTTGCTACCTATTTAACCCATGTCAGATACCCTTGGGTTTCTTGAAAAGACTATTATGTGGCCACTATAATCTATTTCACGTAGCATGGGTTCGGTTAAAGTGGATTTTTCAGTTTCACGACTATCTACATTTTTCGACTAATAGCAAAGAGATTAAAATATAATAAGGCATAGGGGACAAAGCGAGGAAAATTTGAAGTCAAAAGTTATTCCAAGTGGAATAAGTGTAGTACAATTTCGATCGAATGACAGCTCGCGTTCATACTAACTGACATGACAAGGACATGACGCTTAGGCTTCAAAGTTTTGTATGAAAATATTCCCAATGCCCCCTCTATGCCCTATTATATTTAAATCTCTTTGACTAATAGAAATATTTGATTAAAAAGTAATTAATATTTTATTAAGTATTTTATCATTGCAAAAATACAATATTTTTTATTAATCGAAAGTAGCATGGGTAAAAGGGAATAATGTGAACTGGCACCGAACCCATACGTGAAATAGACTATAGCCTAACACCATCTCCTAATCCGCGGTGGGTTCGCGTGGGAGATTATAGCCCATACAGTTAGCCAAGCAGTGGGCTGTTACGGGTTGATGATGATGATGACAATGGAAGGAAAGACACAGACAGACGAATATACAGTCCCTTTGTATATCCGGTGAGGTAACATATTTTTTGACCAACACTGACATATTGTAGGCACGTTTTGTGACAGATGTATTCCACACATAGATAAACTCAGAGAGATTAAAATATAATAGGGCATAGAGGAAACAAAGCGAGGAAAATTTGAAGCTGAAAAGTTATTCCAAGTGGAATAAGTCTAGCACAATTTCGACCGAATAGCAGAGCTCGCGTTCATAGGTACTGACATGACGCTTGAGCTTCAAACATGCTTCAAAGTTTTGTATGAAAATATTCCCAATGCCCCCTCTATGTCCTATTATATTTTAACCTCTTTGGATAAACTCGTTCACCTATTTACAGGCCGTAAGGATAATACAAAAATTATACCCAAAAATTTGCGGCTCCGACAAATTGCTCTGAATTTGGTCTCGATTTAAACTTATGCTATTCAAATGAATTTGTGGCATAACCGCATTATATGCAACAGCTGTGCTGTATTGAATTGCAAAATTTCAGTCTACAGCAAACTCTTATAAAGTCAAATGTGGCTAACATATTCAACGTAAGGAGTTCATATTTATAAAGTGCTATAGGTACGACGATTATTTAAATTTAACTTTTAAATGCTGTACTTTAGTATCAGGAAAGTGAATATTTGGTTTTATTCCTCGAATCTGTATAATTTGAAGAATAATCAGTTGTAACCTCTATTATATGATGATATCATTTTCCAAAATTAAATAAAGTTCACTTTGGAAAGTTATCAGCTACTCACCGCTAGATGGCGAAAGTTTTACTGGTTATTTTTTAAACTGACAATAAACAAAATTCTCTTAGAAGCATGGGCGTAGCTAGGGGGGGGGGGGGCAGGGTGGGCCGGGCCCACCCTAGAAAGCTGTTGGCCCACCCTAGAAAAATACCCTTTCTCTTACATAAAATAACTTTACCCTCAATTACCGAAACCGAAAACCGTCTTCAAAAGCTAAAATAATTACCTACTCATCACTTGTGTCTTATTATAATCTTTATTGTATTGTTTTTTGTGTACCTACAATAAAACAGTTACATTGTATTGTTACAGTTGCCCCAACCCCGAAGCGTAAAATACGTAAAAACGTTCATATATTCCTCGCGCCTCCCGAGACTGCCGAACTTGCTCGCGGAGAGCCGCTTGAGCTGGAATGTCAGGTGTACGGCTCGCCGAGCCCGATGGTCAGCTGGCTAAAGAATGGAGAGCCCATCGTTGATGTGAGTATCTTTTTAAACGACTTCCAATTAGGGTTGATCGGATTGCACCGAATATTCGAATATTCAAATTATCCGAATATCCGCCGAAAATTATATCCAAATTATTCGGATAAATAATATCCAATTATTCGAATATTTCGGATAATAAACAAAATACACTAATCTTTATGTAAGTAATATTAAAATTACGTAAGAAAATAACATAAAAGAGTAAAACAGGTTAAAATATTGTATTCCCTAAAATGACATTTAATAATAAGACGGGTGGAGGCGGTTGGTATATCATTGAACACAATACAATAGCAAAAAAATATATATAAAAAATAAATTCACAACACAACTCTGTATAATATTATGATCATACTACTGATTATGTTTTTTGATCTTATACAGTTGTGTTGTGACTATTTCATCATATTTTTTTCACAGTTATTACTGTAATATAACATCTTCTGTATTAATGATTAAATTCAAGATAATACCAAAAATATATAATAAGATAACCACAACAAAACTCTGCATTAGATCAAAACACCGTATAAATCAACATCTGAAAAAAAAATATAATCTGAATCAACATCTAAAAAGTTAATAAAAGTAATTTTCAAAATCATTAAAGACAAGAAGAAGAATACCAAAAATGTTGATAATTTAAACTGGTCTCTGATAAAACACATAAACAGTAATATCACTGTAATATAACATACTACTGTTTATGTGTTTTAATCATTTTCAGAGTTTGGTTGCGATTATTTCATCATATATCTACTTATTTTATAAAGAGTAATGATAGCCCGGACGGTTAAAGAGCCGGCCGAAAATCAGTGAGGCTCGGGTTCGAATCCTGGCATGTACCAATGAGTTTTTCAAAACTTACGTACATATTTATCACTAGCTCGACGGTGAAGGAAAACATCGTGAGGAAACCCGCAGGTCTCAGAATTAATTCTGAAACATGTGTAAACAGACCCGGTCCGGCGATGGGCTCACCACCTATCACGTTTAGGGGTCCAATGTATCTCGTGAAATGTGGGTATATCCAGTAATGGAATACCTCTGCCTACCCCCTCGGGGATGAAAGGCGTGAAATTTTGTTTTTTTTTAATCTACTTATTTTTTTATATTGTCTTGTATTTAAAGATTTTAAAAATTACTTTTTTTAACTTTTTAAATCTTGATTTAGATTTACTTTTTTTCCAGATGTTGATTTATACAGATTTTCATTTTTTCACTTAGTATATGCAAAAATATACGACTTGCGATTGTCATTTTGTATTATTTTTATTAATATTCAAATTATCCAAAATATCCGAATATTCGAATTTTAGGAATTTGACTATTCATATTATCCGAATACTAAAACTGGACGGATATTGCAAACCCTACTTCCAATAACAAAGAACTCCAACGACCAATAAACAGACTTCAACAAATAGCAATAAAATATAATGTACTAGCGACCCGCCCCGGCTTCGCACGGGTGTAATGCTAATACTAAAACCTTCCTCTTGAATCACTCTATCTATTAATACCACATCAAAATCCGTTGCGTAGTTTTAAAGATTTAAGCATACATAGGGATATAGGGATATAGGGACAGGAAAGCGACTTAGTTTTATACTATGAATAAATTTCTTGAATAATGTAGTGATATTGATGGGTAGGTAGGTGGGTACATCTATGATATTTTTAGTGTTATTCGTGCATTTATTGAAAGTCCTTGCAACGCTACCGCTTCTGTATGTAGTTGCGAAGAAACCGGATAAGAAACTCCTTAAAAAAAGTAATAAGATTAAATACTTTTTTTTTTCTATGTTATTTCTAAATTCTTATTTATGGAAATACTTTTTTTTTCGAAAGTGAAGATTTTAACATCTATCATTTGTCATTAAGAAAACTTATTTTATATTAAGTTATGTACCTAAGTAAGGTTTTGTTAAGTTATGTAGGTAAATATTAACGCCTTAGTATACCTATTTTGACAAGGTTTTGTGACCACCATAATTGTTTTCCTTTTCCAGTACGAAGAAGACGCGAATGAAATATTTTCGTCCCATCCATCGAGCATCGCAAGAATGACTTCAAAACTGATTATCAATACAGCATCCAATGGTGACGTATTTACCTGCGTCGCCACTGCTGGAATCAAGCAACAGACCGCTTCTACCACTGTATACATATCTGATGGTAAGCTAATTTTGATTGTGATAAATGATAAAACTAATACTAAAATGACTTTAAGTTACCAAAAAGACATTTTATTAAAACACCTGATAGAAACATCACAAAACTTTTGCTATCTATGTTTTGGTAGGCGCTTGGAAATTGTCTTGGAATCTAATATTTAATTTCATTCAACTTAACATTGTGATAAACAGGGCTGGATCTATCATAAGGCTTTTTGGGATTCAGCTCAGGGCCCCGTGGATTCCAGGGGCCCCCAGCTAAGTCAAGTCAAAAATAGATAATGATGATGCGAAAAAATCTATAATAGATATTATTAAATGAAACTGATCTTAAGTTTTGCAGCTTTGCGAATCCTGCGATTAATCAAACCTATTCAATTCATTTAATTCAAGTCTACGTTGTGTTGGTACTTCAAACTGAACTGAGTAATTAGGTGGGCCCCTAAGTAGTATTAGCCCAGGGCCCCCTAAACTCACGGTCCGGCCATGGTGATAAATGATATATTTATTAGATTTGACTGTACTAAGTATTCCATGATTAACAACGTTTTATTTTTTCCATCGCCATACAACTCTTATCTTATGTAATATTTATAAGTTTCAATAAATTGACGTAAACAAACCTTTCCGTGTATAAATTTGCGCCTTAACGCCTGTCAAAAATAGTGAAGCAATGACTTCTATCAGCAATTCTATCATTGCTATAAAACTTCCGTCAGGTTCGTAACTATTGAAGCTATATCCTATATGAACATAAAAAAACACTTTCCAGATCCAGAGTCAGGGCTGTTAATGCTGGAAAAACTCCTCCGCCTGCCAATAAAGCCTGTAATCACGTCGTTTTACAACGAGATCTTCCAAGAGATCGGTACAAACATCGTGCTGCCATGCCGAGTGTACAGTTACGGAAAGGCTCAGGTTTATTGGCAAGACAACAAGAATAACATCGTGTATGGAAGCTCTAGATTAAGGGTAAGTGAACGTATACGTAGCTTTTACATGGGGAAAAGGTAAACTATTCTCAATTTTCGATTTAAATACCTTAAAAGTGACTACTTTGCGGCCTGCCGGAAATATCATCTTTTTCCACTATCCAATCGTCGTAATATTGCAGACATATTATTTCTTTTAAAAATAGTTAACAATAAAGTTGACTGTCCCGAGCTACTAGGTAAACTTAATTTTTATGTACCAAATAGGTCTCTTCGCATCACTTCCACCTTCACTCTGTGTACCTAATGCATCAACAAATTACAGACAAAATTCTTATTTGTGGCGACTTTGTAAATTATTTAATAGCTATTGTAAACAACATTCATTTGATTTATTCTGTCTTAGTGAACAAAAACTTAAGAAAGATCTATGTGAGGATTTCTTTAAGTTATTAACTTCCTCCTGCGTAGCATTATAAGAGGAAGTTAATGGTTTGAGTAAGATGTCTGTCTGTGTATCTGTGTGTCTGTGTGTCTGTGTGTCTGTCGACAGGATATCTCCGGATCTACTGGACCGATTGACTTCAAATTCGGTCAGTAGATACCTTAGGTCAATACCTCGATCGAGTTTGAATTTCAGACCCGTGGGTCAAAAGGGACTGGGCATTTCAGACCCGTGGGTCAAAAATTTCGTAATTTCAAAAATCTCAAAAATGCCAAAACTGTCAAAAATGTCAAAAAGGTCAAAAAATTTCAAAAATGACAAAATTTCAAAAATTTCAAAAATGTCAAAAAGGTCAAAAATGTCAAAAAATGTCAAAATGTCAAAAAAGGTCAAAAATGTCAAAAAGGTCAAAAAATGTCAAAAATGTCAAAAATGTCAAAATGTCAAAAGTTCAAAAATGTCAAATAGGTCAAAAATGTCAAAAAATGTCAAAAAGGTCAAAAAATGTCAAAAATGTCAAAATGTCAAAAATGTTAAAATGTCAAAAAGTTCAAAAATGTCAAAATGTCAAAAAGGTCTAAAATGTTAAAAAGGTCTAAAATGTCAAAAGTTTCAAAAATGACAAAAAATTACAAAAATGTCAAAAAATGTCAAAAAATGTCAAAAAATGTCACCATCAAAATTATTATCATCATTAACATCATTTTCGTTGTTGGCAGTCAACAGATGGAAGTTTGTCCATAGAATTACATTCTCTCGTTGTGATTCGTGTGGCTTCCCGAAAAAATTTAACTGTTACAGTACCTTTGTCGAAACCTATAGTGCCTTAAATGGTTTCTAATTGTGAAAACTTGTAATTGGCTCTTTGTTGCTCATGATTGTTTCTCACAACACAACGTTATTTTAGCTGTAAATTTTCCGAAAAAAATTCAATAAATAGTCTTGTCGTGACACTACATAGACTGCCGAGTTCTAAACCGCGCTATAGAAGTTTTCTAATGAGTTTGTATAAATACAACAGCAACCGTTTGGACGTACGATCACGTCGCCAAGCGGGAGATCTTCCCTTTTCACGATGGAGGAGCAGTCCACCTCCGCTCCACCATAGTTTATTGTCTGCGACTTAATGCGAAAAAAATACAGACTGTACCTAAGCACCAAAATCATCAATTATAAATAATAATATTATGCAAGCACTACCCAAAAGCACCTACATAACTATGCAAAAAGCTGTCATACTGAACACCTGCCGCATTGTGCGTAAATTTATGCAAGAGGAATCCGCTAACCCGCCCAACCTTCAAGATGAAATTCACTTGTCTTAGGTCCATGTCTAAAACTTACCGAAATATACTGTATATTTCGGGAAATAGAAAGAAAAACAAATAATAATAATAATTTTTATTTCAGGCAATATTTACATTAAATTGATACCCATCATCTGGAAACCTTCATTTTTATTTAATTTTATCATGAACGAGGACCTCTGGCCACAGGGAGCTGTATTTCGGAAATTCCGGGGTCAACTACCTGCCGACAGCGCTCACACGTTGCCGACATTACGTGTAAAATAACTAACTAAACTAAGGTATATATAATATGGGCCTCTGTTTATAACGTAAACAGAGGCCCATATTATATATACCTTACAACTAACACACATATAAAATAACTAACTAAACTATTTTACACGTAATGTCGGCAACGTGTGAGCGCTGTCGGCAGGTAGTTGACCCCGAAATTTCCGAAATACAGCTCCCTGTGGCCAGAGGTCCTCGTTCATGATAAAATTAAATAAAAATGAAGGTTTCCAGATGATGGGTATCAATTTGGGTAGGGGTTTAGGGGGGTCCACACGCCAAAACAAGGGGAGGTATACTACTGATGAAACATATAGGCTATAGTTTATATTAAAAAAAAATCTTAAGCCTTTGATCCCCGAGGAGGTAGACAGAGGTATTCCATTTCTGGAAATACCCAGCTTTCACCAGAATATTCTTTGGACCACTAAACGTGATAGGTAGTGGTACATACAAACTTATTGGTTACTTATATATATGTTACGGGCAACGTGATTAACTGGGCATTATTAATAAGGACCGGCCATTATTAATAATGCCCTAGAGTGGTGTGCAAAGTGATTAATTTATCACTTTGATCGGCCATTATTAATAATGCCCGATGTACCGTGGTCCATGTAATAAGTCAGTGTTTGAGATAGCTTAAATTTATCACTTGGACCGGGCAGTATGAATAATTCCCTACTTGTAGCCGGGCAAAGACCTTCCTTAATTATTAGATATTTCTGTTGATTTTCTTAGTTTACTTATTTAAAATATAAATATAATAATATAAATAATATAATCTCAAGCCTTTTTTTTACCCGAGGGGGTAGGCAGAGGTATTCAATTACTGGATATACCCACATTTCACGAGATATATTGGACCCCTAAACGTGATAGGTGGTGAGCCCATCGCCGGACCGGGTCTGTTTACACCAAAGAGATTTAAATATAATAGGGCATAGAGGGGGCATTGGGAATATTTTCATACAAAACTTTGAAGCTTAAGCGTCATGTCCTTGTCATGTCAGTTAGTATGAACGCGAGCTATCATTCGGTTGAAATTGTACTAGACTTATTCCACTTAGAATAACTTTTGACTTCAAATTTTCCTCGCTTTGTCCCCTCTATGCCCTATTATATTTAAATCTCTTTGGTTTACACATGTCTCAGAATTAATTCTGAGACCTGCGGGTTTCCTCACGACGTTTTCCTTCACCGTCGAGCTAGTGATAAATATGTACTTAAGTTTTTGAAAAACTCATTGGTACATGCCAGGATTCGAACCCGAGCATCACTGATTTTAGGCCGGCTCTTTAACCGTCCGGGCTATCACTGCATTACTATTATTCATAAGTAATATTTTTATCAAAATAAAAGTAGGTAAATGTTATGTTATTACATTTTTAACTGTTTATTTTTTAACTACCTACTATGTTCAATAGTTTATTTTTAGTTGACTTTTCATGAAACTTTTGTAAGTTTAATTTAATTTAATAAACAAAAACAGTACAGTTCAATTTTTTTATTACTTTGCCCAGGTTAGGGTGGGCATTATTCATAATGGCCGGGAAAAGTGATGAATCATGCTGTTTTAATCACATTGTCCAATTGAGTCGGGCATTATGAATACAGACCGGCCATTATTAATAGTGCCCGGACTTATCAAATTGCCCATAACATATATACTCTTTCACGCAGAAATCACAATCTTTACAGTAATATAGCTTATACATCAAAATAACAGATAGGCTACTTCTTAACCATATTTAATAATAATAAGCATTGATTTCAGGTAATGTCCCATAAATTAAAATGCAATATAAATATAATAGAAAGAAAACCATTTCAAATATATGGCTCTATAAATTAGTGATATCACTTAAGTACCTATTTTTATTGACCTCAGTTAATATGATGTCAAATATATATATATGGTAACTATACAATATGTAACAGAATAAGCGCAATTCCTGAAATTAGTTTGTTTAGTACCGACTAATTAATCGATTTTAGATATTTTTAATGTGTAAAATATTTCCGAAAAATGAATTAGCATAGCTGAATTTAGTGCTACCTATGGAAATCGAGATCATTGTTACGAATGCGTGATAATTTTTTTACATTAATATACTAATTGGGGTGTATGAGGAATTGCGCTAAATCTGTGACGCGTTGTATATAGGTAAAAACAAAACTAAATAAAAAAATAAAATAAAAAATAATCTCACGCCTTTCATCCCCGAGGCAGAGGTATTCCATCACTGGATATACCCACATTACTTACATTACATTACATACACAAACAAAACTAAAATGACGTTTTTCTTTATTCCAGGTGCTTCCATCTGGAGATTTAATGATTTCTGGGCTCCGGTTTGAAGACATGGGCCAGTACACCTGCACAACTAAGAACATGTACGGCCGAGATTCGGCTGAGACTTTTTTATATACTCTTAAAGCTTGAAGAGGTAAGCAGTCACTTTTATAAAGGGTTCCGTACCATCTATACTCTATACATAATCACTACATATTATAAAACAAAGTCACTTTCTCTGTTCCTATATCCCTATGTATGCTTAAATCTTTAAAACTACGCAACGGATTTTGATGCGGTTTTTATTAATAGATAGAGTGATTCAAGAGGAAGGTTTTAGTGTTAGCGTTGCACCCGTGCGAAGCCGTGCGTAGAGGTAGTGGTCTATAATTTTTCTACGGGAACGGGCTTTACGCGAGGAACAGCTATATTCAAATAAAGTCTTATTATTTTTGTTTTTTTTTTCAGCCATCATGATGACAGCCAAACAATACGTTACCCGCCGAAATTCTTTAGAATCATGATAATTATAACGATGTTCCTATACTTATCGGATATACTTAATATCCGTATTTAACTTAACGACTTAAATTATTGTTAGATACTAAGTTCAACTTATATAATTGCTTAGGGGCTCACGATTTTAAATTTCGTTTAGTACTTAATTTGTTTTTAATTTTTAAGTTAGAGTTTTTAATTTGACAATGGACCCGATTCTGCAGACCAGCTAAAATTCCTAATTTTAAGTTAGCCTATCCTTCTCCATAGAATACGGAAGAAAAAGAACAGAAACAAACCATAGATTGAAGAGTAATGTCAAACATGTAAAAACCAACTAATTTGAACCCTATGAACGTGCTTATCTGTCACTTTTATCCATCACCTTTTTACATCGTCGCTAAAATTGCTAAACACGCCTTATTTGACAGGACTAAGTATCTCTCGTCTCTTTTCTTTTCTAGGAGAGAGAAAACTAAAATAAGTTTAGTCGCTGTAATGCAGAATCGAGCCCATTAGCACGTGCCTCTTAGCTATTTTTTGCGAATCTATGGTTACAAACGGTTAACAAATCAACCCGAACTCGACTCAAAATCAAATCTAAACTTATTTCTGCAGAGAAAAAAATCGTGTCCGCTAAACTATATCCGTTTTACCGGACGACTAAATAATTGTAGTCATCCGCTAGACGGATAAATAATTATCTATTACCTATTTATTCATCCAATTAGCAGACGCCTGGCAACAGTCAAAAGAAACACACTTTGAAAAAGCACGTGTTATATAGGTTATATAACCTAACACTTGATGTTTCAAAGTATATTTTTTTAGGAAGAGTCCAGAACGGACTCTGGACTCGTCCATGGAGTTTGACTGAATGTAAACATCAGCCTATCTCCACCGACGAGTTACTAGTTGCAAATGCAGCATACCAAATTGTAAATAATATCATTTTTTGCAGCAGTGATAGCCTTACGGTTAAAGAGCCGGCCGAAAATCAGTGAGGCTCGGGTTCGAATCCTGGCATGTACCAATGAGTTTTTCAAAAACTTACATATTTGTCACTAGCTCGTCGGTGAAGGAAAACATGGTGAGGAAACCCGCATGTCTCAGAATTAATTCTGAGTGTGTACACTTATGTAATTTACACACGTGTAAATAGACCCGGTCCGGCGATGGGGTCCACCACCTATCACGTTTAGGGGTCCAATGTATCTCGTGAAATGTGGGTAGGTATATCCAGTAATGGAATACCTCTTCCTACCCCCTCGGGGATAAAAGGCGTGAGTTTTTTTTTATCATTTTTATAAAGCTTTATAACTGAATTATGGTATTTCGACCATTTACTGTCGATAAGGCGCGACGCAAACTAAGAACAGACAGACAGAAAGTAGCTCAGAGTGTTGTAGACTTAATAAAGGCTCAATAATAGTAAATTAGTCGCCTCTAACAGCGGGCGTATTCACGGAGATTCGATACTCGATATTCGACTAGGAATCGGAAAATCTGTCGAAAGGTTTCGAGAGTGGCTATACACAATATGTCATATTTGACATAAGGATTCGACAGATTTTCCGATATCGAGCATCGAATCTCCGTGAATACGCCCGCAGGTCTAACTTTATCGGTTCTATACTCTTGCAAACAATACAGTGCCAGTTGAAGCGCGTTTGTTTTGACGCAGGGTTGGCGCAAACTACTTTTATGACTGACAGACCGTTTATTTCAAAACGGAATACTTATAAACTGACTGAAATAACGTTCTTAACCCTTCAACCGCTACACGAAAGTCCTTTCTGTATAAGAACTGTTGTCTTAAAGATTTCATGTGCTAATTCTAAGCGATACAATATCGTCCCGTGGAAAATATTATATAGGATTTATTAATAGGACTGGCTTGATTAACCTACATATTTAAAATTCTCCAAGTTTTAAAAAGATAGTTACTGAGTTTAGTTATTTTATATATTAGGTATTATTTAGAGTATTACAAATCTACTTTTCAGATGTGAACTAAATACTTCAGTATTCCTAGTTAAGCCCTCTACATAGCTGTACTTCTAGATATGTTTTGTCAAATTTCTAATCTTTTTCTACAAATAAATCGTATCAGCGGCTATTATTTAGAGCAATGCGCAAACTTTTCTAACTTTTTAATAGCCTGCCATCACTATTCCAAAATATATTTTTCTTGTAGCTTTCCTATCCCTTATAGTTACTTCTTTTCTTTAAGCCTAATAGTGTTTGCGATGTAGAAGCAATGGGGTGTAGGTATGTCTTCTGGTTACGACTTATTCCCAACTATACTCCAAAAAGAGTACCTAACCTAAATATGGAAAAAAAATAAAAAGTACAATCAGAATGAAATGTTTCTGTGAAGTAGGCAGACTAAAAGCTATAAAGTTTTATACTTAGTCATTGGGTTCGATTCTGCATTACAGCGACTAAACTTATTTTAGTTTATTCCTGTCTTTATTTTACCTCAAAAAAAGAAAAGGGATAGAAGATAACCTACCGAATTAAGTCCTGTCAGAGGCTGTATTTTAGTCGTGACTTATTTACTTATGCACTAAACACGTTATGAAATGCCTTAGTTGACAGGACTAATTTTAATTTGACAGGACTAAATATCACTCGTCTCTTTTCTTCTCTATGAGAAAGAAAATGACAGGACTAAACTAAAATAAGTTTAGGCGCTGTAATGCAGAATCGAACCCATTATTTATGTTAAGCTACTTAACAATGTACAAGTCTGCATTTTAAGCACAATATGTACCTACATTGTCAAGAAACTCACATTTGTAACCGTTATTCTAGCTTCCAGCGCTTCAGAATGTGTTATGACATAAGTTATTTGCTTAAAAATTAGATTAACTAGACAACTACGTAAGTAAGTGATTTATTTGTCTTATTTTTTACTTTTAATGCGTATTAATAATAAGCCGTTTTATGTGCCACTACAGAATTATGTGTGTTAAAACGTTCAGTAGAGGTTGAATTCACGCAACAAGAATGAACACTTGTGTCCAGAGTTTTTGTGGTAAAGACTTTCTCTCTTGGTGGAATCTATCCCGAAAGAAATGAGGTCTTAGAAACCTCATTATATTTCGAGTGAATCCAGGGTATGTATCGTGACAAAAAACAAAATGGCGGACGAAAAACAGTAATCAGTACCTACTCAAACCAATGCAATTGTAGTAAACATTATGTTTTAAAATCTTAGATAAAAGCAAAATAGGAAGATAGGGTACATTCGTAGAAAGCATCGTTGACATTTGTAATACACGAGTCCGTGTGTTTTATTTTTTGTTTTAGTGCTAAGTATTTGTACACTTCATAAAAGCACATGAAGGCATTTGATTGTTATGCGGTTGAACCATTCAATGTGTTTCCTTCTCTTCGACTATCACGTTACTGTCGATACGTCCCGATTGAGACGCAGCGAATTATGTTCCTTGGACCTAATTTAAGCGGTCCACGCGCGAGAAGCTAGTACCGTATCTTCCTTTTTTGCTTTTATCTAAGTTTAATAAAATGCAATGCTTTTTTTAAATAAAAAAAACACGTTATATTTCACAGACGCTGTACAGTCAAGAGCACGCTAAGCTTGACACTTGGGACTTTGACCCGGCCCTGTATTCTATGGCGCGCAGTATAAATCAGAGCTCAGCTTAAACTGGTAGTGTCAAGCTTGACTTGCTCTTGACTGTACAAGCACAATGCCTGTAACCGATCTTACTGTCTCTCTCCATCTAACAAATACTTGAGATAGCATAAACCTACAACTGATTGTAAGCTATATTGTCTGAGTGACAGATCTCATTGCATTTATGTTATTTTATAGAAATTTAACACCTATTTATTTGGTAGATATTATTTTAATTTTGTTATTTGAATGTAAGTGTTATTTTTATTACAAAATCGTGAGCGAATTATTATGTTAATGATTAATATTATGTCTCCTGTGATTTGAAATGATAAATAAATGTTTTATTATACAATTTATACTGATCTTTTATTTGATTACCTACTCATCGGGTGGTATTGCGGTTAGAAAGAGTCAGCTATATGCGATTCATAATATGAATGTTGATAACATGCAGTTAGAGAGAGATGCATCTATATGAATTTCATATAGATGCATCTCTCTCTAACTGAGCTTAAGAGGAGATACGTACGTCAGTTACCCATAATAATGGAGAAGATTGCAATTCTGGAATAGTAATATTATATTTTTCAATTTATTTCCTTTTACAAATAATATACAATTTTAAATTACACTCCTAACTGCATGACGTGCATGAATATCACTGTATCAGCAACGTTTGCGACTGCCCAGTCTCACAAAGGACGATTTCCGTTAAATATTTAAATTATCATTACTGAGAAACTCAATGGAATGAGCAGTGATAGCCTTACGGTTACCGAGCCTGCTTCACATGATGAAAATCAGTGAGGCTAGGGTTCGAATCCTGGCATGTAAAAATGAGTTTTTCAAAAACTTACGTACCAACATATTTATCACTTGCTCGACGGTGAAGGAAAACATCGTGTAGAAACCCGCAGGTTCCAGAATGTATTCTGAGACATGAGTAAAAGCACCCGGTCCAGCGATGGGCTCACCACTTATCACGTTTAGGGGTCCAAACAATATCTGGTGAAAAGCGGGTAAATCCATAAATTTAATACCTCTGCCTACCCCCTCGGGGATATAAGGCATGAGATTATTTATTTCATTTATTTATTTTAGAAACTCAATTTCAAAGACTTACCTACTGCAGGGCGTGTGCGTAAGATGATACACCCCATGAAGCTTTTCCGATGCTACTGATGGTTTGCTCCTTAAAACTGTTTACCTGGCTCTTTTACAGTCTCTCGTTAATTATTGCATCTGTGTATGGAGTTGTGCGAGGTCTTCAACCATAATTGTCCTTTAGAGAGCTCAAAGAGTGCTCATGGTATCCTTGCGGAATTCTCGAAGATTCCACACATTTTTACTTTTGAAGAGAGAGAAGAGATCTGCTGAGGGTGGTTGTGCGAATGCCAGTGGAGTTTCAGTCAATAGAAGTCTCTTTTGTGGGAGAAAAGATGACACCACCATTTGTCGCAATGGCGTAGCATCGCGATTCGTTCGAAATACAAATCGAAATAAAACAATTATAATGTCAATCTGTCAATTCATTTCGAATTTCGTTGTATTTCGTAAACGTGCTCTTTCTGTGATTTTCGATGTTGTAATTTGACCCTGCAGACGTATTCACAGAGATTCGATACCGTTTTCGTTCGATTCGAGTCGAATCTATCGACATCGGAAACGAATCTATCGAGATGGGCTGATGTTGTTATCGAAAACTAATGTCACATATGACAGTTGGTGTCACAATCGAACGGAAACGGTATCGAGTCTCTGTGAATACGTCTGCTGGACTGCTTTTTGCACCCCGAAGAACCCTCTGCTGACATTAGACCTTCGCTTACTCACTTGGACACCGTTTGAATTTTGCTGATGTCATGTCGTACCACACTATAAAGTTTCAAGTGCATTGTGTTTTACTATTAGTGTCTTTGATGTTCAACAAATAAATGATTTCGTATCATAATACTTGTTTTATTTCTGAATACTAGTTAGGAAATAAAATAAATGTTAAAATCCGACCCTACTAAAAAAAGAAAACAATAGTTTACACCACAGACTTCAGATGCCGCCACACGCTAAGGATTCAGTTTACTGATACCTCTATTTCCGTACCTATATATAAGTTACTCTATGGGGAATGCGAAAGAGATTAAAATATAATAGGGCATAGAGGGAACAAAGCGAGGAAAATTTGAAGCCGAAAAGTTATTCCAAGTGGAATAAGTCTAGTACAATTTCGACCGAATGACAGCTCGCGTTCAAACTAACTGACTAGCTAGACGCTTGAGCTCAAAGGTTTTTTTAAATATTCCCAATGCGCCCTCTATGTCCTATATATTTTAATCTCTTTGGCGAATGCATCAAGGTGTTGTATCTTCTCAGCAGGCGTATTCACGGAGGCTCGACACCGTTTCCGTTCGATTCAGATCGAGTGAAAAATTTTCCAGAAGTCGAATCTATCGACTTCGGAAACTGTATGCTAGGCGTTTCTGACAGCCACAGAAAATTTTCCGAATCCTTATGTCAAAAATTAAATTCGTTTTCGATACCGACATCTGTGAATAGCCCATCTTCGACAGATTTTTTTGATTCAGAGTCGAATATCGAAGCTCCGTGAATACGCCTGCAGGAATACCATGACTTGTTAAAACGACGTGTCTTTAGGCTTTCAATACCTCCAATCTAGAGCTCATTCGCTCGTCGGTTTCAGAAAATTAAATGTCTATTTCCTTATTTAAATAATAAATTGTTGAAGGAAATTAATTTTAAACAATTAAGTGTGTTTGAAGCCATTTTGAAGCTAAGCAAAAAATATCCTGAAAAGTCCTGCTTCCCTGGACTTATCAGCAATCTGAAGACTTCTTAAAAATCGTAACGTAAACGCCTGACACATATCACACATACATACACCCTATATACACACTTACACACCTCCCCACTGGCAATTTCACCTACACCCACATACTCGTATTTAAATCTCTTTGTGATAACCCATACTTTCACAAACCTGAAAAATACACCGTTGTAAAAGTGGGCACTTCCACTTCAATCCTCATCTCCGAGATGGTTTTAAGAGGTGATAGTGGAAGCTCACTACAATTCACCGTCGAGCTGAGGAAATAAAAATCTCACGTCGTTTATTCCTGAAGGGGTTGCCAGAGGTTTGATTTCTGGAAATACCCACTTTTTCACGATAATTTTCGACCCCTAAACGTGATAGGTTATGATCCCATCGCCGGACCTGCAGACGTATTCACAGAGACTCGATACCGTTTCCGTTCGATTCGAGTCGAATCTATCGACATCGGAAACGAATCTATGGAGATGGGCTGATGTTGGTATCGAAAACTAATGTCACATAATATGACAGTTGGTGTCACATATGTCATAAATTTTCGATACCAACATCAGCCCATCTCGATAGATTCGTTTCCGATGTCGATAGATTCGACTCGAATCGAACGGAAACGGTATCGAGTCTCTGTGAATACGTCTGCTGGTCTGTTACACATGCCACAGAATTAGTTCTGCTTACTACGGGTACCTATCCTCACGATGTTTTCCTTCACCATTGAGCTATAGTGATGAATGTTACGTAAGTTTTGAAAAACTCATTGGTGCATGCCAGGATTTGAACCCGTGCCTCACTGATTATCGGGAATAATGAGAAATAATGGGAAAAGGCAATGAGATTAAAATATAATAAGGCATAGAGGGGACAAAGCGAGGAAAATTTGAAGTCAAAAGTTATTCCAAGTGGAATAATTCTAGTACAATTTCGACCAAATGACAGCTCGCGTTCATACTAACTGACATGACAAGGACATGACGCTTAGGCTTCAAAGTTTTGTATGAAAATATCCCCAATGCCCCCTCTATGCCCTATTATATTTAAATCTGTTTGGGAAAAGGGCAAGAAAATGAATGCAGGCATCTGCTGCTACGCATTACAAAAGACTTGCTCAATACCAAGATGATATCACATTAGCCCATAAATAGGGGAATGGATCTAAGTCTGCCCACGGATATTATACGCACAGATTTAGTACTTTACTGCTTTAGTGCCCAACTTGGGCATAGCTATTGCGCTAACTTAATGATATAAATAGTTTCACGATTCCAAGAGATCTTGCTAAATAAATCATTGTGAGATTTGTAATATTATTATATTACAAATCACGTTTGGATCACGCTAAGTTTTATCACTATCGTTGGTGGAGATAGGTTGCTGTTTACATCCAGCCTTCATGAGCGCTCGTAGCCCTGCGGTACCACTGTGTTTGTAACGATCGCACTGGTTAAGCAAAGTTGGGTGCGGTCAGTCAGTGAATGGGTGACCGCCTAGTGGCATTTATATTACGAGCGCTTCCGTGTTTCGGAAGGCACGTTAAATTGTTGGTCTCGGTTTTCATTGTGTTTACCCACAATGGAAGTCGTTAAGCCATGTCAGATACCCTTGGGTAGCTTGAAAAATTCTGACTGTTAAGTGGCCACTAACATCCGCGGTGGGCTCGCGTGGGAGATTATAGCCCATACTTCCTCGTGTGAGGAAAGACCCTTAGCTCAGCAGTGGGCTGTTGCGGGTTGATGATGATGATGATGAACCTTCATGAACGAATTCAGAGTCCCTTCTTATTAGACTAATAGCGACCCGCCCCGGCTTCGCACGGGTGCAATGCTAACACTAAAAACCTTCCTCTTGAATCACTCGATCCATAAAAAAAACCGCATCAAAATCCATTGCATAGTTTTAAAGATTTAAGCATACAAAGGGATATAGGGATATAGGGACAGAGAAAGCGACTTTGTTTTATACTATGTAGTGATTAACGTTATCTAACTATATTTTTTACCTACACTACAGATAACAAAAAATTATGGAGGAGCGGAGGTGGAATGCTCCTCCATCGTAAAAAGGGAAGATCTTCCGCCAGGCGACGTAATCGTGCCTCGGGACCGCAGTCCAACGATTGATGTTGGACAGTTGTATTTATAGAAACTCATTAGAAAACTCCGATAGTGCGGTTTAGGTTTAACTCTTCCATCTATTGACGCGTTCTAGTAGTGTCGCTATAAAATTTTGATATCCCGGTGGTTAGTGGCTCTTATGCGTAAGGCTCGGGCTGGAATCCAGGTTTTTTCAAAAACTTACGTACGTAGATATTTATTATCACTAGCTCGACGCGACGGTGACCCACACTCATGTGCAACACCACCCCTCGGTCCGCTGATAGGCTCATTACCTGCCACGTTTAATATTAACTTAGCAACCCGTCCCGGCTTCGCAAGGGTGCAATTTATTATAATATATAAAGCTCGACTACCACTCACTCACTCACTGACTGACTGATTGACATAATTGTTCTCCCAGAAGGAGTCGTTTTGGAGTCAAGTCATGTAGGGGAAAAGTGTTCAAGATGGCGGAGTGACCTAGGGAAAATTCCGACTTTTCAAAAAAACAAAATGGCGGCCAAGGTTGCCTATCGTATCTCTTTTGTTTTCCGGCCGATTCTGTTCAAATTTTGGGAATCTGTAGTTTTGTTTAGATGATTTACGAATATTATTTAAAAAGTTGAAAAAACAAAATGGCGGCCGCGTAGTAGTGTTTCAAAGTTGGAGTGGTTTTAGACCCCACTTGACCCGAATTGATCTCCCAGATGCCAATATGCTACAGGGATTTGTTTGATGTCATCACATAGGTCATATCCTGTAGTTTACCAGAAAATCCCGAAAATTTGAAAAACCAAGATGGCCGACCGGTGATTTGCTCCCAAAGAAAAGTATTAATTTTACCACATTTTGATTGTCGATTTTCGGCAAGATGGCGACACCCGAGCGAGTTGGTCTGTATAGCGGGGTTAGAGGTCTTGCTACGTAGTGTTGCCGTGTTTAAGAATTTTTACGGAATTTAACGTATTTTTTCACTTTTAACGCAAAATGTCAAAACTCTAAATTTTACCATTTTGCAAAAACAAGTGACAGTCAGTGAAACATTTTATCTCTCCTTATGACTTTTTGTAGGTTTGTGTGTTTGTGTGTGTTGGTGTTCACTGAAAGTTATGGTTGATTTAATTTTTAGGGTAGACCTCAAAAGACCCGAATTGATCTCCCAGATGCCGATATGCTACAGGGATGTGTTTTGTGTCATCGCATAGGGTATATCCTGTAGTTTACTAGAAAATCCCAAAAAATAGAAAAAACAAGATGGCCGCCCCGTTATTTTTGTTTTACTGAAAAATTAAAATTTTCTTAATCTTAATCGACATTTTTTAGACAGTTGGCAACACTTTGGAAAGTTGGCTTGTATGAAGCGATTGTGGGTCTCAGATAACAGTGTTGCCATGAAAAGTAATATTTAACAAAATTTTATTATTTTTTGACTTGTACTAACAAAATGGGCGCCCAAAATTAGACTTTATTTTTCTGTCAAAATACGACCCCACAGAGACACGCGTGGCCGCTTGCGGCCTCGCGCACCGCGCGACATCTAGTCCTTATACTAAAACCCATAGATTTAGTATACTTAGATTGGCATTGCGAAAGAGAAAGAAAATTGGCACCCGTGTGTAAGAGCGAGATAGAGGGACGAGACCATTTTCGTCAACTGTACGGGGCTCTACCGGGCTGACGTCAGTTGTGAACGAAACAAATCTCGCTTATTTTAATTAATCTCGCATATTAAAAGAGTAAGTTTGATGTTTAATAGACGTAAAGAACTATGGTTACGTGTGCAGTACCAGTTGTAATTCATCTAGCACAGAAAATCCACAGAATTAGTCGTTTTACATGTAAGTGCGATTGAAAGATTTAATTCTCTAAATGCAATGATTAAAGAAAACTGAAAAACAAATCGTGCACAAATAGATAGGTAATAACATTGCTTTTGATTATATAAATGTTCTGAATGTATAAGAATCGATTTAAGCGAAAAATAAAATACGTGAATTTCTTGTATTTCTAACCTCAATTTTATAGTGATTGTCGTAATATCGATTAACCACATTTCGATAACGTGACTGGCGAAGGTATTAAATACACAATAAACCACACGCCCATTTGTTATCGAGAGCTACAAGTTTAGGGAGAGCACTATTTGTCTTGTACACATCCACGTTACACGCACAGAAGTGTCAACTTTTTTGGTCTCGCCGTACTGGCTCTATTGCCAATCTTTAACGTTAGTATACTAAATCTATGCTAAAACCTTCCTATTGAATCACTCTATCTATTAAAAAAAAACGCATCAAAATCCGTAGCGTAGTTTTAAAGATTTAAGCATACATAGATAAGGACAGAGAAAGCGACTTTGTCTTATACTATGTACTTAGTGATAATCATTTATTTCAGGTATTGTCCCATAAATTAAAATGTAGTACAAAGGGGTCCATAATTCTTTAGGGATCCATAAAATATTCTGGTGAAAAGTGGTTTTATCCAGGAATGAAAAACCTATACCTACCGCCTCTTCGGATATAAAGGTGCGAATGGTTTTTTTAAGGCTCACAATACAACAATACAATACAATAACTCTTTATTGTACACCAAAAACAAAACAATATGGATACAAACATTAACTAAAGTACAATGGGCGGTCTTATCGCTTTTAGCGATCTTTTCCAGACAACCTTAGGATGGATGAAACTGAGAGATTAGAACTAGGGTAGACGGTGCACTATATATTATTGAACATACTCTTACATACTCTTACATACTATTACAGCAGTGATAGCCCGGACGGATAAAGAGCCGGTCGAAAATCAGTGAGGCTCGGGTTCGAATCCTGGCATGTACCAATGAGTTTTTCAGAAACTTACGTACATATTTATCACTAGCTTGACGGTGAAGGAAAACATCGTGAGGAAACCCGCAGATCTCAGAATTAATTCTGAGGCATGTGTAAATAGACCCGGTCCGGCGATGGGCTCACCACCTATCACGTTTAGGGGTCCAATGTATCTCGTGAAATGTGGGTATATCCAGTAATGGAATACCTCTGCCTACCCCCTCGGGGATGAAAGGCGTGAGATTATTTATTTTTTATTTTATTTATTTTATACTATTACATACATAAATAAATATATAAATAATATATATTAAATAAATTAAACAAGAATACAAAATACTTACACACATTCACACATACTTGAGGATAATAATAGATACCTAATAATTATAACATAAATAAAGCAGAAAATTACCTTTCGTTCGAATCCAACCTTATCAGACTATACAAATAGGGGAGTAGCCACAGCCTTAGTAAGTGTACTGAAACCTAGTATAAGCAAATTCGGAGGTGATCTAATATACCTAACTAAAGCTGTGTAGTGTCTGTCCCTTCCATTCTCTGGTACTTTGACCATCTAAATTGTTTCTGGTAAATCTGGAAATACGTAGGCCTGTATCCAGGGAAAATCCAGAACGGTCAGTAAGATGGACGATATTTTATGTCAAAAAAACAAGTGAATGAAATTTCGTCTCAAAAATCAATAAAAAAATAATTGAAAATACTAGCGGCCATATTTCGATAAATAGGTAATGCGTAAAAATTTGGTTTGTAGCATATACTCGATCCCTATACTAATTTTGCAGCCGGATTTTAGGCTATAAAGAGAACCGCCCCGTGTCCTGAATGTTTGAGCAATTGGCAAGTACTTTTGGCTAAGTATCGTTGCTTACTGTACTTACGCTTGGATCGTGCCTTCGCGTTGGTATGCACTAGTGGAGATGGGGCCGGTTTTACCATCAAATAGATGATTGACTGACTTTCCTTCGAATAATATTAAGGTACAAAAAGTATTTGACTGACATTCATACTTATACGTGCTTATACCTAGGATTTCTCTAGAATATGGACTGTTTCTTTGTTTTCTAGAACTCACTAACGAAACTATTGTTCGCTGTTTCTGCAATGCTTATGCAATTGGGGCGACACTTCTTTGGGACGTCGTGTCAATTTTACTTGGGAGCATTTTTAAACCGACTTCAAAAATGGAGGAGGTTTCTTAATTCGACCGTATAGGTACCTATCGGCGATGTATTGAAGATAATCCAGATAAAGAGTACCCGAAACCGGTGAGCATGTATGAACCGATTGATGGATGTGGATGAGGCGCGAGAGGTATGCCAGGATTGTAGCAGGTGGCGGTCTATTGCCTCTGCCTACCCCTTCGGGAAAAATGCGTGAGCATCTTTGTATGTATGTATGTAATTTACCTACTGCATTTGGATTTTGGAACCAGCAACTCGTCGGTGGAGATGCTGCTGTTTACATTTAGCCAATCTTCATGGACGAGTTTCGAGTGCTGTTATTATCTAGACTATTGACCTTTCTAAGTGTACCTTTAGTACACAGAAAATAAATTTCTTTTGACTTTTTTTGACTTTGACACTGATTCACACTACTCATATGCGCATAATAGCTAACTATTGTTTCATCATCAACCCGTAACAGCCCACTGCTGAACTAAGAGTCTTTCCTCGCACACGAGGAAGTATGGGCTTTAATCTCCCACGCGAGCCCACCGCGGATTGGGAGATGGTGTTAAGCTAATGGCCACTTAACAGTCAGAATTTTTCAAGCCACCCAAGGGTATCTGACATGGCTTAACGACTTCCATTGTGCGTAAACACAACAAAATTTAACGTGCCTTCCGAAACACTTGTTTAGCTTTAACCATAACCAGTGCCACCGGCCCGCGGCGTCTGCGCATAGATTCATAGCAGCACAGATGCGCGCGCGCGCGTCACGAGTGAGCAATCGCTCGCGATGCAGCGCAATCCTCGAGATGGATGCGTCGCCGCCGGTGACAGGACTACCATGTATAGCCATATACATCTTCTACGTTGATATTTGGAGAATGTACTCGGTTTTGCATATCATTCTTCTCGGGGTACTGCATTTGGAACCAGCAACTCGTCGGTGGAGATGGGCTGCTGTTTGCATTTAGCCAGTCTTCATGGACGAGTTTAGTGTGCCTTGTTATAAGACTAAGTATTGACTTTTCTAAGGGCAGATTTTTCAATCGTCAGATAAATCATATCTGGAGAATATATTGATGCTGTCACTGTCTGACACAATAGAAAGGAAAAGTGACAGGTGATGTTTATTCTTCAGATAACTTTTAACATATTGAAAAATCAGCTCTAAGTGTAATGAAATTCTTAATTACCTAGGTACAGAAATAAAAAACATTAACATTATCATTCCACTTACCAGACGGACAGATACGGATATTGTACTGTTCAAATCCTGTGGAAAAAACACAATAATATATTGTGCAAAAACATAAAAAAACTTGTGTTCCTTTTACTTTATTTAAAAAAAAAACAAATACCTGTTTTATAGCGACTATACTAACTAATACACACTTTAAACTTAAACATTTCAAGAGTCTAACTATTGTGTAGGTATTCAATATTAGAATAGAGCAAAAACGTCAAAAATAAACACGATATTGAGCAGCCCTTAGTTTTCAATTTTTTTTTTTTTTAGCTGTCTATTACGGTTCATGAGATACAACCCAGACAGACAGACGGACGAACAAAGGATGCATTTTTCACACTAAACAAAGAATAAAAATAAGTCCATGTAAATCAGGCAGTATCTGAACCTAAAAATCGATACCGAAAATCGATTCGTGCCCTAATTTCGCAAAATCGACTCGAGATGAGACAAATTAAAATTGCAAAAATGTAGTTTACATTACGCAACAGCTGCTTGATCGGAACACCGTACATTACGATTACTATGACATGCTGATAGCTGATTCGTGAGACGGGAAAATTACGAGTGGGGCGTGGTACAAGTTACGGGCGGTCGCGATTATTATACACAAGCGGAAGCGGCGCAGAATCGGTCAACACCAAAATGGTATGGCTTAGGGGCTACTCGACCACAGAGAACTCGGGCATTGGTCGAGTTGCTATTTTTTTGAAGGCTTAGGTGGCTCGACCACAGAAATTGGTTGAACGGTCACCTTTTAAAACTATTGGTGGTTGAGTAGGGCCCCAAATTATAGCTAGTAATTTTAATAGAGCTTCTCTACCATTAGCCGATGGCAAGCCTATCGCAGGATTAGAAGCTCACACGGGCCTAAGAATCAATTCTGGTATCTGCGGGTTTCCTCACGTTGTTTTCTTTTACATACCCACTTTTCACCAGCCTATTTTTAGACCCCTATCGTGACAGGCGGTGAGCCTATCATCTGTAAAAAAAAAGATAAAAAGAAACAAATGAGTAATTAATCTCACGCTTTTTATCCCCGAGGGGTTAGCTTAGGCTAGTTATTTCTGGAAACACCCACTATATTCTTTGGACCCCCAAACGTGCAAGGCCGTTCACAGGACCGACGACTCCGAATTAATTCTGGGACCTGCAGGATTTCTCACGATGTTTTCCTTCACCGTCGAGCTAGTGATAAAATAATATGTACCTACGTAAGTTTTTGAAAAACATTGGTACATAAATGGGAAGCGGGCTCTTTAACCATAGGGCTATCACTGCTAAAAAGTATTGCGTTCATCGATTTATAAGACGTTATCAAGTCAAAAAGATTAATAAAATGGAATTATTTTATCCGTTAGACCATCTCCGATAACTAATCGATACTTCGGCCGGGCACGGGTGCACGAATGTTAGCGAAACTCACGTTTCCCTCAATGGGACACCATGCCGGGACAGTTGAGAAATGTTCTAGTTCACTTCAGACATTATGTTATATAGGATACCGAGGAAATTTAACACACAACTGAGGAATACATTTGTAACAAAATAAACGCAAGACTTCTGGAGAGCGGAATCCATTACAAGGGATTATAATATATACCTACTTAAAGTAGCGGAACCAAAAGCCTCTGGGTCCATCCCTGACAAATCTATCTTCTATCTATACACATAAAAAAATATAATAAACAACTGTAAATAAAGAGCCTGCTTCACATGATGATAATCAGTCAGGCTCGGGTTCGAATCCTGGCATGTACCAATGAGTTTTTCAAACACTTACGTACTTATTCATCACTATAGCTCGACGGTAAAGGGAGACATCTTGAGGAAACCCGCGGGTCCCAGAATTAATTCTGAGACATGTGTAAAAGACCCGGTCCGGCGATGGGCTCACTGCCTATTACGTGGAGGGGTCCAAAGAATATCTCGTGAAAAGTGGGTATATCCAGAAATGGAATACCTCTGCCTACCCCCTCAGGGATAAAAGGCGTGAGATTACTATTATTTGATTATTACATCATGCATGAGAGGCGTGCTCACTGCTGTAGGATGGTACAGTCAAGAGCGCATGAAGCTTTACACTTGTAGTGCGAGTCTGCCCTCTAAAGTGGTTGTAATAAGAACGTTACTAAGTCCAATGTGTTAACCTCCACGTGTTCTTGACTGTACATGATAAAAGACGATGCAAAATTCTAAATACACAATGGTCAGGTTACCTCTGACCCACAAAGCAAAATCTATTATTAAGTATTATTGAATGCTTGCTAAATGTTGCCTTACTTTTATAAATCGTGTCTACGTTACACTTTACGGTATATAAATCGTATCAATATGTAGAATGTATTCGTTAAGGTGTTACCAGACGATAAGGCATTGACGCAGCTGTGAGGTTAACTGGCTAAAGAGGCAAGGCGGTAGCGAGACATAAAAATATGCGTGTTCGCAGATAACTTCATCGTTTGTGAACCGATTTTGATTATTCTTTTTTTGTTTTATTTTATTTTATTTTTTTATTTTTATTTTGATCCGAAAACAAACAGCTGTCTTAACTAAATAACATAAATTCACATGCTTAACTAAAAGCCAATTAAATGTGTTCGAATATAGTTACGAATATGGTAACAGACGGGTTACTGTTACAGAGTATAATGGCAATGTATAATGTGGGGTCCGGCGGCGCGGCAGCTCCTCAAAGAGGTGTCAGTGCGTTTGGTCGAGGCTTCAGGTGACCAGAGGGCTGGCAGCTATCTCTGTCAAAGGATCAGCCTAGCTATCCAGAGGGAATGCTGCCAGTCTTCTGGGCACTGTCCCACATGGTTCCTCTTTGGAGGACATTTTTTATCTGTAATTATTGTAAATCAATGTATATTTTCTTTGTAAATAAATGTATATTATATCATAAATTAAAATTATAATAAATTATAATTTTTGGAAATATGATATTCCGACGTAGTCTAGGCAATAAAGGTAGTGGACAACAACATTAATTCCTCAGTCGATGAAACTTTGCAGGATTGTAGTATAGTATGAGACAATACTTGCATAAAAAAATCCAAAAAAAAAACCTAACCGAAGTTAGGTTTTTATACTAAAAAAAAATTTTTTTTTATGTTAAAAATTTGATATTTTCTGAAAATAATGTAGCGAGACGGTTTTTATTTTGGATTTTCCTATTGTAAGTTCACAGCGACTATTAAATGACATTCTAGTTAAAAAAATGGACTGAGCAATTTTCCCGTGCAAGGTACATACACGTCTGATTTTTGTTGTTTCTACCAGGAGATTTTTTTGGATATTTCGCATATAGCTTTCATAACACACATGAATATTGCTGGCGAAGAAAATTTTGACTCAGCATTTTTCCCAACAAAGATATCAAATAAATAACTATTTCAGTAAAAATACCTAACTTCGGTTAGGTTTTTTTTTTGGATTTTTTTATGCAAGTATTGTCTCATACTATACTACAATCCTGCAAAGTTTCATCGACTGAGGAATTAATGTTGGGGTCTTCATACAAAAATCCGCTTCATTGCCTGGACTAACGGTGGTACCATGATAAGGAAACCAGGATTTGATGATGGCATCCCAGATAAATCGAGGCCAAGCTTCGAAAATCGAAGTGTCGACTAGTGCTTTTTTACTTTTTTTATTTTCGTGTTTGAAGTCGTTTTTTTTTGTTTAAATTGTATGTTTGTAACGAATAAACTCAAAAACTACTGGACCGATCTTAAAATTATTTCACCAATGGATAGTCACATTACCAGGGAGTAAGTACCTACCATAGGTTATTCCGTATTTATTTCTACGGGAATGAGTGAAATCGCGCCGAACAGCTAGTCCTCTATATATATAAAATGATAAACTGACTGATTCGTGAATCGTGATATATCAACGCACAGACTGAACCGCCTGGGTCTAGAGACTTGAAATTTTCCACATAGATAGCTTTAACAGTGTAGGCTACTAAGAAAGGATTTTGCAAAATTTAAGGGAGTGAAATAAACGTGCGCGAGCGAATCCGCGGGTAAAAGTACGATTACTAGTAAGATATAACGCACTGTGGCTCTTCAGCTGCAGGTGTCCATGGGCGACGGTAGTCACTTCCAGGTGACCCGTCTGCTCGTTTGCCCCCTTTTTCTTATAAAAAAAAAGATATAAAAAAATACTTATTCTTTGCTTCGAATAGCAACACTCACAGGCTTTTTGGCGGGAATCTGAAGAGGGACGTCATGTTTTTTGTTTAATTTTCATTTTGCTGTGTATTTCGGGTTTTGACTCATAATAGTGATAGTTTATTATCTGGCAAGTGTCCGTGAAGGTGTGCAGTGAATGGGAAATTCGATAAAATGCGAGATATGGACATTTTTGGATTGCCTCAAGAAGTCACAATGAAGTCTTCAGTAAAAGTGCTATCGTTTTACTGTTGATAACCAAGTTGGGATGTAGAAAGTGTTAAAAACACTGTATTTTTGTGCATGGACTCGAAAGCAGAGCCATTTAACCAAGATTAAAGTTTAACTACTGAAACTTACTCAAGGATACCATTAACTAATGACGAGTCTGCATGGCGTAATGCCTTTGCCTACCCTGTAAGGGGTGAAAAAACTAAAAAAAAAAAAAAGCAACACTCACAGCGGTATGTGGAGACACCTTTGCCATTTAAAACAATAAACTATAATTGCTGCGAAGGTTGCGTTTGGGCGGATCAAACTATGATTTAGTATTGAGATGATCGATGATCGATAATCGCTCTAGAATCTCTGGTTTATCTTTATCTCTTTGAAGCATTATAGCACTAAATGTCTGGTAACTAAGTATCTAGAAAGCGGATATGCATAATAAATAATTATTTAATTTCAGCTAAATTACTTAGCCAATATGCATCTATTAATACCAAAGAGATTAAATATAATATAAGGCATAGAGGGGACAAAGCGAGGATTATTTGAAGCCAAAAGTTATTCCAAGTGGAATAAGTCTAGTACAATTTCGACCGAATGACAGCTCGCGTTCATACTAACTGACATGACAAGGACATGACGCTTGAGCTTCAAAGTTTTGTATGAATATATTCCCAATGCCCCCTCTATGCTATTATATTTTATAATGTCTTTGATTAATACAAAAACTTTTTTGTTGTTGTGGTAAAATTGAACGTCGTCCCAGGTAGCAATTTCAGACGCCAACCTTGAAATGACGTCTTTTACCAGTCATTATAAGGTCAGTCCGGCGACGGTCGTGGATGTATGTCCTACTGACGTACGGTTATCGACGGCAACAAGTTATTCCAGATGCAGTCTTTGGTGCACGTACCAACGACGTACTTACATGACGTCTTTTGGATCCTTTGGTTAGGACCAGAAAAGAACGTTTCTAGAACATGAATCTGTAAACGTCTTTATGACGTACGCAACAGATCATTCTGGAACCATCCGAAAAAGTATAGAATACTGTAAAACCAACCATTACCGTTCGAGTAACCGAATGAATTATTATTATTATTATTATTATTAATCAGGCAAGCAGTTTACAACTGATAAAGCCTGTATCCAGGTGTTCTCCACTCAAGCTTTCTCATTACAGGATAGGAATTTGTCAAGTTTATTTTTAAATTGATTGACATTGGGTGCTGAGACTACTTCTTCTGGTAGCTTATTCCATGATCTGACCACTCTGTTGCTCAAAAAGTGTCTGTAAGAATTGTATAGGTTAGTCTGTGATGCTAGTAAAAAATGTAACGTTGGATGATTAATTATCTAAAAAGTTAACCCTATAACCAACACAACTTGAACTACCTACACTTTATACAATTTTCAATTAATAGGAGTTCTACTTATATTAGTCAAATTCAGCCCTCAGTTGCTTGTGAGTGCTATCCTGCACCAGAAGACTGAACTGTGACTGTGACTGAACAGCAGCTACTGTAGGTTTAACAAAACAATTCATGACTTTAAACCTCATAACTGCAAGCTGAAGTGTCACTAAACTTGTAAGTTGTACAAGACGCCTAGTTTGGTTAAGACACCAACTTTTTATAAAATATGATGGAGTTGACTTTTAAAAATAAAAAAATAGGTAAGTATATAAAAACTTGTCAATCGCATATTCTTATGCCGCGGTAGACGTTCACCAATTCAAAAATAACTGCCACGTACGACGTAGGTACCTACTGTATGTTGAAGCTAAATCATGAAGGGCTTGGTTTTTCTAGAATTATGATTTTGAAAATCCATTGTATTTTTTTTGTTTTATGATTTAATCTAAACGAATGTCCAAAAATTCTATACAAAAAAAGTTCTGAAAAAAGTAGATAAGTATGTTTGTTGTAGTTTGTTTTTAAATTTTATTTATGATATAAGTTTTAGTTTCAAGAAGACGTCCTACCGACACTTACATGAGACGTTCTACTGACGTTTATGGTATGACGTGTAGCGACACTACATAGAACGCGCCAATAGACGGCCGAGTTCTAAGCCGCGCTATCGGAGTTTTCTAATGAGTTTGTATAAATACAACTGTCCAACATCAATAGTTGGACCGCGGTCCAGAGGCACGATCACCTCGCCTGGCGGGAGATCTTCCTTTTCACGATGGAGGAGCATTCCACCTCTGCTCCTCCATACTGGTGACCCCTCGACACCTGGACATCAGCGCAACCTTCTGTAACACCTGGACTTCAGCGCAAACTTCAGAAGCATCATCACATCGTCATTACTCAATCACACCCAAAACAACCTTCACTCAAGGTCAGCAGCAGCAGCAGTCGCACAGCAAGCCAGAATCAGGCTCATCGCATGAGGATCATTCCACCTCCGCTCCTCCATAGACGTGTCACAGACGTTTATAGTGTGACGTGTCACAGACGTTTATGGTGTGACGTGTCACCGACGTCTCGATAAGACGTCATTGGGAGAAGACAAATCCACGTCACTATAAGATCCTACAAACGTCAAATTTTGACGTCATCTATTTCAAGATGGACCTTAATTGGCCGGCGCTTCTACGTCATTTTGCTACCTGGGGTGTCATCACGTCAACCATGTCATTCACTAGGGATGGCCAAGTGAAAAAGTAAATTGATATTTATCGTATCGACATTTCTAAATACTATAGATAAAAATCGAGTGAAAAATATCGATACATCGTCAGTTTTTACATTATTATTTTTACATATTCCCAAATTCGTAAAAAAGGACGATGAAAATAGTATTTTTTTATAAATGCTTGAGTCTAAACAAGTATCTAGTACCTAACATGAAATGAAACACGAAACCAGAATTGCGTTAAAAATATATTAAAATTGATACGAATTCGATACTGTAAAATAAATGTCGATATATCGCCATTAAAAATATCGACGATATATATAATAATATGCTAATTACGTATTTGGAAAAATATCGATATTTTAATATAGGTATCGATATTTTTTGCCCAAGCCATCATTTACTGCCACTATGTGGCATAGAGTAACTTATATGGCATGTGGTAGGCAGTGCTATTTTCTAACAAAGAGGTTGGAAGAAAATCATTTTCTTTCCTAGAGAAACTTTTTCTTTACACGTCTTTGGTACCTAAAATCTCATAATATCCTACAAAATACACTAGGTAACGAATAACTTTTAAACCTCAACTTATAAAAATGTGGTATGATTAAATATTATCTTAGTCTGTCCAAGAACTATCGATTTTACACGGTTTCGTCTTCCGTGGGCAGGTGTAACTGGGGTACCCAAAACACATGGAGTTTTATTTTATTTTATTTATTTATTTTATTTTGGCAACAGACAGTCATGTATAACAATATTTAAAGATTCTTAAGTAATGATAGACCTGGAGTGCCGAATTTTAGCTTAATGTTAACAGTATTTTTGTAAGTATCGAGTAAGGAAGAGATACAATGAGAAAAAAGAATTGATAAGTACTTGATCTTAACATAATAAGAGTCTTAATGTTACAAAAGAGATACAATGTCGTGTAGATACTGATTTTGTGCAAATACAATAGTTTATTTTTATTTTCTTTGTTGGAACAAATATTCATTTACTTCATTCTTAAATTTCTCCAAGGTATTACTAAAAGGATCAATGTGAGATATCTGCGTATTATAGGCTTTTTGACAGCGATAAAAGAATGAATCTATACATATAATAAAACTCTAACGGGGCCGTGTCTGTACATTAAATATTTTTTGAAAATTTTAACGGTAGTGTATATAGTTATCGATATAGATACCGAAACACCAATTTTTGGAATTTTTGTCTGTCTGTCTGTCTGTCTGTCTGTCTGGTTGTGCACGCATCACTCAAAAACTACTGGACGGATTTTGATGAAATTTGGTATGGAGATAACTGAGCACCCGGGTCAACATCTAGGGTACTTTTTATTCCAGGAAAATATCTCATTCCCAAGGGAAAATATAAAAACTGGTTAAAAAGAGAAATACGTACTACTCCGAAACGATAACACCTAGAAACTTGAAAAATGGTATGAAAGTGTCTGATATGTCATAGGAAATTGGTTTGAAGGGATTTCTGGAAATTCCCACGGGAACGGGAATAAACTAAATCCAAGCGGGAAAACGCCGCTGGGCACCCGCTATTTGAAATATGGTAGGTATGTAGGTGTCTTAAATATGTCGTAGGCAACTACTATGAAGGGATTTTCGGAAATTCCCACGGGAACGGGAATAAACGGAATCCGCGCGGGCAACGCCGCTGGGCATCCGCTAGTTTGAAGTAAAATTAAACCTGGCGAAGGGTACTGCGAACATGTTGTTGCCACGACGAACACTCTTTAAAGAAACTCTGAACCTAATTTGTTTAAGTAAGTCAGGAGAGTCAATGTGGGAGTTTAAGATTTTAAAGAGAAACATGAAATCAGACAGCTTACGTCGCAAATCCAGGGACAGCATTTCATGCCTTACCAGAGAGTCGGAATACGAAATACTTTCGGATGTGATTCTGTACTCAAGTATTCTAAGAAATGTTCTTTGAATCCTCTCGATGCGGTTAGAATGACATGCGTAAAATGGGTTCCAAATCACTGACCCGAAGTCCAGGATAGATCTTACTAGACTGTAATATAAAATCTGATATGTTATATACCGTTTAAATGGTTTACATGTACGAAGGAGAAAACCCAGCTGCTTAAATGCTTTTTGTATAATATGATCGTAGTGATCTTTGTATGTGAGTTGGCTATCCAATATTATTCCCAAGTCCCTGATTTTATTAACTCGCGTTAGTGTATGATTATTTAGGGAGTATGCAAATGATAATGAGTTTTGCCATTGTTCTTTACGTAATTTAATTTCAGCTTACTTGTTTTCAACATTGCCTGGAAGATATTGCTAACAGTGATAAGATGGCTGAGCACTCACATACTGTCTCCGAAGAGATTGGCAGAGTGAAATAATACATACTAAATTGTGGGACACAAATTGCACACAGTTATTTATGTACCTAGTCCCAAACTAGGCAGAGCTTGTCTATGGGTACTAAACAACTGATAAACATACATAAATAAGTATTTAATGACAAGACAGTAAGTAGGTAAACATACATGTTCACACTTAAATCAAACTGTCTAGAATCCTACTATCCTACTAATATTATAATGTATGTATAGATGTATGGATGTTTGTTCCTCTTTCACGCAAAAACTACTGAATGGATTTTGATGAAACTTCACACTTATGTATAGCTTATAATACATCAGAATAACACAAAGGCTATATTTTATCCCCGTATTCCCACGTATTCGCGGGTGAAACCGTGGTCTGTCTCTCTCTAATATTTTATTTCACAGTAATGGCACACAACAACAGAAGTTCCAGCAATAAGAGCACATCACTATTAAATTTCGCAACCGACACGCACGAGTTTACACGATTATAACAATCGAGTAATCGCATTTAGATCGATATCGATCTCATCACGTCCGATTTGGAGCAAGGTTTCCGATAATGATCAATATGGTGTGATTTGATTTACGGTAGGGATGGGTATGTTAGCATTAAATCAATAAAATTACATATTATTATATACCTATTAAAGAATTTACCCATTAAAAATACCAATTTTTATCACATGATTTCACTTGTGAAATTTTACAGGCAATGTTTTTTTTACGTTTTACCCTATTCTGAAACCTGCGGGTTTCCTCATATTTTCCTTCGCCGTCAAGCTTACGATAAAATATACCTACACGTAAGTTTTTTAAAATAAAATACAAACTTTTATAGGAGTAATATGGTTTGACTGAAAAGAAAATTTTAGGGATTCTCGCCAAAAAGCCCAAAAACTTTTTCTTTTGAGATTACGGTTTGACTAGATTAGTGTGTTGTGTTGTGTTAGACAAGTGAATGTTGCCCATAGAATGACCTGGAATAAGTACCTATAAAGTAATAAAACTTAAAATTCCTTTTGCATCTGCAATACGATTAAAATAAACCAATTATTTCATTGTATAAAGTTTCCACAAATTGAGCAATAAAATTAAAGAGCACGTTCCAATAAATGCATTTGCAAGCATAAGTAAATGCACTTTTATAAGTGCAATGTATTTTGTGCTTTACATTAACGACATAAAATTCTCATCAGCGAATTAAATAAGTACAAAAGTGTGAACTAACTCATTAAATACGTTTAAACAAATAAAATCACTAATAGGATAACTAAAATTTAAATATTTAGCTTATTTTTGTAAAAGTATTACCAGTTCACATTTTAAAATCGTTTATTGACTATTTTATATAAATACGCCAGATTTTTTAAAGTATGGAATAGACTATTGATGTTCAAGTAAACTAAAAAGGAACTGAGCTAACTATCTAGACACGGCAGCTGACTCTACGTTAAAAACTCTAAGTTTGTTTCCGCAACTCGACGTCCATACTGTGCCTATTTTGCGTGATGGTGGGAATGGCTCTACTCTTGCCATCATAGCTCCTCCAGGAAGCCCAGCAGCGACTTGAGGTCCTTCAGGGCTTCGGGGAGCGACCTCGGGGATCCAAGGTGCTTCGCCCGGTATTGAGCCACGCCTTTGCACTCCAACAGCACTTGCGCAGCCGTTTCCTCTGCCTCCATGCACGCTCTGCACAGGGGGCTGTCTGTGACACCTAAAGTAAACAGATATTTGTTAAAGGGACCGTGGCCTGTTATGGTCCCAGTTACCGTAAAAAAACGCTAAGGAATATATATAATACTGTTAATATGCCTGCATAGAGGCGCCTCCAATGTTGGATGAATGTTATACTTTCCGTCTATTTAGACAACAGAACTAAGTACTTATTATTGGACTCGATTCTGCAGACCAGCTAAAATTCCTAATTTTAAGTTAGCCTATCCTTCTTCATAGAATACGGAAGAAGAAGGACAGAAACAAACCATGTCACTTTTGTCCATGACCTTGTTACATCGTTGCTAAAATTGCTAAACACGTGTATTTGAATACGTTTATAAGGTTCAATTTTGTTAATTTGACATTTGGGACATTGTAAATAAATATGGCGCTTATTTCTGTCCCTTTCCTTTTCAAAGCGGTGGAAAAGAATAGATCTAACTTAAAATTAGGAATTTTAGCTGGTCTGCAGAATCGAGTCCATTGGCTATCGAAACCTACTAGTCAAGGCAATAAAGGTAGTGGACCCCAACATTAATTCCTCAGTCGATGAAACTTTGCAGGATTGTAGTATAGTATGAGACCATACTTGCATAAAAAAATCCAAAAAAAAAACCTAACCGAAACTAGGTTTTTATACTAAAAAAAAATTTTTTTTTTCGTTGTTAATTTGATAATTTCTGAAAATAATGTAGCAAGACGGTTTTTATTTTGGATTTTCCTATTGTAAGTCCACAGCGACTTTTTTTTTGGATTTTTTTATGCAAGTATTGTCTCATACTATACTACAATCCTGCAAAGTTTCATCGACTGAGGAATTAATGTTGGGGTCTTCATACAAAAATCCGCTTCATTGCCTGGACTACCGTCTCGGTATGTAATGACATAGCCAATGATGCTCTCAATATGGTCCAAGGTTCCACATTATATGGCTGTATAAGGATTGTACATCTGTAACGGCAGATTACCAAGATACACGTTCACACTTTAATCTCTCTTAATTATACCCAGATCTTTTATAACACATGTGGCAACGGTTCAGTTAATTGGTAATTTTTATTGGTTCCAGTCAAACGGAGTTATTATAATTTAATGACCAGTTTCAGAAGTTAAAGGAAAGGTAATGTCTGCGAGCAATAGAGAAATGATTGGGTGGTCCTATTTATATACATACATACATAATCTCACGCTTTATATCCCCGAGGGGGTAGGCAGAGGTATTTTATTTCTGGATATACCAACTACCCACTTTTCACCAGATATTCTTTGGACCCCTAAACGTGATAGGGGTGAGCCCATCGCCGGACCGGGTCTGCTACACATGTCGCAGAATTCATTCCGGGACCAGCGGTTTTCCTCACGATGTTTTCCTTCACCGTCGAGCTAGTGATGAATATGTACCTACGTAAGTTTTTTTAATAAATAAATATGTACAGTCAAGAGCAAGTCAAGCTTTACACTACCATACAATACAGGGCCGGTTCAACGTTCAAAGTGTCAAGCTTAGCGTACTCTTGAGTGTACTTATAATAATAATTTATTCTAAGGCATGTGTAACCAAGGTCCGGCGATGGGTGGCTATCACATTTAGGGGTCCACAAAATTTACTATTAAAATGGGTATATCTAGCAATGGAACACCTCTGCCTATCCCCTCGGTGATCAAAGACATAAGCATTTTTTCTTCTTCTTAGTAAGTACACCGTTTTTCTATTACTGAAAACCGAATCATTTTTTTTGTTTTTTGTTCATATTTTGGCTTACAAGAAGTAAGCGGATAAAAAGCAGAGGCTGATAAGACTTTTTCGTGTCAAGAGCACGTGGAATTTGTAACGTTCTTATTACATTCGCCTTAGAGGTCAGACTCGCACGACAAGAGTAAAGCTTCATGTGCTGTTAACTGTAAAAGAGATAATCCCATCCATGCACTGACCGCGCCCAATATTGCTTAACATTCGGAATCCTAAAAATAATTATTGGTCGATTAATAGCAATAACTGTTTGACCTGGTTTCGGTAGCGCATCACGATTCCCCGTCACGCATTGCGTGTAGATCTGTCTGTCTGTCACAGATTTTGTGCAATGATATACCTAAGGGGAGCTACTTACCTACTTACTTAAAAATGTAATGTAATTTAATGCTGACATTGAAATTAAAATGTAAATTCATAAATCATTAGGTCTAGGATTAAATATATATAATAATATAATATAATATAATCTTACGCCTTTTTTTATCCCCGAGGGGGTAGGCAGAGGTATTCCATTACTGGATATACCCACATTTCACGAGATATATTGGACCCCTAAACGTGATAGGTGGTGAGCCCATCGCCGGACCGGGTCTGTTTACACATGTCTCAGAATTAATTCTGAGACCTGCGGGTTTCCTCACGATGTTTTCCTTCACCGTCGAGCTAGTGATAAATATGTACGTAAGTTTTTGAAAAACTCATCGGTACATGCCAGGATTCGAACCCGAGCCTCAGCCTATGTAATAATGTAATTTTAATTTAATGTCTTTTTGTCTATATACTTAAATTTTTCCATATCACTATTAATATCTGCATGTCAAATAGACTAAATATGTGATACCATACCACTTGAAACACCGAAACTGAACCATATTTACTGCAAATAAATAATTTCATTTCATTCAAGTTCGCTTTTACTAAACATTGCAAAAGTTATACCAAACAATAACACCATGTAGTCAATACCATCTATCAATCTACCTTCATCTGTTTATCTCAGTTACCTACATCCATCCTAACGTTTGTCTGGAAGAGATCGCTTAAAGCGATAACACTGCTCATTTTACTTTTTTTATCATTGTGTCACTTGTTGCATATTTTTATTGGTATACAATGAAGAGTTGTTACTTACTTAGGTACTTACTTACCAACAGGCGGGGCCTGTATTATAGGTACTAAACAACTGATAAAAATACTTAAATAAATATTAAACGACCAGATATGAAGCCAACAGACATGTTCATGCACAAAAATGGCGACGCGCAGAAATCGGCCCCGCGACCTGCGACTCGGAAGGCAGGGTCACTACCAACTGAGCCAACACGAGTGCTATTTTTGAATCTCACTAGTGATATCAAAATCACCGGTGACTAAAATTATCACCGTAGACTTTTATGTCACCATTTTCCAAAAGCCGTATTTTTGAAAGTCACACGCTGTTTTCAATAAATCGTCGCAATCGCAAAATATCACAATCGAGACCCGCTGCTAATTCTTCCGAAAAACATACTTTGGCACTTTTGGCAGATGTTGTGACATCATGCGTATTTTTGAAACTCATCGGTGACTTACATTTGTCATACCTATGATATCGATTTACGAGTGCCCCTACCCACTCGTAATTGAAATCACCATGCGATTGTTTTTGACGTAGTGCCATCTGCCAAAAGTGGCAAAGTATGTTTTACGGAAGAATTAGCAGCGGGATCGATTGTGATATTTTGTGATTGCGACGATTTATTGAAAACAGCGTGTGACTTTCAAAAATACGGCTTTTGGAAAATGGTGACATAAAAGTCATCGGTGATAATTTTTGTCACCGGTGATTTTTATATCACCAGTGAGATTCAAAAATCGCACTCCAGGAATCGATAGATGATTTTTTTGAGTCGATAGATTCGACTTCGGAAAATTTTTCACTCGATGTGAATCGAACGGAAACGGTATCGAGTCTCCGTGAATACGTCTGCCGCTTTGAGTATTTTTGTAGTTTAATACTCAAAGGTCTGCCGGTCTTACTTCTTCGTGATTAAGGAAAGACCCTTAGCTCACCAGTGGGCCGTTACGGGTTGATGATGATGATGATAATCTTTGGAACTTCTTAGCCGAATTTAAAAAACATTTCACAAAATTTTGGTGATCGTCTTGTTCATTGCCTCTTAAAAGTTTTTTTAATAAGAGTAACTAATGATTGCTTACTTAGTATTGCACTTAGCGTAATAGCCGTTTTGATTACGCCTCATTGATACTGATTAAATTAATCTAGAGCAACCTTGCGAAGCAGATGCGTCTGCGCATGTCCCTTCTCCAGCACACAAGTACGCGGTATGCAATTCTAGTTATAATGTTCTAATCGTTCTTGTAATGGTATATAAGGCAAGGGGATCTTCTCAAATCATCATTCGGTAGTATCTCGATTCGGTGTTCAGTGTTCATTGTGTTTTAGTGAGTTTATAAGGTGATTTTTTATATATCGGTTCAGAGTGACAAAGTAGTATACATTCGCGATCCCGGCTTCGCACTAAAGTATAGTGTTTATATATAAATTATAGCCTATATGTTATTCTGATGTACCTATAAGCTTTACTATAAAGTTTCATCAAAATCCGTTCAGTATTTTTTGCGGAAGCCCGCATACATGTGTAAACAGACCCGGTCCGGCGATGGGCTCACCACCTATCACGTTTAGGGGTCCAATATATCTCATGAAATGTGGGTATATCCAGAAATGGAATACCTCTGCCTACCTCCTCGGGGATAAAAAAAGGCGTGAGATTATATTATTATTATTATATTATTAGTTTTTGCGTGAAAGAGTAACAAACATCCATCCATCACCACCGCCGTGGGTTCGATCCCCGCTCGGGGCCAACATTTGTGTGCATGAACATATCTGTTAGCTTCGCGTCTGGACGTTTAATATTTATTTATCAGTTGTTTAGTAGGTTCCTATAGTACAGGCCCTGCCTAGTTTGAGACTAAATAACCGTGAGTGACTTGTGTCGTGTCATTACTATTATTATTATTAACTGACTCTCAAGCTAGGATAACAATTGTTTACATACTGTGATCTTCACTTTGCGTAACAATAATATTTATTTAAAACACATCCTAAAGTGAAACTCTTATTTTCAGGATTCGTAAAAAAGTACGTGAAGAATATAGAAATAAGGAAAAATGAAGGTAATTTTTTAACATTTTATCTTTGAACATTGATTTATTTTTTAGGAACCTACTAGAAAAAATTTAAACACGGCGTCCTCAGAATTTTTCTGAGGCATGTGTAACATCACCCCGGTCCGGAGATAGGCTCACCACCTGTCACTTTTAGCGATCCGAAAAAATACTGGGTAATTCCCCCGATATAGCCTCTTGGGGATAAGAACTATGGAGTTTTTTGTTTTTTATGAACGAAGGGGGCAAACGAGCAGACGGGTCACCTGATGGTAAATGACGATCGTTGCCCATGGAGACCTGCAACTCAAGAGTCACAGCTGCGTTGCCGGCCTTTGAGGTGGGAGTAGGGAGAGGGGGGAGGGGAGGGGGGGGATTGGGGCCTCCGGCTACCTCACTCACTCAACGAAATGCAATGCATTGCTTTATGCTGGTTTTCTGTGAGGCCGTCGTATCACTCCGGTCGAGCCGGCCCAAGCAAATACAAAATAATGTCGAGTGTACAAATAGTACAAATACACACTCCTTAGTGTATATTTTATTTTATAAGCTAGTCCTGACACGACAGACGTCCTGTTGAAATCCCCTGGAAAAAAGCACAAAATTTGTTTCCCAAATTTTTCTTCCTCTAAAAAAATACTGCGAACGGACTATCTGTTAAAAAATGCCGGAGATTCGACATTCCATATTCGAATCGGAATCGGAAAATCTGTCAGAAGGATTCGAGATGGGCTATGCACAGATGTCATATTTGACATAAGGGTTCGACAGATTTTCCGATATCGAATCTTCGTGAATACACCCGCTGTTCGCAAGTGATGGCTCTTCTCGGAGTAGGGGAGACCGAGAGGTTTTGAAACAGAGGTTAGTTGAAACAGCGCTGATTACGAGGAGCTTGTAACTGTTAGAGAGGTGGCCACTTCCAAAATCAACCAACTTTAACGTACTCATCATCCTTAAGTACACATCCGAGACTCAATGCGCACGGTTGCGTCGTTGTAGCTTACCCATCGCAAAAATCGCCGAAAGTAAGTTTTAAACGGTTTTTTTCGGGACCTATATTTTCATAACCCAATTATATTTTGATTTTAATTATATATGTATGGAAAGTTAATTTACTCAAGATTGAATTTACGGGCCACGTACTTGTAATTTCTTCGTATTTTTTTATTATATTTAATTTTGTCAACTTTGGGGTTATTTTTAGACCTGAGGGGATTTGAAACAGGCTGTTTCAATTCACCTCGCGTAGGTTTTATTAGACAGTTTTGCCTTATAATGGTGTGGTATACAAATAATATTTTTCTGTTTATTTTATTCCAGTATCCCTACAAATTGTAAAAAGAAGTATGGCTAGTCTCTAAATATACAAACTCGTATCATGAAAACTTAAATTGCATGATAAAAGTCTGTGACGCAGTTTCTAGAAATACCTTCACTTGTGTAATGTAAATTTTTCTATAAGCATAAACTAAAACATAAACAAAACTAAAACATTATATTTTTTCATCAAAATGAAGACTTAATATAACGCCAAAACATTTGAAATGAAGCTGTATGGACATTCAAAGAGGTTAATTTAAAAAAACTTGTAAAGAAAACTTTGATTTTATTTCTAATTAATAAACTATTTACAAGAAATTATTATTTATTTAAGATTGAAAATAAAAATAAATAAAACTTGCTCGATACTGTTTAAAACATTGTTGTATAAATAATAATACTACATTGTCAGACATCATTTACAGAACACGTAGATATTTAGTCTTTGACTAGGTTAAAAAAACTAGTGTCTGGTACTGTGAGTTTTTTTTAATATAAGCACTTTCATAAATTCTCGCTTAAACACCCAGACACAAAGTCAACAGACAAGTATGACAATTGACAAATATTGGCCCCTGGTGGGAATCTTACACGCTCACCTTTGACTCAGAAGATATGGTCATTAACAGCTGAGCCAACGTCCCTATAAATTGTACTATCATCTCTAATGTACGGCCCTCAAATACATTAAAAAACAGCTGTTTCAATTCACCTAGGCCCCTGTTTCAACTTACCTCGGCATAAGGAGAGTTGAAACAGAATGACTTATTACGTTCAAATAGATTTTTTGTCACATATTTTACTGTTACCCATTCTTTGTGGCCATTATCTGAAAATATAAGAAACAAACTATCGGTTGAGCCTAAATTCACGCGGTTTGTGCTGTTAGATTTTTTTTTATGAAGCATAATGTAAAATTTGTTTCAACTCCCCTAGGTCTCCCCTACTGCATTTGGAACCAGCAACTCGTCGGTGGAGATAGGCTGCTGTTTACATTTAGCCAATCTTCATGGACGAGTTTAGTGTGCCTTGACTTATTACTTATTGACATTTCAAAGTGTATTTTAAATACCTTCTGAAATAAAAGAATTTTGAGTTTGAGTTTGATGGGCTTACCAAAGAACAGCATTTCATTTCATTTATATAGATTTATACCTACTCTTTCATTCCTAACATGTTCTATACTGTTCCCAGATCGTAATAGTATGTACAGCACTCTTCGCATCTGTGATAGCTGAACCTCCCGTGGATAACAGGTAAGTTTGGAGTAAAAGTGATAGCCCGAACGGTTAAAGAGCCGGCCGAAAATCAGTGAGGCTCGGGTTCGAATCCTGGCATGTACCAATGAGTTTTTCAAAGCTTACGTACATATTTATCACTAGCTCGACGGTGAAGGAAAATATCGTGAGGAAACCCGCAGGTCTCAGAATTAATTCTGAGACATGTGTAAACAGACCCGGTCCGGCGATGGGCTCACCACCTATCACGTTTAGGGGTCCAATGTATCTCGTGAAATGTGGGTAATTCCAGTAATGGAATACCTCTGCCTACCCCCTCGGAGATAAAAAAGGCGTGAGATTATATTATATTATTATTATTTGGAGTAAACAAAAGTGGAATTTTACTTATAACTATGCCAGTAAATTCAATATAAAAACATCGTGAGGAAACCCGCAGGTAACAGGATTAATTCTGAGGCATGTGTAACACCCGGTCCGGCGATGGGCTCACCACCTATCACGTTTAGGGGTCCAAAGGATATACTGGTGAAACATGGGTATTTCCAAAAATGGAATTCCAGCCTCTGCTAGTGCCCAGCGGTTTCACCCGTGTAGTTTCCGATCCCTTGCGAATACGGGAATAAAATATATCTAGCCTTTACGTTATTCTGATGTACAAGCTATATGATAATGATAATGATAAATTGTGGGACACAATTCACACACAGTTATTTAGTCCCAAACTAGGCAGGGCATGTACTGAACAACTAAACAACTGATAGACATACTTAAATATAAATATATACATAATAAATAAATATAACTGTAAAGTTTCATCAAAACCACTTCAGTAGTTTTTGCGTGAAAGAGCAATAAACATCCATACATCCATACTCACAAACTTTCTCATTTATACTCGTAATATTACTAGCAGCGCCCCGCGGTTTCACCCGCGTCGTTCCCGTTCCCGTGGTAATACGGGGATAAAAAAAAATTGTCTATGTGTTATCTGATGTATAAGCTATGTAACTGTAAAGTTTCATCAAAATCACTTCAGTGGTTTTTGCGTAAGAGAGACTTGACTGATTAAGAGTTCTGACCGCCTTAAAAGGACGCGCCCCCGCCAGGTGTGTTTTTCAATACAAAATAAAGTTAAAATTTACGAACATTATTGCGAGGCGGATAAAACAAAACTCGCATTAGGCACTCTGTTGCCAGCTCACCCACTCTCTCGACCAGCGACCGATTCGATTAACAAGTCAGTGTTGGTTTTAGCGCGCTTTTAAAATTTCAAAATTTATTGGTAAAATCAGGGGCTCTCAAGCACATTTACTTTTAGTGTTTTGTCTCGATCTAGTTGAAATATGTAGGGTAGATGCAATGATGCTAGATTAGTGTATGTGAAGACACGCTCGCGCCCTAGGCTGCAGCCTAATTAGTATATAAGGGTTAATCAGGCCCTGCACACATGCCTAACGGGTTGATGATGTGAATATTTACAGATACCTACCTCCTCAACAAGGATTTAATGGCGGCGGCGGATTCGGACCTCCTTCCCAATCGTATGGGGCACCTAATGGTGGATTTGGACAACAGAGACAGACGGACGCTGTGTTCAGGTAATTATGTACATACATAAAGAAAAACTCACGCCTTTTATCCCCGAAGAGGTAGGCAGAGGTATTCCATTTCTGGATATACCCACTTTTCACCAGATATTCTTTGGACTCCTAAACGTGATAGGTGGTGAGCCCATCGCCGGACCGGGTCTGTTTACACATGTCTCAGAATTCATTCTGGGACCTGCGGGTTTCCTAACGATGTTTTTCCTTCACGGTCGAACTAGTGATAAATATGTACGTAAGTTTTGAAAAACTCTTTGGTACATGCCAGGATTCGAACCCGAGCCTCACTGATTTTCATCATGTGAAGCAGGCTCTTTAACCGTAAGGCTATCACTGCAATTATATACCTACATTAGGTATATACTGTTATTATGCGCAACGCCAAGGAGTGGAACTGCCTGCCGGCGTCTGTACTTCCGAGTTCATATAACCCACAAGCATGGGCGTAGCTAGGGGGGGGGGCAGGGTGGGCCGGGCCCACCCTAGAAAGCTGTTGGCCCACCCTAGAAAAATACCCTTTCTCTTACATAAAATAACTTTACCCTCAATTACCGTAACCGAAAACCGTCTTCAAAAGTTAAAATAATTATCTACTCATCACTTATGTCTATCTCGCTCGCCAACCTGCGATCTACAGATACAAACGAACAACATAATATATAATTGTTACAATACACGGATGATGATTGATTTAAGTACCTTGTTGTTGGTAATTTAAGAGTGGAGCTCTTGTCGGTGTATACCTAGCTATATTAGCGACTTAAACTACATATTTTTGGTCAGCACACAGATAAAAGAAAAAGAATAGTTTAATAGGATAGGATAACTGAAATCCATACTTGATACCTATCATAGTTGCGCATGCGCCGATAGTCATGACCACCTTGCTGTGCGGCCGGCGGATTCATGTCTGGGGCCGTGGCCCCCCCAGGAAAAATCCCTAGCTACGCCAAGCCCACAAGCCGTTAAGGATCGAGTGACCAGGCATCTTCTGGGCAAGCTCGTCCCATCGTAGGCCCCATCTTTGCTTTCGGGCTAGTCTAAAAAAAGGGTAAAACACCCAATTGTTGACACCCCAACAGCTTTATTCAAAATTAACGAAATTACGATAAACAGACAGGGAAGCGCTCGTAGCCCTGCGATGCCAGTGTGTTTGTAACGATCACACTGGTTAAGCAAAGTTGGGTGCGGTCAGTCAGTGAATGGGTGACCGCCTAGTGGCATTTATATCACGAGCGCTTCCGTGTTTCGGAAGGCACGTTAAATTGTTGGTCCCGGTTTTCGTTGTGTTTACGTACAGTGGAAGTCGTTAAGCCACATCAGATACCCTTGGGTAGCTTGAAAAATTCTGACTGTTAAGTGGCACCATCTCCCAATCCGCGGTGGGCTCGCCTGGGAGATTATAGCCCATACTTCCTCAGTTTGAGGAAAGACCCATAGCTCAGCAGTGGGCTGTTACGGGTTGATGATATATGTATGTACGATAAACAGTTATAATTAGAATAATCAAATAAACACGGTGGTTTTATCTAATTATTCTAAATTTAATAGTATATCGTAATTTCGTTAATTTAAAAAAACTGTTGGGGTGTCAATTAATTGGTAGGGTAACATAACATTAACGTCAGAACCATTAGAGGTGCAGAAGTAGGCTTTGATGAAGAAATCGATTCTATTTTTAGATTTTTTTGTTAGATTATCAAAAAATATTGATCACGTAAGTATTTTTTGGTTTATAAATAAATAAAAATTGACGAAGATATATCGCATCAAAGTTCAGAAACCGGGGTTTCGACGTCACTCCTTGCGAAAATATGTAGCACGGCGTGACGTCTGGAAATTTCAAAGCGCTATCTGTATCGTGTTCATTTTTTGTTTGAGTGTCAAAAGAAAAAATAAGTATTCATAAATTTTTATCTTGTAGGGTTTATAAGTCTTTAACGATATTTTTCTAATAAAATATTTCCTAACAGAGCCCGACCATCGTCAACGTACGGGGCCCCCAACGGAGGGCCGTCTCGGCGCCCCTCCCATCAGTCCGCTGTCCCCAGGGCCCCCTCCAACCAATACGGGCCCCCTAATGCCTTCCAACCCTCAAACCAGTACGTGCCACCAAGCCAGCCATCGAATCAATATGGGGCCCCAGGATTTAACACTCCGTCATCGCAGGTACAATCTTTGGCATATAAGCCATATAATATACGTTACAGCTAAGACACGATGTGGTACAACTCGGTGCAGTCAGCAAACCAGAAATATTGAGCGCCGACGTTAAATAGGTTACACCACAGTTTTCGGCTGCAACTAGATAGGTAGATACTCGTAGCCGGTTAAAAGCAGGTGTAATTGCACCTTGGGGTTTTAGCCGTAACATATATTATAGCCAAAGACGTTGGAAGAAAAACATTCTCTGAAACATTTTCTTTTAGCGTCTTTGATTAAAGCATAACTATTGCTTTTGACCGCGAAAGCGGGCAGATCAGTGATAGCCTCTCATGCGTGATGCGTTTCGATCTTTGTATGTGTATCCTCATTGCAAAGCCAAGCTCTTGGTTATGAATGGTATTTTAATATAGTCTATTTTATTAGTATGGAGCACCGCAGCTTGGAGCAACGGGCAGACAAGGTGCCGGGGCATCCAGACCCGATACTCAGTACGGAACACCCTTTGTAGGAAACAGCTTTGGAGGTAAATATATAACAGGAAATAGGTATGGAATTCACATGAGGCCCATCTGCTAGTTGCTTAGTCAAATCAGTTCATCAACATCATGATCAACTCGGAACAGTCCACTGCTGAGCTAAGAATCTTTCCCCACACATGAGGAAGTATGGGCTATAATCTCTCACGCGAGCCCACCGCGGATTGGGAGATGCTGTTAAGCTAGTGGCCACCCCATGACATTATATGACGACTTCCTTTTATAAGCGTAAGCACAACGAAAACCGATTGCAATTTACGAATTTGTAAATGTCGTTTACAGGTAACCAACAAGGCAACAGTTTTGGCGCTCAAAGTCGACAGTATCTGCCCCCTGGTGGCAACGGGAACTCTGGCAACGGGTACTCAGGCAACGGGTACTCCGGCAACGACGATGGAAGCAACGGGGTGAGTAATCTTATGTTTCTTAAACCGGTAAGCCCACTGGAATAAAGGGCTTTCCTTTTGTTTAGAAGTGGAAGATGGCGACGCAATATAGGGTAAACTACCCAACTGCTGACACCCTACCAATTAATTGACACCCCAACATTTTTATTCAAAGCGAAAGTAATTACGATACATAATTATATCTAGAATAATTATGAAATAAACACATTCGTTAATTTTTAATAAATCTGTTGGGGTGTCAATTAACTGGTACGGTGAACTACGGTGTCAATAATTGGGTGTTTCACCCTACTTTTATATACTTATATAATTATAATATTTTGATATTATGATTTTAAAAAAGAAAAAAAAAACAACAACCCAATGCCCATGTTCGGAGTAGGTGCTCAAAGCTTTCCAACAGGTAGGTATAATGTTTCTTCTGTTTCAGGAACCAGCGAACTACAACTTCGAGTACATGGTGAAGGATGATGCTTCGGGCAATGACTTTGGGCATCGCGAGTCTCGTCAAGGCGACCGGGCGGAGGGGTTGTACTACGTACTTCTGCCCGATGGAAGGAAACAGGTACCTAATTGCTTTTTTTTATTCTGGCAACAGACAGTCATGGCAATCATAATATTTACAAGTTCTTAATTAATGATAGACCTGCCGAATTTTAACTTAAGTATAACAATATTGTAAGTATCGAGTTTAAGGAAGAGACACAGGTGAGAAAAATTATACAAGTAAGTACTTGATTTTAAACTATCGACTAATAAACAAGTAGGTAAATTGAAAGATAAGTTCAGCGACGTAGGTTTTTTGACGCTACTGACTAAATTTAGTATTATGTAGTGACACTACATAGAACGCGACAAAAGACGACTGAGTTCTATCGAAGTTGTCGAAGTTTTCTAATGAGTTTGTATAAATACAACTGTCCAACATCAACCGTTGGACCGTGGTCCCTAGGCACGATCACCTCGCCTAAAGGAAAATCTTCCCATTTCCGATAGAGGAGCATTCCACCCCCGCTTCTCCATAAGTAAAATAATAAGTTTCAAAAGTACTGGTGAAAAGTTCGTTAGAATAGAATATTTCTTTATTTATGTCAAACATGGTGCTGCAATTGAAAAAATACAGTATTGGCAGTGCATGCGTGTTCGCCGTAATTAAAAGGCATGCAAAAACTTAGGGACAAAGGACACTTATTTCATTTTAAAATAAAAAAATCGAGTTATAAAAGAAATCTTTAGAAACATCACTCTTGTTTGGAGATAATTTATAATTTGTACTAAAGCGGGTCCAAGTGAACCGCTTTGCAAACGCTCAGTCTTAATCATTTAACGGCAAAGGCTATTTTTTTTTATTGGTTTTGAATCTTATTTCAATTACATAGAGTTCAATATTTGGTGGTAACTATTTCCCCTCTGCCCGTCAAAGTGTTAAATTAACAATTTAGTCCTGTTAATAATTTATCTATACCTACTGGCGGTTAAACATTCAAGATTACCGTGCTTCCAAAGGCGCATTAAAATCGTCTTATGTTTTTCAGACCGTAGAATACGAAGCCGATCAAAATGGATACCGGCCGAAAATCTCTTACGAAGACACCGGTGCAGGCGCAGGTGGCTACGGTAACCAGAACGGGTATCAAAATGGTAACCAATTCGGTGGGCCCTACTAAACTGTAGCTTTGTGTCCTACTTGTTTTTGAATAGTGTTTGTAACGCCGCGTTTTCATAATATCTTTCTCTGACCGAGATACTTACTACTTACGAGATACTTATACTTGACTCGGATACTGCTTGTAAGTATCGTATTAACAGGGGGTGAGAGTGTACTCAGACGTTGGCAACCAGTCAGTGGTTCGGATGATATTTTATTTACTTATACCAGCGCACTAGTACTGTGTAAACGCGGCAGCGGGTTAAGTATCATCATCATATTTGGAATGTTATTTCTGTATAGTTAATTACAATCGTGAGGCAACCCCCAGAATTGATTCTGAGGCATGTGCAACTACACTCCGTCCCACAAATATATCTATTACCGGGTTTGGAATACTTTGACCATTACGTTGGCGTATTTTTTATTTTTAGTTTTAATTATAATCCCACCGTGGAGAAATAACATTAAACACTTCTCAAAAACAGGTTTGGACACTTTGTACATTCCTATTTATTTTGTGCGACGACTGCTGCTGGATACGATGGATTTTGAGCCATATATATTATGAGAATTAGTACAAAATATGTATGTACCTATGTAGAGGATTATTCTCTTCCTCGTGCAATATTATATTAGATAAGTATACAAACTGTGTAACTATTATATAATAATATAATGTCCTATACATAATAGTATTTATTTAAACTAAGTATATTGTTAAAATGATATGGCCAGTTATATTTATTTATCTAGTTTGTTATTTGATGCTTATCTTCAAACAAGATCTTCACCTAGTAATTATAGAGTAATAATTTATACTTGTTTATTTGTAGTTATATATTTTTTCTGTAATATATATGTTTATATATTTATTTATTCTAACACTTCGTATGCTCTCATATTAGTTAAGAAATATTTTTATAATTAATAAATTAGTCAACGCAATATACTCAATTTGTAAATAGTTGTGAGAAATAAATGATTTATATAAAATTAATTGTTGTTATTGGTTTACATCAAATTCAATTTTATTTATTTATACACTCTTTTATCTTTGGTTTACATGTAAATTAAGTCAGAACAATAATTACAAATGTTCCAAAGTTGTTTTCTGAGATAGGCCACATCTCAAGAGAGTAACTTTATGTGGGGTAAAACACCCTATTTCTGCCCACCCATTGCTGTCAACCACCAATTAATTGACACCCTAATAGCTTTATTCAAAATAAACGAAATTACGATACACAATTATATTTAAAATAATTAAATAGACCTGGTCCGGCGATGGGCTCACCACCTATCACGTTTAGGGGTCCAATATATCTCGTGAAATGTGGGTATATCCAGTAGTGGAATACCTCTGCCTACCCCCTCGGGGATAAAAAAGGCGTGAGATTATATTATTATTATTATTTATTAAATAAACCACCGCGTTAATTGGGAACTAGGGTGTCAATAATTGGGTGTTTTACCCTAAGTAGGGATATTAAAATGAGTAGGTATGGGCGCGAGGTCGAGGACAAATAACCAAGTACTAAATACTCAATCATTTATTGCATGCTATAACTTTACATAAGATCGTATCAATCTATGGAAAGCAATACTAGAATACTGTTTTTAACCGACTTCGAAAAAGGAGGCCGTTCTCAATTCGTCATGTTGTTTTTTTGTATATTTATACATATTTCCGTAAAAATGGAACCAATTTCGTTTTTAATTTTGTTTGAACCGGTTTAGTAACAGTAGGTAATAGATGTTGAATAAATTAAACAGTCTTTTTAGTGTATTCGTTGAAGTTGGTTTTCATTTTTATATAAAAATTTTAATATGTAGTAAGTAGGCCTAGAAGAAATAAAACGAAAAAGTGCATTGTATATTTTATTATTTCGAATCAATATAAAGAAACATTTTTATAATTTTAGGAACATTAAAATTAATCAAATTAATTGAAATTTAATACAGTTTCGAAAATTCGTTCCACAAAGCGTCATTCCAGCGAATCTTTACTTTTAAATTAGTAATTATCTTTAATAAACTTATCTTAGTGACTAATTTGCCATTTTAAGCCGATATTGGTGCTGATTCTGCTTTACAGCGACTAAACTCATTTTATTTTAATCCTGTTATTTTATTTCTCCTAGAAAAGAAAAGAGACGAGAGATATTTTTGTTGGGCGTATTATCTCCAATTCGCAAAATGTCCAACTGTCCAATTCTCAATTTATGACTCTCAATTGGTCAATTTGAGATTTGGACAATGTGCGAATTGGACAATTTAAGATTTGAACATTGCTAGAATTGGACATTTTGAGCCCACTGGGCATTTTCCGAATTCTACATAATGCGACCAACTGAGATATTTAGTCCTGTCAACTAAGGCATTTCATAACGTGTTTAGTGCATAAGTAAAGCTAAAGAAGTCACGACTGACATACAGCCTCTGACAGGACTAAATTCGGTAGGTTATCTTTTATCCCTTTTCTTTTTTTAAGGTAAGACAAGGACAGGACTAAACCAAAATAAGTTTAGTTGGTGTGTAGCAGAATCGCTCCCATTAATGGCGTAACCAGTATTTGTTTTTAGGTTTGAAAAATAAAATGAGTAGCTAGTTTTTTTTTTATAAAAAAATACGTTAATAAAAACGATATACCCAGCAACGTCTTTCATTTATCAATGTGCTATGAGGTTCATGTTGTTTCAAGAGATTATTAGTTAGAGTACTTCAGACGAAACTTAGAGGTAGTCTTAACTAAAATTGTATGTGATGAAGACGTTTGTGTTGTGGCTAAAAAAAACAATGGTTGTTTTCTTAATAATAATTTGTGACTTTTGAAATATTACTAAATGTTTAGCAAATAATCTTCCCAATAAATGTAATTATTTTTATCGCATGTGTCTATAAGTATAGCTTAATATTCTAGATCTCGAAACAAATTTTCGTTAAAGTACAGCCTAGATAAGGCAACAGGAACAACGCTAAAAAATATACAATAAAATCACAAAGTTACAAAAAAATAAATCTACTGTAATTATTAAGTTAAAGTATAAAATACTCTACAGCTTTTATTAACTTTTTTAAAGTTTTAACTGTTTTTGAGATAAAGCGGAGTACAAAGGTTTATACGAATTTTCAGCTTATTAACTTACATTTCGAGGTAAATCCCTAATGTCAGGGATATATATATTATATATATATATATAATCGTTTTTTCGTTCTGAAAAAAGTAAATTAAACTATTTTCTATAATAGATAAGTAACTGATATTTGGTAACTGCTTAGTCTAATAATATTAACATGGGTATTTTTATTTACTATATAATGTACTAATTAATACATTTCAAAAACTTAACTAAATTTCTCAAAAAATAAAAGTAAAAAATACTATGTAAAAATAGATTGCAACATACTTTTGTATCAGAATTAAAGGCATTATACCATACAAGAGCGGCCAATCACTAAGAGGATCGAATATATAATATTGGTTATCCGCGCCAATTTACGTTCAAAATTATAATTAACCTTGCTATTATAAATTGAGAAATACATTCAAAATTATCTTGGATGGTAGCGCTAGCAATGTCGCAAACACCATCTGCCTCTTCGAGACCTATGCAAATGCGTTAAATATCAAACTAACTCTATATGTATTTAGTATACTTTATGATTTTGATTGAAAGAAATGCAGGGCATACTAAATATTCCTAACATTTTATAAGTTAAAAATAAATAGTTTTTAGTCAAAAATGAAAGAGACAACAAAAGAGATAAATCAGCTTAGATAATTATCGGAGTACCATCAGCAAAGAAATAAGCAAAGAAAATAATTATCTTGATAATTTCTAACCCTGTCTTTATTGACACTAGGGCATGGATACCGGTATACCGAAATACCGGTATACCGGTAAATTTTTTTCGGTATTTTGATACCGGTATTTGAGGATAAAATACCGTAATTTCGATATTTTAAAAAAAGTGCTCTACTTTTGCAAGGTTTTTAAAGACCATGCAGTACGCTCGATTTCTATGGTTCATAATGTTGTTCATACTGCAAATGAGTTTTCATGACACGAATTACCACGATTATAGAAAAAAATCACTACAAAACCAACTGCGCAAAACACTGCATGCACATATACTAGCTACCTATGCACTTCTGCACTAGATGGTATTTTATGATATTGCTTTCAGTTGTTCATCTAATGTTTTACTCCCACAAGCGTTAAATCAGAAATGGCCTTTTCGGCTGCAAGTTACATAATAAGTAACAAAAAAAGATCGTCGCAAAACGACGCAAGTTTGAACGCGTTGTGTTTTCTTCGTTCGATGTTCCAACAAACGCGATCTGCCTGATTGATGGCGTTGAGTTAAATTGTGCCTGCGCCTACATTTTGGTTTATTTTAAAATTACTTTCGACGATACCTTCATTTGCAATTTTAGTTTGTTTTAATAATACGTTCGTATTCATAATATAAGCTATGACTAAGAGAGATTTTAAAAATTTTTACTACAAGTTTTCTTATCATTAGAGAGTAAAACTGATTTTAATGCCTACATATTTCATCATTTACTTGCTTTTTTCCCATTATTTGGGGTCGGCGCAGTATGTTTTTTCCTTTCATTTTGGTCGTTGGTATCTACATTCACTTCCACCTTACACATATTATCCTTGCCACAATCCATAAATATTTTCTTTGGCCTACCCCTCTTCCTAAGGCCTTCCATATTCATATCAAGCACTCGCCTTACAACATTACTCTCATCCCTCATCATTATAATATGTCCATACCAAGACAGACGATTACCTCTCAACTTTTCCATCGCGGGTGCTACTTTCAGACTTCCTATTATGAATTCATTCCTAATTTTATCAATTCTTGTCACTCCACTCATCCATCTCAACATTCTTATCTCCGCTGCATGCCGTCTCCTTTCATCCTCCTTCCATACATGACGACATGTCTTATCATAGCCTTGTATACTTTTCCCTTTAGTTTGAGGGGCACTCGGGGGTCCCAATGTTGTTGCAGTGACCTGTCACTATTTCATCCACCCTGAGATAACCCTGTGATTTTTATAGCTATTTGATTGTGATATTTGTGGCAATGAAACAATATAAATACTTTTTGGATAAAATAACGTATTTTCTTTGCTATTCTTTATTACCTCTACTTTAATAACACATTTTGTGGTTTCTAGGGAGTTGGTAAATAGTTTCTGACATATAGCGTAATTCTTGTAATCATTTAAACAGCTAGTTAGCAGTATTTAAAAAAATACCGAAAAAATACCGAAATTTCGGTATACCGGTAATTGAAATTTCAATACCGGTATGAAAATCATTCCGGTATTCCATGCCCTAATTGGCACCATACCAAACTTAGTGGATCATCTTTTAGACTGCGAATTAGTAGCAATTAACCATAATATAAAAAATTAAGTATTAAATAAAATTGGATTACATTACTGCAGCTATTTAGGAGCTTCAATTGTAAAAATTTAATGTCACAACGCAAAATTCATGAGAAACGAGAGATAACCTAATAATAACAATAAAAATGCTGCTTATTCTAAACCGTAAAAACAATATAATAACGTATTTAAAAAACTATCAGACAGTTTGTCGAGACCTTTACGAAACAAAACGCCTTAACTATTCATTGGGCACGAACGTATCACAAAAAACGCTTAATTAGAAGAACATTTTACTGATGATGCAGTTTTTTTTCGAAGACAAAATTGTGCGTTGTCAACATGGAAGTAATAATATACTAGATGCGACTAGAACGCTATCGGCTAATTATAAACATTTATGAACAAACAAAACCCGTTGTCAAAATATCATAATCACCTAAGACAATCCAACATCAACATCGGCGTCGGATTGTCACTATTCCAATGCAAGTTTTTGATTGAATCGCTATACCAATCCAATATCGTCGGATTGTCACTATTCCAATGCAAGTTTTTGATTGAATCGCTATACCAATCCAATATCGTCGGATTGTCACTATTCCAATGCCTGTTTTTGATTGAATCGCTAAACCAATCCAACTATAGCGTCGGCTTGTAACTGTTCCAATGCCAGTTTTTGATTGAATCGCTAAATCAATCCAACATCTTCGGCGGATTGTCACTATTCCAATGCCAGTTTTTGATTGAATCACTAAGTACATCCAACATTGGCATTGCTGGTTTGGCTCTTCCAGTCAATTTTAGATTGACAAGCTGATCCAATCCAGCATTTTAATTTTTGGATGATTGAAGTCGGGCAGTCAATTGCGGATAACAATGATAATCAAAATACAGTTGCCTTAATGATTAAAAAAGCTACGTTTAGCCACACTTGGGTGTCTAGTTGTACTTGTATATACTACTTCCATGGTTTGTCGTTTATATCATCTACACAGGATGACTTAATATTGAGATGAATACTTAATTAATAATTTAGGTAAAGCAAATCGTCGAGACTAGGTTTTTATATTTGGGTTTTTTAGTTAGTATTTTAATGTAAATGAGTAGAATACTGTCTAACTTTAGCAGTATCACTTATATAAACCGAAATTATAGTGGTTGTTTTATTAACCGCACCATGATGATTCGCCTCAATAGTACTGTCGAAGAATACTACACTAAAAGAGTTTTGGTGTAGTAACCTTTTACAATCCCCTCCTCATTTTTCATATTTTTGTGTGGTATGTTAATCCGTGAAATCTGAAGCGATTTGGAAATTATTTTTTTCGTTTGATCGGGTATACCTCAAGGTTGGTACCATATAAGTTTTGTAAATATCTGATATCGAACTTCAGGTGGAGAATGGACCTCTTCAACGGACATCAGAAAATCACTCGCTATCAGCGTAATAGGTTTAGTAACAGTAGGTAATGGGTGTTGAGTATGCAAATAATAGTTTTATAATAGACTTGTTTTCAATAGTTTGCTTAAATATAAGACACCTATTTCAATATATTTTTTTAGACTACTATTGGCCTCGTAATATTTTTTTTACAAATCTATAGTACTACGAAAACAAAATCATTTAGCTGCGGGAATACAACCACTATAATTTCGCTCTATATATCGCTATAAAATATCAAACAACCTATATACAAACCTACATACTACATCAATTTTTACAGAACAGTTTGATGCATAATTCTGTATGTTTGATCTCACCCGTTGCAATAACAGAACATGTTCAGATGCGGCAGCAAGTCGCTAATGCAGCTCGGTTCATTGCCATACCTGAAAACAAGAAATTAAATAGTACAATCAAATTTATTACTAGGAAAGGAGGCAAGGAAGAAAATACGAAAGGAGCAAAGGAGGAAAGTAAGAAAAGACGATAGGAGGAATGAAGGAAAGGGGGTAAGGAGGAAGGAGTATAGTAGGAATGGAGTAAAATCAGGTAACCAGGAAGGTAAGGAGGCATGGAGGAAAGGACAAAAGGAGCAAAAGAAAGAAAGGAGACAAGAAAGAAAGGAGACAAGAAAAAAAGTATGAAAGGAGGGAAGGAAGTTGGAAGGATGGAACGAGGGAAGGAAGAAATTGCTCTGAACAACCATGTAAAGCTTATAGTACATAAACTTTACTCACGCATTAGTCCTTGATATCTCCCTGCTATTGACGTAGAACTTGTCTTCTGCAACTTTGTACGTCACTGACCCCTCGTAAACTCCTCTGCCAGGCCCCACTATGATCTGAAACGAAGTCGTGCTATTAAGTCGAGATTCCACAAGCATATAAGCCATTTACGAGCTGGGCCCTGTTGTATAAAGCTACAGGTTACAGGCTACAGGAAAAAAAACGCCTGTAGTGCTCCTGTAGTTACAATCTACAGGTAACAGGTGTTTTATAAAGACCCCTGTAATATTATTATTGTTGCTTATGCTCGAAAATCTCGACTACAGGCGCAGTTAACAAGTCGGTGTACAGCACTATGAATCAACCGTAAAAATAAAAAAAATACAGAATCGACATCTGTTTTTTGGCTTTTTTGTCTAGTTTAACGCCATAAAATATTAATATCACTACATAGTATAAAACAACGTCGCTTTCTCTGTCCCTATATCCCTATGTATGCTTAAATCTTTAAAACTACGCAACGGATTTTGATGCGTTTTTTTTTAATAGATAGAGTGATTTAAGAGCCTTAAGAGGAAGGTTTGTCCGTGCGAAGCCGGGGCGGGTTGCTAGTTTATTTATAATAAAAACAGATAATTGTTTATTTACTTGTATTTCTATGGTTTATTTACGTAGTTATAGAAAGAAATCACATTATTTTCTCTAAAATTAATACAAAGTTGCTCTTTTGGTGTAAGAGGTTGGAGATGGTTTTTGCATGTCTCTCTTTTTATATCTCCTCCAATATGCTCCAAAACATATTGCATTTGAGCATTCCAAATTTCTCATTGAAGGTGAAAATCGTTTGCGGGTTCATATTGGGTCTGACGGCGAAAGTTCTTGGCCGTCGTCTTCTTCGATGTTGACCACCATCCTCAGAGACCGAGTCTGAGCTCCAAACACGCAACATCACTCAAAATATTCGAATTACCATCAACAAAACCTAAGTCAACAAATAACAAACTTCCTGCTTGTAACTAAATTACCTACGTCTAAACACCTGTAGAAATGCTTACAAGTTTTTATTTTTTAATTATTTTTACAGTTGTATTTTACAAGTTTTTCCGTAAACACCTGTAAATAATAGGTTGAATCATGCTCGAATATGCATTAAATTGTCTATGGAAAGTTACAGGCACGCGTTCCTGTAGATTGTAAATAAAATTACCAGTAGCTTTATAAAACGCCTGTACCTGTAATTTTATCTAGTGTTGCTGTTTAATTAATCAGTGTTGCTGCTTTTTTCCCTGTAAACTGTAACCTGTAGCTTTATAAAATAGGGCCCTGGTGTTAGTCCCCCAGGTCTGTAGTCAAGTTCGGTAATACTGCATTTGGAACCAGCAACTCGTCGGTAGAGATGGGCTGCAGTTTAGAGTGCCTTGTTATTAGACTATTGACGTTTGAAAGAAAGAAAGAAAATATCATATATTTATTGCCACAAATAAATTGAGATGGTCATAAAAAACAAACATTGAAAAATTTATTAAGTAGGAGAAAACACCCAATATTAGACTACCCACCAATTAATCGACACCCCAATAGTTTTATTCAAAATTAACGAAATACGACAAACAATCAGTGGTTTTATCTAATTATTTTAGCTTCTAAATTAAATTGTTTATCATAATTTTGTTAATTTTGAAAAAATCTGTTGGGGTGTCAATTAATTGGTAGGGTGAACTAGGGTGTCAATAATTGGGTGATTTACCCTATTGATACATTGGTAATTTATATGCAAGTATCTTATTATAGTTTGCTAAGATGTCAAATTGTTTGTTGTGTGCGTTTCGAAGTGCATTTTCTTTACCTACAGAAATAAATGATTTTGAATTTCTGGTAGGCCTGTCCGACTCCGCAGTTTAGGTATGTCTGTTGTCTTAGTAATACTTAAAGGTAAATACTTGAGTCTGCCTTCTGTACGTTAGTACTGTAACTAGGTACTCGTTATCGGTCAGAGTACTGTATTTTTTAAAAAAAGCTTATTAAAAGAAAACTGATTTTTGGTCTGTCTAGCTGGAACTTCTGGTAAGTACTGATTTGCTGGTAAAAGAAATAGAAGAAAGAATTCTAATATGAAATTTAAAATTTAGAATATATGGCCAGATAAAGAAGTTGAGCAGTGATAGCCTTACGGTTATTTTTTTTATTTTTTATTATGTTCGGGAAACTAACAGCTAAGTATTACAATATAGTAAACATAGTATATGTCCAAACGCTAATTATAAGCTTCCACATGTAAACAGTAATATAAATTAAAAAGTACTATGTGTCTTAAGGGATACAAAATAAATAAAAAAAATAAAGAGCCTGCTTCACATGATGAAAATCAGTGAGGCTCTGGTGCGAATCCAATGAGTTTTTTAAAACTTACGTACATATTTATCACTAGCTCGACGGTGAAGGAAAACATCGCGAGGAAACCCGCAGGTCCCAGAATTAATTCTGAGGCATGTGTAAAAAAGACCCGGTCCGGTAATGGGCTCACCATCTATCACGTTTAGGGGTCCAAAGAATATCTCGTGATAAGTGGGTATGTCCAGAAATGGAACACCTGTGCCTACCCCCTCGGGGATAAAAGGCGTGACACATTATTATTACTATTATCTTATGTGTTTCTAGCTCACCTTCAGCTGGTACGTGTGCGTCTGTGGAGGCGGTCGTCCGTTGAACTTGCCCACGTAGCCGTCCTGGTCGCGGGCACCAACGAAAGCCAAAAGCGGCTTGTTGGGGATCTGACGCATCACCCACTGCACTGACGATAGAGTGCGCGCCGAACATTTGAATCTACGGTTATGGATCATAAGCAGAAATCGGAATTAGGTAGAGTCATTAAGGGTCGAGTCACACCTGCGGAACTTACGGCGCGGATCTTTCGGTGAACATACATTACGGTTGACGCGGGAGGCAGATCCATTCATCTTTAAAGTGAAACGTCAATGTATGTTGTTCACCGAACCTGCTGTACGTTCCGCAGATGGCGCGATCCTTATGTACTCACACTGATTTCATACATCGAAAGAATAAAGTGGATATGCCTCAAATCCCGAGGATACTTTTGTAGAGCAGAAAACACCCGTGATTTATTAAATAAAAAAGTTATTTACTTTTAGACAATTTAAACCACTACAATGCTAGTGTAGAAGTGTACATATTAGTTTAGATATTGGTGTAGATATTAGTGTGGATGTTAGTGTAGATATTAGTATAGATATTCATCACTTGCTCGACGGTGAAGGAAAACATCGTGACGAAACCCGCAGGTCTCAAAATTAATTCTGAAGCATGTGTAAAAGGGGTCAAATATTCTGGTGAGAAGTGGGTATTTTCAAGAATAATTTTGCCTACCCCCTAGGGGATATAAGGTCTGAGAATATTTATTTTTATTTTATTAGCGTAGATATTATAGCGTAGATTTATTAGTGTAGGTAGATGTTAGTGTAGATGTTACCGTAGATATTAGTGTAGATGTAGATGTGTTTACCTTGCCTCCTCGGTGATCGCGTTGATCTTGTCCAGCAGCGCGTTGGCTGCGCGTGCGCCGATGGGGTCGTTGACCGAGACGTTGGTCCATCGCAGGCAGGCGCACCAGTGCGGCTCGATGCCCGCCTCACTGCAGGACCTGTTGCGGGACACCTGGCAGAGGGGTGTGGTCAAGGGTGTAGGTGATCACTGGGGTGTGGGTGATCACGGGTGTGTGGGGTGATCACTGGGTGTGTAGGTGATCATGGGGGTGTGTGGATGGATCATAGGATGTGGGGGTGATCACGGAGATGTGTGGGGTGATCGCACGGTTGTGTGGTGATCACATAATTGTATTAGGCTATTAAGGGGGTTTACATGGCGATCACAAGGGTGGGTAGTTATCAAGGATGAGTGTACAAGATTATGACATACAGTGATCATGGATGTGTAAAAGGTGATCACGGGGTGTATGAAGTGATCACACGGTTGTATTAGCTTATCACGGAAGAGTACAGAGAGATCACGAGGCTCCACAAGATTATGAAAGGATATTATACAAGTTGATCACGGGGTATATAAGGTGATCACAGGGTACAAGGTAATCACGGTGGTACACAAGAATATACAGAAAGATCACAGGATTTATACAACGCGAACGCAGTTGTATAGAGTTATCACGCTGTTCTATACAGGAATATTCAGGTCTAACACAGGGTGATCACTGGCGTTATACAGGGTGAGTATTGATGTATACAAAATGAAAGTACATCGAAAAATTTTGCTACAATAATTCCTTTCACAACACTTACAGGTTCCAATAGCGTCAGTCCTCTAGTCAAATCAGCTCCTTTCACTTTGTACGGGTTCCAATACTGCGTCATCTCGAGCACGTCTAGCAATGTTGCGTGGATGTCGTGCGGTGTTGTCAAAGCATCGATGTTGCTTTTAAGATAGTTCAGGGCATCGGGACGATCTACCTTCAAATCTTCGGGTAGTACTATAGCCATTAACGGTAGACGCTCTTCGAACTTTCCTTGAAATGTCTCTCTGACGTTTGCGTATCTGTAATTTTGTGATCAAGCATCAGTAATAATAATCATTATTATTTTTATTATCAAGTTATTACTCAATTACACTTAATTACTCTGTTACAGAGCAACGATAGCCATGCGGATAAAGAGGCCGCTTCTCTTTGGTGAGGCCCGGGTTCGAAATTTCGAATCTTGGCGAGGCCATGTACCAATAATTAAAAAAAAAAAACGCTTATGTACGTATTTATCACAAGCTCGACGGTGAAAGAAAACATCGTTCCAGAATTAATTCTGAGGAATGTGTAACTGACCCGGTCCAGCGATGGGCTCACCTATCACGTTTAGGAGTCCAAAGAATATACTGGTGAAATGTGAGTATTTCCAGAAATGGAATTTGCCTTTGCCTACCCTCTCGCGGATATAACGAGTGAGATATTTTTATTTCAGTCATAGTAATAGTCAAAAAATATAACTGCTGGTCCTTACTAGTGGATGATTAAATTAATTATTATAGGTTTATTATTTAAGTTACAGACTTTCAGATACTCTGGCAAACATTTATATCAATTATCTATACGCGCCACAGCCTAGCTCGTCAGCCATAATGCGCGGGCTTCTTGACAGTTCCTCGTGACGTCACGCGTAGAGACGTAGTTCCAATCGAGTTCGCTCGAATCGATATTTATGGGCTAACATTACCTAGGTCCGTGGTCGCCAATAACGAGCAGTAGCGTGTCCTTGAGGCGACCTTGACGCTTGAAGTCCCTAAGGAACTCCGCCACATCCTCGTCGGAGCTCGCGATGAAGTTGAAGTCGTCATGAGTGATGTCCGCTATGAACGTAAAGCCGAACCGCTTGCCGTCGAGGTTGAAGAACTGGAAAACCAATGTGTTAAGTCAGGGTTTTTCGAAGTGGGGTACGTGAACCCTAGAGTTCGCAAATCCTTTGGGGTACGCTAACCCTTTGGGGTACGATAGCCCCTTTGGGGTTCGCACCTTTTCAAGTATGCAAACCTTTTGGGGTATGCACACCTTTTGTGGTACGCGAACTCTTTGGGGTACATGTACCCTTTGGGGTTCGCCATTTGATGGTACGTTCGCGACAATATTTACGAAGCTGCATTGCTGATAATATTAAACAAGATATTTATTTTAGTCGCTGTAAGACAGTGTTATTAAAATAAAAATTTTAAAAATCTGTTTTCTTTTGTTGTATATAGTTTCTTATTTTAGGGGGAGGCAGGGGGCTTAGAGGTACGTTGGGCCATAAGTTAACAAAAACCCCGCGGTAACTCATCAAGCATAGAAAATAATATAGTTTAAGAAACTAAATTACACGCTTTTTAAGTATAGCACTTGTCTAAATAAATCAAATGAGACTAAAACTCAAGGTGTTCACGAGTAGCCATTGAGATGTATTATCTAACTCCTGGTTCTATCATCAGATTAGCTCGACAATACCAAATTTTTTAATTGTCATCCAAACTGCATACAATATCAAAGTTTCAAGTCTATACGACACTTACAAGTAGTTAAAATCGACTTTCAAGATTTGTTTACAAGTTAAGCTAATATAAAGCGTGTAAAAACTCATTATAGGTGTTTTATATTGTGGGACGTCCCCCAAGCAGTACCAGGCGTTCTTGTTGCGCACCATCGACACACTCCTCCGTGTAAATCCCTAGAAGTGACGCTTGACTACTTTTACCAACCTGGTCAGTGATATTCAACATCAGGTTATATTATGGGATGTCCCCTAAGTGGGCGTTCTTTTTGCGTATCATCACCCCACACCACAGTATAAAGCCACAGTTTTCCTTTTATAGATTTTGTAACATGGTCAGAATAAGTAATAGTACTACGTACAGAAGGTTAACTGTAAACAAATTCCCTGTTTAGGTACTTCAAACGTACCTAAATGTGGCCATCCCTTTCTATCGCATGCAATGCGCTCTTTCGGAGGCGGAGCCTTAGATCTAGGGTTGCCGGCAGCTCGACTCATTATATTATACGTTAGTAGTAGTAGTTAGTATAATAGTGTATTTTACCTGCGATATTACGATTATTCTTTATTTAGGTACTAAAGACCATCCAACTAAACAAAAGCTGTGTAATTTGCCTTTAGGTTATGTTATGACTTCAAAACTGCCTGTTTCTGCAAAATGTAGGACGAAGACATACAACTTGGTTATCTACATACATACATTATATTATAATGTAAAGAAAAATAGTTTATTAAAATTCAATATCTCTACAACCAATGCGCGGCAACCATTAACAGACCGCCGGGTGGCGGAGGGCCGCATGTACTTGTAGCGGCGCGATGACGTCACGCAGTGTGCCTCCCCTGGTAATATGCAGTATCAGTTTGTACTGGGGGATGTGGTCCAAGTAGTCCAGCTGTTCCCGCTACGCGTCTAGCACCCTCGTGTACCTTATAAAGCCACGGAAGTGATCTTTTTCTAGATTTACTAACCTGGTCAGTGATATTCAGCATGAGCTTGTACTGGGGGATGTCCCCCAAGCAGTACCGGGCGTTCCCGCCGTGTCCCCACCGCTTGGAGGCATTCTCCTCTGTATAGAAGGCGCGCAGGTAGTGGTCTGCAGGCTGTTTCTTGAACCCGTTGAACCTGTACTGGAAGGTGCCAATCCATGGCATGTCCTCGAAGTATGCAGTTCGGTAGCTGAGTAGAAAAAACGATAAATATTAATCTGTATGATCTCACGCCTTATATCCCCGGGTAGGCAATGCAAAGTTATTAAATTTCTGGATATACCTACTTTTCACCAGATATTATTTGGAGTCCTAAATGTGGGAGCGGTTAGTAAATGGGAGCAACAAGTACGCGGGAATTGTAGGCAAAGATGAGCGTGCATTCGCCGTTGCATTCGAGTTCCGACTGGGGCGAGGCATGCCGCTCCGACCGGTTGCTATGCGCGCGCGCTGCACATAAAGTGTCAAGACCGAGTATGATGTGCATACAAGCGTTCTCGCCCGGGTTTGCCTACCACTTTATTATTATTTGTAAAAATTAGAAAATACATTTGTTTTCAGATTGATTTAACATGGTATGTACGTAATATTACTAACAATGTAAATAAAGGTAAGTAAATAGCTTTAACAAATGTAAATAGAAAGTATATGGTGTATATAATATGGTGTATATAATATTAACAATATAAATAAAGGTAAGTAAGTAGTTTTAACAAATATAAATAGTAAAAGTATTTGGTGTATACAGGGTGGATATTTGAGATGGGTCGGCCAGGGCAGCTACCTTAACCGTTGTAGCTAGACGACAATGGTCTGAAGAGACTATCCACCATTTTTGAAAATATTTAGAACTGCATTTAAAGATTTTTGAAAAATGGTACAGTCAGCGAGAAAATCGTCGATTCCCACAAAAAAAATTTTTGATGCCATTCGATCCAGTTTCAGATAAGGATCAAAAGTCTAAGAGACTAACTGAGGTCAAGGGGGTAGAAAAGTCAGGAAACGCAAAAAACGTTTTACATACATTTAGTAAGGAATAAAACTTCAACCGGAAAAAAAGTTCAATGAAATGCTAAAATCTCTTTAGTGGTGATTCAACTTATAAATCTGAGCAGCGTTCTCCTTGGAAAACATCGCGCCAAGTTGCCAAGTGGCCAGTAACGTATTCTAAAAAAAGAGATCTTAACTGACATTTAAAATTGTGGCAAATAAGAAAAGATAGTATACCATGTTTTCCAAGGAGAACGCTGCTCAGATTTATAAGTTGAATCACCACTAAAGAGATTTTAGCATTTCATTGAACTTTTTTTCCGGTTGAAGTTTTATTCCTTACTAAATGTATGTAAAACGTTTTTTGCGTTTCCTGACTTTTCTACCCCCTTGACCTCAGTTAGTCTCTTAGAGACTTTTCATCCTTATCTGAAACTGGATCGAATGGCATCAAAAATTTTTTTTGTGGGAATCGACGATTTTCTCGCTGACTGTACTATTTTTCAAAAATCTTTAAATGCAGTTCTAAATATTTTCAAAAATGGTGGATAGTCTCTTCAGACCATTGTCGTCTAGCTACAACGGTTAAGGTAGCTGCCCTGGCCGACCCATCTCAAATATCCACCCTGTATAATATTAACAATGTAAATAAGTATATAATGACTCTAAACAAAGTAAATGGCTTTAAGGTAACTATGTAAAATAATATGGTGCTCCCACACTAAACGTGATAGGTGGTGAGCCCATCGTTGGACCGGGTTTTGTTACACATTCCTCAGAAATAATTCTGGGACCAGCGGGTTTCCTCACGATGTTTTCCTTCACCGTCGAGCTAGTGATAAATATGTACGTAAGCTTTGAAAACTCATTGGTACATGCCAGGATTCGAACCCGTGCCTCACTGATTTTCATCATGTGAAGCAGGCTCTTTAACCGTAAGGCTATCACAGCTCTTAGATAAACAAAGATAAAATATAGATTTGTTACCCGTCCTCTCTCAATTTGTAGAATATGAAAGGCATGTCGTCAAGATGGCCGCTGTGTTTAATCGACTTCCTAGCTTCCGGCAGTTCTAGCTCGGTCTTCCCGGTGAGAATAGGGAACAGAGCCGCTGGAGTCCCGTCGCCGACTATGTTGTAACTGGAATAGCATTTGAAAGATACAAATAAAGTACAACCTAACCCTTTATCACGTTATGAACATCCAATTGCAGCGTCACCTTATCACGTCACCATCGGCCAATGTGGAACCAGTAATTTTAAAAAGAGTAACTAAGAGCCACACTTCGCTTTCATCCGAATAAGAGTCGGGCTTCAAATTGTAATTTTAAAGAAAATTATAAGTTTTGAAGTAGGCTATGAGTTTTTCTGAAAAGTAAACTTTATCACTGTAATGTTTCATCTCAATCAGTTGTTTTTAACTTTTTTTTATATCCTCTATGTACAGAGACATTACAAATTTTATAACAGACAGTTTATGTGTTACTCCCAGAAATTCTTTATTCTTTTAGTTTATTTGAAACATATGTATGTTATGCGTAAAAATACAAATCTTATATTATAACTTTAGTGTAGATGTACATAGTGACCCTGCCTTCTGAGTCGGAGGTTGCGGGTTCGATCCCCTCCTCGTGGCCAACATTTGTGTGCATGAACATGTCTGTTGGCTTCGTGTATGGTCGTTTAATATTTATTTAAGTATGTCTATCAGTTGTTTAGTACCCATGCTACAGACCCTGCCTAGTTTGGGACTAAATAACAGTGTGTGAATTGTGTCTTACAATTTATTTATTATGTCCCACAATTTATTTATTATGTCCCACAATTTATTTACTATGTCCCACAATTGATTTATTAATTATTATCTCACCCGTTCAATATAACAGCGCTCAATTCCTTTTTGAGTATTCTATAACTGATTGGCATGCGTCTGATGAATCCATTCTTGGAAGTAGAATCGAACCCTAAAATCAACACATTAAGGGTCCTTTCCCTTCCTTCCGGCGGTTTCTTCGGCTTAACTTGAGATCTGAATCCTATTGAGTGACCAACCCACTTTGACGGCAATATACTGAAATTAAAAATTGAGAATTTCAATCAAATCCAAATATTTTTATTCGATGTATCTTAAACGAGCACTCATAGCCATCCTGGCATCTAACAATGAGTTTTTCAAAAAGCTTAGGTTCATATTTATCTGTTCTGCGTGGTTTCATCCGCGTAGTTCCCATTCCCGTGGGAATACGGGAATAAAATATAACCTACGTTACTCGGGGATATTCTAGCTTTCCGCATTGGTGAAACAATTTTTAAAATCGGTCCAGTAGTTTTTGAGTGTATTCGTAACAAACTTACCAAAATACAAATCTTCTCTCTTTGTAAAATTAGTGTAGACTAGCTCGACGGTGAAGAAAAACGTCGTAAGGAAACCCGCACGCTCATTGTTTCTGAGGTATGTGTAACAGCACCCGAACCGGGGATGGGCTCACCTGTCACTTTTAGGGGTCAAAAAATATACTTTAAAAAAAGGTACCGCTCTAAAAACCCCCTCGGGGATAAATCGTGAGAGTATATTTATACAACGCGTCACAGAATAAGCGAAATTCCGCATACACCCCAATTAGTATATTAATATAGAAAAATTATGATGCATTCGTACATAATTTAGTTTTTTCTAACCAAATTTCTTAAAGACCAGTAATAGTACGGTTTTTTATAGGTAGGCCTTAATTCAGTTACGCTAATTCATTATTCGGAAAAAATTTAACACATTAAAAATGGCGTAGTCGATACTGGAAAAACAAATTTCAGGAATTGAGCTTTTTCTGTTACCTACATATGGGGCACGAATATAAACAGTAATAATATAATAATAAGAAATGGATAATATTTTATAACTAATATTAATTATTGTGCAACCTTTGAAACCCTTAACATGTTTCCTCGTTTGTGAATTAGTTAGGCTTAAATGAATTAAACACATAACGTAAGTAAAATGTTGCTAATATGTCATTGTGCTATATTATTTTGAATGATAAAATACTCTGAACAATGAGAATAGTCCCAAAATATTCTATTAATTTCAGATTTTCAATCATGAATATTTATATTTATCACTAGCTTGACGGTGAAGGAAAACATCGTGAGGAAACCCGCAGGTCTCAGAATTATTTCTGAGACATGTGTAAATAGACCCGGTCCGGCGATGGGCTCACCACCTATCACGTTTAGGGGTCCAATATATCTCGTGAAATGTGGGTATATCCAGTAATGGAATACCTCTGCCTACCCCCTCGGGGGTAAAAAAGGCGTGAGATTATACTTATTATACTTATACAATCATGAATTACCAAAAAGTTTTTGACCATGTTAGGTAAAACAAGATATTAAGCCTAAAGACGTTTTAGGCTTAATATCTTCTAGAAGAAGAGCACACATAACCCCAAAGAAGAGTTATTATTAATTTTATTGGCAGAATATTCATAAATTAGTAATAAGAAAATTTTTTAGCAGAGAAACCAAACCCGTCCATGTAACATAACGTTACTTACTTGGTGACATTTTCTGAGATTCTGTAAATAAATTAAAGGGGATTTTATACGAAAAAAAGTAAACATGCCTTAACTTTTGTGGAAACTGAAACTAAAATATGATAAAACTAGCAGCGCCCCGCGGTTTTACCAGCGTAGTTCCCGTTCCCGTGGGAATACGGGGATGAAATATAGCCTAAATGTTGTTCTGATGTATAAGCTATATAACTGAAAAGTTTCATTAAAATCCGTTCAGTAGTTTTAGCGTGGAAGAGGTACAAACACCCATACATACAAACTTTCGCGTTTATAATATTAGTAGAATAATGTCTCGCTGTCGCAAAACCTCGTAAATTGCTGGACCGATTTTGACGTATCTTTTTGTGTGTTTGAGTTGGTCTAGATTACTTTAGATAGTTTAGATTGGACCCGATAGGTGCCACAATTGTCTGTAGCAGGACAACGTTTGCCCAGGTCACTAGACACTCTTCTACCCCTTAAACCTACGTTTTGATAACTAATACTTATTCTTGACGGAGGTCGCGGGTTCGATTTCCAACATTTGTATGTATGGACATAGATCTGCTGGCTTCGTGTCTGTTCAATATTTATTTAAGTACATTTATCAGTTGTTTAGTATCCATAGTACAGGTTGTCTAGTTTGGGACTCAATAACCGCGTGTGAATTGTGTCGTACAATTTATTTGTATTTATTTATGAGCAACGCCCCTTAGCCCAGCAGTGGGCTGTTAAGAGTTGATGATGATGATGATGATGACTCACCTGTCGATATGTTTTCCAGTGCAAGTGACCTTAACATGGTCGCTATTGAAGAGTTCATACACATTGTCGCCTTCAACAACCACAGGCGACCCCAGAACGTAACTGTCATCGCTTATGTACTTTATGTCTTTGTACGTGCACCGTACGTTCTTTGTCGTCGCCAGTATCTCCGGTACGACTCTGCATTTCGAAAGCTGTAATGAGATGTTTGTGTTTTGGTTACATGTCGTTGAGTTTCTTGCTGGTTCTTCTCGGGGTACTGCATTTGGAACCAGCAACTCGCCGGTGGAGATCAGCTGTTTACATTTAGGCAATTTTCATGGACGAGTTTCGATCTCCTTGTTATTAGAGTATTGACGCTTCTAAGTGTACATTTAGTATCTACAGAAAATAAATAACTTTTGACTTTTTTTTTGTCCGTTAACTAAAGCACTTTCACAGTAAAGAAACCAATGCAATTCTAAAATGTTAATCACACAATACAAACAGTTAATCTTCTTAAATCACTACATAGTATAAAACAAAGTCGCTTTCTCTGTCCCTATATCCCTATGTATGCTTAAATCTTTAAATTTTGATGCGGTTTTTTTAATAGATAGAGTGATTCAAGAGGAAGGTTTTAGTGTTAGCATTGCACCCGTGCGAAGCCGAGGCGGGTAGCTAGTAATGTAATCAAACAAATCATTTTATCTAGCAAGAATTTACTTAGAAGTATGATTTTTTACAGCTCCAAGGTATTTCAGACCTGAGTATTACTTTCAAGCTGACACCTCCCCGAGTTTCTGAGAAATATGGTCTTGACAGACAGACAGGCAGACGGACAACGAAGCGATCCTATATGGGTTAATTTTTCTTTAGAGGTACGGAACCATAAATACATTAAAATTCTTTTATGGGGACCCCCTGCGGCCCTGGTCGCAGGTGCGCCGTAGTGTATGTACTAACACACTAACCTAGTATAATTTAAGGTAAGGCTACTAACCAACTAACAAACTATGGACTATGTCTGAAATAAAGTCTTTTTATTTTATTTTATTTAATTTTCTAGGGAAAGCGACCGACGGAGTAGACACAGTAACGGTATTGTCCTTTGAAAACAATTAGAAAAATACTCACGTAACATTTCACCCAATCTCTTCCGTCACAGACGATTTTGGGCACTTTTTTATCAAACTGAGTGACCTCTTTAGCAAAAGGGTCTAATTTTGGCACATCACATCCCGCTCCTTTGTCCTCTTTGAGAGCTTCTTGCAGTTTCTTCTCTATGTACCTGTTTGGGATAGAAAACATTTATTCTATCACTTTAATCACGTATTAGTAGCGCCCTGCGCTTTCACCCGCATAGTTTCCGTTCCCGTGGGAATACGGGAATCAAATATAGCTTATGTTACTCACTGATAATGTAGCTTTTCATTGAGGAAAGATTTTTTTTAAATCGGTTGAATAGTTTAGGCCTGAAAGACATGGCAAAGCTTGAAAAATATTATGAAAAATATTTTTCAAAACTGATCGTATACTAGTAAAAAATCTAAAAATACATTTGTTTTTTTTCTATAATCTCACGCCTTATATCCCGAGGGGGTAGGCAGAGGTACATATTTCATTTCTGGAAGACCCACGTTTCATGAGTATATTGTTTGGACCCCTAAACCTGAGAAGTCATTGGTACATGCCAGGATTCGAACCCGAGCCTCACGAATGAGAAGCAGGCTCTTTAACCACTGCTCTTTTGAATTTTCGTATCATCCACAAATGAAATTTTGATCACTATATGGCACCGCCCTTTTTTTTGAGTAGCTTCCATATATCAAATGTTCTATACCCCCATCTAATTAAAGAAAAACTAGCATACATGCATAAAAAAAACTACTTACGTAATCACAGAATTTCTGAAAAAAATAAAAACAAAACAAATTACCATTATTCCCAAAACTCATGCTTAACAAACAAAAATAATTGTATAAGGTCATTTTAAATCAAGTGCAAATATTTTAAGCTTAGGTTAGGTTAGATATATTATATTTTCGCTTAATTTTTGATTGGGTAGTGTGCGTGTATTTTTATTGCAAAGCGTGTTAGTTTTTATTTTTGTAAATAATCGATGTTAGGTATCTAGTAATTGGTACTGCCAGGATTCGAACCCGAGCCTCACTGATTATCGGCCGGCTCTTTACCCGTAAAGGCTATCACTGCTCGTTCATTATTTGATTCACCCTTTGAATATTTGCACTTAATTTAAAAAGACCTTATAAGGAAAATATGCTAGCAAAAATATTAAAGTTACCTATTCAAAAAACTATGATTCTCTACTAAGGGCGGATTCTACCAAAGAAGGGCAACTCGTCCGGGAAATAGGCTGCTATATACATTCAGCCAACCTCCATTGGAAAATTTAGAGTCATTTGTAATAACAAGACTATTGACGTTTCTAAGTGTTTTATTTTTCTTACGGAGTTGCATGATTTGGTTTACTATTCTGATATAATAAAATATCAAAATACAGTAAAAGCGATTGAAACTTCTCGCAAGCTGATTGAATTCGCCCTCAATAAACTAAGTAAGTATTAAAAAACATATCCTATTTATATAATACTTAGGGTTGATTGTTAAATTGTCAGATCAACCTTATCTGGAGAATATAATAATTCGTCGAGCACCGCGCGGTTCCAATGGGCAACAATTAAAAATCAATTGTGTTTTATTTTATTTTCTTATAAGATGTAATGCTGTCACTGTCTGACACAATAGAAAGGAAAAGTGACAGGTGATGTTTATTCTTCAGATAACTTTTAATTGACTATTGAACAATCGGACCTTATAAGAACTGTTTACCGGTCATCAAAAATAGTATATTTCATTACAAGTGCGGAAAGCCTGTCATTGCAACGAGTTCCGACAAATGTCTACCCGAGCCGAGGCGCAGCCGAAGGTGAGGGTTGACAGTCGGAACAAGTTGCAATGACGGTTCCGCACGTATACTGAACAACTATTTTTAATACAGTTGCGAAGAAATGAAGCAATTTTATAAAATAATAAAAACACAATAAACTCAACTATCATTTTTGGAAAATGGCGCCAACCGTAAAAAAATATAAGCAGAGAATTTTTGTTGTTTACTTCACCCATTCTGGGTAGGCAAATGGAACTATGCCCAATGCCCATACAGCCAAGTCTTCGGAAGAATTTTTTTATTGATATGAAATGAAAATTAAATTTAATGAGATGAAATGAAATGAAACCTAACCTAACTCATTGAATCAAATCATTAAATCTGATATTTAAACAAATTAGTAGCTTCTTTTTAGAAATATTTGCATTCAGAATCATAAAAACTTCTATGAATTATTTTTAGTTATAACTTCGTGGTTGGTTTTTTCTTTTTAATAGAAATTATTTTGACAGTTGGGAAAGAAAAAGCACGAGTGCCGAAAAGGTAAAGAAAAAGCTCGAGTGTGTAATAGCCCACATCCCGAACGCTATACGTCCCTGCAATATGCCACTTTTTGAGCAACTGTATTAAAAAGTATTTTTCAAAACAAAACAGCACTACTGTTTGTCACAATGAGGAATTTTCAATGACATTAATATTTCTTAAAATTGAACTAGATGGCGCTGATCAACATTGGGAATTAGAAATTGGTGTGTCGTTTTACGTGACACATCCGTCCGTCATGTCATGTGCCGTTGTTGTGTTGTGTTGTGTGTGAGTGTGTAACGCGTCAGCAGGCAACGCAATAAAACAGATCTTGTTTTAGGTACCTAAATTCCTAGTGCGTCGAGTCGAGCTTCGGTTCCTCCGTATTTTAGTTGAAATTTTGTATATATCAAAAACGTGTTGTAGGCACCGTTTCAGAGACAGGACTCTTTAAATTGTGTTATCCACTGAGTCTTCATTGTTTGCTCTTTTGGTATCTGGTGAACTCCATCATTGTGACACCCATACACTATACATGGTCCACGCATTTTCGCAGATGAAGGAGACTTGAGTTTTTGTTTATCGTGGATTCGGATCTTTTGTTGTAACACAAACCACTCGTAAACAATGTACAAACAGAACAATAAATAAAATACAAGGCAATGAGTACGTAACCTTATTTAGATAAAAAGTCAGATTGTTTTTTTTTTGTTTGACAAATTCTTGCGACCATAGATTATGTAAAAAAAAAACCCAAGGCTTATCAGCACCATCTATTGACTCCTTTGAATACTCAAGTGACAGCTGTCACCGAAAACGCCTCATTTAAAATACTACGTATAGAAACATCACTTGTGTTATAGGTTATTGATCTCGATCATTATTCGCGTTTTAAGAAGAAGTCACTCAGAGCTTGCGTGTCCTAGCAACATTAAATACAGCAAGAGACAGTAAAATACAGACAGGTCGGCGTCGGTGGCAAAAATTTGTAGGTTATGACAGTTAGGGACGCATATTAAAAAGAGTCTATTCTATACATAGTATTATTGAAAAACAATCTACTATAATAGTTAAGTATACAGCTACGATAGTCAATAAAATAGCTCACCATTTTGTAAAACTTTTAGGGATTATTTAAGAAAAATTGGCGGGAAAATCCGATAAGACTGGAACTTTTTTTTAACGATTCTGGATTCTCTGTTGCCAGTGTTAAAAACTTAGAGCTTTTGAGGTTAGATTAGAATGTGTCGAGACGCATTTCCTTCGATATAAAAACAGTTTATGTGCAAGTTTAGTGACAATGACAATTCATGTTAAAACTACAGTAAAAGTTTGCGAGATTTATATGAAGAAGCCAGTTTAATGAAATATTAGTTATTAGACCCAAAAACGATTTTACCAAAGTATACAGTTCTAGGTATAAAGACAAGTTAGGAGAACTTATGGGTGTAAGTATCCAAGGAGCAAGCTGAAACCGTTTTGCTTTGTAGGGACTCCAAATGTGTAAATTGTATCCCACAATTTAAATAAATTATGGTGTCATTTCATGATGACTAAAAAATAATAAAAATGTTATTTTTTGTATTTTTTTTTTATGGAATTGTGTCAAATATCAGCACAGTAACCAACTCTCTTCGTTTTTGGAAACGTTTCCCTAACACCCTGTATAAAAGTGTCGGTAAGTGTATAGCACATTGCGAATTAAACTTACTTGTAAATAAACCTTGCTTTATGTCATATTTTACCTAAAAATATATATTTGGTTGATTCTAAAGTCCTGGTACTACTTATAACTATGTTGCCCATCATACAATACGATAGTATACAAATTGCTTTAACCTTTAGCAAGCATATTTTGTCATTCCCACGCAAGCAACCACATGCATCAATTTATATAACAAAAACAAAACGCCCATACACGTGCAAGCATGCAGTATACCCCACAGTAATGTAAAAACCGTGATATAATAATTTTACTAGTGATATTAAAATTCCGAGGCCTTTTGTCAATCGTATCAATTTCTAAAACTGAAAAACGGTCACTGATTGGTCGGCATGGCACAGCGGTCAGTGAATCAACCAATCAAACCATCCAAATGTGGTTGGTATTGATAAGATCTAGATAGGCTAATTACAATGGGTTTGTAATTATCGTACAGTGTTACTAGTAATTTAGTAAAGCGTACCTACAATTTAAGGATTCGCACAAAATATGTACAAATTGAAAAGGTTATTGTTAGATTTTGGCGCTAAAGCTTGTATTATAAAACGATCCTAAAGCAAACTCTGCTTGAGGTCAGTCAGAAAGAGATGCCGCTATATTAATCGCATAGCGATGTCCCCTTCTAACTTGTCTCAAGTCGTTCTGTAATTGGGGTCATTAAGTCTAGTTATTAAAAGTCCTTGCGGCTACTACCGCTTCCGAATGTGTGAGAATAAGCGGAGCAAGAAACTTCACGATTAAAGTTCGTGATCGAATCGTCGATATACAACGCGTAACAGAAGAAGCGCAATTCCTACTTCACCCCAATTTGTAGATTATTATAAAAACAAAGATGCATTTGTACTTTACTTTTGTCTAACCAAATCTCTTAAATAAAGAGCAATAATAGTACGGTTTCCATTAGGTAGTCCTAAATTCAATGCTAATTCTTTTTTCGGAAAAATTTTACACATATTTAAAAAAATGCTGAAATCGATTAAGTAGTCGATACTAACATAACAAACTAATTTCAGGAATTGCGCTAATTCTGTCACATATTGTATCAAAGTCCAAAGTCAAAAGTTTTTATTAAATGTAGGGACTTATAAGTCCTCTTATCGAAAGTCATTCAGTCATCAAGTCACCGTATGTATAGTTGAGGAGAAGAGTATTACAGCTGTTTCAAAACTTTCAAAATGATAAGAGCGTTGCAAGTGTTGCAACCTAGCTATCAGAGTTACATGATTTTTACTAACTCGGTAAATTAGTTGTCCAGAATGAAGAGCTCCTAGAATTATTAGTATTTTTTCTCGGAATCTACGGCTTCTTTAGATTTTTTGAGGTACTGTACGAGTACCTACATGAACCTGAACGAAAATTAACAGATTTTAATTTGCATTGTTTTCTTGAACCAAATTAAAACAGCATTTTTAGAAATTTTACTATGCTATTTATTATAAAAATATAAATAAGAACAAAAAAAATACACAGAACTACTTCACCATTAGCTTCACCTTAAGTTTAAAATTATATTTTTTCCTACATAAATTTTATTTTAATTACAGGTAGGTATAAAAGGCCTATCATAGGTACCTATCACCAGTAGCGCATTTGCAGAATTGGCCGCCCTAGGCCTCAGGCCATGTAGTCATCACGAGCCGCCCCTTTCTCAGTACCCATAATTTTCTACTATATAAAAATAAGTCGGGTTTTCCTTCCTGACGCTATAATTTCAGAACGCACGAACAGATTTCCACGGTTTTGCATTCGTTGGAAAGGTCTCGGGCTCCGTGAGGTTTATAGCAAAGAAAATTCTACTATATAAAAATAAGTCGGGTTTTCCTTATATTCGGTTATGGTTTTCGTTATATTTCCGACTTATTTTTATCTAATAAAAATAATTCGGGTTTTCCTTCCTGACGCTATAACTCCAGAACGCACGAACCGATTTCCACGGTTTTGCATTCGTTGGAAAGGTCTCGGGCTCCGTGAGGTTTATGGCAAAGAAAATTCAGGAAAAATTCCAACAGAAAGGAAAATCTTATAAGCATTGCACCCGTGCGAAGCCGGGGCGGGTCGCTAGTATACACTAGATAATGAATTTACTTAATTGGCAGTCTTTATTTATTTCTACGTAAAAAGTGATTTAAGAAGATAAATGTTATACGATGCAGTGCGGCGGTCATAATGTGCGCGAGCCATTAGAATATTTATGTGCTCTGAGAAGGCTCTGAGCTATTTCTTGTCATCATCACTGACTTTTTTGTCACAATTGGCCACCCCTTATAACTAGCCGTCCTAGGCCCGGGCCTACTGGGTTTTGGGCAAATTTGCCACTGGGTAACACCCCCTATAACATGGTGATAGACATCTAATTAGTACTTGTCACACCCCGTATAACATGGTGGTAGACATCAAACTGGAACTTGTAACACCCCCTATAACATGGTGATAGACATCTAATTAGTACTTGTCACACCCCGTATAACATGGTGGTAGACATCAAACTGGAACTTGTAACACCCCCTATAACATGGTGGTAGACATCAAACTGGAGCTTGTAACACCCCCTATAACATGGTGATAGACATCCAACTGGAGCTTGTAACATTCTGCAAATCATCATCATCACTTCGCCACTCTGATTATACATGCACCTCAATGACTGCTTAACTTATGTTAGTTTTCATCATAATCATAAACGTCTCCAAATTCATAATCCGCCATAGTTTCATATCTAGAGCGATAAAAGACAAAAATTAGTTTATGTTAAAGGTATGTCTAAATTTTTTACAATATCTCATTGTTAATACAATTTAAATTGACAAATTCAGTGATATTATAAGGCATGAACTAAAAAACTAAAAGACTCGCGTCTTTGACAGACAAAGTGTCAGCGCCATCTATTGAATAATATAGAACTATTTTAAAAAGTCAAGCTACCCTAAAACGCAAATTAATATAAACGGAACGCTCGAAACGAGGCGAACGGTTTAAAAATAGAGCTCATGGTCAAACGATAATGATGCAAACATCTGGTTGGTTCAGTATGCACTGCAATGATAACAGTTCATACACGCATTGCATGACAACAGCAAAAAATATCATTGGACTGGATTCTGCATACCAGCTAAAATTTCTAATTTTAAGTTAGTTTTATTAAAAAGGGACAAAAATAAGGGCCATATTTATTTACAATGTCACAAATGTCAAAATTAAAAAATTTCACACTCATACATACATACATACATATGCTCACGCCTTTTTCCCGAAGGGGTAGGCAGAGACAACAGCCCGCCACCTGCTACGATCCTGGCATACCTCCATTTCACACTCACATCTTATTCAAATACACGTGTTTAGAAATTTTAGCGACGATGTAACAAGGTCATGGATAAAAGTGACAGATAGTGAGATAAGCACGTTCATAAGGTTAAAATTTGTTGCTTCTTACATGTTTGACATTACTCTATAATCTATGGTTTGTTTCTGTCCTTTTTCTTTCGTATTCTATAGAGAAGGATAGGCTAACTTCAAATTAGGAATTTTAGGTGGTCAGAAAGAATCGAGTCCATTAACTACTTATAATAAATATGCTCCCCCTTATCCCCGGAGGTCGTCAGAGAGGGAGAGAGAGAGATCGAACTGTTTGGACGATTTTTTTTTAAATTGTTAAACTGACTGACGTTCGAACAATTATTTATTCATTACTAGCGACCCGCCCTTTTCTCCTTCTCTTCTGTTTATATGATATTATCAGTGTTTCTCTACTATATACTGGATGTTTTTTTTTCCCATCTGGTAAAAAATATGACGTATAAGGTATCTAGAGCCAAAGTTATACACGAGATTAATTGTTAAATATAGTCATGTTTAATGCAATTTACAAAATCTAGAAAACTACGCACAGTACTACGCGCAGCTGACGGCTGTAGGTAAATTGCGCATAAATGGAAGCTACGAGCCTGTTTCTTTTTAAAAAACTATTTCAAATATTTTAGTGTGTATTATTGACTACAATTGAGTAATGTATATTAGTTTAAGCAAGATTTTAAATAACAATGCCAAATGAATCTATTACCTACACTTACCTATCACACCACATTTTTTTCCAGACGGTAAAAAAAGTCACCCTGTATACATATAAACCTTCCTATTGAATCACTCTATCCGTAAAAAAAATCGCATCAAAATCCGTTGCGTAGTTTTAAAGATCTAAGCATACATAGGGACAGACAGAAGGGAAACGTTTTTGTTTGATACTATGTAGTGATGATAGTGATTAGATATTTAATTCTATAATAAAAATAAATAATAAAATAAATAAATAATCTCATGCCTTTCATCCCCGAGGGGGTAGGCAGAGGTATTCCATTACTGGATATACCCACATTTCACGAGATATATTGGACCCCTAAACGTGATAGGTGGTGAGCCCATCGCCGGACCGGGTCTGTTTACACATGTCTCAGAATTAATTCTGAGACCTGCGGGTTTCCTCACGATGTTTTCCTTCACCGTCGAGCTAGTGATAAATATGTACGTAAGTTTTTGAAAAACTCATTGGTACATGCCAGGATTTGAACCCGAGCCTCACTGATTTTCGGCCGGCTCTTTAACCGTCCGGGCTATCACTGCTCAATTCTATAATATTTATTTAATTTAGTGGTGGTGAGCATATCGCCAGATTGGGGTGCTATTACACACGCCTCAGAACTCCGAATCAGTTTCCTCACGATGTTTTCTTTCACCGCCGAGCTAATGATAAATTTGTAAGCTATTTATCTGTAAATAAATAGTGTACAGTCAAGAGTAAGTCAAGCTACACTACCATTTTGAGCTGAGCTCGGATTTATACTGCGCGCCATATAATACAGAGCCGGTTCAAAGTCCAATGTGTCAAGCTTAGCGTGCCCTGGATTGTACTTATAACTAATGCTGTAGTTTGAATTTTTGAAGTGAAAACTTCTTTAGCGGCGTTGAGCACTATTGTGGGATGGGTAAAAACTGTGAAACTCGCGTCAGGTCACGTGTGCTGATCGAAAAACCGTAAGACGGTTGGAGAGTAGTGTTGTAACACCGAAATCGATAATCAAGTTAACACTTCTGCCGGCACTCCCGGAGTGCAACCCGTGTTTTTTTTTGAGCCCTAAGTTCTGTAGACTCAAACGACACAGCATCCAGGGATTAGACTAGCGCAGGGGTCGGCAACCTGCTCGCAAACCACATGCGGCTCTTTGGATGTGAATCTACGGCTCTTCAGTTCCAAATATTATTTACTTTATTATTATTAGGATTTACTGTAATGTTATGTTTCATTAATTATTATTACTATTTGCGGCCAATTTCGCCAAATGATTTCTGCTTAGCCTGATGGTTGACTGGTAGATAATGCCTTTAGGCTTTAAGTTCGCCATGTGTACATTTTCTTGGTACATGAACTTACGTACATATTTATCACTAGCTCGACGGTGAAGGAAAACATCGTGAGGAGACCCGCAGGTCTCAGAATTAATTCTGAGACATGTGTAAACAGACCCCGACGATGGGTCACCACTCATCACGTTTAGGGGTCCAATATATCTCGTGAAATGTGGGTATATCCAGTAATTGAATACCTCTGCCTACCGCCTCGGGGTAAAATAATAATAATAATCTCTCGCCTAAAAGGCGTGAGATTATTATTATTATTATATTTATTTATTTTATATCTTAAGTTAGGTTTTTTACAATATGTATATTGTAAATATTATTATTAGGTATTTAGTTATTAGACCCAAAAACGATTTTACCAAAGTATACAGTAAAGACAAGTTAGGAGAACTTATGGGTGTAAGGGAAAACGTTTCCGAATCCAAGGAGCAAGCTGAAACCGTTTTGCTTTGTTGGGACTCCAAATGTGTAAATTGTGTCCCACAATTTGAATAAATTATGGTGTCATTTCATGATGACTGAAAAAGAATATAGATGTTAGGCGTGCGATTATATGAAGTTATATAAATAAATAAATATTATTAACCCCTGCTAGCGGAAAGATTTGCAGAGAGCGACTGTATGATGACTCATTAGACTTGACCAGTGAGTCATCTCGGTAAATGTGATAATTCAGAGTTTTGGGGCAGCCTATTGGACTATTGTTGCTCAAGGACAGATTGCCAAGTAGCGGACTATACAAGAACTCTACAGAGCAAAAAACCGACTTCAACTTTTATGGTTTTCTCATGGATGCCATTGTCAGAACTAGACCAAATTGAAATGGGACCACACGGGAAGCACCAGCTTTCAAATAAAAAGAATCATCTAAATCGGTTAACCCAGACGAAAGTTCTGAGGTAACAAACATAAAAAAAACTACAATCGAATTGATAACCTACTCCTTTTGGAATTCGGTTGACATGGGGAAAAAACTGCTTTTTTTGTTAATTGAATTTTAAAGTGTTGAAGTCATCACCTTTTCCTCATGCATAAGGAAAGTAGATAGGGAGAGACACACTATACAAAAACTACAACATAATTTTGATGGCAATAATAATAATAATAATGTTTTTATTTCAGGCATAAAGCACCCGTAGTTCACAAAATTTCAAATTATAATAGTACAATTGTACAAAAAAAAATACAAAAATAAAATACCTAATTCAAAATTACATGAATTTTTCTTAAAAACTTATTTTCTGTTTGGACCCAAGTGTTTTAGTGTCCAGTATCTAAAAATAGGGCTGGCAATGTAATACGAAACCGAGGGTTCATAATCACATTCTCGCGACATAAACAGAAGTGACTGGTCCAAACAATATAAACACGTGTTCAATATTGATTAACTTTTTAAACTGACCGTATGGTTGGTCGCTGGTTCTCATAGGCATAAATATTTCATGACTGTAATACCTTTTGTTATCACTACATAGTATAAAACAATATCGCTTCGCGCTCTCTGTCCCTATGTATTCTTAGATCTTTAAAACTACGCAACGGATTTTGATGCGTTTTTTTAATAGACAGAGTGATTCAAGAGGAAGGTTTATGTGTATACTAGCGACCCGCCCTTCGCTTCGGTTTATATGGTATATAAAAACCTTCCTCTTGAATCACTTTATCTATTACAAAAACCGCGTGATGCGACAATAGTCAATGTATGAAAATGATAGACGTCAGCCGCACGCGTCTGTTGCAGACTTCGAAAATGGCGCCATACATTTTCATACATTGACTATTGTCGCATCAGCCGCGCGATTCAGTCGCACGGAAGTTTACCTTAAGCCCCTTTTCACACGTACCGGTTTCCGCCGGGCCGGCGCCGGCTACCCGGCGGCGAAATGTATGGCCGATTGCCCGGTTGCCCGCCGGTACGTATGAAAGCAAACGTGCCATAGCCCCTTTTCACACGTACCGGTTTCCGCCGGTGCGGCGGGCGGCGAAGTATATGGCCATGTACGTTCGCTTTCATACGTACCGGGGGGCAACCGGGCAACCGGCCATACATTTTGCCGCCGGACCGGACCGCCGGACCGACGGAAACCGGTACGTGTGAAAAGGGGCTAAAAACATACTCGACACTGTCTACTGATTGTGAGTTACAAATAAAATAAAACAGTAATAATCTTACATTAGCTCAAAATTGTCAGTGATAGTAAGGATATCTGGAATTCTGTCTAGATTATCCCAATCCTGTTTGTCGCGGCAATTCTGTTTCCCTCTTTTAAGATTCATTTCGTAGTAGTATATTAACAATACATTCGTATCGCTGAAAAGCGAGATTTTTTACTGATGTAGTTTTGATTAGTAATTTTGGGTCCTTGTCTATGAATCGCCGAAAAATAGTACCTAGATACTGACTAACAGTATTGGTAAAATTATAATTTAACAAAAAGTTACTTTTGTTACTTAGATAAAAGCAAAAAAAACCGGCCAAGTGCGAGTCGGACTCGCGCACCGAGGGTTCCGTACAACCTTGCAAATTTATGGTTTTCGTAATTTTTCCTTTATCTATGCTATAAGACGTTGCTTCGTACCAAATTTCAAGATTCTGAGTTCACGGGAAGCACCCTGTAGGTTTTGATTCCCTTGCAAGTGTCGAAAATTTGCGGCATAAACGGCTGTATCTTTTGATTGCGTTGGCTTAGAAGTTTGGTTTTTTCACAGCTTCAAGGGACAGTAGACCTGAGTAATTGATATAAATTTCAGCTTCATACCTCCACGCGTTCCTGAGAAAAAGGGTCTTGACAGACGGACGGACGGACGGACAACAAAGTGATCCTATAAGGGTTCCGTTTTTTCCTTTTGAGGTACGGAACCCTAAAAAGGAAGATACGGTACTAGCGCGAATAGCGCGATGACCGCTTAAATTAGGTCCAAGAATCGTAATTCGCTGCAGTCACAATATCGGGCCGGGCGTATCGACAGTAACGTGAGAGTACCGCTATCAATCAAATGCCTTCATGTGCATTCATGAAGGAGTTTCTTGCCCCGCTTCTTCTCCTCAACCATACATGCTGAAGCGGTGGAGTTGAAATGACGTTCAATAAGTGGACTTGTAAGTTCATATTTTGAATAAAACATTTTGACTTTGACTTCACTAATACAAAAAATAAAACCAACGGGAGCGTGTAGTTGTATGTAGTCCAAATGTCAACGATGCTATCTATGAATGTACAGAATCTTACTTTTTTGCTTTTATCTAAGTTTTGTTAGATTTTCTTGGCATTTACATATAAGTGCATATACATAATGTCATGGCCAGTCGGGGTAAGCAGAGACAATGTTAGCTGTTTGCTACGAACTTGTAAAATATCGTAAGTACATATTTTTATCAATATAATATAAATAATTTTATCAATAGATAATTTGTTATTTACTCATCATCAACTCGTATTAGCCCACAGCTGGGCTATGGGCTTTTCCATAACTCTAGTTGCATAGGCAATAATCTCCCACGCGAGCCCACTGCTCATGGTGATAAGCAACATTTTGTCAGATTATTTAAGCCTCCCAAATCTGACATGGCTTATCGATAGCGGGAGCAGGACGATCAATATGCCTTTCGAAACACCCAGATGCCCGAAACATGATTCATATTACTAATATGACATTATACAGATGACAATATATAGTGAACAAACGCGATTTTTCAGCATTCATCAGCATATTACAGGCGACGCTGTGGGCATATTTAATTATTTACACATCATATATTGTACAGTATGGTTACCTAAAGCTGATACGCATGCACACAGTGCGCTGTGTATAGTCTGTGATAACAAGGCATGACGTCAAACGGCTGAAGCGTCAGTAAGTCTCTGTCCCTCTCGCACGCGGAAAAGCTTACGCGCGCGACAGAGATCGTTATTGTTTTGTTTCTACTACCACAGAACGTGTTTTATGAATTTCATATACGTCTTATTCGCAGATTTTGTTTGATTGGATTTGCTGCTCTTCCTCAAATATTTCTAAAACAAAACGTAGGAAATAACCTCATTATATAGTAGGTAATGAGATAGTTTTTGGGTGCGGCTTGAGCCATCTATACCGTGTCCCCACCACTCTTCCCAGATCCGATAGAAGGTACCATTACAGTTAGAGAAATTTTATTCTAATGATTGACCGTATCGATTGGTATCATAAAACTAACTAACAAAATCTTGTTTCATTAGTTTACATGAACTTAGGTAATTACTTATTCAGTATTCGTGTCGGTTCGACATGTGTGACAAGCTTTATTGGCACGTTCGGCACATCCACACATTGTGCTTGTGTAGCGTCTGTGAAATATAGCGTTGTTTTTTATATATTATAATCAACCCACCCACCTAACTCACAAATTCTAAAAACATTGCATTTAAAACATACTAGATAAAATCGCATTGTTGTGTGTACTGCGAAAATGCCAGCTTTAGTTAACCAACCTATATAAACAGTGTCACCTGTAATACGCAGCCAACATTGGCAATTCGGCGATGAAATGAAGCCCCAAAGCAATGATACCAACGCAACAAAAATAACCTTTACCTGTTATTCAAATTTAGAACATCGTGATGAGACAAATACAGACTTTCAATCTTCACTTTTCTCGTTTGTGAATTATTCGGCATCCGGCTAGGTGCGATTTCGGTTAAAGGTTGTGCTGTCATTTTAATTCTTGTAAGTGGAAAAAGAAAAAATTAAAACAAAAAGTGCAAGGGAAAAAGATTGTAAGAGAATTTAGTAGTCAAGAGCACATGAAGCTTTATACTTGTAGTCCGAGTCTGACCTCTAAGACGATTGTAATAAGAACGTTACAAAGACCAATGTGTCAAGTTCCATGTGCTCTTGACAGTAAATTAGTAGGAATTAAAAAGTTAAACCTATATCTGTAGACAGGAACGCTAGAATGGCTTTAATATTAATTTACTAGGTACTTTCCCGTACACGATGTTCGAAAAAAATATATATTAGTTTTTTTTGCGGAATATATGGCTTTTTCCAGAATTTTTAGGCATGTCCTGGCCGAAATTATCTGCGAACATTGTCGTGAGTATTCCTAATCATTCCTGCTGTCTCCTGGAAAGATTATAGTCCGGGAGAAACCCTTTAACGGGGATAGGTAGTTTAAATTTTTCATATATTTGAATCTTATTTCAATTACATAGAGTTCATTATTTGTTGGTAACTGTTTGCCCTCAGCCCTTTAAAGTTTAAAAAAAACTTTTTATAATAATAATAATATAATCTCACGCCTTTCATCCCCGAGGGGGTAGGCAGAGGTATTCCATTACTGGATATACCCACATTTCACGAGATACATTGGACCCCTAAACGTGATAGGTGGTGAGCCCATCGCCGGACCGGGTCTATTTACACATGTCTCAGAATTAATTCTGAGACCTGCGGGTTTCCTCACGATGTTTTCCTTCACCTTTTTATATTTTTATTTTTTTATTTTTTTTTTTATATTTTCCAAACTTTTTATATTGTATAGCTATTTCCTGTTCCGTTTATCAATGAGTAAAAGTACCTTAACCATTTCATATTAGGTTACCATAACCACATATTACCAAACCAACACCAAAGAGTTTAACGTAGGAATTTAAATCACATACAACTCTATATCCAATGAGGTGTATGACTTATAATATAAGTCATACAGATGTTAATCCATATAATATAATTCTTATATTAACATCTAATATGGCGCCTTACTGAATAATCCAATACATTAAAATGCTCATGTCTAGTTGTGAATTTGTAATTCAGATTTTGCAATTGATACGTAAAAGGGCCTGTTGGCTCAGTTGGTAGTGACCCGCCTTCTGAGTCGAAGATCGCGGGTTCGATCTCCGCTCGGGGCCAACATTTGTGTGCATGAACATGTCTGGTGTCAGATCAGTTGTTTAGTAGGCCATGCCTAGTTTGAGACTAAAAACCATGTGAATTGTGTGTCACAATTTATTATTATTATTACCTGTTTTTATATAGCTAACATTCTCTACTAACTTGTCAAACCAATATTTAATATTTTATACATTTTTAAGGCGGTTTTAAGTTTGAAGCCTATGCCTGTCTGTCTGTGGCATCTTAGCCACTAAACAGAAACTGTTTAGGATAGTTTGATGGAAATACTTTCTTCCGTTTATATTAGGTACCTACTTAAGGAAATGTTTAATTTTATATACTTATACAGTATAGGTTATTTAACCATGAAAAGTGCCATAGTAAACAATAGCTATTAGAGACAATAGAATAGAGACACGAAATTACCTATATCAAGTTAAGTTTTCTTCAATATCCTCATAACTAAAACAAAACCAAAATGTCTACATAAATAAAAATCAAAAATTTTTAGTATTTTAAATTTGTAATCTAAGTACTGTCTATAAAATTAAAAAACAGTTATTTTAAATACCATAATTAAAAACAAAACCTACCATTTAAGCACAAAAATACCATGCTTCAACTACACTATATTTGAAACGGCTCATGCCAACTATTATAGAAATAGCATATATTAAAAAAAAAACTTACCGCCTTGTGACGTCTAAGTCCCGCTCAATGTCGACGCTGTTATGGAAGGCGATGTAATAGAACATTAACAGTATGAGTACGACGAATATTATGACCTGGTTCTTCCTGGAGCGGTACCATCTCTTTACCAGCGCTGCCATCTGTTGGCAAAGGAAATAAAATTGTAGCGACATCTATTGATTTTATTCAGAACACAATCTTTATGGACGAGTTACGAGTCCCTTGTTCTAGATGTACCTTTAGTACAGAAATTAAATGATTTTTGACTTTGACTTTTTGATGTCACATGTTCGGTGTAGAACATGTGACTATCGAAATTCTTACAAGAGCTTGAATAAATACAACCGTCTCAACCAAAGAGATTAAAATATAATAGGGCATAGAGGGGACAAAGCGAGGAAAATTTGAAGCCAAAAGTTATTCCAAGTGGAATAAGTTTAGTACAATTTCGACCGAATGACAACTAGCGTTCATACTAACTGTCATGACAAGGACATGACGCTTAGGCTTCAAAGTTTTGTATGAAAATTTTCCTAATGCCCCCTCTATGTCCTATTATATTTTAATCTCTTTGGTCTCAACCGTCCAAATTATGTAAATATACGTCAGCAGCTCACTGTGACGAAACCCGTAAGTCTCAGAATTATTTCTAAGACATGTGTAGCACCGCGGTCCGACGATGGGCTCACCATCTATCACGTTTAGGGGTCCAAAAAATATACTGGTGAAACTTGAGTATTTCCAGAAATGGAATATATTCTCGTGGAGAAAAGGCGTAGGAATATTTATTTATTTAATTAGTTTACTCTCCTTCATGCCTGCTTAAGTAGCAAACCGCAAATCTATTCCAGTATCAAGTGTTTTCAATGAAATCATGTCAATAAAATATCATGAAATGAAAATGGTAAAATCCAAGTTATCACACCTATCCCTATTTCACATGCTTCCGTAGTAACATAAGCCAGAAAAAACATAATCTTAATATGAGGTTAAAGGCAAACGAAAGTTCCGCCAATGGTGAATGTTTCGATGGCCAACATGAATAAATGGTTTGAATGAAAAAATTTACCTACCTTTCCTACCCTCATAATTATTTTTTTTTTTGACGTGATAACGTCTTATAAATCAATGAACGCTCTACACGCACGGAAAAGTGTCACGTTAAGCCTGCGCCGAACGTGCAAGCGAGAACGATAGAAAGGCACGATCGGCCTAAGCGTTCTTGTGACGTATCTATCTCTCTTCCACTCCAGTATGCAATTTTTAATTAATGTTTTCTTATGACGTTATCACTTAAAATTAGCGTCCGTAAACCGACTTTACGTACAACTATTTATTTTAATAAAAGGAGCGGCAACAAATATACATAAGTAGAAATCCGCCACTGTTGTATGTTATATTCATACTTCAACAACTGTCACCGGTTAAAAAAGAGTAAGGGCAGCCGCCATTTTAATTTTTAGAAATAGCATACCTACTTCGGAAAAATGTTAAAACCTCGTACTAAATTTGTCAAGAAACTTATCGCTTATTAAACCACTTTTATCAGCATGTAAAATCCAGCTTATCGCAATTCAAGAAATTATACATCTCCATTAGAGATGGGCGGTTTCATGAGTAGCATGTGAAAAATCATACAATGAATGAAATGAAATCTCAGAAAAATAAACGACCATTTTATTATGAAAATTTACTCAGAGCTCCCAACATAACAAAACATGCCAACACAACAAAAAACAATCTATACTCGGTACTAAAACTACTTATTTAAAAAGAGGTAGATACAAAATAGCAGTGGTGCTACATACTCGTAATAATAGATAATGATAATACTAAATAGCAGCGACGCTTACACGTATGACATGAATTTTCCAAAGAGGTTGGAAGAAAATCATTTTAGGAGAGAGAAACTGTTTTCTTTAAACGTCTTTGGAATGTTCATACTTCTCGTACTCTTTTTCGCTTACCCCAAAGATATTAAAGTAAGGATGAGTTATATTCATACTACTTGCGTTTGAAAATTGATCCCCTACGAGAGTGCTACAACATGTACATACCTACTTACTTCTTAGCGTATTTATAGGATACAACAATGACGGGGAAAGATGATACGGACCGAATAATAAAGAAAAAGAGAGCTATCTGTTAAGAGTTGCGCTTAAAATACGACTTGAAATACAATGCGACTAAATAAAATGTGGTTAATTAACTACATTTGTCGGCCTCATTTTCCGTGCTCTAGTAACATATCTACGTCTTTCTATATTATATAATATCTTTGGCTTACCCCCTTTTCCGAAAGGCAAAAACAATTTAAAATGAGCAGATAGACAGTAAAATCTCATGTTAACTCTTCTTAATCGTTGTTGAAAAGCGTTAAGAGTTTATTCAACCAATATGAGATTTAACAGTCTCAAATTTAGTTTGATTTGCGTTTGGACACTGGGGGTTAGCCTGCTACTTATGAAATGGCAAATCAAGTGAATTTCATTTCATATTTCACATTTCATTTCCAGTAATGAAGAAAAACATCGTGAGAAAAAATTTAAGTCTCAGAATGAATTCTGAGGCATGTGATACAGAACCGGTCCGGCGACGGGCTCACCCTTATCACGTTTAGTAGTACAGTCAAGAGCACGTGGAGCTTGAAACATTGGACTTTGTAACGTTCTTATTACAATCGCTTTAGAGGTCAGACTCGCACTACAAGTGTAAAGCTTCATGTGCTCTTGACTGTACATAGTCCAAAGATTATACTGATGAATTCTAAGTATTTCTTGAAATAGAATACCTCTGCCTATCCCTTGGGGATAGGCGTGAAATTATTTATTTTTATTTAAACTAGCAAGCGTGATTTTTCATCCTGTGAAATGTGACAGATGAAATCGTGAAAAAAAAAAAGTTATTTCATCAAATGAAAAAGATTTTAAAGTCACAATCATACCTATTCTAATCTCAATAAATACTGTCGTTAATAGGTCATACAATCGTAAAATGCTTTACGGCAATTATGGTAATCAACCAATATTTTTACTAGACTACGGTGAAGTCAAAAGCAAGGGTAATTTTTTAGCAGACTATGGGTTCGAATACTGGCGAGAACATGTACAGACAAGAGCACATGAATCTTTAGTTTCTAGAGCGAGTCTGACCTCTAAAGCAATTGTAATAAGAACGTTACAAAGTCCAACGTGTCAAGCTCCACGTGTTCTTGACTGTACCAATGACTTATTCAAAAACTTACGTCTTAGGTACATATTTATCACTAGCGGGAGGGTGAAGAAAAACATCGTGAGGAATCCCGCAGGTCTCAAGAAGTGGGTATTTTTTTACTAGCAGCGCCCCGCTATTTCACCCGCGTAGTTCCCGTTCCCGTGGGAATGCGGAGATAAAATATAACCTACGTGTAGTTCTGATGTAGAAGCTTTATTTACATACTAGCAGCGCCCCGCGGTATCACCCGCGTAGTTCCCGTTCCCTTTCCCGCGTAGTTCCCGTTCCGTTCCCGTTAGAATATCGAAATAAAAAGTATCCTATGTTCGTCTCCTGGTTCTAAGCTACCCCCCCACCAACTTTCAGCCAAATCGGTTCAACCGTTCTTGAGTTATAAATAGTGTAACAAACACGACTTTCTTTTTTATATATAGATATGTAACTGAAAAGTTTAATCAAAATTCTTTCAGTAGTTTTTGCGTGAAAGAGGAACAAACATCCATACATCTACATATACATCCATACATACAAACTTTCGCGTTTATAATATTAGTAGGATTAACAACTTTTACAAGTGACCGGATTGTCCACGAAATCATAACAACCATGACAAACATTTGAATGTGTAATGCTAATGAGACATTGTATCGAGTGCATTCACCGGCAAAAAACCTTGCTACGACATTAGATTCAAGGATGCTTTGACAATAAATAAAAATAATGAAGGTTATACCAATGTTAGAGCAGTGATAGCCTTATTGTTAAAGAGTCCGCTTCACATGATCAAAATCAGTGAGGCTCGGATTCGAATCCTGGCGTGTACCAATGAGTTTTTCCAAACTTACGTACATTTATTTTATCACTAGCTTGACGGTGAAGGAAAAAATCGTAAGGAAACCCGCAGGTCCCAGAATGAATTCTGAGGCATGTGTAAACAGACTCGGTCCGGTGGGATCACCACCTATCACGTTTAGGGGTCCAAAGAATATCTGGTAAAAAGTGGGTATATCCAGAAGTGGAATACTTCTGCCTACCCCCTCGGGGATATAAGTCGTGAGATTATTTATTTATTTATTTTATTAACCAATGTTATTTCATTTTAGGCGCTGCGAAAACGCACACATTTTGTAGCAGACACAGGACACCATCAGGCAACAGGAACACATAACCTAGCTTTTGTGTTGAATAAAGTTTGGTCCTTGATTTGTGAGAAAGTCTTAACTACAATTGCATGGAATTTTTCAACTGACAACATTTAATATCTACAGTCCCAAACTTTCTGTAGTTTGCAACAATTGGGATAAAATTTCAATCAAACACTCATCATTATCATCATCATCAACCGGAGGACGTTCACTGTTGAACAATGGCCTCCCCCATAGAACGCCAGAACGAATGACGTCGTTACACCTGGTGGGGCTATCAACGCTGCGTCTTCCAGTTCGTGGTCGCCACTCCAGAACCTTTCTTCCCCATCGGTCATCGGTTCGTCGAGCGATGTGGCCTGCGCATTGCCACTTAAGCTTGCATATATTCTGAGAGCTATGTCAGTGACCTTACTTCTTCGGCGGATTTCCTCGTTCCAAATTCTAAGGGCAAAGAAACTCCGAGCATAGCTCTCTCCATGGGTCGTTGGGCGACTCTGAGCTTATCTAGGAGGCATGCAGCTAGGAACCACGTTTCTGTGCCATAAGTCATCACTAGCAACACACACTGGTTCTAAACCCTCGTCTTCAGGCCATGGGCGTAGCTAGGGGGGGGCCAGGGTGGGCCGGGCCCACCCCAGAAACATACCCTTTCTCTTATATAAAATAACTTCATCCTCAAATACCGAAACCGAAAACAGTTTTAAAAAGGTAGAATAATTTACCTACTCATTACTTGTGTCTATCTCGCTCGCCAACCGATCCATCCAGCGATCCACAGATACAAATGAACAATCTGCATTTACAATAGACGGACTTTGAGTATTAAACCAACAGGAGACGTCACGCGTACTAGTTTCTTTACAAAAAAGTCTGCCAATTTCTGCAGGGGGGACGAGGAAACAATCACAAATAATGTTAAAACAAACGCATTTTTTGACAAAACAATTAAACACTAGCTTGAACTAGGTGCACACAAATACATTTACCAATACAAGCACTCCGTGAACTCAAACAAACTAGTTGTATTTAACCGGTATGCTCAAAGACCGACACGTTTTTTTGGCAGAGGGGAACGCCTGTCAGTGGCGTCTCCGGTTGGTTTAATACTCAAAGTAGACAGATGATGATTGATTTACCTTGTTGGTAATTTAAGAGTGGAGCTCTTGTCGGTGCATACCTAGCTATATTAGCGACTTAAACTACATATTTTTGGTCAGCACACAGATAAAAGAAAAAGAATAGTATAATAGGATAGGATAACTGAAATCCATACTTGATACCTATCATAGTTGCGCATGCGCCGATAGTCATGACCACCTTGCTGTGCGGCCGGCGGATTCATGTCTGGGGCCATGGCCCCCCCCTAGGAAAAATCCTAGCTACGCAATGGCACTGTGGAATTTTGGACGAAAATATATAGCGTAGTTTCTCGAGCGCTGCCCATCCGAGTTGGATTCTTCAGGCGACCTCTTGTTAGAAGTTGGACTTACCACTTGGACAGTTTGTGAAAGGTAAACGTACTCCATGTCATTGTATCAGAATGGTTGAATGACAATTGACAGCGCTTTATATTGCTAAAATATAATCCGACTAAATAGAATAGCATAGGTTTTGTATTACCCACCCATACATAAATTGAAGTCAATTGGATTTGGTTTCATAAATCATAACTTAATTAACTAATTAATTCTGAGGTATATGTAATAGACTCAGTCCGGTGATGGGCTCACCAACTATACAAAGCGTAACAGAAAAAGCGCAATTCCTCATACACCCCAATTAGTATATTAATATAAAAAACTATGATGCAATCGAACTTTAGTTATGTCTTACCAATTTTCTTAAATACCATTAATAATAGCACGATTTTCATAGAAAGCTCTAAATTCAGCTACGCTAATTCATTTTTGGGAAAAATTTTACACATATTAAAAATAGCTGAAATCGAATAAGTAGTCGATACTGAAAACTAATTTCAGAAATTGCGCTTATTCTGTTACATGTTGTATAAGCATATACAACTCACGCCTTGACACGAAGGGCAGACAGAGGTATTCCAGAAATGGAAATAGTATATCCTTATATCAATACCTAAGGATAATAATCTGTAAATAGGTTTACACTTCACTACAGATAAGATTTAATTGTGCAGTGAACTTGGGATTTTATCGGAGAACACTACCATTATCAGGGTCATAAACAGAGGGTCACTATCATAGATAGGTATGTACCATACCGTAAAGGTAAGTGACTTGTCCAGAATCGAGTACATATTATCAAAAGTTCTGCTGGACTTTGGAAGAATTGTTGCTTGGAAGCTCAAGTTTCCAAATATCCGCCCCTAAACAGTGTTAAGAAATCACAAGCCAGTCGCAGCTGTTCTTTTAAATCCATATTATTAGCTGGCAAGAAATGGTCTTATATATAAAAAAAAAACACTTTATTGTCATTATAACTGAGGTACCTCACCGCTAAAGGTTTCATACCGATTGATTGTAGAAAATAGAATAAATATAATGTGAAAGATAAACTAGACACTCACCGGTTTCGATCCAGTCACTTAAATATGAAATTGAAAATATCTTAACATTCACCAATTATTATATGAAAACAAAAATCCACAACTACTCTGAACTTATAAGATTATCGCGGTCATGCTATGGCCAAAAAAATGAGATTATCACGGTCATGCTATGACCAAAGAACCTAATTAAAACTATATGTACATCATAAAATTACTTATTTACGAACTGCACATACATAACACAACACAACACAACATTCTTTTTATCGACCGACCCAAATGAAATGAAACGTCAAAGTCGTCAAACGTGTAGTTGACTTGTTTCCAGCTGTCTATGGTCAACAGCTGACTTCAAATCTGAATACTGGTACTGTCAGTGTCATGCATCCATGAACGTAGTTTATTACATTGGGAATAACTGCTCATAAGAAATCTGCCGGTCCTATTGAGAAGCACCTCAAAAAGAGTTGTGTCACTTTCTAGTTCATCATCGCTGTTCCAAATTCCCCCTACATTTTCTCACTTACTTGTTTTATTTATTTATTTATTGTTTATCCCAATATAAAATCTACAAAATAAATGTACTTTCTATAATTAATAAGGACTTATTTTTTTTAAATAATATGTTTCCTGATTAAAAATATCTATGTTTAATATGATACTATTAATATTAAAGTACATCTAGCTTACCCAAAATTAAACCGAATTTAGGGTTACGGGATATTTTACCTACGATGGCGATATCAACCATTGACATTTGTTCACTGTCAAATCTTGTCAATAGCGGTAAAACTAAATCTTGTTATTTTGAAAGCAATTTACGATAATTTTACAAGATGTGGTGATTAGCTGTTCTGTAGTAGACTGTAGAAATCAATGCTTCCCTGGATGTGGCCTTTCATTTTACAGGTAAACGTCGTTTTATGTATAGTTGTACTAAACTAAAACTAATTTATTCTGTAAATATCGAATATACGGAATGTAATGTAATAAACTAGTAAAGTTAATTACATTTGCATGGGTTCAGATCAAATTTTAACCAAATGTTTCTTAAATAACAATAAATAAAGATAGTTTCAGAAAATATACATGAAGAACAAAGTGTTTTAGTAGATTAAAATGGTTTAATTTCATTTCGAAAGAATCAGTTGTACTAGTAAATTTAATTATATTTGCATGGGTTCAGATCAAATTTTAACCAAATGTTTCTTAAATAACAATAAATAAAGATAGTTTCAGAAAATATACATGAAGAACAAAGTGTTTTAGTAGATTATAATGGTTTAATTTCATTTCGAAAGAATCAGTTGTATTCGTAGACATTCTTTACAATATAGGCAAATTTTTCGTCTTAATATTGTGCCCTAATTAATGTGTTTTTAGCTTTCCAATGAATGAGGATATAAAACAACAATGGGTTAATGTAGTGTAATTAAAAAGGTACAGGACCATGACAAAATGGCTTTGTGGTCAAATGAGCCCACAGACCACTTAGCCCGCGGGCTAAGTTGACACTCTTATTTTTTCTATGGGTAACTTGAACTACTGTGTTAACTGAGCCCGCGGGCCCGTTAACCCACTATGCTCTAAGCATTTTAAGAAAACAGACTTGATTAAAAGGGGTGCTTCGGTCAGACATATTGTCTGAGTAGGAATTGATAACTTTCACCGGCGTCAAACACTCTACTTTTCATTTCGAATACAACAAAAGTAAACAATACAAATACACAAAAGTACAAGAGTACAAGAGCACGAGAGTGCAACAGTACCAGAGTACAACTACTCTTCTACTCTACTCACTACCTTACCGAATCCATTCTTTTTTTTAAATCATTCCCTTCTTTTAATGTGCAAATGAAGAACTTTATGTGCCACTCCATTGGCTTTAGTACTCTCACTTTAAAATATTAACCATTTGTAGCTTCGAAATTCTACTAATATTACAAACGCGAAAGTTAGTGAGTACGGACTGTTGCTCTTTTACACAAAAACTACTGAACTGATTGTGATTACACAAAGGCTATATTTGATTCCTGTATTTCCATGGGAACGAGAACTACGCAAGTGAAACTGGAGGGTGCTGCTAATAAATAATATTTTTAAAATTCTTTGTATTTTTTAAATAATTATATTTCTGCCTTCGTGTCCAAACCGAGTCCTAAATTTACTTATAGATATATGTGTCTCTAGTGATCGTCATTCACACGGATTTCAAAGCTTAGTATTATTTTAAAAAATAAAAGCACTTTTCAGTCTGGCAACACATATGTCACCCGTTTCCGTCAAAGTCCGCCATATCGACGACGATGTTCAAATACCTCCTAACTGACACCCGGGGCCAAAATGAGTTATCTATGCCACTGTACTTAGAGTTCAATTTCGCACCGACTTGCAAAGACTCCGAAGTGATTTTGTAATAAATAACGCCACAAATTCATAATGAGAATACCTCCTAATATCACGCTTTGAGCGTGTTAGCCTGCTGCTGCTGCTAATATATTCTAACTTACCAAAACGAATATCTCCTAAGTTACTTCCGAACTAATTTTGCTGCCAATACCTCCTATCTACCATCAAACGCGTGTTTCCATGTGAGTCTACGATCCAGATGTAGCCCGAGATAACTGACATGGTCCAATTGAGGGACTTGGATATCATTAAGAGTGACAGATGGCCAAGTTTCTCGCCTCAGCGTGAATATTACATGAACAGATTTTGCTTCATTTGCCTTTATGCGCCATTTTTTTAACCATCCCGAGATTTCATTCAGGTCGCCTTGTAGCATTTGTGATGCAGTTGAAGGGTTGCTGTGACATGCTAGAATAGCCGTGTCGTACGGCTAACTTTCACCTATTGGTTGATCGCATGTGTGCAGGAGATACAGAATCGGACCTAGTACACTACCCTGTGTACAAGGTCCGATTCTGTACTCCAGCATGTATGGGTTGTAGGCTTGTTATTTCCTTACCATACTTTATCAGGAATTGTTGGTCTCGCAGATATGATCGTAGTATATAGAACAGGCTGCTTGGGAGAAGATGTTTGAGCTTATATAATAGACGTTCGTGCCAGACACGATCGAAAGCTTGGGAGATGTCGAGGAACACAGCAGAGCAGTAGTATCTATCTTCGAATGATTGATGTATTTTATTTACCTGTCTATGGACCTGTTCGATGGTACCATGTTTATGCCTAAATCCAAACTGGTGGTCAGGAATCAGTTCTTTATTTTGGATTTGTTGCAAGAGTAGAGTTTCGAGAAGTTTGGAAGTTATAGGGAGGAGACTAATTGGTCTGTAAGATTTTGGGTCGTAATGGTCTTTCCCGGGTTTTGGGATCATCTTAACTTGTGCCAATTTCCATTGTGGTGGAATGAATGCCATTCGGATTACAGCATTAAACAAATATGTGAGAAATAAAAATAAAAATAATGGCTAAAAGTTAAAAGCTCGTACCCGAGGCTTTCTTATCTTTGACTTTGTAATGGCAGTCATTACTTCACCCTTTGTTATCTTTGAGCATCCTTGGTCCGGTGATGATTGGCACAGGGTGAAAAGAGTACTTCCGAATTATTCAATGTGTGCAAGAGGTCCATCATAAGGATGTGGTGTGAATACCTTAGCCAAGTGCTCCGCAAATGTTTCTGCCTTCTCGGCGTCACTTCTGGCCCGGTCGCCATTACTTTGTCGCAAGGGGAAAGATGGTACAACCGGTTTTTTCAAATAATTTGTGGCTTTCCACAGTGAGTAGTCGGTGGTTGAAGTAGGATCCAGTGTGGAAAGTAATTTTTGAATACTTGAGTTATTTTCCTTGTTCAGGAGTAGCGATAGTTTTTTCCTTAAGAAGTTTAGCTTTGTCTTCAGAGGCGGGTATTTATTTTTGTGCCTTCTTTCCTTAGTTTGCGCTTCTGTGCAATAACTTCTTCCACTTTCTGCGAGATTCTTAACGCCGTGTTTGGGCTATTTGAATTCTTTACTGGTGTAGCTTCCCAATCAGCTTTTTGGACGGTAGTGTTAAATATCTCCACTGCTTCAAACAAGTTCTCCTCGCTTTTAAGGCGTACGTTCGCGTCAAGGGATTCATTTACCAACTGTATTTAGTAGTCCCAGTTAGTTAGTTTTTTTGGAGTGAAAACTTCTTTAGCGGCGTTGAGCACTTTTGAGGGATGGGTAAAAACTGTGAAACTCGCGTCAGGTCACGTGTGCTGATCGAAAAACCGTAAGACGGTTGGAGAGTAGTGTTGTAACACCGAAATCGATAATCAAGTTTTCATTTCTGCCGGCACGGCAGAGTGCATGTTTTTTTAGAAGAAGTATGAAGTAATTTAACGTGATTTTTGTGAGGCTTAGTAATAGAAATAAGTTTTCAATTACTAGTAGAGAGTTACAGACTTATTTTATTGGTCATCTAATAAAGATTTTCGTAATTATTTCCTAAAACTTTTATTAAGTAATACCTCTTAACTTCATCAAAATAAGTTGGACATGGACATTAGTGAAACTAATAACTCCTAACTAACACTAACTTGGAAACCACTTGTCTGTATGTAAAATCAATGCTAGAATCAATTTTGCAGCCCCATTTAATAAAAACTTGCTTTAGAACACATTTTCAAAAAATAGAAACAAAAAGAATTAAAACGTTTTTTTCGCCTCCTGTAAAATTTGCATTTTGTTAGTTAGGAGGTCTTCGAACATCATCGTCGATATGTCATTACGTGTTTCCGTGTTCGTTGTTCACTACGGTAAATTTTATAAAATTGTTTTTTCAGGTTTTAAAAGACTTCAAGATGCTGAAATGGAAAAATGAAGACTTGCAGGAACTCCGTGAGGATATTGAAACGTTACTAAAGACATTAAAAGAGAGGACAGATGCTGATCAGCACGATTTCGTGCGATAGAAATAATTGATGGGCTTGCACCATCCTCGTCGTCTAAGCTGTCGAGAGTCAGTCACAAGTTGTGTAGTAGATAACAAGAGATAGAAATGAGAGAATATCCAGACGAGGATAATTTTCTGAAAATAACACGAACTGCTTCACATAAATTCACATGTTACACAACTGCCTACAAGAGGTTGTCGAATTGCATTCTCACTTCTGCTAATTGGGTGCTACGCATTGCCTGCAGGGCTCCAGCTCTCACCCTTGACACCTCGATCACGCGTTACGCACTGCTTTAGGGGTTGTTGCTATCGCTGATCAGAGCACCATAGCTCTTCCTGCTGCGGAGTTAACCTCGTTAACACCACAGTTCAAGAGGTAGGGTTAGCCTACGGGCCCTCGTCCCTACGGCGACACTCTGACCGACATTTTGAATCATGGATCTGTATCACTATTACTGGAGCCACAGTTCAACAGGTAGTGTTAGCCCAAGGGGCATCGTCCCTAGGGCGACACTGACTGAAATCCTGCATCAGGGAGCTGTATCACCATCACTGGGGTCACAGCTGAAAAGATAAAGTTAGCCTAAGGGGCATCGTCCTTAAGGCGACACTTTGACGCAACTTCTTCGTCATGGAGCCGAATCATAATTACTGGAGCTGCATGAAGACGAAACTAAACTAAAAAGTTGCCTACAAGTTGAAACTGACTATGTATGTACCTACTTGGTTAATAAGTTTGAGTATGTGGCGGTTATAACTAAGCTGTTTTACTCATAATGTATACTGTACTTCCATTAGGAGTATGGTGAGAGATTCTGTAAAGGCAGGATATTATTTTGCTGATGCTGGAAACAACAATTATTATTTCGGAAAAATACAATCTCACGCCTTCTATCCGCGATGGGGTAGGTAAAGGTATTCCATTTCTGGATATACTTACCCACTTTTCACGAGATATTCTTTGGACCCTTATTTATTTCGAAAAGAAATAAAATATGAAATAGAAATAAAATATAAATATATATATATATATATAGGTATGTAGATGTCTAGAAGTCGAAACAAAATACTTAGGTAATATTGCGAAATCCTTAAGTGCATTATTTCAAGGATTAACAGCTGCTGTGAAACAATACAGGCTCGGTGCTGGCTAATGTTTTAAAGACAGCGAAAGAAACTATCCTTGAGGCAAAGGACAAAGACAAGAAAGTTCTTGTTCGGTGATACCTAATTTATTTGAAAGTATAAAACCACAAATAAAATAAGCAAAAACAGCTAAGAATTGCGACATCAGACACCACAACAGATGATCTTCAAAGTAAGATTCATCAACAACAAACCCAAATCAGATACTTTAAACTGAAGGGGCCCGCCTCCACAGCCACAGCAGATGAGACTACAAGTTGAGTGGCAGCTGGTGGGCAAAGACCTCAGCAGCAGCAGACAAATACACAAAAATCATCGCTAAAGTTTAATTTATCACTGTGGAGGACTTTAACTATTCATTATGACTGGAGGAAAACACTCAGGATAAAGTGAATCTGTCTTACATTTCGGGATACAGCATTCCTTTAGGAAAGTCTCCGAAACAATGACTAAATATAGGTATATAATCAATCAGGTAATTCATACAATAACCAGATGCATACTATACCTACAGAGATCTTGACTCTTAGAATGTGAAGGAATCTCACGTTGTGGCCCACATTCTAATCAATTTATTTCTAAGGTATTTCTAGTACATACCAAAACCAAATAACTTTTTCAAAGTCATAATTAACCTCAAGAAATTGAAAAAATAAATAAATACATACAAAACCATTTCAAGTTGGAAGATGTAAGATCTATCATTAGTTTAATGAATCCAGTGATGTCCAGCATTTATTTAAAGGTTACTTATTTCTTAATAGGTAACTACTTATTCATGAAGATGACATACAATAAAATCTTAGATTAGTTTTTTGGGATGGTTTGTATAAGTATAATAAAGTAAGTATAATCTCACGCCTTTTTTATCCCCGAGGGGGTAGGCAGAGGTATTCCATTACTGGAAATACCCACATTTCACGAGATATATTGGACCCCTAAACGTGATAGGTGGTGAGCCTATCGCCGGACCGGGTCTATTTACACATGTCTCAGAATTAATTCTGAGACCTGCGGGTTTCCTCACGATGTTTTCCTTCACCGTCGAGCTAGTGATAAATATGTACGTAAGTTTTTGAAAAACTCATTGGTACATGCCAGGATTCGAACCCGAGCCTCACTGATTTTAGGCAGGCTCTTTAACCGTCCGGGCTATCACCGCTCTCGGGATGGTTTGTATTAGTATATAAATTAATGTTCACCCATTGGGCCTGAACACAGTACCATATCTGGTAATCAAGTTAATAACACAAGCAAGATTTGCAAATTTTTAGGATTCTTAAAATTCTGATGGATTTTCTATAAGAATGTTTGACTCAAAAAAATTATTAGGTACATTAAAATATAAATTAATTTTGTTCAAACAACTATTACGACATTGTAAGACAAGAGTGATTGTTCAAATTTTTGCTACCCTTACAACAGCATACCCAGCCATTCAGTACGAACTGGCTGTTGGGACAGTAGAAATATTGGGCGATCGAAATATCTTCCATTATTTAAATAATGGTGACAATGATAACGGTAAGGTGAGAATATAATTGAATAAGATCAATACAGTCTCGTAATTAACAAAATGTTAAAGGAGAGTAGAATATAGAAGAAACTAACATAATTACCGGAAGTAATGGCGATAGCGTTTTTTAAGTTCTTTTTCAGAAGAGCAAAGACTATCATCATTCTGAAATACTTTTCCGAATAAATAAGACAACTGCTGAATTAGACAAATAATATGGGTATTACTCAATTTGCTCACTTACGCTTACGTACGACCATGGATGCAGTAGGTATATTTGTATACATTCCTGCTTATGACGTACTTATAGTAGGAATATCTCTAGAGAAGAAATCTTGTTCCAGATTTCTCAGGTGCGAATCAAATTAAAAGATATGAATATGAATATATACATATATCTACAAATAAAAACTACTATTTACATGCAATAGTTAGAATTTAAAAATGAGTTTATTTTCAAATATGCTTGCATCATATATTACCTCTTAAGAAAATTACAAGGAATCTAGAAAGCTTTATGTTAATGCAAAAAAGGATTTTAGCTGAGTATAAATACTTTGGAACAATCAACAATTTATTTATTTGCAAGAACCTAGATTAAACCTGTTACAGGTATTTTTATTGGTTTATTAATGGATTTGCAGTAGTATTCGCACAGTTGTAAGACTCATTCTATGAATAGGAAAAATATTGGGTATTGATAGTGTTAGATAAAATTGTTTTGATCTAAGTTGATAGTCCAAGAAGAATTTTGGTGTAAGTACCAAAATTTCCTCGATTTCCAATGTTTAGGCCCCACTAAACTATTGGTTTACCCTTTCAGGAACCCACACTCTCTACCTATATAAGCAGCTTACTCTGCTGGCAGGGTGACGCCAGGCAGGCATGTATGACATCAAGGTATTGTAAAAGTGTTCTGTGTTTCAGAGTATTGACATTTATAAAAGCAATATGATCCTGTAATGTATATACTGGTAATATTTTTTTTCATAAATATATTAAAAATCATATATTATTTGTACCTACAGTGTTGTAATATCTGTGCCTAGATATACCTAAAACGTTAGTGGTTATATTCTCTTTGGGTATACCTATATGTTGAAACTTCTGTCTAGGATATCAGTATGAAATTTTTCGCCATTTCTAAATTCAGTTAACAATTTGTGCCACACCAAACTCAGGCAGATCGGCCCTCCGTTTTATAAATTAACAAGTTAAGTCACTTTTACGATGAATGTGATAATTTTACAATTGATGACAATTATGACCTAATCTGTCTAAATGCCATACTATAGGGATCATTTTTTGTGTTCGGACCATCTGAAGAGGATGTTTCATAAAGATTATGTAAGTATATTATTATAACCATAATAAATATACAGTTCTTTACCTATAGTGTTAGCTACTGGACAATGGGTTCACTCCTACTCTGTCTTCTATATATGATAACATAAATAATATTGATATTAACACACAAAATATATTTAGCACTATAGTGTGCACGATAGAAAAGAGCACAATTTTCATCAAATCTCTGATTTGAAGTTTGAAATAGTTTTTAAAGTCATGTTTGCACAACTTTAATAAAATCCAGAAAGAATAAAAACTGCTCCATAAAAAATTTTTCAGAATAATTGGGATTCTGCCTGTCTATTTCAAGTTCAATCCTGAAATATGTCCACTGTCCAGCCTGCACCTTGCTCGATTAGATATTTAAAATTGACTAACAATTTACGTTCCAGTAATACTTCTTTGTTCCAAAGCTTCATAAAACCTTATTCAGAAAATATTCAACACAAACTTAGAGTAGTTAGATAGCTCAAAACAATACTGATTGAGGGATTTATACGTATTTATGTAGGCTGCAACACTTGCTACCCAAAATGTAGGCCTATAAGAAAAAGGCTCTATAATAGACCCAATAGTTAGCTATTGAAAGAAAGAAAGATGATTTGCTTAATTCGTAAGTTTTCATTTGGCTGTAGGTAGATATATCTCTAGGTTGTTTACACCTTTTCATAGTTATCTTACACCTATTTACCCGACTGCGCAGGGTACTTTTAATGTGTTTATTTTATTATTATTGTAGTACATACAGTGTAAGAGTTACTGATTATTTATTATTCTTTAAGATACCTGTTATCGATCCAAAACCTAGCAAGTACCTTCCTACTATATGGAAATAAAAAATATATTTACTTAGACAGGGAAGTATAATTTAGTAATATTATACTTTTTATCTACTATATAAAAATAAGTCGGGTTTTCCTTCCTGACGATTTAACTCGAGAACGGCCGGACCGATTTTGATGAAACTTTTTGTGTGGGTTTGAATGGGTCCAGGGATGGTTTATAGCAAAGAAAATTCAGCATTGCACCCGTGCGAAGCCGGGGCGGGTCGCTAGTTGTTTTATAAATAAAACAGCTTTGAACATCTATCTATAAGTAAATTTAGGACTCGGTTCGGACACGAAGGCAGAAATATAATTGATGGTCAAACGAACTTACCTTAAGTGAAGTTCGACCCATAATTATATGAGGCCTTCGTGTCCGAACCGAGTCCAGCCCTCCCAACCCTGGATCCAAAGTTTGGATCTACCCCTAAAATATTAAACTTTGAACTTAAATGACATATGGCGGACTTTGACGGAAACGGGTGACATATGTGTTGCCAGACTGAAAAATGCTTTTATTTTTAAAAATAATACTAAGCTTTGAAATCCGTGTGAATGACGATCACTAGAGACACGTATATCTATAAGTAAATTTAGGACTCGGTTCGGACACGAAGGCCTCATATAATTATGGGTCGAACTTCACTTATGGTAAGTTCGTTTGACCATCAATCTCTCCACGATCAATGTAAAATTCCAAATTGTCCACGTTTTAAAGAAAATTGTGGTTGCATTATTAAAAAGGGACACAATACTAATCGAGGTGCCTTTAAATAGGACCGGCAGCTTTCTTAGGAGCATTTGGTCCCATATGTTAAAATACTACGTCCATGCATAGATCATTCATTATGATGCCACTTTTTTTTACAAATTCTCGGCGTTTGCTTCAAGTCTTTTTAGACTAAGGTCATACATGAATCTAGAACTACACTAAAATAAATTTAATACAGCCCAGAGCACAGCAAGCTTTACACGTCTTGTTTTACCTCTACATGCTTGTAATAAGAACGGTACAAAGTCCAATGTATAAAGCTTCACGAGATCTTGACTGTTCATACTTATTTAGTTATTTTAACGTACAGCATGTGTGTAACCCTTTCTATTTCACACTGGTTTATCTCAAATCAAGTCAAATTAAGGTCATAAAGAAGTACACATAGGTAAAAACCAATACCAGCCAACCTCAATCACGATTAAGTAGATTTTTTAAGTTCCTTTGTAGGTATGATAAAATACCCAAAGAAGTTTTGAATTTAACTGGTAAAATGTTCCTAACTCAAACAAATGATGATGAGTATAAACTTTATAATGAGATTATTGCTTAACTCCAGAGGTGTGAAAATTTAGAAAAGTAAAAAAAAATCATAAGTTTTTTGGTCTATGGCGTTTTCATTGTGGTTTTCTTGTCTGTGGCTGCTGGTTTGCCTGCTTGCGCGAGAATCATTGCTGACAACATATTTGGAAAAATCAACTCATTTGTGGAAACCTTCAAAAACTTATGAAGCCCTTCAAGTTTTCAATGATTTAGCAGGTAATTCTGTGTTTTTGAGAAATATTATGGATTACAACAACAAACTAAAATCCTTTTGCTTTGAGACTTGCTTCCAATATGGCTACCCCTGAAAGTCCTGAGACGTATTCGTTTGCATCCTCACACCAAGACACAATTTAGTTATTTTGTTGAAGTTTGAAGTTATTGATAATAATGTAAACAAACAGTGATAAGGGGTAAAAGTTGCTGTGAAATTAAGTATTAATTTATTACATAACATGACTGGTTTAGGACAATGGCATGATGAAGAATGCTCAACAAAAATATTAGAATTAATAAAAAAATATTTAAAAATACTTGTGTTACACTGTCATCTAAAGTTAAAAAAATAATAATTGTTTTCTTCTTTTAATTTCGTGAATTCATGGGTTGAATTTGAATAAAGAATACCTACCTACTTGACAGGTCTGTTAGATCAGTTGGTAGTGACCATGCCTTTTGAGCCGGAGGTTGTGGGTACGATTCCTGCTCGGGGCCAACATCCAATATGTAACAGAAATGAAATTAGTGTGTCGGTTCTTTATACAAACCTTTTATATTTTACAGGATGAGTCAATCATGTTTGATTTGTAACTCCAAGAACATCCATCCAAATAGTGCAAAAAACATATATACGCAGAGTGTAAGTACACATTTTCATAGTCTACTCATATTATAAAGAGGAAAGATTTGTGTTTGTGTATGTTCGTTACGAATAAACTCAAAAACTACTGGACTGATTTTAAAAATTCTCTCACCAATGGTAAGCTAGAATATTGTAGGAGTTTGAGCAAATAAATATATATTTCAACAAACAATATACTTGAACAAATTAAGTAATGCATAGAATCTATGGATGGTGGCTCCAATAGACAAGTGTAAAAAAAAACTAATTTGGTTGCATTCCAATTCTATCAAATATCCCTGAGTAACATAGGCTATATTTTATTCCCATATTCCCACGGGAACGGGAACTACGCGGTTGAAACCGCGCAGAGCCGCTAGTACATAATTTTGTTAGTAGTTCTATTTATGGTATCATTGTGTTTCATAGATACTACAAAGAGGTTGGAAGAAAATCATTCTCTTTGAGAGAAACTTTTTCTTTAAACGTCTTTGGATACTATGTTTTAGTGTAAAGTATTTATTTATATCACTCTAGCAAGCTGTGGTTTTACCCGCATAGTACACGTTCCCGTGAGAACATGGGGATAAATTACAGTCTATGTTACTCACTGATAATGTAGCTTTTCACTGATGAAAGAATTTTTAAAATTGGTTTAGTGGTGTAGGCGTGAAACCGTCACAAACAAGCAAACTCACTTTCACATTTATAATATTTATATGATAAGTTAGAATAAGTATATTTCATAATACAGTTTCGTTTCCAACCCTTAACAGCCCACTGTTGAGCTAAGTGTATTTCCTCACATATGAAGTATGGGCTATAATCTCCCACGCGAGCCCACCGAGGATTGCGAGATGGTGTTAAACTAGAGGCTACGAAACAGTCCGAATTTTTCAAGCCACCCAAGGGTATCTAAGATGGTTTAACAACTTCCATTGTGCGTAAACACAAGTACAACTGTTGAACATGTTAATTGTTTTTAATGTGGATTAAAAATAAAATAAATAATCCCTGAAGGGGTAGGCAGAGGTATTCCATTTCTGGAAATACCCACTTTTCACATATATCCGAGTGTTACACATGCCTCAGAAGTAATTCTGAGACCTGCTGGTTTCCTCACGATGTTTTCCTTCACCGTAGATCTAGTGATGAATATGTATGTGTATTTGAACACGATTATCATAATGAGAAGCGGGCTATTTAACCGTAAGGCTACCACTGCTCTGGATTGCTAATGTGGATTCTTGTATTGAATAACAATATCTAATGTAGGCAAGAGGATGCCCCAGAAGGACGTTCACGGATCAAATTAGTGACGTCCTTCAAAAAGCTGGGGTCAAGAGTACAAAGAATAAAAGAGCGTGCATGAAAAGGCTTATGAATGTGAAGGAAGCGAGGGAAGTGTGCAAAGATCGGGCAAAGTGGCGATCCATCGTCTCTGGCTACCCCTGTGGGAAGAAGGCGTGAGCTGTATGTATGTAACAATATGTTTACAGACCTCCTCTGCAGAGACGTTAGCGAGTGTACTAAGTGACATCATAGACAAACCTGTACCAGGCGAGGGGTTATATTCCAATGTCATATGCAAGAAATGCTACAAAACTTGTATGGACTATGACAATTTCAGAACAAAGTGAGTGCAAAGATAATTATAGGCTACTAGCAGCGCCACGCGATTTCTCTCGGTAGTTTCCGTTCCCTTGGGAAAAAATATAGCCTATGTGTTATTCCGATGTATAAGCTATATAACTGTAAAGTTTCATCAAAATCCGTTAGGCAGTTTTTGAGTGAAAGAACAACATACATTCATGATCACCTAAGTCACAAACTTTCGCGTTTAAAATAATAGGATTTGACTGACTACCCAAATCAGTTTCGTGATCTGCCATCTTAAACATTTACTAGATATATCACAAATTTAATAAAATAAAAAAAATTCGTCGCACCTTACAATTTAAGTGATTGTCACATTATTATTCTAGATTTTTTCTGATCTCTTATATCCTACTTCGCAAAAAAGAAGTTTAACAATAGTGTCGTGTCGTTCTTTCTTAAATCAGATAAGTTTTTTGGCAATTTAAAAAAATCATTTTAAATACAGAAAAACTTCAAGTGATTTTGCAAGAAAATGTAAATACTCTAAAACCAAAATTGTCTTTTTCAGAATACAACAAATCAAATCTGAAGTGGTTGGAAATTTCAAAGTTACGTTGCCAATGCATGGCTTGAAGTTCGACACTTTCAACGTAGAAGTTCTGAAGAAGTCGGTCGAACCAATAGTGATTTCCCCAGAGAAGAAAACAGTGGGAAAGACATTAGTTGTGCCACTTTCCAAACTACAGCCTTTGCCAGCTGATTATGTTATTGATGTGGGGAAATTGGGCCTCAATACAAGGCTTAAGCAGGCTTTACCCAAAATTAAGGTAAGTTTGTATACTGATAAAAAGCAAACATAAGATAAGATACTGATGAAAAGAGCAGTGATAGCCCTGAAAGTTAAAGAGCCGGCCGAAAATCAGTGAGGCTCGGGTTCGAATCCTGGCAGTACCAACTACCAATGAGTTTTTCAAAAACTTACGTACATATTTATCACTAGCTCGACGGTGAAGGAAAACATCGTGAGGAAACCCGCAGGTTTAAGAATTCATTCTGAGACATGTCCGGCGATGGGCTCACCACCTATCACGTTTAGGGGTCCAATGTATCTCGTGAAATGTGGGTATATCCAGTAATGGAATACCTCTGCCTACCCCCTCGGGGATGAAAAGCGTGAGATTATATTATTATTATTATTTGTATACTGTATAACCTATCTAATCGACCTACTGTAATAAAAAAAAATTACTTAAAACAATTTTAGAAAAATTTACGAAAAATGTCTTTGACTACTACTATTTACTGACTACTTTAAGTGTATTTAGAGCTGGTCCACATACACTAGCAATACAAATTTGATTAAAAGGTTATTAACTATCCTTATGCCACATTTCATCCAAATCCGTTCAGCCGCTCTTAAGTTAACTAAGTAACTCGACTTTGATTTATATGTATAGTTGCTAGTCCTAATCTCTGAGTTCCATCTATCCCAAAGTTACCTGGAACAGATCATTAAAAGCGATAAGACCCCCCATTGTACTTGTTTTCTTCTTGTATCTCTTTTATATTTTGTGTTCAATAATTATTGTATTGTACTTTCAGTCGGTGACATCCGTAACACAACCATTGAAACCATCAGTTAGTCCGACCACCACCCAAAATGTGTCTTTGGACTCCACACCTACCACCGAAACTGTGGACTTGACTAAAATAGACACGACCAACGCAATCACCACAACATTGAGCACGAAAACAACGGACTCCGTCATCAGTTTGGACGGAAACATACTTCATAAGAGTTTCCTTACCGTTTCATTGCTGGATGAGAATGAAGAAGATTTGAAATCGGAGAGTGATCAGGACGCAGAGAATAATGATGAACAACCCATGGAGATAGATGAAGGTAAACTTCAATTCTTATAAAAAACACATTTCTTATATTATGGGTATTTCAGTTTCTTATAATCTCACGCCTTTTTTTATCCCCGAGGGGGTAGGCAGAGGTTTTCCATTACTGGATATATCCACATTTCACGAGATACATTGGACCCCTAAACGTGATAGGTGGTGAGCCCATCGCCGGACCGGGTCTGTTTACACATGTCTCAGAATTAATTCTGAGACCTGCGGGTTTCCTCACGATGTTTTCCTTCACCGTCGAGCTAGTGATAAATATGTACGTAAGTTTTAAAAAACTCATTGGTACATGCCAAGATTCGAACCCGATTAGATTTCAGCTATTTTTAATATGTGTTTAATTTTTCCCAAAAATGAATGAATTAGCGTAGCTGAATTTAGTGCTTTCTATGGAAATCGTGCTATTATTAATGGTATTTAAGAAAATTGGTAAGACATAACCAAAGTTTGATTGCATCATAGTTTTTTATATTGATATACTAATTGGGGTGTATGAGGAATTGCGCTTTTTCTGTTATGCTTTGTATAGTCAAACAACAATATTAAGATCACATGTCCTTGTATCACTTTGAGGTAGACTCGTTAAAGAATTCTGTAAGGTTATAGTATATATATATATATATATATAGTTTGTCAATTAAATAGTCATACAGTTGTGTTTTAAAAATAATGAAGTCCTTGAGTTGTCTAATATTTTATTTAGTCGGATTATATTTTAGCGATATAAAGCGCTGTCAATTGTCATTCTCATATATAATAATGTACTCGATGATTCAACCATTGTGATACAAGGACATGGGGTACGTTTACCTTTCACAAACTGTCCAAGTGGTAAGTCAAACTTCGACAAAGAGGTCGCCTGAAGAATCCAATTCGGATGGGCAGCGCTCGGGAAACTACGCGATATATTTTCGTCCAAAATTCCACAGTGCCATTGGCGTAGCTAGGGATTTTTCCTAGGGGGGGGCCATGGCCCCAGACATGAATCCGCCGGCCGCACAGCAAGGTGGTCACGACTATCGGCGCATGCGCAACTATGATAGGTATCAAGTATAGATTTCAGTTATTCTATCCTATTATACTATGCTAGGACCGGGTCTATTTACACATGTCTCAGAATTAATTCTGAGACCTGCGGGTTTCCTCACGATGTTTTCCTTCACCGTCGAGCTAGTGATAAATATGTACGTAAGTTTTTGGAAAACTCATTGATACATGCCAGGATTCGTACCCGAGCCTCATTGATTTTCGGCCGGCTCTTTAACCGTCCGGGCTATCACTGCTCATGTTTCTTATATTCCTCTTTATTATCAACTTTTTTAGGGTTTTGTACCCAAAGGGTAAAAACGGGACCTTATTACTAAGACTTCGCTGTCTGTCACCAGGCTGTATCAAGAACCGCTATAGCTAGACAGTTGAAATTTTCACAAATTATGTATTTCTGTAGCCGCTACAACAACAAATACTAACAACAAAATAAAATGAATATATAAGGGAATATCCCATACAACATTTTTTTATTTTTTTGCCGTTTTTATAGATAATGGCACGGAACCCTTGTGCGCGAGTCCGACTCCCATTTAGCCGGTTTTTATTATTATTTAGTGTTAAAGGCAATAGAAATACACATTGTAAAAATTTTAACCGTCTGCCTATTACGGTTTCAGAGATACACACAAACGCCCAAAAGCCCGATGACAGACAAACGGACGGGCGGACTGCGGATCCTTTGGGTAAGGAAACCTAAAAATCAATGATAGCCTTTTGCTTCTTATGCCTAATGCCCGTGTTTGTATCCAGGGGGCCAATTTCAATAGGGTTGTGTCCTACCTAGTCAAATCAGTTACTTTTTACGATCTGTCAAAACGAAAATTTACTATGGAAAATGTACTGAAATAGCAAACCGTGACGTCATAGTTTGTAGTACTCAATTGCAGCACTTTTTTTTCTTGTTTTATTATTTTTAAATTTGCTATAATTGTAAATTGAAAATCGAAACACATATTTTGAGGTGTTTTGGGATAATCTTTTTAATGTATGACTACTCGCAATTTAATTTCGATGCTGTCAACTACCCAATTATAATGTAACTTGCTAGTTAATGTTTATTTCTGTAATTTGAAACACAATTTGTATAAATTGTTTATAAATAAATTATTACTACACGCCAATGGTCAGTGAATAGTGTTATTTGCTAAAACAACATTGACTGACCATTTACGTTTGTCATCCCCTGTTGCATGCATACATGTTCGAAAACTATTGGTTCTAAGGCATGTGTAAAAGCACCCTGGTCCGGTGACTGGTCTCGAAAAACTGTATAATAATATTAATAAAAAAAACTTACGCCTTATATCCCCTAGGGGGTAGGCAGAGGTATTCCATTTCTGGATATATCCTTTTCAGTAGATATTCTTTGGACCCCCAAACGTGATAGGGGGTGAGCCCATCGCCGGACCGGGTCGTTTACACATGTCTCAGAATTCATTCTGGGACCTGCAGGTTTCCTCACGATGTTTTCCTTCACCGTCGAGCTAGTAATAAATATGTATGTAAGTTTCGAAAAACTCATTGGTACATGCCAGGATTCGAACCCGAGCCTCACTGATTATCATCATGTGAAGCAGACTCTTTAACCGTAAGGCTATCACCATTCATTAATAAATGGGTTCAAATCCTGGCATGTACCAATGAGTTTTTCAAAACTTACGTACATGTATATTCAACACTGACAACACGATGGGCTCACCACCTATCACGTTTAGGGGTCGAATATTCTCGTGAAAAGTGGGTTTTTTCAGAAATGGAATACCTCTGCCTACCCCTTCGGGGATAAAAGGCGTGAGATTATTTATTTATTATAAGCTATCATTGGACTCGATTCTGCAGACCAGCTAATATATCTAATTTTAAGTTAGCCTATCCTTCTCAGTAGAATACGGAAGAAAAAGAACAGAAACAAACCATAGATTGAAGAGTGATGTCAAACATGTAAAAACCAACGGCTTTTTGGCGGGAATCCGAAGAGGGACGTCATGTTTTTTGTATAATTTTCATTTTGCTGTGTATTTCGGGTTTTGACTCATAATAGTGATAGTTTATTATGTGGCAAGTGTCCGTGAAGGTGTGCAGTGAATGGGAAATTCGATAAAATGCGAGATATGGACATTTTTAGATTGCCTCAAGAAGTCACAATGAAGTCTTCAGTAAAAGTGCTATCGTTTTACTGTTGATACCAAGTTAGGGATGTAGAAAGTGTTAAGAACACTGTATTAAGCTTTGAACCGTTATTTGAAGCCTAAATACTTGAGAGTAGCGAACTTGACTTCCGGTAACGGATCGGTTTTAACGTGAATGCTCCCTACCATCGTATGACGTCACGTCCTGTGCACCAGGTGGGGGGCCGCGAAGCCCGTTCGAGCTTCGTCGGTCCTTGCTCATTGGCGTTTTGTTTTCCGTAGCGATCGGTTGAATCTAAGTAAGTGTTTAAACTTGCTATTATTATTATTATTATTATTATTTTAAATTAGTCATTTATTTGAAAAATAACGGTGTCACCGTTCGGTTTTTAAATTATTTTCTGATTTCAGACTAGTGAATATGATGAGAGAAGAAAATGAGGGTGATTCAGATTCGTCATCTGACTCCTCTTCTTCCTCGGATGCTCCCGCGATACCGGCGCCGACCCTGCCTGTTCCCGTCGAAGTGCAAGAGCCCAAACTAAAGGCTGTTGCGGAAAAAAGGAAGGCAGAGGACTCAAAAAGGAAAAGCAAACGGCGGCGTCGCGAAACTGACGAAGCTATTTGCATTTTGGCGGAACAAGTAAGTGAGATTAAAAATGTTATTACAAGTGGCGTTGCATTCCAACCTACATCTCACTCCAGTGCTTACGTACCAGAACATGATAATATTTCTGAAATAAGTGCAGATGTTAGTAGGGAACTAAGACGCACAGGATCCCTCCGATTCTCGTTGCACTTTTGATTTACCTTTTAATACAGTGTTAAAAGAGCCATCCGTACCAAAAGCTTCGTCGAATCATGTAGAATTGCTTAAAAGTATACAGCATTTTAGTACACCAGATTGGGACAACGTTCGCTACGCGGAGGTCCAAAAACGGTACTGTGCCGCACCCGGCTTTACATACTTAGAAACAAACGACGAAATAAAACCGTTCGATAAACATAATTCACTTGCACTCATTGAACGCGGCTTTGCTGCAATAACGCATGCTCTCATTAAACAAAATGAAGCTGCGCAAAACGGTTTCAAGGCTTTGATCGAATGGTCTAATTCTGTCGAAAACATAAAACCCAAAAGCCTCCAAGAAAAAATTAATGATATTTTCGTTAAAGGTAGTTTTCAAAAGATTAGTAGTGACGTTCTGCAATTGGCCTGCGGTCATAGAGCTGAGATGATACAGCAAAGACGTGACAACATTTTACGTTCCGTCAAAGATAATTTTTTGAAACCTACCTTGCGAAAAATTCCACCTACTTGTGAGAATTTATTCGAAAAAGATTCTTTTGCATCTGCTATTCAAAAAGCCGGTGGTGTTAACAAATCTTTTTGGCCGCTCCGAGCGCCATCCCAAATGAAAGCTGCTGCCTATGCACAGCCACAACAACAGCAGACTCAGGCCCCGCCTAGTTATGCAAATAATTATGTCAATAAAATGACTGCCGGATTTAATTACACTTCGTACCCCGATGTCATGAATAAAGGGCCAGCCTATCATCCCCAAGGGCGCGACATCCCTCGGCCCGCTCAAAAACCGGCACCTCATCAACAAGTACGGCCCTCTCGTCAGAGACCTACCCGGAATTTTCAAAATCCAGACATATTCCAAAATAGTTACAGGGGACAAGGAAGATTTTATGGTCAATCTGGACATGGACCACGACCCCAATCAAAACGAAAATATTGACTACCCCTTTTTTCAAGCTGGCCAGCTACAAAATTTTGTGCAACGTTGGCTGGAGCTGCAAGCACCGATACCTCTGGTGAAAATTATTCAAAATTTCCGCATTCCCTTTTTATGCAAACCCCCGTTAATAGTTCCGAATTTATCAAGCCATCACTTACAAACTCCAAAGTCTCCAGAAATGGAAAAAGTCATAAACGAAATGATACAAATGCAGGTATTGGAGCCTGTAGTTCTCAGTCCAAGTTACGTGTCCCGATTTTTTCTGATACCCAAGAAGGACGGGTCATTTCGTCCAATATTCAATCTCAAGAATTTAAACAGGTTCGTTTTTGTGAAAAGATTCAGACTTATAAACATGCACAGAATTTCCAGTTTCTTACAACCCCAGGATTGGTTAGTAAAAATAGATTTATCAAATGCTTATTTTCATCTCCCGGTTTCAAAAACACACAGACGCTTTCTTCGTCTTATTTACGATCAAAAACTTTATCAAATGACCTGTTTACCTTTTGGCCTAGCATGCGCACCAAATATTTTCGCTTCTTTAACAAACTGGGTTGCAGAAATTTTACGAAAGAGAAAAGTACGAGTGGTCATTTATTTGGACGACTTTTTGTTGGCCAATCAGGACCCTATTTGCCTCTCAAAACAAGCTCTAGAAGCCACGCAAATTCTGGAGCACCTGGGCTGGCAAATAAATTATGCGAAGTCGGTCTTAGTGCCACAAAAGGTAGTTCAATATCTGGGCATTGTCTGGCATCCACACATAAACATAAAAAGTCTTCCCGTTCAAAAATGTCAAGTCATTTCTACAAAACTATCGATCCTTCTCAAAAACCGAAAGGCAAATCTAAACGAGATTCAGAGCATAATCGGAATACTAAATTTTGCCAGCTTTCCGGTCCCTCGAGGACGCTTGAACCACCGAGCTCTTCTCAAGTTTTGCCATTTTTTATTAACGAAATGTCCTCGTACACGTTATCAAATTCCTGTAAGAGTACTGAAGGAACTTTATTGGTGGAGCGATTATCTAGTGACCGATGCCTCGAATGTTGCCTGGGGAGCCCAGCTAAACGATGTGATACTTTCCGGTGTATGGAGCTCGGAGGAAAGGAATCTACATTCCAATCATCGCGAAATGTTAGCAGTCTGGCACGTCCTAAAAGATCAGGCTCAGTATTTAGCCGGATCGTCACTGATGATGCAAAGCGACAACCGAACAGTTGTTGCCTTCTTAAAAAACGAAGGAGGGACAAAGTCAACTTCCCTTATGGATCTGACTCATCAGATTTTAACTTTGATAGATCGTTTCAAGATCCACCTGGAAATACATTACCCACCAGGCCGTTACAATGGAGAGGCGGATCAACTATCGCGGCTCTCTCGTCCACCCGAATGGCATCTTCTTCCCCAAATTACGAATCTGATTTTCGCCAAATTCGGCATACCTGTAATAGACCTATTTGCGTCAGCTGTAGCACACGTAGTGCCGGCCTACGGCACGTTGGACCTGACGGATCAGAGAGCTTCCGTCTACAACGCGTTCAGCCAGACCTGGAACTATCCCCTGGCTTGGGTATTTCCACCTCCCTTCCTGATGCCACGTGTACTCCAACATCTAAACAGCGCGACGGGGTCGTACTTAGTAGTCGTTCCACGATGGATCAAAGTATTTTGGAGGTCAGACCTAAAAAGTCGGGCCCTGGGCCCACCTTTCACGATTCACAAATTGAATCAAGTCCTAATAGATGCGACGTCAGGGCTTCCACCTCCAATGATCTCGGACATGACCTTAGAGGTCTGGAGATGTGGGGGTGGGAGGAAAGTTTAGTTGGCTGGTCGCAACATCAAAAAGACGTTTTGCGTAAAAGTTGGCGAGAATCCTCCTTAAAAACTTACAAACCTATCTGGCAAAGGTGGCGTGTCTGGGCTAACGAAAACAATGTTGTCTGTTATAAACCTACAGGTTCAGATTTAGCTCGATTTTTAATTGACATGTACCAAAATTATAAATTGTCATACAACACTATTTTAGTTTACAAATCTGCAGTTTCTACGCTTTGTGACCCAAATACAGATATCCGTTTAAGCTCTCATCTTCTAGTTCGACATGCATTAAAGTCCATAAGTATAGCGACCGCAAAACCTAAGAAAACTCCGGTATGGGATGTTGATGTGTTAGTTGATTGGTTGAAGGCTCATAATCCTGATATGAATAGTCTGTATGAATGTTCCGGTCATACAGCGATTCTACTTCTATTGAGTTCAGGCCGGAGGGTGCATGATTTGACCTTGTTAGCTGTTGGCAAAGAACAATGTATTTTTATGGAAAATTATGTAATTTTTTGGCCTAGGTACGGCTCTAAAACAGATACAGCCACTCATCGGCAGTCAGGTTGGCGTATCTCAGAAAATAAAGACAACGTAACCTTAGATCCGTTATTTTGGATAAAGAGATTAATTGACCTTTCCCAACTAAGACGCTCTGCCTGTGGTGAAGATAATTTATTTTTAACTACTTGTGGTAAACCCAAAGCAGCTTCACGCACTAATATCGCAGGCTGGGTTAAAAAGATTTTATTGAGGGCAGGTATTAATGCTACTCCCGGAAGTGTACGGCCTGCAGTAGCATCTAAGAATTGGGTTCAGAACTGTCCATTAGACGATATACTAGCTCGGGGTAACTGGCGTTCGAAAAACACTTTCCTAAAGTTCTATTGTAGAGAAATTAATTCATCTCCTAAAGAATCTAATTCTATATGCAGCGTATTCACACCTATAAATGCGTGATACCTATATACAGTCTGTAACTTATACAATTAATTATTAATGTCAAATTAAAAATGATTTTATTAATGTATACTGCACAAGGAATAGCAAATTTGTTTATTTTGTACTTGATGTAATATTATTATTCTAGCAATAACACGTTAGGTTTATTTGAATGTAACCAATTACTATCTATACAATTATAAAATATTACAATTAGTAATGTTTATAATATAAGGTTCTGATTAAGTTAAGGATTCTTTATTTAAGTTTCAATATTGTTTTTGTAATAAAACTGAAAATATTTGATTGTATCCTGTCAAGGAAAAATAAAAAGATGTGAAACATATTTTTTCATTTATTTATTTACTTTATGATCACACCACATGTCTAAATCCTGCCTTAGTTTATCAGTCACATTGGCGTCGTCACTGTCCACCAGCCGATAACAAACAGGTCTCAAGTATTTAGGCTTCAAATAACGGTTCAAAGCTTAATATCGGCGTTTTACCTAACAATAAAACGCTTATTAAGCGATAACCTTATTTGAAGCCTAACATTTAAATACTGTCTGGTGCATTCTAAGGTGCAATACTATAATAAATATTAATACTTGAGATCCAATGAGCAAGGACCGACGAAGCTCGAACGGGCTTCGCGGCCCCCCACCTGGTGCACAGGACGTGACGTCATACGATGGTAGGGAGCATTCACGTTAAAACCGATCCGTTACCGGAAGTCAAGTTCGCTACTCTCAAGTATTTAGGCTTCAAATAAGGTTATCGCTTAATAAGCGTTTTATTGTTAGGTAAAACGCCGATATTTTTGTGCATGGACTCTGAAGCAGAGCCATTTAACCAAGATTAAAGTTTAACTACTGAAACTTACTCAAGGATACCATTAACTAATGACGAGGCTGCATGGCGTAATGCCTTTGCCTACCCTGTAAGGGGTGAAAAAACTAAAAAAAATGTAAAAACCAACTAATTTGAACCTTATGAACGTGCTTATCTGTCACTTTTATCCATGACCATTTACATTGTCGCTAAAATTACACGCCTTAGTTGACATACTAATTTTAATTTGACAGGACTAAATATCTCTCGTCTCTTTTTTTTTCTAGGACAAAGAAAAATAAACTAAATAAGGTTAATCGCTGTAATGCAGAATCGAGCCCATTGTTCTAATAAAATATGTGTAAAAAATCCAATTAAATATAATTAAACAATTAATTAAATTATAATTGTTATTGTTAATTGTGTATGAAAGTATAGAAAATTCACGGTTGATAAAAATTTTTATTTTCATTTTCAGACTGTACTTTAGTAAAGGTGTCAGAACCGGACGACTTAGATTCTGAACAAAATGAGGTAAGACATATAAAATAAAAATAAATAAAATAATCTCACGCCTTATATCCCCGAGGGAATAGGCAGAGGTATTCCATTACTGGATATACCCACTTTTCACGAGATATTCTTTGGACCCCTAAACGTGATAGGTGGTGAGCCCATCGCCGGACCGGGTCTATTTACACATGTCTCAGAATTTATTCTTAGACCTGCGGGTTTCCTCACGATGTTTTCCTTCACCGTCGAGCTAGTGATAAATATGTACGTAAGTTTTGAAAAACTTATATGTATGTATTATATAACTAGCGACCCGCCCCGGCTTCACACTGGTGCAATGCTAATACTAAAACCTTCCTCTTGAATCACTCTATCTATTAAAAAAAACCGCGTCAAAATCCGTTGCGTAGTTTTAAAGATTTAAGCATACAAAGGGATATAGGGACAGAGAAAGCGACTTTGTTTTATACTATGTAGTGATGAAGTAGCTAAAGTTCTCTGTCCGTGCTTCCCAAAGAGATTAAAATATAATAAGGCATAGAGGGGACAAAGCGAGGAAAATTTGAAGTCAAAAGTTATTCCAAGTGGAATAAGTCTAGTACAATTTCGACCGAATGACAGCTCGCGTTCATACTAACTGACATGACGCTTGAGCTTCAAACATGCTTAAACGTTTTGTATGAAAATATTCCCAATGCCCCCTCTATGCGCTATTATATTTAAATCTCTTTGGTGCTTCCGATTTAAATACAGTTTTAATAGTAGATTATACAACAAGGGAATAAAGCACTGTTTTATGTCATGGGCGCGACATTGAATCCTGAACGTAACGAAGGACTCCCAGTTTTACTCCCGAGCGCAGCGAGGGAGTGAGCCCTGAGTTAAGTGAGGGATTTAAGCGCCCAAGACAAAAACAGTTTTATTCCCGAGTTATATACTCTACTTTTCTCACCTTAGGCGAGACAATAAAATGCAATTGCATGGTAGTAGATTATTGACAATGCCTATGGCATCTAGTTTAATAGACTCTGGAGTCAAAGTACTTTCATCACTCGACATTTTCGATATTCTTTTTGAAATGTTAAGCTATAAAATGGATACAGCAACTTGTTTCTGCCGGCGTGACCTACTTGATTTAACAAATGAAGATCGTGCGAATCTAGTAGGTCGCGGCTTCGGTTTTCGAAAATCGAGTTGGCCACGACCGTGGCACATTTTGCTCAACGAAATTAGACTTTATTATTATAGCAATAAGGATTATGAAAAGTGAAAATTACATTATTGATCTAGGGTTATAATGAAATTCCATACAACATTATAACCCGGCTAAAGCCAAGGGATATAATGTCTTGCTTTCGGTGACGTTTATATGATATATAATCTGGCTTTGTCGAGCATGTGGTGTGAAAACTATTTTGTACATCTCTGGTTTTCAGGATGACGAAAAAGAGGATTTCGATGTCAGTCTCCTACCTTTGACTGGCAAACTAGAAGTACTAGAAGACGACGATGAACAGCGTAAGTGACGAGATTATATTAATAGTATTATATCATGAGATTAAAAAGAGCTGCCCTTGAGTTTCTTGCTGGCTCTTCTCGGGGTACTGCATTCGGAACCAGCAACTCGTCGGTGGAGATGGGCTGCTGTTTGCATTTAGCCAATCTTCATGGACGAGTTTAGAGTGCCTTGTTATTATAAAATATTGACGTTTCTAAGTGTATATTTTAATACCAATAGAAAAATAAACGATTTTGAATTTTTTGAATTTTGAATTATCTTCACTTTCAGGATGATTGTGACTGGCGGTCTTCGATGTCAACGTACGGGCCTGTTGGCTCAGTTGGTAGTGGCCCTGGCTTCTGAGTAGGAGGTCGCGGGTTCGATCCCCGCTCGGGGCCAACATTTGTGTGCATGAACATGTCTGATGGCTTCGTGTCTGGTCGTTTAATATTTATTTAAGTATGTTATCAGTGGTTTAGTACCCATAGTACAGGCCCTGCCTAGTTGTGGACTTGATAACCGTGTGTAAATTGTGTCCCCTATTTATTATTATTATTATTATACGGAGAGATTTTATTTAATGTTTTTTATACATATGTACAGTCAACAAAGTTGTTAGGGTTACATGACCAGAAACTAAGATTCAGTTTTCTCTTAAAGATTTAAATGTATTTATAGTTGCTTTTTGGTAAATTAAAGGGATCAAAGATACATTTCGAAATAAACATTAATCAATAAGATTTATTTATGACTACTCTTTTTATATTGGGAATTTTAATGAAACATGTATTGCTCGTTAACCGTTTATTTGCCAACTGACTTTGACTTTGTATTGCCATAGATTATGACAGCTCTAGTAGTCTGGCTACTGAAAGATGAGACTGAGAAAACGCGGCAAATTCAAAAAATCATCGCACGGCAACTCTGTTTATAGTTTGAAATATAGTTTTGATACTTGTTATTTATTATATTAAATTCAAATAATATTAGTTCAATATTTCACTAAATAGAGTCATATACTCTACTTTTCATCTTCTATGAGAAAATAAATAAGAGATACTTTTAATTAATTTAGGAGTTAATGCACTATCACTATTATTGCTTAACTATTGTTTTATACTCATTTTGTGTTTTTATACATTCTTTTTGGAACAAATCACGTAATTTTTTATTGTTGCTTTTAACTCGATCACTTACTTTGACGGGCCTGTTAGCTCAGTTGGTAGTGACCCTGCCTTCTGAGTCGGAGGTCGCGGGTTCGATCCCCGCTCGGGGCCAACATTTGTGTGCATGAACATTTCTGTTGGCTTCATGTCTTGTCGTTTAATATTTATTTAAGTATGTTTATCAGTTGTTTAGTACCCATAGTACAGGCTCTGCCTAGTTTGGGACTGTGAAAATTGTGTCCCACAATAAAAAAAAAAAAAAAAGAACTTACATGATCAATGTTTTCTGCAAATGAATAAATAGTCAAAACTAATTGACTACTGCGAAATTAAACGAAATGTGCAATAACAATAAAAAAGTATCAAAATCTCCATCTCATACTAACCAATACACTGAGACATTTCAAGTAAACACTCTTGTTTTTGTAAAATTTGTATTGTTGCATTGTAAAAAGAACCTTTCGCAAGTCGTGTTTCCAATTAGAAATCACATAAATCGCACAAATATTTTTCACTTTGACACATCAACTACTCAGGTTTTTAGTACAGTGACGTTAGTATTGGTGCTTCCAGATACATTTTCGGAATAAAACCTCAGTCTCATCTTTCAGTAGCCAAACTCTATGCTTCAACTACCTCAGAAAAATGAGTTCTTAGTTACTGGCCATGTAACCCTAACAACTTTGTTGACTGTACATAATGTTTTGTGTATATAGGCGCACGGTTACCATAGCAACCAATGCTGTTAATTTTCTTACGTCGTTTGCTTGAGTTATTATATTTTTATTCTCTACAACCACATGACCAAGCCCCAGAGGCAGACATGTGCAAATGATTTAAGACCCATTTTTTTACAAATTCAAAACGCAGCGACGTAGGACCTTAATTGACTGGACCTAAAGAGAAATTCATAAAAATTCAAAATTCAAAATCGTTTATTTCTATTGGTATTAAATATACACTTAGAAACGTCAATATTTTATAATAACAAGGCGCTCGAAACTCGTCCATGAGATTGAAATATAATAAGGTATAGAGGGGACAAAGCGAGGAAAATTTGAAGCCAAAAGTTATTCCAAGTGGAATAAGTCTAGTACAATTTCGACCGAATTCGACAGCTCGCGTTCATACTAACTGACATGACACTTGAGCTTCAAACATGCTTCAAAGTTTTGTATGAAAATATTCCCAATGCCCCCTCTATGTCCTATTATATTTTAATCTCTTTGACTGGACCGAATCGATTCGTATTGATCTAAACTTCAGTCCAAAGAGGTTGAAAGAAAATCACTCTCTTTTCTATTAGAGAAACTTTTTCTTTAAACGTCTTTGCTTCAATCTATATCAATATGAAATGTGTCCGTTTTGTATAGAAAATTTCATTAAAAACAGTAATTTTCATATTTTTCTCGGTGTTGATACATTTTGATGATGATGATAATTTGATTACAGAGACACTAGTGATGACTGGTGAAGACGGGTCGATCATCCGCGTGGTCTCTGGCCAGAAGCTGGTCTTCAGGGATGGACAGCTCTCACTCGTTTCGGCAGATGACCAGAACGACCAGGATGATCAGGATGACCACGGTGAGTCATGGTCATGGGCCTGGCATAGGGTGTTTCACTGGCGACATCTAGCGACACTACATAGAACTATAGCGCCATAGACGGTGTTAATTATGGAGCAAAAATACTACTGTTTCTTCAATAGTTTTATTTGACTGTAAAAAAGATGAATGTATCAATATTTTATTGAGTGCATTCATGGTTATACAAGTTGATAAAAATAAGTTAGCACATGCATGATGCGTATATATTAGGCAGGCAATAATTACCATTTTAGTAATTATATATAACATATTAATAATTATTAAAAACAAAAGAATATACACACATAAAAAAAGGTAAAAGGTTCCAAATAAATAGCGACAGTGGCAAGCTCTAAACCGCGCTATCGAAGTTTTCTACTGAGTTGGTATAAATACAACTGTCGAACATCAACCGTTGGCCCGCTGTCTCCAGGCACGATCACCTCGCCTAAAGGAATATCTTCCACCTCCGCTCCTCCATATTGGAGACACTGATGTGATAGCATAAGACAAATAAATAAGTACAGTCAACAGCACGTAGAGCTTCACACATTGGATTTTGTAACGTTCTTATTACAATCGCCTTAGAGGTCAGATTCGCACTACAAGTGTAAGTACCTAAGAGACCGAGCTTCGCTCTTCCAACACCGCGCCATCTGTCCGTGACTGCCCGTATTATTGAATTAAAAAAAGTTTTGTGAAATTGCGTTTTTACACGAATTACAACTATGCAGTAGAACTTAAAATGCAAAACTGTACCTGTATACAAAATTTCATAAAAATCGTTAGAGCCGTTTCAGAGATACCCGAAATATACGTCTACAATTGCTTGTTTAAAGTATTAGGAGAATATACAGCAGAGCAGTGATAGCCCGGACGGTTAAAGAGCCGGCCGAAAATCAGTGAGGCTCGGGTTCGAATCCTGGCATGTACCAATGAGTTTTTCAAAACTTACGTACATATTTATCACCCTTATAGTGAGGAAACCCGCAGGTCTCAGAATTAATTCTGGGACATGTGTAAACAGACCCGGTCCGGCGATGGGCTCACCACCTATCACGTTTAGGGGTCCAATATATCTCGTGAAATGTGGGTATATGGAATACCTCTGCCTACCCCCTCGGGGATAAAAGGCGTGAGATTATATTATTTATTATTATGAGAATATACTGGTGAATAACATAGAACTTTAAAGAGTTAAAACCGACTTCCAGTTACATGGTTTTCTCATAGATTCCATTGTCAGAACTGGACCAAATTGAAATGGGACTACACGGGAAGCACCAGATCTATAATATAAAAATGAATCGCAAAATGTGTTGGTAAGCGCATAACTCAAGAACGGCTGAACCGATTTGTCTGAAAGTTGGTGGGGACGTAGCTTAGAACCAGGAGACGGACATAGGATACTTTTTATTCCGATATTCCCACGGGAACGGGAACTGTAACTTTGCGGGAACGGGAACTACGCGGGAACGGGAACTACGCGGGTGAAACCGCGGGGCGCTGCTAGTTTCAAATAAAAAGAATCATCAAAATCGGTTAACACAGTCGAAAGTTCTGAGGTAACAAACAGGTACCAACGGTGGATATTTCCAAGAAGGGAATACCTCAGCCGAGCCTGTCGGGGTAAAGGCGTGATCCTAATCTACTATATAAAAATAAGTAGGGTTTTCCTTCCTGACGATATAACTCCAGAACTGACGAACCGATTTCCACGGTTTTGGATTCGTTGGAAAGGTCTAGGGCTCCGCGAGGTTTATAGCAAAGAAAATTCAGCATTACACCCGTGCGAAGCCGGGGCGGATCGCTAGTTATTAATAAAATAATTATGAACTCTTATTGTTGATGAATGCATTTGTAATAATAATAAAATACACATCAACAGATTCAAATGACGAGTCCCAGATAGAACTGCAAGTGTCCGGCGACGAGGAAACGGCGAATGCTATCATTGCGGCTGCACAGGAACAAGGTGCGTAAGTTATTACACTAAGGGCTGATGATTTTTCGATAGTCATTTAAGTTATCTGAAGAATAAACATCACCTGTCACTTTTCCTTTCTATTGTGCCAGACAGTGACAGCATCAGTATATTCTCCAGATAAGATTTATCTGACGACTGAAAAATCAGCCTTAAACACAATAAACCTGACCGCTCATTGATTTCTTAAATCATTGTTTCTCTTATTGCATATTTTTAGAGGTGCTTCACATGATGATAATCAGCTAGGCTCGGGTTCGAATCCTGGCATGTACCAATGAGTTTTTCAAAACTTACATACATTTCCATCACTAGCTTGACGGTGAAGGAAAACATCGTGAGGAAACCCGCAGGTCTCAGAATTAATTCTGAGGCATGTGTAACAGACCCGATATAATAATAATAATAATAATATAATTTCACGCCTTTTTTATCCCCGATCAATGTAAAAGAAATAAAAAATTTAGGAAGTTGCCAATGGACACGCACTTACTCAGTGGTTCTTTTTCCGTTTAAATTACGGACCCCTAAAAAGGGGGTAAACACTGTCCAACCATTGTTTTTTTACAGGCGGAGCCTTCATTAAAGTAGAGTCTGGTGAGATGTTCAGAGTCAAGTCCGTCCAGAGCAAAGGGGGGTCCAGTTCGGATTCAACCCCGCCGGGGGTAAGTAGAATTGCAATAAATACAACATGTAACAGAAAAAACGCAATTCCTGAAATTAGTTTCTTCAGTATCGACTACTTATTCGGTTTTAGCTATTTTTAATATGAGTTAAATTTAAAAAATAAATAAATATCGTAGCTGAATTTAGTGCTTTCTATGGAAATCTGTTATTATTAATCAATATTTAAGAAAATTGGTCAGACACAACTGAAGTTCGATTGTATTATATTTTTTTAATATTAATATACTAATTGGGGTGTATGAGGAATTGCGCTTTTTCTGTTACGCGTTGTATAAAGGTGTAGCCCCATAGACACTGTATTCAATTTTGTTTTAGTTAACCAAAAATTACATAAAAAAGGCTACTATAAAATTACAGACTACTTATTAGACCGACATGCATGGAATTAACCGACTCGACGCTCTGTAAGGCTATTAAATATAAAAAATAAATAATCTCATGCCTTTTATCCCTGAGGGGGCAGGCAGAGGTATTCCATTACTGGATATACCCACTTTTCACGAGATTATATTAATTATAATTATTATTGTAAACCATATTTATTAGTAAGATATGAGATTTAAAAGAGCTGCCCTTGAGTTTCTTGCTGGCTCTTCTCGGGGTACTGCATTCGGAACCAGCAGCTCGTCGGTGGAGATGGGCTGCTGTTTACATTTAGCCAATCGTCATGGACGAGTTTAGAGTGCCTTGTTGTTATAAAATATTGACGTTTCTAACTGTATACTCAATACCTACAGAAAATACTTTTTTATTATTTACTAGTGGCCCGGGCAGACGTCGTTCTGCCACCGTATAAACCATCCCTGGACCCACTCTAACCCACACAAAAAGTTTCATCAAAATCTGTCCAGCCGTTCTGGAGTTTTAATCAGACTAACGAACATCAATTCATTTTTATTTATATAGATTAGTGACCAGCGTTGCCCTCGTTGAATCCATTCTCATCACACAACGACATTTAGACCTAAACTAAGCGGAGCCGCTGTCTGTCTGTCCCTATGTTTGTTTAGATCTTTGTGAAGATCTTGGTGAAAGAATTTTTAAAATCGGTCCAGTAGTTTTCGAGTTTATTCGTAACATACCAAAATACAAATCTTTCCCCTTTATAATATTAGAATAGATAATAACTTGTATTATAATAGTGTTAGCACTTGTTGATGGACCAAAATAAATAAAATATTTTTTTTTTGTGTACAGGCACAAATCGTTTCACTCGAGGATGGAGAATTCAGATGTTTGATTTGTGAAAAGGTTGACGAAGGTAACTCAATTCAATTCATTTATTTGCTTATCACATGGTACTTAATAGTGCACATTATGATATAAGTGCGGTAGGTTGAAAATTACAGCCGAGGCGATATTGCTACTAGTAAGCAGAGGCTGTAATTGTCAAAGCGCACGTATGTCATACGACGTTTTATAACACATTTGCGAGGAAATAAAATAAAAATCCGAGTAGGTAAACGAATAAAAACAATACAGCGTTAAGAAAAAGCGCGAGGTTCGCATCAGCATTTTTTTTAGGCAAAGGCACAAAAAACAGCCAGTATTACTAATAAAGTAAATTAATATTTTTGTGTTTTTGTTATAGATTAATTGGTTGTAATTTACTGTCAAAATTAATTAAATTAAATAATTATCTTACATAAATATTTCTTGAATATATTTTATCTCCCAAAGTTAATTTTAATCATAAAATGATGACAACTTTTTTGACATAAAAACTCTTTGCTGAGATTTTAAAAAGCATCTTGATAAACCGTGCGTTTTACATTACACTTACCGCACTTGGGCGTAATGAGATACAATACGATATTGAAATTGGTGAAATAAGACACCTTTTACGAGCAAATGTGTTATAAAAGTTATTACAAATAATTTAGATCTATTACACGTGACACCCTGTAAGGGCACTGCAAAACTGATGGAGAGATTGGCTATAGGGTAATAATAATTATAAAATTAGGAACTATGAAATTTCTAACTTAAAATTTAACAAGACAGCCTATAAAATCATAAAACTAACAATATTAGAGCAGTGATAGCCCTAGCGGTTAAAGAGCCGGCCGAAAATAAGTGACGCGTTCGAATCCTGGCATGTACCAATGAGTTTTTCAAAACTTACGTACATATTTATCACTAGCTCGACGGTGAAGGAAAACATCGCGAGGAAACCCACAGGTCTCAGAATTAATTCTGAGACATGTGTAAATAGATCGGTCCGGCGATGGGCTCACCACCTATCACGTTTAGGGGTCCAATGTATCTCGTGAAATGTGGGTATATCCAGTAATGGAATACCTCTGCCTACCTCCTCGGGGATGAAAGGCGTGGGATTAATTATTAATTATTATTATTACAATATTATAAGTAAAGCGCTACTGAGCAGGGCGTCATAAATATGTTTTTTTTTTTCAATTATATTCATATTTTCTATTATACCTATGATACAATACAATCACAATTTTATGTACAGACACGGCCCTGTTACAGTTTTATTATATGTATGGATTTATAAATATTCCCGAGGGGGTAGGCAGAGGCATTCCATTTCTGGAAATACCAACTTTTCACGAGATACCCCTAAACGCGATAGGTGGTGAGCCCATCGCCGGACCGGGTCTGTTTACACATGTCTCAGAGTTAATTCTGAGACCTGCGGGTTTCCTCACGATGTTTTCCTTCACCGTCGAGCTAGTGTTAAATATGTACGTAAGTTTAGAAAAACTGACAGGATTTGAACCCGAGCCTCACTGATTTTCATCATGAGAAGCAGGCTCTTCAACCGTAAGGCTATCACTACTCATTAAAAAAAAAAAAAATTAAAAAAAAGTCATCCAGTATAGCCATTTTTCATCAGAATGTTTTTTCAGAATCCCAGAAATCGCACACGACTTTGAACGTCGGTGATCCAGAAACCATTATGCAGCATCTCAAGATCGAGCACAATGCCAGACTCTACATTTGCCAGATCTGCAAGAAGATTATGCGCAAACGCAGCGATTACTCAGCGCATATAGGTGACTATCTGGATTAGCAAAAGCCACATTCGCAAAATGCCACACTAGCAAAATGCCACATTACCGAAATGCCACACAGCAAAATGCCACATTAGCATAATGCCACACTAACAAAGTGCCATATTTGTAAAAACATGAACGTCCAAATTAAAAAAAACGTTGCAAACAGGCATTTTCATATTGTGACGTTTTGCTAATATGACATTTTGCGAAATTCAAATGTGTCATTTTGCTAATGTGGCATTGTGCGCCTAATCCGACTAGCTATTCCCCGCGATTTCGCCTGCCTAAGTGCCGTTGCGGTGGGAATATTGTAGCTGGCAAAGCTGAAAAGCTTACTTTTCTGGGAGTAATACTCCTGAAAAACTTCCAGAAAATCCCCTCCTCCCTTTCCATTGGTGAAAGTTTTTTTTAAATCGGTCCAGTAGTTTAAATAACCATAAAAAAAAACAAATCCTCTTTCTACATTTAACTAACATAATAATATGATAAAGAGGAAAGATTTTTAAATAATCTCACGCCTTTTTTATCCCCGAGGGGGTAGGCAGAGGTATTCCATTACTGGGTATACCCACATTTCACGAGATTTTTGAAGTTCTTTGAAAGATTTTTGTATTCCAGTATTTTTGTATGTTTGTAACGAATAAACTCAAAACTACTCGACCGGAAGCTTCATTATCAGGGAGTAACATAGGCTATATTCTATCCCCGTATTCCCACGGGAACGGGAACTGAGCCGTTGAAACCGCGCAGAACAGTTAGTTGATTTATATATCTTGATATTATTTTTAATCTGTTTTTAATGATCCATAGTTTTAGTATTATTATGATTTTTTTACAAATTACCATCCCAAATCTTCGAAGTTTGCAAAACGGAGAAGTTAAGATGTAAATATTTAACAACCAAAATATGACGATGTGTAACAGTTTTGAATATTTACTTACAAACTTAAGAGGTACCAAAAAACAATTGAACCTTATTGCATACTAAAAAATATTCTTAGGAAAGGTACAGAACCCTCCGTGCGTAACCGACTCGCACTTGACCAGTATTTTGTTTCAGAGGAACACGCAGCAAAATGCAGCAAGCTAATGCTACCAGATAAAAGCAAGGTGCACGAGTGCAAGAAATGCAAGAAGAAATACAGGTGAGATAACCAGAACATATTTTTTAAAATATAAATAGGAGAGGTATTGGACTCGATTCTGCAAACCACCTAAAATTCCTAATTTTTATTTTTATTTAAAATTTGCTCTATTTTTTTTCACCGCTGTGGAAATGAAAGGGACAGAAATAAGCGCCATATTTATTTAGAACGTCACAAATGTCAAAATAACAAAATTGAACCTTATGGATGCATTCAAATACACGTTTTTAGCAATTTTAGCAACGATGTAAGGTCATGGATAAAAAAAAGTTACAGGTAAGACATCAAATTAGACGGTTTTTCCACGTTTGACATTAGTCTATAATCTATGGTTTGTTTCTGTCCTTTTTCTTCCGTATTCTATAAAGAAGGATAGGCTAACTTAAAATTAGGAATTTTAGGCTTCGCACGGGTGCAATGCTAACACTAAAACCTTCCTCTTAAATCACTCTATCCATAAAAAAAAACCGCATCAAAATCCGTTTCGTAGTTTTAAAGATTTAACCATACAAAGGGACATAGGGATTTAGGGACAGAGAAAGCGACTTTGTTTTAAACTATGTAGTGACGTAACAGAATATGGATTAACATACAAAAATAACATAGAACTCTAAAGAATAATAAATTGACTTCAACTTAGGTTTTCTCATGGATGCCATTGTCAAAGCTGAACCAAATTGAAATGGGACCACACGGGAAGCACCAGCTTTCAAATAAAAAAAGAATCATCTAAATCGGTTCACCCAGTCGAAAGTACTGAGGTAACTATTATATATACATTAAAACATGAAATCGTAAATATTTTTATTTATTGACAATTATCATAATCGCGTCAGCATGACAGCTTGTAGGTCGGTGGCCGTGGCGGCCAGTATACGACAGTAACAAACATCAAAAAACATATAATCTTCTAGCCGGCTAAATATACTGATGAAAAGTGAGTTTTTCCATAAATGGAATACCACTGCCGAACCCCCTGTACTTTTTCAACCGACTTCAAAAAGGAGGAGGTTAACAATTCGTCTGTTTTTTTTTATGTTTGTTACCTCAGAACTTTCGACTGGGTGAACCGATTTGGATGATTCTTTTTTTATTTGAAAGCTGGTGCTTCCAGATTGGTCCCATTTTAATTTCGTCCAGGGCGCTAATTCCACTAAATGTCAACGGTTATAGTTGGATGACAATGACACTTCAATAGTCAGTCAATGGTGTTATTTTGGCACTTTTTAGAGCAAATAACACCATCGACTGACCATTGATATGTCATTGTCATCTAACTGTACCCGTTGACCAAAGAGAAAGACAGAGAGAGAGTTGGAAGAAAATCATTCTCTTTCCTAACTTTTTCTTTAAACGTCTTTGCCGTTGACATTTAGTGGAATTAGCTCCCCCCAATACAAGCGATTCTCAATGGTCATATTAGTATGACATGCCAGTATGACCACCAAGAAACGGCCGTTCAAACAATAGCACCATCAGAAAACCATATTAGTTGAAGATTGAAATCAGTTTTTTTTTTTTTTTTTGTCACGGCGTTTTGCATTATGCCAATGTCAGGTTAAAATCAGTTTTTTACTCTTTAGAGTTCTATTTTATTATGAGACCTTTGTTCCCAGCTCTCGCACTCTCCTGCTAGAACACATGAACTTCCACAATGGCACTAGACCTTATGTGTGTGCGGTCTGCAAGAAAGACTTCGCATCCAAGTACACACACCAGGCGCACATGAAGACGCATTTGGTGAGTGGAAAAACAGTTCCAATGGGAATAAGGGAGTAATATATAGCCTATGTTACTCAGGGATATTCTACTTTCTATTGGTGAAAGAATTTTCAAATAGGTCCAGTAGTTTTTGAGTATACAAAAATACAAATCTTTTCTCTTTAAAATATTAGTGTAGATACTAATCTTTTACATAGAAATTTTATTAAAATTGAACTTCTATAACCTCGATAGAAAATGTACGGAACCCTCGGTGCTCGAGTCCGACTCGCGTTGATCCGGTTTATATTTGTACATACATACATACATAAAGCTCACGCCATTGTCCCACAGGGGTAGGCAGAGACGATGGATTGCTCGATCTCTGCATACTTCTTTCGCTTCCTTCACATCCATAAGCCTTTTCATGCACGCTCTTTTTATATCATTCGCACTCCGGACCCCAGCTTTTTGAAGGACATCACTAATTTGATCCGTGAACGTCCTTCTGGGGCGTCCTTCAACATTCACACCATAAATCTCTTCCGTTACTCTTCTCTTCATAATATTTTAGACTGTAGATAGAGAGTCTTAATATATTTTATTCTAAGAACTAAGGAAAACATCGTGAGGAAACCCGCAGGTCCCAGAATTAGTTCTGAGACATGTGTAAATAGACCCGGTCCGGCGATGGGCTCACCACCTATCACGTTTAGGGGTCCAATATATCTCGTTAAATGTGGGTATATCCAGTAATGGAATACCTCTGCCTACCCCCTCGGGGCTAAAAAAAAAGGCGTGAGATTATATTTATTATTTATTCTAAGAACTCAATTGTAACCTACAGCCGTACAATACATTTATTTTTAATTTATTTTTTCTATATTTGTAAGTGCGGTAATTCCGTTTCGGTATCTCAGGAGCGCCCTCGGCCCTTCAAGTGCAAGCAATGTACGAAGTCGTTCTTCACTCAGCAGAATCTCACACAGCACGAGAAGACGCATCTCGGCATCAAGGAGTTCGTATGCAATATCTGTGGTGAGTAATCTAAAATAATATAGCGGCCTCCTTTATGCAGAAGTAAAAAAAAAATACGAAAAATATGCTTACACGTTTATTCCGGTGGGGGGGTATCGGCACTATCGGCAGTGGTATTTCATCACATGCCTCAGATACAATTTAACCCCATCTTCTTCACGATGTTTTCCTTCACCGTTCGACTTAGGGGTAAAAATGTGAGTACAGCCCTTTTTGTCGACTTTCCCCATGCCCCATACAAGCTATTTTTAAGTTGTTCGTTTATGTTAATGAAACACCTCATCTTACCCCCTCGGGGATACAAGGCGTGAGATTATTTATTTATTTTGTTTAAACGTCAATAGTCTAAAAACAAGGCAATCTAAACTCGGCATTGGAGATTGCCTAAATGTAAACAGCCTATCTCCACCGAGCTACTCTCTCTCTCTCTCTTTCTTTCTACTTCTCTTTCAGTCCATTCTCTGCCTAGTTTGGGACTGAATAACCGTGTGCGAATTGTGTCCCACAATTTATTATTATTATTATTCTCTCATGTCTATGTTTTCTGGTCAGGCAAGGCGTTCGGCACGCAGCACAACCTGGAGGTGCACGGGGTGGTGCATTCGGGGGCGAAGCCCTACGAGTGCGCCTTTTGCGGGAAGGCCTTCGCCAGGAGGGCCGAGGTCAACGACCACATGCGCATACACACAGGTTGGACACCATTTTTAGATATCTATATACAGGGTGACTTTTTTTACCGTCTGGAAAAAAATGTGGTGTGGTAGGTAAGTGTAATAGATTCATTTGGCAATGTTACTTAAAAAAAATGTTTTGTTCTTGCTTTAACTAATATACATTACTCAATTGTAGTCAATAATACACACTGAGATATTTGAAATGGTATTTTAAAAAGAAACAGGCTCGTAGCTTCCATTTATGCGCAATCTACCTACAACCGCCAGCTGCGCGTAGTACTGTGCGTAGTTTTCTAGATTTTGTACATTGCACTAAACATAACTATATTTAACAATTAATCTCGTGTATAACTTCGGCTCTAGATACCTTATACGTCATATTTTTTTCCAGACGGTAAAAAAAATCATCCAGTATACATATAAAATGATCAACTGACTGACTGGTGATATATCAAAGGCACAGCCGAAATCGCTGGATCTAGAGACTTGAAAGGACATAGATCGTATACAGTGTAGGCATCCACTAAAAAAGGATTTAGCAAAATTCAACCGCGCAATTGAGCCGCGGGTAAAAGCTAGTTTTATATACAACATGTAACAGAATATGCGCAATTCCTGAAATAAGATGTTCAGTATCTACTACTTATTCGATTTCAGCTATTTTTAACATTTGTTAAATTTTTCAAAAAATGAATTTAGTGTTTTCTATGGAAATCGTGCTATTATTAATCGATATTTAAGAAAATTGGTTAGACACAACTAAAGTTCGATTGCATCATATTTTTTTTATATTAATATACTAATTGGGGTGTATGAGGAATTATTCTGTTACATATTTTATGTAAATTGAGTTTTCTAAGTGTGTTTTTCAATTGGGTAGTTGACAGCATCGAAATTAAATTACGAGTAGTCATTCATTAAAAAGATTATCCCAAAACACCTTTCAACATAGATTTCGGTTTTCACTTTACAGTTTTAGAAAATTTAAAAATAATAGAACAATCAAAAAAGTGCTACAATTGAGTGCTAGAAACTATGACGTCACACCTTGCTATTTCAGTACATTTTCCATAGTAAAATTTCGTTTTGAAAGATCATAAAAAGTAACTGATTTGACTAGGCAGGACACTACCCCATTACCTACGGAAATAATAATAGATTGTGTCATAAGGGAGCAAAACGATATTTTTACGGCGAGGGCGTTTCTTTAAATCACGAACATAGTGAATGTTTCTAGGATAGAATCCCGAACGTAGTGAGGGATTCTAATGTAGAATCATGAACGAAGTGAGGGGTTTAAAGTACGTAGCCCAAGGTAAAAATAATTTTGCGACCGAATGATACTCTGCTTTTCATACCTCTCTATGAGAAAAAAATATTGATGGCATTGTTTGCTTCTTTTTTCAATATTTTCCGGTGTTTAACTATCACTGCTACTTGAATTCAGTTTAAAATATAAAAGACACAAACAAATTGATGTTGGAATTCGAAAATTTGGCGTAAAATAAAATGTAAATTGTGAAAAATAACTACGAGAGCGCGCGCATTGCCACAGCAATTTTTCTGACAGTGTGGCACGACCATCGAACGCTATTCAGCCTTGTCAACCTAATGCGGCGAAAAATGGAACTAATGTTTTGTTATAGTACTTAAGCTACAGTGGCGCAAACCTAAAATGCAAACTTATTTTGCTAATCTCTTTGGCTAAGAATGTTGACGAATATTTTTAATTCTAAATTCAAAACACTTTTATTCTTACTTATAAAAACCCTATGGAGGAGCGGAGGTGGAATGCTCCTCCATCGTGAAAAGGGAAGATCTTCCTTGAGGCGAGGTGATCGTGCCTGGGGACCGCGGTCCAACTGTTGATGTCGGTAGGTTGTATTTATACAAACTCATTAGAAAACTCCGATAGCGCGGTTTAGAACTCGGCCGTCTATTGGCGCGTTCCATGTAACTCGGCCTTCTATTGGCGCGTTCTATGTAGTGTCGCTACAACCCTATCAGAAAAGACTTACTTTGCTCCCTTTTTTTGAGGACCAAAACGTCACTTTTCGAATAGAAGGTATGAAAATACATTTTCATTTTCCCCTCAGGCGAAAGGCCGTTCTCGTGTGAGCTGTGTGGAGCATCTTTCTCTCAGCGGTCGAATTTACATTCGCACAGAAGAGCCACGCACTTCGACGACAAACGGTACTGTTGTACCCAATGCCCGAAGAGGTTCAAGAGGAAAAGGTAAGTCACATAGAATAGCATTTCATTTCAGTTCTGACAATGGCATCCATGAGAAAACCATATAAGTCTTTTTGCATTAAGTATGTGGTAGCAGCTATCTTATTCCCCGTGGCGAGAAAGGACTCTCTTATAGTGACAATTATAATAAAAATTGTAAACAAAAATACAAACTGATTTCAACGAATATCACTTAAATACTATATTACACATTTAATCACATGTAATCACTAATCACATGTAATCGTCGACCGAGGCGGAGCTGAGTTTTACAAACATGTGATTTGAGGCTTACTTATTTACTTCCCGAGACGTGTATACATTTTTTCTTACGGAGACAAAAAGTAATGGACAGATTTAAAAAAATATTTCACCAATAGACAGCTACATCATCCCTGAGTAACATATGTTATATTTTATCCCCGTATTCCCAAGGGAACGGGAACCACGTGGGTGAAACCGGAACAGCTAGTTGTTTATATAACACTCGTCCCCCAGGCTGTTGGATTACCACACGAAGGCATCTCACACAGGAGAGAGGCCATTGCAGTGCACCGTGTGTAGAGCTACTTTTGTCTACCCGGAGCACTATAGGAAGCACGCCAGGATACACTCCGGGGAGAAGCCGTTCCGGTGCGAGGTACGATATTAGAGGGGATGAGATTTGGGATGAGTGGGGATAAGTAGGTGAGGTTGGGGATGAGAGTGGATGAGATTGGTGATGAGTTGGAAGAGGGGATGAGATTGGGCAGGAGTTCGATGAGATGAAGGATGGTAAGGATGGGAGATGAGATAAGATTGGGAATGAGATGTTAGATAGCTTATTGGCGACAAGATTATCTAGTGCACTGTCTATCGAGCTACTTTCGTCTACCCGGAGCACTATAGGAAGCACGCCAGGATACATTCCGGGGAGAAGCCGTTCCGGTGCGAGGTACGTTTAGGATGACATTAGGGACGAGAGGGGATGAGAGAGGATGATATGATGAGATTGGTGATGAGTTGGATGAGGGGATGAGTTGGATGATATGAGGGATTATATGGGATGGGAGAGATAAGATTAGGAATGAGATGTTAGATAGGATTATACCTATTGGCGAGAAGCTTCTGCAGTGCAGTCTGTTGAACCACTTTCGTCTACCCGGAGCATTATAGGAAGCACGCCAGGATACACTCCGGGAAAAAGCCGTTCCGGTGTGAGGTATGATAATGGAGGGGATGAGATTAGCGACGAGGGGTTGGGGGTGAGTTTGGGGACGAGGGGTAGGGTTGAGAAGGGATGAGATTGGGACGAGGGGATGGGAGGGGATGAGTTGGATTAGATGAGGTGTGGGAGATGAGAGCTTGTGCAGTGCACCGTGTGTCGAGCCACGTTCGTCTACCCGGAGCACTGATAGAGCCAGGATACACTCCGGGGAAAAGCCTTTCCGGTGTGAGGTACGATTATGGGGGGATGAGATTTGGGATGAGTCGGATGTGATGAGGGATTATAGGAGATGTGAGATAAGATACGATTATGGAGGGGATGACGGGATGAGCTACCTCCATACATCACAAATATGAGAGCCATTTTTTAGGGTTCCGTACCTCAAAAGGAAAAAACGGAACCCTTATAGGATCACTTTGTTGTCCGTCCGTCCGTCCGTCTGTCAAGACCCTTTTTCTCAGGAACGCGTGGAGGTATGAAGCTGAAATTTATATCAATTACTCAGGTCTACTGTCCCTTGAAGCTGTGAAAAAATCAAACTTCTAAGCCAACGCAATCAAAAGATACAGCCGTTTATGCCGCAAATTTTCGACACTTGCAAGGGAATCAAAACCTACAGGGTGCTTCCCGTGAACTCAGAATCTTGAAATTTGGTACGAAGCAACGTCTTATAGCATAGATAAAGGAAAAATTACGAAAACCATAAATTTGCAAGGTTGTACGGAACCCTCGGTGCGCGAGTCCGACTCGCACTTGGCCGGTTTTTTTTAATATATACTGGATGATTTTTTTTTCTGTCTGGAAAAAAATATGACGCATAAGGTATCTAGAGCCGAAGTTATACACGAGATTCATTGTTAAATATTGTCATGTTTAGTGCAATTTACAAAATCTAGAAAACTACGCACAGTACTACGCGCAGCTGGCGGTTGTAGGTAAATTGCGCATAAATGAAAGCTACGAGCCTGTTTCTTTTTAAAATACTATTTCAAATATTTCAGTGTGTACTATTGACTACAATTGAGTAATGTATATTAGTTAAAGCAAGAAAAATTTTTTTTAAGTAACATTGCCAAATGAATCTATTACACTTACCTATCACACCACATTTTTTTCCAGACGGTAAAAAAAGTCACCCTGTATATTAAATCTCGTGATATGTGGGTATATCCAGTAATGGAATACCTCTGCCTACCCCCTCGGGGATAAAGAAGGCGTGAGATTATATATATTTTTTTAATTCTGATGCCAGGTGTGCGGCAAGACGTTCAACTCTCGCGACAACCGCAACACGCACCGTTTCGTGCACAGCGACAAGAAGCCGTACGAGTGCCTCGTCTGCGGGGCTGGGTACATGCGGAAACAACTGCTCTACGCCCACATGAACGCAAGCGTGAGTATACTAACACAGCATCGGGTTGGGTAGAACACCCAATTGTTGACACTCTAGTTCACCATACCAATTAATTGACACCCCAACAGCTTCATTCAAAATTAAATTATATCATATGATCTACACTAATGTTATAAAGAGGAAAGATTCGTATTTTTCTATGTTTGTAACGAATAAACTTTTACGATTTTAATAATTGTTTCACCAATGGAAAGCTGCAATATTCCTGAGTAATATAGGCTATATTTTATATCCGTATTCTTGCGGGAACGGGATACGCGGGGAAAACCGCGCAGAACCGCTAGTTAATAAGTAAGAATAATCAGATAAACTTACTTGTTTATTTGTGTTGTGCGTAATGTTTATTTGATTATTCTAAATATAATTGTGCTTCGTAATTTCGCTAATTTTGAAAAATCTGTTGGGTTGTCAATTAATTGGTAGAGTGAACTAGGGGGGTGTTTTACCCTCAGTTGTTTAGTACCCATAGTACTGACTGCCTAGTTTAGGACTGAATACCGGTGTGTAATTGAGTCCCACAATTTATGATTTTTTTTTCTTCATTGCAGGGTCATCTAGCCGAATCAATAGTGGTCAATCAACCCAGAGTACAGAAAGTTACTGAACAGGTTAATCACTTAAATGTTATTACAACGTTAAGCTATCTATACCAATAGTAATAATTGACTCGATTCTGCAGACCAGCTAAAATTTAAGTTAGCTCTATTCTTTTCCACAGCTTTGGATAGGAAAGGGACAGAATTAAGCGCATTATTACAATTTCACAAATGTCAAAATAACAAAATTGAACCTTATGAACGTATTCACATCTTATTCAAATACACGTGTTTAACAATTTTAGCGACTATGTAACAACTAACAAGGTCATGGATAAAAGTGAAAGTTAGCACGTTTATAAGGTTCAAATTAGTTGGTTTTTACATGTTTGACATTACTCTTTAATCTATGGTTTGTTTCTGCCTTTTCTTCCGTTTTCTATGGAGAAGGATAGGCTTACTTAAAATTAGGAATTTTGGCTGGTCTGCAGAATCGAGTCCACTGTCTGTCTGTAATTTCAAAGTAAATGCCAAAATTGAAGTAAAAATTCTATTTTTACGATACCATAATATCATAAAAGACTTTTAAAAAAATTATGAATTTAGCAGAAGCGCTAGAAGAAGCCTATTATCTCTGCCTACCTTTTCGAAAAAAAGGCGTGAGGTTATGCTCGTATTTATGTCTAAAAAATAATTTTACAACTAAAGTGAGTAATAATTTTATTCATTTACAAGTTTTTAAAAATCGTGTTGAAATTGTACAAGAAATAAACATTAATTAGCAATTACGATATAAACAAACAATGCAAGATATATTAAATAACAATATAAATAAGAGTAAGTAAATGTAATCACTACATAGTATATAAAACAAAGTCGCTTTCTCTGTCCCTATATCCCTATGTCCCTATGTATGCTTAAATCTTTAAAACTACGCAACGGATTTTGATGCGTTTTTTTTTATAGATAGAGTGATTCAAGAGGAAGGTTTTAGTGTTAGCATTGCATCCGTGCGAAGCCGGGGCGGGTCGCTATTAAATCTATAAAACTCTGAAAAGGATCAACGGATTTCAATGAAAATAGGGATTAGGTTGGACCGGGTGTTGTTACATGCCTCATATCTGCTATGATAAACATTAAAATACAAGTAAAACTTTTTTTTGTTTATTACAGAATTCCGATGCTGCCGTACTTACGGACACCAGTAAAACGGTATCAAGTGACGTAAGTACCTACTTCCTGTAATGGAATGCAGACATAATAGGATTATATTTTCCTTGAACTCCCGTGACCTGCTGATGTTAGATTTTTTAATCTATACAAAATCGTCGCTGTTTTGACGTATTAAGTATAACTAAATAAATATTGTAACATCTACACTAATTACTGCAACCCACGTTACGTTTACGTACCGCTAGATGACGCTGCGCTAATTTTAGAACGCGCTATCGTTTGTTTCACCGGTGTAGTATAAGTGATGCTCAAACTTTTGTTCATCAAGTTTCAATCAAGGTGCAATGGGGAAGAAAACTGACTTTTTATCCCGACAGAGGGCGTATGGTCGAGAGGGCCTAAATGATTTGTCAAAGCTGTCAAACTCCATACATTTTTTTGTTTACGTTAGCGTTTTTTCTAAACTCTGTCTAAAATGACGTTATGTGCTGCCTTTGGTTGCAAAAATAAAGGAACTCGTGCATTCCCGAAAGACACTAAACGAAGAAAGTTGTGGGAAATGGCCCTAAAACGGAAAAAGCTTTTTTACCAGCTGCAGAAGCTTTCCGTTTTTTTAACTCATCCTTTAACTGCGGCACCGTCATCAAGGAGTACATTTTCGTCACCAAAAATCTCAATGAGAAAGGAAAACAAAAAAATATGGCCGTGACAAGGACCTCTCGCTGGTGGCGACATCTGTAATTAGCTTTGCGTTTTGTTCCCCATTGGGCTTCAATCTTAAATGATAACTTCAGAGACGCACTAAGGTTGCTTCCAAGTTATTGGAACTCTCTTGCTTTGAAGAAATCGCTACGCAGGCATGGCACTAAGTGGTAGACTTTTATGCTAGTAAAATCTATCGCTGGGTCCGTTGCCTGCCTACCTACATTTTTGTACATAATATACGCTAAAACCGTATACGACGTTTTTGATTCTCATCGGTGTTGACGTCACTCCACCCCAGTCACCCTCCACGCTACTACAATATAATAATAGTATACTTACGCTGTATCCTCGAGGAGCTTACAGAAGTATTTCATTCCAAATTCAAATACATTTATTTTCTTTAGGTACAAAAGAAATTTCAATATTTTTTAAATTTAATTTAATTAGTATAATTAAAAGAAAAATATTAAATTTAGGTACAAAAAGTACACTTAGAAAGGTCAATAGTTTAATAAGAAGGCACTTGAAGATTGGCTAAATGTAAACAGCAGCCCATCACCGACGATTTGATGGTTCCAAATGCAGTAATAATAATACTAATAAATCATTTCATTGAAGTAACTTGAGTGTGTAAACTCATAGTTATTGTTAGTACGTTCTTATAGCTATGTTAATGTTTAGTAATGCAGTACCCTGAGAAGAACGAGCAACTCAAGGCAGCTCTTTTTAATATATACTGGATGTTTTTTTTTACTGTCTGGAAAAAAATATGAGGTTATCAATTCGTCTGTTTTTTTTATGTTTGTTACCTCAGAACTTTCGACTGAGTGAACCGATTTGGATGATCCTATTTTTATTTGAAAGCTGGTGCTTCCAGATTGGTCCCATTTTAATTTCGTCCAGTTCTGACAACGGCATCCATGAGAAAACCATATAAGTTGAAGATTGAAGTCGGTTTTTTTACTCTTTAGAGTGGTTTTTAACATGTCTTACTGATGCATTCCTGTAAATAACCACATTTCACTGTGTATTTTTGGATCACTTTACTAGAATTGTTTTCTTTTTCAGAATTTTGAATTGACGGAGCCTTTTGAACTAGACACCGGTGAAAATAAGTCTGGTGAGATTACAAAAGCGAAAGTTTAAAAAAAAAAAAATTTTTTGTCCACACTTTTTTTGTATTTTTTGTCCAAGAAGATAAATAACTAAATTAGTTTATTTATAATTCATGTTGACTCGGTTTTTAGTGACGTTTGTATACTGAGTGTGAGGTCGTGGGTTCAATTCCCGACCAGAGTCACCGTTTGTTTTATTTGCTTTATTAAGAGGATAAGGAAAGCGAAAGGACGGAGGATACGCCGTTGCTCAGTAGTGGGACAAAACATAGGATTTTTAAAAAAACTTTTTTGTTTTTATAATATACATGCTTATTGTGTTTCAGAAGGCGAAAATGGTGCGAAATTGTTCCTTACTGGTGATAAGAAGTTTGTCATACAAGACGGTAAGTTATACTATACCTAGATAACAATCTATACATATTACAATAAAGTTATTATTAATAATAATAAATTGTTGGACACAATTAACACATATTATGGTTATTCAGTCCCAAACTAGGCAGAGCCTGTGCTATGGGTACTGAACAACCGATAGACAGACATAAATATGAAACACCTAGACACGAAGCCAAAAGACATGTTTATGTACACAAAGTTTGGCTCCGGGCGGGAATCGAACGCGCGACCATTACTCGGAAAGCCACTACCAACTGTGCCAACAAGCCCATCAAACATAGTTTTGTCCATCTGCACAATAAATGTGAAGTAGGTATATTTATTTTATTCACAAAAATGGGCCTATATTTCTAAAACATTTTCGTTTTACTACAACTTTGGTTCATAACTATGCAACTAGATGGCGCTGTACTAAAATTAAAACGCGCTAACGTTTGTCGCGCGCAATCACATATATAGCACAGAAGCGCAAGTTACGTTTAGAGCTAGTGATATTATAAATGTATTCAGTTTTTGGGTGAGGCTCCTTTGGCAATACTGTCAACAGGTGACTCTTGTATTGTTTATTGTCTAGTCAAATTTGTACGTCCTCATATATTATGTTGTTTGGCTTGAAGTAGATTTTGCTATATTTTGCTTGCTGTATTTTTCCCACAGGAAAGGGAATTATGCCGGTTTTATTAAAATGAATATGTGTTGCTGTTTTTTTTTGGTAACGGATTTACCTATAAATTTAAAGTGATTTACAGTACGGCCGTTTTAACTTGGCTTCTCTGAACATAGGCTTCGCCTGCGCAAACCCTCTCTTATCGCCAAATGGTTGCTAAAAAATATATTGCGCAGTCATTTGCGCAACTTCAGAGCTGCAAAGTTAAAACGGCCGTACTGTATCCGTACATTTTTATTGTCAGCGAGGCGACAGCTGTCATTAAATAATATTGTTTTATAACTTACTTCACAGGTAAATCAACGATAAATCTGGTTCAAGAAGGGGACGATTCTACTCTTCTGACATTTTTACGTAAGTTTTGTTTGTATCCTAAGCGACATAGATAGTTCCAAACACAAAATTACAAGACTGTATAGAGAAGGTGGAATTCCCCATCTTCCTTGAGGCGAGGTGATCGTGCCTGGACAAGGTCCAACGGTTGATGTTGGACAGTTGTACTTACCTATACAAACTCATAAGGAAACTTCGATAGCGCGATTTTTATTAATTGTTCCGCACATATTAGACATGGTGGTATAATCTCACGCCCTTCATCCCCGAGGGGGCAGGCAAGAGGCACTCCACCACTGGATATACCCACATTTCACGAGATACATTGGACCCCTAAACGTGATAGGTGGTGAGCCCATCGCCGGACCGGGTCTGTTTACACATGTCTCAGAATTAATTCTGAGACCTGCAGGTTTCCTCACGACGTTTTTCCTTCACCGTCGAGCTAGTGATAAATATGTACGTAAGTTTTTGAAAAACTCATTGGTACATGCCAGGATTTGAACCCGAGCCTCACTGATTTTCGACCATGGTGGTCAGGGTCTGTTAGTGTAAGAAAGAAAGAAAGATGCTCTCTTTCATTCTATGTATAAACTAAAAATATAGGTAGACACATAAATATATAATATACACAAATGTATATAATGTATATATCATTCTCTTCTCTCTTCTTGTTTGCTGCGTTTTTTTTTTACATAATATTTGTATCTTAAATTTTTTTCCCCTTCTTTCCCTCTTACACTACAGAGTGCATCGTCACGTTTTCAGCGCTAGCTTCGTCATACATTTCGTGCTAATGTCATCTATGATAATAAATTATTGAAAAGAATAAAGATAGCGCGGTTTAGAACTCGGCCGTCTATTGGCGCGTTCTTTGTAGTGTCGCTACAACTGTATAGCTGTATTGGCATCATCAACCCGTAACAGGCTAACAGTCCACTGCTGAGCTAAGGGTCTTTCCTCTGAGGAAGTATGGGCCAGAATCTCCCAAGCCCACCGCGGATTGGGAGATGGTGTTAAGCTAGTGGCCACTTTTCTGGACACTTTTTTTCATTAAGTATTTTCAAGCACTGTTATTTAATGAAGGTCTGGAGCCGATCTGACGGTAAAGACGAAGGACAGTATTTTTTACTTTTTAACCGACTTCAAAAAGGAGGAGGTTAACAATTCGTCTGTTTTTTTTAATGTTTGTTACCTCAGAACTTTGGGTGAACCGATTTGGATGATTCTTTTTTTATTTGAAAGCTGGTGCTTCCCCTGCCCTGTGGTCCCATTCCATTTTTGTTCTGTCAATGTCATCCATGAAAAAAACTATATAATTTGAAGTAGTTGTTTTCTTTCATTATTTGGTAGTGGCAGCGCTCTGCGGTTTCACCCGAGTAGTTCCCGTTCCCGTGAGAATACGGGGATAAAATATAGCCTATGTTTTATTCTGTTGTATAAGCTTTATAACTGTAAAGTTTCTTCAAAATCCGTTTAGCAGTTTTTGCGTGAAAGAGGCACAAACATCCATACATCCATCCATACAAACTTTCGCGTTTATAATATTTGTAGGATTCGGCGAATATTCGTGGCATATCTAGTATTGAAGTAATAATGAAATATTGTGCAATTTTCAGAAAACTTAGATGGCAACAGCAAAACGGACGCTCTTCAGGGCATCATATCAGAGCAGTTGGGCGATCAAGTTCAGGTGATTTTTTAAATTATCTTTTAATTAGCGGGTGATCCAGTTTAGTCCCGTTCTCGTACGAATCGCCAAAAATCCCTTCATGCGTGATGCGTGCACAAACAGACAGGGAAAAGAATTATTAAAATCGGTGCAGTAGTTTCGGAGCCTGATATTGTAATTTTTTTTTATATTTATCTATACAGGGCAGGGTGACTTTTTTTACCGTCTGGAAAAAAATGTGGTGTGACAGGTAAGTGTAATAGATTCATTTGACAATGTTACTTAAAAAAATTTTTTTTGCTTAGTCTAATATACATTACTCAATTGTAGTCAATAATACACACTGAGATATTTGAAATAGTATTTTAAAAAGAAACAGGCTCGTAGCTTCCATTTATGCGCAATTTACCTACAACCGCCAGCTGAGCGTAGTACTGTGCGTAGTTTTTTAGATTTTGTAAATTGCATTAAACATGACTATATTTAAAAATTAATCTTGTGTATAACTTCAGCTCTAGATACCTTATACGTCATATTTTTTTCCAGACGGTAAAAAAAATCATTCAGTATATATAAAAATGAATCCCTTTTTCCCTTGGTCACGGCATCACGCGTTAATGGCTGAACCGATTTGGCTGAAAGTTGGTGGGGAGGTAGCTTAGAACCAGAAGACGGACATAGGATACTTTTTATTCCGATATTCCCACGGGAACGGGAACTACGCGGGTGAAACCGCGGGGCGCTGCTAGTTTATTATATTTTCCATCAGACCTTATACCTAGACCCTAGACCCGATACCTATAAAACATCCTAGTACATCTACAATATGTAACAGAGAAAGCTCAATTCCTGAAATTAGTTTGTTCAGGTTTAACTACTTAATCGATTTCTGCTGTTTTTAATGTGTTCAATTTTATAGAAAAATTAAAAATTAGCGTTATTGAATTTAGGGTTTATTATGAAAACCGTACTATTATTGCTCTTTATTTAAGAAATTTATTTAGACAAAACAAAAGTACGTCATAATTTGTTATATAATTATACTAATTGTGGTGTATTAGGAATTGCGCTTATTCTGTGATTCTATATTTCAGATGGTCGCAACAACAGACGAAACCGGGGCCATGAGGCTAGTCCAAATTCACCTAGAAAATGGGGACACTGGATGGATGGCTGTCAACCAGTGAATTTAAACGAGAAACCTATTTTGAAGTCGGATAATTACCATTATTTTTAAGCTTAGATCGCTCGGGCATTTGAAGCTTGACGATTTTTGTCCTATTCTAGAATTTTCATTGTGTCGCACAATGGAAGTCGGTAAGCCATGTCAGATACCCTTGGGTGGCTTGAAAAATTTTGACAGTGAGGGACCATCCATAAATTACGTCACACGTTAAGGAGGGGAGGGGGCCGACGAATTGTGACATTGTGACAAGGGTGTGGGAGGGTCAAGAAATCATGAAATTTGTGTGACTTAATTTATGGATGGTCCCTTAGGTGGCCACTAGCCTAACACCGTCTCCCAATCGGCGGTGGGCTCGCGTGGGAGATTATGGACCATACTTCCCCAGTGTGAGGATAGATCCTCAGCTCAGCAGTGGGCTGTTACGGGTTGATGATGAATGATGTGGCATCAGCATCCTACTAGCGCTCAAGCACAATATAATATAATCATGTTGTGTCTGCATTCCGTTACTTCACAGGGTTATGCATGTGTTGATTTCTACCTTATTATGGTACCGATGTAGTTTTTTTTAAAGTGGATAATATGTTCTTGTATTGCAATAAAATGTATCATAAATTGTGGGACACAATTCACACAGCAGAGCCTGTAATTTTGGGTACTAAACAACTGAAAACATACTTAAATAAATAAGCTTCTTAAACACCCAGTCAAGAAGCCAACAGTCATGTTCATACACACAAATATTAGTGCCGGGCGGGAATCGAACCCGCGACCTTTTACTCGGAAAGCTGAGTCCCTACCAACGGAGCCAACAGTCCCGGCAATCGTACATATTGGCTTATTTATTTGGCCGCTTTTTGGATTTTGGTTTTGAAGTACTTACAAAATTACATTTAGTCTAAATAATGCTTAGGCCAAATGTACTTTTTCAAATCATTTTTTTGTACCATCTTCAGTTTTAACGATGTTGAAAGATAATCCAGTTGAGTATCGATGTAAATTATATTTAATTTACCAACTTCTCATTTAGGGTCGCGACACATCTGCGGAACGTACAGCGTCGAAGATTCGGTGAACAACATACATTGACGTTTCACTTTAAAGATAAATGGATCAGCCACCCGCGTCAACCGTAATGTATGTTGTTCACCGAACCTTCGGCGCTGTACGTTCCGCAGATGTGTCGCGACCCTAACGTTGTAGAATGTATAGTTGTATGTTCTTAATTATGTTTTTTGTGATGTCTTAGGTTATTTTATGTATATAATAAATGAAATGAAGTAGTATTTTTGTGATTTAATTTATTAATACATAAATATACAGAGTATAAAATAGCGCCTTGCCTAAAGTTCTAGTAACTGCGGTATCCACATCAAATAGTATTTTTTTAAATTATGTATTTAAATGACTCTGGGTTCAAGGGCTTTTGAGCCAACAATGGGTTCGATTCTGCTTTACAACGACTAAACTTAGTTAAGTTTACTCCTGTCATTTTCTTTCTCCTAGAAAAGAAAAGAGATGAGAGATTTAGTTTCGTCAAATTTAAAATTAGTCCTGTCAACTAAAGCATTTCATAACGTGTTTAGTGCATAAGTAAAGAAGTCACCACTAAAATCAGAGATTAAAATATTATAGGGCATAGAGTGGGACAAAGCGAGGAAAATTTGAAGCCAAAAGATATTCCAAGTGGAATAAGTCTAGTACAATTTCGACCTAATGACAGCTCGCTTGACAACTGACATGACGCTTGAGCTTCAAACATGCTTCAAGGTTTTGTATGAAAATATTCCTAATGCCCCCTCTATGTCCTATTATATTTTAATCTCTTTGACTAAAATACAGCCTCTGACAGGATTAAATTCGGTAGGTTACCTTCTATCCCTTTTCTTTTTTTGAGGTAAGACAAAGACGGGACTAAACTAAAATAAGTTTAGTCTGTAAGAATCGAACCCATAACTTATAACTTTTTACTTAGAATTAATAAAGTTATGACCTAGCACAACCCATTGGATTCCTTTGCAGCTTAATAATTATATCCAGAACAGCATAAATGGGCTCATCTTCCCTATTGAACGTCATTGCTCTCAAATTATTCATGTTAGCCACTCTGTCTAACACGTACTTGTATTTATTATAGACATAAACCCCTTCTGTGGTACAAACATAAGGTTTGAAATAGGCATCAGTGGTTATTGCTGTCACGGAGACTCTTTCGTGGGAGTTCACAGCTCTTGTTCCAATTTTGACTCTAAATAGGATTTTTCCCTGTGTGAAGAATATGTTGTCATCATCGTCCAGTATCAAATTGTCTACCTTCACGCCTTGCAGCTCAAAAACGGGGTTGACAGTCCGCAAAATTCTATCATAAACGAAAGCCTCTTGTATGTTGTTTGTAAAATACAGGACGTCCTTGAAAAATAGGCTTTTTATGTTATCTCGTATTCTTAAACTCTCGGGAACTCTGTTTCTGTTGATTCTGAATATACCGTCTGCACCGCCACAGTAGACTGTGTTAGTAGCTTGATCTATTGCAACGGCTGTCGCGTTTCTTATACCGTCAATGAGACCAGATTCTCTGGTATCAATTTTCAGATAACCAAGAACTCTTGTAGGCACTCTAGATATTTGGTCTAGAGTAAAATAGAGGGTGTTGTCGTTCCTGTTGAGGACTAAATTGTGGATTCGATTTATACCGTCTTTTAATATCTCTATGTCGTGGTACCGGTCGTTGAAATATACGCCATGACAGTTTTTGTCGCCTTGTATCGTGTGCACAAAGATGGCCGCCAACAGGAATAGTCTCATCGTGAATCTGTGGAAATATAATAATACGGTCTTACAAAACACAGAACTCTAAAGAGTAAAAAACCGACTTCAATCTTCAACTTAACTATATACCTAGTTTTCTCAAGGACGCCATCAAATTGAAATGGGACCACACGGGAAGCACCAGCTTTCAAATAAAAAAAGATTCATAAAAATGGGTTCACCCAATCGAGAGTTCTGAGGCAACAAAAAAAACACAGTTGAATTAATAACCTCTTTTTTTTGAAGTACCTACCTTGAAAATGGGTTTTAAAGTTAAACAGTTCAAAACAGATACTATCACTTTCTTGATAATAATGTGGTAACGCGGCAACATCTTTTCTAAACAGTAAGTAAGTACCTAGGCTAATCTGTAAGTGATTATTTAAAAACTGGCTTTCTAATTTTACAAATTATCTTCGAGGAAATATTACATAGGTAGGTACCTACAACAATACAACTAAACCTTTTGTATTAGGGCTGCTACTTCTCAGTTCTCAGAAGCACTCGTAGCCCTGCGGTGCCAGTGTGTTTGTAACGATCACACTGGTTAAGCAAAGTTGGGTGCGGTCAGTCAGTGGATGGGTGGATGGGTGGACCGCCTAGTGGCATTTATATTACGAGAGCTTCCGTGTTTCGGAAGGCACGTTGAATTGTTGGTCCCGGTTTTCGTTGTGTTTACGCACAATGGAAGTCGTCGCTTTAAAAAATTCTGACTGATAAGTGGCCACTAGCTTAACACCATCTCCCTATCCGCGGTGGGCTCGCGTGGGAGATTAAAGCCCATACTTCCTCGTGTGCGAGGAAAGATCCTTAGCTCAGCAGTGGGCTGTTACGGGTTGATGATGATGATGACTACTCCGTTCCGTTATAACATAATACTAGTTAAAACAATTTCTTTTATTAGACACTACACACAATAAATCGGTGTTATTAGCATTGACATTCAATAACCGAAATAAAAAATACTTCTGTTACTCGTATGGTTATATTTGTTTGTGTAACAGGCACATTGGACTTTGAATTCTATACTAAGGGTACGTAAAGTCGAGTTCAGGGTTGACCCACTATCTGGATATGTGAACTCGACCTTGTTAGGTTTTCATAAATATCATTTTTTTATGTGGAAATCTGACAGATTGTATGTTAACTTCGATCTTGACATTATTTGAAAACTTCTGAACTGATTAGTCTATTTTTTTGTTATTAATCATTTGTCTTTTGCCAATTTTATTCAAAACTAGCGGATGCCCAGCGGCGTTGCTCGCGCGGATTCCGTTTATTCCCGTTCCCGTGGGAATTTCCGAAAATCCCTTCATAGTGGTTGCCTACGACATATTTAAGACACCTACATACCATATTTCAAATAGCGGGTACCCAGCGGCGTTTTCCCGCTTGGATATAGTTTATTCCCGTTCCAGTGGGAATTTCCAAAAATCCCTTCATACCAATTTCCTATGACATATCAGACACCTTCATACCATTTTTCAAGTTTCTATGTGTTATCGTTTCGGAGTAGTACGTATTTCTCTTTTTAACCAGTTTTTATATTTTCCCGCAGGAATGAGATATTTTCCTGGAATAAAAAGTAGCCTAGATGTTGACCCGGGTACTCAGTTATCTCCATACCAAATTTCATCAAAATCCGTCCAGTAGTTTTTGAGTGATGCGTGCACAACCAGACAGACAGACAGACAGACAGACAGACAGACAGACAGACAGACAAAAATTCCAAAAATTGGTGTTTCGGTATCTATATCGATAACTATATACACTTCCGTTAAAATTTTCAAAAAATATTTAATGTACAGACACGGCCCCGTTAGAGTTTTATTATATGTATAGATAAATTTTGTAGAAAAAAATCTAGGTAGTTACATAATTATAAAAAAAAAACTAAAATATTATTAGAAACAGACAAAATGTCAAAGTGATTTTTCAATATTATTGTATTGAGTTATGCACGGTCCCAACCACTCCATAGTTGGAAATTAATTAACTCCTTTCGTAGGTAGACATTTTTTTTATTGAAAAACTTGTACTTTAGCTATTCTGTCATAGAAATATGAAGATACAGACTTTAGTATTCTAAAATGACACTTCAAGCCGTTTCTATACTGATAAAAGTCTGGACATACGGACAGACAGAAGGGAGACAAAGTGATACTTAGTATATAAGGTTTATTTTATATATTTTATTATAACCTATGCACAAATTCGGGGTCTTCAGACACAGACTTAATTAAGTTTAAAAGAGGGTCTCAAAAAGTTGTTAAGTCTAATATTCTGTTTTATGAAATAAATTTAATCTAATTCTAAAAAAAACAATAATTATGACGTCATAAATATTGCAAAAAAATTACAGTTAGTATTTCACTTAGGTGCCTTTAAGGTACACAACCTACGCACAAATTCAATGATTACGACTATCATATTATTTACAAAAAAGTATAGGTACACTATTTCACTTACCGTTAAAAGTAACTTCTCTTCAAAACAAAGCCTTAATTATAAGTAGGTTGGTAGGTAATTTACTATTGTAACTTAAACACTGCCATACTAACTTTTGGTTAACGAATTGTTATATAACACTGTTCGCAGTATGGCCGATAAATCGAGAATGCCCACTGAACCATGAACTGCTCATGACCAGTTTATCTATAGATATATCTGTACTAATACAATCAATGTGATTCTGTTTGTTCGTTTCTCTAGTTATAGGGCCTCGGTGGTTTTAAGTTGTGATCTTGTGATAGTATACTCAAACTTTCACCCTTTTTCCGTTGACGCATCGCTTGCGTAATCAGTACGTGCGCTACATATAAACCTTTTGAGATGTTGGGCATTGTCTGTCAGTGAATGGGGGACCGCTGCGACTCCGTGCACAGGTTGAACAGGAACGGACCGGCCTGAGTGAGTGTAGACAGGCGAGATCTGCGCTAGGTACCACCCCTGGACCGGCGTCTCTCCCGCACCCTGATATAATGATGCTTGGAACAGATTCTCCAGCACTCTCCACAAAAAATACAAAATATATAAGTACTTAGGTATTCATAAATAACTTAATTTAGTATTATGTATGTATGAATTGATTAAAACTGTAGTGTACGGAAAAATCATTAAGTAATTGATTTATTATTACGCTGCATCCGTAATGTAATATTGTACTGTAAGAATTATTAAATAAATAAAAAAAAATAAGTGTGTGTTTCTAGCCTAGCCCTGCTTCTTTTCTACAAATTTAGTTTCGAATATTTCGAAGTACCTAAGTTGTTTTTTTTTGTTACATCATTAAATTATAAATGTACAAAAATTACAAATATTTTAGGTGCATACCTATTACTACCTACCTCATCAGGATTCGCACTTGAGCCTGAACATCTATGAAAATTGCAAACAAATTATGCCACAGTGCAGCACTAGTGTTTATTTAGTCTAATGCCGTAAACAATGTCGTAGGAAGGTCGTAGGTTAACATGAATGACCGGGTCAAGCGGGAACAGACCTTCAAACTGATAAAAATATGCTATTCATGATCTATTGAATTATGATTTTACTGATTGCAAAGGAGTATATTCTCAACTCGTCGGAATTGTTTTTATATTTACGAGATAAAAATACTTCAAAATTGTTTTTTTGTTTGTTAGGGTATACCAGTGATAGCCCGGACGGTTAAAGAGCCGGCCGAAAATCAGTGAGGCTCGGGTTCAAATCCTGGCATGTACCAATGAGTTTTTCAAAAACTTACGTACATATTTATCACTAGCTCGACGGTGAAGGAAAACATCGTGAGGAAACCCGCAGGTCTCAGAATTAATTCTGAGACATGTGTAAACAGACCCGGTCCGGCGATAGGCTCACCACCTATCACGTTTAGGGGTCCAATATATCTCGTGAAATGTGGGTATATCCAGTAATGGAATACCTCTGCCTACCCCCTCGGGGATAAAAAGGCGTGAGATTATATTATTATTATATATTATTATACCTACTTCCCAAATAGCCCCATTGCATGAGTATTACAATATCTTCTATACTTATAATTAAACTCTTAACGGAGCCGTGTCTATAGTCTGTACATGAAATATTTTTTGAAAATTTTAGCGGTATTTTTGAAATTTTTGTCTGTCTGTCTGGTTGTGCACGCATCACGCAAAAAGTACTGGACGGATTTTGATGACATTTGGTGTGGAGATAACTGAGTAACCGGGTCAACATCAAGGGTACTTTTTATATCGGGAAAATGTCTCGTTCCCTCGTTTCGGAAATTCCCACGAGAACGGGATCCGCACAGGCAACGCCGCTGGGCACCCGCTAGTTTTCACATAAATTTGTCATTAAAAAGCTTTATAAAACCTTTGCTAGGTTAGGTACCTCCTTGGTTGCCATATTTCGGAGTAAAAAAGCATTCCATTTTTTAATTAGGTTTACGAAATGAGTATTTATTCGACCGCTAAAACACGACAGATATCTATGGATTTTCATACAACTTTTGCCGGCCGCTGCTCGCATGTATTTGGCCAGTACAGCAATTTCAATTTATTTTGAAGAAGCTATGAATGAAGCTATAATAATAATAATAAATCATTTTATTTCAGGCTCGAGGCCCATATATGTTTACATTTAGTTACATAACATTAACAATTGCAATTAAATTAAATAAATTAAATTAAATTAAATAATTTCAATAAAATTAGATAAAAATTACATACTTTACATGGTAAAGTTAATGTCAACATTTCATTTTATAATCATAATCAATCCATTAATATATTTTCACTATGTCTGAGAAAACAAAATATTATGCTTCTTGTCCTCAACCATACATGCTGAAGCGGTGAAGTTGAAATGACGTTCAATAACCTTCACCTGGGCATGATTCCCTTAGCATAGAACATCTCCAGTATGCCGGGGATCATTTGCCTAGGGTACTTGCTATGCTCTTCGCTCTATGCATTAGTCATAGCTACTTACCTGACGCAATGATTAAAACGGTTGTAGTACCTGTACCTAAAAACCGTACAGGCGATGCGTCAGATATAAGTAACTACAGACCCATCTCATTGGCCACCATAGTAAGTAAAGTGTTGGACAGTATGCTTGACAAGGCGCTGCAGAAGATCGTGCCGCTCCACGACGCCCAGTTTGGGTTTAGGTCAGGTCTATCAACCGAGGCTGCGGTCCTGTGTCTCAAGCATACTGTCCGATATTACACAGATCGTAGAACACCAGTTTACGCATGCTTCTTGGACTTATCCAAGGCTTTCGACCTGGTGTCCTACGATCCCCTATGGAAAAATCTAAGCCAGGCTGCGGTACCTGGAGAGCTGGTTGAGCTGTTTAAATATTGGTACAGCAATCAGAGTAACAGGATAAGATGGGCGGGTTCACTGTCGGTCTCCTACAAATTGCAGTGCGGGGTGAGACAGGGAGGCCTAACTACGCCAAGGCTGTTCTGTCTGTATATGGATCATCTGATAGAGGAGCTTAGCGGCACTCGAGCGGGTTGTTCAGTCGGAGGGCAGTGCTTCAATAGCATCAGCTACGCTGATGATATGGTGGTGCTTAGTCCTTCGATTTGCGCACTAAATAAGCTACTGGCCATATGTGAAAGGTACGCAGAGGCACACGGCCTCAGGTACAATTCTAGTAAGACTGAGTTACTGATATTCAAAGCTGGCACAAAAACATACAGCATAGTACCACCAGCCATGTTAGGGGGCGTTCAGTTGAAATTAGTAACACAGTATAAGTACCTGGGGCATTGGGTCACTGCGTCTCAAAATGATGACGTGGACGTGGAGAGGGAGCGCAGGGCACTGTCAGTGAGATGCAACATGTTGATCCGCAGGTTTGTTGCAAGTTAACCTTGTTCAGATCATATTGCCAAACTTTTTATACTTGCAGCCTGTGGATCAACTGCACGAAGAAAGCTTATAGTGCGCTGCGCGTCCTCTACAATAACGCGTTCAGGATGGTGATAGGGCAGCCGCGGTACTGCAGTGCGTCGGGGATGTTCGCGGAGGCACACACGGACGATTTCCATGCCATTATGCGGAAACGCATCGCGTCCCTGATGCGCCGTGCGCGCGGCAGCACCAACGGGCTCCTCAGTGCGGTCGCAGGGGCCTATGACAACCCGATATTCGGCCACTGGGCGAAATTGCACGCACCACATTGTCATGCATGTTATGAAAAGTAATTTTTTAAATATGTTTAAGTTTAAGTTTAGTATTAATTTATTTTATTTTTTAATCTTAATAATGTGTAATTATGGATGTAATCTGAAATAAAATGCAATTTATTTATTTATTTATTTAATAAGTGGACTTGTAAGTTCCTACTTTGAATAAAACAGACTTTGACTTTATGGATTGTTCTTGGCGACAAATTCATCACTTACTTATTTTAAATAAATAACGTATACATTTTACGACCACACTTTTATTGGTGAATAAATTTCAGCGATAAACCGCAGAACGCGGCCAAAGATTGCTCAACATTGCTTCCTTGTAGCGTGAGCTCCAATAAGCTCGCGTCAGCCCGGGCTATGTGCAACGCGTCACTCATTGCATTTTCTCTCGCGGCGCTCTTCGTTCTTCTGTCAGGCCAGCGGCTCCAGGATGGCGAGGTTAACGACCCCATCGCTCAGCTCGTCCGTCGAGGCCTGCTGAAGGCCAGCAAGGACAAGGCACAGCGAAGCTCGACAACGGCCCCCAGGAAACTCAGGTACGACAATGCAGATCCCATCCTGCGCCCAAGGGTCGTCGAAGGCACTCGTGATGTCGACAACAAGTACCCATTTGTGGTATCTTTCCAAATTCAGTGGACTAAAGAAGATGCTGAACAAGAAGAATCGTTATCCTTCATACCAGAAGGCCCCTTTAGGACTTGTACGGGCAGCCTGATCACCGAGACTTGGGTGTTGACTGCGGCACATTGCGCGGGCCAGACAATTGTTCGGTTCGGGGATATGAGCGAGCCTTTAAACACTACGAAAAACAAGAGGACCGTTTTGAAAGTCATCGAGCATCCTAGTTATAAACAGCTTAATATAGATGTAGGGCTGTTGCTTCTGAGTGAGAGGATCCCGGTGACGCCGGGCAGGGTGTCGGCGATAGAGCCTGATGCCATGCTGGGCCACACAGTGGCCTACGCTGGCTTCGGCGCTACATTCATTTGGGAAAAAAACACGGAGGAATTTACGAAACTATTCGCCTTGGACGTGATGAAGCCTCTGCAAATCGGCGAGGCAGTTATTGACATTTGCAGCAAGGAAGAGAGGTCTAATGACATTCCCGTGATCTGTCTGAGGACTAAATGCAGTCAGCGGAACCACATGCCTTACAAAGGCGACTCTGGTGGTCCGCTCCTGTACAACGGCAGGATCGCTGGCGTAGCCAAGTCTGTAGACATTGAACTCAAAAGCTTCTATTACACCCCGGTCGCTCCCTACCTTGACTGGATCAACGCTGTCATAAGCACGGACAGTTAGACATTAGTATCTATCCAGGCTCGGCGACAGGCATGTTGCAGGTACCTTTTTTTTGACCGGTTATGTGGGGCTCTGCAGCATAGTGCTGCCATACCCACCATAAACCCAGGGATTTTCCTCCTCGCCGCTTCGGACCCAGATGGTGGCGTTATGTAAAAGTAAAGCTGTATTAAATCCTAAATGGGAAATATTTTTTCTTTAATAAAACCGAGATCTCTGTTAATAATCTCGGTCTCGGAGATAATAATCTCGGTTTTATTAAAAATAAAAGTTTTATTATAATAAAAAAAATAAAAAAACAATCTCACGCATTATATCCCCGAGGGGGTCGGTAGACAGAGTAAGTAAGTAAGTAAGTAACAACTCTTTATTGTACACCAATAAAAAATATGCAACAAATGACATAGTGATTACAAAAAAGTACAATAGGCGGTCTTATCGCTTTAAGCGATTAAGACAGAGGTATTCCATTTCTGGATATACTTACCCAGTTTTCTCGAGATATTCTTTGGACTCCTAAGCGTGATAGGTGTTGAGTCCATCTATTTACACATGTCTCAGAATTAAATCTGGGACCTGCGGGTTTCCTCACGATGGTTTCCTTCACCGTAAATCTAGTGATAAATATGTAGTTAGGTAAGTTTTGAAAAACTCATTGATACATGCCAGGATTCAAACCCGAGCCTCACTCACTGATTTTCATCATGTGATGCAGGCTCTTTAAAGGCTATCACATCTCTAATAATTAATACCTGTTTGGTAAGTACCTACTTATAATAAAACTACCTATTTAGTACTTTTGCAAACGGATATATACTCGTAAACTTAATATTAATAATAAATAATAATCTCACGCCTTTCATCCCCGAGGGGGTAGGCAGAGGCATTCCATTACTGGATATACTCACATTTCACGAGATACATTGGACCCCTAAACGTGATAGGTGGTGAGCCCATCGCCGGACCAGGTCTTAATAATATATACTTAATATTATAAAGAGGAAAGATTTGTATTTTTGTATGTGTGTTACGAAAAAACTCAAAAACTACCTACTGAACCGATTTAAAAAAAAACTTTCACCAATGGAAAGCTAGAATATCCTTGAGTAACATAGGCTTTATTTTATTCCCGTATTCCCACGGGAACGGGAACTACGCGGGTGAAACCGCGCAGAACCGCTATAGTTATCAAATAAAATAAGTGGTCAGCTATTCTGACCTCTAGTAAATAAAATCCTGAATAGCATTAAGAACTTACCCGTAAAAATGTTTAAAAGAAAATTGTATACATGGCTCAATGAATGTAATTTTAATTAATTTTAAAATTAAGTAAATAAGGTATGTCTATTAGGCCTAAGTTTTTTTTTCTTGCCTTTTAATTACGGCGAACATGTATGCACTGCCAATACTGTATTTTTTTCATGGTGTTTGACGCAAATAAAGAAATATTCTATCTACATTGTTATTAACAATGTTACCAAATGCCGTTTAACGCTGTCGGCTATTAAAAAATTGCCTTAGATAGGTAGTACCTAACCGGCGAAGGTTGAAAGTATTCGACGGAATTAACAAACTGTGGAAGTACCGGTCAACTCGTTCTGATAAATCTGATAAGGCAGCCATTATTGAATGGCAATGCCATGTCCGGTGTGTGTTTATAGCTTATTCGACGCAATCATGTATGGGAAGGGATCTGGGGCGAGGTCGCCGCAATTATAAAGCGATTGTACTATCATCCGGTGTGGTCCAAAGTATTAGGTTTATAAGATTAAAATATATTAGGATATAGATTAAAATATAGTAGGGCATTGGGAATATTTTCATACAAATTTTTGAAGCATGTTTGAAGCTCAACCGTCATGTCAGTTAGTATGAACGCGAGCTGTCTTTCGGTCGAAATTGTACTAGACTTATTCCACTTGGAATAACTTTTCGGCTTCAAATTTTCCTCGCTTTGTCCCCTCTATGCCCTATATTTTAATCTCTTAAAGGGACACCAAAAGAAAACCACTGTTTTTATGTTGTCTCAAATAATTGGTTATTATTGATTTTAGAAGGTGCGTTTATGGGACGCGTATGGTTCAACTCAGATCTTTTGGTTAAGTGAGTACTATGGAATATGGAATGCAGTCAAATACAGTGAAGTGTTCCTTGTGACTGTTAGCTAGGGACTGAGGGTCGTATCAAAATTGAAACATGGTTAGGTAGGTATACTTATTAAAAGAAAACTAAGATTACGCTGTCGACGGTAGAGGAAGACGAACTCGTACCCAACATCGACCAGATCGGCGATGCGTTGAAGAAAAACCAGATAAAGAGTACCCGAAACCGACGATGCATGAGTCGTTTGATGGATGTGAAGGGAGCACCAGAGATCTGCAAGGTTCGTAGTGGCAGACTATAGTCTCTGCCTATCCCAATGGGAAATAAGCTTGAGATTATGTATGTATGTAAGATTACGATAACCGCGTAAGAAACGGGACCCCTAACTAAACAGAAGTTTTCTTCCTACAAAATAATTCTCGACGAGGTCGCAAAATTCACATCTTTCTAGGGTCGTTCATAACCCTGGCCACGAGACTCGGCACTGCTCTGAAGAGGGGTAACGGATGACGTCACAGTAGGTAAAACAAACAATTGACAGTTTTGTTACGTCACAGTCGCCCCTCCCGCATCTAATATGCGGGGAATTTCGTTGATTGAGGGCTAAAGGTAGACTGCCGTGGGTCGCGACTAATCGCAGCGCGCGCGATCGATCGCATGCGACTGACGCGCTTGGCTGATGCGACAATAGTCAACGTATGAAAATGTTTGGCGCCATTTCCGAAGTCTGCGACAGACGCGTGCGGCCGCCGTCTGTCATTTTCATACATTGACCTGTCGCACGCGGCTGCGATCCAGATCCCTATGTGAGACAAAACAAAACAATATCCATACCGTGAATAAAACTATAGATAAAACATATACTTACGCTATCATTTTAAAAAAAAATCTTCACAAAAATACTATCTAAGTACAAAATTAAGATTGCTAGGATTAGCTTGGCTGTCCAGAGGAGAAATGCTGCTAGCATTTGGGTGCCTTACCTCAACATGGTGCGCTGGAGGAAATTTTTTATCTTTAGTTTAGTTTGTAAATATTATGTGTATTTTATAATTATTATTGTCATATTTAAACAAATCAGTCCCAGATTGCTAAATAAAGCTGCCGAAATTCAACGTAGCTAGCAGAGAGACTGGGGGCCAATTCTACTAAATGACAGCGGTGATAGTTGTATGACTGTGGTCACTCAATGGTGATATTATGTCAAATTTTGACACTTTTCGTATTCTGTTAACTGTCAGTTTTCACAATCATTCAACTATCATTGTTGACCACTTTTGGTATTCTACTATTCCTACCATGGAATGGCGCTGTCCAGTGATTGCTTTTTTCCCCTTATTTTAAGGCATTGGCAATTTAGCCATCAGTTCTAAACACGACACGAAATTCAGATTTTAGCTCTGCTTCAGAGTCTATGCACAAAAATACACAAGTTTCTTCAAAACTTATCGAAATGTCACATGTACCATAAATAAAATCAATCATCTAAAGATTTTAGTGCCGAAAACCCGAAATAAAACTAATGACACGCATGGTAGTAATAGTTATATATGGTAGGCAACACCTAACGTAGTCCACAGTCATTCCATTGTTATGCCACTATGATTTTAGTGGAATACAAATTAGATGTCATAGTTGCCAGTTGCAGCATAATGGAATGATAGTTCGATGACAATGGCTGACATTTAGTGGAATTGGCCCCCTGGTTGACCAAACCATCGAACTCCTATAGCTTACGCCACGCACCAAAGACATGCGCACAGACAATAACCGTTTTGTTTATTTTGTGTTTTGACGGTTTGACGTTAGCTCATTGTCTTCATATTTGGAAATTGAAAGGAAAGCAAGGATTATATTCGTGTATAGATACTAATAGTAGGTACGTAGACGATGCGGCGGAGCATCTATTGGCTTAGGTTAAAAAGACGGTAGGTATCTAGGTACTTTACACGTAACTACCTACTAAGTATATTATGAAAATACTAAATCCTACTAATAATAAATAAAATAAAATAAAAAAATCTCACGCCTTTCATCCCCGAGGGGGTAGGCAGAGGTATTCCATTACTGACCCCTAAACGTGATAGGTGGTGAGCCCATCGCCGGACCGGGTCTGTTTACACATGTCTTAGAATTAATTCTGAGACCTGCGGGTTTCCTCACGATGTTTTCCTTCACTGTCGAGCTAGTGATAAGTATGTGCCTACGTAAGTTTTTCAAAAACTCATTGGTAGGTACATGCCAGGATTCGAACCCGAGCCTCACTGATTTTCGGTTGGCTCTTTAACCGTTCGGGCTATCACTGCTCTAGTTACTATCAGGGCCTGATTAACCCTTAGGCTAATTAGGCTACAGCCTAGGGCGCGAGGATCAGCGAGGGGCGCTAAAATTGTGTCTTCGCATGCCCTAATCTAGCATCAATGCATCTACCCTACATATTTCAACTACCTAGACCGAGACAAAACACTAAAACTAAATGCGCTTGAGAGTCCCTGATTTTATCAATAAATTTTGAAAACAAACACTGACTTGTTACTCGAATCGGTTGGTGGTCGAGCGACTTGGTGAGCTGGCAAAGGAGTAGTGCCTAGTGCGAGTTTTGTTTTATCCGCCTCGCAATAACAGGCGTCAATTTCAAATTGATTTTGTATGGAAAAACACACCTGGCGGGGGCGCGTCCTCATATTTTATTATTTTTATTTGCCTAGGGCGGTCAGAACTATTGATCAGTCGCTGGTTACTATATTATTATAAAAATACTAAATCCTACTAATATTATAAACGTGAAAGTTTGTATGTATGGATGTTAGTTCCTCTTTCACGCAAAAACTACTGAACGGATTTTGATGAAAGTTTACAGTTATATATCTCACTAGCGACCCGCCCCGGCTTTGCACGGGTGCAATGCTAATACTAAATCCTTCCTCTTGAATCACTCTATCTAACAAAAAAAACCGCATCAAAATCCGTTGCGTAGTTTTAAAGATTTTAGGGACATAAGGACATAGGGATATAGGGACAGAGAAAGCGACTTTGTTTTATACTATGTAGTGATAGTGATACATCAGAATATAGCCTAGGTATTTGTTATACTACCTAGGCTATATTTCATAAAACCGCCCCGGTGAAACCGCGGGGCGCTAGATAAAACCAATAATATTCGACATTCATAATTGACTAACGGTTGACCAGCGGCGTTGCCCGCGCGGATCCTGTTCAGCCCTGTTCCCAATCTTCTAGATATACTTATTACCCGTTAAAAACCTATACCCCGCTAGGTCTGGAAGCATGAAATTTTGCATAATGGGTAAGCGACCATGTTTGGTAATTGAATTCTTGAATAAACAGGATTTGAGCGGGCAACGCCGCTGCGCACCCGCAAAACTTTATGTCTTTAAAAACGTATGTGGGCTTACTTTAAATAAACTCATAAAAGTTGAATATTTGGTGATGTTACCTCATTCATGGGTCAAAACAGTTAGGGACCCAAAGGTAATGTTGTAATTCTGTTTTTGGCATAGCCCGGCACGTGGTGGACCTTGGTGAATTCTGCAATGGACCTTACGAGGTCGAACTGTACCCAAAAATAAGAGGCAGATGACCAAAGATACTTGCCCCACTTTTGATAATGTGTAACCAAATGCAAAAAAAATCCTAGATTAAATACCTAACAAAAAAACAAGTGACTTCGACCGAAATATTCGAAATCGAATTTGTGTTTTTCTTCAAGTTCTTCATCAGTTCCACTTCAACAAATAAGTAAAATATCTATAGGTTGTATTCTGAACGCTTGAAATGTTGCTGAAATTATCAAAATGCCTATAAAATTGGAGTATTCATGGATCCTATAATTTATACTGCATCGTAATAAAAATGGGACCAATCTGAAAGTACCGATATATCCTTCTAAATAAAGAAAGATTTTTCAGAAAGAGATTTAAATATTTTAAATCTCTTTGATTTTTCCAAATCAGTGACGGAGTTCTAAAAGTAACAAGCATTAAAAGTGCAACCGCCTTTTTTTAACAGGTTATCCGGGTTCAGCCACTGTAGAATTCAAATATTGTCTCACGCTAAATCTCACAACATACCTATATATATCAAGGGGACAGGGTCGAAATCGCCTTACGTGCCAAACGCATTCAAAATCGCCTTACATGCACTACCCTTATTTCGCTAATTAACTTTTTAATCCTGGAGGAACTGTAGGTAGGTACCCGACGACTATCGCTGCTACACTACATAACTAAATACCACCACAGACCATTTAAACTGGTCTGTGATATCACCTATTTCATTCATAGTTCTTTTGTACTCTGCATCAGCCATTAGAGGCACGTACTTGAGCTAGATATTGTTAGAATTATACTAATGCGCCATAATATCTCGATTTGCACGTTGTTCGATACATTTCGAGGAACTAATGATGCCTATCTTACAATAGTTTTTATTGCATAACAATGTTTCTATGTAACCTTCACGACTATACAAGAAAACCTGCGCTCTTCAATCATTAGCTTATAAATTATAATCCAACATAAAATTGCAACAATTGGCTACAAATTGATTAAATTGTACTAATACCTGCAATAAAAATCACATACAGTATTTTTATAGCCTTCCTAATAAGGCGGCCAATTAGATCGGACCTCCAAAAATCAATTGAATAACATTCTACAGTAGGTCTCAATAAAATGGTTATGCAGTCCAAAACAAGATGGCCGTAAAAGTATTTTATAATACACATTCCCCATATGGTAATCGAGAACAAAGCAACGAGATTAAATTAGTGCTGGCAGCCAACATCTCTCCGCCAAGGACCAGTGGAACACGACGTTCGAATTTCAAACAATAAAGCGCGAACGCGTTCGAAATTTCGAAATTTGAGTAATGACTTGTTTTTGTTGTTAATGGCAGGAACGCCGATTTTGAGATTAGGCTTTTGGTTCAATTAAAAAAATAAGTGGAACAATCTCCGTTTTCCTGTATGAACGACCTCTTAGGCTTAGTTCGCTTCTTTTATTTGTGACGGTCCAATTTGCTTTGTTGTAAGATCTTAGTAGCTTACTTGGCAAGTTGGCACCTTACTTTGATATCCAAATTCTATTAGCTACCAGTTTTATTTTGAAAACGTTTTTTTTTTTCACCCAAATGAGAATCCGACCTTCAGCGAATCCAACAGTGTAAAACTAATTTAAATTTAGGTATAGGTATCTATATAATGGTGATTTTGGAGATTTTCTGTGGGATGCAGATTTCCCCCCTACCTTTTTGGTGAGATTTCTTAGAGTCGTCATATGCGTCAATATAAGTACACAACTTGCTCGACGGTGAAGGAAATCACGAGGAAACCCGTAGACCCAGAATAGGAAGTCAAAATATTCTACAAATTGGTTTAATAGGTAGGTACTCAAAGGGATAGGACGGTGTTCTTTTGACACAAGTTTGACACATTTAAATTTAGTTCTACTAAGTAGTAGAACCACAGATTGTAATAGAGATGGAGGTACCCGTATGTGGATAGATAGAACTATACGTACTCAATTTAGATTATACACGTAGGCACATATAAAAAACTCTTCTAAAAGTACCTACTTATTAAAAATATCTACACCTAGTTAACATTTTAAAGAATCCATTATTCCCCGACGTTCCCACAACGTTGCGGAATGCCTAAAATCGCCATTATGAAACCTATGGTGTATGCAAATCGGATTGTTTAGAAAAAAGAATGAAAGTTTCAAGGTCCTCTCTCACGGAATTTTGTTCTTGTAACAAAAGGTGTTAAACGGTTTTTTTAAAATACAATCTCGTTACATACCCACCATAGTTACACATTTTGTACTCGTACATTTACGACACTAAATTAATCCCATCAAGTGCTGGATTCATACTTTTCATAAGTTTACGCCCACGCCACTTTAACGCCATAAAAGAACAAAAATATCTCGCGCATCTCGCTGGCTAGGCATGAGTAGGTATTCCATTTCTGGAAACACCTACGTTTCACAGTATATTACTTGGACCCCTAAACGTGATATGTTGTGAGCTCATCGCCGGACACCGGGGCGGGGTGTCTCAGAATGAATTCCTCACGATGTTTTTCTTCACTGTCAACGTATTATCAACGCGACGTCGAAGAAAAATTAAGACAGAAGACAAAAACGTAGATCCGGGACTGTCCTTCCTTTTGTCTTCGCCGTAGTCGGCTATAAAGTATTTGGGAACCACTCGGGAACACTTCAAATGCAAATCACCATTCAACAACAGGTTGTCATTTAGGCGCCGCGCAAACGTGTTGCTGACACAGGACACCATCAAAGGCAACCGTGGTTTCTGTGTCCATGTAGTAACGGCAACCGGACACAGTCACCAGTTGCTATTTACTGCGGCAACTGGTACCTAGCAGTTGGACACTGGTACACGTTATTACTATTCTTTATTTGGTTCTGGTACAGTCAAGAGCACGCTAAGCTTGACACTTTGGACTTTGACCCGGCCCTGTATTCTATGGCGCGTAGTACAAATCAGAGCTCAGCTTAAGCTGGTAGTGTCAAGCTTGACTTGCTCTGGACTGTACTGTTTGGTGCTTGTTTTGTGTACAACTCTTACAACATTGAAATTTATTAATGTTGCTTGTGTCTTGAAAAGACAATTTTAGTTTCTACTTAGTTATATCGATCAATTTTTGGTTGACAATCCACGTATTGTGTATCAACGCTAGTAGTTGATTTCATATTCATTGTAAGTATAAGATAAAATATGTACCTACTAGTAGCTTACTATCTGACACAGCAGGCCTACTATCTAAGACCATAATTTGGATACCTATCCGATGTCCTCAAATAGCATTTGGTTCCCATTTAACGTTTGTGATTTGAATTGGGTCCTAAAATGAGCCGTCCAAGCATAGATATCAACTCAACAGTAATTTTTGTCATTTGATTGTATAAAGCGACGTTAAATCAATATTCTCTATTAAACTTAGTTAGTACAGTCAAGAGCAGATAAAGCTTTACACTTGTTGGGCGAGTCTGACCTAAAAGGCAATTGTAGAACGTTACAAAGTCCAATGTGTCAAGCTCCACGTGGTCTTGAATGTACTGCTGCATCGATGTTTGTGCAGCGCCTAAGCTATTTTTCGCACCGTGAAATACCCGGAAAGTTATCAAGATTAAGCAATTCTTGTTAACTTAACCGACGACCGGCTTTTCTTGTTTCAGGAACTGGTTTCGTTCATGAATTAGTTTTTTGACATCTTCCAGTAGCTATTTAACAAGGCTGACAATTGTTTTAATGATCGTAAGTTAAACTCGGTCCTTTTTTGTTAAAAAATTCGTCGCGTATGTTTTTATTAATCTTTTTTTTGGTAAGTTAATCCATAACTCCGTCAAACAAAGATGACGCAATTTAGATTTTTTTTTACTTGATCGGGTAGGATACCTACTTTAAGGTTTGTTCCATAAAAGTTTTTATGATTAGATGAAGAACTTCCGGTGCAGAACGTAACTCAACGGACATCAGCAAATCACTCGCTATAGCGTGATAAATAGGTTTGTATTTTTGTTTCAAATTTTGATTATTTATTTATTGCAATGTTGGACGTGGTCAGTAAATGAATGGGAGAAGCAGGGGTCGGCATCAGAAAATGTATTTTCATTTCTGATAATACCTACTTTTCGCCAGTAGATATTTTTCGGACCTCTATAGAGACAGGTTGTGAGCCTATTCCCAGACCGGGGTGTTCATACACACGCTTCAAATAATATGGGACCTGCTGGTTTCCTCACTATTTTTCTTCACCTTCAAGCTAGTGTATAGTAAATATTTTACAAACGTTGGTAAGTTCTAGGAAAACTTCTTGGTACATCACTAGGTTTATAATTGTGCTCGAAATAAAGGACATCTGTGCCAATCCGTCAAAAGACGACATGTTCAAATGCAGTTTCTGAGTTCTGAGACAATCTGGTATATAGAGCGCTTATTCCAGCTTACGGCATCGACAATTTGCCTATATAAAACCGAACCATAAGAATATCGGCTGTAAGTGAATAAGGCGAGGCCAAAATCCCAGGACGAGGTCTTACTTAACATGTGTTCATTAAAAAACATGGTGAGATTACAATGGGCATAATCAAGATACACCTTTGCCCATCTCGCCATATAAAAACATCATTTCGCGAAACTGTATCACAGTGCGTTGTTTGAACTAGAGCAGTGCGTTCGTTTGAAATTTTGAACGCGGTTCGCGCCAAATTATATCGTGTTTATAGAAGAGAAAAAAACTTGAATTAAAAAAGTTTGTGTTTAGTGTTTTTTTTTTTACAAAAAGTTAGTGGATTTTTTATTTTTTCTTTCATATTTGTGTACTTGGAAAACTTTTCCCGATTAATTACTTTTTTTAATAATAAAATCTTTTTGTGTTATTGTTTGTAAGTAGGCACTAGTCACAAGAGAAGTAAGATCCAAATGAATGTAACTAATTAAGATTGTTAATAAAAAAAGAATTACTAGCTTAATCAATTACTTAATTAATAAATTCAAATGGGTCGAATATTCTCGTGAAAAGTGGCTATTTCCGGAAATGGAATATATCTGCCTTCCCCCTCCGGGATAAAAGGCGTGAGATTATTTATATTATTAGTTATCTATCATACAGGTACAGTCAAGAGCACATAAAGCTTTACACTTGTAGAGCGAGTGTGGCCTCTAAGGAGATTGTAATAAGAACGTTACAAAGTCCAATGTTTCAAGCTCCACGTGCTCTTGACTGTACCTATTCATAATAATTCATATTGTGTAATTATATACCGAGCAGTGATAGCCCGAACGGTTAAAGAGCCGGCCGAAAATCAGTGAGGCTCGGGTTCGAATCCTGGCATGTACCAATGGGTTTTTCAAAAACTTACGTACATATTTATCAGTAGCTCGACGGTGAAAGAAAACATCATGAGGAAACCCGCAGGTATAGGCATGTGTAAACAGACCCGGTCCGGCGATGGGCTCACCACCTATCCGTTTAGGGGCCCAATATATCTTGTGAAATGTGAGTTTATCCAGTAACACATGTCTCAGAATTAGTGGGACCTGCGGGTTTTCTCACGATGTTTTCCTTTACCGTCGAGCTAGTGATAAATATGTACTTACTCGTATGTAAGTTTTTACAAAACTCACTGCTACATGCCAGGATTTGAACCCGAGCCTCACTGATTTTCATCATGTGAAGCAGGCTCTTTAATCGTAGGTAAGGCTATCACTGCTGCTGTGTACTTATTTCAAACATAAAAGCCATAAAACTTTAAAAATCAAAAATTTAAACCCAATATCGTTGTATCTAACGAAGCAGTGTAATTATCTCACTAATAAAGATATCATCTCTGCGGTTTCCCTTCCATGGGAATACTGTCTTACGATATGATCAGCTGTTTATCTTATTCCGTACTCGTGTACTGGCTTCATACAAATCTATACTAGCATTGACTGATGACTTTGTCCGCTGTGATCAAAAATAGCCTATTGTATTCAAACCGTAAGCTATAATTATACCTTCAGCGTTTTAAGAAATTTAATGGTCGAACGGTCTATAATGGAAGTGACACGCCTTCTGAGATAAAGGGCGCGGGTTCGATTCTCGCTTGGGGACAAGATGTGCATTTTGTTTAAAAAATATTTTGTAATGTGCAAATGAAGTTCTTTCATATGACACCCCATTTTCCCTGGTTAAGAGCACATGAAGCTTTACACTTGTAGTGCGAGTCTAAGGCGATTCTAATAAGAACGTTACAAAGTCCAATGTGTCAACCTCCATGTGCTCTTGACTGTACTTTGACTACTACTTTCAAATTTCAACCCCCTTTTTCGGTTTTAACTCCGATTTGTTTATATTTTGTCATTAGTAATACAGTTTAAGTAGAAAAGTACGGACTAACTTTATACTGTGACTTTGACCACGTTTCAGAGTAGAAATGTGTCCTTATTCAAGATAGATGTAAGTATCTAACTAATATTTTTTTTTGCAGATTTAAGACAGACAACATAATGGCAGCACACTATAAGGTGAGTTAACAGTTTAACACTTACATCGTTATGAAATAAGGTTATAAAATAAGGGGCTTTTTGGCGGGAATCCGAAGAGGGACGTCATGTTTTTTGTTTAATTTTCATTTTGCTGTGTATTTCGGGTTTTGACTCATAATAGTGATAGTTTATTATGTGGCAAGTGTCCGTGAAAGTGTGCAGTGAATGGGAAATTCGATAAAATGCGAGATATGGACATTTTTGGATTGCCTCAAAAAGTCACAATAAAGTTGTCAGTAAAAGTGCTATCATTTTACTGATAACCAAGTTAGGGCACGTTAGGGTTGTAGAAAGTGTTAAAGACACTGTATTTTTGTGCATGGACTCTGAAGCAGAGCCATTTACATAAGGATATCATTAACTAATGACGAGGCTGCATGGCGTAATGCCTTTGCCTACCCTGTAAGGGGTGAAACAACAAAAAAAAAAAAAGGTTATAAAATAACAGAACTCGAAAGAGTAAAAAAACCGACTTCAATCTTCAACTTATATGTTTTTCACATGGATGCTATTGTCAGACCTAGACCAAATTGAAATAAGACCTCACGGGAAGCGCCAGTTTTTAAATAAAAAAAGAATCATCGGTTCACCTAGTCGAAAGTTCTGAGGTAACAAACATTTATAAAAAAAACATAACCTCCTCCTTTTTCGAAGTCGTTTAAAAATTACTGTTGATTTCTATTATAATAATAATAAATAATATAATCTCACGCCTTTTATCCCCGAGGGGGTAGGCAGAGGTATTCCATTACTGGATATACCCACATTTCACGAGATATATTGGACCCCTAAACGTGATAGGTGGTGAGCCCATCGCCGGACTGGGTCTGTTTACACATGTCTCAGAATGAATTCTGAGACCTGCGGGTTTCCTCACGATGTTTTCCTTCACCGTCGAGCTAGTGATAAATATGTACGTAAGTTTTTGAAAACTCATTGGTACATGCCGGGATTCGAACCCGAGCCTCACTGATTTTTGGCCGTCCGGGCTATCACTGCTCTTTCTATTATCTTTGCGTAAAAGGCACCATTTTGGGTCCCAATTCAAATCGCAAACGTTCAATGGTAACCAAATGCTATTGTTATCGGAAATTCAAATATTGTCTCAGTTAGAAGGCAGTTATGTGAAACCAAAATAAAACTTATTTCGATCCTGTAATTTATTGTGGTTTGAAAGCAATACTTAAAATGAGATGATTTCTTGAGTATGTTGTCATACTATCATTACGTTTATTACTTTATGTTACGGTTCGATTGGTCTGTAATCACGTATAATATGTTATGTGACATATGTCAGTGATGTCATAGAGAAATAGTTATTTGTTATGCAACGCTGCAAAGTTGATTTTTGGCGCGAGTACTTGTATTGAAAGCTGAGCAAGCGAAGGATGTTTAAATATATAGAATCCTGCAAGAGTTTCAAAGTTATGTACAGTCAAGAGCAAGTCAAGCTTTACACTACCAGTTTAAGCTAATCTCTGATTTATACTGCGCGCCATAGAATACAGGGCCGGGTCACAGTCCATCAAGCTTAGCGTGCTCTTGACTTTACGAGTCGCAGAATAACTTGGCTCCCGAGCGAAACGCACAACTTTTCACATCACTACAGCGAGAAAAATACTAGATGCAGGAAAAACAGCCTACATAATATAATATTAAATTTGAGTTTATTTATTTAAAAAATTAAAAGTAAAATTACTACGATTTATTTTAATCTCGATCTCGTGCTGGCCAGTACGATTCATTTATAAATGAATTTGGCGCACTGACATGCAATAAGTATTAAATAATTTTCAGTGGGCTGGCAGAAAGGTTCGAATTTTCAAAACTCTTTCCACGCCAGCGGACAGAATGCGATTTTAAACTCAAAACAGAATATTTCCGAGCTTGTAAAATGAAAAGTTTCTATATGGCATGAGAGAGCAAAACTTCTTGGTAGTCTCCTAAACAACTAAATTGACACGTAGGTAGCATTACAACTAAGCGAACGCCATCGAAGCGAATAAAATCTTTCGTTTCCCACTTAGCTAGCTGGATGATTATTATAAAAACAAATGTCGGTCACGTTAAAACGGCAAAAAGTAATAAATTCATTATCGAAAGTATTTGTTAAACGACTTCCTAGCAGAGACCACAGAACCAAAAAATATGTCGGAATCAAATCTAACCGAATTAGGATAAAAGCAAAAAGATTATTATTTGACCAAGATTAGTTTTGCAAAAGTATTAGCGATCATGTTGCAAACCGTTTTAATACAAACATTTCGTATTAAAAAAAAAAACGTTTTCTATGTCATTCTTTAGTCTGTTTCCTTTACAGTAAAAAACAGACCTCATTTATAGTCATATTCAATTAATATTCTATTGAGTCTAGAGTCTAATTTACTAGTGTTTACTGTTGAAAGTGAGTCCGTCTCCCACACAAGAGCCTCGGGTTCGATTCCGATTCTGACATGAGCCAATGTATTTTTAAAAAACTTACGTAGGTACTTAGGACCTACTTACATTATGTAAGTGTTTATCACAAACTCGACAGTATGTAGAAATTCTATTAGCGTATAAGAATAAGATTTAAATGTTTTAGCAATAGAGTAGGCTGAGGAGTAAAGAAAATGAAAATGTAAATAAAAATTTAATGACAAATAAAAGTCTCTGACCTCCATGTCAGAGGTAGAAGCACAACGCCCTATGATTACCGGTGTTAAAAAAAAACTCGGTAGTGTAACAGCACTCAGGTCCAGTTTAGCGACTTGACAAAGCTAAATAAATCGTGTAGCCTACTGTACACGATGTACAGTGTAGGTACACCTGATCATAATAATGACAGTGGACGGTACAATGCCTGTAATGACAGCGATTCGCCACAGATAATAAATAAGTACAGTCAGCCAAACAAGGCAATGTAAAGATTAAAAATAAATATGTTTAAAAACAAAAAATGCCCAAATATTTGCAATATACTGTACTAGATATTTTTTATTATTGGTTTATTGAACCACTCATCAATACAATTCGATAAATAAAGAAAAAGTACCTAATGATGATTGATGACAAATAAATGATGATTGGGTTCCAAAAGGTATTAGTAATATATTTATTTATTTATTTACTTAAATACAAATACCAATTTTATTGAAAGTTTCGTAAATTCATGTTATACAACAAAAAAAAAGACGTGTGGCACTCGGGGACTGCCGCGGTAAAGCTATTGCATAGCATTTTGTATCAACAAGACTGCCGAAAAGAAACGACGTTAGACAATGCACGGCCTTCAAGCCACACCTCCGTGCCCGTCGGAGTGGGGAGCGTGAGGTTTTTTTTCGTTACGGAATTTCTGGATTCTGTCCCCGCGCTCAAGGCCCTCGATAGAAGCTATGCAATAGCTTAAAAATTGTATAGGTAAGTACCTACACTATTTTTATACACACATCTTTATTACGTCGTCGTTCCGTCGAGTCTGTGCTCTACTAGCCTTATCCTGTGCTTACCCTTATTAGGCTAGAATGGGCCTGGGCCTATCCACTTTGTTTAAATTGTTATCTATAAGGTTTTGGTTTCTTCTTCTTCTTCTTCTTTGGCCTCGCCTTGTCCCGTTACACGGGGTCGGCTTTCCTGATCATGCGGCGCCAAGTATCTCGCTGGTACACATCCTCTTCACTCACGCCCAGATTTTTCATGTCCCTCTGGACATTCGTCAACCAGGTGGTTTGAGGTCTTCCCCTCCCCCTCTTGTCAGTAGCCATGGACAGGCACTTTTTCTCGACGTGGTCGCTCGATCCTCTCATAACATGGCCGTACCATCTTAGCCTGGATTCAGATATTTTGTTAGTAATGGGTGCCACCTTAAAACTTCCTCTGACATATTCGTTGCGCACCTTGTCTCTTAATGTAACTCCTCCCGACCAGCGCAGCATACGCATTTCTGTGGTGTGAAGCTTTTGTTCGTGGATCTTTTTAGTCGGCCAGACTTCGCTGCCATACAGTAAAGCAGGTCTGACAGCTGTCTTATATACTTTGCCTTTGGTTCTCACTGGCACTTTTCGATCGGTTTGGTTTAAATAAATTATTATTATTTGTTACTCGTTTTTAGATCTAGATATAGTGTTTGTAAACTCAGACCTTTCGCAGCTATCTCTTTCACACCCATCTTACCTGTCCGTGCACTCCGTACACTCTTGCTTGTTACTGTTACTCAACCGCGGAGCCATAATGAACGGCAATGAAACTTTGTGGTCGCGAGGACAGGCTACTTTCTGTACCGACTAATGCTAGTGGGAGATAACAAAAAAACCGACTTGAAACAGGAAAGTAAATAACCACTCTAAAGAGTAAAAAAAACCGACTTCAATCTTCAACTTATATGGTTGGACCAATCTGAAAGCACCAGCTTTCAAATAAAAAAAGAATCATCCAAATCGGTTCACCCAGTCGAAAGTTCTGAGGTAACAAACATAAAAAATAATAATAATAAAAAAATACAGACTAATTAATAACCTCCTCCTTTTTGAAGTCGGTTAAAAAGCACTAGTCGCCACTACGATTTTTGAAGGTTCCCTCGATTTCTCTGGGATGCCATCATCAGATCCTGGTTTCCTTATCATGGTACCACCCTTGGGATATCTCCTTTCCGAGCTTGTGCTATGGGTACTAAACAACTGACAAAGATACTTATATAAATATCAAACACCCAGACACGCAGCTAACAGACATGTTCATGCACACAAATGTTGGCCCCGAGCGGGGATCGAACCCGCGGCCTCCGACTCAGAAGGCAGGATCACTACCAACTGAGCCAACAGGCCCGTCTACTCTATTTAATAAGTGTCCGACCGAAAGTTAGGTTTGGGTTTCGGTTTCGGCCGAGTTTAGGCCAAAAATCAAGTTTCGGCGGCAGTTTCGGTTTCAGCCAACGCTTTGGCGGACGCTGGCTGCCCTATTCGGGAATTGTCGTGCGTTGATATTTTTTAATATTATAAAAATAAATGATTGCAACAAAATTAATACATGTATACTGTGTTTCCATTGCATGGCCTAATTAATGCAGAATAATGGCTAAAATGCACCCAATTTCAGTATTTTCAGGAATTATATACTTGACCACGTGAGTTTCGGTTTCTGTTTCGGCCGAAACTGAAGCCACGGCCGAACATTCCGTTTCGGTTTCGGCGAGAAACCCAGTTTCTGCCGGACACTATAACAATAACTCTGCCAACCCCCTCCCGACAAAGCATGTGCGTATTTATTTTATACCTAGATAACAGAAATTTAAACCTATAGATCTATTTATTACTTGCCATAAATAACCGACCATATACCATAGATTATAATGATCGCCATAAAGTATCATTAAACAGAGTTACTCAATGGCCAATTGCTCTATATTCGAGTACCATGCGCTTACGCACTACAACTGCTATTATATTTACCAATACAATAATTTGCGTCTATTAAACGTTTATTTTCATTTTGTAATGTTATGTTGTACCTGTTTGTATCCGAGGTCAGGGCTTATACTTATTGTATCTTGCAGGTATAAAAAAAAACTAGCTCTTAGGTACCCTAGAAATGGGTTTTTGAAATTCCCACAGGAACGAGTAAAAAGTTGCTTTTTTCTAGCTTGCTTTATTAGCGAGAGATTAACGATTTCGCAGGCACCCCTGCTTACCGTTTACAATAAAATTACATTATTTATTTATTCATAATAGGAAGAAGAAGAGTAACGAAAGAGATTTATGGTGCAAATGTTGAAGGATACAAGGCAAGAGGACGCCCCAGAAGGACGTTCACGGATCAAATAAGTGACGTCCTTCAAAAAGCTGGGGTCAAGATTGCAAAGAATAAAAGAGAGTGCATGAAAAGGCTTATGAATGTGAAGGAAGCGAGGGAAGTGTGCAAAGATCGGGCAAAGTGGCGATCCATCGTCTCTGCCTATACCCCTGTGGGAAAAAGGCGTGAGCTGTATGTATGTATGTATGTATAATAGAAATTACAAATTGCAGGAAATACTCGCCAAATTTCAAAGCAATTTGTTCGCAAAATTGCACACAGTTTTTATTATTTTATTTTATTTATTCTGAGAAAAAACAGTACATAGTATATTAATAATACATAATACATACATGCTGCTCACGACATTTATGGTAATACCTACCTATCTTATACAGACAACTTATAGAAATCGTTTTAAGCGATAAGACCGCCCATTGTACTTCTTTTCAAATCACTGTGTCACTTATTACATATTTTTATTGGTGTACAATAAAATATTTGTTGCTTACTTACATAATGACCACTTGTAAATACATTAACCTTTTGTGAGTACGCAAGCGCGAGCTTATGCCTAGATTAGAGCACAGACAGTGCCCTAGATTAGGTAACTAATTAGCACTTGCAGACTGCATAATTGATGTCACACTTTGATGCAACTTCTGAGCGCATCTACTTATTGCACTTGTTGACCACACATTGTGTCGAGTGTCGCAGCGACGTTTGACGGACGACTCTGCGATACCGTATATGCAGGCAACACAATCTTGCAGCAATTTTTTTTATTTTGGTATTAGCAAAATTGAGGTGTAGATCCTATCCTACTAATTACTAATTACTAATATTATAAATGCGAAAGTTTGTATGGATGGATGTCTGGATGTATGGATGTCTGGATGGATGTTTGTTCCTCTTTCACGGAAAAACCACTGAACGGGTTTTGATGAAACTTTACAGTTATGTAGCTTATACATCAGAATAACACATAGGCTATATTTTATCCCCGTATTCCCACGGGAACGGGAACTACGCGGGTGAAACCGCAGGGCGCTGCTAGTATTTTAATATCGCAAGATCTCGATATTTTGCGTAGTCTTACAAATTTTAGAAATCTTAATTTTAAAACCATTAGGATTACCTATTCCTCATTTAACGTCGCGCTTGATTTCGCAGGTAGGCAGACGTATTCTATTTCTGGATATACCTACGTTTCACCAATATATTCTAGCCAAGAAAATAAGACAATTGATTTTTAATTGAAACCGCACGGTGCTTGACGGATAGTATCATAACTGTAGTTGACAAAATACCATATATGTCAGCCACTAAATCAAATCAATACAATGCGGTAGAATACATCACCATGATGCGGCCAAAAACATCTATGAAATGTTACAATTTATTTAAGCCTCATTGTTATGTTGAAATAGAATGAATAGAAACAAAGGTATTTAATAAAGCCGGCTACAAAAGCTGCATTATTTGGAAATTGTTTTTAATTAGAAAGTTTTGAATAACAAAATGTACATCCTGTATTAAATAATGTGTGATTCCATTGGGTTTTCGTTTACATCACAGAATTACCTTTGAATGTTATAGTTTTTAGGGTTTCGTACCAAAGTGGTCCAGTCTAACTCGCACATAAATGATTCCTTACCACCGTAAAATAATTTAAAAACACGTCATTTGAGCGTGTTTGAACCTACGGATCGCGAACGACAGAATCGTATAATAGGGGGGTAACGATATTTTTCGAAATAAAAATTTCCATTCCGGTAAATATCGGTAAAAATAATCGATTAAGTATGATATTATATATTCTAGAGCAGTGAGTGCTAGCCTTACGGTTAAACGCTTCTCGGGATGATAATCAGTGAGGAAACCGCTGGTCGCAGAATTAATTCTGAGGCATGTGTAACAGACTCGGTCCGGGTCGAATATTCTCGTGAAAAGTGGGTATTTACAGAAATGGAATACCTCTGCCTACCCTTTTATAGAAAACATTTTAGCCTGGGGACGAGACAAACAGTTAAACGTGCAAATCGAACGAAACATCCGAGCTCGAGATACAAGGCCCAATTGCATGACCGCGTGATCGTTACACGCGCATCTTTGTAATAGGAAAACGCGAATCCCATGAATCTTGTCAAGATAACGATTACATAATTATACACAGATACCATCAGAGACATGAGTACTGTATGCAAAATGGGGAGAAAATTAGTAAGTTACGTAAACCGTGAGAAGTGATTACAATTAGGATTGCCTAAGTAGATATGGGCACTTGGGGTAACATTTCACTTCATTTCTTGGTATTTTTACTCACAGACGGGCTAACACCCTCAAGTCTCTGGCCAGGCATTGTCTTCTTTTGAAAATACATAGTTTAAATCCATGACCTCTAAAGATAATCAAATAAAACACAATTGATTTTTAATTGTTGCCTTCGGAAAGAAAACTGCGAAGTTTATTTTAGTAAAAGTCATCTTGGGCAACAAAGTATCTTCAAAATACTAAGATACCAGGAAAATTTATCTTAATATAAGATACAAAATAAAAAAAAAAAGTATTTCAAATACAAGATGTAAATACGTATTTTGTATCTTGTATCTGTATTTCAGATACTTTTATCTAAGATACGTCATATCTGGCAATATTATGGTACCACCGAGCTGACCTGATGATGGAGCCAGGAGGTGGATATTGCAACTCCTCAATGGCTACTCGTAAACCCTCGATTTTGGGCTTTGGGCGTGCTATACATAAAAAAAGTTGTTTTTATAGTTTTCATGAATTAAAATTACTTTTTTTTGTTTTAAATAGGTACTTACCTACAACTGTGAGACAGACACACTTAAAAATCTTGGATTATCCGACACCATAACATCCAATTATTTTCTCACCATATAAAGTTTGTAATTACATGATGATGATATGCACATAATTTGCGCCTAAGTAATTCTTAGACCACAAACAAATCTAGCCTGGATCTAGGTAGGCTACATTACTTAACCCCATGGGAATGAATCTTCCATTATGATGTGAGAAATTGTATAATGATGACTATGGTACTATACCATGAAAACTTTAGCTATGGATAGCTATATATCATAGACATAATATAGGTCTATGCTATATATTCATGAATTTGATGGGCCTGTTGGCTCAGTTGGTTTGGTAGTGACCCTGCCTTCTGAGTCGGAGGTAGTAGGTTCGTTCAACGGGGCCAACATTTGTGTGCATGAACATGTCTGTTGGCTTCGTGTCTGGGTGTTTAATATTTATTTAATTGTCAGTTGTTTATTATTATTACCCATAGTACAGGCTGTCTAGTTTGGGACTGAATAACTGTGTGTGGATTGTCCCAGAATTTATTTATTTAATGTTACCTTACTAAAAATATGCTTGAGTCTCTTATCCCCGAGGTGGTACGCAGAGGTATCATCTTTGAAATACCCACTTTTCACCAGTATATTTTTGGAACCCTAACGAGACAGGTTGTGGGCCTACCGCCAGACCGGTGTGATATTACACATGCCTAAGAATCAATTCTGGGGCCTGCGGGTTTCCTCACGATGTTTTCTTTCACCGACAAGCTAGTCATAAATATGTACGTAAGTTTTGAAAAACTCATTGGTCATGCCAGGATTCGAAGCCGAGCCTCACTGACTATCATCATGTGAAGCACACACACACTATTACTGCTATTACCAATTTTTTTTTTGCAAATGAACCTACATAATTATATTGTGACTACAATACAATACAATACAATACTTAACTCTTTATTGTACACCAAAAACAACACAATATGGATACCAACATCAACTAAAGTACAATGGACTACTTTAAAATTGAATTAAATTATTATTATATTTTTCAGATTCTCAGCCTAGCCCTCCTGGCGACCCTAGCGAGGTGCGAGCCCCCTGTCTCGGGGTACAACTACAGGAGGCCGAACTACCAGCCCGGGTTCAATTCCCCGACCAATAATTACTTACCACCTTCCACAGGTAATGACTCAGTGAAAATGAAAATGTATTTATTTTCTGTATATGTATAATTGAAAATTACACTTAGAAAAGTGAATAGTCTAATAACAAGGCACTCTGTGATAAATACTAGTACTCGAGGTTCTAGTACCGGCCCAGCAAAAATCTGAATGTATTATTTTATTTATTTATTAATACCTACTGAAATAAATACATTTGACTTTATAGATAACTCGGCGCCTAGGCTTGAAACATGTACCTATGTACCTACCAGATTTTAAGTTACAGCTCCAACAATACAACTGTAAATACTGCATCCAATTTGGTGCAGCAGTTTTTGTGTGATGCGAGTACATACTAATTATTGTTTTGACGTCAATTGATGTTATAAAGACCCCCCTTAATAAATAAATATCTCTTTTCAACGTTTCAACACAGGCCAGTTGAAATGTTTTCGTTTTTAAGAAACCAACAAAAAGATTTTAGAAATAATTTTAGTTGAATTGAAATAAAATTTTATACTAATATTATAAAGAAACTTTATTCATAATTCTTAAATAGATAGCAGTATAAAAAAGGTCGAAACATCTATCTTCTATACATATAATAAAACTCTAACGGGGCCGTGTCTGTACATTAAATATTTTTTGAAAATTTTAACGGTAGTGTATATAGTTATCGATATAGATACCGAAACACCAATTTTTGGAATTTTTGTCTGTCTGTCGGTCTGTCTGTCTGTCTGTCTGTCTGTCTGTCTGGTTGTGCACGCATCACTCAAAAACTACTGGACGGATTTTGATGAAATTTGGTATGGAGATAACTGAGTACCCGGGTCAACATCAAGGGTACTTTTTATTCCAGTAAAATATCTCATTCCCACGGGACAATATAAAAACTGGTTAAAAAGAGAAATACGTACTACTCCGAAACGATAACACCTAGAAATTTGAAAAATGGTATGAAGGTGTCTGATATGTCATAGAAAATTGGTATGAATGGATTTTTGGAAATTCCCACGGGAACGGGAATAAACTAAATCCAAGCGGGAAAACGCCGGTGGGCACCCGATATTTGAAATATGGTATGTAGGTGTTTTAAATATGTCGTAGGCAACCAATATGAAGGGATTTTCGGAAATTCCCACGGGAACGGGCATAAACGGAATCCGCTCGGGCAACGCCGCTGGGCATCCGCTAGTAAACTATAAAATTAGATTGAACTATACTATCATTATTGTTCTTATAAACGGTAACAGTGATAGCCTTGCGGTTAAAGAGCCTGCTTCACATGACGATAATCAGTGAAGCTCGGGTTCGAATCCTGGCATGTACCAATCAGTTTATCAAAACTGACGTACACTGTGGACGTACACATTTATCACTAGCTTGACGATGAAGGAAAACATCGTGAGGAAACCCGCAGGTCCCAGAATTAATTCTGGGACATGTGTATCCGCTGTGTGTACCCGGTCCCGCGGCGATGGGCTCACCACCTATATCGTTTAGGGGTATAAAGAATATATCGTGAAAAGTGGGTATCCAGAACTACCCCCTCGGGGACAAAAGGCGTGAGATTATTTCTTTTTTCTATTTTCTTTTTCTAATACTTTCTTTACGTCACATTTCAGGATATAGTCCACCAAGCAACAGCTACCAGCCTCCTGCGTTTGGCGGGAACTCCGCAAATTCTGGCTTCGGCCATTCTGGAGCGGGCCATTCTAGCCCTGGGCATTCTGGGTTTGGCCAGGACTCTTATGACAGCGGGCACGGGCATGGACACGGACACGATAATGAAGTGGTTAGTGTTTTTTTATCTATATCTATACTATAATGTAAAGAGGAAAGATTTGTATGTTTGTAACTTTGTTACGAATAAACTCAAAAACTACTATATCGATTTTAAAAATTCTTTCACCAGTGGAAAGCTAGAATATCCCTGAGTAACATAGGCTATATTTTATTTCCGTATTAATACGGGATCGTTAACTACGCGGGTGAAACTGCGCAGAACCGCTATAATAAATATTTCAGCAGTAGAAAGCTTATACTTACAATTTTAGTTGTTTGTTTTTGGTGGATTATATTCAGTTTTTTTTAATGTGATGAGTGTGTATCTGTTGTACAAATAAATTCTAAAAATAAAATAAATAATTTCACGCCTTTCATCCCCGAGGGGGTAGGCAGAGGTATTCCATTACTGGATATACCCACATTTCACGAGATACATTGGACCCCTAAACGTGATAGGTGGTGAGCCCATCGCCGGACCGGGTCTATTTACACATGTCTCAGAATTAATTCTGAGACCTGCGGGTTTCCTCACGATGTTTTCCATCACCGTCGAGCTAGTGATAAATATGTACATAAGTTTTTGAAAAACTCATTGGTACATGCCAGGATTCGAACCCGAGCCTCACTGATTTTCGACCGGCTCTTTAACCGTCCGGGCTATCACTGCTCTAATAAATTCTATTCTATTCTATTCTACTTTTTCATATTTTTTCGGGACTTACGAGTATGTGGGTGAAGTCGCGGGGAACTAACTGCTAGCACAGAATAAGTAAAATAGTACTAACGAGTATGTATTAAAGTTTTTGAATCAGGAGAGGAGAAGAACCTTTTGCCAGGTTTTACCGTCCAGGCAGCCCAGCGGTTACTGTTTGACAGTTCTATTTATACGAGTACAAACGTTTGTGAAAACTTTGATAGCGCGGTTTGGAACTTGTGACGTCACGTATTTGGCGTCTTAACGCTTGTTGTTCTATGCAGCACGGATAGATGTCGCTACATTCTTTGAAATAACAAAACTACGTAAGGACACAATTCCGACACATTTTAGTTCCAAACTAGAGGACCTATGCTAGAGTAATAAATAACATAAAGAAAGTTGCAAACAAATTTTGGCTCAGGATTGGACCCGTAACCTGCCACTGTCGTTATATCACTCTCCTGTTTTTCTATATGAGAGGCATAATTTACATAATTATTATTTAATCACAGAAACAAAGTAATTAAAAGAAAAACATACATAACATGTTTACGTTCACTCTTTTTTCCCCGACAAGATAAGCGAAGACAAATAAGTAAATGGAAATACCACTTGCTACCCCGACAAATCGAAGAACAACATGTAGAATCAATAACGTAAAAATAAAACACACTTATTTTACCTAGCATTATAATAATAATTAGTAAGTAAGTAAGTAACAACTCTTTATAGTACCTACGCCAATAAAAATATGCAACAAGTAACACAATGATAAAAAAGTACAATGGGCGGAAGCGATAAATTACAAAAGATTAATAAAAAAAATAGAAATATTTTGAAACTTATAAAAACTATGAATAAATTTTGCGTCATGAGCATGACTTTAACAAAACAAGAAAATAAATAAATAGACGAATTCTTATTTCCGAGGTTGTTTTTGATTGTCAAATTGATTGATTGTAGGTACTTTACCATTACACGGACCCTTAATGTGACAGGTGAGCCCATCGCTACATATTATGCTTTAGAAGAATACAAAAATAAGATGCTTGTCTGAAGGACGCATTCCACAGAGTTAAATATCTAAGTTGCTTTTTGTGATATGCTGCATACTACTTTCTCTGTCCCTATATCCCTATGTATGCTTAAATCTTTAAAACTACGCAACGGATTTTGATGCGTTTCATTTTAATAGATAGATTGATATTTGATTCAAGAGGAAGGTTTTAGTATTAGCATTGAACCCGTGCGAAGCCGGGGCGGGTCGCTAGTAATCTCATAAAATTGTAATACACATTTTTAATTTTTGTTTGTCTTTGTACTTTTGTTGAGTTGAGAATCTGGTATATTTAGGTGAGTGTCATCTTAGTTACAATCTGGTGAAATGCTTATAAGCGCAAAAACAGAGAACTCTGCTCCATGCGTAATTTGCCTAACGCACCTACCCTTATTTAGACTACGTTATTGCGTGGCCTCTTGTGCAAAATATAAACAACATAAGAAGTGATTGGCCTCAATCTATATATGTTGTTGTTTACAGAATAAAATACGTCACCGTAATCTCCAAACGTGATACTTCTTGGAAAAAAGTTCATATCTGCTGTTCTTGTAGCCGTACCATTCCTACAATGCAGTTCGTAGATCCCTTCGCCTGTAATACCTAAAGTCTTGTTGCCATCTACTATGAAATGATATACGAGTTTCAAATCCTTGTTTTTGACTACCTCGTGACCGTCAGCGAGACAATATACACCGCACATCGAAACAAAATGTATGTTATTATCATTATCCACATCAAATTCCATAACAGTATTAGCGTTTGCAACTCGAACTACTCTCTGCATTTCACTGAACACTTTATAAATCATATGTGTGTTCGCATCTATTAGGTACATCTGATTGTTTCTTATGACCAATTTCATTATATTTATATTATACAGGCCAATGTTGGTCGCTGTATTATCTATCGGGTCGAATTTGTAAAGGCCATCCTCAGATCCGAAGTAAACTTCACTCGTATCAGCATCTACGGCGATAGCTTTGTTCTTTTCAATACCTTGGACTTTCATTGCTCGTTTAGTTAAAACATTTACGTAAGCTCTTCCAGAATTCTGTATATTATCATCCATGTACATGAAAAACAGGTTTCTGCTTGAAGAGTCGTAGACCAATTCTTTCGGGTCGTTAAATTTGTCTGTTAACAGCTCTTCCTTGTAGATTCTTTTGCCAAACGATCTAATGGGGCCGTCGGTTAGGAATAATTGTGTTTTACTTTCAACGCCAACAATTACTATCACAAGTAACGCACAAATAGTTTTTAACTCCATAGCTTCATTTAATAAAAACGTGTTTGTTTCAGTGCTTCATATGTCTAACTGATGGGCATAATATACACAATTGTTAATGTTTTGATCTCTTATCTTCTGCAAGGTTAGTTTTACTGCTCGGACATTTACTTTTATTCAATTCTAGCTCTTAAATGTACGAAGTTAAGAGTTCGGCGTTGTTTCGTTTGAGTAACAGTTTGAGCGAGTTCGTTGTCGGATTGGTAATGACACGTTTGGAGGTCGTACATATTAAGTTGCGTATTTTGTAGAAGGACATATAATTGAGCTGCCCTTGAGTCTTGCTGGTTCTTCTCGGGGTACTGCATTTGGAACCAGCAACTCTTCGGTGGAGATGAACTTCTGTTTACATTTTAGCCCATCTTCATAGACGAGTTTAGAGTGCCTTGTTATTAAGACTAAGGACTTTTCTAAATGTATTTGAATTTCCTACAGAAATAAATATATTTTCATATTTTCATTTTCATAATTTGACTAGATCTTTAGAACTGAGGTGCTCGTAGCCCTGCGATATCATAAGTACCTGACGTCGATGTTTTGATTAACTCACAATAAGTTACGTTAAGACATAAAAAAAAAACTCACGACTTTTATCCCCGAGGGGCTATCCAGAGGTATTCCATTACTGGATATACCTACCCACTTTTCACGAGATACATTGGACCACTAAACGTGATAGGTGGTGAGCCCATCCATCGCCGGCCGGGTCTATTTAGTCTCAGAATTAATTCTGGGACCTGCGGGTTTCCTCACGATGTTTTCCTTCACCGTCGAGCTAGTGATAAGTATGTTGTACGTAAGTTTTGAAAAACTCAACGTTAAGACATTAACTGCTGAAATCATGTTAAGAAATAAAACTCTCTCCCTGAACCGTCCTTATTTTATACTAATTAATATTGTTGTTTAATCGTTTTTCTTATTTACTTTTAGGAAAACTTTCAGCACCTGACATCAATATACTTCAATAAACAATATCACTAGCTAATTACAAGTCTCCACAAGTAAATACTAGGTAAGTAGGTAGTGCTATCGACTGTCTATATAAAAAATAAAAATAAAGTAAAAAAAACATAGCTAGACGAAATATTAATTTAAAATAAAAGTAGTAGTATTACTAAACCAAAAAAAAGCAGTAAAGCAGGTTAAAGAGCCGGCCGAAAATCAGTGAGGCTCGGGTTCGAAACTGGCATGTACCAATGAGTTTTTCAAAAACTTACGTACATATTTATCACTAGCTCGACGGTGAAGGAAAACATCGTGAGGAAACCCGCAGGTCTCAGAATTCATTCTGAGACATGTGTAAATAGACCCGGTCCGGCGACGGGCTCACCACCTATCACGTTTAGGGGTCCAATGTATCTCGTAAAATGTGGGTATATCCAGTAATGGAATACCTCTGCCTACCCCCTTGGGGATGAAAGGCGTGAGATTATTAATATATTAATATTATTAGTATTACTAACAAGTAACCACGGCCTCACAGAAAACCAGCGTAAAGCAATGCTTGCATTGCATTTCGTTGAGTGAGTGAGGTAACCTGTTGCCTGTTGTTTAGGAATGTTGTGCCTGCTGTTTATTACTTACTGTTTATTACTTTTAACATGTTTTATTATATTTTGCTGTAAGCATCCCTAATAATTAAATATCAGTGTTTTTAAACGATCACTCTGGTCGCAGTCATACTACGGCCTAACAGAAAACCAGCAATGCTTGAATTGCATTGCTTTCATCAAAAACCCCCACCTCAAAGGCTGGCAACGCAGTTGTGACTCTTGAGCTGCAGGTGTCCATGGGCGACGGTAGTCACCTACCATCATGTGACCCGGGCCGTATGTCGTTTGCCCCCTTTTTTTTAATTAAAAAACGTAAAAAGTCCGTCAGTGGATGAATGACATATCACGAGGGCCTCAATTTTGTTAGATTGAAAAAAAATCTGAATATTTTCTTAGAGACACGTTAAAAACGCCTTTTAATATAAGTACTAGCAAACATACATAATTGAATATTTGATACTAAATTATGAAAAGGCTTACTTTATTATTATCACCATAATAGATGTAAATATATGCGAACATAATGCTCATCTAAGAATTATAGTCTTATTGAGATGAGAATAATAATAATAATAATAATAATAATAATTATTTATTTATTTTTCTCCACAATTATGTAAGGCTTTCGGTTACATTCCTTATTAAGGTAGTGGGAGACTGGAGCCTGAGCTAGGTTCAAGACCTGTGTTACAGGTCTCCAGGACCCACCCCAAGACGACAATTAAGTACTAAATTATAACTACATAGTTACATTGCGTATGAAATATATGTGTATATATATATAGCTTGTGTGTGAGTGTGGTGGTGTAGTATGTGAGAGAGGGTGTGCGTGTGTGTGGTGTGTGTGTGTTTGTTTGTTCGTTAGCCCTACGGTGAAGCCTTGGGATCGGAAGCTGGTATGAAAGCAGCTTCCACTAACACCTGTAAGTGAGAGAGAGTGATGAAAGGAGTATAGTACAGTACTGGCTTGGTGAGCAAAATTCACTTGAGGAGTTAGACAGAAAGTTGTCAAAAACATTGACAACTTGGCGTTTAGGACTTGATAGCAAGAAAGTTTTCAGTATCAACATAGTTTTTCAATCCTAACCATGAGGAAATTTTGTTTCTACAATCAAATTTGGTTTTTGAATATATATGTAATTCGTTATTTGTTTTATTATATAAGAAGGGGCCCAGAAATAGGAAGAACCTTTGAGCAAAACTAGAATGAATCTGATTAGTAGGACAAATGTTTTTCCTTCGGGATTCAATAAGTGAACTGTCAAAAGGAATACTGGAGTGTTGTTTTATGACTGTAAAAAGAATGAAGAGCTGTCTCACAGAAAGTACGTTGCTATTCCGGTACAGCTCAGAAGTTGGGAATCTAAAAGGAAGGAAGGACATTACTTTCAGGATTGCTCTTTGAGCTCTTTCCACCTTAATAAAACTAGTTTTAGGTGCTCCTCCCCATGAAGAAATACAATAGATAATTACTGACTGGCACAATGAAAGGTAAATAGTTCTAAGCAATTGATAATCAACAATAACATTTCGCAGAGTTTTGAATACGTATATTAACTTTCTTATTCTACTACTGACCATATCAATATGATGTTGAAAATTTAGTCTATGATCTATTTGGACACCTAAGTACTTATAATGGTCAGTTCTTTCTATGACTGGACAATTGCAGCTAAAGCTGGAACGTGTGCAGGAGTGAGCTATTAAGTTAAGAGAAGAAAGAGACATACGTTTCAAGTTCTTCATCGTAAAAGTAATATATTTGGTTTTATCAGAATTTAAGGTTAGATAGTTGCATCGAAGCCACTGGGTAACCAGATCCAATCCACACTGTGCATGACTATAAACTTCAGGCCAGGTTTTCGCACTGAAAAGGAGAACAGTATCGTCAGCGAACGCAATGAGCCTTCCATTTTGTATGGGGAGCTTACAAAGGTTATTTAAATAAACAAGAAAAAGAGTTGGACCCAAGATGCTCCCTTGTGGCACACCGTAAACCACTGGTAAATCGTCACTGAGTAAATTGTCAATTTTAACACGTTGAGTACGGTTTGAGAGGTAATCTTGAAAAAGTAGTAGTTCAGTATTTCTCAATCCGAGATTTTCCAAATTTTTGACAAGAAGTGGGATAGAGACGGTGTCGAAAGCTTTTTTTAAGTCCAAAAAGATGGCAATGGTCTTGTTGCCTTTATCTAAATTTTTGACAATGTAATTTGTTAGCTCATGCACTGCATCTGATGTAGATTTGCCTTCCCTAAAACCAAACTGTGCTGGTGAAAGTAGGTTCATGGACTCCAAATAGTTTACTAATCTGCCGTTCATGAGCCTCTCAAGAATTTTTGACAAGGAAGGAAGCACCGATATAGGTCTATAGTTATTAACTATAGACCTATCTCCACTTTTGAGAACTGGAATGATCAGAGACTTCTTAAAAACTGAGGGGAAGATACCACTCGAGAGGGAGAGATTACATATGTGTAAAAGTGGTGGGATTAGTATATCTTTGTGTTCAATTATTAAATTGGAGGATATGTTATCCCAACCCACTGCACAATCACGTTTGAGGTTCACTACGAGGGATTCGATTTCCTCCCTGTCAGTGGGAAGCAATGCCATTGATTGGCCAGAATAAGCGTCACAACAGTAGAAGTCAGAAAGGCAGTGGCTTTGATCAACAGTAATGATGTCTGCTAGGGATAGAATATTTAAATAGATAGGCTATATAATTTCTTATTAATATAAAAATAAAAATGAGCAGTGACAGCCCTTACGGTTAAAGAGCCGGGCGAAAATCAGTGAGGCTCGGGTTCGAATCCTGGCATGTACCAATGAGTTTTGCAAAAACTTACGTACATATTACATTTCACGAGATATATTGGACCCCTAAACGTGATATGTGGTGAGCCCATCGCCGGACCGGGTCTTTTTTCACATGTCTCAGAATTAATTCTGAGACCTGAGGGTTTCCTCACGCTGTTTTTCCTTCACCGTCGAGCTAGTGATAAATATGTACGTAAGTTTTTGAATAACTCTTTGGTACATGCTAGGATTCGAACCCGAGCCTCACTGATTTTCGGCCGGCTCTTTAACCGTAAGGCTATCACTGCTCTTTAGTAGCTGTAAAAACTAGTAGTAAAATAAGTTTAGTCGCTGTAATGCTGTAAAGCAGAAACGGGGCCTTGTTTTGTTTCTAGCTAAATATAAAAAAACGAGTATCACATATTTTTGTCTATTGTCCATGCCGCAGTGGGCCTGTTTTTTTTTTGTCAAAAAGTCTGTTCTACCCAAAGAGATTTAAATATAATAGGGCATAGAGGGGACATTGGGAATATTTTCATACAAAACTTTGAAGCCTAAGGCGTCATGTCCTTGTCATGTCAGTTAGTATGAACGCGAGCTGTCGTTCGGTCGAAATTGTACTAGACTTATTCCACTTAGAATAACTTTTGACTTCAAATTTTTCTCGCTTTGCCTCTATGCCCTATTATATTTTAATCTCTTTGGTTCTACCCAAAGAGATTAAAATATAACACATTTTAATTTCTTTGTTTCTACCTAACATTTTGATTATTGTCTTAAAATAAGTATTATCTTGTCTGAGTCTTGTAATTATAATCTGGTAAGTAATCAAAAATATTTATTTTGAATTACAAATATTTTATTTGGTCTTTACCTTACCTTACCTTACCTTTAGCACGTTTTATCTTTATTCGACTTAAGTATGAACAAGTTTGACGAATCTCCATAAATAATGTTATTGTCATTATCAAAAGCAATTCCATTACCGCCTGATTCTTTAATGTCATAGATTTTCACCAATTCCTTAGTATCTTTCTTTACTCCATAAATTCCATTGTCGAGACATACATAAACATCGCCGTTGACATCAGTTGTCAATCCCTTAGCTACTGCTCCTCCGAATTCTTTGTACAAAACAACGTCTTTCGTTCCTTTCTTTTGACTGTACAACCCTGTGTCGTTGGTGTAAAACATTTCATCTTCATTATCAATTATGAAAGTGTCAGCCTTAGTATCTTCCATGTCTACAAATCTCGTAGATTTTCCATCGACGTAAGTGAAAACGTATTGGGAGGGAAATACTGCGTAATAAAGTATATCTTTGAAGAAAAGACTCCATATATTTGTGTCATTTAGGTCCAAGGATTCAACCTCCTTAGTGTTAGGGTTATATTTGTATGTTCCCTTGTCTCCGCTAAAATAAACGTTGTGAGTTTTAGGGTCCACCGTTTGAGCGAAGCCGGTGCCTACTCCTTCTATGTATTCAAATTCTTTTGTGTTAAGGTTAAGCTTAGCTGCTTTAGGTGTCTCTGCGTCCTTGCCATGGCTGAAATAGAGCGTGTTGGTAGAGTAGTCCACTGCCATTGGATACGACGATAGACTGTCACTTAGAACCTCTCTTTCGTAACATATGTCGTTGATTTTGAAGACATTGGGTCCCTCTTTTGTGGCTTCTTCAGCTGTAGCTATCGTGAACGTTAATATGATAATAAGAAGCTTCATTTTCGCCTGAAACGTAAAGACATTATACTTTAATATTCATCGGATCATGTAAGAAAACAAGTCTTATAGTTGATAGCTTTTACTCGCGGCTTCGCTCGCCCACGTTTATTTCACCCCCTTAGGGGTTGAATTTTGCAAAATCCTTTCTTAGTGAATGCCTACACTGTATAAGCCATCTATGTGAAAAATTTCAAGTCTAGATCCAGAGGTTAAGTTGGTGCTTTGATACATCACCAATCAGTCAGTCAGTTTATCATTTTATATATAATCACTACATAGTATAAAACAAAGTCGCTTTCTCTGCCCTATATCCCTATGTATGCTTAAATCTTTAAAACTACGCAACGGATTTTGATGCGGTTTTTTTAATAGATAGAGTGATTCAAGAGGAAGGTTTTAGTGTTAGCATTGCACCCGTGCGAAGCTGGAGCGTGTCGCTAGTATATAGATACACCTCTATCTAACTGAACAGACTATATTATTAGTTCAAGAATTATAGTTAGATATGTCCATTTCTCCTCACACTTAAAACTAATTGTATGAAGTAATATGTAATATGCAAAGTAGTGGTACGGTTTTGGGTACCTGATTATTATTATAACAGGCGTTTATAGTGGTGGTGAAATCGTACCTCTAAGTAGTTGTAGCTTTTCCTAATATATTTATTTCTCAAATTCAATAAAATATGTGACGAGGAATTCAGCGGCTTAGCCGTGTATATAAACGTAACAGACAGACTGGTTATTTTCACATCTATATATTATTATATAAAAGAAAGTCGTGTTAATTACACTATTTATAACTCAAGGACGGCTGAACCGATTTGGCTGAATGTGCCCCACCCACTTTCAGCTAAATCGGTTCAGCCGTTAGGTAGGCAAGTAGCTTAGAACCAGGAGACGGACATAGGATACTTTTTATTCCGATATTCCCACGGGAACGGGAACTACGCAGGAACGTTAACTGCGCGGGAACGGGAACTACGATGGCGAAACCGCTGGGCGCTGCTAGTTTATAATAATAACTAGGGGGTCTAAAAAATCTTTTGTGTATTTAAAAGAAGAAACTGACCGGTTGACAGACTGATTGGCTGACTGACTGATCGATCAACGCACATCCGCAACCGCTTGGGTCTAGAAACATGACATTTTGCACAAAGGTTCCTTAAATGTCGTAAGTAAGCACTAAGAACGGGTTTTCAAAAATTCCCACGGGAACGGGAATAAACAGGATCCGCGCGGGTAACGTTCCTGGGCACCCGCAAGTTGAGAAAAAAGCTCTGGAGTATTACATTATTAATTAATTTGTATTTACCAGTGTGTTATTTGCTGTTCTTACAGTGGAGTCGAAGTAGTATATTTACGAAAACGTATTGTATGTTAAAAAGAATATATCACTTTACAAAAAAAATTGTGACAGACATTGTATAAACACTAGAAATAAGAATGAACTGGCTGCTTGTGTTAGTCGATTATCTAAAGTTACCAAATCATATAAGGGTCAATGTATACGCTTTTACAATAAGATTCCCATTGAATTACAAAATTTGCCTCTTGACAAATTTAAAATAATAGTTAAGCAAAAATTACGTAAAAAAGGCTACTATAAAATTACAGACTACTTAGTAGACCAACATGCATGGGATTAACCGACTCGACGCTATGTAAGGCTATTAATTATAATTATTATTGTAAACGATATTTATTAGTAAGACATGAGATTAAAAAGAGCTGCCCTTGAGTTTCTTGCTGGCTCTTCTCGGGGTACTGCATTCGGAACCAGCAGCTCGTCGGTGGAGATGGGCTGCTGTTTGCATTTAGCCAATCTTCATGGACGAGTTTAGAGTGCCTTGTTATTATAAAATATTGACGTTTCTAAGTGTATATTTTAATACCAATAGAAAATAAACGATTTTTGAATTTTTGAATTTTGAATTTGTTGGAATTCCGCTCGTTCCGAAGTACAGGTTATAATACAAGTAAATAAATGCATGGAGGTATTTATACTAAAAGTTTATCATACGTATCGCATAATGTAGTTGCGTAATGTATATACATATAAATCTCGCGATAACAGGAAACTGTGGAGTAGTCAAAAATAAAATAATCAAAACAGAATAACATAGAACTTTAAAGAGCAAAAAACCGAATTCAACGAATTGTACTTACTAAAAAATACAGTCCTTCCTCTTTCTTTTTTGAAGTCGTTTAAAAAAAGAATCATTGAAATCGGTTGGAGTGATATTGTATTCGTCCATTTGTCGCGCACATAGGTAATTAGGTAATGCAAAGGAGACGTTCCATCTTGGGCCTGCACATTGTACACCGGCGTGAAAGATAGAGAAAAATCTAGTGATTATCGGAAAAATATTTTAAAAAATCATTTCCATCTATTTAACTTACACAAAAGTAATTAAACTTTAATGGATTTGCATGGAATTATATTGAAATAATACTATTCCTAACTTCTTAAGCCCAATTTCCATGTTATTGTGAATTAGTCCGACAAACATCAAAATAATGTAAACTGTCATTTTATCGGTCAGGGGGTCGATTTTTTAATCTCACCAAGTGACTAATTCTCACCGATGTGAGTGATTTCCGAAAGTTTGTATTTTTGAAACTTATCGGTGACTTACATTTGTCATACCTATGATATCGATTTAAGAGCGCCCCTGTACTCGTAATTGAAATCACCATGCGATTGTTTTTGACAGTTGACGTAGTGCCATCTGCCAAAAGTGCCAAAGTAGGTATGTTTTTTGGAAGAATTAGCACCGGGGCTCGATTGTGATACTATATTATTATGACGACTTATTGAAAACAGCGTGTGACTTTCAAAAATACGGCTTTTCGAAAATGGTGACATAAAAGTCCTCGGTGAGATTAAAAAATCGCACTCCAGGTAGCAATTTTTTTTCGGTCGCCGCGATGCTAGTTTAATGAAAATTTAAGTTTATTTTACAACGAAACTAGAACAATATGAGCAAAATTATGGATAAAACTACAGTTATTTTATTTATATTTATCTAAAAAAACTGGTGTACATGGTGCAGGCCCAGTCTCCATACATTTATGAAACGTCGCCTTTAAGAGTTAGGTATACGGTTTTCTCATAATGCCTTTGTCAGAACTGGACCAAATTAAAATGGGACCACGAGGAAATATTAAAAAAAAACCGTGTCAAAATCCGTTGCTTAGTTTCAAAGATCTAAGCATACATGGAGACACACAGACGGAAAGCTACTTTGTTTTATACTATGTAGTGATTTAGTTATTTACGATTTTACAAAAAATCGTTTACATCGTTTATCACTAGCTCGACGGTGAAGGAAAACATCGTGAGGAAACCCGCAGGTCTCAGAATAATTTCTGAGACATGTCTAAACAGACTCGGTCCGGCGATGGGCTCACCACCTATCACGTTTAGGGATCCAATGTATCTCGTGAAATGTGGGTATATCCAGTAATGGAATACCTCTGCCTACCCCCTCGGAGATAAAAGGCGTGAGATTATATTATTATTATTATATTATTATTATTATCGTTTACAAAAAATCACATCAGAAAAAATTTCAAAACATGTATTTGTACATCAACATCTAATAGGAATAACTTTTAGTTAACAAAATTATTAAATTACTACTAATAATAATTGTTTATTAGTAAAGCTTCCTCTTTGCTGTATTCGTACACATTTCATATTAATTATTTATTTTGTAAAACTTTTTTAAAGCTTTGATAAATTTTCATGTCCAAGATTCGATTACTTTTATCTCACTTAGGCATAGCACTTAGGTCAGGTTATCGTATCACGACGCATCTATGTGAGCTATTCCATTTTAATATCTATAATGACTAACTAGCGGTTCTGCGCCGTTTCACCCGTTCTTCCTGTTCCCGTGGGAATTCGGGGATAATATGTAGCCTATGTTCATTGGCGTAGCGTGCCTTGGCGGGGCCCCGTATAAAAATTTGTTTGGGGGCCCTTATAAAGGGTAAAGATTTCTTACAAAAGAAAAAAAAATGTTTGCATAAAATTAAAAGAAATATTTATTCATCATAATTATCCATCTGTCACTTTTTCCAAAAAAATTACAAACAATTCAAATTAAATATATCTACACTCTCCTTGCCTTTTTTCCGGTAAACTGATTAAATCATTTATAGCTGATGATGACTGTAGTTTTTCTAAAGTTCCTGCCTCTATTGACAATAGTGACGGGTCTGACAGGCGTTCATGTCCCATCGAAGTTTTTAGATAATTTTTTATCACTTTTAAAGTTTTTATTAAATTTTGCTTACGCACGTCGGGGGCCCCCGTGGCCCGGGGTCCCCGTATAATTGATACGTATGTTACTCAGGGATATTGTTGCTTTCCATTAGTGAACAAATTTTTAAAATTGGTCCAGTAGTAGTTGAGTTTATTCGTTACAAACATACAAATCTTTAGTCTTTATAATATTAGTGTAGATTATTATTTATTTCATTTAGATGACTTTGTAGGCAAGTTCAATGTCAAACTTATTTTGTAGTCGTTTTATGTTGAATATAATAGTAATAATAATCTTTATTGCTTTCTTGTTGTACAAAAAGTTCTTAAATAATCATCAAACAGTTCAATAAAAACCCTTTAAGGGCACCAATTATAAATTTACATAGTTTTACAAAGTTTAACCTTTCGTGCTTAGTCTTTTTGTCTCCGCTTCTACCAGTTTTTTAACTCTTAACTTACGTTCGTTTTAATACAATAGGTTAGCTGCCAAATCATAATGAGTTACTTTTTAAATAAAACAAATAAATAATCTCACGCCTTTCATTCCTGAGGAGGTAGGCTGAGGTATTCCATTTGAGGAAGTACCTACATTTCAGTATAATCTTTGGACCCCTAAACGTGATAGGTGGTGAGCCCATCGCTGGACCGGGTCTATTACACTAGCCTCAGAATTAATTCTGGGACCTGCAGGTTTCCTCACGATGTTTTCCTTCACCGTTTAGCTACTGATAAATATGTAGGTACGTAAGTTTTTGAAAAACTCATTGGTACATGCCAGGATTCAGTCAAAGGATGTTGAGTGTATTGCAAATGTATGCAAATATCCCACAACTCCTTTCAACTTTGATAAAGATGTAGACTATGTATAAGGTATGTCCAGCAATGGACTATCATAGGCTGATGATGATAAAAGACGTGAAAATGACCACTTTTTACTAGTATACAGGGTGACTTTTTTACCGTCTGGAAAAAAATGTGGTGTGATAGGTAAGTGTAATAGATTCATTTGGCAATGTTACTTAAAAAAAAATTTTTTTTCTTGCTAAGACTAATATACATTACTCAATTGTAGTCAATAATACACACTGAAATATTTGAAATAGTATTTTAAAAAGAAACAGGCTCGTAGCTTCCAATTATGCTCAATTTACCTACAACCGCCAGCTGCGCGTAGTACTGTGCGTAGTTTTCTAGATTTTGTAAATTGCATTAAACATGACTATATTTAACAATTAATCTCGTGTATAACTTCGGCTCCAGATACCTTATACGTCATATTTTTTTCCAGACGGTAAAAAAAATCACCAGTATATTTCGGACTCCTAAATGTGACCGGTGGTGACCTCCAACACATGCCTCAGAATCAAATCCAGGGTTTTCCTTTACCGTCGAGCTAGAGTTTTGCAAAAACAAATGACTTCACCAGATGTCAAACTTAAGTCTGACTCACGAAAGGCGTTCTCATTGCCAACAACATCACTTTTAGTAGTGTATTAATAATCTCTAAAGAAAATGGGTGTGACATAAACACAGGTAGGAAGATAGATGGAAATGACGATAGAAACAAATAATAAGTAATCAAAGTTTTAGATAGTCAATTATTTAATAATTATTGCAATCCTTATGTTGTACAAGTAGATAGAATAACATAAATCATAAAAACAAAGAAAACCTATTCTAATATCTTAAATATATATAACATACATACATACATACATATAATCACGCCTCTTTCCCGTAGGGGTAGGCAGAAACCACTTCTTTCCACTTGCTACGATCCTTACATACTTCTTTCGCTTCGTCCACTTTCATTATTCCTTTCATACATGCTCTTCGGTTTAGGGTACTCTTGACCTGGCCTTTTTTCAAGACGTCCCCAATTTGGTCTCGAATCGTCCGCCTAGGTCTACCCCTTCCCAGACTTTCATTCACACTCGCCTTATACACTTTTTTCGTCAATCGTTCGTCATTCATTCTCTCGACATGGCCAAACCATCTCAGCATACCTTTCTCAATTTTTGTCACTACATCTTCTTTCATAAAACATCGTTTCCTTATCTCACTATTTCTTATCCTGTCACTCAGTTTAACTCCTATCATACTTCTTAACGCTCTCATCTCGACTGCATTTATTCTGCTTTCATGTTTCTTCTGCCATACCCAACTTTCACTTCCGTACATGAGTGTCGGAGCCAACACCCCCCTATGCACAGCCAAACGAGCCTTGTTAGACACCTTCCGGCTGCTCATAAAGGAGTGCAAAGCTCCATTCACTATGTTTCCTGCATTCACTCTTCTTTCAATATCACTCTCACACTTTCCATCTCTTGTAAACTTTGAACTCAGATACACAAACTCATTCACCTGTTCAATTTGTTCGTCTCCAATCACCATCACCACCATCACCATCGCTTTCGTCTTCTTTACATTCATCTTCATTCCCTTTCTAACAAAAGATCCACTCATAGCATAATGATAGTAATTACAATTATGTAGATATTTGTAGAAATTTAAATTAGATTAACACATACTAATATAGTATGTATAAACAACTACAAAAAGAGCCCACCCCGGATCGCACCCCGCCCAAATGTGCCCAAGATACTAGCGGCGTTGCCACGCTGGATGGCCAAAGATATTCAATTATATTCTGCAAAAAATACATTTGATCTATATAGAAATAACAATATGTAAGATAACATAATTCTTAATTTGAGACATACACTTACAATACTTTGTTAACAACTCTTATCTTCATTTCGCTTAAGTCTAAACAAGTTAGTTTTATCACCGTAAATAAAGTTATTGTCCCTATCAAAAACCACTCCCATACCATCTTCGGTGTTGAAAAGTTTATCCAAAGTCTTAGTTGCCTTCTTCACCGCATAGACTCCATTGTCGAGACATACATAAACATTCCCATTCACATCAACAGCCAGTCCTCTTGCTACTTCGCCTACCAATGTTTTGTATATAACAGCATCTTTCGTCCCTTTCTTTTGACTGTATAACCCAACGGAATTAGTATAAAACATATCATCTTCATTATCAATAACAAAGGTGTCAGCCTCGAAATCTTCCATATCTGTAAATCTTTTTGATTCTCCATCAGTGAGCGTGTAAACAAATTCTGTTGGAAACTCGGCGTAATAGAGTGTATCTTTAAAGAAAAGACTCCATACATTAGTGTCATTTTTGCTTAACAACTCAATCTTGTAAGTATTAGGGTCGTATCTGTATATACCTTGGTCTCCACCTAAATAAACGTCGTGTGTTTTTTGATCCACCGTTTGAGCGAAACTGTTGCCTCTTAGTTCTCGAGTTTCGTATTTTTTTGTGTTGATGTCAAGTTTAGCTACTTTACGTGGCTCTTCATTCTCGCTGCAGCTAAAGTACAGAGTATTTGATTCATAGTCAACTGCCAATGGATATGAAGCTAAGTTTTCGCTTAGAACTTCTTTGTCGTAGCAAATGCCGTTGATTTTGATGACATTGGAATCCTTTTTTTTGACTTCAGCTTGAACGATTATGAAACTTGACATGATGATTAGAAGTCTCATTTCTCTGTAAGCAAAAAAGGATAATTGTTAAGTATTTGATTTAGTACAATGTCATTATCAACATGTAAAAGCCCACTGCTGGGTTAAGGGTCTCACACATTAGGAAGTAAGGGCAGAAATCCCACGTGAGCCCACCACAGATTGGGAGATGGTATTCATGTGGTCAACTGTCAGAATTTTTCAAGCCACCCGAGTATATTGGCTTGGTTAAGCCATAAGATGTGGATAAGATGGGTAGCTTTGGACTCGCAATGACTTTCAATAAATGAAGACTTATAAACCCCTACATTGAATAAAAAAATTTATTTTGATATCGACTTCTATCCTGTAAACACAACGAAAACTGCGACCAACGGTTTAACGGTATTACAATGCAATGGACCTACATGTCTATAGGGTCTGAGTTCACCAATACAAAACCACTGATAATAATAATTTTATACAGATAAGTCACATCAGTGGTACATAAAAATAAAATCAATGAAATAGTTGAAAATTTATATTAAAGGAATTTAAAATAAAAACCGACATGGTATTTAACTAGTCAGTACATGAATCATACTGTAACCTGCACGGGAATGCTCTCAGGATGGTGTTTAAAGCATTCAGGTGCCTAAAACTGTACCTGTTTAACATAATAAGTGTCAACTTATAATTATTTATTTATTTATTGTTCAGGCAAGTAACAGCTTAACATTATTACAGAATATTTCTGTTCTGAATGTTTCTGTTGTTCTTACACATGGCAGAGATTAAATTCTGGGGGTAGGTTTCCTCACCGCAACCGTCTGCAAATACTAAGAAGTGCACATATTGGGAAATAAACACGAACATACATTTATTGTTTTAGCTGAATCAGCGCTGTCATCTATCGTGAAACTACTCTACACATATCATAAAAATGTAACGAGACCTTGTCTGTACATGAAGTTTTTTGTAAAAATTTGAGCGGCAGTGAAGAAAGTTATATTGGGACTTAGAATATATATTATACATAGGGACTTAATTATCATAAAAAAAATAGACAAATATATTTACATCAATTCATTTTAATTACTTTTAAATCACTTAGGTCAAGTTTAAGGTTAGGTATATGTTTTAAATAAAACACTATTAGATATCTAGTCTTTTATATTCAATAGCAAAGAAATTCCCAGATTAGTTTTCTTAACAAATCTTGTCTTTATTCGGCTTAAGTCTATACAAGTTGTTCGAAGCTCCGTAAATCATGTTATTGTCCTTATCAAAAGCAATTCCGTACCCTTCGTACTCATCGAAATCTATTAATTTATCTAATTCCTTAGATGCCTTCTTCACAGCAAAAATTCCACTGTCGAGACATACATAAACATTCCCGTTAACGTCCATAGTCAGTCCTCTTCCTATATCATCATCATGTTTTAAGAAATCTCTATATAACACAGCATCTTTCGTGCCTTTCTTTTGGCTGTATAGCCCAGTTTTATTAGTGTAAAACATATCATCTTCGTTGTCAATGATAAAAGTGTCAGCCGTTGTATCTTTCATGTCTTCGAATCTCGTGGATTTTCCACCAGCGAATGTAAAAACTCTTCCGGATGCAAATGTTGTGTAGTAAAGTGTGTCTTTAAAGAATAAACTCCATGCGTTCAGGTCGTGGTGCTCACCTCTTTCTATTTGGCCTAACGATTCAACATTGTTAGTACTGGGCTCATATTTGAATATTCCATGATCAACGCCAAAATAGACGTTGTGTGATTTCTGATCAACTGCTTCAGAGAATCCAAATCCGATTCCATCTAAATGTTTCACCTCTTTTGTGTTGATATCAAGTTTAGCAGCACCTCCAGGCTTTCCTCCATCACTGTCATACTTGTATCTATAGTAGATCGTATTAGAAGCGTAATCCACTGGAATGGAATATGAATCTAAGTCGTTTATTAGAAGTTCTTTCTTGTAACAAATGCCGTTGATTTTGACAACATTAGAATCCTGTTTAACGACTCCAGCGTGGACGATTATGAAACTTGATACGATGAAAAGAAGCTTCATTTTAACCTGAAACATAAGCATATATAAAGTACCTGATCATTGGATCATGCAAAAGAGTTAAAGTTCAGACCGCTCTGTTCTGTTTAGGGTGAAGCCTAACATAGGTTATGTATCATGACGACTAGGCTACATATAGGCTAGGTATATCTACGGTCACCGGGGAAGGCTGAGCAGAAATCCAGAAGCACTCGTGTCTAGCAAAAGAGAGAGAGATAGAGAGAAGTGTAGAGAAAATGATTGATACCATAACTACGTCATGGATTGTGATGGAGTTTTTAATGTTTGTAAGATTAAGGAGTTAGTTACATAATAAGTAAGTTCTTGTTATTTGCATTAAAATAATCTAGCTTTGAGGATCTACAAAGATAATTTGAAAAAAAAAATGTTTTACATTAGTGATGTAATAAAATATTATCTTATTTGAATTACAATCTAGCCTAAAGACTATTAAGTAATTTAAAGACCTCAACTTCTAGGTACACTACAATTAAGAATGTGTCTATTAACACTTTTCTTATGGAAGACACTTTGTTCAAGTGTTCTTTAGGAATATCACTCACTGCACTACATAAAGCTGTCACTATACTAAACTAGTCAGTCTACAACTTCAGTCTTCTCACTATGTCTGTGTTGTCGAGAGAAGCTGGATCGCCTCTACGGACACATTATGTGAACTACTAGCAGTGGCGTAGCGTGCCTTGGCGGGGCCTCGTATAAAAATTTGTTTGGGGGCCCTTATGAAGGGTAAAGATTTCTCGCAAAAGAAAAAAAAATGTTTGCATAAATATAAAAAAAAAAATTATTCATCATAATTATCCATCTGTCACTGTTTCCAAAACTTTTACACATTTTTACAATCTAAATCACTCACAGGAGCTGGTTTCTGAAAAAAATAAGAAATTTTGGGCACTTTTTATGACCTCCTCCCTTTTCTGTTTACTTTTTGACGTGACAACGCCTTATAATTCGATGGAGCCGGCTGCATGCACGAAAAAGTATGACGTATGCGGCGTTCCAGTGCAAGCGAGAGCGCGCAAAGAGGCACAATCCATTCCATCAGTATTTTCTTATGACGTTGTCACGTTCAAGTATCGTCAGTAAACCGACTTTACAGACAACCCATTTTTCGTTTCGTAGCTCCGGTGGGAAAATCTCTTTTTGCGTCAATAAACACTGCTCTCCATGGTTTATCATCGTATGTACATCGATTATTGTGGGATTCCCCCGTTAAAGTAAATGACTTAAAAGGGAAAAATTCCGCAGCCCGCGATAACCGATGTAGGGTGTTGTCAATTATTGAATGAAAAAAATAAAAAAATAGGAAGCTTTTGTTAATTTTTGCTTACGCACGTCGGGGGCCCCCGTGATTCGGGTGCCCTGTACAATTGATATGGCAGATACGGCGGTAGCTACGCCCCTGACTATACTAGTATGAACCTTGTTTTTAAATTCTTTATCTATACCAACCAAACGTCAATTTAATAGGTGAAAGAAAACCAAAGAGATTAAAATATAATAGGAAATAGAGGAGGCATTGGAAATATGTTCATACAAAAACTTTGAAACTCATGCGTCATGTCAGTTAGTATGAGAGCGAGCTGTCATTCGGTCGAAATCGCAGTAGACTTTTTCCCACTTGTAATAACATTTTGGCTTCAAATGTTCCTCGCTTTGTCCCCTCTACGCCTTATTGTATTTTAATTGCCTTATTATATTTTAATTTCTTTGGTGAAAACCTAATAATAGGAAAACTTGGAGAGAGTGATGATTAAAATACACAAATATTGTACCTACTACAGATTATAAAGAATTAATAATTACCTATACTCCAGCGTTCGGCTTGCCTCTGATAAAAAGTCGGAAGATTCCTCTCTCGATGAGGTCTAGTTTATAATCGTGAAACAGAATGATTGGAGCTATTTATATAAATGTTTTTAGACCGATAGCCGTATCTTAAGTACCTAAGGACCACGTGATAGTATATATTATTATAATATATCGCTAAAGAATAGGGGCATAGCATTAACAAAATTAAAATTATAAATAACTACAGATTAGAAATCGGATAATGCTAAACATAAACATTAAAATAAATTAAAAACATTAAAAAAAATAGATTATAAATACATATACATACATACATAATCTCACGCTTATTTCCTATTGGGGTAGGCAGAGACAATAGACTGCGACTTGCTACGAACCTGGCAGATCTCTCGTGCTTCATCCACATTCATCTAACGACTCATACATGATCGTCGGTTTCGGTTACTCTTTATCTGGTTTTTCTTCAATACATCGCCGATGTGGTCGATGTATAGGTACGCATAGGTCGTCCTCTACCGACTCGCTCATTCATAGTAGAATGGAATATCATAATAAGTATAAGGAGTATTGGATTATGAATTTATAACGAGATAGCCATATGATGGTTTCTAATTAAGTTACAGACTTTCATAGACTGGCAAACATTTAAATATCAATTAACTATACGCGCCACAGCCTAGCTCGTCAGACATAATGCGCGGGATTATTGACAGTTCCTCGTGACGTCACGCGTAGAGACGTAGTTCAAATAGAGTTGCTCCAATCGAATATTTATGGGCTAATAGTAGGTACATTATAAATAAATAATCTCACGCCATGTTATCCCCAAGGCGATAGGCAGGAATACTCTATTCTACAAGTCAAGCCCTTTCATTTTATACCTCACCATTAATTCTAAATTGACATTAGTCGCCAAACTTAATTTCGGAGTAAAGTATGTATTTAGTAAAGTTTATTGGTCATTTTGCGTATCTGTAAGGTGCTGGTCGTTCCGCGATTGGTCATTCTGCGTATGCAGTATGTGTCATTTTGCGATTGGTCATTCTGCGTTTTGGTCATTTCGCGTTTTTCAATGTCATGATCAATTGGTCATTGTGAGTAGAGAGCGAAGTATTCCATTTCGAGAAATACCCACGTTTCACCAGTATATTATTTGGACTTTGGAGCCCATCGCCGGACCGGGTCTGTTACAAACGCCTCAGAATTAATTCTGAGACTTGCAGGTTTCCTCACGATGTTTGATTTCATTGTCGCTGCTGCTGCTGCAAGCTGAGAAACTCGACGTACCTACATGAAGATATTAGAACCCAAGCCTCTCGAATGAGAAGCGGGCTTTTTAACCACTGGGCTATCACTGCTCATTACTTTACTATTAGGTTTAAAGAACTTTATTTCTCAAAAGAAAGTAAATAATACAGTTCACTTACTTGAGATTAAGTAACACATATTATCTATACATCTATACATATAATAAAACTCTAACGGGGCCGTGTCTGTACATTGAATATTTTTTGAAAATTTTAACGGTAGTTTATATAGTTATCGATGTAGATACCGAAACACCAATTTTTGGAATTTTTGTCTGTCTGTCTGGTTGTGCACGCATCACGCAAAAACTACTGGACGGATTTTGATGAAATTTGGTATGGAGATAACTGAGTACCTACCCGTGTCAACATCTAGAAAATATAAAAACTGGTTAAAAAGAGATATACGTACTAGGGTGAACTCATCTAATTTCGTGACAAAGGCATTGGAGTCAAAAATCATTCAATTTTATTGAGACTTAGTATTAATCAGTCTCTTGTGGATACAATGGCACGAGTAGGTAATCGCAGTCTATTATAATAACGTACAGAGTACTCTGTAGGTAGTACTACCTAGTTTAGAAAAGTAAGTCAACTTGACTAATTCCGTGGTAACCCCTTTAAGTCCGTGATCCGTACACAAGTAAAAATGTATATGTGTACTAAACTAAACTTAAAAAACCTATTTTCTTCTTCTTTAAAATATTTAACAACAGTTTTCTTGTTTTTGTGAGGCTCTTAGATCAGCCTATAAGTATTTTCTATTTTTCTTAAAGCCCTCCTTGTTTTTTGAAAAAAAAAAAAAATCGACGGTTTGTCTTGGGAACATCTTACTTTTTGATTTCGGTTATAAAAAGTTAATTTTTTTGTATTTATGCTCTAAAGTTTCGTCGACAATCATTTCACGTAATTACGTGATAAATTTAGCTCACCTAATTACGTGATATAAAATTAATGTTACATTTAAGATAGAATTACAACTTTAAAGGAACATTTGCCTCTTATAGCTACGTTTATATTGTAATTGCATTTATTTAAAACTTAATTCTGACGCCATTTGCTTAAAAAAACTCAATAACGTGTATTATGCTACCTTAATTCCGTTATAACACAAAAGTCACTCAACCGTGTTACATGCAATATTTTTGACGAACTAAATAAGCATTTACACCTAAAATGTACAGAAAAATGAAGAGTTTCTTACTTTCAGAAAAAGGAAATATCATAAAGATATCATTTTATTGAAAAAAGCAGAGAAACCTATAAAATACTTACACTAAAATCGCAAAGTTTGCCACACATTGTCGAAACTGGTTGAGTTCGCGCTCAGACTGACGAAAATCGTCGATTGTTGCTATCCCTCTTACTCAAATAAAACAAAATTTTGCAGATGAATTTATACTTTATTACTAAACGCTAAGGTGGTATTATGCTTGCTCACATTCACTCATATATTAGACTTCAAAGTCACTATCACGGAATTGAGTGAGTCACATAATTAGATGAGTTTACCCTACTCCGAAACGATAAAACCTAGAAACTTGAAAAATGGTATCAAGGTGTCTGATACGTCATAGGAAACCATTATGAAGGGATTTTTGGAAATTTCCACGGGAACGGGAATAAACTAAATCCAAGCGGGAAAACGCCGCTGGTCACCCGCTATTTGAAATATGGTATATAGGTGTCTTTAATATGTCGTAGGCAACCACTATGAAGGGATTTTCGGAAATTCCCACGGGAACGGGAATAAACGGGATCCGCGCGGGCAACGCCGCTGGGCATCCGCTAGTTTAAAATAAACTTGGTTCCCTAGCACAAGTTAACATTTACAAAATTATAGAAACATAAATATCTATCTAAATATCTAATTTACACAGTAAACTATTTTATTTTACGTTACATTGGATTTAAGTTTTATTTTAAATGAATACAAATTTTCAGTCTTTTGTTCTAGGTGGTCTTAAGTTTAGTTTGTTTTTATTTTTTTAGATTATGTGTAATTTTCCGTTTTGTTAAGATTGTAGTCGAATGGATAGTATATCTGAAAATTTTTGTTTGATAAGTACCTAGGTATGCATGTATTGTATGTATATATTTGGGTAAGATTGAATAGTTTGAGTTTTTTGTATAATATGTCTGTGTGTATAATAGTTTAGGTGATAAAGAACTTTGATTATTTTGTTTTGTGTAGTTTGCAATTTTTTTAGGTTAGTTTTTGAGGCTGAACCCCATACTTCGACTAAATATTCAAGATGTGACTTTATAAGTGAATTATAAATAACAGTTCGTGATTTATACGGTATACAATTTGCTACTCGTCGCAGGGCACCCGTAAGTGAAATAAGTTTTGAACTAATATGCTCAATGTGTGGCGTCCATGCAACGAGATTAAAATATAATAAGGCATAGAGGGGACAAAGCGAGGAAAATTTGAAGTCAAAAGTTATTCCAAGTGGAATAAGTCTAGTACAATTTCGACCGAATGACTGCTCGCGTTCATACTAACTGACATGACAAGGACATGACGCTTAGGCTTCAAAGTTTTGTATGAAAATATTCCCAATGCCCCCTCTATGCCCTATTATATTAAATCTCTTTGCGTCCATGTCAGTTGGTAATCCAACCATAATCCGAGGTACATTTCTTTGTTTGATCTACGTAATTGGAAATTATTTAAGGTGAGAGGTTCATAATGTGGGATTTTCCTATTTTTAGCTTTTAAAATCATGTATGAGGTCTTTGAGGTATTAATTGTTAGAAGGTTGTAAAGAAATCACTATTAATAATATTGAGATTCTTTCGAGCGTCAAAGATGATACCATGGATAGAATTACCAAAATAAAATAGACAAGTATCATCAGCATACAAAGTCAAGTGCCCCGTTCTAGATAGCAATATTATTAATATAAATCAAGAAAAGCAACGGTCCTATAGTATCGATCCTTGCGGTACCTATACCAAAATTATTTTTTTGTGGGCAACTTTTAAAATCTTCTATTTTAACAATTTGATAACGATTTTCAAGATAGGAATGGAAGATAGTTAAAGCCGGACCTGTCACCCCAATATTAAATAACTTTTGGAGTAATTTTGTATGGCTAACGGTATCTGTTTAGGTACATTAATAAAGATAAATTATAAGAGCTGCAGTGATAACCCAGTGCTTCTGCCTGACCTAGTATGGCGATGGGCTCACCACCTATCACGTTTAGGGGTCAAACTTACTCGTGAAAACTGGGTATTTGCCATCTAATTTAATAACTCAGCCACGGATTTTACAGCTTATCACCATTTTACGTTTCACAGCTTCAACAAATATACCTATACCTCAAAAATATAATTCCAGCTTGAATTGAAAACATCATCTATTATAATATAACTTAGTATGTAATAGTACATTATGATATAAGTGCGGTAGGTTGAAAATTACAGCCGAGGCGATATTGCTACAAGTAAGCAGTGGCTGTAATTATCAAAGCGCACGTATGTCATACGACGTTTTATAACTTATAACACATTTGCGAGAAAATAAAATAAAACTCCGACTATGGTAAACGAATAAAAACAATACAGCGTTAAGAAAAAGCGCGAGGAGCGCATCATCATTTTTTTTTAGGTAAAGGCACAAAAACAGCCAGTATTACTAATAAAGTAAATTAATATTTTTGTGTTTTTGTTACAGATTAATTGGTTGTAATTTACTGTCTAAAATAATTAAATTAAATAATTATGTATATAAATATTTCTTGATTATATTTTATCTCCCAAAGTTAATCATAAAATGTTGACAACTTTTTTGACATAAAAACTCTTTGCTGAGATTTTAAAAAGTACCGTTCGTTTTAAGACGGAGCATCTTGATAAACCGTGCGTTTTACTTTACAATTACCGCACTTGGGCGTAATGAGATACAATACGATATTGAAATTGGTGAAATAAGACACCTTTTACGAGCAAAATATGTGTTATAAAATAAATAATACATCATATTCTTTTATCGAGAAAATAGCCACTCCACTATTTGGCGAGAGTGCGCGAAACGACAGCAACCGGCCATTTGCCCCAATCAGAGAGAGCTATTTGATTTAAATTAGTCACGAGTATTTGTTTATGGTCGTGCGTTCTCATTGCAATTGTATCATTGAATATGTGTAATTAAAATTGAAGCCAAAAAAAAGACGCCAATATGTTAAGTAAATCAAGTAGGAAGGTAAGTCAGAGCAGTGATAGCCCGAACGGTTAAAGAGCCGGCCGAAAATCAGTGAGGCTCGGGTTCGAATCCTGGCATGTACCAATGAGTTTTTCAAAACTTACGTACAAATTTATCACTAGCTCTACGGTGAAGGAAAACATCGTGAGGAAACCCGCAGGTCTCAGAATTAATTCTGAGACATGTGTAAACAGACCCGGTCCGGCGATGGGCTCACCACCTATCACGTTTAGGGGTCCAATAAATTTCGTGAAATGTGGGTATATCCAGTAATGAAATACCTCTGCCTACCCCCTCGGGGATAAAAGGCGTGAGATTATATTTATATATATGTTAAGTAAACTCATGTCATCAGGAAAGGAAGGCAAAATGGGGGTTAAACAACCCCTACAAACAATGACTTAGGTTCAACTGTAGTTAACGAATCAACCTACTCCGATTCTATGTGGTCTTTTTGCTGGGTTAGGTTAGGTTTCTTATGAAGGCCAAGTGCCAGAACTGAATTGGGCCCCGGTCACTTGTCTAAGGCAGAATAACGCAGTCCTCAAAGAAGTTACAGTTTTTTATTAGCAGAAGCAATTTTCATACAAGTTTCAATGGTTAGAACCCTTTACCTCCGTACACAACCGCTTGGATTAAAATGAAAGCGTAGAAGGCCAGCTAAAGCGGTTGGCTTGTTTTTTTATACGTAAAATAATAATCACTAGCTCGACGGTGAAAGAAAATATCGTGAGGAAACCCGCAGGTCTCAGAATTAATTCTGAGACATGTGTAAACAGACCCGGTCCGGCGATGGGCTCACCACCTATCACGTTTAGGGGTCCAATATATCTCGTGAAATGTAGGTATATCCAGTAATGGAATACCTCTGCCTACCCCCTCGGGGATAAAAAAGGCGTGAGATTATATATATTATTAAAATAATAAGTATTTCAATACACAAATTGTAAAAAAAAAGGTTTTTTTTAATTAGTGTCCTTGCTAATAGAATTACTTTTTTGGTGCCATACATTAATATTTTAGAAGTTTACTGCTTCAATCCATGTTAGAAATTTAGATGCTAAAAAATAACTACCATGGTTTGTTTACACATGTCTCATGAATTAATTCTGAGACCTGCGGGTTTGCTCACGATGTTTTCCGTCACCGTCGAGCTAGTGATAAATATGTACGTAAGTTTTTGAAAAACTCATTGGTACATGCCAGGATTCGAACCCCAGCCTCACTGATTTTCGGCCCGCTCTTTAACCGTCCGGGCTATCACTGCTCTGCATAAATAAAATAATAATGCAATTAAAAAGAAGTCTATTGAATTAGCAGCCATAAGAAACTATAATTGAAATATAATACTCGTCACATGAATAGGTATAGTACCTACTCACGACACAGGAAGTTTTAAATAAAATCATATTAGTTTCTTAAACATTTTTTAATGAATAATATCGAGTCATACGATACGGTAACTTGTTAACAGGTTTTATTTTGAACTGGCTTAAGCCTTACAACGTCAGTAGAATCGCTGTAAAGTAAATTATTGTCCTTATCAAAAGCAACCCCGTAACCATTATCAAGTTCTAGAACTTTTTCCAAGGTCTTGGTTGTCTTATTCGCAAAATAGACTCCGATATCTAAACATACATACACATTCCCTCTGACATCGAGAGATATTTCTCTTGATACATCCTCTCCTAATTCTTTATACAGAACAGCGTCTTTCGTCCCTTTCTTTTGGCTATATATCCCGGTATCATTGGAGTAAAACATGTCATCTTCATTATCAATGATGAAAGTGTCAGCCTTCGTATCTTTCATGTCTTCAAATCGCGTCGCTTGCCCATTAGAGAAAGTGTAAACGGATTGGGAAGGATATACAGTGTAATACAGCGTATCTTTGTAAAACATACTCCAAATATTAGTTCGTCTTTGACCTAAGAATTCTCCTCTGTTGGTAGTCTTGTTGTATTTGTATATGCCATAGGTTCCGCCTATGTAAACATCGTGTGTTACTGGATCCACAGCTTGAGCGAAACCACTTCTTATTCCTTGTACATTTCTAGGTATACTCTTTTGTGTCAAGATTATATTTAGCTGTTTTAGATGTGCTTTTCAATGTCGCTGTAACTGAAGTACACTGTGTTTGAATCGTAGTCTACTGTTAATAGGAAGGGTCTGTCAATATCTGTCACTAGGACTTCTTTTTCGTGACAGACTCCATTGACTTTGATAAGATTCTCTTTTATGACCGCAGCTTGAGCGATTATAAAGCTTGATATGATGATCAGAAGCCGCATGTTGGTCTGAAAAGTTTTAAACCAAGATTATAAAAACTAAAGTTGTAAAGGTAAATAAAAAATTACTGATAGGCACACAAAAAATAAGTAAACCAATACAGTTGATATACCACAAATGATATGGCCATTATATTTTTTTCACTTCTCATGCTCTAAAAGTACGCCAATATAGCCCTACGAAGCGGGACTAAAGTGACCACTTTAGTCCCTAGGGACTAAAGTGGTCACTTTACTTTAGGGCGCTTAAACCGATTCTAAATCGCAAATCCCCCATAAGTTACCATACTAAACTCTCCTTGTATGCAACACTTGTTAGACCAATCATGACCTATGCATGTCCTGTCTGGAGCAGCACTTGTAATTCTAATTATAATAAACTACAAGTTATACAAAATAAAGCAGTCAAAACCTCCTATAATACGCGATTCCGCACTAACTTAAAATCCTTACACAATAAAATTAAGCTTTGATTAAAAGCTATATTATAAAACTAGCAAAACGTTTCTACCTTTTAAAAAACCCACGTCACTCAAATACCTTGATTTCTACCATTGGTAAAAGCCGCCTCAGTGATTTACCTTATATCGATAAGTATCGTACCTACCGATTGCCACATCACTACGTTCTCGAACCTGATTGACGAGTTCATTCTTTCGTCGCAGTGCTCTGTCCAATAGATCTACCCTGCTAATTATCTTATTATAATTTTGTCAAGTATCGAACCCATGTTTCTTAACGTTTTCTACCCTCGGTAGCTATAATTCGTAGCTGCGTAGGCATTGTAATAACAATGTATTTTTTTGTGTAGTTGTAGTTAGTCTTAAGTTGAGATGCCATAAATAAATGTAAGCTCATCAAAGCGAGCATAATTTATAATTTTTCCCGTATGAGTTAAAAGTTCACTATAAGAAATATTTACTGTCTTTGTTTAAATTGCACTTAAGTTTTAAATAGGCTATAAGTTAAGCCTGCAAAACTGTTAACTCAATGTTACTTATACCTAGGCTATAATGTACACTAGGCTACTTGTTACTTTTTATATTGATAATAAAGATATTTCAAAAACAAACAAAAACAGTCCCTAGGGAGTGAAAAGTAATTAGTTTTTTTAATTTCCTTAATGAGATGTAGACAAACTCAAACAGCCAGTAAATATCGGTGTAGTGTTGACCATCTTCATTTTAAATTTAGATGATTTAAATCCCTTTGTTAATCTGTGACAGGTTTAGAAGAAAAAACTGACCGCGAACATTTCAGAATTTTCGTCGAGTGTAAATTTCTCCCACTCAAAGGAGAAAAGTACAGTTTGCACCTCGAGGCTAAACGCCAACTTATTATACCCTCGGTTTCAAACCACCTCTGGTAGTCGGGTGTAGTTTCTCGTTATAAAATATACCTACTATATTTATTATCGCACTGACAAACAGGACTTATTGGTTTGTGTGAATTTTTATTTACCATAACATCATGATATTGTTGTCCTTTTCCTATTATTTGTGATCGTCGCAGTAAGTATGTTTCCAAAAATTCCAAACTGCATAAAGTTAGCAAAAAATTCATGGTCAATTCGCTGGATGACGTAAGTAATATTGCCGGACGAGACAGACTATTGCCCGAAACTTACAACATTAAGTTTAGCTGGTTAGGTTTATAAGACGTAAGGTCAATGGAACAACTTGTATCAATATTTGAACATAGGTAGTACTAAACAGACATACTGCTATGTATAAACCTGAAAGTGCCCACTTTACATCGGTGAATTTTTAGATATCTAATCGTGATAGGTTCAAGGTGGTCAGTTTGTTGCAAATACCTCAGAAGTTACAATCTATTCCGAAGCCTGGGAGCAAAGAGGTTGGAAGAAAATCATTCTAGGAGAGAGAAACTTTTTCTACCCTTATAATGTAGGATCCAGACTACATACCTAATATTCAGTCAGATGACTGAATGACATGCGCCTTTGTCTCAAAAAAGTAAATATATGTCACCTGCCCATCGATAACCGACTTATTTTTAATTTATTATGTTAGCAGTACTGTTTTTTTTTTTATATTCCAATTTTACAAGTGAAACTTTTTCGGCGGACGGGCTTTTTCAAGGTAAGTTATGCTGTTTTATTGGTATTTCGTTTTTATAAATGGTAAATATTGAGTAGAGTTAGTTGAAGTTACTATTATATTCGGATTGACCACAATATTTCGAAATTCGTTTATGTAGGCCTTATCCTACACTATGCATTCAGTACTAAAGTATTGTATAAGATACATGGGTATAAAATTTATATTTCAGGTTGCTAATCGAAGAAGGACCAGTCCGGTTCGGATGATCAAATAAGCTCCTACTTAGCCATGGTAGATGGCACTGATTCAGAAGATGGGGCTAAAGAAGACTAATGGAAGGAAAATGATGAAGAGGTGCAGGTTTATAGGGACCTATCTCCCCAATCTGAGCTGCTTCAAGGCTTGGATGATGAAAGTGAAAAAGTTGAAAAATACCCTTACGAAGACGAATCTCTTGGTGGTGATGTAGACTCTAGTGAAGAGGATCCTTCAACAATAGAAAACACAGAAATCGAACAGGGACCTCCTGTAGGTAACGAGCAAGCTCAGCGTCAAGTGATAAGAATGTTTTTGTTTAAAAAAATCTAAGTATAAGAACATCTGAAGATGATATAGCATTTTTGGGCAACTTAAATTGATGGTGAACTAGGGTCTTTAGACACAATGTATTTTTTTTACGTTTTTCCTATCTGATGACATCTTAGAGAAAATTTTTCAATAAAGTAATTTGTATGCCATATAGAAAGAGCCTAATTCCACATTTTCAACCAGTGTAACAGAGGTCAAAATTACAATGGTATTTTATACATTGTTTGTTATACTATACCCTAATATTAGGATGTATTGATTTCCTAAATATGATTTTTGCTCATATAACAGCATCACCCTAAACCATAATATATTATGTAATATATTACTTCGTTACAATAAGAAAAAAAAATGTTTTAAAATATATCAAAATAAATAAAACAAACTTATAATCAGATTGTTCTTAATTTTGAGTAAAACCATACGAAATAAATACTTGCTTACATAAAAATACTTTTTACTTGGAGTGCATAGTGTAGGCTACATCCTTTAGAGACAAAATGAAGAATTTAACACACTAAACCTTCTCAATTTTTTTTTTATTATTTTTCCAGTGATTCCCATATCATAAGCCATCAAATACATATTTTTGTAACTAAAAATAAAAAATAATGCATAAATTAACGTCTTTGATGTTTTCCTTCATCATCGAGTGACAAATATCAAAGAGATTTAAATATAATAAGGCATAGAGGGGACAAAGCGAGGAAAATTTGAAGTCAAAAGTTATTACAAGTGGAATAAGTCTAGTACAATTTCGACCGAATGACAGCTCGCGTTCATACTAACTGACATGACAAGGACATGACGCTTAGGCTTCATAGTTTTGTATGAAAATATTCCCAATGCCCCCTCTATGCCCTATTATTTCTTCATGTTTATGAGATAGTGTCACCTCTCTTTGAAATAATGGTTCATGAAAAAAATCTGATATAAATATAATAATTATTTGTTAAAATAATTACCGTGGCCAAGTGTTGACTATGATGAATAAGCAGATCACTCTTGTGTAGAGATCTAGAACTCGACTCTTTACGATAACCTAGTTAGCACTGTCAGTATTAAACGGCCGCGACGTATTTATATGAAATCAAATAGGTATTAAATGTAAGGATATAAGTAGTCCCACAATCATTTCCTTACCAAAACACCGGATTATGATATACTTAAAAGTTATCTTTAGAACAGAAATATAATATACCTATATTATAGTCTGTGTTCTCCTACAGAAAATAATAGGTAGGTATATAGTTCTGAGGAGTACAGTAGGTAAGTATATAGATAATTCCGACAATAAATTACTAGGTGACCCGACAAACGAGGAGGGTTGGGGGTAGAGAGTAAAAATATTTTACAACCTATTCTCTTACCTACAAAATATACAAAAAAAAACATTAATATCGTCGAGCCGTTTCAGACGAGTGCGAACACCGTGACAAGAGATTAATATTAGTGTCCGAACGACAGTTAGGTTTCGGTTTCGGCCGAGTTTCAGCCAAAAATCAAGTTTCAGCGGCAGTTTCGGTTTCGGCCAAAATTCAAACTTTTTCCGAAACCAAAACTGATTTCGGAAGTTGTCGTGCACCTAACAACGTTTCTCGTGGCAACGCTTTGGCGGACGCTGGCGGCCGTGTTCAGGTAGAGTTATTTATTATTTTTAATAAATAAATCAAAGTCAAAGTCAAAATGTTTTATTAAAAATAGGAACTTACAAGTCCACTTATTGAACGTCATTTCAACTCCACCGCTTCAGCATGTATGGTTGAGGAGAAGAAGCGGGGCAAGAAACTTCTCAACACAATATTCTTTTAATCAATTGTTACTTAATACTAAATTGGGTTACGTAGTTTCGTTTGTTTTTCGCTATCGTATTGGGACTGGAGGAAATCTGTTCCAAGCATCATTGTCATTTATATAGTCGTCTAGTTTGTAATATGCCATTTTACAAAGTACATGTTTAACATGAGTTTTGAACACAGTTTCAGGCAATTTCAAAATATCTTCTGGTATTTTATTATAAAAGCGTATGCAAAGCCCCACAAAGGAATTATTAATTTTGCTTAAACGTGACTGAGGTTGCTCTAGTTTATTTTTATTCCTAAGATTGCAATTCACACATTTCACACATGGTCACAGTTCTTAGTATACAGTAATATGTTTTTCCGTACATACATAATGTTTTCAAAAATGTACTGACAAGGCATTGTTAAAATATTAATTTCTTTGAACAGTTCTCTTAGGGAATCACGACATCTTAACTTGTAAATGGCGCGTATATCCCTTTTTTTGTAAAATAAAAATAGATTCTGCATTAGCAGCTCTGCCCCACAGCAAGATGCCATCATAGGACATTATACTGTGAAAGTAGCTAAAATAAACGAGTCTTGCTGTGTCTACATCAGTAAGCCATCTGATTTTTCTGACGGCATAAGCAGCTGAGCTCAGTCTGTTAGATAGTGCAGAAATATGAGAATTCCATTGAAGTTTGGAGTCTATCGTTATCCCCAAAAAAACTGTATTATCAGCGAAATCTAATTTGTCATTGTTTAAAATTATCTCATCCTCTACTCGTCTAACATTTTTATATATTTGGTCTTCTTAGCGTTGAGATAAATAGCCTTTATTTCTGTTGTCTTCCTTACAATGGGTAGATGCCTACTTACTAACTAAATTATTGTTATTATATCTCTAAGTATTATTGTTTAAATTATCGGCAACTGGATGTTTATCTGAAACAGCTTGTCTGTCGACAAAGGCCTCCTCTAAAGTTTTCCACTTATTCCTGTCTCTTGCTAGACGGGTCCATATTTCTTTTGCTGTCCCTTGGATACCATTCTGTTACTAACTTAGTTCATTTCTCTTTACTTTCTCTTAGCATATGCCCCGTACTCATCTAGATTTTTGCTGTCTGTTAACTGTATGTGCATTTTTAAATTTTGTTTTTACTTTAATTTCTTATAGATTTACTCTGTCCCTTATTTTTATACCTAATATATTCTTTTTATTTGATTTGGCATACTTTCAATTTGTTTTCTAGTTCTTCTGTTAGCGCCCATGTCTGGCACCCGTACAATAAACATGGAATGATGCATATTTCGTAGAGTTTCTTTTTTACTTTCATTGGCATATCTTTGTCCTTCATTATTTCGCTAAGAGACCAAAATCATTTTCAAGTATTAGATATTTTTCTTTCTATTTCTTTATTCATGCAATTATCTGTAGATATAAGCTGGCCTAAATATATATTCTCATTTACTTGTTCTATTTGTTCGTTATTTACTTTAATGGTTTCTGTTTGATGAAAATTCGTCATAAATATGGTTTTAGTTAAATTCATTGTCAGCCCAGCTTCAGCGCTTTTATCCGATAATTGCTGCAACATTAGACCTAGAGTAATCTAGGTCTAATATTTTTTTATATTATATTAAATAAATTATTACAACCAAATTAATATACCTACTGTGTACATACATACGTAATATACATACCTTCATGTCCTAATTAATGCATAATAGTTAATTGGTAAAATGCACCAAATTTCTGTATTTTATACTTGACCACGTGAGTTTCGGTTTCAGTTTCGGCCGAAACTGAAGCCACGGGCGAACATTCGGTTTCGGTTTTGGCCGGAAAACCAGTTTCGGTCGGACACTAATTAATATATATTAGAAGATTATGTAAAATCCGAGTCCTGGCATGTACAACATTAAACACAAAAGTAGTATAAAGTATAAACTAGTGACCCCCCCTCACTTCGCTTCGGTTTGTCAAAATAAAATGGGTCTTCAGCGGGCGTATTCATGGAGATATTTTGATACTCGATCGATCCTTATGTCAAATACGACATATGTGTATAGACCATCTCGAAATCTTTGACAGATTTTCCGATTCCGAGTCGAATATCGAGTATCGGATCTCCGTGAATACGCCCGCTGAACCCTGCAGTCGTAATTAAACATACACTTCAATTCAGGATAGTATTTTTGTTTTAATATTAAATAATTTCTTTCTAATACGTTTAGCCGTTTCGGTGTCTTTTCGAGGCAGACAGACAAACATTCTAAACATGATTATTTAGGCTAAGGCATTGTATTAAGCAAATTGCAGTGGAATGACAGGACAGACACTTGTACTTAAAACTATGTTACTAATATTACGTAACATTTTGTATGAGTGTGAAATTTAGTAAAATATTCCCGTACATAATAACGCTACATGTTTCAATTCTATAAACATAAATATTTTCTTTTATCTCAGGTCAGGTTATCATTATCGCTTATCACAAAGTTATGTTTATGTCTTTTAATTGCGACAACACAACTTTGTATTATCTGTTAAGATTAGGACAAAGTTCAGTTAATACTAACCTTCTGTTGGCAACATAAATAACCACTTAAAACTACCGGACTCAGGATGTATCCCTGTGGTACACCTTTTAAAGTTGCTACTATCTACTGCTATCTCCTTTGAGTATTAAACCAACCGGAGACGCCACTGACAGAGGCGTTCCCCTCTGCCAAAAAAAAGTGTCGGTCAACACGCATACCTGTTATATACCTACAACTATTTTTTTTGAGTTCACAGAGTGCTTGGATTGGTGAATGTATTTGTGTGCATCTAGTCCAAGCTAGTGTTTAATTGTTTTGTCAAAAATGCGTATGTTTTAACATTATTTTTGTTTCTTTCCTCGTCCCCCGCGCAGAAATTGGCAGACTTTTTTGCAAAGAAACTAGTGCGCGTGACGTCTCCTGTTGGTTTAATACTCAAAGGCTATCTCTGACTTGACTTGTTTATCAATATCACGTTATAAATATGACAGTGTCAGGCTCTGGTTACATGGCACCTAACGTGGTAACTGAGATGTTCGTATTAGATACTCTAATTCATTTCCTGAAATAATGTTTTTTTTTAATGTATTTTTGGTGCACGTGGTGCATCACCGTTTTGAAGGTTTTCCCAACAAAGCGACTCTAAGGAGGATACTGAAAACCAGCATTGATGCTGAGGATCCTTCTTTTTATCTGCGTTTGTATCTAATGTTATTATTATAAAGCTACTTGTGGGCACGATGGGCAACCACAACCCCAACACTGAATATAGTCAGAGTTCCTTATTATTCGTCACCCCACCAGCCAACTCTACTCGGAATGCCAAGTCCTAACGGTTCGGCAACTATACATTCTCCGGAGTATCTTGAGAAAACATGCCACTTTACCCCTCGATGAAACTGCTCTTTCACGACGTCGCGTTCAAGTACGTCCCTCAATTCAATATAGAACTGTATTTGCAAAACGCCAGTATGATGCTCTTTCTTGTCAACTGTATGAAAAAATGCATAAAAGGGCATCCATCTACAGTTTGAGCCGGTTTGAGGTTAAAAATAAAACCACCGATTTTCTACTAAAATTGAGTTATTCGGACACAGAACTTCTCCTGCAAAATAGTTAATACACGATGTAAAACCTAATCAACATATACACACCCTTACACACACTCATACACCCTCCTATACATACACACTTACACCCTCCCATACATACACACATACACAACACACCCCCCACACAATTTTGTAATTAATCTAGCAATTAGCTCAACCACTTGTCGAGGATCACTGACCCCGAAGATACAGTTTTTACTAGTTTCGGGTTCAGGAGTCCAAACTTTTGATGCAAAGTTAATAACCCTAGATTAGATACGAATGTAATGTAATTGTATTATTTTAAGACTTGTGGGTTGTAAATAAATGATTATTATTTTCTGTTTTTCTTTTTATTTCTCGAAATATACCTACAGTATATTTCGGTAAGTTTAAGACAAAATTCACGGACCTAAGCCAAGTAAATTTCACCTTGAAGGTTGGGTGAGTTAGCGGATTCCTCTTGCAGAAATTTACGCAGAATGCGACAGGTGTTAAGAAATACAGCTTTTTGCATAGTTATGTAAGTGCTTTCGGGTAGGTCAATATTGTGCAATGAAGTGAGTAGGTGTTTTGGGATGAGTCCAGTACTGGAGAGCACCAGTGGCACGATGTATACTTTATTCATCTTCCATATTTTAGCGATTTCTTCCTTCAGTTCTGTGTGTTTGTGTATTTTATCAGTAATAGTTTTATGAATATTATGGGTGTTAGGTACTGCAACATCTATTAAATATACTTTTTTATTATTTTTATCTATTAGCGTTATGTCAGGTCTGTTATTATGTATGGTTCTGTCTGTAAGTATGGCCCTGTCAAAGTACATCTTGTGGCTGTTGCTCTCCAGTACTAATTTTGGGGTGTACTGGTAATACGGCAGAGGTTTTTGGTTAATGAGTTTGTGTTTTATTGCAAGTTTCTGATGAATGACGTTACAAACTTGATTATGGCGATGAGTGTAGTCGGTTTGGGTGAGGGTTGGGCAAGCACTAGTTATATGTTGGATGGTTTCGGACTGTCTATTACATTTTCTACATTTATCGTTAATAAGGTTGGAATCTTTCAAGATGTATTTTTTATAGTTTTAGTTATGATTATTATTATTATTATTATTATTATTATTTAGGTACTTATTTCACTAATTACGATGGCAACTGTATTTTTTTTGACTACTACTTATAAGTGATTTCTATTAAAATATAAGTCTGCTAGCAAAACAAAATAAGCCTCCTCTATTTTAAAAACCCTTGCTGATTTGTGACTTTTTTGTTATTAGCCTAAATTATGTCCCACTGCTGAACCTGCTTCTCCCTCCCTCCCTCCACTTTCTAATCCTCTGCCTCCTCCAGCCATGTCCTCGAAAGCGCCCAGTTCCACCGTCTCCTTCGGGGTCTGCCGCGGCGGCGATGGCCAGTCGTTGGAACCCAGTTGGTGCAGATTTTTCCCCATCTGTCTGACTGCATACGATTCCCAGCTTGGCAGATTTTTCGCCAACATCAATGATTTGGGTTGACTAGCAAATACTTGCAATAAATAAATTATAATCAAAATTTTCAACAAAAATGTAAACCGACTTAAACGAGTAAAAGTCTGGTATTTGCATAGTCAACATCTATTACCTACTGTTACTAAACCTATTACGCTGATAGCGAGTGATTTGCTGATGTCTGTTGAGGAGTTGCGTTCTCCACCTGAAGTTTTTCATCAAATTTTCACAAAACTTATATGGGACCACCCTTGAGGTATAGCGTTTCCAATAAACAAAACGAATTAAGCCCCCTCTCCTTTTTACAAACTTTTATTTAGTTTCACCTGTCCCGTTGTCTGTAATCAAATTTTGCAAGTTTTTGACCAAAATAAAAAAAAATCAAAATTGTATTTTTTCTATAGGTAGGTATTAAATATACACTTAGAAACGTCAATATTTTATGATAACAAGGCACTCTAAACTCGTCCATGAAGATTGGCTAAATGCAAACAGCAGCCCATCTCCACCGACGAGTTGCTGGTTCCGAATGCAGTACCCCGAGAAGAGCCAGCAAGAAACTCAAGGGCAGCTCTTTTTAATCTCATGAGTTAACTAATAAATATCGTTTACAATAATAATTAGAATTAATAGCGTCGAGTCGGTTAATCCCATGCATGTTGGTCTACTAAGTAGTCTGTAATTTTAAAGTAGCCTTTATTATGTAATTTTTGCTTAACTATTATTTTAAAGAACAATGGCAAAAGTCTATGTGTTTTGGGTACCCCACTTACACCTGCCCACGGAAGACGAAACTGTGTAAAATCGATGGTTCTTGGACAGACTAAGATAATATGTAATCATACCACATTTTTATAACTTGAGGTTTAAAAGTTATTCGTTACCTAGTGTATTTTGTAGGTTATTATGAGATTTTAGGTACCAAAGACGTGTAAAGAAAAAGTTTCTCTAGGAAAGAAAATGATTTTCTTCCAACCTCTTTGTTAGAAAATAGCACTGCCTACCACATGCTACACCACATGCCATATAAGTTACTCTATGCCAGTGAATGATGGCCTGGGCAAAAAATATCGATACCAATATTAAAATATCGATATTTTTCCAAATACTAAATTAGCATATTACATATATATCGTCGATATTTTTAATGGCGATTTATCGACATTTCTTTTACAGTATCGAATTCGTATCAATTTTAATATATTTTTAACGCAATTCTGGTTTCGTGTTTCATTTCATGTTAGGTATAGTCAAGAGCAAGTCAAGCTTGACACTACCAGTTTAAGCTGAGCTCTGATTTATACTGCGCGCCATAGAATACAGGGCCGGTTCAAAGTCCAAAGTGTCAAGCTCAGCGTGCTCTTGACTGTACTAGATACTTGCCGACTCAAGCATTTATAAAAATATACTATTTTCATCGTCCTTTTTTACGAATTTGGGAATATGTATATGTAGTAATAATAATGTATAACTGACGATATATCGATATTTTTAACTCGATTTTTATCTATAGTATTTAGAAATGTCAATACGATAAATATCAATTTATTTTTTCACTTGGCCATCCCTAGTGAATGACATGGTTGACGTGATGACACGACGTTCAATTTTACCACAACAACAAAAAAGTTTTTGGATTAATCAAAGACATTAAAATATAATAGCATAGAGGGGGCATTGGGAATATTTTCATACAAAACTTTGAAGCTCAAGCGTCATGTCCTTGTCATGGCAGTTAGTATGAACGCGAGCTTTCATTCGGTCGAAATTGTACTAGACTTATTCCACTTGGAATAACTTTTGGCTTCAAATAATCCTCGCTTTGTCCCCTTCATGCCTTATATTATATTTTAATCTCTTTGGTATTAATAGATTTCCCAATCGATCGATTCGTGTTTCTATGATATTTCTGTTTTATTTGACTCAATATTTTCAACTGCTAGATTAATTTAAAAATATGGAAAATTTCGACTTGTTATGAGTCAATATAACAAGCATAGTGTGATACCCCGTGGGTGTCTATTTCAGTGGGTACCAAAGCTGCCGATTTTCTTTGTCAACCTACTTCCCGTTTACCGATTTAGCTGAAATTTTTCATACGTGTGTAAATCGCGTGACAATGCAATATTATGATAACGTGGTGCTGATCTGATGATGGAGCTGGAAGGTGGTCATAAGAACTTCGCAAGGAAACGACACAACCTCATCGAGTTTGGGCTCGTTAGAATCTTATTGACGAGTAGTTTGTCTTTCAATGGTAACCAGGGTCTGATGATGATGGAGCTGGAAGGTGGTCATAGGAACTCTGAAATGAAATGAAGCAATCCCATCGAGTCTTGGCTCATTTGATTCGTCTTGACAAGTACTTTGGTGCTAGATGGTAACTCATGATGGAGCTGGAAGATGGTTATAGGAACAGGAACAGGAATAGGTCATAGGGTTTGTTAAATAACATAATAAAAGCTTGTTTTAAAAAAGTTTTTTTTTAATATAATTTGTTTGAAGTCGGTTAATTATCTGTAATCTGTTTGTCCACAGCCAAAGTCTTACGAATTCGGGTATTCAGTGAAGGACGCGCAGTCCGGCAATGACTATGACCGTCGGGAGAGTTCCGACGGGAACGTGGTTCGAGGGGAGTACCGAGTGCAGCTCCCGGACGGGAGAACGCAGATAGGTGAGCCTTACCACCTAAGTTTCTTTACGGGATATCTAATTTGACGCCACTTTATTTAGCAATCTATATCTACACTAATCTATATCTATTTGTATGTCTGTGCCTTCGTATCTTTGTTACGAATAAACTCAAAAACTACTAGTTATAATGGTTTTAAAAATTATTTCACCAATGAAAAGCTAGAATATCCCTGAGTAACATAGGCTATATTTTATTACCGTATTCCCACGAGAACGGGTAATACGCGAGTGAAATCGCGCAGAACAGCTAATTGATAATAATTTGATATTCCAGTGACGTACCACGCTGACTGGCAGACTGGCTTCCACGCGGACGTAAGGTACGAGGGCGAAGCGCGGTACCCCGAGCCTCCGAGAAACAACCAAGGTAACTTTCATCATCATCAACCCGAAACAGCCCACTGCTGAGCTCGCTGAGGAAGTATGGACTACAATCACCGCAGGCACCTGTCGATTCAAGCCATCCAAGGTTATCAGACATGATTACGACTTCTATTATGCGTGAACACAACGAAAACCGGCACGGAAGCGCTCCGAAGGGTTTACCCAACTATTTGTTAGTGCCCTAAAGACTGGACGAATTCCCTCTCTGCATGCGTTGTTGCCCTGGTCACCTTAAGCCTCGACAAAACGTGACAGCTCTTTTTCTTAGCTGCCGCGCCTCCGGAACCCACGGTGCTATATAGGTCTTAGTGGCGCAAAGTCCAAAGTCAAAAGTAGGAACTTACAAGTCCACTTTTTGAACGTCATTTCAACTTCACCGCTTCAGCATGTATGGTTGAGAAGAAGAAGCGGGGCAAGAAACTCCTCAACACAATACCTAATATTCTTTTATTCAATTGTTACATAATACTAAATTGGGTTACATAGTTTCGTTTATTTTTCGCTGTAGTATTGCGCTGGGCTGGAGGAAATCTGTTCCAAGCATCATTGTCATTTATATAGTGCTTTTTATTGTTCAGGTTACAACTATAACACTCCGACTGACTTCAGCGGGTCGCTAACGGGTTTCAACGGCAACTCTAACAACAAACCGACCACAGCTTACGGCTCTCCCAGCTACCACTAGGTGATTATCAAGATTCAAGACCCACGTGATGCCTGTGGTATTTATCAGACTTGAGTTCCATCCAATTGTCTCAGCAGGCCTACTCTCTAAGACAATCTTTGAATGTCCCGCCTCAAATCACAATTTTACGTTTGCTGTTTCAATAGGGTAGTGTCCTAGTCAAATCAGTTACTTTTTATGATCTGTCAAAACGACATTTTACTATGGAAAATGTACTGAAATAACAAGGTGTAACGTCATAGTTTCTAGTACTCAATTGCGACACTTTTATTGATTGTTTTATTATTTTTTAAATTTGCTTTGATTGTAAGTGAAAACTGAAATACATGTTTAAGGTGTTTTGGGATAATCTTTTTAATGAATGACTACTCTCAATTTAATTTCGATACTGTCAACTACCCCATTGGGACCCCAATTTGACGCCGTCTGTGCTAAGGCTCCCCTTGGGCTTCGCCGTATACACAACTATGATTATCGCCGCATACAGAACTCAAGCGGGAACTTAAGTCTGGTCATAGTTACCATTTCATCGTAATAGTACATTATGAAATAAGTGCGGTAAGTTGAAAATTACAGCCGAGGCGATATTGATACAAGAAAGCAGAGGCTGTAACTATCAAAGCGCACGTTTGTCATACGACGTTTTATAACATATTTGAGAGGAAATAAATGAAACTCGGACTTTCATAAACGAATAAAAACAATACAGCGAAAAGAAAAAGCGCGCGGAATAATTTTTACTTTTTAACAAATTAGCAATTCGCGTGCATCAGCATTTCTTTCAGGCAAAGGCACAAAAAACAGCCAGTATTACTAATAAAGTAAATTAATATTTTGTGTTTTTGTTATTTTGTGTTATTTTGTGTTTTAAATTAAATGTTGATTTTATATCTCAAAGTTAATTTTATTCATAAAATGTTGACCACTTTTCTGACATAAAAACTCTTTGCTTATTTGAGAGGAAATAAATGAAACTCGGACTTTCATAAACGAATAAAAACAATACAGCGAAAAGAAAAAGCGCGCGGAATAATTTTTACTTTTTAACAAATTAGCAATTCGCGTGCATCAGCATTTCTTTCAGGCAAAGGCACAAAAAACAGCCAGTATTACTAATAAAGTAAATTAATATTTTGTGTTTATGTTATTTTGTGTTATTTTGTGTTTTAAATTAAATGTTGATTTTATATCTCAAAGTTAATTTTATTCATAAAATGTTGACCACTTTTCTGACATAAAAACTCTTTGCTAAGATTTTAAAAAGTACCGTTCGTTTTTAGACGGAGCATCTTGATAAACCGTGCCTTTTACATTACATTACCGCACTTGTGCGTAATGAGATACAAAACGATATTGAAATAGGTGAAATAAGAGACCTTTTACGAGCAAATGTGTTATAAGGATATATAAATTAAGGGTTTAGATAAGGTATTCGAAAATTAGAATAAGTTTTGTATCAGTATTGTTTTCTAGATGAAATAAAAAGAATCATTTTGTAAAGAGTATTTCATTTATACAGTGTGTTTAGAAAATACGAACGTACCAGTTCCATGCCTATCTTCCCCCTTAGCTAGAATAAAGTTTCCTTTACCGGCGTTCGCTAAATTGTAATAAAAACTATAAAGAACCACTGGTAGTCACTTACCATCAGGTGACCCGTCTACTCGTTTGCCCCTTTTTTCTTATACTTATAAAAAAAACTGCGTGCGTCGGTGACTTAAGACTAAGTGTCGATAATAACTTAAAACCAAAGCTTAAGACAGAAGGTCCTGAAGTTTAAAACATAAAAGATTTTTAATATTTGACATGGTCACTATAAGATGTTGTTAGGTTAGCTAATTACGTAATAAGACAGGACTGGTTAAATTAACCGACTTGGTACCTATTAAATGGAGATTACAACTTTTTAAGGTAGTAGAACTGAGTTGCGAGACTTGTTTTTTTACAAGTTATGTTTTTGATGGCATTAAAATTTTCTTATAATTAATTATCTTGCAATACCTACACACACCGGCACAATTAGCGGAACAGAAAAAAAAGGGAGTATTTACGCATTTTTGCGTGTTACTGGCCGGCTAAACAAGCTTTTTTTAAATTTGGGTTTTAATTTAAAAATGGAATACTAAGCGACTGCCCTTTTTTTCATTCTTTTGTTTTAATTTTCATTGATTCAATTTTTCCACCGCTTGTCCGTTTTTAGAAGGTTCGTGAATTCCATTTGAAAAGCTTTGAATTGCAGTTTTTGAGGCTTTTGAGTTTTTTCGCATATTGATAATTTACGAGCATCTAATTATGCCTGATTTAACGCCATCAGAAATCATTAGGGCAGATCAAATGAGGAGAAATGGTCAAACCTACAGATCGATTGCCAGAAGCCTTCGTCGATCGTTATCAACGATTTATCGTAGCATCCAACGATACAGATTGACGAATGCTCTAGTGAGAAGGAGAGGACAAGGCCGGAAAAGGTGTACTTCAAGGAGGGATGACCGTTTTCTCCAACTTCAAGTCCGACGGAACACGAGACTAACGGCGGTGCAGGCTCGAAATTTACTGGAAGAGGTACGAGCAGTAAGGATGAGTGAGCGGACAGTTCGTAGAAGATTCGAAGAAGTGGGTATAGGCTCGTATGTGCCCGCCAAAGCCCCAAAACTTGAGAGACATCATCGCACAAACCGTCTACACTTTGGTCGTGAACATCGTGATTGGGACTTCGACGACTGGGGACAGGTTCTTTTTACTGATGAATGCAGAGTTATGTTAAATCAAATTGATGGAAGGCAGCGAGTATGGAGACGCAAAGGAGAACGGTATATCCAGTCTAATTTTGAAAATACAGTTGCATATGGCGGCGGTTCAATTATGGTCTGGGGAGGAATATGTTTAGGAGCTCGTACGGAGTTAGTAGTGGTCGATGGCGGGAATCTGAATGCTGATCGGTATATCAGGGAGATTTTAGAAGAACATGTTGTGCCATTTGCCCCCTTTATTGGTAACAACTTCATTCTAATGCAGGATAATGCTCGGGCTCACAGTGCTCGCACAGTACAGACATACCTAAACCATGTTGGTATAACGGTGATGGAGTGGCCAGCACGGTCCCCCGATATGAACCCTATAGAACACGTCTGGGACTTGCTAAAGAGGAGTGTAAAGTCAAGAATGCCCCCTCCCAATAATCTCAACGAGTTGCGAAACGCATTAGTTGAAGAATGGCAGAGGTTGCCCCAAGAAACCATTGATAACATCATCCGCAGCATGCCCAGACGGATGGAAACCCTCATCAGAGCACGAGGAGGAAACACTCGATATTGAACAGTCATTGAAATTGTTGTTAAACTTTGGAAAATCTTGAATTTTCTGCTGTTTCTCTATAATTAAAGTATAAGTATAAGTATAATCTCACGCCTTTTTTATCCCCGAGGGGGTAGGCAGAGGTATTCCATTACTGGAAATACCCACATTTCACGAGATATATTGGACCCCTAAACGTGAAATAATATAATAATAATTAAAAATCGAAGAAAAATGCATTTTGTTTAATTTAATTTTTATTTTTATAAAATTTTAAGTATGGTGTTAAAAATGAATGTCAAAACATGTTAATTTAATTGTTGTTTCATTTTAAATAATATATTGTTTAAAAATTACATTCATTGTTCTAAATTCCCTCTTTTTTCTCCTTTTTTTTTCTGTTCCGCTAATTGTGCCGGTGTGTGTATATATATATGTTATATAATATATAATCTCACGCCTTTCATCCCCGAGGGGGTAGGCAAAGGTATTCCATTACTGCATATACCCACATTTCACGAGATACATTGGACCCCTAAACGTGATAGGTGGTGAGCCCATCGCCGGACCGGTTCTATTTACACATGTCTCAGAATTAATTCTGAGACCTGCGGGTTTCCTCACGATGTTTTCCTTCACCGTCGAGCTATACCTATATAATATAAGGGATTTACATAAAACCATAAAACCTATATGCATTCAATTACATTTATATTTTAGAAAATTGTAGCCTTCCAAATTTTAACGCCAGTTTTTTTTTAAGCAGTTGGGTTTTTTGTTATTCAATAATAATAAATAAAAAACTCGTCCGTAATAACGGTGATTTTAAGTATGTAATAAAATAAAACAAGACGTTTCTAATAGACCATTCTATTTGGAAAGATTCACTTAAAGTTGTTAAATTATTTATCTTCACAAGTCAAATTTTTATTATACTTAAGTTTGTACAGTTTAAACCAATCGCTGTATATAATGTTGTTGTTATTATCAAAAGATATTCCCATACTATATTCCCTATCGAAAAGCTTAATTAAAGTCTTAGTTTCCTTGTTCACGCCGTAGATACCACTACCACAACATACGTAAACATCCCCGTTACGATCAAGAGAAATTTCCCTTACTACATCTCTTCCTAATTTCTTATACAAAACAACATCGTTCGTCCCTTTCTTTTGGCCGTATACCCCAGTATTGTTTGAGTAAAACATATCATCTTCATTATCAATGATAAATTGGTGAACGCTTGTATCTTTCAATTCTTCAAGTATGGTCGATTTTCCATTAGTGAAAGTATAAACGCGTTCGGAGGTAAAAAGTGTGTAATAAAGGGTATCTTTGTAATACAAGCTCCAAATGTTGCTGCCTCTTTCGCCTAAGAATTCAGCTTTGTTGGTGTTCTTGTTGTATTTGAATATTCCATTGTCTCCGCCTAAGTAGACATCATGTGTTTTAGGGTCCACCGCTTGCGCGTAGCCTCCTGCAAATTCTATGTTGGTTAACTCATTTGTGTTTAGATTAAATTTTACTACTTTTTTTGATGAACTTTCACTGTCGTAGTGACTGAAGTACAGTGTGTTTGACGAGTAGTCTGTTCTCAATTGTACTGCTCTAGGTACATCTTTCAGAATTTCTTTTTCGTAGCAATCTCCGTTGATTTTGATGACATTGGAATCATCTTTCAAGACGGCAGCTTGAGCTACTATCAAGCTGGATATGATGATAAGGAACTTCATGGTTACCTGAAACGATAAAAAGGTACATAGTTATACAAAGTCAAAAATAAATTATTTTCTGTAGGTACACTAAGAAGCGTCAATAGTCTTATAACAAGGCACTCTAAACTCGCCCATGAAGATTGGCTAAATGTAAACAGCAGCCCATCTCCACCGACGAGTTGCTGGTTCCAAATGCAGTACAATACAAAACCAGCAAGAAGCTCAAGGGCATACAATTTGGTAAGACGCCAGTAGCTGTACCACCTAAGTTTAATTACGAGATATTTAATTGACGCTGCTCTATTTTGCAATACACAATCATAAAACAAAAATTTTGACGGGCCTGTTGGCTCAGTCGTTAGTGACTGCCTTCTGAGGTCGCGGGTTCGATTCTGGGCCAACATATGCGTGATCATGTCTGTTGGCTTCGTGTCTGTGTGCTTATATGTATATTTAAGTATGTTTATGTAGAGCAGTGATAGCGGTTATATTACGGTTAAAGAGCCTGCTTCACATGGTGAAAATCAGTGAGGCTCGGGTTCAAATCCTGGCATGTAACAATGAGTTTTTTTTACATACTTAGTCTGGCCATAAATACTGTTACAGTTAAAAATAAACAAAATGTTATATTTGAATTTTAAATCTGTGATTTTTATATGATTGTTCATTGGGTGTTCTCAATTTGGCGCCAATACATTGTACAATATTTTGCAATATTAAAATGGAAAGGGGTGATAAAGAGAACCGAATCGCTGCGATTGCATAACACAAAGTAGATATGGAGATAAATGCAATTTTTAAAACTCTCCATACGCTTGGTATTAGTACAATGTTTGTGTACCGGGCTATTAATAGGTACAATGAGACCTCCTCTGTTTGTGACAGAAAAATATCTGGCCGTCCACGTAGTGTTCGTACGAAAAAGGTGGTCAAAGCAGTAAGGGAAAGAATTCGAAGAAATCCTGTCTGAAAGCAAAATATTTTATCTCGGGAGATGAAGATAGCACCTAGAACCATGTCGCGTATTTTAAAAGATAACTTAGTACTTGCAGCCTACAAGAAACGTACTGGTAATTTCTTAACTGATAATTTAAAAAAGAATAGGGTGGTGAAATCGAAACAACTACTGAAGCGGTACGCAAAGGAAAGTCACAGAAAAAAATTGTTTACGGATGAGAATTTTTTTACAATTGAGCAATATTTTAACAAACAAAATGACCGTATTTATGCTCAAAGCTCCAAGGAAGCTTCCCAATAAGTCGACAGAGTGCAACGTGGGCACTATCCGACTTCAGTGATGGTTTAATGGGGTATTAGCTATGAAGGAGTGACTGAGCCATACTTTTGTGAAAAAGGTATCAAAACATCTTCACAAGTGCATCAAGATACCATTCTTGAGAAGGTAGTGAAGCCCCTTAACAACACCATGTTCAATAACCAAGAATGGTTCTTCCAGCAAGACTCGGCGCCGGGTCATAAAGCTCGGTCTACGCAGTCTTGGTTGGAAACGAACGTTTCGGACTTTATCAGAGCTGAAGACTGGCCGTCGTCTAGTCCCGATCTTAATCCGCTGGATTATGATTTATGGTCAGTTTTAGAGAGTACGGCTTGCTCTAAACGCCATGATAATTTGGAGTCCCTAAAACAATCCGTACGATTGGCAGTGAAGAATTTTCCCATGGCAAGAGTGCGTGCTTCTATTGATATCTGGCCTCAACGTTTAATGGACTGTATGGCAGCCAATAGAGACCACATCGAATAAGCTTTTTATATTTTAAAGTGTTTTATATTTATGTATTAAACTAAGACACTGTAAAAATAATAAATGTTATTTGCAATAGAAAAAAATGTTTTTCTTTGTTTCAGCATTTATGGCAAGACTAGGTATTTATCACTAGCTCGACGGTGAAGGAAAACATCGTGAGGAAACCCGCAGGTCTCAGAATTAATTCTGAGACATGTGTAAACAGACCCGGTCCGGCGATGGGCTCACCTCCTATCACGTTTAGGGGTCCAAAGAATATCTTGTGAAAAGTGGGTAGATATATCCAGAAATGGAATACCTCTGCCTACTCCCTCGGGGATATAAGGCGTGAGATTATTTATTTATTTTATTTATTTAAGTATGTTTATCAGCCATAGTACAGGCTCTGCCTAGTTTGGGACTAAATAAACGTGTGTGAATTGTCTCCAATAAAAAAAACAGCTGATCTCTTTTCTCTTGCCGCCATTTTGGGACCGAAATGTTTCGTTAACGTCAAATTGAAAGTTGAATGGTAAATTAATCATTTTAAACCGAAGTTTATAGTTTGTAGTCCAATCCTCGTTCTATCATAAATATTAGTTAAACATTTCCATAGTAAAAACTTCATGTCGAGTAATCTTATTAGTACGAGATTCGGCTGCAGAGTTAGTGTAGGGATCGAGTATATGCTACAAACCAAATTTTTACGCATATTTATGATTAGGAGAATATAATATATACCAGAGTGCCTATCAAAATATGGTCGCTAGTATTTTTAATTAAAATATTTTTATTGATTTTTGGGACGAAATTTCATTCACTAGTTTTTTAAATAAAATATCGTATATCAAAATAAACAGAAAAAATAAGCTTTCTTTTGATATATAAATAATATATGAACGTTAAGAACGTATAAGTGTAGCAAAATCATATCTGTTTGTATATTGCCGTGAAGTGGACGATATTTTATTGACAAAACAAGTGAATGAAATGTCTTCCCAAAAATAAAAACAAATTATTTTAATTAACTACTAGCGGCCATATTTCGATAGGCACCCTGGTAGATATATATTCTCCTAATCATACCTAAATATGCGTAAAAATTTGGTTTGTAGCAAATACTCGATCCGTACACTAATTTTGCAGCCGGATCTTAGGCTACATTAACAGCGGCGTAGGTAAATTAGTAGTTGCAAAATGAATAATAAAAAATATGAAAATATAATTGTGTTTAGTGATAATTATGAAGAAAACAATAGGAACAAAAGTTTTATGAGAGCCAATATGCACCCCTGTAACGACTTATGCAATGGCGAAAAACTTTTAATTATGAAATGGTATCTATAACTAATATTATGAATACTATAGTATGAATAATTACCAATGAGTCTTCTCGTGACGAGAACCACCTTATTAATATAACTGTCGTTAACAGAACGCTATTTATATAAAATTATTTAAACCGATAATTTATCTTTACCTAGGTACATATCGCGACGTTATATAAGAGTAATCTCCTAAACAGAAATCTATGGAGTAGAGTATCACAAAAAATATTGCAATAAATTTGGTCGACTTATGTCAAACTGGCTTCGCTCGCGCACGTTTATTTCACCCCCTTATGGGATGAATTTTGCAAAATCCTTTTTTAGTGGATGCCTACATTGTAGAAGCTATCTATGTGCAAAATTTCAAGTCTCTAGTGAAACAGCAGAAGTGGGGAAGTAAAACACGTGTAGGTAAGTACTTAGCGATCGCTATTTATTTGGGCAGAGTGACCGTTATGTAATGGAATGAATGCTGACAATGACTTTGTTCTGCTTTTATACTTTCATCGACACAGAAATTAAAATACTAACGGCCGGCGACGGCCGCGCCCTCTATAGCAGCTGAACTAAATTAATGAATTAATGCTCAATTAATTAAATGCCTAATTTCTACATTGTGAATTACTTACTTAAAATCGCTATCTTAATTTTAATACATAATTAGAAGTATTTTGTAATTGTTGTTGATTAATTAGTTAAAAGGAATATTTCATGACTGCCTAAACAGATGGCGGGAAAGGTTAATATAAATCTAACATTGATTATTATAAATATTAGTTGCAATATACCTACCTATACTTTTTATCAAAAACAATCTAGATAATTATACAATTTATAATCTTTAGGTTAAGTATTACTTTAGCGGTTATTGTTGTTGGCGTTGGTGCTAGTATATGCTGCTAACACTAGACCCAGCGGTTTAGGCTGTGCGTTGATACATGTATCACCAATCAGTCAGTCAGTTTATCATTTTATATAGGTACAACATGTAACAGAATAAGCGCAATTCCTGAAATTAGTTTGTTCAGTATTGACTACTTATTCGATTTCAGCTATTTTTAATGTGTAAATTTTTTTCCAAAAATGAATTAGCGTAGCTGAATTTAGTGCTTTCTATGGAAATCATGCTATTATTAATCGATATTTAAGAAAATTGGTTAGACACAACTAATGTTCAATTGCATCATAATTTTTTTATTTAATATAGGCACTAATTGGGGGTGTATGGAGAATTGCGCTTTTTCGCGTTGTATGTAACTAGCGACCCGCCCCGGCTTCGCACGGGTGCAATGCTAACACTAAAACCTTCCTCTTGAATCACTCTACCTATTAAAAAAACCGCATCAAAAACCGTTGCGTAGTTTTAAAGATTTATGCATACATAGGGACATAGGGACAGAGAAAGCGACTTTGTTTTATACTATGTAGTGATGATGTAGTGAAGATACGAATATAAGACGACCTTCACCGAGCTACTTATTGGATGAAAAGTATTTTAAATCAAAAATATGTTAAAAAACCGGCCAAGTGCGAGTCGGACTCGCGCACCGAGGGTTCCGTACAACCTTGCAAATTTATGGTTTTCGTAATTTTTCCTTTATCTATGCTATAAGACGTTGCTTCGTACCAAATTTCAAGATTCTGAGTTCACGGGAAGCACCCTGTAGGTTTTGATTCCCTTGCAAGTGTCGAAAATTTGCGGCATAAACGGCTGTATCTTTTGATTGCGTTGGCTTAGAAGTTTGATTTTTTCACAGCTTCAAGGGACAGTAGACCTGAGTAATTGATATAAATTTCAGCTTCATACCTCCACGCGTTCCTGAGAAAAAGGGTCTTGACAGACGGACGGACGGACGGACAGACGGACAACAAAGTGATCCTATAAGGGTTCCGTTTTTTCCTTTTGAGGTACGGAACCCTTACCACAATATTTTAAGTGCTTATCAAAATACTAATTGTTGCCCGCGACTTCGTCCGCGTTCCTGGATATAAAAAGTAGCCTAGTGTTATTCTGATGTTAAGTTATATAACTGGAAAGTTTCATCAAAATCCCTTTTGGAGTGAAGCATCCATCCATCCTCATATAGTTCCACGTTTAAAAAGAAAAAAAAATTAATCAGATTTTTTTTTTATGACCCCTTCTTTAGCGGCGATCTATCACAGGATGGACATTTAGCCACTTTTATGACACTATTAAGTTACAGTCTCTTAGAAATCCACTTGGTTTATTGCTCCATCGGCCCATGGAACATTGTCCTGGGGTATGCCTCGTTTTAGGCATCGTGTAGCGGTGCATGGCTTCATCAGGCATCTTGCCAACTTGTTTGGGTGGGCTTCCATCCTTTTCTTGTATGCTTTAGTACTGGCTTGTATTTCCTCTTTGACTGTCAGTACTCCAAGGTCTTTGTGAAGTACATATAGTTGGGCACATACCATGGGGCTTCAGTTATAATTCTCAGCATTTTGGACTGGAACCGTTAGATTATTTCTATGTTGGAGTGACACGCAGTGCCCCACAGCTGGATACCATAGGTCCATATTGGCTTTAATATTGCCTTGTATAGGAGAACTTTGTTGCTTTGACTCAGTTGTGATTTTTTGTTCAGCATCCAATACAGGTTCCGTAGTTGAAGGCCAAGTTGCTTTCTTTTCGTGAATATGTGGTGTTTCCATGTGAGTCTACGATCCAGATGTAGCCCGAGATACCTGACATGGTCCAATTGAGGGACTTGGATATCATTAAAAGTGACAGGTGGACAAGTTTCTCGCCTAAGCGTGAATGTTACATGAACAGATTTTGCCTAATTTGCCTTTATGCGCCATTTTTTTAACCATCCAGAGATTTCATTCAGGTCGCCTTGTAGCATTTGTGATGCGGTTGAAGGGTTGCTGTGACATGCTAGAATAGCAGTGTCGTCCGCGAAGGTTCCCGTTGTTGAACTTTCACCTATTGGTAGATCGCATGTATGCAGGAGATACAGAATCGGACCAAGTACACTACCCTGTGGGACTCCAGCATATATGGGTTTTAGGCTTGTTACTTCCTCACCATACTTTATCAGGAATTGTCGGTCTCGCAGATATGATCGTAGTATATATAACAGGCTGCTCGGGAGAAGATGTTTAGCTTGTACAATAGACCTTCGTGCCAGACACGATCGAAAGCTTGGGAGATGTCCAGGAACACAAAATAAATATACCACGCCTTATATCCCCGAGGGGGTAGGTAGAGGTATTCAATTTCTGGATACCCACTTTTCACCGGATATTCTTTGGACCCGTAAACGTGATAGGTGGTGATCCCATCGCCGGACCGCGTCTGTTTACATGTCTCAGAATATAATCATATTTTTTTTTGTACAAAGACATTCAAAATTTAAGCAGTAGTATAACTAATCTCACGCTTTTAGCCCGCCGAGGGGGTAGTCAGAGGTATTCCATTTCTGGAAATAACCACGTTTCACCAGTACACAGTTAAATATTTTGTTAAAAAAAATATACTTAAGGAAGATTGTTTCGTTTTCTGTTCTTTAATTAAGAGTTACTTCATTAGGTCAGGTTATCATAGCACCCAAATTTTAAGTGTTTACTTTATTAGTCGGATTTAACTTGCCCATATTTTTTCTATTCACCGCAGTCAATATTGATTCTTAGATACATAGTAATAAAGCTTTAACTCTATAGATCTGGATACATCATACCTAACTAATATATTATCTACTAATGATCTATATAAAAACAAATTCGCCTTAGTTACACCATTTATGATTCGATAACGGCTGTACCGACCTATGATCTTTTATTTAATAACATAGAACTCTAAAAAGTAAAAAACCGACTTCAACTTATATGGTTTTCTCATGGATGCAGCCATTGTCAGTCAGAACTGTACCAAATTGAACCACACGGGAAGCACCAGCTTTCAAATAAAAAAAGAATCCTCTAAATCGGTTCACCCAGTCGAAAGCTCTGAAGTAACAAACAAAATAATAATAAAACACATTCGAATTGATAACCTCCTCCTTTTTTGAAGTCGGTTGAAAATAGTTTTTTTTTTATTTAGCAGTTACCTGTGACTCCGTCCGCGTGAACTTCAGGTTACGCATCAACTAGGAACTATTTTCTGGGATGAAAGTAACCTACCTCCATCTCTAAGGTCCAATTTATCTCAATACCAAAATTCATCTATATACTGGATGTTTTTTTTACCGTCTGGAAAAAAATATGACGTAACTATAAGTTATCTAGAGCCAAAGTTATACACGAGATCAATTTTTAAATATAAGGTAAACGCAGCTATTACCGACCCCCTTAAGCAAGTTTTGAAATTGATTATTAGAATTAAGGGTAGTGGTTGCAAACACACCAGATTTTTTTATTTTATATTTAAATATAGATAGTATATTTTATATTTATATTTTCACTCGTTTATAAATATCATGTTTTCATCGAAAAAATAATCAACGGATTGTTGAAGTCAATTGTTTCTATTACCGACCCACCCGAAACGCTTTGAAGCTATTACCGATTTTTATGAATCTAACACCGACCGTAAGTAAATAAAGCATACTTTTTTTTACAGAATACCTACCTACACGTTCTCAAAATAACTTAAATCCTTTTTTTTTGCGGGAATCCGAAGAAGGACGTCATGTTTTTTGTAAAATTTTCGTTTTGCCGTATATTTTGGGCTTCAGTTCATAATAGTGATAGTATATTATGTGGTAAATGTCCGTGATAGTGTGCAGTGAATTGGAAATTCGAAAAGATGCGTGCGATGGACTTTTTCGAATTACCTCAAGAAGTCTCTTAAAAATCTTCAGTAATAGTGCACTAACCAAGTGAATTCGATAAGTTTTGAAGAAACTTAGGCATTTTTGTGCATAGCTCTGAAGCAGAGCTGAAAATCTTGAATTTCGTGTTTAGTGCTGATGGCTAAAATGCCAATGCTTTAAAATAAGAAAAAAAAACCAAAAAGCCTAAGTATAATTTTTTTTCGAACTTCCCAAGTTTAGCGCAGCCGAAGGTGAGGGTTGACTGTCGGAACAAGTTGCAATGACGGTTCCGCACGTGTACTTAATAACTATTTTAATACAGTTGCGAAAAATGAAGCAGTATAATAAAACAATAAAAATACAATAAACTCAAATAACATTTTTGGAAAATCGCGCCAACCGTAAAAGATTAAAAGCAGAGTTTTTTTTTGTTTTATTCACCCATTCTGGGTAGGCAAAGGGAACTATACATACAGCCAAGTCTTCAGTAGATTTTTTATGGATATGAAATGAAAATGAAATTTAATGACATTAAATGAAATTAAACCTAACCTTACTCATTGAATCAAATCATTATATTGAAACAAATTAGTAGCTTTACTTTTAGACATTACATACCAAATCCAAAAATACCAATTAATTGGTATATAATCGGTGATAGCTTCTCTTTGTTGCAATTACCGATTCATATGGATCGTTAATTAGTGTTAAATAAAAAAATGAACAAATCTTTTACCGAGCCACGAAAAATAATCGATATTAATTGTAATATATTTCCCCATCCGTTTTAATACAATAATTTATTGATTTAGTCCTAAACTATAAAAAAATACACCATTTTCATATAAATACGAAGAAAACTCTAACTAGTTTCTTTCATATCCCACGTCTAAATGTTTAATAATGCGTGGCAGTTTATCGCGGAAAAACAAGTTTATAATATAACATGGTGTATGTCGCTAATAGATGCTTATAATTTTAGAATACATAAGATTGAAATGGTGTTATAAAAACTTGTTTAATTATTATAAGCATTAACGAAAAAGGGAAAAAATAAAGAATAACCTCTCAGCCATTGCCGATCCATGGGTCGGTAATGACTGCACTACTAAAATGCACTGCAGCTATTGCCGTTCTATTTTAATTTCAAAAATACTTTTTAAAATCCCTTAAAACACAATAATTTAGTTGCGAAATGTGGAATATACAAATAAAGGAATATGTTGTGTTATTCAGAATAAACTTAACGTAAATATTTATATATAAAATATCTTAAGCAAAAAATGTGAGTACTTAACTGAGGAAGTAAGGGTTAGTATGACACGATCGGCGCACTCGCTACGTTCACAGAAACTAGCGTATTTGGTCACATTCCCGTGTACCTACGTACACTAACACCAGTAAATTAATTAGGAAACATACAAACATGTGTGTATATTATACTCTCTTGTGACTCGAATCGTTCCAAACCGATAAAAATAAGAATAAGCAGAATGGGTCGGCAATACCTGCAGATTTTCGATGGGTCGTTGATAGCTGCGTTTACCTTAGTCATGTTTAATGCAATTTACTAAATTTAGAAAACTACGCACACTACTTATATGTAGCAGCTGGCGGTTGTAGGTAGATTGCGCATAAAAGGCAGCTACGAGCCTGTTTCTATTTAAAATACTGTTTCAATATTTTAGTGTGTAATATTGACTACAATTGAGTAATGTATATTAGTTAAAGCAAGAAAAAAAATATTTGTAAAAAAAATAATTCCTACCTATCATACCACATTTTTTTCCAGACCGTAAAAAAAGTCACCCTGTATATAAAATGATAAACTGAGTGACTGATTGGTTGTATCAACGCACAGCCTAAACCGCTGGGTCTAGATCCTTGAAATTTTGCACATAGATAGCTTATACAGTGTAGGCATCCACTAAGAAAGGATTTTGCAAAATTCCACCCCTAAAGGGGTCAAATAAACGTGCGCGAGCGAAGCCGCGGGTTAAAGTTAGTCAGATATATGATAGATGCTCCTGACCTCCTCGAGCGTTTATCGTTCTCCATCCCTCGTTCAGGCAGCCGTTTAATCGCAAAATATTGTGTCTTTCCCTTTGCAAGACTAGTCTCGATCAACACTGTCCGTTATATCGGAGGTACTAGCGACCCGCCCCGGCTTCGCACGGGTGCAGTGCTAATACTAAAACCTTCCTCTTAAATCACTGTATCTATTAAAAAAACCGCATCAAAATTTTAAAGATTTAAGCAAACAGGGATATAGGGACAGATAAAGAGACTTGGTTTTATACTATATAGTTATGTTCATACTATAATTCCATCAGATCTGATTTTGATATAGGATATATTCATCGGTTCTGTGGCCTCCTCTAGGAACTTTTTAAGGGAATGCACTGGTAAGAAATGTGTACCCTTTCATTGTTTCATTGTAAGTTTTTAGTTTGTAGCATGTACTTTTTGTACTCCGTGTTCACGTCCAGTCACTCTATTTAATATTTTAATTTTATGTAACTATATTTGGCCTAATTAACAATTGTAAACAGTTTTGTGAACCAAATAATAATAAAAAATAGTATCGGTTCAACGGGTTGGGCGTGAAAACGTAACAAAGTAGGGTACTCAATTATCTTCATACCAAATTTCACCTAACTTTCGCATAAATTAATGACTAGCTAGGAATAGTCCTTGCTATTTCACCCACTTAAGTTCCGTTCCCGTGGGAAAATTATAGCCCTCTTCACTCTCAGAAAAATAAGCTTTCTATGGGTGTAAGAATTTTCACAATAGGTCCAATAGTTTCGTAGCCTATACAAACAAACAAAAAAAAACAGAAACTTTCTCTTTTTCCAAATTTTTTGGTTTGTAAAAGATGGTATTTCTTTTATGAAGAAGTGTAGGTAAATATATATTCTACGTGACTTTTAAAAGACGAACTACATTCTTATTCAAGTTTACAATTGCCAAATAACGTACAGACTAACGTTGGGCGTCACAAAAAGAAATGTATTAGGACAAGTCCCACAAGTCCGTTCCAATTAGGACGCGACACCTAGAGTCGCGAGATTACATTATGACATTATTCTGATGCGACTCTTGATAGCGCGATTCAGAGTTCGGTACAGCGCCACCTCGTGTCTGCGTAATGATTCTTATGTGCACGTATGGGCTGCATTCCAATAACATTCCTTTGCGCGGAATCTGCGATACATTGGAGTAATTACGTTTACTGTTTTAAACTGTGATTCGGGGTGTTACAGGTTTTTATTCTTAGGTTTTTTAAATCAAGTAACAATAACTCATGTGTTAGTATAAATCCTTAACGTATGTGTTAGTAGACACATGCAGAGAACAACAAAACAGTATAAACGGACAATCTAGCCTGTCCCCATCGTTTTCAGGATGCTATTGGTGCTGCCCCGCACCCTGCGCACTAGTAGAGATGCTGCGCGCTTGCGCAATGCGCATGGTCGCACGGAAACAGTCGACCGTTCGGGCTATCACTACTCTTTTCCACTAAATGTCAACGGTTATAGTTGGATGACAATGACAAATAACACAATTGACTGACCATTGACATGTCATTGTCATCCAACTATAACCGTTGACATTTAGTGGAAAAGAGTAGTGATAGCCCGAACGGTTAAAGAGCCGGCCGAAAATCAGTGAGGCTCAGGTTCGAATCCTGGCATATACCAATGAGTTTTTCAAAAACTTACGTACAAATTTATCACTAGCTCGACGGTGAAGGAAAACCCCTCTGTATCAGTAGTCCGGTTATTTAGTCCGGTCGCCGGACTGGTGAGACATCGTGAGGAAACTCGCAGGTCTCAGAATGAATTCTGAGACATGTGTAAACAGACCCGGTCCGGCGATGGGCTTACCACCTATCACGTTTAGGGGTCCAATATATCTCGTGAAATGTGGGTATATCCAGTAATGGAATACCTTTGCCTACCCCCTCGGGGATGAAAGGCGTGAGTTTTTTTTTTATTTATTTATTATAGCCACTTATTATGGCCCAGACCGTTATTCAAAACCCATGTACAAAATGAGAGAGGTGTCCTCCTTCTCTTTCGCGACTGTCGACTACGTACGAAAGGTTCCCGAGTCCTGCCGAGCTATATCTTCCATCTTTTTCTTTAATATACCCATCTCGTTCACCAAGGCTTCTCGGGTGATTGAGCCGTAGTACCCGCCATTGGCGTCCGTTTTTCCGACGAGACTAGACGTACAGACCGCTGCGGTCCGTAACCGTAAGTACTTATATAACATTATTTTAAACGGTTTTACCGTTCGAGTTTAAAATATTTTTGTTTTATAGGTTCCCTTTTTATATATTTTCAGTTTATTTTTGAAAATGAGTTCTGCCAAAAAACCAGATTCGAACTCGAGTTCGTCTAGTAGTTCCGAGTCGAGCAGTTCCGAGTCTGAATCTGGTCAGAGACCACGCCGCCGCCATGTGGGCAAACGTAAAAAACGCGCGAATTCGCGACCAAGAAAAAGGCAATGTCGTGATCATGATTTAAGCCAATTAATTTCACAAGTTAATAATTTACAAAATTATATTTACTCTTTAAACCCTCCTCCATCACAAACACAAAATTTAGAAACTTTCGCCACAGAAAGTAATGCAGATGAAGTTGATTTGAATGTAAGTGGTGAACTTTTTGAAAACGAAAATAGGTCAGCCGACGCTGGCATTGAATTTCCCATCGCTACCCAGGTAAAAGACCCGAATGTTTTGCAAACATCCGCTAAGCACATGGAACTTATTAAAAATTTACAACATTTCGAATCTGAAAATTGGACTAGCGTGCGATATTCCGATGTTCAAAAAACATATTCTTCTAAACCGGGTTTTATCGATTTAGAACCAAATGACGAAGCTAAACCTTTCGATAAGGTGGGTAGTTTACTGGTAACAGAGCGTTCTCTTGCCGCAATCTCACACGCTTTGATCATGCAAAGTGAAGCATTACAAAAAGGCTTCGCAGATCTGGTAAGTTGGGCCGAAGATGAAAATAATTTAAACGCTTCGACCTTAAAAGAAAAAATCTTAAAAATTTTTTTGTCTGAAGGGGCGGGTACCTTTCAAAAAATCTCGTCAGATACTTTACAATTAGTATGCGGCAGAAGAGCCGATATTATCGAACAGAGGCGGGACGCAATCCTGAGCCACGTAAGAGACAAATTTTTAAAATCGAATCTGCGCAAGATTCCACCTTCAACAGAAATGTTATTTGAAAAGTCCGCATTTACAGAAATTATTAAGAATAACGGTGGCGTGAATAAAGTGTTTAGTGCAAAACAATTTTCCTCGCAGGAAAAAAGATTTTCTCACTCAGCTAGAGCACCACAGCCGGGTCCTAGCCGTTACAACAACAGTAATCACAATTCATTCTACCATGGTTACGCATATCCACCAATACAATATACCCAAGGGCACCGATTTGGACAGCCCCAGACCTTTCGACCCCAGTACGGGCAAGGTCAACACCAAGGTCAATACCAGTATCCACCTAAAAACCAATACAGATTTGGTAACTTCTCTCGAGGGGGAGACCAAAAACGATCAAACTATGGTTCAAACCAACAACAGGGACAAGGTCAACAAAAATCATCTACAGCTAATAAGACTAAAAGAACTCGCAAATTCTGACTATCTTCAGACAATATTTCATGGGGGGCAACTGAAACATTACATAGAACAATGGAAATTCATGGGCGCACCAAAACTCATACTGGAAATGATTCAAGGGTATCGAATACCGTTCAAGGAAAAACCTCCATTAATTCCGGTAAATCAAATAAAAAATCGATATCAAACTACCTCCTCCCTAGAAATGAGAGTCGTGATTCGAACAATGATAAAAGAAAAAATTTTGGAACGCGCCCCTCCAACGGCAAGCTTCTTGTCAAAAATGTTTTTGATCAAAAAACCGGACGGCACGTACAGACCAATATTCAACTTAAAAAATCTAAACGAATATGTCGCAGTAAGCAAATTTCGATTGATCACAATATTTCGCGTACCAGATCTGTTGCAGCCGGGGGATTGGATGACAAAGATCGATCTAAGCCAGGCTTATTTCCATGTACCGTTGGCGAAATCGCATCGTTGCTTTACACGCCTATATTTCGAAGGTCAAATTCTACAAATGAAATGCCTGCCGTTCGGCCTAGCCTCTGCACCGAAAGCATTCGCATGCCTGACAAACTGGATAGCACAAATGATGAGAACAGAAGGCTATCGCGTAGCTGTTTATTTGGACGATTTTTTAATTATAAATCAAGACAAGATCAAGTTGTTGTGTCAAACTCAAAAAGCTGTTCAAATACTGCAGAATCTGGGATGGAAGGTAAATATAAACAAATCGAGTCTTGTTCCTCAGAAACGCATAGAGTACCTGGGCATAACCTGGGACACTTCTCAAAACAAAAAGTTTTTATCACATCAAAAGGTCCGCAATATTTTGAAAAAAGTGCAGCATGTGATTTCTCAAAAGAAAACATCCCTGCGAGAAATACAGAGTGTGATAGATTCCTTGAATTTTGCCAGTTTTGTAGTCCCTCGAGGGAGACTAAATTTCCGCAATATGCTGGCATACAGCAACACATTACCCAAGTTAACTCCGAACAAAATTTTTCAGATCACATCCAAAGTGAACAAAGAATTGGAATGGTGGCAGCGCAATGCTCACAAACACACAGTGATTCATCCCCCTACAATCACGAACTTCCTAACCACAGATGCCTCGGATCTGGGATGGGGTGCGGAATTGAACGGAATTCAGGTGAGTGGTTCATGGCTTCCAACAGAGAAGTTATATCATTGCAATGTAAAAGAAATGTTGACTGTTCTGAAATCAATACAACAGTTTGCTCAAACTCTAACAAATTCCACACTCCTTTTACAGAGCGACAACCAATCAGTAATATCATACCTAAGAAACGAAGGTGGCACTCGCTCGACAGCGTTGTGCAACCTGGTGTATCAAGTCTTTCAGATATTAGATCAAAACAAGATTTTTCTCATTCCCTATCATATCCCGGGGCGCTACAATACTGTGGCAGACCGGTTGTCCAGACACTCTCTTACACCAGAGTGGCATCTGTTGCCAGAGTGCACAGAGAAGATATTTGCGAAAATGGGAACGCCCGAAATAGACTTGTTTGCGTCAAAACAAGCAAGGGTAGTGAAGAGGTATGTGTGTCTAGATCAGCGAGAAAAGAATGCGTTGTTCCACAATGCATTCAGTCAAGTTTGGGATTTTCAACTTGCCTGGGTGTTCCCACCACCAAATCTCTTACCCAGAATTCTAATGCATCTCAATCTTTGCAGAGGAACGTACCTAATTATAGCCCCACGATGGAATCGGTCATTCTGGAGAGCAGATTTGAAGAATCGAGCAATCTCACCACCCTTCTCAATTCTCAATCTGAACAAAGTGTTGGTGGATCTCTCGACAGGGAATCCACCTCCCAAAGTAGACCAATTACAACTGGAAGTGTGGAAATGTGGAGCTGGCTCGAGAACCTAGAGGACTGGGATGAAGAGCATAAAACACTACTGAAAAAGGCTTGGCGCCCCTCCACAATGAATACCTACAAACCTGTATGGAAACGGTGGGTACAGTGGTCATTAACTAATAAAATAAACTGTTGGTCTCCATCAGCAGAACAAGTAGCTAGATACTTAGCAGAATTACATTTGAAATATAAATTAGCATACAAAACAATTTGTTTACACAAATCGGTTATTGCTACTTTTTGTAGACCTGAGAATAAAGAATCAATCAGTTCTAACTTTTTAGTTAAACAAATTCTCAAATCTATATCTTTGAGTAATCCAAAACAACATTCTTCATGTATATGGGATACTGAAGTATTGATTAAATGGCTATCTGAAAATAATCCAAATAATAATAGCATATATGAATGCTCACGCAGAGCAGCAGTTCTTTTGTTATTGGTGTCAGGACGCAGAGTCCATGACTTAACTCTTCTTTCAGTTTCTCAATCTAATTGTGTTTTTCAGGAAGAAGATATCATCCTGTGGCCTACTTATGGGTCAAAAACAGACTCCGCAAGTCATATACAATCTGGTTGGAGATTGATTCCTTACAAAGATAATTTAAATATAGATCCAGTACACTGGACCAAACAGCTGATTCAAGTCACTCAAAGCAGTAGAGGAAACATTTCAAATATGTTTATAACGACAAGAGGTGAAACAAAACCTGCTAGTAAAACTATTATAGCAAATTGGGTAAAAGGGGTACTGCTAGAAGCTGGCATTGATTACAGCCCAGGCAGTATCCGCTCTGCAGTCGCCTCTAGGAGTTGGATAGATAATCATGATGTAGACAGTATCCTAGCCAGGGGAAACTGGAAGTCTGTGAATACCTTTCGTAAATTCTACAATAAAGCAGTGAATATAACTGTTTCAAACAGTGCACATTCAAAAATCACTAGAAGTTTCCAGCCAATTTAAATTTTTGTTTTGTTTACATTACACTAGTACGAAATAAAGAATTGTTAATTTAATTAATTATGTATCTTTTGAAATAAAACACTTTTTTTGTGAAATCATGTTTTTTATTTATAAATAATATAATAACATGAAGACCTTTAGTAGAATGATCATGTGGTTTAGCTTGTCTTCCATCTTATCAATACATAATTACATAAGTCATCATTACATGTTCAACATACAATGTACAATATTAATGTAGTTAAGTAAAATAATAATAATGGTACAGTAGATAATCATGTTTTTGTTGACATTGGTTTTTCGAATTATTAATAATGTTTCGTTATAATCATCATCATTCATAACATAACTATAGAATGTTTATTGGTATAAAGACAAATACTGAATTAAGAAAACTTAAATATAAATAAAACTATATAACATAGAGGTATTGGTCGTGGTACACCTCGTCAGTTCACCTGTACATACCTACTAAGTAATTTATTGAATACAGCAGTAAGAAAACTTAAATGAGTAAAATATTCATCTAAAACTGTTGTAGCATGGTTGCAAGCTTTGCCCTCGCCGCAAATAGGGACGCATCTTGATAATGACACTCTGAGAGTAGCTGCAGCGTTAAGATTGGGTTGTGATGTGTGTGCTCGCCATAAATGTATTTGCGGATTAATGGTAGAACCTAACGGACACCATACTCTTAGTTGTCTCAGGAGCGCCGGGAGGTTGTCTCGCCATCATGCACTAAATGATGTCATCCGTCGAGCATTTGTTGCTGCAAACATCCCGTGCGTTCTGGAACCTCCAGGCTTAAACCGTACGGATGGTAAAAAGCCCGATGGACTTACACTCATACCTTGGGAAAGGGGTCGTTGCCTTTTATGGGACGCGACTTGCGTGAGTACATTCGCTGCCTCTCACATTAATGCTACAACCCTTGTGGCTGGCTCTGCTGCCGAAACTGCAGCGGGAATGAAGCACATTAAATACTCCAATCTGGAGTCTGATTACGTCCTTGTCCCGTTCGCAGTGGAGACGGCTGGCACTTGGGGAACTGAGGCAACAGCTTTAGTGCGTGAGCTTGGTAGGCGATTCCGGGAAAGAGGTTGCGATCCCCGTTCTGGTTCGTACATGGTTCAAAGGATCTCCATAGCTATCCAACGTGGCAATGCAGCTAGCATACTGGGGTCCTTTGAACCAGGGACGATTAGTGGTGGACTTTTTGACTGATTTTTGTTTTTTTTTTTTTTTTTTTTTTTTGTTTTTGTTCTTTCCTTGTTACATTGACGAAGCTTGTTGTGGATTCTATGAATGTAAAATTCTAAAACTGTTTATCATTATCCTTCTTGTGTCCATCACATTGGCGTCCTTTCTGTTCACCAGGCGATAACAAACATATCCTCATTTTGTACATGGGTTTTGAATAACGGTCTGGGCCATAATAGAAGTGTTTTACCTACCAATAAAACACATATTATGACCCTACCTTATTCAAAACCCATGAGTAAGGGCTGCCTGGTTCATAAATTTTTTTTAGCGCCCTTACTAGATAGGTACCCACAAAATTTTTTTTTTGTACTACATAATATATACATGAATGTACATATGTAAGTGAAAGTGTACATATGTAAGGGAAAGGATGAGTACAATCAATACCATGTCACACGCACACGCAATCATATAATATCATTGCGCACACGTAACTATACCTACGTATACTCAGTAACAGTAATGCGAGAACAAGCTCTTTATTTAGATTTAAACCAATGATATTATATGCTCTCACTGATCACTGAATATAAATTATAGATACATATTACTTATATTCTTTCTCATGTGACATTTAACAAAGACTCTACAAATTTTTGAGAATTTTTTGATGATCTCTATTGTTTGTACGCAATCCTTATTAGGTACCTATCTATAAGTTTTTAATTCAAACAATGAGGATCCAATGGCGGGTACTACGGCTCAATCACCCGAGAAGCCTTGGTGAACGAGATGGGTATATTAAAGAAAAAGATGGAAGATATAGCTCGGCAGGACTCGGGAACCTTTCGTACGTAGTCGACAGTCGCGAAAGAGAAGGAGGACACCTCTCTCATTTTGTACATGGGTTTTGAATAAGGTAGGGTCATAATATGTGTTTTATTGGTAGGTAAAACACTTCTATTTTTATTATTTACTTATTAAGGAGATAACACAATGCAAAAATAAAATTACTTATAATAGACACACTAAAAATGTCATAAGTTTATACCGTGTCTCATTGTTATAATTTACATTTATCTACCCAAAAAAGCGTATATTTGCAATATTTACAGATATTTAAAAAAAACTCCAAAAAGGGGAACCATGCGTCAGATACCCTTGGGTGGCTTGCAAAATTCTGACTGTTAAGTGGCCACTAGCTTAACACCATCTCCCAATCCGCGGTGGGCTCGCGTGGGAGATTAAAGCCCATACTTCCTCGTGTGCGAGGAAAGACCCTTAGCTCAGCAGTTGGCTGTTACGGGTTGATGATGATGATGCGGGACAAGTGCAGAAGACTAGGCCCAATACCGCCCAATGGTCGCTAAAAACTTGTAATGCGCAGCCATTTGTACAACTTCAGAGCTGCCAAGTTAAAACGGTACTGTAGGTACATACATAAACTGATATAATTATTTATTTTTCCTACAAAAGTACCTCTACTTAAACAATATATAGTTTTTGGATGATAAAATTTCTTTACACTTCAATCGGAGCCGGGATAAGATTTAGATTTTGTTTTCACCCTATCCGAAATTATTCCAAACTTTTATATGAAATTCGCTAACAACCTGTATGTTTTTGTATGTTTGTTACATTTAAAAAACTAATCAATAAAATTTTAGTACGGGAAAATAAAAACGGCTTCAAAACACGCATTGCCCCAGAAAGGTACCGACTTGGTCGAAGAATCCTTTTCCTCACTCGACGTCTTCGGTGAGGGCAGTCCCGACGTATCTGGGGGGGACAAAGTTCCGTTTTCTGTAGGCGGCGACGCAGCTCGCCACTCGTCACGCCGAAACATTTCCCGGAGGGGCGAAAAGCGGACGGCAGAGTGCCGCTTTGCTACTTTGAATGTTTGCGGAGGAATGGAGCGTAAACTAGATGAAGTATGTTAGATGATGTGTGATAGGAATATTGATATCCTGTGTGTAAATAAGACGAAGAGGAAGGGGAAGGACTTGTCGACGCATGGCCAATTGGCACAGCCATCTGGTCAGGGGTCGCTGATGATAAATATGGCAGAAGAGGTGTCGGACTTGTCCTTTCTGAGCGAATGATGATAGGCATGAGAGAGTATGAGTGTGTAGATTCTCGTCTTCTTTGGGCTAGACTGAAAGTGGGCATAACATCCATTTTTATAATTGGTGTATATGCTCCCGACATGTCAAAGCCTCAAGAAGAAAGAGAATCTTTTTGGGAAGGTCTAAGAGAAGTATGTCTGAAGCGAAAGACCAATGAACGATTGGTAATGTTAGGGGATTTTAATGCTTGGGTTGGCATGAAAAGGGATGGATATGAAAAGGTACTAGGGGCTTTCGGTGATGTAAGAGTTAATGAGAATGGGATAAGACTGTTAGATGTGTGTGCAGAGATGAATCTGAATGTGACAAACACTATGTTTGAGCACCGACAGGTCCATCTGTACACGTGGCAGAGAGGTAATGAGAGAAGTTTGATTGACTTTGTGATTGTAGATGAAAGACTGAGAAGCAAAGTCACAGATACCAGAGCATATAGAGGGGCCAACGTGGGCACAGATCATTACTTGGTAGTGTGTCGAATTAGCGGTCTGTTTTCACGTTGGAAGAACCGTGCACGGGTAAATGTGACTGCGCCAGAACGTATAAAAGTAGAGAGATTGAGTGACCCTGACGTGAAAGAGCAGTATAAAAATAAAATGAGAGAAAATTTTGAAAAAGAACTGAAGGATGACTGTGGAAATGATATTGATTTGATCTGGAATGTTTTGAAGAAGAATGCGGTAAATATTGCGAAAGAGGTGTGTGGTGTAAGTAAAAGGAGCAAATGCAAAGAACATGATGGCTGACTGGTGGGATTGGGAGACGAAAAGTGTAGTAGATGATAAGAGGAAAGCATGGCTGGATTTGTTGGCGGTGAAGGCCGACTGCAGAGTGTATGATTGTGAACAAAATAGGGAGAATGTAAAAAGAACAAAAGAGCGGTATGCAGAGTTTAAAAGGAAAGTTAAAGAGTGCGTGGCGAGAAAGAAAGAAGAGAAGAATAATAAGTTGGATCAAAAATTCTGCTCTAGTTTTCGAAATAACATAAAGTTATTTTGGAAACTTGTAAGGAAAGCGCAGGGGCAATCCACAAAATCTTCTCTGAGTGGAATACGTGATGAAAGTGGTGAACCTATGATTGAAGAACGGCATGTACTAGAGCGGTGGAAAAGATACTTTGAAAGTCTGTTTGAAAAGCAAGAGGATGAGCATGAGAGTGAAATTTGTGAGATATCAATTCCACCGGAAGATTTCGAAATAAGTATGAAAGAGATTGTGGAAGCGCTAAAAAGGATGAAACTAGGTAAAGCTGCAGGATATGATAGCGTGACGGTAGAAATGTTAAGGGCTGGTGACACGTTGGTAACAGGCCTGCTGCAAAAACTCTTTAACCTGTGTTTGAAACATGGCCAAGTACCAGATGACTGGACTAAGGCGGTAATTGTACCACTGTATAAAGGAAAGGGATCGCAACAGGACTAAGAACTATCGTGGCATTATTCTCTTAAGTGTGGTCGGCAAACTATATGCGAGGATATTGATTGATAGGGTCGTGACTGAAACGGATGAGAGGATATGGGATGTTCAGGCAGGCTTTAGAAGAAGGATGGGATGCATGGATCAAGTCTTTTCCTTACGGTGCGTCACTGAGAAATTTTTGGCAAAAGACCAAAAAATATTCTACGCCTTTATAGACCTGGAAAAGGCTTACGATAGAGTGAGAAGGAATGAGCTATGGTCAACACTGGCCATGCATGGGTTGAATCCTATTTTGGTACAGAGTCTGAAATCCCTCTATAGGGATTCTAGAGCCTGTGTCAGAATTAATGGCGCCTACACGGACTGGTTTGACATCTCTGTGGGTGTTAGACAGGGTTGTGTAGCATCGCCATGGCTTTTCAACCTTTTCATGGATAGCTGTTTGACAGATTTGAAAGCGCGAGATTGTGGAGTACGAATGGGAGAGGTGTGTGTCAAATGCCTGTTATACGCCGATGATCAAGTAATACTTGAACCATCGGCGTGTAAGTTGCAGGACACTGTAACTCTTGTGGATGAGGCTTTTAAGAAGAAAGGCATGAAAGTGAATGTAAGCAAGACGAAGGTAATGGTTCTGGAGAAAGATAGGGACATGTCTGAATGTGATATTATGATTGAAGGCGAGAAAGTAGAACAAGTGTCAGAGTTTGTTTATTTGGGAAGTAAGTTTACAAGAGACGGAAAGTGTGACAGTGATATTGAAAGGAGGGTGAATGCAGGGAACATGATTAACGGAGCTCTGCACTCCTTTATGAGGAGCCAGAATGTGACAAATAAAGCACGTCTGGCTGTACATGATGGTGTGTTAGTACCTTCGTTGATGTATGGCAGTGAGTGTTGGGTATGGCAGAAGAAGCATGAAAGTAGAATAAATGCAGTCGAAATGCGTTCATTAAGAAGCATTAGTGGAGTAAGATTGATAGATAGAGTGAAAAATAGTGTGATCCGAGAGCGTTGCGGCTTGAAAGATGATGTAGTGACTAGGATTGAAAGAGGAATGCTCAGGTGGTTTGGTCACATTGAGCGGATGAATGAAAGTCGTCTAACGAGACAAATATACAAGGGTGTTGTGAATGGGCGAGTAGTAGAGGACGACCTAGGCGTACCTACATCGATCAGATCGGCGATGTGTTGAAGAAAAGCCAGATAAAGAGTACCCGAAACCGACGAGCATGCATGAGTCGTTTGATGGATGTGGAGGAAGCGCGAGAGATCTGCCAGGTTCGTAGCAAGTGGCGGTCTGTTGTCTCTGCCTACCCCAATGGGAAATAGGCGTGAGATTATGTATGTATGTATGTATGTATGTAAAAAACTAATCTCTCATCTTTATAATATTAGTGTCGAAGTGTAGATAAAATAAATAATAACAATTAATACGTCTACCATGTTTTTTATTTGAAAAACAAATCACCCATCCTTCAAACATTTCTGATAGAACATAAAGGAGACGTTTCATGAATGTATGGAGACTGGGCCTACACCATGTACATTTGTCTAGTTTCGTTGTACAATAAACTTTGAGACCGAAAAAAAATTGCCACCTGACTGGTAAAACGAGAATGGGGAACTTGTACTAAAATTTTATTGATAAATTATCTTAATAGTTCAATAATGATATTCGATAAAAGTGCATTTCTGAAAAAATAATCTAAAATTATAATTTTATTCGCATAATATTTGAATTATAAGAAACGCTCTATTAGACGTAATTTGAAACAACAATCAGCAACGAGTGACGTCACTCTGTCACAAAGCGAAAAAGACGTAAGGAAATACTTATGTTTGAAACGAATTAACTCAAAAACTACTGAATCGATTTCAAAAATTATTTTACAAATAGAATGCTACATTATCCGCTAGTATTAAATAAAACTAAAAATATAATTTTCTGTAATAAATAATTTATTCACGGGCCATGAAAAGTTTACTTCATAAGATGAGGAGTGACGTCGCGTCAAGCCGGTGGGCGTTTACGCGCGAACTTAGAAATGTCAATTTTTGATTTGCAATTAATACATTATTTGTGCATATTTTAACTTTTTTCTTTTTGGTATCTTTATGTAATCCTTAAATCTTTAAGATAAATTAAAAACAAAATTTTGTGCAAGTTCCACATTGACATTATTTTGATGTTTGTCGCACTAATTCACACAGTTACACACATACACACAGTTATACATGGAAATTAGGCTTAATAAGTTAGAAATAGTATTATTTCAATATGATTTCATGCGGATCCATTCAAGTTTAATTACTTTTGTGCAAGTTAAATAGATGGAAATGATTTTTTAAAACATTTTTTTATAATCGCTAGATTTGTCTCTATCTTTCACGCTGGTGTACAATGTGCAGGCCCAAGATGGAACGTCTCCTTTATCTTCTACTTTTTCCAACATTTAACAATTCAAATCTTTATTTGCCTTCAGTCTAAGCAGGCTTCCGATATCGCTGTATATTATGTTATTGTCTTTATCGAAAGCAATCCCGAAACTGAGTCTCCTGGTGAAAAGATTTTTATAACTCTTAGTTGCTTTATTCAATGCAAAAACGCCATCACTTAAGCACACTAAAACATGTCCATTGTTGTCAGCAGCCAATCCCCTTATAACTTCGTCTCCTAACCTCATAATATAGAGAAAGGCATTATTCGACCCTTTCTTTTGTCCATATACCCCAGTGTGATTAGTGTAATAAATATAATCTTGGTCGTCAATCACAAATTGGCGAACCCTAGTATCTTTTAAGTCTTCCAAAATCGTAGCTTGCCCATTTGTATAAGTGTAAACTCGTTCGGAGGTACATAGAGTGTAATAAAGGACATCTTTGTAGTACATGTTGCATATCTTACTGCCTCTTTCGCCTAAGAACTCAGCTTGATTTGTGTTTTTGTTGTATTTGTATAATCCATCTTCTCCGCCTAGGTAAACCTCTTGGGTTTTTGGATCAACCGCTTGTGCGGAACCATTTATTCCTTCGATGTTTGTTAATTCCTTTGTATTCAGATCAAACTTAGCTGCTCTGGAGATATGTTGTTTTTCGTCATAGTAACTAAAGTATAGTGTGTTGGAAGAGCGATCTATACTAAACTGTTGTGGTCTGAATAGATGCTCGTTTAGATCCTCTTTTTCGTAACAAACTCCGTCAATATTTATGATTTGGGATCGTATTCTGAGTACATCAGCCTGTGCGATTGTGAAGCAGGATATGATGATAAGAAGCTTCATGGTTGTCTGAAAAGTTGAAAACAACATAGAGTAACACCCAATTATTGACACTCAAGTTCACCTTACCAATTAATTGACACCCCAATAGATTTATTCAAAATTAATAAAATTACGATACACAATTATATTCAGATTAATAAGTTAAATAACTGTGTTTATTTTGTTATTCTAAAGATAATTGTGTATCGCAATTCCGTTAATTTTGCATAAAACGGTTGGGGTGCCAATTTATTGGCGGGGACACCCAAGTACTTGGGTGTTTTACACAATATTAAATAAGTATTGCCTTAAATAATAAGTTTGTCTAGTCAATTGTGACTATTCGAACCTTACAGGGATATTACATTATCATATATCTCTGATCATTTCAATGATCATATATTTGATCCAATATAATTGACTATTTGAGTCATATCTCTGTATTACACTATCAAAGTTCTTTGATGCTATTTTACGTCATATGTGGTTGCAAGTGGGTGGTGTGCGCGACTATTGCTTCGGCAGGTATTGACGTCAGGGTTACCAGATCTCAGAAAATTCGATTTGCCAAAAGGCATCGTCATTTTTAGTATGGCTTATTTTTTGTTATTTCAGCAAGATTATGCAAGTATATAATTAGAAAAAGAACTACATTACATTATTTGAAACATATTGACTAACAAGAAATCAAAAACTGTCTTTTTATGTTTGCTTTTAAATACCTAGTGGAAAAAAATAAAAAATAACTGGCAACATCTGTTTCTATGACCGTATTGGATCCAATCTCTCAGCAAATGTCAAAAATCTATAATCAAAGAGAAAATGAATCATATTTCTGTATTACATTATCCAATAACATTGACTCATAGATCTATGATCCAAGATAAATGATAGTGTAATATGCCCCTAGAGCCAAATAATAGCGTCAAATATATACACTGCTGTAAAGTATATCGCACCTGAAATCAAAGACCGACACAACTCCAAATTTGACGAAATTGACCTTTTATTATCAAAAAATCCGCTATATTATTCTCTTTCGACTGGTAAAACTCGTATACGTGAATTCTAGGCAGTTTTACATACCTAAATGTCTCTTTTGACTTGCCGCGATTTGCATCGCGCCGAAAGGGAAGACAGGACTTTCTTAGTTGATCCGCAGGCGTCGTCCCAAACGCAAGCGCCGCATTGGCATAACACGAAATAATACGTGCAAGCGACGGAATTTGAGAACAGTAAGAAAGTCAAAAAAGACACAATTTGAATTATGCCTGTTTAAACTAGTTAAATGTTTAAAATTTTCGGGATTATTTTGAGTTATGACTATCTTAACTTTTTGTACTTGACGATTTCTGATATTTTCTGTGCATTATTTTTATTTGTGTCTCTTTGTTAGCAAAAAATTTTGTGTTGTGCCACTTCAAACTTTTTAGTATTCGGTGTTTAGGATTTCTTATTTTGACTTGTGTCTCTATAACCTGTTTTCTGTCATAAAACTTAGTATAGTATTTATAAATTGCAGGTTAATTAGAAGATCAACCATCATAATAGTCATAGTAATTATGAAAATGAAACTGTATTTAATGATGGAAGCAAACCGCTTTGCACAGTTATAGTATAAGTACCTAGATAGAGACCTAAACAAGCGATTTTTACTTTATTAGCAGCGAATGTTACTTTATTATAATTTGTTAGTTTGAGTAATTACAATAAAAATATATAATTGTGTCGCTGATTTCCAAGGGCATCGGTCAAGCAGGGGAAAATTCTAACCAAATGTTTATTTATGAAAGGCGACTGAACTCGGTGGAAAATTTATCAATAGCCTATTATTGATATTTAGTAGTGAGACATTGATAAATCCCACAACGCTGACAGAAAACATTACTTTGACCTCAACACTCTTCGTATCGAATGAGCGACTGAGCAATGTTGGGGCTCTACGTAATGAGTTTAAGCACGGATCGGGTACAAGCCACCTAACGCTGTTCCTTACAAGGGTTGGTGAAACCATTGTCTTCAAAATGGGGATCTTGGCTGAGATCGAAAACTTTTATAGCCTGTTGTGCACTTAGCATTCAATTTGTCTGGAAGCCAGTACCTAATGATGATAATAGAGCAGCACTGACCCGCCACTATACGGATGATCTCCCGGAGATCAGCTTTTATGAAATTGAAATGCTGTCGAAACTGTTGAAGAATGGAAAAGGACCTGGTGAAGACTGAATAACATCACAGTTTTTAAAGTCAAGAAACACCAATGTGTCTTAAACTTCGTTATAAACTGTGGGAGAACTCCTAGGTCATGGAGTAGGAATATCGTGGTTGTTTTTCAAGTTCCTAACCAATATTTATTAACTGTTTTCAAGGGCTATTACGTGATAGTCTTACGTGAAGCGTGATAGCATTTTCGGACTATGAAAAAGCCTCCGACTTTGCCGTCCGGCAGTCTCTGCAGGGATGTTAAGACGATCGAAGTGCTGATATACCTTTACGGTCCAAGTCCAGAACCATTCACTAATGCATAGAAGATAATTTACGACGCTGATTTGGATGGAATTTATTGAGAAACATAAATGGGAAACACATCTCTGCTTGCAATTTGCCGATTGACATCGTCCTAATAGTGGATTTATTGCAAGATTAATGATGATGATAAAATACTATGATGGTAACATTATGATTTACTTTATTGTGATAATTACCTTTTTAGCAAAAAAATCTTTTTTTTTATATTATCACTCAAATTTACGTTTTAAAAACTGAATGAACACCTATTATAACGTGTATTATTAATTATGACCGTAATGTTATATTCGTAGGTAAAACCTATTTAAATTCAGAGTATTTTGGTTATTGTAGGAGTGTATATTTTAGATTTTATACTGATTTTAATTTCTGAACATTGAAAATTTAACATTTAATTTTTTCTTGCTTTATTATAAAGAATTCATTCTTATAATTGTTTTTGCATTTTGACTTGATACACCTATTTTTAAATTCCCCAGTTATTGAAAGTAGTCATAACAGGCATATTTTGAATTAATACACATTGTTTTTATATATTCGTGTTTTGAAGTTTGTCTAAATAGTCATATTTTGAGTTAGGACATCTCCTTTTTCATTTCTTGAATTATAAAATGAAGGCTAAAACGACACATTCCAAAAAATATTTTTGAAAACCGGGCAATATAGACACAAGTGGAAGTACTAATCAAATATACCTCAAAACTTTATAATGTTGTTAGTTTTCTACAATTTAATTTATTTTAATCGGAAATGTACACTTCAAGCTAAATTTTAAAATAAGTTTAGTACCCTAATTTGGAACAGAAGTTGGTCAAAAAGGACGACAAAACTTTAACTTGAGTTTTCTCGAAACTCACTTTTTTGAGTTGTGTCGGTCTTTAATTTCAGGTGCGATATGTCTTTCCAGGAATGGAGTACCTACTTGGGACTAAATCTCAAAAGTGGAATTATTAAGGGGGTGCTTTCAAAATCCACTTTTGTGGGAATTTTTCGCTAGAACTTAACTTGGGGGACTCTTTTGGGTTGCTTTAGTAGCATTTAAAGTGGACCAGCCGATTAAATCACAAATAAAGGAAATATACGCATTTGATAAAAATACGGAATACTGACTTTCGGAATGCTCTAATCCAAAAAATAGATAAAATACAATAAACGATTGAAACAGAAGTTTATCCAGGATGTAACAAAAACAATAATTAGGAGTTAATCTGACAGTTAGAACATTATTTAAGTGATTTAGATTAATGAGATAAAACCACCGTGTTTATTTCATTATTCTAAACATAATTGTGTATCGTAATATCGTTAATTTTGTAAAAAACGGTTGGGGTGCCAATTAATTGGTGGGGTGTCAGAAGTTGGGTGTTTTACCCTATATTAAATAAGTACCTATATATTGGATAAAATAGCGAGATTGCGACAGGTATGCCAGGATCGTAGCAGGTGGCAGGCTGTTGTCTCTGTCTACTCCTTCGGGAAAAAGGCGTGAGCATGTATGTATGTATCTATGCCTATAATAATAAGTTTGTCTAGTCAATTTCAACTATTAGAACCTATTTTGCCGATGGGTTCACCACCTGTCACGTTTAGGGCCCGTCAAATACACCGCTGTAAAGTATTAAGTCTTTCCAGGAATGGAATACCTACTTATATACTTACTGGTTTTTTTACCGTCTGGAAAAAAATATGACGTATAAGGTATCTAGAGCCGAAGTTATACACGAAATTAATCCTACTAATATTATAAATGCGAAAGTTTGTATGGATGGATGTCTGGATGTATGGATGGATGTTTGTTCCTCTTTCACGCAAAAACTACTGAACGGATTTTGATGAAACTTTACAGTTATGTAGCTTATACATCAGAATAACACATAGGCTATATTTTATCCCCGTATTCCCACGAGAACGGGAACTACGCGGGTGAAACCGCGGGGCGCTGCTAGTTGTTAAATATAGTCATGTTTAATGCAATTTACAAAATCTAGAAAACTATGCACACTACTATGTAGCAGCTGGCGGTTGTAGGTAGATTGCGCATGAATAGAAGCTACGAGCCTGTTTCTTTTTAAAATACTATTTCAAATATTTCAGTGTGTAATATTGACTACAATTAAGTAATGTATATTAGTTTAAGCAAGAATAAAAAATATGTAAAAAGAAAAATATAACTATGCCATATGTATCTATTACACTTACCTATCACACCATATTTTTTTCCAGACAGTATAAAAAGTCACCCTGTATAGGTGTATATATAATATACCTAATTATCATTACCTCGACGGTGAAGAAAAACATTGTGAGGAAACCCGCGAGCAAACCGCGATGGGCTCACCTATCACGTTGAAACCAATCAATATACTGGTGAAACGTGGGTATTTCGAGAAATGGAAAAGGGGGGAGATTATTTGTTTTTATTTTATTATAAAATAATTAATATTGTAAAATATTTTTAAGGCAATAAAGCAGTAGGTATCTATATAAATTAATTTATACCAACTTGTTTAGCGAAGTGTTTTGCTTCGCTTATTCTGATGAAAACAACTAGAAACTTGTTGACTTCTGCTCTTGACGAGAACCAACTTGTAAATATTAAAATTTTTGGAAACAGCAATTTATACAAATGTGTGTAAACTGATAGTCATATCTTTTCTTATACTCCGGGAGGTTATATAACAGTAGTATCCCAAACAGAAATATGTGGAGTAGAGTATACAATAATCAAAAACATATTTAATTCAATTCATTTATTTGCATGTCACATGGTTAGGTACTTGAAGGTCTAACAAATGAAATCTTAGGTGCTATACATGTAACACCTCGTAGGGGCACCGCAAAGGATTATAATAAAATTAGAAAATAGTTTTTAATATAAAATTTTTACCGTTAAATAATAAATTTAAAATGAGATCCACCGGACTTTCAGACGTACGGCTGGGCTGGATATCCCATCTATACGCACTACGAACGAAGCGCTTTTAAAGATCTTTTATTATGCGCACCGGCATAGAGTGGAACTACCTGCCGGGTCTGTATTTCCGAGTTCATATAACCCACAACCCCACAAGCCTTTAAAGATCGACTGAACAGGCATCTTCTGGGCAAGCTCGTCCCATCGTAGGCCCCATCTTTGCTCTCAGGCTAGTCTGGGGTCAGGAGCAAACCCATCTATATATTAATAAAAAAAAAACCGGCCAAGTGCGAGTCGGACTCGCGCACCGAGGGTTCCGTACAACCTTGCAAATTTATGGTTTTCGTAATTTTTCCTTTATCTATGCTATAAGACGTTGCTTCGTACCAAATTTCAAGATTCTGAGTTCACGGGAAGCACCCTGTAGGTTTTGATTCCCTTGCAAGTGTCGAAAATTTGCGGCATAAACGGCTGTATCTTTTGATTGCGTTGGCTTAGAAGTTTGATTTTTTCACAGCTTCAAGGGACAGTAGACCTGAGTAATTGATATAAATTTCAGCTTCATACCTCCACGCGTTCCTGAGAAAAAGGGTCTTGACAGACGGACGGACGGACGGACAGACGGACAACAAAGTGATCCTATAAGGGTTCCGTTTTTTCCTTTTGAGGTACGGAACCCTAAAAAAGAGATCAAAAGAATTCACAACATTAAAATATTTTCAAAATTGTTATTTTATTATATAGTTCCCGTTCCCGTGGGAATACGGGAATCAAATAAAGCCGATGTTACTCAGGGATATTCTAGCTTTTTATTGATGAAAATTTTTTTTAAATCGGTCCAGTAGTTTTCATTCTCATTTCAAAAATCTAATTCCAAGTTAGTAGTATAATATCAAGATCAGTGATTAATGAGCCCGCCTCTCATCACTAAGTCTTGGGTTCGAATCCTGGTAACCTAAATATGTAGGTACCAATGAGTTTTTCAACAACTTACTATGTCGAAGCTGAAGGATTGTTAGGAAACCCGCTGTATAACTTTTTAGGGTGGATTGATTCATTTTTCTGTTCTAATAAAAAGTTCACCTATTCACCTTCTTCGATACGACAGTTCCATACGAAACATAGTGCCATTTCACCTTTTTGCATTATTAAATCTAAGAGATAGCTACATAGTTGTCGAATGAGATATCCAATCGACGCAACCTGAATAGGGGACAGGTTATCGTGGCAACAGACTTGTAATGTTATGTTTCAATACCTATCTATATGTAGGTATTTGTTTCTAAGTACAATTATAATTTTAAATGTTTATGTCTCTATTAAAGCTTTATGATGACACAATGTTACGTATCTAAACAAAACCCTAACAACAAATACCACTAAAGAGTAAAAAAACGGATTTCAATCTTCAACAAATATGGTTTTCTCATAGATGCCATTGTCAGAACTGGACGAAACTAAAATTGGACTAATCTGGAAGAACCAGCTTTGAAATAAAGAAATAATCATTCAAATCGGTTCACCCCGTCGAAAGTTCTGAGGTAACAAACATAAAAAAAAATAAACAGACGAATTGATAACCTCTTCCTTTTGAAGTCGGTTAATAAGTAAAATAGTAATCTTCTAGAAAAAGAACCGTATGTAGTGTATAAAGTATTTAAATAATTATTTGTTTATTTAAAAAAAAGCAATAAATAGTGAGTAAACACATTAAAAATAATTTGACGTGGGAGAGCCATGCTTCGGCACGCTTGGGCAGGCCGGCTCGACCGGAGTGATACCACGGCCTCACAGAAACCCGCGTAAAGCAATGCATTGCGTTTCTTTGAGTGAGTGAGGTAACCGAAGTAAAATATATCCGCCATTGTTTTCTTAAAATTGTTAACCAATATTTTTAACAACTCAAAACGCCTGTGCACGTTTTTGTTTCAAGATACCTCCACGCACACATGTTACTCCATATTTAAACAGCGCTGGTATTCTGAAAATGGACGCACAACTGAAATTACATTTGGCTACCCTGATGTTTGGCATAATAAGGACAAAAGTACCCAAGTACTTGTATGAAAAACTCACCTGGCGTAGTCAACGTGACGAAGTTAGAATCAGAACCTGTTCCTTCCCGCTTTCTATTCCCGCACACAAATCCACAGCTTTTCGTGGTAGTTTCCGGTATCAAGCCAGTAAATGTTGGAATAATATACCTCCACCACTACGCGAATCGGTAACGATTTGCACATTTAAAAAAAAGTATAAGTTGCATCTGCTCGCACAACAACTTGAACTGGCATGATACCCTCTTCCGCTTTCCGTAGCTGACATTTACTATTGACAATTTTATTACTTATTTATTATTATTACTTCATATTTTAAAAATTACATCATATTTTATATTCTATTCTATACAATTTCAATCTCTATACATTGACATTGACATTACACTTTCAAACTGACCTAATCAAAATTTTGTATTGTTGCTTTTTATTTTTGTGTAGTTCAAATATTTTGTGACGGCTTCCCTTGGGCTGTGACAGAATAAACAGCCAGTCGCAGTCTCGCAGCTGTGACGCAGTGCTGAGTCATGGCCCTTTTGCTTGCACGATACGCTACACGCCAATTTCTTGTGTACAGGTTTTTATTTATTTCTTTTTGTTTGTATTGTACGTGTACGTGTGTTGTCCAAGCAAATAAATGTTCTTCTATTCTATTCTATTCTAAAATCTTTATTTGCCTAACCAGTGAGACCAATCGCTGTAGGTATTTATTGTTATTGTCGTAATCAAAAGCGATCCCGATACTATCTTGCCTTTTAAGAACATTATCCAATGTTTTAGCACAGTATAATAAATAGTACTAGCGTAGTCTGTCTCCTTGTTCGCCACATAAATGCCACTATCTAAGCATACCTACATAAACTTTTCCGTTGACATCATTAGAAAATGGTCTTCCTACTTCATCTTGTAGTTTTTTATACAAAACAGCATCTTTCGTCCCTTTCTTTTGGCTGTATACACCTGTATCATTAGAGTAAAACATGTCATCTTCATTGTCAATGAGGAAAAAGTGAGTATAGGTGTCTTTCAGATCTTCAAGTATCTTAGCTTGTCCATTCTCGAAACTATAAATACGTTCCGCTGTAAATAGTGTAAAGTATTAAGGTATCTTTGTAAAACATTCCCTATATTTCTTTGAATTTTTCGCCTAAGAATTCAGCTTTATTTGTATTCTTATTGTATTTGTATATTCCATCGCGTCCGCCTAAGTAAGCTTCATGTGTCTTCGGATCAATCGCATGCGCTAAGCCATGTATACCTTCTATAATTGTTAACTCTTTCGTATTCAGATCATATTTAGCTGTTTTGTCTATAGAATTTTCATTGTCATAGTAACTTCTTTTTCGTAACAAATCCCATTGATTTTGATTGCATTGGAATCGTTACATTAGGGATAGGGAGGAAGGGATATTAGTAAGGAAGTAGGGATTGTTTTGGGGTTCTATTATTCAGTACATTGTTATCTATAACAAATTCGCTTATTTACATAAGTTATGATAAGAGTGTTAGATTATAAGTAATCTATATATTTAGGCTGATAAGTTTATGCCCATGGCCATGCTTTGTGAACACTAAGACAGCTGTCAATGTCAAATTAATTAGGTCACGCCCTTGACCGATTTTTACTTTCTCTCTGATTTGGACGCCATTGAAGTCGGCTTCTCCAAAAACCTGCTCTCACACAATGTACATATTATGTAAGTCCTGATTGCCCTATTTCTATAGCTGAAGCATAAGAATAAACTGCAGAATTATATTTCATCGAGTTTTAATTACATCTACTGAATTTCTCATCTACGGCTGCGTGACTTTGATCGCATCCCAGTCCATCCCAAACTTCCACTGGTACTGGCCAGGCAATACTCCACAACAAAGAGTACTTACCTTTCATTTTGAATTGAGGCAGTCATGTAGCCAATTAGTTACAAGATAAAGATTCAACTTTATTGGTAGGTTATCATTACGTACCTACTACATTAACAGTAACAAACAATCATGCTTAAAAGTAGATAATAATTTTTAATAAGATAACACAATGCAAAAATATAATTACCTATAATAAACACACTAAAACTGTCATAAGTTCATACCGTGTCTCATTTTCATAATATTACATTTACCTATTCATCAAAAAACTCAAGTACATCTCTTTAATCTTATTATTTGCGCCGCTTCAGGCGCTCATCTGTCTCAGCCGCCGCCCCAGCGCCTAAATGAGATGCCGTTGAGCTCAAGAATAGCCAGGATAAGATTTAGATTTTGTTGTAGATATTTGTATTATCCTAACAGCGCTATGGCTTCTAATTGGCATCTGAACCGAACAAGTATTTGAGGTTAGGTATATGACTTTATATCTTTGATATCTTTGAAAGGACATCATACTGTCTAAAATATGTTTGCAACTACAAAATCAGCATATAAAGATTGCCCCGGCCCCGGTACGAAATACTTTACTAACTAAATTATCCACTAGAAATCGCTGCTGGGATGACGTCGAATTGTGAGTTTTCCTAGTTCAGTGTTTGATATAGTGGATAATTTACCTTGGAAGTATTTCGTACCTCCATATTATCAGACACACCCTTGTAGGTTTTTATATGTTGTTACATTTAAAAACTAATCTCTCATTTTATAATATTAGTGTCAAAGTGTAAAATAAATAAAAACCATTAGTTACGTCTACCATGTTTTTTATTTGAAAAACAAATAACCCATACTTCAAACATTTTTGATAGAACATAAAATTAAATTTATCTTCTACTTCAGCAAGTCAAATCTTTATTTGCCTTAAGTCTAAGCAATTCCGAGAAATCGCTGAATATTATGTTGTTGTCTTTATCGAAAGCAATCCCGAAACTGAGTCTCCTGATGAAAAGATTTTTAAAACTATTAGTTGCTTTATTCAATGCATAAATGCCATCACCTAAGCATACTGAAACATGTCCATTGTTGTCAGCAGCCAATCCCCTTGCAACTTCGTCTCCTAACCTTATATAGCTAAAAACATTTTTTGATCCTTTCCTTTGCCCATATACCCCAGTTTCATTAGTGTAATACATATAATTTTGGTCGTCAATCACAAATTGGCGAACACTTGTATCTTTCAAATCTTCCAGTATCGTGGCTTGCCCATTAGTATATGTGTAAACTCGTTCGGAGGTACATAGAGTGTAATAGAGGACATCTTTGTAGTACATGTTGCATATCTTATTGCCTCTTTCGCCTAAGAATTCAGCTTGATTTGTGTTTTTGTTGTATTTGTATAATCCATCTTCTCCGCCTAGGTAAACCTCTTGGGTTTTTGGATCAACCGCTTGTGCGGAACCAATTATTCCTTCTATGTTTGTTAATTCCTTTGTATTCAGATCAAACTTAGCTGCTCTGGTGACATCATTTTTTGGTTCATAACTAAAGTAGAGTATGTTGGAGGAGCGGTCTATACTAAACTGTTGTGGTCTGAGTAGATCATTGTTTAGATCCTCTTTTTGGTAACAAACTCCATCAATTTTTATGACTCGGGTTCGTATCTTTAATTCTGCAGCCTGTGCGATTATGAAGCAGGATATGATGACAAGGAGCTTCATGGTTGTCTGAAAAGTTGAAAACAACATAAGGTAACACCCAATTATTGACACTCTAGTTCACCTTACCAATTAATTGACGTTTGTCCTCACTATAGTTCGATTCATTAGTTACTTCGATCGTCGAACTAGTGAGATTTTTTTTTCTTCTTTGTTCTACCGTCGAACTACTGAGAATTAGTTTTCTCATTTGTTCGACCGTTAAATTTATTTCAATCGAGAAATAAAAAAACTATAAAATGAAGTTTAAAAAACACTTGTTTCGACTGAAAAGGTTTTTTTTATAATTAATGCATTATTGCATTTTTTCCAAAATAAATGCCCAACTCTCAACTCAACTTACGTACATATTTATCACTAGCTCGACGGTGAAGGAAAACATCGTGAGGAAACCCGCAGGTCTCAGAATTAATTCTGAGACATGTGTAAACAGACCCGGTCCGGCGATGGGCTCACCACCTATCACGTTTAGGGGTCCAATATATCTCGTGAAATGTGGGTATATCCAGTAATGGAATACCTCTGCCTACCCCCTCGGGGATAAAAAAGGCGTGAGATTATATTTATTTTATTAATGCCCAACTCAAATTAATTGCATTTGAGCTTTAATTACATAATCGTCATTGAATAATTAAAATTTTCTCCTTTTAGAACGTTTGTTTCACTTGGAAGGTTTGGAGAATATCGATGCGATTCGATGGAATCGTCCCGTAAAATATGCAATATTTGCATGGTTTACATGGCATTTCGTTACAAGGTTATTTAATTTATGGTGCATTTTTTACAAAAAATGAGTTAATTAGCTACATTAAGTACCTACCTATACGATTATAATTTAAATATACAAATATAAACCTTTTTAATCGAAACAAGAGTGAGAACAAACGTTAATTGACACCCCAATTGATTTATTCAAAAATAATGAAATTACGATTACACACATACAATTCTATTTAGATTAGTTAGATAAAATCACCGTGTTTATTTCATTATTCTAAAGATAATTGTGTACCTATCGCAATTCCGTAAATTTTTAATAAAACGGTTGGGGTGCCAGTTAATTGGTGGGGTGTCAGCATTTGGGTGTTTTACGTGGTTTTACCCCATATTAAGTAAGTATTGTCTAAAATAATAAGTTTGTCTAGTCAATTTTGACTATTCGAACCTACGCGTCACGTCTAGAAACCGTCAAATATATACACTGCTGTAAAGTATATGTCTTTCCAGGAATGGAGTACCTACTTATATATTTATCACTACCTCAACGGTGAAGGAAAACATTGTGAGGAAACCAGCAGGTTCCAAAATTAATTCTGAGGCACGTGTCTGAGACAACAGACCCGGTCCGGCGATGGGCTCACAACCTATCACGTTTAAACCAAAGAATATACTGGTGAAATGTGGGTATTTAGAGAAATGGAATACCTCTGTGCACATCCTCGGAGATAAAAGGGGTGAGATTATTTGTTTTTATTTTTAATAAAATCCTAGTCCTAGTCCTACTATCCTACTAATATTATAAATGCGAAAGTTTGTAAGGATGGATATATGGATGGATGTTTGTTCCTCTTTTACGCGATAACTACTGAACGGATTTTGATGAAAATTTACTGTCTATATAGCCTACACATCAGAATAACACAGGCTATATTTTATCCCCTTATTCCCACGGAATCGGGAACTACGCGGGTGAAACCGCGGGGCGCTGTTAGTAATTAATATTGTTAAATAGTTTTTAAGACAATAAAGCAGTATCTATTAATTAATTTATACCAACTTGTTTAGCGAAGTGTTTTGCTTCGCTTATTCTTATGAAAACAACTAGAAACTTGTTGACTTCAGATCTTGACGAGAACCAGATTGTTAATATTAAAATTTTATGTAACAGCGATTTATATAAATGTGTGTAAACTGATAGTCGTATCTTTTACTTAAACTCCGGGAGGTTATATAACAGTAGTATCCTAAACAAAAATATGTGGAGTAGTGTATACAATAATCAAAACAATAGATATTTAATTCAATTCATTTATGCATGTTACATAGTTACATTGAAGGTCTTACAAATGAAATCTTAGGTGCTATACATGTAACACCCTGATTATGATAAAATTAGAAAATAGTTTTTAATATGAAAGGATTACAGTAAAACAATAAAAGAGACGTTCCATCTTGGGCCTGCACATTGTACACCAGTGTGAAATATACAGAAAAATCTAGTAAATATCAGAAAAATATTTAAAAAAATCATTTCCATCTATTTAACTTGCACAAAAGTAATTAAACTTCAATGGATCCGCATGAACTCATATTAAAATAATACTATTTCTAACTTCTTAAGCCCAATTTCCATGTTATTGTGAATTAGTCCGACAAAAAATGTAAATAATGTCAATTGTCATTTTACCGGTGAGGTCGCAATTTTTTTTTCGGTCGCCGCCGTGACGCTAGTTTAATGAAAATTAAAGTTTATTGTACCTACCACTAAACTAGACAAATGTGAGCAAAATCATAAATAAAACTACAGTTATTTTATTTCACTGTACTAAAATTTTTAATGGATAATAAATATTATTACCTAATTGATAATTTTATTTATATTTATTTAAAAAACTGGTGTACCAACATGGTGCAGGCCCAGTCTCCATACATTCATGAAACGTCTCCTTTAAAATGAGTTCGATCGAATTCACACTTTGAGTATTAAGCCAACAGGAGACGTCACGCGCACTAGTTTCTTTACAAAAAAGTCTGCCAATTTCTGCGGGGGGGACGAGGAAACAATCACAAATAATGTTAAAACAAACGCATTTTTTGATAAAACAATTAAACACTAGCTTGAACTAGGTGCACACAAATACATTCACCAATACAAGCACTCCGTGAACTCAAACAAACTAGTTGTATTTAACCGGTGTGCTCAAAGACCGACACGTTTTTTTGGCAGAGGGGAACGCCTGTTAGTGGCGTCTCCGGTTGGTTTAATACTCAAAGAATTCACACCATTAAAATACTTCCAAAATTGTTATATTATTATTTACCATCGATTCTGCGCGGCTTCACCCGCGTAGTTCCCGTTCCCGTGGGAATACGGGAATCGAATGTAGCCTATGTTACTCAGGGATATTCTAGCTTTTCGTTGATGAAAGATTTTTTAAAAATCGGTCAAGTAGTTTCCATTCTCATTTCAAAAATCAAATTCAAAGTTAGTAGTATAATATCAAGATCAGTGGTTTATCAGCCCGCCTCTCATGACTGCATGGGCTATAATTATATGTAGTAACCTAAATATGTGGGTACCAATGAGTTTTTCAAAAACTTACTAGGTCGAGAAAACGTGAGGAAAACCGCTGTATAATTTTTGTAGGGTGGATTGATTCATTTTTCTGTTCTAATAAACAGTTACTTTTATCAGCCCACCTATTCACCTTCTTCGATACGACAATTCCTTACGAAACATTTATAGTGCCTTTTCACAATACAATAGATACAATACAATACAATAACTCTTTATTGTACACCAAAAACAAAACAATATGGATACCAACATTAACTAAAGTACAATGGGCGGTCTTATCGCTTTTAGCGATCTCTTCCAGACAACCTTAGGATGGATGAAACTGAGAGATTAGAACTAGGATAGACGGTGCACTATATATTATTGAACATACTCTTACATACTATTACATACATAAATATAAATATATATATAAATAATAATAAATAGTGAGCCTTCAGTCGAGTTTTAAAAATGTGAATCGGTTCAGCACTTCTGACACACAGGGATAATGCGTTCCACAACCGAACAGCCTGAAAGGTAAATGAGATACTGTAAAATTCTGTTGTATTACGAGGAAATTGTAGAAGATAATATCGAGACTCACAAAGACCGGTCGGTGGATTCGCCCTGACGTTTAAAAAGAATTTTTAAGTAGGGTTGGTAGAAGGAATAAACAGTAAATATTTTTGACCTTTTTGCTTATTAAATCTATGAGACAGGCATATACCTAGTTGTCGAATGAGATATCCAATCGAATCAACGAATAGGGGCCGTCAGGTTATCATGGGGCACCAGACTTGTGACCTAGCCGCAGATGCACAACCGCGGTGCCATGGCTGGGTCCGAAGCGGCAAGGAGAAACACCCCAGGGTTTTTAGTGGGTATGGCAGCACTAGGCTGCAGAGCCCCACATAACCTCCGCCCCCCTGGGTCGGGTGCGTATGCAGTAATGCATTTTCCCAGGGTAACAAAAAAAAGGGGCACCAGACTTGAATTGTTATTGACCAAAAGCCGGCGATGACCAGACCTTCGTCGTTCTGTGTATGGGACATAGGTACTACAGGTGAAAACGATCCAAGAATATGAAGTTTGGATAATGGTGGCTTTGGAAGTTATCAGGCAGCAAAGGCCCATAAACTTGCACCTCAAATTCGTTAATTTAAAAATAAAACAGAATAATCTTACGCCTTTTATACCCGAGGGGGTAGGCAGAGCCATTTCTGGATATACCCACTTTTCACGAGATGTTCCTTGGACCCCTAAACGTGGTAGGTGGTGAGCCCATCGCCGGACCGGGTTCTGTTACACATGCCTCAGAATTAATTCTGGGACATGCGGGTTTCTTCACGATGTTTTCCTTCACCGTCGAGCTAGTGAGAAATATGTACGTAAGTCTTGAAAAACTCATCAACTCGCAAGGATTCGAACCCGAGCCTCACTGATTATCATCATGTGAAGCAGGCTCTTTAACCGTAAGGCTATCACAGCCGTTTCGTAAATTTTATATATTTTATTCGGATTAATATTAGAAATCACGTTTTCCATTGTCAGACACTTAGTGCGGTGGAAACCCGCTGTCAGACACCCTTCGGTTAAACCAAATTTCGTCATTTTATATAAAAGCTGAATTGTATACTGTATGATTTTTTTACCGTCTGGCAAAAAAATATGACGTATAAGGTCTAGAGCCGAAGTTATACACGAGATTTTGTTGTTGTCATGTTAAATAGAATTTACAAAATTTTGAAAACTACGCACACTACTATGTAGCAGCTGAAGGTTGTAGGTAAATTGCGCATGAATGGAAGCTACGAGCCTGTTCCTTTTTAAAATATTATTTTAAATATTTCAGTGTGTAATATTAACTACAACATCATCCTAAGGTTGTCTGGAAGAGATCGCTAAAAGCGATAAGACCTCCCATGTTGGTATCCATACTGTGTTGTTTTTGGTGTACAGTAAAGAGTTTTTGCATTTTATTCTACTACTGAATAAAGTAAAGAAAAAAAATGTTTCAAAAACAATAATTAAGTTACAATGCTAAATGAATCTAATATTACACTTACTACCTATCACACCATATTTTTTCACTCACCTAATCTACCTTTGCTGCACAGCGATCTTGATATCTTGTTTTTGTTGGGTAGCCATACCCTAGTAATGGGCGATTTCAATGCAAATCATGAGCTTTGGCGTATCAGTTACATTAACACGCGAGGTAGATCCCTGTTTCAACACATGCATAATAATGATTATGTTATACATGCGTCTGATACTCCAAGTCAACTTAATTACCGGTCTGATCTTAAGCCTACAAACCCTGACTTAGTTCTCAGTTTGAATGTTGCTCGGATTGATTATGTTCATGCTGTAACTGCTCTATCGTCTAATCACCTACCTATCCTCTTTACTGTAGGTGGTCACTGTTGTCGTAGGTCACAGCCGAAATTCTTCAAATACAACAACGCTGATTGGCACAGCTTCCGCTCAGTAATAGATAGTAAAATTATTCTCTCAGCTTGTACACTGCAGACAACCGACGACATTGATATGGCAATTGATCACTTCAATAAGTCTGTTCTTGAAGCCCGTGATAAATTTATCCCAAAATGCATCCAAACACCATTGATTAAAGTACATAAACTGCCGAAAAGTATAATGAAGTTGATCAAAAACAAAAACTGTTTAAGAAGAGATGAGCAGCGTTTACCTAAAAGTGAAATGAAACGATATCTTCGGTCTGTCATAAATAACTTGCAAGCTACTATAAAAATTGCCATAAAAGAATTTAACAATAAAACATGGAACGATAAACTTGCCAAAGTAGATAATCCTAGTGCGGATATTTGGCGTGTCGTGAAGTCATTGAAGTCTAAAACTTCCATAATCCCTCCCCTTAAGATTAGTGATGACAAACTGACTGCGAGTACCTCTGAACAATGTGAAGCCCTTGCGCAAGCCTTTAGTGACAATATGTCTCTTACACAAAACTGGTGTAGTCCCGATCTTGAAGATGACGTCGAGAAATCCTTGGCTGACCTCAATGGTTGCAAGGTTACCTCTGACTACAAACTTACCCATCCTCATGAGATTTGGAAAGCCATTTGCAAAGCTCGTAAATCCCCAGGAGAGGATAATATTCACAATTTATTGCTTAAAAATATTTCTCAAAAAGGAGTTGTAATGTTGACGAAAATATTTAATGCGTGTATAATGTTGAGCTATTATCCGAGCGCCTGGAAACTAGCTAAAGTTATCGCGTTAAAGAAATCAGGTAAGGATGAAACTGTTCCGGGTAGTTATCGTCCTATCAGCCTACTGCCAGTCCTTGGCAAGCTCTTCGAAACCATCATACTTAAACGTTTGGAAGCCGTAACCAAGCATCTATTGCCGGAGGAGCAGTTTGGGTTTCGTGCCAATCACTCCACAACCCAACAGCTTGCAAGACTCACTGAACATATTGCTCATCACATGAATCTTAAGCAATCAACTGGAATGTTTTTGCTCGATATTGAAAAAGCTTTTGACACCGTTTGGCATAATGGGCTAATTCATAAACTAATCTCTCTCCACGTACCAGTTTATCTGACAAAGCTTCTTCAGTCTTATTTGCTGAACCGAAAGTTCCAAGTCCATATAGGTGAAGTCAGATCTCTATGTAAAACTGTGCCTGCTGGCGTGCCTCAAGGTTCAGTACTTGGACCATACCTGTTTCTTTTGTTTATACACGACATTCCCATCCAAAATTTTACCAAATTGGATTGCTTTGCTGATGATACGGCATCCAGCATCCTTCACATCTTCCGACGACATTGACATAGTTATCAGTCGCTTGCAGCTGTCTATCGAAAGGTTACTTTGTTTTTTCACTATGTGGAAATTAAAACTAAATGCATCAAAAACGGAGGCGATTTTATTTACAAGACAACGTCAGCTCCCCAAAAGAGTGCTGAAAATTGATGGATATTCAATTCCCTGGAGTTGTTCTGTGCGTTATCTTGGTGTAACTTTAGATAGAAAAATTAACTGGTCAAAGCATGTTTCCAAGCTACGTGTAAAAGGAGCTCAAGCCTTGGGGTCCCTAGGCTCGATACTTAATAGGAAAAGTAAACTAAGTCCTCATACTAAACTCAGGATTTATACCACCCTGGTTAGGCCGTGTATTACTTACGCATGTCCTGTTTGGAGCAGTACATGCCAAAATAATTATAAACTAATACAAGTTATTCAAAATAAAGCACTTAAAACTGCCTTTAATACACCATTGAGATCAAATTAAAGGATTTGCATCTTAAAATTAACTTACCGCTAATAAAAGATTTCATATATAAACAGGCATTAAAATTCTATCATAAAAACTATTTACATTCTAATAGCTTGGTGTCAAACATTGGGCGCAGTTCTTTACGCGATTTATCGTATATCGACAGCTACGGTACTTAACGTCTCCCCCATCACTATGTGTTATTCAATTCAAGTTAAACATAAAATGCATCTATTGTTAGTATTATAGATGAATGGTGACCTCTCGCTGGCTGGCTTGGGTCCCCTCGCTCGCCTGTTGTACTGCGAGCGGAGGGAGGCGGGGTAGCCCTAGCGAGTTGGCTCACAAAACTTACCTGATCGCAAACCCGTTTGTTAGTTATTTAAGTAGCTAGTAACTAATAATGTAAAGTACCGTCACATTGCAGCAAGTGGTTCGTATATTAAAATACACCACATTTAAAGTACCTAATAGCTTGTACCCTGTTAAGTATGAAGTAATCTTTTATGTTGTTATGAGATAATGTATGTATATTGAAACAAACTCGGACAGGTGTCACTAGCCTAAGCAAGTAATTCAACATTATTTTGTTATTTTTATATATTTTTAGGTGTATATAAAAATGCATTACGTGTATCACTTTGTTAATAAAGAATTTTGAAAAACAAACAAACCATATTTTTTCGAGACGGTAAAAAGAATCAGGCGGTATATTATGTTATTGTTACTTACTTAACGAACTATCAGAAGATGTCTTCTCAGATATCAGACAGTTTCGATGGTTGTTGTAAATGTATTTTTTATTTTATAAATAAAAGTAAATGTATTACGAGTATGCATCACAATTATTCTTTTAAATGTTTATCTCTTGTTCAACTTATTATTTAAACATTACATTTGTTTCTTAAAATTGGTAAAAAATATTTTTAACAACTCAAATCTTTGTTTGCCTTAAGTCTAAACAAATGAGACCAATCGCTGTATATTATGTTGTTGTCGTTATCAAAAGCGATCCCGATACTATCTTGCCTATTAAAAACATTATCCAATGTCTTAGTCTCCTTGTTCGCCACATAAATGCCACTATCTAAGCATACATAAACTTTTCCATTGACATCAATAGAAAATTGTCTTCCTACTTCATCTTGTAGTTTTTTATACAAAACAGCATCTTTCGTCCCTTTCTTTTGGCTGTATACACCTGTATCATTAGAGTAAAACATGTCATCTTCATTGTCAATGAGGAAAAAGTGAGTATAGGTGTCTTTCAGATCTTCAAGTATCTTAGCTTGTCCATTTTCGAAACTATAAATACGTTCGGTTGTGAATAGTGTAAAGTATAAAGTATCTTTGTAATACATTCCCCATATTTCTTTGCCTTTTTCGCCTAAGAATTCAGCTTTATTTGTATTCTTATTGTATTTGTATATTCCATCGCGTCCGCCTAAGTAAACATCATGTGTCTTCGGATCAATTGCATGCGCTAATCCATGTATACCTTCTATAATTGTTAATTCTTTTGTATTCAGATCATATTCAGCTGTTTTATCTACAGAATTTTCATTGTCATAGTAACTAAAGTACAATATGTTGGAAGGGTAGTCAACTCTTAATTGCCGTGGTCTGGTCATATTGGCCTTAAGGACTTCTTTTTCGTAACAAATCCCATTGATTTTGATTGCATTGGAATCGTCTTCTAAAACTGCAGCTTGAGCTATCATGAAACTGGATATGATGATAAGGAGCTTCATGGTTGTCTGAAAGTTAGAAAACAACATATATTCATAAGATAAGAAGTTAAAAGTGGTGAGAATCATGGCAAGCGCATGTGCCAATAATTTTTTCAATAAAAACTTACATTTCAAATCCTTTGTCCTCCTTTATTACTAGCTCGAAGGTGAAGGAAAACATCGTGAAAGACCCGCAGGTACCAGAATAAATGTGTAACAGACCCGATTCGGCGTAGGGTTCACCAAGTTCACCACCTATCACATTTAGGGGAGAAAGAATATACCTACTTGCTGGTGAAACGGGGGTATATTTTCTAGTCTTGGAATACCTGTGCATACCCCTTTGGAAATAAATGAAATGATGTGAGGATGTTTTATTTTACCGTTCCTGAACTACGATAAAGAATAATTGAAAAGATAATTGTAGGCCAATTATAAGCGAAAGATGAAATAATTTGCAAGATTAAAATAAAGCGTTATCTATCACCATTATTAATACTTGTTTAAATAATTACCAATGGCCACGCTTGGTTCACTCTGACGACACTGTGGAACTGACAGATCTAGAGATGGCTAGTTGACTCCAACCTTGACGCGATTACAGACCAGTTTACAACTGGTCTGTGACGAGATACAGCTTATATCGGAACCGGAGCGCTGTTATATAAATGTTTACACTAGGGAATGCAATACCGGAATACGAGGATCTCTAAATACTGGGATCCCTCAAGATTTTTCCCTCACGAAAATTGACAGGGATTTGCGAGATTGTGTAACAATGTACTGTCCGCTTTCTTATAGCTGTCTAGCGTGATTTAGGAAGTCACTTGACATTTAATGGCCTTAGCAGACAGTGGACTTATCAGGTCGTGGCCGCGTTTATTTCAACGGATTTTTTAGCCGGAATCCCGGGGGACTAAGGATATCGAATCCCGCAAATACCGGGATATTTTCTTGCGGGATTGCATTCCCTAGTTTAGACTGATATTCATATCATAAAACACCGCAACGTCATGTAACAAACATAAATCTGTGGAGTAGAAATTCACAATAAGTATTCCAATGAAGCGCTCGTAGCCCTGCGATGCCAGTGTGTTTGTAACGATCACACTGGTTAAGCAAAGTTGGGTGCGGTCAGTCAGTGAATGGGTGACCGCCTAGTTTCATTTATATCACGAGCGCTTCCGTGTTTCGGAAGGCACGTTAAATTGTTGGTCCCAGTTTTCGTTGTGTTTACGCACAATGGAAGTCGTTAAGCCATGTGTGGAGCCCTTGAGTGGCTTGAAAAATTCTGACTGTTAAGTGGCCACTAGCTTAACACCGTCTCCCAATCCGCGGTGGGCTCGCGTGGGAGAATATAGCCCATACTTCCTCGGTTTGAGGAGGGACCCTTAGCTCAGCAGTGGGCTGTTACGGGTTGATGATGATGATTCCAATAAATCTGGTCGAATCATTCCTCTAACTAGACTTCGTTGATGTTTCATGTTCTAAGCACAGGGTACCTACCTAGGTCAAACCAAGGTCAGCAATACAGAAATTGCGGAAATTAACAACTCTTTATTGTACAAACAAATGTACATACACCAATTAAAATATAATAAGTGACACAGTTATTTAAAAAAGTACTATGGGCAGTCTTATCGTTTTAAGCGATTTCTTCCATATACGACTTAGATAAAAGTAAAAGAGGATAATACGAGGTATTTCTCCATTTAATTTTGTAAGAGCAGCGATAGCCTTACGGTTTGATGATACCTAATCAGTGAGGCTCGGGTTCAATCCTGGCATTTACCAATTAGATTTTCAAAAACTTGTAGGTACGTAACTACTATTCATCACTAGCTTGACGGTGAAGGAAAACATCGTGAGGAAACCCGCAGGTCACAGAATTGATTCTGAGACATCTGTAAGAGACTCCGAAAGAGGCTTTTGCTTTTATCTAAGCCTACCAATCACATTTGGAGGTCCAAAAATATATCTAGTTTTGAAAAGTGGGTAGGTAGGTAGGTACCTACCTACCTACCTATTTCCAGGGATAAAAGAGTACCTAAACATGTTTTTTTTATTTTCTGTTGAAAAAAAACTTAGAGAGTAGGTAGGTGTACCTACCTATTCATTCATTTTCCTGTTCTAAGAATCAGTGAAGTAGGTACTTAATCGGGTCAGGTTACCAAATGACCTACGTATTTATTATTAGCCATTTGTTTATTTGACCTTGGCTTTTGCCACTTCTAATAATGTTGCTTATACGAATATACATAATATGCTGCCTAATATCCTCGAGTTGGTCGGCAGAAGTATTCCATTCGGTAAACGTGATAGCCAGTGAGGCTATTGCCAGACCGGGGGTGCTGTTACCATGTTACAAAATCCTCAGAATCAATTTTTGGAACTGCGGTTTTCCGCACGATATTTTCCTTCACCATCGAGAGAGACCAAAGGCGAGAGATTATTTTATTTATTTTTTAGTTAATTCCAAATAGGTATGACCGTATATATATCCGTCAATCCGTCTAAATCCCTATGTAAATAGTATCCTATTTAGAGTATGTAGTGAACAAATGCAGTGAACAAATAAATCATTGCTGTAAACACGCTGCGTGTACATTTTCTAGCTAGATCTGCTGAAGATCTGCTGTTCTGAAAATAGTACAAGTAGCGCCATCTATATTCGGCTACTGACAACTTTACTCATGTGCCACGAGTATTTAAATCAGAGATTTAAATTAAATTTGAGATCTAAACTGGCTGACTGACTAATCGATCAACGCAGAGCCGAAACCCGAAACCCCTGGGACAATATTTTAGCCTAGAAGCAAGAAATTGTGCACAAAGGTTCTTTATAATGGCGTAAGTAAGGGAAGGGGGCATTAAGAAGAGAGTTTTAGGAATTCCCATGGGAACGGTCATGTTCTCAGAATGTAAGGTCGACTAAATTTAGTAAGGTGTAATTTTATTATCAGTCAGCGCCATCTAGTATCGAGTAGTAGTAAATGATAGTTATAATAGCGGCATCGTTTGTCGGATGCCGCCAGCACGAGTCGGCTCGCCTTTGCCAAAGAGGTAGCTTCACTTTGTTAATTTGAAAACGATTTGTATTTTTCCAATTTGAAGACTATATGAATGTTGTTACAAGTATGAAGGTTACTTAATGAGATAATAATTCATCACTAGCTCGACGGTGAAGGAAAACATCGTGAGGAAACCCGCAGGTCTCAGAATTAATTCTGAGACATGTGTACAGACCCGGTCCGGCGATGGGCTCACCACCTATCACGTTTAGGGGTCCAAAGAATATCTCGTGAAAAGTGGGTATATCCAGAAACGGAATAACTCTGTTTACCCCCTCGAGGATAAAAGGCGTAAGATTTTTTTATAATAATTCTGATTATACTGACTTTTTATTCGAACAAATCCAAAGTAAACTTAACAATTTAATGAAAGTAGCTAAATTTATCATCATACATACTATAGAATAAACTACAATTAGTAGCAAAAACAATGAAATCAATAAACTAGAAAGTTTTAAAAATTTCTTACCTACTAGAATCGAATTGGAACCTACTGAGCTTGCCAACCACTGTACACAATGGGTGTAGTAACTTTCCTTTGACCATGCCGAAAAGCTGTCAAATTTTTCTTTCACTGTGCGAATTTGGTCGGAAGCGGTTCTGTGTGTTGAATTATTTTTGGTGTTTTATCGAAGAAAATAAAGGGAGGTTCTTTTTTATTGGTGAGTAAACCGTGTAATAACGTTAATTTATTCTTATTTAGGAGGTCAAGATATAGGTTTATAGCTGTACGGAGGAGATTTTAAAAAGTCTTTGGGAGTTTCTTAAAATTAATTTAATAGGTAGGTATATACTTAACAAATAATATTGAAATTGTAATTAAAGAATATAAGAAAGAAAGGGCCTTAATTATCTGGACTCCAATGCCACAGAATTCAGGTATGAATTATCTAACGAAATATTATTTTAGATACATACCTATGTAAAGATCATCAATTAAATTGTATAAACAATTAGAGTTAAATATTTACTTAATAAATCAGTAAGTTTTAAATAACGTAAATGGATATTTTGGTAAGAAATTTGATACATTTTTTGGATGTAAATAATTTAAAACTGCCGCTTTTTCGGATGATAGAGTGCGACTGCGCACTAAACGAAATATTCGAAAAGGAACTTTCTTTTATATTGTAAATATTAAATTAATTTTAATACTTATTTATTTGTTATATCCATTGCAACAAATTAGAAAAGATAAAAAAATTAAGACTATTGAATGTAGGGGTCATGCGCTATTTCCGGTTAAACTTTTTCGCGATTTGTGTGTGTACTAAGGAAAACTTGTAAATAAAAAAGAAAATGAATAAAAGCTGGGAAATTGAAGTGTCTAAATGAAAATCTTGTTGTTTTTACAGTGAAAAATGTTTCCATCCAAGAGCATGGCGGACTATATGACAGAGATGAACAGACTTTTTCCACGGGTCGAAAATGGTACGTTCTCTTGATATAGATAAACTTTTTTCAGTGTTTTGTTGATCATTAATTATTATCTAATAAAGCGATACAAGTAGTTTTTAGAATGATTTTAAGTAAGTACATAGGTAGGTACCTAATTGTTCTTCAAAATCTGTGTATTACTAAGATTGTGCTGGACAAAAATAGATCTTATACCCATGGTAATACACAGAGTTCTCTTAGCAGTTTTCGTAACATATTTTCAGGATTGTTAATAGTTTTCAGCTAGTCTAGCAGTAGGTTCCCACAGGCAGACGACAACAGAAGATGAACCTATTACCTATGTCTAGGCATTGTTAAAAGACCAGTTAGGAGTAAGGAAGGAACTTACTTAAATGTGTTGTATGTCTTTATTTCTGTAAAATTTAAATTAAAACATTGTGAGGAAACGCACAGGGCCCAGAATTAATTCTGAGGTGTAACGACCCGGTCTGGCAATGGGCTCACCACCTATCATGTTAAGGGGTCCAAAGATTTCACTGATGAAATGTGGGTATTTCCTGATATGGAATTCCTCTGCCTACCAGAGGATAAAAGGCGTGACATTTTTTTATTTAACTTTAATTATATTTACAGCAGTAGTATCAAAGATTTTTTTAAAATTTCAGATCTGTTGCAAGGAAACCCCTACAACAATCCAGCCCAATCACCGTACAATCTGTCTGCAACGGCCAACCGCTCCTCAAGTTCTGCCGATTCCCTGTCTCCAGACTTTCCAGATGTATTTCGCCCGCCCAGGCATGATTATCAGAGACCGCCTTCGGAGTCCATGTCCATAGACTCTCCAAGACCTACCTATGATACTCCACATGTGATGCAAACGTTCCCAATGAAACGTCAGCGTCCAATTGTTGGCAGAAAAATCTTATCCAGCCCTGTAAACGCACCTGTAACTACCTTTGATGGCACACAGTCTCCGCTTCGAAAAAATCCAAGACTCGACTTTGAACCGATGCAATGGCAAACCGAAGAAGCAATGTTCCTACAGCAGACACCGCCAAAAAATGTTATTGTGCAGAAAAACTTCACTCAGAACATTTTCTACGAATTATTCCCAGAAAACAGCCCGGTCAAGAGTTCTCCGGCATCAGCTATCTCTTCGCCAAATGCTTCAAGTGTTTCTCCGAATTCAAGATTCACCCAATCACCATTGCCATTCAGCCTGCGGACTCAGCAATTGCAGAACGAGTACAACTTGCCTGGGCCATCGGGTTTACAAAACATTAACCGGTCCAAAATATGCACCTTTTGCCGCAAGAATGGGGAGACTCCACTCGTATACCAGACCCACTCTGTGAAAGAGAAGATTGGCAATAGGAACGTGGTTACGTGCCCTATTTTGAGGTCCCACGTCTGTAAAATGTGTGGAGTTTCAGGCGACGATGCGCATACCTTGTAAGTTCCTATTATTAAGAGTTTTTTGAAAGCTTCCGTACATATTTATTACTAGCTCGACAGTGAAGGAAAACCTTGTGAGGAGGCAGGTCCCAGAATTAATTCTGGGGCATATTTAATAGACCCGGTCCGGTGATGTGATCACCACCTCATGAAAGTGTTATTATGTTAAGAAATATGTAGGATGCTACTCATTTTAATTAAAGTAATAAATATAGTTAAGTATAGAATTTAGGTATAACATTGTAAATTTATAATTGTGGTGCCCTTGCGGGTATTATAATTATTTAAGAACTTTTTGTATGTACAGTTTACGCTAAGCTTGACACTTAGGGACTTTGACCCGGCCCTGTATTCTATGGCGCGCAGTATAAATCAGAGCTCAGCTTAAACTGGCAGTGTAAAGCTTGACTTGCAACAAGAAAGCAACAAAAAAGAATATACTGGTAAAACTTGGGTGTTTCCAGATTTTTTTTTATTTATGTATTTAAATAAATTTGTAATATACAGTGTTACTTAATTCTAAGATCGCCAAACTTTTACGTTTGATGGCGATTGACTACCTCTCGGGGATACAGGGTGTAACTTTATTAAACTAATTTTATAAATAAATGAATGAATTTTCAGGGCTAAATGAGTTTTTAATGAGTTTTTATTTTATAATTCCAGTACGTACTGCCCGGTTATTCGCAGCAAAAACAACGGGGTGCCTCTACAGTCCACCACCATCACCCTCAAGAACACCAGGATCAAGAGTAACGGTAGGAGACGCTATTAATTCTAATTAACTAATTCCTTTAATCACATAATGTTGTCTCGACCATAAAGCATCCCCCTTTGTGATCTGTTGTTGGGTTTTAAGCTATCTCTCACCTAGTATCACAGGTTTTTTTTTCATTACTGACATAGAAAGATTAATGTATGTTTAGAATCCGTTTTAGTAAAAATATAAAAGTTAGATTCTGAAAAACCTTAATTATTTACTTCTAAACAATATTTTATTTGTCGCACGATAAAATACACGTGGATGTCAGATTTTTTTTTTCCCTTCCCCCTTTTTTAAGCCTTACGTGATTAAAGGACGCCTTACCTATAAAATTGCCGGAATATTTAGAGTATTGTGACAATGTTTTATTTAATTTCAAAAGTTAAGTATTTCAGTTTAAAATAGTTTGTGCCATGTGTTGCCAGATACGATGCTTACTCTACAGATAATTATAAATTTTGTGTTGCTGTTAATAATTTTTACAATTTCGATACATGCTGAGATTTCTCAGTATTAAAATTGTGTTTTCTTGAGATGATTTATACAAAAAGGCAATTTCTTAGGTAAACATCTAATAATATAGACTATAATGCTTTGCTATTTCATACTTTCATGGACTGCATTTACTGTTTATAACAATATTTAATTCACATCACTTTTTTGAAATTCCACTCAAAACAACTTATATTTTCCTTTTACATGGAATATGCTTAATTCAGACTCACTAAATTAATTTTTTTTTATTGTAATTCTCTTTAAAAGTTGAAGTCAGCAGCTTTTACTGTGCAGAAAAATCTCTGGAGAAGAGCTCAACTATTGAATGACCAGTTTTCATTATGTAATTGAGAAATATACGTAAATAGGTATAGATGATTAAGTACAAAATAATGTTTTTTAATATTTTTTAAGTATAGAACTATTAGGGATAAGATTTTTTGATATAAGACCTATTAGAAAATAAGTTACAAATTCATTTACATGTTAATAATTAATAGGTGGATAGTTAAGATATTATAAATTACGAATTTAAAAACATCTGACTTTAGTGCCATACACGGGCGAAAAAAAAAGAATTTACAAGCACTTTTTGTACGATTTTACATTTTGACTGATTGATTTTTGAATATTTCTTTTATACTGAATTTTGACTTCCGAATATTATTATATAAATCATGCTTTTGACAATTAATATTTTACTTTTGACAGCTGCATGCAGTTTTTTAATCTGTGCACAATTCAAACTAACTATTTTGTAACCAACTTCTAAATCATGGATATGACTAATTGACTAACAAATCTTACAATGCATCATGGTGACTAAGTGATCGTATTCTTCAAACAAAATAATTGTAAATTACAAAAACTGTCTACTTTGACGTGATCAGTATTTTGTATTAAACACTTTATGCCACAGAACATAAATAATACAATAAAAATGCAAAAAGGGAATTTCCCTTGTTCGATGTTAAAACAAATACACATTATTTGTTTATAAGTATACTTTATGTATAACATTTTACTAGTTACCTACTGCATCACATTTCAATTGATTAAAGAATATATAATTATGAAATTTGAATACCAATTTTAATATTGATGAATTTAATTCTTTGTAACAGTTAAACTTGCTGGAAAATGTCACTATTTTAGACAGTTATGATTAGGTTAAGGTTGATTAAGACAATGATTCAATTAACGATAGAAGTTATGTTTTGGTTTTCTATTAAAATATATTATAAATTATAATATAACTAGCTTTTATAAAGACAGATTGTTTTTAAATATGATGTACACTAGGTACTTTTATACTATTATTTTGCATGTCTTTTAACTAATTGTGCGTATGCACGGTCTTTTTGAATAATATACCTACTTACTTTCTAATACATACAATTTGTCTTATTTAATTTTCATTCATCTTTATACTTCAATATCACTCTTTTATTACTAACGGGGTATACTTAGCTATAGGTACCTACACATTTTAATTACTAAGTAAATAGTTAAAAAAAAACTATTTGCATAAAAGTTGACAGATATAATAGGAGTACGCATACTTTACCAAATGTTGGCAAAACGGGAATTGAGGTTATTCTAATAAAACAAATAATTAATAGATCTCCAAAAATCATGATTAAATTCGAACTTACGATTAAATAAAAGGTAGAGTTAAAAAGATTGTCAAGTTTTGTGTAATATGTGGCACATTCCGAAGTCACAGCGTCTATCTAATCGTAATTCAGTGTAAAATATATTTATATTGGGTACAGTCAACAAAAAAATTGGACTGTGTTAAAATAATATGTTAAATATATTTCTTCCACCTAATTAAATTATAGTTACAGGCATAGCACTAATTTTCTTAATAACTAAAGCACATTCATAATCATTACTCCATCGCAGTTTAGTGTTAAAATTATGTTTAGTACTACTATTGTCTTATGCACAGTAGTTTTTAGATATTTATTTTTTATGTGGTATATTAGATGACGATAAATATACAATAATTACTTAATATACATTTTAATCATTAGTGCTTTGCAGTATTAAATACTGTAATCAATAGATATTGCCAAGTGTTATCTATTTATAGTTTTATTGCATGCTCAACTCAAAACATTATTTTCTCAGTGAAGTCATCAGTGTCATCACTCAAACTTCTGCTGCGTATTTTTCTTTTTTGTTTGTGAAGTGTTGTGGGTTGTAGACAAAATATAATATCTTTGGTTGTAGATAGTTTTGTGAAAATGGGATCTTACGATGGGAATATTGACACCGATTTGCCTGTGATGCGTCTTGTTACGCCGCTTGATGTTGAATTGTGTGGAATTTACGGCATGTGAGTCTGTTTGTTATCTACTAGTCTGAGCGCAAGCGAATTACTGCGCTTTATGCTGGGGCTAAGGTACGGTCATATATGCGATGTTCATGGTGCCAATCATGTCAGGTGGTCAATCCCTTTGAAGCTATTATAATGTTATATTGGACTCCATTGTGCAAACCACCTAAAATTCCTAATTTTAATTTAGCTCTATTTTTTTCCACCGCTTTGGAAAGGAAAGGGACAGAAATAAGCACCATATTTATTTACAACGTCACTAATGTCAAAATAACAAAATTGAATCTTATGGACGCATTTATATACACGTTTTTAGCAATTTTAGCAACGATGTAAGGAGGTCATGGATAAAAGTTACATAAGACATCAAATTAGTCGGTTTTTACACGTTTGACATTACTCTATAATCTATGGTTTGTTTCTGTCCTTTTTCTTCCGTATTCTATAAAGAAGGATAGGCTAACTTAAAATTAGGAATTATAAGTGGTTTGTAGAATCGAGTCCATTGTCTTCGCCCGAATACTACGCTTTGCAACGATCTACTCTGCCACACTGATCGCGTTAATGAATGAAACCCCAGCGTTATGGGCCATTTACACGAGGGCAATCCACTAAGGACAATGGAATGGATTGTCCTCAAGTTTTTTTTGTATGCAGTCTTAGTGGATTGCCCTCGTGTAAATGGCCCATTAGGGAATGAAGCCTTAGGTAGCTGCTTGGTGCGAGGGGCCAGATCGCCACCGACCGTAGGCGCGGTACATCGTTAGCGGGATCCCCTAATACGTCAGACATGTGACCGATTTTAAGTCGACTCGTACAGTCTTGCGCCTTATTTAGTGAAAGTTTTTTATGTATTAATTGTACTTCATTAAATAACGTTCTAATTGATGTCTTACTCATTGCTTTATAGCAACTGCGCTCGCAAGGATAATTTGTTATTTTCAGCGTTATTGTAATTTTTGTTTAGTAAGTCCAAAGAGATTTAAATCCCTTTCAATAAGTACTTTATTTTTACCATTTGAAATCGTTTTTCAAAAGCATTCTCCGTAAACATTTTCGTAACGTCAAAGTCAGTTGCAGAAATGTCAAATTGATAAGTACAAAAAACATAAAATTTTCATAGCCCGGCCGATTTTTCAGAGTTTCCACCACCATCAAAATTTCCGTAACAAAACAAAAATCTAAATCTTTAGTAATTAAGAAGACCAAAAATGAGTTCTGTGCAAAAAGTAGCTTCAAAAGCTCATGTAGATGGTTCACCGAAGTCGAGCACTGTAATATCAGCTACTCCAAGTGCTGTTTTATACTCGTCTGAGGATGAAGATGGGACTGCACCTGATTTCATTTACGGAGGGCCCTTTATTAAAGTTGAGAAGCCCAGTATTTTTCTAGACACAGCTACTCCAATAAATTTGCAGCTTCAAGGCACCTTCAAAAAGTATGTACTAACAAATTGTTTTTATTTTTAACTATACTGGGTTCTGGTTTTTTTTCTTAAAATTATAAATAAGTCAATGTTTGGGTTATTCCTAGTGGCTTCTGGCTAGGAATAGTTTAAAAGAAATATACTGTTAATATTTCTGACAAATATTGTATTTTAAAATTTAAATAATTGAGTATTTTTTATGTAGAATTATTAAAATCCTTATTTACCTTACAAAAACATTTGAAATAATTTCTAGAATGACTTTGTATTTTCAAATTAATATTCCTAGTTAAATTTACTTTAAAAATATAAAACTTGCATAATCATAATTAGTTACATAAGTAAAGAAAGATTTAAACATAGGTATTAAGTAAGTAAAAATAAGTGTATGTAATTACGTTTTTTAAAGATTTTATAATATTTATATTTACAAGATTAGAAGTCACCTAATAAGCTAAAGATTGCTGAAAATAGAATTCTACTTTTGCACATAGGTACATAACGCTATCGAATCGATTTATTTGATGAATCTACAATACATAGGTAAATTAAATAGTTTTAGGTGTTATACATAAAGATTTCCCTTCTTAACCTATGTGTGACACAAAATTTATATGAAGTTCCTAAAAACAAAAAGAATGAATTTTAATTTTTATAAATTTTATGTTTGATGATACCTAATAAACTCTTGTATGCATTAATAGGCCTTATCAATCAAACCAACTACTACTACTTTACCTAACAACAAACAAACTACTTTAAAAATAAAAATCCTATGGCATAAATTCTTGTAGCATTCCTATATTTATTTTTGCTGTGACACGACACAAACAAGAAAATAGCGCACATAATCAAAACCGACATTTCGCGTGTTTCCTCCAAGCCCGGATAGCTCAGTCGGTAGAGCATTGGACTTTTAATCCAAGGGTCCAGGGTTCAAGTCCCTGTTCGGGCGATCGACTTTTTTATTGTTTTTTTATTATATAAATTTAGCTAGAATATATTTTAATAAAAAAAATAAAAATGTGTCAAGTAAAGTTTTTTTTCTGTTTTGTTATTGTTCCGTAACAAAAATTCATTCAATGAATTTGCTCGAGTGGAGCACAAAACATAAAATTAAAAACTAGAATCATTTTGGATTGTAATTAAATAGATTTTTCGGAAATGGTGATAGCAAAGCAATATTATCGCAATCAATTGCAAATGTTGAAATGTTCATTTAAATAATTATTAAAATGCTATTTCTTGGAAAGCGGATTGCTTTAGAACGGCTAAAATTTTGTTTAAAAATAAAAATTTAATTTAACGGGAAATTTCCTGGACAACTTGAATACAAAAAAAAAACAAAAATGCTTATTGGTTGGAATTTAGAATAACCCGGCCGACCCAGTCAGGAATAAAGCGTGAGCATATTAATTAATAACATTATGTTTTTCAGGAGTTTCGCTTATTATTCTTTGAAGGACAGAATGCCAGTCATATTAACCAAAGTAATAGATTATGTATCAAGAGAATCTGCGAAAATTAGACAATCAACGAATGCTGTAAGTATATACCTACTTACTTATGTAAACTAAGAATATTTCCCTTTCAAAGAATTAACATAAAAAGAATTTGGTTTAACCCGGTCCGGCGATGGGCTCACCACCTATCACGTTTAGGGGTCCAATATATCTCGTGAAATGTTGGTATATCCAGTAACGGAATACCTCTGCCTACCCCCTCGGGGATAAAAAATGCGTGAGATTATATATATATATATTATATATATATATATAATTTGGTTTTGGTGTCTTATTTTTATTAAATACAGCGCCATCTATTGACATATTTCGTAAGATCGATATTCCAAAATGAATGTTTTATTGAGTTTGCCGATATACACAACGCAATACCTGATAAAGCTGATAAAAACGAATCTGGAATGTTTATAATACGCACACCACTGCAATTTTATTATACAGTATGTTTTAAAATCTATGACATAGTTAAGAGTGCTGTGTATATGCACATTCGTTTAACCATGTTAACCCGGTTTCAGAAATGTAAATCAAACCAAAATTTGTTAAATCTCATTTTAACTGTCCAATGATGGTTGATTAAATAACGCTTTTCAACAAACAATCAGGGGGTTAATTCCACTAAATGTCAGCCATTGGCGAGCCATTGCCATCGAACTATCATTACATTATGTTGCAACTGGCACTATGACATCTAATTTGTATTCCACTAAAATCAAAGTGGCATTACAATGGAATGACTATGGACTACGTTAGGTGTTGTCTACCATATATTATTATAACTATTACTACCATGCGTGTCATTTCGGGTTTTCGGCACTAAAATTTTTAGATGATTGTTTTATTTATGGTACATGTGACATTTCGAAAAGTTTTGAAGAAACTAGTGTATTTTTATGCATAGACTCTGAAACAGAGCTAAAATCTGAATTTCGTGTCGTGTTTAGGGCTGATGGCTAGATTGCCAATGCCTTGAAATAAGGGAAAAAAGCTATCACTGGACAGCGCCATTCCATGGTAGGAATAGTAGAATACCAAAAGTGGTGAACAATGATAGTTGAATGACTGTGAAAACTGACAGTTAACAGAATACGAAAAGTGCCAAATAACACCATCGAGTGACCATTGCCATGTCATTGTCATCCAACTATCACCGCTGTCATTTAGTAGAATTGGCCCCCTGAAAAGTGGTGATGTGAAAAGTCTGTCAACTAATTTTAGTTTTTGCCTGTCGCAAACCGGAAGTAAGGCTCGTATTACAGAGATTCTCAAGCAACGAAACGCTTGACGATGTCAGAAAGAGAGGCTGCTAAATGAGACTTAAAGCTCTCCCATTCTAATGTTCTATCGCCTATGAATTCGCCGCTAGAGGCGCTAGTGTATCGTGAGGTCTCCGAAATGTCAAATGTCACTGTTTGTGGATTACGCGGTTTTATTTCTAAGTAGCTATTCCGCGTAATTCTCGTTCCCGTAGGAAAAATTATAGCCCATGCTACTCCCAGAAAAGTAAGCTTTATATTGGTGAAAGAATTTTTGAAATTGGTGCAGTAGTTTCGGAGCCTATTCAATACAAAAGACAAATGTAATGATTCCTCTTTATAATATTAGTGTAGATTGGAATTATATTGTGGATTTTTTTAATACATACCTGAGATTAGGTAATTACAGCAAATATGAGTTACGGGTCACTGAATGTCAGTGATTTATAATTTTTTTTAAATACAAAACAGACTTCAAACAGGAAACTAAAGAAAGTAAAAAAAGCACTAGTCGCCACTACGATTTTCGAAGGTTCCCCTCGATTTCTCTGGGAAGCCATCATCAGATCCTGGTTTCCTTATCATGGTACCACCGTTAGGATATCACCTTGCCAACAAAAAAGAATCATCAAAATCGGTTCATAAACGACGAAGTTATCCGCGAAAATAGGTACTTACATAAAAAAAATATACTGTCGAATTGAGAAACCTCCTCTTTTTTGGGCTTTGAGTATTTAACCAACCGGAGACGCCACTGACAGGCGTTCCCCTCTGCCAAAAAAAGGGGCGGTCAACGATCATACCTGTTATATACTACTAGTTTTTTTGAGTTCACGGAGTGCTCGGATTGGTGAATGTATTTGTGTGCATCTAGTTCAAGCTAGTGTTTAATTGTTTTGTCAAAAATGCGTTTGTGTCAACATTATTTGTGTGCGTTTCCTCGTCCCCCGCGCAGAAATTGGCAGACTTTTTTGCAAAGCAACTAGTGCGCGTGACGTCTCCTGTTGGTTTAATACTCAAAAGTTTTTGGGGCTTAAAATGCGGTGCTCATTTTTTTAAACATAATTCTTTTTTTTACATTCTTTCGTGATTCCCATTCCCAGTAGCCTTAGCCTCTATGAAATAAACGAATTACATCTCCCCAGTCTGAAGACGAAGTGAATAAGTACATAAGATTCGTATCTAAACTGAAGAGCGACCTGATAACGAATAAGAAGTACGAAAAATTTGTAGCAAACACAGACGAGGCCAAGAAGTGGAACGAGTGGATAGAAGGGCTTGACTGCCCGAGTTACTTCACCAACGCCTGGCTGTGGACCGAGTGCTATGTCTACAGGAGACTGAGAGACGGCTGCGAGATACAGTGAGTGTTTTCACAGACTTATAATGAACTAGCGACCCGCCCCGGCTTCGCACGGGTGCAATAATAATACTAAAACTTCCTCTTGAATCACTTTATCTATTAAAAAAAACCGCATCAAAATCCGTTGCGTAGTTTAAAAAGATTTAAGCATACATAGGGATATAGGGACAGAGAAAGCGACCTTGTTTTATACTATGTAGTGACTAGCTGTTCCGCGAAGTCCCGTTCCCATCAGTAAATTGTAGATTGTAGGTTAAAAAAATCTTAACTCGAATTCACAATAAAACGCACATCGATGAATAATAAAACACACACTACAACTTCTGAGAATTTCTCTCAACTGAGTTGTCATGATTAAAGTGGGGTTGCAACCTGTCATATTTATTTTAAAAATGGAAGAAATTTCCAAAAAATTTAATTCGATCGAGATTTCTGGTAAGGATTCGAGGGCCCCCTGAGCTTGGCCCCGGGGCACTGCCCCGCCTAGCCCCTAGGTAGCTACGCCTAGGCTACAATTTGTATCCCATTATACTCCCAGAAAATTTGAAATGAATTGAATGAATTGAAATCTGTGTAGTAGTTTTTGAGTTTATTCGTTACCGTGTATCTGTACCGCGCGGTTTCACCTGCGTTATTCCTGTTCCCGTGTTAATTCGAGGATAAAAAATAGCCTATATCACTCCCTGATAATGTAGTTTTCCATTGGTGAAAGAATTTTTAAAATCGGTCCAGTAGTTTCGGAGCCTATTCAATACAAACAAACTAATAAAAAAAATCTAATCTTCCCTCTTTATAGTATTAGTGTTGGTAGGTATAAATACTATGTAAACAAACATTTGGATTAAATAATAAATACTATTTTCGTAATAATCATATTGCTTTAAACGAGCAATTCTAGTATTTATGTATATTTTGGGTATCTTAGAAGCAGCTCCAACAATTTTGTTGGAATTTTGTGTACATAGTTGTATTTCCTGTAAAACCGCATTTGTACACCAAAAAAATTATATATACGGCCACCCACCGGCAGATGGCGTGGTGTGTGTTCCCATTTACCTACTGGTTTTTATTTGAGCACGTCTGGCGAAAAAATTACAAAATCGGCTCATGTAACTGGACGCCCCCTTAGGGGTCCGTCCAAGGTAATTGGAACACCAGAATCCCTTGCCCTGCCCTGATCAGACTCGGAAGTTTGATCTGCTTCTGTAGGGAGGTGGTTTAGTTGGAATGATCGGCCGCCATGGCTCACGTACGTTGGTCCGATTTAGGGACTAATAAATAATAATAATAATAAATTGTGGGACACAATTTACACACGGTTATTCAGTCCCAAACTAGGCAAAGCCTGTACTATGGGCACATGAGTAAAGAAACTGAACAGAGACAAAGCTTCTAAGGAGCGTGCAAAATTCTTACCTATTTTAGTAGGGTTGGCAAAGGAGAATAATATAAACAAAACGTCTATTAGACTTTTATTTGTACATCAGATTATTTACAAATTACCAACTCTAAATATTTTTTTTGTAAGTTTTTATTTTTAATAATTTCTAAAATCTTATAATCTAATGATAAATTCTAAATGTAATGGATATAATGTTTTTTCAAATAATCATTAAGGACGCTTCCACATGGCATAATATTAAATTTACAATCTTACACTCGTTTCAGAATATCATTAGGTAAAAATATTTACAATGTTTACGTCGAGTTCTTTGTAATGAGTAAATAAAAAATCTTTGCCCATAATTATAGGTTGTTCAGGTCTATTAACAAACAATTTTATTTCGTCACATATGTGATTTTCGAGACATTTATGCAAACTGTACAGTAGGTAACCATTTTACACCTCCGAATCTAATTATTTACACTTTCTTGACTTTATATTTTACACTTTATTCTACCATAAACAATTTAAAATAACCATTTCTCACTAAGCAGGAGCGCGAAACAAATACGACAACCGCTGCGCGGCCCTCGGCTTTTCTACTGACCGAGCCGGTTTTATCCAGTTGCGGCGCGTACGTGACGCAGCGCTAGTAGAAACGCACACAAGCACTGCATGCTTGTAGTAGTGTACCTACGACAGCGCGGTTATATGAAGCTTTGTCTCTGTTCCGTTTCTTTACTCATGTGCTATGGGTACTAAACAACTGATAAACATACTTAAAAAATATATTAAACATCCAGACACGAAGCCAACAGATATGTTCATGCACACAAATGTTGGTCCCGATCGGGGATCGAACCCGCGACCTCCGATTCAGAAGGTAGGGTCACTACCAACTGAGCCAACAGGCCCGTCAAAACTAAGTGCGGAAACCAAAACCCATAACATAGAATATAGGGGTCCGTGACCAGATGTTTATTGTTTGCAGTCCAAACCTAAAGCAACTAGATCCATTCGAAGCTCAGAAGCAAGAAGCGTTCGACAATGGGTTGGAGTCGATGTGCATTGTTGCTGAAAAGATGCCCGCCATGCTGCAAGAAAGCCCTAAAGACAAGAGGAAGGCTGACTTCATCACCTTGCTCAAGGTTATTATCTATTTCTTTCTAGATTTGTGCATTTATTTATTGCTTCTATTTTCTTCCTTTTCCCGTGGGAATTTCTTTCTTTATGTTTTGTTCTCATACATATTTAAAAGAAGAAATCTGACTGATCGATCAAATTGCAGTCGAAACAACTGGGTCTAGAAGCTTGAAATTTGGAACAAACGTTCGGACACTATATGGGATTTTTGAAAATTAAACATGAACTGGTCGGGAATAAAGGCAAAAAAATCGAATTGATTCCACTATAGATTCAAAACTCATTTCAGGTTTTACGTTTTTATTTATTACAGTAGGTACCTACATATTGCATTACAGATGCAGTGTAAACATAAATCAATTAATGATTTTTCCGTACAATACATTCCGTGCAGTGTTCGATGTTCATAGCGATACTGTAGCAAAATTTACAAAAAAAATATTTTATCATTACAATAACTGCGATAATAATTATGAATTGAATTTGGAGATATACTTTTGACATACACACTAGGTACTATCGAAAAAAGTTCTGCCTGATACACCTAAGTGTCATTTTAGCAAGCAGCTATATTTTCCAAAGCGACAAAGCCTCTCACTTATAGTAACAATGAGAATTACAAAAAAGTGTTTCTTTCATGTTTATGACTATTTAGTGTCGATGAATGGATCGGAATAGAAAAAAAGACCTTGTTACCGGCTTCTCATTGTGTAACTCTAATTAGGGTCGGGGTAATAAAATTGGAGCTTACAAGCAACAATTCTTCCAAATGTATCAGGCTTAGCGTTTGCTGATATTACAATGTTTATTTTTGTTTTCAGCTAAGTCTTTGGGCTAACAAATGTGATTCGTCCCTCTCACTGGGGGAGCCTGTTTTTTTGAAAGACCCATTCCAGATGATCATAGATTTGAAAGATAAGGTAATGAGACTCATAATTTATTTATTTCTGAAGGTAAAAATACACATTTAAACGTCAATAGTCTATTAATAAGACCCTCTAAACTCGTCCATGGGGGTTGACTGAATGTATCAGCAGCCTATCTCCACCGACGAGTTGCTGGTTTCAAATACAGTAGCCCAAGAAGAACCATCAATAAACTCAAGGGCAGTCCTTAGTAATCAGCATCTCTAAAACTTTCAAAAAGTCCTTGGCTTTTTATTTTTTAAATTGCATAGATATTTAACCGTCGAGCTTCGCTCGTTCTAGCACCAGTGTCACCATCTATCGGCGGCCAAATAATTCATTTTTTTGTGTTAAATTGCGGTTTTTACAGGAAATACAACTATGCAGTTGAACTTAAAATGCAAAACTGTATTTGTATACAAAATTTAATCAAAATCGTTACAACCGTTTACAGTTACTAGTGGATGACTCTGCAAAAGCCGCCGACCAAATTCCAACCAAAGCAGAAGCGATGAGGAAAGCCGTCGAAGGGGTATGTACTGTAGTCTATAGACCTACCTAAGTGGTTTCATAATCATACTAATATTGTAAACGCGAAAGTTTGTATGTACGGATGTTTGTTCCTGATTCACGCAAAAACTACTGAACGGGTTTTTATGAAACTTTACAATTATATAGCTTATACATCAGAATTACACATAGACTATATTTTATCCCCTTATTCCCACGGGAACGGGAACTCCGCTGGTGAAACCGCGGGGCGCTGCTAGTTACTAATCACTACATAGTATAAAACAAAGTCGCTTTCTCTGTCCCTAATCCCTATATCCCTATGTATGCTTAAATCTTTAAAACTACGCAGCGGATTTTGATGCGGTTTTTTTTAATAGATAGAATGATTCAAGAGGAAGGTTTTAGTGTTAGCATTGCACCCGTGCGAAGCCGGGGCGGGTCGCTAGTTAACATTATAAATGCGAAATGAGTGATTGTTTGTTTGTTACCTTTTCACGGTTTAACCCGATCTTGAAGAAAGTTGCCAACATCCCAATAGTAGACAAATTCGAGGGCGAAAACAAGTATCGTAGATGCTTTAGCGAGATAGTGTAGCGACACTACTAGAACTCAATAGACGGCAGAGTTCTAAACCGCGCTATTGAAGGTTTCTAATGAGTTTGTATAAATACAATTTTGACCAGCATCAACCGTTGGAGAAGATAAGATCTTCCCTTTTCACGATTCAGGAGCAATCCACCTAAGCGTCATAGGTTTAAGTTTCCACAAAATGTGTTAAATGTTAATAAAAAAAAACTCATTTTATGTTTTTAATTAAATAGTTCGTTTCAGTGATAGCCCGGACGGTTAAAGAGCCGGCCGAAAATCAGTGAGGCTCGGGTTCAAATCCTGGCATGTACCAATGAGTTTTTCAAAAACTTACGTACATATTTATCACTAGCTCGACGGTGAAGGAAAACATCGTGAGGAAACCCGCAGGTCTCAGAATTAATTCTGAGACATGTGTAAACAGACCCGGTCCGGCGATAGGCTCACCACCTATTACGTTTAGGGGTCCAATATATCTCGTGAAATGTGGGTATATCCAGTAATGGAATACCTCTGCCTACCCCCTCGGGGATAAAAAAAAAAGGCGTGAGATTATATTTATTATTTATATTTTATAGTTCGTTTCCTTGTTCCAGAACACAGGACCAGTGAAAAAGTGCAGTTGCCATAGACTAGCCGCGTTGGCTGGAGTGCCCGTATGCAAAGATGAGGTACCTGACGATCTTAGTTCTGAAGTAGTCGAGTAGTAAGCTGTGCAAATCCAGCTGTTAGTTCCGTTCCCGTGGGAATTGTTTTCGTTACCGTGGGAATAATTTCTGTTCCCGTGGGAATTATGCCCATAATAGTTTGAATAATACAGTTACCATGGGAATTGTGTTGGTTCCGTGGAAATTATTCCCATTCCCGTGGGAATTAACCGTTGCCCTGGGAATTCTTTAAAAAAATCCTTTTCGGGTGTGCTCCTAACAAATCAGTTTTACCTTAATTTTCTACTTCCAACATTAAGTAAGGAACGCATCGCATAATATTATGACGTACAAATTAATATACTTACATAAATTTAGTTTCTTTCTTTGTGTGCTCAGTTTGATATATGTATAACATCGAAACCTTCACAGTTTATAGAAAAAAATTCGAGTACCTACTACTTAGTAGAAATTAAATGCGTTTTATACCCCCTAATAATCTTAATGCTTAACTAGCTGTGAGTAGCATTACCAACCCAGATATTTTTCCATTCCCACGGGAATTTTTCCGTTCCCGAGGGAATTTTCAAAAATCTATAGACTTTCTGTACGTGAGTATTCTATGGGCAGGAACCAGCACCAGTGGCTGCGGAGATGGCCCCAGAAGGGGGGGAGCCCAGTGGGGGGGAGGAGCCCAAGCCGCCACCGCCGTGCCCAGCCAAGGTGACAGTCCCCAGTGCGGTCATGTTCGGTAAGCAAAGTCAAAGTCAAAAGGTTTTCAATGTAGGGGCTTGTAAGTCCTCTTATTGAAAGTCATTGCGACTCCACCAAGCCATACTCAAAGTATAAAAAAGAGATGCCACGAATATCCGGTATTCGGCTTATTCGGCAACTTTACTGTGTTAGGCCGAATATTAAGTACTATTGGCCGAATACCTAATACCAAAACATGTACAAGTCATATTACAAAATAGTATATTTCACCTTTGCGGGCGGAACGGTTCAACTTTCGGCCCGCTGCGCTAACGAAGTTGTCGCTTTTCACCTCCGTCTAGCAGAAAAAAAAATATACACACCTCGGGAAGTAAATAAGAAAGCCTCAGATCACTTGGTTGTAGACCTCGACTTCGCCTCGGTCGACGATTACATGTGATCTGAGACATTTCTAATTTTACTTCCCTAGATGTGTAATAGTATATTTACTCCCTAGCGTGACTAAAGTGACCACTTTAGTCCCGCTTCGTGGGGCTATATTGGCGTACTTTTAGAGCATGAGAAGTGAAATAGTATATTACTGTCGACGGAGGCAGAAAACGGCAACTTTGTTAGCGCAGCGTGCCAAAATTTGCCGCTTTCCGCTCGGAGAAATGAAAAAACATATTTAGCTGTGGAGGAATTAATAGCGATATCTTTTTGCAATACTCACTGTTACACAATCCGTCGTTACAGTCGAAGGATTTAATTTTTTACTTAGTATTTTATCTTTATTTTGATTCTTAGTTTATCTCTTTCCGCAATTAATTAAGTCCTTAGCACTAAATTTAAAATCATTTATTATATATATTTTAAAATTATTTATTCAAAATACACTTAAAAACATCAATAGTCTTAAAACAAGGCACTCTAAACTCGTCCATGAAGATTGGCCAAATGTAAACAGCAGCCCATCTCCACCGACGAGTTGCTGGTTCCTAAACAGTACCCCAAGAACCAACAAGAAACTCAAGGGAAGCACTTTTTAATGTCATGTCTGACATAGCATCTAGACTCCTAGTTTGGGATAGATTTTGCACATCGCTTTATCTGTTTTTGTTTCAAACCTTTGAACTACAAACATCGTATTTCACCCGCAGATATAGTGAACGACAATGCTGGCTATGAACTGTTCACGGACCTCTGTTTCGCCCACTTCCTTGTCGCACAGGGGATTGTGCAAAAGGTAAAGGAATAGGATAGTATCAGAATCCTACTTCCTACTTAGTCTAAGATGCTTATTGGATGAAAAGTATTTTATATCAAATTTAATGGGTTGGCTGAAAAAATTCAGTGCAGGATAAAAAAAAAAAATATTTTTTTTAACATTGCACTGGTTTGTTCAATAGACAAATTAAGTACATACCAATTGCCAGAGTCTCTGAAAGCCTGTAACTTAATAATATATATAATAATAATATATAATAATAATATAATCTCACGCCTTTTATCCCCGAGGGGGTAGGCAGAGGTATTCTATTACTGGATATACCCTCATTTCACGAGATATATTGGACCCCTAAACGTGATAGGTGGTGAGCCAATCACCGGACCTGGTTTATTTACACATGTCTCAGAATTAATTCTGAGACCTGTGGGTTTCCTCACGATGTTTTCCTTCACCGTCGAGCTAGTGATAAATATGTACGTAAGTTTTTTAAACTCATTGGTACATGCCAGGATTCGAACCCGAGCCGCACTGATTTTCGGCCGGCTCTTTAACCGTTCGGGCTATCACTGCTCCTTACTTAATAATGAACTATGATAAGGCTATCGCGTTATAAATTAATCCTCTTAGTTAATAGTACTTATGAAAATTGTATATTTCAGGTCAGATTTCACGTGAAGAAGTATCCATGGTTTGTTTCTGATGTGACTCCGAAAGATATCAGGTAAATAAAAATATTTCCATGTACGATAAGTGAATGCATCGGTTCGAAAAGTTACGGGTCTATTGGCTCAGTTGGTAGTGACCCTGCCTTCTGAGTAGGAGGTCGCGGGTTCGATCCCCACTCGGGGATAACATTTGTGTGAATGAACACGTCTGTTGGCTTCGTGGGCTGTTTTATTTATTTAAGTATATTTATCAGTTGTTTAGTACACATAGTATGCAGGCTCTGTCTAGTTTAGGACTAAATAACTCTATGTGAAAGTCAGTACTCAGTACATTTTCCATTGTAAATTTTCGTTTTGACAGCTCATAAAAAGTAAAGAATATCTCGCGAGAAGTGGGTATATCCAGAAATGGAATACCTCTGCCTACCCTCTCGGGATATAAGGAGTGACAATATTTATCACTAGTCACTACATAGTATAAAACAAAGTCGTTTTCTCTGTCCCTATGCTTAAATCTTTAAACGGATTTTGATGTGTTTTTTTTTAATAGATAGAGTGATTCAAGAGGAAGGTTTTAGTGTTAGCATTGCACCCGTGCGAAGCCGGGGCGGGTCGCTAGTTTAACTATAAAAAGTAACTGATTTGAGAAGACAGTAAAATACCATAATATATCAAAAAAATTACTATTCAATGTAGGCCACCTCACTATTCGATTCCCAATCCTATTAAACATAGCTAGATATACAATATAATTATTTTAATTAAAAAAACTGTTTGCAGTCGCTTCCTTGATTCGTGCGCAGGCGCAAGTTTCAGTGCGGAACTGCCGCCGGAGGTGAAACCAGAAACAAAGGATGCCAAGGCCGCTGAACCGAAACCTGGTAAGTTATACAGATATTGATACATAAAAAAATCCGCGAGTGAAAGACAATCTAACATGGGTAATTTTTTTAAATCTACTGATTCATTCTAAATCCAAGATGGCGGAACACCCAAGATGGCGGAGTTATTTTTAATGCACTTCTACCATATGGTTGCTAAGAATAGCTCGAAAAAAGTACTTGTTACAGAAAAGATTTTAACTTTTTTTATTATTATTATATCTTGGTGAGCCCATCGCCCGGACCGGGTCTATTAACACATGTCTCAGAATTAATTCTGGGACCTGCGGGTTCACGATGTTTTCCTTCACTGTCGAGCTAGTGATGAATATAGTAATTAAGTAACAACTCTACACCAATAATTCTCTCTACAAAAAAAATTGTACACCAATAAAAAAATGCAACAAGTGACACAGTGATACAAAAAGTTGACAGTAACATCAATCGTAACACTTTATTACTACTTATTCATAAAAACAGTTTAAAAAGGTACGTTGATGCCCTGTTGACTACAATTTCTTTGTCAAACTTCAAATGTAAATATAGGGTTGTGTCCTACCTAGTCAAATCAGTTACTTTTTACGATCTGTCAAAACGAAATTTTACTATGGAAAATGTACTGAAATAGCAAACCGTGACGTCATAGTTTGTAGTACTCATTGCAGCACTTTTTTTGATTGTTTTATTATTTTTAAATTTTGCTATAATTGTAAATTGAAAATCGAAATACATATTTTGAGGTGTTTTGGGATAATCTTTTTAATTTATGACTACTCGCAATTTAATTTCGATGCTGTCAACTACCCAATTTAGCTACCTGCTCCCTGATTAAGACGGGGTAATCTGTAATTGGCTCTTCCACTAGTTTACCACTACCTGTTAAATAGATATAAGCAATGAGCTGTTGATTACCTTAATAAACAAAAAAAAACCTCGGTCTTATCGCTTTAAGCGATTTCTTCCAGACAACCTTAGGATGGATGTAACTGAGATAAATAGATGAATATGTTTATGTAAAGTTTCGAAAAACTCATTGGTACATTCCAGGATTCGAACCCGAGCCTCACTGATTTTCATCATGTGAAGCAGGCTCCTTAACCGTAAGGCTATCACTGCTCTTCTTTAGTTAATTTATTTGTTGTTTTTTTTTTATTTGCAGATGCAGAGGAAACGAAAGAGCCACCGCCAGCTGGTCGCACAGTGACCTCAGACTCACTGCGCACAATCAGCGCCACCTGGCGGCAGTATTTCGACGAAGGCGTCTTTATCGTTTGCGTAAGTACAATACCTTCGAACCTGTCGAATCTATACATACAATAAAACTCTAAAGAGATCGTGTCTGTATCACTACATAGTATAAAACAAAGTCGCTTTCTCTGTTCCTATATCCCTTTGTATGCTTAAATCTTTGAAACTACGGATTTTGATCCGGTTTTTTTTAATATATAGAGTGAGTCAAGAGGAAGGTTTTAGTGTTAGCATTGTACCCGTGCGAAGCCAAGGCGGGTCGCTAGTATGAAATATTAAAAAAAAAAGTTTTACTGTAGGTAGTTATCGATTTAGATACAAAACACATTTTTTTTTCTGTCTGTGAACGCATCACGCAAAAACTAAAGTACTCACGGGTTTTGATGAAATTTGGTAAAGACATAACTAAGTACTTGGATCGACATCTAGGGTACTTATTCCAGGAAAATATCGCATTCCCACGGGAAAATATAAAAGCAGGTTAAAAAGAGAAATACGTACTATTCCGATTACACCTAGAAACTTGAAATATAGTATGTGGGTACACTAATATTATAAAGAGGAAAGATTAGATTTTTTGTTAGTTTGTATTGAATAGGCTCCGAAACAACCGGACCGATTTCAAAAATTCTTTCACCAGTGGAAAGCTTACTTTTATTTAGCTCGGATTAGCTAGTAAAAAATAAATAATCTCACGCCTTTCATCCCCGAGTTAGGCAGAGGTATTCCATTACTGGATATACCCACATTTCACGAGATACATTGGACCCCTAAACGTGATAGGTGGTGAGCTCATCGCCGGACCGAGTCTATGCGGGTTTCCTCACGATGTTTTCCTTCACCGTCGAGCTAGTGATAAATATTTACGTAAGTTTTAAAAAACGCATTGGTACATGCCAGGATTTGAACCCGAGCTTCACTGATTTTCGGCCGGCTCTTTAACCGTAAAGGCTATCATTGCTCTTAGCTTGGATTAGGTAGTATTTAATAAATTATGCCAATCTGATGACCAATGTAATGTCCATCGCAGAGCGAGGACTACTGGACGTACCCCCACGGGTACAAAGACATGAAGAAGTACGAGCCCGGTCTGTACCGGAAGTTGCAGCTCGCCTGCGGGATCCTGTTCAAAGGGGACCTCAACTACCGGAAGCTGTTGAACGAGAGGAATACAAACCCCACGCTCGGGTTTGAGCCCTCGCTGCAAGGTATGTTTGGGTACATTGTGGGCATGGGTAGGTACAGTGTGGATGTGGGGAGGTACAGTGTGGATGTGGGAAGGTATAGTGTGGATATCGGGGGGTACAGTGTGGATGTGGGGAGGTACAGTGTGAATAATGGGTAGGTATAGTGTGGATATGGGAAGGTACATTGTGAATATAGGGAGGTAGTGTGGATATGGGGAGGTACAGTGTGGATGTGGGGAGGTACAGTGTGGATGTGGGGAGGTACAGTGTGGATGTGGGGAGGTATAGTGTGGGTATGGGGAGGTACAGTGTGGGTATGGGGAGGTACAGTATGTGTATGGGGAGGTACAGTGTGGGTATGGGGAGGTACAGTGTGTGTATGGGGAGGTACAGTGTGTGTATGGGGAGGTACAGTGTGGATGTGGGGAGGTACAGTGTGGATATGGGGAGGTACAGTGTGGATGTGGGGAGGTACATTGTGGATATGGGGAGATACAGTGTGGATTTGGGGAGGTACAGTGTGGATGTGGGGAGGTACAGTGTGGATGTGGGGAGGTACAGTGTGGATGTGGGGAGGTACAGTGTGGATGTGGGGAGGTATAGTGTGGGTATGGGGAGGTACAGTGTGGGTATGGGGAGGTACAGTGTGGGTATGGGGAGGTACAGTGTGTGTATGGGGAGGTACAGTGTGGATGTGGGGAGGTACAGTGTGTGTATGTGGAGGTACAGTGTGGATGTAGGGAGGTACATTGTGGATATGAGGAGGTACAATGTCGATATTCGGAGGTATATAGTGTGGGTATGGGTAAGTATAGTGTGGGTATGGGAAGGGACGGTGTGGGTATGGGCAGTGGCGGACTAAGCCTGTCGAAGGCCTGTGGCGGAGAACCTGAGTGAGGCCCCCCCCGGTCTTGAACTTTTGGATTTTGAGGCCCCCCCAGGCCCAGGGCGGGCCTCTGGTCCAGGGGGCCTCTAAATTTATTGTAGCTTTAATCATATTTGTATCTATGATGTCTCCAACCAACACCCAACGCCTTTTATCCTTGTTTAGGATTTGATTAAGAGAACTTTTCGCTAATTTTGGCCCCTTTTGCCCCTACTTTAGTCCGCTAGTGGGTATGGGGAGGTACAGTGAGATCAATAACGATGCGTAATTGCGGAAGATATATTTTTTATAATTATTTAAAAAATCAAATCTGGCATCGGAACTGACACAGAACACAGACAGGATCGGGTGAGGTAGTCTCTGTGTCCACTGCACCTGTTTGTTTCCAATGTTACCAAATCGTTCCGTGCACAGACCCTTAGCTCAGCAGTGGGCTGTCACTGGTTGATGGTGATCCTTGATTATGTATTCCAGGGTTCATACCAGCGCCAATAATAGCGGCGCGCACGGTGAAAGCGGATCTTATATGCGGATTGCCGAAAGGCAAGTGGGAGGCAATCAACAACATAGACGCCAAGTGGATGGAAAAGGGGGACTATGGGTAAGTTTGACAGACTTACTGTACCATAATAGTATATTTTATATCGAGGGACTAAACGAAGCCGTTATATACCAGGGGTATATTAAGTTGGCGTTTAGTCTCGAGGTGCAAAACTGTACTTTTCACTTTGAGTGCGAAAAAATTTGTCAATCAAATTCATTTAAAACCAAACAAATTCTGAAAATTTTGCGGGTAGTTTTTTCTTCTAAACCTGTCACAGATTAACAAAGAGATTTAAATCTCTTTTAAAACACATGGCGGCACCTTCTATGCGGAAACACCATGGAACTAAAACTCTTTAAACTTTAAGATGGTCCACACTTCACAGATATTTACTGGCTGTTTGAGTTTGTCTACATCTCATTAAGGAAATTAAAAAACGAATTAATTTTTACTCCCTAGGGCTCTATTGCTTCGTAGGGCTATATTGGCGTACTTTTAGAGCATGAGAAGTGAAAAATAGATATGTACGAGTATATGTACTTTTCACCAGTAGGTCTATTTATTGGACTAAACATGTATACATGGTCATCTTAAATTAAGTTGAAATATTTAGAGTAGATCAAATAATAAACAAGAAACTATTTTGGGCATTTATGTTTATTTTTCATTAGCTACTTTACTAAATAACATCGATAATTACAAAAATAAAACAACAAAAAACTAACACGCTGTACATAAACATTACACGCACACTACCAAACCTAAGTACACCCGGCTCGCCAAAAAGCGTATACATATCAACAACGAAGCGGCAGGCTGTGATTGGTTTATTATGAATGTAGTGTTACTGCGGATTTCTTAGTGTGGCAGTGAGGGCAAAGTTTACAGAAAAATATTTTTATTTTTTTTACAAAAGAATTAAGAAAAAGTAACGTATATTTTATTTTTTTTATATGTTAATTTTATTTCTCTTACATATTTGTATAATTTTGTATTTGATTTCAAATGGCCATAAATATTTTTCTTTCTTTTTCCAGCGTGATTCAATACTGCGCTAAAGCTGAGGCACTGAAGCCTGGTGATAGACCATGCCTGGACTACTGCAAAGAATGCAAAGGAGTCATCTGTCCTGTGCACACTGACATGTGATACACACACATACTTTTGAAACATAGTTGAGATTTTAAAAAGTGCTATAGTAATTTATGTATTCTGATCATCTACCTACCTAGGTTTAAAAACATACATTTGGCTGTTTTTTTTTATTATAATGCGTTTTTAAACTTGTGAAAAGATCAAAGTGTTTTTTATATTTGAAGATTATTATATTTATTATCCTCGATAAAAAAAATGGTACCAAAATATTACTTATTGAACTTCAGGTAAGCATAGTTTCGTAAAGGAATTGGCTAACATTTATTGCTCATTTTAGCTTGATAAGTTAGTTTCACATAAATTAGTATGGGGTCTGTATTCACTGCTTAATAATTTATATACTTGATAGATTTCATTTTTCCCAGCCTTACTAAATGCTTGTCTAATCAATTTGTAAACATATTATATTCAAGATCACTTTGCAATTTTATTAAATATTTTATAAGTAGGTACATAATAATGAAATACTCTTTTTATAAAATATTATTCAGTTTTACGTTATTGAGCTCATTTCTTACATCAATCGTAAACTTGAGTTAGCTTTTTGGCTCAATTTTTGTTTCATTTATACCTTGTTACGAAAAATAAAAAATAGTACAATTTCATCAGCATTTTATTTATGGATTCCGAATTTTCTATCTACCTACCTCTATATATCTATGTACTATCGAAAAAAGTTCTGCCTGATACACCTAAGTGTCATTTTAGCGAGCAGCTATCTTTACACACCCCGTGGCGACAAAGCCCTCACTTATAGTTACAATGACAATTACAAAAAAGGGTTTCTTTCATGTTTATGACCATTTAGTGTCGATGAATGGATCGGAATTGAAAAAAACAAACGGTGTCACTGGCTTCTTTTTGTGTCACTCTAATTAGGGTCGGGGGGATATAAAATTTGAGCCTACAAGCAACAATTCTTCCAAATGTATCAGGCTTAGCGTCTGCTGATAGTACCTCTGTAAATAAAACTTCAAACTACATAACACCAAATAACTTTATTAACAAAAAACATTTAACTGAAAGTAGGTAGATCACAGTGTTTCTTCTTCACGTGAAACCGTAGAGACGTGTTGTACTTTGTAGCGAACGGACACACCTCGCACTTAAACCGTTTCTCCGTTGAATGTTTATATTTATGTTGCACTAAATTCGCTGGTAAGATCGTCGCGTAATCGCACTGGTCACACACATACCGTTTCTTGCCAGTCATATGAGCTTCTTCGTGATACTTAAGTATATACTTATTCATCGACTGAAAAGGACATTGGGTACATTGCAGTTTGACGCCCTGGTCTGCATGTTTCCTTTTATGTTTCTCCATTGCACCTTCGTAGTAAGTCTTGTAGCGGCAACCAGAGAATTCGCAATGCAAAGTTGTAGCGTTCTTGTGCCTAAGCATATGTTGAGTCATACTCGCTCGGACAGTAGTTTTGAACTCGCAGTATCTGCACTGAACCTCAACAATGTGTTGTGTCTTCATGTGTTTCTGAAAATCGGTTTCGGGAAGCACCAGACCGCACAGCTGACACTGAGTTTCTTTGACAGTGTGATGGTTTTGTTCGTAGTGAGTCCTCAGTAGTTCCCAAGTTTGGTATGACTCCGGACACTTTGTACACTGAAACACGTCCAGGGCTTCCTCTTCCTTCTTAACTTCGAGCAACGGCTGTTTGAAATACGCACTTTGGTCTCTATGAGCCAAATTAATGTGATGGCACAGTTCAAACTCATCCGCAAACATCTCCACGCAGTGTTCACATTTTTGCAGCTCCACTTTAGGTTGCGATTTCATCGGGTGCTTAAACAGAACGTGTCGTCTGTAACTCTCCTTGGCTTTGAAGACCTTCTTGCAGAATTTGCATGTGTAGGACACTTTTAAATGCACTTTCAGTAAATGCGGTCTCAAATGCCGCTTGTCATGGAATCCTTCGTTGCAGATATTGCAAAACACAACCTTGGGAGTCTCAATTTTGTGGGTACACCGCAAATGCTTCGCTAAACCTCCTTGGGAGGCGAAAATGAGGCCACAGATCGAACATTCTTTTATCACTTTAACGTGAGAATGGTTCAGATACAACTCTCTACTCTCGAACTGCTTGTTGCACACACCACAATGGCTTCCTTGTCCATGTTTTCTTCGAACATGCCGCTTTAAACTCTCAATTTTATCGTACGACAAGTTACAAATTCTGCACTTCAGTCTGAAATCTTCTTTCAGAGCGTTATGCTTCCTCCTCATGTGAAGTTTCAGGAAATTCACTGATGAAAAGACTAGAGGGCACTCCTTACAAGTTATTTCCCCTGCCTCATTCTTGTGGCTCTCAAAAAACTCGTCTGTATTCTGAGGAACGCCTTCATCGTTCACCTGATGTTTCCTTTGTACATGGCGAGCATACGTTTCTCTCTTCGTGAAGATTTTTGGGCAAAACGGACAGTTGAACCACTGGTCTGTAACCGGCTTCTTAATCTTCGAATGTTTCCGCTGCATGTGAACGATTAAGCTTCTATATTTATCGTAGGTCAAGCCACAATCTTTGCAGATGTGCTTAAACGATTCTTCGAAGGATCCATGTTTCCTTCTCATGTGCATGCGTAGTCTTGTCATTCCTTTGAACACCAGAGCACAGATATCACAAGTTCTTTCTTCGTGGTCATTCAACGCAGCATCGGGGCCATGTTTCCTCTTGATATGTGCGATCAGACTATTCTTCTGGTCGTAGGACATCCCACATGAATCGCAGATGTGCGTAAACGAGCGACGGAATACCTTGTGTTTCCTTTTCTGATGCATCAGTAAAGTTTTCGGTGACAGAAACACGAGATGGCAGATTTTGCACAGAAAGCTTTTGGATGCTTCCTGAGGTTTCCCGTATCCCAGGACAGTTTTATCGTTTATGATGCTCTCAAATGTAAGGATGACCGCTTCTCGGTTCTGGGATTCCAGCTTCACTGCTGGTTCTTCGCTGTCCTGCGTGTGAGCGTCGTCATCATCCATGAGTCCGGCTGAGTTTGCAAACTGGAATGGAAAAAAGAATATTTAAGTGTTATAGCAAGCACGGGCCTGTTGGCTCGGTTAGTAGTGACCCTGCCTTCTGAGTCGGAGGTCGCGGGTTCGATCCCCGTTTGGGGCCAACATTTGTGTGCATGAACATATCTGTTGGCTTCGTGTCTGGTCGTTTATATTTATTTAAGTATGTCTATCAGTTGTTTAGTACCCATAGTACAGGCCCTGCCTAGTTTGGGACTAAATAACCGTGTGTGAATTGTGTCCCATAATTTATAAAAAAAAAAAAAAAGCACTACATTCATCATCAACCTACAGCAATTCACTGCTGGACGCAGGTCTCTCTCAATATGAGCCACTAAGCCCGGTCCTTGGCTCTTCTGATCCTGTTTTTTTCAACTACCTTTGATCGTTGCTCCATCTTACAGGAGAAGACATGTTTCCTTTGGTTCCATTTACGCATGTCAGACACCCTTGTGTGGCTTGAAAAAGTCTGACACTTAAGTTGCTTAACCTAATGTCATCTGACCATGGTCGGTTTGCATGGGAGACCTATACTACCGCATGTGTAAGGAGATCTTTAGCAGTGTGCTATTACAGGGTGACGATAATAGAGCAGATAACTACATGGATCATACATACTACATACATCATTGAAATCCAATTCAACTTCGATGTTTTCAACTTTTATAGTAACTTCTGGAGTCGGTTCAAAGGCTGGTTCTGGTTCAGCTTCTGGCTGCGAAACTCTCTGGGTCACCAAGCTCTTCTCTTCAATGTCTTTAAACGGGTCCTCCTGCTTAGTTTTCTTTTTTTTCTTCTTCTTCTTCTTTTTCGATTTGATTTCATAGCTCATTGGCTCATCGGGCAAGAATGATGTGGGATCCTTCCTTTCGGTCTTTATTTTTGCTTCTGTTTTGATTTTGACGTCCGGTTCTTCTTTTATAGACATCATGATGACTTAGTTCAATCTATGAAAAAATTAAGGAATGGAAAGTGTTAATAAAATCATAATTTGTCTATTATCTAACAAGCCAACTCTTATTAGGCTTACTTCCTAACATGCCAATTCTTTGGTACACTGTCTAATAAGCTAATTCTTATATGGGTGGACCATAGGTGAGATCCCTAAGGTGCCAGTTCTTATTTGTTCCAGTTTCTTATCAGCAAGCTTTATTTTGTCTACTACCTAACATGGGTATTCTTTGGTCCAATATCTAAACAAGCTAAATCTTATATATGGTTATTTTCCTAAAATGCCAAATCTAATTTGGTCTACTTTTTTAAATAAATTCTTATTAGATTTTTTTTATAGAATAAATTGCTTTCTTTCTTTCTAAAATGATAGTTCTTATTTACTCCCATTCCTTAAAAGTTAAGCGTTCTTTTGTATACTACCTAAATTGCCAATTCCTTAGTGCACTGTCTAACAAGTCAACTATTTTTGGTCGGGTGTTATTTAAATGTTAGCAGAGTATACGTATTTTTGTGAGCTAATTGGTCAGCAACTCATGGCCAGCAAACATTACAAAACCTATCAGCAATTTATGTCATTCTGGATGGCTGTGATTTTTGAGCTGCTACTGTTTAATAAAATTTTGGTAAGCATGCAGAGGGGAAGCCAAAAAATATTTTTTGAGCTTCATATAAAAGTAGCAAAAATAATCTCAGCAAACTTGTCATGCGCAAAATGGGCGCATTCCTTATATAGATTAGGAAGGACTTTGGATTATGCAACTTTTATGATAATGATTACTATTACGATTACAAGTAGTCGTGTTAGTGGTAGTGGCAGTGACAGTGGTGGTGGGGCTGGTTGTGGTGATGGTGGTGGTGGTAGTGGCAGTGGCTGTGGTGGTGGTGGTGTTGGTGGTAGTGGGATTGGGTGTGGGGAGTAGGAGTTAGGGCGTAGGAGGGAGTAGGAGGTAGTATGAGGAAGTAGGAGGTAGTAGGGGGTAGTAGGAGGGAGTAGGAGGTAGCTGGAAGGGGTAGGAGGCAGCAGGAGGGGGTAGGGGGTAGCAGGATGGGGTAGCAGATAGCAGGAGGGGGTATGATGTTGTAGGAAACGGTAAGAGTGTATAGGAGGCGGTAGGAGGGGGTAGTAGGTGATAGGAGAGGGTAGGAGGGGTAGGGGGCGTAAGAGGGGGTGGTAGTGGGGGTGGATGTTTGAGTGGGAGTGGGAGTGGGGGTGGGGTGGGGTGGGAGTGGGGGTGGGGTGGGGTGGGAGTGGGGGTGGGAGTGGGAGTAGCTATAGTATAATTTTTTACGACATGTTTTCTCTGCTGTTCAATCATGAAGTCTTGCTGACCAAGTAGTTATTTTGCGGACGGATAAATTATTTTTTCATTTATAGTCTAAGATACGAATATAAGCCGACCTTCACCAAGCTGATTATTGGATGAAAAGTATTTTATATCAAATTTAATATGTTAAAAAAGATATCGCAAGTGGGTTGGCTGAAAAAATTCAGTCCAGGATATGATTAATTTAGTATTTAAAATAATTATTACTTACTAGTGGCCCGGGCAGACGTCGTTCTGCCACCGTATAAACCATCCCTGGACCCACTCTAACCCACACAAAAAGTTTCATCAAAATCTGTCAAAATGTGTAGGTAAGTATTCGCTGCCTAGGTATATTAAAACATTAAGTATTTAGATTTTAGGGATTTTAAACGTAAGTTATTTTACGTTAGGTTTTTAATTTTAGACATTCAAATACGTACCCGACCACATACAGAAATAGACTCAAACAACATTTTTATCCAATGACAAAGAAACTAATGAGCAACCCTCAAACATTCAAAAGATTAAAAAGAAAAACGCCTCAAGATCTAATCTGAGAATAGAAAAAAAATTATAAGGGTGGAACACTGGTCCCATTTCTTGCAATACTATATATTCTCATCAAAATATTGCTGAATGTTCAAGGACAGATTGCATTAAATTAAAGGAGAGAGAAAAAAATCTATGGGGACAACGGGAAGTATTTTTAATAATTTTATTTCGTTATTTCAATGGGTACAGATAGTGGGGACAACAGGAAGTATTTTTAATAATTTTATTAAATTCCCGTTGTCCCCAGTCAATGGGGATATCGTCAATGGGAACAACGGGAATACACCATAATATTTACTTGAGCCGAAACTTTATTTACGGCGCTTTTTTTGTTTACGGAAATTTATTTATTGTATGTCGCGAGATTAAAGTACTCGTGTTTAAGTAAATATATGTATAAGTAACTGATTGAATTAAATTTTTAGAATTTTTAGTGTAAATATGAGTACCTACTTAAATCTCGCGAAAAGCTTTTATTACGTAATAAATTGTGTAATGACGTTTTAAGATAGTAGAAGTTTTAAAGGGAGAGTGTATTTTATTCTTTTTAGTGCATTAAAATAAAAGCTATGTTTAAAAATTATTTTTTTACTCTTAATTAATTTTTTTACTTTTTAGTTGGATTTAAAATGACTTCACATAGCTAACCATGCATTGTCATCCAAACTAAACGTGTATACAAAATTTTAGCTCAATTGGTTATATTCCAGCTCCATCATCAGACACTGACATGTCTCACATCAGACACACCAAAGTACTCGTCAACGCAAACCATACGAGCCCAAACTCGATAGGGTTATGTCGTTTAATTACGGAGTTCCCATGGCCATTTTCCAGCTCCATCATCAGACCCTGGTTACCATCTAGCACCAAAGTTCTCGTCAGGAAGAATCAAACGAGCCCAAACTCGATAGAGTTTTGTCGTTAAATTACTGAGTTCCTTTGGCCGTCTTCCAGCTCCATCATCAGACTCTGGTTACCATCTAGCACCAAAAAACTCGTGAAGATGTGTCATACGAGCCCAAACTCGATGGGGTTGTGTCATTTAATTACCGAGTTCCCATGGCCATCTTCCAGCTCCATCATCAGACCCTGGTTACCATCTAACACCAAAGTATTTGTCAAGACGAATCATACAAGCCCAAACTCGAGGGGTTTACGAGTAGTCATTGAGGAGTTGCGATATCCACCTCCTGGCTCCATCATCAGATCAGCTCAGCGATACCATAATATTGCATTGTCACCGAACTTACATAAGTATACCAAATTTTAGCTCAATCGGTATACAAATAACCATCACCACATGTGCAACTATCACAAGTTACAATAAAATACTTCGATTATTAAAACTTGTTATAGGTAGTCGCACTATAATTACGACGAAATTCGCGATCTTTCGGCGTGACAAATTTTGACACAGGTCCATCGTCGACGAGCGCTCGCGCAGTACTGAGCTCGGCCGGCCAAAACTTTGCTTTATGTAGCAATTTTGCAGTTTGAATTATTTTTCTTTTCAGGTTTATAATGAACTGTTTTTTAAAACATGTATGATGTTTGTATTCCTTATTAACTAAAGTATCTTTTGATATAAAAATCATGTGATATTGTTAATATAGTAAGGAGAAATTTACGGTTATTTCCAAGCGTTTTTGGCAATTTCACAGTCTCGAATATGATTTAATTTCTAGATATTCAATACGTATTAAAAAAAAATTGAAGTAGCTATCCACTTAATCACTATATAAGCAATATTATTATATATTTTTTTATCTCATTTGTTTACTCGTTTAGTTCCACGAACACAAAAAAGTGCCGTCGCGCGTTTTTCGAAAAACTTGCTTCGGATTTTTTACTTTTATATAGTTAACTAAGATAAAATCGAATACAGTAGGGTAGCCATTCCCTATAATAATATATTTTCTCTACCATCCCGAAAGTATAAGTTGTTCAAGTTTCCTAGTTTCTCAGATCCAGGAAGCCAAAGTTGGCCTTTAAACGCAAAAATCACGCTCGAAATGTAATAGGGCTCTTAATTACTGTGTTTTATCCTTGTTTAGGATTTGATTAAGAGAACTTTTTTCTAAATTTTGAGGCCTTCCAGGACCAGAAGCCCGGGGCGGACCACCCCTTCTTTAGTCCGCCAGTGGTGTGTTGTACCAGACATATATACATATTGGCTAATTAAGGAGATATAATTTAATTAATAAAATAAGATCATACTGCCTCGTCTATAATTTTAATTTGTTACATATCAAATGGTATTGCAATTGGAGCAATCCTAACTAATATTAGAAAATCAAAAGTGAGTTTGTTTGTTTTTTTTGTTACGCTTTGATGGATAAACCACTAAACCGATTAAAAAAAATATTTCATTTGTGGAAAGCTACATTTATGAGCTAGTAACATCCTAACTAATATTATAAATGCGAGAGTGAGTTTGTTTGTTACGCTTTCATGCCTAAACCACTAAACCAATATAAGAAATTCTTTCACCAATGGAAACCTAGGAATTATAACAAGTCTACATTTTATTCCGTATTAGCATTGCAACTGGAACTACGCGGGTGAAACCGCGGGGCGCTGCTAGTAATTAATAAAAACTTTTGTCATAATAATTTCAAATGCCGCGGATTAGGTAGTTACGACTCTGAAAAATTATAGGTAAAAATAATTTTGTGCCCTTGGACTAAGTTATTGAATGAAACAAATAATAATTACTTACAAGTATTTTTAAAAAACACAATTAATTTTTCGAATCTAATAAAATAACTACACAATAATGAGGCTTTCAAAGGATTGCTCTTGGCTATAGAATAGTACGAACACGTCACGTCTTTCAGTCATAAAATAATACTCACTTGTTATCTAAAATAAAATTCACCACCACTTTAAAACAAACTTATTAAAGACTCACTAACGATTAATAAAACTACTCTATCTCTAAACTCCAACATTATTTAATCTAGCAGAATGGCTAATCTTTAGACATTTCAAAGAAAATCAATAATTATTATATTTCTCGTTGAAAAATGAGCAAAATGGCTTTTATTGCGATTATTGACGTTTTTAAATTCTGACATTGGCATTATATATTTTTAAATTCTACTTCACGACCATAGATAGAAGGCCTTCAGCTGGAAACTTCAGGCTCCGCTACAGAAGCCATGCCATTACATATATACTAACTCCATGGGCCATGCACAAAAATAGTGTCTTCAACGTATTATGTCATATCATATTTCACTAATTTATCAACAAAGCGCGAATTTTACTTTGAAGGTTTTTATTATGTTATTGAATTTTGGCTACGGAGTTACTGCCAATGATATCATGTCACTTTTGTAGTTACTCTAAAATACTTTGAGTATTAAACCAACAGGAGACGTCACGCGCACTAGTTTCTTTGCAAAAAAGTCTGCCAATTTCTGCGCGGGGGACGAGGAAACAAACACAAATAATGTTAAAACAAAAGCATTTTTTGACAAAACAATTAAACACTAGCTTGAACTAGGTGCACACAAATACATTCACCAATACAAGCACTCCGTGAACTCAAACAAACTAGTTGTATTTAACTGGTATGCTCATTGACCGACACGTTTTTTTGGCAGAGGGGAACGCCTGTCAGTGGCGTGTCCGGTTGGTTTAATACTCAAAGCTAAAATATAACCAACTCAAAAAGGAAAGCGGCAAGACTTGAGATTTTGCTTGTATCTACGTCACATTGGGCGTATAAGCTTAGATCCTTTTTCCTATAAAATAAAAAAGTTCTTAATGTTCTTATTGTCATTTGTCAATGTCAGTCATCTCAAAACTTACAACAGACTAGGCTGTATGGGCTAGATCCCTTTGCCTTTTCCTAATGGGATAAATGAAAAAAAAAATGTCAGTCATCTCTCTGCACATCACTCAGTGCTGCCAACTTAGCGCGTTCCGCGCCAGATCTAGCGCTTTTTTTGTCTCGAAGCGCGTTTTAGCGCCTAGCGCTAAATCTAGCGCTTTTTTAAATATAAAACTATATTACTTAATACATCGTAAAACATAATAACTTACTAGTTCTAAATAAAATTATGTACTACTACCCACTAACAACATTGAAAAACTAAAAAACGAAGTCTATGTTTTCACCAGAGTCATCATGTATGCTATGAGAACGATTATGTCTCGGGGATTCCCCGCATATTACTTTGTATTCCTCCGTAGCGAACTTTACTAAGATCGTTTCCGGCTGGAATAAATATAAAAGAAGAAGAAATCCAAGAATCAGACAATGATGAAGATTTACCTAACCCGGCTTGATTGTTAATCAAAAATATTGTTTCTTATGTAGGTATGTCATTTTTACTTCCAAGTTATTTCATTTTTTATGTTAGTTAATTATCAGATTTTATGTATCTTTGTTTCATTTCATACTATCATAATTTTTTTCTGATTCAGCTTCTGTAAAACCATTTGGGGTTGGCGCGAAATATAGCGCTTTTTAAAAAAATGTCATTTAGCGCGTTCTAGCGCTTTTTTACAGCGCTGACAGTGCGTTTTCGCTAAAACTAGTTGGTCATCACTTCACTTTACGATTACCCAAACAAATAGAGATAAAATAATTTTTAATACATATAATGTATGTAAATTAACCATGTTCCCATCTTTACTAAAACGTTTTCTTATCACACAAAGTTCTAGATCCATAAGACCATTATTTCTCTTACAAAATAAAGGATTTCACGTAACTGCAGGTTAGGTTTTTCTTTAACTTTTTATGTATGTATTACATGAATGCAATGTAAGTTATTTACTTTACACATTGCAGGTTTAAAACACGGAGAGTATGAATGGCAAGATCCAAAGTCTGAAGATGAAGTGTAAGTAGAATTCTAGTATAATTTAATAATTACAGAAATATTGTTTTCACTGTTTAGTGTTCATATTTTTAGGTATTTACCTACATATTTCTCTTCTATGAATATGATGAATGTTGTAAGTAAAAGATATAGCGAAGAAGTAAAGAAATATATTTCTGATAAACTTATATGTATATTTGCTCTTGAAATTTTATTGTTAAAAAAAATGCTCTTGCCTTTACTCCTAAAGGGGTAGGCAGAGGTATTCAATTTCCCGTTGTTCTGTTCTATTCCATTATTCTGTTGCAGTGTAAATATTACATATATTGACAAGGATGGGAAAAAGACTAAAGTTAGAGGGAAAATCGGAGACAATGCGTTATACTTGGCTCACAGATACGGAATCGAAATGGAAGGTATGTTAACAGGGTATAGTTAACAGCATAAGATGCTGGATCTTCTCAGCTAGAAGTGCTAGGACACTTTCTGATGTGAAATGGTAGAAGATAAATTAGTATTCTTCACTAATATTATAAATAGGAACGATTTATGTTTTTCAAAATCTACTAGATCGATTAAAAAAATATTTCACCAATGGAGAGCGACATTATCAGGGAGTAACATAGACTATATTTTATTCCCATGAGAACGGGAACTACGCCAGTGAAACCGCAGGTCTCTGCTAGTAAGTAATAATAATCTTTTGTCACAATAATTTCAAATGTAGCGAATTACGAATCTGAAAAATTGTGGGTAAACAAAAAAATACTGGCATTGCAAAAAGTGACTGAAACTAATAATAATTGCAAGTATTTAAAAAAAAACAATTTATTTCCGTTTCTGTTAAAATAACTACACAATAATGAGGCTTCCAAAAAATTGCTGTAGGCTTTAGATTTTAAAAAATCATTCACAGATGGAAAGCTTATTATCAGGGAGTAACATAGACTATATTTTATCCCCATATTCCCATGGGAAAGGGAACTAGGCTGGTGAAACCGCACGAAACAGCTTTTTTAAAAATAAACTGAACTGTATGTCCTATAATGAGAGAGCTTGAGTGAAGACACCTGGATACAGGCGTTTATCAGTTGTAAACTACTTGGCTGATTAATTATAATGATATTTTGTATGGTCTACAATCCCATTATCCATCATTAAATTATCTCCCATGTATGTATGGGTCCCTCTAAGGGTCAATTCTCACTGAAAGAGCAGCCGTAAGAGCCTCTTGACAAGTCGCTGGAAGGCTCGCGCTGCTTGCTTTGCCTTTAAATGACTATGAACTTTTTAATCACATGTAGATAAGATTTAAAATAATTTGTAATATTTTGCCTTAAAAAGCAGGTACCGGCCGCTGCTCTTTTAGTGGGAATTGATCCTAATTGATAACCTAATAAAGAGAAAGTCCACACATAATGAAAAATCAAAAACCTGTCGGTTACAGGGGCTTGTGAAGCGTCACTGGCTTGCACGACCTGTCATGTGTATGTAAACTACGACTACTTTGACAAGCTACCGGCATCGGAAGAAAAAGAGGATGATTTACTAGACATGGCGCCATTTTTAAAAGAAAATTCTAGGTTAGGTAAGTACCAACTGCATTACATTAATTTAATTATACTCAAAATGTTCTCCGCTGAGCTCTTGGGCTCATCAAAGCCGGCTATATAGGTATATAATGAAAAAATACTAAATATAAAAATTAAAACATTCTAAATATCCTACATAGAGTTAAAAACTAACTAGAAGAATGCGTAATAAATATGAGAGCGCCGAGCGCGCGACAATTCAGCCAAGAGCTTAGTCCTGTGTTCAACGCTAACTGACTCTCTTCAACTTAAATTCAACTCTATTCTATCAAGTCTGACATCTATTTAAAACCAGTTTTTAGGGGATAGTTTTTGAGAATCGCTACTTGATTAATAAAATAAACTCTGTTATAAGTCATGTTTTTTTCTAGGTTGTCAAATCGTCCTCACTAAAGACCTTGAAGGGATGGAGCTGCAATTACCAAAAGCAACGCGCAATTTCTATGTAGACGGTCACAAACCTACTCCACATTAATATATTATGAGCTGACAAATATTATAGCAGTTGGGCTACTGTTAAATCCGAAAACACTGTACTTTGTGATAATCAATTTCTTAGCAACATGATGCTATAAGTAGCAGAACAGAAGGATTAGGTACATAATGCCACATTCGCAAAATGACACATTGGAATTTCGCAAAATGCCACATTGGAATTTCGCAAAATGCCACATTCTCAAATTGTCACATTCTCAAAACGCCACATCGCAAAATGTCACATTATCAAAATGCCATTTTCGCATAATGCTACATTCTCGAATGATTTTTTTTATGTTTATTTTTTATTATTAAGTTGTAATGATTCTCAGAGTCATTCATAATTTCAGTAAAAAAAAAATCATTTATTTTATGTTAAAATCAACGGAAATTAATAAAGAATGTAATTAAATACTGAAGTAATTAAATTACGTTTTATTTTCTAATTCATAAATCATCGGCCTACTTCAAGAAAGGGAGTTGAACAATCTTGTTATTTTGATAATATGGCACTTTGTTAGTGTGGCATTGAGCTAGTGTGGCATTTTGCGAATGTGTCATTTTGCATCAATGTGGCATTTTGCGAATACGGCATTGTGCGCCTAATCCAAACAGAAGTGTCATACACCAAGATACATATTTTTTTTCTGAGGTACAGGTGCAGTGAAGAGCATGTGGATTTGACACATTGGACTTTGTACCATTCTTATTACAATCGCCTTAGAGGTCAGACTAGAACTACAAGTGCAAAGCTTCATGTGCTCTTCACTGTACGTGAGCCATGGCCGCCGATTATTCCAACCAGCCCACCATCTTAACTGTTCTGATTGGTTGTTGAAAAGCATTATGATTTTATTCAACCAGTCAGAACTGCCAAAATGAGATATAACAGTCTGTCAGCTAATTTTAGTACGATTTGCTTTTGGGAAACTGGGGTCATATTTCTGGTAATATTACTAATAATCCATAAGACCAAACCAGAGTAAAGGGCAAGAGTTGTGTTAGCTTGGAGGCATCAAATGAAACAAAGTTTCAACTCATTTACGTAGTTAGTTGTTTAATAATAATCAATCACTAAAGAATTGTAAATATCTTCAGTAGCTAAGGAAACTAAGTTAAGTTGTAAAGATATAATAAAAAAATAGAAATTTGAGTAATTTTTTTAATCATTGGTTTATTGCCTTCCGAAACACGGAGGCGCTGCGTGTTATAAAGTCACTAGATGGTCACCCATTCACTGACTGCCTGTGTCCAACTTTACTTAACTGATCGTTACAAACACACTGGTGCGGACGGACGCCTATAAGCGCTACTGTCTCAGAGCTTTAGTTTAATACTATTCCTCACATGACTATCAATATGTTTCTTTAAAGATTGCTTGTACACAGTCTTGTAACTACATTTGTCACAATACAGCATATTTTCTGCTCGATAATGTTTCAGCTTATGACTTCTCAATCCGGACTTCGCTGAACATTTATAAGTGCAATTGTTATAATCACAACTGTACGGTTTCTCAGCTTTATGTATCTCTATGTGTATTGTTAGGTTCGGTAAGTAATTGGTAGTGTAATCGCAGTGAACACATTTATATTTTTTCTCATTGTCAGTCAAATGTGTGTTTGTATGCTGACGCAAATGTGATTTCTTAAATGTTCTGTATCCACATATGTGACAGGAGTAAAAACTTTTTGTCACCATTTTGTGTTTGAGGAACATATGTTCAATAACAGCTTCCTCCATTGGAAATGTTGCATCGCAATGGTTACATGATGTTTGTAAGTTTTTTACTTTGTGTTTACATTCAACGTGATTTTGCAGATCTGTTATTAATTTGAATTTCAATTTGCAGATATGACACTTAAGTTTACTCTGTCTCTTATTGTTCATTATAAGTGTTTTTAAATCACTCACATGATCTGGATGTTTTGTAATATTATGGTAACGTAATGATTGGACAGTTGAATAACTTAGGTCACAGAAACGGCAAATATATCTTCCTAATTTATCAATTTCTTTATACCATGTTGCTTCACTTCGTTTATTCTGTAAAGAAATACGATATTTGTAAAAACAAGTATGATTTTAATAATTTTGGTTATGCTGTATGTTTTATTAAGTTGCAGTTGAAAATTTTTGAGGGACTGCAGGTTTTCTCATTATATTGTCTGTAAGTAAGTAATATTTATTTGCAAGAATACATTTTTAAGTACAAAATGTCTTATGATGTAAGGGATAGTAATGTATTCAGCTCTCAATGAAGCATGCATATATCTATATATTATATAAAATCATAAAGTGACTGACTGATTGAAGATATATCAACACACAGCCTAAAGCGCTGGGTCTAGAGACTTGCACGACGAATTTTTGCACATAGATAGCTTATACAGTGTAGGCACTAAGAAAGGATTTTGCAAAATTCTAACCCTAAGGGGATGAAATAAACGTGTGCGAGCGAAGCCGCGGGTAAAAGCTAGTTGTTTGTAAGTAATAAAATTTGGAAATGTCAATCCAAAAGAATTCCTGTTAAATAAAACTGCATCCATATTATATCTGCCACAATTTGGGAGTTCGTCTGGGAAGAAAATTTGTGTACTTACTGCACATACTTTACTACCATCTGCATCTGGATCACGCAAGATTTGATCACTTGTTTCTTCTCTTTCCTTACAACTTAGATCTGGCAAACATTTTGTAGGTACCTGAAAAATTTACATCAACAATGTTAGCAAAGGTGTTCCTTTATTTTTATAAATGTATTTTTGTGACTAACTACTAACTAGTTTTTAAGACAGTTGTTGAGTCTATCTCCAGGCTGGTGACTAGGGAACTCAAGGCACCTCAAAAGCTGCCTGAATAGAAGTTTTTTTTTATTAGTCGTATCTGCAGTCAGTAATCTACTATAAGCAGGTTTGTTCCTTGACTGGGTCCTGTGACCTACCTGGCTATCCCCGGCATTTTCCTCAATAATCTCAGAACAATTAGAAGTTATGGATAGGTAAATATTACTGTCTGCACACTCTGCTTCAACATTATTCTGGAATAAAGGATCGACGTCGTAGGATTCATTGTATTCTATCTTTATTTCTGGTTCTTCATCATCCATTTCTAAATGGAAAAGTTGTAAAAGCAATGATATAACGCAGATTGTTTTGTAAACAAACAGGCACCCGGTGTAGCTTGTCAATTTTGACATTGACAACATTTTTATTTAAACTATTTCATGACCTGGATATCGAACCCGAACATAGATGTATAGGGCAAACTCTCAGAAGGCAGATTGCAGGGCTGATTGATTGACTGCCTGTCCTGCCGAAGCCGAAGGTAGGGGTATCGCAAAAGTAGGTGTACGAGGGGTAGTAAGCGTGGCGGGGGATAGCCCGGTCACTGCTGCCCCTATGGGGGAAAGAATAGCTTGGCCGGGTCACGGAAGAAACAGTTTTCCCGGGGCTTGGAATTAGGGTGAGAGGAGAAACAGCACGGGGGGTTTTTAGTTAGTGCAAGCTTGACATAATAAAGAGGGCAGAGAATTCTCTAGATCTTCTATGAGGCCGACCTTCTACTGAGTCCATTCTACATTATCATAATTTAAGAGGTAATCTTATAGCAAACAATCCGAAATTCACAATATCACAAGTCCCGAACTCGAACTAAGGCAGTTACAGTAGAGCTCTCTAAAAACAGCAGATGTTTGTTATATTTACACGGGATACATGACGGACACTTAGGACTTGCAGGTACAGTATTACAGTAAAAATATAAGCAGATGAGGGCCCTAGTTAGTAACTAAATAATCATCCTTCATGGCAATACCACATAATTATCATACAAGCCGGATTTATTACTTAGTCTTCTTGCTAAAAGTGCTCGTACTTACAGCCGATAAATATAATGTGAAAAAAGTGAAGATGCGCGGCAGCGGCGCGGCGTCCATTCATTCGTTCACAATCCATTGTTTCCATTCGTTCAATCAGTCTGCTCGCGACCGTCGCCTAAGGAGGTTTGTTCGTGGTCGTAAATAACAAAGCGCGTTACGGTGTGATTTGTGTTTTGTTTTGTGGTGCACGATGGCTTACAACGGTAGTGGTGGCAAGAGACTGTGTACAGGAACGGACCTCGACGTCGAAAGGGTGAGCGATACTATTATCTTCCCAAATTGTCAAACTCCTACCTACGTAGACTTGTACGAAAATGGCCGTGTTTTTATACGGTTCCTCTTTCATGTTTTGCTTAGTAATCGAAGCAGGATTGCACATTTCACATTTATATCTATCTCTGAGTGGTAATTAGTCGTTTGTGATATCTTATTAGGTGATTATACGAAGCCGTGTCAAGTCCACGTTCCGATGTTTTCTGTTTGAGGTTACGTTCTATTGACACACGAGTGATTTTAATTTTTTTTATCGGAGAAGAGATGCCAGTGTATTATTTTTTAATTTCGAAGTGCGTTGAGCGTGGAAATTTAACAGCCGTGCGTCTTGGCGGAAAAGTTGGATATACGAAAATAACTACGGCAGACACTGTCAATTATTGTGATTGACACTGCTCGGTCATTAGGGATCGGCCGGTTGCCGGAATGCCCGCTTTTCTGGGTCGGTAACAATAGGATTCCCGGTTTCGCGGCTGAAGTTATTCTTATTTTAGTTTTAAACCCGCGAAACCCTGCCAGTGCCATTGGCCCGATTATTGTGGCTTACTCGGTGTACTTTATTGGAACAGGTGTCATCTGTAAATTCGTGGAAGCCGAAATATCTGTTCCTAAAATTCCCGTCGTCTAGGCTTTTTAATTACCAAGTGTTCTGTTTTTAAAATTAGATACAACCCAAACAAGGAAGAAGGAAGAAAATTGCAAAAATATGATGAAAAGTTTTAATATGTTTAGTAAATATGTACAGTCTAGTGTTCTTTTTTATTATACTAGATAATATTAAAGCAAATTTTCGTCTAGACAGTATTTAACAAAATTATTTAATTACTCAGAAGATGGTAGGTACAAATAAAAAAAAACATAATTTGAAAAAGGAAATTACTTAGTCAAGTAAAATTATCAAAAACAATGGCATAAACTATAATTAGAATATTTTAAAATATAGAACAAAGGTCTTCAAAGGACTAACAAAGTCAAGTCATAAATCTTGAAGCATACAGATTCATCAATCAAAAGTACCTATTTGACTAAAATATTGTTTATGGTAAACTTACTTTCATCAAATAGAAAATATTTACTTATTAATAACACAATATCATCAGACTCACAGTTATTGTGCTTTGATAATGATAAGATAACATGTACATACTACATTTTGATTTTGAAGTGAATTATTATTACGGTATGCTTCATTAACTTACTCCATATTTAATGGTTATTGTGACAAGAAATGATATTTTTAGCAAACAAATCATTACACATGTGATATTATAATAGACTGTGAGGTTGTACTAATGATCCATAACATTTTATGAGTTGAAAAATAACATGCTGTTCCAAACTCTTTTCAATGTGACAAGCAGCTGTCGTTGTATATTTTGATCAAAGTGACACACTCATTCAACTACAATAAATTTTGGTACATCACCCATTTAAATTTAAACAAAACACCACCTAAAACTTGGCTGAATGTGAGCTGCTAGTAGTGCAAAAAACATGTTTTATTTTTTTATAGGCATTTGATACTGTCTGGAAATCCTTTTGTGTAATAAAAGAAGTGATTTAAAGCCACCATTTAGAAGCGAGACAGGAGATTTACATTAATTTAATGGGCCAACAAGTGTTTGTCTAATGATTTGTGTAAGGATATAAGATCTAGCTTCAAAGTGGTTTATGGCTGTTTGTAATTAACATTTGATCATTTGACTACTGTACTGCCTTTATAGTCAAATTATTTTTGTACTGGCAGCGCGCCGCTGTTTCACCCGCGTAGTTCCCGTTCCCGTGGGAATACGGGGATAAGATATAGCCTATGTTACTCAGGGACAATGTAGCATTCTAATGGTGAAATAATTCTTTAAATCGGTCTAGTGGTCTTTGATTCCGATTAACCATCGTGACAAACATAGAAAAATACAAATATTTCCTCTTTAAAATATTAGTGTAGACTAAATTTTTACCGCAGCTTCGTCCGCGTTCTGGCATAAAAAGGAGCCTGTATTATTCTGATGTATAAGCTGTTACTGCAAAGATTAATCAAAATCTGTTTTGTAGGTTGCGTGAAATAGTGACAAACCTCCATCCATCTTTACTTTTAGCTCTTATAATATTACTAGCACCGCCATGCGGTTTCGCCCGCGTAGTTCACGTTCCCTTGGGTAAAATAAATAAAAATAAATAATCTCACGCCTTTCATCCCCGAAGGTAGGCAGAGGTATTCCATTACTGGATATACCCAAATTTCACGAGATACATTGGACCCCTAAACGTGATAGGACTTGGGCCCCTAAATGAGCCCATCGCCGGACCGGGTCTGTTTACACATGTCTCGGAATTAATTCTGAGACCTGCGGGTTCCCTCACGATGTTTTCCTTCACCGTCGAGCTAGTGATAAGTAGTTCCCTTGGGTATTCGGGAATAAAATAATAATACAACCGTCCAACATCGACCGTTGGGTCGGCAGGATCGCCTTGCCTTGCGTACATCTCCGCTTCTACTGAAGTGGAAGATATTTTATGTAAAAAACATTTGAATGAAATTTCGTCCCAAAAATATATTTTTTTTTATATTAAAAATACTAGTGGCCATATTTCGATTGGGCATCCTCATAGATATATATTCTCCTAATCATAAATATGCGTAAAAATTTGGTTTGGAGCATATACTCGATCCCTACACTTTTTTGCAGCCGGATCTTAGGCTATACGGCGTATCATGCAAACAAAAGGGCCATGGTCCAAAGTCTAGTGTAATTCTACCGTGGGATTCGTATGACGACACTATGCTCGTAACTAAAATAATAATAATAATTTTGGGACACACACAGTCACACACGGTTATTTAGTCCCAAACTAGGCAGATCCTGTACTAAAAACCGGGACTAACAATTTAACTTGCCTTCCGAAACAGGAAGCGCTTGTAATTTAATGCCACTAGGCGGTCACCCATTCGCTGACTGACCGCGCCCAACTTTGCTTAACCAGTGTGATCGTTACAAACACAATAGTACCGCAGGGCTACGAACGCTTCATACTGTCCATCTACATCTATAATCTATACTAATATTATAAAGAGGAAAGATTTGTATTTTTGTATGTTTGTTACGAATAAACTCAAAAACTACTAAACCGATTTTAAAAATTCTTTGGAGAGATTTTACTAATACAAAGCTAGAAGATCCCTGCGTAACATAGGCTATATATTATTCCCGTATTCCCACGGGAATGGGAACTACACTGGTGAAACCGCGCAGAACCGCTATAATATTACAAAGAGGAAAGATTTGTTTTTTTTTAATGTTTCTGTTCTGAATAGGCTCTGAATTACTCCGAAACTACAGGACTTTTATTTTTAATTTTTTCACTAATGGAAAGCATACTTATCTGGGACTAACATAACTAATATTTTCCCCTGGGAACGGGAATGCGCGGGTGAATTCGCGGGGAACTGCTATGCAGTAATAAAAACGTCAGTATGACCCGATACTTTAATTGATTTGGATAAAATACGTTCCATTGAATGCTGAACACAGTGCCAACTGTGCCGGCATTAACTGTTTGAGTCACAATTACACTGTACCAAGTAATTGTGTCGCGAATGTATTTGTTTTCCGAGTAACACTTTGAAAAAATCTCTTGGAAGTATGTAAAACATCCCATGCCCGACGCAATTAAGTATAATAACTAGTTTCTTTGCCTCTCGTGGCGCAACTGTCTCCTCGATTCACTTTTTATTCTGCACTAGTTCACATTCCCGTGGGAATACGGCAATATAATATATCCTGTTACTCAGGGATCTAGCTTTCCAATGGTAAAAGAATTTTTTAAATCAGTTCAGTAGTTTTTGTGTTATTCGTAACAAACATACAAAAATACAAATCTTTCCTCTTTCTAATATTAGATACGTATAGATATAGATTGTATGACTTGCAATAAATGGATATTTTATTAACTAATTATATTTCGGAGTTTTATATTTACAAACTCAAAGTAAATTAAGATCATATATAGCACTATCTTTAGTCTACTATGTGGGCGATCTATTACAATAGGTAATCATTTTGTTTTCCGATTACGCGGCTTGACCGGTGATACACTTAATTTTTTAAGGTTCCTATACCTAAATTCTGAAACTGTGTTTTATGATTATTGATTAGCATTTATTTTGAAATCACAAACAGACGCCTCGTTTTTATTATGGAATACTTAGATTTATTTATTTATTTATCATTAATACACATAACAATAAAAAAGTTATAAATTAAATGGGGTCCTCATAGAAGAAACGTGTTTTTTTATTATAGTGTTGGAGTGCGACATGGCCGGTTTTTAATCATTTGGTGTGCAGCAAAAATCTGCGATGTAAGCGGCAATAAAGGCGGGATTAAGTTTCCAAAAACCATCTCGATTCCATTTTTGAATCTGGAATTCGATTAATCAGCAAAAATCCTCAGATCCGATAAATCCGGTCCGTCCGTAGGCGGCGTTGGCCAAATAACTACGTGTTCTTAACGTCCGGAGTGATTCGTGGGGCGAAATTAGCACAACGATTTAATTTCAATCGGCCACAAATCCTTGCAGATGTGCCCGCAATTTGCGGTGAATTCCCAACTGTTACGGAACTCAGACTAAAACTTTCGTCTATTATGTAAAATGATCATCAGAACGCGGTTCTGCTCGTTTTTCGCTTGAATAGTTTCGGTGTTCGTTTTCATCAGGTTTTTTCTGCGTCATTTTGATATTCGTTTTGAATGCCCTCTTCTCATTCGTGAGGCTCGGGTTCAATCCAGGCGACCAATGAGTTTTTCGAAAACTTGCATATATTTTTTACTAGCTCGACGGGGAAGAAACCATCGAGAGAAAACCCGCAGGTCCCAAAATTAGCTCTGAGACATGTGTAAAAGAACCGGTCGCGCGATGGGCTCACCACCTATCACGTTTAGGGGGTCCAAAGAATATCTCATGAGAAGTGGGTATACCCAGAAATCAAATACCTCTGCCTACCCTCGGGGATAAATGGCGTGAGATTATTATTAGAAATAGTTTGAATTCGAATCTGCTTAATTGAATTATAGGGATTGATGTTTGTTCTTGGTTAAGATTTATGATCCAAAAGTTACGACTGCTACTTCAGTTATAGAGATAGTTAAAATTTTAATTGCAGCTTCGGTAGTTATTAAATAAGTATGTGCTATATTTAGGACTAACTGTTTCACATGCGTAGTTCTCGTTCCCGTGGGAATAAGGGAATAAAATATAGCCTACTAGTTACTCAGGGATATTGCAGAATTCTAATGGTGAAAGAATTTTTGAAGTCTGTGCTGTAATTTTGAGTTTATTCGGTACAAACGTACAAAAATACAAATTTTTCCTATTTATAATGTTAAGCCGTATACAGAAAGAAAGCTGAAAACTTATCAGCGCTGACCGGCGCCTGTCGGCACTTATCGGTGCTTATAGGCGCCGGTCTACGCAGGTAACCGGCGCAGGCATTTATATGAACCAGCGCCGATAAGTGCCGATCGGCGCCGATAAGTGCCGACAGGCGCCGGTCAGCGCGGGTGCCGCCCGCCAATCATCGTACGACATTTTGCTCGCTCTGCTTCAATCTGCTTGCTTTATGTAGAATAGACCAGCGCCGATAAGCGCTGATAAGTTTTCAGCTTTCTTTCTGTATACGGCTTTAGAGTAGATACAAAAGATAGAGAGAGATAGAAACATAGGCACGATAATTATTTTATTGTTGTGGCAATATTTTTGTGAATAGTGACTTAAACTAAACGTGTAAAGAGGGAAATAAAAATAAGAATGCTCTAGTCATGTCTTCTATGTCCTTCTTTAATAATATCGTGGTTAATCCGGACTTATATTAATATCGACATTTTACAAAACCACTGGGCTATGCCCTCTCACATACAATTTCGTATCGTTACATACGCGATACCTATTAAGTTGACTTGTGATCTACTATATAAAAATAAGTCGGGTTTTCCTTCCTGACGCCTTCCTGACTCCAGAACGCAAGAACCGATTTCCACGGTTTTGCATTCGTTGGAAAGGTCTCGGGCTCCGTGAGGGTTATAGCCAAGAAAATTCAGGAAAAATTTCAACAGAAAAGCGGGAAAATCTTATAAGCATTGCACCCGTGCGAAGCCGGGGCGGGTCGCTAGTTTTAATATAAAAATAAATGTTTATATCAGCTAGAATTACTAACGAAGCGGTAACTAACTATTACCGCGAAATCGAAAATTTTCTAGCATAAATCTTACACTGTCTCTTTCTAGCCAGCGTGGCGTAACAGCTCTTGCGGCGTCTATCAACAGGTGACATTTCCCGAGTGAGTCATGCGCGCGCGCATCTACGCCAAGGGGGCGTGTCTGCGCATCGTAGCCAAATCTAGTTGCGCTGTGATTGGCCGGTTCCGAAAGGTTGTTACTCCCTTTTGGTTGACGGCAGTTGTTTTTATTAAATTGTTTTTGTCAGTGTTAACAACAATTATGTATTATTGTGTTGTCTTCTACATTGATTATTAATTAATAATTATTAGGTGATACAGTGATAAACAATTATTTTCAAATCTATTCTACTGATATTGATATTACCGGCGTCAATATTTAATTTTATGATACGTCGTCTGAATTCGAGACAGAAAATTTTTCAAATGCATTTTCAGTAAATTCGCGTTCGCATTTCAAACACGCAACTGTCGAAAATAAAGTTCGCAAATTCACAAAAACCCAACAAAGTAATTACTTACATAATTATTCATTATTTTTAAAAGATATCAGCCCCAAAATTTTATTTCAATTTCGTCCATAAAACCACCCGTGACCCGAATTTTACTTTTGGCAGTCAAATAACATGTAAATTAGGTCGTGAATATTTATTAACGTCCAATTGAATTAATTGTCACCTCATAATGAATGACTGGCTTGTAGTGGCACTGGTGACGGGTGGGGTTTGGTTCCCGCCCGGGTCTGAGTAGTGCACGAAAAGTTATCCAACATACATAACTCTCCAAACACTGATTTACACATGAGCCGAGTGCTATGGAGAACTTTATTGAATAAATCATCTCTGTGATTGTTTTGCAGATGTGTCCAATTGTTTTACAAATACGGTATGAGATTTCGCAATGAGAAAGCTTTCTGATTTAGTGTAGCGCAAAATTTTTAATAGTAGGTAACAAGAAGAGTAGTACAGGTGCAAAACCAGGAATGTCACTAAAACTCAAAAAGAAATTTTTTGATGGCAATATTTTAATTTTCCCGGGTATTTTTATTTGGCATTACACAAAAAGAGTAAAAACAAGTATAGTCAGATGTATTACTTAAGTCTCAAAATTTTACAGGAACAAAACAGGGAAGGTTCATAGTGTAACGGAACGTAAGAAGGAATGTCCAAGCTGTAAAAAATTATAAAAACAATAAAAAATCATTTTAATATTATCTACTATATAAAAATAAGTCGGGTTTTCCTTCCTGACGATATAACTCCAGAACGCACGAACCGATTTCCACGGTTTTGCATTCGTTGGAAAGGTCTAGGGCTCCGCAAGGTTTATAGCAAAGAAAATTCAGCATTGCACCCGTGCGAAGCCGGGGCGGGTCGCTAGTCTACTATATAAAAATAAGTCGGGTTATCCTTCCTGACGATTTAACTCGAGAACGGCCGGACCGATTTTGATGAAACTTTTTGTGTGGGTTCGAGTGGGTCCAGGGATGGTTTATAGCAAATAAAATTCAGCATTGCACCCGTGCGAAGCCGGGGCGGGTCGCTAGTATGTTCCTAAAAATAAGACTTTATAAGGTAAACTAAAGTTCCTATTATTAGTTTATAATTTTAAGTGACACTTAGGAAGGAAGTTTTGATAAAAATAAATATTTATTAGATAACTTTTAGTTTTTGTGACATTTCTTGTTTTGCCTCTGTACTCTTCTTATAGGTGACACAAAGAGTTGCCATTTAAAAAAAAGCTACGTACCCACATATAATCTCATTGGCGTGGGCAGAGACAATAGGCTGCCAGATCTCTCGTGCTTCAATCACATCCATCAAACGACTCATTCATGCTCCTCGGTTTCGGGGATTCTTTGTCTGGCTTTTCTTCTATAGGTACGTCGCTGTAATCGATGTAAGTACGCGTAGGTCGTCCTCTACTGACCTTTGAGTATTAAACCAACCGGAGACGCCACTGACAGGCGTTCCCCTCTGCCAAAAAAAAGTGTCGGTCAACACGCATACCTGTTATATACAACTAGTTTTTTTGAGTTCACGGAGTGCTTGGATTGGTGAATGTATTTGTGTGCATCTAGTTCAATACATACATATAATCACGCCTCTTTCCCGTAGGGGTAGGCAGAGACCACTTCTTTCCACTTGCTACGATCCTTACATACTTCTTTCGCTTCGTCAACTTTCATTGTTCCTTTCATACATCTAGTTCAAGCTAGTGTTTAATTGTTTTGTTAAAAAATGCGTTTGTTTTAACATTATTTGTGATTGTTTCCTCGTCCCCCCTGCAGAAATTGGCAGACTTTTTTGCAAAGAAACTAGTGCGCGTGACGTCTCCTGTTGGTTTAATACTCAAAGCTACTGACTCGCCTATTCACAACACCCTCTTATATTTGTCTCATTAAGCGACTTCCATTCATCCTTAAGATGACCAAACCACAACATCATGCCTTTTTCAATCCTAGCCTATATTTTATTCAACACCATTCTTCACTCTATCAGTCGTACTCCACTTATGCTGCTTAACGAGCGCATTTCCACTTCATTTATTTGACTTTCATGCTTCTGCCATTCCCAACTCACACTGTCACATCAACGTGGGTACAGTCAAGAGCAAGTCAAGCTCTACACCACCAGTTTAAGCTCAGTTCTGATTTATACTGCGCTCCATAGAATACAGGGCCGGTTCAAAGTCCAATCTCTACGTGCTCTTGACTGTACTAAATTAACTCCATCATGTATAGCCAGGCGTAAAAATTACACAATATTTAAAAATGTACTCTTATTGGGAGCTCTTACAAAGCGTAACAGAAAAAGCGCAATTCGTCATACACCCCAATTGGTATATTCATTTAAACAAATTATGATGCAATCGAACTTTAGTTGTAATAATAATAATCATTTATTTCGGACAATATACAGTCCATTTTGTTAGTAAATTTAAACTTATTCTATGTTAGTGCCTTAACCTATAGGTACATCAATATATTTACAAAAAGAACATAAAAGCCCATAGACCTGGTTCCAACTCTATCCAAAGATTGTGTTAGAACCAATCAGGACTTTAGCCCAGTGGCGCACAATGGGTGAGTGAGTTATGTCTAACAAATTTTCTTAAATATCGATTAATAACAGCATGTTTTCCATAGAAAGCACTAAATTCAGCTACGATAATTCATTTTTGGGAAAAATTTAACACATTAAAAATAGCTGAAATCGAATAAGTAGTCGATACTGAATAAACTAATTTTAGGAATTGCGCTTATTCTGTTACATGTTGTATATGCCAGATTTATCATTTTATTATACAGCTTACTTACTTCACGAAGCTACATTCCATCGCTGGAACCGTTCGACTGGAATTCTGAATCTGGCATTAGCATATATAAGACATGTTTTCAATCACAACAACCAGTGATACGTTAAAAGCGTAGCCCGCACCAAATGGACTGTAATTCCAGAGATATGATCGACGGTTTTACTTGTAATCCCGACAGGATAGCGATTTAAGCCCGTTTTAATGGATTAGTCTGGGTTTGACTATGCTACGGATTTAGAATCGCGGTTGCTAGTAATATAATCCTATTATAGAATCCTAACAATACTTCGTTTATGCGATCAATTCACTCAGATGATTAAGTTGTAATATGGTAACTCGTTACACAGGTTTTCAGATTTATTGTTTCTGCCATGTCAAAGTCAAAGTCAAAATGTTTTATTCAAAACAGGAACTTACAAGTCCACTTATTGAACGTCATTTCAACTCCACCGCTTCAGTATGTATGGTTGAGGAGAAGAAGTTATGTTAACACTGAATTATGTTGCCGAAATAAATTTACCTATTTTCTCGTTCTTTCGTCATTTTCATTGCAGAATGCAGACGAAGTCTAAAGATATTATTCTACATCCACACTTCTACACTAATTGTATAAAGAGGAAATATTTGTATAAAAACTACTGGATTGATTTCAAAAATTATTTCACCATTAGAATTCTACAATATCCCTGATTAACACAAGCTAAATTGTATCCCTGTATTCCCAGGGGAACGGGAACTACGCGGGTGAAACCGTGCGGAACAACTAGTTATTCCATAACTGCGAAAGTAATTCGTGTCTATCACGTTTAGGGGTCCAATATATCTCGTGAAATGTGGGTATATCCAGTAATGGAATACCTCTGCCTACCCCCTCGGGGATGAAAGGCGTGAGATATTATTATTATTATAATTCGTGTCTGCCTATGTTTTTTAGGGTTTCTCAATGATTATAAAATAAAAAGTTGACCTTCTACTCATATAAAATGTTAGTCACATACGTTGGGAGGCGCGGGTAAGCTAGCTTATGAAACCAGCAGTTTTTTTTGTCGTGCTATTCAAATTAAAGTTCAAATTTCATTTATTTCAGTAGGTATATAAAATACACCTTGAAACGTCAATAACAAGCCACACTAAACTCGTCCATGAAGATTGGCTAAATGTAAACAGCAGCCCATTTCCACCGACGAGTTGCTGGTTCCAAATGCAGTATTTCATAGTTCACCGGCATTTAAAAACTAAATTAAACCAAAAGTCTATTATCAGACTCAACAATTTCTGTCGGTCCTCTTCAAATGTCAAGCGATGACTAACCTTGTCATGCTAGAGAGCTGTCAAGAACCGCCATTTGTCAATTTTGACATGTCCGGTCCTTGTCGGAGTCAGGAATGTAGAAGGGAAATTTCGTTTTATTTTATGATTCACAAGCGGTTCTGCGCGGTTTCACCAGTGTAGTTCCCGTTCCCGTGGGAATACGGAAATTAAATATAGCTTATGTTTCTCAGGGACCTTCTAGCTTTCAATTGGTGAAAGATTTTTTTTAATCGGTCCAGTAGTTTTTGAGATTATTCGTAACAAATATACAAAAATACAAATCTTTCCTCTGTATAATATTAGTATAGATGTATTTTACCTTCACCAACGCGTTATTGCTAGAGATGCGTCATTTCGAGAATGATATGTAAAAATTATATGAAATGAATTTTCATACGTTACACCTGCTACTTATGAAACCGCATATTATCATGTATTTATTTCATATTTATCATGTGAGTTTTATTTCACTTTTAATATATTTAACTTCCAGTATCTAGTGTGATATTTCACACGTGAAATAATGTGAAAAAAAAATCATCAAATTATAGGTTCATGTTAAAATTATCGATGCTACCTTTTTACGACTTAACCGCAAAACCGTTCTTCATGAAATATGTCAGGAAGATAACTTACGTTTATAGTAAGCATGGGTGCTTTTTATTTCGAAACGCGGACGAAGTCGCGTGAAAAAGCTAGTATCTATAAATTGGTTATGACTACTATCATCATCATTTAACAATTTAACGTGCCTTCCGAAACACGGAAGCGCTCGTGATATAAATGCCACTAGGCGGTCACCCATCCACTGACTGACCGCACCCAACTTTGCTTAACCAGTGTGATCGTTACAAACACACTGGCACCGAAGGGCTACGAGCGATGACTACTATGATGGATGGAAAAGCACGAAAAGTAATACAGTAATGGCTCCTTTATGGCAAACTGTTTTAAGCCAGACGTTCGCAATTATGATTACTTACGACATTAAACTTAATAGAATTTAATGATTGTCTTTTATGACGGAATTACATTGAATAACTTGGTCTGGTGACTGTCATTACCGTTAATTATTTATCTCAGTTTTTTTAACATTACATTCTTTAGTAATTGTTTCATTATACGTTTTGTCCTGTTTTTTGAATGTTATCGAGTAAAATTATTTCGGGTTTGGGTTCGAATCCTGGCATGTACCAATGAGTTTTTCAAAAACTTACGAACATATTTATCACTAGCTCGACAGTGAAGGAAAACATCGTGAGGAAACCCGCAGGTCTCAGAATTAATTCTGAGACATGTGTAAACAGACCCGGTCCGGCGATGGGCTCACCACCTATCACGTTTAGGGGTCCCATATATCTCGTGAAATGTGGGTATATCCAGTAATGGAATACCTCTGCCTACCCCCTCGGGGATAAAAAAGGCGTGAGATTATATATATATATCGAGTAAAATTAAGGTGCCGTGATATTTTGAGTAAAATTATATGTCATGTTCAGAGAAACAGCACGACGATTCGATTCGATTTTGCGATTCCATACTTTGAAGTATTTATTTATTTATTTAACTTCATGTACCAAAAAATGTACGTACACATGGCGAACTTAGGCTAAGCAGAAATAATGTGGCGGAATGGTATTCAACCGACTTAAAAAAAAATAGGTTTTCAATTGGACTGTATGTTTTTTTAAGTTTCTTACTTCAGAACTTTGGACTGGATGAACCGATTTGGATGATTCTTTTTTTATTTGATAGCTGGTGCTTCCCGTGTTCTTACAATTTACACTTACATCCATGAGAAAACCACATAAGTTGAAGTCGGTTTTTTACTATCTAGCTGGAGTTCTATGTTATTACTTCCAGTATGTTTGTTGTAATAATCGTGAGTGTTAGCCAATCGTATAGTTCACCATCGAAAGTTCTGAGGTAGCAAACATAAAAAAATCTGTCCCATTGATTGAAGAGCTCCTTTTTTTTGAAATCGGTTGTAAATACGATCACGCCTTATTCCTAAGAAAGTCGGAATAGGTACTTCGTTTCTGAAAGTTACACATGCCTCAGAAGCAATTCTGGACCTGCGAATTACATCATGATGTTTTTCTTCTCGCTCTATTTGTAGTATTATTATTTAAGTTACAGTCTAGAGTATCAGTGGAACCATCGCAAAATGTCAGATTAGCAAAATTTTGCTAATCTGACATTTTGCGATTTCCACTTATTATTTACTAGCAGCGCCTCGCGGTTTCACCCGCGTAGTTCCCGTTCCCTTGGGAATACGGGGATAAAATATAGCCTCTGTGTTATTCTGATGTATAAGCTATATAACAGTAAAGTTTCATCAAATTCAGTTTAGTAGTTTTTGCGTGAAAGAGCAAAAAACATCCATACATCTACACATCCATACATACAAACTTTCGCGCTTATAATATTAGTAGGATAGTAGGCTTATTAATTACTTTCGCGCGCATTTACACTTTCGCGTTCCCCAAGACATATCCCCACTATGACAAGGATTGTAGCTAACATTCAAATAGTGTTGAAACGTCATTCGCGGCAATAAATCAAATATGTCAACTTCAAACGACTCTGTTGATATATGGTTGACTGATGTCTCTTCATTTCGGAGCTAAACGCAGAAAACATAAAATCACGTGAAGTGTTAAACGCGTTTGTTCTCGTTTATGTAGTTTCATGTCTGAAAGGTTCATTTGCACTGTCGCTACTATATTAGCATCGCTAAAAATTTATTACCAGCTCAACGGTGAAGGAAAACGTCTCACGAAAAACTTCCGACCCCCACAATTCGTGCTGGGGCTCAGTTTAGGGGTCGAAAAATAAACTGATTAAGAGTGGGTATTTTATAGAATGAAATACCTCTGCCAATCGCCTTGGGGTTAGAGAAAAGAAGTGCCCCTTGTGAGAAGTGCACCAACTGCGAAATGCACATTTTGCGTGGAGTGCTCATTCTGCGTCAGAGCCCACTGTACTACTGATAAACTGACTGTCTGATTGGTGATGTATCAACGCACTGCTTAAACCGCTGGACATAGAGACTTGAAATTTTGCACATAGATAGCTTTAGTGTAGGCATCCATTAAGAAAGGATTTTGCTAAATTCAACCCCTAAAATAAACCTGGGGTGAAATAAACCTGCACGACCGAAGCCTCGGGTAAAAGCTAGTACTAGTATAAAAGAAGAAACTGACTGACTGACTGATCGATCAACGCACAACCGAAACCGCTTGGTCTAAAATCATGAAATTTTGCACAGTGGTTTCTTAGTCGACATTTAAGTGAAATTAAAAATAAAGGTAGTAATAAACAAAGAAGCTCAGTTTCGTCTCATAAAAATACCGGTTCAGTCCCAGTAGGCCACTGGGATATACCGAATTACCGATCGAGTTTACCACTGCCTGCGTCAAGCGTCCAGTAATTAATCAACCGGCTGACAACCGAAGCGCGTCATAATTAAGGGATGGCCAGCTTCGGATTTTTGACAAATATCCGGTCTGTTTATTTGTTACAACCCTCGGCCTCGGATAATCCCGTTGTAAACAAATTTGGGTGGATTAACAAGTGATGGATAGTGGACCGTTTGACAGCTGTGATTTTTGCGAAAAATATGAATCGTTTTTTTTGTTGATCGTTGTTGAGATCGTTTGGGAGATTTGTAGCCTGAACAGAAGTTTTTTAAATTATAACTATAACACAGAATAAAACTTAAGCATACGGAAGCTAAGTAAATAGATGTTCCATCTAGGCAGGGTCCATACTTCTCAAAAATCTATAAAATCTATGTAAATCCAAATATTCACGGAAGAATACCAATTTTCAATCAATAAAGGCCTTTCTTGATTGAAAATTGGTATTCCTCCATAAGCGTACGAGTAAAGCGGTAGGTATAATGAAAACCAGCTCTACTAAGCTAAGTATTATAGCTGGGTAGGGTAAGCTGATTTTCCCCTTTTGCCAAGGTATACCTACACTGCAAGAAATGTTTCTCCAGTTTTGTGTCTTTGTCGGCTATAAATAGATCTTTATTCTTGCAACATTCTAACCTAACATAGGATAAGAACATTGTTACTAAAATAATAGGGTCTAAGTTGCCCGAATAAAGTAATTATAATAATCATATTTTCTTCTTTATAAAGAACAATGGCAAAAGTCCATGTGTTCTGGGTACCCCACTTACACCTGCCCACGGAAGACGAAACCGTGTAAAATCGATAGTTCTTGGACAGACTAAGATAATATGTAATCATACCACATTTTTATAAGTTGAGGTTTAAAAGTTATTCGTTACCTAGTGAATTTTGTAGGTGATTATGAGATTTTAGGTACCAAAGACGTGTAAAGAAAAAGTTTCTCTAGGAAAGAAAATGATTTTCTTCCAACCTCTTTGTTAGAAAATAGCACTGCCTACCACATGCCATATAAGTTACTCTATGCCAGTGAATGATGGCTTGGGCAAAAAATATCGATACCTATATTAAAATATCGATATTTTTCCAAATAATAAATTAGCATATTATATATATCGTCGATATTTTTAATGGCGATATATCGACATTTATTTAACAGTATCGAATTCGTATCAATTTTAATATATTTTTAACGCAATTCTGGTTTCGTGTTTCATTTCATGTTAGGTACTAGATACTTGCCGACTCAAGCATTTATAAAAATATACTATTTTCATCGTCCTTTTTTACGAACTTGGGAATATGTATATGTAGTAATAATAATGTAAAACTGACGATATATCGATATTTTTCACTCAATTTTTATCTATAGTTTTTAGAAATGTCGATACGATAAATATCAATTTATTTTTTCACTTGGCCATCCGTAGTGAATGACATGGTTGACGTGATGACACGACGTTCAATTTTACCACAACAACAAAAAAGTTTTTGTATTAATCAAAGACATTAAAATATAATAGCATAGAGGGGGCATTGGGAATATTTTCATATAAAACTTTGAAGCTCAAGCGTCATGTCCTTGTCATGTCAGTTAGTATGAACGCGAGCTGTCATTCGGTCGAAATTGTACTAGACTTATTCCACTTGGAATAACTTTTGGCTTCAAATAATCCTCGCTCTGTCCCCTTCATGCCTTATATTATATTTTAATCTCTTTGGTATTAATAGATTTCCCAATCGATCGATTCGTGTTTCTATGATATTTCTGTTTTATTTGACTCAATATTTTCAACTGCTAGATTAATTTAAAAATATGGAAAATTTCGACTTGTTATGAGTCAATATAACAAGCATAGTGTGATACCCCGTGGGTGTCTATTTCAGTGGGTACCAAAGCTGCCGATATTCTTTAATGGATTTTCAAAATGGCGTCTCACTGATTTAGCTTCCTCGTTAAAAATATGGACCATAGTGATGTAAATGATTATCTATGAGTTGGAATTCATCATTATAACACATCATCGTTTCTTGCTGGCTCTTCTCGGGGTACCTACTGCATTTGGAAACATCAACTCGTCGGTGGAGATGGGCTGCTGTTTACATTTAGCGAATCTTATTAGACGTTTAGTGTGCCTTGTTATTAACGTTTCAAAGTGTATTTTATATACCTACTGAAATAAATGAATTTTGAATGTTGAATCAGCCCTTCGGAGTGCTGGGCTTGCTCTCGCAAGATAGGCCAATATTAATATCGGAGGTAAGTAATGCCGTAAAAAAGTTGGGCTCACTAATAAGTAATAACACAAGGCGGCGTGGCGGTATGTGATAAGGGGCTTGCTGCTTAAGGGTCCGAACAGACGACCGAAGTGGAAAGGATTTTGTTACAAATAAAATTGAACTTAGTTTTCTTTAACATGTATGGACAAGATAATAGTCAATCCTAATAAAGATAGAGGCAAGTGGCGACCCGAGGGCTGGCAGTTACTTCTCCCAAAGAATCAGTATAGCTGTTCAGAGGGGGAATGCTGCCAGTGTTCTGGGAACATTGCCCCGATGCGGCGTTGTGGATGAAATTTTTTATTTATAATAGTTTTTAAAAGTGCAATATTTTTTTTTTATAAATTTGTAAAATTATTGTAATTATTTTAGTATTTAATTACATTCTTGATTAAAAAAAAAAAGATAGATAATTATGTCCCAGAATTAATTCTGACGCATATTATTATGTTATAGCACCCCGGTCCGACAGTAGATACACCACATTTCAAAAATATACGTATCTGCCTACCCCCTCGGGTATGTACTGATAAATATAATAATAATAATATAATCTCACGCCTTTTTATCCCCGAGGGGGTAGGCAGAGGTATTCCATTACTGGATATACCCACATTTCACGAGATATATTGGACCCCTAAACGTGATAGGTGGTGAGCCTATCGCCGGACCGGGTCTGTTTACACATGTCTCAGAATTAATTCTGAGACCTGCGGGTTTCCTCACGATGTTTTCCTTCACCGTCGAGCTAGTGATAAATATGTACGTAAGTTTTTGAAAAACTCATTGGTACATGCCAGGATTTGAACCCGAGCCTTACTGATTTTCGGCCGGCTCTTTAACCGTCCGGGCTATCACTGCTCTTGCTCTGATAAATATCAATGATAAATATCAACTTTTATACCTGCGTGTGATATTATCTTGTAGCGATGTCGGTGGGTGGGAGGGTATATCCACCATCCTCAATATTTAGTATCGACAGTTTTTGTGTGTTTGGTTGAGATGTCTGTTATGCAATACGTATGTGTGCTCGTGTTCTGGGTACTATTTGTACAACCGGGATAAAAAGTAGCTATTACTCTACGGTCAGTACTGTCACCGGTGAGTTTCAATGATATTGAAACTCATGGTAAACGGTGCAGTACTGGCCGTGTCATCGCTCTCTACATTGAAATGTCGAAGCGTCAAAGCTGTCTTCTCTCTACTCTCTCAAAGTGATGTGGTTATTTAATACATATAATATATTATATTCCGTGGCGCTTACTCTACTCTGAACCCTTGGACTCAACATACTAATACTATATAGAGAAAAAGATAACAATACATTGTAAGAAATCTTACCAAACCTGTTATATCGAAATGTAGAAGTTCTATCCAGACATTTAGCGGTGACAAGAGGATAAAACACCATTGTTCTAAAGCGGAACTCTAAAAATAAAGCAAGCTGGTGAAAATGCAATTTCTTTTCAATCTCCGCCGTATGGAAACTCTGTCTTTAATGTCAGACTTTTTCTGTTTTAAGGCAAGTAGCTGAACGCTCTATAGAGACTTCAAAGAGTCTTTTTAACCGACTTCAAAAAAGGAGCAGGTTCTCATTTAAAGCGTATGTTTTTGTTGGTATTTTAACCCTTATCTCCCTCAAATCTAAACCGATTAAAAATGTTTTTTTGTTGAAACGGATTTAGTTTAAGATTGGTCCCAGCCCGTATAAGCTTCGTAAAAATCTGATGAAAAAGTTCAGGTGAAGAACGGAACTCCTTGACGAAAATCGGCAAATCACTCGGTATCGACGTAACAGGTTTAGTAACAGTAGATAATGGATCCTGAGTAGGTATACAAATAATCGTAGATTCATAGTTCGCTATAGATGGTGAAACATTTTTTATACAAAGAAAACCGACTTTAGGAATAGCACTAACTTAATAAATTTAAAGTAAAAATACTTTTTTATAGACAAACATTTTTATACACAGAAGTGACCCTATTCCAAAAACTAAAATTAATCCAGAATGTTCTAGAACGACACTCGTATGTGTCATCGAAGCTTGTCACATCGCTTCCTGAACACGATTCCATCCTTGTCTAACATCAAGGAATGCAATGACGATTGTTGTGTGTCACTCTCGCCGGACTAAATCTCTTCAAAGTCGCCACTGATAGCCCTATTAATAGTGGGCGCGTGCTCGGGAAATGTATAAAGGGGGACCGGTCGTATACTACGCGAGACTCTGAGAAACGTTAAAAACCGGCCAAGTGCGAGTCGGACTCGCGCACAAAGGGTTCCGTACTATTATCTATAGAAAGGGCAAAAAAAATATTTATTTAGTTGACGCTTTCCGCCCGAATGAAATAATATATACGTTCCTAGGGAAGTAAAATAAGAAATGTCTCAGATCACATGTAGGTAATGTAAAAACATGCGATCTGTGGCTTTCTTATTGACTTCCCGAGGTGTTTATACTTTTTTTCAGCTGGACGGAGGCGGAAAGCGGCAACTTCGTTTAGCGCAGCAGGCCGAAAGTTGCCGCTTTCCGCCCGTAGAGGTGAAAATGTTTTTGTCAACTGTTTCGCTCTTTCTCATGCGAATACAAGACAAATGCAGGGAAAGCGTCTACAAAATTTATCAGTTGGTATGGATCTATGTGAAGATCTGATGATTTATCATGCGTGAGGCTTGGGTTCGAATCTTGGTGAAGTACCAATGAATTTATAAAAATATATGCACATAGAGATACATCTCTAGTTCGAAGATGAACTAAAAGGTCGTGAGAATACTGGCTCGCCCCAGAATTTATTTATGTGTAACAGCTCCCCGGTTCGACGGGTCCGGTGATTGGCTCACCACCTCACATGAGGCAGAAAGGTTCTTTCGGCACAGGTACTGTTACAGATAATTTTTTTAGGAAGCCACACAAATCAGTATAACTTAAAGAAATCTTCACATAGATCCTTCTTAAGTTTTTATAGATTTTTTTTATAGAAATCAACGGGTAAACCTGTGTTCAGCAGTGAACTTGATTATAGCTCCGTAGTATACGACTCTCCCCGCCAGCCGCGGCTTATCCAAAGCCGGCTTGTTTCATCAGCCATTCGCGGCCGTTTGTCTTGTGAACTGTCGGTTCGAATGTCCGTCTGTCCATCTGTACCGCCTTGAAACAAAGAATTGTCTTGGTAGGAAGAATGGTATGTCTTATATTATAGCTTTCATAGGGCAGTGATAGCCCTACGGTTAGAGGGCCTGCTTCAGATGACGATAATAATCGGGTTCGAATCCTGGCATGTACCAATGAGTTTTTAAAAACTTACATACATATTCTTCACTAGCTCGATGGTGAAGAAAAACATCGTGAGGAAACCCGTAGGTCCCAGAATTACTTCTGAGGCATGTGTAAAAGACCCGGCCCGGCGATGGGCTCACCAGTCACTACCTATCACCCTATTACTAAGACTTCGCTGTCTGTCCGTCCATCTGTCTGTCACCAGGCTGTATCTCAAGAACCGCGATAGCTATAGACAGTTGAAATTTTCACAAATTATGTATTTCGATTGCCGCTGTAACAACAAATACGAAAAACAAAATAAAATAAATATTTAAGGGGGTCTCCCATACAATAAACGCGATTTTTTGCCGTTTTTATAGATAACTAGCAGCGCCCCGCGGTTTCGCCCGCGTAGTTCCCGTTCCCGTGGGAATACGCGGATAAAATATAGCCTATGTGTTATTCTGATGTATAAGCTCTGTATAACTGTAAAGTAAAAAAAACTTCATCAAAATCCGTTCAGTAGTTTTTGTGTGAAAGAGGAACAAATATACATCCATACATCCAGACATCCGTCCAAACAAACTTTCGCATTTATAATATTAGTAGGATGATACGAAACCCTTCCGACGTCCGACTCGCACTTGGCCTTTTTTATCATTGTATCACTTGTTTCATATTTTTATTGGTGTCTAATAAAGAGTTGTTACTTACTGTCTGAATGCCTATTATGATTAATTTAAAAAACTAAGGACCAGTTATTCTACCAGGAGTGCGATTTTTGAATCTCACTGGTGATATCAAAATCACCGGTGACTAAAATTATCACCGATGACTTTTATGTCACCATTTTCCAAAAACCGTATTTTTGAAAGTCACACGCTGTTTTCAATAAATCGTCGCAATCACAAAATATCACAATCGAGCCCCGCTACTAATTCTTCCAAAAAAACATACTTTGGCATTTTTGGCAGATGGCACTACGTCAACTGTTAAAAACAATCGCATGGTGATTTCAATTACGAGTGGGTGGGGCACTCGTAAATCGATATCATAGGTATGACAAATGTAAGTCACCGATGAGTTTCAAAAATACAAACTTTCGAAAATCACTCACATCGGTGAGATTCAAAAATCGACCCCCAGGACCTCTTTAAAAGTCACTCCAGTGACGTCACCAGTATGATCGTCATCGAACGCGCAATGAATCTGGATAGACGGGAATAAATCCCGGACGGAAATAGTGCGACCTTTCCCACTCAGGTATCCGAGGTATTTGTGCTTGCATAAGAAGTGGCGAATACACTGAGGCACAATTAATCGCCCATAGCGACGTTTTCATACATTCAAAGTCACTTTTAGTACGAGATCCGGCCGCAAAAAAGTGTAGGGATCGAGTATAAGCTACAAACCAAATTTTTACTGATTTTTCAAAATCTTTATGTAGTTGCCCCTTTGTGTATATTGCCGCTTTATGTATAAAGATTTTGAAAAATCAGTTGATTTTTCATGATTTTTCAGAGTCTTCATGCATATTGCCGGTATTTTATTTAAAAAAACAAGTGAATGGAATTTAAAATCATGATTTTTGTTTATGCGTAAAAATTTGGTTTGTAGCTTATACTCGATCCCTACACTTTTTTGCGGCCGGATCTTAGGCTATTTGGATCTGATGTCTAGAAACCAAAAAAGTACTTTGGTTACTATAAAGGAGCGGACTGCCTGGGCTGGAGATGAGAATCCAAAAACTCAAAACACAACCTAACAACATAGACATTAATATGTCTATGCCTAACAACCAAAGAGATTAAAATATAATAATTTCAAAAAAAGAAACATAAATCTTAAAAGAAATAGCTATTTTGCTGGCTACGGCCAGTCATCAACAGTTACCTTTTTCACTTTCGTACATATTTATCACTAGCTCGACGGTGAAGAAAAAGATCGTGAGGAATCACGGAGGACCCAGAATTAATTCTAAGGCATGTGTAATAGACTCGGTCCTGCGATTGGCTCATCACCTATAACGTTTAGGGGTTCAAATAATATAATGGTGAAACGCGGGTATTTCCAGAAATGGAATACCTCTGCCTAACCCCTCGGGGATAAAAGGCGACAATTTGGTGTTTTTTTTATTAAAATGTATTTATTTCCGTAGGAAATTGCTAATTACACTTAGAAAAAGTCAATCGCCTAATAATAAGTCACTTTGAACTTGTCCATGAAAATTGGCTAAATGTATACAGCAGCCCATCTCCACCGACGAGTTGCTGGTTCCAAATGCAGTACCAAATTACCAAAGAATTTTATACACTTTTACCAAACGCGGCAATCTAACATGTGACAGCCTTAACCATGATTGCTTAATTCTAAGTTCTAAGAATACTGCCCCGAGCTTTTAGACAGGCAGGTGAGTAAGAAGACTAATACACTGCCATCTATTCTAAGCTTGCCTCGAATAACTTGTCAAAGTCTAGCCTACAGGTGCCTTTATTTAGATATTAGGTCGTGGACGTTGCAAGTTGAGTCGACGGTGGATTGACGCGATCGCAAATAAAATGCAGCTTGTATTTGGGACGGAGATTTTTTTTTGTTGGTATTTAAAAAGGTTAAACGGAGCCTCGTTGTCTACCCGCATAAAAATATTCCGTCTACCCACATAAAGACAGGTATAATGACCTCACGGGGCGATTACAAAACGGGGATTGTAGTTAGACATTTTGTATGGGTTAATGTAAACCTTTCACAAGTAAATTCGTCACATTTGTGTGTCATACATTGAAAGTCATTTCGTCACAATCATGAAGAAGTATATGTAAACGCGTCACTGGTACGAGCTATTGTTATTTGAAGACAACAATTTAATAAAAGCCTTAACGACTTGGACATACGGTCAATAATAGAACGAAGAACAGGGCGCTCCGATAGCCACGCGCGTATTTATTCTTTTCATCCAATTATTAACTGTATGTCTGAGTCGTTTAAGCTTATATTGAATTGTTGTCTTCAAATGCGCTCCTCGTCGCTTCCAGTGGTATGCGCTTAGGCCTAGATTCGGGAGAGGACGCGACCAGTGGCTAAAATTATGATAATGATGACAAACTGAATCACACTAACTGACATTCATAAAACACTTAAAAAAAGAGCCGGTTAAATCAAAGAGACATTGCCCTAAAAACAGACGAAGGCAACATTTCCTTATGCCCTATAAATTCTCGGATAAAACAAATCCATAATATACCGAGACGTGTGGACACTACTGTTTACGATTCTAAATCGTAAACAGAATACTAATAAAGCGATGGAGATCAAAGCTTTAAATCGATTGGTAGTAAAACGAGTGATCGGATGCAGATCGCACCTAACAGACGTTCGTGGCGTAACATAAGCACTTGCTGACCAAAATTAAGTGTTGAAGGTATACAAATACATGGTCTTGATTCCCTATGTGTTTCATGCGTTTTGTCCGATGGGTTTGATCATGTCGCAGCTAACCTATTTTATATTGGCAACCTTTATCGCAATCGGTTTGATTTTGACGTTCAATAAGTCATTACCGCCAGAGTTTATAGAGCAGTGACAGCCTTACGCTTAAAGAGCCTGCTTCACATGATGAAAATCAGTGAGGTTCGAACCCTAGCATACATATTTATCAATAGCTTGACGGTGAAGGAAAGCATCGTGAGAAAACCCGTAGGTCCCAGAATTGATTCTGAGACATGTGTAAATAGACCCACTACGGCGATGGGCTCACGTTTAGTTAGAGGTCCAATATATCTCGTGAAAAGTGGGTATATCCCGTAATGGAATACCTCTGCCTACCCCCACGGGGATAAAAGATATATATATATATATATATATATATATATATATATATATATATATATATATATAGAGCAAACACCGCCCGTAAAACAAATTTCGATGAAAGACCATTCCGGTTCCCATTATAAACAAACAATAACACTTGAAGTATTATATGGCATTATCATTCTCCGGGCAAAACTGGAAAAGGTCGCCAGTCTGTTTATATAAAAGAAGAATTTTACTGGCTGCTTGATTGACTGTCTGACTGACTGATCCATCTACGCACAACTGAAACCGCTAAGTCTAACAGCATGAAATTTTGCACAAAACTGCCTTAAATGACGCAAGTAAGCACTAAGACGGTCGTTTTTGAAATTCAATGCGGGCAATGCAGCTGGTTACCCGTTAGTAGACTATATAAATGCCTCGATATTTAATATTGTAAATGTCGGAATATTTTCCTCGATAACAAACACTGCATAACATGATAATGAGTAAATAGTACCTACGTAGATACAGCGTCACGTGGATAATAAAAATGTTAACTATCGATCGTATTGGAGCAAATACCATTAGGTCGATTCAAATGCAGTAGTCGAGCTTTATAGATTATAACTGTACTGTGAATTGATATTTTTATATATCAATATATATAGCGGGAGCTAGGCTGACCTGTGACCTGTTGAAAGTCGCAGGTACACGCTGGATACTTGAAGCACAAGACCGGTTCTTGTGGCGATGCTTGGGGGAAGCAGTGGACATCTTTCGGCTAATATCACATCACACATCATCAACCCGTAACAGCCCACTGCTGAACTAAGGGTCTTTCCTCACACAGGAGGAAGTATGGGCTTTAATCTCCCGCGCGAGCCCACCGCGGATTGGGAGATGGTGTTAAGCTAGTGGCCACTTAAAAGTCAGAATTTTTCAAGCCACCCAAGGGTATCTGACATGGCTTAGCGACTTCCATTGTGCGTAAACACAATGACCAACAATTTACCGTGCCTTCCGAAACACGGAAGCGCTCGTGATATAAATGTCGGCTAATATGTTTCCTGTGAAAACGGGTACGTCATTCGGCTGTATATGGTGATATTCCTTCTTCAGATTCCCGCCAAAACGCTTGTAGTTCTCGCAGTCGCCACCGGTTTCTAATTTCCAGATAGCAAGAGCCCGTAAAACGTGGTATTTCTTCACAGATTTATCCGCTGCTAGAATCAAAGGGTAACGAATCATAAAGAACATTATTTATTATCTGTAGACGGCTATATGAGTTATAGGATGGGAACGGAAGGCGTAGATTTACGGCATAATGTAGCAACGGGTTTATTATTGCAAGAATAGATATTCTGCCGGTTTATTGCGGATTTTTTATTTTACTGCAGATTGATCGGTTTTGTTGCTAGTATCATCATTAAGAGGGGCATGCGTAGAGTACCACTTTCGCAAAATTTCTCTTCGATACATAATGTCACATTAAGGAAATGTCACATGATCATCGACAATAATAATGCACTCTGAATTCGATGTGAGTGTTGTGACACTGCGTAAAATTACTGTGACTTTTTGAGAATAGCAGATTTTGCGTAAACTAACAGACTTTTTGATAATTAGAATTTTTGCGTAAAACAACTCCCAGTGGCATGAAATACTAAACAAAAGTAGGTAGGTCGTGCTTATTCGCCAGAGTCAGAAGCCTAATTAAACAGATTTATGCAGTATCACAACTTCAAAATAAACTTCTATATTATGTTTATAAAACACTTATAAATGTCAATAGCCTAATAATAACGAACTCTACACTGGTCCATGGAGATCGGCTGAATGTATCCACCGTCGAGTTGCTGGTTCCAAATGCAGTACCCCGAGAAGAACCAACAAGAAACTCAAGGGCAGTTCTTTTTACAAACATAGAACATACGTTTACATCACACATTTGAAGAACATTTGTCAGATTCTATGGGCGCCGGATTCCTTAGACGATCTTTATTATGAAAGAATCTTTAACAAACAAGATTCTAGAAATGATTGGAATATAACATTGCATTAAACTACAAACACAGGTCCTGTCTAGCGTCACTGGGTCACTTGAGTCATGGCCAATTGAAAGTCTATTGGATCTGTTGCTTATTAGATGAGAATTATTTTGCTATCATTACATTTTTAAGGTTTTTTAAAGCCTTGTAATAAGTCGTAATTTTTCAGTAAACATGTAAATTTCCATTTGGAACTAACAAAAATTATTTACTTTAATAATATGTGGTATAATTATTTTATATTTGGTCCAGTTCTGATAATGGCATCGAATAAAAAAAAAAATTAGTTGAGTCCCAAACTAGGCAGGGCCTACTGTGGCTACTAAACAACTGATAAACAGCCTATTATCGGATCGGAAGGTGTACTAAAAGCTATAGACAATCCGTCCGAGTGCACTAGTACCGTGAAACCGCGGCCTAAAGACGGCATTTACGAACGCAATGGATGTGTGCGCTCGTACGAGCTTATTCGTAGAAATTATCCAATTTTAATGGATATAGTAATCCGAGTAAACTCGTACTCGCGCTCAAAATCATTTATTTATGTAGGTAAAAGAATGTTACACTTAGAAACGTCATAGTCAACAAGGCATTCTAAACTCGTCCATGAAGATTGGCTGAATGTAAACAGGAGCCCATCTCCACCGACGAGTTGCTTCCAAAATGCAGTACCCCGAGAAGAACCAGCAAGAAACTCAAGGGCATCTCTTTTTAATGTTTACATAATACGAGTAGCGTTCGAGTAGCGCGTAGATTTTGTCAACTAATAGCCAGTTGAGCCGAGTTGAGTAATCTCAGTGAATCAACAGAGCAACGTGAACGCTGCAAGATTCTTGTATTGGCATCGTTCCAGGCGCGGTTTTTCGGCTTTGAACGTAACAGGTGATCCGGAGTCGCGATTTTGGACGTGTTTCGTTTTGTTGCTTCAATGGAATGAATGCCTTTCGAAGTATACATAGGAAACTACATTACGGGTTTGGAAGGGACTCAAATCAGATGCGTTGAAACAATATATTTACTTTCTTTCAAAAGAAGGAAAGCGTTAAAAGGAAACCAGCAGATCTTATGTTCCGAGGCATGTGTAACGGCACCGTAGCCCGGAAATGGGCTCACCACCTGTCACGTAAAATACACCACTGAAAGAAGGGAATACCTATGTCTACATAACGCGACAAATCGTGTATCTACGAGTATGTAGCAAACATTCCCTTCCATCAATATTTTTAAGCTTTTTCTTCGATATGCAAGAAACATGCAGGCGGCTAAACAATGCCTTGAGTTGCTAATGAAAATAATGTGTTCCCAGAATTAGACATTCAGAAAATTAGGTATTTGAAGAAGTGTGACCATCTCACACCTACACACCAACTCCACTCGACTGAGGTGTGCGATGACCCGATGAAGGGATAAGGTCATCGCACACCTCAGTCGAGTGGAGTTGGTGTGTAGGATTAGGCACTCTCAGATTTGAAATTGAAATTCGGCGAATTGGCTCCCTTTCAAGCAGTTAGAATAGAATTGGGCTTTATCAACTAAGTCGTTTCAATAAATTTATTGAGCGGCCAAGGTGCGCAGGCGCAGGTGAGCCGGCTCACGGATTGGCATTTCGCGACTCTCCCACGCACCTCTCGTCATCTATACTTCGTTGTTTTCGCTATAAATCTTCGGTATGCGCAGTGATGCAAACAGCCAACTGGTCTGATTTTTGCTGTCACGTTTTTGAGTGGATGCAGGACTTGTATTACTCAGCTCTTCCCTTTGATGTCGCTATTCGGGCCTCATCTTTGTCTGACATTTGTACTTTTTTGATTACCCGTGTAATTTGTGTTCTATTTTTGACTGTGATGATTTGATGTGTTTTGGTGCTTACTGTAAACTTGTATGGTTACTGATTAAAAAAATATCTGTATGCAAAAAATCGTGATGGTCTATTACACTGTTGCAGGCTGCAACTTGCAACATTACGGGAGGATAAATAATCAGACCACCAAATATTGTTTCCTATAATTATATACTATTAGCTAGCTGGTGTCCAGTTGCGTTGCCCGCGAGGATCCTGTTTATTCCCGTTCCCGTGGGAATTCCCAAAAATCCCTGCTTAGTGCTAAACTTCATACTTCCAGACCCAGCGATTTTTCTGATAGATCAGTTAGTTAGTCAGTCAGACAGACAGAGAGTAAACAGTTTCTTCTTTTATATAATTATCTAGAAGATAGATGAAGGGATTGTGACTCATGCAAAACAAATAGACAGACAGAGCTCCCATTGTATTAGTGCAAGTTTAATCCAATTGGAAATCGTTTGGCACTAATTCGATTAGCGCGGGGCACGCTAGTGCGACTCAAGATAGTATTTTATACGCGAATAGGTCGTTAAAGCTTGCCGTGAGCGGGGATTCATGGCGTTTTGATGACCTAATTGGCGCTTAAGAGGCCGCCTATAGCCGTATACAGAAAGAAAGCTGAAAACTTATCAGCGCTTATAGGCGCCGGTCTACGCAGGGAACCGGCGCAGGCATTTATATGAACCAGCTCCGATAAGCGCCGACAATCTTCGACAGGCGCCGGTCAGCGCTGGTGCCGCCCGCCAATCATCGTACGAGATTTTGCTCGCTCTGCTTCAATCTGCTTGCTATATGTAGAATGGACTAGCGCCGATAAGCGCCGATAAGCGCTGATAAGTTTTCAGCTTTCTTTCTGTATACGGCTTATGCTCAGCCCACCCCCGCGACCCTCGCGTGTATTGTAAAGGATGATAATTTTACTTCATAACGTCATAAGAAAGCATTCATGAAGGTAGTGCCTCTATCGCTTGTTCCACGCTCTTGCTTGCACTCTGAGCTCGCACGAACGTGACAATGATTCATGCTTTTTCGTGTGTGCAGTAGGCATCCATCGATTTATAAGACGTTACAGTAGAAAAGAAAATAAGTTATTTACCTGCTGACTTTCAAGTATGAAGCATTTATTTAGTCTGTAAGATTTATAATTTAATTTCGTGGTGTTTACGCACAATGGGAGTCGTTAAGCGATGTTGAGCCACCCCTGGGTGGCTTGAAAAATTCTCGCAATGACACTAGCCTAACTCCATCTCCCAATGAGCGGTGAGCTCGCGGGAGATTCTCTGCTCGAAGTCATACGACAGAGATCGAGAGTCATCAACATCGCGCGGAGAATCAGTACGCTGAAGTGGAAGTGGGCCGGTCATGTCTCCAGGCGGACTGATGGCTGCTGGAGCCGACACTTGTTGGAGTGGAGACCGAGTTTAAGAAACGAAGTGTAGGGCGCCCTGCGTCACGATGGACCGACGACCTAAAGATGGTGGCTGGCAGTGGATGGATGTGGGCTGCCCAACACCAGAATGGGTGGCGCTCCTTGGGGGAGCCTATCGTCCAGCAGTGGATGGCAATTGGCTGAATGATGACTGCGACATATAGGTAATACATCAAATATTTAGTTAAACATATCTGTGACTCATTATCATCACCATTTTCGAGCCATTAAACTGGGAATCCGGGCGTTTAAAGAAAGGCCAGTTCGAAATAGTTAACTCTCAATTCCCGGCCAATCAAAATGTCGTAAACACGTTAAACCGCAGCCAATGTTATAAATTATCAGCATTTTATTGCGCGTGCGCTGAATTTACGGCCGTATAACGTGAAGTGGACACTGGTGACAGATATTAGTAATAATGTATGAAGATTAGATGTCCTATTAACAGTCGAAACGCTGGACGTACGAAGATGAGATTTTGGATGTGGATAGGCAGCTTGAAGAATGGATCAGTTCGTTAATAAACATTTTAAGGACGGCTAAACCGAATCAAAAAAGTATGTTACATAATTTTGGTATAGTCCGAGGTATTTAGAGAAAGACAAATTGTATAACCACTCTAAACAGTAAAAAAACCGACTTCAATCTTCAATTTATATGGTTTTCTCATGGATGCCGTTGTCATAACTGGACGAAATTTAAACCAGCTTTCAAATAAAAAAAGAATCATCCAAATCGGTTCACCCAGTCGAAAGTTCTGAGGTAACAAACATAAAAAAAAATAAGTCCACCAAAAAACACGGCTCTTCTAGTTTTGGGTCTAGTTTCATGTAAAATGTGGTGATTTTTTGTATCAGCTCAATAATGTTAAAAAAAAACACTGTCGTATTTTATTTATACAGTTATGTAGCTCGACGGTGAAGGAAAACATCGTGAGGAAACCCGCAGGTCTCAGAATTAATTGTGAGACATGTGTAACATAGACCCGGTCCGGCGATGGGCTCACCACCTATCACGTTTAGGGGTCCAATGTATCTCATGAAATGTGGGTATATCCAGTAATGGAATACCTCTGCCTACCCCCTTGGGGATGAAGGGAGTGAGATTTTTTTTTTTAACTTTTTAAATAGGCTGTAGTCAAAAACGTTTAAAGAAAAAGTTTCTGAGAATGATTTTCTTCCAACCTCTTTGGCTGTAGTCTTCAATTGCATCAGCAAAGTAAGGTATATCATAATTTCCAATTCCGCCAGGGGCATGGCCGAGGAATCTTATCACAGTCCGGAAAATTAATTAAAACGTAGTTTGGAAGACTCCGCTTTGTTTCGAGATAACTTGTCCATTTGCGCGATTCCTTCATTCAATTTATTCGGTCCAAGTGATAGGGGAATGAAGAAATGAAAAAAATCTTTCTTGTCTCCACACAAAGTTCCAAATTAAAGTAGATACAATTCTTAAGATGTCAGGAAGAACATTAGTGGAGACAGGAGCCCAAACTAGGTAAATCCTGTGTCTTGGAGTCCCGGTCTCTCCAACGGGTAGGTAAGTTTAATTATGCGGGTGGTTCCAACTTAAGTTTTGTAAGGAGAGTTTTCTTGTTGTCTGAATTTAGTTTGATAATTTTTTGACCGACTTCAAAAAAAAGGAGGACTTTCTCAACTCGTTTTTTATGTTTGTTACTTTAGTACTCCGTCATTCATAAACCGATTTGAAAAAAAAGTTTAAGGAATATACTTTCACATTAGTCCGGGTTTTATCAAAATCTAGTTCTGGTTATAAGATCCTTAAGGAATTGACAGAACTCCTCAAATTGTATAGGCATACTTAAAGTGATTTGATATTTTCAGCTAAATTTTACACACTTCCATACAGATAAAGAAGACCATAATATTACCTAGTCACAATTATGAAAATTATACAAGAAAAACGGTTTGTTTGCACCGCACGGATGAAGTCACATTCGTTCAATATAAGTGTGTAATCAAAATAATAGAAGTTTTCTGGAATCATCTTTTTAAAATTAATTATTATTCGCAATTTAATTTCGATATTGTCTACTATCGGCTACTATACAAATATTAGGAGTCAAAGTTCCCGTGACTTAGACCCCCGTGGTACAGTTGAAAAGTTTCGAATCTTATTGTGCTTGAAAGTTGAACTGGCTTATTGGTATTCGTCCGGGTTTCCGATGTGGACGGATATTTCATAGCGGTATTTGGGTCTGTTGGCATCCGGGCTTTGTCTATAGTTTCCTGGACATCGGATTCGTGAATTAATCCTTTCAGTGCAGTATTCTATAAAACGGAGGTCGATACGTTACCTGTGCTTACAATATGAATATCAAGTAGTTGCCGGAGTTTTGTGGCTTTGTCTCTTAGTACAATATTATTTCTAACGCCATCTGCCGGTGAATGGCCGTATTATTAAAAAAATATTTGTTTGTTTAAAATTACGTTTTACAGGAAATGCAACTATGCAATTGAACTTAAATTGCAAAACTGTATCAGTATACAAAATTTCATCAAAATCGTTAGAGCCGTTACCGAGATTCCCGATGTATAAATATACATAGAAGAATTGCTCGTTTAAAGTAATATGATTCTTTGGACCTCAGAGTCCGTACATTAATCCTTTTAATGCAATAGTATTCTATAAAACCATGGTAGATGTGTTACTTCTCACCATATGGCATTATAAAAGAAGCGCTTGTAGCCCTGCGGTGCCATTGTGTTTGTAACGATCACACTGGTTAAGCAAAGTTGGGTGCGGTCAGTCAGTGGATGGGTGACCGCCTAGTGGCATTTATATAACGAGCGCTTCCGTGTTTCGGAAGGCACGTTAAATTGTTGGTCCCGGTTTTCGTTGTGTTAACGCACAATGGAAGTCGTTAAGCCATGTCATGTCAGCCTTGGGTGGCTTAATAAATTCTGATTGTTAAGTGGTCACTAGCTTAACACCATCTCCCAATCCGCGGTGGGCTCGCGTGGGAGATTAAAGCGCATACTTCCTCATGTGTGCGGCAAGACACTTAGCTCAGCAGTGGGCTGTGACGGGTTGATGATGAAATGCTTTAGTCCCGCACGAAGCTGTCATGGAGAAATGTATTTTGTCTCAACCGTTTTGAGTACCAATAGCATAAATAAAAATTTAATTCTCTATTTCAAATGTAAATTTCAAATGTAATAAAATTTCGTGCTAACGTTTTCTTAGACACCTAGAAAACCGTGATGACGGCTATAGTCGTCATTTAGTGCAATCCAGAACAGCAGAAATCCTTATCAAAATCTGTGCAACTCGTCGGTGGAGATGGGCTGCTTTTTACATTTAGCCAATATTCATTGATAAGGTTAGAGTGCCTTGTTATTAGACTATTGACTTTTTTAAGTGTAATTTTCAATTACCTACAGAAATAAATACATTTTCATTTAGCATTAAACACGTTCAAGACTTAGTTTATTTTAAAACCCATCCTAAGTCTAAGTACACAGACTTTCTCTGCCTACTGTTTATAGACACAACCGGATATAAGTTTTCAATGCAACCGGTCCACTTTCCATTCTATCTAGATAGCTTTGTAGTCTATTGATATTAAATCTTTGGCGTACCAACATAAGGGCCAATTCTACGTGTTATTTATGCAAAGTATATAGTGCGCGCTTTGATATGCGATTTATGGCACTATTAACGGAATATACGGAGCATTGGGATGCATTATTGGTTTCTGTCTCTCTCGCACGTATGGATGAGTATGGATTTTTACTCTTATCTAATATTATAAAGCAGAAAGATTTCTATTTTGTTTGTTTCTATTGAATAGGCTCCGAAACTATGGACCTGATTTTAAAAAAACTCATTCACAAATGGAAAGCTTATTTTTGTGGGAATAACATGGCATATAATTTTCCCATGGGAATGAGACTTACGCGGGTCAGCTAGTCGAGGTGTTTTTTTTTAGAAATAAAACCAAGTTTTCATTTCAAAAACTATTTTGAGCAGTTTGATGATGACTTACGACTTATGAGTTACGGGAGCTAAGACATAAAAAAGAAAATTATTTAATTCATTATTAATAATAGGGGATTGGGGCCTCCGGTTACCTCACTTACTTAACGAAACGCAATGCATTGCTTTACGCTGGTTTTCTGTGAGGCCGTGGTATCACTCCGGTCGAGCCGGCCCAAGCGTGCCGAAGCATGGCTCTCCCACGATTAAATTTAAGTCCGACTCGCACTTGACCGGTACACTTTTTTGAAGTTGTATGGTCTACATACCTTTAAGTTATGTATTCATAGTACAACTAAACCATAATTGACGGGCCTGTTGGCTCAGTTAGTAGTGACCATGCCTTCTGAGTTCGATCCCCGCTCGAGGCCAACATTTGTGTGCATGAACATGTCTGTTGGCTTCGTGTCTGGGTGTTTAATATTTATTTAAGTATGTCTATCTGTTGCTTAGTAGCCATAGTACAGGCTCTGCCTAGTTTGGGACTGAATAACCGCGTGTAAATTGTGTCCCACAATTTATTATTAGGTATTATTAATTATAATACTTGGTAGCAAAAAGCCATATTGCGTTTATAGCATACAGCAACAAATTGCTTCTATTTGTCTGTAGCGACACTACATGGAACGCGCCAATAGAAGGCCGAGTTACAATAGAACGCGCCAATAGACGGCCGAGTTCTAAACCGCGCTATCGGAGTTTTCTAATGAGTTTGTATAAATACAACTGTCCAACATCAACCGTTGGACCGCGGTCCCCAGGCACGATCACCTCGCCTCAAGGAAGATCTTCCCTTTTCACAATGGAGGAGCATTTCACCTCCGTTCCTCCATATGTCAAACGTTGAGGAATTTAATTTGGGCTGCGTGACGACGCCATTACGAATTCTACCATTTTGATCGGTCGATTACTAACATTTGTTACGGACGGACAATTTTGCTGTCGGGTTAATAAATATTGTTCGTGTATTATTAAATTTGAATACGTAAATATTCATCATTAGTTCGACGGTGAAGGAAAACATTGTGGGGAAACCCGGAGCTTCCAGAATTAATTCTGAAGCATGTGTAACAAAGTTAAAGTCAAAATACATTTATTTCTTTAGGTATGGAATATAAATTTAGAAACGTCAATAGTTTATAATAACAAGGCACTCTAAACTCGTCCATGAAGATTGGCTGAATGTAACCAGCAGCCCATCTCCACCGACGAGTTGCTGGTTCCAAATGCAGTACCCCGAGAAGAGCCAGCAAGAAACTCTAGGGCAGCTCTTTTTAATAGACCCGGTTCGGCGATGGGCTCACCACCTTTCACGTTTAGGGGTCGAATATTCACGTAAAAAGTGGGTATTTCCAGAAATGGAATACCTCTACCAACTCCTTCGGGAATGATGCGTCAGTATATTTCATTGTTCTTTATATTATAGGTAGGTGCCTTTATCATAACAATGGTATGTAACCCACGACTTACAAAAAAGGCTATTTATCACAAAGATATGTTGCTCTGGAGGATTATAAAAGTAGGGACACTGTAATAACAAGATAGTGTGTTATGTGTTTGGAATATATTACTAGTAGCGACCCGCTGTCGCTTCGTTTTGGTTTAAAAGTTAAAGGGGATTCCCCTACAAGAAATTTGTTTACTAGGGATCCTTCGTAAGAGTCCGACTCGCGCTTGGCCTGTTTTTTACACTAAAACCAGTAAAATGTATTTTAAAGATTACCCTCCTGGTGCAGTGGTGTAATTAATAGTTTTTTCAACACACTTGCTCATAAAGTGGCTCTAATTTCAATGAAATAAGACACATAACGACACCTGTAATCAAACTGTGGTTTTTTCATTGCTATTATTCACAGATGAGTTCTACATTTTTTTTTCAATTTTATTGGTTGAGTTGGTTTGGTTTCCTAAAAAAAAGTTGCGATACAAAAAAGATCGTGTTGATACACGTGTGTATTGATGATTACCGTCCTCGGGTCTCAATAGCGCCTCAGCGGTAATCACCAACTTTACACACTTGTACCATAATGCTATACTATTATAAGTTAGTTTCTTGCTGGTTCTTGTCGGGGTACTGCATGTGGAACTAGCGACTCGTCGATGGAGATGGACTGCTGTTTACATTCAGCCAACCTCCATGGACGAGTTTAGATTCCTTACTATTAGACTATTGACGTTTCTAAGTGTACTAATTCTTTTTTACTTATAAATGAATTTTCACCTTGAAAAAACCCAGATGGTCTGTATAACTCAATCCATAAAAAGGGGTAGCTGAAATGATGATTAAATCATAAAAATATTATTGCTTTCAATCAAAAATAAAACCCGTAGGTCCCGAAACCATACGAGACGGCGCGATAAATTGGCATTAAACACCGCAGCCCTAGTAAATCAGTGCTCTCTAGAGTGCAACAACGTTGCAGGACACATGAACGGGACACATTTACGGGACATGTCCCGTATGTGGGTTGAGGCTTGTTTATTACTTTCCCGCTTATTGGAAGTATTTTAGGGTATTGGTGTAATAGGTATTTGTTTGGGAGTTGAGATTGTTATTAACAGACTGCGGTAGGTGAAACGAGGGTTACGAGGGGTATGTGTTAGTCTCTTACCCACTACAGATCAAATATTGATTTATTTTCTACACATGATGTGACAATCTATCTATATAAGTATATAAAATGATAAACTGACTGACTGATTGGTGATGTATCAACGCACAGCCTAAACCGCTGGGTCTAGAGACTTTAAATTTTGCAGTTTATACAGTGTAGGCATCCACTAAGAAAGGATTTTACAAAATTCAACCCCTAGGGGGGTGAAATAAACGTGCGCATAATTCGAGGTGCTCGAGCGAAGACGCGGTTAAAAGCTAGTTCTTGTACAAGTATGCTTAAAGATATCTGTGATAGTCCGTCTAGAATTAAGTTAAAAATTGGTAGTATAATTACTAAAACAATTTTGTTTTTAACCGATTACAAAAAAAAATGCATGTTAATGCAAATTTCTTGTATTCTTGAAAATAAATTCTACAGACTGACTAACAAAATTACCTTTTCCTGATATAATAACAGATACGATATCGTCTACTTCCGGATTTCGACGGAAAAATTTAAGCAGCAGCAAGTCTCTGATATACATAAATATTCCTAAGAAATACTGGTCCAACTCAAGTATTGAATTTTATCTCGGATTTGAACTTTGCTCTCTAAACTTGGCTTGGGAACATAAACTATGATGTCTGATACGTTTTATTTTGTCTTCCGTTGTTTATGGCTCGGTCTAGGTATTTTGGAAGGTCAGTTATAACTTATCTTCCAAAATACAAAGCATTATAATGATATTAGTAGTGGAATTGAAATTACTTTCAATAAGTGGAGTTGTATGTCCCTACTTGAATAAAACATTTTGACTTGTGAGTATGAGGGCGATTTTCTTTTGGATTGGTTCGTAATTTGGTTATATTCAAATACTGTGGTTATTATTTATTACAATAGGGGCTGTAGCCAGTGATCTCTACTTGACCCTGATACCTTCTGTTTATCTGTTTCTCGATTACTTAATGGATTTTGCTAGGACCAGTTACAAAGGACATGGGCTGTCTTTCATCCCAGAAAAACACACTAAGGGAAATTAATTTTAAAAAAGCTTGACTGTTTAACCAAAGAGTTCATTTTCACAAACTTATCATGTTCTATTTTGGTTCCAGGTACGTTGAAGCCGATATTATGCGGGAGAGAAGAAACTTTATTTATGGCCGATACACTTTCTGGGTACAATAATGATAGCCGAAAACGGCCTTTTATAGCGATGGTTGATGGTCTCGGCAACTGAATAATACATGGACTGTAAAACTTGTAGCGCAGTGGGCAGAGGTTTTACCCGACTGGACCAGGAGGATAGTAATTTTTTCTAGGCTCATTATGTCACTTTCCCAGAAAGTCGCTATCCATTACCAGAAAGAACTATTACTAAAATATTTTCAAAATTTATCAATTTTGGTTTTCACAAGGTTTTTTTTATGACTTTGAGATGAATAAAACAATTTGTCAGGTGTATGTAGGTATCAATACGGAATATACTGAATCATAATGATGGCATGTTTAAAAAAGTATAGACTTGTAGGGACACACGTTTCGTTGACTTGTAGTTTTAAGCTCGGCGCTAGCGGACTGCCGGGCGACTCGCCAGTCGTCTCGCGCCGCGCGTCCCATAGATATGTTACTTAAGCCGTATACAGAAAGAAAGCCGAAAGCTTGTGTAATTAATAGTTTTTTCAACACACTTGCTCATAAAGTGGCTCTAATTTCAATGAAATAAGACACATAACGACACCTGTAATCAAACTGTGGTTTTTTCATTGCTATTATTCACAGATGAGTTCTACATTTTTTTTTCAATTTTATTGGTTGAGTTGGTTTGGTTTCCTAAAAAAAAGTTGCGATACAAAAAAGATCGTGTTGATACACGTGTGTATTGATGATTACCGTCCTCGGGTCTCAATAGCGCCTCAGCGGTAATCACCAACTTTACACACTTGTACCATAATGCTATACTATTATAAGTTAGTTTCTTGCTGGTTCTTGTCGGGGTACTGCATGTGGAACTAGCGACTCGTCGATGGAGATGGACTGCTGTTTACATTCAGCCAACCTCCATGGACGAGTTTAGATTCCTTACTATTAGACTATTGACGTTTCTAAGTGTACTAATTCTTTTTTACTTATAAATGAATTTTCACCTTGAAAAAACCCAGATGGTCTGTATAACTCAATCCATAAAAAGGGGTAGCTGAAATGATGATTAAATCATAAAAATATTATTGCTTTCAATCAAAAATAAAACCCGTAGGTCCCGAAACCATACGAGACGGCGCGATAAATTGGCATTAAACACCGCAGCCCTAGTAAATCAGTGCTCTCTAGAGTGCAACAACGTTGCAGGACACATGAACGGGACACATTTACGGGACATGTCCCGTATGTGGGTTGAGGCTTGTTTATTACTTTCCCGCTTATTGGAAGTATTTTAGGGTATTGGTGTAATAGGTATTTGTTTGGGAGTTGAGATTGTTATTAACAGACTGCGGTAGGTGAAACGAGGGTTACGAGGGGTATGTGTTAGTCTCTTACCCACTACAGATCAAATATTGATTTATTTTCTACACATGATGTGACAATCTATCTATATAAGTATATAAAATGATAAACTGACTGACTGATTGGTGATGTATCAACGCACAGCCTAAACCGCTGGGTCTAGAGACTTTAAATTTTGCAGTTTATACAGTGTAGGCATCCACTAAGAAAGGATTTTACAAAATTCAACCCCTAGGGGGGTGAAATAAACGTGCGCATAATTCGAGGTGCTCGAGCGAAGACGCGGTTAAAAGCTAGTTCTTGTACAAGTATGCTTAAAGATATCTGTGATAGTCCGTCTAGAATTAAGTTAAAAATTGGTAGTATAATTACTAAAACAATTTTGTTTTTAACCGATTACAAAAAAAAATGCATGTTAATGCAAATTTCTTGTATTCTTGAAAATAAATTCTACAGACTGACTAACAAAATTACCTTTTCCTGATATAATAACAGATACGATATCGTCTACTTCCGGATTTCGACGGAAAAATTTAAGCAGCAGCAAGTCTCTGATATACATAAATATTCCTAAGAAATACTGGTCCAACTCAAGTATTGAATTTTATCTCGGATTTGAACTTTGCTCTCTAAACTTGGCTTGGGAACATAAACTATGATGTCTGATACGTTTTATTTTGTCTTCCGTTGTTTATGGCTCGGTCTAGGTATTTTGGAAGGTCAGTTATAACTTATCTTCCAAAATACAAAGCATTATAATGATATTAGTAGTGGAATTGAAATTACTTTCAATAAGTGGAGTTGTATGTCCCTACTTGAATAAAACATTTTGACTTGTGAGTATGAGGGCGATTTTCTTTTGGATTGGTTCGTAATTTTGTTATATTCAAATACTGTGGTTATTATTTATTACAATAGGGGCTGTAGCCAGTGATCTCTACTTGACCCTGATACCTTCTGTTTATCTGTTTCTCGATTACTTAATGGATTTTGCTAGGACCAGTTATAAAGGACATGGGCTGTCTTTCATCCCAGAAAAACACACTAAGGGAAATTAATTTTAAAAAAGCTTGACTGTTTAACCAAAGAGTTCATTTTCACAAACTTATCATGTTCTATTTTGGTTCCAGGTACGTTGAAGCCGATATTATGCGGGAGAGAAGAAACTTTATTTATGGCCGATACACTTTCTGGGTACAATAATGATAGCCGAAAACGGCCTTTTATAGCGATGGTTGATGGTCTCGGCAACTGAATAATACATGGACTGTAAAACTTGTAGCGCAGTGGGCAGAGGTTTTACCCGACTGGACCAGGAGGATAGTAATTTTTTCTAGGCTCATTATGTCACTTTCCCAGAAAGTCGCTATCCATTACCAGAAAGAACTATTACTAAAATATTTTCAAAATTTATCAATTTTGGTTTTCACAAGGTTTTTTTTATGACTTTGAGATGAATAAAACAATTTGTCAGGTGTATGTAGGTATCAATACGGAATATACTGAATCATAATGATGGCATGTTTAAAAAAGTATAGACTTGTAGGGACACACGTTTCGTTGACTTGTAGTTTTAAGCTCGGCGCTAGCGGACTGCCGGGCGACTCGCCAGTCGTCTCGCGCCGCGCGTCCCATAGATATGTTACTTAAGCCGTATACAGAAAGAAAACCGAAAGCTTGACGATCGGCGCCGGTCCATTCTACAGAAAGCAAGCAGATTGAAGCAGAGCGAGCAAAATGTCGTACGATGATTGGCGGGCGGCACCAGCGCCGACCGGCGCGAGTCGGCGCCCATCAGCGCTTGTTCATATAAATGCCTCCGCCGGTTACCTGCGTAGACCGGCGCCGATGGGTTTTCGGCTTTCTTTCTGTATACGGCGTTACTCTAGAATTAATGGTGATTTTAATATACAATTAATCTCAGTTTCGGACTTTGCATTTGTGATGAACAATATTCCTTTTATAGTGTGAACAGTATAATGTGGGTTACAAAATAGGAACTCTATAATATTATAACCCATACCTTAACTTAACTTTACATTAAAAATTACAGACTATCAATACAGAAAATTTACGAGACTTTTTTTGACTGTAACAAATATTTTAATTTTACATGGAAACGAAAAGATTTCAATGTAAAATTAAAATTTCGGTCGTCCATATAAGAACTTCGTCCTTTTTTCATCAGTTAAATAATTAACTCCCTTGACAAAATTAAATACAGGAGGTACATTAATTGTGTAGTAAAAAAGAGAAAAAATTAAGACCCTTATACATTGTCAATGCGTTTCAAATTGGGCATACAGACAGATGCACAAATGACCCAACCGGACGGCGTTATTGCTGCGGAGATATTAATGCCGACTGTAATATGCGCATACGCAACGTCCGAGTAGCTTTACGACACATATAAAAGATAGCTTTATCTCGTGTTTATTGCTGTTGATAATGTAGCCGCTATAAATTTTATCACGATTCATCACTTAAACTGATCACTTATTTGCTTGTGCTTGGGTTTGTTTGTAGAAGTATGTCTTTTTCTGGGGTTTTGTTTGTGTCGCACGAAGCGCTTTTCAATGTCTTTTATTATGCGTACCGCCAAGGAGTAGAACTACATGTAACCCGTCAGCTTCTAAGGCTCGAGTGAACAGGCATCCTCTGGGCAAGCTTGTCCCATCGTAGGCCCCATCTATGCCTTTGGACTAGTCTGGGGTCATGAGTAAGCCCATCAGTATTAAAAAAAGGGTTCTGGGTTCAAAAGTACAAGAAGGCATGAATATTTATTTATTGAATACTACAAAAACGCAGTGATAACTCTGCGGTTAAAGAGCCCGCTTCTCATTCGTGAGGTTCGGGTTTGAATGACCCATGAGTTTTTCAAAAACTTACGTACATATTCATCACTTTGTAACTAAACCTAAGACCTTACTTATAATATGGATACATTTCTCTATACGAAGGAACCGTAATTCCAACGTATTAAAATTTCATACGCTGCAACACAAGCTAAACATCATATAATGCTAAGCTAGTATTGCACAGCTCAAAGCAAGAATCTCATTCACAATATATCGTTTCAATATTTTGTTAACATGTTCTCTTGCACGGAATTAGAGAAAATCCACTTTTATGTCAAATCGCTGCTAATCTTATAGCAAGCGAGTATTGATGTTACACGTAAAGACGAATACGAATACAATCGCCAAACGTCCTACGCATAATTTTAAACGACCTCAAAATTTAGCTTTCATGATGATCTCCAAAGTATTAACTCAGGAGGCATCGCTAAATAGGTCGACACTCGCACAAATAACTTCTGCAATTTTGGCCATGTAATTTATTTATTTGATCGTCTAGTAGTGTAGGACACTACTTTGTGAATAGTAATCCAGATCCTTTTTGAGGATCATGATTTACCGTTTGCCATCAAAAGAAATCTTAACTTGATTCAACTATACTGTTAGTTTTCTATCGCATATTTATAAAATTGTCTTTCGCTCGCTTTAATCTTTAATAGCGCTGCCCACTTCAGCGCCATTCATGCCTAAGGCAATATTTCATGAAGGACACTTCATATTCCCCACCCCTGTTATCTCTTATCTGATGACAGACTCGAGATAAAATCGTCTTCCCCACATTCTCACCTCCTTTCAAGAAAAGAAATAAAAATGTGTTTGGTGGGAAGAGTAAGGAGCTCCACCTCGCCCCTTACGGTGATCGCCAACCCGCAACATTCCACAGCTGCGATTGCGACACCCCCGAACGTCCCGGTTTTGCCGGACATCCGGTCTTTTATCCCGCCTAAGCAGGATCGTTGCGGCCGAAGCCGATTGTTGCGGCCGGAGCCGATTGTTGCAGCCGAAGCTGATTGTTGCGGCCGAAGCCGATTGTTGCGGCCGAAGCCGATTGTTGCGGCCGAAGCCGAGGTTTGCCCCGAAGGGACCGTTGCGACCGAAGTCGATTGATGCGGCCGAAGCCGAGTTTTGCCCCGAAGGGACCGTTGCGACCGAAGTCGATTGGTGCGGCCGGAGCCGTGTTTTGCCCCGAAGGGACCGTTGCGACCGAAGTCGTTTGTGGTGCCGAGTTTTGCCCCGAAGGCGAGTTACGGCAGTCATTAAGACCTCAGGATCATTTGCAGTAAGCCCCGAAAGGCATTCTCGAACATATTGATAATAAAAGTTACGCCCGGAGGCGCTTGGTGGTGAGATAGTCTTTAAGACCTCAGGATCATTTACAGTAAGCCCCGAAAGGCAATAAGTCCCGTAGGACAACTCGTTCATAGGTCTTAATGCTCGTCGTGACCCGACCTCGGTCCCTACGAGCCATCGATTCTCGTTCAGCCTTCAGAAGCGCTGTCACACCCTGAATGAGCTTATAATGGTAAAACCATTAATTTATATTGATACGCGTCGCGCGCGCACTCATATGATAGTATGAAGTAACCAATGTACGTTCTGCAAATACATGGTTACCATAAGATATATGAGGCATTCCTCATTTTCTCGTTCATTCGTGGTATCACTTTTATTATAATATCAAGCTCAACAGAAGCATGACAGACATCCCCGTCAAGCCAATCAAGATTCTAGACCCCTTTACCATGCCAATACGAATACCGACATGACTCCAGTTCCAGACTCCGAAGAGCTTACTCCTGAAGATTTGGTCGAGTGTTCGCGTACTAGACCAACAACACTCCTCGAAGATAACTTGTGTTAGTGCCCAATTCGCACCGCACAGGTCCACGACCAAGCTAGATGTTGCTTTTCACATTTCAATGAGAGACGTTATTAACCTCCATTAATTAAGTGTTAGTCGACACCATCGTCTCCGTTACTTAGCACCAAAAAGCTCAGAAGTAGTCCCAGGGTGTTTACTATGAACCACAAGACAGCGCTAAGAGGTGCGTCGTCAGACATTCTGCTACTACCTCCAATGTGTAATATTTAAAAGCGATCGTTACATCAGACGAAGCTTATGGAACATGTCCAAAAACTAAGTCCATATAAGACCACCGTGCCGTACCGTTAGGCAGTGCTGAGGCCCGGACTTTTTACCTTTTCGCACTATATCGCCAAACAGTGTTGAACAAGACAATTGTGAGTCAAAGCGTAAGCCCCAACATCACAAGCAAGTCATAATGCAAGTTAAAGAACGGAGGTGCCGCCACCGCCAAGCTAGCATTGGTATGTGCCGACATAAACACTGACCGCGGACCGGTGAAACGTACTGACACAACCGCTGCACCACTCGGACAGTACCACACCCCGTCAATAACTCAAACACTACAACCCCTGCCTCGTCCCGACATTTGCGTTCGAGCGGACGGCGTTAGCCGCCCTAAGATGGGAGGGAAACCCAGGTGTAACATAGGCCAAACTCTCTTATTTATAGGTTCGTTTAGAATATTGCATAAAACTACCATATTCCATTAATCAGACAGGGAACCCATACCTGCCTGTCCTCATAACTTCTGTTATTAACGAACCTTCAAGCTAATAACGCCATATGAGAGTTTTATATTTTTATTTTATTTATTTATTTATATGCATCATATATACTCATCGTATCGCCCCTTGTATCGTACACCATAGGTCCAACCTTTGGTTGAGGTGGTAGCCTCGCCACATGACTACTCACCCACCCTCACCATATATGCCAGAACCCCCTCTTCGTGTCCCGCCCGGAAAAACCCGACCATCTCCGATTTGGATGAAACCTTTTGTATATCGTAGGGTCCGTGAATAGCATTACAATGGTATACTTTTTATCTCTCTAGCTCCAATAGTTCCGGAGTTATAACCGAAAAATGGTTTATCTTAATACAAGAACTATTCCCCTATATTTTCCATACTAAACAAGTCGGTTTTTCCTGAACCCTACTGAAACCAATTTCTAACTACTTTTATGAAACTTTTATGCTATTTTAACATCTCTTCGATCATACCAAGTCCTATTTTACTGAATTTTCATAATTTTTCGTATTTTCCTAAGTTTTAATATTTTTTTTATTTCTGACTATATTTACATGTGTTTACATGTTTACAGCCCCACCAAGCTGTTTTATGTTCTTTTAGTATTTTATATATGATATTAGGGTTGAGGAGTTACAACTTGCTCGACGGTAAAGGAAAACATCGTGAGGAAACCCGCAGGTCCCAGAATTAATTCCGAGGCATGTATAGCAGACCCAGTCACGTTGAAGGGTCCAAAGAATATACTGGTGAAACGTGGGTATTTCTTGAAATGGAATAATTTTGCCCCCCTCCCTCCCCTCGAGGATAAAAGGCGTAAGATAATTTATTTTATTTTACCGATTTAAAATTTTAATACCTTATAACGATGAGGCCTCTGATCACATCCATTCAGCCTTAGCAGATTTTATATTGCATTCCAACGAGTGAAATTGCACAATTTTATTTTTGTAGCCATCGATAACTTATCTGGCGTGTAAAAGCTCTCGTTAAACTTATAATGGCTATAGTTAAATGCTAGCTACGAGATAATGTACAGCTACTTAGGTGTTATGGTTTAAGCTAATTATATTTGTTAAACAATATATTAAAACACCGAATAAGGAAAACAACGTGAGGAAACTAGCAGGTCCCAATTTTGAGACATGTGTAACATTGCTCCCCGATCTGACGATGGGCCGTTAATGTTACGTTTAGCGTTCCAATTCCAAAAGATTGACTGATGAAGATTTGGTATTTTCATGAATAAAATACCTTTGCTGGCCCTCTCGGGGCGAAAAGCGCATATTTTTTTATGCAAAGCTGAGAAGGCAGTTACGGGGTGATGGTGATGACTGGCGATCTCTCGCCGGGTACATTACGACAGCCTGTTGTATCATCATTTTTGGTCAAGCATTAATCTTCGATATTACACTTGCTGCCGGATAAAGGGTGCACTTTCTAACGGGGTTGTAAACACGAAAAACATGGCGGCCGATATTAAATTCCCGCAGTGAAATATCGCTTGAGCCATTTAAAATTGCGGCGCTTGTATTAGATACGTGCGCTTCGTTGCAACTGGAGGTATAAGTTATTGCTTTACAATACACATGGTATATAAAATAAACATAAAGATATTCCAATCCTAGATATATTACTTTGCAAAAGTGTCTTCAAGACCATTACATACATAGCAGTGATAGCCTTACGGTTAAAGAGCCTGCTTCACATGATGATAATCAGTGAGGCTCGAGTTCGAATCTTGTCATTTACTTATAATATTTATATTTAATATTTATCACTAGCTCGACGGAGAAGGAAGACATCGTAAGGAAACCCGCTGGTCCCAAAATTAATTCTGAGACATGTGTAAAAGTGTCCGGCGATGGGCTCACTACTTATCACGTTTAGGGGTCTCTCGTGAAAAGTGGGTATATCCAGAAATGGAATACCTCTGCTTGATTCCTCAGGTATAAAACGCGTGAGTTTTTTGACGTGACAACGTCTTATAAATTGATGGAGCCGGCGGCATTCCCGAAAAAGTGTGACGTATGCGTCGTTCCAGTGCAAGCGAGAGCGCGCAACAAGCGACGAAGAGGCACAATCCATTCAATCAGTATTTTCTTATGACGTTATCACGTTCAACTATCGTCAGTAAACCGACTTGACAGACAACCGATTTTTTTTTCAATATACAACATGTAACAGAATAAGAGCAATTCCTGAAATTAGTTTGTTCATTATCGACTACTTATTAGATTTCAGCTATTTTTAATATGGGTTAATTTTTTCCCAAAAATGAATTAGCGTAGCTGAATTTAGCTATCTATCTAAATGCTATCTATAGAAATCGTGCTATTATGGATCGATATTTAAGAAAATTGGATAGACAGAACTACTAAAGTTCGATTGCATCATACGCTGCGCGCTCTCGCTTGCAGTGGAACGACGCATACGTCACACGTTTTCGTGCATGCAGCCGGCTCCATCGAATTATAAGACGTTGTCACGTCAAAAATATTTAAGTTAATTAACCTCAAAAACAGCCGGATATTGAAATAGAGTTGTACTGTGCCTAGACGGGAATAAATTTAATTAGCGGACCAAATGCGAAGCCCGCGGGACTAAGCTCCCGGGATAGGGACTAGAGATGTTATTAAATAACATAATATTGCCGGGAGATATTATTGTAACGGCAGAAATGGAGATAGCAACTTGTTACGGTTAATTTGTATATGTTACCCAGAAAAGTCGGCAGAGGTATTCTTTTTTGATAAAATATAATAATATAATCTCACGCCTTTTTAATCCCCGAGGGGGTAGGCAGAGGTATTCCATTACTGGATATACCCACATTTCACGAGATATATTGGACCCCTAAACGGGTGGTGAGCCCATCGGTTAACCGGGTCTGTTTACACATGTCTCAGAATTAATTCGGAGACTTGCGGGTTTCCTCACGATGTTTTCCTTTACCGTCGAGCTAGTGATAAATATGTACCTACGTAAGTTTTGAAAAACTCATTGGTACATGCCAGGATTCGAACCCGAGCCTCACTGATTTTCGGCCGGCTCTTTCACCGTTCGGGCTATCACTGCTTATGCTTTCTGATAAAACTACCAGTATATTTCTTTTGTTTATTTGGGAAGTAAGTTTACTTGAGAAGGAAAGTGTGACAGGGATATTGAAATATATTGAATGCAGGGAAATTTATGAATAGAATAGAATATATTTTATTGTAGAGTACCCTAAACCGACGAGCATGACTCGCTTGATGAATGTGGATGAAGCACGAGAGATCTGACTGATTCGTAGCAAGTGGCAGTCTATGATCTCTCCCTACCCCCTATGGGCGTGTGAGTATGTATGTATGAACATTTTGAGAATTCAACATTCAGTTCCCGAAGGATTTTATCTTTTGTGTTATGTTTTTTGTTTTGGTGACTATGCAATATTATGGTACAACCGAGTTGATCTGATGATGGAGCCAGGAGGTGGATATCGCAACTCCTCCATGGTTTTGGGCTCATTAGATTTTTTTCGCGAGACACGTATACAAAAGCTTGTTTATTTTTATTTTCTGAACTATAATTACTCATTTCTTTTAAATATAATATTATTTTCTAAAGCGGACACTTCATCTATCCGGTCGCGACACCATTCATCGTTCATCAATCAATCATTCGGTATGTCATTCGTAATTGAGGTGAAATTTTCGTTTTTACGTGCAGACAAATTCTCTGGCTGTGTGAAAATAAACGCAATCCAATGAGATTGATGAAATAATGTTTTTTGAAATATATTCTATTTTAATTATTTAATAAAATACGTATACTTTTACTGGTTTATATTTTGTAGCAATGACTGTAGAAGACTTTAGTCTCAGAGCCTATTTTTTTTAAACTAGCTGTTCCGCGCGGTTTCACGCGAGTAGTTTCCGTTCCCGTGAGAATACGGGCATAAAATATAGCCAATTTTATTCACAGATATATTCTAATGGGCAAGATTTTTTTGAATCGGTCCAGTAGTTTTTGAGTTTATTCGTTACAAACATACAAAAATACTAATCTTTACTCTTAATAATATTAGTTTGGACAAACAAGATTTTTTTCCTTTTTAAAGAGGCACTATTAAGTGTAGATAAATAAGGTATGACTCAAAGGCCTTAGAAGCCGCGCCATAAAACAGATAAAAAAAAATTAAAGATATTTTAAAAATAAATATTCTGTCAATACCTACTCTGTCAATTTGAAAAGGTTCCAAAATTAAATCCCCAACGATATTCAATATTAGGAATCGTCTGTATCCCTAAAGTGTCCGCTCCCGCATACCGTACTCCCCGGGGACTCTGGTTTATGACTCACATAGCGCAAGAAAATAAATTGGATCCCGGCCAAACGATGCTCGCTTGCACTCCGCGGGGTTACCGCCACGCTGGATATGACAGGATGACACCGTCAGTCCGGGGTGTGCAGTCAAGAGCACGTAGAGCTTGACACATTTGACTTTGTAACGTTCTTATTACAAACGCTTTAGAGGTCAGACTCGAACTACAAGTGTAAAGCTTCATGTGCTCTTGACTGTACACAGTCTTAATAAATAAATCTATACAGATAATAAAACTGTAACGATAGGTACCGTGTCTGTACATGAAATTATTTTTGTAAATTACTCGTAATAATAGAGCAGTGATAGCCTTACGGTTAAAGAGCCTGCTTCACATGACATGATGAAAATCAGTCGAATCCTGGCATGTATACCAATGAGTTTTTCAAAACTTACGTACATATTTATCGCTAGCTACCCCCTGCCTACCCCCCGGGGATATAAGGCGTGAGATTAAAAATTAAAAAAAAAATCTCACGCCACAGAATATGCTCAATTCCTCATACATCCCAATTATTAAATTAAAATAAAAAAATAGAATGCATTCGTACTTTAACCATTTTTTTTTAATAAAAAAATAAAATAAAAATAAAATCTTATGCCTTATATCCCTGAAGGGATAGGCAGAGGTATTCCATTTCTAGATATACCCACTTTTCACCAGCTCTTCTTTGGACCCCTAACCGTGATAGGTGGTGAGCCCATCGCCGGATCGGGTCTCTTTACAAATGTCTCAGAAATAATTCTAGGTTTCCTCACGATGTTTTCCTTCACCGTCGAGCTAGTGATAAATATGTACGTAGGTAAGTTATTATTTTTATTATTTTACTAGCGACCCGCCCCGACTTCGCACGGGTGCAATGCTTATACTAAAACCTTCATCTTGAATCACTCAATCTATTAAAAAAAACCGCATCAAAATCCGTTGCGTAGTTTTAAAGATTTAAGCATAAAAATAAAATAAATAAATAATCTCACGCCTTTCATCCCCGAGGGAGTAGGCAGAGGTATTCCATTACTGGATATACCCACATTTCACGAGATATATTGGACCCCTAAACGTGATAGGTGGTGAGCCCATCGCCGGACCGGGTCTATTTACACATGTCTCAGAATTAATTCTTAGACCTGCGGGTTTCCTCACGATGTTTTCCTTCACCGTCGAGCTAGTGATAAATATGTACGTAAGTTTTTGAAAAACTCATTGGTACATGCCAGGATTCGAACCCGAGCCTCACTGATTTTCGACCGGCTCTTTAACCGTCCGGGCTATCACTGCTCTTTAATTAATCTTCTTTATTTAAGCATACATAGGAACATAGGGACGTAAGGACATAGGGATATAGGGACAGAGAACTTTGTTTTATACTATGTATAAAACAAAGTCGCTTCCTCTCTTTCTGTGGTATGTAGTGATAGTGATATATATTTCATATACTATCTAGTACTGCTATGTGTCTCTTCCAGGATGTTGTTAGTCCACTCCGTGGCGGAGGGAAAATGCATTTAAATAAAAACTGAGTTGTAGGTTTTTTGACATCAACCGTTGGACGTTTAGCCATGCCGACGGAGATTAAAGCAATTCATGGAGCTTTATGGTCTCTTCATACTGCTGGCTTAGTAGTCTGGTATTGCCTCATTTGGTTTTTTTTAACTGACTGACTTCCGTATGATGTATTGATGTATGGCAGAGAGTGTTGGGTATGGCAGAAGAAGAATGAACGTATAATAAATGCTGTGGAAATGCACTCTTTAGGAAACATTAGTGGAGTAAAATTGGTAGATAGAGTTTAGAATAGTGTATTGAAGAAAAGCCATTTTTGAAGATTAATAGTATCCGAAACCGAGGAGCATGCATGAGTCGCTTGATGGATGTGGATGAAGCACGAGAGATCTGCCAGGTACGTAGTTAGTGGCAGTCTGTTGTTTCTGCCTACCCCAATGGGAAATAGGCGTGACATTATGTATGTATGTATGACTTCCGTGTTTCGGATGGCACGTTATACTGTTGGTTCCGGTTTTCGTTGTGCTTAAAATGGAAGTCGTTAAACGGATTGAAACATTCTGATACCTAACACCATCTCCTAATCCGCGGTGGGCTCGCGTGGGAGATTATAGCCCATACTTCCTCATGTGTGAGGAAAGACCCTTAGCTCAGCAGTGGGCTGCTACGAGTTAATGATGATGATGAACCGTCTGCGCTGAGAGGAGTAAATAAATGGGTTGGGTGCATTACGTCCAATTCTCAAAATGTCCAACTGTCCAATTCTCAATTTTAGACTCTCAATTGGACAATTTGAGATTTGGACAATGTACGAATTGGACAAATTTCAAATCGGACAATTTAAGATTTGGACATTTTGCGAATTGGACATAATGGGTCCAACAGAAATAAATTATTTATCTCACGCCTTTTATCCTCGAGGGGGTGGGCAAAAAGTATTCCTTTTCTGGAAGTACCCACGTTTCCACAGTATATTGGACCCCTTAACGTTATACTATACTGACTCAATAAAAGACATTATAATAGACATTATCGTCCTTCTGGTACAATTGGATAAAACTGTAATTTCTTAGCTTACGAAATCAAAAGTTTTTTCCTATACTTGAAAGTTCTGTATCTAAAAGTCATTGCTGCTACCGCTTCGGAATGTGTTAAAGCTGAGGCGAGGCCAAATAAAACACAGTTTACTCTGTTTTTGAGTCGGTGAGTTACGATAATACGATTCATTTGCCGGCAAAATTATTGGCGCTTTTGATCTATTCCCGCCACGGTGGTCGCCGCCATTTTATAAATAGCCAATTTTGTTTAATTTGTAAATATTGCACTGTGTATGTTCAGTCCGAACATATTATTTTGTAGCTGCTTGATTAATTTGGAGTATTTCGTGTGACATTTATGTGTTTGTGCTGTATCATTACTACATAGTATAAAACAAAGTTGCTTTCTCTGTCCCTATATCCCTATGTCCCTATGTATGCTTAAATCTTTAAAACTACGCAGCGGATTTTGATGCAGTATTTTTTAATAGATAGAGTGATTCAAGAGGAAGGTTTTAGTATTAGCATTGCACCCGTGCGAAGTCGGGCGGATCGCTAGTATGGGATAAATTAAAGTAAGTAATGTGTAACAGACCCGCTCCGGCGATAGGTTCACAACCTATCAAAGTCAAAGTCAAAAAGTCAAAAGTTTTTATTCAATGTAGGGACGTAGTCCTCTTATCGAAAGTCATTGCGACTCCACCGCTTCGGTATGTATAGTTGAGGAGAAGAAGCGGGGCAAGAAACTCCTTAACACCTCGTATCTGTAGGGGTCGAATATTCTCGTGAAAAGTAGGTATTTCCGGAAATGGAATACCTCCCTACCCCCTTGGGGATAAAAGGAGTGAAATTATTTGTTTTTTATTTAAGTAAACAGATTACAGGCACATGATCAAGCATCTATCCCGAGGGGGTAGACAAAGGTCTTCTATTCCTGGAAATACCCGCTTTTCTCCAGTATATTTTTGGACCCTTAAATGGTCCTGTAAACCCTTACTGTCTATTTATAATTGTAATCACAATCGTCTTTATTTGACATTTGTTACGCGTTCAGTGCTTGCTCTACTTTCACTGGCGGTAATGACAGATATACGAAAGAAGCAACCTACGTCAAAATGAAGACGATTGGGATTAAGGTTGTTACACATGCCTCAGAATTAATGCTGGGACCTGAGGGTTTCCTTACGCCATTCTCGTTCACCGTCAATATTGATAAATATGTACTGTTAGCCGATAAATAACGATTCAAGCGAACTCTATTGGAACTACGTCTCTACGCGTGACGTCACGAGGAACTGTCAACAATCCCGCGCATTGTGTCTGATGAGCTAGGCTGTGGCGCGTATAGTTAATTGATATAAATGTTTGCTGAGTCTCTGAAAGTCTGTAACTTAATAATAAACCACGATAAGGCTATCGCGTTATAAATTAATCATCTAATAGTACGTAAATAAAAAAAATCCATTACGCCACTGCTCCATAGGTAGAAAATTTTGTCAGAAATCATAATCAAGTACAGAACCTCAAGAACTCCGTAATATATTAACCAACCTTCGTCACTCCATCGCGAAGGTGGAAGCACAATTTATGGGAATGGAATCCAAGACTTCGTATTCGAGGCACGCGTGTGATGTAATATACTGCGATAATATTGAATCACCTTTGTGACTGGAATGTAGTGGGGTAAGATATACTTACTCCGGATAGTTGGATATTGGGTACAGACCAGTCGGTAACTTAAGTAAATCGTAACGTAACCGTATTTCTAGTTCCTGACAGTTTGATAGAGTCATTTTCAACCGAATTCAAAAAAGAGCAGTGATAGCCCGGACGGTTAAAGAGCCGGCCGAAAATCAGTGAGGCTCGGGTTCAAATCCTGGCATGTACCAATGAGTTTTTCAAAACTTACATACATATTTATCACTAGCTCGACGGTGAAGGAAAACATCATTTACATCAGAACTTTCGACTGGGTGAACCGATTTTGATGATTATTTTTTTATTTGAAGGCTAGTGCTTACCGTGTCGTCCCATTTTAATTTGGTCCAGTTCTAACAGTCTTTTTTTTACTCTTTAAAGTTCGATGTTATTATTTACGCAATGATGTAAAACAGTTAACGGTCTTTCACTGAAATGATGACGATGTACTATAACGTCTAACCTAACGACATATAATTCAATGAGTAGCATGCTGTGGTTGCACGTGAATTTTATACCAGATTAATTTTCATACATCATACAAAAGTCATACAAGATTAATTTTCATACGTCACACCTGATACTGTCCTTCAGCGAGCCTATATACTATTATGCATTCGCAAATCGTGCGGATTTCAGTGTAATTTATTTGCTTATCACATTGTACTAAAAATATATTACAAATAATTTAGACTGTGAATTATGAATTTCATTGTACTTTTCATATTTCATTTATAGTAGCAATTAATGTTATTTTACATATTAAAATCGTTACCTGTGAAATTTGAAAGCAGTAGAGCAATAATTTAATATTCTATTTATTGGTGCTACAAGTGCCATGTAACGCATACAGCTTGACTTGATCTTTAGAAATACAGAAGTATTTACAAGGTTTACCTATAGTTAAAAAATCGGTTGTCTGTAAAGTCGGTTTACTGACGATAGTTGAACGTGACAACGTCATAAAAAAATACTGATGGAATGGATTGTGCCTCTTTGTCGCTCGTTGCGCGCTCTCGCTTGCACTGGAACGCCGCATACGTCACACTTTTTCGTGCATGCAGCCGGCTCCATCGAATTATAAGACGTTGTCACGTCAAAAATATTTCAACTTTGTTATTATAACCACAAAATGTTTCATCAAAATCAAAAAAATATTTACAGAATGTCCTAAATATAAATATAATCGTCCGTATCCAATGTGTGCTTACTTTAATGTGCTTTACATGTAATGTAACCAACGCTTCGGTTATTCATTCGTCGGGCTAATTTGAACCAAAAAATATCTGAAGAATAAAAACAATATCTCTATTGCTCAGAATATTTGTATTAGACAGAAAAACGTTCCATTGATCTCGATTTGAATCAAAGCTGGATCGATGCGCGTGATTGATGCGCAAACAAACATTGGATCTATCGATGAATGAACTGGAAAGGATTGACGTGTTCTGCGCAAGTGCGTACGTGCACAATTTATTATTTCCTATGTTTGCGGAGATTCGTCACTTGTAGTTTGATGCTATGAATTTTGTTAGTGCGTTTAAATTGAATTTGCTTGAATACTCATAATATTTGAAGAAACACTATAACTCTGCATTGGAGTATGTTTTATATTAAGTGTAAATATTCGGAGTGATAGCCTTGCCGAAAATCAGTGAGGCTCGGGTTCGAATCCTGGCATGTACCAATGAGTTTTTCAAAAACTTACGTACATATTTATCAGTAGCTCGACGGTGAAGGAAAACATCGTGAGGAAACCCGCAGGTCTCAGAATTAATTCTGAGACATGTGTAAATAGACCCGGTCCGGCGATGGGCTCACCACCTATCACGTTTAGGGGTCCAATGTATCTCGTGAAATGTGGGTATATCCAGTAATGGAATAGATACCTCTGCCTACCCCCTCGGGGATATAAGGCGTGAGATTATTTATTTATGTAAATATTCGGAGTGAATATACTCTTAGCAGAAATCACGTTTTAATATTATTCTTGATCTTGATCTTCTACTTGATCATCACATTTTACTTACATAATAGTATGACGGAGAGCCAAGGCTCCAAAGCTGCTCTGCAAAATAAATTAAAAAATACTCACACCTTTTATCCCTGAAGGGGCAGGCAAAGGTATGCCATTTCTGAATATACCCACTTTTCACGAGAATATTCGACCCCTAAACGTGATAGGTGGTGATCCCATCGCCGGACCAGAGGCATTATGGTCTATTAACAATTGTAATCGTAATCGTTTTTATTTGACACTAGCAGCGCCCCGCGGTTTCAGCCGCGTAGTTCCCGTTCCCGTGGGAATATCGGAATAAAAAGTATCCTATGTCCGTCTTCTGGTTCTAAGCTACCTCCCCACCAACTTTCAGTCAAATCGGTTCAGCCATTAACGCGTGATGCCGTGACCAAGGGAAAAAGGGATTCATTTTATATTTATTTAAACTAGCGACCCGCCCTGGCTTCGCACGGGTGCAATGCTAACGCTAAAACCTTCCTCTTGAATCACTCTATCTACTAAAAAAAAGACCGCATCAAAATCCGTTGCGTAGTTTTAATGATTTAAGCATACAAAGGGACATAGGGACATAAGGACATAGGGACAGAGAAAGCGACTTTGTTTTATACTATGTAGTGATGATTAATTGTTAAGCGATCATTGCTTGCTCTTCTTTCGCTCACTGTATTGACAGACGTACGGAAGAAGCAACGTACGTCAACACGACGATTGTCATTATAAATAAACAATAAGGCTCCGGGTCTGTTACACATGATTCAGAATCAATTCTGAGACCCGCGAGCTTCCTCACGATGTTTTCCTTCACCGTCGAGCAAGTGATGAATATGTAATTTTTGAAAAACTCATTGCTAAGATTTGGACCCGAGTCTCACTGATTATTATCATGAGAAACTGGCTTTGAATTTATGAAAATGTCGCTATATTCCCCTAAGTTTTGAGTGTATATAGACAGATATGTATAGCACTAATGGGCGGCCGACCACTAGCTAGAGATTATATCCCTGGTATCATGTACACGGGCCACATCAAGACTCTGATATTGCACTATTACATGCCAAAACTAACAAAGGAATTCAATTACAAGCAGCAATAAACGTGTTCATTTGGCAGACTGCCGTCTTTGAATATTAAATAGTAAACAGCAACTGGTTACGGCAACATTTCCATCTATACATATAACTAGCGACCCGCCCCGGCTTCGCACGGGTGCAATGCTTATAAGAATTTTCTTTTGCTATAAACCTCACGGAGCCCGAGACCTTTCCAACGAATGCAAAACCGTGGAAATCGGTTCGTCAGTTCTGGAGTTATATCGTCAGGAAGGAAAACCCGACTTATTTTTATATATAGTCGATAAAACTCTAACGGGGCCGTGTCTGTACATTAAATATTTTTTGAAAATTTTAACGATAGTGTATATTATAGTTATCGATATAGATACCGAAACACCAATTTTTGGAATTTTTGTCTGTCTGTCTGTCTGTCTGGTTGTGCACGCATCACTCAAAAACTACTGGACGGATTTTGATGAAATTTGGTATGGAGATAACTGAGTACCCGGGTCAACATCTAGGGTACTTTTTTTCCAGGAAAATATCTCATTCCCACGGGAAAATAAAAAAACTGGTTAAAAAGAGAAATACGTACTACTCCGAAACGATAACAGCTAGAAACTTGAAAAATGGTATGAAAGTGTCTGATATGTCATAGGAAATTGGTATGAAGGGATTTTTAGAAATTCCCACGGGAACGGAAATAAACTAAATCCAAGTGGGAAAACGCCGCTGGGCACCCGCTATTTGAAATATGGTATGTAGGTGTCTTAAATATGTCGTAGGCAACCACTGTGAAGGGATTTTCGGAAATTGCCACGGGAACGGGAATAAACGAAATCCGCACGGGCAACGCCGCTGGGCATCCGCTAGTTTATAATATAAAACAGATTCTGTTTGTGGCACACTAAAATGAAACGTACGTTAAATAACATAAGACTCAAAAGAGTAGAAAAACCGAATTCAACTTTCTTTTCTCGTGGATCCCATTGTCAGGACTGGACCAAATTGAAATGGGACCACACGGGAAGCACCAGCTTTCAAATAAAAATAAGGTAACAAACATAAAAAGAGAAACATACAGTCGAATTGGGAACCTCCTCCTTTTTTTAAGTCGGTTGAAAAAAAATGCTCATTGCAAGTTGGTAACACGTAGCACCAACCAAAAAAAGTAAAAAAAAACACATTTCTTGTATGGCCCCCTTTAATTTTTATTTAATTTTGTTACTATTATTATGCGAACAAATTAAATTAAAATGAATATTCTATTCTATTATTTTTTTTATAACACGCGTCACAGAATAAGCGCAACTCCTCATATTCCTATTAGTATATTCATATAAAAAAATATGATGCATTCGTACTTTAGTTTTGTCTAACCAAATTTCTTAAATAAAAATCAATAATAGTACCTACGGTTTACATAGGTAGCCCTAAATTCAGTTATGCTAATTAATTTTTCGGAAAAATTATACACATTAAAAATAGCTGAAATCGATTAAGTAGTGGATACTAAACAAACTACTTTCAGGTTTTGTTGTATCCACGATAAACTGTAGGACAGCACTAGTCCTCCCGCGTTTTTAGCTGTCAACTGTCAGTGGATATCTTATCTAATAAAAACGAGTTCCCCAAAATAAATGTTTTGTAATTACAAACATAAATTGCACGCTATAACAGATTTGTATGAAGTAACTTTTTTTTTAAACCATTTCATCGCGAGTCCTCAGCAATGGTTCGTAGTTGAATACGCAACTGCGATTCCCATGGATTCTTCTCACCTAAACCCGAGAGGTTTGGCGACAAAGGCCTTTTCCAAGACGAACTGCTCAACCTCGACTATTGTGTCCGGAATGTACATATTTGTTTAGGACCCCGCCAAATGAAACATGCCCTCACGGCTTTTATCTCGACCGCGGAGGGAATTCTAATTTCCTCTCCTTATTATGGACTCTGTTGTTTTACTGACTCTTGCTTAGGAAAGAAAAATTTCGGTTGAAATAATATTGGGAAATAAAAGTAGTAGAAGGCGGGCTGCCCTGCGGTAAGCTTGACTTTGTAACGTTCTTATTACAATCGCCTTAGAGGTCAGACTCGCATTACAAGTGTTAAGCTTCATGTGCTCTTGACTGAACTAGTTTTGTAACGATCACACTGGTTAAGCAAAGTGGGTTTCACCCGCGGAGTTCCCGTGTCCATATTTAAAATGATGACATGAGATTAAAAAGAGCTGCCCTTGAGTTTTGTTGCTGGTTCTTCTCGGGGTACTGCATTTGGAACCAGCAACTCGTCGGTGGCGATGGGCTGCTGTTTACATTTAGCCAATCATCATGGACGAGTTTAGAGTGCCTTGCTATTAGACTATTGACTTTTCTAAGTGTAATTTTCAATTACCTACAGAAATAAATACATTTTCATTTTCCGTCGGAATGCGGGGACAAAATAGCCTATGATACTCGATGATAATGTAGCTTTCCATTGGCGAAAGAATTTTTAAAATCGGTTTAGTGGTTCAGGAAGTAACTATTTAGTAATCTATGGTTCAGGCTTGAAATCGTAACAAACATATATTCATTTTCGCATTTATAATATTTAGGATAGTAAAATTGAAATCTGTTTGTGATTTTGTTTGACATGTCTGTTGGCTTTGTGTCTGGTTTATCAGCCGTTAAGTATCCATATAATAGTTCAGTCCCTGCCTAGTTTGGGACTAAATAACCGTGTGTGAATTGTGTCCCACAATTTATTGTTCTTATTTTAAAATAGATGCATTTTTTTTTATATAAACTGCTATTTATACGATTGCCTAATCCTAATTTTTTTACCGGTCTGTCTGTCTAAAAGTTTCTAGAATAGTGTCCGAAACGAGTGAAGTTGCAACAACTTTCAATATGTGGACGAATAAAAGCATTTCAAGATTGATTTAATTACTAGGGATTGAGCAATTTTAAATTAAACTTACAAAATTTTCTTGTTACAAACAAAAAACAACTTATATCATCAACAAATTGAAGAATGTTGTCTTATTGATCAATCGGCGATTGATGCTATTCGATGTTTAAGTATCAAAGCACTGTTATTTTAACAGCTATAAATAAACAAAACGAAAGCCAGAAGTGGCGCTTCGAGCTGAGGTAAACAAGGCGCGTGTATCAATACTCGGGTCACGGAAGGTAACTTTGTAAACATTTTGTTTTTAACTCCCGATGAAAACAGAGAAAGAGAAATTATTTTTAAGGAAATTCCTCGCTAAGAGCATTCGCTTGTAATGTAACGTTACATTACATCAGTGAGGGAGGCGAACCAAGCATTACAATGTGTAATAATGCTCATGAATCTAAATGTTATAGAGATTCTCACGAAACTTTTTGCCTCGCACAACTGATCTGTGGAACAAATGGTCGCCGGCGGTATTTCCGGACCGATACGACCTTCAAACCTTCAAGAAGAGAGGCGTACTCCCACCTCAAAGGCCGGCAACGCACTTGTGGCTCTTGAGTTGCAGGTGTCCATGGGCGACGGTAGTCACTTACCATCAGGTGACCCGTCTGCTTGCTTGCCCCCCTTTTAAAAACATTACATCAGTGAGGGAGGAGAACCGAGTATTACAGAGTGCAAATGATACAATCTGTAACATTTTGATACAACTTGTGACATTGAATCTATGTTACATTAAAGGCGAACGCTCGTCGAGTCAGGGAGCTGTATTGTAACCAAAGAGATTAAAATATAATAGGACATAAAGGGGGCATTGGGAATATTTTCATACAAAACTTTGAAGCATGTTTGAAGCTCAAGCGTCCTGTCAGTTAGTATGAACGCGAGCTGTCATTCGGTCGAAATTGTCATAGACTTATTCCACTTGAAATAACTTTTGGCTTCAAATTTTCCTCGCTTTGTCCCTTCTATGCCCTATTATATTTTAATCTCTTTAGTTGTAACGTAATGCTCAAAATCGAATTTTGATGTAACATTACAAGCAAATGCTCGCGGGGCGCACCTTTCTGTTGTATATCGTTTACGAGAATAGAAAGCCACTCGTCAAAGCCCCATCTTTTATCATCTGCATTTCAAAGTAAGTTAAAATAATATAAAATGGAAATAAAAGCTCTTATCTCTCAATCCATTGGCGATTTGAGTTGGAGTGTTCTTATGACGCCAGAGAAATAGTCTTTTTATGACGTTTAGCTCCTTAAGTATCTCCGAGAGGGTCATCTTGTGACGTCACAAAGTCACAACGCGCCATTTAATTGACTGTTATGAGATTTTAAATGAAATGAGAAATTAAATGTAGGTTTAAGGCAAATTATGTTTATTTGTAAAGAAGGAGATATATTTAACACTAACAGTTCATCACGGTTACACTCGCCGTATTTCCCGTTCCCGTTCGAATAGGGGAATACAATATAGCGTATGTTACTCAGGGATATTGTAGCTTTCCATTGGTAAAAGAATTTTTAAAAACGGTCAGGAGTTAATTCGTTACAAACATACAAAATACAAATCTTTCCTCTTTATAATATTAGTGTACATATTTGAGATATGAGTGGTATAAATAATATAAAGTCTCACAAGATCAATGTGTTAGTAGTTCTGGAGATTACCACCTAAAAACAATAAAACAACTTTATTTGTTGATCAGTAGGTTATTTGTTCATAGCACTGACTGACTGGTTTGGGACTATAAATGGATTGAATTTATTTACATCGAATTACTAAACGTCACTGACCGTTGCAATGTTCGCAAAAACCTTGCGGCATTTCATTTCATTTACATTTCATTGACATGATATCAAAACGTAAACATTGACGGAAATACTTTTTTCGTCCGCGCGTCGTCCCAACTTTATTTACGAGTATCGTCCCCAAGCTGAATGTTTATATCATCGATTTGGATATAATACACTCTAAGAGATGAGTTCCATATCCCTCAGAATAAGTTCTGAGATCTGCGGTTTTCCTCACGATGTTTTCCTTCACCGTCGAGCCAGTGATGAATATGTACGTAAGTTTTTGGTAAACTCGGTACATGACAGGATTCGAACCCGAGCCTCACTGATTATCTTCATGTGAAGCAGGCTCTTTAACCGTGAGGCTCACACAGATCACAGACCCGGTCCGGCGATGGGCTCAGCACCTATCTCGTTTAGGGGTCGAATATTCTCGTGAAATACCCACTTATTTCCAAAAATGGAATACCTTTGCCTCGGGGATAAAAGGCGTGAGTTTTTATTTTTAAGAGATGAGTTTACATAGTCCTGTGAGTCTCCTCGACTCGCGGCTCTGTCAGTAAATGGTCACTTATAGCGTTATACCACAAACTCCTCCGTGTTTCGGAGGTCATTTTAAATCGTTGGTCCTTTTGGTCGCATAAACTATGGAGGTTGGCGCAAAGTAGACAGCCGGCTTTCTTCAAATAATGTTACCTTTAAATTGATAATATCGAAACAAAACTAAAAACACTTTATATCCCGAATAAGACAACTAGATAGTAAACGTAATTCACTAATAATTCATATCTATTGATTATATCGATGGCTTATACTCGTATTATTGAAGCTTTTATCCAGAAATATTACGTTTAAATTGTTTTTAACATCTCTGCCAAAGGAGTAACGAATCTGTTTACTCGGATGATGGGTTAACGCGCTCCATTTGCGTATTTTCGGCAATGCTTCTTATTTTTGGTGGTGCCAAATTGCGGCATTAGTTATCCGATGAAATCACTGTTTTGGTTTTCGATGGGTATGAGTTATGATTTCATCTCTTGCAGTTGCTTATTGAAGCAACTACTAAAGGCTAATGAATCATCATCAAATGATCATCATTGCAGCTCAAAAGCATCTCCAAAATGACCGGTCTTGTGATACCCGCATCAAAAGTAAAAAAAAAAGTAAAAATCTTTTTTTTTCTGTAGGTACAAAAGATACACTTAAAAAGGTCAATAGTCTAATAACATGGCACTTTAAACTCATCCATGAAGATTGGCTAAATGTAAACAGCAGCGCATATGCACCGACGAGTTGCTGGTTCCAAATGCAGTACCTCGAGAAGAACCAGCAAGAAACTCAGCTCTTTTTAATATCAAATCTCATAGTAGTAGGTATACCCGCGACTTTCATCACGTCATCAGTCAACCTTGTGGGAGGCCTACCCACGCAGCGCCATCGACTGTCAGTTCTCCGCAAATATTAATTCAACGTTCCTGTTGGCTCAGTTGGTAGTGATCCTTGCCTTCTAAGTCGGAGGTCGCGGGTTCGATCCCCAACATTTGTGTGCATGAACATGTATGTTGGCTTCGTGTCTGGGTGTTTAATATCTATCTTCACACCACATGCTCGACAAAGCCGGATTATATATCATATAAACCTCACCGAAAGCAAGACTTTATATCCCTTGGCTTTAGCCGGGTTATAATGTTGTATGGAATTTCATTATAACCCTAGGTCAATAATGTATTTTTCACTATTCATAATCCTTATTGCTATGTCGATAAAGTCTAATTTCGTTAAGCAAAATGTAGTGCACCCGCCGTGGCCAACGCGATTTTCGAAAACCGAAGCCGCAACCAACTAGATTCGCACGATCTTCATTTGTTAAATCAAGTAGGTCACGCCGGCAGAAACAAGTTGCTGTATCCATTTTATAGCTGTAACATTTCAAAAAGAATATCGAAAATGTCGAGTGATGAAAGTACTTTGACTCCCGAGTCTATTAAACTAGATGCCATATGCATTGTCAATAATCTACTACCATGCAATTGCATTTTATTGTCTCGCATAAGGTGAGAAAAGTAGAGTATATAACTCGGGAATAAAACTGTTTTTGTCTTGGGCGCTTAAATCCCTCACTTAACTCAGGACTCAGTCTTAATTCCCTCGCTTCGCTTGGGAATTAAATAATAACTCCCTCGCTGCGCTCGGGAGTAAAACTGGGAGTCCTTCGTTACGTTCAGGATTCAATGTCGCGCCCGTGAGATAAAACAGTGCTTTATTCCCTTGTTGTATAATCTACTATTAAGTATGTCCATCAGTTGTTTAGTACCCATAGTACAGTCTCTGCCTAGTTTGGGACTGAAGAACCGTGTGTAAAATAGTGTCCCACAATTTATTTATTTATTTTATTGATTGTTGACTCAGCAATATGTTTACCAATATGGAGGGGGTTTATGGGGTCACCAGTATGGATGAGCGAAGGTGGAATGCTCCTCTATCGTGAAAAGGGAAGATCTTCCTCCAGGCGAGGTGATCGTGCCTGGGGACCGCGGTCCAACGGTTGATGTTGGACAGTTGTATTTATACAAACTAATTAGAAAACTCCGATAGCGCGGCTTAGAACTCGGCCGTCTATTGGCGCGTTCTATGTAGTGACGCTACATGTTCATTTGCCCACGTGTGGAATTGTTTTGTAAACCGAGGCGTTCGCTGAACAAGAATGTTAGACGTATTAGTGCGTATTTAGTAAATAGTCGGGGAATTTTCGAACTTGGAGACGCTTATTTTGTTTTCGGCGCGAGTTCGTTTGTTAACATTGGCAGAAATACACCGTTTGGGTAATTGTATTTCGATGATGCATGTTTTTGTAGTGAAATGGGGAAACGGTAATCCGTGAAAGTAACTGAAGGTTTATTAATTTAAATGTAAACGTAACTTACGGAATATATCTCACGCCTTTTATCCCCGAGGAGGTAGGCAGAGGTATTCCATATTTTCTGGAAATACCCACTTTTCACGAGTAGGTAAATTCGACCCTTCAACGTGATAGGTGGTGAGCCCATCTCCGGACCGGGTCTGTTTACACATGTCTCAGAATTAATTCTGGAACCTGCGGGTTTCCTCACGATGTTTTCCTTCACCGTTGAACTAGTGATAAATATGTACGTATGTTTTTAGAAAACTCATTGGTACATGTCAGAATTCGAAACATATCTTCGTTGAACTGTTTTTACAAGTGGTACAAAAATAAAAGATCCTTATTCGTGGATATCATACACATATATACACATAGCTAGACAGCTAATTTAGCTCGGGTCGTATTGCAAAAATGTACCATCCGGTGACCCGGGGAGAGGTTATCCTGCCACAGACAACAGCGCCGCCTATCGGGTCCAACTAATAAACCATCCATAGACAAACTTAAACTCACACAGAATTTTCATCAAAATCGGTTTAGTCGTTCTCAAGTTAGCGGGATCAAGGGAAAGGGAAAAGAGGCATTTATTTTTATATACTCGTACGTGTGAAGCTCTAGCGGGTCGCGTAACCCTTGTTAACATCATACTGTAGCTGATAACCCGCGCGCTGTCGGCGAAATGTCACGACACAAGTCCAATTTGGCTCGCGCGTCCAAACGAGCGAGTTAAATTTCATGTCACCACTAAACGTGCCCGCTCACCGCTTCATAAACATCTAATTCTAGACTTAAGCTGTTTGTTTGAATTAGGTTTAGGTTACGCTAAAAGATTAAAATATAATAGGACATAGAGGGGGCATTGGGAATATTTTCATACAAAACTTTGAAGTATGTTTGAAGCTCAAGCGTCATGTCAGTTAGTATGAACGCGAGCTGTCATTCGGTCGAAATTGGACTAGACTTATTCCACTTGGAATAATTTTTGGCTTCAAATTTTCCTCGCTTTGTCCCCTCTATGCCCTATTATATTTTAATCTCTTTGAGGTTACGCATCGTGTTGTGTAGTTAAGCTTTTGTAATAGGTTCATACAAGGTTAAACAATGACAAGAATAGAGATAGCCCTTTGTGTACGGTTCGGGTTCGAAAACTTGCATACGTATGTTACATTTGTCACTAACTCTCTGGGTAGGCTGGGGTGCTTTTTACACATTCATTTATTTCAAATAAATTTGCAACATAATAGTGAAATAGTATGTTTCATTATTTTGACAGTTGGGAAAGAAAACGCACGAATTCGGAAAAGGTAAAGAAAAAGCTCGCGTGCGTAATAGCCCACATCCCGAACGCTATACGTCCCTGCAATATGCCACTTTTTGAGCAACTGTATTTAAAAAACCAATTCGTTACAGAGACAAGTCTAGCACAGAAATGAAAAATATAAAAATTTTGATTATTATCACTACATAGTATAAAAAAAGTCGCTTTCTCTGTCCCAGTATCCCTATGTCAATATGTATGCTTAAATCTTTAAAACTTCGTAACGGATTTTGATGCGGTTTTTTTAATAGATAGAGTGATTCAAGAGGAAGGTTTTAGTGTTAGCATTGCACCCGTGCGAAGCCGGGGCGGGACGCTAGTTATAAATAATTTAATTCGTCAAGCACCGCGCGGTTTCAATGGGCACCGTAACAATAAAAAATCTATTGTGTTTTATTTTATTGGCTAAAGAGGTTAAATATTAACATTGTCAGATGTCAGTTAACATTGACACAAATTAACACAACGTATCCAACAATAAAGCTTACGAGTAGATATTGAACATTATTTCTTAAATGTTTTTTTCAGACTTTCTTAGGAGTCTTATCAGGCTTGCAATGCCAAAGAATCAATTCTAAAGCGTGTGTGCCCCCGGTCCGCGGATGGGCTCACCACCTGCCACGTTTAGGGGTCCAAAGAATATTTGGTGAAAAAGAAATAGAATACCTCTGCCTACTCACCCCTCGGGGATATCAGGCGTGAGATTTTTTTATTTTTTTTATTTTATCATTAATGACGTGAGCCATTATTAACTCAACATACAGAGTAACAATATTACACATATTGTCACAACAAACGAATTGTCTATTCCGCTGTCGTATTCAGGGTCGTTTCGTCCCGCGCAGTCACGCAATCGGGTTAACGCGCTAACAAATGTCGGTGACGGCGGGAGCAGGGTTAATGTTATACTGTTGGTTACGTTACGTTGTTACGCCATTGTTGTATTATCTTTATGGTCCTGGTTTTGAAGTTTGGGGGCAAAATATTTGAAAAGTTATATATTAACTATAGTTAAAAAAAAAAAAAGAATTCGCAAGTTTTTGTATTTCAACTTATGTGTCATTTCACGATGTGATTTTTCCCTATTCTTTATTATTATGCGTTTAAATTAGATTGAGCAATCTAATTTAAACGCCAAATTGATTTGTATCATAACCACATATGCCGAAAAAACAAAAATCAGTTAAACCAATTTGGCGCTTATATTAGATTTTAAACGCCAAATTGATTTGTATCATAACCACATATGCCGAAAAAACAAAAATCAGTTAAACCAATAAAGAATAGGGAAAAATTTACGAAATAAAACAAACAAATTTACGACCACCAAAAACAATAAAACTATATCCATTAAAAGTACTACGCAAATAGCCCTGTAATTTTATTTTTATAAAACACTTAAAGCCCTAAGAGTATGACAATGAACGTGACATTTTTACTAAAACCACTTCACGTCTTAGGAATTTTTACAGAGAAAATGGGTTCGATTCTGCATTACAGCGCCTAAACTTATTTTAGTTTAGTCGTGTCTTTCTCATAGAGAAGAAAAGAGACGAGTGATATTTAGTCCTGTCAAATTAAAATTAGTCCTGTCAAGTAAGGCATTTCATAACGTGTTTAGTGCATAAGTAAATAAGTCACGACTAAAATACAGCCTCTGACAGGACTAAATTCGGTAGGTTATCTTCTATCCCTTTTCTTTTTTTGAGGTAAAATAAAGACAGGAATAAACTAAAATAAGTTAAGTAGCTGTAATGCAGAATCGAACCCAATACATAGCTTAACGCAATTAAATCCTCTTATTATCTATATAAATGATAAACTGACTGATTGGTGATGTATCAACGCACAGCCTAAACCGCTGGGTCCAGAGCCTTGAAATTTTGCACATAGATAGCTTATACAGTGTAGGCGTCCACTAAGAAAGGATTTTGCAAAATTCAAGGGGTCAAATAAACGTGCGCGAGTGAAGCGGCGGGTAAAAGCTAGTAGAAAATAAGTATGACACAACGAATTTAGTAAGTGGATGCAAAAGTTTGTGTTTCTGTTTGAATTAATACAAATACCAGAGCAGTGATAGCCCAGAGGTTAAAGACTAGCTCAACGGTGAAGGAACAGGTGACAGAATTAATTCTCAGGTATGTGTAGCAGATTCGGTCCGACAATGGGCACACCAACCTATCGCTTTTAGTTTCCAAAGAAACTGGTGAAACGTGGGTATTTCCACAAATGGAATACCTCTGCTTAGTCCTGGTATAGTCATATCATTTATTGCACAATGTGGTTATACAGATGGTAGGTAAATATACAGTAGTTACACACATTAACCCTTTAAAGGCGCAGCAATGTAAAAATACAAAAAAATACCTATACAAAATGAAATCTTTTTTAAAATACAAAAGGAGTGTTTTTTTATTCGAACACCAAAAGAACCCAGGCCTTACCACCACCTCTTAAAACAAGAATCGGCGGTTAGCAAGTAGTAAAAATATTATAAGTTTAATCGTAAAAATCAATAATGTGTTATAGAACTTCTGTTCCTTGACTCACCAAAGAATTTTCACGTCCACTCTCACTAATTACGAACTCGCTACTCACGGCACTAATTAGAGCACCCTTTGCATGGCCTGATTGGATCTATGTGACTCGGCAGATTCGAACGAGCTACCGAAGTTCTCATTACTTAGCTAAGAACTATCGGTTGTAGACTGAATCGCGAACATTAATAAAATAAGATGTTATGTGTAGGTATTATTAGGCGATAAATATCGATTCAAGCGAACTCTATTAAAAAAAATTTTGTTTATTGTAAGAAAACCTATTCTAATACATCACTTTCTGAGTGCTTAATCTAAATATATGAAGATTATGTGCGCCCAGTGTTCTATTGTTATATTAGAACTACGTCACTACGCGTGACGTCACGAGGAGCTTTCAATACTTCCGCGCATTATGGCTGACGAGCTAGTCTATGGCGCGTATAGTTAATTGATATAAATGTTTGCCAGAGTATCTGAAAGTCTGTAACTATAATAAGGCTATCGCGTTATAAATTAATCATCCTAATAGTATATTGACTGACTGGCTGACTGAAAGATCGATCAACGCAAACCCGAAACCGCTGGGTATAGAACCGCGAGGTTTTGCACAAAGACTCCTTATATGACGTAAGCGAGCACTATGGAGGGATTCTTAGAAATTCCCATCTGAACGGGAATAAACAGCATCGCCGCTGGCCACTGGCTCGTTTAAAAATCCTTTAAATATTTTAAACGCTAAAGTTTGTATCCACTTTCACGCAAAAACTACTGAACGGATTTTGATGAAACTTTACGGTTGTATAGCTTATACATCAGAATAACACATAGTCTATATTTTATCCCCGTATTCCCACAGGAACGGGAACTACGCGGGTAAAACCGCGGGGCGCTGCTAGGATGATATAAATTTGTAAAGAAACTTCAAAATTATTATAAAACTTACCAAAGAACCAATCAGTTCACTCCTACTCTCACTAATTACGAATAAATATTAATAATGTTCCATAGGTGAAACTTAGAGCAGTGGTAACCCTGCGGTTAAATATGCGGATATACAACGAATAAATTTATTCTAAGTATATCCTGTATTATTTAGCTGTTGGTCTTCCAAATAAATATAAAATATAAATAACTAGCGACCCGCCCCGGCTTCGCACGGCTGCAATGCTAACACTAAAACCTTCCTCTTGAATCACTCTATCTATTAAAAAAAACCGCATCAAAATCCGTTGCGTAGTTTTACAGATTTAAGCATACATAGGAACATAAGGACATAGGGATATAGGGACATGAGATATAGGGACAGAAAAAGCGACTTTACATACATACATACATATGCTCACGCCTTTTTCCCGAAGGGGTAGGCAGAGACAACAGCCCGCCACCTGCTACGATCCTGGCATACCTCACGTGCTTCATCCACATCCATCAATCAGTTCATACAAGCTCGTCGGTTTCGGGTACTCTTTATCTGGCTTTTTTTCAATACATCGCCGATCTGATCGATGTAAGTACGTCTAGGTCGCCCTCTGCCAACTCGGCCACTCACAATCCCCTTATACACACACCGGCACAATTAGCGGAACAGAAAAAAAAAGGAGAAAAAAGAGGGAATTTAGAACAATGAATGTAATTTTTAAACAAGATATTATTTAAAATGAAACAACAATTAAATTAACATGTTTTGACATTCATTTGTAACACCATACTTAAAGTTTAATAAAAATAAAAATTAAATTAAACAAAATGCATTTTTCTTCGATTTTTTAATTATAGAGAAACAGCAGAAAATTCAAAATTTTCCAAAGGTTAACATCAATTTCAATGACTGTTCAATATCGAGTGTTTCCTCCTCGTGCTCTGATGAGGGTTTCCATCCGTCTGGGCATGCTGCGGATGATGTTATCAATGGTTTCTTGGGGCAACCTCTGCCATTCTTCAACTAATGCGTTTCGCAACTCGTTGAGATTATTGGGAGGGGGCATTCTTGACTTTACACTCCTCTTTAGCAAGTCCCAGACGTGTTCTATAGGGTTCATATCGGGGGACCGTGCTGGCCACTCCATCACCGTTATACCAACATGGTTTAGGTATGTCTGTACTGTGCGAGCACTGTGAGCCCGAGCATTATCCTGCATTAGAATGAAGTTGTTACCAATAAAGGGGGCAAATGGCACAACATGTTCTTCTAAAATCTCCCTGATATACCGATCAGCATTCAGATTCCCGCCATCGACCACTACTAACTCCGTACGAGCTCCTAAACATATTCCTCCCCAGACCATAATTGAACCGCCGCCATATGCAACTGTATTTTCAAAATTAGACTGGATATACCGTTCTCCTTTGCGTCTCCATACTCGCTGCCTTCCATCAATTTGATTTAACATAACTCTGCATTCATCAGTAAAAAGAACCTGTCCCCAGTCGTCGAAGTCCCAATCACGATGTTCACGACCAAAGTGTAGACGGTTTGTGCGATGATGTCTCTCAAGTTTTGGGGCTTTGGCGGGCACATACGAGCCTATACCCACTTCTTCGAATCTTCTACGAACTGTCCGCTCACTCATCCTTACTGCTCGTACCTCTTCCAGTAAATTTCGAGCCTGCACCGCCGTTAGTCTCGTGTTCCGTCGGACTTGAAGTTGGAGAAAACGGTCATCCCTCCTTGAAGTACACCTTTTCCGGCCTTGTCCTCTCCTTCTCACTAGAGTATTCGTCAATCTGTATCGTTGGATGCTACGATGAATCGTTGATAACGATCGACGAAGGCTTCTGGCAATCGATCTGTAGGTTTGACCATTTCTCCTCATTTGATCTGCCCTAATGATTTCTGATGGCGTTAAATCAGGCATACTTAGATGCTCGTAAATTATCAATATGCGAAAAAACTCAAAAGCCTCAAAAACTGCAATTCAAAGATTTTCAAGTGGAATTCACGAACCTTCTAAAAACGGACAAGCGGTGGAAAAAAATTAATCAATGAAAATTAAAACAAAAGAATGAAAAAAGGGCAGTCGCTTAGTATTCCATTTTTAAATTAAAACCCAAATTTAAAAAAAGCTTATTTAGCCGGCCAGTAACACGCAAAGATGCGTAAATACTCCCTTTTTTTTCTGTTCCGCTAATTGTGCCGGTGTGTGTATATTTGTCTCGTTAGACGCCTTTCATCCATCCGCTCGACATGTCAAGCGACTTTGTTTTATACTATGTAGTGATGATGGTCTAGGCAGGGAGGTAGTGGACCCCCACATAAATTCCTCAGACGACGAAACTTTACAGTAAGATAAAGTATCATAAATTATACTTATTTTATGAATGTGTACTTTTAGGTAAGTATATAAATACCTATAATAACTTCGGCATGTTTTTTTTTGGATTTTTTAAATTTAAGTGTTGTCTCATACCATACTACAATCCTGCAAAGTTTCATCGACTGAGAATTTAATATTGGGGTTCATACAAAAATCCGCTTCGATTCCTAGCCTATAAGTTTTATTAACCTATCCTTTTCTTACTTTCAGGTATGTTCAAATCAACTTCAGTCAGAGTCGTGAAGTTTTTACAGTCCAAAGCGTAAGGTTGGAGCTACTTATCTAAAAGCCGTAAACCCACATTGTTGCAACTTCTAAGGTAAAGATTTACATAGTAAGTGATTTGTGTATGCATTCAGATCTTTGTATTGATAGATTAAGGCAGTTTTACTTTACGATTTTTAGGAGCAGTGATAGCCCGAACGGTTTAAGAGCCGGCCGAAAATCAGTGACGCTCGGGTTCGAATCCTGGCACGTAAGTTTTTGAAAAACTCATTGGTACCAATGAGTTTTTCAAAAACTTACGTACATATTTATCACTAGCTCGACGGTGAAGGAAAACATCTTGAGGAAACCCGTAGGTCTCAGAATTAATTTTGAGACATGTGTAAACAGACCCGGTCCCGCGATGGGCTCACCACCTATCACGTTTAGGGATCCAATATATCTCCTAAAATGTGGGTATATCTAGTAATGGAATACCTCTGCCTACCCCCTCGGGGATAAAAGGCTTGAGATTATATTATTTTATATTATTTATTACTTTTACGAGGTATCTTGACTAGTTTCGGTTAAATTAACCGACTCGACGCTATGTAAGGCTATTAAATATAATTATTATTGTAAACCATATTTACTTTAGACATTAGATTAAAAAGAGCTGCCCTTGAGTTTCTTGCTGGTTCTCGGGGTACTGCATTTGGAACCAGCAACTCGTCGGTAGAGATGGGCTGATGTTTACATTTAGGAAATCTTCATGGACGAGTTTAGTGTGCCTTGTTATTAGACTATTTGTTTTCTAAGTGTAATTCTTATTACCTACAGAATAAAATACATTCTCATTTTTATTTTTTGAAAATGACAATTAAGTTAGTTACTTCTTTTACGCCTTAATAATCATTAGCGCCTACATCAAAGGCATTAGGGTTGAACACTATCAGTTTCGTCATTATTTACCTGCGAATTGCCCAACCCTCATTACTAAGCGCGGCATTGCTCTATTGTCTTAACAAAGACAAGGAATTTAATACCTTATTACGCTATAGCTACAGTTCTAGTTGTAATTTACGACGGTTAGGGCTGGCATTCTTTGCCTTAAATTAGTGACAGTTTTAAAGCGTTTACATTTTCATTAATAATGGTAATTTATTGCAGTCGCTTTTGATAATGGAATTTGTAATTATTATAACATGTTAAGGTGAATTTAATTGCCAATATTGTACTTGTATTAAAGATGTGGTAACCCATTTCAGCGGGTAATGTCCTTTTTGCCGACTTTCCCATTATGCCGACTTTTTTGTAAAGTCATACATCTTTTCCCGATATGCCGACTTTTCATGTATCATTGGCTTTTGTGCTTTTATGCCGACTTTTTAATATTTCAATGCAATTCTTACCTTTTTGACAACTTTATGGAATTTGAGAACTAAGAGTTTTCTTATGCCGATTTAAATACAGTCACGTTCATAACATTTATCGATTTCGATATCGATTCAATTACACTCATTACCTTAAAGAGTTATTGTATTGTATTGTATTGTATTGTACCTTTCTATACAGAACATAATTTGCGTTATTGATATATTATTCGTTTTCTCAAGAATCAACAAAGTGGTCAAATATACAATAATTTTATTAAAATACACTATGAGATAGTGAATAATAAAAAAATAATTTAAATGAAGAAAATGATAAAAAGGTTATATCCTTATATACTGCCTAAGCTCTATTGCCCGTAGAACGCATTCCAGAAGGATTCTTGAGCATAAATTTTGAGATTATTGAAACAAATAAAGAAAATTGGAACCAATTCATCAATTATTTTGTGAAACAATGGATGAACCCGGAAGTGTTACCTGTAGTAAGCTGCAACGGGAACCCGCATCGGACTACAAATGCCGTAGAAAGTTGGCTTGCACGACTGAAGAAACTCGTCAGAGTAAAACAGCCACCTATATTCGCATTAATAAAAATATTAAAAGACAAAAGCATCCATAGTGATCACTCTGTTAGAAATAACGTAACATATTTCCCAATCTCAAAAAAAATATTACAAAGTATATATTAAGAGTCAGTCGATATGAAAAAATTGTCAACGACTTTTTAAACAAAAAAATTAAGATTGAGACCTGCTTGGTCAGGCTCACTCAAGTCAGGTTTTAATGTAATATTTTTTTTTAGTTACACTACGTTCATCTTTTTTTTTTAATATAATAATTACTAGTTTTGTAAAAGGTACAAACGCAGTTTGTTATTTTTTTTAAATAAATATATATTTTTTAATTCTACCATGCCTATAGTTTACTTTGCAATTAAATATTGCAGACGACTGTACAAATAGTCGGCATAACGGTACCAAAACTCAACCGTTTTGTTGTTTTCGGCATAATAATATTACAATTAAGAAAAGTCGTAAAAGTCGGCGGCAAGGGAAAGGATACAAAAGGGTACAAAAGGCGATAAAATCTAATAAGACGGCATAACGGCAATAGAAGTATGACTTTACAAAAAAGTCGGCATAATGGGAAAGTCGGCAAAAAGGGCATTACCCAAAGGCGGGGTATGGGTAGGGGTATGAGAATATCGCTTGATGCTTTGTGTTACTGACGTAATCGAGAAATCGCTTGGAGCGGTAAGACCACTCGTTGTAGGTACTCTTATTAAAAATTGTAAGCATTACTTTTTGTAAAGTGTTGGTTAGTGAAACCGCCACTAAGGGTAAGATCCGAGTTCCAATCCTGACAAGGACGTGTACCAATGACTTTTTCAAAAACGTATGCACTAGTTCTCAGGTAAAGGGAAATGTCGTAAGGAAACCTGTAGGACCCAGATCTGATTCTGAGTAACAGCACCCGGTCCGGTGTTCGGTCACGTTTATGGGCCCAAAAAATGTGTTGGTGAGAATGGGGTAATTTCTAGGAATGGAATACCTCGGCTGACCCCCTCAGGGATGAAGGCGTGAGCAAATATTTGTAGTAGTTTTTCTTTCTACTGGTGACAGGTTAAGTAAATAAATAAATAGTAATATAAACTCTAGGTAACAATATTGTGTGCAACAGTCGAAATAACCCTGCGAGAAACAACCGAAACAAAGGAGCCCATTATTATTATCTTCTAGTTGACAACCCTAATCACGTAAACCTTTTATGTTATGTGGCATCCCTTAGCGGGTCTTACGGTGGATTAAGATGCTGATATAGCGAAAATGTTAGTTCTGCAAGGTTATTGTCGTTGGCCTCAAAAAGCTTTTGACGATAAGACCGCCTGCGTTGCTGTATGTTTATTTAGTTTAAACTTGATTAAGATGGAGGTGACCTTTGTTTGAGTTAGCCTATCTTCATGGACGAGTTTAGAGTGTCTTGTTATTAGACTACTGATTTTTTTAAGTTTGAATAATTCTGGGACCTGTGGGTTTACTTACAATGTTTTCTTTCACCGTCGAACTAGTGTTAAACATATACGTGATCTAAGTTTTTCTTTTGCAATACACATACACATTCATACACATTATTATGTACTAGTTTCAGCTTTCTGCTTAGTTTTTGATAATTTTACCTTGTTCTTTTATATGTTGGTAATTAAATAAAGATGGCTATGGAAGAGTGAGGTCTTCTGACACAGGTATTATTATACTTAAAAGAAGGCCTCTACAACTATAGGTTATAACCTGTAATATAGTGAAGTAAATTATCTCGTTTTTTTGTGTTTTTGTATAAATTTGCAAGGCCCGATTCTTCGACTTCCAAAAAAATAGTCACCAATCCACTGACACTCCAATTTCTTACATAGTGTCCCTGATGCATGGTCGTGTATTATCGCTTTATGGTCCCTTGGGAATTAAAGGACGGGTCACACTCCCCGCTGACACATCGAACCGCGTTACAGAAAGCCGGCCAAGTGCGAGTCGGGCACACACGAAGGGTTCTAAAAAATCTAGTAAAATCGCTGTAAAACACGTCTTTTGTAAGGGACCCCTTTAAATTTTTGTTGTTATATCGACCATAGTACACTCTCGGTGAACATTTTAAGAATCTAACTAGTGACATTATTAAAATCAAGCAAAAAGTGTAAAAAAAAGGGTTTCTTGTATGGGGACCTTTTTAACGACAATAGAAATACCTACACATTCTGTGAACATTTCAATTGTCTTACTATTACGGTTTATGAGATATAGCCTACTGACAGACGGACGGATAACGGAGACTTAGTAGGGTTTTTAGGGTACTGATGCGGAACTCTAAAATAGGATTTATCGCCCGACAAGCGGGGAGGGGCGGAGTTCGATGTCGCGAAGACCGCTGACTGGCTTTCCGGTATAATCCGGTTATTTTTGGAAAAATCTGATCTAATAGCCTTTTCTTCTTTCGGCCATTTGATTGTGGTACCCTAGACATGTTCTAACAATATTTACAGATTCTTAAAAAATATAGACTTTGAGTGCCAAATTTTAACTTCATCGTCATCATCATCAACCCGTAACAGCCCACTGCTGAGCTAACGGTCTTTCCTCACACATGAGGAAGTATGGTCTATAATCTCCCACGCGAGCCCACCGCGGATTGGGAGATGGTGTTAATGTTAAATTAAGTTAAGTTGCTACTGAGTGGCCACTTAACAGTCAGAACTTTTCAAGCCACCCAAGGGTATCTGATTTGGCTTCCATTGTACGTAAACACAATGAAAACCGGGACCACCAATTTAACTTGCCTTCCGAAACACGAAAGCGCTCGTAATAAAAATAAATGCCACTAGGCGGTCACCCATCCACTGACTGACCGCAACAACTTTGTTTAACCAGTGTGATCGTTACAAACACACTGGCACCGCAGGAATACGAGCGCTTCGTAATTAACTAATTTTAACTTTATTAATTAATTTTAACTTAATTTTAACAATATTATAAGTATCGAGTAAGGAGGAGAGACAATGCGTAAACTGCAGACGTATTCACAAAGACTCGATAGCGTTTCCGTTCGATTCGAATGGTTGGTATCGAAAACTAATGTCACATATGACAGTTGGTGTCACATATGACATTAGTTTTCAATACCAACATCAGCCCATCTCGATAGATTCGTTTCCGATGTCGATAGATTCGACTTGAAACGAACGGAAACGGTATCGAGTCTCTGTGAATACGTCTGCTGTATATAGGTCTTGATTTTTAATAAAATATTTAATTACTTCTTCCTTAAAATTCTTCAAAGTGTTTCTGGAAGGATCAATGTGAAATAGCTTTATAAGACACTACCTGACCCGACAGACGTTGTTCTGTACAACTGTCAGTTATGTCAAACACCATAAGCTTGTACATCAGAATAACACATCGGCTATTTTTTTCCCCGTATTCCCACGGGAACGGGAACTACGCGGGTGAAACCGCGCGGAACAGCTAGTGTTTAATAAAAGTCCTTTCCATCACCGAATACAAAACTCTTGAAGCATGTCAATGCCTCAGTGGCCTTACGTTTCGCGAGATAAAATCTCCGCTAAACGTTTTATTGAGGTTGCGGAATCCTTCATACTGAGGGTAGCGGATTCCGATCAAAATTGTCCTTTTTATAACTCACGAACAGTCGTGAAGACATCGGGACAGCGACTACAACGATTTCGGAATAACGACTTCATTGTTTACTTGAAACCGCGAAACGAAAAATCTAATTCCGTTTTACCCTTTTTCGTTTATAACCAAGTCGGATTATAAACCAAAAATGTTAATCCGTAATAATCCACCGTGTCATTTTGAGGCGAAGACGAATTCGGCGAAACCGCATTGATTAAAATCTGTAATTCCACTTATTAAATTATTGTAGCTAACTTCCGCCATGTTCCTTTTGTGACGTCACCTAGTAGAGGACTCTCTCTGGCGACACTTAATTTATAAAAGTCTGTCATTCTGTTACTTAACGCCAAAGTATTAGTCTCACAAAACATGGATTAGGCGCACAATGCCATATGTACGCAAAATGACACATTGACGCAAGATGCCACATTCGCAAAATGCCTTACCAGAAATATAGGTATACTAGCGGCCCGCCCCGGCTTCGCACGGGTGGACATTTATTTTTTCAACATTTTGGGATGCACAAACAAATTTCTCCTAGCAACCCATAGTAAATTATCAAAAAAAAATAGACTTTGTATGGAGACTTTTAAAGAATATTTGTGCCAAGTTTCAAGTTGACCCCTAATTTCACCCTTTTAGGGAATGATTTTAAAATAATACAAAAATACGTTTCTCATCATTTATTTTTAAGAGTATTTGTGATTAGTTTCAAGTTGATAGAAAAAACCACACGTTTCCATACAATCTCCAACCCCGTTTCACCCGTGAGTTTTGAAAAATCGAGATATACCTACTTGTCTTGTTGTTTGTTTTGAGAAGTATTTTTACAAAATTTCGAATGTATTCATTTTTGGATGTATCAATTAATTATCAACTTCAACCCCCAAGGGGATGAAACCTCTTGGAGGATGGTTTTCGATAAATCCTAGAACTAATATATCAAGTTTATTTTCAAGAATATTTGTAAAAAGTTTAAAGTTGATACACGCAGAAATCACACTATCCCATACAAACTTTATCCCCCTCTGTCACCCCTTTAAGAGATGATTTTCATAAAATCCAAAAACACGTGTCTCATTATTTATTTCTAAAAGTATTTGTGCCAAGTTTGAAGTTGATAGACGTAAAAATCAAACACGTCTCCATACAAACTCCAACCCCCTGTTTCACCCCCTTAAGGGGTGATTTTCGAAAAATCCAGAAATACATATCTTGTTATTTGTTTTGAGGAGTATTTTTACTAAGTTTCGAATCAATACACCCAAAAATGAAGGTTTTCCATACAAACTTTTACCCCCACTTTCACCCCCTTGGAGGAAGATTTTTGAAAAATCCTAGAACTAATATCTCATAGTTTGTTTTCAGAAGCATTTGTACCAAGTTTCAAGTTGATGGACGCAAAAAATAAACTTCTTCGTATCAACTTCAACCCCTACTTTCATCAATTTAGGGGATGATTTTAGAAAAATCCATAAATATGTGTCTCATAATTTATTTCTAAGATTATTTATGTAAAGTTTTAAGTTGATAGACGTAAAAAACTACACGTCTCCATACAAACTCCACTCCCCTGTTTCACCCCCTTAGGGGATGGTTTTTGAAAAATCCGGAAATACGTGTCTTGTTGTTTGTTTTGAGGAGTATTTTTACAAAGTTTCGAATTGATACACCCAAAAATGAAGGTTTTCCATACAAACTTCATCCCCTACTTTCACCCCCTTGGAGGATGATTTTCAAAAAATCCTAGAACTAATATTTCATAGTGTGCTTTGAAGAGTATTTGTGCCAAGTTTAAAGTTGATACACGCAGAAATCACACTATCCCATACAAACTTCAACCCCCTCTTTCACCCCCTTAAGGGTTGAATTTCGTAAAATCCTTTCTTAGCGAGCATCTACACTATAAACGTAACCTACACACAAAATTTCATGTTTCTATGTTCAGCGGTTTGGGCTGGGCCTTGATTTTTAGATTTAGCTTCTCCTTTTATATATATATGTAGCGACACTACATGGAACGCGCCAATAGAAGGCCGAGTTACATAGAACACGCCAATAGACGGCCGAGTTCTAAACCGCGCTATCGGAGTTTTCTAATGAGTTTGTATAAATACAACTGTCCAACATCAACCGTTGGACCGCGGTCCCCAGGCACGATCACCTCGCCTGGCGGAAGATCTTCCCTTTTCACGATGGAGGAGCATTCCACCTCCGCTTCTCCATACTGGTGACCCTCGACACCTGGACATCAGCGCAACCTTCTGGAACACCTGGACTTCAGAAGCATCATCGCCATCACACATCACTCCCACAACAACCTTCACTTAAGGTCAGCAGCAGCAGTCGCACAGCAAGCCAGAATCCGCCCAATCAGGTCCATACGCAGCCGACGCACCGTGCTACCTGGTCCTGCAGGCTCATCACTCACAGCGACAGCACTCGGCCCACGCACAGTTCACCGCAGCCCACGTCCGGATCTACAGCGGCTGGTCACCCTCGCCGGCGTGGCGGTCTCTGCACACTGAACTACGGGCACTTCAACAGTCGCAGCAACCCGCTCAGTCTCGACTCACCGCAGACTTGGCGCAGCACTGGCACTTGCAAGCTATCTACGAAACAACGACGCAGCACAAGAAATCGAATCGACCTCCGGTCTTGGAGGGGGAGTGATGTAGCGACACTACATGGAACGCGCCAATAGAAGGCCGAGTTACATAGAACGCGCCAATAGACGGCCGAGTTCTAAACCGCGCTATCGGAGTTTTCTAATGAGTTTGTATAAATACAACTGTCCAACATCAACCGTTGGACCGCGGTCCCCAGGCACGATCACCTCGCCTGGCGGAAGATCTTCCCTTTTCACGATGGAGGAGCATTCCACCTCCGCTTCTCCATATATAGATAAATAAATTAAATAAATATAATCTCACGCCTTTTATCCCCGAGGGGGCAGAAAAATGCCAAATTATCAAATTGCCGCACTAGCAAAATGCCGTACTAGCAAAATACTACACAGCAAAATGCCACACGGCAAAATGCCACACGGCAAAATGCCACACAGCAAAATGCCACACTAACGAAGTCCATTAGATACCTTCACCTTGGAATCAAAACCCTCCTTCTGGAGCAGTAGGGTAAAAACCCTGCTTATGAGCCATCCAAATACCCTCTTTTTCTCCTTCTTTGAAATACGTCTCAGTTTCCCGACGACTTTCTGAAATCGCAAATTGTAAATTTTTATTACTCCACCACCGGCCTTGTGCTGCTCTATCGCAAAGGGTTCGTGTATTTACCTATGGTTAGATAGACGTATGTATATTTGAGTATGTTAGGGGTTCGATTCAGCCCCAAGATAAGTGTAAGTTCTCATGTTTGAATGATGTATTTTTATACGAAGACTATATAATATGTAGTTTAAACGGGTCATTGTCCGGATGTTTTGTTTGAATTTGCTTTAAATGCCATCGGATGAAGTGGAATCATAATTATACTCGTACTTCGAGACAAAACTCTGTTTTTTTAGGGTTCCGTACCTCAAAAGGAAAAAACGGAACCCTTATAGGATCACTTTGTTGTCCGTCTGTCCGTCCGTCTGTCAAGACCCTTTTTCTCAGGAACGCGTGGAGGTATGAAGCTGAAATTTATATCAATTACTCAGGTCTACTGTCCCTTGAAGCTGTGAAAAAATCAAACTTCTAAGCCAACGCAATCAAAAGATACAGCCGTTTATGCCGCAAATTTTCGACACTTGCAAGGGAATCAAAACCTACAGGGTGCTTCCCGTGAACTCAGAATCTTGAAATTTGGTACGAAGCAACGTCTTATAGCATAGATAAAGGAAAAATTACGAAAACCATAAATTTGCAAGGTTGTACGGAACCCTCGGTGCGCGAGTCCGACTCGCACTTGGCCGGTTTTTTTGTTAAGTATATCAAAAAAGTGCTGCTTAAAAAAAACTTCTTATAGGTACATAAATTATTATGCAAAATGTTTTTTTAAATATAATTTTATCATTAATTTAGTTATCGTTAGGAATACTACAATCGTGATGTGGATTCTACTACACTTATTTTGTTCACCTAACGTTACCCGTCAAGTAACGAAATGCAGACACAATAGTATTATCAGGGGCGTGCACTGGTTGATAGTACCGGTCATGCTATTAGAATTTGATCTGCTAGAATACATATGCTACACCAGCACGCCGCCAGCGGCGTTACCCAGATGTTTATTTATAGGTAGTTTTAATAAGTCGTAACTAAAATTATTTAAGAGACCTTACCATACAGCTAACAGGTAAATTACATCGAAGTTTCCTTGCGGGTTACTGTAGTGTAGGTACCTACTGTACCTTTCCTACTGTAATTATTTCCAAGTACCCATGCTCACACTGAATGCAGAAAGCGAAATTATTTGGGCAGCCACATCAAACATCTCGGTAAATGATTGATATTCACAAACAAGTCAGATAATGGATATTAGAAGTGACCTCCGTTTTTGCATTCTTAGTGCAATTTCAATCGAATTGGTCCCTAATCCTGGTTGCACTAACGAAAACTGGTTAGTTTCTAAATCTTTGCACACAAACTATCACTACACGTATCACAACGTAAACTTTTCATTATTTCACTTTCGTTAGTAAAGAATTCACAATATATAAAAAAGTATTTCATCAAACTATTTCGTAACTTGTATCAAAACAAAAACAATATGGCCAAAAACTTTAAGTGCAATGCCCCGAAGACAGCACAGACCAATAACCAGGAAGACAGGAAATAACAAAACGCTTTTTATTGGAAAAACAAACAAGCGATACTGTAAAAATGCACTTAGTGTAAATGAATTGAATAATTCATTAGAAAAATGTTATTTTGAAATAGAGATAGTTGTTTATTTATTATTAATCTGCTTATAAACAATTAAATAGAATAATGAATTGATAACCCATTCTAGACTTCCGGTCTATTCGAAATGAAAGAACTTCGTCAACTAACGAACGTCGCCGAAGTCACCCGACTGTGGGCTGCTGTCTCTTTCGTTACATAGAGATGCGTATTATGCCGTACTCCTCTAATCGGGTTGGCTGAGAAAAAGCGGAGCTTATTTCCCATACAAAATTTCACGCACACTCCGAAAGATTTCCACACTGACATCTAATATTTGCGTGTAGGAATAGAGAGAAAATGGCGATGAAGTAGGCTGGTGTAGTACCCGCTTACGCCGCAAACCGTATATGGCTATTTAGTGGCGGCGCTACGGGGCTAGTAGGAAGCAAAAATAGTTTGATTTAGAAACAAAAGGTGGCGTTATTAGTTGATTTGCAAATTGTTAAGAATAGTAAAGTACTGAATATATTGCATGTATTTTGGAAAAAATACCCAGGGCATGCGGCGCTTATCAGCATCTATGGACCGCACGCCCATGAGTATTATTGTGCTTGATAGCCTGTGGGACGCTGATATATGACTGGCGGTACAGACTAGTCTCCGTCTAATTAGTAAACTTGAATGAAGAACTCTAAAGATCAAAGAAAGTTCGAAAATATAGCAAACGAGCATCGATGCCCATGGTCACTTAAAAAAAGAAGAATCACTCATGTGTAGCGTACCTTTGAGAAATCCTATATTAACACCCCTTTTAAAGAACTACTAGTAATAGCACAAATGGAACAACGCAGTAAAGAAAGTAATTTTACAGATCCACAATATGCGCGTTATTAAAACTTTGTCTTCTGTTTTCAAACCGCAGTTTAATACTATTCATAAATCCTGGCTTTATAACCTTCATTAATATCGGAGTGCTTAATTTAATAGACTAAAAACCACGCTAACACCATTTGTGAAGTAGCCCGAACAAAAAGCGGTCGACCAATCACAAAACCGCGCGTGTAAATGGACGTAAGTTCTACCCGCAAATTTTAATCGAAAAGTACCCGCATATTCGGCGAATTGTGCGCCATACATCGAACACCAAAACGGCTTCATTATCCGGCATTATCGTTTGCGAAAGTTCGGATACACGCCCCCATCGTTATGGAAACTTTGGACGGTGTAATAAAACGTCGATGGAACGGGTGTTATTTACAAAGTTGTTTTATTTGGTCCGCTTAAAGAAACTTACCAGTTTGTATAGGCTCGTAAATTTTCCCCCTTTTAACATTATTTGGGGTTGGCGCAGAATGTCTTCTTCCACATATTCCTTTCAGCTGTCACATCATTCACTTCCTTCTTCATCATTACACATTAAACGCATTTTCAACCGACTTTAAAAAAGGAGGAGGTTATCAATTCGAATGTATGTTTTTTTTATGTTTGTTACCTCAGTACTTTCGACTGGGTGAACCGATTTTCATTACCCTTTTTTTTATTTGAAAGCTGTTGCTTCCCGTGTGGTCCTGTTTTAATTGCTCCAGTTCTGACACTGGCATCCATGAGAAAACCATACAGGTCTTAAATTTTGCAGTATGCGAGTAAGTAATTTTTGCATAATAATTATAATATTATTTCTCTCATGGCTCTGGTTCGTATCCTGGTGAAGGCATGTACAAGGTTTCCAAAACTTACGCACATATTTACCATTCGCGATTCTGCGCGCCTTATAATAATTTAATGATTACTTGCAATTAAATTTGGATACACATTCATCATGTTGTGACTGAATTCGTTTATCGTATCACAATATTTGCCTCTCGATTCACTTAAACAACAATTTGAAACTCCAATATTTTTTGCACAATCGAATATATCCCAAGAGCCCAGGCTTGTCAGACCTTCGTCATTCTGTAAAACCTCAAAGTTTGTCTGTGTATGTCCCTACTACAGGTGTAAACGATCCCCGAATATGAAGTTTGGATAACGGTTGCTTTGGAAGTTATCAAGCAGCAAAGGTCCATAAAATTGCACCTCAAATTCGTTAAAGTGTAAAGCCCAGTTTTTATATATTTTATTCGGATTGATATTAGAAATCACGTCGTCCATTGTCAGACACTTGGTGCGGTGGAAACCCCCTGTCAGACACCCTTGAATCATGGTGAATTGAGGGTATACTTTCGTCATTTTGTAAAGGCTGAATTTTATATATGTTACTTGAGGAACTATCAGAAGATGTTTTCTCAGATGTCAGACAGTTCCGTTGGTGGGTACGCCGTGTCAGACGCATTAAGTATTAGTCGGGGCACTATGTGCTCATGACATGATTTCTGCCCACATATCGCTACTAGGCCGAGTTTGATGTCATTTTCGTATAATTCGAGGATGAGGAATTCATTTCTGGAATAAACTTTTTATCAGTCCATAGAAAAAAACGGAGTAACTTACAAAAAACCAATTTGTCGGAACTATTTTTTTCAGAATTTCGTCGCTCAGAAGTACACTATAACGATTAAGACTAAATAAAAAATATTATATTATAGCCCCTTTATTGTACAATATAAAAAGTATCATTTCAATAACATCGTCAAAGTATAGAAGTGTAAAAAAAATATCTTGCATAGCGCGACGGAACTGATTTCTTTATTTGGAGTTCAAACTATGTTCGAACTATAGAGCTACCAACTATAGAGTTCGGTTACACGCATGTGTCATAGTCGTAAGGTACCTACTCAGTGCTATGTGGTTTTTCGATTTATATGAAAATTGTGATAGGACTTACAATATCATTATTATTGAACGGTCCCAGATACAAAGAAGCTTGGATCTAAATATTACTATCTACTTATATTAAACTTTATTACAAGGGTTAATTAATACGATTTCTTTAAATATTTTTTTTGTATTTTTTGTATTGGGGGATTATTAAATTTTGAATTATTAATACTACATTTTATATACCTATTGCAAGTAGAAAAGCTACATTTTAACGGTTTTGTGATTTCTGCCATACAACCACCCATAAAATATTGTATTCAGCAACCTATTGTTCATATATTGTGAAGACTCCACTCCACTTCACATACAATTAGTCCCCACAAGTGGTACTACATCGTATACCAAAATTTCATACATATTGTACGAGTGATCATCATCATGAAAAGCGGGCTCTTTAAACTATTTAGAAATAATTCTATAAAATGAAATTTTCATATAAATCGAAAAACCACATAGCACTGAGTAGGTACCTTACGACTATGACACATGCGTGTAACCGAACTCTATAGTTGGTAGCTCTATAGTTCGAACATAGTTTGAACTCCAAATAAAGAAATCAGTTCCGTCGCGCTATGCAAGATATTTTTAGGGTTCCGTACCTCAAAAGGAAAAAACGGAACCCTTATAGGATCACTTTGTTGTCCGTCTGTCCGTCTGTCAAGACCCTTTTTCTCAGGAACGCGTGGAGGTATGAAGCTGAAATTTATATCAATTACTCAGGTCTACTGTCCCTTGAAGCTGTGAAAAAATCAAACTTCTAAGCCAACGCAATCAAAAGATACAGCCGTTTATGCCGCAAATTTTCGACACTTGCAAGGGAATCAAAACCTACAGGGTGCTTCCCGTGAACTCAGAATCTTGAAATTTGGTACGAAGCAACGTCTTATAGCATAGATAAAGGAAAAATTACGAAAACCATAAATTTGCAAGGTTGTACGGAACCCTCGGTGCGCGAGTCCGACTCGCACTTGGCCGGTTTTTTTTACACTTCTATACTTTGACGATGTTATTGAAATGATACTTTTTATATTGTACAATAAAGGGGCTATAATATAATATTTTTTATTTAGTCTTAATCGTTATAGTGTACTTCTGAGCGACGAAATTCTGAAAAAAATAGTTCCGACAAATTGGTTTTTTGTAAGTTACTCCGTTTTTTTCTATGGACTGATAAAAAGTTTATTCCAGAAATGAATTCCTCATCCTCGAATTATACGAAAATGACATCAAACTCGGCCTAGTAGCGATATGTGGGCAGAAATCATGTCATGAGCACATAGTGCCCCGACTAATACTTAATGCGTCTGACACGGCGTACCCACCAACGGAACTGTCTGACATCTGAGAAAACATCTTCTGATAGTTCCTCAAGTAACATATATAAAATTCAGCCTTTACAAAATGACGAAAGTATACCCTCAATTCACCATGATTCAAGGGTGTCTGACAGGGGGTTTCCACCGCACCAAGTGTCTGACAATGGACGACGTGATTTCTAATATCAATCCGAATAAAATATATAAAAACTGGGCTTTACACTTTAACGAATTTGAGGTGCAATTTTATGGACCTTTGCTGCTTGATAACTTCCAAAGCAACCGTTATCCAAACTTCATATTCGGGGATCGTTTACACCTGTAGTAGGGACATACACAGACAAACTTTGAGGTTTTACAGAATGACGAAGGTCTGACAAGCCTGGGCTCTCACTCTAATATGTTTATTTTGCAAACACATTCTGTGAAACGGGAAAACGGGATGGAATTTATGAATTTGTTCAACGTGTATCCGAATTGTGTCCGAATGAATCCGTTAATTATACAAAGATAATAAAAGTTAAAGCGCCATTCGAATTAACGAACTTGATTGTATCTTCACGTGCGCCACGTGGTCAAATAAGCTTTTGTTAATTAAGCATTCGATTGTTCGCCATTTTATTTAATAGAGCAGTGATATCCTTACGGTTAAAGAGCTGCTTCTCATGATGATAATCAGTGAGGCTCGGGTTCGAACCCTGGCATGTACCAATGAGTTTTTCAAAACTTACATATTTATCACTAGCTCGACGGTGAAGGAAAACATCGTGAGGAAACCCGCAGGTCTCAGAATTAATTCTGAGACATGAGTAAATAGACTCGGTCCGGCGATGGGCTCACCACCTATCACCCTTAATGGTCGAATATACTTTTGTAAAGTGCAAATTTCCAGAAATGTAATACCTCTGTCTACCCTCTCGGGGATAAAAGGCGTAAGATTATTATTATATTTATTGAATAGTATATTTTTTGGACTGCTAAACGTGAGAGATGTGAAACCGGAGTGCTGTTGTCTCAAAATTAATTCTGAACTCTGCAGGTTTCCTCACAACGTTTTGCTTCACAGTCGAGCTAGTGATATAACGACAAAAAGATTTTGAAAACTCAAGAGAAGAATAGTCAATGTATGAAAATGTGTGGCGCCATTTCCGAAGTCTGCGAAAGACGCGTGTGGCCGACGTCTATCATTTTCATACATTGACAATTGTCGCGTCAGTCGCACGCGATCTATTGCGTACGGCTGCAATCAGCCGCGACGCACGGAAGTCTATGATTAGGCGCACAATACCACATTCTCAAAATGCCACATTAGTAAAATGCCACACAGTAAAATGCCACAGTAGCTAGTAGCAAAAAGTGCCATACTTGTTTAACTCCCTTTCTTGCAGTATGTTCGAGAGTGTGGCATTATGCGAAAATGGCATTTTGAGAATGTGGCGTTTTGAGAATGTGACATTTTGCGAAAATCTAATGTGTCATTTTACGAATGTGGCACTGTGTGCCTAATCCGTCTCCCTTTACGCATGACAGGCGAGCTCTCTATCCTCAGGGCTATCACTGCTTCTATATCTATATGTATCCAGGAATGGAATACCTCTTTTGACCGTCTCGGAGACAAAATATTGAGATTATTTATTCTTTATTTTTAACCTCGGACGAAAAACAGAGGGATGTTATTAGTTTGACGTGTGCTCTCAAGTTTCTTTTTGTTTGAAAGGTGACTTAATCGAGAGTGTTCTTAGCTATGGTTTAAGTAAATCTGTCCCGCCGTTTGAGTTTATATGTAATTTTTGTTTTTTATAAATTTTTATATTAATGTTATATTTACGAGAACCTTTTGGGACAAACGTATTAGTTACAAGGGGACGATCCCACAGAAAAGTAGACGTAACAAGATTACACGTATTTTGCATTGTTCAGAAAAAGTCCAATCCAATAGGGTAGTTAGTTGGCTACCTTTTCAAATCAGTTACCTTAAAACCATCCGGCAAAAGTGTAACGTATAGTTTTAGAACCTTTCTCATTTTTATTTAGTAGGTTTTTAGTTAGAATAAAATAAAATAAAATAAATCTCACGCCTTTTATCCCCGAAGGGGTAGGCAGAGGTATTCCATTACTGGATATACCCACATTTCACGAGATACATTGAACCCCTAAACGTGATAGGTGGTGAGCCCATCGCCGGACCGGGTCTATTTACACATGTCTCAGAATTAATTCTGAATCATTAAAAAAATTATTAAAATTGTAAAATGAAATACATTTTTAGAGATGTTTTGGGATATTTTTTTAATTAATGACTAGCTTTCAACGTTTATTTCACGTTTATTTCACAATTTTGCAAAATCCTTTCTTAGGGGACACTGTATAAGCTATCTATATGCAAAATTTCAAGTCTCTATAGACCCAGCGGTTTAGGCTGAGCGTTGATACATCACCAATCAGTCAGTCAGTTTATCACTTTATTTATATAGATTACTTACAATTTAATTTTGACACAGTCAAATATCATTGTAGCCTATAAGTAACAATAGTCTCCAGAGATGAAGACCTATCAATCGATACCCCGCACTGCAGAATGTGTCAAACCGCTTAACTCGCAGGAGGTCATCAAATATTCTCCCATACACACGGTTTACGAACGCGGGGATCATAAAAATTACAGTGGTGAGGTTTAGTTTACTTTATTATTAGCACAAAATACACAACAATCAATTCACAGTAACTAGTACAGTCACAGTACTCAAACACAGTCCGCAGAATTGCACTCTAATCGCTTGAGAGATTCCGATCGCTGTTGCTAAGTCAAAGTCAAAATGTTTTATTCAAAGTATTATTACAAATCCACTTATTGAACGTCATATCAACTCCACCGCTTCAGTCCTTCCACTTTTTACAACTCAAACCAAAAGAAAAAGTTAATAACGTAAAATATTCCAAACGGAAGGAAGACAACGGCCCAAAACAATCACGACCCAAATTATCAACGCCCGAAAAATGGCGGATCATTAGTTAATCTCAATTTTCTTTTATTTACCAGTTTATAAGTCGTAACTCAGAGGAATTCATTACCGTCGAAAGTGGGGACTCTAATAAGGTTTTTTATTCGTCTTATACATTAGGGTCTGTGCAGACACGATACTTTTAGAATCGGCGATTAAACCGTTACACCGTTGGTCCTGATTTTCGTTTTTTTTTTTTATCAAAATCCAGTTCTAATGATAGGATTTATGAGGAATTGAGGGTACTCCTCTAATTTTATAGGCGCACATGAAGTAATTTTGATATTTTCAGCGAAATTTCAAGCATTTGCATTTAGAATATATCATTTGGTGAACCGATTTTGTGGTCTTTCTCATCGTTCAGTTCGATGAGAAAGACTACAAATCGGTTTCTAATACATATTTCGGAGTCAGTTGTTTTTTTTGTTATATATATTGGACGATCGATGCAGTGACTGAAATTCGTACAGTCGCAGCGACTCAATCAGGCTTCACAATTCACACGTAGATGGAGTAGCTAAAACGTGCGATTTAGATACCGCGATGAAACTCAAAAAGTCGCTAAAACGCATTGCAGTCGCAAAAACGCCGATATCCGATGCAAAAAGTGTAGTGTCTGCTCAAGATCTTACTTGAACGTTTAATATTCAACGTTTTATTGGCTGTATTTTCCGACTTCTGACCCCTTATTAATAAACTCGGAGTCAGCTTACGAGGACTAATCTTGGATAAGCGCAAGCGTTTATAACACGAGGCAATAAGGTCTAATATTAAATGAAATTTCTTAATATAAAGCTGACTTCAATTGACGCTATAAAAACGTGCTTAGATTGAAGAAGCAGAAAATACGTAATACATAGCACAAAGCATTTTTCTCATCCCGAATATAAAACAACCATAGAGTTTCTAAATCATTAACTCCCAACGACGTTCAACAAAACAACAGGCCACGACTGATGGTATTTGGTGGCCACAAAAAAACTAACCATCGGTTTCCCGCCAATATAAACCATAGACATAACTGGGACGTTTCCGCGCACGATTTCCCGCCTTTCCACGTTTGAATGAACGATAATGAGTGCCATTCAACGCGATCGTTATTGCGGCTCGCTTTAACATATGAGTGAATGAATGAAATGAATGAATACTTCATGGCTTACTGATTAATAGAGTTGGCCTGTAATTTCGTCAAGTACGATTGACCGTTTCTTTTGAAACTGTGTATTTATCATTAGAGTCGTGTGTCAGAGGAAAATGTGTAACCTGTATGCATGTATGGCGATATAGTTGGGTTTCCATTGTGCTTGCAGTAGCGCTCGTAGCCCTGCGATGGCGGTGTTTGTAACAATCACACTGGTTAAGCAATGTTTTGAGTGGTCAGTCTGTAAATGGAGTATTAGGTATATTAGCAGCTCTCGGAAGGTATATCAAATTTGTCATTGTGTCCCGGTTCTTACAATGGAAATTGGTATGCTATGTATCTGCATTTTTGGATGGCTTGACAAATTCTTAAAAGTTTGGTGGTCACTGTCGTAAAACCATTTCCCAATATTTGATGGGCTCGCATGAGCCCATCGCCGGTCATGATGGCCCATACTCTTATACGTGTAAATTCCCAAAGATCAGTAGGCTGCAACCTGTTGGTAGTCATGACACGCCTCATAGCTTGAATAAATTTGAATAACTAATTTAACGCAAAAACTAAACTAGTAAACTAATGAAAAACAATTTCCACAGAATGGTACGAACGGACGCGTCACTCCGTGAAATACCCCTTGTTTGAATAACAAACGAGGTGTCCCATTCACTCGTTCGTTCGTTCCATTCATTCACCGCGCCGTAAAACGGGTTGATGGACAAACGAGCACTCGACGGTGAATGAACGATAATTATCTTTAGACGCGCAGAGTGAGTAATAGTATGTAAACAGCGCTAATTCAGACATATTACTACTATTTATCTGTTGCAATCAGTTATTCGAGAAATACTAGAACTAAATCAAAGTATTGTGTAGTCTGTTGCTTAATTTACAATCTGGGGCAGTATTTGTGGAACCGTTTTGATGTACACTAATATTATAAAGAAGAAAGATTTGAGTTTTTGTTTATTGGTTGTAGGTATGCTCCGAAACTACTGAATGTATTTTGACAATTCTTCACCAATGAAAAGCTTAGTCTCTAGCTCCGTGAGGTTTATAGCAAAGAAAATTCTTATAAGCATTGCACCCGTGCGAAGCCAGGGCGGGTCGCTAGTGAACTATAATTTTCAGACGGGAACGGGACTCACGTAGATGAAATCGTAGGTAACTAGTCTATGACTCTACACTAATGTTAAGTATAGTAGCTTATAAATATATTTATTACTGGCGGTTCCCGTTCCCGTGGGAATACGGGAATAAAATATAGCCCTTGCTACTCAGTCAGAGATATTCTAGCTTCCCATTGGTGAAAGAATTTTTAAAATAGGTCTAGTCGTTTTCGTGTTTATTCGTAACAAAGATACAAATATACAAAATAAAATTTTTGCTTTAATATAATATAATATAATAATATATAATATTATAGTATAGATACTGAAGTGGCCTCTAACGTGCCTATATCTATTTATAAAATGTCATTGACCGCAAGTGGATGTACAGTCAAGAGCACATGAAGCTTGACACTTGTAGTGCAAGTCTGACCTCTAAAGCGATTGCAATAAGAACGTTACAAAGTCCAATGTGTCAAGCTTCACGTGCTCTTGACTGTACATCCCCCTCCATTGAATCGTCTCTCAAACCCCCCTTGAGAAACAGCCATCGTATCAACTGAAGTTCTAAATAAAATCATTTCCCCGAAACACTTGAACTGATAAAAAGCTTCAAGGGGTTATTGCCCCAAGGGAGGGAACAAGATGCTATAAAGTCTCAAACTCCCACGGGCTGTAAAGAAAATGACATCAAATCACAAACCAGATTTGTCTGTCGAGATTATCGGCCTCGAGGGTAGGTTTTTTCAGTGGTATCATCTACATCTTGACTTTGTAAACATTATGGATGTTTTACGAAAAAAAGAAACAAAAAATGAGGCCCGGATTCGTATCTTGGTGAAACCGTGGGATTAGCCGCACAATGCCACATTCGCAAAATGACACATCGGAATTTCGCAACATGTCACATTCTCAAAAATCTGCATTGCAAAATGTCACATTAGCAAAACATTACTTTTTGGATGTGGCATTTTGCTGTGTGGCATTTTGATAGTGTGGCATTTTGCTAATGTGGCATTTTGCATCAATGTGGCATTTCGCGAATGTGGCATTGTGCGCCTAATCCAAACCGTGTACTCATAAGTTTTAAAAATGTATGTGAACATATTTATATCTCGTGTTCAAATCCAGGCATCATTTGCTCGACAGTGAGTAAGCTCGCATGTCCCAGAATTGATTCTGAATGGCTCACCGCCTGTTTCCAGAAATGGAATACCTCTGCCTACCCCCTCGGACGTCAAAGAAGTCAAATTACTTCTTTATTGATATATTTCATTCTATTTCCACTAAGAACAACCCCGCCACTTCTATAGCCCGATGCTCCGTTTACACACGTTGTATTTACGTCAGTGTTCGCGTGAATCTACGCCGCATATTGCTTTAGTGACACATTTAGAATCTCGTTACTGACCCAACACAGCGTATTTATACTAAACGCGCATTAAATCGTTTGAACATGAATTTTATTGGAGCGGTTTATGTTTTTCAGCATCTTCGCCGCGTTGATTGGGACAGTAAATTGGTTTTAGTCTGTTTTATGTTCTAAATTCACGAGAATACAGTAGATATTAGGTATATGCAAAGAGATTATAATATAATAAGGCCAAGAGGGGACAAAGAGAGGAAAATTTGGAGCCAAAAGTTATACAAGTGGAATAAGTCTAGTGAGATTTCAACCGAATGACAGCTCGCGTTCATACTAACTGACATGACGCTTGAGGTTCAAAGTTTTTGTATGATAATATTCCCAATGCTCCCTCTATGTCCTATTATATTTTAATCTCTTTGGGTACCTACATGCTAAAGCAGTAGGGTTACTACGTGCAATTTAAATATAAATGGTGGGACACAATAAAATTCACCTACGGCTTTTTTAAAATTTAATTTAATTTTTTTATTTGTAAGAGCAAAGGGATAGTCAGCGACCTCTGCACTAGGCACGGAGCCTGTATAGTTTAGTCCCAAATTAGGCAGGCCCTGTACTATGGGTACTAAACGACTGATAAACATACTTAAATAAATATTTCCCGACCAGACACGAAACCAACAGACACGTTCATGCACAAAATGTTGGCCCCGAGCGGGAATCGAACCCGCGACCTCCGACTCAGAAGGCGAGGTCACTACCAACTAGGCCAACACGCCCGTACAAATGTCCGAAACGACGCACTTACACAGACACGTGCCGCAACAAGTTCTTAAAGCGACTTCCACTATGCAGTCAGTCAGAATATTTTAAAAAATTTAGGTATTATAAAACCAAAGTTAATTTCTTTGGACTATTCCAGCATCCTAGAACTCGAAATAAAAATATAATGATAGGAGAGACCTCATGGTCTCACCGTTGGGATATCACCTTTCCAACAAAAAAAGAATTATCAAAATCGGTTCATAAACGACGAAGTTATCCGCGAACATACATAAAAAACCGGGCAAGTGCGAGTCGGACTCGCGCACGATGGGTTCCGTACATCCTACTAATATTATAAATGCGAAAGTTTGTATGGATGGATGTCTGGATGTATGGATGTCTGGATGTATGGATGGATGTTTGTTCCTCTTTCACGCAAAAACTACTGAACGGATTTTGATGAAACTTTACAGTTATGTAGCTTATACATCAGAATAACACATATTTCAGCTCTATTTTATCCCCGTATTCCCACGGGAACGGGAACTACGCGGGTGAAACCGCGGGGCGCTGCTAGTTATCTATAAAAATCGCGTTTGATGTATGGGAGCCCCCCTTAAATATTTCTTTTATTTTGTTTTTAGTATTCCTTGTTATAGCGGCAACAGAAAACATAATTTGTGATTTCAACTGTCTAGCTATCGCGGTTCTTGAGATACAGCCTGGTGACAGATAGACGCCGGACGGACAGAAAGCGAAGTCTTACTAATGGGGCCCCTTTTTTACCCTTTGGGTACGGAACCCTAAAAAAAATTTACATTCGAATTAAGAAACCGCCTTCTTTTTAACCGACTTCAAAAAGGAGGAGGTTATCAATTCTTCTGTATTTTTTTTTGTTTGTTACCTCAGAACTTTTGACTGGGTGGACCGATTTGGATGATTCTTTTTTTATTTGAAAGCTGGTGCTTCCAGATTGTTCCCATAATTTTGTCCAGTTCTGACAACGGAATCCATGAGAAAACCATATGAGTTGAAGATTGAAGTCGGGTTTTTTTACTCTTTAGAGTGGTTATTTAAAGTCTGTTTATAAATATATTTTTTTTTACAAAAGTACCGTTAGTAGTAATCTCTGAATATTTGTGTACATAATTTATTGCTTCTCGTAGCGAGAGTAGTGCTTGAGTGTGGTAAGTTTATTTTTGGGTCTGAACGAGTCGTAAAATTTCAGATTTATTCGCGTATACATTCTTGTTTCGTCTAATGAGACCTTGGGATCATGAATCCTGAAAACGGCTCGTGCCAACTGTAAGGGGGTATTCTGAGTATATGGATGTAGCCACTTTTCAACAGTATACAACGCGTTACAGAATAAGCGCAATTCCTCATGCACACCATTTAGTAGGAGTATATTCATATAAAAATTATAATGCATACGTTGTGTTAGTTTGTTTTTTATTTTTTGTTAATGATGATATCTAGTAATCTATCTATCTATATAAATAAAAATGAATTGATGTTCGTTAGTCTGATTAAAACTCCAGAACGGCTGGACAGATTTTGATTAAACTTTTTGTGTGGGTTAGAGTGGGTCCAGGGATGGTTTATACGGTGGCAGAACGACGTCTGCCCGGGCCACTAGTAAAAAATAAAATAGAGCAATGATAGCCTTACGGTTACAGAGCCGGCCGAAAATTAATGAGGCTCGGGTTCGAATCCTGGCATGTACCAATGAGTTTTTCAAAAACTTACGTACATATTTATCACTAGCTCGACGGTGAAGGAAAACATCGTGAGGAAACCCGCAGGTCTCAGAATTAATTCTGAGACATGTGTAAATAGACCCGGTCCGGCGATGGGCTCACCACCTATCACGTTTAGGGTTCCAATATATCTCGTGAAATGTGGGTAAGTATATCCAGTAATGGAATACCTCTGCCTACCCCCTCGGGGATAAAAGGCTTGAGATTATTTATTTTATTTTTATTTTAAAAAATAAAAATCAAAGCCGAAAATAGTTAGTAAATTTTTTGATTGCCATTTGCACTGAATTTAAAATGACCATGTACACTAAGATAGACAGGTGGTGAGCCCATCTCCCTACCGGGTTGCTATAACACGTGCCTCAGAATCAGTTCTCTTACCTTTGGCCGACTCGACGCTATGTAAGACTATTAATTATAATTATTATTGTAAACCATATTTATAAGTAAGACATGAGATCAAAAAGAGCTGCCCTTGAGTTTCTTGCTGGCTCTTCTCGGGTTACTGCATTTGGAACCAGCATCTCGACGGTGGAGATGGGCTGCTGTTTACATTTAGCCAATCTTCATGGACGAGTTGAGTGTGCCTTGTTATTAGACTATTGACTGTTCTAATTGTAATTCTTATTACCTACAGAATAATATACATTTTCATTTGGGTTTACTCACGATGTTTTCTTTCACCGTCGAGTCGAATAACTATAAGTTGAGCATTAAACTTGGCGTGTGCCATTTCATCCATTACCCGCGAAACCGATAGTGCGGTGCATTACGATGACGTCACTTCCTCATTGTGAGGTGTCGTTTCCCGAAAGCGTGCACGCCAGCTGTCAGTTGAAACGATTGGAAAATTGATATATGGCACTAATTATTTGCGGTGGTGCATCCAATTAGGTTGTGTCCGTCAAACGTCTTCTGCGAAATTAATGTGTGTCGTGTAATAGTGTTGTCTGTCGATTGCCGATAACTATTCGGATATCGATAGTATTATCTATATTATATACTAGCTGCTCGGCGCGGTTCCCGTGAGAATATGGGGATTAAGTATAGCCTATGCTACTAAGGGATATTCTAGCTTTCCATTGAAGAAAGAATTTTTAAAATCGGTCTAGTATTTTTTGAGTTTATTCGTAACAAACGTACAAATATACAAATCTTTCCTCTTTATAATAATAGTGTACTGGTAGAAGTGTAGACAAACATACAAAAATACAAGTCTTTCCTATTTATAATATAAGTGTAGATGTAGATTAGCTTGACCGTGAGGAGACCCGCAGGTCCCAAAATTTATTCTAAGGATGTCCGGCGCTAAGTTCACCACTGATGAGAATTAATTCTAGGACCTGCAAGATTCCTCATGATGTATTTCCTCATTGCCCAGCTAGTGAATGTGAACGTAACTACATGCGAATCAGAGCTCAAAACTTTATATGACCAGTGGTACAGTCAAGAGCACGTGTAGCTTAAAACATTGGACTTTGTAAGTTCTTATTACAATCGCCTTAGAGGTCAGACTCGCACTAAAAGTGTAAAGCTTCATATGCTGTTTTGACTTGACCCTAAAATTAGAATATTTTCCACCTGACAAAAAAACATTGTCCTGAAAAAGTAATGTTTCACAATAATACCATAAGACCCTTCCGGGGTCCCGTCCCTGAATTCAGATTACGGATCTAAATCACAAAGGGTTTAACAAAAAGGTAAAAAAAATTAGGCGGCAGGTTTTTTTTTTCTCTAACGCGACATAATAACATATGTCATTCTATCCTGTGTAATGCTACGTATTAATTTTGGTCACCCACACTTTCTTCCGCAGCTCTGAGGTATGAAAAAAGTTGTTAAATGTAGTTTAAACTTTTATTAAAAGACACAAACTTGAAAGAAACAAAACACGAGCGACAACAGGATTATTAGTTTTTTTAAGAAAATCCTAGTCTGCCTACTGTCAAGCCACAATATGCAAAGAAAAAAATCGGTTGTCTGTAAAGTCGGTTTACTGACAATAGTTGAACGTGACAACGTCATAAAAAAATATTGATGGAATGGATTGTGCCTCTTTGTCGCTCGTTGCGCGCTCTCGCTTGCACTGGAACGCCGCATACGTCACACTTTTTCGTGCATGCAGCCGGCTCCAGCGAATTATAAGACGTTGTCACGTCAACATTTTTAACTATTGCTTGAATTTAACTCGTCGACTGTCGTCCGCCCGTGAGTGACATTTGCTTGACTGATTTTACATTTTGATTCGCATACTGAAATTGTAATTACGCATAATGAAAGTCGTTAAGTCATGTCATTGGGTGGCTTGAAAAATTCTGACAGTTAAGTGGCCACTAGCATATATCTCCCAATTTAGGTAGTAACAGTATCGGATACAACAAATACAAATACTGCCCAGCCCTAGGAGTATAAGTGTTATTTTGCAAGAAATATGATATCTATTCTACCAGAAGTAGCGTAGGTTGAGGCAAATAACATATTCGCACATAATATTAAGGGAATGTAAAAAAATTATTTAAACAGTATAATACGAATTAAGTATATTTTACAAAACATAACAATGAGACTTATCTAATTTTAAATATCAAAGATTGTATATTAAGCCTATTTTTATTTTATTTTATTTATTCGGAGAAAAAACAGTACATAGTGTATGTAAATTCTTATGGGGTATGTTTGTATTTCACTTACATAGGTAACACTATGCCCATGGACGTTTCTCGCTAAGATGTAACAAATAAAAACTTAATCCAAATTCCAAATGTACCTATACTCTTTTTATTGCTTCACCCTAATTCTTTCTTTATAAAGTGATTTTTAAGTAGGTATTTCATTTTTCTGGAATTTTTCCCTTCTAGTTTATCGACAAGTGGTTTTGGTAGATTATTTAGAATTTGTGCTAGGATGCCAAACCCTGCCACCATACTCGTTATTAAATTTAGGTATTTCGAAAGTGTAAGGAGAATGTATTGGACGCACTTAACGGGAGCGCTTGATGTGGAGTTGTCGCGTCACACCAGAACTGTGTCACCGAAATTTATCGCGCAAAATTTAGACGACACACACCACCGGGATTTTTGTTTAATTAACTCAGTGTTACGGTAATTTTGACGTTTGTTTTCGTCTCTTTGTACCATTGCCCATTTCGACAACCTAAAGCCTTTAAAAATAAAGACTGAATTAAATCAGCGACACGGGAATCGAACCCATGTATGCACATTCCATAATTAAACATACCATACATACAAATCCATTGGAGAACCGATAGATGAATGTATGCATAGAAAAGTTGATGATAAGCCATGATGTGATCGTCTAGTAATAAGTAGGACCCCTAACATTGTGTAACATCGTAGTAACCCAATTCTTTAAGAGGTAGCAGGTATCTTTAGAGGTGATTTTGAGTAAAACCAAAAATTAATATTAAATTGAACAAAGTTTATTCCTAGAAGCATCTACTGAAAACATGGTATCTATGAACATAAAACAATGAATTAAAATAAGTATAGAATTTTACATTCTTCATAATTTGTGTATCTAGAAGTAGCCTAATGCCTTTGGATTTACCTAGAACAAAATAGAAGGAAACCAATAAGAAAATGAATGATGAAATAAGAAGATGGTTTGAATAAATAAATATTTTATTTTATAAATATGAATATTATAAAAATAATAATATGCTACCTACTCCCTATCCTATTATGATTATTGGCCCCTTAAGGGGGGGACAGTACCCCGTGGATCGGTGTCCACACTCTCCCCTCCAAACCAAGTCAGATCTTGTAATGGAGCAAAAGAGAGTCCCCGTACTATCCTGTGCGCCTCAGCCAAGACTGGGGTAGCGCTCCACCATGCAATGCAAGCATCAGTAAAATTGTTTAGACTCCATAAGAGCATTTGAACAGACATATAGTCTAGATTGTTTGGTATGTATTCAAATACATAAGTTGTATGATATATAATGATTTTAGTGCTGTATAGCAACATACTCCATCATTGAGCAGGTATTGTTCGGCCACAAGGACCAGTGATGAGGGCGCGATGCGCAAGCGTAGGATAGAACGTCAGATGGTTCATCAAGCTGTGATGCAGGGCGTCAAGACTCAGTGAAGTAAGCATTTAGGGGAGCTGTCTAGAATCAAACTCAGCCAGAAAGTCAACCATGGAGTAGAAATATAGATAGAGTGTGACGATAGTATGGATGACAGTCAGGGGAGCCGATAGTCGACAGTATTGCCATAGCCACCCACTGGACTCGTTGCTGTGCAGAGACAGGGATGACCAATAAGAGAACCGACCAAGCTTAGTTTTGTTGTTGGAACAATAAAACTCTCCGATAAGAAGTTGTCACCATACAGCGTATAATCATTTTTTTAAAATATGGTTTTAGATGATTAATCCAAGCCAACCACACTAGACCAATGAAAGCACTAGCATGAAGTTAAAGAGGAGACCGTAGCATTGTACTATCAGTCAGTTTGTTGTTTGTCCATAATAAAATGGTAGGTATATTGATTGGTATATGAGGAACCGGCTTCGCCAGTAGCATTTAGATAGATAGATAGATAGATAGATAACCATTTTATTTGCAACACAATACATTTAGCTGCCTCTACCACCGTTTTAAAGGAGAGACCTAGCCATACAGTAGAAACGGCACTACCATATAGCAAATCGGCCAGTAGTTTGGTATTTGTCCATAATTAAATGGTAGGTATATTGATTGGTATATGAGGAACTGGCTTCGCCAGTAGCATTTAGCTGCCTCTACCACCGTTTTAAAAGAGAGACCTAGCCATACAGTAGAAACGGCACTACCATATAGCAAATCGGCCAGTAGTTTATTGTTGCTGAATAAAAGCATAAAATATTCACATATAAATGGTTGATACTATAAATAGCAATAGAATTTCAGATATTGTTGTAGCTAAGTAGTTACTCAGCTAGATATATTTATCAACTTATATCCCTCTAGATATCAGTACTCATGTGTCCTTAAGTTCTAGTATTTTCTTATTAGAATGTAATTGATGATAAATGGTGAGTATTATGACTCTTTGGTTTTCCTAGCTTGTAAATAATGAAATAAAGAACCCCTGCCTAATTTTGTGAATCAAAGATTTCCTAGCCTAGATATTCCTTTGGTAGGTATTGGGTCTTTCATATGATACCTATTCAGACTAAGAGCCATGAAATTAAGAATTTCTCAGATTATTTGTAACTTATCTTCTAGGTACCATAAAATAAATCATATAGCTTAATTTAGTATTCCTAATTAATTAGATGAGGCTGTCAACATGGATAGAAACCTAGTTTATTTGACTGAATCCACATAGACATGTACTTAGTATGATACTCTAGGCCCTAGACCATTTAAATTGCCTTATTTTATACCTACTGCCTTATCATACCTACATCAACATCTCATATAAGGCTGTCTGTCCGTTTGATCAGATTTTATGTAGATATAATGACTCAACCTGAGTGGGGGTGTGTGAATAATGAGCAAACTGATTGGCCAGGACTTCGCTATGCTGTATTTTACGCAGTTACGCACTCTCATGCAATTATGTAAGAATTTAGCCAAACAGCCTGGCCACCACCACGCAACTCACCCTCTCTGTTGAACAGATTAGTTTAGTGATAGAACCAATACGACAGCCAGTACATCTAAACCAATCTCTCTCACATTTTAGTAGATTTTCACCTTAAAACTATGTGTCAGTCAGATCTTAGTCTAGATACGTACCTACGTAGGTACGCATTTGCCTATTTATTACCTATTTATTTATTTCTACTTATAAAATTACGACAAGACATTTCGCAGGGCGACAGAACACAGAAAATACAACAAGTTGAGTGGACCCTAGGATATATTTCCTAACAAATTCCTGAGCTTCAATATGACCTAATTTCGCCTACCCATAAGAACACTCCACTTACCTTCTGCAGGCTATGAGATTCATACCTGCCCATTTCCATCGTAGGAGCCGAAGCTCGCTCGTCACTAACACTCACTTTGAAAGGCCATGGATATCAACTAGCTAAACACAAAGAAACCAAGAACCACTCCAGCACTCCGCTTGCGTTCCCAGAGCTCTAGCGCCTCGGGGCCCACGAGTCTGTCACGCTAGACGCTACCTAATCGAAGCTAATTCCCTATTCTCACACAAATATCGACTTCACCATACTCCAGAAATACTGAAACGCATTACTTTTCACGATAGAACATAATATTCCTATTCTAGACCATGTAAATCCCTAATTTCTCTAGCGAAACCGCCAAGCGCGTGGGCAGCCATCTTGCCAATCTTCCCGATTCTCCAAAAACTCGCATAGTCACTCGCACGACTCCAAAACCCGAACTGTCCCGATCTTCCCCAATCGGCGTCTTTTTATCTCTCTCTTTCATTCAATTTCCTAACTACTTGTCTATCACTCCACATCATTCACCCTTCCGTCCTTCTAATAACGCCTAAAATTCTCCTCGTTTATTCCCCCGGAAGAGCGGACGCGGCCTTAGTCACGCCACTGGCGGTGGCCAATCAGAGCCTCTTCAATCGGTTCTGGACCATATTTGGACATGTTTTCGGGCCCGACTCGGCTCATCTGGGGGCACGGTAGTGCCCCCGCCAAGTCAAGCAAAAAGTAATATCATTATTTCCCGCTACCGCTTTCCTAGTAATATCTTTCTCAAACAATATTTTCATTCTTGTCTTCTCTTAATAATGCTACTTGCTACTAGATAGCTTGTTTTAAAGACTAGGTTTCGCTTCTAATTGTTCTTAAAATTTAATCTATTATTTAAATTAAAATTGTTATTAATTTTACTCATAAAATATCTTATCTAGAAAGTGTGAACCGTCACGTCTTCATTTATATTTCTGGACATCACAAAGGGTTTTGTTGAAATAAAATATTGTTTCACGGCTTTTGTATACCACTAGCATTTCCCCGCGACTTGGTTCCGGCACTCATCCAGTTAAAAACAATCTGTATGTATAGATAATTTCTAGGCGGCGTATCAAGATAAAACAAGCACTTGATTTTAAGTTACCGGCCACAATACAACTGTGACAACCGCATCCAATATCGTGCAATAGTTGTTCTGCAAATGGTTGTTCCTCTTTCACGCAAAAACTACTGAACGGATTTTGATGAAACTCTACAATTATATAGCTTATACATCAGAATAACACATAGGATATACTTTATCCCCGTATTCCCACGGGAACGGGAACTACGCGGGTGAAACTCACTAAGGTAGTGCGTGTTGCAGTTCCAGCAGCAGTGATTTATATAACGATATAGATATATTACATATAATTTCGATTTAGTATAACCCCAAAACCATCAAGTGTCCATAAAACGTCCGCCGGCCAGCAATCTCCGTAGTGACAGTTACGATCCGTTCCACGCTCAAAACGCAGTAAACCGCCGGCGTATTTCAATTAGTGTATTAATATTAAATCGTGGCGTGAGTAATGGAACAGACTGAGCGCTTCGGATGGGTGACGTCACTGAGTTTCTTGCTGCTTCTCGGGGTACTGCATTTGGATCCAGCAACTCGTCGGTGGAGATGGGCTGCTGTTTACATTTAGCCAATCTTCATGGACGAGTTTAGAGTGCCTTGTTATTAGACTTGACTTTTCTGAGTGTAATTTTCAATTACCTACAGAAATAAATACGTTTTCAATTTCCACTGCTTTTCATGACATTACATTTGACATTAATAGCCTGCGCAGACGACGGACTTTGTCCCCGGAGGACAAAGTCCCCCGAATCGTAAAAAAATATGTCCGTCTCTTGTAGTCCTGTACCGCCCCTCGGTCTCCGCGATTATTCGGGGGACTTTTTGTACGCCATACTTTAAATCCCTCGTGTGCGTTACTCGATACAGTTATAAGCGTTCTATTTTGGCGAACAAAAAAATACGGGGACAAAAGTGTGTCGTCTGCGCAGGCTACAATTGTCTTTAGCTCAACGGGGACACAATCAAACATAACGTAGGCATTGTATAAGTCCAGCACTCTCTTAACTTAAACTTCCGGCATTATTTTATTACCCATATTTTTCTTTGATATACCTAAATTTAATGAAATTCCATTACCGAAGCTGAATAAATGTTTGTATGTACCAACAAAAGTAACATCTCATTTTGATCCCCTCCATCTGTACTCCAAAACGTCTGTGTACTAAAATTAAACTCAAATAAAGTTGAGAGCATAGCTATTCAAACAAGCTTCATGTATTCCCGGTAACCGAAATTAAACCTTACCATTTCAGCGAATAAAGTTTATAGTTTGTAGTTGGAAATGAATCGTATGCATTGCCACGGGAAATTGGAACGTAAGTTTCAAAGTTCAGAGTGGATTATTGGATGGGAGCAAGCTCGGGCGTCAGTCGGGCGCGAAATTTAAATAGGGAAGGTTTACGTGAGCTTCGTTAAGGGGAAGTCCAGTTTGAAAGGTTAATGTCTTAAGTTTGAACTACGAGCACGTGACTTCGAACTTTGGCTGTGACCCTTTTTTTTGGTAATGTCGAAGTGAGTCTGCATTTCGTACAGACTCGCGTTCAATTCCGAATTAGTGCATGTACAGTCAACCAAGTTGTTAGTGTTACATGGCCAAAAATTAAGATTCACTTTTCTCTTAAAGCCTTAAATGTATTTATAGTATTTTTTTGGTAAATTATAGGGATCAAAGATACCTTTCGAAATAAACATTAATCAATACGATTTATTTATGACTACCCCAGAAAAATGAATTCTTAGTTACTGGCCATGTAACCCTAACAACTTTGTTGACTGTACCAAGAAAAAAATTGGTTGTCTGTAAAGTCGGTTTACGGACGACAATTTCACAGGACAAGGCTTGAGCATATATTTATACATCTACACTTAATATTATAAAGTGGAAAGATTTGTATTTTTGTATGTTTGTAACGAATAAACTCAAAAACTACGGGACTGATTTCAAAAAATCTTTCACTACTACTGTAAAGCTACCTACATTATCAGAGTGTAACATAGGCTATATATATTTTTCTCGTATTCTCTCTCTCTCTCGAATCCAGAAATTCCGTAACGAAAAAAACCTCACGCTCCCCACTCCGACGGGCACGGAGGTCCGAGTCCGAGTCCGAGTCCGACTCCGAGTCCGAGTCCCAGTCCCAGTCCGAGTCCGGGTCCCGGTCTCAGTCCCACTCCCACTCTGACTCCCACTCCCACTCCCACCCCACCCCCAACCCCACTTCCACCCCCACTCCCACCCCCACTCCCACTCCCACGCCCACTCCAACTCCCACTCCCACCCTACACCCACCCCCACTCCCACTCACACACCCTCACACTCCCACACCCAGCCTCACTACAACCACCACCACTCCCACTACCACCACTACGAATACTCTGCTAACCATTTAAATAACACCCGTGTGGCTTGAAGGCCGTGCATTGTCTAACGTCGTTTCTTTTCGGCAGTCTTGTTGATACAAAATGCTATGCAATAGCTTTACCGCGGCAGTCCCCGAGTGCCACACGTTTTTTTGTTTTTTTTTTTAAATTTTTATGCGATCACACGGGTTCTGAAAGGTTACGAGGGCCTTACCCTTAACAGTTGAAATATAATTCGCTCCCAATAAACGCATGTTTTATTCATCGATGGAATACTCTGTCGTCTCGTATCGAATCCCATTACAAATCTGTCGATGGTGCAAAACATTGAGACGACATTCTTATTATGGTCTTTACGTTAATAGATGCTATAACGGGGAGGCGGGACGGTTATGGGATATCCTACTTTAGGCGCTCTGTTTATCTAGAATAGTCTGCTGCGTGCCTGTAGGTCCGAGTGCAACACTATATGACTGTCTATAAAAATCTCTTAAGAGCATACCACTGCTGATCATAATAAGGTATTTTACTGCATAGTCAAATGAGCTACTTTTTATGAGCTCAAAGTCAAAGTCAAATGCATTTATTTTCAGTAGGTATAGAATATACACTTAGAAAAGTCAATAGCTTATAATAACAAGGCACTCTAAACTCGTCCATGAAGATTGAAAACGAAAGGGAAATATACTGAGTGTACTTAGTAACGTAATCATTTTTAGTACTAAATTGATCACTTTTTTATTGATTTATTATTAAAAAAATACTGTTATTGTAAAATTAAAATCGAATTGAATTTTTTGAGTTGTTTTGGGATAAACTTTTTAATTACCTAATGATTATTCTTATTTTTAATTTTGATACAATAAAATACGCTATTTATTTACTAAATTAATGATGTTACTTAATTTAATTTTGATAAAGTAATAACCCCACATGGCATTATTTTATATTACGAGCGCTTCCGTGTTTCGCAAGGCACGTAAAATTGTTGGTCCCGGTTTTCGTTGTGTTTACGCACAATAAAAGTCGTTGCGCCATGTCAGATACCCTTGCGTGGCTTGTGGCCACTAGCTTAACACCATCTCCCAATCTGCAGTGGGCTCGCATGGGAGTTTATAGCCCATACTTCCTCATGTGTGAGGAAAGACCCTTAGCTCAGCAGTGGGCTGTTACGGGTTGATGATGATTATGATAATATACCCTAAATAAATAAAAATAAATAATCTCACGCCTTGTATCCCTGAGGGGGTAGGTAAAGATATTCCATTTCTGGATAAACCCACTTTTCACGAGATATTCTTCTGCTATTCGGGGCGGATACAAACCAACAAATCTAAGATCATAAAAATCGAAGAATCCGTTCTTTTTTTTACTAACCCGACTTTGTTTTGTACTTAAAATATATAGATAAAAATATACAAGTATAAATATTGGTTCCACAGTCATACAATATGTAACAGAATAAGCGCAATTCCTGAAATTAATTTGTTCAGTATTGACTACTTAGTCGATTTCAGCTATTTTTAATATGTGTTATTTTTTTCCGAAAAACGAGTTAGCATAGGCCATAGCTGAATTTAGTGCTTAGTATGGAAATCGTACTATTATTGCTCTTTATTGAAGAAAATTGGTTCGACACACAACTAAAGTAAGAACGCATCATATTTTTTTTAAATAATAATATAATCTCACGCCTTTCATCCCCGAGGGGGTAGGCAGAGGTATTCCATTACTGGATATACCCACATTTCACGAGATACATTGGACCCCAAAACGTGATAGGTGGTGAGCCCATCGCCGGACCGGGTCTATTCACACGTCTCAGAATTAATTCTGAGACCTGCGGGTTTACTCAAGGGTTTTTTTAAGTTAATATACTAACTGGGGTGTATGAGGGTGTATTCTGTTACGCGATGTATATCAGTATTAAGTAATATATATATCATGAAATACATAGAACCCCTTTTTTTTAAACCTTTCTGATGTCGATCAGTCATCAGTTTCATCGTAATCAGATGTATGGTATAGGAACGTACTGTAGACGACCAAATATACAAATAATTATTTTTATATAGAAGTACTACACACACCGGCACAATTAGCGGAACAGAAAAAAAAAGGAGAAAAAAGAGGGAATTTAGAACAATGAATGTAATTTTTAAACAATATATTATTTAAAATGAAACAACAATTAAATTAACATGTTTTGACATTCATTTGTAACACCATACTTAAAATTTTATAAAAATAAAAATTAAATTAAACAAAATGCATTTTTCTTCGATTTTTAATTATAGAGAAACAGCAGAAAATTCAAGATTTTCCAAAGTTTAACAACAATTTCAATGACTGTTCAATATCGAGTGTTTCCTCCTCGTGCTCTGATGAGGGTTTCCATCCGTCTGGGCATGCTGCGGATGATGTTATCAATGGTTTCTTGGGGCAACCTCTGCCATTCTTCAAGTAATGCGTTTCGCAACTCGTTGAGATTATTGGGAGGGGGCATTCTTGACTTTACACTCCTCTTTAGCAAGTCCCAGACGTGTTCTATAGGGTTCATATCGGGGGACCGTGCTGGCCACTCCATCACCGTTATACCAACATGGTTTAGGTATGTCTGTACTGTGCGAGCACTGTGCCGAGCCCGAGCATTATCCTGCATTAGAATGAAGTTGTTACCAATAAAGGGGGCAAATGGCACAACATGTTCTTCTAAAATCTCCCTGATATACCGATCAGCATTCAGATTCCCGCCATCGACCACTACTAACTCCGTACGAGCTCCTAAACATATTCCTCCCCAGACCATAATTGAACCGCCGCCATATGCAACTGTATTTTCAAAATTAGACTGGATATACCGTTCTCCTTTGCGTCTCCATACTCGCTGCCTTCCATCAATTTGATTTAACATAACTCTGCATTCATCAGTAAAAAGAACCTGTCCCCAGTCGGCGAAGTCCCAATCACGATGTTCACGACCAAAGTGTAGACGGTTTGTGCGATGATGTCTCTCAAGTTTTGGGGCTTTGGCGGGCACATACGAGCCTATACCCACTTCTTCGAATCTTCTACGAACTGTCCGCTCACTCATCCTTACTGCTCGTACCTCTTCCAGTAAATTTCGAGCCTGCACCGCCGTTAGTCTCGTGTTCCGTCGGACTTGAAGTTGGAGAAAACGGTCATCCCTCCTTGAAGTACACCTTTTCCGGCCTTGTCCTCTCCTTCTCAGTAGAGCATTCGTCAATCTGTATCGTTGGATGCTACGATAAATCGTTGATAACGATCGACGAAGGCTTCTGGCAATCGATCTGTAGGTTTGACCATTTCTCCTCATTTGATCTGCCCTAATGATTTCTGATGGCGTTAAATCAGGCATAATTAGATGCTCGTAAATTATCAATATGCGAAAAAACTCAAAAGCCTCAAAAACTGCAATTCAAAGCTTTTCAAATGGAATTCACGAACCTTCTAAAAACGGACAAGCGGTGGAAAAAATGAATCAATGAAAATTAAAACAAAAGAATGAAAAAAAGGGCAGTCGCTTAGTATTCCATTTTTAAATTAAAACCCAAATTTAAAAAAAAGCTTGTTTAGCCGGCCAGTAACACGCAAAAATGCGTAAATACTCCCTTTTTTTTCTGTTCCGCTAATTGTGCCGGTGTGTGTATAATAGAACAAATATGGTTCCTCTATATTCAACAGTTAGACAACATCGTAGAAAACTCGGAACATTCAAATTCTACTTTGGTCCAAAACTGAATTAGATCTTTAAGTAAATTGGATAGATACGAAATAACATTCCCATTTTGTGCCTGATTGTATGGCTTGTGATGGCCAAAGTTATAGACTACAACGATTTAATAATAAAAGTAATAACAGGGTGGGTACTTATTGTCTATTGAAAACCTTAGAATGAGGTATTTTAACGTGTCATTACTGTCGTACGTGTTATGACCTACGGAGCTGAGACGTGGACACTCACGGTAGGGCTGGTCCACCAGTTCAAGGTCGCTCAGCGAGCTATGGAAAGAGCTATGCTCGGAGTTTCTCTGAAGGATAGGATCCGTAAACCTACATCCGACAGAGAACCAAAGTTATCGACATAGCTCAAAGAATTAGCAAGCTGAAGTGGCAGTGGGCCGGCCATATCTCGCGAGGAACCAACAATCGTTGGGGTAAACGTGTTTTGGAGTGGAGACCGCGACTCGGCAAACGTAGTGTAGGACGCTCTCCGACCAGATGGGATGAAAGGCTGCAGGCAGATGCTGGATGCGTCGTCCTGAAGACAGAGATTTACACACGGTTATTTAGTCCTAAACTAGGCATTGCCTGTACTATTGGTACTAAACAACTGATAAACATACTTGATAAATATTAAATGACCAGACGCAAAGCCAACAGACATGTTCAGGCACACAAATGTTGGCCCCGAGCGGGGATCGAACCCGCGACCTCCGACTCAGTAGACAGGGTCACTACCAACTGAGGGAAAGCCCGTGGCGTAATTCAATCAGCTTTCATCTCCGCTGTCGCTCGTCGTGTACACCGCACGGTATAGGTCGTGTCGTCGAGTCGTGATGATGAATATTCATACGCCGACGGCTGATTACGTTTAGCATCACAGTAAGTTGTTTGTTGCAATTAATTTGTGATGGGCGAGCTGATGACGGGGGGTTCGATTCCGGTTACAATCATTCTTAATGGGGTGTTAGCCTGCCTCAGAACGATAATGAAGAACATGTGACGTCATCATTTTAGCTTCACTTTTGTTATTAAATTATTATTTCAGCATTGGTTGCCATTGTCAATTGGAAATAAAAATGCATTTTTGTAAAAATTTGTTTTAAATTAAATTTTTGTGACGTTTAGGGGTCCAAAGAATATGTCTTGAAAAGTGGGTACCTATATCTAGAAATGGAATACCTCTGCCTACCCCCTCGGGGATATAAGGCATGAGATTATCACCTATTATTATTATTTTTTGGCAAATTTTCACTTCTAAACCGATCGTCATGAAAATTGGGAGGGAGACAATCAATTCCCATAAGACACGATAACCAAAAGTGTACGCGGGCGGAATCGCAGGCAACAGTTAGTAGCCCATAAGTCTTCATAATGTCCAGAAAGACTAGATAACCAAACAACACAAACAAATCCTAATATTATTTTAATCGAAAGTAGTAGGCGTAAAAGGGAAAAATGTGAACTGCACCGAACCCATGCTTTGTGAAATAGACTATACCTGTCACGCGTTTATATATACTTTTTCACGCTTGTAATAACTTTAATTTATGACATTTATAATAATGTGACGAGTTAACAATAACCTCTCCAAAAGAAGGGATGCTGTATTCTAGTCCAACAACCAAACGACGTAAGCATTAGCGACAATTAGCACGCAAGAGATCCCAACACATCGCTGTATAAATCAAATCGAGTTTCACGCAATTAAATGTCAAACCTGCGCGTATAAATCACTCGGTAGCAGTTAGCTCGGTAGTCCGTTTCCGCTGACCGCGCCTGTCAGATGTGACACAGAGTGATGGATGCAAGGAAAGTTTGTCTAGACGATGGTGCGTCTAGTTGCCGATCGACTTACATGGTTAAAGGTGCATTTCCAGATGTGTAGTTGTCGACGTGCGGGTCGCAGCCAGTTTTAAAGCTAACATATCGGACTCGATTCTGCTGACCAGCTAAAATTCCTAATTTTAAGTTAGCCTATCCTTCTCTATAGAATACGGAAGAAAAAGGACAGAAACAAACCATAGATTATAGTGTAATGTCAAACATGTAAATACCAACTAATTTGATGTCTTCTTTTTCGTTATTTCATAACTTAGCACTGGAGGAAATGGGATAAACGAAGCTATGTTTTTGCACGCTTTATATTATCTTCACTTGTAATTAACTATCGCGGTGGTGACAATTCCCAGACATAATAGTATTTTCTCCGTACGCGGTACCTGCGGTTCAAACTATATGACTGATGATAAAATAGAGCAGTGATAGCCCGGACGGTTAAAGAGCCGGCCGAAAATCAGTGGGGCTCGGGTTCGAATCCTGGCATGTACCAATGACTTTTTCAAAAACTTACGTACATATTTATCACAAGCTCGACGGTGAAGGAAAACATCGTGAGGAAACCCGCAGGTCTCAGAATTAATTCTGAGACATGTGTAAACAGACCCGGTCCGGCGATGGGCTCACTACCTATCACGTTTAGGGGTCCAATATCTCTCGTGAAATGTGGGTATATCCAGTAATGGAATACCTCTGCCTACCCCCTCGGGGATAAAAAAGGCGTGAGATTATATATATATATATATATATATACTTATTTTATTATATATATATATATATATATATATATATATATATATATATATATATATATATAAATCGAGGGGAATCTTTGAAAATCGTAGTGGCGACTAGTGCATTTTTAAATTTTTTAGTTCCCTATTTAAAAGCGTTTTTTTTATTATAAATCATTATATACCTATCTGGTTTTAGTTTTTGAAAGTCAAGCAGAAGAAAATATGAAACATCGAACCATTTATCCTTGTCTGGCTTTCAGGCTTATCGCCTACTTACAGGCTCGTGTAAAAACTCTTTTCGAGACCGCTTTTTGTTGGTCTCGAACTTTCTATTGACTAGCCTTTTGTAGGCCGAAACTTTGTCACCTGGCTTCTTTTGAAAACTATACTCCTTTATGAGGGCTAAACTACACTCATATTTAAAGAGGAAAGATTTGTATTCTTGTATGTTTGTAACGAATTAACTCGAAAGTACTGGACCGATTACAAAAATTCTTTCACCGTTAGAAAGCTCCATATTTTATTCCCATATTCCTACGGGAACGGAAACTGCGCGAGTGAAACCGCGCGGAACTAGTAGCTAGTATATTAATAACTCTATTTTGAGAATCCAACATCAATGTGAGACGAAACAAGAATTTTTTGGAATGTGGGACGAACGGTGATATAGTGAATAGGATTGAAAGAGGAATGCTGAGGTGGTTTGGTCACATTGAAGTAGAAAAAATCGTTTTTGCACAAGTTTACTGAGAGAAAAGCATGGCGACAAGAGAGCTATGGAAACGGCGCGGCTATAGATTAAACAAGATGACTACGTAATGCATAACGTTTCTTTTGCCATAGACTTATTTTTTTCTTTTTTTTCTTTTCAGAGTAATGGCAACAACTACATGGCGGGCGAGCCGCGGCGCAAGCGCGAGCCGCCTGCTCGACCCAACCACATTTTGCTGTACACCATCATCAACCCAGCCTACCCCATCACTGTGGTGAGTTTTATACGAATCGTTTTATTTATAGGTGATAGCCTTACGGTTAAAGAGCCTGCTGCACATGATGATAATCAGTGAGGCTCGGGTCAAATCCTGGCATGTACCGATGAGTTTTTCAAAGCTTACGTACATATTTATCACTAGCTCGACGGTGAAGGAAAACATTTTGAGGAAACCCGCAGGACCCTGAATTAATTCTGAGACATGTGTAAACAGACCCGGTCCGACGATGGGCTCACTACGCATCACGTTTAGGGGTCCAAAGTTTATCTCGTGAAAAGTGGCTTTTAATTCGTCAAACTGTAATAGGAGCCACTACCACCACCTAAAAACTATCATTGTTCAAGAACGTTTCATTTCAAGCTTAAAACAACGTTATTCAGATTCGTGCAACGACCTCTTATAACAATGTTGTTTTATTCCTACATACTGATGTAAAAGAACCAATGATTGTCTCATAAATGTCTTCCATAACGAGATCCAGCTTTATTTTAAATTAGCATAATCAATTTTGCAGTGTTCCTAAACAAGTTGAAATAATGCAAATTATTTGATTTGACACAAAACAATATTAAAACAAGTTTACTTTATAAGGACGTCATGGTATGAAGATAACAATACTAAAAAAATCCTTTTTTAAGCTTGTTTTAAGAAATGGTGGTACGGGGCCAGGTCTGTTAATAAAAGCTGGCATGATCAGAATGAAGACATCGTTTATTTTCAAATGAATGTTTTTAATGTTTTTAAAATGTGTAAGTTAGTTAGATTGTGTATTATATTTTATACCTAACAGCGCCCAGCGGTTTCACCCGGGGATAAAATATAGCCTGTATGTTATTCTGATATATTATGACCAACTAGCAGCGCCCCGCGGTTTTACCCGCGTAATTCCCGTTCCCGTGGGAATACGGGGATAAAATATAGCCTATGTGTTATTCTGATGTATAAGCTATATAACTGTAAAGTTTCATCAAAATCCTTTCAGTAGTTTTTGCTTGAAAGAGGAACAAACATACATCCATACATTCAGACATCCATACATCCAGACATCCATCCATACAAACTTTCGCATTTATAATATTAGTAGGATGTATTAGTATAGAAGTATAGATAGAGTTATACCTCGAGGTTGGTCCCATTAAAATAAAAATGTATCACTTTTCAGTTTTTTCAAAATCAGTTTTCTAGTTTTTTTGCGTGAAAAAGCAACAAACATATTCACAAACTTTCGCGTTTAAAATATTATTTAGTAGGATAGTAGTAGAAACAGAATAAGCTCTGCTGCGTGCGAGAGAGATAGATATGTTTCATAATGTCATGCTGTGTGCTTATTTACCGACACTAAACAAGCGAAATGTATGTGGGAATGCTAAATAATGAACGTAGGACGATCGCGTGTCCTAATGAACGTAGTTGTGTGAATGAGAGAATGACGAATGAATGAAATGAATTTCTTTTGAGTAAAATATCTATCAAGATCGTACTTTCCCTCGAACCAATCCCTGAATTCCTACTACTACTGTATATTGAATGACTGACTAACCAAAATGATGGCTACTATAAGAAATCTAATTCAAAAGTTGAACTCTTCCGATAACGATGAAATAAATCCTTTGTTACAACAAAGATCAACTCACACTTCGCCGCGTTTACCTTGCTACTTAGAACTTGTTCAAAGTTATTGAAGAAAAAAGATTTCGTGCCGTGTCGACTCGTTATCAGAAACGATGTTATGATTCCAATGAGTCGAAGTTTTTAATAGGAAGAACATCTTGTTTTTAGTTCTTGCGAAGCTGACAGTGGTAGGCTTGTTCGTGTTTATGTTTCAAGAGACTTACACACATAATCTCATGCCTATTTCCCATTGGGATAGGCAGAGACAAAAGTCTGCCACTTACTACGAACCTGGCAGATATCTCGTGCTTCATGCACATCCATTGAACGACTCATGCATGCTCCTCGGTTTCGGGTACTCTTTATCTGGCTTCTTTCAATACATCGCCGATCTGATCGATGTAATTACGCCTAGGTCGTCCTCTACCGACCATTGTATATTTCTCTCGCTAAGCTCCTTTCATTACTCTGATCAATAGGACCAAACCACCTCAGCATTCCTTTTCAATCCTAGGCACTATACATATATCATCATCTCGAAAAGTTTTCCTTTACAAGGACCTGAACTTTTTTTTAAACACAAAACTTGAGGCTTAGAATTGAAGCTGAGGTATGTGTAACGGCATCCAGCGATAGGCTCACTACATATCATCTGGTGCAAAGCGGATACTTCAAGGAATGGAATGCCTTTGTTAAATGCTTCCGGTATCTATTGAACTGATGCACACTTTGAGTATTAAACCAACCGGAGACGCCACTGACAGGCGTTCCCCTCTGCCAAAAAAAAGTGTCGGTCAACACGCATACCTGTTATATACAGCTAGCTTTTTTGAGTTCACGGAGTGCTTGGATTGGTGAATGTATTTGTGTGCATCTAGTTCAAGCTAGTGTTTAATTGTTTTGTCAAAAAATGCGTTAGTTTTAACATTATTTGTGTTTGTTTCCTCGTCCCCCGCGCAGAAATTGGCAGACTTTTTTGCAAAGAAACTAGTGCGCGTGACGTCTCCTGTTGGTTTAATACTCAAAGGATGCACATCTCTCAGAACCATTTCAAAATATTGAGTACTGAAAAGCTGAAACTATGGCTCATACTTCCTCCCGTCTGAGGAAAACCCCTTGCTCAGCTGTGGGCTGTTGATGATGATGCAAAGAATTGACCTGGGATCCTGATTCCAACTTTGCGCTTTCTTGTAACTGAGCAATATCTTTTCAAAAGTCCGTTCAAAACTTAAGCTCAATACGTGACATGTCTTAACCGCCGCGCTCCAACTTTTATTGCAAGTCACAGGAGTCTCATGATGCGTGAAATTTCTGAAATACACCTCCGAACTTCTCCAATGGAAACTTAAAATTGTGTTCGGGGCTGTACGATGCGAGTTGGGAATAGTTTGAAGTTTTGTGGGGCTCTTGGATTTGATTGCCGGGTGTTACGGGACATTTGAAGTGCATAGTTGTAAGTTGTTGACTGGTGATTGTTTCTAGAATATTCTAAGAGGGCAATTCTGCAGACCCTGTTTACCAACGTCAATTAGCAGCCGTACAACCTAAGTACATAAGACGCCACTTTATTTAGCAACTAGCGGATATGTTTGTTTTCGTTCTAGTGAGAGTGTTTTCGTAGTGCTCAATTACGTCATTGAAGGAACATTTGTGCAATGCTTCTAGACCTATAGCGGTTTCGGCTGTGCGTTGATCGATCAGCCAAGTCAGTCAGCCAAGAAGCCGACAGTCGAAGTCAGTTATCGACATCATAATATGTCGTAAATATATTCATCTGATGCACAGTCAAGAGCACATGAAGCTTTACACTTGTAGAGCGAGTCTGACCTCTAAGGCATTTTAATAAGAACGTTACAAAGTCCAAAGTGTCCTCCACGTCGTGTTGTTTGTACAAGAGTTGAGTTGTCTATCCAATCCAAATGGCACTGATATCCTGGTAGTAATATAATTCCGAAAGTAACTCTGCCTGTAATTCCTTAACGGACATCAGAAAATCGCTTGCTATACCGTAATGGGCTCAGTAACACTATGTAATGGGTGTTGAATATGCAAATAATAGTATTTTTGTGCTATTCGTTGCAGTCGGTTTGTATAATTGTTTGAAATTTCACATACATACATACACACAGCTCACGCCTTCTTCCCACAGGGGTAGGCAGAGACAATGGATCACCACTTTGCCCGATCTCCGAACACTTTCCTCACTTCCCTCTCTTCCTTCACATCCATAAGCCTTTTCCTGCACGCTCTTTATTCTTATCTTTTTGAAGGACGTTTGAAATTTTGATTAAGTTATTTCAACAATCTAAGTAATTTTATGTGTTAGGAACTCCATGAGACAACACTTCGGTACATTGCTTCGGAAAGTTTCCGCGTATGTGACGACGGTCTCAAGCGAGGCGTTAAGATTGACAACTGTTCCGTATCGTGGATGCTCCCTCGCAACTCTAAGATCATGGAGCTCATTAAACTGTACTCCCATCCGTTGGACAGGGTCGGAGTCAGTGGAGAAAGTTTTTATTAAAAAAAACCTCACGCCTTTTATCCCCGAGAGGGTAGGCAGAGGTATTCCACTACTGGATATACCCACATTTCACGAGATATATTGGACCCCTAAACGTGATAGGTGGTGAGCCCATCGCCGGACCGGGTCTTTAACACATGTAACAGAATTAATTCCTTTTTCTTAATTTCTTTTCCTAAGTTTCCTAACGATGTTTTCCTTCACCGTCGAGCTAGTGATTGATATGTTCGTAAGTTTTGAAAAACTCATTGGTACATTCCAAGATTCAAACCCGAGCCTCACTGATTATCTTCATGTGAAGCAGGCTCTTTAGCCGTAAGGCTATCACTGCTGCTTTTATTATTATTATTAATCAGACAAGCAGCAGCAGTCTCAGTCTTTTACTCAAAATGTAAGTAAATTTTTCTAAGTGTTCGAATTTCAAAGTTTCCTTTCTCAGACTATATTTTTTTGTGCAGAAACCATTTTTTAATACACATCTACCTACCATGGACACTTTTCAAAAATAACATCTACAATTTTGTTGTAGATGTTATTTTCTATTTTTGTTACTGTTGTATCATCTAGATACATCAAAACCCTTTGAATTGTAGTTATGACCCCAATGTTCTGCAACCGGCCCTGTGTAACCGTTATCGCCGTAACAATGTACAAGTTTTATTTGAGTTTGATATTTCCGCGCCAGACTTGGCGTACGCTTTTATTTTTATTAAAAGTGGATTACTTTTATGGGATTTGTTTTCTTGAGCTCGTGTGGGAATGCAGAGGCTTGTTAGGTTTGATGTAATGGGATGATATCCTGGACTTGGTAGGGTTAGAGATTAATTTCTTTATTTTCTCAGTGTTAGTACGTAGTACTATTACTTATTCTGTGGTGTTAGTTAACACCGAGAAAGTAACACTCCTTTATTGATTGATACCTTTGACATAATATGTATTCGTATATTAGTTTGCATTTTTTTTTATATCAAATAGATTTTGGTTAATCATTGTTCCGAGGAATAACCGAAGGTATTATCGTAAATTTTTGAAAGTATTGATGGCTCTATTAGAATGAGCGAGGCCTAGGTTCGATCCCTGGTGACGGGCACATAATAACTGGTGACGGGCACATATAGTAAGGTTTTCAAAATGGAAAACCTCAGCCATTCATGTTAAGGATCAAACCATATAGTTACTAGCTACTCCGCGCGGTTTCATCCAAGTAGGTCCCGTTCACGAATATAATTAATTTTAATTTATTTTTTATTTTTATCATACATATTTTTCTGTTTTATAGAATGTTGTAGACACCTGTAATTGGCATATCAAGCTGTCTTAGATTTTGTTACATTTTTTGTATAAATAATGTCTATACAATGGACTTTTTGTAAAATTCATTCGCTCATTTCTAAGATGCAGCTTAAGGCATTCTTATCTTAAAACGTATATTAACCGTACGTAAGTTCTAGAATGTTCTGGAATAATCTAGTGCTTCCTCGTACAGGCACCGAGTAGAATTACCGCTCGTTTGTCAATGTCGGCTAGTTCGATCCCGAGGAGCATCGATACGTCTGCTTGCTAATGACTTTCTTTGTTTGTATTTCGGTTGTTTCCGTTGTCCTACTTTCCATTCCAGTCGTGATATAGTTTTGGTTCAGTTTTTAGGTTATAATGATTGTGTTAGTTTTTGTTATCACACCTTTTTCTGCAGGTTTCCTAAAAACGTTTAGGTCAAAATATTCTTTTGTTTTAATAATTGTGTTTTTTGTATTATCTTTATTTTAAACTAGCTGATGCCCGCGACTTCGTCCGCGTGGAATTTGTTATTTCTTTGTGTTTCGAAAATATATCAAGAAGGATAATCTACACTATCTATCTATCTACACTATGTACACTAACATTGTAATGAGGAAAGATTTGTATTTTTGTATGTTAATAACGAATAAACTCAAAAATTACAGAACCGATTTTAAAAATTCTTTCACCATTAGAATGCTACATTATCCTTGAGTAACATAGTTATATCTATGATGAAAAAGACATAGGGATCCTTACTAAAACTTGACTGTACATGCCAGTATTGGAACCCGAGCCTCACGAATGATAAGCGGGGTCTTTAGCCACTGGACTATCATTGCTATTTATATTTTTGTTATTAAAAACACACTATAAACAACGCGTCACAGAATAAGCGCAATTTCTCACACACCCCAATTAGTACCTATACTAATATAAAAAAAAACCGGCCAAGTGCGAGTCGGACTCGCGCACCGAGGGTTCCGTACAACCTTGCAAATTTATGGTTTTCGTAATTTTTCCTTTATCTATGCTATAAGACGTTGCTTCGTACCAAATTTCAAGATTCTGAGTTCACGGGAAGCACCCTGTAGGTTTTGATTCCCTTGCAAGTGTCGAAAATTTGCGGCATAAACGGCTGTATCTTTTGATTGCGTTGGCTTAGAAGTTTGATTTTTTCACAGCTTCAAGGGACAGTAGACCTGAGTAATTGATATAAATTTCAGCTTCATACCTCGACGCGTTCCTGAGAAAAAGGGTCTTGACAGACGGACGGACGGACAGACGGACAACAAAGTGATCCTATAAGGGTTCCGTTTTTTCCTTTTGAGGTACGGAACCCTAAAAATGGTGATGCATTCGTACCTTAGTTTTGTATAACCAAATTTTTTCGAATAAGTTCTTGATACCAAAGGGTATGCATGTGCTCATGATAACAAACAAATTTCCTCAAGGAACCCCGAGTGAATTCTCAAAAAAAGTGGACTTTGTATGGAGTATTTTTAAAGAATACCTACTTATGCCAAGTTTGAAGTTGATAGACGCAAAACCCCACACTTCTCCATACCAACTTCAACCCCTACTTTCAACCCCTTAAGGCGATGATTTTCGAAAAATCCAAAAACACGTGTCTCATAATTTATTTCTGAAAGTATTTGTGCCAATTTTCAAGTTGATAGTGTAGCGACACTACATAGAACGCGCCAATAGAAGGCCGAGTTACATAGAACGCGCCAATAGACGGCCGAGTTCTAAACCGCGCTATCAGAGTTTTCTAATGACTTTGTATAAATACAACTGTCCAACATCAACCGTTTGACCGCGGTCCCCAGGCATGATCACCTCGCCTGGCGGAAGATCTTCCCTTTTCACGATGGAGGAGCATTCCAGACACCGTTCCTTCATACTGGTGACCCTCGACACCTGGACATCATCAGCGCAACCTTCTGGAACACCTGGACTTCAGAAGCATCATCGCCATCACACATCACTCCTACAACAACCTTCACTCAAGGTCAGCAGCAGCAGTCGCACAGCAAGCCAGAATCTCGCCCAATCAGGTCCATACGCAGCCGACGCACCGTGCTACCTGGTCCTGCAGGCTCATCACTCACAGCGACAGCACTCGGCCCACGCACAGTTCACCGCAGCCCACGTCCGGATCTACAGCGGCTGGTCACCCTCGCCGGCGTGGCGGTCTCTGCACACTGAACTACGGGCACTTTAACAGTCGCAGCAACCCGCTCAGTCTCGACTCACCGCAGACTTGGAGCAGCACTGGCACTTGCAAGCTATCTACGAAACAACGACGCAGCACAAGAAATCGAATCGACCTCCGGTCTTGGAAGGGGAGTGATGTAGCGACACTACATAGAACGCGCCAATAGAAGGCCGAGTTACATAGAACGCGCCAATAGACGGCCGAGTTCTAAACCGCGCTATCAGAGTTTTCTAATGACTTTGTATAAATACAACTGTCCAACATCAACCGTTGGACCGCGGTCCCCAGGCATGATCACCTCGCCTGGCGGAAGATCTTCCTTTTCACGATGGAGGAGCATTCCACCTCCGTTCCTCCATAATAGACGAAAAAACAACACGTCTCCATAAAAACTCCATCCCCCTGTTTCACCCCCTGAGAGGGGGTTTTTAAATCCAGAAATACGTGTCTTGTTGTTTGTTTTGAGGAGTATTTTAATGAAGCTTCGAATTGATACCCGATTAAGGTTTTCCATACATACCAAATTCAACCCCTACTTTCACGCCTTTAGAGGACATTTTAGAAAAATCCAAAAACATGTGTATCTCATTATTTATTTCTAAGAGTATTTATGTCCAGTTTCAACATGATAGACGTAAAAAACAACACGTCTCCATACAAACTCCATCCCCCAGTTTCAACCCCTTAGGGGTTTTTTTTTTGGAAAACCCAGAAACACGTATCTTGTTTTTTGTTCTGAGGAGTATTTTTACAAAGTTTCGAATTGACACACCCAAAAATGAAGGCTTTCCATACATACCAAAGTCAACCCATACTTTCGAGCCTTTTGGGGACGATTTTAGAAAAGTCCAAAAACACGTATCTCATCATTTATTTCTAAGAGTATTTGTGTCAAGTTTCAACTTGATAGACGTAAAAAACAACTCGTCTCCAAACAAACTCCATCTCCCTGTTTCAACCCCTTAGGGGTTTTTTTTGGAAAATCCAGAAACACGTGTTTTGTTTTATGTTCTGAGAAGTATTTTTCAAAGTTTCGAATTGGTACACCCAGAAATGAAGGTTTTCCATACATACCAAACTCAACCCCTACTTTCACACCTTTAGGGGACGATTTTAGAAAAATCTAAAAACACGTGTCTCATCATTTATTTCTAAGAGTGTTTGTGTCAAATTTCAACTTGATAGAAGTAAAAAACAACACGTCTCCATACAAACTCCAACCCCCTGTTTCAACCCCTGAGGGGAGGTTTTTTGAAAAATCTAGAATCACGTGTCTTGTTGTTTGTTTTGAAGAGTATTTTTACCAAGTTTCGAATTGATAGACCCAAAAATGAAGGTTTTCCATACAAACGTTCAACCCCTTTTTCACCCCCTTAAGGGTTGAATTTCTAAAAATCCTTTCTTATTCCTACTTTCCGTCTTAAAAACAATAGTCGTGAAAAAAATCTGCTTTCTAGGTCTAAGGGTTTAGGCTGGGCGTTGATGAGTCAGTGAGTCAGGACTTCTCTCTTTATATATATAGAAGACTAGCTGATGCCCGCGACTTCGCCCGCGTGGAATTTGTTATTCCTTTGCGTTTAGAAAATATATCAAGAAGGATAATCTACACTACTTATATCATGGTAACGAATCAAAAAACAAAAAACAACTGGACCGATTTCAAAAATTCTTCCACCATTAGATTAGAATGCTACATTATCCCTGAGTAATATAGGCTGTATTTATGACGAAAAATAATTAGAGATCCTTTCTTAAACTTGACTGTAAATGCCGGGATTCGAACCCGAGCCCTTACAAATGAGAAGCGGGCTCTTTAGCTACTGGGCCATCATTGCTATTTATATTTTTGTTATTAAAAACCCTATGTACAACGCGTCACAGAAGAAGCGCAATTTCTCATACACCCCAATTAGTATTCTAATATAAAAAAAAATGGTAATGAGTTTTTACTTTAGTTTTGTATAAACGATTTTATTAAATAAAGAGCGATAACAGTACGGTTTCCATAGGTAGCATTCAGTTATGCTAATTCATTTTTCGGAAAAACTTTACACATATTAAGAAAAGCTGAAATCAATTAAGTAGTCGATACTGAACAAACTAATTTTAGGAATTGCGCTTATTCCCTTACGTGTTATAAAGTCTAGGACACTCTCTAGTTTATTATTTTTAAATTAGTTCTTAATACCAAAGGCTATGCATGTGCTCTTATTATCAAACAAATTTCCTCAAATAACCCCTAGTGAATTCTCAAAAAATAAGTGGACTTTGTATGGAGACTTTTGAAGAATATTTGTGCCTAGTTTCAAGTTGATAGACGCAAAAAACCACACTTGTCCATACCAACTTCAACCCCTACTTTCACCCTTTTAGGGGGCGATTTTCGAAAAATCCAAAAACACGTATCTTATCATTTATTTCTAAAAGTATTTGTTCCAAGTTTCAACTTGATAGACGTAAAAAACAACACGTCTCCATACAAACTCCAACCCTCTGTTTCACCCCTTTAGGGGGGGTATATTGGAAAATCCAGAAATACGTGTCTTGTTGTGTGATTTGAGGAATATTTCCACTAAGTTTCGAATTGATACACCCAAAAATGAAGGTTTTCCATACAAACTTTCAACCCCTTTTTAACCCCCTTAAAGGTTGAATTTCGAAAATTCCTTTCTTATTCCTAGTCTACGTCTTAAAAATAATATCTGTGCAAAAAAACAGCTTTATAGGTCTAAGGGTTTAGGCTGGGTGTTGATGAGTCAGTGAGTCAGGACTTCTCTCTTTATATATATAGATTATATTGCGGGCCCACGCTGGGCGCCAGTTTTTATCAAGATGGTAATACCACTGTTTCTATTGCAAAATCTCAAGAAATATATAGATAGCAGCTTGAAATTTGGCATGTAGGTTACTTTTTCGATGCAGGCACCCGCGAAAATGGATTTTGAGAATCCAAGAGCAGTGATAGCCTTACTGCTAAAGAGCCCGCTTCTCATGATGATAACCAGTTAGGCTCGGGTTCAAATCCTGGCATGTGCGGATGAGTTTTTCAAAACATACGTATATACTCTACTTTAGTTAATGTTGGTATCCATATTGTGTTGTTTTTGGTGTACAATAAAGAGTTATTGTATTGTATTGTATACTCATCACTAGCTCGACGCTGAAGGAAAACGTCGCGAGGAAACCAGCAGGTCTCGGAATTAATTATAAGGTCTGAGTAAAAGACCCGGTCTGGCGATGGGCTCACCACCTATCACGTTTAGGGTTCGAATATTTTCGTGAAAAGTTGGTATTTCAAGAAAGTATTTCTCGAGGATGAAAAGGCGTGGGATTTCATACATGAGAATCCAATAGGAATGCTGGGTGCCTGTTACGGTTACTGTTACGGTACTGCTTTTGAATTTCTACAATGGCTACAACTTACAACTATCTTAATTAATTTGATTTCGACAGAAGTTATTCAAAGCTTCGTCGGTCTCCTGTTACCTGAATCATTAACGAACAATACAATCACAGAACTATTGCCAACTGCTAACAATAATTAATAATTTTGCTCTTTGGACATTGAGGAATTTTGTTCTAGAATTGTCGTACTATTGTGGCAAACTACGTCTACGTGTCCCTATAATAATAATAATAATAGGTATCTGTCACTCACTCTAAGATATTAAAAATTTCTATTCTTTTTTAAAAATTTTGCTGTTAGATACTAGCTAAAAAGTAATCTTGTTTTGACAATTTGTAATTTTTAATGCAAATTTCTTTAGTTTTTTAAATTTAATAGTCTGTTACATTGCCTGTTACTTGTTAAATAAGATATATAAATGCTCTTATGCCTTTTATGCAGAGGCTTTTTTCCTGGAAATACCCAAAAAATGTTGTAATGAAACAAGTGGTAAAGCCTTTCACCGGATCGGGCCTATTAAACATGCCTCAGAATTAATTCTGGGACCTGCGGGTTTCCTCACGATATTTTTCTTCATCTTCGCGCTAGTGATAAATATCTACGTAAGTACAGTAAATAGCTTGTGGAGTTTGACACATTGGACTTTGGAAATTATTACAATCGCCTTAGAGGTCAGACACGCATTACAAGTGTAAAGCTTCATGTGCTCTTGACTGATAATGAATATCGATAGCACAAAAATAGTAACAGTATTGATGAAAGTCAATGGTATCGGTACAGTCAACAAAGTTGTTAGACTTACATGGCCAGTAGAACTAATTTTTCTGGGGAAGTCATAAATAAATCTTATTGATTAATGTTTTTTTCAAAAGGTATCTTTCCTATAATTTACCAAAAAAATACTATAAATATATTTAAGGCTTTAAGAGAAAACTGAATCTTAGTTTTGGGTCATGTAACCCTAACATCTTTGTTGACTGTACTATCGACCGTCAATACCGTGAATAAAAACTTGAAACATACCAGAATCGGGCGACCGCGCCACAATTCACAATTATAACGAATTTTATGGCTGTTATCGCTTAGGAAAATTCAATTATAACTACCATAAAAGCGGCTAGCGGTAAATTTAATTATTTTCTACTACCACGCTTGTAGACATCGACGTATACTTGCGGGTAGTTATATAATTTCCTATATACTATGTAATAAAATAAATAATCTGACGCCTTTTTTCGCCGATGGGGTAGGCAGAGGTATTTCATTTCTGGAAATACCCACTTTTCACTAGATATTCTTTGGACCCCTAAACGTGATAGGTGGTGAGCCCATCGCCGGACCGGGTCTTGTTACACACGCCTCAGAATTAATTCTGGCATCTGCGGGTTGCCTCACGATGTTTTCCTTCACGTCGAGGTAGTGATGAATATGTAGGTAGGTTTCGGAAAACTCATTGGTACATACCAGGATTTGAACCCAAGCTGATTATCATTATGAGATGTTTTTTATTACATAAGAAACCGGTATGTAAATCAAGAACATTAAAATAATTAAACCATTCAACGCACAGCCGAAACCGCTGCACGCTGGGTCATTATCACAAAGATTCCTTAAATGATTTTGGTGAGCACCGAGAAATGATTTTTTGAAATTTCCACGGGAATGGAAGTAAACAAGGTGACGGTCGGACAGTCAATACTCAGAAGGTAGGGTTTTCGATGAGTAAAACAGCAAATGATCAGCAAATGTGATTTATTACAAGGAAACACTTATTGTGATACAAGCACTTGTTAACAGTTTGAGCGTACACGAATACCTGTGCCCAAAATTAATTCCTACTTTTCAAAACTCCCCTCCATTCCTACCACCACTATTCTCAGTCGTGATTGGTCGGTGATAGCTATTGGTTGATATCGTCGACCAATCGCAGGTAATTTTATATACCTATATTTTTATAAAACTAAAATAGGTTACATTAAATTTAAACTAACAATAGATTGGATCCCTAATAACAAAATAAAACTAGAGAAATAATATATTTTCTTTGACAAATAAAATTTTAGACTATAAATTGAAAACCTTCAAAGCATCACATCGAGGCAGCGTACCCATACAACTGGCAGCATTGCCCCTTCGAGCAGCAAATAAAAGTAAACAAATAGCTAAAGTACCTGTGTGACCTGTTACGTTGCCCACGTTGAATCCATTATTTTTCCGTTTCCTCATTATAATATTTAAGTACAAGCGTCGTATTCAAAATACAGTCTCGGAAATCTCCATAAATACCGCCAGTGAAATCCCCAATCAACGTCAAATTCAATGTCTGCTCACAACGCATGGAGTGACAATTTATTTTCACAATACTTCAAAGCGTAAACTGTATTCTCGGGTGTTTTCGTTGACGTCTCTTAAAAGAACCTTGTCGCGTCCAAATAAGGTCTCCATTCCAACGGATGTGTAACAAGAAAATGTTTTATTGTACAAAATCGGGAGCTTATAAAATGTGTTTTATTTATTTATTTTCGGTGTGAATGTCGCACAATAAAGGCTCTAAAGACTAAATAGAAGGATGACAAAGCTTTTTGCTCAAGGTATGTATGTACATATACATTTATATACCAATGTAATGAAATTGAAGTGTCAATCTGTGATTGTTTGTATTGTATTGAATTGTGTATTGTTTAAATTATTTAACAAATCTGTAACAGGATAGTGTGTTTACCTGGAATATTCATTGAATATTTTAATGGTAATAGAGCTCTCGAGTTTATACTAGAACTATTTTTTTATTTCTTCTATCTGCTTGTGCACTTATCACGCAAAATCTACTCAACAGATTATGAAAACATTATGAAATTTGGTGAGGTGATAAGTTAGTACATAGTTAAACATAAGTATAAAATTATTTTTACAGCAAGAAAATCTCAAATTTCTTAAATTTCCAAGCAAACGAAGTTGTGGGCAACGGCTAGTCTAAAATAAACCAATTCAGCAATAAATACAAGAGAGGAGCAAGCTTTAATTGCTTTTTACGGTGATTTGAGCAAAGGGTTTGGAAGGACTAAGCAAAATGCTAGAAATGTAAATGACAGATTTGCAAAAATAGATTTTGCAAAGGGTCACAGACGCAAAATGACATGACTTTGACACTCTTAATTTGACGGGCCTGTTGGGTTGGTTGAAGGACCCTGCGTACTGAATCAGATGTCTCGGGTTCGGTTCCGACTGAACCGATTCGTGTCTTTTAAATAAGTAAAACCCCTTTATTGGTCATCAATATGTGATAAGTGCCACAATGTCAAAAAGATTACTGGATGAAAAAATAAATAAATAAATTATAGGACATAATTCACACACGGTTATTTGGTCCCAAAATAGGCAGAGCCTGTACTATGGGTACTAAACAACTGATAAATATACTTCAATATTAAACACCCTGACGAATTCAACAGACATGTTTATTTAAACAAATGTTGGCCCCGAGCGGGGATCGGTCCCGACTCAGAAGGCAGGGTCACTACCAACTGAGCCAACAGGCCCGTCTATTGAATGTAATGTATTTATAGTATACTTTGGCTAACCGTAGTGGATATTTTAAATGTATATAATAATAATATAAAACAATATCGCAATTAATAAAAGTTGTTGTATGAAAATATTTCCTATGCCTATTATATTTAAATCTCTGACTACGTAGAACTTTAACCAGTTCCTTGAATAAATGTAAAACCAAATATAACATGCACAGCAATTAACTCTAACTAGTGAGCATACAGTCGCATGCTAACAACTGTTGCTCGATGTTATTTAATCGAACACGAGGGCATGTATTACCATGCTGCACATATGCGAGTTGTCCGATACAAGCCGCAGGGAACAATGTGAGACAAATGTGGCTCGTTCTATCTTGCGGTTTCCAGTGGGGTTGGTAAGGAGTAAGCGGAAGCGAGAGCGATTTCAATTTCGAGAACAGTTCTTGTAGCGAAAATGATGCGAATTTGTGACTAAGCGAAGCCATATGAATAGGGAGTAGGTAATTTGAAGTTTATCGGAGAGATCGAACCCTATTCACGTTATTTCGATACGACAACTCCATATGATAATTATAGTGCTATTTCACTTCTTTCTATATTAAATCTGCGAGACAGAGATACAGTTGCTAACTTAGATAGATTCCATATTATGTCATAGATGCAAATAATGTACCGACTTCAACTTACATGGTTTTCTCAATGACGCCTATCTCAGAACTGGACCAAATTGAAATGGGACTATGGAGGATCGGAGGTAAAATGCTCCTCCATCGTGAAAAGGGAAGATCTTCTGCCAGGCGAGGTGATCGTGCCTGGGGACCGCGGTCCAACGGTTGATGTTGGACAGCTGCATTTATACAAACTCATTAGAAAACTCCGATAGCGCGGTTTAGAACCCGGCCGTCTATTGGCGCATTCTATGCATGTAGTGTTGCTACAGGACCACACGGGAAGCACCACAAATAAAAAAAACAATCATCGAAACGGTTCACCCAGTCGAAAGTTCGGATGAAACAAACATAAAAAAACATACAGTCGAATTGATAACCTCCTTTTTTGAAGTCGGTTCAAAGTGTATTTTATATACCTATACTGAAATAAATGAATTTTGAGTTTTGAGTTTAAAAACAATGTGAAAGTATAGCTGGCGAGTAGAACAAGTCATGAACATAAGCGGAAACGGATAGCGGATCATTAGCGGATATCGCTACCGAAACGAGGGCAAGAGACTAATGGGCCATTTATACGAGGGCAATCCACTAAGACAATCCACTAAGACTGCATACAAAAAAAACGTCAGGACAATGGAATGGATTGTCCTCACGTTTTTTTTGTATGCAGTCTCAGTGGATTGTCTTAGTGGAATGGCCTCGTATAAATGGCCCATAAGAGACAAATGTGGTTCGTTCCATCATGGTGTGTGGTCTAAATCACGAGCGGACGCGGGATGTTAGCCCGCCATTCGCACACGGCACGCGGATAATTTTTAATTGCAATAACGATGTAGTAATAGAGTTGACTGTGGTTGTGTGGGGCAAGTCACGATCGACAAAGACATTATAAAGATGAAATATTTGTATTTTTGTATGTTTGTTACGAATAAACTGAAAAACGACTGGAACGATTTTAAAAATTATTTCACCAATGGAAAGCTAGAATATTCCTGAGTAACATAGGCTATATTTTATTGCCGTATTGCCACGGGAACGGGAACTACCTAACCGCTAGTATTTAAATACGATTTAAGGGTCATGAGTGGAGGGGATAAACGTGTTCTTGACTGAAGAAGGTGGTTTCCATGTGTTAATGCTAATAATTTAGTCATCATCATCATCTTCATTATCAACCCACAGTTCACCACTAATCTAAGGGTATTTCCTCACACATGAGGAAGTGGGTAGGCCCTCTACCAGGTGGACCGACGATCTGGTAAAGGTTGCGGGAAGCCGCTGGATGCGGGCGGCGCAGGACCGGACGTTGTGGAGAAACTTGGGGGAGGCCTTTGTCCAGCAGTGGACGTCGATAGGCTGAAATGATGATGATGATGATGAGGAAGTGTGGACCTTAATCTCCCACGCGAGCCCACCGCGGATTGGGAGATGGTGTTAGGCTAATTTAGTACCTAAAAACTTTTACTGATTTGGTCCGATTGACCAGCGCCCACACAAGCAGGCTGTCGTTATACAAATGACAAACATATTCGAAAGTAAATTAAGTTGATTTTATATTCCTTTTAAATTAGTAATGTTGTCACTGCGTCTCTTTGCGATGGATCTAAGCTTGTTTATCTGTGAAATACAAAAATACAATATGATGCGATATTTATGTTGTTAATAAAACATGAATATAATTAAATACTGAAAGCTTTGCCTTGAGTAATTGAATAAGGAATATAAATTACATTTAAGGAAAAACAAAAATATTTACATCTTCCCCCGGTAAACGAGCATTTCTCGTGATTCCCAATATTAGAAGACGAAGCCCTCTGACATTTATTATTTTATTCATAAAAATAAAATGGAAACATCTTTTCCGAGAAAATTCTGTTTTAAAAATTGATATCATATTTCAAACTCCTTTCTAATTCTGTCTACTTTATAGCGCTATCACAGAAGCAATATCGCGACTGTACCTACCGTCGCGAAGTAGCGTGTGTATCGCCGCAACTTCCAAGAGATTTTACCCTTTGGCAGCTAACTATCTCGTAGTTTGTAATTAAAATAGTCTTAGCGTTATTATTCAAAAATACTATAACTCATTATGAGATTCATAATTAACCTCTTAAGCCAAGAAAATGTCGAGACTTTCTAAGATATTGCTCCTACACCTGTAGCCGGGCAATTATTTCTTAAAAAAAAATCGCCTTTTATGTAGACATGGGCATGGCAGGTAAGGACGGCGACATTTCCGAAGTCTGCGACAGACGCGTGCGGCCGCTGTCCCCTTCGTCCCACTTCGTAGCTAGATTTGGTAGCCCGCTTCGAGATGGGACTGTTCTTTTCCCATTTTGAAGCCGGCTACGGGTTGGGATTGTTTTAGTATCATTTCGTAGCTGGCTTCGAAGAGGGACTGTTCTCTTCCCATCTCAAAAGATGGAACTATTTTTTTCCCATTTCGAAGCCAGCTACGAAATGATACTAAAACAATCCCAACCCGTAGCCGGCTTCGAAATGGGAAAAGAACAGTCCCATCTCGAAGCGGGCTACCAAATCTAGCTACGAAGTGGGCCGAAGGGCCGCTGTCTATCGCAGGCCGTACATTTTCATACGTGACTATTGTCGCTTCAGCCGCGGGCGTCAGTCGCACACGATAGATCGCGCGCAGCTGCGATCAGCCGCGACCCACGGTCTACCTTTAGGTAGGCTAGATCTGCGGTGCTACCATTGTTACGATTTGAATTATTTATCTCTCGCGTTTCGGTACGTTCGAGAATACTGTTGCGCTGTTACTTTTTTTTATAGGTGCGCTGTAAAATTGACGGCCTGACGTCACCGACCCGCTTTTTACAGCCACTACAATCGTAAAACATGAACGGGACTCTAAAAATTTACTACACGCATCTATTTAAATCAATCTAGTGCTTTACTCATTAGTTGAGTACGTGTCACAGTGACCACTTTGGAAACTTTATAGCTCTTTTTATATTTAACTGACTGTGGGCGAATTCGGAGACTGTTTTCATCGTGAAATGGCGTTTGACCAAAGAGATTAAAATTTAATAGGACATAGAGGGGGCATTGGGAATATTTTCATACAAAACTTTTAAGCATGTTTGAAGCTCAAGCTCATGTCAGTTAGTATGAACGCGAGCTGTCATTCGGTCGAAATTGTACTAGACTTATTCCACTTTGGAATAACTTTTGGCTTCAAATTTTCCTCGCTTTGTCCCCTCTGCCCTATTATATTTTAATCTCTTTGCGTTTGACTTTTACGGTTTGTAGACAGAGTTGAGAATGTGTTACCTTTGTCAACTTTCTTAGGAAAGAGGTTTGAGCGTACATTTATTTACCTATATATCAGCGACCAGCTTCGACTTCGGGTGGATTTTCAAAATTTTATGTCGTACAAAAATAATAGAAATTAAGAACACAAAAAAAACTGCCAAATCTATCGAGCTATTTTGAAGTGATGATCTTTTATGGCGCTTTAGTAGTTTAGTTATATACCTATGACTGTATGATTTTTTTTCACTTATGGTTGCCCTATTGTATGAAAGGCCTAAGCATCGGCCAGCCAGTTCACAAAAATTGTACGAATATCATCCGGTCCGATTGTTAAACGTTTAGTAAAAAGGCTAGTCTGTTTGATGAACAGCTAATCAGCGAGTAGACAACGACATATTTTTATCCGACTGCAAAAAGCCAAGTCAAGGCAAAGCACTCGCATTATCTAGTTATCCAAGGTCTCACACAGTGTCATCAAGTGTCGCATACACTGAACATCAAGCTATCTTTGACACTCGAGACACCCCGGATCCGGATGTTTAGGGATAAGCTGTGCCGCTCAAGTGCAAATATCTGAAGACGTTAGCTGATAACGGGGAGGTTATGTGAAAGGGAGGATACTTACGTATTGAGCAGCTTACGTTTTAGAACTTGACTTCCGCAATATATGGATAACGCTAATGGAGCTAGAAATATTGATATATAAATAATAAATAAATAAATTGTGGGACACAATTTACACACGGTTATTCAGTCCCAAACTAGGCACTCTGCCTAGTTTGGGACTGAATAACCGTGTACTATGTACTGTACTATGGGTACTAAACAACTGGTAAACATACTTAAATAAATACTAAACACCCCGACACGAAGCCAACAGACATGTTCATGCACACAAATGTTGGCCCAGAGCGTAGATCGAACCCGCGACCTCCGACTCAGAAGGCAGGGTCACTACCAACTGAGCCAATAGGCCTATCAAATATGGTCTTTACATTATGCAATTTAAGAAAAAAGATAGCAGATTTCTTTATTGTAACTTTTTTTTCGGGTTAAAATGCAAAGCCAGCAAAATTGAGTGTGTAAGTTACAGTTTTGTATGAAAATATTCTGAATGGCCGCTTTATGCCTTATTATATTTAAATCTCTTTGCACAAATCTGAAAGAGACTCATCCTCTTGCATCACTCAACTCATGTATTGCTCGTCGGTTTCCGGTATTCTTTGTTTGGGTTTCTTCAATCCACAAACAAATTTATAAATATATTATACAAATAAAAAATAAAAAATCTTACGCCTTTTATCCCCGAGGGGGTAGGCAGACGTATTCCATTACTGGATATACCCACATTTCACGAGATATATTGGACCCCTAAACGTGATGGGTGGTGAGCCGAACGCCGGACCGGGTCTATTTACACATGTCTCAGAATTAATTCTGAGACCTGCGGGTTTCTTCACGATGTTTTCCTTCACCGTCGAGCTAGTGATAAATATGTACGTAAGTTTTTGATAAACTCATTGGTATATGCCAGGATTCGAACCAGAACCTCACTGATTTTCGGCCGCTCGAACGATTTCGATAAAATATAAATGGGACAACCTCTGAAGTATGATTTACCGAACAATGATCAAAATCCATCCATAATTGGCGGAACAATCGCGTAACAAGAAACAGAAGAAACGTTGTTTTTTTTATTCTACGGTGGTACGAAACTCGTCGTGCGCGGGTCCGACTCGCACTTGGCCGGTTTTTTCTTAATATTAAATTTGCAGTTGAGTGTAGTAGAACCCTAACTATACCCCTGACGTGAAATCATATTGTTGTGAACTAATTCTCGCTCAAATCATAAGTTGTAATGAACTTGCGCTAACGATAATACGATTTTGATTACTTTGATTTCACTTCATGTAAGTAACAAAGGGCAAACGGAATTGTTTGATTAACCTACTCAGAGGCTAAGTGAGGCCGCTCATACGTGAGGTGTGGGTTCGAGTAGGTACTGGCGAAGGCATGTCCCAATGAAAAAAAAACTCACGCCTTTATTCCCTAGGGGGTAGGCGGAGGTATTCTATTTCTGGATATACCCACTTTCCACCAGATACTTCCCCAGAGACCCCTAAACGTGATAGGTGGTGAGCCCGTCGCCGGACCGGGTCTTTTACACATGTCCCAGAATTAATTCTGGGACCTGCGGATGTTTTGCCTTTGTCTACCATTTCTTGTGCCACAGAATGGCATGGCGACAGACGACCGGCTTTTTTGGCAGCCGTACGAGCCGACCTGCCGCACATTAGCTCATCGTGGTCGAAAGATTGGCGTGTAGTGTTGCCAGAGATAAATATTGATAATGACTCGTATGTTTAATTAAACTATTTTAATAAATTATTTCCACACGCAGAGAACAGAAAAAACAATGACAATTAGTATTTGCTCATCGTGGTCGCCTGATTGACGTGTAGTGCTGCCAGCTGTGTACTTTGAAGTGTCCGTAAATTATTGACATTTACTCGTAATTTTTATCTATTCTATTCTATAATATATAAAGCTCGATTACCACTCACTCACTGACTCACTGACATAATTGTTCTCCCAGAAGGAGTAGTTTTGGATACAAGTCATATATAAGAAAAGTGTTCAAGATGGCGGAGTGACCTAGGGAAAATTCCGACTTTTCAAAAAAACAAAATGGCGGCCAAGCTTGCCTATCGTATCTCTTTTGTTTTCCGGCCGATTCGGTTTAAATTTTTGTAATCTGTAAAACTTTTAGGATGACTTACGAAAATTATTTAAAAAGTTGAAAAAACAAAATGGCGGCCTCGTGATAGTGTTTCAAAGTTGGAGTGGTTTTAGACCCCACTTGACCCGAATTGATCTCCCAGATGCCAATATACTAAAGAGATGTGTTTGATGTCATCACATAGGTCATATCCTGTAGTTTACCAGAAAATCCCGAAAGTCTGAAAAACCAAGATGGCCGACCGGTGATTTGCTCTCAAAGAAAGGGATTTACCACATTTTGATTGTCGATTTTCGGCAAGATGGCAACACCTGAGCGAGTTGGTCTGTATAGCGGGGTTAGAGGTGTTGCTACGTAGTGTTGCTATGTTTAAGAATTTTTACGGAATTTAACGTATTTTTTTACTTTTAACGCAAAATGTCAAAACTCTAAATTTTACCATTTTGCAAAAAAAAGTGACAGTCAGTGAAACATTTTATCCCTCTTTATGACTTTTTGTAGGTTTTTTGATTTTCGCCTGGCAACACTGAAAGTTATGGTTGATTTAATTTTTAGGGTAGACCTCAAAAGACCCGAATTGATCTCCCAGATGCCGATATGCTACAGGGATGTGTTTGGTGTCATCGCATAGGGTATATCCTGTAGTTTACTAAAAAATCCCGAAAAATATAAAAAAAAAAGATGGCCGCACCGTTATTTTTGTTTTACTGAAAAATTTCAATTTTCTTAATAATAATAGGCACTTTTTAGCCAGTTGGCAACACTTCGGAAAGTTGGGTTGTATGGAGCGATTGTGGGTCTCAGTAAGCAGTGTTGCCATGAAAAGGAAAATTTCACAAAATTTCATTATTTTTCGACTTAAAATGGCTAAAACAAGATGGCCGCCCCAAAATTGACTTAATTTTTCTGTCAAAATACGACCCCACAGAGACACGCGTGGCCGCTTGCGGCCTCGCGCACCGCGCGACATCTAGTTATAATATATAAAGCTCGACTACCACTCACTGACTCACTGACTCACTCACTGACTGATTGACATAATTGTTCTCCCAGAAGGAGTCGTTTTGGAGTCAAGTCATGTAGGGAAAAAGTATGCAAGATGGCGGGGTGACCCCAGGAAAATTCCGACTTTTCAAAAAAACAAAATGGCCGCCAAGCTTGCCTATCGTATCTCTTTTGTTTTCTGACCGATTTGCTTCAAATTTTCGGCATCTGTAGGATCGCTTGTATGATTTACAAAAATAATTTGAAAATTTGAAAAACCAAAATGGCGGCCGCGTAGTAGTGTTTCAAAGTTGGAGTGGTTTTAGACCCCAGTTGACCCTTATTGATCTCCCAGATGCTAATATGCTACGGGGATGTTTTAAGTGTCATCATGTAGGTCATGTCCTGTAATTTACCAGAAAAATCCTAAAAACTGAAAATTCAAGATGGCCGCCCTGTGATTGGCTCTCAAAGGATGGATTTTACAAGATTTTGAATGTCGATTTTCGGCAAGATGGAGTCACCTGAGCGAGTTGGCTTGTATGGCGAGGTTAGAGGTTTTATTACGGAGTGTTGCCATGTTTAACAAGTTTCCCAAAATTTGGGGTATTTTTTTACTTTTAACGCAAAATGTCAAAACATTAAATTTTACCATTTCGCAAAAACAAGTGACAGCCAACGAAACATTTTATCTCTCCCTATGATCTTTTTTAGGTTTTTTGATTTTCGCCTGGCAACACTGAAAGTTATGGCCGATTGAATTTTTAGGGTAGACCTCAAAAGACCCGAATTGATCTCCCAGATGCCAATATGCTATAGAGACGTGATTGGTGTCATTGCATAGGGCATATCCTGTAGTTTACCAAAATCCGAAAAACTGAAAAAACAAGATGGCCGCTCCGGTATTCTCTCTTTACTGAAAAAAATGGGTTTTTATAATTTTTATCGGTATTTTTAGGCAAGTTGGCAACACTTTGGAAAGTTGGGTTGTATGGAGCGATTGTGGGTCTCAGTAAGCAGTGTTGCCATGAAAAGAAATATTTTTCAAAAATGTATTATTTTTCGACTTATACTTAAAATTTACTATATTCACATAGAAAATTATCGAAAATGGCTAAAACATGCCTGCCCAAAAAATGACTTTATTTTTCTGTCAAAATACGACCCCACAGAGACACGCGTGGCCGCTTGCGGCCTCGCGCACCGCGCGACATCTAGTTTAAATTATAATATTAATACATACAGATAAGCTAGTAACAAAAATGGTAATTAGTAGCAGCCGTAGGTACATCACCGAGTTTCAGAGATTATCGTTTTTGGTTATAAAGATTTTATTTACGTTTATTTACAAAGTCGCTTTCTCTGTCCCTATATCCCTATGTCTCTTTGTATGCTTAAATCTTTAAAACTACGCAACGGATTTTGATGAGGTTTCTTTTAATGGATACAGTGATTCAAGAGTAAGGTTTTAGTTTTAGCATTGCAACCGTGCGAATCCGGGGCGGGTCGCTAGTTATGTATACAATAAAAGTTTTCTACCGACTTAGAAAAAGGAGGAAGTTCTCAATTCGACTGTATGTTTTTTTTTTTATGTTTTTTACCACAGAACTTTTGACTGGGTGAACCAAATTTGATGATATTTTTTTTATTTTGAAAGCTGGTGCTGCCTGTGGTCCCATTTTGGTCCAGTTCTGACAATGGCATCCATGGGAAAACCATGTAAGTTGAAGTCGGTTTTTTACTCTTTTGAGTTTTATGTAAGAGTACACATGAGTTTTTAAAAAAACTTACGTACATATTTTATTTATCACTAGCTTGATGGTGAAGGAAAACATCGTGAGGAAACCCACAGGTCCCAGAATTAATTCTGAGACATGTGTAAAATAGACCCGGTCCGGCGATCGGCTCACCACCTATCACGTTTAGGGGTCCAACATATCTCGTGAAAAGTGGGTATATCCAGTAAAGGAATACCTTTGCTCCCTCGGGGATAAAAGGCGTGAGATTATTATTTATTATTATTCTATTTATTTTTATGTTATTTCTAGACGGGTATAAAAGAGAGCTGGCAACATTGACAGCACATATTCGTAGCTTCCGCGTTCCGTGGGGTTAATGACACACATGTTGGCGTAGTCTCCTGATGAATGACATTATAGGTTGCCATGGTTATTTCACGACATATTTTTTACTAGTCTTTGTATTAAGTACAGTCACTTGAAGCTTTACACTTGTAATGCGAGTCGGACCTTTAAGGCGATTGTAATAAGAACGTTACAAAGTTGAATATGTCGAGCTCTACGTGCTCTACACTGCCCGCTTAATTTGGAGGAGTTTCTTGCCCCGCTTCTTCTTCTCAACTTGTTTATGTAATCGTATGGCGTCGGTACACAGGTGCTATATCTATCTGTATCTATACTAATATTATAAAGAGGAAAGATTTGTATTCTGTATGTTTGTGTGTTTGTATCTTTTTTAAGAATAAATTCAAAACTACTTTACCGATTTAAACATTATTTCACCATCGGAAAGCTAGAATATCCCTAAGTAATATGGCTTTATTTTATTCCCGTATTCCCACGGGAACGGGAACTGCGCGGGTGAAACCGCTCAGAACCGCTATTATAATTATGACAGAGTCTCGTAACGTAAGTTTGTATTAGTACCCGGCAGCCAATAAGTGGATCAGACGGTGTTCTATTGACGAATACGAGCGCGGTTAAAACGCGGTTTTGTATGTACCTAGGGACATTTATTTATTTATATACTTTTTGGTAAACTTACAGCAAAACAATAATTGTAAGTTTACCAAATCACTATGGTTAAACATATGCTAATGACAAGTTTCCACATTCAGCTCCAAAAACAAAAAAGTATGTTTCTCCTACCTATACAATATTATGATTCCAGAATATTCAAAATATTATATACCCGCGGTTCTGCGCGGTTTCACCCGCGTAGTTCCCGTTCCTGTTGGAATACGGGAATAAAATATAGCCTAAGTTACTCAGGGATATTTTAGCTTTCCATTGGTGAAAGCACGTAGCCCTGCGGTGCCAGTGTGTTTGTAACGATCACACTGGTTAAGCAACGTTGGGTGCGGTCAGTCAGTGGATGGGAGACCGCCTAGTGGCATTTATATTACGAGCGCTTCCGTGTTTCGGAATGCACGTTAAATTGTTGGTCCCGGTTTTCGTTGTGTTTACGCACAATGGAAGTCGTTAAGCCATGTCAGATGCCCTTGGGTGGCTTGAAAAATTCTTACTGTTAAGTGGCCACTAGCTTAGCACCAGCTTCCAATCCGTGGTGGGCTCGCGTGGGGAGATTATAGCCCATACTTCCTCATGTGTGAGGAAAAGACCCTTAGCTCAGCAGTGAGCTGTTATACGGGTTGATGATGATGAATGTTGAAAGAATTTTTGAAATCGGTCCGGTAGTTTTTGAGTTTATTCGTAACAAACATATAAAAATACAAATCTTTCCTCTTTATAATATTAGTATAGAATAGATAAGAGAGAAAGACCGGAGACTACGGCTGGGGTGCGTCTTATCTCTGACGAGTGCCCTCTTAAAGTCTATTGGCCGGAAAAAAGATTAGCAGCTTCGATAATGGCACTATAAGGTTCTTTTAGTTGCCGCCGTCTTTTTAGACGTAAGCTTGACATTCTGCGAATTAGACATTCTGCGTCTAAACGATTCTGTCATCCCCCATTTCATCGGGAGTCCAGACTAGAGAATGTATAATTATTAATCTATCTATTCCCCAAATATACAATATGTAACAGAATAAGCGCAATTCCTGAAATTAGTTTGTTCAGTATCGACTACTTAATCGATTTCAGCTATTTTTAATATGTGTTATTTTTTTCAAAATAATGAATTAGCATACCTGAATTTAGGGATTAGTATGGAAACCGTACTATTATTGCTCTATATTTAAGAAATTTGGTTAGAAAAAGCTAAATGATGAATGCATCATATTTTTTTTATATTAATATACTAATTGGGATGTATCAGGAATTGCGCTTATTCTGTTACGCGTTGTATATCTGGCCAGTCAAGTACACTTAGAAATGTCAATAGTCTAATAAAAAGGCACTATAAACGCGTCCATGAACATTGGCTAAATGTAAACAGCAGCCCATCTCCACCAACGAGTTGCTGCTTCCAAGTGAAGTAGGTACCCCGAGAAGAATCAAGGTCAACAGATAATCTTACTGTGTTTGCATTCCTTTACGGCACGGGCTACTTATTACATCGGCTTTATACACCCCAAAAAACCTTCCTTCTGGCTCAGTTGGGTAAGTTAACAGCTCCGCTTTGATCGCATTTTGACTCAAAATATTGTATCTAACTATGTCGTCTTGACTGTCCCTAAAGGGTGCGACTACATAACATCTTAGAGTAATGACCCCATTGTGGACCATGCGTGGCTCGGTCAGATATGGCGACAGTGGCCAGTTATAGCTGGGTTGACCCTGTTATGGCTATAGCCCACCAATAACGGAGTGGCATCCGTGATGGGCTCTTATCAAGCTAAGCCGTTGCAAGAAATAGGGCTGCATCCTTTTTAATATACGCCCTAGAGACTCTTGTAAACCTCATTTCATAAATGGGAAAATGAACCTTTCCGTGTATCTACATACAAGATTTACAAGAGTCTCTAGGGCGTATATTAAAAAGGATACTAGAAACCGTAATGTTTGTAAGACAACACTTACATCTTTTCAACTTTGTTAAAAGCGACCGTCGTAAAAATAAATTAATTCTACCACCTCCAAGACTAGAAATGTTTAGAGATAGCCCATTATACAGAAGTTTATAATAAACTTCCAGAATCTATTAAATTATTATATTCTCAAAAAGCCTTTAAAAGCAAACTTAAACAGATACTAATATATAAAAGTTACTATAAAATAGAAGAGTTTATGAATGATAATTATTTACACTTACATTAGATTGCTACACCCTGACAGGGTCTGTACAATGTACATACTCTTGTTGTGTTACAATGTGCAATAAATAAATAAATAAAATAGTTGACGGTCTGTTTAATTTTTAACCGACTTCGGAAAAGGTTATCAATTCGACACGTTTTTTTATGTTTGTGACCTCAGAACTTTCGACTGGGTGAACCGATATGGATCATTCTTTTTTTAGTTGAAAGCTGGTGCTTTCCGTGTCGTCCCATTTCAGTTCTGACAATGGCATTCATGAAAAAACCATATACTTAAATTTGCCTTCAATTTGCATTAAATATGTGCAAATGGACGAACAACTATCCCGCCAACGATTTCGATGATTCTTTTTTTTAACTGACTTCTAAAAGGAAGAGGTTCTTAATTCGACTGTATTTTTTTAGTATAATTCTTTGAAGTCGGTTTTTTTACTCTTTAGAGTTCTACGTTATTACGGTCCACTGTCTTTCCGTCCGTCTGTCTATCTGTTTGTCTGTCTTTCCCCTTTTGCGAATAATAGGGTAGTTCTTTGGGCTAACGCAGACATTGAAGTGAAACGCTTCTTGATATTTTTAAATGATTCTTTAATTATCTTAAAATAAAGTGTTCTCTCAATGACCGTTGAGACCAGAGAGACTGACTGTAATTTAATATCAATGGAACATTGTAATAGAAACTTGAAACTTCACAGCGATGCAATTTAAGTTACGACTATGTTCCAGGTACCATAATTGAAAGCCTAAGTTAACTTTTGTTAAGTTAGTCCTAAGTAAACCGATTTGGGACCAAGTCAATTTGGACTAAGTAAATAACTCCACCGGGTTAAGTTTTAATAACTTAACGCACAATTTACTAGCGAGTGCTTGATACAAAGTTGTTTTAACTACAGTGCACAAGCTTGAAGCTATAATTTAAGTTTATACTTGATTGTTATGATAAAAGCAGAGAAACTGAGACCTGTTACTCACGTTCCTTCGATACGACAACATACCATACGTATAATGCAGTATTTTTTTTTATCCTCCATTTTGGGTACATAGTTGTAAATATGGGATTAGGCTCACAATGCCACAGTCGCAAAATTACACATTGATGCGAAATGCCACATTCTCAAAATGCCACATTAGCAAAATGCTACAGTAGCAAAGTGCCACACTAGCAAAATGCCACAGCAAAATTCCACACAGCAAAATGCTACACTAACAAATTGCCATATTATCAAAATAAAAAAAATCATTCGAGAATGTGACATTATGAGAAAATGGCATTTTGCTAATGTGACCTATACTAAACCCGCAGGTCTCAGAATTTATTCTGAGGCATGTGTGCAACATCTGTCACCTTTAGGGATCTACAAAATATTCATGTAAAAATGAATATTTTCAGGAAAGAATATATGTTCCTCGGTTTATAACCGACTGAAAAGGAGGGAGGAGGTTCGCAATTTCGATGCGTATGTTATTTTGAAATGTTAATCCATACTTAAAATAATAAATAAATAATCTCACGCCTTTTATCCCCGAGGGGGTAGGCAGAGGTATTCCACATTAATTCAGGTGGATATACCCACATTTCACGAGATATATTGGACCCCTAAACGTGATAGGTGGTGAGCCCATCGCCGGACCGGGTCTTTTACACATGTCTCAGAATTAATTCTGAGACCTGCGGGTTTCCTCACGATGTTTTCCTTCACCGTCGAGCTAGTGGTAAATAATATGTACCTACGTAAGTTTTTGAAAAACTCATTGGTACATGCCAGGATTCGAACCCGAGCCTCACTGATTTTCGGCCAGTTCTTTAACCGTAAGGTTATCACTGCAATAATCCATACTTCTTGACAATCATTTTGACGGTAGCCCGCCATTACTTAACATAATAAACGTTGTTTAAAAATAAATATTGTTAACCCAAACCCCTCGTTATAAGGATACCTAGCAACTCCTTTGTAAACACTGATTAATTTCCGTATTAAAAGGGGATCTCAGTATGAAAGGTACGAAAGGATCATTGTCTATCTATTTCATCGCAATTAACCAGACGTTGGATCAGGAGTAGGGTTTAATTATAAAAACAAAGTGGCCATTCACAGTAATAAAGAGATGAAGTTCGCAGCAAATATTGGCCACGATTTAGTCCTGTCTTTGTCTTACCTCAAACAAAGAAAAGGAATAGGAGATAACCTACCGTATTTAGACGCTGTCTTTTAGTCGTGACTTCTTTACTTATGCACTTAACACGTTATAAAATGCCTTATTTGACAGGACTAATTTTAATTTGACAGGACTAAATATCTCTCGTCTCTCTTCTTTTCTAGGAGAAAGAAAATGACAGGAGTAAAACAAAATAAGTTTAGTCGATGTAAAGTAGAATCGGGGCCACTATCTATCTATGTCTATACTTTTATCTACGAGTATACTAATATTATAAAGAGGAAAGATTTGTTTTTTTGTATGTTTATTACGAATAAACTTTAAAACTACTGGACCGATTGAAAAAAATATTTTACCAATGGATCGCTACAATATCCCTGAGTAACATAGGCTATATTTTATTCCCGTATTCCCACGGGAACGGGAACTACGCGGGTGGTGAATGTACTGTGTAATGTACTATGAACTAAATCTTCAGGTTAATCGCAAAACAAAAACATTAGTCATATTTTTAGTAATTTTACAAAACAATCTTCCTAGCACAAATTGTTTTCAATGACCATTCGTCCATTACGGAATAAGATTCAATTCAAAAGCAAATATAATAAAGGATGTTCTCCAACGGTTTCTTGAAAAGAAAGTTGAACTAATATTGCGTACAGGAATTGTGAAAGCGAAGGAAACTTCACGGGAGCACTTTTCAAAGTTTCTTTAGAAATTAGTGGGTATTTAAAATTGGTTTCCAGTTCAAGATGGGTTTTCAAGTAGGAGTTTCAGTATTTTCTACAGTAGGTAACACGTCTGCAAGAAGTAGCCCAACACCTTCTTAGCTAATTATAATTTTCCACCTGTATGTAACATATAACAATTCTTTAAAAAACAACAATTAATATCTACGTTATACCACAACTTTAAGTGAGATATAAGTCAAGTGTAAAATAAAAAATATATTTATCACTACATAGTATAAAACAAAGTCGCTTTCTCTGTCCCTATATCCCTATGTATGCTTAAATCTTTAAAACTACTCAACGGATTTTAATGCGGTTTTTTTAAAAGATAGAGTGATTCGAGAGGAAGGTTTTAGTGATAGCATTGCACCCGTGCGAAGCCGGGGCGAGTCTCTAGTATTATATAAGAACCAAGTGTATCAACTAGGATCAAAAAATTGGTTTGCCCCTTAACGTTTCAGTGTTAGTACTTGTGAAAAACAAATCCAAATCGAACCTATGGGATAATTTGTTAAATTTGCTTACACTGTCTATTGCAGGATTACTTGGGAGACAACAAGCCATCGCGCTGCCGACTGGAACGCAAAAAAATCGAACGACTCGTAAATATTTCAATTGACTGAGTGTGAAAGAGGTTTCATTTGTTTAAAATACACACAAAAATAGCCGCTTTGCTAGCTTAGTCGGAAAAAAGAAAAACCAGTTTTCTATAAACACATAAATCTTAAAAAGCAATACGATATTTCAAGTAAATCATGTTGAAAAGAATGGAAGCAGTCTTAAGAATTTCATAGTCCCTTTAAAATCCCGTTGATTATTAAGAAAAATACTAGATGATTTACTGCGTCCGACTACGACTAAACGAGGCGACCCCAATTTAAGGGAGTTACGACTCTTTTTACATCCCATTAATTTGTTAATGCCGTGCTGCGCAGTGGCCGATATAATAACATTATTTTTACGACGGGAACGCCTTAAAATTGGTGTGATTAAAATTTTAGTACTACTCAAATTAGTAAGTAGGTGACAACGAGCATTACTTAAGAATTCCAAAAATCCTAGCTTTATTAATAACTAGCGACCCGCCCCGGCTTCGCACGGGTGCAATGCTAACATTAAAACCTTCCGCATCAAAATCCGTTGCGTAGTTTTAAAGATTTGAGCATACATAGGGGCATATGGAAATAGGGATATAGGGACAGAGAAAGCGACTTTGTTTTTTACTATGTAGTGATAGTGATAATAATAATCTCTTTATTCCCGAGGGGGTGGGCAGAGGTATTCCATTTCTGGATATACCCACCTTTTTACGAGATATTCTTTTGACCCCTAAAGTGATAAGTGGTGAGCCCATCGCCGGACCACTGTTACAGAATTCATTCTGGAACCTGCTTGTTTCCTCGCGATATTTTCCTTCACCGTCGAGCTAGTGATAAATATTTACGTAAGTTTTTTTTTATCATGTGAAGCTGGCTCTTTAACCGTAAGACTATCACTGCTCTGTTCATTAAAAAAAAGTGGCCGATCAGTACCGCTTTTGAGCGTTCCTGAGTCAAAACAATAAATTCTTATAGTTTCATCACGTCCATCAGTCTGTCAATCAAAAGGTATATATAATATGTCACAGCAATTTTCTGAGTCTATAAAGAATAGGGCTTGAGAGTCTGTGCTCCTGAAAGTAAATAAAAAAATTTATAAAATCTTACGTCTATTATCCCCGAGGGGGTAGGCAGAGGTATTCCATTTTAAGAAATACCTACATTTCACCAGTGTAATCTTTGGGTAACGTAATAGGTGGTGAGCCCATCCGAAGTAATGTCTTGAACAATCTAAAACATCTAAGAATACTTGCACACAATATGAAGTTCTTTCACAACTATCACGTAGTTCGGGAGCTAAAATGGGCTTGCCAAAATCTATAATGAAGGATAGAGAAACAACCTTTGTTTCTTGCAGTTAGTAAATTATACTTATTTTGAAGAATTGCTTTGCCTTTTGGCTCAGTTGGTAGAGACCGTGCCCGTCGGAGGTACAGTCAAGAGCACATTGTACTTTGAAACGTTCTTATTACAATCGCTTTAGAGCTCAGATTCGCACTACAAGTGTAAAGCTTCATGCGCTCTCGCAGTCAGACTTGACCTTTTGTTTGTAGTATTTTATTAGTGCGTAGTTTCAAGATTGTTTTCCAAATGTCAAATCGTAAAGTAGACCACGACTCACTTCAGTTTATTTATAACTTGACCGATTTTTACTACAATAAAACCCTCAATATTCATCGACCCGTAAGTAATTCTCGAACCCCATGATAAACAAATAGAAGTTAATTAAATATCGAACTCAAGTTTTCCAAGTGCAGTGTTTTATAACTGTAACCGAGGGGGACACAAAGAAATGAGTTTAATTAAACCGTAGGTACTATAAAACAGCGCCGGGCTACGAGAAACCGCCGAGGCACGCCGCCTTCGGGAAGAAATTCGTGAAATAATACCCTTTGCATAAGTCAAAAGAGGTAGCGGGAGCGGGAATCCCCGCTAATATAAATGCAGAAGTAAGTGATTTTGTTTGTCTGATTCACGGTAAATCTGAGAGTGAGAGTGTAGTGAGAGTAGATTATATCCCATAAGTTAAATCTTGAGAATATAAGTATGATTTAAAAGGATATAAGTAGTAAATATGTTCTGGACTGTCATCTTTGTTGACAAGCTTTAGCCTAAGTGCTTCCTTCGTCAAGACGCAAGATTTCTTCTTATATGATTTTTATCTAGAGCGGTTCGATAGTTTACCCGTGTAAAACAAAAAGGCAGATCGACGGATACGTGGTTATTTGGTTGTAATGATCCTTCAACGCACAGCCGAAACCGCTGGGTCTACAAGCATGAAATTTGCTGCACAAAGGTTTCTTAAATGACGTAAGTGATCACTACGAAGGGGATTTTGGTGATTCCCACAAGAACTAGATAAAAACGGAATTCCATCCACTAGTCCCAAATAAAATAATACACAAATAATAATAGAGTTATTAATTCATTTACGTTATTGTGGGGATCGTTCTGTTGCAGTGATGTAGTGTAGCTCGCTACGCTCACCGCTCATCGCTCCTCCCTTCGACTTAGACCACAACCCAACCATTATCAGGCTTAAATTGAAAGAAAGCAATTAGTTACGGCCACCCAACAAATAAGTTAGATGTTTGAAGAAATTAAATTGTAGGAACTGTTCAGCAGACGTATTCACAGAGACTCGATACCGTTTCCGTTCGGTTCGAGTCGAATCTATCGACATCGGAAACGAATCTATCGAGATGGGCTGATGTTGGTATCGAAAACTAATGTCATATGTGGCACCAACTGTCATATGTGACATTAGTTTTCGATACCAACATCAGCCCATCTCGATAGATTCGTTTCCGATGTCGATAGATTCGATTCGAATCGAACGGAAACGGTATCGAGTCTCTGTGAATACGTCTGCCGGTGCCTTTATTGTTAGACGTCCTTGTAGTTTCTCCCTAAATTAATTTAATTTAATTGGGATCACGTTGCAATCAACATTATTGTTTGGATTGTGGTTGACAGGTAAAGGTTCGATTGAACAATTTTGGAAAGGGTTATTCAACTAGTGACATACATTCAAAGAGATTTAAATATAATAGGGCATAGAGGGGACAAAGCGAGGAAAATTTGAAGTCAAAAGTTATTCCAAGTGGAATAAGTCTAGTACAATTTCGACCGAATGACAGCTCGCGTTCATACTAACTGACATGACAAGGACATGACGCTTAGGCTTCCAAGTTTTGTATGAAAATATTCCCAATGCCCTATGCCCTATTATATTTAAATCTCTTTGCATACATTGTTCCGGTTTAGCCACAGACATCCTTCAAATAATCCATTGATCATTTCATTGTTCTTAATTTATTACTTTTAAATATTTTACGTGAATATTTTAAACAGTTCTTCATAGTATATTCTACGTAAATAATTTGCTTAATGCAGTGATTAAGAGACCTTTTCATTCAACGATTTCTATCTTTTTGTGCTGAATGTACTTTCACTAAAACTTGACAAGGAAATTTTGACCCCTCTGTCCTCTAAATTGGTTCTGCGGCATGTGTAGCAGCACCTCGGTTCGGCGATGTGCTCACCACCTGTCACGTTTAGGGGTCCGTAAATGGGTTTTTCCAGGAATGGAATACCTCTGCCAGCCCTCTCGGGGATATCCCATATCTATTTATTGTTTTAAACTTTTAAATATATGTGCCATTAAAAATACGGTCACCCGATTAGAGGCGTTTTGTTATGTATTCGTTATTTATATACACAAAAAAATACTACGGTTGAAAATAGCTCTTCAACTCGTCGGAATAAATTGCCAAGCTTAGTAAAGTTGACTTGGAAAAGTTTTTAACTTAACAGTCTTAAAGTATTTAGTACCTACTTAAATATACCTTTACAAAGTACTCCTTGCACCTTGTCAATTAGGACTTCTTAGAAACTTGAGATACTTAAAATGTTAGCATTTTTGCTGGCAAATTCAACTTTCCATGTGAGTACGCTATTCAGAAGCACCCCTAAAACAAAATGGTAAAAGTAAATTATTTTGAGTACTCTGAAAACTTGAGTGTTAAAAGCACGGAACAGATTTGGAAAACTTAACCCTCTTTTTGGTGCAGTCGGTTGGTTTAGTAATGTTGAGTGTTAGGGAGTGCATGGATGTTATGCTAATGACAAAATTTCAACTGTGATAGAATAATAGCATGCCCTTGTCTAATAAATATAATATAAATAAATTGTGGGCCACAATTCACACATGGTTATTTAGTCCCAAACTAGGCAGGGCCAGTACCATGGATACTAAACAACTGATGAACATACTTAAATAAACGTTAAACGACCAGACACGAAGCCAACAGACATGTTTACGATAGGTACAAATGTTGGACCCGAGCGGGGATCGAACCCGCTACCACCGACTCAGAAGGCAGGGTCACTACCAACTCTGCCAGCAGGCCCGCCCAAAATTATATAAAGTGATTTTATTCTATTATAATAAGATCAGCTGACTGTATCAATAGGCTGTTTAAGCACAACGATTCCGTGAAATGTCAAGCACAGTCACACGCGAAGCTTGTGTAACAAGAATCCCTCACATCTCTCAACTGTGAAGCGCGCTAATGACTGTGAAATTGCACCTTTGATCTCTGAGAATGCTTTTTTAAATTTACTTTTTAATGGCAATCTCATGCCGTGAAATTCCTAAAAAAGTTTGTATTTGATGATGTTGTTATTTTGTTAGTTGAGTAGTTTTTCTTGGAATGAATTAGGATTTTCGACGTTGCCTGACAAACGTGAAGTTTATTAAGCAAATTAGTGATGTCACGCACATAATAATGACGTGAAAGAAGAGCAAACTAAAGTCAGATTTTTTGTTTTGTGGAATTCTGACAGCTCTCATTTTAGTAATGACAACCCTTTTAATAGTAGTGATAGCCTTACGGTTAAAGGGTCCGCTTCTCATGCTGATAATTAGTGAGGCTCGGGTTCAAATCCTGGCATGTACCAATGAGTTTTTCAAAACTTGTCACTAGCTCGACGGTGAAAGAAAACATCGTGAGGAAACAGACCCGGTCCGGCGATTGGCTCACCACCTGTCACGTTTAACGGTCGAAAGAATATACGGGTGAAACGTGTGTATTTCTAGAAAAGGAATACGTCTGCATATTTGATTTATTTTTAAATAATAACAATAATCTGACGCTTTTTATCCCCGAGGGGGTAGGCAGAGGTATTCCATTACTGGATATACCCACATTTCACGAGATATATTGGACCCCTAAACGTGATAGGTGGTGAGCCCATCGTCGGACCGGGTCTATTTACACATGTCTCAGAATTAATTCTGAGACCTGCGGGTTTCCTCACGCTGTTTTCCTTCACCGTCGAGCTAGTGATAAATATGTAATTTATTTTTAATACATTTAACAAATCTTTTCTCTCACTTTTTCCCAGTGTTAAAAAAACTAAACTGTTTTACCAAAGAATTTCTGGTCACAAACTTATCGTGTTTTTTTTTTGTTCCAGGTACGTTGAAGCCGATTTTATGCGGGAGAGAAGAAACTTTATTTATGGCCGATACACTTTCTGGGTACAATAATGATAGCCGAAAACGGCCTTTTATAGCGATGGTTGATAGGTCTCGGCAACTGAATAATACATGGACTCTAAATCTTGGTGTGCAGTGGGTTAAAAAAAAATCTGTGCCTTTACCCGCCGCGCCCGTCGAGTTTTTCTGTGTTTTAGTATTACTAAGGCTCGGGTTCGAATCCTGGCATGTCCCAATGAGTTTTTCAAAAATTTACGTACATATTTATCACTAGTTCGACGGTGAAGGAAAACATCCTGAGGAAACCCGCAGGTCTCAGAATTAATTCTGAGACATGTGTAAATAGACCCGCTCCGGCGATGGGCTCACCACCTATCACGTTTAGAGGTCCAATGTATCTCGTGAAATGTGGGTATATCCAGTAATGGAATACCTCTGCCTCGGGGATGAAAGGAGTCAGATTTTTTATTTTTTAAGCTATTGCATAGCTTCTATCGAGGGCCTTGAGCGCGGGGACCGAATCCAGAAATTCCGTAACGAAAAAAAACCTCACGCTCCCCACTCCGATGGGCACGGAGGTGTGGCTTGAAGGCCGTGCATTGTCTAACGTCGTTTATTTTCGGCAGTCTTGTTGATACAAAATGCTATGCAATAGCTTTACCGCGGCAGTCCCCGAGTGCCACACGTCTTTTTTTTATTTTAGTATTACACCACCAAGCCAACTAACCACTCGGGCAGGCCTGTCCGACTCCGCAGTTTAGGTATTAATATTTGCGTCCAGCGCGCACGCCTAGTCGCCTATACTCGACAGGCGAGGCGCAAGGAACGCTCGTCGGCGACAGACTGCCAAGCGTTGACCGTTAGTATGCACGCGTATATTGATGTTTTATTCGTTTGTCTTACTAATACCATATTACTTAATCTGTGCTAATACTCAAAGGAAAGTAATTGAGTCGTCCTTCTGTTGGGTTACTTACTCCTTATACATTTATATAGGAGACATTCAAAATCAAATAAAAAAAAATCAGAAATATTTATTTATCTAACAACATGTAATTTATAGATGGGTTCATGCATCCTTTTAGACCTAATGAGCCTGTGTTAGAATGCATCGCTCTTCCGTAGTACCGAGAATTGTAAACAAGGAAAAAATATTAAAAAACTTAAAAACTTAGTCTCAGGCATATACGCCACTTAAGCTAAACTAAAACATAACTATGTTATTATTAGTACAGAGTATTAGACATTACAGTTATATTAGCACTAATATTCAATATTATATTTAAGTGTTGAAAAAATGAGGGTATAACGGTCAAGTGTAATAAAATATTACAATTATAAAAAAAAGAAAGTCCGGTAATATGAGAATAACTTTGTGTATATTATTTCATTGACAAAAAAATGTTAGTCGAAACTGAAACGGCAAACGTCTAGGGTGTCTAGGCAACTTGAGATGTTTTGCTAACAAGAATTGCAGAATTTATTTTCTTTTATTGAATAAATGGGACATGCTGATAGAGCAGCTATAGCCTTACGGTTAAAAAGCCTGCTTCGCATTATGAAAATCAGTGAGGCTCGGGTTCGAATCCTTGCATGTACCAATGAGTTTATCAAAACTTACGTACATATTCATCACTAGCTCGACGGTGAAGAAAAACATCGTGAGGAAACCCTCAGGTCTCAGAATAAATTTTGAGACATGTGTAAATAGACCCGGTCCGGCGATGGGCTCACCACCTATCACGTTTAGGGGTCCAATGTATCTTGTGAAATGTGGGTATATCCAGTAATGGAACCTCTGCCTACCCCCTCGGGGATAAAAGGCGTGACATTTTTTTTTGTTTTATTTTTTATATTCATCATTAGCTCGACGGTGAACTTTAGTAAGTGATCTTAAATTCAGTTACAAGATTTGACTTATACATGTGCTTATACTGACACAAACATTGCAAATTAAATAAAAGCTTGTAAAATGTCAATGGGGAACTTGCATAAAATTTAATTTTTAATTTATCTTAAAGATTTAAGGAGTACATAAAGATACCAAAAAGAGAAAAGTTAAAATATGCACAAATAATGTATTTATTGCAAATCAAAAATTTATATTTCAAAGTTCGCACGTAAACGCCCACCGACTTGACGCGACGTCACTCCCCATCTTATGAAGTAAACTTTTCATGGCGTGTGGATAAACTATTTATTTCAGAAATAATATAGTTTCCGTTTTATTGAATACTAGCGGATAATGTAGCATTCTATTTGAAAAAGAATATTTGAAATCGATTTAGTAGTTTTTGAGTTAATTCGTTTCAAACATACAAGTATTTCCTTACCTCTTTTTCGCTTTGTGATGGAGTGACGTCACTCTTCGCTGATTGGTGTTTTCAAATTTCGTCTCATAGAGTGTTACTTAGAATTCAAATAATTCGCGAAAAAATATAATAATAATTTTAGAATTATTTTTTCAGGAATGCACTTTTATCGACTATAATTATTGAATTATTAAGATAATTTATCAATATAATTTTAGTGCAAGTTCCAAATTAAATGAAAATTTGGTTAGATTGAACAACCTGGTAAGTCTGTAGCGATAGAAGAGTCAAATTACTCAGCTTGATATCTAGATACTAGAAACTATAAACCTGCAAAACAAGATCAGCTTCCAAAGTAATAATAAACCGCCAATTAATGTCAAATTCAATTCAATTTCTTTTATAATGGCGGTCCTTTTTGATTTCGCCAGAATCCAGTTTATAGAGCTTGGTCAGTGGCTTTGGTTGTGCCCAGATGTCTTTAGGTGTGGTTTGGACTCTTGTTAGTTGGGTGGGCTTCGTGATTGCACAAGGTCACATCAATTAATGTCAAATCTCACCTCCTCATAACTTAGCAGATCGAAAATAGATAACTAGTCCACCCGCGTCAAATTTGACACCACACGTCAATGTCACAGATGACGTGTGCCGCGATACGTGACTGATGGTTTCCGTCGCATCGGATTTGGCTAGGCTTGGGCGAAGAATATCGGGTTAAATATCGATGCATCGACGACGGTTTTTGTTGTAAGTACGTAACAACACTATACGGGGATTTAGGGAAGCCATAGCAAGTTATGTACTAGTTAAACCGTTTTGCCTAGTGTGGGACTGAAAATGAAAATGTATTTATTTCCGTAGATAATTGAAAATTACAAATAAAGGTTAAAAAACCGACTTCAATCTTTAACTTATATTGTTTTCTCATGGATGCCGTTGTCAAAACTGGACGAAATTACCAGCTTTCAAATAAAAAAAATCATCCAATTCGGTTCACCAAGTCAAAAGTACTGAGGTAACAAACATAAAAATAAAAAAAAACTCCTCCTTTTTGAAGTCGGTTAAAAAGTCAATAGTCTAATAACAAGGCACTCTAAACTCGTCCATGAAGATTGGCTGAATGTAAACTGCAGCCCATCTCCACCGACGAGTTGCTGGTTCCAAATGCAGTACCCCGAGAAGAACCAGCAACCAACTCTAGGGCAGCTCTTTTTACTAAAAAATGATTGTAAATTGTGTCCCACAACGGTAATATATTTTTTTAGATTTAAATTGAAAAAATTTAATTATCCTTTCATTTCACTGCTTGTACACGATGTTTGTTTTTTAAAAATTATTTTATATATATATATAAAAACTGGCGGTTCTTCGCGGTTTCACCCGCTTAGTTCCCGTTTCCGTGGTACAGAGACCCTCAAACCGACAAGTGGGTACTCCTAGAGGGCTTTAATCTATACATATAACGCGTAACAGAATCAGCGCAATTTCTCATACAGAACAATTAGTATAGGTATTTATATCAAAACATTATGATACCTTCTTAGTTTGGTTGTGTTTAACTAATTTTATTAAATAAAGAGAAATAATAGTACGATTTCCACATATAGCACTAAATTCAGCTAAGATAACAAAATTTTACACGTATTAAAAATAGCTGAAATCGATTAAGTAGTCGATACTGGACAAACTAATTTTAGGAATTGCGCTTATTCTATAACACATTGTATAATACAAAGCCGTAAGCGTATACTTACAATGTTCACTAACACAATATCTAGCGTATTCTTAAGTTGTGTGAGTGGGTAATCAATTACGCTTACATAATACATCGATATTGATTCTCAGCCGTATACCTAGTGCACGCGATTGTAACGCAACGGTTGTTGTAATGGGTTCCCGGATTAAACCCGGAAGCCAGTCATTATTATCGTCTGAAACTCATTAGCTATTTGGCTGTGAAAAATAAACTAGTACTTATTGTCATCAGCATAGATTACACGGGTTTACAAGTTATTTGCATAACCTTGCGAAACAAAAATCTCCTCAATCGGTTTTGGATAAATATTTTACATTTAGCCACTCTTCTTGGACGAGCATAGAGTGCCTTGTTATAAGACTATTGACGTTTTTAAGTGTAACTTTTGTACGTATAGAAATATATATAAATATATATATATATATATAATCTCACGCCTTTTTATCCCCGAGGGGGTAGGCAGAGGTATTCCATTACTGGATATACCCACATTTCACGAGATACATTGGACCCCTAAACGTGATAGGTGGTGAGCCTATCGCCGGACCGGGTCTATTTACACATGTCTCAGAATTAATTCTCAGACCTGCGGGTTTCCTCACGATGTTTTCCTTCACCGGCGAGCTAGTGATAAATATGTACGTAAGTTTCTTTGAAAAACTCATTGGTACATGCCAGGATTCGAACCCGAGCCTCACTGATTTTCGGCCGGCTCTTTAACCGTCCGGTCTATCACTGCTCGTATCACTGGTCTATCACGTATAGAAAATAAATGTTTTATTGTCTTAATTCATTTGAAATATTTGACCCACACTAATAAGGCAAGCTATATAAAAGCTTGTACTTTATACTTGTAGCTTGTACCTACGTACCAAAAACGGTCTGGAAACTTCCTTTTTATATAAGCCTAGGTGTTCCGGTTTCACCCGCGTTGTACCCGTTGCCGTAGGAATTGGGGAATAAAATATATCCTTTTGTTACTCAGGGATATTGTAGCATTCTAATCGTAAAATAATTTTTTAAATAGGTCCAGTAGTTTTTGAGTTTATTCGTTACAAACATGCAAATCTTTCGTCTTTATAATAATATATTATATTAGTGCAGATAAGTTTCTGAGAGTATCGAATTAGTATTGTTGTATGTAACTATATTTTAACAACACTAAAACGTTTTATCTTAACAATGTTTGTTGAATAACGAAAGAAACACCGGCAGTTAGTAACACAAAGTAGAAATTTACAAGCAATTAGAAGTACGAAGAGTTAAATGAATTTGCGATTCTCAAACATCCACGTGTTGTTTCATATCTTATGCGGAGAGGAAGCAAAAGTGACAGAACTTTTGACTACACACGGCTTAGTGAAATAGAGAACTCGCAGACAGGCAGATTTGTCTGTATATTTGTTTAGGGGTTCCAAAAATTTATTAGTGAAAAGTGGGTAATGGGTATAGCCAGGAATAGAGTACCTCTGCCTCTACCTCGGGGATTTTTATGCGTTTTTTTTAATAGATAGAGTGATTCAAGAGGAAGATTTATATGTATATAATACATACATACATACATAATCTCACGCCTATTTCCCATTGGGGTAGGCAAAGACAACAGACCGCCACTTGCTACGAACCTGGCAGATCTCTCGCGCTTCCTCCACATCCATCAAACGACTCATGCATTCTCGTCGGTTTCGGGTACTCTTTATTTGGCTTTTCTTCAACACATCGCCGATCTGATCGATGTAGGTACGCCTAGGTCGTCCTCTACCGACTCACCCATTCACAACACCCTTGTATATTTGTCTCGTTAGACGACTTTCATTCATCCGCTCAATGTGACCAAACCACCTGAGCATTCCTCTTTCAATCCTAGTCACTATATCATCTTTCAAGCCGCAACGCTCTCGGATCACACTATTTTTCACTCTATCTATCAATCTTACTCCACTAATGCTTCTTAATGAACGCATTTCGACTGCATTTATTCTACTTTCATGCTTCTTCTGCCATACCCAACACTCACTGCCATACATCAACGAAGGTACTAATACACCATCATGTACAGCCAGACGTGCTTTATTTGTCACATTCTGGCTCCTCATAAAGGAGTGCAGAGCTCCGTTAATCATGTTCCCTGCATTCACCCTCCTTTCAATATCACTGTCACACTTTCCGTCTCTTGTAAACTTACTTCCCAAATAAACAAACTCTGACACTTGTTCTACTTTCTCGCCTTCAATCATAATATCACATTCAGACATGTCCCTATCTTTCTCCAGAACCATTACCTTCGTCTTGCTTACATTCACTTTCATGCCTTTCTTCTTAAAAGCCTCATTCACAAGAGTTACAGTGTCCTGCAACTTACACGCCGATGGTTCAAGTATTACTTGATCATCGGCGTATAACAGGCATTTGACACACACCTCTCCCATTCGTACTCCACAATCTCGCGCTTTCAAATCTGTCAAACAGCTATCCATGAAAAGGTTGAAAAGCCATGGCGATGCTACACAACCCTGTCTAACACCCACAGAGATGTCAAACCAGTCCGTGTAGGCGCCATTAATTCTGACACAGGCTCTAGAATCCCTATAAAGGGATTTCAGACTCTGTACCAAAATAGGATTCAACCCATGCATGGCCAGTGTTGACCATAGCTCATTCCTTCTCACTCTATCGTAAGCCTTTTCCAGGTCTATAAAGGCGTAGAATATTTTTTGGTCTTTTGCCAAAAATTTCTCAGTGACGCACCGTAAGGAAAAGACTTGATCCATGCATCCCATCCTTCTTCTAAAGCCTGCCTGAACATCCCATATCCTCTCATCCGTTTCAGTCACGACCCTATCAATCAATATCCTCGCATATAGTTTGCCGACCACACTTAAGAGAATAATGCCACGATAGTTCTTAGTCCTGTTGCGATCCCTTTCCTTTATACAGTGGTACAATTACCGCCTTAGTCCAGTCATCTGGTACTTGGCCATGTTTCAAACACAGGTTAAAGAGTTTTTGCAGCAGGCCTGTTACCAACGTGTTACCAGCCCTTAACATTTCTACCGTCACGCTATCATATCCTGCAGCTTTACCTAGTTTGATCCTTTTTAGCGCTTCCACAATCTCTTTCATACTTATTTCGAAATCTTCCGGTGGAATTGATATCTCACAAATTTCACTCTCATGCTCATTCTCTTGCTTTTCAAACAGACTTTCAAAGTATCTTTTCCACCGCTCTAGTACATGCCGTTCTTCAATCATAGGTTCACCACTTTCATCCCGTATTCCACTCAGAGAAGATTTTGTGGATTGCCCCTGCGCTTTCCTTACAAGTTTCCAAAATAACTTTATGTTATTTCGAAAACTAGAGCAGAATTTTTGATCCAACTTATTATTCTTCTCTTCTTTCTTTCTCGCCACGCACTCTTTAACTTTCCTTTTAAACTCTGCATACCGCTCTTTTGTTCTTTTTACATTCTCCCTATTTTGTTCACAATCATACACTCTGCAGTCGGCCTTCACCGCCAACAAATCCAGCCATGCTTTCCTCTTATCATCTACTACACTTTTCGTCTCCCAATCCCAACATTCAGCCATCATGTTCTTTGCATTCCTCCTTTTACTTACACCACACACCTCCTTCGCAATATTTACCGCATTCTTCTTCAAACCATTCCAGATCAAATCAATATCATTTCCACAGTCATCCTTCAATTCTTTTTCAAAATTTTCTCTCATTTTATTTTTATACTGCTCTTTCACGTCAGGGTCACTCAATCTCTCTACTTTTATACGTTCTGGCGCAGTCACATTTACCCGTGCACGGTTCTTCCAACGTGAAAACAGACCGCTAATTCGACACACTACCAAGTAATGATCTGTGCCCACGTTGGCCCCCCTATATGCTCTGGTATCTGTGACTTTGCTTCCCAGTCTTTCATCTACAATCACAAAATCAATCAAGCTTCTCTCATTACCTCTCTGCCACGTGTACAGATGGACCTGTCGGTGCTCAAACATAGTGTTTGTCACATTCAGATTCATCTCTGCACACACATCTAACAGTCTTATCCCATTCTCATTAACTCTTACATCACCGAAAGCCCCTAGTACCTTTTCATATCCATCCCTTTTCATGCCAACCCAAGCATTAAAATCCCCTAACATTACCAATCGTTCATTGGGCTTTCGCTTCAGACATACTTCTCTTAGACCTTCCCAAAAAGATTCTCTTTCTTCTTGAGGCTTTGACATGTCGGGAGCATATACACCAATTATAAAAATGGATGTTATGCCCACTTTCAGTCTAGCCCAAAGAAGACGAGAATCTACACACTCATACTCTTTCATGCCTATCATCATTCGCTCACAAAAGACAAGTCCGACACCTCTACTGCCATATTTATCATCAGCGACCCCTGACCAGATGGCTGTGAATTGGCCATGCGTCGACAAGTCCTTCCCCTTTCTCTTCGTCTCATTTACACACAGGATATCAATATTCCTATCACACATCATCTCACATACTTCATCTAGTTTACGCTCCATTCCTCAGCAAAGTAGCAAAGCGGCACTCTGACGTCCGCTTTTCGCCCCTCCGGGAAATGTTTCGGCGTGACGAGTGGCGAGCTGCGTCGCCGCCTACAGAAAACGGAACTTTGTCCCCCCCAGATACGTCGGGACTGCCCTCACCGAAGACGTCGAGTGAGGAAAAGGATTCTCCGACCAAGTCGGTACCTTTCTGGGGCAATGCGTGTTTTGAAGCCGTTTTCATTTTCCCGTACTAAAATTTTATTGAGGGCATCTATGATAGATATGTTTTTGTGCCCTATTCCCTGTGGTCGCCTCTTACGACCCCCCGGGAAGAAAAGGGGGTGGGTCTATTCTACTCTACCGGATCCCACACGGCATATGTATATAATACATGCATAATATAGTAGAGAAACACCGATAATATCATATAAACCGAAACGAATTTTCTGCCTTTCTGATACCGTAAACAAAACGTATTTATCAATAGATAAACAAGAAATTTATACCTTATTTAGTCTTCGCTTACTTAAAGCAGTTTTATTTTATGTAATAGCGTCTATTTTTAGAATTAATTGCTTTGTCTTGAAGACAGGCTTCTCCCACGCTCATTGTAAGTTCCACGATTATTTATATACAGTTTTTAATGAACAGTCAGCAATGAAAGAAGCTACTCTTGAGTTTCTTGCTGATTATTCTCGGGGTACTGCATTTGGAACCAGCAACTCGTCGGTGGAGATGGGCTGCTGTTTACATTTAGCCAATCTTTACGGACGAGTTTAGAGTGCCTTGTTAGACTATTGACCTTTCTGAAATAAATACATTTTAATTTTTAGTTGGTTGAACTTGGCGTCTGTGTGTCCGCGAGTTACCTTAAGCGGGGTTAAATTTAAATTCTCGAGCTTCGCTGCGATAATTTTAATTAGAACTTGCCATAATAAATAATACGGGCGTGCTCGCGACGCGCAGGAGTTATGCGCAAGCTTGTTTCACAAGTGGACGCTATGGCATTTCCGAGGAAACTTGGGCGGGAGACACACGAATGAAATGAAACCGGCCAAGTCGAGTCGGATTCACACGCGAACGGTTCCACCGTAGAATAAAATAGTCAGTTTCTTGTACAAGGAACGTATTTCATAATTATCATATAAATCATGTACCTAACGTGGGAGAGCCATGCTTCGGCACGCTTGGGCCGGCTCGACCGGAGCGATACCACGGCCTCACTGAAAACCAGCGTAAAGCAATGCATTGCGTTTCGTTAAGTGAGTGAGGTAACCGGAGGCACCAATCCCCCCTTCCCCTCCCCTCCTCTCCCCCTACTCCCACCTCAAAGGTCGGCAACGCAGTTGTGACTCTTGAGTTGCAGGTGTCCATGGGCGACGGACGTCACTTACCATCAGGTGACCCTGTCTGCTCGTTTGTCCCCTTTTTTACCATAAAAAAAAAACCTAACCCAATTTAGTATAAAGTAAGAATTGATTAAAAGAATACTGTGTTGAGGAGTTTCTTGCCCCGCTTCTTCTCCTCAACCATACATGCTGAAGCGGTGGAGTCGAAATGACGTTCAATAATTGGACTTGTACTTTGAATAAAACATTTTGACATTGACATAACCAGCAGCCTGTAGTAGTCCACTGCTGAACATAAGCCCCCCCCCCCCCCCCTAATGAGCGCCATAGCGCCCTGTCTTCAGCTTGCCACATCGGGCATCTTTCATTTTTTACTTTTAAACCAAATTCTAAGAAGTTATGTTTTGCCTGTCTACTACTATACTTAATGCGGGTAATTAACTTGAGCTTTCGGCTCATAATGTCTGTTGGACGAAAGTAGAGTTTACCTTGTTTTTGTTTTATTTTTATTTTGTTTTCTTCCTAATCTTGTTTCGATCTTTTTAGTGAATTACTTTTCAATTTCTTTGCTGCAGTTGGGTTTTTGAGTTTTTAATTTATCACTATCTACTATATAAAAATAAGTCGGGTTTTCCTTCCTGACGATTTAACTCCAGAACTGACGAACCGATTTCCATGGTTTTGCATTCGTTGGAAAGGTCTAGGGCTCCGCAAGGTTTATAGCAAAGAAAATTCAGCATTGCACCCGTGCGAAGCCGGGGCGGGTCGCTAGTATAGTATAAAACAAAGTCGCTTTCTCTGTCCCTATATCCCTATGTCCTTATGTCCCTATATCCCTATGTCCCTTTGTATGCTTAAATCTTTAAAACTACGCAACGGATTTTGATGCAGTTTTTTTTAATGGATAGAATGATTCAAGAAGAAGGTTTTAGTGTTATCATTGCACCCGTGCGAAGCCGGGGTGGGTCGCTAGTTTTTGATATTTTATAAATACCTCGTTATAGCGGCCATACAAATACACGGTATGTGAAAATTTAAACTGTCTTTCTAAAGACTGATGAACGGGCAGCGGAGGCTCAGTGAGCCCCGTTAGCACCCGGTGGGTACAGAAAATGAAAAAGAGGTGTTAAGTGTATTTTGCTGAAAATAACAACAGTTAAAAAAATCATCATCTTACATACATAATTATTCTATGAGCTGGTCGCCCGATTTTATATCTCGGCTACGAATGATTTACAGCAGCGTGCTGTTAGGTATTTTTAAAACGTCATAAATTCTGTCGCATTGTCAGTATTGTGACTTAAGCTTTGGTCGTAAACTTTGGAATGCTAAATAGAGCAAATTAGAAGGCTGAAGATGACTCTTGAAATATAAATATTCCAACCTGCGAGATGAGAATTGCGTTTGCTGTTGCTATAAATACTTGACGTAAAATGTAATTGTTATTTGACATATAATGTACGCTTTTATTTATTTTATGGTTGACTGGCCTTTAGGCATTAAGTTGGCAATGTGTACTATACAATACAATAACTCTTTATTGTACACCAAAAACAACACAATATGGATAGGTACCAACATTAACTAAATTACAATGGGCGGTCTTATTGCTTTTAGCGATCTCTTCCAGACAACCTTAGGATGGATGAAACTGAGAGATTAGAACTAGGGTAGACGGTGCACTATATATTATTGAACATACTCTGTGTACATGTTCTTGGTGCATAAAGTTAAATAAATAAATAAACTTACAGACTTAACTAAATATAAATCATTAACATTCTAACAAAAAAAAAAATTTAAAACAATTGCTTTTCACCCGGGTTAGGGCAAGGCAACCTGCGAGTTGAGAATTGCGTTTGCTGTAAATACGACTTAAAATTTAATTGGTATTTGACATTATTTATGTACGCTTTTACCCAACGGGTTAGGCAAAGATAGTCTGTAGATGTAGTAGACCCTGCCTGCTAAAAGTCTGTCTACATCTATCATATGACTCTTTCTTTCTCGTCCATTTTTGAAAATAGAGCATTTTCAGAAAAAAGAGATTGATGAAAAGGGACATAATCGGTCTTAAGACTTTATGAATCTAACTTTTATCCGAATTAAAAGCAAAAACATAGTTTGCAATTTCGAAACTGAGAAAATTTCATAGCTATTACACGAAATGCAATCGAATTTCGCATGTTGATCGCAGCCGAAACGCGTCTTTTATTTGTGTATGTATATGCTAACGGCATAACTACGTAGGGATTGGCACGGGTATTCCATTTAATGCATTTAAAGAGCAGTGATAGCCTTACGGTTAAAAAGCCTGCTTCACGTGATGACAATCAGTGAGGCTCGGTTTCAAATCCTGGCATGTACCAATGACTTTTTCAAAAATTTACATACATTTCATCACTAGCTCGACGATGAAGGAAAAAATCGTGAGGCAACTCGCAGGTCCCAGAATTAATTCTGAGATATGTGCAAAAGATCCGGTCCGGCGATGGGCTCACCACCTATCTTAGGTGTCCAAAGAATACCTCGTGAAAAATGGGTATTTGCAGAAATGGAATACCTCAGCCTACCCCCAAATGCGACCTAATACATCGCCGATCTGATCGATGTAAGTAGGTACGCCTAGGTCGCCCTCTGCCGACTCGGCCACTTACAATCCCCTTATTTGTCTCGTTAGACGTCTTTCATCCGTCCGCTCGATATGTCCAAACCGTCTGAGCATTCCTTTCTCAATCTTAGTCACTTCCTCTTTCAAGCCAAAACTCTCTCGGATTGCAGTATTCCTCATTCTATCAATCAATCAAATTAATTAATTAAAAATTTGTTTATGATACATTTTTCCAATTTTGTTTAATTATTTAAGGCTGGGTGGGCCAGCAGAGGCCGATTTTTGTGATTTTTAAAATCATCTGAGACATAGAAAATAGTGTTTAAAATTCTGGAAAAAAGATATATATAACTTAAGGACATACTCTAGTCAAAGTCGCATTCGGTTACACGATTTGATGAACTTCACTCGATAGAAAAAAATCTCCAAGTTACCCCTTTTTGTTTTGTTTTTTCTATGTCATGACTGAACTACTGATATTTTACATTTATTTTTTGTACTAGATTAAAGATACGAAATATTTCTAGACAAATTCGCAGAGTTTGTTTTTATAAAATGATTTTTATAATCACTATGTTGAAAAAACTACAAAATGCACGAGCGCGGTGGCTTAGCTGGCGTGTTCAGTAGCGCGCTGGCGCTTGCAGATGACGGACCTGTGTCAATTTTTTCCGTGACAATTTTTTGCACCAATCAATCAGTTTTGACGAATTGATATATTTGTTGCAAGTTATCCATAATGGGTAATAAACAAGGCAAGCGAAAAAAGGCGTTTACCACTATAAAATTAATAAATAAAAATAATTATCTCAAAATATATGTGAAGAAGTAAGTAAATGTTTAATTTGTTATGTCATTTTCGACTTTGACACAATCACATTAAATTTCATTTTACTTCAATCTCATTTATAAATTCATAAAAAGATCATGCCATAGTATAAGAATATCAGTAGGTATAATTCAACTGAAATTCGGCAAGTAATCAAATAAATCGGAATATGAAGGTGGGTAAGGCCGTCAATTTTTAAAATCTGAAATATTGCATACATGTGTAAATCGCGTGCAAATGCAATATTATGATGACATGGTGCTGATCTGATGATAGAGCTGGAAGGAAGGTGGCCATAGGAACTTCGCAATGAAACGACACAACCTCATCGAGTTTGGGCTTCATCGAATCGTCATGACTAATTTGGAATACTATTTTAGGCTGAATACCGGAATATCTATCGCTGAACATAATTCCTCAAAGTGAGAAAAGCCTATACCGGAAGCCACAATGCCAGTAGTGGCGGCTATATTAAGATTAACTTGGTCTTGATTGCATTCAAAACAAAATGTTTTAACATTAATGTTTTAAGTTGTTTTTAGGCACTTGTCTGACGTGGCTGTCGTGTCCGAAAATTCTGTCAGTAAATTGAATTCTGTCGATCTTGTCGACACTGTAAATCTTACGTAAGGATCACATTTTAAATGATAACATTTATCTTAACATTTTTATATGTATTTTTGTCAGTCTATTAACTTTTCATTATGCTAACATTAAAAAAAATATAGGTAACTAATATTAATCTAAAATATGTAATACTTACTATATTAGTTCACTGTTTCAGAGATACTGAAGATGCGGAAGACTCACTTATCGTAGAGTATGCATTAAAAAAAATGAATTTCAACCTGTTTCGGGATGGCGAATTGTTGATATAAATTACATTTTACAGGAGTTAAAAGAGAAAGCTCGTCATAAGGGTTTATTTAACTGCACCTTAGGATAATTCCGCTTGATTAGTGAAAAACGACGAGGACTTTTATCAGTATATCATTTTAAATGCAATATTTGCAAAGAAATTTTGCTGGATTAACTCTGAAGACCTAAACGATAGAGATCAAGTTAATCTTAATACAGCCGCCACTACTGGCATTGTGGCTTCCGATATTCTCTTTTCTCAATTTGAGGAATTATGTTCAGCGATAGATATTCCGGTATTCAGCTCAAAATAGTATTCCAAATTAGAAGATGAATTATTTGAAAAATGGAAAAAGACGGCAAATTCTTCTATGGAATGGAAGAAGCAGCTCAAGTGGAGAAGGATATCGCTATCGCAGAAGGTCAATCTTTTTCGTCATCATGGATACGTTAAAAATTCGAGTAATTATGGAATATGAGTACCGTCGTGGCAGCAACGCGACACAAGCGGAACGCAACATCAACGACATTTACGGAGCTAACACTAACACGAACCGCATTGTTACCTACGATGAAAAATTGATTCTGTTTGATAACCGCAAGTGCTCAGCAAATTGATTGGTTCCAGGTTCAGCACCTAAACAATGCCCTATACGAAAACTTCTAGTGCCGGTGTGATTCATCACAGCTTCTTACCAAACGGGGTGAGCATTACTGCAGATGTGAAGAACTAAACACAATGATGGAGAAGCAGGCACATCTCCAACCAGCTTTGGTCAATCGCTCGTCTCCGCTGCTCCTGCACGACAACGCGTGACCTCACACTGCACAGCAGACGGTCTCCAAGTTGCAAGAACTGGGGTTGGAAGCTCCCCGTCATCCGCCCTACCCACCAGACCTTGCGCCTACAGACTACAACTTTTTCCAGAATTTGGATAAATTCTTGGTGGAAAAAATTTCAATACCCGAGATGCAGTAGGTACAAAATGCCTTTGAAGAATTTGTTGCCTCCTGTCCAGGTGATTTCTTTAAGAAGGGCATCAATAAACTGCCACTGCGTGGGCAAAGATGCATTAATTGCATAGGTGATTGATTACTTCGATTAATACTAATAAAAAATACATGAAAAAAATTCCTTTAAATTTTTTCATACAAAATGGCAATTTCATTGGTAAAGACCTAATATTTATGTCAAACAGAATTTTCGATTTTTTATTTTCGTCACCATGATGTATACACATAATAGTTATAATAATTACATAAACAAACAAAATAAAAACAGAGAAGTTACTTCATTGAAAACATCGTGAGGAAACCCGCAGGTCTCAGAATTAATTCTGAGACATGTGTAAATAGGCCCGGTCCGGCGATGGGCTCACCACCTATCACGTTTAGGGGTCCAATGTATCTCGTGAAATGTGGGTATATCCAGTAATGGAATACCTCTGCCTACCCCCTCGGGGATACAAAAGGCGTGAGATTATATTTATATTATATTTTAAGTTACTTCATTTATTTACGTAACTCTAATTTATTACTATACTATAAACAAAGTTTGATAATACATAAAATGCATTTCTAAAGTCAAATAAAATTATCCTACTGCTAATTTCTATACTATGTCGCTGGCGGGGTCATGCGGGTTCACTGCCGCTGCGTCCGATCTAACTATTTTGCGCGCGACACGTGACAGCGCTAAATACCTACTGCTGCAGGAATACCTGGCCTTAACGCGTCAAGCTACGCCATGCAACGTTCCGTTGACGTTATTAACGTCACTTTAACGGGCGACATAAAACATCGTTTCCATTAGGCCGTCATTACGCAACTAGGGCGCATGTCGAAGATTTCTGCTATGGGGCGATTGAAACGGCGATTTTCATTTATCAATTTTCAAATCGTTCCAACTGACAGCAGGCGTGCATGCTATCGGGAAAAGACGCATCAAATCAGGAAGTAACGTCACTGTTATGCACCACTGAACGAGCGGTTTTTGCGGGTAAAAAAGGGCACGTCAAATTTTATTCTTAACTAGCTTTTGTTGGCCATTTTTTTCCGTATTGCTGGATAAAAAGTAGCCTATGTTCTGTCCTTAATATGCAAGCTATATCTATTGCCAAATTTCCATACTGTCAATTCAGCGGTTTAACCTTGAAAACGTAACAAATACTGATATATATTTAAAAAATCTCTTTACTCGTAAGTGGGCTCCCAAAACTCAATCAAATAGAGTAACTGAAATAAAATTGTATCGCTGTAGCAATCTGTATTACTAAGGTACTGTTATACAGTCTGTGGTTGTCTGGAAGAAATCGCGAAAAACGTTTTTAGAACCGTCATTTATAATTTTATTTGGTTTTTGTATTTTTTGAAATACAAATAAGAGATTGTTTTATTTATAGCTCAATGATAATCGCATACTTCGTGGCCACGCACGCTAAACCAGGTATAAATTTCTAACTACGTTCATCCTTACTTATCACGTGCCTCGAGGCAATAAAGGCTGCCTCGGAGACACTCCTGGAGGCAAGGCGAGGGGTGGCGGGGTGAAATTAAGCGATGAAGAATTGAAGTGGGCATTGTTCGGGCTGTGACACTGAAAATATTAGTTGCTGAGAGATTTTGCTGAGTTAGTGTTTAAAATGGAGTCGATTGTGATTAATTTTAGATTTTAGAAAGGACAACGCGTCTTTTGCGAGACTAAGGTTATTGACCTGTTATTACCAGTGGGGTACTTTTCATTGTACTTTTTTTTATTATTGTGTCAATTATTGCATATTTTTGTTGATGTAAAATAAAGAGCTAGCTAGCTAGCTACTTACTTACTTTTCTTGGTGGAATATGTACACTAATATTATAAAGAGGAAAGATTAGATTTTTTGTTTGTTTTGTTTATATGTTTTTCACGAATAAACTCAAAAACTACTGGACTGATTAATAAAAATATTTTACCATTAGAATGCTATAATATCCCTGAGTAAAATTTATAAAAAAATATAGATACCTAGATATACCGAAATTTGAATTCTGCAATTTGAAGATGGATTTAATCTTATTGTGAACGATTTCATTAGAAAAATATTGAGCAAGGAACAGATAATGCAGGTATGAATAAAATCATTAATTTAAAATATGAATCAGATTATTAAATTCCAACTTTTCTGTCATTTCTTTCCAGAATTCGATCCTTATTAGCGGCACTGATTTGTTCCTTGTTCGTCCCAAAGTTGGAATTCTTGTTTCGTCCAAGTTTTTATTCCTCATTCGTCCCAGTTTGTATTTATTATTATTTTATTCCTCATATCAAATTCGGGCCCCAGACTACTTTGAGTACTTTTCTATTCCTCATAGTTTCTGATTTAGCCATCCACGCCCTCTTGAAAACATCACTGTAGGTATACGAGTAAGTTCGCCACTCGTGGTCATTCAATAAAGCCATTGATCGAATTATGGCCAAGGGATCTAAATTGGACTCCTAGACCACTGGAGTGGCTCCTTCCTGGAGAAAGGGCGCACTTGACTTCATTGAATGATGACATCGAGTGTTTTTCGCATGAGTTGTACTCGTAATAGTTTATCTCCTTTGAATGAAAACTTTTCTGAATGATATAGGTAATAATAATAAATTCCGAAAGTCCGAAACCTGTACTAAGGATACTAAACAACTGATAAACATACTTAAATAAACACCCAGACACCAAGCCAACAGACATGCTCATGCACACAAATGTTGGCCCCGGGTAATAAAAGTACTAACCTAATACTAATAAAACTAATCACTACATAGTATAAAACAAAATCGCTTTCTGTCCCTATATCCTTAAGTCCCTATGTATGCTTAAATCTTTAAAACTACGCAACGGATTTTGATGCGGTTTTTTTTAATAGATAGAGTGATTCAAGAGGAAGGTTTAGTATTAGCATTGCACCCGTGCGAAGCCGGGGCGGGTCGCTAGTAACCAAATAGAATAAGTGGTAAATATGTTGGTAAGGTTTTATAAGTACGTAGCGTATGTACTAACAATAAATAAAAGTCTGTTAAAGTTACTCGAAATTAATGATTATTATTATTATGAAAACTCATTGGTACCAGGATTCGAACCCGAGCCTCACGAATGAAAAGCGGGCTCTTTAAACGTCAATTGAGTAAATTAATTAAGTAGTAAAAACGACGACGTCATAATTTAATCCGTACATTTGTCCATAATAAATTTTCGTTTCAACACAGGATAAAAGTAAGTAATTTGAATAGGCACTATCGTGTCAACTACCCAATTAATCTAGAATACGATTCATAAAGAGAACGTACAAATGGATTTTTTAAAAGCTTTCAGTTTTACGGTGTCTCTAAAACTACTGATGGCTCGTAAATCGCGAAACACATTTTATAACGGCTTTTGAATAATTCTCTATAATTCTGAACTATCTAAAAACAATTTTAGTAACTAGCTTTTGTTTGCGACTTCGCCTAAATATGAATGGATCTTATAACATCAATTGAAGCCAAAAATAGTATATTACACATCTAGGGTAGTAAAATAAGAAATGTCTCATCTCACATATAATTCTCGACCGAGGCGAAGTCGAGATGTGTATACATTTTTTCTTTTCGACGGATTCGGAAAGTGGCAACTTCGTTTAGCGCAGCGGGCCGAAACTTGCCGCTTTCCAGAGAAATGAAAAATATTTTTCCCGTTCCCGTGATAGTTTATTAATACTATAGTTGTTTATGATATTACAAACGAGTAGACGAATGTAATAAAGATAAATAGCTATAGTCACGAATTTGTAAATACCTATTCGCACGTAGCTTAGGTATGTCATACAACGTTTTTCAACACATTCAGAAAACAGGAAATAGATTCAGATATAAAAATAGCGCGCATTTTCAAATGGCGCCATGTGTGCGTGGTAAAAATTAAAACAGTTTTCAAAATTATTTCATCAATGGAAAGCTACATTATCAGGTAGTAACATATGCTTTATCTAATCCCCGTATTCCCCGCGGGAACGGGAAAAACAAGAGTGAAACGGGGCGCTGCTAGTCACTAGGTATATAGTATAAAATAAAGTCGCTTTCCGCTTTCTCTCTGTCCCTCCCTATGTATGCTTAGATCTTTAAAACTACGATTTTGATGCAGTTTTTCAAAAGATATAGCGATTCAAGAGGAAGGTTTTAGTATCAGCATTGCACCCGTGCGAAGCCGGGTTCGCTAGTTTGTAATATTTAGGATTGATATGGAAGCCAACAATTCAAAAACAACCCACGCAGCAGATAATTAAATTTCAAAAGAACCCACACAAAATATTGTTTTCTCTGTAATCTAAATATAAGAAGTTATTGAAGTTGCGAAACTTTTCTTGTTTGCGGCAGTCCCTACAAGTGCCGGGCTCTGTACGAGATTTTCGGGACAAATTTCGTTAGCATATTGTTATTCTAGTTTTTTTAACGTTTTAAACTATAGAAGATTGAAGGTGAATTGTGAATAAGAGTCATGAACCTGTCGAAATGGACTGTTCTATACAAAAAATATCTTACATCGTATTAATCGTAATATTTATAGGATCACTGTTATTAACCATTTTGGGCCAAATAGCCTGCAATAAATGTAATTAAATTAAATTAATTCGTCTAGTACCGCTCGGATTCCAATAGGCACCGTAACAATTATTGTATAATGATAAATGTATTATGTTAAATTTGAAATGAATAATTGAATTAGTAGGTGGATATACTGTTTTGACAATTTTAAAAATATAACACTAGGTTTATGCTAGTAGGACTTATTGTAATAATAATAAATATTTAATGTAATAGGTACTTATGACTGAATTTGAAATGCACGTGAGTTATTGAATTGTATAATGTTAATTATTAAAATGATAATTATGTTTTTTCTTAAATTTCCGACACAATTGTAAAATATTAAATAATAAATAAATAATAAATTAATAACCACTCTAAAGAGTAAAAAAACCGACTGAATTCTTCAACTTATATGGTTTTCTCATGGATGCCGTTGTCAGAACTGGACGAAATTAATGGGACCAATTTGGAAGCACGAGCTTTCAAATAAAAAAAGAATCATCCAAATCGGTTGACCCAGTCGAAAGTTCTGAGGTCACAAACATTAAAAAAAATACAGACGAATTGATAACCTCCTCCTTTTTGAAGTCGGTTAAAAAACTATTACGCAAATAAAGAACTTATTCTATTCTAAAAATCAATTGTGTTTTATTTTATTGGCTTGAGAGGTTAAAAACACTTTCACACCTTAACTACAAATGATCAGCAAACGTACGCCAAATTTCAAAGAGAGAACACTAATGAACCATATTTTTCATCTCTCCTGGTGGAAAAGTTGCAACTTTCGGCCCGCTGCGCTAAACGAAGTTGCCGCTTTCCACCTCCGTCGAGCTGAATAAAGTATACACAATTCGGAAAGTAAATAAGAAGGCCTCAGATCACATGTTTGTAGATCTCGGCCTCACCTCAGTCGATAATGACATGTGATCTCAGAAATTTTCTAGTTTTACTTCCCTTGGTATGTGATGTACTAATCCACAACGCTATCAGAACATCCAAAAGTATCAAGTTGGTATCATATCTAACCTAAAAAAAAGTTTATTTTTTTACAAAAATGTTCTTAAAGCAAGGGGCAGGTGACTCCCGTTAAGCTTTTCGACTGTGTTGGGAGCCACCACTCTTCTAATTAAGTTTAAGATTAGGTAATATTTTTTTTGTGTACAGTAATTTTAAGTAAATTTTAATATTACCTTCTAAATAACGCATCAAATCTTTGATTAACCCCTATGCTTGTAATAGACAGAGAAACGTACTGATTATTTATGTAGGGAACCCTAAAAGTGGGCAATGACTGATTGGCTGTCATAGACAGAGTTTGCTTGATGCATCGCGCAAATTTTTATGGCGAATCTGAAAGGCTGAGTTTCACGCGGTGTGCTGTCGCGGATTCAGGAACTGTAAAATAAAAATAAATAAATAAATAAAATAATCTCAAGCCTTTCATCCCCGAGGGGGTAGGCAGAGGTATTCCATTACTGGATATTTTTTTTTATGATAAAAAAGGGGGAAAACGAGCAGACGGGTCACCTGATGGTAAGTGACCGTGACGTCCGTCGCCCATGGACACCTGCAACTCAAGAGTCACAACTGCGTTGCCGACCTTTGTGGTGGGAGTAGGGGGAGGGGAGGGGAGAGATTTACCCATTTCACGAGATACATTGGACCCCTAAACGTGATAGGTGGTGAGCCCATCGCCGGATGGGGTCTATTTACACATGTCTCAAAATTAATAATCTCACGCCTTGTATCCTCGAGGGGGATCACGTGCAATGGTCCAATTTATGGACTAAGTGCGGAAACTGAAACCCGTAACATAGAACATCCCCGAGGGGGTAGGCAGAGGTATTCCATTTCTGGAAATACATTAGTAGTTAAATAAATTATTCAAGAAATTAATTTATTAAATTTAATTATTTGTAATAGTAATTTTAATAGGTGATAAATAAATAGTTTTCTTTCTTTCTTTTAATAGTATTCCATTGTGTTTGCCTGCTCGTGCATGCTTGACTAATCCGTATAAAATATTTAAGAAAAATATATTGATTTTCCCCAATAAATAAAAAGAAAGTTCATGTACGGGGGCCAATTCTACTAAATGTCAACGGTTACAGTTGAATGACAATGACATCTCAATGGTCAGTCGATGGTGCTATTTGCTCTGAAAAGTGAAAAAATAACATCATTGACTGACCATTGAGATGTCATTGTCATCCAACTATAACCATTGACATTTAATAGAATTGGCCCCTGGTAGATAATGCCTTTAGGCATTAAGTTCGCCATGTGTAGGTACATTTTCTTGGTACATGAAGTTAAATAAATTAGTACTGAATTCGGCCCTGCACAAGGCTTGTTGGTAATATGTCATGTGGGTGTAAGTAACGCAAGCTCTCATCTGCATAATGGATCGCTAGCTATAAATGGCACTGTTTATTCTGCGGAATATGAACTCACTCGATGGCCCGCCTGTGTAGAATAATTTGCTAGTGCGGAGTAGACAGGCATATTTATTTGACGCTCATAACAATGTGTTTCACGTCGAATGAAATAGAAACATTATCAATAAAGTGCCATAATGTAGGTAGTTTATGCTCATAATGTTAGTTAGTTGTCTTTGGTTTGTTTCCCTTCTTTTATTATTATTTTTGTTTTTAACTTAAGAGCTGTAATTTGTCATCTATCTACAAATGTATATTTTATATTGAATTTTATTGTCACTTTCTGTTTTGTGCCTGGGAAAGTGTGCACATTCTAGAAAGGGACTTCCGCCATCTTTTGATCGGTTCATAATGTCTACAGTTTTGGTTATAATGTAAGGCAAGTGTCCGATGGGATATGGAAAAATAACCGATTTACCTACATAATTTTATCCCACTTCCTTCTTGCACGTATATGTTGTGTATGAATGATGTTCACACAATATATCCGTTATTCTTCGTCTACCCCTCTTCCTATAACCTTCCACACTCATATTAACCACTCGTCTTACAATATTACCTACTCACATCCTTCCACATTATATACCCTTACCACGACATATTACTTCTGAAGTTCTCCGTCATTCCGTCAGTGTAAGAGTTTTCAACTAAAGGACTTGTATCCGTGGTCATGAATTGGAGTTATAAAAAAAAATCTGTTGTCTGTAAAGTCGGTTTACTGACGATAGTTGAACGTGACAACGTCATAAGAAAATACTGATGGAATGGATTGTGCCTCTTTGTCGCTCTTTGCGCGCTCTCGCTTGCACTGGAACGCCGCATACGTCATACTTTTTCGTGCATGCAGCCGGCTCCATTGAATTATAAGACGTTGTCACGTCAATTCTTCTTCGATTTTTATTTTTTGGTAACAAACATACCGGCAGTACCCTCTATAGAAAGTGTAACACATAACATGAACATAACTAAATAATCGTGGAATCGAGTACGAAATCGCCATTCGAATCGGATGTTGCGTGCGATGCGCGTAATTGCCCTCGTCCGGCGAAAGTGACGCGCAAATCACTTTCGCTGGAAGTGGCAACTGTAATAATATAAAAAAAGCGAAATAAAAGGTAGCCAGAATAACAATAGACTTAAAACCAGAGATTAAAATATAATAGGCCATAGAGGGGACAAAGCGAGGAAAATCTTAAGCCAAAAATTATTACTAGTGGGCAAAAATCTAGTGTGATTCGACCGAATGACAGCTCGCGTACATACTAACTGACATGACGCTTGAGATTCAATGTTTTTGTATAAAAATATTCACAATGCCCCCTCTATGCCCTACTATATTTTAATCTCGTTGCTTACAACAAATGAACCCTAATTCGTTTAAGGACAGATTGTTTGGGCATATCCTCGTGATACGGCAGAAATAAAACAAGAAAAAGTGCGAGTCGGGTTCTCACCCAAAGGGTTCCGTACCACCATACAATAAAAAAAACGCCGCAAAAACCCTTTTTATGGGACTTTGAATCGTGGACTTTATTAACGTTGTTTAATTGGCAATGCATAAAATAATAAAATCAAGAATCACAAACTTTATTTTAATTACGTAAGAAGATATTGTTGCCAGTATTAAAAATAAAACTTTAATGTTGATGCAATTGCAAAACCCCCATAAATAATTAACTTTAATTTATTTGAATTATTTGTTTTTGTAGCGACTACGTTAGGCTAGAGGCCAAGGACATCTGATACGACTTAACGACCTAATGTTTGGGTAATTGTTGAATAATTAAGTGTCAATTGTTCCCTGTAACGCTTCTAGCATCTCTATGAACGTGTATTAAGCCGTATTGTTGCGGAATAAATCGGCGTACGTATTAATTTGCCTTAATCCGAATATACGGACGCGGGCGGGGCAGGCGAATTATTATTGCAGAAACCTGTAGCACGATTTTAAAGCTTTTCAAGCGACTTCAAAAAAGGAGAAGGTTCAAATATAGGAATGGTAATGTATGCAGAATGCATGAAATGGAACGGGATGTGTGTGCGAGTGAGATGGCGAGAGTGAAAGAGAGAAGAGAGTAATGGACGACGTGACGTGAAGCTTTGAGTATTAAACCAACCGGAGACGCCACTGACAGGCGTTCCCCTCTGCCAAAAAAAAGTGTCGGTCAACGCGCACACCTGTTAAATACAACTAGTTTTATTTAGTTCACGGAGTGCTTGGATTGGTGAATGTATTTGTGTGCATCTAGTTCAAGCTAGCGTTTAATTGTTTTGTCAAAAAATGCGTTTGTTTTAACGTTATTTGTGTTTGTTTCCTCGTCCCCCCCGCAGAAATTGACTTTTTTTGCAAAGGAACTAGTGCGCGTGACGTCTCCTGTTGGTTTAATACTCAAAGGGGACAAGTGATAAAGCTTTCGCCCGACTTTCCTTTCGAAATATCGCTCTACATGTATGTATGTTACGTGATTGTTCGGCTAGATATACAAAAAATAACTTTTGTATTATTATAATAGTCAACTTTTCAATTAAACAATAATCTTCGTTTTAAACGCGAAATTACAGAAATTGAAAACAAAAACATAATTCGGAATTTTTCGCCAATTTCATAGGACCTAATATTTAAATCTCTTTGTTGCTATAATGCACGATGGGTAGCGAACACCGTAATATTTTCGTTCGACAATATTGAGTGCCATCCCATCGTTTTCCCGATACGTTATTTAAATTTTCCTATATATTTTTCGGTCCATATTTTGCGGGGTACGTGTGACTGCTTACAATATATTTTGCGGCGATATTTATGGACAATGTACGTGTTATTGATGGGTGGCGAGCGATTCTGGGAAAACAGGATTCTGGATTGTAATGTGACATTTTTTAATCCTAGCCAGTCAAGCGTCAACGTCACATGGACGCTAAAGGACAGTCCTATTGTGTCTGCATTCGGTTACTTGAGTTTGTTGCTGGTTCTTGCAACTCGTCGGTGGAGAAGTGCTGCTAAAAAGCATTTTAATTTTAATAGCTGGTGACCAGCGTTTTTCTGCAGGTCCTGTAGGAATTTTATGCTTCTATAGACCCAATGGTTTCGGCTGTACGTCGATCGAACACCTAACCAGTCGGTTTCCTCTTTTCAACCGACTACAAAAAAGGAGGAGGTTCTCGATTCGACACGTACCTATGTTTCTTTTTTTAATGTTTGTTACCTCAGAACTTTCGACTGGGTGAACCGATTTTGATGATTTGTTTTTTATTTGAAAGCTGGTGCTTCCCGTGTGGTCCCTTTTTAATTTGGTCCAGTTCTGAAAATGGCATCCATGAGAAAACCATATAAGTTGAAGTCGGTTTTTTACTCTACAGTTGTATGTTATATACATATAGATTTTACGCTCTTCATAAAACTCCACCTACTTCATGAAGTCATCATCATCAACCCGTAACAGCCCACTGCTGAGCTAAGGGTCTTTCCTCACACATGAGGAAGTATGGGCTTTAATCTCCCACGCGAGCGCACCGCGGATTGGGAGATGTTGTTAAGCTAGTGGCCACTTAACAGTCAGAATTTTTCAAGCCACCCAAGGGTATCTGACATGGCTTAACGACTTTCATTGTGCGTAAACACAACGAGAACCGGGACCAACAATTTAACGTGCCTTCCGAAACACGAAAGCGCTCGTAATATAAATGCCACTAGGCGGTCACCCATCCACTGACTGACCGCACCCAACTTTTGCTTAACCAGTATGATCGTTACAAACACACTGGCACCGCAGCGCTACGAGCGCTTCCTTCATGAAGTACTAATTTAAAACCAATCCTCAATATAGACAGTATAAAATCGTTTAATAGACCACCCAAATCGATATCTCTTTCCCTCCCTAAGGTTTGAGTTGGCGAGGGAGGGAGAAGACGAATGTTTGCCGACCTATCAGAGGAGTCTCGTTCAAGCTTATTAAAGCTGGCCGGATTGAAATCGGCACTCGACAAATATATCGCCTGGATGGAGTCGTTATTGGTGTACTTTGATCTCGCGGCTTTGAGATAAAAAAATAAAAAAGTCAGTGTGTAGCAATGATAGCCCTGTGGTTGAAGAGCCCGCTTCTCATGCGTGAGGCTCGGGTTCAAATCTTGACGAGAGCGTACCAAAAAGTTAAAAAAAAACTCCGTACCTACTTATCACTAGCTTGACGGTGAAGGAAAACATCGTGAGGGAACCCTCATCCCAGAATTGATTATGAGCAAAGAAATTTAAATATAATAGGAAATAGAGGGGGCATTGGGAATATTTTTATACAAAACTTTGAAGCATGTTTAAAGCTCAAGCGTCATGTCAGTTAGTATGAACGCGAGCTGTCATTCAGGCGAAGCACACTAGACTTATTCCACTTGGCTATAACTATAATTTTTTCTTCAAATTTTCCTCGCTTTGTCCCCTCTATGCCCTATTATATTTTAATCTCTTTGATTCTGAGGCATGTGTGGCAGCACCCGGTCCGGCGATAGGCTCACCATCTGTCACGTTTAGGGGTCCAAAAAATACATCGGTGTATTTTTTTCAAGTGGGTATTTAAAGGAAACGAATACCTCTGCCTATTCCCTCGGATATAAAAGGCTTTGAGCATGGATTAGTCCACTAAGGACAATTCAAAAAATGACTACGATTAGTCAGTAATAGACGATTTTATTAAGGACTAATTCTACAAATCACTAACTCTACAAAGGACTGATTTGATAATTTACTAAAGAAATTTGCAAAGATAAAGAGATAGTAAAGGTATTGACTGGGTTAATAATACAACTGAATTATCACAATAGTTTGTTTATTCGGATCTTAGACACCGAAGCATATTAATTTTATTGATTTAAAGAGTATTTTTTTTAATAGATTAAACGTTGTTTATTCAGCCACACACAAACAGTAGACCAATGTAAAAGAAAAAAATAAGCAATAATTTAATATACATTAGTATTTCACCACTATTCACGTTACGCCAACCCCCTCGGGGACTAACCGTGAAGGTTACATTTATATAGATTTTCACGAGCCAAACCCAAAAACGTCTGGCAATAAAAACCTTATTTACTTCACTCTTAAAAAAATCCTTTGAACTATAAAATCGAAAAATCAAGTTCTGTAACACGCCGTAAACTAGATGGAGGGGTCCATAAAACCGTGTAAGGACCCCGACAGATAAACCCTACTAAATGACCCTTGGCGGAAACGTGTGCCGACTTGGGATCTCCAAAACGATGGAGGAGGTTTTTAAATTGCATTTAATATCATTGTATGATAAGAAGTCATTTTCTTGCTAGTTCTTCTCGGGGTACTGCATTTCGAAGCAGCAACTCGTCGGTGGAGATGGGCTGCTGTTTACATTTAGGCAAACTTTATGGACGATTTTAGAGTGCCTTGTTATTAGACTATTGTACTTTTTGTACCTACAGATGATTTTGTACATTTTTACTTTTGACTTTATTTTGAATACATACATAATCTCACGTGAGATTATGTATGTATTCAAAATAAAGATATTGCAGAGAAAATAGACCGCCACCTGCTACGATCCTGTCACACCTCTCGCGCCTCATCCACATCCATCAATCGGTTCATACATGCTCGTCGGTTTCGGGTACTCTTTATCTGAGTTTTCTTCACTACATCGACGATCTGACTTGGCCATTCACTGTTGTGAATGGCCAAGTCAGGTCGTCGATCTCTTGTATATTTATTTTGAATACTTCTCAAAAAACAAGGAATTAACGAGAAAGCAAGAAAACCGAAAAAACACTTTTATATATATTTATTTTAAAAAAATTTTTATACTTAGCAGCAATTCAATTCAATTCTTTATTTGCTTATCCCATGGTGAGTACATTTATGGTATTTAAGATTACATCCAAGAGAAAGCGTTTTTCATGTCTTTAGGCGTTTTTCGCGCCGTGATGGATAGGGCCAGGCCCTTAGTAATAGAGTCCCGTTGGCACACTTTGGGTACGGAACCGTTTGAATTTGGAACCTCAAAATAGAACGCTTGCAAAATAAGGCGGCCCATAAAATTTTCCAATAACCCATTAAACGATGTACACCATTCAAGTCACGCGCGTATGTTTGCGCTGTCGTGTGATTGAATCTCTTTTTAATAAAGTCGGTTAAGTACATACGCCGACGGGAACGATATTATTCGTGTGGGCCGCCTTAGATGGTCGATAAGCGGTGTTCCGTACATATCTTATTACTCTTAGATATTTTTATTGGAAAATATCCTTCTTCATATAAAATTCTGTAAAATATTTTTAGAATATCGTCTGTCGTATCCGTTGCAGTAGAAGCATTGTTGTCTTTGAGTATTTACTCAAAGATTGGTGTATATCAAATCTACAATATCTGTATACTATTTACACTCAATACTAATATTATAAGAGGAAAGATTTGTATTTTTTTGTTTTTCGAGTAAACTCAAAAACTACTAGACCTATTTTAAAAATTCTTTTACCCATAGAAAGCTAGAATATCCCTGAGTAGCATAAGCTATATTTTATTCCCGTAAAAGTAAAAAAAAATATTTTATTCGCTAGTAATATTATGAAGAGGAAAGATTTTTGTTTTTACGTTTGTAACGAATATATTCAAAAACTACTGTACCGATTTTTTAAATTCTTTTACCAATAGAAAGCTACAATATCCCTGAGTAACGTACTCGTAGGCTTAATTTTTTCTCGCATTCCCACGAAAACGGGAACTACTCGAGTGAAACCGGGCAATACCGCTAATCAAATATATTTTAAACCGGTTCTGAGTCGACTAGGACTCGCATACGATTGGTTCTATACAAAGAGATGAAAATATAATAGGGCATAGAGGGGGCATTGGGAATATTTTCATACAAAACTTTGAAGCCTAAGCGTCATGGCCTTGTCATGTCAGTTAGTATGAACGCGAGCTGTCATTCGGTCGAAATTGTACTAGACTTATTCCACTTGGAATAACTTTTGACTTCAAATTTTCCTCGCTTTGTGCCCCTATATGCCTTATTATATTTTAATCTCTTTGGTTCTATACGACTGTGCAACGGTTGATGTTGCTGTGGTACGGTTGTTTTTTTAAATTCTTATAGTGGTTACTAATACGCATTCTGTCAAGGGGTGCAACACAAGGGTGACAGACAAACGTACAAAAAGCGAAGTGCTAGCAATAGCCCTTGGCAGCTTTTGGGAACGGAACCTTAAATAATTAAAACAACTGAGGTCAAAACAAACAGGGCAGAGTACCCACGTAAAACACGAGCCGAATACTCAAGCCTCAGGTGTTTTCTGGAAATGTTTATGTATTTCGTGTGCTTGTACTTCTTTAAACTTCGGTCTGGTTTATTTCATTTTACTTTTTTTTACACAGTCATGTTGTTTTATTTATCCTTACAAATCTTGTGTAGCTCTTTCAACACCGAAATGTTATGAAAGAGCCAAAAGACACATTTTCAAAGAAAATAATTTTTCGTTGATTGTTTCATCGTAGTATTTAAGGTTTTTTTGCTTTGAAATTACCTATTTTAATAAATGAGGAATAATTGAAAAAATATATATCAACATTTCTTTCATTAAAAGTATATTTTTTGCTCCGTTCAGTAAACTGGCTCCTTCATACCACTTCTCCCTTACTTTATACTGGGTTGAAAAGAACATAAAACTCTATAGAGTAACAAACCGACTCTAACTTATATGGTTTTTTCATGAATACCATTTTCAGAACTGGACCAAATTGAAATGGGGCCACACGGGAAGCACCAGCTTTGAAATAAAAAAAGAATCATCAAAATCATCCAGTCGAAAGTACACTGAGGTCACAAACGTAAAAAAAACATACAGTCGAATTAACCCGCCAGCACTCGCGCCTCAAGAAATTACATCAGCACTCGCGTGTAGAGCATTTTGCTCACGTTTATGAATGTCAATAAATGCAAGTTATACCAACAAATATGAATAAAAAAATATATTATTAAATAAAATACACATTATTTATTCTACAAAATATATATTCAAAAAGTTAACAATATTAATCTTTTTTATTTTAATTAATAATCATAGGAACTAATTTGCCAGTCTTGTAAGGCAGTCTTACGGAAAAAAAAAAACTACTCCGATGATGATTGTTCGGTTAGTGGAATGATGACTGTGTTCACTGTCTCAATCGCTTTCAATATCATAGGCTCTAAAAGACGGGTCCTCAATTTCTTCTAAATCTTCCTACATTAACCATGCCCAAACTTGTTCGTCCCTTCGATCACGATCCATCTATAATAGAAATACATAATAGATTGCTTTTTCAGTAATTTACAATCATAATATTATATAAAAGTAGCAGTAAAACTGTCGCTAAGATGAAAAAAAAAAGTCACGAGTAAAAAAAAGTACTTGCGTCGATATCCGCGCGATGAGCAAAACGCCGCCTGATGGTACACGGCGCAACAAACCACCTCGTCCAAGTGACTGGCGCACCCTGGCGGGGAGTAAACTGCATACATGGGTGGGGGACGGAACAAAACTCAGCTACCAAATGAACGATGTACGTAGGAATAATTTTGACAAAATGGCGCGTGTTTTAAATTTACTGTGAGCAAAATGCTCATAGCGCGAGTACTCGCGGGTTAATAACCTCCTCCTTTTGAAAAATAGGACTAATAGTTCAACTATAAGTTGTATTCCTTGTAAAACGCAATTTAACAATTTTCTTTTATAAATTGCGACTACATACTGGCAGATGGCGTAAGCGACACTGGTGTTAGAACGAGCGAAGCTCGGTATCCGAGGTACTATTATATCATTTTTCACAAGATTCCTCAGGTCAAAAGGTAAAACAAAAAAAGAGAGTTGAACTAACCTTATTTTAGTATAGAAGTATGAATTAGATATCCCTACAATATGTTCCGTTTGTTTATCTATCGATTGAGAGGTCAATGCCTTCATATCATTTTACACGAAGGAAAAGCTTTTCACCTTTCATCTCGTCTTTGAGATGAAGCGTTAACCAGAAACCCCGAAAACTCGAAGGAATATTAAAAGTCAACCCGTTTCACGTGAAGTGTTGTCAGTAATTCTCACTGGTGTATTGGGGTTATTCCCATTCGACCCGTTGCCAATTCGTGTTTTTTTTTAAATCACTGATATTTATTTTATTCATTTACTAGCGACCCGTCCCGGCTTCGCTCGAGTGCAATGTTAATACTAAAACCTTCCTCTGGAATCACTCTATGTATTAAAAAAAAACGCATCAAAATCCGTTGCGTAGTTTCAAAGATTTAAGCATATTATATAGGGATATAGGGACAGAGAAAGAGACTTTGTTTTATACTATGTAGTGATAGTGAAGACTGAAAACTACACATCTCATTAAGAAAACTATAACTTAAAATTATTTAAATAAATTCAGCCAGTAGTAGGACAGCTATCCGACTGTAGGCTAACGTTAGTTTTCCGTTTTACATAATTCAGAATAAATGTGATGTAAGTTTTATATAAAAAGTATAGTATATATTATGTAGTATAGTATACATTAAGTATTTATCGAAGTAGAAAAAGAAATGACTTTCCAAGTCACCTTATGATATGCTTTTTCATAATTTGTTGTTATAGCGGCAATAGAAATCATCTTGAAAACATTTTAATTGTCTGACCATTACGGTTCATGAGGCAGACAGACAAACGGACAGACGAGCAACGGAGGCTTAGTGGTGATGGCACTCTTTGCGTACGGAATGTTTGTTTAGTCTGTATTTAAATCTCAGCAACGCATTTCCTTTTTTGGTAGAGATGGGAGTTTTCAGTTTTTCTAGAAGAATTTGGAATAAGCCGTATATTGGGGTCGTATCGACAGACGACACGTTCCGACACGACAATCGTCTGGCCGGTTCAGTTCGCGCGTGACGAGGGTCACAAAAGTGAAGGCGACAGGTGGGGACATCGACACGAGAGCCAATAGATGTGCCTAAGTGAATTACGGTCGCCGATTTGGGCTTCTTAGTCAACGCAATCGAAAGAAAATTCTGACACTCGCAAGGGAATCCAAATCCTTTTTTTGTCAGCCTATATAATGTCCCACTGCTGAGCAAAGGCCTCTCCTCCCTCCACTTATCCTTATCCTGTGCATCCTCCGGCCATTTCCTCGAGAAGGCGTCCAGTTCATCCCGCCATCTACTTCGGGGTATGCCTCGGCGTCGACGGCAAGTCGTTGGGACCCAATTGGTGCAGATTTTTGCCCATCTGTCCTACAGAGTCCTCATCAGCTTGGCAGATTTTTCGGTTTAGGCGCAGAACGTCCCATTCGCAAAACATCCCACCTAAAAAAAATGTCCTATTCGCGAAACGTCCTATTCGCAGAATGTCCCATCCTCAAAAGGTTTCATTCGCGTTAGGACTTCATGCGGATGGGACAACAACATGCGAATAGGACTTTTTGCGAATAGGACTTTGTGAGAATGGGACGTTCCGCGCCGTTAATAATAATAATAAGTTTGAAAAATCTATATTAAATTAAAATTATTAATTTAGACGCAGTTACTGCTTAGTTATAGTAGGTAATGCTCGTTGATCTAACCGCTAAAACACAACAGATATAGATTTTCATACACCTTTTGCCGGCCGCTGCTCGTATGTATTTGGCCAGTACAGAAGTTTCAATTTATCTCGAAGAAGGTTGTCAAAATAATTATCAAATTTCCAAGCATGTTTGAGAAAATGACTTATTCTTACACGTTAAGCTATGATTTCTACTACTTATTACTATTAGGTTCTACAAAAAAACAACTTTATAGAGTTGATATTTTTTAAATATAATATATTTATTTAATCAAAATATGTACCATTGCTATCTATGCACTTTTGCCATCTCATAGGTAGTTCATTGATCCCTTTCCTAAAAAAAGAATCGATAAAATCTTTGAAGGCGCTTTGGACTGCCCCATCGGAGTTGAATTTTTTCAACAAGTCCTTGCAAGAAGTTATCCAAATTTGGAAAAAAGTGGTTATCTGTTGGAGCAAGGTCCGGAGAGTACGGTGGATGTCTGACATTCCAATTGAAGCTCTTCTAATTTGATAGCCTAATTTGATAAAAATCGACTTTATGTTCATTTCTGTTTAACTGCAATAATACCTACTCGTACCTACTTACTTGTTCGCAAGTTATATTGTATACCATAATGTGGTAGACTGTGGAGAGTCCTAGTTTATATTTATTTTAAGAACTTTCGTATGGTAACCTACAGCCATGCAATAAATGTTTTTGAATTTTGAATTTTTGAATCTCTTACAAAACTCCAATTTCATATGTAACGACCTAATATTATCATTAGTTACAAAACGTGTCGCAAGATGTCATAAGTTAAACATTATCTTCTATCACCTGCACGTATGAAACTTCCCTTGACTCATGACATAAGTACTCATAACTCCACCTGATCAACTTACAACTAACTTAGCCAAGTTACGTGAAGTTCAAAGGAACATTTAATTGTGATAACTACGCCAATAATCTTTAGTGGAACATACGTGCAGGCGTCTTATCTTGTTTGTCTTTTGATTAAGTATTCGTACGGGTGGTAAGTAACTAAGTAAGTAAATAATATATTATATTATAGTATGAAAGAGTATGTTTAATAATATATAGTGCACCGTCTACCCTAGTTCTAATCCATCTATCCATCCATCCTAAGGTTGATCGCTAAAAGTGATAAGACCGCCCATTGTACTTCAGTTAATGTTGGTATCCATATCGTGGTGTACAATAAAGAGTTATTGTATTGTATTGTAAGTAACAACTCTTTATTGTACACCAATACAATAAAGAATTACCAAAAATATGCAACAAGTGACACAATGTTAAAAAAAAGAACAATGGGCGGTATTATCGCTTTAAGCGATTTCTTCCAGACAACCTTAGGATGGATGAAACTGAGATAAACAAATACAAGTAGGTGGTGCACTAAAGTTAACAAGGGTGATGATAGTGAAATTATGTAGAGATATAATCTTTGGAGAGTAAAAAGCCGTCCAAGTTCAAGTCGGTATAGGAACGCCCCTTTTTTAAACTATCACAATAGGACATATTCTGTGAAGGTTCCCAGGGTCAAAAGATTCAAGGCGCTTTAGTAATAGGATCCCTGTTGGCACCTTTTGGGTATGGGACCCAAAAACTAACCAACTCCAAAGAGGAATCGTGTGGGACTGTACTTAGAAGGCAACTCTTTGATACGCTGCAGCGTCACCACGGTCCAAAGTCAAAGTCAAAATCATTGATTTTCAGTAGGCATAGAAGATACACTTAGAAAAGTCAATGGTCTAATAACAAGCCACTCTAAACTCGTCCATGGAGATGGGCTAAATGTAAACAGAAGTCCATCTCCACCGACGAGTTGCTGGTTCCAAACGCCTCGAGAAGACCCAGCAAGAAACTTTCCGTCCCGTGGTCTCCACCCCAACAACACCAATACGTAGCCCTCATTGAGGTCGGCATATTACCGCTTCAGGTGCTCAGCGCCCTCAGAGGTGGCACTAATGTGGGATGGAGCCAATGTGTGGTACATGTGGCATTAATCACCAGCGACCTGCCATGGGTTTAGGCACAAAACGTCCCACTAAAAAAAAATGTCGTGTTCGCTAAACGTCCTATTCGCAAAACGTCCTATTCGCGATTTGTCCCATTCGCATAAAGTCCTGTCAGCTAGCTTCCCACTTAGTTTACTTACGGCTTGATTCCAAAGAAAGTAATTTTTTCGCTGCTTTAGCATTAATAGATAACAAAACTTAGGATTGTTGTTTCAATTTAGAGTACCTAATAAGTCTTGTATTTTTTTTGTTACAGGTATGTACACCTTTATAACTCATAAGGCGTCGTTTGTCGGTAAGTCGGTTTCGTTCCTGCCTAGCTATGTATTTTTAAATTTATTTGCAAAACAATAACAGGAAACTTACTTCTTCGGAACTTACAGATAACATAAAATTCATTTTTATTTATAAAGATTTAGTTTTAACAATCTAATGAAGTCTCACGCAAAAGCTAGTTTTTGATAACGTACAGATATTATAAAGCAAAATCCGGTACATGACTCTGTCAAGTAGCTGAATAAAATTCATGAACTGTTGCTTTTAGGCATCCGTGCCACTTATTTCAGCCATCTTGCAGTCTTGTAGGGTTCACACAAGAATTTAAAAAATACATTTTCAAAAACTTACGTACATATTCATCACTAGCTCGACGGTAAAAGAATAGAGGGTCCAAAGAATATCTCGTGAATAGTGGGTATATCCAGAAATGGAATACCTCTGCCTTCCCCCTCGGGGATATAAGGCGAGAGATTATTAATTTTATTTAGCTCGACGGTGAAGGAAAATATCGTGAGGCATTCAGCAGGTGCCAGAATTGATTCTGAAACTTGTGTAACAGACCCGGTCCGGCGATGGACTTCACAACTCATAAAATTTCCAGCAGTATTCCAACTCATACTTTCCAAAAGTGTATTTTCCCCAAGTGATCCCCAACGTGTAAGGTGGCGAGACAATATTCATTTTTTTTTTAATAAGATCTGCCTAAGCCCAGAAAGAGGCAGCCCTAACGCGCCATACCATTTCCCGCAACCGTTTGTTCCTAAAGTTTGGAAGTAGTTAGACGTAGTTTGCCAACTTGTCCAAAACTTTAAAGATTTAGCATCCTCCAAGCGACTACCGAGCAACATCAGTTACAAAATGCATATTATGACGTTGCACCTAGGCACAGCCCTGTCACTGGTGAGTATGTTTGAAGCGGGCGTATCCTTACAATTCTTATTCATCGACATAGTACCAGTAGATGTATCTTTGTGAATAGGGTTGTTGATTCTAACGAAATTTAATTGCTGTACTGGGCAGTACAATAAAACGTACAAACTCACTCACTTATTTATTTGTCTACTTGTAACTCAAAACTCAAAAAGGCCATTTAACGTTTGCTATATATCGGGGCTGAGGAGAATCTCGATAGCGCGATCTAATTTTATTACGTGCTGCCATCTAGCGACAATGTGTGGAATTACAAATGCACGTTTCTATCTACGTTTTGGCTCCAACAATTGCTGATTATCTCAAACATAACAATCACCTACTCGTACCTACAGCAAAGGAGACGTTTCATTTTGGGCCTGCATATTATACACCAGCGTGAAATATAGAGAAAAATCTAGTGATTATCAGAAAAATGTTTAAAAAAAACATTTCCATCTATTTAACTTGCACAAAAGTAATTAAACTTCAATGGATCCGCATGAAATCATATTGAAATAATACAATTTCTAACTTTTTAAGCCCAATTTCCATGTTATTGTGAATTAGTAAGACAAACATCAAAATAATGTCAATTGTCATTTACCGGTCAGGCCGCAATTTTTTTTGTCGCCGCCATGCTAGTTCAATGAAAATTAAAGTTTATTGTACAACTAAACTAGACAAATATGAGCAAAATCATGAATAAAACTATAGTTATTTTATTTATATTTATCTAAAAAACTGGTGTACATGGTGCAGGCCCAGTTTCCATACATTCATGAAAAAATGTCTCCTTTTAAAAATTATTTAATTCGTCAAATTTTACCCTCCTAATGACAAGTAAAAACCGGCCAAGTGCGAGTCAGATTCGCACACGAAAATTTCCGTACCATAATCGAATTAAAACATTATACAAGTAGGGAATAGTATACAAAGCCATGATAAGACCTGTCGTCATGTATGGATCGGAATGTCGGGCCCTTAAGAAGGAGGATGAAAGGAGACTGCATGCAGCGGAGATGAGAATGTTGAGATGGAACCATCGCAAAATGTCAGATCTGCAAAATGACGGATTTACAAAATGACGGAATTCTGACATTCTGCTAATCGTACATTTTGCGAATCCGTCATTTTGCTAATCTGACATTTTGCGAATCCGTCATTTTGCTAATCTGACATTTTGCGATGGTTCCGTTGAGATGGATGTGTGGAGTGACAAGAATGGATAAAATTAGGAATGAATACATAAGAGGAAGTCTGAAAGTAGCACCCGTGATGGAAAAGTTGAGAGGTAATCGTCTTGGTATGGACATATAATGAGGAGGGATGAGAGTAATGTTGTAAGGCGAGTGCTTGATATGAATGTGGAAGGCTATAGGAAGAGGGGTAGACCAATGAAAAGATGGATGGATTGTGTGAAGGATGATATGTGCAAGATGGAAGTGGATGTAGATATGACGTATGATCGATCTAAATGGAAGGAAAATACATATTGCGCCGACCCCAAATATTGGGAAAAGGGTCGAATTGAAAAAATCGAACAAAAACTCTTTTATTTCTATAGAAATACATATTGTTACTGAAACTAACTTGAACAATATAACTGTCTACCTCATACGGTTCATAAGATAACAGCGTTCTTTATTCTGTGGCGGACGCTCAGTATTAGGGTCCCACACAATGTTCAATATTCCACTCGCATACTTACATTATACTCGTACATGCTTGCAAAAAACATTGCCCTCCTTCTAAGGGTTAATAGGGATGTGATCTTGATCGAAAAAAATCGATTTTCCTCTTGTATAATAATCGAGTTTTGAAAAATCGATTAATTTTATTATCCCGTCGCTACCCTGGGGTCTGACGAACCCCAAAACTGCAAAATCTCAGCCCATACACCTGACAGCGACTGACGACAAGAGGGAAGGCCACGCCATTTCAGAATACTTAGAACCACAGGCCTGTTAGTTTTATGATTAAAAAAATATTTACAAAAATGTTGTCACTGGGGTTTGCTGGACCCCCTGGTAGGGTTTAAGGGTTAAAATAATCGATTATAAAAATCGATTATACGAAAAAAAATACCCATTAATATAAAAAATTAATATCATTTTGTCACATTCTTTATCCTTTTAACTTAAACTTTATGTATGATAGATCTGAATCTAAGGAACAAACAACAAACATACTGCGGCCGAACCTAAATAATGGGAAAAGGGCAAGTAAATGATGAATTATAAATTTATGTTAGTGAACTTACTTAAAATTTCTTCATTAATTTTTCAAGGTGCTATTTTCAAAAATCGATTAAAATGTGTGAAAATATAATCGATTAATTCATAATCGATGTTTTTATTTACAAAATCTATCAATAAAATCTATTATTTTTTCACATCCCTAAGGGGTAAATGACAATGTTCAAAGTTCCAGTGCCTCATATATCAAGGGAACAAGTAATATTATGCGCTTGAACCGAAATTGGTTCAGTACTGTTCCCTGAATACGGAATTTCGCGTTCGATTGTAACAGTTTCGCTGACTCATGTGTATTTATTGGCGGTGTCTGTCAGTTCGACTGACGTAGGGTTATCACGTTTTCTTAGGATTCTGCGAACAGATTTCCTCCAGCACAGCGCAATACGACATCGAAAAATAACGAAACTATGTAACCCAATCCAAAAACTACTGGTCCGATTTAAAAAATTATTTCCCTAATGGAAAGCTAGACTATCCCTGAGTAACATAGGCTATATTTTATTCCCGTATTACCACGGGAACGGGAACTACGTGGGTGAAAGCGCGCAGAACCGCTAGTGATAAATTATAAATAACTAGCGACCTGCCCCGGCTTCGCACGGGTGCAATGCTGAATTTTCTTTGCTATAATATAAACCTTGCGGAGCCCGAGACCTTTCCAACGAATGCAAAACCATGGAAATCAGTTCGTCAGTTCTGGAGTTAAATCGTCAGGAAGGAAAACCCGACTTATTTTTATATAGTAGATATAAGACGTGTGGCACTCGGGGACTGCCGCGGTAAAGCTATTGCATAGCATTTTGTATCAACAAGACTGCCGAAAAGAAACGACTTTAGACAATGCACGGCCTTCAAGCCACACGGGTGTTATTTAAATGGTTAGCAGAGTATTCGTAATGGTGGTAGTGGTAGTGGGAGTGATGGTGGTTGTAGTGAGGGTGGGTGTGGGAGTGTGAGAGTGTGTGAGTGGGAGTGAGGGTGGGAGTGGGAGTTGGAGTGGGCGTGAGAAAGGGAGTGGAGGTGGAAGTGGGGTTGGGGGTGGGGTGGGAGTGGGAGTCAGAGTGGGAGTGGGACTGAGACCGGGACCCGGACTCGGACTCGGACTGGGACACGGAGTCGGAGTCGGCTCCGACTCGGACTCACACTCGCACTCGGACTCGGACTCGGACCTCCGTGTCCGTCGGAGTGGAGAGCGTGAGGTTTTTTTCGTTACGGAATTTCTGGATTCGGTCCCCGCGCTCAAGGCCCTCGATAGAAGCTATGCAATAGCTTAAAAAATATTAATCTCACGTCTTTTACCCCCTCGGGAAAGGCAGAGGTACTCCATTTCGGGATATATACCCACTTTTCACGAGATATTCTTTCTTTAAACGTGATAGGTGGCCCGTCGCCGGACCGGGTCTTTTACACATGTCTCAGAATTAATTCTGGGACCTGCTGGTTTCCTCACGATGTTTTCCTTCACCGTCGAGCTAGTGATGAATATGTACGTAAGTTTTGAAAAACTCATTGGTACATGCCAGGATTCGAACCCGAGCCTCACTTATTATCATCATGTAAAGCAGGCTCTTTAACCGTATGGCTATCACTACTCTGTTATAAATTAAAAAAAAAAACTTAATGCCTGAAATAAACTTCACTATGACAAAGTTGCAACTTCCCAGAGGCGATACTAAATGAATAAACTTGAATAAAGCGACTGCAACAGGTTTTACTGCTGCAAGTTCCAGATTACTCAATAAAACTTATTACAAAGTTGTTTATTCAATGGAAACAACAATGTTAGGACCGTTAGCTTGAAAATTCAATTGTAGCACTCAGGAATATGCAGGTGGTCATAGTTTAGTAAAATTAAACACTATTTCATTCATACATACATACGCTCACACTTTTTCCAGAAGAGGTAGGCAGAGACAACAGCCCGCCACCTGCTACGATCCTGGCATACCTCACGTGCCTCATCCACATCCATCAATCGGTTCATACAAGCTCGTCGGTTTCGGGTACTCTTTATCTGGCTTTTTTTCAATACATCGCCGATCTGATCGATGTAAGTCGCCCGCCTAGGTCGCCCTCTGCCGACTCGGCCCCTTATATATTTGTCTCGTTAGACGCCTTTCATCCATCCGCTCGACAAGTCCAAACCGCCTGAGCATAATAAGAGGATGTAGTGACTAAGATTGAGAAAGGAATTCCTTTCTCAATCTTAGTCACTACATCCTCTTTCAAGTCACTATTTCGTCTGCGTAAAACACTTCTGATGAAAGAAAAGTAACTAAAGTGATTTATTGTGCGATTATTGAACGCTGCAAGGAAAGAGGACACCCCACAAGGACGTTCACGGATCAAGTTAGTGACGTCCAACAAAAAGCTGGGGTCCGGAGTGCGAAGAATAAAAGAGATGAAAAGGCTTATGGATGTGAGGGAAGCGAAAGAAGTATGCAGAGATCTAGCAAAGTGGCGATCCATCGTCTCTACCCCTGTGGGATAATGGCGTGAGCAGTATGTATGTACAACACTGTGTACTTCAATATCTAGAAAACCTCTGCGAGCCTTCTTTGGAGACAAGGAGTGATAGATTATACTCATATTGTTATGTACGGAAATAGTGACTAAAATCACAGTAGGTATAATAAATCTAAAATTAAGAAATATGATAGTAACTACTGCTAGGTGGATTACGATATTCTTTTAATTAAAGGCCTGTGTTTATTTTAGGTTTAGTTTTACTAGTAATACTTTTCCATTTAAATAAATTTTAAATTATTAGCACAATAAAGGTTAAAATCATTAATCGGTTAAAGAGCCGGTCGAAAATCAGTGTGGCTCGGGTTCGAATCCTGGCATGTACCAATGAGTTTTTCAAAAACTTACGTACATATTTATCACTAGATCGACGGTGAAGGAAAACATCGTGAGGAAACCCGCAGGTCTCAGAATTAATTCTGAGACATGTGTAAATAGACCCGGTCCGGCGATGGGCTCACCACCTATCACGTTTAGGGGTCCAATGTATCTCGTGAAATGTGGGTATATCCAGTAATGGAATACCTCTGCTTACCCCCTCGGGGATGAAAGGCGTGAGATTATTTTTTTTATTTTTTTTATTTATTGGCACAAATGTGCCAATATAGTAGATTGTGTCATAAGCAAACCGATATTTTTACATTCTAGGATAGAATCCCGAACGGATTCTAATGTAGAATCATGAACGAAGTGAGGGGTTTAAAAACGCCCTCGCCTTAAAAATATCGTTCTGCGACCGAATGATAAACTCTGCTTTTCATACCTCTCTATGAGACAAAATATTGATGGCATTTTTTGCTTCTTTTTTAATATTTCCAGTGTTTTACTATCACTGCACTCACTGCTACTTCAATTAATTTTAAAATATGAAATACACAAACAATTCGATGTTGGAATTCGAAAATTTGGCGTAAAATAAAATGTGAATTATGAAAAATAACTACAAAGTGCGAGCATTGCCATAGCAATTTTTCTGACAGTGTGGCACAACCATCGAATGTCATCCAGCCATGTCAGCCTAATGCGGCGTAAAATGGAACTTTTGTTAAAGTACTTAAGCTACAGTAGCGCCAATCTTAGATGCAAACTTATTTTGCTAATCTCTGGCTAAGAATGTTGACGAATATTTTAATTCCAAATTCAAAACACTTTTATTCGCACTAATAAAAACCTTATCGGAAAAGACTTACTTTGCTTCCTTTTATTGAGAAACAAAACGTGACTTTTCGAATAGATGGTATGAAAAATATATTTTCTTTCATTTTCTTTCTTTATTGTTTGTATTACAACGTCGTGAAAAGTAAAGATTTCTCATGCAGTACATCGTCGTCATCGGGAATAAATTCATAGGAAACTTAACCTTTGTGAATATCCAATTTATGCGGGACCGTATAGACCGGTGCGTAGTGTCCCGGATTATGGGACTTGTTGATTCGAAAAGACACGCGGCGTGAATTATTCACCCCGATCACCCCCGGCCTTTGAACGTCACACGGCTCCCGAATAAAATCTCATTCTTTTGTTCTGTTTATTTGATTTTTTTTCCTCTTATATTTTTGTTCGTTTACGTGGATATTGGTATAGACGTATTTTTAATAGACTGGATCAGAAAGGGGGTAATGTTTTGTGTGTAAGTTTTAGGAGTGTCTTTCGTTTGAGGAGTCTATAGCCTAAACGGTGCGAGGTGTTGCCAGATGCATCATTATCTCCGGAGTGTCATAGGCTATACTTTTTCCCGATTGCATCAAATAGAGGGTAATGTTTAAAGCAACGTGGAACGCGTCTAGCATTAAGGGTCAAACCTCTCTTTAATGTAAGCACCATAACACTTGAGAGTTACATACCATTGGTAAGCCCTATCAAAACTTGGTCCATTACTGCCCAGAAGCGCTGAGGTCTATAATAGGGTAAATTATTTTTAAAGAGAGACCGCCAGTAAATTTAAAAACGATGAACATTATTGTATACTGATCCTTGTCCACGTCTACGTTCGCTGGAAATTTAGATTATTGAGTCACAGAAACTGTGTTTTTTTTCGGTATGTCGTTTCTTAAAAAAATAAATAAATAATCTCACGCCTTTTATTCCCGAGGGCGTAGGCAAAGGTATTCCATTACTGGATATACCCACATTTCCCGAGATATATTGGACCCCTAAACGTGATAGGTAGCCCATTTATAATATATAAAGCTCTATTTTATATAATTATATAGATGTGATCTTTTGCATCTCAGTTTCATACGTTCCTTTATACAAAAACATAACTATTTTAGTCCATTGTCCCGGTCGGCACCGTTTCCGTGACCTTGAGTCGCCCGTATTTCCCGGGGCCGTGCCAGTTACGGTTTTAGTCGACTTGTTGAATACCGCGATGGTGACGTGAATAATTTACCCCTCGCCCCTCTTTGTAGGGTGGCTGAGCTTGTTGTTTTACGGGACAGTCCTGGAGTTTTTGCGTTTCGTATTATATGGTGAAAAATGTTAAGGATAATTTTGAAAAGCATAAAACGCTAAATAGAAATACTAAATATATTTAGATAACGATTGAAGTTCGTATTGTGTATCAATGAAGGTATGGATCTAAAATTTTGTAAACAATCGCTCTTAGTTTATTGTAGGAATATCCATATATTATGTATAAGAAAATTTTAAAAATATATTATCTTTAGCGAAACAAATTATTTATTTTTTGTTCTCTCATATTATAATAAGTAGGTACACGGAAAAAACAGATTTCTTAGAATAATTTAGTTTTTTTTCACGCAAAGCAAATTTATTTAATTCAAGAAAATGGTCCTCTCCCTATAGACGTAAAGAAATATTTTCTTGATATCAGCTAAACATTATCTTAAATAAATTTATTTAAAACAAGACAGAATCATACAACTGGACAAAAATTACATTTGATCTAAGAAAGGCATAATCTTGGATATCAAATAAAAAAATTTTTCTAACAAATGATTGTCAGCTCTTAGTTTAAGAAATGTATTTCTTGATTCAAGTATTGCAATACTTTTTGCTTAAAAATATTTAATCTTGAAAATAAAAACGCGTAGTCAACTGAAGTGAATCAGTTTCTTTATTCAAATATTTTAATAATAACCTAAAGATTGTGTTTTTTTAGATCAACATTACTATAGCATTAGACCAAGTAAATTTAATGTATTCGATGAAATTAATGTTTCTTTGGTTTCAAATTACCAGATTCTTTGATCAAGAAATACTGAACTAATTGTAAGTAATAATATTTTTCGTTTTAGTATTTTATGTACTTCGATTTATATATTTCTTTTTTAATTCAATAGTATTTTATTTAATTTCAAGAATATATTATGTTCCGTCTATATAGGATGTTAATTGATTCAAGATTATGTTTATTTGGTTCGAATTACCCGATTTCTTTGGTCAAGAAATACTTAAAAGAGAAGATCTTCCTTTAGGCGAGGTGATCGTGCCTGGGGAACGCGGTCCAACGGTTGATGTCGGACAGTTGTATTTATACAAACTCATTAGAAAACTCCGATAGCGCGGTTTAGAACTCGGCCGTCTATTGGCGCGTTCTATGTAGTGTCGCTACATCACTCCCCCTCCAAGACCGGAGGTCGATTTCTTGTGCAGCGTCGATGCTTCGTAGGTAGCTTGCAAGTACCAGTGCTGCTCCAATGGACCTGAATTGGCGGATTCTGGCTTGCTGTGCGACTGCTGCTGTGATGAGTGATGGCGATGCGATGCTGCTTCTGAAGTCCAGGTGTTCCAGAAGGTTGCGCTGATGTCCAGGTGTCGAGGGTCACCAGTATGTAGGAACGGAGGTGGAATGGTCCTCCATCGCGAAAAGTGAAGATCTTCCGTCAGGCGTGGTGATCATGCCTGGGGACCGCGGTCCAACGGTTGATGTCGGACAGTTGTATTTATACAAACTAATTAGAAAACTCCGATAGCGCGGTTTAGAACTCGGCCGTCTATTGGCGCGTTCTATGTAGTCTCGCTGCATAAGTAATAATGTTTTTCGTTTCAGTACAATAAATACTTCAAATTATTATATTTTATTTCTAGGTACATTATTATATTTCTTATCTTATTATACTTCCGAAGAATTATATTTCTAGGTACATTATTTCGAAAGAAATATTTTTTCTTGAACTGAGAAAACATTACTTGATTTGATAATATTGTAAGTTATTCATGCAAGACGCATTGATCCTCTTAGGGAAATTTTAAAATATTTTAAGCTAAGAGTATTGAAACTTAAATTTAAGGCAAATGTGTGCTCTTGAAATAAGTACTAAATATCTTAACCGAAGAATTATATTTCTAGGTACATTATTTGGAATGAAATATTTTTTTTTGAAACAAGAAAATATTACTTTATTTAATAATATTACAAATTATTGATGCAAGACACATTGATACTCTTAGAAGAATTTAAAAATATTTTAAGCTAAGATTATATTCTTGACTGAATAATATATTTTGAGAAAAAAAATGTTTCAAGGTAAGATCAACAGAATTTTTAACTCGACACAATATTTTTGAATCAAGATGATATATTTTAAGTCTAAAAAAATATTCCAAGATATTTGTTTTACTAAAATGAAGAAATCCTTTTTTTCTGTGTACCTACTTAAAAATAATTTATTCTCCAAACTTTTTAACAAATAATTGCGTTCTTAATATTTTGTGAAGATTTTCATATCTTAAGGGTAACTAGCTTTTACCCGCGACTTCGCTCGCGCACGTTTATTTCACTCCCTTAGAGTTTGAATTTAGCAAAATCCTTTCTTAGTGGATCCCTACACTGTATAAACTATCTATGTGCAAAATTTCAAGTCGTTAGACCCAGCGGTTTAGGCTGTGCGTTGATACATCACCAAACACCATCAAGCAATAGTGTATCCGATATAACAGATACACCATAGAAAATCTATTTATTATATCTCTAATCTTATATGCCTAAGGTTGCATAAGACAAGGCAGGATACCACATATTGAGATGGCCAAAAAAAGTCCAAAATTTGTCCCGTATTTACCCAAAATTTGGTGTCCCCATCCTACGAAGGAAATGGGTCAGTTTTTAGAGCTGAATGGCCGACGGCGCACCGCCTTAATGTGTCGTTTTGTTTTTAATTTTTTTTTAATGCGTGACGACAGCGTAATGAGCTGGGGATAGGGTAAAACGGTGTTATGTTTTAATCTAATTGAAGTGTGACGTCGGAAATGTATGTTGATTATTCATAATAATATGTAGCATTGTTTAAGAAATTTGGAATATTTGCTGAATATAAATAGGCATTTATGCTTGCGTCTGTCCGTCCGTCTGTCTGTCACCAGGCTGTGTCTCTAGAACCGCGATAGCTAGACAGATGAGATTTTCACAGATGATGTATTTCTATTGCCGCTACAACAACAAATACTAAAAAAAAACTAAATAAATATTTAAATTGGGCTCCCATACAACGAAAGTGGTTTTGAAAATCATTGTGTCACTTATTGAATTTTTTTATTGGTGTACAATAAAGAGTTGTAACTTAAGTATTTACTTACTAACTTACTTATTACCTACTTTCTATTTTTATCTATCTTTATTCTGGTGCAGTCGGGTTCTACGACCACGATCATTAGTGCACTCGTCAAGCTACGCGCGTAGCATAAGTAAGCGCTACGCCGTAGCAGATGTAGACCTGCTACAAATGGTCGATGGTATTGAGGTGATTTGTAACCTGCTTTAATGATATTTCATTTTATAATAACACTAGCGACCGCCCCGGCTTCGCACGGGTGCAATGCTAACACTAAAACCTTCCTCTTGAATCACTCTATCTATTAAAAAAAATCCAAACCCAAATCAATTGCGTAGTTTTAAAGATTTAAGCATACAAAGGGATATAGGGACAGAGAAAGCGACTTTGTTTTATATTATGTAGTGATGATACATACATATTGGGGTAGGCAGAGACAATAGTTGGCCCTATGCTACGAGCCTGGCAGATCTCTCGTGTTTAATCCACATCCATCAAACGACTCATGCATGATCGTCGGTTTCGGGTAATCTTTATATGGCTTTTTAATACATCGCCGATCTGGCCGCTGTAAGTACGCCTAGGTCGTCCTCTACCGACTCGCCCATTCGCAACACACTTGTATATTTGTCTAGTTTTATATCGCTTTACTAGATGTCGCGCGGTGCGCGAGGCCGCAAGCGGCCACGCGTGTCTCTGTGCGGTTCGATTGTGACAGAAAAATAAAGTCTAATTTTGGGGCGGCCATCTTGTTTTAGCCATTTTAAGTCGAAAAATAAAAACATTTTGTTAAATATTGCTTTGCATGGCAACACTGCTTACTGAGACCCACAATCGCTCCATACAACCCAACTTTCCAAAGTGTTGCCAACTTGCCTAAAAATACTGATAATAATTATAAAAATCCAATTTTTTCAGTAAAGAGAGAATGCCATAGCGGCCATCTTGTTTTTCCAGTTTTTCGGATTTTTCTGGTAAACTACAGGATATGCCCTATGCAATGACACCAATCACGTATCTATAGCATATTGGCATCTGGGAGATCAATTCGGGTCTTTTGAGGTCTACCCTATAAATTCAATCGGCCATAACTTTCAGTGTTGCCAGCTGAAATTCAAAAAACCTACAAAAGGTCATAGGGAGAGAAAAAATGTACCGTTGACTGTTACTCGTTTTTGCAAAATAGTAAAATTTCGAGTTTTGACTTTTTGCATTAAAAGTAAAAAAATACCCCAAATTTTGGGAAAATTCTTAAACATGGAAATACTCTGTACTGAGACCTCTAACCCTGCCATACAAGCCAACTCGCTCAGGTGTCGCCATCTTGCCGAAAATCGACATTCAAAATCGGGTAAAATCCATCCTTTTCTTTGAGAGCCAATCACAGGGCGGCCATCTTGTTTTTCTGGTTTTTTGGATTTTTCTGGTAAACTACAGGACATGACCTACGTGATGACACTAAAAAAAACCCTGAAGCATATTAGCATCTGGGAGATCAATTAGGGTCAACTGGGGTCTAAAACCACTCCAATTTTAAAACACTATTTCGCGGCCGCCATTTTGTTTTTTCAACTTTTTAAATAATTTTCGTAAATCATCTTAAAAGTTTTACAGATTCCAAAAATTTCAGTCGGATCGGCCGGAAAACAAAAGAGATACGATAGGCAAGCCTGGCCGCCATTTTGTTTTTTTGAAAAGTCGGAATTTTCCCGGGGTCACCCCGCCATCTTGAACACTTTTTTCATATATGACTTGACTCCAAAACGACTCCTTCTGGGAGAACAATTATGTCAATCAGTCAGTCAGTGAGTGAGTGAGTGAGTGGTAGTCCAGCTTTATATATTATATCGCTTTATATTACTACTTAAGTAAATTCTTTTTGGTTTCATGTCTGGGTTTTAATAGTTTTTAAATGTATTTAGGTTTAACACCAGTGATACTATAGGTATATTGACCGCTGATATACGTAATAGAGTTTTTCATAAATAATTTTTCAGAATATACATAATTCACATAGGAAAAGGTCCAATTATATACCCCAAATAAACTTGAACTACCTTATTTGTAGTTATAGTACCTATGCCTTACGTCAATATTTTACTTTACGTCGTACGTTTAAATTACGTCGCCTTACTCTGCTAACATGTTTAAATACGCCGACAAATTTCTATTTTCACAAGACCCCAAACTATGTTAAACGAACGGTTTATTAAACCAACCCTAGCCTGAGCGATAGCATCGGACCCAGTGATTAATGGCCCGATTGCACCAACCCAATTAGCCTAATGCTTCCTCCATAGATTTAAACGACGGTTATCACTACTTGTTCGCTTCCTTTCCAGTTAGGGACGGATGTTGTAATGGTTTGCTTAATCGATTTCAACACGTGACTATCAGGTATTAACAAGTGTGTAGCGATACCTGGCGGGACTACATAGAACTGAATAGACGGCAAGTTCTAAACCGCGCTATCGAAGTTTTCTAATGAGTTTGTATAAATACAACTGTCCAAAATTCCTGAAGGAAGATCTTCCCGTTTCACGATGGAGGAGCATTCCACCTCCGGTCCTCCAAAAGTGCATTACTCCTAACTAACCAACTTAAAATCTGCTGCCTAGTTCATCTCAGAGTGTACAAAAACAATATAATTTTCCCGTAAAATCTGCTTTAGAAGTTAAATGTAAGTAAAGTTGAAAAAGAAAGAAGAAAGAAAGAAAATATATTTATTGCCACAAACAAATAAATTTCAAAACATTTCTCGGCACCTTGATAGCTTGGCAAAAGTAGAATAATCAGCTTGTTTTACTAAGCCATAATACATCATACTTGACTCAGTAGATCTGGTTTTCATTATTCCCCTATTTACTCTATAAGATGGTATGCGAGTAGTTGAAAACTAAAAACATTGTAGTTTTCCCGTAAAACTGCTTTTGAAAGAGTCAGAGGCAATTCCAGGGAAATTACATAACCGCTAGCAATCAAGCAAACGCCGGCGAAAGAAATACAAAGAGTGTATCAAAAGCAAAGCTTTAAGACGTGGTGTGGTGCCGCGGGGCGTATCTTTGCTCGGTGTGGCTGCATTTTTAGCGGAGCGACCTGCGGAGCGGGCAGCGGGTAACAGTCGAAAGATATTATATACCAGCGGTTTTGCGCGGTTTCACCCGCCTAGTTCCCGTTCCCGTGGGAATACGGCAATAAAATATAGCTTATGTTACTCCGGGATATTGTAGATTTCCAGTGGTGAAAGAATTTTATACAATGCATATCTTGCACTTTCAAGAACATCCTTCTTCAAGGTGCAAGATATGTTCCTGAAAAGTTTTTGCTCCATAGAAAGTAAGATAAAAAACGTTAGTTTTGCATTTATAATGTTGGTCGGGATTATATTGAAAATAATAATAATCATAGAGGAACTGTTTCATTTGTTTGCGCTGGAGTTAATGCAACGCTGCAATAATCTCTTATCCAAAATCTTGTATATTCTTGTTCGTTTTTTATATAAATTATTCCTAGAATGTTAATTATTGTATACATAATATTAACGTATCATGCCTGAGCTAACTTATTTAAAATATCAATTTGTATAACCCTGTATGCATGCAATAAAAATATTCATTCATAATACTGAGATACGTGTGCGGCGTCTGTTGACGATTTGTGGAATTACAGTGATGGCTTTCATAATAAAATTAAATGAAACTTCTCACTGGCAGTAAATACAGAAAGAATGAAAAATAATGGCCACATGCGTTAAGAAAATAGTGCGTGATCAGAGCCTAAAGGGTAAACGTAATTCACATTAGTTAATTGTAAAAAAAATTAACATTCGATTGGTCGACGCCAGTGTCAGTGTCAATGACATGACAATGATGACTCACTATTTTCTTACTGCGAATTCAGTGTAGTAGTAATTTATCTCATTTCCTACTATAATATTATAAACACGAAAGTATAGATGTATGAATCTTTGTTCCTCTTTCACGCAAAAACAACTGAACGGATTTTTATGAAACTTTACAGTTACATAGCTTATACATCAGAATAACACATAGGCTATATTTTATCCCCGTATTCTGAGAACTACGCGGGTGAAACCGCGAAAATTTAATATACTTACTCGGCTTACAACTTTGAGTGCGAGCGCTAGCATTGACACCCCACCTTTACCGTTTACCGCCGAGTCAAAAGAAGGCCAAAGCTAGCTAAGATTGAGTCGCTACCAAAGCAGCGCCCGCGGCCATGCATGCAAATGAGTTGGACTAGTGTTGCAGTTGTAGACCAGTGTTGCCGCCAATGTTTGTTGTGTTTCCAAATACAAAATACAAATGATCAGTGACGCACGGGTTCAAATCCGTGTCAAAAATGAAAATGAGTTTCTCAAAAGTTACGTACATATTTATCACTATCTCGACGGTGAAGGAAAACAGGCAGGTCTCAGAATTCTGAGAATTAATTCTGAGGCATGTGTACAGACCCGGTCCGACGATGGGCTCACCAGCTATCACGTTTAGGGGTCCAATATATCTCGTGAAATGTGGGTATATCCAGTATTGGAATACCTCTACCTACCCCCTCGGGGATAAAAAAGGCGTGAGATTATATATATATTATATGATATGGAGGAATAAATAAGACACAACTCCTCGGTGGCAGCGACGACGGGAGACGAGACAGTTTATTTTTATTTTTAAAAAGCACGACATCACAAATAATCAAGTGCAAGGTACAACTCCATACAACCATATGATTGCATCTACTTGTCAACAAAAAATAATAAATAAATAGCTACAAGGTTATAACAAAAATATTGTCATAAATCAAACAGTTATAACCAAAAAAACTGAAACATTAATCCGGTTTCCCGTCGTGTCATTACACGAAGATGGTAATCTTAATGCGGCATTTCCTTCTTGTATTTTGTTTTCTTTCGCTGATTGTCCAATTTTACAAGTCGTTTATTGTCTTTGCTGATGGGAGATAGTGATTGTTAATTAACTGGGAAACAAGTTTTTAATTTGTGAGCATTTTGGGTGATTTATTCGGTGGGTCGTTTTTTTTTCGACATTTTTCGTGGATTCCCTTATTTGTTAGTAACTGAACGAATGTTGATGAGTGAAAGCGCAATATGATAAATCGCTAAACGCCACATTCGCAAAACGTTTATCATCTTCATCCACATCCATCTAGTGACTCATGCTCATTTCGCATGCTCGTCGGTTTTGGGAACTCTTTAACTGGCTTTTATAAAACATTTTATGTTGCGACTACAGGCCGAGGTGCGGTTGCACTTAGTTTTTACGTTTTTTTTTAAATTAAGTTATCACGTGGAGGAGATTGCTATCGGTTTACTATTTCCTCCTCCCAGGTGGCTTTATTCGATCATATGAATTTCACTTGATAACACATTATACATTGCTATTTAACACTAATATTAATATTTAACTTAAATCTATTGTTTTTTTTTCTTTTTCCCCCTCGTTTTTTTGGTATATTTTTACTTTTTGCCGGTTAGGTTAGACTACATTTGATCAAAAAACAAGTGGCTACACCTAGTTCTAACCGGTTAAAACTAGGTGTAGCCGCACTTCGGGCTCTAGCTGTAACATATATTTAAAGAAGATGTTTCAAAGATTTATACATTTGACACTCTTATTCGCCTGCCTAGTTTCTGCAGCGCTTTGGACATAATGGATGCAAGACGGAAATTTGGTCGCGTCTAGAGCACGATAAGTGTCCAAACAATGTCCCAAATGTCCCGCTAACGAGCCAGCAAACTGTTGGCAAGCGGGCAGCACTAATTTTGCCGGACTACTTAATCTCTTTATTAATATTCGACCAGAGTGTCGGGTTTGTTAGCTTAGAAGCTGGATTCGGTACTGAATTTGTGTGTTCCAAATATTTTAGTGGTCTAACATACCGAACATTTGGTTTTGTAGTTGAATATATTGGAGGATAATTTCTTGGACATGTGCCGTTAATGGTACTGATTCTGCTTAAAACAACTAAACTTACTTTAGTTTACTCCTGTCATTTTCTTTCTCCTAGAAAAGAAAAGAGAGGAGAGATATTTAGTCCTGTCAAATTAAAATAAGTCCTGTCAACTAAGACATTTTCATAACGTGTTTAGTGCATGTTAAACGTCACGACTAAAATACAGCCTCTGACAGGACTAAATTCGGTAGTTTAATCTTCTGTCCCTTTTCTTTTTTTGAGGTAAGACAAAGACAGGACTAAACTGACTAAGTTTAGACGGTGTGAAGCAGAATCGCCCCCAATGACTACTTAAACAAAATATCATCATAAATGTTGTAGTTGTCTTCTTCTGACTGACTGATTAGCTGACTGACTGATCGATTAATTGGATGGAATTTTCCACTAAGGTTCCTTAAATGACGTAAGTGAGCACCGAGAAGGGATTTGGGAAAATTCCCAAGGGAACGGGAATAAAATTGATCGGTGTGAGCAACGCCGCTGGGCATCTGCTAGTATTAAACATTTTCTGATGACGCAATGGAAGCGTGCCATTAATAAACAAGTAATAGGCACGTAGAAGTGTAACTGGACCTTTATTCAAAGACCGCAACAGAAAACAACATAACTCAACTTACCCTCCAAAACTCGTTCCAACATAATCATGTTATCAATTCGCAAGGGGAAAGCTTTTCACTTAATTACTTACATCTCGTAGTTTTCGCGGAAAACCCGCGGGAAGGGTCTGTCCGTTTGTTACACGTAATCTCACGCCTCTCTCCCAGCGGGGTAGGCTGGAACAATAGGCTGCAATTAGCAAAAATCTGTCGTGCTTCATTCAAGTGACTTATCTCGCCATAATACTATTGTGTCTGCATTCCGTTACGAGACGGAATAATATTTAGTTTACTTTAATTCGGATAGGGCTGTCACTTTCTTTTATAAGATGTTTAATTAAAAAAAGCCAAATATAACTTAAAAATGTAACTTAAAGACTAAAAAAACTTACTTCAACTTAAACGGTTTTCTCATAGATACCATTGTCAGAACTGGACCAAATTGGCGCCACATGGGAAGCACCAGCTTTAAAAAAAATCGGTTGTCTGTAAAGTCGGTTTACTGACGATAGTTGAACGTGACAACGTCATAAGAAAATACTGATGGAATGGATTGTGCCTCTTTGTCGCTCGTTGCGCGCTCTCGCTTGCACTTCAAGCCTTAAATGGAACGCCTCAGAGCGAGGTAACGCCGCATACGTCATATTTTTTCGAGCGTACAGCCGGCTCCATCGAATTATAAGACGTTATCACGTCAAAAAGATTCATCAAAATCGGTTCACCCAGTCGAAAGTAATAAAAAACAAAACAAAAAAACATACAGTCGCTTTGAAAACCTCCCCCTTTTTTGATGTCGTTTGCAAACACCTTTTCATGTATACCAAACACCCACAGATAACCTTTTGACGAGAAGCCAGGAAACACGAAGTGGCAACTTCTGCACAGTTTTTGTGCAGAAAATTTCCCTGGAGACACCCGGAGTGTTATTTTAATACTATTCTTACCCATGGAGATGTTATTAAATTATGTAAATTTTGTTTGTTACAGGTAAGTCTTGGATCGCGTGTTACACGTTGGAAATTGGTCAGGTTTGTTATTATATTTTATCTTCTACTAGCTGACCCGACAGACGCTATCCTGTAAAAATGTGATAAATGAAAGACCACTCGACAGATTTTAAGCAAACTTCACATAAACCATCTGCTAAATATTACGAATAAAGCCTAAAAATTTGGTTTGGATAGGTGAGCCCGTTCTAGATTTATAATATTCAACGAAGAGTGGCATTGATTTATATATATAGACTAGCGGATGCCCAGCGGCGTTGCCCGCTTGGATTTAGTTTATTCCCGTTCCCTTGGGATTTTCCAAAAATTCCTTCATACCAATTTCCTATGACATATCAGACACCTTCATACCATTTTTCAAGTTTCTAGGTGTTATCGTTTCGGAGTAGTACGTATTTCTCTTTTTAACCAGTTTTTTATATTTTCCCGTGAGAATGAGATATTTTCTTGGAATAAAAAGTACCCTAAGTAAGATGGAGTAAGATGGAATAAGACCCTGGAGTAAGATGTTGACTCGGGTACTCAGTTATCTCCATACCAAATTTCATCAAAATCCGTCCAGTAGTTTTTGAGTGATGCGTGCACAACCAAACAGACAGACAAAAATTCCAAAAATTGGTGTTTCGGTATCTATATCGATAACTATATACACAACCGTAATTTTTTTTTTAAAATATTTAATGTACAGACACGGCCCCGTTAGAGTTTTATTATATGTATAGATGTACATAAAAGAAGAAACTCACTGGCTAACTGATCAATCAACGCAATTAAAAAAACCGCTGAGTCTAGAAGCATGACATTTTGAACAATAATAATACATACATACATACATAATCTCACGCCTATTTCCCATTGGGGTAGGCAGAGACAACAGACCGCCACTTGCTACGAACCTGGCAGATCTCTCGCGCTTCCTCCACATCCATCAAACGACTCATGCATGCTCGTCGGTTTCGGGTACTCTTTATCTGGCTTTTCTCCAACACATCGCCGATCTGATCGATGTAGGTACGCCTAGGTCGTCCTCTACCGACTCGCCCATTCACAACACCCTTGTATATTTGTCTCGTTAGACGACTTTCATTCATCCGCTCAATGTGACCAAACCACCTGAGCATTCCTCTTTCAATCCTAGTCACTATATCATCTTTCAAGCCGCAACGCTCTCGGATCACACTATTTTTCACTCTATCTATCACAATAATAAGTGAATAAATAATAATCTAACACACTTTGTGACCGAGTGGTTGGCAGAGGTATTCCATTTCTGGAAATACCCCTTTTCACGAGAATATTCGACCCCTAAACATGATGGGTGGTAGCCCATAGCCGAACCTACCGGACGTAATGCGCATACCGTGAAAATGTGTCTTAAATTGTAGTTTGTAAACAAAATAGGTCCATCAACGTTCTCGATTCTGCATTACAGCGACTAAACTTATGTTAGTTTAGTCCTGCCATTTTATTTCTCCTAGAAAAGAAAAGAAACGAGAGATATTTAGTCCTGTCAAATTAAAATTAGTCCTGTCAACTAAGGCGTGTTTAGCAATTTTAGCGACGATGTAAAAAGGTCATAGATAAAAGTGACAGATAAGGACGTTCATAAGGTTCAAATTAGTTGGTTGTTCCATGTTTGACATTACTCTTCAACCTATGGTTTGTTTCTGTCCTTTTTCTTCCGAGTTCTATGGAGAAGGATAGGCTAACTTAAAATTAGGAATTTTAGCTGGTCTGCAGAATCGAGTCCATTGGTTTCTTACTTAAAAAGCACATCAGCAAATTAGGTTATATATGACAAAGCATACACAGGAGACGTTTCCATCATAAATGCACCAAAATTATGGCGTGCACACTAAACTAACATCGCATGCTGTTGCAACGAGTCCCGTGGGATAAAATGCGCCAGCTATTATCATTGTCTACAATTAATTACGTGGCTTGGCCGTCGTGTCGTCCCTTGGGCACAATCATTTAGAGCAACATATTATAGTAATTAGGACTAAGTGTGAATTATGATAGCATCGGATATTTCATTGTATCGAAATTAAATTGCAAGTAGATAAATAAAGAAAAACAGGCCCGGTCCGGCGATGGGCTCACCGCCTATCACGTTTAGGGGTCTGGACCCCTAAATGGGGTATAATTGTAAATTAAATATAAATATAAATTAATAACTATAATTTGTAAAATGAAAACAGACTTCTATTTTCAGAGGTGTTTTAAGATAATCTTTTTTTTTTATTTAAAAAATAAAATAATCTAATAAATAATCTCACACCTTTTATTCGCGAAGGGGTAGGCAGAGGTTTTCCATTTCTGGATACACTCACTTTTCACGAGATATTCTTCAAACCCCTAAACGTGATAGGTGGTGAGCCTATCGCCGGACCAGGACTCCTCACGATGTTTTCCTTAACCGACGAGCTAGTGATAATTAATATGTACGTAAGTTTTGAAAAACTCGTGGCCAAAAGCTAGTTCTGTAATAACACCCTACGAGTGTACTGGGAATAAGTTCAGATAGATTATTAAATAATCTGAAAAGTTTCGGAATCCTCTGAATTGAAACTCGGCCAGGGTTGGCATTAATAATAGAAAACCTGGGATTTCTCTAGGGCACACATTTGTATTACAGGGTAATCTAGAGGGTTGTGGGGTCGGCATTTTGGGGTTACGCTCACGGACCTACGTAAATGATGAATTTCATTTTTATGTTGTTGTTTTAGTTATTTTTCTTTTTTCAGGCAATATTTCGATTTATATTCAGAATGAATTCTGACATGTGTAACAGACCCGGTCCGGGGATGGGCTCACCACCTATCACGTTTGGGGGTCCAAAGAATATCTGGTGAAAAGTGGGTATATCCAGAAATGGAATACCTCTGCCTACCTCCTCGGGGATATAAGGCGTGAGATTATGTATGTATGTATGTATTTTTATTAGTTGATCTTAAATAACGTAAACAGAGGTCCATATTATATAATACCTATACTTTATTTCTGACGTACATATAAAATAACCAACCAAGCTATTTTACACGTAGTGTTGGCGACGTTCGAGCGCTATTGGCAAGTAATTGACCCCGAAATTTCCGAAATACAACTCCCTGCGGCCAGAAGTCCTCCTTCGTGAAGGTTTCCAGATGATGGGTTGGTACTCTCACCACAAAATAATTGAAATTCGTTTTGCGGCCATACTCCAACCGTTCAACCCTCAATGAGAGAGTGGAGTTCTTAACTATGTAGTCTACGACATCTTGAACCTTCATACGAGTAGACGAGACTTCGTAGACTTAATGCTGGACACCAGGATGTAGGCAATCCAAGGAGACTGCCATCCCTGGACACGAAACTGACCAAGCGTCTTCTGCGCCTGGACAGAGACAGCTTGCGAGCGGTATCGGGAACCATCACTGGACACTCCTCACTTAACGGATTAGGCGCAAAATGCCACATTCGCAAAATGCCACATTCTCAAAATGTCACATTAGCAAAATGCCACTCTAACAAAGTGCCATACTTGTTCAACTCCTTTTCTTGCAATATGTTCGAGAGTGTGGCATTATGCGTAAATGGCATTTTGAGAATGTGGCATTTGGCGAATGTGGCATTTTGCAATGTGACATTTTGCGAAAATCGAATCTGTCATTTTGCGAATGTGGCATTTTGTGCCTCATCCCACTTAACAAACACCTACACACCTTGGGTATTACTGACAGCCCACTTTTCAGAGCGTGCATGGGGGCGGTAGCGCATGTGCTCCTGGACTGCGTTGGCGTTGCCCAGATCCGAAAGGAAATTCTTGGAACACCAGAATCCCTTGCAGATACCCTGAGCAGACTCGGAAGTCTGATCTGCTTCTGGAGGTGCTTTGGTTGGAATGATCGACCGCCAGGCTCACGTACAATGGTCTAATCTAAGGAATAAGTGCGGAAACCAAAACCCATAACATAGAACATAGAAGCCTCCGCTGTCCGTCTATCCCTCTGTTTGTCTGACTGTCAGCAGGCTATATGTCATGAACCTGTAAACCCTAATATGTACCTTGACAGTTGAAAGTTTTAGCATTGACATAAATTAAAAAATTGAAGGAGATATACGAGAGACGGGTGTAATTTTAATAAAGGTGATAAAAAAACGCTAGAAATGTTTACAGAGTGTAACGTATATTCTTATAGTCGCTATAAAAATTTAAAATTAACCTAAATAAATAAAATAGAAAATAAAAAATCTCACGCCTTTTATCCCCTAGGATGTAGGGAGAGGTATTCCATTGCCGGAAATACCCACTTTTATTATAATTATCATATGCGACCCCTAAACGTGATAGGTACTGGTGATGTACCTAACCCAGATTGTTAAAAAATTCCGCCGAAACGGGAATAACTGGGATCCACATACCCGATATTAGTCTATAATAGTCGATACTCATTTACATGACTGACATATCATCGGCCCTTCTAAAAGATTCAGTGTACGGTCACCCATAAATTATTTCGTCGTATTGATGGTTGCCATAATCAATACTAACGGGCTGACGGCAAACGATCCTATCTCAAGCACGCGATGGTACCGGGCCGTGCTTTGCACTTACGTAGTTTTGTTACGGACGAGCGGGATACAAGGAGCGACATTGGAGAATGAAGCTTAACTTATAGACTATAAGCCTTATAATTTATTGTCGATTGCGTAAACTGTTACATCTGTTTGCTGGGATTGCTTTATGAAACGATTCCGTGATGGTTATAAATGGCGGATTTATTAGTGAAATAAGTTGTGATTGTGGTTTGTTTTTGTATTAATATGTTCGTAGTAAACTAGGTTGGCTATTTCTTTCCGGTTAAAATTGCGTTCTAACAAATTTTGCTGAAATAGTTTTAAGGGTAAATGTACTTATAAATCTTCGAATCGAGTTTTGGAAATCATATCAGAATAATTAATTACATTTATCTAGTCCACTAGAAGTGGTTACTTTAAAAGGTATTTCAAAATATATATAAAACAAAATTGCTTTACTCAAATGACTTTATGTTGTGATGGACTTAACTTAAAATATTTCAAATTTTCTATCTCTTAAATTGTAGCTGCAAGGATTGATTCTATAATACTACGAGTATATTGGCTGCGCCCATTTCGGACGAGCCTAAATTAGCGTTCAAGCTTAAGTTAATTTGAAAACCTGTGGTGAGGTGACATCTTCTATTTTAGAATTAAAAAAAATCCCTTTAAAAAATAAAGATTAAAAATCCGTCGCACTGCCTTCCATGACGTGTCACAAGCATAAAAAAAAGTCAGCACATCTTCTATTTTTATTGGAATGAGTAAGGAAAACTGATTTTTAGGGTTAAATATCTCGAAATGGGAAAAACAGTCTGTATTTATGTCCATGTGTTAAGGCCATTTTCTACAGACGCCACTAATAATGATGTCAAAGCTTGAGGAGGTATACCATTTCAGATAGACAACCTTATTTAAAATCTTGCGTATTACAGCTCGCTATCAGTGCTGATGCCATTTCTATATGTAGTCCCCACCCTATGCGTTTCAAGCTTCGTATGTATAGTCGATTACCTTATTATAGCGGCGGCTGTGTCCTTATGTGCTGAGGCCACTTGGGACCCATGGATACTGTTTCTTTTAAGGTTGTTAAGTGTTAGTCGTTTAGGGCGAAATTGCGGAAATCAAGAGCGCTGGGCTTTTAAGAGGACAATAAGTACAATGTATGTACGCATACGGTTTGTTCCTTGTTGGTACCAATCTTTCGTCCCACATTCCAAAAAAATCTTGTTTCGTCTCACATTGATGTTGGATTCCGTATTCGTCCCATTTTCTCTGCGATGTGCTTTAGGAAAGAGGGATAAAGAGAATCCGAAACTGATGAATTGATGACTAATGAACATCTAAGAATCGATTGACTAAATTAGTCAGCGATAATGTAGTTTTCTTTTAGTTAGCATTTTTACATTCGCTTCAGTAGTTCCAGAGATTACCCGCAACTTACAAACAAACTCTCAATTTTGGTGTATTCCCGTTGTCCCCATTGACGATATCCCCATTGAGTGGGGACAGCGGGAATTGAATAACTTTTTAATCTTTTGAATGTTTGAGAGTTTCTCATTAGTTACTTTGCCATTGGATAAGAATGTGGTTTGAGTCTATTTCTTCTGTTCAGTTCTGGGTACGTATTTGAATGTCTAAAATTAAAAAACCTAACGTAAAATAACTTACGTTTAAAATCCCTAAAATCGGAATACCTAATGTTTTAATATACCTACGCAGCGAATACTTACCTACGAAATATCTTAGATTATAATATAATATTACTGAAGCGCTCGTAGTCCTGCGGTGCCAGTGTGTTTGTAACGATCACAATGGTTAAGCAAAGTTGGGTGCGGTCAGTCAGTGGATGGGTGACCGCCTAGTGGCATTTATATCACGAACGTTTCCTTGTTTTCGAAGGCACGTTAAATTTTTGTTGTGTTTACGCACAGTGCAAGTCGTTAAGCCATGTCAGATACCCTTGGGTGGCTTGAAAAATTCTGACTGTTAAGTGGCCACTAGCTTAACAACATCTCCCAATCCGCGGTGGGCTCGCGTGGGAGATTAAAGCCGATACTTCCTCATGTGTGAGGAAAGACCCTTAGCTCAGCAGTGGGCTGTTACGGGTTGATGATGACGATGATAATATTACTAGATGTTCCCAGCGATTTCACAAAAAAAAATTAAAATATGTGCAGTAGTTTCGAAGTCTGTTAATTATATACAAGCACAAATATTATACAATCTAAAACATATATTTCTTCTTCATAATATTAGTATAGATAGGAATTGTATAGGTAAATGAAATTATTTCAAGAAAGTAGATATGTGGAATCTAAGAGTTCCTTCACTGATAATAATAATAATATAATCTCACGCCTTTTATCCCCGAGGGGGTAGGCAGAGGTATTCCATTACTGGATATACCCACAGTTCACGAGATATATTGGACCCCTAAACGTGATAGGTGGTGAGCCCATCGCCGGACCGGGTCTGTTTACATATGTCTCAGAATTAATTCTGAGACCTGCGGGTTTCCTCACGATGTTTTCCTTCACCGTCGATCTAGTGATAAATATGTACGTAAGTTTTTGAAAAACTCATTGGTACATGCCAGGATTCGAACCCGAGCCTCACTGATTTTCGGCCGGCTCTTTAACCGTTCGGGCTATCACTGCTCTTCCTTCACTAAGTATTCTGGTATTGAGGGACATTTCTCATATAACCGTTTAAATGAATGGCTGTCCGAGTGTCCATTTCAGCGTATAAATGTTCTTCCCAAAAGGGTTTGATGTCAGACACACTAGGGATGGGAAGGTGTAATCTTACCTGTGTTGTTATCGATGTAATAAATAACTAGTTATTTAGGCAATAAAGGTAGTGGACCCCAACATTAATTCCTCAGTCGATGAAACTTTGCAGGATTGTAGTATAGTATGAGACAATACTTGCATAAAAAAATCCAAAAAAAAACCTAACCGAAGTTAGGTTTTTATACTAAAAAAAATTTTTTTTTTTGGTTGATAATTTGATAATTTCTGAAAATAATGTAGCGAGACGGTTTTTATTTATGATTTTCCTATTGAAAGTCCACAACGACTTAAATAACATTCCAGTTAAAAAAATGGACTGAGCAATTTTCCCGTGCAAGGTACATTTACGTCTGAGTTTTGTCGTTTCTACCAGGAGATCTTTTTGGATATTTCGCATATAGCTTTCTTAACACTCATGAATATTGCTGGCGAAGAAAATTTTCACTGAGCATTTTTCCCAACAAAGATATCAAATAAATAAGTATTTCAGTAAAAATACCTAACTTCGGTTAGGTTTTTTTTTTGGATTTTTTTATGCAAGTATTGTCTCATACTATACTACAATTCTGCAAAGTTTCATCGACTGAGGAATTAATGTTGGGGTCTTCATACAAAAATCCGCTTCATTGCCTGGACTAATTTCCTGCCGAAGTTTCCACTACAGTCCAACTTTTTATTATTATATAACCAGAATATATTTCTTTATATATTTTAGTATGAATATTACAAATATGTACCAATCAATAAATTACTATTCCCTTTCTAACTTACTATATTTCTAGATGTTAAAATCAAGTACCTATGTAAAAAAAATCTCATTGTATCTAATCCTAAGTCGATAGTTACAATATTGTTAGAATTAAGATTAAATTCAGCACTCTAGGTCTATCATTAATTCATTACTTATGAATCTGTAAATATTGTTATAACATGAGTGTCTGTTGCCAAAATAAAATAAATATAACTTACCTACCTAAAATCTGACTTTCATAGGATCTAGCAATTCCAAAATGTTACATTTATCGACTAATCTTTATTTACTAGTCTACATATAATTCTTGGTCACGTTTTAATAGCAACGATATACATTATACTTACTAAATATATATATATTTTTTATGATAAAAAAGGGGGCAAACGAGCAGACGGGTCACCTGATGGTAAGTGACGTTCGTCGCCCATGGACACCTGCAACTCGAGAGTCACAACTGCGTTGCCGACCTTGTAGGTGGGAGTAGGGGGAGGGGAGGGGAAGGGGGGATTGGGGCCTTCGGTTACCTCACTCACTCAACGAAACGCAATGCATTGCTTTACGCTGGTTTTCTGTGAGGCCGTGGTATCACTCCGGTCGAGCCGGCCCAAGCGTGCCGAAGCATGGCTCTCCCACGTCAATTTTACTAGCGTTGAGTAAACAAACGCCACATAAACATTCGGTCTTAATCTTCCAGTCATTCATACAAATACGCCTATTTCCCATTGGGGTAGAGACAATAGACTGCCACTTGCTACGAACCTGGAAGATCTCTCGTGCTTCATCCACATCCATCAAACGTCAACAGTCAGTCTTGTGATCTATACTAATATTATGAAGAGGAAAGATTTGTATGTTTGTAACGAATAAACTCAAAAACTACTAGACCGATTTTAAAAATTCTTTCACCAATGGAAAGCTACAATATCCCTTAGTAACATAAGCTATATTTTATCCCCGTATTCCATCGGGAACGGGAACTACTGCGAAACCGCGCAGAACCGCAAGTTATCGATAATATTCCGAACGACACATCCCCACTCTACCCGGTACTGTTAATCACGTCCGGATGTGTCCCAGGTTTATCCTGAACGTTTGTATAATACTTCGTGACAGCCGGGTAAGAACCATTTTGGAAATCGACTTCTGTTAACATAAAGGAAGAGACGTGAATTCGTTTCGTGTTAACTTCAATGGCGATTTGGAAAAGAGAACTTATATACCCGTTTCGTAATCTAAAAGAAGAAACTGACTAGACGATTGGCTGCTATAACGATTTCAAAAATTCTTTCACCATTAGAATACTAAAATATCCCTGAGCAACATAAGCTATATTTTACACCCGTATTTCCACGGGAACGGGACCTAAGCGATGAGACCGCCCATTGTACTTTTTTGTATCACTGTGACACTTGTTGCATATTTTCATTGGTGTTCAATAAAGAGTTGTTACTTACTTACTTACTTACTTACTAAGAGGGCGAAAATAGTGTATAGTATTTAGGCTACTTTACACGGCCGCCTCATCCCCGAAAAAGGCAGCAGCGGTGTCTTATTCTTAGAAGTAGCCAATTTAACCAGTGTTTACTTCGGACAATTAAACGCGACTTGCGGTGAGGCCATCGCCGGGCCTGAGTGACTTAGAACCATTTCTTGGTTTCTAGTCTTTACCATTAAGCTAGTCTACACTAATATTGTAAAGAGGTAATATTTCATTTTTTGTTTATTTATATTAAATATGCCTCAAAACTACTGGACTGATTTTGAAAATTCTATCACCACTATAAAGTTTAGTTTTCTGGAAGTGATATGAACTATAATTTACCCACAGGAACGGGACTTGTGTGGGTAAAATTGTGGGGAACTGCTAGTGTTTAAAATGTCCGTAAGTTGCTAAATAACTAATTGGTACTAGGAGTCGAACCCAGGACTTACGCACGAGAGGCGGACTCACTTCCAACATGGCTACCACCGCTGTTACACATAAAAAGAGCTGCCCTTGAGTTTCTTGCTGGCTCTTCTCGAGGTACTGCATTTGGAACCAGCAACTCGTCGGTGGAGATGTGGTGATGTTTACATTTAGCCAATCTTCAATGACAAGTTTATAGTGCCTTGTTATTAGACTATTGACTTTTCTAAGTGTATTTTCTACACCTAAAGAAAAATAAATGATTTTGATATATGTAAAAGACAAATGTGTATAACCACCAGACATTTTGAGTCGCACTCTTAAAACACTAGTGTGACTAGCAGTTAAATTATAAATATTACTACTAATGGTACCTACACTTTGGTTTGGGTTGCCAACACCAGTAACCAACACCACCGAACAAATACACATTGGAAACGCATTCAGCCACATATGTACATGTAGCGGGCAATAAATCAATATCGGACAGTTTATTTAGCGTCTAGTTCCGTTATCGACTCCACCGTCGTCCCTTGAGGCGAATAGCGTAGCGGTAAAACTGCGTAAGTCAGAAATATGAAAATTGCAGGTAACAGATGGATGACTTCAAGTCAACCCACTAAGTTGAAAGATAACATGGTAAAGATTGCGTAGAGGTAGATGCAGGCCGATTGTGACTGTATTAAAATCGACAAAATAATACTAGTTATTCCCAAATTGTATTAATAAATAATTGGAAATAAACATTTTACCACCATGCAGGCACGAAACACAATGAATTAAGAAAAGTTGGTAAAAGATGAATGACTTTACAGAAAAGACTTGAAAATGGGAAAGTCTGCAAAAAGGTCCGTACTTCGTACATTTATTATCTGTAATTTGGACTGTGGACGTGTGATATGATAATGCTAGTTTTTACTAAGATTTTGACAACGAAGAGCGATCATTCATGAATTTAGTAGTAAATTAAGTATATGTTTTTGTACCTTCTTCTAACAAACAAATATCGTGACCACGTGTGATATTTACTGGCTCTCGTAATATTGTTGTGTCTGCAGATAAATAAATATTGGTACATAATTTATACAAGGTCATTTAAACTCAACTACGATTCCCCTCTTTATCACGTAACATCAGTACGAGTTTTAGAATATTACGTTTGAAACTGTTTTATGAGTACCTACTTAACTATATATATTCAACAGTAGTTATGAGTAAAATCCTAAGCCTAATATTTGCTCTTCTAACTTTTGAATGGAAAAATTTTAGTTGGTTTTCATCAAATAAAATATTTTATTTTGCAATAAATAGGGTATTCAATATAGGTGCTATATTTTAAAATATATAGTCAGCATGCAAAAAGTTTTTTTTTGTTCAAACTGTTTTTTCAAACTTGTAAACATCGCAATCGCTATATTTACTCAAAAACTATGTTTTACCGTTTACGTTATTTTACACGCCGCCAGTGGTAGTAAATAAAACGGAAAATATCCGGTTTTTTCGGTATCGCCCGCGGAAAAGGGAACCGGCCAGATAATCATTAGGGGATATGGATACCTTCCCTTTGACAGGGGAAATAGATTTTTTCTGTTAACCCGGTAAGGGTATTTAATAATTTAGGAGATATTATCCTCTCGTTGACCTTTTTTATTACTTGAGAATTATTTTATGGCTTTTCTGTATTATCCATTCCAAATTATTACGTTTTCAGGGTTACGTACTCAAAGGGTGCAAACGTGACCCAAATAAAATTATGCAACCAATAAGAACATGAGATTTTTGCCTTAGGTACTTTTGTTTTGTTAAACATAATTTTTGTATATTTGTTCTTTGCGCTTGTCGTTCTATTTTCAAGTATATTTAAATGTCTTGTATAATAAAAACAAGTGCAGTGATAGCCCTTACGGTTAAAGAGCCGGCCGAAAATCAGTGGGGCTCGGGTTCGAATCCTGGCATGTACCAATGAGTTTTTCAAAAACATATTTATCACTAGCTCGACGGTGAAGGAAAACATCGTGAGGAAACCCGCAGGTCTCAGAATTAATTCTGAGACATCTGTAAATAGACCCGGTCCGGCGATGGGCTCACCACTTATCGCGTTTAGGGGTCCAATGTATCTCGTGAAATGTGGGTATATCCAGTAATGGAATACCTCTGCCTACCCCCTAGGGGATGAAAGGCGTAAGATTCTTTTTTATTTTTAATAAAAACATTTTACTAGCTTTTGTGCATCACCATTAAAAACAGTAAATTCAATAAAATTTATTACTTTCACTAGAATAATATATTTCATTTGTCTCCTCGCTGATTAAATTTTACGGACTGAATCTTTTTAATTAAGCGCTAAGACTTCTCTCTTAGACTATTTATAGGGATGCTTTTAAAACAAGTCTCGGGACTAATTTCCCAGTCTTCAAACAAAAGTGGTAAACTTGAAAAAGTTTATTACGATCCGGCCTGGAAAGCAGTTGTCACTTTTTATCCGACTCCGAAGCGCTCGTAGCCCTGCGGTGCCACACTGGCATTTGTAACGATCACTCTGGTTAAGCAACGTTGGCTGCGGTCAGTCAGTGGATGGGTGACCGCCTAGTGGCATTTATATTACGAACGCTTCCGTGTTTCGGAAGGCACGTTAAATTGTTGGTCCCGGTTTTCGTTGTGTTGACGCACAATCGTTAAGCCATGTCAGATACCCGGTGGCTTGAAAAATTCAGACTGTTAAGTGGCCACTAGCTTAACACCATCTCCCAATCCGCGGTGGGCTCGCGTGGGAGATTATAGCCCATACTTCCTCATGTGTGAGGAAAGACCCTTAGCTCAGCAGTGGGCTGTTACGGGTTGATGATGATGATGATGATGATGATCCGACTGCGGTCCGCGGAGGAGGGTTGTGTTTATACTCATTCAAACTCTAATTTCACTTGTCCAGTTGGACAGTGAAGTCGTCCAGTAAGACCGCCACTCGAGACCCGGGTTTTCCGGGACAATGAGCTTTTAAATATTTTCCAATGATTCGATGTGAAAGAAAACATGGTTAGAAAGCAGACCCAAAATTGGTTCTATGACATGTGCAAAGAAGCATCATAGACTGAGATATAAATTTGTGACAACACTATTACACTACCAACCCTTCATTAATAATAAAATTGTATTGTTCACTAAAAAAGCGTTCGTAGACCTGCGGTGCCAGTGTGTTTGTAACGATCACACTGGTTAAGCAAAGTTGGGTGCGGTCAGTCAGTAAATGGTTGACCGCCTAGTGGCATTAATATCACGAGCGCTTCCGTGTTTCGGCACGTTAAATTTTTGGTTCCTGTTTTCGTTGTGTTTACGCACAATGGAAGTCGTTAAGCCATGTCATACCCTTAGGTGGCTTGAAAAATTCTGACTGTTAAGTGGCCACTAGCTTAACACAATCTCCCAATTTGTTACCAACGCCATCTGTTGCGTAGCCTTTACTCTACTACTACCTGTTTCTAGAATATTCGGCCTATCGTCGGCCCCGTTTTTGCTCTCGGGCTAGTCTGGGTCAAGAGTAAGCCCATCAGTAAATAAAAATATAAAAAATATTCTGGCTGCGGCAAAACAAAATTCTGGGAAAGCGACAATCTGTTTAAGCGCCATTCTCAAAAGAGGCGTTTTAGGAAAGGGACATTCTGGAAAGATACGCACTGTGATAGGAATATTTTTGTTAAGAGACTTTCTGGTAAGAAACATTCTGGAAAGATACTTTCTAGAAAAAGAACATTTTGGAAAATGGAATATGAAGCCTAAATAAGCCCATAAAGTCAATATCTCGCAATTGCAAACGGAATGTAATTGCAAATCGTTAATATTTTCAAACCTTATTATAGTTTTTATAGCTGACTTAATGATGACATAAATGTCAGTTGCTTCTGGCTGTTTCTCCATTTTGTGGCATGAATTATGTATCAGTTTTATGTAGCTCAGAAGGGCTCAGTTGTTCTTGCGTGATGCTCGCTGCCGTCAGGTTACGTTCTACTTCTGATCGTCTGCAATTATATGTAGATGTGAATGTTGGAAACTAAAGCAACGCTATAGATGTGGAATGAAGTAACTTTAAACATGGAAGCGCTCGTGATATAAATGCCACTAATGCCCGGTTCCTATATTCAACGAATCGTGGTTGTACTTCAGCGACGGACCGTTTGTCAACTACGAGTAACGAACGGATAGAGACGTTCCTATATGTTTTCACGTCATCTACCTGCGACGAACGGTTGTGGGTAACCAGCTTACCGAAGCCCTCCGCTGCGTTTCGTTATAACAAAAACAGAAAAATTACGTTCTAATAGAAAATAAAGCAAAATATTTTTATTTTACGAATTTACGGTAGATTTATGTGTGAAACATCCTTGTCTTGCACTATTTGATCCTTTGATGTAATTATAAATCGTAGAAACAAATAATATTTGTTGTGAACGAAACGCAACTGAAATGTTTACACGCCTCCCGCCATTTTAATCTCTTTGCTCCGACCTATCTTGTCAAATCAAAGACGTTTAAAGAAAAAGTTTCTCTCTCCTATAGATAATGATTCTCTTCCAACCTCTTTGCTTGTCATGTTTTTTATAGGATTATATTTTCGATACAAAACGAACATTTAATCAAAATTCCCTACTTCCTCGCACAACTTACCTACTTAACTAAAAAGTAGGTACTAAATATGTTATATTAACGGGGCTTGAGAGGCTTACAATAAAATATTAAATAATGGATAGGTAGGTAGGTATTACACCGGTATGGCAAAATAAATAATTGGTAATTTGGAATAAAATTGTTTATTAATGTAATACTCTGTAACACGATCACTTTTTAGAATTGCCTTCAACTATGACACATATATTTAAAAGTTTCTTCATCTAAATATAACACTCATATCTAAATAGCAACTGGTCCAATGTTGGATAAAAAATTGATAATTTTGATTCAGTGCAAATGTTTAATTTTCATTTCAATGAGGACCCAGAAAGGACAAGCTGCTAAACCAGGCTGAAAAAAAGTGATAACTCATTACTATAAATCTGATGTCAGTCTTGATATTTCTGTATAATTCACATCTTTTGCATTATTTCCTACACTACTGGAGCATCTATACATATAATAAAACTCTAACGGGGCCGTGTCTGTACATTAAATATTTTTTGAAAATTTTAACGGTAGTGTATATAGCTATCGATATAGATACCGAAACACCAATTTTTGGAATTTTTGTCTGTCTGTCTGTCTGTCTGGTTGTGCTCGCATCACTCAAAAACTACTGGACTGATTTTGATGAAATTTCGTATGGAGATAACTGAGTACCCGGGTCAACATCTAGGGTACTTTTTATTCCAGGAAAATATCTCATTCCCACGGGAAAATATAAAAACTGGTTAAAAAGAGAAATACGTACTACTCCGGAACGATAACACCTAGAAACTTGAAAAATGGTATGAAGGTGTCTGATATGTCATAGAAAATGACACCTGTAAATGGCTTCGTTGATATATTTTCTTAGGTGTTAGTTGTATTTCTTAATTTGCTGTAGGTGTTCCGAAAATAATAAAATAAAAATAAATAAAAATAAAATTGGTATGAATGGATTTTTTCAAATTCCCACGGGAACGGGAATAAACTAAATCCAAGCGGGAAAACGCCGGTGGGCACCCGATATTTGAAATATGGTATGTAGGTGTTTTAAATATGTCGTAGGCAACCAATATGAAGGGATTTTCGGAAATTCCCACGGGAACGGGCATAAACGGAATCCGCGCGGGCAACGCCGCTGGGCATCCGCTAGTATAAAATAAATATTAAATATTGTAGCATCATGAGCGGACCCAGGCCAACGGGCTACTACATTCATTAGCAACAAATTTGCATTGCATACTGCCTGCACATTCAAGGAAAAGTAGCCTTTCCGATTTCTGAATTCCTCTCTAATCTGTGAACCTATATGATAAAAGTTAAAATGAGTAGGTACCTAGGTAATTCATATACCTAAATAAATAAAACAATGAAGGAATAGGTATAACAAAGTAAAATTACATGGTGATTACAATTCGGATGTCTGTACCATGAACAGCCCCAAGAACTATAACTATATGTATTTTCTGTAAAGCTGTGCTATAGCATTACTGGCATCTCGCACTATACGACAAGCGGATGATTTTGATACCTCAACAAAGTCAGCCACTGATTAGCATTGCATAAAATCGTAATGCCAATAGCAATTGGTGTAAAGGACGTATACCATGGGAAAAAAATGTAGGTACTTATTGTAAAGTATACATATCAACAATATATATTTGTTGCGTTACTTCTTAAACGTTTTGAGGTTTCAAATAACACCTATTACATACCTGGCTCCCTTCACTGTGAAATAAGGGTATATTTCAACTAGTAACCGCCGAACAGAAGGTTTTTCTAACCGAAATCTAGTGGAAATTCGTAAAAATCCAAGGTATTGAAATGGTCAACCCTAGTTTGGTAATTTCGGCATTTAACAAGTTCTTCATCGGATTCTGAGCTATCCCAGTCGAACCACATTTCTAGGCACTTCTAGGTCACTATCTGAATGAGATATTTTAGTTATTTTTATCAAAAAAACGTAAAATTCTAGTACACAACCGATCGAATTCGGGCAGTAACTAATTATCAAACGCCTAGTAACTTTGACAGCTAGTTGACGTGTCAAAAAATTTATAGGAACACTCTATTCTGTCATCTCTATACATTATCCTTACTATCCGTAATTCGTGGCCCTCTCATCCGTACGCACCAAGCTGTCAGTAAGTTCGCTTACGAATAGTTTTTTATAGGAACACTTTTGAGTTACGCCTCGTAGATAATTCTACCGTCCGTAAGCAAAACTGATCGTTTCTCAAATATAGGAACCGGGCATAAGTGATCACTCATTCACTGACTGACCGCTACAAACTTTGCTTAACGCTCTTCCGGTTTTCTTTGGGTTTTATATGGTTTCGGGTGTCTTGAAAAATTGTTATTAACACCATCTCTCAACCATTTACAGCGGTGGGCTCGCGTAAATGGCCCTCATGTGTAAGGAAAGACACTTAGGTCAGCAGTGGGCTGTTACGGGTTGATGATGATGATAATGAATTTTATGACGGTACGATTGCTAAAATAATTTGAAAAAGCATTTGTCGCTTTCCCATTACAACTGCTCTCATTAGGAACGCAAAACTGCGTCATTACGCCAGTTACAATCGAGTCACGTCCGCAAAAAGTAAATTCACACTAGCTTGAGCGTGGGCGAGTAAAAAAATGTTTGCGGCTCAAGTGTTAGGAGAAAGCGAGTGGATATGGAATTTTATGGTTGTTTCCACCTACTCTTATATGAGAACTTAATGCCTAAAGGCATATACCAGTCAACCATCAGGCTAAGCAGAAATTATTCTCGTTCTTTCGATTTAAAATCTCAGTCGGCTACTATCTGTTGGCAAGTGCCCCCGCCAAGTCGAGCAATATACCTGTCTCTTAGATTTGGTATAGAAAAAAATAGATGGCACTACATGTATGGAATTATCGTATCGAAAGAACGCGAATAGAGCGGAAGTACCGCCTAACTCGAGGCGTTTAGTAATATCCTTTGTATAAATGTTCCTACTATACAACCCACACCAATGAGCATCGTAACAGCATCGTCTTGTCTCAGAAGTTAATATTCCTTTATTTAAAAAAACTAAGTAAACTCACGTTTAAAGATTTTTGATATAGGTATCACCGAGTGACTATTGAAGTAAAAAAACGGAACTTAAATTTATTGATAGGGTCATTTGTAAGTATGTTTTTTTAATGAAATTATAAATAAACTCCAAGACAGATAGATTTTATATAAAAATAAATGATTGGTTCCCAGTATAAAAATTTGCCATCACCGATATTTAGTGCTTCATCTTTAAACACGTCCTTTTTCCATCCTGTATAATATGTAGGTACAGTGCGGCCGTTTTAACTTGGACGCTCTGAACATAGAAACACCGCCCCATACCGCAAATTGGTCGCTAATTTTTCGTCGCTGATTTATTGAGCTGCCAACTAAAAACGGTCGTACTGTACGTGAGTTTAAGGAGAACTCAGGGTTAGAATAAAATTTTGCTAATGATGGTTGTACAGCTCATGACTTGGACCACACGTCAAACATGTGGTTTTTCCGCTATATCGCGAAACTTTCACTTGTGCACGAGTCGTCTTCCCACGTTTCTCGCAAATCTCGTTTGCGTTCCATTCAATCGAAATTAGGCCTTATTGTTCGGGAATACATTCCAAATGATTTTCTTTAGAAATTCTGCAATAGTTAATAACGGTTCATTTGTTTAAGGGAAATTAAGTTTTATCGTTAAAGAAATAAGTTGGATAGTAATTTGGTTGGAAATGCGGAAAGTGATTCCGTAATGTATTATGATGTTGATGAGTTTCCTCGAGTGGCTTCTGTAGATAATTATTATATAAGTAAGGTATTTATATGTAAGCAGTGGTATTGTAGCGGAAGACACGACTTTTGTACTTGTGGTCGGAGTTCGTTTCCGGGACGATAGTTTTACAAATTAATGTCTCACTTATTAGGGACGTCTCGCAGAATTATTACCAGACCGGATATTAGTAGTATGTAGGATCTCCGACATTTCTAAAGATTATAACTATACCGCCAAACTGGGTATGGAACTTGTAACAGCTTACTGTTGGGTTAATAGACTTTCTTAATAATCTCCGACAGCCCACCGCGGATTGGACGACGGTGTTAGGGTAGTGGCCACCTGTCAGAATTTTCCCACTGCTCAATCTGAAATAGGCATGAGATGACGTGTTTATAATAAATGGTAATCAGTAAGGCTCGGGTTCAAATCCTGGCATGTACCAATGAGTTTTTCAAAAACTTACGTACACCTACATATTCATCACTAGCTCGACGGTGAAGGAAAACATCGTAAGGAAACCCGCAGGTCACAGATTTATTTCTGAGGCATGTGTAACATACCGGGTACGGCTATGGGCTCGCCACCTATCACGTTTAGGGGTCGAATATACTCTTGAAAAGTTTGTATTTCCAGAAATGGAATACCTCTGCCTCGGGGATAAAAGTCGTGACATCGTAACTAATGCATGAAACTTCGAACAGAATATCATCTTCCTATTAGTTTCGTTCGAATTGATTAAAGTCAGGATATTCCGGAGCGCTGCGCTACCTGCCTCTTTGCAGTCCCCAGGGAGGTTCCAAATTTCCAGGATAGGGTCGGGAGTAATAGAGTTCGGACACATTGACAACGCTAACTTTAGAGGGTGGATTTAGGATCTCTAGAGGGTGGAAGTATGACGTGTGATTAAAATTATCTTAGGTGAATGTAGAGAGATAGAGAGTGGTAGATTAAAATAAGTAAAAGGGTACATGGTTTTGATTTTAGAATAGGCAAAATAAATGGGTAACGATGACCATTTAGAACTCAATAGAACGTCAGCTGTGTTTTGGATGTATCACAGTGAACTTACCTCTTTCGACTTAGTTTGTTTTAGTTTTTTTTTAAAACCACTAAAAATTAATTTACCAATCATCCTACATTATCAGGGAGTAACATAAGCTATATTTTATCGCCGTATTCCTACGGGAACGGGAACTACGCGGGTGAAACCGCGCAGAACCGCTAGTAAGCTTGTAAAGTCCGAAATCAAATCAAATAATCTTTATTTCCCTTGAAATGTGGTACAAGAAGATGGTCAGTAAAATTATTGGTATTTCACACAATTTCCCCAGAATCTGACATGCGAAATTCATCAACATAACAATAAAACTAATAATAACATAATCTGAAATATACAATTGCCGTAATTAAAAAATTAATAATTAGTAATAAATATAAAAAAAACACGGTGGGTGCCTAAATGTGCACCGTACAAGCTCATGTTGTCATAGTTTACACACACAATATGTTTTAATTAAAAAAAAACGACTTCAAAAAGGAAACTAAAAAAGCACTAGTCGCCCCTACGATTTTCGAAGGTTTCTCTTTATTTCTCTGGCTTGCCATCATCAGATCCTGGTTTCCTTATCAAGGTACCACCCTTGGGATATCGCTTTTCCAACAAAAAAAAACATCAAAATCGGATCATTAACAATGAAGTTATCCGCGAACACACGGTACGGTACGGTACGGTCGAATTGAGAAACCTCCTCTTTAGAAGTCGGTTTAAAAATGACATACATAATTACCCTAATGTCCCTTTCCGAAAATGTCCCTAAGGCCCATTAAGAGCCTAAACGTTTTAACATAGTCGCGTTTTATTGCCTCATGTGTAAACTCGGTCTTCAGAGTACGCTCCTGTCGCCAGAGGGGACAGTTAATCAGGCCCGCCGCACGCCTCCCCGAATTAAGCCCGATCCGCTTGTAACCGGTACAAACCGCCCCGAACCGGAGCAGTACCGGTATTTAGGTGCGGTAGCCGTATGCTTGTTTGTCTTTTTGCAAACTACCGACTAATTGATGCGAGCGGATTGGATTCGGGGGTAGTTGTTCATTTGTTTCCAATATTGGGAGTATAGTTTTGTTTAGGATGTAGGTTGCTGTGGAAAGTGAGGCTTAATGTAGGGCCGGGTTCGATTTTGCTACTGCTGATGTGTAAATCGAAACTTACTTACAAAATTGCAATTTGACAGATTTTTTGATATAATCACATCACTAAGCCACCACCTTGCATTTAATTCATTTTGCCTCTGTTTATAACTGTGTTCAAATATCTCTATATCATCTATCCTAAGGTTGTGCGGAATAGATCGCTACAAGCGATAACATCGCCCATTGTAGTTTATATTATTTAATATCTCATTTGACTCTGGCAAACATTTATATCAATTAATTATACGCGCCACAGCCTAGCTCGTCAGCCATAATGCGCGGGATTGTTGACAGTTCCTCGTGACGTCACGCGTAGAGACGTAGTTCCAATAGAGTTCGCTTTAATCGATAGTTATGTGCTAACAGTTGGTATAATAGTATTGTACTAATTATTTAATGCCGTTTGGACAACATTAAATAATAATAAAAAAAAATCACGCCCTTTATCCCCGAGAGATTCGATTTCTGCATATACCCACTTTTCACGAGATATTCTTTGGACACCTAAACGTGATAGATGGTGAGCCAGTTATTTATTTAACTTCTCAGACCATGAATCACAGACACAATAGATTTTTAATTTTGTCTCGTTTCCAATTGGAACCGGCGGTTCTTAACTGATTAAGGGCTGATTTTTCAATAGTCAATTAAAAGTTATCTGAAGAATAAACATCACCTGTCACTTTTCCTTTCTCTCGTGTCAGACAGTGACAGCATCAATATCTTCTCCAGATTAGGTTTATTAGACGATTGAAAAATCAGTCCTAAATTGAAAAAACCCGAAACACTTTTATAGAACTAGTTTTATGCAAATTGTATTCCCACGGGAACGGGAACTACGCGAGTGAAAGCGCTCTTCACAGCTAGTTAGACATAAACTCGATAACAATGATAATTCTGTGATTAAAGCTTATTCGTGAGCTTAGGGTTCGAATCCTGGCATGTATCAATGAGTTTGACAAAAACTTACGTACATAATTATATTCGACGGCGAAGGAAAAAATCTTGAGGAAACTCGCAGGTGTGTAACAGCATCGCGGTCTGGCTAGCCAAATGTCACGTTTATAGCCTGCGCAGACGACGGATCTTAAAAAAATATGTCCGTCTCTTTTTGTCCTGTACCGCCCCTCGGTGTCCGCGATTATTCGGGGGACTTTTTGTACGCCATACTTTAAATCCCTCGTGTGCGTTACTCGAACAGTTGTAAGCGCTCTATTTTGGCGGACAAAAAAATCCGGGGACAAAAGTGTGTCTGCGCAGGCTATTAGGGGTCAAGGCAGGGGTTTTCTTTGCACATTCTTCATCTACGTCATAAGTTAAAAAAACATTTATTTTCTGTAGGTACAAAGAGATGCACCGAACTTCGTTTCACATTCGGTAAAACCGAAGTTCGCCAGCTTTTACCGAATTTCGGCTTCGGCCGAATTTCGGAAAAAAATACCGAACTTCGGTGACAGATACCGAATGTTCGGTAGTTTAAAATAAAACCCAATATACTAATTGACCCACAATTTCTGCACTAAGATACTTGTCAAGCTTTACAAGTAAAATAAATCGATACTATCTGATGCCCGCGACTCGGTCCGCGTGGATTTTATGTTTTACCCGATGACTCCTAACCCCTAGGAATTATGTTTTTTTTTTCAGGATATTACCAATTTAGCAGTAGTAGTCCTACTTGCCATATTTCTTCAAAATCGGTTCAGTAGTTTACTAAAGAAAATGGAAGCGATAATTAAAACACGTCGTAACTAGTCGTGACCTGTCCGTCATAAGAGCGCGTAGTCTTACCGAAGTTCGTCTTCGGCAGATTTTTGAACCGAACATTCGGCGGAATTCGACATTCGGCAGAACCCACATTCGGTGCATCTTTAATTAAATACACTTCGAAAGGTCAGTAGTCTATTAACAAGGCACTCTAAACTCGTCCATGAAGATTGGCTGAATGTAAACAGCAGCCCTTCTCCACCGACGAGTTGCTGCTTGTAAGTCTTTTAACCCAGCACTTGACATTCCCCATTAATAGTCCTAGAAGGTCCTCAAATCTGCATGATCCAGGGATTAGCCGGCTGACATACACAAACAATAATTAATTCACGGCACGCCCGGACGCTCTACTTATAAATCACTAAATCAACCGGCAGTGGCTCCGCTTACGCTTACAGGGGCTTACGACTGTCATCTGGAGGATATTAAGTGCCGTGTAGCCAGCACCTAATACCACCATCGAATTGTGAAAAATATTAAAAATATTGCTTACACTTTCTTTTTTATTTCATACACATGTTTAATATAGTCTCTTTATGTTTATAATATGCATATATATCTTAACAGGTAATGTTTATTATTTCTTTATGGTTCCGTACATCAAAACGAGACCCTATTACAAGACTACGCTGTTTGTCCGTCTGTCAGGCTGTATCTCATGAACATGTGTAACATTTCCTCCTTTTCCGGCGAAAAGTGGGTACGTCCAGAAACGGTATAGGTACCTCTCCTATCCCTCTTCGGAAATAAGCCGTGAGTGTATAAGAAAGAAAATAGGTATAATGCCAAAAAAAAGCCACAAAACTAGAGCACCATTTCTTGGTGCAAAGGAGAATAATCAGCTTAATATCCTTTCCAGCCATAATTAAATTTAATTAAAATTTATTGTTCATAGCTACAGAAAATAAATCACATGTCAATAAATAATAAATAATGAAATTTAAGTCAACAATAACGTTATTACAAAAAATAATTCCTATTTTACTTATTTTAATAAATTTGCCCAATGTCGGTTTATAGGACGCTGAAACTTGCCCCCCACTACTCTAAGGGTGGTGTTGTGGCTGCACATAGACTCTGTGTCTTAAAGAAAAAACTTTATTGCGCATAGGCATTAGTGCGTGCATAAGCAAACATACCTGATGCACTGCAGCGCCACGGCAGCCTCAGCAGCATCCTGAACGCATTGTTATACTGCACACGCAGAGCGCTGTATGTCTTCTGCGTATATATCTCACCCATAGGCTGCTCGTGTAGAAGGACTGACAGAAGGCTTTAAAAAGTGTAATTTTTTATTCTTCTGTGCAACTAGCAAACCTACGTGCGATCATATTGCTAATATAATACTTGGCTCAGTAGAGCTGGTTTTCATTGTTCCACTTTACTGTATAAGATGGTATGATATGATGGTATGGACTGTAATTCACAACTTCGACATTTATTACAGCGAATTTTACCAAAGCGAATGTTTGTGATCGCGATGTACGTTACAGCGAAAGTATTCGATGTCGACGTATGGGACTTCGACGGTTTGTCATCGCGATGTACGTTACAGCGAAAGTATTCGATGTCGACGTATCGACGGTTTGTGATCGTGAGGTATCTTACCGCGAAAACAGTCATGGGTTTATGAGCGACGCACGCATCATTGAAAATATAGGTAGGTAGTATTGCAATACGGTATGATATGATGGTATGGTATGATGGTATGAGAGCGGAGAGAATAGCGTATCGTAGGCAGCCACAAAAAAACAAACAAGTCATCACTTTCACTACATAAGTAGTATAAAACAAAGTCGCTTCTCGTCTGTATGTCCGTATGTATGCTTAGATCTTTAAAACTACGCAAGGGTTTTAATTAGTTTTTATAATAGTGATTCAAGAGGAAGGTTTGAATGTATAATACATGCATAATATAGTAGAGAAACTCTGATAATCTCTATCTATACTAATATTATGAAGAGGAAAGATTTGTTTGTATATTTGTTAGGAATAAACTCAAAAACTAATGGACCGATTTTAAACATTCTTTCACCAATGTAAAGCTAGAATATCCCTAAGTAAGATAGGCTATATTTTATTTCCTTATTCTCACGGCAACGGGAACTACCCAGGTGAAACCGCGAAGAACCGCTAATAATTAAATAAACAACCACTTTTAATTCAGACTTAAAAAGGAATCGTCTCTTATCTCTCGATGCAAGAAGCGCGTGAAAAATAGTCTCCTCACTTAAATCTTAAGTACGCTGCTCGCTTGTGGGGATTTAAGTTTGTGCTTAACCTAACTTGTGTTTTTAAGCCACGTTTTATTTTACCCAATTTACTCGTAGGTTAGACTAGTGTGGCTTGAAAGATTGTGAGAGTTGCCAGTGGCTAATGTACAGGGTTACCTAAATGTGACGTTAAGAAGACCCGCCCCTAAGTTTTTTTACTTTTTTTTTTTTGGGTTTAAAAATGTTTGTCTGAATTTTTCGAATTTACATTCAAAAAGTGAATTCAACATTCCAATGATGTTTTTTTTATTTGGCTTGATGATGAGTAAGTTTCAAGTTCGCCCAAAGAAAAAATATTAACGGTATTGCTTTTTGTTACAGGTAAGTTTATTTTGGAATCAAATCCGATTAAAGCTACAATACAGACGTTACTCAAGAAATGAGCAGTCCAGGTATGTTAAACGTGTTATTATTCTACATGATTTCTGTACTTACAGCAGAACAAGATTTATTATGAAAAAAAAAAAACCGGCCAAGTGCGAGTCGGACTCGCGCACCGAGGGTTCCGTACAACCTTGCAAATTTATGGTTTTCGTAATTTTTCCTTTATCTATGCTATAAGACGTTGCTTCGTACCAAATTTCAAGATTCTGAGTTCACGGGAAGCACCCTGTAGGTTTTGATTCCCTTGCAAGTGTCGAAAATTTGCGGCATAAACGGCTGTATCTTTTGATTGCGTTGGCTTAGAAGTTTGATTTTTTCACAGCTTCAAGGGACAGTAGACCTGAGTAATTGATATAAATTTCAGCTTCATACCTCCACGCGTTCCTGAGAAAAAGGATCTTGACAGACGGACGGACGGACGGACAGACGGACAACAAAGTGATCCTATAAGGGTTCCGTTTTTTCCTTTTGAGGTACGGAACCCTAAAAAGTGAGGTAACACCTTATTAAAGAGAATTGTTGGCAAAGGAAATCTATTCCTAGAAATATCTACGTTTTGCCATTGTATTTTTGGAGCAAAGAATATCTTGTAAAAAGGTGGTAGGTATACCTCTACCCCTTTGGTAATAAAAGGAGAGATGAGATTTTTTTTTGACCCCTGAACGTGACCGAGTTGAAAACTAGCGACGGACACATGCCTCAGAATATTTTTTTTCCTTTTTAAAAAACTTGGTCCTTGCTAGGAATCGAAGCCGAGACCAATGTATAAGAAGCGGTCTTACTTCCAACAGAGATATAGCTGCTTATTAAGTGTTATATAAAGGTGCTTCCTCATCAAGACCATTTGCCTGAAATGTAACATTGAGATTCGATTTTGAGCATAACGTTAAAAAACTGCTTCCCTGACTAACGAGTATTCGCGTGTAACACAGATTCGATGTTCAGCATTTAGTTGATTCTACATTGATGTTACAAGCTGTATCAAAATAACAACATAATATAAAAATAAATTGTGGGACACAATTCACAAACGGTTATTTAGTCCCAAACTAGGCAGGACCTGTACAGGGTACTAAACAACTGATAGACATACTTAAATAAATATTAAACGGTCAGACACGAAGCCAATAGAGATGTTCATGCACACAAATGTTTGCCCCGAGCGGGGATCGAACCCACGAACTCTGGCTCAGAAGGCAGGGTCACTACCAACAGGCCCGTCAATACTGTAATGTACTGAAAATATACTTTTTAATACAGTTGCTCAAAAAGTGGCGTATTGCAGGGACGTATAGCGTTCGGGAAGTGGGCTATTACACACTCGAGCTTTTTCTTTAGGTCTTTGCATACCCAGAATAGGTGAAGAAAACAAAAAAAATATATCTGCTTATATTATTTTACGGTTGCCGCTATTTTCCAAAAATGTTAGTTGAGTTTATTGTGTTTTTATTATTTTATAAAATTGCTTAATTTTTTTCGCAACTGTATTAAAAATAGTTGTTCAGTACAGGTGCGGAACCGTCATTGCAACTTGTTCCGAGTGTCAACCCTCACCTGCGCTGCTGCTGGCTGCGCCTTGGCTCGGGTAAACATTTTTTGGAACTCGTTGCCATGACAGGCTTTTCGCACTTGTAATGAAATATACTATTAATGCTCGTTTCTCCTCCCTCACTGATGTAATGTAACGTTACATTACAGGCAAATGCTCTCAGCGAGGGAACACCTTAAATAAAATCTCAATTCTCGTGATAAATAAACAAAATAATTCCCAGCCCAAATACTTACCGTTTCGCAGATATATTTGCAAAAGAAATCAGACTTACAAAACGAACTGCTAACATCTCTAGCATAATAAATACGTAAACATCACGCTTAGTCAGTGTATCTTCCAACCGATAATTTACGTGTTACATGACGTACGAAACACAAATTTCAACGCGTAGTAAATAAAATGGATCGTATTCTCGAAACAAATGACGGTAATTAATTAATATACCAAACGTATTGAGAACTCTCATAGCTAGAGCGTGAAGCCGTGTGTTTTCGGTCTGAGTGCTCTCGTTTGTGGCAATAGACTGATTGTTTGCCGGCGTCCGAGTACACTCGGATCACGTGTTCACTTTAAACGAGTAGGGACTTGATCCAAGCGCGATCGTGATGTAAAAAAGAAAGAAAGCAACTTGTTATTCGGCATAACAATAAAAAAAAACTGTCACTGGAAAAATACATCTACCTTCCTACACATACATCACAGAAACAAAGAAAAATAAATTCATTTTGCAAAAATCGTCTGTGTCATAAGTTTCAGCCGACCTCTTAGAGTCCGTTAACTGTTGCTCGTTTACTACGAGTACATTACAAGCTCATAGGCTCTGAAAAGACGCCACGTCAGCAAATTGCGTCCGAGCAAAGCCGGGGGAAGTCGCTAGCTGTATAAATAGAGCACTTCGCCGTTTGCGGAGCGACTCAGAGCTACCAATTACGACGATAGCACTCATCTATTGTAAAACACAGGGAAAACAATATTAATCGGATCACATTGTGTACTCTATTTTCAGCCTCTTATGTGGTACAAGTCACAGGAAATCAGCTGGCGTTAGTACCGCATTTATCCGACTTAGTATTATAAATGCGAAAGTTTGTACGGATGGGTGTATGGAAGGATGTTTGTTACTTTTTCACGCAAAATCTACTAAACTGATTTTGATGAAACTTTACAGTTATTTAGCTTATACATCAGAATAACACATAGGCTATACAGGGTGGATATTTGAGATGTGTCGGCCAGGGCAGCTACCTTAACCGTTGTAGCTAGACGAAAATGGTCTGAAGAGACTATCCACCATTTTTGAAAATATTTAGAACTGCATTTAAAGATTTTTGAAAAATGGTACAGTCAGCGAGAAAATCGTCGATTCCCACAAAAAAAAATTTTATGCCATTCGATCCAGTTTCAGATAAGGATCAAAAGTCTCTAAGAGACTAACTGAGGTCAAGGGTTTAGAAAAGTCAGGAAACGCAAAAAATGTTTTACATACATTTAGTAAGGAATAAAACTTCAACCGGAAAAAAAGTTCAATGAAATGCTAAAATCTCTATAGTGGTGATTCAACTTATAAATGACAGAATGACAGAAGCTTATGTTAGAAAAAAAGAAATAATACTTACCAAAAATTTGAGTTCGAAATTCAAATTATCTTTGTCTTCTTCAGACTAAATATCGCGCCAAGTTGCCAAGTGGCCAGTAACGTATTCTAAAAAAAGAGATCTTAACTGACATTTAAAATTGTGGCAAATAAGAAAAGATAGTATACCATGTTTTCCAAGGAGAACGCTGCTCAGATTTATAAGTTGAATCACCACTAAAGAGATTTTAGCATTTCATTGAACTTTTTTTCCGGTTGAAGTTTTATTCCTTACTAAATGTATGTAAAACGTTTTTTGCGTTTCCTGACTTTTCTACCCCCTTGACCTCAGTTAGTCTCTTAGAGACTTTTGATCCTTATCTGAAACTGGATCTCCTTTGTCCCCGGATTCGTTGGAAGAGGTCTTCAATTCCTGAATATACCCCGTTATATTATAATTATATAGTGACATCTATCGCTATCTATAGACAGGAAGTGATCACAACAGTTTTTATAAATACAACTTTTCAACGACAATCGTTGGACCGCGGTCCTCAGGCACGATCACCTCGTCCGGCGAAAGATCTTTCTTTGTACGATGGAGCTGAATCCCACCTCCACTCTCCCACAATGTATTTTTTTGAATATTAAAAATAACATAAAACTAAAGAGCAAGAAAACCGACTTCAACTTATATGGTTCTCTCATGGATGAGATTGTCAGAACTGGACCAAATTCAAATGGAACACACTAGCATACACGGGAAATACGAGCTTTCAAATAAAAAAAAGAATCATCCAAATCAGTTCACCCAGTCGAAAGTTCTGAGGAAACAAACAAAAAAGTGTCGAATTGAGAACCGCCTCCTTTTTCTAAGGCGGTTGAAAATACACTAAGAACGTCAACGGTCCCCTTTATCAGTGCAGAACCTGTTGCTCGTCAGTAGTTGGCGCATATGACAGACCATCCGGGAGTCGGTGGGCTCACAGATTAAGGGATAACAAGGGACTCGGAACTCGTCCTTGGAAGTTGGCTGAATCTAAACAGCCGCTTCCACCGACTTGCTGGTTCCAAAATGCAGTACCCCGAGAAGAATCAGCGAGAAACTCAATGACCCATCACCTGTATAACGTATGCAATCCCCTTTCCCTTGCACCAGTGCAGGCTGAACAATGCAGCTGCACGGGCGTTGCAAACAAAAGTATGCGCTCAATCGACCTAATGGAAACGAGATAAGCGGCTCGCTGCACGACGTTACGCAGTTGCCAGTGTAGGCGAGACTTAAAGATACGTACATATTTGTATATATGTATACATTTCTGAAGTAGAGATCTGCACTTAAGTTTAATTGGGGGCGATTCTGCTTTACACCGACTAAAATTCTTTTAGTTTAGTCCTGTCTTTGTCTTACCGCAAAAACTTAAAAGGGATAGAAGATAACCTACCGAATTTAGTCCTGTCAGAGGCTGTATTTTAGTCGTGACTTCTTTACTTATGCACTAAATACGTTATGCCTTAGTTGACAGGACTAATTTCAATTTGACAGTACTAAATATCTCTCGTCCCTTTTCTTTTCCAGGAGAAAGAAAATGACAGGAGTATGGTATGTATAGGTAATTTTGGGACGCAGACGACATGCAATGAAACACACGTAATACGAGACTAACTATTATTTATTCGGTAGGTAGGTGCACAATTATTGATTTAATATTACCCGCACAAAATATATACCAGAGTAAACTAAAATAAGTTTAGTCGCTGTAAAGCAGAATCAGCACCATTAAGTATCTCATACGACCCTTAGACTTCGTCCATATTCATGTCTATCAGCCAATACGGTTTTATTCAATACTAGCTATTCCGCGCGGTTTATTCCTGTAGTTCCCGTTCCCGTGGAAAGACGGGAATAAAATATAGCCTATGTTACTCAGTGATAATGTAGCTTTTCATTTGTGAAATAATGATTAAAATCGGTAGAGTAGTTTTTGTGTTTATTCGTTACAAACATACAAGAATACAAATCTTTCTCCTTTATAATATTGTTAGTGTGGACAAGAATTTAATGTCTGCTTACCCTACTTTCCGAAAACAAAATCAAACAAAAATTAGCTGACAGACTGTTAAATCTCACGTAAGCTGTTCTGATTGGTTGAATAAAATGACTTGGTCTTTCAACAACCAATCACGAGTTAATGTGAGAGCTAGCAATATGTGAGCTAATTTAAGTATATTTGCATTTTGTAAAAAGAACGTGTTGCATACCGAATATAATATAAAAGTAGAAGTCACGTATGTATCCGTCTTTATCCCATACTAGCAGCGCCCCGCCGTTTCACCCGCGTAGTTCCCGTTCCCGTGGGAATATCGGAATAAAAAGTAGCCTATGTCCGTATCCTGGTTCTAAGCTACCTCCCCACCAACTTTCAGCCAAATCGGTTCAGCCGTTGTTGAGTTATAAATAGTGTAACAAACACGACTTTCTTTTATATATATAGATTATGTCGTAGATTTCACACAAATCCTTTGACAAAATTCATACTTCTAGAACAAAGACTCAGAATCCATACTTAGACTTGCAGAAGAGTTCAGGATTGGCACAACTAGGAATTCCCACGGAAATGGGTGTAGATTTGTAAAGGCGCTTCAAAACGTAGCTCTACCATTTCAGGTAATGTATACTTGAAAATTCGTATTCTTACGCTATTTCGATAAAGGGTTTCGTATTGATGTTTTAAAGATAATCCAGAGAAATTCCATTTAGAGAAGCCAAATAATCCAATAGCTTTTTGACAGTTATCTACGTGGCTTTGTGATTGACTAAAGTGCCTTAGACACTTGTTTAAGGTGCCTTATTAAGTTGTCTATTAATGAGCTGCCCCCCTAGCCAAGTGGCATTGCACAATCTAATCGAATGTTCTTTTAGATGTCAATGTATGGGATTGACATTAGCGTTAGCGCTCGTTGGCAAGTGCTTATGTCAATCCCAATAGGGGTGCATGTCTGGCTTTCTGCAGCATATACTACTGTCAAGCTGTCTGTGATCGGACATTGTGTCATTTAAAAAACATTGATTAGGTTTTCACTGGCGATTCAGCGGTTTAGCCATGCAAAGGTCTTGAACAAAGCTACTTTCGTATTTATATTAATATGTACATTCTTTCATAATTATCAACCCGTAAGAGACCAGTGCTGACTTATGGGTCATTCCTCACACATGAGGAAGTATTAGCATAAGCTTGTACGCCAGCCCACCGCAGATTGGTAGATGGTAATATCACATCACAAACATTCTTGAGTGGCGACCACGAACCGGAAGACGCGGCGTTGGTAGACCACCAGGTGGACCGACGATATCGTCAAGGACGCGGGCAACCGGTGGATGCAAGCGGCAAGTTGACGTTCGTTGTGGCGTTTTATGGGGAAGGCCTTTGTTGAACAGTGGACGTCTCCCACATGATGATGCATATCACATGCGAAACGGCATCGTAGATTCCTTAATAAAATGCACCTCAAATATTCGTTACGTTATTCCGTTCTGGATTACAATTATCGAATTATCTTAGTGTCTAACCTTCGATCGAATTGCGCATGTCATCGGTCGTGACACACGAAATTCGGTTTTGCATTGAATTTGGTTAACTGACAATCACATGCTGCTAGAATGCGTCAATCTCTGGTAAATGGAGCTATTGTATTTTGGAAAAGGGTGAGTCGCTTTTAGTGTACTTTTAGCAGTTAAAAAAAATCGCCCATCGACGGACCGGATCTGTTAAACATGTCTCAGAAATAATTCTGAGACCTGCGGGTTTCCTCACGATGTTTTCCTTTACCGTCGAGCTAGTGATAAATATGTACGTAAGTGTTATTGTAAAAGCCGTGATATGATTATTTCACTATTGGTAATATTGTAAATCGTCTCAATGGAATAATATCACGGTACAATCTCAGTTACATTATAATTTCACTAAACAGATTCAGTTTGTCAGCAATTGCTCTAGTTAAATTATCAATAATAGCAACACTTCGATGAGGCGGTATGATTTTATCAACTGATGCGGTGATATAAAATAAAATTATCAATTTGTCCAAGTGGTAGCTTCATTATCTGATTTCATATCGAATTGTTAGTTGTGGTTGATAAATTGCATGCGTTATCATTTATTAAAATAGTGGTTTTGATTAATATTCGAGTGTCCTACCACTTAAACGTATATACGTGGATAGACGTTTAAATGTATAGTTCCGGAAAACATTTATCGAAGATTTCTTTGGTGGCCGAAAAGGGAAGTATGTGGTGGGTTATTTTTTAAATTAATGATGGGCTTACTTTTGACCACAGACTAGCTCGAAGGCAAAGACGGGGCCTACGATGGGACGACCTTGCCCAGAAGATGCCAGTTCACTCGAGGCTAGCTTATAGACTCATTGATTCTAATTTTTGTCATTGTGTCACATACCACATATTTATAATTTGCGTGCTTAAATCAGTTATCACTTAGTCATCCTAATACGATCTCCAGACAGATTGAGCAGGAGGTCATCTAGACCTAGGGCATGGAATACCGGAATGATTTTCATACCGGTATCGATACTGGTATTGAAATTTCAATTACCGGTATACCGAAATTTCGGTATTTTTTCGGTATTTTTTAAAATACTGCTGGTTACTGTTTAAATGATCACAAGAACTACGCTATATATGTCAGAAACACAAACTATTTATCAACTCCCTAGAAACCACAAAATGAGTTATAGAGGTAATACCTAAAGAATACCAAAGAAAATATGTTATTTGATCCAAAAAATATTGACGTATATTGTTTCATTGACACAAATATCACAATGAAATAGGTATTAAAATCACACTATTAACTCAGGGTGGATGAAATGGCGACTGAATGCCCCTCCAACTAAAGGGAAAAGTATGAAAGGCCATGATAAGATCTGTCGTCATGTATGGATCGGAATGTTGGGCCCTTGACAAGGAGGATGAAAGGAGACTGTATGCAGCGGAGATCAGAAAGGTGAGATGGATGTGTGGATGTGGACCAGAATGGATAAAATTAGGAATGAATACGTAAGAGGAAGTCTGAAAGTAGCACCCGTGCTGGAGAAGTTTAGAGGTAATCGTCTGTCTTGGTATGGACATATAATGAGGAGGGATGAGAGTAATATTGAAAGGCGAGTGCTTGATATGAATGTGGAAGGTTATAGAAAGAGGGGTAGACCAAAGAAAAGATGGGTGGATTGTGTAAACAATGTTATGTGCAAGATGGAATTGAATGTAGATATGACGTATGATAGATCTAAATGGAAGGAAAAAACATACTGCACCGACCCCAAATAATGGGAAAAGGGCAAGTAAATGGTGAAATAGGTATTAAAATCAGTTTTACTCTCTAATGATAAGAAAAATTGTAGTAAACATTTTGAAAATCTCTCTTAATCATAGCCGATATTATGAATACGAACGTATTATTAAAACCAAATAAAATTGAAAATGAAGATATCGTCGAAAGTAATTATTTTAAAATAAACCAAAATGTAGGCGCAGGCGCAGATTAACTCAACACCATCAATCAGGCAGATCGCGTTTGTTGGAACATCGAACGAAGGAAACACAAAGCGCTCAAACTTGCGTCGTTGAGCGATGATCTTTTTTGTTACATGCTATGTAACTTGCAGCTGAAAAGGCCATTTCTGATGTAACGCTTTTGGTGTGGGTAAGCAAGCAAGTGAGCGGTCTGCAACGGCGTCCCTCACTAGGTTGTAATCTGTTTATCTATGTACTAACATAGCATGTAAGATTTCTTGTACCTACTAACCATCTATGGACTATCTTTGTCTGAAAATAAATAATTTTTATTTTTATTTTTTATTTTATTTTAAAACATTAGATTAACAACTAAAAGCAATATCATAATAATCATAATACCAGCTAGAGCAGAAGTGTATAGTTAGTATAATATGTGCATACAGTGTTTTGCGCAGTTGGTTTTGTAGTGATTTTTTTATATAATCGTGGTTATTCGTGTCATGAAAACTCATCTGCAGTATGAACAACACTATGAACCATAGAAATCGAGCGTTCTGCATGGTCTTTAAAAACCCTTGCAAAAAAAAGAGCACTTTTTTCGAAATACCGAAATAACGGTATTTCATCCTCAAATACCGGTATCAAAATACCGAAAAAATTGTCCGGTATACCGGTATTTCGATATACCGGTATACCGGTATCCATGCCCTACCTAGACCCAAATTTGGTCTTATAATTACAAAATATTACCATGATTTATCAAATGCATCCAAAACTACAGAGCCTAGAAGCATGACATTTTGCACCAAGATTCGTTAAATGAGGTCCCGAGCCCTCGTCGTCGTGCGTGCGAGCACTAATAATGAATTTTTAGAAATTCCCACGTTAAGAAGAAGAAATAGGATCTACGGGGCAACGCCGCTGGGCACCCACTAGTAGTTCTATAAATTTCGATTCTGCAAAACAATACGAATATAGCTCAAGGTTTCTCAAGGTTATTACAAAGAAATGATAATTTTATCAGCTTATCATTTGTCAGCGATAACACACTTTAGTACACCAATGTCAGTGTTAGAAACAACATGGATTTCACCAACAAAGTTGTTATTGTGACTGGCGCCAGTTCAGGAATAGGAGCTGCGACTGCTTTGTTGTTTGCCAAACATAACGCTAAACTGTCTCTTATTGGAAGAGATGAGCAGAGACTAAATGAAGTTGCAGAGAGATGCTATAAAGAGAAAAATATTGAACCACTTACTTTAAGACTAGACTTAACAGACACGGGAAGCTGTGCTTTAGTGGTAGCACGAACTGCAGCGACCTTTGGAAGAATCGACGTGCTGGTCAATTGTGCTGGAAAGGTAGCCATCAGTTCTCTATTCGACGACAACATGGATGTTTTCAACGAAATCATAAATCTGAACCTGAGAGTGCCATACAAACTTACGCATCTAGCCCTTCCGTATCTAGTGAAGACCAAAGGGAACATAGTGAATATAATAGGAGCAATGTACACGAGAGTGAGGCACGGGTTCATTCCGTATTCGATGGCGAAAGCTGGTATGGACAGGTTCACGAAATCAGCAGCTATAGAGCTTGCGACGGAAGGAGTGAGAATGAACTCGGTACAGCCCGGGTTGACGAGGACAAACTTCTACAAGAACCTATCAATAGAAGAAGACGAAGTAGGAGAAGCATATAAAGTATTGGAACCGGCCAATATTAAGGTCATCGAACCTGAAGAGATAGCGAAAATGGTTTTATTTGTTGCGAGTGATTTGTGTCCGAATTTGAATGGGGCCGATATGGCTGTTCATGCTGCTTCGATTATGAAGTGAATCTTGTTAAGTTAATGAGTTAAAACCTTTGATGGGACTATGTGGTGCGTTGTTTGATTCTTCTCGAGAAAATTAGGTTTTGACAGGTGTGATCTGCTTTTTAAAGATTTTTGTGTCATTTCTTTTAAATGAATGTTACTGTTTTAATAATAGATTCTTCCAGAATATTTTATTGTCATTATTTATGCGTTATAATAGCGAGTTCCTTTTCCTTATACCGTTTGGGTATTTTATATTATTGGCATATAATTTATATTCATTTCTGAGCTACGATATTATTTTTTTCCCCCACATTTCTTATTTTGTGATAAAACACAATATTTTTGAAGACATGAAGCTTTACATTTGTAGTGCAAGACCTCTAAGGCGATTGTAATAAAAACGTTACAAAGCCCAATGTGTGAAGCTCCACGTACTCTTGGCTGTACATGACTACGTGGTATCTGACTCTGAATCAAACCTAAGCCATCACTGCGTTCATCAGCCAATATTCCAATAACCTCACATTCGGCTAACATGGTCACTCGTTTAGTATGCAGAGCGTTAGCCGTACCTGGCAGAGACAGACGGCCGGACACACTGACGCTTTGACGTTGAATCGTTTATCCTATTACTGGATTGTACCGGTTCGGATTTCACGTGGATACTATGGATTTATCTCAGTTTTGGATGTGGAACGCCGATGTAACACAGTGAGTCATATTGGGAACTATGTTATTATTCTTCTCTCAACTTTTTTCTAATCTGTAAGAAGATATACGGATTTGTCGACTTTTGATTGCATCGTGTTGCTTTGGTTTGTTATTCAATAACTTCTATTATTATGACTTCACGAATGATGTTGATGAAAACAGTGACATGACTTTTATGATTTATAAAATAGCAAAACATATTGAATACTTAATTTTCTACGTCTTTTACTTCAATTAAAGTCAAGCAACCATTTACAGCGGTGGGTCGCATAGCCCATACTCCCTCATGTTTGAAGAAATTCCTCATGTGTGAAGGTTGATGATGAACCATTTACAGACATAATAGTACTATGGTTTGTCCTTGTAAACCCTTGAGACCCTGCCGCTTGACTGACTACGTCTGTTAAGGAAGACAATGAATCTTATACTAATGACACTTGTAGATTGAGAATGATAGTCGTTACTGGTGTTAAAATATTTAAGCCCGTCGCTGCCAGATGTTCATTAATGATATTTTTTGATCGTACGTTGATGCAATGTGCCTGAATTGTAATTCATTCTTTCTGTATCTCTTTCACCAGTGCCATCAGCTTCTTTGCCAGCTATCATTAGTTGCGCGGATTTATCTTTTATTTACCATGTATTATTGCTTTACTTAGGCAACGTGCTCGTAACTCCTCCTCAATAACTACCTCATACGACACGTTTATCTATCGCCCTGATGTCTGTATCGCACCCACGTCGCTCGCCGGATATACATCGCCGCAAAACTATCAAAACCCAATAACTTTCGTCGTGGACACGAGAAAATCAATTCACGACTTTATTCCCTCCTGTAGAAATGCTTGTTTACAACAGCCATGGTTACAATGGGCAATCTTGTTCGCAGTGCTGGACTGACACCAAAGTATCTCGACCAGTGTTGATTGAACCCTGACAGATGCACTATCTGGGAGATTTCTTGTAAAATGGGACCACCCATCATTCTATCCTTTTTCTATTAGGTACCTATATACGTTATCTATACTGAAAAAGGATGTAGTGATTTTGACGATTCTTTGTTGTTCCCAGTTATATTATTTATATTCTATGGTGGTACGGAACCCTTTGTGTTCGAATACGACTCGCTTGACCGTTTTTTTATATGTCCAAAAGAAAATTTACTATGGAAAATCTTCAATAGGTACTAAATTGCTTCACTTTGCTGGAATTGTAAAATGAAAATCTAAATAAATTTCTAGAGGTGTTTTGGGATGTTCTTTTTCAACGAATGATTGATTGAATACTCACAATTGAATTTCTATGCAACTGTCCCACCGAATACTTGCTTTTGAATCGAAGGGTCAAGTTATACTGGTCTGTTGAATTTGTAGTAACATAATGCGCATGTTTACTAATGGATGGTTTAATTTATGTAAATTCGTGATGCCGTTTGTAATGGGCCGGTTTCCCGGAGATATATTGCTGTTCTTGTTCTTTCGTGTATTTGTAAACCATATTGGAAGCACAGTTCTTTCATTGAATGTTTTGAGGTGCTTGTCTTTCTTTTAAATCCCTTCTAATATTATCATAACTGTACGTAGTATGTACCTACTTATTATATATCCTATCCTACTAAAATTATAAACGATGTTTGTTCCTCTTTCACGCAAAAACTACTGAACGGATTTTGATATCTTTACAGTTACGTAGCTTATACATCAGAATAACACATATTTTATCCCCGTATTTATAAGGGAACTACGCGGGTGAAACCGCGGGGCGCTGTTTGTCACTAGGTCAACGGTAAAGGAAAACATCGTGAGGAGACCCTCAAGTTCCAGAATTAATTCTGAGGCAGGTAGGTATGGCGAGGACAGGTCCCCGGTCACATTAAGAAGTTTCGAATAAAATAGGTACTCGTGAAACATGGGTATTTCTAGGAATGAAATACCTCTGCCTACTGCCGCCGTCGGGTATAAAAGACTTAAGTTTTCAACCGACTTCAATAAAGGAGGAGATTATACATTTGACTGTATGTTTGTTACCTCAGAACTTTAGACTGGGTGAACCGATTTTGATTCTTTTTTTATTTGAAAGCTTGGTCAAGTTCTGACATTGGCATCCATGAGAAAGAAAAAGTTGAAGTCAGTTTTTTTACTCTTTAGAGTTGTATTTTATTTTATTATTTATGGTATTTATCAAGATGCACCAAGTGTACATCGTTTCGCATTTACAATATAAAATCTGGAAAGTCCAGAACTATTGACTTTCACATTCTTATGTCCCAATCAGTAATAAAAAGCGAATAAACTATATGATTCATGCTGTTACTGTCTAGTTGTTCTCGCTCCGAATACCTCTTGTCAATTCTGCTAGATAATTCAAGCAAGTTATTGTCGTAGTAATCTCTATTTACACAACGCTTCTTACACGTAGTTGTGATATGTAATGGCGACGTTTGTGTAATATCTTTTGCGCGTTTTCATAATACGGTATTTACTCTGTCGTAATTAAATTGCGAATAATAACATTTAGATTTTAGATTTAAGTGTTGAAATCTACACTAATATTATAAACTAGCGGGTGCCCAGCGGCGTTGCCCGCGCGGATCCAGTTTATTCCTGTTCCCGTGGGAATTTCCAAAAATCCCTTTATAGTGGTTGCCTATGACATACATATATACATATAAGACACCTACATTACATACCATATTTCAAATAGCGGGTGCCCATAGCGACGTTGCCCGCGCGCATCCCGATTATTCCCGTTCCCGTGGGAATTTACGAATATCCCTTTATATGGGTTGGCTACGATGTATAAGACACCTTCACACCATATTTTAAGATTCTAGGTGTTATCGTTTCAGAGTAGTACGTATTTTTCTTTTTACCCAGTTTTTATATTTTCCCGTGGGAATGAGATATTTTTCTGGAATAAAAAGTACTCTAGATGTTGACCCGGGTACTCAGCTATCACCACACCAAATTTCATCAAAATCCGTCCAGTAGTTTTTGCGTGATGCGTGCACAACCAGACAGACAGACAGACAGACAAAAATTCCAAAAAATTGTGTTTTGGTATCTATATCGATAACTATATACACTACCGTTAAAATTTTCAAAAAATATTTAATGTACAGACACGGTCCCGTTAGAGTTTTATTATATGTATAGATAGGAAAGATTTGTATTTTTGTACCTATGTTTGTAACGAATACACTCAAAAACTACTTGACCGATTTTTATAATTCTTTCAGCAATGGAAAGCTACATTATCACCGAGTAACGTCCTACTAATATTATAAATGCGAAAGTTTGTATGGATGGATGTGTGTTCCTCTTTCACGCAAAAACTACAAAACGGATTTTAATGAAACTTTGAAGTTATATAGCTTACTAGCGACCCGCCCCGGCTTCGCACGGGTGCAATGCTAACAGTAAAACCTTCCTCTTGAATCACTATCTATTAAAAAAAACGCATCAAAATCCGTTGCGTAGTTTTAAAGATTTAAGCATACAAAGGGACATAGGGATATAGCGATATAGGGACAGAGAAAGCGACTTTGTTTTATACTATGTAGTGATACATCAGAATAACACATAGGCTATATTTTATCCCCGTATTTAAGTCATAAAATTAAAACTTCACGTTTTACGATCCTTCAAAGATTTACCGAGGTCTGAACTACTCGGTAATTTTTTGACGGATCATAGAAGTATGCCATTTTAATAGACAGTCAAATATATTGTTATAGAATTTCTTTTCTCGTACTTATAGAAATTCAAGCATATGGGGCCCACGGACGGTAAAGAACAGTAGATAATAAATAAATTGTTAGATACTATACACTGATACTATACAAAAACCAGATAAAAAGTACCCGAAACCGACGAGCATGTATGAACCGATTGATGGATGTGGATGAGGCGCGAGAGGTATGCCAGGATCGTAGCAGGTGGCGGGCTGTTGTCTCTGCCTACCCCTTTGAGAAAAAGGTGTGAGCATGTTTATGTATGTATGTATGTACTATACACATTTTGTCATGTTAGGCTCGAGCGGGTTTCGAACCCGCAACCTCAGAGAAGTGTCACTACCAACTGCGCGAACAATTCACTTCAAATAATGTCACATGAAATTAAAGCACACGTTTCTAAATGTCAAGTTTCATTTTCCGAATATGAAGATATGAAATGTAGAAATGAATTAAATTTTTCGAGTTAGTTCCGAATGTGACGCGGGTAGTAGTTGAAAAAAGTTTAAATTTCCGGAGCGGCGCTTCAGTCGGTGGGCGATACGCGAATAGGTCGGACGTGTGCGGAAATGAATTTCATTTCATTTGGTGTGATACGATATCGAAATTCGAATGCATCTGAAAATAGTAGTATGATTATTATCTTATGAATTCATCGAATAAATTTTACTCAACTGTTTCTCGCAACTCCGTCCTCATCAACTTTAGATTATTGCGTACCCTATAAAGTATGTAGCTGAAGCGCTCGTAGCCCTGCGGTGCCAGTGTGTTTGTAACGATCACACTGGTTAAGCAAAGTTGGGTGCGGTCAGTCAGTGGATGTGAGACCGCCTAGTGGCATTTATATCACGAGCGCTTCCGTGTTTCGGAAGGCACGTTAAATTGTTGGTCCCGGTTTTCGTTGTGTTTACGCACAATGGAAGTCGTTAAGCCATGTCAGATACCCTTAGGTGGCTTGAAAAATTCTGACTGTTAAGTGGCCACTAGCTTAACACCATCTCCCAATCCGCGGTGGGCTCGCGTGGAAGATTATAGCCTATACTTCCTCATGTGTGAGGAAAGACCCCTAGCTCAGCAGTGGGCTGTTACGGGTTGATGATGATGATGAGAAAGTATGTGCTTTTTGGTAGTTAATTCGGTAATTTGTAAATTCCATTTGCAAATGTTTACGTTTGCAGACGTTTGATTTCGTTTTCTTTGCTCTTTTCTAACAGTCAGGATTGTTTTTTTATACTGACTGATTTTTTTACCGTCTGAAAAAAAATATGACGTATAAGGTATCTAGAGCCGGAGTTATACGCGAGATTAATTGTTAAATATAATCATGTTTAATGCAATTTACAAAGTCTAGAAAACTACGCACACTACTATGTAGCAGCTGGCAGTTGTATGTAGATTGAGCCTGAATGGAAGCTACGGGCCTGTTTCTTTTTTAAATACTAATTCAAATATTTTAGTGTGTAATATTGACTACAATTTTATTGAGTAATGTATATTAGTTTAAAAAAAATTTTTTTTTATGTTACAATGCCAAATGAATCTATTACACTTACCTATCACACCATATTTGTAAAAAAAAACAGGCTATAAATTAACATCACTTTTAATACAGATTAAAATTCCATCGCCAAAGAGCATTTACATCTCAAAATCTATATTGGAAATGGGTCCACGTGTATCGCGATTCGCGATTGAAATAGATCGGATCGTGCGCGGAACTGACGGAATAAATTCGGCTATCGATGTCGGTATTCAATCTACGGAAATAGCCGACACCTGGGCACTGGGCTTGTTATGACGTTTCAAAATTTATATTTCGCTAACGGCTGTTTTTATTGCCCGTTATTTGTTGCATGTAGCTGCTGGTGTGGGCTTGGTATCGTGCAGTCCTCAGTCGCTTGGAAAACTATTTTAAAATTTTTTTATTCCGAAAAATTATTTAATTATTTTGGATTCGAATCCTGGAATGTACCAATGAGTTTTTCAAAAACTTACGTACTTACATATTTATTACTAGGTAAAGAAAAACATCGTGAGGAAACCCGCAGGTCCCAGAATGAATTCTGAGACATGTGTAAACAGAACAGATCCGGCGATGGGCCCACCACCTATCACGTTTAGTGTTCCAAAGAATATTTGGTGAAAAGTGGGTATATCCAGAAATGGAATACCTTTGCCTACCCCCTCGGGGATATACGGCGTGAGATTATTTTTATTTATTTTTTATTTGTTGCATGTACAGTCAGAGCACATGAAGCTTTACTGTAGTGCGATTCTGACCTCTAAATCGATTGTAGTACGTTACAAAATCCAATGTGTCAGGCTCTACGTGCTCTTTACTCGTACTCGTAGCTGCTGGTGTGGCTTGGTATCGTGCAGTCCTTAGTCATTTGGAAAGCTGTTTTAATATTTTTATGCTAAAAACTGAAATTACTTTTCTGGTCTGTCGGTGTCGTGGTCTTGTTGGAACCCTTTGGGTACGGAAACATATTACTGAGCCTTTGCTGTCCGTCAGTCTGTCTATGTGTTTTTCAGCGGGATGTATGTCTTGAACCGTTATTGGTGGAATTGTGTATTTCTATTGCAGCTATAACGACAAATTAACATAAATTAAAGAATACAACAAACGTTCTGTTATTTGCTCTTTGCAATTTTGATAATGGCAATATGTTTTGTAGAAACCACGAATCGGCAAGCGTAAGGTAGGACGCCCTCAGGCTAGGCGGAGCGACGATCTTCGCAGGGTGGCTGGTAGCCTGGTAGCAGCTGGATGAGCGTTTGCCGAGAATCGAGCTGAGTGGCGTGCAATTGGAGAGGTCTATGTCTAGCAGTGGACTGCTATAGGCTGATGATGATGATGATGAATATATTTATAGAGCGTATTCTTATATTCGCTTTAAAAACAAAGTTAACAATTACAAAGATATTATTTTTCAATAATATTTAATGTTAAATTTTGTACAATGGTACAAAACTCTTAGTCGTTTTTTGGTATCTGTAATTAATGTTCTGATTTTATGTTAATTTTCACACTTTCATAGAGAAGAGAAGAAAACTTTATTTGAAATAAATCACTCGTTCTATTCCTACAGTTCGGGACACTGAAACTGCGTGCCGCCGAATTAATCCGCGAAAATCGCATGAACACTAAAACCTAGTGTCATACCGATCTCGGCTGTTAATTACAAGTGTACGTTGGCCCGTAATTCACAGGCGGGTATGATTTGTGACGGGCATTAGCCCGTTTTAGTTCACGACAGTGTACCGTGGTGTTTTTAGTGATTAATTGTTATTTATAGAGGCGTTTTAAGCCTGAATTTGTATCTTTAAACAAAGGTAATTTTGTTATACCTACATTCATACCTTACCCGTAACAGAGCAGTGATAGATTGAGTGTTTATGAAAAAAAAACAACTTATGTACAGTCAAGAGCACGTAGAGCTTGGCACATTGGACTTTGTAACGTTCTTATTACAATCACTTTAGAGCTTCATGTGCTCTTGGCTGTACATATTTATCACTAGATCGACAGACACAAAAATTCGCCTGTCTGTTCGTATATTTGTATGCGCATCACTCAAAAATTACTGCATCCAATTTGGATGCGGTTTTCGCAGTTGTGTTGTTGCCGGGGCAACATAAAATGTGGGACATGTTTAATTTTGATAGGTCGCCTAGAAGCTGAGTCATCCACATGGCGTTTTTATAACTGACTCAGTACGGGGACGAAGCCAGTAAGTCAAAATCAAAGTCAAAATGTTTTTATAAAATGTATAAGGGACTTATACGTACAATTATTGAACTTGCAAAGTCACCGCTTCGGTATGTGTAGTGGAGGAGCATAAGCGGGGCAAGAAACTCCCTAACACATTAATCACTTATCATTCAATATCTGTAATGTACACTCGTGCATTATCTCCGAAGAGTTTGGCAGAGGTAATACCTAGCAGTACCTATTAATTTATTTGTTATGGTAATCAACGGGAGCAGTGATAGCCCGGACGGTTAAAGAGCCGGCTGAAAATCAGTGAGGCTAGGGTTCAAATCCTGGCATGTACCAATGAGTTTTTCAAAAACTTACGTACATATTTATCACTAGCTCGACGGTGAAGGAAAACATCGTGAGGAAACCAGCAGGTCTCAGAATTAATTCTGAGACATGTGTAAACAGACCCGGTCCGGCGATGGGCTCACCACCTATCACGTTTAGGGGTCCAATATATCTCGTGAAATGTGGGTATATCCAGTAATGGAATACCTCTGCCTACCCCCTCGGGGATAAAAAGGCGTGAGATTATATATATATATTATATATATATATATATATATAATCAACGGGACATATATTTCGAATTATTCTACAACACAATAAAAGTTAAATGCTGTTCTACTTATAGACTACTACAACATCATCAATCATGATTAAATTGAGGAAATAGTTACTTTAAAAACAAAAAAAAATCTAAAAAAATAAAAACAATGAAATATTTTTGAAAAATAAATTAATTAACAACTATTGTATATTTGAACACCGTTGTGTGTATTTCTTAAGCTTAAATTATAACACAAAAGAATATCTAGTATCAAAAGAGAGCTCGTAAATTCATGGCTTTCATTTGAATAAAAGTTGAAAGATGAAATATCAAAGGAAACTAACTCGCATTTTCACTGCTCCTCATGAATTTTATAAATAATTGAACAATAAATTATCTCCAAATAGCTTTAGATGAAAAATTTACACACCTAAGTATATCGAATAGATTTGTCAGTTTATTTATAGACGTAAATTAGAAGAGAGTGAGTTTTTAGCAATTGATCGACGATGAAGGAAAACATCGCGAGGAAACCTGCGGGCCCTACAATTTGTTCTGAGCACCCCGGTCCGGCGATAGGCTCACCGCCGTTTAGGGTCTAAACAGTAAAATGGTGAAACGAGGGTACTTTGAAAATGAAAAATTAAAAAAAGGTACCATTTATTTCTGTAGGCAATTGAAAATTACACTTTAAAAAGTAAATAGTTATAAAAGTATTTCCATTTAGTTTTGTGCTCTAAGATTTAATAGGACAAATAAATATTTCTTTCTTTCTTTCTTTCTTCAAAGCAAAATCAAAGGCAATCTAAACTCGTCCATGAAGATTGGCTAAATGTAAACATCAGCCCATCTCCACCGACGAGTTGCTGGTTCCAAATTCAGTACATTTCAGAAACAAAGTACCTCTGCCGACTTCATTGGTAATAAGGCGTGATCGTATTTTAATAGGCAGTGAGCGCTGGCGTTCCGCACTAACTCCGCGATCCATCTTCGATATTCCGTCGGACAGGGGGCCAATTCCACTAAATGTCAACGGTTACAGTTGGAAGACAATGACATGTCAATGGTTAGTCGATTGTGTTATTTCCTCTGAAAAGTACCAAAATAACACCATTGACTGACCATTGACATGACATTGTCATCCAACTATAACCGTTGACATTTAGTGGAACTGGCCCCCAGTTTGGCAGCTTCTAAATATCGCTACAAATATAAATAAAACTAACCTATTGTCTGTCCGTAGTAGTGTTCATCTTGGCAGCCGAGTGTAATAATGACACAACAATAAACTTCTTAAGACACTTGTTTAATTATAAGAGAAAAGTTTATTCTATTATAATAACTTGTGAAATAAATAAAAATAATCACGCCTCACGCCTTTTATCCCCGAGGGGGTAGGCAGAGGTATTCCATTTCTCGATATACCCACTATTCACGAGATATTCTTTTGACCCCTCAACGTGATAGACGGTGAGCCTATCGCCGGACCGGGACTTTTACACATATCTCAGAATTAATTCTGGGACCACAAATGTTGACCCCGAGCGGGAATCGAACCCGCGACGTCCGACTCAGAAGGCAGGGTCACTACCAACTGAGCCAACTGGCCCGTCAAGATCCATATAATTTTCAACGATAAAGACATTTATCGGTTACAACTTCATAGACTGTTAGCAATAAATCATTTGGTTCTTTTTATCTGCTTGCCTCAGGTGAGCGTTCTGCGCCCAGGAAATATGCGAGTCGGTTTATTTTAATTAGCTAAGAATTGCCACAGCGTAGACGCGGCCGTATATCAATGTATCTGGAGAAAATGCGGTTACCCGCTTGCTTGTGCTTTCAGGGTCCCGTTTGCAAAACCCGGAGCTAACTACCGTTTTCCGATTTACGATATTTCGGCTCGGTCGGTGTCAAAAAGTAACACCGCTGTAACGAAAAGTGACACCGCCGCGCCGTAGTGAAAGGTTACACTGGGTTCGATTCTGCTTTACAGCGACTAAACTTATTTTAGTTTACTCCAGTCATTTTCTTTCTCCTAGAAAAGAAAAGAGACGAGAGATATTTAGTCCTGTCAAATTAAATTTAGTCCTGTCAACAAAGGCATTTCATGTTTAGTGCATAGTTAAAGAAATCACGACTAAAATACAGCCGCTGGCATTGGCAGGACTAAATTCGGTAGGTTATCTTCTGTCCCTTTTCTTTTTTTAAGGTAAGACAAAGACAGGACTATACTTAAATAAATTTAGTCGCTGTAAATCGGATATCGGACCCACTGCCTTAGTAAAAAGTGATACCGCGTCCCAATTTCTTGTAAATTTTGCTAAAACACCGTTATGAACTTCGAATACTGTAGTGTACGGAAAAATCATTAATTGATTTATGTTTACACTGCATTTGTAATGTAATATGTACTGTTATAAGAATAAATAAATAAAAAAAAAAAACATTGGTTGCGTAAATCGTAAATCGGAAAAGGCCGGTAAATCCCCAGCAACGCTTGTAACTCTGTCATGTTCGTATGTGTCTGTCTGTAATAGCAAAACATAATGCTACGTATTTTAAGCAGTCGCGTAAAAATATTAGGTATATTGATTATTTTCAGTACCTACCTTGAGGCTCACCACAACACAAAACCATCATAGTTCAGTAACGTTTTATCTCAAGCCTAAAACGACGATTGGAGCAAGTCGATCGATTTAACATTAATGTTGTCAAACAGAATCAAGCTTTTATTATAAGGTAGTGATGGAACGATGGAAGTAAGACCAAAACAGTTATAAGTTACAAAAGTGTTATAAACTAATTTTAAGCGATGGTGCTACATATAACTTTTCTCACTGGTTTTCATTTTTAAGCTGCGTACACACGATAACAGCGAACGCGCAATAATTTAACGTTTCGTTCGCGCCATGCCTAATAAATCTATTAGGGTGTTGAGGAAAATTTGTCGCCATTTCTACACATCGTGTGGAAACGTACTTATGTAACAAGCAGGCACGATACGCGCCTGTTCTTTGTCCCTGTGTTCCTAGTAGTTTTTATGCGCGTACGAACATTTAAATTATTCAATGCTATTTAGATAAAAATAATTCATAAACATGAAATTGATGTGAAATGAGAATACTTATTCTAAATTTAGAATTTTACTGTAATCATTTTATAATCCTTTGCATGTATACAGACATCGGTCAGTTACAATTTCATGTTTAAACAATAATTGCCCGATTAATAATCTACAATCATAATATTATATAAAAAACATTCGTTTGTTTGTTTGTAAAGAGGCTGCGAAACAACTGGACCGATTTAGAATAGAATAGAATAGAATAATCATTTATTTGAATCTCCAAACACACACATATTAAACAAACCCTACAATAACATCCATAATATAAAACAGTGGTAATCTATCAACAGTTACGAACATGTGTGTGCTGCAGTAATTCAAAAAGGGCGCAGCTCAGTGCAATGCTTTGCCAGGCAGACAAAGCCACTGGTTTTCAGCCACGACCTACAAGAACGCCATTTAGCAATTATTGGATAATGGTCATGCCAATGTCACATGTTTGCCAGTAATTGATTATACATATATACACAACACGATATACATTCTTAAATATGAAATAAATACAAATACACATACAAGATTTCAAATATTCTTTCACTGATGGAAAGTTTACTTTTCTGGGAGGTACCATGGGCTATAATTTTCTAACAGGAATTGGACTTAGCGGATAAAATCGAGGGCAACGTATGTTTTTGTAAAACTCTAAGGTACATGGCAAGTGGTCGCAATGGCTATAAACGGTCGGAGCTCACCATCATCATCATCAAATGACTTACCATGAATCGAACCCAAGCCTCACGCAAGACAGTCCAGCTATTCCAACCTACTCCATTCTGCACTAGCTATTACACACGAACAAGAAGATCTCCCATTACAGCGCTGTCGGTTAAAAAGAGTAATGCATTTGGCAACCGGCCGAACGGTACACGTCGTCGGCATGTCCCCGCGTTAATCATGCGCAGACTCGTGCCAAAGAGCTGATGGGTTTATTAGGGTCAGATTCCGCCAATCGCCGTCGATTGTCGACGAGTCGCACGCGCATTTCCGGCAACGGGATACGTTCAGGGGGTCAATTCCACTAAATGTCAACGGTTATAGTTGGATGACAATGGCATGTCAATGGTCAGTTAATGGTGTTATTTGCTCTGAAAAGTGCCAAAATGTCGACGGTTACAGTTGGATGACAATTACATGTCAATGGTCAGTCAATGGTGTTATTTGCTCTGAAAAGTGCAAAAATAACACCATTGACTGACCATTGACATGTCATTGTCATCCAACTGTAACCGTTGACATTTAGTGGAATTGGTTTTTTTGTATAATCTTAATTTAAGACAATGGGCTCGATTCTGCATTACAGCGACTAAACTTATTTTAGTTTAGGTCCTGTCATTTTCTTTCTCCTAGAAAAGAGACGAGAGATATTTAGTCTTGTCAAATTAAAATTAGTCCTGTCATCTATGGCGTGTTTAGCAATTTTAGCCACGATGTAAAAAGGTCATGGATAAAAGTGACAGATAAGCACGTACTTATGTTCAAATTAGATGGTTCTTACATGTTTGACATTAACTCTTCAATCTATGGTCTGTTTCTGTCCTTTTTCTTTCGTATTCTATGGAAAAGGATAGGCTAACTTAAAATTAGGAATTTTAGGTGGTCAGCCAGAGTCGAGTCCAATGTCACCCTATTGTTACAAACATAAATCAAAACATCTTACACAAGTATTAGATTCTTACTAACAGTAGGAAAACAAAAACATTATAATAATCCAATCCAATACACACTAATATTATAAAGAGTCAAGATTTATTTGTTAGTATTGAATCAACTCCGAAATTACTGAACCGATTTTAAACATTCTTTCACGAATGGAAAGCTACATTATCAGAAATTAACTAAGGCTATATTTTATCCCCGTATTCTCACCGGAACGGGAACTACGCGGGTGAAACCGCGCGGGACAGCTAGTTTTCAATACATTGCCAATAGAGTAAGTATGCGTTATATACGAAGTAAGAAAGAGAGGTCTAATCTCCAAATTAGTAAAACTAGAACAAACAGTTTAACGTGCCTTCCGAAACACAGGAGCTCGCGATAGATAGATAAATAAATAAATTAATTGTGGGGCACAATTTACACACGGTTATTTAGTCTCAATCTAGGAAGGGCCTTTACTATGGGTACTAAACAACTGATAAACATACTTAAATAAATATTAAACGACCAGACACGAAGCCAACATACATGTTTATGCACACAAATGTTGACCCCGAGCGGGGATCGAACCCGCGACCTCCGACTCAGAAGGCAGGGTCACTTCCAACTGAACCAAAAGGCCCGTCAAGATGATACAAGATTGCTTCGCTAACACCGAGGCTACGCCATCAGATAAAATCATCTACCTATCTCATTAAATCTCGATCTTGAATTTATCTAAAGAACGCATAAACATTTCAGGCAATAATAATATCTTAACGCAGAGTTATACCAGTTACTTTGTAGCTGATGTACGCCGAGGAGAACTTATCTTACGACCGGTAAGACTGTAGTTATGAGAGTTGTGAACTTGATTCGGAGCCAGTCAGTAAATAAGTCAGTCCTTTTTATTGATATTATAAACTAACCAATATCTATTTATATATACTAATATTATAAAGAGGAACTCAAAAACTACTGGACCGATTTTGAAAATTCTTTCACCAATGGAAAGCTAGAATATCCCTGAGTAACATAGGCTATATTTTATTATCGTATTCCCACGGGAACGGGAACTACGCAGTTAAATTATAAAGATTGGAGAAGGATGGGCTACTTTTCATGCCGGAAAAACATAGGTCCTAGTTGACGCCATGAACTACACTCGGACGGAGTCGCGGTCATGTAATAAATAAAAAGTTATACATCTTATTATGTAATATTATGCAATAGATAAATAGTCATTTTGTCCTCAAGGGGACTATAGAGGTATTTTATTCCAGGTAGTATATTTTTCAGACCTGACTAATGGTAAGTTGTTTATTAATGTAGTCTCAATGGATTCGTTAATATGGTTGTGGTGAGCGACTGCATTTTTCCGTAGTCCAGTTTTAGTTTTATCTATGGAACTAATGATATTTGGTTGGTGGTTAATGTAGGTGTTAAAAACTTTTGTTTTTTGTCCGGTCCCGGACAAAATTCGCTGCTCTCATAATATTAAAGTAGCATTTATCAGTTAATCTATATGATAAGTAATTGGAAATTACAACTGTTTGGATCATCATAATCTGTAATCATCAGTTGTTGTTATCACGGAATAATAACATTCGATTTTCCAAAAATAGCTATGCAAGGTATCTTTATTAGATCTTTATATGTAATTATTGTTTTAAAGTAGATATTTTTTTATTGCTAATTTTACAAAGGATTAGGCGCAAAATGCCACATTCGCAAAATGCCACATTGACGCAAAATGCCACATTCGCAAAATGCCACATTCTCAAAATGCCACATTCGCAAAATGCCATAATCGAAAAATGCCACATTAGCAAAATGCCATGTGTCATTTTGCGAATGTGGCATTTTGCGCCTAATCCCTTACAAATAATACTATACATTGTTAAATTACACTCTCCAAACTACAAAGCAGTTTGTCAGCGAATTTTATTTACCGATTATTCTGTTGCAATCAACAACTTGTAACATAATCAAAGCAAACTCTGATATCAGTTTGTGCTGAGTCAGGACTGAATTGATTTTAAGGATAAAACAAATAATAATGATAAATGAAAAATATAACTAAAAAACTCTTTCGTACTCAGTCAAGCTTCTGTGATCCAAAGGCGGACGAGGACAAAAGATAATCCTAATGTGTCTCATTCTTGCGGTTTCAGGGGATTACACCATTGTAAAAGAAAAACTAATTAGGGTATCTGAAGATGTACCTTAATTATGTTATAGTAGAGGATCCCAATATAAGACGACCTTCAAAGAGCTGCTTAGTGGATGAAAAGTATTTTATATCAAATTTAAAATGTTAAAAAAGATATCGCGATAGGGTTGGCTGAAAAAATTCAGTCCAGGATATAATTATATCTTTTTTTTAACATTGCAGTGGTTAGGTCAATAGACAAATTACATACCAATCGAAAGTATGAAGTCTATAGAATATGACCACTATGACCAGTCTTGAAATTAATGAATTCCGGTTGTTAAAAATCAAAATATTGCTGCGAGTGAAAATAACGTACGACTGAAAAGTCTCAGCGAACTATCATTGAATGAAAGAGAGCATGCTATTTGTCGTGAAATAGAAAAGGATAGCGATACACTTATATTTTAAATATTTAATTAATCATATGCTGGACTGAATTTTTTCAGCGAACCCACTCGCGATATCTTTTTAACAAATTAAAGTTGATATAAAATACTTTTCATCTAATAAGCAGCTCGGTGAAGGTCGTCTTATATTCGTATCTTAGACTATTACAAGTTTTAAGTTATAAAGTATCACGACAAACTTGCTGCGCCGTCTATAAAAAAGTTTGATCCATTTACACTCGGAAATATGTCACTGGCAGTCAAACAAATGAGCAACGCTACTTCTTTAGGTTCGATTATCTTCCCACTCGGTAGTATTTCAGCTATTTTGTTGTAAGCAAACTGCTGACCTTCTCCACCTATGTTCAGATTCTCCAGTATATTCGTCCTTGTCACACCCGGGCTTATCTCGTTTATTCTCACTCCCTCCGTCGCCAGCTCGGGCGCGGCGTTCCTCGTGAATCTATTTAGACCTGACTTCGATACAACGTAAGGAAGGAATCCAGGCTTGTACTTCTTAGCCATCATCGAGCCTATGTTCACAATGTTCCCTTTCGTCCTCAGTAAGTGTGGTATGGATAGTTGTGTTAGATGGTAGGGTACTCTCAGGTTTATCGCCATTAGTTCGTCGAAAGCCTCCATGGATTGATCGAAGACTGAAGAAATTTTCACTTTGCCGGCACAGTTGACCAAAACGTCGATTCTGCCAAATGTTTCGACCGTTTTGTTCACTACCGTTTCGCAGCTCCCCTGTGACGTCAAATCTAGGAATAGGCATAAAGGAAAACGTCCGCTTCTCTCTTCGCATTCTTTGGCGGTATTAGATAAGCGATTCTCATTTCTACCAACTATACTCAAAACAGCATTGTGCTGAGCAAAAGTCTTGGCAGTTTCTGCTCCTATGCCTGAGCTGGCTCCGGTCACTATCACCACTTTTCCAGTGAAATCCAGTCTATCCATTTCTCTTGTAATATTATCCTTTGCGTTTGCAATATTGTGACGAATATTTTAAGTTATTTCCTTAAACTAGATGGCACTATACTTTTGTGTTATTGCATGCGGCCTAGGATGGAACCCTGTAGCAGGCTATTACGCTTTGCGTCTAGATGTTGACAATTAAATTGTTTTATCTTTATTATTTGCTCCTCTAAACTTATCACATTTTTAAGTTTCCTTTTCTTCAACACTACTTATATTTTCGCGGTTCTTATTTCTGCCTCCACCAATACGTCAATCCTTCACAATAGTAACACCAAATTCGTTTGGAAGCACGATAACACAAATAATTTTCCGTTTGTTCCGCTGGAGCGTATATTTGCTCCGGTCGACCGCCCCCGGCTTCGGCTGGGCTACTACTGATAAGCGTATATGTATAGTGTTATCAAACTCTAAGTATGAATCATTGTGTTTGTTCAAGGTTTTCCTTTTATCCTCAGTACTGAGCAAATGTAATAAATCTGATGGAATATTGCAACGTATTTTTAGTTGTGACTGTTTTGTCGTTTTGTTTTTATTCGTCATTGTTGTTTGGTTTTGCTATAGTATGTATGGTTGTATTGCAAAATTAATTATTTTGTTTTAAGTTTCTGGTTTTTCGAGGTTTTTTAATTATATAGGCTTCGGATTTCTGTAATTGATTCCTAGTACCTTTTTGAGTTGTAGCTGAAAAGTAAGCTTTTAAAATCGGTCTACTAGTTTCGGAGCCTCACTCATTACAAACAAATATAAAAAAAGTAATATTTCCTCTTTAAAAAAATGTGTGTAAAATATACGCTTCGGAAAAAACATTACACGGGTTTTTTAGGCAAGATAAGTTGTTATTACTAAATACGTAGATTTCACAATGAACATTCAATATATGGACTTAATAATTCCGAAAGAGCAAAAGTTTTATTTTTTATTCGAAATCCGTAACGTATGCGTTGTTTTAAATTCTGACATGTGAAAATAAAACGCGGCGGATTGTAATATTTCGCTCGTCGACGTGCAAGATCAAAACGCATGGGGCCGTGAAAACTAGCAGCTGGGCCAGGGCTTCCCAATTGCGGTCCTCTCGGGACCTCAACTCTGTAACTGTAAATTTTCATGTATACTGTATATTACAACAGTGATGTATTTGTACTGTACAGCACAATCGCCGGAGCATCATAAATAAAAAAAATAAGGCCTTCTATCCCCGAGGGGGTAGGCAGAGGTATTCCATTTCTGGATATACAAACTTTTCACTAGAGCATCATAATTCTAACTAAACACATTTTGGTGTGGTGTGATATTTTTTTTACAAATTATGCTTAAGTTTGTGCATATCTACCCATAAACAATTACTTGTTTAGATGAGTCGCTGGTACTTACATACTAAATTGTAATTTTCATTTCTAGAAAGAAACAAATTCAATTAAAAAGTTTTTTTTTAGTTCCTAGCAGACCCAGCAATGAAGCGTTACATTGACAGTAGAGAATTTTTTTTTCCAACTCGTGCAAAATCTACTTAGTTAAGACAAAATTCATCTATTTATTTATTGGAGCTCTACAGCAACATAGGACATCGAACTTATAAATTGAAACAAAAATATAGCCATTTACAGAACTTCACTTATTGTATAAAACTAGTTATAGGTACGGCGTATGCTCGAGATTCAAGAATAGAATACAGCTTCGATTTTTGCGACCCTCAAATTATTTCGTATCGTTCGACTTGCGACCCTTAATTTGGCCAGCTCTGCCGCAAACAATGGCCGCCACTGTTTTTTCATCAGCAGCACTCACATTGTTATAGTTTTCGGAATGTGTATGAGCTTGTTTGAGTAACGGGTTTTCGCAAGAATATTGTGGTGGTGTCAAATTCGGATTCAACAATAGGGGTGGCGATTCAATAAAACAAACAAATAAAAAAAATACGACAAGGTTATTTTAAATCAAGTGCAAATATTTGAACGGTACGTACAAATATGTAAGAGAAATAGAATTAGCATAAAAAAGAGAAGATATTTTTTTGTTCTATTCTAATAAAAAAAATATTTGTAAACATGCTTTGCAGAAACCCTCACTAGCACACTAAAACGCCACTTTTGCCGTCTTTATGTATTTATTTCGTATTGGATTGTTCATGTACAGGTTAGTTTTATTTTTTATTTTTGTAATAATCCGTGTTCTTGTATTTTTTTATCTACCCCTTAAATATGTGCACTTAATTTTTAAAAACATGTATATTTTTATCGTTTTTAGTATTATAAATTAAGACTTATTCGTTTTACATTAATAACAATATCCAAAGAGTTTTTTGCACTGCTTATTCTCCTCAACTATACATGCCGATGTGGTGGGGCTGCAACTTTAAATAAGTGGACTTATGATCATCAACTTTGTATAAAAGCATTTTTGATTAAGCTTATATTTACATCATACTAATTAAAGTTATTTTACAAAATAGAACACTTTGGTGAGCGCTCATTACAAGTTGATAGCAAGTTGCAGAAGTATGCAGATTAAAATAATTTTAACGCGGCAAACTTGCACATCCGAGTGAAATTCCTTCTTTGTAACTTATCCCATTACCTGTTTCAATTTTATAATTAGAATCCGAAGCACTCATCAAAGTTTTGTATAAGTTTTGCAAACTTCGTGTACTGAATGTAGCGAGCTCAGCGGACAACTCTAAAATTAATTACATTCACAAACTTGCACTGTTTATAAATTGGTTAATCGATCGAGTTTAAGGTATAGGACGTTACTCGAGCACGAAACTCTATTTGAGTACAGTTTGAATTGCACTGGTTTTTAGTATTTACGAACAAAAATACCAGTTTCTCTAATTATCACAGTTTTTTAGAAACCAACCATAAACTTTCACCATTACATATAAATTATGCTGGCACAAAAAAAAAATGACTTATACCTAATACACATAAATATTCATAGAATAAGAACCCTCCATGCTCGCGTTCATCTCGCACTTTGCCGCTTTTTTTATTAATGTCTACAACACTTTGATTCCGACGTTCTTTACCTTGAAACAATTTTGCAAGAATTATATAATTGTCAAGCAAACCGCTAGTAATTATCCGTCTATTACGTAATTCTGAGCCGACAGTACAAATTGTTTACACTGCGAATATATCTGCGGAATGTTTTTCACACAATCCTTTTGATAAATTTGCGCATGCGACGAACGAATTCAATGTTTCAATTAATATTATTTCGTCGGACATCTGAGATATCTTAAAAGTTGGCATGTACTATAATGTGTACACTTGTCTTGTGGAAGACAGAGTTAAATAAATAAAATTAGGAGCGTTCTGCCAGAGAATACTTTGAAATTATTATGTGCCTTCTTTTCTAGTAGTAGACAGGTCATTTCCCGATAATTAAACACACCTATTCTAACACATTCGAAGTCACTTTGGAGGGTTGATTCTCCTTTGTTTTATATTATTTTATTTATTTATTTCTTCAACATGTGGAAGTATACTACTGTCATTATAGTTTTGACGACCACAATGCATCAGCGTAGGTGATCTACTTTTCTATGTCAATATTTAAACGATATAACAAACAATATTTAATGTAACTTTCGAGAATTCGCCTAAAGAACAAGAAGAGATCGAATTTAAAAATTTTATAATCCTGTTCTATGTATTTTTCCCAAAGAGATTAAAATGTAATAGGACATAGATGGGGTAGGTATTGGAAATATTTTCATACAAAAACATTGAAGCTCCAAGCGTCATGTCAGTTAGTATGAACGCGAGCTGTCATTCGGTCGAAATCGCACTATACTTTTTCCCACTTGTAATAACTTTTGGCTTAAAATTTTCCTCGCTTTGTCCCCTCTATGCCTTATTATATTTTGATCTCTTTGATTTTTCCTAATACCAAGAGGCAGCCCCGTCAACAATCAGATTCGATGCGTTTAAATTTGGACAAGTCGCACTCGCAGCGAACAGAATCATCTTAGCTATCTCCTCTGGTTCTATTATCACTTTGTTCGGCACTATCTGAGCTATAGTATCGTACGCTTCATTCATACATTCATCATCGACATTCAGATTAGCTAGGAAGTTGGTCCTAGTTATACCCGGTCGTACTGCGTTCATTCTCACGCCTTCCGATGCAAGCTCTAACGCACCGGATTTGGTGAACCTTTCTAAAGCGTCTCTGATCATGGCGAATGGGAGGAAGCCGGGGCGCACCCTCATTGGTGCACCGAAGACGTTGACGACGTTCCCCTTGCTCCTCTTCAAGTGGGGCAGACAGAGTTGAGTCAGCTTGTAAGGTACGCGGAGATTTAACGCCACCAGTTCGTCGAATATCTCCATTGTGGTGTCGAAAAGGGAGGTTACTGCTGCTTTGCCAGCGCAGTTGATCAGTATATCAACCCTGTTGTAGATTTCTATGGTCTTCTTGACGACAACCTCGCAGCTGTCTTTCTTTGTCAGGTCTAATAGGAGGCATAGCGGTTTCCTTCCGTGGTACCCTTCGCAGGTTCTCGCGACGTCAAAGAGTCGAGCTTCGTTCCTTCCGACCAGTGTCAGCGATGCGCCGTGCGCTGCGAACTGCTTTGCGGCTGACGCGCCTATACCTGGGAACGGTATCAGATTATTATCATGGCAGTGGAATACTTAAAAAATATATAAAAATCGGCCAAGTGCGAGTCGGAGTTCCTAGTACCGTTTCTTTTATGGGAAACTTATTTTTTCATTATTCGTTGTTATATCAGGAATAGTCTACCTATTTCCATTATTAAATTGAGAAAAAAAAAACAAGTTTTTTTCCTTGTGGAAATCGCTGAAAAGACAATGGGCTAACGTCAAAAATTAACTGTAAAGATGTCATGGTATGTAGAAAGTAATACTTAAAACAATATTGTTGCAAGCTTCTCGAGAGATGGTGATATGCCCCGATTTCTCTTGAACTACGAACGCTACGGCATACCTGAACTATGTGTCTGTTATGACTACAAATCATCATCATCAACCCGAACAGCCCACTGCTGAGCTCAAGGTATTCCCTTACACGTGAGGAAGTAAGGGCTATAATCTCCCAAGCTCACCTCGGATTGGGAGATGGTTATGACTACAAATGCACAAGGCTAAATGATAACCTGATGGTTATTTGTAAACATTTATTGTTATCAAAGTCCGCATATTTTTGAGGTCAAATGCAGCAATAAAGGTTTTCCGGTATCCACTGTCATTCTTAATCCGTTTGATGGCTCAAAACCTGAAGATACCTAATGTTTTGAAGTAATTACGTTCAGAAAAAGTATTGCAGACATTTTCGTCAGAAACATAAAAAAAACACATTGATGATTGAAACAACAAAAAACCCCATAAGAAGCTAAAATATTACCTACCCTCCTGCGGAAGTCGCGTAAATTTTACCTATGACAGGAGATGAAGACGAATCTGACGACATCCTACTAATATTATAAACGCGAAAGTTTGTATGTATGGATGTTTGTTCCTCTTTCACGCAAAAACTATGAAACTTTACAGTCCACTCTTTCATTCGAAGTCTAGACACCCCTTGTGAGTGATAGGGCTATAGATCTCAACAGCGTGAACCTTAATAATATTACATTTACAAGCTTTTATGTAACTTGCAATATATGTTTGGTCGGGTGGAAACTTGCAACTCAATTTTGAAGCAGATATTTTCAACCGTTTTAGCTGAAAGGAGACGTTTCATGAATGTATGGAGACTGGGCCTGCACCATGGTTTTTTAGATAAATAAAAATAAAATAACTATAGTTTTATTCATGATTTTGCTCATAGTTGTCTGGTTTCGTTGTACAATAAACTTTAATTTTCATTAACTAGCACCGCGACGCCCAAAAAAAAAAATTGCGACCTGACCGGTAAAATGACAATTGACATTATTTTGATGTTTGTCGGACTAATTCACAATAGCATGGAAATTTGGGCGTGGAAGTTATAAATTGTATTATTTCAATATGATTCCATGCGGATCCATTGAAGTTTAATTACTTTTGTGCAAGTTAAATAGATAGAAATGATTTTTTTAAATATTTTTCTGATAATCACTAGATTTTTGTTATCTTCCACGCTGGTGTACAATGTGCAGGCCCAAGATGGAACGTCTCCTTTTGTGCACACGTTTAGCTTGGTTGTCAACGCATGGTTAGCTGTGTGACGTCATTCAAAACTAACATGGCGGAACACCCAAGATGGCGGACTAGTTATTTTTATTGCACTCTTACAATATGTGTACTTAATGAAAGGACTTGTTGAGTATAACTCGAAAAAAAGCTGGTTTATAAAAAGATTTTCTACTTAATTTTTTTTTCTTTACATGTTGCGTAACAGTTATTTACGTATGTGTTATATAACCATACCTGAGCTGCCACCGGTGACGATAACAACTTTTCCATTGAAATCCATATCGACACGTTCGTGTGAGCTGCGCTCTGATGTAACACTGACCGCAATGCTCAATGCCAAGGTGAACGGCTGTTAATCGCCCCGATAGTGATTGGATGCGGTTTTACACAGGTTTTTTACAACTTGTGAGGTCAAATGTTTATGGCTTAATAAAACACATAGACACGATGCCAACAGACATGTTCATGCACACAAATAGTGACCGCGCGAGACCTCTAACTCAAAGGGCAGCACTGCCAAGGCAACAGGTCCGGCAATTGATGTAGTACTATTCATTTTTGTTACTAACATAGTTCATAAGTTTCACTGTACTGACATCTATGGATTTTTTATTTTCTGCAAATAAATTATTTTTATTTTTTGTTTATTTATTGCTTGACTGATAGGGCTGTACCGCGCCTTAGGTGGCGACAGAGCGCGGGGAGGGGAGTAGAGACAGAGGAGAGGTAAGGTAAGGGGGGGGCTAATCTCCAACCCACTCACCGCGCACCAACTCCCCCATTCACAACACCCTTGTATATTTGTCTCATTAGACGACTACATATTATCTAGTACATACTATCAGTACTACCTTCCTCTTAAATCAATCTATCTATTTAAAAAAACCGCATCAAAATCCGTTGCGTAGTTTTAAAGATCTAAGCATACATAGGGACTGACAGACGGGAAACGACTTTATGTTATAAAAAATAAAAAAAAATCTCACGCCATTCATCCCCAAGGGGGTAGGCAGAGGTATTCCATTACTGGATATACCCACATTTCACTGTGTTTTATACTATGTTGTGATGATGATAGTGATAGTGAAGCGACATGAGCAAAAGGAATTTCACATTTATGATAATAGCAATTCTTTTCCAAGTTAACGTAGAATTTGAACAGATTTTTTCCGCAAATCTGGAAAATATTTATCTGGCAAATGCAGCGTTCTAGCCATGAATCATTATTTACTCCGTTTGACAGCAGCACTGGAATAGCAAGATTAATTACCAGCGAGCTCGTTTTATCCGACTGCGTACTTAAAAGTGGGTAGCGTTCGCTCCAGCTACTACTGCTAACACGGGACACCATCAGAGGAAACTTTAGTTTCTGTGTCTAGTAACTGCAACAGGAGTCACGGTTGTTATTTCTGTGGTTTTTTTTTATGTCCTTTTACAAATTATATACTATTATAACAGTGAAGGAAAACATTGTGAGGAAACCAGGTCCCAGAATGAATTCAGAGACACGTGTAAAGCGATGGGCTCACCGCCTATCACGTTTAGGGGTCCAAAGAATATCTGGTGAAAAGTGGGTATATCCAGAAATGGAATACGTCTGCCTACCCCCTCGGGGATATAAAGCGTCAGATTATTATTCAATTTTAAATTCTGTGCGCTCATGCTGCTCGATCGGTAATCTGATGAAAAATAGTCCATAATTTATCTAATAAACGCTTTTTTTTAACTTTGGTCATTTCAAAGCTGTTTAGTTTGGGTGCAACGTGTCACAGTAGAAGTTTTTGTCACTGATTGCCGTTCCTTGGTGTCTTGACGTTTATTAATCTTGCTTGTGACGTCAATGAAGGCAGTATGACGTCACTTTAAAAAAACATTATCAGGTGTTTTATTTTTTTTGTGAATTAATTTAACTATTTTCTAACTCTTAAAAAAACTCGCATTGAAATTGCGCATTTCAAGCTAACCCACGCATACTCATTACGTTTTATCGACTCATGTTTCTTTTAAAATCAAAAGCCTTGTATCTAATATGTATTTTTCTTTTTGCAGGTAAGTCGACGGTTCCGATACTGGCAGTGAGTTGTTATTGTAATTAGTATTACGCCCGTAATTAGCATTCAAGACGAACTCTCGGCGAAATTAATTTGACGCGAGTCGCAATCGTAATCTTTTATGATTATGACTCCCAATGTTTCTGTTATGCTAATACAGAGTTGTAATATTTATATTTTGTACAAATTCGCTGTGTTAGCTTCGTCCAAGGCCTACTTAAGATGCTTTCTTATATCGTACTTATAGCCAGATATCTATACGAATATTATAAAGAGGAAAGATTTGTATTTTTGTATGTATGTATAAACTCAAAAACTAACCGACCGATTTTAAAAATTCTTTCACCAATGGAAAGCTAGAATATCTCGGAGTAACATAGGCTATATTTTATTGCCGTATACCCACGGGAACGGGTCTATAAAGTCTAGTCTATAAATATGGAAGAATAAACTAATAGGCGGACTTATCGGTCAACGCACAGCCGAAACCGCTGGGTCCAGGGGGCCTACCACCACCTCTTAAAAAACTAACATAGTTCGAGAACGTTTTGTTTCAAGCTTAAAACAACATTACTCAGATTCGTACCACGACCTCTTATAAAAATCTTGTTTCATTCCTACAAAGTGATGTAAAAGAACGAATGATTGTCGCATAAATGTCTATTTCATAACGAGATGTAGCTTCATTTTCAAATACCTTGATCACTTTTGCACAGGTTTTTTAAACAAGCTTAAAGAATACAAGTTATTTGATTTGACACAAAACAATATTAAAACAAGCTTACTTTATAAGGACGTCATGGTATGAAGATAGCAATACTAAAACAATACTATTTTAAGCTTGTTTTAAGAGATGGTGGTACGCGTCCAGAAGCATGAAATTTTGAACAAAGATCCCATTAATGACTTTAAAAAGCACTGAAAAGATATTCTTTGAAATACCCACGGGAATGAAAATAAATACGCACTCACACCTTACCCCGAAAGGACAGCAGAGATATTCCAATCTCGGAAGTATTGGAAATAGAAACCTTAGATAGCGATAAGACCGCCCATTGTATTTTTTTTATCATTGTGTCACTTGTTGCATATTTTTTATTGGTGTACAATAAAGAGTTGTTACTTACTTACTTAACTTTTTTCAAATGTTTTTGAAAATCTTATTTCTATGATTTGTTAAAATGACAGAGGCTCAATGACGAATATAGCATTTAAAAATGAAGTCTGAGTTATCATAATGTTTTTTTTCTTAGGCAAACACAACCTTATATGCGAGTGTCAACATTTGATTTCGGTTTCGCTTTCGGCCTTAAACACTAGTTTCTGTTGGACATTAAATAGTGATTCTGCAGCGAGGCTGGACATGGGCTACGTAGCTGGGGCTCAAAAGTAGTAAGTATTACTTTGAAAACAGAATTTTCTTTCCTCTTTAAAGGAACGCGAAGCTCAAATATTAAAGAAAATTATAAAAGAAAATCTGAAATGGCGTTTTGTATATTAGCATAAAATGATACCATTGTTGGAGCTTAATGCAGGGAAGCCGTTTCATTGGGGGGAAATGGGGGGGGTCACCTTTGTATCTTTGTTGTTACCGTTAGCGACTAATTCACTTTGCGAATATTGTTGCGAGATAATAAACTGAAAAATTTTGCGATGAAAATACACATACATATATAAAGCTCACGCCATTGTCCCATAGGGGAAGGCAGAGACGATGGATCGCCACTTTGCTCGATGTCTGCATACTTCATTCGCTTCCCTCACATCCATAAGCCTTTTCATGCACGCTCTTTTATTCTTCGCAGTCTATTTCGATTAAATATATGTAAATAGTACATTCACGCCTTATCCCGAACGGCTAGCAGAGGTATTTCATTACTGGAGGTACCCAGGTTTCATCATGATATTTTTCGGACTCCCTAACGTGACAGGTGGTGAGCCAATAGCCAGGCCGGGGCCGTTATAAAACCCTTAGACCGACAGACAGACAGACGGACAGCGGCATCTTAGTACTAGAGACCCGTTTTACCCTTTGGGTACGGAACCCTAAAACATTGCAAGTTATAACATAATTCCTTGACTATTGCCCCGCTTCTTCACCTCAACCATACATGCTGAAGAGTTGAAATGACGTTCAATAAGTGGACTTGTAAGTTCCTACTTTGAATAAAACATTTCGACTTTGACTTTGATTATGTATGTTTAGATTTCCTTCGTTACCCTTGTTACAACCCATCTTACTACCAGTAGTAACACGGGAGTTTTTTTTTGCCCGTGTTACCACTAACTGCTCTGGTAATTCCTAAAATAAAGAAAACAAAATTTGAAAAAAAGAATTGTGGAACACCGAAGTCGCCAATTGTTTTTTGAAATTTAATATCATTCAAAAAACGAAATTCCCATCCGTCTTCCATCTTTAATTCGTTCCCGCTTAATAACCGTCGATAAGGAACACTCAAGCTGAGATCAAAGAGGGCTGAATGAGAGCTGAGTGGGCTCCAAGTGGGCTCCGAGTACCGATTCGAGGGCTCCACTGGGCTGCGAGGTAAATAAAAGCAGTGTTATTTACCCCCCGTAATACAATTTTCGGTTCATAATGTACCTTTGTTCGCAAATTGCTTATTTGCATGCTATTTTGGGATTTGAATTTGTAGTCGAGGCTATTTCTAGTGCAATTCGGTAATCAGTAATGGGGTTGAATAAATATCCACATTAGTGCTATCAAAAAGGTTTAACAATTTATAAGGCAGAGGAACTGAACTCTATGTAATTGAAATAAGATTCAAAACCAATGAAAAATGTTAACCCAATGAAAAATGTTAACTGCCTATGCTCGTTAAAGGTTTAAATATGATAGGATATACAGAGGCCAACAATAATACACATACATACACCAACTGCGTACTAATACGAAAAATGTTCACTAATGACATACACTCTCAAACAACACTCATCAAAAGAACATACTTACACAATTTAAGGAATAAAAACAAAATCGAACTTAGCAAACGCAGAAGTAACTACTGCCAACGAAACTTACTATTTGAAGGGGCGCAAGTGTATAATAATAACTTACCAAAAGTAAAAATATTTTCAGATGTAAATACTGGACCGTTTATGATTAAGGTATTATGTATATAACTCATATGTGAACATTGTTCTTTTTGAGTAAATAAATTCTTTGTACCTAAAATCGCTCACCTCGTTTCGGAACCTATCCAATACAAATCAACAAACAAAAAATCCAATCGTTCCTCTTTATAATATTAGAGTAGACTAACTCGGCCGTGAAGAGAGGCATCGTGAAAAATCTCGCCGATCTCGTCCAAAAAATATCTGGTGAAAAGCGGGTATATCCAGAAATGGAATACCTCTGCCTACCCCCTCGGGGATATAAGGCGTGGTATTATCTATATTTATAATATATAAAGCTCGACTACCACTGACTCACTGACTGATTGACATAATTGTTCTCCCAGAAGGAGTCGTTTTGGAGTAAAGTCATCTATAACAAAAGTGTCCAAGATGGCGGGGTGACCCCGGGAAAATTCCGACTTTTCAAAAAAACAAAATGGCGGCCAAGGTTACCTATCGTACCTCTTTTGTTTTCCGGCCGATTCGGTTCAAATTTTGGGAATCTGTAGTACTGCTTAGATGATTTACGAAATTTATTTAAAAAGTTGAAAAAACAAAATGGCGGCCGCGTTATAGTGTTTCAAAGTTGGAGTGGTTTTAGACCCCAGTTGACCCTAATTGATCTCCCAGATGCTTATATGCTACGGGGATGTTTTAAGTGTCTTCACGTAGGTCATGTCCTTTAGTTTACCAGAAAAATCCAAAAAACTGAAAATCCAAGATGGCCGCCCTGTAATTGGCTCCCAAAGAAAAAGATGAATTTTACCAGATTTTGAATGTCGATTTTCGGCAAGATGGCGACACCTGAGCGAGTTGGCTTGTATGGCGGGGTTAGAGGTCTCATTACAGAGTATTGCCATGTTTAACAATTTTCCAAAAATTAGAGGTATTTTTTTACTTTTAATGCAAAAAGTCAAAACTCGAAATCTTACCATTTTGCGAAAACGAGTAACAGTCAACGGTACATTTTATCTCTCCCTATGACTTTTTGTGGGTTTTTTGATTTTCGCTTGGCAACACTGAAAGTTATGGCCGATTGAATTTTTAGGGTAGACCTCAAAAGACCCGAATTGATCTCCCAGATGCTAATATGCTATAGAGACGTGATTGGTGTCATTGCATAGGGCATATCCTGTTGTTCACCAGAAAAATCCGAAAAACTGAAAATCCAAGATGGCCGCTCTGTGATTGGCTCCCAAAGAAAAAGATGAATTTTACCAGATTTTGAATGTCGATTTTCGGCAGGATGGCGACACCTAAGCGAGTTGGCTTGTATGGCGGGGTAGGAGGTATCATTACGGAGTATTGCCATGTTTAATAATTTTCCCAAAATTTTGGGTATTTTTTTACTTTTAATGCAAAAAGTCAAAACTCGAAATTTTACCATTTTGCAAAAAAGAGTAACAGTCAACGGTACATTTTATCTCTCCCTATGACCTTTTGTAGGTTTTTGAATTTCACCTGGCAACACTGAAAGTTATGGCCGATTGAATTTTTAGGGTAGACCTCAAAAGACGCGAATTGATCTCCCAGATGCCAATATGCTACAGAGACGTGATTGGTGTCATTGCATAGGGCATATCCTGTAGTTTACCAGAAAAATCCGAAAAACTGGAAAAACAAGATGGCCGACCCGTTATTTTTGTTTTACTGAAAAATTTCAATTTTCTTAATCTTAATCGGCATTTTTTAGCCAGTTGGCAGCACTTGGGAAAGTTGGGTTGTATGGAGCGATTGTGGGTCTCAGTAAACAGTGTTGCCATGAAAAAAAATATTTAACAAAATTTTATTATTTTTTGATTTAAAATGGCTAAAACAAGATGGGCGCCCAAAATTTGACTCTATTTTTCTGTCAAAATAAGACCCCACAGAGACACGCGTGGCCGTTTGCGGCCTCGCGCACCGCGCGACATCTATTTATTTATTATTTATTATTTATAATATATAAAGCTGGACTACCACTCACTCACTCACTCACTCACTGACTGACTGATTGACATAATTGTTCTCCCAGAAGGAGTCGTTTTGGAGTCAAGTCATATATGAAAAAAGTGTTCAAGATGGCGGGGTGACCCCGGGAAAATTCCGACTTTTCAAAAAAACAAAATGGCGGCCAGGCTTGCCTATCGTATCTCTTTTGTTTTCCGGCCGATTCGGTTCAAATTTTGGGAATCTGTAGTACTGCTTAGATGATTTACGAAATTTATTTAAAAAGTTGAAAAAACAAAATGGCGGCCGCGTTATAGTGTTTCAAAGTTGGAGTGGTTTTAGACCCCAGTTGACCCTAATTGATCTCCCAGATGCTAATATGCTACGGGGATGTTTTAAGTGTCATCACGTAGGTCATGTCCTTTAGTTTACCAGAAAAATCCAAAAAACTGAAAATCCAAGATGGCCGCCCTGTAATTGGCTCCCAAAGAAAAAGATGAATTTTACCAGATTTTGAATGTCGATTTTCGGCAAGATGGCGACACCTGAGCGAGTTGGCTTGTATGGCGGGGTTAGAGGTCTCATTACAGAGTATTGCCATGTTTAACAATTTTCCAAAAATTAGAGGTATTTTTTTACTTTTAATGCAAAAAGTCAAAACTCGAAATCTTACCATTTTGCGAAAACGAGTAACAGTCAACGGTACATTTTATCTCTCCCTATGACTTTTTGTGGGTTTTTTGATTTTCGCTTGGCAACACTGAAAGTTATGGCCGATTGAATTTTTAGGGTAGACCTCAAAAGACCCGAATTGATCTCCCAGATGCTAATATGCTATAGAGACGTGATTGGTGTCATTGCATAGGGCATATCCTGTTGTTCACCAGAAAAATCCGAAAAACTGAAAATCCAAGATGGCCGCTCTGTGATTGGCTCCCAAAGAAAAAGATGAATTTTACCAGATTTTGAATGTCGATTTTCGGCAGGATGGCGACACCTAAGCGAGTTGGCTTGTATGGCGGGGTAGGAGGTATCATTACGGAGTATTGCCATGTTTAATAATTTTCCCAAAATTTTGGGTATTTTTTTACTTTTAATGCAAAAAGTCAAAACTCGAAATTTTACCATTTTGCAAAAAAGAGTAACAGTCAACGGTACATTTTATCTCTCCCTATGACCTTTTGTAGGTTTTTGAATTTCACCTGGCAACACTGAAAGTTATGGCCGATTGAATTTTTAGGGTAGACCTCAAAAGACGCGAATTGATCTCCCAGATGCCAATATGCTACAGAGACGTGATTGGTGTCATTGCATAGGGCATATCCTGTAGTTTACCAGAAAAATCCGAAAAACTGGAAAAACAAGATGGCCGACCCGTTATTTTTGTTTTACTGAAAAATTTCAATTTTCTTAATCTTAATCGGCATTTTTTAGCCAGTTGGCAGCACTTGGGAAAGTTGGGTTGTATGGAGCGATTGTGGGTCTCAGTAAACAGTGTTGCCATGAAAAAAAATATTTAACAAAATTTTATTATTTTTTGATTTAAAATGGCTAAAACAAGATGGGCGCCCAAAATTTGACTCTATTTTTCTGTCAAAATAAGACCCCACAGAGACACGCGTGGCCGTTTGCGGCCTCGCGCACCGCGCGACATCTATTTATTTATTATTTATTATTTATAATATATAAAGCTGGACTACCACTCACTCACTCACTCACTCACTGACTGACTGATTGACATAATTGTTCTCCCAGAAGGAGTCATTTTGGAGTCAAGTCATATATGAAAAAAGTGTTCAAGATGGCGGGGTGACCCCGGGAAAATTCCGACTTTTCAAAAAAACAAAATGGCGGCCAGGCTTGCCTATCGTATCTCTTTTGTTTTCCGGCCGATCCGGTTGAAATTTTTGGAATCTGTAGAAATGTTTAAATGATTTACGAAAATAGTTAAAAAAGTTGAAAAAACAAAATGGCGGCCGCGTAGTAGTGTTTCAAAGTTGGAGTGGTTTTAGACCCCACTTGACCCGAATTGATCTCCCAGATGCCAATATGCTAAAGGGATGTGTTTGGTGTCATCGCACAGGGCATATCCTGTAGTTTACCAGAAAATCCCGAAAATTTGAAAATCCAAGATGGCCGCCCTGTAATTGGCTCCCAAAGAAAAAGATGAATTTTACCAGATTTTGAATGTCGATTTTCGGCAAGATGGCGACACCTGAGCGAGTTGGCTTGTATGGCGGGGTTAGAGGTCTCATTACAGAGTATTGCCATGTTTAACAATTTTCCAAAAATTAGAGGTATTTTTTTACTTTTAATGCAAAAAGTCAAAACTCGAAATCTTACCATTTTGCGAAAACGAGTAACAGTCAACGGTACATTTTATCTCTCCCTATGACTTTTTGTGGGTTTTTTGATTTTCGCTTGGCAACACTGAAAGTTATGGCCGATTGAATTTTTAGGGTAGACCTCAAAAGACCCGAATTGATCTCCCAGATGCTAATATGCTATAGAGACGTGATTGGTGTCATTGCATAGGGCATATCCTGTTGTTCACCAGAAAAATCCGAAAAACTGAAAATCCAAGATGGCCGCTCTGTGATTGGCTCCCAAAGAAAAAGATGAATTTTACCAGATTTTGAATGTCGATTTTCGGCAGGATGGCGACACCTAAGCGAGTTGGCTTGTATGGCGGGGTAGGAGGTATCATTACGGAGTATTGCCATGTTTAATAATTTTCCCAAAATTTTGGGTATTTTTTTACTTTTAATGCAAAAAGTCAAAACTCGAAATTTTACCATTTTGCAAAAAAGAGTAACAGTCAACGGTACATTTTATCTCTCCCTATGACCTTTTGTAGGTTTTTTGAATTTCACCTGGTAACACTGAAAGTTATGGCCGATTGAATTTTTAGGGTAGACCTCAAAAGACGCGAATTGATCTCCCAGATGCCAATATGCTACAGAGACGTGATTGGTGTCATTGCATAGGGCATATCCTGTAGTTTACCAGAAAAATCCGAAAAACTGGAAAAACAAGATGGCCGACCCGTTATTTTTGTTTTACTGAAAAATTTCAATTTTCTTAATCTTAATCGGCATTTTTTAGCCAGTTGGCAGCACTTGGGAAAGTTGGGTTGTATGGAGCGATTGTGGGTCTCAGTAAACAGTGTTGCCATGAAAAAAAATATTTAACAAAATTTTATTATTTTTTGATTTAAAATGGCTAAAACAAGATGGGCGCCCAAAATTTGACTCTATTTTTCTGTCAAAATAAGACCCCACAGAGACACGCGTGGCCGCTTGCGGCCTCGCGCACCGCGCGACATCTTTTTATTTATTATTTATTATTTATAATATATAAAGCTGGACTACCACTCACTCACTCACTCACTCACTGACTGACTGATTGACATAATTGTTCTCCCAGAAGGAGTCATTTTGGAGTCAAGTCATATATGAAAAAAGTGTTCAAGATGGCGGGGTGACCCCGGGAAAATTCCGACTTTTCAAAAAAACAAAATGGCGGCCAGGCTTGCCTATCGTATCTCTTTTGTTTTCCGGCCGATCCGGTTGAAATTTTTGGAATCTGTAGAAATGTTTAAATGATTTACGAAAATAGTTAAAAAAGTTGAAAAAACAAAATGGCGGCCGCGTAGTAGTGTTTCAAAGTTGGAGTGGTTTTAGACCCCACTTGACCCGAATTGATCTCCCAGATGCCAATATGCTAAAGGGATGTGTTTGGTGTCATCGCACAGGGCATATCCTGTAGTTTACCAGAAAATCCCGAAAATTTGAAAATCCAAGATGGCCGCCCTGTAATTGGCTCCCAAAGAAAAAGATGAATTTTACCAGATTTTGAATGTCGATTTTCGGCAAGATGGCGACACCTGAGCGAGTTGGCTTGTATGGCGGGGTTAGAGGTCTCATTACAGAGTATTGCCATGTTTAACAATTTTCCAAAAATTAGAGGTATTTTTTTACTTTTAATGCAAAAAGTCAAAACTCGAAATCTTACCATTTTGCGAAAACGAGTAACAGTCAACGGTACATTTTATCTCTCCCTATGACTTTTTGTGGGTTTTTTGATTTTCGCTTGGCAACACTGAAAGTTATGGCCGATTGAATTTTTAGGGTAGACCTCAAAAGACCCGAATTGATCTCCCAGATGCTAATATGCTATAGAGACGTGATTGGTGTCATTGCATAGGGCATATCCTGTTGTTCACCAGAAAAATCCGAAAAACTGAAAATCCAAGATGGCCGCTCTGTGATTGGCTCCCAAAGAAAAAGATGAATTTTACCAGATTTTGAATGTCGATTTTCGGCAGGATGGCGACACCTAAGCGAGTTGGCTTGTATGGCGGGGTAGGAGGTATCATTACGGAGTATTGCCATGTTTAATAATTTTCCCAAAATTTTGGGTATTTTTTTACTTTTAATGCAAAAAGTCAAAACTCGAAATTTTACCATTTTGCAAAAAAGAGTAACAGTCAACGGTACATTTTATCTCTCCCTATGACCTTTTGTAGGTTTTTTGAATTTCACCTGGCAACACTGAAAGTTATGGCCGATTGAATTTTTAGGGTAGACCTCAAAAGACGCGAATTGATCTCCCAGATGCCAATATGCTACAGAGACGTGATTGGTGTCATTGCATAGGGCATATCCTGTAGTTTACCAGAAAAATCCGAAAAACTGGAAAAACAAGATGGCCGACCCGTTATTTTTGTTTTACTGAAAAATTTCAATTTTCTTAATCTTAATCGGCATTTTTTAGCCAGTTGGCAGCACTTGGGAAAGTTGGGTTGTATGGAGCGATTGTGGGTCTCAGTAAACAGTGTTGCCATGAAAAAAAATATTTAACAAAATTTTATTATTTTTTGATTTAAAATGGCTAAAACAAGATGGGCGCCCAAAATTTGACTCTATTTTTCTGTCAAAATAAGACCCCACAGAGACACGCGTGGCCGCTTGCGGCCTCGCGCACCGCGCGACATCTATTTATTTATTATTTATTATTTATAATATATAAAGCTGGACTACCACTCACTCACTCACTCACTCACTGACTGACTGATTGACATAATTGTTCTCCCAGAAGGAGTCATTTTGGAGTCAAGTCATATATGAAAAAAGTGTTCAAGATGGCGGGGTGACCCCGGGAAAATTCCGACTTTTCAAAAAAACAAAATGGCGGCCAGGCTTGCCTATCGTATCTCTTTTGTTTTCCGGCCGATCCGGTTGAAATTTTTGGAATCTGTAGAAATGTTTAAATGATTTACGAAAATAGTTAAAAAAGTTGAAAAAACAAAATGGCGGCCGCGTAGTAGTGTTTCAAAGTTGGAGTGGTTTTAGACCCCACTTGACCCGAATTGATCTCCCAGATGTCAATATGCTAAAGGGATGTGTTTGGTGTCATCACACAGGGCATATCCTGTAGTTTACCAGAAAATCCCGAAAATTTGAAAAACCAAGATGGCCGACCGGTGATTTGCTCCCAAAGAAAAGTATTAATTTTACCACATTTTGATTGTCGATTTTCGGCAAGATGGCAACCTGAGCGAGTTGGTCTGTATAGCGGGGTTGGAGGTCTTGCTACGTAGTGTGGCCGTGTTGAAGAATTTTCCCGGAATTTTTCGTATTTTTTTACTTTTAACGCAAAATGTCAAAAGTCTAAATTTTACCATTTTGCAAAAACAAGTGACAGTCAGTGAAACATTTTATTCCTCCCTATGACCTTTTGTAGGTTTTTTGAATTTCACCTGGCAACACTGAAAGTTATGGCCGATTGAATTTTTAGGGTAGACCTCAAAAGACCCGAATTGATCTCCCAGATGCCGATATGCTACAGGGATGTGTTTGAAGTCACCGCATAGGGTATATCCTGTAGTTTACCAGAAAATCCCGAAAATCTGAAAAAACAAGATGGCCGACCCGTTATTTTTGTTTTACTGAAAAAGTTCAATTTTCTTAATAATAATCTGCATTTTTTAGCCAGTTGGCAACACTTTAGAAAGTTGGCTTGTATGGAGCGATTGTAGGTCTCAATAAACAGTGTTGCCATGAAAAGTAATATTTTACAAAATTTTATCATTTTTCGACTTAAAATGGCTAAAACAAGATGGGTGCCCCAAATTCGACTTTATTTTTCTGTCAAAATACGACCCCACAGAGACACGCGTGGCCGCTTGCGGCCTCGCGCACCGCGCGACATCTAGTTATTTACATAAAACTAAATAAATAAACTATCAGTATCCTCAAAAGTACCAGTCACAGCAATTCAAGCTTGAGAATAGAACTAGAACATATTGAGCAAGGAGAGAAAGTTGATTATAAGCATGTCGCTATCTGCGCTCCACTTAAATATGCATCCTCATTACCCATTATCGAGGAGCAGCGCTGCCATAAACAAGTCTATTACAGCACCGCCACCAACTTAATAATAATAATATAATCTCACGCCTTATATCCCCGTAGGGGTAGGAAGAGGTATTCCATTTCTGGACACACCCACTTTTCACGAGATATTCTTTGGACCCCTTAACGTGATAGGTGGTGAGCCCATCGCCGGACCGGGTCTGTTTACACATGTCTCAGAATCAATTCTTGGACCTGTCGGTTTCCTCACGATGTTTTCCTTCACCGTCGAGCTAGTGATAAACATGTACGTAAGTTTTGAATGACTCATTGGTACATGCCAGGATTCGAACCCGAGCCTCACTGATTTTCATCACTTGAAGCAGGCTCTTTAACCGTGCTCCACTTAAATATGCATCCTCATTACCCATTATCGAGGAACAGCGCTGCCATAAACAAGTCTATTACAGCACAGCCATAACTTAATACTGTCGCTAGGGATGTTAAACACAAGTATACCTAAGCACTAACAATGGAGATTTGCATGTGAATAAACCTCTAGACAGCGGAGATATATGTACAGGAAATAGCAGTGCACAATGTACCCTGTGTTCCCGGGAATGTTTCCCAACGGGTGGGTGAATGATGAGTGTGGGTTAAGCATGGATATTTAGGTAGAAAAAAATGTTTATGTATAAGGAAACAAGTACACTTTTAAGGACCGAAAAACCTTTTTTTTAATGTATAGGCAAACGAGCAGACGGGTCACCTGATGGTAAGTGACTACCGTCGCCCATGGACACCTGCAACTCGAGAGTCACAACTGCGTTGAAGTTCGTGTCGTCCCGGAAATACCGCAGGCGAATATTTGTTCATCAGATCGGTTGTGCGAGGCAAAAAGTAAAATCTTATTTATATATATATATAATCTCACGCCTTTTTATCCCCGAGGGGGTAGGCAGAGGTATTCCATTACTGGATAAACCCACATTTCACGAGATACATATGACCCCTAAACGTGATAGGTGGTGAGCCCATTGCCGGACCGGGTCTATTTACACATGTCTCAGAATTAATTCTCAGACCTGCGTTTTTTCTCACGATGTTTTCCTTCACCGTCGAGCTAGTGATAAATATGTAAGCGTCTACTTATTAGCAACTTAAGTTAAATTTAAATTACTTAGTAGCCTCATAAAGCTAGATTGTAATTATGTTAAAGTTACATTAAGTTACGGAAAAAAAATGAGCTTTTATTTACTATCCAATTGCAGAAACAGACGCTATAACATTCCTCAGAATACACGGGATGCGGAACCCTAAAAAGTGAGACGAGCGAACGAGTTAGCCTCTAAGAGTTAAGGGGATGTGCTTTGTTGCCATAAAACTTTCAACAACGAAAAACTAGTAAATTTATTTTGTCCGACCGTCGAAGCGAAAAGAAAGGGAAGGTAGAAAGATGTTTTTAACCGACTTCAAAAAGGAGGAGGTTATCAATTCGTCTGTTTTTTTTTTATGTTTGTTACCTCAGAACTTTCCACTGGGTGAACCGATTTGGATGATTCTTTTTTTATTTGAAAGCTGGTGCTTCTAGATTAGTCCCATTTTAATTTAGTACAGCTCTGACAACGGCATCCATGAGAAAACCATATAAGTTGAAGATTGAAGTCGGTTTTTTTACTCTTTAGAGTGGTTATTGTTGCACTTCTTTGTTTCTTTGTACCACGCACGGCAGGATATCACACATTCCTTTATATTAGGTAATCTTAAATGAAGTGCAAATATATACGGCAATAATATCACGAATTTTGCATGGGAGCCCCCTTCGATATTTATTTAATTCTGTTTTTTAGTATTTGTTGTTATAGCCGCAACAGAAATAAATCATATTTGAAAATTTCAAATGTCTAACTAATCACTATTCATGAGATACAGCCTGGTGACAAATGGACAGACAGACAGTCGGACGGACAGCGGAGTCTTAGTAATAATGGAGTCCCGTTTTTCCCTTTGGTACGGAACCCTAAAAATCAATTCCGAAAATATTTTCATGTAAATTTTTTGACCTATCCTTTAAATATTTAATTTAAAATGACCATGTATACTAGCGAAACATGGGTATTTACGGGAATGGAACAGCTCTGCCGACCCTCAAAGGTAATCACTTGAGTAGAAAATGAAAAACAAATGAAAATGGTTTTTTTTTTCTGTTAAAAAATACACTTACATATGTCAATAGTCTAATAACAAGGCACTCTAAAATCGTCCATGAAGATTGGCTAAAAGTAAACAGCAGCCCATCTCCACCGATGAGTTGCTGGTTCCAAATGCAGTACCCCGAGAAGAATGAGCAGAAGTAGATCTTCTGTACGTTAGTACTTTTCTTCATTCTGTGGTATTGTGTCCGGGCTGTGGCGCTTCCCCTTAAATAAGTTGCATCTTCCTACTCGGGTGTCCTAATTTACTTCCTCAGGGAGTTGCAACTTGATTACTTTAGCTTAGCTGTGAAGCTTAAATCAAGTTGTATCCTCATCTAGGATGAAGACAAGAAAAAAACCGGCCAAGTGCGAGTCGGACTCGCGCACCGAGGGTTCCGTACAACCTTGCAAATTTATGGTTTTCGTAATTTTTCCTTTATCTATGCTATAAGACGTTGCTTCGTACCAAATTTCAAGATTCTGAGTTCACGGGAAGCACCCTGTAGGTTTTGATTCCCTTGCAAGTGTCGAAAATTTGCGGCATAAACGGCTGTATCTTTTGATTGCGTTGGCTTAGAAGTTTTATTTTTTCACAGCTTCAAGGGACAGTAGACCTGAGTAATTGATATAAATTTCAGCTTCATACCTCCACGCGTTCCTGAGAAAAAGGGTCTTGACAGACGGACGGACGGACGGACAGACGGACAACAAAGTGATCCTATAAGGGTTCCGTTTTTTCCTTTTGAGGTACGGAACCCTAAAAACGAAGTAAATATTTCTGTCTTTATAGTAGCAGCTTATCTTGCGGTCGTACTATTCTAAAGGTGTCTTAGCTGATTAAAATTTTGTTATGGTTTCTGTGAGATTTTCTTCTTTAGTGTTCCGTAAGTAAGATGGGAGTTTTCGTCCGTCGTTTCTCCTGCATTTATTTCAATCGACGTGGGAGAGCCATGTTTCGGCACGCTTGGGCCGGCTCCACCGGAGTGCTACCACGGCCTCACAGAAAACATGCATTGCGTTTCGTTGAGTGAGTGAGGTAACCGGAGGCCCCAATCCCCCCTTGCCCTCCCCTCCCCTCCCCCTACTCCCACTTCAAAGGTCGGCAACGCAGTTGTGACTCTTGAGTTGCAGGTGTCTATGGGCGACGGACGTCACTTACCATCAGGTGACCCGTCTGCTCGTTTTCCCCCTTTTTTATCATAAAAAAAAAACATTACTTAGGTACTTCTATTGTGCATCGTCTACCCTAGTTCTTATCTCTTAGTTTCACGAAACCGATGGTGGACTGGAAGACTTCGCTTAAAAGATAAGACAGTCCATTGTATCTTATTTTATTGTTCAATGATGTTGGTATTTTCTTGGAGTACACAAAAGAGTATTGAGTTATATAGTTAATTTATTGAGGTATATATTTTGAAGTAACATAAGAAATGTCTGAGGTCACATGTCATTGTCTACAAACATGTGATCTGAGGCCGGTGTCTGAGGCTTTCTTATTTACTTCCCGAGGTGTGTGTACTTTTCGACGGATGCGGACTTCGTTAAACTCAGCGGACCGAAAGTTGACGCTTTCCGCCCGAAGAGATGAAAAATATATATACTGACTTCTTATCCCGAGGTGGTCGAGTTATTGCACTCCTGGGAATACCGCCAAACCGGGGTGCTATCACACCTGCCTAGAATCAATGGCACATGCGAAATGCCTCACGATGTTAATTATCATTTACTGTCGAGGTATTGACTCTATGTTGTAGGTATATGTTGTCTCCCAACATCAGTGTAGAACAATAGAAGGGGGAACTAACAACGTCATTAAGCCAACGTTACCGCCGGGGATGTCATTGTGTAACACTGATTTACGTGACGTCACATTACGCACACAGGATGCGGTAGCCGAGGACGTTGCGGTGTGTGGTAGGGATGATGTGACGTCATCATCTACTACGGCCCAGCGCACACCGCTGGAAGCGCGGCGGATTTTGAAGGCGCATTTTGAAGAGAACAATTTAATCATAGCCTTAACGACTTGGAAAGAAAAGAAAGAAATAATCTCACGCCTTTTATCAGTGTAGGCAGAGGTAGGTTATTCCATTACTGAATATATCCACTTTTCACGAGATATATTGGACCCCTAAACGTGATAGGTGGTGAGCCCATCGCCGGACCGGGTCTATTTACACATGTCTCAGAATTACTTCTGGGACCTGCGGGTTTCCTCACGATGTTTTCCTTCACCGTCGAGCTAGTGATGAATATGTATGTACGTAAGTAAGACTTGGACATACGGTCAATAAATTGCATGAAAAGAATAAACATGCGCGAGGCTATCGGAGCGCCACGTTCTTCGTTCTTTCCACGCAATTATTGACCTTATGTAAGTAAGTAACAACTCTTTATTGTACACCAATTAAAATATGAAACAATCGACACAATGATAAAAAAAGCACAATGGGCGGTCTTACCGCTTTAAGCGATTTCTTCCAGACAACTTTAGGATAGATATAAATTGTTGTCTTCAAATACGCTCCGCCGCGCTTCCAGTAGTGTGCGCTGGCCTACGAGTATTAGTTTGCTAAATGGGAATAGTGTTGTTAGCAGTTACGTGAATGGAGATGGATTTTATCAAAGTAAATATCAGGCTGGTAGGATGTTTGTAAACCATCTTTATGTCGTGCTAATAAGAAATAAGAGTAGGTTGCGAATAAATATAAATATTTCACGATTTTATACTCGAGGGCAGAAGTATTCCATTCCTAAAAATACCCTCTTTTCACGACAATATTTAAGGTCCCCTAAACGTGAGAGGTCGAGTCCATCGTCAGTATCAATTCTGGGACCTGCGGGTTCCTCGCGATGTTTTCTTTCACCGTCGAGCTAGTGATAAATACTCGTATGTACAGTCTACAAAGCTGTTAGGGTTACATGGCCAGTAACTAAGAATTCATTTTTCTGGGGAAGTCATAAATAAATCTTATTGATTAATGTTTATTTCGAAAGGTATCTTTGATCCCTATAATTTACCAAAAAAATACTATAAATACATTTAAGGCTTAGAGAGAGAAAAGTGAATCTTAATTTTTGGCCATGTAACACTAACAACTTTGTTGACTGTACCTAAGGTTTGTAAAACTTGTTGGTACTTACCACAGTCACTAATTTGAATTATTAAAATCGCAAAAGTTGTAATATGAAACACTATATCTAAGCTTCCAATGTCACTTAGTATTCCAACACTCACGTGTTGAACTAATCGATGTTCAACGTTTAACCTTTCGTTTAGGGTTGTCATGTTAATTGTTAGTGGTGTAAATATTTACATGGTCTGTACCTTCGTTTTAAGACTTACATCATAATTATCAACCCTTTAGTACCTACAGGGCAATATTTTCCTTAAAGGTAATTGTGAGCATTTTCCATGTTAGCGCCCGTCTGTCCATGAAAGTCTAGTTATTAATGCTCCTTGTAACATTTGACATGACGTAACGACTTAAAAATCCACTAGAGCCTTTTTATGTAGAAGATAATAATATAATTGTTGACTGTAATGTCAATATTAAAACAAGACAAAAGCCGCCACTGTCTAAAGTATTCAAAATTAATTATTTCTATGTCAAAAAATAATAGGTACACCGACTTTAAAAGCAGTAAAAATTTTTATGACTCATTAGACGTAATAGTCTTTGACAAATCATTTTACACATTTCCTAAATTGTGCTGCACATCGTCTTTACTTCCTACTTCACTAATAGTCTTATTTCCAGCATTGTAGGCAGTCGGGTTTTTTATTTTTTAAATTAACTTTTTTTATTATATATACGTGCATGCTCGAAAAGCGGATACATTACCGTCTGCCCCAAGAACGACTCACGTGGGTATCACTACATAGTATAAAACAAAGTCGCTTTCTCTGTCCCTATATCCCTATGTCCCTATTTCCCTATGTCCCTTTGTATGCTTAAATCTTTAAAACTACGCAACGGATTTTGATGCGGTTTTTTTAATAGATAGAGTGATTCAAGAGGAAGGTTTTAGTTTTAGCATTGCACCCGTGCGAAGTCGGGGCGGGTCGCTAGTAGATTATAAACCGGACTGTCCGATTTTCATCCGAACTATCCGGATCAACCCGACCAACTAGGCCAGCGGCAACCCTATGCGGGACGCGTACTTTGAAACTACTCTACAGAGACTCGGCCAATTCATCATAGCCGTATTGTCGATACCTGAGATCGATTCTGCAATTTCCGCTCTCAAGAGGTGTCGGGCGTTTCCTTTTTAGGTTCTATAAATACGGTACTGGTCGGTGATGTATCGCTTGAAAAGAAGGTTCTCTGGGTATGTTTTTGGGACGAGCTGCGAGGGGGACGAGTTGTGAGGGGGGCGAGTTTAGAATGGGAAGAGCATGCAAAAAGGACGAGTTACGTTTTGCATTTTTTTTTTCGAGTCTTCGTAGTCTGTATTCCGAATAAGGTATTTAAAAATTTAAAAGTTAGTAAAAAAATTACACGGATGTTGGACAAGAAAACCTTCGGATCAACTATTAATATAAAAAAATTGGTAGAATTACAGTGGTATTTTAATTTTTAAAATATGCCACTGTCGTGTCTTTGTAAAATGTAGAATCATCGTGAGGTAACCTGCAGGTAAAAGACCCGGTCCGGCGATTGGTTCACCACCTATCACGTTTAGGGGTCCAAAGAATATCTCGTGAAAAGTGTGTATATCCAGAAACGGAGTACTTGGATACCTTCTCGGGGATCAAAGGCGTGAGATTTTTTTTGACGTGACAACGTCTTATAAATTGGTTTGCCGGGTGACACTTCAAGAAACTGCGTTACGCTCCGCTCACGTTATGCGCTCACAATGAGAGCGAGTGAGAGGCACGCGTCCCTTCCACTCGGGCATGGTTAGCCCGCCTAAGAGCGAGAGAGACAGATAGTTGTCACGTAAAACTTTCGCCCGTATACCGACTTTACAGGCAACCATTTTTTTTTTCATTTAATAATTACCCTTATTGAGTTGTGGACCTAAAAAAAGTGATACGCGTCACAGCAAAAGAGAATGAAATAAAAATTTGCATAACAAAGAACGCTAAGTGCTTTCTGAAAGAAAGATCACAAGTTAATTAAATGAAATGGGGATTGGAACAATAGAAGTGGGGGAGGCGAGAAGAATTACTCCAATTCTGTGTGGCTTTCAAATGTAGAATCAGGTTTTGTCATTACGCTTTTTTTACGCTACGATTATTATTATAATCTACTTCGTTTCCTACTTTATCTATATACCTATAAACTAATATTATAAAGAGAAAGGATTTATATTTTAGGTTGCCGTTCGCGTGGGAATAGTTAAATAAAATATAGCCTATTTACTCAGGAATATTGTAGCTTTCCATTGATGAAATAATTTTTAAAATCTGTTCAGTAGTTTTTGAGTTTATTCGTAACAAACATACAAAATACAAATATTTCCTCTTTATAATATTAGTACGTATACTTAAATTATAAAAAGAAAAAACTACTGGACCGATTTCAAAATTTCTTTTACCAATGGACAACTTCCTTTTCTGCATTAATTGATAAATTACAGAAATTAGGAAATACAGTAGTCAACTTTTTTATGGCAATTTTAATATCTTCTAAAAGGTCTTCTTAACCAAACATTGCCTTCTATAAATAACAATCAAACTAACTTGCGCAAGTCAGAACAATCATTCACGGTCGGGTTGCAAACTGTTGCAACTGAAACTTTACGAGTATTCGGGAGCGGCTTCTCGGCGATTATGGACGCGAATTAAACCCGAAACTAATAATCTTCAGCTGTCGAGTTAAGGGCGAGTTGTTTGTATGCAAATTGAATCTTTATTTGCAAACTCTTTGAATGGCCGTTTTGTAATGAAAGACGGTCGCGATTTTGTTTGTAATGACTTTTGGGTCCAGCAGCTTTCTAATGTCATGTCATCTTCAAGCAGCGGGTTCAGCAACGATTACAAAAAATAAGCTATTATCTAGCCGAATTTTTACGCACACCTATTGTTCATGGGTATTTATAACGCTACAATGAAAAATATATTGAAATACTTACTCCTACCTACCAGCAGTTTTTGTTGGTATTTACCTGGGCCAAATAGCTAAGTATATTTGATCTGGCGCGCAGTTTGCCAACGGCAAATGTTACTAGGGCTATTATTTTTTATATCTTCATACTGTTATTATGAATTTTTTTCATGAATCTTGTTTTGTTATTAAATTACTTTGTTATGACTTGAGAAGTTGTAAGTTACGGATTCGATTCCCACCCAGAGCCAACATTTGTGTTCATGAACATGTCCGCTGTTTATAATCTGGGGCTGACATGTAGGCATAACGCGAATTAGTCTATTTGCGAATTAGGTACACCTCGCGTAAAGGTGTGTACCTATATATGTTTGTATATTAAGTACTTATACAACAACAACAAAATCATTTATTTTATCTAGGTACAAAAAGACGGAAGACACTTAGAAATGTTAAGTTTTATAACAAGGCACTCTAACCTTGTCCATGAAGATTGGCCAAATGTAAACAGCAGTCTATCTTAACCGACGAGTGGCTCTGCCTATGTGCGAACCAAAAATAGCCGTGTGTAAATTTTGTCCCACATTTTATTTATTTACAACACTCCAGGTGCTTTGACTTTGCTTTGACCCTTAACAAACAGCTGAGATGTCACATCATGTGTCCCTTTAATCCCCAAATGCTGATGAGATTCGGATGACCGCACACTCGCCCCGCGCGCCTTTATTTATTTGACGTTTCGAATTTGGAGAGTTTTGCGGTTACGCCGCTTTGCCCTCAAGCCTCGAGGGTGGGCTAATCTGAGTTTTGGATAAAGTAATTAATTGTTATAGGGTAGTTTAAAAGGGGTGGAGGGTCTGGCGAGGAGACCCAAAATAAAGACGCTAGTAGGTACTGCTGTCAGTATACCGAGCGTGCAATTTTTAAGGGTTCCATGCGCAAATTATTTAGGCTTCGCACGGGTGCAATGCTAATACTAAAACCATCCTCTTGAATCACTCTATTTAATAAAAAAAACCGCATCAACATCCGTTGCATAGGGACAGAGAAAGCGACTTTTTTTTACTATGTAGTGATCCGGCAACGTGACGTCATTTGGAGGTAAAAAAATACTTTTATCCCCGAGGGGGTAGGTAGAGGTATTCTATTTCTGTATAATATACGAGATATTCTTATTTGGAGATAATCTTATAAAATAATGAAATAAGTGCTTGAATAATATAATTATTAAAATTAGTTTCAAATATGTTGATAATCAAAATAGGTAGGTACAGTCAAAAGCACATGAAGCTTGACACATTGGACTTTGTAACGTTCTTATTACAATCGGCTTAGAGGTCAGACTCGCACTAAAAGTGTACAGCTTCATGTGCTCTTGTTGTCTGGAAGAGATCGCTAAAAGCGAAAGGCCGCCCATTGTACTTTAGTTAATGTCGGTATCCATATTGTGTTGTTTTTGGTGTACAATAAAGAGTTATTGTATTGTATTGTGCTCTTGACTGTACCTGAAAAAATATCAACATACCAAAATCCTGTTGCATGAATTTGTACCCAAGGATTATAATGCAAGCCTGTACCATGCCATTGAATGGTATATTAACCTTACCCCCTAAACATACTGTAAACAGTATTCACGTATTAACTTTAAAAACCGCTTATCCTCAAAGTCCCGACAGAAGTTGGAAGTCTATGGTCGACAAAAAACAGTCGAGTAAATTATTCTAAGCGAGACACACATTTTGCCGGCAAAGTTTCCGCGCTAAGCGACGGGGACCTTTTTATTTCACTTTACAATTGAAAGTGTAAAATGTAAAAAGGACCAGCTAAATGTGAAATACATGGTCCTTTCAAATTAAGTGTAAATATTTATTTTATTTATTTTTATTTTATTTATTCGGAGAAAAATATGTATTTCACTAGCTTAGGTAACACTATGCCCATGGACATTTCTCGCTAAGATGTAACAAGGAAAAACTTTAAGTAAACCAGAATTTGAATAGATATAAATCCAAAGATCGCGCGAACATTCACCTACCAACCTATAATCATATTTAAAGGGTTTAAAGGTTTATTTAAAGGGTAGATCAAATAATTATCTAGAAACTATTTTTTGCATGATATTTCCTTGCAATAGGCAGAGCTCAGGTGCCTAGCGTTCGTAGTGCATAACCAGTTTTTTTCTTGTACAGTCAACTTCAAATAGAACTGGGGGGCAATTCCATTAAATGTCAACGGTTATGGTTGGTTGACAATGACATATCAATGGTTGGTCAATGGTGTTATTGTGCACTTTTCTGAAAAATAACACCATCATCATAATAATAAAATAATACTAATAACATTTAGTGGAATTGCCCCCCAGAACTGTAGCAAATGACACTATCTGCTAAAGGGTCCTCCTGCAAACGGGACCATTTGAGAAAGAGCGACCAATTGCAAATGCAACATACTGCTACTAATCCCTCTTAGGGTGAGGCCAAACGAGCGTAATTTCGGTTGCAGAATTTCAGTTGCAGAAATTCTGTTGCATTCGGTTTCATATAAAAGTCCTATTTGATTCACACGGCGACGCAAAATGAGTTGAAGTTTTATATGAAACGAATTTCTGCAACCGAAATTACGCTCGTTTGGCCTCACCCTTAAAGTAGTCAAAATTCTAGGTGTTAACAACTTGTTTGCTATTTTAGCACTAATGAAAGACTTGAGGTGCTGAAACTTACAACTCTGAAGGACCGCAGAGAGCGTGGAGACCTGATCGAAACATTTAAGATCTTGACAGGGCACTATGATTTGCAGGATTTTCATAAATTATTTGAACGTGACTGCAATGCCCGTCTAAGAGGACATAGTCTCAACCTGCGTACCACCGTATCAAACAACAATCCTTACAGACACTTTTTGAGCAACAGAGTGGTCAGATCATGGAATAAGCTACCAGAAGAAGTAGTCTCAGCACCCAATGTCAATCAATTTAAAAATAAACTTGACAAATTCCTATCCTGTAATGAGAAAGCTTGAGTGGAGAACACCTGGATACAGGCTTTATCAGTTGTAAACTGCTTGCCTGATTAATAATAATAATAATAATAATAATAATAAGCCCCCTAAAATCCTGCCTTACGTCCGGACCGAACACCTGGTCCACGTGGGGGGCGGACGCGCGTACTATCGAAACTTACGCGGCTAACAAGGTAAAGGTGAACAATGCGATATGAAAATGACTGTTGCAGGTACTACACATACCCCGAGTAGTAGAATTGCTACCCAGACACTGACTACAGTGGAATTTCAAAATACAACAGAACCAAGATCAAGAAGATATAACTTGCGGTCGTTTTCCGCAAATAGCCAGACTACATGTGAAACCTCTGGCACTGAGGACCTAGACAAACTGGCTCTTGAAGAACAATTCACTAGATCTGAAACACATTCATGTCTATCATCACCGTCATCTCTGTTCTCATCGATTCCTTCCTCACCACCGTCCTTTATTATGCAAGCAGATCATCTCTCATCTTCTTCAAGTTCATCTCCGATAATAGTTTCCAACCCCCCCGTGGATGCTGTGCAGAAGGCTACTTCTGCCAAAAACTCTGTACCCGCCACGGATGGGCGTTACGTGCGCAAAAAATGGACAACAGAAATGAACATTTTTATTCTACGCACGTACCTCTTTATTACATCATTAGGAAAAAACACCAAAACGTATCTAATACCCCTACACGCGCAATTCGTTGAAAAATATCCAGATATGCAAGTCTCGAAGCAGCGAATAGGAGATCAACGTAGAGCAATTATACAGAAAAAGATGCTAACTGAGGAACAAATACAAAATACCTAGTCTTGCCATAAATGCTGAAACAAAGAAAAACATTTTTTTCTATTGCAAATAACATTTATTATTTTTACAGTGTCTTAGTTTAATACATAAATATAAAACACTTTAAAATATAAAAAGCTTATTCGATGTGGTCTCTATTGGCTGCCATACAGTCCATTAAACGTTGAGGCCAGATATCAATAGAAGCACGCACTCTTGCCATGGGAAAATTCTTCACTGCCAATCGTACGGATTGTTTTAGGGACTCCAAATTATCATGGCGTTTAGAGCAAGCCGTACTCTCTAAAACTGACCATAAATCATAATCCAGCGGATTAAGATCGGGACTAGACGACGGCCAGTCTTCAGCTCTGATAAAGTCCGAAACGTTCGTTTCCAACCAAGACTGCGTAGACCGAGCTTTATGACCCGGCGCCGAGTCTTGCTGGAAGAACCATTCTTGGTTATTGAACATGGTGTTGTTAAGGGGCTTCACTACCTTCTCAAGAATGGTATCTTGATGCACTTGTGAAGATGTTTTGATACCTTTTTCACAAAAGTATGGCTCAGTCACTCCTTCATAGCTAATACCCCATTAAACCATCACTGAAGTCGGATAGTGCCCACGTTGCACTCTGTCGACTTATTGGGAAGCTTCCTTGGAGCTTTGAGCATAAATACGGTCATTTTGTTTGTTAAAATATTGCTCAATTGTAAAAAAATTCTCATCCGTAAACAATTTTTTTCTGTGACTTTCCTTTGCGTACCGCTTCAGTAGTTGTTTCGATTTCACCACCCTATTCTTTTTTAAATTATCAGTTAAGAAATTACCAGTACGTTTCTTGTAGGCTGCAAGTACTAAGTTATCTTTTAAAATACGCGACATGGTTCTAGGTGCTATCTTCATCTCCCGAGATAAAATATTTTGCTTTCAGACAGGATTTCTTCGAATTCTTTCCCTTACTGCTTTGACCACCTTTTTCGTACGAACACTACGTGGACGGCCAGATATTTTTCTGTCACAAACAGAGGAGGTCTCATTGTACCTATTAATAGCCCGGTACACAAACATTGTACTAATACCAAGCGTATGGAGAGTTTTAAAAATTGCATTTATCTCCATATCTACTTTGTGTTATGCAATCGCAGCGATTCGGTTCTCTTTATCACCCCTTTCCATTTTAATATTGCAAAATATTGTACAATGTATTGGCGCCAAATTGAGAACACCCAATGAACAATCATATAAAAATCACAGATTTAAAATTCAAATATAACATTTTGTTTATTTTTAACTGTAACAGTATTTATGGCCAGACTAAGTATACAATCTGAGGTTGAATCACTACTGCAGATGCATCCACAAGAAAATACCCCTCATATCACAGAAAATCCAACAGAAAGAATGAGGTGGAATGATGAAATCAATGAAACCATAATGAGATGTTACTACCGTATAACAAACCTAGAAAACAATCTAACCTCATATAGACCGATACTACACAAAGAAGTTACTACAAAGTATCCAATAATTTCCCATGTTTCTGTTCAAAGAATTGCAGACCAAAGAAGAGCCATAATCAACAACAAACTATTACCAACAGAAAAACTGCAAGAAATTAGAGATGAAATCGCCATAGAATTAAACATAGACAATAATGCCACCACATACTCAGAAGAACCGACTACGAACACTATTAATGATGACGAACAGGAACATGACTCAAACTATATACAAAGCAGCTATTCTAACATAGTAACATCACAGGAAACTAATAGCATTCATAACCCTCAGACCACAAATAATGAACCTGAAACAGAAAGCCGAATTTTATCACCAGAATCAGAAAACCAAATAGAGGCAGCCTTCTCAGAAGCTATGGAAAAATTTAAAAACTCAATCCCCACATCTAGACCATACATACCAAAACAGAAATCATCCAAAAAGCTAGCGATAATAACACATTACATAAATACCCATATTTTATCCAAATTATTAACTTCTGAAACAGATTTTGATACACTACAATCATGCATTTACTGTGCAGCATATACAGCAGCAAGACGAAATGGAGCTAGAATAGACGAGGGTAACACAATAAACAGACAGAGAGAACAGGATGTCCCCCTATGGCAAAAACGACTTCAGGGTAGAATAGATGATATAAGAAAAAAAATAGGTAGACTAACAGAGTATATATTAAAGGTAACACCAGCGAAGCATTGAAAAAACACATCCAAAACATAAAACGCCAATACAGAATACGTTCACAACATGAAAACCCTAACACAGAACTATCACACTTTTTAGACACACTAAAGCAAAAACTAAATGCGCTAGCGAGTCGCCTCCGCAGATATAAACTAACGACTTTACGGAAGAAACAAAATATACAGTTCAATAGTAATGAAAAACGCTTCTATAGATCTTTAGGCCAGGAACAACATGATGCACAGCACAAAGATAATCTTCCACCAACGCCTGAAAGTCTACATACATTTTGGTCTAATATCTGGTCCAACCCAGTACAACACAAACAAAACAACTGGATCCAAAAAGAAACAGAATCATTGCGTAACTTTCAGGAAATGGAGTTTCAGGAAATCAGTTTGGACCAATTGAGAGCAGTGATAGCTAAAACCCATAACTGGAAAGCTGCAGGCTCAGATAATATCCATAACTATTGGTACAAGAAGTTTACAAGCGTTCATTCTCTACTCCTGTTTCACATTAATAAATTCATTCGGTCACCACAATCTTTACCAAATTATATAACACAAGGAATCACATACATGCTACCAAAAGATTCTGCAGATAAAGGAAACCCCGCTAAGTATAGACCAATAACCTGCTTACAAAATGTTTACAAAATCATAACCTCTTGCATTAGCGAAGTAATTTACAAACATATTGAAACTCATAAACTTCTGGCCGAAGAACAGAAAGGGTGCCGCAAAAACAGTCAGGGCTGCAAAGAACAGTTGACAATCGATGCTGTTATCTCAAAACAAGCTTACGCTAAAAAGCGCAATATATACACCATGTATATCGATTACCAAAAGGCATTTGATTCAGTACCGCACTCGTGGCTAATTTACGTACTGCAACACTACAAAATACACCCATTCATTATTGAGTTCCTAACGAATACTATGCTTAACTGGAAAACCAAATTAAAACTAAATAGTAAAGACTCAGCTATTGAAACGGATTTTATAAGTATCAGACGAGGTATATTCCAGGGAGACGCCCTAAGTCCTCTCTGGTTTTGCCTTGCACTGAACCCTCTTTCAAACCTTCTTAACAGTAGTAAATCTGGATTCAAAATCAAGTACAACAATACACACTACACACTATCACATTTGATCTACATGGACGACATCAAACTTTTTGCAAGCACACTTAATCAAATAAATAACCTAGCAGACATTACGCAGACATTCTCTTCAGACATTCAGATGGAGTTTGGCATCGACAAATGTAAAATACAGTCAATACGTAAAGGAAAAGTAGAGGCCAATAGTTATCAGCTTCAGGACCAGCAACAAATAGATCCATTAGATCAAAGCGTAGGATACAAATACCTAGGATTTTATCAGTCGCAAAGTATACATAAAAAGCAAGCTAAAGCTACAATTACAAAGGAATTTAGATCCAGACTGCACAAAGTACTTAATACACAGTTAAACGCGCGTAACACAATCAAGGCCATAAATACATACGCTATACCAGTGCTTACTTATTCTTTTGGTGTAATACAATGGTCACAAACAGAATTGAAAAATCTCCAACGCATAATTAATACGACTATGACAAAGCACAGAAAACACCACCCGAGATCCTGTATTCAGAGACTGATTTTACCCAAAAATGAAGGAGGCAGAGGGTTAATCGATATTCAGAATTTACACAATAAACAAATCACAGGGATCCGAAGATATTTTTATGTTCGAGCAGAACAATCACCACTTCACAAGGCAATAACCCAAGCAGACAACAAATGTACCCCTCTTAACCTAAAGGATAACAGCTTACAGTTGCCTATAACTACGACCCAGCAAAAACTGGAGACTTGGACCCAAAAATCCCTCCATGGCCGGCACCGCCTCGATTTGACCAACCCCAACGTTGACAAAGAAGCGTCAAACGCTTGGCTCAAGCGAGGTGAATTATTCCCCGAAACAGAGGGTTTCATGATGGCAATACAGGACCAAGTCATAGACACTAGGAACTACCGCAAACACATTATCCGTGACAACTCCCTACAAAGCGACCTATGCCGACACTGCCATAGCAAATCCGAGACCATTCAGCACATTACCGGCGCCTGCAAATCTATCTCACAGACGGACTACAAACATAGGCATGATCAGGTTGCAGCCATCATTCACTAATACTTAGCTTCAAAATACCAACTTATAGCTGAAAAAACACCATACTATAAATATACCCCACAAATCATTCTAGATTCACCGTCCCACAAAATGTACTGGGATAGAACCATAATCACTGACAAAACCATACACTGCAATAGACCAGATATAACTCTTCACGACAAGCACAACAAAACTATCTACCTGATTGATATAGCCATACCAAATACACAGAACCTCACAGCCACTCATACAGAAAAACTAGCGAAATACACCGATTTAGCTATAGAACTGAAAACACAATGGCGAGTAGATACAGTAAGAACCATTCCTATTTTAATTTCAGCTACCGATGTAGTACCCAAGTCCTTACACACAAGCCTCAAAACACTCCAAATCCATCCACTCACTTACATCCTTCTCCAAAAAGCTGTCGTTCTAAATACTTGCAGAATTGTTCGCAAGTTTCTTTCATTAGATAATTACAATATCTCATCCAACTCAAACACACATCCCCCGTCCACTCACTCTCGGCACCCAACAGTTATCCATAATTGATGATCTATTTTTGTTTGGCTTTGGCCCGCAAAAATGGCATCCCCCCAGCAATGGGAGAAAAGAAAATTGACTTAAAATAATAATAATAATAATAATTTTTTCTATCTTCAACTTTACTAAACTTTAAAAAAATTTAAATAAAAAATAATTTATTTCTATAGGTACTAAACATACACTTAGAAACGTCAATATTTTATAATAACAAGGCACTATATACTCGTCCATGAAGATTGGCCAAATGCAAACAGCAGCCCATCTCCACCGACGAGTTGCTGGTTCCAAATGCCCAGCAAAGTACCCCGAGAAGAGCCAGCAAGAAACTCAAGGGCTCAAGAAACTCTTGTTATATTCACTTTAAATTACAAAGTGAATATAACCAGAGTTAATATATTTCTTCTATTCCTTTTATATTATATACTAGCAGCGCCCAGCGGTTTCACCCGCGTAGTTCCCGTTCCCGTGGAAATACGGGAATGAAATATAGGCTTTTTTACTCTACTTATAATGTAGCTTTAAATTGGTGAAAGAATTTTTAAAATCAGGTTTGTGGTGTAGGGCTGTTCCCGTGGGAAAAATATAGCCCATGTTACTCCCAGAAAAGTACGTTTTCCACAGGCAAAACATTTTTTTAAATCGGTAAAACCTTTCGGAGCCTTTTCAATACAAACAAAATATAATATATATATATATATATATAATCTCACGCCTTCTTTTTATCCCCGAGGGGGTAGGCAGAGGTATTCCATTACTGGAAATACCCACATTTCACGAGATATATTGGACCCCTAAACGTGATAGGTGGTGAGCCTATCGCCGGACCGGGTCTATTTACACATGTCTCAGAATTAATTCTGAGACCTGCGGGTTTCCTCACGATGTTTTCCTTCACCGTCGAGCTAGTGATAAATATGTACGTAAGTTTTTGAAAAACTCATTGGTACATGCCAGGATTCGAACCCGAGCCTCACTGATTTTCGGCCGGCTCTTTAACCGTCCGGGCTATCACTGCTCTCTTCCGGGCTATCACTATACAAACAAAAAAATATATATTATCATTCCTCAATCCAGTTTATTCCCGTTCCCGTGGGAATTTCCAAAAATCCCTTTATAGTGGTCGCCTACGGGCGGCGTACGGGCTACGACATATAAGCCACCTACATACCATATTTCAGCTAGCGGGTTCCCATAGCGACGTTGCCCGCGCGCATCCAGATTATTCCCGTTCCCGTTGGAATTTATAAAAAATCCCTTCATAGCGGTTGGCTACGATATATGAGACACCTACACACCGTATTTCAAGTTTCTAGGTGTTATCGTTTCGGAATATTACGTATTTCTCTTTTTACCCAGTTTTTATATTTTCCCGTGGGAACGAGAATATTTTCTGGAATAAAAAGCACGCTAGATGTTGACCCGGGTACTCAGTTATCTACATACCAAATTTCATCAAAATCCGTCCAGTAGTTTTTTAGTGATGCGTGCACAACCAGACAGACAGACACAGATAAAAATTCCAAAAATTGGTGTTTCGGTATCTATATGTATATGTATAATCTCACGCCTTTCATCCCCGAGGGGGTAGGCAGAGGTATTCCATTACTGGATATACCCACATTTCACGAGATACATTGGACCCCTAAACGTGATAGGTGGTGAGCCTATCGCCGGACCGGGTCTATTTACACATGTCTCAGAATTAATTCTGAGACCTGCGGGTTTCCTCACGATGTTTTCCTTCACCGTCGAGCTAATGATAAATATGTACGTAAGTTTTTAAAAAACTCATTGGTACATGCCAAGATTCGAACCCGAGCCTCACTGATTTTCGGCCGGCTCTTTAACCGTCAGGGCTATCACTGCTCTATATGTATCTATATCGACAACTATATACACTACCGTTAAAATTATCAAAAAATATTTAATGTACAGACACGGCCCCGTTTGAGTTCTATTATATGTATAGATTTATAATTTCTCTTAATTTAATTTTAATTGTATTAATATGAAATTATGTACACTAATATTATAAACAGGAAAGATTTGTATGTTTTGTATGTCCCGTATTCCCACGGGAACGGGAACTACGCGGGTGAAACCGCGCAGAACCCTTTTTGCGCTGCTCTTTAATATATCGGAAATTTGAAAATATGACAGTTGATCGTGTTCCGCACCATCTTGCAACGTTGCACGCTGTTGTGCAATGTCCAAACAAGTTGTGTCAATTGTTACAAAAATCCTCAAAATCAACTCTAAAAGGGAAAAATAAGGAGAGAAGTCAGCTCGTTTACTCTACAGTTCTATACGTGTATTGTACATACCTACGTGCAAGAGGTTAGTAGGTCAGCTAAAGAATAAAAGATGTTTCCAGTAGGTCTGTATTGTAATTCAATACTACCACCACAAAACTTACAGGTATTTAATAAAAATTCTTACTGCATGGCAATCAAAATATATAACCATTTGCCAAATATGTTAAAAACATTAAATACAAGTTCTTTTAAAAAACGTTTACATGCATTCTTGCTAAATAAATGTTATTACTCTGTTAATGAATATATGATCGATGTACTTGTTTAATCTTGAAACCTTTATGTAATTTTTATTTGTTTTGTTTATGTTAAAATAAAGATTTGCACGCCATCCTGTGTGGCAGATTATGTCTTGCACTTCTCTTGAGTTAAGATCCATTATTGTACCATATTCTGGCAAATAAATGACTTCTATTCTATTCTATTCTATTCTACCACTCAAACATTTGCGTTCTAGGGGCGATCAAGAACAATAGATACCTAAGCGTAGTGTGTAGCGATGTGGTATGTCGGGTTCCCCTAAAAAATACAGTTTCTAGTTCTGAATTTTTCTTGTGACGAAGCACGAAGGATCTGCACAGTTCTTAGCGTAGTGGCGGTCTATTGTCTCTGCCAAGGCCAATGGGTAATAGTCGTGAAATTTTGTATGTATTACTCCGTTCCGAATTCAAATTTCTTTTATATGTTTTTATGCGTGTGTGTTTATATTTACGTATTTGCCACGGTCGCGCCTTATTATTTATCCGTTTTTCAAGCTTTGGTGGAATCTTGTAGCTCAATTTTGAAGTAGATATCTTCAACCGATTGAACTGAATTTTAGCAAACCTATGTAAGTTCGGTGACAATGCAATATTATGGTACCACCGAGCTGGATATCGGAATTCCTCAATGGCTACTCGTAAACCCCTCGAGTTTGGGCTCAATAGATTGTTTATGACGCGTGCCATACATACAAAAGCTTGTTTTTTAGTTTTCATCTAGTATATAAAAATAAGTCGGGTTTTCCTTTCTGACGATTTAACTCGAGAACGGTCGGACCGATTTTGATGAAACTTTTTGTGTGGGTTCGAGTGGGTCCAGGGATGGTTTATAGCAAAGAAAATTCAGCATTGCACCCGTGCGAAGCCGGGGCGGGTCGCTAGTAAGTCTATAATTACTTACAGAGTAATCGATTCTTTATTATCGTTGGTGTGACATAAGCTACATTTTCTAGTAGTCGGATTTCATTTTCATAATTAGAACTAATAAAATAAGCAATTCAAAAAAATTATGACATTATTTTTTTATTTAAATGCCTTGAATTAAATGTAACAGTATTACAATAAATTATTTACTAATTTGCAGAAACGGAACACATTCGCTTTTGGATAACCAAGCCCCTTTTAATAAAGATTTGAATTTCACGCGCACATGTTAACAGAAATGTGGCTTTGTGTAATCATGTTTTTACATTTGAGCTTTAGAGTCTTAACAATAAGGTCGAGAGTGGCTGCAGCTTGTAGCAACAAATGGGCCGTTTCGTTCCGGCTGCTATAAATACACAATGTTCTGAATGCAGCGAATTAGTAACTGAATACCCTCCATTACTGACATTAATGGAATGCAATGTAACGTAATGGTTACACTGGCTGGTGTTATATACGTCTATTATACAGCAATATATAATAATATATAATCTCACGCCTTTTTTCTCCCCGAGGGGGTAAGCAGAGGTATTCCATTGCTGGATATACCCACATTTCACGAGATATATTGGACCCGTAAACGTGATAGGTGGTGAGCCCATCGCCCGGACCGGGTCTTAACACATGTCTCAGAAATAATTCTGAGACCTGCGGGTTTCCTCACGATGTTTTCTTTCACCGTCGAGCTAGTGATAAATATGTACGTAAGTTTTTGAAAAACTCATTGGTACATGCCAGGATTCGAACCCGAGCCTCACTGATTTTCGGCCGGCTCTTTAACCGTTCGGGCTATCACTGCTCATTATCTCTTGCTCTTATACAGCAAGTGTATTTATATTAACTAGATATTATAGACACTCATGCGTTATGGAAGGTGGTGGCAGAAATATTCCATTTGTGGAAGAAAACCTATATGAACATTGTTTCGGCGTTTTCAAATGAAAAGATAAGGAATTCAGGGCAGGAATCGGACTTGTCTTAAAAATTCGAGACTGCGAACTGGACCAATTGCGAATTGGATAATTTGCGGAGCGGGCATTTTGCTAATTCGACGATTTGTGCACTATACATGATGCGCTTATACGAAAAAAAAATACGGGAGACGTTCTCTCTGTTATATTATATATATATATATATATATATATATATATATATATATATTATATATAATAAAGGTATGGAAATATATAAAAAACAATACCATGGACTATCATCTGTAATTTTCCGTATCTGTCTTTCTGCGATGATTCCGTCTTATCGCTTATACAATGTAGGAATAGTAATGTAAGCAGGATGCATGAAATGGAACGTGATATGTGCGACGGCGGAAGAGAAAGAGAGAAGAGAGTAGAGAGTAATAGACGATGTAGTATAAGGATGACGTGTGTTGAATTGAAAGTAAAATATAATAACAAGTAGGTATAAAGTGATATCGCCCGACTTTCATTGGGAAATATCCTTCGACATGGATATACCTACCTACCTTTTTTTTAATACTATAGGGGGCAAACGAACAGACCACCTACACCGGGTTACCTACGTTAGTTTTTGAAAACTCTACTACAGTCAAGAGTAGGGCTGCCATCACCTAAATTGCCGACGCCGGATAAACACGGCACAAATCCCGGACTTTTGGGCGAAATATGGTTTTTTCCCCGGACACCTCTGAAAGAGTATTTTTTTGCAACAAAAATAAAAACATTGTTATGATTTTTTTTATTTATCTATAAAATCGAATGAAGTACGATAACCGCAACAAATAATAGATATTTTTAATAAAATGAAACACTCTTTCTGAGGTAATATGGTAACAAAAATAATTAGAAACGCTCTTTTTTTGGTATCAATCAAATTATTATATGATACTACTAATAACTAACTAACCATAATACTTTATAATTTTAAAATTAACCACGCCAATGATATTTTGAACCATCTAGTTAGGTAGGCGAATCCCTATAATATTTGTTGATTATTAATTAAAACTACTTATAAATGTAACTGCTAAAAGTTTTAATTTTAACTAGATACATTTTTTACTTATTTTGGTATTTTCTTCCAAATTTTCGTTAAAATATTTTTCTTTTCCAACAAGAATTTGTTCAAGTCCTTGAAATTATACTTGATTTTGATCAGAGAAGAAACCGTGTGTATGTTTAGCTAGATTCTTTCGTTCGTCTATTTATCTATAATAAAATTGGATTTCCCCTGACATCAAAAGTGTCCACGTGTTGAAGTGACTTTTCAAAAACCCCTGCCGGACGGCCCCCGGACGCCCTTCAAACTAGGACAAATCCGGGAATTCCGGACGGATGGCAGCCCTAGTCAAGAGCAACTCAAGCTTTACACTACCAGTTTAAGCTGAGCTCTGATTAATAATATATATATATATTAATATAATACAGGGCCGGTTCAAAGTCCAAAGTGTCAAGTAAGTAAGTAACAATAACAACTCTTTATTGTACCTACACCAATAAAAATATGCAACAAGTGACACAGAGATAAAAAAAAGTACAATGGGCGTTAAGCGATAATACAAGCTTAGCGTGCTCTTGACTGTACATGCTCTCACCAGGAGTCCCACCCACGCTTAAAACATGAGAGGTGGACTCACTTCCAACAGAGCTATCACCGGCTAAATCTATTCCTAAAATCCAACACCGCAATTGCACGTACGTTTGAAGTGTACAAACAAACGTACTGTTGCACTCGACATTCTAGACGTGATCAGTTGGCAATCCGGTTTAAATTTAGAATAGGACTCGCTCGAAATTCAAATACGGGAATCCAGGACTATTTGTAGCCAATCAGATCGCTCTTTTGTGGATTCAGATTGGAGGGTTTAGATCGTTCTAAATGGTACGTATTCTCAGTTGTTTATTAACTTCCTCCTGCGTAGCATTCTATGAGGAAGTTAATGGTTTGAGTAGGAGGTCTGTCTGTCTGTCTGTCTGTGTGTGTGTGTGTGTCTGTCGACAGGATATCTACGGATCTACTGGACCGATTGACTTCCAATTCGGTCAGTAGATACCTTAGGTCAATACCTCGATCGAGTTTGAATTTCAGACCCGTGGGTCAAAAGGGACTGGGCATTTCAGACCCGTGGGTCAAAAATGTCAAAAATCTCAAAAAGGTCAAAAATGTCCAAAGGTCATATATGTCAAAAAGGTCAAAAATGTCAAAAAGGTCTAAAATGTCAATAAGGTCAAAAATGTCGAAAAGGTCAAAAATGTCAAAAATGCCAAAAAGGTCAAAAATGTCAAAAAATTCAAAAATGTCAAAAAAATGTGATAAAGGTCAAAAATGTAAGAAATTTCAAAAAGGTCGTAAAATGTCAAAAAATGTGAAAAAAGTCAAAACGGTATAAAATGTCAAAAATTTCAAAAATGTCAATATGGTCAAAAATGTAAAAAATTTCAAAAATGTCAAAAATGTCAAAAAGGTCAAAAATGTCAAAAAGGTCAAAAATGTCAAACATGGTGCTGTGTTGGAAGGGTGGGTTGGTGTTGGAAGGATGTATGGTTGTTGGAAGGGTGGGTGTTGAAAGGGTGGGTGGGTGATTGATTCATCATCAATCATCATCAAAATTATTATCATCATCATCCTCAACATCATTTTCGTTGTTGGCAGTAAACAGGTGGAAGTTTGTCCATAGAATTCCATTCTCTCGTTAAACTTATTTCTATGAGCGGTTCAAGATAGTATGATAAATCATAATAAATAAGAGAGCAGTGATGATGATAGCTTTACGGTTAAAGAGCCTGCTGATGATTCACATGATGATAATCAGCAAGGCTCGGGTTCGAATCCTTGCATGTACCATGTTTTTATAAACTTACGTACATACTCATCACTAACTCGACGCGGAAAAAAACGTCCTGAGGAAACCCGCAGGTCCCAGAATTATTTCTGAGGCATGTGTAACAAGCCCCGGTCCGGCGATGCGATGGGCTCACCGCCTATCACGTTTGGGGGTCCAAAGAATATCTCGTGAAAAGTGGGTATATCCAGAAATAGAATACGTCTGCCTACGCCGTCCTAAATAAAAGGCGTGAGATTATTTTATTAATTTTATTTTTCAAATGCATTCGTTACTAAGCCGATTAACACTTCAAGCTAACGATGTCTTGTGTACTAAAAATTACGTCGAGCAGTAAAAAGTCCAATAACCAAAATGACTAGTTTCTAGAAAGGTCTAGTCCCACTTCACTATCACTACATAGTATAAAACAAAGTCGCTTTCTCTGTCCCTATATCCATATGTCCCTATGTATGCTTAAATCTTTAAAACTACGCAACGTATTTTGATGCGGTTTTTTTTAATAGATAGAGTGATTCAAGAGAAAGGGTTTAGTGTTAGCATTGCACCAGTGCAAAGCCGGGGCGGGTCGCTAGTTAAAGTATAAAACAAAGTCGCTTTCTCTGTCCCTATATCCCTATGTCCCTTTGTATGCTTAAATCTTTAAAACTACGCAACGTATTTTGATGCGGTTTTTTTTTAATAGATAGAGTGATTCAAGAGAAAGGGTTTAGTGTTAGCATTGCACCAGTGCAAAGCCGGGGCGGGTCGCTAGTTAAAGTATAAAACAAAGTCGCTTTCTCTGTCCCTATATCCCTATGTCCCTTTGTATGCTTAAATCTTTAAAACTACGCAATGGATTTTGATGCGGTTTTTTTTAATAGATAGAGTGATTCAAGAGGAAGGTTTTAGTATTAGCTTTGCACCAGTGCAAAGCCGGGGCGGGTCGCTAGTTAAAGTATAAAACAAAGTCGCTTTCTCTGTCCCTATATCCCTATGTCCCTTTGTATGCTTAAATCTTTAAAACTACGCAATGGATTTTGATGCGGTTTTTTTTAATAGATTGAGTGATTCAAGAGGAAGGTTTTAGTGTTAGCATTGCACCCGTGCAAAGCCGGGGCGGGTCGCTAGTTAAAGTATAAAACAAAGTCGCTTTCTCTGTCCCTATGTATGCTTTAGTCTTTAAAACTACGCAACGGATTTTGATGTGATTTTTTTAATAGATAGAGTGATTCAAGAGGAAGGTTTTAGTGTTAGCATTGCACCCATGCGAAGTATCTATAATTCAGTGCGACGAAAAGCAGTTCGATAAATAAGAGACATAAATTGAATGAATAAAACGCTTTCGCCTAGACCCTGGCGTCACGTGGCAGCACGTCTGAGCACGTTCCCGACCCTGTGTGTGCGAACGTGACGTGTGCTCCCAGAAACCACTGGAGGACATGTTTGAACAGCAGTTTAGTTAATTGTTGGTATTCTTAAAGTTGTAAATGAATACTGCTCTGATGATTATTGTAAACGCTTGTTTTACACTTCCATAATCTGCACTTCTTTAAAAATATTATAAAGAGGAAATATTTGTTTATTTGTATTAAATATACTCCGAAGTTACTAAACAGATTTTAATAATTTTTTCAACAGTGGAATGCTACATTATCCGGGAGTAATATAGGCTATATCATATCCCCGTATTCCCCCAGGAACGGGAACGGCTATTATAAAACAAGTAGATACTATCCTAGCTTTATTACTAGCGTCCCATCCTAGTTACGTGTAGGCTTATCAATTTAAAATTTGTCAGGGTTAATAAAGCTTCCTATAAGTCGTTGTTATTTAAATCGGTTTAGAAGTTCCCGAGATTACCTCCTTACCCCAACATACAAAACAAACAATCAATTTTACATGTTTATAATACAAGTATAGACTAACACACCAGAAACCCGACTGCGTGTAATATACATTGCAATGATGGTTACAGATTTGTACAAAACCGAGACTCGTAAAGTAAACATATACAAAAAAAGTTCGGGTATTAGGTTTGTTTTTATTGATTGTGGCCCCTCTAAAATCGCCATTGCCTTGCTTTGATAAGGACTAAAAACGTTATAAATTTCCACTACAATCAATAAATAAATATAATGGATTGCAAGTAATTAATAACTTCGAAATTTAAACTGTGGAATTGCTTAAAAACTATGGAAAGCCACTGGATCGTGAAATGCCGTTCGCGGGCAAATTACGCGGATTCACGTTGGAAATAAATTGAATTTCGATCTCGAAAATCGTTGCGGCTGTCCACGTGCGGTATATAAATCACAGCTCTGCTACCTACATGGTAATCAGGTGGTATGCAGTTGATGGAATTAGGTCGCCGGGTGATTTTGGAGCTGGCGCCGGACATGGGATTTCGATACGAATAATATTCCAGGCAAACTACTCGGCAAACGTAGTGTAGGACGCCCTCCGACTAGATGGGATGACGATCTGAGATCTGCGAAAGGCTGCAGGCAGATGCTGGATGCGTCAAGCCGAAGACAGGGCGCTATGGCGCTCATTAGGGGAGGCCTGTGTCCAGCCGTGGACTATGATAGGCTGATGATGATGATGATTATTTCTGGAAACTCCCACTGTAAAGTCCGTAGACATAGGTACATTTGTCTACGTACGGTATTAAATCACAGCTTTGCTGTACCTATACATGATAATCAGGTAGTATGGAAATGACGGATTTACGGCAGTGGACTTCAGGAATAGGTTGCAGGTTGCAGTCTATTTTTTATGCCTATCCCGCCAGGAAAAAGTGTGAACGAATGTATCAATGTTTTCTCGTACCTGGTCCGTTTTTTAACTATTTTCAATTCAATTCAATTCGTTTATTCATGATAAAAATTACATGTCATGTTTATAATTCTATCGGAAATGTCAGACTGTATATAATGAGAAATAATTTATACAATTGCAAGTTATGTCAAGTTCCTACCTAGATATCAACTTCTCAATGCTTCTTCAGATTCAGCCTATCTTCAGTAGGTGCAAGACCCGTATATGGTCCACTCAAATACACAACATAAATACACTTCTTCTCTCAAGTTATGTTAAAAAAGATACCAATATTAAAACATTTGTTGTTTTGCGTGATGGCGTAATTCGTAAACAACATTAATCAAACTCTCTTGAAAAATATTTCATTCAAGACGAAGTCCCTCCTTCGACTCAAAAATCAATTTGTGTAGTCTTTTTCACCCACAACATGACAGAATATTGTGAAATTGTCACGTTACCAAAAATATTGTATTTTACTTACAACTCAAACACGTTTTCAAAATCACAAAATCTATGTTCCCGCTTGACTTGTAAATGACGTCACGTTGCCGCTTGTAAGTAAAATGGCCGATTTGAATGACATTGGACCCTTTACTACTAGCATGGTGGCGGCATCACGGATTTTAGTAGAAATAGTATGAATATGCTGAAAAAAAGTTTAGTATCTAATCTAATATCTAGAAATTGTTTTGGAATCGGTTAATTTTTTACGGTTCCGTACCCAAAACTGGACCTCACTCTGCTGTGCGTCTGTCACAAGGCTGTATCTCATGAACCGTCATAGTTAGACCATAGATTTTTTATAAAGAAGAATAAAATAAATATTTAATCGGGCTCCCATAAAACAAACTTGATTTTTTTTGCCGTTTTTGTAGATAATGTTACGGAACCCTTCGTGCGCGAGTCCGACTCGCACTTGGCCGGTTTTTTCCGGTTACACACCGAATCGCCATGATGTGAAAGTTGCGTACGAATCAATTTTCGCGGAGGCGTGTACCGTGTGACGTTTAATTACTGCATCGGGAAGATGAATTGGCACCCACCGTGGGGCCGAATTGAACTGTCGAAACTATACCCCGTGAGTTATCTATGGTTGAGAGGGCGAAAGTTAGACAGATATACGAAATGTTTATTACATTACATTTGATTGGACATTGTTATATCAGACACAATACTGAAGACTACACAAACACTAACTATACACACTATTATGAAGAATAAAATATTTCGGATCAAATACAAATTACTATTTATTACTTCAAACTATTTATCTTCTCACAATTTCTTAATAGTACTACATTCGCTCTTCTTGTACGACTGTACTCCCCGAGATCTCGCTACAGAATGAATCAAACAGTCGCCAGCCATCAGCTCCCCACTCGTAGCTTCCCACTCGAAATGGAAATACAATAAGCGGCTATGATTGATCCATTAAACTCGGCTATGATTGGTTGAATTTTATAAACCAATCATATGCGAGTATTAGTGTTGCCACTTTAAAATAACAATAATATTACAAATGAACCAGAAACATCGTCTAAAATATTACAGATCATGACACTATACTCGTGATTTTCGCAAGGCAAAATCAGAATACCTAAGCAAAACAATTAAACTCAGCTTTGGCTGTTTTCTGCACACATGCATAAAACTGCTTGTTTCAGCAGTTTTCTATGTAAAAGAAAAAAATGCTTGGCTGCAAAGTCGGTTTACAGATGATAATTTAACGTGATAATGTCATAAGAAAACATTGATGAAAAGTGCATACTGGAGTGGAAGAGAGCTAGATGCCGAACGCAAAGACCTATAGTGCCTCTCTGTCGCTTGTTCCACGCTCTCACTTGCACATTCGGCTGAGGCGGAGCATGACACATCGTTCATCGATTTATAAGACGTTATCACGTCAAAAAATGCTAAAATTAATCGCAGCGGTTTTGCTTATGTTATTTGCTAGGTGTCAAAAAACACACCTGGTAGGTTTTTGTGAAGTGAATTTGTTTTAGTTGTTTAATAGGCGGTTTCTTGGCACAAATAGAAGTTAAATATTCGCAAACGCATGTGCGAGACCGGCGGCGTGATGGCCAACTCACAGGAATGCGGAATAGAGGCAAGGGTCATGAGCCGTAGTGCCTATCCTTGGGGGGCGGGGGTTGTCAGGTTATAACTATTATATACTAACAGCGCCGCGTAGTTCCCGTTCCCGTTGGAATACAGGGATAAAATATAGCCTATGTGTTATTCTGAAGTATAAGCTATATAACTGTAAAGTCCGGTCAGTAGTTTTTGCGTGAAAGAGGAACAACCATCTATCCATACAAACTTTCGCGTTCATAATATTAATAGGATAGTAGGATTTGACTCGTATTTGTGCCAACAAAACCTATTAAACGATTAAAACCCATTCCAGAGTTTATACTTTTATGTATATGTCCAACAAGTTTTCTCTAACTCTATATTTTTCAATTCGATTTCATAGAAAGTGAGTTTCGGATAAGGAATCCCGAACGTACGAACTCTACTTGCGCTTGGTAGAATTTCGCTCGACACGTTTCCGTGATATGAATAATGCATAGAATGAAGAGAACACTAGAAGTAATCGGATCAGTGTTCAGAGACAGTGTGTGTTGCAGTTACTACAAATAAAATATAGTTTTATTAGTCCCATTCAATATTTTTTTTAATCAAAAATATGAACAGACATCGACGAATAGCACTAAAAAGACTATTATTTGCATATTCAACCTACGGTTACTCAACCTTAATATCTCTAATTCTATTTGTGTTTCTTGTTTCAGGTAAGTTTAAAGTCTTGTGACTATTAGATGGCTCACTAAGTAAGTACACAATTTTCTGATTTCGAGGAGGTACAAATTAAAATTTGTAGAAATGTATTTACATAACGGCTGTTTAAAAGGCATAGAGGAAGAGTGGACAGGACGATAACCTCTTGAAATTTTAGCATATTCTTTTAAAATATTACATTCAAAATTAAAGTGCCGATCTATCTAAACATAATTTTGTATTCAGTCTTATACAACAGCAAACTTGCTTTAAAATAAATTGACTTTATTTATTAATGCGTAATTTCACTTTTTTTTTATTAAAGCAACCTATTTAAAAAGCAATTTATGAAACTGAGTGTTCTGAAGTCGTTTGGAATCTTCGAGCGAATTATTCAAAAGCAATTCTGCGTACCTAAGCTTCACCCCATATAATATTAACGGTAGCCTAAATGAAGATAAGCGGACGATTTCAGGCGCCCCCACACCTACGTCGCAAAATCGCAGACGGTTATAGTGCTTGCATTTTTGCGAATGTGACTTTGTGCGAATGGGACCTTTTGAGAATAGGACATTCTGCGAATGGGACGTTTTGAACGGAAAAAAAATATAAATAATAATGTCACGCCTTTCATCCCCGAGGGGGTAGGCAGAAGTATTCCATTACTGGATATACCCACATTTCACGAGATACATTGGACCCCTAAAAGTGATAGGTGGTGAGCCCATTGCCGGACCGGGGGGTCGATTTTTGAATCTCACCAAGTGACTAATTCTCACCGATGTGAGTGATTTCCGAAAGTTCGTATTTTTGAAACTCATCGCTGACTTACATTTGTCATACCTGTGATATCGATTTACGAGTGCCCCTACCCACTCGTAATTGAAATCACCATGTGATTGTTTTTGACAGTTAACGTATGTGACATCTGCCAAAAGTGCCAAAGTATGTTTTTCGGAAGGATTAGCAGCGGGGCTCGATTGTGATATTTCGAAACGATTTATCGATTTATCTATTTAACGATTTATTGAAAATATAAAAAACCTCTCAAATAAATAAAAAAATATCCAAGTTATTAGTAAATACAATTATTAAGTTAAATATACTTGTAAAACATATGCCACTAACAAATGTACATACCTTTTCTTATAAATTGTAAAATCTGTGTTATGTTCTCTTTATTCGTCCTTTTCTAGTGAAATAAGTGAATTTTTCAATTCAAAACTTGAATTTTCGTTTACATGACACTGACAGATACGTTACGTTTTACGATTGACCAATTAGATGAATCTTTTTTACGTTATAGTATGAGAAAATAAAAACCGATATCAAGGGCAACACTATAACATCTGCTTAAAAAGGAACGTAACGGGAAGATTGTCTCTGACTGACATTGTAAAATTTCTGCATGTTGGTAAACATCGTGTGACTTTTAAAAATACGGCTTTTGGAAAATGGTGACATAAAAGTCATCGGTGATAATTTTAGTCACCGGTGATTTTGATATCACCAATGAAATTCAAAAATCGCACTCCAGGTCTATTTACACATGTCTCAGAATTAATTCTGAGACCTGCGGGTTTCCTCACGATGTTTTCCTTCACCGTCGAGCTAGTGATAAATATGTACGTGTAATATGTAAATATGTATGTAAGTTTTTGAAAAACTCATTGGTACATGCCAGGATTCGAACCCGAGCCTCACTGATTTTCGGCCCGCTCTTTAACCGTTCGGGCTATCACTGCTGTTTTCAATTATTTATTTGCTAATCACATGGTGAGAGCATTCACGGTATTTTATATTATATCCAGGACATGAAATACTCCGTAGGGGCACTGCAATACAAGAGATTAAATAAAAATTAAAAAATGTTTATTTCCATAAAAAAATAACAATCATTTTTTAGAACAAGAGCTGGGACCTCCTAGTAAGCATAAATTATGCCTGTGTTAGGACGCCCCGCTCTTCCATAATAATTACTACCTAAAGTTAATATCTATGTTATCTTATTCTACTTAAACTAAAATATCGTTTTGGGAATGGGACGTTTTGCGCCTAAATCGCATTCTTACATACCTAATCTCACGCCTATTGTCCATTGGGGTAGGCAGAGGCAAACAGCAATAATAGTACGGTTTCCATGCATAACTTTATATAACATTTAGCGACCTCCAATTTATTACTGAGTTAAAATAAGTTAGCTTACATGAACTAATGGTACCTATTTAGTGCGGCAGCCGTAAATTCAGTTATGCTAAATCATTTTTCGTAAAAATTTTACACATATAAAAATAGCTGAAATGGATTAAGTGGTCGATAATGAACAAACTAATTTCAGGAGTTGCGCTTATTTTGTTACATAATAATATTGTGTATTTTGCAGAGTTATTTTAAAAACCGTCATATTATAATTTCACTAGTAAAAACTGTTTTCAAATTTTATTTTATTGTTTATTTGTTGTTATTAGGGTTCCGTACCTCAAAAGGAAAAAACGGAACCCTTATAGGATCACTTTGTTGTCCGTCTGTCCGTCCGTCCGTCCGTCTGTCAAGACCCTTTTTCTCAGGAACGCGTGGAGGTATGAAGCTGAAATTTATATCAATTACTCAGGTCTACTGTCCCTTGTTGCTGTGAAAAAATCAAACTTCTAAGCCAACGCAATCAAAAGATACAGCCGTTTATGCCGCAAATTTTCGACACTTGCAAGGGAATCAAAACCTACAGGGTGCTTCCCGTGAACTCAGAATCTTGAAATTTGGTACGAAGCAACGTCTTATAGCATAGATAAAGGAAAAATTACGAAAACCATAAATTTGCAAGGTTGTACGGAACCCTCGGTGCGCGAGTCCGACTCGCACTTGGCCGGTTTTTTATCAGAAATAGAATTACACAAAAGATAGGAACATCGCACAGTAATAGGGTCCCTTTGACAGCCTTTGTGTACGGAACTCTGATAAGCGTGACCAGAAGTATTTTGGTTTGGTGTGTCCTTGCCTTTACGCCGTAATTAAATTTACATCTACCCTCATATCTCGCAACCAGTACAATGCGATCAGCACCTTCGTATTTCATAGCAATAATGTCTAGTTTTCTCTGTCACAGATGTACACCGGTTTGTCTTCGCTTGAACATAGTTGATGTTACCAAGTTGGTTGACAATTTAAGTTTTCGAGTTATGTGGGTAGTTGTAGATCTTTATCGCGAGTTATTCTACCGTCATCAGAGAGATTTAAGTTTCTTGTACATGCATTTGTAGTAAAAGTATTTAAGATTTAATTAAAACCTTTTGAATTATCTTAAGATTTTGCATTTGTACACTATTTTGAAACGACTTCAAAAAGGAGGAGTTTTTTTTATGTTTGTTACCTCAGAACTTTCGACTGGGTGAACCCATTTTGAAAATTCTTTTTTTATTTGAAAGCTGGTGCATCCAGATTGGTCCCATTTTAATTTCGTCTAGTTCCGATAATGGAATCCATGAGGAAACCCTATAAGTCTTAAATTGGCATTAAGTGGGTGCGTAAATTATTCGTCGAAGTCGGTTTTTTACTCTTTTGAGTTCTATGTTATTCATTCAAACGGAAAATAATAATAATAATAATATACCCACATTTCACGAGATACATTGGACCCCTAAACGTGATAGGTGGTGAGCCCATCGCCGGACCGGGTCTGTTTACACATGTCTTAGAATTAATTCCGAGACCTGCGGGTTTCCTCACGATGTTTTCCTTCACCGTCGAGCTAGTGATAAATATGTACGTAAGTTTTTGAAAAACTCATTGGTACATGCCAGGATTCGAACCCGAGCCTCACTGATTTTCGGCCGGTTCCTTAACCGTAAGGACAATTACGAGTAAACAAATTCTGAGAAGCAAAAAGTGTGACAAAACCACTGAAATCCAAGAGCCGGTAATTTTTAGATAGATAGACCCTAGTGTATTCCAGAATGGATACGTCCCACCAACCCGGCTAAATTGAAACGAATGGACGCGGCTTCACTATTTACCGAGCGGTCGACTTTCCAACTCGGCCGGGTGCCGCGTCCGTTTAGATTAAGCTCCGGCTGACATAGGTTCAGGATTGCGTTTTGTTATTCAAAATTGTCGGGTGTAGGTGGGTTAAAATTGCGTTAAACTTTAATAGGGTACCGAGTGCGAACTAAGATTTATAGATGAATAGCAGCGCCCCGCGGTTTCACGCGCGTAGTTCCCGTTCCCGTGGGAATACAGGGATAAAATATTGCCTATGTGTTATTCTGATATATATAAGCTATGTAACTGTAAAGTTTCATCAAAATCCGTTTTGTAGTTTATGCGTGAAAGACATACAAACAACCATCCTCATAAAATGTCGCGTTTATTATGCAAGAGAAATAGAATAAACATATAAAGAAAGAAAAAATACATTTATTTTTTTGTTCTTTTCTAAAAAAATATTTTTTCTGTAAAATGCTTCCATTAACTTTCACTACCGCTCTAAAACGCCGCACTTTTGTCTTCTGTTGATACTTACCTATTTTCGACCGCAATTTTTCATTGGATAGTGTGCGTGTGTTTTTATGTACCTACTGAGTGTTTTTTTTTTAATAATAATTGATGTTAACTCCAGTAAAGCAGCGTATAAAAATTTAAATAAATGCAAAAATAGTTTCTTTTCCATTACCTATTTGCACTTGATTTAAAATGACAATGTATATTCATAATCATTCGGCTATCCGGCAGTCGGGTTAAAGTAGAGGTTTGCTATCACAAGCGGCGTGTCCTACGAACCGCAACCGGTATACAGCGGGTATTAAATAAATCAGCTGGGCCTGCCCGTCGGCGGAGTGGTGAATTTTTGAAAAGTTCTCTTGAAAACACCCTCGTTAATCATACCGCTCTGGCTTAGGGAGACTGCACAGTGTACGGCGATGTCTGTTCGGGAATTTCAATAGTTTTCGTATTGACTATTAACCTTTATCGGTATTTATTGCCGAGTAATCATCAACATATATTTCAATAAATATATTATATATCAATAAAAAAAAATCAAGCATCAAGCGTGGATAAAGCGCAGAATGTCAAGTTCGCTGAAGGTAACAATTGTTTTCGCAAAATGTCGCAATCGCAAAATATCACATCGCATCCCAGAATGTCACATTCACAAAACGTCATATCGCATTCATCGCAAAATACTACCAAGGATTGAATTAACAAATCAGTTATCTGTTTGATTATGATATTGCATTGCATATGACAATTTGCGAATGTGACATTAATAAAACGAAAGAAAATGCTATTGTAAGTTTCTGTGAGTATTTTTAAAAGTAAGTGAGTAGTCCTCTTAAACACCTGTTACCGCCCTCGGTTTTGCTTGCCTGTGGATGATGGGCTCTTAATTATTAATTTTGCTCGTCCAATATTTCCACGGACATTTTGAGATACTTTCAACAGACTCACTCATCTCTGTACTATGAGGGGTGGATGTTTTAAAAATGTTAGTTTGAACGGTGAATTCTAACTTTTGCATAACGAACCTAAATTAACTTTTTATAAAGAATTTTATAACATTGTTTTTAATATTTATCACTAGCTCGACGGTTAAGGTAAACATCGTGCATCGTGAGGAAACCCGCAGGTCTCAGAATTAATTCTGAGACATGTGTAAACAGACCCGGTCCGGCGATTGGCTCACCACCTATCACGTTTAGGGGTCCAATGTATCTCGTGAAATGTGGGTATATCCAGTAATGGAATACCTCTGTCTACCCCCTCGGGGATAAAAGGCGTGAGATTATATTATTATTATGATTATGTTTTTAATTGATTTTAGCGAATCATGAGCGGCGACCTTGCGCATGGCCACAAAATTAAAATAATATTACTATGCCCCGATCCCAAATAATGGGAATAAATAAATTAAGTAAAGATAAAATAAATAGTATTGCGCTCTCCTGGGCCCCAATTCCACCAAATGTCTACGGTTATAGTTGGATGATAATGAGATGTCAATGGTCAGTCAATAATGTAATTTGGCACTTTTCGTATTTGAATCGAACTGCCCGCCGGTTTGTATAATTGCTTGAGATGATTTTTCTTTATTTAACGATCTTTAGAAACATACTTGTTTAAAATAATAATGGGTCAATGACCCGCTCTCCTCAACTATACATGACGAAGCGGTTGCAATGACTTTCAATATGTGGACTATAAATATGTGGAATTGAATGATAACATTTTGATTTTGATTGTTTTTTTTTATTTTGACACACATGTCTGGATCGTTCCTTGTAAAGCCATCACAAAAGAAGCTTGAGAATGATTTTCCTTTATTTGATGATCTTTAAAAACATACTTGTTTAAAATAATAATGTGTCAAAGAGTTGACCCGCTTCTTCTCCTCCACTATACATACCGAAGCGGTGGAGTTGCAATGAATTTTAATTATTTTGATTGTCTTATTTTTATTTTGAGACATTGTCTTATTTTTATTTTGAGAGCAGTGATAGCCCTGACGGTTAAAGAGTAGGCCGAAAATCAGTGAGGCTCGGATTCGAATCCTGGCATGTACCAATTAGTTTTTCAAAAACTTACGTACATATTTATCACTAGCTCGACGGTGAAGAAAAACATCGTGATGAAACCCGCAGGTCTCAGAATTGATTCTGAGACACGTGTAAATAGACCCGGTCCGGCGATGGGCTCACCACCAATCACGTTTAGGGGTCCAATGTATCTCGTGACATGTGGGTATATCAAGTAATGGAATACCTCTGCCTACCCCCTCGGAGATGAAAGGCGTGAGATTATATTATATATATTTTGAGACAGGCTCGTCTTGAGCGCCCCTTGTAAAGCCATCACAAAAGAACAGCCTTCATATATCCTCGCAAAAAACCAACTCACGCTAACAATGCCAAGCTCCCAATAAATCCTCGCTAAGCCGATACCTTCAGTAATTTGACGACGAAATAAATAACAACTCGGCCGATTTGGCCGATGATAGCCGATATTATCGGCCCATTCATGCCGGACCGGACTAATGCGCCGGACCGGATATATTTTCCGGATGACTCGTCGGACGCGCTTAGTGCGTGACTGTGCGTTTCTGAAGTCATTCTATGTTGTTTTTCGGCTTAATACGAGTATTTTTAAAAGGGTGTTTGATAGAACGTCAATTGCCTTTTCAAAAGGGTCTAGCAAAGTTTTTAGCAAAGTGTGAACGTGGGAGAGGCATGCTTCGGCACGCTTGGGCCGGCTCGACCGGAGTGATACCACGGCCTCACAGAGAACCACCGTAAAGCAATGCATTGCATTTCGTTGAGTGAGTGAGGTAACTGGAGGCCCCAACCCCTCCCCTCCTCCCTCCCCCTACTGCCACCTTAAAGGTCGGCAACGCAGTTGTGACTCTTGAGTTGCAAGTGTCCATGGGCGAAGGACGTCACTTACCATCAGGTGACCCGTCTGCTCGTTTGCCCCCTTTTTTATCATAAAAAAAGTGGCTTTGTAAAAAAAATAGATGCCATAAAAAACATAGCTTCTAAAAGGAAACCAAATTTGCAGATAACTATGATATGAATTATAGAGCGCCATCTATGAGAATTTTTAGGAACATGGCCTGGAAAGTCCCTCATTGTCAGTTGTTACGTTATTGACAATCGATGTGACAATGTGCTTTCGATAACCATCAATTAAAATTTTCATAAATTTTCGTATCACGTAGTTGAGATTGACAGTAGCTTCAATTGGACTTGTAAACGATAATATAGGACATCACGTAGAATTGACAATCACAATTTTCGTCGCCGCTTTAGAGTGAGTTTCTGTTCGATAGATGCAGCATTATATGATATAACGGAACAATCGCAGAATGTCAGATACGCAAAATGTCGGATACGCAAAATGTCAGAATTCCGACATTCTGCTTGTCTGTCGTTTTGCGTGAAACGCGAATGGTCAGATAAGTAGAATGTCAGATATTATTTTTTTTACTTTTTAGTAGAAATATTATTTAACTTTAATTTTTTTTTTTACATTTAAAGTCTAAAGCTATACAATTACCGTTTTGTATACATAATTTATAGTAAACAGATTTTTTTCTTACTTATTTTTTTTCTAGACTAGAAAATCCAAATCTAGAAAAACTGTTAGAGAAAGTCATTTAAGGTTAATCAGCAACACTATTTTGTCTATTTTTTTATTGAAAATAAGCTGATCAGAATAAATGTAATAGAAACTTTTTGTTTTCGTGCAATAAATACCGATCGTATTGAAAACTACTTTTTTTAAACCTACGAAACTCTGGATGAAATAAAAAAAATAGGCTAACGTAGCCTACCGGTGGGTGGCGGAAAACTTACAACTCTAATTCTATGTCATTACATAAATTTTTAAAATTTTTAAAATTTTTAAAATTACAAAGAAAAAGAGCATTTTTACGACAAAATATATAAAACTTGCTATATCAGTGCTATGCTGTATATATCAGCAAGAACTATACGGCTTACGTAATAAAAAATATGTTGTGCTTTTTATGGGACATAATTTTTTAGTGTTTGTTAAGGGGTATTAATTTCGTGTATGGATGACGTAAAAAATATAGCTGATGTAGAAGCATAAAAAAATTCGCTACGGAAAATACTGTTAGCGATTCCCAAAATCTCTATAATTCTATTTACAAAAATTGCAAACGGCTGTGCTTTATTAATGTAAACAGTCTCACGATGGCGCACCGTAAGAGGACTCTCCTTGCGGGCCATTCGAACACCGACCACCATAAGGAATTGACTTGACGATGTGAAAGCTCAAAATAATACCTAAGTACTTCTTGTAACAGTTTTGTAAACTAATTAATTACATTATATAGCTTGGAATATACTGATTGATAGAAAATTCTAAGTGTGAGTATTATTCAAGTCATCATAGCATACTCTTAATAATACGAAGGAAAAAAAACCGGCCAAGTGCGAGTCGGACTCGCGCACCGAGGGTTCCGTACAACCTTGCAAATTTATGGTTTTCGTAATTTTTCCTTTATCTATGCTATAAGACGTTGCTTCGTACCAAATTTCAAGATTCTGAGTTCACGGGAAGCACCCTGTAGGTTTTGATTCCCTTGCAAGTGTCGAAAATTTGCGGCATAAACGGCTGTATCTTTTGATTGCGTTGGCTTAGAAGTTTGATTTTTTCACAGCTTCAAGGGACAGTAGACCTGAGTAATTGATATAAATTTCAGCTTCATACCTCCACGCGTTCCTGAGAAAAAGGGTCTTGACAGACGGACGGACGGACGGACAACAAAGTGATCCTATAAGGGTTCCGTTTTTTCCTTTTGAGGTACGGAACCCTAAAAACATCAAAAGGCCATACTGAATTTCTGATTACATCTTAGAACTAAATTCTTACTTCCTTACTTAATAAAGGAGAAAGGCTACATGCGAAAAATGGGGATTTTTTCCTTCTGGAACGGGACTGACGCGGGTGAAACCGCGGGGCGCTGCTAGTATTGAATAATTAAGAGTATTGCGATTACATTGACCAATAAAAAACACTGATCGAAAGCCTAAAGTTCTGTTAGTTACTTTTAAATTACTAAGTTAATCAACTCCTATCGTTTTTATCTACTATCTTAGAGTTTATGATAAAATCATGACTTTAAAAACTAACGGACTTTTAAATTTAAATCAGACTATTTAGCCTGTGAGATTATTAGATATTAGTAGAAATACCAAGTATTTAATATAATTCTGAGACATGTGTAAATAGACCCGGTCCGGCGATGGGCTCAACTTATCACGTTTAGGGGTCCAATATATCTCGTGAAATGTGGGTATATCCAGTAATGGAATACCTCTGCCTACCTCCTCGGGGATAAAAGGCGTGAGTTAAATTCTTTTTCTTTATTTTTTTCTTAATATATAATAGGTATATTCTTTTCCTGGAATTCCACTCTTCATCAGTGTTTATTTTCGGATCTCCTTCAACAGGATTATCAACTTATAGAAATGAGAAACAAAATTAATATTTTTTATTTGCCATCTCTCGTGCACTTAGTACCTAGTGATATTATATGACAGCATTATGACAAAGCTGATGACAGACTAATGACAGCTATATTTAGGATATAATACTCTTCCGTGAAACATAAGTCTAATTAATGATTCGTGTTAGCATTAAATCTGACTGCCAGCATAATGGCCATTAGTTACATTGTTAGTTCCTTTGTTATTTCGCATAGCCCATTTGGATGAGTCTTTGGTGTAGGATTAACTTTCTCTATTGCACGCAAAATAAGACCGTATTGCCTTTGCTAAAAGCCTACAATTAGAACATAATGATAATTTAAGAAAAAGGTTATCATACACACACCGGCACAATTAGCGAAACAGAAAAAAAAAGGAGAAAAAAGAGGGAATTTAGAACAATGAATGTAATTTTTAAACAATATATTATTTAAAATGAAACAACAATTAAATTAACATGTTTTGACATTCATTTGTAACACCATACTTAAAATTTTATAAAAATAAAAATTAAATTAAACAAAATGCATTTTTCTTCGATTTTTAATTATAGAGAAACAGCAGAAAATTCAAGATTTTCCAAAGTTTAACAACAATTTCAATGACTGTTCAATATCAAGTGTTTCCTCCTCGTGCTCTGATGAGGGTTTCCATCCGTCTGGGCATGCTGCGGATGATGTTATCAATGGTTTCTTGGGGCAACCTCTGCCATTCTTCAAGTAATGCGTTTCGCAACTCGTTGAGATTATTGGGAGGGGGCATTCTTGACTTTACACTCCTCTTTAGCAAGTCCCAGACGTGTTCTATAGGGTTCATATCGGGGGACCGTGCTGGCCACTCCATCACCGTTATACCAACATGGTTTAGGTATGTCTGTACTGTGCGAGCACTGTGAGCCCGAGCATTATCCTGCATTAGAATGAAGTTGTTACCAATAAAGGGGGCAAATGGCACAACATGTTCTTCTAAAATCTCCCTGATATACCGATCAGCATTCAGATTCCCGCCATCGACCACTACTAACTCCGTACGAGCTCCTAAACATATTCCTCCCCAGACCATAATTGAACCGCCGCCATATGCAACTGTATTTTCAAAATTAGACTGGATATACCGTTCTCCTTTGCGTCTCCATACTCGCTGCCTTCCATCAATTTGATTTAACATAACTCTGCATTCATCAGTAAAAAGAACCTGTCCCCAGTCGTCGAAGTCCCAATCACGATGTTCACGACCAAAGTGTAGACGGTTTGTGCGATGATGTCTCTCAAGTTTTGGGGCTTTGGCGGGCACATACGAGCCTATACCCACTTCTTCGAATCTTCTACGAACTGTCCGCTCACTCATCCTTACTGCTCGTACCTCTTCCAGTAAATTTCGAGCCTGCACCGCCGTTAGTCTCGTGTTCCGTCGGACTTGAAGTTGGAGAAAACGGTCATCCCTCCTTGAAGTACACCTTTTCCGGCCTTGTCCTCTCCTTCTCACTAGAGCATTCGTCAATCTGTATCGTTGGATGCTACGATAAATCGTTGATAACGATCGACGAAGGCTTCTGGCAATCGATCTGTAGGTTTGACCATTTCTCCTCATTTGATCTGCCCTAATGATTTCTGATGGCGTTAAATCAGGCATAATTAGATGCTCGTAAATTATCAATATGCGAAAAAACTCAAAAGCCTCAAAAACTGCAATTCAAAGCTTTTCAAATGGAATTCACGAACCTTCTCAAAACGGACAAGCGGTGGAAAAAATGAATCAATGAAAATTAAAACAAAAGAATGAAAAAAAGGGCAGTCGCTTAGTATTCCATTTTTAAATTAAAACCCAAATTTAAAAAAAGCTTGTTTAGCCGGCCAGTAACACGCAAAAATGCGTAAATACTCCCTTTTTTTTCTGTTCCGCTAATTGTGCCGGTGTGTGTATTTTAGGGTTTCCTATTAAGATGTTATTTACGAGCCCGTATGATGAAACTTCAAAGAGAATCCGTTTGGAAGTTCTGCTTCTTGAAATCTGTAAATTACAACTCGTTTTCTCTGAAACCACATACATACAGACGCTTCGGCTTTCCGAACAAAAAATGTCGAGCCAAGAGACCGCCTCTTGCAACCAACCTGGTAAATCCTAAGGTGGTAGGGATTAGGCCCACAATGCCACATTGCAACAATTGCAAAATGGCACCTTGACGCAAAGTGCCACATTCGCAAAATGCCACACTAGCAATATGCCACATTCGCAAAATGCCACACTAGCAAAATGCAACAGAGCAAAATGCCAAACTAACAAAGTGCTATATTATCCAAACAACAAGATTGTTCAACTCCCTTTCTTGAAGAAGGCCGATGATTTGTGAATTAGAAAATAAAACGTAATTTAATAATGTTAGTATTTATTTCTTTATTAATTTCCATTTATTTTAACATAAAATAAATTACAAATTTAAACTGAAATTATGAATTATTACAACTTCATACTAAAAAAATAAACATTAAAAAATAATTGAGAATGTGACATTATGCGAAAATGGCATTTTGCTAATGTGACATTTTGCGATGTGGCGTTTTGAGAATGTGGCATTTTGCGAAATTCCCAAGTGTCTTTTTGCGAATGTGGCATTCAGTGCGCCTAATCCGGTGGTAGCCCCCACCTTCTTAGGATTTACGATATTTCGTCCGTTGCTTCCGACCAATCGGTTTCGAATTTCATTCGCATCCATCAATCGCTTCATACCTGTTCTTTGTTTCGAATATTTTTTATCTGGCTTTTCTTAAGTGGATCGCCCATCTGATCGATGTTGTTAAACTAATCCACATATACTATTGACAAGTTACTTCGATGAGTACGACACTTCTGTATGATACATGAAGACGTTTTTCTATATTCAACTAACTGACCCGACACAACGCCATTAGAAAAATTAATATGGTAGTTAGGTTTTTTTTTCTAATGTTCCTCGCAACTTTCTTATTTTTTTCTTTCATAAGACTTTCTCCTGACAATAGCAAACACAACAAAAAAAGAATTAGCGAAATTGGTTTAGCAGTGAATTGTGAGTGGGCGAGTCGGTAGAGGACGACCTAGGCGTACCTACATCGACCAAATAGGCGATGTGTTGAAGAAAAGCCAGATAAAGAGTACCCGAAACCGACGAGCATGCATGAGTCGTTTGATGGATGTGGAGGAAGCTCGAGAGATCATCTGCCAGGTTCGTAGCAAGTGGCGGTCTGTGGTCTCTGCCTACCCCAATGGGAAATAGGCGTAAGATTATGTATGTATGTATGTATGGTTCAGCAGTTCAGGCGTGATGCCGTAACCGAGGGAAATAGGGGTTCGTTTTTATATACCTACAAGATTTAAGAGACAGACATTTAGTCCTCTTGTCGAAAGTCTTGTCTTACTTTCTATGTACAGAGTGACTTTTTTTACCGTCTGAAAAAAATATGGTGTGATAGGTAAGTGTAATAGATTCATTTGGCATTGTTACTCAAAAAAAAAATTTTTTTTTTCTTGTTTAAACTAATATACATTACTTAATCAATATCACACACTGAAATAATTTAAATAGTATTTTTTAAAGAACCAGGCTCGTAGCCTCCACTTATGCGCAATACAACCGCCAGCTGCTACATAGTAGTGTGCGTAGTTTTTGTAAATTGCATTAAACATGACTATATTTAACAATTAATTTCGTGTATAACTTCGACTCTAGCTTATACGTCATATTTTTTTCCAGACGGTAAAAAAATCATCCAGTATAACTATTGTGACTGTCCAAATGTTATCACAATCGTAATCACTTCACAAAAAAAACAATTTCCACAATAAGCTTTGGACTATACCAAAAAATCATAACTGCAGCTGATATTGGATACCCGCCCGACAATAATAAAGGTCCCAATATGCTCCAATTGCGCATTTTCCATTCACAAGTGGTCCCAAAGCAATACACTAGGGCGTGGGTTGCCAACACATGCGATGAACCGATTCGTGGATGCAAAAGAACCAATTTGGGACCACGGTGCCAGTATCAATTTGCTCGCCAAATTAAGACGTAATTTAGTCGTGTTTTCTTTTGGGCAGCGGGAATCGTGTATTGATTTTGTAAATTTGGCACAAAGAAAGGCTATAAATTTTCATAACCATACTTGAAACTATATTGGCTACATTGGCCATTATAGCCAATGTACTTTCAATGCTATCGTCCTTCCAGATTTACTTGAATTACCTCCATAAATTTAGTAAATTTGGCTCAAAGAAAACGTAAAAATTCTAAATACGTTTTGAACCTATCCGTGGAGGCGTTGCAGAGGCAATATGGTCCCACGATGGGCGCCAGTGTAAATTTCTTTGCCAAATAATTGAAATACATAATTTTGTTATGTTACTTCTATTGAGTTGTTACCATATATTTCGTAAGCTTACCTTACCGATGCACGATGTTTCAAAAAGTGATTTGGTTATATTGAATCCGTTAAGCCTCTTACATAAGAGGTTTCATCCATTCAATATCTTAACTCTGTTATACTGAGATTATTAATGCCTGTGTATATTATGTAATAGATTTTGTGATAGTCTTAATTATGTAATTGACAACTAAGTTTGTAGTGCTTTATGTAACTGCTGTTAACTGAAAATGTAAATAAATAAATAAATAAATTGACGCTCTCTAAACATTCTATGGACCAGCGGTTCTGCGCGGATTCACCCGCTTAGTTCCCGTTCCTGTGGGAATACGGGAATTGAATATAGCCTATGTTGCTCAGGGATATTGTAGCTTTCCATTGGAGAAATATTTTTTTAAATCGGTCTAGTAGTTTTTGAGTTTTTTCATTACAAACATACAAAAATACAAATCATTCCTATTTATAATATTAGTGTAGATGTAGACTAGCAGTTCCCGTGGATTCCGGGAATATCGTGCTTCTTGGCGAGCGCATTTCTACTGCATTTATTCGACTCTCGTGCTTTTTACCCAACCCTCCGTAGGAACCAAAGAGATTAAAATATAATAAGGCATAGAGGGGACAAAGCGAGGAAAATTTGAAGTCAAAAATTATTCCAAGTGGAATACGTCTAGTACAATTTCGACCGAATGACAGCTCGCGTTCATACTAACTGACATGACAAGGACATGACGCTTAGGCTTCAAAGTTTTGTATGAAAATATTCCCAATGCCCCCTCTATGCCCTGTTATATTTAAATCTCTTTGGTAGGAACCAACACCCCATCCATCACGGACATCTAAACGTGCTTTTTTTCACTCATTATTATTATTTTTAACACGGTCAGCAAGTAAAGTACCTTTATAGGTCTCCGTAGGCGACATATCATCGAGTCGGATTTCCCGTGGTGTTTAACAATATTTATTGCTTACTCTCTGATGCTATATTACTCTGTAATGACATTGCTTTTGTGCGACTGGGAATTTCCAAAATTTAATTTAATTCAATTCATTTATTTCAAATCATAATTAATAAGTACATTTTTACGAGTAAATACAGATCTTCTCTAAGTAATTATGACACCCTGTAAGGGCATAGCAATCACTATCACTACAATATATTATAAAACAAAGTCGCTTTCTCTGTCCCTATATCCCTATGTATGCATAAATCTTTAAAACTAGGCAACGGATTTTGATGCGTTTTTTTTAATAGATTGAGTGATTTAAGAGGAAGGTTTTAGTATTAGCATTGCACCCGTGCGAAGCCGGGGCGGGTCGCTAGTATAATATAAACTATATAAATCTAATAAGGTAATTTCAAACAGAATCAGATATATTAATGAGATGCTTGTGATGCTTCCTTCGTATATTTATTCAGTATTCATACAAAATACATGAAAGCTACTCCTTGGTACTCATCAAAATATTACAAATAATATGATTATGCTATTGATATATTGCCCTTACATTCTTGTGGAACTGTTTATGATCACTATTTCAACAAGACAGGAATAAAGTTTACTATTATTATTTCTACAATGTCCACTGAAACCTGTCTAAAAAAATTTAGTCCATTTGAGACAAACTTTCAGACAGGCAGACAATGTTCTCAAACACCGGCCAAGTGCGTACGTTTTTTTGTATGGGAGTCCCCTTAAATATTTATTTTATTCTGTCTTTTTTAGTAGTTGTTGATATAGTGGCAACAGAAATACATTATCCTTGAAACTTTCTGTCTAACACGGTTCATGAGACAGACAGACAGAAAGACGTACGGACAGCGGAGTCTTAGTAATAGTCTCGTTTTACCCTTCGGGTGCGGAACCATAAAAACAGATTTTTAAGGTTAGGCATCGTATATAGCAGTTTTTATTTAGAGTCACTTCAATGTTGACGGAATCTGAATCGGAGGTCGCGGGTGCGATCCCCGCTCGGGGCCAACATTTGTGTGCATGACCATGTCTGTTGGCTTCGTGTCTGGGTGTTTAGTATTTATTTAAGTATGTTTATCAGTTGTTTAGTACCCATAGCACAGGCTCTGCCTAGTTTGGGACTGAATAACCGTGTGTAAATTGTGTCCCACAATTTCTTTATCTACTATATAAAAATAAGTCGGGTTTTCCTTCCTGACGATTTAACTCGAGAACGGCCGGACCGATTTTGATGAAACTTTTTGTGTGGGTTCAAGTGGGTCCAGGGATGGTTTATAGCAAAGAAAATTCAGCATTGCACCCGTGCGAAGCCGGGGCGGGTCGCTAGTTTATTTATAATGTTATTAAGTATATTGGTCTAGAATTGTAACTTAATAACAAATAACGTTACAAAAATCGACTGTCCACGACCTATGGGTGCTTATTAGTATGACTTCCAGTCGCACGTCTACCAGGCCACCTGGACACCTGTAACTTGAGTGAGGCACGTATCTCATACGGCACGTGACCTGGCAACTGCATCAGGTGCCTGATACATTTCTGACCCGCTGATCACTGAGTCCAGTTGAAATATTCAATTCTTGACTCTTGCAAGCTGTTGCTGCGTTTTATCCTCCAACTCAAATAGCGGTATTATAATAGGTCTTTACCTATGAAGTTGCCGTTCTGCAGTACTGGCCATTTCAAATCAAAATATTTTTTGTTTAGCTAAGAATTCAAATTTCAAATTTATTTTATTTTAGAAACATGGAATTCTTTTTCTAAAAGTAGTCATTTGTTTATTGATTAGTGTTACATTTTCATCACATTTCAATCTTTTTCGTCATCATGCAATGATGCATTGATTGCATGGGTGATAACTTCGATTAACACAAATAAAAAATACATGAAAAATATTTCATATAACACGGCAATTTCATAGGTAAACAGCTAATTATGTTAGATACTGTTAGCCCATAAATATCGATTCGAGCAACTCTATTGGAGCTACGTCTCTACGCGTGACGTCACGAGGAACTGTCAATTATCCCGAGCATTATGGCTGACGAGCTAGGCTGTGGCGCGTATAGTTAATTTATATATAAATGTTTGCCGAGTATCTGAAAGTCTGTAACTTAAATATAAACCATATTAAGACTATCGCGTTATAAATTTATCCTCTTAATTATACCTATGTTAGATACATATTATTAAGTTCACACACAGTGTTACTGTTGAACAAATTGAATTGAATATTAGTTTAACATGTGTATTTTTCTGTGGAAACGTAGCACTAAAACAGATGAACCGATTGTGATTTGGTTTTTTTTAAAAGATGATTTTATCGAGAGTGAGCTAAGGGTAAGGGACTGCTGAGCTAAGGGTCTTTCCTCACACATGAGGAAGTATGGGCTATAATCTCCCAAGCGAGCCAACCGCGGATTGGGAGATGGTGTTAAGCTAGTGGCCACTTAACAGTCAGATTTTTAGGATATGATTCAAGAAAATTTGTTTAGCCGTTCGAAGATCATCAGCTCTTTTATAGTTAATGAAACCAACTTTCGAATCTCTGATCGATTAGAAACTTTTATTATGTTACTTCAATGAGGTTACAAGATTACCGAATATTTTTTTTTGTTATATGTTAACCTCAAAATTACAGCGAAAACAACTATGATTCCTGTCAATTATGACTTAAGTTTTGTATTAGAAGATAATATTGTTGATTTAATGAATGAGTTCGAAATTTCCAACGTTAAATAAAAACATTGATTTGGAAAAGACTACGGAACACACTTGATTTTTCCTCATAATATTTTCATACTGGAACAATTCCAAATTCGAGTTGTTTTCCAGAATTTCAAATAAACAGACATAAATCTTTTCGCCGATCTAACTTTTTTCTTATTTTTGGCACATGAAAGGCAATTTCTGTTGTTCTAATATATTTTTTTATTTTACTTCATCTTCGAAAAGCTTATTGTTTTGACATAAACAATCTATATGAGAAACAATATGACGTTATGAATATATTTTACGAATTTGTAAATATATTTTCAACTACCACTAGTTTTGAATTCTATTCATCACAAACAAACTTACAAAAAAACAATTGTTTCCTCTTTATAAGATTATTGAGAGATAATAATCTGGTTAGTCCAAAATTACAATTATAGTATTTTGAGATTTAATCTTGGAATACTATTCGTTTAGTAATTCCGAAAACAAACGAAAAGAACAAATTCCACAAATTAAAAATCCAATTAGTTTTTATAAGTAAGATAAGTATCCAGTTGATAAGTTCTTCGCAAATAATCGTTTTTATTAAACAAGCAAACGGTTTCATCTCCAATCTTTTATATCTAGAACTAGCAGCGCCCTCGGTTTCAGCCGCGTAGTTCCCGTTCCCGAGGGAATATCGGAATAAAAAGTATCCTATGTCCGTATCCTGGTTCTAAGCTACCTCCCTACCAACTTTCAGCCAAATCGGTAATAGTGTAACCAACCACGACTTTCTTTTATATGTATAGATATCTATTGATGGAATTCATTTAATCTCAATATTAGTATCGATTAATCATATGAAATTGGAATATTAATCCAGATAGATATTAGAAATTGGTTTCATTACTGCTGGAATAGGAAGCGTTCGAGATTACGGTGAGGTTGGCGTGCTCTACGGAATTGGGTTGAAATCGATTTAATTTATCATTGCTTGAAAATTGCTCGAAATTTCAGCAATCAAACATGGTACTTAGATGCTTTTGGTCTTTGAAACGAATGAAAACGTCAATGACGATTTGTCGAATATTTAATTAATTGAATCGAAAAATTTTTTGACTACTCTTAAAAAAGAGTCATCATTTTGAAATTCGATTATTATATTATGAACACGTCGAATCATATAAAATGATAAACTGACTGACTGATTGGTGATGTATCAACGCACAGCCTAAACGGCTGGGTCTAGAGACCTCAAATTTTGCACATAGATAGCTTATACAGTGTAGGCATCCACTAAGAAATAATTTTGCAAAATTCGTCCCCCAAAGGGTGAAATAAAAATACGCGAGCGAAGCCGCGGGTAAAAGCTAGTATTATAACGGAGGTTCTTGTAGACTTAGGAGTTTTGAAAAAACACTAGGTTACTTTTGTACAGCTTTTATTATTGCACTTTAAGTTTACAACTTGAACGTAGTCTAACTAAGACCTAGATGACCTAGCCTACGTTACGTGTCCCACAAGTGGAAGCGCGTAAGTAAGGTAGATAGCTCAGACAGAATCTAGATTTAGTCCCAATAACGTCCCACAAGTGGAAGCAGAATCGGAAGCTAAAACGAGATGTCACTGTTAGTTCAAAAAAATAACAATCCGCACGGCCGGAGGTCATGTTTTTGCGAACACCAAACGATAGCGCGTTCTAATTCGACGGTGGCGCCATCTATTGGCATAGAGTGACAACACATCTTAACGTACACGTTATTGATGGTGTGTTACAGTATCTTAATATTTTGTGTATTATTTAATCGATGATATTCATATCATCGTATATTCTTCTGTTAAGTCTGTATATAATAAGTATAATTCTTGTAGCTTTTAGCTTAGCTAGCTTGTACTTTTTCTCTTTTCCTTCGGTTTCAAGGAAATTTGACAATTTAGAACTCAAAATCGAATGCATTATTTTTTTTAAATATTATTCTAATAATAATATATCTGTTATTTTTCACCGCCTGCACAAAATTGAGGGTAAAGTATTTAAAAACTATTGCCCTTTACACGCTGGCGTTTTTTGTAATTAATGTACTCGTGTCTTATTCGGCATATATACGTAAAGAAATGGCGCGATTGAGGCATGTATCTAATGAATCGGAGACCGCATTGAATGATTCGTCACTTTGATTGATGAATATTTTCCCACCCCTAGACCGAAACTGCCCATTCTAGAGTTCGTATCCTAATATAAATGAATGTGAGTTTGTAAGAGCAGTGATAGCCTTACGGTTAAAGAGCCGGCCGAAAATCAATGAGGCTCGGGTTGGAATCCTGGCATGTACCAATGAGTTTTTTAAAACTGCTGTGACACATGCCTCACAATCAATTCTGGGACCTGCGGTTTAGATATAGGTTTGAGAAGGACGACTTTAAGAAGGACCTAGGCTACTTTTTTTTCCTGGAAAAACATAAACTCAAAAGTAAAAAAAGTGAAAATAATTTATTTTCAGTAGCTATAGAAAATACACTTAGAAAAATCAATACTCTAATAACAAGGCACTCTAAACTCGTCCATGAAGATTGGCTAAATGTAAACAGCAGCCTATCTCCACCGACGAGTTGCTGGTTCCAAATGCAGTGCGCCGAGAAGAACCAGCAAGAAACTCAAGGGCAGCTCTTTTTAATCTCATGTCTTACTAGTAAACATGGTTATAGGGTATAGTTCTTAGGGTATAACCTAACGTTCACGAAGGAAGAGTCGCGGGCATCTGCTAGTTTGGAATATGTTCAACAGCTTTACGTATATTTGAAGTTACTCCCCCATCTTGATGTTAAAGTACCGAAAATGGAACCCAGAGTTTAAGCTCGGTTGTCCCGCACAGTGGCAACTACGCTGAATGACCAGTCATTAATCTATTCCCATTGGGTATTGATCGAGGGATAATAAATCTTCATCGAACACGCCTATTGCCGATCGACTGAGCGGAGCGGATGATGGATGTAGTGGATGCTGAAGGTATCGTTTTGTTCTTGAATCTAATGTTTGTGGGATCGTTTGGAGAAATATTTATGAAAAAATTATTAACGAAGTATTACTTTGCGTTCCTGACTCCGTATCAAGGGGAATTATGGAATCTCAAAAATTGCATATATTTTTGGTAATTAATTTTAAGCGGATTTTAAATCTATATACATATATCAAATGATAAACTGACTAACTAATTGGGTAGTTGACAGCATCGAAATTAAATTGCGAGTAGTCATACATTAAAAGATTATCCCAAAACACCTCAAAATATGTATTTCGATTAACAATTTACAATTATGGCAAATTTAAAAATAATAAAACAATCAAAAATAGTGCTGCAATTGAGTACTAGAAACTATGACGTCACGGTTTGCTATTTCAGTACATTTTCCATAGTAAAATTTCGTTTTGACAGATCGTAAAAAGTAACTGATTTGACTAGGTAGGACACAACCCTATTGGTTATGTATCAACGCACAGCCTAAACCGCTGGGTCTAATTACTTGAAATTTTGCACATAGGTGGCTTATACAGTGTAGGCATCCACTAAGAAAGGATTTTGTAAAATTCAGTCTGTAGACCGTAAGGGGGTGAAATAAGCGTGCGCGAGCGAAACCGCGGGTAAAAGCTAGTAAAATATTAAAAAAAAAACATTTTAAATCCAGCAGTGGACGTCTTTCGGCTGATATGATTGTGAAAGGTGAAGGAAAAGATCGTGAGGAAATGTGCACGACACAGAATTAGTCTGAGGCATGTGTAACAGTACTCTGTCCGCAGGGCTTGTCACGCCATGTTGACGGATCCAACAACTTGTAGCGATTTTAATATCGCACTTGTAAAAGTATTTCAACCAAGTTATATAAACCGTTCAGTAGAAACTGTTGCTAATTCCGCTTTAGAAAGAAAGAAAGAAAGAAAGAAAGAAAGAAAGAAAGAAATATTTATTTGTCCTATTAAATCTTAGAGCACAAAACTAAATGTAAATACTTTTATAACTTGGACAAAAAGGTCTATGACTCAGCATTGGCTGTGGACAGTCCACAACCGCTGATATTCTGCCATAGCCCGTCATGTCAAGGGTAGAACACAAATCAGCAAATAATTGGCCGAATGAAATGCATACAATAAAAAGAAAAAAAAACAATAACCTAGCTATAGAGGGATACCTGCATCCAAGGATTGCTTCATTAGCAGCCATTGCTCACATTTTTGCCGGAACGTGTTAAGCGACAGTGACAAAGCGTCGCGAACTGGCGGTGGCAGATCGTTCCAAATTTTGGCAGCAGCGTGTTTAAAGCAACCCTGGGAGCTTACAAGTGAAAGAATAGGAATTTTAAAAAGTGTACCTCTATCTCGAAATTTATAATTAACAGGTTTGACTTCAAGTTTATCATACAAATATTTCGGTACTTTATTTTTACGTAGGGTATGAACAAAACAAGAATATCTTAGCTGTCTTACATTTTCTAACTTAAGAACCTTTTTTTCAATTAGATATGGGGTGATATGGTCCCTCTTAGGTATTCGGTAACAATATCTTTACAGCGACTAACTATTTTAGTTTACTCCTGTCATTTTCTTTCTCCTAGAAAAGAAAAGAGACGAGAAATATTTAGTCCTGTCAAATTAAAATTAGTCCTGCCAACTAAGGCATTTCATAACGCGTTTAGTGCATAAGTAAAGAAGCCACAACTAGAATACAGACCCTGACAGGACTAAATTCGGTAGGTTATCTTCTATCCCTTTTCTTTTTTTGAGGTAAGACTAAGACAGGACTAAACCAAAATAAGTTTAGTCGGTGTTAAACAGAATCGCCCCCAATATAACGTTTTAGCACAACCGTTCATAAGCGAATCCGAAACGTGAAGCTAAGAGTATGAGAGATAAAAATATCAGCAGAGAGTGTAACAAAAGCCGGCGGAGTTTATTTGCGCCAAGAAAATGCAGCCATGTTCCGTCTAGCTTGACGGGAATCTTAAAGCGCTATTTTCACACTGTCTCCCGGTGAAACCGCGTCTTGATGTTTGGTGTAAGCTACGAACTTAAGCCTAGTTCATCCTACTAATATTATAAACGCGTATGCATAGATGTTTGTTGCTCTTTCACGCAAAAACTGCTAAACGGATTTTGATGAAACTTTACAGTAATATAGCTAATACATCAGAATAACACATAGGCTATATTTTATCCCCGTATTCCCACGGGAACGGAAACTACGCGGGTGAAACCGTGGGGCACTGCTAGTATAGAATACTGTTTGAAAATGGTCCCTTTTGAAAATGGTCCCATGTGTAGATGGTCTCATTTGCTTATGATACAGTTTACAGAGTATCGCTTAGGTGCATATTGCATTAATGCCCCATTCCTATTCCACCGCCTTTTGTTTGAATCAAAGAGATTAATAGTACATTATGATACAAGTGTGCTAAGTTGATCATTATATACAAGGCGATATTGTGTGCGCACGAGCGAAAGCGAGTGTGCCATAAGAAAGCCGCGTATATTATGGTCACAGGCACACGTGATTCATACGACGTTTTTCAACACACTTGCTTAAAACGACGTTTTTCTGAAAAAGAATGAGCGTTCTTGCCGGTTTTCAATTTTAACAATTTTTCATAGGCCGGCCGCTAAATACTTACATTTCACTCGATTTTGATGGCAAAAGACTATCGCACGCGTTTTTCGCCTCGTTACGTATGTCCGGCCGAGTTAATAATAGGTTTTTCACACCACATGCTCGACAAAGCCGGATTATATATCATATAAACGTCACCGAAAGCAAGACATTATATTCCTTGGCTTTAACCGGGTTATAATGTTGTATGGAATTTCATTATAACCCTAGGTCAATAATGTAATTTTCACTTTTCATAATCCTTATTGCTATGACGATAAAGTCTAATTTCGTTAAGCAAAATGTGGTGCAGTCGTGGCCAACTCGATTTTCGAAAACCGAAGCCGCGACCAACTAGATTCGCACGATCTTCAATTGTTAAATCAAGTACCTAGGTCACGCCGGCAGATAAGAAACAAGTTGCTGTATCCATTTTATAGCTTTAACATTTCAAAAAAGAATATCGAAAATGTCGAGTGATGAAAGTACTTTGACTTCAGAGTCTATTATACTAGATGCCATAGGCATTGTCAATAATCTACTACCATGCAATTTCATTTTATTGTCTCGCATAAGGTGAGAAAAGTAGAGTATATAACTCGGGAATAAAACTGTTTTTGTCTTGGGCGCTTAAATCCCTCACTAAACTCAGGACTCAGTCTTAATTCCCTCGCTTTGCTCGGGAATTAAATCATAACTCCCTCGCTGCGCTCAGGAGTAAAACTGGGAGTCCTTCGTTACGTTCAGGATTCAATGTCGCGCCCGTGACATAAAACAGTGCTTTATTCCCTTGTTGTAAAATCTACTATTCTTCATTTTCTTCACTTGAAGTAGACATTTTCGTTAATATTAAACTTCACAATTAATTCAAACTTCGTCAAAGCCGACAATTATTTACGAAAAATGGCGCGTTGTTTTTTTTCTTGCCGCGATACCGATGCGCGCGCAAGGCTAAGGTGCGAACTAGATCGGCCAACAGCCAAGATTAAAAATATAATTAAATGGAAATGTAATGTTTAAAACAGAAATTACAGAAAATTTTAAATGAATTTAAGTTATTTCTTAATAATAAAGCTAGATTTACCATTTACTGTTATTTTACGCATAAATACTGTTTGTTGCTAAAATAAAAAGTTATAACCCGACTAAATTATATCGCTTCTTCTTCTTCTTACTTACGACTTGGTACTAGGGTACAAATGTAAATTGGTCGGGTTAATAAACTAAAGGCACTCGTTCAATAATATACTGGAAAAGCACGCGTGTTTAATATCTAGGATTATGAGCCAAAAATCGGTGGAATAAAAACGTCGTTTTGAGCAAGTGTGTTGAAAAATATAATAGGACATAGAGAGGGCATTGGGAATATTTTCATACAAAACTTGCAAGCATGTCTGAAGCTCAAGCGTCATGTCAGTTAGTATGAACGCGAGCTGTCATTCGGTCGAAATTGTGCAAGACTTATTCCACTTGGAATAACTTTTCGCCATCAAATTTTCCTCGCTTTGTCCCCTCTATGCCCTATTATATTTTAATCTCTTTGGTTTGAATGCTCTTGGCGTCTGTGTCTATTACTAAAAATGCCTTCTGCATATTACTAGTTTCGGATTCAACTTTTTCTTGTTAAGACCAGTTCCATGGGACACTCGATGTCTTTATACACTCTATGTTTAATTGTAAGAACTTAAGAATACACCATATAGGAAAATACGACGCTGAAGTTAGCCGTAGTTATGTATGCAATGCTTTTTAGATTACCCGAGTACACATTCAGACGAAATTACGTCGGTTTTTGCTTACATTAGGGTCAGTCGCTGAAGTTCGAACGCGTGATTTCGGAATTGTATGTCGTCTTAATGAGCTTTGGATCTCGACCAAACTAGTTCTCTTCACGTATTTTATTTAACGTACGTAGTAGAATTTTACAAGCTGTTTACACACAGTCATAGTTTCGTCTATATAACTCGTCTAGAACTAAATATATCGCGTTATCCCCGAGAGGGTCGCAAAGGGGTACCATTAATGGAAATATCCAGCATTTCACTATTATTTTTGATCCTTTAAACGTGACAGGTGGTTGCTGATCCGATCTCCGGACCTGGCTATTTTACACATGCTCAGAACCAAAGATATTAAAGTAAATATGAGATATTCATACTGCGCGCGTTTTGATAATCGCCGAGTGGTTACAACATGTACCTACATACTTAGATCTTTGCGTTTTTGTAGAATACAACAATGATACATAACTAACGATAAAGAAAGAGACAGCTATCTGTCAAGAGTTGCGCTTGAAATACGACTCAGTGAAAAATGTAAACATTGTCTGCTACAATGCAATAAGACCAATTAGGTATCTACATTTGTTGGCCTCAGTTTCCGCGCTCTAGTATATCTACCTCTTTTTATATATAATATCTTTGCTCCGAACCAATTCTTTGGCCAGAGGGTTTCCTCATAGGTATATGCTATCAACACGATGCTAGCCTGAGTCTCACGCATAAGAACCGAGCTCAGTTCTAAGGCCTTCTGTTCAATTGTTTCAAAAACGCTGTCGCTCATCGCTCGCCCCACACAACTATTGCATTCAACATAACTCGTGAAGCAACAGCAATGCTCCCGGGACGCTCGGCTGACAGACGTCCAAACAAGGAATGTTTGATGCGGGCTGCGTTCGGCATTGTGCAGCTATGTGCAGCGCATATACTGAGCACTTAGAGAGTGTGCTACATATTAAATAAGATTATCTCGCTAATATTGCAATGCGAGAAGTTTGTTTGAAAATTTTGTATTTCGAATGCTATTGATTGATGAGGAATGCTGATAGAGAGAAGTGTGTGAAGGGTTTGAAAGAAGATGTAGTGACAAGGATTTAAAAGGGTATGTTAAGCTGGTTTGGTCATTTAGAACGTATGGATGAAAGAAGAGTAACGAAAGAGATTTGTGGTGCGAATGTTGAATGATGCAAGGAAAGAGGACGTCCCAGAAAGACGTTCAAGGATCAAATAAGTGACGTCCTTCAACAAGCTGGTGTCCGGAGTGCGAAGAATAAAAGAGCGTGCATGAAAAGGCATAAGGATGTAAAGGAAGCGAGGGAAGTGTGCGGAGATCGGGCAAAGTGGCGATCCATTGTCTCTGCCTACCCCTGTGGGAAGAAGGCGTGAGCTGTATCCATATATGTGTGATTGTGAATGCTATTGAACGGTTGATGGATTTGAACATGTTCGCAGCAATATGCTCAAAAAGAAAGAAAGAATAGAGATATTCTCGAAAGCAAAATACACCACTCTGCCATCCATTACGCCGGACTGGTTTGGGAACAGTGATAGCGTTACGGTTAAAGAGCCTGCTTCACATGATGAAAATCAGTGAGGCTCGGGTTAGAATCCTGGCATGTACCAATTACTTGTTCGAAAAACTTACGTAGGTACATATTTATCACTAGCTCGACGGTGAAGGAAAACAACGTGAGGAAACCCGCAGGTCCCAGAATGAATTTTGAGATATGTGTAAACAGGCCCGGTCCGGCGATGGGCTCACCAACTATCACGTTTAGGGGTCCAAAGAATATCTGGTGAAAAGTGGGTATATCCAGAAATGGAATACCTCTGCTTACCCCCTCGGGAATATAAGGCGTGAGATTTTTTTTTTTTTTTTTGCTTTGAGACCGAGCTCACCTGTCCCTAGACTTTGCAAACTTTTAAATTGTATAAGCGACTTTATATATCACGGACATACATGTTGACTCACTCAAGAATAGAATAGAATAGTTTTTTTTTTTGCGTCAAACATGGTTTTACAGATGGAAAAATACAGTGTTGGCAGTGCATACATGTTCGCCGTAATTAAAAGGCATGCAAAAACTTAGTTACATATACGAGTAGACATACTTATTTCATTTTAAAATTCATAAATTCATTAATATTGTAAAAATTACATTCATTGAGCCATTTATACAATTTTGTTTTAAACATTTTAATGGGTAAGTCCTTAATGTCTTTCGGAATTTTATTATATATTCTAATACTCATGCAGAGACAACTTTTATCATATTTCATAATTTTTGGAATTGTTTCAAAGACAAGCCGATTTGGGTCTCTGTGACTACGAGTGTTTATGTCACTAGCTTTTGTAAACAATTCCCCATGCTGTTTAACAAAAACACAAATCTCATATATGTATAAGGATGATAGTGTCAATAAGCCAAGGTCTTTAAAGAACGGTTTGCAGGATTCAAATCGCGATATTCCCGTTATTGCTCTAATACATTTTTTCTGCGCAATAAAAGCTCTATTTACGTTTGTACTGTTGCCCCAGAGTATGATGCCATACCGAAGGACTGACATGATGTAGGCATGATAGGCTGATAACACAGTTTCTATATTCGTAACTTTTCTTAAACGTTTTAAAGCATAGACAAATTTATTTAGTCTTTCACAAACATTTCTAACATGTGATTTCCAATTTAGCTCACTATCTATATTAAGTCCAAGAAATTTTGTCTGTTTTACTTCGTCAATCTTTATGTCATTATATATAATGATCAGTTTTCTATAATTTTTAGGGATATAATTAAAGTTAATATATTTCGTTTTGGATAGATTAATTTGTAAATTATTAATGTCAAGCCACTTAATTACTGATGTCAATGTATTATTTATGTCAATTTCATGATTTTCAATAGACTTATTATTGTTATTTGTTGTCACAATTACAGATATGTCATCAGCGAAGAGAACACATTTGTGTTGTGTTATATCAGGAATGTCATTTACGTATAACAAAAACAATAGGGGCCCGAGGACACTTCCTTGGGGTACCCCACACTTATTTAATTCATATTCAGAGAAATATGGTAAAACCTCACCCCTATCATTGGGTTGTACTAACATGACTTGTTGTTGACGATTCCAAAGGTAGGAACTAATCCAGTCAAGTGGTACTCCTCTAATTCCGCAAGCTTCTAGCTTGTTTAGTAAAATGTCATGTGCAACTAAATCAAAAGCTTTACTCAGATCAAAAAATAATACCGTTGTTAGGTGTTTATTATTTATACTATTTAACACAGTCTTTAGGAGTGAGTGGACAGCAAGAGTCGTAGATTTATGTTTCTGAAAACCAAATTGTTCTTGTCGTAATATACTAAATCTATCGCAATAATTAATAATTCTTTTAAACATGCATTTTTCAAATATTTTTGATAAAATTGGGATTAATGTTATAGGTCTATAATTATTTACATCGGTTTTGTCACCTCTTTTATGTAATGGCTTCACCACAGATAGTTTCAGAGCATTAGGAAAAGTTCCTGAAGAAAATGATAAATTTATTAGAAACGTTAGGACATCTAAGATTTCAGCAATAGAAGATTTTATTACTTTTGTACAGATTCCATCATAACCCGTAGAGTTAGTGTTATTCAAAGACATCAATTCTAACTTCACTTCATTTTTAGACATTGGTCTTAGATACATCGAATAAATAGGTTTGCTATTTTTTTTACTATTTGTAGTGTGTTTGTTCTGTATGCTATTATGCGTAATATTAATAAAGTACTTGTTAAATTTGGTTGCTATGTCCGTAGGGTCCGTTATTATTTTGTTGTCATACTTAATATTATGAATGTCATTATTAATGATATTGTAGTTACCGGTTTCTTCTTTGATAAGCGACCATGCGGCTCGACATTTATTTTTACTATTATGTATATATTTCATATTAGCGTGCCTTTTTTGGTTAAATATACATCTTTTTAGTATATTAGAATATATTTTATAATATTCTTTGTTTTCTGATGTTTTTTGTTTGTAATAGTTGTATCGTAGCGTTCGTTTTTTCTTGCAACTTTTCTTCAATCCGTGGGTAATCCATCTCTGTTTCGTTTTAGAATTATTAAGTTTAATTTTGATCTTCGGAAAGCAGAGGTTGTAGAATAGTTGAATTGTCTCGTGAAAATTATTAAATGCTCTATTTACGTCAGTCTCTTCTAAACAATCTCTAAATGATATACTCTTTAGACAATTTTTAAATTTATCGATGTTTGCATTACCATAGTCTCTTTTGTAATTATAGTACGATTTTGGTTTCAAATGTTTTGATTTTACTGGAAATTTAATAATTTGTGCTGTTTCATGGTCAGAAAGGTGAAGTGGTAAAACTGTAGTGGTAGAGTTTTTTAAGTTACTGAGAATATGGTCAATGCAGGATTGATTTCTGGTGGGCTCCTTAACGTGTATATGTAAGTGTATGTAAATGTAGTGTATATGTATGTAACGTGTATATGTATAGGAAGGTATGGAGTAGTATCAACAGTTGGCTAGGGAGGAACAAAACTAATCTAGATTCTGTGATAATACGGTATCTAGGAAAACAGGATAGTATATCAAACATTTGCACAAAGTTTTCTAAAACGTTTACAGATGAGATTCAGAGTATCAAACATAACTGTAACATAAAGTTTTTAGACAGGGAATCTTACGTAAAAGAGAGTGATGTAAGTTTTAGATTTAATAGGGTTACACCATCTGATGTATTAAAATTAATAAATGCACTTTCGAGCGATAAAGCCCCAGGGGTGGACAGAATTCGAGTAAGTGACATAAAATACCTAAAGTTACAACTGAGTCCGGTATTAGCCAACTTTATAAATCTATCTATGGCTGTTGGTCTCTATCCAGACCAATTAAAACAGGCAATTATACGTCCAATCTACAAATCAGGAAGCCATGTAGAATATACAAACTACAGGCCTATAGCCATACTGTCAGCCGTAGATAAGTTAGTGGAGAAGGCAATTGTAGGTCAGGTGAGTAAATTCCTTGAAGATCATAATGTACTAGCAGAGTGCCAGCACGGGTTCCGACGAGGACGCAATACGGTGTCGGCACTGACACGGTTTACCGACTATGTCAGCGACAGCCTCAACTCTGGAGAACAGGTCATCGCACTGTTCATCGATTACAAAAAGGCATTCGATACATTGGAACACAGTGTACTGCTACAAGCTATGTACGAGTGTGGGATACGGGGTCCTGTAAATGATTGGTTTAGGGACTACCTAACACATAGAAAGATAAGAACAGCTGTGAATGGGGTTATAGGAGAGGAGGCTGACGTTGGCCTAGGCGTGCCGACCGGGTCAGTGTTTGCACCGGTGGGCTATACCATGCACGTCAATAGTGTAAGCAATGTAGTACAAAGGTGCCGGGTCTATATGTATGCCGACGACATGTGCCTACTCTACGCATCAAGAAACGTATGTGAGGCTCGAAATTACATACAGGAGGATTTTGAAAATATAACTAAGTGGGCACATGATAATGGAATTATCATTAATTTGGAAAAGACAAAATACATGCATATACACTCGCCCTACAATAGACATGCCAAACAAGTCAAATACGAGGAGATTTCTATCATAGGCCATACATATGGTTGCTTACATAATGATAAAATGAATTGTAAATGTGCAAAGCTATCAATAGTAGAAAAAATTAAATATTTAGGGTTGACAGTAGAAAGAAATTTTAGTTGGAAAATGCATGCTAGTGACATATGTAACAAGCTTAGACTCTTGTTAAGTAAGTTCTACCACCTAAATAGAATACTCAGTAAAAAAACTATGTATATAGTATACTATGCACTGGCAGACTCACTGATAAGTTACGGACTAAGTGTCTATGGTCGTACTTTTGTAACCTACTTAAATGAGATAAAGAACCTGCAAATTCGACTTCTAAAATATTTAGTTAGCAAAAAAGTAAAGAAAAAGTGTAATAAAGTATATGATAAATTATTCAAAATATGTAAAATACTCCCAGTGCATGTGAAGTTTGAATACCTGGTTGCTCTGGAACAGTACTACAATGATGAATTTAAAATTCCATTACAGAATAAGTATAATACTAGAAGAATAAGAGAAAAGAAATTAGTTCAACCAAAATCTAAAAATTACTACGGTGAAAGAACAACCAGGTATTTAACGCCGAAGATATATAATAAGATTCCATACTTAAGAGAAAATCATATTAGCTGTAAACAAACGCTAAAACATAATTTGAAGAACGTTTTCCTCGAATATATATGCTCTGACAGACAGACGGACAAGTGACACATTCTTTCCTTGTAATCATAATTTCCTTTAATAAACAAGTAGGTATATATTGTTATTTATAAGTAAATAAATAGGTGTAGGGTTATAATATTATGGCAAATTATAAATATAAGAAAAGAGCGTTATTCTCGCCGACAAACTGCTTTGTAGTTTGGCGAGTATAGTATAAAACTGTATTAAGTATTATTTGTAAAAGAAATAATAAAAAAAAAAAAAAAAAAAAAGTCAAAGTTTTGGGCAAAATCTTGTAGGTGTTCTGTAATTTTGCCTTGTTTTAAAGTATTAATATTGTAGTCGCCTGCTATAATAATATTTTTATTAGAGTTATATTTTTGCACTATTATATTTGAGACTTGCTCAAGCTTTTTCAAAAAGAAGAACGGGTCAGATGTAGGTGTTCTGTAAATACTGAGTATAATCAGATTGTTTGATGGGATTTCTACACCACAACATTCAAAAGACTTCTGTAAAGCGAGAGCATCCAAAAACTTTAACTCCTTGTAAATAAGATCACGTTTGACCAATATACACGTTCCTCCCCTCTTTTGATTACGACAAAAACATGCAGCTGTATTATAATTGTGAATTTTTATATAATTTCTGTCCTCTGCTCTTACAAAGGTTTCAGATAGACATATTACATCTGGTCCACCATTATTTTCTTCAAGTTCTTGTATTGTTATTTCTAGTATTTCTTTTTTGGACAATACGCTAGCTATGTTTTGGTGAAGAACACTAAAGTACATTTTTGGATTCGGATCTGGATTTGGCAAGAAAAAAAATTGATTTGTTTTTTACAGAAAAATAATAAGGTATTGTACCTTTTTTCATCTCTGGAGGCAGCGCAAGAGAAGTACTAGAGCTTTTTTTGTCTGTTTTATCTCTTGTGAAGTAATATGGAATTGTCCCCTTTTTGTATATTTTTGAGCTATTGCATGAGTTTTGACATGGCTCATTGCGCATTATCAACCTTTTGAGTTCCTTAATGTCTAAATATTTTCGATCGTAGTCAGCGCAGTCTATTGTATGATTAATTTTTCTACATATGTCATATAAATAATTATTTGTATAGTTGGATTTAATAAAGTTACAATTGCTATATTTGTTACATAAACTTTCAATCTCATAATTTAAATTCTTAACATTAATAAGATTATTTTTATTAACTTTCAATACAATTATTAGGTTATTTCTCAGGCTATTGAAGAATGCACGAAGTCCGGATAATATGGTATGTGTAGTGTGATCATGTTCTCCAACACATATGATAATTTTATCATTTATACTCAATTTTGCTTGCTTGCAATCATTTAGCACTTCATTTGCTGAGGCATAGGGCTTTGTGTGTGCAAATACTTCATAATTCTCATAGCTGGTGTTTCTTCGCGAGTTTAACAGGGCTGTAGCCAAGCCGACGCATTGTTGAGTGCCGTAGATTAATATTCTTGACTTGGAACTGGAGCTGATTACCCTCTTCTTATGTTTAGTTGCGGTTGCAGTACTGGTTTTCATATTATTATGTTCTGTGGTTATTTTTGATACTTTTAGATTTGATTGAAGTTCAAGTATTTGTTTTTTTAAATTAGTTAATTCTGTATATGTATTTCTTAGTTCATTTTGCAGGTTCATGATTTGTTTTTCGAGCTTTGTTATTTCATTTTTATCATTAATATTAACAAAGTTTGTCACAGAACTTCTTGGTGGGGTAGCAAATCAACAATTTTCGAAAAAATATCCTTAGCAACTTGAATAGCTTTGCTTAACTTTTAACTAACTTTGTAAAAATAATTTAAGTTCTTGTTTAGACGTAAACATTATTGCTTATGTCAAAAAAATATGTACTTTCATGTGTTTGTCTTTTGGATTATGTAGCCTTACTACCTTTTGACACGTACCGGTTTCCGCCGGGCCGGTGCCGGCTACCCGGCGGCAAAATATATGGCCGATTGCCCGGTTACCCGCCGGTACGTATGAAAGCGAACGATGGCCATATACTTCGCCGCCCGCCGGCTACCCGGCAACCGGTACGTGTCAAAAGGGGCTTCGAGTATTCCCCCACCGAGAACCGAGAACCTGGAGTGCGATTTTTGAATCTCACTGGTGATATCAAAATCACCGGTGACTAAAATTATCACCGATGACTTTTATGTCACCATTTACCAAAAGTCGTATTTTTGAAAGTCACACGCTGTTTTCAATAAATCGTCGCAATCACAAAATATCACAATCGAGCCCCGCTGCTAATTCTTCCGAAAAACATACTTTGGCACTTTTGGCAGATGTCACATAGGTACGTCAACTGTCAAAAAAAATCGCATGATGATTTCAATTACGAGTGGGTAGGGGCACTCGTAAATCGATATCATAGGTATGACAAATGTAAGTCACCGATGAGTTTCAAAAATACGAACTTTCGGAAATCACTCACATCGGTGAGAATTAGTCACTTGGTGAGATTCAAAAATCGAACCCCAGGAGTGCGATTTTTGAATCTCACTGGTGATATCAAAATCACCGGTGACTAAAATTATCACCGATGACTTTTATGTCACCATTTTCCAAAAGCCGTATTTTTGAAAGTCACACGATGTTTACCAACATGCAGAAATTTTACAATGTCAGTCAGAGACAATCTTCCCGTTACGTTCCTTTTTACGCAGATGTAATAGTGTTGCCCTTGATATCGGTTTTTATTTTCTCATACTATAACTTAAAAAAGATTCATCAAATTGGTCAATCGTAAAACGTAACGTATCTGTCAGTGTCATGTAAACGAAAATTAAAGTTTTGAATTGAAAAATTCACTTATTTCACTAGAAAAGGACGAATAAAGAGAACATAACACAGATTTTACAATTTATAAGAAAAGGTATGTACATTTGTTAGTGGCATATGTTTTACAAGTATATTTAACTTAATAATTGTATTTACTAATAACTTGGATATTGTTTTATTTAATTGAGAGGTTTTTTATATTTTCAATAAATCGTCGCAATCACGAAATATCACAATCGAGCCCCGCTGCTAATTCTTCCGAAAAACATACTTTGGCACTTTTGGCAGATGTCACATACGTTAACTGTCAAAAACAATCACATTGTGATTTCAATTACGAGTGGGTAGGGGCACTCGTAAATCGATATCATAGGTATGACAAATGTAAGTCACCGATGAGTTTCAAAAATACGAACTTTCGGAAATCACTCACATCGGTGAGAATTAGTCACTTGGTGAGATTCAAAAATCGACCCCCTGGCCGGTGAGTGATATTATCACGCGATGACACGAGTGGAGGGTGAAGCGCTTCGTGAGCGACGTGTTTCCGTTCGCGGATCGGATCACTTTTGCTCGGGCGCTTGGATGTGACAGTCGGTCTATATTAGTGGCGTACTGTATTTTTGAATTGTAACGGTTTTAGTTGTTGCATATTTTTATTTAATTAATAAAATAATTGTTTAGGTTTCTTTGCATTTCTTTTTTTAAAAATCACTTTGGCTTCTGATCCATAAGAGTAGTGATTACCTGTAATTGTTTGTTACACTAAGTCAAACGTTACAGATCATGCTTGTAATTATGTAAGTAACAGTGTAAACAGGTGTTGGTAATTTAATAAAGAAATAAATAAATAAAAGAAATAAATGTTAAATATAAAACTTAATGTAAATAGATATACAGGGTAAATAAAAATGTCTAAGGCTCAGCATTGGCTGTGGGCAGTAGTCCACAAACACTGATATTCTGCCATAGGACAGAACACGGATAAGCTATTAATTTACCGTATTAATTGTTACAATACTGTATAGTCTGTATACAATAAAACGGTGAGCCCCGAAAAGCAATTCGGATACCTGTATTATTTGAGAAAGGAGATAAATTAAAAAAGCAAACCTTTTTTTACTAGAGTCTAAGCTCATTTACTGTGACATACGTTAAGTCCGACCCATATCGCAATGAATCATCCCCTTATAATCCTAACAAGAAGGAATGATAAAGATGTAACATTAAAACCTCAATAAAGTTATTATGTACGAAATGCGCCATAAAATGTGTATCACTTTTACGCTGTTTAAATTACGAGCGAGAGTATACGTCATATTACGAGCATGAATAGAACATTTTATAATGTGACAGTCCATGTGTCGTGTAGATTAATCACAATTCAGTGTGTTTACTTTACAACCGCACAAACAAAACTCGCGTTATTTATCCCCGAGGAGGTAGACGGATTAGGCGCACAATGCCACATTCGCAAAATGACACATTCGATTTTCGCAAAAGTCACATTCTCAAAAGGCCACATCGCAAAATGTCACATTATCAAAATGCCATTTTCAATAACGCCACCCACACTCTCGAACATACTGCAAGAAAGGGAGTTGAACAAGTATGGCACTTTGTTAGTGTGGTATTTGACTATGTGGCATTTTGCTAATGTGGCATTTTGCGAATGTGGCATTATGCGCCTAATCCGGGTAGACGTATTAAATTCCTGGAAATACCTAAATAATATAAAAGAATAATGTGTTGAGGAGTTTCTTGCCCCGCTTCTTCTCTACAACTATACATACCGAAGCGGTGGAGTAGCAGTGACTTTCAATAAGAGGACTTATAAGCACCTACATTGAATAAAAAAGTTTTGACTTGGCCCACTTTTCTACGGTACCTATATATTTTTTTTACCCCTTGGCACGTGATAGGTGGTGAGCCTATTGCCAGGGTATTGCTACACATGCCTCAGAATCAATTCTGGGACTTGCTGGTTTCCTCACGATGTTTTCCTTTACAGTAAGTGGTACATGCCGTCGTCTGTTTTTTTGTATAATTTTAATTTTGCTGTATATTTCGGGTTTTGACACATACCTATTAGTGATAGTATTAGTATATTATGTGGCAAGTCACGCAAGTGTCCGGTGAAAGTGTGCATTGAATGGGAAATTCGATAAAATGCGAGGGATGGACATTTTGGGATTGCCTCTAGAAGTCACAATGAAGTCTTCAGCAAACGTGCTATCATTTCACTGTTGATAAAGAAAGTGTTGAAGACACTGAATTTTTCGTATAGTCTCTGAAGCAGAGCTATTTGACTGGGATTAAAGTATAAAATAAAGACTTGATAACTAAATTGCTTGACATTGGCAAAATGCAAAATGCGATGCAAAAAAAACACAGCTTTTTATTGAATACAATGGAACGTGACACACTTTATTATGTGCCAATTCGTGTGTCATACAGATTAATAGGTTAGTTTATTGCGTTTACTTTACAACCGCAAAAAATGTAGTAATTTGTTGTACAAGACACGATTAATGAGTAACTGCCCGTAAATGTTTTAATGTGCTTTCATTCATCTGTGTTTACGGAGTTTACGATTAGAGATGTTTTATTTGTTTGAGGTTAGTTCTTAAGAATAGGACCACCCACCTGATATTATGATGCCGTAAGTAAAACACAAATACAAATGATTTTATTTGTCAATGTAGGTAGGTTTTACAAAAGATGTTATATTTTTAAACATAAATAGTTTGCTACATTCCGCCCGTGAGCATACAAATATTACACAAGCATGTCATTATGATAACCCGATTAATCTACTCCCATTTCGTAGCACATTATGATGTTTAAAATTTATGTCACTTTTATACAATAAAAAAATATACACGCACTGTATATTATTGAATATAGGTTTGTAGACAAAATCTATCCATACTAGTATCTTAGTAAGCAGTGATAGCCTCACGGTTAAAGAACCTGCTTCACATGATTATAATTAGTGAAGCTCGGGTTCGAATCCTGGCATGTACCAATGAGTTTTCAAAACTTACGTACATTTTCATTAGTAGCTCGACGATGAAGGAAAACATCGTGAGGAAACCCGCAGGTCACAGAATTAATTCTGAGACAAGTATAAAACAGACCCGGTCCGGCACGGCGGGGATGGGCACACCACTTATCACGTTTATGGGTCCAACGAATGTCTCTTGAAAAGTGGGTATATCCAGTAATGGAATACCTACCCTCGGGGATAAAAGGCGTGAGATTATTTATTTTTATTTATTTACGACTAGATGTCGCGCGGTGCGCGAGGCCGCAAGCGGCCACGCGTGTCTCTGTGGGGTCTTATTTTGACAGAAAAATAGAGTCAAATTTTGGGCGCCCATCTTGTTTTAGCCATTTTAAATCGAAAAATAATAAAATTTTGTTAAATATTTTTTTTCATGGCAACACTGTTTACTGAGACCCACAATCGCTCCATACAAGTCACCTTTCCAAAGTATTGCCAACTGGCTAAAAAAGCCGATTATTATTAAGAAAATTTAAATTTTTCAGTAAAACAAAAATAACGGGGCGGCCATCTTGTTTTTTCTGTTTTTCGGGATTTTCTAGTAAACTACAGGATATACCCTATGCGATGACACCAAACACATCCCTGTAGCATATCGGCATCTGGGAGATCAATTCGGGTCTTTTGAGGTCTACCCTAAAAATTAAATCAACCATAACTTTCGGTGTTGCCAGGCGAAAATCAAAAAACCTACAAAAGGTCATAGGGAGGGATAAAATGTTTCACTGACTGTCACTTGTTTTTGCAAAATGGTAAAATTTTGACTTGACATTTTGCGTTAAAAGTAAAAAAATATTCCAAATTCCGGGAAAATTCTTAAACACGGCAACACTACGTAGCAAGACCTCCAACCCCGCTATACAGATCAATTCGCTCAGGTGTTGCCATCTTGCCGAAAATCGACAATCAAAATGTGGTAAAATTAATACTTTTCTTTGGGAGCAAATCACCGGTCGGCCATCTTGGTTTTTCAGATTTTCGGGATTTTCTGGTAAACTACAGGATATGCCCTGTGCGATGACACCAAACACATCCCTTTAGCATATTGGCATCTGGGAGATCAATTCGGGTCAAGTGGGGTCTAAAACCACTCCAACTTTGAAACACTACTACGCAGCCGCCATTTTGTTTTTTCAACTTTTTTAACTATTTTCGTAAATCATTTAAACATTTCTACAGATTCCAAAATTCCAAAAATTTCAACCGGATCGGCCGGAAAACAAAAGAGATACGATAGGCAAGCCTGGCCGCCATTTTGTTTTTTTGAAAAGTCGGAATTTTCCCGGGGTCACCCCGCCATCTTGAACACTTTTCTCATATATGACTTGTCTCCAAAACGACTCCTTCTGGGAGAACAATTATGTCAATGAGTCAGTCAGTCAGTGAGTGGTAGTCGAGCTTTATATATTATAGACTAGATGTCGCGCGGTGCGCGAGGCCGCAAGCGGCCACGCGTGTCTCTGTGCGGTTCGATTGTGGTAGAAAAATAAAGTCTACTTTTGGGGCGGCCATCTTGTTTTAGCCATTTTAAGTCGAAAAAAATAATTTTGTAAAATTTTACTTTTCATGGCAACACTGTTTACTGAGACCCACAATCGCTCCATACAACCCAACTTTCCAAAGTGTTGCCAACTTGCCTAAAAATGCCATTGAAAAGGATAAAAATCCATTTTTTTCAGTAAAGACAGAATACCGGAGCGGCCATCTTGTTTTTTCAGTTTTTCGGATTTTTCTAGTAAACTACAGGATATGCCCTGTGCAATAACACCAATCACGTCTCTATAGCATATTGGCATCTGGGAGATCAATTCGGGTCTTTTGAGGTCTACCCTAAAAATTCAATCAGCCATAACTTTCAGTGTTGCCAGACGAAAATCAAAAAACCTACAAAAGGTCATAGGGAGAGATAAAATGTTCCGTTGACTGTCACTTGTTTTTGCAAAATGGTAAAATTTACAAAAGGTCATAGGGAGAGATAAAATGTTCCGTTGACTGTCACTTGTTTTTGCAAAATGGTAAAATTTCGAGTTTTGACATTTTGCGTTAAAAGTTATAAAATACGCCAAATTTCGGGAAAATTCTTAAACATGGCAACACTACGTAATGAGACCTCCAACCCCGCCATACAAGCTAACTCGCTCAGCTGTCGCCATCTTGCCAAAAATCGACATTCAAAATATGGTAAAATTCATCTTTTTCTTTGGGAGCCACTCACAGGGCGGCCATCTTGGATTTTCAGTTTTTCGGATTTTTCTGGTAAACAGCAGGACATGACCTACGTGATGACACTTAAAACATCTCCGTTACATATTAGCATCTGGGAGATCAATTAGGGTCAATTGGGGTCTAGAACCACTCCAACTTTGAAACACTATTACGCGGCCGCCATTTTGTTTTTTCAACTTTTTAACAAATTTTTCTTAATCATTTAAAAGGTTTAACAGATTACAAAAATTTGAATAGAACCGGCCGGAAAACAAAAGAGATACGATAAGCAAGTCTGGCCGCCATTTTGTTTTTTTGAAAAGTCGGAATTTTCCCTAGGTCACCCCGCCATCTTGAACACTTTTCTCATACATGACTTGTCTCCAAAACGACTCCTTCTGGGAGAACAATTATGTCAATCAGTCAGTGAGTCAGTGGTAGTCGAGCTTTATATATTTATAACTAGATGTCGCGCGGTGCGCGAGGCCGCAAGCGGCCACGCGTGTCTCTGTGGGGTCTTATTTTGACAGAAAAATAGAGTCAAATTTTGGGCGCCCATCTTGTTTTAGCCATTTTAAATCGAAAAACAAAAAAAAATTGTTAAATATTTTTTTTCATGGCAACACTGTTTACTGAGACCCACAATCGCTCCATACAAGCCAACTTTCCAAAGTGTTGCCAACAGGCTAAAAAATGCCTATTAAGATTAAGAAAATTTAAATTTTTCAGTAAAACAAAAATAACGGGGCGGCCATCTTGTTTTTTCTATTTTTCGGGATTTTCTGGTAAACTACAGGATAAACCCTATGCCGTGACACCAAACACATCCCTGTAGCATATCGGCATCTGGGAGATCAATTCGGGTCTTTTGAGGTCTACCCTAAAAATTCAATCGGCCATAACTTTCAGTGTTGCCAGGTGAAATTCAAAAAACCTACAAAAGGTCATAGGGAGGAATAAAATGTTTCACTGACTGTCACTTGTTTTTGCAAAATGGTAAAATTTAGACTTTTGACATTTTGCGTTAAAAGTAAAAAAATACGAAAAATTCCGGGAAAATTCTTCAACACGGCCACACTACGTAGCAAGACCTCCAACCCCGCTATACAGACCAACTCGCTCAGGTGTTGCCATCTTGCCGAAAATCGACAATCAAAATGTGGTAAAATTAATACTTTTCTTTGGGAGCAAATCACCGGTCGGCCATCTTGGTTTTTCAAATTTTCGGGATTTTCTGGTAAACTACAGGATATGCCCTGTGCGATGACACCAAACACATCCCTTTAGCATATTAGCATCGGGGAGATCAATTCGGGTCAAGTGGGGTCTAAAACCACTCCAACTTTGAAACACTACTACGCGGCCGCCATTTTGTTTTTTCAACTTTTTTAACTATTTTCGTAAATCATTTAAACATTTCTACAGATTCCAAAAATTTCAGCCGGATCGGCCGGAAAACAAAAGAGATACGATAGGCAAGCCTGGCCGCCATTTTGTTTTTTTGAAAAGTCGGAATTTTCCCGGGGTCACCCCGCCATCTTGAACACTTTTCTCATATATGACTTGTCTCCAAAACGACTCCTTTTGGGAGAACAATTATGTCAATGAGTCAGTCAGTCAGTGAGTGGTAGTCGAGCTTTATATATTATAGATATATTCTTTTTACCCCTAAACGTGATAGGTGGTGGGCCCATCGCCGGACCGGGTCTTTTACACATTATATTCAAATATTTATATAGTTAGATCGGCAACAATACTGTTGCCGGTCTAACTTAAATTTGTGTCGATATAATTATATCATACACATACGTTTTCGTAACATTGGTGCAATAGCTCTGTAAAACAAATGCCTCCAGAACAAAGGTCGTTGAACTTTAAATTGAAAAGTGTAAATATAGCGGACGGGAGCGATCAAACGAAAAGCGAGTACAACGCACGTAAATTAATCAAGCAATCGCACGGACATTCCGTTAGTAGACCCCGTACGCAAAGACAAAAGCTCTAAAGGTAGACTTCATTGGGTTGCGGCCGATCGCACCCGACAAGTCTGCCGTACGCGTCTGTCGCAGACTTCGGAAATGGCGCCATACATTTTCATACATTGACTATTGGGTAGTTGACAGCATTGAAATAAAATTGCGAGTAGTCATTCATTTAAAAAAATATCCCAAAACACCTTCAAACATGTATTTCTGTTTTCACTTAACAATTATAGTAAATTTTAAAATAATAAAACAATCTAAAAAAGTTTTGCAATTGAGAACTAGAAAGTATGACGTCACACTTTCCTATTTCAGTACATTTTCCATAGTAAAGTTTTGTTTTGACAGATCGTAAAAAGTAACTCATTTGACTAGGCAGGACACTACCCTATTGTCGCATCACCCGCTCGCGTCTGTCGCATGTGGCAGATCGCGCGCGGCTGCGATCGGCCGCAACCCACGGAAATCTACCTTAACCACAGATATTAGAATACTATCTTAACCAAGCATAGGCCTTTTTTTTTTGGGACCAGGGAAAATGAATTACTGCATACGCACCCGACCCGGGGGGGCCGGGGGTTATGTGGGGCTCTGCAGCCTAGTGCTGCCATACCCACTAAAAAGCGTCGACATCGTCTTCCCGCTCCCGCTCCGCCGCCTCCTTCTGCGACATGACTTCGTCACAGAAGGAGACGACCGCCTGCCAGGCCTGCTCACTGCCGATCATGGCGTTGACATGTTCGGCAGTGTCAGAGCCTGCACGCCAATGGCTGCGGACAGGGCCGCGCGAGGGACCGAACCAAGCATAGGCCCTACAGCTACTTAAGTAATGGGTAATTCCCGCTCAGCATAGTGCTGCAACAAAGCAAAGAGCCTAAGCCCACTCTTATTGCGGCTTTTTGTAGCTGCAAGAGTTTGTAAATAAACATTGTTTAGTAGTAGTGAGTAGCAGGTCGTGTCGAACAAGGCAAGGATGGCTATGCATAACGCGGTTCTGGTCCCGACGCTGATGTATGCGAGTGAATGTTGGGTGTGGCAGAAGAAGCATGAAAGCAAAGTGAACGCCGTGGAGATGAGATCGTTAATGAGGATGCAAGGAAAGATGATGCCCCAGAAGGACGTTCACGGTCATCAAATAAGTGACGTCCTTCAAAAAGCTAGGGTCCGGAGTGCGAAGAATAAAAGAGCGTGCATGAAAAGGCTTATGGGTGTGAAGGAAGCGAAAGAAATATGCAGAGATCGAGCAAAGTGGTGATCCATCGTCTCTGCCTACCCCTGTGGGACAATGGTGTAAGCTTTATATATGTTTGTACATGACTTTAGCTAAACATATCGAGCTATGATGCCCCTTCGCATCAAACATAGCGATGTATTTTTCAAACTAAATATGATTCATGCAGTGTCTACCTCCAAAATTATCTGTGGGCACTCGTATCGTATCGAACGGTATCGCTCGGACGAAAATAACACACAATTAAACCGCCTCCAGTTATTTTTGCAGTGACACTAAACAGATGCCTCGGTTTGGTCCAAGTGTTAAGCAATTGTAGCGTAGACGACAAGGAAGCGACTGGCCATTGATTATTGCCTCGCAGAAGATGATGAGATTCCATGTAATCATCATCATCAACCCGTACCAGCCCACTGCTGAGCTAAGAGTCCTTCCTCACACATGAAGAAGTATTGGCCTTCCTTGTAATAAAATAGATATTTATATTTCATCGCTGACTGTTTACATGGCTGTTACCCCACTATAGAGACAAGAGCTATCAAAACAAGGTGCGGTGAATCGTGTGTTGCCTCTAGGTTTTTAAAGTTAATTTTTTTGTATATTTAATACTTGATCTTTACAATATCCTCGTCATAATTCACAGAAGGTCCACATCCACAAGCATGGAAATCCGTTCAAGCGCAGTTAGAAGGGGGCAGTTTTATGTGACTTTATATAGCGACATCTCTTTCAGACTGTCCTCAAGCGGAGTTTGGTGTTCGAGGATCGTTACGGGCCTTAGTCTACCAAAATATTTGCAAACAAAATTAATTACTCAACTAATGCAATGGCCTTTAGTTTCTTTTGACTCTATTTACCTACTGTGTCAAATATCACGTTTAAAAATGCCAGAAAATTTATATATTGACATGTATGGGATTGACATTAGCGTTAGCGCTCGTTGGCAAGTGCTTATGTCAATCTCATACAAGTCAATCTTAAAGAACATTCGATTAGATTGCCACTTGGCTAGGGGGGCAGATCATTTTTCGTACAAATCATCACAAGTTTAGTTCATCGTAGATCTTTGACGACCACTACCAGTGAACTAAAAAAGAAAAAACTCACTTTTATCCCGGAGGGGGTAGGCACACATTTCGAGAAATATCCACTTTTCACGAGAATATTCGACCTCTATACGTAATAGGTAGTGAGCCCTTCGTCGGACCGGGTCTGTTACACATGCCTCAGAATTAATTCTGAGATGTGCAGGTTTCCTCACGATGGCGCCTCCTCTCTGCTCATCACTTGTACTGGTATCGAATAATCAAGCGCATTGTATAGCCGAGACAAATGTCTGCGCCGTGCCAAGTATGGGCGAGCGCTTCCGAGTGGTTAAACTCGTGCGCAAGTCGATAATTAATAACGTAGGCGTCTCGGTCGTCTGTGCGTCTGTAGGTGTATCGGATTTCATTATAAAATAACTAATTGAGTAAGTATTGTTACTTACTCTTCTACTCAAAATTGATAAAAAATACAAGATTTTTGTACAGGGAGGGAGACTTAAAAATTAGGTGCTTTAGCAGATGGAGCAATTTCAGTTTAGACAACTGGCAACTTTTTTAAAGTTTCATTTAAAAGTTGCCTGTTGCTACAACGAAATAGCCCGGTCTACGGTCGCCGCAATTTGATGGCAATCTGTGAGCAACTTCGATAGCTAATATGGGATTGGAGGGTGTGGAATCGTTCGACGAGTTGTGATTGCTAGTTGGGGAAACCAGCAACTGTACACACCCAATACAAATTCGACAGTTGCTAGTTTCGGCAATCCGAAAGTACACCGATTGCAGCAAGTAGAAACTGTTGTCGAACACCGAAACTCGCAACACGAGTTGCTTCGTGTGCGCAGTTCCATTGAGGTAAGAGATGTAAACAGCTAGTTGCCAGTTGCTGTAGTTGCTTCATCTGCAAAGGGCCTTAATGTTATAGCGGCCATAGAATACACACAGAATATTTCAAGGGGTTTAAAAGATACAGCCCTTTAATATGATGGTTCTGTTGTCACCCTTTGGGTACGGAACCCACTAAAAGAATACAATGGTTTAACTTCACCTTATTTACTTCTCTTCCAGACAAACTTACTGCATTGACAGCTTAAATTCAATTTACCTAACTTTTGTTATTTATGTTTTGTAATTATTTGTTAGGTATTGCATGCCAACATTTTATTAATTTTACTGATACAATTATTTAGTGTCTCGTATTTTGACTTTGGCATAAAATTTTATGAAATTTTTTTTTTTCAGGTAAGTTTTGTCGAAGTCGCCCTGAGAGAACGCTTAAGTCCACAACGGCGTAAGTTGCTACAATAAACATCTATCTATCACTAATAAAACTCGAAATCCTGCCACATAGAAAATCCCAGTGAAATACTGTCACTTGCGTCAGAATCAATACTGGGGTTTGTTGATTTGCTAACAACGAAGCTGTCTTTTACCGTTGAGCTAGTAACTATCACTAGTGATCGCACCCGGGTCTCTTGCATAAGAAACATTTTTTTAATTAATTAAGGACCCTCTACAACATCGAGGAAATCGCCTCTTGCACGATACGCATGTCAGCTAAAAAATCAACACCGAAGCTTAACTAACTTAAGCGTCCTTACCGCGTAAAAAATTCAAAGTTACGTTGGTATTCTTTGTGTGGTTACCCTAATGCACGGGTTGCTAATTTATTTAAAAGGAGCGTTCGTGGTGGTAGTTGGTTGTAGAAATATGCCAAGTTCGCAGTTAACATTGCAAGTTGGATTAAATCCAAACTTTTTTTGGGAATGTTGGTACACTGCGTTTGCCTAAAGTCGGTCTCGACTCGAGTCGGCTGGGGCGGTCATCGGTCCTCATTTAGATAGAACTAAAAATAGTATTTAGATAATATTTTTGGTACCTGGATACCACGTTTTTAGGGTTCCGTACCCAAAGGGTAAAAACGGGACCCTATTACTGATTTTGGAACCAGCATCTCGTCGGTGGAGATGGGCTGCTGTTTACATTTAGCTAATCTTCATGGACGAGTTTAGAGTGCCTTGTTATTATAAAATATTGACGTTTCTAAGTGTATATTGCATATCTATAGAAATAAATGATTTTGACTAAGACTTCGCTGTCTGTCCGTCTGTCACCAGGCTGTATCTCAAGAACCGCGATAGCTAGACAGTTGACACTTTCACAAATTATGTATTTCTGTTGCCGCTATAACAACAAATTCTAAACACAAAATAAAATAAATATTTAAGGGGGGGCTCCCATACAACAAAAGTGTTTTTGCCGTTTTTATAAATAATGGTACGGAACCCTTCGTGCGAGAGTCTGACTTGGCCGGTTTATATATTTAATTTTATTGATTTGGAGAAAAAAACAGTAACTAGTATATGAAAATTCTTATAGTTTATTATCCTACTATGAAGCTATGCTAGTTATCGTTGTGAGAACTCAGAAGTAAAACAACTGATAATAAAAACCGGTCAAGTGAATTGAACGAAAGAAAATCGTTTTTGTAAATGTACAGGTAACACAAAAAGTGCGACTGGCCTTAGAACGAAAAATGTAGCAACATTGGTCGTCTACTGCATTTATTTAAAGCCAGCTTTTCCGCAAAGCGACCGATACTAATGAAATATGATTAAATGTCCCGAGTTTTGAATGAAAACACTCAAAAGCCGCAAAAAGCATCCCAGAAATCGAATTATTGACCCAAATGGACAGTCCATTATCCACTTCGCGCCTCATAAATCAAATAAGGTAGACCAGGAGAATGTCTCGAAGAAGTTAGGCTAACCAGCTTGTAAAGTTAGGCTGAAAGCAGTCAGCTCGAAAACAGTAACATTGTTTAGGCTAAAAGATATGTCATGTATGTTAAATATAATATAAAATGAATTTTCTTCTCTCAATTTTCGGCCCGCTGCGCTAAAGTTGCTGCCTTCCGCCTCCGTCGAAAAGAAAAAAAGTAAATAAGAAAGCCTCAAATCATATGTTTATAGACCTCGGCTTCGCCTCGGTCGACAATTACACGTGATCCATTTCTGCTATTTCTTATTTTAATACTCTTCTTTTACCTACCCTTCTGCTACTAGCACTGAAATCGCAATCATGTGATTTTCATTTCACTTTTTATATTTCAATTTCACATTCTCTCATGTGTGAGGAAAGACCCTTATCTGAACAGGGGGCTGCTTAAGAGTTGATGAAAATTATGATGACTTATATTTGTCATTAGCTCGACGGTGAAGGTAAACAACGGGGCGAAACCTGAAAGTCCCAGAAGCTGTCACGTTTAGGGATCCAAAAATTAACTGGTGCAAAGTGAGTATTTCCAGAAATGTAATTTACAGACCCCCGGGATAAAAAGAGCATATCTATTTTATTTATAAGTTTAAGATTACAGAAAACATCTTGTCTACGGGGCCATTAGAGTAAACAAAAGAATGCAGAACGCATACAAAATGGCGGGCGGTGTTAGTCTTTTAAATAAATAATTGAGCTGAGTTGTTATCCCAATTTGTTTCCGGGCGAGGGGCAAATTGCCCGCGGGAATAATACATAGGCAGGAAATAACGTGGGCTTGTTCGGAGGTGCGGTGTTGCTAGGGATGTGACATTGATCGAAAAAATCGATTATTTAAAAATCGATTTTTCTCTTTATAAATCTAATCGATTTTTGAAAATCTATTAATTTTATTAAAAATAATCGATTAATAAAAAATTATAATAAGAAAAAATTTCAATTAATAGAAAAAAAAACATTTTTTTACGTTATTTAACATTTATGTTAGTGAACTTACTTCAAATTTCTTTATTCGTCGCACAGATGGTGCTGTTTACAAAAATCGATTAAAATGTGTGAAAATATAATCGACTAATTAACAATCGATTTCTTTTTATTTATAAAATCGATTATTAAATACCTACGAAAAAATTCAAAACTTACTGGACTGACTTAAAACATTCTTTCACGAATTGAAAGCTTATACTTTTCTGGGAGTATCATTTGCTATAATTTCCAGTGAACAGCTAGTTTTAAATAAAAATGTATCTTTCAGTTTTTGAATACACATTTTCATCTCAAACGCTCTCATAACTCATAACGTTAGCACAGAGCATGAATAAACACTAAAGAGATGGGAGTTTTAAGCTGCACTCCTTTTATAACGTAATCGGTTTGAATTTAAAACGAGTTAGCATTTTCCACTGAATTCGTTTAATTTTATGTTTGAATGCTCCATTTGCTAAGTCAGAAAAAATGCGTCAGAATACTTACGAATATAAACCAAATGGAATCCTGTAAACCACACTTTGAAAAACATAAAATCCTAACATTGACATCAATGTACATTTTAGAATCATGTATTTTTGTAAGGAACCATCTAAACCTTTATACACCGGTACATCATACATACATACATAATGCTCACGCCATTGTCCCACAGGGGTAGGCAGAGACGATGGATCGCCACTTTGCTCGATCACTGCATACTTCTTTCGCTTCCTTCACATCCATAAGTCTTTTCATGCATGCTCTTTTATTCTTCGCACTCCGGACCCCAGCTTTTTGAAGGACGTCACTTATTTGATCCGTGAACGTCCTTCTAGGGCGTCCTCTTTCCTTGCATCCTTCAACATTCGCACCATATATTTCTTTCGTTACTCTTCTTTCATCCATACGTTCTAAATGACCAAACCAGCGTAACATGCCCTTTTCTATTCTTGTCACTACATCTTCTTTCAAACCACACCTTTCTCGTATATCAGCATTCCTCACTCTATCACACAATTTCACTCCACACATTTTCCTCAACGATCTCATCTCCACGGCGTTCACTTTGCTTTCTACTTCTTCTGCCACACCCAACATTCACTCGCATACATCAGTGTTGGAACCAGAACCGCGTTATGCATAGCCATCCTTGCCTCGTTGGACACGACCTGGCTACTCACAAGGCTATTCAGGGCCCCATTCACTGCATTTCCTTTCATTACTCTTCTTTCAATATCTTTCTCAAACTTGCCGTCCCTTGTAAACACGCTACCCAAATACACGAACTCTTTCACTTGCTCAACTTTCTCACCATAGATCTTTATATCACACTCTGTCATACGCTCTTCTCTTTTAAAAATCATCACTTTCGTTTTTGCAACATTTACTTTCATGCCCTTCTTCTCAAATGCTGCATTCATTACATCCACCATCTTTTGCAGCTCGGACGCCGACGATGCAAGGATGTCTTGGTCGTCGGCGTACAAGAGGCATTTGATGGTGGTCTCACTCATTTTCAATCCACAATCACTCTCACGCAAATCACCCAAACAGCTGTCCATGAACAGGTTGAAGAGCCACGGAGATGCTACACAGCCCTGTCTAACACCCCTTGAGATGTTAAACCAGTCTGTGTAGGCGCCATTTAGTCTGACACATGCACTGGAATCCTCGTAGAGTGATTTCAGTGCATTTATCAACCGGCTCCCCATCCCAAACTTGCACAGCACATCCCACATTTCATTCCTCCTCACTCTGTCATAGGCCTTCTCCAGATCTATAAAGGCGCAAAACACCTTCTGATGTTTGGCGAGGTGTTTTTCTGTAAGGCACCTTAGGGAGAAGACTTGATCCATACACCCCATTCCCTTTCTGAATCCCGCTTGTACATCCCAAATTTTCTCATCTGTCTCTCTCATCACTCTTTCGATCAATACCTTTGCATACAATTTCCCGACAATGCTGAGAAGGCTGATTCCGCGGTAATTTTTGGCTTCCTGCTGCGACCCCTTTCCTTTGAAAAGGGGCACTATCACGGCTTTTCGCCAGTCTTGCGGCACTTCACCGCTGGCCCAACATTTCTGGAAAATGAGGTACAACCAAGAAGCTACCAGCCCTTTCCCAGCTCTCAGCATTTCGACACATATTCTGTCATACCCTGCAGCCTTACCTTTCTTCATATTCTTCATCGCTCTTTCAATCTCATGCATACTAATCTCATTTTCATCTATCTCCTCCTCAAGCAGATCTACAGTAGCTGCAAGATCTGCTTGAGGTAGGGAATCATCACATTCAAATAGTCCCTCGAAATATTGCTTCCATCGGCTCAGCACTCTATCTTCTTTCATTATTAACTCCCCATTCTCATCTCTAATCACATTCGTCTTTGTATTTTGCGACACTCCCCGGGATACCCGAACTTGCTTCCAGAACAGTTTCTGGTTTTCCCGGAAGTTGTCGGACAACTTTCTTTCATTCTTTTCATCCATGTTCTTCTTCATTTGCTCAATCTTATCTTTCACTTCCCATTTTATCCTTCTGTATTCATTCTCTACCATTTTCACTTCCGTTTCTACCATTTTTACACCGGTAAATAACATTAAACGTAATACAGAGATCGGCATTAGGTAGTGTGATTTGGTACCAAAGTAGGTAGAGGATATAATATGGAGTTGTTAAAACCACCATGTTCCTACTTTTAAATCGAAGCACACATATGAAATGCCAAATTTCATATGTGTGCTTTGTGTCGGATGGGACCGAAACTCAATTTTTTTTCTAGCTAATTAGCCATACTACTATTACAAATTTTGTTTTTTAGATTTTGTTGATTATCTCCATAACCAGCCACTGTAGAGAAAATCACCTAAGAACAAAAGAAGTTTATATTTAGTCAGTAAATATGATACTGTAGAAAAATCTAGTCCCGGAAATTTCCCGGGAAATTTAGTCCCAAATAAAGTAGTGGTTTTATCAACTCCATATTTCATCCTCGTAACAACTTTACCTACTATGGTACCAAATCACACTACCTAATGCCGAAAAATAACCGAAATCTACATACTTTTAGGGTTCCCTTTTCTAAGTTGCATCTTACTACTTCAGGCCCCCACTCCATGGCAATAAAAATATATAATCATATACCGAACTATATTAAAACTTTGATAAAATTATTGTATTTAAAAATCAATTAAAAGCTTTTCTAACAAATAGGAGTTATTATAATATCAAAGAATTCTTTGAAGATAAACTGTAAAATATAAAGTTGACTGGCTTGGTTGGTGCTATAGGATTTTCTTTTAAAGTTTTTTATTTTGTAATGTTATTTGTGTCTTGTTATTGTTTCGTTTTGTTTAAAATGATAATTTTGTTTTAAACTTATATGTATAATAAACTTATATGTATAATATTAGCGCTATCTCTAAAGTTGCTGCGCTCCAACGGGGCGTCACATTGTACCATATCTTTTGTTAAACATCTTGTAATAGCGATAGTGATAGCCCGGACGGTTAAAGAGCCGGCTGAAAATCAGTGAGGCTAGGGTTCAAATCCTGGCATGTACCAATGAGTTTTTCAAAAACTTACGTACATATTTATCACTAGCTCGACGGTGAAGGAAAACATCGTGAGGAAACCCGCAGGTCTCAGAATTAATTCTGAGACATGTGTAAACAGACCCGGTCCGGCGATGGGCTCACCACCTATCACGTTTAGGGGTCCAATATATCTCGTGAAATGTAGGTATATCCAGTAATGGAATACCTCTGCCTACCCCCTCGGGGATAAAAAGGCGTGAGAGATTATATCTTGTAATACTGTGACTTTCAATAAACGAGTTTGAGTCTAAAGGGTATTTTTTTTACACAATTTACACACGGTTATTTATTCCCAAACTAGGCAAGGCCTGTACTATATGTACTACACTGATAGACATACTTAAATAAATATTAAACGACCAGACACAAAGCACAAAATTAAATGTTGGTTCCGAGAAGGGATCGAACCCGCGACCTCCGGCTTAGAAGGCTGGGTCACTACAACTGAGCCAACAGTGCCTTCTGAGCCGGAGTTTGCGGGTTCGATCCCCGCTCAGGGCCAACATTTGTGTGCATAAACAAGTCTGTTGGCTTCGTGTTTGGGTGTTTAATATTTATTTAAGTATGTCTATCAGTTGTTCAGTACCCATAGTACAGGCTCTGCCTAGTTTGGGACTGAATAACCGTGTGTGAATTGTGTAAAAAAATTTTTTTTTTATTTGTATGAATATTTCTTCACTCTCTCTTACTGCATTCCTCGACTGAGCCACACAGACTAGAAATGAGCCCCTAGCTCTCCTCGACTGAATTTTTGATGCCGAAAGCTTTCAAGCTTAAAGCTTAGGGCTTAGCGGGGCGGGAGCTTTCCGCAAATACGTTTATCTCATGGCCTAGGACCAGAGGAAAGCTTGTTGACCCAGCGATTTAACTTGAGCCAGATTGTACGTGCGAAAGTAACTTAGGTACGTATTATAAAACTAATCACATAATGTAATGAACTAGCTTTTACCTGGGGCTTCGCTCGGTCACGTTTATTTCACCCCCTTAGGGCTTGAATTTTGCAAAATCCTTTCTTAGTAGATGCCTACACTGTATAAGCTATCTGAGTGCAAAATTTCAAGTCTCTAGACCCAGCGGTTTAGGCTGTGCGTTGATAGGTACATCACCAATCAGTCAGTCAGTTTATCATTTTATATATAAATATATAAAGCTCGACTACCACTGACTCACTCACTCACTCACTGATTGACATAATATCGAAAGATAGATTCCGAAAGCGACCGACAAGCATGTATGAACCGATTGATGGATATGAATGAGGCGCGATAGGTATGCCAGGATCGTAGCAGGTGGCGGGCTATTGTCTCTGCCTACCCCTTTGGGAAAAAGGTGTGAGCATATGTGCGTATGTATGTAGATGCCGAAACTAATTGAACCATTCTAAAAAATCTTTCACAAATGGATAGTTTACTTTCTAGGAGATGGGCTATAATTGACTCACGGAACGGGCCTTATACGCGAGTGAAAGCGCGGACAACAGCTAGTCTTATACACGTCACAGAATAAGCGCAATTCCTCATACACCCCAATTAGTGTATTCATATAAAAAACATGATGCATTCGTACTTTAGTTTTCTCTAACCAATTTTTTTTTTAAATATAGAGCAATAATAGTACAGTTTCCGTAGGTAGCGCTAAATTTAGTTATGCTAACTCATGTTTCGGAAAAATTGAACACAGTAAAAATACCTACCTACCCCTCGGGGATAAAAGGGGCGTTTTTTTTAAAGCAGCTGATATCGATTAAGTAGTCGATACTGAACAAACTATTTTCAGAAATTCTGCTTATTCTGTTACATATTGTATATGTTTCGCTGAAATTTATATTGTAAAACAAACAACAAATAGATTTAAATTTAATAGAAGGATAGTTCATTATGCAATCAGATTCAGTCCGTATTCAAATAAAAGAATAAATTTATAGGAGTAACTTCTTTCAAGATGGCGTAGCATTAAAAATTGCAGATTCTCTACTGCATCTTACGGTTACTCGACCTCTTTGTGCCTTTATCTAACGAGGTTCTTTGTTATGAATCTTACATGCATGTATTTAGGATTGACTTCGCTATGCAGGTAAGTATACATTATAATTACTGCAAAACACGATGTGGACTTATAAGCTTCGGCATATTATGTTATCTATAGTTGAGAAGAAGTAGCGAAATGATGTGCTGTAGAAAATTTACACTAATTGCGGTTTAAATGGTCATCCAACATATAATATGCTATTTTACATAAAAACCACTTTGATGTGAGTTTTGAACATTTCGAAAAGCTATAAATAAGAATTACTTACCATTTTTAGAATTCTTGATAGCACTATTAAATAAATCTGTGTTGATTTCCAAAACTCCGTCATAATAGTCTACTCTATATATCGTTGTTCCTTCTGAAAGAAATATAAAACTGAATCAAGAGTTTTAAAAGTAAACGAACAACGGGATCGAAGAGATCTGCCCTGTGATAGCTTGTCAGTAGATCTCGTAGGTTAATCCTCTTAGGCAGGGGCTACGGACGATGAGCGGTAGCGAGTAGCAGCACGACGCGATTTTTTTTTAATAAAAAAAAAGGAGGCAAACGAGCAGACGGATCACCTGATGGTAAGTGACTACCGTCGCCCATGGACACTTGCAGCTCAAGAGTCACAAGTGCGTTGCCGGCTTTTGGGGTGGGAGTACGCTCTCTTCTTGAAGGTTTGATTTTGGAACCACTATCATTGGAACCACTAGCAGTGATAGCCCGGACGGTTAAAGAGCCGGCCGAAAATCAGTGAGGCTCGGGTTCGAATCCTGGCATGTACCAATGAGTTTTTCAAAACTTACGTACATAAATTATCACTAGCTCGACGGTGAAGGAAAACATCGTGAGGAAACCTGCAGGTCTCAAAATTAATTCTGAGACATGTGTAAATAGACCCGGTCCGGCGATGGGCTCACCACCTATCACGTTTAGGGGTCCAATGTATCTCGTGAAATGTGGGTATATCCAGTAATGGAATACCTCTGCCTACCCCCTCGGGGATGAAAGGCGTGAGATTATATTATTATTATATTATATCATTGGAACACCTGCATTTGGAACCAGCAACTCGTCGGTGAAGATAATCCACTGTTTACATTTAACCAATCTCCATAGACGAGTTTAGAGTGTCTTGTTAATAGACTATTGATGTTTCTACCCTTTCTGTTACCCTAAGAAATAAATCATTACGAACATTGAACTTTTTGAATTTGCAACACAAGTTTGGTGCTCATAGCCTAAAAGTCACAAATTATTAACATACCGGAAATTCCGAGTCGGTCTGGCTACATTGTCATATAGATTTTAAACACTACAATGTTTGGTATTATCATATCTTCAAGAGATTTCTTCTAGACAACCTTAGGATTTATGTAAGTGTGATGAAGTACAATAACATTATTTGTTAATATTTGACGTCTTTTACATATTCTCAGACTATTTATTGTCTCTGCAAACCCCGTCGGGAATAATTCTCCAGCATGTGTGTTACATAGCTGAAACTATCAAATGACATGTCAAACACATAAAATTTTATTTACAGGCCGCCTTAATCTGCTTTTTTAACCGACTTCAAAAAGGAGGAGGTTATGAGTTTGTCTGTATGTTTTTTTATTTTTCTTTATGTTTGTTACCTCAGAACTTTCGACTGGGTGAACTGATTTGGATGATTCTTTTTTTATTTGAAAGCTTTTTAATTTCGTACAGTTCTGACAAAGGCATCCATGAGAAAACCATGTAAGTTGAAGATTGAAGTCAGTTTTTTTACTCTTTATTCATTTGTGCTGATGAGTCTTAATCGCGTCGCTTATGTCTATGGCCACAGCCTTACCGTATAAATCCCCCTGATCTAGAACGGGATTACGCGGAGTGGTTTTTTTCTCACCTCCACTGATATATTAGACCTTACGGGGTGATTAATTTCCAGTGCATTTTGTTGCATCTAGGTCGAGAAAATACTGTGTGAAAGTATATTAAAGTAAAATAAAACTTGAGATGTGTCAAGGGACACCCGGATGGAACGAGGTTCCTTAATCATCATCTCATCATCATTATTATATAGATAGATTTATCATGGACCTTCAACTGTAGCAAAAAGTGTCGGTCGTTACAACTTCTGGTCTTATTTTTTTCCGTCTAGCCCCCTTTCGATATTGGAATTAGTGTTGCTTCGAAGAAGTTTGGTCTAGGGTTCCGATTTTATACCATTTTTTATACCACCAATAATTAAATGTAGGTGTCTGTCTGTAATTTCCACATAAATACCAAAATTTTACTCAAAACTGCTATTTTTACGATGCCTACCCATAAGTTACGGTTTTTATTCTTTGTCTGTCTGTCGTTTGTCTGTATGAAGTTTGTGTCGAATAAACTCCGAAAACCCTAAAAGAATTTCAATTACAATTTTAAAAAGTAAAATAGGAATTTTAGCTTACTCTTACTCTTTCGAGTTCTTTACAAATTAGGCTGCAAATTAGCCCTTGCTAGTCATATCGAGAGCATTTCGAAAAAGAAATTAAAATAGTGACTCACAGTTTCGTCCAACAAATTCCTCAGCGCGATGTGACAGTTCTATATTTATCTCTCTCCCGCCAGACTGTGCGTCTCAGTCTCTCTATATATAACTCAGATGGCTCAGGACCGATGTGACGTCACTAATCACTATCTATCTACACTTTAGTAGTAATTTCCAGAGATAAAGAGGTAAAGTTGTTGTATGTTTGGTAATTACCTCTCTGATACTGCTGTTTTAACGTTAAATGAATAATCTTACGCCTTTTCCCCTAGGGGGTAGGCAAAGATATTCCATTTCTAAAAATATTACTAGGACCCCTAGATGTGATAGGTGGTGAACGCATCGCACACATGCCTCAGAATGAATTCTGAGACCTGCTGGTTTCCTCACGATGTTTTCCTTCGCCGTTGAGCTAGTGACAAATGTGTACATACGTTTTAAAAAAACTCTTTGGTACCTGCCACGATTCTAACCCGAGCCTCACGCATAAAAAATGGGGTGTTTAACGGATGTGCTATCACTGCAGTCAGGTAACAAGTGACATACATCTGTTTTAGACGATGTCTAACTTTAAACGACGCTTTGTGGTAAGACTTTATGCGATCGTTACAAACACTCTCGCATTATTAAACTACGAGTTAGTAAGTTTGCCATAAATAAACAACACATTTTACGACAAAACAGATTGAAACTGCTAAAGTTTACCGAATTGACTAAATTAGCCATTAGTTAATTTAGCTAAGTTCATAACGTAGTTTTAAGTTGAGTTAACATATTACGCGAACGTATAGTAAGTTATGAAACGGGGATGTAAACCCGTATACAGAAAGAAAGCCGAAAACTTATCGGCGCCGATAAGCGCCGATCGGCGCAGGTAATAGGCGCAGGCATTTATATGAACAAGCGCCGATCGGCGCTGCTTGCTTTTTGTAGAATGGACCGGCGCCTTTCGGCGCCGACAAGCTTTCAGCTTTCTTTCTGTATACGGCTTTAGTTTAATAAGTTAATCAATCGCTAACTCTTCCCGTGGTTTCGCTCGCGTTTTAGATACACTAATATTATAAAGAGGAAAGATTTGTATTTTTGTATGTTTGTAACGAATAAACTCAAAACCTACTGGACCGATTTTAAAAATTATTTAACAAATGGAAAGCTACAATATCCTAAAGTAACATAGGCTATATTTTATCCCCGTATTCTCACGGGAACGGGAAGTACGCGGGTGAAACCGCGAGGCGTTGCTAGTTTAAAATAAGCATTTTTGTTTAATATTATAAACGCTAGCAGGATAGGATTAGGAGTAGTGATGGCCCGGACGGTTAAAGAGCCGGCCGAAAATCAGTGAGGCTCGGGTTCGAATCCTGGAATGTACCAATGAGTTTTTCAAAACTTACGTACATATTTATCACTAGCTCGACGGTGAAGGAAAACATCGTGAGGAAACCCGCAGGTCTCAGAATTAATTCTGAGACATGTGTATATAGACCCGGTCCGGCGATGGGCTCACCACCTATCACGTTTAGGGGTCCAAGGTATCTCGATTCGTCGGTTTATCGGTGATACACTTCAATATTTATGTTTAATGTTTATTGTAAGTAGAATGAACAGTTTGTGTAAACACGTCCATGTAACGTAAACATGTCTCTGCCGCTATATAACATACTATGTTGTTTAATATACTCGTAATAACAATAATAAATTTATTTGGAATGTCGAATCGTAAGTCAAATCCATTTAGTTAAGTTGTTTGCGGTAACGGATATCATCATCAACCCGTAAGAGCCCACTGAGGGCTGAGGGTCTTTCCTCATCCTACTAATATTATAACTGCGAAAGTTTGTATGGATGGATGTATGGATGGATGTTCCTCTTTCACGCAAAAACTACTCAACGGATTTTTGTGAAACTTTACAGTTATATAGCTTATACAGCAGAATAACACATCCTACTAATATTATAAATGCGAAAGTTTGTATGGATGGATGTATGGATGGATGTTTGTTCCTCTTTCACGCAAAATCTACTCAACGGATTTTCGTGAAACTTTACAGTTATATAGCTTATACATCAGAATAACATATAGGCTATATTTTATCCCCGTATTCCTACGGGAACGGGAACTACGCGGGTGAAACGGCGGGGCGCTGTTAGTAGTGAAATAAGCAGCTGTGACCGACAGACAGAGCAGCACTTTAGTGTTTCTATTTTACCATTTTATATTTACCACTAAATACCAAAACCTGAAAGCGAAGAAAACTAAATGAAGGTAGCGTCCGCCATATTGGTTTTTTCGTGACGCCATGTGACCTACGACACTATCTAGGTCAACACGAATCCAATGACACCTCATTAGTTGCAATCGGTTCAGTAGTTCAGGCTGTGCTACGAAAAAACTATATTGTCTACATACGTTGCCTATTAGATACACCATCATCATTTCAGATACGTACTCTTTTAACTTTGCCTTCGAGTAAAAACAAACCATCATACCTAAGATAATTTATCTATGAAGATGTGCATACGCAATGACAATTATAGCTCATGAAAAATTTAATATACTCACGCCTGTACACCCGAGGGGGTAGGCAGACGTATTTCATACCTGGAAACACCCACTTTTCACCAGAATAATGTTGAACCTATGGCGGAGTGGAGGTGGAATGCTCATCTATCGTGAAAAGAGAAGGTCTTCCTTTAGGCGAGGTGACCGCGCCTGGGGACCGCGGTCCAACTTTTGATGTTGGACAGTTGTATTTATACAAATTCATTATGAAATTTTGATGATTTGATACCGCGGTCTAAAACTTTAGCATCTATTGGGGCAACAGTTAGTTTTATGTAGTGTCGTAGATGTCTCTACAAACCCTTAGACGTTTAGGCTTGACAGGTGGTGAGCTAGACATTAGTTCTGGGGACTGCGGGTCTCCTCACGAATATTTTCTTAACCCTCGAGCTATAAAAATATTTACGTCAGAAGCAGGCTCATTAAAACAAGGCTATCACTACTCATAAGTTAAAAGTAAAAAAGGGATACAAACCAAAAACAACTAACTATTTTGTAAATTAAGACAAGATACATATTAGTCAGGGAACACTTAAAAATATACATATTACGAATCGCGATGTCGGTCCGTCAACGCTCCGGCCACATCAAAAATAGCGCGAACTGACGTGACTGAAATAGACTAGAGTGTCGCGGAAAGTCATAGGAATAGATGTGATAGTTATCAAGTCTATCGTGTCGGGGGCTTGTACTGATTTAAAAGTAACAAACCCAGTCAAAAAATCACGTAAAGGAATACGTCGTAACGAAACCCGCAAGCCAAGAATTGCTTTTAAGGCGAAGAGCAGGATTCAGAAACTGCCAGAGGGCTCGAAGAATTCATTGGTGAAAGGGGGAAGAATCCTGTTGTGTTGTATAGAGGGCAAACGAGCAGACGGGTCACCTGATGGTAAGTGACTACCGTCGCCCATGTACACCTGCAACTCAAGAGTCACAAGTGCTTTGCCGGCCTTTGAGGTGGGAGTAAGCTCTCTTCTAGGAGGTTCGAAGGTCGTATCGGTTGGAAATAACTCTTATAGCCTGAAGTTCGTTTGGGACACATTAAAATGTCCCGGTATACCTACTTCCTCATATAGCGCAGCCATGAGCTGTTACGGTCTTATAATAACGTTGCATTAGAACCTTAGAAATGTGAAGGAGTGGAGATTGAATGGCTTCTTCTTTGTGAAAAGGCAAGATCTTTCACCAAGAGGTAATCGTTCCTGACCGCACACGTTGTATTTATACAAACTCTTATGACAACTTCGATACTGTGGTTTAGAACTTCTGACGTCACGTGTCAAGTCTTAGTTAGTTCGAAGCAGTGCCGATGGCCGAACTGACACGAATTCACGGTCCTCTCTAGTATTTGTTGGTTCCAGTACCACATTGACTCACTCGGGAATGTCTATGAGCCAGAGCACGTGTCTTTAATACTCTCAGAGACGCCTGGTGGTCGTAAATTGTACTAACCGACCCGGAGATAGCTAATTTTTATATTGTTCCCCGAAAGTTGCTCTTAGTTGTTTATCTTTATGATATCCTGGTATTTTTCGGTTGTCATAAATATTAGGAAACGAGAGAATCGTGATCTTTGGTTTGTATTTAGTTGCATACTTTTTATTTTTTTTAATACACTTGAAATCGCTTAAAGCTATAAGACCGCCCATTGTACTTTTTTATTCATTGTCTCACTTGTTGCATATTTTTTTTGGTATACAATAAAGAGTTGTCACTTACTTACTTACTCAGACTTGACACAAAAATCTGATTCTGTAAATGAGAAACGAGGGTAAGGTTCTACAAATTTCAGATTTAATTTAGAAAAACTACTAACTTCCTTACACATTTTTATCCCCTATTGAACCCCTTTTAGGGAATGAACGTTGATGACTGAGCGTTCTTTCACTGTCAGACAAAGTTATAGTTTTATCAGTACTGACAGATATCCTGTTTGTTCCCGTTCCCTCGGGAATTCCCAAAACTCCTATCTTAACGCTCAATCACTAAAGCAAGAGGTTTTTTACTCTTTAGAGTTCTTTGTATAACTCAAACTCAAACTCAAAATTAATTTATTTCAGTAGGTATACAAAATACACTTTGAAACGTCAATAACAAGGCCCACTAAACTCGTCCATGCAGATTGGCTAAATGTAAACAGCAGCCCATCTCCACCGACGAGTTGCTGGTTCCAAATGCAGTACACAGAGAAGAGCCAGCAAGAAACTCAAGGGCAGCTCTTTTTAGTCTCATGTCTTACTAGTAAATATGGTTCACAATAATAATTATAATGAATAGCCTTACATAGCGCTGAGTCGGTTAAACCCATGCATTTTGGTCTACTAAGTAGTCGGTAATTTTATAGTAGCCTTTTTTATATAATGTTTGCTTAACTATTGTTTTAAATTTGTCAAGAGGCAAATTTTGTAATGCAATAGGAATCTTATTGTAAAAGCGTATACATTGACCCTTATATGATTTGGTAACTTTAGATAATCGACTAACATAAGCAGCCAGTTCATTCTTATTTCTAGTGTTTATACAATGTCTGTCACTATTTACATACAGAAACTATAAACATACAGAAAACAGAAGAAGAGAAGACTATCAGAGAAATACAGAAGTGAAAGTCTCATCTACTATCGCATCGCTTATCCGGTTGAGGGAATGATAGCTACAAATTCACAACCAAATAAACTATGGCATTTATGACTTGGCAGTTACGATCTCAAGACTATGGCCATAAATCATTTTTAAATGTCTTGCTCGCATAAGGTGCACACTATCGTCACGCCATGATAGCAGTAGGTGCGATTGAGTCTGTTTTGATTTGTGACTCCGTTCTTTAGACTGGCTCGACTATCCATCTCGCTGTTAATACTTCTCTTATTTCAACATAAATGCAATTTGCTGACACTGAGCTATGACCTCTTTGTACTGCCTGCAGCTTTGCCTGCAGCTACACACACCAAACCATGGATTTACTTATTTAATATAGATTCGTATATATATATATAGAGCAGTGATAGCCTAAGAGCGTTTTCACATTATCCGATCCGATATCGGAGTCAGATGCCGATACGATATCAGGTCAAGTAAAATGTATGAAATATAACCAATCGGAGCGGACAATGTGAAAACGCTCTTATACGGTTAAAGATCGGCCTGTTTCACATGATGATAATCAGTGAGGCTAGGGTTCGAATCCTGGATTTACAAATGAGTCATTCAATAACAGACAATATTATTATCTAATGTACCTGCAGTAAAGAGTTGTCACTTACTTATTTACTTCGTACATGTTTATTTATTTAGCTTTATTTTATATCTATCTATCTGTCTATCTTTCCATCTGACTGTAAATATAGATTTTTTCTAGCCTATAATTGTATAACTTATTTTACTACTCTATCTGTTGCCTTTTCACGGATAAACCCGTAAACCGGTCGTGGTGAAATTTAGTTAATCGATAGCTTACATTTTGAGGTAAATCGAAGGCTAGAACTTTTATCAAGTAATTCTACCATATTAAATGTCTACCTTACTGCTAGTTTTTCTGACATTTACATAACTGCTTAAGTTTTTCCGACGTTCATTGTGAATAAACTACGATTAGGGTTTAAAAACCCGCTTTGCTTGAATGCAGTCGGTGAAATAACTCTAAGCTAATTCAGTACTAACGATTTCAAGAACTCAACGTAACGTTGTTACAGTGTAATGAAGATAGGAGTACTCGTAGCAACAGTGCACGCTTCGTTTCAGTTAATTTCAGCGAACTGAGCTTAGTTTCAGGAAGAGCAGACGTGAATGTAAGCTCTTAATACCGTACCACATCGCGAGAGTGAGAGCATGAGAGTTGAGAGAAAGAGAGAGAGACTAAAAGGAACGTAACTAGATTACGGAATTTTCTTTTGTTAGGGTTCCATTCCAAAGGGAAAACTGACTTACTGACGGATTGGCTGACTGTCTGACAGATTGACTGAATGACTGACGGATTGGCTGACTGACTGATGGATCAAGGCACAGCCGAAACCGCTGAGTCTAGCATGAATGTTTCCTAAAATGACGTAAGTGAGCACAAAGAAAGGATTTTCGAAAATTGTTGATTAATTATTACTTCCAGAAAAGCAATACCTAACCTCTCATATCAAACCTCTCGGGAATAATGGTTTATTCACATAAAATAAAAAATAAACTATAAACTAGATGTTCCAAGCGGTTTCACCCGCGTAGTGTTCAAGTGTAAAGAATTTTAAAAATTTGTTTAGTAGTTCCAGAGCCTATTCAATGCAATTAAACAAATCTTTCCTCTTTGTAATATTAGTATAGATTTTGATTATTTCATTTCAAAAGTGTCCACTTCCCAGAATTAAACAGTTTTGTAGGTTAATTTAAAGTTTCAGTACAGTATGAAAATAAAACAGTTGTCCGATTGTTTCACGGTTGCGTTCACGGGAAGAGTCACATAAAAACAGAAGCTAAAGCTGCAAAGGCCAAGTCGAATGCGATATTTAAAATAGCTTTCCTCTTGTTTAATCCATGTTTATGTGGCGTCGAGATTTTGCTATTTCGTTGGCATAGGATTACAGATGACGCCGAAATTCCGATGACAGCGATTACAGGGAAAAGATTATTCTATGTTCCTTCCCAGAATGTCTCTTTCCAAAAAACGCGATAAAGTAGCTATCCATAGGTGAAGGAATTTTACAAAAGTTTTAGTGGTTTAGGCGTGAAATCATAACAAACAAACTCACTTTCGCATTTATTATATTTAGTTAGCATTAGGATAATCATTGACATATTCTGTGTTGGAATTTATTCTGAGACATGTGTAAATAGACCCGGTCCGGCGATGGGCTCACCGCCTATCACGTTTAGGGGTCCAATTTATCTCGTGAAATGTGGGTATATCCAGTAATGGAATACCTCTGTCTACCCCCTCGGGGATGAAAAGGCATGAGAGAGAGATATTCTGTGTTTACCAACTGAACCAATTCTTTTGTGAAACACAACACTGTACTAACAGCTGCAGTTTTATTTACAACTAGCGGTTCTGTGCGGTTTCATCCGCGTAGTTCTCGTTCCCTTGGTAATACGGGAATACAATATAGCCTATATTACTCAGGGATCTTCTAGCTTTCCATTGGTGAAAGAATTTTTAAAATCGGCCCTGTAGTTTTTGAGTTTATCCGTAACAAACATACAAAAGCACACATCTTTCCTCTTTATATTATTAGTACCTATAGATAGAATAATGCGGCTACTAATGCGTTTTTTGGAGTTTGTCCAATCTCATAGGAAATACGACGAAGCTGACGCTCGCAATATGACAGAGGCCTAGTCTAAAAGTTTACTCTAACGAACTATTGTCTAATAATGCTCGTTATTTGTTTGTGACTGTCGTTGACTTAGAATTCGGCATGTGAAGATATTTTGACGTAGTGGTAAGGGGTCTAGAGTAAGAAATGAAATTAATACAAAATTGATGACTACTTTAAGTGAAGACTTGGAAGGTAGGTAGTACGTTGTCAAAAATGGTCGGCGGTCTGATCGCCGAACAACGAATGAGTTTAAAAAAATATTGCTTACATATTTATTATTACCTCGACGATAAAGGGGAACTTTGTGAAAAAACCCGCAGGTCCCAGAAATGACTCGGCTGAAGCGTGTGTAACAGTAAAAATATAGGTTAAAAGTGGTTTAATCCAGGAATTGAATACTCTTGCTAACGCCCTCCGGGAGAGGCGTGAGGGGCGTTTTACATAAACGTTTTACTTTTATTAGATTAGTTAAGATAAGGGCTTGTACAACAAACGTTTAATAAACCGTATCATTTAACTTTATTATATATAGCGATTTAAACTGGGAATAGGTTTCGTTTTTTGCTGCTCAAACTCATTTGTATTAAAATTCTACTGAGTCGGTTATTTAATACTTTTTTTTATCTCAGGCACATTCCTTGAATGACATGTTCTAAAAATGACTTCTTTCCAAGGGGTTGTCTCCACGGATCATGGTATCAGATTGCATTAGCCACGGATCACGGCGAGTTGTATCCACTGATACCGTGATCCGTTTCCAACAAAAATATCATTAATATTTTTACCCACAGATCACGGTATCCGTAGCTACATGAAATAAATTATATAAGTTTTGGAAACTGATCACAGTGTACAGAGATAAGTAATATAATATTGTATTTTTCCGAACACACAATATGTTTATTGTATTTTCTAATTGAAAAGAAGTTATAATTTAAAAAAAAGAAATAAAAACAATTTTTAGAGTGATTAATATGATGTTTTAATAAACATTTATATTGTCTTTTAAAATTATAACTTCTTTTCAGTTACAAAATGCAATAAACATATTGCGTGTTCGAAAAAATACAATATTATATTACTTATCTCTGTACACTGTGATCAGTTTCCAAAACTTATATAATTTATTTCATGTAGCTACGGATACCGTGATCTGTGGGTAAAAATATTAATGATTTTTTTGTTGGAAACGGATCACGGTATCAGTGGATACAACTCGCCGTGATCCGTGGCTAATGCAATCTGATACCATGATCCGTGGAGACAACCCCCTTTCCAAAAAGGACTACTGTCCTTTATTGCTATTTACACCAAAATTACCGCTTTGCTTACTATAATGGTCGCTTTCCTTTATCGTTTTTCTTTCCAAAAAGGGGAATGCCCATGAAATGCCTGGAATAAACAGAAAACATTACTAACCCTAAAATTCATTCTTAATAAAATATGAGTAATAAAAGTATTTTTGAATCTGTATAACTAGGGTGAAAATATAACGTCTATTTTAATACCTGTTTTGATTTTTGTCTAATTTCCTGTTAAATTCATTGTTCATTGAAATAACAGACATAAGGTTTTGGGTCTAAAAAGTATGTAGCATGCGAACATTGAATAAAATCTGATTATTTCAAGAAATACAAAATAGTTTTTATGTCTTGGGCTCTATGAACACAGGATACATGAAAATATGACATTTCGCTCACTCGTTGATTCTTGGTTGATTCCATTCGTTTGCGACTTGTGTTCTTACAGATTTATTATTACGATCTTTTATTTTCTACTACTTTGACTATTATTTAATGATTTTGATGTCTTCTCTTCACGTGATACATATTTGCAAACACGGACTTTGATTGGACACGGGTAACACGACAACTCTGCTTTTGGTTTGGATTTGTGCGTCCGAACACAGGTAATATAACAGAAATGTGTTGGAACATGCACTGTGCTAACTGCTATCTCGATCTTATACGGATGAAACAAAACTTCTCAATGCAAAATGAAGTGATAAAGTTCTTACTCTGATGTACAATAATGGATACCACCAGAAGCTGTAAGTACTGAGATAAAACTTTGAGACATATTATTTTCTTTAAATTGTAGCTCTTTATTACCTAACAGTAACAAAAATCGAATTAATTTGACATAACCTATCTTTTATTAAAATGTTTTAAAATAGCGTCTGGGCCAAGTTTTGGGATAATAAAGTAAATTGTAATAGATTTCTGTTGAATTAAGGTACAATTCAATGTAGAGTTCATCTTTGTTTATCTCAGGCATTCTTTTGTAGGGCCAATGGGCATTCCCCTTTGTGTACGAGGGGCTGTACTCATGAACCGTAATGCGGTAAATAATATTTATAATTTTGACAGCCGCTATATTGGCTAGGTGCGCGATGACAGCGCCCACTAGTGGTAACAATTAGGGCGGAGTTTGAATTGTCAAATGGCTCGCTGTCATTACGAAAAGTAAGTAAACACAAAAATAATTTCAGTGAAACAACGTTAATTACTTAGGTCCTGTTGGATATTGTAAGTCTATAGCGTCGATAATAATGTTGACCTTTTTTATTTACCGTCAAAAATGCCACAATCAGTAAATTTCAGGCAGTATACCTACACGGACTTTCTCATGGCTTCACGGGAAATAAGTAAAGAAATGGACAACATTTATCGACTAGAGCGTTTCATGTATCTAGACCATTACTTATAGCAGTACTGTCGATAATAATGCAGATTGTTGTGTATTTTCAGTTCAACATGGCCCAAAGAGATTAAAATATCTTTGACATGGTCAAATTGATTATAAAAACTGGATTCCGGACAATAATAGTTTTCCAGCCACAAACCACTACAAAAGACAAACAGTTAGTTTTGGCTCAACATGTGCAAGATGTAAAAGAAATAAATTGTGAAAATCAAATGAGCCACACCATTGAAGCTAGTGTAATTAGACAAACTTCAGTGACATCAACGCCATACAAAACATCATTGCAGTCGTTGATCTTGTTTTAAACTTGCTCTTGGAAATTTATAGAATTTGCGATCACTATTTTTGCCATTATTCTTGCAGTTGACTACGCAATAGGTTTCGTTACCCATGTTCAAGTATTTATTTCCACTAAGAATGCACGAATACGTAAATTTCTCTAGTAAAAAGTGACAGTTCGTCTGAGTTCGTCCGACCCGAGTTTCTTTTTTAGACACCATGGGCGCTGCGATCGATTCGTGGTTCCCCCACCCCCTACTTCGCACCCAGCCAATAACAAAAATAAATTAGGTTAAAAATTAAAAGACGTGTTTTTGGCGCTATTTGCTCGATCTTTTTATTGTATGGTAGTTCCGTACTACCTCACCCTACCCTTCTTCTGCGGTTTGTAGACATGTGTTTGGTCCCAATGTCACTTGATGGCCGACGTAGGCACACACTTGTTAGTAGTATTAGCTTATACCAATATTATAAGAATGTTTTCAAATGAGTTTTTCAAAAACTTACGTACGCATTTATCACTTGTTCTGCGATGAAGAAAACCGTGGTTAGGAAACCCACAGGTTCATAATCTGCTCTGAGCCACGTGTACTAAAATTTATTTATTCGTCATGTCCGTCGGCAAAGCGGTAAATAATAAGAATAAATTGTGGGACACAATTCACACACCACTATTTAGTCCCAACCTAGGCATGGCTCGTACTATGGGTACTAAACAACTGGTTAACATACTTAAATAAATATTTAACGACCAGACACGAAGCCAACAGACATGTTCATGCACACAAATTTTGGCCCCGAGCGGGGATCGAACTGACCTCTAACTCAGAAGGCAGGGTCACTACTAACTGAGCCAACAGGCCCGTCACGAAACCATCGATATCTGAATATCGATACCAAAAGTATCGATACAATCGCAACACTAGAGCACAACGACCGCCCATTTATCTCATACCACCATGAGAAAACAAACCGCGCGACGGAAGCGCACCCACTTCCGTACCCGTTTCCGCACACTCGGTTAAACACTGGAAAATGTTACTCGCAACTTGCTATTCAAATGCTGACCTCCGGCTGTGGGTTTGTTTGTTTGTTTGTTGTGTGGAAGTCGTGGGGGCTTCCCGTTAGACGCTTTATTGGAGTCTTACAAGTAACGCTGAACACATTATTTAATTTAACCCAACCAATATAGTCCAGGCAATGAAGCGGATTTTTGTATGAAGACCCCAACATTAATTCCTCAGTCGATGAAACTATGCAAGTATCTCATACTATACTACAATCCTGCAAAGTTTCATCGACTGAGGAATTAATGTTGGGGTCCACTACCTTTATTGCCTAGACTAATAGTCACTTATTCAAATACAGACTGCTGAATAGTGGGTACTTTCCGGAATAGTGTTAGCATTGCACCCGTGCGAAGCCGGGGCGGGTCGCTAGTTAATTATAAATTATCTTTACTCGTAATTTTTAAAAAGTGTAGGTCACTCTGCGGCACGATGGACCGATGACCTCAAGAAGGTGGCAGTGGATGGATGCGGGCTGCCCAAGATCGGAATGGTTTCCATGGGGGAGGTTTTTGGCCAGCACTAGACAGCAATTAGCTGAAATAATAATAATGATGATTCCGGAATAGAGTACCACTGCCAATTTCTTGGAGTTTTGGAGACATTTTTTATTATAACTTCATCATAAAGATTATCCCAAAGAGCAGTGGTAGTCCTGTGGTCTTTAGCCTGCTTATCATTCGTAAGGATCGGGTTCGAATCCTAGCGAGGGCGTGTACCAATGAGTTTTTCAGAGACTTACGTACATATTTGTCACTAGCACGACGGTGAAGGAAAACATCGTGAGGAAACCCGCGTCCCAGAATTAATTCTGAGGCATGTGTAACATACCACCCTGTCACGTTTTGGGATCCAAAAAATACTAATGAAGAGTGGTTATTTTCAAGAATGGAATACCTCGGGCACCCTTCTGGGGATAGAAGGCGTGAGATTATTTATATTTAAAGTTCATCACATTTAGTAAGTGTTAAACATCAAGTCGCTAAACACCATGAAACTTAAACATCGCCGAACCTCCAAATACGAGTAGAAAGTAAAAGGCGCCATCCATCACCCAGCACTTTTCCAACTACGAACATTTAAATAAAACTAGAGCAGAAATATTAGCGGAATAAAACGTACAAATCGGTCCTCCCTGGAGAGTCTGGAGTTCTGGAGCGCTTCGCGCGTGCAAAATTGAAATAGGATTCGTTTCAAATCCATCGCGGGAGTGGAACAGATATTATTCACCGTATACATTTTAAAATGGAGAGACAGAGACAAATATAAACGGGTGTTGTGAATAGGCGAGTCGGTAGAGGATGACCTATAGTCTATTTCACGTAGCATGGGTTCGGTGACAGTTCACATTTTTCCGTTCCACGCCTACTAAGTACTTTCGACTAATAAAAATGTTTAATTTAAAATAAATTAATATTTTATTATTTTATCATTCCAAAAATATAACATTTTTATTAGTCGAAAGTAGCATGAGTAAAATCCCTACTAATCCAACTAATATTAAAAACGCGAAAGTTTGTTTGGATGTATGTGTGTATGGATGGATGTTTGTTCCTCTTTCACGCAAAAACTACTGAACGGATTTTGATGAAACCTTGCAGTTATATAGCTTACACATCAGAGTAACACATAAGCTATATTTTATCCCCGTATTCTAACGGGAACGGGAACTACGCGGGTGAAACCGCAAGGCGCTGCAAGTGGGAAATAAGCGTGAAATTTTATTTGAATGTATGTATACTTTAAAGGGTTTGTGTTGGGACGATGGAATGTAAGACAATTCCTGAAGAAAGACTGTGATCAAACTACTGATAATGGTTTAGAATATTGTGCCTTTATTAGCACATTCTACGATGAGGTTCGTCTAAAACTGAGAACATCCTATCCCAACGGAAAATACCAAAAACCCGATAGCATTTTGCTTTTTTTTCTACGAGTGACCATTACTCTATGTCGGTCGAATCTCGCCTTACGAGCAACACACCGTCACCACTAAATCATAGTTTGTTCGTTGAAATAACCACAAAATTAATAAACACAGCAACGTTTACGAGGCAAGCTACGCATCTGTAAAACAAATCGGCGATTCAAATAAACATGTGTCCGTTATGCCATAACATGTCAATGCTGGGACGCAATTCTCTAACGATCGACTTTATCTCGGAATCGAGATCAATGTATCTCTACTACAAAATGTCGAAGAATGTTTTTCGAATATTTTATTCTCAGTCCAAGCAACTCTAGCAATTCGAGAATACTATATTAAGAAAAAATTGCTAAAAATAACGCGGAGTCGCACACAAAGGGTTCTGTGAAAAATTAAAACTCGTTTCTTGTACTATTTTTTCATTGTTATTATTTCTTTTCAGCGGCAATAGAAATACACATTGTGTAAAAAATTCAACTGTCTACCTATTACATGTAAGATGAACAGCGGAGTTTAGTAAAAGTAAAAAAAAAAGTCAAAAAAGTCAAAATGTTTTATTCAAAATAGGAACTTAGAAGTCCACTTATTGAACGTCATTTTAACTCCATCGCTTCAGCATGTATGGTTGAGGAGAAGAAGCGGGCAAGAAACTCCTCAACACAATATTCTTTTAATCAATTGTTACTTAATACTAAATTGGGTTATAATTTCGTTATTTTTCGTTGTCGCATTGCGCTGTGCTGGAGGAAATCTGTTCCAAGCATCATTGTCATGTATTCGGGTCCCCTTTGGGTACGAAACTTAAAACTATTCTTCGATCATCAGATTCTAAGATCCTGTCTACTATTACGGTTCATGAAACAGTCCCACAGTCAGACAGGCAGACGAACGGATCCCTGTCCCATTTACACTTTGGGTATAGAATCTCAAAAAAAACGACCTTCGAGATTTTGTAGTAGAAATACAGCAAACTCGATTCCGAGATTAAATCGATTGCACGAGAATTGCCCCCCAGATAGCTCTCTATATAAGTTAGATAGACTTCGGGAAACTTTTAGATGTCACAATTATGTTGCTTGAATCTGTGTCTTAACAATGTAGGCATAGGGTCTAGTATTTTTCTAATAGATGCAAATAGTTTGGTGTTAGTTTTCGTGGAATCGTCACATGACCTATGTTTTGAGTGCTTTAAAGTCGGTTGGATGTCAAATTATAGTGATTTATGGTTCACAGCGAGTAACCAACTAGCCGCATGTTGGACTTTATTGAATTAGCTGAGAGTCGTAATTTGTCTAACTCTGAGTGGGTACAGGGACAGACGTAAATACTTGTGTATGGTACATGGAGGAAACACAACACCTCTTTCATGGGGGGTCGGATAAGACGGACAGATGAGTATTACAATACAACACAATAACTCTTTATTATACACCAAAAATAACACAATATGGATACCAACATTAACTAAAGTACAATGGGCGGTCTTATCGCTTTTAGCGATCTCTCCCAGACAACCTTAGGATGGATGAAACTGAGAGATTATTGTATTATGAATTCGACGGTATCGAAATTAAATTGCGAATAGATAATAAATTCTATAAAAAAAAGTATCCCAAAACATAGCAAAAATGTATTCCGGTTCTAATTTTAAAATAATATCATTTTTTATTTATAATATTATAACAATAAAGAAGTAATGCAGTTGAGTACTTTAGAATAACACGTGAACGTTGTTGAACGTTGAACGTGGGAGAGCCATGCTTTCGGCACGCTTGGGCCGGCTCGACCGGACCCGGAGTGATACCACGGCCTCACAGAAAACCAGCGTAAAGCAATGCATTGCGTTTCGCTGAGTGAGTGAGGTAACCGGAGGCCCTAATCCCCCCTTCCCCTCCTCTCCTCTCCCCTCCCCTCCCCCCCCCCTACTCCCACCTCAAAGGTCGGCAACGCAGTTGTGACTCTTGAGTTGCAGGTGTCCATGGGCGACGGGCGTCACTTACCATCAGGTGACCCGTCTGCTCGGTTGCCCCCTTTTTTATCATAAAAAAAAAAAAAAAAAACAAAATACTAAGAAGAACAATATACCTAAGAATAACACTAAAATGACAATAACATGAGGGGGCAAATACATTATTAATGTAGTAATATGTAGTATTTCAATACCCCTATTTCCTAGTTCTAATCTGGAAGAGATTGCTAGATGCGACGCCCATTGTAACATAATGTAAATGCACACCAATTTTGTTTACCTACTGAAAGCCACGTTACCCTGCTATAAAACCTTTAAAGTCTGTTCATGACATTATGCGGCTATGACATTTTACGAGTATGAAATTTTAAAACATGGTCGTCGCGAAAAAAAATTGTAGCAATTTTTTTTATAATTCACTATTTGGTTGTGCGCGGTTTCACCCGCGTTTAGCCTATGTTACTCAAGGATATTCTAGCTTTCCATTGGTGAAAGAATTTTTAAAATCGGTCCGGTAGTTTTTGAGTTTATTCGTAACAAAGATACAAACATACAAAAACTACAAATCTTTCCTCTTTATAATATTAGTATACTCGTAGATACATACATATAGCTATGTGCCTAGGCACCTTCATAGACATCGAAGGAGCCTTTGACAAAACCAACTTCACCAGCATAAAATCCGCACTTACAGGGCACGGGGCGGATGCGGCTATTATAGGGTGGATCGAAAACATGCTCAGCAAGAGAATAGTCAGGTTTGGTAGCGATGATCCCCAAGGGGCCCTCGTGGCTAGAGGCTGCCCACAGGGGGGAGTTCTATCACCCCTCCTCTGGAACCTTGTGGTAAATGATTTAATTGCTAATCTTAACCTACAGGGCTACTACACCATCGGATATGCCGACGATCTGGCAATCCTAATATCAGGTAACTTTGCAAATGTTGTCTGCGATGTCACACAAACAGCCCTACACATTGTGGAAAGATGGTGCCAACAGTATGACCTATCGGTCAACCCGTCCAAGACAGAACAGGTAATGTTCACTAACAAAAGAAATATAGGTAGCTACAAACTCCCTACACTCTTCGACTGCCAACTCCACCTCTCTACGGAGGTAAAATACCTGGGCGTAACGCTAGACCATAAGCTGAGCTGGAGTAGCCATCTCGAGCAGAAGCTCACAAAAGCCAGCATAGCGTTCTGGCACTGCCGCAGGATGCTGGGTAGAAACTGGGGCCTTACCCCCAAAATAACACTCTGGCTGTACAAGACAGTGATAAGACCCATGGTAAGTTATGGAGCTGTGGTTTGGTGGCCGAGGACAAAACTCGCCACGGTCGCTGGTAAATTACAATCCTTCCAGAGACTTGCATGCATGGCGGCGACAGGCTGCATGAGGACAACCCCCACGGCCGCCCTGGAAACCATGCTGAACTTAACACCGCTCCACCTCTTCCCTGGGCGGCGTCAGCGGCGGTACGTCTAAAAACCTTAAAGCTGTGGCGTGACAGAGCTGTTACCCACACGAAAATCCTGGACAATGCCGTCGTGGACCTGCCGCTACTAGCGGCGGTTAACGACAGGATACCGGTAAGGTTTATATTTGACAAAAAGTACAAGATACAACTCTTCGAGGAGGGGACTGAGAGTCTGAACCTCCGGGAGCTACGCGTCTTCACGGATGGCTCAAAAACGGCCTCCGGCACAGGGTGCGGTGTGTTCTCAGAAGACTTACAAATTTATCTATCCAGGCCCCTGGGAGCTCACAATACAGTCTTTCAGGCTGAGTGCGTGGGCATCTACATGGCGGCAGCGGCCATAGCTTCAAGGAGAGTAAAAGGTGCATGTATACGTATCCTCTCTGACAGCATGGCGGTTCTACAGGCCCTCCGTAGTAACTCAATCAAATCGAGTCTCATCATGGAGTGCCATGAAAAGTTGACGGAGGTAAGCTCCGTCAATACAATCACTTTGCAGTGGATCAAGGGTCACAGTGAGTCGCGCGGAAACGACGCGGCTGACGAGTTGGCCAGAAAGGGATCAGGTATGGCGGCGATAGGCCCAGAGCCCATGGTGCCCCTCCCCTTCGGCTGGTCCCGCACACAACTGCGACTCCGTGCTCAGGCTGAGCAGGAACGGGCCTGGACCGGCCTGGGTGAGTGTAGACAGGCGAGATCGGCGGTACCACACCTGGACCGGCGTCTCTCTCGCACCCTGATAAACCTGAGCCGGAAACAGCTACGTACGGTAACTGGGGCCATAACAGGCCACGGTCCTTTTAACAAACATCTGTTTACTCTAGGTGTCACCGACAGCCCCCTGTGCAGAGCGTGCATGGAGGCAGAAGAAACGGCTGCGCACGTGCTGCTGGAGTGCGAAGGCGTGGCTCAATACCGGGCGAAGCACCTTGGATCCCCGAGGTCGCTCCCCGAAGCCCTCAAGGACGTCAAGTCGCTGCTGGGCTTCCTGGAGGAGCTGGGATGGCAAGAGTAGAGCCATTCCCACCATCACGCAAAATAGGCGCAAAAATGACGTCGAGTTGCGGAAACAAGCCCGCGTTACCATACCATACCATACATACATATAGATATTGATAAAAAGTACATTGACTTCTTAAAATAGTCAGCTTTTCTTAAACCTCACATAATCGAATGCCAAAATTGTGTTTGGAGGAGAAAGCCAATCTTCTTAAATATAATCTCCTAATAAGAAAATAGATTAACGAATTCCTTTATCTGCTTACCCTCGTCACTTCGCAGAGCACGTAAAATCGCGTCTTATGAGAATATTAATAAGGCACAGATTCCATCGATCGAGGATAAAATCAGAAGTGTTGGGGAAAACAATATCAAAATGTCGTCATCTGTCCTCTATAAGGTTGTCACTGCGTTGCATTTTTAATCTCCGATGTTTTCATGGTTTTTTATTATTATTATTTTGTATTGTGATCCTCAATAATCTTAAGTACCTAAGATAAAACTAAAAAAAAAATTTTCGTTTCTTAGAATGTATTTATTCGTCGACTTGAAAATTGAATTTCCTAACAAAACACGGTAGATATGTTTAAAGATAAAAAAATACTCAAATCTTTATCTCTGAGAGGGTCGGCAGAGGTATTCTATTTTTTTTTAATACAATATTTTTTTTTTTAAATTTCACTTTTTATAATTTTGTTTTACATATTATTGGCCATATTTTGTATAATGTTTAAGCTAGGTACTCGTATATTTATTAATTTCCACTGTCATTTCAGTAAAATCTCTTTTTACTATATAATAATATAATATATAATAATATAATATATAATATATATATATAATATATAATATAATCTCACGCCTTTCATCCCCGAGGGGGTAGGCAGAGGTATTCCATTACTGGATATACCCACATTTCACGAGATACATTGGACCCCTAAGCGTGATAGGTGGTGAGCCCATCGCCGGACCGGGTCTGTTTACACATGTCTCAGAACTAATTCTGAGACCTGTGGGTTTCCTCACGATGTTTTCCTTCACCGTCGAGCTAGTGATAAATATGTACGTAAGTTTTTGAAAAACTCATTGGTACATGCCAGGATTTGAACCCGAGCCTCACTGATTTTCGGCCGGCTCTTTAACCGTCCGGGCTATCACTGCTCTCTTTTTACTGTGGCTTGTTTTGATTTTTTAATTCTTTAGGTGGCATAAAAATACTGGCCGCTATATCGCCACCAGCCGAATACCTGCATCTATCAATTTGCAGCCAACTTAAGGATGGCAAACATTTCCCGATTTCAATTGTACCTATCCGAATAGTCGAAAAAAGGATTGAAATTCTAAAAAATACACCTCTGTGACAACCCTATTTGCCGACGGTGACGCCTGTGTCTAAGTGCTCTTCGAGAAGTTTTCACAAAGCTAATGACAGATAAGAGTTTTTATGTAAATAAGATGATTCTGGATGAGAATGTATTATGTGCTCAGCGCAGCGATCGTGGTTGTTGCAACAAATATATCTATCTGGGGAAAAGGACATTTTGGGAAAAATACATTTTGGATTTAAAAGGACAGACTTATCATATCAATAGTGATTTCTTGATACGTATTTAAACAAGCAACATATATACTAAGATTTTAAAATGATTTGAGTCCTTCCAGAATTTGTGATCCACCCCGCTGTCTGAAAAAAAACTATTAAAATTAAAAAAAAATGGTTTTACCTCAGATTGGCCTTAGTACCAATTCTGGGACCAGCGGGTTGCCTTACGATGTTTTCCTTCACCGTCAAGCTAGTGTTAAAGATGTATACAAGGTTTTGAAAAACTCATTGGCATTACGCAAGGATTCTAGGATATATCATTTCGAAAATGTAATTTTCCGTAAAACATCTGTGACTGTTTGCGAATGACATTCTGCCTGATCCACTTACAGATAGACCGGACCTAAGTACAAGCTAATCAAAAGTCATAAATCATTTTCTGTAGGTACAAAAAGTACACTTAGAAAGGTCAATAGTCTAATAACAAGGCACTCTGAACTTGTCCCTGAAGATTAGCTAAATGTAAACAGCAGCCCATCTCCACCGACGAGTTGCTGGTTCCAAATGCAGTACCCCGAGAAGAACCAGCAAGAAACTCAAGGGCAGCTCTTTTTAATCTCATGTCTTTATCATGGAATTAAAACTAACAGCACAACAATACGCATACGTCAGTCCTCAATAATGCAGCGGGATAAGATCCAATTCTTCTGGCCGAGTGTTTCCATTGCCATACAAAATTCAAGGTTCGCCCGGGCTCGGTAGTAATCTCGCCATCGCCTGAATTTTTCATACATTTCCAGTTATACACTACAACTGTTGGATTCTTGTTTATTGTTTTGCTTATTGGACGGATTATTAGGTACTTGCAAGTGAAGTCAGAGAGCCTAGCTAGTGCAATGGGTGTTTTCAACCGACTTTAAAAAAGGAGGAAGTTATCAATTTCGCCTTATGTTTTTTTTGTTACCTCACAACTTTTGACTGGGTGAACCGATTTTGATGATTATTTTTTTTATTTGAAAGCTGGTGCTTCCCGTGTAGTCCCATTTCCAGGTCCAATTTTGTCCAGTTCTGACAAAACTAAAATTTATTGAAGAAATATATTTTTATGGCGTTTCTACAGTAACATGGAAATACTAGTGTGCATCTGTATTGAGGGCCCACTTTTTAAATTATTGCGAAACGAAATGATACTTACAGGGCATTTACTTAAAATTTGGTAAACCTAAAGCAAAGATTCTTAAATTTCTTAAACGTGAATCAAAAGAGTTATGGTCAAATAGCTTGGGCCCTCAATCCTGACGCCTGCACAAAACGGCATAGTCGAATCTCAGAAAGTACTATCCCTGGGATAATAATTTTTATTCGAGTATTTAGTTAGGAATTTCTTAAATACATTAAGAAATTCTCAAGTCTTAAGAATGCGACAATACAGATTTATGGCGGTTTAGCTTGGGCCCTCAATTCATCAATTTTGATATTGTAGAATCAGCAAAAAATATGAATTTTTCTAAGGAAAGATATTAATACGACTATAATATATTTGAGTTCCATATCTCGGAAAATTTGTTAAAAAGAAATAACGACACAAAAGTTAATTGTTAAAAAGTTATTGAAATTCGTATTTTTTCAAAACGTCTGAACTGAGGGCCCAAGGTTTTTGTCAGTATTGACTAGGCTAAGCCTTCTACACTACCGCACTTTAGGCTAAGTATTTTAACAAATTTTTAACTAAAAGGCTACAAAGCGTCCATTCTTCTAAATGCCGTACTTTAGGAGGAAATTGATTTTCGATGTTTTATATGAGAAAATTCAGTAGGGTGACCATAATGTTTATCGTAAGTATAAACAAGTATTCGTTGTGATCATGTAAGTAGTATTTTGTAAAGCGCCGATACAATATATATAATTATACAACGCGTAACAGAAAAAGCGCAATTCCTCATACACCCCGGTTAGTAAATTAATATAAAAAAAGATGCAATCGAACTTTAGTTGTCCAATTTTCTTAAATATCGTTCTATAATAGTACGATTTTAATAGATAGCATTAAATTCAGCTATGCTAATTCATTTTTCGGAAAAAATTAACACATATTAAAAATAGATGAAATCGAATATGTAGTCGATACTGAACAAACTAATTTCAGGAATTGCACTTATTCTGTTACATATTGTATATAATATATAAAGCTCGATATAATTATATACGATTAGCTGTGCTGTGCCTTCACCTACGTATGCGTGGAAAAATAAAATAAGAAAGTGCCAATAATCAATGAAATTATGTATTGGACGTATTAAAATTATGACCCTGTATATTAACAACTAGCAGTGCCTTGCGGTTTCATCCGCGTAGTGCCCGTTCCCGTGAAAATACGGGAATAAAATATAGCCTTTGTTACTCCCTGATAATGTATCTTTCCATTGGTAAAAGAACTTTTTAAATCGGTTACGTGGTCTAGGCCTGTTCCCGTGGGAAAATTATAGCACATGTTACTCCCAGAAAAGTACGCTTTCTACTGGCAAAAGATTTTTTTAAATCGGTAAAACCGATAGTATCGGAGCCTTTTTAATACAAAAAATCAAAACATTCCTCAATCCAGTATATTCCAGTTCCCTTGGGAATATCAAAAAAATCCTTCATAGCGGTTGTCTACGACATAGAAGACGCCTACATAACATATTAGAAATTGCGGGTGTCCATCGGCGTTGCCTGCGCGGATCCGGTTTATTCCCGTTCCCGTGGGAATTTCCAAAAATCTCTTCAAAGCGGTCGACTACGATTTCTTTTTTCACCTGTTTTTATATTTTCCCGTGCGAATGAGATATTTTTCTGGAATAAAAAGTACCCTAGATGTTGACCCGAATATTCAGTTATATCCATACCAAATTTCATCAAAATCCGTCTAGTAGTTTTTGCGTGATGCGTGCACAACCAGACAGACAGATATAGACAGACAGACAGACAGACACAAATTTAAAAATATGTTGTTTTGGTATCTATATCGATAATTATATAGACTAGATAAAATAGACTCGTTAAAATTTTCAAAAAACATTTCATATACAGCCACGGCCCCGTTAGAGTTTTGTTTTATGTATAACATTTTTACATATTTAGCTTACAAATAAGGGTAACCTTAATTTGTTTTTAACAAGAAAATAAAAATAATATGAAACCCTGACAAAATCTTTATTCTTTTACATTATAATCTGCCAAAACATATGAAATAGTAAAATAGTATAATTATATTATACTATCACTAATATGAGTCAAAACCCGAAATACACAGCAAAATGAAAATTAAACAAAAAACATGACGGGGACGCGCGTACGTCAGGCGTCAAAAATACGAATACTATGATAACCATTTAAATAACACCCTATAGTAATTATTGGATCACACAAAACGTAATCGCTTCCGACAACAACTTATGAAATATCTTATATGAGGGTACATGCTGATTTGTCTCAAAAAAGTAACAAAATCATATACACCCTACTGAATTTTCTCATATAAAACATCGAAAATCAATTTTCTCCTAAGTACGGCATTTAGAAGAATGGACGCTTTGTAGCCTTTTAGTTAAAAATTTGTTAAAATACTTAGCCTAAAGTGCGGTAGTGTAGAAGGCTTAGCCTAGTCAATACTGACAAAAACCTTGGGCCCTCAGTTCAGACGTTTTGAAAAAATACGAATTTCAATAACTTTTTAACAATTAACTTTTGTGTCGTTATTTCTTTTTAACAAATTTTCCGAGATATGGAACTCAAATATATTATAGTCGTATTAATATCTTTCCTTAGAAAAATTCATATTTTTTGCTGATTCTACAATATCAAAATTGATGAATTGAGGGCCCAAGCTAAACCGCCATAAATCTGTATTGTCGCATTCTTAAGACTTGAGAATTTCTTAATGTATTTAAGAAATTCCTAACTAAATACTCGAATAAAAATTATTATCCCAGGGATAGTACTTTCTGAGATTCGACTATGCCGTTTTGTGCAGGCGTCAGGATTGAGGGCCCAAGCTATTTGACCATAACTCTTTTGATTCACGTTTAAGAAATTTAAGAATCTTTGCTTTAGGTTTTACAAAATTTTAAGTAAATGCCCTGTAAGTATCATTTCGTTTCGCAATAATTTAAAAAGTGGGCCCTCAATCCAGATGCACACGAAATACTAAGCACTTTTTTTTTTCTTCTTTAGAAGATCGCACACAAGTGAGGATTTAAATTTATTTTTAAAAAAAAAACCCGGAAATTACTCTGGAACTACAACTCCACACCTAGAACAACATTGCCTCCTTAAATCTGCCCAGTGAATTATTCACACTGTAATCGGTGCCGGCTCCGGCCGACGCTAGTGAAAAGTTAATTAATTGTGCGCCATTTATTATGCACGCAAGTGTACGGGAACAATGGAGGAGTGATCCTTTTTACGAGGCGGCGTGTGCGAAATTGTGGATTGGTTTTTAGTCCAGTCAAAATAGACATTACAGTTTGCATTAATTCCCAACAAGCTGGATTTTTGTGCAGGCCTTGAATACGTCATTACAAATGACATATCAAAAGTCCCCATCGATCCCGCTTGTGCGTTGTTTTTTATTTCACAAATTTGCGTTTTTTGCGTATTTATTATGCACGCAAGTGTACGGGAACAATGGAGGTGTGTTCCTTTTTACGAGGCGGCGTGTGCAAAATTGTGGATTGGTTTTATCAATCAATCAATCAATCAATCAATCTTTATTCATCAAACAGTATATACAACTGTGTGCGAAATTGTCAAAATCATTTCTCGCTTTGGTCGTTTGGCGATTGTTTTTAGTTTTGTCTGCGTCTTACTCAACGTTAACAGACGGTGTGGCAGGGAAGCTACAATACATACAATATACATACATAATAAAAAATTAAAAAATAAAAAACAAATAATCTCACGCCTTTTATCCCCGAGGGGAGTAGGCAGAGGTATTCTATTACTGGATATATACCCACATTTCACGAGATATATTGGACCCCTAAACGTGATAGGTGGTGAGCCCATCGCCGGACCTGGTCTATTTACACATGTCTCAGAATTAATACTGAGACCTGCTGGTTTCCTCACGATGTTAATCACATACATAATCTCACGCCTATTTTCCACTATGGTAGGCATAGACAATAGACTGCCACTTTCTACGAACCTGGCAGATCTATCGTGCTTCATCCACATCCATCAAACCCCTCATGCATCCTCGTCAGTTTCGGGTACTCTTTTTCTGGCCTTCCTTCAGTACATCGCCGATCTGGTCGATGTATAAGTACGCCTAGGTCATCCTCTACCGACTCGCCCATTCACAACACCCTTGTATTTCATTCACCCTCTCTATATTTTTTATTTTCTTTTATTTGGGTTAAAAAACAGTTACACAATATGACCAAACCACCTCAGCATTCCTTATTCAATCGTAATATATTAAAAATACATACAAATACATACCATCAACCCATAACAGCACACTGCTGAGCTAAGAGAGCCTACTCCCACCTCAAAGGCAACGCAGTTGTGACTCTTAAGTTGCAGGTGTCCATGGGCGACAGTAGTCACTTGCCATCAGGTGACCCGTCGTCGGCTCGATTGCTCCCTATACAATAAAAAAAGGGTATTTCCTTACACTTGGGTCATCATCTGTCACGATAGCCCACCGCATGTTGGGAGATGTTGTTAGGCTATTTGCCCCTGTCAAAATGTTTCAAGCCACCCAAGGGTATCTGACATGACTTAACGAAAACTGGAACCAATGTGCCTATCGAAAACGATGTAATCCCTAGGCGGTCACAACTTACTAATAATAATAATAAATACTCTCACGCCTTTTATCCCCGAGGGGGTAGGCAGAGGTATTTCATTTCTGAAAGTACCCACTTTTCACGAGAACATGCGACCCCTAAACGTGATAGGTGGTGCCATCGCCGGATCGGGTCTTTTACACATGTCTCAGAATTAATTCTGAGACCTGCGGATTTCCTCACGATGTTTTCCTTCACCGTCGAGCTAGTGATAAATATTTACGTAAGTGTTGAAAAACTCATTGATTTTCATCATGCGATGCTATCGCTGCTATAACTTACTGATGTAAGGACATTAGTATTAACTTCCTCATTACTTAAGACCTGTAAGAGACGGTTAGAATATTCCAGGTCTTCCAGGTGTCTCGCAGAACAGAAACAGCGTCTGCATATTTGAACAGTCCGTCCGTCCGTTGCGTTCCAGAGAATATTCCAGAAATTATGCGGAGCGCTCGTCCGTAGTTTTTGCAATTTCTCGTTGAACCAACGAGTCTGTTTCAACGGGGTTTTGTAAAGAAATGCTTCGTTTTAAACGGACAGAGCTTTTGAGGTGATTAAAAAAGTTTTTTTTTTTTTCAAGTCAAGACTAACAAGGAGTACATTTAAGCTATCCTTTTTTAATTAAAAAGTAACACTTAAAGAAGCATCGCGTGGTATGTTTAATAAACTTATTAAAATTTTGAGTAAAGAGTGTACGAGTAGCACTTCTAAGTTTTGTTTATCATGCGCTGATTTAACAATTGATACAACAGTTGCCACACTATAAGAATGCTTTGAAGGTGTTCAAAAGGACAAACAAACGTATAAAGCAGTGACAAAGATCCTTTGTGGGTCTAAATCCGTTTTCATCCCTCCTTTATTTTATTCAACTGTAAACTTCCCACCTGGTGGTATAAGGTTTTAGAAAATCATATTATGTATTTTTGTGGTACAAAGTATATTGACATTTTCAGAACATTGTCTTTAGATACAGATATAATCTGATTTAAGGTGAGTCAAAGTCACACCGTTTATTAACTTCCTCCTGCGTAGCATTATAAGAGGAAGTTGATGGTTTGAGTAGGATGTCTGTCTGTCTGTCTGTGTGTTTGTCGACAGGATATCTCCGGATCTACTGGACCGATTGACTTCAAATTTGGTCAGTAGATCCGGTCAACCTTAGATCAATACCTCGATCGAGTTTGAATTTCAGACCCGTGGGTCAAAAATGTCAAAAATTTCAAAAATTTCAAAAATCTCAAAAATCTCAAAAATTTCAAAAATGTCTAAAATGTCTAAAATGTCAAAAACGTCTAAAATGTCAAAAATGACAAAAAATTTAAAATGTCAAAAAGGTCTAAAATGTCAAAAAGGTCAAAAATGTCAAAAAGGTCTAAAAGGTCAAAAATGTTAAAATGTCAAAACTGTCAAAAAATGACAAAAATGTCAAAAAGGTCTAAAATGTCAGAGGTCTAAAATGTCAAAAAGTTAAAAATGACAAAAATTTCAAAAGGTCAAATGTCAAAAAGGTAAAAAATGTCAAAAATGTCAAAAATGTCAAAAATCTCAAAAATCTCAAAAATCTCAAAAATGTCTAAAATGTTTTCGTTGTTGGCAGTAAACAGGTGGAAGTTTGTCCATAGAATTACATTCTCTCGTTGGTTTAGAAGTCGCTTCAGCGAAAAATATATACCTACATGTGATATTTCGTGACTTTTTTCCGAATCTCTCCCCCCCCTTTCGAGCTTCACGCGACTAATGGACGACCCCTATACAACAGAATAACATGTAGGCTACTCTTAATACCGGAACACGAGCATAAACTAGAGTTCTATAAGTTAAAAGTTAATGTTCTGTTCAAGTAATTTAAACTACACACACCGGCACAATTAGCGGAACAGAAAAAAAAGGGAGTATTTACGCATTTTTGCGTGTTACTGGCCGGCTAAACAAGCTTTTTTTAAATTTGGGTTTTAATTTAAAAATGGAATACTAAGCGACTGCCCTTTTTTTCATTCTTTTGTTTTAATTTTCATTGATTCATTTTTTCCACCGCTTGTCCGTTTTTAGAAGGTTCGTGAATTCCATTTGAAAAGCTTTGAATTGCAGTTTTTGAGGCTTTTGAGTTTTTTCGCATATTGATAATTTACGAGCATCTAATTATGCCTGATTTAACGCCATCAGAAATCATTAGGGCAGATCAAATGAGGAGAAATGGTCAAACCTACAGATCGATTGCCAGAAGCCTTCGTCGATCGTTATCAACGATTTATCGTAGCATCCAACGATACAGATTGACGAATGCTCTAGTGAGAAGGAGAGGACAAGGCCGGAAAAGGTGTACTTCAAGGAGGGATGACCGTTTTCTCCAACTTCAAGTCCGACGGAACACGAGACTAACGGCGGTGCAGGCTCGAAATTTACTGGAAGAGGTACGAGCAGTAAGGATGAGTGAGCGGACAGTTCGTAGAAGATTCGAAGAAGTGGGTATAGGCTCGTATGTGCCCGCCAAAGCCCCAAAACTTGAGAGACATCATCGCACAAACCGTCTACACTTTGGTCGTGAACATCGTGATTGGGACTTCGACGACTGGGGACAGGTTCTTTTTACTGATGAATGCAGAGTTATGTTAAATCAAATTGATGGAAGGCAGCGAGTATGGAGACGCAAAGGAGAACGGTATATCCAGTCTAATTTTGAAAATACAGTTGCATATGGCGGCGGTTCAATTATGGTCTGGGGAGGAATATGTTTAGGAGCTCGTACGGAGTTAGTAGTGGTCGATGGCGGGAATCTGAATGCTGATCGGTATATCAGGGAGATTTTAGAAGAACATGTTGTGCCATTTGCCCCCTTTATTGGTAACAACTTCATTCTAATGCAGGATAATGCTCGGGCTCACAGTGCTCGCACAGTACAGACATACCTAAACCATGTTGGTATAACGGTGATGGAGTGGCCAGCACGGTCCCCCGATATGAACCCTATAGAACACGTCTGGGACTTGCTAAAGAGGAGTGTAAAGTCAAGAATGCCCCCTCCCAATAATCTCAACGAGTTGCGAAACGCATTACTTGAAGAATGGCAGAGGTTGCCCCAAGAAACCATTGATAACATCATCCGCAGCATGCCCAGACGGATGGAAACCCTCATCAGAGCACGAGGAGGAAACACTCGATATTGAACAGTCATTGAAATTGTTGTTAAACTTTGGAAAATCTTGAATTTTCTGCTGTTTCTCTATAATTAAAAATCGAAGAAAAATGCATTTTGTTTAATTTAATTTTTATTTTTATAAAATTTTAAGTATGGTGTTACAAATGAATGTCAAAACATGTTAATTTAATTGTTGTTTCATTTTAAATAATATATTGTTTAAAAATTACATTCATTGTTCTAAATTCCCTCTTTTTTCTCCTTTTTTTTTCTGTTCCGCTAATTGTGCCGGTGTGTGTATTCGGCTTAAATAAAAGAAACTCACGCCTTCTGTCCCCGAGGGGGTAGGCAGAGGTATTCCATTTCTGGATATACCAACTTTTCACGAGATATACTTTGGTTGGACCCCTAAACGTGATAGTTGGTGAGCCCATCGACACACGTCTCAGAATTAATTCTGGGACCTGCGAGTTTCCTCACTATTCAGCTTATTCAGAGCGAAACTAGGAATGTACTAGGGTAGGCAATGGAAATCACTGAAGTTTTATTAATAAACCAACGGTGTCGCATGCAAATGATATTAGAACGCGGGCGTGTAAAGGAGTGGATTCCAATTCCAACAAGTGGCTTCTGCGATATTGCCTTGGCTCTGCACGTGGGGCTGGTGCAATGTCGAGCACTGGAAGGTGCGACTTATATTTTTTATTTAAATAGATAAGTCTGATAGAGCAGTGATAGCCTTTACGGTTAAAGAGCCGGCCGAAAATCAGTGAGGCTCGGGTTCGAATCCTTGCATGTACCAATGAGTTTTTCAAAAACTTACGTAAATATTTATCACTAGCTCGACGGTAAAGGAAAACATCGTGAGGAAACCCGCAAGTCTCAGAATTAATTCTGAAACATGTGTAAATAGACTCGGTCCGGCGATGGGCTCACCACCTATCACGTTTAGGGGTCCAATGTATCTCGTGAAATGTGGGTATACCCAGTAAAGGAATACCTCTGCCTACCCCGTTGGGGATGAAAGGCATGAGTTTTTTTTTATAAATCTGATTTGGGTTATTTCAAATGAATTTTCACATCTGCTTGCCACTCTCTATCATCTACACACAAAAAAATGTCATTTCGGCGTAATCATAAAATAACGTGACGTTGGTCTAAAACAGGTGCATTATCGTAAAATAAGGAAATAATAGGTTAATATTATGCTATAATCGAAATATATTAGTTGGAATCGAATTGTTTGAGTAAGTAATGCGATATTATGATTCTTAGCATCGTAAAAATTTGTCACACAATACAATATTCTCTTCTTCAAATAATAACTCACTGTACTATAAATTTGTGTGATATTGATAAAATAAGATTATAATTATAAAACACAATGACACCGTCGCCGTATTTTTATAGATTTCCTAGTTGAATATGAAGAAGTATCACCGAAAATACGATGAAGTCCTAGCACCACATTTAATTTTATAGAATAATGTGAATCCTACTAAAATTGATTACAGAATCTTATTTTTAGAGTAAGCATCATATTAATATAAGTGATGATTACTAAAATACGACTACAGAATCTCATCTATGAGTATGCATAACATTCTGTGTGATTCCTTAAAAATATGATGACAGCACTTTCGGCGCTAGCTCCAATCGCTCCATTCCGCTCACATAATTATAACAAAGACATGATATTTTTTAATTTTAATTTTTTAAGTCTGAAACTGGAGCATTGTCGTACAATAAGGAAAAAATAGGTTAATATTACGCTATAATCGAATTAATAAGTTAAGTTGGAATAGGTAATGCGATATTATAATACTTAGCATCGTAAAAATTGGTCACACAATATAATATTCTGTTTTTCAAATAATAACTCACTGTACTATAAATTTGTATAATATTTATAAGTAAGATTATAAACATAAAACACAATGACACCGTCACCGTACTTATATAGATTTCCTAGTTGAATATGAAGAAGTATTACCGAAAATACGATGAAATCCCAGCATCATTTTTAATATTACAGTCATATTATTTTATGCGCTAAGCATATTAATATAAGTGACACTACATAGAACGCGCCAATAGACGGCCGAGTTCTAAACCGCGCTATCGAAGTTTTCTAATAAGTTTGTATAAATACAACTGTCCAACATCAACCGTTGGACCGCGGTCCCCAGGCACGATCACTTCGCCGTGCGGAAGATCTTCCCTTTTCACGATGGAGATCCCACCTCCACTCCTCCATACTCCTCTGACCCTCGACACCTGGACTAGACGTAACTGGATATATGAGGAAGTCATCGGCAAATAGTAGAAAAATAATAGTGGAACACACTAGTGTTAACGCACACGTAACGCAAACAAGTGTTGTCATACGTTCTCGATAGATGGCACCATGGTCGAATTAAAACGCACTATCATTTGACTCAGGGTTTAGATATAAGTAGTCAAGATGCATTTGACATTGTATCCACTCCACCATAAATTAAATCCTACCCTCACTGTTTTTTAGTTTTATTTCACCTCTGCTGACGCCTCACCGAGCCTAGCGTGTTACAATTTTACAAAACTTGAAATATGAGGAAGTCCTCGATAAATAGTAAAAAAAATAATAGGACATAACTGGAGGTACGAGGAAGTCATCGATAAATAGTAGGAAATATAATAGTACGTAACTCGAGATATGATGAAAGCAAACATAAATAGTAGTAAACATTCACATTATGTATGCTCGTCCGACTAAAGCCATGGTGACACGTCATCTTAAATGCAGTTATCATCATCAGACATGTTATCATCTTTCTTTTTGGTGATATCAGTATGCTCCGTCCTTGAGGTGAATTCATCTTACTTAAGCTGATTTCACGTCTTTTATGATTACCAGTTTTCTCAGTGTAGCCTGCTACTCATAAAATCGATAATTGCCGCTTAGAGGGGTTTCCGCGCGGACAACGCCGCTGGGCACCATCTAGTTAATAATAAAAACCAACTGTGAAAATAACCTCTACCATTACTGCTTTAACCTTTGGCCTGCACCAGCTTAAGTATCTAGTTCAAATTCAGAACCCCTAAGCTGTCGAGACGGATTTAGACCCAAGTTTAACAGGCGTAGATGTTCAATTTGGAAACTAAAGTCTGTTCCACACTCTCTAAATTCGAAGAGTCATGTCTAATTTAGTAAAAATAATAATAATATTTATTTCATAAACTTAAGCCTACGGATATAGGTACAATAGAGTGTATACTTCGTTTTCAATAAGTGTCTGTTTAAATAGGTGGATCTCTGACTCCTAAACTAGGATGCCCTGTATAATAGGAGTCAGCGGTCCTCACGTCTATGTACTCCTAGTCTATCTACCATTTATGAAATTTATTCAGTGTCGTATTAAACAGCTGCTTATTCGAGTTGGTCTTAATGAATTCTACTCTAAGAACAAACACAATTAATTTGTAAGACGAATTTGTAATCCGGTGTGAAACTACTCCAGTGACGAAACTATACAACTATTAAGGACCAAATTTCCAATTTCCCGAATGTCTAAATGTTTCGAAGTGTCTAATTTCCATAACGTCTAATTCCAAACTGTATAATTGGAGACTCCGCTCAATTTTCATCGGTGTGCACAGAGACTTAGAACTCAGATAATCTCAGCTATCTCAAGTTTATAGTTGACGATAAATTTAGACAACTTGGTCTGGGTTAGTTTAACTGCGTTCTGTTACTATCGGGTATTTGACCCTCGCCCTGTAGATAAGTTAAACTTTATCAATTATTATTATCGGTATGTTTATTTATGTTTTAGGTATACCTATAGATAAAACGGTACCCTTATTTACTCAAGTACAACTCACAGCCTGAACCGGTGAACCCAAAGATTTTGGAATTTGAAATTAATATTCCTTGAGTACCCTTACTTAGGGGGGATTTTATGAAATTCGGTAGTACCAAAAAAAATAACAAAACATAAAAAGTTACGGTAAAAATACGGGTTCTGCTAATCTACATAAATACAAAAATAACTACTACTGGTTCACTTCTTACGAAATCTCCGAAAACCGAGTTTTTTAAATTCCGATTGTAGCAGAAAAAAAGGGAAGTAGCGCTGAGCATTCTGTAGTTTATACATATTATAATTCTAATACACACTCACGCTCTCTTCCTGTATTGTTGGAATAACCGCTTTACATCGGTTTTTTTACTCCAAAGGTGACAGGTGATGCGTCCATAACCGAACTGGGGTGTCGTTAAACAGTTCTTATTTATGTTCTTGTTTACTAGCGACCCGCCCCGGCTTCGCACGGGTGCAATGCTGATACTAAAACCTTCCTCCTTGAATCACTCTATCTATTTAAAAAAAACCGCATCAAAATCCGTTGCGTAGTTTTAAAGATCTATATATAAATAAGGACAGTTTCATACTATGTAGTGATAATCGAGTTCATAAGTGAACGCGATCTCGAAACTTCTCTGTTCTCCACATAATATTCACCGACTAACGAATACTCTTCTTCGTTGTTGCAGGACGTCATACACACAATCAGCACACCACACGGACAGGTCCAGAGGATCGTCGTGTTCAAGAAAAATGGCGTCCAGGCCATGGTTGAATATCCTTTTCAATATCGCAACTAGTCGGTTTATATTGACTAGAATTAAACTAGTGGAAGAGTTGGAATGAACTTCCATCGTGAAAAAGGAAGATCTTCCTTTAGGCGAGGTGATCGTGCCTGGGGTCCGCGGTCCAATTGATGCTGTGCAATTGTATTTACACAAACTCGTGTGAACACTTCAATAGCGCGGCTTAGAACTTGTGACATCGTTGACTTTGCGCTTTAGTTAGTTCTATATAGAATCAAGAGATGTCGCTAAACTAGCACAGCTCAAAATATTTATCCGGTCAAGACGCGTAATCGGAAAACAATAGTAGTAGGCTGCTACTTGTTATAGAAATTTGCGTTGAATGAAACCGCAATATAATGCCAAGTTTTGCGATGGCTGCGAATCACAGCGAAATACTGCCTCTTTGAACTGCTATACTAAAACTAAAACGTATTGAAATATAATTTTTTTATTGATATGAAATATTTGATATTACAACTTGCGAAGTCGCAATCTCCTAAACTTGGCATTAAAACATGTACTTCAGGAGAAAATCCTCCCATTCTAAGATCGTACAATGGTCAGTCTAGCAAACATAATCAAATAATGATAAGAAATTGTGTGTCATTCTGTGTGTTGGTGCGTATCTGTATGTTTTTGCACTCCGTTCACAAACGAGCACTCCCATAGTTCGATGCAATAAACACTTTGTAAATCTCGACAACACAACGCCCTAGCAAAATAATAAAGCTGTCAAGAATCATCAACATAACTGTCAAAATTATCGCAGTATCTGTCAGTGAGTCTGTTCGTTCGTAGATGTTCAATAAGTACGAAACCTCTTATAGGAATAGAACCCATCGTAAAGCTAAAGCTGTATGTTTTTCCACGGTTTCCTAAGGGTAGGGTTGCGGTGTTAGCGGATCCATGAGCAGAGCGGGTAGTGAATTTTGATGAAATTTTCTGGCGTTTTGCACTTACCTTCCGGTACTTATTGCTTACTACTATTGTAATTATATCATAATGAACAGACTGATTGCCATGATCTTACTACAATACATAACCAGAGAGTCAAGCATCAGCATCCCACGAGCGATCACTGACAGTGTATAATCATATTGTATCTGCATTGTGTTACTTGACTGCTGAAAATATAATTGTCTAAACTATGTGTTAAAATAGTATCCCTTTAACGGGCTTAGGCAGTTTAAATTTTTCATTGGTTTTGAATCTTAATTCAATTACATAAAGTTCAATATTTGGTGATAACTAGTTTCCCTCTGCCGCTGAGGAAGGGTCGAATCAAATTAAAATGACAAAATTAATTTACAGAAATAAGGAATCAGTACGTACTTTCTTGAGGAGGAAGAATCAAATTAAAAAGATAATATTAACTTACAGAAATTCTGAATAAGTTCGTACTTTCTTCCCTTTTGTAGTTGTGCTAAAATATAAAGAGTAGTTTAAAAAAAGTGCAAGTTTTAATTATACGCCTCTATTTCTGTGACGTGGATCGCTTACACAAGAGCCACACCTTTACGTGGTAGCGTTGACCCCATTCCGTGAGTAGTAAAAAGTAAATATAAACAAACGAACCATTCTTGTGGTTTAATTTATAACTACATTTACAGTAAAAATCCAATTATAAAATGCTACTTTAATGCGTCACGTTATATAATGAAAAGTAGTTAAGATTTTATTTTCTATTTTTGTAATGACTTGTGAGTTTTGTAACAATAAATATAATGGAATAGTAATATTTAGGTTACATTTCAACTTAATATAGTTCTATTTAATAAAGCGCTAAACGATTTTGAATTGGAATTAAAGAAAATACAAGTATGTACTACGGTATTATACAACACAATGATTTTATTGTACACCAAAAACAATGCAAAATTCAACGTGCCTTCCGAAACACGGAAACGCTCCTAGCCCTGCGGTACCAGTGTGCTTGTAACGATTACACTGGTCAAGCAAAGTTGATCGCACTCAGGCAGTGAATGGGTGTCCGCCTAGTAGCATTATAATAATAACATTGTAAGACAATTCACAAAGTTATTGAGTCCCAAACTAGGTAAAACGGTTTCAAGTTGCTCCCTGTATTCGGAAGCGTTTCCCTTACATACACTTAATTCACTGTTACACAGGACAAACCAAGTACTTAAGGTTATTACAAATCACATTTGGAGGATTATTTCAATTTTAAATGTCGCCGCGTAGTTCAAGCCGAGTTCAGAGGCATTGATATTATTTAAATCTTCCCCTACTGTTACTTAATTTGAGGAATATTAACTGTAAGGGTGTATGCACACAAGAGCGGAACTAAAATCTTAAATTTTTAAAGAATTGTCGAGCATAAATAGTTTTTTTTTAAATCATTTATTTAAACGGGCTTTTAAAGAAAAACCTTTATGTCAGCCCTATTGGGCAAAACTAGAGATGAAATACACACAAAAAAAACAAATATCTTCTACACTCCCTAACTACCTAATCTTGAGACAGTTTACAACATATTTATAAACAATCAAGGACTCGGAACAAACAGGTCTCGACAAGATGCCGTGGAACATCCCGATGTCGAGCCTGTTGATTCCGAGGTCACTCATCAGGGTCGTCCTAATCTGAGCATACCGGCCACATTCCACTAACAAATGATGTAGGTCCTCGACTGTTCCGCATACTGTACAGTTCGGGGATTCTGACTTCTTCATTAAAAAACTAAATTTGTTTAATGGAATGTGACCGGATCTTATTCTATGTGTAACGACTACAAATTTCCTCGCTATTTTCGACTTGTTACAGAAATCTTATAAAACAAAAACAACAATTGCAGTTAAATCACGCTTTCACGCCTCAACCACTAAACCGATTTTAATTATTCTTTCACCAATGGAAATTGTAGCTTTTACAATATCCCTGAGTAACATAGGCTATATTTTATCCCTATATTCCCACGGGAACGGGAACTACGCCGCTGAAACCGCGGGGCGCTGCTAGTAATATAATTTTTCACGATGTTTTAGCTCTGAACGCAGCCTTACGCGGCGGATGGTACATTCTAATTTCGTTCGGAACTTCAGCTAATTTGAATAATAGCCGTCGTGGTATGGCAAAAGTATATTAATTAGTGTGGTCACAGTTTTAAACGGACGAGGAAAAGAAGGCTGGACTCTTTGTAGGGTATTCTGAAATTCAAAAATTTTTCTAAATCCATTTTTTCTCCTTTTTATTGGAAAATTCAAAAGCTTACATTTAGTTTTTACAGTCTTGTATTTTTTTTATTAAATTATTATGTTTTGTGACCAAACGAAAACACTGTTAAGGTAGGCACAAAATGTTGTTTCTCAAATTTAATTTTTTATCAAAACGTCTAATTCCTAAAAGGACTGATTTACAAAGTGTCTAATTTGAGTACCCATGTGCATATAACTGTGTTTTTAAACAATTTATTTGTGAAATACGGTTTGTTTATAAACAGCGAGCAAATTACGTTATCGGGTAAGTACTCCGACCGAGTTTGCATTAGCAAATTCCGAAAATTTTCGACAATTGTCTCAACTTCTATTGCTAACAGATTCAGCCGATATTTATGTTTTGTCGGGTCGCGTCTGGCTGGTGAGGTCGTCGCTCGATTGACCTTGCTACTACTGTTTTTAGACTGGCTACAATCACACCCAAGCGTAACTACAGAGTTTTATTAGACAGGAATTTCCTGGCGTCTACACAACACTGTCGATTCACACCGAAATAGATGCAGTCAGCAGCACAGCGGCCGGCAGTTTCACTATCAAACCATTGCAAGCTTTATCTCTATTACGAAATGCAAAAGTAGCGATAAGACCGCCGATTGTACTTTAGTTATTGTTGGTATCCATGTTGTGTTGTTTTTGGTGTACAATAAAGAGTTGTTGTATTGTATCCTTTGACAGTTTCGGGTAGAACACGCGGCCGCTCGGGGCGCCGCGAGCTGACAACCGCCTGAGTCCTTCAAGCTATCCTAAGCATTTTCTAATGGAGATAAAGCTTAAAATGGTTTCACAGTTTCCAAGTTACTGCGCCGCCGCCTACGCACCACTCTGGTGTAAATTGACCGCGTTTACCTTCATATTGCCTTTAGGTATAAATTCCTAACCTTACTGGGGCTGGGGAAAGCGAGAGGGACATCGCGATCTTCCGAGGTGTAGAGATAATATGACCGTGTCTACCGATTAACAGCACGGTCCGTAGTAAAAAGAGCTCTATTTGTTTGGCAACTTCGTTTTAAATTTATTGACTTCTACAAAATGCTGTCTGTCCCTCAACGGCTTTCGTGTGGTGACTGCCTGTGCGTCGTCTCTTCAAAACGCACTGTTAAAGTATGTAATAGGGTCCTTTGTGCAGCAAATATTTTTTAAATTTCCTCGCGCCTCCGTGCGCGGCGTTCGTGCGGTTACGTGAGTTTGAATGTTGTTTCGCAGCGTAGGTATAGAGGCATTAATGAACATGACTGCTGAAATTTTCGCATCGTGCAACCGCAGTCTTAAACTCCAGCAAACAAATGTGTGTAACACCAATGCTTTTGATTAAGAAGGTGAATGGCAGTCTTTCGCTGATGAGGCATTCTCTACAACGCAGTGTTGTAAAGATGTTATTATACTCTACATTCATAACAAACTTTTTTAACGAGGCACATTTTCTCTTACCCGCTAACTAACGGAATGCGGACACAATATTATTGTTAATATTCCTTGAGCGTCCGTGGGATGCTGATGCTAAAAAGTTAAAGTATTTAGTGCAATTGCCCAAAGCTTTTATAGTTTGTAACAGGACACATTTAAACTTACTTCAACAGTTGTAATCAGCTTCCACATAATTGATTCAAATAAAACGAAACGAATGTTATTTGAATATCGATTCACAGTATTTTTAATTCTTTGTTGGAAAAGCCTTGAATGTTTTGATGAATTTAAAGTACTAAGTTTACATCATTTCTAAGTATCACATTTTAAACTATAAATTAAAAACCTGCTCCAAAGCATCACATCGAGGCAACGTACCTATACAACTGGCAGCATTGACCCTTTGGACAGCTATGCAGACTTTCACAGTATTTAGATTCTATATTGGAACAGAATCGAATTGTTACGCGTCGGTGTAACAGACGGCCCCGGTTTTTATAACACCACGTGCTCTCAATACAATTCCGAGGCGATTTTTTTACAAAGAGCTAAATTGCTGCCATCACTCAGTGGGGAAATTATTTATATATCGTCTCGGGAGTTCTGATGTATGGCTGTTTTTCTTCCCGAGTTCACGTCTGACTAATGCCATTATGATTCATTGAATGCCGGGAACTGTAAATCTTATTTTCGTGTTCGGTGTGAATGAAAGAATCGCTTTATTTTTAAGATAGGACAGTTTATTAACACAATACATAAAATTTTCATAGACTGGACACGTTTGTTGGATTCTTGTGTGTGTGGAGTTACGAAGATAAATAACTAGGTGACCCGGCAAACGTTGCTCTGCCAAATAAATGGGGTGGGGGTAGGAGGGTGAAAAACACTTTTCATCTCTCCGGGCGGAAAGCGTCAACTTTCGGCCCGCTGCGCTGAACGAAGTTGCCGCTTTTCGCCTCCGTCGAGCTGAAAGAAAGTATACACACCTTGGGAAGTAAATAAGAAAGACTCAGATCACATGTTTCAAGGCTCGGCTTTTCGGTCGACAATTACATATGATCTGAGACATTTTACTTCCCTTGATATGTACTACTACGAACTTTTCTCATAGGTACCTATCAAATATATAAAAAAAACATTGAAATGCCTAACTTGTCATTACGAAACGGACAGAAAATAAAATCCCTGCGACTGGAAATAAACAATAAAGCCGAGATTGCATTCGCATTCTAAAATATTCATGTGCCCCCGCTTACATTTCGGCATTGCCACAACAATATGAACCTTAACTCGTTGTCACAAGTTCGAGAGCGTGGAGTCTGCGACGCGCGCAAAAGAGGCTCTCCACGGCTGCGACATATACAGCGGATGCTGCACACTCAAAATTGAATTTGCAAAGGTGAGTCTTACTGCTCTGTTACTTTTCTAGCTCTATATTACAAGTTTATATTCCTGGAATTTATTTATTCATTTATTTAACTTCATGTAAGCAGAAATGCTTAGCTCTCAGAATATGCAAGCTTAAGTGGCAATGGGCAGGCCACATCGCTCGAAGAACCGATAACCGATGGGGAAGAAAGGTTCCGGAGTGGCGACCACGAACCGGAAGACGCAGCGTTGATAGCCCCACCAGGTGGACCGACGATCGTCAAGGTCGCGGGTAACCGGTGGATGCAAGCGGCAAGTTGCCGTTCGTTATGGCGTTCTATGGGGGAGGCCTTTGTTCAACAGTGGACGTCTTCCGGCTAATGATGATGATGATGAAGCAGAAATAATTTGGCGGAATGGGTCGTAAATAATAAAAATTATATTGCTGATTTAAGAAACCTAACTCTACGGTAAATCATAATACTTATTTATGTTGATAAAATAAACTAACACATCCTAATAAACATAAATACAAAATACTTACATAAAATAAACTAGAGATGATGACTTTCGAACAATTTATCTCTGACCCTATAAAAACGCATGAATTTTCCTTTTAAAAGTAAACTTGCATTGGGATTCCCCACTTTCCAGTGTATTCTAGGACCCCAAATTGTGTAGGATATATTCTTGTGTGTATCTGTGTGTATTCTCTATTTCTTTTCTAGCTTTAAGTTATCTAAAATAATAAGTTATAAAGAGGAAAGATTTTTATATTTGCGTGTGTTGTAACTTGTATCTTTTAACGAATAAATTCAAAAGCTACCGATTTTAAAAACTTTTCGCCAATGGAATTCTACATTATCACTGAGTAACAAAATTTATTCTGAGGCATGTGTAACATAACTCGGTCCAGCGATGGACTCACAACCTATCACATACCGAACATAGGTACTCGTGAAAAGTGGGCATTTCCAGAATACCTCGGCCTACCTCCTCGGCGTAATATTAGTTATTTTATATTATTGTATTTGTATATTCCTGCAATTCCCCAGTTTTCTGTGTATTTTTGGGACTCCGAAACATGTAGTATTTATAGTAAATTGACTGCTCTGTTTATCTTCTGGCTTTAAATTACAAGGATAAGACGCATTTTGTTGTGTATATACCTAGAATTTACCAGTCTTCACCAGTGTATTTTTGGGACCCACAAAAACCTGTCAAGTTTTAGAATCAATTCTGGACCCAGCTGGTTTTCTCATGTTTTCCATGTAGCTAGCGTCTCTTTGTGATGTAAGGGTTCATTTTATCCCTTTAGCTCTCATTCTATTGGCTCAGGCCCGTTAATAATGGGGTACACTTAAAGTAAAGATAACACCACACAAAATAAACAAGCGTCGTGCACTTAGCACCCCATCCGCAGGGTAGGGTTACTGACGGATGGACGGACGGATCGGTTTTTCTATACGGCGGGGTATTAAAACATGTAGGAGAAGGATTTTTCCTCCTAAGGAGAGAAGGAAAACCTCCTTTTTGAGGTTGAAAATCGCTGCTTAGGCGATCGAATCGCTAATTTCCGATGCTAAAAGTATCTTGACTGTTTAGGCCCTTATACAAGTTATTGGACTCGATTCTGCAAACCACCTAAAATTCCTAATTTTAAGTTAGCCTATCCTTCTTTATAGATTACGGAATAAAAGGGAAGGAAACAAACCATAGATTATAGAGTAATGTCAAACGTGTAAAAACCGACTAATTTGATGTCTTATCTGTCACTTTTATCCATAACCTCCTTACATCGTTGCTAAAATTGCTAAAAACGTGTATTTGAATGCGTCCATAGGGTTCAATTTTGTTATTTTGACATTTGTGACATTGTAAATAAATATGGCGCCTATTTCTGTCCCTTTCCTTTCCAAAGTGGTGGAAAAGAATAGAGCTAACTTAAAATTAGGAATTTTAGGTGGTTTGCAGAATCGAGTCCATTGTGTGATTATCGCCTTAGATGTGAACATGCTCGTAGTTTTCTTTATAATCCTCCGAGGGCACTCAAATGTTAAATTCGGCCCGTTGGTCCGTACGTTTTAAGTTATCTTTTTTTCGCTTCACTCTGTGCAAGGATTCGCTTAAACTTTTCACCTGAATTTAATATTTTTAGCATTTCTAAAGGCGATACTCGGAATAAATGGCGTTTGGCTGTTTTATTGAAGCTTGTTTTGTACTTTTTGAGGCTACGGGCGGAGATGTCTATTTCGGTTGTCTGTCTACCTGTTTGTATCTTCTATTGATCTTCTTAATAGTGGTATGTGTGTAGGTAAATAAATGAATACATACATACATAATCTCACGCCTATTTCCGATTGGGGTAGTCAGAGACAACAGACCGCCCTTGCTACGAACCTGGCAGATCTCTCGTGCTTCCTCCACATCCATCAAACGACTCATGCTTGCTCGTCGGTTTCGGGTACTCTTTATCTGGCTTTTCTTCAACACATCGCCGATCTGGTCGATGTAGGTACGCCTAGGTCTTCCTCTACCGACTCGCCTATTCACAACACCCTTGTATAAGTATTTGTCTAGTTAGACGACTTTCATTCATCCGCTCAATGAATAAATAAATGAATGTAGGTACTTATTTAATAAGTACACTGACTGACAGACAAAAGCACACCCTTAACTCCTGTGCAATGATTGCAGTTCCTTATTTAGTATAGGTTAGCACTAAGATGGGCTATTTTCAAAATACTTCCCCCGGGGGGGGGGGGGGACATTATTCCAGGCACACGACTTATATGGTTTTCTTATGGATGATATTGTCAGAACTGGACCAAGTTGAAGTGGAACCACACGGGAAGCACCAGCTTTGCTTAAAAACAGCATCATTGAAATCCTTTCACCCAGTCAAAAGTTCTGAGTTAACAAACATAAAAAAACACGGTCAAATTGAGAACCCCCTCCTTTTTGAAGTCGGTTGAAAAATCATTGAAACATGTTTGATGGGGTATCACTTGAGACCGACTGACTTATACCGATATGGCTGATAATTTTTTTATCGTTTTGTTTATAACTAGCGACCCGCCCCGGCTTCGCACGGGTGCAATGCTAACCCTAAAACCTTCCTCTTGAATCACTTTATCTTTTAAAAAAAACCGCATCAAAATCCGTTGCGTAGTTTTAAAGATTTAAGCATACAAAAGGACATAGGGAAATAGGGACATAGAGATATAGGGACAGAGAAAGCTACTTTATTTTATACTATGTAGTGATAGTCAGGACAATGGTTATATGAAAGATTTATTTCGGAATCAATTGCACCCAAAATAAGCCGGGGCGGATAGCTAGTAATAAATACTACAGAAAAACTGAACAGCGAAGCTTCGATATGCAAATTGTGGCGGTATACAAACTGGCAACCGGTGTCAATAAAGGGATGAGTTTAAAAAATAAAAACACCGTATTTTGAATTTGGAGCGGGGAATTTCCGATCGGTCCGCGTGGAACTGTCCGATTTAAACGGTTGAGATTTTCCGAATGCGGGCCCGGTTGTAGGGGGATTTGTAGCTTTTTTGTTTTTAACACCTGCGTTGCCGGGGATGAAATTTCAATGGTAAAAATTGGTGGAATTTACTGACGGTACTTTTTAATGTTTTTACTATGTTGTCGATTACGTGGTTTAACAATCACAGTTTGTAGGTATAGGCTTTCCGTTTTTGTTGAACTGATTTAGGTTTTAGGATTCTGTACCTAAAGGACTATTATTGAGGCTAGGCCGTCTGCCTGTCTATCAATGCTATGTCTAAAAGGTTGTAACTTTTTAATCGTAATACGTAGCTGGTAAAATTATTACTGAACAGGCGTTATTATGACGAATATTCTATCAAGTAATAAGGTTAAAATGGAGGTCCTTTTACAAAATACGTCTTTTGAAGTTTTTTACTTACCTCTATCGTAATGACGGTAATACATTTAAGCGTCAAAATTTGTGTGATTGCAGTGTAAAATCTAAAGTAAAACTCCAAATAATAAAAACCGGCCAAGTGTGAGTCGCGCTCGCATCCCGAACTAAACATAAAAATTTTTTTTTTTACAAAAAGAAAAATATTATGTGGTGCCACGAAACCTTGTTTACGGTTTGGTCATTTAAAACGAATGGATGAAAGAAGAGTAACGAAAGAGATTTATGGTGCGAATGTTGAAGGATACAAGGCGAGAGGACGCCCCAGAAGGACGTTCACGGATCAAATTAGTGACGTCCTTCAAAAAGCTGGGGTCAAGAGTGCGAAGAATAAAAGAGCGTGTATGAAAAGGCTTATGAATGTGAAGGAAGCGAGGGAAGTGTGCGAAGATCGGGCAAAGTGGCGATCCATCGTCTCTGCCTACCCCTGTGGGAAGAAGGCGTGAGCTGTATGTATGCCACGAAACCCTCTGTGCTTTACGCACGCACTTGGCTGGTTTTCCACTAAACTCTCATTCGAATTTACACAACAAAAAAGACTCCGAGAATCTCAAAGAAACCGACACAATGGCTGTTAAATTTTTATCGTCACAAAACACACCATTGTCGTCAAAAAATGTATGTAAAACGCTTAGCGATCTTTTGTACGGGCTTTTCGGGATACTGTGTAAAAAAGTTTTTTTTTTCGCGTCTATCCCATTAATCATTAAGGTTTATGACGGTGAAACGTCAGAGGTATTGTCTGACGCCAATATAGGCGTAGTGGCACTGCTTAAACTTTGAACTTGGGGTCATCTTCATCCTTTTTTCCATTATAAGGAGTCCATGCAGGCTAAATAGATTACAAATACAGTCAGATATTCCTACTCAATTACCAAGGGATATGCAGTCAAATATTCTTTCTAAATTAGTAACATTCAAAGTAATTTTAAGGAAAATTTAATATTAAAGTAATGTTAAAATTTAAAGTTTATACCTACACTTACAAGAAACGTCTTTTTAAAAATATTGTTTTGTTAAATATTGTACTGGGTACGGAGTCCTTCGTGTGCGATTCTGCTCTGAGTTTTTTAAATACATCTTATGACCAGGGGGTATAAAAAGGCCGTTTCGGGTGAATCATAATAGGATCCTATTTCGATTCATATTCGAAATTTTCACCAAATACGAATCTGCTAATGAATTGAATTGTCAGTGAATCACTAAAATGAGGGACCATTTTACGAAATTTAGAGGAATTGCTTAGGATTTGCTGGGAATTCATAAAAGGAGGAATTGCTCAAAGTGGCCATTTTAGACCCACTGATATCGTAACATAATGAATAAGATTATATTAATCTTTTTTTTTTTGTTTGGACATTACTTTTCTATATTTTTGGTCAAAGTAATATTAATGTAATTTAATGACTCAAGTCCCAAGCTAACAGTGTGTCGTGTCAACCTGTTGTCACAGTTTGTAAGGGCCCTCGTGTCAGGGCTTCGATTCTCCGGCCCGCATTTTAATATGACGACCGGTCCGACCGGGCCAGGGGCGATCAACTTCTCGGATATCTCGTAATACCCGCCTTTATGTGGCCATTTTGAATTTTCTTTCGTGTTATGGAAATGTGACACGTCGTGTGCTCAGTGACGCGATAATATGAATATTAGAAAATAAAGTTTAGGTTGGAACTCTGTGTAAGTAAAATGGGGTAGCTTACAGCATCGAAATTAAATTGCGAGTAGTCATTCATTAAAAAGATAATCCCAAAACACCTTAAAATATGTACCTATTTCGATTTTCAATTTACAATTATAGCCAATTTAAAAATAATAAAACAATAAAAAAAAGTGCTGCAATTGAGTACTAGAAACTATGACGTCACGCCTTGCTATTTCAGTACATTTTCCATAGTAAAATTACGTTTTCACAGATCATAAAAAGTAACTGATTTGTGTAGGTAGGACACTACCCTATTGCAATGCTGAGAAACAAAAAATCAACCCCTAATAGAAGACCGATTTCACTGTTTTAGTAGGTAAACCATAAACCAACATTATGGTTTATGGTTTACCTACTAAAACTGTGATAGCCTTACGGTTAAAGAACCCGCTTGTCATGATCATAATCAGTGAGGCTCGGGTTCAAATCCTGGCATGTGTTTATCAAAACTTACGTACATATTCATCAATCATCACTAGCTCGACGGTAAAGAAAACCATCGTAAGGAAACCCGAAGGTCCCAGAATGATTATGAGGCATATGTAACAGACCCGGTCCGGCGATGGGCTCGTTTAGGAGTCGAATATTCTCGTGAAAAGTGGGTATTTCCAGAAATGAAATACCTGTGGCTACCCCTCAGGGATAAAAGCGTGACTTTTTTTTTATCTATTCCCAAAATGTTCTTTTCCCAGAACTACGCTTTCACAGTCTATTTCAGCGTATCTCCCTTTCTCAGAATCTACCATTTTTAGATTGTCCTCTCTTAATTAATGTACAGTCAAGAGCAAGTCAAGTTTGACACTACCAGTTTAAGCTGAGCTCTGATTTGTACTGCGCGTCATAGAATACAGGGACGGGTCAAAGTCCAAAGTGTCAAGCTTAGCGTGCTCCTGACTATACCTAAGACAGAGCCCAGCGCTTCATTATAAATGTATTTTTAGTCTTCTACCATACCAACCATTGGAAGATAAAAGTACTTCCCAAAGCGAATTGGGTAAAAAACGCTGCGTCGCTTAACTTCCGATTAACGGGAAATAGAAAAGGTCACAACGTGGTTCTCGGGAGTTCGGGAGCATCACGTGTTTTGGATAATAGGGTTGTGTCCTACCTAGTCAAATCAGTTACTTTTTACGATCTGTCAAAACGAAATTTTACTATTGAAAATGTACTGAAATAGCAAACTGTGACGTCATAGTTTCTAGTCCTCAATTGCAGCACTTTTTTGATTGTTTTATTATTTTTAAATTTGCTATAATTGTAAATTGAAAATCGAAATACATATTTTGAGGTGTTTTGGGATAATCTTTTTAATGTATGACTACTCGCAATTTAATTTCGATGCTGTCAACTACCCAATTGAGGTATTTAAGTCTTCGTAAATAAAATTATTATTCGAACGGGTTATATCTTGGTCATAACGAAGATGTGAGGGTTAATATTTGTTGCAGATTAGTTGACGGAAGGGTTAATATACGATTTGACATTAATAAGAGTGGCCCAAACGTCGTGACGTCCTTCAAAAAGCTGGGGTCCGTGCGAATAATTAAAGAGCGTGCATGAAAAGGCTTGTATGTGAAGGAAGCGAAAGAAGTATGAGAGATCGAGCAAAGTGGTGATCCATCGTCTGCCTACCCCTGTTTGATAATGGCGTGAGCTTTTATGATAGCCCAGTGGTTATAGAGCCCGCTTCTCATTCGTGAGGCTCGGAATACTGGCATGTACCAATGAGTTTCTCAAAAGCTTATGTATTTATCATTAGCCGCGTTTTCCCAGGGCTAGTATGCTCGTACCAAGTCTACTTGAAATCGACTGTCATGTAAACACATGTGATCATCGTGTACTCGGACACCGGCAGGCAAACAGTGGATTGTACGGTGTTCTATTTACACGTCCTAGCGCACTCGTATCTTGAAAATATGAATTATCTACATACATACACTTGTACTAATATTGTAAAGAGGAAAGATTTGTATTTTTGTAACGATTAAACACAGAAACTACTGGATCGATTTAAAAAATTCTTTCACCTTTAGGATTTTTACTTTTCTGGGAATAATATGGGCTCTTATTTTCCCACTGGAACGGGACTTACGCAGGTGAAATCGCTCGGAACAGCTTGTATTTTGTAAGAGAGAAGACAAGTAGATTGACTAGCGAGTAGACATTTTAATCTTCCCTTTACACCCAAATGTAAACATTTCAAATCGAACACGAATCCACGAGATTGAGTTGATAAGTGTTTACAAATATTGAACCAATGTATTCGTATTTGTATACATTAGGATCTTTGGAATATACAATATAGATTTAGAGAGTGCGGAGTAACTTTTTTAAACTTTTTTGGAGTGATTTTTTTAGGGTTCTGTACCCGAAGATCGGGATCCTATAAGCCTATGCCGTCTGTCTGTCTTACCTTGAAATGGCTGTTGGATTATTGGAAATAATCAAAAAAATATTTAAAAATAATTGGGTCTCTATATAATAAACTAGCGACCCGCTCCGGCTTCTCACGGGTGCAATGCTAATACTAAAACCTTCCTCTTGAATCATTCTATCTATTAAAAAAACCGCATCAAAATCCGTTGCGTAGTTTTAAAGATTTAAGCACACAGGGATATAGGGACAGAGAAAGCGACTTTGTTTTATACATACTATGTAGTGATATGTTTAAAAACAATGTTGCAGCAACATCATAAAATCGACAAAACTAGTGGGACTATAATTAAAAAATATATATTAATATATTTTTTGTTGTAATAAAATTTATAAAAACCGGTCAAGTGTAAGTGGGGTTACGCTAAGGATGTAGAATAAAATAAAGTTTTAGTTACTAATAATTTTTGTCTGTATATGTCACTATAACAATTATTGGACTCACACTTGGCCCGCTTTTGTTCAAATATTGAACGTGGAATGTAGCTGACAGACTAATCTATCAACTATAGCTTTGCTTAAACTTCAAAAATACATCCTATCCCACTAATATTATAAACGCGAAAATCTGTAAGGATGTTTGTTCCAGTTTTACGCAAATACTACTGAACGGATTTTGATGAAACCTTAGAGTTATACAACGCGTAACAGAAAAAGCGCAATTCCTCATACACCCCAATTAGTAAAAAATATAAAAAAATAGAGCAGTGATAGCCCGGACGGTTAAAGAGCCGGCCGAAAATCAGTGAGGCTCGGGTTCGAATCCTGGCATGTACCAATGAGTTTTTCAAAAAACTTACGTACATATTTATCACTAGCTCGACGGTGAAGGAAAACATCGTGAGGAAACCCGCAGGTCTCAGAATTAATTCTGAGACATGTGTAAACAGACCCGGTCCGGCGATGGGCTCACCGCCTATCACGTTTAGGGGTCCAATATATCTCGTGAAATGTGGGTATATCCAGTAATGGAATACCTCTGCCTACCCCCTCGGGGATAAAAAAAAGGCGTGAGATTATATTTATTTATTTATATATAAAAAAATATGATGCACATCGAACTTTGGTTGTGTCTAACCAATTTTATTAAATATCGAATAATAATAGCACGATTTCCATAGAAAGCACTAAATTTTTTTTTTGAAAAATTTAACACATATTAAATGTACCTGAAACCGAATAAGTAGTCAATACTGAACAAACTTATTTCAGGAATTGTGCTTATCCTGTTACATGTTGTATAGCTTATACATCAGAATAACACATAGGTAAGCTATATTTTATCCCCGTATTCCCACGGGAACGGGAACTACGCGGGTGAAACCGCGGGGCGCTGCTAGTTCTCTATAAGCAATAGAACTTTTGACTTCAATAGTGCCATTATCTTTGTTTAGACCTTGTATATAGCCGGCAGGACTCGAATGTATAACGAATAAATAATTTGAACACGTATTGTCTATTACACTTGATGGCAATGAAAGTGATAGCATTAAGTCCTCCAGAGTTTTGTCTAGTTTAAGTGTGAATGGGAGGCGGTTGAGTCCGTAGTACACTTGATGTCACTCGAGGCGTCTTCTCGAGATGTACTCGGTGCCACGATAAATATGAAGCGGTGATATTTCGTGGCTGGAATGGGGTTTTTGGGAATGTCATTGGTTTGAGAGTGTTGAGTGTTGACTTGATTATATTGAAGAAATTGAGCTGTAATGAAAGTTGCTTACCGAGACAAATATACAAGGAGTTAGTCAGTTTTTATATGAGTATAGACAAGATAAGATAAGTGAATGTAACCTTTTGCAATATCGATGACATACTGAGTCTAATCCAAGATAAGGGAAAAGGGCAGGAGAATCGTTAAAAATGTTTGATCCAAAACCTTCAATGCACATTTAAATGTGCAAGTTTAAAATGGAATCAAGTAAATAAATAGCTGCATAATAATACAAAGACTTTGACGGGCCTGTTGGCTTAGTTGGTAGTGACCCTGCCTTCTGAGCCGGAGGTCGCGGGTTCGATCCCCGCTCGGCGCCAACATTTGTGTGCATGAACATTTATGTTGGCTTCGTGTCTGGTCGTTTAATTATTTAATTATGTTTATCAAATTATTACTTTACTTTACTTTAAGAGCAGTGATAGCCCGGACGGTTCAAGAGCCGGCCGAAAATCAGTGAGGCTCGGGTTCAAATCCTGGCATGTACCAATGAGTTTTTCAAAAACTTACGTACATATTTATCACTAGCTCGACGGTGACGGAAAACATCGTGAGGAAACCCGCAGGTCTCAGAATTAATTCTGAGACATGTGTAAACAGACCCGGTCCGGCGATGGGCTCACCACCTATCACGTTTAGGGGTCCAATATATCTCGTGAAATGTGGGTATATCCAGTAATGGAATACCTCTGCCTACCCCCTCGGGGATGAAAGGCGTGAGATTATTTTTTTATTTTATTTTTATTTACTTTACTGACAATTTTTCTGTAGTTTACTGAACACCGTTCAGCTTAAAACTACAGCCTTTGTCACTGACTCTCGTTCATTATTGACACAGACAGTGCAAGCAACTGTATCCCGCAACATTGTCAACTCCGCTGCCAGCGAGCACAACAAATTGCCGACGACAATCAGCCACTTTTGCACTTAAGTTGAGAAGTCGGTGTATACTTACGTCGGCCCGATGTGTACAAACGTCACCACACAAAGCTTGGCTGCCGCTTTATACTGTCAGTTATTTTACACTTAAGTGCAGAATGCTTTCGAGGAACACGGTTTATGGAGTTGATAGTGCTGTTATAGTTCACGCGGTATTGTACTTGCTTTTCAAATTCTAAAGTTTGACTTAATTTTGAGTTACTAGTATGGAGGAGCGGAGGTGGAATGCTCCTCCATCGTGAAAAGGGAAGATCTTGCGCCAGGCGAGGTGATCGTGCCTGGGGACCGCGGTCCAACGGTTGATGTTGGACAGTTGTATTTATACAAACTCATTAGAAAACTTCGATAGCGCGGTTTAGAACTCTGCCGTCTATTGGTGCGTTCTATGTAACTCGGCCTTCTATTGGCGCGTTCTATGTAGTGTCGCTACATTAGCATGTGTTTTGACAGTGCAGTGATATGCCAGTTTGAAAGATTCTTTCACCAATGAAAAGCATCATTATCCCTAAGTAACATAGGCTGCATTTTATTCCCATATTCCCACGGGAGCGGGAGCCACGCGGGTGAAACCGCGCGGAACGGCTAGTAAGACAATAATATTACAAATGGTAATTATATGCCAACTAGCCTGTGTTACTCAATAATATTGTAAGTAGCTTTCCATTGGTGAAAGAATTTTTACAATCGGTCCAGTAGTTTTTGAGTTTTTTCGTTACAAACATACAAAAATACTAATCTTTATAATATTAGTATAGATATACACATTGAGTTAATTAACATAATGCACTAGCCTGAATAAGTTCCGCAAAGACAAATAAGTTGTACAAATAGGCGGGCCCCACGCTGGGCGCCAGTTCGAGATGAACGTAGTAATTTTTGTCCTCATCTGTTTTTGATCAGTTAATCACGGTTTTGGCAGTGGACCCGGCTATACGGCGCCGACTTCGTAATTTATGCTATATAGATGCGACCCCCTTGGCTTGCAGTGCAGGCTTAGGAAATATTAAATTTGTCAAATGGCATTGTGTGATATAAAGCTTAGTGCTGCCCCTAGATACCATGGACAACTCAATTCGACTGTATTTTTTTAAAATTATTAGTTGAAGTCGGTTTTTCACTCTTCAGAGTTTTATGTCTTATTTGCTCCTATCTTGATTGTGGTTTTCTAAATATTTGTTTCGAGTTAAAAAATTGGTTTAACTTTGTTAGTCTGTTTTATAAAACATGTGTTTCTCTACGTCCTAAGTAAACGTTTCTATATTTGTTTTGGGTATTTCAAAAACGATTAAAAAGTTTTAAATTACACTAAGTTTTGTATGTTTTTAGTTCATTTATACACAATCGGTAATAGTATATTTTATATCGAGGGACTAAACGAAGCCATTATACTAGAGGTGGTCATGAAACCGAGGGTATATTAAGTTGGCGTTTAGTCTCGAGGTGGAAACTGTACTTTTCACTTTGAGTGCGAGAAAAATTGTCAATTTAGTACAAATTTATTTAAAACCCAACAAATTTACACTCGACAAAAATTCAGAAATTTTCGCGGTCAGTTTTTTCTTCTAAACCTGTCAGGCTGTCACAGATTAACAAAGAGATTTAAATCTCTTTGCAGGTAAACAATTTAAAACACATGGCGCCACCTTCTTCGCGGAAAAACCATGGAACTAAAACTCTTCACATTTTCGCAATGAAGATGGTCCACACTCTACAGATATTTACTGGCTGTTTGAGCCAGTTTGAGGTTGTCTTTTTCTCATTAAGGAAATTAAAAAAAAATACTTTATACTCCCTAGGGACTAAAGTGGTCACTTTAGTCCCGCTTCGTAGGGCTATATTGGCGTACTTTTAGAGCATGAGAAGTGAAAAAATATTTGTATTAACTTCTGTGTTTTAATATCCTATTTATACTGTTATTAGTTACAAGTTCTTTTTGAGAGCTTAAAAACTTAAATACTTAATTAATATTACTCCCACTTAAATACCGAAGGGACGTGGCGTGACCCGTGATCCACCAAGATTAGTAAGAGATGCGCGTGACTTCAACTGGCTACATCACTTGTCTGGTCATACACCGGGCCGCGTCCGGGCCGGGCCCCGTCCGGGGTAAATCATCCTAACAATACGCCTCGACATGTCGACGCCGTGCCCCGTCCAGGCCAGCACTTCATACCAAAAGTATACTATAGATGTTGACCGTGCCCCGGACGGGGCCCGGCCCGGTGTGACATGAATCAGCCTTAACTCTATGTCCCAATCCGCAGTGGTCTCGCCTGGGAGATTAAAGAGGTTATTGCGGCTCCTAAGAACTAATTTTTATTCCGTAGTGACGTGTAGCCTAAGTATGTCTTTATATTTACTGAACAGCTGAATTTCATTTCATTTTGGTCACTGTAACTTTAAATATAAGTTTTTCATATAGGTGAAGATACATAAAGACCTGTGATATTGCCGCGGGCCGTTACCAGTTGATGATGATGTTTTTAATCAACGCACATCTATTTGTTTCAGCCTGAAAGATTGAACGTGTTCAAAAATGACCAAGACAGCTGGGATTACACATGTAAGTGCATTTTAATTGAATTGAAACTATCAGACATAGCGAGCGTCCTCAAATTTAAACGTAATTATTAATTAGAGTTGTATGGTGTATAAGTATACCAAAATAAGATTAATAAGTCTTTATATGCAACTGGTAACATAATAAACGCAAGACCTTAGACTAGTTAGTTCTGAGAGTGAAATCGATTGCAAAAGTTATTTTATTTATTAACTTCCTCCTGCGTAGCATTATAAGAGAAAGTTAATGGTTTGAGTAGGATGTCTGTCTGTGTGTCTGTCGACAGGATATCTCCGGATCTACTGGACCGATTGACTTCAAATTCGGTCAGTAGATACCTTAGGTCAATACCTCGATCGAGTTTGAATTTCAGACCCGTGGGTCAAAAGGGACTGGGCATTTCAGACCCTTGGGTCAAAAATGCCAAAAATTTAAAAAATCTCAATAATGTCAAAAATGTCAAAACTGTCAAAAATAGCAAAAGGTCAAAAACGTCAAAAAATGACAAAAAGGTCTAAAATGTCGAAACGGTCAAAAAGGTCTAAAAGGTCAAAAATGTCAAAAAGTTCAAAATTGTCAAAAATGTCAAAAAGGTCTAAAATGTCAAAAAGGTCAAAAATGACAAAACTGTCAAAAAATGGCAAAAATGTCAAAAATGTTTTCGTTGTTGGCAGTAAACAGGTGGAAGTTTGTCCATAGAATTACATTCTCTCGTTTATTTAACTTCGTGTACCAAGAAAATGTACACAAAACTGTCAAAAAATGACAAAAATGTCAAAAAATGTCAAAAATGTTTTCGTTGTTGGCAGTAAACAGGTGGAAGTTTGTCCATAGAATTACATTCTCTCGTTTATTTAACTTCGTGTACCAAGAAAATGTACACATGGCTAACTTAATAGTCAACCATCAGGCTAAGCAGAAATAATTTGGCGGAATTGGTTATTATTATTAGTGTAGGTTATACTTACTTTACGAAAGAAAATATAATTACATGGTTTTTAGAAATACAGTATTGCAAGCTTAATTTCAAACGGGTTATGTTGAATTGAATCAAAATTGTAATGAAAAGTTCTTACTTTCTGCTTATTGAATAATGTTTGTGCCTATTCATACTGATTATAATATAAATATAGAGGTAAAATTGTGTGTTTATTTGTACGTTAACGTTAATCTCTAGAACTTTTGAAAGAATTTTAAAATTCTTTCATTAATTGGGAGCTAGATCCTGTGGATAATAAAGGTTAAACATATTTTATTTTGAGAAAATAAATTTTCATTTCACTTTTTCTATATTTTATGGATAAAATCGAAAGATAAACCGCCAGGCCGTTTTATCGGATGGCGGAATCGTATCTCGACTATTATATGAATGTATAATAACAAAAAACTTATTGGCACTTACATAATATTATATATGGATTGCGTTAATTATGTTGCATGTGTAAAAGCGGGGTCTATGCCTTGTTGAGTAGTCTATGGCAGTCATTATCAGAACGCCACCCTACGCCACTTGCGAAGAAATCTGCTTTGACGAGAAGCTTCGGATCTCATATCGAGTATAATTTGATCACGCTCTGCTGATATTGATAAATTTTGTTATTTTTTTCTCACTCAAAATCTCCACGAAGGATTTTGGTAAATTTATTTACTTTCATCCTCAGATCAAATAAAAAGTAAAGATGGAGCGCTGCGAAGGATAAACTGAAGCCGGAAAAACTACTCCACGCTCTGTGCATACACGCCGACCAGTTATAACTCGTTCGTCAATTGAAGCAATAAGTACGAAAAAAATTAAATTATATCATCGGAAAACGTTGAGCGTAAATGTACAGAGCGTGGAGTAGTTTTTCTGACTTCAGCCCATCCTTCGCAGCGCTCAATCTTTACTTTTTATTTGATCTGAGCTTTCAGCATATTTTTTAGAAATAGAACGACTTTTGACGACTCCATAGATATTCTATTTTCATACTTTTTAATGCGCAAAGAGCCGTTCCGAGAATGGAGATTTTGAGTAAAGAATGTCTATTCAATTCTACATCCATATTGAGTATGTAGAATTAATATCTCAATAATATTTATAATATTGCACGTCTAAATTTAAGAAGCGTTTCTGAGTAGTGTGCATGTCACTTGTTTATTTTGTACAGAATAAAACGAAAACATTTTCAACTTTTCCACTCAGACATTTTATTACACGGACTCATACTTTTTGTCTGTATTTATTGTGCGAAACCTCCTCTATTTGTATCTGGTATTTAAAACTATAGTGAAAACTATGGCGTAAGATTTACTCGCACTAAACTGCTTTTTAAAAACCGCCCAAGGGCGTTAAGTCCACTGAATTGAAACTATTCAAAGTCAAACTGCGAGAAATGCGGAAGAGTGAAATATCTTTTCTCGCATAAAGAGATCCGATGTTATAGTGACTGGCCACGAATGCAGGCGGCCATTTTGTTTTTCTGTTTTCTTTTGAAGTCTGACAAAGGCCCCAGCTTTTGTGTTTATTAACACTAGGAGATTTTAATCGGATGTTATTGAATGTAGAATTTTCAGTTCGATTAAACAACTTACAAATTCATACACGTTTTTCTTAAAGTTTAAAATAATGTCTCAAGTTTTGGTTTGATAAAGAAAGGGACACTGGTATATTCGATGACGAATTTAATCTAAATGACCTTTAACAGCAGGTTGATATGATGATTTGAAAACTTTTTCTTTAAATTTATGGTATTTCCTAAACAGGTTGATACGGCAAGACGATAATTTACATCTCAAGGAAGGACTTAAATACAAAATACATTATCCCTTGCAACGTCTATCTTTACCTGCGTCGCGTAGGTATAATGATATTGTAACTGACATGTCTATACTTACGTAGGAGATATTTAAGAAAACTCAATATGCCCCTATTTTTTTAAGACACATCTTTATAACATCAATAGAAGCTAAAGCAATTACTTTTAGAATTTCGTTTTTTCACCATTAGAATGCTACAATATATAGTTTCTGAGTAACATTGGCTATATTCTATTCCCATATCCCACGGGAACGGGAACTACGTTGGTTAAATCGTGTTGAACAGCTAGTGTTCAAGTAAAAAAGTAAACTGAGGACGCACCTCTTTCAAGGTACTCTCCGATGTAGTTATAGAAGAGGAAATTGCAAATCTCGAGATTACTCCGAGTAAGTCTCATCTAAGTGAATGGTGTCTTCCTAAATCCACCCACACACGTAACGATCGGCGTCCGGACCTTTGGATGAAAGGAAACCATTAAAATCGATGTGTTCCGTATAGACGGAAAAACGTAAAACTTATAAAATTGTTTAAGTGTGGATGATTAATGAAAGGGATGGATATTTCTGGAAAGGGAGATACTGGGATTACTGGGTAAGGCGAGATTCCGAGAAAAATACATTATATACAATCAACTTAGGGTTTTAATATAAAAAGGTTGTCATAATATGTATTTCACAAAGTACAGTCATGTTTTAAAAGTATAGTTTTCACATGTTTTCTCACTTGTCATTATCATTATTGTATACCGCGACAATAGTCATAATGTTTTTTTTCTCGTGTAGTAATGATTCCAAGTGAGTTCACTCTCTCATTTTATCGAAGAAAGATTAGTAGTTAACGATTTCAATCTTCTTCTTCAAAATCTACAGTAATATCACTTCACTACATAGTATAAAACAAAGTCGTTGTCTCTGTCCCTATATCCCTATGTCCCTTTGTATGCTTAAATCTTTAAAACAACGCAATTCATTTTGATGCGGTTTTTTTTAATAGATAGAGTGATTCAAGAGGAAGGTTTTAGTGTTAGCATTGCACCCGTGCGAAGCCGGGGCGGGTCACTAGTGTTTTATATTTTTAATTGTATTTAATAAGCTCCAAAACTAAGAAATCGTTTTTAAAAATTCTTTTTGCTTACATTTCTGGGGGTAACAAGGGCTATTATTTTCTAAGGCACTCGGAAATTATAGGGGTGCACATCTAGTATGAAATATTAGAGGTGGGTGAAACAGCAAAACCAGTTTTTTTATCGCTATAGTTGTCTGAGTGTCAGTGTCAGCCTTAGGACGCCGTCATCTCGGTTGCAATAAAAAGTATTGTTATGAGTTTTCCCGGAAAACAAACTCTAGCCTTATTGTGAATTACGCCTTCAAGTAGGGCGTTTACTGTAATATCTGTTTTTGTTCTTATTATAGACATCTTTTTCTTTTTGCCATTTTTACAGACATTTTTTTTGCCAATATTTCTATAATGCTTTTTGTCAAAGTTAAATATTGCCCGACTATGCACTACCTACGAGGATATCCTGGTTTAAGTTATAAATCTTTTCAGTGCCATACGCTTTCGAGTTTTTGGTATTTTAATAACATGGCAACTGTTTTGCAATTTTTGTCTAGTCTAATTTCGGTTACACATCGACTTGTTAATCTAAAATTTAATCCCAAAGTTTTTTTGATGAGATAAGATAAAAAAAAAATTGAAAACATATCCGGTTTCGAGCATATCAACGATTGATAGTAATTTTACAGATTTAGATTATACTAGCAGCGCCCCGCGGTTTCACTCGCGTAGTTCCCGTAACCGTGGGAATACAGGGATAAAATATAGCCTATGTGTTATTCTGATGTATAAGCTATATAATTGTAAAGTTTCATCAAAATCCGTTCAGTAGTTTTTGCGTGAAAGAGCAACAAACATACATCCAGACATCCATCCATACAAACTTTCACGTTTATAATATTAGTAGGATTTAAGTTTATACCTCAGATATATTACAGTCTAAGCCAATGTTTTAGATATTAAAACCTTCCCAGAAAAATATGCAGTCGAATAGCGGAAATCCCATCTAAATCGGACCAGTAATATTTGAGACAATTTCGAACATACATTTATACGGGTTAAACAGAGAACTACCTTTTTTGAAGCAAATTGAAAACTAAAATCTTAAAATGTGATGTGAGTAATCCTTGAGTAATCATGCGCATCCAGATTTATAACTCAAAAGTGAAATGGCAAAATCTCGCCTTTTATATGCCAAATGTTGATGCACTTTGCATAAATTTGCACTCTTTCACCATGGACATCGCGTATAAATCAGTTACTTCGCCACCGTCCTAACTGGAGCCATGTGAAAGTGACCTCTCTGTACAACACTATTTTAAGCTTTGCGGTTCGTCGTTTGTATTTTTATTTAGTGTAAATTTTTGGTATTTGGTCGCCATTTTCGAATTACATATTTAAGTGATATTTTTCCTTCATTAATTTAGTTTCCTTTTATTTTATTACTATAAAATATCGTGACCTCTACTGTTTTTATAGTCAGATATTTGTCGCTGCGTTGCTAATTTCCATCGATTATTGCATTATTGGCACGTTAATTTTCCTTCAAAAGAGCAGTGATAAAAGCCACTTTTCATGATGATAATCAGTGAGGATCGGGTTCAAATCCTGGCATGTACCAATAAGTTTTTCTAAAACTTACGTACCTACTTATTCATAGCTCGACGGTGAAGGAAAACATCGTGAGGAAACCCGCAGGTCCCAGAATTAATTCTGAGACTTGTGTAAATAGACCCGGTCCGGCGATGGGCTCACCACCTATCACGTTTAGGGGTCGAATATACTCGTGAAAAGTGGTTATTTCATGAAATGGAACACCTCTGCCTACCCCTTGAGATTTTTTTTTCCTTTCCTTGAAGTCACCATTCCGATCGATTCCTCGCGCAATTCTGGGAAAGAGGCTTATTTATGTATTTCAATCTTAGTCAAAATCCTACCACTGGATCAAAACATGAATGAATGTGTCCTAAGAGAGGTCTGCATATTCTGGTCATCGGAAATTTCTTTTGTGCCAACGCCAGCTATAATTTGGTTCCGCATATTTTCAACGCAACGGAAGTCTGCATCGATTTGACTAATTGAATCGAGATTGTTCGTTCAATTAGAAAAGTAATTTCTGTTACACTAAAAGGTCTGAAAACTGGTCACATTTAAAGTCATGGCATGACTCCTCTCTGTTTCTGTCATACATGTGGCAATCGATTTTTAAAATATACTATATTTTCTGTCTGTTGTGTCTGTGAAGAATTATTGAATTTCAATGTACCCTGTTAATAACGACATACAAGTAGCATTATGTTAATAGATAGTTGTTCCTCGCCAAAGAGGCTGTTTACTCCGATCGCAGCTCCGCAAATAAAACGGAGCGATCACAATATTTGCAGAATACTTCAACTGGTGAGCCGGTTCTTTCTGGATTTTTCCGGATTTAAAGATCGTCCTCAAATTGCTTCACGTTTTAGATTTTTGTCATATACAGATAAAAGGAACTTTGCAAACAATTATATGTAAACGATGATAGAGTAAAATAAAAGAAATATGTTCTCGCCTTGTTCCCGTGGAGGATAGCTTAAAAACACATCTTAAAAAACTATCATCATCTGTTGAAGAACGGTTTATTTCGGCCTTAAAATAACGTTATTCAGATTTGGACCACGACCTCTTATACTCGTAACAGTCTTGATTTATTCCTACATAAAAATAAAATATATAAATAATCTCACGCCTTATATCGCCGAGGGGGTAGGCAGAGTATTCCATTTCTGGATATAGTCACTTTCACGAGATATTCTTTGGACCCCTTTGAGTATTAAACCAACAGGAGACGTCACGCGCACTAGTTTCTTCGCAAAAAAGTCTGCCAATTTCTGCGCGGGAGACGAGGAAACAAACACAAATAATGTTAAAACAAAAGCATTTTTTGACAAAATAATTAAACACTAGCTTGAACTAGGTGCACACAAATACTTTCACCAATACAAGCACTCCGTGAACTCAAACAAACTAGTTGTATTCAACCGGTGTGCTCATTGACCGACACGTTTTTTTTCCAGAGGGGAACGCCTGTCAGTGGCGTCTCCGGTTGGTTTAATACTCAAAGTTTAACCCCTAAGCGTGATAGGTTTGGAGCCCATTGCCGGACCGGGTCTGCTTACACATATCTCAGAATTGATTCTGGGACCTGTGGGTTTCCTCATGATGTTTTCCTTTACCGTTGACAATTCTGTTTTAAGCTTGTTTTAAGAGATGGTAGTACGGGGCCTTCGGGACTTCAATCGGTTTTCATTAAATTTTGTTTAATTTGATAAGAAGAGGATCATTTCTTCATATCACTACCCAATATATCGTACAAACAAATAATACTGATGATTCCTTATCTAATTCAATTCAAATTCAAAACTTTTATTACGGACTACAGAGATCCAATAGGTTGTTAGTTAGGCTTGAAACTATGTTAGTACTTATATTCTACAATTGATTTTCTAATTTGGGTTAAGTGCCTCATCACTGGACACTTAACCCGTTCCGAAAAGGTCTTCAGGAGGCTGTTGTAAAGAAGAGTAAGGAAGTAAGCAAGCCGCGTATTTATTTTCATCCTATTCTCTTTTTGAAAGAAAATTGCATTTAAATCCTCTACAGCTCCAACTTTGGGATCACAAAATCACCTTTTTAAAGCCTTAACGGCAACTGCAACTTTAAACGGTAACTAGTGAAGTGCCCCAACTAAACATATAAACCAAGAGATAAGAGGTAACTGTCCGTTGTCTTTGGAATCATTCCAGAAAGTTCTACAATGGCGCCCGGGTGAGGGTAGTTTTAAGACTTCCGCTGCGATATAGGGCTGGGAACAAACCTTCCGGAATAAGCCTATGGGATTAAGTTAAGTACTCCATCTTAATACAGTGCTCGCAGGCCTCAGATGACGGTTTTGAAATTATTAAACAGGGTAAGTGATGTTGGGTGTAGTTAGTGATATCAGATTACTATGCATGTTAAATTGAGGACAAATGTTCCTTTGTTATTTTCGGTCACTGATAGTCTTCCATGCGAGATGGCAGTAAACTTTTAGCTCATATGTTTTCCTTAAGACGACAAACCCCATAGCTCTGTAGGGGGTTCTTTCATTATAATTGCCAACATTTTAGTACTTATCAAAATATTATATAGAATATGGACATCACTTAGAAACAAATCGAGCAAAATGCTATTCAAAAGTTAAAATTCAAGTTAGGCCCCATGGTGAGCGCCAATATCCCGAATGGCTCGATATAAATATTTTATACTAAGAACTCTACAATAGCAATAACAATTCACGCAAGACAGCATTAACGACCCGTGAAGTTCTCTGCTATTCCTGGGCCAAGATCGTGTCGGGCGCCATTTTTAAAAATGGAAACGGACAGGTAGATCGGTTATTCTGGGATATTCAACCTTTTAGTGCTTCGTATACCTACATAATTTAGTCTGTAGTTACTCCTATTATAGAGTACAATATGCATCTGAGATTACTCGTATTAATATTTTTTTTTATTGGTGGTATTGTTATGTTGAGGTTCGATCAAAACTTCTGTACAGATCAGTTGACTAAAGCTGACATGTACATTGTACAGCATATCTACACATTGGCTTGTGTAGCGTCTGTAAAATATAGCTTGATGTTTTTTTATATTTTTATACACAACCCACTCAACTGTATAGTTAACATGCATTGGTGTCAGTACTGTGAACGTACCAGCTTTAGTAACCCGACCAGGTGTACCAAAGTAAATACGTCACAATATTGAATACGGTCATTTACTGAATTATTAGTTACATAGTCGACGAGCAAAAATGCGGCATTTTTATTTGCCTAACATTCTCTTTGAAGCATTGCTCCGTAATCCAGCCAAGGGAAGATTTTGTGACTTGCACATGTATATATGGAGTTCACAATTAGCTAATGTTACTGCTATGTCATAAGTGCCATATAACACGAACCTCGCTATAAAACTCAATGAGATTGTTGAAGCTGAAATAGGGTTTGAAAGAAATGAGACGTGACATTTTTCGTTGCTAACAAAAGTTTTTATCTAGATAGTTTGTTGTAAGTTATTGCCGACGCCGTCCACTGGAGCTGAGACTTCATCTATCTTGCTGGTTTACTCTGCAATTTGACAGTTTCGATAATGGGGATAAAATGTTATTCGCGTTTAGTCAAAATCTATTGTCGTCTGTCTTTTTGATGATGGAATTTATCCAAATAATGTGAATTACCTGAGCTTCGCGATTGTATACTATACTGTGTTCTGTAATATTACAGCTATATAGTAATCAAATACTGTCGTGTCTCTTGAATTTTGATAGTTATATTTTATTTTACGTTTCTTTGACCTATGTGTTTATAAGGGATCGTTACCTACCTGTGTTGAAGTACCTAACTCAATATATTCAAGATATTTGATCTTTACTTGAATGTACTCGAATTTAATTAAAAAGATAAACTTCGACCTTCGTCAGTCAAACTTTCAATAAATTCACATCAATGATACGATCCCCCTAAAAGGTCAACATCTCAATCGGTAGCCAATTAAGTTAAAACAAATTCGTCCCTTTTAAAACATTCCAAGTTTTCCCTCGCGACTTAAAAGGGCAGCCTCCGTTTGAAAGTCGCTACCTGCTCGTCGGTACTCGGCTGCTTCTAATGGACGGAAGTTGCGGGTTGGGAAGGAAATTGCACTCCGCGACGTTTGCCGGCCCACGACCTCTTTATTGTATGGAAATTGCCAGTTCGCACTGTCTGCCTAATGGCTGGCAAGCTTCTTTCGAGGTCTTTGTTGGAGGAACTGGAGAGCTTGAAAAATAGAAATGGAGTTTGGCGCCCGACAAGGGGCCGAGCTTTGAATAATATTGGACTTAAGCTGAATAATTCGACAGGAGATATACTTTGACTTGGTTATTAGCTGAATTATATCCTCTCTAGGGATATTTTGATAGTATAAAATACTGGAGGTCTTGAAAGGAGCAAACTTTGAAATTTGGCGCCCAGCGTGGGACGTATTCGAAGTGAAATAAGTTGCTTACGAACGACTTACTTCTTGTTATGACTAATACTCGTACAAGTAATATATCAGTAAGCAAATATATGGAGAACTAAGACAATAAGTTGAGATACTCTCCGAGACATTGCATATATTAATCTTCTGTATACTACAATACTGGCATGGGCGTACGCCAAATTTTGATATGAGCCTAGTAATGGTCAGTTATTCTCTTTTATCTTGAACATTGGGGCAAACTCGTGTACTGGAGATGAAATAACTTACATTAATCACTGAACAGAAGCGGGATTAGAACGAGTACGTAAAGTAAAAACAATGCAATAGAAACCTTTGTTGCCGACAAGCCTGTCAACGTTTTGACGCAACCATTAATATTCATATGTTGACACAAACGTCAGTCGGCCCCAACAAATTGTACCCCAAATGGAGGGCAGGAAAAATTGTCGGTTCATCCACATGTATGTCGACGTCGTAAATATGAGGACGCGTGGCTTCATCGTGTTTTCGTAGACCAACCGCAAACTGGAAGGGCTAACAGGAACGTGGAGGACCTGCGGTATGTCTGACATGAACACAGATGTTGCCTGTCAGTCAGGTTATGGCATCGCCTGGTTGTGGTGTTGAATAATTTTAGGATATCAACAAATCACCCAAACTTAAAGAGTCTCTTTGCATCTTTTGACTTGGAATCAGCACTTTTTTCCTTTCAAAGTAGATCAAGTGCATGAAATAAGGTGATTGGGTATGCGATCGAATTTGAATACATAACGAACAATACACAAGTTGTCTTTTCTGATTGTGATGTAAACATTGAGAATTATATTCCGTAAGCCACGAAGCTTTTACAATAAGACAACCAATTTAGAACACTTGAATATTTCCTCGTTAGAATTATAAATTGTTTATAGAAAAGTTGTATCGATATTAAAAGATCAAAAGGAAACTCCTTTTGTTCTGATCCGTCCATCATTTTGTTAATTACTTGTACGGTACGACAGTCGTTGTACTTTATTTGAACTCATCCTTTACAACAAATGTTCATTATTTATTCTTTTGTGTCTCCATTTTACATTATTCCATGTCACCTTCCGTGACCGTCAGCGGAACGAACAAAAAAGCCTATTTCAACATTGTAGCATCACGCGACACGGAAACCCCCTAAAATATTCAGTTCACCCCTTTAACCCAATACCAACCTTGGAACATACAAAATAGGTTGCATTAACCATTGGCAATTTGGCTGAGCGAGCGAATCGAATTTTTGGAGGCGTTCGAAAACAGACTTTGGGTGGTGGTAATACGATTTTCGAGTCTCGAGACGTGCTGTGGACTCGTTGATCGGATTACAAATTAAATGAATCGTAATGAAGTAGCTGACGTACCCTCTGCAATGTTGTTTGGATCTCTAGATTTTGTAGCATTGAGTGAAGATTTGATTTGGAAGGGTAGGGATTCGATATGTGATAGCTTCATTTCGAAGTTTAACGAAGGGCGTATTCCTAGACCCGATTTTGATGTTACAATGAAATTTTGGAATACTTGGATGTGAGTCGATTTTGCAATTCCGAATTTTGTGTTGCGGAAAATGGTAACCTCAAATCGTGAGGGTTGTCAAAGGGACATTTTCGGAAAAGGAAGTTATGGAACTAATCGATCCATACTACGTAAGCAAACCCATAAAAACCGTCAGTTAATTGTGTTAGATTGACAAAGATGATAAGCTTAGGTTATCATTAATAATGATGACATACCTGCCGCCCGCTACAGCGATAACGTTTGCGTATTTTTATTGTTAAGAGTTGTTAATGATGATAAGATTGATGAATTAGTTACTGTCAGGTTGACGGAGTCTAGTTTTGAACGCCATGCACGACGACATCTAGGTCAGTCCCCCTAGCCAAGTGTTATATCTAATCGAATGTTATTTTAGATTGACAAGTATGGGACTGACATAAGCACTTGAAAAAGGGGGGGCTAACGCTAATGTCAATCCCATAGATGTCAATCTAAAAGAACATTCTATTAGATTGTGAGATTAGAGACTGATCAGTGTACTGAACTTGCTTGATAGGATTGGATATTAGCCCTTTTTGAGTCATTTGCTTGAAGCTCATTTGACATCTAGTCTCCATAGCCAAAATTTTGTGAAAAATGTCGCGTTGGAGTCATCCACTTATATTAGTCGTTATATTAAGTGATCTCAGGGGACGATATGTAGGATCGTACCGTACTTATTACATTGAAAAAAATACCTATGCCATTGCTGGAAATCCTTACTTTACGCCAAAATTTTTTAGACCCTTAATCGTGATAGATAGTATACCATCTTTTTAGACCCTAGAGGTTAATCGTGATAGGTAGTAAACCCATCGACAGTGGAATCAATTCTGGGACCTGAGGTTACCTCGCAATGTTTTCGTTTACCGTCGAACTACTAATAAATAAATAAGTATATTTTTTTTAAAACTAAGATGTACCTGCCCTCATCGTCAAACAGCCTCACGCATATTTAAAATGAGTTTGACCTTTTAACTGTTAAGCTGAACTCATTTGTTACTATACCATGTAATCTAATAAGGATTACTCCAACCGCCTTCATAGTGACCGCCCTAAATAAAGATTACCAAAAAGCCATCGCTGTAATCTATCTGGACTTACAAATATGTTTACATTTCTTCTATTTGTATCTACTCGTATATTTACTAGCTCTTTTGCGTGTAGTTCGTTTTATCCTATTCCATTGGGTACTATGTGTTAGCACTAGCACACCTGCCAACCTTCAAATTTCATGGTGTTATATTATTGGTGCATTCTGAGATTTTGATACGTTGATTAAGAATTTTTAGAAAGAAGTATGGCATTTAAAAAAGGACTTGCGTTAACGTTAACGCGTGCTTATGTCAATCCCATACATGTTAATGTATAAAATCTTGTATCTTGGCCCCCCAGCGAAGATACAAGATTTTAGGTATCTTAGGAAGCACAGTATATACAGGGTGAATTTTTCAAGTGGGCGTGGTAGACTAAATCAGAAACTATGAGGAATATCGAAAAGTACTCAAAGGAGTCTCGGGCCCGATTTCGATGAAAACTAAAACTGCATCTTTGTATTTTTGAAAAATCAATAATCCTAACCAGGAATCGAACCCGTTGATTTTGAAAAAAAAAACTCACCCTGTATTATTACACCATTCGATAGTGTCGCTAATAAGGATCGATTTCTGTAAAGAAATGACATACGAAAAATAATATAATAAAATAATATAATCTCACGCCTTTTTTTATCCCCGAGGGGGTAGGCAGAGGTATTCCATTACTGGATATACCCACATTTCACGAGATACACACACCGGCACAATTAGCGGAACAGAAAAAAAAGGGAGTATTTACGCATTTTTGCGTGTTACTGGCCGGCTAAACAAGCTTTTTTTAAATTTGGGTTTTAATTTAAAAATGGAATACTAAGCGACTGCCCTTTTTTTCATTCTTTTGTTTTAATTTTCATTGATTCATTTTTTCCACCGCTTGTCCGTTTTTAGAAGGTTCGTGAATTCCATTTGAAAAGCTTTGAAATGCAGTTTTTGAGGCTTTTGAGTTTTTTCGCATATTGATAATTTACGAGCATCTAATTATGCCTGATTTAACGCCATCAGAAATCATTAGGGCAGATCAAATGAGGAGAAATGGTCAAACCTACAGATCGATTGCCAGAAGCCTTCGTCGATCGTTATCAACGATTTATCGTAGCATCCAACGATACAGATTGACGAATGCTCTAGTGAGAAGGAGAGGACAAGGCCGGAAAAGGTGTACTTCAAGGAGGGATGACCGTTTTCTCCAACTTCAAGTCCGACGGAACACGAGACTAACGGCGGTGCAGGCTCGAAATTTACTGGAAGAGGTACGAGCAGTAAGGATGAGTGAGCGGACAGTTCGTAGAAGATTCGAAGAAGTGGGTATAGGCTCGTATGTGCCCGCCAAAGCCCCAAAACTTGAGAGACATCATCGCACAAACCGTCTACACTTTGGTCGTGAACATCGTGATTGGGACTTCGACGACTGGGGACAGGTTCTTTTTACTGATGAATGCAGAGTTATGTTAAATCAAATTGATGGAAGGCAGCGAGTATGGAGACGCAAAGGAGAACGGTATATCCAGTCTAATTTTGAAAATACAGTTGCATATGGCGGCGGTTCAATTATGGTCTGGGGAGGAATATGTTTAGGAGCTCGTACGGAGTTAGTAGTGGTCGATGGCGGGAATCTGAATGCTGATCGGTATATCAGGGAGATTTTAGAAGAACATGTTGTGCCATTTGCCCCCTTTATTGGTAACAACTTCATTCTAATGCAGGATAATGCTCGGGCTCACAGTGCTCGCACAGTACAGACATACCTAAACCATGTTGGTATAACGGTGATGGAGTGGCCAGCACGGTCCCCCGATATGAACCCTATAGAACACGTCTGGGACTTGCTAAAGAGGAGTGTAAAGTCAAGAATGCCCCCTCATAATAATCTCAACGAGTTGCGAAACGCATTACTTGAAGAATGGCAGAGGTTGCCCCAAGAAACCATTGATAACATCATCCGCAGCATGCCCAGACGGATGGAAACCCTCATCAGAGCACGAGGAGGAAACACTCGATATTGAACAGTCATTGAAATTGTTGTTAAACTTTGGAAAATCTTGAATTTTCTGCTGTTTCTCTATAATTAAAAATCGAAGAAAAATGCATTTTGTTTAATTTAAGTTTTCGAATTCGAACCCCAGCCTCACCGATTTTCAGCCGGCTCTTTAACCGTCCGGGCTATCACTGCTCTCTAACTAACATACGAAAAACTTAAGGAAAATGTTGGATTTTAATAAAGTGATTCATATTTTAAAGTAATGCCTTAATTTCATAACTGCATTACCTGTACCTTGTCCAAAATGATGAACTAGACGTCAAATTAAAACAGCAGTTCCGTAATTAGTTTTATTTTCATTTAAATTCTTTTTAATAAATTTAAAAAAAAAAAAAGATTTTGAAATGTGACGTCACAAAAATCCCGCCTCCTTGTCCACAATGTCACAACTCGTCGACCCCCTCCCCCCTTCTTAACGTGTAACGTAATTTCTGGATTTTTTTTTTATCTTCTCGCGGTTAGGGGCTAACCGCGAAAAGATAATAAAAAAATATTATTAGAACATAAGGTTGTGAAGATGACAGCGCTACGGGTCTATGTTGAGAAAATTATTGAGCATCATCAGGTAATGCAGGTATGCATTTAGGCATTACCTTAAAATATGAATCACTTTATTAAAATCCAACGTTTTCCTTAAGTTTTTCGTATGTCATTTCTTCCCAGAATTCTATACTTATTAGCAACACTATCGAATGGTGTAATAATACAGGGTGAGTTTTTTTTTCCAAAATCAACGGGTTCGATTCCTGTTGTAGTACTATTGATTTTTCAAAAATCCAAAGATGCAGTTTTAGTTTTCATCGAAATCGGGCCCGAGACTCCTTTAAGTACTTTTCGATATTCCGCATAGTTTCTAAGTTAGCCTACCACGCCCACTTGAAAAATTCACCCTGTATATATATACTGGATTTTGGCATTTTTGTACTTGACGCCATTTCAAGGGAATAATAGTAAACCTATTTATATAATTAATATATAATGAATAAATAATACATCAACAATTTTGCGTGTTGCTATGAAGTATAACGCACATAGTACAACTTACGTATTACGTTGGCAACATATCAGAAATAGGCAAAACATCTTTGCGAGGCGTAATAGACGTACAAGTTATCCGCAAAACAAAACAAATATACACAGAGGTTATAGAGCAGGCGTTTTCAAATTGGGGCTTGATATTGTGGTATATTTTGCTATAGCTTTGAAGAAGTAAGCACGAGTCTCAAGTATAAGGCCCTTTTTTTGTTCCCTGGGAAAATGCATTACTGCATATGCACCCGACTCAGGGGGGCCGGGGGTTATGTGGGGCTCTGCAGCCTAGTGCTGCCATACCCACTAAAAACCAGGGATGTTCTTCCTTGCCGCTTCGGACCTAGCCATGGCACCGCGGTTGTGCATCCGCGGCTCAAGTATAAGGCCCTGGCTCAAAGGGCCCATCTCCACGAGCGAGAGTATCGCGACAGATCCGCTCTTCTATCGTCGGATCGTCTGCACGAACGAGCGATTATTCAGCCAGCGTATCGTCGTGACTGGTAACGGAATCGCCGCGTGTCCGCGACGACTCGTAACGGAATCGCCGTGTTTCTGCGACGAGGCTACGTGCAATAGTTTTGTTTTAAATACGTGGCACGACGATATTATCGCCGCGATTCTCTCGCTCGTGGAGATAGTCCCTTAACTTACATATTTTTCAGTTTATAGTTCGACAATTAATGAAAACATAGTGAGTAAACCCGTCGGCTCCAGTATTGTTTCTGAGGCATGTGTAATAGATACCTCGATTCTACCTTTCATATTAGGAAGTTTGAAAAATTCGTTGGTGAAAAAGGGTAATTCTAAAATGGAAATAGAAACTTGCACGTAGAAAATAAAATGAACTTTGAGCAGAACATAATCTACACATATAATAAAACTCTAACGGGGCCGTGTCTGTACATGAAATATTTTTTGAAAAATTTAACGGTAGTAAATATAGTTATCGATATAGATACCGAAACACCAATTTCTGGAATTTTTGTCTGTCTGTCTGTCTGTCTGTCTGGTTGTGCACGCATCACTCAAAAACTACTGGACGGATGTTGATGAAATTTGGTAGGGAGATCACTGAGTACCCGGGTCAACATCTAGGGTACTTTTTATTCCAGGAAAATGTCTCATTCCTACGGGAAAATATAAAAACTGGTTAAAAAGAGAAATACGTACTACTCTGAAACGATAACACCTAGAAACTTGAAAAATGGTATGTAGGTGGCTTATATGTCGTAGGAAACCAGTATGAAAGGATTTTTGGAAATTCCTACGGGAACGGGAATAAACTGAATCCACGCAGGAAAACGCCGCTGGGCACCCGCTATTTGAAATATGGTATGTAGGTGTCTTAAATATGTCGTAGGCAACCACTATGAAGGGATTTTCGGAAATTCCCACGGGAACGGGAATAAACGGAATCCGCGCGGGCAACGCCGCTGGGCACCCGCTAGTAATAATTATAATTAATTCTACACCATAATATTTGGTTATTACATCGACCCAATAAGGACCAATGTTGAGCAGCCACGCTTGTACTAGTACATGTAGATTTCAGCCGAAACTTCTATAAGCTTCTTAATGTAAACAATATGTTATATGTGTGTGCGTCGACCGACCCCTACTTTGATTTTGTTACGACTTTCTATCGAGTGTCGAATCGAGCAATGATAGCTGTGGTTAAACCCGCTTATCTTATTTATTTTTTATCATTCGTGAGGCTCGGGTTCGAAACCTGTCGTGGGCATGTACATAGGGGAAGACCTGAAAGGGCCAGAATTAATTCTGAGACATGTGTAACAGCACCCCGGCGATGGGCTCGCCACCTGTCACGTCAAGGTGTCCAAAGAATATACGGTTTTGATACTTTTTAGATTTATATTTTTGACAGGGCTATTTCAAATTTTAATTTTAGTAAATGTAAATTTTAGTAAATAGTCAAATTGCTGTCAGGTTTTGGAGTGCTTTTGGGTTGGTAACGTCACAAAAAAAAACAATATGGCCGACTTTTAGAAGTATAAACTGTATTTGTCTTCATCTCTGCAGTTTTATATTGTTACTAGCAGCGCCCCGCGGTTTCACCCGCGTAGTTGCCGTCCCCGTGGGAATACGGGGATAAAATATAGCCTATGTGTTATTCTGATATATAAGCTATATTTATTTATTTTTATTTATTTGGATAACCAACAAGACATACACTAATACAATCTTAACGCTGAATCTGTAAACATTTTTTATTTTCTATATAACTGTAAAGTTTCATCAAAGTCCGTTCAGTAGTTTTTGCGTAAAAAAGGAACAAACATCCGTCCAGACATCCATCCGAACAAATTTTCGCGTTTATAATATTAGTAGGATAGTAGGGCAATATTAAATACTACTTATAAATTTACCACAGATTTCGGAAATTAAATAACTCGCGAGGCACGCACCTCGGGATAATATATTTTAACGAAGTTACGACCGCAATAACATTGGTAGGGGTCGACTTAATGAAATTACAATATTTTGTTCTGTGTACGAGTTTGTCGTACACTTACAATGGCGACATACGGTTACGCAGTTTGGCGCGCATCCAAACGATGGCGTGTAATACTTACAGTTATCTAATTTATGGTTTTCGCTCGGAGAAGTTTATTGGCGGGTTTTATGCGTCACTATAATGCCCAGCGGCGTTGCCCGCGGGGATACTGTTTTTTTCCCGTTTCGAAGGGAATTTCCAAAGGTCCTTAATTCAAAATATAGAAATTGAAGGTGTAGTGCAAAATTTCTTACTTCTATACCCAGCGGTTTTGCCTGTACGTTGATCGATCAGTCAGTCAGTCAGTTTCTTTCATTTATATATACAGATGAAGCTGCGTATGTGTTTGTAACGCGTTAAGTGGCAGATTTTATGATAATTTTGACAGTGTTATTGTTTGTTGGTTGATATAGTTATAGAGTAGCTCGTTTGCTTCGCATAATTAAGATCTGCGATTGGATGGCTGGTTTAAATAAAAAAATGGTGTAATGTCAGTAATGCTTGAGAGTTGAGGAAACTTAATGAATTTATTCGGAGTTACTGACAAATATATCAAATTATCGCGAAAAAGGAACTCGTCTTGAAAAAATTTAATCGCAAAATATTGTGCGTCGTATTGTTGATGGCGATATTGACGGGCCTGTTGGCTCAGTTGGTAGTGACCCTGCCTTCTGAGACGGACGGTTCAATCCCCGCTCGGGGCCAACATTTGTGTGCGTGACATGTCTGTTGGCTTCGTTTCTGGTCGTTTAATATTTATTTAATTATGTGTATCTATTGTTTAGTTCCCATAGTACAGGCCCTGCCTAGTTTGGGACTAAATAGCCATGTGTGTCCTGCAATTTATTTATTTATATATTATTATACTAGCGACCCGCCCCGGCTTCGCATGGGTGCAATGCTAACACTAAAACCTTCCTCTTGAATCACTATCGATTAAAAAAAACTGCATCAAAATCCGTTGCGTAGTTTTAAAGATTTAAACATACAAAGGGACATAAGGACATAGGGATATAGGGACAGAGAAAGCGACTTGGTTTTATACTATGTAGTGATAATGATCACCATTCTTTGAATACGTGTGTAGAACAGCGTTGGTATTCATAGCCCGACGACGGTCGGCTGCGGTATTGACTCCACTACCCAACAATATTTTATTCAATTATATGTAAAAACCCGTTTCTTTGTTGTACTCCCCAGCTGCATCGGCTGAAGTGGCGCCTCGTTTTCTGTGCAATGCATTTAACAGTTATCGATGCCATTCAATTTATAAATTTCAATATTCCGTTGTAGTTTTCCTTTTACTGGTCTTTTATGCTGCTATGCTTTCAGACAACTAGTTATTATTTCACTTAAGGTGCTCCCTTCAACGAGCATTCGCTTGTAATGTAACATCAAGGAGAAGATTCTGAGCATTCCGTTACAATCGAAGAGACTATCCTACTAATATTAGAAACGTGAAAGTTTGTATGGATGGATGTCTGGATGTATGGATGGATGTTTGTTCCTCTTTCACGCAAAAACTACTTAACGGATTTTGATGAAACTTCACAATTATATAGCGTATACATCAGAATAACATGTGGGCTATATTTTATCCCCGTATTCCCACGGGAACGGGAACTACGGTGGTAAAACCGCGAGGCATTGCTAGTTGTTTTATATGTGGCCTCAGCCTGAACCTGTTGTATAAATCTTAGCGCGCTTGCGATATTTTTAATTTAACACGGCTCGTTGATTAGTAAAAGTGATACCTGTTTCCTGTAAAACATTTATCAAAGCAGCAATTATTATTTTTATAACAACGTGCTTAAATTTTCCTTATCTCAGCCTTTAGCCGCGGGCCTCTCTACCGGCACAAAGGGCTCGGCGAGAGCCCTTAAAAATAATTACATTATTTAAAACGCCCCTCAAAGGCGGTCACTATTGGCACCCACAGGCCACAGTGGGGCAGAAAGTAACCGAATTATTTGGGGACTGTTTATTTTGAATTTCATCTTAAACTAGTTTCAACCGACTTAAAAAAAGGAGGTTGTAATTAAGTATATCGTTTAATGTTTATTACCCCAGAACTCTGTAATATGTAAACCGATTTGGAACATTATTTTTTTATTTGATCTGAAAATATATCCTTATTTTCAGATTGGTTCCTTTTGTATTAAACCCAATTACTGATGACGGGATCTATGTAGAATTGAGGGAACTCCTCAACGAGGCATACACGTAGTTATTTTGATATTTTCAGCAACATTTCAGCTGCATTCAGAATATATAAACTGATAAAGACCACAAATTCGGTTCCAAATATTTGTGTGTCTTTTTTTTGTCATATTGTATACCTCCGTCTATTTTTCTTCGTACCTAGTTGACTTCGCGGTTTCGTTTATTACAAAATTTTGAATTCAAGCAAGACTTAATTTTTAAATAAAGTGCATTTAAGTGATGCAAGAGAGGTAAGTGCATCAAAATGTAGTCAGTCTCTTTAGAAGAGGAAAGTTTTAATTTAACCTGGTTTTTGCATTTTAACTTGGGGAACCCTAAAATCCCTTTCATCTTTCGTTTAATAATGAAAGGAGCCCTCATTAAAAGTTTTAATAGAACAACAGCGTTTGAAAAATGAGGCTAAATTCCTAATTTAAATAACTTGTTGATTTTTTTGTTGGGACGCCGAGCGCCGTTGAGACGCTGCGATGGCGGTGTGTTAGTAACAACTTCGGTGGCAGTGATGGCTTAGTAAGTGAGCCTGCATCACTGGGGTTCGATACTCGCATAATATGATGCCTTAGAGTATAATGTGATTTTGTTCAAAACGTCCTTTTCTCCAAACGAACTTCTTTCAAAACAGTTTTTTCTCTTTCACTTTCTTATTACGGTGTTTTCTCATTGTGTAGTTCTCAAAACGGCTTTTCTCGTCGAAATGTCTAATTTGTCAAATTATAATCATCCTAATAAATACAACATGTAACAGAGTAAACGCAATTCCTGAAGTTAGTTTGTTCAGTATTGACTACTTATTCGATTTTAGCTATTTTTAATATGTGTTAAATTTTTCAAAAAAATGAATTATCTTAGCTGAATTTAGTGCTTTCTATGGAAATCGTGCTATTATTAATCGATATTTAAGAAAATTGGTTAGACATAACTAAAGTTCTATTGCATCATATTTTTTTTATATTAATATACTAATTGGGGTGTATGAGGAATTGCGCTTTTTCTGTTACGCATTGTATACACTTAAAAGACATTTTCGGATAATTTCATTAGCAATTTCAGTACCTTTGCGCAAGAATGAATATAATTATGTTACAATTCTTATTTTCTATATGAAAAAAGAAGAAAAACTGTTTATCATATCTTTCTTTTGTGAATGAAATTAATAAAAAAAGAATGTCCCGTGAACTTAATTTTATTAGTGGCGGTATTCAAATTTAAACTTAAATTGAATTTGAATTTTCTACTCAACGTCCCAAGTACTACTCGGTATAATAAATAAGTAAACAGTATTTGTGGAATAGACGACAGACACGGCAAGATTATTGCCATGAATATAAATTGGAGCGAATGGAGCGTTGCTCATGGTGCCGTAGAGCTATGTTGAAATAGAGATGGCAATTGGTTTCTTTGGGCTATTGAAGCTTAGGTGAGCTGAATCAATGGTACATTGAATAGAGACATCCAAAGCTTTCTTTTGTTTGTGAAATTTACAGTAGAGTTCTGCGGGCGTATTTGCGGAGATTCGATATTCGATTCCGAATCGGAAAATCTGTCGAAAGGTTTCGAAATGGGCCATTCACAGATGTCATATTTGACATAAGGATTCGATGTGTGTATTTCCCGATTCTGAGTCGAATATCGAATCTCCGTGAATACAATATAATTGATATCGGAACCGTGCTTATTTGACGTTTATAACGCGGCCCGCGTTTAGTGTATAGACAATGAATCCGATTGCGATTACGGTTGTTAATAGACAATAAGCCCCCGATTTTCTTCAGATATTTGTCCACTTTAAAGATTTTTTCATCAACCAATAGGTATTCAGTGGGTTACTTATAACAAACTCTGAAACCCATTTAAAATTCCGACGTCCCACCGTTTCTTAAATAATTATATTTATTGTTATAGCATAGAAGTCAATGAAAGTCAAAAATAATTTATTTTCTGTAGGTATACAAAATACACTTAGAAAAGTCAATAGTCTAATAACAAGGTACCTACTCTAAACAAAAGATTTCCTAAATGTAAACAGAAGCCCATCTCCACCGACGAGTTGCTGGTTCCAAATGCAGTACCCCGAGAAAAGCCGGCATGAAAGTCGAGGGCATATTTTCGGTAGTTACCTCTGGCGATAGCCTTCCCTTACAGAGAGGGAAAGTAAGTAAAACCAGTCTCCTGTACACTTTTCTACATGACTCCTCTTTAGACGACTTTTTTTAAGCTGTTATGAATTTAAAAATGTATGTTTTTGTCAATAAAATCTACACTAATAATATAAAGAGGAAAAATTCGCATTTTTATATGTTTGCGTAAAGAATAAAGTCAAAAAATATTGAACCGATTTTAAATTCTTTCACCAATTACAAGCTTGCTTTTCTGGCAATAAAATGGGCTATAATTTTCCCACGGGAAAGGGACTCACGGAGGAAATCGCGCGGAACAGCCAGTATTTTAAAATTGGCTTGTATTTCCGATTCTGCACTCTCGTAGCTCTGTGGGTGCCAATGAATAAACAAATATCGCGTGGTCACAAAGGCTGGGTTTGACACAGGCCGGGATAGTATATCGGTTTTGATATCCAATAGCTTAAGTTCAAGCTATTGACGAGACAACGCAGTGAATGGAGAACTTTAATCGACACTCTGATAATTGCAGCGTTCATATGCCTCCAAAGTCATTGTGGGGTACAATACAATAACTCGATATTGTACACCAAAAACAACACGATATGGATATCAATGTTAACTAAAGTACAATGGGTGGTCTTATCGCTTTCAGCGATCTGTTCCAGACAACCTTAGGATGGATGAAACTGAGAGATTAGAACTAGGGGTAGGCAGAGACAAAAGACTAAGGTAACTAACGACCTTACACGGTGTCACTTTTTATTTAACTTTACCTACCAAGAAGGCAAACTTAATGCCTAAAGGCATTATCTACCAGTCAAGCTAACCAGAATATTTATTGAGCTAGTTATAATTTTATTACTCTCCTCTTACCTCTAGTAATGAGAGCAGTGATAGCCCGAACGGTTAAAGAGCCGGCCGAAAATCAGTGAGGCTCGGGTTCGAATCCTGGCATGTACCAATGAGTTTTTCAAAAACTTACGTACATATTTCTCACTAGCTCGACGGTGAAGGAAAATCGTGAGGAAACCCGCAGGTCTCAGAATTAATTCTGAGACATGTGTAAACAGACCCGGTCCGGCGATGGGCTCACCACCTATCACGTTTAGGGGTCCAATATATCTCGTGAAATGTGCATGGGTATATCCAGTAATGGAATGCCTCTGCCTACCTCCTCGGGGATAAAAGGCGTGAGAAGGCCTCTAGTATGTAGAGCAAGCAAAACGATTGCCTTTAGGCATTATTCGACATCACGGCAATATGGCCGCCAATAGCTGTCAGCTGACTGGGACAAGATGGCGTCTGTATTGGAAGGCAACACGACATGAGAAAGCCATTTAATGTACAATATGGAATTCAAATAAATCGCTTTTGATTCGTCTCTCGGGAGATGGATACGGATTCAAGAAGATTATTTGATTTCGTGTATTTAAATGTCAAAATCGCTCCGGAATTTCAGAGTTTTTTTTCTATGTCATCATTTTGTGTACAGTCACACCTGTTCTATTATATTTCTTGTAAAAAGTTAAATTAATACATAATACTTCGATTTTTTGTTTATTTGTATAAAGTATTTTTGTGACTGCACTTCTATTCTACAAGCTCAACTAATAACAATGGAAAGATAAATATTTAATGATAATTTTAGTTTTAGTATCTGACATATGGAGAATCAAGGTACTAAGAACTTTGTCCAGCAGTGGACATCTATAGGCTGATATGATGATGATGATGATCTGACATATTATTATACCTCACTACTTCCGTCTAGTCTAGACATATTGATATGATTTTACAGATATCCCTAACTCAAACAACGATTGTCTCCTCAACTAGTCATCATCATCAGCCCGTAACATCCCACTGTTGAGATTAGGGACTCTCTTCACATATGAGGAAGTATGGGCTATAATTTACACGCCCACTGTAAATTGGGAGATGGTGCTAGACTACTGGTCTCCCGTCCGATAGTCAGAATATCGGATACGCAAAATGTCGTATAAGCAAATTCTCAGACAAGCAGAATGTCGGATAAGCAAAATATCGGATACGTACTAAAAAGAGCAACCAAAAGCGTGTGCCAAGCATCCTGCAACAAGAGTTATGGCATTCCTGCCATCTCGCTACCGTAATAGTACATCCAATAGAACTAGAGTAATTTGATATTATCCGTCAATTCAGCGCATTCCACTCGATTGAAGATAGCTAGGGGTGTCAAGCGTGGGGAAAAAACGAGAGGTGTCGTGTTGAAGTCACGACTGTAAACATGCATCCACAGCGGAATACGACAGCGAAAAATAACGAAATTATGTTACCCAATATAGTATTACGTTAGAATTGATTAAAATAATACTGTTTTGAGGAGTTTCTTGCACCGCTTCTTCTTCTCAATCATACATGCGGAAGCGGCGGAGTTGATCTTGTCAATAAGTGGACTTCTAAGTCCCTACTTTGAATAAAACATTTGACTTTGACTCTGACATGGCATAAAAAAATCATGCTCACGTTGGTTTAATACTCAAAGTGCTCACGCCTCAATCCCTGCGGAGGTCGGTATTCCATTTTAAATAGAATGACATAGAATGGTCTACATTTTCTTTAATCCTGATAAAATAATACCTACCTAAAGTTTAGAAAATTTAATAAACTAGCAATAGCTAGTATTTTATTTTCGAGGCCAATCCGTTTCTGAATTTATATTTAGACGCGAGACAAATGGTTTAATAAAGAACAGAGATACTCAATCTTCTTGCTACAGTGTAATACGCAGAGTAAGACGAATAATGTTGTATGTAAATAAGATATTATGACAGACTTTAACTTAATTTAAAAACAGACGTATTGTTACGGAGTACGCTCTTGTTACGGACAACATAGTATCCACGACGTATTTGCATAGAGCAATCTTGTTTTAATGTGTTTTCTTTCAAATTACAGTACAAATCTTTGCTTTATTTCATTGTATTTTACTTTTTTAAATTAAAAAACAAACCATTATCGTGTACACAACCTTCAGGACTGTAAGCAAAATGTTCTGTGGTACTAAATACATTTTAAAAAGTTGTTAATAGGTTAATGCCTTAAATCTTTACTGATAAGTAAATTTGGCAACCCTACGGCAAACACGTTCTCGCGCATCGGGTGTTTGGTGACGAATGGCATTCATCGTGTCTTCCATCAGGGTGGGGATAATGTGACGCGTAGTGGGGAAGCAGGGAGACAACTTGATCGGCCTGTTGGCTCAGTTGGTAATGACCTTGCCTTCTGAATCAGAGGTCACGGGTTCGATCCCCGCTAGGGGCTAACATTTGTGTGCATGAACATGTCTGTTGGCTTCGTGTCTGTGTGTTAGTATTTATTTAAGTATGTTCATCAGTTGCTTAGTACCCATAGTACAGGCTCTGCCTAGTTTGGGACTAAATAACCGTGTGTGAATTCTGTTCCACAATTTATTATTATAAAGCGGAATAGTCGGAGTTCTTTATGATATTTAAATAAGATGGTAATTATTACAATAAGTATTTTTTATTATTAAAACTGAGTGCAAGCTTGCCGACAAACTGCTATGCAGTTTGGCGAGTATTTTAAAATTGCTATTTGTAATGCCCTTTGTAAATTTTATTAAATAAATAAGTCTTTTGAGAGCACTTTGACTGCGATCTCTTATTCCCACGGGAAATTTAAAAAAAACTATGTAAAAAGAGAAATACGTTATTACTCTGAAACGATAACACCTACAAAGTTAAAATATCGTAGGTACATGTGTCTTATATGTCGTAGGCAACCGCTGTGAAGGGATTTTTGGAAATTCCCACGGGAACGCGAGGAACACGCCAGCTGGGCACCCTATTTAAAATTTGGTATGTAGGTGTCTTATATGTCGTAGGCAAACACTATGAAGGGATTTGCAAAAATTCCCACGGGAACGGGAATAAACTGGATCCGCGCGAGCTACGCCGCTGGGCACCCGCGAGTAATAAAGTATTATGGAATCACCTTAATACTAATTTCTCATCCTATCCCTTTACGGTTATCACATGACGTGTGTTACCAGAGCCGGTTAGAATGTAAATGGGCGGAGCATCTGCCGTTTTTACGGACATACCAGTCTTCACGCTAAACGTTTAAGGGGGTTGTAAAGTCGAGCGATAAAATATACCCTTCAGTTAGGGTAGGTACGTGAAAAAATGTCGCACAGACCGAAAATTAAAATAAACTAGCGACCCGCCCCGGCTTCGCACGGGTGCAATGCTGAATTTTCTTTGCTATAAACCATCCCTGGACCCACTCGAACCCACACAAAAAGTTTCATCGAAATCGGTCCGGCCGTTCTGGAGTTAAATCGTCAGGAAGGAAAACCCGACTTATTTTTATATAGTAGATAATAAAATAAGTAGGCAGAGGTGTTCCATTTCTGGAAATACCCACTTCTCACCAGTATATTCGATCCCTAAACGTGATAGGTGGTAAGCCCATCGCTGAAAATTAAGGGTTGAAATTTGAGGTTTCATTTTATTTCACCCGCGTAAGTCCAGTTCCCTTGGTAAAATATATCTTATGTTACTCCCAGAAAAGTATGCTTTCGAAAAATGTTTTTTTTTGTAATCTGTCCAGCATTGCAGAGCCTATTCGTTACAAACAAACATACAAATCTTTCCCTGTATAATATTACTATGGGTTTGATATCGTCTGTATTGGACTAGCCTGTTGGTTCAGTGGATGGATAGTAAGTAGATCTGTTTATTGCATCGGAAGTCGGGGTTTCGATCCAAGTCTTTATGCATTTTTATGCGAGAATAGGAAACATACTTTCAGTTTATACGAATTCTGAGTTTTCGGGTCAGTTTTATTTTTTTTCTTTATTCTTATTCAGTCGCGGCGATGGGCTCACCACCTATCACGTTTAGGGGTCCCATATATCTTGTGAAATGTGGGTATATCCAGTAATGGAATACCTCTGCCTACCCCCTCGGGGATAAAAGGCGTGAGATTATTTATTTTATTTTATTTTTAGGGTTCCGTACCTCAAAAGGAAAAAACGGAACCCTTATAGGATCACTTTGTTGTCCGTCTGTCCGTCCGTCCGTCCGTCTGTCAAGATCCTTTTTCTCAGGAACGCGTGGAGGTATGAAGCTGAAATTTATATCAATTACTCAGGTCTACTGTCCCTTGAAGCTGTGAAAAAATCAAACTTCTAAGCCAACGCAATCAAAAGATACAGCCGTTTATGCCGCAAATTTTCGACACTTGCAAGGGAATCAAAACCTACAGGGTGCTTCCCGTGAACTCAGAATCTTGAAATTTGGTACGAAGCAACGTCTTATAGCATAGATAAAGGAAAAATTACGAAAACCATAAATTTGCAAGGTTGTACGGAACCCTCGGTGCGCGAGTCCGACTCGCACTTGGCCGGTTTTATTACTTATTCGGATTATGTTGTAACAATAAAAAAAACGAAAATTTCTATATTTTTTATTTGACTTGTCAGCGGTATTGACTACGCACATCTGTATTTTTTCCCGTTCCCCCAGGAATTATTATTATTTTTTTAAATTATTCCGGACAAACGAACATTCATTTTTATATATTACATTATGTTATGATTAAAACTATTTTAAAGTAGGTACAAATTATTCTATAACACAATATGTAGGTAGTCGAAGGTCTCTATAGCTCGATTTATGGGTCCCATTGAGCTGCGACCCTTACAAATGGCTCTGTGTAGAACACGCTTCTCAGGTCTTCGCAGGGAACGGACCTAGGACAGGGCAATTTATTTATTGAGGACCATAAATTTTCGTTTTTGCGTTCAATTCACCTGTAGGGGTAGCACGAAGCCTCAAATGTCACTTATGTTTCGAAAATGACGTCATTCGAGTAACAAGACAAAGATTTTGGCTTAGTTGGTAGTGACCTTGCCTTCTGAGTCGAAGGTCGCGGGTTCGATCCCCGCTCGGGGCCAACATTTGTGTGCATGAACATGTATGTTGGCTTCGTGTCTGGATGTTTAATATTTATTTAAGTATGTTTATAAGTTGTTTAGTACCTATAGAACAGGTGCATTTTTGACATAATATTGATGAATGATTTTTTTCTTTTGGGCACAGACTTTTTTCAGAACGGTCCCCAATTGTAACATTAGCAAATTTGTGATGTAGGTACGATGTTTCGTGTCTTAATTTTGACAGATCGGCGTCAAAAAGTGACACGCGAAGTAGTAAATTGACACCTCTGTTGTTTTATCCATATTAAAAGTGACTTCGTAGTGTCGTTCAAAAATGGTAAATCGGAAAAACCCGGCAGACCCCTTACCCTGGCCCTGGTCAGGTCACGTGTTAAGTGGGTATCCGTTCAAAGGGTATTGTGGAGTATAGGGTAGCGTTTAGTGATGGATACCCCTACTCATGAATCAGAACTAGATCCGTGATAATGGAACGGTTTCTATTATTATGTTGCCTTATTCCCATTGCAGACGTATTCCATTTCTGAAAGTAGTAACCCGATATACATTTGTAATCAATTTATTTTTCGGGCCTCTAAACGTGACCTGTGGGTGAGTCTATAGAATGATCGAAGTTGTCACAAATGTCTCGGAAAAAAATGTGGATAATCAAGAGAGAAAATAAAAAAAATATATTATGGTATCACGGCCCTTGAACTTATTGTAGGTGTTTTTTTAAATATGCTTATTTAATGTACAGACACACCTCTTCAACCGTTTTATAATAGTACCTACTAGAGGGTGACTAGCTTCGTTCCCGGTCCCGTGGGAATTTCCAAAAATCCCATTTTAATGCTTACTTAATTCTTGGAAACTTTGTGTAAATGTAAATCAGGCAGTTGGTTGTAACCTTTGATTTTTTTATTATAATATACTAGCGGTTCTGCGTGATTTCACCCTGTTCCCGTGGGAATACGGGAATAAAATATAGCCTATGTTACTCAGGAATATTGCAGCTTTCCATTGGTGAAAGAATTTTTTAAATCGGTCCAGTAGTTTTTGAGTTTATTCGTTAAACACATACAAATCTTTGCTGTGTAGAATCTCTTCTCTAAAAGTTATAAGTAAGTATATTAAAACAACAACAAAAATCAGTATATATTTTTGTATATGATTTCTTTTTACCGTCTGGAAAAAAATATGACGTATAAGGTATCTAGAGCCGAAGTTATACACGAGATTAATTGTTAAATATAGTCATGTTTAATGCAATTTACAAAATTTAGAAAACTACGCACAGTACTACGCGCAGCTGGCGGTTGTAGGTAGATTGCGCATGAATGGAAGCTACGAGCCTGTTTCTTTTTAAAATACTATTTCCAATATTTCAGTGTGTAGTATTGACTACAATTATGTAATGTTTATTAGTTTAAGAAAGAAAAAAAAATTTTGAAGAAAAATTTTTTTTTTAACTAACATTGCCAAATCAATCTATTACACTTACCTATCACACCTCTTTTTTTTTCAGACGGTAAAAAAAGTCACCCTGTATAAATGATAAAGTGTAATATCATATTATGTAGTATTAATAATATATTTCGCACTCCCTCTCACGTGTAAATACTATAATGTACCACATAGGGATTGATTGATATTCTTTTAAACTACGATAGATTTTGATACTGTACTTTTTCCGAAAGGGTTTTATGTAAAACCAACTCCCGTGCGAAGCCGCCAGGGGTCGCTAGTGTAATAATAAAACAATATACGTTACTTTAGAGCCTTAAAAAACTTGTTTTTATCTATTCTATTCGCAGTTTTCCTCATATAATATCAGTAAATCCAAATAAGTTACTTCATAACTGTACATTAGAGCTCATCTTTGTATGACAGAGGGTATGGGGAACCAATTTCGTTTTCGCCAGCAGTCTCTTAAATATCGCTCGGAAAAGTTTACGAGTAGGCGGAAAGCGAATATTGGATCACACATATTGAAGGAAATTTTGTTTGCAACCTCGAATATTCTAGAAGCAGTACAGTCGCAGTGTAGCTATGAATCTTTGAAAGCAACTAACTTTATCTGTGACTGCTGCTGACACGCGGCTAGAGTGGCGTAATCCTTAGCAAGGCATAGCTTATTAAATTTTCCTTTGGTTTTAAATCCTTTTTCAATTACATAGAGTTCAATTTAAAGTCTACTGCCTGGCTAAGCGTTAATTAGTTAAGAATGGCCAGTTCCCATTCCCAGAGCAGTGATAGCGCAGTGGTTAAAGAGCCTTCTTATCACAAACTTCACACGACAAACAAGTCAAAAAAAAAACTTTCTTTTCTCAATCCAGTTCAAATAGAGGAGGTTTTCAATTCAGTATATTATTATTTGTCAAATCTACTGTCAGTACACACGCCGTATTGATATTCACGACACGCCACTAAATAACCATACTTCGTAAGATTTCTATACCTACTTACTGTATCTGTACTTCTTACGATTTCTACTTACTGTATCTTTTGCAAATATCTGTGAATGACAATAAAGGTGTATCCACACATCCGTGCAGTGTTCGAGACGTGCCGGAGCCGTGTTTCGTTAGGAGCGAAAAAGAAATGGCGGTCCCAGCATTGACAGTGACGTGTGTGAACAAGTTCATACAAAATATTCCACGTTATTTTATTTTTATTTTCGCTCCTGACGCATCACGGTTCTGGGACGGTGCCGATGTGTGTAGAAATACCTTAAAATGGAAATTTAAAACTGAATCTCTATACAGTGTGTTCAAGAAAAACGCACAGTTCTATTCGTTTTTAATCTATACTTAAATGAAATCAATAAAAATCAGGATAGGAGATTAAGTAGGTACCATAAATTTTGGGAACTTAATTTCGTATGGTGAATTCAAAAGTATTTTTTAGCGAAAAAAATATTCTGTTGCATTGATTAACATCATTTTTTAACACATGCTGTATCAAATTATGTATTACAATACCATGTCTGTACAAACAAACACACAGTGCTTATTATATATTATACATAGAAGCAGCAGACATACAAGCTCGGACTCACAAATGGTACGTATCGCTTTCGTATTGACCTCTATTACAATAACATTGTGTTGCAATTTCAATATCTTTGGCTGTAAAAAACTGCTAAAATTAGCTGTAAAGAACCTGATTCTTTTGTTGCACGTCGACAGCTATATAAAAAAAATCATTGTTTCTTGTAAGCTTAAAAAAAATACGATCTGTCAAATAAAAGTGGGATATTTTGGGACTTTTAATAAGGTCAAAATGTCAATGTCAATGGGCTGCAAATTGTCGAAATAGCAAATTGGTAAAAGGAATTTCAATGAATTAAAAGGATTGCTTTGATCCTAAATGAATTTCAATATGTTTTGTATAGAATGCTCCAACAATTCAAATTCGAGATATTGAGATGGCAACACAGAACGCTTTTTAAATGCAGTGTTTACAGCTTCACTATACTTTTAGCTAGCTTTACCTAGAATCGCGGTTTGACAAGAATTGGAATGTGCCAGGAAAAAGTCGACGGAAAAAAAAGTTCGCTTTCCAAATTTAAAATGTAATTTTTGCCGCATCCATTCTTGTCAAACTGTGTGCATAATATACAACAGAGTTTTAACTAATACCAGACAGAAGACACGTGAACGAGAGACCGAGATGATAGTTTGTAATGGCTTTAGAAAGAAAAACATTGGCTGTATCGTCAGAATCCTTTGTTTAGCGATATTATATATAAAAAAAAATGCAATTTTCGCTGATAGATAAAAAACATTAAAAGACCACAAATATATAAATATACTGCCGTTAAGTATAATACCGTTTTTAATTTTAAAAAAAGGTATTAGTAAATATAGTTAACAGAAAATAATTTACTCAATTACTTCTAAAGCCATTTCAGACTTTGCCCGGTAAATTCACCATCACAAAGGAAAGTTTAACCAAAGGTATATTCGTGGTGAAACTATGTATTCTTTTGACTGTACTACAAATGCTGATTATATAATAATATATCTTCCATGCACATATAAAGTCAAAGACAACCACACTCTAAATGGTAAATTATACGTTGACGACGAGAAAACGAGACAATAAATAGAACAGAGCTAAATTACTGAACAGCTATCATATCACACAAGACATGCCTCAATGAAAACACAACAACATCGATGTATATGAAACAAGAGACTGGAATATATTTTTTATATATGTTCTATTTTTGTAGCTTATCAAATTGGCATGCACAGTTAACGCTATGCAAGAAAAACATAGAGATACTGAGAATAACGAGTTGGAAAGAGATAAAGAGTGTGTTCGTCTGTTTTATATGTGCAGGGAAGTGGAGGGCAAGACTGAAGTCGACGTGAAGACACAGTCGAATTGTGACGGTAAGTTTGCGAAATGACCGGTCATTTGACATACTGACGTCTGCAGCAGTACCACCTAAGTTTAATTCGACTTCGATTGATAGGTAAACATAAAACAAAAATAACTGTTGATATCAGATTTTTACGCGCGCAGCGCCACTTTGGGCCCCAATTCAAATATCAAACGTCAAATTGAACGTTAAATGTTTACCAATTGCTATTTGACGCTGTCGGATATTCAAATATTGTCGTGGGTGTTACTCCTGCTGATAGACAATCAGATTCTTCATCATCATCAATTCACAATTGGAATCGGAATCGTCTATACAATATGTAACAGAATAAGCGCAATTCCTGAAATTTGTTTGTTCATTATCGAAGTACATACATACATATTACATACATATATACATATATACATACATATATACATACGTACATATTTATCACTAGCTCGACGGTGAAGGAAAACATCGTGAGGAAACCCGCAGGTCTCAGAATTAATTCTGAGACATGTGTAAATAGACCCGGTCCGGCGATGGGCTCACCACCTATCACGTTTAGGGGTCCAATGTATCTCGTGAAATGTGGGTATATCCAGTAATGGAATACCTCTGCCTACCCCCTCGGGGATGAAAGGCGTGAGATTTTTTTTTTTTTTTTATTATCGAAGTATTCTAATGTCTGTGTTATCGACTAGTTAATCGATTTCAGATATTTTTAATGTAAATTAAATTTTTCCGAAAAATGAATTAGCATAGCTGAATTTAGTGCTGCCTATGGAAATCGTAAACTATTACTCTTTATTTAAGAAAATTGTTTAGACACAACTTAAGTACGAAGTCATCATATATTTTTTATTTTAATAAATTGGGGTGTATGAGGAATTGCGCTTGTTCTGTTACGCGTTGACATTTAGGTACCGTACCAAAGACGCTATTGGCCAATTTTGCACTTTAACCAATATCGCTTTGAGTACGTTCACTTTCATAATGTTTCTAGCGTTATGTGTACTTTTGAGCAATTTCTTACATTCGAGTATATACGAGATATAATTTTTTTATTGTCTATATGTATATAACTAATTATATTAGTAAATATACCATAATGTATGTATAAGTAGAAACATTTTTTAAATGAAATAATTCCAGCAAATCGAATCTGGTGCAAGTAGTTTGACCTTAAAAAATGAAATATCTAAAACGAAAATCAATGATGGTGTAAGCTAATTGATTTGATGATCTCTACGCGGTTTGCTATCATTTGCACGAATAGTTTTTAAAATCAGTCATTGTTAACAATTTGTTCAGAATCGGTCAAAGTAATCATACATAGGTACTGTTGATCAGCAATAATAAAATGGTCCAAACCGATTTTTAATGTTGATTTTATTTACTTATTTTCAACAAAGAAGGAATAGATAGGTAGATAGGGTTTTTCTAAACCTCCTTTACTTCCCTAATTGATAAAGTGCAACAAAAGGATTTTCCAAAATCCTTTCCCGTTTTAAAAATGTATCTTCCCTAGAATCTAGTTTCCCTAAAAATCTTTCTTTCTCAGAATGTCCTTTAAGAAATTGACATTAAAGACTTTCAAGCTCATTTCTAGTTGAGCAGTGATAGCCTTACGGTTAAAGAGCCTGCTTCACATGATGACAATCAGTGAGTCCCGGGTTCGAATCCAGGCATGTACTAATGATTATAAAAAACGTACGTACCTACATATTCATCACTAGCTCAACGGTGAAGCAAAACATCGTGAGGAAACCCGCAGGTCCCAGAATTAATTCCGGGGCATGTGTAACAGACCCGGTCCGGCGACGGGCTCACCACCTATCACGTATAGGGTTCGAATATTCTCGTGAAAAGTGGGTATATCCAGAAATGGAATACCTCTACCTACCCCCTCGGGGATAAAAGGCGTGAGTTTTTTAAAATAATATTTACTTCTTTTCAACCAAGAATGAATAGAGGGGATAGGTTACTTCCCTGATTGATAAAGTGCAAAAATCTAGTTTCCCAAAATTTTTTTTCCAGTATGGACATTAAAGACTTTCTAGTTCATTAAATATGAAATTCCTACAACACTTAGTCTGTCGTTAATGTCTGTGCGTCTTGTCCACAGTATCGGAGGAAGTCCAGCCGGTGCAGAGAAGCGCTCCGCTGCTCCAGTCGCCGCAGTATACTGGGGGGCGACCTCAGCCGTACAGTAAGTGTTTATGTAACTTTATCTTCAGTGCCACATTTAATAGTATATTTTGGCTCTCTACGCACAATGACCAATTGGTCATGACCCTGAAAACGCGAAATGACCAAAACGCATAATGACCATTCGCGAAATGACACATATTTTGTATCGAGGGACTAAACGAAGCCATTAACATACCAGAGGTGGTTTGACTCCCTAGATTGCGAGGGAGTCAATGAAACTGAGGGTATATTAAGTTGGCGTTTAGTCTCGAGGTGCAAACTGTACTTTTCAATTTGAGTACGGGAAAAATTGTCAATTTAGTACAAATTTATTTAAAACCGAACAAATACACTCGACAAAAATTCTGAAATTTTCACGGGCAGTTTTTCCTTCTAAACCTGTCACAGATTAACAAAGAGATTTCAATTTCTTTTAAAACACATGGCGCCACCTTCTATGCGGAAACACCATGGATCTAAAACTCGCAACATTTTCGCAATGAAGATGATCCACACTGCACAGATATTTACTGGCTGTTTGAGTTTGTCTACATCTCATTATAGAAATTAAAAAACTAATTACTTTTTGGGGCTGACCCTCGCATGCTCGGGAGTCAAACCACCTCCGGTATATTAAGTTGTCGTTTAGTCTCGAGGTGCAAACTGTACTTTTCACTTTGAGTGCTAGAAAAATATTTAGTACAAAATGGTCATCAAAATGTATAATAATGTACCAAATTCAATAATAGTGACAAATTTAAATAAATAAATAAATATGAATACATGATTGTGTAATAAATTTTATAATATTATTAGAAATTGCTCTCTCGAAATTTCAGTGCCCCCATGGGGTGTCACATAAACTTACATATTTATATTGTCACTAACTTGTATGTAGGTGACAGCAATGAACCATCTGTATTTGTAAACTTTATATATTATATATGTGATGAGCTCGCTGTATCTACTCTGTAAAACTTCGAAACTATCCCCATTCTAAAACGTGAACTTAAATTCCGATTCGGAAACCGTTTTCGATGGCCTTATAAGTTTCTATCACTTTGATGGCTCCATTCGGAACTTGTATATTTTAGTTAGAGTTTTATGGACCAACAGCGTGGGCACCGAGTGCTGAATTATCTGTAAAACGTTGTCAGTTTGATTGTCGTGTCACGGCAAAAACGAAAGAATATCTAACTTATATATACTAACTAGCGATCCGCCCCGGCTTCGCACGGGTGCAATGCTTATAAGATTTTCCTGAATTTTCTTTGCTATAAATCTCACGGAGCCTGAGACCTTTCCAACGAATTAGTCTAGGCAATAAAGGTAGTGGACCCCAACATTAATTCCTCAGTCGATGAAACTTTGCAGGATTGTAGTATAGTATGAGACAATACTTGCATAAAAAAATCCAAAAAAAAAACCTAACCGAACTTACGTTTTTATAATAAAAAAAAAATTTTTTTTTTGGTTGATAATTTTATAATTTCTGAAAATAATGTAGCGAGACGGTTTTTATGTTGGATTTTCCTATTGTAAGTCCACAGCGACCATTAAATGACATTCCAGTTAAAAAAATGGACTGAGCAATTTTCCCGTGCAAGGCACATATACGTCTGAGTTTTGTTGTTTCTACCAGGAGATTTTTTTGGATATTTCGTATATAGCTTTCTTAACACACATGAATATTGCTGGTGAAGAAAATTTTGTCTGAGCATTTTTCCCAACAAAGATATCAAATAAATAAGTATTTCAGTAAAAATACCTAACTTCGGTTAGGTTTTTTTTTTTGGATTTTTTTATGCAAGTATTGTCTCATACTATACTACAATCCTGCAAAGTTTCATCGACTGAGGAATTAATGTTGGGGTCTTCATACAAAAATCCGCTTCATTGCCTGGACTAAATGCAAAACCGTGGAAATCGGTTCGTGCGTTCTGGAGTTATAGCGTCAGGAAGGAAAACCCGACTTATTTTTATATAAGTAGCAGATATTCAAAAGTCGAAAAGCATTTATTGTCTGTAGGTACAAAAGGTACACTTAGAAACGTCAATAGTCTTAACAAGGCACTCTAAACTCGTCCATGAAGATTGGCTAAATGCAAACAGCAGTCTATCTCCACCAATGAGTTGCTGGTTCCAAATGCAGTACCCCGAGAAGAACCAGTAAGAAACTCAAGGGCAGCTCTTTTTAATCTCATGTATTATAAATGTAAAAGGGATAGCCTTTAATATCCTGAAACAATGTATGTAACAACTAAATTACAACTTCAATCAAAAGCTCTCAAAAAAATACGGTAAAATCATTACGGAAAACCGATATGCAACGACCGTATTTTTCCATCTCGATTTGTCGTCGGATCAGACTGAAGAAGATGATAGTTTTACATAGGTAATTGAAAGTTCTAATCTTGAGGATTACATTGATATATAACCATATATAACACTAACAGAAATATTGAATATTTACATTATAAGAACAGAGCTCAAAAAACACTTCATAGAATTGGCACTTAAAAACTTTTGGTTTTAGGTTTTTTTTAAACTTGATGTTTTTGTGTAAAACATTGAATAAAGAGTCATCTAGTAGCAGTTGCTTATAGCTATGTTAATGTTGCCATTTAAAAAAAATGTTTAATCGGGACAAGTCAGCAAATAACTATGTTACGTGATCGTATTTTTTTTCATAACTCTAGTTACGTGGGCGCACAAGTGGTTATAAACCAGAATATATATGCACAATAATTTATAAAGATATCATGTTAAATACGGATCCGGACGGGGTCAGCGTGGACGTCAAACTTCACGTTCGGATTACAGCGGATTATTTCCACTCCACTATAAAATGCTTCAGATATTTTCAATTCCATTGTTAGCCTCGTCTCATGCCGAGTGCAGGTCAAAATCCCTCTATCCGGATCGGTCCGGATATATCCGGAACTCCAGAACACAGCGGACGCGGCCGGGCTTAAGTCTGGCTACCCGGATTGTAGACTAAAGTATGTTGAGAACGGATTTTGAGCTGAACTTAGTTTTGCTTACTTAAAACGGATTTCACTGTAACCTATTGTTTGTTTGGTATTTTTTACCCAACTGCGCCTGAAGGAGGGTTATAATTTTCGAGTGTATCAAGTGTTCACATAAGACGAGTATCGTCCGAGGAGACACGGTCCGAGTGCGCTTGTGCCTGCTTTAGCAGATTAATTCAAATGTCAATACCCCTTATAGTCCTCTAAGGTCCCCGTCCAGAAAAGGAATAAATTTAGTAAACCATTATACTGAGTTACCTACGTAGTTGATGATTTAACGAAATCCAATCAACACGAACTTAGTATACACCCCAATTAGTATATTAGGTAATAATAATAATAATAATAATTTGTCTTAAACTTACCGAAATATACTGTAGGTATATTTCGAGAAATAAAAAGAAAAACAGAAAATAATAATAATAATATAATCTCACGCCTTTTTTATCCCCGAGGGGTAGGCAGAGGTATTCCATTACTGGATATACCCACATTTCACGAGATATATTGGACCCCTAAACGTGATAGGTGGTGAGCTCATCGCCGGACCGGATCTGCTTACACATGTCTCAGAATTAATTCCGAGACCTGCGGGTTTCCTCACGATGTTTTCCTTCACCGTCAAGCTAGTGATAAATATGTACGTAAGTTTTTGAAAAACTCATTGGTACATGCCAGGATTCGAACCCGAGCCTCACTGATTTTCGGCCATTAGGTAATATAATAAAATTATGACGCCTTCGTCAATTTGATTAAATAAAGAGAAATAATAGCACGATTTCCATAGGTAGCACTAAATTCAGCTACTTAAACTAATTAATTTTTCAGAAAAATTAACACATTAAAAATATCTGAAATCGATTAGCTAGTCGATACTGAACAAACTGATTATAGGAATTGTCCTTATTTTGTTACATATTGTATACGGGTAAATACGAAACTAAAATGCAGTTTTGTTTAGTCGAATTATATTTTAGCGATGTGAATTGCTGTCAACCACCATTGTGGTATGTACAAGGACGCCGGATTGTAAACATTCGGTCTGACATTTTGAAGTAGTAGTAGGGGTCACACTCAAATAATAATTTAATTTTTAGTATTTCTGGTGTTGTGAATGGGCGAGTCGGCAGAGGATAACCTAGGCGTACTTAGATCGGCGATATATTGAAGAAAACCCAGATAAAGAGAGAAACCGATGAGCATGCATGAGATGATGGATGTGGAGGAAGCACGAGAGATCTCTGATTTACCTACCCTGATGGGAAATAGGCGTGAGAGTATCTATGTATTTATAACTAGCGCTTCTGCACGGTTTCACCCGCGTAGTTCCCGTTCCCGTGGGAATGAGGGAATAAAATAAAGCCTATGTTACTCAGAGACCTTCTAGCTTTCCATTTGCGAAAGAATTCTTAAAATCGATCCATTCGTTTTTGAGTGTATTCGTCACAGAGATACAAAAATACAAATTTTTCCTCTTTATAATATTGGTACAGAAGTATAGATTGAATTCAAATGTTGCAAACCACTGAATGTTTGTTTAAATAATCTATTCATTCTCCTGCCGGGGACATTATCTCAACAATACAGTACAGTCAACCGCAGCTTAAACTCGACCATCGATTCGGCGGCAAGTGGGCGAGCGATCCCCGAATTGGTACGCGCATAGTGTTCGAAAGTTTTAGAAGTTCTGGAATATCTGCAGGCGACGGTATACTAACCGAAGTGAGCATTTCGAAGTTTCGACGAGATTTCGGATGGGGGAGCACGAATTTATTAATTGAATAATTAGAGGATAATTTATAATCTCACGCCTTTTTATCCTCGAGGGGGAAGGCAGAGGTAATCCATTTATAATAGAGGATAATCGTTGTGAAATAAACTTTTTAACCCACTCAAATCATATCAAATGAAAAAGCTCTTATACAAAGTATTTACAAGCTTATACAACCCAAAAAAAATCATCTCACGCCTTTTATCCCGAGGGGGTAGGCAGAGGTATTCCATTACTGGATATACCCACATTTCACGAAATATATTGCACCCGTAAACGTGATAGGTGGTGAGCCCAGCGCCGGACCGAGTCTATTTCCACATGTCTCGGTTTCCTCACGATGTCTTCCTTCACCGTCGAGCTAGTGATAAATATGTACGTAAGTTTTTGAAAAACTCATTGGTACATGCCAGGATTCGAACCCAAGCCTCGCTGATTTTCGGCCCGCTCTTTAACCGTAAGGCTATCACTGCTCTTATACAACCCATTCCTGGAAATACCCACTTTTCACCAGTATAATTTTCAAGCCCCAAAACATCACACGTGGTGAGCTATTTCCGGACCAGTGTGCTGTTACACTTGTCTCTGAATCAATTCTGGGACCTGCGGTTGTTTCCTCACGGTGGTTTCCTTCACCGTCGTACTAGTAATAAATATGTACCTACGTAAGTTTTTTTCAAACTCATTGGTACATACCAGGGATGTTACGGAGCTTCGACTTCGATTCCGATATGTCGGAACCGATCTTACATCACCGGTTCCGACTCCGGTTCCGATACTCTTGAATCGTAGGTAATCAGAGGGCGCGCGGCAACTCCGGTCAACGTGTACGAACAGGTTTGTTTACGCATCTCGCCTGGGGAACACGCGTTCTGTCATCGATTATCTAATATTTCACTTGTTGTTACTCCAAACATATAATATGGTTTGTTTTGTGCGGCGTGTCAATTAATTAATTTCGTCCAAAATCAAGTGTTATTTGGACACATCTTTCTTAGATACCATCTTCAACTCCGATTCCGATTCCGACTCCGAAAAACCAAATTTAAAAACTCCGACTCCGATTCCGACTAAGAAAAACCAAATTTAAAAACTATGACTCCGACTTCGGTTCCGATAAAACCACCTCCGTAACATCCCTAGTAAATACCCTAGCCAGGAGTCGAACCCGAGCCTCGCATGAAAAGCGGGCTGCTTAACTACAGGACTATCACTGCTCTTTATTAAACTTTTATCGCCGAATCTTATTGCAAATATACATCCGCTAAGCACAGAATGGAAAATTACCTAAATAAGCTACCAGAAAGATACATCCGTTTCGTTATTAAATGAAAATGAACTTTATCGCAAACTGCACAAGATTAACAGTGGATTGCAAGCCGCCGGAACAATATGTGTTCCATAATGAGATACTGCGCTCACATAAATTTTGCAGTGCGCCCGAATTGCTTATGAATTAAAGATGGTGACTTTATGAATTAATTATAGGATCCTTTTATTGTACAATGGTTTTCTTAAGTTAACGGTTTTTTTACGAGACTAGTGGGTGGGATAGCACAGAGGTTCAGAAGCCCGCTTCTCATTCGAGAGGCTCGGGTTCGAATCCTGGCAAGTAGACCAAAAAGTTTTATAAAAAACTTACGAACATATTTATCACTAGCTCGACGGTGAAGGAAAACATCGTGAGGAAACCTGCAGGCCCCATTCCGATGTGTAAATATAGACTCGGTCCGGCGATGGGCTCACCACCTGTCACGTTTAGGGGTCGAATATTCTTGTGAAAAGTGTGTATTTCCAAAAAATGGAATACCTCTGACTACCTCCTGAGTTTTTTATCCGTTTGTAGTTAGTTTAGCGTTTATCGCCGCACTTGGGTACGCTAGTCAAAAACGGTTACGTGAAAAAAAAGCGCATAAAATAATTATTAGTTTATGACACAGAGACAGAGTTTCTTTCGCAGTTAAAATAATAGTAAGAAGGACTGATGGATGGACTGATGAGGATGATTTTTTCTTTGTGAATCCTTACTTCTTTACTAAGTAAAGATTTACAAAGAAAAAATCATTTCTTTCGATTACTAAAAGACATACATAGGTAATTATGTACCGACAAACTTTAAATATTTATTGTGAATTTCTGTTCTACTCAATAATTACCAGGGCACGCTTTTGAATTTTTCATTCACGGTTTTGTAGAAAAAATAGGGCAGGTAGCACCGAGCAGTGGTGTTGCCAGCGCTAAATAATTCATAAATTCCGCGCTCCATTCGTAGGAAATTCGTGACGCTCGGCGGATTTTATGCGTTGGCAGATAGCTGTGAAATGGTAACTATATTTTTGATATTCTCTTTATCTATCAGACTAACAGAAAATAATAGTAACTAATAAAAAATTTGTTGCCTGTGAAGGCGGTTTACGGACTATAATTTTACGTGATCACGTCATAAGAAAACATTGATGAAAAATTACGCTTAGGCCGATCGTCTCTATCGCTTATTCCGCGCTCTCGCTTTCACGCTCGGCTCAGGCGAAACGTGACATTTTTTAGTGCGTGCAGCCGGCGTTCATCGATTTTTACAACGATGTTCTAGAAAAATGATGTAGATGTTTTCAGTTTCAAAGATGGAAATTGGCAATATTGTCCTTGTTTCTTTAGTCGCGATTTTTGAGTATGTTAAGGTCACTCGCCGAATTTAGATCGCGTTATTTCGGCATAATGTGTCACATTGCCTTACCAAGCCACGATAATTACAATTCGTTATAATAGGTATAAGATCAGGATATTATAAGGAACAAATTTAAAAAAAAAATCTTTTAGAGGTAATTTTATTTTTAACAAAAACTTTTTTGCACGTTTTAGTAGGCACCAACTACGGGGATCTCTTCTTAAGTGGCAACATTTGGCCACTCATAATTATTTATTTCACCTTTGATAGATACACTGTCTCGTCCGGTGATTTTATAACTCCTTGACGTGACCTAACAAATTTCGAATTACATTTAAAAAAGGACACGCGAATGTCAATTGTCTTCATCAGACATATCGCAGTAGAAATAAAGGTCGAGCAGTGAAAATACAGCGATCGTAACTTGAACGCAGTTTATTTTTTATTATTTTCAAACGCCGCTGCTCTTTTGCTGGCGAGCTCATTCGTTTCGGTGTTGCCAGTATAAAATAATAAAATGGAAACTCTTTTAGTCGTTTGCAGCTCGCACCTTTATGGCCAGTTTTAAATTTCGCAAATGTATTTTTTTTGTTTGTCATTGACAAGCTGCTCGCTATGAATAAAATTTTCTACGATATTTTGCAAAGAGAATTATTGTACTTGGCTGTAAATTTAAACACTAGTTTATTAAAATCATATCAATTTACCAATTTTTGCAATAGGGGTTTAATAAAATAAACGTTTGCAAATTCAATTTCGCGCTCAAAAAGTTGTTTTTGCCTCCAAAACGTTTTCCCCTTTCGCAATTTAAAAATCTAATTGGCATGTGAAGTTTACACAACAGAAATTAATTAAATTATCAATACTCTCTTTTTTTGCGGATTCAGATAAAAGTTACTACATTATAGCTTCAGCTTTTTTTAAAGCTTAAGTTGTGTTCTATTTTCAACAAGCTTAGGCTCGAGTGGAAAGTTCTAACCCAAAAACTGAGGAAATATTTATACCACAGCCCTACTTTTTACTGTGCGGTGGTCCTTCACAAGTATAGGTATGACAAAAAAATTATACGTGTAAAAAAGTACCTACAAAGGTGATGTCCAGAAAATCTATAGAGGGTGGTATAATAATAAATGAAAAATACTATAGAGATCTGATTTAGTAGAGCGGTAAGAAGATATTATTTTAAACAAATATTTCCTACAAAACACCCCCCAGAATGCCCCCTGACTTGTTAAATTCTTCAAAGTACAAAAATCTGCTTGCAACATTATCAAAATACTGGTAACCCATCCAACATACATTTTTGTACATGAAATCAAAAAAGCTTGAATCCAGAGTCGTAAAAAGAAATATTTAAAAGAAATAAATATTTTTTTTGGACGAAAGTAGCGATTGATGTGCTATGTGAAAGAAATAGCGCTCTACTTTCTTTCTCACTCTTATCTGTCATTAGCATTTATGCGGAAGTGAAATAAAACACAGTTATTTTTTTATTATGTTGTCGGTCTGCCACTCTGCCAATGTCAATATGACATTTCTTCACTTACATGGAGCACAGAACACTATTACTCCTTGGACCTTGGACCATGAAACGAACATACCACTTTGACTAACAAAAAAATAATAATTTAATAATTCAGGTAATACAAAATAATCATACAAATTCGATTAGCCTAATTGACCACATAACTAAATAATTATAGGCCCACAGGTTAAATCATTTTGGGTCCCTAGACCAAAAGGGTGACGTTCGTTTCTCAGTGACCTAAACCCTCATATATTATTGAATTTTTCAAACATAGGGTGGCATTTTAAAATATTTCATTATGTTATCAAATAGCCCAGTAAATTTGCTTTACAATGATATATATATGGTTCCGGTAATAAAATACGAGGAATAAAATACCACTAATATTCTTCTCTTTTTAACAGTCAATAAGTGAGTGTTGTAACTTTGTATGGAAGTATAATAGCTCAAGCTTTACCTTTCTCAGGGATGAAAGCGAACGGTATTCCTTTTTTGGAAGATAGTTCTTTGATTTTAATTCCCCGGAACATGAAATGTGATTTCTTCACTATAATTTTTTTGTAGCTAATTATAAAATAACTATTCATTACGTTCCAAGCTAACCCAGGCAGCTATAACGTACCTAATAATACCGCAATATATTGATGGCTTCCATGCAATAACATAATCTTCCATGCAATTACCACAGCACTGGATGTGCTTTTAAACAATTAGCCAGAATGGCTTTCAGGCTATTTTCAGATACTCGTATATGCTAACAAGGGAAAACAGACTCAGAGATTTTCTACTTTAATTAGATTACGGTATCCTTTCTATTTCTGTTTAAAGCCGTTTTCATTGATTGCTTTGCTGTTGGTTGATTTAAAACGATAATGATTCGTCTTTTATCTGAATTTAGTGCTCTGCCGGGAATTCTCAGAAAGATAGGAATATAAGAGGTTCCCTTACCTATTCGGAATAAAAGACATTCTGGGAAAACCACATTAGACGAAAGAGACATTTGGGACCTTTTAGGAAAGGGATACTCCCTACTCGGGGAAAAGGATATTCTGGAAAAGGAACATTTGAGGAAAATTTATACATTTGCAAAAAAAGATCATTCAAGGAATATGATTTTCATAGAATGGGACCTTGTGGGAAAGGGACATTCTAGGAAAAACCATTTATAAACATAAACAGCCATTATTGAATCGCTTGTATGTCTACAAAATTAGTGAAATGAACACTTCATCAGAGACACGCTTAAAACGTTTGATACTGTTTTACGTCAGCGAAACTATAACTAGCTTAGGTATATAATAATAATAAATTATGGGACACAATTTGCACACGGTTATTCAGTCCCAAACTAGGCACAGCCTGTACTATGAGTACTAAACAACTGATAGACATACTTAAATAAATATTATACACCCAGACACGAAGCCAACAGACATGTTCATGCACACAAATGTTGAACCCTGCCACTTCCGATTCAGAAGGCGCGGTCACTACCAAGTTATCCGACAGGCTTATGTACTCATACAGTGTACAAGGGAAGAAAAGATGCTATGGGAACACGAGAAAGAAACACAAAACACAAGATTACAAATTAAACAAACAAAAGAATACTCCAAGAGACGAGACGAAGAAAGAAATCAATATCAGAAATCCATCGTCATAGAACAAAATCCGTACAAAGATATCGACAGGAATTATTATTCACATATTGCTATACATTATTCACAAATAAATAATGACGTTCAATACGCAACTGGGTCGAAAACGATGCAAAAATCATGCGTTTTCTTTGCAATTTGTTGCTGTTATGGACAACATTTCATTTTCAGCGAAGAAGCTAAATAAGAAAACCATTCGGGGGTATTAGCGTGCGAAATATTTTTTTTTTTCAGAATTTTTTGATAATCATTTACTGAGATAATCAATAAATTTATAAATTTTCAAAAATGAAAACTTAGGCACAACTTACTTTGTGTCTTAGCCTAACTGCAGAAAAAAAAATGTCAACGTTGAAACGTTGATTCATGCGTTTTGGCAGATCCAACTGCGAGCCAGCAGACATCTGTCAGATCCTGCAGTGAAGACTCCAGCAGTCAACACTCTTGCGAACACTCCCAGAATGGTTTGTATGCGTCTGTTACGAGTTTGGCGCTGTGTGTGTTGTGTACCCCGAGTTTAGTAAAAAGAAATCGATTGAAAGCCTATTTGGTCCGTCAATTAGATTATCAAGAAATATTGAAGACGTATTTTCTGCTTTATCAAATACCAGCGGCTCTCGGTTTCACCCGCGTAGTTCCCGTTCCCTATGTTACTCAGGGATATTGTAGCTTTCCATTGGTGAAAGAATTTTTAAAATCGGTTCAGTAGTTTTAAGATTATTCGTTACAAACATACAAAAATACAAAGTAGAAAACTTTCCTCTTTATAATATAGTGTAGAAATAAAAGTTGACGAAGATTTAGGTATATTATCGAAGTTCAGGAGTTTTGACGTCACTCCTAGCGATAATTTTTAACACCGCGTGACGTCATGCGAAATTTCAAAGCGATATATCGTCTTAATTTTTTGTTTGCCGGACAAAAAAAAATACGTTGCTTTCGTAATCTAACTGAGGGACCAAATAGAATTTTATAATCAACTACGTAATATTCTAATTTTTGTATAAATCCGTGTACCTAGAGGCATGACATTTGAAACAATGTAATAGCTGATACTAAAATCTGATATGTTAGCAGTACTAACCTAAAGCTTGTAAATTGTACTCTGCAATCTGCATCGGGTTGTTTCCAGTTAGTCCACCGAATTTATACTTTCTTAGTTCTGCTATTGAACTCCTAATTCGTCTACCTTTGTAATATTTTGTGAAAATATCTTATTGTACCGTTTTTAACCGACTTCAAAAAGGAGGAGGTTATCAATTCGTCTGTTTTTTTTTTATGTTTGTTACCTCAGAACTTTCGACTGGGTGAACTGATTTTGATGATTCTTTTTTTATTTGAAAGCTGGAGCTTCCAGATTGGTCCCATTTTAATTTCGTCCAGTTCTGACAACGGCATTCATGAGAAAACCATATAAGTTGAAGATTGAAGTCGGTTTTTTTACTCTTTAGAGTGGTTATTGTTCATTAATTTAATACCGAAAAATATAATTTCTGTATTTTGGGTGGACTAACCGGGACTAACCCTCCACAACAATACCTACTATGTTACAAACTGAGATACACGTTACATTTATATGTACTTCTGGAGCATTCATTTATGATGTCATATAAAAATTAAATATTATATTAAATTATACTTATTTTTTATTATAATAATTACTTTGATTGGACACAAATAAACATTCGCACTGCTGAAAGATATCAAGTGTACTTTTTTGTCTTTTAAAGTCAAATTCGTCCAACTTAAAATAAGCGTTATACCTAGAATACAACTTAAACTGGATTTTACTGTCAGATTACCTATTCTGTGCTAGAAAAATCTGGGTTTAGTCACACTGAAAAGCCTTGGTAATGTTTTAGAATGTGTCTGACATTCAAGAAATGTAGTTGTAGTTTTTTTTTTCACTATGACAGTTATACTATCTTATTTTTAGGCAGTGCGATCATTTATTTGGAATACATTAAATTTATAAACATACAATAATAATACACATTGTTATATTATACCTTAAAGTAAATTAATATACAAACATTTATACAATAAAACAATAGACCATAGACACAACATCTAGTTTCATTTATGTACCTACCCAATCTATTGCATGCAGACCTTAACATTCCAGTGTTAGAGTTGAAATTGAAATTAGCACGGGAATGAGAATGTTGAATGAGATCCTTAAGGACCAACGGGACAAGAAATTATCACGGTTTCGTCACCGATGAGAATTGAAAGTCCACAGCTAACGGGAGTTATAGCTGTATTATTATAAGATTGTAGGCTAGACAGAGCTCTTCTTCGCGATATAGTATAAGTATAAGTATAATCTCACGCGTTTTATCCCCGAGGGGGTAGGCAGAGGTATTCCATTACTGGATATACCCACATTTCACGAGTTATATTGGACCCCTAAACGTGATAGGTGGTGAGCCCATCGCCGGACCGAGGGGTCGATTTTTGAATCTCACCAAGTGACTAATTCTCACCGATGTGAGTGATTTCCGAAAGTTCGTATTTTTGATACTCATCGGTGACTTACATTTGTCATACCTATGATATCGATTTACGAGTGCACCTACCCACTCGTAACTGAAATCACCTTGCGATCGTTTTTGACAGTTGACGTATGTGACATCTGCCAAAAGTGCCAAAGTATGTTTTTCGGAAAAATTAGCAGCTGGGCTCGATTGTGATATTTTGTGATTGCGACGATTTATTGAAAACAGCGTGTGACTTTCAAAAATACGGCTTCTGGAAAATGGTGACATAAAAGTCATCGGTGATAATTTTAGTCACCGGTGATTTTGATATCACCAGTGAGATTCAAAAATCGCACTCCGGGTCTGTTTACACATGTCTCAGAATTAATTCTGAGACCTGCGGGTTTCCTCACGATGTTCTTCACCGTCGAGCTAGTGATAAATATGTATGTGAGTTTTTGAAAAACTCATTGGTACATGCCAGGATTCGAACCCGAGCCTCACTGATTTTCGGCCGGCTCTTTAACAGTTCGGGCTATCACTGCAGTATAGACTGTTATATATCACAGATATACCTACCGCCTGATTTTAGTTACCGTTTGGAAAAAAATATGGTGTGACAGGGAAGTGTAATAGATTCATTTGGCATTGTTACTTAAATATTTTTTTACAAATCTCTCACGCCTTATATCCCCGAGAGGGTAGGCAGAGGTATTCCATTTCTGAATATAGCCACTTTTCTCGAGATATTCTTTGGACCCCTAAACGTGATAGGTGGTGAGCCTATCGCCAGACCGGCAGGCGAATTCACGGATGCTCGACACCGTTTCCGTTCGATTTAGATCGAGAGAAAAATTTTCCGAAGTCGAATCTATCGACTTCGGGAACTGTATTCTAGGCGTTTCCGACGCCACGCCACGGAAAATTTTCCGAATGCTTATGTCAAATATGACATTCGTTTTCGATACCGACATCTGAGATTTTCCGATTCCGAGTCGAATATCGAATATCGAAGCTTAAGACCAGACATTAATAAAAATCACACAGTATATTGAAAGATATTGAGGTCTGTGAAGAGATAGTCACAGTAAATAGAAATGCTAACGCAGTACTTAGGTGGTTTGAAAAATTCTGACAGTTAGGTGGCCACTAGCCTTACACCATCTCCCAATACGCGGTGGGCTCGCAATGGAGATTATAGCCTAGACTTCCTCATGTGTGAGGAAATAGGTACCCTTAGCTCAGCTGTGGGCTGTTACGGGGTGCTGATGACCTTAGCGTAGTAGTATTATTATTTGAAATTTCTAAAGTTATTGACACATCGTTGACGACTTTCTCTCGTGACCAACGAACACCGTCCGGCTAGTTGGAAGTCATAGCTATTGTGAATGCAATCTATCATTTGTCACAATTGAGTTTATTATTAATGGTCGTACATTAATCGATTTCATTGGTAGTTAGTTTCTTCGATAAATTAATTAGTAGTCACGTTAAGGGGTCTAAAATATGTACTGGTGAACTTGGTATTTCCATTAATGGAATACCTTTTTTTTTTAAAAAGAGAAAAGGGGGCAAACGTGCAGACGGGTCACCTGATGGTAAGTGACTACCTTCGCCCATGGACACCTGCAACGAGTCACAAGTGCGTTGCCGTCCTTTGAGGTTAGACCCAAGGGGATATAAGGCATGAGCATATTTATAAAATAAAAAAAATTAACGATTGCGTCATTCACGCGAGGTTAGTAGGTATTGTCATAAAAAGGTACTTAATTTAATAGAAAATGAAGCATGAGGCGGACTGTAATAGAATGTTACTAAGTTTATTCATTTGGGATCCGACCCAAATGTTAAATTAATATAAAATAAAACGTATCTTCTGGCGTAGATTATTGTATGAGATGGGGCTGGAATAAGTTAAGTCTCCCTTATCGTCCTAGGCCGTTTCATGAGTTAGTGTTTTGCATTTACATTTTTGATAATGATAATAGAATCTTTTTTATAATGATAGTCATAAAATAGATCATTATCCTATTGATGTTATGAACCCGAAAGTTTGTATGGATGGATGTATGGATGTCTCTTTCAAGCAAAAACTGCTGAACGGATTTTGATGAAACCTTACAATTATGTTGCTTATACATCAGAATAACACATAGGCTATATTTTATCCCCGTATTCCCACGGGAACGGGCGCTATTAGTGAAATATATTTTACCATCATCATATCAGGTTTCATCTGCGTAGTTCCCGTTCCCGTTAGAATACGGGGATAATAGCCTATGTGTTATTATGATGTATAAGCTATATATCTGTAAAATTTCATCAAAATCCCTTCAGTAGTTTTTACGTGAAAGAGGAACGAACATCCATACATACAAACTTTCGCGTTTATAATATTAGTAGGATTTCCTTTTATGACTTTGATTTTGTTTTATCCAAAGATAATAAGAAATATTTTGTAATTCTTTTAGAAATATGTTTCTGGCAAGGAACCTCTTGAGAAATGGACATTCTTGGAAAGTGTCATTCTGAGAACGGGAGATTTCGAAATTGAGGGATATTTTGGGAAAGAGATCTTATGTGCCGAACCGATCTATAGCTCCGTCGAAATTATTGAGGAACAACCAAACACACATTTATAATAATTGTGTATTTTTGTTTTTGGTTTTACAGACATGGACTATGGCAGTGGCGGGCCTCCGCCCCCAGGCATGATGAAAGACAGGCACGGTCCCCCGCCACCACATCATCCGGTGAGTATCATCACGATTCTATAATCGTCATCAGTTTGCTAAAGTCGAAGAACCACCTAACACTAAAATTCTCAATATTTGAGGAGTTTGTTTTTGTCTCCGGCACAAGAAAAAGATACTGCTTTCGATTCTGCGCGGTTTCTTGGGACTCTACATGGCCTTTTGACTGACTGCTTCTGATTCTACGCGTTCTCTTGGGATGTTTGACTGGCCGCTATAGATTCTACGTGGTCTTTTCGGACGTTTTAACAGTTGTGCTTGATGCTGCACGGTCTTACTCCGGAAGTCTTACTACTCCTTAAGGAGGTGTTCCAGACCTCCTTATGGATATAGTCTAGTCAAAGTCGCATTCAGTTACAAGATCTAATAAACTTGACTCGATACAAAAAAAAATCTCAAAGTTACTCACTTCGTTTTGTTTTTTCTGATATTTTACATTTTGTACTAAAATAAAGATACTAAATATTTTATCTTAAAATCGCAGAGTTTGACTTGATAAAATGATTTTTTAATCACTATTTTGCAATACCTACAAAATGCACGAGCCCGGTGGCTTGGCTGGCGTGATCAGTCACGCGCTGGCGCTTACTAAATGCCTACTGCCTACGCACTGAGCAAGTAATCACTAAGTTACTACTGCTGCAGGAATACCTGGTCTTAATAGGGAATATGCATGTATTTTTTTTATTTTTTTAAACGATTCTACTAGTTATTGCATTACCAAAAATAAATACAACACATCTGAAATATAAACCAGTGAGCTAAAAAAAATTATTTAAAATCACAATAATTTTCGGGTGATTTAAACGCGGCCATTTTGGCGCGCTTATTCTGTGACGTCACAGTTCACTTGAGTTCACTAGCGAGTTCGATGTCAACAACAGTGTTTCGTACAGTTCAAGTAGAAAAGTGACTGATAAAATCAACTTATTGCCATGGAAAAGCACAGGCAAGATTATTATAAATACTGTGCCGTTCTTATGTGCCAAAATAACATAAAAACTCTACCATAAAAAGTATATTTCTTGATGCCAAAAGATACAGGTGTAAGGTCAAAAATTGGTGCAAGATGATGAGAAGAGACAATGTATCGTGTCTGAGCAGTTTATACTCTTGTGAAGATCACTTTGACGTAAGTAAGGACATTAGAAAAGTGATAAAATACCTTTAGAATCATTTTTACTTACGTTACATACCTACCTGCACCTACTTGTTTTATTTACAAATCTCGACGAAAACTTAACCTAGCATAGAAATATACTAGCTGTTCCCCGCGGTTTTGTCCGTGTAGTGCCCGTTCCCGTGGAAATACAAGAATAAAATATAGCGTATGTTACTCGCTGATAATGCAGCTTTCCATTGGAGAAAGAATGTTAAAAATCGGTGTAATGGTTTAATTATAATTATAATAATTAAATGGTTTTGAGTAAGAGGGAAGTTCGAAACTATTTTTATTTACCTTTCTATTATTTATGGATTTCAGATTAAAAAGGATAGGTACTACAAATTATATGCAATACAAAATAATGGCATTAGAACATGGACAAAAAATTACACTACATTAAAAAAAAACATTACAACAACGGGACAGGTGAAAGTAAATAAAAGCCATATTATTCCAGTGTCAGAAAAAAGTTGTGGCCACCACCAGAGAGAGGGTGCTATGAAAAGGCTCCCTATAGTGGATGAAGTAATAATAATAGCTTGTGGATTACTTAATTTTCAGGATGTGTAAATAAAAAAGTATCTCATTATAAATGAAAATGTATTCATTTCTGTAGGTAATTGAAAATTATACTTAGAAAACTCAATAGTCTAATATAAAGGCACTCTAAACTCGTCCATGAAGATTGGCTAAATGTAAACAGCAGCCCCTCCACCGACGAGTTGCTGGTTCCAAATGCAGTACTCCGAGAAGAGCCAGCAAGAAACTCAAGGGCAGCTCTTTTTAATCTTATATCTTACTAGTAAATATGGTTTACAACATTAATTATAATTAATATCCTTACATAGCGTCGAGTCGGTTAATCCCATGCATGTTGGTCTACTAAGTAGTCTGTAATTTTATAGTACCTAGCCTCTTTTATGTAACCTTAGCTTAACTATTGTTTTAAATTTGGCAAGAGGCAAATCTTGTAATTAAATGGGAATCATCTTATTGTAAGAGCATAAACATTAACCCTTATATGATTTATTATCGACAAACATATGCAGCTAGTTCATTCTTATTTCAGTGTTTAAACAATGACTGTACATTTTTTTTTGTAAAGTGATACGAGTATATTCTTTTTAAAATACAATATGTGACGCCAGTGTCAGTTTATTAATTTTCTTTGAATTTTGCCCTAAGAGACATCCTAGACCCCATTTTATAAATTATGTATAAATTGCATGAATAGCTCGTTTCTGCAAAATAAATATTCTTTACAAAAATTTTATATAAAAATGAGTTTTATTTGAACAACAATGGGAAAATGGCATTACATCAAAATAGTGTGCATTTTTTCAATATATCTTCACAGAACTCCTTTTTGTATTGCATACTGTGACTGAAATTTATGAATGCAGACAGAAAACTGTCACTTTGGCCTTTTTGGATCAATATTTCTCTTCTTTAATGAAGTAATCTCTTTAAGCCTTAATATATTTTAAGTTTGTGCCAACTGTTGATAATTTAGCTCTTTTCCAATAGCATTCCACACTCGTGGATGGTGGATCTTCACTTCGTCTGTGAAGCCATGCTATGAAAGCATGTTTACAGCCACCTAAAACAAAATAATATTGATTATTTTAAATGATCAAGTTAACTGCATTATGATTACATACTATTCTATGATGACAAATTGTAATATATAAATATATGTTTGTTTGTATTGAATAGGCTCTGGAACTACTTAACTGTTTAAAAAAAAAAAAAAAAAATTGTGGGACACAACTCACACACGGTTATTTAGTCCCAAAGAACCAGGCAGGGCCTGTACTATGGGTAATAAACAACTGATAATAATAATGAAGTGATAAACATACTTAACACAATCTTCACATTGCACAGACAGAATATGTCCCTCAGTCTCATTACCTACAAGTAGGTAGCTGTTGCATTGTAACATTTTTGACGGACACTGTGCTGTGGTGTTGTTCTAGACTTTAAGTTGCATATATCTTTCTCTCGTTTTACTTGCACATATCCAATAGCTGAATCTCCATAAGATTCTCGTTCAGATCTGTCACAAAAATAATGAAATTAGCTGCATATATTTTTAGGTTGTTTTTATGTTTATGTTCTTTAAAAAACCATGAAAACGATCATTTATTGAATATATATCTTATTTACCTGGCAGCTTTTACTCCTCTTAATCAGCAGACGTGAAATCCGAATTAGATTCGAAATAGGTGGTCATCATGAACACGTCTATTTTATGCAGATTATCTGTTTGGGCTTTTACAAATCCGGTTTCGGTCATTGTGTCATTTGGGTCACTAACAGAAATCACTAATTGGAACAGAAAACTAAAATTACCGTGAAACTATACGAATAATAACCAGAAAACCGTTAGAAAACATACAAACAACTTGTTGACAGTCAGAAGTAAGTGTAACCTGACGTCACGATTTGCTCGACCAATGGCGTTGCGTTTTGGAAACTTGCCAGAGAATTTGAAAAAAATCACTTTTTGATAATTAAATTTCACTATTAAATTATGATAAAATTAAAAAAATATTGTGTGGGTATGTTTATTTAGCGATAAAGACTATAAATAAAAAAAATGGTCCATTTTGGAGTCACGTGCATATTCCCTATTGGCTACAATGTTTGACGGTCTGTCTGTATGTTTGCAGCGCGACGGCCGCGGATACGGGCCGGAAGGCTACGGCGGCGAAGGTTTCGCGCCTCCGCCTCCTATGCACCATCCGCCTATGCCGCCACAAAATCAGGTTCGCCACTATTTTTGTAATAGACTAGCGGTTCTGAGCGATTTAACCCGCGTAGTTTCCGTTCCCGTGGGAATACGGGAATAAAATATAGGCTATGTTACTCAGAGATATTCTAGCTTTCCATTGGTGACAGAATTTTTAAAATCGGTCTATTAGTTTTTGAGTTTATTCGTAACGAACATACAAAAATACAAATCTTTCATCTTTATAATATTAGTATAGATTGGCTGTTCCCCACGTAAGTACCGTTCCCGTGGGAGAATTATAGCCCATGCTACTCCTATAAAAGTGAGCTTTACATGGGTTAAATAAATAATCTCACGCCTTTTATCCCCGAGGTATTCCACTGGAAATACCCACGTTTCACGAGTATATGTCGCATATGGGGGTCGAATATAGTAATCCGGCTATGGGCTCACCACATATCACGTTTAGGGGTCCAAAGAATATCTTGTGAAAAGTGGGTGTATCCAGAAATGGAATACCTCTGCCTTTACCCTCGGGAATAAAAGGCGTGAGATTATTCATTAATTAATTTAATGTTCCTTGATGGTTTCAGGGAGGGCCACCGCAACAAGGCGCCGTGATGATGGTGTACGGGTTAGACCCCCAGACTGCGAATGCTGATCGCCTATTCAACTTGTGCTGTTTGTACGGCAATGTCGTCAGAGTGAGTATTAATTTTCGTATGTGTAAAATAGAGGTGTGAGCTGAAGTACGGCAAAAAGTGTATGTGGTGTCCTAGATAATTAATAATAATAATAATAATAAATTGTGGGACACAATTCACACACGGTTATTTAGTCCCAAACTAGGCAGAGCCTGTGATATGGGTACTAAACAACTGATAAACATACATAAATAAATATTAAACGACCAGACACGAAGCCAACAGACATGTTCATGCACACAAATGTTGGCCCCGAGCGGGGATCGAACCCGTAATTATTGAAAGTATATACAAATAAAACAAGTAGTTTAGTCTACGCTCGGTAAAAGGAACGTCCGCACTGCACGACGGTTGCACCGATAATGCCTGACGGTCCCCCACCTCGCATCGTATATTTCGCAACAGAATACCACAGTGTAGTTATCGTTCAATTGAGCCCGTGTGCGGAAAAGACCATTGTATAGGCAGTAGGTATGTAGTGATCAACTGAGCCCGTGGGCTCCTAAGAGGCAGGTAGTGGCCGATTGAGCCCGTGGGCTAAGTTGGCCTTTAGCGATAAATTAGTGGTAGAGGTGAAGTTTTTTTTTGTACAAGAGGAAAGGGGGCAAACGAGCAGACAGGTCACCTGATGGTAAGTGACTACCGTCGCCCATGGACACCTGCGTTGCCGGCCTTTGAGGTGGGAGAGGTAGGGGGAAGGGTGGGGGCGTTTGGGGCCTCCGGTTGGTTACCTCACTGACTCAACGAAATGCATTGCTTTACGCTGGTTTTCTGTGAGCCCGTGGTGTCACTCCGGTCGACCCGGTCAAAGCGTGCCGAATCATGGCTCACGTATAGTTACCCATAGAAAAAATATTACCTACTGTCAATCCAGCCCGCGGTCTGTGGACTCATATGACCACGAAAGAGAATTATGTACTTATGGAGGAGCGGAAATGTTCCAGAAGGTTGCGCTGATGTCCAGGTGTCGAGGGTCACCAGTATGGAGGAGCGGAGGTGGAATGCTCCTCCATCGTGAAAAGGAAGATCTTCCGCCAGGCGAGGGGATCGTGCCTGGGGACCGCGGTCCAACGGTTGATGTTGGACAGTTGTATTTATACAAACTCATTAGAAAACTCCGATAGCGCGGTTTAGAACTCGGCCATCTATTGGCGCGTTCTAAGTAGTGTCGCTACAGACTTAGTAGTTAGTAGTTCTAAGTAGTGTCGCTACAGCTTGCCCTAACTACAAAGAATGTGGCATTCTCATAACACCATGTTTTTAAAATAAATCTGTCAACACTGCTACCCATCGCTAGTACAAAACAAACTTTCTTTCAATCAGAACTTTGGTGAAAGGTTACAGAAAGATTCCGTAATGGAATCCCATGTTGACAACGTTTACGTTAAAGCAAGTCGTAGGTTCGAGTCTCGACGGGGGCAACTCCGAGGCTCTTTGTGACCCAGAGAATACGATTTTAACTTGAGTTGTTTCTTGTTGCCATCAAGTTTTATTCTGTACTAGCGGTTCTGCGCGGTTTCACCCGCGTAGTTCCCATTTGCATGGGAATACGGGAATAAAATATAGCTTATATTACTCAGGGATCTTCTAGCTCCATTGGTGAAGGATTTTTTAAAATCGGTTCAGTAGTTTTCGAGTTTATTCGTAACAAACATACAAAACTTTTCTGTTTATAATATTAGTATAGATAGTATAGACTAGTGGGCGACCACTTACGTTGCCCGATTTGACTTCATTTTGTTCCAATTTCCGTTGGAATTCCCAAATATCCCATATTAGCGACCACTCGACGGGCCTGTTGGCTCAGTTGGTAGTGACCCTGCCTTCTGAGTCGGAGGTCGCGGGTACGATCCCCGCTCGGAGTCAACATTTGCGTGCATGAACATGTCTGTTGGCTTCGTGTCTGGGTGTTTAGTATTTATTTAAGTATGTTTATCAGTTGTTTAGTTACCCATAGTACAGAATCTGCCTAGTTAGGGACTGAATAATCGTGTGTAAATTGTGTAAACATACTTAAACTCAGAAGAATAAGGCAGGCTACCAACTGAGCCAACAGGCTCTGCAATGACTCTTGGCTTTGACGATTCCCGTTTTACTATGCAGAACCCCAGTTAATGTACACAATAATGAGCTATGTATGTGTATAATTTCTTTTGATTGGATTTTATTAAGATAGATGTTTGTAAATTTTTAATTGCGGTCCCTTACACGGTTTTTGTTGAAAACTGGTTGATAATTATTTAAGAACATTTTGTACAACAAGAAAGCAATACATTATTATTATTTCCAGATAAAATTCCTGAAAACGAAAGAGGGGACCGCCATGGTGCAGATGGGAGACGGGGTGTCGGTCGAGCGATGCGTCCAGAACCTCAACAATGTCACCGTCGGCGACTACACCTTGACCTTGGCGTAAGTATAGATCATCATCATCATTTCAGCCTATCGACGTCCACTGCTGGACAAAGGCCTCCCCCAAGTTTCTCTATTTGTGTGAATGATATTGGGGGGTTTTGCCGTAGTCACCACGCTTGGCAGGCGGGTTGGTGACCGCAGTTTGGTGGTAAATTACGCGAAAGGACGCTGCTGCCCATCCTATGGTTTTTCTCTTAAGGCCGCCATATACGGGCCGCTCGAGCAGTAACCCAGTGAACAACATACACCACTCTTGCCGTCAGAGTCAACAGCTTGAAGCTACCATTTATAACTGCTCGAGCAGTTAGTGTAACTGCTCGAGCTGTTGGCAATTTCAATCAGTAGCATCATGGATTTTGAGGAGGAAGCAGCGACGCGGAATGAAGAGCGCGAGTGGGGGTAACTGCGCGAGAGCAGTCGACAGCTCGACAGTCAGTGTATGCCTGGCGACTGCTTGACCGCATGATGAAATTTCAAAGTAATTTTCAAAAAAATTTAAAGTAAAGCTTTCAAAGCCCGAAGCAGTTGCAGAGCGGTTCGTGTATTGCGAATGACTATTTTGATTGAAACTGCAGATGACCCAACGGCGACCGCTTAAAGATGCTGGCACTGTCTGCTTGAAGCAGTCCGTGTATGGCCACTCTTAGTCGCCTTTTACGACACCCACGGGAAGAGATGGGGTGGTGCAATTCTTTGTTGCCGGCAACACACGGCAATAGGTAAAGATGTCGCAGGGTTATTGTAAAAGATGCAAAAAGGAAAAGTGAATGATTTCGAAGACCAATCAGACCTGGGGTCCTACCACCACCTCTTTAAAAACTATCATACTCGACTGGTATAAATAGGGGTAGCTTATTAAAGGAGGTCGGATCTGATCACCGATCACACTCAATCTCGACTGTCGACACGAGCAACATCATTCATTTCTTTAACCCTCATCGCCCTCGACCTCGCCTAGTGGCGGTCGCTATCGCTGCCGCTATAGTATATTACACACCTAGGGAAGTATAAGAAATGTCTCAGATCATATGTAATAACATGTGTCTACATGTGATCTGAGGCTTTCTTATTTACTTCCAAGGTGTGTAGGTATACTTTTTTCTTATCGACGGAGGCGGAAAGCGACAACTTCGTTTACCGCAGCGGGCCGAAATTTGCCGCTTTCCGCCCGGAGAGATGAAAAAGTACTTTAATTATGGAACCGTTTCTCCAACAGTTTCTCCAAACAAGCGTACCTGTCCGAAGTGATGAACCCTTACCCACTTCCGGACAAGAGCCTCTCGTTCAAGGACTACGTGGGCAACAAGAACAATCGCTTCCTGACGCCGGCGTCCATACACAAGAACAGGATACAGCCACCATCCAAGGTCTGTAGACCAGTAGCGACATCTAGCGGTCCGATGTGACATTAATCGAAAAAAATCGACTAACTAAAAATCGATTTTTCTCTTCTTCTTATTTATAAAAAAATCTATTATATGATAAAAATTTACACATTCTTTATCCTTTTAACATAAACTTTGTTGGTGAACTTACTTCAAATTTCTTCATTCATCCCACAGATGGTGCAGTTTACAAAAATCGATTAAAATGTGTAATTTTGGCAGCATTTTGTTTTTATTTTTTTTATTTAAGAATATGTGTAAGAATATAATCGATTATTAAAATCTATTATTCAAAAAGTTGATGCAGAGCACATGAATCTTTACACTTGTAGTGCGAGTCTGACCTCTATGGAGATTGTAATAAGAACGATATAAAGTCCAAAGTGGCAAGCTCCACGTGTTTTTGACTGGAGGAATTTCGCTTATTCTGTGACGCGTTCTGTATTAAGATTAATAATAACATTAAATTGTGGGACACTATTTACACACGGTTATTCAGTCCCAAACCAGGCCGAGCCTGCCTATGGGTATGTACTGAACAACTGATAGACATACTGAAATAAATATGAAACACCCAGACACGTAGCCAACAGACATGTTCATGCACACAAATGAGATCGAACCCGCGACCTTCGACTCAGCAGGTAGGGTCACTACCAACTGAGCCAACAGGCCCGTCATTAAGATTTTTAATTTTTTATCCTGTGACATAGGTGCTGCACTTCTTCAACACGCCTCCAGATGTGTCTGACGAGCAGCTCCTGCAGGTGTTCGAGGACTACGGGGTCACGCCGCCTCACACCATCTCCAAGTTCCCGCTCAAGAGCGAGAGGTCAGTCTCAAACATTAAGAATTAATCACTTAGATTTTGTCAAATTCAAATTTCATTTATTTCAGTAGGTATACAACGCGTAACATATAAAGTGCAATTCCTTATACACCCCAATTAGTATATTAATATAAAAAAATATGATGCAATCGAACTTTAGTTGTGTCTCACCAATTTTCTTAAATATCGATCAATAATAGCATGATTCCCATACATAGCACCAAATTCAGCTACGCTTATTCATTTTTCGGAAAAATCTAACACATATTTAAAATAGCTGAAATTGAATAAGTAGTCGATACTGAACAAACTAATTTCAGGAATTGCGCTTATTCTGTTACATGTTGTATAAAATACACTTTGAAACGTCAATAACAAGGCACACTAAACTCGTCCATGAAGATTGACTAAATGTAAACATCACTCCATCTCCACCGACGAGTTGCTGGTTCCAAATGCAGTGCCCCTAGAAGAGCCAGCAAGAAACTCAAGGGCAGCTCTTTTAACTTCATCATCAGCCGGAAGACGTCTACTGTTTAACAAAGGCCTTACTCTTTCATCTTCATGTCTTACTAATATGTATTAAAAAAACTTGTGTACATGTGCCTCATATTCTAGATCGTCGTCAGGCCTCATGGAATTCCAGAACATATCGCAGTCCGTGATGGCGATCATGGCTTGTAACCACGCAACCATCCAGCACCCAGGTGAGTGGCTATAGGAGAATTAAACGAACAAACATAGAAAGAACAAACAGAAAACACTTGATGTTCGAAATTGTTTCCGGGGAAGAGACATTCTGGAAAAGGGGCATTTTAGATAAGGAACGTTATTAGAAAGAGACTTTATAGAAAATGAAAATGTATTTTATTCTGTAGGTAATAAGAATTACACTTAGAAAAGTCAATAGTCTAATAAGAAGGCACACTAAACTCGTCCATAGGATAGGGAAATTAGGGAAAAGTAATTATGAATAAAATACATATTTCGAGAAAATGACATTTATGGAAAGGGCCCATATCGGAAATTGATATTATTGGAAAGGAAGATTCTAGGAAAGTAACACTGAAAAAGAAACATTCTGGGAAAGGGGCCCTGTGAGGAAGATCAATTCTGGCATAGGGACATTAACAGAATGAGAAATTCTGGGAAAGTGACGTTCTAAGAAAGGGAATTTATGAGACTAAAGGCCTCAAGAGGCATTATCACCTAAAAAAATGTATAATATCAAGTACTCATCTTTTGTTTTTGTATAAGATCGACAAAAAATGAGGAGGTTCCTAATTCGGCTGTATGTTTTTTTTATGTTTGTTTCCTCCGAACTTTCAACTGGGTGAACCGATTTTGATGATTCTTATTTTATTTTAAAGTTGGTGCTTCCCGTGTGGTCCGATTTCAATTTAATCCAGTTCTGACAATGGCATCCATGAGAGAACCATATAAGTTGAAGTCGTTTTGTTACTCTTTAGAGTTCTATGTCATATTCCGGAACGGACGAACTCCCATACTAAACCTAAAATAAAAAAAATAGCCTTTTATCCCCGAGGGAGTAGGCAGAGGTATTCCATATCTGGTTATACAAACTTTTCAGGAGAATATTCGACCCCTAAACGTGATAGGTGGTGAGCCCATCGCAGGACCGGGTCTTTTTACACATGTCTCAGAAATTCTGGGACCTGCAGGTTTCCTCAGGAAGTTTTCCTTTGCCGTCGAGCTAGTGATGAATATGTACGGAAGTTTTGAAAAACTCTTTGGTACATGCCAAGACCCGAACTAAACTAACTAACCCGAGCCTCACTGATTTTTATCATGTGAAGGCTCTTTAACCGTCAACCTATCACTGCTCTAAAGACTAAACCTGTTTATTTATATATCCATCTAATTGACCAGGTGCGAAATTCCCGTTCGTTATGAAGCTGTGCTTCTCGTCGTCCCGACAAATCGGCCAGGGGAAGGGGCAGCAGCCCGGCAAGAGGGAGTCCAGCCAAAACCAAGAGCAGAACCAGCGGCAACCGCAGAACAATGGGATGGAGCACGATTACTAGTAAGACACATCCGTAGATATAGCCTGTACATTAAAAAGAAGAAGCAAAGTGTTGAAAAAAAGACATGTACATTGTGCATTAGACGTCGGACCAATGTTAAGTCGCTCGGAGAGTTTTTTTTTCAAGCAGTGTTGCCAGCTGCGTTTTTCTATGCCAAAGAGTTAATGTTACCAGCGTGGTGGTTTTGGATTAGTGTTGTTATGTTGTATCGATGTTTCTTGCAGCACAAGTGTAGTTGGTTAATGTTATAAGTTTTAGGCCCTGTTTCGCCACTAGCTGATAAAGTGTCTGATGATATATCTGCTGGATAAATCTGTCTGATATAAGTACGAGTAAGTAACAACTCTTGATTGTACATCAATAAAAATATATTTAAATATATATTCTTTGTGTTTCACCACTCAAGTGGGAGTTTATCCGCCAAATAGACTTATCAGACACCGGTGACACAGACACTTGAACGCTGTCTGTCAGATAAGTTGTGGCTATCAGGCAGTTTATCAGCTAGTTGTGAGACACGCCCTTAGAGTTACTAAGTAATACAGTTTTTTTATTGTTATCCAATAGTTTGGTTTTGATGTTCATATTTTATTGGAAAAGTTGACGCTACTTAGTATTTTTAATGCCGGCCTAAATTAGTAATAATGATTGAAAAGTTCTTTTATATTATAAATAAAAAAAATAGTTTATCTTTCAAAATTTTACTTAACTCGACTGAAGTACTTTGCTTACGACTTTAACAGTCTGAGTCAACAAAGAGTCTTATGTCACTTGACATTTATATTTTTAACCTTTCATAGTAGGGACCATAGAGGATAACTGTTTATCTGTATATTTTCTCCTGAAATTTATTTATATTCATAAGTTATTTTAAGTTGTCTGCTGGCAAAAATACTCGCAAACTTACTATATGACTATTATTTATCGCATAACATAATTTAGTTAGTTAGTGTTTAACATATGTTCAAGAAAGTGACAATATCTGGCAGATAATTTTAATCTCGAAAAAAAAATGGTTGGACACATTAACTTTTCCAGGGGAAAATATATAGATGACGGCTTTTTATAATATACTTCTTCGTTATTTTGACGAGATATATCTATTCTTATAAAGAAATGTACACCGATTTTTAAAATTTTGACTAATTCATTTGTTTTTCAAAAAAATATGAACTACCTTTTTGACACTAGAGCATTTGACCTAAAAGATAAGTTGAAAGCGCATTTTTTTCGTTTAAGCTTTTGTTTTTTTCTCATCTAAGCCAAATGTCAAGCCAAAGTTATTAAAAATGTGTTAGAATAAAATATATATTATTATATTTGACTTATATTTATATATAGATGAATTAATACTGATGTACATAAAATGCTGTTGAATATAATTTGCGCCGATAGTTGTTATGTAAAGTACAATCAAGTACTCAAGTGTCACGTTCAATAAATTAAAAAAAATATAATAATAATAGCAATTTTTGATGTGAGTATAAAAAGATAAATTTTATTGCTCTAGTAAATTAAATAGTGAATTTTAAATAAGTAATGAAATGGAATGACATATCCTTGTGACTAATCGAGATGGTTAGATTGTCAATTTTTAAATCTGCTGAATATGAGCGTATGTAGATAATGTTTTAAGGGTGTATATTATAATATAATATTACTTAAGCGGGGTTTTTGACGACCGATAATTAAAACAAAACTTTTTAGGTAATTTTTAACTTATTACAAAACATAAACAGGGTCTCAAAGGTAGATACTGTACAGATGCTGTCGCTTTTTAACATTATTGTCAAGAAAGTGACAGCAATATTCTTTTAATGTTTTGTAATAACTCCGTAGATATTTTTCTAAAGCGTTCTCTTGATTAAAAAAAAGCAATATGTTTTTTTTTTGTCCTGCGGTTTTGGCTAGGTACATAGTTCACTCGGAACACTTCGGTTAAACTCCTCAAGTAATGAACTGTGGTGAGAGCAGGATTAAGCGTGTGCAGTATTCAGCCTCGTCAATTACGAAAACTATCAAGAAGTGTGACGCGATCTACATCTGTTTTGGAAGGGACTTTCTTTTCAAATCTGGTTTTAAACGTCGTCAAAAACCACAAAAATACAGTCGAGCACAACTGAAATAAATCTATTTTGTGAGTCACCGCGATGTTATGCTTTCTATAGATTTGTACTTAAAATCGCTAAAGTAGGCGAATTGTAGAATAAACTTTTAATTATAGGATAAAGCTAAGTCGTGCCCGACTGTACATTATGCTAGTAGCTTGTCCTGTCGAAATTATGTCAATTTCTGTAACTTGCGGCGGAAATGGTTTGTCAATCTGAGAATTCAAATCGTGTAAAGATATTAAAAATATTAAATAATTATATTTCCTTAAATTAATAGATTAATAGACCAATTTCGTCATAATATATATTTACCTAATTAATATGATGTGTGTATGTATGTAAGTGTATGGTGGCGTATTGTAATATACATTTTGCTTCGGAGTACCTACATATCATGGAGACAAATAAGACAAAATTCTAAATATAATGACACTTACTCTGCATGTCTTTCACGAACACAGAGTCACATAGCGGCCATCTTTGTTAAAAAAATTTGCTGCATTTTTCTTTTTTTCTTCTTTTTTTTTTTCAACTCTGATATACGATACTTACATTGGGTACAGATTTAGAGGTCTATCTTAAAAAATGAATAGTTTGAGGTTTTTACCGGATTTCATATTCATATTTATTTATTGCCAGTCATATTGTATGTACATTATAATACCTAGGTCTTATAGGCTAAGAAAGCACAATGACATTCTGTTTCTATTCACAACTCCTTAATCTTGATACACACCTCAAAATATTCATTTTTTTCAGATAAGGCCCCGAATGTCAGAACATACGAACTCACATTTTATATTTGCTTCTAGCTAATGGCGCAGCTGCGGGCACACACACTCACACATATCAAGACGGACGGCAAAACACACACACATACCACTACGAGAGCGGGGGGACTGGGGTTGCCAGGCTAGACACGAAAATATACCCCTTTAAAAAAATATTGCAACTCTTTTGAGGATAAAACTTCTGAACCATCAAAATTGCTTACGGAAGGGGTAATTTTCCACAATGGCAACATTGTTATAATTCCTTTATATTTACAACTTAGTGATGTAGAATCACTCTTAATAAAGACATTAACAGATAGTTTTTAGTTTTAAATTTAGAAACACTGTGACAAGAACTATTCATGTTATATAACACAATTATTACATTTCCATATTATTTTTCTTTTTCTTCTTTTGTTTTTTTTTTCTATGAACGGAGCCTCGCTCCGGTTTCTGCATACACGCATTTTGTTTTCTTTTTATAAGAAAAAAAAAGTAGTGGCTTAGGTATTGTTTAAGATTATTCCCATTTTTATTTCTCACAGTAATGTTAGAGTTAGTTTTATATTTTTCCAGTGCCATTTTCAAAGTGATTGATGTAAATTTTTCTATATATCGATAAACATTTGAATGCCATTTACGTTGAGAATTCTAGCTTTGAGGATGGCACGGACTTTTCCCGTTTTTAATGATTATTAATTAGTTGAAAATGATATTATCATTTTGTGCGTTGAAGGTATCGTAGAAATGTTTTTAAACCATTTTTGTACGTCTTTGGCTGACATTTTAAATGGAGATAAATGTTGTCCAAAAAATGTGAGTTATGGAAATTTTGTTTTTGAAGACATTAGATTGTTTGTAACTTGACAGTTGTGAAAATGTACAAGAAATAAAGATACTATGGTTAAGGTAGAATATTTGAGTTTTATTTTTATTTTCGGACTAACTAGGTAGGTATTGCAATTGTGCTTGATTGACTAGCTTCTTATTAATACCTGTCAAATAAAAAATCATTTTCTTCTTCTTTTGTTATCTGCCAAGTTATTAATATTCTTCCATCTAATTGGGTATTTGCACTTTCAATAATTTTTGTTAACAAAATAGTTATACTTCTACACAGGTGATTTTTTCCACTTGATTAGTGACGTCACTATTCAATAAAAATATCTTATTTTGTATAATTTAAAGACTAGATTAGATTATACCTGACAAAGTTTATAAACTAATTTGATTGTTTTTTTAAAAACTAATTAATTCAAGCTTTTTATGAGAGGCAACTACCCAATAATGGAAAATTATTACGTAATTACAGTCGAAACACTTGAGTCGTTTTTCTTTTTGACTTACTTAGGCGAAGAGCCGAACTATGAAGTTAGTCAATCAACCTGATCGCATTGATTACATGTTGTGTGTGCATGTTTCTTTACTTTTGCATGAGGTCGCTTATAGTATGGCTTGAGCCCTTATTTTGACCATCTATCATTCTAAGAACCAAAATATAAATGTAAGAAATAGATTAACACTTTTAGGTTAGTAGCTAAGTGTCATTGCAAGTCAATTATATTCGATTAGTGAAAAATATGCAGTATGAATTTTCTATAAATTTTTCTTAAAAATAACAGAGTATAGACAAATGTACGATAAGCCTTTCACAAGGATTTAGAATTAAAGGTCATCGGAAAATAACACCATGAAATTGCTGAATTATTTTTGTTGTAAATTGTCTTTTTAGATAGTGGCGTGACTTTTGTGGTAGCCTGTCTATGACGCTGTATTGATATGACTGTCTTTCCAATCTTCAAGAGTTTTCTGTCTACGTAGAGCAATAATAATAACTATAAGTTACTGTGTGTGTATTCTTTTTCTCGTGGACAGTTATAGCTAACCGAAACAGCATAGATAATAGCTGAAAAATATAGAGTAAAACATAAATGTTATCAGGTAAATAGATGCATATCTTTTTCTCTAGAAATATTTTCGAATGAAAAAATAAATGTTCTAGTATTAGGACTTGGATGTCGTGGTAGCCTAAACCCTTATGTGTTAACAGAATGTATTGAATACATCGTCTTTATTGTATTTTTTTTTACTAAAAGAGTTAAAAAAAATTACTGACAGATGACACTGTACTACTCGACGTGTGATACACCGACGCTCAAATTGACTCAAATTATTACTAATACTGGTGCTCAGACAAAAAAGGAAGATGGAATCACGCTAGTGATCTAAATATAAAAGCCAGTTACTAATGTAAAATAAACAAACAAAAAATACCTACGCCCATGCTAGCATTTGAAGTAAGCCTGTCTCTGCCAATGCTCGAAGACAACTAATTTTTTCCTAATGAATGTCGTACACCAGTTTTCAAAAATAGTTAAGTAACATATTTTTTCAAATTCAAGATCACAATATGAAATGATTCATTCATTTTGTCTTTCAATATTTTACCTATTTCATAATTTTCTCTTACTTCTTTCGCGATTCTCTATGGCTACCTTATTTGTCTGAGTATCCTAAAACTCGTACGTCAATACAAAGTCAATTTTACTGTCTAAGAGTGAAGTCGTATTATGCACCAATGCTGTATTACTAATAGAGGTTCTTTATCCTTTGAAATTGCTGATACATTCTGACTAATGGTTTTGTTTCCAATTTCTGTAATTTTTATATTAACCACAAGATTAACATTTAATTCTAAAGTGCTCGGACAGCGTCTGTACTTGGATGCTAATCGTATCAGGTAAACACGTGATCCGAGTGTACTCTGACGCCGGTAGCCAATCAATGGATCGGACGCTGTCCTTGACATTCCGTCTGAGCGCGCTGCGCTGGTACCGCATAACCGTAGCTCGAAAAAATAACCTAAAAAAATTCGTGCATGTGTTGCCAGATACGAGGCTCGGATTAGTTTTTAACTTTGAAAAAGTAGTGTTGCTGATTAAACCTTAATGATTTCCCTAAAATACATTAACATGTTGCTGAATTTGGTTGTTGCAAAACCTGAAACCCATTTTTTTTAATAATACCTTCTTTTAATAAAGTTAGCATGAACGATTCAGTTTCCTTGAAATCTACCTACCTACTAAGCAGCAGTTTCATAGTTAAAGACCTTTTACACTTAGTAAAACGAAAACGGTGTTTAAAATACAGCAATTCTGCATATCTGAACCCCATTAAACTCATACATTTGTAAAGGAAATGTACACTAGCATGATACTGCCTACTGAAACTCGTACATAAAAATAACACAACAGGCGCATACTTGTAATGTAGCTACTGATTTTATTGTTTAAACTATTCTTCTTTGGATTAGGTATTGTAGTTACATGGTAAACATTAAATACATGTCGACACTAATATTCTTTCATTTCAACACTCACAACCTTTTATAAACCGTTGAAACGTGTAAAACTACGCCACTTTAAAAAACATTGTTTTACAAATACACAACATAAGTTTAAAAAAGTGTGTATTCATATTATGTTGTATTTTTTATACGAAATACTTTATATCATCAACACTAGTTTTTAAACGTGATTTTAATAAAACTACTCACATCACAACAAAATTATATGATTGTGTTATATTTGATGAAATATGTTTTTTTACTAAAGTGACGTTAGAATTACACCTGGCAATGTCTTAACAACTTACAGCATGTCATACTGGCTAAACTTTCAAAACTCAAATGTTCACAAGTTGTTTAGTGTATTAGAAAGTTATGAGGCGAATGCTGTTGGATCTCCCTTAAACAATAAGTAGGTACCATTTATACTTTTAATTAAATTGAAATTTAATAATTCATTACATATTACAAAAAATAACATACCTCCGTAATATTCTTCTTTTTGCGTCAAATTTAGAACTCCTTTTTGATTTACGTGAAAATATAGTTCTGTGCGACTTAATAGTTTAATCTATAAATTTTGTTGTTTCATAAAAAATATGAAATAATTTGTTTCATAATAAAAAATATGAAACAAATTATTTAACTAACTAGCGGATTAAAGTGATCACAATCAATACTCAACTTTAACTTAAAGATTATATGACAGCAATACGCGTAACAACCGAATCTCCCGGGATTCAATGAGAGATTTCGTTAATTGTGCCAATTTCAGCCTTATATGTGAGATGTTAAAGTTGAGTTTCGAATGTTATTGAATTGGTCGCTATCTGCTTTTAGTTTCAAAATTACTTCTCAAATTTTCAGTTTATTGTGGTGGATGCCAAACAGAATAACATAAGTATATCCAATTGACTAAAGACAAATAAATTACGACTGATAGTAAAATGATAGTCTCACCAAATACACTGAAAAACAGAATGGTCTAAAGTATTTATAAGTAAGACAGGATTACTACTTTCTCTTTCATACATATAGGTCTAACCTGCACATTTTATTGGTAATAAAATTATGATCAAACAGAAGAAAGTTTCGTTTTTAGTTTTGGAGTTTTAAACGTGTAGGTATACCTATTCTTTATTTTCAGACAAATTTGAGACAACGTAGAAAACTTTACTCCATGGTGAAATCATTGTGTTGGTCTGTATAGTATTTTCACAATGTCTAGATTCGACCAACGAATCATAAGGTACCTATATGGCTATTTATAACTAGTTTTTGCTATTTGAACCAGGAATAAAGAGTAATCTACGTTGCTCGAGTTGCTGGTCGAGCCCGCCCTTAATCAGACATTTTCACATTCACAGATAGTAACACGTCAGCCTCTCAAGACTTCAACACTACAAGCCAATAGTTTCTTCACATTTTGCCTAATCATTTCAAGTTTTAAACCAATCATAGTAAACACTTGCAAGTTTAATAATAACATACAGCCAAGAAGACAAAGTATATATGTATGTATGGTATAAAGTTAGGAGGCGAGATTAACTATATAATATTTTGTAAATATTAAGTCAAGGATTTTATTAATAAAATTGTTTCATGTTGGTCTATTTATTTTTATGTAAAAAAGACGTTTTGAATAAATTATCTTAGAACTGCACTTTGAGAAGCAAAGTATTATGTAAATTGTATAGAAATAAACAATGATTTGAATAATGGACTTGTATCATTTCAATACATTACCTAAAATTTGTTTATAAAATAAAAGTGCAGTGATATCCTGTGTGAAATGAGAGCCGTCTGTCATTCATGATACGGTTAAGGTTCGAATCCAGCAGACGTATTCACAGAGACTCGATACCGTTTCCGTTCGATTCGAGTCGAATCTATCGACATCGGAAACGAATCTATCGATATCGGAAACGATTCTATCGAGATGGGCTGATGTTGGTATCGAAAACTAATTTCAAATGTGACACCAACTGTCATATGTGACATTACTTTTCATTACCAACATCAGCCCATCTCGATAGATTTGTTTCCGATGTCGATAGATTCGACTCGAATCGAACGGAAACGGTATCGAGTCTCTGTGAATACGTCTGCTGGTCTACCATTAAGTTCAAAAACTTACGTAAGCTTAAGTAAGAGTATTTATCACTACCTCGACCGCAAAGGAAAACATTGAGCCAAACTCCGAATTATGCAGCTAAATGAAAAAAACTGCCTACCCCTTCGGGAAAAAGGCGTGAGCATATGTATGTATGTATGTTTGGGGCATATTACACTATCATTTATCTTGGATCATAGATCTATGAGTCAATGTTATTGGATAATGTAATATAGACATGTGATTCATTTTCTCCTTGATCATAGATTTTTGACATTTGCTGAGAGATTGGATCCAATACGGGCTGCGGTCCGTTTTGTGCAAATAGTAAATACGTTCGTAAGCACGCACACGACTGTTCAAAATGATTACGATTGTTAGCATGCAAACAATTTGAACAGGTTTTCGTTTGTCAAAAATGACAGTTCTTTTAATATTTAGGTTGATACTGTTCTGAAGTTAAATTCAGTCGTATTTGAGTCGTATAGTGTCCCCCGAAGCTTCACAATGTAATGCTTCTGTTAATATTAATGACGACATACCTAATTTTAATTAATCGATTACTTAACGAATATGAAAAAAGTTCGCGGGAAAAAAAACACCACGCACATTGAAGTTTGACAACTGTTTGACAGATCCGGAGACATTGCACTACCTCCTCGTTGTTAGCACTGTTTGCACCAATCGATGACGTCATCGATGACGTCACAATGCTCATGTCAGCGTACCACAGCGCAATTTGAACAGTTGTTTGCATGAATATAGCGCACACGAGCGCAGAAAGCGCAATTTGGACCGTACCAACGGTCATAGAAACATGTGTTGCCAGTTATTTCTTATTTTTTTCCACTAGGTATTTAAAAGCAAATATAAAAAGACAGTTTTTGATTTCTTGTTCGTCAATATGTTTCAAATAATGTAATGTAGTTTTTTTTTCTAATTATATACTTGCATAATCTTGCTGAAATAACAAAAACAAGCCATACTAAAAATGACGATGCCTTTTGGCAAATCGAATTTTCTGAGATCTGGTAACCCCGACGTCAATACCTGCCGAAGCAATAGTAGCGCACTCCACCGACTTGCAACCACATTATGACGTAAAATAGCATCAAAGAACTTTGATAGTGTAATACCGAGATATGACTCAAATAGTCAATTATATTGGATCAAATATATGATCATTTAAATGATCAGAGATATATGATAATGTAATATCCCCCTATGAAAAAAACATGACGTCTCTTTTCAGATTCCCTTCAAAAACCCTTTATAAACATACCTTTTATTAGATGCATTTTTGTTTACCTATGAGACAAGATTATTATAAAGACGCCCACCTTTTATACTAAAATAACCTAAAAGAAGGAAAATTGCCCAACTTGGCAACACTGTAGGACAGTGTACGGAGACGCCCAGGCGTTCCCCTGTGCCAAAAAAAAGTGTCGGTCAACGATCATACCTGTTATATACACCTAGTTTTTTTGAGTTCACTGAGTGCTTGGATTGATGAATGTATTTGTGTGCAGCTAGTTCAAGCTAGTGTTTAATTGTTTTGTCAAAAAATGCGTTTGTTTTAACATTATTTGTGTGCCCTTCCTCGTCCCCCCCGCAGAAATTGGCAGACTTTTTTGCAAAGAAACTAGTGCGCGTGACGTCTCCTCAAAGGTGTAAGTATATAATATTCTTTTTGGAGCTATTAAATAGAGGTTCTTGCTTAATTCTTTATCGTAGGTTTCTTGTGACCTTGTAATTCAGTTACTGAATAAACGTACGTCTTTTATCCCCGAGGAGTAGACAGAGGTATTCCATTTCATGAAATACCCACTTTTCATGAGTATATTAGACCCTTAAACGTGCTAGGTGGTGAGCCCATCGCCCGGACTGGGTCTGTCACACATGCTTGAGAATTAATTCTGGGACCTGAGGGTTTCCTCGCGATGTTTTTCTTCACCGTCGAACTAGTGATGAATATGTACGTAAGTTTTTGAAAAACTCTGGTATGTACATGCCAGGATTCGAACCCGAGCCTCACTGATTATCATCATGAGAAGCGGGCTTACGGTTAAAGGTAAGGCTATCATTGCTCTGTTAGTTACTGAATTTAGAAAATACTTAAAAGTTGGAACACTGCTGCAAAGCTAACATTTTAGCGGCCCAAAGACCTAGAATATAGAGTCGTGAAAAAAAAGTTGTTATTTCAAATGACACTGCGCTTTCTAGGCAGTGATTACTAAACACAAAAATTAAGACAGAGACAAAAAACACCACCTTTTAGTGTAGCCCCATCTCATATTAAGATATTCCAAATCGCTTCATTTACCCCAAATAACCATTAAAAGTGCACGTAAGGCGAATGTTTTTATCACTGTTTTGTGTGGTTTCTCTGTCACTCTATTTGTCGTACACTAGCGTCTAAATGAAATATAAAACAAAGAACTGCATTCGCGCTTGTCAAAGTCAAAGCGAGTTTTCTTTCGTGCGGGCGGAAGCTTGCTCGTTAAACCAAAAGAAGCATCGGGAAAATTAACCATATAATTTTAAATGTGTAAACATTAGCTATTTTTCACGCTTAGATGTGTTGAGAAGTGTATTTCTATCATCTCGTCGTGTTTAGCGGTAACATGGATTTGCTAAGTCTTCCCGTTGTTATGATTGAGAATATTTTCTCATATTTATCTTACGATGAAATAGCGAAAAATAGGCTGGTAAGTTACAAGTTTCAATCATTTTATTTGTAGAAATAACTACTTATTAGTCATTAATCTTTTATTGCTGATTTTCTGATAAAACTCAGAAGTGGTTCTATGTTCTGGGCGTTACCGCATAGAGTGGGTAAGTACATTTGCTAATTATAGATAGTAGATTTGTTACATACTTCTAGAAACAAAGCGAAGAGCGAATCGCGTTTTTGTACTTACCTACTGAGTCATCAGCACAATACAGACTATAGTCATGTTTTTCATTTTTTTTTTATTATTTCTGTATTGTGTTGTTTGTTTATATTCTTCGTTTATAAACAATGAATTAGGTAATTCAAATTATGAGAACAAAACAGTATATACAACACAAAAGTTAGGTAAAAAATGAGTAAGTGCTAGACAGCCTTGCATAACAAGGATACCACACAATAAAAACTCAAAAATAGTTATAAAAAATTTTTTTTTATTTGTCTACATAACAGCAGTAATATAAATAAATATTCTGTAAAAAAACTGTCTTACCATAACATTTCATGAGCCCACTGACAGCAGAGTTTTAGTAATAATAAGGGTCTAAAATGGCCACTTTGAGCAATTCCTCCTTTTATGAATTCCCAGCAAACCCTAAGCAATTCCTCTAAATTTCGTAAAATGGTCCCTCATTTTAGTGATTCACTGACAATTCAATTCATTAGCAGATTCGTATTTGGTGAAAATTTAGAATATGAATCGAAATAGGATCCTATTATGATTCACCCGAAACGGCCTTTTTAGACCCCCCGTTGGCACTTGGACACTTCGCAAATAATCTACCGAATTTAGTCATTTAGTCAACAGGACTAACTTTAATTTGACAGGACTGCCTTACTATTTCTCGTCTCTAAAATAACTTTAAAAGTAAACTAAAATAAGTTTAGTCGGTGTAAAGCAGAATTGCCCCCATTGGCTAGTTACAATTTTATTATAGGTACCTCAATCTTTAATGTACCATGAAAATGTACACATAATACAACTTAATACTTGACAGCCTTACATCAAAATTAAATGAAATTTAAACATGCTTGCATCTTAATCGAAATCTACTTTCAACAGAATCTTAATTATCTGTGTGCCTTCAGGCAAAGGCCTTTACCAATATCCTCCACTCTCTCTTGTCCAAAGCTACTCTATTTCATGTCCCCAACCATTTTCACTATTTCGTCATCCCAGCGCTTGAACTATCTTCCACATGTTCTTTTATTATTTCTGGGACACCATGTTGTGATGGTTTTGCTCCATTTTTCTGGGCCTCTTATAATGTGTCCAGCGAGTTTCCACTTCAGGACTTTGGTTTTGATGGTAACATCAGCTACCCTTGTTTTTTCCTCAATTCCTCATCCCTTATCTTGTCTAGTCTCTTCTTTCTGAACATGCTTCTTTCCATGACTCGCTGAGTTGTCTCAAATTTTTTGTTAGTGCCCAAGTTTGACAGCCATATGTAAATATTGGTAGTATGCATGTGTTGAAATTTTACTTATCAACAAGTTATAAGATATAATATAAAAATACTGTACAGAAAAGTTCAGGAAGTAAAGGCTATTTTATTATTTGTGTAAACGTATTTACAGTTATGAATTATGATGTAAAATATTTTCAGGTATCAAGACCGTTTAATGAGATTTGCAGCCGTATGCTGAACCGTGGGTTCCTTATGATCGAGAGACGCCACGCCCTTGCACTGAAGAGCGTCAAAACGCAGCTGCCACGCAGGGAGTCTGAACGCAGGTATTGCAAATCCTAGTGCATTTTATTATTATTATTTAAGGTTCTCAATTTGGTTGTATTTTTTTATGTTTGATTCCTCAGAACTCTTTCATTTAGAAACTAATTTCGAAAATTCTTTTTTATTTTTGAAGACTTGGGATTGGCCCTGTTTTTTTTTATCAAAATCCAGTTCTGATGAATGGTGATATAGTGATTAAATATAGTGATTTTGATATTTTCAGCATAATTTCAAGCATTTTCATTAATAATATATCATTTGCATTGACAGGCCTGTTGGCTCACCCGCGTAGTTCCCTTTCCCGTGGGAAGTCATAAAACATAACCTATGTTACTCAGGGATCTTCTGGCTTTCCATTGGTGGAAGAATTTTTAAAATCGCTCCAGTAGTTTCTGAGTTTATTCGTAACAAACATACAAAAATACAAATGTTTTCTCTCTGTAATACTAGTATAGATAGATTTAACACTACCATTGCTCATATTTTAGGTACCACCCCCTGTCGCGGCACTGTGATATCCTGACTTCTATTGAGACCCGTATCTCAATGCTGAACATGACATACTCCAAGTTCATTGACAACAGTCTCTGCTGCTTCATACCGGGGAAGGTAAAACTGTCTTATTAGTCGGCACCATAAGGAATTTGCGTATATTTTTTTTATATTCTATACTTTACATCGCTAGACAATAGCACAAAAATATTAAACGCCAAAAAAGGAATTTGAAGTGCTAAAAAAAAAGATGAGAAATGTCAAATTTCAAAAATATAAGACCCAAAAGAAAAAGAGAGAAGAATTACAAAACTAATAACCATCTGCTGCACAATCTTAATACAGTCTTATGCAGTTGAGAGAAAGATGTTTAAGTAGTCGGGCTTTTGATTTTTTAAATGTTTTATTTTGGTTTTTCACAGTTAGTTAGTATCCAACTTTAAATTGCTATAGATCGTAAATGGTCTTTCGAAATGAAAAATTATAAAGATATTTTTTAAGTAGCTATTCATTGATACCCCACTTAAAATAGTTTGTTGACTTTAATATTTGTAACCAACTTCAAAAAAGGAGGAGGTTCTATGTGTTGAAGAGTTTTTTGCCCAGCTTCTTCTTGAGTTCAGATGCAATGACTTTCAATAAGTAGACTTATAAGTCCCTACGTTGAATAATAGTAGATTATACAACAAGGGAATAAAGCACTGTTTTATGTCACGGGCGCGACATTGAATCCTGAACGTAACGAAGGACTCCCAGTTTTACTCCCTCGCCGCGCTCGGGTTAAGACTGAGTCCTGAGTTTAGTAAGGGATTTAAGCGCCCAAGACAAAAACAGTTTTATTCCCGAGTTATATACTCTACTTTTCTCACCTTATGCGAGACAATAAAATGCAATTGCATGGTAGTAGATTATTGACAATGCCTATGGCATCTAGTATAATAGACTCTGAAGTCAAAGTACTTTCATCACTCAACATTTTCGATATTCTTTTTGAAATGTTAAAGCTATAAAATGGATACAGCAACTTGTTTCTGCCGGCGTGACCTCGGTACTTCATTTAACAAATGAAGATCGTGCGAATCTAGTTGGTCGCGGCTTTGGTTTTCGAAAATGGAGTTGGCCACGACTGCACCACATTTTGCTTAACGAAATTAGACTTTATCGTCATAGCAATAAGGATTATGAAAAGTGAACATTACATTATTAACCTAGGGTTATAAAGAAATTCCATACAACATTATAACCCGGTTAAAGCCAAGGAATATAATGTCTTGCTTTCGGTGACGTTTATATGATATATAATCCGGCTTTGTCGAGCATGTGGTGTGAAAAACATTTTAACTTACATTCCTTCAATTTGCGCAGTGATAGCCCGGACGGTTAAAGAGCCGGCCGAAAATCAGTGAGGCTCGGGTTCGAATCCTGGCATGTACCAATGAGTTTTTCTAAAACTTACGTACATATTTATCACTAGCTCGACGGTGAAGGAAAACATCGTGAGGAAACCCGCAGGTCTCAGAATTAATTCTGAGACATGTGTAAACAGACCCGGTCCGGCGATGGGCTCACCACCTATCACGTTTAGGGGTCCAATATGTCTCGTGAAATGTGGGTACCTATATCCAGTAATGGAATACCTCTGCCTACCCCCTCGGGGATAAGAAAGGCGTGAGATTATATTATTATTATTATTATTCCTTCAATTTTGTAGGTGATCGACGAAATAAGGCGGGTCCTCAGCATAGTGGAGACCTCAAAGACCCCTCCCAGGGCCCACGAGGTCCTCCAGGAATTGAGAGACATATCCAGCATGGCCATAGAACATTTCGACGACAAGATCTCCCCTGCTTTCAGGAAGAGGCTGCAGGAAGGCGCATTGCCGCCAGCCCCGCGGGCCCCCTGTATGTATTACTCTCTGTTAGACGCGCATAAGTCACGTTCCCGTGGGAAAATTGGAATAGAAACACTATTTGCTTGAACAATCTCTACTAATATTATATAGAGGAAAGATTTTTATGTTTGTAGGTATGTTAGTTACAAAAAAACTGAAAAAATACTGACCCGATTTAAAAAATTCTTTCACTAATGGGAAGCTAGAATATCCTTGAGTAACATAGGCTATATTTTATTCCCGTATTCAAATGGGAACGGGAACTACGCGGGTCAAACCGCCCAGAACCTCTAGTAATCAAATAATGAAATATAGTATAATACAGGTATCTACATCCATAATATATTTATAACATACGAAAAATATCCTCATGCTTCTTCTAGAAGCAGAAGTAGTAACGATCACCCTGGTTAAGCAAAGTTGGTCGCGGTCTGTCAGTGGATGGGTGACCGCCTACTGGCATTATGTCATGAGCGCTTCCGTGTTAAGGAAGGCACGTTAAATTGTTGTTCCCTGTTGTGTTTAACCACAAACGAAATCGTTAAGCCACATTGGATACCCTGGAAAAATGCTGACTGTTAATTGGCCACTAGCCTAACAGTGATAGCCCAGACAGTTAAAGAGCCGGTCGAAAATCAGTGAGGCTCGGGTTCGAATCCTGGCATGTACCAATGAGTTTTTCAAAAACTTATGTACATATTTATCACTAGCTCGACGGTGAAGGAAAACATCGTGAGGAAACCCGCAGGTCTCAGAATTCATTCTGAGACATGTGTAAATAGACCCGGTCCGGCGATGGGCTCACCACCTATCACGTTTAGGGGTCCAATGTATCTCGTGAAATGTGGGTATATCCAGTAATGGAATACCTCTGTCTACCCCCTCGGGGATGAAAGGCGTGAGATTATTTTATTTATTTTTAGCCTAACACTGGGCTCGATTCTGCATTACAGCGACTAAACTTATTTTAGTTTAGTCCTGTCATTTTCTTTCCCCTAGAAAAGAAAAGAGACGAGAGACATTTAGTCCTGTCAAATTAAAATTAATCCTGTCAAGTATGGCGTGTTTAGCAATTTTGGTGACGATGTAAAAAGGTGATGGATAAAAATGACACATAAGCACGTTCATAAGGTTCAAATTAGTTGGTTTTTACATGTTTGACATTACTCTCTAGTCTATGGTTTGTTTCTGTCCTTTTTCTTCCGTATTCTATGGAGAAGAATAGGCTAACTTAAAATTAGGAATTTTAGCTTTTCTGCAGAATCGATTCCACTATCTCCCAAACATGTCTGTTGCCTTTGTGTTGGTCGTTTAATCGGTTTAGGCGCATAATGCCACATTCGCAAAATGCCACATTCGATTTTCGCAAAATGCCACATTCTCAAAATGCCACATTCTCAAAACGCCACATCGCAAAATGTCACATTATCAAAATGCCATTTTCGCATAATGCCACACTCTCGTACTAATCTGTGTGATGTGATTAAATACTATTATTAAGTACAATATTACAATAAAACAGCTGAATGATGTAAATACAAAAAAATATGCTTTTTTGAAAAAAAGTTATAATATTTTGTTATTAAGTTTTTATGATTCTCAGCGGCATTCATAATTTTAGTTAACATTTTCAATTTATTTTGTGTTAAAATAAATGGAAATTAATAAATAATGTGATTAAATACATACATACTAAAATAATTAAATTAGTTTTATTTTCTAATTTATAAATCATCGGCCTACATACTGCAAGAAAGGGAGTTGGACAAGTATGGCACTTTGTTAGTGTGGCATTTTGCTACTGTGGCATTTTGCTGTGTGGCATTTTGCGAATGTGGCATTTTGCGAATGTGGCATTTTGCGAATGTGGCATTGTGCGCCTAATCCGTTTAATCCCACTAATATTATAAAGGCGAAAGTTTGTATGTAAGGATATTTGTTTCTCTTTCACGCAAAAACTACTGAACGGATTTTGATGAAACTTTACAGTCATATATATAGCTTTTAAATCAGAATAACACATAGGCTATATTTTATCCCCGTATTCCCACGGGAACGGGAACTACGCGGGTGAAACCGCGGGGCGCTGCTAGTATTTACATAAGTACATATTTTTATCGGTTGTATAGTACCTAGTACAGGCTCTGCCCAGTTTGGGACTCTCACAATTTATTATTATTATTGTAATTCTTCTTTCAGCAGTCATAGCTCCATTGGCTGTCAGACAAGAAATGCTGCACCTCCGTCGCAGATCCATTCTCAACGCGAAACTGTCATTATACCTCGCATCGCAGTATAAGAAGTTTTTCAAGCGGGTAAGTTTCACCTCTTAACATAGTATAAAAGCGAGCAAATGTTGAAGTGTTCAAAAGTTTTACTTTTACAGCGTTGCTGATTCTGAGTACAGCGACTGAACTGATTTTAGTTTACTCCTGTCATTTTCTTTCTTCTAGAAAAGAAAAGAGACGAGAGATATGTAGTCCTGTCAGGAATTTCATATCGTGTTTAGTGCATAAGTAAAGAAGTCACGACTAAAATACAGCCACAGGACTAAATTCGGTAGGTTATCTTCTATCCCTTTTCTTGTTTGAGGTAAGACAAAGACAGGAGTAAACCAAAATAAGTTTAGTCTGTGTAAAGCAGAATGGCTACCAGTATGTACTTTTTAAATTCAGATGCTTGAATACAAGAAGGTGGCTTGGAGACAACGTCACACTATAAGGGAACTGACGAAACGGCAGAAAGAACAAGATGCAGCTATAGGTAAAATAAATCAAAACTCAAACTCATCTATTTTCTGTAGGTATGGAATAAATAAAAAAAAAACTCACGCCTTTCATCCCCGTGTGGGTAGGCAGAGGTATTCCATTACTGGATATACCCACATTTCACGAGACACATTGGACCCCTAAACGTGATAGGTGGTGAGCCCATCGCCGGACTGGGTCTTTTCTCAGAATTAATTCTGAGACCTGCGGGTTTCCTCAAGATGTTTTCCTTGAATGAATTATTATTTAATTGTTATTACGTTACTCTTTAGAGTTTTGTTATTTTTACTTCAAATTAAGTTAGTTTTCGAATATCAGAAATTACATATTACATAATACAGTATTAATGTCTTTTTCAGCTGACCTCAAAAAGCGTATTGAAGAATGTGATATAAAATACAGCGAGCTCACACACACTAACCAAGCTGTTGGCGGCAAAGCCATTGCAGGTACCGCTAAACGAATATAGTATGGAATGTTGTTTGGAAAATGCTTAAAGTTGGTATTTCTTGTGTGTGTATTTATAAATACAAAACAAAAGACACGGCAATGCCATCTAAAGTAACTATCGTCACTACATAGTGACGTCTTTTCGTGGGAGAGCCATGCTTCGGCACGCTTGGGCCGGCTCGACCGGAGTGATACCACGGCCTCACAGAAAACCAGCGTAAAGCAATGCATTGCGTTTCGTTGAGTGAGTGAGGTAACCGGAGGCCCCAATCCCCCCCCCCCCCTCCCCCCTCCCACTATTCCCACCTCCTAAGGTCGGCAACACAGTTGTGACTCTTGAGTTGCAGGTGTCCATGGGCGACGGACGTCACTTACCATCAGGTGACCCGTCTGCTCGTATGCCCCCTTTTTCTTATATAAAAAAAAAAAAAAAAAGTTATCTATGACTAAAAATATACTGTCTAACGATAAGACTTTGTACAATTAGACAAACTAAAAAATATATCTAAAATTAAGTATACTGTGTAATTTTACTTTAATAATTTGTGCTGTCTATGAATTTAAATATATTGTATTTTAGACAATTAAAACCTATAGTATATTATATTTTAATTCATAGACAGACTCACAAACATTTTAAAACTTAAAGGTGTTCCTAATAAATATTGTTCTTTCTTTAAAAAAAATTATATTATGTACATAAAATGAATGAAGATTAAATTGTCTAAAATTAGACAGTTTACAATGGGACAGATTAAAATTAGACTGCCTAAAATTTGCCAATCTAAACTGTAGACCGTCTAAACTGTAAAATTAGAAAATCTAAAATAAGGCACTATAAACTCGACCGTCTAAAATTAGACAGTACTTAATAGACTGTCTAAAAATAGACAACGTGTAAATATTAACCATCAGCTAGCCAGTAAAAGTAGCTGCTTATTCTTACCATCAATTGCTATCAAACTAGGCTCTGTTTTTTCTCCTACAGCGCCATCGGCCAACGAAGTGGCGTCGGCGTCGACGTCTGTGCTGCGTCACTTCGGGAGTCAGATCAAGCTGGACCTCTCCGTGCTGCCAATCGGCACTTCCAAGCGGGGGCAGAGCAAACGTGAGTCGATTTCAGATGACATGAAGAGTAAAAAACCTACTTCAACGAAAAGCACTAAAAATATCATCGACGTATATATTTTTATGACTACTAAAAATATCATCGATGTTTAAATTTTTTTGACTTTTATTGATTTTCAATCGACTTTTAAGAAAGAGGAAGCTGTGTATTTTTTTATGTATGTTACGCGATTACTCTGCCAATTATGAACCGATTTTGATCATTCTTGTTTTGTTTGGTAGATCGAATTTTAGAGGTTCCATTTAAATTTTATCTAAATAGGTCATGTCTATTTGTCGTCTGAATTTATCATAACGCTAAAGTAAATACACATTTATCATCACGGGCTTCCCTACCCATTAACGTAACTCCTAACACGATCTTAGAAATAAAATAATATGTTTTATTATCTCCCATTACAGTATTGCCAAACATAAAACCTCGGAAGCCTCAAATAAAACTCCCGAGCTTATCAGAGGACGAACCGCCAGCGAAAGTCGCGAAGACCGAAGAAGCGTCTTCAAGCTCAACAGAAAAGACCCAAAGCCCAAAGAACAGGTCGCAGACCACAATGGCAAAGATAAGGGGAATCACAAATGAGATTCGGCATCTCAGTCACTTGTCCAAAAGCTTTGAAGGTCAACTAAAACGCCCCATGAGTCTGACACTAGATTTGGAGTTGGATTGCAAGAAGCAGAAGATGGAATAGGTTATTTTACATGATTACATTACTTAGTATAGCATGCGCTAACTACTGAACTACGCAACGGATTCTGATGTGGTTTTTACTAATGTAAAACAGTATAATTGGACCTTTGATTTTTTTTTTGTCAAACTGAAAGATTATAAAGTTTTTAAATTATATAATAATAATATAATCTCACGCCTTTTATCCCCGAGGGGGTAGGCAGAGGTATTCCATTACTGGATATACCCACACTTCACGAGATATATTGGACCCCTAAACGTGATAGGTGGTGAGCCCATCGCCGGACCGGGTCTGTTTACACATGTCTCAGAATTAATTCTGAGACCTGCGGGTTTCCTCACGATGGTTTCCTTCACCGTCGAGCTAGTGATAAATATGTACGTAAGTTTTTTGAAAAACTCATTGGTACATGCCAGGATTCGAACCCGAGCCTCACTGATTTTCGGCCGGCTCTTTAACCGTCCGGGCTATCACTGCTCTTTTTAAATTTTTAAATTATTTTTATGTATTCTAATTAAAAAGTTATAATGAATGGACAAACCCGAGCGCGCGCTCCGGTTTAGTTCCTAAACTGTCTGTGTGTTTTTGGGTGGAGTTAAAAAAAATTTGTTAATGCATTATGACTTTTTAATTAGAACACAAAAAAGAACTAAAAATAGGCTTGTTATAAAACTTATAATAAAATCTTTTGATATAATATGAATAAAAAATCATTTAAGAATTGTTGTTATCGTAGAGTGTGGCCCGATTCCCTTAGCTTAGATCACTCCCCGCTTCGCTCTTATCTGGATGTCTAAAAACAACACTCCAAAGTGACAAGGGCGGTAGCTTGGTTACACGTAATATAAAATAAATGTCTTCTAAAAAGGTCTTACCACAAAACGGTGTCGAAAGTCTGTCTAAAACACATACTGTCACTTTTTAAACACTCTTATTGAATGTAGCATCTATAGTCTATAAAAGTTGAAATTTAGACGGTGTCTAAAATTTAGACAGATATTAGAAACGGTTTTTTTATACAGTTACTCATTTTAGTCACTGTAAATTTTTAGACTAAGGGCCGATTGTTCAATCGTCAGATAAACCGTATCTGGACTATATTATATTGATGCTGTCACTGTCTGACACGATAGAAAAGAAAAGTGACAGGTGATGTTTATTCTTTAGATAACTTTTAACTGAATATTGAACAATCAGTTCAAGTCAAATTTTTCTTATATATATATTTGTCTTATATCAAAAACGGTATTTTTATAAATACAGTTACTAAGTAATTTAATCATGGTTAACTTTTAGATGAAGTCTAATTATGAGCATGGGAAAGTTTTACACAGTGTCTAATATAAATAAACTTTTTGGTTAGGCAATACAAGAGAATCCGCGGTGGGCTCGCTTGGGAGATTATAGCCCAAACTTCCTTATATAGGAGGACTTAGCTTAGCAGTGGGCTGTTATAGGTGATTATAAAAAGCCTACAAATTTTTGAGAGGCCAATAATAATAATTAATAGAACTTTGAAATCGCAGTATGCCTAAGCAATATATGTTATGAATTGTTATTTAGCTGTAAATAGAATATTAAGGCTTAAGAAGGATAATATGTGTAGCGACATCTATTTCTACATAGAACTAGCGAAAGCGTCATAGAGGACAAACAAACGTGACGTTATAAGTACTAAATTCTTTCCTATAGCCCTGTTTTCTACTTGGACGGTACCGCGCTCGTCCGAGAAAATAATTTAATTTTTAAGTAATTGATAGATTTTATTTTTAGAAAATGGTTACACATTACATCGTACAAAAACTAATAAAAAACCAAATTCTAAATGCAAATATTTTTTTTGTTCTGTAGGTAAAAAGAAATTACCTATTTTTCTAAACCTATAAAAGAAAAAAGTGACTGACTCACTGAAACTAGTTAAAGTTAAAAGACTACAGTTGTAAGACTAGTAGTCTTATAACTATAGTGTTAAATTACATAAATGTCAATTTAAAAAAAAAATAATTATTAATTTCTAAATTTAAATAATTTATTTCTGTAGGTAAAAAGAAATCACATGTCTATAGTCTTATAACAAGGCATTCTAAGCTCGTCCATGAAGATTGGCTGAATGTAAACAGCAGCCGATCTCCACCGACGAGTTGCTGGTTCCAAATGCAGTACCCCGAGAAGAACCAGCAAGAAACTCAAGGGTAGTTCTTTTTAATCTCAGGTCTTATTAATAATAAATTTATATGAATATTCTAAAAAATTACGCCTGACTACCCCAATTACTTAAAATGTACATTATTCATATTTAACCACTAAGACCAAGCATCCGAGACACAATAGATTTTTAATTGTGTCTCGGTTCCAATTGGAACCCGCGGTTCTTTACAGATTAAGTAGTTATAGGACTCGATTCTGCAGACCACCTCAAATTCCTAATTTTAAGTTAGCCTATCCCTCTCCATAGAATACGAAAGAAAAAGGACAGAAACAAACCATAGATTGAAGAGTAATGTCAAACATGTAAAAACCAACTAATTTGAACCTTATGAACATGCTTATCTGTCACTTTTATCCATCTCCGTCTGTCTCATCTGTTTACCTTTAAATGGTTGGTGCACTTAGCTAGATAGTATAGTTATATAGATTTAAGTATAGTTGTAAAACTAGTGAGTTAGTGTGAGTGTATCCAAACGTTGGTAGACCTAATAAAATAAATAAATAAAAATAAATCTCCTTTTTAAGTCGTCGCTAAAATTGGGTAGTTGACAGCATCGAAATTAAATAGCGAGTAGTCATACATTAAAAAGATTATCCCAAAACACCTCAAAATATGTATTTCGATTTTCAATTTACAATTATAGCAAATTTTAAAATAATAAATCAATCAAAAAAAGTGCTGCAATTGAGTACTACAAACTCACTACAAACTCGTCACGGTTTGCTATTTCAGTACATTTTCCATAATAAAATTTCGTTTTGACAGATCGTAAAAAGTAACTGATTTGACTAGGTAGGACACAACCCTATTGCTAAACACGCCTTAGTTGACAGGACTAAATATCTCTCGTCTCTTTTCATTTGTAGGAAAAAGAAAATGACAGGACTAAACTAAAATAAGTTTAGTCGCGGTAATGCAGAATCGAGCCGATAGTTACTATAATATAAATCTTCACGCCTTACTCCCTAGGGAATGGTAGTGGGTTTTATTTCCCATACGTGAAATCGACGAGCCTCGAATCTACCCTGACTTTGAAAGGAGTACTATAAGAAATAATATTTTCACGTATATTCTATTCCGCCTAGTATTTAACTTTGCTTGTGAGAGATAACTACGCCCTGTAAATTGTCTGGGTACTATTTGACAAAAAAAATATTCTTAAGAGTTTATGTATGTATACAGGCAGTAAAGCGTTCAGTGGTCATGCGTTCAGCGTTCACGGCTTGTGTGTTTTGCGTACGTCTGCTGTGTTGTGAGCCTGAGCACTGAACCCATGACCGCTGAACGCCTGAGCACTGAACACCGGAGCACTGAATGCCTGAGCACTGAACGATTGAGCACTAAACGCCTGAGCACTGAACGCCTGAGCACTGAACGATTGAGCATTGAATGGCTGAGCACTAAACGATTGAGCACTGAACGCCTGAGCACTGAACGCTAGAGCACCGAACGATTGAGCAGTGAACGCCTGAGCACTGAACGCCTGAGCGTCTGACCGCCCGCGGTCTGTGTGCCCTCACTAAGGTTTGTGTTTACCAACACTGAAGAACCGTTGAAACAATAATCAAAACAATTCTCATCAAATCATTAATCGCCAACCTAAGGTGATTAGCAGTAATATAATGTTAGACAGCTGATTATTTTAAGTAACTTTTGGAAAAGGTGAGAGATGGGGGGCAACCCCATCTCTTAAAACAGTATCGTTTTAGTCTTTCTTCCTCCATGACGTCGTTATAAACTTGTTCTAACATTATTGTCTGTCAAATCCAACAATTTGCATTATTTAAGCTTATTTCGAAAGTTTTTTTTTGTGTCACGGTTTTTTAAAGATGGCGGTTTCCCCCAAAATTATTGTTGATGAAATTAGAGCTAATTTTGTGTCTAATTAAGATAGTTATTTTCTAAATTAGATATTTACAGGGTGTGTAGTAAAAAATGTAATGTTGTTTGAGAAAATATTTACAAAGTGTGTCCTACATTCAGTATAAGCCGTGGTTTTATATTACGAGTGGGCTCGGACGGGAATTTATATTGGAATACCGTCAGATCTACAGTCGTCGTCCGAGTACATTCGGTTCACGTGTTAGACTGACCGCGTAGCATCCGAGTAATCATACGAGCTGACTCGGTCCGAGCTCGTACCTTGAAAAGCGTAAAACCACATTGCATAGAGACCCCTTTAGGAGATGCTATAAATTATGTAAACAAAAAATTCAATCAACATTATTTTTGGTAAAATAAAAATATTATTTGCGTATGTAATAATTTTTATTTGGCGCGTCTGCTTCAAAATGGCGGACCGAATGTTTATAATCCTGCGTTAACATTGAACGACAGCGCTAAAACTCGTATCGTTAATTCATAATCCAACTAATTAAAATAGCATTTTAGTTCCGTTTTACCCGTCTATTTTCAAGTTGACTGGATTTGGGTGACTCATAACTGTCGCTACGTAAAGTACGGCCGTTTTAACTTGGCTTCTCTGAACATAGGCTTCGCCTGCCCAAACCTCTCAAAAACCTTGTACTGCCAAATGGTCGCTAAAAATGTTATTGCGCATCTATTTGCGCAACTTCAGAGCAGCCAAGTTAAAACGGCTGTACTGTAACTCAGTAGAAGTTCGTTGACGTACAGTCAAGAGCACATGACGCTTTACACTTGTAGTGCGAGTCTGACCTCTAAGGCGATTGTAATAAGAACGTTACAACGTCCAATGTGTCTAGCTCCACGTGCCCTTAACTGTACTTATTCTATAGCTACTCGTGTCGGGTACTTTAGATGAATGTTCGTATGTATGTCGTTACTTTATATGTCAGGATTATTACAAGCTGTGATATTATAATTTCAGTAGTGGTATTATAATTGCAGATAATTGTAAATCGAAAACCTACTTTGGAATCCTAATAAATAAATATACGACACATTCAATACGATAATCTTCTAAAGACACATTTATATGTATACTTGCATAGTATCATTGTTATATTATATTGAATGTAATTATCGTTTACGTCTTTAATAGCCTGCGCAGACGATGGACTTTGTCCCCGGAGGACAAAGTCCCCCGAATCGTAAAAAAATCTGTCCGTCTCTTTTTGTCCTGTACCGCCCCTCGGTGTCCGCGATTATTCGGGGGACTTTAATCAATCGTGTGCGTTACTCGATACAGTTGTAAGCGATCTATTTTGGCGGACAAAAAAATACGGGGACAAAAGTGTTTCGTCTGCGCAGGTTATAAGAGTGTCGTAAAATAGTATATTACACATCTAGGGAAGTAAAATAAGAAACTGGGGAAGAAAAGTTCGCCTCGGCCGACAGTTACATGTGAGGCTTTCTTATTATTTCTTCCCGAGGTATGTATGTACACTTTTTTTATTTTCGACGGAGGCCGAAAGCGGCAACTTCGTTTAGCGCAGCGGGCCGAAATTTGCCGCTTTCCACCCTGAGAAATGAAAACATATTTTTGATCTGTCCGGGCGGAAAGAGTCAACTTTCGCCCCAAAAAATAGACACACCTCAGGAAGTAAAAACAAAGCCTCAGATCACATGTTTGTAGACCGAGGCGAATTACTTCCCTAGGTGTGTAATATACAAAACATAACTAGTGTAACTTAAATATACAATTTATATAGATTATAAAATATATAACCGTATAATATTATCGTACCTATATTATATAGATAATTATATTTAAAGAAAATAAATAAAAACATTAAATTAAACAAATCTCTTGAAATCAACTTCGAAAAGTAAAATACAGAAAGAATTGTAACAGTAAATTAGCTCATTGACATTACCAAACAACTGTTTTCATTTAGCGATTTCAAAACTGGTATAAGGGTATAGTTACGACATAAGTACCACATAAATATAACAGTATATTCTTATGTTGTGTATCTTCTATAATATTACATATTTAATTATAGTTAAATAAGTTCTTAGTAAAAATAGATCTGTCAGTGATAATGATAAATTACTGTCATTATTTTAATGTTATTAACTCTGTTTTGTTTCTGTTTACTCGCAATACTATGAGCAGTTATACACCCCTTCTAATATAGTGGAGATCATTTCATTTCTTTCTATTAATAGTTAATAGCAATATGACAAATTAAGTAGTTAATTAAAACTAAAAAGTTTGTCATAATAATATGTTTCCTTATAATAGTTTAATAATAATTAAGTAGGTGTTCGATTTGTCAACTGTATTTTAACAATACTAAAATATATGTTTAGAAAATATATTATATACTCTGTTATTCGTTTTCCGTTTGAAGTTTCTGAACGATGAGTTAGCCCCTTTTCACACGTACCGGTTTCCGCCGGTCCGGTGGTCCGGTCCGGCGGCGAAATGTATGGCCGATTGCCCGGTTGCCCGCCCGGTACGTATGAAAGCGAACGTACATGGCCATATACTTCGCCGCCCGCCGGACCGGCGGAAACCGGTACTTGTGAAAAGGGGCTTAGTGTCAACGATAATGCACTTTTACAGGTATTATGACACTGACAAATTAGTGAATAGAGCAAAGATCCGTTTCAAAATAAATAAAACAATAATCATTTTATCCCCGAGGGGGTAGGCAGAGTGAGGTAATACCCACGTTTCACCTATAGTCTATGGGCTCCTACACGTGATAGGTGGTGAGCCCATCGCACACATGCCTCAGAATCAATTCGCCGTCGAGTGATAAATATGTACGTAGGTAAAGCTTTTTAAAAAACTCATTGGTACATGCCAGGATTCGAACCCGATTGAGAAGCGGGTTCTTTAGCTACTGGGCTATTGCTTAATGAATGAATGATACACATCTAGTAGTCACACAGAAAGAAAAAAGAAAATTATTTATTTTGGTAAACTTAAAAAACATTATTATATAATCAATCACAGGAAGGAAGTATGTATGTCGATGATGGCACTAACTATTTAAGAGACAACTATCTAACATACGGAAATATGATACCGGAAAAGTGACCATGCTATTGTTTGCGATACAAATCACGGTATTTAATAATTAAGGGGTATGTAACAAGAGAAAGTAGTTTAGACGCAACACTACACCTACATGATATAAATAATAATAAATCGTGGGACACAATTTACACACGGTTGTTTAGTCCCAAACTAGGCAGAGCCTGTACTATAGGTAATAAATAACTGATGAAGCTAACAGACATGTTCATGCACAAAAATAATAATCACCATCATCATCAACCCGTAACAGCCCACTGCTGAGCTAAGGGTCTTTCCTCAAGCGTAAGGAAGTATGGGCTATAATCTCCCACGCGAGCCTACCGCGGATTGGGGGATGGTGTTAAGCTAGTGGCCACTTAACAGTCAGAATTTTTCAAGCCACCCAAGGGTATCTGACATGGCTTAACGACTTCCATTGTGCGTAAACACAACGAATACCGGGACCAAAAATTTAACGTGCCTTCCGAAACACGGAAGCGCTCGTGATATAAATGCCACTATGCGGTCACCCATCCACTGACTGACCGCACCCAACTTTGCTTTACCAGTGTGATCGTTACAAATACACTGGCACCGCAGCTAGGCTACGAGCGCTAAAATAATAATAATTTATTTAAATTCCACATTTGTTACATTTAATTTTTACAATTTATGTTGCAGTTAGGTAACTGGGGTTCTAGAGAAGGCACAGGGTTTTTCCTTTTTTAGGTAACTGCTGTACATATAGGGTAATGTGCCATAGGTAATACTTATCTGTAGGGGGTGTAAATTTAGTCTATACAGAGTCGAGTGGCTAAGGGGACATTAGACATAGAATTTAATTTTGATTAGTAGGTAAATGTTGGCTCCGAGCCGGGATCAAACCCGCGACCTCTGACTCAGAAGGCAGGGTCACTACCAACTGAGCCAACAGGCCCGCCCGCCGATATAAGAACAAACAATCTTCAGTACCTACAATATAAATAAAATATATGATAACGCTTTTCTTTAGTACCGAGGGTGAAGGTGTTATAATCAGGTATTACAATACTACTCACCCAACATAGTTTTTGAAACCCTAAATGGGACAGAGTTATACTCCGAGTTTCTCTGAAGGATAGGATTCGTAAACCCAGTGGCGGACTAAGCCTGTCGGAGGCCCGGGGCGGCAAAACAGAATGAGGCCCCTCAGTCTTAGAAATTTTGGATTTAGAGGCTTCCCCAGACCCAGGACAGGCCTCTGGTCCCGGGGGGCCTCTAAACTTAGAGTAGCATTAATCGTATTTGTATCTATGATGCATCCAACCAACACCCAATCCTTAACTTTTCGCTAAATTTCGAAACCCCTCAGGCCTAGGGCGGGCGTCTAGTCCTGGGGGTCCTCCAAATTTAGTGTAGCTTTAATCGTATTTGTATCTATGGTCCTCTAACCAACACCCAACTGCCTTTTATCCTTGTTTAGGACTTCATTAAGAGAACTTTTAGCTAAATTTGGAGGCCGCCCAGGAACAGAGGCCCGGGGCGGACCGCCCCCTCCGCCCCAATCTTAGTCCGCTAGTGCGTAAACCTACATCCGACAGAGAACCAAAGTTATCGACATAGCTCAAAGAATTAGCAAGCTAAAGTTGCAGTGGGCCGGCCATATCTCGAAGAACCGACAACCGTTGGGGTAAACGTGTTCTGGAGTGGAGACCGCGACTCGGCAAACGTAGTGTAGGACGCCCTCCGGCCAGATGGGATGACGATCTGCGAAAGGCTGCAGGCAGATGTTGGATGCGTCGAGCGCAATGGCGCTCATTAGGGGAGGCCTATGTGCAGCAGTGGACTAAGATAAGTTGATGATGTTATTGAAATAGGACAGGTGGCGAGCATAAGCCCCAGTGATAAGTATGTACCTATAGAGTAAATAATCATCAATGTACATATAGGGTAAAACTTTGATTATTTACTCTAAAATCAAAGAAATCAAAAATAAACATCGATATGTTATTATACCTACCAGCCCAAAAATAAATTGATTGCGAAAGTACTAATAATATTTGTGTTCATAGAACAACCTAATAGAAAGCCTAATAGGTACTAAAAAAAATGTGGGGAAGTAAGTCGAGTCAACTTACCTACTGCGGGCTTTATCAACGAAGAATCTATCTTACACCCAGAGCCGTTTAAAAATGTAAAAAATATAAATTCTGCTAGCAGTAGCACTGTTATGGGAAATCCCGAATTATGTTTATGTAACATCAATAAAGATTGCAGTGTTGCCGCATTTAGCCCAAGTTACAGTTTTGTAACTTTTTTACATCCTACTTAGTAAGCGTTATTTCGTATTCATAGTTACAACTATGAGCGATAAAGTAGGTACGTAAATGTTTTGTGAAATGTAGTAGAGGTTGGGTCACTTTTATCCAGATCTATTTCGTTCGGACTATAACTACTACCACATTAATACTACAAATGCGTTCATCACAATAAATAAATTTGATTGATTGATTGTTCAAACTTGTGGTTTCTATGGCGATTCACTTAATAATTGACAGGCCTGTTGGCTTAGTTGGTAGTGACTGTGCCTTCTGAGTAGGAGGTAACGGGTTCGACCCCCGCTCGGGGCCAACATTTGTGTGTATACATGTCTGTTGGCTTCGTGTCTGGGTTTTTAATATCTATTTAAGTATGTTCATCAGTTGTTTAGTACCCATAGTACAGGCTCTGCTTAGTTTGTGACTGAATAACTGTGTGTGAATTGTGTCCCACCATTTGTTTTTTAATGGAAAATATACTTATCTACTTACTGAAGTGAGAACCTGTGTAATGATCACTAGCAATTTAAATTCGACACGATTTGATTACAATTTGGTATGTAAGTTGTACTTACTAAATACAAAAATAACTAGAAGATCTGCAATTTATATTCAGAAAAAATGTTACGACGTTCATGCTAGAGAGGTAGGGAGAGGTATTCCATTCCTGGATATAAGTACTTACTATTTACCAGTAGGTATAGGTATATTTTAAGGTTAAATTACAAAAATGTAAAATTTTAGGTCCTGGCAACTCTCAACAAATCCTTTTTTGTCTTTGCACATCACATGCATGACTCACAGTGTGTGCTCACAGTGCGCACACAGCCGTGTAAACACGACGTAGTAAAGTCATTATCCGTATTATTTCTTTAAATATTTTTGTGTTCATTATCGTTAGCTAATTTTTTAGTACCTACACACAAACCTAACGAGTGGTGGTATAAGTGACAAGACTGGCCAGTGAACGCTCAAACGGAAATAACATTTAAATATCAGTGAACGTTTTATGCGTGGATGCATCGCACTGAATGAGTTTAATTGTAAACAAGTTTGTGATACATAGGTGAGACATACCTTCCTATTCGTTTAAGTGTGTATATCTTCAAACGACTTTATTTTCTGTGAAAACTATTGTGTTTTAATACTTAAGGGGTGGAATATCTTCAAAAATGTCCAAACGAAACTCAAGGTCAGATTTAATTTGGAGTAAAGATTTGTGCTACGAATACGCAGTTTTATCTTTATTCGATCCAGAAATAAAAAATGTTACACATCAAAGAGTCGTAATGGACAGATTCATTGATTTCTACTGCTTCGGGTCTGTACCTGATAGTGTGAATGTTGCAACAATTATAATAGATGCTGCGTCTCTGCTAAGCGATTCTGAGGAAAAAGAAAACTTGTTTTGGAGAGAAGATTTTTACGAAAAAAGCACTAACCCTTCAAATATTCCGGAGCCGTTTCAAGCTAACGACGTTATAGAAGAGGAAATAATACCAGAAGATATATTAGAAGGAACCACGGAAACTGACAATACAGCTGAAAATGCTAATGCTTCTGGAGACAAGGAAGATTTTTATACATACTCTCCCAAACCTGCCCCAGACCTTGACAAATTTGCGGCCAATTGCAAGGAAATGACGCAATCAAATCCTTCCAACGATTTACAGTTCTACACTGTACGCAGACTTATCTGCTATCTCGGTCTGACATTATTAAGTGCAGTGGTGAAGAGCGAGAAAGAAATACTTTCAATATATTCGTCTCAGAATTATGAATTGAAATTGTATAAGAAAGTTTTCCAGTACATGATAAAGCGGCTACCATATGGTCCTCCATGCAAAGAGGCAATATCTAAAGCGATAGAAATTAAAGGCGCAGATGATGTTAAAAGTTTAATTGCTAAAATTGTTCTGGAATGCGATAGGGCTTCGCATTCTGATTCGGAAGTCTTCAGTTTTCTTAGTTCAAGCTTTCTTATTTACACTATACATTGCGGAATAGAAATGATTCACATGGTCCATATAATCTGCAAATATCACGAAATCTGGTTTCCGCTTCTCCATATAATGATCGGAAAATTACATTCCTCGTTTTTTACGCAAATGTTCCGAATGTGCAACTTTTCTTTTACCGTTATGGAAAGTGTCCACAATTCGCTGGATAACATTCAGAATTACTTTGTAAAACATAGAATAGATGATAGGACACCCTCTTTTCCTGATTTCACTTTCAATTGGGCTGCTGTTATAGCCGAGACGGATCTTAAAGTGTTATCAGATCTCAAAGTAGAAAAAAACGTTGCCCTAGCTTGTATACTTGAAACATGCTTAGCTCGCTCGCACAATGACTTAGGAATACATAAACGACTCGAGGAGAAGGCAAAGGAAACTGGAGATAAGAATACATTGAGAGAGTTGACAGAAGGAAAGCTGCTTGGCGATCCTTTGGTGAAAGAACTGTCGATTGATTCTTTACGAAGAGCCGGAGAAGAACGACGTAAATCTAGACTGAGGCGCAGACTGCGCGGGGAATCTGTTTCTGATTCTGATGATTCATATAATTCATGAGATTAAAAAGGGCTGCCCTTGAGTTTCTTGCTGGTTCTTCTCGGGGTACTGCATTTGGAACCAGCAGCTCGTCGGTGGAGATGGGCTGCTGCTTACATTTAGCCAACCTTCATGGACGATTTTAGTGTGCCCATTGACTAGTGACTTTTCTAAGTGTACCTAATTCTCAATTACCTACAGAAATAAATACATTTTCAATTTCATTCAAAATTCAATAGAAATATTGAAACTCTAACGAGGCCGTGTCTGTACTTACATACATGAAATATTTTTGGAAAATTTTAGCCTAGATAGTGTAGACACAATTTTTTTTTCTGTCTGTCTGTGCACGCATCACGCAAAAACTACCTACTGGACGGATTTTTCTTTTACAGACACGGCCTCATTACAGTTTTATAGATAATAGTGTTTTGTTTGAGTTTAAACTTTAAGCATTAATGCTTGGTAAAAAAGCTAGAAAAAAGTTGTACCTTGTGGTGCCCGATTAGTTTAGTTTTATTATTTTACGGATTTTCATTAATTTTAAAAACCAATGTTGCTGATTAAACTTAATAATTTTCGATACGAAACACACAAAAAATTTTGGAATTGGTTGTCACGATTCGATAAAATCAATATGTTAGCTACCTGTGGAGAATTCTGTGTCACAGAAATTCTCACTTAATAAAGTGCCATTGGGTAAAGGCTGTAATATTGACATTTAAAAATTAAATTTATGATTTTAAATTTATTCATGTTTAAATGGGTATATCCAGAAATGAAATACCTCTGCCTACCCTTTCGGGGATATAAGGCGTGAGATTTTTTTTGTTAAGTATATATGTTTTTTTTAATTTATTCAATACAAGCTGACTGGGCTCATCTCTTTTTTTCTTTTCTCCCTCGATAATGTTACGAAGATTTATAAAAATTCCCAAAATTGTCCCAGAATTTAATTTTATTTAGATATTTATAAATTATACTTAATTAACTATATTGCTATAATATTAAAAGAATCATTAAAACTAATTACGTGCCAATAACCCAATATTAAAATTAGTGTAGGTAAGTTAAAATTGCGTGAGCGTAAAGTAATATTTAAAGTTTTGTACCTAGGTAGAAAGTATTGTTAAGACTCAAAAATTGCCATGTTTACTTATTTTTTTGTAATAACTCAATTAGGTATTAAATGAAGTTTATAATCTAAAGAAATTGGTTTATTTTAGTAATAACTCTAGGTGTAAAAAAACCGACTTCAACTTATATGGTTTTCTTATGGATGCCATTGTCAGAACTGGACCAAATTGAAATCTGACCACACCGGAAGCGCCAGCTATCAAATAAAAAACCAATCATCAAATTCGTTTCACCCAGTCAAAAGTTCTGAGGTAACAAACATTAAAAGAAATGTCGAATTGATAACCTCCCCCTTTTTGAAGTCGGTTGAAAATCATCATCAACCCGTAACAGTCCACTGCTGAGCTAAGGGTCTTTCCTCAAGCTGCGGATGGGAGATGGTGTTAGGCTAGTGGCCACCTTAACAATTTTTCAAGCCACCCAAGGGTATCTGACATGGCTTAACGACTTTTGTGCGTGAACACGTCGATAACCTGGACCAACAATTTAACGTGCCTTTCGAAAGAAGGAGGCGCTCGGATATAATGCATCACTACATAGTATAAAACAAAGTCGCTTTCTCTGTCCCTATATCCCTATGTCCCTATGCTTAAATCTTTCAAACTACGCAACGGATTTTGATGCGGATTTTTTTAATAGATAGAGTGATTCAAGAGGAAGGTTTTAGTATTGGCATTGCACCCTTGCGAAGCCGGGGCGGGTCACTAGTAAATAATAAAGTTTTGAATTTGATTAATATGTATGTATTTAGTCCCAAAATAGAGAGGCAGAGCCTACGGGTACTAACCAACTGATAAACATACTTAAATAAATATTAAACGACCACACACGAAGCCCACAGACATGTTCATTGTTCATGCACACAAATGTTGTTGAGCGGGGATCGAACCCACGACCTAGGACACAGAAGGTAGTCACTACCAACTTAGCCAACAGGTTCGTTAAATAAATTTCACCGGAATACATGTACCTACAGTAAGTAAAAGATTTGGCTTATTATGTCGAGACTGTTTTTACGCGGGATAATGAGAATTCCACTTTCGACGGATCCAGTCTTGCACAATTAAATAATTACCTACCGTACATGTTTACGAATCACGTAACTACAATACTTACCTACTTTATTACGCAATTTGAGGAAGTAAACTGTCATTTAAACTAAGAAACATTAAAGTTTACTTTCTCAATTTCACTTCCCTATGCTAGCCAGCACCCATCCACTGACTGATCGCGACGAACATTGCTTCACATGTACGTATTAGTCTTCTTCTTCCATAAAAATAATTATAGTTGTTACTGGCATATCTGTACACAGGGGATACTTAAGAAAACTTACGTAAAGGGGTTTCAGCAACAGAAGCTGAAAAAAAATTATTTTATTAATTTACTTTTTTTTGTATTTTCTCAGATGATAAATTATTTTGTCTCTACCGTGTCATCCTTCAAATTCCTTTGCGAAATTCAAATATTTGACAAGTGACGCCATTTGCATTGAAAAAAAAACTGGAATGACATTAAAAAATATATTTTTATTTATAAATTACAATAAAATTTACCTTTCTAAGTATACGTAATTAATAGTAAGGCACACAGCTATCATAGAGCAATATTTTCTATATGAAAAAAAAAATATTAATTACAAATTTTACAATGTTTCTGAATATTATATAAAGTTAATATAGACTATGAAGATAAAAATAAATAAAGGATTATTTACACCATACCTACATACCTACTGCAAATATAAATAGAATTTTGAAAAAACTTCGTCAAAGTCAGATTTTCAATTTCCTGGAATTCCTAAGATTCAAGTGTTAAAAAAACCTTAAAATGACAACTGTCAGAATTCAACGGAATAAAAAATCTGATCTATGCCATTTTAATTCTAATACTTAGAGCTATTGCACAAACCCAATAGGTACCTAATAAAATTGTTACTTATGTTTTTTAAACTACAAATGATGTGTCCCTATTAGTACCTATTATTAGCATATTATGTAAGGTACCTACTCAGTATTATATTGCACGTACCCGAATATTATCAAGCAACAATTTGCAGACACAATAAGTTTATAGCTATTATCCCTTGTTCGTCCGAGCTGGAAAATTTGTAAATGAAAATACAATAAACAAAAAACCGGTCAAGTGCAAGTTGGACACGCAGACGAAGGGTTCTGTACCACCGGTCAATGAATGAACCCTTTCTTGTATAGGGACCGTTAATTTATTATTATTAAATTTTTATTATTTGTTGTTATAGAGGCAATAGAAATTCTCTGAAAATTCCAACTGTTCATGAGATACAGCCCACTGGTAAACATATTCTTAATATTAAAAAGATAAGTAATAGAGTCCCGTTAGTTCATTTTTTTTTCATCATCATCATTTCAGCCTATCGACGTCCACTGCTGGACAAAGGCCTCCCCCAAGGTTATTTTTGTCACCAAATAATAATAATAATAATTATTATTATTAAGGTTCAATTTTGCTTGCCCACTATGAGGTTTGGTATTCATATACCCGTCTATAGAGGCAATATCTATCTACTAACCAACTTAATCAAACAGTGTGTAAACCAGCCTTTTGGGTAGGTACAAAACCCTGAAGAAGATTACTCAACTAGTATAATTATATTAGGTACTTCAAAAGAGAAACTGTCCCAACTGACTGACTGACTGACTGACTTATTAACGCACATCTTCAACCACTCGACCTAGCTGCAACTGTGTATCTGAATGGAAGTCATAAACAAATAACTAATATATACTACTACAACTAATAAATTATACAAACATGTATCGGGGTCAATCACCTTACACTTTTTTAAAGTTATTCCATAAGTGGATGGACAATCGGAAATACATTATTGATCATAATCAAGAATTATTAATTGTACATTCACCTTTACAATGGCGGCGGGGAAGTAGGGTTATAAAATTTGGCGCGCAGATATCATTTGTCTCACATCTCTGTTGGCACTGGCTCGGCAACATTCGGCCAAACTTGAAATGTTATGCTTACATAATTTTGTTTTTAAATAAAATTTTGGAACCGTTTCTAATTTTTGAAAGTTTCTTCCGTGATTTAGGAGTGTTGCAGTGGCTTATGGCAATGTCAGACTTTGTCACGTGATTGTGAGTCACTCTGTGAGCGGCTTTACGTATAACATAGTGAAAAGCGTGAATGTGTTGTGTATATATGTCTAAAAAGTGTAACAATGTTGTTTGTGTTTAATAAATAAACGGTGATGTTCTGGTGTTTTATTTACATGTCATTTAGATGTAAAATGGTAGTCTTATGTAGTTTCGAAAAAACAAAATAGTGTGTAAGAAATCCTTTCCTGTATTTACAATAAAGATATTTTACTTTTATTGTAGTTGTATAAAAGATTAATAAAATGACAATACGGCAAATGAACCACACATATATTAAGTATTTTGTATTCTTATTTGATAATTAATAATAACACACTTGTTAAATGTCTCACAAACTAAAAAACAATAAATAATTCTATTTAGGTACATCTATTTTTGTAAATAAGACAGTGATAAATCTTTCTTTTAGAACTATAATTATGACAAGAATGTGACTTACCTACTAAGTATATATTATCAAGATAACTTATAGACAATGATAAAACTCAAAAGTTTTATGAACTATTTTGTTACATTCAACATTGATTTATTTACAACCACCGATTTTTTTTAATTTGCACCTTTTTTATATACTATTTTATAAATATTTTATAAATGTCACTATCATTATCAGTGCAATTGTCATTAACCTTTTTCCAAAGACATTTAAATATAATTAGGACATTATAGGGGACAAAGCGAGGAAAACCTGAAGCCAAACATTATTACCTAAGGTCAGAAGTCTAGTGTGATTCGACCGAATGACAGCTCGCATACTAACTGACAAGACGCTTGAGATCAAAGTTTTTGTATGAAAATATTCCCAATGCCCCCTCTATGCCCTGTTATATTTTAATCTCTTTGTAGCAGTCAAAACAATATTAAATTCAAAAGTTTATTTACAAGCACCTCAAATTTTTGAAATTTGCACCATTTTTATAGTTATAAAATTATAAATGTCACATAATTATCAGTGCAAATTGTCATGAAACTTTTTCTTCTATCATTGTCAGTGCAAATGGTCATACGATATATCGGCGTGGAAGCCTTCGGGTCCTGCCGAGTACTTAACCTTCTGCATCCTCCCATCAGGCAACAAGACGTGGTAATGCCCGTTGGTCTTGGCCCCGCTCTTCTCCTCATGATGGCCAAAATCGTTTCCAGAATGATGATCGTGCACTCTGTATCCGAATTCGTAATTTGCCGCGTAATGGAGCTGTAACAGAACGTATTGTAAGTACCTAATCGATGTCATCATCTTTAGTGAGAGTGACAGAGCAGTGATAGATACCGCCTTACGGTTAAAGAGCCTGCTTCAAACGATGATAATCAGTTAGGCTCGGGTTCGAATCCCGGCATGTACCAAGGAGTTTTTCATAAACATACGTACACATTTATCACTAGCTCGACGGTGAAGGAAAACATCGTGAGGAAACCCGCAGGTCCCAGAATAAATTCTGAGACATGTGTAAAAGACCCGGTCCGGCGATGGGCTCACCACCTATCACGTTTAGGGGTCCAAAGAATATATCGTGCATAGTGGATATATTCAGAAATGGAATACTTCTGCCTATAAAAGACGTGAGATTATTAGATACTACTTACTATCTTTAGTGAGTGGCATATGTATTTGAGTTATGTATTCTTATTTGAGTACAGTCAATAACACATGAAGCTTTACACTTGTAGTGAGAGTCTGACCTCTATTGCAAGTAAGTAGGTAATTATTTATTTACGAAAGCCTAAAATAAGTAACATTTGTATTTTTCCTTATGTACTAGTCAGATTAGGTAGGTAAAGTTGGCTATGTGCAGAAAGGAAGGAACAACTGATATCTAAAATAGGTAAAACTTGAGCTATAGATAGACCTAGATATTGCATTTTTTATATAAGAACGTTACAAGTCCAATGTGTAAATCTCCAGGTGCTCTTGACTGTACCTACATAATCGAGTTAATTGTAGGTCTTTATCAACTTTTAAGAGAAAAAATCCAAGGCAAGTTAGGCAATGAGCTCAACACCTATCACGTTTAAGTGTCCGAAAGATACATTGATGAATACATTGGTTAAGTGGGTGTGTCTAGGAATGGAATACACCTTTGCCGGGACCCTTGCTTATATAAAACATGTAACAGAATAAGCGCAATTCCTGAAATTAGTTTGTTTAGTATCGACTACTTATTCGATTTCAGCTATTTTTAATGTGTTAAAAAATAAATTTACGTAGCTGAATTTAGTTCGCTATATGGAAATCGTGCTATTATTAATCGATATTTAAGAAAATTGGTTAGACACAACTAAAGTTCGATTGCTAAAGATTGTTTTTTTTTTATGTTAATATATTAATTGGGGTGTATGAGGAATTGCGCTTTTTCTGTTACGCGTTGTATTTATTTTTGAGAGTTATGGCATGACAGACCTATTAATCAACTACAGACTACCTACTGATGGACCTAAGAAGCTGTAAGTCCTACCTAATACTTATAAATGTGAAAGTTTGTGTATTTAATTGTTAAATACTCAATCACGCAAAATGCAGTTACTATCTACATTAATATCTATTGGTATAACTAGTTATTTAATGCAGAATGAAAAGTGAGTAGGTAATGTAAAGTCGTACCTACTTTTAAAGGTACCTATAATGAAACCTTATAGACTTATTGAACCAAAGTTGTCATTGATCTGGGGGCACGGCAGTGCCCCCGCCAAGTCGAGCTTTATTATAGGTACATGAATAAAAACTGCTGTTTGGATGTTTACACAATAATAAATAGGTATCTACTATCCATGTTTTCGTTTTCAATTTCGAATATACTTACCTACTTAGCCCCAGATTCTACAGTTTATCAAGTATGTAGGTTAAAAATACGGAAAACAAAAACATCAATCCAGTATTAAAGTAAGTATAATTTATTATTATTATCTAAATAAATAAGGTCTCAAATCCACTTAAACTATACCTTAATAAATAACTGAAATGTATTAAGTACCGACTTCTTTCGTAGCATCATGGGACTTTTTGATGAATTCTAAGTCATGGCAATAGATCATTTTAAAAACATTAATATGAATTTGATGAACTTATATTTAGGACCTGTTACAGAGTAAAAAAATATAGTACAATGTCTTCAACACTACTTTCATGTTCAAGTTATCAACAGTAAAATGCACGACATTTCAAGCGACTTCTTGAAGCAATACAAGAATGTCTATCCCATATATTTTATAGAATTTCCTATTCATCGTGCAGAAAGTGGCATCTTCAAGTGACCAGCATTTCTAAGGAAATACTGAACAAAAGTTTACTATTCTATTACTAAAACGCTAAATAAATTACTAATTGTTACAAACTAAGTTACACGTGTCAATGACTATTGAAATATTTTTATTTGGTTTTTTTGAATGGTCTCTTTGAATCATTGAAGTTATTGAATCATTATCGTATATTCGTATTCGTAGTATGTTTGATTCTTTGTATCAGCTTATTTCTGCTGATTTTGTTGTTGGAATTTTAAAAAAACTGTAAATTATCAAGGGTTGAGATTCAATAAATGATTTGTTTTTCGAATAACCTATTGAAGTTCTTATAATTACAAATAAATTATTATTTTCTATTAGAGAATTCGCAGTTGGTGTAGCTTCCCAACGTTTTGCCTGAATTTCCTGTAATTATTACGTGGAGGATACCGTTTCTTATGTTTCTTGGGACGGTGGGGTTTTTTGTGTGTTGGCAATTGGAACACGTCGAAATGCTGTATATTCAAATTACTATCGCCAATCAAACTTTTAAGTTGTGACTGGGTCAACATATACACTGGTTCGACTATATTGTGTGGATTCTGTACCGGGGCCCCATAAGACAGAGGTAGGTTTTGTTTTGGTGGCCCGTAAACATCGGGTTCCGCAAAAGATTGATGTGATTGTGCATAAACTGGCGCACCATAACTATCTTGGACTTGGTAATCCGAAAAGCTATTGAAGTTATCCGATTGCTGATTAAAATTTCTGTGTTTTTTACTAAAACTACCTTTCAAATCAACGTTTTGATTATAACTTAATAAAGGAGCGTACGACAGGAATGGGTTGGAAGCGCTATTCACTCGAAAGTTTTTGAATGGCCTATCGTAATCGGATTCGTAATCTTCATCCTCATCAAACTCTTCATCACTATCCTCATAATCATCGTAACTTTGCCTGTAAGGTTTACGTCTATTGTAGATTGGAGGATCATCAAAGTCATAGTCATTAGCTACACCGATAGGTAAGGAAGGTGCCATTAAAAACGGACTGATTTCAAAGCGCTTGTTTTTTATAGGATTCGGGCTAGTCCAAGGCTCTGCTATAGGAGCTGTTTTATTAGCAGATGTATCATTTTTGGTCAAATTACTACTGATATTCGAGAAAGTAATAAACGGATCGGTTTCTAATATAGATCTAACGTTCCTACTATGCGACGTGTTTGTTGCTTTACTGTCTACTTTAGTTATACTTACATCGTCGTCTCCATATGCTGATACACCAGTGCCATCACCAGTTAAATGCTGAACACCGGTGTGTTGAGCGTTGTGGTGAAGGTACCGCTCACTTAGATCTTCAGTTTTTGGGTATTTCTTCACGTAATATTCGGGTGGATGTTGAGCGTACTGTAGCAGTTGATACTTCGGTTTGTCATCTTCTTGAGTCTTGTAATAATGAGGTAGCTTATAACTCGATGGGTTATACGGAGCACTGATAGTTTGACTAGCGACTTCTACTTTGTAGTAATTGTTGCTTTTAGTTGTTGTTGTCTCTATTTCTGGTGCGTTTGTGGCTAGAACTGATTGTAGCCCGTAAGTTTTGAGTCTCACATCTTTATTTGGGTCTTCGATGTCGTCGACATCTTCTGTGATTGGTTTGTGGTCTTCTGGGAACTCTGGTCTGTATGCATTTGCGTAATTATTTATTTGGGTGTATTTGGATTGGTGATAATGTTGAGGTAGGCCCGGCAATTTGGAGTCTTTTAAATAGAAGAATAAATCTATGGGTGTTTCTAGACTGTCTCTATTAGATTCTGATTTATGTTTTCCAGATTTTAGCAGCGCACTTAATTCAGATAGTTGGTCGTTGGAGTTCTTCTTCAATAAGGAATTCAATGTGTCTATGTCCTGGGCAGACTGGTAGCTTTGCATTTGACTGTATTGTTTTGGATAGACATACTGCGTGCTGCTGGGTCCTGCTGCGGTATACAGTGTTGGTTCTTCAGGCTGCGAATACTCCGCCAATCCAAGGTTTCCATTCGGCTTAATGGTGACTCCCTGGTCATACGTTGGAGCTGGCGATACGTATACCGTCTGGTATCTCTTAGGGTTCAAATACTGCTGGTATTCCACTGACCCGTAAGACCTGTGGTTTCTGATCTTCTCATACTTCACCACTGCATCGGCTTTTGTTATTTTCGTTGGTTCTGGACTCTGGAGGACTTTGGAGGACTTTTTATCTGGTCTTGATCTTTGAACTGGTTTCGCTGGGGTAGGCTTTGTAACAGGATTGGCTTGTCTATTATCTCTTAGTTTAGCTTGCTGCTGTTCTATGGCTATTTGGTGGTTTTCCTGGGACTCTTGGTACGCTCTCATGTAGCTGTCGACTTGTGGCGGTGCCTTTGTCCATCTCTGCAACTGGGCCCTGTGTTGCCTCACTCGCTCAGCATTGAACATTGCTTGCTGGTTTTGGGCGTGTAGTCTAGCATTTTGTTTAGAGTTACCAGCTAAGGGGTTCCCGTACGGTAACCCGGGACCAGGCGGTCTGATTTTCTCGTCTATCCGAGACTGTTCGTTGACAATTTCTATGACTGGCCTAGCGTTGGTCTTCGCAGGTATAGTTGAAGCAACTTGTAGAGTTATGAGTAGAACTATTGTGATATGTTTTCTGTGTGACATTGTACCTGGAATTAAAATAGAGTAGATTAATAATTGGAAACACAGTACAATGTTTTTTTTAGTTGTTGTTAATATTGATATTATGGAGGTGCGGAAGTGGAATGCTCCTCCATCGTGAAAAGGGAAGATCTCCCTTTAGGCGTACCTGGGGACCGCGGTCCAACGGTTGATGTAGGACAGTTGTATTTATACAATCGTGTGAAAATTTCAATAGCGTGGCTTATAACTTAGCCTTCAATGCGCGTTAGTTAGTTTTATGTAGTAGCGCTAGGTGTCGCTAGCTCTACAGTATTAAAAAAGCCCGATTAAGACTACCCGAAACCGAAAAGCATAATATGAGTCGTCTGATGGATGTGGGTGAAGCACGAGAGATCCAGTCTCATAGCAACTGGCAATCTATTGCCTCTGCCTAGAGAGAAATATTCAAGAGATTATGTAAGTATTTTATTAGCACAGTATACTAGAAGGAATACGGCACAGATTTCTTTTAGAAATTTAATTTATACACAATATGTTGTATACTAGCGGTGAATAAATTTAAAGTGAGTTAACTTTGAATAGAAATTAAAATAATCTATTTTATTGCTTAGGAAATTAGTCTAGTCAGGTTAGAACACCAAATATAAGTAGTTACATGTTTTTCGTTACATAATGATTCCGTTATCTTTAAAACTCAATCTCACAATAAGAATATAATGTTAATTACTGGTTTTTTAATAACTCTAAAGTTTAAAGCTATATGAAGAGAACACAATTTGCAAATTTACAAAAGTCACAAGAGTTTTACACGTTTTAGCGCGAAACTAAAATCACGTCGATACGTTTGGATCAGTAGCCTACAATCTGAGATATCTAATTTGGCGCCACAGACAATCATAAAATCGCACCCTGCGTAGGATAACGTTACATCTGCAAAATTGAGATTGTTCAGGACGGCCCGTTAAAGTTTTAAAATTTTAGTTTCATTTATAGTTTTTTTACCAATAACAATTGCTATGTCAATTTTTAAGATTTGTTATATGATTAGGCATATTAATAAACAGTATACTTTTTGAATGAAAAAGTATATAAATTTAAAAAATAAGAGGTCCCATGTGCAATAATGACGTTTTCCTACGGAAAATTGCAAAAAATGATGGGTCACATGTATACATATACCGTTGTTCAACGGAACATTACGAAAAATTAGAGGTCATACGTTCATGTAAAACGTTGTTCTACGAAAAATATAAAAAAAAGTGTGAGCACATAGAACTCTATCAAAAGCAAAGCTGGTAAAAATATTATTTTAAAATGGTATAGGTATCTACTTAAGTAAAAAAATATATTTTCTAAATCAACTTTTATTCGGACATAAATCGCAGGTGATAACTTGATAAGGTTTCATCAAAATCTGTTCTGTAGATTTTGCGTGAAAGAGCAACAAACATACTTACTTACATTTATTTACAAAGAAAATATACATTCATTTACAATAATTACAGATAACAAAATATCCTCCAAAGAGAAACCATGTGGGACAGTGCCCAGAAGACTGGCTGCATTCCCTCTCTGGATAGCTAGGCTGATCCTTTGACAGAGATACTCGTAGCTGCCAGCCCTCTGGTCACTTGAAGCCTCGACCAAACGCATTACTTTCATGTTTATAATATTAATGGGATGTATTAATATTTTTTATTGTAATAATTAGGTATCTATTAGTAAGTCTAATAGAATATGTGACACTCGACTATATTAAGTAGCCTAGTCTTTTTCTTCCAAATATTTAAAATTGAAAAACATAAATGATAATCATAATAAAATACTGTACTAATATTCACTTTCCCCTGGGGCTAAGTAACAAAAAATATAAAATCTATGAAAAAAAAACTTTGGAGAACAACAAATAACTTTATATTAACTTAAGGAATATAAAAATAGTTTTAACTACACTATGAAAATGTTATTAACTTATTGATTTCGTAACGTATTTATGAAGTTTTATCATGACTTTCCTCAGGATTAAGTTCTACATTACGATGAGGCAAGCTTGAAAAAACCTCAACATAATTCTTTGAAAATAGTCTTGCCTTTTCATTAAGTCTGCGAGTCCTTATATTTATAGTCAGAAATTGGTATGGGAGTATTGTATGCTTTCGAAATTTGAGAAATAGGCTTAGATACTCTCCAGCTTTATTATTGATTGCAGACAGCAAAGGTCGAAATGAATAGAACCGATGACGGTATCAAAAATGTCCTTATCAACAGACTGGTGACTGGTTGCATATGGTGATACAGGTACTGTATCTATATCATGAGTCTGACCGGCTGTAAGCACAGAGCGTAGGCACTGTTTCAGGAAACTTTTTTGAAAGACGTTTTACACAAGGACATGGTGTTTCTTTAAGTTGGTAAATCTAGGCAACCACCAATTCTAGGCAAAAAGTCAAAATGTTTTATTCAAAATAGGAACTTACAAGTCCACTTATTGAACGTCATTTCAGATAATGAAGGAGAGTTTTCAAAAAGCGGTATTTCCTGACCGATACGACCTTCAAACCTTCAAGAAGAGAGCGTACTCCCACCTCAAAGGCCGGTAACGCCTTGTGACTCTTGAGTTGGTGCACATGGGCGACGGTAGTCACTTACCATCAGGTGACCCGTCTGCTCATTAACCCCCAATACAATAAAAAAAAACTACTGGAAGATTCAATGTTCAGCTTCGTCGTCGTTCCTGATTTTTTTTTATTAACAATAGGACTGCTAGCAAGTCTCTGTTGAATTTTGGACATGTTTTATTTAATGTTTTTTTGTTCATCATCAGAATAGTTATCATCCCAAAAACTTGAATATGTAAGCTTCTTTGTAGCCATATTGTCTGACATGATAAATATTAAATAATAAGATTATTAATCACTTCCTAAGCAATGAAGAACGCCTTTGAGCATCAGTGGTAAGTGGTAGTAAGGTAAAAGTGGTAAAAAATTCAAACCAAATATAGATCAGATTGTTTATCTTGCATAAAAGACGATAATTTTTCATTACATTTCCTAGAACAATGTCACATATGCAGATAATACCAATTTTTTATAACCAATTTCCGTAGAACAACGTACCATGTGTAAATGGAACTAAAACTTTCTTAATTTGTTCCGCAAAACAACGTTTCACGTGCAAATATAACATTTGAAAATAAAATAAACTAAAATTTTTATGTACGTCTAAAACTAAAATTAGATTGACAATAAATGTATATATTTAAACAAAAAATACTTATTAATTTAATTATTAAGAATTTAAACAAATAATCGCAAAACATAATCACTAACCTGTGGTTTTGTCTTTAACCATTTTATAATAAATGCATATAAGCGTACCTCCGCGCAACAACGAACCATGTGGTTTTAAAACGGCGCTCGCGCGCACACGGATGCGTTCCAAGGACGAACAAAACCGTCTCTAAACGTACATGGGTCCTTGTACTGCGGAGCATAAATCAGATAGAACGTTGTTCTATTCAGAATCTCAATAACTATAACTCCTATTGAAAAAAATATTTTTTTTTCCGATAGCTTAGACAATAATTAAGACTTTCCGACGATAAAATCAAATTCGTTCTATGGTAACATACAACGTTATTCTACGCAGGGTGCGAAATAAAAATAACAGTTGATCACTATTCACTAGACGGACGCCATTTTGGGTCCCAATTCAAATTGCATTTAAACGATAAATGGTAAATAACCAGGTATTAAAAAAAATGTCTTAATTATTAGGCCTGCTGACACACGGTATAGCAGTCAAAAGGTACATACAATCGATTTTGAGCATAACTTAATGAAAGTGACTCGTTACTTTCCCTTTTATGTTAAAATAAAATTGTCTATTATAACCTCAAAACATGGAAGTCTCGTCATTACAAGGCGCAAGGTTCAAGTAATAAGAAGTAATTGACCGTGCATTCTGCTTATATAATGATAATGACTTGTATTATTATATTTTACGGCTAACCGTTTCGGTACAGATAGAAAGAAAAATGCCTTTACAGTACAATACAATAACTCTTTATTGTACACCAAAAACAACACAATATGGATACCAACATTAACTAAAGTACAATGGGCGGTATGGGCCTTTGTATTCTTAGAAATAATAATAATAATAATAATATAATCTCACGCCTTTTATCCCCGAGGGGGTAGGCAAAGGTATTCCATTATTGGATATACCCACATTTCACGAGATATATTGGACCCCTAAACGTGATTGGTAGCCCATCGCCGGACCGGGTCTGTTTACACATGTCTAAGAATTAATTCTGAGACCTGCGGGTTTGTTTTCCTTCACCGTCGAGCTAGTGATAAATATTAAAGATGCCGCGAATAGTGAATTGGCCGAATACCGAATACCGAATATTCGGCAACGCTGTCGGCCGAAGCGCCGAATATTCGGCGCCGAATGTTCGGCGCGAAGTACATGCTTGGTGGGGGCGCGTTAGCTAGAATAAGACAAGTCACAACCTGTTTTTCTCGTTGCGTTCGTACGGCAGGCGACGGCCGACGACGGCGCGTTTGTATTTATTTAAATTGCGAGTAAATCTAGCGGTTATTTTCTGAGGCTGGTAACGTTAACGATGAAAAGCGCAATCGTTTGCTACCAAAAAATGCTGAAAAGCTCGTTTTTATCCATCACAACTTACCACTGATTAATTTTAACTACTAAAATGTTGTAATTTGGAAATAAATACATAATTTTGAGTAAAATAACGTGTCATTTTTTACATGATTTGCTATTCGGTATTCGGCCGAATAGTACGGACTATTCGGCCGAATACCGAATAGCAAAAAAGTGGCCGAATAGGCCGAATACCGAATAGTTGCCGAATATTCGTGGCATCTCTAATAAATATGTACTTACGTAAGTTTTTGAAAAACTTATTGGTACATGCCAGGATTTGAACCCGAGCCTCACTGATTTTCGGCCGGCTCTTTAACCGTTCGGGCTATCACTGCTCTTCTTCTTAGATTTAAATAATAAAGGGAAGATACTGTACATACAAAGCTTAGTTTTTTTTAATACCAACCACTATAAATTTGTGTGTCTTATTACATATTTTTATTGGTGTACAATAAAGAGTTGTTAATTACAAAAGCAAATTTAAACTTAAATCTTCGTAAAATCACAATATGGCCACGTCGTACGCATGCGCCCCAGACTGACGCGAATTGTGTTCTTATCGCTTCAGAATATGATACATATAGTTCCCTTCCCTTTTAGTTTTAATCTAAGTTGGTATAAAAACAAAATAATTTTTAATAAATAAAAACCGACTTCAAACAGGAAATTAAAAAAGTAAAATAACATTACGATTTTCGAAGATTCCACTCGATTTCTCTGGGATGCCATCTTCGGATCTGGATTTCCTTATCATGATACTAGCGTTGGGATATCACCTTTCTAACAAAAAAATCGAGAAACATCAAAACCGGTTCATAAACGACGAAGTTATACGCGAACACATAAAAAATATACGGTCGATTTGAGAAACCTCCTCTTTTTTTGAAGTCGGTTTAAAAACCAGTCAATTCTGTTATATAATGTGTAAACTTATGGTCGTGAGGTAATCCGTCAGGTTCAATGACAAGTCGTAAGTTAGTGATGGGAAAGTGCCATTAACAAGATCACCGTATCTGGTATGATTTAATTGCGGATGTCAGGATCCGGCGCGGATTTTAAGTTCCGTTTCAAGGAAGTGAGAGATTCTTATTTCATTTTCGGTTATACATACAATTATTGTTTTTAACTATGGAAGCGCGGAGGTGGAATGCTCCTCGTGAAAAGAGAAGATCTTCCTTTAGGCGAGGTGATTGTGCCTGGAGACTGCTCTGTCTAACGGTTGATGTTGGACTGTTGTAAGTATTGTAAGTATTATACAAACAATTTATTTTTATCATTGTCTTAAATCCCTCGATAATACAATGTTAGTAACAAACACGCAATTTTTTACGTAAGTAGGTAACTTATTTTAATCTTATTCGATAAATGCGTAGGTATGTAACTAATCTATTTATTAGGTAAGTATATAAAAGAAAACTACCACCGACTGACTGACTCACTGATGGGTCAGTAAGTTAATCTTAATTTATTTATGTTTGTATATTTCTTAATCTACGTACGTACCTATCTTAATATTTTAAGCGGTAAAAAAAAGATAAAATAACACTTTTAAACGCGGTTGTACTCGTTAAGCTCAATGACCATAGGACTTTCACTGCTCAGGTTCAAATGCACATACATGACACAGGTGTATGTCCGTCGGTCTGTTACAATGTTGTACGATATGTCAGCTGCTAGTGGAATTAACTAGTTGATTCCCGGAGTTGTTTGTCAAAGCAACTTACATTTACATATGCATTATCCTGTACTCTGTGCAAAGAGATTAAAATATAATAAGGCATAAAGGGGACAAAGCGAGGAAATTTTGAAGTCAAAAGTTATTCCAAGTGGAATAAGTCTAGTACAATTTCGACCAAATGACAGCTCGCGTTCATACTAACTGACATGACAAGGACATGACGCTTATAGTTAGGGAGGCGAGGTAGCTAAATGGCGTAATTCAACGGCGCCGTCGAGACCTAATAAAATCGAAAGATAAAATAATTTCGAAAAGAAAAGCTAATATGGTAAAAACCATTTTAGCGGTGGGTTTGGCGTGTACGGTTTTTCAAAAATGTAAAAAATAGTACATTATGATATAAGTGCGGTAAGTTGAAAATTACAGCCGAGGCGATATTGCTAGCCCGAGCCGTAGGCGAGGGCTACAAGTAAGCAGAGGCTGTAATTATCAAAGCGCACGTATGTCATACGACCTTTTTTAACACATTTGCGAGAAAATAAAATAAAACTCCGACTATGGTAAACGAATAAAAACAATACAGCGTTAAGAAAAAGCGCGCGGCGCGCATCATAATTTTTTTTTAGGAAAAGGCACAAAAAACAGCCAGTACTTATTACTAATAAAGTAAAATAATATTTTTGTGTTTTGTTAGAGATTGGTTGTAATTTACTTTCAAAATAATTAAATTAAATAATTATGTACATAAATATTTCTTTAATATATTTTATCTCCCAAAGTTAATTTTAATCATAAAATGTTGACAACTTTTTTGACATAAAAACTCTTTGCTGAGATTTTAAAAAGTACCGTTCGTTTTAAGACGGAGCATCTTGATAAACCGTGCGTTTTACTTTACACTTACCGCACTTGGGCGTAATGAGATAGGTAACGATATTAAAATTGGTGAAATAAGACACCTTTTACGAGCAAATGTGTTATAAAAACAGTTACTTGGGCATTCTCGAGTGCATCAGATATTCATACTACGTATGCCCCAAGTGCCTCTGATAACAACGGTATACTAATCTGCCGGTTTGCGTGGTGGGGGTAGGCATAAAAAGTAGTCAAAAATGCAAAAAAAAAAAAATTACTCGAGCGCGTCAGATTTTCGGAAGGGGTGTTAAGTAGGCCCCAAGGAAGCTCCCTTTAAAAAAACTGACGATTTGGGCGTGACGATAAGTTACGATGAATGTTTGAAAATGCAAAAAAAAATAGTTCTTTTGCAATACTCGAGCGCGTCAGATTTTCATAGGGGAGGTTTATCTTGGTATCCTGAAAGCATATTTTCTTAATCTGACAAAAATGTTGGTGGGTTCTCTTAATCTGACCGAAAAAGGTTTTTTGGTTTATTTTTTCCTTTCTTTCTCCTTGATAAAACGGGGAATTATATATATATATTAAGGTGTACCGAAAATTCCCTTCTACCACTTTTTTCTCCACCATCAATGTTGCGAAATAAAGGAAAAATACTGGTGGGACGGCATATTTCCGCGAAGCGCTCAGTCTGTATTACATGTTTATGGCAAATTCCTCTTTTTTGCTTCAATTCTTCACTTCGTTTTGCTTACGAGTTACGGTACGTCCAAAAAACAATTTGAGGATCAACAGGCTATTGAATAATATACATACATGGAACTGTACATGTTAATAAAACTTTTGTATACAGATACGCGTAACTTTTTCCGAGTCCACGAAAATTATCGAGAAGCTTTAGAAAAAAAAAATTTTGAGATATAATAAAAGTTCAATAATTTAATCATCGTTATTTCATATCAATTTATTTTAAAAACCTCAGTTTTCGAGATATACTCAAAAAACCGGGAGTTTGAGTTTTTATGATGCTTCAAGTCAAAAAGTTTTAACTTTGGACAAAAATGTAAAGAGACATTTTTTGTGTAAAATAAAATTACCTTTTTTGTTTATTTAAACTTTTTTTGTGTAAAATGTATCATTCGCGACTTATATGCCGCAACGCGTTTTTCGGAAGACGAAATGGCTCCTCCACACTTCCGGTCATGCGGAAACCGGCAGATTTTGTATTTTTAGTAAGTTTTAGATTATATTCTTCAAAATAAAAAATAAAAAAATCGCGCTCGAGAATGCCGGATTAACGTTTTTTTTTTACAAGTTCGCGACCCTATAACTTGGCGGCGTCAAGGACTTATCGTCAGATTAGTTAAATTTAGTCTTAAAACACTAAAATCAACCCCCAATATCTTAATCTGACGCGCTTGAGTATTTCAGACTATCGTTTTTTTTTTACTAATCTTGATCTTTGATCTCTCATATCTTAAACTGCCACGCTCGAGTATTACCGAAAGTTCCCCTATTCGCCTCCCTAACTAAAAGAATCATCCAAATCGCTTCCCCCAGTCGAAAGTTCTGAGGTAACAATCACAAAAAAAAAAGCAAACAGACGAATTGATAGCTTCCCCCTTTTTGAAGTCAGTTAAAAAAAGTATACACACCTCGGGAAGTAAATAAGAGAGCCTCAGATGTTTGTAGACCTCGGCTTCGCCTCAGTCGACAATTACATGTGATCTGAGACATTTCTAATTTTACTTCCCTAGATGTGTAATCACTATCATCACTACATCACTACATAGTATAAAACAAAGTCGCTTTCTCTGTCCCTATATCCCTATGTATGCTTAAATCTTTAAAACTACGCAACGGATTTTGATGCGTTTTTTTTTAAAAGATAGAGTGCCACCCGTGCGAAGCGAGGGCGGGTCACTAGTATCATATAAACCGAAGGATATCTTAATAAATTATACCTGTGGCCTGTGACTCCGTTCGTTACACTTTAGGGTTTTTTCCGTGTTAAAAATTAGCTAGTAATAAGTGTTAAATCTTAACAAATGTCAAAACAGTTCACAAGATATTTGATAGTTACCTAGCATTAAACAATTTCTCTTTAACGCGCCTTCCAAAGCACGGTTAAACTTTTCACTAAAGACAATTAACCATAAGATAATCCATTTCAGATTTCCAACAAAAACGGCGAAAATTTTAACGGACAAAAGCGTTTTATATTACATAAGTTCATTGTAATAAGTAGCTGCACTGTCTATCGGTCTGTCAGCCATAAAACTCAAGATGTGCAGTTATGAATCGTAAGTGATTTGGTTATGCAACTAAGGCTTTCGCATCTCAAACTAAGTATTAAAAGATACTGAGTCATTTTTATACCTGATTTTTTACCGTCTGGAAAAAAATATGGTGTGGTATAATAGGTTCATTTAACATAAAAAAAAATCTAAGTATCTTAATCTAATATACTCGTACATTACTCGATTCCGATTGTTGTCAATATAACACACTGAAATATTTGAAATAGGTAGTATTTTGAAGCTTCCAGTTTCCATTTATGCGAAATCTACTAATAATCTATCAGCTGCTACATAGAGTAGTGTGCGTAGTTTTCTAGACATAGTAAATTGCATAAAAATGATCATATAATATCATTTCCTAAGCATTCTAGATACCTTATACGTTATATTTTTTCCAGACGGTAAAAAAAACATTCAGTATACAAAATGTTAAAGTGATTGAGCAGTGATAGCCTTACGGTTATAGAGCCCGCTTCTCATGATAATAATCAGTGAGGCTCGGGTTCGAATCCTGGCATGTACCAAAGAGTTTTTCAAAAACTAACGTACATATTAATCACTAGCTCGACGGTGAAGGAAAACACCTTTACGAAAGACGCAGGTCCCAGAATTAATTCTGAGGCATGTGTAACAGACCCGGTCCGGCGATAGGGTCCCCACCTACTCGTATAGTTAAGGGGTCTAAAGAATAAACTGGTGAAAATTAGATAGCATTTCTATTTATCAGTTATATTTTGCCGAGATTGTCACGTTTAGGAGTCTGAAAATTACACCGGTGAATCATGTGACATTGATCAAAATAAATCGAATTTTCTCTTTTTGAGAATAATCGATAGTTTTTAATAAAATAATCGTTTTTTAATAGTAATCGAAATATACAAAAACAATAATAATGTACGATACATAAGGTACAGGCGCCAATGAAGGCCCACTTAATTTCAAAACCTCGTAAAATCTTATGTATAAGTAAAGTAAAGAAAAAACATAATGGAAGTTGTAATATATTTATTTTAGAAACAAGATGTCTAAAAAAGTAGTACAGCTTTTGGCATTTTAACACAAATTTAATAGTACATTATGATATAAGTGCGGTAGGTTGAAAATTACAGCCGAGGTGAGGGCTACAAGTAAGCAGAGGCTGTAATTATCAAAGCGCACGTATGTCATACGACGTTTTATAACACATTTGCGAGGAAATAAAATAAAACTCCGACTATGGTAAACGAATAAAAACAATACAGCGTTAAGAAAAAGCGCGCGGCGCGCATCATCATTTTTTTTTAGGAAAAGGCACAAAAAACAGCCAGTACTTATGACTAATAAAGTAAAATAATGTTTTTGTGTTTTTGTTACAGATTGGTTGTAATTTACTGTCCAAATTAATTAAATTAAATAATTATGTACATAAATATTTCTTTAATATATTTTATCTCCCAAAGTTAATTTTAATCATAAAATGTTGACAACTTTTTTGACATAAAAACTCTTTGCTGAGATTTTAAAAAGTACCGTTCGTTTTAAGACGGAGCATCTTGATAAACCGTGCGTTTTACTTTACACTTACCGCACTTGGGCGTAATGAGATAGGTAACGATATTAAAATTGGTGAAATAAGACACCTTTTACGAGCAAATGTGTTATAAACACTTTTTAAAAACTTGGTATTGGGCTATATTGGGCAGCTGGTCGCTGAAGATGGCCCGAAAAATATTACTGAAAATATATGAATTACAACAATGAAACACCTTCAACATAAAACATTAAAATAAAAACCCATCTTTCTCATAACATTGTTCATGAAAGGCAAAAAATCTACCAACAATTTAAACGTGGGCTATCTTGAATCTATCAAAATAAAAATCAACTATAAAATAAAAACAAACTACAAAAAAACAATAAATTTAACTTTGAGATCAACTTTGAAAGTAACTTATCAAAAATAAAAATTAATCAGTTTTTTTTTCTAAAATATTTTTTTTATATCATTCATAGGCGGGCTATCTTAGGAATACTGAAAATTAACTTTGAGATTAATCAAAATACACTTAGTTAGTTTTAAAAAATTAGACGCTACTGTCTTTAATTGATTGTCTACACTCCTAACAAAAAAAAATGCTTGAAATTTAATAAATGCTTATTCAATCTCAACAACCACTAAACCGATTTTGTTGAAACTTGCACTATTTTTAAGTTAGGCTATATTTATTTTACACTAGATTAATTGCAATCCAACATAGTTTCCAAAACATGAGCAGACAAACGTAAAAAAAAACAAACATACAATCAGAAAAATTATTAACACTACTTTCAATAATGCTAGAAAGGCCCGGGTTATGTTTGGAAATTTCATCCGGGTTAAGTATAATTTGGTAAAAATACAAAAAAGTCAATAAAATAATAACACTCACCTGTAATTCACTGATAAATATATAAAATATGAATTTCACAATTTAGAGCAAAGAGATTTGCTTTAAATTTGTATATTTTCAAAAGGATTTAGATTTATTGGATGTTATAAAATGCGTATCGTCTTGACATGACCAAGCAAACTGTCATCTTTCTTCAAAATAGGGACACGCCGGTAATGTAACACACTTGCACTATTGTCTATGGTACTAGTAGCATAAACTAGCGAAACTTCAAATGTTTCGAATAATCATAACTGTATTTTTTTTAAAGTGGGCTATCCTAGGAGCCGGGCCATCTTCGGCGACACTACCTTACTTAATATAATATTATACGAGAAAAAAAAATTGATATGAAAAATTCACATTCTATTAAAATGTGTAATTTTGGCAGCATTTTTTCTTATATATTTTTTATTTTTTAAAAGTAATCGAAATATACAAAAACAATAATAATATACGATACATAATATAATATTATACGAGAAAAAAAAAATGATATGAAAAATTCACATTCTATTAAAATGTGTAATTTTGGCAGCATTTTTTGTTATATATTTTTTATGTGAGAATATTATAATCGATTATTACAAAAATCTATTATTTTTTCACATCCCTACTACATCGAGGAAAATTTTTCTTAAGAGTCATATTAGAAAGCCCGAAAATTTAAAAGTCGCAACCCCTTATAGCGGATATATTGGTACCGAGTAGGTACCAGTATTTATACCGTTTCGCTGCAACTGTAAATGAACTCAAGTTCAAAGCCGGTCGCGGTAAAAGTGATATAACTATGTCATAGTTATGGAACAATGGATCTATAGTGCGATATTATCGTTCGATCCCACAATGCCACTTTCGATTATGGTTTGAGAGTATAGATCTTTGAGTATTCAACCAACGTATAGAACGTATATAGTTAAGAAGAAAAATAAAATAATCTCACGCCTTTTATCCCCGGGGGGATAGGTAGAGGTAGGTAATCCATTTCCGGAATACCTACCCACTTTTTCACGAGAATATTCGACCCCTAAACGTGATAGATGGTGAGCCCATCGCCGGACCGGGTCTGCTACACATGCCTCAGAATTATTTCTGGGACCAGCGGGATTCCTCACGAAGAAAAATGGTGTTGAATTTGAACTAGGTATTAATCTAATATTATACAGAGGAAAAATGTTAAGAGCAGTGATAGCCCAGCGGTTAAAGAGTGCGCTTCTCGTACGTAGAGCTAGGGTTCCAACCAAAGGTTCCAACCCTAGCATGTACCAATGAATTTTTGAAAAACTTACGTACCTACATATTTATCACTAGCTCGACGGTGAAGGAAAATATCGTGAGGAAGCCCGCAGGTCCCAGAATTGTCGATACATACAGTTAGTTAAATATAATTAGTACCGTAAATTAAATGCATTGCAATGTCAGAATAGAGTAATGTATGATAACAGTATGTGTGTACTTTCAAATGAATTCAGAATCACGTCTAAACGATATTATACTTTCCATTACGTAACGAATGGTCAATGGCTTATTTTCTCTAATTTCTACTTCATTTAAATTCATTGGTTTAGCTTTATGTTTTAGACCGACTGTACCAGAACAAAGGTAATGTATTCGGATGTAGGTAAGATTTGTCAATCCTAAATATTTTATACGACAAAGTGACTTTGTTTGTTTGTTACGCTTTCACGCCTAAACTGCTAAACCAATTTTGAAAATTCTTTCACCAATGGAAAGCTACATTATCAGGGAGTAACACAGGCTATATTCAATCTCCGTACTCACATGAGAACGGGAACTACGCGGGTGAAACCGCAGGGCTCTGCCTAGTATTTTAATAAATGAGATTTCGTAAGAACCTTCCAAGCTGTGAAAGTGCTCCTTTTTAATCCTGTTGACAAAGTCAAAAATCATTAATTTTCTGGAGGTAGGTACAACAAGTACACTTAGAAAGGTCAATCGTCTTATAACAAGGCACTCTAAACTCGTCCATGAGGATTGGCTAAATTAAACAGCAGCCCATCTCCACTGTCGAGTTGCTGGTTCTAAATGCAGTATCCCGAGAAAAAGAAGAGTTGTGTCTGGATTCCGTGACTTGAAAGCATGTTTCAGGGAAACTGGGGAGGAAGTATAAGGACCCCAGCAGTGGACTTAATTAAAATCTTCCCACGCCTGAGGCCAGACGCTTTACTTAGTGAATGTAATCTGTTGAAACTGTATTTATTAGAATTCTTGTTTGATGCGAATAGCTGGTTGTACCTACCTACAAAGCTAAAAGATTTGGAGCGAGCATAAGCAATTATTGGAGACAATTTTGTGGTTGTGTAAGTAAAGTATATACAATATGTAACAGAATAAGCACAATTCCTGAAATTAGTTTGTTCAGTATCAACTACTCAATCGATTTGAGTGCTTTTTTCCCAAAAAATGAATTAGCAAAGCTGAATTTAGTGCTATCTATGGAAATCGTGATATTATTGATAGAAATTTAAGAAAATTGGTCACACATAACTAAAGTTCGATTACATCATATTTTTTATATATTAATATACTAATTGGGGTGTATGAGGAATTGCGCTTATTCTGTTACGCGTTGTATATGTCCTATATATGGATAATCCTATTGTATCTGATTTCCAATACAGAACGGGAGAAGGTATCACACATAGGGCTTAAAGGCGGTTCCCGTCTGTCTGTCCCTATGTGCTTAGATCTTTAAAACTACGCAACGTATTTTGATGCGTTTCTTTTAATAGATAGAGTGATTCAAGAGGTTGGTTTATGTATAATACATGCATAATATAGAAGAGACATACTGGTTATATCTTTTAAACCGAAGCGAAGCGAGAGCGGGTCGCTAGTATTAATACAACCTAGCGAAAAGCTAATAAGAAATTTCAATTAAACTTAAACTAAAACATCACTTGTACATTATTTTTCACTATATGGATACAAAAAGTTGATAATTGAGAAAAAGAGAAAAATTACTATTATAAAAAAACAATGTAAGTAGGTAGTTTATTATGTCGTATTATTGTGAAAATCTAGTAAACGAATTTTAATGAGACTTTACAGTAATATAGCTTGCACATTAGAATAACACATAGACTAGGTACTTTTTATCCTAATATCTAGATAATACTAGCGACCCGCCCCGGCTTCGCACGGCAATGCTGAATTTTCTTTGCAATAAACCTCGCGGAGCCCTAGACCTTTCCAACGAATGCAAAACCGTGGAAATCGGTTCGTGCGTTCTGGAGTTATATATCGTCAGGAAGGAAAACCCGACTTATTTTTATATAGTAGATTATCCTAATATGGAGCTACACTAAAACGCGAATTTATGCTTAGTCCCATAAACATATTTACATTAAATGCCAATTAAAACCGAGCTTGCAAAAGCTGGAATACTAACATTGATGTTAATCATTTATCGCTTCGCTATTCGGTCAAGGATCTATGATTTATAGATCATAGCAGTATATAAACACACAGCTGATACAACCAAAGGCGGATAAATCGTCACCAGTCACCTGTATAAGCTTTTATATAACTTGCATTGTACGAGATGATAGTTCGGGTGGAATCTTGCAACCTATTTTCGAAGCAGACAATCTTCAACCGATTGAGCTGAAATTTTGTATAAACGACTAATTTGGGGTGTGACGTAATTCTAAATCCAACATGACGGAACACCCAAGATTGCGGACTAGTTATTTTTAATGCACAATATGCGCTTGCTGAGAATAACTCAAAAAAAGCTTGTGTTTAAAAAAGTTTTTTACTTAAATTTATTTCTAATTTCATTGATAAATTTAATAAGACAATTACTAGGAATGATGGTAAACACATACGCGTTACAGGCAATACGACTTAGTGCTGCCATTTTTAATTTAGATTCATTATTGTAATCGAGCTGCTGCCGAGTTGAATCCGCCATTGGATAAAACAAGTAACTTACCGAAATAAGTAATTAGAGTATCAGTACCAAATGAATCTACTTCTTACTTTAATGTATTATTTTTGACGTGACAACGTCTTATAAATTGATTGAGCCGGCGGCATTCCCGAAAAAGTGTGACTTATGCGTCGTTCCAGTGCAAGCGAGAGCGCGCAACGAGCGACAAAGAGGCACAATCCATTCCATCAGTATTTTCTTATGACGTTGTCACGTTCAACTATCGTCAGTAAACCGACTTTACAGAGAACCGATTTTTTTCCGAAAAATTAATTAGCATAACTGAATTTAGGGCTACCTATGGAAACCGTACTAATAATTGTTCTTTATTTAAGAAATTTCTTTAAACAACACTAAGGTACAAAAAAGTAAATAAATAAGTAAGTAATTATAGTTCACGAAAACTATAAAAACAAGGATTTTTATGCATGGAACGCGTCATAAAAAATCAAATGAGCCAAAACTCGAGGGGTTTACGAGAAGGCATTGAGGAGTTTCGATATCCACCTCCTGGCTCCATCATCAGATCACCTCGGTGGTACCATAATATTGCATTGTCACCGAATTTAAAAGTAGTGAAAATTTACCAAAATCAGCATGTTGCTTCGGAAAAAAAAACACACAACATATTTTTTTTGTAAGAAATATATGGGTTGAATCAATTCAATTTTAATTAAATTCGTTACTAGATAACTAATTTGTTTTCAACTGCCCATTGTTGAGTTGAGACGTGATATTAAGGAAGCTATTAATTTATACAAGTTGTAAATAATATGCAGATACTAAAAAACTAGCATGACTTGGCTGTTTTGTTTGTAGGTATATAAATTACAATGTCAAGGTTTTAATCATATTGTAACGTGATAAGATCGTTATGCATTGTATAGTATATGGCATATTATTTATTATAGGACATTTTATTGACCTTTCGATTTTAAATGAACAATAAGTTGCCAAATAAATTACCAGAAACAGATAGGGACAGGCTGTATCTATTCCATCCATCCATTTAAAAAAAAATCTTTACCTACCTTGATTTTTTTTAGTGACGTACCTAAAGGTAATCTAAAAAAAGAAAGAACATTTTCAATTAAACAACTAGTTTGCCGCCAAAAATTGCAACACGCACGTTACGTTATTGAAAACAGGTTATAAGTTCATAAGGCATCGTTAACCCAGTAACAACGTTATCTCGTAACGCGGCCTTATAAAGTTATAACCGTCATTTTATTATTCAATAGGATATGAACAGGTTAATAATTGCGTTCCGTTTCACCGAAATCTTTTGTTGGGGTTACGCTTTGCGATTTCTAAGGAATAATTTTGTGTTGTAACATCGTGACATAATTTTAGATAATGCATGCGTCTAGACCGTATGATTTATATGACAACAAACCAGGAAATAACTAGACTTGCCGCTGGGTTTTACTCGTGATATTAGCTTCGATATGTTAGCTTTTTAGCAGGGAAATAATTTTCTGAATCGGATTTTTGAGATTACTTCTCACAAATACCTATTAGTAAGTATACAACGCGTAACGGAAAAAGCGCAATTATATGATGCGATCGAACTTTAGTTTTGTCTAACCAATGTTATTAAATATCGATCAATAATAACACGATTTCCATAGAAAGCACTAAATTCAGCTACGCTAATTGAATTTTCGGAAAAAATTAACACAATATGTCGCCTTTTTTTTATCGCATATAAATCAGAATACGGTAATATCAAATGCAAATTAATGAATGAATTTTATCCATAATCGAAATGAACTGGGTCAATAACATAATAATAGGCTTAAAAATCAAGAATACAGTAATGATATGCATAATATTACGTAATAAAAGGTTGTGGCGTAACGGAACGCAGAATTTGGCGCGCATCCGCTCTTCCGGCTCAGCCATCTCGTATATTTGAATTTCGACTGCGGTTTTGCACTTATTTTGTAATACATGTCAACGATCTTTACGCCGAAAGTTATGTAAATTCTTGTACATCGACGTCGAGTGATGTTTGGATCATTTGGATGGTATTTTTTTTTGGATCCATGAAAGAAAGAAACATCCAAAGAAAGAACGACGTATTTTTTTGCCACAGTCACACACACACACACATAGGTACACAACCGTTATAACAATAAAAAAAACCTAAGCAATGTAGACAAAAAAAAAACTGTGTGTAAGATGGAAAGACAGAAATCGAACTTGTGACCTTAGAAGGCACGGTCACTACCAAGCCAACAGGCCCTTCAAATTAATAATTAATTAAAAAATTCTCACCGTTTATTTTGTACAGCATAATTATATGTCCGACATGAGAATTACAACCAATTGTTTAAAAATTTAGTCCATTACGAACAAGTCTCATTATCTTTACGAGTTTATTCCCAAACAATAAAACACAAGGGCATTAAATTTATATTTATGAATACTAGAGAAAGTTCGCGACTTTGTCCATTACGTCACAATAAGTTTTGTGCAAATAGATTCTGTTCACGAGACCCTGTAGACATAGCGTGCTCTATATTCCAAAGTATGTTTTTAAAACTTACTCAAAACACCGACGAATAGACAAACCAAAATAGAAAAGGTTCGAAAAAGCAGACTATGGAAAAAAACTAAAAAGTAGGAAAAAATTGGTGCTTGATTGCCTTTAGTTGTTGTTTAGATATGTTAGATATTCCTGTTTACTTATTCGATAATTCAATAGAAGTGCTGTACATATTATTATGTCGGTTAATTAAGAATGTTTGCTTTTTGTAGTTCACTTAGCTTATTACATGACTTACTGGAATAGTTTTCAAATATGTAATGCTTTCTTAACTCTATTGCAAATTTAAATTTATAAACTTGCAGTCCTATCTTTATTTTTAATGTTTTATGTGTGACTCTGTGGTAATAACAGTCATAATATTGTCATTCAACAATACAATAGGGAGTTTTCGGTGACAGCTGTCACTTGAGTATTCAAAGGTGTCAATAGATGGTGCTGATAAGCCTTGGGTTTTTTTTTTACCTAATCTATGGTCGCAAGAATTTGTCAAACAAAAAAAAACAATCTGACTTTTTATCAAAATAAGGTTACGTACTCATTGCCTTGTATTTTATTTATTGTTCTGTTTGTACATTGTTTACGAGTGGTTTGTGTTACAACAAAAGATCCGAATCCACGATAAACAAAAACTCAGTCTCCTTCATCTGCGAAAATGCGTGGACCATGTATAGTGTATGGGTGTAAAATACGGAGGAACCGAAGCTCGACTCGACGCACTAGGAATTTAGGTACCTAAAACACGATCTGTTTTATTGCGTTGCCTGCTGACGCGTTACACTCACTCACACAACAACGGCACATGACATGACGGACGGATGTGTCACGTAAAGCGACAGCGATGTGTCACGATCAGTGTTGCCAATTTCTAATTCCCAATGTTGATCAGCGCCATCTAGTTCAATTTTAAGAATGTCATTGAAAATTCCTCATTACAGTTACACGTAAATTATTTTAACAGCTACATTTTTACTCAAATCCCTCGGTAAAAAAGAAAGCAAAATTCGACAGAGTCTTTTAACAATGCTATATAATCATTTAACTTGAGACCATAAACTTGCGATGCAGTGTTTAACTGGGTAACTTAGATAAAAGCAAAAGAGGAAGATACGGTACAGTCATAGAAATCATCGTTGACATTTGGACTACATACAACTACACGCGCAAATAAAAAAAGAGATAGAAAGACGTACTCGGGCACAAGCGCGAACGAGTTGACTACAACGAATTACGCTACTTGCACCTAATTTAAAGGATCCACGCGCGAGGCGCCGGACCGTATCTTCCTCTTTTGCTTTTATCTAAGCTGGGTAAGCAATTTTTAGCGCGGTTAGTCAGTTAAGTGTGTTTCGGAAGGCGCGTAAGATTTGCACACCTGTTATATAATTATAATTAGTCTTACTACTATCGCGAAAGTTTGTGAAGACGAATGGATGTTTGTTGCCCTTTCACGCAAAAACCACACAACGGATTCTGATGAAACTTTACAGTAATATAGCTTATACATCAGTATATCGCATATGCTACTTTTAATTCTAGAAAGATTTGAATATCCGGGTCACAACCAACTGCGCCAACAGACTCGCAAAGCCCATTTTTCCACGCATGTGAGAGCTAAGGGTTTTAACTACGTTACTAACAGTTATTATAAGCTCCTTACTAGCTCGGCGGTGAAGAAAAACATCTGAGGAAACCCGCTTGCCCCAGAATTGATTCTGAGGCAAGCGTAACCCTGGTCCGGCGGTGAGCTCACCACCTATCACGTTTAGTCCTATAATATAGGTACTATTAAACGGTCTTATTAATAAATTCCGACTAGAGAAAGATTAACTTTACTCCAAGTATTAACTCATTACTAACCAATTTCAGTATTAATAAACACAGAGTAAGCAAGGAGTAACCTAATCCATGCCTACTCCCGGAGTAAAAGTTACGCCTTGGTGTCACCTAGTTTAAGCAGGGATTAGCCATGGTTTAGGTTTTATGCTAACCTAAAAGTTACTTTGACATTCATCGATGACGGAAGGATGACGGTAAGGCGATGGGATCAAAGAGATTTAAATATTATTATATTTTAATCTCTTTGCTACTCACTAACCACAAATACGGATGTCAGATAGTCAGCTGTCACTTGTGAAACACATTTTTTTAGGGTTCCATACCCAAAGGGTAAAATTGGAACCCTATTACTAAGACTTCGCTGTCTGTCCGTCACCAGTCTGTATCTCAAGAACCGCGATAGCTAGACAGTTGACATTTTCACAGATTATGTATTTCTGTTGCCGTTATAACAACAAATACTAAAAAACAGAATAAATTAAGGAGGGATCCCATACAACCAACGTTATTTTTTTGCCGTTTTTATAGGTAATGGTACGAAACCCTTGGTACCATTACCGACTCGCACTTGGCCGGATTTCTTCCATTTTGGAAAAGTTCTTATCTCTCTTTTTACTTTTAAATTCATCAGTATTGCCACATTTCAGACGAAATCTAAGTGTAAGCTAGGTGTAAGGAATGTATAGTTAGTCCGAGGATACTCCGTGTTTATTAATGACATAAAAAAAACGGAGGTAATACTTGGTTACTCAGGGATTAACTACTTCTAGCGTAACCTCTGATCATCCTAGGGATAGGCCATTTTTATTAATAAGACCGAAAAGGTTTATTATTAAGTTAGATACAGACTGTCAGAGACTCTGGCAAACATTTATATCAATTAACTGTACGCGCCACAGCCTAGCCCGTCACTTCAGCCATAATCCGCGGGATTGTTGACAGTTCCTTGTGACGTCACGCGGAGAGACGTAGCTCCAATAGAGTTCGCTCGAATCGATATTTAAAGGCTAACGGACTCGATTCTGCATAACAGCGACTAAACTTATTTCAGTTTAGTCCTGTCATTTTCTTTCTCCTATAAAAGAAAAGAGACGAGAGATATTTAGTCCTGTCAAATTAAAATTAGTCTTCTCATGTATGGCGTGTTTAGCAATTTTAGCGACGATGTAACAAGGTCATGGATAAAAGTGACAGATAAGCACGTTCATATTTAAAATGAGTAGGTTTTTAGATGTTTGACATTAACTCTTCATCTATGGTTTGTTTCTCTCCTTTTTCTTTCGTATTCTAACTTAAAATTAGGAATTTTAGGTGGTCAGTCAGAATCGAGTCCATAACCTACCTACTGGTGAGGGTATTTCTAGCAATGGAATATGTACCCGGGGATAAAAGACACGTAAACTTACATACAAGGATGCCACGAGAAAATGACAGTATTTAATGAAAGTTGTGAACCTTGACACCGGAATAATATGAGGACCTTCTGAGGATACGCGTTTAACAGATTGCGAATTAAAATAATTGTCCACTACCCATTTTTGGTGGTGACCTTCAGATGTTGCGTTGCCAGGTGTCCGGATAAAGCCGGACATAGTTAGGCTTTTTGATTGCATGTCCGGCAAAATAGGCGGCGTCCGGCCTGTCCGGCTTTTGTTAGGCTTTTTACATTTATTTATTTATTTAATTAGGCATGCTTACAGCAAAACATAACATGACACTTTCAACTTAAAGTAGACTAAAACTATTACATTTATGCTCACCAATTAATAGCACGCACAACATTTGCGTAAAATTATAAAACAACTTTATAAAAATTATAAAAACTCTAAAAAGGACGATTCGGGGGACGGTTTTACATTTCGCAAACGAGTACAATTTTGACTGATGACTTTATTTGACTGATTATTAATATAAAGTACTCAGACTGATTTAGGATTCGGTTTTATTTATATTTCATTAGAATTTAACATGATTTATGGTAAAAATAAAAAAGCTTGATTTTAAATAAATTTTTTTTGTACCTATTAATACTGAGACAAAAAAACCTCAATAATGTAGGGTGTCCGGCCTTTTAACCCAAATGTCCGGCCTAGCTATCTGGTCTGTCCGGCGACTTGGTTTGGCGATCTAGCAACCCTATTCAGATGATATCTACCGTAAATATTGATAGGAAACTGAGACCGTCTCGAAATTACTATGATATGATACTATGAATTATGACGTCACATCAGTTCATTTTCCATAACAAAGTTTCGTTTTGACATCATAAAAAGAAACCGTTTGTTAGTCGTATACCTCGAAATAAAAAAATCCTTGTAGCTTTTGACCTAATCGCATTTCACCGTGATAGCGTTTTTTGTTGTAGCGTGTAATATCGGTAGTATATTTTGTTACTAGCATAACACACTTTTACAACCGTAGCAAATTTTGATGTAGTCAAATACCCCTATTATGAATCATTTTTTTAAACTGAATCGATAGGATAATTTGTTGTCATCTTAAAAACTCTATTGAAAAAAGCTACTTTTCATAAGATTTTCCAGGCCTCTTTTCTACGAAGATAAAAAAAACATATCGGTCTAGCTGAACAAACGATGAACTTAACGAACAGAATTTAATTTTTATTTATATAGATAGATAAATTATACGAATTTTCCTCGTAGTTACTAAAAAGTACTTACTCATTTTTAAAATCCAAAATGCGCACCAAAAAGACCTCAAAGTTAACTACAACTTTTAAATTCACTCATGCATCCACAAACTAAAGTGCTTTATTTAAAAATATTATCAAACTGTCAGCTGTTTACATTGTAATTTGTACCACAGAGTCTCACTTTTTAATTATAAATAAAAAAAGCCGACTTCTCGTAATACTTATAACGTACTGGCAGTTTACGCGTTAGTGTTTTTCGTTATAAGCCTTTGACACTAGGTGGTGGGTGCAGCTAGAGGCATTCGAAATTTGAATTCACTGTCATATCGAAAGACTTTGCTTACATTGATGTTTCATTTATTAACAAATCCACTTGCGCCGTTTTGTGCCAGCAATGAATTTATGCGTATTGGAATGAGTTTGTGATTTTTATTTTTTTTGGATAGCCTGGTAGGAATCTTTGGAAGTAAATTACGAGAAAATTAAATAGTTTAATAACTCGAATTACAGGATCGATTTTCTTTGAAATTTTCTCCTTTACACTTTTTCTCATATAAGTATTTTAATCTAACATTTAAACTCAATCAAAGCTAATTCATCAATAGTAAGTAATATAATTATTTGATATATCAAAAAGAAACATGAAGTAAAGTCATGTCAAAAATAATAATAAGGTAGGTACTTATACGACTGTGCTGTTAGTTTTCTTTAAAAAATGCAGTTTGACGTCAGTCCATACAAAGTGTAGTTCAGGAGTTAAAATTTATTTGGAAATTATTCGTTCTTGGTGATTCATAAGTATGTATCTATGTAGGCAGTAGTCCACCTACATAATTATAAAGCTAAACTGTCTGACCCAGTCTGCGTCAAAATCTAGGTAGAATTTTAGTAAAAACCTGTATAATAAAGATATTGCCAATCGAATGCATATCTAATCTAAATCTTTGCATTTGAATTTATAAAGGCAAGATTTTAAAATTTTTACAAGCGCCTGTAGAAATGTAATAGCAATTTTTGTTCCAGATTGATTTGCTATTCATATATTTTAAGGCACAAAATATTGTTTTAGGATACAAAAATGTCTTTTAAACATGTTTTAAAACCTAAACACACTAAGTCGTATAAGTTTTAATTGAAGTTTTGATCACAATCATGTCGTTTTAGCGCATGGGAATAAAATTTCACCGCTGATATAACACACAATAGAGTACCTAGTGGCTTGTGAACTCGTGTTTACGTAATTACTGGTAACAATAACTAGACAAAGTCATTATGGAGACGTGAACAGAATAGAGACTTAGTAAGATTACTGACCTTTTGGTGGTTTGAGCAGGTTTGAACCTCGCCCGGGACCAATGTATGCTGATATTATAAAGAGGTGAAATTGTTGAGATGTTTGTACCAGTATGTTATGTAGGTATAAATAGTAGATTGTGTCATGAGCAAAACGATATTTTTACAGCGAGGGCGTTTTTTTAAATTACGAACATAGTGATTGATTCTAGGATAGAATCCCGAACTAATTTAATGTAGAATCATGAACGAAGTGAGGGGTTTAAAGTACGTAGCCCAAGGTAAAAATAATTTTGCGACCGAATGATACACTCTGCTTTTCATACCGGTCTATGAGAAAAATAACTACGAAAGCGCGCGCATTGCCACAGCGACTACATAGTACCTATAAAACAAAGTCACTTTCTCTGTCCCTATACCCTTATGTCCCTATGTATGCTTAATCTTTAAAACTACGCAACGGATTTTGTTGCGGTTTTTTTAATTGATAGAGTGATTCAAGAGGAAGGTTTTAGTGTTAGCATTGCACCCGTGCGAAGCCGGGGCGGGTCGCTAGTAGGTATATAAAATGAAATATAAGTACGTTTATAACAAAAAACTCGTACCTATAACCGAAGCGGGCGTAGTACCTACCTACCTACTTATATGTTTGTTTTTGTATCTGTATGTCTATTGTATGTAAGTAATTATTATGCATGATGATTATCAATTAGTTAGTAGGTACTAATATTACGAGTAGATAGTACAGGCTCTGTTGGGTCTAGATAGTGTGTGAATAGTGCGAAGAGATTAAAATATAATAGGGCATAGAGAGGGCGTTGGGAATACTTCATACAAAACTTTGAAGCATGTTTGAACACAGATATCTTTAACTAAGTAGTCGGTGTTTGAAGCTCAAGCGTCATGTCAGTTAGTTAGTATGAACGCGAGCTGTCATTCGGTCGGAATTGTACTAGATTTATTCAACTTGGAATAACTTTTGGCTTAAAATTTTCCTCGCTTTGTCCACTCTATGCCCTTTATATTTTAATCTCTTTGGAATAGTGCCATATTGTCATGGAGATATCACTACGCCGATAAAATAAAACACGGCAATATACCTACATGAGACAGTACAATTTTATTGGTGGGTTTATCGATCGATTTTTTTACAGTCATAAATTTTATTAGTTGAATAAACATCCCTAGCCTACCTAATAAAATTGCGATTTGATCTATTCTAAAGAGAAAATAAAAATACTGCAATCTAGGTTTGGGTACCTACGCAAATTGGATCACAGTACGATTCAAGTAGTAGTTTAAAAAAATACCTTTTAAAATAATTATAACTAGTCAGCAAAGTAATCTAGTATTACGTAAAAGATAATGTACGTGTATAAAAATTTCAGCCATAGTGTCATCGGCTCGTTGGTCTAGGGGTATGATTTTCGCTTAGGGTGCGAGAGGTCCCGGGTTCAAATCCCGGACGAGCCCAATATCTTTTTTATTTTTTTTCTAAAACTATATTTTTTTAATATCGTCGTTTTTGTAAACTTTGTCGAAAAACTGTTTTTGATAAATAATAATATAAATAAACTACACAACAGATATAATTATATAAAACAAATTAAAATCCATACCACTGATTAGCTCTCTGATTAATGATTACGAAAAAGTATAAATGCTACACACTTGAAACTTAATTCCTAAGTAGTCTGTTAAGTAAGTAGCTTGGGAAATTCCCAAGGGAACTCGAACGGGAAAAAATATCTGCACGGGCAACGCCGCGGACACGTAAGCCAGTAATGTAGTACCCAAAACTTTATACTTATGTTTCATAAGTTTTATCATATCTTATGTTAGAAACTGCTGATCCGATTTCGAGAATTAAGTACCTTCTATTAGCAAAATTCCGTTCAAGAATTTCCTTCCAACAAGCGTATCAGCTATGATATAAATGACAATGATGCTTGGAACAGATTTCCTCCAGTCCAGCGCAATACGATAGCGAAAAACAAACGAAACTATGTAACCCAATTTAGTATTAAGTAACAATTGATTAAAAGAATATTGTGTTGAGGAGTTTCTTGCCCCGCTTCTTCTCCTCAACCATACATGCTGAAGCGGTGGAGTTGAAATGACGTTCAATAAGTGGACTTGTAAGTTCCTATTTTGAATAAAACATTTTGACTTTGACTTTGTAGCTACTCTGTTTACCGATAAAATTCCTCCAAAGAGGAACCATGTGAGACAGTGCCCAGAAGACTGGCCGCATTCCCTCTCTGGATAGCTAGGCTGATCTTTTGACAGAGGTAACTAAGCCATCTGGTCACCTGAAGCAAAAAAGTCAAGTCAAAAGTCATTTAATTTCTGTACAAAAAGTACTCTTAAAAAGGTCAATGGATAGTCTAAAAACAAGGCAGTCTAAACTCGTCCATGAAGATTGGCTGAATGTAAACAGCAGCCCATCTCCACCGACGAGTTGCTGGTTCCAAATGCAGTACCCCGAGAAGAACCAGCAAGAAACTCAAGGGCAGCTCTTTAATCTCATCGAAGCCTCGACAAAACGCAATGACAGCTCTTTGATAAGTTGCCGCGCCTCCGGAACCCACGGCCTCAAGCGGAAATATAATTTGAATAATTATCTAACTCTTAATTTTATGGCATAGTCATTAAGTATATCGTTTTTGACCCATATTAAAATACCGAATCACGATATTACGTGCAACTTGATAAAAAGGTGTTACATCCGCAAAATCGATATTAAATATTACATGTTCGAAATTAGAAACTGTTATTTACATACATACATAGTAATTATTGGGCCCAAATTAAATTAGGTGCATATTTTTAAGGTTTCCGTAACACCTAAGCTAAGTTTCATTACGGGATAGGTATCTAATTTGACGATGCTTTTTAGCAATGACAATAAAAAAAAAACAATAACGTGAACTCTGAAGAGTAAAAAAACCGACTTCATCTTATTTGGTTTTCTAATGGATGCTATTGCCAGAACTGGACAATATTGAAATAGGACCACACGGCACCAGCTTTCAAATAAAAAAGGGAATCATCAAAATCGGTTCACCCAGTCGAAAGTACTGAAGTCGCTTGAAAGTAACTGCTGATCTCTTTTTTTTTAAACAATTCACACACGGTTATTCAGGCCCAAACTAGGCAGGGCCTGTTCTATGTCTACTAGACAACTGATAAACATACTTAGATATTAAACGCCCAGACACATTGTGTTGAGGAGTTTCTTGCCCCGCTTCTTCTCCTCAACCATACATGCTGAAGCGGTGGAGTTGAAATGACGTTAAATAAGTGGACTTGTAAGTTCCTATTTTGAATAAAACATTTTGACTTTGACTTTGACACGAAGCCAACAGATATATTATGTTCATGAACACAAATGTTGACCCCGAGCGGGGATCGTACCCGCGACCTCAGAAGGCAGGGTCACTATACCAACAGAGCCAACAGGCCCGTCAATCTCTATTCTCTATGACGGACGGCGAATTTTTGGTTCTCAATTCATATCGCAAAAGGTAATCAAATGTAATTTGATAGAGGATATTTAAAGATTGGCAGACAGTGCCTGTTACATACGTGTTTAAAAAAATATCATATGGAATCTTATCATAAAGGAACTACTTAAGTTTTCTTCCAGGATGAAAAGTACCCTATACCATTCCCCGAGATGTAAACTTTCATCCTTCCTTTCATGAAGTCCATCAGTCTATCAGGTAACAGTAGGGACTATTTACAATACAGCAGAGAATACTTTTAGAACTCATAAACGTAATAGGTGGTGAGCCCATCGCCGCGCCAGGCAGGCCCATTTTTCACATGTCTCAAAATAATTTTTGGACCTGCGGGTTTTTTCACGCTATTTTTCTTCACGTCGAGCTGGGGATGAATATGTAAGTGAGTTTCTGAAAAGCTCATTTGTACATGCCCTGGCCAAGATTCGAACCCGAGCCTCAGGCAGGAATAAGGGCAATCACAGCGGTTTTTTTAAAATTATAGTTAGTCCGAAGCGGCGAGGAGGAATACCCCAGGGTTTTTAGTGGGTATGGCAGCACTATGCTGCAGAGCCCCACATTACCGGTCGGCCACTCCGGGTCGGTCGATATATACCCTAGGAATAAAAGAAAAGGTATTACCACAGGAGTAAAAGTCCTCAACATGATGTTTAATGTCAGAGATATTGATAAGTTTATAAACTTTAATCGATGTTTTGACATTATTTTATACAGGTCTCTTGTAGTTTTCAAAGAGTTTTGATGACTAGTATTTTGCTACATTTGCGTTCCATTGTCAAAGTAAAGTGAAAGTTAAAATATTTTTCTATATTAAAATAATAATTATAAAGAGGCAAGATTTGTATTTTTGTATTTTTGATACGAATAAACTAAAAACTACTGGACCGATTTTAACAATTGTTTCACCAATGAAAAACTAGAATTTCCCTAAGTAAGATAGGCTATATTTTATTCCCGTATTCCCACGGGAACGGGAACTAAGCGGGTGAAACCGCGCAGAATCGCTAGTATTCAATATAGGTAGGGACTCACTTATAAGTCCACTTATTGAAAGTCATTGCGAGTCCACCATTTCGGAATGTATAATTTAGTTTATATACATAAAGGGGCAATTTCAGGCAATTTACATAAAGACTGAAAAATCTGGTAATTTTTCATGATTTTTCAGTCTGTATGTATATTGCCGTGAAGTGGACGATATTGTGTGCATCTGGATTGAGGGCCCACTTTTTAAATTATTGCGAAACGAAATGATACTTACAGAGCATTTACTTAAAATTTTGTAAAACCTAAAGCAAAGATTCTTAAATTTCTTAAACGTGAATCAAAAGAGTTATGGTCAAATAGCTTGGGCCCTCAATCCTGACGCCTGCATAAAACGGCATAGTCGAATCTCAGAAAGTACTATCCCTGGGATAATAATTTTTATTCGAGTATTTAGTTAGGAATTTGTTAAATACATTAAGAAATTGTCAAGTCTTAAGAATGCGACAATACAGATTTATGGCGGTTTAGCTTGGGCCCTCAATTCATCAATTTTGATATTGTAGAATCAGCAAAAAATATGAGTTTTTCTAAGGAAAGATATTAATACGACTTTAATATATTTGAGTTCCATATCTCGGAAAATTTGTTAAAAAGAAATAACGACACAAAAGTTAATTGTTAAAAAGTTATTGAAATTCGTATTTTTTCAAAACGTCTGAACTGAGGGCCCAAGGTTTTTGTCAGTATTGACTAGACTAAGCTTTCTACACTACCGCACTTTAGGCTAAGTATTTTAACAAATTCTTAACTAAAAGGCTACAAAGCGTCCATTCTTCTAAATGCCGTAGTTTAGGAGAAAATTGATTTTCGATGTTTTATATGAGAAAATTTAGTAGGGTGACCATAATGTTTATCGTAAGTATAAACAAGTATTCGTTGTGATCATGTAAGTAGTATTTTGTAAAGCGCAGATACAATATATATTATTATACAACGCGTAACAGAAAAAGCGCAATTCCTCATACACCCCGGTTAGTAAATTAATATAAAAAAAGATGCAATCGAACTTTAGTTGTGTCCAATTTTCTTAAATATCGTTCTATAATAGTACGATTTCAATAGATAGCATTAAATTCAGCTATGCTAATTCATTTTTCGGAAAAATTTAACACATATTAAAAATAGATGAAATCGAATATGTAGTCGATACTGAACAAACTAATTTCAGGAATTGCACTTATTCTGTTACATATTGTATATAATATATAAAGCTCGATATAATTATATACGATTAGCTGTGCTGTGCCTTCACCTACGTATGCGTGGAAAAATAAAATAAGAAAGTGCCAATAATCAATGAAATTATGTACCTATTGGACGTATTAAAATTATAACCCTGTATATTAACAACTAGCATTGCCTTGCGGTTTCATCCGCGTAGTTCCCGTTCCCGTGAAAATACGGGAATAAAATATAGCCTTTGTTACTCCCTGGTAATGTATCTTTCCATTTTTAAAAGAACTTTTTAAATCGGTAACGTGGTTTAGGCCTGTTCCCGTGGGAAAATTATAGCACATGTTACTCCCAGAAAAGTACGCTTTCCACTGGCAAAACATTTTTTTTAAATCGGTAAAACCGGTAGTATTGGAGCCTTTTCAATACAAAAAATCAAAAAAATCCTCAATCCAATATATTCCAGTTCCCGTGGGAATATCAAAAAATCCCTTCATAGCGGTTGCCTACCACATATAAGACGCCTACATAACATATTAGAAGTTGCGAGTGCCCATCGGCGTTACCTGCGCGGATCCGGTTTATTCCCGTTCCCGTGGGAATTTCCAAAAATCTCTTTATAGCGGTTGGCTACGATATACAAGACACCTATATTTCAAGTTTCTATGTGTTATCGTTTCGGAAAAGTACGTATTTTCTTTTTTCACCTGTTTTTATATTTTCCCGTGGGAATGAGATATTTTTCTGGAATAAAAAGTACCCTAGATGTTGACCCGGGTACTCAGTTATATCCATACCAAATTTCATCAAAATCCGTCTAGTAGTTTTTGCGTGATGCGTGCACAACCAGACAAACAGACAGACAGACAGACAGACAGACAGATAGACAGACACAAATTTTAAAAAATGTTGTTTTGGTATCTATATCGATAAATATATAGACTCGAAGAGATTAAAATATAATTTATATTTAAATCTCTTTGTATAGTGTTATATACTCTTCTTAGTTAATAATAACCTCCTTTATGTAATTGCCATACAATCGACGAGACTACGTTTTTGATGTAAACCGTCACTCAAATAAATACCATGAATTCTATATTGATATATTTTATTTGGGAATGTAAAATTGGCGACGAGAATATACTACGATGGCTACAAACGAACTAAATAAGTACAAAAAATCACGAAGCTGCCTTCGCGGCTTACTTACACGCAAAGAAAATTATTTACAAGGAGTAAGTAACTTACCCGATTACGAACTTTCAACCGAATTACAAAACATAACAGAAATACGAAATAGATACGAAGAATGCCAAGCAAACATAGAATACCTTACAGAAGAAACGAACTTAGACGCAGAAATACAAAATAGACTCGAATTTGAAGGAACAATTACAAAGATTTCGAATATCCTGAATAGAATGAAGAAACATACGACTACACCCAACCCTAACCAAAGAAACGAGAATAATATAAACGAAAATCAACACCGTGTACCGAAAATTCAATTTCAGCCATTTCAAAGCAATTCAGAAACGTTCAAAAACTTTATTCGAAGACTGGAACTTTACATAGATTTGAGTCAGGTAATTGATAGCAACACAAAGACCCAGATTCTACTTTCAATGCTCACCCCGGAATTACATGAGAAAGCTTACGACCTATGTGCCCCGGACGACCCTAAAATCAAGACATTTGAAACCCTATCCAAGATACTTGATGAATACATCGATCCTGTCCCAGGACCATACGCACTTCAACACAAATTTATCTCACGCCTGCAGAACGAATGCGAAACAATACCAGTCTACGCAGCTACATTAAGAAAACTTACAACTAATTGCGCTTTTAAATGTAACAATTGTCAGAAATCCATAGCTGATAATTTCCTCTGCCTACAATTTATCCGGGGACTACAAGACAGTGACATCAGAACCAAATTACTTCAAAACAAAGAGACTGCAACATTCACCGACATAATACAAACCGCGACAGTGCTTGAAATGGGAAAGATTGATAATGAAACAATTTCGAATAAAAACCAGCCATCAAACGAACCCACTAACCAAATGACCACCTCAACAAGAAAACCAAATGCAAACTCAACAAAACAACGAACAAGCACTTCAAGTTACAACAAACTCAGACAATTACGAGGAAAATACTTCAGATGCGGAAAGGGAGACCACATGGCTAATGAATGTGGGATGATGAACGAAACCTGCTACAAATGTCAAAAGAAAGGCCACATGGCTAAAGTATGCTTACAGCGTACTAAGGATACGAATCAACTAGAAGAACCTTCTTCAGACGAAGACAACGCGGCAGAAATTAACCTAATTAAATCTGAAACGACGGAAAAATACATGATCACGGTGGAGATAGAAAATAGACCATTACGAATGGAATTCGACACTGGGGCAGCACTTACCTCAATTTCAATAGACACGTTTAAGAAAATGAATATTAAAAACAAAATCTACAGAACAGAAGTCACGATGAGAACTTACACTAACGAATTGATCAAACCTATTGGAGCAGCTTACGTTACGGTCAAATACAAGAACCAAACATTTAATGGAAAAATATACATCATCGACAAACCCGTTGATTCCATTTTCGGAAGAAGCTGGATGAAAGACCTAAAACTAGACCTAGCAGACATTAACCGAATAAAAATAGAAAAATTACCCAAATTAGACGAATTACTCAAAGAATATGAGTCGTCAGTCTTTCAGCCGGCTCTGGGAAAAATTCCAAACTTCCGCGCCCACCTAGATTTAAAAGAAAATACGAAACCGATATTCATTAAACCCAGACGAATACCATATGCATTAAAAAGGAAAGTAGACTATGAAATTGAAAGACTGTGCACAGAAGGGGTCATCACTAAAGTAGAACATTCAGAATGGGGAACCCCAATCGTACCTATTGTAAAACCAAACGGAAGTATACGTCTTTGCGCCGACTACAAGGTTACGTTAAATAAAGTCATTCGAGATGAACATTATCCAATTCCAATAATCGAAGACATTTTCGCAGAGATGAATGGGGGAGAAATTTATTGCACGCTGGACATCACTCAAGCTTACTTGAATATGCAAATGGATGAGGAAAGCGCGCTTCTACAAACACTAAGCACGCATAGGGGTACCTTCAAAGTTAACCGACTGATGTTTGGTGTCAAGGTAGCACCTAATTTATGGCAAAAATACATGGATAGATTACTTCAAGGCATAGACGGAGTTAAATGTTTCTTCGACGACATCATAATCCAAGGATCTACAGAACAACAATTACTTCAACGTTTACAGACGGTTCTAGAAAAACTTAAGGAATCAAACTTGCGAGTCAACAAAGATAAATGCCATTTCTTTCAACACAGCATCAACTATCTAGGCCACACAATAGATAAGGACGGTCTGCACAAAAATAAGGACAAAGTCGCTGCGATCTTAAATACTACAAGACCGAAGAACACAAATGAATTGAGAACCTTCCTAGGTATGGCTAATTATTACAACAAATTTATCCCAAACCTATCCACGATTACTCACCCGCTTAATAATTTGCTGAGGAAAGGACAATCCTTCGACTGGAATGAAAACTGCAATGAATGTTTTAACAAAATAAAAAAGGAGATAGCCAGCGAAAGAGTATTAACCCATTTCGATTCTAATAAAAGCTTAGTATTGGCCACTGACGCTAGCCCAACTGGACTCGGAGCAATCCTTTCACACAGATTGAAGGACGGTTCAGAAAGGCCAATCGCGTTCGCATCGAGGACACTTAGCGAAAGTGAGAAGAAGTACAGTCAAATCGATAAAGAAGCAACAGCCATATTCTGGGGGCTGAAGAAATTCTTTCATTATTGTTACGGTAGAAAGTTCATATTAATTACGGATCACAAACCCCTGACAGTCATATTCCACCCCCAGAAGACCTTACCCACGATGAGCACCATGAGGCTTTTCCATTACGCTCACTTCCTATCCGGTTTCGATTACGATATTGAGTACAAAACTTCAACAGCTAATAGTAATGCTGATTATTTATCTAGATTTCCGGTGGGGAAACCAACTACCTCAACCGACCAACACAGTACATTTCAGCTCGGTCAGATACATACACTAGCTATTACAGAAGAGAAAATTGCTGAAGAGACTAGCAAAGATACTGAACTGTCACAGATCCTAGATGCCCTAAAAACGGGTCGCTCAGTAAGAGCACTCGGATATACTGACTCTGACTTAACCCTACAAGATAATTGTATACTTAAAGGCACACGAGTCATGATACCAGGCTCCCTTCGCGAAGCCGTATTGAACGAACTACACGCCGGACACATTGGAATACTTAAAATGAAACTCCTTGCCCGTAGTTACGTTTATTGGAAAAATATCGACAAGGACATTGAAAATAAGGTGAAGGCTTGCCGAGCATGTCGATTGCAGCAGAACGACCCAGAGAAAGTACCGTTGCACCACTGGGAAGAAGCAATAGAGCCGTGGCAAAGAATTCACATCGACTTTGCAGGACCGATACACGGGTACCAACTACTCATAATAGTGGATGCATTTACAAGATGGGTAGAAGTTATCCCCACCAAATCGATGACAAGCGCCTGGTGTATCAATAAATTAAAAGAACTTTTTTGCATATTTGGATTACCTCATATCCTGGTATCAGATAACGGACGCCAGTTCACTTCGATGGAGTTCGAGACATTCTTAAAAGAAAACGGTGTCTCCCACCGAACCTCAGCCCCATACCATCCATCGACCAACGGTCAAGCCGAACGTTTTGTACAAATAATAAAAAAATCACTGAAAAGCATGGAAGAACAACCGGGAAATATTTATGACAAACTACTCACAGTGAAGACGCAACTACGCCGCACTCCGAATGCCTCAGGTCATGATGCATATTCTTTGATCTTTGGAAGAAATATAAGAACAAACCTAAACGTGATGTTTGGGAAAAACGCCTTCCGCCAGCGCACAATGTCCACGCACCCTGAACGAGACGCAGCCAGACATTTCAAAGAGGGAGAGAGGGTTCAAGTCCGATGTTATGCAAACCCTAGCCGCAAATGGGAGTTTGGGACAGTGACCCGCAGGCTAGGACGCTTGCACTACACGATCACCATGGATGGAGGGGAAGTCTGGCGCCGGCACATAAACCAGATGCTCCCTGCCCCGCTGGTGCAGCCGCAGTACACCCGAGTGAATTAAGGGGGGGAACTTGTTATATACTCTTCTTAGTTAATAATAACCTCCTTTATGTAATTGCCATACAATCGATGAGACTACGTTTTTGATGTAAACCGTCACTCAAATAAATATCATGAATTCTATATTGATATATTTTATTTGGGAATGTAAAATATAGACTAGATAAAATAGACTCGTTAAAATAGACTCGTAAAAATTTTCAAAAAACATTTCATATATAGATAAAATTTTTACATATTTAGCTTACAAATAAGGGTACTCACCTTAATTTGTTTTTAACAAGAAAATAAAATAATATGAAAAAAAAACAATTTTGTTTATCATAATTTTTCAGACAGTTGGCAACATTTTGGAAAGTTGGGTTGGGAGAGATGAGGAAGACACAGTATTTTTGTGCATGGTCTCTGAAGCAGAGCCATTTTACTAAGATTATTAATAATAGGAAAGTAATAAGGCTATTAGGACTAGAATCCAAAGGCCGCTAAACAATAAAAAAAACCATACAAGTATGGAGCGATTGTGGGTCTTTTTTTTTTAACAAACTTTTTTCAACAGTAAAATAATAGCACTTTTACTGATGACTTCATTAAGACTTCTTGAGGCAATCCAAAAATGTTTATCCCTGGCATTTTATCGAATTTCCCATTCACTGCACACTGTCACGGACCCTTGCTACCACAGAGCTAGATTAATGATCTGTGCTTGCAAAATAGGTATAATATACTATCACTAATATGAGTCAAAACCCGAAATACACAGCAAAATGAAAATTAAACAAAAAACATGACGGGGACGCGCGTACGTCAGGCGTCAAAAATACGAATACTATGATAACCATTTAAATAACACCTTTTATTAATTTTGTATCACACAAAACGTAATCGCTTCCGACAACAACTTATGAAATATCTTCTAAGAGGGAACATGCTGATTTGTCTCAAAAAAGTAACAAAATCATATACACCCTACTGAATTTTCTCATATAAAACATCGAAAATCAATTTTCTCCTAAAGTACGGCATTTAGAAGAATGGACGCTTTGTAGCCTTTTAGTTAAGAATTTGTTAAAATACTTAGCCTAAAGTGCGGTAGTGTAGAAAGCTTAGTCTAGTCAATACTGACAAAAACCTTGGGCCCTCAGTTCAGACGTTTTGAAAAAATACGAATTTCAATAACTTTTTAACAATTAACTTTTGTGTCGTTATTTCTTTTTAACAAATTTTCCGAGATATGGAACTCAAATATATTAAAGTCGTATTAATATCTTTCCTTAGAAAAACTCATATTTTTTGCTGATTCTACAATATCAAAATTGATGAATTGAGGGCCCAAGCTAAACCGCCATAAATCTGTATTGTCGCATTCTTAAGACTTAACAATTTCTTAATGTATTTAACAAATTCCTAACTAAATACTCGAATAAAAATTATTATCCCAGGGATAGTACTTTCTGAGATTCGACTATGCCGTTTTATGCAGGCGTCAGGATTGAGGGCCCAAGCTATTTGACCATAACTCTTTTGATTCACGTTTAAGAAATTTAAGAATCTTTGCTTTAGGTTTTACAAAATTTTAAGTAAATGCCCTGTAAGTATCATTTCGTTTCGCAATAATTTAAAAAGTGGGCCCTCAATCCAGATGCACACGACGATATTTTATGTAAAAAAACAAGAGAATGAAATTTCGTCCCAAAAATCATTTTTTTTTAATTAAAAATACTAGCTGCCATTTTTTTCATTTCAATACATTTGAATATTTCAAACACTCTTTATCATGATATATTATTTTAAACATAATCTTTGTAGATGTGAGATCTGCTTCTGATTACCAAATTGATCTCACAATCATTGTTTAAACACATTGGCTTCTGGAGTCTGGACATTTTTGCACAGCATTGAAAAAAAAAGCATAAAGTCTCAGTGCTCCAGGGTTTTAATGACAGCCTATGCGTGTTACTTGGTGCTATTTGTTAACAGTAACAATTTAAGATATTGGAAGCAACAGTTGTAACTGAACAAAAGTTGTTGCCACATTCACCAACCAACAGTTTTTTAAAGGGCCAACAGTTGATGTATGAGCCAAGATGAACCTGCAGCTGAGTCCACCGTTAATTTCCAAACAGAATCTGTTTCATCTCATTATGTTTATGTGTTCCTGTTTCGTGACAATTTGGTCGAAGTCAACGCTTGCGGTGTATAAAAAAATCAATGTCAACAAGGACTTGAAACTGATATTGCTCTGGACAGAGCACAGTTACGTTCCGCTCCTCCACTTTGGACCGGGGCAAAAAACATTCAAAGAATTCAAGTGTCCGGTCAACAATTGTTTCGTCATCCGAAGCCCGAATCAATTCCGCGGCGACATAACCAAATTCGACGCTATATCTTTCGACGTGAACTACATTCACAACAATTTAAATGTACCAAAACGTCGAAAGCCGCATCAGAAGTATGTCTTCTTTGCCCTGGAACCGACTGCTTACCATCCCATCTGCGACGAAATGTTTGAAGACTTCTTTAACTGGACCTATACTTACAAACTGGACTCCGATATTGTCTGCAACTATATTCAGATCAAGAATGCCAACGGTGACATCGTGGGGCCGAAAAAGCAAATGAACTGGATAAAGAATATGAATGAAGTGAGCTACGAGGTGGAGAAAAGTTTGGAGAGCAAAAGTAAAGCGGCTGCATGGTTCGTCAGTCATTGCAAGACGGACAACAAACGAGAGAACTATATAAAGAATCTGCAATACGCATTAAGAGCTTACAATTTGACAGTAGACACGTACGGGCAATGCAGTCGTCTGAAATGCTCAATATCCGAATCTAGATGTAGGGAAATGTTAAGGAGAGACTATTACTTCTACATGTCCTTTGAAAACTCTTTTGGTGAAGACTATGTCACAGAGAAGCTACTCACGGCGTTGAATTCCGACACAGTTCCAATCGTATACGGCGCGGCTGACTATGACAGGTTAGGAAAACGACAAGAGATTTAAATATACCCTAGGTCATAAAGCAGCCACAGCACTCAATCAAAATTGTAATCCAAAATCGACCTGAGATTCATTCAGAATTTATTGTCACATCACTTCAGTTTTCACGTTACCTCGTTCGTATACCACGCCTTTATAGAGGTAGAATGCCAAGACTTGGCTAACAGAATAGCAGGGCTGATCTTGTTAGACCTAAACCTTATAGTCGGATTGGGTTAGGTTTGAAGAAAAGACCTGTATTTTACGAAAACTTAAGTTTAGATCTACCACATATCCGCAATATTCCAAAACGCTCTCATTTTAAACACTCTTTCCTTTCTCTCTTTTTATTATTGGTCGAGCAAGACACATGCCTGACCAATTAGGGACGCGAAACCGTTCGGATACATGAACGGGCCTAGCTTCGCTCGCTTGGATACATGCGCTACAAACTTACTATAACTTCACTTTTCATTTGCAGATTCCTTCCTCCAGGCTCATATATAGACGCCAGACGACACAAAAGTAAAAAACTAGCTGCTCTAATAGCTAACTTGATGAAATCTCCACTTCTATACCGCGAGTACTTCAGATGGAAGAATCATTATACCTACGACAACAACAACAGAGAAAATGCTTGCAATTTCTGTGCTGCACTCAATGACGAGGAGATGTTGGAGAAGAGTGTTCGTGTGGACTTCAGAGAGTGGTGGCATCGGGACTTTGAAAAGAAATGCGGCTAGCATTCATTTTAGAACTTTAAAAACGGAGCCCCTAGAATTTCTACTTCGAATAAAGCTGTACGAAAAGAAAACAAGTAATTTGTTTTGATTTGTATTTCTACTTTATCCTTGTATCTAGAGATGGATCATATCATGAGTAGCGTCTCAGTATTCATACGTCGCATGTTAAGCTGGAAACAAAAAAGCCGCGATCTAGATAATGAATGTACACAGAGCTGTGCAAACTATCGGACGTAAGTCGTGGACGTAACCTTGAGCGATCGGACGTCCGAAAGAAATCTGGCGTGCTGGATGTTTTTGTCAGACAATTTTTTTTCTTCTTATTTTAAGGCATTAGCAATTTAGCCATCAGCACTGAACACGACACGAAATTCAAGATTTTTAGCCCTGCTTCAGAGTCTATCCACAAAAATACACTATATACATATATTATCTTCAACACTTTCTTATCGAAATGTTACTTGGTAATCGACAGTAAACTGATAGTGCACTTTTACTGAAGATTAAAGAGACTTCCTGAGGACATCCAAAAATGACCATCGTACGCATTTTATCGGATTTCCCATTTACAACAGTCAGTCAGCAGTAGTATTAGTAAAATACAAAAATGTGAACTCTTACCGAACCCATATAGTGTTCTGTAGGAATAGGCCTCAAAAGACTGTGCACACTTATCAGTCGCGGCTGTAAGCCGCGTCCATCAGCCGCGTCCGATATTTTTTTTCCAGCTCTCTTCTTCATCTATCCTGCTACATATGTCATCGCAAATCCTGTCAATTTCATTTCACATTTCACCCAGGGGGGTGTTTGTAAGTTTAACGTGTCTGCCTGTGTATCTGTCTGTGGTATCGTAGCTCCCAAACGGATGCACCGATTTTCGTTTAGTTATTTTTTGTCATAGATAATTTTATCCCCATTGTTCTTAGCCATGTTTCATGAAAATCTGTTCAGGCGTTTCTGTTTATATGTATTTATAGTGTCGGGGGTTTTATAATTTTTATATTTAATGTTTTCCAATCTTCCATTTCCCGGAGCAAGTGTAATTTTTCATCGTAATTAAAAATGAAAATGATTATAACAAAAAAAAATCTCACGCCATTTATCCCTGAAGGGGTAAGCAGATGTACCACTTCTGGATATACCCACTTTTGCCGGGTTGCTGCTACACATGTCTCAGAATTATTTCTTGGACCTGCGGGTTTACTCACTGATTATCATCATGTGAAGCTGGATCTCTAACCGTAAGGCTACCACTGCTATCAATGATTTTAAAGTAGCAATCATAATGCCTTCGTGGGCAACTGGACCTACAGAAAACTCATCCTGCGGGCTCACTGACCCCTTTCGGTTCTTTTGTGGGTGAGTCGTCCACCTGCCTGGCCAACTCAGCTCATGGGCTCAGACGACTACTGTCTTAAGCTTAAGGGTCTACCCGATAATACCCATCACCAATAACACTTGTAAACTTGTTCTTTATATTATCTCCTGCAGAATTTATACTGCAAATGACGCTCTCGAGAATTTTGCATGTCATGCAATTAGCGACCACTTGATCCAAATACTTAGACCTTTGCATTTGGCAGATTTCTACGATGACACCGAGGTATTACGAGTATGACATTTGGTTATGTCACACGGAAGATGATTTCCTTCAATTGAGTAATAGGTTACAAAGGTGTTTCCATTTTTACTATATCCGCTTGGTCTTGCTAAAATACATCCATGACCATTGTACATCAAAGACCTAAAGAATACAGTCAAGACCACATAAAGCTTTTCACACCTGTAGTGCGAGACTGACCTCTAAGCCGATTGTAATAAGAAAGTTACAAAGTCCAATGTGTCAAGCTCCAAGTGCTCTTGACTGTACAAAATTCCTAAATGGTGGTACAAAATAGTAGAAATTCTGGGCTATTTATTACCCTAAGAAAAAAATCCAATCCATCCGCACGTGGTCGTGCGACGGAGTACTAACACATATCTACTTGTTTTTATTGTAAAGGTGTCATTTGAAGCATTTTCAATTCAGTAAATAAATATGATCACGCCTTATTCCTGAAGGGGTCGACAGTGGTATCTATTTTGACCCGTTAATTTTTCGGACCCTTAACATGGTAGGTGGTGAACCCATTCCCGGACCCCAGTGATGTTGCACAAGTCAATTCGGGGCCTATGGTGTAGACGGTGTAGTAGGCCTACTATCTAAGACACTATTTGAATATCCCACAGCCTCAAATAGTTTTTAGTTACCATATAACGTTCAATTTAACGTTTGCTACCTACTTGAATTGGCCCAACCCAGAATGAACCCAAAATGACGCCGTTCTTGAATAGAGTAGGTAAAGAGAAGGAGGCGTTTTCGGTGACAGCTGTCACTTGAGTATTCAAAGGTGTCAATAGATAGTGCTGATAAGCGTTGGGGTTTTTTTTACCTAATCTATGGTCGCAAGAATTTGTCAAACAAAAAAAACAATCTGACTTTTTATCAAAATAAGGTTACGTACTCATTGCCTTGTATTTTATTTATTGTTTTGTTTGTACATTGTTTACGAGTGGTTTATTACAACAAAAGATCCGAATCCACGATAAACAAAAACTCAGTCTCCTTCATCTGCGTAAATGCACATGACATGGCGGACGGATGTGTCACGTAAAGCGACACATCAGTGTTGCCAATTTCTAATTCCCAATGGGGATCAGCGCCATCTAGTTCAATTTTAAGAAATATTATTAATGTCGTGAAAATTCCTCAATCTTTTTGGCGCGGTCGCCATTATGATAACTCCTTGAAAAATCTGTGAATTTAGATCCAAGAACTTTCAAAACTGCACTGTGGTTTGAATGTGAAAAAGTGCACTCAAATGAAGACTGGGTAAGTTAAATAATAATATAATCTCATGCCTTTTATCCCCGAGGGGGTAGGCAGAGGTATCCCATTACTGGATATACCCACATTTCACGAGATATATTAGGTTTAAAGAACTTTATTCTCATAAAGAACACAGGTTCACTTATAATGAGATTTACATTTCAATCTTAATAACTAATTAGTCTGGTACACAAAGTTCAATTAAGCAGGAGAGATATTTTTATACACATATGCCTTAAGTTTAGTTTTAAATACGTTTATATTTTCGCATTCCCTAATTGTGCTAGGTAGGTTATTAAACATTTGTACTCCCTCAAACATAAGATTCTTTTGACCATAGTTTAAAGTTCTTGCCATTGGCAGTTCAAGTTTATTTCTATTTCTTAAGTTATGTTTATAAATCTTTTTAGTAAATGATATGTTTGAGTGTAGTTTATTTAAAGTAATCTTTTTAATTAATAAGCATGTGTTGTATGTATATATCTGAGTTACGTTAAATAGTTTAGTTTGTTTATATAATTCTGTAGTGGGTGTTAAATAGTTGTAACGGAACAGTACTTTAATGATTTTATTTTGCGTAGTTTTTAAGTCCTTTAGGTTAGTCTTGGCAGCTGATCCCCATATTTCAACTAAGTAATCTAAGTGTGATTTCACGAGTGAGTTGTATATAACATTACGAACTTTATGTGGTATACAATTGGCTACTTTTCGTAATGCACCTGTTAATGATATTAATTTGGATCTGACATGCTCAATGTGTGGCTTCCATGTTAATTTGTCATCTAACCACAAACCAAGATATTTTTCCACATTGGATCTGTGTATCTTATTTTTATTAATATGTAATGCTTTATAATCAGGTATTTTTTTGTTTTTAGCTGCGAAAATCATATATGATGTTTTTGAAGTATTTATTGTCAAAAGATTGTAACGAAATTATATATATTGGACCCCTAAACGTGATAGGTGAGCCCATCGCCGGACCGGGTCTGTTTACACATGTCTCAGAATTAATTCTGAGACCTGCGGGTTTCCTCACGATGTTTTCCTTCACCGTCACCTATCACTGAGCTATAGTGATAAATATGTACGTAAGTTTTTGAAAAACTCATTGGTAGATGCCAGGATTCGAACCCGAGCCTCACTGATTTTCGGCCGGCTCTTTAACAGTTCGGGCTATTACTGCTCTGGGTAAGTTAGGGCATATTTATTGTGTTTATCTATTGTTTTATACTATATTTACATCGAAATTACTCCGGGGCTGAAAGCCGGCAAAAGAGAATTTTGGAAAGTAACCTTTTCTTTATCCAGCGACCTAATTTCCGAGCTCACAGCTCATTTTTAAGGAGGTTTCTCCAACAATAAAACAAAATATTACTAAAACTCTTTAATACCTAAAACAAAAGGATGCACACGTTTGTAAAAATGTATTGCCAGAACAATAACTTAAATGGCCGACATAAAATAGTCATCAGCTGGACAAGGGTCATTTGTGTCAATGGGTTTATACCTATAAATCTTCCCTTTGGTACCGACAATGATATTATTTCTATGATCGAACGCCATACCTGTGATTTTGAATCCTAACTGAGCAATTTTCTGAGGCAGTATGCACTTTGTTGTCAATCGAAACAGGGATCCTTTGACAGCTATTATTACTTCATCATTGTTGTTCAGCATCAGAATATATTTCAGTTCTCTAGTGAAGCCTTTATATTGGATTGGTTCAAATAAATCTACTGAGTAAAAGTACAGTCTGCCGTCTACATATTCGTAGTAAGCATTCCCTTTGCTGTCTAAAACGAAGCTGTACGCTTTAGGAATCCTATCGTACCGCTTCACAGCTGCAGATCCATTCATAAACTTAAATATCTCGTGATTTGATCCAGTTGTAATGTACATTTGATTATCAGCTTTGTCGATGAATATATTTCTGACGTCATCATCTCCTATCGGTCTCTCGGCTGTGATTTCTGTTCTTGAGTAGTCATAGGTCACTATGCCTTGGTTTGTACCGATGTATATCGTGTTGCTGACTACGTCGATACCAACACATTGGCCGGTCAAATCGTCGGCGACTGGTAGTTCTTTGATGCCTAAAGAACCGTGTTTGAGCAGATGGATACCTTTGGTGTAGTTTCTTTTGTGGAGGATGAAGAACATGTGCTCTGTTCTAGGGTCTATGACCATTCCAGTAGGGTAGCCGTCTATTGTGGCAATTAGTTGCCGTTTGTAGAATTCGTTTCCGATTTTGATCCGCTCACATTTCTCGGATTTGCTGGCGTCCGATAAAAGGATAAGGATTGGCAGGATTGTGATGTAGCTGCTTTTTAAAAGCATTTTGGTTTCATGACAAGCGGTGGTTTCTGAAAATGAGAAGGTGGTGTTAGATTAGGTACATCTTTATTTAGCAACGAGCGGTTCTGCGCGGTTTCTGTATGACGTCGTTTCCGTTCCCATTAGAATACGGGAATAAAATATAGTCTATTTTACTCAGGGATCTTATAGATTTCCATTGAAGAAAGAATTTTTAAGATGAGTCCAGTAGCTTTTGAGTTTATTCGTAACAAACAAACAAAAATACAATCTTTCCTCATTATTATATAGAATATAATTATGATAAGAAGATAATATTAAGTAAGTCATTCGAAGCGAAAATACTATTTAAAATAACTTAATTGAAGTGGTAATAGCTGTGACAGTTTATACCACAAAACATATTAAATTGGTTTTTGATAAGTATTTCAAATGTCTAAAAAAAAGGAATTGAACCTTTTTTGCTGCCACTGAGATTATACTAGTTCATATTCAAAAACTATATTAAATTTCCCATAGATTTATAAGAAGTCTATGATTCTAATTTATCTATTTTATACTATAAGTTATCTTTTTCTAATTTAAAGATTCCAACTGCATTTTATAAAGTACATTAATCAAAACCTACCTTGAAAGTGTAGTCGTGTTCGCCGACCAGACTGCTACTGATAGAATCATCAGGAATGAGTCAACGGTGTCATTTTATAAAACATTTGTCCCATTTCCATTGTTTAATATGACAGGTAAGTTTATAAACATAGTTCTTTAAGTCTAGATAGAGATACAGGAGGTTTACTTTTATTGATAGACTGATTACAAGTTTCTTTATTACCAGAAATAGGTCACGAATGAACTGAGATGCTTAATATGAGGATCTTTCAATTTGTGTTGATGTCTTTTTGTTTAGGATTTAATACAAGAACTGAAATTTTACGAATTCGTCTGGCTGCTCGGGTATCGTTCATTTTAATTGTATCTCTTCCATGAATAAAAATGACTTCTTTAGGAAGAAAACAACATTGATGATTTGTAATTTATATGAGAAATATTTTAATTAAGTATTCATTTTAGTAACGTGAGTCTTCTTATGTTCATTTTTCTTCATTGCTATTGTTCGTTATTAATAAATTAGGGTCAATGAATTCTGCAAACGTTTCTAAAAAGTTGAAATTTTAGGACACTCTTTGAAACCTAATGCAATCAAATCCTAGATAAATCATGATGTAATCAATGTAACCGTTGCTAGCTATTATGATATCCCTTTAATGATCCAATGAATGAATCAATTGTCTTAGTCTTACATTCTAAATCGGTGCCGGTGCTACTGAAATATTGGGTATCATTTGAAAATAGATTGCGGCTGTAAAGGTGCGTACTAATTATATTTATAGGTTTTGTAAATTGCACTTTATTCAGCTTTTCATCAGTTTACCAGATTCATAACTCACCAAAAGTACCACGGCAAAAAAAAGTTCAAAATAAACGTAGTAGTTAGCACAAAGCTATACTACGTAACAATAGTCAGTAATGAAAGGGACTGACTGCATACAAAAACGCAAGAAAGCAGTTTGACCAGTCGTTTTAAAAAATATAGTTTTTTTATAAAATTTTATTACAGATTGAAGTGGGTGTTTTGGTTACAGACATTCTAAAGGGCTTTTCCCCTTGTGGAATGCTAATCTCAGATTTTAAAGAGTAACTGACATTTTGCTAATACAAATATGAAGTAAAAGATATTATAAATATTAAAAAGTTCATAAAGGTCAGATTCGAATATTTAACATTCTCAATGCTTTACCTTAATATTGTGTTTGTGTGTTTTTTAAAATTATTTATTGAGTTAAGGCCTATTTATATCATAAATTATTCAAACACCATTTCAATATCAATTAGAAAAATATGATTTTAGAGTCAATGAAAGTCCTAGATCTAATTCATCGTTTCAATTTTAAACACACTGAATAGGATTTGTTTTGTCTTTGCACTTTGCTTCACACAGTTTACTTTATTGCCGCCAATCTCACATTTTAACTTTCCCACGCCAAAGGAAAAAAACAAAAAACAAAAAACGTATTAAACCATTTTTATTTGTCAACAACTACAGATTATTGTTGATTACATTCATCGCTGCTATATTTATAAATTATACCGGCGGTCGAAATATAAATGTCTTCAGCATCAAATGCAATGCCTGAAGGTACAAAATCCAAGTTCATTAGTTTCACTGGTATCAAATTATCGGGTTTTAAATGGTAAAGACCGTCGTTTGCTGCTAAAATGACCCTGTTATGGTCATCAACAGTTATTGCTCTTGCTGTATTCTTCGCTATACCAGCAAACTCAATAGGTTCTTGGAAATCTTTGAGCAAAACTTTTACGTATTTAGAATCGCACTCGTAATATACATTTTCATCTGAATCCACAGCTAAGATGAAAGCACAAGGTACATACTCGACTTTCCTCTTCTCGTTCCTCTTAACATCTATTACGTAGACCTCGTTTTCTGGAAATATGATGGAGTATAACACATCTTTGTCAGCCGGCTTGAATATTTGGACGATGTCTTCATCTTTGAAGCTAATGAAATTAGCTTTATCTGTCTTGTTGAGTAAGTTGAGTCCTTTATCACTAGCTATGTACACTTTGTCGTTTTTGACGTCCACAGCTGCCGCTTGTCCATTGACATTGTCAATTTTTATCGGTTGTCCATTTCTTAGGACATATTGATCCATTCTAGTCTGCTCTTCGTCATTTTGTAAGGAATCTAGGTCTATTAAGGTGAATAGGAGGTCTTTGCTGTTCGGGTTGTGAACCAAGTTGGTGGGGAGACCTCTTATAGTCAACATTGAGGTTCTGGCGTAACGGAAACCTCCGTAAGTGTATGAGCAGTTCTCAGCTAATGCTGATGAGATCAGCAGTATTATGAGATAACGGAACATTTCTTTCTGAAACAAATATACAATGTTAACATTTGGGTAGTAGTGTTTTACTGGCCTACTATCTAAGATAGTATTTGAACATTTGATAGAGTCAAATGGGATTTGGTTACCATTTGACTTGGGACCGAAAATGGCGCCGCCCGCGCATCCACAGTTATTTTGGTCTTAGGCTACTTTCATCCCGAAAACACATAGTTCCTATTTGGACGGGATAGCCTAAAGTTCACGTGGAGTCACGGAAAAAGATAGCTATCAATTTTTGGCAACAAATTAATGAAGTGGTTTCCTTTCTAGAAATATCCACTTTTCATTAGTGTGTTTTTGGACCTCTAAATGTAAGAGTTGGCTCATCGCTGGAACTGGGTGCTGTTACACCAGCTTCCGAACAAATTCTGGGACCAGCGGGTTTCCTCATGATATTTTGCTTTACCGTCGAGCTAGTGATGAGTATGATGTACCAAAGTACGTCAGTCTTTTGAAAAGCTCTTTGGTGCTCCACCAGGATACGAACCCAGAGAAGGTCACTGCCAAAAGGGCTATTCAATAACTTAGTAAAAAGACTTTTGCTATTTGAAATAGACAGGCGTTAAGTACATACGTATTCTTAACCAACATTAAATTTCATTGTATAAGTTTGAATACTTTTAGGATTGTAATGTTTTAGGTACTAAGAGGTGTAACGCATAGTTTTAAACTAGCACAAGCAAAGTAATTGCTTTAAAAAGGCTCCCAAACAGTATAATCTGTAATGATATAGGGTTCGGTTCTGCTTTACATCGACAAGACCTATTTTAGTTTTGTACCGTCTTTGTCTTATCTCAAAAAAAAAAAGGGTTAGAAGATAACTACCGAATTAATTACTGTCAGAGGCTGTATTTTAGTCGTGACTTCTTTACATAATATTATGCACTAAACACGTTATGAAATGCCTTAGTTGACAGGACTAATTTTAATTTGACAGGACTAAATATATCTCGTCTCTTTTCTCTTCTAGGAGAAAGCAAATGACAGGAGTAGGTAACTTAAAATAAGTTTAGTCGCTGTAAAGCAGAATCGAACCCATACATTAAGATCTCATCTAATATGCTGCTGATTACTTTTAGCCAATCTTCATGGACGAGTTTAGAGTGCCTTGTTATTTAGACGATTGACTTTTCTTTAGTATACTTTTTGGACCTACAGAAAATAAATGTTTTTTTTTATGATTGAGAGATCTATCGCTTAGCAGTGGGCTCTCAGTAATTTAAAAATGCGTTTGTTAATAAAAACAAATATGTACTTACTTTTTAATTAGCAGAGCACAATCTTGGGCGTTTCTTAAGAAATATGACACTACACTGTTTCTCTGCGACAAACAATATTTTATCGTCAAAACGAAAGACTATTTATAGAGGTTAATGCGCTTCTATCAATTTGAAATTAGAACACAGTTTATTGACACATTTGTTAATATTTATTGCGAAATGAGTTTTATACAACAATTTTCGTTTCAATGTGATTTTAATTGACGATTATTCTATACTTTTGTTACGCAAATTATGATCTATTAGATATATAAATAAATAAAGCAAAATGTCTGATTGCTGTGTGTTATTGTTAAAATGGTCTATTCATGGTCGAATAGCTGATATATAACTAGCTGTAAAGGAAGGAAGGAAATGTGTGTGCGTGTTTTCACTGCCCTAATTAAAGTTGAGTATAATATTTGGAATTCCTTTATTTAATTCAAATTATTTTAAATTAGGAACTCATATATTCTATTATAATTGGAATTCGTTTGTTTTATTAAATGGTTTCCTAGTGCGCGTCCAAGCGGAAAAATGTTCAAGCAGTTATATAAAATGAAATATCGTCCTTATTCGATGCAAATACAGTTCTAAATCGCTATTCGACAGTCACGTTAAGAGCAAATTTACATTTGTAGGCATTCTATTTACATTTTTATTTAGTATTACATAAAGATTTTATTTCATCGCTATTGGTAAAATTCTGGAGAAATTTTCCGCCCTCTCTCTAAGCCTATAGGAAACTCATTAATAACCATTCCAAAGAGTAAAAAAACGACTTAAATCTTCAACTTATATGGTTTTCTCATGGATGCCGTTGTCAGAACCGGACGAAATTGAAATGGGACTAATCTGGAAGCACCAGCTTTCAAATAAAAAAAAAAAGAATCATCCAAATCGGTTCACCCAATCTAAAGTTCTGAGGTAACAAACATAAAAAAAACAGACGAATTGATAACCTCCTCCTTTTTGAAGTTGGTTAAAAATATATAGAATTGAATTGAGTTTCCGAAAATCATTCATTCATATCAAATTAAAACGAGTTGACGGAATATTAAATCTCATGATAACTACTGATTGGTTGGTGAAGCGTTATCATTTTATTCAACCAATAAGAACGGGTAAAATAAGATTTAACAGTTTATCAACTTACTTTAGTTTGACCTTACTACTTTGGTACAAAATCTTCAATACAATACCTGTGTATAATGGACACGTATACATGAATAGAGGAAAAGTCAATGTATCTATGCTCCGTGAAGATGGCGTGAGGTAAAATTCTTGCCGATTATACAATATATTGCTGTCGGCATTTATAATGTGGTTATAGCAACAAATGCTAAAGATTACTAAAGCTATATTACTCAACGTTATTTCGCGATAGTAATCTTTTTTACTTATTTGTCACTAGCTCGACGGTGGAGGAAAACATCAGACTCCTTTTTATGATTTTTTGGTGTGACCAAGTGCGTGATATCTGTGTTAGATTAGACGGGCTTCTTGGCTCAGTTGGTAGTGACCCTGCCTTCTGAGCCGGAGGTCGCGGGTTCGATTCCCGTTCGGGGCCAACCTTTGTGTGCACTAACAAGTATATTTATCAATCAGTTTGGGACTGAAAAACCGTTTGTAAAATGTATCCCACAAAAAGTTATAGCCTAGCGGTTAAAGAGCCCGTCTCATGCGTGAGGTCTCTGGTTCCAATCCTGGCGTGTACCAATGAGTTTTTCTAAAACTTACGTACATATTTATCACTAGCTCGACGGTGAAGGACAACATCGTGAGGAAACCAGCAGGTACTAGAATTAATTCTGAGGCATGTGTAACAGATGCAAAGATTATAATGGCGAAATGTGGGTATTTCCGGAAATGGAATAACTCTTCCTCGGGGATAAGAGGCGTGAGATTATTTATTTATTTTATTTCGTGTGACCTATCTCTTACAGGAAGATAATTTCTTACCTACATATAAAAGATATATTTTTCTGTTCCAGAAATAAGAAAAATATGTGGGCTGTATTCCTAACGACCATTGCATTATCAACAGCGGCATCAAAAGAAATTACCAAAAGATTCGGCACCGAATCAATATTTAGGGACGACCAAATAATTTTCACGTCACATTTCAACATAACCAAAGTCCTAGTACCCTCAGACGGGAAATATATCCAATCGAATGACATGCCTTCAATATTCTTCACAATATCAGACCCCAAGTTAGACGGAGGAAGTTGCATTTACGTTTTGGAAGGCTTCGCTGCTTACGAAGTTCTCGAAGGTGGCAGAGATTCTACAACAAGCTATGGAAGTGACAAAGGAGTATACTTCGGTGCCATAGACGGTATTTACAAGTACAGTCCGGATACACTATCAGCTAAGAAATTCGGTATATTCAGAGACAACATAATTCAAATTCAAAAGGCAAATGGCACAGACGCGATATACATCCTAACGTCTGAACACAAGCTTTTTAAACTGGAGAATAACGCGACAGTCAAGACTAAGATAACAGCAGTCGTTTGTGCATTAGAATTTGTGTTAGATACAAATAACAATATATACTACATAGGCTGCCACGATCGCATGCCACATATAGTTAAATCTAATGGACTTGTACACAGTTTAACTGCAAGTGTTATGGAGGAGTTTAAGCAAATAACTTTGTTGCGTCCAGCCTTCGTCATGGAGGATTGTATACCGTTTTTTGGCGACGGGAATTTGTTCATTCTATATGCAAATGGAACGAGTGAGAAAAAAGAATTTCAAATTCAAGAAAGACCGACAGCATTCAGCGTCGATGCTGCACTATACATTGTTGCTGCTTTGGATGGAAGAATGTACGAGTTTAATGTGATGGAGGTGCTTTTGAAATCAATGTTCGGTTTGATAAACGAATGGCCTCATGACATCACGAAAGTAGTGTCTTCAATGATGGATACAGCGAAAGAAAGTATTTACAATCATATCAATATTTAATTTAAGGTTAAATCTAGATGGCAGTCATTGGGTCTTCTATGAGCCTCACTTCAAGAAAATATTTCAAAACGAACATAGACAAGATTGCGAATACAAGATTATCTGTAGTCGCTATCTGATGAGGGTACAGTAGTGTAGTGGCAAACAAAGGTTTTCATTCTCGTAATTATAATACTATTCGTTAAAAACTAAGTCTCAGTTGTTGTTGCGTCAATTTGACTTGGTCGCGCTATGAAGCCGCGCGCATGACAAGGCGAAAGCTGATGTCAATTCCATACATTTAATTATATTCGACTACCTAATCTATTTTACAAAGCCAGTTGGTTAGGCCCTCTGGCAGAAATTGACCTCGCCGGAAAGTACCTACTTGTAGGAAGTTGTTACCTCCTAGCGTAGAACGGGAATCGAACCCGAAGTACTTAATAAAGACGTGAAGTTAATTTAGAACAGATAGATAGAAAGAAGAAAGAACGCGATAGACACGAATGAAGTATAATGTTAACTGTTTAGATAGCTTATCTTTCAGATTGTCACATATTTTTAAGCAACTCTATACTTTTCAATCTAGCTAGTAATACCTACTACTACTAAGTCTGAATAAGACTTTTGGTTGGTTTGGATATAAAAAGATGGGCAGAGGCAAACATTCAATTGATTCAAAATATTTTTTCTTAAAAGCTACATGGAAATAGGTATTGTACATTGAGAGTTTGAGACAAAACATTTTATATGCAAATACGAAAAGTGAGTAAGAAAACTTCTGCTTTTACTGCCGTATAGGTTTTAAGAAGATTGTTAGTATTTTGTAATTTCCTTCCCACAAAATGCATAATAGTTTGGTTGTAAATAAAGGATTAAATTACAAGAACAGTGTTTTCATTATATAGTTTAGTCCGATATTATATAAATTATAAATTCATATTTGTTTCTTGTTTGATTATGAGTATCACAATACATTATTTGACAACAGGTATATCTCTGTGAACTAATAAATTACATTTCCACGAATTAATTAAAACAGAGCATTAGAGCGTAAACCACTTCTAGATCTTGTCGCAATAGATTGTATAGATTCTTTCTTTTCATCAAAGTAATGTTTCAATTGTTCCAACGCTTCACCCAGAATGAGAGCCAACACATTGTACTCATAGATTTTCTTACCATAAGCATAGTATTGGATCAATGTAGCTTCCAAGGAGTAAGCTGTAGGCTGCACAGCTAATTCGAAGTCTGAAATCTCGCTTTTACCGCTCGCATAAATGATGTACGCTTTGCTATCAATGATGACTGGTATGCCTTCCTCGATGACGAAAGGAGGTCTCAAAAGCGTAATTTTGCCTGGATTTTGGGGTAATCCTTCAATAATTTTTACGCCTCCAGAGTTGATGACACGTGGTTTCTTGTCTGATCCGTAATAGTAAAGGTTGTTGCTTGCGTCGATTACGATTTGCTCAGCGTTCTCAACATCGTCTACTTTCAACTTTTTGTTACCGTCCTCAGTAACTTTGTATACTTTTTTGTCTTCTCCTAGAACGTATAGGGTATCAGTTCCATTTTCCTTTGCGATGCCAATAAGGCTGTCTGTCACTGTGCCGTATTTCTCCGCAGTTACTTTCTCAGCATTGTAAACATAGATTCCGTCTTTAGCTGCGAAGTAAACTAGTTTGTCTTCATTGTTAGTAGCTGCAGCGTCCCTTCCGTGGTCCAAAAGTTTCTTAGCTGTACCGTTTCTTAATACATAAAGACCTTTTTCTTCAACTGCGTTTTCTTTCAGGTCTGCTTCAACGAAGAATAGTGTTGTGCCACTATCGTCATTTGAGTCGTCATCATCAGAGTCATCGTCGAAGTTGAGGGCGTTTAGGGGAACAAATAAGTTTACTATATCATGTTGAGATGTATAAACGGCCAATTCGTCAAGGAAGAATTCTTTGGTGACTGTCACTTTTTTGTCGTCTTCGTTAGAGGTGGGCGCGGAGGTGACCAATCCCACCAGCAGCAAACCCAAGAATACTGTAGATCTCATTATGGCGCCTGAAATAAAAAAAAACGTTATTGGTTTCTTTAACCGACTTCCAAAAAAAGGAGGAGGTTATCAATTCGTAGAGTTTTTTTTTATGTTTGTTACCTCAGAACTTTCGACCGGGTGAACCGATTTGGATGGTTCTTTTTTTATTTAAAAGCTGGTGCTTCCCTTGTGGCTCAATATAATTTGGTTTAGTTCTGACAATAGCATCAGTGAGAAAACCATATAAGTCTTAAATTTGCATTACGTATGTGCGCGACAAATGTACGAATAAATCAATATAATGCCAACCAATTTTGTTTTTTTAACCGACTTCAAAAAAGGAAGAGGTTCTCAATTTGACTGTATTCTTTTAGTATTATTCGACGAAGTCGGTTTTTTACTCTTCAGAGTTCTATGTTATTTAGCTTAGTTAGAACACTTATAGCTCTGTGGCTACTGGGCTTTGAGTATTAAACCAACCGGAGACGCCACTGACAGGCGTTCCCCTCTGCCAAAAAAAAGTGTCGGTCAATGCGCATACCCGTTATGTAGAACTAGTTTTTTTTGAGTTTACGGAGTGCTTGGATTGGTGAATGTATGTGTATGCTTCTAGTTCAAGCTAGTGTTTAATTGTTTTGTAAAAAAATGTGTTTGTTTTAACATTATTTGTGTTTGTTTCCTCGTCCCCCGCGCAGAAATTGGCAGACTTTTTTGCAAAGAAACTAGTGCGCGTGACGTCTCCTGTTGGTTTAATACTCAAAGCTACTGGGCCTGCCTTTCTTGCGTGATATTGGGTTTAATAAAACTCCTGATGAGGACCGATAAGTTCCTTCAAAAACCTATATTTATCACTAGCGGGTGCCCAGCGGTGTTGCCTACGCGGATCCAGTTTGTTCCCGTTCCCGTAAAGCATTTTCCCCGCATGTTTAACATAAAAAAGGCAGTTCATTGTCTGTCAGTCAGTTAGTCAGTTAATGCTAGAAAATATTTGATAGGAACAGTGTGACATGTGAGATAAGGTAGGTATACATTCTGTTTTTGCTATTGGAGCAGGTCAAGTGTCAACTGATAAAGTCATGCAATAACAAATGAATGTCAGATGTCTAACAATTAAGGGCGGTCGCACATTGTAAGAAATTTCTGATAGAAAAATTCTTACAATTCGCCGGACGTGCGACGGACGGCCATAAGAAATGAAAGCCCGCGCCGACAACACTCCTTCATACGTACGAGTACGAGTGCCAACATGGATAATGAATTTCCGTTTCGAATATGATATGTTGCCTATGTTGTATATGCTGCCGCTATTCGTAATTTATGTAGGTACGCTATCACTCTGGCCGCAACCGCTAAACTGATTCGAATTTCTGACAGTGTGCGGGGTGTAGAACAAAATACATTAAGGCCTTCACACAGAAGTAGGAAAGGCGAGAATGCGGTGGCGATCTGGGATGTTTTTTTTTTTTTGTAAGAAACGGAAATTGTTGACATTATTTTCTAAGTCTAAGTTGTATTCGCCATTTATTATTGTGTTCTTATTACTGTCGTAGAATGTCATTGTAGCATTGTATCGAGCGACTCTTACACAATAATGTTGGTTTTATTTATTCGCTATTATTATTGAGTTGCAAGATTCCACCCAAACAAAAATACATTGCAAGTTAAATATAAAAAAAAACATAAAAAAAAGTACCAAGAGTTTGTTAAAACTTACGTACAGATTTATCACTAGCTGGACGGTGAAGGAAAACATCGTGAAGAAACCCGCAGGTCCCAGAATTAATTCTGAGGCATGTATAACAGACCCGGTCCGGCGATGGGCTCACCACCTATCACGTTAAGGGGTCCAAAGACTAAACTGGTGAAATGTGGGTATTTCCAGAAATGGAATACCTCTGCCTACCCCCTCGATAAAAAAATAAAAGCTTGTAAAAAAAGTGCCAAATCAGTCTCCCCGTTCTCAAGTGTCTCGCTTAGCAACATAATATATAAAGCTCGATCTTTTATATTTATACTGGATGATTTTTTTTACCGTCTGGAAAAAAATATGCCGTATAAGGTATCTAGAGCCGAAGTTATACACGAGATTAATGTTAAATATATTCATATTTAATGAAATTTACAAAATCTAGAAAACTACGCACAGTACTACGCGCAGCTGGCGTTTGTAGGTAAATTGCGCATAAATGGAAGCTACGAGCCTGTTTCTTTTTAAAAAACTATTTCAAATATTTCAGTGTGTATTATTGACTACAATTGAGTAATGTATATTAGTTTAAGCAAGAAGAATTTTTTTTGGAAAAAAAAAAATTAAGTAACATTGCCAAATGAATCTATTACACTTACCTATCACACCAAATTTTTTTTCAGACGGTAAAAAAAGTCACCCTGATATAATAGATTAGAGACATCTTCATAAAAATTCCAAGAATCCCTTGCGTAAACTTGCCTACGTCCGCGAACTTAAAGGTATTGTATCCCTTAGGAACTATGTGTTTCACGGGAGGAAAATTAGAATATGTCCTTCCTTAAGGTCCAATCTATCACTTTACTTAATTCATCAAGACCGGTTCATCGTGAATACGTAACAAACCCACCCACTTACGATTTTTTATATTTTTCGTGATATAGGATTATTAACGATAGCCCAGTGCCAATGCCAAAGAAAAGAAAACTTAAAATTTACAGGAATTTAAAGTTTTAAATTAAACTATCACGCACTTACCTTGATTGAGATGTATCTTCGTAATGACAGACCAAACTCAATTAACTATAAGTATTTATATTACCGAGAGATAATACGTATACATTAACTAAACTCACTCAGAAGTTTATCTGTATGTTTACAATAGCTTACTTACATCGAAAATAATGTCAAGAGTCGTGACCCTTTATCGCCGTTGCGGGAAACGGTAAAAAATTAGATAGGTTTTACTCTTTGAGTATTAAACCACCGGAGACGCCACTGACAGGCGTTCCCCTCTGGCAAACTGTCGGTCAACGCTCATACCTGTTATATACAAGTAGTTTTTTTGAGTTCACGGAGTGCTCGCATTGGTGAATGTAATGTGCATCTAGTTCAAGCTAGTGTTTAATTGTTTTGACAAAAAATGCGTTTGTTTTAACATTATTTGTGTGCGTTTCCTCGTCCCCCGCGCAGAAATAGGCAGACTTTTTTGCAAAGAAACTAGTGCGCGTGACGTCTCCTGTTGGTTTAATACTCAAAGGTTTTACTACTTGTTTTTTTAAACATACTTTTAAAAAAAATGCAGAGCTACACTCTAGCTTTTAGTGCTTTTTTGGCGGGAATCCGAAGATAGACTTCATGTAAATTATAAATAAAGAAGGACGTCTTCAATTTACCTCAAGAAGCTTGTGATAAATGTGCATCTACATGAGTTTTTGAAAAAGTCATTGGTACATGCCAGGATTCGTCTGGCACTCTTAATTTAATAATTATAGTTTATGAATATAAGCTTTTGTTGGTATGTATGGCACGCGTCATAATCAATTGAGCCCAAACTCGAGGGGCTTACGAGTAGCCATTGAGGAGTTGTAATATCTACCTCCTGGCTCCATCATCAGATTAGCTCGGTGGTACCATAATATTGCTTTGTTAATTATAAATTTTAGCTCAATCGGAAGTCAGTATGGTAAACTATTGTGTTAAACAATTCAGTTTTTAATAAAAAAAAAAGCTTGCTAACTGCTTAAAACGGTTTTTGAAAAGCAATAAAAAATCAATACGATAGTTTGGTGATAAATAAAAAACAGTGTGTAAACTTAAAAGTAAAAACGTTTATTTATAAAATCAGAGTCTCTAAAATTCACAATGTATTCTTTTATAATATTAAACATATCAAAAATTCGTACATTCACATTTTCAACAGTAAGGCAACGCTCTCCATATTTTTTTTAAATATAATAAAATAATCATTATTTTTCCAAAAATGTCAAACATCAGCCATGATTGCTTGAGATTTTTACAATTTAAACAAATTAATTGGTCCACAAAATATTATTAAAATTCATTCATAATTTTAAACAATATAAAATATGAATATTTGTACTATTCATTACCTAATAAATAATAAATTTTACTTGGGAAATGTGATAATATGGGCAATTAATATTACCACACTCCCCATAAAATAAAATTTTGTTATAAATTATTATCATACATTATGTCTTTTATTATTGTCATGAAACTAAATTAAGAAATATTTTTAAAAATACTTTTGGATGTAGATAAAAATATATTGAAGCACATACGCATTATTTAAACAAGCAAAGCCGCGGCACAGCAGTATTCAATCATAGTTTGATCGCAAGAAAATTATTACTACTTAATATGTACCTAAAGTTAAATTGATTTAACACAGTTAATTCCTGAAAATATATTTTTGTACCCTTTTAAATTCATAATACGGATTATAAAAAATAAACAAAAAAAAAGAAAACCATAAACTAAAAAGTATTTTTTCTAAAATCTGAATTTTGGCGCTATTCAAATCCCAAAAGGACGTACGACGACGAACTTTAAAGAATTTAAAGAAAAGTTCGTATTTTTAATTTGCAATTTAGTGGTTAATTAAAGAAATTATAATTTTATAAAATGTTATTAGTGAAAACATTTGTCATAATGATTATAAATAATGATTTGTAATGTCACACACACATCTCAACCAAAATCGCAACATATTACAAAAATCACCAACAAAAAAAACTGTAACTCAAAAATTCAAAGAGATTTTAATCTACTAGGGTATTACAGCGACCATTGGGAATAATTTCATACAAAAACTTTGATCTCAAGCGTTTCAGGAAAGCTGTAATTCGGACGTATTACACTAGGCAATAAGTTTTGGATTACAATTTTGTTCAATATACCCTAGTATATTTAAATCTTTTTGCAAAAAATTGCAACTCAAAATTTTTACAAAAAACTCAGATAACTGCAAAAAATTCAAACGAACGTCTCAGGTCCAATATCCAAGGGTCTCACTTGGAGTGGACGAGGTTGAGAAACTCCTCGCGGGTCTTGGGGTCATCACGGAAGACGCCCAGCATGGTCGAGGTCACCGTCTTACTGTTTATCTTCTGGACTCCTCTCATTACCATGCACATGTGTCTGTAGAAAAAAAATACAATTGTTACCAGCTGTTTCAGGCGATTTCGCCCGCATAACCGTTCGAGTAGGAAATTTATAGCCCAAGTATATAAGGTTTCCATTGGGGTAAGATTTTTTTAAATCGGTCCGGTAGTTTCGGAGCCAACAAATAAACAAAAAATCGAATCTTTCCTCTTGTCGACTTTATCGTCGTACTGACCTATTTAAAAAAACACTATAAATGTTGAGATACTGTCATCTAGGCAGCGTATAGTATTCTAATATCTGTGGCAGCGTATCAGATCGGCAACAATATTTAACCTGGATTTACAACAATTAACGCGAACGGAATCGCTTACAAAAGCGTGTATAAGTAAGGAAATGTACCGGACCCCAATCTTTCGATTCTTACCATGACCCCTTAAAACAATACTGTTCTATGTTGACTTGACTTAAGTTTTATTCCTGCATACAGATGTAAAACAACGAATGATTGTTTCATTAATATCAATATCTTGCTGTGAAAATGAGATAACAGTTCATGTTACATCCTTAGCGAAATCACTTTCCCACCGTGGTAATAGTAGGCAATATTTTATTAATGTTTTAAGAGACACTGGTCTTCCAGATGTCAGAATTTTGCAATGGAATAAACTTTGTTCTCGGGTTTCATATCAGAGCCATCTGTTATACTCATGTGATACTGAAATAAAGTTCAAAGTAGCGACATCTATATGATTTTACTGGAACTTAGAAGCGTTGCAGCGATCTATGGATCTTCATCAATGGAAGAATACGTATCGCTGGTCTGCTTCAGAAACATTATTTCTTTTGTTTTGAACAGAGGAATAATATATAAAATATAGAATTCAGTTGGTGGTAAAATGAGAATTTAAAGGCTTATGTGCATCGGTTACGTATAGACTTAACTGCTTGTGTAACTGAACCCTTTGAGTAATAGACATAACAAAGTGTCCTGTGACAGAACTTAATGTAACAAAAAAATCAACGGAGTGCGGTTCGTTAAAACTTAGTACAATGGCCTTGGGAGGACCTTGTTCAATAGAGGTCGATGGTGACGTTTCTCCAAGAGAAGTAATCCACAGAATGAATAGTGTAAGTAATCCACAGAATGAATAGTGTCAACGTTAACAGATGTTACTTACACTCCTTCAATGACAACGGCGACACCGGCAGGACGAACCGCCTGAGTGACTGCAATGGCGATTTGTTTTGTTAGTCGCTCCTGCACCTGCAGACGACGAGAGAAGATCTCCACAATCCTGGAAGATGGGAAATGTATAAACTATGGATAAAAAACATGTATACTTAATCCAATTCTGGTTTATTACTTCCGTGGCGTGGAACTTGGTTGTCCCAACATTTCAAGATCCAGAACATTGAATGAGGATATAGTGACTGATAATAGAAAGGTTTTCCACCGGCGAGGCGAGCTGATGAGAAACGAGAACTGTTTGTGTGTCGACATTTGAATTCTCTCCTAGCGTATCTACGGTGGTAATGGTCTAGATTGGCAAGGCTAGCGCGATTCATGTAAATTTTTGGTGTTTTTATACACAATCCTGGAAGATAGGGAATGAATAAACCATCAGTGTATATGATAAGAATTTCCTCTGAAGTTTCTACGGTTGTTGGAGCATCATTTATGTTTGCGATGATTATTATAGAAACAGTACCTAAATAAGACACTAGCATTAGTATTAGTGATACCCTGGGCCCCTTATGCATGAGGTCCAGGTTTGATGTCCGGTAAAGGCTTTACTATTATGATATTAGTTTTATCATTATCTCGGCAGTAAAGGAAAACATCGTAAGGGAACCTATAGGCCTTACAATTGGTTCTAAGGCATGTGTAAAAGCACTTAGTGAACTCAGTCACAATACTCAACTCCTGTTGAGCAAATTTATGAAAAAAGGAAATTTTAAAAGATGCTAAGAAGTAAAGCATTTGTATGCAAAAAATAATAGTGGCGTCATGGTACGTTTTCGATACTGAATTTTCGTTTTCACTGACGATAAAAAGTAAAAGCAAAGACAGTCAAGTAATCTACCCCTTTTTTTGATTTTAATTTAAAAGGGTACAAAGTCTCACCTAGCCAACTTGCTGAGGCCCAGGATCTTTCCCTGTGGAAGGTACCCAATGGAGACTTTTCCGTAAAACGGGACCAGATGGTGCTCGCACATACTGAACATCTCAATGTCCTTTACGACCACCATTTCGTCGGTGTCCTCGTCGAAGATAGCGTTGTTGAGGATATCTGTAAATTGAGAACATCACTTAAGGTTGGAGGACTGACTGCATATAAAAACTCTTGGAGAAATAGGAATGACGATGGTCAAAGTAAAAGTCGACATGTCGACAAAGTAGGGACTTATGAGTCTTATTGAAAGTCATTTAAACTCGACCGCATGTATGGTTGAGAAGAAAAAGCAGGGCAAGAAACTCCTCATGCATGGAGGCACCTATGCAGCTGATATTATGATGTTGAGATGGATGTATGGAGTTAATAGAAATGATAGAACTAGGAATACATTGAAAAAAGTCTGAAAGTAGCATCCGTTACGGAAAAGTTGAGAGGTAATAATTTACAGTACTAACTAAGGACATATAATGCGAAGTGATGAGAGTCATCTTGTAAGTTCTTAATATGAATATAGCGTCTTATAGAAAGGAAGACCTGTGCAAGACGAAAGTGACACAAAGGGAGGTACTCGCCATCACAGATACTCTCAAGTGGTTTGAAACATGACAGTCAGGTTAGCTTCACATCTCCCAATCAGCGCTGGTCTTGGGTGACAGATTATGCCCATACTTCGCCATGTATGAGGAAATACCCATAGCTCATCAGTAGACTGCTAAAGGTGGACAATGTGAGGTTTTTTTTACAAACGAGCAGACAGGTCACCTGATGGTAACTAACTACCGTCACCCGTGGACACCTGTGACAGGAGAGTCACAAGCGTTGCCGGCCTTCGAGGTAGGAATACGTACCTCCCAAAGTCTGATCGTAACCCTTGGTGAAGAAGAGCATAGCTTTAGCAGCTCTCTCTGGAGTCTTCAGCAGACCCTCGCGTTCTGGATCCTCTCCAAGACCTGAAACCACAAAGGGCAGGTTTTAAAAGGTACGTAAATTGAATTTAACATATTGTATTTGTTATTTAGAAATGCAGACAGTTACAGAAACAGGCAGTTACAGAAAATGTACCCTAAATTCAGCAGAGGTATTAAATTCCTGGAAAAACTGACTTTACACCAGCGTTAATATAAAAATCGAAATCATCATACTTTTACATAAACACACTTATTGAAAGTCATTGCAACTTCATCGCTTCGGTACGAGACACGAGTACCTATAGTTGAGTAAATTAAAATGAAGCAGGGCAAGAAACTCCAGTATTTTTATGACCGTTAAACGTAATAGGTGGTTAGCCGGTCAGCTGATGCAATTTTTATGAAATTGCGTCAGATTTCTGTGTATCTCTCTCCATAATATAGGTATCACCATAAATTGCTTTTCAACACACTTGCTCATAAAGTGGCTCTAATTTCACTGCAATTAGGCACATAATGACACCTATAATCAAACTGAGACTTTTTGTTTGCTATTATTCACTAGTGAGTTATAGATTTTTTTTTTCAATTTTGTTGCTAGAGTTGCTTTGTTCTTAAAAAAGTTTCGATACAAAAAAGATCGTATTCAATCGTACTAATAAATTAATACACAAATATGGCTTGCTCATTTCATGCAACTTCGTATTTAAATAGATCATTTCAACTTGTACGTGTTTAATAAACAAAACTTTCACTCAAATATAACTTTGGTTTTCTCTGCAAAAACTTTAAATACCCCATTTTGTACGTGGCTAAAACGCTATCCACGACAAACCAAAGAAAAAGAAACCTAATTTTTTTAGTCCATGGCCGATCGCCATTGTAAGATGCGAGCGCATAGGAAAACGAGGCTGTATGGGCCTAGATCCTTTTGCCTTTTCCAAATTATATAAATAAAAAATTGGAAAACCAATTAATTTTCCCCGCCATTGCGAATGATTATTTTAAAATGATTTTTTAGTATTATTTATTCACAAGTGTGTTGAAAAACGTCGTATGATACACGTGTGTATTGATGATTACCGTCCTCGGCTCTCTTATGACCCTCGCCTACGGCTCGGGTCTCAATGGCGCCTCAGCGGTAATCACCAACTTTACTCACTTGTACCATAATGTACTATTTCAACACACTTGCTCATAAAGTGGCTCTAATTTCACTGCAATTAGGCACATAATGACACCTATAATCAAACTGAGACTTTTTGTTTGCTATTATTCACTAGTGAGTTATAGATTTTTTTTTTCAATTTTGTTGCTAGAGTTGCTTTGTTCTTAAAAAAGTTTCGATACAAAAAAGATCGTATTCAATCGTACTAATAAATTAATACACAAATATGGCTTGCTCATTTCATGCAACTTCGTATTTAAATAGATCATTTCAACTTGTACGTGTTTAATAAACAAAACTTTCACTCAAATATAACTTTGGTTTTCTCTGTAAAAACTTTAAATACCCCATTTTGTACGTGGCTAAAACGCTATCCACGACAAACCAAAGAAAAAGAAACCTAATTTTTTTAGTCCATGGCCGATCGCCATTGTAAGATGCGAGCGCATAGGAAAACGAGGCTGTATGGGCCTAGATCCTTTTGCCTTTTCCAAATTATATAAATAAAAAATTGGAAAACCAATTAATTTTCCCCGCCATTGCGAATGATTATTTTAAAATGATTTTTTAGTATTATTTATTCACAAGTGTGTTGAAAAACGTCGTATGATACACGTGTGTATTGATGATTACCGTCCTCGGCTCTCTTATGACCCTCGCCTACGGCTCGGGTCTCAATGGCGCCTCAGCGGTAATCACCAACTTTACTCACTTGTACCATAATGTACTATTATATGCGGGCTCACTATCTTGAAGAATCTTTAATTATCCGACAGGTTTTGGTTACTATTTAACGTTCTATTTGACTTTGACGATTGAGTTGGGACCCAAAATAGCATCCGCGTTTAGCGGAAATCAAAAAATTTGATAGAAAAAAAAAATTAGTTTTAATTTTGTTTAAGGATTGTCTATCATCTACACTAATATTATAAAGAGGAAAGATTTCTATTTTTGTATGTTTGTATCTTTGTTACGAATAAACTCAAAAACTATTGGACCGATTTTAAAGAGTCGTTCATCAATGTATATCTACATTATCACTGAGTAACATAGGTTATATTTCATTCCCGTATTTCCACGGGAACGAGAATTAAGCGGGTGAAACCGCGCAGAACCGCTAGTTACTAAATAAAGCAGCTTCAAATTGTATATCCCGTAATGAAACTAAGTTATTGCCCAGAATCAATCTCTTTTAACTGTCCTTTTTTAGAGCACGTTTTGTTTATCTCCAATTTTAGATTTCTCGCCATTTAAGTATAATTTCGGTTTTGGGCAGTCCGCATCCATCCACTGCCAGCCACCTTCTTTAGGTCGTCGGTCCATCGTGCCGCAGGGCGCCCTACACATCATATACCTAAACGCGGTCTCACTCCAACACATGGTTGACTCCTTGGGAGGCTTCCGTCCAGCAGTGGACACCTATTAGCTGAATGATGATGAAGAACCAGTTTTTACCTGTGAGTAGAAGTCTGTATGAATTGGCCATGTCCGGGAGCAGAGCCTCCCTGGTGGGCGGTCGGTGGTCCAGCTCCAAGTCGTGGTGGAATGTGCAGTTTTCATGACCTGTTGACAAAGGACCAGTTAGATCTACATCTAAACTTCCACACAAATATTATAAAGAGGAAAGATTTGTATTTTTGTATTTTTGTATGTTTGTTATCAGTTAACTCAAAAACTACTGGACCTTCTGGATTGTTGACTGGACTGGATATAAAAAATTCTTTCCCCCATAGAATGCTACAATATTCCTGAGTATTCCCACAGGAACAGCTATTAGTTTAACTAGCACCATCATCCTCCAGTCTTTTTTTCTATTTGGGGTCTCAGTATGTTATTCATACTGTAAAATATTTCGGAAATTGTATACAATTTTGTCCCTGTGGCGGCGTTAATCATCCTGGGAATCTGTTATCTATAGGTTGATTTAAATAGAAACATTCAGCGGAAGGGATTTTGGGAAACACACCTTTTGCGAAAGAAGCATTCTTTGATAGGGACATTCTAAGAAACAGACGTTTTGCAACTGGTGAACATTTTGCGAAAAGTCCCATAACCAAGGAGAACTCCCAATAGTAGCCCTGACTGATGCGTCACTCAAAAATTACTTCAAATCGTCGAGTTTTGGGCTATTGACTGGGGTATTTGTCTTGTTGGCCCCAATTCGAGTATGGGGTATGGAGATATCACATTCAAACTACAGAGTTCAACGAAGAACTTTATGAGAAAACCTTGGTAAGAAAATGCACATAATAAGTAGTTCTAGTTTTATTCCAATCTGACCATAACAATGGGAGGTGTAAGTACTCGAGAAAATTGCTTATTTCATAAATATTCAGATCAGTTTTCCTTATAGTAGATATTTATTACAAGGACGGAAATATTTATGAGCTTGTTTGAAAGAGAATGGGTTCAAGAACATTAATAGGCCAACGATAAACCGACAAGCAGTCTTTTATATCAAATAGCATTAGGATTTTTGTCATATTACTATCATCAACCCGTAACAGTCTACGACTGAGAATGCGCCTTTGATTACAATTGAGGAAGTATGGCCCTTGGATGGCTTTAAAAATTATTTAATAACAGACATGGCTTAACGACTTGCATTGTGCGAAAATGCACGAAAACCGGGACCAACGGTTTCATGTGCCTTTTCACTTTGAGTGCGAGAAAAATAGTCAATTTAGTAAAAAAATATTTAAAACTAAACAAATTTACACTCGACAAAGTCAGTTTTTTCTTCTAAACCTATCACAGATTAACATAGAGATTTCAATCTCTTTGCAGATTAACAATAAAATTTAAAACACATGGCGCCACCTTTTTCGCAATGAAGATGGTCCACACTCCACAGATATTTACTGGCTGTTTGAGTTTGTCTATGTCTCATTAAGAAAATTAAAAAACTAATTACTTTTCACTACATAGAGACTAAAGTGGTCACTCTAGTCCCGCTTCGTACGGCTATATTGGCGTACTTTTAGACCGTGAGAAATGAAAATTTGTTTATTAGGTCGCCCTCTACCGTCTCGGCTACTCCACAGCCATTTTGGCTGCATTTATTCGACTCTGATGCTTCTGCCATATCCAACTTCGGAGCTATTATTGAGGGACCAACTACTACCAATACTGTTTCTACGCGACAAGATGCGCATCTCTGGTGCGCAGGGTGCGGGCCAGCCCCAACACCATCCTACGGATGATAGCAGACAGGGTAAACTGTCCGTATATGCTACACTGATGTTGACTACACGGCCCTAGCAGCTAGTAGGTATAATTTGTTTTTGTTTATTGATATAGCTAGTGTTTTTATTTTATTTTTACTGTAGTGTTTTTATGTAACTAACACATAGGATAAGTCTTTACTAACATAATGTGAGTCATTTGTAACTCGTAATAAATTATTATTAATAATATGTACACAAAAAATTATTTACAATAATCACAGATAAAAAATGTCCTCCAAAGACAGTGCCCAGAAGACTTTCCGCATATCCTCTCTGGATAGCTAGGCTGATCCTTTGACAGAGATAGCTGAATGAATGTATAGTATTTTTTCTTTGTAAATAAATGTTAACATATAAAAAACATTTATTTATTGAATGAAAAAGATAAACGATCAATATTTTACCTGATTTTCCGTGCAACATATCAACTTGTGGCTTAGGACAGCTAAATATTACTGCTGAGTAATGTAACTGCTACATTTTTATGTACCCACCTTGTACCCACATGAAATACCTAAAGAATTATGCAATGAAGTAGTTTTGTTACAGTAGCGATGGACAAAAAACATTTATACTTAATTCAATTCTGGTTTATTACTTCCGTGGTGTGGAACTAGGTTGTTACATTGGACACATATTTTACCCAACATTTCAAGATCCAAAACATTGAAGGAGGATATAGTGACTGATAATAGAAAGGTTTTCCACCGGCGAGGCGAGCTGAGGAAAAACGAGAATTGAAATTTGTGTATCAACATTCAAATATCTCTCTTAGCGTATAAAAAATAAAATAAATAATCTCACGCCTTTTATCCCCTAAGGGGGTAGACAGAGGTATTCCATTTCTGGATATACCCTCTTTTCACGAGATATTCTATGGACCCCTAAACGTTATAGGTAGGTGGTGAGCCCATCGCCGGACCGGCGTAGGTATTCAGGGAGCTTCGATATTCGATATCGGAAAATCTGTCGAATCCTTATGTCAAATATGACATCTGTGTATAGCCCATCTCCTATAAACAGATGTCATATTTGACATAAGGATTCGACAGATCGATCGAGTATCGAATCTCTATGAATACGCCCGCTGGTCTGTTACAGATGTCTCAGAATTAATTCTGGGACCTGGGGGTTTCCTCACGATGTTTTCCTTCACCGTTGAGCTAGTGATAAATATGTATGTAAGTTTTTGGTACATGCCAGGATTCGAACCCGAGTCTCACTGATTTTCATCATGTGAAGCAGGCTCTTTAACCGTAAGGCTATCTCAGCTCAATGGAAATGTATTTTTGTTCAGTTACACTTACACAACATCTAAAATAGATAGTTACTATAAAATTTTAAGGTTCCGTAACAAAAATCAAAAACTTTGAAATAATACAAAAAAAAAAAGTTTTAATAACCCGCTAAGCCTGAATCGGATCCCGACCTGAATGAAACAAAACTAGTTATTTTGAGTAAAATTATTAACTCGAATATTTATTCATTTTATGTGATGGTTTGGAACATTCAGTGCGAATGTCTGACTCGCGCTTGGCCAGTTTTGTTGTCGTTATTGCTTTGTTCATATCATGTTGCAATATTCACGGATATTTGCACAAGCTAATGATGGTTCTTAGGGCGTAGTTACTCGGTAAAGTCATCGAAATTTTACTAAGATTAACTGGTATATGTTTCAACTAGCGACCCGCCCCGGCTTCGCACGGGTGCAATGTTAACACTAAAACCTTCCTCTTGAATCACTCTATCTATCAAAAAAAACCGCATCAAAATCGGTTGCGTAGTTTTAAAGATTTAAGCATACATAGGGATAGAGAAAGCGACTTTGTTTTATACTATGTAGTGATTGTAATTAAAAAATTTACTTATTCAGTAAACATTAAACCGAACTCTAAAGAGTACAAAATCCGGCCTAGGGTACCGTATTATCTATAAAAACGGCAAAAAAATCACGTTTATTGTTTGGGAACCCCCTTAAATATTATTTTATTTTATTCTGTTTTTTAGTATTTGTTGTTATAGCGGTAACAGAAATACATATAGGTATCTGTGAAAATTTCAACTGTCTAACTATTACGGTTCATGAGATAAGCCTGGTGACAGACGGACAGACGGACGGACGGACGGACAGCGAAATCTTAGAAATAGGGTCCCATTTTACCCTTTGGGTACGGAACCCTAAAAACGACATCAACGGATATCCCTAATACATATAGCATCGGTTAGTAGTCGGTTAATGGTAAATACCTACTTATATAATTTGATAATCATAATATAAACACTCCAATGTAATCAACATACATATTCATAAACACACATGTTGGCCCCGGACGAGAATCGAATCCTAGACCTCTAATTCCGAAGGCAGGGTCACTACCATCTAAAGTCTCAGCCAACAGTAATTTAAAAACAATAATTTTACGTGATAATGTCATAAGAAAACATTGATGAACAATTGCATACTGGAGTGGAAGAGAGATATGCGTTGTAAGCCAAGGGCTAAGGCCGATCGTGCTTCTCTATCGCTTGTTCCGTGCTCACGCTTGCACGCTCGGCTCAGGTGGAACGTGACAATGAGTCATGCTTTTTCGTGCATGCAGCCGGCGTTCATCGATTTATAAGACGTTATCATGTCAAAGATACAAATTGAAGCCATCTTCAAAACAAAGGGTAAGTACAAACACCCTAAATAAATATAAACATTTACTCACGACGCTAAAAATAACTGCTTTTAATAGAATTAGTGTTTGTTATTTTTAAAGCTATATATAAACACAAATGATGCACGGTAACACTAAAAGACGCTGACCGCAAAAAAAAAACAAATATGTTTTTAGGCGCAGCGCAAACGTGGACACTTTTGTGTTTTATTTATGTCGGATACAAGATACCAGCGAATGTTTTATGTTAAAATAAACGACTCTGAATCTTACCCAATCTCACGTGGAACAAGGCAAATAGCACGTAATTGTTCTCCCGTATGAATAATTAATATTAATAAATTAAGTACCTCAGCATTTATTTTTTATTTAATCAAACGCAACCAAGCACAGATTAACGTTTTACACTAAAAATACGCGTTGAAAAATCTCATGTGAGATTAGGGGGAGCCAAATCTCACGACAACTCACCAAAGGGGGGGAAAGGGGGTCGAAAAATTGCCAGAATCACCTCATGTAATCCATGGAGCAGTGATAGCCCAGTGATAGTGATTGTGAAGAAGACCCCGCTTCTCACTTGAGGTTTGGGTCCTGGCACCTATCTACCAATGAATTTTTCAAAAAGCTTACATAGATATTTATCACTAGCTCGCAGAATCATCGTGAAACCCGCAGGTCGCAGAATTAATTCTGAGCCATGTGTAACAGACCCGGTTCGGTGATGGGCTCACCACCTATCACGCTTAGGGGTCCAAAGAATATACTGGAAAAGTGGGTTTTCGTATGGATTACCCAAAGAGATTTAAATATAATAGGGCATAGAGGGGGCATTGGGAATATTTTCATACAAAACTTTGAAGCCTAAGGCGTCATGTCCTTGTTATGTCAGTTAGTATGAACGCGAGCTGTCATTCGGTCGAAATTGTACTAGACTTATTCCACTTGGATTATCTTTTGACTTCAAATTTTCCTCGCTTTGTCCCCTCTATGCCCTATTATATTTAAATCTCTTTGGGATTACCTCTTCTTACCCCCTCGGAGATAAAAGGCGAAAAATTTTATTATTATTTATTTAATCAATGGACGCCTGGAATTGACGAAAGGTATCGAGACAAGTTCACAAAAAGTGTCAATGTTTGCGCAGCGCTTTAAATTTACAAACCGGGTGTCGTTGACGTCCTAGGGGTCATCGGCGTCCCAGGAACCTCCAGCTCACTTTCAGCATCATTTATGTGGAAGTTCTTCAACGCCTCAGGTGTCTTCTTGTATTTGGTGACGAAAGATTTTGGCGCGGTCCCGTTCTCGCCATTTTCTTTTTCCTCCGAAATCGAATTTCGAATAGAGCGCGTACTCACTCGTCTGATTAGCGACGACGGAGGCACCGCCTGTTCTATATTCGAATCTTTCCCGTTGACAGCGGCCATTTTTTTTTTTTTGTCTAAAAAGATTTTATTGTTACTTATTGATGATTTTTGTAAGGAATGACGTTCGATGTGTTCGGATTACGACGCGGCACTGGTTGAACGCACGCTAACAATTTGTTAATTGTGACCCGTGAGAGGTTATCGCTAATGTTTATAATATTACGCTATAATTTCTACACGGACAATGTACCTACTTATCAATACAGACACTTGAATATAGTTTTTTATAACTTCAAATTTTTCACGTTATCACTTGGAACATTGCACAATATTTTTGACAGATAATATGCTCTAAGGCAGTAGGTAATTCTTGAAAAAAAAATTAAATCTCGCGTAGCTATGGTGACATACGACTCTTTCTAGAGTATGACAACTAACAAGTAGGTCAATTCGAGGATCATTTATCTTATATACGAGCAATAAACATGTTATCCTTACAGTATGGCATGTAGATCATGGTTGATCTACACATGAACAAAATATCATTGAAACGTTAACTCTGTTGTATGCTTATGTTTTTGCGGACTCTATATTATACAGGGTGATTAGAACGGTAGAATTATAATGTAGAGTCTGAGTACATCAGTGAACAGAGAAATTAAATATTGAAGAAAAAAAAGAGAGAAATATTTTTAGGTTTCCGTATCCGTTCGTCTATCCGTCTGTCTGTCAGTCTGCTCTATCTCATGAACCGTAATACGTAGACAGTTGAAATGTTCACAGAATGTGTATTTCTATTGCAGATATAACAAAAAAAAAACGAAACAATATGAGAGGGTGTTTGAGTCAAATTTGCATTTGGCCTGTTTTATTTAAAAAAACATTTCTTTGATTGAAATGAAACTAAGAAAACATGTTGTTACATTATCAAAAATATTAAAACTGGATTTGAAGAGAGTGACGCTTACTCGAAGTTTCAATCGCATAATGCTCTTGAATGAGTTAATAACCTCCTAAGTAATCCACTGATAGGGTACCAGCGTCCGAGCACACTCGGATCACACGTTTAAAAGATACAAGTAGCGTCCGCGTCATACCTTGAAATCGCGGCTTTCCCGTTGCGCGACAGAACAATTAAAAATCAATTGTTTCTCATTTTCTTGGCTTAGGAAGTCTTAATTCACATTGAATGAATTCGCCGTTACGTCTGATTTTTACCAATTAAACAAATTTCTTGGAATGTCGAAATCTGGTCGTTAGCAATAATAAGCTAACTACGTAATTGAGTAGGCTATGACGTCATTCTTTTGTAGAAACAATATTTTTGTATTTATATTTTTGTATTGTTTCAATTAGAGTTGATTAAACGTTCTGTAGATTTAGAACTATAAGGAGTAAAAAAAACGACTTCAACTTATATGTTTTCTCAAGGACGCTATTATCAGAACTAGACCAAATTGACAGGTTCACCTATTCGAAAGTTCTGAGGTAACAAACATCAAAAAAATCATGTTTAATTTTTTTTTTATCGAAAACAACAATTTGGAAATTGAATTGGTCATCATGATAAAAAAATAAGTTATTTCATCAAATGAAAATGATTTCTAAGTAGCAATCACACTGGTGGAGTAGAGTTGTGCTGTATTCACTACCGCTATATCAAATTTTAGAACACCCCGTATCTCTCTGTATACATATTTGTTTACGACCACAATGCAACTACTTTCGGACAATAAAATCAAATAAAGAAAAAAACCGGTGTAACTATAACCGGTTACGCGTAACCTTGATATTGATACATTAACCTAAATCACGGTAGAGGTTAAATCCGAGGTTTAGTTAGCTTCCGGTTAAGCGCAATTTTTATTGGCCAACACTTTTTACCCGATGGCGTCAGAAAGAGAGTAATTTTTAGTGTATTGAGTTTCTTGCTGGCTCTTCTCGGGTACTGCATTTGGAACCATCAAGCCAATCTCCATGGACGAGTTTAGAGTGCCTTGGTATTAGACTATTGACTTTTCTAAGTGTATTTTGTATACCTACAGAAAATAAATTATTTTGACTTTGACTTTTGACTTTGAATGACGTTTTTCAGTGTATTTTTCATTTACCTAAAGAAATAATTCAGTGTATTCTTTGGGCTGCCGGTAGCCTGTTTAGTGGATTTTGAAGTGTGTGTAATAGTGTGTACTCTGTATACGTATCTTTCATGAGTGTATTTTTCGGATCCCTAAATGTAACAGGTGTTGGTCCTTAGAATTAATTCTGGGACCTCACGATATACCTAAGTATGAATTTCTCACGATATTTTCCTTCACTGTCGAGTTAGTGATAAATGTGCAACTTACATTTCCAAAAGTGCTCTTAATGTCGTATTTTTAACATGAACGAATTTAATTTAAAATATAATATATTCATAGACGTATCTACAGCACATAACCGGTTTAATTTTAAAATTAATAGTGCATTGATGATTTCAATTGTTCTATACCTATTTTTCTCTTCCGAATCGAGGCGTATAAAAGAGTTTTCAAAAAAAGAGTTTTTAAAACACACTTACTCTTTTTATAATTATGTAGCTTGACAGTCAAAAAAATTTGTGAAACTCGCAATTCCCACATTTGGGTCCTATGCATGTGTAACAACACCCAGTCCGATATACTAACATGTAAATACTTCCAGAAATGGCATACATCTGTCAACGAATAGATCCTTCCACCAACAGTAATTTGGATCATTAATTCAAGTAATATATTGGTTGCTAGGAGAAATATTGTAAAGTACCGTCCATAAGCAAACAGAATGGAAAAAGAAAGTGTTTATGTAATAAAAAACAAAGAAAGTGGATTGGTCACAATACTTTTACCAGAAACTGGTAATTTAACAGATCCAGTTCAGAATTTGTATACATTAAACATTCCAGACGACCGTTGATATAAATATATCTCCTATGCCAGCAAAGATAAAAGGTTTATACCTACATTTAAATGTTCACGAAGAGGTATTCCATTTCTGGAAATACCCACTTTTCACCAGTATATTCGACCCCTGAAGGCAGGTGGTGAACCCATCGCAGGACCGGGTCTGTTACATATGCCTCAGAATTTAATTCTGGGACCTGCGGGTTTCCTCACGATGTTTTCCCTCACCGTCGAGCTAGTGATGAATATGCACGTAAGTTTTTCAGAAACTCATTGGTACAATGCCGGGATTCGAACCCGAGTCGCACTGATTATCGTAATCAGAAGCGGGCTTTTTAACCGTAAGGCTATCACTGCTCTGTTTTGTGCCGAGCGATTTCACTCGCGTAATACTGTCCCTATGTCACGAATTACAAAATTTCCTTCTTGCCTTAAAACTATATTTCGGCAAAAATTACATAAAAAAGGCCACTATAAAATTACAGACTACTTAGTAAACCAACATGCAAGGGATTAACCGACTCGACGCTATCTAAGGCTATTAATCATAATTATTATTGTAAACCTTATTCACTAGTAAGGCATGAGATTAAAAAGAGCTGCCCTTGCTGGCTCTTCTCGGGGTACTGCATTTCGAACCAGCACCTCGTCGGTGGATGGGCTGCTGTTTACATTTAGCCAATCCTCATGGACGAGTGTAGAGTGCCTTGTTATTAGACTATTAACATTTCTAAGTGTACTTTTGGTACCAACAGAAAAGAAATGATTTTATTTTATCTCCTACTAGCGGTTCTGCGCGGTTTCACTCGTGTAGTTCCTATTCCCGTAGGAATACGGGAATAAATAAATAAATTGTGGGACACAATTTACACACGGTTATTCAGTCCCAAACTAGGCAGAGCCTGTACTATGGGTACTAAACAACTGATAAACATACTTAAATAAATATTAAACACCCAGACACATGGCCAACAGACATGTTTATGCACATAAATGTTGGCCCCGAGCGGGGATCGAACCCGCGACCTTCGACTCAGAAGGCGGGGTCACTACCAACTGAGCCAACAGGCCCGTCATATAGCCTATGTTACTCAGGGATATTTTAGCTTTCCATTGGTGAAAGAATTTTTGAATCGGTCCAGTAGTTTTTTAGTTTATTCTTAACAAACATACAAAAATACAAAACATTCCTCTAGAATATTAGTATAGATATAGATGTACAGACATTGGCCTGTTACAATATTATTGTTATTATAAAAACAATAAAAAAATAAAGGGATCTCCATACGTGGTGCAGCGTCGAGTTCGATTCGCATATTGCCGGTTTTTTGGAAATATAATTTTCTATCACCCTTCTCTGTACTGTTTAATTATTATACATATATAAAATCCGAGGTTGTCGGTTGATTCGAGTGCTAAGGACACGCGTTCACTTTTGCAGGCAAGGACATTTTGTACTTAGACTTGACCGAACGTTTTAATTGATAGTTAAGACTTAGATTGCTTAGTCAAATCGATTACTTCTTAGCACGTTTTTAGAGTTCCGTCCGAAACGGTATCAGTTTAACCCTGAGAGAGTTGGATTTTATCAAATTTACATTACTTTGTTTTTCGATAAAGAGTACCAGAAACCGACGAGCATGTATGATCCGATATGGATGTGGATGAGGCACAAGAGGTGTGCCAGGATCGTAGCAGGTGGCGGTCTATTGTCTCTGTCTACCCCTTCGGGAAAAAGGCGTGAGCGTATGTATCTATGTATGTAGTTTATTTTTGGGATCCCTAAAAGTGTTTGTTTAAGTTTTAGACCCCCGTTTGTTTGTCTGTCAGGGGGCTTTCGTGAACCTAAGGACTAGACAGTTGAAATTTTCACAGACTGTGTATAGCTATTGCCGCTATAGCAACAAATAATGACAATGTAATAAAATTAGGAGAAATTAAAACAGATATAGAAACGTGTATATTTTGGCGATTTTTCGTCCGACTCCTTGGTCGGTTTTTATCATCTTTCAAAACGCAAATGTTTTATAGAACGTACATAATATATTGAAAAAAATAAAAATGGGTAATAGTACATTATGATATAAGTGCGGTAGGTTGAAAATTACAGCCGAGGCGATATTGTCAGCCCGAGCCGTAGGCGAGGGCTACAAGTAAGCAGAGGCTGTAATTATCAAAGCGCACGTATGTCATACGACGTTTTATAACACATTTGCGAGGAAATAAAATAAAACTCCGACTATGGTAAACGAATAAAAACAATACAGCGTTAAGAAAAAGCGCGCGGCGCGCATCATCATTTTTTTTTAGGAAAAGGCACAAAAAACAGCCAGTACTTATTACTAATAAAGTAAAATAATATTTTTGTGTTTTTGTTAGAGATTGGTTGTAATTTACTGTCAAAATTAATTAAATTAAATAATTATGTACATAAATATTTCTTTAATATATTTTTCAACACACTTGCTCATAAAGTGGCTCTAATTTCACTGCAATTAGGCACATAATGACACCTATAATCAAACTGAGACTTTTTGTTTGCTATTATTCACTAGTGAGTTATAGATTTTTTTTTTCAATTTTGTTGCTAGAGTTGCTTTGTTCTTAAAAAAGTTTCGATACAAAAAAGATCGTATTCAATCGTACTAATAAATTAATACACAAATATGGCTTGCTCATTTCATGCAACTTCGTATTTAAATAGATCATTTCAACTTGTACGTGTTTAATAAACAAAACTTTCACTCAAATATAACTTTGGTTTTCTCTGTAAAAACTTTAAATACCCCATTTTGTACGTGGCTAAAACGCTATCCACGACAAACCAAAGAAAAAGAAACCTAATTTTTTTAGTCCATGGCCGATCGCCATTGTAAGATGCGAGCGCATAGGAAAACGAGGCTGTATGGGCCTAGATCCTTTTGCCTTTTCCAAATTATATAAATAAAAAATTGGAAAACCAATTAATTTTCCCCGCCATTGCGAATGATTATTTTAAAATGATTTTTTAGTATTATTTATTCACAAGTGTGTTGAAAAACGTCGTATGATACACGTGTGTATTGATGATTACCGTCCTCGGCTCTCTTATGACCCTCGCCTACGGCTCGGGTCTCAATGGCGCCTCAGCGGTAATCACCAACTTTACTCACTTGTACCATAATGTACTATTATCTCCCAAAGTTAATTTTAATCATAAAATGTTGACAACTTTTTTGACATAAAAACTCTTTGCTGAGATTTTAAAAAGTACCGTTCGTTTTAAGACGGAGCATCTTGATAAACCGTGCGTTTTACTTTACACTTTCCGCACTTGGGCGTAATGAGATAGGTAACGATATTAAAATTGGTGAAATAAGACAACTTTTACGAGCAAATGTGTTATAAAAGTTTTTACAGAGCCTTCGATTGCTGAGACAAATTCGTACTTGTGTGGTTTTGTTATTTGTAATTTTTTTATTGGAAAACATTTTTAGAGGTGTTTTAAGACAATCTTTTTAAAATAATTAAATTTTTCATAATAAAATTTCAATATAGTCAACTACACCGTAGATGTTTCTAAGTACCTACCCAAGTGTGATTTTTTGCAACAGAAATAAATCAGTTTTGATTTTCAGTTTGATTTTATTACCTATACTCGCAAAATAAGTTTCGTTTTTCTGCCATGTATTTCTACGAAAAATTCAATAACCTTCAGCAACTAAGTAGGCGAGACAATTGTTCGCATATTTCCGGGTATGGTACAAAATGGATAAAACCGTTACCAATTTTCAAGGATTTGTAATGATTGTACGGAAATTATAATCGCTCACGTTATGTTTTATGAACGTGAAATACAGGTAAAAATTTTACTTTCAATTTTCGTAGATATAAAAACTCGATCTTGTTACCTTTTTACAGCTAACCCGGTGGATTGATCTTAATGAAACTTGTTATGACGATAGAATACATCTTTAAGAAAGACATAGGCTCGTTTTTTTACATACATACATACATAGCAGCAGCATAGAGCAGTGATAGCCCGAAGTGAGGCTCGGGTTCGAATCCTGGCATTTACCAATGAGTTTTTCAAAAACTTACGTACATATTTATCACTAACTCGACGGTAAAGTCATGTGTAAACAGACCCGGTCCGGCGATGGGCTCACCACCTATCACGTTTTGGGGTTCAATATATCTCGTGAAATGTAGGTATATCCATTATCCAGTAATGGAATACCTCTGCCTACCCCCTCGGGGATAAAAAAGGCGTGAGATTATATTATTTATTATATTTATACATATATATATATAATCACGCCTCTTTCCCGTAGGAGTAGGCAGAGACCACTTTTTTCCACTTGCTACGATCCTTATACCTACTTGTTTCGTTTGGTCCACTTTCATTATTCCTTTCATACATGCTCTTCGGTTTAGGTTACTCTTGACCAGGCCTTTTTTCAAGACGTCCCCAAATTGGTCTCGAAACATCCGCCTAGGTCTACCCCTTCCAACACTTTCATTCACACTCGCCTTATACACTTTTTTCGTCAATCGTTCTTCATTCATTCGTTTTAAATCATTCCAAAAAATACAGTTCCTATGGGATACGATCACTTAAAGTTTCTAAGTGCACGCGGACAGAGTCGCGAGGAAAAGCCAGTTAATATTAAAAATACGAAAGTACCTTTTTTGCACCAAGGCCACACTTAACACAATCTAGCACATAATGCAAAATCTCAAAATTCAATGGTACATCCTACTAATATTATAAATGCGAAAGTTTGTATGGATGGATATGTGGATGTATGGATGGATGTTTGTTCCTCTTTCACGCAAAAACTACTGAACGGATTTCGATGAAACTTTTAGAGTTACGTAGCTTATACATCAGAATAACACATAGGCTACATTTTATCCCCGTATTCCCACGGGAATGGGCACTACGCGGGTGAAACCGCAGGGCGCTGTTTACATAAATTTATCTAAAACAAAAGAAACAAAAGAATTCAGTACCAAAAAAAATATATCATTGTAGCAAAAACGATTTCGTTAAAAAAAATATTTTGAGCGCATTTGTAAAAAATATCCCGAAATAATAATTAGTTTCATTTGTCGTTGCTGAAAATCGAAAAGAGAATGGCTTAAAAAATCGGCCAAGTCCGAGCTGGAGTCGCTCACAAAGGGTTTTACCTCCTACAATAAAAAAAACACGTTTCTTGGTATGGGGAACCCACTTTAATTTTTAACTTTTTATTATTTGTTGTAATAGCAGTGATTATGTGAAAAATTCAAATTCATTTATTTTTAGGTATAGAAAATACACTTTGAAAACTCAATAGTCTAATAACAAGACACTCTAACTAAACTCGTCCATGAAGATTGGCTAAATGTAAACAGCAGCCCATCTCCACCGACGAGTTGCTTGTTCCAAATGAAATACCCACTCATTCTACAGCAATTAGTAAGTAAAAATAGTAATTCTACAGTATACCTATTGTGGTTCAACTTAAGCCTACTGACAGACACGCGGACAGACCAACGAACAGTGGAGCCTTAGTTATAGGGACCCTTTGGGTGCCCTAAAAATGAATGAAGCCTGGTTCAATTCAATACAATTTGTCATATTATTGTCATAGTTATTCCAAATATAAAATCAGATTTGTTCATGTTCTTTAATAAGAATGTCGTTGATTAAGTAATTCTATTGTCTATTGGTACTTATTGGAGTTATTAAAGGTGTTAAACTACACTATGACATGAACATCTGTTGAAGTTATAATATGAACGCGAAAGTTTGTGGACGGATGTTTGTTATTCTTGCATGCAAAAACTACTGAACGGACATCGATTAAACCTTACAGTAATATAGCTTACAAATTTGAATAAGACATAGGCTTGTTTTTATCTCGGAAACCGAGCGAAGTCGCGGGTAAATGCTAGTTCTTTATAAGTATATTAATCCTGACTGACTAACCTATCAACGCAGTCTCAACCACTACACCGAGAAAGATGAAATTTAGTATGTAAGGTTTTAAGATGTAAACACCCACTAAGAAAGGGATTTTCGAAATTCCCTCGGGAACGAGGAAAACTGGTAACGCATTGCAAATCCATGGGTTCATATTAAGTTCAATCTCTACTAATATTATAAGGTGGCGGGCTGTTGTCTCTGCCTACCCCTTCGGGAAAAAGGCGTGAGCATATGTACATGTATGTAATATTATAAATGCGAAAGTAACTCTATCTGGGGGCCAATTCTACTAAATGTCAATGGTTATAGTTGGATGACAATGACATATCAATGGTCAGACAATGGTGTTATTTTGACACTTTTCTGAGCAAATAACACCATCGACTCACCATGTCATTGTCATTGTCATCCAACTGTAACCGTAGACATTTAGTAGAATTGGCCCCCTGTTCATATGCGTTGCTGACCTTTGAAGATACACACATTTAAAAAAAAAACTGATCCCCGAGGGGGTAGGCAGAGGTATTCCATTTCTGGATATACCCACTTTTCACGAGATATTCTTTGGACCCCTAAACTTGATAGGTGGTGAGGTCATTGCCGGACCGGATCATTTACACATGTGCCATTATTCTGGGACCTGCGGATTTCCTCACGATGTTTACCCCTTCTGGGATAAAACGTGTTTTTTATGTTATAGCGCATCATCATGGTTTTCTCACTAGCTCGAAGAAGGGAAACATCGTGAGGAAACCCGCAGGTCCCAGAATTAATTCTGGGACATGTGTAAAAGACCCGGTCCGGCGATGATCTCACCACCTATCATGTTTAGGGGTCCAAAAAATATAATTGTGAAAAGAAAGAGTTTTTTTAAGTATGTTATTTCACCTACCTAACTTGAACTTATTTTGTAGGTTATAGTGCGCGGAAATACCTAATCCTTAACTTAAGAAATAAAATTTTTGACAAAAAAGATATATGTATCTAGTTACGTACAAGTAGGTATTGTGTTCGTCAGTTCGATAAGTAGGTAGGTATGTTTATTAGAGCTTATTTGGTAATTGCATCTATAATAGGCATCCATTTTTGATGTGCTGTTTTTGTAACGTGAGAACGCTTAAAAAGAAGTAACTAGGTATAAGTACACCGTCTAAAAATATTGTGCAATGTCCGGTACAGAATTAAAAATGATAATTGAATTACGAGTGGTTTGAAAAGATTCATAGAATGTATTTTACGTTATTAAGAAAGTTACTAAATTTTGCAATTAAACATCAATTGGAAATTAATTAAGTAACTTCAATAAATGTGATCATTAATTGATAATCATGATTTGCTTTGACGTTTTAGTATCTGATTTTTATTTGTCACGATATCTCTTGATAAAAGGTCAAAATTATAAGTTTACAAAAATTATAATTTTGTGAAAAGTTCTTATTACATACTACAAGGTTACTTACGCATAGCTCCAGATTTTAATATAAAAAATCCTTCGTATAATACTGGCACATAAATAAACAGATCAATCAGATGAAAACAAAAGCGCGCGCAATCCGAACATCGATCGAAATTCAAACGGAGTACTTACAACGCGCCAAATAAGAATTCCGAAATAATGAGAAGCACTTCTTAATTTGAAAAATTTAAAAAGTTAGATTAAAAAAATAAAACGTTCAGAAACGCGTGACCGCGTTCCTTCCCTATGGCTGACTGAATGCAAAGGCGCGCAACAGATGATTTTGTATGAACGGCTTTCTGCGCTTGTGTGGAAACTGGGAAATCGATATATGCGTCACTATACAAACAACTATCTATTGAGTCGCGAAGTTGTTTGACAAGCGAATCAAGGCTTTATTGCTAGTACATATAAGTCTCTCAACATTTTCTTGAGAGGCATGTAAGTTTGTAATTTTACGTGCAAATGTTTTGATTGATAGGCATTTGGAGTTTAGTTAATGACAAATTAATAGACTTTAACGTCATTTTGGGGTTTTAAGCTTCCATGTACTTACATACATACATACTCTCTCGCCTATTTCCCATTGGGGTAGGCAGAGCAATAGACTGCCACTTACTGCGAACCAGGCAGATCTCTCGTGCTTCATCCACATCCATCAAACGACCTACTCATTATCTGGCTTTTTTTCAATACGTCAATGTAAGTAAGTAGTAAGTTGAGAGTAAGTAAGTAGTAAGAGGAGTTTCTTGCCCCGCTTCTTCTCCTCAATAATACATGCTGAAGCGGTGGAGTTGAAATGACGTTCAATAAGTGGACTTGTAAGTTCCTATTTTGAATAAAACATTTTGACTTTTGACTTTTGACCTTTTGAGTAGGCCTAGCTAGATCGACCTCTAGCAAAATCAAAAATCAAAATAAAATAGTCTAATAACAAGGCACTCTAAACTCGTCCATGAAGATTGGCTAAATGTGCCTCTACTTGTGAATACACCGACGTGTTGCTTACCGACTCGCCTATTCACAACACAATTGTTTAAACATATTTGTCATTCATTCATAATTAAGTGACCAAACCATTTCATGTATATACTTATTTATATTTTGTTAGATAATGAAAGCATTGGAAACAGAACTTTGCATTCTGTAAAGTTGGTTTTGCCTCTCTATCGCTTGTTCCGCGTTCTCGCTTGCACACTCGGCTCAGGTGGAACGTGACAATGAGTCATGATTTTTCGTGCATGCAGCCCGCGTTCATCGATTTATAAGGCATCATGTCAAAGATACAAATAGAAGCCATCTTCAAAACAAAGGGTAGGTAAGTAAAAATATCCTAAATAAATATAAACATTTAGGAACGTGACAGTTTTTCGTGCGTGGAGCCGGCGTTCAGACGTATCTCGTCAAAAACCCTAGGTATCGGCTTTTAGGCGAAGTATCAAGATGCTGGACTGGCAACAATACAACTGTGAATTTATTTTAGTAGTTTTTGCGTAATGCGCGTACAAACATACAGACAGACAGACAGACAAAAATAATATCCGGCCAGAACTTCAACACTCTTCTTGAAGATCATGACGTAGATCTGTTCAACACCGGGATCCAAACTTTGCGAAGACTAATTAGCAATCCGTTCTTTGCAACTGAGCCAGGTATTCAGTCAGTTATATAGGGACATAGGTAATTTAGCTTAGCGCAAACATGAGACTCAAGCTCATTCATAGTTTTTAGCATAATATAAATCTATCGGCGGGAATCTGTTATTAGCTTTTAAGAAATTAATTAAGTTTATTAGATTATCTCCTTTAAAAAAAAATATAAATAATTGTTTTTGCTTCTATTGCTGTTATAAATACCCCTCATAATATAAAGTTTTCTAAAAGTTATCCTATGCAGCTCTGTACATACAATTTTAGTATCGGCCATTTGAAATTTTATTATTTGAGTTAGATACATTGCACAAAGATATATGGGTGTATTATGTCATCTAAAAAGGTCATTTGGTATATAAATAGGTGAGCCTTTTTCTAGACTGTGGTAGAGTCAGCGTAAAAACTTTTCTTAGAACATAATTGCACGTCTTTTGTCCAGCTTTTTGTGTAAGATCAAATTATTCATTCTTAAAGTTTACATTTTAAATTGATATTTTTGCTTAGCAATAATTATTATATTTATTACTAGTAGTTTTGCGTGGTTTCACCCGTGTAGTTCCCGTTCCCGTGTTAATACGGGAATAAAATATAACCTATGTTACTCAGGGATATTCAAGTTTTCCATTGGTGAAAGAATTTTTGAAATCAGTCCAGTTTTTTTATTGTTTTTTTAGGTTATTCGTAACAGATACAAATATACAAATATCTCCACTTTATAATATTAGTATAAGTATATAGTATAAGAAGTATAGATGTCCCATAATACAATAACTATATATCCCTTTTGGGTTTTTGGTATACCCAAAAACCCAAAAGGGATACAAAAAAAAGTACAATGGGTTCGGTCCTGTCGCTTATAGCGAACTTTTGCAAATTACCTGATATAGACGACTGATAGATTACAAATGGTGTCGACGGTGCATTACAAAAGAACTTAAGTACTGATTATAATAATAATAATATAATCTCACGCCTTTTTATCCCCGAGGGGGTAGGCAGAGGTATTCCATTACTGGATATACCCACATTTCACGAGATATATTGGACCCCTAAACGTGATAGGTGGTGAGCCCATCGCCGGACCGGGTCAGTTTACACATGTCTCAGAATGAATTCTGAGACCTGCGGGTTTCCTCACGATGTTTTCCTTCACCGTCGAGCTAGTGATAAATATGTACGTAAGTTTTTGAAAAACTCATTGGTACATGCTAGGATTCAAACCCGAGCCTCGCTGATTTTCGGCCGGCTCTTTAACCGTCCTGGCTATCACTGCTCTTCTGTACTTCTTCAAGTACTGATTTAGTGGACTAAATGGGCACGGCGCGTTTTTTTTCACCGTGAAAACAATGACAAATAAATAAGTAAGTTTGAAAAATTCATTGCTAAAGCGCTTGGATTCGAAAGAGAGCCTCATAGATCTTAAGATATTGGCCAAAGACATTTAAAGAAAAAGTTAGGAAAGAATGATTTTCTTCCAACCTCTTTGATATTGGCATTTGCCAAGCCAGTCTGTTATTCAATTTGCTCGCAGATTAATAAGTTTCAGATTGGTTTATCATAAACTACAAGTTTACAGTTATGTGTGTCACCACTCTACCTAATGTAGTTGAATAAAACATAGCTCTAAGATAATTTCGTATTAGCAGTTCCTATGATAAAACTTAAAATTCCAAGATATTAGTACAATTTTTTTTTGTGTTTGTTATTTTTGGGTAATCTCGGGGAATTTATTAACAATTTCAAAAATTACATTATCCCTATCTGATCTATCACTACATAGTATAAAATAAAGTCGCTTTCTTTGTCTCTATATCTCTATATGTCGCTTTGTCCCTATGTCCCTTTGTATGCTTAAAGCTTTAAAACTACGCAACGGATTTTGATGCGGATTTTTTTAATAGATAGAGTGATTCAAGAGGAAGGTTTTGGTATTAGCATTGCACCCGTGCAAAGCCGGGGCGGGTCGCTAGTATATTATATAAAATGATAAACTGACTGACTGATTGGTGATGTATCAACGCACAGCCTAAACCACTGGGTCTAGAGACTTGAAATTTTGCACATAGATAGCTTATAAAGTGTTAGGCATCATCTAAGAAAGGATTTTGCAAAATTCAGCCCTTAGGGGGGTCAAATAAACGTGGGCGAGCGAAGCCGCTGGTAAAAGATAGTACAGGCTAAGGTTAAAGAGTCATGCGTGAGTCTATAGGATTCGAATCATGAGTTGTTTAAAAAATTAAGTAGGTATATATTTATCACTAGCTCGATGGTGTAGGAAAACATCGTGGGATAATCTCACCATCATTAGACATAGGCCTTCCCTAATGAGCGCCGTAGCACCCTGTATTCAGCTCCACGCATCCAGCATCTGCCTGCAGCCTTTCGCAGATCGTCATCCCATCTGGCCGGAGGGCGCCCTACCCTACGTTTGCCAAGTCGCAGTCTCCCCTCCAGAACACGTTTACCCCAACGGTTGTCGGTTCCTCGCGAGATATGGCCGGCCCACTGCCACTTCAGCTTGCTAATTCTTTTGCTATGGCGATAACTTTGGTTTTTTGTCGGATGTATTCGTCCGGAAAACCTCAGTCCCAAGAAATGATTCTCAGTCTTGTGTCACTATCCACCTGTCAAGATTTGGGGTCCAAATATTATACTGGTGAAAAGTGGGTATTGTCAGGAATGGAATAGGTCTGCGTACCCCCTCGGGTATACAAAGCGTGAGCACAGCAGGTACTGGCCAGGTTAACCGTTAAATATGAAGTTTTGCAATCTTTAAGGAAAATAGACTATTCTTATTCATGTGGTTTCCCGCTTTGGTAATAAAATAATAAGATCCAAATGTACCGTCTCGTAGTGAGTAATACAAAACAACTGAGGGCAAAAGAAGATACGGGAAATTCATAAAAAGCATCACTGACATTTGGACTACATACAACTACACGCGTCCGTGGGTTTTATTTTTTGTTTTAGTGCTAGAGATTTTTACACTTCATTAAAGATTGTATAACGGTTTAAGCATTTAATGTGTTTCCTACTCATGGACTATAACTATCGAGACTACAGCGAATTACGTTCCTTGGACCTAATTTAAGCGGTCCACGCGCGGAGCTAGCTAACCGTATCTTCCTTTTTCTTTTTCATGAACTATAATTACTTATTATTCTACCTAAACCAAAACCGATACCTAGGTCTAGGAGTATGTTTTAAGGTTCCTCAAGTGAGCACTAAGAAGGGATTTTTGGAAATTCCCACGGCAATAAACATTTGAACGGGAATAAACATCTTCCGCCGCTGGGCACCCGCTAGTACTAGTAAATCGAGCACTATTATTCTAACTGTAAGTTGTACACCTCATCACAACTTTGCACTCGGGGAATGTTTGACTAAGGTCAGGTACTTTATAGTGTCAACAGTTATGACGTCACACTGTGGCGTTAGTCAGAACTCCGGTACCCGGTAAAAACCCAGCCAGGGAAACTGTACGGGACCTTTCATTCAAACTTGTTACCAAGAAGGCATTTACTCTGTCAACGTAATTGTCGCTGTATTTTCCTCTGCACATTAGAAAGCATGGTTAAGGCCAGGTATTCCTGCAGCAGTAGTAACATAGTGATTACTTGCTCAGTGAGTTGGCAGAAGACATTTAGTAACAGTAGTAGTTTTTGCCAGCGCGCAACTGAACACGCCAGCCAAGCTGACTATAAAAATCATTTTATCAAGTCAAACAATGCGAATTTGTTTAGAAATATTTAGTATCTTTAGTTTAGTACAAAAAACTAATATAAAATATCAGAAGTTTAGTCATATTCAAAAATATGTGAGATTATTTTCTATCGAGTGAAGTTCGTTAGATCTTGTAACTGAATGCGACTTAGACTAAACTATATCCTTAAGTAATGTACATATTTTTTTAGGAATTTGAATTACTTACTTATTTCTATGTCTCAGATGATTTTAAAAATCACAAAAGCGCAACCTCTACTTGAACAGACTACCAATAACAAAATGATCATGCCTTTCATCACCGAGGTAGGCAGAGGTATTCCATTACTGTAAATACCCACATTACAACTGTATATTTTTTAAACTTCTAAGATGTGACAGGTCTATTGCCGTACCAGAATCCTGCTAAACATGACCTGCAGTAGAATAAGACCTGCAGGTTTCCTCACGATGTATTCCTTCACCGTCGAGCTAGTGATAAATATGTACGTAAGACTTTGAGAAACTCATTGGATGCCCTCGACAGGGTTTGAAGTCAAACCTCACGCAATGAGAAGCGGGCTCCTTAACTACAGCTACCACCGGAACAAACTTTCTTGTAAGTGGCCTTATACGCAAAAAGAATTGTCATTTTAATTATTTCTTGAAACTCTAACATAATTGTACTCAACCATTAAATCAATACGGTTTCTAGGTACGGAACTTGTCAAACGTAATGACGTCAATCAGTTTCGTCGAAATCAAACGGAATACAGAAAAACCCGGAAATAACTTTTTTCGGTTTTCAATAAACATTCCCGAGAAGAATTATTCCGAATTAAATGTTGCATCACATTTTTTTGTAAACTACCATACTTCAACAGACCTACTATCTAAGACTATTTTTGAATCGAAATTCGATTTTGATTCGAGTCCGAACTTACACACTTAGGGAAGTAAAATAAGAAATGTCTCATATCACATAAACCTTTGATCTGGGGCTCTCTCATTTACTTCCCGAGGTGTGTAAACTTTTTTTCATTTCGACGGAGACGGAAAGCGGCAACGTCGTTTAGCGCAGCGGGCCGAAATTTGCCACTTTCCACCCGGAGAAACGAAAAATTATTTAGTCGTCCGTAAAAAGTCCATAGTTCAGTGTCCGCTTTGGTTTCAACCCAAATTTAATCGTAGTCAGATGAATGGTACGATAGATGACTACGATGAGAGCAAAATCATAGATGAATAATACTTACGTGTTATTAAAAATATATTGAGTAGATTTTTTTGCGGGACGTATTACTTTGCTGACGCTACTTTGGAGAGCTTTCCAGAGCTTCTCCACTCGGACTGTAATTTCAGACCGTGAGCTTTGAAACTTAAGCTCGCTGGCTTCTTTAAGCAGCTTATGTGGAAACCTATTAAGTTTAAGTGTTCTTTACATCCCTCGAAAAATAGTTAGAAAGTAACATTGAGAGGATATCCGACCACAGTTGTTTTTTGAGGTTATATAACACCTCAACAATGGATTTCACTTATCTTGTCGACACCCACATATATGTGGTGCGGCTGGAGACAACAATTTAATATAAGCCTTAAAGTTTTGGACATACGGTCAATAATTGCATGAAAAGAATAAATACGCGCGAGGCTATCGGAGCGTCCCGTTCATAAAAAAATCGGTTCAGTAGTTTTTGGATGAAAGAGGAACAAACATCCATCCATACAAAATTTCGCATTTATAATATACTAGAGAACCCCCAGGCTTTGCACGGGTGCAATGCTAATACTAAAACCTTCCTCTTGAATCATTCTATCTATTAAAAAAAACCGCATCAAAATCCGTTGCGTAGTTTTAAAGATTTAAGCATACCTACATAGGGACATAGGGATATAGGGACAGAGAAAGCGACTTTGTTTTTTACTGTGTAGTTAAGTAGAACTGACTTTGTGATGTAATAATTTTTAGTACGTACTCAATTGGATCACTTTCTATAGTTTTACATAAAAAATTGCTATAAGTACTGAAATTAAAATCAAAATGCATTTTTAGAGGTGTTTTGAGATAAGCTTTTTAATTAATCACAATTAATTTCGTTACAGCGAATTTAGTTTCGATACACTTTTGAGCTGAAATTTGGCATGCTTATGTAAGTTTGGACAATGCAATAATCTGGTACCACCGAGCTGATCTGATGAATGAGCCAGGAGGTGGATAGGGAAACTTCTCAATGGCTACTCGTATAACCCTTGAGTTTGGACTTTGAACTGATTTGATTTCTTTTGACGAATGCCATAGGTATACATTAAGTAACAGAATTAGCGCAATTCCTGAAATTAGTTTGTTCAGTACAACTTAATCGATTTCAGCCACAGATCATTAAAATGGTCTGTAATTTCAGCTATCTATTAGGCTCGATTTTTGATATGTGTCAAATTTTATGAATGCATTAAGAAAATAAAAATGAATTAGCGTAGCTGAATTTAGTGCTACCTATGGAAATCGTGCTATCATTGCTCTTCATTTAAGAAAATTGGTTAGACACAAATAAATTCCGAATGCATTATATATATTTTTTTACTAATATGCTAATTGGGGTGTATGAGGAATTGCGCTTATTCGGTTACGCGTTGTAAACAAAGTACTTAGGTATTTTTAGTTTTCATAATTAATGTGATTCAAATTATTTTTTTTTGCAGGTAAAAAAAGACACTTGGGAACGTCAATATTCTAATAACAAGAGAATCTAAACTCGTCCATGGAGGTTGGCTAAATGTAAAGAAGCACATCTTTAACGATGAGTTGCTGTTTCAAAATGCAGTACCCCGAGAAGAACCAGCAACAAACTCTTTTTCACCGACTTCAAATAAATTAGGAGGTTCTCAATTCGTCGGGTTTGATTTTAAACCTTTTTTGGTACCTATGCTAATCCATAACTCCGTCAAATCTGAAGCGATTTCTATTTTTTTTTCGTTTGATCTGGTATACTTTAAGGGTGGTACCATATAAGTTTTGTAAAAATCTGATGAAGAACTTCAGGTGGATAACGGAACTCCTCAACGGACATCAGCAAATCACTCGCTATCAGCATAATATGTTTAGTAACAGTAAGTAATGGATGTTGAAAATGCAAATAATAGTCTTTTTAGTGCTACTCGTTGATGTCGGTTTGTATTTTCGTTTCAAATTTTGATTACTAATACCTTACTCGTATTACTTCAAGACATGGAAGGAAACCAAAGAGATTTAAATATAATAGGACATAGAGGGGACAAATCGAGGAAAATCTGAAGCCAAAAATTATTACCTAAGGTCATACATAAGTCTAGTGTGATTCGACCGAATGACAGCTCGCATTCATACTAACTGACGTGACGCTTAAGATTTTGTATGAAAATATTCCCAATGCGCCCTCTGTGTCCTATTCAAAGAGATTAAAATATAATATTACATAGAGGGGGCATTGGGAATATTTTCATGCAAAACTTTGAAGCATGTTTGAAGCTCAAGCGTTATGTCAGTTAGTATAAACGCGAGCTGTCATTCGGTCGAAATTGTACTCGACTTATTCCACTTGGAATAACTTTTGGATTCATATTTTCCTCGCTTTGTCCCCTCTATGGCCTATTATATTTTAATCTCTTTAGTACTATAAATTTAAATCTCTTTGATGGAAATAAAATGCAAAGCTGTGGTTCGCTAGTATTCAATTCAATAGATCATTGATTAAATTGTGTCAAGACAACGTTACGCTATCCTTTCGCGGTTGGTAGGTTTATATTTCATATCGGACGCGGGTTAACCAAAAGTGTTAGGTTTCAAACCGAGTGTGTTATTATTGACACCAATACTTGTTTATGGCTGACCTATTTGGTAATATTTAAGATTCAGGAATACATAATACAGTGTGACACGGTTGAACAGCATAATTTGTATATGGTACCTTTACCTACATACCGTACCCACATATTTACAGATCGACGAAGGAAGACATCGTGAGGAAACCCCCATTGGAAATCCAGATTTGCGTCTGAGGTCCAAGTCAAAAGTCAAAATCATTTATTTTCTGTAAGTACAAAAAGTATACTTAGAAAGGTGAATAGTCTAATAACAAGGCACTCTAAACTCGTCCATGATGATTGGCTAAATGTAAACAGCAGCCCATCTCCACCGACGAGTTGCTGGTTCCAAATGCAGTACCTCGAGAAGAACCAGCAAGAAACTCAAGGGCAGCTCTTTTTCTTTTTAAGGCTTTGGTAAATAGTTGTGGCAGCGCATTATTGACATGAAACTATGCCTACCACCTGTAAAACCACATGGAGCAATAAATGATATGAATATGACTATGACTCGCTCTGAGTCGGTTATAACTTGCCGTCTCTCAGTTCTATGTATTACCGCTAGATGTCGCTAAATAGTTATTGAGGGCGATTCTGCTTTACACCCACTAAACTTATTTTATTTTTAGTTTAGTCCTGTCTTTGTCTTACCTCAAAAAAAGAAAAGGGATAGAAGATAACCTAACCAACCGAATTAAGTGACGTCAAAGGCTGTATTTAGTCGTAACTTCTTTACTTAAGCACTAAACACGTTATGAAATGCCTTAGTTTCATTTTTTCAATTAAAATTAGTCCTGTCTAATTTTAATTTGATAGGACTAAAATATCTCTCGTCTCTTTTCTTTTAGGGGTCCAATGTATCTCGTGAAATGTGGGTATATCGAGTAATAGAATACCTCTGCCTATACCCCCTCGGGGATAAAAGGCGTGAGATTATATTATTATTATTTATCTTTTCTTTTTTAAGAGAAAGAAAATGACAGGAGTAAACTAAAATAAGTTTAGTCATCTGCAACCCTATGGGTCGATTCAGGGGGGGGGGGGTTTGTGGGCTAGGTCTAAGACAAACACTTTTCATTCGATTGAAAAGTAAATTAAATCATACGTGGTATGATGGCGAACAACACGCATTATACGACTGTCTCTTTGATTTATTAAGGGCCTGTGGGATCAGTTGGTAGTGACCCTGCCTTCTGAGTCGGAGGTCATGGGTTCGATCCTCGCTTGGGGCCATCAATTGTGTGCATGAACATGGCTGTTGGCTTCGTGTCTGCGTGTTTAATATTTATTTAAGCATGTTTATCAGTTGTTTAGTACCCGTACAGGCTCTGCCAGGACTAAATAACCGTGTGTAAAATGTGTCCCGCAATTAAAAAAATGATAGAGTGGTATTATATTCTTGGAAATACCTACCATATTCCTAAAACCGATTTAAAAAAATATTTCACCAATAGAAAGCTACAATATCCCTGAGTAACATAAGATATATTTTATCCTCGTATTCCCTCGGGAACGGGAACTACGTGGGAGAAACTGCGCAGAACTGCAATGGTAGAGTTAACTTAATCCACTTCGCCGCTTCCTCCGTATTATGTCGGGATGATAAGCGTTTTATGGTTAGTTAAACATTTTAACATGGTCTAGTTAACCTAAAGGCCTTTTGTACTAGCTATCAATTAGATTATCTATCTTCCATACATAATTACATTAATATTATGCCTGTACTAATAATAATAATAATATAATCTCACGCCTTTTATCCCCGAGGGGGTAGGCAGAGGTATTCCATTACTGGATATACCCACATTTCACGAGATATATTGGACCCCTAAACGTGATAGGTGGTGAGCCCATCGCCGGACCGGGTCTGTTTACACATGTCTCAGAATTAATTCTGAGACCTGCGGGTTTCCTCACGATGTTTTCCTTCACCGTCGAGCTAGTGATAAATATGTACGTAAGTTTTTTGAAAAACTCATTGGTACATGCCAGGATTCGAACCCGAGCCTCACTGATTTTCGGCCGGCTCTTTAACCGTCCGGGCTATCACTGCTCTTATGTCTGTACATATAGGAGATATTTAAGAAAACTTGTATGAGGAATCTTTATAACATCAAGATTAGTTGAAACAATTATTTTGTAGAATTCATGTCTGACTGTCTGTCTGTGCGTATGTTTGTACGCACATTACGCAAAAACTACTGCATCTTTGATAACGAAGTCGTGGGAAAAATTCGTGTATAATAATAATAATATTATAGACCAGCTTTTGCCCGCCCCTTTGTCCGCGTTCTGAGATAGAAGCTAATAAGCAATATTACTGTAAAGTTTCATCAAAATGCGTATAGTTTGTTGTAGTAGTTGCGTGAAAGAGCAACAAAGATAGGTAATCCATCCTCACAAACTTTTTCGTTTATAATATTACTAGCGACCCGCCCCGGCTTTGCACGGGTGCAATGCTAATACTAAAACCTTCCTCTTGAATCACTATCTATTAAAAAATCCCCATTAAAATCCGTTGCGTAGTTTTAAAGATTTAAGCATACATAGGGATATAGGGACATAAGGGCATAGGGATATAGGGAAAGAGAAAGCGACTTTGTTTTGTACTATGTAGTGAAGTGGAATACTAGCAGCGCTCCGCGGTAGTTCCCGTTCCCGTGGGAATACGGGGACAAAATATAGCCTATATTCCTCTCTGAAAATGTAGCTTTCCTTTGGTGAAAGAATGTATAAAATCGGGTTAGTGGTTTAGGCGTGAAAGCGTAACTAACAAACAACAATGTCAACTTTTGCATTGTAATTGAATTAGGAAGGATGTTAGTCGGAAGTTTTACCTAATTTTAGTGTTGGCAAAGTGCAAATTAGACAAATATGAAATTTAATATGACACTAAAACGATTGCAATTTTATTACATCACTAAGCAAATTCGCGTAAAGCCAAGAACACGTGATGTATTTTCGTAGGTCATTATATTGAAGGCCTGGCTCAGTTGGTAGTGACCCTGCCTTCTGCGTTAGAGGTCGCAGGTTCGGTTCCCGACCGGAAGTATGCATTGTGTTTGATGGTTGCCGTGTTTCGTTGTGTTTACGCAAAATGGAAGTCGTTAAGCCATGTCACCCTTGGGTGGAGTGAAAAATTATGAGTTACCACTGCACAGTTAGTTGGACACTAGCCTAAAACTATCTGCCGATCCGCGGTGGGCTCGCCTGGGAGATTACGGCCCATACTACCTTCATGTGTGAGGAAAGACCCTTAGCTGTGGGAACAGTGGGCTGTTACGGGTTGATGGTTGTTAATATCGTGAGTATCGTGACGTAAATATGTGTATAATGAATAAGGTATAGTTATTAATTTATATCTATCTAGTTTGTTGGGACTAAACAACTGTCTATATATTGGCTTGGGTCCCATAATTAATCATGAGAATTTTGTTTTGAGGCATTGCCAATTTAGCCATCAGCCTAAGCAAGACACGAAGTTGAAGATTTTTAGGTCTGGTACGGAGTCTATTCGCAAAAATATAATAAATTTCTTCAGAACATATCCGAATGTCATTTAATAATCGTCAGAAAAAACTATAGTACACTGTATTGAAGATTGAAGCCTCTCCTAGGACGCCATATTTTATTAGTTTCGCTAGCTATTACACGGACACTTGTCACACAATTGCAATACTTATATGCAAAACCCAAAATATACCTACAGTAAAAAGAAATAAAAAAAAACATGACTCTCTTATCGGCTTCCCGCTAAAACCGGAATCGCAATAATAATTCATAAACAATAAACCAAAGATAAAAAAATATATAAAAAATATGTAACTATGGAAACAAGTGTACCTACGTGACTTATGTAACTTGATACAATAATGCTTAGTGATTAAATCATTCAAGGTTGTTAAGCCGTCATCCATTCTTGGAGCAAAAAGAGCAATAAAAACACATTGCTAAAAAAAATATGAATAGTTTTTTTAAAACATGACATCACGACAATAATGAGACAACACCGGTCAAGCAGCGGGTTCTCGCGAGCGCAACATTGCGATTTGCAATACATAAACCATTATCTCGCAGAAATGTTACCTGCAGACGTATTCACAGAGACTCGATACCGTTTCAGTTCGATTCGAGTCGAATCTATCGAAAACTAATGTCACATAAGACAGTTGGTGTCGCATATGACATTAGTTTTCGATACCAACATTAGCCCATCTCGATAGATTCGTTTCCGATGTCGATAGATTCGTTTCCGATGTCGATAGATTCGTTTCCGATGTCGATAGATTCGACTCGAATCGAACGGAAACGGTATCGAGTCTCTGTGAATACGTCTCTGACTAACTTTTGTGATCTTAAGCTATAAAACAGAGTCAAAATGTTGTCTGACAGATCACACTATTAGAAATCAAAATACTTATAATCCTTGAAGTGACCCGTCAAAGCACGTAATAATATCTATTATCACTGCATAGTATAAAACAAAGTCGCTTTCTCTGTCTCTATATCCCTATGTCACTTTGTATGCTTAAATCTTTAAAACTACGCAACGGATTTTGATAAGGTTTTTTTAATAGATAGAATGATTCAAGAGAAAGGTTTTAGTGATAGCATTGCACCCGTGCGAAGCCGGGGCGGGTCGCTAGTTATTAATAAAATAAATATTTTAAGAAGAATTTTACTGAGAGATATGTCATATTTAAATATGTAGTCTAAAAGAATAGAATAATATAATTTATATAACCTATAACTAGATGTCGCGCGGTGCGCGAGGCCGCAAGCGGCCACGCGTGTCTCTGTGGGGTCGTATTTTGACAGAAAAATAAAGTCTGATTTTGGGCGCCCATCTTGTTTTAGCCATTTTAAGTCGAAAAATAATAAAATTTTGCTAAATATTTTTTTTCATGGCAACACTGTTTACTGAGACCTACAATCGCACCATACAAGCCAACTCTCCAAAGTGTTGCCAACTGGCTAAAAAATGCCGATTATTATCAAGAAAATTGAAATTTTTCAGTAAAACAAAAATAACGGTGCGGCCATCTTGTTTTTTCAGATTTTCGGGATTTTCTGGTAAACTACAGGATATACCCTATGCGGTGACACCAAACACATCCCTGTAGCATATCGGCATTCGGGAGATCAATTCGGGTCTTTTGAGGTCTACCCTAAAAATTCAATCGGCCATAACTTTCAGTGTTGCCAGGTGAAATTCAAAAAACCTACAAAAGGTCATAGGGAGGAATAAAATGTTTCACTGACTGTCACTTGTTTTTGCAAAATGGTAAAATTTAGACTTTTGACATTTTGCGTTAAAAGTAAAAAAATACGAAAAATTCCGGGAAAATTCTTCAACACGGCCACACTACGTAGCAAGACCTCCAACCCCGCTATACAGACCAACTCGCTCAGGTGTTGCCATCTTGCCGAAAATCGACAATCAAAATGTGGTAAAATTAATACTTTTCTTTGGGAGCAAATCACCGGTCGGCCATCTTGGTTTTTCAAATTTTCGGGATTTTCTGGTAAACTACAGGATATGCCCTGTGCGATGACACCAAACACATCCCTTTAGCATATTGGCATCTGGGAGATCAATTCGGGTCAAGTGGGGTCTAAAACCACTCCAACTTTGAAACACTACTACGCGGCCGCCATTTTGTTTTTTCAACTTTTTTAACTATTTTCGTAAATCATTTAAACATTTCTACAGATTCCAAAAATTTCAACCGGATCGGCCGGAAAACAAAAGAGATACGATAGGCAAGCCTGGCCGCCATTTTGTTTTTTTGAAAAGTCGGAATTTTCCCGGGGTCACCCCGCCATCTTGAACACTTTTCTCATATATGACTTGTCTCCAAAACGACTCCTTCTGGGAGAACAATTATGTCAATGAGTCAGTCAGTGAGTGAGTGAGTGGTAGTCGAGCTTTATATATTATAGATAACCGTATGAGCACTGGAAGATGTCAGATGACATGTTTAAAATAGTACAATAAAATTGGATATTACGGAACTGTCACACCGCTTCCTATAACCGGACTTTATTAGTACCCATGACTTGATTAGGATTTCATCCAAAGAGATTTAAATATAATAGGGCATAGAGGGGGCATTGGGAATATTTTCATACAAAACTTTGAAGCCTAAGCGTCATGTCCTTGTCATGACAGTTAGTATGAACGCGAGCTATCATTCGGTCGAAATTGTACTCGACTTATTCCACTTGGAATAACTTTTGACTTCAAATTTTCCTCGCTTTGTCCCCTCTATGCCTTATTTTATTTTAATCTCTTTAAACCTAACCTAACCTAACCCAACCTTTTGACAGATTGACCCCCTCAACTGCACGCTTGCCTTTCAGTTGATACTTGAAGTAATTTTAATAACTAAGATATTTAAAAAAAAATACATTGACTGATTGACAGACACCCCACTGTCTGTCAATCAGTCAATGTATTTTTTTTTTTTACTTACAACTTATTTTGGTTTAGTCCTGTCTTTTGTCCTACCTCAAAAAAAGAAAAGGGATAGAAGATAACCTACCGAATTTAGTCCTGTCAGAGGATGTATTTTAGTCGTGACTTCTTTACTTGCACTAAACACGTTATGAAATGCCCTTTGATTATGAGTAAATAATCAAAGGAAATGCCTTAGTACTAATTTTAATTGAACAGGACTAAACATCTCTCGTCTCTTTTATTTTCTAGGAGAAAGAAAATGACAGGAGTAAACTAAAAGAAGTTTAGTCGCTGTAAAACAGAATCAGAACCAATGCACAGTCTAAACCGGAGGGTCTAGAAGCATGAAACTTTGCATAAGAGTTCCTTATCCATCAATAACATAGAGGTCAATTTAAAGACTAAGTGATAACCTATTCGTCCAATACCTGGCTAAGGTATTATAACGTAGGTGAGCACTACGGAAGTATTTTTGAATATTCGTCCCCTAAGGCGGTTCAAAAGGGGATGAAGTTTTTTAGGTTAGTTAATCTGTAATTTATATTTTACCACCAAGCTTAAAACACAAAGTAACCAAAAATCTTACCATTCTCGGTCTTCTTGCCGTTTTTGGCGACGATCCCACCATTCTTCTCGACTGACTGGCTGGCAGAAACGATCGTGTTTAACTCCTTCATCGCGCACGCACTTCCGAATAAAAAAAAAAAGAAGAGAAAAATTAAAAAATCTAATCCGCGCGAACTATGGCCGTTTCGCGCGCTTTCAAACGTCACTTTGACGGGAACTCAAAATGCAGTGGCAATGGCAGTAATTGGAGCGGGAACCTGTTTGCGTTGCTCCAAGGTTATCGCGATCGAAAAAATAAGTGGAGCGATTGATAAGATTTATATTTTAATGGTTGGCTGAAAAGGACGCGTGCTCACTGCTTCGGCTCCCGCGGTTAACGAACAAATGGCGGACTAGAATTAGCTGTACCGTTTATTTATACAAAAAATATCATATCAGCGTTATATTGGATGAAATAATACGTAATGTTGTGTAAGTTCGTTCATCAATACTACTTAGATAATAATTGGGGATCTAATTAAACCGACATTGGAGTTGGAAAAGTTTTGTTACGAAATAGGAGGTCAATATTGCGACATAATTAAGAAAAAATAAATATTCATCAGAAACAGACTGGCTATCGGACTGATTGGTCGCCGCCAAAGAGATTAAAATATAATAAGGCATAAAGGGGACAAAGCGAGGAAAATTTGAAGTCAAAAGTTATTCCGAGTGGAATAAGTCTAGTACAATTTCTACCGAATGACAGCTCGCGTTCATACTAACTGACATGACAAGGACATGACGCTTAGGCTTCAAAGTTTTGTATGAAAATATTCCCAATGCCCCCCCTATGCCCAATTATATTTAAATCTCTTTGGTCGCCGCACAGTTGAAACCACTATGCCTCTATGACATTTTGCACAAATACTAACAAGGGATTTTTAGAAATTCCTACGGGAACGTGAAAAACGGATTCGACGCAAGCAACGTCGCTGGTCACCCGCTTGTGTTGAATAAAAGTGTCTGATTTGATTTTACTTTTAATGAAATGATACCTTGTTGCTGTAAGGTACATCCTTATTCCTCAGAATTAATTCTGGGATCTGCGGGTTTCCTCACTATGTTTTCCTTCACCGTCGACCTAGTGTATGAGTATGTATAAGTTGCGAATGTTAAGTTTTTTCGTGGAGTTCGCAATTTTTCCCATAAACCACAAAGCTAATAAGAAATAATACATTAAACATTGTAATGACGTCGTTTTAGTCATTATAAGATTTCATAATTAACAAGTTAACAAAAAGCCTTGGACGAGAATCTGTTAATGATAATCTTAATCATTAAATCTAAGAAAAATAGTCATTATGCAATTAGGATAACAGATAATGATGAAGGATTTATAGAAGCTGTATTTAGATGTACGTAAGTACATATCTATGACTATGTGAAAGAAAACATCGTTACAACAACAGTTCCAATTAATTCTGAGGCAATGTGGTTCGGCGATGGACTCACAACTTGTCAAGGTTAGTGGTCATGAAACTATCTCGTGAAAAGTGAAAATTGACAGAAATACCTATACCTACTAATAGGTATATAAAAAAATTGCATTTTGCAAATTTGACATTCTGCTTCTTAACCATACATGCTGAAGCGGTGGAGTTGAAATGACGTTCAATAAGTGGACTTGTAAGTTCCTACTTTGAATTAAACATTTTGACTTTGACTTTTGACTTTGCTTATACTATAGCTTTCATCAACCCGTTACAGCTCACTGCTGAGTTCAGGGTCCTTAAACACGACGATGTCTGGGTCATAATCTCCCACGCAAGCCCATCGCGGATTGGGAGATGGTGTTAGGTTAGTGGCCACCTAACGTCAGATTATTTCAAGCCACCCAAGGGTATCATGACATGGCTTAACGACTTCCGTTGTGTATACTTCCATACAACGAGGTACCCTAGCTGCGAAGTCACTAAATCAGCTTTGTGAAATTATAATGGTCCTAACTAAGATATTATACCCCCTGTTTTTTTTTACCGTCTGAAAAATCATTTGGCATGGTTATCTACTTAAAAAAATTTATTTTTTTACAAATCTTGTATAATAACATTATCAATACATATTATAAAACAAAGTCGCTTTCTCTATCCCTATATCCCTATGTCCCTATGTATGCTTAAATCTTAAAACTACGCAACGGATTTTGATGCGGTTTTTTTAATAGATAGAGTGATTCAAGAGGAAGGTTTTAGTATTAGCATTGCACCCGTGCGAAGCCGGGGCGGGTCGCTAGTACTAATATAAATTACTCAATTTTATTCTAGTCAATATTACACACTGAAATATTTGAAGAAACGGGTTCGTAGCTTCCATTCATATGCGCAATCGCCAGCTGCTGCTTCTACATAGAGTGTGCGTAGTTTTCTCGACTTTTTAAACTGCATTTAACATGACTGTATTTAACAATAAAATTAATCTCGTGTATAACTTCGGCTCTAATAACCTTATAGGTCATATTTTTTTCCAGACGGTAAAAAAATCATCTAGTATACATTGAGATGTTTGAAAAAAGGCCGTGCAATTTTATTACCACTTGTGAAATAAAATTATAATATCACGCTTTTACAATAACACTGCATTATCTTGAAGTGACATTTTTTTACTGCAGAATCTTGTTTCCTTATTATAATAAGTGTATTTGTGTATTCAAATCATCGTGATTTAATGAAAAAAGCACGTGATATTATACGCAAAATTCGATAACCCTGCCAAAAAGATAGCGTTTAGTGCTCTCAATGTTACGTTCCCGACTAATTAAGATTAGGATTATATATTAAGTACCTATTAGTTAATAAGTTGATTATTAGTTATATACAAAATGGTGTTTGTTTATTTGTTTAATGGTCATCTGGGCTTTAGGTATATGGCTTCAGCTGAAAATCAGCGCTTCAGCCCAGACTGTCTGAGCTGTGGCCTTTTCAGCATACCTGAGTGTTTTTTTTTTAATTTTATTTATTTATTTATCATCATCATATCTTAACTGTCTTAGTTGTATTTATGCCGAATAAAACTTTTCTTTCTTTTCTTAATTTAATAACCAGTAGGTACTTCATTTAGATTTTATATTCAAACCTAGTTTATTCATGCATGGTTGAGAAGAAGCGGGATAAGAAACTCCTCAACACAATATTTTTTTTATTAAATCAATTCTTAATACTAAATTGGGTTACATAATATGGTTATTTTTCGCTGTCGTATTGCAAGGAGGAAATCTATCCAAGCATCATTGTAATTTATATAGTCATCTAGTTTGTTAAAACGCAATTTGGCAAAGTACTTGTTTAACATAATGCCTCTAAAACGCACTGAAACTATCTAAATGATGCAAGTGAGCCTTAAGGATGTATTATGGGAAATTAATTAGGAATAAAGAAAATGCAATAAACAGGATCTGGGGGTCGATTTTTGAATCTCACCAAGTGACTAATTCTCACCGATGTGAGTGATTTCCGAAAGTTCGTATTTTTGAAACTCATCGGTGACTTACATATTTATCATACCTATGATATCGATTTAGGAGTGCCCTTACCCACTCTTAATTGAAATCACCATACGATTGTTTTTTACAGTTGACGTAGGTGACATCAGCCAAAAGTGCCAAAGTATGTTTTTCGGAAGAATTAGCAGCGGGGCTCGATTCTGATTTATTGAAAACAGCGTGTGACTTTCAAAAATACGGCTTTTGGAAAATGGCTACATAAAAGTCATCGGTGATAATTTTAGTCACCGGTGATTTTGATATCACCAGTGAGATTCAAAAATCGCACTCCTGTTCGGGCATCGCCACTGGGCACCCGCTAGTTCCTAATAAAGATTCGTACATACTGACTTTATACGTAAACTTTATCATCGAAGTGTGTGTGTAGGTAAATTATTACTGTTTTAATAATACCATTCAAATAGGTATATCCTGAGTTTAATAAAAACTTAGCTACGTATTTCTCACTAGTCACGTTAAGGGGTCAAAAAATATACCGATGAAAAGTGGGTAGGTATACAGGAATGGAATACCTATGAAAGTCGGGAATAAAGTCTTGAGCATATATTTTTTATAAGCACCGGCATTGCGCGACGGAAAATGGGCGTCGTTAATTCTGTCAGATGTGTTTCGGCCCTAACGACTCATTATTAAATAACTTCATCGACTTGTTTACGTCGCATGCAAACCGCGTTCCTCACGCGCCCGCCACGCGTCCACGTCGCGCCCTACCCGCGGATACCCGTTTGGGCGCAATGCACCCTTATTTTGGCCAGAGTTCCTTCGTACATGCGTATTGAACGCGTTTGAACCGCGTTGAGTAACCGTATCAAAATGAACACAACCGCGCAAACAGATTGACATCGAACTTCACTAGTCAATAAAATTTAGATCCAAATGTCGTTGTGACGAGAGACTGCTAAGTAAACAAAAAAATACAAGGAAGCTATATAGGCAACATACTTAGCTAAATATAAAAAAAAAACAAAATAAAATTGTTTGTCTAGGGCGCAATTAATTTACTCTGAAAATTGGTTTAAAGCGGTCCCCCGTCACGACACTTGGAGCCAAATGTTACTGACTACATAAGTATGTTAACCTCTTAATCAGTTGAGAACCGTACGGTTCCGATTGGAACCGTAACAATTAAAAATCAATTGTGTTTCTGATTCTTCGTCTGAGAGATTAAGCCAAGAAAATGAGACACAATTGATCGACTACAAGTTGACCGGCTACAAGGGTCAATAAGCTTACTTAAATATTATTTTTTACTTTTGAATGTTTTTTTTTTTTGTTTCAATGTTTTTTAAATTTTATCTTAATCTTGCTTTTAATCGTGAAAAGTGGGTATATCCAGAAATGGAATAGCTCTACCTACCCCCTCGGGGATAAAAGGCGTGAGTTTTTTTTTAATTGTGGCCATAACGTTGTAATGTAAAGCTTATTCTAAAGCGGGTCGGGTGCGTGTTGCACGCATTTGAGGCGCGTTGAGTAACCGTATCTAATGAACACACCCTAACTTTTTTCCGTGCAAACAGATCGACATCGAACTTGACCGATATTTAGAATAGCATTTATGTTCTCACGGTCGCATTATATAATAACACGATTGTCTATCCGTCCGCTCAATGAAGCATGCGATCTGAGGTCGAATTGAGTTTTGATTCAAATATTCAACTGTTCCGAGTGTAATTAGTTTTTGTGCAGACAGAACTGAGTTACAGATTTAATGAATTCGTTTTTGTGTTATTTGTTAGGGCTTTAGAGCCCGAGTGCACAAACCATAAGCGACTGATAAAGAAAAATTTTATGCCCAAAACCATACTACTACTAAGTAAGTAAGAACTCGTTAGTGTATAGGTATGCTATGCATTAATAAATATATGCAACAAGTGACACAATGATAAAAAAAGTACAATGGGCGGTCTTATCGCTTAAAGCAATTTCTTCGTGACAACTTTAGGATGGATGTAACTGAGAGAAACAGGTGAAGGTATATAGGTGGTGCACTAAAGTTGACAATGGATTAAGGTACTTATATACATAAACCGTTTTCTAATAAGGTGTCAACAGTAACACCATCTTTTAAAAGCATCTTAGGTAGACTTCCGTGGGTCGCGGCCATGTCGCGGCCGATCGATGCGACAGACGCGCGCGGCTGATGCGTCAATAGTCAATGTATGAAAATGTATGGCCCCATTTCCGAAGTCTGCGTTGGTAGGCCTCCCACCAGGTGGACCGACGACATCGTCAAGGTCGCGGGTAACCGGTGGATGCAAGCGGCAAGTTGTCGTTCGTTATGGCGTTCTATGGGGGAAGCCTTTGTTCAACAGTGGACGTCTTCCGGCTGATGATGATGAGCGACAAACGCGTGCGGCCGACGTCTTGTCATTTTCATACATTGACGAGCTAGTTGCTAGATAAAGTGGCGTCAAATTAGATATTATCGCGTAACTCATTATTGTTTTAACCGCCGTTTAGTATCTGTGTACTCGGGCTTAAGTAATAAGCAGGCAATATTTCTAACCCCGACATTGGAAGAATCAGCAAACAGTTTATGGAAGGCATTAAATCATAAAATTTAAATTGAATTGAAAATTGCTAGTAATATCGGATTACCTGATTACGTAATCAATTAGTGTTTGCTAGTGACATATAGACCAACTAGCTAGATACAGATTGACACTACAGATAACTTAGCCCCACTGGAAAAAAACAAAGAGGACGACAAAGGAAGAGATGGGTTGATGTCTATTGGTGAAATGTGACTATTTCCTGAAATGGAAATCTCGACCCACTCGGGGATAAAATGCTTGAGATTTTTTTTTTCTTTTCATCCGAATTTCACAACATTGAAATTGTTAAAGCAATATTGGAACCAATTAAATTGAAAATTAATCTTAATCGATTTAAACATTTACCCCACGCAGAAATCATTCATAACTCATTATGACTACAATCATCTAATTAATAGTTTCAATTAGTTTTTGATTGACAACTCTAATGATAGAGCTTGGTTTTAATGTGTGTTCCGCATTTAAATCTAAACACAAATAAAGTAGGAGAAAACACAACACAACAATTTTATAGATATATATACAAAGAGGTTGGAAGAAGATCATTCTCTTAATTTTTCCTTAAAGTCTTTGTACTTAAATTTCTCCCGACGATGTAGGCGAAGACAATAGACTGCCACCTCCTACAAACTTGGGTCCTTTCACCCTCCTTTCTCCTCTCCTATGACATTTCAGCCGACCAAGGAGATTTAACTTTATTAGGGAATAGAAGAGGCATTGGGAATATTTTCATACAAAAACTTTGATCTTAAGCTTCGTCAGTTAGTTAGTATGAACGCGAGCTGTCATTCGGTCGAATCAGTACTAAACAAAGGTATTAGACTTAATATGATCTTATGTAGGTAATAATCTTTGATTCAGATTTTCCTCGCTTTGTCCCCTCTATGTCCTATTATAGTTTAATCTATTCGCAACCGACACTTCGAACCTATTGGTGTCAAAAAGTGACACCGTTACAAATTTACAATACAAAATCTCCATAATCACTACCAAAACTATATAAAAGAAATATATTATTAATAGCAGTGATAGCCCGGACGGTTAAAGAGATGTCCGAAAATCAGTGAGGCTCGGGTTCGAATCTTGGCATGTACCAATGACTTTTACAAAAACTTACGTACTTATCACTAGCTCGACGGTGAAAAGGAAATTATCGTGTGGAAACCCGCAGGTCTCAGAATTAATTCTGAGACATGTGTAAACAGACCCGGTCCGGCGATGGGCTCACCACCTATCACGTTTAGGGGTCCAATGTATCTCGTGAAATGTGGGTATATCCAGTAAATGGAATACCTCTGCCTACCCCCTCGGGGATAAAAAAGGCGTGAGATTATATTATATTATTATTAATACATGTTGTGGATATTTTGTTTGTAAATGTTCTTAATAAATTTAATAAAAGTTATGTATCTATTTATTTATTTGAGTATGTCTATCAGTTGTTTAGTATCCATAGTACAGGCTCTGTCTAGTTTGGGACTGAATAACCGTGTGCAAATTGTGTCCCATAATTTATTATTATTATATAAAATTGTAAATATTATTTTTGATTGGTTTTGACGAGTGCTACACATACAAAAGCCTGTATTTTTTTTGTTAAACTATAAATTCATATTATCAATTAATTATTCGCAATTCATTTTATCGTAAAGTTGTATCATGTGTGGTATTTTATTTGACCCATTGATATTTTTTACGTTCGGTCAAGCACGTGTTTTGTTTGCACGTGACTATACAAACAAGGAGTTTATATTTTGCCGATAGCGTATGCGATGTAGATAAATTCATTACCATTGTTTAATTTAATACTGCTTACAATATATTTTAGTTTGTCTTGTAAAAAATGTGCCACGTTCAGGGATTCAAGAAATATAGTGGTGTAGCGACACTACATAGAACGCGCCAATAGACGGCTCAGTTCTAACGAAGATTTCTAATGAGTTTGTATAAATACAACTGTCCAATATCAACCGGGGACCGCGGTCCAACCGCGGTCCCCAGGCACGATCACCTCGCCTGGCGGAAGATCTTCCATTTTCACGATGGAGGAGCATTCCACCTCCGCTCCTCCATGATAGGCATTCCTTTCTATATACCCATGGGACGAGCTTTTTTTGCGTATTGTGTTGATGTTGCTAGGTAGAAAATGCCATACTCAACAACCTCGACTGGCGGTTTGGTGATCATTGTTACATGTTTTTTCCGTTCACCGTTGTTACATAATTGGTAAATCTAGGAACAAACGAACAAAAGAGAAAAGGTTTCTCTCTCCTAGGAAAGATAATGATTTTCTTCCAACCTCTTCGTCTAGGTAGTTCTAGTATTACTAACGAGTACAGACCTTTTTGCCGACTTTCCCACTTTGACGTCTTTTTTGTAAAGTTATGCATCATAAACCAACCTCTTTCTTTTTTGAAGTGGGTTGAAAAAGGAGGAGATTCTCAATTCGACTGTATTTTTTTTAATGTTGTTACCTTTTTAATATTTGTTACCTCAGCACTTTCCGTGAACCGATTTTGATGATTCTTTTTTTATTTGAAAGCTGGTGCTTCACTTGTGGTGGTTCCAGTTAACCAACCATATCTATACATACATAAATGCTCACGCCTTTTTCCCGAAGGGATAACACCATATCTATATGTCTTAAATTTGCATTAAATAATGTGCGCCACAAATGGACGAATAACTCAATATCACGTCAACCAAAGAGATTTAAATATGGGCATAGAGGGGGCATTGGGAATATTTTCATACAAAACTTTGCAGCCTAAGCGTCATGTCCTTGTCATGTCAGTTAGTATGAACGCGAGCTGTCATTCGGTCGAAATTGTACTAGACTTATTCCACTTGGAATAACTTTTGACTTCAAATTTTCCTCGCTTTGTCCCCTCTATGCCCTATTATATTTAAATCTCTTTGCCGTCAACCGATTTGATTATTCTTTTTTTAAACGACTTCGAAAAAGAAGGAGGAAGTCGGTTTTTTACTCTTTAGAGTTATACTATGAAGAATGACAGTTACCTACCAATTTTTCTTACAACTGACGTAACTTTTTGACGTATTTTTCATATGTTGTAAATGATTGTATTTTATTTGTTCAATGGATTCAGAAGAGGCATCGTGCTCGGAATGCAAGATAGAGTTAGTGCAAAAGAAGTGGACAGACCTTTTGATGAACTGGGTATGTTTTTAGTAAAAAGCATTATCAGCAGTTAATTATTGCATCAATTCAAATCATCTTTATATATAAAACTAGCGACCCGCCCCGGCTTCGCACGGGTACAATGCTAATACTACAACCTTCCTCTTGAATCACTCTATCTATTAAAAAAAACCGCATCAAAATCCGTTGCGTAGTTTTAAAGATTTAAACATACATAGGGATATAGGGACAGAGAAAGCGACTTTGTTTTATACTATGTACCTAGTGATGATAAACGAACTGACTGATTGGTGATGTATTAACGCACAGCCTAAACCGCTGGGCCTAGAGACTTGAAATTTTGCACATAGATAGCTTATACAGCTTAGGCATTGTTGAATACCGACTATACTGAACTGATTGGAGGAATGTCAATAAGGTTTAGAATAAAACGCTGTATTGCATTCGAACTCGTGTACTGGGTAAAGTGGTATCAAAAAAGCATATGTACTAAGGGCTTATATACAAACATAAGAAAACTTCTATAGCGCGTTCTATTTCGCAAGCGACACCTAGCGATACGTATATGTACATAATTATGTACATAGCTGAAAGGGTTTTGAACATATCGCCCTCCAAAGACATTTAGTGAAGAAATGTCTTTCTAAGAATTAACAAATCATTGGTTTGACCTCTCGAACTAAGTTTACACTAAAACATATTAAAAAATACATGCACTGACAAATAATAAGAAACTATACATATAACAAAATGACTTTTAAACAAACAAAAGCTTTTTTTAATTGAGTAAAACTTCCAACAAAACATAACTCATCTTTGCTCTCAAACATTCAAAAACACCTTAAATCTAATACAACTTTATTTTACACTGGCAGAACACATTTTAGGTAAGTATTTTTATAAATCCTCTTTTTCTACATAACGTGACTACACGGGTAATATTATCATGACCTGGGCGTTTTTGAATTATTCGACCTAAAAATCAGCGACTTGAAGGTAAGTCGTCCTCTTTTATTTAAGGAAACATCATCTTTATTGGTTGCATAAGGGTTTGACCCCTGTTGTACTGCAATATAATGTGTATTTATTGATTCTCTATAATGAGTTTGAACTATTTGAGGCTTGTTTCTAAATGATAACGTAACCACATAGCGACTATCATTTGATGTAGTCTGTTGTTCTATTATTTTTGCAGGTTGAACTTCTCCTGAAAGTATCCACCCTAGAGCTGTGTTCTGCGCAATCAGCGATCCCATCGGACTCCTTTCGAAACCTTCCATCAAAATTCTACTATAGACATTAGCTCCCAGCAAAATGTCAATCTCGTTGGGCTGGTTGTATTGTGGGTCTGCCAAAGTGCTATACTTTAGGTCAGACCAAGTTATGTCTTCGAACTTTCTTTCAGGCAGAGAAGACGTGATACTTGACAAAACGTAAGCCTTGACCTGAAGTTTGAACTGAGGGTTAACTCTTGATCTTATTGAAAGAGTAACCGTGGACTTAATATTGATCTTTTTATTTTGACCTATTCCTGAAATCGCTCCTTGAATAGGAGTCTTTTTCAGTTTTAATAGTCGAACTGTTGCCTCTGTAATAAAGCATGCTTGCGAACCTTGATCGACCAAAGTTCTAACTTCTTTCAGCTCACCATTCCTTGATTCGGCGTTTATTAGCGCTGTTGCTAAAAGAACCTGACTATGTGTGTCAATCTGTCCAGTAGATAAAAATGATATTATTTGAGAGCTACTGTCATCCGTGCTGGTGCTTTCAACATATTGTGAGTCTCGAGCTGGGCTTTCTGACTCTGCATATAGATGTAGTAATTAATGGTGGCGTTTCTTACAAACTTTGCATGTTGTTTCTTTGCGGCATTCATACACCATATGATTCCCTCCTGAACAGTTACTACACATGTTGTTCTTCCGTACAAACTCGCGTCTAGCTTCACAAGATTGTTGAGAAAACTTTTTGCAAAAACACAGTTTGTGTAATTCGTAGCAGAATTCGCAGCGGATGTTTGTGGCATTAGTTCCTAAAAAGGGCTTTGGACTATGAGATGACGTACTGTGTTGTATAGCATCTGATCTTTTTGGCTCTAAGCACTCTAGAATTTTGATGGAAGGTTTCGAAAGGAGTCCGATGGGATCGCTGATTGCGCAGAACACAGCTCTAGGGTGGATACTTTCAGGAGAAGTTCAACCTGCAAAAATAATAGAACAACAGACAATGTTGAATACCGACTATACTGAACTGATTGGAGGAATGTCAATAAGGTTTAGAATAAAACGCTGTATTGCATTCGAACTCGTGTACTGGGTAAAGTGGTATCAAAAAAGCATATGTACTAAGGGCTTATATACAAACATAAGAAAACTTTTTGCAAAAACACAGTTTGTGTAATTCGTAGCAGAATTCGCAGCGGATGTTTGTGGCATTAGTTCCTAAAAAGGGCTTTGGACTATGAGATGACGTACTGTGTTGTATAGCATCTGATCTTTTTGGCTCTAAGCACTCTAGCGCCCGAAAACGACTTTGCAAGAACGTTTTGAACTGTGACCATGTAGGCAAATCGTTTTCAGTATCTTCAACGGCCTGCAACTCCCATTGTTTGCGAGTGATTGGATCTAGTTTGTACGCAGTCATATGGATAATAATACTATCCCATGTACTCACGTTAATACCTAAATTTGAGAGAGCATTTAAAAAGTCTGAAGTGGTATCTAATAATTCCTTAAGCGAAGATGCAGACTCTACGTTTGACCTTTTCTGACTGAATAATCTTTTTAAAGTACAGTTAGCTAAATATTTCTTATTGTCATAGCGGCCTTCCAGAAGTAACCAGCATTGGTTATAGTTGGCGTCAGTTATTGGAGTTTGTCTAATTAACTGCTCTGCCTCGCCTGTCAGATGACTTTTGAGATAATGCAACTTTTGCACATTATCCAAAGATGTGTTCTTGTGGATCAGTGATACAAATAAATCACGAAATGTGGTCCACTCGTTATATCTTCCCGAAAATGTAGGGATAGATATTTTGGGTAATTTTACCAAAGAATTAAAAGATCCATCAGACTCATTAGTATTCTCAATGTTTCTGTTTGCTTTTGCAAATTTATTTAGAACTATTTTCATTTGCGATTTGTACTCGATGTAAACATCTTCAGTTTTTTCATAAATTTCTAGAGTTAAATATTCCGAATGATCTATGTTATCTAGCTTATATGAACCATAAAGTTGTGAATTGTTAGCCCTAAAAGTTGACCAATCTGTTTCTAAAATTTCTAACCTCGTTTCTATGTACTCTTCCGTTAATCTAACTTTTGGACTCTTTTTGAAATTCACTAAGCCTTTTTCAATCGCCTTTTGAAGTTCTTTTTGGACATTAATCAGACCTTCCATATTGAAGTTAATGACACAACCAAATAACAAATAAAAATTCAATATCTAAAAATCCAAATGACTAAAATTTTACAAGTGTTTTGCACTATAAATATTCTAACTGAAATCGGGCATAGGATCCCCGTTCCGTCGTTTTATTTGAAACTATTCTAAGTCCTAACTAACACTTACAAAAGAATTACAAGTCCTAAAATCATATAAATTTAACTAAGATAAAAACTTCATATTAATAAGGTTCAAAATCTTCCATCACAAATGTCTCAAAATTGTACTCACGGTTTGCACTTCACTTTTTAAAATAAAGTTCGAACTCCTTACTCCTTTCGATAGCTCTCCTTTGTATTATTGTTTGTTCATCTCATCTCCTTTTGTCATCGCTCGTTGACAACTTCGCTGTATTATTGCTGCGACCTCTGCTGGAGATTTGATGAATCTGCAATAAACTGACGTGCCGCTGTCTGCACTAATGGACAGCCCGCACACCACCAGCTCCAATGCCGCCGCAGAATCCGTAACGCTCACTGCTCCACGTTTCTGCAGACGACGTCACGTACTCTTCTTGCAGCGATCCACTGCGAGTACGCGGGAGACGATCAGGAGACCGCTGAACTAATTCAAAAATCCGGCTCGAAGGACCAATGTTGAATACCGACTATACTGAACTGATTGGAGGAATGTCAATAAGGTTTAGAATAAAACGCTGTATTGCATTCGAACTCGTGTACTGGGTAAAGTGGTATCAAAAAAGCATATGTACTAAGGGCTTATATACAAACATAAGAAAACTTCTATAGCGCGTTCTATTTCGCAAGCGACACCTAGCGATACGTATATGTACATAATTATGTACATAGCTGAAAGGGTTTTGAACAGGCATCCACTAAGAAAGGATTTTGAAAAATTCACCCCCTAAGGGTCGCGACACATCTGCGGAACGTACAGCGCCGAAGGTTCGGTGAACAACATACATTGACGTTTTACTTTATAGATAAATGGATCAGCCACCCGCGTCAACCCTAATGTACCTATGTTGTTCACCGAACCTTCGGCGCTGTACGTTCCGCAGATGTGCCGCGACCCTTAGGGGGTGAAATAAACGTAGAAGCCGCGGGTAAAAGCTAGTATCACACAAAATAGATATAGCGAATACCTTGTCACGGTTTAAATCTGTGACCGACCGTGATGAAAGGCGCGACGATAATTTACATCTTGAAGAAGATCCTGGAGAACGCAATAACCTAAGATGGAGGAAAACGTCGTGAGTAAACCCGTAGGTCTTAGAATTAATTCTGAGACATGTGTAACAGAACCGGTCCGGCGATGGGCTCACTACCTATCACGCTGTCCAGAGAATATACTGGTGAAATGGGTATTTCCAGAAATAAAATATATTTGCCTACGTACCTTCTTGGAGATAAAAGACGTTACATTTTTTTTTAAGCTGACCCAAAACGAAGAAAGTAGGACAAGACAACGTAGATTCAGTAAATCAGTTTAAAAAACAACCTTATTTCCAGCTGAATAAATGCGTGAACCCAAACAAGATCGTCAAAGAGCCAAACGCAAGGAGCCTCGTAGAGATCATTAATAAGTATAAACACGACATATGTGAAAACGACATGGATAGAGCTATGTTGTGCACCGATGACCTGGAACCTTTCTTGAGATACAAATATCCTATACTGCGACTCAGGTAATACTTAAACATAACATATTTTTTTTAATGATAAAAAAGGGGGCAAACGAGCAGACGGGTCACCTGATGTTAAGTGACGTCCGTCGCCCATGGACACCTGCAGCTCAAGAGTCACAACTGCGTTGCCGACCTTTGAGGTGGGAGTAGGGGGAGGGGAGAAGAGGGGAGGGGGAGGGAGGATTGGGGCCTCCGGTTACCTCACTCACTCAACGAAACGCAATGCATTGCTTTACGCTGGTTCTCTGTGAGGCCGTGGTATCACTCCGGTCGAGCCGGCCCAAGCGTGCCGAAGCATGGCTCTCCCACGTTTAAATGATAAGTAAACATAAAATATGATAATAATAACATACACATAAATAATAATGATGCTTGGAATAGAATTCCTCCAGCACAGCGCAATACGACAGCGAAACGAAACGGAATTATGTAACCCAGTTTAATTTAGTATTTGTTTATGCGAGTTATTGGACCCTTTAGATACTTTATGGAAGACAAAGACACGCCAAAGAAGCTGTACATCATGACCTCGGTGCTGCTGTTCCACTGTTGCATCAGCTCCATAAGCGGTGACGTCATATCTGACATCTGCAAGCTCCTGGAGAAGGGGGAGCAGGAGGTCATACTTCGTTTCTGCGAGGGTCTGTCCGTGATGGAGATTACGGTGAACAATGTCGAAAGTGCTATCAGGGGTGAGTTAAATTAAGATTGGTAGCTTAAAAAAAAAAGAATCATCCTAATCGACCCAGTCGAAAGTTCTCAGGTAACATACATAAAAAACATAGTTGAATTGATAACCTCATCTTTTTTTAAAGTCGGTTAAAAAAGGGTTAAGTGTCAGTCGAACTCGTACCGAGGGTTCTTACCAACCTGTGATGATGATCGGTTCCACCCAGACCACGGTCAATGAATCGGTGATGCACCTTGATGGCTAAAGTAGCCAATCTTCTTAGTGAAGATCCTCGAGCAATGTGACACGTGAGGATGCCATTCTCGTAATTATATTGAGCATCTAAAAGTGGTCGGGTTTTTATTTGGTTGCGTTTCAAGTCGAGGTCAAATCTACGACGCTCTTCAAACTTGTAAACCTGCCTCTCAATTAGACTTCTTCGGAGCGCCTGGCTGACAAACAACTTATTTGAATGAAATTCTCGTATTACAGAGGCTTGTGAAGTAACACCCTACTCAGCTAGCAAAACGAGAGCACGTCTCCAGCAGCTTTCAAGCGTGATGAAGTCTAGGACTTCCAATTTGTCCGATTCAACAGCAGAAGATCAGCCGAAGACCAAGAAATACTCGACATTGAAGTTCAAATCATCAGTGACAGTCCTACCTTCTTATGTCTCGGAAAATAACGAATCTTTCTCTAAGACTTCACTACATGATGTCTCATCACTTGATACTTCAGATTATACAATGTCATACAGCTCAAAACTAGATGATGATTCCAATGAAATAACGATTTATAACATCAATAGTGCTCTTAATGAAATGAAAGAGGTGAGAGATGATTCTGAAAAAGGAGATTCTGTTAGAGAAAGAGTTATGTTCAAGTTGCCTGAGGAGATTGAAGAAAGTAAGTTTGGCTAAGTTTTAAAAATCTTAAAGAATATTTATTTTAAAATCAGTTCTCATAAACATTGAATCACTTAAATATATTGTTCACATCGAAACCGTTATATCTCAGTCACGATATTTTAATTATGAGATAAAAGAAAAGTTGCGTGTGTGTACTGTTTGTTGGATTGTCATTCGTGGCAACGAATTGACTTCATTATTGGTCTACTCGTAATCTTAGAACGTGGTCAAAGTCGCAGCTCCAAAAAATAGTCATCATCATCACCATCTCAGCCTCTAGACCTCCACTGCTAGACAAAAGCCTCCCCAAGGTTCTCCAGAACGTCCGGTCCTGCACCGCCCGCATCGAGCGGCTTTCTCTGACCTAAACCAGATCGTCGGTCCACCTGGTGGGTGGCCTGCCCACTGCATGCTTCCCTAATCGTGGTAGCCACTCGACAACTTTTCTGCCCCAGCGGCCGTCAGTTCTGCGAGCGATGTGCCCTGCTCATTGCCACTGAAGTTTAGAAATTCTTCGAGCTATGTCGGTTACTTTAGTTCTCCTACGGATATCTTCATTTCTTCAAAAACAATTTTTTTAGATACATTGTAACTGTTTTGGTCGATGTTGGATTTTGTTCACAGAGCCCCCATGTAAAGAGGACTGCTCATGCGCACGGTGCAGCTCTAGTCTCTGTTGCGGGATACCTGGAACCACTGTCGACTGCAGTGATGATCGCCAGAAGGGCACAAAAGGGAAAAAGAAAGCAAAAGAGGATGACAAAATGTTTGGTGGTGATTTGGTTCGTAAAACGAAGAATTTTTTCTTAGGGTATGTATTTTATTTGTATTAGCAAGCTGAAGTGGCAGTGGGCCAGCCATATCTCGGGAAGAACCGGCAACCGTTGGGGTAAACGTGTCCTCGGGTGGAGACCGCGACTCGGCAAACGTAGTGTAGGACGCCCTCCGGCCAGATGGGATGACGATCTGCGAAAAGCTGCAGGCAGAATATGCTGGATGCGTCGAGCTGAAGACAGGGCGTTATGGCGCTCATTAGGGGAGGCCTATATCCAGCAGTGGACCAATATAGGCTGATGATGATGACTGCAAAACATTTGGTTGAATCTTCGATGATTCCTCATTTAACTGTCACTATTCTTGGGCTGACTCAGTACTTGGTCCTCAATGTGAAATTTGAATTTAAAGTCAAAATCAACAATTCGTCATTCAATCAATTGAGTCTCAATACAGTTTCTAACAGCCACCTCAAGCTACCCAGCTTAGAGTCATCCACTTTTTTCAGTGATCGTTCGCCCAAGAAGATGAGTTTCTACATAGGACTTGGAGTTGCAGGAGCCATCATTATGTCTGCTATGATTGGCATAATTATTCTTATAAGTAGACGTGGTAGCAAAGAATCCTCATCTCCCGCCAAAATGGTCTTCAAAATACATGAAGATAATATCAGTGATACCAGGTGATGAATCACTTATAATAGAACAAGTCTCCAGTAATTTCGGCTACTTTATTGCCTATTTAGTAGGCAAGTCACCGTCTGCTATGATTGGTATAATTATTCTTATAAGTAGACGTGGTAGCAAAGAATCCGGCTTAATCCTCATCTCCCGCCAAAATGGTCTTCAAAACTAGAAGAATACATGACGACAATATCAGTAATACCAGGTGATAAACCACTAATAATATAACAAGTCTCCAGTAATGGCAGCTATGTATTTTAGGGCATATTTAGTAAGCAAATCACCGTTTTCCAAATTCACAAGTATTGAGATGATAATGTTTCATTATTTTACACCCATTACCCAGTCATTTACAAAATTAAGATGTAATCTAACTTTCTCATGGCTATTTAGTCACAAGCCAGGCAGTATCGCCAAATATTGAAACTCAAATGCACATACGACCACCCATTCAATCAAAAATCATGGTAATGCATACAAATAACTGAACTGGAGGAGTCAAGATCCGTTGTTGCTTCCATGATTAGCTGTTTAAAAGAATAATAAACCAGCAAACCTTTTCCCATTTATAATTATGTAAGTAGGACAACTCAGTAATTTTTTATTGTTTAGACTAGCCACGAATTTCAAATTTCTCTCAAAATGTAAATAAATTCCAGTACCTACGCCCCCCACTGGACCTGGGTATGCGAAGACAATGCTTGTCATAAAGTATTCAAAAGAAAAATCAAGGGTGACTATTACACATCGCTCAGTCGATGTTCTCTCTTATGCATGGGTCCACAAGTTTGGCCAAAACCTATGGGCTACACATATTACAGCAAGGAGTTAGTAGCCTTAGCCACAACAAAACTAGAATACAAATTCCAATCAATACCCTCAGAAATGGTCCAACAGTACTTAGCTGAAGCATTCAAACTATTCCTAGAAGATCTAGCTAGATTGGAAAGAATTGATACAAGAACTGATAACCATACTGACGGGTTAGCAGTCAAAAGGATGAATATTCAGTTAGACGTTGAATCTGATCCAGATCCAAGACTAAGACTCAATACAGATGAAAGCTATTCTCTCAAAATAGAGAATTATATAAGTTTTTCAAAAATATCTATAAGTTCATCATCGTTTTGTGGAGTCAGACATGGATTAGAGACTTTAGGACAGCTGATATTGCTAGATCAAACCACAGGGCATCTTATAACACTCACGAATGTTATAATCAAAGATGCTCCCAGTTACAGATACAGAGGTCTGATGATTGATACCGGAAGGAACTACATACCTGTATCAGATCTCATAAGAACCATAGATGGTATGGCCACCTGCAAATTGAATACGTTTCATTGGAGAATAACAGATTCTACTAGCTTTCCTCTATTCCTACCAAGCTTACCAAAATTGTTCGAATATGGGGCATATGATAGGTCAATGGTGTATACCAAAAATGATATAAGGAGTATAGTGAACAGAGCTGAAGTTAGGGGGATAAGAGTGCTGATAGAAGTGGCAGCCCCAGGGCCAGTTGGACAAGCCTGGTCGTGGACAGAGGAAGTCACATGCCCAAAGAAGACAGACAATTACACTTGCGACAACGTTTTATGCTTAAGATTGAAAATGCAGGATAAAGTTTTCGATATTCTTGAACACATTTACTCAGAAATCATCAGTTTGACGAGAGTCGATGACGTGTTTCATTTGAGTGATGGTGTGTTCTCGATGGCGAATTGCTTCTATCTTATTGACGAGCGAGAAGGGTTTCTGTATAAAGCGCTTGAGCGCTTGAAGAATGCAAATAGTGGGTTCTATCCAAAGCTCCCGATCGTGTGGTACACCAAGCATTTGATGAGGGATTTCGAAGCGCGGACATGGGAAAGGATGGGTGTGCAAGTGGGTGACTTTCTTCCAACACACTCTACTCAATCTCTGAGCAAATTCAAAACTGTATATTCTACTAAATGGGATTTGTCTTGTGATATAAAGAAACAAATTTGTACTAAGTATAGGTAAGTCAGAGTTTTAGTAAACATATTTAATTTTTAGTCTTTGTTTCTGTCTGGGTAGGATAATGAAATGGATATCCTCTTTCTCTAGCATTTTCCTTGCGCTTTATCTACAAATATGGCTCGTGCATGCTAGTCGGTTGCGAGTAGAAGTTTCTAGAATGTAGAATGTTCGGCCGTCGGCTTCCTGAGATGCAAAGGTTGTCCATTGCCATACAGCGCAGCAACGAGATGTGTGATGGGCTCCTTTGCTGCTGCTACGTCTTGGGCCATTTTTGGTGGTATTAGTGATATCAATTTTGATGTGCCTATTTTTATTGACCTCACTTAACATGATGAATAAATAAATGAATATGATTTTTATGTAAAAAAAAAAGAATGTAGAAGGTTATTGAGATACAGAATTGCCAAAAAAATATACTTAGTTTGTGTAAAAGATGATGTATGTTTTTTTCAAAGGTTGAAGATGACATTTTGGTAAGTTGTCTTTATGTACCTAAATATATATTTTAAATTGTGGTAATTCTAGGAAGTGGTCTTTATATATACTAATCTTTTTAAATGTTGTCATTATGAGAAGTCGACCAACTGACTTATAAATACAAAGCGGACATTTTGGGAAGTGGTCTTTATGTACCTAAAAGCCTAAAGGGTAGAAGCAGAATAGAAAATTTTGTTTTGTCAATTGTCTTGAGCGGTTGGCCATCTTGTCCTGCAACCACCAACCCAAAAAAAAGTGATAGAGGGTGAGAGGACAAATGAGCCGACTGCCTAATGATCATAGACGATTTAGTATACATACCCTGGTCAAAGCACTGACCCGCAAGCGTATTCACGGAGATTCGATACTCGATATTCGACTCGGAATCGGAAAATCTGTCGAAAGGTTTCGACATGGGCTATACACAGATGTCATATTTGGCATAAGGATTCAACAGATTTTCCAATATCGAGTATCGAATCTCCGTGAATACGCCCGCTGGTCAGGAAATGGGCTCACCACCACTTACGTTTACGGAGCCAAAGAATATACTGGTGAGACGGAGGTATTTCCAGAAGTGGAATACCTTCTACCATCTCGGTTATACAAGGTGTAATTTTTTTTTTGACAAGGCAATAAATTAATAAAACAACCATTACAGAACATGGCAAGAAATGTACGCTTGGAACACGTGGCGGAATGTTGAAGTGTTCGCCATAGAAGGCGGCGAAGCGACTCTCTGGACCGATTTAGTGGATTCAGGTGATATTACCTATAATGAATGCTTAATTTCTTGGTTACTTATATTAAAAAAAAAACTCAGGCATTTTATCGCAGAGGGGGTAGGCAGAGGTATTCCATTTCTGGATATACCTACGGTTCACGAGGTATTTTTTGGTCCCCTTAACGTGATAGTAGGTGGACCGGGTCTGTTATTACACATGCCTCAGAATTAATTCTGGGACCTGCAGGTTTCTTCACGATGTTTTTCCTTCACCGTCGAGTTTTGAAAAACTCATTGGTGCATGCCAGGATTTGAACCCGAGCCACACTGATTATCATCATCACTCACACACATATCACTGCTCTATCTTTCGTATTTTAACTTTTAACTAAGACTAACTTTTCACACTAAGAATTCATATAGTCATTGGATTCTCTTAGTCTAGAGTTCAATATCATAACGGGTTCAGAATGAGTTTCTTGCTGGCTCTTCTTGGGGTACTGCGTTTGGAGCCAGCAACTCGTCGGTGGTGATAGGCTGCTGTTTTCATTTAGCCAATCTTCATGGACGAGTTTAGAGTGCCTTGTTATTATCTAGACTATTGACTTTTCTAAGTGTAATAAATAAACACATTTTCGTTTTTTAATTTTTCTGCCTACCCCTCGGCGATAATAAATTTTCTGCCCGCTACGCTAAACGAAGTTGCCGCTTTCCGCCTCCGTCGAGCTGAAAAAATGTATACTTACTTCCCTTGGGATGTAATATACTATTGTTATTTAATTAGATACTTTAGATAATCCTATTTTTTTCCGATCACGCGGCTTGACCGAGTGAATACTTAGATAAAAACTTTTCTATTTGTTTATCACTTGCCCTTTAGCTAGGGTTTAAAGTCATAAGTCATCGAGACCGGGTTATATAGATAAATAAAGTTTTTAGGAACCTTTTGTAAAAGCGTAGGTAGTTTACTGTAGTTTATTATTATAGCTATAATATATAAAGCTGGACTACCACTCACTGACTGACTGACTCATTGACATAATTGTTCTCCCAGAAGGAGTCGTTTTGGAGAAAAGTCATATATGAGAAAAGTGTGCAAGATGGCGGAGTGACCCCGGGAAAATTCTGACTTTTCAAAAAAACAAAATGGCGGCCAGTAGTGCCTATCGTATCTCTTTTGTTTTCTGACCGATTCGGTTCAAATTTATGGCATCTGTAGTATTGCTTAGATGATTTACGAATATTATTTAAAAAGTTGAAAAAACAAAATGGCGGCCGCGTAGTAGTGTTTCAAAGTTGGAGTGGTTTTAGACCCCACTTGACCCGAATTGATCTCCCAGATGCCAATATGCTAAAGGAATGTGTTTGGTGTCATCGCACAGGGCATATCCTGTAGTTTACCAGAAAATCCCGAAAATCTGAAAAACCAAGATGGCCGACCGGTGATTTGCTCCCAAAGAATAGTATTAATTTTACCACATTTTGATTGTCGATTTTCGGCAAGATGGCAACACCTGAGCGAATTGATCTGTATAGCGGGGTTGGAGGTCTTGCTACGTAGTGTTGCCGTGTTTAAGAATTTTCCCGGAATTTGGAATATTTTTTTACTTTTAACGCAAAATGTCAAAAGTCTAAATTTTACCATTTTGCAAAAACAAGTGACAGTCAGTGAAACATTTTATTCCTCCCTATGACCTTTTGTAGGTTTTTTGATTTTCGCCTGGCAGCACCGAAAGTTATGGTTGATTTAATTTTTAGGGTAGACCTCAAAAGACCCGAATTGATCTCCCAGATGCCGATATGCTACAGGGATGTGTTTGGTGTCATCGCATAGGGTATATCCTGTAGTTTACTAGAAAATCCCGAAAAACAGAAAAAACAAGATGGCCGCCCCGTTATTTTTGTTTTACTGAAAAATTTAAATTTTCTTAATAATAATCGGCTTTTTTAGCCAGTTGGCAATACTTTGGAAAGTTGACTTGTATGGAGCGATTGTGGGTCTCAGTAAACAGTGTTGCCATGAAAAAAAATATTTAACAAAATTTTATTATTTTTCGATTTAAAATGGCTAAAACAAGATGGGTGCCCAAAATTAGACTCTATTTTTCTGTCAAAATAAGACCCCACAGAGACACGCGTGGCCGCTTGCGGCCTCGCGCAGCGCGCGACATCTAGTTATAGCTATAAAGTGGGAACAGAAGTTCCAATCCTGGCAAGTACCAATGAGTTTTTCAAAAAGCTTACATACATATTTATCACTAGCTCGACGGTGAAGGAAAACATCGTGAGGAATCCGCAGGTCCCAGAATTAATTCTGAGACATGTGTAATATCACCCCGGTCTGGCGATGGGCTCTCCACCTATCACGTTTAGGAGCCTAAACCAAGTCTAAACTCTAAAGAATATGATGGTGAAAAGTGGGTATTTCCAGAAATACCCACTTTTCACCACCACCTATCACGTTTAGGAGCCTAAACCAAGTCTAAACTCTAAAGAATATGATGGTGAAAAGTGGGTATTTCCAGAAATACCCACTTTTCACCACCACCTATCACGTTTAGGAGCCTAAACCAAGTCTAAACTCTAAAGAATATGATGGTGAAAAGTGGGTATTTCCAGAAATACAACACCTCTGACTACCCCCTCGGCAATAAAAGGCGTAAGATTATGATGATAATAATAATAATTTATTAAATATATAATTCTTCTGTATCTATGTTTGTCATCTAATTCCTCCCAAACGGCTTCATCAATTTGGATGACATTTTGTGTGTATACTTGGATGGCTAAGATTAACGATTGGACCTGACAGGTGCCGCTGTTGTCTGTGGCAATACCATGTCTGCCTGGACCACTATAGTAATAGAACATGACAGAGATTAAATTAAAACAATACTAACATTTATTTTGACGAGCCTGTTGGCTCAGTTGGTAGTGACCCTTCCAAATCGGAGGTCGCGGGTTCGATCCCCGCTCGGGGCCAATATTTGTGTACTTAAACATGTCTGTTGGCTTCGTGTCTGTTCGTATAATATTTATTTAGGTATGTTTATCAGTTGTTTAGTACCCATAGTACAGGCCCTGCCTAGTTTGGGACTAAATAACCGTGTGTGAATTGTGTCCTAAATTTTTTTTTCCATTAATTCTGATATTATAATTCATTCTTGATCATCGTTCTGTAATACAGGCATATGATTCTGTACTTCTGTTTATTTTTTAGTTCTTATTTCTGTAATTCCCGGAATATATTTATTGAGGGTTGAAAAAATACCAATATTTCTTGGAATTGAAAGTATTCTTGGAATGATTACGCTCAGCGCCCGCCCCTGTTGACGTATTAAGCTTTTTCAAATATTTCAGTAATGTACCAATCTCTAGCTCGACGGAGAGGAAAACATCGTGACGAAAGCAGATCCCTGAATTGATTCTGAGGCATGTGTAACATCTCATACCTACCTATTAAACAAACAAGATTTCATTAAAATCAAGAAGTATACTTATAACGGGCGGTCTTATCGCTATAAGCGATTTCCGATATTTATACATATAGGTAATAAAACTCTAACGGAGCCGTGTCTGTACATTAAATGTTTTTTGAAAATTTTGGCGGTAGTGTACATAATCAATGTAGATACCAAAACATTGATTTTTGAAATTTTTGTCTGTCTATCTGTGCACGCATCACGCAAAAACGACTGGACTGATTTTGAAGTTTGGTATGGAGATAATTGAATACGCGGGTCAACATCTAGGGTACTTTTTATTCAAGGAAAATATCTCATTCTTATAAAAACTGAGAAGAGAAACTAAAAAGAGAAATACTTACGTAACTACATTCCTAAACGATTATCCACTTAGATATTTTAAATATGTTATGTAGTACGTAAGTGTCTTATATGATGTAGGAAACCGGCATAAAGGAATTTTTGGAAATTCCCACGGGAACGGGAATAAACTGAATCCACGCGGGCAACGCTGCCTGGCACTAAAACAATAAAACAATAAGTGTTTATTGGTAAAACAGAGTGCAAGCTTGCAACAAACTGCTATGCAGGCAGTTTGGCGAGTATTTGCAAGCTGCAACGTGTAATGCTTGTTGTATATAAATAAACTAGCGACCCGCCCCGGCTTCGCACGGGTACAATGCTAACACTAAAACCTTCCCCTTGAATCACTCTATCTCAAAGATATTATATCTATCTATTAAAAAAAACCGCATAAAAATCCGTTTTAAATATTTAAGCATACATAGGGACATAGAGATATAGGGACATAAGGACATAGGGATATAGGGACAGAGAAAGCGACTTTGTTTAATACTATGTAGTGATGATGATGATGATGATTAAATAATGTAAAGGGTCCATTATAAATTCACTTGACCAAATATTATCAAATACCACTACTGATAATTTTGTTGTTTATTCCAAACCTACCTATACAATACTTGAAAATGTGGTGCAATATTTGTTAAATTACTGATTAACTTGTGTCTGTTCATGACTTTGCTCAGTTTTTAATCGAAATAAGTGTTTTTAAACTTTATTTTATTGTTTTTTATTTCTCGATTTATATAAATTCGACGGTCGAACAAATGAGAAAAAAAATCTCCGTAGTTCGACTATCGAACTAATGAATCGAACCAGTGAGAACAAAGAAAATAAATATATAAATTATGGGACACAAATCAATTCACACACGGTTATTCAGTCCCAAACTAGGCAGAGCCTGCACTATGTGTACTGAACAACACACACAGACACAGAGCCAACATACACGTTCATGTGCGTAAATGTTGGCCCCGAGCGGGGATCGAACCCGCAACCTCCGACTTGAAGGCAGGGTCACTACCGACTGAGCCAACGGGCCAATCTATGTCTTTGACAGGAATAAAATACCTGTCAACTCTCCGGGTGAAGCGCTAACTGTTTTTTCTCTTTATTTTTCTTATTCTTAGGTAACCTAGATTATCACATATGGCCCCGAGCGGCTGCGGTGGCTGAGCGGCTGTGGTCAGATGTGGTAGTCAATAACACAGCGACCGGCAGTGTTTATATCAGGCTGGATAACCACAGGTTGGTTGATGATTTCAGATAATTTAACAAGACGCTATGTGAACGAAGTGCCGCTGCATAGATATTTAATTTCGTATATTGTTTTGTATTATCTTTTGTTTTGTATCTAGAATGTCACACATTATGAAGCTGACATAATATATTGCAATAAAAGCCTGAATAAAAAAAATATTAAAAAATAAAAAAGGTGTGTGCGAAGCAGAATGTACGACCCGAGCAATGCATCGCAATAGTCTATTTCACATAGCGTGGGTTCGGTTACAGTTCACATTTTTCCGTTTTACTCTTACTAAAAAAAAAAGGTCAAAAAGGTAAAAGTCCTGACTCCCGGAATTCTATCTCCATTATTTGTTATTTTTATTAAATGCCGAAAATAGTTTTCGAATAAATATCATATCACAAAATATTTTTTATAATTAGTAAATTATAATATTTAAAAAAATATATAGTGTCATCGGACTCTAGTTTACTAGCCCTTTTCCCATTTACAGGTGGAGAATGCTACTGCGAGGTATAAAAGTGCAGCCGATTTGGCCAGTGTGGTGCAGCTTTAATCCAGCGCAATGTCTACAGAAACTGAACCATAGACATTAAATACATACCTTATGCGAGTACTATAACAAACCACTACATCACTACATAGTATAAAAAAAAGTCGCTTTCTCTGTTCCTATATCCCTATGTCACTATGTATGCTTAAATCTTTAAAACGCAAGGGATTTTGATGCGGTTTTGTTTAATAGATAGAGTGATTCTAGAGGAAGGTTTTAGTGTTAGCATTGAACCCGTGCGAAGCCGGGGCAGGTCGCTAGTATAGTATAAAACCAAGTCGCTTCCCGCTATCTGTCTGTCCCTATGTTTGCATAGATCTTTATAACTACGCAACGGATTTTGATGAGGTTTTTTTTAATAGATAGAGTGATTCAAGAGAAAGATTTTAGGAGGTATTACCATTGCACCCGTGCGAAGTCGGGCGGGTTATGGTGAAATAAATTCTTAGTACGTACCTACTTGGTACTTAAATATTTTATATTTTAAGTTACCGGTAGGACAATTATAGCCCATGTCACAGAAAACTCAGCTTTCCATTGGAGAAAGTCTTTTTTTAAATCAGTCCAGTAGTTTTAGTAAAAAGTAAGTGTATCTAGGAATGAAACACATCTGCCTACCCCATCGGAGATAAAGGCCTAATCATATTTCTTCCTAATTTCTACTTTTATAATGACTTAAGTATAGGCTAACGATTTCGATAAATGACGTAGAACTTTTCTTGAATGTCTTTGAATGACGTATTTGAATATGATATTTGCAATTATAATAATATTATAGTTGAAATACTGGTAAAACTATTGCATGACGTCAGAAAACATTGACGTTACATCTAAAATTATGCAAAATGCAATGGTGCAATACGATGTACAAGTTTCGTTTCAAATTCCGACAGAATTTGCACTTTATTAACTAAATATTTAGCAGGATACAGTTCTCGTATTACTGATTTAAAAAATGAAAAGGTCGATGAAATTGCCAACCTACCACCTAAGAATCATAACGAGATATCTAATTCTTTAAAAAAAAAATGTCTGAAACAGTAGACCCGTTGGAAGCAACATCTCTGAAAACAGTATTAAGTCCGTCCTACCATGAATTCTTATCTGGCCGCTGCCAGTACTATTTATTGTACTTAGTGTCCGACCGAAACTGGTTTTCCACCCGAAACCGAAACCGAATATTCGACCGTGGCTTCGTTTTCGGCCGAAACCGAAACTAAAATCAAGTCAAGTATGAAATTCCTTAAGATACTGAAATTTGGTGCATTCTACCCATTATTCTGGACATGAAATAGAAACACAGTATATTAATTTTGTTGTAATCATTTATTTAATATAATATACAAAAATATTATTGCACGACAATTCCCGAACAGGGCCGCCAGTGTCCGCCAAAGCGTTGCAGCGAGAAACGAAGTTAGGCGAGCGTGCACGACAACTTCCGAAATCAGTTTCGGCTTCGCCCGAAACTGAAACTGCCGCCGAAACTTGATTTTTGGCCGGTCGGATACTAATTATACTGTGCTGGTGTTACCAAGGCAACAGGCCCGGCAATGGATGTAGTACTACTTACTAAAAATATATCATGCGTTTCATCCTCAAAGGGGTAGGCACAGGTATTCCGTTTTTAGAAATACCCGCGTTTCAGCAGTATTTTTTTTGAACCCCAAAACGTGATATTTTATTATGTGATAGGTGGTGAATTCATCGCCGGACCGGCAGGCGTATTCACGGAGCTTCGATATTCAACTCGAAATCGGAAAATCTGTCGAAGATGGGCTCTTCACAGACGTCGGTATCGAAAACAAATGTCTTATTTGACATAATGATTCGGAAAATTTTCCGTGGCTGTCAGAAACGCCTAGAATACAGTTTCCGAAGTCGATAGATTCGACTTCGGAAAATTTTTTACTCCATCTGAATCGAACGAAAACGGTGTCGAGCCTCCGTGAATAAGCCTGCGGGTCTGTTACACATGCCTCAGAATTAATTTTTGGGATCTGCGGGCTTCCTCACGATGTTTTCCTTCACCTTTGAGCTAGTGATAAACAGTACGTAAGTTTTCAAAATTTCATTGACTGCCCGGATTTGAACCCGAACCTGATCATCATCATGAGAAGAGGCTCTTCAACCACTGGGTTGACTGCTCTAACACTACATAGGTATAAAACAAAGTCTCTTTCTCTGTCATTATATCCCTTTGTCCCTAATGTATGCTTAAATCTTTAAAACTACGCAACGGATTTTATGCGGTTTTTTTTAATAGATAGAGTGATTCAAGAGCAAGGTTTTAGTGTTAGCATTGCACCCGTGCGAAGCCAGGGTCGCTAGTCTACAATAAAATTGGGGTCAAACTGCAATAAAATTCCACCGGGTTACTTCTAAAGGTAGCGAAATTAAAAGCAAGTTTAATTATTTACAAACATTAATCGTTTATTCATTATAAGACAAAATATCACCTTCCAAAAGTCTAATACAAGAAGGCACAGACGAGTTTAAATTTGTGTCCTACTTTAGACTTTCACCGCTGCATTGGTCCTCAGACAACTTTACACTATATAGACCTATCAACATTACAAATAGAATACAAGGCACACGTATGCTCGGGCGCCGTCGGAGAGCGCTACCCTTGAGTTTCTTGCTGGCTCTTCTCGGGGTACTGCATTCGGAACCAGCAACTCGTCGGTGGAGATGGGCTGCTGTCTGCATTTAGCCAATCTTCATGGACGAGTTTAGAGTGCCTTGTTACTATAAAATATTGACGTTTCTAAGTGTATATCTTATACCAATAGAAAATAAACGATTTTGAATTTTTGAATTTTGAATTTTGATGGGCGCCGCACTTGCACCGAGCCTTGCCAGAGTCGTCAGTCGTAAGCGGAGAGACACCCAGCGAGCACGTCTTTTACCATAATCTTGTATAAACCGCGAGTATAATCATTATCCTTACATTCATGTACATGTCCTATTAATTATAATAAGCTTAGTTCGTTAGTATTCACAGTTTCATTTCTTAGAAATTAGGGTCTACCGCTGCATATGTTATCTATTCATGATCATCAACCCGTTACAGCCCACTGCTGAGCTAAGGGTCATGGTGTTAGTGGATACCTAACCGTCAGATTTTTTCAAGCCACCCAAGGGAAAGATGGCTTAAAGGCTTCTATTTTGCGTAAACATTATATTATCTAGTGCCTGTGTTTATGTAACAAGTAGATAACGTACTAAGTTGGACACAAGCTCAAAGCAAAAAAGGGAAGATACGTGTGTTTACGGCACTTGCCCCCGATTTACATTCTTTCGACATTTTCATATGATATTTCACTTTTTTCTTTAAGAATCCACGAGACATGTATATAGTTACCGACTGATTAATCCAACCGAGTGAACGAGAGCAGGACTGATCTTACGAAAATGAGTCCATGGACCTATTCGGGATAGTGCTACGGATCAACCACATTACCCAAGGATCATATGCAAGGCGGAAAAGTATAAAATATAATTCTATTGTGTCTGCATCTTGGTAACTTAACAGGTTTTATGTAAATTACAGTTACCTTGTGTATATGTATGTCTGAATGTAAATTGCTCCTATAGACTGCGAATTTGATTGATGCAAGGTCTATGTATTGTAAAGTTGTCTGTGAATATCATAATTATTATACTAATAAGCGACTGAAAAGCTAAGAAACTTGTTTAAGGCGAAAATATTTGACGAATCGCAGGCGTTATACAATATTTTTTTATAATTTTGGTAAAATATTTTGTATTACATAATTTTATACAAAAAAAATTTTTGCAGATTCTTTTACAATTGCAAGCGTATTGTATAAAACAAATATTCGATATTGCATTGCAATAAAATTATAAAATTTTACAGTTTTTTATTTGGCCGAGTCTTTAAATCCCTATATTTGATATTAAAATGCTGATTCTTTATTATTAAGATTAATATATGACATTAATAATGATTTAGTCACAGTGTACTTAGCACTTGATATAACATTAGACTAGGAAAATGTACTACAATTACAGTTAAATGGAAGATTATTAATGTATAAAAGGAGAGCACCGCGCATGGAACTATTGTATAAAATAGTGTAAAATTATTAATTACAGGCACATTGTAATTTCGTAATTATTTAGCACTATAGTTAACCGTTAAATTACACAGCTGTTATCTGTATTTATATTGTATATTATGGCAGCTATATTTGACTTGAACTTCACATTGTATAAAGATCACATTATACATTTTACAATAACTTATACAAAAAGGTATTTATAGGATTAATGTATGTACTTTTATAACTTTCATACACTTACACAAAAGCGACCAAAACATGTGACCAACATTATTAAAGCAATTTCCTAAGAAATCATTCTACAATTTAGCATTTTAAATTAATAAGCACTATTTATTTATTATTAAATGATGTATAGAGATTGAACGTAATCTATATGTGATTCCTAATTACACTTTGGTAATAACTAACTACTATTAAATTAAAAACTAAATGTGAGGAAAAAAACTACTTCAAAGTTAATAATATGATAGTGAACGGAAATACATGTACTTTTATAATAAAGAATTAATAATAGAATCTAATAAAGAAGCCATTTGATAATTCCTAAATTAATTCTAGTTTCACGACAGTTAAAACCAATTATTATTTTATGTATAATAATAATTAAAAATAATATTTACAATAATTAAAACTGGTGTTTTTCATAAGGAATACAATTAAGTGGTTGCAAAAAAATGGTAATTTATTACATAAAGCTATGTACTATTCAGCTTCAAAATGCATAAAAATACAAGCTTTCTGCTGCCGTTGACATTGTTAACTTAAGTATCTTGGCTTCACTTAAAATTTCCAAAATAATAATTATTAGGTCTTTTATAGTAACCTATTATTAATCATATATCTTCTTACTATATTTTATTCTGTACATTACTATAAAATACATAGTGACACTTGAAAACACTGGTATGAATATGTCATAGATATCATCATATTTGTACTTTGATACAAAATATGCATGACTAAGTATGAAAAAAAAAACAGAATCTAAGTAAGTATAACCTTTTTTTATACTTTCAACAACATTGATTTACAAAAAAAAGATGATTAATTTGAAATGTATAATTGTCTAACTTGAAATTAAAACTGACAAGCTTATTTTTTATACATTGAATATTATTTTTCTCAAAATTCAACACATTAAACATATATGTATGCATTTGTATAATATTTTGTACGCTTTGACGGTGACAAAAATAAATTATTAATAATCATTACACTAAAAATGAGATACAGGCGATTTAAAAGAAAATAGTTTTGTATTTTATTGCAGTTTTTTATTACTCATGTGATTTTCTTAGAATTTATTATATATAGTAAGAAGTCATTAGGTTGTATTGTCATAGAGACTAGATTGTATATTGTAGTTACATGACAAGACGTTAAACCTTTTTTGGAGACAGATATCTACTTTATAGTATTTATAAAAAAAATGCTAGTTTTGATATTTTTTGCAACTTTTGAATAATATTATAAGTAAGTACCCAATTTTATTAGTTTTATGGAATACCAATTACCAATCTTATAATCTTTAAACATAAAAAACAGAATACCACACATGTCTTTGTCTCCTATTTTGTCACCGTCAAAAGGGAATTTTAATTTTTTTGACACCACTATGCGTGAACTAACAATAAATAAGTAAGGCTAGGTCGTCGTTTACAGCATTCGTACCAGCAGATACATCAGGACAGTGGACAGTACTGCAGTCGTCGGCTGGGTGGAATAAGCGCCGCTGCCTCCGAAAACTGAAAAGAAAAACACGCCGTTTGAAGTAAATGGTCACCACAAAAAAAAAAAATGAAAAGTTGCACCACATAGTGTCCCACAATGTTATTATTTTATTTTTCATTTGAATATTAATTAAGAAAAAATATATCATCGTTTCATTTTACTATGAATATTTTTTAATTTTTTTTTAGTTTTTGTGGAATAATTAGGTAATAATCACTAGCATAACCACCTGTCTATGTTTTCGGAAGAGTTTCCCTAACCTGTAGGTTTTTTTTATAAGTTCTGTCCAAGATCGTAAATTAAATACTTAATCCTAGTATAATATATTAGATCTATAATCGTAAAATATAAGATTTAAAGAAACAAAATATGTACCTACACAATTTATTAAACTCGAGCTGTTCCTCGCAGTTTCAACCGCGTTCCCGTTATCGTGGGAATACGGGAAAATAATTAGCCTTTATTAGATATAGCCCATTTATTCAGGAATATTGTAGCATTCTAATGGTGAAAGAATTTTTGACATAGGTCCAGTTTTGAGTTTATTCGTTACAAAAACCTTTGAGTATTAAACCAACAGGAGACGTCACGCGCACTAGTTCCTTTGCGAAAAAGTCTGCCAATTTCTGCGGGGGGGACGAGGAAACAAACACAAATAATGTTAAAACAAACGCATTTTTTGACAAAACAATTAAACGCTAGCTTGAACTAGATGCACACAAATACATTCACCAATCCAAGCACTCCGTGAACTCAATAAAAGTAGTTGTATTTAACAGGTGTGCGCGTTGACCGACACTTTTTTTTGGCAGAGGGGAACGCCTGTCAGTGGCGTCTCCGGTTGGTTTAATACTCAAAGTTACAAACATACAAATCTTTCCTCTTTATAATATTAGTGTAGATACCTACTTGAAATAGATTCAAGAAAGAATACCGAAGAAAGCAGTTTTTCGGTAAATATGTCCCATCAACCTCCACATCAAACCATCCCTAATAGTATAATTTAATAAATAAAAACTGTATAAAACTAAGTCTATAAAAATTACAAAGAAAAAGCTATTAAGTAAACAATATTGGTTATTACATAATTGGTTTGTCGGTTTACAATAATTGGCGACCTTTTGATAACTAGCCAAAAAAGTTATCGATGCGTCAATTAGCTTAATTAATTGATTGCATTCAGGTATCTACATAATTGATAGCATTTTGATTGCATGGCCACTTTCTTATATGATGACAAAGAGATTTAAATATAACCTCTAATAAAATATTTTTAGATGAAGATAATTTATTTTTAAAACTTCTTAAAAAGCCATTAACTCACCCAAACATTTAATGTAAAACTGAGGTGTTCATTTCTTTGATTAGTTTTATTTTTGACAGCTCTTCTTAATTCTAAAACCTAATAGGTACTTATTGATGATTAAACTCAATGATTTTCTCTAACATACACACACACAATTCTACTGAATTTTAATGTTTCAATCCCGAAAATAACAATCAAATGTTAGTGGAAAATAATATATATAATATATAATCTCACGCCTTTCATCCCCGAGGGGGTAGGCAGAGGTATTCCATTACTGGATATACCCACATTTCACGAGATACATTGGACCCCTAAACGTGATAGGTGGTGAACCCATCGCCGGACCGGGTCTATTTACACATGTCTCAGAATTCATTCTGAGACCTGCGGGTTTTCTCACGATGTTTTCCTTCACCGTCGAGCTAGTGATAAATATGTACTTAAGTTTTGAAAAACTCATTGGTACATGCCAGGATTCGAACCTGAGCCTCACTGATTTTCGGCCGGCTCTTTAACCGTCCGGGCTATCACTGCTCACAAATAAAAGTGGAAAATAAGTTTTCTGAAATTCTCCATACAACACGGCAATTTCATAGGTAAGGTGTTTCAGGCGCGGCGTGCTCCTTCGGTTAACGGATATGAGTATAAAGCCCAACGTATGTTTGTACACTTTTACACTAATATTATAAAGAGAAAAGATTTGTATGTTTGTAAAGAATAACCCCAAAAACTACTGGACCGATTTTAAAAATTCTTTCACCCATGGAAATCTACAATATCCCTGAGTAACATATGCTACATTTTATTCTCGTATTTCCACGGGAACGGGAATTACGGGACTGAAACCGAGCAGTGCCGCTAGTAAGTTATATTTTCGTAAAGTATTAGCAAAAGAAAAAAAAATGGTGATAAAAAAATGCCTTACCTGACGCAGTCTGGATCGGAAGCGCTTGGCTCTCTAAAAATAAAATAAAAAAGCAAAAATCATAATCATGCAAGTTAACAAAAAGGTGAATGACTTAAAAAATATTATGAATGGCAGTCAGATTTAAATTAATTGTGTGTTTAAGTAGTTAATGATATTAACAAACGACACACTACAAAAAAAGAACCAAAAAAGCAAAACTAATAATAGTTGTCATAAAATACAATTTAGAAAAAACCTACACTAAAAAAGTTACTGACGGTCAGTCAAGCAGTCACTGAGATTTTATAAGTATAAAAATTAGACTCCTACTTAATGCACTAACTAAACAAATGAAAACAACAACAGTTGTCACATTTTTTCAGGTAAAAAGAAAGAAAGAAAAAAATAAACTTTATTCGGCATAAACAAAAATATATAGAAATTCCAATAGCACGCATAAAAACAATTTTATACCGAAAGGGCCACAGCTCAGCATAATGCGCTGACATTCATCTGTCTTCTGCTGCAGCACATGCTGAGTAGCGACCCTTTTTGGTAGCTTAATAAATTATTTTGTGTCTTAGATTTTATTATAACATCTCTGTAAGTTTACCAAAATAAATAATTTTCTTTCTTTCTCTATTTCTTTCTTTCTTTCATCTGCAGCCGTTAATGAGGCCAGAGGTATGAGAGACAATACATCCGCCATAGTTAATTTCAGTAAAATTTTGATGCAGAATCGCGTACTATAATCTGTACTTTTTTGTCTCTTCATTTCGGACTATAGTATAACATCTACTTCTTTTTATATAAGTATACTTAATATCTTTGTTACAGAATTCATTCTGGGACCTGCGTGTTTCCTCGCGATGTTTTCTTTCACCGTCGAGCTAGTGATAGATATGTATGTACGCTTTTGAAAAACTCTTTGTTACCCAAACAGATTAAAATATAATAAGGCATAGAGGGGACAAAGCGAGGAAAATTTTAATTCAAAAGTTATTCCAAGTGGAATAAGTCTAGTACAATTTCGACCGAATGACGGCTAGCGTTCATACTAACTGACATGACAAGGACATGACGCTTAGGCTTCAAAGTTTTGTATGAAAATATTCCCAATGCCCCCTCTATGCCCTATTATATTTAAATCTCTTTGTTGTTACCTAATGTTACATTCAGGATTCGAACCCGAGCCTCACTGATCATCATCAGGAGAAGCGGGATCTTTAGCCGTAAGGCTATCACTGTTTTTTTTTTTAGAATCAGTTTCTGACTTACCAATATCCACGACAGCTAGCGGTGTATGCTTGCTCCAACTCTTGGTGTTCTTGACCTTGACAGTGGCTTCGTAGCGGCCAGTTAGACTCTTATCCTGAATGTCGTGCACTACGTGGTAATCTCGTTGTCCTGTCATTTCTGGAAGCGGCACTTTTATCGTGGTCCATTCGCCTTCCTATAAGATTAAATATAAATCTTATGAGTTTCTATTATATTATACGAAGACGGCAGGAGTCGAGTCTTTGACGTGCTTCCGACAGTCTTGTACCAGAATGAAAACATGTCCTGTTAAGAACTGTTAAGTTCAAAATCGCGTATACTTGAAAACAATCTACTAAAAATCCAAACTGTCTAGTTAAAATCCTGTTTACTTGAAAACTATTTATTTAAAATCTTGTTCACTTGAAAACTATCTAGGTAAAATCCTGTTCACTTGAAAACTGTCTAGTTTAAATCCTGTTTACTTGAAAACGGTTTATTTAAAACCTTGTTCACTTTAAAACCCATCTAGACAAATCCTGTTCATTTGGAAACTATCTATTGACTAATCTGTCCACTTGAAAACTATCTAGCTAAAATGCTGTTTACTTCAAAATATCTATTGTAAAATCTGTCTACTTGAAAAGTAAGTAAGTAACAACTCTTTATTGTACACCAATAAAAATATGCAACAAGTGACACAGTGATGCAAAGAAAGTACAATGAGCGGTCTTATAGCTTTAAGCGATTTTTTCCAGATACCTAACCTTAGGATGGATGTAACTGAGATAAACAGATGAAGGTAGGTGGTGCACTAAAGTTAACAATGGATTAAGGTACTTACAAAGGAATGGAAAACTATCTACTTAGCTAAAATTCTATTCACTGGCAAACTATCTAGTTCGCATCTTGTTCACTTGTAAACTATATCTAGTTATAATCCTGTTCACTTGAAAACTATCTCTTTCAAAACTGTACCTACATATTAAGACTTATAATCCTTACCCCGCTCAAATTCTTCAACTGGATCTCGATGTTCTCCAGCGGTTGATGGGAGTGGACTGTCCACGAGAGCCTGGGGCCATCAGCCTGGAAGTTCTCCACCACAGGACTCTCAACCAGATCGATTGACTTGTTGTGTTTCCCGTTCTCATTCTCCGCCTGCACAGAAATATTGGATAAGTAGTATGTCAGTGTATTTAGACATTTTTATACCTCGTTATTTTTCCATACCAACATTGGGTTCGATTCTGCATTACACCGCCTAAACTTATTTTAGTTTAGTCCTGTCATTTTCTTTCTCATAGAGAAGAAAAGAGACGAGAGATATTTAGTCCTGTCAAATTAAAATTAGTCCTGTCAACTAAGGCATTTCATAACGTGTTTAGTGCTTATGTAAATTTTAATAAGTCACGACTAAAATACAGCCTCTGACAGGACTAAATTCGGTAGGTTATCTTCTATCCCTTTTCTTTTTTTGAGGTAAAATAAAGACAGGAATAAACTAAAATAAGTTTAGTCGCTGTAATGCAGAATCGAACCCATTAGTCGCCTAAATCATGCTATTATACCTACTTTAAACTTGCAATTCTTTGATTTATGTATTTACTTGCAGCGCCACGCGTTTTCACCCCCGTTGTTCGCGTTCCCGTTTGAATAAGGGGATAAAATATAGGCTATGTGTTATTCTTATGCATGAGCCCTATAATTCTAAAGTTTCATCAAATCCGTTCAGTAGTTTTTGCGTAAATGAGGAACAAACATCCATACAAACATTCGCGTTTATAGTATTAGTAGGAAGTAGGATATTTTGGCAACGACTCTAACAATTTTTGATGAAATTGTATGTACTGGACCGATTTTAAAAAATCTTTCACCAATGAAAAGTTTACTTTTCTGGGAGAAACATGAGTATATACGAATTTGATAAGTCTTACCTCACAAGTGAACGTCCCAAAGTCAAGGTCAACCCTAGGAGTGACGGTGAGGGTAGAACTGGAGCCGTTGGTGCTGATGATGAACTGCTCCGAAGAGTCTTCGATCAGTTTCCCATCCTTGTACCAGCGAATGTGAGGTCTGGTAAAAAAAATTACTTTTATATACATGATCATTTTAAAGGGTAGATAAAAAAAAATACAAGAAGGCATCGATTTTTATTTTTCGTACTTTTTTTTATTTCGATAATAATAGTAAAGTACCTAGACTTTACTATTATTATCGATTATTACAAAAATGAAAAAACAAAGTATGTACACTGTGCATGAACAATACACGCACACTACCTAATCGAGGCTAGATTTTGCAAAGATAAGTAATATAAGTTTACAAGGATTTTTTTGTCAGAAAAAAGCAAAAAATTCTAATTTCTAACTATGTAAGACAAATAGAATTAATAATTAAATTAATTCTATTTTTTTTACATATTTTGCCCTTAAAATACTTGCACTTGACTTAAAATGACCTTATGGAGAGATGAGAATATTTTTTCTCGTACAGAGATTTTTCTCATACATATGAGAAAAAATATTCTCCCGGTATATATACATACTGTGTATGAGAAAAAAATATTCTCCCTGTATATATACACCCTGTGTATGAGAAAAAATATTCTCATCCCTCCAAACCACAAGCAAACAACCCTGCGACGTATACAAGATCTATGGTTCATTAACTTACGATGCCTCTTGGTGGACGGAGCATTGCAGTTCAGCTTCCACACCGATATCGGCGTTCACTACTGTCCGGTGAACATGCACGTGAGGCTTGTCTGTAAAAATCAAAGATATATCGATACCTCTGGGCTCAAAGGTCGTAAAGGACATTTGGTCGTAAAGGCACTTTTGACATATTCTTACTCAGTTTTTAATTCTCTATCGATCTGTATATTTCGTTTTGCGATATTCGCCAAAAAATGTTGTTTACTACCCACATTTTTTGGAGCGCTAAGCAACATTTTTAGAAAAATAACGACGTAAATAACAAAATGCCTTCAAAATATAATCAACATGGTAGTAAAGCAAATCATTGACAATAGGCTGTGGCTGTAAAATCATATTTTTTTACAGTTGTCCTTTACGACCTAAATACGATCGAAATAATATATGATTGTCCTTTTACTACCATGGATGTAAAAGTTATATTTTTATCAATTGTCCTAAACTACCTTTAAAATAATGAATTTACAATGCTATTCTATTATTCTATATATTATTATGCTATTCTAGTCTTTGACAACCGTGTTAAATGTGAAGTTAGTTTTATTATAACAATAATAATAAATTGTGGGACACAATTCTCACACGGTTATTTAGTCTTAAACTAGTAATTGTTATGCATTGAAAACTCTGAAATGAACCCCTTAAAATAAAAGTAAAATATATTTTTGTTCTAACAGCTGATAATACATGTTGTAAAACAGTTTCTTACCCACTAAAAAGTTTATTTATCTACAAACCCCTAAGGAAACCTAGCTAGTTCTATATAGCTAATTTTCGTGAATCTCCGCAGCAGCAGCGTTCAAGCCTATTTTGTAAAGTAACCAAAACTCCTAGCACACTCGTTCTTACCCGATTTGAAACTCATCATCCCGGTTTGGATGTCACATCATCTATTACATCCCTCAAGCAACCCGCAGCCTCAACGTCTACGGAGGCTTCATCAAAAAAGTTCAAATGCTAAATCTATACAAGGGCTATATAAAATCTATACATGTTCTAGTGCTAAAGTAAATAAATCTGAAAATTTGGACAATCAGGTAGATGCTACAACTGTATCTGACATATTATGAGGCAACAGACACACAACAATAAATATCGACCATGTGTTTATTCAATATTCTATGGAAGAAGACGCAAAGACATATGATGATATAGGTAGTACTGTTTGAAAAAACATCAAGGAAAAGAAAGGATACAGGAAAAGGAAAGGGACAGTTCAAAGGAAAGAAAAGTAAGCCTAGCAGTGAGATAGTGCAAGAAGTAAATGTAAATACTGTAAATGAGGTAGACTACCAATAGCTAAATACACAAATCTGTTTATCTAATAGCAGCAGCAGCAGCTGTGATAGCCTTACGGTTAAAGAGCCTGTTTCTCATGATGATAATCAGTGAAGCTTGGGTTCAAATCCTGGCATGTACCAATGAGTTTTTCAAAATTTACGTACATTTTCATCACTAGCTCGACGGTGGAGGAAAATATCTTGAGGAAACCCAGTCCCAGAATTAATTCTGAGGCATGTGTAACAAATCCAGTCCGGCGATGGGTTCACCACCTATCACGTCACGTGCAGGGGTCGAATATTCTCGTGAAAAGTGGGTATTTCCAGAAATGGAATGCCTACCCCCTCTGGGAAAAAAGGCATGAGATTATTTTTTAAATTTCTTTATCTCATAAAGATTTTAATTTAATTTTCATGTTTTATTTGTTTAAGTAAGTCTTTTGTAGTTCTTAATGACTTCATATAAAAAATTACATTAAATCACTACATAGTATAAAACAAAGTCGCTTTCTCTGTCCCTATATCCCTATGTCCCTTTGTATGCTTAAATCTTTAAAACTACGCAACGGATTTTGATGCGGTTTTTTTTAATGGATAGAGTGATTCAAGAGGAAGGTTTTAGTGTTAGCATTGCACCCGTGCGAAGCCGGGGCGATTCGCTAGTAAAATATAATCATTAATGACTTTGATACAAATTTACTCCTAATCCCCGATTAATTGCCTTAGTGAGATGTCCTTTACTACCTAAAAAATATTTATCATGTCCTTAATTCCCTAAGATACTTACATAAAGCAAAAAAATCATGGCTTAAAGGCACTTTTTTTGTAATTTTTTGGTCGTAAAGGAAAACTATTTCAGAAAGTACAGCATTTACATAGCTTATTTATTTATATTTAAAAAGAAGATACAATTTTAAGTATTTTCTTTCTAGGTTTCATTAAAATAGCTCCAGAAACAAAAAAACTACATTCAAATTTAAATATATTTTTTTGTTTTTTCCTCCTCCTGAAAACTTACGTTTTGTCCTTTACGACAATTGAGCCCAGAGGTATCGATATTTAAAAATAAATAATTGCACTAGTAGGTAGGTATACTGTTTCGACAATTTTAAATATATAACGTTAGGTATACGTACTTATTGTAATAATGATACAATAATTTTTATGTAATAGGTACCTATGACTGAATTCGAAATGTACGGGAGTTATTGAATTGTATAATGTTAATAATTAAAATGATATGTTTTTCTTAAACTTTCCGACACAATTGTAAAATATTGTAACTGGAATAAAATAAATAAATATTAAAGTAAGGATGAGTTATACTCATACTGCGCGCGTTTGAAAATTCATCCGCTACGATTGGCTACAACAAGGAAGGTTTTATATACGGACGGGCCTGTTGGCTCAGTTGGTTTCTTGCCTTCTGAGTGGGAGGTCGCGGGTTCGATCCCCGCTCCAGGCCAAAATTTGTGTGCATGAACATGTCTGTTGGCTTCGTGTCTGGGTGTTTCATATTTATTTAAGTACGTCTATCAGTTGTTCAGTACCCATAGTACAGGCTCTGCCTAGTTTGGGACTTAATAACCGTGTAAATTGTGTCCCACAATTCATTATTATTACTTAGAAGCGAGGGCGGGTTGCTAATCTATATATATAAAAATGAATCCCTTTTTCCCTTGGTCACGGCATCACGCGTTAATGGCTGAACCGATTTGGCTGAAAGTTGGTGGGGAGTTAGCTTAGAACTAGTAGACGGACATAGGATACTTTTTATTCCGATATTCCCACGGGAACGGGAACTACGCGCTACTATAAACGCTACTATAAAATAAATTTTAAAAATACATACTTAACACAACGACGTTGATTGAGGCGGCGTGGGAACCGAATGGGTTGACGGCGTAGCAGTAGTAAACGCCAGACATGTCAGCTTCAACTTTCTCAGCGAAGAAAGTGTTGGCTGAAAACTTTCCGTGTTTCTCAGACAGTTTCTCGTTCTGTGGATACAAGGTTTTATTTATTCAAAGTCAAAGTCAAAGTCAAAATGTTTTATTCAAAATAGGAACTTACAAGTCCACTTATTGAACGTCATTTCAACTCCACCGCTTCAGCATGTATGGTTGAGGAGAAGAAGCGGGGCAAGAAACTCCTCAACACAATATTCTTTTAATCAATTGTTACATAATACTAAATTGGGTTACATAGTTTCGTTTGTTTTTCGCTATCGTATTGCGCTGGACTGGAGGAAATCTGTTCCAAGCATCATTGTCATTTATATAATAATAATAATAAATCATTTTATTTCAGGCTCGAGGCCCATATATGTTTACATTTACATTTACATAACATTAACAATTGCAATTAAATTAAATAAATTAAATTAAATAAAATAATTTCAATAAAATTAGATAAAAAATTACATACTTTACATGGTAAAGTTAATGTCAACATTTCATTTTATAATCTTATTAAATCCATTAATATATTTTCACTTTTATTATTATATAATGTCAATACTAGTCAGTCAAATTTACTTTGTGGAGGTACACAACACAACACGAGAAACCATAGTAGTCATTAACATATTTTGTCAACATTTCATTTTATAATCATAATCAATCCATCCATCCATATAGTCGTCTAGTTTGTAATATGCCATTTTACAAAGTACATGTTTAACATGAGTTTTGAACACAGTTTCAGGCAATTTCAAAATATCTTCTGGTATTTTTACTGACATGAGAATGAGATGGATGTGTGGAGTAATCAATCCAATGATATTATATGTTACTAGTATTTATAAGTTCACTGAGTCAATACAATTACTTAGCAACAAGAAGAATTCAGGGTTATTTCTGTAGCTCCGTACCTTTATCGCTAACTGTTGGATTGTTGATGGTTCTGCCTATGCAAAAGCATCTCTCTTTTCTTATTAGGATCCATCCAAAATATAGAGATTTCGAGTTTGTAGCTTTATTATTCTGACTCCGTAGTCCGTTACAATTTGACACTTCTTAATCAATTCCAATTTCCAACATCTAAACACTTAAAAGGTTGGTGTGTGACCACCTCCGCTAGGAGTAATAGTGTTCTGTGGTCACGTAATAGTGTTCTGTGACATGGCGTAATATTTAAATTCGTTCTACACTTAAAAACCCAACTTGCTGCTAGCCAGTATTGGATACAATGAAGAAATCTCATTTTTAACACTAACATCTTCCCTTTTCACAATTGACGACCATTCCACATCCATTCCTCCACAGTCTCCCATGATCCCGTCGAAGTCATGGGAAAATATTGGTATAATACTTTTAAATCTGCAACTTTAAATACATACCCCGCCATTATGTTCCCTTGACCAAATGATCTCAGGTTTCGGCGACCCCGTCGTGTCGCACGTAAGCAGCAAATCTGATCCCTCCACGACAACACCATTGTTTGTAGCCATGAACCCTGGAAATTTTAAAGATGTTAAAATTAGACTTGCTCAATTGGTGAGAGACTTAAGTCCTTCTCCAAGGTGATAACAAGAGACAGAGTGTTCGAGTTTTACTAAAGAATTGTGACTTCTTGAGGCAATCCAAAAATGTCCATCCATCCCACGTATTTTATAGAATTTCCCATTTGCTGAACACTTTCACGGACACTTGCCACATAATACCTATACTTTCACTGAGTGTTATGAGTCGAAACCTGAAATATATAGCAAAATGAAAATTTGACAAAAAACGTGACGTCTCTTTTCGGATTCCCGATAAAAAACCCTGAAACTTAGGTGGAGAGGCTGCAGGTGACCTGACTGGTAGCATGGCCGAATTACCTATAGTCTTTTTAGTCTAGTTATCTGTGTCAAATGATCAGGGTAACTATACAGAGCTATTACAGCCAGACTTACGGACCTCTTTGGAAGACATTTTGTAAATGTATTATAAGAAAAAATATTTCTTTTTAAGTTAAAGTTCACTTACTGATGACTCTGGGAGGTTCTTCAACGAAAAGTGTGTGTGTGATGGAAACTGGATTGACCTGCATGACCTCGCACTCGTATTTTCCGCTGTCTTCAGGCTTGATGTCGCTGATGATCAGGTCTAACGAGTCCTTGGCTCTGTAAGAAGGTTTCATATATGAACTAACTGTTCCCCGTGACTTCATTTCCTTAAAGCCCGTTTCCGTAGGGAAATTATAGCCCATGTTACTACAAGAAAAGTAAGCTTCCAAGGTCAAGCAGTCACGAAGCCTATTCATGAGGTACAAAGAAACATACAGAAAAACCAATTATTTTTATTGGTGAGGTAGAAAAAGGTGAAAAAATTAAATAAATAGATACGCTTTAGCCATGATGACAAGAGGGGCCTAAGTATTCCATTCCTAGAAGTAGTAATTTTTTGGCAGTAGGTATCTTTTTTGACCCTTTGAGCTCCTTGACATTAGGGCGCAAGCAACGCGGCAGTAGCAGAGCGAAGAGTAATAGTGTTCTGTAAGCGCGACTGCCGTGAACTGCTTCGAACCAGCAAGAGCACGAGCAAAATGATATTTCCTCGTTGAAATCGAGTGAAGTCCGGCACCCTAATAGGTATAAAGAAGTCGCGCGGCTGTAGATAGTTGTAATAAGAAGGCATCTGCTGCTGTCACGTTGCTGCCGCACTGCTTGCAAGGTGTGAAGGAGCTCTTAAACGTAGGTAACTGTTGATGATCCAGACCAAGGCTACACAAGTCTCAGAATCAATGCCCTTCTTCAGGATTTGAAACCAACTCAAGCATAAGAGGCGGGTTCGCTAACCACAAGGCTGGACTATAAATATTAATGAACAAAACAAACTAAACTCACATGCTATATCTATCTGAACCCCTAGTTTTCGCGCGGCCAATGAAGTATTTCTCTCCATCCTTTCTCCACTCGACGACGACATTATCTGGAAGATGAGAAAACGGACATTAATACAAAAAAATCCTTAACAAAATTGTAGAGCAATTTAGCTGACTTGGTTTTTTGCTATTGTAATTTTATCAGGCGTTTCGAAAATATTTTTTATGAAACCGGCTGTCAAATTGAAGAGTTATAGACATTATTACATATATTCAAGCCTTCAGGGATTTCAGACACGTAATATACGTTGAAACTACGAAAGTCAAAAGGCTTACGAGCCTTTTGAAGCACTCAGAATTACAAGTTAGGTACCTATGTAAATTATAATCATAGCCGTTCTCATATCGAACTTCGTCAAGCGGTCTGCCATTCTATTTTTAAATGACAGTTAACCGGAAGTAGGGCCTTGCGCGCTATTGGCGCCTCCGGAAGTCCGGGGACCGGTGTTGAATCAAATGAATTGTTGTTTCATTCTAATTTATTAGGTGTTTAGACAGATTTTTAGTGGATCTTAGGTGAAATTAAATCTAAATAAAAAAAAAAAATTGAGGAGGTTCCCACACAGCAAAAGTGTTTTTTTTGCCGTTTTTATAGATAATGGTTCAGACGGACGTACTTGGCCGGCTTTTTACTTTTAATCTTAATATCGATGAGAGCATTACCTTCAGGCCACACTTTGCACTCCAACCGGACAGTCTTGCCGACGATCACCTTGTAGTCGGCGGGCTGGGTCAAGATAGTGCTGTTAGTTACTTCATCTTCATCAGCATCGTTACCTGCAGCAAAAATCATCATCATCACCCCGTGAATGTTACACCGGAGGTCCGAACACCCTCCGGGTACAAAACAAAACGAGGTTTACCACAGTTGTTAATATATTGAGAATTACATAAACTCTAAAGAGTAAAAAACCGACTCCAACGAAGTATACACAAAAAAAAATACAGTCGAATTGAGAACGAACCTCTTTCTTTTTTGAAGTCGATTTGTTGAAGTCGGTTTTTTATTTTCAAGTCAGCTAAAATAAACTTAATATTATTATCACTTACGTTAATAATAGCACATAATAGTATGTATTGTAGAACATCAAAAACTGACAAAATAGTAAACATTGTTAAAAAAGATCTCTTTTATCTTTTCATTACGCAAATTTTGTGCGTGCTGTTAATTGGCAACCATTTTTACAGTTTTAATGTACTTACTTAACAAAATGTTCAATTATGTTTTGATGTAAGCGTGCCTAATTACTATCACTACATAGTATAAAATAAAGTCGCTTTCTCTGTCCCTATATCCCTATGTATGCTTAAATCTTTAAAACTACGCAACGGATTTTGATGCGGTTTTTTTTAATAGATAGAGTGATTCAAGAGGAAGGTTTAAGTATAAGCATTGTACCCATGCGAAGTTGGGGCGGGTCGTTAGTTAATAAATAAACGTGGTAATTGTAAAAGAACAGTGTATGGTAAATAATGAGGTCAACGACGTTTAAAGAAAAAGTTTCTCTCTCCTAGAATGATTTTCTTCCAACCTCTTTGAATGAGGTGTAGACATTACATAGAACGCGCCAATAGACGGCCGAGTTCTAAACCGCGCTATCGAAGTTTTCTAATGAGTTTGTATAAATACAACTGTCCAACATCGACCGTTGGACCGCGGTCTCAGGCACGATCACCTCGCCTAAAGGAAGATCTTCCCTTTTCACGATGGAGGAGCATTCCACCTCCGCTCCTCCATAACAGTAACATTTTATTTCTCCTATAGTTTACTCGTATCATTTTTTTATTTTTATTTTACTTTATTTTATGTATCATGCGTAGCTAATGGAACATTGTGCGAATAGGATTATGCGAATGGGAAGTTTTACGAATAGGGTACGTTTCGCGAATAGGTCATTTTATTTCGGTGGGACGTTTTGCAAATGAAAGAAAGAAAGAAGTATTTATTTGTAGTATTAATTAATTCTTCGAGCACTAAACTTAATGTAAATAGTTTGCAGCGTGGACAAGGGGGTCTAATGGGACGTTCTGCGAATAAACCCTTTACATTTAAAGTTAAAAGGATGTGTTTTATGACCTACCTCCATCGTCGTTTTGAGCCCCGTCGTCGCTCCCCTCATCATTGAGGAATGTATCATCATATTCTTCAGCACCCCGCCGCTGTAGAGAGTGTCTCGCTTCTGGAACGGAAGAGTTGCATCGTTAATTGCTTAGACATTTGCACACTGTCTATCTATGTATACGATGCCTTACATGTAAAAATCCATTAAGCCGTTCAGGCTACAGATCGTGCTAAAGAAAACACACATACATACATACATAAATACCTACCTAAATGAGCAGTGATAGACTTTTAAGAGCCCGCTTCTCATGATGATAATCAGTGAGGCTCGGGTTCAAATCCTGGCATGTACCCAATGATTTTTTCAAAACTTACCTACCTACATATTTATCACTAGCTCAACGGTGAAGGAAAACATCGTAAGGAAACCCGCAGGTCTCAGAATTAATTCTGAGGCATGTGTAACAGGCCCGGTCTGGCGATGGACTCACCACCTATCCCGTTTAGGGGTCCAATATATATCGTGAAATGTGGGTATATCCAGTCATGGAATACCTCTGCCTACCCCCTCGGGGATAAAAGGCGTGAGATTATGTATTTTTTTATTTTATTTTTATTTAATTGTACAGTAATTATAGCATAATAACAGCTTATTAGGCTATAATTACTCTCTCAATTGCGTGTTTTACCAAGTCTTTAACGCTAGAAATTTGTAAAGCACAATTTACACGGAGTTCCTACCAAAACGGGAGACTCGCTTCGCCTACACTGCTAACTACTCCATTGTGAAGGCAAATAGGGAAAGAACGACGTCTAAGTGCGGAGCTTATGTTAAAGGAAATAGCGTTATAAATACATCTATTATTTTTGAATTAAATGGTGTAATTATTCGGCCGACAGAGCTCCTTAAAAATATTGCGGCTCTAATGACAAGTAAGTACTTTATTATTTTTACTACATCATAAAATATGTGGTAAGAACTCTTTAAGTTGTTGTAATCTATATATATAAAAGAAAGTCGTGTTTGTTACACTATTTATAACTCAAGAACGGCTGAACCGATTTGGCTGAAAGTTGGTGGGGAGGTAGCTTAGAACCAGGAGACGAACATAGGATACTTTTTATTATGATATTCCCACGGAAACGGGACCTACGCGGGAACGGGAATGGGAACGAGAACGGGAACGCGAGTGAAACCGCGCGGGGACAGCTAGTAAGGTAATTATCCGCACCAGGCTTCGTCAAATACATCAGTAAATCCGCACACGCTTCGTCAAAAATCTGTGAAAATCCAGCATTCCAGCTCCTCGACAACACAGACATAGTGAGAAGGCTGAAAATGTTGAAACCTTTCGAGTTAGTTTAGTGTAGTGACAGTGCTACGTAGTGCAGTTAGTACTATTTCTTAAGAACACATATTAAAGAAAGTACGTGTCTTCCCCTTAATAGAGACAATAAGAAAAGTGTTAATGGACACATTCTTAATTATAGTGTACTTAGAAGCTTAGGTCAAATTTATAGTAGATTATACAACAAGGGAATAAAGCACTGTTTTATGTCACGGGCGCGACATTGAATCCTGAACGTAACGAAGGACTCCCAGATTTAGAAGAAAGAAAAGAAAGAAAGAAAATAAATTTATTAGACACGAAACAAAGAACAAGAACAGAAATAAAATAAACTGGTAAAAAAAAAAAAGTGCCTAATTGGACCCCACTCAGCTTGTGCTGCAGCGTTAGCCACATGCAGCTGGTATTCTGCGGGGCCCCGGGAGCAGACGGCGCGCCTCGCGCTCGTGCTGCCCATAAACTAAATTTACAACTTACAACTAAACTACACGCTAAAATATAATTACAAAGGTACATAATATAGGTACATAATTAAGTACATAATATATACTATTATGTAATAAATATTAGTAATAGAAATAACCCACTGATACAAAACGATCCCCATAAAACAAAGATAAATAAACTAAATAGAATACCAAAATAAACTGCCTTATAAAATAAGTATGTACATAAAATACTCCTAATCTTAAATCCTACCTATAAACAAACGAACTGCACCCGCACTCTGTACTTACATTGGTTCACTGCTGCTAACTAGGTACTATGTTGCGAAAGAAGAAGATGATTTAGTTAGTTATGATTTAATTCCCGAGCGAAGCGAGAATGAAAATGGAATGAAAAAATGAAAGAGGAATGACGTAAGATTGATGGCGCTATGTGACAGCTAGTTTGTATAGTTGGCCAGCCATCACGACGTGGTCCGCGGGGGTAGGCAGTGCATACTAATGGGCTGAGAGGGGAGACGGCGTGGAGCCGACGGCGGTGGAATATTGATTTGTTATTATTGTTATTATATTATATTCCAGAGAAGGTTTGTTTAAGGGCCGACGTAGTAGAAAAAATTACAGCTATTTTTATTATTTCATATTTTGTGAACAAAATAATATTATACATTATCATAGTGATATAATAAGCACGCAGCGATAGATAGCGATATACATTATTCGAAGTTTAAATTTGTGCTTACTGGTTACCTAGTTAGTTAATGTAAAAAATATTCCACTAAAACATTTTCATGTAGAATGTTGCCAAGACAAATATGGGTCGCAATATCAAAAAGTTATTGAAGTGAAAACTTCTTTAGCGGCGTTGAGCACTTTTGTGGGGATGGGTAAAAACTGTGAAACTCGCGTCAGGTCACGTGTGCTGATCGAAAAACCGTAAGACGGTTGGAGAGTAGTGTTGTAACACCGAAATCGATTAATCGAACAATCGATTTTTTTTTCGATTGTCAAGTTTTCACTTCTGCCGGCGCTCCCGGAGTGCAACCCGTGTCTTTTTTACTTACTTTTACTCTCTCTAACTTTATAATCTGTACACCTTTTCGTTACTACAAGAACTATTTGTACAACAGAAAGAATAGGATTTTTTATACATGCGTTCGGCTTACAAATGCGGGCCTGAGTCAGAGAAGTTGACAGTCCCTGACTTATAGTTAAGTGATTGTGATGGTAATTCTGTGAACTATTTTGGTCGCCGACTTCATACTTGTATTCAAATTAGGGCCTGGAAGTGAAATTTCTAAGCATTTTTTCCTGTTTGAAACGCCTGACTAGTAATCGAGAAATGGAAGGTCTTGCTTTTTTTTTTAATGAGAGAAGGGGGCAAACGAGCAGACGGGTCACCTAATGGTGACGACTATCGTCGCCCATGGACACCTGCAACTCAAGAGTCACAACACTCACAACTGCGTTGCCGACCTTTGAGGTGGGAGTAGGGGGAGGGGGGAGGGGAGGGGAGGATTGGGGCCTCCGGTTACCTCACTCACTCAACGAAACGCAATGTATTGCTTTACGCCGGTTTTCTGTGAGGCCGTGGTATCACTCCGGTCGAGCCGGCCCAAGCGTGCCGAAGCATGGCTTGCTTTTAGGGTTCAGTACACAGGGTAAAAACGGGACCCTATTACTTACACTTCGCTGTCTGTCCGTCCGTCTGTCTGTCACCAGGCTGTATCTCAAGAACCGCGACAGCTAGACAGTTGAAATTTCATTTCTGGATATACCCGCTTTTCACGAGATATTCTTTGGACCCCTAAACTATAGGCGGTGTGCCCATCGCCGGACCAGGTCTGTTTACACATGTCTCAGAATTGATTCTGGGACCTGCGGGTTTCCTCACTATGTTTTCCTTCACCATCCTAAACAAATATGTATCTAAGTAAGTTTTGATAAACTCATTGTTAGGTACATGCCAGGATTCGAACCCGAGCCTCACTGATTTTCAACATGTAAAGCAGACTCTTTAACTGTAACTTTCTATTAGGTATTTTGGAAAATTTCTAGAACGTAAAGAGTCACTAGTAGATTCGAACATGGCATCTATAGGATGATCCATTGAAGTATGACCTAGTCAGGCCAATTGGAGATCTAGCGACACTGCTTAATTGTATAATCGGACATTTTCTGAAATGCCTAGCTAGTATTAAAAAAAAATTGTTCATCGACACAAATTACAAAATATTAGCAAAGTAAGAATTAATGATGTGGGGATGAAAATGCTAGAGCCTCAGAAAAACTGCTGCTTTTCAGTCCATGTCCTTGAAAGTAATCCAAATTACACTTTTAACGGACAAAGTAATATAATCAGGGGTAGGCAGAGCTATTCCATTGCTTGAAATACCAACTTTTCTTGGTTCTTCTTTTTGGACATTTGGAGCTAGCTTTACCTATGCCTCAAAATCAAATGTGTCACCTTCGAGCTACTGATAAATTCTAAGTACGTATTTTTTTTTAAATCATTGGTTTGTGCCTTCACTAGGATTCGAACCTAAGCCTCACGCATGAAAGACGGGCTCACCTACCACAGGGCTAGCACAGATTTTTGCTTTCTAGATAATATAGTACCTATCTAAGTAGTCAGTTAAATTAAAACTTATTTATTTATTTAGGTCTTTAATTCACAATGGAGCATACACTAACAATATAACTTAAATACAATAAAATTAAAAAAAACCTAACTTAACTTAATTTTAAATTAATCTAACTCATACTTAACCTAAATAATTTAAATAAATAATTCAGCTACTAAATAAGTCATTTAAATAATTCAGCTACTTTCCAAAATGTCCAATGTTCATAATGCGGCTGCAGCATGAAACCGCGGCCGGTTTGTCCGTCTGTTAATTGCACTAATTGTTTTGCCCCGGTTCTGTTCAGCAATTATTTTGTCAACAACCACACTTCCTCGCATTATGGTTAGGTTATTGTTTAACCGACTGTGTAGTCTAAAATTTGTCCTATAAGTGTGTTGATGCATGTAGTTTTTTCTTTCAAGGCATTGGCAATATAGCCATCAGCATTAAACGCGACACGAAATTCAAGATTTTTAGCTCTGCCCCAAAGAGTCTATGCATAAAAATACTATAAATTTTATCAAAACTTATTGCAATGTCACTTGGTAATCGACAGTAAAATAGTGCACTTTTACTGAAGATTGAAGCGACTTCTTGAGGTAACTGAATTTCTTATTTACTGTACACTATCACGGACATTTGCCACATAATACATTATTATTGTTATGAGCCAAACCCCAAAACACACAACAAAATGAATATTAACCTCTGATTTTTAATTGTTACGGTGCGCATTGCAACCGCGCGGTGCTCGACAAATTAAAAAAAAAACATGACGTTTCTCTTCCGATTCCCGCCAAAAAGCCGTCGACTTCTCAATATAGCTAGGTATTAATAAATTATAGTACCAGAGCCATACACATATTATAGACAATTCACCAATTAGACAGATTAAAAATGCGAAATGGAATACAGTCCCTGACCTAATTAGTCTGGCTCTAACACTCATCTATTAGGTCACCGTCTGCCACTGCTGGTGGACTAATAAATTATCGTTTGCCATAATTTATGGGGTGCAGACACGCTACTCATTAGTTCCAGACCACTTAGGTTCTAGATACCATTAGAAAGCGTAGGACGACCGCAAGTTGGATAGACGACATGACAAAGGTCGTCAGTATTAATAGTCCATACGCTTTTATAATAAAATACCATCACTACATAGTATAAAACAAAGACGCTTTCTCTGTCCCTATATCCCTATGTCCCTATGTATGCTTAAATCTTTAAAACTACGCAAGGGATTTTGATGTTATTTTAATAGATAGAGTGATTCAAGAGGAAGGTTTTAGTGTTAGCATTGCACCCGTGCGAAGCCGGGGCGGGTTGCTAGTAAGAAATAAAGAACAGTAATGGCCTTACGGTTAAAGAGCCCGCTTCTCATGATAATCAGTGAGCCTCAGGTTCAAATCCTGGCATGTACCAATGAGTTTTTCAAAACTTACGAACATATTCATCACTAGCTCGACGGTGAAGGAAAACATCGTGAGGAAACACGCAGGTCCCAGAATTAATTCTGAGGCAAGTGTAGATAACAGACCCGGTCCGGCGATGGGCTCACCACCTATCACGTGTAGGGGTCGAATATACTCTTGAAAAGTAGGTACTTACCACCAGAAATAGAATACCTCTGCCTACCCCTAAATAAAACATTTTGACTTTGGTTGTAGCAGTCATTAAGGCAATGAGGAGGGCACTCTGGGTGAGTAAATTTGTTTATCATTATCTCGACGGTGAAGGGAAGGATTCTGAGGCAGTGTAACAGCAACCCGGCTGGGAAATGAATTTTAGCTTAATTTTAACAATATTATTGTAAATATTGAGCAAGGAGGAGATACAATATGAAAAACGTATACAACGCGTAACAGAAAAAGCTCAATTCCTCATACACCCCAATTAGTATATTAATATAAAAAAAATATTATGCAATCGAACTTTAGTTATGTCTAACCAATGTTCATAAATATCGATTAATAATAGCACAATTTATATAGAAAGCACTAAATTCAGCTACGCTAATTCATTTTTGGGAAAAATTTAACACATATTAAAAATAGCTGAAGTCGAATAAGTAGTCGATACTGAACAAACTAATTTCAGGAATTACGCTTATTCTGTTACATATTGTATACTTATAGGTTATTTTTTTATTGGAAAACTCATTAGAAACTGATTCACCATGATAATTAAAAAGCAATGTAAAAGTTACTGGTTAATGTCACTAAAGCCTAGTTCGCATTAGGCCAGTATTTTAGTCGAGTAGCGAGTATTTTAGTAGCTAAACGCGTCTGAACACCAAAATTTTAGTCAAGTAGGTTAGTAAATAATTTAGTCGAGCCAATCCATTTTTTTCTATTTCATGCGGGCGAGTAGCACCCCCCACCACGCGTCCCTGCTAAATGGCTTACCGGCTAAACAAGTCCGAACCTGTCGTTTTAGTTGAGATCATTAGTTGCCATAAAAATGTCGTTTCGCTGGAGCGAAGAAACAACTTACAAATTTGTTTCTAAATATTTAGAAAATGAATGCTTGTGGAATATTAAGTCCCCGCAATATAAAAACAAGCAAATTAAAGAATCTGCATACCTGGACATAGAAAAATCAATGAATGTGCCCGGATTTGGTGAAAAGGAAATTAAAATTAAAATTAAAAACATCAGGTCAGTGTATTTATTTATTTCTCTTAACTGTTATTGCTACTATTGTTTTTAGAAGTTTTCTAGAAATTTTACTATGAGTTTTTATTCCTTTTCAGATCAACCTACTCGCAGGAAATAAAAAAAATTAAGGATTCAAAATCATCAGGCGCTGGGACAGACACTGTGTATATTCCTTCCGTGAAATGGTTCAGTTTATTGAATGCATCTCTGCAAAACTTAACTTCAACACTGACAGAAAGTGAGAGCAATTTGGTGAGTAGGTACCATTATATTCATTATTACAAATTACTTACTAATTAATACATTATTACAAATTATAAGGTAAGTATAGGTACAGGGTATATGCATCTACCGTATCGTACGATTCGTACGTAGTTTTCAATGTATCATTCGTGTCTGCCAAGGTACAGATCCGCTTCCGACAAAATAATCTACATATCTCTCCCGACGATCTATAGACCTTTGAGATGAACGGTTACTTAAAGAAACTGGTAGCGGTTCCAACCCGAGCGACTCTGGCTCATTTCTCCAACTACCAGGAATGATAGCCCCAGTTACATGATTTTCTGTATCTACGGTGTGTTCATAAAGTTTGCTCTGTAGTTTTGTATGTCGGAGCCAATTATGTAACGCACAGCAGGCCATTACTATCTTAACAACTTTCTCAGGACCATAGGGCATCGGTTTCTCAAACACTCTAAATCTGGCAGCTAGTATACCAAAACCATTTTCCACGATTCTTCTAGCTCGAGACAAACGGTAATTATAAACTTTTTGCTTGGACGTTAATCGATTTCCTGGGAAAGGTTTTAATAAATATTCTTTCAAGGGAAATGCATTGTCACCAACTAGGACGTGGTTTTCAGGTAGAATACCGTTTTCTAATTCCTGGTACAGACTGCAGTTACGAAACACGCCTCCATCGGAAACCCTTCCATTACACCCTACGTCTATATAACTAAAGCAATATTTATAATCTACAACAGCCATTAGGACAATGCTGTTTGTCTCTTTGTAATTGAAGTATAAACTTCCTGAATCAGGAGGTGCCTTGAGGACGACATGTTTGCCGTCGATTGCTCCACAGCACCCTGGAAAGTTCCACTGTTTACGAAAACCATTTTCAATTGTTTTCCAGTCCGCAGTTGTAGGAACCTGAAAAAAAAACATAAATGCTATATAATAAAGTATGTAATAAAATGATAGAAGATGTTATGATGAAGATTTTGTGTTGTATTGTAATGATAATTATATTTTGTTTGTTTCAGGCGTCCACTAGTTCACACACTGTTAATACAGATACTGAGCAAAATAGTGCTAATACAGATACTGAGCAAAATAGTGCTTCTGGGGATACTTTCCATCCTCCACCGAAACGAAAGAAACTCGCCCAGCTCTCGAGTATGGTTAACCAATTAAAACAGATAACCGATGGTACTAACTCAACAGTCGACGAAAATGAGTTTGACGTGTTCGGAAAACACGTCGGTATTCAACTGAGATCTTTACCCGTACTATTGGCATTACAAGCACAAGAGCACATTCAACTTTATATAAATAGAATTCGACGTCAGCATCTTCAAAACGCATCTGAATCAAACCCCGGGACACCCCAGTCACCGTATGTTACAGAATCACCATTAAGCAATTATAATGACCACCAATATTACTATAATTTGGCAGAGGAAACCAATGAATCTAATACCTCGTCTATTTTACCTACAAATTATTCTGAACATAGTGTGGATATTCAGCCTTCCTCAAATAATGAAACAAATAGTGGCGTTAGAATTATATCTCATGACTTAATTTTTGCAGCAATGCAGAACGCTGATGTTAATAATGAAAGTATTGGCTAACAATATTGAAAATGATTAAAATGATAATTAATAAATGTTTCTTAATAAATCTCTTATACTTATTTAATCTTACCTTTATGAATTCCTGTAATGCTCCATAGATTGCTTCGCAAACTTCGATAATGAATTCGGATAAAGTTGATTTCCCAAGTCTAAATAAGTGTGTAAGTGTCCTTAGACTACATCCAGTAGCAAGAAAATACAGAACTGCTTGTAATTTTGTAACTGCAGGAATTGCACTTCTTAAAACGGTATCTTTCCGCTGAATTTGAGAGTGTATTTTCGATAGCAGAAAATTTACACAACTTTCGGACATTCTCAAAGTATCGAAGTATTCTTTCGGATCTTCCAGAGCTAATTCCTTTAGAAGACAGTTAGTAGCTCCTAATGTATTTCTTCTATCGATCCATTTGCGCACCCATAGCTTCTTTTTTTTTATGAAACAAATCTCCTCATCCACCTCTTCTAAAATAGCCTTTACTATAAGTGTAATTAATTTATTTACTTTATTGCGCTGTAGGCTGTTCATCTTGCAAAACCACTGCAAAGAGTCACCTAAACCAAAACACTACTCACCACTTGTGAACTAAACTCGAAATGAAGTGCGAACGGTTTTCCGTTTAGTAGCGACCGAGTAGCGAGTCGAAAGCGAGTCACTCGACTAAAATACTGGCCTAATGCGAACTAGCCTTAAGTCTGTTGTCAGATTATTGACACTTGTAACGAGTCGTTAGCTCCTCGACTGCATTCCGTCGCGCCCGCACGGTCAGTTTGACCCAGACCTTAACCCCATGGTCATTATTACACGTTGTATGGGTATTTATTATCCCAAATAGGGTGACCAATGTGTAATCGACGAAAAATTATTAAATACGTAAAAAGAGAAGTATTTTTAAAAAAGTTTTTTTTTCATAATGTATGACTGCAACAACTGGACTGATTTCAAAAAATATTTTACCAAACAAAAGCTTTCTTTTTTGGGTGTAACACCCCCTGTGTTACATGATATAATATTCCCACAGGAACGGGACTAACTAGACTAAAATCTCTGGGAACAAATAGTCCCAAATAAACTAAAAATACCTTTAAAGAAGGAATAGTCATAGTAATAGGTACTTTGTATTATATTATGAAATAAAAAGTACCTACTATTTTTAGGTTTGTTCTTCTTTCATACAAGAATGGATCGAAGTGACTTTTGACAAGAATTAGTAAAAGTCTTTAAGTCTAACTCAAACAGTTGATGTACCCAAGTGGGTATCGAACCCGAGACTTCATACTCAACAGGGTCACGCACGAACTGTGCCAACGGGCATGTCGGAGATCGGTTTCAAAGAAAATAGAAGGCAGAAAAAGTCGTAGGCGGTCACTAGTGAAATAATGGAAAAAAGTCAACAATAACCAACATGAACTGGCTAAAAATAGACGGTAAATCTGTGTGTTTGTAATAAGTGGAGTGGCCGGCTAATAATAAAATGAAATTATTTGACCAGCTGCAGCGGAATGAATCATACTGTATACATAGAAATAAATATGGCGTAGGGGTGGCCAGGCCTTCACTCGACTAAAAAATAGCACTGACACCGACTCGCAAATGTAAGTATAAAGCTTATATGTACACTAATATTATAAAGAAAAAAGATTTGTACTTCTGTATGTTTGTAACGAATAAACTCAAAAATTACTGGACCGATTTTAAAAATTCTTTTAGCCATAGAAAGCTACAATATCCCTGAGTAACATAAGCTATATTTTATTCCCGTATTTCCACGAGAACGGTAAATACGCGGGTGCAACCGCGCAGAACCGCTAGTATACGTATAAAGCCAGTAAGAAACCAGGACGATTGTTAACGAGAACACTTCTCAAGATAAATCCTGACAAAATCAAAGACCCATCTAAGGTTGTTTCAAAAATATCTTATTATAAATGTTAAATAATATTTGTTTAGGAACTTTGTGTACGAATTATAAATAAAAAATTATTTTTAATAATATAAATGCTTTTAATAGTCAACTGTTAATGATTAAAAATAATGCAAATTACACTATTAACAGAAAAAGTGTAGAAGGATTCTATCCCTGAGGGGGTAGGCAGAGGTATGTATTTAATTCCCAGAAATATTCACGCACGACGGGCTCACTTAACAGCTTCATCGTTGCTTATTCCAAAATCAAATTCAAAATATATATTTTCATCTCATATAAACATAGCCAGCTTATCAAAACATTTAAAACTATCGATAGAAAAATATTTTAAGCTGCTCAAAAGGATTAAGAGTAACCACTCGAGCCAACTTAAATAAAGTAAGCGGTCATTTGCATCGGGTTCCAAGTGGAACATACTTTGAGTATTAAACCAACGGAACATACGATGATCTTTCCTCTTTCTAAATTAGATACCTACTATTGGTTCTGCTCGGTTTCACCCGCGTAGTTCTCGTTCCCGTGGGAATGCGGGAATCAAATGTAGCCTATTTTACTCAGGGATATTGTAGCTTTCCGTTGCTGAAAGAATTTTTAAAATCGGTAAAGTAGTTTTTGAGTTTATTCGAAACAAAAATACAAATCTTTCCTCTTTATTATATTAGTATAGACATAGATGACCTGCTCTTAGACTAGTGTTTTTTCTATAAAGGCACCGCATTTAGCATTATGTCAATTTCAAGTAATTTCGTTTTCAAGTCTTTATTTTCTACTTTAATCCTAGTCAAATTTTTCTGCTTCAGAGACCATGCACAAAAATTCAGTGTCTTCAACACTTTCTACATTCCTGCCTTTGCTTACCTACTAACAGTATAATGATAGCACTTTTACTGAAGACTTCATTGTGACTTCTTGAGGCAATCCAAAAATGACCATCCCTCGCATTTTATCGAATTTGCCATTCACTGCACACTTTCACAGGACACTTGCCACATAATAAACTATCACTAGTATATGAGTCAAAACCCGAAATACACAGCAAAACGAAAATTATACAAAAAAACATGACGTCCCTCTTCGGATTCCCGCCAAAAAGCCTCTAGACCCAATTTTTATATTTACTTTTCCAGTTTTTCATTCATCATCGTGAAATGAAACGGTGATTATATTTTATTAAATTATAATTCCAATGTAAAAAGTAAATGATAACATTTTGGGACTCAATTCACACACAGTTATTTAGTACCAAACTAAGTAAAACGGTTTCAATAGCACATTGATTAAAATAAATAAAAATAAATAAAATAAATAATCTCACGCCTTTCATCCCCGAGGGGGTAGGCAGAGGTATTCCATTACTGGATATACCCACATTTCACGAGATACATTGGACCCCTAAACGTGATAGGTGGTGAGCCCATCGCCGGACCGGGTCTGTTTACACATGTTTCAGAATTAATTCTGAGACCTGCGGGTTTCCTCACGATGTTTTCCTTCACCGTCGAGCTAGTGGTAAATATGTACGTAAGTTTTGAAAAACTCATTGGTACATGCCAGGACTCGAACCCGAGCCTCACTGATTTTCGGCCGGCTCTTTAACCGTCCGGGCTATCACTGCTCTGCACATTGATTATGAATGAAATTTTTTTATTATGGAATTTTGTCAAGAATCACCAATATAACCACCTTCCTTAGTTTTCGGAAGCGTTTACCTAACACCCTGTAGATATTTGTACGTCAAAATGAAACCGATTGCGATTAGGTACAATTTTGTCAATAGAGAATAAGCCCCCGGGAAAAGAATAACATGTAGGTACAGTCAAGAGCACGACGTGGAGTTTGACACTTTGACTTTGTAACGTTCTTATAAAAAACGTCTTAGAGGTCAGACTCGCACTACAAGTGTAGCTTTATGTGCTCTTGGCTGTACATTTGCTATGTATAGCGATCCTAACCTAACGCAAGACGACCCAAAACCAGTTATATCTCAAACTCGCACACTTCGGTAACCCATAACACCAATTGTTTGTTTTCAAACATTTACCTACATTTTATATTCGAGTGGTTTCAGTTGGAGACGATAGCGGATTTTAATGTGAGATTTTTTTGAAGGGTCAAGGTCACGCAAATTACAAAGTCGACTATGGAATATAAATCAACAGCGTCCGGAAAGCTACACTATGCTGTCTTTATCAAGCCACCTCAGATCCTAAAGTCTTCAACCAGTGATCTCAAGGTCAAGGTCACTGGGCAAGATATGGATAGGGCTATGTTGCGTATTTCGCTACGAGATCAATTCAGAAATTAGATCCGTAGACAAACAAAAGTCACCTATAGGTTAGCATAGCTAGTGGATTAAAGTTGAAGTGCGTTGTAACGTCATTTAGAGGTCAAATAGTACCGTATATTTTCCTAAAAATAAGCACTATCTCATAATTATAAGCTGTAAATATAAGGTTTGCTTTCTTTATATACTAAATTGCAAAATAAAAATCGAATAAGTATATTTTTTCCATCTTTCCTAAATATTATAAATGTGAAAGTGACTTTGTTTGTTACACTTTCACGCCTAAACCACTAAACCGATTTTAAAAATTATTTCACCAATGGAAAGCTACATTATCAAGGAGTAACACAGTCTATATTTTATCCCCGTAATCCCACGGTAACATGAACTACGGGGGTAAAATCGCGGGGAACAGCTAGTTTTCTATAAATAAATGCAGGTATTTTTTCACAATAACGCAACAGTTTGAAACTTACGACGAAGATAAAGAATGCTTGTTCAGAAACAGGTGTATCCCGTCCAAATAATCCCTATTTGCTTTTCTATCCCACTTCTGAGGGCGCGTAATTTCGACAACCGGTTTTAGTGATATTGTTATTGTTAACCGTTGTTGCTATTACAATTTGTTCTTGACACCAATATTTTGTTTAAATTCATTTGAATTATGACATTCTTTTACAATCTTTATTTAGCTTGCAATGTATGTTTGTTAGGGTGATATCTTGCAACAAAATTTTGTAAACACTTTTAGTTTGTATGACAATGGACTCAATTCTGCTGACCAGCTAAAATTCCTAATTTTAAGTTAGCCCATCCTACTCCATAAAATACGGAAAAAAAGGACAGAAACAATCCATAGATTGAAAAGTAATGTCAAACACAACAATTTGAACCTTATGAACGTGCACATTTGTCACTTTTATCCATGACCTTGTTACATCGTCGCTAAAATTGCTAAACACACATGTATTTGAATAAGATGTAAATAAGTTCACAAGGTAAAATTTTGTTATTTGGACATTTGTGACATTATAAATAAATATGGCGCTTATTTCTGTCCATTTCCTTTCCAAAGCGGTGGAAAATAATAGAGCTAACTTAAAATTAGAAATTTTAGCTGGTCAGCCAAAATCGAGTCCAATGCATGGTTAGCTGTGTGATGTCATTTTAAATTCAACACTGCGGAACACCCAAGATGGCGGACTAGTTATTTTTAATGCACTCCTACAATATGGGTATCAAATGAAAGGGCTTGCTGAGAAAAAAAATTAAAAAAACGTTTTTTTTGCAATAATCTAAAATATGCCTAAGTTAAAATTTCTATGTGTTTTTTGTATCGCAAATTTCGTTATGAGCTGAAAGCGCATAAATAAATACATATTGGGCACGTCAATTTTATATGTTTTTACGGGATGAAAAGTACCCTGTCTCCTTCCTACAGCTGTTATCTATCGTTTTGGCAAATTTCATCAAATAGGTCCAACGGTTTCCTCGTTAAAAGATAACAAACAAACAGACAATATTACTGTGAGCCGAAACCGCTAGAAGCATGAAATTTTGGAAAAATATTATTATTAGGCAGTTTAATTTTTTCATTGGTGTTGAACCTTATTTCAAGAGTTCAATATTTGTTGGTAACTATATCATCATCACCCTATATAGCAGTCCACTGCTGGACATAGGCCTCTCCAATTGCACCATTCAGCTCGATTCTCAGCAACTCTCATCCAGCTGCTACCAGGCTACCAGCCACCCTGCGAAGGTCGTCGCTCCGCCTTGAGGGCGTCCTACCTTACGCTTGCCGATTCACGGTCTCCACTCTAGAACATGTCTACCCCAACTGTCATCTGTTCTACTGCTAATAAGGCCAGCCCATTGCCACTTCAGCTCTTTATGTATCTACCAGTGTAAAATGAAATTCCGGAATCAATCAAGCCTCTTGCATAAGAAATTACAAAAATATCGGTCACTAGAAACATAAAGGAAATGGGAACTGTTTGCAGTTTTATAATATTTACACATCACTTCCTTACGGAGCACATTTCGAACTTCCTTAAGTTCTACTGTTTATTACAGAGGATATTACAAGTAACGTGTAGAATTATTAAGAAACTTTGTTTAAGGAACACGTGGCTGACCCATTTTGATGTTGGTACCAAAGTAGTGGGCTCGCGTGGGAGATAGGATGTTACAAGTCGCGAATAAAATTATTTTGCAACTTTTTTTAAGGACTCATGGTTGACTCAATTTGATGTTAGTACCGAAGTAGAGTGCTCGCGTGGGAGATAAAAGTAGAAATGCTCAAATACTACGTTGAAACATAAACTTTAGCAGCAGTAGTGATAGCCTAGGTTAAAGACCCTGCTTTACATGATGATAATCAGTGAGGTTCGGGTTCGAATCCTGGCATGTACTAATGAGTTTATCAAAAGTTACGTACATATTTATCACTAGCTCGAAGATGAAGGAAAAGATTGAGGAAACCCGCAGGTCCCAGAATTAATTCTGAGACATGTGTAAAAGACCCGGTCCGGCGATGGGCTCACCACCTATCACGTTTAGGGGTCCAAAGAATATCTCGTGAAAAGTGGGTATACCCAGAAATGGAATATACCACTGCCTACTCCCTCGGGGATAAAAGGCCTGGGTTCTTTTTTTACATATGAATTGAATTAGAACATGAGAATCTTTTCTATAGATCTTAGCATATACCTTATCGTAAAGGTCAAAGAGATTAAAATATATATTATAGCTGTCCCCGCGCGGTTTCACCCGCGTTTCCGTTCTCGTTCCCATTCCCGTTCCCGCGTAGTTCCCGTTCCCGTTCCCGCGTAGGTCCCGTTCCCGTGGGAATATCGGAATAAAAAGTATCCTATGTCCGTATCCTGGTTCTAAGCTACCTCCCCACCAACTTTCAGCCAAATCGGTTCCGCCGTTCTTGAGTTATAAATAGTGTAACAAACACGACTTTCTTTTATATATTTAAGATATACAAAGATAGATATTTTAATATCTTTGGTAAAGGTTGAATTTTTAAACATGTCAAATAATCAAATAGAATCCCTTTTCACCTTAGGCAGATAATGTAAACAGTGAATTCTGGAGCAAACTGAAATAGCCAACCTAGATAATTTACGCCGAAACCGAGTCGTTTCCTCGGCATTTATTAGGCTGAAAATAAATACGCATTTTGATATAGTAACCGTAAAAAATGTGCCAAATATATTTTTTTAAATCAAAAAAGATAATGGAAAGGAAGAGTAATGGACAAAATCATAGAGATTATTAAATAAATAAAAACCTCAATGGTACCTACAGATGGAAAAAGTGAACCTCATCTTACTTAAAAGAAATAGTTAATTTATTTTTCAGAAAAAACAAAATTTGTATGTGACTTTTACAAGTGTAGCAACACTACATAGAACGCGCCAATAGACGGCCGTGTTCTAAACCGCGCTATCGGAGTTTTCTAATGAGTCTGTATAAATACAACTATCCAACATCAACCGTTGGACCGAGGGACCCAGGCACGATCACCTCGCCTGGCGGAAGATCTTCCCTTTTCACGATGGAGGAGCATTCCACCTCCGTTCCTCCATACAAGTATTACGTACTATTACTTATTCTGTGGTATTACTGAAATATTGAAAAAAACATAGTATATTATTTCATTTAGTTAGTCATTAAAGACATTTCCATTCGCTACAACTTTTATGAAATCAAATTTCACCGTCATTCTTTCAACATTTCAATGCTTTGCTTTTCAGTTTTTCAGTTGTTATTGTGTACGATATTAAATCTCTTTGCACAAATCATCTCAACGCAATCCATCTATCTTTTTCTTCGAGTTCCTCTGAGTAATATTCATATTTATAAGTATTGTCATATCTCGGCATCTTGCGCAAACGAAAATAAACACAACTGCGTACGTTATTCGCGCATCCGTTCACAGTACAATGATGTCATTCACAAACTTAACCGACTGTGGAAAGGGGAATGCTGTTTTATACTTCTAGAGGAATACGCTTCCGTTGGAAATAGCACAGATTTAGAATTTTTCTATATTTATGGGAAATAGCAAGCAACATTGAGTTGGAAAAAAAATTGACTAATTTTTACACCTCTTATTTTGTAATGCAGCAAGTCTACTATCAAAGACAATATTTGGTTGGGTAATCCGACAGCGGCATTTAGTTACCATATTATAACGTATAACATTCCTATAATTGGGACCGCGTTATGAGAATAGAATATTTATTTTTAAGCCGACTTCAAAAAAGGAGGTTTCTCAATAGACCGAATATAATTTTTACGTATGTTAGTAGATAACTTCTTCGCTTATAAACCGATTTTGATGATTATTTTTTTGTTGGAAAGGTGATATCCCAACGGTGGTGCCATGATGAGGAAGCCAGGATCTGATGATGGCATCCCAGAGAAATCGAGGGGAACCTAAAGCTCCTGGTCGGTCCACATACGCCAACACCGAAGAAGCAACAGGTCCTCCACTGACTAAGGGATAAGAAGACTTATAAGCCCCTACATTGAATAAAAACTTTGACTTTGACTGTTGACTTTGACTTTTGACTTTTGACTTAGACTTTTGATTTTGACTTTGTCTTTGACGTAGTAGCGACTGATGCTTTTTTAATTTTTTTCGTTGATTTTCTTAAAAATTATTGTTTCATGATTGCTAAATAAAGGGACTTTAAATTATATATCTCCTAATGAAACTTGGGTAGTTAGGCTACTGGACATATTATTCTTCTCGTATGTAGCTAAAATATAAAGTACTGATAGAATACATGAATCATCGTGATATGTATTTGTAAGAATGTGACGGTAATATTCATTATTATTTCCTCAAAATAACTTTACATAATAAATCTTAGCTTCTTTATGACTATCTGCTAAGATATCTACTATTTAAAAATAAGTTGGGTTTTCCTTCCTGACGATTTAACTCGAGAACGGCCGGACCGATTTTGATGAAACTTTTTGTGTGGGTTCGAGTGGGTCCAGGGATGGTTTATAGCAAAGAAAATTCAGCATTGCACCCGTGCGAAGCCGGGGCGGGTCGCTAGTTATATATAGAAAGACGTAGATATGTTACTAGAGCACGGAAAATGAGGCCGACAAATGTAGTTAATTAACCACATTTTATCTAGTCGCATTGTATTTCAAGTCGTATTTTAAGCGCAACTCTTAACAGATAGCTCTCTTTTTCTTTATAATTCGTTCCGTATCATCTTTCCCCGTCATTGTTGTATCCTATAAATACGCTAAGAAGTAAGTATGTACATGTTGTAGCACACTCGTAGGGGATCAATTTTCAAACGCAAGCAGTATAAATATAACTCATCCTTACTTTAATATCTTTGACTTTTTGTGATAATTTACTATCGCCGTGCGTCGATATCTGCGTCCTGCCTGTGCTCACGCGACGCTTACCGCATGTTCATTGATAATGTAAACTGATTTGACTTATAATAAGAGTCAAAGTTATAAATAGATGGAAATTGTGACTTGATCTGAAGGTTCTAAGGTCTCTTGATCCTTACATAAATAATTTTGCAGAATAAAACGGGTTTTTAACTTTACGTTCATATTGTCGTTAATTAACTATGAAGCACACTTGAAATATATTTGAATTATAGTTCGAATATTGTACATCAGAACAATATAAGTAACATTCCTTTGCAAATTCAAAAATAAAACCGCACGTGCAGCGCACTGTGTTAAAAACATGTTTTTTTTACTTTACGTGCCCAAGTTTATTGTCTTTTTGTCTAAAAAATTCGGGTTTTTATGATCTATATTAGTTGTCGGTACTGCAAAAGGGTTGCGGCCAGGTGGCTATCCTTCTTGGAATGCCGACAACCGCCGCCGCCGATAAAAATAACAATGCAACCTACCTGGGACACCTACAATATAAAGCCCGTTCTGATCAGTGTTCACTTGTCTTTTGCGGAAGGTAGTCGTTGGCTGTTCTGTTGCAAAATGTCGGATAACATTGAGCGAGAGATGGATGGCATTTTATGTTCGGATTCCGAGTAAGTGTATTTTATTTTCAAAAGTGTGGTGCAAAGTAATGTGAATGTGAAACATTTTAATTCAACAAATAATTTGTTCAGGGAATCAAGGCGATCCTCTGATGGTAGTGAGTCTTCTTCATCTTCATCGTCGGAGTCTGAAGAGGAAGTTCTCCCGAGCAACGAGTGGAGTGCTACAGGCACTCAGCCCACGCTTCGTTTTACAGCGACACCACGACTCAACGTTGGCCCAGCTGAGTACCCTATTGATTATTTCAATTTATTTTTTTCTACAACTTTCTTGGCCAGCCTTGTGTCGAGTATGAATACTCATGCTATTCAAACGCTAGTAGAAAGCAGTGGTCCTCATTCTAGGATTTCGAGATGGACTGACACCAATATTGCAGAAATTCAAATCTTTTTAGCTTTGCTTTTTCACATGGGTCATATTAAAATGAACAGGATAAACGATTACTGGAGGCGCGGTAGATTATTCAGCTTGCCTTTTGCAAAATTCATTAGTCGAGACAGATTTCTGTTACTTTTACGAAACTTAAGTTTTTATACAGAGGATGATAATGATACAGTTCCACAAACGCGCAATACGAAAGGAATCATTAACTTTTTTAACAATTTAATGCATTCATTGGTGACTCCGTCTCGAAATTTGACAATTGATGAATCACTTGTCTTATGGCGCGGTCGCTTGAGGATCGGGCAATATATAAAGGGCAAACGCCACAAACATGGAATAAAGTTGTATGTCTTAACAACTTCAGAGGGCTTTTGTCAAAAAATCCATTTGTATTGTGGCTCGTCGGATCCTGATGTAGGGGGAAGGGGCCATGCTAATAAAGTAGTCATGTTGCTGATGGAAAATTATTTGAATCAGGGATATTGCCTCCATATGGATAGTTTCTTTAATAGTGTGGGTCTTGCGGAGGACCTGTTAGATAAGAAGACTTATTTGACAGGGACTTTGAGGGCCAAAAGATTGCGGAACCCTTTTTTTGTGACCACTAATGTTGCCAGGGGATCTTGTTTATATAAGTATAATCGCCGGGGGGTGTGCGTTGCCAATTTCGCTGATAGGAGGCGTGTTTTAGCTATCTCAACGCAGCATGGCGGAGAGCTAGTTGAAACACGCAACCGCCGTAATATTAATGTAAATAAACCGAAAATGATTTTGGAATACAATAAATATATGAAAGAAGTTGACTGTGAAGATCAACTTCTTTCATATTATTCGTGTTATAATAAGTCAATGCGGTGGTACAAAAAAATATTGGTTCACGTTTTTCAAGTCATGTTTTTGAATGCACACCTTATATACAGTCTCAGCTCTCCTACTTCCGAAAACATGTCATTTTATGATTTCCGTATTAATGTTATTAAAAGTCTTTTAAATATCACGGATGACGAACACAACAGACCGACACCTAGTAGTTCCTCAAGTTCCCAGTTCAGGACCACCGATTTAGGTGAAATCATTCACTTGCCGAAAGACTGTCCGAAAGACGACAGAGGCAAACCCAAACGACGTCGCTGTGCGTGGTGTTGGGATAAAAACAAAGTCCGTAAAATGACTCACTTTTATTGTCCCATATGCCCTAAGCAGCCAGGGCTGTGTATTAGTTGTTTTGGTGAATTTCATAGTTATAAAGAATGATTATTTTTCCAGTGTCTTAGGTACCTACCGATAATTTTTTTTTTTATAATTTTGAGTAGTTATTTTCATTTACATACAAGTAATTTTCCATGTACAATGTGTATATTTTTGTTACCATGGCATTTTCGCGAAAACTATTGAACTGATTAAATAGGATAACATGATTATTTAGGCGCTGCCCTCGCTGATCCCTTTTCACCGTTTCCCTGTAAATTTTGCGTAAATCCCTGCTTACTGCATGCCTTAATTACGTAAGCGACCTCTTAAAAATTTCATGTTTCTAGACGAATCTGTTAGAGCCACAAATATGTTGATGTCAGTCAGTCAGTTTCACGTCTAATAATTCAAGAATAATTAGATATAGGTGCATTAGTTATCATATAGATACTACATAATTTGTGTTTCAGGTCCTCCGGCCGGGGGAGTTCATCAGTAGCATTAAGTTGTAACGGTTTTTTTTTTCAAATTGTTAAAGATATTGTTTTATATAGATTAAATATATCCTATTTAAATTAAAGATATGCCCTAATTGATAGATTTAATTTTAGCATGTTTTGTATTGTTGTATTATAAGAAAAGGACATCTAAGTATATAGCTTTGACTATTCTTACAGAATATTTTATTTCTTGTAATTTTCATAACATCTATTAGATTATAAGATCATCAATGAAATTTCCATTTACTTTTTGCACATTTTCATATTCATAAATATGTAATGTATAGATTTTAAGGATTAGCTACATGTAATGTTGACTTTCTAGTATATCTATTCTATACTATAAGATTTTACATTATACCTTTTTCAAGATGTTATTATCTGATACTGTAATGTACATAGCATCTAGATAATTATGTGACTAGCAATGTTTATCTATACATATAATAAAACTCTAACGGGGCCGTGTCTGTACATTAAATATTTTTTGAAAATTTTAACGGTAGTGTATATAGTTATCGATATAGATACCGAAACACCAATTTTTGGAATTTTTGTCTGTCTGTCTGGTTGTGCACGCATCACTCAAAAACTACTGGACGGATTTTGATGAAATTTGGTATGGAGATAACTGAGTACCCGGGTCAACATCTAGGATACTTTTTATTTCAGGAAAATATCTCATTCCCACGGGAAAATATAAAAACTGGTTAAAAAGTACTACTACTACGTACGTACGTACTACTCCGAAACGATAACACCTAGAAACTTGAAAAATGGTATGAAGGTGTCTGATATGTCAAAGAAAATTGGTATGAAGGGATTTTTGGAAATTCCCACGGGAACGGGAATAAACTAAATCCAATCGGCAAAACGCCGCTGGGCACCCGCAATTCGAAATATGGTATGTAGGTGTCTTAAATATGTCGTAGGCAACCACTATGAAGGGATTTTCGGAAATTCCCACGGGAACGGGAATAAACGGAATCCACGCGGGCAACGCCGCTGGGCATCCGCTAGTAACTAATAATACTATTGGAATAGTCACATAAATCTTTTTATCTCCTTAGGTATTATATTTTTTACAATGTACCCCTGAACATTTTTAAAAGATGCAATAGCTACAGAGTTTCTTTCGCCGTTTCTTCTCTGTAGTAGGCCACTTTTGAAACGGTAGTAGAATCTCTTTTTACTATATTTGCAAATAAATTATAATATCAAATACTTAATGTTGTTTTTTTTAATACTACATAATAACACCCACTATTAATAAAATAAAGGGGTATTTTAAGATATCAAACACAAAACTAAGGTAGATTAGGGTAGATGGAATTAAGCCCTACTAAGTTATAAATGGATCCATTTCTGTAGACAACAAAGTGGCACTTAGAAACGTCAACAAGTTAAGAATACAGAACATAATATTCACAAATATTGTTGTAGTGTATACCTACAATTAATGTTGATGAAGTAAAATGTGATGCAGTAATATATTATGGACTCAAATGTAGTGTTCTGTGAGCACAGGCGCTCCTGTCCATCAGGACGCTAACGTGAGTGTCGGTGCGCATTGTCGCGCGGCGTAAATGGACGCTGAGTGAGCGTCCTGAGTACTGGACCTCAACATTATTTCCTCAGTCGATGAAACTTTGCAGGATTGTAGTATAGTATGGGACAATACTTGCATAAAAAAATAAAAAAAAAACCTAACCGAAGGTTTTTAAACTAAAAAAAAAATTTTTTTTGGTAGATATTTTGATAATTTCTGAAAATAATGTAGCGAGATGGTTTCTATTTTGGATTTTCCTATTGGAAGTACACAGCGACTATTAAATGACATTCCAGTTAAAAAAATGGACTGAGCAATTTTCCCGTGCAAGGCACATATACGTCTGAGTTTTGTTGTTTCTACTAGGAGATTTTTTGGATATTTCGCATATAGCTTTCTTAACACACATTAATATTGCTGGCGAAGAAAATTTTGACAGAGCATTTTTACCAACAAAGATATCAAATAATTATGTATTTCAGTAAAAATACCTAACTTCGGTTAGGTTTTTTTTTTTGATTTTTTTATGCAAGTATTGTCTCATACTATACTACAATCCTGCAAAGTTTCATCGACTGAGGAATTAAAGTGTGTCTACCGATTGGATTACATTTATACTTCAACAATCTATAAGCATACAGAAGACAGGAAGCGACTTTGTTTTATACTACGAGATAACTTACAAACATATGAGTCATATCATGACTGCTGGGTCTCAAATAGTCAAATATTAAGTAAGGATGAGTTATATTCATACTGTTTGCGTTTGAAAATTGATCCCCTACGAGTGTGCTACAACATGTACATACTTACTTCTTAGCGTATTTATAGTATAGAATACAATAATGACGAGGAAAGATGATACGGAATGAAGTATAAAGAAAAAGAGAGCTATCTGTTAAGAGTTAAAAAAAATACTTTGTCTACGTCGCACATCTGTCTCTATGTGCTCTAGCTGATGAAAATTAATTTTTGAATGAATAAAAATTAGCTTTTCATTTCTTAACCCTTGTGAAAAATACTATTAGGTTTGTCACTTTATCTTCATTATCCGATATACCTGACAAAATTTTTTTTGGAATTACCTACTTTTGAAATCTCTCCCAACCCCCAGTAGCACTAAGGCACAAAATATATGTGAACTATTGGTACCCAATAGTTGCAAGTGTACAAAAAATATCGATGATGTTACTGTAAAGAAAAGTTTAATGAGACCATGACGTGCCGGCAATTTTTTTTGTCTTGGTGATTAAAACGGAACCCCAAAAATGTATAAATTAAAACCAGGAACCATGATCAATGATTTTTAAGCTTTTTTTGGATTGGAGTGTGTCTAAAACCCATCTACATTATTACACCTACTACTTATTTTGTACTTATTGTTATTAGGTGGGGATGTGGCGTTTGAGCCACTGGCGTCGCGTGCAGCGCCTCGAACGCCACATCTCTCAAAATTCATTATAACATAATTATGTACAAGTAAACTATACAATAAAATATACATAAAACTCTACAGTTGAATAAAATTCTCGGGTATATTTAATATTGCAATAACTGTATTTTTACATTATGAATTTTACATAGTCCGTTTACTCAGTTAGTAGTGACCCTGCCTTCTGTGCGGTCGTGGGTTCGATTCCCACTCGGGACGTACATTTTGTGTCCAGGAACTTATTTGTTTTTTGCGTATCTGGGTGATTCTATTGATCAACAGTTGTTTAAAATCCACAGTATAGGCTTTGCCCAGTTCAAGACTAAATAACCGCGTGTTGATTGTCCTACCATATTATTATTATATTACGCCGGATCCCCTACGGGGTAGACAGAGCTAATGGAGTGCTACTGCAGACGATCTTGACACAACTCTTTTACTTCATCAACATTAATTTGTAGGTATACACTAAAACGCTACAACAATTATTTGTAAATATTATGTTCTGTATTCTTAAGGCGAGTAGTGTCGTGAAACGGTCATCTTTGAAGGCATAAGGCTTATAAACGAGCAATCACAATATTCCAGAAAAAATATATGTTAAGCATTGATACATAATCTTTATTTTCATAACAGGAAATGGTTGTAGAATATTATTTACTTATTAAAAAAATATTGCAACGAGGCTGTTTTAAATTTTAAATTCGATTCTTCTTCTAATCCACTAGAGATATTTTCATAGCTCTTGCGGGAAAACATTGATAATTCATTTATCTTACATTTCATAAGACCATTTTTTAAAAGAACAATTAGTTTTTACGCAAATTACGAAATAGCAGTTTTACAACAAAGCGTCTCTAGCGGGTCCGTGCGCGGGCGACGGGAGCCAGTCCAGCGCAGACATTCAAGGAGAGAGGCCGCGCGCCGCGTTGCCGCTGCGCGCTCGAATTTTTACGCATTTTATGTGTAGTACAGTGTGCAAAGAGGGATGTCTTTTGAACTTTTAACACAATAAATAATTATGAAAAATTGTTACTGGTTTATAAAAAAATTAAATATCTAGAATTTTGTAATATTATTGTAAATATACATACATTTAAAATAATGTTTCGATTAATAATTGTTATTCTAATATTTTTATATATTGACCTCCTGTAGCTTCCAAAAGCTTAGAATATGAACACAACTTGCATGTATTTATAAAAATAAATACGTTAGGGTTTCGCAAAGAATACGTATAAATAAACATAATAATCTAAAAAGTTGAAATATGCACTTCTATCTACTATATAAAAATAAGTCGGGTTTTCCTTCTTGACGCTATAACTCCAGAACGGCCGGACCGATTTCGATGAAACTTTTTGTGTGGGTTCGAGTGGGTCCAGGGATGGTTTATACGGTAGCAAAACAACGTTTGCCCGGGGCAACTAGTCTATAAATATAATAAAATTGTAACTGATTTACAGACATAAAATATATTTAAGAAAAATGAATGTGTCTTCATAACAGCAATAGAAATCAAAAGTATTATTATTTAGAATTCATCATAACATCGTATATCATAACAAGTAATAGCAAACATCATTACTCTCTTTATGAGGCAGTCGGGTAAAGGATACAAAACATAAAGATTGTTTCAAGGGAACAAAGGGGTCTTTATTAGTTATTGGAAACCTCAATTTATTGAAGTGGAACTGAAGATACCTACTCCTAATGGATTTTCAACCGACTTCAAAAAAGGAGCAGGTTCTCAATTTCGACTGCGTGTTTTTTTATGTTCCCTCAGAACTTTCGACTGGGTGAACCGAATTTGATGATTCTTTTTTTTATTTGAAAGCTGTTACTTCCCGTGTAGTCCAGTTCTGACAATGGCATCCATGAGAAAACCATACAAGTTGAAGTCTGTTTTTTACTCTTTCGAGTTCTATGTTATGTATGCAAAACATTACCATACCAACCATAGTAATGTAAGCAACGGATCCGATCCGGTCCGATGTGACCTGATCCGATCCGGTCCGATGTGACTTGATCCGATCCGGTCCGATGTGACCTGATCCGATCCGCTCCGATATGACCTGATCCGATCCGTTCCGATGTGACCTGATCCGATCCGGTCCGATGTGACCTGATCCGATCCGCTCCGATGTGATCTGATCCGATTCAGTCTGATGTGGTCTGATCCGATCCGGTCCGATTTTTTGATCTGGTCCGATCCCATCCAATATGATGCAATCAGGTCCGGTACTATCCGGTTTGGGCCTATCGGGTCCGATCTGATCCTATCCGACCTGGTCTGGTCTGATCAGATCGGTCCCGACCGATCCAGTTCAGATCAGATCGAACCCGAACGGATCTAACCAGACCGGATCGGACCACATCGGACTGTACCCAACCGGATCGGATCGGACGGAAAACACCCAATTCGCAAATCACTATAGATGTTCCTATAATATTTGAAGAGTTTCCTTGATTTCTCCAGACTCCCATCAGCAGATCCTGACTTAATGATAGTGGGAACAACACCTGGAAAGTATAGGATTTCAAACAAAAAAAGAATTTTCGGAACCTGTCCTGTCGACTTCGAGTAATCGGGGAAAAAACCGACAAACTGAGAACCTCGCGCTTTTTTTGAAGTCGGCTAATAACATTATTAGACACAAAATAAAATGAGGAAAAGATGTACATAGACAATGTTTATTACCATGATCCATGTTAGCTTTCACGAATCTCCTTCATTAAATCGTTTTTTTTATTTAACCAACTTAAAAAAAGAAGAGAAAGTTAGCAGTGTCGAAATCTTTTATTTCTTTTTTTGTGTGTTCCCAGATTACTCGAAGACTGCTTGCTGCGATTCGGGAAATTGTTTTTTCGTTTGAAATCGTATACTTTCCAGGTAGAACCTTACTCATCAGGTCAGGATCCGATGATGGGATCCTCGAGAAATCGAGGGAACTCTTCCAATATTATAAATCTATGAATATTATAGTGTACACCTATGGCAATTTGGGTTTAACTAGTACATTTACTCTTGGTAAGCACCATTTAGTGAAGTGGAACTGATGATGAAGACCAGATTGGGCTACCTGAACTACTCAATGATTAGTATTTTATTTGTTGCGATTGTATTAATAATAATAATATTACTTTTATTAGTATTACTTTGACAGAGTTGCCAAGCATTTTATGCTCGTCCGTCACAATGCATACTACCTATGGTTAGTGGAGTTGATGGTGAAGTGACAGGAGAATTCTTCCACAATTTAGCTTTCTAGGTTTTTGTTATCAGTTTATTATAATTACTAAAAGATGTTTGGTGTTCGAAGTAACGTTCCATTCACAAAATGTTTTGTTATGAATGTTAGATCAAAGATTCATTTTTATATTGATGCAAGTTTCGTTTTGTATTGTATATATTTTATTACTGACCCTACTGCATTATCAAGACGCGTGGTCAAAATGCGGGGAAGCGCGGAGCGGGAAACATAAGCTCCGCCCTGAAGCCCAAGGCCGTTGGCGGCTACAGTCGCCTTAACTTGTTGACGTTTCTATGTGCCACTTTGTTGTCTACAGAAATGGATCCACTTATAACTTAGTAGGGCTCAATTCCATTTACCCTAATCTACCTTAGTTTTGTGTTTGATATCTTAAAATACCCCTTTATTTTATTAATAGTGGGTGTTATTATGTACTGTTAAAAAAAACAACATTATTTGATATCATAATTTATTTGCCAATATAGTAAATAGAGATTCTACTACCGTTTCAAAGGTGGCCTACTACAGAGAAGAAACGGCGAAAGAAACTCTGTAGCTATTGCATCTTTTGAAAAATGTTCACGGGTACATTGTAAAAAATATAATACCTAAGAAGATAAAAAAAATTATGTGAGTATTCTAATAGTATCATTAGTTATAAACATTGCTAGTCACATAAGTAAAGAGAGGTCACATAATTATCTAGATGCTATGTAAACTACAGTATCAGGAGATCGATTTTTGAATCTCACCAAGTGACTAATTCTCACCGATGTGAGTGATTTCCGAAAGTTCGTATTTTTGAAACTCATCGGTGACTTGAATTTGTCATACCTATGATATCGATTTACGAGTGCCCCTACCCACTCATAATTAAAATCACCATGCGATTGTTTTTGACAGTTGACGTATGTGCCATCTGCCAAAAGGGCCAAAGTATGTTTTTTGGAAGAATTAGCAGCGGGGCTCGATTGTGATATTTTATGATTGCAACGATTTATTGAAAACAGCGTGTGACTTTATAAAATACGGCTTTTGGAAAATGTTGACTTCAAAGTCATCGATGATAATTTTAGTCACCGGTGATTTTGATATCACCAGTGAGATTCAAAAATCGCACTCCAGATAATAACATCTTGAAAAAGGTATAATGTAAAATCTTATAGTATAGAATAGATATACTAGAAAGTCAACATTACATGTAGCTAATCTTTAAAATCTATACATTACATATTTATGAATATAAAAATGTGCAAAAAGTAAATGGAAATTTCATTGATGATCTTATAATCTAATAGATGTTATGAAAATTACAAGAAATAAAATATTCTGTAAGAATAGTCAAAGCTATATACTTAGAAATGTTCTTTTCTTATAATACAACAATACAAAACATGCAAAATTAACTTTTATAATAAAAATTGTATATGCGGGTACATCAATTAGGGCAATATCTTTATTCTATATAAAACAATATCTTTAACAATTTGGAAAAAAAACCGTTACAACTTAATGCTACTGATGAACTCCCCCGGCCGGAGGACCTGAAACACAAATTATGTAGTATCTATAATAATAATAATATAATCTCACGCCTTTTTTATCTCCGAGGGGGTAGGCAGAGATATTCCATTACTGGATATACCCACATTTCACGAGATATATTGGACCCCTAAACGTGATAGGTGGTGAGCCCATCGCCGGACCGGGTCTGTTTACACATGTCTTGCGGGTTTTCTCACGATGTTTTCCTTCACCGTCGAGCTAGTGATAAAAATGTACGTAAGTTTTTGAAAAACTCATTGGTAAATGCCAGGATTCGAACCCGAGCCTCACTGATTTTCGGCCGGCTCTTTAACCGTTCGGGCTATCACTGCAATGTAGTATCTATATGATAACTAATGCACCTATATCTAATCATTCCTGTTTGTATAAAGGTGAAACTGACTGACTGACATCAACATATTTGTGGCTCAGATTCGTCAAGAAACGTGAAATTTTTTAGAGGTTGCTTACGTAATTAAGGCATGCAGTAAGCAGGGATTTACGCAAACTTTACAGGGAAACGGGGACAAGGGATCAGATCGGGCAGCGCCTAAATAATCATGTTATCCTATTTAATCAGTTCAATAGTTTTCGCGAAAATGCCATGGTAACAAAAATATACACATTGTACATGGAAAATTACTTGTATGTAAATGAAAATAACTACTCAAAATTATCAAAAAAATATATCGGTACCTAAGACACTGGAAAAATAATCATTCTTTATAACTATGAAATTCACCAAAACAACTAATACACAGCCCTGGCTGCTTAGGGCATATGGGACAATAAAAGTGAGTCATTTTACGGACTTTGTTTTTATCCCAACACCACGCACAGCGACGTCGTTTGGGTTTGCCTCTGTCGTCTTTCGGACAGTCTTTCGGCAAGTGAATGATTTCACCTAAATCGGTGGTCCTGAACTGGGAACTTGAGGAACTACTAGGTGTCGGTCTGTTGTGTTCGTCATCCGTGATATTTAAAAGACTTTTAATAACATTAATACGGAAATCATAAAATGACATGTTTTCGGAAGTAGGAGAGCTGAGACTGTATATAAGGTGTGCATTCAAAAACATGACTTGAAAAACGTGAACCAATATTTTTTTGTACCACCGCATTGACTTATTATAACACGAATAATATGAAAGAAGTTGATCTTTACAGTCAACTTCTTTCATATATTTATTGTATTCCAAAATCATTTTCGGTTTATTTACATTAATATTACGGCGGTTGCGTGTTTCAACTAGCTCTCCGCCATGCTGCGTTGAGATAGCTAAAACACGCCTCCTATCAGCGAAATTGGCAACGCACACCCCCCGGCGATTATACTTATATAAACAAGATCCCCTGGCAACATTAGTGGTCACAAAAAAAGGGTTCCGCAATCTTTTGGCCCTCAAAGTCCCTGTCAAATAAGTCTTCTTATCTAACAGGTCCTCCGCAAGACCCACACTATTAAAGAAACTATCCATATGGAGGCAATATCCCTGATTCAAATAATTTTCCATCAGCAACATGACTACTTTATTAGCATGGCCCCTTCCCCCTACATCAGGATCCGACGAGCCACAATACAAATGGATTTTTTGACAAAAGCCCTCTGAAGTTGTTAAGACATACAACTTTATTCCATGTTTGTGGCGTTTGCCCTTTATATATTGCCCGATCCTCAAGCGACCGCGCCATAAGACAAGTGATTCATCAATTGTCAAATTTCGAGACGGAGTCACCAATGAATGCATTAAATTGTTAAAAAAGTTAATGATTCCTTTCGTATTGCGCGTTTGTGGAACTGTATCATCATCATCCTCTGTATAAAAACTTAAGTTTCGTAAAAGTAACAGAAATCTGTCTCGACTCATGAATTTTGCAAAAGGCAAGCTGAATAATCTACCGCGCCTCCAGTAATCGTTTATCCTGTTCATTTTAATATGACCCATGTGAAAAAACAAAGCTAAAAAGATTTGAATTTCTGCAATATTGGTGTCAGTCCATCTCGAAATCCTAGAATGAGGACCACTGCTTTCTACTAGCGTTTGAATAGCATGAGTATTCATACTCGACACAAGGCTGGCCAAGAAAGTTGTAGAAAAAAATAAATTGAAAAAATCAATAGGGTACTCAGCTGGGCCAACGTTGAGTCGTGGTGTCGCTGTAAAACGAAGCGTGGGCTGAGTGCCTGTAGCACTCCACTCGTTGCTCGGGAGAACTTCCTCTTCAGACTCCGACGATGAAGATGAAGAAGACTCACTACCATCAGAGGATCGCCTCGATTCCCTGAACAAATTATTTGTTGAATTAAAATGTTTCACATTCACATTACTTTGCACCACACTTTTGAAAATAAAATACACTTACTCGGAATCCGAATATAAAATGTGATCCATCTCTCGCTCAATGTTATCCGACATTTTGCAACAGAACAGCCAACGACTACCTTCCGCAAAAGACAAGTGAACACTGATCAGAACGGGCTTTATATTGTAGGTGTCCCAGGTAGGTTGCATTGTTATTTTTATCGGCGGCGACGGTTGTCGGCATTCCAAGAAGGATAGCCACCTGGCCGCAACCCTTTTGCAGTACCGACAACTAATATAGATCATAAAATCCCGAATTTTTTAGACAAAAAGACAATAAACTTGGGCACGTAAAATTAAAAAAAATAATGTTTTTAACACAGTGCGCTGCACGTGCGGTTTTATTTTTGAATTTGCAAAGGAATGTTACTTATATTGTTCTTTATGATGTACAATATTTGAACTATAATTCAAATATATTTCAAGTTTGCTTCATAGTTAAATAACGATAATATGAACATAAATTTAAAAACCCGTTTTATTCTGCAAAAATATTTAGATTTGACCTTAGAACCTTCAGATCAAGTCACAATTTCCATCTATTTATAGCTTCGACTCTTATTATAAGTCAAATCAGTTCACATTATCAATGAACGTGCGGCGTCGCGTGAGCACAGACTGGACGCAGATATCGACGCAAGGCGAGAGTCAATTATCACAAAAAGTCAAAGATATTTAAGTAAGAATGAGGTATATTCATACTGCTTGCGTTTGAAAATTGATCCTCTACGAGTGTGCTACAACATGTACATACTTACTTCTTAGCGTATTTAATGGATACAACAATGACGGAGAAAGATGATACGGAACGAATAATAAAGAAAAAGAGAGGTATCTGTTAAGAGTTGCGCCTAAAATACGACTTGAAATACAATGCGACTAGATAAAATGTGGTTAATTAACTACATTTGTCGGCCTCATTTTCCGTTCTCTAGTAATATATCTACATCTCTCTATATATAATATCTTTGCAAAAAGTAGTTTTTATTATAAAAGTAAACACTAAAATCATAAAAACTACTTTTTTTAATAATTAAGAGTAACATTTTATTTCTCCTACAGTTTACTGTTATAATTCGTAATGGGACATTGTACGAATAGGACTTTATGCGAATGGGACTTTATGCGAATGGGCCCTTTTGCGAATGGGACCATATGCGAATAAGACTTTTTGCGAATGGGACGTTTTGAGAATGGGACATTCTTCGAATAGGACGTTTTGCGAATAGGACGTTTCGCGAATAGGACATTTTTTTTCGGTGGGATGTTTTGCGAATGGGAAGTTCTGCGCCTAAACCTCGTAGAGCACAAGGACGCTGACGGACTGTTCTTGAGCACCCGGGTGGCAAAGTGTGTCCTTGCATTTCGCGTGTGCTAACGACACACCCTGATGTTCACTTGCGCACTACTAATTAACATGGAATTTTGTACGTCAGCAGCGAAAGTGCGTAAAAAAAATACTTTGTCTATGTCGGACATCTGTCTATATGCTCTCTGCTTGCCCTGACTGCAATGGCTACTGAGCTCTTTTCCATGTAGATAAATCCTCGTTAATTCTACGCCTGTTATTTCTTTTTTACCATAATCCATCACAGATCCTAAACCTCAATAGTATTTTGATGCGATTTACACTAATAGAAAGTACGATGCGATCAAACACATAAGTTGTAAAAAAAACAAGTCTCGCAACTCAGTTCTTCTACCGTAAAAAGTTGTGACCAAGTCGGTTTATATTACTGGATATACCCACATTTCACGAGATATATTGGACCCCTAAACGTGATAGGTGGTGAGCCCATCGCCGGACCGGGTCTATTTACACATGTCTCAGAATTAATTCTGAGACCTGCTGGTTTCCTCACGATGTTTTCCTTCACCGTCGAGCTAGTGATAAATATGTACGTAAGTTTTTGAAAAACTCATTAGTAAATGTAAATCTTAATATGTTTTACTAAACAGATTGAGTTGGCAATCGCACTAAGCAATCATAATATAAAGTATTACCTGTGAGATAAGTACATTGCGTATTCTTGCGATCCCGTATTCCCAAAAGAACGGTAACTACGCTGGCGAAACCGCTAATAGTAGTATAAAATTAAATTCCGGAATCAAAGCTCCTTCTTGCATAAGAAACTACGATCAAATACGTCGGTCACGAGAATGATGAATGGGAACTATTATCAGTTTCATGGGAACGGGAAAGGGAATAACACCCTTAATCCTTACTAATCCTTATCCCTTATGTTATATATAAATGCGAAAGTAGCTCGGCGTGTGTTACACAATCACGCCTAAAATACTGAACGGATTAAAATGAAATTTGGTACAGAGATAGACATAGCCTACTTTGGCGCTGCTAGTCACTACATAGTATAAAACAAAGTCGCTTTCTCTGTCCCTATATCCCTATGTGCTTATGTCCCTATGTCCCTTTGTATGCTTAAGTCTTACAACTACGCAACGGATTTTGATGCGGTTTTTTTAATAGATAGAGTGATTCAATTAAGAGGAAGGTTTTAGTGTTAGCATTGCACCCGTGCGAAGCCGGGGCGGGTCGCTAGTTTGGTATAAATTAAACTCGTTTCTCGAGCCAAACTCATTCACTATGATAAAAATCTGTAGAGGAGTAATAAAAACTATAAATTGTCTATACCTAACGAGGTGATCGTAAAAACTCGAGCCATGTGCGTCAAGTTGAAAGGGAAGAGTTTAGGGTTCGCTCCGTAAAGGTAGGGTTGCCATCTCTAAGATTGGGCAACCAGGACAAGCGTGAAAACCCCTCGAAGGAGGATACTGAAAACCAGCATTGATGCTGAGGATCCTTCCGTTTCATCTGCGTTTGTATGAAATGTACCTACTCTTAGATTAAGTTAAAATTACAACATTATGTATCATTTTGTACACGTGGGTGAATAAAGTGCTTTATTATTATTATTATTTTAGAGCCCAGAACCCGGACATGTCAACAAGTTTTTACACTTAGTCAGTATAAAAAATGTTGTTGAATAATAATAATAAATAATATAATCTCACGCCTTTCATCCCCGCGGGGGTAGGCAGAGGTATTCCATTAGGTACTGGATATACCCACATTTCACGAGATACATTGGACCCCTAAACGTGATAGGTGGTAAGCCCATCGCCGGACCGGGTCTATTTACACATGTCTCAGAATTAATTCTGAGACCTGCGGGTTTCCTCACGATGTTTTCCTTCACCGTCGAGCTAGTAATAAATATGTACGTAAGTTTTTGATAAACTCATTGGTACATGCCAGGATTTGAACCCGAGCCTTACTGATATTCGGCCACTGTTGTTGAAAATGTTATAAATCACCTTTTTATTTACTTTTAGACCTTAAAATTTAATGGGTGTTATTTAAATGGTTAGCAGAGTATTCGAATTTTGTAAGCAGAAAAATATAATCTGTAAGCAGAAATAGCTAATTGGTCAGCAACTCATGGCCAGCAAACATTACAAAACCTATCAGCAATTTATGTCATTCTGGATGGCTGTAATTATTTTTGAGCTGCAATGAGCTGCTACTGTTTAATAAAATTTTGGTAAGCACTCAGAGGGGAAGCCAAAAAATATTTTTGAGCTTCATATAAAAGTAGCAAAAATAATCTCAGCAAACTTGTCATGCGCAAAATGGGCGCATTGCTTACATAGATTAGGAAGGACTTTGGATTATGCAACTTTTATGATTATGATTATTATTACGATTACAAGTGGTGGTGGTGGTGGTGGTAGTGGTGGTAGTGGTGGTGGTGGTGTTAGTGGTAGTGGCAGTGGTGGTGGTTGTGGTGGCTGTGGTGGTTGTGGTAATGGTAGAGGGAGTAGGCGTGGGAGTTGGGGGTAGGAATGGGGTGTAGGAGTTCGGTGTAGGAAGGTGTAGGAGGTAGTGGGAGGTAGTAGAAGGTAGTAGGAGGTAGTGGAAGGTAGTAGGAGATAGGAGGAGGTAATAGGAGGTAGGAGGAGGTAGTAGGAGATAGTAGGAGGTAGTAGGAGGTAGGAGGCGGCAGGAGGAGGTGGTAGGAGGAGGTAGGAGGAGTTAGTAGGAGGTAGTAGGAGATAGGAGGAGGTAGTAGGAGGTAGGAGGAGGTAGTAGGAGATAGGAGGAGGTAGTAGGAGGTAGGAGGAGATAGGAGGAGGTAGTAGGAGGTAGGAGGCGGCAGGAGAAGGTGGTTGGAGGAGGTAGGTGGAGGTAGGAGGACGTAGTAGGAGGTAGGAGGAGGTGGTAAGAGGAGGTAGAAGGATGTAGTAGGAGGCAGTAGGATATAGTAGGAGGTAGTAGGCGGTAGTAGGAGGTAGGAGGGGGTAGGAGGAGGTAGGAGGAAGGAAAGGGGTAGCTCCTACCTCCTACTACCCCCTACTACATCCTCCTACCTCCTCCTACCACCTCCTAAAACCTCCTACCACCTCTTACCACCTCCTCCTACCCTCCTAGCTCCTCCTACCCCTTTTCCCTCCTCCTACCCCCTCCTACCTCCTACTACCACCTCCTCCCACCTCCTCCTACCACCTCCTACCTCCTCCTGCCACCTCCTCCTGCCACCTCCTCCTACCACCTCCTCCTGCCGCCTCCTACCTCCTACTACCTCCTACTACATCCTACTACCTCCTACTACATCCTCCAACCTCCTCCTACCACCTGGAGGAGGTATGAGAGGGTAGGAGCGGGTAGGTGGGAATGAGAGTGGGAGTGGGAGTGGCTATAGTATATTTTTTTACGACATGTTTTCTCTGCTGTTCAATCATGAAGTCTTGCTGACCAAGTAGTTATTTTGCGGACCAAGTAACTATTTTGCGGACTGAATGTTTATTATGCAAACCCATGTTATTGTAAGCTGCCTATTTCTGATTTAATTTTTGACCATTATCAAAATTATTTGCCGAACAGGGATTGCTGCCTGATTTTTTTATTTGCGAACAAAATCTTTGTATGCCGACCAAATGATTTAAATGCTGATTTTTTGTGGCTAACCAAATTTTTTTATTGCTGCCCATTTAATTACTTCTCAAATTTAATTTAGTTATATTTTCGGTGAATTTAGCGAGTCGGTTCGTTGGTTGAACTGATTTTGATGCGGTTATTTTAAAAGATAGGGTGATTCAAGGGAAACTTTTATATTATGTATATAATACATACAGAATATAGTAGAGAAACACTGATAATATCAAAGTATAAACCGAAGCGAACCGAGGGCGGGTCATTTGTATTTAAATAAATACCAGTTGAAGCAGTGATAGCCTTACGGTTAAAGAGCCGGCTGAAAATCAGTGAGGCTCGGGTTCGAATCCTGGCATGTACCAATGAGTTTTTCAAAGACTTACGTAAGTACATATTTATCACTAGCTCGACGGTGAAGGAAAACATCGTGAGGAAACCCGCAGGTCTCAGAATTAATTCTGAGACATGTGTAAATAGACCCGGTCCGGTGATGGGCTCACCACCTATCACGTTTAGGGGTCTAATATATCTCGTGAAATGTGAGTATATCTAGTAATGGAATACCTCTGCCTACCCCCTCGGGAATAAAAGGCGTGAGATAATACATACATAAATACCACTAAAACAATTCCTCGTAAACTCCCAATACATTTTATTTCTCCATAAAAACTAAATGGCAACACCATAACTTAAAATAACTGCCATCCGTTAAGGGAAGCTTATAACCAAATGAGATTCCTGGAGATTTATTATGCCATCGCGAACTAGGTCGAGGGTGTGTACTGAATAAATTATGTTATGGTCTAATGAAGGTTTATGGGACAATCGGATTAATGTTGGCAACACTGTTACCGTTTTTTGCCGCGCTTTGATCTTTCATTAGTTATACATAAATCAAATTTAAAAGTCTAGGTAAAAGATAATTACACTTACCTACCTTACTTTGAGATTTTTAAAGGTATATTATAAGATTTAGAAAATATCGAATAGACGAGTTTAGAGTATTGTCTATTAGACTAAGGACGTTTTTAAGTGTACTTATAATAAAAATCTCACGCCTTTTATCACCGAGGAGGTAGGCAGAGTTATTCCATTTTTGATTAGATATACCCACTTTTCACGAAATATTCTTTGGACCCCTAAAGGTGATCGGGTCTGTTTACACATGTTTCCTCACTAATGTTTTTCTTTACCGTCGAGCTAGTGATAAATATGTAGGTACGTAAGTTTTGAAAAACTCATTGGTAGGTACATGAAAGGATTTGAACCCGAGCCTCACTGATTATTATCGTGATACGGCTCTTTAACCGTAAGGCTATCACTACTCTTCTTTAATCTTCTTACATACCTACCTACATACTAGCCAAGTGGCATTGTACAATCTAATCGAATGTTCTTTTAGATTAATATGTATGGGATTGACATAAGCACTTGCCAACGAGCGCTAACGCTAATGTCAATCCCATACCTACATGTCAATCTAAAAGAACATTCGATTAGATTGTGCAATGCCACTTGGCTAGGGGGCAGGCCACTTCAGGACAACTTCTCGCAATACCTAGTACTTCAAGAGTTCTAGTGACCTATATCCTAGGAAATTTCCCCACTTGCCTGCCAGCGGGTGATATGGCCTAGAATTGAAGGGTTGGCAAATATGTCTGGGTCTTATTGACGTCATAGCACTTTATTATTGATGTTGCCCAGTGGGACGTTGTTTTATAGCCCTCGGACATTTCATTAAAACAACCGGCCAAGCGCAAGTTGGACTCGCAAAAGAAGAGTTCCGTACCACCGTAAAATAAAAACGCTTGTTTGGGGTCCCTTTAATTTTTAAAGGGTATTATAAGTTTGACGTGTATTTCTGCTCGTAATTCGTAGATCTCAAACGACTGAACCGATTTTGATTTAGTTTTTTGTTTGATGGGTGACGTAATCGAGAGCGTTCTATGGTTAAAGAAAATCTTTTCAGCCGTTAGTGTTTATATGTATTTTTTGTGTCTGGGTTTTTATATTTTTTTTGTGTTATTTACTTTTTTATTAGTTGTTGCTATAGCGGAAATAGAATTGAACCCTTAAATGTGATAGGTGGTGAGCCCATCGCCGGACCTGGGTGCTGTTACACATATCTCAGAATTAACTTGAGCCCGGCGGGTTTCCTAACGATGTTTTCCTCCACCGTACGTAAGTTTTGGAAAAACTCATTGGTAGGTACATCTTGCCAGGATTCAAACCCGGGCCTCACGAATGAGAAGCGGGCTCTATAACCACAAGGCTATCACTGCTCTACGAAATGGAACCTTAGTTCATATTGCTACCCACCTAACTGCCCTAATCGGTAAAAATAGGCATTACGTAGAAAGCGTTTCATCAATAGTTCCTATGCTGTCATATTGGCTCCCCTGTCTCTCAACAACATTTAAAGCAGTATGACCATAGATTTAGAATTTATGAGTATGACACTTATTTGCATTACTACCAACATAGCGGCATATGATTTTTTTTTCTTATTTTAAGGCATTGGCATTTTAGCCATCAGCACTAAACACCACACGAAATTCAAGATTTTTAGTTCTGCTTCAGAGCTATGCACAAAAATACATGTTTCTTCAAAACTTATCGAAATGTTACTTGGTTATCAACAGTAAAACGATAGTGCACTTTTACTGAGGATTTTAAGGAGGCTTCTTGAAGTAAATCGAAAAAGTCCATCGCACGCATTTTATCGAATTTCCAATTCACTGTATACTACCTCGGACATTTTCCACATAATATACTATCACTATTATGAGTTAAACGTACTATTACTTATTCTGTGGCTAAACCCCAAAATATACGGCAAAAAAAAAAACATGACGTCCCTCTTCGGATTCCCGCCAAAAAAATTACGGCATATATGAACTGTTCTAATGACGTAACAGTTTTACTTCGTTAAACTCAAGGCAAAGACAGCGACAGCCATAAATCCTCAAATCTGTGTTTTCCCCAAATATTTCCCCTGCTAATTGGACGGTGTCTTGACCTATAAGCCTGTCCAAATTGACAGAACATGTTTGCGTAGGGCTAAACATGTCACTGGGTTACGGGAGGAAAGTTTCTGGGTCAAGCCTGTGTTTATGGTAATGGCTTGGCTGAAAAACCACGGACATAATATTGTAGGTATGAAACGAAGTGGATTTTTGTATGAAGACCCTAACATTAAATTCTTAGTCGATGAAACTTTGCAGGACTGTAATATAGTATGAAATAATACGTACATAAAAAGAAAATTGTGTCTTAAATGGAAAATTTTAAGGCGCTGGTACACGTAACCAAAATATTTCCTATTATTCATTTATCCACTCTACTTTCTAATTTGTTAGGATAGATCAAAGAGATTTAAATGTACTAGGGTATAGAGAGGCCATTGGGAATATTTTCATACAAAAAGTTCAGTTATTAAGAACGCGAGCTGTCGTTCGGACATATACACTAGACTTATTACCTCTATGGTGGAGGAGGAAACCCGCAGGTCCCAGAATTAATTCTCAGACGTGTGGTAACAGACCCGGTCCGGCGATGGGCTCACCACCTAGGGGTCCAAAGAATATCTCGTGAAAAGTGGGTATATCCAGAAATGGAATACCTCTGCCTACCCCCTCGGGGATACAAGGCGTAAGATTATTTCTTTTCTTTTATTTATTTAGTTATTATGTTTTTAAATACGATTTTACTCGCTTTGGCTGCTCTACGCCCTAGTATATTGAAATATATTTAGTATAGAGTTATAGTCAAAATGTTTTATTCAAAGTAGGGACTATAAATCCACCTATTAAAAGTTATCTATTTCAACTCCACCGCTTCAGCATGTATAGTTGAGAAGAAGCGGAGCAAACTCCTCAATACATTATTATTTTCGTCATTTCTTACTGATTACTAAACTGGGTGACATAATTTGGTTATTTTTCGATGTCGCAGATAAATGTTACTCATTCACGTATTTTTTTTTTATAGATTTTGATGAAACTGTACAGTAATATAGCTTACCTATACATCAGAATAACATAAGATATACCTTTTATCTCGGAACGCGGTAGAAGTCATGGCCAAAAGCTAGTAATGTTATAAATGCGAAGTAACTTTATCTGTTACCTTTTCACGGAAATCGATGAACCGATCTTGATGTAATTTGGCATTTGAGGAAGGAATTGCCTATCAACCATAAATTAGGGATAACCTGAACTTTACGGAAACTTTCCTTTAGACGGAGTCGTTCGAAGCAGTTGGGGTTCCGTACCTGAAAGAAATATAATAATACTAGCGGCCCGCCCCGGCTTCGCACGGGTGGACATTTATTTTTTAAACATTTCGGGAAATGTATCCTTATGCAGGACATATTAAGTAGGTTCTGTTTATTTCTCAAATATCCGTTGTCCGCGTGGAACCAGTATATTCCCGTTCCCGTGGGAATTTATAAAAATCCCTCCATAGAGCGTTTGCGTACGACATATAAGACACCTATATAACATATCTCAAGTTTCCAGGTGTTATCGATTCGGAGTAACACTGATACCAATGGGTATATGCACGTGCTCATGCAGCAAACAAATTTCCCCAAGGAACCAATACCTAGTGAATTCTCAAAAAAAATGGACTTTGTATGGATACTTTTAAAGAATATTTGTGATAAGTTTCAAGTTGATAAACGCAAAAAACCACATTTCTTCATACCAACTTCAACCCCTACCTTGCCCCGATGATGATGATTTTCGAAAAATCCAAAACACTGTCATATTACTTATTTCTAAGAGTACCTATTTGTGCCAAGTATCAAGCTGATAGACCTAAAAAAACAACACGTCTCCATAGAAACTCATACCCCTGTTTCACCCCCGTAGGGGTTGATTTTCGAAAAAGCCAGAAATATGTGTCTTGTTGTTGGTATTGAGAAGTATTTTTACAAAGTTTCGAATTGATACACCCAAAAATGAAGATTTTCCATACAAAATTCAAACCACACTTTCACCCCCTTGGAAGATAATTTTCAAAAAATCCTAGAAGTAATATTTCATATTTTTTTTAGAAGAGTATTTGTGCCAGGTTTAAAGTTGATAGACGTAAAAAACAACACGTCTCCATACAAACTCTAACCCCCGGTTTCACCCCTTTAGGGGGTGATTTTCGAAAAATCCCGAAATATTTATCTTGCTATTTGTTTTAAGGAGTATTTTTACAAAGTTTTAAATGGATGGATACACCCAAAAACGAAGGTTTTTCATGCAAAATTCAACCCCCACTTTCACCCCTTTAAGGATGATTTTCGAAAAATCCTAGAACTAATATATCATTGTTAGTTTTTAAGAGTATTTGTAAAAACTTTCATGTTGATTGACGCCAAAAAACACACTTCTCCATAGCAACTTCAACTCCTGCTTTCACCCCTTTAGGGGATGATTTTCGAAAAATCCTAAAATACGTGTCTCATGATTTATTTTTAAGAGTATTTGTGCCAAGTTTGAAGTTGATAGACGTAAAAAACAATACGTCTCCATACAAACTCCTATCCCCTGTTTCACCCCCTTAGGGGATGATTTACGAAAAATCCAGAAATACGTGTCTTGTTATTTGTTTTGAGGAGTATTTTCACAAACTTTCGATTCGATACACCCAAAAATAAAAGTTTTCCATACAAACTTCATCCCCTACTTTCACCCCCTTGGAGGATGATTTTCAAAAAATCCTAGAACTAATATCTCATAGTGTGTTTTGAAGAGTATTTGTGCCAAGTTTAAAGTTGATACACGCAGAAATCACACTATCCCATACAAACTTCAACCCCCTCTTTCACCCCCTTAAGGGTTGAATTTCGTAAAATCCTTTCTTAGCGAGCATCTAAACTATAAACTTAACCTACACACAAAATTTCATGTTTCTATGTTCAGCGGTTTGGGCTGTGTGCATCTGGATTGAGGGCCCACTTTTTAAATTATTGCGAAACGAAATGATACTTACAGGGCATTTACTTAAAATTTTGTAAAACCTAAAGCAAAGATTTTTAAATTTCTTAAACGTAAATCAAAAGAGTTATGGTCAAATAGCTTGGGCCCTCAATCCTGACGCCTGCATAAAACGCCATAGTCGAATCTCAGAAAGTACTATCCCTGGGATAATAATTTTTATTTGAGTATTTAGTTAGGAATTTCTTAAATACATTAAGAAATTGTCAAGTCTTAAGAATGCGACAATACAGATTTATGGCGGTTTAGCTTGGGCCCTCAATTCATCAATTTTGATATTGTAGAATTAGCAAAAAATATGATTTTTTCTAAGGAAAGACATTAATACGACTATAATATATTTGAGTTCCATATCTCGGAAAATTTGTTAAAAAGAAATAACGACACAAAGGTTAATTGTTAAAAAGTTATTGAAATTCGTATTTTTTCAAAACGTCTGAACTGATGGCCCAAGGTTTTTGTCAGTATTGACTAGGCTAAGCCTTCTACACTACCGCACTTTAGGCTAAGTATTTTAACAAATTTTTAACTAAAAGGCTACAAAGCGTCCATTCTTCTAAATGCCGTACTTTAGGAGAAAATTGATTTTCGATGTTTTATATGAGAAAATTCAGTAGGGTGTATATGATTTTGTTACTTTTTTGAGACAAATCAGCATGTACCCTCAATGACCCTCATATAAGATATTTCATAAGTTGTTGTCGGAAGCGATTACGTTTTGTGTGATCCAATAATTACTATAGGGTGTTATTTAAATGGTTATCATAGTATTCGTATTTTTGACGCCTGACGTACGCGCGTCCCCGTCATGTTTTTTGTTTAATTTTCATTTTGCTGTGTATTTCGGGTTTTGACTCATATTAGTGATAGTATAATATAATTATATACATACTATTTCATATGTTTTAGCAGATTATAATGTAAAAAAATAAAGATTTTGTCAGGGTTTCATATTATTTTTATTTTCTTGTTAAAAACAAATTAAGGTTACCCATATTTGTAAGCTAAATATGTAAAAATGTTATACATAAAACAAAACTCTAACGGGGCCGTGGCTGTATATGAAATGTTTTTTGAAAATTTTAACGAGTCTATTTTATCTAGTCTATATAATTATCGATATAGATACCAAAACAACATTTTTTTAAATTTGTGTCTCTCTGTCTGTCTGTCTATATCTGTCTGTCTGGTTGTGCACGCATCACGCAAAAACTACTAGATGGATTTTGATGAAATTTGGTATGGATATAACTGAATACCCGGGTCAACATCTAGGGTACTTTTTATTCCAGAAAAATATCTCATTCGCACGGGAAAATATAAAAACAGGTGAAAAAAGAAATCGTAGTCGACCGCTATGAAGAGATTTTTGGAAATTCCCACGGGAACGGGAATAAACCGGATCCGCGCAGGCAACGCCGATGGGCACCCGCAATTTCTAATATGTTATGTAGGCGTCTTCTATGTCGTAGACAACCGCTATGAAGGATTTTTTTGATATTCCCAAGGGAACTGGAATATACTGGATTGAGGAATGTTTAGATTTTTTGTATTAAAAAGGCTCCGATACTATCGGTTTTACCGATTTAAAAAAATCTTTTGCCAGTGGAAAGCGTACTTTTCTGGGAGTAACATGTGCTATAATTTTCCCACGGGAACAGGCCTAGACCACGTAACCGATTTAAAAAGTTCTTTTACCAATGGAAAGATACATTATCAGGGAGTAACAAAGGCTATATTTTATTCCCGTATTTTCACGGGAACGGGAACTACGCGGATGAAACCGCAAGGCACTGCTAGTTGTTAATATACAGGGTCATAATTTTAATACGTCCAATACATAATTTCATTGATTATTGGCACTTTCTTATTTTATTTTTCCACGCATACGTAGGTGAAGGCACAGCACAGCTAATCGTATATAATTATATCGAGCTTTATATATTATATACAATATGTAACAGAATAAGTGCAATTCCTGAAATTAGTTTGTTCAGTATCGACTACATATTCGATTTCATCTATTTTTAATATGTGTTAAATTTTTCCGAAAAATGAATTAGCATAGCTGAATTTAATGCTGTCTATTGAAATCGTACTATTATAGAACGATATTTAAGAAAATTGGACAACTAAAGTTCGATTGCACCTTTTTTTATATTAATTTACTAACCGGGGTGTATGAGGAATTGCGCTTTTTCTGTTACGCGTTGTATAATTATATATATTGTATCTGCGCTTTACAAAATACTACTTACATGATCACAACGAATACTTGTTTATACTTACGATAAACATTATGGTCACCCTACTGAATTTTCTCATATAAAACATCGAAAATCAATTTTCTCCTAAAGTACGGCATTTAGAAGAATGGACGCTTTGTAGCCTTTTAGTTAAAAATTTGTTAAAATACTTAGCCTAAAGTGCGGTAGTGTAGAAGGCTTAGCCTAGTCAATACTGACAAAAACCTTGGGCCATCAGTTCAGACGTTTTGAAAAAATACGAATTTCAATAACTTTTTAACAATTAACTTTTGTGTCGTTATTTCTTTTTAACAAATTTTCCGAGATATGGAACTCAAATATATTATAGTCGTATTAACCCAGTTACTCCTGAAACTATTTTTGGTCTCAGAAGTTTATAATTTTTTAGTATATGCTTGATAATGGTTCCTTGGACTTGGGAAAAATATTGAAAAAAGTCCACCTCATTTGGAAAATCGGGAAAATGATGGCCGTTTAAACGCCCAGTAGGAGAATCCACTACTTAGATAAAGTATGAAAAGTGTCTATAGGTTACACATTAAAACTCCAAATTTGCACTGTGACCAACCTTTATTAGGAAAAAATAACTAGATAACTAATTTAAAGTGTGATATGAAGCAAATCATGCTTTGGAGTGCAGGGAAATGATACATTTTGTACAAAAATAATTTATTTTCTTTTTACAAATAGCGCAACTTAGCTGAATAGGCTTCTCGCGTATAAATTGCTTACAGCTGTGTCTGCCGTGGTAAGGCACCTTCGCGTCATCTACACTATAGTTTTCCTCCAATGGAGCAAAAGTCAAGAATTTTTGATTCAGTGAATCAAGCAAAGGCCTCAGTTTAGCAAACTTGTCGAGACTGTTCTGAATTACGGAGTTGCTACAACAATGAATGTTTCCCATGATGAAATCAAATCTGTTTCTGGACATGGCGCTATTCACGATACCAAAATCTGCGACTGTTGACTTCTCCCAATACGTACTCCTTTTGCAGGACTGGTACCATAGCCATGAACAAAATAATGCCCAGAAAACATTTCATTTCATCAGAAGTAATGCTACCCACTTTATTCTGGGTACACTCGGAGAAATGACAGGCTCATGGCTGGATATAGTTGCAGCATCTGATATCGGCTCAGGTTCAGTAGCCTCAATCACTCTGGTATCTTGATCTACATGTGTATCAGCCGTAGGTACACCTTATTTTGGCTAAGGCAGACAACGGCAACTCATCATCACTCAAAGTTTCTTCTTCTGTATATATAAGGTCCGCTTGAGCTCTTAGTTGTGAGCCTGAAAAAAACAAATCAAAATAAAACAGAGTAATTACACAGTAATAACTCATTTGTATATATCATTCATTCAAAAACAAATTCTTACCTGGGAGATTGTGCAAAGTTACTACTTCTTTGTCACCAGAGTACTCGTCTGTAATTTCTGGGTTAGCGTTTTAGAGAGGCAAAATAGCTACGTCGCTTGGCAATTGATCCTCGTCATCAACGCACTCCAATTCTTCAATAATTTCGTTAAGTTTTAACGGTTGCCTATGTCTGAGCCTGGAAGACATGTTAGACGCTGATTCTCCTACTGGGCGTTTTAACGGCCATAAACTTTAGACTCTGATATTGATAGCATAAATTCAAGGCTAAAGTGTTATTTTCTATTTATGTACTAGGTAATACCTGTGTCTCAATAAAAGCTATAAGTATTGTAAAAGTTTAAATCAAAACATGTATATAAACTTACCTTTTCGAAGCCATGGTGCCAATAAAATAACTCACTTAACTTTAAAACTATAAAAACAACAAAAATATGTTTTTAAATGTCGCGAATTACTAACTCCAATATAGATATATGACGTGTGTAACCAATAATGAAGAATAAGTTCTGTCACAACAAACGGAAATAGTATAAAATTGACGGTAGATTTATATATTTTATTGGGGCGTTTAAATGGCCAGTAGGAGGATCTGGGTTAATATCTTTCCTTAGAAAAACTCATATTTTTTGCTGATTCTACAATATCAAAATTGATGAATTGAGGGCCCAAGCTAAACCGCCATAAATCTGTATTGTCGCATTCTTAAGACTTGACAATTTCTTAATGTATTTAAGAAATTCCTAACTAAATACTCGAATAAAAATTATTATCCCAGGGATAGTACTTTCTGAGATTCGACTATGCCGTTTTATGCAGGCGTCAGGATTGAGGGCCCAAGCTATTTGACCATAACTCTTTTGATTCAAGTTTAAGAAATTTAAGAATCTTTGCTTTAGGTTTTACAAAATTTTAAGTAAATGCTCTGTAAGTATCATTTCGTTTCGCAATAATTTAAAAAGTGGGCCCTCAATCCAGATGCACACGTTTGGGCTGGGCCTCGATTTTTAGATTTAGCTTCTCCTTTTATATATATAGATATTATATTTATTATGTAGTCTACACTAATATTATTAAGAGGAAAGACTAGATTTTTTGTTTGTTTGTAGTCTCCGAAACTACTGGACCGACTTTAAAATTCTTTCACCAATGGAAAGCTTACTGATTTGGGAGTAAAATGGTATATAATTTTCCCACGGGAACGGGACTTCCACGAAGGAAATCGCAAGGAACAGCTAGTATGCTATAAGCCACATTCTTCTGTTGCAATAAATTAAAAACTTGCCCATCCATTTTCTATTACACCATTCTAATTTTAGTAAGAATTTAATTAACTCTTCCATACTATAACAAGGCTTGAACAATATCCCAATCACACTAGTAAAACTAAATCTTCACGCTTCGCACCGCAGGGGGTTGACAGGCGAGAATGGATCGGCGGGGTCAAACCGATAGTTCATTTTATTTCGATAGATCTATGAATATGTAGGTACGGTATTAGAATACATTGTGGAATTTGTGGAATGAACTCATTTGTTTCTATCAGTAACCGTTACTGACACGTAGCTGCTGAAACTGGCATTTATACATATAATAAAACTGTAAAGAGTAAACGACATGTCTGTACTTACATGAATATTTTTTGAATATTTCAGCTGTACCCAGTGTATATAGTTAACTATGTACCTAGATATAAAAAAAATGTTTTTTGAAATTTTGGTCTGTCTGCTTGTCCACGTATCACGCAAAAAATACTGGACGGGTTTTAATGAAATTTGGTGTGGTTATAGCTGAGTAGCTGGTTCAATATCTAGGGTATTTTTTACCTCAGAAAAATGTCTCATTTTCACGGGAAAATTAAGAAACTGGTTAACACATTCTTTCCTTGTAAGAGTTTTTAGTAAACAAGTAGGTACATATTGTTATAAATAAGTAAATAGATAGGTGTAGGATTGTATGGCAAATTATAAATATAAGAAAAGAGCGTTATTCTCGCCGACAAACTGCATTGTAGTTTGGCGAGTGTAATTTAAAATTGTATTAGGTATTATTTGTAAAAGAAATAAAAAAAAAGCGAAATACGTCCTACTCCGAAGCAATAACACCTAGAAACTTTAAATATGAAAATTTAAGAAAACATAGCGACCATTTTAACTCTTCTAATGCAATCTTATCGTGTTTGACATAACTGACAGTTGTATAGGACAATGTCTGTCGGGTCAGCTAATCTCTCATAAATATTCCGACTCTCGATACCGCAAGTACTATAAATGGTCTAGGACCTATCCAGATAGTCTCAGTCACGATTGAGCGTGACCTACTGTGACTCAGGACATTAAACTTTAATATTCCAGGCCTTATACAGTAGTGGTACTGTCATCTTTCTGAGTTAGGCTGTCTATGACTATGTTCGTTATAGCTAGCCATAGCAGTAGCTCTATTTTTGACTCGTGTCTATTAACATAAACTACTAAAATCATGTCAAGACTCAAGATATGAAACCGTCCCCCTGAACCGACCTTATTTAATGTTTTTTTAAGTTTTTATCATTTTTAAGAAGTTGTTTTATAATTTTACACAAATTTTGTGCGTGCTATTAATTGTAATAGTTTAAGTCTACTTCAAGTTCATGTTATGTTTTGCTGTAAGCATGTCTTATAAAATAAATGACATCATCATCATCATCAACCCGTAACAGCCCACTGCTGAGCTAAGGGTCTTTCGTCACACATGAGGAGGTATGGCATTTAATCTCCCACGCGAGCCCAAGTTGTTTTATAATTTTACACAAATTTTGTGCGTGCTATTAATTGTAATAGTTTAAGTCTACTTCAAGTTCATGTTATGTTTTGCTGTAAGCATGTCTTATTAAATAAATGACATCATCGTCATCATCAACCCGTAACAGCCCACTGCTGAGCTAAGGGTCTTTCGTCACACATGAGGAGGTATGGCATTTAATCTCCCACGCGAGCCCACCGCGGATAAATACATCATGTGTAAAAATTTCAACTGTCTAACTATCACGGTACATGAGATACATCCTGTTGACAGACGGATGGACAGCCGAGTCTTAGTAATAGGGTCCCGTTTTATCCTTTCGGAACCCTTGACACCACAGGCATCGCTGGGCATTTCAATTATCATCTAGTGACTTGAAACGATGAGGAAACAATTTTACACTACGGAGTGTGGTCACAGTTGTAAATAAATAATTAATGAGCCTTCAATACTGCGATCGTGATTCACAATGACCGGTAACCACTAAGTGGGTAATTAGTATGAATAGTTGTTCCTAGGAAGTGGATAACGGAGAAAAATGCGAGACAAATTATGCAAGGGTGTTGGGAATGGGCGAGTCGGTAGAGGACGACCTAGGCGTACCTACATCGACCAGATATATATATATATATTTTATATATTTCTTTTACAAATAATAAGAACCTAATACAATTTTAAATTACAATTACATTTGGATACACAAGTCGTTTTACAGGGAAATTATAAATGGTATTGAACCCCACACTTGGATACCTACCCTTGTGGGTTCCAGTCTCTTTCTTTTTTTCTTTTCTTCTAAGCACTGTTTTAATTAATTAAAATAAATTTTGTAGTGCGATTTGAGTAATTGAGTATAGAGTGTGTGAGTGTAGTGTGTGAGTGTAGTGTGTGAGTGTAGTGTATGTGAGTGTAGTGTATGTGAGTGTAGTGTGTGTGAGTGTAGTGTGTCTAGATCGGCGATGTGTTGAAGAAAATCCAGGTAAAGAGTACCCGAAGCCGACGAACATGGATGAGTCTTTTAATGGATGTGGAGGAAGCACGAAAGATCTGCAAGGTTCGTAGCGAGTGCCAGTCTATTGTCTCTGCCTACCCTAATAGGAAATAGGCGTGAGATTATCTATGTAAGAATGAGTTTACTACGTTTTATATTAATTTGTGGTGCTTCGCAGTTGAGTTTTACCCCCGAGTGAGCTGGCAGAGGTCATTCATTTGTGAAAATACCCAGTTTTGGACTATAAAAGGTGGTGAGCCCATCGCCAGACAAGTGGTACACAAGCCTTTAAATCAATTCTGGGGCCCACGTTTTTCCTTACCGTCGAGCTAGTGTTCTTCTACACTAATATTTTAAAGAGGAATGATTTGTATTTTTGTATGTTTGTAACGAATAAACTCAAAAACTACTTTACCGATTTTAAACATTCTTCCACCAATGAAAACCTACAATATCCCTGAGCAGCATTTTCTATATTTTATCCCCATATTCACACGGGAACGGAAACGCTAGTGACAGTAAATCACCAGGATTCGAACCCGAATCTCATGCATGACAGCCCTGTTGACGTTAGTCGAATCGTTGTATCTTTAACGTAATGGTTTAAAACTCAAATTCGCATGCAATTCTACGAAACTATCTGTTAAAGGTATTTTTGACGTGATAACGTCTTATAGATCGATGAAAACTGGCGGCACGCACGAAAAAGCCTGACTCATTATCACGTTCCGCCTGAGCCGAGCGTGGAAGCGACAGCGCGGAACAAGCGATAGAGAGGCACGATCGGCCTAATCGTTTGGCTTGTGACGCGTCTATCTCTCTTCCACGCCAGTATGCAATTTTTCATCAATGTTTTCTTATGATGTATCACGTAAAATTATCTTCCATAAACCGACTGTACAGACAAACATATTTTTTTTAAACTTGTACACTTTAAAATATTTTGTTCGAAGGAGCCGGGCTGCGCGAGTAAACAAGCTGAATGCAAGTAACTCGATGCACTCTTATTCAAACCATTTAACTTTCAATACGAATGCGTGACTTCGCTTGTCACTTGTCCAATGCAAGAGAGGTAGCGGGTTGCATATTTTTAGGCAGTGGTCTGTCAAATGAAAAAAAAAATTTCTGTAGGTACAAAAAGTACATTTAGAAAGGGGAATAGTCTAAATAATAAGGCACTCTCGTCCATGAAGATTGGCTAAATGTAAACAGCAGCCCATCTCCACCGATGAGTTGCTGGTTCCTGTAGAGGTCATATAGGATTGAACTATACTGGCTGTCTATAGACATAGGTATATACTAATCGTATTTCATGGGTGGAACAGTATCGTCATAGTTACTGTTGTTGTTTATACCCTTGCGGATATGGTTGAATTGTATTGCTGTGATTAAAAGTATGTAAAAGTTCCAAATGCAGTACCCAAATCAAATTGAGAATTATAAGGCAAAAGTAAAAAATAACAATTATTTTCTGTAGACGTACAAAAGTACCTACACTTAGAAAGGTCAACAGTCTAATAACAAGGCACTCTAAGCTCGTCCATGAAGATTGGCTTAAATGTAAACAGAAGCCCATCTCCACCGACGCGTTGCTGGTTGTTGCAGTACCCAAATCAAGATGATTCATAAGTAAGGAAAACATTGAGTATATGCAGAGCCCGACAGACCGGAGAGAGATAATGTCTTTGAAACCGCTTCCTCCTAAGACTTGCACCACGAAATGTCATTGCCGAGTCATGGCAGCGTGAGGTCCGAGCGTTTCAATTGACTCCCATCATCTGAGTCAACCGGTGCGTCACCGAGGTATGGTGTCTTTAGTTTTATATGGATGGACACTCGTGTGTTTGTATATTTAAGACTAGTCATTCCCTGCGATTTCACCAGTGTAAGATCCGTTCTCTAGGGAAAATTCTACAATAAAAAAGAAACCCAGAAAAGTCAGCTTTCCATTGGCGATAGAATTTCTAAAATCGGTCCAGTCAAACATACGAATCTTTCCTCTTTATAATTTTAGTGTAGATCCACATTCAGAAGACTACCATACTAACCACCGGTATCCAAAAGGCAAATCGAACTAAAATTATCTGAGAGAGTATTAAATCTCGTGTTAGCTGTTCTGACTGGTTGAATAAAATCATAACGCTTTTCAACAACCAATCAAAACAGTTGAAAAGAGATTTAACAGTCTGTAGCTAATTTCAGTTTGATTTGAATTTCGAAAACCGGGAGTCAGTCTGTAGTCTTCAACATCTTTATTCTGTACTTTCTCCATTCTTATTTTAATGTTTTTCGACATGCTTTTGTGCCGATTTCTCGTGATAAATATTTATTGCAGCGGAATGTATTAGTGTTTAAAATTTACATTTATCTCGTATAAGCTTTAGAATTTCTTTTGATTTATAGCTATTACAATGTGTATACAGAATTATCACGTTGTACACAGTATACAGAATTATCAACTTCTGCGAAAAGGTGTTAGGCTAATGGTTACCGATGGGGCAGAGTTTTCAAGTCAGGCGTATCAGACAAGGCTGAAATTTAATTTAATTACGGACGGACTTTATTTTAATAACAAAATCAAAGTCAAAGTCAAAATGTTTTATTCAAAATAGGAACTTACAAGTCCACTTATTGAACGTCATTTCAACTCCACCGCTTCAGCATGTATGGTTGAGGAGAAGAAGCGGGGCAAGAAACTCCTCAACACAATATTCTTTTAATCAATTGGGTTACATAATTTTGTTTGTTTTTCGCTATCGTATTGCGCTGGACTGGAGGAAATCTGTTCCAAGCATCATTGTCATTTATATAGTCATCTAGTTTGTAATATGCCATTTTGCCAAAGAAAACATGTAACTATGAAAACACGAAAAAGAGTCTTAACAAGGTGTATATACTCGTAGATATTATACTCAATGTCTGTATTCTTACTACAATTAAGAAAAAAGGTACTCTTAGACATATAATATGTCTCTTTCACCCAATCTAATGAAGCCTGATGCTAAGAGCTGTTGGTAACAACACTGTACTACAACATTAAAAATAGTAAGTATTCAATATAATATCCTAGGTATGTGTTATTCTGTTGTATAAGCTATATCAATGTAAAGTTTCATCATTATCCTGTCAGTAGGTTTTGCGTAAAAGAGCTACAAACAACCATCCATACATCCATCTTCAACCTTTAGTTAGCGATATAATATTGTAGGATTCATATAGAACAATTACAACTGTAAGGATGATCGATAAAAAATGTAAACCAAAGAGAACCAAGCGGTATTTCCGGACCGATACGACGATCAAACCTTTTAGAAGAGAGCGTACTCCCAATTCAAAGGCAACGCACTTCTGCCTGTCAAGTTTCAGGTGTCCATGGGCGTGGAAGAGAGATAGATGCGTCACAAGAACGCTCAGGCCGATCGTGCCTGTCTATCGCTTGTTCCGCGCTTGCACGCTTGGCTCAGGCGGAACGTGACACTTGTTCGTGCGTGCAGCTTTCATCGATTTATAAGACGTTATCATGTCAAAAAACTCAGAAGGTTGTCACCACTACCTCTCTGGATAGGCTGATCCTTTGACAGAGATAACCGATAGCCTTCTGGTCTTTGAAGCCTCGACTAAATGCACTGACAGCTCTTTAAGAAGCGGTCACTTCTCCGGACCCTAAGGTCCCAAAACGACAACAAGTTTATGAATGAAAAACCTACAAAAGAAAACTTTGAAATTCATAAACAGTTAAACAACCTGGGACCGAATTTGCAATTCCAAATTACGCAAAAAGAAACGAAACATATTATCTTGAATGAAACTTTTAAGGCACATTGTCTGTTTCAACAAACAGAAAGACAAGTCAGTGAACTTTACCTTTTAATAAAAGAAAAGCAAGATTCTTCAACTTCCATTGCCATCATTATTTGGGAAAGCACATAGTTTTGAGGCAGTGAAAGAAATGTAAAGCAAGGTTGAAAAAAAGTGGTTTTATTTGGTAACATTTTTAATCTACAGCAATGTTTGTTGAGGATTTTGGATGTGATACAAAGAGTATCGTGCGAGATAATTTTATGGTCAGCTTATCTAGATAAGGTTGTTTTTTGTAACGTGATAGCAGAGGTGGTGTAAGGTAATTTTTTATCGCCTTTTGAGGTTATGTTGAGTGAAGACGTTTTATAGTTATACCAAATGTTATCATATATCATCAATAGAGTAAAAGTTGGAATCAATAAGAAGCCATTTTGTAATAACTAACCAATGATTTCACTGAGGCAGTATCTAATATGAAAGGGAAAATAAGATGGCCTATAATAAAAGCTTACGGATGTTTCCTTGAAGGGGTCGGTAGAGGTATTCAATTCCTCGATGTACCTACTTTTTATCAGTATTATTTTGGACCCTTAAACGTGACAGGGGTGAGCCTATCGCCAGACCGAGGTGTTCTTACACAAGACTCAGAATCAATTCCCAAACCTGCGGGTTTCCTCGCGATGTTTTCCTTCACCGTCGAGCTGAAATTCTCTACCTACTAAAGTATTTTCTCTTAGTATCAACTCACACGACACATACCACAACCACACCACATCGCACCGATCAAATGTGGTTGAGTAGTAGTTACGTGTGAATTACGCAGCAGCTTTTTGCAGTTGTGGTACCGACAAAATGTCGTTTTATCTGCGATGTGGCCGGCCGCTCGCTGGTGGTTCTGTTGTGGCTGCGTTGTGGTCGATAATATTGATCGACTCGATACTACCGATGCGGTAGATAATGACGCATGTTAATTGTATACCTACTATTGACTTTTTTAAGTGTATTTTCTAAACTTACAGAAAATAATTAAATTGTAAGTTCCTATTTTGAATTTTGAATAAAACATTTTGACTTGACTTGTGGCTGTGGTAGTTACGTGAGGTTCGACACTTAACAATTAAAATTTTCACCTTGCCATATCCCTACCTATTTTATACCGCGGTTACAACAGGGTTGCTTATAAGGAACCGTTCCCCGTTATTAATATTCCTCGAGCGTAATCTCACGATACAAATTTTCGGTAACTGTACTTCGTAATTACTCGCGACATGACTTCCGTTTTTGGATAATACTTGCCATATTTTCTCGGAAGAAAGATATATTACTTGCACTAAATATACTGGATGATTTTTTTTTACCGTCTGGAAAAAAACATGACGTATAAGGTATCTAGAGCCGAAGTTATACACGAGATTAATTGTTAAATATAGTCATGTTTAATGCAATTTACAAAATCTAGAAAACTACGCACAGTACTACGCGCAGCTGGCGGTTGTAGTTAAATTGCACATAAATGGAAGCTACGAGCCTCTTTCTCTTTTTAAATACTATTTCAATATTTCGTATGTAATATTGACTACAATCGAGTAATGTAGGTATATTAGTTTACGCAAGAAAAAAAATTGTAAAAACATTTTTTTAAGCAACAGTGCCAAATGAATCTATTACACTTACCTATCACACTATATTTTTTTCCAGACGGTAAAAAAAGTCACCCTGTATTAATATACAGGGTGCTATAATTGGCAACAATACCAACAGCCGTAGCATATGATGGGTGAAAGCGACAAAGTGTCACATCCAAACGTGTTGGAAATAAAACGAAGTGAGATAGAAATATCATACCTTTAAAAAACACTTAAAGTCTTTCTTTCTGGAAAAACAGAAGACGGGTTTGCCTGGTACTTTCATGTCGATTCCTTTTACATCATAAATTTAAGTATTCTTTTAAAATCTTTATTCATTTATTTATATGTATTATTATATGGTATTGTACTCTATTTTCATGGTTATGTATTTAATACTATTATATATTCCGATGGATTGTTTTATTTATTTAAAGTTTTAAATTTTGAGTAAAAGAGCGCGGAACTTACAAATATTTATTTAGTGGCACCTGACCAGGTCCCACCTGAAAACCAGCGCCCTGCTTGCGGCACGGCATCATGCTGAGTTGGGACCTTTTTGCTTCAGCAGCACATGTACAGACGAAATTTGAAAAAAGTAGGTACCTAATGATTGTATTATGAACCTGTTTATATGTGCTGTAAAAGTAAATAAATCTTTTATCTATCTATCTATCTATCTATCTATCTAAATACTTAGTACTTACATAGATTTTACTACTCTAATAAAACTAAAACTATTAACACTTTATACTGCAGAGGGACAATAGTTGCCACCATAAATTGAACTCTATGTAGTTTAAGTAAGATTAAAAACCAATGAAAAATTTAAACTGCCTATTCCCGTTAAAGGGTTCAATAGTAAATGTTGCCAGACTAAAACTGACAAAACAAACATTTATTTTAGAAAATTTATTTTTGATTTGATGTTAGTAGTAGTTTGTACTAAACAACATTTATTTACAATATTTGCAGATAAAAAATGTCTTCCAAAGAGGAACCATGTGGGACAGTGCCCAGAAGACTGACCGCATTCCCACTCTGGATAGCTAGGCTGATCCTTTGACAAAGATAGCTGCCAGCCCTCTGGTCACCTAAAGCGTCGACCAAACGCACTGATAGCTCTTTGAGGAGCGCCTCCAGCCCCCACGGTCCCATGGTCTCATGGGCTTATATTTATAGAATTTAATAGAAAGAATAGAAAAGCATTTATTTGCTTGGACAACACACGTACGCGTACAATAAAAACAAAAATAAAGAAATAAAAACTTGTACACAAGAAATTGGCTTGTAGCGTATCGTGCAAGCAAAAGCGCCAGACTCTGAATAAATATCGCTAAACAAAGGGTACCTATTGGTAGCGATACTACATAGAACGCGCCAATAGACGGCCGAGTTTTACACCACGCTATCGAAGTTTTTGAATGAGTTTGTATAAATACAACTGTCCAACATCAACCGTTGGACCGCAGTCCCCAGGCACGATCACCTCGCCTAAATGAAAATCTTCCCATTTCACGAGTGAGGAGCATTCCACCTCCGTTCCTCCATATATTTTTATTCTCTAAAAAGCAAAGTCTATCTTCGAGATTGCAGACCAAACTTCCTCGCTACGTTGAACAAAGAAAGCTGCAGGCTAAGTTACTACAATATGTGCAGTACAAGTACTTACTGGAGTGACTATGAATGAACCGCTACCATATGGGGTATAGCACCATTGAACCATATCCCTGAGCAGTCTGGGGCATGAGTAGACACAAAAAAGATCTTTGTGCCAATTTGACCGGCCGACCGGTTCGCGATCCCGGTTTTAGTGGTGTGAAATCTATCGATGTTTTGTGAACGGTATCGGTATGTTAGGATCAGAAAACGAAAATGCTTATTAAGGCTCACCTGGCTACTTAAAAAACTGCCACATCGTAAAATTCGTGTGATGACTGATGACGTTGTGGGTGTTGTGGTAAACACAGAAAGACATAGCAAAATTCGTGTTGTATCTACCATTCTTTTCGACACAGTGGACAGTATCGAAATTAAATTGCTAGTAGTCATTCATAAAAAAACTTATCCCTAAACACGTCACAATTTCTAAACGATTTTCATTTTACAATTTTAGCAAATTTTTAAATAATAACACACAAACACAGTCAAAAAAGTAATGCGGGTGAGTAGGCATTACGAGTTAGGACAACTCAGTATTTAGTACATTTTTCATAGTAAATGTACGTTCTGGAAAATTAAAAAGTCTTTGACGAGTTTGTAATTTTTGTGATGATTTATTAATAAGGCAAGAAGGCACGAGTAAATGAAAGCCTACTCATTACATCTGAATTCGCTAGAAAAATTAAAATTGAGTTGGAAGTAAACGAATCTTTGTACCTATTCTTAATTACTTAGGTACATACATTCTTATAATATATCATGCAGTAACATCATATTACAACATGGATTAGATAATCGATTACTTGTACGAACAAAGTAAGTCTATATGTAGCATTTCATTATAAATTATGATCATAGTTCTTTTTAAAAGCCACACTAACACAGTGGAAATACTTTACTTGACCTTTGTTTCAAAATGTCATTTATTTTATCGATAATACAATAATAACATCACTACTGCAGAATGCGGCGCAGTAAGTCTCTGTGAATGAATACTGCACTATAACGCTAGCACTGTATACCTTTCTTCTTTCCACTTACAAAGAAAATTGTATGAGTGAGGAAGACAAACTGCATATAAGGCTATCTCGGGATTATAAAGCTGTAAAGTTGAGGTACGAGAGGATCTTTCTTTTTTAGTTGCTTTCGATTTGTTCTCGGTTGAAAAAGATTTGGACCTAATTTCAAATCATTCAAACAATCCACTTTTTACGTTTTTCCTCTGGTATGGACTATAATACCACGCGACCACTTTTTTAAATTTACGTTATCGACCCATATCAGCCCACATGAGCAGAGCTATGGGTGGCAACATCTGAGGAAGATGATCTACACACCCACGTAAGCCCACAAGATTGGAAGAATGCTTAAGCTAGACGCCTAAGTGCCTATCTCAAACCTCCTAAGAATTTATAAACTTTTGCCCGCAAATTCATCCGCAAGTAGTTTGTGTTATTATGATGTGTAAGCTATATCACTGTAAAGTTTCATCAAAATCCGTTCGGTAGTTTTTGCCTGAAAGAGTAACCAACATCATCTATCCCCCCAAACTTTCGTGTTTATAATATTAGTGGAATTGAAATTATTTGAAAATCAAAAAGCCTTCATGTATGGGATTGACAAAAGCAATGTCTCTGGTAAGCGTCAGAACCCCTAGACCAAAAGCAGAATTTGATTTTTGGAAAATAGCAAATTATAGTGCGACCAAATGAAATGAACATGGATAGCACCCCAACGAATTGTACATAGTAGGTACCTATCTACTTATTTGATACGTAGTTTTGAAGTTAATATTATAATAAGCGGCGTAGTTTCGTTAGAATCTTCGCTGTATCAGAGAAGCTCTTGTAGGTGTTAAGTTATATGTTCTACGAGTATTAGTATGAAAGTCAGGCCAGACGATGTGTCTCGCTTGTACATGCCAACTCGCTCGTTCCTAGAAATAAGACATGTCCAGACAAACGGGTGTTGATCGTAAATGGCGATGTAGTTTGTGGAACGGAAATAAATGTGATGTTACATTAAGTTTTGTTTTGTTTGTTACAACCACGATTCGTATTTACTCAATCTTCTACCTATAAATATGAAAGAAGAAACTGACTGGCTGACTCACTGATCGATCAGTCACTCACTCACAGCCGTAATCTCTGGATCTAGAAGCATGGAATTCTGCACAAAGTTTCCTTAAATGACGCAAGTTATCACTAAGGAGGGATTTTTGGGAAATCCCACTGGAATATGAATAAACAAGACAGCACGGAAAACTCCGCTGGCCAGTCGCTTCTTTAAAAATAAAACACTCATTTATGCCGTTTGGGGTAGGTACAGAGAGACTTTAGTTTACCTATCCAGAGATAATCTAGCGAGTCTTCTTGGAATTATTTCACATGATTCCTCTTTACATGATATTTTATTTAAGTAAAATAAACGTAGAATGTACGCAGGTACCTACTTCTCGTTTGTGCTCAGTAAATAAATGATCTATTGGAGTGGGTATATGCCGTCTATGGATTGGAGTATAATTTTATATTAAAGAGAACATTTATGAAGTACAAACGAGTAACATTACCTACATTCTATACTACTAGTATAGGCAATGAAGCGGATTTTTGTATGAAGACCCCAACATTAATTCCTCAGTCGATGAAACTTTTGCAGGATTGAAGTATAGTATGAGACGAAACTTGCATAAAAAATCCAAAAAAACCTAACCGAAGTAAGGTATTTTTACTGAAATACTTATTTATTTGATATCTTTGTTGGGAAAAATGTTTAGTTAAAATTTTCTTTGCCAGCAAGCAAGCTTATTATGCAAGTATTGTCTCATCCTATACTACAATCCTGCAAAGTTTCATCGACTGAGGAATTAATGTGGGAGTCCACTACCTTAATTGCCTAGACTATACTGCTTTGGTTATAAAAACTTTGGAAGTGAGACTCGGTCTTCCAAATATTATTCGAGACTTTATTGTGACCTCGAAAATCGTTAACAGACGTACAAACGTAAGAAGCTTTTAGTAAGCAGCTTAAAAAGTATTTGAACACATTGTTTGAGGATTTAACCTTGACTCCTAGCTGTACTAATTTTGATGCTAAACACATGGTGACAGAAGCTATTAGTAGAACATGTAACCGGTTGGTAACAAGTTTTGGTAGTGCCGCAAACAAAGTCTCGTAGATCAACTCATATTTTTTTTACAATCTTTAATTTACAATCACTGCATCATAATTTATTATTATTACTATTTTTAAGCTTTAATGCTACTAAGCTAAACTAAGTCTACTAACCCTTCTATTTATCAAAATTGTCCGAAATAATCATTTTCTTTTCTTTTTTTGTATTTCCCTTTTGTATTTTATGTTCAAAATAATCTAAAACACATTGTTTTCTGAAAAATTGTATAATACTACAACTTTTCGAATATATCTACTTATGATGAAAAACTATGGGCATCTCAATTAAAAACTTAATCTAATATTTGATAATGAAAATTTCATTAGGTTTTTGATAATTTTCAACTTGTTTTCCAGTCGACAAAAACTTCTTCCAACCTTTTCCATGTTCGTCTTTCTAGAACCACCTTATTCTACATCACTCCTGGGACTTGTCTGATGTCATTATTCCACCTTTTATGTGACCTACCTCTTTTCCTTTCTCCTTGTCTAGAATACCATTATGTTACAGTTTTATTTTCCTCCATTTAGTAGTTATCTCCTATCTTATTTACGTCTTATGTATATCCAGTATGATTTTTCTAGATGAGCTTTTGCCGTTTGATAATATAATATAAGGAGGAAAGGATAAAAGTCACAGGCAACGCCACTGAGCAGTTCAATTATCATCTGAGTGACTTAAAAAATGTCGAGCAAACATTATTATACCACGTTATGTGGCCACAGTTGTGAATAAATAATTAATGAGCAAACGCAAAAAGGCAGAATCTTGGAAACACCAAAAAAATAAACACCTACTCATCAGACAAAGCAATTCGTAGAAATGCAGAGATATAAATTTCTTATATAAAGATATACCTAGAATCATTGGTTTCTTTTGCTGGACAAAGGACATTTCTGGAGCATCAAATAACCACAGACCATTTGCAGCAGACTGTGAAATTAATATTGGATTAGGTACTAAAAATACATCAACGGCACATGTGCAAAATATTTGGCGTGTAGTACAAGCTTTTATGTGTAATAGGGCTTTTAGAGTGGTGTTGAAAAATAAAGATACACTCCAAATTGGCCTTGAATTGTTGAGATCATCTTATGGCTGAAAGCATTGCATAATCTTATTTAAACGGTTGCAATGTTAGACTATGATTAAAATGATTTCTTCATAAAATCGTTGATACAAAGGAGGTCTGATATTTGCACTGATTCAAAACAAGCTGTAGCAGAATCTTTTTAATTATCGTAAAAAAATATGTAGGTACCTAAATAAAAATATCCATAGTAAAGATGGAACTACCACTATTTGGGTCATGTTCGAAGTAAGTTCAATCAAGTTCGTAAGTTTGTTTAAAATACTTTTGTTCGTGTTCTGTAATAAATACGTTTGTTCTATTTTATAATTTTATCTTTTGGCATGTACCTACATCATGGATGATAATACTCCACTATTCTAAGATTCTAATAGAATCTAGTGGTAGTGGAGCGTTCTTAGAGCAACGTAACTCTGTGATAAGGATCTCGGTATGAAAAGTGAAGAGTTGACATCAATGGTTCCATGTAGTGTGACCGGGTTCTAGGACTAACCTAACTCAGCCATCATGGTTTATTATTGCCTCTAAACATCATCATTTAAACTTGTTATTAAAAACTTGCGATAATCGCAGATGATAAATAGATTCAGAAGCTATGCAAAACACGGGAGCATAGAAAACAAACTGGCTCGAGTAGCTCCGTGAACGGACTACGCGGCGCGCCAACCGCGGGTCAACGCTCCCAACATGGCGCTAAAATAGAACGAAAGAATGCCCGCCATTTCAATTTTAACCTCGAAAATTTCGTAAATCAACACAGTAAACATGAATTTTTCACACCTACCACAATCAACACAATGCTTACAATCGTAACAATAAGATAAAACTTTTTCAATTCCCAACAATTTAATTTGACAGATAAATGCGCGGTAAACTTTATTTTTTTATGCCAGACAAGGCCCTGCTGTCGTTCAGCCAATTGTGATGCTCAGAAAAAGAACAAATTAAGTGTGCATCGATAAATCTCTCTCGATTTCGAGCTGTTTATTCGATTGATACGATTAAAATTTCATCCCTTGAGTTCAGTAACCTCGTTCAATTGGTGAAGTAATGAAGGAATTTTAACATGCGGCTCTCTCATGCGGGTTTTTATGATTGTCACTGGGTTATTCTTCAGACAAATGAATGAGTTAACCGTTTTGTGATTCTGAGTATTACGTATTTAAATTTTTATTAGCTTCTTTATGGAGTACAGTGTTGGGAGTCGGCGGAACAGTTCACTTCACTGTCTTCTCGTGATTGTGTAATTAACCTTTTTCTTTTATTTGTTTTAACAGTTGCATTAGCCATTCATTAAGTAAATATTATACTTTCATTTTTTATTTGAATAATATAAAGATACACAGTATAGATGACCTAAATTATAAATGTTATATAAATAGCACCTGTGCTAGTGCGATCACGCTGAGTGGCAACACTTTTTGGTGTATAGAATAAGGAAATGTCTTTTTTATATACAACATATAGGTAGGTAAGTATTCATTTTTAGTATACTGATACGATTTACTTACCAAAAATAACTTAATAACTCATATTAAAACTATCCTATCTTACATCGTATGTATTTAGTTAGTAGAGACATTTGTTACTTATATTAAGTTGATATTATACACAAAAAAATTGGTTTTCTGTAAAGTCGGTTTACGGACGATAATTTTACTTGATAACGTCATAAGAAAGCATTCATGACAAATTGCATTCTGGAGTGGAAGAGATGCGTCACAAGCCGAACGCTTAGGGCGATCATGCCTCTCTATCGCTTGTTCCGCGCTCTCGCTTGCACGCTCGGCTCAGGAGTAACGTGACTCTTTTTCTACGTGCAGCCGGCATTCATCGATTTATAAGATGCGGTTATCACGTCAAAAACCGTTATTTTGGACCTACCAAAAAAGTGAGAAATGAATACAAAATCTAACAAACCAGACGGCGGATTATCATGACAAAACGAAGGGAATTTTAAGAATCCCTCGGGATGTTTAAAACTCGTAAATTATGGCCAAGATTTATAAATAGCGTTAGAAAAGTGTTCTAGTATAGAGAACGAAGTCGATACGAATAATAAAAGGAATTTGACTGAATGAATTGAGTTCGTATGAGTAGTTTATATTTATGATCTGACAAAATGAAAATTTAAAATAAGCTACATTTTATGATCAACTAGCGACCCGACCCGCACGGGTGCAATTCTGATACTAAAACCTTCCTCTTGAATCACTCTATCTATTAAAAAAAACTGCATTAAAAACCTTTGCGTATAGTTTTAAAGATCTAAGCATAGGTAAGTACATAGGGAAGCGGCTTTGTTTTAATATTACTGATGTAGTGATGATGATGATCGATCAATCATAATTTATTTTTGTTAACAGGTAGGTAATACATATTGTAGGACTTACAATATTTTGCAGATCAGTTATCAACAATCAGCTTAGTGTGATATATCTGTCAGGTACAGGTACAGGAGTACAGGACTGTGATAACTGTGTCGTCATCATTTTTATTCCTTTTCAAATTGCTACACTTTCTCATTAAAAATATGCGCACGCCTTTAGGCCCCGGCATTGATGGCCAGGCTTTTTAGGGGGCAGGGGGTGGAACTATTCTATTCCTGGAAATTCCCTATTTACACCAGTACATTCTATGGACATCTAAACTTGACCGGTGAGCCTATCGACGGACCGGATTGCCTGCGGGCAAAGAGATTAAAATATAATAGGGCATAGAGGGGACAAAGCGAGGAAAATTTGAAGCCAAAAGTTATTCCAAGTGGAATAAGTCTAGTACAATTTCGACCGAATGACAGCTCGCGTTCATACTAACTGACATGACGCTTGAGCTTCAAACATGCTTCAAAGTTTTGTATGAAAATATTCCCAATGCCCCCTCCATGTCATATTATATTTTAATCTCTTTGCCTGCGGGTCTCACTATGTTTTCCTTCACCGCGGAGCAAGTGATAAATGCACCCAAATACATTTAACAACATTCTATTTGGCACCAAGAACAGCGCCTGTACGTGCGTACATACTTGCGCATACCCCGAAACGAAATTCACCGCAAATAGGTTAACGTGCTTCCATTGTAGTTCGCGGCCCACTAACTCTGGCCGTATGCAGATTACAACGAATTGTTTGACGGGTTAACCCCTTTCCGACTTGGAGCGAGCAAGGCATTTGATTTCATTGAAAACTATTACGGAAAGAAAGAAGAACGTGAGGAAACTCGCAGGGCCCAGGATTTGTTCCGAGCAAGGCTTAAAGCAAAAAGAGATTTTGCTACTAGCTTGAGTTAAAAGTTCCATTTCACACAATCGAAAATCGATCTTTTTTGACTGACTCTTCAAGTGTAAAGCTTCATGTGCTCTTAACAAGCTGACAAAATATTTAAATTCCGTAAAAATATATCTAGACATTCCGTATTTCCGATGTAAATTCCGAAGATTTAAAAGACATTCAACTTTGATAGAGGCTTGGCGTTTGTTTTATTATTTCCTTTAAATATTTGCGTTTTATTATACTTTAACTGTTATCTATAACAAACATTAAAATTATCACTTAAAAATATTTGAAAGCACACAAAATATACTCTACTAATTAAATTCAAATAAATACAATCTTCAGTTTGGTTTGTGTCTGAGATAAAACCATACCACCAACTAAGAAATGGCTAAAACTACCCATTACGGGATATACGACTCTATTAAGATAAAATTCAAATTGAAAGAAATCACTTTGCACTCTCCTGAGTCGAATAAATCCCATCGAACACCCACATAGAGATCCATAAGATAACACTATAAGAGTCAGGTTACAAAATCTTAGTTTATTTACTTTTCTTTCTAAAATAAATTAATTCCATTAAGCAATTACCAGGAATCCAGAGCCGTGAAAAGGAAGGCTGTATAGACTATGGTCGTCATCGAAGCGATTCGAATTTCGGATTCATTAATGGAACCCGCAACGCTCTTATTTTGAATTAGAAGGGGTGGAGGTACACTAGGTGCGTAATTGTAAAAGATAAATTGTGAGGGCTACCGTCCGTCGTCGTGGTATTTCGATCTACGATTTTCGTAACTAAGGACACTACTTTCACTACGGCACGTGTCCCGGTTTGACAGTGATCGGTCTGAAGTAACGGACCGAAAAATCTTAAATCGGAAATCGGCTGTAGCTCATTATATATTCATTACTACGGTAAATATATATTTAGATCAAAAGTTCGCTGTTTTGATACTAAAATGATAATAGGATCACCTATGTCTATGGTCAATAGGTTCGTGGACTAGGCTCCGATACTACAGGACCTATTTAAAAAAATCTTTTATCAATGAAAAGCTTACTTTTCTGGGAGTAACACATCCAAACACAGTAACACATGTTATACGTCATTTTAACATTTGAATTTAATTCAAAGCATCATTTACTCTATTAACATACCACATTGTAATCATAAACGTGTCAGCCACGTTTAGACCTTTAACCCGTTATACAAGTAGCAACTAGCTTTCGGCGCGGTGTGTCCCTAACCTACTTCGACAGTAGCAGCAACAATTTACCGAATTCCCGCACCCATATTGTTTTAGTTAGAGGGTTATTAACCCAACGCCCGCGTGTAGTGTTGTACTGTAGCTATCGAAATATAGAAATCAATTTTAAACATATACGTTTTGTTACGAGAAACAGTAAAAGATGATATTGTAAGAGGAGTGCGGTTATGGGAGAGGAAGACAGAAGTAAATATGGGAATGGTATGTGCTTGAAGAAAGTGAATGTAGATATGATGATAGGATAGGGATAAATGGAAGGAAATGACATACTGCGGCTATCACAAGTAATGACAAAATGGCGGGAAAATGAAGATGAGGGCCGGTCACGAAGCGGGTTCCCGCAGGCGCAAGATAACGAATATATATATATATATGCTATTATCTGACATAAATGTTACCTGACTGACCTGACTAGGTAATTAAAATAAAAAATGCAACTTTTAAAATGTTTTCTTCGTTTGCAGACGATTGCAAAATTAATTTTATAAATTGACTTTTGAAATATAAATACTTTGTCCGTCTTCAATAAAAATGTACCTATATTTTAAAAACTGGAAAACATGAAGACTAAAAATAGCTTTAAATCCGTCGATAAACCCATTCAAATGTTATTTTTGTATACAACACTAACAAAAGAAAGGGCGTCGCGCGCTTGTTAACAGAACAAAAACTGTTTTCCCCCAAAAACTACTGCTCTGATTCTTATTACAAAAGAATTAGAGTTCAAAAACGAATGTTAATCTACTACAATAACAGAAAAAGTCATTTCCAAATAAAGGCGGGAAATAACAAAATTACGCTTCACTACGGAAAGCGAAAATGTTGTATCGCAAGATATCAAATATCTGGGTAAGGTTTGAATGTTTTTTTCTAGTAGGTACTCATAAATCTATATAATATATTAAATAAGTAATAAACTGACTGATTGGTGATATAATATGAAGGCACAGCCTAAGCCGCTGGGTCTAGAGACTTGAAATTGTGCACATAAATACCTAGATTATACAGTGTGGGCATCCACTAAGAAAGGATTTTCCAATACTCAAGCCCTAAGGGGTTGAAATAAACGTGCACGATCGAAGCTGCGGGTAAAAGCTAGTATACTATAAGCATGCTTTACATTTTCTAAAAGTTACATCTGTGAAAACTAGAAAATGCGTGAGGGTCAATAAGGTTTAGTTTGAAATAAAAAAAGGGGGTATTATTAGAATTTAAATTCTATTTAAAACAGCACTTACGACTTAATGACGTAATAACAACGGTTGAGTAACTTAATGCCTTGTTAATTATCCAAATGAATCAATTTTAAAACGACAACGTTTCCAAGATACAAAGTTTTATTTGGAAGCCGAGTTGTCGATCGTCGAGCGAGGAAGCCATGTATTTTTGTTGAATCAATTAAAATAATTGATTTCACAGATGCACCGACCGTTCAACGGTTCCATTCTGGGAACTGGGATTTTTGGACCGGTATTTTCTTATGCGGCACCTCACTAGTTAATTTTGACAAATTGTAATGTTCGTTTTATTTTTAAATGCATAACAGTTATTTTTTTAAAGTTACAGGGGGCTTTTTGGCGGGAATCTAAAAGAGACGTCATGTTTTTTGTTTGTTTGTTTCGCTCTGAATATTTCGAGTTTTGGTAGGTATTGAGTGTAGTGTTTAGTGTAGGTATTATGTGGCAAGGTTCCTTGAAAGTAGATAGTGAACAATTAAAGTCGTATCACGTCGCCTTAGAGTGAAAACCTCGTATAAGAAAAAGAGCAACTTTACAGGAGGAAGAAAAAACTGCGCCCTGAATTTTTTTGTTACCAAAGCTTATTGGATTATACCTGTTTTAGTATGTAATTATACTTACACACACACATTATTAGCCTAAACATGTTAAATGATACTTACGAGGTTTTCTAACAAAAAACTCACTATTTGGACTTCAGTTACAAGTTAATCAATGAAACCGGGTAAAATAAAAATAGTTATTTACATTAAAATACATATAATTTTAAAATAAAATTATATTTGTGATTACAAATTCTTCTTGTTTTAGGAAAATTCTTAGTAAAAAAAGTTTAAAGTAGTCAAAAAATTTATAAAAAGTCGAATAACTATAAATCGTAAGATGCTGAACCATCTTGACCTTTCGTTGAGCGCCTGGCTTCACATAAATTTTGGTTTGGATTGCTGACTATTGCCATCCTTCGACACAACTCAGAAAGCAAAAGCAGTCTCTGATATTTTTGATTTTTTCTAACATACAGCAGCGCTTTCGAATTTTGCCGTCATTTGTATTTTAAAAAAAAATTTTGTACTCTCTGCATGCCTTTTTAAATATTTTATGCTGGTTATAAAAAAAGTAAGTAAGTAATTAAGGGCTTTTGGATGCGGACCTTCTAAATTGTGTAGGTACAGTTTGACATTTCCGTAATGAATAAAAATTACATGACCTTGCGTGGCTAAATATCTGAATCTCATTCTCTTTCATAAAGTTATTAAGAATAGTTAGACGTTCTTTCGTGTTTTTGCGCCCTTTTCTCCACTCTAATCCAAAATCTCCTAATTAGGTTCAATATAACTTCGAGAAAACCTCGTAGGTAGTCATGTTTGATAATTTTCTGAGTCCTTATCAACAAATATATAATCATTAATACCTCGTCACCACACATACGTGGTTTATTTTCCAGCTATTTTGTGTAAAAAAAAAATCCTCGTGAGTTTGCGAGGTTTTCAAACAAGAGATAAATTGTACGAGTTTTTCTATCAAACGAGAAACAAAAATTGCAATAACTTCTGAAATATTAATTAATACAATTTACCAAATTATTTATAACATCAAAGTCACTTATTTCCTTCAGAAAATAGTATAACTATACTGAAAAAACGACTTTAAACTATTGAATTCGCAGCCACGCATGCACTTTCTTACGAGGTTTTCACAGCAGACTGACATACGAGTGCTTTTACGAGGTTCTCATTATAGGTCATAGATGGTGCACCATGTCTATGATGTTTACTCGAGTAAAACTAGAACGTCCGTTACGAGGTTTTCTTTCCAAATATGTAATAAAAAAAAAACCATGAAATTTCAAATACGAGGTTTTCACTCTAAGGCGACGAATCATGGACATTTTATAGTCTACTAGCGGCCCGCCCCGGCTTCGCACGGGTGGACATTTATTTTTTCAACATTTTGGGATGCACAAACAAATTTCTCCTAGCAACCCATAGTAAATTCTCAAAAAAAATAGAATTTGTATGGAGACTTTTAAAGAATATTTGTGCCAAGTTTCAAGTTGATAGACGCAAAAAACCCCTCTTCTCTATACCAACTTCCATCCCTCACCCTTTTAGGGAATGATTTTAAAATAATACAAAAATAAGTTTCTCATCATTTATTTTTAAGAGTATTTGTGATAAGTTTCAAGTTGATAGACGTAAAAAAACCACACGTTTCCATACAATCTCCAACCCCGTTTCACCCGTGAGTTTTGAAAAATCGAAATATACCTACTTGTCTTGTTGTTTGTTTTGAGGAGTATTTTTACAAAATTTCGAATTGATACATCCAAAAATGAAGGTATTCATGCAAACTTCAACCCCCAAGGCGATGAAACCCCTTGGAGGATCATCATCATCATCAACCCGTAACTTGGAGGATGGTTTTCGATAAATCCTAGAACTAATATATCAAGTTTATTTTCAAGAATATTTGTAAAAAGTTTAAAGTTCATACACGCAGAAATCACATTATCCCATACAAACTTTATTCCCCTCTTTCACCCCTTTAAGAGATGATTTTCAAAAAATCCAAAAACACGTGTCTCATCATTTATTTCTAAAAGTATTTGTGCCCAGTTTCAAGTTGATAAGACGTAAAAAACAACACGTCTCCATACAAACTCCAAACGCTACTTTTACCCCCTTAGGGGATGAATTCCTAAAACACGGGTCTCATGATTTATTTTTAAGAGTATTTTTGCCAAGTTTGAAGTTGATAGACGTAAAAATCAAACACGTCTCCATACAAACTCCAACCCCCTGTTTCACCCCCTTAAGGGGTGATTTCCGAAAAATCCAGAAATACGTATCTTGTTATTTGTTTTGAAGAGTATTTTCACAAAGTTTCAAATGGATACACCCAAAAACGAAGGTTTTTCATGCAAAGTTCAACCCCCACTTTCACCCCTTTAAGGATGATTTTTGAAAAATCCGTGAACCAATATATCATTGTTAGTTTTTAAGAGTATTTGTAAAAACTTTCATGTTGATTGACGCCAAAAAACACACTTTTCCATAGCAACTTCAACTCCTGCTTACACCCCTTTAGGGGATGATTTTTGAAAAATCCTAAAACACGTGTCTCATGATTTATTTTTAAGAGAATTTTTGCCAAGTTTGAAGTTGATAGACGTAAAAAACAAAACGTCTCCATACAAACTCCTATCCCCTGTTTCACCCCCTTAAGGGATGATTTACGAAAAATCCAGAAATACGTGTCTTGTTGTTTGTTTTGAGGAGTATTTTCACAAAGTTTCGAATCGATACACCCAAAAATAAAGGTTGTCCATACAAACTTCATCCCCTACTTTCACCCCCTTGGAGGAAGATTTTTGAAAAATCCTAGAACTAATATCTCATAATTTGTTTTTAGAAGCATTTGTATCAAGTTTCAAGTTGATGGACGCAAAAAATAAACTTCTTCGTATCAACTTCAACCCCTACTTTCATCCGTTTAGGGGATGATTTTCGAAAAATCCAAAAATATGTGTCTCATAATTTATTTCTAAGAGTATTTTATGTAAAGTTTGAAGTTGATAGACGTAAAAAACAACACGTCTCCATACAAACTCCACTCCCCTGTTTCATTCCCTCAGGGGATGGTTTTTGAAAAATCCAGAAATACGTGTCTTGTTGTTTGTTTTGAGGAGTATTTTTACAAAGTTTCGAATTGATACACCCAAAAATGAAGGTTTTCCATACAAACTTCATCCCCTACTTTCACCCCCTTGGAGGATGATTTTCAAAAAATCCTAGAACTAATATTTCATAGTGTGTTTTGAAGAGTATTTGTGCCAAGTTTAAAGTTGATACACGCAGAAATCACACTATCCCATACAAACTTCAACCCCCTCTTTCACCCCCCTAAGGGTTGAATTTCGTAAAATCCTTTCTTAGCGAGCATCTACACTATAAACGTAACCTACACACAAAATTTCATGTTTCTATGTTCAGCGGTTTGGGCTGGGCCTTGATTTTTAGATTTAGCTTCTCCTTTTATATATATAGATTTCACGTAGTTTGGGTTCGGTGACAGTTCACATTTTTCCGTTTTACGCTTACTAATTTCGACTTATAAAAAAATTGACTAAAAAAATATTTACATTTTATTATTTTATCATTAAAAAATACAATATTTTTATTAGTCAACAGTAGTATCAGTAAAATGGAAAAATGTGAACTGTCACCGAACCCATGGTACGTGAAATAGACAATAATATTATATTGCCTTTGACGATTACCCGGTGAAATATTGAAGATATTTTATGAAATTGTACCTATACCTATTTGTATCATCTAACATTCCACACCCTGCGTGTGTTTTTATGAAACGTTTTGTTATTATAAGGTAAAAAAAACTGTAAGAATAAAATATTTTTACAAAACAATTTATTAATGTTTTTCCTGGTTAAAACCCCGCGGTTATGAAATCATTAGAAAAATAGAATAAGTTAATACTTATAATTAATAACTCTTAATCATTGTTATGAGTAACCGTGTAGTCACACCTTTGGTCGATTATTATCTAGGAAAATAACTACCAAAATAAATAGACCTACACTAGTTAACTACCAACATGGTTTCACGGATCTCGTGATACTGGTCCTCATTTCCTACAGAAACAAATCCAAGATAACTTGAGCTGTAAAACATAAATGGTTGTAAGACTTGAGGAGTCTTTGTAAACTGGACGATACAACCATTATAGGAAGATCTCTCATCTTGATAACATAATAGGTAATTAAAGATACAGGTTTAATGGTTATGCATATTAGATATCGCAATCGAATAACGATGAAAGATTCATTGAGTAGTTTTTGATAGGGATGTATGGATGTTGACACGTTAGGCCGCTTTTAAAATATTTGATTTATTTAATTTTAAATGTAACCAAAATGGGAGTTTCATTCTTAATTAATTAGGTTCATTCTATAACTATTTATAAGTTATCTAGGGCTACGCCAAGTCCACAGTTGGACTTAGGCCTCTAATAATACTCGCTTCCTACCTATGCTTATCCCGACGGATAAAAGCTATGAAATTATTTACCACCTATGTAAACTTATGGGATGAAATAAACGATTGAGTATAGAGTATTGAGTATTTGTGGATGAACGTAAGAGACGCTAGTTTAACTAATTTAAGCACTGAAATATGCTCACATCATCATCACTGCCAAGGGTATTTCCTCACACATAATATAAACCAGTTCGTATGGGCCAAAATCGCCCACGAGAGCCCACCGTCCATTGAGATATGGTGAAAATTCTGTCCTGCTGATAGACAGAATTTTCCAAGCCACCCAAGGTATCTGACACGGCTTAAATACTTCAATTTTGCCCTAATTCAACGAAAACTGGGACCAGTGTTTATAACATACCTTTTTTGTTCTTTTTGACATACATACCTACTTAAATTTATACACTCAAAAAGCACTAACGAATGTCCGGTCAAAAAGAGGCCTAACATTAAAAATCGGCCGCAGAAGCGACTACAACACTATTTACTCTAATCAGTATGCCAAGGCGGCCTTGCGGTTGTGAAATGTTGTACTGATGATGAATTTGTAAGCCCTACGCTCAGCTATGCATGGGACAAGTAGTTCCTGTGTATTTAAAGTGGCAATTGGAATAAAAAATTTTTAAAAATGTGGCACTTCACTTCTTCAAGTTATCGAACGTTCAATTTGAAGATCAGGTACTTACGATATCTGGAGTGTGAGAGAGTCTGGAAAAATTACCTGGAACAATAAAAATGGTAGGTATTATAATTGAAAGGTAGCCGTGCTTAAGACCATGATTGAGTTTTTAAAGTAAGTTAATTATCTAAGGTAAGTAGGTATATAAGGTCCTTTTAAATCTAGTGCAAATGTTTTAAGTGCAAAGAAAGAATGAGTTTTTCAAAACTTACGTACATATTTATCACTAGCTCGACGGTGAAGGAAAACATCGTGAGGAAACCCGCAGGTCTCAGAATTAATTCTGAGACATGTGTAAACAGACCCGGTCCGGCGATGGGCTCACCACCTATCACGTTTAGGGGTCCAATGTATCTCGTGAAATGTGGGTATATCCAGTAATGGAATACCTCTGCCTACCCCCTCGGGGATAAAAGGCGTGAGATTATTTATTTTATTTATTTTATTTTATTATATATATATTTTATATTAAGTATTATTAAGGTCCTTTTAAATCTAGTGCAAATATTTTAAGTGTAAAGAAAGAAAAAAGTTTTTTTTTTCTTAGTCTTTTCTAACAAAATAAAAATAATTTTGTAAACATACTTTGCATAAACCCTCATTATCGCACTAAAACTCTTTGTCGGCTTCTTTTGATAACTATTTTCGCGCGTAATTTTTGATTGGGTAGTCTGCGTGTATTCTTTATGTACAGCGTGTTAGTTTTTTTTTACACGCTTCTCATCAGAAGACTATTCAAATAAGTATTTAAAATTAATAAAATATTTGGTTTTGTAAATGAAACACGTAAAGCTACAAATGCGTGACAATGTGTAAATAGCTTATGTCCCCCAAACAATTACCAAAATTGCGTGCAATTTAGCAAAGTGCGAGAACAAACAACGCCTACGCCGAAAAGTGTTTGCGTTTCTCACAGATTATCCCCTAGAGTTTTAAGTTTACTCGTGATTGCGTACACATCACTCGAGCACTCGAGTTAAAAGTTGAGCAATGAACTACCACGCAAAATCTTGCGAATGATTGTGGAAATATACATTTTGAATTATTAAACGTATTGGACGGACGTTCTAAAGAGTTACACCTTCCTAAACTCAGTCACTGAATCATTGAGTCACTGATTCAGTGACTGAATTTAGGAAGATGTACCTAATTGCATTAAGTCACTTAGGATCCTAAATTCAGAAACAAATATGCTAAACCAGCGTTCTAAATTCAGTCACAGAACTCAAATTTGGAACAATTGTTCAACAAATTGCAATTGATAGACGACCAGGTTCTAAACCACGCACCCACGCGCCCTTTCAAGATGAAGAAACATTCCATCTCCGCTCCTCCATACCTACTTAGGTACAAGAAAGATTTGAAATGTGCTCTAATTCTGAGTAAAAAGCTTTTTGTTATTTTTACATTTTTATATAAATAAATATATATATATAAATAAATATAATCTCACCCCTTTTATCCCCGAGGGGGTAGGCAGAGGTATTCCATTACTGGATATACCCACATTTCACGAGATATATTGGACCCCTAATCGTGATAGGTGGTGAGCCCATCGCCGTGCCATGCCCATTTTACATTTTTATGTAAATATAATCACAAAATACAAGGTACATTCTTTCAATCCATGGGTCGTACTTAATTGGACATATTAAGTAAACATTTTTCAATCCAATTCAGTACGGAATTAAATGTTTAAATCAAATAAATAATGACATCATTTTAAACATCGACTCGATGACTATCATGAATCTCAAGGTTCAAACAATAACTCAAAAAGTAAAATAAACAATAAAATTATATTTCACACTAAATCAACATGATTTATTTACATAATAATAAATTATAAGTTTATGCATCCTTGAATCAAACTCACAAATAGGACTGAATATTTATTTATTAAAGAAATTATTTACGACACAAATACTTAAATCCAGCCAAAGCATACTAATACATGGCTACGTGCGCTTGCGCATATCATCATGGTGATTATAAAAAGCAAAGCAAGCAAAGGTAATAGTTAGCTATGCTCCTCTTTTTAGACAACATATTCACCATAAATACTTAATTAAAGTGTTCGTTAATTGACAAAGAAAATTAGGTATTTTCAACTGACTTTCTCAATTCGACTGTATGTTTTTTTTTTGTATGTATGTAACGAGATAATTTCGACAATTATGAACTGATATTTTGTTAGTTTTGTTATTTTTACAATATTATTTTTGATTTTGCATTGTTTTGCAAGAAATAGCAAACTTGATAACAAGCCATTTTTTCTATTTGTTTAGCACCGCTCGGTTCCAATGGGCACCGTAGGTAACAAATAAAAATCAATTGTGTTTTATTTTATTGGCTTAAGAGGTTAATGCAAACTAGAAATAGACAGGGTTTCATAACCTACTTCAAAATTAGAAGCAAGTTTACTAATTTACATACTTTTTTTGATTTTGACTTGCTGAACGATCTTATTGATCTGGGAGTAATTAAAATCTCGTTGATATCGGTCTAGCCAATCAGCCTCAAAGAGAAACAAGTTTCTAGCTTGCTTCTCACGAAATAGCCGAATTGTAGCTACAAATACTTAGTACTTGACAAATTAAAATGAAAACAAACAAAACGCAAATCGCCTCATAAACTGGCGAGGCAAACGCACGAAGTCATACAGCCAAAACATAAAACTCGTTAACGTAAACTCGAGTTTCGGAACGAATAGCCCATTCATAAGTCTAAATGGGTCACGTTTTGGAGCATTACTCGATATAAGGAATCGTTCATACGCATATAATATAATATATAATATAATCTCACGCCTTTCATCCCCGAGGGGGTAGGCAGAGGTATTCCATTACTGGATATACCCACATTTCACGAGATACATTGGACCCCTAAACGTGATAGGTGGTGAGCCCATCGCCGGACCGGCTCTATTTACACATGTCTCAGAATTAATTCTGAGACCTGCGGGTTTGCTCACGATGTTTTCCTTCACCGTTGAGCTAGTGATAAATATGTACGTAAGTTTTTGAAAAACTCATTGGTACATGCCAGGATTCGAACCCGAGCCTCACTGATTTTCGGCCGGCTCTTTAACCGTCCGGGCTATCACTGCCATACATATATACGCATATATATATACGCATATACAAGTCTTATAATATTACTAGCGACCCACCCTTTCTTCGCTTCGAGCCTTTGAGTATTAACCAACCGGAGACGCCACTGACAGGCGTTCCCCTCTAAAAAAAAAGTTATGAGCAACGCTCATACCAGTTATAACTAGTTGTTTTGAGTTTACGGAGTGTTCAAATTTATTGTTTCTGTGTGTAAATGTACTTGTGTGCACATAGTTCAAGCTAGTGTTTAATTGTTTTGTCAAAAAATGCGTATGTTTTAACATTATTTGTATGCATTTCCTTGTCCCCCGCGCAGAAATTGGCAGACTTTTTTGCAAAGAAACTAGTGAGCGTGATGTCTCCTGTCGATTTAATACTCATAGCTTCGAGCCAAAGAGATTAAAATATACTATGCTCTATATAGCTATTTTGAATATTTTCATAAAAAAACTTTGATCTCAAGCGTCACTTTGCAAGTCAAGAACGCGAGCTGTCATTCGGACTTATCACACTGGACTTATGACCACTACTAGGTACCTAATTACAATTTAGTTCGCTTTGGACGCTCTACTATATCCTAGTACAAGCGACCCGCCCTGGCTTCGCACGGGTAAAATGCTGATACTAAAACCTTCCTCTTGAATAACTCTACCTATCTATTAAAAAAACGCATCAAAATCCGTTGCGTAGTTTTAAAGATCTAAGCATACATAGGGACAGATATGCAGACAGCGGGAAGCGACTTTGTTTTATACTATGTAATGACATTATAATCTCTTTGGGCTTAGCCTAAGAAATCTAAATTTATATTTCTCCGACTCGGTAGCAAAACTTTTTTTTCTATTTACAGTATAACTGAATTAGATTTTATTTTTAAAAAAGGAGTAAGTAGTTAGCGGATATACCTACAGACAAACAAAAGTGGAAAGGTACTTTATTTTATACTATGTAAAGATTATCAACTGTGTAACTTTGATATACAAAAAATGTAAGTAGTTTTAGTTTGGTTGGTTTTAGAACACATGGAACTAATAAAATCTTCTTTCCGTCTATCTATTGGATTACCATCATTACTTCATGGCCCACCGTAATAAATACAGATTTCAACCTAAAAACCCAATTTACGCGCGAAAACTGATGTGTGTTATTTGAAAATAGAACAGACACTATAAACACAAATTAATTTAGAGCCCTACGTAAGCAAAGTTTGTTCTTCCAATCGGCTCAAGTTATACCGGTTAATGATAGTAATTTGAGAATACAGCATCTGTTTTCTGATAACGTTTTATACGTCTGTTTGTTATCGTTACATCGGTTTTAAATTCGAATATAGAATAGAATGCGATCATAAAAATTGTTCTGTGGTTCTTTGATTCGATTTTCGAATGGATCCTGTTTATTTTAAATCATACAATATTGTTTTGACAAAAATATAAATTTGAAAAAGGCCAAGTTCGGTCCAAACACTGTTTCTTCGAATTGAGTTTCAAGTTCTATTCATAATGCTATTAGATCATAATTTTTAAAGAAATCTGTAAATTAAGACAAGTTTACTTTCTTTTTTGCTCTACAATAGTGTAGTTGAGTATGTCAATTATAATTATATATATTATTATTATATACATATATATATTATAATATATATTTATTAGGTAAGTATTTAAAAAATGATGACGTCACAGGGTAAAGCAGTAGCTATATTTTCGATCGTTTTGCGTTTTTTAGATTATAAAAGTGGCTAATTATTATTGATCTGCTAAAGCAGTCAACCATAGTATAAAATAGAATAGTAATTTGAAAATTACAGGCGTATTTATTAGTCTGCGCAGCCGCAAGGCACCTATTGCGTTACGGATGCGAAATTGTAAAATTTTATAGATATTATTTATCATCTGACTCAGCTTCCAACTTCCACCAACTCGCATTTCGTACTCCAAACCCACTACCTTGGAATAATAACCTGTGCTTTACCAGTAGGAGTGTTATAAGATAATAAATGACTCATTTTGAGTACATCAGAGATTTTAATCATTAGTTTACTAAGGCAAGCCTGCCACAGATGCTCGAAGTCTATATCAGAAATCAGAATTTTTCAAATAAAATTTGAGCCTAATTGTGTCGTTAAATATCAAAAGCCTGTAAGTCCATGCTAAGCAAATTTTGGGAATTGCAACAAATGCATTTTAGCTTAGGTATAGGTACTATTAATGAGATATGAGTTTGAACAATATACCGTAAAATGGAGATATTTGGAATTTGAGGGGTTATTTGAAACACTTTGGAAAAAAGATTTAACCCAAAATATTTTTCTAACTGACAGTAGTAAGTTTTTCATTCTATTTTATTACAACAGTACCACTAAATGACAATGCCATTAAACATTTCTGTAGGTTATCGGTGCGTGTGTTAGGCCGTGAAGAGTTATTTACAAAAACGTGAAAATTGTTGTAATTTTTTTGTCGTCTTACTTCTGGGTGGAAACGTACGAAATAATATATATATATATATATATATATATATATATATATATATTAAATAATAATATATAATAAAAATATATATATATTGAGCGGTGATAGCCCGGACGGTTAAAGAGCCTGCCTAAAATCAGTGAGGCTCGGGTTCGAATCCTGGCATGTACCAATGAGTTTTTCAAAAACTTACGTACATATTTATCACTAGCTCGACGGTGAAGGAAAACATCGTGAGGAAACCCGCAGGTCTCAGAATTAATTCTGAGACATGTGTAAATAGACCCGGTCCGGCGATAGGCTCACCACCTATCACGTTTAGGGGTCCAAATATATCTCGTGAAATGTGGGTATTTCCAGTAATGGAATACCTCTGCCTACCCCCTCGGGGATAAAAAAGGCGTGAGATTATACTTATTATACTTACTTATATATATATATATATATATTATATTTATATATATATATATTATTTCGTACGTTTCCACCCAGAAGTAAGACGACAAAAAAATTACATTACATTACAATATCGCCATGATTTTAATGATGTTTTCAGTGAGTTTATTTGAAACGGAATTTTAGGATATTTGGAACGTTCCAAATATCCCCTCTCCAAATATCCCCTAGTACGATATTCGTTAGTAGTAGGGCAAGACAGCTTATTTCAATTATCCCCTGTCCAGTATTTTCAGTTACAATTAAGGGGAAAGCTGTATTTTTTATTTACAGATATCAATGTAATAATGCCGCGCAAATACAAAAATCTTACACGAACAACATGAAAGGTAAATCGTAAAAGCCCTACACACACTACTCAGAAGAAAATTTGCAGATAGAACTCCAAGCAGCTAAAAATCACACCCTTATTATAGGATAAGCTGCTAAGCTGCTGCTGCTGCTGTATCGACGCGCCAAAGTATTATATTTAACAAGTTCGTTAATTTTGAATTTATTTGTAGTTTTTTTTAATTAGTTAAACTTATCTGTATGTTTTTTTATAGGTATGTGTTTCATTTGTTATTATAATAATAGCCTTAAAAATCTACCTTTCTAAATATTAAACGCTGACTGTGATATATAACAACAATATTGATTTAATACCCTTAATGTCCTATAGTTTCTCAACAAAATTAGAAAAATAATTTTCTAAATCCTAGTCTAGGTATATATCAATTAAAAAAATGTTTTTGTTATGCAAAATCTTGGCCTTAATTCGTTCCAATTATTGCTTGCCAGGTTTAAATCGAATAGAAGTAGAAAATCTATTAAAATAAGGTGAACAATTATCAAAATCCAAATATCCCAAACCTAGTAATATTTGGAACAGCACCTTTAAAAATATATAAAAAAATTATATGCAGGCTAGCTTACTGCAAAGGATAGCCACGTTGTAAAACTAAACATAGTGCTGCCATTAAAAATATATTTTGGTCACTAGCTCTTTTAGTTTTCGTTAAAATTACACTTTAATGCAAAAAACTGTTTCAAATATCCCCACTTTACGGTATATATATATATATATATATATATATATATATATATATAGATATAGATATACCTTTGGGCACTTTGTGGCTCCAACGTGCCGTATAGGTAGTAATTTGTTGATCCATTTGCACTTGTTGATCCGGGTGTCTTTTGTTGATCCGATGCCAGCTGACCATAAATATGTGGCTCCGTTCGGAGCCACAAGTGTCACGATGAGTAATAATAATAATTAAGACATTTTTATACAAATCCACCTTTTTTATCCGTTGAACAGTTGTTGATCCGATTCAAATGGGCCAATCAGAGCACAGCATTTGCCACGGGCTTTCTCATTGGCACGTTCGGGCTACTATATACTACTAGCTACAATTACATAATAATGCCTAGCTAGTGGTTCAAATTGCCTTTAAAGTAGGTAATAGAGAATATTGCATTTAAAGATTCACAAGGGTCGGACTGAAGTAATGTGACTCCAAATCAGACCTTAATACTTGTTATCTAAGTATTTATTATTATTTATTTCCTTTTAGAAGAACTTACTGCTAAATAACAAACTGTTTCAACACAGTTTATTGTAAACCCCCGACGCAAAAAGAGTGGTGTTATAAGTTTGAAGCCAATGTCTGTGTGTGTGTCTGTCTGTCTGTGGCATCGTAGCTCTCGAATGGATGGACCGATTCTGATGCGGGTTTTTACGTGAAAGCTAGTTTCCTTGTGGTGGTTTTTAGCTATATTTGGTAAAAATCTATTCAGTAGTTTGAAGAGTATCAGCTGATGTTAATGAAAATGGAATAATTTTTTTATACCGAAACTTAACGAACTTGTTAAAAAAGCTTGAATGAATGAATGAATGAATGCACACTTTATTGAAATAACTATTCAATAAAAATTTACAAAGCCCCTACGCTGAAAGGACTTAATAATTAAAAACCAGACCTTCAAAAGTAAAAAAAAAAAATTTTTATTCGTCGATATTAAGTATTGCAAAGTATAGATTTCTTTATTTAGATTTAGAGTGGCGTCTCGGGGTATCGCTAAGTAGCATATATTCTGACCATTCTGAACATAGCAGTACCCCGACGGCACTCAAAATCTTAATAAAGAAATCTATAGGTACTTTGCTATATTAATAACGACGTATAAAAGATTATAAGGACTGGTTTTTAATTTTTAGTCCTTTTATAAATGAATTTTAAGATAGGTACTGACAGGGAACTAATAACTAACGAACTGATAACTAACATTTGAATAGAGGGTCCTCATTCTTTTCACAACAGCGTTACTGGGCTATCACAATCCTCTGTCATGGCTAATGTAACGACTGCTTTCGTAGAAAGTATCCGGGAACAATAACTTTAGGTGCCTTCCGAAGCACGAAATCATATTAGGTACTTTCCGAACAAAGAGTTTATCAGCTTGCACAGTCCTAACCAAACTAGGCACACACAGCGTCACTAAGTCATGTATTCTTGTCTTTACATAAATTAGTGCTGTGTGTACAGCAAGTGAAAAATCAGCGGACGACGCGACGGAGCAGAAAAGCACCAGTAGACGACGGAGCAGCGGCTATGGTCTGAATGAGCGAGTGATTGATGAACTAGCGGATGACAGCGCATTATTATCTATATTTTTTATGTTATAGGCAAGCGAGAAGGTGGGTCATCTGATGTGAAATGATCACATCAGATGACCCACCTTTGTGAAATGATCATGATGGAGCATTAGTTACAATTTAGCGAGGAAGTGAAGAGCTAGAAGCTACAACGGAGTGGAGCGAGTGAACCAAAGTATGATGACACTAGTGCAGTGATTAGTGAACCAGCGAAAGAAGACGCAGTGACTACAAAAGAGTAAAGCAAGTGGTGTGCCAGGCGATTATCGACTACAGTAGAGTGCAGCGAGCGAATCACCAGGTGACGACGCATCGTTTACAGAAAATTCCACGAGTAAAGAACCAGTGGATGGTGACGCAAAAACCACAGCAGAATGGAGCGACTGGTTAACCAGGAAGGGACGAAACAACGACTACAGAGAAGCAGCAGAGTGCAGCGAGTGAAGACTAGTTCATGACTCACTCCACTCCGCTTTAGGAGTTGATTTGTCATTTACTGGTTCTTCACTTGCTCCATTCTGCTGTAGCTGTTGCGTTGTCATTCACCAGTAGTAGCTCCATCGTCGTCCATTGGATTACCAGTCTCTACACTCCGCTGTGGCTGTTGCGTTGTCATTCATTGAATGACATAATTCACTAAATGACAACCCAAACGCTACAGAAGATTGGAGTGAAGGTTGAAACACACGAAGCCTGCGCTGGCGCTCCAGTAGAATACCATTGCTTGCCAGAGTTGACTTCGTGTATTTATTGGATGACGGCGACGCAGCGGTTACAGCGGAGTGTAGCAAGTAGTGAACTAGTGAACAAGGACGCAGCGGTTACAACAAACTGAAATGAAATAAGAAGCAACAATTACAGCGGAGTGAAATGAATGTACAGCATACGATGACGCAGCAACTATAGCAGAGCAGAGTGGAGCGACTGAAGAAACGAAGAAACAGTGGACGGCGACGAAAGTGCTTATATATTTATATTTTGATTTCTTATATTTTGTTATTGTTAATTTCGAATAAAACACTGTTGATTGAAAAAGATTTTATTTTTGTAATGTGGACGTTTCATTGGTGATATATAGATCGATGGGACGTTTACAATGTACAAAATACAATGGTAACTCACAATTACAAAGGGTCATCATCATCAAAATTCAGCGATTTCACTTTATCCATCATTAAAGAAATATTATAATAAAATATTAAAGAATTATGAAACTATTACCTTCTTACTACAAAACGGTGTTTAAAGTTAGATACTGCCTAAACTAAAACTAATGCTGTCTCTATTTATCAGTATGTTCAAAAAAGTGACAGCATTTGTTTTAGGCAGCGTCAAACTTTAAGCACTGTTTTGTAGTAAGACTTAGAAATTAGTGGTAAAAATTATAAGAATTGTTATTAATTTATTTCAAGAAACCAACGGTTACATTGAAAACATTGTTACTTAAAATATAACTTAAAAAACATAATTTCTCTTTATACTTCTCTTTAAACTAAAAAAAACATAATTTCTTTTCATAATACAATAGGAAATTCAATGCAATCTTATGCATTTTTTTAACAAAAATATAGACTTTTAATAACTGAGCAAATCCCGAAACTAAATGTCCGTGCCTCTACACATGCCCTAAGAGATGATGCTATCTTAAGTACTTGCTTTTTTAGTTGAAACAATCCTTTCCGTGAAATCTATAAATTCTTTTTGTAAATATTGTTGATGTAGGTATTAATTTGCATCCACGTCCGCTGATGAAGCACTGGCTCTTTGCGCAATACTTGTTCACAAAGAGCTTTCCCTGGATTTTTTTTCATTTGAATAAATCGTTTCAGATGTCGCATTACTGCTTGCACCTCATCGGTACTCCATTTGTTATGAGTTTTCTTTCATGTTTTTGGTTTCGGTTTAGTTATTTCTTCATCAGATTCATCATCGGTAAGTATATAAATCTGTTAGATCAACGTAGGTTCCCAAATCGACCGTTGTTGACCGTTACGACTGCGGTACATATTTGGATCAACATAAGTACTACTGGCGGTACAAGTATATATACGGATCAAATTATGTCTCTCGTTTTGAAATATATTCGGAGCCACAAAGTCATTATGCATCTAAAAAATTTAGCCGTTACGGATCCACAATTGCATGAAATGTTTGGAAAAAAATATATCGAGTATAAGGTACTTTCGACGAATATGTAACGGCAACATCGCAAAATAAAAGCGACGTTGCCACTCCGCCCGAGAAATACGCAACTGGAGTCAAGTTATTCCGTGCTAAAGGTGGAGTCAGCAAAGCACGGGGTCGGGGCTGGATCAACTAAGTGCCCAAAGAGGTGTTATATATATATATATATATATATATATATATATATATATATATATATATATATATTCTTATACAAGATTAATTACGTTTTATGAAAAGAACATAATGTAAAAGTTACGGATTACGACACATAATCAGTTTTAAGTTTGGACTTACGGGTTTTTGATATTTACTGCTAGATTACCTACTAGTGGACTTACTGGAATTTGAAAAATCACTCATTGACTTACAGGGATTTGTTAAATTTACTGGTAGACATTTTGTACAATATTCTTCTCTCTGATTGGTCGGTACTGGACATGCCTAAGTTTAATAAACACAGCTGTCAATGGACGTACCAGAATATGAAAAAAATCGATGATTTTGATATCTATTTTCATAAGGTTAACGGTGACTTATCTAAATTTGGAACGCACAGCTAGATTCAGTTTAAAATTTTGAATTTGGCGCCATTCATACAGCTTAGTCATAGACATATTATGTCTATGAGCTTAGTCTATCAGAGACACTAAAAAGACCAATTAAATTCACAGCATAAAGATCGCACATACGAACGGTAGCTTAAATACTAATCTATAAGTACTTAAACTCTATCCACGAGTAAGTTTTCTTGTAAGTAGGATCAAAAATGTTGTAACAAGAAACAAAAAACAAATAAATTATTTGAACAGAATAGGATTTCTATCGAGTAAATCAAAAGAAAACACGAAACCTTACCAGTAGACGCATAAAGGGATGCCGTGCATGAAGCGTTTAGTATTTACCTGTTTCATAGTGGGGCTTATTGTCGGGCTCATATTCGATGCCTTTCAGGCTCTTGGACTCGAATTGGTTGACGGGGGTGGTGAGGCCGTAGCGGGAGGGGTACAGCCGGTCAATGGCGGACAGCCTGTCAAGATGGTCCAGCCACGCCTTGTGTGCGTCGCGTGCACGCCTCGGCACGTGGTTTACTGCTAGAAAGGACCATTATGAAAAACAATCGTAGCCCCAACGGCAAAAGAAGTTTCTGCACACCATGTCCTTTTAAAAGGATGTTGAGAAATGAGTGATAGATACAGAATTCTTCAAAAGTCATAAGTAGAATTAATCAGTAGGTAAAACTCTGCCGTCTGCAACTGTCCACCATTGAGAAAATAATATCAACAAAGTACCTGGGTATACTATTAGATCAACACCTAACCTGGTATGCACATTTGGAATTAATTGCTAATAGAATAAGGAAAATGATTTGGATTTTTAAAAGACTCCGTCATGTGGCCGCTCAGCCCTTATTAAATAACATTTACGTAGCTATAGCACAAAGTGTTTTTAGTTTTTACATACTGTATAGCTGTCTGGAGAGGAGCTAAGAAAACGAAATACCTAGAAGTGGAAAAAGCACAGAGAGCATTGCTGAAAGTCATGTACTTTAAACCATAAAGATTCTTCACAGACCAGCTTTATCAAACCTGTAACTTACTCACTATTCGTAAAATTTATATACTCGGTTTGATACTTAAAACTCATAAATCCTTAGCTTTTGACATAAACATTAATATTCGGCGTAAAAAAAATTGTAGTTGATAAATCAGAGAAGATAAAAACTTCATTTGCGAGAAGTCAATTTTTAAAACAAGCATCATAATATCTGTATAATCAAGTAAATAAAATCTTAGATATATATCTATACCTGACAAAATACAAATGTAAAAATAAACTCGTAGGCTGGTTAAAAACCTGTAGCTATAAAGAAGTTAAGGAACTATTGGTATATACAGAATAAAAACAAAATAATAAAAGTATATAATAATATGTATTAATTCTAGATAAAATAATATACACACATTTTATATACATGAATATAATAATATATACATACAGATACTGTAGCACTCACTCTCTCTCTTACACACACACCCACACCCCCAGACACCCTCTCCATTTCACTCATACACTCCCCCCCCCCACCACACACACCAAACTCCAACATACCCCCACACCAACATACCCCACGCCCTCTCACTCATACATACACACATACACATTTTTACTTTAAATTACTTAATTAATTTTAAACCTTAGTAAAATTGTGTACTTATTTCTAATAAATTGTCATAGATCCATATCTATGACAATTTATTAGATTTATCCCGCTCTTCCATAAGAGCGGGATCTTCTGACACAGGTGTTTTCACACTTAAAAGAAGATCCCAATCACAAAAGTTGTCCAGTGTCCTAGATTAAGATAGCCTGAAATAAATGTCTTTTTTTTTTACGTTACCTAGTGGTAATTTTGACTTTTTACTTATGTAAAGTTTATATATGGGTAACATTTCCTGAAATAAATGACATTTAATTTAATTTAATAAAGTGAAGAAAGAAGATCATCGCTGATTTTCATTGATCCAGTGAAAAATCCAAGGGCACTGGATATTTATTAAACTACGCTGTGATTTTGGATCAACGTAGGTAAATTAATGCAATCTTATTTATTTGAGATCAGTTATCTTTTTCTGTGGATCAGAATATATTATATATATATATTATATATAATATAATAATCATTATGAAATTTACATGGGCATGTAAAATGTGAATCTAAATACCTAGTCAAATACATATAACAGCAAAAAGTGTGTGTATGATAACTAAAGTTTCCTGCTCAGATCCCGTTCCTCACGTTCACATGTGAATTAAAAAAACCTTTCTGTCGGTTTTTTTTACAACTATGATCGATCAGTCAATCAGCCAGTCAGTTTTTTCTTTTATAATAAATAAAATAAAAAATTAAAATTATTTATTTCGTAAACAAAAACGATACAAAAATTAGCTCATATTATTTGCAACCTTCTATTAAGTGAAGTACACCTGCATCAGAAGGTCGCGCTCCTCCATATTGTATATAGTAAATACAGACTTTGAGTATTAAACCAACAGGAGACGTAACGCGCACTAGTTGATTTCTAAAAAAGTCTGCCAATTTCTGCGCGGGGACGAGGAAACAAACACAAATAATGTTAAAACAAACGCATTTTTTGACAAAACAATTAAACACTAGCTTGAACTAGATGCAGACAAATACATTCACCAATCCGAGCACTCCGTGAACTCAAGAAAACTAGTTGTATATAACAGGTATGCGTGTTGACCGACACTTTTTTTTGGCAGAGGGGAACGCCTGTCAGTGGCGTCTCCGGTTGGTTTAATACTCAAAGAGTACAGAAGATGAAATTCGTACGAGGCTTATACAAGGTGTCGCAAATCAAAAGTCAAAAGTTGCTTCGACATGCGTTACAGTGTACGAACACCCTAAAACGAACACCATTGCAAAATTCAAATGCCGAATGTGTGAAATCTCGCTTATTTTTTAAGCACACTCGTTCACACACTCAGAAAAATTACACTTACGTCATTTCATGAGAGTGACAAAGTGATGTGATGATAGATCCTCTTAGTTGATTTCGTCATCTGTTCGTTATATTCGAATAGGCTTACGACATTTTGTTTTCAACCGACTTAAAAAAAGAAGAGGTTATCAATTCGACTGTATGTTTTTAGAACGACTGGAAGAACCGATTTTGATGATTCTTTTTATATTTGAAAGCTGGTGCTTTCCTTGTGGTCCCATTTTAATTTAGTAAAATTCTGAAAATGGCATCCATGAGAAAACCATGTGCGTTGAAGTTTGTTTTTTTACTCTTTAGAATAATAATAATATAATCTCACGCCTTTTATCCCCGAGGGGGTAGGCAGAGGTATTCCATTACTGGATATACCCACATTTCACGAGATATATTGGACCCCTAAACGTGATAGGTGGTGAGCCCATCGCCGGACCGGGTCTGTTTACACATGTCTCAGAATTAATTCTGAGGCCTGCGGTTTCCTCACGAGGTTTCTAAGGGTTTCTTTAGAGTTCTATGTTATTTAGGGTTCGGTACCCTAAGTGAGGTAACAGAACCCTATTACTAAGGCTTTGCTGTCTATCCGTCCGTCTGTCACATGGCTGTATCTTTTGAACCGTAATAGGTAGACGCTTGAATTTTTCACTAAGTCTGTAGGTACTATGACCGCTATGTAAGGATTAAAAAGTTACAAATTAAAAGTGGTCACAAGAAACGGTTTTATTAATTATTGTTCCGTGATGCAGAATCCTTCGTGTGCGAGTCCGACTCGAACTTTGCCGGTTTTTTTACTAGTTTTACAGGCGACTTTGTTCGCATCTCCTGTTCCTTCTGAACTATCGTGGGTACCTATACAACTTCTAACATAACTCAGGACTTTAATTCCAAGATTTTCAAGTAGTTACAAACATACATAAATACGCTTTTTCCCGAAGGGGTAAGCAGAGACAATAGACCGCCACCTGCTACGATCCTGGCTCAACTATCGCGCCTCATCCACATCCATCAATCGGATCATACATGTATTCATTTCTAGTAGTTCCATTTAGACAATAATTAACAAATAAAATGAAATAAAACCATAATTAGGTATTCGTCATTTAAAAATAAACTTAATTGCATGGCCATAACGCTTAATTCAAAAGTATCGATATTGAATTAACTTATCATTGTAAATAAAATATATTAATAGTATTATAACGGTTATCATAAAATAATTTATAATTAACTGAAAACTAATTACGGTGGCTACAGTTAATTAACATGTTGTTAATTTACCTATATAATTTTTGTGAATGTTTAAAGTAAAAATAATAAAAAATTACTTACCTATGTGCTGAGGGAAAAATAAATGGAGGTATACATTTTATCTTACAGGAAGTTCCGGGTAAATTATTCCATTATTGCACAACTTATTAATCTTTTTTATCTCTGGTCCGCGACTTCGTCTATTAGATACAGAGTGTTTTTATTTTAATTGTTTTTTTTATTTGGTCAGTACGGCCAAATTAAAAAACCACGAAGGGATCCGTACAATTATTGACATAATGCAGCTGTGGAAGTTTTGGCTTCTATTGATGTTATAAACATGTTATAAAATTGTGTAGGTACAGACATCAGCAAGTTACAATTTTCTTAAATAAAGATCAATAATAGCAGAGTTTCCATAGATAACACTAAATTCAGCTAGGTATGCTAATTTTATTTTTCGGAAGAAAATTACACATATTGAAAATAGGTGAAATCGATTAAGTAGTCGATACCGAACAAACTAATTTCAGGAATTGCGCTTATTCTCTTACATGTTGTATGGAGTTGTGTTCATTTTAATATTGTTACTAAACTGTCAAGGCAAATAAATTTCACTGAATAAGACTTGAGAAAAAAAACATAATTCTTATTACGTTGGTCTCTGTGGACTCTGTCGGTCGAATCCTGGCAGATCATTATTAATTATACCTACCTCAATTAAGTGTAACATTATGACAGTTAATCGCCTCAAGAATGTCTTTGGCGGATAAATTTTAAGTCATTTGACCTTGACGACGATGACGGCGTTCTTGTGACACACTCTCCACAAATATTTAATGATGACTCATCCTTGAGGAGTTAATGATTACGCAATAGTTTACTTAAAAATCTAATGTAAGTATATATATGGTGAGGGTAAGTAGGTACCTACTTATACGGTGAGCGTTTATCCATTACCATACGTACCCCGCGATTTCACTCGCCGTTTGTGGTAAAATTATAGCCCATTTTACTCCCAAATAACATATAACTCTAAAAAGTAAAAAACTACTTCAACGTATAATACTAAAAAAATACAGTCGAATTGAGAACCTCTTCCTTTTTGAAGTCGGTTAAAAAAATAATCATCAAAATCGGTTGGCGTGATATTGAGTTATTCGTCCATTTGTCGCGCACATAGTTAATGCAAATTTAAGACTTAAGGTTTTTTATGGATGCAATTGCCAGAACTGGACTAAATTTAAATGGGAAGCACCCAAAGAGATTTAAACATTATAATAGGACATATAGGGGACAAAGCGAGGAAAATTTGAAGCCAAAAGTTATTCCAAGTGGAATAAGTCTAGTACAATTTCGACCGAATGACAGCTCGCGTTCATACTAACCAGGCGGCGTCAAGTGGGTATGGGACTTGGGTGTCATACCTAATGGGGAATCTTCTGTGTGACAAGTTAACTCAATATTCTATAAAGGGAGTATTTAAAAAAATGTTTTATATATAATAATGTATAATTTAATTATATGTATTGTTTTCTAAAATATGTTAAAAAAATTAATTCAAAAATACATAAAAAAGTATTTATGTAAGAGAACATCATTAAACATTGGCAGCCCCATGGCATACTGTCATCATGATGTCTCGCCTGTCATGTCTGTGGTTTTTAAAATTACAATTTACAGTTTTCTTTTCTTCATTATTGCCTCATATATAATAATGTACTCTGTGATTATTGCATTGAGTTGAGCCGTGGTTGAGTCTTTGTTCCTCCGCATTAGTGTTGACGTGCTTGCTATAGTGCTAGCGAAGTATTTGTGAGATAGAGACTCGAGGAGATAGAAAAGGTGTTTGTGTTTTGTTTGTCGTTATGGCTGATAACATCAGAAGAAAATGTTTGAAATGTGGGCTAAAGCCGAAGGAAGATTCGGACATCAAAGCTTACAGATTTCCTAACCCCGGGGAGCAACAAATATATTGAGGTAAGTAACAATATTTACACATTATTTTTGTATGTATCATCCTAGCAGCGCCACACTACTCTGGGTACGAAGTAGTCTTGAATTTCGTACCCTCGCGGTTTAGCAGATATGGGGGGGGGGGTTTGGTGGTTTTGCCAAAATGACGTCTTTACAGCAGCACCAAAACCTGTATCCGTAAATAAAGGTCATTTTTTTTTCATAGTATATAACTTCACCAACATTTAGTACTCGTGAGGACGTTAGTACGTAATGATTCATGGACGAGTTTATTATGCCTTGTTATTAGGCTATTGGCATTTCTAAGTGTAATTTTAATTACCTACAGAAATAAAAACATTTTCATTTCATTTTACTTTACTAAATCAGATGACATGTCTAGTAACCATAGTACAGTCGCAGCCCATACTTTTGGATGAAAATAACCATTTGCCTGAATGTAGCCCTCATTTTTCTCAAAACCACTGCATATAGATCTGTAATTATTATTTTAATCATAATTATTTTTCTAGGACCCCTGATATTGAGCAATTCTATATAACTGTGACTGGAACAATAATGAACAAGAATACTGTGGAAGAATTTAAAACTAGTGACAAAGCAGCTTTTTTAAACTACGTTGGAGAAGTGATGTGGGCTAATATTAAGAAAAAGACCTGGATCACCAATCCTGTATTGAATTTTATTGTACTGGCATTTGCTGTAAGTTGATGAAGTAATTTAAAAATAAGTTTTTAGTATGTCATCGACATCATCGACAACCCGTAACCCACTGCTGAGCTAAGGGTCTTTCCTCACACTGAGGAAGTATATGGGCTATAATCTCCCACGCGATCCCACCGCGGATTGGGAGATTTTGTTAGGCTAGTGGCCACCTAACTGCCGGAATTTTTCAAGCCACCCCAAGGTATCCAACATGGCTTACCGACTTCCATTGTTCGTAAACAACGAAAACCGGGACCAACACTTTAACGTGCCTTCCGAAACACGGAAGCGCTCGTGATATAAATGCCACTAGGCGGTCACCCATTCACTGACTGACCGTGCCCAACATTGCTTAACTACTTTAGTATGTACCTTCTTTGATTTATTGAAGCCAATGACATTTTATCTATAGATAAATTATGATTGTATTATAATATGCTAGAAGCGATATCTAGTGGATAATTTTCTTTGAAACTATTTTGTACCCGGGCATCTTAATATGTTGCAAACATATTTTAGAAATATGATGTACCTACTAAGATGTATATATTTAAGTCCACGAAGAATTTAGTGTGAGTTCTACTCCCTTCCTAAAAGTACAAAATAGTACGAAATCGTGTAGCCTAAATGCAGAAATATGCTATATATCATTTTGGCATAGCCACCAAACTCTACATCTGCTAAACGGCGAGGGTACGAAATTCAAGACTATTTCGTACCCAGAGTAGTGTGGCGCTGCTAGGATGATACATACATTATTCTTATGTCAATTTTGTCGTAAAATGTTTGTAAGAAAGATTTTAATTTGTTTTCAGCTATGAATCTTGGGCCAAGTTTTTTTCCCGGATCTGGGGGCACGGCAGTGCCCCCGCCAAGTCGAGCAAAAAGCGGCACGGCCGTACCATCCTTTTCTCGAAGCAATTCACGCACTTTTCGATCCCCTATAACTTCGTTGTGGATAAACCTAGAAGCCTGAATTTTTAGTAACCAAGCATGCATTGTATAAACACAGTATATTTCAAAATTCATCCAATTTGAACCAGCAGTTTTAAAATTATAAATATTCAAAGTTTCCTAATTTTGTCACTCACTGACTGACTGACTGACTGACTGACTCACTGACCGATCATCAAAACTCTAAGGCACTTCTAGCAGTCGTAGAAGCTTCAAATTTAGAATACAATTAGGGTTTAGTGTATAAATCAAGGAAAAACTCAAATAATTTGCAATTTCGGTCTAGGTTTCTAGATACACTAACTGCATAAATAACTTTGTAATCCCATAATAATTGTATAGGATTACAAAATTAGATGTTCAAGTGGAATCTTGCAACTCAATTTTGAAGCAGATATTTTCAACCGATTGAGCTGAAATTTGGTATACTTATGTAAGTTTGGTCACAATGCAATATTATGGTACCATCAAGCTGATCTGATGATGGTTTAAGGAGGTGGATATCTCAACTCCTCAATGACTACTCGTAAACCACTCGAGTTTGGGCTCGTATGATTCGTCTTGACAAATACTTTGGTGCTAGATTGTAACCAGGGTCTGATGATGGAGCTGGAAAATGGCCATGAGAACTCGGTAATTAAATGACATAACCCCATGGGACCGTGGGGGCCTTCAGATGACCAGAGGGCTGGCAGCTATCTCTGTCAAAGGATCAACCTAGATATCCAGAGAGGGAATGCAGCCAGTCTTCTGGGCACTGTCCTACATGGTTCCTCTTTAGATTTCGATTATCTAAAGTTACCAAATCCTTGACCAACATGCATGGGATTAACCGACTCGACGCTATGTAAGGCTATTAATTATAATTATTATTGTAAATCATATTTATTAGTAAGACATGAGATTAAAAAGAGCTGCCCTTGAGTTGCTTGCTGGCTCTTCTCGGGGTAGTGCATTTGGAACCAGCAACTCGTCGGTGGAGATGAGCTGCTGTTTACATTTAGCCAGTCTTCATGGAAGAGTTTAGAGTTCCTTGTTATTATAAACTATTGACTTTTCTAAGTGTACATTCAATACCACCTACTGACAATAAACGCCTTTGACTTTAGAGGACATTTTTTTATCTGTAATTACTGTAATTGAATACGTATATTTTCTTTGTAAATGAATGTATATTTTTTTTGTAAATGAATGTATATTTTTTTTGTAAATGAATGTATTTTTCTTTGTAAATGAATGTATATTTTCTTGGTAAATGAATGTATATTTTCTTTGTAAATGAATGTTTATTTTCTTGGTAAATAAATGTTATATTTTAGTAAAACAATACCTAAGAAAGTTTTTTTTTTTAGCTAAATTAAGTTTTTTAATCTTGTGTTTAAATGTATATTCAGAGCCTGTCCATATACTTCTCCGGGGTATTATTCATATCATATTCTGAGAAGTTATTTAGTAAAACTTCAATAGAATATAATATGAATAGTACCCCGGGAGAAGTATATGAATAGGCTCTGAATATACATTTAAACATTCTACTATAAAATTCAAATATCCCGCCATACGGTGATACGTCAGTGGTTTTTAGGGTCATCACAGAGATCGCGCTGTAGGTCGAGTTTTGTCGCCATATTTTTGTATGAGGTTGGCATTCTTCTCCGCTAGGAGTAAAAGTGTTCTGTGATACTAACTGACATGACGCTTGAACTTCAAACATACTTCAAAGTTTTGTATGTAAATGCCCCCTCTATGTCCTATTATATTTTAATCTCCTTGGAAGCACCAGATATCAAATAAAAAAAAGAATCATCGAAATCGGTTCCTAACAAACTTAAAAAAATTTAGCAAAGAATTGATAAACTTTTTTTTTATTTTAAAAAAGGGGGCAAAACGAGCAAACTTCAAAATCTTTTAATGAAATCGTTTAAAAAAAGGTTTCCAAAGGGGACAGGATTTGTAAAAGCGGTCCAGTAGGTTCGCTACAAACATACCAAAATCCAAAGAGATTAAAATATAATAGGGCATAGAGGGGACAAAGCGAGGAAAATTTTAAGATAAAAGTTACTGCAAGATGGATAAAGTCTAGCGTGATTCGACCGAATGACAGCTCGCGTTCATACTAACTGACATGACCTTTGATCTTTAAAGTTTTTGTATGAGAATCAAACAGAATATAACCACTAACGTTTTAATGAGAATATTCCCCCTCTATCTTTGCCAAAACATTTCCTCTTTTTAATATTGAGTGTAGATAGCAACAAAATCGCAGGCGAAAGCTGGTACCTTATAATTTACGACTTCAGCGATTCCACAGGATGTCTGACGTAGACTCAGCAATAAACATTTGGAGCCGAGCCAACGCGGACATCGGGCCCGATCCATGAAAATAGATCGTCTATGTTTTGGTATTTGGTCATCGTCTATTTTGTCTTTCTTCATTGAACATTATACTATGGATGTGCAATAATAATCGATTTTTAGAATACTCACCTATTTTTAAAATATAATCGTTTTTTTAAATATAAAATAATCGATTTTTAATTAATCGATTATATATTTACAAATTTTAAAAGATTTTCGTAAAAAGCACCGTTTTTGCGACGAATAAAGAAATTTGAAGTAAATTCACTAACAAAGTTTATGTTAAAAGGATAAAGAATGTTAAAAAATAACATTTTTCATATTAATTGGTATTTTTTTCGTATAATCGATTTTTAATAATCAATTATTTTTAATATATCTAATTAATCGGTTTTTCAAAATTTAATTATTATGAAAGAGAAAAATGTCTTTTTAGATATCGATTTTTTTCTATCAATCTCACATTCCTACATTAGACATATTTTTTGCAATTATCTCGGTCAAAGAATCAGCCTAGCTGTCCAGAGAAAAATGCGGCCAGTCTTTTGGGAACTATCCCATATGGTTCCTCTTTGGAGGTAATTTTTTTTCTGTAAATAAATGTGTATACCTATACTTTTTTGAAGTTATAGATTGCCAAGTAAGGTCCTATAGGAAGAGGTGGAGAATATTCAATTATAACCAGTCCTCACGTCATGTAAAGATCGAAATGATGGACTCGTAGTCCTATGTCGTCTTTCTTCATTAAATATTCGACAGAATTTTTGGAAGACATTTTAGGTTGCTGAGGAAAGAAGGAGAAGAATAAACAAGGCCTTTATGAATAGATAAGACCCATTGTCATTATTGATTAGCAGGCGTACTATCTAAGACAATCTTGGAACATCCAACAGTGTCAACTAGCATTTGGTACCATTTACGTTCAACTTTTGACGGGCCTGTTGGCTCAGTTAGTAGTGACCCTGCTTTCTGAGTCGGAGGTTGCGGGTTCGATCCCCGCTCGGGGCCAACATTTGTGTGCATGAACATGTCTGTTGGGTTCGTGTCTGGGTGTTTAATATTTATTTAAGTACCTATGTCTATCAGTTGTTTAGTGCCCATAGTACAGGCTCTGCCTAGCTTGGGACTGAATAACCGTGTGTAAATTGTGTCCCACAATTTATTTATATTTATATTAGAATAACTTAAAGTTTGCGATTGGAATTGGGACCCATAATGGCGTCGTCCGCATAGAGAATAGAGAACAGTTGTTTTTGTTTTATGATTGTCTATGATTGCTAGTTAAGGCGGCTTCAAATTGGAGTGCTTGCCCAGAAGATGCCTGTTCACTGCCAAAGCTGCCAGGTTATATAGGTAGTTCAACTCTTTTATCCGAAGGTAAGGTTGTAAGAAGAGTGCTTACAAAAAAGACCGTATTACAGAACAGTCGGAAAGAGATGCCGTTACAAGAGTCGCATAAAGCTATCTTCTTCTAAACTGAAGAGTTTCATGCTAGATCTAACGGTGATTGCTATACAAGATGCATTTGCTAACGTAAGCCACCGAAAGACAGCGAGCTAAATATAACACTACTACTTTGATGTCATTCTGATTTGCTCGCAACTTGATCGGTTCGGACTGCTCCCGAAATACGAGGATTGGAATTACCAGATAGATCATCTGTTTTTTGTATCAGCTGCTATATATTTTTTAGAAGTTATTCTATTTCGTTTCTATGAGAAATTAAAGCCAATAAAAAATTTGTTGTCTGTAAAGTCGGTTTACGGACGATAAGTTTACGTTATAACGACTTAAAAAAACATTGATGAAAATTGCATATTGTTGTGGAAGAGAGATAGATACGTCCTCTGAAAGGCAAATTTTAATGACGTTTTGACTTTGAAATAGTACAAAGAACTTGGCCCCATTTTTAGCATAGATATTTGAGTGGGACAAAAAATTTTACGTCACAAACTAGTCGTAATGAACGGTCCATTGCGAGTCATATAATGCAGAGGCAATATTTACAAATATAACAAATTCACCGCCCTGCTTCCAAGAATTACAGTCACACAGTGCCCCACTTTCAGTGTTTCAGCGTTTATTTCAGGAGATAATGTTTGGTTTGTCGGCGCTTTGAAGTCTATTGTTATTACATTCGAATTTATAATGTTGGATTTCGTAATTCTATGACACGACGGATTGGGTTACATTAGTTCCAAATACGTTTTATCGAAACTCGTTTAATTGATGATAATTATATTGCATGCTGGCGCCTTATCTCGGAGCGGGTTGGCAGAGGTATTTATTTAACTTCATATAACAAGTAAATGTATCTACAGACAATTTACTAGGGTATAGAGTGGCCATTGGGAACATTTTCATACAAAAACCTTGGTCTCAAGCGAGTTTGCAAGATACGAAATACATACATTCTTAAATCCTTTAAACTATACCCAATGGATTTTAATGTGGCTTCCATCAATAGACAGAGAGATTCAAGAGAAATGTTTATATATACAATACATGCATATTATAATGTTTATTTAAACTTACAAAATAGGAAAAACCGAAAACAATGTTTGTACCAATGAGTTTTTGAAAACTTATTATATTCATTACTAGCTCGACGGTGGAGTAAAACACCGTGAGGAAGAACGTAGGTCCCAATATTAATTCTGAGACATGTGTACTTAGGTAAACAGACCAGCAGCCTTATTGTCTAACTTTTATTTGCGGTCGCTTTAGATTATATCTCGTTCATTTTGCCATTTAAACAAGATGATATGTACTTCGGACGTCAAATTTCGTGATTTGCATGGAAGCCGTCCACAAATCCTCCGGAAGTAAATTGAGTGAACTAAAACGCTCTATTTGACAGTTTTGACAACTAAATTGGTATTGTGTAAGGAAAAATGACAGCTGGAACCGGCACGAAAGCGGTTGGGAACTGTCAGTTGAAATGGGTTGCAAATGTGCTGCCTTCTTCAATTTATTTCTCGTTTAATCAGCTAATTTACTGAAATAAAAAGAATGTGTGTAGTGTATTCCACGAATTAAAAGTGTAAAATGAATTCCTGGTGCCGATAATCAAGTTATTGTAGCTATTGTTATTCGGGAAATCAAAGTAACGTGATGTTCAAAACTTGCAAATTTTCTTTATATATGTGTTTGAAATCATAAAGCGAGATATCATTTCTTGCCCGGGAAAGGAAAATATCCCTGAAAGAACACCGGCATTCACCTGCGAAGATCACTCTGTGTTGCGATTGTTAATCACCGAGCTCACAATCCAAGTGTAGTGATTAGAGGTCAGTTGGGACTGATGTGATCATCAGTGGTCAAAAAAGTTGATAGGTATTACAGAACTCACTACGACTTAGGTACTTTACTTCCAATGTGTCTCATAAGATCAAAACTAAAGTATAGGTATTCCATTTTAAAAATAAGTCTAATAAAATGCAGCCCTATCCTCAAAGAGTTTGTCTGTTGTGTTGAGTGGCGGATTTGAAGTCTTAGCCGCCCTAGGCTCCAGGCCACGTAGTAAGTAGGAGCCGTCCCTTTCTCAATACCCATCATATGGACTACTGCAATATAAAATAAGTAGGTATAATTTATACTATTTATTTACCTTTAGGTACGAAGGGTTTTGGAAACTTTTTTACCAGGAAAAACTATCTAATCCATAGTGATACGAACATAACTGTGTCTGTCTGTTTGAACTTATCGCTGAGCCACTCTTGATAAAATTTAAGGTTACAAAATATTACCGATATCACCAGGGAGGATATTGACAGATTTTTATTTTGAAATGTGAATAAAGTCACAAGCAAATATGTACTAACTTAAGTAGATAATAACGTTAGTATACTAAATCTATGGTAGATAATATAATCTTCTAGTCTCCTTATGTAGGAATTGTGTAGGAATTATTGTTATTAGTCCATAAACAAGAGAAAAAATTCATTTAACTTACTATTTTATTTTTACTATGAAATCCCATTTACATAAGGTTATTAATAAATATGAAAGGAACAATGAAAGTTGACGAAGCAAAAGAAGTATGTAAGAATCGTAGCAAGTGGAAAGAAGTGGTCTCTGTCTACCCCTACGGGAAAGAGGCGTGATTATATGTATGTATGTATGTATTAATAAATATTATTAAAAATATTTAAATTTCTTACAGGTATACTCAAATTTCTCTAAGTGCGAAGGTGAATTCTGAATATAAATTGGAGTATCTTGGCAAGTCATAGATGAAGAAGACGCCTGATTGATAACCTTATCCTATAAATATAGGTACATATTGTTAAAGCTATATACTATAACATTATAATATTTAATTGATTGTTGTAAGTGTTTATTATTACCATTACCTTTTCAGCTAGCAGCGAGGTAGTATAAAAATTAGGTCATCTCCCAATTCATATTGGTATTTTGGTGACAATAGGACAGAATATTGAAACTAAAATAATAAAAAAATGTACTTTAATAAAATTAAAGATAAGGATTTAAATAGTTTATAATCTAACTAATCTATAAGTACTAACTAAAATGATTATAAACAGGCAAAGTTGTTTGTATTGTAGTCAAGCACTGATAGCCTAGTAGTGTAAGAGTCACTTCTCATTGGTGAGGCTTGGGTTCGAATCCTGGCATGTACCAATGAGAGAAAAGTTTACTTACATATTTATCTCTAGAGGTCAAGGAAATCATTGTGAGGAAACTCGGAGGTCCCAGATTTAATTTTAATTCACATGTAATTGACCCAATCCGGCTATGGGCTCACCACTTATCAAATTATGCTCCAAAGAATATACTGGTGAAACATGGGTATTTCCAGAAATGGAATAACTCTTCCTACCCCCTCTGTGATAAAAAGCCAGAGCGTATTAAAGTTGTTATGTTTTAAAGATATAATAACCGTAACTAGTAGTCTAAAACTTAAGTTTAAAAATGCTTTTAGATAGCTAAATCATTCCCGAGTGACAAACCAAGTGGTTAAAGCTAGTCCTTGTTAAAATAAAAATTGTTTATCATACTATAGAAGAAAACGCCTGTCATTAAAGTTTAGCAACAAAAGTACCTTAACAATATTGCTATGACAATGTTCTCAGATAGATATGGCATACTGAATTCTAACAAAGTATTCTCATCTTAGCGATGAAAGGATCATAATTATATGTCATCAATAAAACACATACATATTTCATATTGATTTAATCAGAGGAGTGTATATGTATGTAATTATTTTAATAAATTTAAGATAGCTTCGGAGAAGTATTGTCATGTCTCTACTAATATTAAAAATGGGAATGTAACTCGTTGTTGTTACATAATATAAAAATAAATTAATTAGAAATTCGACAAACATATAATAACTTATAAATAATATTTTCATGTCAACATTAAATTAATTTAAGTCAATAAATTCACATAATATAGTATAATAATATTTTCCAACAAAAAGCATTTTACAAGATTTTTGAACACATTCACATCGTCAATTACCTTTTAATCTACCAGAAGACTAATAAACATCCTTATAGAATGGTACCTCGCTCGCACTGCGAAACAATTGTCAATTTCGGGGAGATAAATTAAGGAATGCCAATTTTCTGCGGCATAGGCGCTTTTTTGTTTGATCTGAAGTTTCATGACAGGCTGAGTTACTTCCACATTTATAATATTAAGTAGGGATTTTATTTTAGGTCCATCAAATGAAGCATCATATTATAAATAATCATTATATAATGATACAGTAGAGACAGCACTTTGTAACGGAGGTATTAGTTAGGGGAGCCGCAGCAGTTGTGGAGACTGTTAGCGGGTTGACTGGAAGTAGTGCACCGAAGTATCCATGGAGAGTTGAGTTTCTTCCTTATGACACTAGAAAAATATGTAATTTTGTCAATTTAGAATTATTATTACTGACAAGATTATTAGTAACTCGGAGACAACATAAATAAAGTATGAGTAGGGAATATGTGGTTAAGTTTAACATAGCATCCATCATATCTATCAATCTTGACATGAATGGACTGAACTATAAATTTATGGAAACTACCAAATATCTAGTAGGGATAAAAGTAGTACATGGTTTGACTTATACTTTTCAGTTAATTTAGAAGCTGAAAAACTTGTAATTCTAATAATGATTAAGTACCTATCAAGATAATAAAGAAGATATTATATGTAGGTATATGATGGATTCATACCTTAGGTATTCATACACTTTTTGTATATAAGTTCGGTGTACGACTTGATGGACTATGAATACCTAGATGGTCCATGACAAATGTTATTTTTATGGCTAAGATTGAGCATGTTAGGTCTATACTAGTAAAAGGTCCATTAGGCATAAGACTCGTGCAAGTTTGGCATTGGTGGGAATACTTACTTTAGTCCAGTGCTCCGCAATATTTCTCCTGTTGATCTCAATACATTTCGCGTCCTTAACTCGTCCCACAACATTTTGATTGCAATTGCTGAGTTATATTCTTATTCTCAGTTAGTTGGCCGTTGTTGTTGTTACATCGGCCGGCACAATTTCCATACATTCCATCCTTGGAGTGATGAAATAAGAGTTTTACTTTGAAATCCAATCACGCATGTTCAGAATTACACTGAAAACAGCTGCATAATTAGTAGTATTTCTGTGTTTTTATCTAAAATTTAGGTTAACCTCAATCAACTTGTAAACAAACATTTGTTTTTTTAAATTGTTTTTTCTTTTTACTGGTGTGGCAAGTGCTATGGCTACCAAAAAATACTCTCGTAACACATTTTGGATGCTTTTGTAACACGATTGTGACAATTCATTATTCGTATGGATGCTTTGATATGAATAAAAGTCCAAATTTTGATCCATGATACACAAACTCATATAAAAAATATTTTACTTACCTTATTAGATGACAACTAGATGTACGCAATATGTAGAAGTTCATAATTTGGCAACACAGTATGCTTTAAGCCATGTCTAAGGCATGCAATGTGTTAGGCAAAGCCTGCACACTATTAAAAAAAAAAGACCGAGAAATTGCATTCACTTCGGTCATATAGTCGGAAGAAGATTCTATGAAAAATCCTTACACAATACCGTCAAACATGACACGATAGTATGGAGATGGATAAAGATAGAATCTAAAGCGACCGCAAATAAAAATTACACAATTAGGCCCCAGGTCCACCACCACCACCACCTATCACGTTTAGGGGTCAAGTATTGTCGTGAAAAGTGGGTATATCCAGTAATGGAATACCTGCCCCCTCGGGGATAAAAGGAGTGAGATTATTATTTATTACTAGCTTTTACCCGCCACTTCGTTCGCGCACGTTTAGTCTCTAGACCCAGCGGTTTAGGCTGTGCGTTGATATATCACCAATCAGTCGGTAGGTTTATTATTTTATATATATAGATTAATTATTTGTAATGATGTCGTAAAACATGTTTTGTGCGTAGTACGTAGTGTAAAATAAAACTAACAAATGCGCAAGGGAAAGCTTCAAAAGACCTGCGCAGTATCATCTGCGCGTGCGCATCTGGAGCGCGTGCCGTTGAGTGGTCCATTCACTAGCCACTGTGTCATGTGGTCTGTCTTGCGCGTGCCCATTATCTCACTATTCAAGTTTTAATAGCTAAAGGGTGAAGGGCGATTAAGTTTCAAGCTCTTTTTCTGTGACACTCAAAGTGACAAGGCAAAAGGATTAAAAAGTTTAATGGGTCTTACACGATTGCGGAACAAAAGTAGGATGTTTTTAAACCGACTTCAAAAAAAACCGGCCAAGTGCGAGTCGGACTCGCGCACCGAGGGTTCCGTACAACCTTGCAAATTTATGGTTTTCGTAATTTTTCCTTTATCTATGCTATAAGACGTTGCTTCGTACCAAATTTCAAGATTCTGAGTTCACGGGAAGCACCCTGTAGGTTTTGATTCCCTTGCAAGTGTCGAAAATTTGCGGCATAAACGGCTGTATCTTTTGATTGCGTTGGCTTAGAAGTTTGATTTTTTCACAGCTTCAAGTAGACCGACACAGACACAGACAGTAGACCTGAGTAATTGATATAAATTTCAGCTTCATACTTCCACGCGTTCCTGAGAAAAAGGGTCTTGACAGACGGACGGACGGACGGACAGACGGACAACAAAGTGATCCTATAAGGGTTCCGTTTTTTCCTTTTGAGGTACGGAACCCTAAAAAGGAGGTTTTTCAATTCGACCGTATTTTTATGTGTGTTCGCGGATAACTTGGTCGTTTATGAACCAATTTTGAAAGTAAACCATGATCTGATGATTATCCCAGAGAAATTGTACAGTATCTACACTAACATTATAAAGAAGAAAGATTCCTATCTTTGTATGTTTTTAACGAATAAACTCAAAAAGTACTGGTCCGATTTTAAAAATTCTTTCACCAATGAAAAGCTACATTATCACTGAGTAACGTAGGATATATTTTATCGTATTCAAACGGAAATGGGAACTACGCAGGTAAAACCGTGCGGAACAGCTAGTACTAAACACATTGACATTGCGATTCCCTTAACTGACACAAGTATTTAATACTTTCAATTAGCAATTAAACAATTATTGAACGTTTACTTTCCTCCTTTAAATGGCAGTAGAAATTGCATTGGAAATAGGGCAGTGACTACGAAAAAAATACGTTACTATATTTTTATCGATACTCTTGAAGAAGGTGGTTAGATTAGCGTACCGTAGTTCATTAGCATAATATAATAACTCACTGTGGTCATGACTTGTAGGCTCACAAAAAGTGTTTTCTTTACAAAAATACTTTAAGGCTACATGATTTTTGTGTTTGAGGACATTTAGTAATTTGTAATTATTATACACTACTATATAATATATAATAATACACTAGCGACCCGCCCCGGCTTCGCACGGGTGCAATGCTAACACTAAAACATTCCTCTGAGAATACCTCTGCCTACCCCCTCGGGGATAAAAGGCACGAGATTATTATTTAATATTATCTATACCTATTGTGCAAAATTGTTTCATCTGACCCAATTTTCAACACAGTTTTTACGAATTGTTATAAATAATAAATAGAAATAACTAATTAAAAATAGACAGCTAACTAATAAAAAAATATCGATTGTCGATGAATAAGTTCAATTGTAATTGCACAGCACTAGACCAGCAAAAAAACAGCCTCAGTCCAGTGCCTTATAAGGTCTAACACTACATTGGGACTAGATCTTTGAATGGAGGTGACAGGAGTAGGCCAAACACAGGCCAAAAATGGTAAGACTTTCAATTAGATATTTATTTCAAATAACCTGAGGCTGCCATATATGGATAATTTTGCTTCTATTACTTGATTCTAACATCCTTTCGCTCCTTTAAGGTATTATTCTACTTTTCAGAATCTAACAGGTACATGGCTGTGTGCAAGCCAAGTTAGGAAATCTTTTTTATAACTAAAAAAAATTATCAGATAATCGATCACACCTAACTAGCTGAGGTTTTCGATTTTGAAATTCACCAATTTATTTTTGGACACCTAAACATGCCTTCTTTTATTCTGGGGCCACGATGTTTTCCTTCACCATCTAGCTAGTGATAAATGTATGTAAGTTTTGGAAAAAAACATTTCACTCACGGTAAGGGGTCCATAAAATCGTACCTATACTGGTAAAAAGTGAGTAATTCTGGGAAATTAACCTCTCAGACCATGAATCACAGACACAATAGATTTTTAATTGTGTCTCGGTTCCAATTGATACCGGCGGTTCTTAACTGATTAATAGGTACATACATCTGCCTTCCTCCTCAGGGATAAAGCCGTAACTTTATTTATTTATGCATGGTCATTTTAGATTAAGTGCACATATTATTTAAAGGGTGGAGGACATTTTTTATCTGTAATTATTGTAAATCAATGTATATTTTCTTTGTAAATAAATGTATATTAAAAAAAAAAGGGTAGATCAAATAATTATCAAGAAACTATTTTCTGCATTGATTTTTATTTTTCATACTTACGCTAATTTACAAGATAGCATCAATCAAATACAAAAAAAAAAAACAATCTAATGCGCTGTACATAAACAATACAGGCGCACACTACCCAATCAAAAAATGATAGAAAATAACAAAATAAATACATAACCACTCTAAAGGGTAAAAAAACCGACTTCAATCTTCAACTTATATGATTTTCTCATGGATGCCGTTGTCAGAACTGGACGAAATTGAAATGGGACCAATCTGGAAGCACCAGCTTTCAAATAAAAAAATAATCATCCACATCGGTTCACCCAGTCGCAAGTTCTGAGGTAACAAACATAAAAAAAAATACAGACGAATTAATAACCTCCTCCTTTTTGAAGTCGGTTAAAAAGCCGACAAAAGTGGCGCTTTAGTGCGGTAGAGGGTTAATGCAAAGCATGTTTACAAAATTTAAAAAAATATATCGAAAATAACAAGAAAAAAAAAACTTTCTTTCCTCTATAATGTAAATTTTATTCCTCTTACATATTTGTAAAAAACCTTAAAATATTTGCACTTGATTTAAAATGACCTAATATATTATTTTTTATTGATCTATACATAGGTTTCGAACTTGGATATAAAAACTTTCTCGACACTAAATTAACTAGATCTAAAGACTGAAGACCTAGGTCTTCAATCTCAAATCTAGGTCCGCAAGGTAAATGTCAGAGTTATAAACAGACAGACAGACGAGTCGGCCTCCCCTCGTGTTAGGAATACTGCCAAATCGCTGTAAACATTGTTAATGCGCGATGAAAGCCGTCAAGCCACCGTTAAGCCATGTCTAGCGGATTAAAAAGGACCGGTAATGGCTGTCTATAATGTATATAAGCATTACTGATGTACCTACGTAATAGGTATGTATTACGTAGTATTTATATACTAGTCCAAGGCGTTGCCCGAACAAATCTAGTTTATTCCCGGTCCCGTAGAAATTTACAAAAAGACGAAGAAAGTGCCTAAGACCAAAGAGATTAAAATATAATAAGGTATAGACCCATATAGCCATTTCTGGTCGCAGATTTTTAAAAGGCGTAACAAGTCGCATCGGTTTCGTAACTGAAACGACACCTTGCGACTGTGTGGGGGTTCGCTTCTATGTGTCGTAACCGTTTAGTAACAAAGTGACAGAAAGTAGTTTTAGTAACTTTGTGTTGTAGCTGTGTTGACTTTCTACGGAAAAATTTGTGTACACACGTTTTAAACACTTTGTGTATTGTATGTAACTAGTGTACAATATTGGTAACAATGTGTAGTAAGTGGGTGGTAACATGTGTAGTAACGTTACGTCAATGTTTCGGTATACTTATAACACTAACTTGTATAAATGGATATCACCAGTTCCAGTGACTCTCAAACTGTGTCTTGTGTGAACCGACCGAATTACCGTTTAGTTAAAATAAAAAATGAGTAAACAAATCAAAATATCACGTAGATTCCGATGCACTTCAACATTTTACAGGAGAGTTAAGGAATTAACGAACCATAATTTTTAACAAAAAAACATACTTCAAACAGCAAAACTAAAAAAACTAAAAAAGCACTAGTCGCCATTACGATTTTCGAAGGTTCCCCTCGATTGTTCTTGGATGCCAGCATCAGATTTCTTATCATAGTACCACCGCGCACCGTTGTGGTAGATATCACCGTTTAAACGTTTGTGAAGATGGATGTTTGTCGGTCTTTCACGCAAAAACTATTAAACGGATTTTAATGAAATTTTACAGTAATGTAGCTGATACATCAGAATAACACATAGGCTTTCATCTCACTGCTATTGTTGAAATGAAGTACGCAATTTCTGCTAATGACAAAATTAAAATCGTGTGAAAAAATATGAAAAACAAATTTGATTTATTTTGAACGACCATTGGATTCTTCGCATATCGATATATAATGCACCTTCACTTGATTATGAAGCAGAAAAATCAAAAGAATACAATTTGCAAGATGTGAAATGTAAGCTTTTATATACCTATGCTTTGCGACTCCCAAATGGTACTCGTATTTATTTCTGTATTGACAACGTTAGGGGTAAAAAAAAATGAAAACATAACAACAATAGGAACGATTTTTATTTCAAAGTCACAAATTTATTACTGACACTTGCCCTATACTTTTCCTTTACCAGCATTAGCTACTTAATATAATAATATAAATAATATAATCTCACGCCTTTTATCCCCGAGGGGGTAGGCAGAGGTATTCCATTACTGGATATACCCACATTTCACGAGATATATTGGACCCCTAAACGTGATAGGTGGTGAGCCCATCGCCGGACCGGGTCTGTTTACACATGTCTCAGAATTAATTCTGAGACCTGCGGGTTTCCTCACGATGTTCTCCTTCACCGTCGAGCTAGTGATAAATATGTATGTATGTAAATATGTATAAATATGTAGTACGTAAGTTTTTGAAATTAGCTACTTGCCACTAATAATCTACAGATCATTTTAAAGACCTGCGTTAATCTAAAAGAGCTATGTACTTAACATAAGTCTACTTAATTAGTTTAATATACAGTTATATAAAGTGGTATCAATTAGTAAACCTAAATATATCAATAGGTAATTACAATAAAGTTGTATAATGTACCTAACTTTTTGATCACTGTCGTGTCCATCATCTATCAAACATCAAGATAATTTGTCAGCATCTTCGTAGTAAATCACTGTTTGTGCTTTTTCTGCACAGTATATTTAAGTAAGTTATATTTTGGACTTCAGTTTTAAATTCAAAATCTTGTTTTCTATTTTCATGTCAGAGAGTACACTCACTATTTTCGATGCTTTGATGGAATATTTTTTTGTGTCTGGCGTATCTTCGTCTGTAAAAGAATAATTGATACTTATAACTTAAACAATATAATGTAAATGTATCAATAACATTTTTTCTGAGAAAGTAAAGTTTGAGAAACTGTAAACAAAAAATCAAGGAGAGACCATTTTAAAAATTCAGTTACTTTGTGACGACTTTACGTAACATGTCTACACAATCACGTAACTTTGTAACTAGTTATGGCCAAAATATTTTTCACTTAATAAAATATATTTTTTCATTATTTGTCGAATGTACGGTTTATTACTTCTAAAATTGTTCGTTATTACTTTTCAACTTTATCATTGCTTTCAAATAGGAGCTTTTGAGAACAGAAAATAAAAAAATATTATGAAAAAAACTAATGTGTATTTTCGTTGGAATGGTTTTTTAAACTATGATAATAATGTGGCCCGTTGGTAAATTTCAACCTATTCCACTAAATTACACTGTGAATTTAATTTCCCATTCAGATTTCTGTATTGAAAGCCATAATAATCAATAAATAAAATCTTTGTTTACTTACCTCGGTGATATGATGGCGGGTTCTTATTTTTTATTATAATAATTCACGTCACGTCGCGAGTCAATGTCGACGAATGAGCGGTTATGAGCAATTGAATGAATGATTTTTAGGAACTCTGATCAAAATATGGTAACAATGTTACGACACGGCGACGTAAATTAAAAACCGCATGCGACTGTGTCGACTCGTCCCCACTTTTAGTTGCAGCGACTACTCTAACACTAAACGGCGACCAGATTATGTGTCGAGAATCAGTCAGTGTAGACACTAAGTTTCGAAACCGTTACGTCATGTTCCAAAAAATGGTTATATGGGGAGGGGAAGAAGCGAGGAAAATTTGAAACCAAAAGTTATTACAAGTAGTAAAAAGTGTAGTGCGATTTCGACCGAATGACAGTTCGCGTTCATACTAACTTGACATGACGCTTGAGCTTCAAAGTTTTTGTATGAAAATATTCCCAATGCCCCCTCTATGTCCTATTATATTTTAATCTCTTTGCCTAGACACCTGTATTGTATACAATATTTCAAATTCCTAGCTGTTGACTGAATTTTAAATCATCCACTTTTGTTTTTTTTTTATTATAAAAAACTATTTATATCTACTAAACATCTCTATCATCTATTCAAGTGTTATCCCCTAGAAAGTTTGTCTAGACGCCCTGTCTGTCTGTATGTAAACAACGCATTCTTAACCCTGGCTGGACTAACACAAGTGTTTAAGGCAGGTAAGAGACGCATTCTTGCATGTACAGATGATCACAGTATAGCAGTGTCGTGTGTAGATCCTATCTTTAGAACGATATTTTCGTAGCGTTCTGAGATAAAATGAAGCGTATGCAAAGATATTATATTATATAAAAAAACGTAGATATGTTAATAGAGCGCAGAAAATGAAGCCGACATGTGTAGGTAATTGACCTGATTTTATTTACTCGCAATGTTTGCATTTTTCACATAGTCGTTTTCAAGCGCAACTCTTGACAGATTATAATTTTAAAACTAATTAAAAAGATAGGTGTCTCTTTCTGTATTATTCTTTCCGTGTCGTCTTTCGCCGTCATTAACCTACTAAATTTAATATTATAAATGCGAAAGTTTGTATGGATGTTTGTTCCTCTTTCACGCAAAAAGTACTGAACGGCTTTTGATGAAACTTTACAGTTATATAGCTTATACATCAGAATAATACATAGGTTATATTTTATCCCCGTATTCCCACGGGAACCGCGGGTGAAACCGGGGCGCTGCTAGTTGTATCAGATAAATGCGCTAAGAAGTATGTATATGTTGTAGCCACTCGTAGCGGATCAATTTTTAAACACGCGCAGTATGAATATAACTCATCCTTGCTTTAACATCTTTGAGCTAAGGTCTTACAGTGTCATACACATTTAACATTTTGACACTTTCATCATCAATCCGTCCGTAACGGCCCAAAGTCGAGCTAATATTCCCTCAGCTGAGGCCATACTCTCGTACGTGATTTCGCCGTGAAGTGATGGAGGAAGACCAGAGAATTAAAAAAAAAAAAATTTCAAGACTTTACGTCACCTGTATTTAAATTGCCTCTATATTCGTTTACTACTCTGGACTACCCCCATTCTCATTATAAACCTAAGCAGACCGCGTCTGTCTGTCCGTTTGAAGCGTTTATACAGTTTTATAGCACAATTTACTATAAACTTGCGTCGCGGCACAGAATACTAAATGGTATATAATAATATAATCTCACGCCTTTTTATCCCCGAGGGGGTAGGCAGAGGTATTCCATTACTGGATATACCCACATTTCACGAGATATATTGGACCCCTAAACGTGATAGGTGGTGAGCCTATCGCCGGACCGGGTCTGTTTACACATGTCTCAGAATTAATTCTGAGACCTGCGGGTTTCCTCACGATGTTTTCCTTCACCGTCGAGCTAGTGATAAATATGTACGTAAGTTTTTGAAAAACTCATTGGTACATGCCAGGATTTGAACCCGAGCCTCACTGATTTTCGGCCGGCTCTTTAACCGTCCGGGCTATCACTGCTCTACTAAATGGTACTACGTACAAAACGGTTACTCCTTATCATTACGATCTGGCAGCTTGGGTAAAGTTAGATACTTTATTTGCTCATATAGACAGACTATGTAAGTCCTCAAATTTTATAGTTTTTAGAAGTGTTACTTTCTTTTTCCTACTCTAAAAATATTAGTTATTAAAATTTAAATGCTTATTTTACGGAAGTTTTGTAGATAGTTGCGTTTATACATATCTAAATTTTCTTGCATGGCTGCGGCAGTGACATTAGGTTGCTTATGTCACAAAAAGCAAAATGGCGGTCGTGTTCTTTTGTCTGTCGCCATATTTGTATTTTTCTCCGGAGTATCATACACGACATGTTTAAAATTGTAATAATATTAAGTTTATTTGCTTAACAAAACTCAACCTATTTACAGGTACAGGTAATACACTCAAGTATAGAAGTGCAAGTGTCGTGAGGCTAGGTTCAAGCTAAGTGGCAGCCAACAGCTAAAATAGAAAAACCTGTACTATATCTGCTACTAGCGACCCGCCCGGCTTCGCACGGGTGCAATGATAATACTAAAACCTTCCTCTTGAATCACTCTATCTATTAAAAAAACCGGCCAAGTGCGAGTCGGACTCGCGCACCGAGGGTTCCGTACAACCTTGCAAATTTATGGTTTTCGTAATTTTTCCTTTATCTATGCTATAAGACGTTGCTTCGTACCAAATTTCAAGATTCTGAGTTCACGGGAAGCACCCTGTAGGTTTTGATTCCCTTGCAAGTGTCGAAAATTTGCGGCATAAACGGCTGTATCTTTTGATTGCGTTGGCTTAGAAGTTTGATTTTTTCACAGCTTCAAGGGACAGTAGACCTGAGTAATTGATATAAATTTCAGCTTCATACCTCCACGCGTTCCTGAGAAAAAGGGTCTTGACAGACGGACGGACGGACGGACAACAAAGTGATCCTATAAGGGTTCCGTTTTTTCCTTTTGAGGTACGGAACCCTAAAAACGCATCAAAATCCGTTGCGTGCTTTTAAAGATTTAAGCATACATAGGGATATAGGGACAGAGAAAGCGAGTTTGTTTTATACTATGTAGTGATAGTGATAATAGTGATAAATATTCAAACCAACAGACATATTCATGCGCACAAATGCTGGCCCTGAGCGGGGATCGAAACCGCGACCTCCGACTCAAAAGGCAACAATACCAACTGAGCCAACAGCCAATATAACAATCAGCTGTGAAAACCTTGATTAATTTTGTACCCGGAGGAAGTCCACCGTCCAGCTTCATGACGCGTCACCGTCTGTGCCAAAAACTATCCATAAACGTATCCAAAATAGCTTAGCATGGCAACCAGCATAAATCGTGCTGTTAAGGACAAGCTGTTCTGTGTAAGATGATGCAACTCTTATTCTGGATTGGCGGTCTGCCAATGTCTTTAGTTCAGGACGCTAAAAGTTTGCTATAAAGTATAATGTAAGCTTTTTGCATAGCAAAAGTCCTTCAACAATTTAAGCATAATTTTTAACAAAAAAAACTTCCGACTTCACACAGGAAACTAAAAAAGTATGAAAAAGTCGCCGATTTTGAAGGTTCCCGTCGATTTCTCTGGAATGTCGTCCACAGATTCTGGTTTTCTTATAATGGTGCCACTCTAGGGATATCTCCATTCCAACAAAAAAATACATCAAATTCGGTTCATAAACGACTAAATTATCCGCGAACACACATAAAAAAAACGGTCGTATTGACAAACCGCCTTTTTGATTTTTGTTTAAAAATTCATTTATTACAACTACTAAAACCAGAATAAAATTAATATTTAAGGGGGCGCCCATTCAACAAACGTGATTTTTTTGACGTTTTTATAGATAATGGTACGGAACCCTTCGTGCCCGAGTCCGACTTGCACTTGACCGGTTTTTAATGATTGTGTATCACTGGTGAATAAAGCGGTGACAAATATGATATCCGGTAATGACTTACTTACTTTAACTTATGTAGTATCTAGCGTAACTGAACCGGGTTTATAAGTAACAGTTTTAACGGAATGGGAAGGAAGTTAAGTGAAAACAAACACAGTTAACCTTGCACCGCTAACGAAACGTTTACATGAAACTCACGAACTAACTACTCTCTTGAACCCTTATAATTAGATTTGTAAAATAATACTCTACAGTTACTAAGTACCTACTGCTAGTACATTTCAATAAGTACCTATACAAAATTAATTAAAACAGTGTTAGCCCAATGGTTAAAGAGCTCGCTTCTCATTCGTGAGGTTTGGGTTCGAAATCATTTATTATCTGTAGGAGGTGCACTTAGGAACGTCAATAGTCTAATAACAAGGCACTCTAAGCTCGTCCGTGAAGATTTTCTAAATGTAAACAGCAGCCCAACTCCACCTACGAGTGGCTGGTTCCAAATGTGTACCCCGAGAAGAACCAGCAAGAAAGTCAAGGGCAGCTTTTTAATCTCTAGTCTTACAAGTAAATATAGTTTCCAATAATAATAGCACCACTGAAAACTGGTTATTTCCGGGTATAATAGATCTCTGCAGTGGCGTACCAAACCTATCGGAGGCCCGGGGCAGAAAAACTTAACGAGGCCCCCTGGTCTTAGAACTTTTGGATTTGGAGGCCCCTCCAGGCCCAGGCTCTGATTCTGGGGGGCCTCCAAATAAAACAAAGTCGCTTTCTCTGTCCCTATATCCCTATGTCCCTTTGTATGCTTAAATCTTTAAAACTACGCAACGGATTTTGATGCGTCTTTTTTAATAGATAGAGTGATTCAAGAGGAAGGTTTTAGTGTTAGCATTGCACCCGTGCGAAGACGGGGCGGGTCGCTAGTAATTTTTAAAATTCTGTCTTAGTGTTTAGATATTTAAATGAGTAACAAAAAAAACTGAATGCTATGAGTACATCATAACCAATTTCATTTTGAATCTGATGTAGTACGCTACCCGTCAATATCTGCTCTGGCAATATAATCCTGAATCCTGAAATCATTTATTCTTCAGCCGGCACATGTGGTGTAACTTAACACCGTTACGTAACCGCTTTCATTGCTGTTCCCAATGAGCATGCGCAGTAGGAAGCAAGCTCGGCTGGTACGAGGTCTGTGGTTTGTTGAAATAAAAAATAAGTTATTCTGATAGTACGAGATTCGGCTGCAAAGTGTAGGGATCGAGTATATGCTACAAATAAAAATTTTATGATTATGATTAGGAGAATATATTTTAATTATTATTGTAAACCATATTTACTAGTAAGACATGAGACTAAAAAGAGCTGCCCTTGAGTTTCTTGCTGGCTCTTCTCGGGGTACTGCATTTGGAACCAGCAACTCGTCGGTGGAGATGGGCTGCTGGCTCAGCTTTAGATTATAATAATAATAATAATAAATCTTTATTTCAGGCAATATTTACATTCATAGATCTTAAATAACGTAAACAGAGGCCCATATTATATATACCTTACAACTAACATACATATAAAATAACTAACTAAACTATTTTACACGTAATGTCGGCAACGTGCGAGCGCTGTCGGCAGGTAGTTGACCCCGGAATTTCCGAAATACAACTCCCTGTGGCCAGAAGTCCTCCTTCATGAAGGTTTCTAGATGATGGGTTGGTACTCTCACCACAAAAGAATTAAAATTCGTTTTGCGGCGAGACTATGCAACTTCGCTTTTGGTATTGATATTTTTTTTGTGGATAGAGATATATATAAGGGATTATTTACCAAAATATTAAAGCGCGGAGCGCAACGGTTTTCGAGATATAATTTTTTGAAATTACTTGAAAATAACCTCAAACTGTAAAAATTATACGCGATCACATATGTCAAACGTCAATGCGTTTTGTTTCACCTATGTTAAACGTCAATGCGTTTTGTTTCGTCAATTCCAAATGTCAAATTTGTTCATGAATGTGTCATAGTCTATGGTGTTTTTGATAAATAAAGAGAAAAAGTTGTGAAAACTGTTGGAACGTAATTTGTGGTAGATGTTATTCGCACGCCATTTGTAGGTCATTGACAGCTCGGACCTTGGCCGGCAAAGTGCCAGAACCGAAATGACCCCTAGTCACTTGTCTAAGGCAGAATACTGCAGTCCAAACAACGCTGGGTTAGGTTAGGTTTATCTTGTGACCACAACGCACGAGCCGAGCGAGCGTAGCGAGCGTGCCGCGGCAGCGGCCGGCGAAGTGCCAGAATCGAAATGGCCCCTGGTCACTTGTCTAAGGCAGAATACCGCAGTCCAAACAACGCTGGGTTAGGTTAGGTTTATCTTGTGACCACAACGCACGAGCCGAGCGAGCGTAGCGAGCGTGCCGCGGCAGCGGCCGGCGAAGTGCCAGAACCGAAATTGCTCCTGGTCACTTGTCTAAGGCAGAATACGAAAGATTGATACTAAGTTATAATGACATAACCTCACTTTTTTGATTTTTTAATTTCTCCAAAACTATTAGTCTCCGCGCTCTGGGAGTTGGAGGGGAAGATTACGCCTCCCCCCCTCCCCCCTCCCCTCCCCCTCCCACCCAAAATCGAAGTTGCATAATCTAAAGTCCTTCCTTACTAATACCTACTGAAATAAAAGAATTTTGACTTTGACTTTGATATATCGAAATATGGCCGCTTGTATTTTTAATAAAAAAAAATATTGATTTTTATGACGAAATTTCATTCACTTGTTTTTTTACATTAAATATCGTCCACCTCACGGCAATGACTCTGCAAAATCATGAAAAATCAGCAGATTTTTCAGTCTTTATACATTAAGGGGCAATATAGGTAGGTACATAAAGGGGCAATATACTTAAAGACTGAAAAATCAGCTGATTTTTCATGATTTTTCATGGTCTTTATGTATGTATATTGCTGTGAAGTGGACGATATTTTATGTAAAAAACAAGTGTATGAAATTGCGTCCCAAAAATCAAGAATTTTTTTTATTAAACATACTAGCGGCCATATTTCTATAGGGCACCCTGGTAGACATATATTTTCGTAATCATAAATATGCGTAAAAATTTGGTTTGAAGCATATACTCGATCCCTACACTTTTTTGCAGCCGGATCTTAGGCTATGAGGCATGTTGTTTACATACTGTTAATTTAAGTTGGTCAGTAAATGGATACTGGTGGCGTTCAGCTTTACACCGACTAAACTTATGGTTTAGTCCTGTCTTTGTCTTACCTCGAAAAAAAAGAAAAGGGATATAAATTATTTCGAATAAAGGCTCAGTTACCGTTCTGCTTATTATTATTTATTTTCTGTGGTAATAGGTAGTTAATAAATGAGATTTTTTTAGGTAGGTAGTTGAAGTTTTCACAGAATAACAATTACATAAAGGATTTTAATAATGGCAAAACGTAGACATTTTTACTGAGTACAGTACGGCCGTTTTAACTTGGTAGCTCTGAAGTTGCGCAAAAAATGTTACTGCGCAAAATTTTTTAGCGACCATTTGGCGGTACTAGGGGGTTTGCGCAGGCAAAGCCTATGTTCAGAGAAGCCAAGTTAAAACGGTTGTACTGTATATGTATTCATATAGTGGCTATAAGAGCAAAATATTAATATTTACCTTGAGTAAAAAAATTATAGAATGTCCCTTACAAAAGGACGTGTTTTTGGGATTTTTTTATTTTTTTTGGTAACGAACCCGATTCGCACTTGGCCATTTTTATTATGTCGATAAATACGGAAAAGTTCTAGCAACACTTAAGTATACTTTTCGATAAAGTGAAGAAAAGGAAGTGTTGCAATTCTGTCCCACTTTCAATGATAACGTCGGCAGTATTGATCGACTCTTGCGCATCGTAATGGGTTCACTGTGATCTATTCCCGGCAGTGAAGTGAAGATAATAAATCTTACGCTAAGTACCTACATATTATGCATTTCGTAAAAAAATATTTTCTTGCTTGGCGGGAGCGAGATGAAATGTTGTAACTGCATCGAATCTATAGTACTAATATTATAAAGAGGAAAGATTTGTATTTTTGTATGTTTGTAACGAATAAACTCAAAACTAAAGGACCGATTTAAGAAATTCTTTCGCCAATGTAAAGCTACAATATCCCTGAGTAACATAGGCTATGTTTTATTCCCGTATTCCCACGGGAACGGAAACTACGCGGGTGAAACCGCGCAGAACTTATAAATAATTATAATACAACATTGCATAACCTATGTGATCGCTACAAAACAATATTGCAGGGCTATTTTAACCTGCAAAAGTTAATTAGGTCATTGTCCATATAATTTTAATAACAATCATACATATTTTCATTATCTCATTTCTTCGGGAAAATTCTCTGTTTGCTATTACAATAAGAGAAGGCGTGGTTGAAAGATAGTGTACTTGATGGCTCCGATATTTTGCGTCGTAGACTGATTATGCTTAGAACATTTGGTTGCGCAGGCGCACCTTTAAAACTCACCAACCGTGACGATGCGACACTGGTGTTAAATAAAGATGGTGAAGGTGACCACGATTTCAATGACTTTTTACCTGTAACAAAAAAAAACATAAATTAAACAATAATCAACACATACGAATGATTGAATGAATGAAATGGCGCCATATGCGCGTTGTAAACATTAGAACTAGATCTTGCGAATAATTTTCTTTTCAGAGTTAAAGTAAGAAAAACGTATTGAGCAAAAGCGCTAAGGTTCGTTCATTCACTTAATTTTTCTGGTAACGTAAAACTCCTTGGTGGAATAAACACGTATTTATTTTGTATGGAATTTAAATTTGGCCTCTGTTTACGTTATTTAAGATCTACTTATGTAAATATTGCTAGAAATAAAGATTTATTATTATTATTTAAAAAAAACCTCTAAAGTATACGCACAGCGCTATACACAACGGAAGTTGCTGTAAAATACCTATTTTGCTGCACGTTCCGTTAGTATGATGCGTAATTTTGTACTTCCGAATAATGTATGCAGAATTCGGAAATATATTTTGGGGCAAATGTGTTCAAAAATTTATTTTATTGTAAAGTAGGTACCTTTGGTAAGTGCTTTTTGAAAGCAGAAAGTATCAAGTTCAATTAAGTACATAACCATAGTATCTACAGAGTAATAGAATATCTTCACTTTCAGCAATCTCATGCGTTTCCTGTTCTGACCATTAATGTATCCAACAGAATATGAAACCATATCTTTATCCGTTACCATAGCTATGCCTTATTATTCCCATTATATGACTGTACAATTATCATATTAAATTACAGAGTTCTATGAAACTATTTTAACATCAACAGGCGATTGCAATCCGAAAACCAAAATTTTAGTTTTGACTTCCTATGTAGACTTACCATAATGTTTACTAACTTTAATGTTAGTTGTTGTTTTGCTAGTAAAAATGCTATCTTGACTCTGTAAAATAGCCTTTTTGTTACTCGGGAAAATGGAGCTAAATCGTTAATTTTTTGTCCGTAATTCATGGTCACAATATTACACACATGGTACCCAATATTTATGTGCATTTCGTTGCGGCCCACTGAGCGCAAACTGACCTTTTTATGGGGTCAAATGTGATCGCCAAATTAGTCTGGGGAAGCTATTGACTTTATAAACTAACTATCAGACATTAATAGCGTTTTTTTGTGTCATAGACAGAAGAAGAGCTAGATCTGAAACACAGAGTTTTTCACCTGCCACAGGCACCATTATACAATATGTAACAGAATAAGCCCAACTATTTTTAAAATGTGTTAATTTTTTCCCAAAAATGAATTAGCGTAGCTGAATTTAGTGCTATCTATGGAAATCGTGCTATTATTGATCGATATGTATGAAAATTGGTTAGAGACAACTAAAGTTCGATTGCATCATATTTTTTTATATTAATATACTAATTGGGGTGTATGAGGAATTGCGCTTTTTCTGTTTCGCGTTGTATACGGTCCAAATGAAATAAACTCTTGCTTTATATTCTTTCATGTTTGTACTCTATGTCTTATGAAGGCATAGTTTATATAATATCTTATCATCCCAACCAGTAGTAACACAGTATACAAAAATAAGTTAACTATAACGAGCTAGTGTTTCTGGATGATAATAAAATGTTTCATGAAGTAACACTGTTACCCGATGTGAATTAATTTATCCCAACCAATGATATTGTTATTTATGACATACTTATATTTTTATTATCTTTTCAAGAATGTTGTAGACGCCTGTAATTGGCATAACACACTGTCTTAGATTTTTTATGTTGTTGGTGTTTCTTATATAAATAAATAAATGACGAATATTTTTCCCAACCAGTTACAGTGTACGGGTAAAGATCGTTCATCTGAATCCTCGGCCAGACAGACAAAAATCCTTGACAGAGGACAGCTTTTTGCTTTATAAGCTTCTAATCTTATCTCATATTGAATTAAAACTCAAATTAGCTCAACACATTAACGATTAATTAAATGGCGATGTTAGAAAGATGATTAGTATAGGTATATATCTACAATATGTAACAGAATAAGCGAAATTCCTGAAATTAGTTTGTTCAGTATCGACTACTAAATCATTTTCAGCTATTTTAATATGTGTAAATTTTTTCCGAAAAATGAATTAGCATAGCTGAATTTAGTGCTACGTATGGAAATCGTGCTATCTCTCTCTCTCTTATTCTGTTACGCGTTGTATATGTTGTGAACGACGTGTTAATTTGTTTTACTTTTTTTTTCTCATGTAAGTGACTTATTTTGTCTGTAATGAGAAATAAAGATTCTTTAAACCGAAGCTTTCGCACCTCGAGACCCTAAGGCCACACGATCTGTCATACACAGTGTATTTCCATCTTTACATTCTGGTTCAAATATTATACACAATGTTCGAGATCTGCCCCTATGATGCAACATGCATGCTAGCATGACTGGAATGCTTCCAAGATCATTATTCAGCTAAAATTGGACCAAGAGTTCATCGCCCCAAATAATTTGTCCAAAAATTGGCATAGCCTCAAAAGATCACAAATATTTACGTTAGGTAATCTGTTTATAATAAAGCTTTTAGCTCACGTGGGAGGTAACTGCACCTTGCGGTAGGAGTAAGTGATATTGTCTGTACGAATATTTTAGAGTATGTTAGAGATTTCAAAATAAACGTAAAATTTTTATGAAAGTAGTAATGAATCACTAGCTCGACGGTGAAGGAAAACATCGTGAGGAAACCCGCGGGTTCCAGAATTAATTCTGAGAGACATGTGTAAACAGACCGGGTCCGGCGATGGGCCCACCACCTATCACGAATAGGGGTCCAAAAGAATATCTCGTGAAAAGTGGGTATATCCAGAAATGGAATACCTCTGCTTACCCCCTCGGGGATAAAATTCGCGAGATTATTTATTATTATTTTTTTAAATTTAAGAGATATTTTTATCTATATTTTATAGGATGTCTTATAAATGTCCGAGGTGTGTATTCTTTTTTTCTTATCGGCAACTTTGTTTCCGTTCGGAGAGATGAAAAATATATTTATTTTAATAAACATAAGGAAAGTAAGGGCAACTTGCTGATAGAGTCTATGAAAATAATAAAAAAAAGGAAATGATACATATGCTTCTCTTGTTTAAATATTGATATTCAAGTAGTCTATCTTATTTAGAGTATCATAGTCAAAAGCCAAATGTAACAAAAAAAAATGACGTTTTATCCTCATGGATGTCAATAACTGACTTTCGTCAAAGTATTTTTTTGGACCCCTAAACCTGTCAGGTGGTCAACACAACACATCGTGAAACATGAAGTACCTAATACATCAAAAAGTGGATTTCATTAAATAACAATAAATAATAGACACTATCCCTACTTTAAGTATTAAAAAACTGATAAACATTTAAATACATTTAGACACAAAATCAACAGATAAATATTAGTCATAGAACTCATAGATGAAGATCGAACCCGCGGTCTGCCATTCAGAATGCCACTTACGACTGATCTAGCAAGTCAGTCTTTATTAGTCTATTTTAGTTCAACTAGGCGAATAATTTACTGCCTAAGTAGACCTAATTCCAGATAGTAGGTGTTGATGATAAAACTAATTTTCTGAAACCTCATTTAGAGCAAAATAAACAGTCATTAGAATTCAGTAGGCTGAATTTATTAGGTCTTCAGTTCAATGCCCTGATTCTTGAATGGTGTCTAAAAACGCTTGTGGTGTGATTACCATGAAAGCACTATTTTATATGAAGAGGTAGGCACAATTGTGTGTTTGTATGTTAAGGGTAATCTCTGGAACTCCTACACCGATTTAAAGAGAATCACTTCTAGGAAGGTACGTTTTCACAAATAGTGAAAAACTAAACATTAAAACCAATTAAAGTTTAGGCGCAGAACGTCCCATTCTCAAAACGTCCCATTCGCAGAATGTCCCATTCTCAAAACGTCCCATTGTGCGAATAGGACTTTATGCGAATGGGACCTTTTGCGAATGGGACGATATGCGAATAGGACTTTTTGCGAATGGGACTTTGTGCGAATGGGACGTTTTGAGAATGGGACATTCTGCGAATAGGACGTTTTGCGAATGGGACATTTTTTTTCGGTGGGACATTTTGCGAATGGGACGTTCTGCGCCTAAACCATTTAAAATTCTGGCAGTTAGGTTGCCACTAGCCTAACACCATTGAATGGTCCATACTTCATCATTTGTGAGGAAGACCCTTAACGCAACAGTGGACTGTTACGTGGATTCAAATGTCCAAAATTTCATATAATAAACAACATTTGACAGGTTGGTTCAATACATTTACAAAAATCACTTATAATCAATTTTACTAATTCGTAACAATAATAAATTACTTAATACTCGGTAAACTAGAATAGGCTCAAAATGACCACAGACAATTGCATTTAAAACTATTTGTAGTTTCTCGGTCTATTGCGCTTGTGTTGTCCAAAGTTAATAGCCCAGCAAATGTGGACGCATTACTACTCAGACCTATAACAACATGGGGTGAACATATGGTGCTGTCGAAATAGACTTCTGAATTTTAATTACAATATTAAATTCGACAATATTCGATAGCAAGATACGTTATCAAAGGTACCTACGGAATAAAATAACAGGAAAATAGCGCTTGCCATATATTTCTGAATTGAACCCAGACTTCAAGAATGAGAGGTGGCCTCAAACCTATGTTGATTCTTCATCTTTACCTACTTTATGACCTCCTGAAACTTCGTAATTATATTTAAAACTATTCTGAGGTAATAAACATAAAAAAAAACAAATAAAGAGAAAAAAAAACTACTTCAACTTATACGGGTTTCTCATTGTCAGAACTAGACGAAATTGAACAATCAATTGGACCAATCTGGAAGCACCACCTTTCAAATAAAAAAGAATCATCAAAATCGGTTCATCCATTCCAAAATTCTTAGATAACAAACATAAAAAAAAACATACAGTCGAATTGAGAAACTTCTCCTTTTTTGAAGTCGGTTGAAAATATGGTCACCCTACATCATTAGCTTCACAAAAGATGCATCAACTGAGGTGGCGTAGTGCATTAAATATATAAAAATGTCAGCTCGTTTGTTCGTACTCACGTGGTTAATGTTCTGTACGAATTTGTCACCGTGTGTCCGGATGTTTTGTTAAAAAGAGTTACATTATTTTTGTATTTTTTTCCTTTTTCCTGTTGTTACGGAACTTATTATCAGCAGGCCTACTATCTCAGACAATGACAGGTAGCATAAATCAACACTAATATTATAAAGAGGAAAAATTTGTATTTTTGTAAGTTGGTATATTTGTTACGAATAAACTCAAACTACAAGAGCAATTTTAAAAATTATTTCACTAATAGAAAGCTACATTATCACTGAGTAACATAGGCTATATTTCATTCCCGTATCCCCACGGGAACGGGAACTACGTGGGTGAAACCACGCAGAATTGCTAGTATTAAAATATGTCTACAACAAGCTCGCTAGTTCTTAGGTTTGTAAAGTAGCTTAGTGTTACTACAGTTTCCCTTGGGAATTTTTATCAGTTCACTTTAAAAAAAAACTTTTGTTGCTTTCCCGAGCGAGCTCTCAACAACTCACCAAATTTTAACATTTCTACAATGTAGGGTGTAGGTAGTAAGATGAACATAGTATACAAACAAGCAAACACTAATTTTTGTGTACCCAACCTAAATATTTGGATATGAATCTAAAAATTATAAAAAACCAGCGGTTTTGCTAAGTTTCACCCGCGTAGTTCTCGTTCCCGTGGGAACACGGGAATAAAGTATACCCTTTGTTAATCAACTTTTCATTAGTGAAAGAATTTTTTAAATCGGTTCAGTAGTTTTTGAGTTTATTCGTAACAAACATACAAAAATACAAATCTTTTCTCTTTAAAATATTATTAGTAAGTATAGAAAAATTGTTCCTCAAAACATCTCGAATACATCCAGGCTCATTTGTAAAGAGAAGGACGACAATACTTCCTGTCACTAAGAGAGAGCGAGAAGCACTTCAAAGGATTACGGCCGACGTTTGACGGCGATCGTATCGAGTTCAAGGAAAGGGTTTCTTTATTCAAAGCGTTTTTGATTCATATCATCACGGCTTAGTTTGTCGGGTAAGCAGAGAAGTGGAAGTATGTGGTTTAACAAAATTTACGGAAATTAAAATAATGCATGTACCTATGACCACCAAGAAACGGGGTATTTTCTCCACTTAAATACATACATACATATAATCACGCCTTTTCCCCGTAGATATATAGTGTACCCCCATAGTGTACTTGACTGTCTGTATGATGGTAAAAATATTCATTTAAAATAATATGCCAAAACAAATCTATTTTTTTTTTAATATACATTATTTTACAAAGAAAATATACATTGATTTACAATAATTACAGATAAAAATGTATGTATGTATTTCAATTTCCATTTTACAATTACAGCAATTTTAAAATAATAAAGCATCAAAATAAGTTGTGCTATTCAGTAGTTTCAGTACTAAAAATTATGACGTCACTGCACAGTCATATTCAGTTCAGTCAAGAGCAGTGGAGCTTGACACATTGGAGTTTTTAACGTTCTTATTACAATCGCCTTAGAGGTCAAACTCGCACTACAATTTTCATGTATTCTTGACTGCATTTTGCATATACGTTATTGATCTATTTATTTTATTTACCTCTTATCATTATTATTATTACCTCGGGGATAAAAGGCGTGAGATTTTTTTTACTTTTTATTTATTTAGTTATATAAGGAACTCCTGTGCAAATGATGAGGCTTCTAGATACACCGGTTTTTATCGGTGTCTGTCAATCAGCGTTTGAGTACGAAGTTTTCGATTTCGTCATGACTCGTCTTAAACTGATTTACCACGTAGTTAAAGCAAGAATAACGGCAAGAAAAGACTAAGTCCTAAATAAATGATAACTGCAAAAACCCACAACTTTATAAGCGTCTTCTTAAATGCAATCTCCATTAAAAAAGAACAGCGACAATATTAGGTCAGTGAAGCCGTAAAGCGCAAGTGGGACAGACATACAGAACCTCCCCTCGTATCAGAAAGAGACGCGGGCTGATCACAGTTTGATGATTACTGTTTCAGCTTTTTTCTAATTCCAAAATTAATTTTATCTCAGTTGTGGCGTTAGGTCGTTAAGGCGGCTTATTACTTTATAATAGAGATGGAGGTGTTATATTCGATTCTCGGTTCGGAAATTGTTGTTTACGTTCTTTTGTCGGAGAATAGGAGAGCTATACTATCTTTTGGACAAGCGTTTTCTCGCGATTAACTATGCTTACCTATTATACTTAAACATTATTAAAGAAAAGTTAAATAAAGAGTGCCCAAAACCGACGAGCACGTATTTACCGATTGATGGATGTAGATAAAGCCCGCGAGAAATACAGCTCTAATAAAATGTGGCAACTCCTACAAATGCCGTAAACGGCTTTCAGCGGGACGCTGTATGCGACCGACAAAAGCTTATTATGGTAATTCATTATAGTGGTCTCTCTCGCACGCCCGACGCTGCGCACATTCGCTATCGAGATGGCATACGTTGTACGCCGCGTCCGCAGTCAGACGCTGGACATCGCTTCCAGCATCTATGGCAGTCGGCCGCCTAGCATTTCGCATCGAACCATCAAAACATTTCAACGTCACATTTCAAATAGTCACTTCAAAGTCTTCAAAGCTCAATTTGAAAACACAATCCGTTGGAATTTTAATTGAATTCCTATAACCCAGCTAATACCAGTAAATCTACCACACAACATCGCATGCTTAATCATACAATTTGAAAGAGTCATATCCCAGCAGTGGGCTATTCTAGATTGGTGATGAATCTTCATATATGGAATTCAGTTAATTAATTTCCATACTAAAAGTTATCTGCCAAAAAAGAGTTTTAGTTGAGGAGAAGAAGCGACGCGAACAACTCTACAACAACACTATGAATTTGTATGCACAAGTCTTTATCCCCAAGGGTTTGGCAGCTTCCATTTCTTGATATACTCAATCCATCTGTATATTTTTGGACCCCTAAACATTCTTTCGATGGGCTCACCACCTGTCACACACAACCCCTCAACTTACGACATATTGTAGCTTTTACAAAATAACATATAATTTTCTCATGGATGCCATTGTCAGAGCTGAACCAAATAGAAATGGGACCACACGGGAAGCATCAGCTTTCAAATAAAATAAGAATCATCAAAATCGGTTCACCCAGTCGAAAATTCTGAGGTAACAAACATAAAAAAAAACACAGTCGGATTGATAACCTCCTTTTTTGAAGTCGGTTGAAAACCAACTCAATACCCATTTTTGACCTCCACTACATTTATTTACATGTGACTTTAACGCCTCGGGTGGCTTGAAAAATTCTGACTGTTAAGTGGCCACTAGCTTAACACCATCTCCCAATCCGCGGTAGGCTCGCGTGGGAGACTAAAGCCCATATACTTCCTCGTGTGCGTGGAAAGACCCTTAGCTCAGCAGTGGGCTTGTTACGGGTTGATGATGATGAAGGATGAATAACGCCCTAGAAAATGCGTCATGTGTGCTAGCTTTATTTACGGCATACGGTTATGCAACGTCTATTTACGGACAGACAGACATCTTGTTATTGGCCATATTAATGGGATTGCATTCGGAAGCTTTCGGGGATATGATTAATTTCAGTTTTTAGGATGAGGAAAGATCGAAGATTATACAGTAGATATAGTAAGAGAATTTTAGAAGGAAGAAAAATTTAAAGATTTGGTGTTGATTTTTATAGGGACGTTATAGTCCATATTATTTTCATTAGGTTCGTCTGTCTGTACTCTCAAATCTGTACCTTTATGGATAACTGCTAACCCGATTCTTATGAACAGAGATTTTTCGAGAGATTACACCTTTATGAAGGAGATAGGGCAGTCTGTGTAAATTCAGACTCAACAAAAACATGTTAAACAGTCACAAGAAACTAGTTTTCAAACCTAAACAGTAAGCTAGTACATGTTAGAAATCCTGGCTTAATCCTGAATTCAATCGTTCGGAATCTAGCTAGCTTGCTAGTGTACCTAAATTGTCACTTGGCTTTGAAAAGTAGCGTAGTATGTAGGTACCTATACTTAACCAAATATTTGGTTCTTTGTGCATCCATAGTAAAATTAATAAATAAATAAATTGTGGGGCTCAATTCACACACGGTTATTTAGTCCCAAATTAAGCAGGGCCTGTACTATGGGTACTAAACAACGGATAAACATACTTAAATAAATATTAAACGACTAGACACAAAGCCAACAGACATGTTCATTCACACAAATGTTATATACTTACTAAAGAAAAAATACTTTTATAATAAAATTGGGCACGTACGTTAGATACAACTAAATTCAACATAAAATAACGCCTCGGGGCGGAATACTAATAAAAAATTTAACTATTAATCGTGATTGATCACTTTTACAAGCCTAACGAGGTACCAAATTAAAATGCTTCTTAGGAACACATCGTTTATCATAATCCGTCAGAAACATTGATTAGAAAATAAACAATTCTATCGTTTACTATTGGTTGTTATATAACTGTAGCTATTAAAAGTTGGTTCTATCAATGAATTATCATACCTATAATTTATCTACATAATAAAATGCAAGTTGAGTAACTTTAATTAAGTTAAGATTGCACGAGGCTTGGGTTTGATTCTAGATGAGAAATTTTAAAACATTTCGAGGGAACCCGCAGGACCAGAATTATCATATCCCGGTAAAATAATTGGCCAAGTTTAGGAGTTTGCAAAATTTTGTGGTGAAATGTAGGTAGGTACTAACAGAAATCCACAATCCCAATCCACGGTGGGCTCGCGTGGGAGATTAAAGCCCATACTTCCTCGTGTGCGAGGAAAGACCCTTAGCTCAGCAGTGGGCTGTTACGGGTTGATGCTGATGATGATGATGATGACAAACAGAAATGGAATAATTCTCATTTCCCTCAGAGATATTTTAAAATTTTGATGTGGATTAATTTGTAAAATTTAACCGCCGCTTCCAATTGGAACCGAGAAACAATAAAAAATATATTGTGTCTGTGATGCTTGGTCTTAGAGGTTATATGTTTTTGAATTGTCAATATGCTTGCCCAGAGTACACAGGATGATGACGATATTAAGGATGGAATAAGCTCATCTAGAACCTGCGGATTAAATAGCTTTGGGTTGCATAATTTTAAAATAGACACAGTCAAGGAATTTGAAAGCCGAAAGCGAATCTACCATTCTGTAACACCTTTCTTTCTCAGTGTGACTAACATAAAAAGTAATACAAAAGATGTACGAGTTCACTCAACAAAGACTATGTACAGAACCAGTACGCCCACACACAGATGGACCGGTCGGCTAGTTATAAGGGTAACGGTACACTGGGGCAATGTGATCGATGTCAAATTGTCAATCGAAGGATACATAATTATAATTCATTTTGACTTACGACCGACTTGTCAAGATTTCATACTGTCAGGCATAGACTGTATTAAATATTAAATGATGACGTTGACGATAGGAAAGATTTTATCCCCACATTGAATTTAATGGTCGTATGTAAATCAAGTTAAGTCAAATGGCTAATTATTACCAGAGTTAGGTCTCGAAAGTGTTAAGAAACTGGAGTAGAATAGAAGAAATTATTATTCTGCACTAGACGCAGACACATTACAGAAAACATGAAAATAATAACCAAAACAGTGTAAGTACTTACATAACAAGATAATGTTATAACTATAATAACAGAAAAGAAAAGTGAATGCAGCATTGCCATAGATTACTTAATGAAAACAGTAATGCAAAATGGGTAGACCCATTTTGCATTACTGTTCGATAGTAGATCAGTCTCGAAGAAGGCAAACTCCATTCATAAAACTTAACAACATTAGTTCAAAAGATATTAGTAAAACAAACAGATTCACCGCTCCATACGAAAAGGTCTTTAGGACCTTTTCATAATCGTTCAAGTTTTAACATTTTTTTAAGAATTGTAAATTTAGATCATAGGTAATTAGGTACCGTTTAGCTTTATTGCACCTCCTCGAAGGATTTTTTTTTGACGTGACAACGTCTTATAAATTGATGGAGCCGGCGGCATTCCCGAAAAAGTGTGACGTATGCGTCGTTCCAGTGCAAGTGAGAGCGCGCAACGAGCGACAAAGAGGCACAATCCATTCCATCAGTATTTTCTTATGACGTTGTCACGTTCAACTATCGTCAGTAAACCGACTTTACAGACAACCAATTTTTTTGCATTAAGTATAAAAAGGAGAACGTTATCGATCCCTTTCCTTTTAGTGTAACCTAACCTTAATAGTACAGACTCTACTTCATTTAGATGCTATTGTGGTCTACAATTCGACTCGATGGAGTTCGGAATTTGAATTTGCTATTTAAAGAAATGTTTTCTTGACGTCTTTAAGTTATGTGCTGAGAACAGAAAGATTAATTTCTCGGTAAATCCATTCCTGCATATGAACAAAAACATTCCACTTCTGATAATGAGAGATCAGAGGGTGAACAAAAACGTTATACGAAGGAGACATAATAGAGGGCCTAAGAGAAATCCTTGAGGAACACTAGAAGGAATACTATGAGAATTTAGAATTGAATTATTGAAAGGAAGAGCTTAGGATCGCTTGTGATTGCAAGACTTGTGAGATCGCCCGCGCACAATGAGTCATGAAGTTTGCTTGAAGTATGTTGTGATTTATGGTATCCAATGCTTTCGTAAAGTCAGAGTAGGTATACAGCATCAATCCGATAACTAATCCTTGGCGCCAACTCTGTCTGGGAAACTAAAATTCACTTTTTTTTATTTTCATTGTCACGCGTTGTATAACAACCGCTAAATAAACCTTACAGATGATGTGAAAACACCTGACCACAACTGGTTTTTAGTGTTCTGTGGGTTAAGCTCATTTGCTCACGGGAAAGTGATTTAAGAAGCTTAGGTAAGTAGCGACGCCGGAAAATGGAAAGTGTTAGTTTGGGATGCATTGGAAAGTGAGCATTACAGGCTAAAGCGTTTTGTGTACATTCATATAAAGAAGCGATACCTACTTTGTTATTGTTAAACAATCTTAGGATTCCGTACCTTGATAGGAGTATTTTGTTAACGGTCTGTGTCTCAAAGACATTTTTCTCAGAAAACGCTTGAGGTATCAAGTTGAAATTAATATCGAATAACAAGGTAGTCTCATACTGCTGTAAACTAAATCTTGTTTCTAGCTAGTTTAATGCAATAAATAGAGACAGAATGTGTAGGTATATTAATATGAATCTATAACATGTTTCGTCAAGACACAGCAATTAAAGATAAAATATGTCCATATTGAGACAAAGCACCCAAAAAGCTGGAAGCATATCTTCTTTAGACCGACGCAGATGTATTCAATTTCTACATATACCAACTTTTCACTAAATATTTTTGGACCCCTAAACGTGATAGGTGGTGAGCCCATCCGGACTGGGTCTTTTACACATGTCTCAGTATTAATTCTGGGACCTGCGGGTTTCCTCACGATGTTTTCCTTCACCGTCGAAATAGTGACAAATATGTACGTAAGCTTTTGTAAAACACATTAGTACTGAGACTAAGACAGTCACAGAGCTGTCACTGCTCTAAAGACAACTCATTTCTGTCTTTCGATGTCGAATGAAATGGTTTAAGTATAACAATTGTTCTATCGTGATACGAATACAGACCACACCCATTGCTTGGCTGTTTAAAAACACACGGGCATCATTCAGCTAGTGCCTCATTAATTATTACTTTTTTACAACAAAAGGGAGACTCACAAAACAAGGGCACTTTATCTTCTTTATCAGTTGTATAATGAGTGTTTCACACATAATAAAGCTTCGTTATCTGGATAATAAGGTCGTTAATACACGTCTAAAGACCGCTTTGTGTAAAGGACTCTATACCATATAAGTAAAAGTAATCGTACCTAATATCATTCTACATCTCATCATCAGGTGACCCGTCTGCTCGTTTGAAAGAAAGAAAAAAAAATCAACCCGTATCATCCCACTGCTGAGTTATGGGTACTTATTTCCTCATACATGATGAAGTATATGCTGTAATACCACGCCAGCCCACCGCAGATTGAGGAATGGTGTTAGGTTCGTCTGGTTTATCTGAGATGGCTTACAGACTTCCATTGTGCGGCAACCCAACGAAAAACGTGACCTCCGAAACACGATGGCGGTAGTCATATTACTTTTTCATTTAGCCGCTCAACCGATTCTAAAGAAAGTCAGGAAGACAACTTGCATCTTGAAGAGGCTCATAGGAGTCATAGGCTATCACAGAACGTGGACGAAGTCAGGGGCAAAAACTAGTATTCTTTATATGTGTGTTTGTGTGTTTACAATCGTAACTTCGTTTTCAACCACGTGTACCACGACACCTCCCTTTTTTATAGATACCCAATTATGGTAAAATAGAACTGATATTCAAGAGCTAACATTTATATGGCCCTGTATATTATAACTTTACAAGCAACGAACTGCCATAGATTGTAAAAAAAAAACAAAGATCCATTATAAAGTAGCGGACATTAAAAAAACAGCACAACCGATGTTTTGTCTACCTGGACATTCTTGGAAGTGCCCACCTTGACCGGCGCAAGCCATGCGAAACTTTGAAAGCCTTTATTTTGTTACATTCAGCATTTTGTACTTTTACAAAGCGTTTTGCATTGAAGACGGTAACTTACTTGAAGCTTTACTCAATGAATTAACTTGGTACAGGCCTGACGCTATGCCAATATAAGTCTTGACACTACACAGCATGTCTTCAAAAATTACTGGAGCAGGTACTTAAGCGAAACATTTATTTAAATTCTCAAAATTAAAATACATTGCCCGCTTAAAATTAATAAGAGCTGCCCCTGAGTTTCTTGCTGGTTCTTCTCGAGATACTGCATTTGGAATCAGCAACTCGTCAGTGGAAAAAATAAATGATTTTTGTTTTTTTTTTATTCCGTTTTTTATGTTCGCGTGATAGCCCAGTACAGCATTTTCCATGATAACAATTCGGATGATAGTTTGTGTGTTTATTTGAGTGGGTCCTTGGATGGTTTAGATTTACAATAGGACACGATAGATGGCAGAGCACATCGTCTACCCGGGCCACTATTTATATAAGGTCATTTTAAATCAAGTGCAAATATTTTAAGGGTAGAGAAATAGAATTAACAAATAAAGAGAAAAAAACCTTTTTTTTATTCTGGTACTTCTCTAACAAAAAAAAATGGTTTTAAAAACGTAAACCCCCACTGTCGCACAAAAACTGAACTTTTTTCAGCTTTTTTTTATTGCAATTTTTTATTGGGTCTGTGCGTGTATGTTTGTGTACAGCGTGTTAGTTTGTTTTTTTATTTTTTGTAATATTCTATGTTATCTAGTAAAGTATCGTATAAAAAATAAAAATCCATGCAGAAAATATTTTCTTGTTTTTTTTTTATCTACCCTTTAAATATAATTGCACTTTCTTTAAAATTACCATGTACATTAATTAAACTTAACATGATTGCATTGAGAACGGTCCACGATTTCAAAATCACAAAATGGATGACATCGGTGAACATAATCATTGGTTCGGGTCAAATCGATATAATTTTGAGCAGTGGACCGAAGCGAAATGGTATAATGACTCTAAATTACCAGTTACAAAGGGTTGTGAGACCACCACGTGAGTACAGTCGACTCCAACAGAAACAAACAGTCGTATTAACATTGTAAAACCAACAAGACTGTATCTGACTGTATCGTATTAAATAGCGAGTCATCATGAACTCAAAATATCTTAAAAAGAAATATCGACTTCCATTTTTGAAAATGAAAAAACAAATAAAAAATCAAAACGAGTTCTAAAAATGATCATGATAGCTCAGTACTAGTTGTGATAGTTCAAAATGTAACTGATTTGATTATGCATCTAATTAAAACGGTTTGGTATACTTACATATTTCTTCTGTTTCTTTATTTCTTTTAAGTCTTGATAGTTTGATTTAGTCGACTGCACAAAACCAAAGATAACGTTTTTCAAATAATATGTATCTAAGAAAATAACCTAGTTTCGTTTCTTTCTCTCTGTCTTCTATCTCACATCATCATCATTATCAGCCTACATTTGTCCACTGTTGGACATAGGCCCCTAATGAGCGCCTTAGCACCCTGTCTTCAGCTCGAAGCATCCAGCATCTGCCTGTAGCCTTTCGCAGATCGTCATCCTATCTGACCGAAGGGCTTCCTACACTACGTTTCCAGAGTCGCGGTCTTCTATCTCTACTGTTGCTTATTACAAGTAAATCCTATATTTCAGTACCTCATTTGTACTAACAATTTGTAAAGGCAATTCATTTTCAATAAGAAATGGCTATAAAACATTTTCAATTTGCAAGTAGAACGACGCTTATGCTAATTTCTCTCATACATAATGAGTAATGAAATGAATGAATGATTTAGGTCAAAGTTGGTTGCATTTACAAGTCGAAACATTGGCCGTCTTATTAAAATAATCTATTAGCTTGACAGCTTCTCAATATTTAATGTGACAGATGAATTCTAGGCCTCATTTATATTTTCTAGTCAACGCTCTCAGCATCATAGAATACTTATAGGTATTTTTAAAGTACTTTAATTTGATTAATTTACTAGCTTTTGCCCGTGATAAAAAAAAATGTTCTGATGTGACATGAAGAACAAAATAACAAACAGATACTTTATAATATTAGCAGGATAATTTACGCTAATGCCAAAACTGTGGTAGCATTCTACTTTTCGCAGTATGGACCCAAAAATAATACGAAAATGGCAGGATGATGTTCATACATAAAAATATCCGCCATCTTTGTTTAAATTGAAACAGAAATTTACGTTATGTAGCCGACTGTACTAACCCGTTGATGTGGGCAAGATAACTTCATATGGGTGGAAACAAAACGTATGGGCTTTGTTTTTTAAATTTAAATATTTAAATGATGACGTGTCGTCCGTGACTTATGGCCAGAGGGACGGATTGCGTCACGTGTTAGACGATGTTGGAAAATTAACGAAATTTACATTTTAGATGTAAATTAAACATCAGTTAATGGCTGATCAGAACGCCTACTTATCTTACTAATAGTTTGTGATGATAGAAGTTTGTTACTCTTTCACGCCAAAACTATTAGAAAGATTTTGATGAAACTTTACAGTAACATAGCTTATACATGAGAATAACACACAGAGCATTTTTATCTGCGATCGTGGACCAAGTCGGGAGCAAGGGGTAGTATTGTAAATACGAAATTAACTCTGTCTGTCTTACTTTTTCACATCTAAACTGGTGGACCGAACTTTACGAAATTTTGGTAGAACGATAGTATTTAATACATCGTAAGGGCGCTTTTATACCGGAAACACACCAACCTAAACTACAGGCGTATAGAGTCTGGGGCAAACGCTATACTTATAAATAAGGCCCGTATGATCTTCTAGCGACGAAATTCCGCTTGCAGTCGGAAAGAGATGCCGCTATTTTCTCGCATAAATCTATCTCTTTCTAATTGCAATTAATCAGTTTCATGTAATCGTTCTGTAATACATAAACATACCTCTAAACCTTAAAAATACGTTAATCCTTAAACTCTACTCATGAAGTTTTACACATGCAGTGCGAATCTGACCTCTAAGTAGGTAATAAGAACGTTAAAAAGTTCAGTGTCTCAAACTCTACGTGCTCTTGACTGTACAAGCCAGCGACCCGGTTTCGCTCCTCCCATTTTTTCGACATGCGCCAATAACAATTGGTACGCGTGTCTGTATCACCTGCCAGGGCGGGTGTTTCCCGAATTGAACATAAATCTTCTGGAAGGTACCAGGGTGACCATAAACTAAAAAGTTTTTTTAAATTGATGTCGTTTATGATCTTGTTTCTAAATTGGCGTGGTTTTGTGGCTGTGTTACTATGATATATGTAGCTGCCCTTGAGTTTCTTGCTGGTTCTTCTCGGGGTACTGCATTTGGAACCAGCAACTCGTGGGCTGCTGTTTATATTCAGTAAATCTTCATAGACGAGTTTGGACTGCCTTGTTATTAGACTATTGACGTTTCTAAGTGTACCTATTGTACTATCAGAAAATAAATGATTTTTTTACTTTTTTGACCTTTGTTGATTTTTCACAAACCACTCAATGGATTTTAAAAAAAATTAACGGATCCACCAATCAGGTATGGTCAACTAAAAAAAAAAATCATCAAAATCAGTTCATAATTGGCCGAATAATCGCGTAACATACACACAAAATAACATATAGTCGAATAGCGAACCTCCTTTTTTGAAGTCAGTTGAAAATAGGTTTTATGGATTAAGCGACAAAAGTTACTTTTATTTGTTAATAGCTAAATGTTTTAATAATAGCACAAATGTACAAACGTTGAAAAAAATACAAGGAATTTCTCCTTGTGGAATCTGATGTAGAGAATAAAACCACTGACACACTTAAATTCCAGTTATTGTTCGTTTTTTCCAATTCATCAATATTTATGGTCGCCCTACTAAAGCTGCATTCATTCTTCACCGGGCATGCGCATACGCACACGCCATAAATGATCATTACAATTGCGAACCTTACTGTAGAGATCTTTTGTATACAAAATTTACAATCCTAGACCTTGCCCGGCTACATTATCCCATTTTTATTTGTATCATTTAGTGATTATTTACTGCTAAAAATATTATCATAATCAATCTGTCTATTAAATGATATGCAAAACGAAAAATAGTCTTGATGTAAAATAATAAAAAAAATGTTGGCCTGTACCCTATAGGAGGCCAAAATTTTATTTTATTTTAGTTTCAAATTCTTGTAAGTATTGAGACTGTTTTAATCTTTCATCCTTTTTCCATTCCATACTAAGTAATATTGAGGAGCCATACTTATGATTTTAAAGTTATCAATCGTCCTACAAATATCTAATATCCTTACATCATCAATCATTATAAAATAAACACACAAAACAAAAATTTTGTGTCCCAAATCTTTCTAAACAAGCTTTTTTGATATAGTTTTTTTTTATTGACATTTCTGCAATAAATTTTACAGAACCAATAACAATTTTAACCAGTATCCCACTGACACACTGTTACATCTCCAAAAACCCTTTTTACCTCAATTTAAGAATTCTAACGACATTTTAAAATGGCGCCAATATCAAAGCTATTCAAAATCTACAACTAAAACGAACTATTTTGAACCTTATTCCGTTAAACAAAGGAAGAAAATTTATTTTTTTTAGATTTAAAAATTCATGATTATACTCAGGTATCGCGCTCAAAGAATTTTTGACAAAAAATAAAATCACACATGCTACAAAAACCGCGGTTTCTTTTGTGTTCGAAACTTAAGCACAGATTACACACAATGGGCAAACTTTAGTGTTTGGTTCAGATTTTATCGACATTTTAACGAAACAATACTTTATCGATAAGACAAACTAAATATATGAGCACTTATTGAGCAATAATGAACTTTATGTGTAAGAAATAAGGTATTTTCATCAGCATTTTATGTGAAAATGATTTTTAGGAAATGTTTTTTTGTCTTTTCTTAAAAGTATTTTGTGAACAGCTTCATAAGTGGCTGTAAAAGAGATTGCTTTCTCGTGTTTTTGTCAATACAATTGTTTAAATTGACTTTAGTCCAATTATTTACAAACTTTTATAGCGCTAGCCGACTATCTGTTACCCGCTACTACGTTCTCGTAAACTTTAGGATATAGAGTCTACTTGATGGTTTGCCTTAAAGTCTAAATTATTGACCTGTCAAATTTCATCAATATCAGTCCACTGGTTTAGCTGTGAAAAGGTAATAAACAAACAGACACAGTTACTTTCGCATTTATATTATTAATAATAATAAATCAAACTCACATTGAAACCTACTTCGAAGTAAGAAATCATGTTGAAGTTAAAAACTGTTTGGAGTTGAATCATCAGCGACAAGGGGTTGACACGTAACATAACTTACAAATGTGGAAATAAAGAATTTTGATTCAAGAACAAAAAACCGGGAGTTTTACGGCTTGCCTAAAAGCGGACTCCACAGGTGGCATAACAAAAACACCTTTTGACTTTAGCTCGTAAAACAATAACATTTACATGAGAATTTTATTTTTTGTTGCAATACTCGAAAAGGTTTTCGATATCAAAAGGTTTAAATTACAAATTACACAAACTATGATTTGACATGAATGAAAATTATTGTATTTATCAATTTAACCGTTATCTACAGTTAGTTAGTCTGAAACACTGGTAGTAATTTTAACAATCAAATCACAACCAACCACACAACACAATGAAACACAAAGTTTGACAAACCAATTTTACCGTTTCCAAACATTAGACTTAACAGAAAATACCTGAATTCACAATTTAATCGCAACAAATTGCGAATACCGTTGAAAGCAATGGGTCAGACAGCTGTGCGAATCAATGTATTGGGATCAATAGATCCCAACATGTGATCTATACATCGGCTTAGTATTACCGATACGTGATATCTTTTTGCGATCAATGTAATTCTGAAATTAATTTATGTATGACTCTGTTTTTTTGTTTGTCTGATGGTTTTTGAGCTTTTGTGTGTGACGGATTTTGACGAGGTTTTTAATGTAGTTATGAGTAAAAAATAGTTTTTTCATGTTGTCGATAGGATAGTGCTTCATCTACATCCATCGATGGTATCGAGAACTCTTTATCTGGATTTTCTTCAATACATCGCCGATCTGCTCGATGTAAGTACGCCTAGACTGCCCTACTCAGTTAGGGTTACCATATCTCAGGATTTGTCCTGAGATAACAGAATTTTGGGGGCGAATTTTGGGAATCTTAAGATTTTTCTACAATCTTTAAAAAAACATAATCTTCTTTAGCTTATTTCACACATAGTTTTATATAATCCTTCGCACTTTAATCTCTACAAATTTTTATTAAAATGATGTGATTCGTGATGATAACATCTTACGATAAAGCCTTTTCTATGAAAATTATATTTTTTCTCGGGACTTTTTAAATTTTCATCGTGTCACCCTACTCAACACCCTTGCATATTACTCAATTTGTCCCAAGCCATCTAAGCATTCTTATCTCAATCTTAGACAGCTAATAATACCTAATTATCTCCCATTTGGTTAAAATTGCTGTAAGAAGGCGGTCCCCTCACACATTTCAATGCAGTCATAAGTATAAACCTAACTACCAAATAAAGATAATAATCTAACACAATGTGCACTGAACTAAACATTATACACCTTATTACAACAGACACAAGGGTGAATCGTTTACTCGTATATGACAGATGTCAGCGCCATGTTGAAAAGTATGACGTCAGCATTGACAGTGTTGGCGTTATTTCGTCAACTTGGTTATACGTTGACGTGATGTGAATTTTCATATGTTTTTAATACATACAGGAAACGGTTATTGCTTTTGAAATACAAATGGGGTTTTAAGTACTGTACTCAATGAGTATTTTATGGGTGAGACGAAAAAAAATTAGCATTTTGTTTTCTGATGCCGAATTTCATGGTTTAATTTATATTGCTTTTCTCATAGTTTTCTAGCATCTTTTCTAACAAATAAAAAAAAAAATGTCGCGTTTTTTATCTCCGAGGGGGCAAAATTCAAAGTTCATTTATTTTCACTAGATATATAAAATACACTTTGAAAAGTCAATAGTCTAATAACAAGACGGTCTAAATAGGTAGGATGGGATAGGAGGTATTACATTTCTGGAAATACCCACTTTTCACAAGAATATTCGACCCCTAAACGTGATAAGTGAGCCCATCGCTGCACCGGGTCTGTTACACATGCCTCAGAATTAATTCAGAGACCTGCGGGTTTCCTCACGTTTCCCTTCACCGTCGAGCTAGTGATGAATATGTACGTAAGATTTGAAAAACTCATTGGTACATGCCAGGATTTGCACCCGAGCCTCACTGATTATCATCATGAGAAGCTGGCTCTTTAACCGTAAGGCTATCACTGCTCCGCTATCCTTTCTAAGATTGTAAAGGCATTCAATTTTGCGGTATGAATTTGGGTCAATATTTCGGGGAAATGTTTCAGTGTCTATGAGTCTGTACTCTGAAATATACGAGTATATTACTCCCATGGAGCAATGCAACCAATTTACTATTGCATTGTGTGAACACAGCAATAAACTCAAATGGACTCGGCCATTGTGATGTTTGATGCAGCAAAGAAACCAGCGGCCACACTGAATGTTTAGTCAGTAATTAACTGGCTAGTTATATGAAGATTTATTATTAAGTTTTTAAATTCTTAAGATTGTTAAAGTTTTGTATGTAAGTGAGGGTCGTAAGGGGGAAACATCTTACGATAATTTGTCGCACAAAATTAAATGGGCAATTATCTTCTTCAGCAATCACTTCCGACGTCGTCCTATCCAGTGGACTAAACGTACTGACGTGCCGTGCCCACTAATTGCGTTAAAATGTTAAGTATTTAAAAGGTTTTGATCCATCCTCCTGTGTTAGGAAAGACCCAGCAATGGGCTGTTACGGGTTGATGATGAGTTTATTTATTTCTTTGGTTCAATTTTACACAATATTATTACAAAATAACATCAATTGGTCTTAAGCTAAGTGTAGTGAGTACTTACAAGTAAACACATGATGATTTTAATGTATTCAGCAAAGAGATTTAAATATAATAGGGCATAGAGGGGGCATTGGGAATATTTTCATACAAAACTTTGAAGCCTAAGCGTCATGTCCTTGTCATGTCAGTTAGTATGAACGCGAGCTGTCATTCGGTCGAAATTGTACTAGACTTATTCCACTTGGAATAACTTTTCGTCTTCAAATTTGCCTCGCTTTGTCCCCTCTATGCCCTATTATATTTTAATCTCTTTGGTTTTCAGCAACAGTCGAACTTGACACTTATGTCACATGTCTTTATGTTTGTTAGTCACTGACTTTTAAGTTTGGTGTGGCCGTGGTACAAAGCGGATATACTCGTATTATATCGCCTGCGATCTGGGTTAGCCCGTAAATTTTACTACTAAGAGAATGCAAGCATAAAACTTAGATATTTCTTGCAATTGTTCTTTAAGAAAGTATTTCTTACTATAATTTTAGGCCTGAGCTATGAAAGATGGACAGACGCACACAAAGACATTAATGTTAGCTGGCGCCGGGTGAGGTCCGGGTAATGTATATTATAACCTTCTGTTTTGGAAGGGGGGTTATGTGGCACTCCTTTGGACTCTTTGGAGTAATTTTATTAGTAGCTTAAATAAATAAATAAAAGATGCAAGCTATTGTTTTACACAAATAGTAAAAGTGACATTTATTCACAATATGTCTTAGTACGAGTAGCTAACGTATATAACCAGTTTGGCTTTAACAAAGACTGCTTTCATACGTTCAATAAAGTACTTAAGTTTTATATCTCATCTAACCTTTCTACTTCATTGTTTCATAGTCAGTATTTATATATTTATGCGTAAATATAAAACAGAATACTTTAGGTACATGGTGCACCATTCCCTATTACAGTAAGTACCTAGATAAATTCCCCCATTTATAGCCTAAAGCACGCATCGGAAAGTCTCCCACGCAGACCATAGCCTATAGGATTTAGCTGTGGTAAATTTTTTATGGTACAGCCAAGAGCACGTGAAGCTTGACACATTGGACTTTGTAACGTTCTTATTACCATCGCCTTAGAGGTCAGACTCGCATTACAAGTGAAGCTTCATGTACTCTTGACTTTACAACCACAGGAGAGAGTGGGTGTTGTCTATTGTTGCTTCAACATAACATTACGTTTACATTTTCAAAACTGATTGGCCAATAATATAACATATTATCTCTTCTCGTAGGCCCGTAGGTATATCTGTATAACTGACAATATAACCGCTATTGATCCTATACTGGTATTAGCGGACATGACGGACGTCCTGTACGAACGCCTTTTTTCCGACGGGGTAGGCAGAGCTGCTACGACCCTGGCACACCTCTAAATCTACATCCATCGGTTCATACGTTCTCGTTGGTTTCTCTGTACTGCTTTTTGGCATACCCATGCTCAATTGGCATCCAAAAGGCAAATTCTACAAATAAGAATTTCGTTTCTTTATAGTTAACTACTCGTGTAGTTACTTTAGTTTACTTGGAACATCGAATAACTGCTATTTTACGGCAAACAGCATTGTCATAAGACAACCATGTTTGCAATTACAATTGGGATTCCAAAATTTCGAGAATAGAAATCAAAGGTTTAATGTACCTATGCTTTATTATTGTCTAGCTAAATAATCACTCGTGTAACGACGTATACTAGAACCGGTAGAACCACAACACTATTTGTAGGGCGCATCCCTACACATCCTTCGCTCGCTCGCTCTCGCTCTCTCACTCACACTCGATCTCCCGCGCTCGCCTCCATTGTCGATCCTAGATTTTTAGTTCTTGTTGTGCAAATTAGATTAAAGTTTGTCAATTAAAACCGATTTTAAACGACCCAAGAAGTTTTCTTACACTCGTCAAATTATATATCCCATATGGAAACTTAGGTGGTACGGCTCTGAACAATAACCAGTTTTCCTTACTGAACGAGAACGTCACCCCTCAAAAATTGCACTAGTACAGTCAAGAGCAAGTCAAGCTTTACACTACCAGTTAGGGCTGAGCTCTGATTTATACTGCGCGCCATAGAATACAGGGCTGGTTCAAAGTCCAGTGTCAAGCTCAGTGTGCTCTTGACTGTACAGAGCTTGATTCCACAGAAGGCGCCTAGACGACGCCGTCCGTTGCCATGACAACGCCTTATTATTTGCCGTGACTGGAATGACTACGCGTATTCACCTTTTTGGGATATTCCCAAATTGGATCCGACAAAAACTTTGATAACTAACCAAGATAAAGTAGAAGGCATGATTAATTAAAAGAATAAGGATGAAGTGTCGTAATCAGAACTGGAAATTTACAGTATTCACATTGTATGTTAATTAATGACATCATAGTATAATTTTATTGTGTATAGCTTTATTGTTGCGGTTACAGTGCATTGTTGCATTTATTATGTCTTTATAATCAACGTATGTAAAAAGTGTCTTAATAAGAAATAACAAAGAAAAAACTATTAAGTGCACTTTTTTTTTCAAATATTACCTACTTCTTGGAGCAATCTAGTAAAACCAAATAGGCTATGGCAGTGAAGATTCAGACAAAACTAGCGATTAGTTATCGCTAGTTTTGTCTGAATTTTCGACCAAACCACGAATCTGTTAAAAAAATGTAAATGTTAATCTCTTTATGTTACAAAGAAATAAACTCACATAAATATTTACGCACCCACCACAAAACCTCTTCACCCAAGATGCAGTACAGCGCAATACGACAGCGAAAAATAAGCAAATTATGTAACCCAAGTCAGTATTAAATTTGAATTGATTAAAAGAATTGGGTGAGCCGCTTCTTCTCCTCAACCATACATTCTGAAGCGGTGGAGTTGCAATGACATTCAATAAGTGGACTATTACTTTGAATAAAAGCATTTTGATATGATGGAAATGTTTTAGAATGAAAATGCGTGATTTTTTATATTATATGCAATTTTGTTAGTTTCTACGTCATCTCCAACAACATATTTGGTTGAAAAATTTCATTTCTGTGCATTCATTTACCAGTTCTATTTCCACAGATACGATCCTAAAATAGACGAGTTATCAAAATTAAGGCCAAACAATTATACTTGATCACCAATTCACTGTGTCCTAACCATTTCTGCGAGTTGAGGCCAGAAATAGACTGTTAACATAGAGGTCTAGAGAGTCATACGTGGGAACTTCCTAATTATGTTAGTTTTTTGTTAATTATGATTTAGTATCATGGTGGCTGCATTAATCCAACGAATATTGTCATTTTTATAATTAGAACCGAAATCGTCTTTATATTTTCATTACATAGTATAAAACAAAGTCGCTTTCTCTGTCCCTATGTATGCTTAAATCTTTAAAACTACGCAACGGATTTTGATGCGTTTTTTTTTAATAGATAGAGGGTTTCGAGAGGAAGATTTTAGTATAAGCATTGTGCCCCTGCAAAGTCGGGGCGGGTCGCTAGTTTATTATATAACGGAGACAAAGCTCGCTCTATGCTTGTTGTTTTTATTTTTAATAGAGTGAAATGAAATTTGTTTATTGACATTTACTTACTAAGAAAATATACATCCATTTACAATCATTACAAATAAAAAAATGTCCTCCAAAGAGGAAGCATATGGGACATTGACATTTTAAATATTTTTTATGAATTTGAAATAGAATTTGTGTAAATTTATGACATTTTTTATGACTGGTTAACTATTAAAGATATTGTTTAAGTTTTGTATTTGTTGTAAGTAATAGGTATAGGTGAAATATATTATTTCATGTAAACCTTAAAAACTCTATTGTACCATATTTCTTGCAAGTAAATTATAATTATCATCATGTACTATACACTGGCCGTAATTGCAGATGTACGTAAGAAGCAATGTACATCAAAATCAGGACGATTATGGCAAAAATATTTGTGCAGTGTACCAATATTAACCTCTATGACCAAGCATCACAGACACAATAGATTTTTAATTATGTCTCGGTTCCATCCAATTGGAACCAGCCGGCGGTTCTTTACAAATTAAGCAAATATCGTCTCTAATCGATACTAATAGAGATCTAAGTGGAATGAAAGAGTCAATTTCTCTTGCTCATAGCTGGGAAGCTAAAATTGTCGTTTTAATTATTAAAATTCTGACTGTCTTTGACACCGATAATATTGACTCCGATACTTTTGACTGTAAGAATTGCACTAAATAGGTAATAGGAACTTTTTGAAGTTTGAAGATTATGTAGGTACATACCGTTCTTGTAGTATCAACTCTTTACATATAAAGCTAACTGGCAGTGAAATTACATAGCTCTAAGATTGTCCGAAAATTATGCAAAGAATAGTCACCCGAGCGCAAACGTCAAAGTTCACCATATCTCATGGTGGGAGAAAGTAGGGCTGTAGGTTGTGTCTATATTTACAGTGTCGCGAATTCAATACGGCTCCTTTTAACATCTCCTTGCCTTCACTTTTACCCGACTACGGCTAGAAAAGAAGAGTTATGATTCTCGGTCCTATGTATGTATGAAATATAGTTTTAAATACGGCTGATTTAAAAAAAAAAATGTCTGTAAAGTCGGTTTACGGATGACAATTTTATGTGATAACGTCAAAAGAAAACATTAATGAAAAATTTGCATAATAGAGTGGAAGAGAGATAGATGCGTCACAAGACGAAGGCTTAGACCGATCGTGCCTCTCTATCGCTGGTTCCGCGCTCGGCTTAGGCGGAACGTGACACTTTTTTGTGCTTGCAGCCGGCGTTCATCGATTTATAAGACGTTATCAATAAGGTGACTCTGGTGGTTCCCTACGATACAGAATGTGTCAGCTATAAACCGGTTTGGTAACAATTCTGCGTTATAATAGGTTATGTTTTCTGAGCAGACTTGTACACTCAAGAGCACGTGGAGCTTGACACATTGGACTTTGTAACGTTTTTATTACAATCGCCTTAGAGGTCAGACTCTAGGTACAAGTGTAAAGCTATAAGTGGTCTTGACTGTACCATGAAAATACGACTTTATTAGTTCACTATGGTATATCTATTGTTTAACCTACGGTATTAATACATTCTTGTTGAGGATTGTCAAAACCAAGTACCAACATTATTTGCAGGAATTCGGGGCACCCAAATAACCTCACGTAGTAAATTTCATTGTTCATTCAACACGCCTCTTTTTAGTTTTTAAGCATGGCTCTTACATCTTTTTAAATAAGTCACCAAGTTAGAATGGTCATAAAATAGTTCTAATATACAAAACTTTGCTTAATAAAATTACTTAGGTATAAAAAAATAGTTACCTAAATTCTAAAATTAAAATGTTATTTTAAATAAGTGAAGCTACTGACCGGAAACAGGAAATAATTACTCCAAAAGGGTTGCAAAGCACGATAACAAGGTGATATGTTATTCTACCTATAATGCGTAATTAGGATACCAAAATAAAAAATAAACTATAAATATCTGAACCGAAGACAGTATCGAAATATAGGTACGTACACAATTAAATAAAAATAATTTTCATTGAAATCCTTTATCCGTTTTGGAGCGTATCTTTCACACAGACAAATATAATATAATATTATCCTTCTTTCTATATCCTTTTCGTCACGTCGCAACGGAGGTAACCGTGATGTTTTTTTTTTGTACAAAGATAGTTGGGAAACTTAAAACTTTTTATCTCAGTAAAATACGCCAATATTTATATATACACTAGCAGCGCCGTGGGAATACGGGGATAAAATATAGCCTATGTGTTATTCTGATGTATAAGCTATATACCTGTAAAGTTTCATAAAAATCCGTTCGGTAGATTTTGCGTGAAAGGAACAAACATCCATCCAGACATCCATACAAACTTTCGCGTTTATAATATTAGTAGGATTTCATACGTTTAGTTTAAATTTTAATAATTTTATTTCAGTAAATGTGAGTAGATTTAAATGCTGCTACTACAAACAACAACCAAAAAAACTTTTTTAAATTCCCGGTAAAGGGACATTTGCTTAAAGTTGGCGCGATGGACTTAAGTTATACGATTATCAGAATAGATAACGTTATGCGCATGTTTCGAATAACAAATACGATTCGACCACTAAGTTGTAGTTCGTGCAGCCACTTCAAGTTATACTTATTAGGACTTGGCTTGAATATATTCTCCGCCTAATATGAAGGGCAAATTTTACTCAAAAATTATAGGTAAGTAGATACCGACATTTTTAGGGTTCCGTATCTCGAAAGGAAAAATCTGAACCCTTCACTCACTTTTTTGTCCGTCCGTCTGTCTGTCTGTCAAGACCCTTTTTCTCAGGATAGCGTGCAAGTATCAAGCTGGATTTTACACAAAGAGATTTAAATATAATAGGGCATAGAGGGGGCATTGGGAATATTTTCATACAAAACTTTGAAGCCTAAGCGTCATGTCCTTGTCATGTCAGTTAGTATGAACGCGAGCTGTCATTCGGTCGAAATTGTACTAGACTTCTTCCACTTAGAATGACTTTTGACTTCAAATTTTCCTCGCTTTGTCCCCTCTATGCCTTATTATATTTTAATCTCTTTGATTTTACATCAAATACTCAGGTCTACTGTCCCTGCGAGATGTGAAAAAATCAAACTTCTAAGGCAACGCCTTTTACTTTGTGTACAATTTTGTTGTTGTATCAAGTTGTTTTTTTTTTTTGCGGGAATCCGTAGATGGACTTCAAGTTTTTTGTGAAATTTTCATTTTGCTGTGTCTTGGTTTTGGCTAATAATAATGATAGTGTGTTACCTATGTTCAAATGTCCGTGATACAGTAAATGCTAAATTCGATAGAATGAGTGGGATGGACGTTTTCAAATTCCCTTAAGAAGCCGCTACAATCTTCAGTAATAGTGCACTATCGTTTTACTGTCGATTACCTACCAAGTGACATTCGGATAAGTTTTGAAAAAGTTATTGTATTTTTGAACATATAGACTCTAAAGTAGAGCTAAAAATCTTTAATTTCGAGTCATGTTTAGTGGTGATGGATAAAATGTCAATGCCAAAAAAACAAAAAAAAACAAATTAACTAAATAAATATAAACAGGACAATTCATCAGGTAAAGACAGCAAAAAAATAAAAAACCTTACCTACATAAAAAAACATAGAAAAAAATACTATTGTGTTTATAAAACGTGGCGTTCACTTTAGCTATTAAACTCGTGAAAATTAGCATAAAATTGGTTTGCATATGAATAGATCCATACATCACACGATCAATGGATCGCGGATCGATTGTTGAAAAGTATCGATTCATGCGAGTGAGCAATCGATATATTGTTTATAAAAGTTCTCTATAGCATTAGATTTCAATGTCTACTTTACATAATGTGAGAATTATATTCTAACCTATTATCATGACTACTTGGAAAAGACAAGACAGGTCACTCAGATCTAGGTTTTTCTCGTTCCCGTGGGAATTTAAAAAATCTATAACGTCCCGGACGGACTTTAAGCCCTTCCCAGCTCTCATTAAAGTTTCATCATAATTGGATGAGTGGTATAGGTAGATGACGAACAAAAAAGCAAATATTAATTTTATTAAATAATATTAGATTATTATATTCTACCAACCTAACAACAAAAACCCCTACCTAACCCACCAACATTACAACAAAAACACACTATTACACAAGTACATTCGTAAAAGACATCCCAGTATTCGGTCGGTTAAAAATAAATCAAATCCCAAATCCACGCACCGCGTCGAATGTCGGAAGTCGGTCATATATCTCTTGACGTTTCAACAAAAAGAGCGGGAACAAACATGGCGGCTGATTCCAAATTTGAATGACTTGAAATAGTGGTGTGATAAACGCACGCATTGTTAGGTGTTTTATAGTGAGCTTTTCCTGCACTATTAATTTGTATTTGTTTGAACTAACAATTTGGAAATGAACAAAGTGCATACGATATGCAAGCTTTTGTTTTATTGGTCTATTACGAAATGTAGGAAATAACAGCACTGGTTTCGTAACGTATTAGTTTCTTTAATAAAAAAATATAAAAGTATTTGACATAAATTTACATATGAAATCTAATTTACAGAGTTTTTAAAGGTAGGTAGGTACCTACTTATTCATTTATGATTTTGTTAATTAATCTAATGATTGAAGTATATTTATAGGTGAAATACTAATTAATATTATACACACGAATCTTTGAGAAGATACCTAGATCGATGGATGTTTGTTAGTCTTACGCAAAAACTGAACGGATTCTAATAAAAGGTTACTCAAATATAGCACAGACCAGTTTTATTTAATTAAACTGATTCAATTTCAGTTCGATTTTAATTATGTACCCACTTAAAAAATATTTATAAACCGTAATTATTCACAAAAGAACAGAGTAACTGGAAAATTCGCGTATCCCCAATAACTATAATTAGCATAACCGTTACGTTGTGAGTTACGTTATTTCAGTTATCGATCATTGGAATCGTGAACTCCGTATTTACATCATTAGCATCTATTTGGGGCAAACCATTTTTTAAAAGTGTAGTCCTTCGTATCGCAAAATTTAACTGCTAAAATATAAATCAAAAACATTAAAATTATAATGTTTTTTTGCAATGCCTTATGCATTCTATCTATCTATCTATGTATATATATGTATGCGCGCCCATGCTATTACACCCACAAAAGCTATTCTGGGACCTTTGGGGTTTTACGATGATTTCCAATAAGTATTTATTACATTCATAGTTATTGCGTAGTCTTGAGATAGCAATCGCTTTCATCTCATCTACATGTTAATTTAATATCCAAAGAATTAACCGAGGAAAGCAAGAAGAAAGTTTTGGTAATCCAATTTGTATCTATTTAGAGCAATTAGAAATACTTTTCCTTTTAAAAGGGTTTAATAGAAGTTTTTTTCACTTCAATTGATGACATACAAAAAGAACTAAGTAGGTACTTATATAAATTAAGTCATGCTCATAATATAGCCACGGTTCCGTAAGAAAATTCTAAGGATTATGGTGCTTTGTCTGTGTGTATATCATAGCTGCTTATTTCATCAACAACTAATATTATCGTCTTGAAAATTAGAAAAGTTGTAAATAATATAACTGCTCAAGTTTAAATGTTTTTTTTTCTCGCGGCACAATTACTGCGTATCATAGTCTATGGACTGTCAATTTTTCCAAATTTATTAATTTTATAATTAATCCTCCAAAGACCTCAAGAACATTTTTATTTAACAACAATACAGTTAGGTACTAGTATATGTCTTTCAATAAAAGGGATTAAAAAAACAGTCGTGATTTTCGCGTATATTCCTACAAACAAAATGTAATGTCACTCCAGCATGCGATAAAGTCTGTACGTTCCCTTATGACCTTAGTACCGTTGCCAGTTTAGTGCAATTGTGAATACCATTGCACTAAACTGGCCATGAAGAAGACTTTTTAATGTCATTGCCAACAGACCACACGATTCATTCTATAATTCCACCCAATCAATGGTCTTATGTAACCCAATCAGCGGCCTCTATAAATTCAAATAAAACCTGTATGTCAGCGTAAGAGATTGAATGGATGGCAGTGACCCTGATCTAGTGGACCAATTACAGGTTGAGTCATGTGCCACAGAGTGGGTGTGGGATTTTTTAACCGACTTAAAAAGAGAGGTGTTCTCAATTCGTCGCGTATGTTTTTCTTTTACTTTTTACTTTTTTCTTTATCTTAATCCATAACTTCGTCAAATCTGAAGTGATTTCGAATATGCTTTTTAATCGACTTAAAAAAAGAGGTGTTCTCAATTCGTCGCGTTTGTTTTTCTTTTACTTTTTTCTTTATCTTAATCCATAACTCCGTCAAATCTGAAGTGATTTCGAATATGTGTAATTTTTTTTCGTTACATCTGTTAACCATATAAGTTTTGTGAAAATCTAATGAAGAACTTAAGGTGGACAACAGAGCTCCTCAACGGACATCAGCAAATTATTCGCTATCAGCGTAATAGGTTTAGTAACAGTAGGTCATGTATGTTGACTATGCAAATAATACTTACCTAGTCAAAATGTATTAATAAGTTAATTAGTCAAGAAATGGAAAAATATTTCGTTCTGACAGATCATAGAAAGTAGGTAACTAATTTGACTAGACAGTCAAATACCATATTCAGCAGACGTATTCACAGAGACTCGATACCGTTTCCGTTCGATTCGAGTCGAATCTATCGACATCGGAAACGAATCTATCGAGATATCGTCATATGTGACCTTTGAGTATTAAACCAACCGGAGACGCCACTGACAGGCTTTCCCCTCTGCCAAAAAAACGTGTCGGTCTTTGAGCACACCGTTTAAATACAACTAGTTTGTTTGAGTTCACGGAGTGCTTGTATTGGTGAATGTATTTGTGTGCACCTAGTTCAAGCTAGTGTTTAATTGTTTTATCAAAAAATGCGTTTGTTTTAACATTATTTGTGATTGTTTCCTCGTCCCCCCCGCAGAAATTGGCAGACTTTTTTGTAAAGAAACTAGTGCGCGTGACGTCTCCTGTTGGTTTAATACTCAAAGTATGTGACACCAACTGTCATATTAAGTGACATTAGTTTTCGATACCAACGTCAGCCCATCTCGATAGATTCGTTTCCGATGTCGATAGATTCGTTTACGATGTCGATAGATTCGACTCAAATCGAACGAAAACGGTATCGAGTCTCTGTGAATACGTCTGCTGGTCAGGTTCTCTCATAAACTAGTCCAGCAATTGCTTGCAGGAGCGAACAAGTAAACAAATAAACATACATTGAATGTTTATACGTCGTGTGGAATGGAAAATCAACATCAATGAACACTTATTGAATGGTTAATTTCCGCGTTCCAATGTGAGCAGCTTATTATTGCACGCCAGGGCCGCAATCAGTGATTCTTGAGGCCCCATTCAAACACTTATCAAACTCAAGTGGAGTTTTACGCAGCAGTAATGACGAGCAGTGATAGCCGGAACGGTTAAAGAGCCGGCCGAAAATCAGTGAGGCTCGGGTTGGAATCCTGGCATGTACCAATGAGTTTTTCAAAACTTACGTACATATTTATCACTAGCTCGACGGTGAAGGAAAACATCGTGAGGAAACCCGCAGGTCTCAGAATTAATTCTGAGACATGTGTAAACAGACCCGGTCCGGCGATGGGCTCACCACCTATCACGTTTAGGGGTCCAATATATCTCGTGAAATGTGGGTATATCCAGTAATGGAATACCTCTGCCTACCCCCTGGGGGACAAAAGACGTGAGATTATTTTAATAACGACCAACCTTTTGTGGACTGGTGAGTTTTGTTAATTGATTTGTTTCTTTCTTATAAAAGTACACGATACGATAGATAATAATATCAACGCACAGCCTAAGCCGCGGGGTGTAGTGACTTGTTAATTTTGCACAATAGCTTATTCAGTGTAGGCATCCACAAAGATTTTTTTTTTTGCAAAATTCAACCCTTAAGGAGGTGAAATAAACGTGCGCGAGAGTTAAGAGCTAGTTTTGTATACGTTTAAATATCGTTGAAAAGGTAATTCGTTTAACTTTTTTAGCGTAGTTTTGTATGTTTGATTGAAATGAATAGGCTCCGAAACTATTTTACCGCTTTTTAAAATTCCTTCAATAATGGAAAGTCTACTTTTCTGAGAGTAACATAGGCTGTAATTATCCCACGGGAACGTGACTTATGCTGAGAACATAGTAGCTGTTCTCCGCGATTTCACCCGTGAGTCTATCTTTATTATACATACATACATATGCTCACGCCTTTTTCCCGAAGGGGTAGGCAGAGAAAACATTTATATTTATTATATAAAATGATAAACTGACGACTGATTAGTGATGTATCAACGCACAGCCTAAACCGATGGGTCTAGAGATTTGAAATTTTGCACATAGATTGCTTATACAGTGTAGGCATCCACTAAGAAAGGATTTTGCACAATTCAACCCCTATGGGGGTGAAATAACCGTGAGCGAGCGAAGCCGCGGGTAAAAGTTAGTTCATTACAAATAATCATACAATTTATAATATTAGTGTATATGTAAACGAAGAAAAAAATACTCATAGGAACACATCTTATCATTATCCGTCAGCTATCATTATTCTGAATCCGTATCTGTGTAGCAATGCAATTCAACTAGGTACCCAACATTCATTTGATCGACTTTGTAGAAAGGTTGGAATTCAGTTAAATAGCTAGTTTCGTTGAATCCCATTCAGGCCACATATTATGTCCACATATAGGAATAACGAGGCGATACATACTGTTTGAAGATACAAATGTCTTTCAAATCGTTTTGTTGTTACCTGTAACAAAATAGAATACAAATTAGCCCAAATTCAGCAGATTCAGAGAAGCGGACTACGTTTAAAAGACGCTGAAAAGACTGTATGTCATACAATGACACTATTCCGCTCTCATACCTACATCTTATAGAGTAAAGGGGAATAATGAAAATTAGCTCTACTGAGCCAAGTATTATGGCTGGGTAGGATAAGTTGATTATTCCCCCTTTGCCAAGGCATACGCACCAAGAAATGTTTTTCTAGTTTGGTGTATTTTTTTTGGCAATAAATATATTTCTTTCTTTCTTTCCTTACAGCGCAAGAAGCATTACAATAACGTAAGCATATTAAGAAATATTTTTTAAATGTGTTCCTTATGGGTTGGAAGGAATTCAATTCTCTAGAATTGGATTCCCGTATTTTTTCAGTTAGTTCAGTGTAAGTAACTAATTAAAATAATTGATATTCAAATAAATAATTTCGGAATCTAAATTATTTAGGTCACATTGTAACGAGTGGGTTAAAATACGACCAAGGTATACTCCAGACAGTTTTTATTCAATTTAGGGGTTTATAAGTCCTCTTAGTGAAAGTCATTGCGACTCCACCGCTTAATAGTATTTTTTTTTTCAAATCCCGTCGAACACATGGCTATATTGTTTTTAAATTGGTGCCCAATTAACCCATCTTAAAACCGCATTACCACACCATCTAGCCACAAAAGTTACTAATTTATTGGACGCCAAATGTGGGAAACTTCTGGCCACCAAATTTTGAGTCAAACTGGCCAGCTCATTGCTAACAATTACGTTGATTGGTGAAAATTGCCCCAAACTACGACAGTGGTACCAACTACTATTGAAACTCGTTTGTGGAACTCGAAACTTATACGTAAATATTTTCATTTAAGATTTTTTTGTAGCTAAATAATTGATGATTTTATTGGCTAGGTGCGAAGTAGGTGGTGGGGGAACCACGAATCGATCGCAGCGCCCATGGTGGCTAAAAAAGGAACTAGGGACGGACGAACTGTCACTTTTTACTAGAGAAATTTGCGTATTCGTGCATTCTTAGTGAAAACAAATACTTGAACATGGGTAACGAAACCTGCTGCGTAATCAACTGCAAGAATAAGGGCAATAATAGTGATCGGAAATTCAAAAAATTTCCAAGAGCAAGTTGAAAACAAGATCAACGACTTCAATGATCTTTTGTATGGCGTTGATGTCACTGAAGTTTGTCTATTTACACTAGCTTCAATGGTGTGGCTCATTTGATTTTCACATTTTATTTCTTTTACATCTTGCACATGTTGAGCCAAAACTAACTGTTTGCCTTTTGTGGGGGTTTGTGGCTGAAAAACTATATTGTGCGTTATTTTCGGAATCCAGTTTTTATAATCAATTTGGCCATGTTGAACTGAAATTACACAACAGTCTGCATTATTATCGACAGTACTGCTATAAATAATGGTCTACAAGATACATGAAACCTTGCATGAAACGCTCTAGTCGATAAATTTTGTCCATTTCTTTACTTATTTCCCGTGAAGCCATGAGAAAGTCCGTGTAGGTATACTGCCTGAAATTTACTGATTGTGGCATTCTTGACGGGAAATAAAAAAGGTCAACATTATTATCGACGCTATAGACTTACAATATCCAAGAGGACCTAAGTAAATAACATTGTTTCACTGAAATTATTTTTGTGTTTACTTACTTTTCGTAATGACAGCCAGCCATTTGACATTTCAAAGTCCGCCCTAATTGTTACCACTAGTTGGCGCTGTCATCGCGCACCCAGCCAATTGACTTGCTACAAGTCTGCGTACTTTATTTAGCCAAATATTAATCAAAGTTGTACAATATTTTATAGATAAACAGCAGTAGAAGGTGTGCTGCATGGAAATGCTAAAAGTTAATTATCTTTGGATAGCTAGTTTGATCCTTTGATAGAGATATAGCTCTCTGGTCAACTCTATTGTCTAATGATTCTAATGAAGAAAGAAGTAAAAATGAAGTATAAAATAAGCATTTTTACAACAGCCAATCCATTTCAATCCCTACTGACGAGAACTACTCAATATTTAATTCTAATAAATATTCGTTCGAGTTATAATCGAGTAAACGTTTCCATTCTAGTTTCTGTAGTAGAGCTTCACTCTACTGAATTGAAATGGTTCTCAGAACACCATTTGCAATGCTAAAATCTCAAATAAATTGGCTATATTGCATAGGGGTCGTGCTGGGTGAATTGATACATCAATATTTGGTTGGGGGAGTCGAAATTCGCAACTAAATAAGACGTCAATATATCTATAATAGTTTGCTCTCTGAAAAAAACTTTGTCATTTATCACTAGCTCGACGGTGAAGAAAAACATCGTGAGGAAACCCGCAGGTCTCAGAATTAATTCTGAGACATGTGTAAACAGACCCGGTCCGGCGATGGGCTCACCACCTATCACGTTTAGGGGTCCAATGTATCTCGTGAAATGTGGGTATATCCAGTAATGGAATACCTCCGCCTACCCCCTCGGGGATCAAAGGCGTGAGATTGTTTATTTATTTATTTAAAACTTTGTCATTATTTACTTTTCAACCGACTTCAAAAAAGGAGAAGGTTCTTAATTCGACACCTATGTTTTTTTTTATGTTTGTTACATCAGAACTTTCGACTTGGTCCAATTTGTTTTTTACTGGTGCTGTTGGTAATTTGGTCCAGTTCTGACAATGGCATCCATGTGAAAACCATACATAAGTCCGACAAATGGACGAACAACTCAATATCACATCAATCGATTTCGATGATTCTTTTTTTAACCGACTTCAAAGAGCAAGAGGTTTTCAATTCGACTGTACTCTCTTGAGTTCTATGTTATTCTGCAACTATTGAACAGAAGATATAAATATGCTGACTGACACATTTATTAACTTTTCAGCACTACATTCTTTGGACCGCTTAACATAATAGGTAGTGAAACCATCGGCGGACCAAGTCTATTACACATGCCTCAGAATCAATTCTGGGACCTGCGGGTTTCCTCGTGATGTTTTCCTTCACCATCGAGCTAGTCCTACTTAATATTATAAACCCGAAAGTTTGTATGTATGGATGTTTGTTAGTCTTTTACGCAAAAACTACTGAACGGATTCTGATGAAACTTTACAGTTATATAGCTTATACATCAGAATAACACATAGGCTCTATTTTATTCACGTATTCCCACGGGAACGGGAACTACGCGGGTGAAACCGCAAGCGCTACTAGTGATAAATATGTACGTAAGTTTTTGAAGAAAATGAAGGCAAAAAGTATGCAGGCGACCACACGTTCATGATACACCTGACCTAAAGAAAGGGTCCCAAGGAGCAATTTCTCTCCGCGTTTTTTAGTTGCGGTCCCGTTACTTGCGGTAGTTTGTTGGGGTCACAACAGTGTCAAGTCAAGACTCAAAAGATGAATAGTATTGTGTAGTTACTAGGTCAAATTGGCCCTTGAGTGAATCAAAATTAACCGAAATAATTTACTTCTATATTTTCTTTATAAAATATTTAGTTACAGGTAAGTATAATTTTTATAATTCTTATTTTATATTGTGTAATGAATGATCAAATTCTGTATGTATGTACCTACTTACTTTATAAATACTTAGTATAAAAATAACATTTTGAGTAGAAAGTTACATTTAATTAAATTTGAGATTAAAAGTATATGTACAATTTAATTTTTTTATTAGAGACTAGCGACCCGCCCCGGCTTCGCACGGGTGCAATGCTAACACTAAAACCTTCATCTTGAATCACTCTATATCTATAAAAAAACCGCATCAAAATCCGTTGCGTAGTTTTAAAGATTTAAGCATACAAAGGGACATAGGGACAGAGAAAACGACTTTGTTTTATACTATGTAGTGATGATAGTGATGTAGTGATGAAACAAAATATGCTAACGTATTTTTTCACGTTTGTATTCCATTCCTGGAATTACCCGCTATTCACCAGTATATTATATATAAATAAATGAAAAGCTTACTACCTCTAGATATACATAGAGCAGTTAGACCCCAATCCAATCAATAGAGTAGTCAATCAATAGAAATGAAAATAAAGATACTCACCCCAAACGAATGACAGAATGAAATAGCCAATTATAGTTGTAGCCACCCTCTGAGACGACATTATTATTTTGACAAGGGGAAGCGATGTCTGCTCAGGAAGCATTTGTCTGTCTGTCTGTTTTTGATGTGTATGTCGCGACAACTCCTCTCCTCTCCCCTCTACCCCTACTCCATCCTCAAAGGCCGGCAACGCAGTTGTGACTCTTAAGTTGCAGGTGTCCATGGGTGACGATAGTCACTTACCGTCAGGTGATCCGTCTGCTCGTTTACCAACTTCTCTTATTAAAAAAAAACTATTGAACGCATATTTTGATCTACACTAATATTATCAAGAGGAAAAATTTGTATTTTTGTATGTTTGTTACGAATAACTCAAAAACTACTGGACCGATTTTAAAAACACTTTCACCAATGAAAAGCTAGAATATCCCTGAGTTACATAGGCTATATTTGATTCCCGTATTCCCACGGGAACGGGAACTAAGCGGGTGGAACCGAGCAGAACCGCTAGTTATTTATAAGCAGACTATAATATGTCGTGAAGTAATGCTTTTGATGTTCCATTTCTGGAGAGACCAACGTTTCATCAGTATATTCTTTGGATCTCTAAACGTGATAGGTGGTGAGCCCATCGCCGGACCGGATCTGTTACCTGCGTCAGAATTAATTCTGGGACTTGCGGGTTTCCTAGTTTTGCTTTCACGTCGAGCTAGTAATAAATACGTACGTTTTTTAGAAACTCTTTGGAAGATGCCGTCAGCAGGATTGAAAGCCGAGCCACACGCATGAAATGCAGACTAGCTATATAACTTCAGTAGTAGAACTAGAAATGGCATACTTCCGCTGACCCTCGCAGGGATAAAGCCGAGATCATATTTATTTTATTTTTATACCGACTTTAAAAAGGAGAAGGTTTTTCAATTCGACCGTATTTATTTTATGTATGTTCGCGGATAACTTTGTCTTTTATGAACCGATTTTGATGTTTTTTTTTGTTGGAAAGGTAATATCCCGAAGCTGCACGCTGGTACAGTCAAGAGCACGCTAAGCTTGACACTTTGGACTTTGACCCGGCCCTGTGTTCTATGGAGCACAGTACAAATCAGAGCTCAGCTTAAACTGGTAGTGTCAAGCTTGACTTGCTCTTGACTGTACCGTGATAAGGAAACCAGGATCTGATGATGACATCCCAGAGAAATCGAAGTGAACCTTCAAAAATCGAAGTGGCGACTAGTGTTTTTGCCCTTTTTGTCGTTTTTAGGGTTCCGTACCTCAAAAGGAAAAAACGGAACCCTTATAGGATCACTTTGTTGTCCGTCCGTCCGTCCGTCTGTCAAGACCCTTTTTCTCAGGAACGCGTGGAGGTATGAAGCTGAAATTTATATCAATTACTCAGGTCTACTGTCCCTTGAAGCTGTGAAAAAATCAAACTTCTAAGCCAACGCAATCAAAAGATACAGCCGTTTATGCCGCAAATTTTCGACACTTGCAAGGGAATCAAAACCTACAGGGTGCTTCCCGTGAACTCAGAATCTTGAAATTTGGTACGAAGCAACGTCTTATAGCATAGATAAAGGAAAAATTACGAAAACCATAAATTTGCAAGGTTGTACGGAACCCTCGGTGCGCGAGTCCGACTCGCACTTGGCCGGTTTTTTTTTTAAATATATCAAACTGTAAATTTTTTGTAAACATCTGTAGCATAGCTACTTCGAAACGAGAATCGAACCGGCGATCTTCCAAAGCCCCTACTCTCAGCCCGCATGATCAATGATAAAAACGAGTTACTCATACTAAATTAGTACGAATGGTCTGCATATTAACTATGATATATTCTCTCTTTTTCTAATTATTATACATTAGAGAGAGACACTCCATAGTGCGTGGGAAAGAATTCATAAACAGTATTATTGTTGGTATGTTTATGTTATGTCGGGTTTCTGTTTAAATTAGGTGTTAAGTTGCTGTGAAACGTTTAAAAAAGCGGCCAAGTGCGAGTCGGACTTGAGCACTGAGGGTTCGACCTTTTCTATTAATAATATGAATATGTACTGACAGATGGATACTGTTAGTACGCAATAATTTTCAATGGAATTTTTAAAGTCAAAAAAGTATATATGAACTTAAAATACTACAACCCTTTTGACTTCGCCGCAGTAGGGCCATAGCTAATTTAAAATTTAAATTATGTATTTCTAAAGTAATAATAAAAAGCTTAATTCTATTAGTATTCTAGGTTCGTACTAGAAAGGAATAAATCTTTGTATTAAAGCCTCGGTCACACGAAGAAATTTTGCCGGCTACTAAAACTCGCAACTATCTAGTTACTGCGAACGTGAAATTTATAATTGTAATTGCAATCGTCTTCCTTTTGACATACGTTGCTCCTTCGGTACATCTGTCAAAACAGTCAGTGAAAGAAGAGCAAGCACTGATCGCGTAACAAATGTCAAATAAAGACGATTACGATTACAATTATAAATAAACAATAAGGCCCCAGGTTATAGCATAGGTATCATCTCTCGTATTAAGTCGCGATTATATTTAACTATCGTCCCGCCCTCACTTTATATGACATACAAAAACCTTCCTCACTTATCATTGTTTCTATGAGTGAAAACAGCATCAAATCCGTTGAGTGGTTTAAAACATGTAAGCGTACAGACGGCAGACGGGAAGCGACTTTGTTTTTTTACTATAAAGAGATTATGTTTTAGCAACATTAATCTACGCAATAAGTAAGTATATAGGCTAGAACGGAGCATATTTTTTCTATTGATATAAATTTTCAAGTTATCATTTATTTAAAAATAAAATAAATAAATAATCTCACGCCTTTCATCCTCGAGAAGGTAGGCAGAGGTATTCCATTACTGGATATACCCACTTCAAGAGATACATTGGACCCCTAAACGTGATAGGTGGTGAGCCCATCGCCGGACCGGGTCTATTTACACATGTCTCAGAATTAATTCTGAGACCTGCGGGTTTCCGTCGTCCTAGTGATAAATATGTACGTAAGTTTTTGAAAAACTCATTGGTACATGCCAGGATTCGAACCCGAGTTTATTTAGATTTTTCATATCGTAATTTTGTCTAGTAGTCAAGTGACGACGTAAGTACCGAATGGCATGCAGCTAGTAGGACCCATGCTAAAATTCAACTTTCAGCGATTTTATTCTCGTCAAAAGAATGTTAGTATAGTCACATTGCGACTATCGCATTCGCAATTTCGCAACCAGTATTCGTGTGAGCGAGGCTTTACGACGCAATAAAGATTTAATACTTCACCAACAACTTCCTCGATTGCCAAGTTTGTATGATTCGTCCTACATCATGTAGGTACCTTTACAGAGATACCTACTACAACGGTACGGTACTACCTACAACAACAATAATTATAAATGCGTAATAATAATAAATAATAAATTGTAGGACACAATTTACACACGGTTATTTAGTGCCAAACTAGGCAGAGCCTGTACTATGGGTACTAAACAACTCATAGACATACTTAAATCTCCTCGTTTACGTTATTTAAGATCTTTTAATGTAAATATTGCCTGAAATAAAGATTATTATTATTATATTATTATTATTAAATAATTCATACTAAACATCCAGACACGAAGCTAACACACACGTTCATGCACACAAATGTTGGCCCGGATCGCGAATCGAACCCACGACCTTCGACTCAGAAGGCAGGGTCACTACCAACTGAGCCAGAGAGCTGAGAAAAAGGCAAGAGCATAAGTAAGCTAGGTAGGTTTATCATTACAGTATATCTTCCACTGCTATTTTAAACCACTAACGTAACTTCACACGTAAACAACGATATCTAAAGTAAACCAGACAGTGATTTCTGAGAACTCGGTGACAAACAGACAGCCCTATCTCGCAAGTAGCGGAAGCTGTATCTTTATGTAGATATTCTACTGAGAAAGTATTTTGACCTCCATTTTGAAGATCGTCTTGAGAAAACTCGAAGAGTAATGGTTATTTGTACGCTCACGACTTATTTCCAGGGGCATTGGCAGAGTTAAACCCATTCCCAGTATTCACTATTCGTCATTGTATTTTTGGATCTCTAACCAGGGTGCTGGTACATATGCAGCAAACAAATTCTGAGGCATACTGCATGTTGCCTAACGATATTTTTCACGAATTCAATTTTGCGTAAACACAACGAAAACCGGGACCAACAATTTAACGTGCCTTCTGCCAATATAAAATCTACGATTATATCTTATAATCAAACTTTTTATTTGCTGATTTCGTTTGATGAATCAACAGTATTGTTATAGTCGCAGACAAAAAATGCTATTTTTGGCAACCCCAAAGATACCCCGAATTTCCGGGGGTTAGCGATAAAAACACGTCCCTAAAACCTGATGAATCACGTACGAGGAATGCATGTCAAATGCAGCAGGGGTTGGATAGAATTTTATACGGTACCTTATAATGCAAATCAGACCCGTAAGAGGGTTCGATTTCTCATAGAATCTTGTGAAGAATTATCACAATAACTAGTTTTTACCCGCGGCTTCGCTCGCGCACTTTTATTGTATAAGCTTTCTGTGTGCAAAATTTCAGGTCTCTAGACCCAGCGGTTTAGGCTGTGCGTTGATATATCCACACACACAATTTACACATACTTGATACAGCTCCAAAAAGAAGAGCCTGTAATTTGGATACTAAACAACTGATAAGCATCTCTACCATTAAAAAAATGCGAAAGTAAGTCTATTTGTTTGTAAACATTTTCACAGCTAAACCGGTGGACCGATACAATCCAAAAACTTTTTAATGTATACCAAAAAGAATACAAAAGAGGTTCAAAAATACAACAAAGTAAAATGGGTGGTATCCTTGTTTTACATAAAACTAAAAGATCTTGATGAAATTCAGCTGTTAAATCTTGAATGATGTCAAAGGATATTTTACCCGAAAAATTCAGTGGTCTACGGGGGTGGGACATCTTAAACTTTACATACCTACAGTATATATTTAATATATATTTTTCGGGCCAGGGTAGTCTACTAATGTAATGAATAAAAACCACAGAAAATATAGCGCGTATTATGACAAAAAATACTTCCTTCCTGGCAGATGTTACCTCATTATTCGGTTAATTTTCATCGGCCAATCACAACCCTTTACAATTTATTATTAGCTGTTTCAACACCTTGTACTAATTTGACAGTTGGTTGACAGATAGGTATAAAAAAGTAGATACATATAGTTTAAAAATAAACGTATAAAAAAAATGTGGACTCATGAGACGTAGCGAGTCATGATAAAACGTACCTATTGATTTTAATTTCACTTAGTAAGCATGCTTTTTTAAAGTTAAATGACAAAAATATAGATATTCCATTAATGGTATGTATAATTAATATTATATCTGACGAACACTCACAATTTAAAAAAGAAATCAAGTGACAGATTCTCGAGACAGTTTTGGCGCGCTTTCGAAAAAAGACAGCTGTCAACCTCAAATGGCGGCAAAGTAAAAATACACCAGTCAGACGAAATTCCTGCCTTTTTTTATTTATAGTGTCCTGAATCATTCTTTACTTTCAATAATCACATTACAAATAACTTTAACGTTCTATTCTGTACAATAAAAATTTTGTGCTAAAGAATTTTCAACATTGTTTATTACAGGAATTAATATCTATATGAGTATTTTATCCCCATTTACACGAATTAACATTTCATCATCTCAACCAGGCGGTAGTAAAGGGTTCGTTTAACCCTCTCGATGACAACTTGCTTCGTTAACCCTGCTTTAACGAGTATTAAGTGACAAAGACATGTTTTACGGTTTGTTTAGTTACATTTTTTGTTTAATTTTCCGGATGGATTATGAGTTGATTGATTGATTTACTTAGTTTAAAAAAAGATGAGTATACGACGTGTTACTTTTCATTTTTTAGCCGTCAATAGTTCGGTGTAATTATCTAACATTATTATTGCTGAAATCTTTTATTGTAAAAATGTAATGTAATTTAGCATTAGTGGAGTAAGATTGATAGATAGAGTGAAAAATAGTGTGATCCGAGAGCGTTGCGGCTTGAAAGATGATATAGTGACTAGGATTGAAAGAGGAATGCTCAGGTGGTTTGGTCACATTGAGCGGATGAATGAAAGTCGTCTAACGAGACAAATATACAAGGGTGTTGTGAATGGGCGAGTCGGTAAAGGACGACCTAGGCGTACCTACATCGACCAGATCGGCGATGTGTTGAAGAAAAGCCAGATAAAGAGTACCCGAAACCGACGAGCATGCATGAGTCGTTTGATGGATGTGGAGGAAGCGCGTGAGATCTGCCAGGTTCGTAGCAAGTGGCGGTCTGTTGTCTCTGCCTACCCCAATGGGAAATAGGCGTGAGATTATGTATGTATGTCTTTTATTGTAAAAATGTAATGTAATTTTATGCTGACATTGAAATTAAAATGTAAATTCATTAATCGATTAGGTCTATTCTAATTAAATATTTAATATTGTAATTTTAATGTAGTCTTTGTGTCTATATACTTTTATTATAAATTTTGTCCATATCACTATTAATATCTGCATCTCAAATAGACTAAATATGTGATACCATACCACTTGAAACACCGAAACTGAACCATTTTACTGCAAATAAATAATTTCATTTCATTCATGATTTCATTTCATTTCATTTCATAAATTTTATTTCATTTCATTTCAACAGTGGCAGCTCGTATGTTATTGTAACACGCAGACGTCTCAATCAAGTACCTAGTTTGGAATATGTCACTAGCCTATTTACGCCTATGAAACACTAACCTATATTAGCAAATAAAAGATGCGGAAGTTAGAACTACCATAACAAACGATTAATAAGAATTCGCTAAATTAGAGTGCGCTATAAAAACACACCGCTAATTAATTGCAATTGGCAATGACCCCGATGTCAAACGGGTACATCAATAAGAGGCTGCACCTTCATTTATTCTGATTCAATGTCACACTCTTGATTAATTTAATGATGCAGTGCAAAAAATACCTAAGAATTTCTTATTCTGCTATACGGAGGCAAGTTTTACAAAAGATTTTCGTAAGCTATGATTGTTTCTAAGTTATATGTCGAATCCTTTGAGTATTAAACCAACAGGAGACGTCACGCGCACTAGTTTCTTTGCAAAATTTTGGACGAGGAAACGCACACAAATAATGTTAAAACAAACGCATTTTTTGACAAAACTATTAAACACTAGCTTGAACTAGATGCATACAAATACATTTACCAATCCGAGCACTCCGTGAACTCAAAAAAACTAGTTGTATATAACAGGTATGATCGTTGACCGACACATTTTTCTTGGAAGAGGGGAACGCCCTGTCAGTGGCGTCTCCGGTTGGTTTAATACTCAAAGATCGAATCACACCAAGTTTGATGATTGTATGTATTACCGTTCTTATGATAGAGGTAAAACAAACAGAAAATGTATAGACGCCCTGAAATGTTTTTATTTAGTTGGATATCCGGCCTATTAATACATATTCTGAGAAAATCTAAAAAGATTCTTCTTACAACGGTTCATAAAGTTGGACGAATAGACAGACGGCAATAGCATAGTAATATGGTCCTATTAATTGGGAACGGAACCCTAAAAATGATAAGGTGGCGTTTTATTACTTGCTTTTATCATCTTAATTACACAAAGTCGAAATTGTGTGTTTTAGGTAATTTAATGTATTTTCGTAACCTTTTAATAGCATCGCCTATCAATGTACAGTTATGTTAAGCGTTTATTTATTACGAAACTATAATTGACCCATGGTCACGTTTACAAACTTGTTATTATCCAATCCATCATTTTAACATCTAAAATAAGCATAGATAAAACCGTGAAGCTTTTTAAACTGATCTGTCACGGTGACAGGAAGATGGCACATGGTTGAGGTTAACATGTGGACCAAAGTTTTTAGTTGAAATGAAAATGAATTTATTATTTACAAACGTACAAGGATGTTATCCTACTAATATTATAAATGCGAAAGTTTCTATGGATGGATGTATGGATGGATGTTTGTTCCTCTTTCACGCAAAACCTACTGAACCGATTTTGATGAAACTTTACAGTTATATAGCTTATACATCAGAATAACACATAGGCTTTATTTTATGCCCACGGGAACGTGAACGGGAACTACGCGGGTGAAACCGCGGGGCGCTGCTAGTCTGAAATAAATATAAATACTTTAAAGAGGAAAGATTTGTATTTTTGTATGTTTGTTACGAATAAACTCAAAAACTACTGGACTGATTTTGAAAATTCTTTCACCAATGGAAAGCTAGAATATCCCTAAATAACATAAGCTATATTTTATTCCCGTATTCCCACGGGAACGGGAAATACCGCTAGTCTGAAATAAATCAGTCAAGCAGCGTGCGTTTCAATGTGTTTCCTTCTCGTTGACTATCACGTATTGTCGATCCTGCCCGATTGAGACTGCAGCGAATTACGTTCCTTGGACCTAATTTAAGTGGACCACTCGCGAGAAGCTAGTACCGTATCTTCTTTTTTGCTTTTATCTAAGGTCGTTAGTTACGAAATTTACAAATCGGAAGGGGTAGTTACCCCCCAGTTACTTAAACTCAACGGTGGTTTGGTGGAAGCGTACTATTTTTTCTTATTGTTTATTATTATTATTATGCACGAAAGAACCAATTTCCAGATATCACCGCGAGCGAAGTCATAGTTATAAATCAATCAACTCAAAGATTCAATTCTCGTAAAAAGCGTAAAAAGCCCCGCTGCCGCATGTCGCAGACTAAACAAAATTACCGTCAAAATGAATAATGGCAGGTTACTATATAAGTTTGTGTTTGGAACATAAACAAAGAGAGCGAGAAATGCAAAGTCGTTTACGAACTTTGTATTGTGCGTTGTTTTGAGGTAGCTCCTATAAATTTTTGAATGACGTAATAAAATATTACCTTTGAATTTCAATCTAGCCTAAAGACTAATATAAGTTATTTTTATTTTTTTTAACGGGCCTGTTGTCTCCCTTGGCAGTGACCCTGCCTTCTAAATCGGAGGTCGCGGGTTCGATCCCCGTTCGGGGCCAACAATTGTGTGCATGAACATATCTGTTGTCTTCGTGTCTGGTCGTTTAATATTTGTTCAAGTATGTTTATCAGTTGTTTAGTACCCATAGTACAGGCCCTGCCTAGTTTGGGACTGAATAACAGTGTGTGAATTGTGTCCCACAATTTATTATTATTATAGCTCCTAATGATTTTATAGATTGACATGTATGGGATTGACGTAAGCACTTGTCAACGAGAGCTAACGTTAACGAATGCTTATTTATTTATTTCAGATTTATGCAACATTACAGTAAATAACCAAAGCGTTACAGAGACGAGTCCATATACAGTTAAAATTAACAGTAATTTAATTAATATTATAAATAATTTAAAAATTATTATTGTCAGTATCAGATAAGTTTTTATATTTTTTCAAATGTCACAAAACAAATCACAATGAGGGGCTGCCGCGAGGACCGAGTGTATTAGAGCGCAAGCGCATGCGTCCGGGGCATTGCCGTGGTGCACGGCACGGCGCGCCGCTTGGGTGTCCGGCTAGCAGGCTACGCGCCCGGGTTAATGTCAATCCCATATAGTCTAAAATACGAATATAAGACGACCTTCACCGAGCTGCTTATTGGATGAAAAGTATTGTATATCAATTTAATGTTAAAAAAGATATAGCAAGTGGGTTGCCTGAAAAAAATCAGTCCAGGATAAGATTAATTTAATATTTAAAATATTTAGTGTATCGCTATCCTTTTCTATTTCACGGCAAATAGCATGCGCACTCTCTTTCACTCAATGATGGTTCGCTGAGACTTTTCAGTCGTCCGTTTTAATCACTCGCAGCATTATTTTGATTTTTAACGACCGGAATTCATTAATTTCAAGACTGTTTTCATATTCTATAGACTTCATACTTTTGATTGGTATGTAATTTGTCTATTGAACAAACCAGTGCAATGTTGATTTTTTTTTATTATTCTGGAGTATTCTGAACTGATTTTTTTCAGGCAACCCACTCGCGATATATTTTTTAAGATATTAAATTTGATATAAAATATTTTTCATCCAATAAACAGCTCGGCGAAGTTCGTCTTATATTGGGATCCTCTACTAATACATGTCAATCTATAAAATCATTCGCTTTTGTGAGCGCTATGCATCTTTACTAGACAGTAGGGTAGTTTAACCGTTCAGTTCTACTAGTAGAAAAATCCATTTAGTCCGAGTTAGGTAAGTGGAATTCGCAAAAAGGTTTAACAATAAAAAAGGTACAGAAAAATATTTCATCATGTTCGCATGGAATACTTAATCATCTGCTTATATAATAGTATCGAGCTAAAAGATAACAAGGTTGAAAAGTCGCAACTTCTACGACCTACACCTATGTAGAGATATTAGAAATTATACAACGCGTAACAGAATAAGCGCAATTCCTCATACACCCCAATTAGTATCACTACATAGTATAAAACAAAGTCGCTTTCTCTATCCCTATATCCCTATGTCCCTTTGTATGCTTAAATCTTTAAAACTACGCAACGGATTTTGATGCGTTTTTTTTAATAGATAGAGTGATTCAAGAGGAAGGTTTTAATGTTAGCATTGCACCCGTGCGAAGCCGGGGCGGGGCGCTAGTACCAGAATAAAAAAAAAATGATGCCTTCGTTCTTTAGTTGTGCCTAAACAATTTTCTTAAATCAAGAGCAATAATAGTACGATTTCCATAGGTAGCACTAAATTCAGGCTAATTCATTGTTCGGAAAAATTTTACACATATTAAAAATAGCTGAAATCGATTAAGTAGTCGATACTGAAGAAACTTATTTCAGGAATGGCGCTTATTCTGTTACACATTGTATTTCTGTATGTGGAATCTTTCGGTAGAGTGCTTTACAACATTCAGTTTTATGCACAGAGTCCTATAAACCGACTATTAGTTACTTATACAGCACAGATAGCAGCGAAAACAGCTACAATATAACTATATTAAAGCTGTTCTCGCTACTGTATACACGACTTTGTTCCCTTGCGGTAACGGTTATACAGGATGTTACAGAACTAAACAGAAAGAAAGTGAAAATGCAGTATGTAGTGAGAAAACCCAGTTGTGGGACTTGTGGGTCATTGATGAAGATAATAAAATAAAAGAAAATAAAAAATAAAATTAATGAAGATGATGACGGGTGAGTCACCTATCTATCTGATAAATCTGTAGCGACATCTAGCGGTACTACACAGAACTAAATAAAGCGCCATAGAGTGCAAGTTCTAAGCCGCGCTATCGAAGTTTTCTCATACAGCTGGCCAACATCAACCGTTCACCTCGAATAAAGGAAGATCTTCCCTTTTCACGATGGAGCATTCCACCTCCACTCGGTGTATTCCATTTGTAGAGATAAATGGAATACACCTCGGGCTTACGAAGTGAATATTTATAAAGAATACATATTTTATAAATAAGTATATGCTCACACCTTATCACCGAGGAGATCGGCAGAGGTATTCCATGCCTGGAAGTACCCATGGTGTGTTTTGGACTTCTTTTCAACCGACTGCAAACAAGGAGGAGGTTCTCAATTCGACGTATGTTTTTTTTTATGTTTGTTAACAAACATAAAAAACATACCTCAGAACTTTCTACTGGGTGAACCCATTTTGATGATTCTTTTTTTATTTAAAATTTGGTCCAGTTCTGATAATGGAATCTATGAGAAAACCATATAAGTTGAAGTCGGTTTTTCACTATTTAGAATTCTGTGTTATAGATATCCATGTATAATTTTAGTGATTTTTGTAGCAGCCTGTATTTGACATCGGACGAATGTTACAGGGTGACTTATTTTTAGCCGTGCGTCACATCACATGTTGACTTACTTACAAGAGTGTAAGTCATTGTTTCAAGAATTTCAAGTTGCTCAAAGTATGGAGTGGAATAGCAATAAGAAAATTGTGTTCAGTATTCGAAGACGAGCGTATTCAAAAATATGTTGCCATGAAGTGTATATTGAACTGTATTTTTTTTAACCATTACAAAACTTGGTTGAATACAGAGATGTTTGATTGTTGTTCGTATTATGTGTAGGTCTGCATTGGATAGATTATAAATAGCCAGTAATTTGAAGTAGACATTTTTAGGTGCTCACCTGTATTAGTAAGTGCAATTTCTTATACACCCCAATTAGTAAGTATATTAATATATAATAATTAGGATGCATCCATACTTTAGTTTGGTCTAACCAAATTTCTTAAGTAAAGATAATAGTACGGTTTCCATAGGTAGCCCTAAATCATTTTTCAGAAAAAAATTACACATCTTAAAAATAGCTGAAATCGATTAGTCGATACTGAGCAAACTAATTTAAGAAATTGCGATTATTTTGTTACATATTGTATACGGTCGAATTGAGAAACCGCCTCCTTTTTTTTAAAGTCGATTTATAGAACTAAAATAAATACATATTTAGGGGGGCTCCCATACAACAAACGTGATTTGTTTGCACTTGGCCGGTTTTTTACAGTACTGGGACAAAGTTGCGTGCAAAAGCTAGGCAAATAACATCACATAGGCAAAGTACGAAAAAAGGCGTGTAGGCGAAATGTGTAAATGATTATGGTGATTTAAGTGTTTCCACAAAACTAATGGTCATTTACAACCGCTGCGCAAGTCATTAGGCAAAATGGCGGTTTGTCTGTCTGTCCAACAGTAATTACTGTGCCCTAAGGGAATTTAATGGTGTCCTGTGAAATAAACGGGCCGACACTTTTCGCTACGCGATTTCAAAACAAATATCCCGCAGATATACCTACCTACACACTAAAGAACATAGGCGTAGCTATAGGGGGGGGCAGGGTGGGCCAGGCCCACCCTAGAAAGCCGTGGGCCCACCCTAGAAAAATACCCTTCCTCGTTTTTTTTAATAGATAGAGTGATTCAAGAGGAAGGTTTTAGTATAAGCATTGCACCCGTGCAAACGTGGGAGAGCCATGCTTCGGCACGCTTGGGCCGGCTCGACCGGAGTGATACCACGGCCTCACAGAAAACCGGCGTAAAGCAATGCATTGCGTTTCGTTGAGTGAGTGAGGTAACCGGAGGCCCCAATCCCCCCTTCCTCTCCCCTCCCCTCCCCCTACTCCCACCTCAAAGGTCGGCAACGCAGTTGTGACTCTTGAGTTGCAAGTGTCCATGGGCGACGGACGTCACTTACCATCAGGTGACCCGTCTGCTCGTTTGCCCCCTTTTGTATCATTAAAAAAAAAAAAGTCGGGGCGGGTCGCTATAACAAATAAATGACATTATACCTAATAATAATATATCATCTCGGACCATGCCCCTCCAGGAAAAATCCCTAGCTACGCCAATACTAAAGAACTTTTTGTTCTTAAACTCAGATAAGGGGCCTGTTGGCTTAGTTTGTAGTTACCCTGCCTTCTGAGTCGGAGGTCGCGGGTTCGATCCCCGCTCGCTGCCAACATTTGTGTGCATGAACATGTCTGTTGGCTTCGTTTCTGGATGTTTAATATTTATTGAAGTATGTATATCAGTCGTTTAGTACCCATAGTACAGGCTCTGCCTAGTTTGGGATTGAATAACCATAACCATGAATTGTGTCCCACAATTTATTATCTATATCTATACTAATATTAAAAGAGGAAAGATTTGTATTTTTGTATGTTTGTTACGAATAAACTCAAAACTACTGGACCGATATTGAAAATTCTTGTACCAATGGAAAGCTAGAAGATCCCTGAGTACATAGGCTATATTTTATTTCCGTATTCCCACAGGAACGGGAACGCGGGTGAAAACTGAAACCGCGCAGAACCGCTAGTTATTATTATTACAGTATAGTGTAGTTTGTTCTTTGATTCGAAGTAAGTATTTGTTCTTATAAATAGAATTCCTCTACAAAGAAGGACTGTTTGATAAGATTATGCTGATTTACAAACATTACTGCAATCAACTTAGAGGTCAAAAGGTTTAATTAATACGCTTGCGCAAACACAATATTGACGAAGTAGTCAGTTTGCCAACGTTAGTTTAAGGCTGGGTGGGCCAGCAGAGGCCGATTTTTGTGATTTTAAAAATCATCTGAGACATAGAAAATAATGTTTAAAATTCTGAAAAAAAGATATATATAACTTAAGGACATATTCTAGTCAAAGTCGCATTCGGTTACACGATTTGATGAACTTCACTCGATAGAAAAAAATCTCAAAGTTACCCCTTTTTGTTTTGTTTTTTCTATGTCATGACTGAACTACTGATATTTTACATTTATTTTTTGTACTATATTAAAGATACGAAATATTTCTAGACAAATACCTGGCCTTAACCGTGGTTTACTGAGCTTAACTAATCACAAAGTAATAAATACATTGAAAAAATCGTATTTGTTTTACTGTCTAGATATTTGGTTTCAGCGTACCAAGATAAAACATTTAATAGATTTTAATTTAGACGTGTGAAAACCGCAGTTTGGTGCAGTAGTTTTTGGGTGATACAAACAGACAGACAGACAGACAAAAATTCTAAAAATATTGTTTTGACTTCTATTGATGTTATAAAGACCCCCATACTAAGTATTTTCAAATCTCAAGTCTATGGTAATGTTATAAAGACGAAAGATTTGTATTTTTGTATGTTTGTTACAAATAAACTCAAAAACTACTGGACCGACTTCAAAAATTATTTCACCAATGGAAAGCTAAAATATCCCTGGGTAACAAAGGGTATATTTTATTCCCGTATTCCTACGGGAACGGGAACTACGCTAGTGAAACCGCGCAGAACCGCTAGTCTCCTATGAAGAGACACCGGCCAGTTACAATTTTAGTAGGTAGGTATACTATATAGATCACACAACGGTACGGAACCCTTCGTGTGTAGGTCCATCTCGCACTTGGCCAGTTTTTTTCGCACCTACGACGGTACAATAAACTCGCACAAACATGAATAAAATACTCTACACGTTTTATATTTGAATGGAAAATATTGTGTTTACACGCCCAAGGTTGTGGGGTAATCGCCTGTTTGTTTATGCAAAGCAATCTGTATGTCAACATACAAAGACAAATTACACACTATATAAGTACGAGATAAAGATATACTTAATATGTACTCGCATCTTTTACATATTCATCACTAGCTCGACGGTGAAGGAAAACATCGTGAGGAAACCCGCAGATCTCAGAATTATTCTGAGGCACGTGTAAAAAACTCACCACCTATCACGTTTAGGGGTCGAATATTCTCCTGAAAAGTGGGTTTACAGCAACCCATCTCCACCGACGACTAGCTGGTTTCAAATGCAGTACCCCGAGAAGAACCTGCAAGAAACTCAAGGGCAGCTCTTTTTAATCCTCCTATTTTCCGAATAATTTATAAGCTTCTAATCACAAATCAACTCTTTAATACAGATAGAATACTCAACTCGACGTATACCTTGCGTATATGAAACATGAGCAGAACAGAACAGAAGATGTAGTGACAAAAATTAAGAAAGGTATGTTGAGATGGTTTGGGCATGTCGAGAGAATGAATGAAGAACGATTGACGAAAAAAGTGTATAAGGCGAGTGTGAATGAAAGATTTGGAAGGGGTAGATCTAGGCGGACGTTTCGAGATCAAATTGGGGACGTCTTGAAAAAAGGCCAGGTCAAGAGTACCCTAAACCGAAGAGCATGTATGAAAGGAACAATGAAAGTTGACGAAGCGAAAGAAGTATGTAAGGATCGTAGCAAGTGGAAAGAAGTGGTCTCTGCCTGCCTGGAAAGAGGCGTCATTATATGTACTCGTATGTATGTATTTGAAACATGCCGTTTTGGCGTATTGGAGTCTGGCTCTAGTCAGTCTGTTTTTGATAGGTGTCATTACATTACATGTCAGTCAGAGTTAGAAATGGTTAATTGTGCAATATTGAATTACAAAAATACCACAAATACAGGGACCTTATTGTTTATTTATAATTGCAATTAATGGTAATCGTCTTAATTTGACATAGGTTACGCAATCAGTGCTTGCTGTTCTTTCACTGGCTGTATTGACAGATGTACGGAAGGAGCAACGTATGTCAAAATGAAGACGATTGCGATTACAATTTTATTATAAATAGACAGGCTCATGCGGGCGTATTCACGGAGATTCGATACTCGATATTCGACTTGGAATCGGAAAATCTGTCGGAAGGTTTCGAGATGGGCTATAGACAGATGTCATATTTGACATAATGATTCCACAGATTTTCCGATATCGAGTATCGAATCTCCGTGAATACGCCCGCAGGTCCGCGATAGAATGGAGATATTTCCTTTCACGGGTAAGGTATTTTTGATGTTGAAATATCTAATATTTGTTACAATGCTTCTAATCCTCGATCTACTAATCTCTATAGCTTATACTTATATCAATTTATACAGTTATAATCGTTATCAGTTTGGTAACGTCACTCTTATCATTGTGTCAGTTCATACATGATGTTAGGTCAAATTCCACTAAGATTTGCATTTCATCCGCCCACTACTCTTGTGACTATGTAATTAACCGGTTTTCGAAATACGAATATGTGGCCAGGTCCTATACATTGGATAGGACCAGGCGTAGTCTTGACCAGAATTCGAATACCTAGATTTTTTTTGGCATAAAATGATGCTATATTACGGTAACCGAATTCAGGTACAAATTTTTTTTTTTCAATTTGGACTTGCACTCTACCACCTGATACAACCACCTATCTACATCTGTTTATATCGGTTACATCGATCCTAAAATTGTCTGTAAAATCTCTTACAGCGATATGCCCACCCAATGTACTTTTTAACCGACTTCAAAAAGGAGGAGGTTATCAATTCGTCTGTATTTTTTTTATGTTTGTTACCTCAGAATTTTCGACTGGGTGAACCGATTTGGATAATTCTTTGGGCTCACCACCGATCGCGTTTAGGGGCCCAAGAAGATCTGGTGAAAAGTGGGTATATCTATAAATGGAATATCTCTACCCCCTCGGCGTGTTTTTTTTTATATATTTTTAACAAAAATAAAGATTTGTTAATTACGTAATTAAGCAAAATTACACTGTACCTATAATAATTTCAAGATATTAAGAGCAAGTACTTCAGAATCAAGCAATCAAGCTTAAAGTACTTACTGAGAAAGTATGATGAGATAATGCTTATCAGTCAAGCTTGGTTTCGTATCTCGCAAGTTATGCAAGACTAGAGGAGTACGTTTCGAAATGCACACATTCCTGTATCAGTAGCACTATCACTGGGTACACAAAACACTGACATTGCATAAGAACTGCATTGCTATCAAACTGCAGAACAATGTCGGGTTCGATTCCCGCTCCAGGCCAACGTTTGTGTGCATGAGCATGTCTGTTGTATGGGTGTTTAATATTTATTTAAGTATATTAGTTGTTTAATAGTTTTAGTACCCATAGTATAGGCTCTGCCTAGTTTAGGTTTTAAGTTTAGTTTTGTTGATTTCTAAAAAGGGGGGGGGGGGGGGCAGCTGCTGTGGAAATCTTGCAGAAAATGTATGAACTTGCCTAATTCATTATCAAAGTGTAAACGGGGCCTTATTTTCTAACTATTAAATAAATCGCAAAGTACGTGCAATATTGCCAAAAAACCGCGCGCGACGATGGCGAACGAAGATTACCTATAAAGTGGGATCATTGCGGCTATTTTCCCTACAAACTGCAACATATAGGTACTTAATGTTCCATAGGTGTGTTTGTGTAGTGTGTATGACGAAACAGCCGCGGACGATGTTACCTAAAAAATCTGACTTGCCCCCCCGCCCCCCCCTAGGCCAGAAGCGGGTACGCCCATGTGGCTACTGTTACTTAGTAGGTATATATTGACATTGTAAACCTATTCCAGCCCTCGTTAAAGTTAACTACGTGCTTATAACCGTAATCGGATTCAATCAGTATGACTCACTCTTTGATCTCGGTCAGTCAATCAATTGAATGAATGGATTTATGATGAACGAGCTATTGTCTTTGTAATCTGCACGCTCCATTTGATAGATAGCGTAATGATATCGTGCAATTTGAATGAGTTTTGTTATTGATTTTATTACATTACTAGCTATTGCTGTGGCCTTTGTCGCGTTAAACAGCATTTTTTTTAAATATATGCATATGTGCGGGAGCGGAGGTGGAATGCTCCTCCATCATGAAAAGGGAAGATCTTCCTTTAGGTGAGGTGATCGTGCCTGGGGACCAAGGTCCAACGGTTGATGTTGGACAGCTGTATTTAGGGTATACAGACTCATGAGAACACTTCGATAGCGCGGTTTAGAACTTGCCGCCTATGGCGCTTTAGTTAGTGTCTATGTAGTGTCGCTAGATGTCAGTGTTTTTCAGAACCCTTAACACATGCCTAGGTATGAACAACTCTTGAGTCCTTCGGGTTTTCCGTAATCGTCGAGGTAGTGATAAATGTTTTAAGTTTTTGAAATACTAATTATTACAAGTCCTGCAGACGGATTCACAGAGACTCGATACCGTTTCCGTTCGATACGAGTCGAATCTATCGACATCGGAAACGAATCTATCGAGATGGGCTGATGTTGGTATTGAAAACTAAATGTCATATGTGATACCAACTGTCATGTGTGACATACCAACATCAGCCCATCTCGATAGATTCGTTTCCGATGTCGATAGATTCGTTTCCGATGTCGATAGATTCGACTCGAATCGAACGGAAACGGTATCGAGTCTCTGTGAATACGTCTGCTAACCCAGAACTAAAGCCGGGTATCACTGCTTTACTGTTATACTAGCCACCCGCTCCGGTTTTGCACGGGTGGATTTTCCTAAAAAAAATAAGAACACAACAAAAAAATCTGCCAAATCAGTCTAGATCAGAAATGATTACAGTGATTTTTATGTTTAAATTAAACTTAATGCAAGTAAAGTCGCAAGCGGTTTCTAGTGTCACACAAAACTTGTTTAGTTGTGTTTGTACTCGAAGCGGTAACCTTATGAGCGATGACGTGATTACGAACCACTGGCATTCGTAACTTCTAATTGAATGTTTCGACATGCCCGCGGACCGCACTTTTGAAATGTCAGTCGAAAATAGGGTTAACCAAAGAGATTAAAATATAATAGGGCATAGAGGGGGCATTGGGAATATTTTCATACAACAACTTTGATCTCAAGCCTCATGTCAGTTAGTATGAACTCTTCGACTATATAGTCAATTATAATTATATATTTATAATTAATTATTTGGTCGGATCACACTAGACTTTTGACCACCAGTAATAATTTTTGGCTTCAGATTTTCCTTGCTTTGTCCCCTCTATGCCCTATTATATTTTGATCTCTTTGGGGTTGATATATCTCAGGATTTGTGACATTATTGGATTTTTAATAAAATACAGTAGGACTCAAAGTTTTTCTATTATAAAATCACTATCAACATCGTTTCAAACAGAGTCGCTCTCCACTGTATGTCTGTCCTTATGTTTAGATCTTTAAAACTAACTGATTTTGATGCGGTTTTTTAATAGATCGAGTGATTCAAGAGGAAGAGGATTCTATCATAATTGCACCCTTGCGAAGCCGGGGCGGGTCGCTAGTTAATAATAAATTATGGGACAAAATTCACACATTGTTATTAAAATGTATTCCCAAACTAGGCAGAGACTGTACCTACTATGGGTACTAAAAAAATATGGGTACTAAACAATTGATAAACCTACCTAAATAAATGTTAAACACCCAGACACAAAGTCGACGGACATGTTCATGCACAACGCTGGGCCTGAACGGGAACCGAACCCACGACCCTAGACATAGAAGGTAGAGTCACAACCAACCGAGCCAACAGACCCGTCCGCCCCTCTAAACCAAAGTCCAGAGATTTTTGTTGACAAACGTCACTAAAGGTAACGTGTCCAAAGAGTATACCTACTACTTATAGTGAAACGTGTTCGCAAAGAGGTTGGAAGGAAATAATTCTAGGAGAGAGAAACTTTTTCTTTAAACGTCTTTGCGTGTTCGTTTCCAGAAATGGAATACCTCTGAATACGGTGAACCCCTCGGGGATGAAATGCGTGAGATTTTTTTCTTCAGATTAGCAATACTGAATGTGATAATTAATTAAAACACCAGAAGTAAGAACCGATTCTGGGTAAACATATAGTTTGCGTGTTCGAACGCAATTTCGACGCCCTCGCCTTGTAGCAATCCACGTTTAGCTACCGAGTAACGTTGTGGCATGGATGTGGTAAGCAAAAATGCCGTAAAATGTTCGGTGTCGGGTATACCCACGCTTGAGGTAGATATACCCGACGACGACCGATCAAACAAATAAAAAATCGTAATTGCTTTATATTTGACGAAAATATGGATTTTGGTAAACCAAAAAACCTACGTGACGAATTGAGTAAGTAGGTACCTCCTCCATTTTTGAAGTCGGTCAATAATTATAAAATAAAATATAATATATGGCTTAAAAGCCGTAGCAGCCGAGCCAGAAAAACCAAAAACAAAAGACTGCTTGAACTAAATTATACCATGCCCCCTCCAAAATTATACCAGATCTATTGCTTCTCAGATCGCCGTCGATGTCCAAGTATGATAATGCAAGACTAATTAATTGGATGAGGTTTTTGAACCATCCATAAAGCTTCGTTTTCGGGTGTGCCGATTTTAGGCCACTCACGGTAAAACTGAGAGCATTTGCGAGGCTAGTTCATTACTAAAATATGCCGAAATAATTCGTCTTATAACTAGTAAAAAAGAAATATTTGCTACAAAAAACCTATCAAATACATGACTATTTACAAGAAAAAACAGCACTTAAATCCCAACTCTAAGTGATAAATAAGTCAGACCATTTTATAGATTTTATGACCACATCTTTGAATACGGTCTCTGTAAACGTAATGGAACGAAATCAATTTCCTTCCATGCGCACAAAAAAAACCACTTTGACAGCTGTCATGTCGACAGTTCACTTTGGCGCCCAAATCTGACAGCAATTGTCAGTGAGAGCGGCAATTAGTGACCGCCATATTGCAATAGAAATAGGTTTAGTTGAGCTAATCCACGCTTTGATGGTAACGAGACGACGTGATATTACAACAACAAAAAAGACGTGTGGCACTCGGGGACTGCCGCGGTAAAGCTATTGCATCAACAAGACTGCCGAAAACAAACGACGTTAGACAATGCACGGCCTTCAAGCCACACCTCCGTGCCCGTCGGAGTGGGGAGCGTGAGGTTTTTTTTCGTTACGGAATTTCTGGATTCGGTCCCCGCGCTCAAGGCCCTCGATAGAAGGCATCCATCCATCCATCCATCCGTCCATCCGTCCGTCCGTCCGTCCGTCCGTCCGTCCATCCGTCCGACCATCCGTCCATCCATCCATCCATCCATCCATCCATCCATCCATCCATTAGACAATGCACGGCCTTCAAGCCACACCTCCGTGCCCGTCAGAGTGGGGAGCGTGAGGTTTTTTTCGTTACGGAATTTCTGGATTCGGTTCCCGCGCTCAAGGCCCGCGATAGAAGCTATGCAATAGCTTAAAAAAATTATGATTGAGAAGCATTGGAGGCATTTTATCTTTTTTAATTGACTGTCATAATAAAGTTGAGATTATTTTAATTAAGGCCGAAGCGAAAACTGAAAAAATCTAAAACTATACCTAAAATTATTAAAAAATACCGGCCAAGTGTAAGTTGGACTCGTACACGAAGGTAATGCCAACGTACAATAAAAAAAAATTGTAAAGGGCCTTCTTGAATTTTAAATTTTATTTCATTTTTTTATTTGTAGTTATAGCGGGTCATGAGATACAGCCCAAGGCGAACAGCGGAAGCTTAGTAATAGGTTTCCGTTAGGACCATTTAAGTACGGAACCCTAAAAGTACTTGCCTCCATCATGGAACCCGAATATAGAATGTATTACCAGGAGATCATGATATCAAACTGTGTTTATTACAGTACAATGAACCTTTTTTTGCCTGTGACAAAAAAACCGCGCAAACTTTTTGCTGGTTTTGTTTTTAAAGTGGCCTTGTCTATAATCTTAAGACTCGTTGGATGACCTAAAACTAAAATTGTTTTGTAAGTCACCTTAGTTATTCTAGTTTTTCTAAATTCAATTTTATGTCTAGAGCTATTGAAATTCTTTAGCTATTTCTGTAATTCTTTATACGTCGTCTATTTTGAGACATAATAAATAACTGTCTGAGAAAGTCCTCAGGCTGAAGAATAGATTCTGATACACGTGTAATAGAATCCGGATCCACCGATGCTCTCAGCACCTGTCACGTTTAGGAAAGTACCGAAAAGTGTACCGGTGAAATGTAGATTCTTTCAGAAAAACATTGCTTACTCTTTGAATTAAAAAAACATTTTGATTTGAATAGTAAAAAGTAAAAAAAAGTAGTAAAAAGGTAGTAAAAAGCCACCATTTTCTTTAAATATAAGACTAGGCCCCTGTGAAGGGGAGCCATGAAATTTTGGTGCACACCAAGATATAAGATATTTTTAGTATTTATTGGATAGGCTGTAGATCTCACGTGCACTCGCCATTTAATCGCCACTAGACATTTGATTTCATATTCTATAGGTACTTTTTTTTATTATAATCACTTCTAAAGTCGCGCCGCGCGTTTATCGCTCCGCTTCCCGATCGCTTTAGTCACCCAGGTGTAAGCAATGCTATGTTTAAACTTAACAGAGACCACCCTAGCACGTAGTGCAAGTATAGTATGTCAATGTCACATACCTGAACAATGTGAGACGACTGCCAGTACGAAGAATGCCAAGCAAACGCATAACCGCCGGAGTTCCATTGTGTTCCAAATATTTTTCTTCGAATATCACTCAAAAAACAAGAACACAGAGTTCAAGCACTGATGCTAATATATTTTTATAAAAATAAATATTTTATAAAAACACTGGCTAACACAATCACTGAAGGCACATCCCTATTTCTTCGATTCAGGCACTCTGTGGTCGCGAATCTGTAAAAGAAGATCGAATTAAAAAGGAATAATTTAAAAATATATTGCTGTCCGAATGCGTTCCATTTCTTCGATGCCTATTTATTTTAGAAAATACTGTGCATTTTGTGTTTTGTTGTCTAACATAGACTGAAATAAAACTACGAGTAGATATATTAAGTTGCCTCATCGATTTACAAAGAGAAAAAGTACTTATTTTTATTTGTAAGGAGTCACCGACGCAGTGGCAATAAAAAAGCAATTTACATTGCTATCTCATGTGTGACATAGGACTATTGCCAAAAAGTGCGGAGAGGGTTCTAGTAACGTAAGAAAATGTATTTCATTATCTTCCAGAGCGCGATCAAAAGCGAATAAAAGTAAAAAATCATTTATTTTCTATAGGTATAAAAGTACACTTAAAAAGGTCAATAGTCTAATAACAAGGCACACTAAGCTCGTTTATGAAGATTAGCTAAATGTAAACAGCAGCCCATCTCCACCGACGAGTTCCCCGTTCCAAATGCAGTACCCCGAGAAGAACCAGCAAGAAACTCAAGTCGTCCGTCACTTATATGGTTGGATGTCCTACGCTGTTCTTTCTAGTGCGTGATTTATTCCATAAACAATTAACACGAGGGAATTAGTCCCTAGTGTTAATTGTTTATGGAATAAATCAATTGAATTGAATAGAAAATGAATTGTCTCCACTCGAGAACCTTTCTGCCCCATCGGCCGTCAGTTCCACGAGCTACTTCTGCCTACACTAATAAATTTACTACTACACCTAAAGGAGACGTTTCATCCTGGTCCTGCACATTGTACACCAACGTAAAAAATAGAGAAAAATCTAGTGATTATCAGAAAAATATTTAAAAAAATAATTTCCATCTATTTAACTTGCCAAAGTAATTAAGCTTCAATGGATCCGCATAAAATCATATTGAAATAACACTATTTCTAACTTCTTAAGCCCAATTTCCATGTTCTTGTATTGTTTTGGTGTTTGCCAGACTAATTCAATTTTTTTTTTCGGCGGCCGCGATGCTAGTTTAGTAAAAATTAAAGTTTATTTTAAGAGCAAAATCATGAATAAAAGTATATTTATTTTATTTATATTTATCTAAAAAACTGGTGTACATGGTGCAGGCCCAGTCTCCATACTTTCATGAAACGTCTCCTTTCGCAGGAATTTTCCTCAAAGGAATGTAAAAAGATTTTGAGTTAGCGTTAGCGTTAGTTAGACGCGAAGCCAGTTTTCCTACGAGAACAGGAAAACTGGCTTCGCGTGAGAAATGCATCTGGGCATCTGCTACTGTATAATATAAAGTCAATGTCAAATGGAAAAAGTAGCGAGCAACGACCAATAAAATAAAATTCATTGCTTTCTCATCCGTGAGCAAAAAATTACGCGCTCGGCCGGAAAGCTTTTACTACTGGCCTGACCATTGCTTTTGCAGAAATAAAAATAATAATAAAACCATTCACTCATCCCAGCTATAAAGAGATTTTATGTCAATTCGTTCTTTTTTGAACGGAAGAACGGAACTTTCTTAAGATTTCCCCAAAAGGTCTGTCTATCACAGAGATGCATCTTTTGAAGCCTAATAGGTAAAATAGTAAGTATCTATAGTAGTAGAAGGTATTTTTTTTGTAGTCTACTAGCGACCCGCCCCAGCTTCGCACGGGTGCAATGCTAATACAAAAACCTTCCAATTGAATCAATCTATCTATATAAAAAACCGCATCAAAATCCGTTGCGTAGTTTTAAAGATTTAAGGATATAGGGACAGAGAAAGCGACTTTGTTTTATACTATGTTGTGATATTACTATGGCCGTGTTATGTATGTAGGTAGGTTTATATTTAGTTTATGAATATAATAAGGCAGTTGTGCAACCTGTCTTGCAATAAATGTATACCGAGACACACGCCTATTATTTAGCATTGGCGAGGATGGGCTCTAACAAAATAATTAAATAAAAAAATACTAATTAAACCCATACACGGACCCATACAGGAAATGTATTTTTTATTGTAGGGTTGTAAGGAACCCTTAGTGAGCGAGGTTAGACTTGGTTGACTTGGTAATGTAGAGAATGTAAGTAGATGTAAGAAATGTAGGGTGTGAAATGTACTCGTACTATCTTAAAAGACCACAGTAATAGGTAAGAGTGTCAGTCTGTCTATTACAAAAGCTATAAACTAGATAGCTCAGTGGGTCAGGTTATAGTAACAATACACTGGTCTACACGTACTTCTGATAAGGCACGGGTATGGACAGTTTCAAACTATATTTGTATCAGCCTATATTTTGTTACACAACCTTATCCTGAGATGGGTGGAGGTATTCCATTTCTGTACCTAAACGTGACCGATGTTGAGATGTGTTCCACCCACCATGATCCTCGCCCCCGGAGGCGGCGCGTTCCGAGGCCCATGAAATGCAAGAGCCTCGGATTTATTAAGGGCTACCTCCAGCCCCAGAGCCCGAATCCTGTGAGCCACCGTGCGACCGCTGCCGTCGCCAACACGGTCGCCTTCCTATAGGTGCTGCCTCGAGCCGTAACGAGGGTGTTGTCAGCGTAGCAAATTACGCTGACCCCCCGAAAGTTGACCCCCCGCAGCACCTTGTAACCGATGTTTCACAGGACCGACCCCTGTGGTAACCCGCACGACTTGAACAGACCGTATTTAGTGTAATTTATTTTATAACACATTTGCTCGTAAAAGGTGTCTTATTTCACCAATTTTAATATCGTTACCTATCTCATTACGCCCAAGTGCGGTAAGTGTAAAGTAAAACGCACGGTTTATCAAGATGCTCCGTCTTAAAACGAACGTTACTTTTTAAAATCTCAGCAAACAGTTTTTATGTCAAAAAAGTTGTCAACATTTTATGATTAAAATTAACTTTGGGAGATAAAATATATTAAAGAAATATTTATGTACATAATTATTTAATTTAATTAATTTTGACAGTAAATTACAACCAATCTCTAACAAAAACACAAAAATATTATTTTACTTTATTAGTAATAAGTACTGGCTGTTTTTTGTGCCTTTTCCTAAAAAAAATGATGATGCGCGCCGCGCGCTTTTTCTTAACGCTGTATTGTTTTTATTCGTTTACCATAGTCGGAGTTTTATTTTATTTCCTCGCAAATGTGTTATAAAACGTCGTATGACATACGTGCGCTTTGATAATTACAGCCTCTGCTTACTTTTAGCCCTCGCCTACGGCTCGGGCTAGCAATATCGCCTCGGCTGTAATTTTCAACCTACCGCACTTATATCATAATGTACTATTAGGCAATGAGCGTTTAGGGCGCTTACAGACGAGCGACAGTAAGTTAGACAACTTGCGACAGTCGGGGGCGGTGGACAACTGTCGCAGGGTGTCGTCTGTCGTCACCCTTGCGAAAAAATGTTAAAACAAACATGGCTCTATGGATTGCTACAGTCAATGACATTTTATAGTTAGACAGGTTGCACTTTGACGTTTTGCGCAAAATAAATTGTGATAAATCCAATACCTTTTGCCAGGCGTTAGGCCTCATAGTTTGAATTACATTTGAATCAGTATCGCAAAATAAAATGTAAATTTTGCAATTCATACTCTATAAGATTGCGAAAAATTTCAATTCTTGATGACTAACTAAAATAACTCGGGCAAATACCTGATATTTATATTGCCATATTTGAGCAGTAGTAACGCATCTATACTTTTGTCTAAAAAGAATATCATTGGCTAAGCATAACCATTACTGATTCAAATGCCACAACTTTATCAGCTAAGACATTATCTAACATAACAATCTAATTAATGCATTAAATATACACTCCATTTGACCCAGGAAACGCGTACTTATGTTCAGACGAGGCGTGGAGTTAAAAATAGACGCACTACAATTTATTGGTTTAAAGTTGCTTCCTTCCGCGCCCTTTGATGTCAGATACTAGAATCCGAAGGGATGTTATAGACATTGTAAGTCTTGGTATGTTGATGTTAAGTATTAATGGTTGTATTATGACTACAAATCATCCTGTAAAAGAGATTTTCACAACCGACTTACATATTACAAGCTTTTATTTAACTTGCAATGTATGTTTTACGGGCGGAATCATGAAGCTCAATTTTGAAGCAGATATCTTAACCGGTTGAACTGAAATTTGGTATACTTATGTAAATTCGGTGACAATGCAATATTATGAAACCACCGAGCTGATTTGATTATGGAACCAGGAGGTGGACATCGCAACTCCTCAATCGCTACAGTAAACCCCTCGAGTTTGGGCTCATTTGATTTTCTATGACGCGTACCATACACACAAAAGCTTGTTTTTTTTAAATTTTCATGCACTATAATTACTTATTAATCACTAGCTTGGCGGTGAAGAAAACATTGTGAGGATAAAGGTCCCAGAAGTACCTAATTCTGAGACATGTCCGAATAACAGACCCGGTCCGGCGATGGGCTCACCTATCACGTTTAGGATTCCAAAGAATATCTCGTGAAAAGTGGGTATATCCAGAAATGGAATACCTCTGCCTACCCCCTTGGGGATAAATATATTTTAGAAATTAAGAAAAAGAATAGAACAGTTTGATGTAGGTAAGGTTTGGTCCACGAAGGTCATAGGACCTTTATGGTCCAACCAATGTCAAATAAGTAATTCGAGACAATAGCCATAAGACGTTACACAATCCACGGCTCAGTAAACCGGCCTTGGTAATGATTGCACAGGATTAGATATTACATCATCCAGTGATGACCCTGTTGGTAATCACGCCTGTCCTGCGTGAGGTTTGGGTTTGAGTCCTGGTGAAGGCGTGTACAGTCTTTTACTTTTAATTAAGATTCATTCAACTACTAGATGACTACTAGGTCAATGACATACTTAAGAGCCGATTCGTCCAGTAGACCATTATATTACTGAGTCTTTAAACCGGTTAAAATGAGTATGACATTGTCCATATCATTTGGAATTCAATATCAGTGCAATAGTCTTAAAAATATACAAATAGATTACTGAATACTGAATACTTTCTGACTCACGTTTATATATTATAAGTAATTCTACAGAATAGAATCAAGTATGGAAACATATTATTTGCACAAGTTTTTAATATAGTTTCAAGGTCTAAAAACAAAGCACCATGTCATGGTTATGTGTAAGTTATCAATAATAATTTATTACTGGTTTCTTTCTTGGATTTTCTGTTTTTTTTTTAATATTATTCCGGAATGCTACGGTACATATACTTGCAGGTTTATTATTAGCAGGATTCATTTGCAAAATGTCTAGCCGAATTCTTCTTTGTTAACACTGCCGTTAGAACTTGGACATTTTATGAATATTACCTTTAATAACATAGAACTTTAAAGAGTTAAAAAAACAACTTCAATTTATATGGTTTTCTCACGGATGCCATTATCAAAACTAGACGAAATTACCAATCTGAAAGCACTAGCTTTCAAATAAAAAAATAATCATCAAAATCGGTTCACCCAGTCGAAAGTTCTGAGGTAACAAACATAAAAAAAAAAAAAAAAAAACAACATACAGACGAATTGATAACCTCCTCCTGTTTTGAAGTCGTTTGAAAACGGAACATTTTGTGGGTGTGACCTTTTGAAGTAATATTTGGCAAATATGAGAATGCATCCAATCCATTGGTCACATTGAGCGGATGAATGAAAGTCGTCTAACGAGACAAAATATATACAAAAACAAATATAGACAAATATGTAGAGGACGACCTAGGCGTACCTACATCGACCAGGGGATCGATTTTTGAATCTCACCAAGTGACAAATTCTCACCGATGTTAGTGATTTCCGAAAGTTCGTATTTTTGAAACTCATCGGTGACTTAAATTTGTCATACCTATGATATCGATTTACGAGTGCCCCTACCCACTCGTAATTGAAATCACCATGCGATTGTTTTTTAAAAGTTGACGTAGTGCCATCTGCCAGAAGTGCCAAAGTATGTTTTTCGGAAGAATTAGCAGCGGGGCTCGATTGTGATATTTTGTGATTGCGACGATTTATTGATAACAGCATGTGACTTTCAAAAATACGGCTTTTGGAAAATGGTGACATAAAAGTCATCGGTGATAATTTTAGTCACCGGTGATTTTGATATCACCAGTGAGATTCAAAAATCGCACTCCTAATCGGCGATCTGTTGAAGAAAAACCAGATAAAGAGTACCCGAAACCGACGAGCATGCATGAGTCGTTTGATGGATGTAGAGAAAGCACGAGAGATCTGCCAGGTTCGTGGCAAGTGGCGGTCTGTTGTCTCTGCCTACCCCAATGGGAGATTATTTATGTATGTATGTATCCAATCTATTAAACGTGTGTAATGTGCATGAATATGGCAGTTTTTTTCATATGCATCGAAGTATGTTTATCAGTTGTTTAGTACCTATAGTACAGACTCTACCTACTTCAGTACTAACTTATGATATCCCAACATCCTTGACACTATTCCTCCAACATGTCAATTGTTAAATAAATATGGGGCAGACGTCCGTTGCTCAAACATCTAAAGCTAACAAACAGACCAACAGGCTCACGTTCGCTTTCAATAGCCATAGAACGTATCGTGAAAGTCGTGACGAAGAGTCGTGACTTTTTGAGAATGAGGTTACTTTTATTTTGTACTAAAAAAAGTTTGAATGTTTGGGATAATCTTGGAGGGAATAGAGGTAAAAGCAAAGAGATTAAAATATAACAGGACATAGAGGGGGCATTGGGAAAATTTTCATACAAAACTTTGAAGCATGTTTTAAGCTCATTTTCATACAAAACTTTGAAGCATGTTTTAAGCTCAAGCGTCATGTCAGTTAGTATAAACGCGAGCTGTCATTCAGTCAAAATTGTACTAGACTTATTCCACTTGGAATAACTTTTGGGTTCACATTTTCCGCGCTTTGTCCCCTCTATGTCCTATTATATTTTAATCTCTGGGTAAAAGACAAACTAATGAACGAATCAGACACAATTTTTAAGTTAAAGATTATTCAAGCCAATACAGAAAGAAACTCAGACTAGAGAGAAAGAACAATATGGAAAAAACTTAGATATAAAAGCAAAAAAGGAAGATACTGCACATTCATTGAAAACATCGTTGACATTTGGACTACATACGACTGTTAGCCTGTTGGCTCAGATGGTAGTGACCCTGCCTTCTGAGTCGGAGGTCACGGGTTCGATCCCCGCTCGGGTTCAACATTTGTGAGCATGAACATGTCTCGTGGCTTCGTGTATCTTGGCTGGGTATTTAATATTTATTTAACCTCTCAGACCATGAATCACAAACACAATAGATTTTTAATTGTGTCTCGGTTCCAATTGAAACTGGCGGTTCTTAACTGATTAAGTATTTTTATCAGTTGTTTAGTACCCATAGTAGAAGCTCTGCCTAGTTTGGGACTGAATAACCATGTGTAAATTGCGTCCCACAATTTATTATTTTGACTGAGCAGAAAGTATCAAACGGACCCATAAATCTCGAGCATTGAAAGGCTCTCTATCATTTCTATCAGAAAGTCGACACACTGCCCTATCTGACCTTATATTTCATAATAACGATAACGACTGTACGTTATTATAGTCATACCGGTACTGCTAATTGAAATGTTAGTTATTGCTAGTTATTTATGATGGAAGATTTCGTAATGCAAACTTTTTTTACTTGCTTATGATTCGGTGAAATATGGGTTTCTAAACCGAGGGCTCTGTACTTTTTCTATAAATATCTGTAAATATTATTAGTAGGTATGTAATAAAGTTAATTTTTTTTGGGTATTGCATAACTAAGTTTTTTAGTAAAAAAAATTGTTTTGATCTCTAAAAAGCTGTGGCAGATTCGTAGTTACTACCGTTTATTTTTTTCTGTAAAATGTACATAAACTTCTTTCAACTCGAATATTTTCAGATATTTATTCGCAAACTTCGGTTACTAAGTAAACTGAGGGGATAGGTATAGGATATTTGTAAACTTTTTTTAAACTAATAGCATACGTCTATCCTAGCATTAGCAGCTTATGAAAAAAAAATGTAAAATGGTAAAAGAAACCTAAACATGATTTTCAAATGACTCTAACGAGTTGTATCTATCTATAACAGCAAGGCGTGTTAGATTTATCATACTACCTGATAAAATAACTGTCGACGGAATTCGGAGTGTACCGAAAAACCCTACCGGTTTATGTTACACTCTTTGGTGAACATTTCATGTATTTGTTTTATCTAGGATAAGTTAATAAATAAATACAAAAATATACCTATTCAACGATACCCCACTTAAAATATTTCTTCGATTTTCTTACTTTTCTTTTTCACAATTTGCCGCAAAATATCCGCCATTTTGTTTTTTTCTAAATGGGATATACCCAGTGTCACTCTCACTGTAAATACGAATCTAACGACACCTCTCAAGCTAAAATCCATCGAGCCGTTTAGGCTGCAGAGCGTGCCAAACAATTATACATAAATACATATCTATATACATAGTTACATACTCTCGAAAAATATAACCCTCCTTCTGGCGCAGTCGGGTAAAAACAGATCTCTATCAGGGTTTTTTCTAACCATCTCTTATACGGCTTAATACCGCAAAATTTTCCTGTAGTCTAGAAGACCATGACGTCATATCCTATTCGATTCTCGACAAATTTAACCTTCGCAATGCGTGCCTCGAACATTTGCACTCGACGATAGCTTATCGTGTTTCGCGTCGATACTGCGGTCACCCAGCACTAGGTAAACTATGATAAGAGCCAGCAAGGCACACTTAATATCACGCACGGCTGTATCTATTTCTATAAATTTATTTACAAAGAAAAATACATTTATCTATCTGTTTATATAAAAATTAATCCCTATTTCCCTTGGTCACGGCATCACGCGTGAACGTCTGGACCAATTCGCTAATTCTTTTTTTGTTGTGTTTTTCATTGTCAGGAGAAGGTTCCTATAAAGGAGAAAATTAAGAAATTTGGACGAAACATTAAACATTTAAGAAAACTTGATAGAGATACAATTTTAAGGGTGCGTATGTAATATCAGTAAAAGTTCTGCCTGATATACACACACCGGCACAATTAGCGGAACAGAAAAAAAAGGGAGTATTTACGCATTTTTGCGTGTTACTGGCCGGCTAAACAAGCTTTTTTTAAATTTGGGTTTTAATTTAAAAATGGAATACTAAGCGACTGCCCTTTTTTTCATTCTTTTGTTTTAATTTTCATTGATTCATTTTTTCCACCGCTTGTCCGTTTTTAGAAGGTTCGTGAATTCCATTTGAAAAGCTTTGAATTGCAGTTTTTGAGGCTTTTGAGTTTTTTCGCATATTGATAATTTACGAGCATCTAATTATGCCTGATTTAACGCCATCAGAAATCATTAGGGCAGATCAAATGAGGAGAAATGGTCAAACCTACAGATCGATTGCCAGAAGCCTTCGTTGATCGTTATCAACGATTTATCGTAGCATCCAACGATACAGATTGACGAATGCTCTAGTGAGAAGGAGAGGACAAGGCCGGAAAAGGTGTAGTTCAAGGAGGGATGACCGTTTTCTCCAACTTCAAGTCCGACGGAACACGAGACTAACGGCGGTGCAGGCTCGAAATTTACTGGAAGAGGTACGAGCAGTAAGGATGAGTGAGCGGACAGTTCGTAGAAGATTCGAAGAAGTGGGTATAGGCTCGTATGTGCCCGCCAAAGCCCCAAAACTTGAGAGACATCATCGCACAAACCGTCTACACTTTGGTCGTGAACATCGTGATTGGGACTTCGACGACTGGGGACAGGTTCTTTTTACTGATGAATGCAGAGTTATGTTAAATCAAATTGATGGAAGGCAGCGAGTATGGAGACGCAAAGGAGAACGGTATATCCAGTCTAATTTTGAAAATACAGTTGCATATGGCGGCGGTTCAATTATGGTCTGGGGAGGAATATGTTTAGGAGCTCGTACGGAGTTAGTAGTGGTCGATGGCGGGAATCTGAATGCTGATCGGTATATCAGGGAGATTTTAGAAGAACATGTTGTGCCATTTGCCCCCTTTATTGGTAACAACTTCATTCTAATGCAGGATAATGCTCGGGCTCACAGTGCTCGCACAGTACAGACATACCTAAACCATGTTGGTATAACGGTGATGGAGTGGCCAGCACGGTCCCCCGATATGAACCCTATAGAACACGTCTGGGGCTTGCTAAAGAGGAGTGTAAAGTCAAGAATGCCCCCTCCCAATAATCTCAACGAGTTGCGAAACGCATTACTTGAAGAATGGCAGAGGTTGCCCCAAGAAACCATTGATAACATCATCCGCAGCATGCCCAGACGGATGGAAACCCTCATCAGAGCACGAGGAGGAAACACTCGATATTGAACAGTCATTGAAATTGTTGTTAAACTTTGGAAAATCTTGAATTTTCTGCTGTTTCTCTATAATTAAAAATCGAAGAAAAATGCATTTTGTTTAATTTAATTTTTATTTTTATAAAATTTTAAGTATGGTGTTACAAATGAATGTCAAAACATGTTAATTTAATTGTTGTTTCATTTTAAATAATATATTGTTTAAAAATTACATTCATTGTTCTAAATTCCCTCTTTTTTCTCCTTTTTTTTTCTGTTCCGCTAATTGTGCCGGTGTGTGTACCTTAGTGTCATTTTTGCGAGCAGCAATCTTTTTCCACCCGTGGCGACAAAGTCTTTCTTATAGTAACAATGACAATTACAAAAAAAGGTTTTGTTTTGGTTTCTTTCACAAAAGTTAATTTTTGTATTATCTGCAAATAAATTAACATTTAATTACGATGTTTATGACTTTCATGTTTATGACCATTTAGTGTCTTCTTATTGTTCAACTCTAATAAGGGGCGGGGTAATAAAAACTTGAGCTTTCAAGCGACAATTCTTCCAAATGTATAAGGCTTATTATAGGCTATTACAGCGCCTAAACTTATTTTAGTTTAGTCCTGTCATTTTCTTTCTCATAGAGAAGAAAAGAGACGAGTGATATTTAGTCCTGTCAAATTAAAATTAGTCCTGTCAACTAAGGCATTTCATAACATGTTTAGTGCATATGTAAATAAGTCACGACTAAAATACAGCCTCTGACAGGACTAAATTCGGTAGGTTATCTTCTATCCCTTTTCTTTTTTTGAGGTAAAATAAAGACAGGAATAAACTAAAATAAGTTTAGTCGCTGTAATGCAGTATCGAACCCAGTACATACCTCATACAACGGCATGTCTCGTGTTTATTAACATACACTACACACACGTAAGCAATGTGTATGTACATGCGATGTGCTAGCTTTCGTTAACTGATCTTTACTGCAATACAACAAGATAGTGTCTAAAAGTATACAAAGTCGATGAAACCACATGCGGGTATAGTAGTCACATTGATTGTACCTATACAATGCGGGTCCAACTTATTTACGATTTAGACCATGAACCAAAGGACCTTTAAGACATGGTGACTAATAAAATCATCAACCCGTAACAGCCCACTGCTGAGCTAAGGGTCTTTCCTCACACATGAGGAAGTATGGGCTATAATCTCCCACGCGAGCCCACCGCAGATTTTGAGATGGTGTTATGCTAGTGGCCACTTAACAGTCAGAATTTTATCAAGCCACCCAATGGTACCTGACATGGCTTAACGACTTTCAGTGTGCGTAAACACAATGAAAACCGGAACCAACAATTTAACGTGCCTTCCGAAACACGGAAGCGCTTGTAATATAAATGCCACTAGGCCGTCCGTCACCCATCCACTGACTGACCGCACCCAACTTTGCTTTACCAGTGTGATCTTTACAAACACACTGGCACCGCAGCGCTTCTACTAATAAAATGATTGACAGATAATCTCACATTGTGTGAATCCTGTAATGATTGGCTAACTTACAAAAACAAAAACCTGCCTCGTTTACCGCTCTCTCTATTAGTGAAAACCGCATCTAAATTCGTTGCGTGGTTTAAAAGATCTAATCGTCCAAACGGCGCGGCGGGAGGGACTTTGTTACTATGTAGAGATATTCGCATTTTAGGTAAATATTTCAAAATTTCTCGTATGTAGCAGCAAAGCAGTGTTAATAAAGTGAATTAGATTTTACGTTAGACTAGCGTACTGTACAAATTTAACAAAATTTAAGTAACTTTATTGTTTGTTTACCTTTTGGGCAACAATTTAAAAAATATACTTGCCATGCGAATCCATCCATGAGAACGCAAAGGCGAGAGCTAGTTATAAACTGTTTTTATTTCTTTACCAATTTGTAGAACAGAAGAAAAACATTGTTGCTTGTTACTCTTGAAACACTCTAAAGTTCAACGACCTAGAATAACCATTTCAAAACTCGGTCACATCCATAACTATGAACTTCAAAAATAAGTAGCTGACTCTTTCTTTATTATTACAAAAATGGAGAAAGAAATATTTCCAAGATGACACCAACCGGTTTTAACAAGAACGTCCAAAGGCAATCAGCTATCACAGTCGTTTCACATCACTACATTATAAATTTTGATTAGAAGCTGTAATGGAATTACATGTGAATTAATTAGAGACGTTATTATAACTTTACTTTTACTTGTTAAGTGGTTATAACTTGAAATGTATATCTTTATGTTTTATTATTATCGTAGCAATTAATGTATACTAGAGATTAAAAGATATCTACATAATGCATTGCTCAATCGACGAATATAATCGACGATATATAGTCAAGACACAATATGAAAATTTTCACTTGTAGAGCTAGTCTGACCTCTAAAGCGATTGTAATAAGAACGTTACATAGTCCAATGTGTCAAGCTCTACGTGCTCTTGACTGTACAGACGAATAGACAAGATAAAGAGTATATGTACGAACCGATTTATGGATGTGGATGAAGTGCAAGAGGTGTGCCAGGTTAGTGGTTAGGACCATAGCATTTTGTCTCTACCTACCCCGTTAGAACGACGGCCTGTGTTATGGCCATATACTTACATTTTCTATCTTGGACAGTTTATGTAACAAGATGGATGGTTTTGACAAAAAACACATGTAGAAGTTATCAATCAGTTTTTGATTTCTCACGTACGCATTTACGTTTCATTGATAAACCCATATACGACCTGGTATCTATGAAGATAAGAATAGTAGATATACATACCTAGGCAAGTAAAATAAGGCCGAGGTGATCTACAAGAAGAAGACACATGTGATCTGAGGCTTTCTGATTTACTTCCCGAGGTGTGTATACTTTTTTCTGCTCGACGGGCTCTCTACGCACAATGACCAGTTGATCGTGCCCTGAAAAACGCGAAATGACCAACACGCAGAATGACCAGTCGCAAAATGACACATGCTGTACACGCAGAATGACCAATCGCAAAATGACACATCTGTATACGCAGAATGACAAATCGCGGAACGACCTACACCTTACAGATACGCACAATGACCAATCGCAAAATGACCAATAAACTTTACTAAATTTATACTTTACTCCGAAACTGAGTTTGGCGACTAATGTCAATTTAGAATTAATGGTGAGGTATAAAATTAAAGGGCTTGACTAGTAGATTAGAGTATTCTAATATAATGATATGGTTCACAGAATACATCTACTTACCAAGTTTCAACAGTTTAGTTCTTATAGTTTCGGAAAAAAGTGGCTGACAGACGGACAAACAGACAGACATGACGAATCCATAAGGGATTAATAATAGAATTTTTTGCCATTAGGCTACGGAACCCTAAAAAAAAGTCGCGAGTTTGATCACAAAATTATAAAAAAAAAATGAAAAGTAAACAAACAATGGCAGAAAGAAAACTATATATTTTGATATTGTTTATCGCAAATACTTAGTCATTAAATAATTAAAAAAATATCTGCTACCAATTTTTTAAATAATTTAATTTAACTTTAAATACTTAATAAATTTCATAACGAAATTTTTAAGTTAAAATGTTGATTACTACTAATTAATTTGTTTTGAGATTTTGAGAGCAGTGATAGCCCGGACGGTTAAAGAGCCGGTCGAAAATCAGTGAGGCTCGGGTTCGAATCCTGGCATGTACCAATGAGTTTTTCAAAAACTTACGTACATATTTATCACTAGCTCGACGGTGAAGGAAAACATCGTGAGGAAACCCACAGGTGTGTAAATAGACCCGGTCCGGCGATGAGCTCACCACCTATCACGTTTAGGAGTCCAATTTATCTCGTGAAATGTGGGTATATCCAGTACTCCTCTGCCTACCCCCTCGGGGATGAAAGGCGTGAGATTTATTTTTTAAGCTATTGCATAGCTTCTATCGCGGGCCTTGAGCGCGGGGATGACAAGTTTGCTAAGATTATTTTTGCTACTTTTATATGCAGCTCAATAAATATTTTTTGGCTTTCCCTCTGAGTGCTTACCAAAATTTTATTAAACAGTAGCAGCTCATTGCAGCTCAAAAATAATTACAGCCATCGAGAATGACATAAAATGCTGATAGGTTTTGTAATGTTTGCTGGCCATGAGTTGCTGACCAATTAGCTATTTCTGCTTACAGATTATATTTTTCTGCTTACAAAAATACGAATACTCTGCTAACCATTTAAATAACACCCGTGTGGCTTGAAGGCCGTGCATTGTCTAACGTCGTTTCTTTTCGGCAGTCTTGTTGATACAAAATGCTATGCAATAGCTTTACCGCGGCAGTCCCCGAGTGCCACACGTCTTTTTTTTCTTATGTTTATGTCTTCAACTTCGTATTGGTCAATATGCGAATATTTCGCGTATTGGTCATTAAGCGTATGAGTCATTATGCGTATATTTCACGTAGTGATCATTATGCGTTTTGGTCATTACGCGTATGAGTCATTATGCGTATATTTCACGTAGTGGTCATGATGCGTTTTGGTCATTACGCGTACTCATGTAGTCATTTTGCGTATAGTCATTCTGCGTATTGAAAGCTAGAAATGAAGTTGTCATTTTGCGTATTGGTCATTGTGCGTAGAGAGCCTCGACGGAGGCGGAAAGCGTCATCTTCGTTTAGCGCATTTGGCTGAAAGTTACAGCTTTCCGCCCGGAGAGATGAAAAAAAGATTATCATATACTTACAGACATAGAGATTAAAATATGATAAGGCATAAAGGGGACAAAGCGAAGAAAATTGTATGCCAAAAGTTATTACAAGTGGAATAAATAGTATAAGTATAATATAATCTCACGCCTTTTTTATCCCCGAGGAATAAATCTAGTACACTTTATCACTAGCTCGACGGTGAAGGAAAACATCGTGAGGAAACCCGCAGGTCTCAGAATTAATTCTGAAACATGTGTAAACAGACCCGGTCCGGCGATGGGCTAACCACCTATCACGTTTAGGGGTCCAATGTATCTCGTGAAATGTGGGTATATCCAGTAATGGAATACCTCTGCCTACCCCCTCGGGGATGAAAGGCGTGAGATTATTTATTTTTATTTTTTATTTAAATCTAGTACGATTTCGACCGAATGCTGACATGACGCTTGAGCTTCAAAGTTTTGTATGAAAATATTCCCAATGCCCCCTCTATATTTTAATCTATTTGCTTAGAGATATTTATATAATTAGACTAGCGAGTCCAGTTTATTCCCGTTCCCGTGGGAATTTCCAAAGACTTTTATTACTCTCTTACGTAATTTAAGGAACCTTTGTTTTTCATTCTTCCAACCAATCAGCTAGTTAAATTCGTCTCTTTTAAGTCTCCCCAAAAAGTCATCATTAAAAAACTACGTGAAAACCGAACAGCTGACTACCGTGAGATATCAGTGTTACCAACCTTGAAATTTAATAAAAGCCGTTTAGCAAACATTAGGGGTCGAAACAAAAGCCACGAAACATGAGAACTTCGAGCTAAAGGTGTGAAGAAGGTAGGGTGACAGAGACCTTGAAATTTTGAACTTGAATTTCGAAGGGTTATTTGAATGAGGAAGAAAGAATGAATAAAAGTGCTAAATCATTCACAAATAGCTTTTGACGAGAGGATTATGTTACGGAATTAAATTGGTGGTGTCATAAATAATTATGATGTTTTTTTGTTGGATATTCTTTATCACTTTTTTTTGCTTCGGCGTGTGATCTTAAAATACAAATCAATATTCTAGAGTTGATTTATACAACATTGTGATAAGTTCTGTAGGTTTTTGGATTTTTTTTTGCATGTCATTGACGTCTCTAACTCTATTAATCGATAACTTATTAGTTTAGACTCTACGGTAAACCGTAAATACAAAATTTACTCAACACCATAAATTCTCTATACGTCACTTTTGTTTTCGTAAAGTAATTTGGCGGTGTGGTAGGCATTCCACTAGTCCCTACCAGCTGTCCCTTCCAGTGGGGACAAACTTTTGTTAAGTTTTTTGCGTAGTCGTATATATTTAAATAATAGTTTTAGTAGCTTTGATAAATTTAAGAAATATATTACGAATTTGGAACAATCTCTCGCTAAATATCGTGATGAAAATCCTAAGCTTCAACAGGAAACTAGCATAATGAGTAAATTGCTGGTATTGGTCGCGTGCAGCTCTGATTATTCCATAATTACTTAAACGCTCTAAGTGTTATGCTAAGTAAATAACCTATAATCTAAAATGACTACACACATTACTCCATAATAGCCACAGACATTCAACCACGTTCGTTTTAATGGTAACGACTTCTTTTCGGTGATTTTCGAGCCAGAGACAATCGAATTAAGAATTTTTGTTTTTTAAATTGGTACTATGTTAGCAGCAGCTAAAGGTATAGTATAGTCTTTTTATTCTCACATTAGACATTGGTAGTTTTATTCACTTTAGTCTACTGTTATTTTGTTGGTGCATTGTTTTAATACGCTTAATGCGGAGGGGTGAGATTTATGTTTTAAGACGAGTGCTTGATATGAATGTGGAAGATTATAAGAAGAGGGGTAGACCAAAGAAAATATGGAAGGATTTTGTGAAGGATAAAATGTGCAAGAAGGAAGTGAGTGCAGATATGACGGTTGATAGATCTAAATGTAAGGAGAAAACATACTGCACCGACCCCATATAATGGGAAAAGGGCAGGAAAATTATGATTTAATATTCCTTTACTGTTTTTTTTTTAATATTTTTTTATTTAATTCATGAACTCTAATATTATGCGGCCTTAAAATGTTATCATAGCGAACGTGTTCTTTATCATTTATCAACAAGATAGTATAGTAACTGATATTGTCGGTCGATAAAAAGCAACAGATGATTTCAGAAAATTGACCAGGATCTATAAAAATACTCCTTTGCATAATTATATCCTTATAAATAATATAGTCTAGGCTTAAGTAAAATATGCTTAAAACTAGTTTTTACTTAGGAATTCAAAGTCAATGTTATTGCCATCATTAAAAAAATGTCGAGTAAAAAAATCCAAAAAACTAAAATTAGTGATGTGACCTATATGACCTTTTTAAAAATTTAATTTTCGATAATTCACAATTAAAAGCGGAAAATCCAGTTCCCACTCGTTGGTGTTACAAAACCGAATGTCAAGGCTGATAAAAGTAATAAAATGCAAACAGTTTAGCATAATTATGCATAGAGCAGATAACAATTAATGTTTTGCATGCAATTATCATAATGCATTGCGAATGTAACATACCAGTTTGAAATACGAAGGTCTCATTACTTGTTACGTAGAGTAAAAAAAAATGATTTTGTAAAAATAAAATAAAGTAAAAAGAAAATTTGCTATGGTGAAGGAAAACATCGTAAGGATCGCCACGTCCGAAAATTAATTCTGAGACTCGCCACCTATCACGTTTAGGGGTCCAAAGAATATACTGGTGAAACGCAAGTAATTCCTGAAATGGAATACCTCTGCCTAAACCCTCGGGAATAGAATGTGTGAGATTTGTTTGTATGTTTAAGTTATGCATAGTTTAAAGAAACGTCACGAAAAATAATAAAATATAAACCTCCCGTTTCGTAACATGAAAACAGCATTTAACTACACGGTCATAAAATTGACTTGACAGTTGCACCAGTCGTATTCCATGTAGTTTAAACACAGTAAGAGAAATTTAGGTCTGTAGCCAATGCAGCCATCCTAAAATAATCCCTTACCGCTCCGCAGTTATTTTCGCTTTTGCTATAATAAAATAACACAGACACAAGCTCAGGACGAGAACGTGTAAAATAATATATTAATAACCATCTCCAAGACACAAAATGCACAGTAAAAGACACACTATGAATATTTTTTTCTTTTTTCACTCGACACCTCAACACAAATGAAGCAAAATGAAAATCTGAATAATGGTTTGACACTGGCCGAAATCACAAATCTCCTTTCAAAAAATTCGGCTAAAATAACTTTTTTAAAATAGACAGCATGTTTTTTTTTGGAACGCATTCGGGTTAACTTTTTAAAGTTTCGAAATTCGAAACGTACCGAGCGGACGTCGAACACGACTTAGCTGCCGCGCTCGGAAATTGAACTGAGGCGCGTTTTCGAGCGTTTATTTTCCAACGCTTGGCTTTCTGAACACCGACATTACGGCATCTCCACGATGCGATAGCTTAGCGCGTTGTGTGCGTAACGCGTACGTAGTAATGTACAGTGTGTCGATAAAATATATCGATAGTTTGGCGTAATCCTGTGTTTACTCAGAGTGTCAAAGAAAGTAGAGAGCAACTTGAAAAGGAGAATGTAATTATGAAAAAAAAGTGAATTTATTATAAAATATTTTTTTGTAGTTCACAAATTTGAAGTTATTTGTTCGTTTTTAATATCTTTCCGATGTGTGTGTTAATATTATATTTTGTTTCTTCAATACAAATAGCTAGAGTCTAGTGTTGCAAATATCTATGGCCGACCTTTTATCATCAGGAGCATAAATAAAAATCTAAAATGTGCCGACTGGCTTGCCATTTTGAATGAGGCGATACAAGTAAGTATGGAACTCTATTTGGTAAACTACCTAAAATAAAACATATTATTTACTTAAATATTAATTAGTAGTCGTGATTTAAGATCAGTCCGTTTCAGCCGCTCTACATTTACCTACAGTATATAAGTACCTATATTAATTGGCTATTTTATAATATTGATGTACCATAGAAATATTTCTTATAGTAGGTAATAATACCTATATATAAAACATATTGCTTATCTGAAATTTGAATATTTTTTTCACAGTGCAATGATATCCTTAAGGTTAAAGAGCCCGCTTCTCATGATGATAATCAGTAAGGCTCGGGTTCAAATCCTGGCATGTAGGTACCAATGAGTTTTTCAAAAACTTACGTAGGTACATGTTCATCATTAGCTCGACGGTGACGAAAAACCTCGTGAGGAAACTTGCAGGTCAGGTTTTAGAATTCATTCTGAGGCATGTGTTACTAAAGACTCAGTCCGGCGATGGGTTCACCCCCTATCACGTTTAGAATGGAATACCTCTGCCTACCCGTGTTTAGGTAGCGTCCACTAATTACACATCATATCAATTCATATCCCAAAAATTTTGTTTATCTGTTATAATCCAAACCCAAGTTATATGGGTTAAGAAAACGACGAAGCGCTTCTAGAAAAGGTAGGTGCCTATAGTGCCCTTGCCCTCTGCTTGGCTCGTCTTAGCTGGGTCACTCCTGTGCCCCCAGATTTAAAAAAATCTATACCATCGATAAAGTGTTTCCCATCTCTACACTACGCGAAACACTATCCCGCATCCAATCACTCACACATGCAATTCTCACGCACACATTAACACCCACACAGCCAAAACCTGGAGCTTTAAGCTTTTCTAGAAACACTGTCAACCTTATTTATTAGCATTAGAGTTCAGTTTATGTTAATGTTTTGCTGCTTCTAGTCTAGTACCACCAAGTTTTGTTGGCTCTCTACCTATGAATTATCTCCTTTTTGAGTTATGAAAACTTTGTTAAGGTTAAGCAATGTTTCTACTGCTTATGATTTAGTAATTATATATTATACTAGCGGTTCTGCGCGGTTCCCGTTCCTGTAAGAATACGGGAATAAAACATAGCCTATGTTACTCAGGATCTTCTAGCTTTCCATGGATGAAATAATTTTTAAAATCGGTCCAGTAGTTTTTGAGTTTATTCGTAACAAAAATACAAATATTTCCTCTTTATAATATTAGTATAGAAGAAACCTAAAATAACGTGATAGCCCAGTGGTTAAAGAGCCCGCGTCTCATTCGTAAGGCTCGAGATCGAATCCTGGCATGAATCACTGAGTTTTTCAGAAAGCTATTTCACTAGCTCGGCGGTGAAGGAAAACATCGTGGGGAAACCCGCAGGTCCCAGAGTTAATTCTGCGGCATGTGTAACAGACCCGGCCCGGCGATGGACCTATCACGTTTAGGGATCTAAATAAGATACCGGTGATTCGAGGGTATTTCAGAAAATGGAATACCTCTGCCTAAACTTCGAAGCTTTGACTTCTCAAAATCAAATCAAAGGCTCGGGGAGTAAGATTATTTATTTTTAAACTAAAAAAAACTATTAATCATGAAAAGTTAAAGTTAAATAAAAGCCTGTAAAAAGAACTCTAAAGAGAAAAAAAACGACTTCAATCTTCAACTTATGTGGTTTTCTCATTGATGCCATTGTCAGAACTGGACGAAATTAAAATGGGAGCAATCTGGAAGCACCAGCTTTCAAATAAAAAAGAATCATCTAAATCGGTTCACCCACTCGAAAGTTCTGAGATGCCAAACATAAAAAAAACTTTAAAAAAAACAGCTGAATTGATAACCTCCTCCTTTTTGAAGTCGGTTAAAAATAAGTGATTTCATCAAATGAAAATGGTTTATCTACACATCTATCTCTGGTCGCAGAGCACTCGGATCGCTGCTAAAAGCTAGTATTAATGTATCTGGTGGTTTCAAGTAACTCTAGGTTTACTGATAAGAAGTGTCATACGATCATATTCTGAGAAATGCATTTCATCATCTTGGGTTAAATTTAGTTTGCAATGTCATTATGACTACATAGTGACCGCAAAAGTAATATTTATAATATCAAAATGCATTGCAATAGTGCATACTACTTTATTCTTAAACTCTACCCGTGGCTTATAATATTCAACGGTTTGATAAAGGCTAATCAAACTAAAATTAGATGACAGACTATCTCATGTTTTTTATAGTCAAGTCAAAGTCAAAATGTTTTATACAAAGTAGGGACTTACAAGTAATCATTGAACGTCATTTCAACTCCACCGCTTCAGCATGTATGGTTGAGGAGAAGAAGCGGGGCAAGAAACTCCCCAACACAGTATTATTTTAATCAATTCTTTCTTAATACTAAATTGGGTTATTTAATAGTATAGGGGGCAAAAAAGCAGACGGGTCACCTGATGGTAAGTGAGTACCGTCGCCCATGGACACCTGCAACTCGAGAGTCACAAGTGCATTGCCGGCTTTTACGCTCTCTCCTTGAAGGTTTTAACTGTTCCTATTGGTTTTTGAAAAGCATTATAATTTTATTCAACCAATCAACACAGCTAGAATGGGATCAGTATTTAGTTTCCTTTACGTCGGGTATGCCTAAAGCGCAGACTGACCAAGTCGCGTTACGTCTAGTCATAATGCGAGTAGGCCTAAAGCGAAATAGGACAACTGATATTTTGACCTAAAGACTTGTTGATCTATAGCGAAATAGGACAGCTGATATTTTGACATACAGAGTTGTAGGTGTAAATACTACTTACCTGATCCTACCTTACTTACCTTACCTTACTTTACTTACCTTACTCTGCTTACCATGCGTAACAAAATAGTTTTCTTGCACTATATTGGCAAAAAAGTGGGGGCCCCACATAATACCAGCGTTGTGGCGTTTCACAAACCGCCGCAGCTTGTGCTGAGTGGGGTCCCGTTAGGACACATATATATATGTTCCGTGTTTTTTATCTTTAAGATTTTTTATCTCCTATGTGTTCCTAATAAATATTTTTCTTTCTTTCTTTCTTTCAAATACTTGCGAGTGGATATAGAGGTATAGCCAACAACCTATTGTTTACTTTTTAGAAGTATTATACTTTTTACCGAAGTTTTACCTATGAAATTGCCGATGTTTTTACTAATGTTTTTGTGTAAAATTTCTGTAATTTCCCGATAAACCTCATCGTATAGCAATTAATAATGTTGCTTGTGTCTTCAACTGACAACTGTTAGTTTCTAGTTGCTTACACTGAACACTTTTTGATGGAAAATCCGCGTGTGTCAAATGGAAGCAACCGGCGACATACAGTATCTAAGTCTGAACAGGCAGTGGTTGATTGGTTTCATAATATTTGTGAAAAAAATAATTATTCCGTGTCTGAACGTAGAACTCTAAAGAGTGAAAACCGTGTTTAACTTATGATTTTCTCATGGATGTCATTGTCAGAATTGGCCCAAATTGAAAAGGGACCACACGGGAAGCACAAAATTTAAAATAAAAAAGAAGAACAAAAATCGGTTTAGGTAACCAACATTAAAAAAAACAAGCGAATTGAGAGCCTTCTCCTTTTTTAAAGTCGGTTGAAAAGTGTTTATGTTTTGCGTAACGTTAGCAACACAGTTGACTCGTCTGTTAATTTTCCAGTTTTATGATATAATAAAAAGAAACAGACAGACAGAACGCAAAATATTTATATTTCATATTTAGTTGCGAGGTATAATTAGGTATTTCCTCAGAGCTAGCGGTGCTATGATGTGACCTAGGCACAATATAAATAACTATGAGTGCACTATTTATTGTTGTAACTAAATGTGTAACATAACAAAAATATATCTGAAGTCATACCACATTGCACATCTTATTTAATTTCAGATAAGTAGGCAGAGGTATTCCATTACTGGATATACCCACATTTCACGAGATATATTGGACCCCTAAACGTGATAGAGCAGTGATAGCCCGAACGGTTATAGAGCCGGCCGAAAATCAGTGAGGCTCGAGTTCGAATCCTGGCATGTACCTACCAATGAGTTTTTCAAAAACTTACGTACATATTTATCACTATCTCGACGGTGAAGGAAAACATCGTGAGGAAACCCGCAGGTCTTAGAATAAATTCTGAGACATGTGTAAACAAACCCGGTCCGGCGATGGGCTCACCACTGATGGGCGGACACATACATCAGGAGTAATTCTGGGACTTGGATTTCCTCCTCTTATTATTTTTAGTTATAGAATAGAAATAGAATAGTTTATTATATTACACACCTAGGGAAGTAAAATAAGAAATGACTCAGATCACGTGTAATTTTCGACAAAGGCGCAACCGAGGTCTGCAAACATGTGATCTTAGGCTTTCTTATATACCTACTTTTTTCTATTCGACGGAGGCAGGAAGCGGCAACTTCGTTGAAGCTTTCCGCACGGAGAGATGGAAATATACGTACGTATCCTAACATTTTAACTGTCTATCTATTACGGTTCATGAGATACAGCCAACTGACACACAGGCAGACGGACGGACAGCAAAGCTTTTTAAAATAGTCTCCCATTGGTACCCAATGGGTACAGAACTCTAAAAAAGATAACACGAGCATCGAACGACTAAACGTCATCGTCAGAATTAAACTAACCGTTGAAAACGAGACCTAATTTCCCTTTTAATTGTGGTAATGTTATCTCCGTTGACCTTAAGGTAATTAAGAATGACCGAGAGCTATAATCTAAGTTGTTCTAATTTGAGAAGGCATGTCAGGACGATCTGGGGGCACGGCAGTACCCCCGCCAAGTCGAGCAAAAAGCGGCACGGCCGTACCATCCTTTTCTCGAAGCAATTCACGCCGTTTTCGAACCCCTATAACTTCGCTGTGAATAAGATAGACTTTTCTTGGAACCATTGCAGAATGTCGGATACGCAAAATGGGCAATTTTGAGGATACTTCCCACGACACTAGGATAGACGTCTATGATGTCGTTGAAATGATGATAATCCAGTAGGTATTTTCTCCTGAAGCTGTTTCTTTTTATTGTATAGGAGGCAAACGAGCAGACGGGTCACCTGATGGTAAGTGACTACAGTCGCTCATGGATACCTGCAACTCAAGAGTCACAAGTGCGTTGCCTTTGAGTTGGGAGTAAGTACACTCTCTTTTTGAAGGTTTGAAGGTCGTATAATGTCGTCGGAAATACCGCAGGCGACAATTTGTTCCACAGATCAGTTGTGCGAGGCAATAGTTGTATGTAGCAGAATAAATTCTGAGACATGTGTAAATAGAGCCGGTCCGGCGATGGGCTCACCACCTATCACGTTTAGGGGTCCAACGTATCTCGTGAAATGTGGGTATATCCAGTAATGGAATACCTCTGCCTACCCCCTCGGGGATGAAAGGCGTGAGATTATTATTTATTATTATTATTAAAATTGTGTGTCGCAGTGCTGTTTCAAACGTTTACGTTAGAATGCGAAAGACATACTATCGTCACGACACACCGTAGTTAGTGTAGTTCTAGCTTTTGTCTTACGTACAAGTAAGTACCTACTTATTTGTTTCGCTAAAGTCATCGTTACGCCAGACACTATATCTAACTACATATTAAATAGCGGTTCTGTGAGGTTTCGACCGCATAGTTGCCGTTCCCGGGTGAATACAGGGATAAAATATAGCCTATGTTACTCGCTGATAATGTAGCTTTCCATTGGTGAAAGTATTTTCAAAATCAGTTCAGTGGTTTAGGTGTGAAAGCGTAACAATCAAATAAAGTTAACATCGTGTGTCTCTCAACACTCTCACCCACCTCACGCTCGCGTAGAACTCATGGTTTTGTCACCCCAATGCTTTGCCCCAAACATTACGAGTAATTTCACAATATGTAGGTACCTACTCGTAGTCACCGTGCGTGGTGTGACCAACAGTAGGTAAATGATAAAAACACAGGACTCGTGGTAACACTGCTAGTGTCGGGAAATAATTACTATAATTTGTGAAGAAAAATATTATTTATCTATACGCAAACAGGTTTCATATGCATGCCATTTCCATGTATTAGTTTATCTTCTTAGCTCTTTAATCGCTATCATTGCACAACATGAGATGCATACAATGCTTATGATACTAGTTCAACAACAAGTATGCTCTAATTAACATTGACACTTGTATGACCCTTTACATCCATAAGGTCCAATTTGTACATGGCCTAAAGAAATAAGTATATAAGCTTTAAGAGGGCTACATGTGTGTTTTACAGCGACTAAATTGATTTTCTATTTTACGATATGACGTCATACCGTTTTATATATACATATAAGCTCACGCCTTTTACCCCCGAGGGGTTAGGTAGAAGTATACTAATCCTAGAAGTTAAAACTTATATTTTTTGGACCCCTAAACCACCATTTACCATTGTCACGGTGAGTGTGAGTGAGTTGTCATTGCCATTATACCTATTGCCGCCCGGACCGGTTTATACTTGCTTCTGGGACCTGCGGGTTTCCTCACGATGTTTTCCTTCGCTTTCCAGCTACGTATACCTAAGTAGGTACGTAAGTTTTTGAAAAACTCATTTTCAGCCAGAACTTCATCATCAGCCTACATTTGTGCTCTACTAGACATAGGCCTCCCCTAATGAGCGCCATAGCGCTCTGTCTTCAGCTCGACGCATCCAGCATCTGCCTGCAGCCTTTCGCAGATCGTCATCCCATCTGGCCGGAGGGCGTCCTACACTACGTTTGCAGAGTCGCGGTCTCCATTACAGAACACGTTTACCCCAACGGTTGTCGGTTCTTCGCGAGATATGGCCGGCCCACTGCCACTTCAGCTTGCTAGTGCCACCAGAACTTGAATTCACGCATTAGTGAAGCGGGTTCTTTTAGTATATTTTATATCGAGGGACTAAACGAAGCCATTATATACCAGAGGTGGTTTGACTCCCGAGCTTGCGAGGAGTCATGAAACCGAGGGTATATTAAGTTGGCGTTTAGTCTCGAGGTGGAAACTGTACTTTTCACTTTGAGTGCGAGAAAAATTGTCAATTTAGTACAAATTTATTTAAAACCCAACAAATTTACACTCGACAATAATTCAGAAATTTTCGCGGTCAGTTTTTTCTTCTAAACCTGTCAGGCTGTCACAGATTAACAAAGAGATTTAAATCTCTTTGCAGGTAAACAATTTAAAACACATGGCGCCACCTTCTTCGCGGAAAAACCATGGAACTAAAACTCTTCACATTTTCCCAATGAAGATGGTCCACACTCTACAGATATTTACTGGCTGTTTGAGGTTGTCTTTTTCTCATTAAGGAAATTTAAAAAAAAATACTTTATACTCCCTGGGGACTAAAGTGGTCACTTTAGTCCCGCTTCGTAGGGCTATATTGGCGTACTTTTAGAGCATGAGAAGTGAAAAAGTTCTTTAACCACTGGGTAGTTGATACCGTTTTAATGCGATACCTATTATAGTTTTTGAGCCTTAGGATTAGAACAAACCAATTGAATTATAATTAGTAAAAAAGGCGTCTTCTCGAATGACCACTGGCGGACTAAGGTAGAGGCGGAAGGGGCGGTCCGCCCCGGGCCTATGGTTCGAGGGGGCCTCCAAATTTTGTAAAAAGTTTTCTTGAATCAAATCCTAAACAAGGATAAAAGGCAATTGGGTGTTGGTTGGAGGCAGCATAGATACAAATACGATTAAAGCTGCACTAAATTTGGAGGCCCCCTTGGACTAGAGGCCCGCCCTGAGCCTGGGGGGCCTCAAAATCCAAAAGTTTTAAGATCGGGGGATCTCATTCAGTTTTATCGCCCCGGACCTCCGACAGGCTTAGTCCGCCACTGCGAATGACATCAGCATTTTCTAAAGCCTGCACATAATATGTCAATATGTGTCAGCTTCCGTGAAAAATGTCTCTTTAATGACTCTATGAATGAATCATTGGTAAACATGGCTATATGTATGCTAAATTCATCACGTTTTCATTTAAAGCTAGACATACACAAACGAGCTACCACAAAGCTAGTTGCAGAGCGTCGTGAACACTATCAACCGCTAATATACCTACACATCACATAATTATAAAGTCTTGTTTATTTTTAGTTTGAACGTCTCGTTTATTTTTTATTGTTATGCTAAAAAATATGGGCTGCTATCCCCGAGGGAGTAGGCAGAAGTATCTACTTATTCTTTTCTTGGAAGTAGGTACTCTATGGATTTTTTTTTCCAAAAATATTCTTGGTATAAGGCTTACTCCGGACGAATCCTTTAATGTATGTCCGCCTTCACACAAATTGCGTGACAGATTTATAGACTTCGCAAAACAATGGCGACCACTTAGTATGTGTAATGGTCCTGTCAGGTGCCAAAATAGTATAACGGAAAGTTGTTGGGAGTTAGTCACGAATACGCGAGTAACATTTTCTTTACTACTTACTTATCATATCTAGTTATCTTACGTGAAGTTTATGATTGGTTGATAAATATGACCCTGGGCCACCTTCCATTCGAGAGAGAGGAGAGATATTTATTGCAAAAAAGGCACTAAACAAACATTCCTTGGTGCATATACCTTGGCAAAGGGGGAAAAGCTAACAAAATTACCTTTCAAATGAGATACTATGCCACAATCCATGGCTCTTTGCATGGAAATTGTGAGGGGTCATTCATTCACTGGCGGACTAAGGTAGGGGTGGAAGGGGTGGTCCGGCCTGGGCCTCTGTTCCTGGGCGGCCTCCAAATTTATCGAAAAGTTCTCTTAATCAAATTCTAAACAAGGATAAAAGGCAGTTGGGTGTTGGTTGGAGGCACCATAGATACAAATACGATTAAAGCTACTCTAAATCTGGAGGCCCCCTAGGACTAGAGGCCAGTCCCAGGCCTGAGGGGATTCCAAATGTAGCGAAAAGTTTCCTTGATCAAATAATAACCAAGGATAAAAGGCTTGAAAATTGAGGCTTCATAGACACAAATACGACTAAAGCTACGCTAAATTTGGAGGCCCCCATGGACCAGAGGCCCGCCCTGGCCACCAAATCCTAAAGTTCTAAGACCGGTTGAGCCTCATTCAGTTTTTCCGCCCCGGGCCTCTGAAAGGTTTAGTCTGCCACTGCATTCGTTTTCAGCAGTTTTCAGTTTATTGCTGGCGTCTAGTTTACCTTTGTGCGAGCGAAGCTGGCCACCGTGGTGGCAGATAATCCTTTTGGCAAACCAAACACGTTCCTTGGAGCGCAGAAACGAAAAAAAAAAGATCTATTTATGTGATGGCCACCAAAGAGGCGCCACTTGGTGATAAAACTATTATTATACACTATGATGTCAACATTTTTAATCTGGATTCTGAAATGGAAATCTTCGAATAAATTTTCGAACGGGAACGAGTCTTGCGAAATTGCGCAGTAATAAGTAGGTAGGTAGGTACCTACCTCTTTTTATATTTTACATCAATTGGCTAGCTAACAGTAATGAGACAATCATTTATTTATATATTCTCTTATATTACTATGCAGGAATAAAACAAGATTGTAGATAAAAGGTGCTACCAATTTAGTTCTTAAACTATGATAGTATTTTAATACTCCCTCCCTGATCAAAGCAACTCGAACATGACTTTACAAATATTATTACATACCTACAACAAGAAATAAATCAATCAATCTATCAACTTCCGGCCCCAAATTATTTGCCGCGAAAAATAACTGCAATTTTATTGCACTTCCATTTAGGTAGCCTAGTTTTACGACCGGGTCTAAATAAGACCTAGGTCATCGCCGAAAGTCGGGTGTCTGATCTGATTGATGTCATTGTTCTGTGGTGGGACTGGAACCGCCACATGTGTAGGGTGACCATCGCTCAAGAAGCTAGAAGACTTTTTGACAGCCGACAGACAATATTGCCATTAAGGACTGAGACTCACAAAAAAAGTGTTTCTTTCATGTTTATGACCATTTATTGTTGATAAATGGATCGGAATGGAAAAAAAGACGGTGTTACTGGCTTCTGATTGTTTAACTCTAATTAGGGTCTTGGTAATAAAAATTTGAGCTTTCAAGCGACATTACAATCTTCAGTCAGTCTGCGCAGGGCAGCTTGTGGCGAGCTGATGGGAAGTGGCGACCCCACGCACCTATTACTCCTAGGGGAAGGCCCCTTTCCTCATCTCTGGCTTGCCTTAACTGGCCGGCCCGAGTGAAAACTGACGAGGAACAGGTCCCCCGCCTCTGGCTTGACTTAATTGGCCGTCCGGAGTGGAGTCGCAAGAGCTACGTGCTCGAAGGGTCGAGTGGGCACGGGGACCCGGCTGCGGCTGGCACCCTGGGTAGAAAGCGGTGTACACCTCTCGATACCCTTAGCCGCTTACATTCTGTTGCCTCCTTGTCACTCCCAGCGTGCGGCCGTTCTGGGGGGCCCAGATCAGTAAGTTGGCAAGTCACCGCCTGCCCTTTTTACGTGTTTATAACATTGTTACTATCTGGCAGGCGCCGTAGTTTTCCATAGATTCTGTATTCGGCCATTAGCACTTCAACTCAATAGTCCAAGTAACTGTAGATTTTTACTCCATTTTTCAATAGTCCTACACTAACCGGCGACTATCCTTGGATGCATTCCTATAATGTATTTTAGGGATAGTCGCCGGTTGGTGTCACATCTTCACATTTGTTTATAGCATAGTTGTCTAAAAGGGCCTCTACATGTTAGCTTCGGCCCCATGCACGCCTCCCAAATGTCCGGGACTCTATAGTCCCGTGAATTTGAAAAGACACACATAATCATAATAATAAATTGTGGGACACAATTCACACACGGTCATTTAGTCCCAAACTAGACAGAGCCTGTGCTATGGGTACTAAACCACTGATAAACATACTTAAATAAATATTAAACGACCAGACACGAAGCCAACAGACATGTTCATGCACACAAATGTTGGCCCCGAGCGGGGATCGAACCCGCGACCTCCGAATCAGAAGGCAGGGTCACTACCGACTGAGCCAACAGGCCCGTCGAAATCTTTGAAAGATCAGTGGTTGACTTAGACCCCTGATGGATCCGCCCTTAGACCTGAATTCCATAGTCCCAAGTTTTCGGGAAACCCTGCAAATGTCGGCAATACAAAACCGCGGTCGTATAGTGTTTGCCTACTGGCATCCCTCCTTCAAGAGTTAAAAGTATGGTCACCCCACACAACTAGTGTACCTACGTCTTACTCATGCGATTAGATATTTGACACACACGATACTTTTGAGTACAATGTCCGTCTTGCGACGTGCACGCAATCCCAATTAATAATCATTTACATACGAAAATGAATGGTTGCTACGTTTTCATTCATTGGCGCTATTATGAAACGTGGTGTGTAACAAATAAAATGTAGGTAATACCTACCACTGCACTCCACGAATGTAAGGCATTTTTGTTGTATTATCAGTTGAGTATCTATTCAAAAACTAATATTATAAACAGGAAAGATTTGTACTTTTGTATGTTTGTAACGATTTGATATGAATGTGGAAGGTTATACCAAAGAAAAGATGTATGGATTGTGTGAAGGATGATATTATGTGCAAGACGGAAGTGAATGTACCTAGATATGACGTATGATAGATCTAAATGGAAGGAAAAAACATACTGCGCCGACGTTGGCGCCGACCCCAAATAATGGGAAAAGGGCAAGTAAATGATGATGATGTTTGTAACGAATAAATTCAAAAACTACTGGATCAAATTTCAAAAATTATTTTAACATTACAATGGACTCGATTCTGGCTGACCACTTAAAGCTCCTAATATTGCTAAACCTCTTAAAAACGATTTTGCTATTCTACGCTATCTGTCAAATTCAAATGACATGATTAAATTTGAATTTGACGTTTCTAAAAATTCTAAATTTAGCCGGTCAACTCAACTTAGCTTTAGCGGCATAAACGCTATTCCTTGTGTGTCATTTTAAGCAGAAAAAAAAGAATTTAGACTTGTCAAACGCCTAAACTGCGTAAATTTAGCGGCGATTAAAAAGGTCCCTCCTAAAATTAAGTTACTTCTAAAATCGGCCATTACAGTGTTTTTATGTGCAAGTTGAGGTGGAAAAAACTAATTATCCAAAATCCAAAGGAAGTTTAGAAAAAAGAATGAGCCAGGACAAAAATTTTGTTGTGGGTGCTGCCGTATAGTGTGCAGTCAAAAGATATATTTTTTTGTTTGTGTATTACAATTCTAAATATATTCATCCAAGATGGCTCTTAGGTTATGTTTCAACTTTCTTTCCAGAGAACATGGTGAGACCGAAAAAATATATCTTAGAAGACTAGGAAACGCATCGGATCTATTGCATAGGTCCGAAAGATAATTTAGAAAAATGTTTAGGGTGTCCTATATATGTATTATGAAGCATCATATTGCAAATGTCTGAGGGTTAGGTTCAGAGCTTTGGAGTAAAATAAGACATTTTTATGAATCTGTAGTTTTGTTTAAAAATAAAAAAACCGCAAAACTCTCCAAACACAGTTTTTTCTCTTCAAATATGTATCCGCCTAAAATTATTTCCTCCCCGCCCCCCTCCCCCCCCCTCCCTATAATTACTGAAAAAACGTTTTTGGGGAGAAATCTGGCAATTTTTATCTTATTTTAAGGCATTGGCAATTTTGCCATCAGCTTAGCTCTGCCTCAGAGTCTATGCGCAAAAATATAATCAGATTCATCAACATTTATTGAAATGTCACTTTGATTGATAGTACACTTTTACTGAAGATTGAAGCGGCTAGTTCTTGAGGTAACTCGAAAATGTCCATCCTACGCTTTTTATCGAATTCCCTATTTCACTGTAGGTACACTATTACGGACATTTGCCACATAATAAACTATCACTACTATGAGACAAAACCTAAAGTGCTAAGACACAGTAAAATATTTTTTTTTAAACGTGACGATTCCCGCCAAAAAGCTGTTGCATAGTAAGATAAAAAAAGATAATTATGAAGTATTTTTTATATAAAATTACGCTTTAAAATGTACGAATTTGTTATAAAATTAAGAAATGAAAAACAATTATTTCAAACAAGTTATAAATTTAATTATTTTTAACGTTTTTATTAATATCGTTTAGTCCTTCAATTATATATATTTTATGTAGCAACACAAGATCAATTCAATTTAAAACAATTTAGCTCATGCTAAAATACCTTGTAAACTGACTAAGTTTGATGTTCCTGGAATATAGTTGTTTTTAAGACTCACTAAATTTAATTTTAAATTTAAGAAATTTAGCTTTAGGCATTTTAAGCGACGTGCTGGTAGAATCGAGTCCAATGCTACATTATCCCTGAGTAAGATAGGCTATATTTTATTCCCATTTTTAATATTGTTTTTGTATTTCTTTTAATTCAATATTAATTTTTCTCTATTAGTGTAAACTGGAAAGTGAAACCATCGCTGCATAGTTGTTTTGCTCACCATTGGCGTAGCTAGGGATTTTTCCTAGGGGGGGCCATGGCCCCAGCCATGAATTGGCCGGTCACGGCAAGTGGGTCACTGCTTTTTGAAGACTGTTTTCTGTTCCGCTAATTGAGCATGAAGTTATTTTATGTATGAGGAAGGGTTCACGGGTATTTTTCTAGGGTGGGCCCACAGCTTTCTAGGGTGGGCCCGGCCCACCCTGGCCCCCCCCTAGCTACGCCCATGTTGCTCACATGTTTAAGTTAATGATTAGACTTAGGAAATATAATGTAAATATCATTAACTGTTTTGTGTGCCAAATAAATAAATGACAATTTTGACATACATTATTTAATTTTGACATCAATCTTTTTCTAATAATATATACATTTTCTATTTACCATTTGTGAATGTTAGAACAATTATTTATGTGTCATTATATTCGCTATCAAACGAACAGCACCTTACCTTATACCAGGATTACCAGGTTATTCTAGCTTTTATCTACAAGCAATAGAGTCCACATTTTAATATGTTAAGGGTTATGTTACGATTGCCCGAAAACTGTCAGTTTGACATTTCAAAATATCTGAAATATTTATACTTTTGGACTTTGCTCGTTCATTTGTTTTATTAATTTTAATTTATACGAAAGTGTTATTATGACGCCCTCATTTTTAAAAACTGTAGTTTCTCCTCCAAGTAAAGTTATTACAAGTACGTGTTTAGTAATTAGTTATTTTTTTAAATAAGTATTTCAAAGTACACAGTTCGTTTTTTCAGATGTAATCTGCAGAGCTTTTTCTTCTCAAACTGAAGTGCCTCAATTTGAAACTCTAGCAGTGTCGGTGCCGAAAAAGCATGTTTTCCATGTGGAATTAAACCGACCAAAAAAGTTAAATACTTTCAGTCATAATATGTGGAGGTAAGTAAAACTTTTATCTTGAACTACCTGGTGCCTAGCGGCGTTGCCCGCTCGGTTCCTGTTTATTCCCGTTCCCGTGGGAATTTTCAAAAATCCCTTAGTGCTGACTTATTTTATTCGGAACACCAACAGCTAAATTACAAATAACTAAAACATAAAAATAAATCAACGAAGCCATTTACAGGTGTTCGCAGATAGGCTTTTAGATCTAGACCCAGGGGTTTTGGCTGTCCATTGATCATTCAGTCAGTCAGTTTATTCTTTTAAATATTAGATGGTGCTCAATTAGACTGTGTTTATTTGTATTACGTGATTATTCCACCAATTATGAACCGATTTTGATGATTATTTTTTTGTTTGGTTTCATACTTCAGAGGGAGTCCCATATTTTTTTTATGAAAATCGGTCAAGCGGTTCTTAAGAAGTCAACTAAAGTCAAAATCATTTTTACATTGACGATATTTTTTATTAATAGTACTACATATTCGTATTAGTGAAGTCGGGTTTTTACTCATTAGAGTACTAGTTATTTATTTAGTTTTGTGATCTGTGTTCCAGTGAATTGAGACAGTGCTTTTCATCGCTGAGCGACAATCCAGAATGCAGAGTAGTGGTACTGTCGGGACAAGGGAAGCATTTCACTGGAGGTGAGATCAAAACAAATGGATTCCCGTCTGTCTGTCCCTATGTATGCTTAGATCTTTAAAACTACGCAACGGATTTTGATGTGTTTTTTTTAATAGATAGAGTGATTCAAGAGGAATGTTTTTATATACCATATGAACCAAAGTGAAGCGGATTGCTAGTATCAATATAAATAACACTTTATGTTAATTAAAATCTGTCAATAGAGCAGTGATAGCCGTAAGTAAAGAGCTCTCTTCTCATCCGTGACCATCAATGAGTTATTGAAAAACTCATACATATTTATTGCGAAAACCAATAGTTATCGAATACTGCATTTGGAACCAGCAACTCGTCGGTGGAGATAGGCTGCTGTTTACATTAAATCAATGCTGTTTAAAGTCAATCTCGACTCGACTGTTGACGTTTCTAAGTGTAATTTTTAAATGATTTGAATCAAATAGTCTATCAACCTTGTTTTTAACCTATTCCAGGTATTGACTTGAACAGTTTTATTCAGAATAGCGCCAAGGCTCAAGAGCTTGATGATGTAGCGCGGAAAGCCCGGTTCCTATATCACATGATCAAGGAATATCAGGTACCATTTTTTTTTAATTAGCAATAGTATCACAGAGTACAGTACAGTAATCTATGGAGGAGCGGAGGTGGAATGCTCCTCCATCGTGGGACCGCGCGGTCCAACGGTTGTATACAAAATAAAAACTAATTTAAGAAATTTGGAGGACATTTTGAATCTGTAATTATTGTAAACTAGCAGCGCCCCGCGGTTTTACCCGCGTAGTTCCCGTTCCCGTGGGAATACGGGGATACTATATAGCCTATGTGTTATTCTGATGTATTAGCTACATAACTGTAAAGTTTCATTAAAATCCGTTCAGTAGTTTTTGCGTGAAAGAGGAACAAACATCCATCCAGACATCCATACATCCAGACATCCATCCATACAAACTTTCGCATTTATAATATTAGTAGGATGTATATTTTCTTTGTAAATAAAAATTTTAAAAAAATCGATAGCGCTTTTTAGAACTTTGCTGTCTATTGGCGTGTTGTTGCTACTCTATAATAGCAACTACTAACTATTATAGCAACACTGGGACACACCTTGGACACAAGCGATAAAATGTATGAAACAAACGCGTTGCTACACACACAGTCTAAGCTCGTGTAGGTGAACGCGTACCATGCTTGTGTGAGAACGCTGTCTCTCTCACGCTCATGCTCTGCGCACCTTGTCGTCGTCTCGTTCTAGCCAGCCGGTGACTGTGAGGTCACCAAGCGCAGGGTGGCGGCACTTTTAGCGGGAAGCAGGGAGTGGCCATACTGTACGCTAGTACTATTCATTATACTGTGACTCGGATGTGGTGGGAAGCCTAGGTCCGTTTTGATTAGTCAATTCACTGAACACCGTACCATGCTGACCAATCAGTAAGAATTGTGTCCCACAATTTATTATATCTATCTTAATATTATAAAGGTCCAATATATCTCGTGAAATGTGGGTATATCCAGTAATGGAATACCTCTGCCTACCCCCTCGGGGATGAAAGGCGTGAGATTATTATTATTATTTATTTATTATTATATTATAAAGAGGAAGGATTTGTATTTTTGTATGTTTGTTACGAATAATCTCAAAAACTACTGGACCAATTTTTAAAAATTCTTTCACCAGTGGAAAGCTACAACATCCCTGAGTAACATAGGCATAGGCTATATTTTATCCTGTATTCCCACGGGAACGGGAACTACGCGCTTGAAACTGTGCATAACAGCTAGTCTATACTAATATTATGAAGACGAAAGATTCATATTTTTCTATGTTTGTTACAAATAAACTCAAAAACTACCGATTTGAAAAATTCTTTCACCAATGGAAAGCTAGAAGATCCCTGAGTGTCATGTGCTATATTTTATTCCCATATTCCCATGGGAACGGGAACTACGTTAAACCGCTCAGAACCGCTGGTATAATATAAATGGATATTTCTTACAGGACGGTATAACAGCTCTAGAAGATTGCATCAAGCCAATTCTGACGGTGGTGCATAATGCTTGCGTCGGCGCAGGAGTCGACCTTATTACGGCAGCTGATATTAGGTATGACATACAATGAGGGCTACCGTTTTGTCACCAGTTGGCGCCACTGTCGAGTAAGGTCTAGAAGTATAGCTGTCAAAGTTTGTTACTGCGAGGGTGAAAACAAAGTTTTATATTTAAATTTAAAATCTATACTAATCACTACATAGTATAAAACAAAGTCGCTTTCTCTGTCCCTATATCCCTATGTATGCTTAATTATTTAAAACTACGCAACGGATTTTGATGCGGTTTTTTTTTAATTGACAAAGTGATTCAAGAGGAAGGTTTTTATATACAATATAAACTGAAGCGAAGGTAGGGCGGGTCGCTAGTAGTATCATAAAGAGGAAAGATTAGATTTCTTGTTTGGTTTTGAAAAGGCTCCAAAACTACAGGACCGATTTTAAAAATTCTTTGACCAATGGAAAACTACAATATTCCTGAGTGACGTAGTCTATATTTTATTCCCGTATTCCCGCGGGAACGGGAACTACGTGGGTAAAACCGCGCAGAACCGATAGTTTTTACTATAATAATTTCAGGTACTGTACAGAAGACGCGTGGTTCCAGGTGAAAGAAGTGGATATTGGGCTTGCGGCTGATGTTGGAACATTGCAGAGGTTACCCAAGGTAAAAGGTTTTGTGTTTTACTTTTTAGGGTTCCGTACCCAAACGGTAAAACGGGATCCTATTACTAGACTCCACTGTCCTTCCGTCTGTCTGTCTGTCTGTCACTGCTGTATCGCATGAACCGTGATAGACAGTTGAAGTTTTCACAGATGATGTATTTCTGAAAAATGAAATAAAATGAATAAACATAATATTCGTCTAACGGTAAATCCTAATACTTATCATCACTACATAGTATAAAACAAAGTCGCTTTCTCTGTTCCTATATCCCTATGTCCCTATGTATGCTTAAATCTTTAAAACTACGCAACGGATTTTGATGTGGTTTTTTTAATAGATAGTGATTCAAGAGGAAGGTTTTAGTATGAGCTTTGCACCCGTGCAAAGTCGGGGCGGGTCGCTAGTTATAAATAAATCTCACACCTTTTATCCCCGACCCCTAAACATGATAGGTTGTTAGCCCATCGCGGACCACATGTACAATCACGAGCACAAAAATCTTTACCCTTGTAGTGCGAGTCTGACCTCTAAGATGATTGTAATAAGAACGTTGCAAAGTCCAATGTGTCAAGCTCCACGTGCTCTTGACTGTACACGGGTTTGTACACATGACTCAGAATTAATTCTGGGACTTGCGGGTTTCCTCGCGATGTTTTCCTTCACCGTCGACCTAGTGACCGCTCACGACACAAATTTTAAATTATCCAAAAAAATCCATTTTTTTTTCCTTTTAGGAAGACCTACAGCACTTAACATCAATCTATTGAAGATACAATAAAATCTTTAATAAATTATAATAAAGATAAAATAAAATGAGTGCAGTAAGAACTATAGTATTGTATTTTAGTTAATGTTGGTATCCATAATGTGTTATTTTTGGTGTACAATAAAGAGTTGTTGTATTGTATTGTATAGCAGTGTTAAATTAGAACAGTGTAGTGAAAATAATTACTTATTTTAGTATTTATATTCTTTTTAATATAATTTACAGGTGATTGGCAGCGCATCCATTGCCAGGGAACTTTGCTTCACAGCCAGGAAGTTGCCAGCAAAAGAGGCTCTCGATATCGGGCTGGTCAGCAAAGTGTATCCTGACAGGGAAACGTATGTACCACATCTTCTCCTCAACCATACATGCTGAAGCGTTGGAGTTGAAATGACGTTCAATAAGTGGACTTGTAATTGCCTACTTTGAATAAAACATTTTGAATTTGACTTTGACATCTGCATCATCAACCCGTAACAGCCCACTGCTGAGCTAAGGGTCTTTCCTCACACATGAGGAAGTATGGGCTATGTCCCACGCGATCCCACCGCGGATTGGGAGATGGTGTTAGGCTAGTGGCCACCTAACTGTCAGAATTTTTTAAGCCAGGGGTATGACATGGCTTAACGACTTCCATTGTGTGTAAAAACAACGAAAAATTTATCTGATTATTATTATTTGGGAAAATAAGAGTAGGATAATGAGTTGACAGAATATTTTTAACGGTTGGTTTCTCAACTGTACAGGTTCTAAATCATACACACAAATTCTTAACTGTACAGATTCTAAATCATACATATTCGTGTACAGATTCTTAACTACAGATTCTCAACTGTTACAGAATGCGTACGTAAGTCCAGAGTCTCTTAGTGTACTAGAATAAGAGTTAATTGACTAAAATAAAGGGCACATTCATTTATTGCAATAAAAAAATATTAAATAAATAAATAATAAATAAAAATCATTTATTTCAGGCAACACATTAAAACAAAGCCCATATAATGGTTAGTAAAATAGACTTAAATATTAATAGTTAGTAATTATAATACAACACACATATTAAGATAACGTCCACCAGTTTCGGGAATAGATTAAAATTTACTTAACCATTCTATCTTCAAGATGGATGTCTTAAAGAACTTTTTTTTGCAGCGCAATCCAGCAAGTACTGGAAGTGGCAGAGAGTATAGCAGCGAAGAGCCCAGTAGCAGTGCAGGTCACCAAGCAGAGCATGGTGTATTCCCAGAGCAGGACTACTAAAGATGGTCTAATGCATATTGTAAGTTAATTACATACATACATAATCTCACGCCTATTTCCCATTGGGGTAGGCAGAGACAACAGACCGCCACTTGCTACGAACCTGGCAGGTCTCGCGCTTCCTCCACATCCATCAAACGACTCATGCATGCTCGTCGGTTTCGGGTACTCTTTATCTGGCTTTTCTTCAACACATCGCCGATCTGGTCGATGTAGGTACGCCTAGATCGTCCTCTACCGACTCGCCCATTCACAACACCCTTGTATACAGGATGACTTTTTTTACCGTCCGGAAAAAAATGTGGTGTGATAGGTAAGTGTAATAGATTCATTTGGCAATGTTACTTAATTTTTTTTTTCTCAAACATTTTTTTTCTTGATTAAACTAATATACACTACTCAATTGTAGTCAATAATACACACTGAAATATTTGAAATAGTATTTTAAAAAGAAACAGGCTCGTAGCTTCCATTTATGCGCAATTTACCTACAACAGCTGCGCGTAGTACTGTGCGTAGTTTTCTAGATTTTGTAAATTGCATTAAACATGACTATATTTAACAATTAATCTCGTGTATAACTTCGGCTCTAGATACCTTATACGTCATATTTTTTTCCAGACGGTAAAAAAATCATCTAGTATTTGTCTCGTTAGACGACTTTCATTCATCCGCTCAATGTGACCAAACCACCTCAGCATTCCTCTTTCAATCCTAGTCACTTTATCATCTTTTAAGCCGCAACGCTCTCGGATCACACTATTCTTCACTCTATCTATCTAATTTAATTTTCTTTAATTTTTGATTATCTTATTTAAGTTAATTACTCAATAACTTTAAATGAATATACATATAATGAATATAATCTCACGCCTTTTTTTTTTTCTATCCCCGAGGGGGTAGGCAGAGGTATTCCATTACTGGAAATACCCACATTTCACGAGATATTATATTATTCAATAACTTTATTGCATCATAATGACATAGGCGGGGCCGGATCTATCATATGGCTTTTTGGGCTTCAGCCCAGGGCCCCGTGGATTCCCCCCAGCTAAGTCAAGTCAAAGTCAAAAATCGATAATATTATTATTACACTGATAGTAAGATCGTATGTACATATTTATCACTAGCTTGACGGTGAAGGAAAACATCGTGAGGAAACCCGCAGGTCTCAGAATTCATTCTGAGACTTTATTAAAATAAATAATCTTCTTCTTTTTATCTTCTTATTCTGCTTATCTTCATCTCTTATATAATATGAAAATCAATTGCTGTTCCTTAGTCTCGCTAAAACTCGAAAATGACTGGACCGATTTTGATGTAATTTTGTGTAGGTTAAATTGAAGCCTTGTATGGTTTATACGGTGGCAGAACGTCTGCCTGGGCCACTAGTTAAAATAAAAATTTAGTATATCACTGCAGATGATGGCATTTTTTTTAATTACCCTATGAGAGTCCCTATTAGAAGGCAAATATAGCAGACGTCTCACAATTCAAAATCCGTCAAATCATATCAATCAATAAGGCACAATATCCGCTACGTCGTTTTTTGGTGACGTCACCATCCTAGAGTCACTAACACAAGTCTTACGACACACCCCACAATCGAATTGTTTGATAAAAAAAAATATCAGCGTTGTTGATAATCTTGATTCATTCATAAATGTAATTCGTTCTGTAAGTCATCTAAAAACAAACAACTATTGTCCTCTTTCTGGTACAACCGAGTAGAAATTAAAATAAAAGACAAAAATAAGAAATAACCAATTATTTTTATGCAAATTAATGTTGGATCCATTGGCGAGATTCGAACCCGCGGCCTCTTACTCAATGAGGGGCACTCAGTACCAACTGATCCAACAGGCTAGCATATTAAAATAAAATGATTTTTAGTTCTAGAAAACAGAAATATTTATTGAAATTAAACTGTACTCAATACTTACCTGTGACGTCATCTTTTCGTTTTATTTTTATTGCAATTTACTGTAATATAAATAAAAATTTAAATAATATTCAAATTATGAAGAGGTGTTTTGACATATTTTTTTCAATGAATGATCTCAATTTTAGTTAATTTCTATACAGTCCACTACGGTTACATGGGGACACAGCTATACCCTCGTTAATACTATATTTAATTAGACCAGCTTAAACGAAGTAAGTACTAATTATATCATTATTTTTTCAGCGCCTCCTAAACCAGACCATGCTACAAAGCGAAGACATTAGCAAAGCAGCGATCGCCCAAGCGACAAAGAGCGACCCACCAGAATTCGATAACTTATAAACAAAGACACTGAGAATTAAAAATGTATATTTATAGAATTTTTAAAAGTAGCATGTGCAATCTACACAATGAAATACAATTTTCATAAATTAAACCCTTATTTTTCTATAACCATCCCATTTTAAAAAGAAAACATTTCATTTAAAACTTTCTTCGCTTAGTTTAACATTTATTTCCCATCAAAAAACCATTGTCCAATAAAAATGTCCAAAACTTTTTAGAGGCTTGTCACAAAGGCTCGCCCCGTATTACAAAATGCTGACGTCATATCGCGAAATCTACGTCACCGGCGCAATTTAACAAAGAAATCAGGTAACCTAGTTTACGGAGGCTGCATACACGCCTTAGTGCGAATGACCTGCCGAATATAGAGCGAGCTATAAATAGACTCCGGGACTCTATGCACCCCGTGAATAGTGCAACCTCTGCTATCTAGGGCACGCTGCAATGATCTGACCTATTTATTTTTCAATGGGTCGACTATGAACGAGGTCGAGCCCCATGCAAGCCTCGCTCCATTCAGTAATAGTCGAACCCCCGAGGCCGGCGTGACCTAGATACGCTCCTCCGGTTGCATGTGCAATTTCGAGGTTTCTACGCGAAATTCTGGTGAAAAAAGTGAATTTTTGAACCAAATCTAAGTGTTTCTCTCCAAAAAACTATCTGGAAACCACTATCAAGTTTAAATCTGGCAGTTTGTTATAAAAATCTACCGGTGGCCCTTTTTAATAATTCGAAAACTCCCGCGTAATCCATGGCGCGGACGTCATTGGTGCAAAATTAGTGCAGCACGGTGTGATTGGCCGGAATCTAGGGTAAATCGATAGCGGCCAATCGCGTCACCGGCTAGGGAAAATGTTCGCGACGGCTACGCCACCTGTGGCGCGAGCATTTCAGTTTCATTGAATAACCCGCCGGGCTAGGTGTTCTGTTGACGCACGCGCACTGAGGCCCAACAAAGGGCCGAAATAAGAACGGCTCTCAAGTGAATCTGATGTATTTATGTCATAAAAATGGTGAAATCTGTGAAGTGGCGAGTAGAAATTAGGATATTCGACGTGTCAAATCATGACCGAGGCATCTGAAAAGTAAGTGGTGTTCCCGCAACTCAGTTTTCGTGATTTGTTCTGCGCCCTACCTTTGGGGTAGGGCTTTTACCCGGCCATTTTCCATAGCTCACGGAATGTGTAATGGGATTTATGGGGTTCCTTGAGGGCTCCCTGCCCTCCCATGACGTACGGACGCTGGTTCCTGACGATTTCTGAGCATAAAAGTCATGTAAAGTGAATACGGCAAAGGCTGACCGCCGCCCTTGTGACCCTGTATGATATAGCTATAAGTATAATCAATGAGTCTCTGGTTCATTCACAATAATGTAGGCAAACTCCTTTCATCCGATGTTTGCTTCAGCCAAGCTGTTTCAATAAAATAATCACGTAAGGTTGATTGTGCGTAATTTTTCGAGGACTAATGTGGCAGAATAGTTGATGTCATAGCTTGGATTAAGTAAAAAATTAAGACAATGGTTTTTAAGGTCGACACTTACGGCAAAGGAAGCACATAATAATATCTGCATTATCTTTATCATTGTTCTGGCCTCAATTTTATTGGATAAACTAGTGAAATAGGATGTTCACTTGTTCAGCATTTAACAGTCCCACTAGAATAACTCTAGTAGGTACATTTATTAAATTCACCAGTGCAGTCTATTGTTTCTAGTATGAGACAGGTTTATAGTTTTTTTTTTTATCATCATCATGTTTGATTTGACACTGGCCAACAAGACCCAATAGCCACTAGTAAAAAATTATATTTTTTTATTTTTACTATGTGCTGTTATTAGCCTGCCAGTAACATAAAAAAACAAAGGTTATTCCAAATTAACATTTTGGTTTCCAACTTACACTCATAAATCTCAGCTGTTCCTCAACCAAAAAGACTCAAATACATATTTGAAGAGTTCCTTTATGATTAGATTTCTTGCGATGCCATTTCCATTTTATTATTTCCTGATAAACCTTTGCATAAATCCTCCAATTGTTTCATGGGTTGTTGGTTGAGTCTGTTTTGGTGGGTTGTTGGTTCAGTCTGCCTTCTGAGTCAGTAGTAGCGGGTTTGATTTTTGTTTTGTTTATTGATTTTGGTCGGGGCTAACATATTGTATCATTAATGTAAATGTTGGTTTTGTGCCTGTATGTACATTACTCTCCTTCTGTGCAAACCCCCTCATACCACAAAACAGTTGTTAAAAAAGTTATTGCACAGCCAGCTGCCAAGCTAAAACTGTTGTACTGTACTTATGTTTATCAGCTGTTCAGTATCCAAAGTATGGGATTTGACTTAAAAAATGTACTATTTAATATAGATCTTCATCAAAAGTGCCAAATCACAAAGTCTATGCCACATATTAGGTGCTTACCTATGAAATTTACATTTTGTATAGAGTTTTTTAAGCAGAATTTTTTTTTATACTAACATTATATTATTTATTTCTGGATCTAAACATCCAAATCCAACAAAATCTTTTGAGTCTGTTAGACAAATCATTAAGTTTAATTAGCTTCATTTGTTTTTAAAATTGAAAAAGAGCTGTAAACATTAAAACAAATCTAAGCATCGAATCTGGCAGCACATGGTACAAACTCTTTTATTTTACCTAACATTAAACATAATACAAAAATTAACTTTTGTAAATGTATAATTTTATGAAAAGAATAGTCAACTTTTCAATTAAATATTAATCTTCAGGTTAAATGTGAAATTACAGTAATTTGCCCCTCTTGCCCATCATCCCTAAAGTCCATAATAATATTATAAATTGCACTTTCTAAAATTTCTTAAAATGGTAATTTTTTATTAGGAATCCTATAATTTGCAGTTTTCACTAAAATTTAGGCATTTATTTTAAAATCACAGAGAGAGAGACTTTTATTATTGGTAATAATAATAATAATCATCATAGATTATAGATTAAATGGATCATTGGGGGTGATTCTGCTTTACACCAACAAACTTATTTTGGATTACTCCTGTCATTTGCTTTCTTCTAGATAAGAAAAGAGACGAGAGATGTTTAGTCCTGTCAAATTAAAATTAGTCCTGTCAACTAAGGCATTTCACAACGTGTTTAGTGCATAAGTAAAGAAGTCATGACTAAAATACAGCCTTTGACAGGACTAAATTTGGTAGGTTATCATTTATCCCTTTTCTTTTTTTTTGAGGTAAGACAATGACAGGACTAAGCTAAAACAAGTCGGTGTAAAGCAGAATCACGCCTATTGCTAGGATAAAAAAAATCTCATGTATCTGTGTATGAAATAACTTTAATTATACATTAAAGCGTATCAGAAGGTTGCGTGTTCATATCACAGGGTCACCAGTTTAGGGGCAGCGAGGGTGACTGCCACTGGGTGATGACGAGGACGATGAGGGTTCATGAATGAAAGATGTTGCTCGTGTCGAGAGTCGAGATCGAATGTGATCGGATCTGACCTCCTTTAATGGGCTACCTTTATTTATACAAGCTGTGTACATAAATAAGGAGGGTAGATACATTTTAGTAAACCCTATAGGTGGGTACCTACAGGGGCAATTGTACTGATGCACATGTTATTCTGTTTGCAGTGCCTATTTGGTGCGCGTGCGGGCGCAAGTGATGTGCCGCGACGAGGGCACCGGGGGATGGGTGGCGCTGGGCGGCGGCGGCCTGGCCCACGTCATGGTCGGCAAGCGGCCGAGGGCCACTAGAAGGGGCTCCGGTCAGTGCTTTTGTCACTGTTAGCCGATATAATTTTTTTTAACTGTCAAATGTTACAAATCCAAAATGCCGTGTGCCTGCGCTTTGTATTAATGTCACAAAAGGGCGGTCTGTGATATTTATAATTTAATTTAATATTATCTACCTACTTTCATTAATATGTGGTTATTGAGATTGGTTATACAATTACCTATCTATCAGGGTTGGAAAAAATCATGATTTAAAAAAAAATTAAATAAAGCACGTTTTTTTAAAAACCCTTTTTTTATTTTTTCATTTTATTAATTAATTTGCGCAAAACGGAACGGGGATTGAGTGGACTGGACTCAAGGGATTGCGCGGACGGACACAGCGACGGATTCAGTGTAAAAAACCCATCTTCCTGTGTATGCAGTTTAAAAGTACAGACTACCTATATAGAGATTTTCTCTTGGGTTTCTATAGAAATCTAGTATATAAAAATAAGTCTGGTTTTCTTCCTGACACTATAACTCCAGAATGCACGAACCGATTTCCACGGTTTTGCATTCGTTGGAAAGGTCTTGGGCTCCGTGAGGTTTATAGCAAGCAGGAAAAATTTCAACAGAAAAGCGGGAAAATCTTATAAGCATTGCACCCGTGCGAAGCTAGTTAATTAATAAATTAATTAATATGATCCTATTTTTAATTTCTTATGTTGTTTTATGAAAATAAACAAACCGTCCGCAAAATTTTAAAACCGTCCCTTTTCCTATTACAGACTGTCTGAAACTGATTGACGGAGACTCTGGTTTTTTTTTTATATTGATTTCTGTGAAATTAAACATTTTTTATTAAATCATTGATTTTTATTGAAAAAATCATTTCATTTATGATTGAATCGTGCCAACCCTATGCTATCTATGTTATTAGCCCTAGTATATTAATGTATTGTGTAACTGTTTTTTAACCCAAATAAAAGAAGTGTAAACCCAACACCCAAATAAGTGTAGACATCTTAATGTTCGCAGGCGGCGAGAGCAATGGCGACACGACGTCCTCTTCATCCACCACGCACGAGTATTACATTCATGGCAGGCGGATCAGCGACAATATGGTGAGTAATGGGCCATTTACACGAGGGCAATCCACTAAGACAATCCACTAATAGCTTCGTGTAAATGGAGAGTCCACTGCAATGGATTGTCCTCAAGTTTAGTGGATTGCCCTCGTGTAAATGGCCCATAATGTCACTCATTGGGTTCAAGCTAGACATGCCACTAATATTCGTTAAGTATTTGGTGTTCGGCTGAATAACGAAATGAAAAAAATATAATAATAGTAGGCGAGGTACTGATCCGTCTTGAAAGAATATTCTGGCGACGACGAGAATGGCTTGAGGAACGTCTCCTTGTAATACGGGAGCCAGGAGACGAACTGGTAAAATAAAAAAAATATAAATAATCTCACACCTTTCATCCCCGAGGGGGTAGGCAGAGGTATTCCATTACTGGATATACCCACATTTCACGAGATACATTGGACCCCTAAACGTGATAGGTGGTGAGCCCATCGCCGGACCGGGTCTATTTACACGTCTCAGAATTAATTCTGAGACCTGCGGGTTTCCTCACGATGTTTTCCTTCACCGTCGAGCTAGTGATGAATATGTACGTAAGATTTAAAAAAACTCATTGGTAAAAATTAACCTAATGAAAAAAAATCATAAGGTTTTTTTTTCGGGGTAATTTTTCTCCCATACCCCTGTCATAGACAAGGCCTGTGTGCTAACACCATTCATACTAGTCGCATTTGCTACTTCTCGTACTTTCATTCATCATCCTATTCTTACTTGTGTTGTGCTGTACAATTTTTACTTAACTTACATAATTATTATTGCTCGCACGTTGCCGACATTACGTGTAAAATAGTTTAGTTAGATATTTTATATGTATGTTAGTTGTAAGGTATATATAATATGGGCCTCTGTTTACGTTATATAAGATCTATTAATGTAAATATTGCCTGAAATAAAGATTTATTATTATTATCTTACAGTACTAACTTATTTCTTAAGATTTTACTCTTATAGTTATAATATATTCACTAAATTATTCTAACATAGTTTCTTTCCGACCATTAAATAAATAAATAAAAGTCAAAATATCTTCCACAGGTGGTACTGGAATGCACTATAAAGAAGGATTTCCAGTATAACAAGGTGATGCCAACGTTCCACCACTGGGTGACGGACGAGAAGCGATTTGGGCTCACCTTTCAGACGGCGGCCGACGCTCGAGCCTTCGACAAGGGCGTCCGCACTGCTATTGAAGAGTTGCTAGACGGTAAGGCTACATTACATCAGTATAGTCATAGTCATATAATTTATTGCGGCATGTGACATATAACTGTGAAATAGGGGTCAAAAGTGGCTCCAAATGGTTCGTGTAATATTTTATATTACACACGGTGCTGCTCGCCGTTCTGTTACTTGAACTTGGCTTGACACGCTACCGCGAAAAAAACGACTTCAAACGAGAAACTAAAAAAAGAAAAAAAACCCTAGCACGATTTTCGAAGGTTCCCCTCGATTTCTTTGGGATGCCATCATCATATCCTTGTTTCCTTATCATGGTACCTTACCAACAAAGAAAAGAATCGTCAAATTCGGTTCATAAGCGACGCAGTTATCCGCGAACATACATAAAAATATTCATAAAGTCGAATTGAGATTTGAAACTCCCTCTTTTCTTGAAATCGGTTAACAAACAACTCTAAAGAGTAAAAAACCGACTTCGATTAATGTCACTAAAAGTATCACCAATTTTAATCATCATTTTTAAACTTTTGTTGAGTTTTATAAAACCATTAGAGAGATTTCGATAAAATTTAAATAGGATCACCTCTGATGAGTGATGACCTACCAAACAAAAAAAAGAATTATTAAAATCGGTTCATAATTGGCGGAGTAATGGCGTAACATACAGTCGAATTACGAACCTCCTTTTTGAAGTCGGTTGAAAAACAGTTTCATCCATCCTAAGGTTGCCTGGAAGAGATCGCTAAAAGGGATAAGACCGCCCATTGTACTTTAGTTAATGTTGGTATCCATATTGTGTTGTTTTTGGTGTACAATAAAGAGATATAGTATTGTAAAGAAGAAAATATTAAGTACTTTTTATATGATTTCACCTGCGAAATTTCACTTGCAATGATTTTTAATAACTATAAAAAATCACACTTTCTACTGGGACTGAAATATGAATAGCGAAATGAAATTCGCACAATTTGCAATTTATAAGTAGTTAGGTGAAGAAGAGGTACGACGTTTGAAAATGTATCTACAAATATTATAAAGAGGAAAGATTTGTATTCTTGTATTTTTGTAACGAATAAACTCAAAAGCTACTGGACCGATTTCAAAAATTCCTTTACCATTAGAATGCTACAATATCCCTGAGTAACATAGGCTATATTTTATCCGCAGTGATAGCCCGAACGGTTAAAGAGCCGGCCGAAAATCAGTGGGGCTCGGGTTCGAAACCTGGCATGTACCAATGAGTTCAAAACTTACGTACATATTTATCACTAGCTCGACTGTGAAGGAAAACATCGTGAGGAAACCCGCAGGTCTCAGAATTAATTCTGAGACATGTGTAAACAGACCCGGTCCGGCGATGGGCTCACCACCTATTAGGTTTAGGAGTCCAATATAATAATAATAATAGTATAATCTCACGCCTTTCATCCCCGAGGGGGTAGGCAGAGGTATTCCATTACTGGATATACCCACATTTCACGAGATATATTGGACCCCTAAACGTGATAGGTGGTGAGCCCATCGCCGGACCGGGTCTATTTACACATGTCTCAGAATGAATTCTCAGACCTGCGGGTTTCCTCACGATGTTTTCCTTCACCGTCGAGCTAGTGATAAATATGTACGTAAGTTTTTGAAAAACTCATTGGTACATGCCAGGATTCGAACCCGAGCCTCACTGATTTTCGGCCGGCTTTTTAACCGTCAGGGCTATCACTGCTCTTGAGATTATATTATATATTTTATTTTATATTTTATCCCCGTATTCATACGGGAACGACCTATCTCCAGACGTTATTTAACTTAACCGCGTGTTGTGTATTGTGACTCACTGATGTCCGTGAACTAATTTATCTAATATGCTTTCTCTCTGCCACTCATCTACCGTATACTGGATTCCTTCACGGTGAGTTTTGAGTATACTGATTTTTTTACCGTCTGGAAAAAAAATGACGTATAAGGTATCTAGAGCCGAAGTTATACACGAGATTAATTGTTAAATATAGTCATATTTAATGCAATTTACAAAATCTAGAAAATTACGCATAGTACTACGCGCAGCTGGCGGTTGTAGGTAAATTGCGCATAAATGGAAGCTACGAGCCTGTTTCTTTTTAAAATTCTATTTCAAATATATCAGTGTATTATTGACTACAATTAAGTAATGTATATTAGTTTAAGGAAGAAAAAATTTTTTTTCCAAATGAATCTATTACACTTACCTTTTTTTTCCAGACGGTAAAAAAAGTCACCTGTATAACAGTGTTATATAATGCGTGACACTTAGTTTGAGACTGGGTTCTTTCTGCTAAGAATCAGGCTTTTTTTGCGATTAAATTAACTAGAGAAATTTTGTCTTTTTGAAAAATAAAGAAAATTGTCTGAAATATAGGTTATTGTTGAGTTGGAACTCTTTTGCTTCAGCAGCATAAATACAGAGGATAATTTGAAAAGTAGGTACCATGAACCTGTGTGTGCTGCATTAGTAAATAAATATTTTATCTATCTATCTAATTCCGTACTAAAAATTATATCGTCACATGTAATTATCTCAGTACATTTTCCATACTAAATGTACGTTCTAAAATATAACAAGTAACTAATTTCACTAGGCAATCAACTCCATAATATTTAAGTTGCTTTGAAAGTCTTCTTTTCGTAACTGAAGCCTTATATAATTATAATTGCAATCGTCTTTATTTGACATTTGTTACGTGGTCAGTGCTTGCTCTACTTACACTGGCGGTAATAACAGATGTACGGAAGAAGCAATGTACGGAAGTAGGATGGATAGACAATAGGCCAGCTCTTCACAAAGCTTCAGTGACTAGGAAACTGACTGCTTGCCCTTGAAGAAGCGAGTCGTGATGATAATCGTTTGCAGGTCTGGGTGGCGCGTGGCCATCGCTTCACGCGTACAAAAAACTCAACCCAGCGCCCAGAGACGACGACGAAGACCAAAATATATTCGAGGTAATATTATAGATACACCAGAATAATAAGTATATTACACGCCTAGGGAAGTAAAATAAGAAATTGTTAAGAAATTGAAAAGCCGAGGTCAATATACATGTGATCTGAGGCTTTCCTATTTACTTCCCGAGGTGTGTATACTTTCTTTCTTATCGACGGAGGCGGAAAGCGGCAACTTTGTTTAGCGCAACGGGCCGAATTTTGCCGCCTTCCGCCCGGAGAGACGAAAAACAACTTGACCTTCTTGGTGCTGTTGGGTAAAATTGAGGCTATGATATTCAAGATATTTATAATATTTTTGTGCTTTTCACAGTGGAATTTTTACCTTTACTCTCTCACCTATCACGTTTGGGGGTCCAAAGGATATCTGGTGAAAAGTGGGTATATCCAAAAATGTAATACCTCTGCCTACCCCCTCTGGTCTATTATTATTATATGCACTGTATGTTAGAGTTGAATATCGTCTATCCAGTGTCTTAACCTGCCGTCGGACTCCCGCTCGAGTTCCGAGACGTCGACGGCGTCAAGGGCTCGCCGCAGGCACGACGAGCTCACCCAGACGCCCATACTGTCCGCCATCACGCTGCCCAGGCACCCGCACCCAGGTACGTCATCATCATCATCACCGTCATCATCATCATCAGAGATTATCATAACTTAAGAATAGAGTAGGGGACTATCGAAATAAAATTCTTAAATTAGCACCTGCACCCAGATACGTCATCACCGGTCATCATTGTCATCATCATCAGATTATACCTTAAGAATAGACCAGGGGACTATCGAAATAGAATTCATTAATTAGCACCCGCATCCAGGCACTTATCATCATTGGTCATCATCTGTCATAATCTCGGCAGATTATAATTTAAGATTAGGTTACAATTTTAAATCATGTACAGTCAAGAGCACGTCGCGCTTAACACGTTGGACTTTGCAACGTTCTTATTACTATCGACTTAGAGTTAGACTTAGGTCAGACTCGCACTACAAGCGGAAAGCTTCATGTGGATGTGTGTTAGGCGCACAATATCACATTCGCAAATGCCACATTCGCAAAATGCCACATTCGAAAAATGCCACATTCGCAAAAATGCCACATCGCAAAATGCCACACAGCCAAATGCCACATTAGCAAAATGCCACACAGCAAAATGCCACACTAACAAAGTGCCATACTTGCTAAACTCCCTTTCTTGCAGTATGTTCGAGAGTGTGGCATTATGCGAAAATGGCATTTTGATAATGTGGCGTTCTGAGAATGTGACATTTTGCGAAAATCGAATGTGTCATTTTGCGAATGTGGCATTGTGCGATTAATCCCTTCATGTGCCCTTGACTGTACTGTCTGTCTGGTCATTACAGATTCGCTGAAGCAGTTCGAGCTACAGTACGATGATAAGTTGGAAGAATCGGACCCTGATCGCTGCCCATACGTTCACGTCAGCGCTGTGAGTAGCTTGACCCTACTGTTAAATATTCATTTGGGGCCGTTCAAATATTACGTAAGCAGATTTATTACAATTATTTACCCCCCATCCCCCTTGTCAGCAAAAGTAAGCAAAGCTCTTACCCCCTCCCCCCATGCTTACGTAAACATTTTTCAATTATAAATATTTTATTTTTATTTTATAATAACTCCCGTGCCGGATCGTTCCTGGTGCAGAGGCTGGCCCTCGAAATCCAGCGCGGAAACGCGGCCAGCGTGATGGGCACCTTTGCACCGGGAACGATTAGGGGCGGGTTATTTAATCAACTTTACTTAAATTATTATTGTAATTTTTTTTTATGACAAATAAATGTGTGAATAATACAAAGGAATAAATTTTATAATTATAATGTTATAAATTATAATTTAAAAAATAAGAAAATAGATTTAGGATAGAGATAAGATTTTACTGATATAGTATTCAATATATATTAAGGGACACAAATATTATAATCTTACGAACATAACAAATCCCCGAAAATGCGTTTCGTTTGCAAGCATAGACAATGTGGAGATGGCCATTCGTGTAAAAAACTAAATAACTGCCGATGACGTAATCATCATCTAGACTCCCCTACCCCCCCCCCAACCCCCCCCCCCCCCTTGTCATCTAAAATAAGCAAAACAACCCATACACCCCTACATTGTGCTCACGTAATACTTGAACGGCCCCTTACGTGGTTCAAGACTGTTTCGTCAGGTTGGTGAAGAAAACATGTTGTTACATCACCTTCAAAATTTTTGCATTGGCAATTTAACCATCAGCACTAAACACGTAACGAAATTAAAGATTTTCAGCTCTGCTTCAGAGTCTTTGCACAATATAGTAATAGTATATTACACATCTAGGGAAGTAAAATAAGAAATGTCTCATATCACATGTAATTGTCGACCGAGGACCTATACAAACATGTGATCTGAGGCTTTCTTATTTACTTCCCGATGTGTGTATACTTTTTTTATTTTCGACGGAGGCGGAAAGCAGGCTGAAATTTGCCACTTTCCGCCGAAGAGATGAAAAAGAGTGTGTTGAAGAGACTCTATGCCCGCTTCTTATAAATAAAATAAATAATCTCACGCTTTTTATCGCTCGGGGAAATGAAAAATACTTATTGAATGTCCGCTATTATATTATTATTATTTTATTATATTATGAATGTCTGTTTGTTAATCGACACTAAAACGATATTGCATAATTAAATTTTCAAAAAGTATGTCATATACAGATATGGTTTCGTTACAGTTTTATTATATGTAAGTATAGATTTAAATTGTTTTATATGGATATTCCAGATTCACGAATACACGTACCCACAAATGGGCGTGGGAAGCTCAGAGAAGTCATCGCCCAACACCAAGCCGCCGCTGCTCAAACGTGATTCTGGTACTTCAATTTTCTTTTTTCCAAAGTCAGTCAAAATTCTTTTATTTCAGTAGGTATAAAAAAAACACTTTGAAATGTCAATATAAACAAGGCACACTAAACTCGTCCATGAGGATTGGCTAAATGTGAACAGCAGCCCATCTCCACCGACGAGTTGCTGGTTCCAAATGCAGTACACAGAGAAGAGCCAGCAAGAAACTCAAGGGCAGCTCTTTTTAGTCTCATGTCTTACTAGTAAATATGGTTCACAATAATAATTATAATGAATAGCCTTACATAGCGCTGAGTCGGTTAAACCCATGCATTTTGGTCTACTAAGTAGTCGGTAATTTTATAGTAGCCTTTTTTATATAATGTTTGCTTAACTATTGTTTTAAATTTGTCAAGAGGCAAATTTTGTAATGCAATAGGAATCTTATTGTAAAAGCGTATACATTGACCCTTACATGATTCGGTAACTTTAGATAATCGACTAACATAAGCAGCCAGTTCATTCTTATTTCTAGTGTTTATACAATGTCTGTCACTATTTTTATATAAAACTCACTATTTTTTCTTTAAAACTACGCAACGGATTTTGATTCGTTTATTTTTTAAATATATAGAAGGGAAGCGAGGGCGGGTCGGTGGTATAATATAAAACTTTCTTTTGAATCACTCATTAATAATAATAATATAATCTCACGCCTTTCATCCCCGAGGGGGTAGGCAGAGGTATTCCATTACTGGATATACACACATTTCACGAGATACATTGGACCCCTAAACGTGATAGGTGGTGAGCCCATCGCCGCACAGTGGGCTGAAAATCGACTTTTATAGACTTAGGGAATTGAATTTTTTATGTGTCTTGTTTTTAATGCAAATAGCTTCTGTTCAGGAATACTAAGCTCAAACAAATCATCTGTGTTAATTTAACCTGAAAACTGTTGAACTATAATTTTTTTTCAGAAAATTTGTATGGAGCTAGTATTAAAAATTGGTGTATCTCTGAAACCGCAAGGAAAACCGTAATATCCTTTGAGACCATCATAAAGCTAATTATTTATGATTTTTCGACATACTCCGTATAACGGTTACACCTGCGGAATTTTTATTAAAAATTGTCAAAAAATTCAATATTTTATTTACTACTTCATTGTTACGTTTTCACGATAAAAGTGGCAAATATGCATATTAGGACCTAAAAATGGATTAAAAACTATATCTAATGTAAAATATAGATTTTTTTATTGTTTAAAAAAGAACAAAGAGGTTTTAGAATTTGATTTAAATAACTATATTTAAACACACAATACCTTTATATGTATATTTCAAAAAATATAACTATGTATGTGATAAATACAGAACACCATGAAAAAATATTACATAAATGAAAACAAAATAAATAATCTAAAATGTTAAAATAAACACTATGGAATATAAATTCTAAAGAATAATAATTGTTAATATCACTAATAATAAATAATCGTCATTAAATTATAACCTATCTTCTCCATCAGTATCTTCAGATTCTAATTCGGAATCAGGATCTACGTTGGAAATATCTAAAAACTCCATTTGAGTGTCCTTAAACTTTATTAAATTGAGATTTTCAGTGAAGAACGTCTTCTTTTCCTTGGTGCCGAAATTGGGTCTAGTAGCACTGATGAGAGGATCGGAAGACAGTATCAGCATATTAAGAATATCCTCTTTAGAAGCTTGTCTGCTTTTCTTGCGAGAATGGTGTTCCGTGAACCTTCTAAATACTTGAGTCATCTTGGTCACCATCCATTTTTTGCTTGTACCGGCTTTGGTTAGAAGCACCTTCAAAGCCCCACTTGGATATTAGCGTCAACTGCTTATCTTGCACATTTTCATGTAAACTTTCAATAATCCTCTTCACCATGATATCAAGTAATGCCTGTAGCATAATCCTAGCTGACGAATCCGTCACTGTCACTGATTGCTTCGGAGGATAGCACTGTTGTTTGGCTTGTTGCACTTTGTAGTAAGATGGATAAAGGTCTTGCTCCTTCTCGCGTGGCCGTCTCTCGCAACGTGATGTATTGCCACTTAGTGAGTTTTAATGAAAGGAGCAGTCCTAGCGCCTTTTCGGGTGTAAATAGCACAGTGCTAACCGGCCTTTGGAGCATTTGTTGAATTTTTGCAGCTGCTTCTGGATTCTTGAGCATATGTTCAATAACAGATGCAATACCGAACCGACGGGCATGTTGGCTCAGTTGGTAGTGACCCTGCCTTCTGAATCGGAGGTCGCGGGTTCGATCCCCGCTCGGGGCCAACATTTGTGTGCATGAACATGTCTGTTGGCTTCGTGTCTGGTCGTTTAATATTTATTTAAGTATGTCTATCAGTTGTTTAGTACCCATAGTACAGGCTCTGCCTAGTTTGGGACTGAATAACAGTGTGTAAATTGTGTCCTACAATTTATTTATTTATTTTATTTATTTATTTATTTAATATCCTGGCGACCATCTTCTTTTAAAATATGTTCGCTAGACCTCTTCTTCTTCTGTTTGTTACCAAGATCTTCAAAAGGTTTTCGATGTCTTTTTGTCATCGGTCCTACAGTAGACGTTAAGGCTTCTGGAGAGATGAGTTCTTCCGGTATTTTTTCTCTGGACTCTTGGTCGAGGAAAGTCGCACACAACTTGGCCAATCAACAATTGTCTGAAGCCATTTCTCATATTGCTTTCTGAATGTCTCACTATTTCATTTGGATTTCTTCCACCTCTGTGCAGCAGCTCGCGTAATTAAATCTCCGACAAAATTCCTTGAGAGTAACACGGTCTTCGTCATCAATATTTTCACCTAGTCGAGTTGCAACTGCTTCGAACAGTACTTCATAATTAAATGAAGTATTTTTCTCGCTTTTTAGAATAACAAACAAATCTAAGTTGGTTGCTAAACTCTCCATTTTTATATTTTACGGTCACAAATGTTCACGGTCAAGAAGTTCGTATTTAACTAAAATATGAAGTAAAATGTATGTCTATTTATTGCTGCCTACCAGATATTTAAATCATTGCATTAATTATGATGAGCGGTAGATTAACAACAGCAATTGCATCTCTTTTGTTATGCTAGCCTCATTAAGGCACTATAGTACTTACAACCTCTTATCTGTTGAAAATATACAATAATTGGTTAATTGATAATCATTCATGACTAATTTTAAATATGGATATAATATAATATTGTTAAGGCTCATCTCATTAGTTATTGAATACTAATTATACGAATACCTGGAAAATTACATGCAAAAGATATTAAACAAGGCGTGTAACACACCATCAATAACGTGTACGTTTAGACGTGTTGTCACTCTATGCCAATAGATGGCGCCACCGTCGAATTAGAACGCGCTATCGTTTGGTGTTCGCAAAAACATGACCTCCGGCCGTGCGGATTGTTATTTATTCGAGCATTTCGAGCTAACAGTGACATCTCGTATTAGCTTCCGATTCTGCTTCCACTTGTGGGACGTTATTAGGACTAATCTAGATTCTGTCTGAGCTATCTACCTTACTTACGCGCTTCCACTTGTGGGACATGTAACGTAGGCTAGGTCATCTAGGTCTTAGTTAGACTACGTTCAAGTTGTAAACTTAAAGTGCAATAATAAAAGCTGTACGTAACTAACCTCGTGTTTTCAAAACTCCTAAGTCTACAAGAACCTCCGTTATAGGCGTCATTTTCTTTTTATACTCTTTCTATAAATAACTTTAAGAACCATTACACCCTAAAATGCATATTTGCCACTTTTATCGTGAAAACGTAACAATGAAGTAGTAAATAAAATATTGAATTTTTTGACAATTTTTAATAAAAATTCCGCAGGTGTAACCGTTATACGGAGTATGTCGAAAAATCATAAATAATTAGCTTTATGATGGTCTCAAAGGATATTACGGTTTTCCTTGCGGTTTCAGAGATACACCAATTTTTAATACTAGCTCCATACAAATTTTCTGAAAAAAAATTATAGTTCAACAGTTTTCAGGTTAAATTAACACAGATGATTTGTTTGAGCTTAGTATTCCTGAACAGAAGCTATTTGCATTAAAAACAAGACACATAAAAAATTCAATTCCCTAAGTCTATGAAAGTCGATTTTCAGCCCACTGTGCGCCGGACCGTGTCTATTTACACATTGCGGGTGTCCTCACGATGTTTTCCTTCACCGTCGAGTTACTGATAAATATGTACGTAAGTTTTTGAAAACCTCATTGGTACATGCCAGGATTCGAACCCAAGCCTCACTGATTTTCGGCCGGCTCTTTAACCTTCCTTCCTATATTCCTTTTTCAGGTTCAATAAAGAAGTGCGGGTACAGTGGGCCACCGCCACTGCCCGATAAGAAGCCGGCCGAGCAGTTCCAAGCCCGACTCAAGTGCAGGTCAGTGTTTGAATAATAAAAAAAAACTTTATTTATTAAACTTTTTTGAGGCATTATTGGGTTCGATTCTGATTTACACCGCCTAATCTTAGTTAACTCCTGTCTTTGTCTTACCTCAAAAAAAAAGGATAGAAGATTACCGAATTTAGTCCTGTCAGAGGCTGTATTTTAGTCGTGACTTCTTTACTTATGCACTAAATGCCTTAGTTGACAGGACTAAATATCTCTCGTCTCTTTTCTTTTATAGGAGAAAGAAAATGACAGGACTAAACTAAAATAAGAAATGCAGAATCTCGATTAATGCAGAATATAGGTACTGGACTCGTCCAGTACCTATATTCTAAAAGTCATTTTGTAATCTGGGTTAAGTGCTTCATCACTGGACACTCAACGTCTAAAATGGTCTTGAGGAGGCTGTTGGGGCTGACACGAATTCTGTTCAGTTTTTTCGTAGCATAGCAAAGAGATTAAAATATAATAGGACAGAGGGAACAAAGCGAGGAAAATTTGAAACCAAAAGTTATTCCAAGTGGAATAAGTCGAGTACAATTTCGACCTGACATTTTCGAACACGAACGACAGCTCGCGTTCATACTGACGTGACGCTTAAGAGAAACATGCTTCAAAGTTTTGTATGAACATATTCCCAATGCCCCCTCTATGTCCTATTATTTTTAAATCTCTTTGTAGCACAGCCATTAAGCTGTCGACACCATCTTGGAGTAATAATGTGTCAAGCTGTACGTGCTCTTGACTACTTGCTGGTTCTTCTCGAGGTACTGTATTTGGAATCAGCAACTCGTCGGTGGAGATATTATGCTGCTGTTTACATTTAGCCAATCTTCATGGACGAGTTTAAAGTGCCTTGTTGTTAGACTATTGACATTTCTAAGTGTAATTTTTAATTGGGTAGTTGACAGCATCGAAATTAAATAGCGAGTAGTCATACTTTAAAAAGATTATCCCAAAACACCTCAAAATATGTATTTCGATTTTCAATTTACAATTATAACAAATTTAAAAATAATAAATCAATCAAAAAAAGTGCTGCAATTGAGTACTACAAACTATGACGTCACGGTTTGCTATTTCAGTACATTTTCCATAGTAAAATTTCGTTTTGACAGATCGTAAAAAGTAACTGATTTGACTAGGTAGGACACAACCCTATTACCTACAGAAATAAAAACATTTTCATTTTTCAATAGACTTGTGTGTTGTTTGGTCAGGCATTGCCACGAGTGGTACCTGGAGAGTGCTAACCGCGCCGGTGCGTGCGAGTTCGCTCCCGACTGCTTTAGGTCCTGCATCGACTGCGTTTCGTGCATCAAGTGCGCACAGGTACAGGCGACACTCTATTTTAATAGAATTAAAAAAAAAATTGCCGGTATGTTTTTTGCACAAGTGGAAAAAACGTTTTTTTTTAATGGAATATTCCAATTTTTTTTTATATTTGAACGGCTCCTCCCTAGGCGCCGGTGGCATGTATAGTGCAAAGAAAAAATCTGAAAAAAATGAATATGTTCCTAAACTTTTCTTGGAATATTTCAACGACACGTCACTAGGCGCCGGTGACATGTCAAGTGTGTAATTAAATTAAAGATTAACAAATGTTTTTGTATTCAACTTCTGTAATTTTGCGATTCATCCGAATTATTTGTAAATAGTATCATAGAGAGAGAAATATCTGTACTACATATGGTTGGGTACGGATGATATTTTGTGTTTATGTCTGTTATTTATTGGTCAAATGTTGCACATTGCAGTGCATGCTGTACCACTGCATGTCAGACGCGGAGGGCGACTTCATGATGCACCCCTGCGCCTGCGGACCGCCAGACCACGCCTGCACTAAGAGGTAAGCTATTCCGACGACGATGGATGGATGACAATATGATACTCCGAATACGACCACTGCGCTATAAGGGAAACTATTCCAATTTTAACTGATTGCGCCAGATGAAAAATATTCCAATTTAAACTGCGTGCACCAGATGAAAAACTATTCCAATTTTATCCGATTGCACAATTAGGAAAACTATTCCAATTTTAAGTGATTGAGACACAAGGAAATCTATTCCAATTTTAACCGATTGCGTTAGAAGGAAAGCTATTCCAATTTTAACCGATTGTGTAAGAAGGAAAGCTATTCCAATTTTTACCGATTGCGTTAGAAGCAAAGCTATTCCAATTTTATCCGATTGCACTAGGAGGAAAATTATTCCAATTTTAGCCGCTTGCGTCAGGAGGAAAAGTGTTCCCATTTTAGTCAAATGCAAATGTACAATATGTAATCCGTTTTGGATGTGTGTATTACTAGCAGAGCCCCGCGGTTTACCCGCGTAGTCGCCGTTCCCGTGGGAATACGTCAATAAAATATAGCCTTTGTTACTCAGGAATAATGTAGCATTCTAATGGTAAAAGAATTTTTGTAATCGGTCCAGTAATTTTTGAGTTTATTTGTTACAAAATAACTCTATAAAATATTAGTGTAGATTAATAGAGCAGTGGAATTATTTAATTATAGCATTTACAGCAGTCAATGGACTCGACTCTGCAGACCAGCTAAAATTCCAAATTTTTTAGCTCTATTCTATTCCACCGCTTTGGACCGGAAAGGGACAGAAACAATAACAAAATTGAACCTTATGAACGCATTCACACCTTATTCAAATATACTTGTTTAGCAATGATGTGACAGATAACTTGACATCAAATTAGGGTTTTTACATGTTTGACATTACTCTGTAGTCTATGGTTTGTTTCTGTCCATTTTCTTCCGTATTCTATGGAGAAGGATAGGCTAACTTAAAATTAGGAATTTTATGCTGGTCTGAAGAATCGAGTCCATTGAAGTCATGATCGTATCCCACAGGTGGTTGGGCATCTCGCTGCTGTCCCTGGTGGTGCCCTGTCTGTGGTGCTATCTGCCTCTGCGCTGCGCACACGCAGCCGCCACCAAAGCGGCTTTAGCTGGGGGCTACCACGCCCCCCACCAGTCCCAGCCCCACAACAAGTAGCCGGCCCACCCGCAGCCGGAACATTCGGGGGCTGCAGACCTGGACATTTCCATTTAGGGGATGCTTCAAAGACCTGGGAGAAGATGGAGTAGGGCTACTGAAGGCCAACACCTGGGTGCTACTGAAGACCTGGACCTACCAGGGAGATCCAGGCCTCAAAGATGACCTGGAAAAAGGCAGGGCGGAAGTACAACAGACACCTGGGGAGGTTGAGATGCATCAAAAGACAGATGCTGAAGACCTGGCCATTTGCATGTAGGGAGAGATGATGCTTCAAAGAAAACCTGGAAAAGGACAGGGTTGAAGTGCAACAGATACCTGGGGACGAGGTTGAGAGGCATCAAAAGACAGATGAGGGTATCTGGACACCTGGCGTCTGCTGAAGACCTGGAAATTTCCATGTAGAAGATGCTTCAAAGAACACCTAGGAGAATTTGGGGTCAAGTGACTTCCAGGGTCCTTCCAGCTCCAGGCCTCAAAGAAGATCTGGGAAAAGAACTAGACAGGGTCAAAGTACACCTGAGACCGCGGTTGAGATGCATCAATAGACAGATGCTGAAGACCTGGAGATTTCTCTGTAGGATGGTGGAGATCAAGACCTTAAAGGAGACCTGGAACTGTAAGCTGGGCGGGATAAAGATGTTCAAGCGGCGCCTGGACGGGGAATTAGACAGGCCAGAGTATAAAAGACACTTGGATAAGATCTGAAGACCTGGAACTTTCCATGTACAGAGATCGGAGGCTTCAAATAACACTCGAAGGACAACTCGATAAGCCCAAGTAGCAGTCCAGAAAAGCTCTGAAAACCTGGACCTCAATAGGCTGAGTTTCCCGAGATTGAGTTACCTTGGTGCGTGCATGCATACTAGAATGGCTGCTAATAGAATTGTCTATAGATTTATTAAAGAGAAAGACAGATTAACAGTATGCTATGCATCAAATTTTAGACTCTACTGCCTGGTCTTATACCAAGTAATAAATATTTGTCGTCAAAATCAACCAAGGTCTATGAAGGAACCAAGCAATTACAAATGCACCTAACTTGATATTTATCAATTCCTGAATTATGTGTCCATAAAAAAAATTGAACCTAGTATCAGTCGATACCATTCAGAATCTACAAGCGGTTTTAACTACAAATAATTCTACCTACTTACAAAAGTTACTGTGGTATCCAGATAATTTATAAGATGCTGTTATATGGAGTAAAAGCGACAAAATATAATGTGTTAGTGCCTCAAGTGTACTGTTTTATCAACTATCGTATACTGTGAGGAAGCAAGAAAGTTTCGGTAAGTGTAAAATAAGTGCTGAAAAAAATGGCAGGAAAATTATATATAAATGTTAAGTGTCAGACAAAAAATATACTAAGTGCTTGTATGTGAAATTATGTGACGTTTACATAAAAATATAGTTATAAAAAGGCTAGAATCGGGATACTAGTCTTATGACTACGGACCCTTGTGTTTGTTGTTAATGTAATCTATGGCAATGTCATGTATAGTTTATCTTTCGGTTAAGAGGATGTGTACGATGGTTTAATTTTGTGCTTTGAATTCGAGTAGTTAAAGCCGGAATCTATATTTAGCGATCAAAACAGGTACCCAATATTTAGCTAAAAAATATGAAAGGTTTAAGAAGTATTTATAAATAAACAAGAAGTAAAGTGTCCGTTAAAAAATAGTGCTGGTCACAAAATTTGCAAAAAATCAATTAATGTGATCTATTACCAGCAATCAGCAATTTATGGAATGTTAAGTTAATGTTTGAATGCTTAAGTAATTCGTATTTATGTAAAATTATCTATTTAATAATAAATATTTACTTATTCTTAATTCTGCGACGGAAAATCGCAAATGGAGTGGGAAAACCGAAGAAGTGTCGTGTCAAAGACTTTTTTATAATGGCAACACTAAAGTGAGGTGATTGAACACTAAAAAGTGACAGTTTGTGAACGTTTACCGAATTGAAGTGGAAATTTTATTGGTAGAGTCTTGAATTTTATTCAAACTCTTAAATGTTGCCACTTTGCGAATACTATTTATACTAATATTTAAATTTGGTGTTTGACTGAACAGCTTTGATTCGCCATGGTTCAAGTGATGTGTAATTTAAATTTTTGTATACAAAATAAATGTGCCATAGAAATAATGAGGTGAAATGGTTCTTTTTCATAAATAATTTTATGAATTTTAAAATTATTTATAAGGGTTTCTGGTCTTCCACGGCTATTTGACTTTTGTGGTAAATATTCCTGTTTAGGAGAGCAAAATTATTGTGTTTGTTTCGGTGATTGTGCGGATTTCAAAACTTAACACTGATATAGGTATACTTGTGTATCAAATCTATTAGAAATCCAAACAAGTTAAATTTTGCGAGTTTATTAATTGATGTACATGACAAATTTATTATACAAAAGTTTACATATCTCATTAATGTTATATTGTACTTGTAAACTTTTAACGCTTCTTCACACAGCTTTTTAAGTTATCAGTGTTATCACAGATGTACATTACAGTACATAATTTTTCTTCTCAAATAATTAGAATTACATTATATACGGGTTGTATTTATTATCTAGAAAATACTTTTTGCAATGCAAGCACATTTTGTACATTTTTTCTTTATTTGTAAATTGTTTTGCATCTTTTTCTACTTAATATTGTATGTAAAGTTAATGTGTTATTGTAATGTCACTTAATAACAATTGTATTTATTATTAGAATTAAAGCATAGTTATCATTATACGTTGAAATTTTAAATACATTATATAAATGTTCATGTGAAAAATTACATTGACTTCGTAAATAGATTTTAAGTACATACCTATTATTAAATATATATAAATTATTGAAAAAAATATCACACATTGCAACTTTCTTTACGAATCTAAAAAAAATTGAACAAATATTTTTTCAATTCATTCTCGTTGTTTTACTCATTCAGTTTTAAATAAAAAATGACCAAATGTTTTTGTATATTTATAAATAAGATTTAAACGAAACTGTCTTGGGTACCACTTTTAAACAAGGTCTAATACTTGTTTAATAAAAACAATTTATCCTAATCGAAATAAAACAATTTAATGAAGAAAAAAATATAAAATATTCGAAATATTTATAGGAAATGTACAGAGGGCTCACTTATGAAGATTTTGACTATTTTATGTTTTCATTTGCAATAACGATTGCTATAGATAAATCGTTATGGCGAACAATGTCAGGATCGAAAACTGATGATAAAACTTAAAATCGGGAGTAGTGGACCCTTTGAAAGCGGCTACCCTAAATAGTTTCGGAATTGTTACTCCGCATTAAAACTTTGATGAAATTTTAAATATTGTATTTGAAATAAGTAAATGTGTTAAGTGTTTAATTAAATTACATTTAAGAACTGAATTTTAACTTTTTTTAATAGGTAATATTAAACTCAAACATCCAAACTATTGAATTATAATATCTGATATTTTATATTTCTGTTTTTAAAGTAAGTCTTAAATAGAGATATAAAGAGACTATACTGTAGTAATTTTAACTCTGTGTAAGATAAACCACTATCTGTTTATGTTTATTTTAGTAAGCAGAAACAAATTCAATAATAAACCAAAGCGTAGTAGGTCCGTATATACTGCGGGCCGGGACGGTTGTATTAAATGTATTGAAATATGAAATAAATTATCGTATATGAATGCAGTTTTCGTATTATTTTGAACTGACTATTTTTAAGACTATCTTTGGTGCTACTTAACCTGTAAATGACGTCATTTGGAGGTCAAGTTGTCATTATATATTTTCTGAATGAAACCTGAACTAAGACTTAAATGCCGAATCAATAAGAAATCGTCAAAATAAAAATAAACTAACTGTAAGATAAATGATTTTAATTTTTAACAGTCAATATTTACACTGTAAACTAAAAACGAAAATGTGAAATAGGCACATTAAAAAATATAAATGAAGAGGAACAACTTTATATAAAATTTTATAGACATGTTACAATGTAGCATATTATAATATAACACATCCATAAAATTTAATAAATGAAATAGTTTTTTTTCTCTTAACACAAATTAATTACAAATAGATACTTATAAATATTGTCAGGCACTTAGGTATACATGTATTTCCTATTTGATATTATTTTCTGATTAAATAATAGTCCTTACGTAATTATTATAATTGTAGTGGGTAGGTACTTGAAATATAGAAATACTTCAATCATTTTCAGTTTTCTCGAAAATCATTTTTATTATTTTGCAAGCTATAACAACGGTGAAGAAAATACGTGATTTAGTCTAGGCAATAAAGGTAGTGGACCCCAACATTAATTCCTCAGTCGATGAAACTTTGCAGGATTGTAGTATAGTATGAGACAATACTTGCAAAAAAAAAATCCAAAAAAAAAACCTAACCGAAGTTAGGTTTTTATACTAAAAAAAAACTTTTTTTTTGGTTGATAATTTGATAATTTCTAAAAATAATGTAGCGAGACGGTTTTTATTTATGATTTTCCTATTGTAAGTCCACAGCGACTATTAAATGACATTCCAGTTAAAAAAATGGACTGAGCAATTTTCCCGTGCAAGGTACATTTACGTCTGAGTTTTGTCGTTTCTACCAGGAGATTTTTTTGGATATTTCGCATATAGCTTTCTTAACACTCATGAATATTGCTGGCGAAGAAAATTTTCACTGAGCATTTTTCCCAACAAAGATATCAAATAAATAAGTATTTCAGTAAAAATACCTAACTTCGGTTAGGTTTTTTTTTTGGATTTTTTTATGCAAGTATTGTCTCATACTATACTACAATCCTGCAAAGTTTCATCGGCTGAGGAATTAATGTTGGGGTCTTCATACAAAAATCCGCTTCATTGCCTGGACTAATTCGTAAAGAATTACTTATACCTAGGCGATGAAAGAGACTGAAACGAGGGTGTCAGACGCCGTAGTCACCCCTGTTTTAAAATGAAGTATGTTCAATGGATCCATAAAGCTATAATAGATTAACCAGAAGCAAAAACTACTAAATCAACTGAAGTTTATTGCTGACAACACTAATAACAAGATGGCGGACAGGAATGAAGTTTCCCGCGCTAGTGGTGACGCTTTTGCGCGAACGAAAATTTGAGCCTGCGTAATATTGTAAACCTCCTCTGGTTCAAAGTCTTCCAACTGAGGTGTGGCGTCTGGGTAGTCATATGTTGGGGGCCTGTGGCCATCTGAAAGGTAATTAAGTTTATCACTTACCGAATAATAATGTAAGTTAAAAAAATAAAATAGCAATTAATGGCTAGTTCGAATATGCGAACCAAAGAGGTTGGAAGAAAATCATTCTTTTTCCTATTTAAACGTCTTTGACGCGAACGTACGTACGTAAGTTTAGTGCATAACGTTCCAAATTCAAAAATTTCATACGACAACCTCAGAGGTTGGAAGAAAATGAGTGCGTTACTCCAGCGGAAATTTGTCGAATATCGGCATTTGAGGGATACAGATAATTAGTTGTCCGGCTTCTGTAAATGTTGTGCAGATTTAAAAATTTGTATTGCTTATAGTTTTTGAGTAATTCAAGAAAAACAGTTTCCGCTGGAGTAACGTTACCCCAGCGGCATTTTTTTTTTTCTAATGGGAATATTGAAATAATTTTTATCTACATAATTAGTTTTCATGACGGAGTAAATGTTGCGACTTAATTTGAATTTGTATCGTTAATGGTTCCGAAGATATTCAAAAATTTCAAAATGCCGCATTTTTGATGTTTGCGTTTTTCGCTGAATTTCGGAAATGGTTAAGCGCACTATCATAATTTTTTGTACATGACTTCTTATGTCTTATTCCTAATTAGTTGTGAAATAAAAAATTAAAAATAATTTACCGTTTAGGAGTTATGTAAGCAAATAGAAAAACCCTCTAATACGTCCTAGCACTTCGAATAAGAGGTCTAGAGACTTGTTTGAAACGTTATTTTGTAGCTTGCAACTGCTTTCAGGTGTTTGTGAAGTTTCATTAGTATCCTATAAGTAATTAATAAATTATAATGAAATTTAGCTCAGTTTGGGCCTCGACGCGCAGAGCGCTATTTAACCCCCTATTAATGGACTTTCTTGTGGGATTTTTTAACCGAATAATACGTAAATAATTAGTTATATAGTTCAATTTTATACTTGTGAAATTTCAGCATCGTGCAATCAATAATTAACGAGATAATCAAAAAATACACATTTTAAGTTATTTACCGTGGTAACCCGACCGAGTTTAGATGGTCATAGAAAAGCGGCCGTTTAGTACATTATGCTAACCTTTTTAAATATATAGGATAGTTTTATAAGGTTTTTTTACAATTGCCTACACAAGTGTTAAAAAAACTTATTGACAGGTAATAATAATCGTTTCTATAAAACCTTTTAATAAAAAATACGAAAAATAAAAAGTCATTGAACTTAGGTAGATATATTTATTCTGAGAGTATCTTTTTATACAACATAAATATAAATCAAATTCAAAAACAAAATTAGATAATTATTACTGGACTAAATTATTGCGGTAGTATAGATAGTTATCATTTTTTTTTTAATTTTTTTTTGGCCTTTGCACAAGTTATCAATTTAGATATTATTATCAATTTTTGAAATTCTCCCGGGAACGGGAATAAACTGGATTCGCGCGGGCAACGCCGTTGGGCACCCGCTATCGATAATAAAATTAAATAGCATTACTATTCAGAAAAATTAAAATATATAGTTTTTTAAAAACAAGCTTTTATTATGTTCTTGTTAATATAAAAAGAACTAAAAATTTAAAAATAATAATTTAAACCTGATAAGAAAAATATCATTATAATATAATCAACACTTTTTTAATAAATAAAAGCATGTCACATAATGATTGCAAAAAGAAACATATTAAATAAATAAATAAATAAATAATTGTGCTAAATGTTCTTTAATGTTCCATCGCAATGATACTTGCTTTTATTTATTGGAAAAGTATTGATTATATAATTATATTTTTATGGCTTGCAAATAAAAAGCTGTTAATTGAAAAAATAAAATAACACTTCAACGTGGGAATAGTAGTTTGTGTCATGAGGGAGCAAAACTATATTTTTACGGCGAGGGCGTTTTTTTAAATCACGAACATAGTGAATGATTCTAGGATAGAACCCCGAACGTAGTGAGTTTTAAGGTGTTTAACTATCACTGCAGTCACTGCTACTTGAATACATTTTAAAATATAGAATACACGGAATTCGAAAGTCGGAATTCGAAAGCGCGCGCATTGCCACAGCAATTTTTCTGACAGTGTGGCACAACCATCGAACCCCATTCAGCCTTGTCAGCATATAAGTTACAATATGCTTGTCAACCTAATGCGGCGAAAAGTGGAACTAATGTTTTGATAAAGTACTTAAGCTGCAGTGGCGCCAACCTTAGATGCAAACTTATTTTGTTAATCTCTTTGGTTAAGAATGTTGCGGGATATTTTTAATTCCAAATTCACAACACTTTTATTCGCACTTAATAAGATCCTATCGGAAAAGACTTACTTTGATCCCTGTTATTGAGGACCAAAACGTCACTTTTCGAATAGATGGTATGAAAAAAATATTGTTGTTTTTCATTGCTTTTGTTAAGTTATGTACTAATTTTCAAAAACGATGTTTTGTCTCTGCCATATCTACCTAGGTATATAAATTTCGAAAAAGAATGTTTGATGAAATAGAATTAAATGTTGACTTGTCATCGTCGAGTCGAGAGGTTGCCTTTGCCGATCGATCACAGCCTCATCCTGATCTTTCAGTGGTTCGACAAGTTAACCCCAGGGTTTCATTTCCGTTCCCGTGGGAACATTCTAATCTATAATATAATACTCCCAGAAAAAGCTTTCAATTGAGCTAAATTTCATTATAATTTATTAATTACTTATAGGATACTAATGAAACTTCACAAACACCTGAAAGCAGTTGCAAGCTACAAAATAACGTTTCAAACAAGTCTCTAGACCTCTTATTCGAAGTGCTAGGACGTATTAGAGGGTTTTTCTATTTGCTTACATAACTCCTAAACGGTAAATTATTTTTAATTTTTTATTTCACAACTAATTAGGAATAAGACATAAGAAGTCATGTACAAAAAATTATGATAGTGCGCTTAACCATTTCCGAAATTCAGCGAAAAACGCAAACATCAAAAATGCGGCATTTTGAAATTTTTGAATATCTTCGGAACCATTAACGATACAAATTCAAATTAAGTCGCAACATTTACTCCGTCATGAAAACCAATTATGTAGATAAAAATTATTTCAATATTCCCATTAGAAAAAAAAAATTGCCGCTGGGGTAACGTTACTCCAGCGGAAACTGTTTTTCTTGAATTACTCAAAAACTATAAGCAATACAAATTTTTAAATCTGCACAACATTTACAGAAGCCGGACAACTAATTATCTGTATCCCTCAAATGCCGATATTCGACAAATTTCCGCTGGAGTAACGCACTCGAAGAAAATCATTCTCTTAGACAGTTTTTCTTTACAAAAACGTCTTTGATTTGAGTATTCGGTCGTTATAGTTAAATTTTATTTTTTCTTACTTCCTTGTTCTGTAGCAAAGTGTAACACAGCTGAGGGTTTGCTCCAACCAAATCTGTGAAATTATGAATTCATTAATTATTTACATCACCTACCTGTAAAAAAAACTAGCTGTTCATATGAAAAAAACGGGAAAAGTAAGCTTTACCAAGATAAAATATTTTTTAAAATCTATAATTTAGTACAGAAGTATAGAAAAATCTAAGATTTTTTTTGCTTTATTTATCCTAATGAAGGCAATGGGATCTCAACTCATACAGCCATGTCTTTCATGGATCTTACTTAGGATTAATGATAATCAACAGTAGACTTATTCCTACTTACCGATTTCTGGATGTTACTATAGCTTCGTAAACAGTTGATGGTGTGAGACCTCGGACTATGTACCTTGCACTATGGATGGGACCTAAAAACATAATCAAATGATTAAGGAACCTACCCTCATTATTTTACCGTTTGTCTCTCAAATGGTATTGAAAATAATAAGACAAGAGTTAGATTTCAATTCTCTAGTTCCAATCTCTCAGTTTCATCCATCCTAAGGTTGTCTGGAAGAGATCGCTAAAAGCGATAAGACCGCCCATTGTACAGTCAAGAGCAAGTCAAGCTTTACACTACCAGTTTAAGCTGAGCTCTGATTCATACTGCGCGTCATAAAATACAGGACTGGTTCAAAGTCCAGTGTCAAGTTTAACGTGCTCTTGACTGTACTTTAGTTAATGTTGGTATCCAATATTGTGTTGTTTTTAGGTCAGTACTAATAAGGAGTTTGAACTCAGGTGTAAACACGTCACAGTACTTAGGTACTCAACACGACACGATATTAAAAATGGTTGAACTCTGCTTCAGAGTATGCACAAAAATACCTTATTGAAATGTCTCTTGGTGTGCACACTATAACGATAGTGCACTTTTACTAAAGATTGAAGCTTCTTGAGGTAATACCTTGTGGGCTATGTATCTAGTTAAATAAGTTAAACTAAGACTATTGTTACAATGTTGTGTACATAGCTGTTTGTTTTCTCAAATAAAAAAAATCCGAAAACGTCCATCCTACGTATTTAATCGAATTTCCCATTCACTGTACACTATCATGGATATTTGCCTCTACACTATCATTATTATGAGCCAAAACCACACACAGCAAAATAAAAATTTTACAAAAAACATGACTGCTCTTTGGATTACTGGCAAAAAGACCTAGCATGCATTGGCGTAGCTGGCCCCGCTAAAACGTAGTGGTTATATCCTCTTTGGCCCCAGCCAAAGGCACTGACTATCAGCGCATACGCAAATATGTAGGTATCAAGTATGGATTTCAGTAACCCTATCCTATTATTTTTCTTTTATCTGTGTCCTGCTAATATAGCTGGATAGACACCGACAAGAGCTCTAAAATTACCAACAACAAGGTAAATCAAATAGGTATATGCTATATTATTATTAGGTCTAATTGAGGATGAAGTTATTTTATGTATGAGGAAGGGTATTTTTCTAAGGACCACAGCTTTCTAGCTACCTACGCCTATGCTTGCATGAACTGATAGTGAAGATGGATTACTGTACCATCACTGGAATCACCAGGCACGACGATTTTGCTCCACCGGTTCGCCGGAGCCTCCGTGGTAAAGCCGTCCGGTTGCGTTGTTAGGCGCCCGTAGTACGGACGCAACCATAAGTTGTATTCTAGATGTAGACAGATTTGAGTTAAATTCACGATCATCTCGCCTTTGAGGAAGATCTTTCCTTTTCAAGAATGAGGAGCATTCTACCAACTCGCCTCAACAAGAGTACATTTGATTATTTGACTGCAAAGTACCCACATTTTATCAATCTTTTGCAACTACCCGCAAATACTCACCAATGATGGTGGAGTAGGAATCCACCTCCCATATCAGTACGAAACTGGTCTCTGTGGCTCGATTCAGAGCGACATCCACTTTGAATGAAGCTGCATTTGGAACACCTGGAAATACGCCCCAGATCAGTTGAAATCCAAAATCATTTCTTTCTGTGTTCAAAAAATTATACTTCCTACTACTTTTAGGTACTTATATAAGCGCAAAAGTTTGTGAGTATGAAGCTATGGATGTTTGTTGCTCTTTTACGCAAAAACTACTGAACGGATTTTGATGAAACTTTACAGTTATACAGCTTATACATCAGAATAACACATAGACTAAGTATACTTTATCCCCGTATTCCCACGGGATCGGGAACTACGCGGGTGAAACCGCGGGACGCTGCTGGTAGGAAATAAAGGTAAAATTAATGACATTTTAGATGTAGACATGTTAAATAAGTACTTCTAAACATTGCAGTAAATGAATTTCGGTAGTACTGTGTTTGGTATTGCCAGGAATAAGACTAAATAGTTGGAAGATCGTTAATTTAATAATTTATTTAAATCGTGAAAAGTAGGTTTATCCGGAAATGGAATACATCGGCCTTCTAAGTGTAATTCTTTTTACCTACAGAATAAAATACATTTTCATTTTTGCCCCCTCAGGGATAAAAGGAGTGGCATTATTTTTTATATTTTTATTGTTAATTTAGAGTACTACACTGTACCCCACATTCTTCCTCTTTGGAGGACATTTTCGAGTTACCGGTAAGTTTAAAAGAAACATCGGCCATGCCAAGTTTGTTTTCAGCTCTGAAGGTGTAGTTCCCGAAATCAGACATCTTTACAGTCCTGAATATCAGCTGGTGGACGCTGTCTTGAACCATTTGCACAACCCTGCAAGAAATATACAGCAGAAGTTAGTCATTTGCCATCTATCGTTGTAAAAAATAGTGTTTTTTTACAACCATAGATAAAATTAAAGTTTTCCCTACAATATTATTGTTTGTTTCTTTAGTTAGATATTATTTATTTTCCCTGGTATTGTCACCAACTGAAGTAAATCTTGGGTTAAAATTAAAACTCTTTTCTGTAAATGCTTTAAATCGCGATTTATGAAGTAATATTAATTTGATAGTTACTTACTATTTTATGTTAGTTATAATAATATATTATACAGTGCGGGCAGAATATAAAAGGCATCATACAGGCGTACTGAAATTGTCAGGCAGTAGGTACTTAAGACATGAGATTAAAAAAAGCTGCCTTGAGTTGCTGGTTCTTCTCGGGGTATTGCATTTGAAACCAGCAACTCGTTGCGTGATAGATATAGGCTGCTGTTTACATTTAGCCAATCTCCATGGACGAGTTTATAGTGCCTTGTAATTCGACTGTTGACTAGTGTAGTTAATCTTTTTACCTAGAGAAATGAATGAATTTCTAGTTATTTTATTTTCATTTATTTAGCAGGTCTCAGAATTAATTCTGAATCATGTGTAACAGACCCGGTCCGGCGATGGGCTCATCAGTCATCACCTATCACGTTTAGGGGTCGAATATTCTCGTGAGAAGTGGGTATTTCCAGAAATGGAATACCTTTGCCTCGTCCTCGGGAATAAAAGGCTTGAGATATATTTTTTTTTGTCTTTTACTTAAATATAGAACAGGGATGTTGCGAATATTCGCATCCGCATCCGCAAAAGCGGAGCTTCCGCATAGATTTAGACATCTGCATCCGCATCCGCATTAATCAATGCGGATATTTATGCGGATGCGGATGTTATACAAGTTGTGACGAGAAAGAAATTGGGCCGGACCCGCGAATGGCACGTGCCGTTCGCATGAGACAATGACCAATGGGAACGAAAAATTGGTGACAAGATCCGACGCATTTGTTCTGGTACATCCTTTGTTTCTTGTAACTAAATTATTACGTGTTTGTTTGCGATGTGGGTTACTTATCGTGAAGATTTTGAGTGTTATTGTGATCAGTGATCAATGTGTGTAGATAATTGAGTATTGGAAACTCTTTATATTAGTCTTAGCTCAGCAAATTAAAATCTCCAGGAAAATGCCATTTTGTTATACCGGTAAAACCTACGTTTCATTGTAAGTAAAGTTTATAGTTTTATAACAGTATTCTTAATTTTTCCTGTGAGGTTCCTGTTATTGATTGAGTAGAATAGAATACTTCTTTATTTGCGTCAAACTTGGGTACAGATGCAAAAATACAGTTTTGGCAGTGCATACATGTTCACTATAATTAAAAGACATGCAAACACCTTTGACATAATGGACACACTTATTTTATTTTTTAATATATTAATTAATATTGTAAAAAATACGTTCATTGAGCAATTTATACAATTTTCTTTTAATAATTTTAACAGGTAAGTCTTTAATGTCATTCGGGATTTTATTATACATAACAATATATTCTAATACTCAAAGCCAATTTTATCATAATTTAATAATTTTTGGAATTGTTTCAAAGACAAGAGTGTTTGAGTCTCTGACTACGAGGGTTTATGTTACAAATTTTTCTAAACAATTCTCCATGTTGTTTAGCAAAAACGCAAATCTCATTCATGTTAGATGATAATGTCAATAAGCCATTAAGGTCTTAAATTAAAGAATGATCTGCAAGAGTCAAAGCAAGATATTCCCGTTATTGCTCTAATATTTTTTTTCTACGGAATGAATGCTCTACCTACCTACGTTTTTACTGTTGCCCCATAGGATGATACCTTTACCTATAATAAGATAATTCTTCATTCATATACTATATTTATATAAGATCCCAAACATCCGCATCCGCATCCGCGGATGTGAGCCTTCAAAAATCCGCATCCGCATTCGCATCCGCGGATGTGAAAAAATCGGCATCCGCAACATCCCTGATATAGAATATTATAAATTCGACACCTCTTTAATTTATGACTCACCTATCGTCCGTTTGGACTGCCCTCCCTTCTCTGAACCACGCCGTCCTAGCGGGAGGCACCGCGAACTCCACTTTGGCGGCCATAGCTGCTCGCAAGCCTATTGCTGTGTGGACGAAACTGCGCTCCGCCGTGACCACCGGTGCGTCTGTTTTAAACATAGGTACTTTAACATGTACGAATAATAATACAAAGGATTTCCCTAATAGTACAAATGGCGGTCTCGTGAAGGAACAAGGCGGAAAGCCGTCGTCTATCTATCGTACCTGGAAAACTGACGTAAGACAATTCCATTTCTGAGAACTTGGACAGCGCGATTTAGAACTTATGAAGCCAAGTGCTTGGCTTGCTGTCTATAGCACTTTTTGTTCTATGTAGGACGATGTCGCTACAGGCTTATTTATTGGCACACGATGATATTTAATCACCAAACCACAAACTACAGTAATTAAAGAAGTGTAGGAAAATATCCAGCCTACCGAATGGTACTTTTTTAGACAGCTACCTACGTCTTTTTTTTTATCATAAAGTCGTTTATTTTTGGGAATAGAATTTGTTAGATGAGTGATATAATATAGTCGCCGCGACCGCCACACTGTAGTATCACATACTACTTATCGGCCCACCCCGGCCACAGATACCAAAATAGTTACTGTGTATGGGTTTCGTATGGAAGCAACGTGTTTATACCCTAACCTTCCTTAAAAACCTTTGCGTAAGCACACAAACAGACAGACGCGGACAGCGTCTTTGTTTTACACTATTTAGAGATTAGAGAAGAGAAGAGACTAGTGCTTGCGTGCTGGTTGCTGTGCTCCAACGGAGTGTCACATGGTACTCTTTTGTTGAACATCTTTTATTACTGTGACTTGCAATTGTGACTTGCAATAAACGAGTTTGAGTTAGTGATAGAGATAAGACTTAATTTAGAAGAGTTTATTACTGACTGTCAGACCTTACCATGTATGACGACCGTGATGGATCCCCTAACGGGGTCTCCACCGACGAGTTGCTGGTTCCAAATGCAGTACTCCGAGAAGAATCAGCGAGAAACTCAAGGGTAGCTTTTAATATCATGTCTTACTAGTCAGATCTTACCATGTATGACGACTGTGATGGATCCCCTAACGGGGTCTCCACCGACGAGTTGCTGGTTCCAAATACGACAGTACCCCGAGAAGAAACAGCAAGAAACTCAAGGGTAGCTTTTAATCTTATGTCTTACCTTACTAGTCAGTCAGACCTTACCATCAGCCCCGGATCTAAGGGGGCAAACCGGGGCACTCGCCCCGGGCGGCAGTTTCATGAGGGCGCCAAATCAAGTAATCGTGTCGCCTTCCTCTGAGTTAGGAGCGTCTGTCTGGCTTCGCGATCCTAGACATTGAAAACAAAACTGCCTATGCGACGTACGTTGAGGAGCTGATAGATTCTTTCGCAGAAAAGAAAGCACGCTGTGTAAAGTTGTAGCAAACATTTAAGGGAGGGGGCGCCACTATCAAGTTTTTGCCTCGGTTCGAAAACATCGTAGATGCGTGCTTACCATGTATGACGACCGTGATGGATCCCCTAACGGGGTCCCCCACTCCGTTGTTGGCGACGCACTCGTACAGCCCGGCCAGCAGGCGGTGCTCAGCCCTGAACCTCATACGGGAGCGGTGCTCCAGTAGCGCCATCGGCTCACCCTGGAGGAAGAAAGAACGACGTAGTTCGAAAGAGCGCTCTTTTAGGTGAACTATGTGAACTAGTTCGTTACAGTCTCGCTATTAGTTCTTATAAATATGTATTTTTCCATAGATTTAGATTTTTTTCGAATGTTTCGACAAATTTTTGTTTACCTCTTGCCGCTAAGAGTTTCTTATTAAACCTATAGTTAAAGTTTTTCGCAATTATAATATGAAAAACATTTTCTTATTGAATGGTCTCTACATATAAAAAATAAAAATAAAACGAACTTAATGAACGAACTAGTTCGCGGTAGGACTGCGAACTGAATTGAGCGCTCCGAATGATGAACGACTATGCCCAAGCCAATAGCTAATGCCTTTAGGCATAACGTTCGCTATATGTTTACATTTTCTTGGTAGGTACCTACCTAAGTACATGATGTTAAAAAAATAAATAATCGCAAATCAACTCTACAGTAGGTACTTACCTACATGAAGTTAAAAAAATAAATAATCGCAAACCAACTCTACAGTAGGTACGGCAGTTTAACTTGGCTTCCCTGCTTCGCTTGCGCAAACTGCCTCGTACCGCCAAATGGTCGCTAAAAAATGTTATTGCGCAGCCATTTGCGCAACCTCAGAGTTGCCAAGTTAAAATGGCCCTACTTTACTAGTTATTGTACCTACCTATTATTTTATACAAGCAGCACCTCGCGGTTTTACCCGCGTAGTTCACGTTTTCATGGGAATACGGGAATAAAATATAGCCTATGTTACTCAGGGATACCTAGGTGAAGCTTTTCATATGTGAAAGAATGTCTAAAATCGGTCCAGTAGTTTTTGAGTTTATTCGTTACAAACTTAAAAAAACACAAATCTTTCCTGTTTATAAAAATAGTGTATCTACATCTGTAGAGATAGATATTTTAGGAACACATAGCATTGAATACAACTTAATAAAAATGATGACGCCATATTCCAACATTCGTACGGTCAAGAGCTCATAGAGCTTGACATAATAGGACTTTGTAACGTTCTTATTACAATCGCTTTAGAGGTCAGACTCGCACTACAAGTGTAAAGCTTCATGTGCTCCTGCCTGACTGTTCCGCAAAGATATTAAAATATAATAGGACATAGAGGGGGCATTGGGAATATTTTCATACAAAACTTTGAAGCATGTTGGAACGTCATGTCAGTTAGTATGAACGCGAGCTGTCATTAGGTCGAAATTGTACTAGACCAAAGAGATTTAAATATAATAGGGCATAGAGGGGGCATTGGGAATATTTTCAAACAAAACTTTGAAGCCTTGTCATGTCAGTTAGTATGAACGCGAGCTGTCATTCGGTCGAAATTGTACTAGACTTATTCCACTTGGAATAACTTTTGACTTCAAATTTTCCTCGCTTTGTCCCCTCTATGCCCTATTATATTTAAATCTCTTTGTACTAGACACTTGGAATAACTTTTGGCTTCTTTCCTTGCTTTGTCCCCTCTATGACCTAATAATATTTTAATCTCTTTGCTGTACCGTCTCCATAGTAAATTGGCGTTTTTAAAGATGCTGAAAACCAACTGATTTCATTAGCAGTAGACCTTCAAACTTACGTTCTTCCTCCAATTGATGATAGGTTCCGGAGTCCCCGCGACATCGCAGCCGATGTCAACGTATTCCCCTTTCCGGACCTCGAGGAATCCATTGTCAGGAATAGTCCGCACTGTGGGTGAATCTATACAAAAAGAGGCAATATTAATAGGAAAGAAAGAAAGAAATATTTATTTGTCCTGTAAATTCTTCAAGTACAAAACTTTATGTAGATATGTACCTAGTTATAACTTATAAAATATGTAACAGAATAAGCGCTATTCCTGAAATTAGTTTGTTCAGTATCGTCTATAGGTAGGTACTTGCCAGTTGGCTCAGTTGGTAGCGACCCTGCCTTCTGATTCGAAGGTCGCGGGTTCGATCCCCGCTCGGGGCCAACATTTGTGTGCTATGTCTGTTGGCTTCGTGTCTGGGTGTTTAATATTTATTTAAGTATGCTTATCAGTTGTTTAGTACCCATAGTACAGGCTCTGCCTAGTTTGGGACTGAATAACCGTGTCTAAATTGTGTCCCACAATTAAAAAAAAAATTACTTAATGGATTTGAGCTATTTAACGTCTTAAATTTTTCCGAAAAATTAATTAACATAACTGAATTTCTGACTACACATGGAAAGCGTACTATTATTTCTCTTCGTTTAAGAAATTTGGTAAGACAAAACTAAAGTACGAATGCATCATTAATATTTTTTTCTATAGGTATCTACTGATACCTATTATTGCTATTATAAAGAGGAAACATTAGTATTTTTGTATGTTTGTTACGAATAAACTCAAAAAGTACTTGGCCGATTTTTTCCCGTTTTCCAAAGGGAACGGGAACGGGAAACTGCGCAGAACCGCTAGTCTATTAATATACTATAATTGGGATGGACAAAAAGGCTCCAAGGCTGAGCTCTTTAAGTGAGTTTTGTCAATCGTCTCAGCAGCCCTACCACCGAAGACCTATTTCATTACGTTATATCTACATAATATACCTATAATTTTGGGCAGCTTTATTTAGCAATGATCGACAATCATAAAACTAAGTAGGTACCAGTTGATATCTAACGAGTATCTATAGCGCTAACCGTGGTCAGACAACAAGAGATTAAAATACATCTCTTTGGTCAAACCAAATGCAAAAATTGCAGTCTACCGAGAGTACCGAGTACCTACAAACATACTCACATTGTACTTCTATGGAGTGTGTCTGTCTGACAGGGCCCAAAGTTGGACGGATAACCTGGAACATGAAAATTCTTATTACCTAGTTGTATAAGCCTTATCTATACTAATATTATAAAGCTGAAGAGTTTGTTTGTTTGTTTGAACGCGCTAATCTCCGAAACTACTGCTTCGAATTGAATAATTATTTTTGTGTTGGATAGTCCAGTTATCGAGGTAGGCTATAGGCTATATAACATCACGCTACGACCAATAGGAGCAAAGATATAGTGGTAAATGTGTAAAAAACGGGAGAAATTATTTCATCTTACGGGAACTACGCGGGTGAAACCGCGCAGAACCGCTAGTTCCAAAGATAAAAATACTGTATAATTAAGCAATTTAATTCAAAATATTACAAATCGAGCTAAAAAACACGCCTTTTATTCCCTGAGGGATAGGAATTATTCCATTTCTTGATAAGTACCCACTTGTCACGAGGTATTCTTTAGATCCCTAAAGAATACATATGCGTCAGAATTAATTCTGGGACCTGCGGGTTTCCTCACGACGTTTTCAATCACCTAAATAAGTAGGTACTAACGTAAACTTTTTGAAAAACTCGTTGGTACATGCCAGGATTCGAAACCGAGCCTCACGAATGAGAAGCGGGCTATTTAACCAGAGGGCTATCACTGCTCTTGTTAATTAAAAGAAGAAACTTAAAAATATTATTCAATAAAAAACACGCCTTTTATCCCCGTGGGGGTAGGTAGAGGTACCTATTCCATTTTAGGAAATACCCACATTTCACCAGAAAAAAATTAAAAAATATTATTTTAAAATTTATTTTATGCTACTAAGTACTTACCTAGTAGGTTTTTATCGCTCTTCAAATCAATTCTAGAACCATGCAGTCTCTAGAAATAGAATCTAAATGAACTAAACACAGGGTGATCTGTTATAATTAGTCCTTTAAATTTAATTACATTCTCACTAAGTAACTCCATCCGCTATCAAGTTTAACTCTTTCGTCGGCAGCCGCCCCACATAATCTACCTACATCTAAGTAGGTACACTTCTATACTAAAATATTATAAAGAGGAAAGATTTGTATTTTTGTATGATTGTAACGAATAAACTCAAAAGCTACTGGACCGATTTTAAAATTCTTTCACTAATGGAAAGCTACAATATCCTTAAAAACTTCCATACTCATTACTAATATTATAAATGCGAAAGAACTACGCGGGTTAACCGCACAGAACCGCTAGTCTAACACAAAACTATCTTTCCTGGATCTGTCAATGGGCCATATAGGCCACGGCCTATGAGCGGCGGCGGCCTACGGGCGGCAGGTGTCAGAGAGCGCTTGCTTGCTTTAGTAAAAACAAGTCACTAAAATTCGGCTCCGGATCTTTGGAAGATTGGCAAAGAGTACCGTACCTACTTTTTTATCTTAAGTACAAAAATAAAACACATCTACCTACATAACCTAATCTACAATTTTACAGCTTTATTCATCAATCCTCGGTAGTATAGTGGTTAGTATCCCCGCCTGTCACGCGGGAGACCGGGGTTCGATTCCCCGCCGTGGAGAAAGCTTTTTTCTAATTAATTGATTCGGATATTCTTGAAAATAGACTCCCAATTTTTTTTTATTAAATTTTCAAATTTTGCTCAAACAAAATTAACTTAGTCTTTAGAACAATTCAATTATGATTAATTATAACAAAATAAAATGGTGGAACCATTAAGCAATAAAGAAATAAGTAGGTACCATCGTTCACACAATAAACTTAATTTATCATATAATAACAATACTTCATACATAACTACTCATTACATAAAGGCCAAACACGTAAAGACAAAAGGAGCTCTCAAAAGAGTTGGACCAATTGATTAATTGCATAATTGGTTGAACTCGAGAATTCATTTAATGACCGACAGAAATAGAGTTGGGATACATTCCGTAAAAGATATTTTTTTTAAAATTGGTTTTGTTTATAGATTTGTTAGAATATGCTGGTTTTTTTATGCTGCCGAATTTTTTTTCAAATTTGGTTTTGTTTGCTGCCAAATCTGATCGAAATCGAATCGAATTTCATCGAAAAAGTTAACAGACACTTCCTACACAAGCAACGAACACTACAGAGCAGTGATATATATAATTATCATAGCAGTGATGGTTATAGAACCCGCTTTTCATTCGTAAGGCTCGGGAGCGAATCCTGGCATGTATGTACAGTCTAGAGCACAAGAGCTTGACACATTGGACTTTGTAACGTTCTCTTATTAATATCGCCTTAGAGGTCAGACTCGCACTAGAAGTGTAGATCTTCATGACTGTGATCTTGACCGTACTAAAGAGGTTTTCATCTCGACGGTAAAGGAAAACATCGTGAGGAAACCCGCAGGTCCCAGAATTAATTCTGAGACATGTCAAATGCGTAACAGAAACCCGGTCCGGCGATGTGCTTACCACCTATAACGTTTAGGGGTCCAAAGAATATACTGCGGGTCTAAAAAGGCCGTTTCGGGTGAATCATATTAGAATTCTATTTCGATTCATATTCGAAATTTTCACCAAATACGAATCCGCTAATGAATTGAATAGTCAGTGAATCACTAAATTATGGGACCATTTTACGAAATTTAGAGGAATTGCTTAGGATTTGCTGGGAATTCAGAAAAGGAGAATTGCTCAAAGGAATTGCTCAAAGTGGCCATTTTAGACCCACTGGTAAAACGTAACTATTTTCAGATATGAAATGCCTCTGCCTATCGTCTCGGGGATAAAGGCGTGAGGTTATTTTTTTATTTATTATTCTATCCGACACCGTCCCATCACTAGCTCTATCTAACCAAACCATGTAATTAAAAAGGAATTAAGATCGATGGCTGGATCGGTATACAACGTAATTGCTATCTTTGAAACTTGCACATTCATCGGCTACGTTTGGCAATAAAACAGGATCCTCCCTTTATAGGGGTTCGCCCTATAAAGGGAGTTTATCACGACATGACATGATTGGTAATACAGACTTTTACATTTAGGTGTTAGAAAGAACAATGACCTCACCTAACACCTGACGCTAACGGCTCTATCAACATGTAAAGTATCTAAAAGAGGGTGTTAGCGGAGCAGGTAACCCTCTATTTGGGCAGTACACTTACAAGCTACAGGGTATCTAGTTGGCGTGGTGCGGGTGTTGGATAGATTTCCAACTATCTTACCTCTAACTACCTGATCAGAGAGAGAGTATTAAATTGAGGTTTTAGGGTAACCAGTGGCCTGCTATCAGAGTACTGCCAGCAGAGAGGCGTTACTTTCACCTCACACATGTAAAAATCGCGTGCACATAAATAAAAAAAAAAAAAAAAAATCACGCCTTTTATCCCCGAGGGGGTAGGCATGGTATTCCATTACTGGATATACCCACATTTCACGAGATATATTGGACCCCTAAACGTGATAAATGGTGAGCCCATCGCCGGACCGGGTCTGTTCCTCACGATGTTTTCCTTCACCGTCGAGCTAGTGATAAATATGTACGTAAGTTTTTGAAAAACTCATCGGTACATGCCAGGATACAGGATGCTATCATGCACTGCTCACCGTAAGGCTATGTTAGGTATTTTAGCAGAAATCCTACTCCCTGAAGCTACTCTACTCACCTCGCACGTGTAGTCGGCAGTATCAGCCGCAGTCAAAGCGTCGACCTGGAGGCTGTAGTTGGCATGCATGCGGGTGTTAAGCGGCAGCAGGTGGTGAGGGTCAGCGCTGTCTCCTAGCAACACGTTGTTCTTATACCAGCGCACTCGGTGACTCGTTTCTGGAAGTTCAAACAGAAGTTTTTCGGTTCTTGTAGGGAGGTATAACAATGGAAGCACACCTTCTCAGATAATTATGAAGTGATTGTAACAAGAACGTTACAAAGTTCAATGTGTCAACGTTCACGTGCTCTTGACTGTACCTACCTATAGTACAGGTTCTGCCTATATAGTTTAGGACAGTGCTTCTTCTCCTCAACTATACATTGACTTTTAATAAGAGGAATTATAAACCTCTACATTGAATAAAAACATTAGATTTTTGATTGTGTGTTTAATTATGTCCCACAAAGTATTTATATTTTATTTTATTTATAGTTTTATGACAGGATTATCAGAACCAGTCGCCCCAAAGATTGGGGCCCATTCACAATACGGGCACAATTGGTACACAAAGATCTAAATCTACGCTTCTTCCTGTCGCTAACAAGAGTTAACCACCGATATGTGAATACACTAAACTATATGATAAGGCGGATTACTTTATATAAAGCTGACAGTGGACTCGATTCTGCAAACCACCTAAAATTCCTAATTTTAACTTAGCCTATCCAAAAATTTTTGAGAATAGGTACCTATAGTTATCATAACATGTAGATACACACACATCCTTTGAGTATTAATCCAACCGGAGACGCCACTGACAGGCGTTCCCCTCTGCCAAAAAAACGTGTCGGTCTTTGAGCACACCGGTTAAATACAACTAGTTTGTTTGAGTTCACGGAGTGCTTGTATTGGTGAATGTATTTGTGTGCACCTAGTTCAAGCTAGTGTTTAATTGTTTTATCAAAAAATGCGTTTGTTTTAACATTATTTGTGATTCTTTCCTCGTCCCCCCCCGCAGAAATTGGCAGACTTTTTTGTAAAGAAAATAGTGCGCGTGACGTCTCCTGTTGGTTTAATACTCAAAGCACACATCCCATTATTAGATATTTATCGCATCTATTATGTTACAGATCTTATAAACTAAAATGCATGTGGACAAAATGTCCAATGTGATGTCATAAACTAAACAAAATGTTTAGTTTATGACATCACAAATACCGCATCCAGTGAAAGCGACCTCTCTTCACAGCTCTGTGCTAATTTTGATATAATCTCCAACAGCCGGACGGTGACATATTATATATATATATTGTTTAGTGCGTGACGCATACAAAAGATATGGACTTTTGTGAACGAGATTTATGGCGGTGCAACGCGTTTGATATTGCATCGAGCGACGCTATTATGCAGGACAAATAAGGGTAGGTGGCTAGTTGATTGCTAGTCAAATAAGTTGCATACTGAGACCTGCGGGTTTCATCACGATGTTTTTGCACCATGTGTCAGGAATCATTGGGTTTGACGGTCGTCAGTCACGAAGACAACTAGCCTAACACTATCTCCTAATCCGCGGTATGCTTGCATGGGCTACAGTCCATACATGTGAGTAAAATAGATAGAATATAAATAATATCACGCCTTTTATCCCCAACGAGTTTGGCCTGAGGTATTCCTAGAAATACCCACGCTTCACAAGTAGGTATATTCTATGGTTTTATCACGATGTTTTCCTTCACCGTCGAGCTAGTGATAAATATGTTTAAGTTTTTGAAAAACTCATCGGTCCATGCCAGGATTTGAACCCGAGCCTCACTGATTATCATCATGAGAAGCGAGCTCTTCAACCATAAGGCTATCACTACTCTAGTGTGACTCTATAACAAAATAGATTCCAAATAATAGACCATGAATAAAGTAAGAATAAACGCTTGTTATATTTAATGTCTAAATTGAACTCATTGTTAAATACACAAGACAATCAAGTGAAGTTAAGTTGTTAAGTGAGATGGTAGGTAATTTATCAAACAAACTAGGAATTTGAAATAAGGGTATGTTTACACGAACGTCCGAGTCGATCTCTAAAACAATTTAGAGGATCACACTGTCTCTATACCTAAGTTCTTAAAGATCAAAAGTCAAAATTATTTTATTTCAGTAGGTATAAAAAATACACTTTGAAATGTCAATATAAACAAGGCACACTAAACTCGTCCATGAGGATTGGCTAAATGTAAACAGCAGCCCATCTCCACCGACGAGTTGCTGGTTCCAAATGCAGTACCCCGAGAAGAGCCAGCAAGAAACTCAAGGGCAGCTCTTTTTAGTCTCATGTCATTAATAACGGCAGAGTAGTTCTCATGGGCTATACCTACGCGATTAAGGGGGGAAAAGTAGGCCTGGACCTCCCCCCCCCCTTAATCTACGGAAAAACGTAAGTAATTGTTTTTTGTAAATATCTATACTTCTATACTAATATTAAGTATAAAAAAGGAAAGATTAGATTTTTTGTTTGTTTGTAGGCTCCGAAACCGATTTTAAAAATAATTTTACCAATTTAAAGCTACATCATCAGGAGTAACATAATACGCTATATTTTATCCCCGAATTCCCACGGGAAAGGGAACCGCGCGGAAAATATTTATTTACAAAGCCTATAAGCTTGAGGAAGACGCAATTAGACTTCAGAAAAAAGCCTTTTTTAAATCAAATATAATTGCTAATTTGTGTGATTTATATTTAAAGAATACATACATATTAACGTTTTTGATATTTCCCCAAAAATAATAAGAAATGAACTTGTGTGCACCTATCCTTAATTGGAAGATGTACTTAGCCACTTACTAAAGCAAAAAAAGCTGCGTGGGAGTGTAACATAAGCAGTCATTGGTAATAAATAAGTAGTTAGCAATTTGGAGTAGATAGGTATCGACATTTAATATAGGGGTTTACTATAAAAGGTCTTCCAACTAACTTTAATTTAATAATAATTTATAAGTTTTGTTAGATGTACGATTCAATTAGTATTGACACTCAATTCAGTAACAAAGAAATCTACAGAGTAAAAAACCGTCTTTTAAATGGAACCTCTTAAATATGATCTACCAAATAAAAAAAGAATTATCAAATTGGCAGAGTAAACATGCAAAAAAACATACAGTCGAATTAAGAACCTCCTCCCTCTTTTTTGAAGTCGGTTGAAAAATATTGGCTTTGTTGTTTTGACCATTACATTATTTTTGTTTCTTTGTTGTTCCTGACATACTCGTATGGTGTCCATACGAGTATGTCAGGAGTTTGATCCTTGGGTTTGACAGTCACGATCGAGGCAACTAGCCTAACCATCTCCTAATCTGGGGGGGTTGCATTATGCTACAGTCCATCCTCCCTTGCATGTAAGGAAAATAGATAAAAAATAAATAATTACACGCCTTTTATCCCCGAGGGTTATTAAATATACCTACACACGTTAAATATACTTGTGAAGTAGATATTCTTTGGACTAAACGTGATAGGTGTGACGTGGGTGGGGCGTGAGGTGGTGAGCCCATCGCCGCCGGACCGGGGTGATTTTACGTCTCAGAATTATTTCACTAGTTATTGTGAAGGAAAAACCGTGAGGAAGCCAGTGATAAATATGTACATATACGTAATCTTTTTGAAAAACTCATTAGTAGGTATACCTATATATGGAGGAGTGGAGGTGGAATGCTCCTCCAACGTGAAAAGAAGAAGAAGAAGCAAGGTGATCGTGCCTGAGGACCGCGGTCGAACGGTTGATGTTGGACAGTTGTATTTATTATATACAAACTCATTAGAAAACTTCAGTAGCGCAGCATAGAACTCGGCCGTCTATTGGCGCGTTTTACGAGTATGTAAAGTGTCGCTAGAGACATGCCAGGATTAAAACCCGAGCACTCTCAAATAAGAAGCGGGCTCCCCCTTGGGCTATCACTACTCTATGTGAGTAAAGACCAAACTTTACGAGTTCTTTGGATTGACAAAAGCAATACGAGTAGTACAGTCATAACAAAATACTAAATGCATCTAATCCTTTTGTTAATAAAATGTTGTTTGACGGCGAATGCATTTGATACCCCATGCAAATGAGATAGATAGTCCGACATCTTTTGAAAGGTTATACACAGACAGAACATTAGTCTGTCTCTACGATTGATGGACAATGTCAGATTAGCATCAATCCGATGTTTTAATTTTAACTTATGTTAATAGTTTCGGAAGTCTGTTGTTTGTAATTCGTCCCAGCATCTCGAGTGATTTAATTATTAAATTATAGGTAATATACCTATTTCGGGGCCCAAAATAAATAAATAAAGCTAAAAATAATATTTAAATATACTTACTTACCTAGTTTCCTTCTTAAACATTATTTAAGACTAAGTATTGGAATTCTTTACTAAGTTTAAATTTAAACTTTTATCGCCAAGGGGGTAGGCCTCTAATCCAATACCTCTGTATTAAATTTCAAGAACTACCCACCGTTTCGCCAGTATATTCTTTGGACCCCTGAAACGTGATAGGTGGTGAGCCCGTCGCCGGACCGGGTCTGTTAAACATGCCACAGAATTGATTCTAGGCCCTGCGGGTTTCCTTATGATGTTTTCCTTCACCGTAGAGCTAGTGATAAATATGTACCTACACAAGTTTCTGAAAAGTCATTGTTACGTGCCCTCGTAGGATTCGAACCCAAGCCTCACGAATGAGAATCGCATGAGGGCTCTTTAACCGCTGAGCTATCACTGCTCTTTATTTAACAAAATTAATTAATTTGCAATTAAGTTTTTCAAGCAGTGTTTAAAACTGTTCCGAATTTCAAGTATTAGTAGTTACTGAGATAAGCTGCGCTGTGGCACTGGCAGCAGTGGCGGATTTACCAGCAGGCTGAGTAGGCTTGAGCCTAGGGCGGCAGATTTTGGGGGCGGCAAATTTCGGGAATTTCTTCTTTGCTACGTCGCGTCGTAGAAATCTAAAACATTTCTGTACCTATGATGGTTTTCTTATGTCTGAGACAGACATCTTAACGATTACCTACTTTATTTAACGTAGGTATTTTTTTTGCTTAAACAGTAACAGTGCGATAGTATTCGGCCGTAAAAAACTTTCGCAATTTGAACGAAATTGTAAAAACTAGTCAAGGAACTGTCAATTTTAAAAGCAAGGGCGGCACAAACTTAGCAGCCTACACTTTGAAAATGTGTAAATCCGCCACTGACTGGCAGACAGACAGACTTTTTACATCTATGGTAGAAAAACCTAAAAAACGTTAGGTACTTACAGCATTTTTTTTTAATCTTTACTTACCCTGTTCATCCACATAGCAGGGCAGTAACACTGTGTCATTTTCATAAGTTTTTACAGTCACAGGTACACTTTTAAAAACTTTCTCACTTATCATAGGTTCCAATAAGCATATCAGCATTACTTTTATTAAAATATCCATTGTCACTTATTTTATTTTTCTTTTTTAAAATATCGAATCACTTTCCTATAAAAACTATTAAAAAAAACATTGCATCCGTTGTTTTTTTAAGACTTTTAAAAAAAGAACCTTTTTACTCATCTAAATCGTTCACGGATTTGCGGTCTAGTGACCATTCTTTCTTTACTTTATAAGGGAAATTAATTTGATTCTAATGAATACTATCGCTCTGATGCACACTAAAATACTCCATAATTTACTTTTTATCAGTAAAGTCGGCATTCAGCAATGAATACAAAAACTAACATTAAAGGGGCCAAAATAAAACAAACTTTTAATTACCTTAAAATTATGCATTCGATAATTGGTATTTGTTTATTTTAATTTTTAGATTTTATTTCGGTAGTAAAATATTTATTTTAAAATCGATTTAGAAACAATAAAAAATATTATAAAAAAATTACGCACAGTTTCTCCACAGATACAATAACAAAAAAAGTTGAAAAACGCGTGACGTAATATCCGGGCGAGGAGCTTGGCGGGAAACCGAGTCCAAACTGTCATTACAGGCGCATGCGCCCTACGCACTCGGTCTTTAGTGGCCGGAGCACACCGGGCTCACATGAACCATTTTGCTATTGCTAAAAACCATGGTCGATTAGTAGATTATTATATTATACTAGTTTTTGTAAACTTGTAAAGACGTCTTTACGCGCTTCCTCCACATCCATCAAACGACTCATGCATGCTCGTCGGTTTCGGGTACTCTTTATCTGGCTTTTCTTCAACACATCAAATAAAAAATTAGGGTTTTTTCCCTCGTAACAGTAGGTGAAAAAGTAGGCATGTGAAAAATCTCGAAGAACCAGCAACAAACTCGTACGTAAGTTACTAAAGGTCATTTATTTTATTCATTTCATTGAAATTTCACAGGTGAGGTAATGTAAAAAAACTAGTAACTTCATCAAATTAAATTATTTAAAAGTAGGTAGGTAGACATCATGCCCATCCCTAGTATTTAGAGGCAAATAAGTCAAGGAGACAAAAAGACTTGGTGTATTCCAATCCTAAGCCAGACAAATGCTGACAATTAATGGATTCACCTTTAATTTAGACCAAGAAAGAAGTCTGCCTCATGCATTCTCGTCGTTACATCTTAGTCATGTTTTAATATTCTCATACGATAGTTAAATACATACCTACATACATACTTACCTATATTTTGTATTAATTTTGTAAGAATATTGTAAGTAGTCTTTGAGTAATAATTTAATACTCAAAGTATGTAGTAGGTACATAAAGTAACCCAATAATAATACGTAGGTAGGTACTTATAACAACATAACGGTTCAGTTTTTTGCCATTTGGCTATAGAACCCTAAAAACAATTAGGTACCTACTTACTTTTAAAACATTTTCAAGAAAATTGTTTTCTTAAGATTTTTCTAATGCTAATCATAAAATGCCGCATCTCTAGTAACCACCCGTTATAATATTAAGATTCTATAATAAAAACGTTTTAAACTAAAGCGTGAAAGCGATAAGTGTTAATAAATAACATTTTTATGGTTGTTCACGGGAGAAATCATTGAAATTATCATATTAAGGTGTATTCCTTAATGGGTTCACATTTGACGCCTTTGGAATGGGATGTTATCGAAACTATTCGGTTTAGATTGAATGTAATCGTTGTATACCTACCTAAGTAACTATTTGAATTCAAATTGTTTATACTGCTTATACTAAATGCCTGTATGTATGTAGGTATATTACTAGCTTTTGCTAGTTGTAGAGAATCAGCCAAAGAAAGCAATGATTGTTCTTTGAATTTGGAAACTGTCCAATTCGGTACACGTCCTGAGGAAAAATTGAATTTTCATTCCAATAAATCGTTTCAAAAGCTACTTTATTTATGTTTTGGGATTAAAAAAATACACGTACAGTACGGCCATTTTAAATTGACTGCTGTGAACATAGGCTCCGCCTGCGCAAACCGCCTCATTTTTTTTATTTAACAAATCGACTTTAAAAAAAAAGATTATCATTCTAAAAATAATTTTTTTTTACATCCCTATTCTGGTGCAGTCGTGTAAAACGAGTCAAATGATGCGCTCAAAGCCTACGTGTGTATCTCTCGTCCCTATATAAGAAGAGATGTTGAAATACGAAGCAATCAAATAATTACGTAACCCTTTAACCATCCAGCAAATAGGTTTAAAAAACGTAAACTCATTGTTATTTTTACTCTGAGACGGCCTCGATTTTTCTTTAATTAAGCCCAATCAAACTAGGCGAACCACTGGGCCAGCTATATCACCCAAAACCAGTATGACAGGGCCGTATTGAGGGACGAAAATATTGAGGGCATTGAGGCCCACTGAAACAACATTATTAAAAGCACCAATGGTGATAGCATTTCTACCTAGTTCTTTTTACGGATACTTACCAAAAAGGTAGGTTCTTCTACGAATGCAATACCTCTGCCAGGGATGAGGCCTGCCTGAGCTTAATTATAATCTTTATTTTTAAATTACCTGTGTAGATAACAGTGGGATGTTTTCTACTACAAATCTCATATACTTAATTTATATCAGATGCTGCTTTGATAATGTTATTATTTCGTTGGTGATCAGCTATTGTTACTTAGGTAGGTACAAGACGTAATATCATAATAACTGCGCTACAATGATCAAAACTTGATATACTGTCTTAATACCTCTAGGTTGGTTGGTAGGTACTTATTTTTAAAACTTACATTTTTATTACTTGAGTCTGAACTTTAAAAGATGATACTAAACAAGTCCCGGTGCCCCGAAAGTTTGGTCTATACTTACTCTAGAATAACTTACTAACATACACAATTCGTCTCTGAGCATTCAACTTGTAATAATATTGTGATAAATTACAACTCGTTAGTACCTTTGATTTTATTTACTGTCATAATCAAAGGTACAGGTAACATTTACGACAATCGGACTAATTACTAAAGATCTATACACCGCCATAAATTAAATTAACTTACAACTTATTCGTAATCTACACGACAATTTATAGACGCGGCAACGATGGGCGCAGGAATCTTGCAGAGGTGATTTTTCAATTCAATTCAATTCGTTTATTCATAATAAAAATTACATGTAAGTAGGTAATGTTATAATAATTTTGTTATAATATAATGGTTTCGTTAAGCTACCAAAATGTGTTATATCAGTTTCACTTCGTTAAATTATAAGCCGTATGTTAGGTTTACATTCCTTCGACAGACTACATCGCGCGAGATAATTATAATCTAACGATATTTGCAATTTTACGGTGACACACGTGTCACGTAAAATTGCAAATATCAACGTCGAACTCGACGTTGAAGGAAAACATCGAGAGGAAATCTGCAGGTCACAGAATTGATTCTTAGGCATACATGTGTAGCAGCACCACGCGGTACGGCGATGGGCTCACCACATCTTATGTTTAGGGATCTAAAAAAAATCCAGGAGTTGAATATAGCTGCCCACTGTGAGCATATCTATCTTTAAGTACAGTAAGACCTGTTTAACTTGGCTGCTCTGATCATAGGCTCCGCCTGCGCAAACCGCCTCATACCGACAACTGGTCGCTAATAACCATTCTAAAGAGTAAAAAAACTTCAATCTTCAACTATGGTTTCCTCATGGATTCCGCTGTCAGAACTGGACGAAATTAAAATGGGACCAATCTGGAAGCACCAGCTTTCAAATAAAAAAAGAATCATCAAAATCTGTCAACCCAAACAAAAGTTCTGAGGTAACAAACATTAAAAAAAACAGACGAATTAATAACCTCCTCCTTTTTGAAGTCGGTTATAAATGAGATTGCGCAGCCCCTTGCGCAACTTCAGAGCTGCCAATTAGTTACGGTCGTTATCATAGGTAGGTATATGAAAGAAGAAATTGGCTAACTGACTGATCGATCAACGCACAGCCGAAACCGCTGGGTCTGGAATCATGGAATTTTGCACAACGGTTCTTTTAATGACGTCAGTTAGCACTAACACACTTTGAAAATTCTAACGGGATCTAGAATAAACAACATGGTCCTCACAATCCGTGATCTAAATGTACCAGCCTCATAAAACTTAAAGCTACTTATAGATACCTATATACTTATTGAGGGGTGACCAATATTTGATAGTGAGATATCCATCAAGCAATTGAGTGGACCAATACGTGACCTTTGACCCGGTGTTGTGTATGAGGTCACAACGTCGTATTTTAACATTCTTTGATGGGTACACTTCCTTCTATGTACAGCGTGTTAACTAAAAAATCGGCCAAGTGCGAGTCGGAGTCGCACGAAGGGTATCATACATACCCCATTCAATAAACAAACTAATTTCTTGTATGTAATGAAAACCAATTTATTATTTGTATTTTAACCATTACAGAAATACACATTCTGTAAAAAATTTAATTGTATAAGTAGGTACCTACTTAAGTATTAGGTACGGTTCATGAGATACAGACGATACAGTCCGTGGACGGACAGACAGACGGACGGACTGACAACAGAGGTTTAATAATAGCGTCCCGTTGGCACTCTGGATAATATGGAATCGTAAAAACATTATGTTAACATTAAATATAGTAGGTGGGTCACACAAGTATTCTATTCCTGCATATTACTTATAGGTAAATAGGTAGGTACGTAGTTACTAACTTCTCACTTTTCACCAGTATTTTAACAATTGACGTGGTGAGCTCACCGCCTGCCAGACCGGATGCTGTTACACATGCTTTAGAATCAATTCTGGGACCTGCGGTTTTCCCCACGATGTTTTCCTTATAATAAAATCAGACTGTATTATAGGCTGAATGAATAGGATTTAGAGACCATTGTGCCATCGCCGGATAGCCGGCGCGGTGATCAATTCATCACAGCCAGACAGCCGGCATTGCATTGTGAGGGAATTATGCTGTTAACATCTTGTTTGATGGATAAAGATTGGCTACAACTTTTAAATCTTTCGAATAAATTCGAGAATTTGCTAGAGGGAAAACTAATATAGGTTAAGAACGATATAATATATTACTTTTGGATTCGATACTTGATACTTTTAATATACCAAAGCCATAATAACGATAAGAAACTACTCGTAGGTAAGTATATAGACTCTCGGCCAAACATGATAATATAAGTTAGGTGCCTACTTTCTACTTTTAAAACTATTTCTAGCGCCCATTCATGATGGATTTACTGTTTTATTTTTATATAATAGCTGTTCTTCGCGATTTTTCCTGCGCAAGTCCCGTTCCCGTGGGAATAAAATATAACATTTGTTACTTCTAGTAAAGTAAGCTTTCCATTTGGTGAAGGAATTTAATTTCAATCACGTGTTAACGGATTCACGTTAACGTGGGTCACAGACCAGTAATACGTGGGTTAAATCTTCTGAAATTTAACGCTTTAACGTTTAACGAAGTTAACTTTTTAGAAACGGATTAGCGACTAACGAAGTTAATTATTTGTTTTACGGTGCCCAGATATGTTTGTAGTCTGAAATAAAATAAAATTACAAAAACAAATAATTCATTATGTAGTTTTAAAAACTTTGGTCATCTAAGCCATAAATTTGGTAGATTTATTTTCTATTTTACTGGTAACCCCGTCACAAAATGCAAAAATGTCCGACGGTCATTGCCAAAACGACGTATCGGAACCGCCTTGTGCTAAAAAAATTAAAATTGACGAACAAAATGAAAACGGTGTGAAAGAAAACCCACTGGAATTAAAAGACTTTGCTCCGGACAAAATTCTAAATAACAACACAAACAGGAAAACGGTTTGTGTGCAGGGGAAATTTAAGGATAAAAGTGGCGTGGGTATAGTTATTTTAGAGAAAAATGCTTTCAAAAACGAAGAATTGAATGACACGGGCTACTTCTCCGTGGACTGCGAACTGCGGACGTTCTTCACGAACGATATTTACGGGAACTTTGAGTGTTTTCCGAAGCCTTCATTGAATGGTGAGTCAAGTTTCACTTTCGAAATTCAAGGTTCTTTTTGTTGTATCATGATATTGAACGTGATCTGCCAAACTATTTCTGTCTTTAAGTTGTGGGAGTGTAGGAGTCACTTGCTTAAGGTACAATTTAGAAAATCCTACGTGAAAAGTGATCTAAAATCTTACAACAATTTTCCCTAATTTTATATGCGTAAATGAAAGTACAGTTGTGTAATTTACATAGAATACGTCATTCATATTTCTGTGATTCGCGTATGTGCATAACCTTTGTTCAAAAGTTTTATTCTTATCTCTATTTTGCAAGTCACAGACAATTTCTTATCTCTACTATTATAACAGCTGTTTCTGGGAAATCTTGACATTAGAAATAGATGAATAGGTACACTATTCTTTTATGTCCATTTTTAATACCAAGTAGCTAATTCACACAAAGTTTTAAAATTATGAATACTATTTTCATTTAAGATACTGCTGATGTGTCATAGAAGTCAAAAAGTGTATTTGATCGATATATTTCTAAGAAGAATCCCTCAGGGTTAAGGTGTTAGTGTTTTTATAATATTTATATAATGAAGAAGGCATTCACGGGCCTGTTGGCTCAGTTGGTAGTGACCCTGCCTTCTGAGCCGGAGGTCGCGGGTTTGATTTCCGCTCGAGGCCAACATTAGTGTGCATGAACATGTCTGTTGGCTTCGTGTCTGGGTGTTTAATATTTATTTAAGTAAGTGCTCTTTATTAAGGAATAAACATGATTAAACATTTAAGTAAGTATATCAGTTATTTAGTACCCATAGTACAGGCTCTGCCTAGTTTGGGACTAGATAACCATGTGTGAATTGTGTCCCAAAATTTATTATTATTATTAATTGATATTCATACTTATCTTATCTGAATAATTTGCTTGTATTTGTATAAATTCTTTCTGTTCCCTGGTTGTAGCACATGAGTAAAGAAACGGAACAGAGACAAAGCTTCTAAGGAGCGTGCAAAATTCTTACCTATTTTAGTAGGGTTGGCAAAGGAGAATAAAATAAACAAAACGTTTATTAGACTTTTATTTGTACATTAGATAATTTACAAATTACCTACTCTAAATATTTTTTTATAACTTTTTATTTTTAATAAATTATTAAATCTTTTAATCTAATGATGAATTCTAAATCTAATGGATATAAAGTTTTTTCAAATAATCATTAAGGACGCTTCCACATGGCATAATATTTTTACAATCTTACACTCGATTCAGAATATCATTAGGTACCAATATTTACAATGTTTACGTCGAGTTCTTTGTAATGAGTAATTAAAGAATCTTTGCCCATATTTATAGGTTGTTCAGGTCTATTAACAAACAATTTTATTTCGTCACATATGTGATTTTCAAGACATTCATGCAAACTGTACAGTAGGTAACCATTTTACACCTCCGAATCTAATTATTTACACTTTCTTGACTTTTTAGTTTAATACTTTATTCTACCATAAACAATTTAAAATAACCATTTCTCACTAAGCAGGAGCGCGAAACAAATACGGCAACCATTGCGCGGCCCTCGGCATTTCTACTGACCGAGCCGGTTTTATCCAGTTGCGGCGCGTATGTGACGCAGCGCTAGTAGAAACGCACACAAGCATTGCATGCTTGTAGTAGTGTACCTACGACAGCGCGGTTGTATGAAGCTTTGTCTCTGTTCCGTTTCTTTACTCATGTGGTTGTAGGTTTGCAATTATGTAGGTACTGTAGTTTTCCTGTTAATTGTGGTATATTACCTTAAAATGTTTTGTATGTCTTTTCATCACATATCAAGTGCCAGCACACCTCGCCTTCATCACCATTCAGCGACAAGGCACAAGTCAGTCAGTATCATATCTTACAATACCCACTAGTAGATGTGGATGTTATTGATAACCGCCGATAAAATCAATTTTACTTAACTTTGTTACTATCTGCCTAACACTTTCACTGATATAAGCAGATTATTTTTCACCACATTTCATAATGTGAGATTAAACACCAGGTGCAGCGGTCCTATTTATTGCCATAAGACGTCATGTTCAGAAATCTGAAGTTTCTTCTTGGCATCCCAACATTGGTCAATCGCCACCTCAATTATCCATAAATAAATTTAAACGAGAAAGTTCTCGGAGCCCTACGGTACCAGTGTGTTTGTAAAAATCTAATTAAGCAAAGTTGGGCGCGGTCAGTCAGTGAATGGGTGTCCGCCTAGTACCATATGACGAGCGCTTCCGTGTTTCGGAAGGCATGTTAAGTTGTTGGTCCCAGTTTTCGTTGTGTTTATGCATAATGGAATACGTTAAGCCATGTCAGATACCCTTGGGTGGCTTAAAAAATTTTGACTGTTAGCTGGCCACTAGCTTAGCACCATCATTGGAATTCGCGGTAGGCTGGGGGAGATTACAGCCCCATACTTCAAGAAAGAACCTTGAAATCTGAAATGAAATGAAATGAAATCTTTATTTGCAATGAATAGGGTATTCAATCTGAAAGACCCTTAGCTCAGCAGTGCGCTGTTAGTTTGATGATGATGAAAGTTTAACATGAATCATTTCCAGGTGTGAAGACAACAATAATCCACCCGGCGACAGAGAAACACATCGCCAAGTTCAGCCAGCAGGAGTTGCACATCGTTCTGGAGACGCCAGAACTGTACCAGAAGATAACCCTACCACACATTGAGAAGGAACAATTCAATTTAAAGGTAATAAAAACAGTATGAGGGCGTGGCTCAATACCGGGCGAAGCACCTTGGATCCCCGAGGTAGCTCCCTGAAGGACCTCACTCAAGTCGCTGCTGGGCTTCCTGGAGGAGCTGGAATGGCAAGAGTAGAGCCATTCCAGCCACCACCACGCAAAATAGGCGCAGAAGAGACGTAGAGTTGCGGAAACAAGCCCGCGTTAACATACATACATAACAGTATGATGCAAACGTTTCATTATGAACCGTGCGTGAAATGCTGTAGGATTTGATACACTGTGTTATGATAATGGAATTAGAAATGTTATAAAGTTTTGATTAAAATATTTAATAATAATATATATCCTATATAAATATGTCCAGGACGTGTTCAGCGGTGGTAGTGGAGTATTTAGAGCAACTTTAGTTTTGGGTATAGTGGCAAACGCGAACTATTTTCGAGACTTTAGCTAGTATTTTATAAAGTTATGGATAGATTTAATATCCCTGTGTATATATGTGTATACCTAGTGACTAATGGTGATGTATCCATGACTGTCTAATTATAAAAATCTTGTGTCACAGTGTTTGTAGTTGCTCTCCTCCAAAACGGCTTCACCAATTTAATTGATTTTTTTTATCCCTCCTACACCCACCCCCCTTTTACATGGCAGAACAACAACAGACTTCCAGGTCTGCTAGTAATAAATATAAGCTCATCCTTTCCCTAAAAAGGATGGCAGAGACATTCTGTTCCTGAAAGTACCCAGGTGCTTTTACATAAGCCTAAGAACCAATTCTGGTTTCCTCAAGATATTAAACTTATCCTTCAAAATAGTGGTACATATGTATTTGTAAACTGGAATTAAACCCCCTGCATGAGAGGCGATCATACTTCCAACAATGTTATCACTGCCTTCTACATCACAGTTATGTTAACGATAATAAAACTAACCCTATTGTACTCTTACAGATATTTATAAACACATCTTTCTTTTATTTTTAGTGGGTGTACAACATTCTAGAAGGAAAGAGCGAGCAGGACAGAGTAGTGCACGACAATAAGTGCGAAAAGGAGGGGTTTGTCCTCGTCCCGGACCTGAAGTGGGATGGTCTGACGAAAGAGACGCTGTATCTTTTGGCTATTGTAAGACAGAGAGGCATTAAGTCGCTAAGGGATTTAGATGCCAGCCATTTGCCGCTGCTGAAGAGAGTACGCGACGAAGGAAAGGTAAATAGATTTAAGTTTTTCTAAACTCAAACTCAAAATTCTTTTATTTCAGTAGGTATATAAAATACACTTTGAAATGTCAATAACAAGGCACACTAAACTCGTCCATGAAGATGGGCTAAATGTAAACAGCAGCCCATCTCCACCGACGAGTTGCTGGTTGCAGCACAAATGCAGTACCCCGAGAAGAGCCAGCAAGAAACTCAAGGGCAGCTCTTTTAAGTCTCTTAGTAATGTCAAGTCTGATAACAAGGCACTCTAAACTCGTCCATGAAGATTGCAGACCTCTTAAAGGTCTATTACTATTGTTCTTTAACTACACGACACCTGAGCTTGTATGAGAACCTTCCACTGCGAAAGCGAAAGTAACTGTTTATCTGCATTCTTCTTGAAGAACATAGGCTAATATTAATTCATATTCAAAAATAAGTATCACAATTAAATCTTTACAACAGTTAAAATTTTCTGTCGTTTCAGAAAACTATTCTCGAGAAGTACAACGTACCTGGCAGCCAGCTACGCATCTACCTGCACTATCAACCCTCGTTCTACCACCTCCATATCCATTTTACATATCTCAGACACGAAGCACCAGGCATCTATGCAGAGAAGTCGCACCTACTGGACACTGTCATTGACAATATCGAAATAATGAACGGTTACTACCAAAAAGCAACTTTACCTTTCACCATCCGTGAGATGGACAATCTTTTTAATGTCTACGAGACCAATGGATATGTTCAACGAATCAAGAGTAATATTCAAGAGTTAATAGACAAATAAACCGCTATTTTTAGTAGTCAGTAATTTGGAAGTTACTTAATAAGCGAAAATGTTGATTAAGAATATTTTTATGGAAGTGCGCTCTAGGCTGCGGAGCTGTAATGTGTATATCACTACAGGAGTCGATTTAAACAAAAATTGTAATCTAAAAATCAGTATACAATCCAATTGCATTGTACTCAACTATTATAATGATGAGAATGATAAGCTGAAGCGACGGGACAGCTTGTCTTCTATTGAAAGTCTATCAGATTGCTATTCAGAAGACGAAAGCGAAGTTACCTCTATAATTCCTATAGACGATTTCTGCCACATTATACCTAATTCTATGTCATGTCTTAAAATTGATAAGAACACAATATCATTTAGAATCTTGACTGAACCAAAGAACGGAGGAAATTTTTATAAGGAGCTGTTAAAGACAGATACGGAACAAAAGCCGACGAAAACTAGTGAAATTATTATCAGTGTTAAAGCAGGACAAGAGTTGAAAATTACCTGTTCGAATTGCTCCAACATTATTTCAGATAATGTTATAAAATTTGACCGGATTCTAGAGTTACCATCGGCTAATCTTGACATGTCGGAATGGTTTTGCCACGGCCACGGCCACAGTCACGGGACCAATCATGGAAACAGTTCTCAAAACGATGAAGTTTTGAAACCAAATAAGTCTGATTTCCTTTACCGCTTAACATATTTTGTGATCAACAAAGTTCTGTTAGCAGATAAAACTAATCAGTTCAATTGTAAGAGAGATGTTTACCATTGCAACCGATGCTTGGCCTGGCTTGGGGTAAAAAGCAAAGATACAGTGAAGCTATTCAACTCTGAAGTCAAAATTAACCAAAACGGTGTAGAAAAGTCAGTTTTCGTACACAAAATGCCAATAAAAGATATGCAAATCGATGATTTCATCTACACAATTGAAAAGATGATGAAAGAATTTAATCTTGGTCTCCAATACACAATAATGTGTAAAATTGTATTGGAATGCATCATTTCTGCCTCTAAGAAGCAGTATTTGCTCATTTGGGTGATCGATAAAGAGTTACAAGTGCTGAGAAACAATGAGGACCTAATTGAACATGAAAGAATAAAGTTGCAATCAAATTTTCTTACAAAAATCCTGTTTAAAACAGAGTTATCACTGAATGAAGAGGTGGAGGCTTGGCTGACAGACCCAGCCGTGGTTTCTACAGAGGTTTCGAAGAGTATGTTTTGCCAAGGGCTAGATCATTTGCAAAAAATGTCTCTAAAGGTGCCCGAATCATTCCGGAATGCCAACGGTTACTGTGTAAGTTACTTAAAAGTGTAAATAAAGCCGAATTATAATTGCATTTTTGTTCTTTCACTCAATTTGTTGCGCATAATATGCCGATGAAGATGGGTGCAACATAGTAATTTTATATTGGGAATAGTTTTTAAGATAATAAGTTTAGTGAACAGTTAAGATTTTCACAGAATGTGTATTTCTGTTGCCATTAATAATTAAACAGGGTCTCTCTGTACAAAAGACGTGTTTGGTTCGATTTTATTTTATAGTGGTATGGAACCCTTTGAATGCGAATCTGACTCATACTTGGCCGGTCTTGCTTTTAAAAGCTTTCGGGCAATCTGTTTTTGATTATCAGGAGTTCAATATGATTGATGTCTGAAGATCCCTGAATTCATGAATCCTATAAGTCACCGCAGACTTAATTTATAACCCAACTGCATTAGAAGAGAAGATGTTTTTTGGGCATGTAAATGAGAGCATATTGTAAATTAAATCTGTATTTCGGAAGCCACATTCAACCAGTAGTCTTTAGTAGATGGTTAGTCATCAGATACTTTTGGGTAGCTTCAGCCACTAGCCTAAAACCACTCATATTTCTTTATGTACGAGGAAACACTTATACAGGCTCCGTACATTAATATGGGTTAGTGATGCTGGAATTATTAATAAAAGAAAAAAAACTATTAGACAATATTTATTAATTAATTAACAATAATAATAAGACACTTTTCTTAGAATAAATAACATTTCCTATCTCATAGAAAATGTTCATAAACTTTTTGACATTTGTTGCATGACATGCGTTGGCGTTGCTCGAAACTGATTCACTGCACTCATCACTACGGAGTAGTTGAAGTACCAAAAGAGAGTGAAGATGATGAAAAAGATGATATCTGTTTTTTTTTTTGAGTTGAGGAAAATGCTTTAGTCATCAGCTTAGTAACATGTTACATACAACATCATTTTTATTAAATATTTTATTAGTCTTGTTTACAAAAACACAAAGATAAAACTAAAAGGCAGAAGGCTGGAAAAGGATGGAGGAGGCTTTATGAAGAGACACAGAAATTTGGAGTAAGTATTAGGGTGAGGCCAAACGAGCGTAATTTTGTGAGTCGTGAGTAGCAGAATTTCGGTCGCTGAAATTCTGCTGCATTCGATTTCATACAAAAGTCCTATTTGATTCACACGGCGACGCAAAATGAGTTGTCTGCCGACTCACATGCATTATGCGGACCGAATTTCAGTTCGCGGGGCGAGGGGGTAGACATAGACAATGTGTGAAAGAGATACTAGAGTGGAATGTGACGGATCACTCAAGAGGGAGTGAGAAATGAGATATATTCTGCTACTCACGACACAAAATTACGCTCCGTCTGGCAGCCCAACAGAATATCGGTCGGGCAGAATTTCTGCAACCGAAATTACGCTCGTTTGGCCTCACTCTAAGCGCATCACACACGGTGAAGATAATATAAAATATATATTATCTTAGAGCATATTTTAGAATATCGCTCACCATAGAAATCCTATGAACCATCACACACGACGAAGTTAATTTATATTTTATCTTCAGTACGTTTATACGCAAATATGGAAATATATATTTCGTATCTTAAGATAAAATATTATAGCATCTGCACCGTGTGTGACGCGCTTTATGTATGTACAATAACTAATATCGACGATGAAGTGTAATGACCTCCTAACTAACATTTTGTCATTTTTGAGATTCTTATGCGTATGGACTTAAAATACGATTTCGCATGCCCTCACAAAAACACCTAAATAGATTTCTCGATATTCAGCGAGATAAACAAAAATAACAAAAACTACTAAGTTCACCTGCGTAAATTTTGCTGTCAAAAACTTCTATCTACACCGCACGCGTGTTTATTCCAATGTTTCTCCCGGCCAACTGGCTCTCGACGTACAATGACCAATACACAATGACTACTTCAGCTTTAAATACGCAGAATGACCATACACAAAATGACTACATGAGTACGCGTAATGACCAAAACGCATAATGACCAATACGTGAAATATACGCTTATTGACTAATACCCTTAATGACCAATATGCATAATGACCAATACGATACACAAAATATTCACATATTGACCAATGCGGTGTTAAAGGCATAAACATAATTAAGTAAATATATTAAAAAAAAAAATTTTAACTAAAAAATAATTTAACTTAAAAATAGTTTTAACTTAAAAATAATTGTGACAGAACTGAACTTTGTAACCTCCAAATTAAAACAGATTAAAACATAAACATAGTAAAGTTATTCCTCTTTTTAAATCAGGAGACAAACAAGATCCCTCAAATTATAGACCAGTTTCTGTTTTACCAGTACCTACTTATCAAAGTTTTTGAAAGGGCTCGTTTCCGCATTACAGCGACTAAACTTATTTTAGTTTAGTCCTGTCATTTTCTTTCTCCTAGAAAAGAAAAGAGACGAGAGATATTTAGTCCTGTCAACTAAGGCGTGTTAACAATTTTAGCGACGATGTTAAAAGGTCATGGATAAAAGTGACACATAAGCACGTTCTTAAGGTTCAAATTAGTTGGTTTTCACATGTTTGACATTACTCTTCTATAGGGATGGGCAAATGGAAAAAAAATATCGATATTTATCGTATCGATATTTTTCAAATATATCGAAATATATCGCCCAAGAAATATCGATATTTCGATATATCGATATTTTTTTGTCCAATTTGCAATTATTTATAAAAATTGCCAAAATTATCGAAATTTTAAAGCAAATACACATCTGGCTGTTTCAACATAAGTTTTACTGTTTAAAAAAAATATAAAAAAAGAAACAAAATAAAAAAAAACATTATTCAAACCAATATTTGTCTGATATTAACATCAGGAGCACTCTTTGTTTGATGTGTTTCCCTGTTAATCTGCTCCTATCATTTGGCATAGCCAAATTTACCACTAAAGCTACTTTAAAAATATATCGATTTTGATATCTGAAAATAAATATCGAAAATTGATATATCGCGGGAAAAAATATCGCTAATTTATATCGATATATTTCTGAAAAAATATCGATATTTTGATATATCGATATTTTTTGCCCAAGCCTACTCTTCTATCTATGGTTTGTTTCTGTCCTTTTTCTTAAATATTATATTATATAGGCTAACTTAAAATTAGGAATTTTAGCTGGTCTGCAGAATCGAGTCCATTGCTTGATCAAATGATTAGACACTTCAATCTAAAATATATAACCTATTTCAAAACAAAAAATTCGGCTTCACCAAAGGGAATAGCATTACTTATGAATATTTTGAACAAAATCCCGATTAAGGCTACTAACAAAGAGGTTGGAAGAAAATCATTCTCGGAGAGAGAAACTTTTTCTTTAAACGTCTTTGACTACTAAGTATAACCAGAGACCAGTTTAAATAAAAACTGGTCTCTGGTATAACCATCTATTGAAAACAGTTTTACCTAATGACTGTCACGCTTTTTACGACGCTTTACCATTTGCATAACCCTTTCCTTTATGTCTATTACTAAGTCTAGAGCAGGTATTACTTGTCGTTATTTTATGTTAAAATTTGAGTTAAAAATAAGTATATTTTTTATGCGAGGCTGCAAAGTTTTTACTTAGCACGAGTGCTTGTATTGATTACCCACAAAATATTTGTATAATGGGGGAGAAACAGGTCTTCTTTAGAAATATTAAGTGGATTTTCGTAACATAACGACTGTTTTATTTTTTAGAAAGTATTATGTCTACATATTTCCTCTTTTCTACGTTAAAAACTCAAGTAAAATAACAATTATATCAGTAGATTTCAGTTTGTTTTTATTTTCAACTGCTCCTAACCTACTTGAAATAGTGCATAATTTGACGCCATTCAAAACAATATCTTCTAACTACATTTATTTCAGTAAATCATAAGATTTTTATATAATTACTAATGTTAAAAAATGGATGATCCTATCATTATAAATTTCCAATACAAAAATATCCCAGAAGTAGGCACGAAAAAGTTTGAAACGTTTTTTTCACTTCCTGGAAAATCACCATTTTGGAGATAGGAGGTCATTACACTTCATCGTCGATATAATAAATAACAAATTGTAATCCGAAAAGAACGCAATAAATACATATTATAGTCATCAATAATGTGTAATGCTTCATACTAGAGATGCACCGACTAGTCGGCGAAGCCGACTATCCGGCCTGTTTTATAGTCGGCGACTATTCGGCTCATAGTGCCGACTAGTCGGCTATGTTTTCCTGTCTAAGAAACTTACTTAAAAAAACAGAATTTATCAGAATTAAAACAAAACAAACTTCAATCAACCAACATCTCTTTATTAAAGGCTATTTTGAAATGAAATCAATCAGCAAAGAACAACAATGGTATTTTTAGTTTTCTTTAACTGTTAACTTAATACTAAATACATACTATATTTTTTTCATTTGCAACTCTAGCAGAGTCAGTGAAAATCATGATTCGAAAGTAATTTTTCTATTTAGGTATACACAAAGATTCATTTTAAATGTGCCAAAGAGTTTTTCAGAAACTTATTTGAATGAAAACATTAAAAAACTAGCTGCCTAAAGAATTTGTTCAGAAGTAGTTGAGAGTGGAGAGGTGTATGAAGTAGAGATGGGCCGACTATGGGTTTGGCCGGATAGCCGCTAGCCGACTATTCGGCCGTGAGCAAAGTATTTTGGCCGATCATTGCTTTCGGGAACGATCAGGTGCGTATTATTATTATTACTATAACTATATAGTAATAATAATAATACGCACCTACTATAACTATATAGTAATAAAAATGAATCTTTGTGTCACGGCTGAGAGGTCACACACATATTATATTACTTAGTAATTGTATACCTAAACGAAGTTACGTTGAAGAATGTTTCTCAATACAAGCGATGCAGGTCAATTGAAATTAGGTTCAACAAAGTTACACTATTAGCATTATTTACTGTTAATTTACAGGTAATAATAACTGAGTCAGTTAGTTTGCACTTTCGGAAAATTACCTAACTCAGAAAAAAATACTCTGTACCTAGCTCAAGCTTTCAAAGCACTGAAAACATGAACAATTTAACCTGTAACAAAAAGCAAAAAGTGAGATTATCCATGTCCTTGATGCTTGTCGGTTTCAGGTACTCTGTCTGATAAAGAAAAAAACTCATATCCCCAATGGGGTAGGCAAAGGTATTCCATGCCGGACCGAGTCTGTTGTGACTTGTGACACATGTCTCAGAACTAATTCTGAGACCTGTGGGTTTCCTCACGATGTTTTCCTTCACCGTCAAGCTAGAGATAAATATGTACGTAAGTTTTGAAAACTCGTTAGTACATGCTGTCTGTGTGCTGATGTCTGTCTAATAGTACCTACATAATGTTTTCAAAGGATACACATAGTTAACTGCTCCCACGGCTCCACCATGTATAGTTCCGTTGCCATAATGTACTTCAGGTACCAGCCGCTGAGAGTCTGTTTAGTTTTCTTGACAAGATCCATGGTTGGTATGTAGCTAACGTTGGCTGCTTGGTTTTGTATAGACTGTCTTCTGTATTTGCGTAGGATTCTTTAATTCGTTTATTTTGGAGTCTTTGAAACACTAAAACTATGATTGAAAAATTCCAAAATTTTATATTGTTTTTCTATGCCCAGTTTTTCCTTTCGTTCAAACTTTTTTGACAATGACAGCACAGGTAGGTAATGATAAAATGGGAATCACAGATAGATATCTCTATGGGAATTAACGATGTTTTTTTAATTTGTATAATTTATGACCATGGATGATGATGTCTTATTGGTGTTGCCAGAAAAAAGCCCCTGGTGGGCGACAATAAAAAAAAACATTCATTCAGGATAAATCTGCCAAACTGCAAGACAGTTTGTTGGCAGAGGAGATAATAACAATCCACCAGTCAGTTTATGCGGCTATACCTACGATACGTCCATTTATTTACCATTCCCTTCCATATACATATTACTTTTTATCATTAATATTCATTTTTCAACTTGACGGAAGTTAAAAAAATATGTTTTTTTTATAAATATCTGACGAGTTTTAATAATTTTATTTTCTCTTACAGAAGGGAAGACCCAATAGTGGAGTATTTATCAAATTGTACTTCGATTACAACTTATATGATTTTTTTTTAATGATAAAAAAGGGGGCAAACGAGCAGACGGGTAACCTGATGGTAAGTGACGTAAGTCGCCCACCTTGAGTTGCATGGACACCTGCAACTCAAGAGTCACAACTGCGTTGCCGACCTTTGAGGTGAGAGTAGGGGGAGGGGTGGGGAGGGGGGATTGGGGCCTCCGGTTAGTAATGATAAAACAATCTTGTTAAAAAAAACTAATGATTTAAAGTAGAAAAATTAAAGGCCCATCTTAATTATATGATGCATTTATTATTCGCTTGGTTAATTAATGATACTGTGACCTTATAAGCTAAAATAATTGGTATCAGCCGTATTATACCTAACGACTATAGAAATAAACAATTGCAAGCCTACGATATAGTTTATACACTGGTTTCACTTGCGGAAAAATACAATTTGTACTTATTAAGACTTACAAGTAAAACATGCGGTATTAAATATACGATGTAAGTATATTTTTAATGTATAAAATTACATTATTTAAAAATTATTCTAGCTAAAATCAAGTGCAAAAATTTGCCCTATTTTTTAAACATCAATCACCTTTTGAAAGAAAATAGTAATAAAATGATTTTTGTACACCAGCAAAATAAAAAGAAACCATATATTAGATAAAAATTAAGAGGCAATGTAAAGTTGCCAAATAAAACTAAATGTGGTAACATTACAAAGCAGTAATTTTATTTTTAGCATTTAATTTTTAAGTAATACGTTGAATTTCTGAATCCATCAGTCTTTAACAAGGCACCAATACTGAATAAATTGTATACAAAAATAGCTGCCGTTATCAAATATCATTGTACTAAGATAATAATGTATAATTGGCACAATAACTCCATCATATTGTCGAGATTAATTCTTTAAAAATATATCTAAAATACAATTTCATTTGTAACTTTCATAAACACCACAATTTATTAGTATACATATATTTTTAAAATACTGTGATTTGTTATTCTATTAATAAGATAATGAAACCTTAATATTCAAGGCTTGCATGCATCAAATATCACATTATTTAGTAGTGCCTTCCTTTATAATAGCTGTTTATTTGATTTTTGTATACCTAGCCACACCGCACAGCATAAAACCGGTTCGTATATCTTCTATCACAACAAACTCATCACCAAATTGCGTTAAGTCGATATAATCTGTTTTTATTGTTAGTTAGATGTAGAATCTAGAATCCTGTAAAAAGATGGTAGGTTTCTTACTCCCAGACAGCGGAATAAAAAAATCATAAGTTGCCAGCTCTTTTTTTATTATTCTTACCGACTCTGGGTTCAAGCCCAGTAGTCTGCTCCAAAATGGTAGATTTTGTCAATTCTTCGAAATGGTTCCAGAACCGGTATTCTCATTCCAAATACTCAGTATAGCCCTGGGCTCCTGTGAAGATGACATCTATCCATATCCTGGCGGATTCCCCGGAGGGCGCCATGAGGAAATACCTCCTCTGTCGAGTCTTCACTATGAACGTAGTTTGAGGACTCGGAGATTTGGATGTGTTGCCGTGGTCGAGGTATACTTCCTCTATTACCTGTCGGTGAAAAACATTGGGATGTATGATTAACAATACCAAATTTTTATCAAAATTTTAATATGTACCTATTAATTGGTCAAGAATTAAAAAAATATATAAGCGCTCATCTAATACGTGAGATGGAACATGTGATTTTTAGTGATGTGAGCAAATGATATTTTAACAATGTGACATTTTAAGATTGTAACATTTGACGGGTACAGGGGCAGAACCAGGAATGTCACTAAAATTCAAAAAGTTGAGTTTTGATGGCAAAAGTTTCATTTTCCCTCGTATTTTTATTTGGCATTACACAAAAAGCGTAAAAACAAGTATAGTCAGATGTATTACTTAAGTCTCAAAACTGTATACTGGAACAAAACAGGGAAGGTCCATAGTGTAACGGAACATAAGAAGGAATGTCCAAGCTGTCAAAATTTATAAAAAAATTAAAAAAACATTTCAATATTTTATGTTCCTGAAAATAAGACTTTATAAAGTAAACTAAAGTTCCTATTACTAATTAATAATTTTAAGTGACACTTAAAAATAACCTTTGAAAAATTAAAATGTTAATTAAACAACTTTTTGTTTTTGTGACATTTCTTGTTTTGCCCATTTGATATTACGTCATTTTGAGAATGTGACATTTTAAGTTTGTACCTGCATTATGACTGAATTTGTGACTAGAAAATGTTTTTCTTTCTTTCAAATGCTAATTGAATATACCTGGAAGTAAGCCCCGCCGCGCGGTTTCTTCTCACTCTTGTCCCAGTAGTAGACGAACGTTTTCGTTTCTCTATCGAAAACGAACCACCTGAAATTACAAAGACATGTTATCCATTACCAGTCTACATCTACACTAATAATATAAAGAGGAAAGATTCGTATTTTAGTATGTTTGTAATAAAAATTCTTTCACCATTAGAATTTTAGAATATCACAGAGCAACATAGGCTAAATTCTATTCCTGTATTTCTACGAAAACGGGAACTACGCGGGTGAAACCGCGCGGAACAGCTAGTTCAACTATAAATCCTTGCTTCCCTAATACTAAATATTATCTAAAGCTCTCAAGCCTAAACCACAGAAGCGATTTTAAAAATTAATATTTTTAAAAACAGGGCGTAACATAGGCTATATTTTATCCCCGTGGACCGTATTCCAACGGGAACAACGCTGGAGAAACCGCGTGACGCTATGTGTGTAATCTTTTTACGAATAAACGGTTAGACAAATGGTAAAATGTCAACTGACCGTTTGGACCATGTGTGGAACTTTGCTCCCAGCTTATGCAGGTATCCGCGACACGACGACGCGCTCACCGTCACGTGGGGGCACAGATCGACCTGGTGGCCTGTAATACAGTTTCAAACATGTACTATCATTTGTCAAGTCAAGTGTCATTTTAGCGAGCAGCATCTTTTCCCACCCCGTGGCGAGAAAGCCCTCACTTATAGTAACAATGACAATTACAAAAAAGTGTTTCTTTCATATATATAAATATTTTCTTTTGTTTTTATTTTGTTTCTTTAATGTTTATGACCATTTATTGTCGATGAATGGATCGGAATATAAAAAAAGACGGTTTTACTGGCTTCTCATTGTGCAACTCCAATTAGGGTTGGGGTAATAAAATTGGAGCTTACAAGCGACAATTCTTCCAAATGTATCAGGCTTAGCGTTTGCTGATAGTACATTCTGGCGAATATGACGTTTGGAGCCAAGTATGCTTTTGTCGAATTGGACGAGCTTGGGGACATGTGTAATACTAGACACATTCGTACAAAGCGTTTTGCAATACCTTTTATAATGCGCACAGCGAAGGGATGAAATTCCCTCCCTGAGCCTATGTTCATACAACCCGAATCTATTCAAGTCATGAGTGATGGCGAGCCCCCTAATAATAATAAAAATGAATGGGTCGTTTGTGACAGAGGACGAGTTAAGTATTGGTCTTTTTAATTATAGCCGGGTTTGCTTTTGACCTCAATCTAGTCCAGTAATAATAATAAAAATTTGCTCATTTGTAGAAATGGACGAGTTATGCAATCACCTACAATTTTTTATTATTGCGGCTTACTTTTGTCCTCCATTCAGACTGGATTGAGGTCAAAAGCAAGCCCAGTGACAATAATAAAAAAAATGCAAGTTTGAACCATTTGTGGAAGTGGACGAATTCGGGAAATGGTCCACACCATTTGTGGAAGTGGACGAGTTGGGAAGTGTACAATTTCGGAAGTGAATGACGCTTAAGTGAATGATATGTGTGTGTGTGTACTGACCGGCGGATTCGACGTGGCGGCGCAGGTCGAAGTCGTCGCGGTCGACGGGTAGGTACCTGGTGAGGGGCCGCTGCGAGTCGCTGCAGGGCGCCACCCCGCGCCGGCTGCGGCGGGGCGCTCCGCTGAGGGACACTGCGAGAATGCGCAAATAGATTACTCTAGATAGGTAGGTACTAGGTAGGTAGGTACTCAGTAGGTACCCATCATATAGGCAACATAATAAATTTAGCTTAATAATAATAATCTCACACCTTTCATCCCCGAAGGGGTAGGCAGAGGTATTCCATTACTGGATATACCCACATTTTACGAGATAGGTACATTGGACCCCTAAACGTGATAGTTGGTGAGCCCATCGCCGGACCGGTGGGTCTAAAATGGCCACTTTGAGCAGTTCCTCCTTTTATGAATTCCCAGCAAATAATAAGCAATTCCTCGAAATTTCGTAAAATGGTCCCTCATTTTAGTGATTCGCTGACAATTCAATTCATTAGCAGATTCGTATTTGGTGAAAATTTCGAATATGAATCGGATCCTATTATGATTCACCCGAAACGGCATTTTTAAACCCCCGGGTCTATTTACACAGGTCTCAGAATTAATTCTGAGACCTGCGGGTTTCCTCACGATGTTTTCCTTCACCGTCGAGCTAGTGATAAATATGTACGGAAGTTTTTGAAAAACTCATTGGTACATGCCAGGATTCGAACCCGAGCCTCACTGATTTTCGGCCGGCTCTTTAACCGTAAAGGCTATCACTTAAATTTTGCTTATTGGCAAGTTTTATTTATTTCTACAATATGTAACAGAATAAGCGCAATTCCTGAAATAAGTTTGTTTAGTATCGACTACTTAATCAATTTCAGCTATTTTTAATAGGTGTACAATTTTACCGAATAATAAATTAGATTGACTGAATTTCGGGCTACCTATGGAAACCGTACTATTATTGCTCTTTATTTAAGAAAATTGGTTGGACTAAACTAAAGTACGAATGCATCATATTTTCTTATATTAATTGGGGTGTTAAGGAATTGCGCTTATTCTGTGACGGTTTAGGCCGAAAAAAATGTCTTATTCTCACAAATAGGACTTTTTGCGAATGGCAAAAAGTCCTATTCGCAAAACGTCCCACTCGCATATTGTCACATTCACAAAAGGTCCCATTCAGTAGTATATGCGTAATGGGACATTATGCGAATAGGACTTTATGCGAATGGGACCTTTTGCGAATAGGACATTTTCTTTTCGATGGGACGTTCTCTAAATCTCTGTGACGCGTTGTAGTTTTCTCGATTTATCTTCGCGTAGTCTACGTTGGACGAATTAATCGTCGTGACTCACGTATGTTGTCCCTGCTGAAGTCGGAGGCGTTGCTGAGTGGGCGGCTGTCATCGCTCCGCTTGTCATCCTCCGTGGAGTCGGTGCGCGAGTTGCGGACTTGGAGCTGAGAATGACATAATAATCATTACTATCATCTTATAATAGCTTACTGCTGAGCCGAGCGGGATCAGGGGGTCGATTTTTGAATCTCACTAAGTGACTAATTCTCACCGATGTGAGTGATTTCCGAAAGTTCGTATTTTTGAAACTCATCGGTGACTTACATTTTGTCATACCTATGATATCGATTTACGAGTGCCCCTACCCACTCGTAATTGAAATCACCATGTGATTGTTTTTGACAGTTAACGTATGTGACATCTGCCAAAAGTGCCAAAGTATGTTTTTCGGAATAATTAGCAATGGGGCTCGATTGTGATATTTCGTGATTGCGACGATTTATTGAAAATATAAAAAACCTCTCAATTAATTATAACAATATCCAAGTTATTAGTAAATACAATTATTAAGTTAAATATACTTGTAAAACATATGCCACTAACAAATGTACATACCTTTTCTTATAAATTGTAAAATCTGTGTTATTTTCTCTTTATTCGTCTTTTTCTAGTGAATTATGTGAATTTTTCAATTCAAAACTTTAATTTTCGTTTACATGACACTGACAAATACGTTACGTTTTACGATTGACCAATTTGATGAATCTTTTTTAAGTTATAGTATGAGAAAATAAAAACCGATATCAAGGGCAACACTATAACATCTGCGTAAAAAGGAACGTAGCGGGAAGATTGTCTCTGACTGACATTGTAAAATTTCTGCATGTTGGTAAACATCGTGTGACTTTCAAAAATACGGCTTTTGGAAAATGGTGACATAAAAGTCATCGGTGATAATTTTAGTCACCGGTGATTTTGATATCACCAGTGAGATTCAAAAATCGCACTCCAGAGATGTGAAAAAATAATCGATTTTGCATATTCATAGATTATTTTGTCGTATAATATGTAATGTTATACACTAATAATTCGCACATTCTTAGGGTTCCGTCCGTACCCAAAGGGTAAAACGGGACGCTATTACATACTAAGACTCCGCTGACCGTCCGTCTGTCACCGGGCTGTATCTCGTGATCATGAACCGTGATAGTCAGACAGTGTAATTTTTCACAGATTATTTATATCTACTTACATCTATTTCTGTTGCTGCTTTTATAGATAAAATGGTATTAATCATAGATTTAGTATACTAACGTTAAAGATTGGCAATGGAGCCAGTAAGGCGAGACCTAGAAAATTGACACTTCTGTGCGTGTAACGTGGATGTGTGCAAGACAAATAGTGCTCTCCCTAAACTTGTAGCTCTCGATAACAAATGGGCGTGTGGTATATTGTGTAGTTAATACCTTTGCCAGTCACGTTATCGAAATGTGGTTAATTGATATTACGACAATCACTATAAAATTGAGGTTAGAAATACAAGAAATTCACGTATTTTATTTTTCGCTTAAATCAATTCTTATACATTCAGAACATTTATATAATAAAAAGCAATGTTATTGCCTATCTATTTGTGCACGATTAGTTTTTCAGTTTTCTATAATCATTGAATTTAGAGAATTAAATCTTTCAATCGCACTCACATGTAAAATGACTAATTCTGTGGATTTTCTTTCCTAGATGAATTACAACCGGTACTGCACACGTAACCATAGCTGTTTACGTCTATTAAACATCAAACTTACTCTTTTAATACGCGAGATTAATTAAAATAAGCGAGATTTGTTTCGTTCACAACTGACGTCGGCCCGGTATAGCCCCGTAGCGTTTACGAAAATGGTCTCGTCTATCTACCGCTCGCTATCTCGCTCTAACACACGGGTACCTATTTTCTTTCTCTTTCGCATTGCCAATCTAAGTATACTAAATCTATGGTATTAATGATACGAAACACTTCGTGCGCGAGTCCGGCACTTAGCCGGGTTTTTTAAATTATATATAAAGTGAGATTATATTATTATTATTATATTATATAAAAGAAACACCCGCCAAAATTACACATAAGTACAGGTGTCCCTAGTCCAAAGTAACAGGCGAAATGTACATTTCGCCTGTCGCAATTGCAAAAAGGCGGTTATAAGTGACAATCTAATTTATTTTTTTAAATTGTGGGACACAATTTACACACGGTTATTAGGCCCAAGCTAGACAGGGCCTGTACTATGGGTACAAAACAACTGATAAACATACTTAAATAAATATTAAACAACCAGACACGAAGCCAACAGACATGTTTAGAGCAGGGATCGAACCCGCGACCTCCGACTCAGAAATCAGTGTCACTACCAACTGAGCCAACAGGCCCGTCATTATATTTCCAATTCCCAATTCAATTCCAATTATACAGCGTGTTACCGAAAGGGTATATCAAGCCGAAAGTGGGTTGTTAGAGACATCATTTAGAACAATATTCACTATGGGACCAACTTGATCAGAGCAACTTTATTTTTCTCATCTCAGTACATTTCGGGTTCAGCGCTCAGCTGATTTGTATAGTGGAGTTTAAATTAAAGTTGCTCTGATCAAGTTGGTCCCATAGTGAACGTTGTTCCAAATGATGTCTCTAACAACCCACTTTCGGCTTGATATACCCTTTCGGTAACACGCTGTATAACCAATCAGTATTGTGTTCTAATCAACCACTAGAATTAACTCATACTTACAAGTAGAGGTTTGGGTCCACAGCGCAGATCCCAACCAGAGCTCTTAACAAGGGTGAGCCACATAGACATACTGTCACCAGTTGAGATTTATTTCACACTTGTAGCTTAATTACACTTTAATCTAATTTCTATGTTTATCAGTTTAAGAACTATTTTCCTGTACTTTAAGCTCGAAATCTAAATGTAGATTACAGAATTACTTCTTAAATTTATTTCTTACTATTGTATCTACTAAAATAGCTGACATTCGCTTGGTTTTATAGCATTATAAAATAGTTTTGGCTCGTTGTAGGGTTGCCACCGGCCACTTCTTGGTTTAAGTGTTACTAACATAGAAAAGGGGTTTAAAAACAGATTTGTTTTAAATATTATTTTTTAGGGTTTCGTATCGTATCCAACAATAGCCCTATTAATAAGACTCCACTGTCGGTTCGTCCGTCTGTCACAAGACTGTACCTTATGAAAACTTGAAATTTTTACATAGTTTATACCTACTAAGTACCTACTATGACTATGGCCGCTAAAATAATCAATTATTCCCTATTTTTCTAATAATCCCCTATTTTTTCTATGATATGTAGGTAAATCGACTTTAATATTGTATGGTACTACGAAAGCCTTCGTGTGCGAGACGACTTACACTTGGGCGTTTTTTAAAACTCAGTGTATTTCAGTGTATTCCATTTTATAGTTTACTAACTGTTTATATTTACAGATTCATAAATTGTCATAGCCTGAAAATGGGGTTAACCCTAACTTACTGGGCACCTGTCAACCCTAACTATTAGCCATTTTGGTTTGTATGATCAATTAGCAATTTTACTGGCCTACGGTCATTATTGAACAATCACTAATTTATCTATCTGACCAATTAAACAATTATGAGTGTTCAGAAGTAGTCGGTGATAATTTCGTATTTGAGAAATATCTACCTACTTATATAACAAAATGGTATCGTAAATTCCGCTTTTGTTGGATAGTCGTAAAATCTGTAAGCTTGTTTTATTTTTATCTTTCGTTTATTATCAAAACTAACGGGTTCCATATATATCTGTCATTTATTGTGGTAAATTGGGTGTAGAGATATAATTTACGGCTGCTACCACTGTTATTTATTACTTAATAACTAGTGCCCGGCGGGCGGCGGTGTTGCACAGATCCCTTTATTCCGTTCCCGCGGTAATAATGCACAAATCCTGAATTTTCGTGGAAACTTGAAAAAAATAGTTTCCCTGTTTCCGTAGGAATATCTGAATTTCATTTTTTTTTGCTTACGAACTCTCACAATTTATTTATATTTAGAGTGTCAATATAATACTATCTTTTACTCGCGGCTTCGCTCGCGCACGTTTATTTCACCCCCTTAGGGGTTGAATTTTGCATAATGGCTGCCTACACTGTATAAGCTATCTATGTGCATAATTTCAAGTCTCTAGACCCAGCGGTTTACGCTGTGCGTTCATATATCACTAATCGGTCAGTTTATCATTTTATATATACAGTTATAGTATGGTTTTTGATAAATTTATAGACATTATCTTTTTGTTCTTTTTTTTTCGATTGTTCTTTCGATTTTTTACTTTTTTTGGGTAACCTTTCCAATGTGTCTTACCCTAAAAACCTTATTCGTACTACCTGATACTAACAATTAAAGAAATATATTCTCGGTCCAGCACTTCTTAACTGATGCGCTTACCCACGAAAATAATTTTTTATACAATAAATTTATCGTAAACTTTCTCATAATTCTTAATAATAAAAAAGTTTTTACACTTGGTGTTTGACAAGAAAAAGGGACTATAATTTTGGAATAAGTCGAAGACAGAATGATAAAAACATTATACCTAAACATACTTTTATAGACAGGAAAAACATTTCAAGCTAGGTTTAAAATTTGTGCAATACTCTACACCTAGCGCTATCTATCGGGTCTAAACCATCCAAGGCGCCACTCACTTTAAAATAAAAATAGGTAGAGCAATTTTCCGCATTTTAGCGAAACTAACACACGCCAGTTTTTTTAATACAATATATACTAGCGGTTCTCGGTTTCACCCGCGTAATTCCCGTTCCCATGGGAATACGGGGATAAAATATAGCCTATGTTACTCAGGGATATTGTAGCTTTCCATTGGTTAATTTTGGCTTTGGTTTCTAGACTAGATACTTAGACTTTGATTTGTTCATCAGTAAGTATGTAAAAAAAAAGTATCTTGTTAAATATGCAAAAACTGAATAGATACTGATGTAGTTCTCTGTATCAAAGCTCACACAAATATTATTACGCTATATAGGCCCATACTTCCTCATGTGTGAGGAAAGAACCTTAGCTCAGCAGTGGGCTGTTACGGGTTGATGATGATAGGTAGGTACCTATAGAATGATAAACTCAAAAACTACTTGGATTGTGACGTTTTTGTATAAACCAAATCAATGTCAACTCTGTATACAATACGCAGTAAGTACATTCTCTTTAATTTCGGTAAAAAGCAAATTATTCAACGCAATGATCAACCTTGAGTCGTGGATTTCAGTCCGAGTTTAATGGCGTCTGGAAAGCTTTCAACTATCATCTGGAGACGGGACATTTTTATATCCTAACTTTCATCTTTCCCTACAAAATCGTTTGATTTATTGTGCCATTTACCTATGATTTTAAATCTATATTTCCCCTGGAACCATGCATATTTATGAAATTTATCAATTACTAGCGGTTCTGCGCGGTTTCACCCGCATAGTTCCCGTTCCCGTGGGAATACGGAAATAAAATATAGCCTATGTTACTCAGGGATCTTCTAGCTTTCCATTGGTTAAATAATTTTTAAAATCGGTCTAGTAGTTTTTAAGTTTATTCGTCACAAACATAGAGCAGTGATAGCCCGGACGGTTAAAGAGCCGGCCGAAAATCAGTGAGGCTCGGGTTCGAATCCTGGCATGTACCAATGAGTTTTTCAAAACTTACGTACATATTTATCACTAGCTCGACGGTGAAGGAAAACATCGTGAGGAAACCCGCAGGTCTCAGAATTAATTCTGAAACATGTGTAAACAGACCCGGTCCGGCGATCGGCTCACCACCTATCACGTTTAGGGGTCCAATGTATCTCGTGAAATGTGGGTATATCCAGTAATGGAATACCTCTGCCTACCCCCTCGGGGATGAAAGGCATGAGATTATTTTTTATTTATCGTCACAAACATACAAAAATACAAAAGTACAAATATTTCCTCTTTATCTATCTATACATATAATAAAACTCTAACGGGGCCGTGTCTGTACATTAAATATTTTTTGAAAATTTTAACGGTAGTGTATATAGTTATCGATATAGATACCGAAACACCAATTTTTGGAATTTTTGTCTGTCTGTCTGTCTGTCTGGTTGTGCACGCATCACTCAAAAACTACTGGACGGATTTTGATGAAATTTGGTATGGAGATAACTGAGTACCCGGGTCAACATCTAGGCTACTTTTTATTCCAGGAAAATATCTCATTCCCACGGGATCATATAAAAACTGGTTAAAAAGAGAAATACGTACAACTCCGAAACGATAACACCTAGAAAATTGAAAAATGGTATGAAGGTGTCTGATATGTTATAGGAAATTGGTATGAAGGGATTTTTGGAAATTCCCACGGGAACGGGAATAAACTAAATCCAAGCGGGAAAACGCCGCTGGGCACCCGCTATTTGAAATATGGTATGTAGGTGTCTTAAGTATGTCGTAGGCAACCACTATGAAGGGATTTTCGGAAATTCCCACGGGAACGGGGATAAACGGAATCCGCGCGGGCAACGCCGCTGGGCATCCGCTAGTAGGTAATATGAGTGTAGCTTAACTATGGACTATACATAAGCTAACTACCATGAGATTTAACAGTCTGTCAGGTAATTTTGATTTAAGTTTCCTTGCGGAAGCTGGAGGTAAATCTCTTTGATTCTGACTTTATGTACCGTAAAATCCAGTGTTCGTTACTGGAGGTAATGTGCGTTATGTCGGAGTGTTTAGTTTATAGCCGTTTAACAAACCGAATCATGAGCGCGAGTGACGTATTTCGATGTTCACTTACAGACCTTGAGATATCTACGCACTTTTTGACGTGATAACGTCTTATAAATCAATGAACGCCGGCTGCCCGCATGAAAAAGCATGACTCATTGTCACGTTCCGCCTGAGTCGAGCGTGCAAGCGAGAGCGCGGAACAAGCGATAGAGCGGCACGATCTTCATCAATGTTTTCTTATGACGTTATCACGTAAATTTATCCTCCGTAAAACGACTTTACAGACAACCAATGTTTTTTGTTTTGAGTCAACATTGTCATCCTCAACTAGTGAGGGTTTTTGGGTCTATCCTCAAAGGAAGAATGGGCACTAATCTCTCACGCGAGACAGATAGTATTAGGCTGACGGCTTAACTGACAGTTTTTTTCAAGCCAGCTGACATGGCTTAACGACTTCCATTGTAGGTTCGTGACGTGAGTACACGGAGTCCTCATCGACAAACTTGTAAATATTACTTACAGTAGGTAAATATCTTTCGTTTACTTATAGTTTCGTATACAAAAAAGGGTACTTTGTTTACGTAATTGGTTGCTATTTTTATATTGTTTTCTTTGTTATTTAATATCTTGTTTATGAAACTATTTGGCCCTTTATTTATTACTTAAGTATTATATATTTAGATAGAATAGATAATTGTGAATTAACGGTATATTTTCGTGATCATAAAAATAATTTGGCACATTCTCTGTTGTATTTTTGATACATAACATCATTGTTTTGATCCTGTGATGATAAGTACTAAGTTATAACGTTTAGTTAGGGTTGTAACTTAACAGATTGTACTTGTTTTTCTAAAAATAATTTCATATTTTTTCACAGATACACACAGACTACAAAAAACCAAAGCCAAACACTAACAATAAAACAAGCACAAAAACTGGCAACTTTAAAAACTTGAAACGTCAAAAAGCGCGCCAAATCCCGAGAAATTTTTTTTAAATCCCGCAATGGCGCCCTTGACTGTGAGCCGCGACACAGCCAGCCATACTGACACTTCGCCGTAGACCGAATTAAACGGTTTATTTTAGTTTTCTAAAATCGTGGGTGTCGAATGCGCCGCTCGTATTTACTAGTGAGAGATGTAGAGTTGAATTAACACGATTTGTTACTCATCTACAGGGTGTCCAAAAAAAAAACAGGGTGTGTCGGAAAGACATACAATAGAAATGAAACTTTTGTTTACAATCACCACTTTTCGTCACAAAAAATGGTTGCGGATTAGAAATTCAAAGCCCTGGTAAGAATTTCATCTCAAATTAAAAAAAAAACTATCAAACACACTTTTTATGTATAGCACTCGTCAAAACAAATCAATAAATAAAATAATAATAATCTCACGCCTTTCATCCCCGAGGGGGTAGGCATAGGTATTCCATTACTGGAGTATATCCAGTAATGGAATACCACTGCCCACATTTCACGAGATGTATTGGACCCCTAAACGTGATAGGTGGTGAGCCCATCGCCGGACCGGGTCTATTTACACATGTCTCAGAATTAATTCTGAGACCTGCGGGTTTCCTCACGATGTTTTCCTTCACCGTCGAGCTAGTGATAAATATGTCCGTAAGTTTTTGAAAAACTCATTGGTACATGCCAGGATTCGAACCCGAGCCTCACTGATTTTCGACCGGCTCTTTAACCGTCCGGGCTATCACTGCTCAAATAAACAAATCAAATGAGCCCAAATTCGAGGGGATTATGAAGAGCCATTGGTGAGTTCTTTATTATCCACATCCTGGCTCCATCATCAGATCAGCCAGATGATACTAACTTTACAAACAAATTATTTTCAGTACTGTACCTTATAAAATTTCTGAATTTATAATATTTTGTCATAATGTCAGCTTGTAGTAGGTACATTATGATGTATCAATGGGGGATGGACATTATACATACATAATGCTCACGCTATTGGCCTACAGGTAGGCAGAGACGATGGATCGCCACTTTGCTCGATCTCTGGCTCTGCATACTTCTTTTGCTTCCTTCACATCCATAAGCCTTTTCCTGCACGCTCTTTTATTCTTTGCACTCCGGACTCCAGCTTTTTGAAGGACGTCACTAATTTGATCCGTGAACGTCCTTCTGGGGCGTCCTCTTTTCTTGCATCCTTCAATATTCGCACCATAAATCTCTTTCGTTACTGTTATTTCATCCATACGTTCTACATTATTTATTATTATTAGGACATCATTTAGGTTTTAATTAATCTTTGATTCATTGTACATTCACCTTCCAACGCCTGTTCATTTTTCGGTCACGCTGTATCATGTGGGTGGCCAAGAATGTTGTATTTTGTTGATTCTGCACGGATTTTAAATGTTTTTTCCAAGGAATGAGTGGCGTACAGACGTCATCCGCAAGAATCCAGTCTGGATTTTGATTCATCAGTCTAACTGACGCCAATGTAGTTTCTACCGAACCACTTAGTAAGGAACACTCAAAGAATTTTATTAAAAACCTATTTTTGGTATTTGATAAGGACACAGAGATTAAAATATAAAAGGGCATAGAGGGGACAAAGCGAGGAAAATTTGAAACCAAAAGTTTTTACAAGATGGAATAAGTCTAGTGCGATTCGACCGGGATTCGGCCGATTGATAGCTCGCGTTCATACTAACTGACATGACGCTTGAGCTTGAAAGTTTTTGTATGAAAATCCCTATGCCCTATTATATTTTAATCTCTTTGGATAAGGGTTACTCCGACCAAAGTTCAGTGTGATACATTTTGAACAACTTTCGCTTGATATTGAATCCGTTGTCCCCGGTTTTCTTTGTGTATCCGCAAAACGGAAGTCGTAGCCATGTCAAATACCCATATGTGCCTTGAAAAATCTGACTATAGGTGGCTCCTAGCCAAACACCATCTCCTAAACCGCGGTGGTCTAAAATGTTGGTCCATACTTCGTTATATGGAATTCCATAGGACATCAGTGAGCTGTTACGGGTTGATGATGATGTCAACCCAAGTCCTCAACGGACTAGACTAGATGGCTTTTCGAGGGAATCCGAAACGAGACATCATACTTTTGACAATATTCATTTTGCTGAATATTTCTTGCTTTGACTCATAGTGATAATATATTATGTGCCAAATGTCGGAGAAAATGTGCAGTGAATGGGAAATTCGATAAAATGAGTGCCTAACACCTTAAAACTGTCTAAATTTTTCAATGTTAAAAGTTGATAGACTTCGGGCCTCCGGGTTTCTTCATTTTTACAGTCACCATCGAGCTAGTGATAACTATGCAGTAATATATAATAGTCAGATAAATTTAATTGACACAAACCTATCTTATCAATATCATATCTTAATTTATGTGTGGAATCCGGAATCCATTACGCGCTAACTGATACGACTAATGGATAAATACTATATATTGTATTTGTTTGTAGTAATTGTTGTAAATGCATAGCTTCAGAGAAGAGGTAGAAGGTAGAAGAAGTAGATGAGGGTGGATTAGCTTGTGTTGCGTTGCGACCGCCAACATATAAAACTGTTTGTGTATACCTATGTGAATGTTTTGTTTCAACTTGATGTTCTTATCAAACCAGACAAATCTTGGTGATTTTTGGTTTGTTTCGTAAATGTTTTGTCTATGTTAATGTATTAAATAAATAAATAAGAAAACTTTCCTATGACTTTCTGAAAACTGAAGGAAATAGTATACAAGGGCATGATAAGATCTGCCGTGATGTAATGGATCGGAATTTAAGGGATTTAAGAAAGATGAAAGGAGACTGCATGCAGCTGCAGCTGAGATGATAATGTTGAGATTGATGTCTGGAGTGACTAGAATGGATAGAATTAGGAATGAGTACATAAGAGGAACTCTGAAACAGGGCTTGAAAGCGGTTAAGGTTAAGGGTTAAGCTAGCGGTATAAAATTACGGTACCGTTTTGATTTAAAGGTAGAGCCAAAAAGGTAAGAATTGCGGTACAGGTACCGTTTTTTACTAGTACCTCATCGAAATCATTTTCGGTACCGAAAAAACGCAAACGAGTGAGACTTCAGCGCGACGTTGCCAAACCGCTCGGCCGAGGCACGGGCGCTTGCCGCATGAAATCTCATTTCTTGCATATTGCATTATTGTGTGCTGTGGTGACGTGACGCTTATATTATAACTCATCTATTCTAGGTACCTACCTATATAAAAGTACGTTATTTTAGCAAAGTTTTATCGACTGTTAAATAATTGCACTAATGGGGAAAAAACGTAAAAACGGCCAAGTGCGAGTCGAACTTGCGCACGAAGGGTTCCGTATTCATTATCTATAAAAGCGGCAAAAAATCACGTTTGATGTATGGGAGTCCCCCTAAATATTCATTTTATTGTATTTTTAACAGATTTCAAAAGGTGGAGGTTTCTCAATTCGTCCGTGTATATACCTACCTATTTATTTTTATGTGTGTTCGCGAATAATCATGTAACTCAATTTTGAAGCAGATATCTTCAACCAATTGAGCTGAAATTTGGTATACTTATGTAATTTCGGTGACAATGCAATATTTATGGTATCACCGAGCTGATCTGACGATGGAGCCAGGAGGTGGATATCGCAACTTCTCAATGACTCCTCTTAAAGTAATTAAACGACACAACCCCATCGAGTTTGGGCTCGTTTGATTTGTCTTGACGAGTACTTTGGTGTTAGATGGTAACCAGTAACCAGGGTCTGACGATGGAGCTGGGAGATGGCAATAGGAAATATTTTCCTTCACCGTCGAGATAGTGATGAAAATGTACGTAAGTTTTTGAAAAACTCATTGATACATGTCAGGATTTGAACCCGAGCCTCACTGATTGTAATCATCTTCATCAGGCTATCACTACTCTTTTTAGTTTGTTTGTAGTTTGTAGGAGTTAAGTTAATAATCAAAAATAAAATCAAATAACTTTTATTTCAGGCACAAGCTATATTATTGTATATTAATTATTTTTGTTGTTAGTTGTTGTTAGTTCTTGTTGTAGTAGTAGTAGTAGTTGTAGTAGTAGTAGTTGTAGTAGTCGTAGTTGTAGTAGTTGTAGTTGTTAGTTGTAGTAGTTGTTAGTTGTAGTAGTTGTTAGTTGTATTAGTTGTTAGTTGTAGTAGTTGTAAGTTGTAGTAGTTGTTGTAGTTGTAGTAGTTGTCGTTGTGGTGGTTGTTGGTTGTAGTTGTTAGTCGTAGTTGTTATTCGTAGTATTTAGTCGTAGTTGTAGTCGGTAGTCGTAGTTGTAGTCGGTAGTCGTAGTTGTAGTCGGTAGTCGTAGTTGTAGTCGGTAGTCGTTAGCCGTAGTCGTTAGTCGTAGTTGTTAGTCGTGGTTGTTAGTCGTGGTCGTTAGTCGTAGTCGTTGGTCGTAGTTGTTGGTTGTAGTTGTTGGTCGTAGTTTTTAGTCGTAGTCGTTAGTCGTAGTCGTAGTCGTTAGTCGTGGTCGTCGTTGTTAGTCGTAGTTGTTAGTTGTGAGTTGTAGTTGTTAGTGGTAGTTGTTAGATGTAGTTGTTAGTGGTAGTTGTAGTTGTTAGTTGTAGTTGTTAGTTGTAGTTGTTAGCCATTCTTATACTTATCCATCTAAAAACAAAATCAAGACGAACCATACGAGCCCAAATTCGATGGGATTCTGTCGTTTAGTTACCGAGTTCCTATGGCCATCTTCCAGCTTCATCATCAGACCCTGGTTACTATCTAGTACCAAATTACTCGTCAAGACAACTCAAACGAGCCCAAACTCTATGGAAATATGACGATTATGATTTATGATTAATTACTGAGTTCCTCCTATAGCCATCTTCCAGCTCCATCATCAGACCCTGGTTACCATCAAGTACCAAAGTACTCGTCAAGATGAATCAAACGAGCCCAAACTCGATGGGGTTGTGTCGTTTAATTACCGAGTTCCTATGGCCATCTTCCAGCTCCATCATCAGATCAGCTCGGTGGTGCCACAATATTGCATTGTCACCGAACTTACATAAGTATACCAAATTTCAGCTCAATCGGTTGAAGATATTTGCTTCAAATTGAGTTGCAAGATTCCACCCGAACATACATAGTTACATACATACATACATTGCAAGTTAAATAAAAGCTTTTAATAACATGTCGCTCAACTCGAATTCTCGGTCAAGCCGGCGCGCGGTGCCCCGGCGTTCGGCGTGGTACCTATACCTAAAGAAAACCTTTATTTAAAAATTTAAGTATCGTAAAAAAATAATGGTATCGTTATTTTGCACTACCAGAAAATAGCAGTATCGTTATTTTGCACTACCAGAAAAAAGCGGTACCGTTATTTTAAGATATCGCAATATAAAGGTATGACGTCATACCCCTAACCGTTCTAACCTAAATTTTTTCGGTTATTCAAGCCCTGCTCTGAAAGTAGCACCCGTGATGGAGAAGTTGAGAGGTAATGGTACGGACATATGATGAGCGTAATGTTATTAGGCGAGTGCTTGATATGAATGTAGAAGGTTATAGAAAGAGGGGTAGACCGTGAGTGGTAGAGAGTGTGTGAAGGATGATATGTACAAGAAGGAAGCTAATGTAGATATGAAAGTTGATAGATTTAAATGAAAGGAAAATATACTGCGCCGACCCAAAAAAAATGTGAAGAGGGCACGAAAATAGAGAATAGAACAGAAAAACATTTATTTGCTTGGACTACACACGTACGATACAATCAAAAAGAAAGAAATAGAAACCTGTACACAAGAAATTGGCAAGCAAAAGAGCCATGACTCAAAATGGTGATGTTCTTCAAAAAGATGTAATGTAAGCATTTCGTGAAGAAAGTTTAAGCAGTTGTGGCTTGTGAAAGTGTTCCACATCATATTTGTTTTAAACAGGAAACCACAAAGTAAAAAGAAACGCTTAAAGGAAATCACATATGCATCCAACATGCCTCCATTAGGAAGTTACAAACAAAGTCCTTCACTAGATTAATATTCACAGAAACAGCTTTGATGTTTTAAAGCTTATAAATTAATCTTCCTTCTTTTGTTGAAGCATCTTTGGATTAGGATCAGGGCAGACTAGCGGTTGTGCGATTAATTTAATTTGATTTTTATGTCTTACATAATGTGGTTGAAATTGGCATAGTGATTGAAGTTTCAACTGATTTTGTTAGGCCTTAAATCTCCAAGTTTAAGTCTAATAATTCAATAATCTGTTAATACAGTCCAATAATTGAATAATCTTTTTATACAAGTAACTAGGTACACGTAATATATTTTAGTCTTGCCAAACTGCAGAAGGGTTTGTTGGTGAATGGTGAAAACAATTTTTAAGTTCATTTATAGTGTACTAGCGACCGGCCCCGGCTTCGCACGGGTGCAATGCTAACACTAGAACCTTCCCCTTGAATCACTCTATCTTCTAAAAAAAACCGCATCAAAATCGGTTGCGTAGTTTTAGAGATTTAAGCATATAAAGGGACATAAGGACATAGGGATATAGGGACAGAGAAAGCGACTTTGTTTTATACTATGTAGTGATTTCACGTAGCATGGGTTCGGTGAATTTCGGTGACAGTTGACATTTTTTTCGTTTTACGCTTACTAATTTCGACTAGTAAAAATATTTTATTAAAAAATAAATAATATTTTATTATTGCAAAAAAATTTTTTATTAGTCAATAGTAGTATCAGTGACATGGATAAATGTGATAATAATAAATAATAATAAATAATAAAAAAAATTTATTTAAAAAGCAAATGACACTCTTAAATCAAAAGATTTTATGTTACAATGATGCTCAATAGATTTAGTTGCCTGGCTCCCAAACTAGGATTCCCTGTACTATGGGTAGCCAGTCTTTCATCCTATAAATAATTATACGTAAAAATTGCACTATTGTAGTCTTCGTTTTAATAAGTACATTTTAAAAAGTAAGTAGTTAGTAGCTAAAACGAATCTGCAACACAACTCATCGTCGGAGGGTAATTAGACAATTTTAGTCAACTGATGAGCAAAAGTAAATGATTCAAAGCAAACATAGTATAAGCAAAACATTCAGACAATGCATAACTAACTTTGTTTAATTTAACTAAGTAATTTTGTAAACAATTTTGTACATTTTTATTTGTCTGTTGTGTCTTGTAAATATGTTGGAATGTGAGTATGCATGTGGGGAGGGGGGGGGAGTAAGGAATATGCCTGTGGTTAAGAGTGCGCGATTGTTAGTGAGTGTTTATTAATTAATTATACAGTGTATGTACAGGTGAATGAGTTTGTACCTGGGTTCAAAGTTTACAAGAGATGGAAAGTGTGAGAGTGATATTAAAAGAAGAGTGAATGTATGTATGTATGTATGAATATTAGTAATTTTGTTATAATTTGGTTGAACTGAGCTGAGATTCGATTTCTTGATAACTAAGGTTGTAAAGAAACATAAATACAGTTTTTTTTACTTGGTATCTGCTCATATTTAATAAGTTCAATTTATTATTTAAAGTTGAATATAGGAAGGGTCCCATATAAAAAAAGAATCTATTTGCGAATGAAGTTTTTAGTTGAGGGATTACCCATAACCGTTCCCTTGCAGGAATATTTCTTAAATTATGGCCTTTCTGTTTGAGTGGAAGCTGAAAAAGTATAGAGGACTTGTGAAAGGTTAAAATAGTTCTTTGGATGTACAAACCTCTGACAGTTAGCGTGTGATCAGTGATCTGTCACCGAACCTATGCTACGTGAAATAGAATATAGGCGCTCGACGACGTCCACCTAACCTAACCTAACCTTTATAATAAGTAACATTGGACCACCAATGAGATGATGAATGAGAAAAATAGTTACATTGTTCTATACCCGCAGCGGTAATATAAAAGCTGCCTATTTATAGATGTTACTATATTAGTCTATAAAGTTAGGAGGAAGTTGTCGCATCCTGGTTTTGACAACTTGGGAGGGATACATAAATTCTGTTTCCATAAAAATAGTTATGTTTTGGAAAGCACGTTGAAACTTTGGTTCGATAAAGGTTGGTTTTCGTGTTCACGCACAATGGAAGTTGTTAAACCATGTCAGATACCCGTGGGTGGTTTGAAAAACCCTGACAACAGCCAAACATCATTGTATAATGGGCTTGCGTGAGAGATTAGGGTTGATGATTAGGTATGTTTTTAGTGCGACGGGCCTGTTGGCTCAGTTGGTAGTGACCCTGCATTCTGAGTCGGAGCTCGCGGCTTCGATCACAACTCGGGGCCAACATTTGTGTGCATGAACATGTCTGTTGGCTACGTGTCTGGCCATTTAATATTTATTTAAGTATGTTTATCAGTTGATTAGTACGCATAGTTAAGGCCCTGCCTAGTTTGGGACTGAATAACCGTGTTTGACTTTTGCCCCACAATTATTATGTACAAATTATGGAAAAATTACGCGCCTGAGTTACAGTTTGGTTAAGCCTGTAATTATTTTTGATTACTTGTGACTCATTATGCCGAAATTATGTCGTACGTCAAGATGATTTTACTGAGAAATAAAAAGGTAAAGAATAAAGATATTCATGCTATCGAAGATCCCTCCCGAACCCAAAAACAAACTAAGTACCTATCCGAAAATTTCCTAATTCTTAATCTTTATACTCGTAATAGATATATAATATCAGTGTATATGTAATGGCACTTACCTCTTCAATTGATGATGACATGAACCCAGAACTGAAACAAATAATTATTGATTAAAATAACATTACAGCCGTCTGCAAAATGGCGAACTTCTATAAAACGTTCTTCCTCGATTTAACCTTAACTTTTCAAAAACGATCTACGCTATATAAGGAACTCCTGTACACAATTTCATGTGTTTAGCTCACTGGACTATTACTAAAAGCATAAAATTTTACAAAAAGGTTTCTTTAATGACGTAAGTGAGCACTAATTGGTGGATTTTTGGAAATTCCCAGGCAAACTGGGAAAAACAGCTGGGTGACCAGCTAGCATGGTATCCAAAAATACATAAAATCACTATTTATAATTTATTTCACGCTTACTGCTCAGCGTTTTAGATGCTTCTCCGATTTTTTGAGGGCTCGATAAATAAGCACTATTAAATAGTCTGAGATTATTTTGAAAAATCTGTCTAAGCTTTTTATTTTAAATATGTGTGAACCGTTAACAGAATATAATAGAATAAATTTATTGTGCAAACTGTGTAAATAGGTTGGTAATATGATAAAACATAGACAGTAAGTTCAACAGCCTGGCCCGATTCGGACATCTTACACTTCTATACTAATAGTTATAGAGCCCACGACCAAAACCATGTCTCAGCAATACGGCAAAAACCCTATAAAATCGTTAGATTGTATGATTCTGAACCCGACTAGGTGTGTAGTAACGGTCGAAAGTGTAGCAACTGCGTGGGAGGCCATTTCTGCTGTGTCAAAAAAAAAAGGCAGTCGGTATTATAGCAATACGTCTGATAGTGAAAATGTACATAGATTTTATAATTGTATTACGAAAAAGTTTGTTTTCAGACATTTTGCGCGTAGCATATAGCCTGAGCGCATTTTTGAAAATGTCAAAAAATTTAGCCGACCTGTATCATAGCAATACGGATAAATTTTTTTTTAAACTTTTCGTATTGCTGCCAGGATTACCAAAAACCTGTTTTCAGACACTTTAAGTGTAGCATATACTCCCAAAAACGAAAATAACGTTTCGGAGTCGCCTGGCCGACGCCTCAGCGCTTGTTACGCTCCTGCGGCGGGTACGGCTTTTCGCGTGTTAAGCCGTATACAGAAAGAAAGCTGAAAACTTATCAGAGCCAATAAGCGCCGATCGGCGCTTATCGGCGCTGGTCCATTCTACAGACAGCAAGCAGATTGAAGCAGAGCGAGCAAAATGTCGTACGATGATTGGCGGGCGGCACCAGCGCTGACCGGCGCGAGTCGGCGCCGATCGGCACTTATCGGCGCTGATAAGCGCCGCCAAGTTTTCAGCTTTCTTTTTGTATACGGCTTTAGGGCCTGGCCACAGTTTCTGGCGGTGTGGAGCGCGGCGCGGCGAGAGGGGCTGCGAGAGCCGCGGTTTGCGGTGGTATGCCACAGCTCGACCAGTTGCGACCGCGGCTACATCAGCGGTGGACGTATAGAGAACTATTATAATGGCCCTATCAAAAGTGGCACGGTATTGCCTTGAAACTAGTGCGTTCTTAGCTCAAGATATCATTCACTCAAGAATAGGAGCCGATTCCGAATCCGACAGCGATTGAATACGAGAATATTTTGTAACTTTGAATAAACCGTTTTTTTTTCAACTTCATCCCAGTTTCCTTTTGTGCGATTTATTTCAGTCCTTCAACTTCAATGTTACGGTTTCGGGTAACTCTATCGAAAAGTTGTCTGATAGAGAAGGTGCTACACTTAATTTGTCTGATATAAATTTTTTGCACATGTGGACAACTTATTTTATCATGTCCAACAATTTTCAGACATATTGCTATGATACCGATCGGTAAAATTTGTTAACATTTTCAAAACGATCTCAAAATTTAATGCGTTCACATTTCCATCTGAAAATTGTTTTGTTCGCATCAAATAACCAAAATTTACTAATAAAAAAGATTTTCAGACGTATTGCTATGAGACATTTTTTTGTCTCATTTTTAATTTTTTTAAGCGATTTTACGGGTTTGCGCTACACCACTAACGTCTGAAAAATATGTTTCCGGAATCTCAGAACTATCATTCAACTACAGTCTGCAAATCAGACATATTGCTATGATGCAGTTCGGTAAAATTCTATGACAATTTTGAAAATTCGGTCAGATCAAACGCTACGCGGAAAATGTCTGATATTGGTATTTTCGAGTTCAGGATAATCGTATCTATCGATTTGATGCGGTTTTGGCCGTATTGCTATGAGACAAAAATTTTGGTCGTGGGCTCTCGTACTATAATATTATAAAGAGTAAAGATTTGTATGTTTGTATCTTTGTTACGAATAAACTCAAAAACTACAGGACCGATTTTAAAAATTCTTTTACCAATGGAAAGCTAGAATATCCCCGAGTAACATAGGCTATATTTTATACCCGTATTTCCACGTGAACGGGAAAAAAAAGGGTTGTTCCCAGTCCTCCGATCGGAACTCCGATTGGTAGGACGAGTGGGAATATTTTTTCCCACTGCTCAAACGCGGCTGAAACCGCGCAGAACCGCTTTCACCCAAAAACTACTGAACGGATTTTTATGAAACTTTACATTTATATAGCTTATACATCAGAATAACACATAGGCTCTAATTTATCCCCGTATTCCCACGGGAACGGGAACTGCGCGGGGCGCTGCTAGTAGACTATAACAGGAATACATATACACTTACCAGCATAAGAGGCTTTTATTTTTGCTTTTTGACATTTTGAAGGCTCACTTAGTTCAGTCCGATTTAACTTATACAATGGGTCATAATATTATTCGCACGATTTATGGCAATATAGCATTTTGATATCACTGTACTGTTACAACAACTATGTTTTAATCTGTATATTTCATAGTGATTCCTGCATACTTTCACAATATAAATTGATGGATATAACACAACAAAGTTGTACCGAATAAACAAATCTACACTAATCCTAACTAATATTATAAATGCGAATTAGAGTTTGTTTATCTGTTTGTTTGTTACGCTTAAACCACTAAACCGATTTTCAAAAGTTTCAGTGTTTCATTTCGTGTAACTTACTATATTTTATCCCCGTATTCCCACGGGAACGAGAACTACGGGTGAAACCGCGGGCGCAGCTAGTATTTTTTTATAAAAGTACAAGTAGCACTGTCTGTTTATTACCCTTTCACGGCTAAACCGCTGAACCGATCACGATTAAACTTGCGAGGGAGATAGCTTGCATCTTGAGGAAGGACATATGCCACCTTCTTTAACACTTGAACGAAGTCGCGGAAATAATTTAGTTAATAAAAATAAGCCATGACACTTTTGTTTAGCTGTGCATTTTGCAATACATATTTTTCCTTTCAAATTCCTACAACGTATCTGTTCACTAAATCTCTACGAATTCTATGAACTGCAGTAAAAATATATTTAAAACTTTATATAAAAGGCAGAGGGACAATAGTTACCACTAGGTATTGAACTCTATGTAATTGAAATAAGATTCAAAACCAAGGAAAAATTTAAACTGCCTGTTAAAATCTAAATGAATTTTCTTAAAACACATTTTTGTCACAACACCGACAAATGTCCACTGCACACAGATTGGTTACACTTTCTCAAACGCATGATATGTATAATGAGCAACACACTGTTGGTCCGTTTGTATGTATGTACGTATGTATGTATGAGCGGTGTATGGAGCGAAACATCTGCGGACTCAATTGTGAGTGGAGGAAGTTTATAATGTGCGACATGTTTACTATAGGATGATCCATTTTTGTATTAGCGACACGAAATTTACGATATTGAGTTTTTGAGACTTGATTTTTTTATAAGACATATGTTTATAATAATAATAATAAATCTTTATTTCAGGCAATATTTACATTAATAGATCTTAAATAACATAAACAGAGGCCTATATTATATGTATATACCTTACAACTAACATACATATAAAAATATGTAACTAAACTATTTTACACGTAATGTCGGCAACGTGCCTAACAAAATAGTCTAACAAAATATGTTTGTGAAGATCGAATAACTTGAGACATTTCGAGATGGATGAAACTGAGATATTAGAACTAGGGTAGACGGCGTAGGTGCTACTAAAGTACCAAAAACAGTGATTAAAATTGAAATACCTATATTTTCTATATCTGGACTAATATTACGGAGAGGAAAGATTTGTTTGTTTGAATTGAATAGGCTCTGAAACTACCGGACCGATTTGAAAAATTCTTGGAAAGCTACATTATCAGGGAGTAATATATGCTGAATTATATTCCGAAGGAAAGAGAACTGATAATATACATTTTTGGATAACTTTGAAAGCATAGCATCTTCTCCCATATGAGAAGCTTGTGTCAAGGTAGAAATAATTATAAGTAGATGGACTATTAAAATAATTATGAATATCCCCACTACAACAAGCAAATAATAACTTTTAAGATCACAAATATTTGACAGTACAATTTAGCATCACCCTGTATGCAAGCCTAAATAGGTGCCCTCTTTATAAGGCTGGCCTGAATTTATGCGTCACTAGCTGCATATTCATACGCTGACCGTGATTAGTTGCACACGCTGTATCTACTTCTAGTTCAGTAAGGGAATCAAGCACTACCTTATTCCGTGGACATAAGGTTTATTTTAATTGAAGAATTGCCGCAGTGATAGCCTTACGGTTAGAGAGCTCGCTTCTCATGATGATAATCAGCGAGGCTCGGGTTCAAATCCAGGTATGGAGTTTTTTAAAAACATACGTACATATTCGTCACTAGCTCGATGGTGAAGGAAAACATCGTGAGGAAACCCGCATGTCCGAGAATTAATTCTGAGGCATGTGTAATAGACACGGTCCGTCGATAGGCATGGGCGTAGCTAGGGGGGGGGGGAGGCAGGGTGGGCCGGGTCCACCCTAGAAAGCTGTTGGCCCACCCTAGAAAAATACCTTTTCTCTTACATAAAATAACTTCATACTCAATTACCGAAACCGAAAACCGTCTTCAAAAGCTAAAATAATTACCTACTCATTACTTGTGTCTATCTCGCTTGCCAACCTGCGATCCACAGATACAAATGAACAATCTGCATATTATAATTGTTACAATATGCGGATGATGATTGATTTACCTTGTTGTTGGTAATTTAATCGAAGGTCTTGTCGGTGTATACCTAGCTATATTAGCGACTAATCCTGGCATGTACCAATGAGCTTTTCAAAAACTTACGTACATATTTATCACTAGCTCGACGGTGACGGAAAACATCGTGAGGAAACCCGCAGGTCTCAGAATTAATTCTGAGACATGTGTAAACAGACCCGGTCCGGCGATGGGCTCACCACCTATCACGTTTAGGGGTCCAATATATCTCGTGAAATGTGGGTATATCCAGTAATGGAATACCTCTGCCTACCCCCTCGGGGATGAAAGGCGTGAGATTATTTATTTATTTATTTTTATTTTATTTATTAGTGACTTTAAGTACATAGTTTTGGTCAGCACACAGTTAAAAGAAAAATGCCCCGATAGTCGTGACCACCTTGTTGTGCGGCCGGCGGATTCATGTCTGGGGCCATGCCCCCCCCCTGGGAAAAATCCCTAGCTACGCCAATGTCGATAGGCTCACCACCTATCACGTTTAGAGGTCGAATATACTCGTGAAAAGTGGGTATTTCCAGGACATGTAATACATCAGCCCACCCCCACGGTTGGAAAGGCGTGAGCATAATTTGTTATCGCTCTATCTGTAGCGTCAACACTGTGTATGACTTTCTCTGTACATACTGATTACATGAACTCACTGATTACGAGTAAACGATAAAATCAATATTGGCTATGTGTGTTGACATAGTTCGTCTGTGCAAACGGATGTGTTGGCTCATTTGGTGGCTTTTGAGGTAGAGGGCGGGGGTTCGATTCCATTTGTCTGAACTGGATCGTTGGTTTCGTGTCTGTTTGTTCACCTATATACTCGTATGTATTTGAATGTATTTTTTCAGCAATCACAATACAGTCAGAACTGATTATTCATGTACTTAATTACGTGTCTTTTGATTTCAGACTTTTAAAAAATTTGTATCCTTTTACAAATAGTATACAATACTAGCTTTTACCCGCGGCTTCGCTCGCCCACGTTTATTTCACCCCCACCCATAGGGGTTGAATTTTGCAAAATCCTTTCTTAGGGATGCCTACACTGTATAAGCTATCTATGTGCAAAATTTCAAGTCTCTAGACCCAGCGGTTTAGGCTATGCGTTGATACATCACCAATCAGTCAGTCAGTTTATCATTTTATATATATATTATAGATTAAATTACATTCGCCAAACTACAATGCACTTAGTTGGCGAGAAAAAAATAAAATAAATAATCTCACGCCTTTCATCCCCGAGGGGGTAGGCAGAGGTATTCCATTACTGGATATACCCACATTTCACGAGATACGTTGGCGAGAATACCGCTCTTTTCATTTGTTATTAATTTATCATAGATTGTAGTTATGTATATGCATGCGTTATCCAATTATCTATTCACTTATTTATAACAATAAATATTTGCTTTCTTATACTTAATTTTATGAAGAACCCTTGCAAAAAAATGTGTCAATTGTCTTGTCAGTCTGTCTGTTTGACAACGGGACTGACAAATGCGTCACCCTATGTTTATCAGTTGTTTAATATCTATTGAAAAGTACCTATAGCTCTGTCTATTAGGAAAATCTTATCAAGTTCCATGACAAAGAGATTAAAATATAAAAGGGCATAGAGGGGACAAAGCGAGGAAAATTTGAAGCCAAAATATATTACAAGTGGGAAAAAGTCTAGTGTGATTCGAACGAATGACAGCTCGCGTTCATACTAACTGATATGATGCTTGAGCTTCAAAGTTTTAGTATTCCCAATGCCCCCTCTATGCCCTATTATATTTTAATCTCTTTGTTCTATGATCAGTACAATGTAATATGATGTAGTATAGACGATGTGTACATGGATGACGTAATGAATAGCGTCCAATTTATAGAAATTAAACCGTAGCGTTAATAGCGTGGCCAATCTATTTGATGTTATTAGATTTTAACTTTAATACCCACAGTAAAATAGACTTTTACTGTTGTTATTAAGGTTCAATATAGAACCAACTAGGTCGATTCCTTTAATATAAAGGTATGACACGTTGTTAATAAAGATAACTCATTTTATGATTGCTTTTGTTTGAATTCTGGACTGTATCAGAAATAAAAATTATAATATAGCTTCTTTTCGGTGAATAAAAAGTAGCATGTACCCACTCTCAAGATAAAAGCCATCTGCCAAACGTCATCAAAATAGGTTCAGCGGTTAAGACATTAAAAGGTACACCACAGTTAGTTAGATATGGAACTTACTAAAAATTCTTTGACTGTTAGAAAGCTGCAATATCATTCCTGAGTGACACAAAACATAGCGTTGATTAACTGACGCGGGTGAAACCGCAGGGCGTAGCAATTTTTTTAAAGGATTTTTTAATTTTTTTAAAGGAAATAAATGATTCAATTGAGATATCTCAAAACGATTTTTCAATTTTACAATTATAAATAATTTATTTTAAGATATAAGATAGTGACGAAATTGAATATTAAAAACGATGATGTCACAGTGTAACATTATAATATAATCTCACGCCTTTTTGTCCCCGAGGGGGTAGGCAGAGGTATTCCATTACTGGATATACCCACATTTCACGAGATATATTGGACCCCTAAACGTGATAGGTGGTGAGCCCATCGCCGGAGCGGGTCTGTTTACACATGCCTCAGAATTAATTCTGAGACCTGCGGGTTTCCTCACGATATTTTCCTTCACCGTCGAGCTAGTGATAAATATGTACGTAAGTTTTTGAAAAACTCATTGGTACATGCCAGGATTTGAAACCGAGCCTCACTGATTTTCGGCCGGCTCTTTAACCGTCCGGTCTATCACTGCTCCACACACAGCACAGTGTAACATTGATTACATTAATCATAATATTTTCCATAGCTTTTCTAATAAACTAATGAAAGGTTACCGATGTGACTGTTCAACCAATGCGCCTACCCCACCCTACAAACAAAACGAATGACTCAAGCACTAGCATTTGTGTTCCAAAACTAGTCCTTTACTATCTATCTAGTATCTACCCTAAACACCATTTCTTATATACCCATCTACATGGCTACACCTACTTAATATTATAAACGTTAAAGCTTATATGTATGGATGTTTGTTCCTCTTTCACGCAAAAACTACTGAACAGATTTTAATGAAACTTTACAGTTATATAGCTTATACATTACAATAACACAGGCTATATTTTATCCCTGTATTCCCACGGGAACGGGAACTACGCGGGTGAAACCGCGGGGCACAGCTAGTAAAAAAAATTAATAGCAAATTTTCGTTAAGACCAATGATTAAAACCTACCTATTTCTACCCTTAGCTCACCCTACAAACAAAGGCATGACTCAAGCACTATTCGTGTTTTAACACTAAACTATCTAGTATTTACCCTACAAACCATTTCTTATATACCCATCCACATATCTACATCCAAAACACTTTTATACACTAACTATTCGTAAAATCACTAATGAAATATTGTAGACAAACACAGTATTGTCCATACGCGTACACTAAGCCGTAGTCAACTTCGTACTGATTTATCTTATCAGTATCATACTGGGTCGCAAACTGAATCATACTGAGCTGTTTTATACTTGAAAGTAGGTAGGTATAGAATTCAAATAACACTCCGTTAGCTTTTCGATATTAAAAGTAGCCTGAATACTTCCTCAAAATGTAAACTGTTTCCGTTAAATTTCATGAAGTTCGTTTCAGCCGTAAAATGAGACAAACATAGTGACTTATCCCACGCTTTTTTCCCCGAGGGGTAGGCAGAGGTGTTCCACTTCTGGAAATACCCACATTTATTTTTTGAATATAAGTACTAATATAGTTTTAAGCATAACTAACAACCTAACTGATCTCTGTTGTCCGCAATAAAAAGTTTTGAATGGAATTTGAATTTCACCACTATATTTTTTGGACCCCTAAACGTGATAGGTGGTGAGCCCATCGTGACCAGGGTGCTATTACACATGTCTCAGAATCAATAATGGGGCCTGCGGGTTTCCTCACGATGTTTTCCTTCACGGTCGAGCTAGTGATAAATATGTAGTAAGCTTTTTGAAAAACTCATTGGTATATGCCAGGATTCGAACCCGAACATCAAGAATGAGAAGTGGCCTCTTTAACCACAGGGCTATCAGCGCTTTATTGTATGTGACTGATTCCTGAATCTTCATTAATTACTAGCGGTTCTGCGCGGTTTCACCCAAATAGTTCCCGTTCCCATAGGAATACGGGGAAAAAATATAGCGTATGTGTTATTCTGATGTATAAGATATATTACTGTAAAGTTTTATCAAAATCCGTTCAGTAGTTTTTGCGTGAAAGGGAAACAAACATCTATACATACAAACTTTCGCTTTTATAATATTAGTAGGATAAAATGAAAAAGAAACTTACCTCTCCTCAAAAATAGTAGAGTTGGTCATGTTGAAGGTATCATCGATGAGACTCGAGTCTTCCGCCATTCTGTCAAATTTCTCTCCAACTTTTCTACTGTCAAAATCGCTAGGGAGACTTCGACAGTGATCACTGGCACTTTGGTACTGATTCACGCTTCCACTGTTCTCATTGGCACTTTTGTAGTGGTCATTCACGTTCTGATCACTACTTTGATAATGTTCAGCACTCCGACAGTGGTTGCTTGCACTCCCAATGTTCTCATTTGCACTAATGTAGTGGTCATTGAGATTCTGATCACAATTTTGATAATGTTCAGCACTCTGACAGTGGTTGCTGGCACTTCCGTTATCACTAGCACTTTTGCAGTGGTTGTCCGCATTGTAACAGTGGTCACTGTCGATAGATTTTGACTGTTCTCGGTTCTTTTCCCACAGTTTTTTTGTTTCGTCTTGGGCTCTTCGTTTCAGTTCAGATATCTTTTCGCGTTCGTTTTCTATTACTTGGCAACCTGGAACAAAATGTGTTATTAATTATTTTTATAGGAATTAATAATTTTCCCCACATATAAGGATATAATGTCTAGAATTGTGTTACAACTATTTTATTATTATTAATGGAAAATCAAGAAAAACGGTTCAACGGGCCTTCTATAGACGAGCTTGTGCTGTACATAAACAAAAACTATTTCTAAATACATTAGTAGTAAGACCTAAATTACCTTGCTCCTCCAACATTTCTAGCCGTTTCCTCTCGATCTCCATCAGGCTGTCGAAGGTTCTTTTTCCCAATGTATTCATGTCATCACTTGAAAGTATCGGAGCGTCAATAGTCACTTTCGAAATCCTATCAATGTCGTCTTGAGAAGGAATCTTCCCCGACTCTGACATCTTTTGGAACTCCGAAGATTTAATATTCGGTTCGTCTCCGCAGCTTTTCCTGTGCATTATTTTAGGAGCATCATCCATTGAGGTTTTCGTTACTATGTTAGAGAAGGTTTTATCGCTTATTTCTTCGTTTTCTTCTTTGATAGGATCCTCTTTCGTTTTGTCTGGAGACAGTGACTTGGCTTTGTGGTATTTGTTTTCTGTCGTTATAGGTTTCGGGTTTTTCACGTAACGGTTTCTAGCGTCTACTTCTGGAGTGTCGTTCTTAAAGCTGTTTTCCCGAGATTTCTTCCCGAATGAATCTTTCTTTATTATCTTACCTAACGCTGCGAACGTCGGTATTTTCGACGAAGAGCTACTTTTGACTGGTCCCGTATTCTTATCTTTCTTTTTGGAATGTTTTAGGCTGTTGAACTTATCAAATGAAGGTTCATTTTCGATATTTTCATTGTTATAGAACATGTTTTCGTTCAAACTCTGCGACATAACGTCGACTTTTTCAGGTGTTTTCAGTTTCTTCTTCCGTTTCAGCGAATCGAAGTTCCTTTCCCAAAATCCTTTCTTCTCTTTAGAAGAAGTAGAAGACTTAGACGGACTCTCGCTGTATCTGTCTTCTGGATCTACGATGTCAGTTATGACTCTTCTTTCTATATCTACGATCATAGACTGAGACATTCTGTCTATAGAGTTGAATTTCTCTTTGATTTCTTTCGTGTGGTCTTCGAAGTTAGATATTTTGGTTATATCTAAGTCATCACTGTCCGAGCTTTGGGGGGAGTAGCCAAACTCGCCAGATTTAGCTCTAGTCTGGTCTGTATAGAAGGCGCTATCAGGCGATTGTGTCCTTTCAACGTCGTTTAGTTTAACCACTAACGGTTTTAGTTCCTTTTCTATGGTCTGAACTTTACCAGTTAACCCTTCGACTTGGTTGAGTAATCTCACGTATTCCGCTTGGAGAATTTTAGTTTCGTCTAAAGCTGATGTTAGGTTATCGTTAGCCTCAGACTTGAGAGTCAGTATTCTGGATTTCTGGGCTTCTATCTTTTTGGATAGGTGTATGATTTCGTTTTGGATGTCTTCTCGGTTTGCTAATCTGTAAGGAATATTTTATATTAGAAAATCGTTAGGATTTACTTATTTTATTTGAACGGGAATAGGCAGTTTAAATTTTTCATTGGTTTTGAATCTTATTTTAATCACATAGAGATCAATATGTGGTGGTAACTATTTGCTGTCTGCCCGTTAAATAGATACAAATACAGAAGACTGAGCTTAACTTATATTATGCTAGCGGCTCTAGTTTCAGTCGCGTATTTTCCATTCCCGTGGGAATAAAATATAGCCAATGTTAGTCAGGGATATTCTAGCTTTAAATTGGTAAAAGAATTTTTAAAATCGGTCTAGTAGTTTTTGAGTTTATTCGTAACAAAGATACAAACATACAAATATTTCCTCTTTATAGTATTAGTATAGACTAGCGGGTGCCCAACGGCGTTGCCCGTTTATTCCCGTTCCCATGGGAAAGTACAAAAATCCCTAGGTTATTCGAAGAACCTTTATGCAAATTTTCTTGCTTAATCAGTCAGTCGGTCAGTCAGTTTTTTCTTTTAGCACTGATCTACTTACAACTCAGATTCCTCCTCCAAGTGCTGGAATTCCAGGTCTTCGAATATCTTGGTCTCGTTGTCAAGAATGTCCTGGGCGTTTTGCAGCTCCTCAAGAGTCGCGGCGCTGTTCTTCAGGTCTTTTTCTATCCTGGACGAACCAAAACATATTCTGGATTAAAATTAGGTTGTAGTTGCGGTAGTACATAAATTTCGGTTACCTTAAGTAACTCTATCTGTCTGTACACTAAACTACTGAACCGATTTAAATGAAATTTGATACAGAGGTAGTCTAAAGTCTGAGAAAGGACACAGGCTACTTTTTAATGCGGAAAAAGAGCTATAAGGGGTTTAAATAGGAGATGAAAGTTTGTATGGAAATCATCACGTCATTTTTAAAGTTAGAAGCTTGAAACTTATTTTGTAGGCTTTTGATAAGATATAAATAAATACTACGGGAACTACGCGGGTGAAACCGCGTGGCGCTGCTAGTACAACATTTTATTATGCACTCATTGAGATTGTGTTATTTCTGTGTTCACATCAAGACAATATCTGTCTCTCTCGCACGTGGAAAAGCTTGTGTACGTGACAAAGTTTGATATGATGGTTTTGTTTTAACTTGTAGATTAGTTTATAGACTAGAAATTATAATAATGTGTATTTAAATTTTCCATGATTTTATACGTTGTTAGAAAACACCAACAGCAGATTTTAGCATTTAGCTTTGATTAAAATGAGAATCTAGGCAACATAACTAATCAACTTACTACTACTACTAGCTACTTCACTAAACATTACTGCTACAGTTTTTGTAGTCTATCAATTTTTTCATACACTTGTAAATAAAATATACTTACGTATCACTTGGCATACTAAAACGTGAAAATATAACAGTTTAGCAAACAGCACTGTTTGATCAGACGAACTTCTGGTTTCCGAAAAGCAAATCAAATTGTTTTTATACAATGTAGTGGTTTGATAAACTAAAATTTACTGACAGACATCTCATGTTAACTATTCTTAATGGACAACATTTCATTTTCACCGAGGAAGCAAAATAAGAACACCATTTGGAGGAATATTATAGCGTGCGGAATAAAATATATTTTTTTCAGAATTTTTTTATCATTATTTACTGAGATAATCAATAATTTCTAAATAATATGAGAAAATTGAAAACTTAGGCACAACTTACCTACCTTGTATGACCAAAAATTAAAACAAAAAATGTGTGTCCTCTATTTTTGTATCTACTTTCAATCTAACTAATAATTTAAGGGGGTTCAGAAAATGAAATGTTGTTTAGTGGTTGTTAACAGAGTTATGACTTTATTCAACCAACCAGAACAGCTAACGTGAGATTTAACAGTCTGCTAGCTAATATTAGTTTGATTTGTTTTTCGAAAACCGGGGGTAAGTTTTTAAAGTAGATGGTAAGTGTCTTGAATGGTAATGACCGGGACCTGATGAGCATACATTGGGTTCGATTCTGCTTTACACCGACTAAACTTATCTTAGTTTAGTCCTGTCTTTGTCTTACCTCAAAAGGGATGGAAGATAACTAATCGAATTGTCCTGTCAGATGCTGTATTTTAGTCGTGACTTCTTTACTTAATCACTAAACACATGAAATGCCTTAGTTGACAGGACTAAATATCTCTCGTCTCTTTTCTTTTCTAGAAGTAAGAAAATGGCAGGAGTAAACTAAAATAAGTTTAGTCCTGTCACTTTCTTTCTCCTAGAAAAGAAAAGAGACGAGAGATATTTAGTCCTGTCAAATTAAATTAGTCCTGTCAATTAAGGCGTGTTTGGCAATTTTAGCTACGATGTAAAAAGGTCATGGATAAAAGTGACAGACAAGCACGTTCATAAGGTTTAAATTAGTTGGTTTTTACATGTTTGACATTACTCTATAATCTATGGTTTGTTTCTGTCCTTTTTCTTCCGTATTCTATGTAGAAGGATAGGCTAACCTAAAATTAGGAATTTTAGCTGGTTTGCAGAATCGAACCCATTGCCTTACTGAGAGATTAAATAAAAACTAACCTCTCAACTTTCAACGTAGCGATTTCGACTCTGTCCCTCATCTCGTTCTGTTTCGCTTCCTGCTTCTCCTTCATCTGCTTAATCTCTTCTTCTATCTTCTTTGCGTTGTCCATTAACTCTATCTTCTTCTTCTGTTCTATGTTCAGGATGGCTATCTCCGAGTCGTACTCGCCTTTGATGAGGGCCTTTTCCATTTCCAACTGTGGACGACATATAAGATACTAGCTGTTCTGCGCGGTTTCACCCGCGTAGTTCCCGTTCCCGTGGGAATACGGGTATAAAATATAGCCTATGTTACTCAGGGATATTCTAGCTTTCCATTGGTGAAAGAATTTTTTAAATCGGTCCAGTAGTTTTTAAGTTTATTCGTAACAAACACACAAAATTACAAATCTTTCCTCTTTATAATATTGGTATAGAAGTATAGATAATGTCATCATCAACCCGTAACAGCCTACAGCTGAGCTAAGGGTCTTTCCTCACATGAGGAAGTATGGGCCATAATCCCCCAAGCGAGCCCACAGCGGATTGGGAGATGGTGTTAGACTAGTGGCCACCTGACAGAATTTTTGAACCACCCCAGGGTATCTGACATGGCGAAACACGGAGTCGCTTTCATTCACTGACTGACCGCACCCAAATTTGCTTAACCAGTGTGATCGTTACAAACACGCTGGTATCACAGGGTTATGAGAGCTTTAATAGAAGAAGGTATAATACTACATTCTAATGAATTTAAATGTCATTCTAGATTTAATTTCTTCTTCATTCCTATTTAGTCTCAAGTCGAACCTAACTGTAGTACATTTATTATAGAAACAGCTCTAACAAATTATATTTATAAAAAACATATTTTTTGTAACAGTGATCTCCTTTTTCTTTCTTTATCTTTTTAATTTCTTTTTAATTTAATCCTTTTTTTTATGTTGTTTTTTTTAGTTACCTACATAGTTAGCACACGTCTATGATATGCCCATGTTGTGGTTATCTATAATTAAGTCAGTACTTAGATACCTTATTGTAGTTCCTAAGTGTGTTTAAATGTTTTAGTGTATGTCTTGTTGATTACCCAAATAAATAAATAAACAACATTGAATATTTCGGAGTTGCCCAAATACCTTCTAAGGTTAAAGTCATGTAGAACGTACCTCTCTTAAAATGTCATCCTCTTGCGATCTTATTTCCGTCATCTTGCACTTTATCTCGTGTATTTCTGCTACCAATTTCTTCCTTTCTTCTTTTAACTTCTCATATCTAGCCCTCAATTCGTCTACATTGTCATCTAGCACGCTATCTATTGAATCTGCCTCTATGTCCATCTTCTTCATGTCTTCTGCTATATTCTTCATTATCTTCTCCCTTTTGTTCTCCTTCAGATCTCTTTCGAACTCTTCCAGTTCTGGAATGTCAGCCATCAGCTCTTTTTTCACGTCGTCAAAGCTTTTGTTCTTCGTCAGTTTCTCTGGGATTATCTCTATCTCCTTCTCGATAAACACTTTTGTTTCTGTGACGTCATCTTTGAGTGAGTGTCTTTTGTTTTCTGGAACATTCGCCTTTTCAGTGAACACTTTGGAATAGCGGAACTCGATATCGTTTGTCAGATCTGCGTCGTCAATCATAGGTATTTCTTCTTCGAGACTTAACTGTTTTTCGATGCCACCGAATTTTTCATCTTTCTTTGAATTCTCTTGGCTTTGCTCTTTGGTATTCCGAGTTTGTGATTCTATATTAAAGTTGGGTTTCTTAGAGTTATCTACTGGAGGCGGCGTTGGGAACACAAAGTACTGAGGGGACGTCAAGTTTTTGTGAGCAAACGTGGTCTTAATTCTCGTCCTAGGACTTTGCGTGTTCGGAGATTTAGGTTTTAAAGTAATAACATTCCCTCTGCTAAAATAAACGTTTTCATAAGGACTTCCTATTGGGGAGTTGGACATAAGTCTAGCATCGCCGTTTTGCATCTTCCTTATCATTATCGGACTAGATAAATCGTGTTTAGGACTCTCATCGAATACGGGGATGCCAATCTCATCCATTCGACCGACATTCTCGTAGTTGCTTTGGTTTATGGTCACTTCCGGTGTGGTTTGCTCAACCGGGGTCGGCGATTGGTTTATATCAAAGTTTTCGTAGCTTGACACGTTTCTTTGTGTGGGTAACGATTGGCTGATAGAGTTGTTGCGGTTATGACTAGTTTCGAACCTGAAAAAAAAAGTTTTTTTTTCTTGAAAAAATACAACAGCTAGTTTTTTCTTCATTTTCTTGAACTCTAATTAATTTTTGATAGAGCAGTGATAGCCTTACGGTTAAAGAGCCTGCTTCACATGATGAAAATCAGTAAGTAAGTAATTCTTTATTTACGAAAGCCTAAATTCATGTATATTTTGTATTTTCCCTTAAGTGCTATTCAGTTTAGGTATTCAAGTTAGGCTATGTGCAGAAGGGAGGAACATCTGATATCTAAAATTTAAATTACTCATTAGTCTTTAGGCGAGATTGTAGTTCAAATGAGGTAATATTTATTTACCTCATTAAAAAAAACAATCTGATTTGTGCATGTTACTAAATAAATAAATAAATTGTGGGACACAATTCACACACGGTAATTTATTCAAAAACTAGGCAGGGCCTGTACTATGGGTACTAAACAACTGATAAACATACTTCAATAAATATTAAACGACCAGACACGAAGCCAACCGACATGTTCATGCACACATATGTTGGCCCCGATCGGTGATCGAACCCGCGACCTCCGACTCAGAAGGCAGGGTCAATACCAACTGAGCCAACAGGCCCGTCAAATACTCACTTATAATATCCCTCGCTGGTCTGCACGAAGTTAGGGTTGGCGAGAGCGACGCTGCGTGGCAAAGAGCCGTTCGTGATGATCTTGTTGTGGGACCGCTTCTCAGTTGGAGTTATAGGGGTGCCTGCAACCAATATTATCATTATAAATTGTGGGACACAATTTACACACGGTTATTCAGTCCCAAACTAGGCAGGCTCTGACAAAATATTTTCTTATGTAAGGTTATTTGTTAAAATAACAATTTCTTATATTTAGGGTCTGCTCAGGCCTATTAAGTTTATAGACTTTCACTTCTTAAAAACTGATTAGTTTAAGAAATAAATATAAAAGTTCTTGACAATTAAATACATTGTGAATATTTGATTTGATCTCATTCATATTATTAAAAATACATTAAAAACGGGATTTTTTTAAATATCTACCTACCTTTATTATCTTATAAATAAGAAAACTATAATTTATCTCAAATTACAGACAATACCTATTATATTATTAATATCCGCTTATTAATACCCCAAACAATACAGTCATAATTAAGAGAGCTTGTTTACCGAATATGTGGTATTTGAACCGAATATTAAAATAAACCTGCCGAGTATGGCGAATACCGAATATAAAACGAATATTCGGCCCATCTCTAGTACTAAACAACAATTTTTTTTTTTGGCAGCCTATATGTTGTCCCACTGCTGAGCAAAGGCCTCTCCTCCCCTCCCTCAACTCATCCCTATCCTGTCCTCCGGTCATGTCCTCGAGAAGGCGACCAGTTCATCCCGCCATCTTCGGGGTCTGCCTCGGCGTCGACGGCCAGTCTTTGGAACCCATTTAGTGCAGATAAACTTACTTAAACAAATACTAAACACCCAGACACGAATAAAATACCTTGCTATAATGCCGTCACCTACTAATTTAACTGAGACACAACGAAAATAACTTACAATAATTATTTTTATCACTTTTTTGTACCGAAACTTAAATAAACTTAAATGTAACGTACTAACAAATGGATGGAATAAAATGTACTATAAGTTACTACTATTCTATATTACGTATCTATTCACAAATAATACTTGGAGACTCGAATAGGATTAGATTAGATTTGGCTCACAAGAATGTCATTGGATTTACGTTATCTGTGGATTAATTACGCCAATAAAATAGGTTTGAGGGCGCGATTACAAAATTAAATAGGTAGATATAGGGTATTTCTAGAAATGGAATACCTCTGCCTACCCCCTCGGGGATAAAAGGCGTGAGATTATTTATTTTTAGGTAGATGAGACTGGGCAGATCATCTAAGTAATAAATAAACAATTGATAAATAAACACCCAGACACGAAATCAGCAAAATACACACTCCCATTGTAAATTATGTGGAATAGGGTAGTGTCCTGCCTAGTCAAATCAGTTACTTTTTACGATCTGTCAAAACGAAATTTTACTATGGAAAATGTCCTTAAATAGCAAGGTCATAGTTTCTAGTACTCAATTGCAAATCTTTTTTTTTTAAATTGTAAAGTGAAAACCGAAATACATGTTAGGTGTTTTGGGATAATCTTTTTAATGAATAACTACTCGCAATTTAATTTCGATGCTGTCAACTACCCAATTCCAAATATGAAAAATACCAAAATGCCCGCTCTACGCGTTACGCGTCATGCCGAATATGCAAAATACCAATGTCTATCGTAAAACGTACTGGCGCGCGATATTCCAAAAAGTCAATAGCGCGATACTGTTTACCCAAAATACCAAAACGCTAATAAAGCCAAGCATTCAAAATACAGTAGTGTCGCGTGTAAATGGCCACACCTGGCGGGGATATAAACCTTTGGGCAATTATAAGAGAAGGGAACCGGTGGCGCAACACAAGTATCTACGAAATTCTTTGAGTATTAAACCAAACGGAGACGCCACTGACAGGCGTTCCCCTCTGCCAAAAAAGTTATGAGCAACGCTCATACCTGTTATATACAACTAGTTGTCTTGAGTTCACGGAGTGCTCGGATTGGTTGTTTCTGTGTGTGAATGTATTTGTGTGCATCTAGTTCAAGCTAGTGTTTAATTGTTTTGTTAACAAATGCGTTTGTGTTAACATTATTTGTGTTTGTTTCCTCCTCCCCCGCGCAGAAATTAGCAGACTTTCTTGCAAAGAAACTAGTGCGCGTGACGTCTCCTGTTGGTTTAATACTCAAAGACGAAATAACTACATAGTATAAAACAAAGTCGCTTTCTCTAAGTCCAGTCAAAGTCCCTATATCCCTATGTCCTTATGTTCCTATGTATGCTTATATCTTTAAAACTACGCAACGGATTTTGATGCGGTTTTTTTAGTAGATAGAGTAATTCAAGAGGAAGGTTTTAGTATTAGTATTGCACCCGTGCGAAGTCGGGGCGGGTCGCTAGTAGTATACAGGGTGACTTTTTTTACCGTCTGGAAAAAAATGTGGTGTGATAGGTAAGTGTAATAGATTCATTTGGCAATGTTACTTAATTTTTTTTTTTTTCTCAAAAATGTTTTTTCTTGCTTAAACTAATATACATTACTCAATTGTAGTCAATAATACACACTGAAATATTTGAAATAGTATTTTAAAAAGAAACAGGCTCGTAGCTTTCATTTATGCGCAATTTACCTACAACCGCCAGCTGAGCGTAGTACTGTGCGTAGTTTTCTAGATTTTGTAAATTGCATTAAACATGACTATATTAACAATTAATCTCGTGTATAACTTCGGCTCTAGATACCTTATACGTCATATTTTTTTCCAGACGGTAAAAAAAATCATCGTGTATAAAATAAAGTCGCTTTCCCTGTCCCTATATCCCTATGTATGCTTAAATCTTTAAAACTACGCAACGGATTTTGTTGCGGGTTTTTTTGGCCAGCCCCAGGCGTCGCACATTTACGGACTGACCAGCCTCTTTAGATCAAGAAAGATAAAGGAAATGTTTTTGTTTGTGTGTCACGAAATGTCAAGTCACAGCCACACTTTTGGTTACAAATAAAGAGGCTTCCATCCATACCTGAGGCTATCTGTCTCTCGTACTCAGCGCACATATTGAGAATCTCCTCCAGACGAGCAGTCTCTGCCTCTTTCTGCTCTTCCTCCTTTATCCTGTCCTGGTATGCCTGGAAAAAGAAATTATTATGTAGAACTTTCTCGAACAATCATCAGTTCCCTGGGTGTTGTCAGAGATTAAAATATAATAAGGCATAGAGGGGACAAAGCAAGGAAAATTTGAAGTCAAAAGTTATTCCAAGTGGAATAAGTCTAGTACAATTTCGACCGAATGACAGCTCGCGTTCATACTGACATAACAAGGACATGACGTCTTAGGCTTCAAAGTTTTGTATAATATTCCCAATGCCCCCTCTATGCCCTATTATATTTAAATCTCTTTGGGTGTTGTGAACGCCATTTTAGTAAAAACAATAAGTTTCCTAAAATGAACACTAAATTAAAATTTTGAAACATATTTATTATATTAACACACAGTTCTGCGCGATTTCACCCGTGTAATTCCCGTTCCCGTAGGAAAATAATAGCCCATGTTACTCCCAGAAAAGTAAGGTTTCCAATGGTGAAATAATTTTTAAAAGAGGTCATGTAGTTTTTAAGTGTATTTGTAACAAAAAATACTAGTTTCCTCTTTATAATTTACTAGCGACCCACCCCGCACTTCGCACGGGTGCAATGCTTATACTAAAACCTTCCCTTGAATCACTCTATCTATTAATGGTTTTTACAATGTCTACTTATTGTCAATACATCAATTCGAAGTAAAAAAAAAATCAACGGCGTAAACAATTTGCTTTACAGAAGAAATTTCTTGACAGAGGACTTACCATTCCACAGAACAGTTTATCAATTTTCTTGATGATATTATTGTAAATCTCATTCCTGATGTAAAGTTGACTGAACTGATTGCATTTCAAATCATTGCCGACCATAACCACGTTATTGTTTAGGATGGGAGCCGATATATTTTTTAAATTCTCCCTAGCAACACCGTCCGCCATTTTTGAAATATCATTCCTGAGATCTTCGTAAGATTTCAGTATTTGTTTTTCTAATTTAATTATTTTTCCGTCCATGTTATTTTCGTGGTCTTTCGTTTGTTTAATGTAATGATTAGTTAATATAGTATTGATTGTTTTGTACATTTTTATGTCGTTCCGTAGTTTGTGGACTACATCGAGTTTCTCGTTCACTGAGTTCGTTAAATCGAATATTTTGTCGACATTGTTTTGTTGACTGTACTTTATATCCATTGTGGACTTTAAGTCTTTTAATGCTAGCGTATTTTTCTTTAAATTCGCCACGAACAATTTCAATAATTTTTTGTTTGACGGTCCTTTCTTTGGGTTCGTTTTTGAAGTCATTTTCTGTTTTTTTAATCACTTTTCACTTAATTTATAATTTTCAAACACAAATGGACACAAGCAGTCGAAATCAACAACTAAACAAAACCGTTCGTCAAAAATTGAAAGTCGAAACTTGATACTTTTGCCATTGGCCTCATGTATCGCGTTTCGACGACAAAAAACTATCAAAACACTGTTTCTTCGTAAGCTTATTTTTTCTAAAATATTCCCGCGCAAATTTGACGTAGCATTTTTAAATTTTGTTTTTTATTTGCCACTGATTGAGGTTATGTTTAATACTGAATTAATTGTCGCATTTCATAGCCTGCAGTAGTATGTTATCTCGACGTCAATTGTTATCAGATATTAATGATTATGTTTTGTTTCCGTTGGTTTTATTTAAATATACACTAGGTACTTAATTTAGTAGCTGTTATCATATTTTTCTCTCTACGGAATTTGGTACGTATTTACTATGGGTTTTTGTAACAAAGATTTAGTTAGAAAGATTTAGAGAGCAGTGATAGCCCTGACGGTTAAAGAGCCGGCCGAAAATCAGTGAGGCTCGGGTTCGAATCCTGGCATGTACCAATGAGTTTTTCAAAAACTTACGTACATATTTATCACTAGCTCGACGGTGAAGGAAAACATCGTGAGGTCTCAGAATTAATTCTGAGACATGTGTAAATAGAACCGGTCCGGCGATGGGCTCACCACCTATCACGTTTAGGGGTCCAATATATCTCGTGAAATGTGGGTAATCCAGTAATGGAATACCTCTGCCTACCCCCTCGGGGATGAAAGGCGTGAGATTATATTATTATTATTATTTAGTTATTACCTGGATGGTTGACTTCTTATTCAACCTATTACTTTTTATCATGTCAAAACTCAAAATTATTATCTTAAATCACAATTTGGTACACAATTGATTCACCTTTCTTTTAATTTGGAAGTGTGCTACATTTGTAAAATGAAAATAGAAAAACGTATTTAGAAGTGTTTTGAGATAATGTTTTTGGTTAATGATTACTTGTTATTTAATATCGATACAGCCAATAGTAAACTAACAAACTTTTTAAAACAAGTTCGGTAACCATGGTTACAGTATGGGGTCCAAATATAAACAGCGGAAACAATACAGACCGTTTCCGGTCCACTCCCCAGCAACTTCATTTGCATTAAATTTTGATAAAAACTGCTTATTACATCGCAGCGCGATGATATGGCCTAAGCATCGAATGAGTTAAGCTTTCAAATAGCATTTAGCCTTAACAAAATTTGTGAAGCATTTTTTGCCTCAAGTCTACGCAAGAGGATAAAAAACATGTTTCATAATTTTTTATAAACAAACAGCTGAGCTGAAAGCTGCTTTATTATATTGGGTTAAGATATAATCTTATCTGGGTACCGTAAGTATCTGTAGCATATCATTTTGAGTTTTGTGTCTGTAGATCAAATCTACTATATAAAAATAAGTCGGGTTTTCCTTCCTGACGATATAACTCCAGAACGCACGAACCGATTTCCACTTTTTTGCATTCGTTGGAAAGGTCGGGCTACGTGAGGTTTATAGCAAAGAAAATTCTTATAAGCATTGCACCCGTGCGAAGCCGGGACGGGTCGCTAGTTCTATTATATTTTAAACTAGCGGTTCTGTGCGGTTTTACTCGCGTAGTTTCCGTTCCCCTGGGAATACGGGAATAAAATATAGCCTATGTTACTCAGGGATATTCTAACTTTTCATTGGTGTAACAAACATACAAAAATACAATCTTTCTTCTTTATAACATACTAGCGACCCGCCCCGGCTTCGCACGGGTGCAATGCTAATACTAAAACCTTCCTCTTGAATCACTCTATCTATTAAAAAAAAACCGCATCAAAATCGGTTGTGTAGTTTTAAAGATTTAAGCATACAAAGGGATATAGGGACATAGGGATATAGGGACAGAGAAAGCGACTTTGTTTTATACTATGTAGTGAAGTTATATTTTAAACTAAATCGTGTTTTTGAAGTATACTAAATAAATAAAGTGAATTTCTCTACTAGATCGTATCTCCTAATCGACTATCAAATTTATCTAATACTAGCTGTTCCACTCGACTTAACCCGCGTAGGTACCGTTCCCCTGAGAAAATTATAGCCCATGTTACTCCCAGAAAAGAAAGCTTTCAATTGGTGAAATATTTTTTTAAATCGGTCCAGTAGTTTCGGAGCCTATTCATTACAAACAAAAAATCATAATTTTCCTCTTTATAATACTACTAGTGTAGCAAAAGTTTTTAAAATAAATACAAATAAAGTAAATAATCTCACACCTTTTATCCCCGAGGGGGTAGGCCGAGGTATTCCATTTCTGGAAATACCCACTTTTCACCAGTACATTGGACCCCTAAACGTGATAGGTGGTGAGCCCATCGCCGATCCAGGTCTAACACATGTCTCAGAATTAATTCTGAGACCTGCGGGTTTCCTCACAATGTTTTCCTTCACCGTCGAGCTAGTGATAAATATGTACGTAAGTTTTAAAAAAACTTATTGGTACATGCCAGGATTCGAATCCGAGTCTCACTGATTATCATCATGAGAAGCGGGCTCTTTAACCGTAACGCTATCACTGGTCTTTTTTTTTTAAATAAGTAAATATAATTACCTTCATCCTCTTGTTTTCGGCATCGAGGCTCCTGTCGAAGTGACAGTTGGCGTACACTGGCGAATACTGCGGGTTCCTGTCATACGCCGGCGACGGGAGACCTTTCAAGTTGACATTCCTGTCAATGCGGCCATAAGTATTTTCGTTATCAAAAATATTCTTCGCACACTCCTTAGCTTTTTCTAAATTGCTGTCGATTTTAGCGTCGTTATTAATTTTCCCGTAAATATTATTCGCTTGTTCCTTGCTCTGTTGATCGTTGTTGACTTTCTTCGGGAGTCTGGAGTTTTCGTCGAAATTCCTGACGATATCGTCGATTTTCGTCTTGTTTCTTATAGCTACGTTGGCGTACGAGCAGTTCTTTGCGTCGATTGAGTTATTCTCGTTCAGATGTACAGTTTTCTCTTGCTTCTTCATGTAGTTTGGTATCGCTTTCCCTAACACGTCTCTGGCTGGTGTGTTGACAGTTAAAGAGTTGCTACTGAAGACTTTCGGCGAAATTTCATTTTCATTCGACGTGTAGAATTGGCTTCTACCTACATTTTTTTGTTGCTTAGCGTAATATTCGAATTTGGACACTTTGGCCATGATGCTTGATACTTTTGGTCGGGATTCTTGGTCTGAATTCGAGTCGGACTGGTCTAGATCTCTGTAAGGCTTCCTGGGGGCGACTGGCGGTTTTTTTCTAGACATTTCTTTGAGCGTCATGTCTAGTTCTTGGTCTAACTGCGTTAATGTGTTGTCTTTGTATATCTTTTGGATGTTTGTCGTTTGGAAACATTGGTTGGTTGGTTCTATATGGTGGTTAACATAGCCTGTGAACAGAAACCGTTTAGTGAGGTCTAGAGACTACTGGACTTTGAGTCTTGTCTCCTCGGAACAGAGTACCTAATTGCTTAAAGTCAAATAAAATTTCTGTAATGGGCTCGATTCTGCATTACAGCGGCTAAACTAATTTTCCTGTAATTTTCTTTCTCCTAGAAAATAAAAGAGACGAGAGATTTTTAGTCGTGTCAAATTAAAATTAGTCCTGTCAACTAAGGTGTAAAAAGGTGATGGATAAAAGTGACAGATGAGCAGGGGGTCGATTTTTGAATCTCACCAAGTGACTAATTCTCACCGATGTCAGTGATTTCCGAAAGTTCGTATTTTTGAAACTCATCGGTGACTTACATTTGTCATACCTATGATATCGATTTACGAGTGCCCCTACCCACTCGTAATTGAAATCACCATGCGATTGTTTTTGACAGTTGACGTATGTGACATCTGCTAAAAGTGCCAAAGTATGATTTTCGGAAGAATTAGCAGCGGGGCTCGATTGTGATTGCGACGATTTATTGAAAACAGCGTGTGACTTTCAAAAATACGGCTTTTGGAAAATGGTGACATAAAAGTCATCGGTGATAATTTTGGTAACCGGTGATTTTGATATCACCAGTGAGATTCAAAAATCGCACTCCAGGTTCATAAGGTTCAAATTAGTTGATTTTTACATCTTTGACATTACTCTTCAATCTATGGTTTGTTTCTGACCTTTTTCTTACGTATTCTATGGGGACGGATAGGCTAACTTAAAATTAGGAATTTTAGCTGGTCTGCAGAATCGAGTCCAATATATACCCCATTTTAGCTAATTCATACCACTTGACGCCTACACAAAAATAATTAGGTGTTTAAAATCATGTCACGGAAGAAACTGTTTCCCGGGACTCTGACTTCTGGCGAGAGGAGGAAAAGCATGGGAGGTTTTTAGTCAATGCAAGTATCGTAGGCCATACATTTTCATACATTGACTTGTCGCATCACCCGCGGGCGTCACCTTAAAACCTTACCACTGCTTATCACCATAAATGTCAACTGAAGACATTGGAAGATCTTAAAATTAGATCTCACTAACCTGTTGGGATGCACTGTTCGTTCGGCTGGAACTGTATGGGCGCCATGGACACGTGCCCAGATGGCAGCACCGACTTCATCAGCTTAGCTTCCTCGGGGTGGTTGAACCGGAGGTAGTTGGACCGGCCGATGGTTAGCATGCTACCTGTTAACAAGTACAGGTTTGTGAGATTGCCACTTACAAAAAAAAACTCACACCTTTTATCCCCGAGGGGGTTATGAGGGGTATTCAATTTCTGGATATACTCACTTTTCACTAAATATTCTTTGAACCATGGTGAATCCATCGCCGGACCGGGTCTGTTTACACATGTCTCAGAATTAATTCTGGGACCTGCGGGTTTCCTCACGATAATTTCCTTCACCGTCGAACTAGTGATAAATATGTACGTAAGTTTTTGAAAAACTCATTGTTTTTCAAACTAAAACAATGTTTGTGCATAAGCTCATCTTGCGACAGCGAGCGTGAGCCTGTCGACTGACAGCCCATCGACCATCATGTTAGCTCACCCAATACAGCGTCAACCAACACGCTGCGCGATATCCCAACCTGATTGCACGCAACCGTATACTCACTCTGGGATTGGGCCAACCGACAGTGTCACCACGCCGTGCGATTAGAGCTCTTACAATCGCGCGCAATCATATAGTTTTTATTTTGGGACTCATACTCATACCCTAGAAAAGTGAGCATTTTACGAAGTGCTCATTTTGCAAAGTGCACATTCTGAGAAGTGCTCCTTGTTAGAAGTGCACCAACTGCAAAATGCTCATTTTGCGAAGTGCACATTCTGCTTCAAACCCCTCTCCACCTGTCTGCAAGGCACCGTGTACTCACCCTGTGACAGCCGCGTAGCCTTGTCGACCGACAGCCCGTCGAGCAGAGTGCTACCACTGACGGGGTACAGAGTCACCACGCCGTGTGAGTTCTCCACGCGGCAGTGCACGCTCGCCACGCCGGTGCCGACGACGTAGATGTCGCATGTCGGGTCCGAACCGATCGTGACACGCCCTGGAGCAGGGTAAATATGAAGTCAGTGGAAGATCTATTTACTCTGTGGTCGGGAGACACCCCCTTCGGGCGAAAGGACTTGCTTTTGTTTTTTTTTTCAAAGTTACTATCAAGGATAACTTCTTCTAATGCTAGCTCATGCGTAGAATGTCATATTCTCTAATTGTCATTTCAACTCATTATAATCATTATGTCACATTACTTATTGTATTTTTTGCAAAATGTCAAAATCGCAAATTGTATCAATTGAGAAATGCAATGAAATGTATCAACGACTCTTATGTGTCATTTTGCTAATATGACATTTTTCGAAATACAACTGCAATTTAACTCTTCGCGAATTTGACATTCTACCTCTGATTCCCTATAATCCGGGGGGACTACACTTTTAGCTACAAGCTTACACCTCGTCATCATACCTTTCGCAACCACCAACCCAAAGTTCCCTAGAATCCAATCCATGATTATTTGCAAAGAGATATTCGATAGACCGTGATGTGACGTATTCTACTTGGGAAGACTTAAACTCACCCTGCTTGATGGGATGCAACGTCACAGCCGTACTCAGTCGGCCGGTCCCGAGGCTCACGAGGTGGGGGGTGTTGGTCGCCACCCTGGAAAGAATACAGATTCCATTTACAATATAGCTTTTTTTTATGAATCCTAATTCATGACCATGGATAGAAGTTCCTAACTCGGGAGACTCCTCTAAATAGCATAAAACATAGTCGCTATCGGTGTCTCTGTTTGTGCTTACTTCTAAACTTTGCCACGGATTTTAATACGGTTTTCTCTATCATCACTACTCACTACATAGTATAAAACAAAGTCGCTTTCTCTGTCCCTATATCCCTATGTCCTTATATCCCCATGTATGCTTAAATCTTTAGAACTACGCAACGGATTTTGATGAGGTTTTTTTTTAATAGATAGAGTGATTCAAGAGGAAGGTTTTAGTGTTAGCATTGCACCCGTGCGAAGCCGGGGCGGGTCGCTAGTTTACATATAAACATAATATAGCAACTGTGCGAAGCAGGGAAGAATTAGGTACTTTTTCGAGTTTCGTGCCTCTTAATATAAAATAAAATGATATTTTGTTGTCCAACTGTCTCAAGGTATCGTTGAAATTAACCTCAAGTTTCACAAGAAGCAATGTGTTACAGCACTTACAGCAAAGTAAAGGGCAAAATTTAAACAGTTACTTTACTATGTAAACCTCTGTATTGTAACTTTATGAAAAGTATATATTTTAAGGTTAAATTTCAACGCAATTAAGATCTGAGTATAGACAATAATAAGTCAGTCAACAGATTATAAATATTGTGTATTAATTATGATTTATCGCGCAGTCCTGCAGCGTGACGTCAGAGGAAGCGACATTTCTATTTCGGTGCGCCGACGGCGCTTTTTGCCCTTTTTGCATTGCCCCTTGCGCACTGCGTGGGAGCAGTTGCAATCAGAAATCGTTTGTATTCTAGGAAACTGTGATTTAAATGCAACGCACAGAGGTTTGTAAATCTACGAAATATATCTTCGGGACTAACTAGCGTAGTGGTCTGAAAGACGATGTAGTGACTAAGATTGAGAAAAGAATACTCAGGTGGTTTGGATATATCGAACGGATCGATGAAAGGCGTCTAACGAGACAAATATACAACATGTAACATAATAAGCGCAATTCCTGAAATTAATTTATTCAGTATCGACTACTTATTCGATTTCAGCTATTTTTAATATGTGTTAAATAAAAAAAAAGAATTATTATCGTAGCTGAATTTAGTGCTTTCTATGGAAATCGTGCTATTATTAATCGATATTTAAGAAAATTGTTTAGACACAACTAAAGTTCGATTGCATCATATTTTTTTTATTTTAATATACTATTTGGGGTGTATGAGGAATTGCGCTTTTTCTGTTACGCGTTGTATAAGGGGATTGTAAGTGGCCAAGTCGATAGAGGGCGACCTAGGCGTACTTACATCGACCAGATCGGCGATGTATTGAAGAAAATCCAGATAAAGGGCACCCGAAACCCACGAGCATGTATGAACCTATAGATGGATGTGGATGAGGCGCGAGAGCTGTGGCAGGATTGTAGCAAGTGGCGGTCTTTTCTCTCTGCCTACCCCTTCGGGAAGGGGGCGTGAGCGTATGTAGTAACTACAGGTGACTGCACGTGGTGGATCACGTGGGAATTTTTTTTTCCTTATACATATATTTTTTCATTATTTCCAAGAGGTGCTCTAAGCAATTCAAGTTTTATTGAAAGCAAATGAATATAAAAACGGTTACAAGAATTAGCAATCGGATAATCTGAATCCATTTCCGTTGACTTTTTGCTAATATGACAATTAGAGAAATGTCATTTTTCAAAACTATCATTCTGAGAATATCCAAGTATTTTAGAATATTTATACTAAGAACATAATAGTAAGGGATCTTCGTAGTTTGAGACTTAAGTAATCGGAGATAATTACTTTTCAATTTCTTTTGTTGTCTTTCATATTTTTGTAACGTAACAAAGTTACAGAATTCCCTGACTTAGCTTGAAAGTTCGTTGCGTTTATTTATAGTCTTGTTTATTTATATAGAACTGACTGTGCGTTTGTGGCACAGACCGGGTGCAAGCTACATCTGTGACTCTTACAACTTTGTACATACTTATAACTTAAATTTATTATTAACTTATAGAGAAATAGCTGGGATATAAAGGTAATTTAAAAGAAGTGCCCTTGAGTTTCCTGCTGGTAACTCTTAGGGTAGTGCATTTGAAACCAGCAACTCGTCGGTGGCGATGGGCTGCTGTTTACATTTAGCCAAGTTCTGAGGTAACAAACATACAAAAAAAATACATACAGTCGAATTGATAAGTCATGAGAAAACCATGTAAGTTGAAGATACCTAGAAAACATACTTTACGCCACAGGAACATACTAATACAACCTACAATCTCCCGCCTCGCCAGCCATTCGTCTAGCCCATGTTCAATGTCTATAAAAATTTATAACCATCTACCAACACAATTAAAAAATGAAAATAAATATAACAAATTTATAAACAAAATAAAAGAACTACTCATCAATAAAACCTATTATAGCATAGATGAATTCCTTAATGATAAACTAGAATAACCATATCCCGCCTTCTAGTGCAGACATTACGATTTCCTTATATATATATATATATATATATATATATATATATATATATATATATATATATATATTATGAAAATAAATATAACAAATTTATAAACAAAATAAAAGAACTACTCATCAATAAAACCTATTATAGCATAGATGAATTCCTTAATGATAAACTAGAATAACCATATCCCGCCTTCTAGTGCAGACATTACGATTTCCTTATATATATATATATATATATATATATATATATATATATATATATCTTTCTTATTTTATTCTTCTATCAGCATTTAAATGTTTAATGCCCCTCTCAAAATATTGCATTACCCTAACAGGGTGTCATTGTGCTTAAGACCTATAAGACCTAGGTATTATAATGTATATTATACATGACTGGCAATAAATAAATATGAATATGAATATGAAAAGATTGAAGTCGTTTTTTTTTTTACTCTTTATTTTGAAGTCGGTTATAAACAGTAACCAAATCACATACCTGTCTGTATGACACCACAAACCACTGAAGCTAAACGCTTAGCATTACAAGTATCCTGTAACCCGGGTCAGGTTACCTAGGTATCCTAGCCACTAGATCTAAGCACTAGGTATTGAGTATAATGTTACGCAGACCGGTTCGCACCGATTTCAATTGAGATGTGGTGAGGGAATTGCGGTCTAGATATTTAATAGATTGATGGTTCGATGAATGCGTTCAGGCATAATACATGTGACCTTCAGCTAGTGAGCCTGCTTCACGCCTCTATCTACGAGGGGTCGGCTGACGTAGTTTTTTTGGACCCTAAACATGACGTGCCGGTGGAAAAGCCCATCGCCAGACGGATACTGTTAAACCTGCCTCAGGATCAATTCTGGGATCTGGGGGTTTCTTCACAATGCTTTCATTCACCGTCAAGATAGTGATAAATATATACGTAACGTTTACTAATTCGAACCCGCACTAACGGCGGGTACACCAATCTCTTATACACTAATATTATATAGAGGAAAGATTTTTATTTTTGTATTCTTGTATGTTTGTAATGAATAAACTTACAAACTACTGGACCGATTTTAAAAATTCTTTCACCATTAGAATGGCACAATATTCCTGAGTAACATAATATGCTATATTTAGGGAGCAACGCCTTTGAAACATCGCGGAACAGCTAGTTATAAATAATAGTTCGTTTTTATAAAATCGACATTTATTACGTGTCCATTGCATATGCAAAGGACAGGCTAGTGAGTGGTTATTTATTTCAATTTAAAACTTTTATTGCAGACAACAGACATATGTTAGTTAGGCGTAAAACTATCATCATCAGCTACATTTGTCCACTGCTGGACATAGGCCTCCCCTGAGCGCCATACCGCCCTGTCTTCAGCTCGACGCATCCAGCATCTGCCTGCAGCCGTTCGCAGATCGTCATCACATCTGGCCGGAGGGCGTCCTACACTACGTTTGCGGACTCGCGGTCTCCACTCCAGAACACGTTTACCCCAACGGTTGTCGGTTATTCGCGAAATATGGCCGGCCCACTGCCACTTCAGCTTGCTAATTCTTTGAGCTATGTCGATAATTCGTGGTTCTGTTGAATGCAAATTTAGTTATTTGCACATTTAACAGAGACGTTAGGGACCCTATGTTCAGTTGCGGAGATTCTATGGCTAAGATAATGTACTGCACGTTTACCCCAACGGTTGTCGGTTCTTCGCGAAACTATGTTAGTACTTATAATTTACAAGTGATTTTATAATTTGGGTTAAGTGCCTCATCACTTGACACTCAACCCGTTCCGCAATGGTCTTCAGTAGGCTGTTGGCGCTGACACGGATTCTGTTCAGTAGCGACGCCGACTTTGACTTTATAATGATCGATGCACTTATGTTTAGAAGCAATGGACTCGATTCTGCAGACCAGCTAAAATTCCTAATTTTAAGTTAGCTCTATTCTTTTCCATCGCTTCGGAAAGGAAAGGGACAGAAATAAGCGCCATATTTATTTACAATGTCAAAAATAACAAAATTAAACCTTATGGACGCATTTACATCTTATTCAAATACACGTGTTTAGTGTGTACGACAAATAGTGTTCTGTATGGCTCTTCTTTAATAAAAATATTTTATCTTTTTATGTAACAAAGTCATGGATAAAAGTGACAGATAAGACATCAAAGTAGTTGGTTTTTACATGTTTGACATTACTCTATAATCTATGGTTTGTTTCTGTCATTTTTCTTCCGTATTCTATGGAGGAGGATAGGCTAACCTAAAATTAGAAATGTTAGCTAGTTTGCAGAATCGAGTCCAATGTCGTCAAATTGAAGTCGATTACGGTTGTAAATAGAATAAGGATATGCTGATAACAAATTATACGGATTATGAAGTCACCGTATGCAAATAGTAATCATTCTTATTCTATTAATATTATAATACGAATATGTTTGTCTTTCTTTATTTGCATTTGTTTCTAAACCTGGCATGTATGTACCAATGAGTTTTTCAAAAAAAGCTTACGTACATATTCATCACTAGCTCGACGGTGAAGGAAAACATCGTGAGGAAACCCGCAGGTCCTAGAATTGATTCTGAGGCATGAGTAACAGACCTGGTAAGGCGATAGGCTCACTAACTTTAGGGGTCTAAATAATATACTGGTAACAAGTGGGTATTTCCAAAGATGGAATACATATGCCTACCCTCGGGGATAAAGTCCGTGAGATTTCTTTTTGAGTCAGATCGACGTGATTTTTACCCGACTTCCTCTGAAGGGTAATGTTTTTGCATAGAGTTAGGACCGAGAAGTGACAACGGCTTCTTTTTAACTGACTTCAAAAAAGGAGGAGGTTATCAATTTGTTGTTAAATGTTTTTTTATGTTTGTTACCTCAGAACTTTCGACTGGGTGAACCGATTTTGATGATTCTTCTGCTGCTTCCTTCAGTTCTGACAAAGGCGTCCTTGAGAAAACAATATAGTCGAAGATCGGAATATAAGACGACCTTCACCGAGCTGTTTATTGGACGAAAAGTATTTTATATCAAATTTAGTATGTTAAAAAAGATATCGCGAGTGGGTTTCCTGAAAAAATTCAGTCCAGGATATGATTAATTTAATATTTAAAATATTTTGTGTATCGCTATCCTTTTCTATTTCACGGCAAATAGCATGCTCGCTCTCTTTCATTCAATGATGGTTCGCTGAGACTTTTCAGTCGTCCGTTTTAATCACTCTCAGCAATATTTAGATTTTTAACAACCGGAATTCATTAATTTCAAGACTGTTTTCATATTCTATAGACTTCAAACTTTCGATTGGTATGTAATTTGTCTATTGAACAAACTAGTGCAATGTTAAAAAAAAAACAATATCCTGGACTGAATTTTTTCTCGCAATATCTTTTTTAACATACTAAATTTGATATAAAATACTTTTCATTGAATAAACAGCTCGGTGAAGGTCGTCTTATATTGGGATCCTCTAATATAAGTTCAAGTCGGTTTTCTACTCTTTAGGATAAAAAAGGGTGCCAACGGGATCCTATTACTAAGACTTCGATGTCTATCCGCCCGTAAGTCCGTCTGTCCGTCCGTCAGTCACAGTGCTGTATCCTTTCAACCGTAAAAAGGTGGACACTTGGAACATTTACAGAGGTGTATTGGAATTTGTGTGAAAAAGGAAAAAAATCAAGAAGGTCCTACAAGAAACGTGTTAATTTTTTCCGGAACGCGGGCAAAGTAGCGGTCAAGCGCTAGTATATCTTGATAATCAATAGTACAGAGAAGCATTATGCAGTACTGATAATGCTACGTTTATAAACAGGCCTTGTGTCCGATTGAAAGGACACATAGAATTTGTCACAGACATGAAATGGTCTGTTTTACTTATACTACATTCCTATTATAGACAATAGGCTATTGGACACTATATGGGTACTATAGGGCTAGCCAAAGAGCTTTAAATATACTAGGGTATAGTATAGAACGACCATTGGGAATATTTTCATACAAACACTTTGATCTTAGCAGTCCAGTTCTTGGTCAGTTAGTGCCAACGCGAGCTGTCATTCAGGCGTATTACAATGGACTTATTTAATTATTTATTTGCATGTCACATGGTGATAGAGATGTTAAAATATTCATAAAAGCACCATAACATATGACAATCCGTGGGGGCACCACACCATCATTGCTTAATTAAAAGAAATACATAAACACTGCTTAATTCATACACTTATAGGCGAATGTCTTTGATTGGAAATTATTTATTTGGGTAGGTTATTAACAATAACAGGAACTTTAAAGAGTAAAAAAACTGACTTCAACTTATATGATTGTCAGGACTGGACCAAATTGAAATTTGACCCCACGGGAGGCACCAGATTTCAAATAAAAAAAGAATCGTCAAACCGTTTCACCCTGTCGAAACTTCACTTAAAAAAACAAACAGTGGATAACCTAATCCTTTTTTGAAGTCGGTTGAAAATTAATACTAAATACTTATCTAGGTAATAAGTTTTGGATTCCGGTCATATGAATCGCTCCATGCGAAGGTTGTTGAACGGAGGTACCGGGTTCGATCGCAATTTGCGGTTAGATATACGTGAGGTTATTTCCAACATCTAACTCATATTACCACAATCACTTAGTCCATTACGTACATAAAGAACTGTATACGAACTGTATCTGTATATGTATAACTGTATATTGACAGACCCGTTGGCTCAGTTGGTAGTGACTCTGCCTTCTGAATCGGAGGTCGCGGGTTCGATCCCCGCTCGACGCCAACGTTTGTGTGCATGAACATGTCTGTTGGCTTCGCGTCTGATCGTTTAATATTTATTTAAGTATGTTTATCAGTTGTTTAGTACCCATAGTACAAGCCCTGCCTAGTTTGGGACTAAAAAACCGTGTGACTTGTGTCCCACAATTATTATTAATGACGATTAAGAACCCTTTATTGGAATGGTTCAAATTTGATCTTCCTTTGCACATAACCTAGAATCCATTATCACATTCTATCTCGACTTCTACGATCTCAGGTATGTCGCTACACAAACACCGATAAACAGATCACATTCAAGGTCATAGAATATTGATTTAGAATGAGTATATTTACATAGTATCGAATGCTATGGCCGTTAGGGTTGGCAATATAACAAAACTCAATAAAGACTCCAATGCATAACATGAATGATTTAGATAAAAAGTACCTACTTAATGACCTATCAAATTTATAAAAAATAGAAATATGTATCTAAGAATATTACCAGAATAAATTAAATGATATTTTTTCACATTTATCACCACATTTTATGCTTCTACTTTATTAGGCTGTGCTTTTTTTTCAAACAGTGAGAGACAAAATGTAAAAATACCTTTAAGCATACAATGGAACAGTTATTAAATTCGTAAATGTGACAATTTGATTCTAAAATCTATGTAAAAGTATCGGTTCATTTATATTATTACGAGAAATCCATCAGTAAGGAAGACACATCCCTATTAGGAAATCCACAATGGTGCAGCCCTAACCGCTAAAACTATAAATCAAGCCAAAGAGATGGTACACCAACGATGCCCGTATCGGCAGATAAGATAAGAGATTACCGAGCGTTCCGCGCTTGACTCATCTTCGACGCCAAAATAAACAAGTGAACGTCGCCGCAGTTTCTTCGAGAGGCGATTCTAAATAGTCCAGTAAAATTAGACATGTAATATCAAGTTAGACCGCAGAGGATGAAATATATATACCATTGTGTAGGGGCAGTCCAAGTTTATGTTAACACATATAAATGAAATCTAGATATAGACTGGACTAAGAGGGCCTAATCAAGTTGCTTTGTCAAACATGCCAATTTCACTGAATGTCAACGGTTATAGTTGGATGACAATGACATGTCAATGGTCAGTTAATTGTGTTATTTTGGCACTTTTAATATAACACCATCGACTGACCATTGACATGTCATTGTCATCCAAGTTTAAACTTGACATTTAGTGGAATTGGCCTCTGGCCCCGTACCACCATCTCATACAAAGAGATTAAAATATAATAGGGCATAGAGGGGACAAAGCGAGGAAAATTTGAAGCCAAAAGTTATTCCAAGTGGAATAAGTCTAGTACAATATCGACCGAATGACAGCTCGCGTTCATACTAAACTGACATAACAAGGACATGACGCTTAGGCTTCAAAGTTTTGTATGATAATATTCCTAATGCCCCCTCTATGTCCTATTATATTTTAATCTCTTTGATCTCATAAAACAAGCTCAAAACCTGAACCTTGCAGTCTTCGTATAGCTGTTGGTCTCCGGCTGGGGGCTGAGGTGTGCGTTGATCACTGCTGTGCTTCTTGTGGAGCTGGTGCGGATCGTCTTGGTCATCACGGACTCGTCTGCCCTTATGGCGCTGGCCGCCTCTCCCGTCACGCTGCGCTCAATGACATCCTCCGAAGGGCGCTCGTCAGTACCAACGTCCCTGCAGTACTGGAGCCCCAGATTTTGCGGGATGATGGCAAGCGGCCTGACGGTATGTCATTGATACCCTGGAGGATGGGCCGAGCGCTTGTGTGGGACGCCACATGCGCCGACACACTGGCGTCGACCTATCTTCCGGCGACCACTAAGCGGGCCGGTGCGGCGGCGGAGGTTCGCGAACGCCATAAGGTGGGCAAGTACAGGTGCCTCGGTGCCGAATACGATTTTATTGCATTCGGCGTCGAGACACTTGGTCCGTGGGGTCCTGGCGCGCACGGGCTCTTCAAGGAGCTCAGCAGACGACTCAGGGAAGCATCAGGCGACCCCCGAGCAGGCGACTTCCTCGCGCAAAGGATAAGTATTGCCATCCAGCGCGGGAATGCCGCCTGCGTGATGGGCACCTTGCCACGGGGGCCTCATTTTTTACATCTCCTGTAGTTTAGTTTAGTTCGTAGTTTTAGTTTTACTCCTAATTTTACTTTTGGTTTACTTTTATTAAATAATTATATAGTAACGAAATGTAATACATAAAAAAAAAATATTATCGCCTATAAATAAAATCGATTAGCTCAAAACAGTTAAGTTTTAGTATTGCTATCTTCGTACCCTGGCGTCTGGCGTCCTTATAAAGTATGCCTGTCTTAATATTACAACTGAACCCGCGGGCTGAATGGACCCTTATCGGTAAAATAGTAGTCGACTGAACCCGCGGGCTGAGTTATCCGGTAAGTGTGGGTCGAGTCACCTACGAAAAAAACTGAGTGGGCAACTTAGCCCGCAGGCTAAGTGGTCTATTGGCTCATTTGACCACAAAGCCATTATTTTCTGTCAAATCCAACAACTTGCATTATTTAAGCTGGTTTAGGTACACTGCAAAAGTGATCACGCTATTTCAAAAATGAGGCTGCATAGATAGCGTTATAGAATAGACATTTATTAGACAATCATTCGTCCTTTTACATCACTATGCAGGAATAAAGAACATTGTTACCACAGGTCGTAATACTAATCTGAATAATGTTGTTTTAAGATTGAAACACAACGTTCTGGAACTAGGATAGTGGTAGGCCCCCAGTCGAATAGAATGACAAATCTTCTTGTGTTACCTTGCTCTAATACCAACACGAGTCTGTGTCTCCAAACTCTAAGCTTCACAATTTAGTCATTCTGGGAAAAAATCTGCGTTTCTCAAAGTGAATGCTACCGTTGGTGATGTGATGACCTTAATGAGCTAAAAATCGCAACAAGTGAAAGATAGAAATCTACACTTCTACACTAATATTATAAAGATTAAAGATTTATATTTTTATAACGAATAAACTTAAAAACTACTGGACCGATTTCAAAAATTCCTCTCCCGTTAGAATGCTACAATATATTTACATGTATGTTAGTTGTAAGGTATATATAATATGGGCCTCTGTTTACGTTATTTAAGATCTATTAATGTAAATATAGCCTGAAATAAAGATTTATTATTATTTTATCAATATCCCTTAGCGCCATCTATCGATACGTTTTGGAACTAGACGACTGTACGTTAGACCTACCTAGGCTATATTTTTTTACAGTATTCCCAAGGGAACGGGAATGGGAATCTCTCAAGGAAAACCGGGAGGCGCTGCTAGTCAATAAATAAATGTGGCAGACGTCACGCTCGAGGCCATAGATATACATGTATATGTACCTAATGATGAAAAGTGGGTATTTCCAGGAATACCACTGTCGACTCCCTCAGGGATAACGGCGAGATCATTTTTGTTTAAACTGTATTCTTCTGAAATCGTTTTAAAAGAACAAAAGAAAATGTGCTTCATTTTGAGAACCACTGCTAAAGAGTTTTTTCGCTTTTTTAAAACCACACTCCGTTACAAAGGCTTTAATTGTATAGTTTTGCTTTTTTAAACTGAACAATCTCGTTCTAGTACATGACTCACGCATCACGCATGTGTTTTAGGATTACGTCAAACATTTTTTTTGTTAGTCCATGACTCTTATTGTTTGAGGCTTAGAGGTGATTGTTGGACAATGTCAACAGTTATTGTATTATGAAGGTCGTTCTATTATACTTTAACGCATGTTTTTTTTGACTTGTGGTTTGTTTAAACTAAGTGCCGAAACCGAACTTGAATTAAAATACTTGTATGATTTTACACCGTCTATACAACGCGTAACAGAAAAAGCGCAATTCCTCATACACCCCAATTAGTATATTAATGTAAAAAATATATGATGTAATCAAATTTTAGTTGTGTCTAACCAATTTTCTTAAATATCGATTAATAATAGCACGATTTCCATAGAAAGCACTAAATTCAGATAAGCTAATTCATTTTTCGGAAAAATTTAACACATATTAAGAATAGCTGAAATCGATTGAGTAGTCGATACTGAACAAACTACTTTCAGGAATTGCGCTTATTCTGTTACATATTGTATAAAAATTATAAAGAGAGCTATCTACTAGCGACCCGTCCCGGCTTCGCACGGGTGCAATGCTAATACTAAAACCTTCCTCTTGAACCACTCTTTCTATTAAAAACAACCGCATAAAATCCTTTGCGTAGTTTTAAAGATCTAAGCATACATAGGGACAGACGACAGCGAGAAGCGACTTTGTTTTATACTATGTAGTCATTACAACATTATCATCTCTTCTGAGATATGTGTAAAAGCACCCTGGTCCGGGAACGGTGCTTTTTCAATTTTCCATTACTTTTGAATCTTATTTAAATTACATAGAGTTCAATATAAAATAGTACCTATTCGCCCACTGCCTGGCTAAGGGTTAAATAAGTCTTATATTAAATATCGTTCCAAATTCAAAAATTACATAAAATATGGCAGTTACATGGAGTCGTACGGGGGTACGCTGGTAAATACCTCTGGTTAATACCCCCGCCATTTACCACTGGGAATGTTTTGTTCTACTCGTTAACAGTGTTGACGAACGCGACATTTCCCAATAGTTCCCCCCCTCGTCCCGCATCTAGTTGAAGAGTTAGGCAGGTTAAGTAAAAAGAACTTTAATTAGGGTAGTTATAGGTACCTAAGGATTTAAAATAAATATAATAATATATAATATAATCTCACGGCTTTTTTATCCCCGAGGGGGTAGGCAGAGGTATTCCATTACTGGTTATACCCACATTTCACGAGATACATTGGACCCCTAAATGTGATAGGTGGTGAGCCCATCGCCGGACCGGGTCTATTTACACATGTCTCAGAATTAATTCTGAGACCTGCGGGTTTCCTCACGATGTTTTCCTTCACCGTCGAGCTAGTGATAAATATGTACGTAAGTTTTTGAAAAACTCATTGGTACATGCCAGGATTCGAACCCGAGCCTCACTGATTTTCGGCCGGCTCTTTAACCGTAAAGGCTATCTATTGGACTCATACGTTGGAATGTTCAGCCGTACAGTAAACCACTGTCACAACATTTCCCTTCCCCATTTGCCTAACGGCAGCGGCACCCAATTCAAAACAATAACACCCAAATGCATCCCCAACCAATCTCCATTATAAAATTAGAAGCTCTAACTAAATAAAATAACACATTCCTATTTGTCTCTCGTCACGGCTGGCAGCTTCAAAGATTATACTGGATGGTCATTAATTCCCTTTATTGCTACTATTCTGCCTAACGAGACGCTTAAAATGAGATACGTCAGTGTCTATTTTAATTCTAGTTTGAGTCAATGACATATTTATATCGGATAGGGTTGTCTTTCAACTTTAAATTGGATGTCTCTTGAGGATTAACTTATTGCTTTATTTCTTTCATTTTCATTTAAAAAAAGTCAAAATACTTGATTGTAATCGCAATCGTCTTCATTTTGATATACGTTGCTTCTTTCGTACATCTGTCAATACAGCCAGTGAAAGAAGAGCAAGCACTACACAACAACCCAACACAAACAAATGTCAAATAAAGACGATTACAATTATAAATAGAAAATAACCCTATCCATCTCACACCCGACGCTGCCAAGTTGCTACATAATATGAATGATGACTAATAATACAACATGTAACAGAATAAGCGCAATTCCTGAAATTAGTTTGTTCAGTATCGACTACTTATTCGATTTCAGCTATTTTTAATATGTGTTAAATTTTAAAAAAATGAATTATCGTAGCTAAATTTAGTGCTTTCTATGGAAATCGTGCTATTATTAATCGATATTTAAGAAAATTGGTTAGACACAACTCAAGTTCGATTCCATCATATTTTTTTTATATTAATATACTAATTGAGGTGTATGAGGAATTGCGCTTTTTCTGTTACGCGTTGTATAAATATATAAAATTATAACATGACTGACTGACTGGTGATGTATCAACGCACAGCCTAAACTGCTAGGTCTACAGACTTGAAATTTTGCATTTAGATAGCTTATACGGTGTAGGCATCCACTAAGAAAGGATTTTGCAAAATTCAACCCCTAGGGGGGCGAAATCAACGTGCGCGAGCGAAGTGGGTAACAACTAGTTTTAATATAGATGCCTTGCGATTACCCAAATAAAACTCCGCATACTGTAACAGTGTGAATTGTGTCCCACAATGTATTTATTTATTGTTAAAATAATTTCAAACACCAATAAAGTTGTTTTTTTTATTTTAGTGCCAATTTTGACTAGAAAAATAATTTATTTCTTCACAAATCTAAATGCTTTGGCATGCTTCCTAATTTCTTTGGTACGTTTTCTAATTTCTTTGGTAAGGTTTCTAATTTCTTTGGATAAAAATCTAATTTCTTTGTTAAATGTCTAATTTCTATAGTCAAGTATATTTTAAAACGTCTAAAACTTCGAATCGGCTCGACAGATTTCAGGGACAATAACATATAAATGTGGGTCTTAGACCCCTCTACAAAGTATGCTAATTCATTTTCTAAATATATGAAAAAAATATGTGCCAAAAAAATTATGTGTTTGGAGCCATTTTTTGCGAATCACTCAACACCAATCGTGGCCAGCAAGTCGCCTTCGCTCGAAGGGGCGACTAAACGCAGTAAGCACCATAACGCGTCCTAAATGCATCGTGTCTGCTTAGAGCCCTTATTAACCCGATTCGTTGCTCCAATGAAACAGATGACAGAACTGTCACATCCACCCATCTGTACCGTTTAATCTTTGACCAGACGCAGGAATAAATAGCTGTGGGTTCATCGAACCTTTCTAGTTGCATTAATTCAGCTTAATTGTTGCATTTGGTCGCGCTGTTTATTTTCTCGGCCACTGGCTGGCCCTTTGATGTCGCCAGCGCTTCCTCTTTGGCAATGTTTACGTTTTGATTCTGTCGGTCAGTTTGTGGATTTAGCGTGTTATTAGGTTACCATATCCGAGGGCCCAGCCAAGTGCCTATTATAATACTAAGTAAATAAAATATATAATCTTACGCCTTTTATCTCTGAAGGTATTCCATTTCTGGATATAACCACTTTTCACGAGATATCCTTTGGACCCCTAAACGTGATAGGTGGTGAGCCCATCGCCGGACCGGGTCTGTTCCACATTTAAGTAAAGAGTGAGATTTTAATCCTACGTATAATGCTAAGTAAGAATACTTTGTAATCCAATAATGGTTGCGCCTCCAAGGCAATGTTTAAGAAACCTTAGGACGAGGCGACGAGACAAATATCACGTTCGCATTTACGGGTTTACCACAAAACGGTGTTTAAACTTAAAATAACTGATCTATCAATGCACAGGCCCAACCCTCTTATGACGTAGGCATCTAAAGAAGAATTTTTCAAAATTGAACCCCCAAGGAGCGACATCCCCTGTCTCGCTATAAAGTTTGTATGAAACTTTTTATCCTTGGACATATTTGAATGAAATTTCGTATGAATTGAATATGGAAGAAATTAGTTACGTATTTCAGCGTTTTCATTCAACCCCTAAGAGGGTAAAATAGGGGATGAAAGTTTTAAATAAATGCACAGGCCAAACCCTTATTAGGGCTAGAAACTAAAAATTTCGCACACTATTCCTTTTATGACTTAGGCATCCACTAAAGAAGGATTTTTCAAAAGCGGTCCGCCCGACTATGTAGAGATTTTTTAATAAAGTACCTACAAAGAAAGGTTAACGAAGTTCTGAAGTAAACGTGCGCGAGCGAAGCCGCGGGTAAGAGCTAGTCTATTTATATCTGTAATCTGTACATACTCGTATAAAAGAAGAAACGGACTGACTGATTGATCAACCCACAGCCAAAACCGCTGGGTCTAGAAGCATGAAATTTTGCACAAAGATTCCTTACATGACGTAAGTGAGCACTTAGAAGTGATTTTTGGAAATTCCCACGGGAACCGGAATAAACAGGATCCGTGCGCAAGCTATCAACGGCGCATTAATAGAAGATTCCACGCATAAAAGGCTACATACGGCACTGCGAAATACCTTTAAATAAGTAAGCCTGAAGTTAAGTAAATACAATTTCAACGAACACATAATAGCAGTTTACATATACGACGACAGACAACCTATATATATAACAACTTTGTATATAACACAAACAATTTAAATACCTCGACGGTAATCTCGCAAAAAGTATTTACTACGTGAGGAAATAAAAAAAAACAAGTGCGTGTCGAACCACGCATAGTGAAAAGTTCCGTACAATGCAAATATTATTGTCAGAAAAAAAATTATCGTACTTCATAGACACAAAGAAAAACAAGGTTATTTTTTTGATCGCTTTCTGGAAATTTTACGTACGTACGTTTTACGTACACCAATACATTCGACCCTTAAACGTGATAGGTGGTAAGCCCATCGCCGAACCGGGTCTGTTACACATACCTCAGAATCAATTCTGGGACCTGCGGGTTTTCTCACAATGTTTTCCTTCACCATCAAATAAGTTTTTGAAAAACTTATTGGTACATGCCAGGATTTAAACATGAGCCTCACTGATTATCATCATTAGAAAGCGGGCTCTTTAACCTTAACTTTAACTCTGCTATTGAATAATAAATAATGTAAATAAAATGAAAATAGGTAATCCCGACAATATTTCATATTATCTCAAAAATTACACAACATTTTCTAACAAATTTTCGTAGAAAGTGATTTTTATGTACTTTCTTAACTTTTTATACAATTTTCTTTAATGTTTTAAAGATTATGTATAGTGAGACATACGGAGAGAGGGACAGGACGAAAAAACAAGTGTTCCGTTTTTTGCCATCTAGACTACGGAACCCCAAAAAGCTATTGAGAAAGACAATAAGGAAAATTGATGCACAAAACCCCGAGGTCAGTCTAACGTGAAGTTACGTGTAAAGAAATAAATGGCGTCATTAGTTCGAATAATTAGAACTCCGCCAGCAAAAAATTATTATTATATGTTACTGTTAAAGCCCGTATATTGGTTAATCTTAGGATTTGCTAATATGGTGGAGCGGAGGTGGAATGCTCCTCCATCGTGAAAAGGGAAGATCTTCCTTTGAGCGAGGTGATCGTGCCTGTGGTCCAACGGTTGATGTTGGACAGTTGTATTTATACAAACTCATTAGAAAACTCCGATAGCGCGGTTTAGAACTCGGCCGTCTATTGGCGCGTTCTATGTAGTGTCGCTACACTAACATAAGTTAGTACATATAAAGATTTTATTAGAAATTAACCTAACTTAAACAATATTAACAGACTGAATGGTGGTAAAAGTTCGAAGTTGACGATGATCACAAAACAATTCAGGCTTTTACCATTAGTACATACCAGAGTTGGTTAATCTTCGCATTTACTGTCAAATCTTAGGAATAGGGTAGATACTTTTTATGATCTGACAAAACGATTTAATATTTTATATAGTAGTGAATTTACTATGAAAAATGTACTAAGTATTGAGTTGTGACATCAACATTGTTAGTACTCAATTACGACACATTTTTGATTGTGTTATTATTTTAAAATATTGCTATAGTTGTTAAATGAAAATCGAAATGTATTTTAGGAGTGTTTTGGGATAATCTTTTTAATCGATGACTACTCACAATTTAATTTTGATACAGTCAAATACCCATTTACCTGATTTCGGGCTTTCACAGTAACATATTAATGATAAACTGTCATCTGCCTATTAAGATAATACTGGGCAATTTGCATGTTCTTTAGACCATGGCGGATAGTAATAGAGCAACGGATCCACGGACGACGGAATCGAATTATTTATTTGCACAGAAGAAAGTTATCAAATTCCCATTTACCTACTAATTTTATAATTCGCACATTTTTACAATTGACCATTATTCCATCTGTACATTTAGTGACATGAACATTTTGCTGTTATTACAATTTGTAATCTGCACATTTAGTGTCAGTAACATTTTATTATGTGCACATTTTTATGCTAGTATATTTTACTATTTCCAAATTTCGCCCTCTGCACATTTAGTGACATCAACATTTTGTTAATTGCACATTTTGCTCCTGGTACTGATATATTTTGCTATCTTGCACACTTAATAGCACGAACATTTTGTTAATTGCACATATCATTATCTGCACATTTTGTGACATTAATTTTTTTTTAATTACACACTGCTGCGCGTGGTTCTCATCATCATCATCAGCCTACATTTGTCCATTGCTGGAAATTGGCCTCCCCTAATGAGCGCCATGTCTTCAGCTCGACGCATCCAGCACCTGCCTGCAGCCTTTCGCAGATCGTCATCCCATCTGGCCGGAGGGCGTCCTACACTACGGTTGCAGAGTCGCGGTTTCCATTACAGAACACGTTTACCCCAACGGTTGTCGGTTCTTCGCGAGATATGGCCAGCTCACTGCCTCTTCAGCTTGCTAATTCTTTGAGCTATGTCGATAACACGTGGTTCTGTTGAATGCAAATTTAGTTATTTGCACCTTTAACAGAGACGTTAGGGAGCCTATGTTCAGTTGCGGAGATTCTATGGCTAAGATAATGATGATTGATGACACATACATTTATATTATACTCGTACACATAATGATTTCGTTTTGGTGACTATGAAGAAACTTATAATGTTATAACGATAAAAACTAACCTTCGATAACTCTAGCTATAAATTAAAGTATATTTTGTTTTGTTATCAGTGCCATTATCGTTTAATTGTTTGTTAATGCTATGTCATAAAGAAATTGATGGATATTTCACTGGTTATGTCATTTGAGTGTTAGTCATCATCCACATTACATCGGTGAATTACATTAATAAGTTTCTTTGGGTTTTGGAACTGTTAAAGTAACTGTTTTGTAAGATATGCTCCATGCTGTTTACATATACGAGTAGTAATGCGCTACGCACAGGGGATTCACTCGCGTGAAGATTCTCAGATAGCCTGTAGCTGTAACCTGCCACTATAGGGAATTTAGTTTTCTATCAGTGAAATATTTTTTTGGATCGGACCAATAGTTCCAAAGATTACCTCCGACTGAAAATTATTCATTTCCTGAACTAATTATTGATACAGAGTTAGTACATAAACAAATTATGTCGTCAAGTTACACAAAAGTGACCAGGGGTAGGCTCAATCACTTGTATCTTGGGCAACCATTGACTAATATAAAATAAATGAGGCTTATGACATAGAAACATCTTTGACTCTTTATGACATTGAATTAGTGTAGATGACAAAGGTAGTTCTTGGATTTTCACTAAAAAAAGGCTTTGCGTTTTACAAAACCAGCGGTTCTGTGCGGTTTCCCTCACGTTGTTCCCGATTCCGTGAGAATACGGGAATACTATATAGCTAATGTTACTCAGGGATCTTCTAGCTTTTTATTAGTGAAAGAATTTTTAAAATCTGTCCACCAGTTTTTGAGTTTATTCGTAACAAACGTACAAAAATACAAAACTTTCCTCTATATAATATTAGTATAGATTTCAGAGATTGGTATTGTTCTCAAACGTGAAGGAACCGAGGCAAGAAAAGAGGGAAACGAGGCGGAAGACGTTAGACCTCCTTTAAACGCAGACTTTGGGCAACCAACATACAAAATTAAGTAAAATTTCGTAAAACAGTAAGAACGCATTCAAAGATAACATCATCGGCAAGTAACGAGCAATTTCTTGCTCTACTGGCCACCCCCCTAGTTGAAGCCCGCAATTATGTTACAGCACAATTACAGACCTATCCGGTGGCATTAAACTCTATAATTGTTTGTTAGAAAGCTGCCGAAACGCAGCAGTGCAAAATGTCTTTATCTAAATGACAGGTTAATACGGATGTGGCATGGAGCGTCTTCCATTCGCTATCGCTTCCGGCAGAATCAGACGCTAATGTGTAAACTAAAGAAATGTCGGAATGATTCGACAAAATTTCCTTTGCCAATATAATCATATGCCTAATAATAAATGTCAGTTTTTAGAATTTTTCTTGATGTCTGTGAGAAAGTTTGTCTCGAAAAATGTCCGAAACGGCTAAAAAGGAATTTCAACTAAAATTTTCTTTGTATGTCCTATTTCGTTATATAACAGGGTTCAGAAGATACTTATATTTTATTTCGACAAACCATATAGACGCTAGGGCAGGTCATTTGTTTATATAAATATAAATAAATATACAGTCAAACCTCATGCCCAATAACTGTTCCATTTCTGGAAGTACTTAGTTTCATTACAAACTCAGAGACAATCAAGACTGCCATTATTTTAAGAACAAATGTGAGGTAGAAATAAATTTCAATATTTGGACACATAAAAGTAGCAAGTGGTAAGCCCACTACACTTGCCTCGACATCAATTCTGAGACTTGCGGGTTTCGTCACGATGCTTTCCTTCACTTTGGCTAGTCATAGTCATAAATATAAAATTCTATGCATACGTAATTTGAACTTCATATTATTATAAACTGCAAAACATAAACTTTCAAATAGACACAGTAAACGTTCAATGTAATGGCGATAAACACATTACAGACTAGTTAAAAACTTGTATCTCCTTTTGAGTGCGCTATTGCCGGGTAATAAAACAAAAACAAATTAAACCAATTCATCTATTGCAATAAAACGCCACCTACGCCCGAAACATAATAAAATAACACTCCCAAATAAGGATACCGTAATCACACTGACCTCAAAGCGCTGCCTTGCTCACGCACATCGACTCCATTGATCGTATCCTCGCCTCTCGCCTGCAAACCGGACATCTTCCGCCAATCAGGGCGCCGGAGATAACGCTCCGCCAATCGGGAGCGTTATCACGTCATCCCGGCGGCCAATCACAGCGGCCGAAGGATCATCGTCCTGCAAAGACAGTTTGGAATTTAAATTCCGAGCGCTTAGCGAATAGAGGAAGGAAGTAGTTACTGGAACGTGCATAGGAACAGTTATGTAACCGTTATTATGATGTGGGGTAATGACCAGTGAATTCAACCTACATTGGTTATGTTACGATTATTACCGTATTTTTGGTAGTTATGAGTAATTTGGCTCTACCACTGTCTTCTTTTCAAGATATTATGTTTGTCTGCCTATTAGGTAGTTCAAGATTCTGTTTTTGGTTTGTGTTAGATGATTATGTTGATGATGGAAAGTGTTTTCTATATCTTGTATATGATCATGCCTATATCCCCAAGGAGGTCGGCAGAAGTATTCCATTATTGGAAATACTGACTTTTTAGCACTATACGTTATTCTTTTTTAGACCGGACCCGGTTTCTGTTACACATGCCTTAGAATTAATTCTGCCACTTCCGGTTTTCCTCACGATGTTTTCCTTCACCGTCGAGCTAGTGATAAATATTTACGTAAGTTTTTGAAAAACTCATTGGTACATGCCAGGATTCAAACCCGAGCCTCACTGATTTTTGCCCGGCTCTTTAACCGTTCGGGCTATCACTGCTTAATTTTTAAAATCAGCTAAGTAATTTCGGAGTCTATTCAATACAAACAAACAAATCTTTCCTCTTTATAATATTAGTATAGATTGGCTTAGTTATTGGGCTCGATTCTGCATTATAGCGACTAAACTTATTTTAGTTTATTCATGTCTTTATTTTACCTCAAAAAAAGAAAAGGGATAGAAGATAACCTACCGAATTTAGTCTTGTCAGAGGCTGTATTTTAGTCGTGACTTATATACATAAGCACTAAACACGTTATGAAATGCCTTAGTTGACAGGACTAATTTTAATTTGACAGGACTAAATATCACTCGTCTCTTTTCTTCTCTATGAGAAAGAGAATGACAGGACTAAACTAAAATAAGTTTAGGCGCTGTAATGCAGAATCGAACCCATTGTTAGGCTAATAAATAAAAGTGTCACATTGATAGCTAAGTTCCGACATAGACAAAGAGATTAAAATATAATAGGACATAGAGGGGGCATTGGGAATATTTTCATACAAAACTTTGAAGCAGGTTTGAAGCTCAAGCGTCATGTCAGTTAGTATGAACGCGAGCTGTCATTCGGTCGAAATTGTACTAGACTTATTCCACTTGGAATAACTTTTGGCTTCAAATTTTCCTCGCTTTGTCCCCTCTATGCCCTATTATATTTTAATCTCTTTGGACATAGATAATCTCCCATCAGCACGCGATAGTGCGTAAAATTGGAAAAGAGAAATTCTGCAAGAAAAATATTGATTAAGATCATCAGTTTTTCCCTTACTAATTGTTTCCTAGAGCAGTGGTTAAAGAACCTGTTTCCCATTCGTGAGGCTCGGGTTCGAATCCTGGCAAGGGCAAGTAGTAATGAGTTTTTCAAAAACCCCATCTACCATATAAAAATAAGTCGGGTTTTCCTTCCTGACGCTGTAACTCCAGAACGCACGAACCGATTTCCACGGTTTTGCATTCGTTGGAAAGGTCTCGGGCTCCGTGAGGTTTATAGCAAAGAAGAAAGAAATTCAGGAAAAAATTCAACAGAAAAGCGGGAAAATCTTATAAGCATTGCACCCGTGCGAAGCCGCGGCGGGTCGCTAGTATACTTATAATAGTAATGATAAATTGTGGGACACAATTTACACACGGTTATTCAATCCCAAACTAGGTAGAGCCGGTACTATGGGTACTAAACAACTGATAAATCATATATTGTACAATATCCTACTAATATTATGAATGCGAAAGTTTGTATGGATGGATGTTTGTTCCTATTTCACACAAAAACGAATGAACGGATTTTGATGAAACTCTACAGTTATATAGCTTATTATACATCATAATAACACATAGGCTATATTTTATCCCCGTATTCCAACGGGAACGGGAACTACGTGGGTGAAACAGCGGGGCGCTTCTAGTATAAATATAAAAATGAATCCCTATTTCACTTGGTCACGGCATCACGCGTAAACGGCTAAACCAATTTCGCTAATTATTTTTTTGTTGTGTTTCTTATTATCAGGAGGAGGTTGTCTGCCTACCCCTTTGTTAAAAAGGCGTGAGTATGTATGTATGTAAGGTTCTTATGAAAGATAAAAATAAGAACGTTGAGCTGAACATTAAAAAATTTAAGAAAACCTGACATCCTAAAAGCGAATCACCCGTATTTGTCGGAGATGGTCCAAAAATAAACTCTTGCGCATATTACGTGAACGGCGAACAAAAATAGTAGTTTGTTTACACACGGAAAGTTGTTGAGTGATATCGCTTTTATTTGATGTTCCTTAGAAGTTTAAGGAGATATTGCGGGTTCCATTCCCAGTGGGGTAAGCTTTTGATCTTTCCACTAACCCATAAATGGTAGAAGAGTATATTTATCAATAGCTTGATCTCGAGCAAACCCGCAGGTCCCAGAATTGATTCTGAGCCACGTGTAAAAGCACCCAGGTCTAGCGATGGGCTCACCGTTAGAGTTTCAAAAATATACTGGTGAAAAGTGGGTATTACCAGGAATTGAATAAAAAAATATCTTACGCATTTTATCCACGCGGGGGTAGACAGAGGTATTCCATTTCTGGAAATACTTAAATTGAATAGGTACACTATTATATTCTATACTAGCGGTTCTGCGCCGTTTCACCCGCGTAGTTCCCGTTCCCGTGGGAATACGGGAATAAAATATAGCCTATGTTACTCAAGGATCTTCTAGCTTTCCATCGGTGAAATTTCTTTTTAAATCGGTCCAGTAGAGGTTGAGTTTATTCGTAACAAACATACAAACATCCAAAAATAGAAATCTTTCCTCTTTATAATATTAGTTTAGACATATTATTATCTCGTTAAGCATAAAGATAGAATGCATAAAAATAAAAGATGGACCCGGAAGAGAAATAGACCATTTTATCCCGGAACTCGAGCAATGTCAGAGCAAAAGCTAGTATACAAGCATAACCAGGTTACCTCATACGATATTAGTGTTGCGTTTGCGCATCAAAACATCCGATCGCGAAACGGCCTCGTTTGCGATTGTAAATTATCGTAATTACTTTAATTCTAGATCAAAAACGTGTGTAATAAATAGATTGACGAAGAAAGTGTATAAGGCGAGTGTGAATGAAAGTATTGGAAGGGGTAGACCTAGGCGGACGTTTCAAGACCAAATCAGGGACGTCTTGAAAAAAGGCCAGGTCAAGATTACCCTAAACTGAAGAGCATGTATGAAGGGAATAATGAAAGTGGACGAAGCGAAACAAGTATGTAAGGATCGTAGCAAGTGGAAAGAAGTGGTCTCTGCCTACCCCTACGGGAAAGAGGCGTGAATATTATAGTGAAACACACGAGAGTTGGTTAAGCACTGATTTATTTTAAATACACCCTCACTGTCATAACACATAATCTCGACTTACCTACATAAATATACTACATCTTTCCCTTTTAAAAAAAAAATTACAATGACAAAAAAAAAAAAAATCTTTTACTTACTTAAAATAAGAATAGCGAAACACTAAGTACTACAGAAACTTAATATTATATTTTAAAAACTCCTTACTTGCTGTGAAGAGTACACTCCACAAAAGCTACTTCTTTTTAAAGAAAAAAAAAATACAAGTATACCTAATATAAAATATATTTATTTAAGTGAATAACAACTTTTTTATTTATAAAAATTCAATTATGTGATGACACAATGACAAAAGAGTAAAATGAGCGGTCTTATCATATACATACCTATACTTATTCAAGTAGCGCAAGATATCTAACAATACAAAAGCTACTATCTCACAGAAATATTTACTTGACCGGTTACATAATTAAGGCCCATAAATCAAGTTTGCGAAGAGCTAGGTGTTTATTTGTCATTACTAGACCACAAGTTCATTAGCATTCGTGCGGTTCTTTGTTTAGACCTCTTGATTGGAACTAAGGGCGAGGGTGGTGTTTCATCCTGACTAGGACTAGACGTTGGGCTAAGAAAGCAATCGTCTACATCCACTACATTCTGACTGCCACTAGTGCTCGCCGGCGTAGCGGCAAGCATTTCCGTTGGTGTCGTTGTGACCTCTGACGGTTCACCCTGTTTCACCACAGACCATTTTTTATTACGCCTACGTACACCTAAATTTAATAAAAGTCCTGGCAGAGTTTCTTTCGTATTACCAATGTATTTATTCCGTGTAAAGTATGGCTCATAATGTCTTGCAGTCTCAGCCTCACGCACAACCAGCTGACTTCGATTACGTCGAAATCTACAACCGCGCTCATCTTCTACAATAAACGAGCGGGGTTCGGGCGCGCGCGCCACTACTGAAACCGGTTTCCTACTCCCATTGCTGATTAACGTCACCTTATCACCCGGAAGAATGCGCTCGAGTGACCTTGCCGATCTATCGTAATGTTTTTTAACATTTTCTCTATGTCCCATTAACGCCTTATAATTTTGTTCATTATTTACCTGGTCCCTCAATAATTTTGTACTAATTGGCAATCTTGTATTTAAACGTCTACCCATCAAAATTTGAGCCGGTGAATCTAAACCATCCCGTGGCGTGGCTCTGAAATTTAGTAAAGCTAGTGTCAAATCTTGTCCTGAGTCTAAACATTTTTTCAGCAAGTTTTTTACAGTCTGCACTGTCCTCTCACTTTTCCCATTTGACTGCGGATAATGCGGGGATGACGTCAAATGCCTTATTTCCCATTCACACATAAATTTTTTAAATTCTTGCGAGCTATACGCCGGGCCGTTGTCTGTTACTAGCTCCGCGGGAATCCCGTGTCGCGCGAACTGTTCTTTCATGAAACAAACAACATTTTTGGAATTCGTATTCCTTAACTCCCCAACCTCGACGAAATTAGAGAAATAATCAACTAAAATAATATAGCTCTTTTTCCTGTACTCAAATATATCTGAAGCTAGCTTGTGCCAAGGCAGCGCGGGCACCTGGTGCTGGAGCAGTGGCTCCCGGCGGGCGCGTGGCGCGTGCAGCGCGCACGTGGCGCAGTGCCGCACGGCGCGCTCCACATCCTCTCCTAGCCCGGGCCAGAACATCACCTCTCGCGCGCGCCGCTTGCACCGCTCGATGCCCAAGTGGCCCTCGTGGACTCGCGACAACATTTCATCGCGTAAAGCACATGGAATGAATACACAGTCTCCTTTAAAAATCATTCCGTCAATATAATGTAGTTCCTCTCGGTATGGCCAGAAAACATTTACATTTGAGTGTACATCGCGCCTATTCCTTGGCCAACCACTCGTTAAATACTTTATTAACCGCTTACAGTCGCTGTCAAATTCAGTTTCTCTTTTGACCCATGTCCATTTTCTGTCGACTAAATGGCACATTATCTATCATGAAGCACTTCTGAACTTCGATTTCGTCCGTGACCTGGTCTTGCATTAATTCTTTGAGTGAGGCCCGCGACAGAGTATCCGCGATGTACATAAATTTACCTGGAGTATATTCTACCTTAATGTCGTACCCCTGAACTCTCATCATCATCCTCTGAAGGCGAGCAGGTACCGAAACTAGAGGTTTCTTGAATAAAGCCTCAAGAGGCTTATGATCCGTTTGCACGGCCACATTGGACCTGCCGCATATGTATTGTCTGAACCTCTCCACCGCGAACACAATGGCCAGCATTTCTTTTTCGATCTGTGCGTACCTGGTCTGCGTGTCGGTGAGTGTAAGAGAGGCGAACTCCACCGGGCGGCCCGCCTGCAGCAGCACGGCGCCCAGCGCCACGCTGGACGCGCTTTTTTTTTTTTTTTTTTTTTTTTAATATATAGATTTATTTTTATTTATAATGATTTGCATGGTTTGTAACCGATTATTTTGCAAATAAATGACTTTGACTTTTGACTTTGACGCGTCCACCGACACCACCACCGGCGTGTGCTCACAGTACAGCGCCAGCACCGGCGCACTGCTAAGCTTACGCTTAAGCTTATCCACTGCCTCAGTATGGTGTGTATCCCACACCCATTCTGAATCTTTTTTAAGTAACGACCTTAACACGTTTACACACTCCGAATAATTTTGAATAAACTTAGACAGATAGTTCACCATTCCTAAGAACCTTTCCAAAGATTTTCTATCAGTTGGGTAAGGCATCTCCATAATAGCCTTTACCTTCGAGTCATCAGCTCGCATTCCATTCACATCAAATTTGTGTCCTAAGTATGTTATCTCCGAAACACCAAATTTGCATTTTTCATTATTAAATTTAATGCCTATATCCTGTGCGCGTTGCAATAGACTTTCTAATCTCCTATCGTGCTCCTCCCTAGTACGTCCCCACACAATGATGTCATCGATAAATGATTCCACACCTTCTAAATCTTCCAGATGTTGCCTAAGTTTGCCATGAAAAACTTCAGGCGCACAATTGATTCCGTACACTGAAAAAAATGTTAGGTTGGATTTACCAGATTCCGTGTAAATGTTACCAAAGTTAGCGGTTGATTTCGGTCCTATCACGAATTTTTGTTGATTTTACCAAACTAAATAAGTTGGCGTTGTACCAAATTTATTTGATAGATTGCACCAATCTTTTTTAGTACTTAGTAACATTTTTTACCAAAGTAATTTAGTAACATTTCTCACCAAAGTACTTTAGTATATTTTTTTACCAAAATAATTTAGTAACATTTCCCACCAAAGTACTTTAGTATATTTTTTTACCAAAGTACTTTATTAACATTTCTCACCAAAGTACTTTTGTAAGGGCAGGAACTAGGCGGTTCTATAAGGTTCTTCACAAATTTATTTCACAACTGAGGTAAGTATACAACAGATTGAAAACGGGCTTGAGAGGCGTCCACGGCTGCGAAGCACACTTCCCGAGCTAACATCTCACTAGGCATACTTAGTGATACAGACAAGACCTAACTAAGTCTTAGACGCTAGTCTGAGCATACTAAGCAATAGCGACGGTGAGTCCGAAGCTAAGACCAGATAACAATCAAATGTATTCCGCAAGCTTATATGATGCGCGGGGGAACCAAACCATAGCGCGGTTTACATACGTGTGGCTCCATCTATCGGCATATACTACTCTGGTAGCAACTATATTTTGACCACTACCTTTTTAGTTTTGTAAGATCAACCGCGAGGTCTTGTTGTATTTATCACATTTTCATGATAAAATCAGCCAAACCAAATTGTTGAGATTAGTTTTGTAAAATGTACAATACTCTTTGTTAATTTGCACTATGAACTCTGGTAGGGACTATATTTTGACCCCAACATTTTTATTTTTGTAAGATAAACCGCTAGGTCGTCTTATTATATTTACTATATTTTTATGATAAAATGAACCGAACCAAATTGCTGAGATTTGTTTGGTAAAATGTACAATATTTTTGTTAAATTACACCATGAACTCTAGTACGGACTATATTTTGACATCAATCTTTTTATTTTTGTAAGTTCAACCACGAGGTCTTGTTATATTTGTCACATTTTCATGATAAAATCAGCCAAACCAAATTGTTGAGAATAGTTTTGTAAAATGTACAATACTCTTTGTTAATTTACACTATGAACTCTGGTAGGGACTATATTTTGACCTCAACCTTTTTAGTTTTGCAAGATGAACCGCGAGGTCTTGTTATATTTATCATATTTCTATGATAAAATTTACCAAACCAAATTGTTGTCATTTGTTTTGTAAAATGTACAATACTCTTTGTTGATTTACCCCGGAACTCTGGTACCGACTTTAACCTTTTTAGTTTTGTAAGTTCAATAGCGAGGTTTTGTTATATTTATCATAGTTTCCATGTAATTCAGCCAACCTTTGCTAATTTGGTAAATGCAACAAACCATTTTTTTCAGTGTACGGTAGGCGTAGAAATTGATAACGACCAAAAGGCGTGCTGAAAGTGCACAAGTCGGCGCTGGCGTCGTCTATCTGCACCATCCAGAAGCCGCAGCGCGCGTCGAGCACGCTGAAGAGCGCGGCCCCTTGTAGGCGAGCCGCCAGCTCCGGCACGGTCGGCAGCGCGTAGTGCGCCCGACGCACCGCACGGTTCAGCGGTCGAGGGTCTAGACACACACGAATGCTACAATTCTTTTTCGCGACTAAAACAATTGCATTGACCCAATCAGTCGGATGTGTAACTTTCCTAATTACACCTAGCCCTTCCATTCTACGTAACTCGTCAAACAATTTATCCTTAAGTCCTAAAGGGATTTTTCTAGAAGGGCATATGACCGGCTGTACATTTTTATCAACAACAATTTTATATTTCCCTGGTAATTTTCCAAGTCCTTTAAATAAATCCGAATATTTATCAATATTGGGTTCAATTCTACAACACCGCCTAAACCTCTTAATTTTATTTGACAGCTGCTAAAGCATTTTGCTATTCTAGGCAGTACTGTCAAAATCAAATGACAGGACTAAAAATGAATCTGACGTTCCTAATTTATCTGGCCAATTCAATTTAGGTTTAGCGATCTTAAGGCTATTCTGTGGACGCCATTTTAAGCATTTTAGAAATGTCATCCGACTAAACTTCCTAAATTTAGCGGCGATTAAAATGGTGTCGCTTAAATTAGAATAAAGGAAAAAATCCGACATATTTGTGTTTGTGTTATTTTTGAAGATACGTTGTTCATATTTTTAGAAATAGTCTAAAGGGTTTTTGGTGGGAATCTGGAAAGGGAGGTCATGTTTTCTTGTACATTTTTCATTTTGCTGTATATTTTGGGTTTTGTCTAATAATTAGTGATAGTATATTATGTGGCAGGTGTCTGTGAAGGTGTGCAGTGAATGGGAAGTTCGATAAAATGCAAGGGATCGACGTTTTTAGATTGTCGAAGTCTTATTGAAGTTTTTAGTAAAGGTACTATAATTTTACTGTTGATGACCCAAAAAGGGATGAAAGTGTTGATGACTCTTATTTTTGAATTGGATTAACAAGGAAACAAAGACTGAAGACGAGGCACATAGCCATTTAAAGATAACTGAAGACGAGGCAGAACGGTCTATGACTCTAGCCTGTCCAAAGAAAAAAATCTATTTGATAATACCTTTTTAGTGTTGCCCGAGTAATAGTGACTTTAATATTTGAAGTAAAACAAGAAAATATAAATTAAACCATTGTTAAAATGATAAAGATGGCATCGAAAGTAATTGTTGAGAATTTTGTTTACATTTTAAGAAATAGATACACATTTATTATTGTATATTTTTTAAATTTCATTCATTCGTTCACTCGGCTCTTTTTTTATTTGTAATCGCAACACTATTCAACTTAGCTATTTTACGCTGTGGTTAAAGACTATCTAAATTTAGTAACCATGGCGTTTTAGAATTGCATTTGGCTTAGCGGCTGCGTAAAACTAAAAATAATTTAAGAAATTTAAATTTAAGCTATTTAGGCAGTGGACGCGTAGAATTGAACCCATTGATTGCATTAACACGATTTATCAACCCCAGTGAAATGCAACCCTCTAACCCGAGTACATTTTGACAGATCATGTCTGCAACAACAATAGGCAAAACATGACACACATTATTGTAGATAAAAGTTACATCAGCAGTGCCTATAATAGGCAACGGGTTACCAGTGAAAGAATGCACTCGTTTCGTAAATGGTTTTAGATTTTTAATAGACAAACCTAAGCTTAAATATTCGTTCTTGGAGATTACATTTATCATAGAACCGGTATCTATCTTTAAAACAATTGTCTTATCGTTACATTTCATACTTTCCATCCATTCTTTAGATAAGTTACTGAATTTCTTGTCCTCACCAATAGTATTGATGTAGAATAAATCCTCACTGTGTTCCTCGCCGTCACTGTTCGTAGAATCGACACTTAAATTTAACACCTTACGTATAACTTTCTTTTGTTCAAACACTCGCGAAAAATGACCTTTCTTATCGCATATATAACACAATGCATCACGTGCCCGACACCTCTCGTTCCCGGGACACCTCCCGGCGCCGCACGTGGCGCAGACGGAGCTCGCGCCTGCCCGGCGCCCCTGTGCGCCCGCGCCTCCGCGGCTGCGTCGCGAGCGCGAGCTTCCGCCGCGTGCCGCTCGGCCGCCGGCGTCCTGTACTGCATTCACCTGTACACTACTCGATGACCCGTCGATACACAGAGTTTCTTCCTCAGATATTTCTGCTGCCTGACATATTTGAATCGCCTTTGGTAACGTCAAATCATCTGTACGTAGGAGCCGATCCCTTACAGTATTGTTTACTATACCACACACGATCTTGTCACATAATAAACTCTCATGCAACTCGCCGAACTCACATTGTTGGCTCAATACTCGCAGAGCTGTGACATACTGGTCAATATTTTCTCCAACCTCTTGACTGCGCGTAAAAAATTTAAATCGCCTGATCGTGATGTTCGGCTTCGCCCCAAAATAGTTATCAAATTTCTTCAATATACAGATAATATCGTCTTCACTTTCACCCTCGCTAAATGTGAAAGTCGTAAAAACCTCGTAACCCAGGGGCCCTATGAGGTTAACCAACAGTCCACCCTGCTCTTCCTTAGGCTCTTTGCTCACTCCAGACGCTTTGAGAAACACGTCGAACAACTTCCGCCATCTTCGCCACGACTCAGAGTGTGCATCTGGATTGAGGGCCCACTTTTTAAATTATTGCGAAACGAAATGATACTTACAGGGCATTTACTTAAAATTTTGTAAAACCTAAAGCAAAGATTCTTAAATTTCTTAAACGTGAATCAAAAGAGTTATGGTCAAATAGCTTGGGCCCTCAATCCTGACGCCTGCATAAAACGGCATAGTCGAATCTCAGAAAGTACTATCCCTGGGATAATAATTTTTATTTGAGTATTTAGTTAGGAATTTGTTAAATACATTAAGAAATTGTCAAGTCTTAAGAATGCGACAATACAGATTTATGGCGGTTTAGCTTGGGCCCTCAATTCATCAATTTTGATTTTGTAGAATCAGCAAAAAATATGAGTTTTTCTAAGGAAAGATATTAATACGACTATAATATATTTGAGTTCCATATCTCGGAAAATTTGTTAAAAAGAAATAACGACACAAAAGTTAATTGTTAAAAAGTTATTGAAATTCGTATTTTTTCAAAACGTCTGAACTGAGGGCCCAAGGTTTTTGTCAGTATTGACTAGGCTAAGCCTTCTACACTACCGCACTTTAGGCTAAGTATTTTAACAAATTTTTAACTAAAAGGCTACAAAGCGTCCATTCTTCTAAATGCCGTACTTTAGGAGAACATTGATTTTCGATGTTTTATATGAGAAAATTCAGTAGGGTGACCATAATGTTTATCGTAAGTATAAACAAGTATTCGTCGTGACAGAGACCAGTTTAAATAATAGACTGACAACGCCATACAAAATATCGTAACTCGAAATCTAATTACTTACTAGGACGCGAGATGTCGTTAGGTGTATCGAATGTAGAAATAAATAGAAACTACAACCACAGCTACAACTTTTCTTCACCTCTAGCTTACTGTGCGGCCAAACAAAACGTTAGATGGCGCTATATCCGATTTATTTTTTTATTTTGTGCTGGGCTGTAATTTTTGTAAGGTGCGATGTTGACGATCTTACACGACTTAGTTTTTGGAGATTTGTGTGCTTTTTATTATAAGCTTTTATTTAACTTGCAATGTATGTATGTATGAATGTTTGTTCGGGTGGAATCTTGTAACTCAATTTTGAAGCAGATATCTTCAACCGATTAAGCTGAAATTTGGTGTACTTATGTAAGTTGGGTGACAATTCAATATTATGGTACCACCAAGCTGATCTGATGATGGAGCTGGAAGATGGCTATAGGAACTTGGTAATTAAACTACACAACCCCATCGAGTTGGGGCTCGTTGGATTTGTCTTCAAGAGTACTTTGAAACTAGATGGTAACGAGGGTCTGATGATGGAGCTGGAAGATGGCCATAGGAGGAACTCAGTAATTAAACGTCATATTCCCATCGAGTTTGAGCTCGTTTGATTTGTCTTGACAAGTACTCTGGTGCTAGATGGTAACCAGGGTCTGATGATGGAGCTGGAAGATGGCCATAGGAACTCGGTAACTAAACGACACAATCCCATCGAGATTGGGCTCGTATGATTCGTCTTGATGAGTTCTTTGGTAAAAGATGGTAACCAGGGTCTGATGATAGAGCTTGAAGATGGCCATAGGAACTTAGTAATTAAACATCATACATAACCCCATCGAGTTTGGGCTCGTTTGATTCGTCTTGACAAGTACTTTGGTACTAGATGGTAACCAGGGTCTGATGATTTAGCAAGAAGATGGCCATAGGAAATCAGTAATTAAACGACATAAACCCATCGAGTTTTCAAATTTCTGATTTGTTGTTGATTTTATTAAAAAGAATTTAAATAGAAATAAAACTAATTACATAACAGCTGTTTTGTGTGACGTTACACTAGCGAGGGGGGGGGGGGTGTCTCACAAATGTGACCAGCTGTGACAAGGACGGGGGAGGGTCAAAAATTATGAAATTTGTGTGACGTATAAGGGTGGTGGTGGTTTGGTGGACGTGAATATGACTTGCGACCCCATCTTTGGGAAATAAATTTCGTTCGTTTCGTTTGTTTTGAATGTAGATTCTGTCTGATTAGATCTTTGAGGATTAGATCGATTAAAAAATATAAAATAATGCTAAAATGATGTAAATAAAATTAAAAAGAAAAAAATTGAGGTGTCAAGGGACACCCGGATGGAACGAAGTTCCATCATCATATCATAATCATCAGCACATAATCATCATCATATCATCATCTCACTATCATCATCCTCAGCACATAATCATCAATATCATCTCATCATCATCATCATCTCATCATCAACATCATCATCATCATCTCATAATCATCATCACCATCATCATCATCATCCGTCCAGCCCCCTTTCGCAACGCGCGATAAGGAACTTCGTTCGTTTCAATAAATCTTAGATTTTTTTAATAAATAAAAGCGTGTGACATTGTGATGGAACATTAAAACACATTTAGCATTCAATTATATTAAATAAGATCATTGGAGTCGATTCTGCAAACCAGCTAAAATTCCTAATTTTAAGTTTGTTCTATTCTTTTAGAGCACTTTGGAAAGGAAAGGGACAGAAATAAGCCCCATATTTATATTTATATTTTTGTGAGCATAAAAATATATTCTGTAAGCAGAAATAGCTAATTGGTCAGCAACTCATGGCCAGAAAACATTTCAAAATCAATCTGCAATTTTTGTCATTCTGGATGGCTGAAAAAAAATACATACTTTACTTGTCTTCCGCAAAATGGGCGCATTCCTTACAAAGATTATTTAGGAAGGACTTTAAATTCGATTTAGGGGAGGGGGAGGGGTAATCCCCTATATTCACTCCCAGAACGCGGAGACTAATAGTTTTGGAGAAATTAAAAAAACGAAAAAGTGAATTTACGAGTATGTCATCATAACTTAGTATACAACCTTTGGTATTCTGCCTTATACAAGTGACCAGGGCGCAATTCGGTTCTGGCACTTCGCCGGCTGCGGCCGCGGCACGCTCGCTCGGCTGCGTTGTGGTCACAAGAAAAACCTAAGCTAACCCACGTGTCACGCGCCTGCTCTTACTCCGCCCACTTTTAACATACACTCCCGATTTTTCAACAAAAACGCAATTCATCCAATTTTTGACCAATATCAAAATTATTTGCGGAACCAGGATTGCTGCCTGATTTTTTTAATTGCAAACAAAATCTTTGTATGCCGACCAAATGATTCAAATGCTGTTTTTTTGTGGCTCACCAAATTTTATAATTGCTGAATATTCAAATTACTTCTCATATTTATTTACAATGTCACAAATGTCAAAATAACAAAATTGAACCTTATGGACGCATTCACATCTTATTCAAATACACGTTTTTACCAATTTTGGCAACGATGTAATAAGGTCATGGATAAAAGTGACCGATAAGACATCAAATTAGTTGGATTTTACATGTTTGACATTATTCTATAATCAATGGTTTGTTTCTGTCCTTTTTCTTCCGTATTCTATAGAGAAGGATCGGCTATAAAATTAGGAATTTTAGATGGTCTGCAAAGTCGAGTCCAGTGTCTTCATTATTTTTCTGTAGCAACCACAACCCACATTTTACGAGATAGTCTTTGGACCCCTAAACGTGATGGGTGCTGAGCCCATCAGCGGACCGGGTCTGTTTGCAGTGTGTCAGAATTAATTCTGGGACCTGCGGGATTCTTCTTGATGTTTTCCTTCACCGTCGAACTTACATAAATTAAGGAGAAGTAATTAAATGATCAGCAAATATAAAATTTGGTGAGCCACAAAAAGACAGCATTTAAATCATTTGGTAGACATAAAAAGATTTTGTTTGCAATAAAAAAAAATCAGGCAGCAATCCTTGTTCCGCAAATAAAATAACTACTTGGTCAGCAAGATTTCATGATTGAAGAGCAGAGAAAACATGTCTGTAAGCACTAGTGTATTTGATTGGTATGCATATTTAAAACATGGCGAGCAAAATTACTAATTTTGTTAAAATCGGCAATGCACGTTTAATAATAACAACAACAACAAAACAATACAACAACAAAACAATACAACAATAACAAAACAATACAACATAAAACAAAACAATACAATAACAACAACAAAACAATACAACAACTACTAAAATACAACAATATAACAATACAACAATAACAATAAGTTGCATAATCTAAAGTCCATCCTAAATAATCATAGTAAGGAATGGGCCCATTTTGCGCATGACAAGTAAAGTATTTTGCTACTTTTATATGCAGCTCAAAATGAATCTGACGGCGGAGGGGCCCCTGCTCGCTACACTACATCACTACTCATTACAATATTATTGATACTCAGAGGTCTCCCGCGCATCAGAAGTATTCAGGATTAGCCGATACGATATCTATGTGGGCGTATCTACTCTGGGCAGGGTAGTAAGTAATAATTAAACTGGTTACACAACAAGGTACATAGTCACTTTATTAAGTAAGGTCACCAAGTAGATCAAGAGACAATACGATAATCACACCAACAGAATAATAGTCTGCTAAAGGTATTCCAAATACATGAGCGGGTAGGTACTCAAGCTAGATTGTGGGATGGGACCAGGCGGCCCACCCACCCTCCTGGGGACAGACCCACCACCATCCCATGGTCTCGCCGTTCTATGGCACTGACCTAAACGCGGGCTGCGCTCAGTAATCCCTCTTTACTGCTTACTTCGCGCATGTCTTGATTCCCTACAAGTCAACTGTCCCCTTACCTCGCTATTGTTTATTCATTGTACAAACATTACCTGATGCAGCAATGACCCATCTCGCCTTCCACGGCACCGCTTGTGCATAGGTTCCAGGTCTGTCACGTTTACCTTGTGACTCCTCTCACTTGGCTTATGTTCACTTGCGTAATCCTTTATTCAGACTCCTCAACGCAGACTCAGTATTATTTAGGAATAACGACAATACCGTAACCATGCAACGATCATAATCTCCATTCATTTGTCCGATGATTGACAGCCGTTCAAATTCAAAACTACTTCTGGGTTGCCATTTCTTCTAATCGATCCAATTAATTAACATAGTAACACTGACAACGATTAGATCCAATCTTCATAGACTAGACCGCGTTGCTGCGACACGACTCATTAGTTCTAGTTATCATAATAGATGGCGTTCCTGTTTCCCCTACAAATCTTTTTGCTTACCCTCTGAGTGCTTACCAAAATTTTATTAAACAGGAGCAGCTCATTGCAGCTTGTATAATTAATATGCTGTACAAAAATAATTACAGCCATCCAGAATGACATAAATTGCAGATTGATTTTGGAATGTTTGCTGGCCATGAGTTGCTGACCAATTAGCTATTTCTGCTTACAGATTATATTTTTCTGCTCACAAAAATACGAATAGTTACATACTATTCTAACCATTTAAAAATAACACCCTAAATTAAGTACCTATATCAAATTTCAGCTCAATCGGTTGAAGATATCTGCTTCAAAATTGAGTTGCAAGATTCCACTGAACATACATAGTTATACAATATGTATCAGAAAGGTGAAATAATATTGAAGGGTGTATATGTATATCGTGTAACGAAATACCTACAAAAATATCAGATCTAATATAGCAACTTTTTTCTTTCATATAAACTTAATAATTACTTTTTATGTGTGAATTTTCGCCAACCCTGTGATTGAAGAATAAAAGCGTAGGGGCTCCCTACGCGCTAGTGTCGTTGACCGTAGTAGTGGCAGGTAGCGCCTGCGCGCGCAGCTGATCGCTCGCGCCGAGCGCCGGTCGCCGCCCGCGCCTTAACATACCTACCTATTTTATTCTGGGGTAAATGTTATTGGAAATAATAAAAGTTATTAATAGCAGTAATTATTTATTCAAAAAAAATTAGAGGTAAAAGCATAGTTTTTATTCAATAATAAATTTAACTGATCAAAACATTGTCATTAAACAAGTAATACCTACCTACATACTAGTCATGTAGTTTCATCCAACTTTTACACTTTGGGATTTGGGTCCGACCTACTATTGGTTTACACACACATTAATACCGCACAATAACTCAAAATGTCCACCCGTGCGCGCAGTGGGTAGGTACCACCAGCCGCAGGTCCCGGTACCACGAGTAGACGTACAGGCGCGCGACCTTGGGGGTTTGAGCGCGGAACGAACCAGCCTCGCGCGGAGGCAGACACCTGACAAATTCTCCCGAAGCAGCTGAAGGATAGCATCCGCTGCTCATCCAGCGGTCTACCTTCGGCGAAGCGCACGTGACACAGCTCCCTAACTCGACTGATATTGCCATCAGGAGCACCGACACAAAGTCATTTCATAAGATTCACTTGAATAATCGTGAGACACTGTAACGACTGTTGCGAGTCATATTCTTTGATTATAACACGTCTTCACTCGTTGATAGATAGGAAGCAACTAAGTTCATTGATTTGAAAATGAAAGAATTTGCCGATTTTCTAAAATTTTGTTCTAGGGTTCAGTTGAAAATTAAACATAAACCTATGAAGATAAAAGACTAATTTTAAGCGATACAATGATAATAAATCAATTAATTACATAATTTACTTTTCTCAATTGTGAAATAATAATAACGTGAAATAAGGTAAAAGATAAGTCTTCTAAGGAATTAGTAATATTTTTTAAAACATACGGAACCACTCAATAAATAGAGGGTGGAGCTAGACTCTTTAATAATGCCGCCGACGGCCCTTTGACCTTTGCGCAGTGTTCTTATTGGCCAAAAAGGAGCGCGCGGACGTTCCTAGTGATCAATGGATTTTTCATTGATCTAAGACCGCAATCCACGTGGACTACAAAATTCTATCAAAGACTAATAATGTCAGATATTTACGTAGGTAAATTAGTAGGTTTTCTTTAAAACTATGGGGAAAAAAATAATAATGATGGAGTATTATCGGGCCTGTTGGCTTAGTTGGTAGTGACCTTCAGAACCGGAGCTCGCGGGTTCGATTCCCGCTGAACAACATATGTTGGCCTACAGTTGTGTGAATGAACATTTTTGTGGGCTTCGTGACTGGGTTTTCAATAATTATTTAAGTATATCTATTAGTTATTTAGTACTCATAGTGTAGGCTCTGTCTAGTTTTTCGTAGGTAAAAACACGATGTCTTATCTGTACCATGTTTAGTCACTTAATAGAGAGTTCAACAGCATTTAGCAGCTGATTTAAGGGTTGAAAATGATTTTTTTTAATGATAACTTCCACGTCGTTTTACTCCAAATTTATAGTATATATTAAACAAGAGACATTTTTCCCGAACTTATTTTATTTTAATTATTATTTCACCTTTCTGATACATATTGTATACATACATTGCAAATTAAATAAAATCTTTGAATCAAAGACGTTTAAAGAAAAAGTTTCTCTCTTAGAATGATTTTCTTCCAACCTCTGCTTTTTAATATTGGTTTAGATTTTAGGTTGAAAAAGGTTTGTGTTAAGCGCCATCGAGTCGAAAAACGATTCGATACTTTATACCTTGACTACCCTTCATCCTATCTATATAGTCACGCCATCTGTATATTCACGTCACTAAACATGAGAGTGGTGTTAATAATGTATGCGAATGTTTTTTATTTAAATTCAAATGAATGAAGAATCTTGTATATTCTAAAAAAGAAAAATATATTTTTCCGAGGTTTTATTGAAGAAGTTATTTAAATTTCTTGGTTTTAATGGCTCTGGTGAAATTGTATATATTATGGAGTAGCGCCATCTGGATATTGTACAAATTTTGAGCTTTTTTTGAGTTACGATTTGTTCTATGGGGATTGACAGTCTATTTATTTAAACTGGTCTCTGGTCGTGATCATGTAAGTAGTATTTTGTAAAGCGCAGATACAATATATATAATTATACAACGCGTAACAGAAAAAGTGCAATTCCTCATACACCCCGGTTAGTAAATTAATATAAAAAAAGATGCAATCGAACTTTAGTTGTCCAATTTTCTTAAATATCGTTCTATAATAGTACGATTTCAATAGACAGCATTAAATTCAGCTATGCTAATTCATTTTTCGGAAAAATTTAACACATATTAAAAATAGATGAAATGGAATCTTTAGTCGATACTGAACAAACTAATTTCAGGAATTGCACTTATTCTGTTAAGTACATATTGTATATAATATATAAAGCTCGATATAATTATATACGATTAGCTGTGCTGTGCCTTCACCTACGTATGCGTGGAAAAATAAAATAAGAAAGTGCCAATAATCAATGAAATTACCTATGTATTGGACGTATTAAAATTATAACCCTGTATATTAACAACTAGCAGTGCCTTGCGGTTTCATCCGCGTAGTTCCCGTTCCCGTGAAAATACGGGAATAAAATATAGCCTTTGTTACTCCCTGGTAATGTATCTTTCCATTGGTAAAAGAACTTTTTAAATCGGTAACGTGGTTTAGGCCTGTTCCCGTGAAATTATAGCACATGTTACTCCCAGAAAAGTACGCTTTCCACTGGCAAAACATTTTTTTTAAATCGGTAAAACCGGTAGTATTGGAGCCTTTTCAATACAAAAAATCAAAAAATTCCTCAATCCAATATAGTCCAGTTCCCGTGGGAATATCAAAAAATCCCTTCATAGCGGTTGCCTACGACATGTAAGACGCCTACATAACATATTAGAAATTGCGGGTGCCCATCGGCGTTACTATACATATGAATCATGATTTGCTCTACCATAATTAGCTTCTATAGGTACTTAAGATACCTATTTAAGTCACATACCGTGCACTTACCGAAATTTAGAGAAGATACGAATGAAATAGGTTCTCTAGAACTTAAAGAAACTGGCACAGTTACTTGTACCGTCTACTACCTACCTACCTAAATTCATAAATTTAACCATTAAGACTCTTGCACTTACCTTGGAGATACATAGTACATATTCCACCATTACGGGTGGTTAAATAAGGTTCTAGTATGAGGTCCAACAAAGTCTGAGTACGGCATTTGAAAAGCTAGTTCCATTTTTCGAAAACTTGCACTTTGCAGGCGATTTAGGTATAATACCTACTCTCCGTCACTCGCGCGTGCTTGGGAAAGTTTTTTTATAAACCCAAATCGGACAATTTACACAAAAATCAACAAAATGAATTGAAAAATGTTGGTCTTGAGTAACTTCTAGTGCAGAATCCTAGCAGTTGCTATTTGACACTTAGCAATTCTGCTTTTGTGAGCCATTTTACGAAACTCCATAGAAAACTGTCAAAAAGGATCCTAGGGATTCATCCGAAACGGCCTTTTTTAGACCCCCTTAATTGATCTCCCAGATGTCAATATACTACAGGGATGTGTTTTATGTCATCGCATAGGGCATGTAGTTTACTAGAAAATCCTGACAAACATAAAAAACTAGATGAACGTCCCGTTATTTTCCTTTTACTGAAAAATTTCAATTTTGTTTATCATAATTTTTCAGACAGTTGGCAACATTTTGGAAAGTTGGGTTGGGAGAGTTGAGGAAGACAGTATTTTTGTGCATGGTTTCTGAAGCAGAGCCATTTTACTAAGATTAATAATAATAGGAAAGTAATAAGGCTATTGGGACTAGAATCCAAAGGCCGCTAAACAATAAAAAAAAAACATACAAGTATGGAGCGATTGTGGGTCTTTTTTTTTAACAAACTTTTTTCAACAGTAAAATGATAGCACTTTTACTGATGACTTCATTAAGACTTCTTGAGGCAATCCAAAAATGTTTATCCCTGGCATTTTATCGAATTTCCCATTCACTGCACACTGTCACGGACCCTTGCTACCACAGAGCTAGATTAATGATCTGTGCTTGCCACATAGGTATAATATACTATCACTAATATGAGTCAAAACCCGAAATACACAGCAAAATGAAAATTAAACAAAAAACATGACTTGGACGCGCGTACGTCAGGCGTCAAAAATACGAATACTATGATAACCATTTAAATAACACCTTTTATTAATTTTGGATCACACAAAACGTAATCGCTTCCGACAACAACTTATGAAATATCTTCTAAGAGGGTACATGCTGATTTGTCTCAAAAAAGTAACAAAATCATATACACCCTACTGAATTTTCTCATATAAAACATCGAAAATCAATGTTCTCCTAAAGTACGGTATTTAGAAGAATGGACGCTTTGTAGCCTTTTAGTTAAAAATTTGTTAAAATACTTAGCCTAAAGTGCGGTAGTGTAGAAGGCTTAGCCTAGTCAATACTGACAAAAACCTTGGGCCCTCAGTTCAGACGTTTTGAAAAAATACGAATTTCAATAACTTTTTAACAATTATGTTTTGTGTCGTTATTTCTTTTTAACAAATTTTCCGAGATATGGAACTCAAATATATTATAGTCGTATTAATATCTTTCCTTAGAAAAACTCATATTTTTTGCTGATTCTACAAAATCAAAATTGATGAATTGAGGGCCCAAGCTAAACCGCCATAAATCTGTATTGTCGCATTCTTAAGACTTGACAATTTCTTAATGTATTTAACAAATTCCTAACTAAATACTCAAATAAAAATTATTATCCCAGGGATAGTACTTTCTGAGATTCGACTATGCCGTTTTATGCAGGCGTCAGGATTGAGGGCCCAAGCTATTTGACCATAACTCTTTTGATTCACGTTTAAGAAATTTAAGAATCTTTGCTTTAGGTTTTACAAAATTTTAAGTAAATGCCCTGTAAGTATCATTTCGTTTCGCAATAATTTAAAAAGTGGGCCCTCAATCCAGATGCACACGACTCAGATCGCGCGGCCGGGCCACCTTCGAGTGATAACTCCGCTGGAGGACGCGCGTGTTCCATATTTAGTAAAAATATGCACTAATACACTGTATTTACGCGATTAGTATTAATATTTTAGGGTTCAAATACGTTTTACACCGATAAACCGATAAAAAACGACCACCGCTGCCACCATATAGTAAAACACACGAGAGTTGGTTAAGCACTGATTTATTTTAAATACACCCTCACTGTCATAACACATAATCTCGACTTACCTACATAAATATACTACAAATATATGTATGTAAATACATGTTGTTCTATGGAGGAGGCAGAGGCCTAGGCATGAACAGCTAATTGAGCCTCAAAACCTTTTTTAGGAAAATCTAAATGACAGTGAAAAAACTAAATCTCTCGTTAATTTTTTTAACAAAAACACGTCAAAATAAGCTGGAAGTGAAATTGTGTTTTATTTGTATTAGGTTATTTCTTATTTTCGGGGAAGTAATCGTTATAAATAATTTATCATAAACTTCATATTATTGATTAAGTTTGCCCTGGAGTTTGCCAAATCAACGGCGACTATATCAAAATACGAATTTTACTTTGGGGAAAGCCTTTTAATAAACTTTTACTCTCCTCTGTGACTTCTATAAAGAGTAATCAATTGATGATATCAAGTATTACTTCAATGGAATGCAATAAAGAGTAATAAAATATCACCTTAAACCTTTGTCTCAATTAAAATACATCAGGAATCTGTCCTTAGTCGTCTTAAGGCCAACGCTCCAAGCCTTAAAAGTAAATTTTATCAAGATGACATTGATAGCGATATTTATCTCCCTCGCACATTCAATCTTAACGTGGGTAAGAACGAGACGAATAATAAACAAAAAAGCCGGTTAAGTGGGAGTCTGACTCCCGCAGCAAGGGTTCCGTGCAAACCTGTATGTTGATTTTTTCTACAATTTTTAAATAAAATAAATATGCCTTTATCCTCGAGAGGGTAGGCAGATATGTCATTCTTGAAAATACCAACTTTACCAGTATATTTGATGGACCTGTTGGCTCAGTTGGTAGTTACCCTGGCTTCTGACCCGGAACTCGCGGGTTCAATACCCGCTCGGGCCCAACATTTGTGTGCACGAACATGTCTGTTGGCTTCGTGTCTGTCTGTTTAATATTTATTTAAGTTTTTTATCAGTTGTTTTTTTCTTTTTTTTTAAATCATTTATTTAAACAGGCTTTTAAAGATCAGTTGTGTAGTACCCATAGTACAAGCTCTGCCTAGTTTGGGACTAAATAGCCGTGTGTAAATTGTGTCCCAAAGTTTATTATTTGTTATTATTATACGGACCTCTTAACGTTTGCCTCTCAGATCTAGACAGCTGAGACTGTAATTAAAAAAAATAAGAAATTGCATTTATTTTTATTTTTCGTTTGCTTTTGCTGTAAGACCTTGCTTCTTGCCAAATTTCGTGATTAGGCCAACGGGAAGTCCCCTTTCAGTTTTGATTTATTTGTGTCAATTTATGCGAAAGACGAAGTGATCCTATACGGGTTTCTCATTTACCTTTTGAAGTGCGGAACCCTACAAAGCTTCATTGAAAAGCAGGAAACGTGATTTATTTGCAAGGATATTCGAATTTTATGTAGTGATTAAGATTGATAAGACATCAAATTAAAGAGACAAGGTGCCAATTTGTATAATTAATAATTGCCAATCTAATAGAGTAAGTGCTCGCGGGCCTGTTGGCTCAGTTTGTGTGAGCCTTCTGAGGCGGAGGTCGGGGGTTCGATCCCTGCTCGGGGCCCACATTTGTGTGTTGAAACACACTTTTTATATCCGGCTAGATTAGCTGCAAATATATTTAAGCTTAGCTCAGCAGTGGCCGCTACGGGTTGAGGATGTAAAGTGAATGCTTCTACGTCTTATCCTTGTTTAAAATCATCACCAAACAAAACACGCAGACACTTGTTAGTTACATTACATACATGCGTTAGCGCACGCATTGCGTAGTGCCAAACCCGCTAACACTTTCCTACCAATTCGAATGGTTGGTGTAAATCATTTGCTGCATCTTACGAAACGTATTTTAGTGCTGCACTCGGCATAAATTGTTTATGGTTTGACTAGAAATGTTACATCATGTAGTATGTTAATTTTTCTTAGTACCTAAGCTAGTAATCAGGTATTGGCTGGCTGGCTAGGGAAGCTAAATAACTGATAAATAAAAGGTTATTGTAAAAACCGTGATATTAGAATTTAACTAGTGTGGTATTATAATAGGACATTTTACTGTATCACGTTTAGGGGACGAATATTCTAGTGAAATGTGGGTTTTTTAAGAAATGGAATACCTAAGCTCTGATTACCCCATCGGGGTTAAAATGCGTGAGATTATTTATTTTATTTATAAGAAGAGGGTCAAGAGTCTCTTCAACGCATTTTTTTCATCTCTCCGGCGGAAAGCGTCAACTTTCGGCCCGCTGCGCTAAACGAAGTTGCCGCTTTCCGCATCCGTCGAGCAGAAAAAAATATACACACCTCGGGAAGTAAATAAGAGAGATCGCATGTTTGTAGGCCTCGGCTTCGCCTCGGTCGACAATTAGGTACATGTGATATGACACATTTCTTATTTTATTTCCCTAATGTGTAATATACTATTTCATCTCTCCGGGTAGAAAGCGTCAACTTTCGGCCCGCTGTGCTAAACGAAGTTGCCGCTTTCCGTCGAACAGAAAAAAGTATATACACACTTCGTGAAGTAGGAAATATAAGTCGCATTTACATTTCTGTATGTAATATACTATTGAGTCCTGTAAAGGAGGGTCGCTTTTTAAAACGCCATATTAATTCCTCATTTACTTATTACATTTCACTTGTATCTACACATGCCTTCGGTTCCTATTTAGTATTTCTGACGTTATTCCAATACTCAGTACCGTTTTAGACAATTAGCAATGTAAATAGTCCGTGTTTTTGATGTAAACAGCGTATTGTTCGCGTGTCATGTCTGTCACTTGTAAAAGCCAAGTGTGGACCAATTGTATAGGAGTCAGCGATTTCTTAGCATTAGGTTTTATGTCAAGTTATTGTGGTTCAAAATCTCACAAAAAGTCTCGAATGCAACAGGTGGGTATAGTATATTAGAAATCTAGGGAAGTAAAATAAGAAATATCTCATATTATCAAATGCAATGTGATTTGAGGCTTTCTTATTTACATTCCGAGGTGTGTATAGTTTTTTCTTTTCGACGGAGGCGGAAAGCGGCGGGTCGCAATTTGCCGCTTTCCGCCGGGAGAAATGAAAACGTTTTTTTTTGGATGTATGCATATAAGCACGGTAGTCAATTTTGTCAACAATTTGACGAAAGAAGAATTGCACGAATAGTTAATTGTATAAAGTACTAGCTGTTCCGCATGGTTTCACACATGTGGTTCCCGTTCCCGTGGGAATACGGGAATAAAATACAGCCTATGTTACTCCCTGATAATGTAGTTCTGCGGTTTCACTTGCGTAGTTCCCGTTCCTGTGGGAATACGGGGACAAAATATAGCCTATGTTAATCCCTGATAATGTAGCTTTCCATTGGTGAAAGAATTTTTAAAATCGGTCAAGTAGTTTCGGAGCATATTTAATACAAAGAAGTTGCTAATTTTGGACGGTTTATTCCAATAAAATGCAGGAACTAATAAACTTCACCAACTTCTCAGCTTCCAAACTCATTTTCCTATTTTCCTAGCCTCTCATGTTATTTATCCAAGACTTTTTAGACTTACTCCACTCATACGTGAGTGGAATGAGTATTATTGCGCACATTCACAGTATTAGTTTGTAGCGGTATACAAATTTGCTTGCCTATTTTAAATTTTCAAAGATCACTACTATACCAATACCACAAAGTCTATACCAATACTATAGTAAAATAAAAATCTATACCTAAATTTTCGTGTATGTTAATTAATATCTTGATGGATTCAGAACAAAGGGGACGCAATACACTAAATTTCACGCAGGCAGAATCGCTAGCAACAACTAGTATCAGTCTTCTTCTATATAGTGTTAGGAAATTCCCACGGGAACGGGAATAAACGGGATCCATCCTCCCTAGAGCACCCGCTAGTCTATACTAATATTATAAAGAGGAAAGATTTCTACTTTTGTATGTTTGTTACGAATAAACTCAAAAAGTACTGGACCGATTTTAAAAATTCTTTCACCGATGAAAAGCTAGAAGATCCCTGAGTAACATAGGCTATATTTTATTTCCGTATAAAGGGAACGGGAACTACGCGCGTGAAACCGAGCAGAACCGGTACTTAATCAGTTAAGAACCGCCGGTTCCCAATTGGAACCGAGACACAATTAAACATCAATTGTGTCTGTGATTCATGGTCTGAGAGGTTAAATATAGATTAAAACATACACCTACCACATCCATTTCAATTGATTAGCAACAAACATTCGCCGTTGTTAGAACACGTCAATAAACCCGACGAGGTAGGATGTGACCTCAGTCGTGGGTCTTAGTGGGTCAATGTTGTGTAACACCCATTTGTAATACCTATTACATGTGGGTAGAGTTACAATTGAACTTCAAACTATGATTGACCTTAATATTTTAATCTTTAATATCTTAATTTCTCTTTGTTACAAGTAATTAGAAAAAACCGGCTAAGTAAGAGTCGAATTTGGGCACGAAGGGTTCCGTACTATATATAGTACAGTAAAAAAAACAAGTTTCTTTTTTTTATTATTTCACGTGTCTGTCTATTACGGTACAGCCCTGAGACAGACGGACAGGCAGCGGAGCCATAGTACCTAATTACGTTCGGTTGGCATCGTGTGTACAGAACCCTAGACACACGACTGCGTGTAACAGGCACTGAATAGATTTTACATACAATACCCTCATTCCGGAGCATAATATATAATAATAATATAATCTCACGCCTTTTATCCCCGAGGGGGTAGGCAGAGGTATTCCATTACTGGATATACCCACATTTCACGTGATATATTGGACCCCTAAACGTGATAGGTGGTGAGCCCATCACCGGACCGGGTCTGTTTACACATGTCTCAGAATTAATTCTGAGACCTGCGGGTTTCCTCACGATGTTTTCCTTCACCGTCGAGCTAGTGATAAATATGTACGTAAGTTTTTGAAAAACTCATTGGTACATGCCAGGATTCGAACCCGAGCCTCACTGATTTTCGGCCGGTGTTTACGTTATTTAAGATCTACTAATGTAAATATTGCCTGAAATAAAGATTATTATTATTATTATTATTTTAAGTCAATTTTCTTTTCTCCCATTGCTGGGGGGATGCCATTTTTGCGGGCCAAAGCCAAACAAAAATAGATCATCAATTATGGATAACTGTTGGGTGCCGAGAGTGAGTGGACGGGGGATGTGTGTTTGAGTTGGATGAGATATTGTAATTATCTAATGAAAGAAACTTGCGAACAATTCTGCAAGTATTTAGAACGACAGCTTTTTGGAGAAGGATGTAAGTGAGTGGATGGATTTGGAGTGTTTTGAGGCTTGTGTGTAAGGACTTGGGTACTACACCGGTAGCTGAAATTAAAATAGGAATGGTTCTTACTGTATCTACTCGCCATTGTGTTTTCAGTTCTATAGCTAAATCGGTGTATTTCGCTAGTTTTTCTGTATGAGTGGCTGTGAGGTTGTGTGTATTTGGTATGGCTATATCAATCAGGTAGATAGTTTTGTTGTGCTTGTCGTGAAGAGTTATATCTGGTCTATTGCAGTGTATGGTTTTGTCAGTGATTATGGTTCTATCCCAGTACATTTTGTAGGACGGTGAATCTAGAATGATTTGTGGGGTATATTTATAGTATGGTGTTTTTTCAGCTATAAGTTGGTATTTTGAAGCTAAGTATTGGTGAATGATGGCTGCAACCTGATCATGCCTATGTTTGTAGTCCGTCTGTGAGATAGATTTGCAGGCGCCGGTAATGTGCTGAATGGTCTCGGATTTGCTATGGCAGTGTCGGCATAGGTCGCTTTGTAGGGAGTTGTCACGGATAATGTATTTGCGGTAGTTCCTAGTGTCTATGACTTGGTCCTGTATTGCCATCATGAAACCCTCTGTTTCGGGGAATAATTCACCTCGCTTGAGCCAAGCGTTTGACGCTTCTTTGTCAACGTTGGGGTTGGTCAAATCGAGGCGGTGCCGGCCATGGAGGGATTTTTGGGTCCAAGTCTCCAGTTTTTGCTGGGTCGTAGTTATAGGCAACTGTAAGCTGTTATCCTTTAGGTTAAGAGGGGTACATTTGTTGTCTGCTTGGGTTATTGCCTTGTGAAGTGGTGATTGTTGTGCTCGAACATAAAAATATCTTCGGATTCCTGTGATTTGTTTATTGTGTAAATTCTGAATATCGATTAACCCTCTGCCTCCTTCATTTTTGGGTAAAATCAGTCTCTGAATACAGGATCGCGGGTGGTGTTTTCTGTGCTGCTGAAGCAAATTTCGTCTGTACATGTGCTGCTGAAGCAAAAGGGCTTTGTCATAGTCGTATTAATTATGCGTTGGAGATTTTTCAATTCTGTTTGTGACCATTGTATTACACCAAAAGAATAAGTAAGTACTGGTATAGCGTATGTATTTATGGCCTTGATTGTGTTACGCGCGTTTAACTGTGTATTAAGTACTTTGTGCAGTCTGGATCTAAATTCCTTTGTAATTGTAGCTTTAGCTTGCTTTTTATGTATACTTTGCGACTGATAAAATCCTAGGTATTTGTATCCTACGCTTTGATCTAATGGATCTATTTGTTGCTGGTCCTGTAGCTGATAACTATTGGCCTCTACTTTTCCTTTACGTATTGACTGTATTTTACATTTGTCGATGCCAAACTCCATCTGAATGTCTGAAGAGAATGTCAGCGTAATGTCTGCTAGGTTATTTATTTGATTAAGTGTGCTTGCAAAAAGTTTGATGTCGTCCATGTAGATCAAATGTGATAGTGTGTAGTGTGTATTGTTGTACTTGATTTTGAATCCAGATTTACTACTGTTAAGAAGGTTTGAAAGAGGGTTCAGTGCAAGGCAAAACCAGAGAGGACTTAGGGCGTCTCCCTGGAATATACCTCGTCTGATACTTATAAAATCCGTTTTAATAGCTGAGTCTTTACTATTTAGTTTTAATTTGGTTTTCCAGTTCAGCATAGTATTCGTTAGGAACTCAATAATGAATGGGTGTATTTTGTAGTGTTGCAGTACGTAAATTAGCCACGAGTGCGGTACTGAATCAAATGCCTTTTGGTAATCGATATACATGGTGTATATATTGCGCTTTTTAGCGTAAGCTTGTTTTGAGATAACAGCATCGATTGTCAACTGTTCTTTGCAGCCCTGACTGTTTTTGCAGCACCCTTTCTGTTCTTCGGCCAGAAGTTTATGAGTTTCAATATGTTTGTAAATTACTTCGCTAATGCAAGAGGTTATGATTTTGTAAACATTTTGTAAGCAGGTTATTGGTCTATACTTAGCGGGGTTTCCTTTATCTGCAGGATCTTTTGGTAGCATGTATGTGATTCCTTGTGTTATATAATTTGGTAAAGATTGCGGTGACCGAATGAATTTATTAATGTGAAACAGGAGTAGAGAATGAACGCTTGTAAACTTCTTGTACCAATAGTTATGGATATTATCTGAGCCTGCAGCTTTCCAGTTATGGGTTTTAGCTATCACTGCTCTCAATAGGTCCAAACTGATTTCCTGAAACTCCATTTCCTGAAAGTTACGCAATGATTCTGTTTCTTTTTGGATCCAGTAGTTTTGTTTGTGTTGTACTGGGTTGGACCAGATATTAGACCAAAATGTATGTAGACTTTCAGGCGTTGGTGGAAGATTATCTTTGTGCTGTGCTATCATGTTGTTCCTGGCCTAAAGATCTATAGAAGCGTTTTTCATTACTATTGAACTGTATATTTTGTTTCTTCCGTAAAGTCGTTAGTTTATATCTGCGGAGGCGACTCGCTAGCGCATTTAGTTTTTGCTTTAGTGTGTCTAAAAAGTGTGATAGTTCTGTGTTAGGGTTTTCATGTTGTGAATGTATTCTGTATTGGCGTTTTATGTTTTGGATGTGTTTTTTCAATGCTTCGCTGGTGTTACCTTTAATATACTCTGTTAGTCTACCAATTTTTTTTCTTATATCATCTATTCTACCCTGAAGTCGTTTTTGCCATAGGGGGACATCCTGTTCTCTCTGTCTGTTTATTGTGTTACCCTCGTCTATTCTAGCTCCATTTCGTCTTGCTGCTGTATATGCTGCACAGTAAATGCATGATTGTAGTGTATCAAAATCTGTTTCAGAAGTTAATAATTTGGATAAAATATAGGTATTTATGTAATGTGTTATTATCGCTAGCTTTTTGGATGATTTCTGTTTTGGTATGTATGGTCTAGATGTGGGGATTGAGTTTTTAAATTTTTCCATAGCTTCTGAGAAGGCTGCCTCTATTTGGTTTTCTGATTCTGGTGATAAAATTCGGCTTTCTGTTTCAGGTTCATTATTTGTGGTCTGAGGGTTATGAATGCTATTAGTTTCCTGTGATGTTACTATGTTAGAATAGCTGCTTTGTATATAGTTTGAGTCATGTTCCTGTTCGTCATCATTAATAGTGTTCGTAGTCGGTTCTTCTGAGTATGTGGTGGCATTATTGTCTATGTTTAATTCTATGGCGATTTCATCTCTAATTTCTTGCAGTTTTTCTGTTGGTAATAGTTTGTTGTTGATTATTGCTCTTCTTTGGTCTGCAATTCTTTGAACAGAAACATGGGAAATTATTGGACACTTTGTAGTAACTTCTTTGTGTAGTATCGGTCTATATGAGGTTAGATTGTTTTCTAGGTTTGTTATACGGTAGTAACATCTCATTATGGTTTCATTGATTTCATCATTCCACCTCATTCTTTCTGTTGGATTTTCTGTGATATGAGGGGTATTTTCTTGTGGATGCATCTGCAGTAGTGATTCAACCTCAGATTGTATATTTTGTATTTGTTCCTCAGTTAGCATCTTTTTCTGTATAATTGCTCTACGTTGATCTCCTATTCGCTGCTTCGAGACTTGCATATCTGGATATTTTTCAACGAATTGCGCGTGTAGGGGTGTTATTATTAACCGTTCGGGCTATCACTGCTCCGGAGCAGTCGGGTAAAAATGACAATAACACTCCAGAGATGCAGAAGAATCTAGCAACAGCTTGAATCTACACATGTCAGCCATTTTGTTTACTATGTGACGTCACCAATACAGTGTTACTCCAACAAATAACAAACTTAATGACACCTCGATTATTAAGATCTATAAACATGTTTAGGCGTGCACTGCAGGCGGCTCAAAAGCAATTTACTAACATACAGTACAGACATACATTAGAAAATCATCACCGATTAGATTTAGGTGCAGCCATGTAAGAAATATACCCAACTTAGCCCCTTTTCACACGTACCGGGTTCCGCCGGACCAGCGCCGGCTACTCGGCGGCGCCCGTTTGCCCACCGGTACGTATGAAAGCGAACATACATGGCCATACATTTCGCCGCCGGGTAGCAGGCGCCGGCCCGGTGGATACCGGTACGTGTGAAAAGGGGCTTACCGTTGTCTGCGATTCCGTCCGCGTGAACTTTTAGTTATCGAGTCCCCTATATGTTTTTCCGGAATGAAAAGTAGCCTATGTATGTCCTTTCTCGGGATTTAAACTATCTTTCTGCCAAATCTACACTACTAATAAAAAGAGGAAAGATTTGTATTTTTGTATGTTTGTAACGAATAAACTCGAAAACTACTGGACCGATTTCAAAAATTCTTTCACCGTTAGAAAGCTGAGTAACATAGGCTATATTTTATTCCCGTATTCCCACAGGAACAGCTAGTGTCTTTATAATAATTGCCGTGCACATTACCTCTTACCGTAGAATGACCCTAATATCTACCTGTTAAGTTTAAAGACAGACGAACAGACAGACAGTTACTTTGTATTAACAACTAGCGACCCGCCCCGGCTTCGCACGGGTGCAATGCTAACACTAAAACCTTCCCCTTGAATCACTCTATCTATTTAAAAAAACCGCATCAAAATCCGTTGCGTAGTTTTAAAGATTTAAGCATACATAGGGTTAAAGGGACAGAGAAAGCGACTTTGTTTTATACTATGTAGTGATAGTGATAATAAGGAAGTAGGTATGACACATCGTACATGACATCTCGGTGCTCGGACTAAAAATCAGGCAAAACGTTTCAGATGGTCCAAGATCAAGACTGAAAATTCTTCGAAACTTAAACAACATAACGGGGTCGGAACTCGTGCGCAGCTGCGAGCAACGTTCCCAAATCGTCATCCGAATCCGACCCACACCTTAAAACTGCAATCCAGTTTTTTGCATACATTATAACGTGAAAGGCTGCAAAAAGGACTGTATACCGTTTCAGAAAAACAGCTTTGTATGAACTTGGATAAAAGTGAATTAAACCTGATTATAACAAAGAAGTAGAGGTAGGTTATATCATAATAATCATAATAATAAATTGTGGGACACAAACACACGGTTATTCAATCCCAAACTAGGCAGAGCCTGTACTATGGCTACTAAACAACTGCGGTCTTATTAATAAATGCAGACTAGAGAAAGATTAACTTTACTCCAAGTATTAACTCATTACTAACCAATGTCAGTATTAATAAACACAGAGTAAGCAAGGAGTAACCTAATCCATGCCTACTCCCGGAGTAAAAGTTACGCCTTGGTGTCACCTAGTTTAAGCAGAGATTACCCATGGTGTAGGTTTTATGCTAACCTAAAAATTACTTTGACATTCATCGATGACGGAAGGATGACGGTAACGCGATGGGATCAAAGAGATTTAAATATTATTATATTTTAATCTCTTTGCTACTCACCAACCACAAATACGAATGTCAGATAGCCAGCTGTCACTTGTGAAACACATTTTTTTTAGGGTTCCATGCCCAAAGGGTAAAATTGGGACCCTATTACTAAGACTTCGCTGTCTGTCCGTCACCAGTCTGTATCTCAAGAACCGCGATAGCTAGACAGTTGACATTTTCACAGATTATGTATTTCTGTTGCCGCTATAACAACAAATACTAAAAAACAGAATAAATTAAGGAGGGATCCCATACAACCAACGTGATTTTTTTGCCGTTTTTACATTTAATGTACGAAAACCTTCGTGCGCGAGTCCGACTCGCACTTGGACGGATTTCTTCCATTTTGGAAAAGTTCTTATCTCTCTTTTTACTTTTAAATTCATCAGTATTGCCACATTTCAGACGTAATCTAAGTGTAAGCTAGGTGTAAGGAATGTATAGTTAGTCCGAGGATACTCCGTGTTTATTAATGACATAAAAAAAACTGAAGTAATACTTGGTTACTCAGGGATTAACTAGTTCTAGCGTAACCTCTGATCATCCTAGGAATAGGCCATTTTTATTAATAAGACCACTGATGAACATGCTTAAATAAATATTAAACACCCAGACACGAACACAACATACATGTTCAATGTTTATGCACACAGATGTTGGCCCCGAGCTAGGATCGAACCCGCGACCTCCGACTCAAAGGGCAGGGTCACTACCAACTGAGCCAACAGGTCTGTCAAATTATAATCCTTACTTCATCTTTAAAGGGTTCTTTTTAACAGGAAGCCATTCAGCGACTTTACGTCTTTGAGGGCTTCGGGTTATGGCCAGATAAAGAAGTTTTGAAATTAGAATATATGGCCAGATAAAGAAGTTTTGAATTTTGAAATTAGAATGTATGGCCAGATAAAGAAGTTAAAAGGGCAAAAAGTTTATAAAAAGGGGGATAAAGGAGGTCCGATAACGAGCACCTCGTTACAGGGTTGAGAGGAGAAGCGGTGCTTTGTATGTTTATTTCTACTAACATAAAAAACATATATATACAGGGTGACGTTTTTTACCGTCTGGAAAAAAATGTGGTATGATAGGTAAGTGTAATAGATTCATTTGGCAATGTTACTGAAAAAAAAATTTTTTTCTCAAAATTTTTTTTTCTTGCTTAAACTATTATACATTACTCAATTGTAGTCAATAACACCAGATAATACACACTGAGATATTTGAAACAGTATTTTAAAAAGAAACAGGCTCGTAGCTTCCATTTATGCGCAATCTACCTACAACCGCCAGCTGCGCGTAGTACTGTGCGTAGTTTTCTAGATTTTGTAAATTGCATTAAACATGACTATATTCAAAAATTAATCTCGTGTATAACTTCGGCTCTAGATACCTTATACGTAATATTTTTTTCCAGACGGTAAAAAAAATCATCCAGTATAATCACCAGTAACGGAATGCAAACACTAGGCCTAGGGCGAGCGCATTTGAGACGTTAAAACTCCACCAGTCTTCGTCGAGTTTTGGCACTGTTGATACATTAGACAAGACTTTTGAACCAATTTTAATGTAGTTGTGTGTATCTGTTGTACAAATAAATTCTATTCTATTCTTTTCACTTGCGATTACCAAGGCATACCAAGCTAGAAACATGTGATTCCGCCACTATGCCATAAAACAGCACTGGCATCCTTAAACTATACAATTTTACTGGGCAATTGGCCTGTTTCGCGAGTGAAAACCGACCATCTGCTGGTGAAGTCGTAAAGTTAACGCCCGCACTGCTAGGTCTAGTTTACTTCAGGGAAATGTCAGAGTATAAATAAATACAGTGTTCGCTCAACAAAATAAGCTGTAGAACAAAAGTCACTTACATACCAGAGAGATTACAGATAAGAGGCCAGAGGATTACCAAGTTGCTGTGGACTTCATATAAAGAGGTTTAAATATAGTACTAGGGCATAGAACAGCCATTGGGAGTATCTTTAAACTTTAAAAAAGAAGGTTTTAATTCGTCACGTATGCTTTTTTCTGTAAGTCCGTATTTTCGTCAATTTTAAACCGATTTCCAAAATATTTTTTTGGTTGAACTGTCATATAGGTAAGTTTTGTGAAAATCTGATGAAGAACTTCATGTGGAGACCGGGACTCCTCAACGGACATCAGCAAATCACTCCCTATCAGCGTAATAGGTTTTTTACTAAACAGTAGGTAATGGATGTGCAAATAATAGTCTTTTTCAGTACAGAACTTTTCGTGTGCGATTCCAACTCGCACTGGTTCAGTTAATATACTTGATCACGTTTATATTTCTGGTGGACCTCAGACATGTTTTTTTCTAACTAGCTACTTTAAAGCATAATAATGGCCGAATCAAACCATTTCTACCAAGTATCTATACTTAGTGGATTTCGCCATAGAGCTAATGAGGCAGTTAGAGAGGGAAATGTAAAATTAACCTTCTGACGTACGAAACGAAGGCACTTTGGTTAACAATAGGAATAAATCGCTGACTCACTGGTTTCAATGGCGATTGTTCGGTTGCCACAAGCCACGAGCTTAGCGATAAGTTGCAGAACGTATGTAGTACCTACCAACAATACGAGTAGGATAGTTGAATGAAAACGAAGTTAAATTGTGAGTAATTCAATAATTCGTCGAGCACCGCTAGGATAATTAAAAATCAATTGTGTTTTATTTTATTGGCTCGATAGGATGGGAGGATTAAAGATGATTACAAAACATCTCATATAAAAAAAAAACTTATATAATTTGGAGCGGAGGTGGAATGCTGGCTTCTATATCGTGACATTACATCATTACATTGAGCAATCTAATATTAATTCAGTACATTTTCTATGACGAATTTGGTTTCTGACATACTACATCACTACATAGTACAAAACAAAGTCGCTTTCTCTGTCCCCATATCCCTATGTATGCTTAAATCTTTAAAACTACGCAACGGATTTTGAAGCGGTTTTTTAATAGATTGAGTGATTCAAGAGGAAGGTTGCAGCATTTAAGCATTGCACCGGTGCGAAGTCGGGGCGGGTCGCTATAATTTATATTTTTATTACAATTATAGTATCTAGGTTATTGTAACCAAAAGTTGGTAGTATTGCTCCCACTTCTTACTTGGACCATCATCCCCGCTACGTACATTAGAAAGTGTCTGTCGATCACAATATGGGTAATTTAGACAATTTATACATTATACATGCGTAGTATAATCTATAGAGTATTGTTATGGTCGGCGTTATTTCGACGTGATTAAAGCCCTTACTATATTCAACTTCTATATGGGCTAGGAATGGAGTGGGGTCAAGGATATTATAGAATAAACAAGGTTGAGCAGTGATATTCTTACGGCTAGGAGAGCCCGCTTCTCATGACGATAATCAATGAGACATACAACGTACATTTATCATTAGCTCGACGGTGAAGGAAAACATCGTGAGGAAACCACCAGGTCTCAGAATTAATTCTGAGGCATGTGTGACCCGGTGCGGCGATGGGCTCACCATCTATCAGGTTTAGGAGTCCAATATTCTCGTGAAAAGTGGAGATTTCCAGAAATGGAATGTGCAGAGGTATTCCAGTAGACAGATTAGTAGATACGTTCTACGCTCACATAAGTTTTTTTTTTTATGATAAAAAAGGGGGCAAACGAGCAGACGGGTCACCTGATGGTAAATGACGTCCGTCGCCCATGGACACCTGCAACTCAAGAGTCACAACTGCGTTGCCGACCTTTGAGGTGGGAGTAGGGGGAGGGGGGGAGGGGAGGGGATGGGGGGATTGGTGCCTCCGGTTACCTCACTCACTCAACGAAACGCAATGCATTGCTTTACGCTGGTTTTCTGCGAGGCCGTGGTATCACTCCGGTCGAACCGGCGCGGCCCAAGCGTGCCGAAGCATGGCTCTCCCACGTCGAAAAGTTGGCAATTGACTTTTGCATCAGTCGATGTACGGGCTCAATACTCGCCAAATTACTTCAAAATCGGTTAAACGCTGCAGCTGTGAAACTGAAAAGGTTACAGATGAAAACCGAATGAGGAATGTCATACTTTCAAAAACGTCATCATCACTTTAGCTATACAACACGTCTACGCCAGTGGCTGCAAACCGCATTTTTACGCAATGAAAAAATATAATTCGCCATACCATACGTAAAACGACATCGAAAAAACTAAGTAACAATGTGTTTGGTTCACGAAACTTGAGACAAACCTATTGGAGGCCCAATAATTTTCGAAGTTCCGTGCACAACTGTCGCGTACAGTGCTCCAGCAACCACAGCAACGCTGTGTATTAGCTCCGTTTAGAATGATTCAAGATTAATAATAATAATTTATTGTCTCAAAACTTAAAGCTACTACTTATGTTATCATAATAATAATAAACACTGTATAGGTAGCAAACAGAAAGGTGACAACTGACTCTCAAGCTAGGATAACCTGTGTTTTGAGAGTCAGTGTTCCTGCGTATTTTGCTGCGTATGCCTCGTCTACCTTTTTAAAATAAAAGTCTTTGGATGAAACACGCATTTGTTTGCAGAGAATAAAACAACTATATACGTAACTACGTCTAATTGTCTATAATGGCAAGTGTGTTTAAACCGCACAGCATACGAGAAAGTTGGTTTTGAACGTATGGGCCGCGTAGCATGCTAAATCGATTCTCCACACCGATGTTTACTCATTCAAGATGACCGACCACCCCTAAATGAGTGGCAATAGAAAGTTTTCCTATTCCACAATTACAATGTGTAACAGAATAAGCGCAATTCCTAAAATTAGTTTGTTTAGTAGGGACTACTTAATGGATTTCAGATATAGGTAGATATTTAGGGCTACCTATAGAAACCGTACTATTATAGCTCTTTATTTAACAAATATATATGGGTATATCCAGTAATGGAATACCTCTGCCTACCCCCTCGGGGATAAAAGGCGTGAGATTATATTATTATTTTATTTAACAAATTTGGTTAGACAAAACTAAAGTATGAATGCATCACATTTTTTAAAATTATTATACTAATTGGGATGTATGAGGAATTGCGCTTATTCTGTGACACGTTGTATAATAATAGATACATATATTAACAAGTACTTTACTTAGAAAAACAATAAAAAGACATCTATAAATTATGATGTCGTATTCAATGGATATTTTGCAATCGCAATCGTTTTGACAGATAATAAAAAGAAACTGTTTTGACTAGTAGTGAAGTGCCTAATTAAAAGACTAGTAATTACTAAATTGATTCTCACCAGTAAATTCAAGCTTCTCTACTCTTTGCTAATATTTTTCTGTAAAACGTCTCTTTAACTCACGTCAGTTATCAGAAGGAATTTAAATTAAACAAGTAAAGTCCAATAATAGCGTGTATTGATAATTTGTCATATACAATATTTATAATTGACTAGCGACCCGCCCCGGCTTCGCACGGGCGCAATGCTGAATTTTCTTTGCTATAAACCTTGCGGAGCCCTAGACCTTTCCAACGAATGCAAAACCATGGAAATCGGTTCGTCAGTTCTGGAGTTAAATCGTCAGGAAGGAAAACCCGACTTATTTTTATATAGTAGAATTAAAACGCGCCGTACGCTAAGCGACTGGCGCTCTGTATAGCGTTACATTAAAAAAGCTTACATTGCAACTTAACTAAAGCTCCATATATACATACACTAGCAGCGCCCCGCGGTTTCACCCGCGTAGTTCCCGTTCCCGTGGGAATACGGGGATAAAATGTAGCCTATGTGTTATTCTGATGTATAAGCTATATAACTGTAAAGTTTCATCAAAATCCGTTCAGTAGTTTTTGCGTGAAAGAGGAACAAACATACATCCATACATCCAGACATCCATCCATACAAACTTTCGCGTTTATAATATTAGTAGGATATGCTCACGAATTTTTCCCGAAGATTTAGGCAGAGACAACAGCCCGCCACCTGCTACGATCCTGGCATACGGCTCGCGCCTCATCTACATCCATCAATCGGTTCAAACATGCTCGTCGGTTTCGGATACTTTTTATCTGGCTTTTCTTTAATACATCTAACACTCGAAATTAAAATAAAATAAAAAATAAAAATATATGATCTCACGCCTTTTATCCCCGGGGGGTAGGCAGAGGTATTCCATTACTGGATATACTTACCCACATTTCACGAGATATATATAGAGAAACGTGATATAGGTGGTGAGCCCATCACCGGACCGGGTCTATATTTACACATGTCTCAGAATTAGGTAATTCTGAGACCTGCTGGTTTCCTCACGATGTTTTCCTTCACCGTCGAGCTAGTGATTAATATGTACGTAAGTTTTGAAAAACTCATTGGTACATGCCAGGATTCGAACCTGAGCCTCACTGATTTACAGACGACTCTTTAACCGTAAGGCAATCGCTGCTCTACACACACACTCGAAATTATTTAAACAAAATATATCGATTAATCTAGGCCCGCTCTATTTGACAGCCAAATCGATACGCAAGCACTCGAGGTGACCCAACCCGCATGTTCTGAGAAGACTCAATAAACAAATAAATATCGGTGTATCTTTTAAGCGAGCTCCACATGATCGATTCTCGGTATCTAGAACACTCGACACTATAAAACTGTTCTTGGAATATAAACATCATAACTTTTATAAATCTTACGATAAAAGGTGGTACTAGGGTTGCCAATCGTAAAATAATATTAGTATTGTAGTATATTTCGGGTCTGCGTATTATAATATACTGTTGAAGAAATATATAGTAGGCAAAAATACTATATTTAAACTCAACACCGAAATGTAAAAATTAAATCCTTCATTTTAGAAATGTATGAACGCGCCTTCGGTTAATAAAATATGAGCTTTTGATTCACGTTATTTTTGAAAATATCATAAATATGTTAAAGTACTTATATGACACTTTTAATTTATAAAAAAAATGTTAAAAAAATGCTGTTTTTATAAAAATAAATAAGTCTTGTAACAAAATTAAATATATCTTTGGTTTTTAGCATTTTTCCATAAAATACTATATTTTTTTGAAATGTACTAAGTATATTTTAAATACTTTATTTCGAAAAATACTATATTTCGCCGAAGAAATGTTGCCAACCCTAGTTGGTACTCGTATGGTCGCCAAAAACGTTATTTTGTTCGAATAGAAGTACAGGCTCTACCTAGTTTGGGACTAAATAACCTTGAATGAATTTGAGTTTAATTTATTTATCTCTACTCCTGATGCAGGCGGGAAGACTCATCGCGAACAATATTTCTTAACTTGTGCGATCGTTACAAATAATAGCTTCGCTGGTCTACGAACATCTAATTGAAAAGTCAGTGAACTAGGCCAGCGAGATGGAAGAACACAAACATAACGCAACATGGTATGTAGGTGAAACAAATTAGCTGCTGTTATCATGCAGCATCCGATAACACTGATAAGAAAGTTCTGATGAAACATTCCTCGAGGCATGTTACCGCAATCCGATACAATTTAGGTATTTTAATGAAACTATATAGTGTCTAAACTAAAACTATTTCGTGGATATGACATACAATTTGACGAAGCTTGTGGCGGATTGCAAACCTACCGATTGCAAACTGTAAGAGTAGGTACCTATTATTTTGTAAAATAATATTTGACGAAACGTGTTGTGGATGTTATAGCATGTATATTTTATGAATAAATGTATTAATTTATAACAAATTATATTGTGTCTAAAACTAGTAGGTATATTATGAACTTAAATTATTGCTTTTAGCGACATCTTTATAGTTTTAACTGTATTATTTGATAAAAATCATTTGATAATTCTTGATAGTTAAGACTCAATTGTTGAAATACGGGAGTGCGATTTAAGCGTTTTTTTGTTTTTCTGATATTTTTTACACTTGTCTATAAGCATGATCTTAAATTCGAATGTTTCAGCGCCTAGTAACATTCATAGGCTAGCTGTGTGTTTTTTCAAGGTTGTGGAGAATCGTTTTCTATATAATTCTATGAAAATCCCGACCCTCGATTACCGAAAGCGACCCTTAATCTGTACTTATTGTTACACAAACAAATTATTAAAATGTTGACTAATGTTATCAAAACCTGTAACTAGTTAACATAAACATCACCTTTCACATAAACAATCTAATCACTACATAGTATAAAACTCGCTTCCCGTCTGTCTGTCCCTATGTATGCTAACGCAAAACTACGCAACGAATTTTGATGCGGTTTTTTTAGATACGAGTGATTCAAGAGGAAGGTTTTTAAATCCTACTAATTTTATAAACGCGAAAGTTTGTATGTATGGATGTTTGTTCCTCCTTCACGCAAAAACTACTGAACGAATTTTGATTAAACTTTAATGTTATTTCCACTTATTCCCACGGGAACTAGGTGAAACCGCGCAGAACCGCTAGTACCAAATAAACCAAAAAGAAGCGAGGACGGGTCGCTAGTATTATACAAAAGGCTATTCCCAAAGACGTTTAAAGAAAAAGTTTCTCTAAGAAAGAGAATGATTTTCTTGCAACCTCTGGCTATTGCGTTATAGATATTATTGAGTTTCGTGTGATGTCTAAACGTCAGCATAGACCCGTTTTTTTTGTATAGAAAATTCCTAAATGCCGCTCTATACCCTAGTTTATTTTTATTAAATCTATTTTGGAATTTACCATTACTTCTACTTTAGGAGTAACACAACTAAAACCTCGACCGACCTTGATCTTCGGAACCGATTAACTCAACTCAACAACTTAACTAAAACAAAAATGTTATCCGCCAGTCGCGAACTGCTACAAAGTTATGAATCGAATTAATATAACTCGTTATTCTTGTAACTCCGGTTTGTTACGCTACCGCATAGTTTATTACACGGAGTATTCTAATTCGTTCCATATTATTAAACATTTTCAACTTGTATTTCATTCAATTTATTTTTTTAGAGAATTAAATAACCAAGCGCCATCTAGCTGCCTGTCTTATAAATAATAAATAAATTATAATCTCACGCCTTTTATACCCGAGGGGCAGGTATTTCATTTTTGGAAATACCCTCTTTACACAAGAATATTCGACCCCTAAACGTGATAGGTGGTGAGCCCATCGCCGGACCAGATCTGTTACACATGCCTCAGAATTAATTCTGAAACCTGCGGGTTACCTCACGATGTTTTCCTTCACCGTCGAGCTAGTGATGAATATGTACGTAAGTTTTTGAAAAACTCATTGGTAGATGCCTTGGATTTGTAGTATAGATAATTAATTAATTAATTAAAATTAGTATAGAAAAAATTACTTATTTATTACAATACTAGGATATCGATTATCGCCTAGAGTAGTGTAGACATAAATCTCTGACGACTCTGACTAAAAACACACAATTACCACAACAAAACAGTTTGACCCAATTGGGCACAGATCAACTAAATAGGTTCACATCAATCATCGTGTAAAAGTCAAACTTAAAAACTTGTACGGCCATTAAAATCTTATCAGAAGCAATAACGAACAATATCAATCACTTATGACACTATTAAACTAATAGGGACAAGACGAAATGACCGATAAATTAATATATGCCACTTAATATGCGCCGAATGAAAGTGAGTTTGTTTTACATTGCAAGTGTCTGGTCGATTCGGTAATTTATTGAGGACTTAAATTTCATGCCATGTCGAGAGAATGAATGACGAACGATTGACGAAAAAAGTGTATAAGGCGAGTGTGAATGAAAGTGTGGGAAGGGGTAGACCTAGGCGGACGTTTCGGGACCAAATTGGGGACGTCTTGAAATAAGGCCAGGTCAAGAGAGACCGAGACTAAACCAAGGAGCATGTATGAAAGGAATAATGAAAGTGGACGAAGCGAAACAAGTATGTAAGGATCGTAGCAAGTGGAAAGAAGTGATCTCTGCCTACCCCCGCGGGAAAGAGGCGTGATTATATGTATATGTATGTATGTTAAATTTCACTATTCATAGAGCAATTTTTTTTTTCAATTATCGCAAAGCTCAGATCAGTGTCAACTCGTTTCTAAATATTCGTGCCAGCAAACTTAATCTATCAAAAGATTCTTTGCTTACTAAGGTATGAGAGTTTATTCCTTCGCCTCTACAGCCTATTTCACGGATTTTGAAGAGGTTGAGAGGTGTAGAACATAAAAAACTGATTCGAGCTAGCAATAAATATGTACGTAAGTTTTAAAAAACTCATTGGTACTTGGTACATGCCAGAATTCGAATCAAAGCCTCAATGATTTTCATCATGTGAAGCAGGCGTTTTAACCGTAGTATCACTGAATGCTCCAAAGTTTATATTAACACTAGCAGCGCCCCGCGGTTTCACCCGCGTAGTTCCCGTTCCCGTGGGAATACGGGGATAAAATATAGGCTACGTGTTATTCTGATGTATAAGCTATATAACTGTAAAGTTTCATCAAAATCCTTTCTATAGTTTTTGCGTGAAAGAAGAAAAAATATCCATCCAGACATTCATACATCCATCCATACAAACTTTTGCGTTTATATAATACTAGCAGCGCCCCGCGGTTTCACTCGCGTATTTCCCGTTCCCGTGGGAATACAGGGATCAAATATAGCCTATGTGTTATTCTGATGTATAAGCTATATAACTGTAAACTTTCATCTAAATTCGATCAGTAGTTATTGCGTGAAAGAGGAACAAACATCCATCCATATACATCCAGACATCCATCCATACAAACTTTCGCATTTATAATATTAGTAGGATTAGTAGGATGGATTTTTTTAAAGGAATGGAGGAATGGAGATGAAAAAAATACTGAACGGATTTTGATGAAACATTACAGTTATACATATAGCTTAAACATCAGAATAACTCATAGGCTATTTTTTATCCCAGTATTCCCACGGGAACGGGAACTACGCGGGTGAAACCGCGGGGCGCTGCTAGTGTAAAATAAAATCACGGTCAAAGATCAGTCTGATTATACTTGCAAATAAAGTATTGAACACACGATGACATCATGGTATACAGTATACTATTGCGGTCGCAGACTCTCTCTGAATTACTTGTTAGCACTTAGTCAGTAGACCGCAGACTAGCCGGTATGAAAGCCGATATATACCCGATTGTAGCTAAGAAAAGGAAGAATTTGACGGGCCTGTTGGCTCAGTTGGTAGTGACCCTGCCTTCTAAGTCGGAGGTCGCGGGTTCGATCCCCGCTCGGGGCCAACATTTGTGTGCATGAACATGTCTGTTGGCTTCGTGTCTGGTCGCTTAATATTTATTCAAGTATGTTTATCAGAGGTTCAGTACCCATAGTACAGGCTCTGCCTAGTTTGGGACTGAATAACCGGGTGTAAATTGTGTCCCACAATTTATTATTATTCGTTATGAATTCACCAGAGGATATATTTAAACTTAAAGGCGTTAAAGGGTTGCCCGCGAGGATCCCTTTTTTCCCGTTCCTAAAGGAATTTTGCAAAATCCTTTCTTATGTAACGCCTAGGTCATAAAAGGAATTTATTGTCCAATTTTTTTTCGGTTGACGGTAAAATTTGTTTTTTTCCGGTTGTTTGCTGAGCGTTAGGTACCTACTCGTATCTACAATTTATAAATAACATTGGCTATAGGTAAGACAGTTTAACGTTTTACGCTTATCCAACACTAGCGACCCACCCTTGCTTCGCGTTGGTTTATGCTACGCTTTTTTCCGACGTGATTTACTAACATTGAAATTGTAAACTAAAACTAATTTATCAAGTCTAAATTAGTTGACTAGGTATATAATAATTAAACAATATGTGTTATCAATAACGCTACGAAAGAGCAGTGATAGCCCGGTGGATAAGGAGCCCGCTTCTCATTTGTGAGGCTCGGGTTTGAATGGCATGTACCAATGAGTTTTTCAATAAGCTTACCTCCATACTTATCACTAGCTCGGCGGTGAAGGAAAACATCGTTAGGAAACCCGCAGGTCCCAGAATTAATTCTGAGGCATGTGTAACAACAACCCAGTCCGGCGATGGGTTCACCCACAGCCCATTATTAATGATCTGTGGGTTCACCGCCTTTACGTTTAGGGGTCCAAAGAATATACTGTTGAAACGTAAGTATTTCCAGAAATGGGCAAGTCTGGAGTCAAGAGTAAGCTCATCAGCAATAAAAAAATGGAATACCTCCGCCTATGTACTTGGGGATTATATTATTCATCATTGCCCACTGCTGAGCTAAGGGTCTTTCCTCACACATGAGAAAGTAGGTATTGTATGTATTTATTTATTATGTATGTATTTACTAGTAAGACATGAGACTTAAAAGAGCTGCCCTCGAGTTTCTTGCTGGCTCTTCTCGGGGTACTGCATTCGGAACCAGCAGCTCGTCGGTGTAGATGGGCTGCTGTTTACATTTAGCCAATCTTCATGGACGAGTTTAGTGTGCCTTGTTATTGACATTTCAAAGTGTATTTTGTATACCTACTGAAATAAATTAATTTTGAGTTTGAGTTTATGGGCTTTAATCTCCCACGCGAGCCCACCGCGGATTGGGAGATGGTGTTAAGCTAGTGGCCACTTAACAGTCAGAATTTTTCAAGCCACCCAAGGGTATCTGACATGGCTTAACGACTTCCACTGTGCGGAAACACAACGAAAACCGGGACCAACAATTTAACGTGCCTTTCGAAACACGGAATCGCTCGTAATATAAATGCCACTAGGCGCTCACCCATTCACTGACTGACCGCACCCAACTTTGCTTAACCAGTGCGATCGTTACAAACACACTGGCACCGCAGGGCTACGAGCGCTTCGATTATATTGATTATATTTAGGGTTATATTTTCGCTGTGTACTTTTTTTTATGGTGTGGCATAAGCACGACCGCAGATTATGCCGTGTCACTGGCCACGTCTAATCGCCAGCAACGACTTTCCCAGACAAACAGAGGCTTACGGTTGAATTTGAATTTCGTAATTGGAACGTTCGTGACTTCGGCGCGTGTTTGTAGCGGTAATAAAGGCTTTGTTATAATGTACGGTTATTTCTGTACGCCACGGACCTTTTTACCGGTCAAATACATCCAGTAGCCGAGGGATTATGGAAATACACTAGAAAAAGCCGGTTGTCGAGAGCAAACGCGTCTCCCGATAAACCGAATATCTTCTCTTGGATTAATCTTATCTAAATAATAAATAATAAGAGTGATAGTTACGGTTTAACATGATCTTAATCAATGAGGCTCGGGTTCGAATCCTGGCATGTAGCAAAGAGTTTTTCAAAACTTACGTACATATTTGGGCAAGAACGCGAAAAGATGTACATTGGACTTTTCTACGTGTCCCCAAGTAATATCGTAATGCTACGCGACTTTGATATGTTTTACAAGAGTTGTTACGATATTATTTGATTTTAGATAAAATTGGCATATTATATTTGTTAAAATATTAAGCATTTAACCATATTAACATATCAAAAATCAAGTTTAAAAAAATGCAATTTTGCCCTGTAGTACTGTCCCCAAAAAAAAACCGGCATTTAACAGCGTTTTGTAAAGAAAATCTGTTCTAGACTGTTAAACTTCTGGTTACATTTTTGAAATTTGGCGGGATTTTTATTATTGTTCATGTTTAATTTGCTGCTAAAGCCAGAATTTCTACTAAATAAGTAATTTTTAAGTCTGTCCCCGCCATATGGACCTGCTGGACATGTCCGGGTTTCGTTACCGCATTTTCGTAATATTTCATAGTATTTTTGTTCGATGTTGTAGTATTTTTTTTATTTTAAAGGCAACATTGTATTGTGACAGACAAGAAAGTAAAAGGGATGTCTATGGTTAAATCCGCCGTTTATTCAAAATAGCTGTTTAATTTTCGGCGTTCAGTGAGAGGTTGTGTTTTTCCGAGCACTGTCCGGTGAGTAAATTTACTTGTTTTTTGATGTTAATACGTATTTACAAGGCATATCTTTTTTCTACTACTTACTTAACTATCTAGGATTACTTTAGTGCAAGATAATGTGTGCTAAATATTAGCAATTGTCGCAATTTTATAGTTTTGTTTATGAAGTACCCGATTCCGTTACCTCCTATTCGTTACCATCGCGGTGGTAACGTATATGTCGGACTTGAAAGTCACGAAAAGGACCACGTAAAGGAAGGTTTACATGGTGTAAACTGGGATTTTTCTTTTATTTACGACACATATTTTCTTACTGTGTGAAGGCAAAAAGTTTTAAGTATGAGTGCTGTGTGTGCATTAAGTAGGGTTTTAATGAGGTTGTATTTTTTGGTTGTTACCTCAGAACTTCGTATTTCTCAAAACCAGTTCAGTAGTTTTATTTTTAAGTCAAGATAGCTAGAAAAAGTATGCATTTTTTTTTATATTTTAGCTTTTGTTCCATAATTAAATAAAAATAAATAATCTCACGCCGTATATCGTCGAGGGAGTAGGCAGAGGTATTCCATTTCTGGATATACCCACTTTTCACCAAATATTCTTTGGACCCCTAAACGTGATGATTAAAATTCCTAAAATTATTATATTAAACGATCTCATTCTAAATAGATAATAATGAATAAAAATATTTAACTTAATATTTAAGTGTTATGTCAACTCAGCCTTACAGAGTCCTGTTCGTTGTGAGCATGTCTTGTTACGAGACTGTACCCTAAACCTAATTTGCTAAAAATTTTGATATTAAATTGAAAGTTTAAAATATTATACATAATGTTTAAAAAAATTAAGTAGTTTTTCAAAATACAACAAATTTAAAAATTTGAATATTAGAACAGTCAGATTGGAGATTTTATGAAGAACTTTTAGATAAATTTTAGACCTGAGTAACGTACTGGAATGGAAAAGTGGATTGATCTCGTTAATTTCTAAGTTATAAAACTGATTAATACATTTTATAAATAAAAAAACATGTTTCCTTTCATTTAATCAATAACACTAATCTACATTACAGTTTTATACTATCCTAACAAACCAAAAACGAGTTGTAACGAACAGGATTCAAATTAGTGCCTACTGTAAGAAAATTGCTAATTTCTCACAAAATAACGATTTTACGTAAAAACTTTTATGATTTTCAGAAAAAAGAATTATCAGAGATAATATTTCAGTAAAATATCCAAGATAATTCTACCAAAAAAAATTCAAGCTCAATTTCGAAGCAGTGTACATCTTTTCGCGTTCTTGCCCATTTATCACTAGATCAACGGTAAAGGAAAACATCGTGAGGAAACCCGCAGATCCCAGAATAAATTCTAAGACATGTAAGACCCAGTCCGGCGATCAGCTCACCACCTATCACGTTTAGTAGTCCAAAGAATATCTCTTGAAAAGTAAGTATATCAAGAAATTGAATAGCTCTGCCTACCCCCTCGGGTATTAAAGACGTAAGATAATTATTATTAATCTAATCTAAAATGTGATTTACACAATCTTAGATTTTCTCAAAATGAGATTTTCTCAAAATGTGTTTCTCAATAGGTATGTGATTTCTCAAATGGTCACGAAGAACAATAATATTATAAATGATTAACAACCTCAAAACAAGGAACGACTAGATCACACTATAGTTTGAGTGGTTCAATCATATTTCAATTCGGAAAAACGCAATTTGGCACGGCGCTCGTTCCATTAAGGTTTTGGATTTCCTGCTACCATGATGACGACACAACGTATTTTTGGCAGCGGAATAAAAATAATATAGCAACAGACTGATGTGATGGGTCACAGAATAAGCGCAATTCCTCATATACCCCAATTAGTATATTGATAAAAAAAATAGAATGCATTCGTACCTACTTAAGTTTTGATTAACCAATTTTTTAAAATTAATCAGTTAAGAACCGCCGGTTCCAATTGGAACCGAGACGCAATTAAAAATCAATTGTGTCTGTGATTCATGGTCAAGGAGCAATAATAGTACAGTTTCCAAAGGTAGCCTTAAATGCAGATATGTTTCGGAAAAATTTAACACATTAAACATACCCGAAATCGATACTGAACAAACTAATTTCAGGAACTGCGCTTATTCTCTTACTTAATGTATAAAACGAATAACACTGACTCAGACACTCGCTCATCACGAAATCTCCGAAACTATAACACTTACCCCCAGTTTGCGAAAGGAAAATCAAACTAAAATTAGGTAGGTGACAGACTGTTGAATCTCATGTTAGCTGTTTAAATGATTGAATGAAAGAAAAATATTGAATTGACTGAAACGGACCATTTTTGATAACGTCTGATAAATCGATGTCCCGTCCGTTCCGCCTGCGCCGAGCGTGCAAGCAAGAGCGCGGAACAAGCGATAGAGAGGCACGATCGGCCCTAACGTTCGCCTTAAGTACAGTATAGATATAGTATATAGGTACTCCAGTATGCAATTTTTTATCAACGTTTTCTTATGACGTTATCACGTAAAATGATCGTCCGTAAGCCGACTTTTACAGACAACCGATATATTTTTTGGTTTTATCGCATTTCGTCCACTTCGTATTTGGTCTCTATATGAAACATCTTCATTTCACGTTAGATCGAATTCACATAAAATTTTGGTCCTTTTACATTTCATGTTCGTATTTTTTGTGACGAAATATGAATGTGACGAAAGTTAATTAACCCATTAATTAATTGTCTCACGAGCCTTGCATCACCTACTTAAGTATTTACTAACATTATTATAATGCATAGTAACGATGTCTTAACATGTCATGATATTAACTGGGTTAGCGCTACACATTGCAAGGAAGGGTTAGTCGCATTATGTCAAATTCGCAAAATGTCCAATTCTCACAATGTTCAAATCTGAAATTGTCCAATTAGCAACTTTTCCAATTCGCAAATTGTCGAAACATTGTGTGTGCAATTTTACAGTCAAGAGCACGCTAAGCTTGACACTTTGGACTTTGACCCGGCCCTGTATTCCTATGGCGCGCAGTACAAATCAGAGCTCAGCTTAAACTGGTAGTGTCAAGCTTGACTTGCTCTTGACTGTACAACGAAACTAGACAAATATGACCAAAACCATGAATAAAACTATAATTATTTTATTAAGCTATTTTTATATTTATCTAATAAACTGGTGTACATGGTGCAGGCCCAGTCTCCATACTTTCATGAAACGTCTCCTTTGGCAGGATGATAGTTTACACTTTGAGGAAGGACATAGGCTCCTTTTTATCAGAACGCGGGCGAAATCGCAGGCAACCTAGTGATTCATAATTCACGAAATACCATTCGCTTTTAGCGAATTATAACAGTAGACCCCGATACGGCTAATTTATGTCGCAACCCACAGACCTACCGGAGCATTAGATCATCCAATTCATTAACTTTCTAACGCCTACCGCCTTATAGTTGCAAAAAGGCTCCTGATTGATTGACTGATTAGACAAAACAATGGTTTTGGTTGTTCACGCGAATGTGGCGCAGGATTTTTTACAATACAATAACTCTTTATTGTACACCAAAAGCAACACTATATGGATACCAACATTAACTAAAGTACCATGGGCGGTCTTATCGCTTTTAGCGATCTCTTCCAGACAACCTTAGGATGGATGAAACTACTTTTTTACCACCTTAGACAAAGTATTGTTTGATTATACTACTTTAGTTTTGCTCGACGTTGAAGGAAAACATCGTGAGGAAACCCGCAGAATTCGTTCTGAACGTGTAACTCGAGCACTCGAGTCCACATAGGCTGAACACCAATCATATTTAGATTTAAATTAGATTATTTTTTGAAATGAAATGCCTGTGCACACACTGAGGACGCTTTAGAAGATTGTCGTAGCTAAATTGTTTTCTTCAAATAATGAAGAAACGAACTATAGTGTCATCTATCACATAACAACAGTACCTAGTTTTTTTTCTTTTCTTCAAATAATGAAGAAACGAACTATCTCTATCATGTGTCATCTATCACATAACAACAGTAGTTTTTTTTATAGAATTCTTGTCTTCTGACAAAGATCAGAGACTTTTTTTGCTAAAGTGTTTTTTACAACAGTAGTTTAGGCTTTATGAGGTAAAAACTACATGCACTAAATACATTTTCTAGGAGAAAGGACAGGAGTAAACTAAAATAAGTTCAGTCGCTCTACAGTAGAATGACCTTATTGCTGATGTGCTGGCAGCTTTAGTAATATATTTAAATTTAGAACCTTTAGCCTTTTTATAGTTTTGTGTTTTGTTTTATTTTTTAGTGTCAATAAAAATCTGTTAGAAAAATAACAGACCTAATAGCTAATACCTGCTATCTAAACCGCATGCTTTAGTTCTAAATTCTTGATCCGATGAGTCAACAGAGTGCATTCAACTGCATGTGACAATTTAAATGCATCTGTTCGAGCTGTCCCGTTGGCGTCATAAAATCTTTATGCGTTTCATGTGTGTTCGTTTTGGTTATCTATGATTCATTTAATGTTAAAAGTAGCATATAGTACTTTTTATAAGACTGCTCTCAGAAGGAGGGTAATGTTAAATGTTAGTTGTTAATTATTAGTCACTTTTACACTTAAAATGTGACTAAAAGATGATAATATTTCCTAAACTAGTCCATTTATCATGCAACCAAGTATTTTTGGCACAAAGACAGTTACTCAATGAACATTTGAGTTTATCCAGAAATGGAATACCTCTGCCTACCCCCTTGGGGATAAAAGGCGTGAGATTATTTATTTTTATTTTTCAATGAACATTTTATCCAAAGTGAGGTGCACTGCAGATGTCATTCGTTAAAAAAAATATTAAAATAGAAAAGATATTTTATTTACTACACAAACTAATCCAAAATAGCGACATGTAGAGAAGAAAAACTTATTTCACATGGACAAAGCCACAGGCATTCCCAAGTTTCAGTGAAGTAATAATAAACAAACTGAACGATTCAATAGCTGGAACATGTGCGAAATTAGGACGGGTCGCAACAAGCAAATGGTCTAGTTTATTCAATTAATTGTAGCTATCTAGATAGATAGTACAGTTATGGATACACATAAAACTGTTACTTATAGATAATAACTAATTTATGCCTTATTTCAATTTAATTTTAGAAATAAAGTAACTCTAAGAATCCAGTCTGCACAGTTTATAAGTCTTCATTTATTTCTGTAGGTACAAGATGTCACTATTGTAATAAACAAGGCACTCTAAACTTGTCCATGGAGATTGGCTTATTGATTGATGATTTGGCTAAATGTAAACAGCTGTCTATCTCCACCGACGAGTTGCTGGTTCCAAATGCAGTACCCAGGGAAGAACCAGCAAGAATCTCAAGGGCAGTTTTTTTTAATGTAATTTTCCAGGACGAGATCAGCGATAGATAAGTGTAAGTCATGAATTCAAAATATGACAGTATGGCTTAGTCCGTAAATCTGTTCGTTACCTTTTAAAGCAATATGGTTATAACAGACTAAGAAGTTGTTTCCACATTCATTTTATGTGGAAACTTGGTTTACTCACAGAACCAAGTGACAATAGGTACAGTTTATCATATTTATACACACACAATTATTTTATGAGTACAAAAAGTGTAATTTTAAGATGTCTCAAGAAACTGAAATATTAATAGGTAGCTATATTAATTTGTTATTTAAATATTTGCCAGTATACAATATACAATACACCACTGAGGTTCAATGTAAGGAAACAATGTACTGCTTCAAGTTACATTATGAATGTGCAAATGAGCGCCATACTGTTACGTTGTGGCTTTCAGAAACAAATGAAATTGTCAGACGTAGCATGCTAAGTACTACTTTTTACCTGACTTAGACTAAGTTTCAAGGAAGGCTTATGTTTGAATGTCGAAGGTATGTATTTTTTGTATAAAATTAGCAAACTATTAACATGCACATACATACGCTTTTTTCGACTCAATCGACTCATGCATACGTTAGTCGGTTTCAGGTACTGGTTATCTGCATTTTCTTAATTTTTCTACAGTACATCGTTGATCTGATCGATATACGTACGGCATTACCATCTACAAACTTGAGTTTTGGATGGTGTAAGTTAATTATATGATGTAGTATCCACAAAGAAGGGATTTGCCTCGACACAGGAGATATAGTATCAATACAACCAGTGCTGCTTCGCATCTGCTAGTAAAGTACCTATATACAGATAAAAAAAGGTTTCTTTCCTTATTGGATTATTGGCTGACTGGGCTGTATTACGCTTTTAGAGATGTAATGGTGAAGCATAATTTAAAAGATAATGAAATTGAGGTGCACTCTGCAAACAGTTTGTTTATGTGTTTGTCACTAAATAGCCGAAATAATAGTGTACGAAAATACATATTATGTAGTATTGTAATTTTAATATTAGTTGACATGTAGTAGAATAAAGTACACTAAATGGGAGAGAAGAGTAATTCATCAAAGAAAACTTGCAACGAGGTCAAACTCCCGTCTGAGCAAAAAATGTTTCGCAATGACCAAACCAATAAGGCAAAAACAACACCTACCCATTTCGATTCATTTTGTAACTTTGATAACAACTTTAGCGTATTGAAACCGCTGTTATATAAACTTAGATCAATGGATTAACTCACCTGAACACTTCTGAATCGAATAGTTACGTAGTTCTAGCAAAATTTTGCTAAACAAATCGGAAAAGTTAAAATCACAAAAATATTATCGAGACGACCGTATGATCACAAAATGTCACAATAATTACTACGTTTACAGAATTTATGGTATATCACAGCAGCACACAACACACAGTAAAGCAATATATAGTTTATTCCATCGTAAAAACTGTACATGCAAGACGTTATGTGTAAAAATTTAATACAAAGTAAACAAAACAACCACGAGTAAAATAAACCGAACGAAATGAGTAACCGAACCAAACTGAAGTAAACGGCAGTTGCTTTTGGATTTGATGGGCTTGGTGCAGTGTTGCAAGCTTAAAGTTATATACTGTTGTATCGGTAGTTAGGAATGTACACATGACATTTTCTTCACTTTTTTATAATAGTACTGTATTTTTGTGGTTTGTGGTTTGTGTTTCGTATACAAGCTACACAGGTTGTATTATCTAATGTTATATTTCTCTGTTGAGCCTGATATATAGCATATTTTTATTTCTAAATAATTATAAAGTTGAAAAAGTTATTTTAAAAAACTATTCAACTTAATTAGAAACTGTAAGTATGAGGTTAAAGTCCTAGTAACATAGAGGGGGCATTGGGAATATTTTCATACAAAACTTTGAAGCCTAAGCGTCATGTCCTTGTCATGTCAGTTAATATGAACGCGAGCTGTCATTCGGTCGAAATTGTACTAGACTTATTCCACTTGGAATAACTTTTGACTTCAAATTTTCTTCGCTTTGTCCCCTCTATACCCTATTATATTTAAATCTCTTTGCCTAGTAAGTACACTTTGTCGATTTTTAACTTACTTGAATACGTATGAATAAGTAAGCACTAAAACGTTCTCCTCAGCGTGGTCGCAGGGGCCTATGACAGCCCGATATTCGACCACTGGGCGAAATCGCACGCGCCACATGCAATCTATCAAAGTAACTATGTTAAGTTTAAGTTAATTTTAAGTTTAGTATTACTTTCTTTTATTTTTTTATTTTAATGATGTGTAATTCTATGGATGTAATATGTAATCAATTCATCAAAGAAATAAAACCTTTTTTTTTAATAATGTTATATATAATATAATATAATCTCACGCCTTTTTTATCCCCGAGGGGGTAGGCAGAGGTATTCCATTACTGGATATACCCACATTTCACGAGATATATTGGACCCCTAAACGTGATAGGTGGTGAGCCCATCGCCGGACCGGGTCTGTTTACACATGTCTCAGAATTAATTCTGAGACCTGCGGGTTTCCTCACGATGTTTTCCTTCACCGTCGAGCTAGTGATAAATATGTACGTAAGTTTTTGAAAAACTCATTGGTACATGCCAGGATTCGAACCCGAGCCTCACTGATTTTCGGCCGGCTCTTTAACCGTCCGGGCTATCACTGCTCTTTATAATAATAACTCTCTTTAATAATGTTATGGTTCTTTATGGTCCTTGTCCACCCGCCCGGTACTAGCGGGCCTCAGATGCTTAACTGCTTACATAATTTTTATCCGACTTTGACAAGGCCACTAGAAAGGGATGTTTTGTAATTTTTATTACATCATTATACTCTCCATTGAACATCATAATAATGACTCAATTAAAATCAACAACTACGCTCGCTCACAGTTTAACAATCATACAGTTGGTTATCGCCTTTGTGGGCGCGCGATGCCGCCGCCGACGTAGGTATTGACGCTGTCCTACGTATTTATGCAAAGGTTGTCACAAAAAAGGAAACAAAATATTTTTTAGTTACTATCACAAAATCACTTTCTGCAATAACTAAGTACATATTAAATATAGAACACAAACATTTTCGAATGCACACGAACAATTATTATTATTATTAAAAATAGATGTTATTATAAATAAATCATTTAAATATAATTTATTGCACTGCCAGATATTCAGGCGACAATTTATTTTTGGAGGATTTTAGTTTTGTATTGTTAAATATAGATAATTATATAATGTACCTAAGTAAAAAATTCGTGATAAAGACAGCCCTGGAAATGAAGACAAATGAAACACGACCTCGAATTTGAAATTATAACCGTTTAGTCTACACTTACAGAAGATAAATTGCTCTTCTGGGGCAGTCGAGTAAAATAAAAACTGTAACATTCTGTGACCGTGTTACTATTAAAAATAACTAAAGATCATAATTAATAGTGAGTGACCCGCAATTTATCACGCGCACTGCAAGAAAATTAACTTGAATATGGCACGAAAACAGTTATTATCATTTAATATCTAATATGGGTAAGTCAAATAGATCTTTGGAATTGTTGTAATAACGGTAAAACCATCATGAGGGTTTTGTTCTCGTCACAACTCGGATTCACGTCAGCCCTCGACGATTAACCTGACAAACTGAGCGAGTTTTTTTGAAGCGGTCCGCGCCGCTCGCTTCCCCGCAAGGCCCCCTCCGTTGCTCTGCACAAGTACATTCGTGAGCCAACTGTATGATTGTTAAGCTGTGGCTCGCTACCCTTGTCCTTTTTCACATATTTTTTGGGTAATTTAGTTTTTTCGTTGGTAGCACATGCGACAACTTTGACAGCTAACTTGACAGCCAGGTAGTTTACTTGACAGTTGGCTTGCTACTAACTTCATTTAATTAAAGTTCAGAAATCAATTAATTTAAAAAAATAGTTACTTATTCTCATAAATTCAATTTATTCATTTTCTTTCATTTCCATCATTAATAATTCATGTTATATTTTATTATAATAAGCTTAAATAAATTCATTCAATAGAAGTATAAGATCAGTCCGCTTTTGGTAAGTTCAAAGATGTATCGAGTCATTCTTCAGTAGGTCTTACGGGGAGCTCTGAAAAAAAAACATTACATTAATAATTCGTAAAGTTTATTAATGGCTGGTTGGAACCAGTAGAGCAATTTGAATACCATAGTATCTATTTCATTTTACAAAGCCTGGCTTCCTCCAACAAATGGAAATAAGGGTTACTCGGAAATTAGTTGGCAAAATATAATAGATATTTCGATTTATCCCCAGTATAAGACTTGCTTCAAGTGGGACTGATCCTTATTAAGGAAATTTCTTACGATCTTTTTGGCAATAAAGTTGATAGGTACCTACCTGAATTTTGGTGAATACCTGCGCCGCCTCGTCTCGTTGCTTTCGACCGTGTCGTCAATATTCTGGTTAGCCTGAAAATGTAAATAACGTTGCACTATTGGAAAGGATATGGGCAAGAGTAGGTGTATTTGGAGCAGGGGGCAGCGGGGACCCCCTAAATAGTAATTTACTTTACTAGTCGTAAAGCAATGTCAGTAAGTTTGGGTGACTTCAATAGTTCGACTAATAGCCTGACTCCATTCTATTCGCGGTGGGCCTGCTTGAGTGATAGTAGTCCACACTCTCTGGAAAAAGTTCAGCTTTATGGCGATAGGGGCGATGAATTATAGTCTTTAATTATAGTATTATAGTCGAACTGTTAATATACCCTCTTCCAGCCTCTCCTCTAAGAACCAGCGTGTATTTCCATTGTTACGTTTCCAAAGTACTTATAATTAGTAACCTCAACAACTGCAGCGGTCCTGAGGAGTGCGGATTCCTGTTTGGGGGGCCCGTACTCCCTGAAGCCTGGTGGTCCATATTCCAAGAATCCTTCTGGCACTGACACCCCTCTGAAAGGTATTTATTTTTTTCAGTGGTTCATTGTTACCCTAGCTTTGTAGAAAGCAAATGCCACCCTTTGGGCACTGTACAAAACGATTCCTATTTAGGTGTACCTATGTAAGAGATTTTTTATTTGTAACACTAATTGTTCAATGATGTTACGCAAAAAATGGCGAATGCTTATATTTGTCGCATTACCCCTAAATCTGTTATTTCTATTAATGTAGGTAGCTGTTAACCACTTACCCTAAAGATTCTTGAACCGTCTTGAATTCAGTTATTTCTTGAATATTCTTTGCCTGTACCTGAAAGTAAAATAAAAAGTTGCATTTATTCTAAAAGGTACTGTTTTCTAAATGCTGGGATGATCAAATTTAGAACGGAAGTTCTAAATTTAGAACGGAAGATCTAAATTTGATCATCCCAGGTATATCGGTTGACGCTGTACTTTGATAGATCAGTCAGTGAGTCAGTCAGTATCGTCTTTGATAAATAGTTAATGAAACAGTATAGTTACCTGTTCAGATTTGATCTCGTTTTCCAAATTTAATAAAGCGTCAGCGATATTGTTCAGTTCCCCTATTTCAACTTCTGCTTTAGCTTCTACAGCCGAAGCAATATTGTTAGCGTTTGTCTCCTGCTGTGATACTTCTGCGTTTACCGAGGATTCTACTTCTTTAATAGTTGCTACTTCTGAAGTCTTCGCAAAACTTTCTGCCTCCTTGGCTAAATTTGTGATTTGTGCAGCAGTTTCTGTTTCTTTAACGATTTCTAAATCAGCACTCTGAGCTGAAGATGCTTCTTGTTGGGTGGTTGCTACATCAGCGCTGTTCACAACAGTTTCTGTCTCTTGAACAGTTTCTAAATCTGTGCTAGTCTTTTGGACGTTTGTTACTACTGCGCTTTTCACAAAAGCGTTGGTCTCTTGTACGGTAGCTACGTCAGCGCTTTTTTCAAAAGTTTCTACTTCTTGCACGGTTTCTAGATCTGCACTCTTTGAGGCTTCTACTTCTTGCCCGGACACCTCTGAAGTTTTTTCGACGATTGTCTCAGTTTCAATATCAAGGGATTTGCCACGAATTATTGGTTCTGAAACGGTTACCTTTTCATCGGCACTCGCTTGAGATTCAGTTACTGATACTGTCTCTTCCTCGACAGCTACGCTTTGCTCGGAGAAAACTGGAAAGTAAGATTGTATTGAGTTCTATTTAGCAACACTTATGTAGTATTTGGGATTAAATGCCTTTGATTGGTAGAGGGAGAGGGCCTGCCTACAGAAAAAATATCACAAGCCTTAACGAATACCAAATTCAAATCGATACGGGAGCTAATTTGACCTACCTATCGTGATACTACCTACCTACCTTACTACAATTTAGAAGACAAATAAAAATGATAATATATGCATAATTAATTATATAAGTGAATCTTACTGTATGTACTTCACGTTTTGGTCTCGGAAAGCCTTTAATATTATTACAGCAACTGCAAAATATCCAAGAAGAGCTGGCGTCATGAAAGCGTATAAAAATTTGCAAAACCATTTGCAAAATGGATAACCAAGGTGAGCTGATCCCAAATAATAAGGGATGAGCAAAAAATTTCAACTCACCATCCTCTGTTACAGAATCACTGGCATCGTTGATCTCTCTGACCTCATCATTGAACTTGGCGTTGATGACGAAGAAAGCTTGCTCGGTGACGGTGACCGGCAGGGCTTGCTGCGTAAGGTCTTGTAAGGTAAGTTTGGGGGGTCCGTACTCTCTCAGGGCATCGGATCCGGAACCCTCTGTTTCCTGCAGAGGGGCATCTTTAAGAGGTACCGGTTTCTATAAACAAAGACAGTGGCGTAACAATAGGGTGGCAGGGCTGGCAAAATGCCACGGGCCCCCGACCCAAGAGGGCCCGGCCCAAGAGGCCGCGAGCTTTTTTTGCATTGCACCTGAGTATTTTATTTAAAATCTTAAAATCAGAAGTGAGACAACTAAAAACTATAATACAATTTCAAGTTAATCGTTAAGCATTTCAACCAACCTAAACAAAAAGATGTTGATTCATTTTTAGAAATGTACACCGTGTACATCACTCGTCACGGGTAACGTGTACAGAATTAAATTGTTATTTTTCTTTCGTTGTAAATGTATGCAGGTTTCCTCACGATGTTGTTCATTCAACGAAAAGCTAGCGAATAGATGATGAATGTATTGAGAGATTATGTTCTATGGATGAATGTGAAGTCTGCAATACGCATTGGGCTAGCGTGGGGACTACCGACCATTCCCTCTCGCCTGAGAGAGGAAGCATATGGCCATTAGTGGGACATATACAACGTATAATTAAGTACGCTGAAAATCTTGAAGTTTATTAAAATTAAACTGAGTACATCGTGACGATTTTTACTGATAGGGCCCCATCAAAAGAATTTTCCACGGGCCCCAGATGGTATAGTTACGCCACTGAACAAAGAGGTTCCTAGATAATTTTATATGACAAGTAAATTTACGAAAGAACCGAAGAAGTGTATATTTTAAATGAATGGCTGTCTTTTTCCCCATCTTGGTCTCCCGTGCTCTATAATCACCTTGTCTCATATCATACTCACTCAAGCGAACCCTGGTAGTATCTATAATGCGATGCAAACTTTATTGACTGTGAAGTCAGCTGCGTTGCGTCGCAGTAACTACTTTTAGGTGTCAGCAGGGCGTCACACAGACGCTTGCAGATAACTTCACAACCACCATAAAATTTGCATCGGTATTAGTATCACGGGAAAGGTTACCTGAACTTCCGAGGGCAGCAAGAAGGCGGGTCCCTGAGGTCTCCATCCACTGGGTAGGTAAGGCCCAGAGCCCAGACCTGAGACTGACGCTATGGCTACGAAAACTAGTGCGAATGTCTGAAAACACAGAAAACTTTTATCAAAATAAGAAACTTAGGAGAAACTTCCAACAGTTCTTTATGGAGATTAACCTCTCAGACCATGAATCATAGACACAATTGATTTTTAATTGTGTCTCGGTTCCAATTGGAACCGGCGATTCTGAACTGATTAATCTATTAGTGAAACGCTTTTTTTCCCCTTGGCAAAATCTGTAAACATAACATCTTAGGAGGTTTATAAAAAAAAGTTTTAAAAGTTAGACATTTTTTAAAATGAGGTCAAATTGCTCCAAGGTGTTATTTATTGTTGTCTTGGGCAATTTTTTTTATTGTCAAGAATGTGACTGCTTCAGAGTTTTGAACGCTGCTTGGCTTTACTCTGTTGAGTAAGGTAAGTAATAAGGGCGCCAAATATTTTTTCAAAAAAAAAAAAACCTTTGAAAAAGTAGGTACTAATCATACTAAATTAACCGGGTTTTTAAATTTTATTGAAGATCGTGCAAATCAATGAAAATGTTTTGAGGGGATTTCGATGCGATGTCGATCTCAAAAGAGAGCAGTAGGTAATAAATTGTTTTACACTATGCTGAAGAAGTCGAAAAATGGTCCCCAATACTAGTATATCACTGTATTGTACCTATAACAAAACTTATTTACCTTCATCTTGATCGAGATCTTTGGAACTGAATGATGCCCCAAGTAAGTTTAGCTCCGATTTTATACCATTATTCTTTGCTCTACGAAAAAACATCAAACAATCCAAGGAAACTCAAATATTTGTTCGGCGATTAATTGGTGTATCATCCGATTTGTTCGTGAAGTCTCTCGCATTGCCTACTAAGAGTATGATAGGTGTGGGACTTCGGTAAACTAATTTTATTCAAATCGATTATGCAATTTTTAATGCAGAACGGTGTAGGCTTGCTTTTACAAGGTCATGGCGTGTTTTATTGGTGGTAGTAAAGTGTTTTTAAAAGTTTTTAAAAGTTTTTAAAAGCTTTTATTTAATTTTTATTTGAAATATATTATTTATGGGAACGAAAAATAATCCGTCATTTTGCTAATCTGACATTAAAAAATACATTAGGTAGGTACCTAGTTACCTACGCACCAATATTCTAACAGTACAGGTACACAACGGGTACCTAATCTATGCATAAAATATGAGCGGATCTGTGCGTTTTCTCTTATCTCTCGTCTTTCAAATACGGGAATGAAATGTAGCCTATGTTATAGTGGTATCTTCTAGCTTTCCATTGGTGAAAGAATATTTAAAATCGGTCCAGTAGTTTTTAAGTTCATTCGTAACAAACATACAAAAATAAAAATCTTTCGTCTTTATAATTCGTGTCTGGGTGTTTAATATTTATTTAAGTACCTATGTCTATCAGTTGTTTAGTACCCATAGTACAGGCTCTGCCTAGTTTGGGACTGAATAACCGTGTGTAAATCGTGTACCTACCACAATTCAATTCAATAATAATATTAGTAATAAAAATAAAAAATAAAAAAGCATGAAATAAAAGTTTCATAGCAGTAGTGTTTTAAAAGTAGAAATAGAGACAGTTTTTTTTGTCTGTTATTATAACGAAATTTTTGTTAGTACCTAATTCAGTTTAGTTTCTAAGGTGTTCGTTTAAATCTTAAATAAAATAGTGTTAATATTTAATTATTTTCTGCAAGAACCCCTCTGTAGGTAAAGGCCTCCTCCAAAGATAGCCAGTCCTCTCAAGATTGAGCTACTTGGTTCCAGTCAGGGCCAGCTGTTTTTATAAGCTCGTCTTCCCATTTCGCTACTGCAGGTCTTCCTCACTTTCTTTTGCCTTGTGGACCTGCCCATGTGACTAAACGGGTGACCCTTTTGGTCCATCTCGGTCTCTTAGTAATACCAACTTCTAAAGTATAGATAGCACATGAGTAAAGTTTCTTTACTCATGTGATCGATTCGATATACTTAGAGTAGGTAGGTAACCTTTAGTTACGATTAGGTAGGTAGGTGCCTATAAGTTCAAAAGCGAAATGCCACTGAGCCACAAAAAATTGTAACACAAAGAACAAAGAGACTAAAAATTTAGTAGGTAGGTACCTACGGTTATAAGATTTTAAAAAAGTTCATTTGCAATAAGACAAGTATTATTTAAAACTACTTAAAATTTAAATTTAAACCTATCTATAGATAGCATTATTAGTTGACAGATAGAGTGTCACTTTTACGACTTAGTTACGAAACACTAAAAAGAGTACAGCTTTCCCTGTTATTTAAAAAAAAACACAACTTTGTCCATCTACATTTAAAAAATGACCTCCAAAGAGGAACCATGCTGAAACACCTAGGTACTTGCTAGTGTTTTAGTACCAAATAGATTTAAATATCATAGGACATAGAGGGGGCATTGGGAATATTTTGATACAAAACTTTGAAGCATGTTTGAAGCTCAAGCGTCATGTCAGTTAGTATGAACGCGAGCTGTCATTCGGGCGAAATTGTTCTAGACTTATTCCACTTGGAATAACTTTTGGCTTAAAATTTTCCTCGCCTTGTCCCATCTATGCCCTATTATATTTTTATCTTTTTGCTTAGTTACTCCGGAAGTCGCAAAAATATAGTTTGAGTTCGATTGACGTAATTCAAGGGTAAACTACATGTTTTTAAATATTTGTCAATTTAACGCTTGCTTGACGTTATTTGTTGATCAATGATCATCTCATCAAATTGATCTTACGTAATGTGCAAAAAAAGACTAGATCATAGAAAATAATTTATATATTATAAGTAGCTATTAGGTAGGTAGGCAACTACTTGTTTTGTTATACTGGATGTTTTTTTACTGTCTGGAAAAAAATATGACAAATAAGGTATCTAGAGCCCAACTTATATACGAGATGAATTGTTAAATATAGTCATGTTTATTGCAATTTACAAAATCTAGAAAACTACGCGCACTACTATGTAGCAGCTGGCGGTTGTAGGTAGATTGCGGATAAATGGAAGCTACGAGCTTGTTTCTTTTTAAAATACAATTTCAAATATTTCTATGTGTAATAATGACTACAATTGAGTTACGTATATTAGTTGATGCAAGAAAAAAAAATGTAAAAAAAACATAATTTTTAAGTAACAGTGCCAAATAAATCTATTGCACTTACCTATCACACCATAATTTTTTCCAGACGGTAAAAAACGTCACCCTGTATATAGGAAGGTAAGTACCTACCTAAATAAATAAATTGTGGGAAACTCCATTAAGTAGGTAGGCACCTACTTTCTTATATAGGTAAGTAAATAAAATCATAATTATTTCATAAGACCTGTCATTTACACAACAATGTAAAAATAACCATTACACATTCCGTAAAAATACGATTTCGGTTTTGAGTATCTTACTTGTAGGGTGTAGTAGGTACCTAGGTTTAGTATCTACCTGTGTTAAAAATTTAATGTAACGTGCCCAGTTAGTTAAATAAGCTAGGTACCTACCGACTTAGGTAGGTACTAGGTACTTAGTTTAGTGGATAGTAGGTACCTTCCTACTTAAGCACCATAGGTATTACTTACATTCTTTGCTTAAATTAAGTACATAAGGCTACACCATTTAAATAAAATTTACGTGATTGCCAAAAAAATATTTTTATTCATTCATCAAAAAAACATCAAAATTATCCTAAATTAGAACAATTAACGCTTGTTTGGGCTGAAATTAAAATCTAAAAAAAAAAATATTTTTGTATTTTCCATCTGCAGCTTAAAACTAAATTTGAACTTGCTTGTGCCTTGTTTATTAAATTCACATAATAATAAATAACTACACAAGAAATATCACAATTATTAGCGTAAAATAGTAAGACCTAGCATGATTAAAATTTGTTACAGTTTGGAGTCAATTGTAGCCATTTGAGCGCGCGTTGCCATGGTTACCGTGGCCGCCATTGCTGTAACCGTTGCCATGGTTACCGGAGTGGATATTGTTGGCGTTGCCGTCGTATCCTCCTCCGTTGGAGCGGCTGACTGTATCAGACTCTTCGTAGGAAATATGAGGTTTGAAGCCTCTTTCATCTGCTTCGTAGCTTACAGTCTGAAACAAAAATACATTTTAAGAAGTAAACAAGTACCCTACTTACGTCAAACATAGTGCGTAGTAGTTACGTCAAGCGTACAATTTTACTAAATAATAAAGCGATTTTTATTATTTTTTTCGTTTAAACTGTGAAGGTATAAAAAAATTTTCATAGAGACCTACAGCAAAAAAAACTTATTTGAAAATCGAACTGGCCACTACAAGCCATATTATGTAGCCTTGCTTTTTATTGTCTCGCAAAAGGTGAGAAAACTAGTATAGTATTCTCCTTTGGGATAAAGCTGTTCTTGGGCGAACTTGAATCCCCTGCTGCACTCAGAACTCCGTTTTAATTCCCTCGCTTCGCTTACGGATCTAAATTTAGAGTCCCTCATTCGATCAGCAGGCGTATTCACGGAGGCTCGACACCGTTTCTGTTTGATTCAAATCGAGTGAAAAAATTTCCAAAGTCGAATCTATCGACTTCGGAAATACTTCTAGGCGTTTCCGACAGCCACGGAAAATTTTCCGAATCCTTATGTCCAATATGACATTCGTTTTCGATACCGACATCTGTGAATAGTCCATCTTCGACAGATTTTCCGATATGAATACGCCTTCAGGATTCAATATCGCGCCCGTGACATAAAACAGTGCTTTATCCCGGTGTACTATTTTAGTGCTATTCGTTGAAGTTGGTTTGTATTTTGTTTCAAATTTTGTTCTCTGTTTTCGCTCTTTGTTTTTAAGTACCTACCTGTTTTCTGCCATCGGGTAAGACGACATGGTATTCCCCCTCTGCCCTCTCGTCTTGTCTCTCCTCATGGTGTCCAAAGTCAGTTCCCTCCTCGTAATCACTCACCATGTACCCAAAATTGTAGCTAGCCGGCTCCTGTCCACAGAATGTAGTATAAGTACTAATCATACTCAAATATCAGGTTAAAATTAATTTGTTACATGATTAATTTGATTATTTACTACAAAGTTAAGTACTTATACTTATTCTGTACGGAAGAGTTAGTAACTTGAGATTAAGATTACTGACGGGTTGGAAGCCGATGAATTTGAGCCCTACGTTGCTTGCTACCCATATGTACCACCTGATTTCCATTACTGGATATCTAATTAGACGCCGCACTGCTAAATTTCGCAAATAACAGAAAATTATAAAAACAAAAATAACTGTTGACCTCTATTCTCTATGCGCAGAGGCCCAATTCAAATAGCAAACGTCTATTTAAACGTCGAATAGTACCCAAATTCAATTTGACACTCGGATAATCAAAGGTTGTTTTATATAGTCTAATGTACCTACCTGTGCCCTTGTCTACGTCTAGTTACAGCCCTGACCGATTCAAATTCAACCGGATTAGATACCTACATTGTGTATAGCGGTTGGAAAATTGGATTAAAATGGGGCTGACGCACATAGAAGAGGAAATTGCAAAGAGAAAGATCGTTATTCCTAAGGACGATTTTGTTCACCAACCCGAAAAATTATGAAAGCGTCAAAGATAAAAAACTTGTCATCAGCTTTTATTTGTTATTTGTAAGAGAGAGAGGAGAGGAGTTCTGATACTTCACCATATCCATTGTGATGATCATACAACACGAAAAATAATGAGGTCGTCAAAGATAAATGTACTTACAACAGAGTCATCGTCGACAGCGTTTTTGCCGAAAGGTGCTGCATTGCTATCATATCCTTGCTCTCCTCCAAACCTCGCCTGAGCTCCGTTCCTAAATAGTTCATAAATGTATAAAGCTAATCATTGTCATCGAGTAGCTACTACTGTAGCTACTCTTAGTAGGTACTCCTACTAAGGCTAGTTCCTATATGGCGCCCTATTTAGCAAACGCATGTGACATTATCATTATCCATCAGTGATGGTGAGCCTATCACCGAACCAGGTGTGTTACACATGCCTTAGAATTAATTCTGAGGCCTGGGGGTTTCCTCACGATGTTTTCCTTCACCGTCGAGCTAGTGATATACATATGTTTCAAAACTCATTGGTACATGCCAGGATTCGAACCCGAACTTCACTGATTTTCATCGTGTGAAGCAGGCTCTTTAACCGTAATAATTTAATTTATAATAATATAATAACAAATTATGGGACACACGGCTATTTAGTCCCAAACTAGGCAGGGCCTGTACTATAGTAAACAACTGATAAATATACTTAAATAAATATTAAACGACCAGACACGAAGCCACCAGACATGTTCATGCACACAAATGTTGGCTCCGAACGGGGATCGACTCAGAAGGCAGGGTCACTACCAACTAAGCCAATAGGCCCGTCATTGCCCGATTATAATGTTAGTGTACAAATATCTCTCTTAATTGTCTTCATGCGCATGAAAATCTTACCTTCCGAAACCACTGGCACCGTGACCGCCGTGTCCACCTTGGGAGTCCAGTCCCCCGTGGTCCAAGGTCCTGGCCGCCACCACTTGAGGAGCCGAGAAACCCTGGGATCCTTGGGGACCTCGGGGGTAGCCCCCTGACCGCGTTGAGGGTGGAAGATAGCTGGAGTTAAGAGATTACAGGTTACAAGTGAGAGCTGAAGTTACATTATGGTATTTTAATGAACATAACTCAATAACATAAACTTAAACGACGAATACTTAAGATGAAGAAAAAAAGTTAATTAAGAAATCAAAAACACGACTAGGTAGGTACTTTAAAAGTTTACTTTTAAAAAGATGGAAACGAGATGACCTATTAGTAAAGTATAAAGGAAGTAAAGTAAATAGTAATCTTTCGCACAATCTCACAACAATCTCATACAGTCAGAGACAATATTATACATTTATTGTTAAATAATAGCACCACTAGGCAGAATAATAAACAACTGACCTCTCAAGTGTCAGCCGAAGTTCTTTAACTACATGATACATGAGCTCTTAAACAAGTAAAATACACGAGAAGACGAATATAATGGGAAAAAAGTAAACAGAGAAATAATAAATGCGACTGCTTAAAAAGTTTACTTCAAAAAAGATGGAAACAAGATGACCTAAGTACTAGCAGAGACCAGCTTAACTGGTCTCTGGTATTAGTAAAATACTAAGTAAAGTACCATCTGCAAAGCACAATGTCACAACAATCTCATGCAGGCAGAAGCAATATATTGTCTTTGTTGTTAAATCATAGGACCACAATACAAGGCAGAGGCACTACCAAATAGGTTTATCATAATTGGTTTCTTTATGAATTCTATTCCTTTTAAGTTTACCTGTTAGATGGTGGTGGTTCCGCCAACGTGAATGCTACGAGGCAGACGGTAGCGACGAGGGTCTGCAAACAAAAAAAAAGTTCAAGTAAAATATGTTACCTAGCTCTTAAAATAATATTACCCTTCTTAATGATATGGGACTTCTGACACACTTGATCACTAAAGTTGGTAAGTCTTTTTAAGTAAGTACCGAATTATTTCTTCAAAATGAGTAAAATTAATTACAATTTATTATAATAGGACGGAGAAAGGGAATAAAATGTAACTTTACTTTTACAACTAGCACTTCCTCGCTATTTTACCAGCGTAAGTCTCGTTCCCATGGTAAAATTATATCTCACTTTTTTATCAGAAAAGTAAGCTTTAAATTGGTAAAAAAAATTTTGAAAACGGTCCAGTAGTTTTTGAGTTTATTCGTTATAAACATAAAAAACTGACCGGTTTATAATATTAGTGTATCTACCTATTTATATGTAGATTTCTGATGTTTAGCTAAACTCATAGCCGTTGACTTAACAACTTATATTACCTTCATGGTTCCAAATCACAGCACAACACACAAGTAACAAAAGTCTAAACAGGTGTTGAAGCTTGAGTGACACACTGGTCCCAATTCGAGAGCTTTTATACTACAGTGTTACGAGTAGGGGTTGAAAAATTGATGCTCATTACACGCATAATAGACGAGCTTTCAAGGTACCGCGGATTATGTGGACAGAGAACTATATGGAGACGCCTATAGAACTTTTTTTGCAAACAAAAACTACGCGATGACACTGTTATGTTGTCGCAACAGCTTTTGGCCGTGACGCAGGACACAACTCATTAAAGTTCAGTCAACATTACATGTTCATATATACATAATCTCACGCTTATTTCCCATCGGGGTAGGCAGAGACAATAGACTGCCACTTGCTACGGACCTGGGAGATCGTGCTTCACCTCCATTTCCACTTCCACTTCCACATCCATCAAACGACTCATGCATCTTGGTCGGTTTCGGGTACTCTTTATCCTGCTTTTCTTCAATATATCGCAGATCTGGTTGATGTCAGTACGCCTATAGTCATCATTATCATCATTACCTATATGTTATCCTCTGCTGAATAAGCTCTGTTGTTTCCGTTATCCGTAACTAATATATATCAAATACTTTATTGTATATAATATATATCAAATACTTTATTGTATATGCTCGTACAATGAAGAAACTATATACATTCTTGTCGCAAGCCCTCTCTACGCAGTTTCTGTGCCAAAACAGTCTCACGCGAGACGAAGATGTGTAGACGTGATGTCAGGCTTCCTCATACCCTACTTGCGGCCTTACTCCGGATTAGGCGATAACTATTTTTCCTTCCAAGGTCTCGTATGGAGGACCAGAATGATGTCAGGTACCTAACCTAAGTTTTCAAAGTGATACGAGTCCAATCTTTAAAGAGCGTGCGTCTCATTCGTGAGGCGTTTTTCGGGGTCATGATAAGAGCAGTGATAGCCTTACGGTTATAAAGAGCCGGCCGAAAATCAGCGAGGCTCGGGTGCGAATCCTGGCATGTACCAATGAGTTTTTCAAAAACTAACGTACATATTTATCATGGCTCGACGGTGAGGGAAAACATCGTCAAGAGACCCGCAGGTTCCAGAATGAATTCTGAGACATGTGTAAGGCTCGGTTCAGCGATGGGCTCACCACCTATCACGTTTAGGGGTGCAAAAAACACTGGTGAAACTTGGGTAAGTATTTTAAGAAATGGAATACGTCTGGCTACCCCTCGGGGATAAGAGATTATTTTAAATTAGACTCGAAGTTCCACCCTCATAGCTTACGTTCCCGTGGGAATACGGGGTTAAAATATAGCCTATGTCACTGGCGGATAATGTAGCTTTCTTTAGTCATCATCAAGTAATTTCATATAATTTTTCAGATGCTACTCATGAAATCACCCATCTCTACTACAGGCTGAGCCAATGAAATATACTTACATCGAAAACATTATCCTCCTTAGTTCGGGTCCAGTAGCATTAAAACATAATAATTATTTTCACACCACATACATGCTCGACATTGCAGAATTATATACCTATCATGCAAACTTCACCTAAAGCAAGTCATTATTAATCAGCGGGTTATAATGAGATTCATTACAATATTATAACCAGGCGGGTTATAAATAGTGTCCAACCGAAACTGGTTTTCCGGCTGAAACCGAACTGAAACCGAAACTCACGTGGTCAAGTATAAAATTCCTTAAAATACTGAATTAGGACATCAAATGGAAACACAGTAGGTATATTAATTTTGTAGTAATCATTTATTTAATATAATATTAAAAAAATATCAACGCATGACAATTCCCGAACAGGGCCGCCAGCGTCCGCCAAAGCGCTGCTGCGAGAAACAAACGAACGAGCGTGCACGACAACTTCCGAAATCAGTTTCGGTGTCGGCAAAAGTTTCGGGAAATTTTGGCCGAAACCGAAACTGCCGCCAAATCTTGATTTTCTAAACTCGTCCGAAACCGAAAACTGATTCGGACACTAGTTATAAAGAATAATTCGCATGAAATATTGTTCCATAGAGACCTACAAAAGAACTTATTTGAAAATTGAACTGGCCACTACAAGCCATATTAAAAGTAGCCTTGCTTTTTATTGTCTCGCAAAAGGTGAGAAAAGTAGAGTATTCTCCTTTGGGATAAAGAAATTTTCATCTTGGGCAAGCTTGAATCCCTCGCTGTCCGTAACTCGTAACACTCTCGCTACGCTCGGGATTTAATCTGGGGTTCAAACGAGGTTACAAACATATCGGCATCGCCGAGCTACGAGTATCGAATACTTTCTTATACAAAATGCTAATAAACAATTCTCCCAGGTCAAAGTAGCTCCATGGAACGCAACACGCACCTACATCCAAGCGATGCCGGAGGAATCCCTGCTTCAACTGACTGGCCCAGCAGACCCCATCGGCTGCAGTGAAGGGTTCTCCTACGTGAGGACCCTTCAAGCCACAACAAGCCCACCCAACAGCCCGAGAGAGCCCGACTGGCACAGACGCTGACTTGCTGCGCCTTAGTTTGAATAATGCGGAAGCATTGTTGAGAAAGTTTAGTGTACCTGAGGTAGGATCGCGTTGATATTTAAATACAATATACTTAACTAGCGACCCGCCCCGGCTTCGCACGTTAACACGCACGGTGCAATGCTAACACTAAAACCTTCCTCTTGAATCACTCTATTTTTTTAAAAAAAACGCATTAAAATCCGTTGCGTAGTTTTAAAGATTTAAGCATACAAAGGGACATAAGGACATAGGGATATAGGGACAGAGAAAGCGACTTTGTTTTATACTATGTAGTGATTACTCTTTAACGTAGATACACCAAAAACAATAAAGTATGGACAGTGGCGGATTTGCAGACTTGGCCGCCCTAGGCCCTAGGCCATGTAGTTAGTAAGAGCAGCCCCTTTCTTAATCAGCACCCATCATCTAAACTACTTAGATGGTGAATTTACTTGCAAACTATTATTTGTTTCTACGTGACATGTAGAAACTAGTAGAAAGTTATTTAAGAAGATGATTGTTACCTATACGATGCGGTGCAGTGCGGCCCGCCATAATGTGCGCGAGAGTTTACAATGTTTGTGGAAGTTCCCTACTTACATAAATATTCTAAACGAAATATCTAAGAGCAGTTATTTCTTGCTATGATCACTTTTATGCCACTATTGGCCGCCCCGAATATCTGGCCGCCCTAGGCCCATTCCCATGGGGCTTTTGGGCAAATCCGCCAACGAGTATGAATATAAAAAATTATTATACTTAGCAACTTTATTGTGCAGCATACACAACTGATATAATTATTTTCACTTCTCATGCTCTAAAAGTACGCCAATATAGCCCTACGAAGCGGGACTAAAGCGACCACTTTAGTCCAAGGAGTAAAAAATGATTAGTTTTTAATTTCCATAACGAGATGTAGACAAACTTAAACAGCCAGTAAATATCTGTGGAGTGTGGACCATCTTTATTGCGAAAATGTTGGGAGTTTTAGTTCCATGGTGTTTCCGCATAGAAGGTGGCGCCATGTATTTTAAAAGAGATTTAAATCTCTTTGTTAATCTGTGACAGGTTTAGAAGAAAAAACTTCAGTCGAAAATTTCAGAATTTTTGTGGAGTGTATTAATTTGTTTGGTTTTAATTAAATAAATTTGTACTAAATTGAAGATTTTTCTCGCACTCAAAGTGAAAAGTACATATTGCACCTCGAGACTAAACGCCAACTTAATATACCCTCGGTTTCGTTGACTCCCTCGCAACCACCTGTGGTATATAATGGCTTCGTTTAGTCCCTCGATACAAAATATACTATTGCTTGTTGTTCTTTCATAATAGATTTTAAATTAAGACGTTCTCCATTTTACTGTCGGAGCCTGGTAAGATAAGAACATTTATAGAGGGTGCAATTATAGAAGGCTAGTTTCGGCACTGAACTAAGTAGGTGTTCCCCTGGCAGTGTTACTAATTTAAAACTCACATAATTAAAAAAAAATTAAGTAGTTATATACATTATAAACAAAAGGGGATAATAAAAGAAGAATTAAACATCAATCATATTGATATATTTGCGCTTAATATTACACTACGACTATCACAATCTACTTACAAATAACTAAGTCAACATTTTTTTATAAATTTTCTTTACAATTTGCTTAAAAAAACAATAAATAATTGAGTATTCCTCTGTCCGTTTTCGTTTCAGTATCAATTGACTTTGAGAAGACGGTTTTCGATATACATTTTTAACCTCTCAGACCATCAATCATAGACACAATAGATTTTTAATTGGGAACTGGCGGTTCATAACTGATTAAAAGGTAGATTTTCACAATACAAACTTTTTGAAATTTTTTTACATTACTTATCATTTATCATTATCACGTAAGCCAAGTCAGATACCTACACTTGCGAGTTTTGAAACATTCATATAACACCATCTCATAATCAGGGACTCAGCAGTAGGCTGTTACGGGTTGAGGATTGTCACAATAATTTTCATTAGTTTCTATATTTCTTTAATCCAAAGAATTTCTCAAAGAAAATAATGGGACATGTACTGTTTACCTTAGCTGTTTTTGTTACTGATTCCACTAAATTAGATATCCAAACAAAAAAAATAGTATTTTGTTAATGTCACAGGTGTAGAAATTCTAATTTCCTCTGTCTAGATTGGACCAAAAAAAATCCAAGCAAATTCTAAGACTGCAAGTTTTTTTTTCTCTAATCTAAAATATTTATTTAAAATAAGTATTTTATTTGCCAGCCATAGAGTTAACAAGATGGTGAGCTACATGAATTCTTCAGTCTATGTCAACCTGGACTTATTATACGTATCCCTGAAGCTAGAAAGGTAAAGTTTTTGCAATCTCTACTTTGGTCGACTCCAAAATTAATGGTTCAACTCGCATCCTACACACCTCATCTTACTACACTCCAAAAATCTTCCAAAACCATCTCCCCAAGTCTATCACAAATTCCAAGTCATAGTCTATGCCGTAGTCCGAAGTTCTTAGTCCATAGTCCTCAATAGGGTCCATCACCGGAGCGTGCCAGGTCTGCAGCATTCTCGTCGTACCCTCCAGCCCTCGCCGACACATCAGCTGGCTCCACTGATATCCTTGGCTTGAAGCCACGTTCATCAGCCTCATATTCTACCACCTGGAAACAAAATATGCTATTTCATTCCTGGAAATATCCACTTTTCACGTGTTTTAGTTTTTTAAGAATCGCATTTCGAATTCAGAAGAGTAAGTAAATAAGTAAAGACTCTTTATTGTATACTAATAAAAAATTAATTATAAAAATACAATTGGCGGTAACAAGATAAATGTAAGTCTTAATTAAAACGATGTTTCGCCCCCGTTAACTCCTTTAAGTACTGTAAATTGCATCAAAATCAGTAGAGCCGTTTTGAACCCCCCTGTCTAGTTCCATACATACATAATCTCACATATTTCCCATTGGGGTAGACATCTGCTACGAAATGCCACTTGCTACGAACCTGTCTGATCTCCTGTGCTTCATCCACATCTATCTAACGACTCATGCGTGCTATGGAATCGATTCTGCAAACCACCTAAAATTCCTAATTTTAAGTTAGCCTATCCTTTTTTATAGAATACGGAAGAAAAAGGACAGAAACAAACCATAGATTACAAAGCGGTGGAAAAGAATAGAGCTAACTTAAAATTAGGAATTGGGTAGTTGACAGCATCGAAATTAAATTGCGAGTAGTCATACATTAAAAAGATTATCCCAAAACACATCAAAATATGTATTTCGATTTTCAATTTACAATTATAGCAAATTTTAAAATAATAAAACAATCAAAAAAAGTGCTGCAATTGAGTACTACAAACTATGACGTCACGGTTTGCTATTTCAGTACATTTTCCATAGTAAAATTTCGTTTTGACAGATCGTAAAAAGTAACTGATTTGACTAGGTAGGACACAACCCTATTTTAGGTGGTTTGCGGAATCGAGTCCTATGCCTGTCTATAGATATTTAGAAAAGGTGTTTTTTAAGATTAATATTGTAAGCACAAACGTCCTTACCTGCTTAGTACCATCAGGTAACACTACGAAGTAAGTTCCCTCTGCTCTGTTGTCTTGTCGCGACTCTGTGTGTCCAAAATCACTGCCTGATTGGATGTCGTTTACTTTGTACGAGAAATCGTAGTTCGCTGGCTCCTGTGAATAATTAATAGCAATATTTAATTGGCTTATTTGAGTTATTGCTATCAAAAAAGTTAAAGGCGACTATTTTGTTTTTTTTTATTCAGAATTAATTTTTGATCCCCGCTATTTCACTTTTCACTTTATTAAAATTAAAGCCCATGTTACTCCCAGAAAAGTGAGCTTTCCATTTCAAAGAATTTCTAAAATATGTCCCGTAGTTTAATGTTGTGTATATCTATTATACAGTGTGAGTCTTCATAAAGTGCACATATGAAGATGGGTGAAACTAGACATATTTTTATCGACGGAAAAAATGTTTAAAAAATCTGAGATTTTAATTTTATTTTTTTTTCTACTTATTACCTACTGTTAACTTAATGTAAAGAAAACATTATAACTTTTAAACTAAAAAGTATATCGTGATAAAATAAAAACGGTAATGATATCAAATAACAGAAGATACTAATAAAATAAAAAAATACCCAAAAAACGGTTCCAAGAAATAATTAAATGGGAAAATCTAGAACAAGCGTTGAATGGTGCACCCGGAATGACTTAGTTCAAACACTCATAGTAAACGTTATGATAAGGATAGAGATACGGGATTTTTGGTTTTTGAAAGGTAATACGATGCAAAATAACATAAAGTAATAAAAACTACCTATAATATGGGCATTATTTTGAGAAATTTGACAATTAATTCAAAAAACACGAATTAAAAATGTGTCTAGTTTCACCCATTTTCATATGTGCGCTTTATGGAGACTCACACTGTATAATCATTCATGTTAAACCTAAAGCCTACCTATCAATGTAGACATACCATAATAATTTAAAGAAATAAATGACTACATAATTATTGCATCTTTGGTACTAAATTCCAATTTAAGTACATATTCTTGTAATCTAACCTCATTGAGTTCGTCCTGGGCGTTTCTCGCGTAGTTATACCCCTGACCAGAAAGGGAGTTGTACTGCTCGGGTACCCCGTACTGCTCGGAGAGTACTTTCGGCATGACGTCACGGGCTGAAGGAGCCCCGTACTTCTGGGAGGGAGTCCTGCTGGCACTGTGTGAAAACATACTTTAAGGGCTTTCAAATTGAGTTCAAATTTTACATACGCTAAGACCTGTATGGAAGTTTGGTTGATTCAAATCGAAGTACGAGTCTAAAAAGATAAGAGAAGAGAAGTTTCATTGTAAGTTAGTCGATTTAAAATGTACTTTGATTACAACTACAAAGGATTTTTCTGTAACATCTCCCTTCCCTCATTACTTAAACATCAAAACAAACAAAATATGGTAGCTCTTTTAAATCAATGATTAAAAGCCCTGATACAGTCGGGGAAAAATACTTGATCTTAACATCTGAACAGTCCAAAAGTGGCCGTCTAGCAATTGTTTATAACAACCAACAATACAAACCCTGCAGCACCAAAACCAGAAGCAAAAGCCCCTGTCTTCAAGTCAGCGCGGGTCGCAGGCGCGCTGTAGTCCTGCGACAGAAGGGCGTTGGGAGCCCCATAGGTTTCCGCGGGGCTTCGTTGACCAGGAGCCCCGTAACTCTGCGATATTGACTTGACTTGAGAGTACGAATCCGACCCCCTTGTGCTTGGAGCTCCGTAAGAAGTTGAAGGGGATGAGGTACTGTGAGAACGCGAGAATCCTTGGGATTGACTCCTTGGAGCCCCATAGGTCTGCGATACCCCTTTAGAACCGAAGGAGGACTTTGCGTTAGGAGCTCCATAAGTCTGAGAAGGGTTTCTTGAAGAAAAGTCTTGGGAGATGGAGTTTGAGCGGAAAGCGTTACGGGAACCGAAACCACCCGAGTTCCTTTGGCTAGGAGGACCGTACTCTTCTGAAGGAGTAGACCTGAAGTCCGGAGCGTCATACGAAGATGACGCAGATCTACTAGGAGCGTATGAGTCTGATGGAGAATTTCTTGACCCGAAGTCTTGTGATCCTGACCTAACATTTGGTGGGTACTCTTGGGATGATCTTGCAGAAGGGGCGTTGTACTCTTGAGAGAGTCCGGACCTAGCACTTGGTACTCCATATTCTTGAGAGAGTCCCGACCTAGCGCTCGGTACTCCATATTCTTGAGATAGTCCTGACCTAGCACTTGGTACTCCATATTCTTGAGAGAGTCCCGACCTAGCGCTCGGTACTCCATATTCTTGAGATAGTCCTGACCTAGCACTTGGTACTCCATATTCTTGAGAGAGTCCAGATCTAGCACTTGGTACTCCATATTCTTGAGATAGTCCTGACCTAGCATTTGGTACTCCATATTCTTGAGAGAGTCCAGACCTAGCGCTCGGTACTCCATATTCTTGAGATAGTCCTGACCTAGCACTTGGTACTCCATATTCTTGAGATAGTCCTGACCTAGCACTTGGTACTCCATATTCTTGAGAGAGTCCAGATCTAGCGCTCGGTACTCCATATTCTTGCGAGAGTCCAGACCTAGCGCTCGGTACTCCATATTCTTGAGACAATCTCGCAGAAGGAGCATTGTACCCTTGGGACAGCCCACTCCTTACACCAGGAACGCCGTATTCTTGAGAAATTCCTCGTGCGTTAGGAACTCCGTACTCTTGAGACAGCGCGTTCCTTGATTCCGGTACCCCGTACTCTTGCGACAATCCTGATCTGGCGCTAGGAGGGCTATACCCCCTAGGAGGTGCGTACTCCTGAGAAAGAGACCGCTGGAAGTCCGACCCATGGCCGTGTGTGTGGTCGTGGTCGTGGCTGTGATCATGACTGTGGTCGTGGTCACCGTGGTCGTGACCAGATCGCCCTGGGTAGCCGTCCCTGTAATTTAAATGATGAGATTAAAATGAGCGAGTATTACCGGGATGAAAAGTAGCTTATTTCCTTTCTCAAGATGTTAAAGATTTTGATAAAAACTTTTCTTATGAAATAGGGTATAATTAGCTTTATATCACAGTTTTTTTTTTAAATCGGTTCAGTAGTTCCAGAGATTGCACACAAACACACAATTTTTACATCCTTATTAATTACTAGACGCCCGCAACTTCGTTTTGTTATGCTGGTGTAGGTACCTATGGACCGTACCCGGTCAAGCCACGTAATAGGAAAACAATATGACCGCAGTAGGTACTGTAAAGTCATTAAAATCCATTAGTTTGTGCGTGAAAGAGTAACAACAATATTCATCCATACTTAGCAGCAAGCAGTGATAGCCCGAACGGTTAAAGTGCCGGCCGAAAATCAGTGGGGCTCGGGTTCGAATCCTGGCACGTACCAATGAGTTTTTCAAAAAACTTACGTACATATTTATCACTAGCTCGACGGTGAAGGAAAACATCGTGAGGAAACCCGCAGGTCTCAGAATTAATTCTAAGACATGTGTAAATAGACCCAGTCCGGCGATGGGCTCACCAAACTATCGCGTTTAGGGGTCCAATATATCTCGTGAAATGTGGGTATATCCAGTAATGGAATACCTCTGCCTCCTCCTCCCCCCTCGGGGATAAAAGGCGTGAGATTATTATTTATTATTTCATCCATACTTACTTACTCACAAACTTTCGCATTGACAGAATTAGTTAGAGATACCTATTTAATTTATTAAGCTCTACTTACCCCACTGGCGGCTCTGCTAGCGCTATGCTGAGTAGACAAATCAGTGGTAGAAACATCTAGAAATAAAAAAAGTATTAATTTCGGATTCCTCAAAGTTTTTTTTTTGCTATTTTCATTTCTTATTAAAAACTGAGAATAGAACAATTTATTCCTGCTTTCTCTCAAGTAGGTATGCCTTTTAAATAAGTATATGTTTATATGCAGAAAGTGTAGCGTGAGATTATTTATTTGTTATCAAAACCTTACCTTCATAATAGTTGAAATCCTATAACAATGTCCTGAAAAAAAAAACATTTTTTTAGTTTTTAGTTTTTGCTCACAATTATTCACGTATTTATTCAAATCAAAATAATTAACGACAATTCAGTATGACTGAAAAACAGACTGAAAGTTGGGAAATTACAACTGACCAAACAATTTAGGTAATCACTACATAGTATAAAACAAAGTCGCTTTCTCTGTCCTTATATCCCTATGTCCCTATGTCATTATATCCCTATGTCCCTTTGTATGCTTAAATCATTAAAACTACGCAACGGATTTTTATGCGGTTTTTTTAATAGATAGAGTGATTCAAGAGGAAGGTTTTAATATAACTATTGTACCCGTGCAAAGCCGGGGCGGGTCGCTAGTCGAGATATAACTGGGAGATAATTTTATTAAAATGTCAATTTTTATCACAGTGAACACATTTACACATCTCTGCTCTCCACCTACCGTCTTAGCGTGAAGATACAGATCCAAAAGAGATGTAAGTATCGAATGATACCTCTGAAATCTTTTACAACTATTTATACTAAGGCAAACTTAACAATGGTAACCAAAAACAAAGTTAAGACTACATGTACTCAACTCTAAATCGAGTTAAATTGGACCTTATTCGTTTTGACGGAGAGTTGTATGGGTTTGTATGTGACTGTGTAATGAAATGCTGATTGTTGTGAAGCCTTCGATGTGTGGCGACACTATAATAAATGATCCAGATCACCTAAGCGCCGATCAAGTGTGCAAGTATCAAGTGTTAGGGACTGCTAAAATAAAGAAAAAATCTTTAAGATTCTAGTTTACAGTTATGACGGGCATGTTGACTAAGTTGGTAGTGTGGCAAACATTTGTGTGCAAACATTTGTGTGCATGAACATGTATGTTGGCTTCGTGTAAGGTTTTTGTACATTTATTTAAGTATGTTTATCAGTTGTTTAGTACCCATAGTACAGGCTCTGCCTAGTTTGGGACTGAATAGCCGTGTGTGAATTGTGTCCCACAATTTATTTAATAATAATTTATTTATTATAATGATAGCTCCAGTTAGATATGAGACCGCGTCGAGTGCGTTACTCCAGCGGAAATTTGTCGAATATCGGCATTTGAGGGATACAGATAATTAGTTATCCGGCTTCTGTAAATGTTGTGCAGATTTAAAAATTTGTATTGCTTATAGTTTTTGAGTAATTCAAGAAAAACAGTTTCCGCTGGAGTAACGTTACCCCAGCGGAAACTGTTTTTCTTGAATTACTCAAAAATTAAGGTCTGGGCTTGACTCCGATACCAAAAAGTTTATAAACCAAACCCAAGACAAAATAATTACGTCCTCCAGCGCAAAGCACCCAAAACGCTGGCAGCATTTCCCCTCTGGAGCCAAGCTTATTTTTTGGGCGAAATAGCCAACAGCCTTTGTATCGCCAGTGACCTCTATTGTAGGCGCGCTAACAGACTTTTCAAGATCTGTAGGGCTCACCGTCTTTGTAAGTTTTTCAACTTTTTTATTAACACTGCAATTAGGAACTGCGCCAAGTTGAAAATCTGAAAAGTCGTTGTCATTCGCAGACCGAGAGGGGATGAATGTGAATGCCTGCCCATTTTTTGGTATACCTACTAGCTGTTCAACATTATATTAACATTACAGAACATTATAGACCTTGTTACTCCCAGAGAAGTAGTTTCTATAGGAGAAAGAATTTTTAAATTCGGTCGCAGTAGCTTCGGAGCCATTTCCCCTTTGCTTATCAACAGGAAAATGATAGCACTTTTACTGAAGACTTCGTTTTGCGTTCTTGCAATCCAAAAATGTCCATCCTTCGCATTTTATCGAATTTTCCCACTCACTGCACAGTTGCCACATAATTAATCACTAATATGAGTCAAAACCCGAAATATACAGCAAAATGAAAATTATACAAAAAGCATGACGGATCCCTCTTCGGATTCTCGCCAAAAATCTTCACTTCGGTGAAGGAAAACATCTTGAGGAAATATTAACACCTGCGTTACAGTGTGAAATTGCATCGGATTAATCTTGCTACGAAAATATTTGTCTTTACATCCACAAACTAGATTGAATAGAGATTTGTAGCCAAGATGGCATACCTATAAAAACAGTTCAAGTGGGAGATAACCTCTCGTAAAACGGGTCCGGTACCATTTATCCCTATCACTATCACTACATAGTATAAAACAAAGTCGCTTTCTCTGTCCCTATATCCCTATGTCCCTAATAAGTACTTATGCTTAAATCTTTAAAACTACGCAGCGGATTTTGATAGATAGAGTGATTCAAGAGGAAGGTTTTAGTATAAGCAAGAAACTCTGTTTGTGTGATGTTTATACCAGTAAAATGCTGAACCAATCTTGATGGACTTTTTCAGGAAGGTAGGCAGTGGTAATCTTGAAAAAGGTCTAGGATATTTACGCGAAAAACTCAATAAGGTTCTATAAGATTTATTGTTATAAACTTATTTCTGATTGGCATTTTCGAGATAGACCTGCCAATTTTTTTTTATATATTTCTTCCGGTTCCTCAAACCCTTAGGGACAGACAGAAAGACAATTGCCACGTTCCGTTAGAACAGAACGTGTGTGGAGGGAAATTATGTGATAGAGTGAGGAATACGAATCGAATACGAGAGCAGTGTGGTTTGAAAGAAGATGTAGTAACAAGGATAGGAAAGGGTATGTTAAGCTGGTTTGGTCATTTAGAACGTATGGATGAAAGAAGAGTAACAAAAGAGATTTATGGTGCGAATGTTGAAGGATCAAGGAAAGAGGACGCCCCAGAAAGACGTTACATCAAATTAAATTAGTGACGTCCTTCAGAAAGGGTCCGGAGTGCGAACTGCGAAGAATAAAAGAGTGTTCATGAAAAGGCTTATGAATGTGAAGAAAGCCAAAGAAGTATGCAGAGATCGAGCAAAGTGGCGATCCATCGTCTCAGCCTACCCCTGTGAGGAAGGCGTGAGCTGTATGTATGTATATGTCACCGTAAAATTGCAAACACCGTTAGATTATAATCTATCTCGCGAGATTGTAGACTGTCGAAAGATTGTGAACCGAACATACTGCTTACAATTTAACGCATTATTTTTCGGTAGATTATAATATATCGAAGTGGAACTGATAGATCACAATCTTTCTAGCGTTAAATTGTCAACTGTCCAAGGACTGTCCCTGATTGGTCGGTCTTGCCGTAGCTATTTCTGTACCCATAGAGTTAGGAATCAACCACAGATGTCAGTCAAACAAAATAAAAGCAATAAAAAAATTGTGACATTAAGTATATTGTATTTATTATTTAGTAGATAGGTAATCAATAATTCTGACATTATGTTAAGAAAAATATGGAAAAAAAACAGAAATATTTTCTCTTCAAACATAAAATAAAAATAAAAAGTAACAAAATTTTCACTTAGAAAAAAAACGATCACAAAATAAAACCTAGATTAAAAAACTAAATACAACACAAAATCTTTACCCACTTAAAAAAAACTCACGCCTTTTATCCCCGAGGGGGTAGGCAGAGGTATTCCATTTCTGGAAATACCCACTTTTCACGAGAATATTCGACTCCTAAACGTGTTAGTTGGTGAGCCCATCGCCGGACCGGGTCAGTTACACATGCCTCAGAATTAATTCTGAGACATGCGGGTTTCCTCACGATGTTTTCCTTCACCGTCGAGCTAGTGATGAATAATGTACGTAAGTTTTGAAAAATTCATTGGTACATGCCAGGATTTGAACCCGAGCCTCACTGATTCTCAGAATTATTTATTTCCTACCTACTATAATAATAAATACAGTATACTTAATGTCACAATTTTTTTTAAGATTTTATTTTGTTTGACTGACATCTGTGGTTGATTCCTAACTCTATGGGCACAGAAATAACTACGGCAAGACCGACCAATCAGGGACAGTCCTTGGACAGTTGACAATTTAACGCTGGAGAGATGATCTATCAGTTTCACTTCATTTCAGCTAATTGCTGTCCACTGCTGGACAAAAGCCTCCCCCAAGGAGCGCCAACCATTCCGGTCTTGGGCAGCCCGCATCCATCCACTGCCAGCCACCTTCTTTAGGTCATCGGTCCATCGTGCCGCAGGGCGCCCTACACTTCGTTTGCCTAAGCGCGGTCTCCACTCCAATACGTGTCGACTCCAGCGGCCATCAGTCCGCCTGGAGACATGACCGGCCCACTTCCACTTCAGCGTGCTGATTCTCCGCGCGATGTCGGTGACTCTCGTTCTCTGTCGAATGACTTCATTTCGAATTCTCATACATATACTTGTTATGTTCGAGCCCTGTAGGTGCGAAACCCTAAAGCTACATAGTTACAAAATAGTGATTCGCATTGATGTCTGTAACTTAGGATAAATGTGGCTTATAAAATGGAATCGTGCTCGATACGAATTACATTTCGCAACGTTATCCTATGAGTATGAGCTATTGGATTAGAGGTTTTGAATATTGATGGCTAAAGGTCCCCAAACTGGTGCATTGCGGTTAATTAAACGGGCTATGAATTGATTCGTGTCCTATCTATCCAACGTGTTTCGTAATCACGACTTTTGATCAAACTATTGAACAAATCTGTTGTGTAGTGAGATCAGTTGAGCAGCCCTACCAAATAAGTTTTCATCTCTCTGGGCGGAGGCGTCAACTTTCAGCTAAACGAAGTTGCCGCTTTTCGCCTCCGTCGAGCTGAAAGTATACACACTTCGGGCGGGAAGTAAATAAGAAAGCCTCAGATCACATGTTTGTAGAGCTCGGCCAACTATTTATTATACTTACTGTGCCTCGGCTTCGCCTTGGTGATTACATGTGATCTGACATTTTTTTATTTTGCTTCCCTTGGTATGTATTTATACTTAGGTAACTAAGGTACCTACTATTTATTACGTGATACCAAATTCGACGCCGCTGCAGTATTTAGCAATGATACACAACCATTAGATGGTGCCCCACACCCTCTCTTTTCACCAATAATAATTTAAATTTTAGTTTAACTTTTTATTTGTAAAGAACCGCCGGTTCCAATTGGAACCGAGACACAATTAAATATCTATTGTGTCTGTGATGCTTGGTCTTAGAGGTTAATAATAAAATTAATGTAGGTATTTTTTCTTCTCTTTCTGCTAATGTAGTTTTAATGTTTTCATTGGTTACTATAATAAAATCACTGCTATATCTGAGAAAAAATAAATATAAGCGGCACTGTAGTTTACATCAAACTTTTGTATAACAAACTAGTTAGGTAGTTAATAGTTACTTCTATTAGTTCCATCAGTTCCACCCTATCCTAGAATCATTCACTATGTTCGTGATTTAAAAAACGCCCTCGCCGTAAAAATATCTTTTAAACACAATCTAACTACATATTTATTTTTACCTATCTAAACAGCAAAAATAACTGTTGGTCTCTTATCTTTACCCGCGGACGGAGCCATTGTGGATGCCAATGGTCAATTCAAATCGCAAACGTCAAACTTAATGTTAAATGGTAACAAAATGCCATTTGACGCTGTTGGATATTATCTAATCCTACTATCTAAAGGCCTGCAGAAAATGAAAAAAAAATCAAAATACTTATAATTATTTCCGTAGGTAATTGAAAATTACACTTAGAAAAGTCAATAGTCTAATAACAAGGCACTCTAACTGGTCCCTCCAATGTTAAATTTTATTGGTTTGGATAAAAGTTTTATAGAAGGAAAAACCCCGTTTGACGTCCCATTAGTACCAAATTCCAAAACTTGTCCATGAAGATTGGCTAAATGTAAACAGCAGCCCATCTCCACCGACTAGTTGCTGGTTCCAAATGCAGTACCTGGTATCATTCATCATCCGTCATCATAAAATTTCTTTAAAAAAAAAAGGCCTTGGTCATCATTCGAACCAGGACCGCATGAGTCAATGCGGTCTTAGTCCTAGAGTGGTCAGGTCGCCAAACCTAAAAGCCGGACAGCCAGTTTGGAAGAACCTTTGGGCAAAAAGGCCGGACACCATACATTATTGAGGATTAGGTATATGTCTCAGTAATTAATAGGTAGGACAAAAAAATAAATAAACTTATCAAGAATACAAATGTCAATTCATACTTAATACTAAACCATTTAATTAACAAAGGTCATATTTAGGAATTATAAGAAATGTCAATCAAAAACCTTTGCGGCTGGTATGACCTGGGGAGGTACCCGGGTCATACCAGCCGCAAAGGTGCCCATGACACTCGCTGCGTTGCCGCGTTGAATGGCGATCGCGATGGACAACCTTTGCGCCAGGTAGGATCCGGAGCGGGCGTCAAAACCTCTCTCTCTGAGGATTACAAAAAAATATATGTAAAATCTAGCTTTTTTATTATCACCATAAATCTTGTTAAATTCTTACAAAATATAAATAAAATCGAAAGTCAAATCAGTTTAAGTACTTACTTTATTAATAATAAAGTAAGTACTTAATCAGTCAAATAAAGTCATCAGTCAAAATATTACTCGTTTGCAAAATGTAAAAAGCCTAACAAAAGCCGGACAGGCCAGACACCGTTTATTATGGCGGGACACGCAATCAAAAAGCCTAACCATGTCCGGCTTTATCCGGACGCCTGGCAACGCTTCATGCGTGTCACGATGAGACCCTAGGCGTCTCCTGGCTTCATCGGACTGAACGATAACTCTATCATTAGTCATCACATAACTCATCACGCTTCACCAATAGCACCCAAATTAGGGCAAGGGCACTATCAGACGAACTAAACAAATACTCAGATAGCACGAGTTTTCTTTTAAACAAACCTTTCATTCGATGCAGATGGACAAAGATACAATTTACTATCTTAAAAATCTTATTTGTATTATTAAAGAGTTTAAAATGGCTTATCAGTAACGTATTATGTTCTTTGTCAAACATCGAGCTTGACAATCCTTTATTTGCAGTTCGAATAAAGTCTAGTTCTAAAAGTTAGTATGTAGATTTTAGTTTAGCGAGTGAATAAATAAGTTGGTCTTAAGTATTGTTTAAGTAACGTGAGCGTGTAATGTCATTTGTTAACAAAAGATGCACTCAATGGGCCGGTTACACTAACACTGGTTGTGCTAAGTTAATCAAAGGTTTTATTTAATTAATCTACTTTGGAATAACAGCGCCTTGAGGCATTAAGAATATATTTATCAGGTCGACTGGTAATCGTGATACTTTCATCTTAACATACATAAAATAACCACGTGTCAGTGTATTCATAGACATTGAAAGATATAGGATAGGTACTTAGTTTTGGACCCGATTGGTGACACCGTCTGTTGGTCCACTAGTAACTTATTAAAATCAATAATCAATCCTTAATTCAACATGTACCTAGATATGTTTTCTGTCTGTGACAGACACACAGACAGTCTGTCCCCTTAAATACAGCACGGCCGTTTTAACTTGGCAGCTCTGAAGTTGCGCAAATGCGAAGCAGCGCAATACAATTTTTAGTGACCATTTGGCGGTATGAAGCAGTTTTGCGCAGGCGAAGCCTACGAGAATGTTCAGAGCAGCCAAGTTAAAAGGACCGTACTGTACAATTATTATCTTTTACCCAAGATTTCGTTCCAGTTCTCATGTTAGTTGGTTGGTTAATAATAATAATAAATAATAATAACATAATCTCACGCCTTTCATCCCCATAGGGGTAGGCAGAGGTATTCCATTACTGGATATACCCACATTTCACGGGATACATTGGACCCCTAAACGTGATAGGTGGTGAGCCCATCGCCGGACCGGGTCTATTTACATGTCTCAGAATTTATTCTGAGACCTGCGGGTTTCCTCACGATGTTTTCCTTCACCGTCGAGCTAGAGATAAATATGTACGTAAGTTTTTGAAAAACTCATTGGTAGGTACATGCCAAGATTCGAACCCGAGCCTCACTGATTTTCGGCCGGCTCTTTAACCGTAAGGGCTATTGCTAACCCGAGCCTCACTGCTTGGTTGGTTATAGGTATAAATAGGTTAAATCTTTGCTTAACTAATTTGTCAACCGCGTTTAACAACTTTTACTGCACCGCATTTTTTTAAATCACCGTTTTAAAGTTTTAAGGACGTCCTCCACCTCTCGTGCTCATAGAATGGCTCGTACCAAATGATGTCATTTGAAATAATAGGGTAATAGAAAATCTGGTTTATCTCGAGCCGTTGTTACGTAAGCCTGTTTCGCGGAAGGGGGTCACAGTAAATTGGAAATTGATTTAGGCATTGTTAACGGTAATCACGGCCATTATGACTTGTTTGAAGATGGAATCAAGTGCAAATCTGTTAGAGATATATGTGGTAATTGAAGAGAGGAATACCTATTTATTTAGGTTAACTCCTCCTTGCTGATTTCAGCTACAGTTTGGGTTGCCAACTTTTTATACGAGAAATACAATATATTGAGGTCGGAGAAATGAAATGAACAGTATTTTAGAAAAGTAAACAGTATTTTATTTGGAAGACGTTTTAAAAAGCAATTTTTAGAGATTCTAACACCATTCAACAATTTATGATCATGACTCATTCTTATTTAAAATTTTTGTGCATAAAAAACACCTCTAAAAACAACAAAACTACACGAAAATACCAGACACAAATGAAAATTCTACAAAAAACATGACATCCCTCTATTGGTTTCCGCGTGGGTTCTGACATTGTGTCCAATGTTTACTTTTTAGGTTTAATCATGGCTTCGAATACAGTAAGTAGGTCCTGAAAACAGTATTTTGGATACTTTTTTTTGGTAGAACAGTAAAAAGTATAAACGAGCGAAAAACAGTGTAATAGGTACTGTTTTTAACAGTAGGTATGGTTGGAAACCCTATAGCTACAGTGATCCACATTATCGGGGTAGCGTTGATTTGCCCTATCATGTGTAATGTGTAAGTTAAGGCCGCCGGAGGTCTCGCTTTAAATAGCGTCTAGGTCGGATTTTCTCTGCTCTTCCAAGTCATCCAGTCACTTTTTAATGTATCGTATGCCTCCAGTCAGGGTTGCAGTTTCTTACAACTTTTTATTTTAAATTCAAAATAGGAACTTACATTACAAGTCCACGTTATTTCAACTCCACCGCTTCAGCATTAGGGATAATTACTTACTAGGGAATCAATATTTATAAATGTAGGTAGGTAGGTACTAGCTAAATCTAAGCTAAAGATAAATTGAAAGCACTTTCAATTTAGGTTTCCCTAAAAACCGGACCAAAAGTTAAGTCAAATCGGTAGATGGTAGGTAGGTACTCTCAAGAGCCTCAAGTGATGCGCAATTAACGGTATTAAATTGTTAGGTATAAGTATGTATGTAAGTATTAAAGTATATTAATTTTATAGAAAATCTGTAGTCTTTATCTATGGGGTATAGGTATACGAGCAGGTATGTTCATGTGCATTAAGTATATCAAATAAAATGGTTTTTTCTGCCTACATATAATATCGTTGCACTTACAAATTTAATTTTCTGTGAATGAATAAAGTAAAAAGATATAAAGAATAAAGAAAGTAAAAATTACACTTCAAACTATAAATTTTGTTTATTTCTACAAAGATTTTCCTGAACTTCTATCAAATACTTTCAGAGTTGCGTCCGCGTAGAATCCGATTTTAATTATCTCAGTGGTTGTAATTTCATTGGTCAATCCGCCGCTTCTCATCACATTCTCAATAGGCGGTCCCCAGAAATGGTGTCCATTGTGCGAGTTTTTAAAATTTACCGCCAAATTACCTCTCAGTGTTGCCATATATACGACTTCAATTTCTACCAAGCCTATGGTAGCTGATAATACAGCCGTAGCTGCTTGCCCTGGAGATAACTCCGTTTCCACACTGCTAGTAGTTCCGATAGTAACAGTTTCCGATTTTTCTTGACTCTCCCCCCAAGTAGTGCTGTACGAAAAAGCTGTGTTGGCTGTTATTTTTCCAAATAGAACATTAATGTTATATTCTATATCTTGTGACATGGATATCTCTCTACTTTTCGACCAACTTGTTGTTATTGAATTTTCTACCGTCTGGCTGATTCCTGTATTCACTTTTATCGTATTGTTGAAAAAGTTATAAAAGTCCTGGGACAGTACTATTACGGGTTTGTTAGAGATGGACTTAACTCTCGCCGATTTTATGGACAGTACTCTTTTAATCTGTTCCCAATGGTATTGTTCGTATATATCGCCCCACGGGGTTGGACTTTTTAAGTAAACGCCGGTTGGTTTCTTCCCATAATGTTGTTTAACTGCTTCTTTTAGATTCCGATCGTTGATTTCAAATAATTCAATTTCATTTTCCGAAACAACTTCTACATCGCTACCCGAATAGTTTACTGTCACATCACTAGATTTTGTATCCGAGAGAATATCTATGCTAATTTTAGCAGAAATAATTTTAAGAAAAATTGTAAACAAAATGAGTGTATCTTTCATTTTAAATCGATTTCTACAAAACACTTCTATGTTCACTGATCGTATCACAGACCAGATCGTATGCTACAGTGGCACTGATTTACGTAACAGAAATTTAGTAGGTTATCAATGATCAAATTTTAAACATAGGTCAAGAGCAAAGAGATTAAAATATAATAAGGCATAGAGGGGACAAAGCGAGGAAAATTTGAAGTCAAAAGTTATTCCAAGTGGAATAAGTCTAGTACAATTTCGACCGAATGACAGCTCGCGTTCATACTAACTGACATAACAATGACATGACGCCTTAGGCTTCAAAGTTTTGTATGAAAATATTCCCAATGCCCTCTCTATGCCCTATTATATTTAAATCTCTTTGGTCAAGAGCATGTTTTACGAACTTCATATTATCAGAGTTCCCCTTTTACTGTTGTTAATTGTGTTTTTATACCTCTAAACCCAGCCACAAATAAAAAGAAGCATTCTTCCTAAGTTAAGAAGAAAGCTTTTTTCGTGGAAAAAACGTCATGGTTAGGAATCCTAACCATGGCGTTTTGTACACGACTTCTTTCCATAGTACTACGTCCATGCTTCTTCCACTAATATAATATCACATAAATAGCACTGTGATGAAACACATTCTTTATAATATTACCTTTTTCTTTAAACGTCTTTGTCATGTTTCCTGCCTGCCCTACAAAAATGTTATAATACGTTCATGTATGTACTGAAAAACATGGATTTTCACTAAAAATCAGTTTAAAAAACCGGCTAAGTGCTAGTCGGACTGGAATACGAAGGGTTCTGTACCATTGTCAATAAAAAGGAAAAAAAAACACGTTTATTGTATAGGAGCCCCCATAAATATTTATTTTATTCTGTTTTTTAGTATTTGATGTTATAGTGGCAATAAAAAAAATACATCATCTGTGAAAATTTTAACTCTCTAACTGTTACAGTTCATGGGAGCCTGGTGACAGATGGACAGACGGACTTATAATAAAATTAAACGCAGAACCCTTTGAGGAAATACTTGAATTTGACCTTTACTTACACTGATAATTATTTGGGTCATCACCTCAGACATCACATCACATAATAATATAAGTACTTAATTTATTAAATCGCAGTCAGACGTCTGTCTGTATTAAAGTTTAAATATCTTAGCTGGTATGTTGATATTAACTGATAAAGTATCATATTATATTATTTCATATTTTTTCCATCTCTGTAGACCTGTAAAAAATACATTTAAAAAAAATGTGTGAATGGGAACCCCATCGCAAAATAGTCATGGCGTTTTTTGCCGTTTGGTACTTTTCTAACATCAATTTTATTGGTTTGTGTTTAGAATAATAAGGAATATAAATATTTTTTTGTTTAGGATAACTTGCCTGCAATACCTACAGTTTGTATGAGATAGGACTAAATGCAAAAATATTATTTTTTATTATTAGTAATTCAGGGGGCTGTTAACACAAACTTAATTTCGTTTGCCTAAAAATGGGGAAAGAATGAAAACAAAAGTCATGGTCAATGCCAAATAGGTGTTTGCTTGCACGTCTGTGCACAGGCTGCGGTCCGTTTTGTGCAAATAGTAAATACGTTCGTAAGCACGCACACGACTGTTCAAAATGATTACTGATTGTTAGCATGCAAACAATTTGAACAGGTTTTCGTTTGTCAAAAATGACAGTTCTTTTAATATTTAGGTTGATACTGTTCTGAAGTTAAATTCAGTTGTATTTGAGTCGTATAGTGTCCCCCGAAGCTTCACAATGTAATGCTTCTATTAATATTAATGACGACATACCTAATTTTAATTAATCGATTACATAACGAATATGAAAAAAGTTCGCGGGAAAAAAAACACCACGCACATTGAAGTTTGACAACTGTTTGACAGATCCGGAGACATTGCACTACCTCCTCGTTGTTAGCACTGTTTGCACCAATCGATGACGTCATCGATGAAGTCACAATGCTCATGTCAGCGTACCTACCACAGCGCAATTTGAACAGTTGTTTGCATGAATATAGCGCACACGAGCGCAGAAAGCGCAATTTGGACCGTACCATCAGTGTGCACCACTGTCGACGTCACTCTGTCTGCTGTCAATGTCAGTCACAAAAACGAAACGACGCAAAAAATTTGAAGGTTATGTTGTGCTTTGTAGCATAAATTCACTTGTTATTTATTAACTTTGAAAGCTTATAACTGCGTTTATTTTGTACTCGATAAATTGGATAACTAACAATTGATTAAAATGTTAGTGTTGAAGACGCAATTAAAATTTCGTTCATTGTTTTGATTCACATTACATTGTATATAATTATAGCATGTACATACCTATTTAAAGTTTACTAATTAATTACTTAGTCATTCTAATTTACACCTCACAAGGTGCATTGTCCGTAGTCGTGGTTAATCACCTTACCAAGGCTACATTGAAACATTCATTTTTTGTAGAACGTCAAAATGCTAGGAAGAAAACTGTTAGATTTACAAGGAATTATCATCTGTGTGCCTTTATATACTGTGGCGTAAGTTAACATTGTACTATTTATAAAATTTAGTAAGTAAATAATCTCACGCCTATTTCCCATTGGGGTAGTGACAATATTATTAGTATGTAAGATTATTTTTTTAAATTTTGATCCAAGCATGTAATCAGACAGTAGTCCATAATCAGTCATTATTGATGTTGTATATTGGCATTTTAGGCTTGCCCTCCCAGTGTCAGGCTGCCTATTTATTGCATTTAGCAATGCAGCTAAAGCTCGTCTCTAGACATTTGACCAGTACCTTATGTTTATTTAAGTTTTCATCTGGTTTGAGAGATTGTGGGTTTAATAGCTACCGAAACTTCATGCATATATTAAATATAAATGAGAAAGTGTGTTTCTTGGTTTGCCTTTTCGCACAGCAATGAAGTAACAAATTTAAGGAAACTTTATGCAAAATGTCATGCTTCTAGACCGATTGGTTGTTTGTAGATCGATCAGTCATTCATTTATATATATAGAAGAAGAAGATAAGGCGATAAAGTCTTAAAATAATTGTAATCTGAAATATCAATCAATTAATTTTGTACTCAACTATGTTGTAGTAAGGCACAGAACATAAAAGAGACTTTCATTATACCTATCAATCCTCAGATTTAACTCAATGAGATATTGCTATCCAAGAAATTAAAAGTGTTTTGTGTGTAAAACTACAAATAAGGAAAATGTATTCATTTATAGGTGTGGAAGCATGTCATTGCAAAAGGTTGCCTGTAGAATGAGATACAAATCATAAATTGTGGGACACAAGTCACAACACACACATAGTTACTCTCAACTAAGCAGATCCCATAGTAAATGTGCTATACAACTGATAATATACAACATGTAACAGAAATTAGTTTGTTCAGTATCGACTACTTATTCGATTTCAGCTATTTTTAATGTGTTAAATTTTTCAAAAAAATTAATTAGCGTACCTAGCTGAATTTAGTGCTTTCTATGGAAATCGTGCTATTATTAATCGATATTTAAGAAAATTAGTTAGACACAACTAAAGTTCGATTGCATCATATTTTTTTTTATATTAATATACTAATTGGGGTGTATGAGGAATTGCGCTTTTTCTGTTACGCGTTGTATAAAGAATTTCATAATTATGTAGAAATAGATTTATAAAAATAAATTGTGACACAACACAGTATTAGTGGACAGAAACAGAAATGTGTTTTTTACCCTTTAAGTCAATTAAAGAACAATATGTGCAGTGTCTGAAATTAAATTAAATTCTTTGTTTGCTTATCTTATGGTAATACATTGATGATGATAATATATCTCAAATTGAACCAAGACATGTGATACGTAGGGGTACTGCAAAACAAGAGAGCACTAAACTTATTATGAGCTTACATAATATCTTATATTACCTACCATTACAGCATTTTCATTAGTAACAACCTTATCTAAAAGTAAAAAAAGGAAATGTATTTGCAGGGTCCTGTTGCTGGGTGCGTCCATCACAGCTGGCCTGTTCGTCTTCCACGTGGCCGTGGTGCCTCTCATCTTCAAATACTCAAAGACTTTCCGGCGGAATCTTATCTTCGCCAACTTTGGTATGCATCTTCATACTTTAAGCTTTGCTACTTCTCTCCAGCTCTGCAAGGAAATTCTTGGAACACCAGAATTCTGTGAAATGTCCTGAGTAGACTTGGAAGTTTGATCTGCTTGTGGAGGGCTGGGAGATAATCGGCCGCAATGGCTCACGTACAACGGTCTAATTTAGGGACTAAGTGCGGAAACCACACCCTTAACATAGAAACATAGAAGGAAGGGTGAAACATGGGTATTTCTGGTAGTACCTTGGGTAGTACCTTTTTTCCTTACTTTCTGTAAATTCTTTCAGTCCAATGGCCACTGTATATAGACTATGAGGACCCGTCAGCGAGCGGGATAGAAGGCGGACGCAACCTCAGTATAGAATATCACTCCAAGGTTGACAATTGCCCTGTTAAGATTGGTAAGTTAAACCTTGTTTTTTAACAGCATTAATAAAATAAAAAAATAAATATTCCCACGCCTTTTATCTCCGAGGACCCTAGGCAGAGGTATTCCATTTCTGGATATACCCACTTTTCACGAGATATTCTTTGGACCCCAAAACGTGATAGATGGTGAGCCCGGCCTGGGTCTGTTACACATGCCTCAGAATTAATTCTGGGACCCGCGGTTTTCCTCACGATGTTTTACTTCACCGTTGAGCTAGTGATGAATAATTAAGCAGTATTTATTCAATTCAATTTATTTATTTGCATGTCACATGGTTAAAAGGTACAATAAATCTTATGTGCTAGCTAATACGTGTAACATGGGGCACCGCATTAGCTTGGGTCACTTATAAAAATCTAGATTACAGTACCTGGGAGACTGAACTTTGCTTTTTCTAACACCAGTAACGCCGTCTGCCGGTGAATGACCGTATTATTTCTAACGCCATCTATTATTGAGAAAAAAAGTTTGTTTAAAATTGCCTTCTTACTGGCAATACAACTGTGCAGTTGATCTTCAAATGCAAAACTGTATCTGTATACAAAACTTTATCAAAATCTTTAAACCTTTTTGAGATTCCGGAAATATTTTTTTTTTTTGTTTTCTTTATGACCGCTTCTTTAGCGGCGATCTATCACAGGATGGACATTTAGCCACTTTTATGACACTATTAAGTTACAGTCTTTTAGGAATCCGTTCATTAACGAAATCCACTTGGTTTATTGCTCCATCGGCCCATGGAACATTGTCCTGGGGTATGCCTCGTTTTAGGCGTCGTGTAGCGGTGCATGGCTTCATCAGGCATCTTGCCAGCTTGTTTGGGTGGGCTTCCATCCTTTTCTTGTATGCTTTAGTACTGGCTTGTATTTCCTCTTTGACTGTCAGTACTCCAAGGTCGTTGTGAAGTACATAGTTGGGCACATACCATGGAGCTTCAGTTATAATTCTCAGCATTTTGGACTGGAACCGTTGGATTATTTCTATGTTGGAGTGACACGCAGTGCCCCACAGCTGGATACCATAGGTCCATATTGGCTTTAATATTGCCTTGTAGAGGAGAACTTTGTTGCTTTGACTCAGTTGTGATTTTTTGTTCAGCATCCAATACAGGTTCCGTAGTTGAAGGCCAAGTTGCTTTCTTTTCGTGAATATGTGGTGTTTCCATGTGAGTCTACGATCCAGATGTAGCCCGAGATACCTGATATGGTCCAATTGAGGGACTTGGATATCATTAAGAGTGACAGGTGGACAAGTTTCTCGCCTAAGCGTGAATGTTACATGAACAGATTTTGCCTCATTTGCCTTTATGCGCCATTTTTTTAACCATCCAGAGATTTCATTCAGGTCGCCTTGTAGCATTTGTGATGCGGTTGAAGGGTTGCTATGACATGCTAGAATAGCAGTGTCGTCCGCGAAGGTTCCCGTTGTTGAACTTTCACCTATTGGTAGATCGCATGTGTGCAGGAGATACAGAATCGGGCCAAGTACACTACCCTGTGGGACTCCAGCATGTATGGGTTTTAGGCTTGTTACTTCCTCACCATACTTTATCAGGAATTGTCGGTCTCGCAGATATGATCGTAGTATATAAAACAGGCTGCTCGGGAGAAGATGTTTTAGCTTGTACAATAGACCTTCGTGCCAGACACGATCGAAAGCTTGGGAGATGTCCAGGAACACAGCAGAGCAGTAGAATCTATCTTCGAATGATTGATGTATTTTATTTACCAGTCTATGGACCTGTTCGATAGTACCATGTTTATGCCTAAATCCAAACTGGTGGTCAGGAATCAGTGCTTTATTTTGGATTTGTTGCATGAGCCTTTTCAAGAGTAGATTTTCGAGAAGTTTGGAAGTTATAGGGAGGAGACTAGACTAGATCTCTTTTTTATCCCAAGGGAACGAGAAAAATCTTTTGGGAATGGGTGGAAGCGATGCTTTGATGATGCAAAGCAATTAATATCTGCTTTTTCTTTCAGGTGTATGGCATATCCTACCAAAAACCGCTTATGAAAGACTGAAAGGTAAATTTGAAGATAGCGTAGATAAAGAGGAACTAAACAAGGTACTAGACGATGAGCTTGCTAACTCCAAACACCCTGTGATGCTGTATTGTCATGGTAAGTTGACTAGACAAATAGTTTTTTTGTTATTTAGTCTTCAGTCTTCTATTCACGCCTTCCCCGTTATCCCCGAGTAGGTAGGGAGGGTATTCCATATCTAGATATACCCACTTTTCGGGAGGTGTTCTTTGGACCCATAAACTGATAGGCCGATAGCCCATCGCCGGAGCGGGTCTGTTACACATGCCTCAGAATTACTTCTGGTACCTGCGGGTTTCCTCACGAAACAGAGATAATTAAAAGTTTGTAAAAAAAGAAATCTCATACATAAGAGACTAGCGCGTTTTCACGCGCGTAGTTCCCGTTCCCGTAGGATCTTTCCTTTGGTGAAAGAATTTTTAAAATTGGTCCAGTAGTTTAAAAGTCTTCGTTACAAACATACAAAAATACCCATCTATGTTTTAAGGGAGTCCCTCTGCCAACAAACTGTATTGCAGTTTGGCAGAAGAAAAAAATTATTGTAAAATTGGGTTTATTTAACCTGGATAAATGATTTTATTTTATTTTATTTTATTATTTTTTATTCTATTTACAAATCCTTCCTCTTTATAATATTAGTGTACATGTAGAAATACGCCCACGCCTTATCGTTGAGGTTACCGGTAGACGCGTTAAAGATCCAAAAATAACGAATTTCCGTCATTATTTCTTTGCAGGGAATTCAAACTCGAGAGCGGCTTCCCACAGAATATGTTTGTACAAATTCTTCCAGAAAATGAATTTTCATACAATCGCTTTTGATTATAGAGGTGAGTATAATCCCTGTCTACCTTACCTTAGAACTCAAGAAGTCCTTAAGAACTCAAGAATCCCACTAAAACTCAAAAATTCATGAACCCCTAAGAACTCCGAAATCCCCAGGAACTCATGTAATATCTTATATATAAAATTGTCGCTTGAAATCTCAAGTTTTTGTTACCCCACCCCTTTTTTTAACTAAACAATCAAAATACAGTAACACCGCTTTTTTAAAAGTTGCTTTCATCGGCATAAAGTGGTCATAAAAAAAAAAGAAACACTTTTCTAATAGGGTAGTGTCCTGCCTAGTCAAATCAGTTACTTTTTATGTTCTGTCAAAACGAAATTTTACTATGGAAAATGTACTGAAATAGCAAGGCGTGACGTCAGTTTCTAGTACTTATTGCAGCACTTTTTTTTATTGTTTTATTATTTTTAAATTGTTTATAATTGTAAAGTGAAAACCGAAATACATGTTCAAAGGTATTTTTGGATAATCTTTTTAATGAATGACTACTCGCAATTTAATTTCGATGCTGTCGACTACCCAATTGTCATTACCCCTATATGTGAAGTCTTTGTGCCAACGAGGTGTTGCCTACTACACTACTGGTCACTATACCAATGTAAGAAAAGATAGCTACTAGCAAAAATGACCTTTAATTGTATCAGACGGAACTTATGTTGATAGCACATTAGGATTTCGGAGTTCTAAGGGGTACTTGAAGTTCTTTCAACAAGTTCTTAGGAGGTCTCAGTTCTTTTATACTAATATTATAAGTAAGTAATAAGTAATATTTTAAAGAGGAAAGATTTGTATGTTTGTATCTTGGTTACAAATAAACTCTAAAACTACTGGACCGATTAAAAAAATTCTTTCACCAATTTAAAGATAAATAATTCCTGAGTAACATAGGCTATGTTTTATTTTTTTTGTTTATTTATATATTTATTTATTGCATTCATGTTGTACAGAAGGTCTTACTATGAGGTACAGTTTCAACATGAACCCGGATTGGGCACAGCAATATTCACATTATAGTAGAACTTAAAACTACTTAGGGCTAAAACTATTAGAATAATAAAAATATAAGTATCTAGTTCAAATAAAATTTAAAGACAGAATAATAATAATAAATAAAAACAAACTATAACTTATCTTCAAAAAACTCATCTACATTATAATTACATTTATTTAATAGGAACATTCTATGTTTTTTTTTTTTATTTTCGGATCTTTTTAATTTTTATAATCATTTGGTATTTTATTATTGATTTTAATTAATGGAGATTTTTATTCTCGTATTCCTACTAGAACGGGAACTACGCGGGTTAAACCGCGCAGAACTGCTAGTAGCTTATAAACATAGTTCTAATATTGATTTGAAAACGTTTTGCATCTGATTTTGACTATTTTTGATTCAGGTTATGGCGACTCTACCAACTTGAGTCCGAGCGAGGATGGGGTGGTCGAGGACTCCCTGGTTGTGTACGACTGGGTGCACAACACTACGCAAATGGGGGTAAATTCCCCCCCACTTTTCGTCTGGGGGCACTCGCTAGGTTCGTCCACTTTTTTAATTGAGTATTTGACTGTTTTGAAATTAAATTGCGAGTAATAACTTATTAAAAAGATTATCCCAAAACACCTCTAAAAATGGATGTCGTTTTTCATTTTACATAAAATAAAAACAATATAATCTCCTTTTATCCCCGGGTAGGCGGAGGCGTTCCATTTCTGGAAATACCCACATTTCCACATTCTTTGGTAATGATAGTCGGTGAGCCCATCGCCGGACCGGAGAGAGAGAAATGAGATTATATTATAATAATAATAATATAATCTCACGCCTTTTTTATCCCCGAGGGGGTAGGCAGAGGTATTCCATTACTGGATATACCCACATTTCACGAGATACATTGGACCCCTAAACGTGATAGGTGGTGAGCCCATCGCCGGACCGGGTCTGTTTACACATGTCTCAGAATTAATTCTGAGACCTGCGGGTTTCCTCACGATGTTTTCCTTCACCGTCGAGCTAGTGATAAATATGTACGTAAGTTTTTGAAAAACTCATTGGTACATGCCAGGATTCGAACCCGAGCCTAACTGATTTTCATCATGTGAAACGGGCTCTTTAACCGTAAGGCTATCACTGCTCTTGCTAAATAGGGCGCCATATAAAAAATTGCCTTAATACTAAATTGGATTACATTATTTGGTTTACATTATTTCTCGATATAATATATATCATTATGTACACGTTGATGAATAAAGTCTTTTATTATGATTATTATTTTTTCTTTCTCTTTAGAGTTCTTATATGAAACGGACCAATAAAATTACATTCCATATCTCAGGTACAGGGATATCGGCACATCTTCTGGGTAACTTAGAGGAACTGTCTTCGAGTCTTCTAGAACGTTCTTCGCCGTTGCCTCTACCGAAAGGACTCATTCTGGAAGCACCATTCAACAATCTAGCGGATGAAGTGGCCAAACACCCTCTATCTAAGGTAAATCCTATCTAATATTGTAATTGTAGATATTCATCACTAGCTCGACGGTGAAGGAAAACATTGAGGAAACCCGCAGGTCTCAGAATTAATTCTTAGCCATGTGTAACAGACCCAGTCCGGCGATGGGCTCACCACCTATCACGTTTAGGGGTCGAATATTCCCGTGAAAAGTGGGGATTTCCAGAAATGGAATACCTCTGCCTATCGGGCAGCCCCTCGGGGATAAAAGGCGTGAGATTATTATTATTATTATTATTATTATTATTATGTTTTGTTTGTTTAGTAGTCTACGTAGTAAAGGTGAACACTTGTCCCTTAGGGTCCCCGCTCCCGTTGATCCCCGCTCGGGGCCAACATTTGTGTGCATGAACATGTCTGTTGGCTTCTAGGTGTTTAGGTGTTTAATATTTATTTAAGTATGTCTATTAGTTGTTTAGTACCCATAGTACAGGCCCTGCCTAGTTTAGAACTTGATAACCGTGTGTGAATTGTGTCCCACAATTTATTATTATTAGTAGTAAATGTTAACACTTTTGCCTTAGCTGGTGACGTGGCTCCCGTACTACGAGTCGTCGTTCGTGGCGCCGTTCGTGGCTGGCGAACAGCTGTTCCGCTCGGACTCCCACCTGAGTAGACGCCAGGCGAGAAAGTTGCCGATACTGCTGCTGCACGCGGAAGATGACGTCATCGTGCCCTTCACTGTCGGCCTCAAGGTCACAGCCTTATACCAAACGCTCATCACTAAGCTACGCTCCATCACACGCTCATCTACACGGTCAACGACACGCTAAACCACACGGTCATCCCTTAGCTCATCTACACGCTCCCCCACACGGTCATCCCTAAGCTACGCTCCATCACTCGCTTATCCCCAAGCTCATCTACACGGTCAACGCCACGCTAAACCACACGGTCATCCCTAAGCTCATCTACACGCTCCACTACACGGTTACACGCTTAACCACACGCACATATACAAGCTCAACCACGCGCTTATCTACAAATTCATGTACACGATCACCCATACCCTCAACACCGTTTTCATCTAGACGCTCTCGCACTCGCATATCTACACGTTGTTGTACACCTTTACTTACACGTTTAACACCACGCTTATGCAACGCTCGCCTATACGGTTAACCACACACTCATCTACACGCTCATCCCCACGTTCATCCCTAAGCTCATCTACACGCTCAGCCACACTTACAACCACTCACTTATCTGTCACCCGCATCCGTGATTGTGTTTAAAATTATACACTTTTATGCCATAACTTACTTATACTTCTGTCTTACGAGCAATGATAGACTTACGGTTAAAGAGCCAGCTTCACATGATAAAAATCTGTGAGGCTCAGGTTCGAATCCTGGCATGTAATAGTACCAATGCCTTTTTAAATACTTACGTATATATTCATCACTAGCTCGACGGTGAAGGAAAACATCGTGAGGAACCCCGCAGGTCCCAAAATTAATTCTGAGACATGTGTAAATAGATCCGGTCCGGCGATGGGCTTACCACCGTGTAGGGGTCCAATATATCTCGTGAACAGTGGGTATATTCAGTATGAAAAAAGGCGTGAGTTTTTTCCATCTATAATGTATACGCTTTATTTCCAGCTATACAACTCGGTCGTGGAGTCTCGGTCGGAAGGCGATGCGGTCGTCCGGATACACAAATACGACCGATCGCTGCGTCTCGGCCACAAGTGGATTTGCTCAGCGGAGGACTTGCCTGACGTCGTCGGGTCAGTGGCCAATGTTGACGTTGTGCGGTTGTTGTGACAACGTTGTCGTTAAGGACTGGCAGTGTGACAACACTCAAGCGAAGAATATCGTTGTGACGTATTGTGACAACGTTGTCGTTGTGATAACGCAGCGTGACAACACTCATGGATATCGTGGTGACGCAGTTGGATGTCATTGTGACAACGTAATTGTTGTGTTGACGCTGTGTCAACGTTGACGTAAAACATTGTCATTACGAAAACGTGGTCGTTGCTAGACTTGATAACGCTGCTGTGTTACCACTGCCATTGTGATAATGTAAAAATGAAAATGTATTTTATTCTGTATGTTATAAGAATTACACTTACGAAAGTCAATAGTCTAATAACAAGGCACACTAAACTCGTCCATGAAGATTGGCCAAAAGTAAACAGCAGCCCATCACCACCAAAGAGAAGAGTTAATGATGTCGTTATAACTTTCATGTTAATCCAACGCTGACAATGCTGTCGTTACTTTACAGCAACGCTTAAAGACATTAATCGCTGTTATTATTTTACCCGTCTGAGGGTTATATGGAAGACGTAGCTAAAAGCGATAACATCGCTCATTTTACTTTTTACCTATACTAGCGACCCGCCACGGGTGCAATGCTAATACTAAAACCTTCCTCTTGAATTACTCTATCTATTAAAAAAAACCGCATCAAAATCCGTTGCGTAGTTTTAAAGATTTAAGCATACATAGGGATATAGGGACAGAGAAAGCGACTTTGTTTTATACTATTTAGTGATATTTTTTGCGTTGTATTGTGTGTGTTGAAAGCGATGCTATTCTAACAACGTTGTCGTTGTTACAACTGATAACGTTACTATTGTCTCATTTAACTCACTATGACAACATTATGTCACTGTCGTTACGTTGTGACTTGTGACAACTTTGACGTTGACGTTGAATAATTCAATAAATTTCTTGTCTTTTGCAGAGAGTTCGTGAATTCCCAGCTGTGAGACCATCTCCAAGAGTCAAAAACTTTACTGCCTCGCTTTTTATACCACTAGAAATACAAACCGACTGACACACCAAACATTTGATGTGAACTACCTAGACGTCAATTAATTAGTCAGCGAACGGAAAAAGTATATAAAAAAGTGATATGATCATACCGAGAGTTTAAGTTACTACCACAGAATAAGTAATAATAGTACTACTAAACCCTGTTTTTATAAAGTTAAAGTTGAATTTCTCTTCAATACTTGGTACACAGAAAAAGTACATTAGGTATATTATAAGTTCACAAAATTATTAATACCAGTTTTCCTGAAATCTAGAGTGAAAAGTCCCTTTCGGACCATCAAGTTGAATTCGCGTAAAGTTGAAATCCCAAAATGTAGGATTTCCCAGAATGTTGAATTATTTTAATTTCGTAAAATGTTGAATTCTCATAAAGTTGAAATTCCAAAATGTTGAAATCCCAAAATGTTAAATTCCCCAGAGTTTAATGTAAAGTTTGCAGACATTTATGTGTCGGTATTGTAAAACATTTTTTTATTTGAACCCGGTCCGGCGATGGGCTCACCACCTACGTTTAGGTGTCCAAAGAATATCTCGTGAAATGTGGGTATATCCAGTAATGGAATACCTCTGCCTACCCCCTCGGGGATGAAAGGCGTGAGATTATACTATACTTATACTATATAACTTTTAGGGAATGCGACTTTACGCGAATTCAAATTGATGGTCCAAAAGGGAAAATTCGACGTATTTGAAGCCAATACTATTAGAATCACCTAAACATTTTACAAGTTGGATTTACAAATTTCTTTTATTAAATTACTTTCTGTATTACTGCATGTTACAATAGGTATAATTTATGTCGTATAGCAGTTAAAAAGTAATATTATACACTATAACATAGTATAACTAAATGATTTGGCTAGGCATTCAACTACGCGATTTGGTCTGTATAACAATTTTGGTGCCAAAAACTAGAGATTTGCAAAGATATTATATATTATAGAAAGACGAGAGATTTGTATGTAAGTGTATACTTTTTCCGTTCACAATTCTTTCGCCTACATAAAAGTTTGTAGCAATTACACCTAAGTGATACGTCGTGCTCAACGTAGTATAATTATTTATTATTGCCTATTTATTTTAATACGTAAGTTTGCTGATAGAGTGAATAAAGATTTTCTAGAAATTACTGTTTTATTGTTTGGAGATTTGGACGTCAGGCTTGAAGTTTAACAAAAATCATAACCTTCCTAAATAAATTAGAATCATGATGAGTAATAAAATTATAAGTACTTCTTAGTTTTCCAGTATAATTTTGCAGAAGGCGCGATTCTAGGTCTGTAGGTGTTCCACTGGAACATCATCACCGAGCAATATAATGCAGAATTTTCCGTATTTTGTTAGGTTTCGATGGAGTTGACACCAAAAACGTGTGAAGAAAAGATTGTCACCCTAAAATTAAGTAAACAAATATTTTTTTCCCACCTCTGGTTATACATAGCTACAGACACTAGTAAAAGTGTTCTGTGACACTAGCACCATAAGATCTCATTGATGAAATATATTCCTTTTGTTAATAATCAAATGTCAAAAATCTTTAAAGTGAAATGTCTTGTAAAATTTTATAACTTTTAATAAAAATTATAAAATGGTCAAAAAACGTATAAAAACACCAATAATAATAAATATAGCATAATAACTATTGAATATGGTTGTCGGGTAAGTCATAATGTATATCATAAATCTCATAAATGATGTTTTATACAACATGAATCGCGGGTAAAATTATCTTGTATCTAACATCATCATCCATCATCAACCCGTAACAGCCCACTGCTTAGCTAAGGGTCTTGCCTCACACATGAGGAAGTATGGGCTATAATCTCCCACGCGAGCCCACCGCGGATTGGGAGATGGTGTTAAGCTAGTGGCCACTTCACAGTCAAAATTTTTCAAGCCACCCAAGGGTATCTGACATGGCTTAACGACTTCCATTGTGCGTAAACACAACGAAAACCGGGACCAACAATTTAACGTACCTTCCGAAACACGAAAGCGCTCGTAATATAAATGCCACTAGGCGGTCACCCATCCACTGACTGACCGCGTCCAACTTTGCTTAACAAGTATGATCGTTACAAACACACTGGCACCGCAGGGGTACAAGCGCTTGTATCTATCCCTACTAGGTAATTAGCAAAAAGCACAGCTTCGTAAGGGCTCGCAACATTATATCTATAGCAAGATTTTCTCTAACATAAACTCAATTTTACTGGATTTAGATGTTACATCCCAGTGAGCATTATAACATAACTAGCAGCACCCCGCGGTTTCACCCGCGTAGTTCCCATTCCCGTGGGAATATCGGAATAAAAAGTATCCTATGTCCGTCTCCTGGTTCTAAGCTACCTCCCCACCAACTTTCAGCCAAATCGGTTCAGCCATTAACGCGTGATGCCGTGACCAAGGGAAAAAGGGATTCATTTTTATATATATAGATTAAATAATATCATTGTTACATAAAAAAAAACTGTTTGCTTCAATATATTTCAATCTCTCTCTCCTAAGGCGCTAGTTACGTACATACATACGTTCACACCTTTTGTAAGTCTTGCTTTATTTTATTTACACTAATATTATAAAGAGAAAAGATTTGTATTTTTGTATATTTGTAACGAATAAACTCAAAAACTACTGGACCGATTTCAAAAATTCTTTCATTGACGGAAAGCTACAATACCCATGAGTAACATAGGCTATATTTTATCCCTGTATTCCCACGGGAACGGGAACTACGCGGCAACCGAGCAGAACCGCTACGGGTGCAACCGAGCAGAACCGCTAGTATATTATATCATATCTTTGCAAATAGATTAATATTAGCGACAAGCGCGTCGCTAACCGCCGGTGTTCTGGTGCTCCAAGTGGCAGTGTTGCCGCTCATCTTCAAGTATAGCAAGTCTGTCCAGCGGAAAATGGTATTTTCTAACTGCAGTAAGTTTTATTGAATTCTACAGAATTCTTAACGCCTGACGAATATGAAACAGCAAAGACATGGTTACGCCTGACAATATGAAATAGTAAACTCGTGCTGACATAATTGCTATTTTATATTGTTAGGCGTGTATATGCGGTGCCATAAATACTTTGTAATATTTAATATTTTCAGTAAATTATCCAAGAAATCTTGACTACGATAATCCTTCAAGCTGTAATGTCATCGGTGGCAGGAACTTTTACATAGATTATCAATCCAATGTAGATGAATGTCCTATAAAACTAGGTAAGTCAAATTACAAATGACCACTCTAAAGAGAAAATGTTGTTACTAATTTACTGAAATAACAATGAAAATAAAAATGTTAGTGAATTTACTTCGTTTTTTTAATTCGCACAGATGTCGCTGTTTACTAGTGTTTACAAAAATCTATTAAAATGTGTACTACCTAATTTTGGCAGCGTTGTTTCTTTACATTTTTAAATTAGGAATTTTAAGAAATTTATTATAAGTCGATTAATAATACTTAAAAAACGATTATACGAAAAAGAGCAGGGATAGCCTTACGGTTATTTTACACATTATGATAATCAGTGGTGAGGGTGGGCTCGAATCCTGGCATGTGCCGATAAGTTTTTCAAAACTTACGTAGGTACTTACATATTCATCACTACCTCGACGGTGAAGGAAAACATCGTGAGAAAACCAGCACGTCGATTAATATGAAAATCGATTATTGTTTTACGTCCCTGTAAGAACCCCCAAACCGAATTGATGTGTCCATCACTGTAAGTATAATAAGTGTATGGTCCTAGGTGTATGGCACATCATACCATGCTCTATGTTCCGAGAAGTATTCGTGATACGTGACTGCCTCACCGTCGACACGAGACTCCACAACGAGCTGACGAGGACCAAGAATACTGTGGTCTTATACTGCCATGGTACGTGTGAATTTTATTAGGTACTAGCGGTTTTGCGATTTCACTCGCGTAGTTCCCGTTCCCGTGGGAATACGGGAATGAAATATAGCCTATGTTACTCAGGGGTATTCTAGCTTTCACTTGGTGAAAGAATTTATATAGAAGATAGAAGACAAGATTGAAAAAATACTTTAGGAAATCAAAATGTTTTTATTCAATGAAGGTGCATATACTAGGTAGCTTGGCAGCTCTGAAGTTGCGCAAATGGCTACGCAATAAAAAAAAATTGTGACCAATTTACGGCACGAGGGGGTTTGCGCAGGCGAAGCCTATATTGAAAGAAGCCAAGTTAAAACAGCCGTACTTTAAGTCATCTTATTGTGACTTTATTTAAATAAATTTAAAATAAATAATCTCAAGCCTTATATCATCGAGGGGCCAAGCAGAGGTATTCCATTTCTGGATATACCCACTTTTCACCAGATATTATTTGGACCCCTAAACACGATAGGTGGTGACTGGTGAGTCCATCGCCCGACCGGGTCTTTACACTTGTCTCAGAATTCATTCTGGGACCTGCGGGTTTCCTCACGATGCTTTCCTTCACCGTCGAGCTAGTAATAAAATTTATCACTAGAAATATAGTAGGTACTCACTTTATTTATTGGTTATTAATACACTTTCAACACAGCTTTCTTCTTTCACGTCGTCCATTAGCCTCTTCTCTCTTTCCCACTCGCACACGCATTCCGTTCCATTTCATGTATCCTGCTTACGTGAAATACCTACACTTATACAGATATTTCTTCCAGGCAACTCGAACCACCGGGCGTCGCCACACCGGCTCCAGATGTACAAAGTCTTCCAGGAGATGGATTTCCATGTTATCACATTTGATTACAGAGGTATGTAGGGTGTACCTTAGTAGGTACTATACGTAGTGTACAATGTACCTAATCATGTATGAAAATGCATTAAAACCAGCAACCCTAACCACCCAAGTTTCATTATGGGATTAGTTTGACGCCGTTTTATTTCGCAATAAATAACTGTTGATCACTATTTTCTATGCGTGGACGGGGCTATTTTGGGTCCCAATAAAAATCGCCAACATTCAAACAGTTACTTAACTGAATGCCATTTCACACTGTTGGATATACCTACAAAGATTGTACGGCCTATATACGTCGGCCGCACGCGTCTGTCACACACTTTGGAAATGGCGCCATACATTTTCATACATTGATTATTGTCGCATGAGCCACGCGCGTCAGGCGCAACCCACGTTTAGATAGTAGGCCTGCAGATCATATTATATCTTTTATGATAAAGGTGGATAATCTTGGATGGATTTCAAGCAGGTATATGTATTCCTGAAGTGTTTTTTTAACAAATACCGACGTTCAACTTGTCTGTAATTTTGCGTATGACTTCCTCGTTGATGCCATACTTTCCAATAGGGTATGGTGACTCGTCGCAGATCCGGCCGACCGAGAAAGGCGTGGTGGAAGACGCTCTGGCTGTCTATGCTTGGCTGATGGAATCGCTCAACGAGAAGGAGAGGCCTCGCGTCCTGTTATGGGGACACTCCCTTGGTACTGTACCAGGTGCCTTCATCATCAATCTTTAACAGCCCACTGCTGAGCTAAGAGTCTTTCCTCACACTTTGGAGGTATGAACTATAATCTTACAGGCGAGCCCGCCGCGAATTGGGAGATGATGTTTTGGGACCCTAAAATCGAGATAGTTTTTCCCGCCTTCGATCGTTCGTTCAGCAAGGATTCACCTGAAAGAACTCTGTCGAACTGAGCGAATTTAGTAGACGGCAAAGAGATTTAAGCACTATCTGTTGATTGATGTAATGGACCATTTACACGAGGCCAATGGCCGAGATAATCCACTGACCCAATCCAAACTGGCTCCCAAACTGAATCCAATGCAGTGGACTGGCTCTATTTACATGAGGCCATTATTTGATTGGCTCTGTAAATGGCCTCGTGTATATGGTCCATAACTCGTGTAAATAGAGACAGTCCATTGCATTGTATTGCCTTCAAGCCTTTAATAAGGACAGTTGATGAATGGCGACTCACACACGAGGCCATTCCATGAGCCATTCCCCAGAGTCAATCCAATAATGGCCTCGTGTAAATAGAGGCTGTCCACTGCATGGGGTTGTCCTCAAGCCTTTCTTGTTCGCAGTTTGGATTGACTTATTGGATTTTCGTAGTGGATTGTCTCGGCCATTGGCCTCGTGTAAATGGTCCATAAATGTTCAGGCACTGCCGTGGCTGCGAACTTAGTGGCTCACCTGCCTGAGCTGTGCTCGGCTGCAGGGAAGCCCCAGTTGCCGCAGCCAGATGCCCTAGTGCTCGAAGCGCCCTTTAACAACCTCATAAATGAGATAGAGGCGCATCCTTTCTCTAAGGTAAGTTCGTTTCTCTATACTAAGTACTTTATATTTTACTAGCGACCCCCCCCGGCTTCGCACGGGTGCAATGCTAATACTAAAAACTTCCTCTTTGATCACTCTATCTATTAAAAAAACCGCATCATAATCCATTGCGTAGTTTTAAAGATTTAAGCATACAAGGGGCAAAGGGACATAGGGATATATAGGGATATAGGGACAGAGAAAGCGACTTTGTTTTATACTATGTAGTGATAATACCAAATAAAAAAAAGTGTAGTAGGTAATGCGATAAAACAAAACAAACAGAAGGAAAATATCGTGAGGAAACCCGCAGGTCCCAGAATTAATTCTGAGGCATGTGTAACACACCCGGTCCGGCGATGGGCTTAACACATATCACATTTAGGGGTCCAAAGAGTATCTCGTGAAAAGTGGGTACTTATATCCAGAAATGGAAATACCTCTGCCTCGAGGATAAAAGACGTGAGATTTTTTTTATTTTACCAGTTCGTCTCCTGGCTCCCGTATTACAAGGAGACATTTCTCAAGCCATTCTCGTCGTCGCCAGAATATTCGTTCACGACGGACCAGTACCTGGCCAGCGCACCTCACGTGCCCATCCTGATGCTGCACTGTAGAGGAGACAGGATTGTGCCCTACGAACTCGCCGTGAAGGTAAAGAAGAGTTTTGCCCCGCTTCTTCTCAACCATACATGCTGAATCGAGTTGAAATGACTTTCAATAAGTGGCCTTATAGTCCAGAGCAGTGATAGCCTTACGGTTATAGAGCCCGCTTCTCATAATTATAATCAGAGAGGCTCGGGTTCAAATCCTGGCAAGTACCAATGAGTTTTTAAAAAAAATACGTACATATTCATCGGCAGCTCCATATCCACTTTTCACGAGATATTCTTTGGACCCTTAAACGTGATAAATGCTTATCGCCGGACCGGGTCTGTTACACATGCCTCAGAATAAATTCTGAGACCTGCGGGTTTCCTCACGATGTTTTCCTTCACTGTCGAGCTGGTGATAAATATGTACCTACGTAAGTTTTGAAAAACTCTTTGGTACCTACATGCAGCAGGCTCTTTAACCATAAGGCTATCACTGCTCTTGGTTGTTTTATTTTTTTATAAATTGCTATAATTGAAAAATAAATTCGAAATATATTTTTAGATGTGTTATAGGATAATCCTATTATAGTAAATGATGAGTTGCAATTTGATTGATAGGCCTGTTGGCTCAGTTGGAAGTGCCTTCTAGCGGTCGCGGGTTCGATCCCCGCTCGGGGCCAACATTTTTGTGCATGAACATGTCTGTTGGCTTCGTGTCTGGTTGTTTAATATTCAGTACCCATAGTACCTAGAAGTCTTGCCTAGTTTGGGACTAAATAACCGTGTGTGAATTGTGTCTCACAATATATATTTATAATTTAATTTCGATTCAGTCAAATAACCTATTTTGATTTGTAGCTCCACGACGTGGTGAAGAAATCCCGGAGTGGGGACGGGGCTCCGCTAATGTTCCATACATTTGAGCGCGGCCAGGGCCTCGGTCACAACAACCTGTGTGAGGCCAGGGACCTGAGGAGTGTTGTTGAGTAAGAAACTTTCGAACACGTTTGCCAGAGGAATGAACGAGTCCCCAGGAGAATGAACAAGTTGCCAGGGGAATGAAAAAGTTTGACAGGGGAATGACAAAATTTGCCAGGGAAATTAACAAGTTTGCCACGGGAATTAATAAGTTTTAAGAAATTAACAAGTTTGTTTTTGGAATATATCACGGCAATGGGTCCAAAGATTATACCTACTCTGGTGAAACGTAGGCATTTCTAGAAATGGAAAACCTCTACCTACCCCTTCGGGGATAAAAGGCGTGAGATTTTTTTTATGGAAACGAACACGTTTTCCAAAGGAATGACTCAGTTTTCGAGGTCAATGAACAAGTTTCTTAGGGGAATGAACCTTCAGTTTACCAGAGGAATAAACAAGTTTTGCTAGTACTTCGAATGAATTCTATGAGCTGCTGTTTTTTGGCTTGACTTAACTGGACTGGGGATCTCCCCAGTCCCCTGTTTTGCATCTGCAGAACAGGGTACTCTACCCTACGGCTTATAAACTAAGAAGTAGTAAAATTTAAATAATTATTTTCTTTTACAGAAATTTTATGACGGTACTGAAGAAAAACCAGTGAACTTTATTATGTGAAAAAGTCGAGTTTGTGTAGATTATTCTTAATAAGTATTTGGCGTTTGGAATATGTATATGGTATTTAATCATAAAAATGTCTTTCACTCGTCTGTCTATATAAATGAAAATTAAATGCTGTTTTTTGGTAAGCGCTTCGCTTGAGAAAGACTGGTTCAATACGGCTCTGTATGCATAGTAGCAGTAGTAGTTCCCTAAACCTAAATCCGGACTATAACGACAATTTAAGAAATATGCATACAGAGCAGTGATAGCCCGAACGATTAAAGAGCCGGCCGAAAATCAGTGAGGCTCGGGTTTGAATCCTGGCATGTACCAATGAGTTTTTCAAAAACTTACGTACATATTTATCACTATCTCGACGGTGAAGGAAAACATCGTGAGGAAACCCGCAGGTCTCAGCATTAATTCTGAGACACGTGTAAACAGACCCGGTCCGGCGATGGGCTCACCACCTATCACGTTTAGGTTTCCAATATATCTCGTTAAATGTGGGTATATCCAGTAATGGAATACCTGTGCCTACCCCCTCGGGGATAAAAAAGGCGTGAGATTATATATATATATATATATTAGAGATGAAACGGATATCCGGTAACTATCCGGTATCCGGCCTATCCGGCCTTGTTTTCACTATCCGGCCGGATACCGGATAGTAATACAGTATCCGGCCGGATACCGGATAATAATTTTTTTTAAAATCTCATTATTTTGCACAAGGCAAATCATACTCCAATAGGACTATGGACACCGTTAATTTTTATAATCACACATCAAAAATGTTTGTTTTATTATTTATTATTAGTTTGATACACAAAATTAACAAGTGAAATTTTAACCTGACACAATAAACATACCGCGTACTTGTTATCGTCACTGTTTAAATCTAAATATTGCCATATTGGCGATCGTGTTTTTGATGACGACATTTCTTGTTAATCTATCAGGATTCAAACATAAAATCACGACGACAAGTGATAAACAATGAAATAAACAACAAACGAACTGAGAAACAAACTGATCGGTTTAACTCAATAAAGGGCCGAATATCCGGCAGCCGGATATCCGGCGCTCCGGCCTAGTAGCTAGCCGAATATCCGGTATCCGGTATCCGGCCAAACTACTATCCGTTTCATCTCTAATATATATATATATATATAAGCATACAGAGACGTAATGAACCAGTTTTTCTCAAGCGAAGCGCTTACCAACAAACAGCATTTAATTTTAAACTGGAAAATTGGACAGGACCAATAAATAATTCGGGAAAAACTAAGAGCTTTTTAAGAACAATGTCTTTGAAAAAATAGGTATCTACTTACACACACACTAATTATGCAATTATTTTTATACACCCTTAATATAGGTACTTAAAACTACTTAGGTCTTACACACTTAAAATTAAAGTAATCTATCAGTTTCTGTAGATACTTGAGAAAGCCAGGCATTAAACTTAAATCTCACTACAATTAATAACTTGAAAGATAAAAAAAAAACTATCATAGACATCCAATGCTAACGCATTTCGCACTAATCTGTTATCAAAGTACTAAAACTTGAATTTAACCCCTATTCCTTATCACAGAACGCATAAAATAGTGTGCACTAAATATTTACTCGTTTACCCCTGCCAAGGGAGCATAAAATACCCTGAGAGTGGCACTCGTGGTTTCGAACGCAATCTCGCCACATGTGCGTTTAGTTTCGGAACGCACCTCGCAAATATTCATTACTGGCAACCCCGTTGCGAAAATTGGCGCCAAATCTCTTGACGGGAGTTTTTTGTAGTGATGGGGTGTTTTTTTTATAGTGTTGTCGATGATTCGATAGGTTGTTAATATAAGGCCGTGCCACGACAAGGTATAAATTAAGTAGGTACCTCAATGAACTTTTACAGAGTTTCGTACAGTTATGAATTAACCAAATCCATTTAACAGGTTCTGATCTATCCTTATTCGTAGGCTCTGATGAAAATATTCAGTAAAAAGCATCATTATGAAATCAAATCAATCTGCAATTATAAATGTCAAATTAATTAACTCTGTTAGTTTGTTTACCGGCTAAACCGTCGATCAATTTCATTCAATAGTTTTTTATTGTGAACTTAAAAAAAAGAGATGTAGGTAATACAATAAAGTACAATGGATCTTATTTAACTGGCTTGTTGGCTCAGTTGGTAGTGACCCTGCCTTCTGAGTCTTAGGTCGCGGGTTCGATCCCCGTCCGATACCCGTCTGTTGGCTTCGTGTCTGGTCGTTTAATATTTATTTAAGTATGTTTATCAGTTGTTTAGTACCCATAGCATAGCACAGGCTCTGCCTAGTTTGGGACTAAACAACCGTGTGTGAATTGTGTCAAACAATTTATTATTATTATTATATTTTGCTATTAGCAATCTCTTCCAGGCAACCTTAGTATAGATGAAACTGAAGGATTACAACTATTTACATTTATGTTATCGACAAATGATGTCTCGTGTAGAAGGAAAGTCACAACACCCACTAGGGGTGAAATTTAATATTATTCATAATAGCAACACGCGTTTGTTTTACCATTTCGCGGTTAGATTCATTCGAACCCCATTATTAAAAAAAAACCACATGATAGCCACATGATATCAGCAACTCTATTATTCTATATTCTATATTCTTGAAAATACCCAGTGTTCACCAGTAACCATTTCTAAACGCATATTAAAAGTAAATAATTTGAGAGAAGTTCCTAAGTATATTTTCTAAAGGTAGGTAGTTAGTATGCTATTTTTTTCATAGTTCAAAAACAAGGCTTATGCTTTATAACATAACATAAGAAAAAAATTAAAAATAATTGTTTTAGAAAAAAAAAAAACTCACGCCTTTCGTCCCCGAGGGGGTAGGCAGAGGTATTCCATTACTGGACATACCCACATTTCACGAGATACATTGGACCCCTAAACGTGATAGGTGGTGAGCCCATCGCCGGACCGGGTCTATTTACACATGTCTCAGAACTAATTCTGAGACCTGCTGGTTTCCTCACGATGTTTTCCTTCACCGTCGAGCTAGTGATAGTACGTAAGTTTTTTGAAAAACTCATTGGTACATGCCAGGATTCGAACCCGAGCCTCACTGATTTTCGACCGGCTCTTTAACCGTCCGGGCTATCCCTGCTCTCTTGTTTTTTAATATAACATATGAAAAAATACTTTGTAATCCGCTAATGAAGCCCAAATCAAATCAAAATTCATTTAATTCTGTAAGTTAATAAAAAAAAACTGAAAGAAACGTCTAGTAAAAAGGTATTCTGTCCATGGAAGTTGACTAAATTTACAGTCCAGAGCACGTGGAGCTTGACACATTCGACTTTGTAGCGTTCTTATTACAAGAACCTTAGAGGTCAGACTCGCCTACAAGTGTAAAGCTTCATGTGATCTTGATTGTGCTTACCTAAACAGCAGCCTATCTGTACCGATGAGTTTCTGGTTCCAAAATGCAGTAGGTATCCCGAGAAGAACCAGCAACAAATTTAAGTGCAGCTCTTTTTAACGTCATTCCTAATAATTATTATGATTTACAGCTTATTAATAACTGGCGGCTCTGTGCGGTTTTACCAGCGTAGTTCCTGTTCCCGTGGTAATACGGGAATAAAATATAGCCTATGTTATATAGTCAGGGACATCGTAGCATACTATTGGTGAAGGAATTTCTAAAATCGGTCCAGTAGTTTTTGAGTTTACTCGTTACAAACATACAAAAATTCAAATCTTTCCTCTTTATAATGTTAGTGTAGATAGTGTATATGGGACAAAATCACAATAGTGGAATTTTGTACGTACTGGCATGTGGGACTGGTATTTACAGAAAATATAAATATTTGCTGGTATTAGATTAATATTTAGACTATGTCTGGGGTCTACACCCGATTTTGTTAAAATCTAATTACATTTAATACCTGAAAAGTTACTTCAAACACCCCATCTCGTCAGTATTCCGGTTGCAATTGGCCTTTCCTTTTTTACTTAATAATAATAATAATAATAATAAATTGTGGGACACAATTCACACACGGTTATTTAGTCCCAAACTAGGCAGAGCCTGTGCTATGGGTACTAAACAACTGATAAACATACTTAAATAAATATTAAACGACCAGACACGAAGCCAACAGACATGTTCATGCACACAAATGTTGGCCCCGAGCGGGGATCGAACCCGCGACCTCCGACTCAGAAGGCAGGGTCACTACCGACTGAGCCAACAGGCCCGTCTTAATGTCCTGTTAGATGTATAATTACAGAATAAAGTGGACTTTGACAGTAAAACTATAAACTAGAATAGTTTTCGGACCGTTTAAGAGTCATTTTGTAAATATATTTCATTATTTGATAGGTTTATAATCATTTTGCATTTTGCAACTCGGTTTTGGGTCAAAATTCTAGAGCGTCGTATTTGCTATAGTAAAAACACACGTAGGAAATACTTCACACCGTGGCCGCTTAGGTAGTTAAACAGAATGCCTTTCGCTGCGTATCCCACACACCCTTTGAAGGACTAACGTCCCTCCGTAAGGACGCATCATCGACAAGGAAAATGCTGTTGCCAGCCGATTTCTGAAAAATTCAATGTGTAATTACGACTGTAATTTTTAGATTATTGTTTTTTTTAATGTAGAACGACGGAATGTTTACTTAAGTTACTGGTTCTAATGTTTTAAACTTGCTAAATATACTTTAAATACCCGTTTTTAGCCAAAACCCACAGGATCATCAGTATTCCACGTCAATAATAGTCAGTATTCCGTTATTCTGGCTGACGGAATACTGACGGTTTACGGAATACTGATGAAATCTGGTGGAATACTGACAAATAAATCACTGAAATAATGTCCTAACTGTCAGATTATCTTCTTATTATTGTTTTTGTTACATCCTGGATTAACTTTTGTTTCAATCGTTTATTGTATTTTGTCTATTTTTTGGATTAGAGCATTCCGAAAGTCAGTATTCCGTATTTTTATCAAATGCGTATATTTCCTTTATTTATGATTAAATCGGCTGGCCCACTTTAAATGCTACTAAAGCAACCCAAGAAAGTCCCCCAAGTTAAGTTTTAGCAAAATATTCCCACAAAAGTGCATTTCGAAAGCACTACCATAATAATTCCACTTTTGAGATTTAGTCGCATTGATTCCTAGCCTGGCATTTTTTTATACAAAGGGAGATTCCCTTTGTATAAAAAAAATGCGTCAAGAGCATTTTTGATTCATCGGAAAACATCATTTGTTTGATCACCCTGTATTTAAAAAGTAATTGTGTGTTCCTTTAAAAGCACCTTGTAAGCCCGGGGTCTCTTTAAACCCTGCATTTTCTTCCATTACGACAATGAAATGGCCGCAGGGTGGCAAACCGCGATATTAAAACGGACAGGGAAGACTGTAACATTTTAATTATAGCTAAAACAACTTTAGGGTTCCGTCTCCCTCACAATGGAAAAGTTAAACCCTTTGAGCACCAGCAAATTTACATTAGTACTTATAGGTAGTATTCTAATGTCTGTGGTATAGGTACTTATGTTATAAATAAAATAAAATAAATAAATAAATAATCTCACTCCTTTTATCTCCGAGGGGGTAGGCAGAGGTATTCCATTACTGGATATACCCGCATTTCACGAGATATATTGGACCCCTAAACGGGATAGGTGGTGAGCCCATCGCCGGACCGGGTCTATTTACACATCGCACCTGAAATTAAAGACCGACACAACTCAAAAAAGTGAGTTTCGAGAAAACTCAAGTTAAAGTTTTGTCGTCATTTTTGACCAAGTTCTGTTCCAAATTAGGGTATTTTACTTATTTTAAAATTTAGCTTGAAGTGTATATTTCCGATTAAAATAACTTATATTGTAGAAAACTAACAAGATTATCAAGTTTTGAGGTATATTTGATTAGTACTTCGACTTGTGTCTATATTGCCCGGTTTTCAAAAATATATTTTGCAATGTGTCGTTTTAGCCTTCATTTTATAATTCAAGAAATGAAAAAGGAGATGTCCTAACTCAAAATATGACTATTTAGACAAACTTCAAAACACGAATATATAAAAACAATGTGTATTAATTCAAAATATGCCTGTTATGACTACTTTCAATAACTGGGGAATTTAAAAATAGGTGTATCAAGTCAAAATGCAAAAACAATTATAAGAATGAATTCTTTATAATAAAGCAAGAAAACAATTAAATGTTAACTTTTCAATGTTCAGAAATTAAAATCAGTATAAAATCTAAAATATACACTCCTACAATAACCAAAATACTCTGAATTTAAATAGGTTTTACCTACGAATATAACATTACGGTCATAATTAATAATACACGGTTATAATAGGTGTTCATTCAGTTTTTAAAAAGTAAATTTGAGTGATAATAATAAAAAAAATGATTTTTTTGCTAAAAAAGTAATTATTACAATAAAGTAAATCATAATGTTATCGTCATAGTATTTTATCATCATCATTAATCTTGCAATAAATCCACTAACAGGACGATATCAATCGGCAAAATGCAAGCAGAGATGTGTTTCCCATTTATGTTTCTCAATACATTCCATCCAAATCAGCGTCGTAAATTATCTTCTATGCATTCGTGAATAATTTATTTGGTTCTGGACTTGGACCGTAAAGGTATATCAGCACTTCGATCGTCTTAACATCCCTGCAGAGACTGCCGGACGCCAAAGTCGGAGGCTTTTTCATAGTCCGAAAATGCTATGTACAGTGGTTGATTGTAGTCCTTACACTTTCACGCTTCACGTAAGACTATCACGTAATAGCCCTTGAAAACAGATAATAAATATTGGTTAGGAACTTAAAAAACAACCACGATATTCCTACTCCATGACCTAGGAGTTCTCCCACAGTTCATAACGAAGTTTAAGACACATTGGTGTTTCTTGACTTTAAAAACTGTGATGTTATTCAGTCTTCACCAGGTCCTTTTCCATTCTTCAACAGTTTCGACAGCATTTCAATTTCATAAAAGCTGATCTCCGGGAGATCATCCGTATAGTGGCGGGTCAGTGCTGCTCTATTATCATCATTAGGTACTGGCTTCCGGACAAATTGAATGCAAAGTGCACAACAGGCTATAAAAGTTTTCAATCTCAGCCAAGATCCCCAACTTGAAGACAATGGTTTCACCTACACTTGTAAGGAACAGCGTTAGGTGGCTTGTACCCGATCCGTGCTTAAACTCATTACGTAGAGCCCCAACATTGCTCAGTCGCTCATTCGATACGAAGAGTGTTGAGGTCAAAGTAATGTTTTCTGTCAGCGTTGTGGGATTTATCAATGTCTCACTACTAAATATCAATAATAGGCTATTGATAAATCTTCCAACTAGTTCAGTCGCCTTTCATAAATAAACATTTGGTTAGAATTTTCCCCTGCTTGACCGATGCCCTTGGAAATCAGCGACACAATTATATATTTTTATTGTTATTACTCAAACTAACAAATTATAATAAAGTAACATTCGCTGCTAATAAAGTAAAAATTGCTTGTTTAGGTCTATATCTAGGTACTTATACTATAACTGTGCAAAGCGGTTTGCTTCCATCATTAAATACAGTTTCATTTTCATAATTACTATGACTATTATGATGGTTGATCTTCTAATTGACCTGCAATTTATAAATACAATACTAAGTTTTATGACAGAAAACAGGTTATAGAGACACAAGTCAAAATAAGAAATCCTAAACACCGAATACTAAAAAGTTTGAAGTGGCATAACACAAAATTTTTTGCTAACAAAGAGACACAAATAAAAATAATGCACAGAAAATATCAGAAATCGTCAAGTACAAAAAGTTAAGATAGTCATAACTCAAAATAATCCCGAAAATTGTAAACATTTAACTAGTTTAAACAGGCATAATTAAAATTGTGTCTTTTTTGACTTTCTTACTGTTCTCAAATTCCGTCGCTTGCGCGTATTATTTCGTGTTGTGCCAATGCGGCGCTTGCGTTTGGGACGACGCCTGCGGATCAACTAAGAAAGTCCTGTCTTCCCTTTCGGCGCGATGCAAATCGCGGCAAGTCAAAAGAGACATTTAGGTATGTAAAATTGCCTAGAATTCACGTATAATTATACGAGTTTTACCAGTCGAAAGAGAAAAATATAGCGGATTTTTTGATAATAAAAGGTCAATTTCGTCAAATTTGGAGTTGTGTCGGTCTTTGATTTCAGGTGCGACATGTCTCAGAATTAATTCTGAGACTTGCGGGTTTCCTCACGATGTTTTCCTTCACCGTCGAACTACTGAAAAATATGTAAGTAAGTTTTTGAAAAACTCATTGGTACATTCCAGGATTCGAACCTGAACCTCACTGATTTTCGGCCGGCTCTTGCACTATTACGTAATACTGTTCTAATTTTTATTTTAAATTGTGGGACACAATTCACACACGGTTATTCAGTCCCAAACTAGACAGAGCCTGTACCACAGACCAGTTTAAATAAAGGTCTCTGCCTGTACTATGGGTACTGAACAAACGATAAACATACTTAAAAAAAAGAAACACCCAGACACGAAGCCAACAGACATACATTTTCCATACAAAATTTTCATTTTAAGATATTAATATAGTAGGCAGGCATATAATAGGCAATCAAATACCCTATTGGGTGACTACCCAGTTGACTGCCTAGTCAAATAAGTCAGTGTTTATGATTTATCAAAACGAAAAACTGATACGGAAAATATACTGAATAGTAACTTATTAGTTTTTATTTAATAATTGCTAGCAATAAAAAAGCAAAAAATTATGTCATAATAAAACGAGTACTTACGTACCTGCTCGTTTTATTAAATTATTACATTAAAATATTTTACAATTGGAAAATGAAAATCGAAATAGGGATTTTTTTGTGGTTAGTACTTAAAGATAATCTTTTTCATGAATGATTAATCTCGATAATGGCAAATAGCCTATGTAAGTAACACATGCAATGAAAAGTACGGAACCCTCCAAAGTATAAATCCTACTGGTACTTGAACCTCGTTCGTGACAACCAGTGACTCTATAAGCTTGCTTTCTAATTTCATGTTTTAATGCCTTGAATGTTTTTGTCTGTTTTCACAATGACGAAATTAAAAAATATTTTTCGTTGTGGAATAAAAGTACCTACCTAGTTTGTTTCGGTAAATTACGTATAAGCCTTTTTTATACTTAGTTGGCTTAGTGGTAGTTACCTAGAGACTTGGGTTCGAAACCATGTAGATAGATACAAATGTAATTTTCAAATTGTACCTACTTGCATATTTATCACTCGTTCGAAAAAACATCGTGAGGAAGGAAACCCACAGGTCTCAGAAAATATTCTGAACCAATGTAGCAGGGCCCGGCCGAGCGGTCTTACAATATGACAGATAAGAAAAACTTTTACGAATTTCCTACGGGAACGGGAAAACATTACATTAAGTTGCTGCTACTACAGTACATAATTTAGTTGTTACCTATGTAGTACTAGCGACCCGCCCCGGCTTCGCACGGGTGCAATACTAACACTAAAACCTTCCCCTTGAATCACTCTATCTATTAAAAAAACCGCATCAAAATTCGTTGCGTAGTTTTAAAGATTTAAGCATACAAAGGGACATAGGGATATGGATATAGGGACAGAGAAAGCGACTTTGTTTTATACTATGTAGTGATGATGTAGTGAAGCGCAAGCAGTCTAAGCAGCTACAACAGTACACGTAAGTAGGCACTGCCTGCTAGTAGGTAGGCCTATTACATAACAAGTTAACAACTAAATTATGTAGTGAGCAGCCTAAGCATCTAATTTTGTTAAAAATAAAATGACGCAGCTATTCTATCGGTATTTCGTTACGCTTACGAAACATTAATTTTCGTTGCCGGTTGAGTCTGAAGCCTTATAGTGGCGAAGATAACCTACGTAGCCTATTTAACCTGACCTTTGCCTACACGGTGTAATAAACTACCCTTGGTAACCTAAAACAAGGACATACTCGCAAAAAAAACAGTCAAGTGCGAGTGCAAGATTTTAAGAAAACTCTATCTGCCATCCTCATTAGTAGGTATCAAAGAGATTTAAATATAATAGGGCATAGAGGGGGCATTGGGAATATTTTCATACAAAACTTTGAAGCCTAAGCGTCATGTCCTTGTCATGTCAGTTAGTACGAACGCGAGCAGCTGTCATTGGGTCGAAATTGTACAGACTTATTCCACTTGGAATAACTTTTGACTTCAAATTTTTCTCGCTTTGTCCCCTCTATGCCTTATTATATTTTAATCTCTTATTAATGTACCTATAGAAGATTTAAATTTAAAATGATTATATTTTGTTATTTTCTGTTTAAAAAATATGTCTAATATATAACTCACTAGCAGCGCCCCGCGGTTTCACCCGCGTAGTTCCTGTTCCCGTGGGAATACGGGGATAAAATATAACCTATGTGTTATTCTGATGTATAAGCTATATAACTGTAAAGTTTCATCAAAATCCGTTCAGTAGTTTTTGCGTGAAAAAGGAACAAACATACATCCAGACATCCATCAAAACAAACTTTCGCATTTATAATATTAGTAGGATATAGCAATTTTACCTATGTTAGAGAAATAAAATATTTTGAATTAGAGACGAACTTGCCCAATGAGGGTTCGATATCTCTATTAAAATATTTTTAGATTTTTAAATAGAGACGTGGTAAAAAAACCATTTTTATGACAAAAGTTATAAGGATTTGAAAAATTTGAGGAATACTTACCTACTGCCAGGCAGAATTTAATATTCTTTATGAAGTAGGTACAGCTTTAAATGTTATGAAGTCATTACTTCGCAAGACTACGGAAATAGGTAATTTACATCGCTGAGGCCGTGTAACTTTAGGTAGGTACTATTTTTGAAGATATTCGAAAAATTATTTTACAGAGTTTTAAATGGAATGTTTTTTTTAATGACCTAGTAATTCAATAGATACTTGTTTGTGTGATTACCTGTATTATTATCGTAATAAAAATGGTAGGTAATAGCTACGTAGTGTTGTGTCGTCGAAATATTTCAAGAAAAAAATAGGAAGAATTTTGTACTTTTTGAAATCGTTTTAATAATTTTTGAAACTTTTTTTTTACTTTTCGGAAAATTTTCCAAAGCTTTGATTTTTTGAAATTTACCCTACACTATACCTACGTAAGTCCTAATAGAGTAATTGACTGTATAGAAATAAAATGTTCCTATTGGCACCCTTTGGGTACAGAATCCTATTCAGAAGCTGATTTGACAAGTCAGTCAATACCCCATTGTTTTTCACCCATGTTTGTTTTATTAATTAAATACTTTTGGTATCATAGTGAACCTTCACTAAGATCTTTAGGCACTTCAACCTGTGTAGGTAACAACGTTTTAATTAATTCAGAACTAGAACCTAACCTACGTTGTAACCTCTAATTACCCGCTCACCTATTCATAGCCATCACTACCATTAAACATTAACTACCAAGGAGACTACACTCCCAATCCCACCCTCCCATAAATCATAAATGCACCGTTATTTATTATTACCGATTCAATTTCACCCACCTACGTTTCATTGTTTATTACGACGTCTCTACGACATACCTATATAACAAAAAGTATACTATGTCGTGAACTGGATGGCAGCCGAGAAAAAATACATCTCCTGGGCCCATTCTCCTTTTAAATAAAACAAAAGAGACTACAAAGACATGTCGGTAAAACAATTGAGCGCGCGTCGATAAAAAGTGGCACATCACTATTCACAAAGCACTCTGTTTTGGACTTTAAAATTGAGACGCTATGAGTCAAAACGCTCTGGATAGGAGCGGGGATTAAAACCGTTTGGAGCGCGGGAATCGAAAGTGGTTACATATTTATAAAATGGAATCGATTTTTAAATGAGCCAATGGTCGTGCTCGCTGTTAGAGGCGGGAAGTGGTAAGCTCCACCCAGCGTTGGCTGTCAGATGAATGTCTGTTGCGTATTTTTTGCTCATTCGCTCAGCGTCCGCCGACGCGAGCGGCCGCCTGTGACGTTAATGCATTTGAATATTTCATATTTTATAGTGTTTACTTCTCTGATTGTAATCCGAACCAATTTAGTTGGATATCTAATGATTTTTCAATCAGGAAATTTTATCGCTTCGTATGTTTCCTTCTAGTAAATTTTATTTTAATGCCAAAAGTAAATCTGCAAGTCGTCGACGCTTTGCTTTTGTCAATAAAAAATGAACATTCTCGTATTTTGAATGGTAATTTTAGCGTTTGTAGCGCAATTAGGCAGGAGTATGATTGAATAGCATGCTATAAAAATGATTTATGACCCTTAAAATGGATCTATAACATCTACGATCGCCCATAAAGATGAACAATTGAAATGTGTAACATTTGTCGTTCAGAATACATCGATATTTTACGAGCGTCGCAACAACACTACGCAATAAACTTGGAGCTAATTCTGCGAGCTTACAACCTTTGATACATGGGATTTTCCATCGCAAGCTATATCGTACCGATTTAGCTTTGAAATACTCCTATTGTGTCGGTGAAAACGACCCATGGACGCTCCTAACGATGCCTTATTTAGTTTAGTGCGCTCCAGTAGCAATAGATTAGCGTCATAAATAATAAACTCGTTTCGTAATAATGTAAATTGTAAGTAAAAAATCGTTTACGAAAATGTATAAACATTGCCTAATAAAGGCATGGCCATCTATAACAATCAATCCACCTGACGCAACAAAACGCTAAAGTTATAAATTACAGAAATCTGCTACACTTTACAAAAAAGATGAACGTAAAAAAATCAGTGTCCACCGCACGGTCCGAGCGGAGGAATGTCTATGGTCGTTCATTTTTTCTTACGTTCTTTTTTAAATATTCAAATCGAATCACCCAAATTAAGTAGCCATAAACGGAATCAGCTTCCAAATTTGAATATTTCATTCGTTTCGTGCTCGTATGAGCGCGTGCTTTGATTTGTGTGTGGGAAACGGGAGTGTGTGCGTACGATAGGGCAGTTTTAATTATCGATAAGATCTTTATTTTCGAGCACTACTTTAATAGACAGAGGGGTATCATGCGAAATGTATGTTAAGATTTATACATTGCACTAAATCTAATCAATCATTCAATCACTTTTATGAGCAAAACATTTAAATTTAATAAGTAGTAATAAAACCTAAGTCTGTTACATTATCACTTAAAAATCTTGCGGTTGAATTAAAAAAATAAAAATAAATAAAATAAAATAAACTTTATTACTCCTTAATAAAATGCTGACAAAAATGAGACACTCCCAGTAAGTAATAAAATACTTGTGTTGGGGTTGTCTCGCTCGTTCCCCGTGACAATTCTAGCGGAGTAGTAACTAAGTAACTAAAAGAAAACAAAATTGCTAGTTTTAGTGAATTATGTAGGTATAAAAGTATATTAAATCCCTCGATAATGTCATAAAATAAGAACCTAGTTACACCTAATCATCTAACGAGATGAGATAATAAACATCTACATTTAATAATATCAATATTAGTAGTTTAGGTATCGATGTCGATGTTTACAGAATAACAAACACGCGTCGCATCCCTATTTCTTTTCTCGCTCGGCGCACCGCGCGTTGATAAGGAAACATTTTAAATTAGTAGAAGAAGAGAAAAAATATTATAAAATTTATTTTTTATTTATATTTTATCACGAGCTCACAAAACGGGTAGCCGCTTGCTACCAGCGAACCGATATAAATTATATCATTTTTCACTGCGACATCCCTAACGGACGTAAAAAATGACGCTCCATTCAGTTCCAAGTTTGAAAGTTTTGCCGCGTTTTTTATTCGTTTCCGGGCGATGAGATTCCAATATTGAACTCCGTCGTTCGGTAAGTTGGAACAACTTTTTAAATTAGGTTCTTTACAGTACTCGCTTCGCCGTAACCCATTATCCTAGGTGCTTTATGAAGCACGCATTGGATACTTTTAGTTCAGAATATTTTTTAGGTGCGTTATAGGATGACTTTTGAGTGTCGGATTTTTATGTTCATGTGCGTGTTAGTTTGAACCGTACCGTATTCTATGGTTAATAATATTGGAATTTATAATTGTGAAGGGTTATTAATGAAAAGGTCCGTGAACTTTTATAATGGTCTAAGGTTCGGTCATCTTGTAAGAGATGACCCATTAGAGGAGCAGTTTTGTGTTGTAAATAAACATGTAAGGACATACTGGGGATAGTAAACTAGTTTCTGCCCCTGAATTTGATCACGTTCCGGGGTGAAAGTACCCTATGTCCTTCTTCATGACGCCAGCTGTTTTCGTGCCAAATTTCATAAAGATCGGTTTAGTGGTTTAGACACAGTTAGTGGACAGAGTTACTTTTGCATTCTATTACTAGCTATTTCGCGCACCTCCGTCTGCGTAGACTTTGCAAACCTCGTCTTCTAGGAACTGCAAGTTTCATTTGAAGAAAAGTAGACTATGTCCTTCTAAAGTTATAAACTATCGTCCCATTAAATATCATCAACATCGGTTTAGAGTTTAGAGGTTAAGATATAATATATGAAAGGGAAACATACCGAAAAAGTTACTTTCGAATTTTTAATATTAGTGTAGGATCTCAAATTAATCTAGTATTTTTACGCAGGTTTGCTCAAAGGGGATTATGGGTTTAAAAATAATCTGTCTGACTCTGTGACCTTTATTTATCAAAGTTAATTGAGTTAACACACAAATATTAACACAACGTTAACTTTTTTTAACCTAGTGTCAAAAAGTGAAAGAAAGAAGAAAATAAACGATAAAAAAAACTTACAAAACTTAACTGAAAACTTCCAATAAGGATCAACTCAAAACTCAAAAAAACGTTTGAAAAATAAAGACTTAAAAACAATCCTTAAAGAAAGAAGTTGTATGCTTTCTTTACTTTAAGTATAATGTTTTTTGTACCTAGTTTTGCCACCCCCTAAGGGTGTAAAGGCGTGATGATCTATATTTTACGATAAGCATTAGGGACGCAACGAGTACAAGCAAAGACCACCTAGTATGGTTCGACAAGAAGTTAGAAAACTTTAAATTTATAGAGGAGGTAAATACGTAAACAGATTTTTAAAAACCAGAGTTTGGAACGAAATTACGCTTGTAAATACTCTATGTTAGTCTTTGGATGTTTTTTTTATTTTGTAAATTATTGTAATCTTTTAGTATAAGTAGGTATATAAGAAGAAACTGACTGTCTGATTTTTTAACTCTAATATTATAAAGAGAAAAGATTTGTATTTTTATATGTTTGTAACGAATAAACTAAAAAACTACTGAACCGATTATAAATATTCTTTCACCAATGGAAAGCTACATTATTTTTGAGTAAGGCTATAGGTATTTGATTCCCGCATTCCCAAGGGAACGAGAACTAAGCGGGTGAAACCGCTCCTAACAACTAGTTAATAATAACAAGGATTTTATGAACGAGAATAAACATGCAACTTAATTTAATTATAAGTAGGATTTTGAGTAGTCCCACCCAACTAAAAGTACTGGCCACACTGGTACCCTTCTTTCCGCAGTCGGATAACAAACAGTGCTTCTTAGCTCCAAGACGATGTATAAAACCCGCAACCGACTCCCGGACTCGGCATAACGATAAACTGACAAAAATATCATAAATTTATACCGACCGCGCACTGAAAACTAAAAAAAACGTATTTAACATATATCTCACTTTTGTGGTACGCCGCCTAAGGAGGCTGAGGTTAGTATGGATACGATGCAATCCATGAAAGTTAAGAATAAAACATCCAAAATATGACACCTTGTTCCCGAGGGACTTGGCCGAGTTATTTCATTCCTGGATGTACCTACTTTTCAGTGTATTTTTCTTTTCTGAGCCCACCGTCGAACAGGGTGCTATTACACATCTAATGCGTTTTTCTTACGATGTTTTCAATCAAGCTGGTAATTAATACAGTTTTTTGTTTTTTTCCGTCCTCCTATAGATACTTTATTTATGTGACGTTGATGTCTTTTGTACTAAACCTATAATTATTTTTTTTTAGTACAAAAGACATCAACGTTTTTTTTAAAGCAAATTGATTTCAACGTAAATTGTATACTCCACAACAGCAGATTTTAAAAGATCGCTTCTGTTACAAGACTCCATAAAACAGATCCAACCACCATTGCAACAGTTCAAGTCAAGGAATCTTTTAATTTTATTTCTTGAAGTCACTTTTTATGATCTGTCAAAAAATTGGCTATTGTAAAATTACTACGGGAAAAAGGTGTTTTGGGTCAAGTCAAGTGTATTTTTTTAAGATAAAGCTTAGTTCACCTCCTAAATTTAATTTCGATATTCAAATCCTATAACAAAAGGTCGTATCCACACAAATCCAACACCCCTTATTCAGACCTCCTTCATTAGCCAGACAAAACCAATGACATTTACCATCGAAACCCGTCGCTTCAAAACGTCATAACTCCAAAACTGACCACGAAAACACAACTTACTGTAACGGTATTAAAGTTGAAATTTCTACATCAAGATTTAATGACATATACTGCCATGTTAAGGTGTGAAATGTGACATTTGAATCCACGCGGTTTGGTGTTCGATTCTTATTTTTTTCTTTTTGAAAGTTGGGGCACTAGTAGCCTCTTTATAGTGTTAGCGATCGCATACTTGAGAGTGCTATGATAAAGTACCTTACTTCATCAAATCATAACCCGCCAAGTAACGGAATGTAGACACAATAGGATTATATATTGTACTTGATCGCCGGTGGGATGTTGGTTAGTAACTGAGTTAACTTAATTCCTTATTTCCCAGCCGCGCCCAGTGCCCGTATTCACGGAGATTCGATATTCGACTCGGAATCGGAAAATCTGTGAATCCTTATGTCAAATATGACATTTGTGAATAGCCCATTTCCATTTATTTATTTATTTATTTATTGCATTCAATCTCTCGTATCCTTTTGACAGATTTTCCGATTCCGAGTCGAATATCGAATGTCGAATCTCCGTAAATACGAACCTAGGATGGGTTAGAAAGTGTTACGCTAGTCCTGTGAAAAAAAGCCATGTTAAGGTACCTGGGTGATATAGTGTTAGGAGACTAGGAGTATACATGTTCAATATACAATGAATCACAGAATAAGGGCTATTCCTTATACACCCCAATTAATATACCTATTAATTAAAAATGATGCATTCGTACTTTAGTTTTGCCTATCCAAATTTCTAAAATAAAGTTGGCTTCGAGCGGGATCGAACTCGCGAACTCCGGCTCAGAAGGCCGGCTCTTTAACCGTCCGGGCTATCACAAAGACGCAAACTTTCGGGAATATAACAGTTCGTACGTAATACCTGCATGTTAGCAGGTATATATAATATTATACTGGTTTATATCTTAGTACCGTTATTTTATTATTTAGTCCAGATTAAACAACTTCTAGACTTGCGTCTACATTTAATATCTAGGTTTTATGATGACTGTATGACTACGCCTACAGTGGCCATGAAACGAGCGTTATATAATGTTTATTATGGTATTATGTATTTAGAAGAATCTAAGACACTAATTTTAATAATTCTATTTTTCAAGCATTAATTTAAAACTAATAATTTTAATCATAATCATTTATTGATAGTTGTAGGTAGGCACAATTAGATCTTTTATAAACATAATAATATTGTTTATTCATATGTTTCAAGCCATTACAACTTGCCCTTTCGGCTCACAATATTATATTAAACTTGATAAAGACATAAACCAGGTGATAATTTACATAATTTAACCACATTCGATGTCAAAACAATTTCAAATAATAAAAGCAGAATTTAATATACAAACACAAAAATAATTTCAGAAGTCAAAGTTTAATTATCTGTCATTTTAATGTCATCAAAAAGTTCATTTCATCAATATGGAATATCGTTTACATTATAACTTTATGAAATAATAAAATGTACCTTTGACATTTGACCTTCAAATGACGTCACTTCGCCGGATGCAAGTGACATTTGACGCTTCTGTCGCCCAATCAGTCAGCATCGAGGCATATCGTACGATGATTTTTTGATTAAGGCCTCAGTATTGGAGTAATTCTCATTTCTTGTGGCCCCAACTCACCGCACATTAACTGGAATGCTTTCTAAGCGAGCAAGCGAATTTTATTATCGAGTACACACGGCTATACACATTTTATTATCATTACCTTAATTTTAAGGCTCATAGTAACTTGAATATAATAATTTCTAGAATAGGTACCTACTCGTACTACGAACTACAATCTTTTTTTAAAGCGATTTGCCAGTTACCTACAGAAAAAATACATTTTCATTTTCATTCATTGAGTCAGTGACGCCTATGAGTAGAACACTGCTTCGAAATGTGTTATAGAACTTATAGCTGAGCAAAAGAGACGCTTAAGAAACTCAATATTAAAAAAATGTACTTGATGATATTTTCGGTATGATCAGGTCTGTAGACGTAGGTATTCCTGAAAATTCCAAATTTTCACCAGTGCATGCATGCAGTGATAACATGATAACTGTACCACAGACTTATACATCCTTCAGAATAAATTTTGTAGCCTGCGTCTTAACTTTTTTTCCGTTGAGCTAGAAATAAATACATCTACATAATTTCTCAAAACTTAATGATCACCACCAATCGAACCCGGGTCCACCTACTAAACATCATAATTATCATAAAATATAACCCTTGTAGTTTGGTTTTATCGATTCATTATATTCTCTCTTTCTTTAGAAGAACGGTTGACTCGCAGATAATCCCTGTACCTAAGTATATCTACACAAATCCGCCATATCTACTATTTTCTAATTAAAAATTCTTCATCACTAAACACAATTTTTAAATATCTTAAAAAGAATAAGATTATTGGCCTTTCTGAAAACAGTCTTAAGAACCCTTTGGTCATTTTCTGCAAAACTTACTGTTTAGTGACAATCTTTTGTTTAACACAAAGAATGAATGATAATCGTGATCACTTTAGGACAGCTCCTCTATTTTATCTATGACAATAGAATATTAGTGGAAGTTTGACGCCAGACTATTATTGTTTTGATTGTCAGCTTTGGAGACTTAACAAAGGTTTTTATAAATCAGCTTTTTGATGTAATTAATAAAAATACTTAATACTTTAATTATAGTAATAAATTTTGGGACACAATTCACATATTGTTATTTAAACCCAAACTAGGCAGGGTCTGTACTATGGGTACTAAACAAGTGATAAACATACTCAAATAAATAAATTAAAAGACCAACCACAAAGCCAACCTAAATGTTCATGCACACAAATGTTGGCCACGAACGGGGATCGAACCCGCGACCTCCGGCTCAGAAGGCAGGGTCACTACCAACTGAGCCAACAGGTCCATCAATTGTTTAATTTAATTCGATATAGGTACTAGGAAAATCGTAAAAATATAGAGAAAATAACAGTATTTTACGTTCTTTCTTTCTTCAAGACGTATGCTATCTCTCGGTCATGGTTCAAGATAAAAACATTAATCTTTTTTTTATTATTTTAATTCTATTATGAAATTATTCTTCGACATCATAAAAAGTCGTAATAAATGTATAAATTCATTGATTAATTAAACTTTTATATTAACGATTGTTATTAAAATTATAAGTATTAGTTACTAAGCATATAATTATTTATTTTAAGCCAATTTTGTCAAGAAATATATTTAAAAAATGCCTAGCCTGATGGTAGACAGGCAGAATATGCCTAGGCATTATATAATATTATATCAATTTTAATAAATAACTATGAATCTCTCGTAACTCTCTCTCTCTCGTCCAAAAATTGCCATATTAAATGGTCTTAGGCACTCACCAAGTCATCCCACCTAATTATAGATCAATTATACCGTAACGCACCTAAACACTATCAAAATTGCCCCCGCACGTGCTTCTAAATCTAAACGTAAGTTTCCCCACAACAATGGCGACTACTATAACCTTAAATAACAAAAGTGCAAATTAAAAAAAAACGTCGCCAAATAGATAATAAACAGCGTTATCAACTTATCACTTTTCTTTTTTTTACCTGAAAATAGTGCCGGGGGGAGGGGCGGAGGCGTGAGGGGAACAGAAGCGCGGCAGTCTGGCCTCAGCCGCGCGCGCGTTCGTTTACCGCGCAAACTAAGCTCCCTCAATACCAGTGTGTACGTACCTTTAAAGGCCTAAGTTGCAACGAATTTTTAAACATCCTTTTTTGAATTAGGACTCTTTTGGACTCAAGGTCGAGTTAGGAAATTGGGCCGTGTTTTTTTTTAAAAGAACTAGTAACGTGTTCGTGCCAAGTGATTGATAGAGGCGACCAATTAACGTTTAGTGAAATTTCTGTTTTACATTTAGTGTTCAGTTAATTGCGCTTGAAAGTTTGGATTTTGGTGTTTTAAGGGTAAGTGTGTATTTTTTATCCGCGATATTTACGAAAAGTGTCAACACAATTCGATTTTAAGAACTATTGGCAACCTACTTGAGTGTTTTTGGTAAATTGAAGTTCTTTTAAATGTCATTGCCCTACGTTTATTTTTCTACTACCCACCCCTACGAGAAATATACTTTCTTTGTAGTGTTTAGATGTGAATCTACCTTAACAATTTTCTGTTTTTATGGTGATCTCTAAATCGACATTATTTAAATTAAATGATTAACAAAAACAAGCCTATAGAAGTGCTATTACTTCTAAAGTTTTATTAAAGCCCGCCGTTGATGTTTTTTTTATTTATTTACTGATATGTTAAGACTAAGGATTACAAACTAAACAGCCAAAATTACACAACTCCAAATATGATCATTACAAAACATCTAATCTCATTTTATTTCTTAACCCGGTTGTAAATAGGCCTAACTTATTAAACGTCAGGAAACATGATTACGGCAAACTCGTATTATAATACAACATCTATTACGGCACAGTTGTGATTGAAAAATTGCTTACATGGTCAGATTTTTATTATTAATAACTAAAATATTTAAATGGTTTGGAGACAGTTCCGTAAACTTAACAACAAGAGTTGACATTAGTTTTTTTCGTTGAAAAGAAGATTTAGTTTTCAAAGTTCGTCTTAACATGGTTATAATAATAAGATAATTATACATTTCTATAGAAATCATAGATTTATTTATACAGGTATGCTTGCCAACGTAAAGAAATTTGTTGGTTACTGCTTTTGATAGGTACCTAGTTATACCCACCTATAGTTATTGATAAAATATATTTATTTATTTCTTCAACTTACTATACTATCTTACAGGTTTGCCCAATGCACAATGTAGGCAATCCATTTTTCTATATCAATATTAAACTCTATCATCATCATCATCAACCCGTAGCAGCCCACTGCTGAACTAAGGGTCTTTCCTCACACATGAGGAAGTATGGGCTATAATATCCCACGCGAGCCCACCGCGGATTGGGAGATGGTGTTAAGCTAGTGGCCACTTAACAGTCAGAACTCTTCAAGCCACCCAAGGGTATCTGACAAGGCTTAACGACTTCCATTGTGCTTAAACACAATGAAAACCGGGACCAACAATTTAACGTGCCTTCCGAAACACGGAAGCGCTTGTAATATAAATGCCACTAGGCGGTCACTCATCCTCCATTTCATTAAACTCTATAGCAAACAATATTTAATGTAACTTTGGAGAATTCGCTCAAATAACAAGAGAATAGATCGATTTTTTTTGGCAACAGAATTTAGCGTGTGCATTGGCACGAGTCAGGTGCGTTTCGAAGAGCATGTTAGGTAGTTCCATGCGGGAGCTTAGCCTAGCTGTTACATTAATTTAACCTAAAAATATAAAGCAACTTTTTTATTTATTTATTTATAACTAGCGACCCGCCCCGACTACGCACGGGTGCAATGCTTATACTAAAACCTTCCTCTTGAATCACTCTATCTATTAAAAAAAACCGCATCAAAATCCGTTGCGTATAGTTTTAAAGATTTAAGCATACAAAGGGACATAATATAGGGACATATGGATATAGGGACAGAGAAAGCGACTTTGTTTTATACTATGTAGTGATGCAAAGATATATTGTTACCCTGGCAAAATGTGTTACCTGGTATTGTCGCCATGTATTTAGCGTACTTAACATAGACCTTGTCTTTCTACCTATAAAATATCATTGTCTATTACCACCTATTACTAGAAAATGTTGGCTGTCACAAAATACAACAAGAATTTGAGCCTACAACTTTATCAGCAACAAACAAACTTACAGTTTCATTTCAATATCTACCTATAAGTTTATGACATTGTAAGTTTGTTTGTTGCTTGATTAATATTGCTTTTTATCGCTGACAAAATCGAAATAGGTGTCGCAATTATCATTATTGAGTATTTGATAATGTAACTCGTAACCTAGATAAGTATTGAAAAAATGATAAGTAGTGTAGTCTTTCCTGATATAGGTAATCAATTAAAAAAATAAAACACATGCGTTACTTATGAGGTGTTCTTAAAATCGTATCTTAATCGTAATCGTAACAACCAGCGCGTATTTACGAAGATTCGATACTCCATATCGGAAAATCTGTCGAATCCTTATGTCAAATATGACATCTGTGTATAGCCCACCTCTAAGCCTTTCGACAGATTTTCCGATTCCGAGTCGAATATCGAGTATCGAATCTCAGTGAATACGCCCGCCGGTCCGGCGATGGGCTCACCACCTATCACGTTTAGGGGTCGAATATTCTCGTGAAAAGTGGGTCTTCCAGAAATGGAATACCTCTGCCTACCCCCTCGGGGATAAAGGCGTGAGATTATTATTTATTATAATATTTTCTCTGTGAACGAATAGGCTCTTTCTTCGATATTTTTACTTTTGGGTGCTGTAGGTCAATCCTTTTCGAAAAGTTACGCAATATAATTTGGACAGTCACCTAAACTGTCTCATATTACTAACTAGCGGTTCTGTACGGTTTCACCAGCGTAGTTCCCGTGGTAATACGGGAATAAAATAATAGCCTATGTTACTCAGGCATTCTAGCTTTCCATTGGTGAAAGAATTTTTAAAATCGGTCCAGTAGTTTTTCAGTTTATGCGTAGCAATGATACAAACATACAAATCTTTCCTCTTTATAATATTAGTAACTAATAATAATAATATTTCATTGTACAAAATACATTAGCCCCCTAAGTTGAGTCGACTATTCAATGATTCCATTTTCATGTGATGACAACAAGTAGGGTTGGTTGATACGCCCATGATACGCCCCATCCTTATTTTGTCTACATGAATACAATAGACAACGGCAAATACAAAAAGTAGTAGTCAAATTGTCTATGGTAGAAATATGCCCGATTTGAACTGCTACATGTAGAAGATGTTATCTATTCTTGTACCAATAGTAATTGTACAAAATTCCATTACATTCTCGATCCTTTGACATCTTATAGAACACGTTACAGAAAAAGCGAAATTCCTCATACACCCCAATTAGTAGATAAATTAATATAAAAAATATGATGCATTCGTACTTTAGTTTTGTCTAATCAAAGTTCTGTTTTCATAGGTAGCCTTAATTTCAGTTATGCTAATTCATTTTTCGGAAAAAATTAACGCATTAGGTAAATATAGCTGAAATCCATTAAGTAGTCGATACTGATCAAACTAATTTCTACATTAATATCATAATGAGGAAAGATTTGTATTTTTTGTATGTTTGTAACAAATAAACTCAAAAACTACTTGACTGATTTAAAAAATTCTTTCACCAATGAAAAGCTGCATTATCAGTTTCACTGAGTAACATAGGCTATATTTTATTCCTGTTTTTCCACGGGAACGGGAACCACTCCAGTGAAACCGCGCGAAACAGCTAGTATTTTATAACTGGCTTCTGCCTGCGACTTCGTCCACGTTCCGAGATAAAAAGTAGCCTGTTTTACTTCCCACAATATCCCACGCGAGCCCACCGCAGATTGAAGCTAATGGGCACATGACAAAATTTTTCAAACCTCTCAGATAACTAACATATCTTAACACAACAAAAACAACTTTATAAGCAGTTAAGAAACTTGAATTTGAATTATGAACCTTATTAAAAAAAACTTCGACTCATTTATGTACAAAAAAAATACCGAATCCCAAAATTTATGGTGAGTTTGCCCATTTTTTTCAATCGCAAGGGGGTTTGGGCCCCTCTGGGCGGGGTCAGACCACGCCCTCACTTGAGAGGGCTAATTCTCGCTGTTTTGAGTTTCATCGTGCACTGAATGTTAAACAGATTCATTCGGTTCTACATAACAGTATACCTATCTATATTATATTGCATTATAAATTTAGGTATATAGGTACTAGCTGTTCCGCGTAGTTTCACCCGCGTAGTTCCCGTTCCCGTGGGAATACGGGGACAAAATATAGCATACGTTAGTCCCTGATAATGTAGATTTAAAAAAATTAAAATAAATAATCTTAATAGTAAGCTAGTTATAAAAATTACAAGTTTTTGAAGGTCCTCACCAGGACTCAAACCGCCCCACGCATAAGACTAACCAGGCTATAATCAGAATTTTAAACACACAGAACTCTAAAGTAAAAAAAAAACGACTTCAACTTATATGGTTTTCTCATGGATGCCATTGTCAGAACTGGACCAAACTGAAATGGGACTAGGCGGGAAGCACCAGCTTTCAAATAAATCGTGTCAAATTGACAACCTCCTCCTTTTTTGAAGTTGGTTAAAAATGCAAACCGACTTTCACGAAGACATACACAGACATACAACATACTAAGAAGACTATACTAATAAAAAACCGGCCAAGTGAAAGGTTCCGTAGCATTATCTATAAAAACGGCAAAAATTCGCGTTTGTTGTATGGGAGCCCCCCTTAAATATTTATTTTATTTGGTTTTTAGTATTTGTTATTATAGCGGCAACAGAAATACATAATTTTTGTGAAAACTTCAAATGTCTAGCTAACGCGGTTCTTGAGATACAGCCTGGTTACAGACAGACGGACGGACAGACAGCGAACTCTTAGTAATAGGGTCCCGTTTGTACCCTTTATGTACGGAACCCTAAGACTAATTAATGTCTTAGTTTTTAAATCTAGTTTCATCATAGATAAGGGATGAAAGTAAAAATCTAATCTATGTTGGGGGTAAACATCTCCTTCCCCTCCATCAGATTATACGAACGGCCAATTAGCTGTGTTTGTCTGTCTGTTAGGGCGATCGTAATGAAGTGGCCTATTAGTGAGGTCACTACCGATCCATTATCTCTACTAATATTATAAATGCTAAAATGGCTACGTCTGTTACCGTTTCACACTAAACTAAACCGATTATCTTGAATTTAGAATGGAGAAACAATCGGTGTTACTGGCTTCTGATTGTTTAACTCTAATTAGGGTCGGGGGTAATGAAAATTTGAACTTTCTAGCGACAATTCTTCCAAATGTATCAGGCTTAGCGTTTGTCGATAGTACCTACATATTGAATGCTGAAACACAAGACCAGCCATTGGACTCGATTCTGCAAACCACCTAAAACTCCTAATTTTAAGTTAGCTCTATTATTTTTCACCGCTTTGGAAAGGGAAGGGACGGAAATAAGCGCCATATTTATTTACAACGTCACAAATGTCAAAATAACAAAATTGAACCATACGGACGCATTCAAATACACGTTTTTAGCAATTTTAGCAACGATGTAAGGAGGTCATGGATAAAAGTGACAGATAAGACATCAAATTAGTCGGTTTTCACATGTTTGACATAACTCTCTAATCTATGGTTTGTTTCTGTCCTTTTTCTTCCGTATTCTATAAAGAAGGATAGGCTAACTTAAAATTAGGAATTTTAGGTGGTTTGCAGAATCGAGTTCATTGTGTCGATTAATGGGGATAGGCCAATATCAAGCAGTGGCTGATATGATGATAAGGGGAATGTAATAATTACTTAATTACCTATAGCTAAAAGAACAAGCTTTTGTATGTATGGCACGCGTCATAAAAAATCAAATGAGCCAAAACTCGAGGGGTTTACGAGTAGCCATTGATTAGTTACGATATCCAACTCCTGGCTCCATCATCAGATCAGCTCGATGGTACCATAATATTGCATTGTAACCAAATTTCAAGTATGCCTACTTTCCGCTCAATCGGTTGAAGATTTCTATTTCAAAATTGAGTTGCAAGATTCCACCCGAACAAACATATGTAGCAAGTAAAATAAAAGCTTGTAATGTAATGGAGAATCGAATTCTTAAATAGAAAGTAAGAAAATTATTTATTTGTGCACACTTAAAGACAAATTATTATACAATCTAAGTTGCAAAATAATTAATTAAGCTAGGTACCAAAAAGGGTCGCTACTCAGCATGCTGCAGCAGAATACTGACAGCGCTGATCTTCCGTAGCGCCACAGTGCGTGCGCAAGGCAACTGCGCTGTTGTAAGTTACATAGTACCCATATTGTAGTATTTATAACAATTTTGTACGATATTAAGGTCTTGACACAATATGTCGCTCCGATTCGCAAAAACTGTGTGGATTCCATTCAATGTAAAAACCAACACAAACAAAACGAAAGATCATAACGGCTAATACACTACAAAGAAACTCAAAGCGAGCGCAGTCGCGGGCTACCAACTGTATTCAAACAGATGAAAACGTTTGTCAAACAATAATTGGCATTATCTAACGTCATTAGTTTATAAAGGCTCGTGCACGATGAACGCCAATTAACGTGTGTACGGGGCTTAACGAAGCACGCGATAGGGATGGGACGTTTGTTGATCGATAGTTTCGATTTCATAAATAATAATAAATAAATAAATAATCTCACGCCTTTTATACCCGAGGGGGTAGGCAGAGGTATTCAATTTCTGGATATACCCACTTTCACAAGATATTCTTTGGACCCCTAAACGTGATAGGTAGGTGGTGAACCCATCGCCAGACCGGGTCTGTTACACATGTCTCAGAATACTAAAACTAGCGACCCGCCCTGGCTTCGTACGGTTGCAATTTATATATAAATCTGCCGGAAGATATTTTCTAAATGATAGCGAGAATTGTTTCGGTTTTTTAGGAGAAGTAAGCGAAGAGACAGACAGAGACAGGTACGGACTTTGTATAATAATACTATTTAGAGGTAAGATAAGAACACATCTGCACTATGCCATTAGGTACATATTCTGTGCTATTGTTATCAAAACAAAAGTCTGTTTTTTTTATAGGTAATGTTAGTTTGTTTGCAATAGTTCCTAAAGTATATGGAGGAGCGGAGGTGGAATGCTCCTCCATCGTGAAAAGGGAAGATCTTTCACCAGGCGAGGAGATCGTACTTAGAGACCAAGGCCCAACGGTTGATGTTTTACAGTTGTATTTAAACTCATTAGAAAACTCCGACAGCGCGGTTTAGAGCTCGGCCGTCTATTGGCGTGTTCTATGTATGTATACTATAGTGTCGCTACAACTATAGCATGGACTAATTTTCCCACGTCAACGGGATTTACGCTTGTGGAAAATAAAAGTAGTATAAATTAGTGCCGCATAGTGAATTAAGAACCTCGTGATTTTTTTTAAAGAATGCGTCTTCAAAACCGCTGAATCACTTCCAATAATGACACCTGATCCCTTCTTAACTTGTAAGTAGCGCTAAAACTGTACAATACAATCTAAATTCCCCGAAATTACCTATAATCTGACTGTTTGGCCGCATTACTCGTGTTATTTTCATTGAAATAGAATCTCTACCGTAATCAATAATTACCGAAAATTCCCGATAAATTACCGATAAGACGTTTGGCAACGTCTGTTGATAGCGGTTGTCAGGATGTAGATAATAGTTTCGATTGATGAGTTTTTTTTTCAGTTAATCGAGTTTTGAAATCGCGGAATGGATTTGTGATTGCTTCAGTATCAAGTCACGTGTTTGGTGAATGAATTAATGATTGCATGATGCTTGGAGCAGATTGAAAGAGCTGTGCTCGGAGCTTCTCTGAAGGATAGGATTCGTAACGAATACATCCGATAGAGAACCAAAGTTATCGACATAGCTCAAAGAATTAGCAAGCTGAAGTGGCAGTAGGCCGGCCATATCTCGCGAAGAACCGACAACCGTTGGGGTAAACGTGTTCTGGAGGGGAGACCGCGACTCAGCACGCGTAGTGTAGGACGCCCTCTGGCCAGATGGGATGAAGATCTGCGAAAGCCTGCAGGCAGTTGCTGGATGCGTCGAGCTGAAGACAGGGCGTTATGGCGCTCATAGGGGAGGCCTATGTCCAGCAGTAGAAAAGTGTAAGCTGATGATGATGATGATGACGATGGTGATGACGATGATGTTGTTGTTGTTGATGATGATGATGGAGCAGATTTCCTCCAGCATAGAATACGACAGTTAAATATAATAACTATAAGTACTTACCTAACTCGTTTTCGTAACTCGGGCCTGTAGCTCAGTTGGTAGTGACCCTGCCTTCTGAGGGGAGGTCGCGGGTTCGACCGCTCGGGACCAATATTTGTGTTCATGACCATGTTTGTTGGCTTCGTATTTGGTCGTTTAATATTTATTAAAGTATGTTTATCAGTTGTTTAGTACCGCCGGTACAGGCCCTGCCTAGTTTGGGCCTAAATACCGTCTTTGACTTGTGTTCCACAATTATTATTATAAAAAAAAATACAATGAATTAAGTAGTGAGTATTCCTCAAACATAGCAGCGCAAAAAGGTGTAGGGAATTATCAACATTCCTATTCAAATTCAGTGTTGCTAAGATAAGAAAGTGTATGTATTTTATTATGTAATTTTCCGCTATTCCAATACTTTTTCATAATCCAGATTAATCTATTATTGGCTTTACGTTTGTACAATATCTATATATATAAAAAGATAAACTGACTGACTGATTGGTGATATGATATATCAACGCACAGCCTAAGCCGTTGGGTCTAGATACTTGAAATTTTGCACATAGATAGCTTATACAGAGTAGGCATCCATTAAGAAAGGATTTAGCAAAATTCAATCCCTAAGGGGGTGAAATAAGCGTGCGCGAGCGAAGCCGCGTGTAAAAGCTAGTCTTATACATAAATGTTTCTGTGTAAGTATGTTGTTGATTATCCTACTTAAAAAATAAGTAAATAGATTTTGTATAGTCTTGTGCTTACTAAGCATTTACTTTTACTAAATTCATTATAATAAGTATAACTTAACATTATAATGGTTCTGCGCGGTTTCACTCGCTTAGTTCCCGTTCCCGTTTTAATACGGGAATACAATAATAGCATATTATGTTCCTCAGGAATACTGTAGCTTTCCATTGGTGAAAGAATTTTTAAAATCTGTCCAGTAATTTTTGAGTTTATTCGTTACAAACATACATAAATACAAATATTTTCTCTTTGTAACATTAGTGTAGGAGTGTAGAAGAAATGATTGATTGACTGAGATCAACCCACGAAGCATAAAATTTTGCACAAAGGTTCCTATAGGTAATAACGTAAGTAAACATTAAGAAGTAATTTTAAAATACCCACGGGAACGGAAATAAAAAGAATGCTGCTGGACACCCACTAGTAATACACTATAGTTCACATTTTTCCGTTCCACGCCTACTACTTTCGACTAATAAAAATATTTGATTAAAAAATAATTTATATTTTGTTATTTTATCATTGCAATTTAATTAATATTTTAAGCAGTTCTGTAATAATGGTTATTGATTTAAGTTTGTGTACCTACCAAAAAATTTTGCATGCCCTTACACGGCGGATCATGTTTGTTCTGCATTTTGTTACATATGGTCTTTTTTGTACCATGGTTCTTGCAAATAAAAGGATTTAATTTTATTTCAAAAATACAATATTTTTTATTAGTCGTGAGGAAAGCAGGTCTCAGAATTAATTCTGAGACATGTGTAAATAGGGTACCTATATTTACACATGTAATGATGATTTACACATGAATCATGAAATAAAATGAAATCCTTTTATTTGTAAACAGACCCGGTCCGGCGATGGGCTCACCACCTATCACGTTTATCTAGGGGTCCAATATAATGTGGGTATATAGAGTAATGGAATACCTCTGCCTACCCCCTCGGGGATAAAAGGCGTGAGATTATTTATTTTTATTTTATTAGTCGAAAGTAGCATGAGTAAAAGGAAAAAATGTGAACTGTCTGTCACCGAACCCATGCAACGTGAAATAGACTAAAATTCCAAGAATAGCTCATCTTTTCCAAATCCTCACAAGACCTGGATAATGCTACTGCGGGTTTGTCCAAATCTTTATTCGGAGAAATCGTTAATTCGTCTGAACGCTTAAATATTTGAATGAGTCATTACCACCTTTAAAAACCAGTTTCAGGTCCTACCTGAGTTGGTAACAGTTCATGTAAAAATAGTAGCTCCTGAGCTACACTTTTTATCTGATGGTAATAGGTAAGCGATTTATTATCAGGTAAGGGTCGCGCTTGGGTCGCGCCACATCTGCAGAACGTACAGCGCCGAAGGTTCGGTGAACAACATACATTGACGTTTCACTTTAAAGATAAATGGATCAGCCACGCGTCAACCGTAATGTATGTTGTCCACCGAACCTTTGGCGCTGTACGTTCCGCAGATGTGGCGCGATCCTAAGTTAGCAGGGCCGGATCTATCATATGGCTTTTTGGGCTTCAGCCCAGGGCCCCGTGGATTCCGGGCCCACCCTGCTAACTCAAGTCAAAAGTAGATGATAATGCGAAAAACTCTACAGGTAGGTCATATTATTAAATTAAACTGATTGTAAGGTTTGCAGCCCTGTGAATCCTGGGATCAATCAAACCCATTCAATTCATTTAATTCAAGTCTACGTTGTGTTGGTACTTCGAACTGAACTGAGTAATTAGGTGGGCCCCTAAGTTGTATTAGCCTAGGGCTCCCCATAGAGTAACTTATATATACGGAAACGGGCCCCCTAAAGTCACGGTCCGACCATGTAACTTGACCTACAAAATAAATACCTTAACCTATTAGACATACATATGAAATGAGATACAACGAGCACTATAAATAAAATAGATACGTAGAGTCACGTCACGCACAGCATATTTTTTACCCGACTGTGGCAGAAGGGAATGTTTTTGAATTTATATAATATTTATGTGAGTAAGTGAGTCGATTTCTTTGGCACCGCCAGTAGTCTAAACAGGTTGACAGTCTACCTAACATTACAAAGAGGAAAGATTTGTATTTTTGAATGTTTTTAAAACATTCTTTCACCAATGGAAATCTACATTATCAGGAAGTAACATAGGCTACATTTTATCCCCGCATTTGAAAGGAATTAGGAATTACGCAGGTAAAACCACGGAGCGCTGCTAGTACTTAATAAATAAGATGTCGTTTCATTTCAATTCGGAGGTAAAAAAAATACACTTAGAAACGTCAATAGTCTAATAACAAGGGACTCTAAACACTTCCATGGAGATTGGCTAAATGTAAACAGCAGTCTATCTCCACCGACGAGTTGCTGGTTCCAAATGCAGTACCCCGAGAAGAACCAGCAAGAAACTCAAGGGCAGTTCTTTTAACGTCATGTCTTACTATTAAAACATTATTTACTAACAACATAAACAAACAAACGCGTTGCTCAACGCAGATATCATTTAACCATCAGTTAAAGTAATCATGAACTCGTTAATCTCGCGTTAAAGTGGGATTAGAGTGGTCATGGACACTAGATTACGGTCAAAGAGCATATGAGTACAGACTGGTGTTATGAAAGTAAAGGTAGATGTGATTTTCAACCGACTTCAAAAAAGGAGTAGGTTATCAATTCGACTATGTTTTTTAATATACTTATTGGTTACCTCAGAACTTTCGACTGGGTGAACGAATTTTGATGATTCTTTTTTTTTTTATCTGAAAGCTGGAATTTCCCGTGTGGTCCCATTTCAATTAGGTCCACTTCTGACAATGGCATCTATTGAGAAAATCATATAAGTTGAAGTCGTTTTTAAGTCTTTTTGGAGTTCTATTTATTATTTATAATAACAAACGGTGAAGGTAAACGTCGTGACGAAACCTGCAGCTTTCAAAATTTGTTCTGGGATATGTGTAGTGTAACAGAATCCCGCCTCAGTACCTGTCACGTTTACTGGTTTCAAAAATACACTTTTGAAAAGAATTAATACCTTTTCCGCGACCCTTTCCTACACAATGTAAATTGTTTCGGATTAAATAAATTGAATTGAATTGAATTTCGATGATGAGGACGTGAGAAAGAAAATATTAGATGTAAGTACAAGATATAAAGTTTTATAATAATTTCTGGCGTTCTGATTTTTGCTATAATACAGTTTGTCACATGTTTTCCTTCACAGTGCTAGTGATAAATATGGAGGCACTTACGCATGATTGTGGAAAACTCCTTGGTGCTTCGCCAGGATTTCCTTTTTCTCTATTGTTTAATAGTTTCCAACAAAACGGACAACGATTTCGATGAAATCTGCGTTTAAGTTTTTTTCAAATGAGCGGTACCTACTCCGCTCTATAAACTTACATTGACATAATCTATGGTAAATTCAATTTAATTACATTTCCTTTCAACGACTGCATTGGTTATATTTATAGTCTGAATGACGAAGCGTCTTTGCCTCCGTTTAGTATGGAAAAACTACTTTAACATGCTTATTTCAATAATTTGAAAACATTATGAAATATGCTGAGCGCATTTTCCGTAAGTAGGCAAACTATGTACCTACATTTTGAGGCAATCTTAATCACTTGTGGGTGCTATAGATGTTACAATGACAACCCGTTTTTGATATCTCCAAAAGATTTTTGAGTGAGTGCATTTTTAATAAAAACAATTTTTCCTAGGTTCTCTGTTCGAATGATATAACATTTGGTTCTGGCGTCGTTGTGGTCATGTTCTAACCTAACCCAACCAAATCACTTACCAATTTTTTTTAAATTTTATTATGTGATACAATACCTACAATCTAAACTTATAAAATAAATTAAAAATCTCAATTGCAAGCTTCCACATAAATGTAAGAATAACATTTATTTACAGAGAAAATATACATTCCTTTATAATATTTACAGATAAAAAATGGAATTACAGAGAAGAAGGATATTTTAATTTAATCGGTGTAGACAAATAATAGCTAATATACACCTACCTATTTTAAGATTAGATTAGGTGAGACCTCTGATCACGTGTTCTTTGCCCCTCGATTTTTTTTTATTGTTTGTTACTGACAAAAAAATGTTTTAACATGTTAAATAATTATTGTACTCTAAACGCTAACGGGAATAAACAGCATCCGAGCAGGCAACGCCGAGGACAAAGGCTAATCTACTATATAAAAATAAGTCGGGTTTTCCTTCCTGACGATTTAACTCGAGAACGGCCGGACCGATTTCGATGAAACTTTTTGTGTGGGTTCGAGTGGGTCCAGGGATAATTTATAGCAAAGAAAATTCAGCATTGCACCCGTGCGAAGCCGGGGCGGGTCGCTAGTCTACTATATAAAAATAAGTCGGGTTTTCCTTCCTGACGATTTAACTCGAAACGGCCGGACCGATTTTGATGAAACTTTTTGTGTGAGTTCGAGTGGGTCCAGGGATGGTTTATAGCAAAGAAAATTCAGCATTGCACCCGTGCGAAGCCGGGGCGGGTCGCTAGTCTACTATATAAAAATAAGTCGGGTTTTCCTTCCTGACGATTTAACTCGAGAACGGCCGGACCGATTTTGATGAAACTTTTTGTGTGGGTTCGAGTGGGTCCAGGGATGGTTTATAGCAAAGAAAATTCAGCATTGCACCCGTGCGAAGCCGGGGCGGGTCGCTAGTATAATATATATATAATCTCACGCCTTTTTTTTTCTTTTATCCCCGAGGGGGTAGGCAGAGGTATTAAATTACTGGATATACCCACATTTCACGAGATATATTGGACCCCTAAACGTGATAGGTGGTGAGTCCATCGCCGGACCGGGTCTGTTTACACATGTCTCAGAATTAATTCTGAGACCTGCGGGTTTCCTCACGATGTTTTCCTTCACCGTCGAGCTAGTGATAAATATGTACGTAAGTTTTTGAAAAACTCATTGGTACATGCCAGGATTCGAACCCGATGCCTCACTGATTTTCGGCCGGCTCTTTAACCGTCCGGGCTATCACTGCTCTTACAAAGGCTAGTTTTAAATAAACAGAAATAGGATACAAGTATGTTTGCTTTATATTCAAATTTTAAGCCCAGTTCAAGGATGGCGCCCAAGCTTGACAAAAGATCACGTCACGCCTTTTAAATAAACAACTCACATCGCATTATTTAGGAAGTTATATATTATTCAGTTAAAAAGCGCACTGACAATGCAAACTTATAATGTAGGTAACATTCATTAACATTAACATGTACTTTGTAAAATGGCATATTACAAACTAGACGACTATAGGAACAGATTTCCTCCAGTCCAGCGCAATACGATAGCGAAAAACAAACGAAATTATGTAACCCAATTTAGTATTAAGTAAATATTGTGTTGAGGAGTTTCTTGCCCCGCTTCTTCTCCTCAACCATACATGCTGAAGCGGTGGAGTTGAAATGACGTTCAATAAGTGGACTTGTAAGTTCCTATTTTGAATAAAACATTTTGACTTTGACTTTGATTCAATATGCTAATTGCATACAAGTAGGTAGGTATTTTAAGATTTGAGCTGGTAGCAGCTGAATAAGAGTTGCCGAGAATCGAGCTGAATGGCGTGCAAATGGAGAGGCCTATGTCCAGCAGTGGACTGTTATAGGCTGATGATGATAATTTTAAGATTAATTAAAAACTCTTAGGTAAATAACATTTTGGTTTGATAAAGAAAGAGAGTAGTATATTTTAAATCACTTTATTATCTTTAGCTCACTGCTGGGCTAAAGGTATTTCCTCACATATGAGGACGTATGGGCGATTGTTTTAAACTTTTGGCTAGTGGTCAGATTTTATCAAGTGCAATTGAAACGCAACCAAAGATTAAAAAAAAAATTCAAGTACCTATTTTGTTTGCCACTTCTTCTTCGCTAATAAAGTACCTACTACCTACTTAAGAAAAAGTTCAACTAAAGTTTCAAATCACGAGATTTTTTTTTTAGTTTTTTATTTAAATATATTTTTTAGCCTAGCAACACCTAACCAAACTTTACGAGTCATCGAGAGACAAAACGGCCAGACATTCAAATGCGTGTATTGTGCGCTAAGCCTGCGCGCACGCACTCTAATTGGACATGACGCGACTGACTCAGCTATTACCTTTGTTCAGTCCACTACTGAGTTACGCAGAGAAACTAATAGATATATGTAGATAACTAAAGATTTTACTTAATATATCCAATCCTGCTGATGTCTACCAAAGAGTATTTCGACAACTTACTCTAAAATTTGTCACTAGCTCGACGGTGAAACAAAACATCGTGAGGAAATCCCAGAATTTATTTATTTATTTATTGCACATAGTAACACAACAAGAGTATGTAGGTACAGACCAAAGATATTTAAATATAATAGGGCATAGAGGGGGCATTGGGAATATTTTCATACAAAACTTTGAAGCTCAATCGTCACGTCAGTTAGTATGAACGCGAGCTGTCATTCGGTCGAAATTGTACTAGGTAGACTTATTCCACTTGGAATAACTTTTGACTTCAAATTTTCCTCGCTTTGTCCCCTCTATGCCCTAATAAATTTAAATCTCTTTGGTACAGACCCTGTCAGGGTGTAGCTAAGTGTAAATAATTATCATTCATAAACTCTTCTATTTTGTAGTAGCTTTTATATACCTATTAGTATCTGTTTAAGTTTTCTGAGGCATGTGTAATAGCTACCCGGTTTGACGATTGGCTTACCACCTTTATCCTACCTACGTTTAGGGGTCTAAAAATATACTGGTAAAAAAATAGTAGGTATGTTCGTGAATGGAATACCTCTGCCTACGAAAAGGCGTGAACATGTACCTACAATTATATTTATTTGCCTTGATGGGTAGGTTAGGCTTACGCGGGCCGAGTAGCGGGATCTAGTCTGCACTTCTACACTATCAGAGACTAATTTTTTAAAGATTCGTATTTTTGTATTCTTGCATGTTTGTAACGAATAAACTAAAACTACTGGACCAATTTTAAAAATTCTTCCATCAATAGAAAAATAGAATAGGTATCCCTGAGTGACATAAGATATATTTTATTCCCGAATTTCCACGGGAACGGGAACTACGCGGGTGAATCCCGCGGAACAGCTAGTCTAATATATAAATGCGAAATAACTCTTACTATTTTAACGGATAATCCGCATATATGGGCTATGAATTTTGTATTAAAGATGCTAGCATCCGTAGATACGAGTATGTTACTAGAGAGCGGAAAATGAGACTGATAAATATAAGTAACTAGCGACCCGCCCCGGCTTCGCACGGGTGCAATGCTGAATTTTCTTTGCTATAAACCATCCCTGGACCCACTCGAACCCACACAAAAAGTTTCATCGAAATCGGTCCGGCCGTTCTCGAGTTAAATCGTCAGGAAGGAAAACCAGACTTATTTTTATATAGTAGATTTGACCTAATTTTATTTAGTCGCAAATTTTGCCGTATTTCAAGCGCAACTCTTGACAGATAGCTGTCTCTTTCTTATTATCCTTTCCGTGTCATCTTTCGCCGTCGTTGTTGTCTCCTATAAATACGCTAAGAAGTAAGACTTACATGTTGTAGCCATTCGTATCGGATATCAATCAATTTTCAAACGCGCGCAGTAAGAATGTAACTCATCTTTACTTTAATATCTTTGATTGCATCTAAAAGAAATACATACATATTTCTAAATTAAAATGTATTTACTTGTTATGTACCTATACGTACTTACTCAACTCACTGGCATATAATAATACATCAACCCAAAATTGTATTATAGGTACATAGACCGAAACAAAGGACCCGCCATCTTTAAACCAGCATAGACAATTGTTTTTTTTCAACTTGTAAATGGCAGATGTTCGACGCACATTCAGCCACGTATCTGTGAAACTATACAATAACAATAATTAGTAGAACCCCACCCCCTAGGGTCGTGCTACTGTATGACGCCCTCGGGACAAAGTGTCACCCGTTTTGGGGTAATAAAAATAATTATAGTGGTTCCACGGGTTTTGTGCTGTAAATGGGTGAGGTTCTGAAATATTTCTGGCCACTTTATTTAATTAAATTCTTATATTAGCCCACCTCTACTAACGTTACACATAAGTAAGTAAGTAAGTAACAACTCTTTATTGTACGCCAATAAAAATATGCAACAAGTGACACATTAATAAAAAAACCGGCCAAGTGCGAGTCGGACTCGCGCACCGAGGGTTCCGTACAACCTTGCAAATTTATGGTTTTCGTAATTTTTCCTTTATCTATGCTATAAGACGTTGCTTCGTACCAAATTTCAAGATTCTGAGTTCACGGGAAGCACCCTGTAGGTTTTGATTCCCTTGCAAGTGTCGAAAATTTGCGGCATAAACGGCTGTATCTTTTGATTGCGTTGGCTTAGAAGTTTGATTTTTTCACAGCTTCAAGGGACAGTAGACCTGAGTAATTGATATAAATTTCAGCTTCATACCTCCACGCGTTCCTGAGAAAAAGGGTCTTGACAGACGGACGGACGGACGGACAGACGGACAACAAAGTGATCCTATAAGGGTTCCGTTTTTTCCTTTTGAGGTACGGAACCCTAAAAAGTACAATGGGCGGTCTTATCGCTTTAAGCGATTTCTTCCAGACAACCTTAGGATGAATGTAACTGAGATAAACAGATGAAGGTAGGTGGTGCACTAAATTACCAATGGATTAAGGTAGATACTTATACAACGCGTAACAGAAAAAGCGCAATTCCTCATACACCCCAATTAGTATATTACTTAATATAAAAAAAATATGATGCAATCGAACTTTAGTTATGTCTAACCAATTTTCTTACATATCGATTAATAATAGCACGATTTACATAGAAATCACTAAATTCAGCTATGATAATTAATTTTTTTGAAAAAATTAACACATACTAAAAATAGCTGAAATCGAATAAGTAGTCGATACTGAACAAACTAATTTCAGGAATTGCGCTTATTCGAAACACATAAATGCGAAAGTAACTCTATAACATAGGTATTTCTGTTTGAATGTTAGGTTCATCGTTACGTTGACACGGATTTTTGTTAGAATAAAAAAGTTTATAATGTTGGTAACTATGAAGCTTTTCTTCTAGTCAAAATTATTTTTCTACTTGTAATTTTTTAAATCTCTGTCACAACAAAGATATTATATTTTGTCTTTTCAACTACATAAATTACACTTATTTTATTGTAAATCATTTCCTGTTTTATTCCACAATATCTAAGCTCTTTGCACACTAGTGGGTCTTCAGTAGGTACCCAAATCGCCCTCTGGAATGTGGAAAGTGACGAAACCGCAATCAAAAGCTATGTTAAATTACCCAATCAAACTGAAAGTTTTCTTAGTTTTTGTCTGGATTTTTATAAGACTACTAAATGTATCAATTTTGCTTTGATGAATCTTATTTTTTTATGAGAGAAGGGGGCAAACGAGCAGACGGGTCACCTGATGGTAAGTGACGTCCGTCGCCCATGGACACCTGCAACTCGAGAGTCACAACTGCGTTGCCGACCTTTGAGGTGGGAGTAGGGGGAGGGGAGGAGAGGGGAGGGGGGATTGGGGATTATCTAGGTAGGTAATTAGTTATTAAATTAACGAATCTTCAGATCACTTATAAAGTACCTAATATATCCTAGATAACTTGGCATCTGCGCGGAGTACCAAGATGAAGCATATTGTACCAGATTTGATGTTAGACCGGTCGCAATACAACGGTGAAAACTGCATCCAATTTGGTGTTGTAGTTTTGGAGTGATGCGCGTAGGTATATATTTTTTTAATAAACTAATTTTGATGTTATTATAAGATGCGAATCCTCATACATTTGTTTTAAATATCTCCCTTCGCTATCACCATATAATACAATGATTATAAATTATTACAATTTTATTATAGCTAGGCATACCTACCCTACCTGTAGATAGGAACATTAGGAACAATAATTTAAAAGTTGGCTCGTCAAATAAACATAATGATATTGAAATAAATGAAATCAAATTAAATTTGGTTTCATCCATGGCAAAGATGGCTAATTTATGGCCCACACACGACGCGAATTAAAAATAAAAAGTATAGGTTCTTTTTACTACACAATCGCGCCACAACGTTTGTTGATATCACGTAGTTACCATTCATGCGGATGCGAAAGTTACACTATAAAATAACTCATTGTGCTTTCCGTTTTCAAATAGTCACGTAGAGGAAACGTTACATTAATTTTTGGGTGATGCGTTGACGCTTTTATTGCTAAATTATAATAAATCTCTAATGTTAATAAAAAAATACAAAGGAAATGAGACCTATATAGGTAACTAGCGACCCGCCCCGGCTTCGCACGGGTGCAATGCTGAATTTTCTTTGCTATAAACCTCACGGAGCCCGAGACCTTTCCAACGAATGCAAAAACGTGGAAATTGGTTCGTCCGTTCTGGAGATATATCGTCAGGAAGGAAAACCCGACTTATTTTTATATAGTAGATTAGACTAAGGGCCTGTCTCGATTCTTTCTGATAAAGTGCCAGATAGCCTTCAACTGACAGATAGCGTTCAAATTTCTGTTTGTTTAGTCTACCTAGCACATAAACTCCGACTTAAATGGTGAATGAAACACACTTTAGAATAAACAAATAAAATAAATAAATTGTAGGACACAATTCATCATTCATTCAACACAACCTAAACGGTTATTCAGTCCCAAACTAGGCAGAGCCTGTAGCGGTGCCTATGGCGACTAAACAACTGATCAACGGAAAGGATATCAGACAGATTTATTCAGCAGATGTTTTTTCTGGTAGGTAAGTAGGTATATGGGTAGGTATAATTATATCAGACACTTTTTCAGAAAGTTAAACAGCGCCCAAGTTTTTAAAGTAGGTACCTAGGTACAAGCTGATAAGTGGAAGAGTGTGTGAATAAATGTGAATGTTCTTAAAATTTCGTCTCCAAAGTGGTAAACACTAAGTTAAAAACATAATAGTAAAAAAGAGTAGGTACAGTCAACAAAGTCGTTAGTGTTACAGGACCAGAAACTAAGATTCAGTTTTCTCTTAAAGCTGTAAATGTGTTTATAGTATTTTTTTTGGAAAATATAGGGATCAAAGATACCTTTCGAAATAAACATTAATCAATAAGATTTATTCATGACTACCTCAGAAAAATGAGTTCTTAGTTACTGGGCATGTAACCCTAACAACTTTGTTGACTGTACTTAATGTTGTAAAATCATATCAAGTAGGTACCTACTCGTACCTAGGTACTTGATATGATATAAATCGTCGCCTTAGAGTGAAAACCTCGTATAAGAAAAAGAGCAACTTTACAGGAGGAAGAAAAAACCGCGCCCTGAAATTTTTTGTTACCAAAGCTTATTGGATTATACCTGTTTTAGTATGTAATTATACTACTTTTTTTAATAATAGAGTGATATGTTACACATTATTAGCCTAAACATGTTAAATGTCACTTACGAGGTTTTCTAACAAAAAACTCACTATTTGGACTTCAGTTACAAGTTAATCAATGAAACTGGGTAAAATAAAAATAGTTATTTACATTAAAATACATATAATTTTAAATAAAATTATATTTGTGATTACAAATTCTTCTTGTTTTAGGAAAATTCTTAGTAAAAAAAAGTTTAAAGTAGTCAAAAATTTATAAAAAGTCGAATAACTATAAATCGTAAGATGCTGAACCATCTTGACCTTTCGTTGAGCGCCTGGCTGCACATAAATTTTGGTTTGGACTGCTGACTATTGCCATCCTTCGACACAACTCAGAAAGCAAAAGCAGTCTCTGATATTTTTGATTTTATCTAACATACAGCAGCGCTTTCGAATTTTGCCGTCATTAGTATTTTAAAAGAAAATTTTGTACTCTCTGCATGCCTTTTTAAATATTTTATGCTGGTTATAAAAAAAGTAAGTAAGTAATTAAGGGCTTTTGGATGCGGACCTTCTAAATTGTGTAGGTACAGTTTGACATTTCCGTAATGAATAAAAATTACATGACCTTGCGTGGCTAAATATCTGAATCTCATTCTCTTTCATAAAGTTATTAAGAATAATTAGACGTTCTTTCGTGTTTTTGCGCCCTTTTCTCCACTCTAATCCAAAATCTCCTAATTAGGTTCAATATAACTTCGAGAAAACCTCGTAGGTAGTCATGTTTGATAATATTCTGAGTCTTTATCAACAAATATTTAATCATTAATACCTCGTAACCACACATACGTGGTTTATTTTCCAGCTATTTTGTGTAAAAAAAATCCTCGTAAGTGAGTTTGCGAGGTTTTCAAACAAGAGATAAATTGTACGAGTTTTTCTATCAAAAGAGAAACAAAAATTGCAATAACTTCTGAAATATTAATGAATACAATTTACCAAATTATTTATAACATCAAAAGCACTTATTTCCTCCAGAAAATTGTATAACTATACTGAAAAACGACTTTGAACTATTGAATTCGCAGCCACGCATGCACTTTCTTACGAGGTTTTCACAGCAGACTGACATACGAGTGCTTTTACGAGGTTCTCATTATAGGTCATAGATGGTGCACCATGTCTATGATGTTTACTCGAGTAAAACTAGAACGTCCGTTACGAGGTTTTCTTTCCAAATATGAAATAAAAAAAAAACCATGAAATTTCAAATACGAGGTTTTCACTCTAAGGCGACGAAATGTGGAAGGTTATAGGGGATTGTATGAATGACTATATGTACAAGAATGAAGTGAATGTAGATATAATATAATTGACACAACTGAAAAAAAATTCAAAGTATTTTAAGTAACAAAGACACAACTCTGAACACCAGTCGTATTTACGGAGGCACGATACCGTTTCCGTTCGATTCAGATCGAGTGAAAAATTTTCCGAAGTCGCATCTATCGACTTCGGAAACTGTATTCTAGGCAAAGAGATTAAAATATAATAGGATATAGAGGGGGCATTGGGAATATTTTCATACGAAACTTTGAAGCATGTTTGAAGCTCAAGCGCGCCATGTCAGTTAGTATGAACGCGAGCTGTCATTCGGTCGAAATTGTACTAGACTTATTCCACTTGGAATAACTTTGGCTCTTTGATTCTAGGCGTTTCTGACAGCCACGAAAAAATTTCCGAATCCTTATGTTAAATATTACTATGACATTCGTTTTTGATACCGACATCTGTGAATAGCCCATCTTTGACAGATATTCCGAGTCGAATATCGAAGCTCCGTGAATACGCCTGGGTCTCTTTATACCTACAGCTATAAATTAATAATTATGTACATATATATTTTTACTAAAATCACACATGAATGTCACAGAATTTAAAAAAGTCTATAATTGTGGTAGAAGTCATCTGATTTAAAGTATGCTATGCATGATAAAAGCAACGCGCGGTGCTTAATATACCTAATAAATTTAAGTAGGTAAATTATTATGTAGATCAGATGGTGTAGCAGAATCGTGCGTCAAAAGTAGTCGCGACATGCGTCACGATGAGAGAACATTTCATTTCATCATTTTCAAGTAACAGACAATGGTATTACCTAAAAAAAATTGTAGATACAGCAAACAACAAAGCAAAAATCTCTTGAATTATTTACAGACCTTTCAGAATCTATGGTGTACTAGAAAATAACCTATTTCAAAACCTTAGAACTATTAAAACTACACCCATCTTACTCACACTTACGACTTACAACCGAGTTGATATCCCTGTCTCTTCCTGCCTCGAGTTCATAACTTCGCTAGGCGGGTTTAAGCCACGCCTTATAACACTCCCTATAAATCCTCTCTTTCTTACTTACACAAACTTGTAATGGCGTCTCGCTTGCTCTTGAACTATCGATTTTCTTCCGCTTGTTTACTCGGCCGAATTCCGACGGTACTCCGTTTACAGAAGCGGGTGCAATAACGCATGTTGACTTTAATAGGTCGGGTTATACGTAGTTGGTCGAATTTATGGTTTGTGAATATAATATTATTTTCTTTGCAGAAACGGAGTGCTTTTACAAGCTTTTTTATAGTAAATAATATGGAAAATTTACGATCTAGGATTATTTTTGGAACACATAGGTAGGTAGGTATTGTACAGGACTGAGCAAAATAAACAACGCGTCACAGAATATGCGCAATTCCTCATACACCCCAATTAGTACCTAGGTATAGTAGGTAATATAAGAAAATTATGACGCATTCGTGCTTTAGTTTTGTCTAACCAAATTTCTTAAATTAAGAGTAATATTGGGTTCGATTCTGCATTACAGCGCCTAAACTTATTTTAGTTTAGTCCTGTCATTTTCTTTCTCATAGAGAAGAAAAGAGACGAGTGATATTTAGTCCTGTCAAATTAAAATTAGTCCTGTCAACTAAGGCATTTCATAACGTGTTTAGTGCATATGTAAATAAGTCACGACTAAAATACAGCCTCTGACAGGACTAAATTCGGTAGGTTATCGTCTATCCCTTTTCTTTTTTTGAGGTTAATAAATATAAACTAAATAAACTAAAATAAGTTTAGTCACTGTAATGCAGAATCGAACCCAATAGATACCTACTTAGTACGATTTCCTTAGGTAGCCCTAAATTTAGTTACCTACGCTAATTAAATTTTTGAAAAAGTTAACACATTAAAAATAGCTGAAACCGATTAAGTAGTCGATACTGAACAAACTAATTTCAGGAATTGCGTTTATTCGGTTACACATTGTACTTATACCTACCTACCTACCTAAATTCAAAGAAATAATAAATATACAATGCTATAAAATATGTAGGTAGATAGTAGGTAGGTAATTATTATAACATTACGGTAGGTACTCTACCTACCTACCTACATATAAAATTAAATATGCAAAACAAAATACGGTTGATATTTTGGACCCGACCTACTTATATGAAAAAGAAAAATCTTTATTTAAACTAAAAATTTGACAAACGGTATGTAAGGAATATATTTTTTCAAATGCATTAACGGCCCTGGATACTAGTTCTTTGAAGCACGTTTTAAGAGCATCCTAAATTCCTAATTACAGAGGTGCACATTTCAGTTCAGTTTCATTGGAAAATTCCTACTTTTCAACCGACTTTAAGAAAGGAGGAGGTTGTCAATTCGACACGTATTTTATCATGTAAGTATACCTACCTATATCTACACCCTACAAGGATTCTCGGTGTATAATGGTAACTTAAAACCTTATTGTTGTAGACCCTGCCAATTTACTCACACAACATTTTTTTTGTAAAATAAAGCAAATGGGAGTAAGTAAACATTCTCGTGCATAGTGAATTACAATAAACAAATAAACACAGTGACATTTATTGTGTCACTTATGCAAAAGTAATTTCTCTAAATGTCATATTCGCAAAAGGTCACTGACCGTAAATTCTTCAGCATCCTATTTTCAGCCACAGTACTTCCACTGCTGAAATACCCCAATTGTTTTAGAGGGCCATTTTGTATGTTATTGATAGGTAGATTTTTGTAATGACTGGTGTAACATTAACATACATTCATACAAATATGTCCATCCTTTTTTCCCGACGGGGTAGGCAGAGTCTACGAACCTGGCACATCTCTGGCGCTTCATTTTACTACATCCATCAATAGGCTGATATATGCTCGTTAAAACAGATAGATTTTATTCTAAAGGCTAAAGGTTAACTAATCAGTCATAAATTTCATACATAAATTTTTCTTCTTGACATTTTGCAAATGCTACATTCTTGCAACCAAAGATCGTCTTTCTATATTTAATATCTTTGCTTGCAACCATAAATATTTCTATAATATTTATTCCCCTTGGCAACGACAAACTTAGAATGCGCCTATCAATTTGCAACAGTAATTTTCTCCAACAATAGACACGTGGCATTGAGAGGGTGCTAAACGGAAATATGAAATGAATTGATAGTGCACTATAGGAAGCCATAGCGAGGTTGTAATTAATGAGATTGATATCGAATTGAAAGCAATACTTGGAATCTGAGGGTACTGTGTTTGTACGCCCCGCGTTTTCACTCGCATCACGTAGTCAAAGTCAAAATCAGGTTTCTTCTGTAGGTATGGAAAATACACTTAGAAAAGTCAATAGTCTAATAACAAGGCACTGTAAACTACCATCAGTTTACCGATATGATAGTTGGATGGGTCCGTTGTATTACCCACTTATGAAGTGACGCACAAATTACGTCAATATCACAAAATATATCGACTCGCATTGCTCATTACAAACAAAAATATAACCTAACCTAACAACAAACGCAAATGTCTAGCACAGAAAATATATCACTATTGATCGCCTATATCACACATACCTACTCCTACCTATGTCAAATTATAGCTACTATAAAACATAGGCTATCTCATATCGGGAATAGTGTAGCTATCTACCGATCATTGAAATAATTTTTAGCTTCGGATAACTATTAAAGAAACACATTGTTTTTTGGACCAAGCAACCTCTTTAGGTAGGTTCCTACTTACCTATATTGAGTGTAAACTGATTGATTGGTTTCATGTAGAATGTAGGTTTTAATAAGTGTTTTACGGATCCCTAGACTTCACAGATACCTCTACGGGTTTCGTTAATTAAGTCCGTGATAAATAATTTACTCTAGGGAATATTATTAAAAATAAATGCAAAAAATAATCTATTCTTTTTTTCTTATAAGCAACGTGCACAGCAGCATCCCACGCCCTGGTGACCGCATCCATTTCGGGCCAGTATTTGGCAACATGCTCCATTAGCTTCTCCCATGAGACACCGCCCTCCGTGGTCGCAATAACAGTGCAAGTTATAGACGGGCAGCGACAAACTGATCCTTTATTTCCTAAAGATAAAACAAACAAAGTATACCTAAGTACCTACTAGATTCTGCATAAGTATAATTTATTAAACAAACAATAAAATTTTTTTTTAGATTACATTTATTTACAAAGAAAATATACATTGATTTACAATAATTACAGATAAAAAATGTCCTCCAAAGAGGAACCATGTGGGACAGTGCCCAGAAGACTGGCAGCATTCCCTCTCTGGATAGCTAGGCTGATCCTTTGACAGAGATAGCTGCCAGTCCTCTGGTCACCTGAAGCCTCGACCAAACGCACTGACAGCTCTTTGAGGAGCTGCCGCGCCCCCGGACCCCACGGTCCCATGGTCTCCACCCCAAACAATAAAAATAGTATATACTTAATATAAATTAAATGTCTAAGCTTTCGGGCAGAGAAGAACCCATATGATATCTAAATTAAAATATCTATTTTATTTCATCCTCCGTACCTACTTCTACTTAGGTACTATAACTTCATTTTACGTAAAACAAATTGTTTTGTTACTTTTGTATGGGCCACGTCCAACAATTTAAATGATTATGGAGTTAAACATACAATCATCCAAGCTTTCTTATAGATCTACACTAATATTATGGAAAGAAAGATTATAATTTTTTATATGTTTGTTTGTAATATAATATAGACTTCGAATCTACTGGGCTTTTGAAAATTCTTTCATCAATCAGCTTAATTTTCTGGGAGTAACATAAGCTAAAATTGCGGGCAAAGTCGCGGTTAAAAGAATAGAATAGAAATATATAATTCTTTTGCCGACCGCCAAAGCGCGTCGCTTGCACTACCTTACCGTTTATAAAATCATTGCAAGTAATGAGAGTATCGAGTTGCTCCCCCGACATGATTCGCTTTCACCATTGTCGGGGCCATATTAGATTCTTGGTACTAATTGTTTTCCGTTCCCATTGGGAATTGGTTTGATTTAAAAAAACTACCTACGTGCGATAGACAGTGCATTGTTATCGAAAAACTTGAAAGATTTGTAAATAGTTTAAAAGAAATATTAAATAAGAAATGCTACGCTTCTATAGATGTATTTTTTTTATTATTATTTTTGAGACTAGAAAAGTCCCTCTCTATGCATTTCAGGATCCATAATGACCTTAGCTGTATGGTAGTTCATTATGGTGCAAAAAATTATTGAGTATCGAGTATAAATTAACTGGAATAGGTAAAATTATTATTTGTGAAGTGACGTGTGATGATGATGAATGAATTTAACTAAATCCATCTTACTTTCTAAAGTTTGTAGATATTGGAAACTACGTATTATTAGCATAATTATAAGATACCTATACCTACTAGATGAATCCTGTTTCTCCCGTTCCCATGGAAATTTAAAAAACCCTTCTCCAAGGATGCATATTATGGTTTACGTTTATATGTAAATATTAAATACTTAGGTATGTAAATAATTCATTTTATCGTCTTGACCACAAATTTTAATTGAATATTAAAATAAATATAGCCTAAATAGACCACTACATGTGACAGGTGATAACACATGCCTCAGAATAAATTCTGGGACCTGCGGTTTCTCACGATGTTTTCCTTTACCGTCGAGCTAGTGGTAAATATGTTCGTAAGTGATTAAAAAACTTATTGGTAGATACATGGCCTCACGACTTTGAAAAGAATTTATACATGTCCATGGGTGACGGTTAGTCACTTATACCCCTTTTTTCTTATAATAAAAATACAGTATGTAACAGTATTATCGTTAGATAATTTAATGTCTAAACTATCAACTATCACTTTTGTATCCTTACCAACTAACCTCAACTTATTTTTTAATATATACCAACACAGAAAAAAAAACAACCCGCATTTCAATTTTGGAATAGAGACGTTCCAATTTCGAAAGCTGAAAGCGTCCGGCCAGCAACAATGTTTGGGAAGCTGTCAAATCGAACAATAGTAGATACAGTCGGGCTGCGTTTTAAACATGCGTGTCCAATAACAAATTTATATTTTTTGTACTCGAAATACGAAAAATAAATATACATATTTGGATATTTGACTACTGTTGATGCGATCCTTTGATAGCAGTATTATTTTTATTATTACAGCACATTTTTACATGTAAGTATTAGGACATTTTTCGGCAGGAAAACTCTAGCAACTTTCAGAAACACGACTTACAAGATTTCAAAATAAAAAAACAGTTCAAAATAATAAATCTTGGGACACGATTCGTATACCTACGGTTATTTATTTTAGTCCCAAACTATAGGCAGAGCCTGTGCTATGGAGCTGAGCAACTGATAAACATACATAAATATATCTACTTATTACTAACTATTTTTCAAATAAAAATGAATAATATAGAATAATAGGTGCTTAACTAGGTATCATAACATTGCTTCTAGCAGTATTCGATTTGGTTTGTTTTTCTTATAATGCGGTTCTTTCAGATTGGATACTTCGAAGCCCTGAAATAGAGATGTTTGGAATGCTAAAAAATGATTTTCTACGGCCTAGTCTCCCATCTTTGAATATAGATCTTTGTTTAGGCTGTACCACCTAAGCTTGATTACGGCATATCTAATTTGACGCCACTTTATTTACGCTAACGTTAAATGGAACATTAAATGGTAACTAAATGCCATTTGACGCTGATTGTCTTATGATAGTAGGTTTATACAATATAATCTTTTAATTTTATTACATTTCAAACCATTTGGGAGTGCAGAATTTATACTTTTCTTAAGTATAAGCCACCTCAATTTGTGTCGCCCCCTAATAGATAGAAAATTGTTTATCCGCAAGTGTCTTGTTTGAACATTGAGTTCATAATCGCGATCGAACTTAATGACTTACCAGCGAGTGAGTTTACTCTGAAATCTGTACTGCCTATTGAAATCTAGGGCTGCCATAAGGTCTGTATTTTACGTAAACCTAGAATTAAAATCTTTTCCAGCTCAAAACCATCCCATTCACCCGCAAAATTTACGAAAACCCCGCAAAAAATGCCGAAAGACTCCCCATTGTGGTACAACGACAAATGGTTAGTCAGAATTTTAGAAAAAATCCATTGAAATAGTTAATAGTGTGTTCCGATGCGAGAAATTTGTCACAATGCCTGCCCCGGCGGCAATTATCACGCCCGAAATTAACGTCATTGTCACGACAGGCGGTTTGAGGTTATGTTGGTAAATAGCGTTGTGGGAGGAGCTTAGTTTCATTTTTTTATTAATTAAAAGCAATATGCTACGCAAGTTTGCTATTTTTCGGCCACACCGAAGCCGACGCTCTGTGGTTTTCGACGCAGAAAAAACTGTAAAATATTTTGATCGAGTCCGCGTTCCGGAAAAAGATATACTTAGTCTATGTCACATCCACCAACTATCTCCATGCAAAAAATCACGTCGATACAGTATTTCTGCGTGAAAGAGAGATAAACCATCAAACACACATTCGCATTTATAATATTAAGTAGAAGTAGAATTTTGCTAAATCCTCGCGGTAGATACGTAAATTAGGCAGGTAGCTAATACTCGTTAGGCTAATGTAGGTACAGCTCGCATTGCAAATATGATTCAACTTCATGCGATTTCATAGAAATTACGACTTCATAACTAATTCCAAACATTTAAAATAGTAAATAGGCACAATGAATACTGTTCCATGTATAAAATACTAGCTGTTACCTGCGATTTCAATCTCGTAATTACAGTTTTTAGGGAAATTGAATCCCAGAAGAGCGAAGCTTTCTTTCATTGGAGAAATATTTTTTAAAGTTAGTCCTGTACTTTCGATTTCGAAAGTTTCGAAGCCTACTCATTACAAATAAAAATACAAAACAACTTTTTTTTCTATAAGTAGAGTAGGTATGTAGATGTAAATAATGAATTATTGCTATCATTAATTGATTTTGTAGTTGTTTGATATTTTCTGAAATAGATACTCTTTTCTTTGGGTAACTTTGCTGTTAGGAATCAAGAATTTTGTTCATTACCACCAACTGTTTTTAAGTTTCGAACACACCGATATGTCGCAGTGACAGCCAGTTCTGCCAACTGCGCAAACATCACAAATAATTACACCGAAAAGGGCGCGAACTGTTTGTTTTCGTGCGCGGCACACAATATGGCCAGTGTTTGCTTTGCGATATTATTTATGGCTGCGTTCATTGCGTTGACAAATAGATTTCGGGCGTTATTGACACCATCTTTTTGAGGGGGTGACTGCTCTTTTTTCACTGTTACTTTTTGATTGATTAACGGATAAATACTGAAAATACAGTTGTAAAATTTTGTAACCAAGATTTAAATATGCATTTTTAATTAAGAAAAAATACTGGCAAAGGCTTTTAAAGCCATATTATGTTGACTTACACAGAATAAATGCCTTTAACTGCTCAATAATTTAGAAAAATATTGAAGACAAAGTAATTGTTCATAACTCGTTGACGTGAAAACACTTCTAAACTCACCGACAGCAAAAAATATGTTTCGTTACACAATTGAACGCCTTTCAAGAGTTTTGCCGCCAAAAACGCAAGATTTCACTCAGGCGGAAATCCTTACAAAATCTTTATCCAAATCCACGATTCAGTAACGCTCTAATGTAGACTCTCAGCTTGAAAATTTAAAGTTGATTTAAGAGTAGCTCTCCGGTGGTTTCGTTAAAAGGGATAGATTTTATCAGTGGTTTCTGGATAATCTTTTGTTGACAGTAGGTGTGCCAAGGAAAGTACAGTGTGGTTTCGTAGAATAAGGATCTATTAGGTGAGGCCGAAAGTGACAACGTTTAGTTTTTGCAATATGCAAAGATAATAGAGCACTTTTTTCTTTTTAGATATGTCGCTGGCTGTCTTGCGCACTGGTTGGAAAAAAAAGAAAATAATTCTTTGTTTTTTTTACTAACTCTACTCTAGGTACTAAATTATTTCATATCAAAAACCAATGCTAAATATGAGCTAATTTAGCCAGTCATAAACATTTGGGTGGCATTGTGACTTTCCATTAAAAAAATGCGATTCCTTAGACTATTATAAAGAGTCCATAGACAGGACCAAATACAGTTTTATTCTATAGCAAAAGGAATATTTTTGAACCAGATAAAAAACCCTGAAGCAATATCATATCCAACAAAGCATTTTTTTATCTAAATGTCATCACTTTGATACAGCTCGTCAATTTTTTCTGGCACTGTACAATCACAAGCACGATCATAGCCCCCTCAATTTGGTAAAAGAATCTCAGGTAACAGTCAGAAAAAAATGAACGTGACAAAATGTCTGTAAACATGTACCTACACGTACCTTTGCCAACACAAGATGAAAAAAAATGCTATAGAATTTTGCAATCCGAATTTCGAATCCTCAGGATGCCGCTTGTGACGAATGGAACGTTCGTTCAGATTTCAAATTTGGAAGGCGTTCTGCGTGTTTGACTTTTATATTTTTTTCGCAACGCAATAGCGTAGATAATTCACCATTCGTCCGGGTAATTGTAAAATAGTTTATGATTGATGCAAAAACGGTAGAATCGATGTTGCTTATAATCGGTATTGACGGGAGCTCAATTGCATGAAAAGATGTTATTAAAATGCTGTATGAGCCGTGAATAATTGGTGTTGCCTTACTTAATTGAGAAGTGATTATTTGCAAATGATACAAGGCATTTTTTACAGAGACTGTAGAAATCTATTTTTATAATGCTCGACGGACGGAGAGTACTAAAAAACCTTATTAACATTCCAGTTCTAGCATTCGCGACACTACCTTCCTACTAAGTTTGTTTTCTCAGTAACTGTAAATACTAATAGCACATGGTTTGAAGACCTTAGTAGCCGAAACATAAACAATTCGTTATCGACCCAGTAACTAAACAACAGCCCAGTAAAAACTCATAATAGCAAAGTTATGAATTGATAAAAGTTATCCAAGTAAAAAGTATGCAAGTATAATTTCCAATGCACTGCTTTTTATAGCTATGGTAATCGATATCGGCACTTAAGTCTCATAAATTGACGTTTAGTAATTTATGGGCAAAAACTCTTTTATACTTTCACCCGTTTTTGTTGAGTATCGATATTATTTGTGTGCCACGTAATTTACTTTGAAAAACCAACATCCGATTTGCAAAATAAAAAAAATACTATAACATGGCGACGGCGTCTCTTTTCAAATTCCCGCCAAAAAGCCTATTTTTTATTACCTATAATAATTCTTTTTTCTTTTTTCCAGACCAACATCCAACATGCCCCGCGCCCTGCACCGTCTTCCAACTGCCGCCGCCCAATAAGCATCCAAAAATGTCCATCCACATACGCAAGCGGTCGCGGTGACTACAATATGGCGTTACTAACCAACTCGGCGTCGGCGACGGGGCCCACAGCGACGGGGCCCTCGGCCCCACAAGCCCACCACTCCACGACGCCACTTCACCACTACTTCCACTACTTGAAGCAGCCGTCGCCGCTTGCGCAGAACCCCTACGCGCATCACTCCAGCGCGCACCACATGGGGATGGGGCCTGGGCCCCTGGGTGGCCTGGGCCCCTTTGGGTTGACGCACCACGGCTTGGAAGCGGTCGGGTTTCCGCAAGGTGAGTGGTTATTTATATTTTTATTTTTTGGTGTGTGAAGAAAAAATGCAGATTCTTTTTTTTGCAGTAAGGTGAAAAAGAAGTGTCTTTCGTTTTATTTGATGACACTGGTGTTGTCCATAGGCAATAAGTGACTATGACTTTCAGATCTAATTAGTCTGTCGTCTGCTGCTGCTACTTAGGTATATGATATAAAAAAACTACCCAAATATGGTTTGCGAAGACTTCAATGAAGTTACGTATTACAGAAAAAAAAATAAAAAAAATCTCACGCCTTTCATCCCCGAGGGGGCAGGCAGGTATTCCATTACTGGATATACCCACATTTCACGAGATACATTGGACCCCTAAACGTGATAGGTGGTGAGCCCATCGCCGGACCGGGTCTATTTACACATGTCTCAGAATTAATTCTGAGACCTGCTGGTTTCCTCACGATGTTTTCCTTCACCGTCGAGCTAGTGATAAATATGTACGTAAGTTTTTGAAAAACTCATTGGTACATGCCAGGATTCGAACCCGAGCCTCACTGATTTTCGACCGGCTCTTTAACCGTCCGGGCTATCACTGCTCTTACGTATTACAGATTGCAGGCGTATTCACGGAGGCTCAACACCGTTTCCGTTCGATTCAGATCGAGTGAAAAAACTGTATTCTAGGCGTTTCCGCTAGTCACAGAAATTTTTCCGAATCCAAAAGTCAAATATGACAATTGTTTTCGATACCGACATCTGTGAATAGCTCATTTTCAACAAATTTTCAGATTCCGAGTCGAATATCGAATGTCGAAATTACGTGAATACGTCTGCAGGTGCGTATTACAGAGTCGCAAAGTAATGTTATTCTGTTTAAATCAGCCATGCCTTATATTCCTTTTTAATTAAAATACGCAGAGAAAAACCTTACCTGGAAAATGTTACTGTTTCATGAATTACCGTAAATAATTCTTTAGGCAGACAAATGCTACCAACCTGACGACCGAAATCAACATCAAAACAACAGCGGATCCGAAAAGCATTGCATAATTTACGTACCAAGAAGACATCCTTGGAAATAATCAAAACAGCCCGTTCCCCCCTCGTAAGCCGCTTATCTCCCCTCCCCCGGGACTCAGTGTTGCCATGCTACCCCCGAAATTTGGAAACGGAAGTCGTAGCTTGTTAGTTGGTTTAATTAGTACCAAACTTGAGTTTTGATGTTTCGTTTGTTATGTTGGTTGTTGTGGTTTGGGAGTTAAAAACTTTGTTGCCAAATTAATTGTATAATTACTTCCTTGATTACTTATTTAATTTGAAACTACTAAACACTTTTTTTTAAAGCTGATTTTTTTATCATTTTTGCCGGAGTCTTCGCGCGTCATCAGAAAAAAATAAATAAAGAATATTTCGCAATAAAGAGCAAGGGGTATTTTAAAAATGGAATTCGATGTAGTCCCAAATTCAAAAGAGGGTTTTTTCGAAGAGGCCGGATTAGGACTCCCTTTCTTCTGAGAATAAAGTGCATTCGGTGCGTACAGCGGCCAGTGGTAATCTCTCCGTCTAGTTACTCAGGGTAAGGAAACCGGGCTTTAGGTACTTTAATATTATATTTAGGTAGAAAAGTATATTTTTTTTCAATACAATATGCAAAATGTTTGTGTCATAAATGATTTTTGTGCTAAATATTGTTTTAAAAATTCTGTGGGCTTAGTGGCCTTGAGCATGCATTCATAATTAAATTTGACGTATGATTCATTAGAGCACTGTCCAATCTACTGACTTGATACCAGCGTCCGAGTACAGTCGGATCAAGTTTTTACATGATACGAGTAGCATTTGTCTAGAGACTCAATCCGAGCGCGCTCAAACCGTCAAAACGTGTCATAAATTTATGTATTTTTTGAACAAGTGAGTATTTTTAAACGTGCTCATTTTTACAGTATACTCTTTATATCTTAACATCACATCAAATATACAAGCTAAAATGTAAAATATCTTTAATTTGCGACAAAAGTTAACGTTAAAGGTTATAACCGTCATATTACTTGGGGTTAATCAAAAGTTTCACTTGTCACTATGGTGAAGTTTTTATATGTGTACTATATTACGTGCTCATGGCGGTGTTGTGCGCGGTGTTGCCAGCGCTTATTTAAATTTCCTCGTTTTAGTGGAAAATATATTTAATTTTCGGTAATGCAGGTCGATGTTACAAAAAAAAAGGTCATTGATTCCGGAAAAAATTATAATTTAATTGACTTTCAATATGCCGTCTCTTGTCGTCATGTTGGATTTATATGTTGTGGGTGTAAGTGTAAATTCTTGTTTTGAACAACTTTAAAAAAAACTACTTACTCTTGTTCCAAATTTTAACTTTCCAGGTCCAACGGTTGTGCGTTGATAGATCTGTCAGTCAGTCTGTCAGATTCATCTTTTATGTTTTATATTACGTTTAAAAAGCAGTTTTCATAGTATATGTGTCTGGCGCGATGTCATCGTAAGAGCAGATTATGTTCGGCCTTGAGTTCGAACTTAAGTTCAAACTTTTATGTCAAAACCGGCTCTGGTACAGACGAATGACAAGTGGAGTAAACGTTACACTCTTCATATTTATACGCTGCATAAATCCCTGTTTAGTATTTACCGTTTTTACCCAAACACTAAATGTCACAAAAGGCTCACGATAAAAATTGTCTTTGTCTTCAGATAAAAAAGTAAAAAAATTAAGCTGCATGCCTGTGAAGGCCATCGATAAATATATCACCGCATTTTCGTAGAACAACCCTTTTTAGGATTAAATCCCGTACTTTTTTACCCAGTACCGAGTTTGCTTGTTTTTGTTTTTTAAATAAATACAGTCATGGCTATGTAGGACTGTAGGTATAGCCTTTTAGTGAAATTTAAAGAATTTTCTACACATAGTATTATTACATAGGCAAGTAAGTAGGTACTAACTAACTATAATACACTGTATTTTCTTTGCAAAACGATGTTTGCAGAACATATATCTATTTCAGGCACATACTGTATATTTTTAAACAAGATAAAGTTATCACGATCTACTTTTAGAAAAATTGTGTCAAATATCATGCACGTTTAGATTTGGTATTTTTTTACTACCCAAAAAAAGTTATTAACTATGGTATAAAAAAAGTTTCATATCGATGTATGTACTAACAAAACTATATTTAGTTATGACAACTAATTCGATTAGAAGCATAAATTCATAAAACTATTGGAAAATCAATAAAAAACGTAACAATTTCTAACGTATGGGTTTGGAGCCCAATACACATTTAATATGGGAATAAAATTAATCCTCTACCAAGCTCGTTTTAATCCGTAAACGTCCTTTTCTCCCCCACACAAAAGCGTGTAAAGCCATCCCTCTCACACACTAGACGCTACTCTGCGTAACGATGGCAGCTGTGCGTTCTTTTTTCGAAATTTATTTTTTTCGTTGTGTATTTCCTTTTTATTGGCATCCCTTAGAATTATACGGCCAGTTGCTTTTTTAATCTTTTGCCGGTATAATTAATTGATTTTTTGCGTCTCATTTCCATTTTTAATTTTATCATAGAACGACTCATTATGGAGTTTGAAAAGCAATAGTTTTCTTTATTCAAAAACTACATTTTATAAACTTTCATGTTTTTTTTAAAGCTATGAATGATGAACTAAATTTTTAGTATGCAGTATTTTTTTCCGAAGTAGGTATCTGATGGTAAGTAACTGAAATAAACAAAAAATGGTCAAGCCTCATTCCAGAGGTACTAAAATCACTCACTCAAATACTTACCCCCCTCCCCCCCCACTAACTTCAATGTATGTAATAATAATAAACTGTAGGACACAGTTTACACGCGGTCAAAGAGATTAAAATATAATAAGGTATAGAGAGGACAAAGCGAGGAAAATTTGAAGTCAAAAGTTATTCCAAGTGGAATAAGTCTAGTACAATTTCGACCGAATGACAGCTCGCGTTGCCCCCTCTATGCCCTATTATATTTAAATTTCTTTGCACGCGGTTATTTAGTCCCAAACTAGGCAAAGCCTTTACTATGGGTACTAAACAACTGATAAACAAACTTATATAAATATTAAAAACCCGAACACAAAGCCAACAGATGTGTTCATGCACAAAAATGCTGGCCCTTAGCTAATCGAACCCGCGACCTCTGGCTCAGAAGGCAGGGTCACTACCAATTATTGAGACACATTAAAATAATAGAATATTAACTGCATAACAAAATAATATTTTATCGATTTTCCCATTCACTTTCTTGTTTACGGATACTTGCGATATGAGCCAAAACCCAATACATACAGAAGACTGAAAATTTTACAAAAACCATGGCGACTTTCCTCGGATTCCCGCCAAAAGCCCTATGTATGTTACCATCAGCTGTTTTGAAGACAGCTACCGAAAAACAGTGTTGTAATGAGACAATCTGCTTACGTTGCATGGCTTCCTAATCCAGCGACCGAGTGCCCCTAATATCGATTCCCTTCTATCGATCGGCCGAATCGATTCCCGTAATCGAGTACGTCCGATTTTGATGTGCTTGCTTTGTGACGATATAACAAGTCTATGCATATTTAAAGCACTTCATTATAGTGTTATTACATTAAAAGAAAAAATTTTTTTTCACAAAATGGTACGAATCGAAAGAGGTATAAAAATTCTACGTTAAACTCATGTTAAACTATATAGGTAGGTACCTATATACATGTATACCTATTTTTGTTTTCAAGATAATTTTACAAATTTCGCACTGTATCATAGAAAATAACGAAAAACTCACGTGTTTTCTTGAGGGTGTCGCCAGAAGTATTCTAACCCTTGGAATACCCAATTTTTACACGTGTATTTTTCGGACCCTAAAACATGACAAATGGTAAACTCTTGAAAGAATGTTTTCAATCAACTCTGATATGTTTTTGTCAAAGAAAACTCTTGAGCTAGATTTTTTTAACTATTTTAGACCCAGATGCTTACCTATTATGAATGCAGATTGTAGAAGGTTCTAGAAAGAGGACTTCACCAAAGAAATGGATGGAATGTGTGCAAGTGGAAGGAATTAAATTTAGTTAAGACGGTTGGTAGGTATAAATCAAAGAGATTAAAATATAATAAGGCATAGAGGGGACAAAGCGAGGAAAATTTGAAGTCAAAAGTTATTCCAAGTGGAATAAGTCTAGTACAATTTCGACCGAATGACAGCTCGAGTTCATACTAACTGACATGACAAGGACATGACGCTTAGGCTTCAAAGTTTTGTATGAAAATATTCCCAATGCCCCCTCTATGCCCTAATATATTTAAATCTCTTTGGTATAAATGGAAAGAGAAGACATATTGCGCCAGCCCTTAAATAATAGAGAAAAGACACAAAAAATATGATGTCATAGTAATTACACACATGTCTACAAACATGTGATCTGAGGCTTTCTTATTTACTTCCCGAGGTGTGTATACTTTTTTTCTTATCGACGGAGGCGGAAAGCGGCAACTTTGTTTAAATTGAAATTTGCCGCTTTCCTCCCGGAGAGATGAAAACTATTTTTTTTCCAAATATTTCGGTTCCGAAGACATACTATAGCTATTCAATGATGCCTGTCACAAATTGAACCACAAGTATTGATTATTGAAGCCTCTTATAGGAGACACCTAATCCGAATTGCCATACGGTGTCTTCTTCCACTATTTGGGGTTACGTAGGCAATAAATTCAATTTGATTCTTAATTTTTTCTGCAATAAAAGGTCATCCTTTTTTGGCAAAATATTTATGTATGTAAGAATGAGAAACATATTTTTTCATTGTGGGGGTTCGTGTTTATGTATTTATTTATGTTTATTACCTGTAGTATTATAGGCTCTGCCTAGTTTCGGAATTGGGTAGTCGATTATTTCGAAATAATAAAGTAAGTATTCAAAAAGTAAAGGAATTAAATAAGAACTAAAAGTTGTGACGTCTTACCTATAATATAATAACATAAGACATAAGATTAAAAAAAAGAGCTGCTCTTGAGTTTCTTGCTGGCTCTTCTCGGGGTACTGCATTTGGAACCAGCAACTCGTCGGTGGAGATGGGCTGCTTTTTATATTTAGCCAATCTTCATGGACGAGTTTAGAGTGCCTTGTTATTATAAATTATTGACTTTTCTAAGTGTATATTCAATACCTACAGAAAATAAATGAATTTGAATTTTGAATTAAAGTTAAAAAAAATACTGAATATAATTTCTTTGGATAAATAAAATAAAAAAAATAAAAAATTTATAATAATAAATATTGATAGACTGCTATTACATTTTAAATATTAGTAGGAACATGCAGTAGCCTTCGTCCAATAAACAAGTGCCAACCAGTTACAGATTTTAGTGACAGCTCACCATCGAAAGGTCAACGACCCATTTTTCGAAATCCTATAAAAAATAAGGCACATTTTATATAAATAAGGTCCCTTCGGACCCGTGATATTGGGGTCAGTAAAGGCTGTCGCGGTCATTTAAATTGACCATCATAACTTATCTGGTAGGCGACGGTAGGTGACGGTAGCTACCATCCGCCTAGAGTTGTTATTACCACTTATAAGCTTAGGCTACCATAATCGGTTTTATCGGAGGCCGTTATTTTTTTATGGTTTCAATACATTCGATTTTATTGGCGCTGTCACCTACGTGCTACTAGAATCGAGAGCAATAAAACAATAAATGGTAGTGAATATAACAAACAATATCAATGTAGATAGGTATAGTACGGCTAACAAAGAGGAAATTTCTGTTATGTACCTGTTTGATTGTAATGTGAAAGTGGCTCTCTTTGTCTGTCTGTCTGTATATAAGCCAAGCTAGCAGCTGACACAATATCGCATTTTGAGGAGGGACATCAGCTAGAAAACTAACTGGTAATCTTTTACTATTATGTTTCATCAACTTAGGCAGGCCGTCAGGCATTGCCAGCCCACCGCCGCTGTAAATTCATCACACATCAAAAAAGTATGGTCTATAATCTCCAACGCGAGCTATTATCACACGACTATTCCAGTCGAATAGATACAACCAGCTACCGTTTATCTAATCCAGTGGAATAAAATCTTTGTCACACCAAAATGATACTTAATCACACCCCAACAGCTCCAATCAAGTATCAACCGTCATAAATAATATTAAAATTTATCATTTATGAATTCCAACAGAACGCCGCTACTGTCGGGTCCTTTGACGTGCCGCCATCTTGGCCGCCATGTTTGTTTTATTTTTTACACTTAATGCAATGCTCTTGTCTCCGTCAACCGTTATCACGAAACATCAGCGTATTTTTTTTATTTCGCTACTTTTTAAGGCAGATAATGGATTTCTTGAGGTATCAGTTTGTGTGCATTTGTCTTTTATTTTGTTGATACAATCTTGTTTATTACAGTTAATTCGCTAAATGCAACTACCATTAGTTCACTTTACAAATAATATTATTATACACGATGGCTACCTTCACCGTCGAGCTAGTAATAAATATGATAAAATTTTGAAAAAGTTAAGTTACATTGTAAATATTGTTATACATCACCAAGTAACACGTATGAAAAAGTCAAAGTCGACTCATGTCTTTCTAGTAATTATGATTTACAAGAAACTTACTGAATAACTCTCCCTCGGATGTAGTACCTATATGTATACCTAAATTCATACCTTCCCCTTTCTCTTCCAATATTTTATCATTGTAAAACATAAACAGTATCAAAGACATCAACGAATTAATGTCGTTCGTTGATCTCTTTTGTATTAAATACTAGCTGATCCAATGTTTTCCCGTTCCTGAGGAATTTAAGTTTTTTTTTCTGAAGAAATTCAGTAATATTTCTCCACGTGCCAACAACTACTCAGAATAGGTTCATCGAAATCGGAAGTATGGTTCAGAAACCCATCGAGGGCAAATAAAGAAATAACATTTTCAAAATTAATTGTGGAAATGAAAATTAAAAAAAAATCGGTGCTGTATATTCGTTATTTTGTATTTGTATAGTTATTAACGGATTTTGATAACTTTACAGTTATATAGCTTATACATCAGTATAACACATAGGCATTTTATCCCCGTAAATTCCCACCGGAACGGGAAATACGCGGGTGAAACCGCGGGGCGCTGCTATTTTTTCATAAGCATTACTAGCAAAATATAGATGTCTGGATGAAAGTTATTTTTTTAAACTTGACAAGTGGAAAACTTATCCTGGATACTGTTACATATGCCTCAGAATCAGTTCTAAGACCTGCTGGTGTCCTCGCGATATTTTCGAATTGTTAGTATTATTGCTATATCTTTGAACCAAAATATACTAAGATTCGTTACGCCACTTGTATATTCGAGCTGTTTTCATTGGAAGCTCTTTAAAATCACACTCTTACTTAAAAAAACAAACAAAATGCACTTCCAAAACAATCTAAGAGGGAACTGTGGGAAATTTAACACTCGCTTCGCACCCTGGTTCGCTCCACCCTCCGTTCTAACACAATCTCGAGGATTGGCCACGGTTGATTAAGTTTGAGTTTCGACACTGTTTTACCAATTTGTGTACCTAATGTTTTGACGTGATAACGTCTTATAAATCTATGAACGCTGACGGCACGCACGAAAAAGCATGACTCATTGTCACGTTCCGCCTGAGTCGAGCGTGCAAGCGAGAGCGCGGAATTAGCGATTGAGATGCAAGATCTTCATCAATGTTTTCTTTTGATTATCGTCCGTGAAAAGACTTTACAGATAACCATTTTTTTATAAACCCTCAAATATCACGAAACTCTCAGGTCCTAAGAATTAATTCTGAGGCATTTTTAGAAGCACCCCGGTACGGCGATAGGCTCAACACCAGTAGCGTTTTGGGGTCCAAAGATTATACTGGAGAAAAGTGGGTGTTTCCTAGAATATATAAATGACAGTGCTTGGAACAGATTTCCTCCAGCACAGCGCAATGCGACAGCGAAAAATAACGAAATTATGTAACCTAATTTAGTATTAAGTAAGAATTGAATAAAAGAATACTGTTCAGGAGTTTCTTGCCCCGCTTCTCCTCAATCATACATGCTAAAGTGGTGAAGTTGTAATGACGTTCAATAAGTGGACTTGTAAGTCCCTACTATGAAGAAAACAGTTTGACTTTGATTATAATAACTCTGCTAACCTCCTCGGGGATAAGGCTTGAAAGTGTATAATATAAATATATTATAGTTTTTCTTTTTTATTATTCTAAGTGCTAGTAATAATTTTATAGCTCTTCGGCCCGCTGCACTAAACAAAGTTGCCGTTTTCCGCCTCTGTCGATTAGAAAAAAGTATACACACCTCTCGAAGTAAAAAAGAAAGCCTCAGATCACATTTTTGTAGACCTCGGCTCCGCCTGGATTGACAATTACGTGTGATCTAAGACATTTCTTATTTTACTTCCCTAGGTGTGTAATATACTATTCCGGCCCGCATGTTTGTCTTAACGCCTCTAGCGTTGGTGTGAAATTGCACTCAGGGTGTTTATTTATGCAATGGGCTTATAATGCCCGTCGACAGCCGCAGGGTTACTTGTAGCAAATCGAATTCCAAAGTTAACCCCTGCTAACCCCCGCCCTTATTAAATGTCATGTCATTTAGTTTTTTCTTTTTGCATATGAGCAAGAAATTGTTTTTGTAGATTTTTTCTATGGATTCACACTTAATTATCGTAAGAATAAGCCGATAGATTGCAAGGATTACTTTTGAACAGATTTTGATGAAACTAAAACAATGTCTTAGGCTATAATTTGTAAAGATATTCCTTTAAATACACTCGACGGTGCACAAATTCGTGGAAGTCCGCTAGTAATATTACAACTGCTCGAGTACTCTAACAGTTTTTAACATTTTCACGGCCAAACAGCTGAAACGATCTTGACGAAATTTGCCGGTCTTCCTCAAGATATAAACTAGGTCCCTGACACTTCCCATCGATTACATTACCTTAATCGTAATCGGCTTCATCTGTCATTACTGTCAGTTTGTAAGTGTACTATAGAGTCAATAAATTACAATTAAAAACAATTCAGATTTCAATTTAAATAGGCAATAAGTTCTCCGGATCAATAAATATTTTGCAAATTCAACCGAAATTGGAATAGTTTATTATACTCATCTAGGGAAGTAAAATAAGAAATGTCTCGGATCACATGTAATTATTGACCAAAGCGAACCCGATCAACATATTGTGATCTACAAACATGTGATCTAAGGCTTCCCGAGGTGTGTATACTTTTTTCTTATCGACGGAGGTGGAAAGCGGCAACTTTGTTTAGCGCAGCGGGCCGAAAGTTGCCGCGTTCCGCCCGACATGAAAACAATATTGCACTAAATGCACAAATTTCCGTCAAAACAATTACCGCCCGAGGACCACTTGCTTCCCTGGGCGCTAAAAAACACAAATAAACACTAAAACAATCCCTCTGCGCAAACAGACACTGTTGACTTAACAATTAGTGCGGTGTTCGTGGGGTTGGGATGGAAAATACCCCCAATCTTAGAATATGGAATAGTTTGGATCAACTTTGAGGCTCCAATAGCATTCTGTTAATAATCGATGATAGGTTCAACAGTTCCTACAACAGGCACTGGTCGCAGATACAAGTAAAAGTAAAGAAATATATATATTTTTTATTACTCTTCATTGTTAAACAGGAACAGCCCACTGCTGAGCCATGGGCCTTTCCTCACACTGAGGAAGTATGAGTGTGTGTCCACCCCAGAGTGGGAGATGGTCTAATGCCTGGCAGTTAGGGTTTTTCAAGCCATCCAAAGATATCTGACGGCATAAAGACTTTCATTGTGGAAATCCATTAAAAAAAAATCTCACGCCTTTTATCCCCGAGGGGGTAGAAAGAGTGAGTATATCCATTACTGGATATACTCACTTTTCACGAGATACATTGGACCCCTAAACGTGATAGGTGGTGAGCCCATCGCCAGACCGGGTCTATTTACACATGTCTTAGAATTAATTCTGAGACCTGCGGGTTTCCTCACGATGTTTTCCTTCACCGTCGAGCTAGTGATAAATAAATATGTACGTAAGGTTTGAAAAACTCATTGGTACATGGCAGGATTCGAACCCGAGCCTCACTGATTTTCATCATGTGAAGCAGGCTCTTTAACCGTAAGGCTATCTATCACTACTCTTCTAAAATAATGGATCGATTTTAAAAATCAAAGCCAAACAATGAGTAGTGCCTGAAACCGACGAGCATGTGTGAGCTAAGGCATTCAATAACTGGTCGTTTTCATTTCCGGTAAAATAAAACTATCGATTTCCCGTTATTACCGGTAAAATGCTATAAATTCTCCCAACATGTCGTTATTGACGCGTGCTTTTCTCACGCCAATTACTCCCGAATCTTAGTGTCTTAGTGTTTATTTAATTCGAGTGTTACTTTAGCCAATGGACACCTCGGAGTGGTTCAAACACAATCTTACTGATATTATAAACTCGAAAGTTTGTATAGATGGATGTATATTATGTTTGTTTCTCTTTCACGCAAAAACTACTCAACGGATTTTGATGAAACTTTACAGTTATATAGCTTTACAGTTATACATCAGAATAACACATATGTTATATTTTATCCCCGTATTCCCACGGGAATGGGAACTACGCACTACGCGAAACCGCGGGGTGCTGCTAGTATACTACATATCTTATTGAGGTAAACTTATTAACAGATTAATATTGTCAACGTGTTGTAGAGAGTTGCTTTGGCTGTTTCAAACATAGTCAAATATCATTCGTAAATTGCATTGGAATTTTATTTTCAGTCGTCTACAACATGTAACAGAATAAGCGCAATTCCTGAAATTAGTTTGTTCAGTATCGACTACTTATTCGATTTCAGCTATTTTTAATATGTGTTATATTTTTCAAAAAAATGATGTGTCGTAGCCGAATTTAGTGCTTTCTATGGTCGTATAATCGTGCTATTATTAATCGATATTTAAGAAAATTGGTTAGACATAACTAAAGTTCGATTATATCATATATTTTTTATATGAATGTTACGCGTTTTATAGGTACTGCTAATTAATTCTTACTATTTTTTGTTGTCTATAAAGAGAGAAGATTTGTTTGTTTGTTTGAATTTAATAGAATTCGTGATACTTTTCTATACTTACAATTAAATTTAATAAAGTATACTTTTTACCCGGTAAGCACGGATAGGTATAGAACGCTTCCAATTCAGCTCTTAGACACCAAATATAGTATAATCATGCTTACTTCCTTAAGACATAGTCAGAATTCCAAACAGACTTCTAAAAGACCCACAAAAGTATAAAGTCATCAGTTATCGTCGTCGGCGGTGGACGCACGTGGCGGCCACGCGCCCCACTCTATCTGTATGAGCAGCAATTCACACTTGGCTAAAGTGAAAAGTAAATAAGTAATACAAATAAATTGTGGGCTACAATTCGCACATTTTAATCAAACCTATCGAACAATATATGTGTGAAGAAAGACTCTTAGCTCAGAGGTTGGCTGTCACGGGTTGAGGTGACACGCTATAGTGCCCATCGGATCGAAGTCGAACTGCAACTTGCAACACAGATATAATATGCAAATTTATATTTTAAAAAAGAAAATGATATATATATTTATTTGTGATATATATTTGTAAAGAAATGCTCAAATATAACCGTAATAACTCATTTTTGGTAGAGATGCGCTAACCAACAGCAAAACTGATAACTGACACATTTTTGCATGAATATAATTAAATAAATAATAAATTAATTAATAGTGGGACACAATTCACACACGGTTATTTAGTCCCAAACTAGGCAGGGCCTGTAGGTACTATGAGTACTAAACAACTGATAAACAAACTTAAATAAATATTAAAGGACCAGACACGGAGCCAACAGACATGTTCATGCACATAATTGTTGGCCCGAAGCGGGAGTCGAACCCACGACTCAGACTCTTTGGTAGACATGCGCTAACCAACAGCAAGACTGACAACTGATACATTTTTGCATGAATATAATAAAATTATACAAACATACATAAATTTTCAAATCCTGGAGGGGCATGCACCAATTAGTTTTTCAAAAAATTACGTAACTATATATTTATCAGTAACTCGACGGTAAAGGAAAGCCGCAGGTCCCAGGCAGACTCTGGGGCATGTAACAGCACCAATGAACTCACCTATCACGTTTAGGGGTCCACAAAATATATTGGTGAAAAGTAAGTACCTATTTCCAATAATGGAATTGAAAAAATCCACTTTCATGCATAATATCGCCTACTGGGAAAAGTGTAAAAAACAAAGTTTTTGCCCTTTGAAAGACTACCCTATTCTAACTGGAACGTTGTCGTCACCCCAAACTCGAACCCCAAACGAACACAACCATTACCTTTATCACGTGCGCCCACTCCGTGTCAAGTTTACGCTCATGATAAGTTAATCCCCGTGCGAGGGAGATGGCGATATCGGGACTCTTTGTCTAGTTAGGTCATAGAAATTTGGACCTTTTCATATCAACACTACGAGTATACTATCTAACATGTTTTCTAAATCTATAAATAGAAAAACCCTTAGCCAGGCCTAAGGGTTAAATGACGCTAGTGAGCACTAAGAAGGGATATCTGGATTTTCCCACGGGAACGGTAATAAACAGTATCCGCTTTAGGCACTCGCTAGTAGATGATACATAGATCAAAATATTTCTCACCGCTAGCGAAATCGTTTGTTTCAGCCCTCATTCAGAACATGCTAAACTATAACGCGTGTCGCTCCGGCACAGTCTGAACCGCCTTAACAATCCCGCCGCCCCTATCTGAACTTGACAAATAAGCGATAATTTATTGGATAAATTTCAATTCCGCAACACTCCCCATATTATCATGGTAATAGAATAACTCGCTACATACTGCCCCTACTATACCTTGTAGGGAGCCTGTGCATTTATCACGTAGCATAGAGTTGGGTGACAGTTCGCATTTTTTCGTTTTACTTATACTACTTTCGACTAATAAACTATTGTGTTTTTGCAATGATAAAAAATAATTAAATATAAATATTTTTTTATTCAAATATTTTTATTAGTCGAAACTCGAAAGTAGTACGATTAAAACGGAAAAATGTGAACTGTCACCGAACTCATGGCCTCATGCTATATGTGAAATATACTATAGTAGCCTGGCATCGATATGTCGAATTTGTCTCTCTAATAGATGAGGTTATAAGATACCGTTTGTTCAAACCTACTCTGAAGATTTAAAGTTGTATTGATTAACTATATTAAGCGTATTTTAATAATGTATATTATGTATACAAACCTTATGGAAACCTACTGTAATGGCCCGTTACTGTTACAAACCCTGGGGAAGAAATTGTCGTGAAGTTAAGGAAAACATCGTGAGGAAACACGCAGGGCTCAGAATTTCATCTGAGGCATGTCAACAATCAACATATCGGTTCGGCGCCGGACTCTCCACAAGATATAGTAGTGAAAAATGGGTATATTCAGGAATGGAATAAAAAAAAAAATCTCACTCCTTTCATCCCCGAGGGGGTAGGCAGAGGTATTCCATTACTGAATATACCCACATTTCACGAGATACATTGGACCCCTAAACGTGACAGGTGGTGAGCCCATCGCCGGACCGGGTCTATTTACACATGTCTCAGAATTAATTCTGAGACCTGCGGGTTTCCTCACGATGTTTTCCTTCACGGTCGAGCAAGTGATAAATATGTACGTAAGTTTTTGAAAAACTCATTGGTACATGCCAGGATTCGAACCCGAGTCTCCCTGATTTTCGACCGGCTCTTTAACCATCCGGGCTGTCACTGCTCATCATTAGTAATGGAATAACTATGCCCATTCCCTCGGGGATAAACGCGTGAGCATTTATTATTATTCAAAATTCGTTTTAGACTAGCATAACTTCGTACGTATTTCTATAAAAATCTAAATTATGTTTTATTATGTTTTCTGAAGAAAATTCTCTTTTATATAGCTACATTATGAGGCATATGTGACAGACCCGTTCTGGCGATGGGCTCACCACCCGATCCGACCGATATCAGGGGTCGAATATACTTGTGAAAAGTGGGTGTTTTCAGATATGGATTACCTACCTACCCTCTCAGGATAAAAGGCATGAGATTTTTTTAGTGTAGATAGTGATATTGTCTTATAAAAGCAAAATAAATTTTTGTTGCTGGCATGTTTTTTAGCTGTCCAAAACCATTTCAGCAGCTATATAAATTGCTTGGTGACTCTGGCAACTCTTTGTCAGAGACAAACGTTGTACCCATGATATATTATGCTTTTATGAGCGATAAAAAGGAGGAATCATATATGAAGCGTTATTTGCGATGATTAAATCAAAAGTTGATGATTGGGCTACAATAAAAATACATCTTGATTTTGAAACAGCAAAGTCTTTATTTTGTAGATAACTGTACTTGCTTTGCCTATTTTGACATGACTTCGGATGTTAGTCCTCAAAGTCATCAAAAATTAACACATCCAAAGAGTCTAGGTATATGTAACCGTAACCCACTTTTGGAGTTAGGGCGTGAATTTACTTACGCTTATTTATTTATACATTTGATTGTAGCAGTGATAGCCCGGACGGTTAAAGAGCCGGCCGAAAATCAGTGAGGCTCGGGTTCGAATCCTGGCATGTACCAATGAGTTTTTCAAAAACTTACGTACATATTTATCACTAGCTAGACGGTGAAGGAAAACATCGTGAGGAAACCCGCAGGTCTCAGAATTAATTCTGAGACATGTGTAAATAGACCCGGTCCGGCGATGGGCTCACCACCTATCACGTTTAGGGGTCCAATATATCTCGTGAAATGTGGGTATATCCAGTAATGGAATACCTCTGCTTACCCCCTCGGGGATAAAAAAGGCGTGAGATTATATTTATTATATATTTGATTGCAGGTCGTTGATATCCTACTAATACTATTAACGCGAAAGTTTGTATGTATGGATGTTTGTTCCTCTTTCACGCAAAAACTACTAAACGGATTATGATGAAACTTTACAGTTATATAGTTTATACATCAGAATAATACATAGGCTTTATTTTATCCCCGTATTCCCACGGGAACGGGAACTACGCGGGTGAAACCGCGGGGCGCTGCTAGTATGTAAATAACAATACATAGCACGTAAGGTCGAGAATAATAATAACATTTAGCACATCCCTATTTCCCTGGGCTGTAATCTGTCACAACTTGTCCCACCCCTAGCGCCTGGGGGCGCGAAAATTTATGACTTCTCATGATTTATGGAAACACCCCTAGTGGGTGTTACTTTGCTTATGGCATGTGAAATATATATGTAATATTAATATTAGATGTAATTGTTTTTTCGTAGGTATGTATGTTGCTATCTTTACTAAGAAGAAAGGTATCACGTTTAGGAGTCAACGACACTGGTGAAAAGTCGATGAAGATGAAAAATGCATTAACACTTTTTAATTTACAACATAGCTGTTCCTCGTGGTATCAGTCGCGTAGTTTCTGTGCCTGTATAACATAACGTATTCCAACGTTGATAAAATACAGCATAAGGTACTCCATGATAATGTAGCTTTTCATCGGTGAAAGAATTTTTAAAACGGACCCAGTAGTTTTTGAGTTTATTCGTTACAAACATGCAAATCTTTCCTCTTTATGAGTTTCCAATAATCCCTGAGAGCTTCCTTGCGAAATTTAAGGAAACTTTGTGCAAAATTTAATGCTTTAAGACCCACCAGTTTCGGCTGTGCGTGGATTGACCAGACTGCCACATAGTTTCTTTTTTTACAGAATTTGAAAATACTGTCTTATTTTAGCAGTTGTGATTGCTAAGCAATATTCATAATTAATAATCATTTGTGCAAAGATTATCCGAAAACTTATCTCTCCATAAATTATTTTAATTAGAAAGTACCCCCGAGTGCACAGAATAGGTAACCCCCTTCTGAATCGCAAACCACGTCGCTAAAACAACAATCCGGTTTAAAATCCGAACGCGCCCATTACCGGCCCCTAGCGAGCTGTCAAACTGACAGCTGACGTTCCCGCCGTTTTCCACGCGCCATCTTGGATTCCAACCTCTTTGGTCCAGACCATAGAGCTGAAAATTCATTTTGGCATTAGCCGTATGCAGCTGTATCCAACCCTAAAAGTATTTTACACATCATTAAAAGAGTGGCTCCGGTGGGACGTCAGGGGTCAAACACCGTGAAAAACGGGAAAATAATAAGTTTGTTACCGCCTTGTCGGTTTGTTGTTATGCTTTCATTATAATGGCGTGTGCCATTTATTTGACTTCAATTTGAAACAAATGAGATCTCATTTTGGAAGTAAAAGAAACACTCTTAAAAACGTCTTATAAGGTTTTTGGTTCGAAACCTGTTAAGGTCATGTACCAATGCGTTTTGTAAAGTAAAAACACATCGTGAGGAATTTCGCGAACTCCAGAATAGGGTATTCGACTGCTCCTAACTTTTTACTTTTTATGATCTGTCAAAATGAAAATGTACACTGGATTTTTTTATTGTTAATTACTTTAAAATCAACTATAATTATTGTAAAATGAACATTGATATACATATGTAGAGGTTTTGTGGGATAATCTTTTTAAATAATTATTACTCGTTTCGATACAAGCCTATCGGTTCTGAAAAATCGGATATTCCCTTTAATACAATATCTCCGCAATCCCCTTGGTGATAACGCGTGATCATATTTATTTTTAACATTGAAGTATTGAACATCTTCAAATTTATCTACGGTATCTAAACCAAACCAAACTAAAAACTATCGATACGTAACAAGATCTACACGGAAACACCATTAGCACCACAGACAAACCATACCATAAACACGCGGTAGCTATCAAGAATCAGCCGTGAAGATAAAAATCGAAGCGTACCCAAAAAAACCGGCCATGTCACGAGGATTAGACCCCAAACCCCATTGTTAGCCACAACAATGAAATACATCCATCCTCGTCTAGCCCATCGCTCTTCAACTGAATGGATAGAGACAGATGTATGTTTTATTTTCACTTTTCTATAGATACGTAATGTGACAGTTTTCGTATGAAATGTTTGTTTGGAAGTTTCAATGGGGACGAGTTTTGAACGTCTACTATTTTATTTTAATCCGTAAGCGAGCGCTATTGAAAAGTCTAATAACGATTTTGATAGTTGACACATTTGAAAATTTCCGTTGTTGTTTTGTTTCGAATTTGTTGGAGGATAATGAAATAACAAACAAAGCAGCCAAACACATACCTACAGTTGAGTATTATCATACATATATTTATTTATAGAAACGTAACATTTTCTTTTCAACTAAACAAAATAATAAAGATCTTTTTATTTAACCGTGGAAGTCCTGATGAAATAAATGATACTAATAATGACTTTTAATTCCTAAAGGACTGTAATAATGTTGACTTTAATAGTACATTATGATATAAGTGCGGTAGGTTGAAAATTACAGCCGAGGCGATATTGCTAGCCCGAGCCGTAGGCGAGGGCTACAAGTAAGCAGAGGCTGTAATTATCAAAGCGCACGTATGTCATACGACGTTTTATAACACATTTGCGAAGAAATAAAATAAAACTCCGACTATGGTAATCGAATAAAAACAATACAGCGCTATGAAAAAGCGCGCGGCGCGCATCAGCATTTTTTTTTAAGCCAAAAGCACAAAAAACAGCCAGTATTACTAATAAAGTAAATTAATATTTTTTTGTTATTGTTACAGATTAATTGGTTGTAATTTACTGTCAAAATTAATTAAATTAAATAATTATGTACATAAATATTTCTTTATTATATTTTATCTCCCAAAGTTAATTTTAATCATAAAATGTTGACAACTTTTTTGACATAAAAACTCTTTGCTGAGAATTTAAAACATTGGATGTTGTGGCTGATATGAACGGATGCACAACCGCGGTGCCATGGCTGGGTCCGAAGCGGCGAGGAGGAACACACCAGGGGTGATATGAATGATGATGAACCTTACATAAACGGTCTGGTAACCATCTTACGGCATAATAGGTTTTATTGTAATTGCGCCCGCGGGAATCCGCTACCTGAAGATAATACACATAAGACTTACGTAATGATAGTTATAGACATGATGATTTAATTTGCAACATAATACAACACACATTACAATAAAAAGAGTAAAATTGAAATTCTAATATTGAAAAACATATATTAACAAAACTACATAACGTAAAAATGCCATTCCATGAATTAATTTTTTTTACTCATTGCAAATTTTACATAGATACCTACAAAGATATTAAACTAAGGATGACTTATATTCATACTATGCGCGCGTTTGAAAATTGATCCGCTACGAGTCGCTACAACATTTACATACTTACTTCTTAGCGTATTTATAGCATACAACAATGACGGGGAAAGATGATACGGGACGAATAATCAAGAAATAGACACCTATCTGTCAAGAGTTGCGCTTGAAATACGACTTAAAATACAATGCGACTAAATAAAGTGTGGTTAATTAACTACATTTGTCGGCCCCATTTTCCGCGCTCTAGTAACATATCTACGTCTTTCTATATATAATATCTTTGGATACCTATAACTGAATTCTTACCTACGTATTTTACAAGCTAGAATATCTGAGCGTGGGCGTAAGGGATTATTGCCCATAACTCCTCATATGTGGGGATTCTTAACCCCAGTAGTGGGCTGTTATTATAGTCCTGTAATGAAAAAAAAATGCAGATTTCTTTATGAACTGTTTTTGCGGACCAACTACTTTCCTTGATAAAAACGAGATTTTATTGTATTGAGCTTTTAGTTGTTAATCTTTTGTTGCTTAAATTTTCTGTATAGCTGTAAGTTTTCCTAAAAGTAGATAAATACATAATTAATTAAATAAATAAGCTATATTACTGTAAAGTATCATCAAAGTCCATAAACATTCTTTTTACAGTACACCTGGCGATTTACAGATTGAATTTTTGGGTTATCTTTGGGCAGATTAATATCATGTGTTTTGATATAATTATTAATTATTGAGATCTCCATGTAAACCAACTCTTTTTTAAAACAGGTGAACTCTAGGACTACATACATACATACATATGCTCACGCTTTTTTCCCGAAGGGGTAGGCAGAGACAACAGCCCGCCACCTGCTACGATCCTGGCATACCTCACGTGCCTCATCCACATCCATCAATCGGTTCATACAAGCTCGTCGGTTTCGGGTACTCTAGGACTATTTATTAAAAAGATTGATAAGTACCATTTGCGTTTAAGACTGTACTTAAGACCCAAAGAAAAAAAATATCCTTCAGTAGTTTTTGCAAAACAGTAGGTATGAAACATCCATTCCCACAAGACTCCCACACACCAACTTTCGCGTACGAATATAAATTCTTAGAATATCAAATAGAATGTAGAACGGTTCAACGTAAGATTAATTTTCACTACCGCCGACACAAAGTTGAACATTATGTTACAAGTTACAACATAAAAGAAACAACTCCCTTTCATTAACAGCTATATGCAAGGAATGTATAGCTCATTACTCAAACACAACGAGGTTATGTTAGCTTAGAGGTAATCCTTATAGAAATTAAAAATCATGAACTACAGCCCATAAGTCACGTCAAGTTGTCGTGTCTTAAGTTTTAAGGACGTGTCTATGACAGGGAAATTCGGTGATGAATTAGTTTTCACTTACCTTTTAGTCAGGGGCCTTTTATAAACTACGCGCACTGTCCGCCATCTTGTTTTTTTGAATAAGCCAATAGGCTCAGTTGGTAGTGACCCAGCCTTCCGCGCCGGAGGTAGTAGGTTGGATTCCCGCTCGGAGCCAACATTTGAGTGCATGGACATGTGTGTTGGCTCTCTGAATGTTTAATATTTATTTAAGTATGTCTATCAGTTGTTTAGTACCCATTCAGTTTTCAGGCCCTGCCTAGTCTGGGACTAAATAGCTGTGTGAATTGTGTCCCAATTTTTTTGTTATATTGTGATTTTTGTGAGTTTCAAACTGTAGGCTGAAAGTCTGAGAACGCCAGTCGAATGTTAGTCATATTCTATCAATAATATTTGGTGTGAATTAGTAATAATTTACAATCAACCACAATCAATAATTTTTTTATACAATGACCTCTATAGAGGAACTATTTTGTACAGGCCCAAACCAGTTCCATTCTCTCTCTGGGTAGTGAGGCTGCACCTTTGAGAGAGATAACTGCCATTTCTTTTCCTCATCAGCAAATATTCTTGTAAGCAAGATCCACTTTTTACCGGGAAAGTGGTACATGTGCTACCCATCCAGTTAAAAAGTTAAGAATGGGTATAGACAAGGCAGACAGCGTGTCTGCGATACAATTGGTCAGGACCATAGACAGAAGAGAACTTTTATTTTCAGCTAAGGACATCGTTAATGGTTTTGGTTAGGATTACAAGTGTCGTGAGTATTTGAGCATGACTGATTTTTGACACACAAAGTATAAATGTATTTTCTTAAGACAAATAAGTATACGAATGAACCATTTCTTTAAAACATACCAACCTGGTTTTATTTTTAGAATGCCGTATTTATATATCCGTATATATATTTTTAATTTTATCATCAACTGACGCTTGAGATCAAGGTTAGTAGTTAGTAAGTAGGTATTTCGTTGTTAAATGTTGATTTGTATAGTGTTTTTTTTTATGTTTTTATCTTTTTTTGTCTCTCTCTTATTTTAATGTACCTAATGTGTGTGTATTTCAATAAAATGATCATCTTTTTATCTAGAATGACAATACCCCCAATGGCCGCTCTACTTTTAAGCTTAAACTTATGACCTAGTAGTTTCAAATAAAGCAAATAAATAAATAAATAATCTCACGACTTTCATCCCCGAGGTATTTTTAAATCTCTTTGCATAAGCTTATACATGAAAATTACATATTATACCGAAGCAGGCAAAGTTGCATTGAAAAGCTAGTCTATAAAAATAAACATTTCATTTCCCGTCTGGCAAACATCCTCAAAAATTTCATTCCGCTCAAGTTTCGTTCGCTCGTCCAATCTCTTCGCCGGGCGCACGTAACTCAGAAGCCAAGTTCAATCTCAATTTGCATAATTAGATTACTATTACGTGTCCACAGTCGTTGGAACTAAAACTCAATATAGCCTCGCACCATTTTAGCGAATATACAAATATGTGGATACATATTTCACACTTTTTTGACACAATATTAATTTTATGTTAATAATTTTCGATACCTCATTCGTATCGTTCATTTGCATACAAAAGGCATAGATAACCTATAATATTAGTTAGAGTCAACGGCAAATATTTTTGGCGCATTTTAGGTTATGGGACCACTTTATTTTATTAACCGACTTCAAAAAAAAGGTTTTTAGTTCGGTTGTTTTTTTTACCGTCTGCTGACTCTGCCACTAAAACAAGTGTTAATAATGAATTGTAATAAATCAATAAATAATGTTTTGTAATAAGACGTATTAAGTGGTACACTTTAATAATTAGTATTTCATTTATGAAAACTACAAAACAACCTTCGGCACGTATCATAATGAGTCCAAATAAAACTCGAGGGGTTTACTAGTAACCATTGAGGAGTTGCGATATCCACCTCCTGGCTCCATCATCAGATCAGCTTGGTGTTACCATAATATTGCATTGTCACAGAACTTACAGAAGTATAACAAATTTCAGCTCAATCGGTTGAAGATATCTGCTTCAAAATTGAGTTGCAAGATTCCACAAAAAAACAAGTGTTTGTTGGGTTTGTATTAAATATTTCAAGTTAAATCAAAGCTTGTAATAACATGGAACTCTAAAGAGTAAAAAACCGACTTCAACTTATGTGGTCTTCTCGATGCCATTGTCAGAACTAGATGAAATTAAATGGGACCAATCTGGAAGCACCAGCTTTCCAAAAAAAAGAATCATCCAAAACCATCAACCCAGTTGAGAGTTCTGAAGTAACAAACATTAAAAAAAACATACAGACGAATTCATAACCTCCTCCTTTTTGAAGTCGGTTGAAAAGATGAAATGGCGACTCTACCGCACTCTCTGTTCCAATGACTAGGAGAGCAGGTTTCAACGAAATTAACATTTTAATATTACCATTCACACACTGCCGGTTGAGACGTGTAATTCAATTAATTTCGAATGAGTAATCCAACGCTAAAACTGTTAATTTTTCCGTTTATAAACCAATTAGTTTGTTATGTCAACTTGTTGAAGCTAGTTTCTTATGTAATCTATACTAATAATACAATTGAAGTGTCTGCCTGTGATTTTTAAGTTTATCAAAGTTAAAATCTTACGTATTTTGTCAAAATTTATCAAAGTTCTCACATATTTTATCCCCGAGGGGTTAGGCAGAGGTGTTCCATATCTGGAACTACCCACGTTTCACCAATATTTTCTTTAAAACCTTAAACGTGATAGGTGGTGAGGCCACCGTCACCTATGGCTTTTTTTATAATATACCTAGGGGGCAAACGAGCAGACGGATCACCTAATGGTAAGTGACCACTGTCGCCCTTGGACACCTGCAACTCGAGCGTCACAAGTGTATTGCCGGCCTTTGAGGCTCTCTATACGCTCTTTCTTGAATTCTGGGGTCTGTGATTTTCTTTACGATATTTTCCAACACCGTCGAGCAGCGATAAAGATGGGGTTCAAAGGATATATACATATCTCTGCCTATCAGCATTTATACAATGTGTAACAGAATAAGCGCAATTTCTGAAATGAGTTTGTTCAGTATTAATACGTACTAGTACTCAATCGATTTGAGCTATTTTTAATTATTTTTTTGAATTATCGTAACTGAATTTAGGACTACATAAGGAAATCGTACTATTATTGATCTTTATTTAAGAAAATGGGTTAAATACTTATAACTAAAGTACCAAGGCATCATATTTTTTTACATTAATATACTGATTGGGGTGTATGAGGAATGCGCTTTTTCTGTTACGCGTTGTATGATTCATTTTGTTCTTAATGCAATTAAGTGGTTCGTAAGTCTTCCTAAAAACCAAAGAGATTAAAGTGTAATAAGGCATAGAGGGGACAAAGCGATAAAATATTGAAGCCAAAAGTTAAACAAGTGGGAAAAAGTCAAGCGCGATTTCGACCGAATGACAGCTCGCGTTCATACTATCTGACAGAAGCTTGAACTTCAAAGTTTTTGTATGAAAATATTCCCAATTTCCCTTCTATATATTTTAATCTCTTTGCTAAAAACAAACAAATGAAGCAGTCTTTAACACTCGCGTTTGTTCCAGGTGTTAACCCTCGGAAGCAGCGCCGGGAGCGGACGACGTTCACGCGGGCACAGCTGGATGTCCTGGAAGCGCTGTTCGGGAAGACTCGGTACCCAGACATCTTCATGCGTGAGGAGGTGGCGCTGAAGATCAACCTGCCAGAGTCGAGAGTTCAGGTAACTTTGCCTAGAAGTAGTCTTAACTTTGCGCATGTAACATTGCCTACCAATAAAATGAAATGGTATTTATTTGACTTGATTTCGGTGCAGGTAGAGATCGATAACATCTTGTTGTAGAGTCCGGCAAAATCTGTCTATTATGACGTGCAAATATTTAAAGTGTGTGAAAATAAATCACAAATAACGTAACAACATTTGGTACAAGACATACATTATTAACATAATCAATAGTAATTTATATTAAAATTAATGAATATTAGAATCATGGTCACAAAATTAAACAATTAAAAAAAAAACAAAAAAAAAACTTTGCAGCTCGTACGGTAGCCCAGTAGAGTGAGAAGTCTATTCCTACTCACTTTTAGACCCTGTCAAACTTTTATTCGTTGTCATATCATGTCATATTGTACAATGTGTTTTTTACAAATGGCAGCTAAATTAAAATACACTGGCTACATGAACCCTGGAAGAGCGCTGCATTTTAAAAATACAAATATAAACAAAATTAGAAACAGGTTCCAAAAATCTATTTTAAAGGTTTATATTGCAATGATTTCGATTGCAGGGAGATGAAATTATATAATATGTTGTGGGATAGGATGCTTATTTATTTCGCTTTACTGGGAGTTTAATTAACTAACATATTTATTAAAAATAAATAAATAAAAATAAAAAATCTCACGCCTTTCATCCCCGAGGGGGCAGGCAGAGGTATTCCATTACTGGATATACCCACATTTCACGAGATACATTGGACCCCTAAACGTGATAGGTTGTGAGCCCATCGCCGGACCGGGTCTGTTTACACATGTTTCAGAATTAATTCTGAGACCTGCGGGTTTCCTCACGATGTTTTCCTTCACCGTCGAGCTAGTGATAAATATGTACGTAAGTTTTTGAAAAACTCATTGGTAAGTACATGCCAGGATTCGAACCCGAGCCTCACTGATTTTCGGCCGGCTCTTTAACCGTCCGGGCTATCACTGCTCTATTATTTATTTACATGTAATAAGTCACAGTGTCAGTCTTAAGTCCTGAGTGCAAGTAACATTGCCTAACCTTCTGTAGTCTAGCTAGAGTTTCGCGAGATACCGGTAATTTTGCATACTCACTTGTAGCTAGGTTGTTTCAACAATAGGCGGAATTAGATCGACTACCTACTCGTTAGGTACTCTTTTGGCAACATTCCTTAATCTTCTATAATTTGCATTTATTATAACACGGTTGTGAAATATATTTTATGGATTTTAAAATTAATATGAAGTCTTGTTGTTAAACTATTATCATTTGAAAATGGTTCGCATTATATGTTTATAAATTGAGAGACGGTAAATAAAATAAGTAATAATAATTGTAGGACACAAATCACACACGGCTATTTAGTCCCAAACTAGGCAGGGCCTGTACTATGGGCACTAAACAACTGATAAACATACTTCAATAAATATTAAACGACCAGACACGAAGCCAACAGACATGTTCATGCACACAAATGTTGGCCCCGAGCGGGGATCGAACCCGCGACCTCCGACTCAGAAGGCAGGGTCACTACCAACTGAGCCAACAGGGGCCCGTTCACCGAAACTACAATTCTTGTAACTTGTAGAAAAAAATGGCAACACTGGTGAAAAGTCTGGCAACACTGACGTTATTAGTGTTCATGGAAACTGCGATTTCACAACTTGTGATTTACTTGCTACAACTACAAGTTTACCTTCCATAGACTATATATATTTTTTTATAGTTAAAAATCACCAAATCGAACAAGCGTTCAACAAAGATTTGTGGATTTGTTAATTAATATCTGTCAAAAACTTTACAATTCTACTTACCTTTGGAGCTAGGTAGACTTGTAAATTGTGCGATTTAAATTAGTAGAAGGTGCGAGTGGCTCTGAGATTCTTTTGTTTGACGCAGTTAAATAACAAGGAGTGCTGATTGCTTTATGTTTGGTAGCCAATTCCTTGCTTAAATCCAAGACGGAAGCTAAGAATTGAAATTAGTATTAAATTAAATTGGGTAAAGAATCTGTTTGACTCGAGTCCAGTTTACTGTAGGCCTAGTTAACTAAATCGGTTACCTCAAGTGTGTAGGTTTCCTCACGGTGTTTTCCTTCACCACCGAGCAAGTGGACAAGGAATCTCAGAGGTATTTTCTCATGCTTTGAACACGGTTTACACAAGTTGAGCACCAACATTTGACCCATAGATCCATACATGAGTTCTAACGGACAGTTCTCCAGTACGTACCCAAGATCGAACCGAGGCCCCTGATGTATATTATGATTGGATTAGGTATGATTAATCCGTGATTTTAAGAATAAAACAAGTTATAAAAAAAATGGCTTTTGTTATTTCTAATCATACGTACGTACAGCAACAATTTTCAAAAAACTTAGATAGATTTCAGACACATAATAATATATAAATAGTGATGTAACCACCACTTGTTAAATCGAGGAGAACCACTTGTAATACAGCAAAAAAAAAACAAGTAACTAGTCTGGTAGGAAAGCAGTGTTCGATGGACACTTGTACTTGTAAATTGTTAACAATGGGGACTTGTCACTTGTTGACTTGTTGCTTGTAACTTGTAGTTTAGTTGAACGGGCCCCAGGCCATCAAAAGTACAATATGAACACCTAGAAATTAGATCAACAAACATAAAATACGATTAATAAACTAACGACATATACTGCAAGATTTATCATCAATCTTTTGTCAGCTTTATCTCCATCGGAATCTCTTTGAAGCATCGATTCTAATTGATCTAAATTTATTCGGATATTCGCTATCGTTGAGGGGATCGCGTCATTAAAATGGAATCTGACCAAAGATATTATATATAGAAAGACGTAGATATGTTACTAGAGCGCGGAAAATGAGGCCGACAAATGTAGTTAATTAACCACATTCTATTTGGTGGCATTGCATTTCAAGTCGTATTTCAAGCGCAACTCTTGACAGATAGCTGTCTCTTTCTTGATTATTCGTTCCGTATCATCTTTCCCCGTCATTGTTGTATGCTATAAGTACGCTAAGAAGTAAGTATGTACATGTAAATGTTGTAGCCACTCGTAGCGGATCAATTTTCAAACGCGCGCATAGTATGAATATAACTCATCCTTAATTTAATATCCTTGCATCTGACTAATCATCAGTTGACAAGCCTTAACTGTCTTGTGTAGGTCAATTATACCCGGTAATACATATACATATAATATGAGTATTGGTAGTATAACGAATAAAGAGCCTGCTTCACATGATGAAAATCAGTGAGGCTCGATATCGAATCCTGGCATGTACCACATAGTTTTTCAAAAAGTTACGTACATATTTATCACTAGCTCGACGGTGAAAGAAAACATAGGGAGGAAACCCGGAGGTAGAAGAATTAATTTTGAGACATGTGTAAACAGACCCGTTCCGGCGATGGGCTCACCACCTATCACTATTCAGCTAACACATAAAAAAAAAATATGCACACTATAAAACAGTACTTAATCAATTAACCATTAATTTTGTAAACGTGCATAAATTAATATATATTTATTTTCACATTTGACTTCCGAATATTTCCGATTTCCTTGTTGAGAAACGGAGGGTTAAAGAAATCTCGTTACACTAATGTGCTGTCAAACAATAGAGTTAGATTCAATTTTCGAATTCCGAACGCGTAATTCGATTGGCGCTAATGCTCAACCCGTGTTGGTCTAAATTGAACGTATCAACCAATCAGGAGTCAGCCAACCGTCAACTGTCAACGGTTCTTACTTTTTAATTTTATTTTTCACAAGCCATGGGTGGTTTTCCATTATGCCGGATTAGTTTTTTCTTTATCTAGTAGTTAATTTAAAGTCAATAATCGTCGGATTTTGTGCGCATGATGACACGTTTGGTATTTTAAGTTGTTGTCGAAATTAATTATAATCACTATACAAATATTATGATTACAACGAAAAAAACTAATTAAAATTTCGTATAAAGCAATTGACGACGGGCCTCTTGGTTCGGTTGATAATGACTCTGCTTTTAGAGCCAGAGGTCGCAGGTTCTAATCCCGCCCGGGCCCAAAATTTTTCTGAATGAGCATGTTTGTTGGTTTCTTGTTGTGTCCAAGAAATACTACGATAATATTACTTACGTGCCCTAAATTTATATATACTACTAGTGCTATTCCTTGAAGTCGGTTTGTATTTTTTTTTGAACCATCAAACGTAAAAGTTTGGCGAGGTTATTATTAAGTAACAATTTATAATAATAATATGCAGTGGGCATATTATTATTATAAATTTATTTAAATAAATAAATAATAAATTATATACATAGCTTTCGTTATGTTTATTAACAATCAATGTCGCTATGCCATGTCAGATACCAACCCTTGGATGGTCTAAAAATTCTGACAGTTAGGTGGCCACTGGCCTAAGACCATCTCCCAATCCCTGGTGGGCTCGCATGGGAGATCATAGCCCATACTTCCTCATGAGTGAGGAAATACCCTTAGCTTAGCGGTGGGCTGTTACGGGTTGTTGATGATGATGATGACATATATATATTTTTTCAATGATAGATTAAAGCCAGATAAAGAATACCCAAGAGGTGTGCCAGGATTGTAGCAGCTGGCAATCTATTGTCTCTGCCTACCTCCTTTGGGAAAAGGGCCTGATCATATATATGTGTGTATTATATGTAAAGCTTTGAGATGTAAAGAGTACCCGAAACAGACGAGCATTCTTAAGTCTGTGGTTGTAGAGAACCGCCACAAGTCGATCAATGAAGAGGTGTGCTACGTTTTCCGTCGGTGAGCGTATCACATAAGTAATCGTTGAAAATACCCTTGCTGAAAACACTCGACGCCACGCCAGGAAATGTAAAAAAAATCAAAGCTCAATATAAAGTAGCGAACACACCAAGCACTAACGTGTAAGCGTGCTTAACCATGCAAACCTCGGATTATGTGCCCCGACCTGGTGATTTGCCAACTGCCACAATGAGGGTCCTTACAATACTAGTTAAAGGTCCTTTATGTGGTAAAATTGCGCTTTATTGAACCTTAGGTACACCATCATATTATAACATAATATATATGTAACAGAATAAGCGCAATTCCTGAAATTATTTGGTTCAGTATAGTCTACTTAATAAAAATCCGCTATTTTCAATTAGTGTAAGAAATTTACAAAAAATATTAATTAGTATAACTGAATTTAGGGATAGGTACCTATGGAAACCTTGTTGCTCTTTCTTTAAATAATTTTTTTAGACAAAACTAAAGTATAAATGCATCATATTTTTTATATTAATACACTATTTGGGGTGTATGAGGAATTGCGCTTCTTCTTGACGCGTTGTATATTTAGCTGTTTCGCGCGCGATTTCAATCGCGTAAGTCCCGTCCCATAGGAAAATTAGAGCCTATGTTACTCCTAGAAAAGTGAGGTTGCCATTGGTAAAATATTTTTGAAAATCGGTCCAGAATTTTCGGAACTTTTTCAATACGGACAAACAAAATCAAATCTCTTTATAATATTAGTTTAGTATAAGTAAATTAAGGCCTTTTATTCCCGACGGGGTAGGCAGAAGTATTCTATTTCAGGAAATACCCGCGTTTCACCAGTACCTACATTCTTTTCCTAAGCTTGACAGGTGGTTCGCCGGACCGGGTGCTATTACACAAGCATCAAAACGAATTCTGTTTTTGCGTAATTAGAACTAAAGTTAAGAAGCAAAGAGACTGAAAATTTTTACAAATCGTACGAGTAAAAAGACAAACAATTTGCTATATTTTTTATACGTAGTAAATACCTATGTGCTAGATGAAGCGAAGAAGATCGGCAAGACTTGGAGTGAAATTAAGCGCGAAGCTCAAGACCGAACGGGATGGCGAGTCACTGTTGATGCCCTCTGCCCCATCTAGGGGACTTAGGATCACAAAGAAGAAGAAATACCTATGACTCTACCTTTGATTGACAATAATTACATAGATATATAATATGTTGGTAATAAATATAAAAATGTATACGCAGTTGCATCCAAAACGCACGCTAAAACTCATTGTAATAAACAATCTTCCAAACAGGGGTCAAATGTATTGTGTGTGTGCTACATTGTACCTACGCTATTATAGAGGGCTAATAACTTTTATGGAAAAGAGCAGCGTATTGAATCGAATGAACGGATGAATGAATGATTTGTTTGCCTTCCAGTTGTAACGTTGTAACAGATGCGATGATTGGGAGTTTGAATAACAATGCTTTTGTGGCTTACAGTAGCTGCATGCTAATTTTTATAATTGATCTTATGTTGATTATTTCTGCTACGAGTAGTTAGATTTGGAAGAATTTGCTTACACTGCCCATAGTGTATGACCAAAGTGGGATGACCGAAATCCTTATGGTGCAGCCTGTCTGTCTGTCACAGAGGGTTATCTCAGCAATTATTAGTAGCTGCCATCGTCTTGAAATTTGGAATAAAGCTTTAAAAACTGTATTGCAAATGAAATAATTAAAAAATATGTTTATTTTCCTAGCAAATACCATCTTAAAGCGGGGTTGCTGGGGTATTCTATTCTAATATGAAAGTGCTTAACTTGCAAATAACAAAATATTATTTTGCTCCAAAGTTTTCGAACTGTGATAATAAGCTAGACATTGCCTGTACTATGGGTACTAAAGAACTGATAAACATAATTAAATAAATCTTAAACGAGCAGACACGAAGCCAACAGACATGTTCATGCACACAAATGTTGGCCCCGTGCCGGATCGAACCAACGACCACCGACTCAGAAGGCAGGGTCAACAGGCCCGTCAATGAGTTCGCGAAATCGACGAGCATGTGTGAACCGAATTGATGAATGTAGATTACGATGAGGCTCGAGAGGTGTGCCAGGATCGTAGCAGGTGGCGATCTATTGTCTCTGCCTACCCCATCGGGAGAAAGGCGTGAACAATTATGCCTGTATGATTCACCATCGTTCCGTCGTAGGTAAAAATTCGTGAGCGAGTTTGTTTCCTCACTTGCAGTCCTTGGAAAGACCATTGACCTTTACCATTGAAATCCTTAAATATATTACAGCCCCATTAAAAAATCATGCCTACTTACACCTATAAATCATTATAATCTGTAACGCAAATATTAATTCAGAGTGCGTGGAACAGTCAAGAGCACATGGAGCTTGACACATTGGACTTTGTAACGTTCTTATTACAATCGCCTTAGAGGTCAGACTTACAATCGAAGTGTAAAGCTTCACGGGCTCTTGACTATACATTGGCAGTGTATACTATACTAACCATTTATATGAACTTTCTATGGTTCGAAATAAAAATTATTCTATGCAGTGGCAGTGAACTAACTACCATTACCATTAGTATCATAACCAAAATTAGACATTGAAGATTATAGCTTTAGTTATTTATTCCTCGTAAGGTTTTTTCTTTGTGCAAGTAGCAAGTAATTCTACAGAGTTGTCTAAACGACGGTGAATTTACACGACTGCCACTTTTTTAATCATCCGTCCACACTCAGAGATCAAAAAGCCTATCTCTTTCCTCAAGACGCAAACTCCCTGCTAAGTTTTTTTAAGATCACAAGATCCTAGTGATAACGCAAAACATAAACAAATTTAAAAAAATCTTTGTTTTTAAAAGAAATAACACGGTTTGGTTCTCCTCATTAATTCCACAGATCAATTCTAGCATAATTCCTAACACCAACTTCTTGTCATCAGGTCTGGTTCAAAAACCGAAGAGCGAAATGCCGGCAGCAGCTGCAACAGCAGACCAACACGCAGATCTCCAGTAAATCCACGTCCAGTTCCAAATCCATATCCTCAAGTTCGAACCTCAAGGGCTCAACGTCATCCTCAAAAATCACCACCTCCAAATCCTTGACAAACTCCACCAACACGAGTCTGTCGTCTACGCAGAACAGTTCTAGCATCACAACTTCTTCTCCCAACCTTCCCATCACGCCAACCACCTCTGTCTCTCCCCCAATCAACGTCATATGCAAGAAAGAGTCAGCGCCCTCGAACTACGAATCGTCTCCTCTAAACAAGAATAGTCTTTCCCTTTCGCACCACTACAGTTCAAATGACGGTAGAATAAGCGGGAAAGAGTCTTCGCCTTCGGACATTTCAAACGTCCACGGGTACGGGGTCACGCCGAAACAGGAGCTATACTCTAGTCCGAAGCGGCTGGACTATTCGAGCAAACTGGACTATTCAGAAAAGTCTTTCGGAAGCAGCTTAGTTAAGGACCAGTATAGCTCAAGGTTGACGGGGAACTTAACGCCTTTAGGGTCCAACTCTTCCATTATGACTACCCCCTCCCCACCGATCACCCCTCAAAGCCTAAATGGGCCGGGCAACGTTTACCACCCGGATAGCTACAACAGCTTCCACTGGCCAGGCAGCTCGGATTATATCAGAAGCTATTCCACGTCACATCACCACCAAGGATACGGGCAGAGCGCGTATAACTCGCCGTATTATCCTTCACAGGTAAGAAATCAAACTCTTTAGTTTTTTTATATAATCACATCTAATGATTTGATATTGGATCGGGCAGACTGCCCAGTCGTGCGGCACCTGAACTCCATACATTTGTAGTCGAGGCCGATCATATTCAATGTTAAATAAAATTAATTTGTTACTAACGTAGTTTTAAGATCTTTACTAGCAAATATGAATAAATGTCTGAAATAAAAATTTATTTCTATCATAATGAGAATATACCACCTACGCTATCGTTAAGAAAAGAAAAACATAGGTAAGGTTTTGACTCTGCACGGATCCGAAAAAGACTCTGGCGAGAAATAGGTTCGTCTAACAATTAAATGCCTCTGCTAACCCCTTCGGAGATAAGGCGTGAGTGTACGCAAATCTAAGTAGGCTTACTTTAATCTTGATTTTAGTTACAGTACATTTAGTATACTTAGCTATGGACGAGTTGAGAGTCCCTTTTATTAGACTATTGTATAATTGTTTTACGTGGCGTATAAATTACCTATAGATTTTTTTATAAGTATTAAAGTCAATTTTCATAAAATAATTAATAAATTAAAGTTATGGCTATGAAATTGAATTTTCGTAAATCCCTCAGAGAATACTAAAACTAAAAAACTTGTACCTCTATATTATTATAAAAGTCGTGTCACCTGAACAACTAAGTCTAACGATCTTAATTTTCCAGATGGAGTACTTCAACGGTTCGTCCGTCAACCAGTCGCACGGCGGCCACCACGGCCACAACCTAACGACTAACAGCAACCAGCTGTACAACCAAGTGTCTTTCGGCAATCCCTCGCCACCAGCCGCGTGGGCCTCCCACAACATCCTCTCTTCGGGCCCAGAATCCCCAGAAAACCAGTCCCAAAACTCCCCCCATTTGAGTATGCTCCAAGCGTCGCAAATAACGAACTTTTCTAACTCTGGGAACAGCTATTTCGCGCCGGAAAAATACGGGATTAACATGGTCTAGTGACTCTAGTCTTGAGGGTTGACAAACCCTGTTGTAAATAGTTTGTATATCAGGAGGTTAAGTTTGGATTGTGGGCAGTTTTTTTGCATCTGTGGCTATATCAACCGTTCATAGATTAAAAACTGTTGCAAATTCTAAAAATAATTTAAAAAACATGTATTACCTGCATAGTTACTTTTGAATTTTTTTTTACATTTCTGAAAGTCATTGATCTGTCAAAAATAAAAAAGATGGCGACAAATTTTCTTTTTGAACGGTCCTTCAAACTCGATAGATTTTGTATTAAATTACAACCATTTAAACGTCGTATTATTTACACATTTTTAAGCATACTTCATACATTTATTGTCACTTTTAATAAATACACTTTCATGGTTAAATGTTGATGTAAGTTTGAGAATTCTAAACAATACGATGGAAGTACTTACATATCAATATTATTTCCAACATTCATATTACTATGCAAATAAACTGTCACTTATTCAAACAAAAACACAATTTTGGATTGAGAAAGAATGTGTCTTGATTTGTAGACTGTTTTTAGGCAAGAATTAAGATTATTCTATGAAACTTTGCGGTAAAAATTTAAATAACTACATTTTCATATAATTATCAAATTATTGATTTATACTACAAATTACATTTTATCTGCCTCTTGCACAAACGTCATTAAGTTTTAAAGCGTAATTAACTACTGCTGTCTCTTTCTTTATCGACAAGAGACAGAATATTACTTAATGGAGCACTAAACTTTAAGACTCGTACAACTGGCAATTAAGCTCTAACAAACTATGAATAATCTTAAAACTTGCATAAAACTCAATTTACAATAAAACGAATACACCGCAAAAAGCCATTCCATTTTCAAATCCATATTCTTCGAAATGTATACCTTATACTATCAACGAAAAATTAAATTTAAAATGTCTATGGCCTAACTGTTTGTAAATCGAAACTTGCCACATTTTGCTGCCGAAATGATTGTTTATGTAATTAATTAAATATAAAAGATATTATTTTTAACAAATTCGCTTTCTTTTCCTATTTATGTAAAAATTCTTGAGTCATATCACTTTATTATATTTAAAAACAAAATAAGTAGGCTATGTTTAGTGACGGAGTTTGCGTAAATATAGTTTTTATTGTAAATAATGTATTGGTAAGAGTTTTATTTTTAAATAAATCTGTAAATGTGTGTGCTCAGGATGTAAATGTGACTTATTATTGTCTAGTTCGTAAGCATCGGGTGTAATTATTCTGTTGTTTAAATTAATAAAGAAAACCCGTGATTTCAAGGTTTTAAAAAATCTTACAAGAGTAAAAATACCGCGAAAATAATGTACTTAATACTTTGCTATCTAATCAGAACCATAGATGTTCTTATCTATGTTTTAATTGTAAATTTTATACTTTGTCAAAATAAAATAAAAAATGTCGAAAAAGTTCGCACCGCAATGAACTTAATGTAAATTAATTTTAAATTTTAACTCACAATACTTATTGAGATTATTTGAGAGATTGAGATGATTACTTAGTTAATTTATACATTTTTTTTAACTTAAAAAGAAATTGTAGTAATGAAATGTAATGAAATTTGTAATTTATAGTAATTTTAAGCTTGGACATAGCTAAGTTAAATCTAAGTGTGGGTACATTGAGTTGTGCCGCATTCAATGAGAGTCAGTGTATTTTTTTTAAGTTAAGTTGTATTAATTATTAACTGATAGCTATTGAAATATTGAATCCGAATATATGCATATAAAATACAAAATACTTCGTTTCATTTTGTGGTGGGACTTTTCTCACGTGAGTATGAAAGAGCATAATAATATGTGTGACAAGCCCAGCCAAGCCCACCGCTGGAGATTATATTGGCCACAGTCAATTCACCTGTAAACATTTTAGAACTATTCCATAGTCCCTACTAATTAAAAATGCGAACCGATATTGATGAAATTTGACAATACGATAGCTTACATCTTGAGGAAGGACATATGTTACCTTTTTATTACGGAAAAACAAGTTTCTAAGGGGTGCCATAACCTAAAGTTCACGAGGACGGAGTCGCGGGCATCAGTTAGTAGAGCATAAATACAACGAACATAAAGTAGTATAGGCGTAATATCGCGGGTTCGATTCCTGCTTATAAAAATTAAGCATTTGTACTTTAGTTTTGTCTAACCAAATTTCTTAAATAAAGAGCAATAATATACGGTTTCCATAGGTGACCCTAAATTCGGTTGGGCTAATTCATTTTTCGGAAAAATTTTACACATTAAAAATAGCTGAAATCTATTAAGTAGTCGATATTTCATGAATTGCAATTATTCTGTTACATATTGTAGATTCCCGCCAAAAATACTTTCATGTAAAATTTTGCCAAGACGAGACCTAATGGCTCGCACATAATAAGGGTTCCGTTCGAACCCTAAAAATTGCACTAAGAATGGTCAATAGTCTAATAACAAGCCAATCTAAACTCGTCCATGAAGATTGACTAAATGTAAACAGCAGTCCATCTCCACAGACGAGTTTCTGGTTTCAAATGCAGTAACTAGGTACCCCGAGAAGAACCAGCAAGAAACTCAAGGGCAGCTCTTTTTAATCTCTATTATATTCTGAGGTACCTTCGCCTTTCTTTAAAACACTTAACAAAAAAAACTATTAAATTAAAATACACACTACCTTGAACTAAAGCTAAAGTGCCCATTATTCACCGGTGATTTTTTCGGAATCCTAAACATGACATATTTAATGTACCTAAGCCTGCCGGACTGGGATACTGTGATATGCTACATGTTTATAAATAAATAACAATAAATAATCTGACGCTTTATATCCCCGAGGAGGTACGCAGAGGTATTCCATTTCTGGATATACCCACTTTTCACCAGATATTCTTTGGACCCCCAAACGTGATAGGTGGTGAGCACATCGCCGGACCGGGTCTGTTACAAATGTCTCAGAATTCATTCTGGGACATGCGGGTTTCCTCGAGATGTTTTCCTTCACCGTCGAGCTAGTGATAAATATGTAAGTAAGTACCTCAGTTTTGAAAAACTCAAATTGGTACATGCCAGGATTCGAACCTGCTTCACATGATGAGAATCAGTGAGGCTCGCTCATTGATTTTCATCATGTGAAGCAGGCTCTTTAACCGTGAGCAGTGATACTCAGCATGTATCAGATACATGCTTACATATTAAAATTTCAGAACCAATTTTGCCTGCAGGTTTCCTTACGATGTAACCTAAATATAGTATACTGACTTGCCTGTTGGCTCAGTTGGTAGTGACCCTGCCTTCTGAGTCGGAGGTCGCGGGTTCGATCCCCGCTCGAGGCCAACATTTGTGTGCATGAACATGTCTGTTGGCTTCGTGTCAGGTCGTTTAATATTTATTTAAGTATGTCTATCAGTTGTTTAGTACCTGTTGCAAACTCCTTTTATTTATATGTTGTTTTTTATGTTTTTCTTTCTTTTAAAAACGCTGACGTTGTCATATGATCTTTTGTTCTCTGGATTTTACTGAATATATTTTGTGTGTAGAAAATTATCTTTTCCTCATTATTTCATATTTCCTTGGGAGCTAACAATAACATTCGAGACCTCCCAGGGTCAAGTTTCTTTCATCTGGCGACCGTGACAAAAGTATCGCAAAGATGGAACTCGCCAAAGCAAAAAGAAAAATATATAGGCGAGCCTTCACTATTTGCGCTAAAATCCTTGAAGAGGAGATAACTAAAGACGATAGATCCGCGGTAGCTGCTCTGCTAGAGAAATTAAGTGTGCACCATGACCAGCTAACCGATATTGATAACACTGTTTTTTCGTTGTGGTTGGACCAAGAAGATCGTGTCGACGAGGAAATGGAAGCCGATTTGGATACTGCCGAGGAGTATAATAAGAGGTGGTATATTGTGAAGCAGAAGGCTAACGAAGTCCTAAAGCCAGTATCACCAGCTTCTTCCATGAAAGACCCAACTATAATGAATAAGGATGAGGAGTCGAACTACTCTGGCAAGTACCGTCGTCATTTTAAACTGCCCAATTTTGAGTTGCCCACTTTTGATGGTCATGTTAAAAACTGGATTGGTTTCGTGTGCATCTGGATTGAGGGCCCACTTTTTAAATTATTGCAAAACGAAATGATACTTACAGGGCATTTACTTAAAATTTTGTAAAACCTAAAGCAAAGATTCTTAAATTTCTTAAACGTGAATCAAAAGAGTTATGGTCAAATAGCTTGGGCCCTCAATCCTGACGCCTGCATAAAACGGCATAGTCGAATCTCAGAAAGTACTATCCCTGGGATAATAATTATTATTCGAGTATTTAGTTAGGAATTTGTTAAATACATTAAGAAATTGTCAAGTCTTATGAATGCGACAATACAGATTTATGGCGGTTTAGCTTGGGCCCTCAATTCAGCAATTTTGATATTGTAGAATCAGCAAAAAATATGAGTTTTTCTAAGGAAAGATATTAATACGACTATAATATATTTGAGTTCCATATCTCGGAAAATTTGTTAAAAAGAAATAACGACACAAAAGTTAATTGTTAAAAAGTTATTGAAATTCGTATTTTTTCAAAACGTCTGAACTGAGGGCCCAAGGTTTTTGTCAGTATTGACTAGGCTAAGCCTTCTACACTACCGCACTTTAGGCTAAGTATTTTAACAAATTTTTAACTAAAAGGCTACAAAGCGTCCATTCTTCTAAATGCCGTACTTTAGGAGAAAATTGATTTTCGATGTTTTATATGAGAAAATTCAGTAGGGTGTATATGATTTTGTTACTTTTTTGAGACAAATCAGCATGTATCCTCATATAAGATATTTCATAAGCGAATAGTTGTTGTCGGAAGCGATTACGTTTTGTGTGATCCAATAATTATTATAGGGTGTTATTTAAATGGTTATCATAGTATTCGTATTTTTGACGCCTGACGTACGCGCGTTCCCGTCATGTTTATTGTTTAATTTTCATTTTGCTGTGTATTTCGGGTTTTGACTCATATTAGTGATAGTATAATATAATAATTACATAATTTCATATGTTTTGGCAGATTATAATGTAAAATAATAAAGATTTTGGCAGGGTTTCATATTATTTTTATTTTCTTGTTAAAAACAAATTAAGGTTAAAGTATGTAAAAATGTTATCTATACATAAAACAAAACTCTAACGGGGCCGTGGCTGTATATGAAATGTTTTTGAAAATTTTAACGAGTCTATTTTATCTAGTCTATATAATTATCGATATAGATACCAAAACAACATCTTTTTAAATTTGTGTCTGTCTGTCTGTCCGTCTGTCTATATATGTCTGTCTGTCTGTCTGGTTGTGCACGAATCACGCAAAAACTGCTAGACGGATTTTGATGAAATTTGGTATGGATATAACTGAGTACCCGGGTCAACATCTAGGGTACTCTTTATTCCAGAAAAATATCTCATTCCCACGGGAAAATATAAAAACAGGTGAAAAAAGAAATCGATAACACCTAGAAACTTGAAATATAGGTGTCTTGTATATCATAGCCAACCGCTATGAAGAGATTTTTGGAAATTTCCACGGGAACGGGAATAAACCGGATCCGCGCAGGAAACGCCGATGGGCACCCGCAATTTCTAATATGTTATGTAGGCGTCTTATATTATGTCGTAGGCAACCGCTATGAAGGGATTTTTTGATATTCCCACGGGAACTGGAATATATTGGATTGAGGATTTTTTTGATTTTTTGTATTGAAAAGGCTCCAATACTACCGGTTTTACCGATTTAAAAAAAATGCTTTGCCAGTGGAAAGCGTACTTTTCTGGGAGTAACATGTGCTATAATTTTCCCACGGGAACAGGCCTAAACCACGTTACCGATTTAAAAAGTTCTTTTACCAATGGAAAGATACATTACCAGGGAGTAACAAAGGCTATATTTTATTCCCGTATTTTCACGGGAACGGGAACTACGCGGATGAAACCGCAAGGCACTGCTAGTTGTTAATATACAGGGTTATAATTTTAATACGTCCAATACATAATTTCATTGATTATTGGCACTTTCTTATTTTATTTTTCCACGCATACGTAGGTGAGGGCACAGCACAGCTAGGCGTATATAATTATATCGAGCTTTATATATTATATACAATATGTAACAGAATAAGCGCAATTCCTGAAATTAGTTTGTTCAGTATCGACTACTTATTCGATTTCATCTATTTTTAATGTGTTAAATTTTTCCGAAAAATTAATTAGCATAGCTGAATTTAGTGCTATCTATGGAAATCGTGCTATTATTGATCGATATTTAAGAAAATTGGTTAGACACAACTAAAGTTCGATTGCATCTTTTTTTTTAGTATATTAATTTACTAACCGGGGTGTATGAGGAATTGCGCTTTTTCTGTTACGCGTTGTATAATTATATATATTGTATCTGCGCTTTACAAAATACTACTTACATGATCACGACGAATACTTGTTTATACTTACGATAAACATTATGGTCACCCTACTGAATTTTCTCATATAAAACATCGAAAATCAATTTTCTCCTAAAGTACGGCATTTAGAAGAATGGACGCTTTGTAGCCTTTTAGTTAAAAATTTGTTAAAATACTTAGCCTAAAGTGCGGTAGTGTAGAAGGCTTAGCCTAGTCAATACTGACAAAAACCTTGGGCCCTCAGTTCAGACGTTTTGAAAAAATACGAATTTCAATAACTTTTTAACAATTAACTTTTGTGTCGTTATTTCTTTTTAACAAATTTTCCGAGATATGGAACTCAAATATATTATAGTCGTATTAATATCTTTCCTTAGAAAAACTCATATTTTTTGCTGATTCTACAATATCAAAATTGCTGAATTGAGGGCCCAAGCTAAACCGCCATAAATCTGTATTGTCGCATTCTTAAGACTTGACAATTTCTTAATGTATTTAACAAATTCCTAACTAAATACTCGAATAATAATTATTATCCCAGGGATAGTACTTTCTGAGATTCGACTATGCCGTTTTATGCAGGCGTCAGGATTGAGGGCCCAAGCTATTTGACCATAACTCTTTTAATTCACGTTTAAGAAATTTAAGAATCTTTGCTTTAGGTTTTACAAAATTTTAAGTAAATGCCCTGTAAGTATCATTTCGTTTCGCAATAATTTAAAAAGTGGGCCCTCAATCCAGATGCACACATTGGTTTCTGGTCACAGTTTCAAAAGATTCACGACGACGAGAATCTAAGCGATGATGAAAAAAATCACTATTTGTTGCAATCGATGGAAAAAGGTTCCAAGGCAAGAGAGATGATTGAAAGTTTCCCTCCTTGTGGCAAGAACTATGAAAAGGCCTTGGGTCATTTGAAACAGAGATTCGCAAAAGAAGACTGTATAATAGATTATTACGTCAGAGAGCTTATACAGTTGATAATAAGCAAAAGCGTGACCAAGTTGTCAACTGGCGTATTATATGATAAGATTATCACTCAAATTTTAGCATTGGGATCACTTGGTCTAACACAAGATAAGTACGCTTCGTTTTTGTACCCATTAGTTGAGTCAGCGCTACCCGAAGACATAATTAAAGCTTGGAATAGATCCCATTTTAATTTAGAGAAGCAGGACAAGCCGCTTTCTAAGTTACTTGAGTTTTTAAGGCTAGAAGTGGAATCTGAGGAGAGAATTTACGCCGCTCATTTTAATTCGCCTTATACGTCATCGACTCATCGTGAACCGTCAACATCGCCAACTGCGTCATGTTTGACTACGTCTGTCAAGAAAGTTGACAAGGAAGATGACAAAGCGTATGATAAAAAAGAATCTTGTGTATGGTGTACAAAAAGTTTTCATTCAAGTTCCGAATGCACCGTTGCTATGAAAATGAATTTAGACCAAAGAAAGGAGTTCTTAAAGCAGAATAGAGCTTGTTTGATATGCCTTAAAAAAGGTCATATGGCTAGAACGTGCCGGAAATATCCTAAATGTGTTGTGTGTGGGAGAAGACATTACACTTTAATGTGCGCTGATTTACCTACAAGCTCTTCTTCTAAATCCATTGCAGTAGAGTTAGAAAAGGCACAAAGATCGGTATTAAGCCAATCTGAACCGGGAAAAGGCGTGAGAACAGTTCTACTTCAAACCCTTAAAGTGAAAATAAGCCATGGAGATAGAGAAATAACAACAAGAGCTCTACTTGACTCTGGTGCTCAGAGAACATTTATTAAGGCTGATCTCGTCCAGAAATTAAAGTTAGTTCCGGCTGGCGAGCAAACTCTGAGTCATAACCTCTTTGGCGGAACCGTCACTAAAAAGCGTTCTTATAGGATGTTTAACTTGAACGTATCGAGCCTTAACGGCAGCTACTCATCCACAATTAAGGCCTTAGAACAGCCACAACTGTGTGGTTACTTACCCCGTTTAAACCAGGAGAGTATTGTTAACACATTTAAAAACAAATGCATTATTTTAGTCGGAAGTCGCGCGGCCATTTTAAGAGTAAGAACAAGAGGTTTGGCAGCCGGTCAAGGTCACGAGGTCGTTCGAATCCAGGTATGTGCTGGTATCATAGTAATTATAGTGAGAAGGCACATAAGTGCGTGACCCCGTGCAACTATAAATCGGGAAACAGCCACGGCAGTCAGTAGAGGCGACCGATGACTGTCACAATGCTACTAGTCGCCTATTTATAACAGATAAATGCAGTAAAATACAGTACCTTTTAGATACCGGTTCCGATCTCTGCGTACTACCTAGAAAGTACTTACGGCAGTATAGCCCATCTACAAAATATACCCTCACTGCAGCAAATGGCTCATCTATATCTACCTACGGAACAATGAAAATGATTTTGAATCTCGGGCTAAGGCGTGATTTTGAATGGAATTTTGTGGTAGCAGATGTCAACAGACCCATAATTGGCGCCGACTTTATCTCTTATTATGGCTTATTAATTGATTGCAGGAACAGGAGAATTATAGACAGCCTGACCACTTTAACCACGCCCGGAGAGCTGAAACGTTGTCAGCAAATCAGTGTCAAGGCAATCTCTGGTAACAGTGAGTACCACAAACTTCTAGCAGAATTTCCTAATCTGACTAAGCCATCAGGAGTGCAGCGCCTGGTTAAACATTCTACTGTACATTATATTAAAACCACAGATGGCCCTCCTGTTTACTGCCGCCCTCGTAGATTAGCGCCAGATAAATTAAAAATAGCTAAAGAACAGTTCGAGGAAATGATCCGTGAAGGTACTGCACGCCGGTCTGACTCACCTTGGGCATCCGCTTTACACCTCGCGCCTAAGAAAGGAGGTAGTTGGAGACCATGCGGTGATTACCGCGCACTTAACGCGCGTACTATACCTGATAGATATCCAATTAGGCACATTGAAGACTATTCCCATCGGCTGGCTGGTTGCAAAATCTTTTCTAAAATAGACTTAGTTAAAGCATATAACCAAATACCTGTTTTCAAAGATGACATCCCAAAGACAGCTATAACTACTCCATTCGGCATGTTCGAGTTCCCGTTTATGTCATTCGGTCTGCGAAATGCCGCACAGACCTTTCAGCGATTTTTAGACGAGGTACTCCGGGAGCTAGATTTTACTTACGGTTATATCGACGATGTATTGATATTTTCCAAGGATGCGACAGAGCACCTGGAACATCTACGTCAGGTTTTCAAAAGGCTCCAGGATTATGGTCTGCTGATTAATGATTCCAAGTGCAGCTTTGGACAAACTGAGGTTACATTCCTTGGTTTTGTTATATCTGAGAAAGGCACACGGCCTATGGACGATAAGGTCGAGGTTATTAAAGAGTATCCAGTTCCCAAGACCGTAAATGGATTGCGTAGATTCTTAGGGATGCTGAATTTCTATAGGAGATTTTTACCACACGCTGCCGAAGATCAAGCTGTTCTCCATGACATGTTATCTGGACCAAAACTAAAAGGATCACACCCTCTTACTTGGACTCCAGAATTACTCCAGGTCTTTGATAAATGTAAGACAAGTCTAGCAAGGTCAACTTTACTTGCTCACCCAGAAGAAAACGCACCGCTCGCTCTCGTGACCGACGCATCCAACTCGGCCTTGGGCGCGGTGTTACAACAACTTGTACATAATAATTGGCAACCGCTTGCTTTCTTTTCCAAGAAATTTAATAAGGCTCAACAACAATATAGTGCCTATGATCGCGAGTTGCTCGCTATATACGAAAGCGTGAAGCATTTTCGTTACATGGTGGAAGGCAGACATTTTACAATATACACGGACCACAAACCATTGATATTTGCATATCAGCAAAAGGACCGTAGGAGTTCGCCAAGGCAATTTAATCACTTGGATTTCATTTTCCAGTTTACGAGCGACATCCGTCACATCAAGGGAAAAGAGAATGTGACTGCCGACACACTCTCCCGCATTGAAGCCATTTCAAGCCTACCAGATTTCGAAACCCTTGCTAGGTACCAACAGGATGACGAGGAAATGCTTCATCTCATTCATTCTGGATCAACATCCCTTAAATTAAAAGAGATTCCTATACCAGGTACAAAGATCAAACTTTTTTGTGACGTTTCTCAACCGAGGCCTCGTCCTTACATAACGAAGGGGTTGCGTCGTGAGATTTTTAATGCCACACACGGCATGAGTCATCCAGGTGTTAAGGCGACTACAAAGATGGTGACTGAAAGGTTCATTTGGCCCTCCGTTCGGAAAGACTGCCGTGCCTGGGTCAAGACCTGCGAAGCCTGCCAACGTGCCAAGGTACAACGACATACCGTATCTCCATTGGGCACCTTCCACTTACCATCTGCCAGATTTAGCCACATCCACATCGATTTGATTGGCCCTCTTCCACCGTCTGCTGAATTTAAATACTGTTTAACTGCCGTCGACAGATATACTCGCTGGCCAGAAGTAACGCCATTGCAGGATATTACCGCTGAAACTGTTGCCAAAGCGTTTTATAAAACTTGGATCTCGCGCTTTGGGTGTCCTGAAACCATAACTACTGACCAAGGTCGACAATTTAATTCTAATCTGTTCAAGGCACTTATGAACCTCTGCGGTACACAGCTGCGCCAGACAACGGCTTACCACCCAGCTGCAAATGGGATGGTCGAGCGCCTGCATCGCACACTGAAGGCTGCCATCATGTCACACAACGACGTCAGGTGGACGGATGCACTTCCCGTAATTATGCTTGGGATAAGGACGTCATGGAAGGCCGACTTGAAGTGTTCAGCGGCAGAAATGGTTTACGGTGAGCCACTGCGTATCCCCGGTGAGTTTATCCATGCTACAAATAACACACTCCCTCTGGCATCCGATTTCGTCACACAACTGCGTACTCAAATGGCGCGGTTACGACCAACACCTGGATCGAGACACAGTACCAGAGCAACATTTATACACAAAGATCTCAAGATTTGTACTCACGTTTTTCTCCGAAAAGATGCTTTGCGTGGATCATTAGAAGCACCATATACAGGCCCTTTCCGCGTGATATCACGCACTGAAAAGACCATGACTTTGGAATTACCTAGAGCAGCAGTAACTGTCTCCATTGATAGAGTGAAGCCGGCATATGTGTTGAACGAAGATATAGACGATAAGAAACACGTCGAAAATATGCCGCACTCAAGTTCTTCAACGCCAGTCGTAATTACTCGATCTGGCCGAAGAGTAAAATTTAACAATTATTATTCCGCAGGACTTTCACACTGTTGAGGGGGTGGTGTGGTGCTTGCACCTCACTAAACTGCACATCACTACGGCGCGCGAAGGGACTGCGCGGGCGCGCGGGACGACACAGCGAACCGGCTCCCATACAGCGGCCGCCTGCGCTTCAGACCGCTCAAAGCTACTATCGCGAGTCCACGTCGCTTTGCCTCAGCTCGCGCTCTGCTTAAAACGCACGAATTATCATTCATATTTCCGTATCTATCCATCTGTTCTATCATCTACTTTCTGCTTAACTTCTCTCGCCTACACTCTCGCTATCTCTGTGCCTTGGAACTGTATAACTTCAATCTTCCGAAATAAACTATATTGTGAACGCTTTAGTGCGCGTTATTATTTATATAGCCCCGCTAGCTATAAACTGATTGTATTGATGATAATTCTGAAATATGTTTGTTAATAGGCTCGGATGTTTTAGGTTCCTTGCTGACTGGCCGGCTAGAGCGTGTGGACGACCTTGTGGCAATGGAGACCAAGTTGGGGTGGACCGTGCAAGGTCCTACTGTTGGCGCATATTCTTGTAACGACGGCCAGATGTCTTTTCTACACGCTTCTTGCAACTGCGACAACGTAGAGTCTTTTTGGGATTTGGAAACATTGGGTATAAAAGACGAGGCTGAGGTTAAGAGTAGGCAGGCGGCTCATTCTGAGGTACTTACTTTCTTGAAGAATACAGTACGTCGCGATACGGAAAGTAGATATGAAGTGAGGTTACCGTGGAAAGCTAAGTTTATAGAACCGAATTATGACTTGGCATTAAAGTGTTTGAATTCTACCACGGGTCGGTTGTCGCATCTAGGGATTTTAAATGATTATGACGAGGTGTTTAACGAATGGACAGCTAGTGGAATTATTGAGCAAGTTGAACATGACAATCCAGGCACTGGCCATTATTTGCCCCACCACGCGGTAATTAAGGAGTCTAGTGTTACGACAAAGTTAAGGCCCGTGTTTGATGCGTCCGCGGCTGATAGGAATGGACTTAGTATTAAACACAAGCTTAGAAAAAGGGATTAATCTTATTGAGTTGATACCGCGATTATTGACGCAGTTTCGGAAAAATAAAATAGGGATTACGGCCGATATTAAGAAGGCTTTCCTACAAATTTCCCTACACCCTGAAGATCGCGACTATTTGAAATTTTTATGGTGGCGTGACATTAATGAGTCGCCACGGATTTTGAAGACTTTTCGTCATAAACGGGTGGTGTTCGGTGTAACTACTAGCCCTTTTCTTTTGTCTGCAACAATACTGCATCACCTGGAGCAATATGATAGTGATACAGCTGCAATTTTAAAAAAATCATTTTATGTAGATAATTGTATAGTTAGTGTAAAGAACGTTAAGGAAATGCATAGTTTTATTAAAGAAGCTAAAGAGATTATGCTAGATGGTAAGTTTGAACTTAGATGCTGGGTTACCGGGCCGGAGTTTAGAGGAAGTAGAATGTGCTTCGGTCCTAGGGCTTAATTGGGACCCACGCTGTGATGAATTGAATTGCAAGCCACTATCTTCGATAGCAGAAAATCTTACTAAAAGAGTTCTTCTTTCAATCGCACAGAGTATATTTGATCCGATTGGTTTTCTTTGTCCGTCAACTATCGTTCCTAAGTTGTTGATTCAAAAGTGTTGGGTGCTCAATGTAGATTGGGATAAACGATTGCCAGTAGATTTAGAGAAGCTGGCTAGAAATTGGTTGCGGGAAGCTAATGCTCTTAGTCAGTGCAAAATTCCAAGGCGTCTTAGTACCTTTGATTTGGGCTTAAGTAATAATAGCCTGCATAGTTTTTGTGATGCTAGTCAATCTGCTTATGCATGTTGTATATTCTTACGTTCAGAGTTTGAAGGCAATGTCTCAGTTCAGTTAGTGTCAGCGAAAGCGAGAGTAGCACCGACCAAGAGTACAACAATTACCAGAGTAGAACTTCTAGCTGCGTTAATGGCTTCAAGATTAGCTAGCGAAGTTCGATTTTATTTAGCTTTGACTTGTAAAGAGTACTTTTGGACGGATTCTAGTATAGTTTTGGCATGGCTGAAAAAACAAACAGGTTTTAATGTTTTCGTTCATAATCGAGTGAAAGAGATAGTCGAAAGAACGAACGTGAGTGATTGGCATCATATTCGAAGTGAATTGAACCCCGCCGACTTACCATCTCGAGGGTGCAATCCTAAAGATTTACTTGAAAGTCGTTGGTGGGGAGGCCCTAGTTGGTTGAGAGGCACTGATTGGCCATTTTCTTCTACTCCAATAGATGAGTCTATCGCTGTAGAAAAGTTAGTCACCTCTCAATGTTTGTCAGTGCAGGGTGTAGACGGATTTTCCGATCGGCTCTTATATTTTAGCAATTATAATAAAATTGTTAGGACAGTTGGTTGGTGTTTGCGTTTTATTTCTAACTTTAGGACACGTAAAGGCGTGCAGGGTGACATATCGGCAGAAGAATATAAAGATGCAGAACAGCGTTTATATAAAATAATTCAGTCTGAATGTTTTATTGATGTAAACCATGTTCGTAAAAATTATAAGCTAGAGACGTTTAAAAGCGACGATGGTATTTTACGCGTTAAGACACGACTAAGTTTAAGCGATGATACATGCGATTTTATAATGCCCGTTCTACTGCCGAGTAAACATGATATTGTTGAAAGATTAGTAAGACAAAAACACAAAGATTTTTTGCACGCAGGTGCCCAGACTTTGCTATCTAAATTGCGAGAATCGGTGTGGATAGTAGGCGCTAGATATTTAACTAAGCGAGTTGTTAGGAGTTGTATGGTATGTAATCGTTTTAGCGCAAAGAAATGTTGTGGTCCTGTTCCTCCTCTACCTGCTGACCGTATAAATTGTGGTGCTCCTTTCCAAGTGTCGGGTGTAGATTTTGCGGGTCCGTTATACTTACGTTCCGGTGAGAAGTGTTGGATTGCATTGTTTACTTGCGCGGTTTATCGTGCCGTACACTTAGAGTTGTGTCTTTCCTTGTCTACTGAAGAATTTTTGCTCGCGCTTCGAAGATTTGTAGCAAGAAGAGGTAATGTCGAAATTATGTACAGCGACAACGGCACAAATTTCCGGGGTGCTAGCAATGTATTGAACAGTATTAACTGGGATAGCGTGGTTAAGAAGGCCAACAAATTAGTATGGCGTTTTAGTCCACCGGCTGCACCTTGGTGGGGAGGATTTTGGGAACGGATGGTTCTGTCGGTTAAAAACATTTTACGTCGTGTGTTAGGTAAGGCGGCTCTCAACTTTAACGAACTTGTTACCGTTTTGTGTGAGGTAGAGCAAATTATTAATTCACGACCCCTTACAGTAACTGACAACGTAGAGCTACAAACGCTGACTCCTGCTTCGTTTTTACTGCAGTTTCGTTCGCCGGATTGTAGTGGTATGGATATAGGGTTAATTGACGGTCGGATATTAAGCTCTAGGTCGCGTTATATTACGAAATTATGCACTGATTTAAAATCGCGTTTTAGGTCGGAATATTTAGGTTTGGTGAAGCAAGGGCCGCATAGTACGCGACAATCTATAAACCTGAAGCCTGGTGATGTAGTGTTAATCGAGGTTGACAAGAAGCGTGTGGAATGGCCTATCGGTGTCGTCCAAGGTATCATGACCGGAGCTGATGGGTTTACAAGGGTCGCGCGACTTAAGACTCCAAGTGGAGAGATTATTAGGGCGATACAACGTCTCTATCCCTTGGAGCTGCAGAATTGCGTCTTAGGGGAACACCACACGCTCTAACCTGCTAGTATAGCGCTCGAATACTGCGCATACGCACCGCTGCCGGGCGGAGGATGTTGCAAACTCCTTTTATTTATATGTTGTTCTTTATGTTTTTCTTTCTTTGAAAAACGCTGACGTTGTCATATGATCTTTTGTTCTCTGGATTTTACTGAATATATTTTGTGTGTAGAAAATTATCTTTTCCTCATTATTTCATATTTCCTTGGGAGCTAACAATAACATTCGAGACCTCCCAGGGTCAAGTTTCTTTCATCACCCGTAGTACAGGCCCTGCCTAGTTTGGGACTAAATAACCGTGTTTGAATTGTGTCCCACAATTTATTATTATTATATATTTATTTATTTTATATCTTAAGTTAGGTTTTTTACAATATGTATATAAAAGTAAAATATATAAAAACATTTACAAAACAATATAAAAATTATACATTATAAAAAACCTAACCTAGGGTGCCGCCGGCAACGGGGCAGAGGCCCAAGCTGCCGGTGGTCAGGGCTGCAGAGAGAGAAACCGGCGGACTATCCGCGCCGTGTCCAAGATCACCGCCTTCTGTATCTGACCCTTGATTCAACCACCTAGCGAGAGTCTCTCAAGATGTTGGTCGAGACTCTTTGCTATTAGACCGTTCGCTGAAACAACTATCGGGACAATGATCGTCGAATCAACATCCCACATGGCGGTAATCTCATGGGCCAAGTATTATTATTATTATTATTATAGTATAACGTCTACCTAATGTCATTGATTAGCTCGGAATCGACCGGGCCTCACGCATGCTGTCAGGGGTGCCGACGTGTACAGTCAAGAGCACATGAAGCTTTCCACTTGCAGTGCGAGTCTGACCTCTAAGGCGATTGTAGAACGTTACAAAGTCCAATGTGTCAAGCTCCACGTGCTGTTGACTGTACACGTCGCCGTGTTTGGTACTTGTGACACGTCGAAAGCCGTGTGGCTTCAGTCGCCGACCCCCGATCAGATTACCCACCGTTCGATTTGTTTTGTTTTGTAAAGAAGCATTTTTACTGAGAATACTGCTTAAGAGCGACCTCTGCCGGCCTTCTCGAGGATAACGTGCGCATATGGGTCTTGTATGTCATATTGAAATTGAACTAGTCTCTCATGTGGTTGGCTAAGCTACGAAGCCTGATAAAGAGTAAATAACAGAACTCTAAAGAGTGAAAAACCGACCGAAAAAATACAGCTGAATTGACAAACTCTTCCTTTTTAAAGTCGGTTAAAAAAAGAATAATCGAAATCGGTCGGCGCGATATTGAGTTATTTGTCCATTTGTCGCACACATACATAAGCATATTTAATTTAAAACTTACAGAACTGGACGAAATTAAAATGGGACAATACAGGAAACACCAGCTTTCAAATAAAAAAATAATCATTAAAATCGGTTCACCCAGTCGAAAGTTCTAAGGTAACAAACATAAAAAAACATATAGTCGAATTGATAACCACCTCCTTTTTTGAAGTCTGTTGAAAATATATACTAAGCGAAAGGCATCCAAAGAGGAACCGAGTGGAACTGTGATAGGAAGACTTGCCGCATTCCCTCCCTGGAGAGCTAGGCTGACCCTTTGACATTACTGCCAGCCTTTCGGAACGTTCTGTAGGTTCCCCAAAACACCCGTTCCAAAATGTCTGTTTCTTTAAATGAACGTAGGTCAAAAGACCTGGTTCTCATAGCATCCGTATATATATCCATATCGATCGATGCCATTTACAGGATGAAATTTTTCAGATTTTAGCCATCTCTTTTTGCGGGTGTGGCAAGCGAAATTTGTTCGTTGCCAAAAATTAGGGAATGTTTCCTTTGAGCAAAATTTTCTATCTTCAATATTTAGACTACCTTACCTCCAAGTGGCGTTAAAAAAATCCACCCTGTATAATACCTACCTGTTCATAGTAGGTAGTTTAACAGGGCAGGAATTAAATTATAAAATTACTGTTTCCAGTATATATTTCATGGGAATGCTGTTAATTGGACACAGGGACGTAGTCAGGGATTTATTTATTTTATTTGGTACATCAACAGTTATTTACACTAATCTTGCTTAGGTACATTTTGGGATGGCCGAAAGCCATTTTTTAATCTGAGAGAAAGTAAAACGGTAAAAAAAAAATTCGTTAACTTACCTACATGTAAAATATCAACACTTGCCTACTTCCTTACAAATTTTCATGTGTAAGGAAAGACCAGGATTCTCAATAGACTGTTAAGGGTTGATGATGATGAAAACATTAACAAGTGAACTCATAAAGATACAAGACGTTATCGTAATAAATGTTATTATGTTTTTAAGAATAAAAACTTTAATTTACCCACATTTCACGAGATACATGTACCTATCTCGTGAAATGTGGGTATATCCAGTAATGGAATACCTCTGCCTACCCCCTTGGGGGTGAAAGGCGTGAGATTATAATAACAATAATAATAATAATAAACTTTAATTTAAGTTTTAATATTCTGCCAGAATCTTAACCTATGAGATACAACCTTCATAGGTACATTTATGATTACGTTGTTGTATGACGTCACAAATTTAGTATCTCGGAAGCTACGGGTAACATCTCTAAATACCTACTTAGTTTATAACGGAGTCGCTATTTGCCTATGTCTGTTTTTCCGCTTACTTCGAAACTGCGCAACGGATTTTGATACGGTTTTCACTAACAGAAAGAGCAATAAAAGAGGAAGGTTTTTTGTATATCATATAAGCCGAAGCCAGGGCGGGTCGCTAGTATTTTCTTAAAAAATAGGAAACAAACGAATTACCAAGCTAACGCTTTTCTCTGTCACGGTTGTCTCACTGGCCGTAAAAACATAACATCTAAACAAAGCAATCAAAAATGACGGACACATTAAGAAAATGAAATAAAAAGGCGAATCCTTAAATTTGTCTCCAACCAACTCGGCTAGAGTTCTTTTAAAATTAGCTGTTTAGACGCCGCTGTAAATTGTGCCTTATACACACCCATAAGCACCTATAGCCGAACGCAAACTTTACTTGTACCGTAGATATTCCCTGGAAAATGTATTTTTATTTTAATGCGGCAACACTGATCCTGTAACTGCCATTCGCGTACACTCTCAACTCTACTTTACCACCTGACAGCAGAGCGCAAATTTGCTTCTCTAGTTTCCAAATTACGTTGTTTGAATTTGGAACGCCGAGGGCCGAGCGTACGCAGCGTCGTTCGCAGCTGTATATAGCGACGTGGTGCTGTCCCGCTCACGCATGGAGCGTGTCACTGTAGTGCTGTCCCGCTCGGGTGCGGAGTTAAGCCGCTTATCTTCGGCCCGCACGCCGCGTCCCGCACCCTTGCGCGGCTGCTGCGTGTAGCTCGGGTCATCCTGCAACGCCACTGAAGTATTTGGGGGAAGCAATAATTTAAACTTCACTGACGAAGTCGCTGGCATTATGATGAGGTGCTGAAACTTACAACTCTGAAAGACCGTGGAGCATGGAAATCTGATCGAAACATTTAAGATCTTGACAGGGCACTACGATCTGCATCACTTTCATAAATTTATTTGAACCTTACTGCATTGTCCGTGTAAGAGGACATTATCTCAAACTGTATACCACCATATCACACAACAATCCTCATTATATGTCTAGAGCAATAGACTGGTCAGATCATGGAAGAAGCTACCAGCACTTAATGAAGAAGAAAGACTAAACGCACTTTATAAACACTTTATCATGTCGATGAAGCAAAGAAAAAAAGGCGTGGTATTCAAGCGACAATTCTTCCAAAAATATCAGGTAAACGTTTGTCAATAATCCTACTAATATTATAAACGCAAAAGTTTGTGTGTATGGATATTTGTTCCTCTTTCACGCAAAAACCACAGAACGGATTTTATTGAAACTTTATAGTGATATAGCTTATAAGTACATCAGAATAACACATAGGCTATATCTTATTCCCATATTCACACGGGAACGGGAACTACGCGAGAGAAACCGCGCAGACCCGCTATACTTCATAAAGGACTAAAAGCTCAATGCAGAATATCCCACCGACAATATATATTACAAGAAGCACCCGCCACTCTCACCCGTGTCTCCCTGCACACCTATATACGTAATATACAGAATATACACTGCTTTATATACATGTATATGTATACAAGTCCGTATGGCACGCTGAAATTCAAACGTCTCCTCAGTTTTAAAGTATCGATGTTGCTGCAACTATGAAAAGGCCATATTTTCGAGATTAGTTTGAATCTAGTTGTTTTATTCATTACCTACTCGCCCCGGCTTCGCACGGGTGCAATGCTAACACCTTCCTCTTGAATCACTTTATCTATTAAAAAAAACCGCATCAAAACGCGTTGCGAAGTTTTAAAGATTTAAGCATACAAAGGGACAGAGAAAGCGACTTTGTTTTATACTATGTATACAAGTCCGTATGGCACTGAAATTCAAACGTCTCCTCAGTTTTGAAGTATCGATGTTGCTGCAACTATGAAAAGGTCATTTTTTCGAGATGAGTTTTGTATCTAGATGTTTTATTCTAATTGTGGTATTAAGTAAGTATTACCTCTCAAGCCAATAAAATAAAACACAATTGATTTTTATTGTTACGCAGTTCCTATTGGAACCGGCGGTGCTCGACGAATTAAATATATAAAATGAAGTAAATAATCTCACGAATTTAATCCTCGATATTTCCATTATTGGAAATAGGTTAACTAGGGGTATGTTCTTTGGACTCCTAACGTGATATGTTGGTGAGCCTATCGCCGAACCAGGGCCCGTATTCACGGAGATTCGATATTCGACTCGGTATCGGAAAATCTGTCGAATCCTTATGTCAAATATGACATCTGTGAATAGCCCATCTCGAAACCTTTCGACAGATTTTCCGATTCCGAGTCGAATATCATATCTCCGTGAATACGGGCCCAGGTCTGCTACACATGCCTCAGAATTAATTCTGGGACCTGCGGGTTTCCTCACGATGTCTTCCTTCACCATCGAGCCAGTGATAAATATTTACGTAATATAGTATCTACGTAAGTTTTTGGAAAACTGATTGATACATGTATGCCCTCTCCTGGATTCGAACCTGGTCCTTACGGATGAGAAGGCTCTTTAACCGCAGAGCTCTCACTGCTCTATTAAGTAAGCGTGTTCTACATATAAACATAGTATTTTTCTCAAAAAGTAACAGTTTAATATTATACTTGCATAGAAATAGTGGACAGTAAGTAAAACTAAAACCGACTAGGAGAAAATGTAGCCAATGTCACCCGGACCAAAATAATTAATCGATTGACATCTCATTCATTCAACTCGGAGTAGTTTAGGCGCTGCGTTTGATTGAACATTCGCATACAAACATACATACATGGCCAGCTATATTTTGGCTTAGCCGTAGTGTTGTAAAATAATAATTCTGTTCAATATTTATATTCCAGAAAATACAGTAATACTTATTATTAAAATAATATATAATATAATATTGTTATATTTATTAAAATAAATACTTACACCGATGGGCGCGTGATGAGCAAAATGGCCGCACGATGGTACACGGCCTCTACAGAAGCTTTGCTGCGCGGTCGCAACGAAACTTATAGCATACAGCTCAAGAGTGTTATCAGGGGGAAGAGGATGGATAGTTAGGAAGGTACTCAGACGCTTAAGACGTTGAGGCGTCGTTATCACCAAAAAAAATTTATGAGCAAATTGGGTAGTTGACAGCATCGAAATTAAATTGCGAGTAGTCATTCATTGAAAAGATTATCCCATAACACCTCAAAATATGTATTTCGATTTTAAATTTACAATTATAGCAAATTTAAAAATAATAAAACAATCAAAAGAAGTGCTGCAATTGAGTACTAGAAACTATGACGTCACGGTTTGCTATTTCAGTACATTTTCCATAGTAAAATTTCGTTTTGACAGATCGTAAAAAGTAACTGATTTGACTAGGCAGGACACAACCCAATTGCTCATATAGCACCTCACGGCTCAAAATGTGCCTTGAACCTAGGCGTACCTACATCGACCAGGGGGCCAATTCTACTAAATGTCAACGGTCTTATGTGGATGACTATGACATATCAATGATCAGACAATGGTGTTATTTTGACACTTTTCAGAGCAAATAACACCATCGACTGACCATGGCATTGTCATTGTCATCTAACTGTAACCGTTGAAATTTAGTAGAATTGGCCCCCAGACCGGCGATGTATTGAAAAAAAGCCAGATAAAGAGTATCCAAAACCGACGAGCATGCAAAAGTCGTTTGATGGATATGGATGAAGCACGAGAGAACTGCCAGGTTCGTAGCAAGTGGAAGTCCATTGTCTCTGCCTACCCCAATGGGAAATAGGCGTGAGATTAAAACGACGAGCAACTCGAGCATGCATTAAGGCAGAAAAATTATATAACTTTTTAACTTTAACTATTGAAATAAATTAATTGTTGTTCACAAAGTACCCTAATATTGTAAGTGACAATTCTCTATTGATAAGAGTAGGTACCATTTACTGTCTTATCGCTTTAAGCGATTTCTTCCACACAAACATAGGATGAATGCAGGTAGGTAACTAATTGGCGCCATTCATTACCTATATATAAAATATCACTGCTTCGGTTCGTCTCATCTCTACACATATAGTAAATAAAGTCGCTTTCCGCATCTGTCGGTCTGTATATCTGCTAACTCCCCGTAAACCAGTCAACGCGGGTCGAGGCGGTTTTATGAGTAAGGTACTCGAGGCAATTAACGCCCACTTAACTTAAAATCATTTTATTCTCTATAGAGACTTCTTAATTGGAACAAATAATGAGATAGAAAGGTAAAACATAGTTTTCTGAACCGAAAGATGTTAGTTGTGTGCTTAAATTATTTATTATTTCCATGCTAATGACACCTTTTTAAAAACCTTGTCTTGGGCGTTATTAACAATACTATGTTTATTACCGCCCGTTTACTAAATAAAATCCTGGATGCGAAAAATGCGTTCTTAGAGGTTATAAAACTAATAAAACATAACCGTTATTATATCAGTTTCTTTATCAAAAATAATTTAATGTAACAAATCAACATTTAACATAATAACTAGCATACTTCTTATTAAGTGTAAGGTAACTTCAACCTCTTGATTAGAATAATTTTTATCCATTTTTATTTAGTTCATTAATAAACATTGACATAAAAAAACAGTATAACAACCGATTATTTAAAAAAAGAAAGATTAGTTTTAACCTATATTGGGCGTTAATGAACGATGAAGGGCAATGGCGCCCGCAGGTGTCCTAAAAAAACAGATTCAAGTAGTTAGGTATATATCAAATAGAATAAGTTGAAGTAATTAAATATTTAGGAAATACATTTTATTTTAATATAATTGTTTAGTTACGAATTATTTTATTTACAACGTAAGGTTTTTGTCATAGTATTATTACGCCCATATGTAGGTCAATAACGCCCAAAGATCAGTTGACCGGGCGTTATTACCCCAGTGGGCGTTATTGTCAATTTGTATATTTTTTCTAGAAAATACTCCGATTTAATTCAAAATATTATCGAACAATTAATGATAGTTACGTACACTACAACACAAATGAAAATTATACAAAAAAATATAACAAAATAAGCAAAAACATTAAATTTGGTTGGAGTAGTTTTTATAATAGCGACGTCCGTGACGACGTCGTTAAAGCACAGCGTGTCACTGGCAAGATGGTTGCTCAAGAGACTTGCGCTTACGCTAGGCGTGTCCCTATTGGTGTATTCTATGTGTGCGCAAGCCATGACGCTGCTCATTTAATTAAAAGTGGTTTTTCTGTAGTTTGGGCGTTATTTAACACAGGGCGTTAATTGCCATACCTACCTTATTTTAATTGTTTTAACTAATAAGAAAGATCGATAAACGAGGATGGTTTTGTATATAATATAAACCAAAGCAAACCGAAAGCGGATTATGGCTTACTAGTCATAATTAAAAAAAAAACATTCTAAAATCAAATAAAACAGTTGGTGCGACTTTAATAACCACCGTAGCTTGTAAAGTGCGGTTACACTTGATAGCGGTCTATATTTAATAAACCTGGCAGCATGTGGCCACTCGGCGCCTCCAATTCAAACAAATGTTCTTCCCTTGTTGTTCCATTATTGAAATGCGACGCGCCAATCGTCAATTCAATCAATTAAGGGAAAGTGTTTTTAAATTTCGAATTTTCATTTTTTCTTTAAGTACTACTTAACATATTTTTTTCGACCTTATTCCACAAGTAGTGAACTTTTTAGTATCGAAAAAAATTCCGTGAAATCAATAAACGTTATAAATAAATAAACTACGAAGCCTAATGGTCTATTAACTCCCTGAATATCAAATAGCAGAACCCAAAACTTTTCACTTGCAACATCAAATAGAAAACTCATAACCGTCTGACGTATTAGAAAATGAATAATAAATCCGCGCAACACAATAGAGGCATTAGGTGCACCATAGACAAGGAGTGATCGCGATTTACAAGGGGTGGGGTGTAACACAATCCGCACGTCAACTCTATTATTTATGGATTCTTTAACATGTAAGGACCATCGTATGGAGGGTCTGAGGGGGCGTTTGAACACAAATATATCGGACATTTGGCACAAGGAAGTGTTTCTTCTGCCTCACTGCCCATGGAGAGGGATCTAATTTTTTTACCGCAATTTTGTTTCGGGGTGTACAGGTTCCTTATAATAGACATCGAATATAAATTGGAAAGTATGTTAAAGTGAAAAATTGATGGAATGCCACGCAATCAGACAAGAATATAGATCAAAAGGAACAAGTTCATGGAAATTCATGCGCGAATAATGCAATAAATTTACTTTTAGGTCGCGGTTAAATCTAACACAGCGATAAATTGAATCGTAACGCTTTGCCGAACCCAACGGAACTCCTTTTGAAATTTACAAAATTCAATTTCTTATACGCTCAGCATAAATCAAACCCACGCTTTTCTGCCTATCATAAAAAACCCACCGCTGAAATATTTTCCGAACGCTTACCTATTCCGAATTTGAGTTACGCTTCGGTGGAACATTATCTTTTTTTTTCTAAAAACAAATGGGAAAATGACGTTTCCATGTTAAGCTTGAGGTGCCAATTTTGCTGTTTCGTAATTTTCGTTCAATTTATCGAATTAAATTTAAAAATGCTTTGATGTGGGTGGCTATTGAGCGAATCGCGGATATTTGATTATGCGGGACTCGACTTTTCAATTTGGCGGCCCTTTTATCTGTGAAAGAAATTATCTGTGTAAGCAGGAAACGAATTGACTTACCTATACCATACCTACAAAAATGTAGGTGGTTTTTAGGCTCTACATGTTTGGTTTTCTTGTCATATTAAACGCTAAAAACTTTTATAGTAGAACTTATATTTTTTTATTAAAATGTTGAGTAAAGGAAAACTTCTATGGGTAATCAACTGTAGGTAATCGTTTTTATAACATGAGCTTCTTAGAAAACACTGATAGATGGCACAGAACGAACGAAATTTGTAATAAGTATCCATAACTTTTAGGATTATAAAAGGGTTTTCCTACATTCCCATGGGAACAGGAAAAAACGCTACATCTAAAGTTAGCTATCACCGGTGAAGAAACTACTTATATCGACTATCCGTCTTATACGTATCCTATACCTACTTACGTACCATGTAGACCCTTGTCATTGGTGTCTCATTATAATACTACTAATTCACAAGTAGGTAGTAGGTACTCTCAGTACTTCACGTAATTAACACCTGTAATAAAAGCACCCATTGCCCCACATAGAGCTCAGTAATCCATCGGAAAACCGTTACAATTCTAATAGGATCACACCGATTACCCCTATCTATTTATTTACGTTTAATTTCCGAACGATATCCATGTCTGGTTCTGGTGTTTTCGCGCCCCGCCGGCGATTAGCCGCCAATCCTCTTGATTTATTCGATTTTCGAACGCCGCCATTTTAGGTCACGTGCTGGCTGCAAATAAGGATGAGTGCTGCTACCCACCGTTATAAAGGAGGTTTTATGTTTTCGGTTTTTACACATCAGGTTTTTGGCGTAAATACGAATGAATATACCTACTTACAGTATCACTTATTTAATTATCGTAGGTACCTACAGATATATGCTTGCAAGAAACGTGAATATTATCCGATTAAGAATTAATAGAGAACACCGGAAGATCAGCTTAAGTTGTGGTTGATGAACGGTTGACGACAAACAAGAAAACGGATTACCAAGCTTGCTTATAAACAATGGCATAAAACATTATACTCGTATCTTACAATAACATTACAGCAATTATTTCAATTACTCTGTTTATAACACAGGCTCATTATGTCTAAAACGGTGCATCAGCCCAACCATACATTACATGTTATTAGAGAAATGAATATTTTTGATTTTGATTTGATTACAACAGTTTGTCAAATAATTCTTAAGTCTTGTAAGTACCTGAATAACCGAACATTAGGCTAAGTTCTGGATTTGGAAATTGATTTTCTCTGAGTTAAGACATACCTGATGAGATCGACTCTTCGTAAAACGCGTGTACAAACAAACATTATATCAAATATATTGCTCATAAAAAAGTATGAATATGATACTACTTCTAGCCTAGCGGTGGGACAGAATGTACTAAAAAAACATGCTGTACTGAAAGTCTATAGAAACCGACACCGTAATTGGAGCACTCAATTTGCGCGCCACTTCCCGCCGCCGCGTGCCCGCCACGCGCCTCTATCAATTGTCTATGGCCCGCTATCTGCTCTATAATCGAATGTTTTGTCTATGGTGCCCCTGTTGAAAAAGAAAACAATGGTTCCCGCGCTTTTCATTTGTCAACGGCTGTCAATTGGGGGTATTATAAATTCATAATTATCTCCGTTTGAAAGAAAACTTCACACAAAATGGGGTAAGTAGATGGATTTTTACTTTTATATGCATAAGTACCTACTACAGGTACTGTTGGCTATTCTCAATGAACGAGTAAGTAATTGAATCTTTTACTTGTTAGTTACTGTTCCACGATTATTTGCTTGTATATAACTAGTAAGTATTTAGGTACTGCCTCTGTGTAAGACCGTGTCGTGTGTGCCACGTTTATCGGTGTGTAAAGTCTTGTAACCTATCTATAGAGTAGTGACAGTCATGTTTCTAAAACTTACTTACATACGTACATACATACAGTAGGGCCGTTTTAACTTGGCTGCTCTGAACATAGGCTCCGACTGCCAAACCGCCTCATACCGCGAAATGGTCGCTATAAAAATATGTTATTGTGCAACCATTTGCGGAACTTCAGAGCTGCCAAGTTAAAACGGTCGTACTGTAGGTACCTACTGTATTTATCACTAGCTCGATGGTGAAGGAAAAAATTGTGAATCATTAATTCTCGCAGGTCCCAGAATTTAAACTTAAGCATGTTGCACGCGTCGGGCACTTTGCACGGCGAAAGACTTAATTAATTAAAATTATGTAGGTATAGGTACGTAAGAGCAGTGATGGCCCGGACGGTTAAAGAGCCGGCCGAAAATCTGTGAGGCTCGGGTTCGAATCCTGGCATGTAACAATGAGTTTTTCAAAAACTTACGTACATATTTATCACTAGCTCGACGGTGAAGGAAAACATCGTGAGGAAACCCGCAGGTCTCAGATTTAATTCTGAGACATGTGTAAACAGACCCGGTCCGGCGATGGACTCACCACCTATCACGTTTAGGGGTCCAATATATCTCGTGAAATGTGGGTAAGTATATCCAGTAATGGAATACCTCTGCCTACCCCCTCGGGGATATAAAAAGGCGTGAGATTATATTATATTAATATATATATTATACAAATCTTTCCACTTTAAAATATTAGTATATAATACCTATAAAAAATATTTACTAACACTAGACTAAGTATTCTGGTACTAATATTTATCGATTTATGTTCTGAAACAAATTATTTGAATTTGTATCATCACCCCGGTCCGGCGATGGGCACATTACCATACCACCTACACGTTAATGAGTCCAATCTAAAAATATACGGTAAAAAGTAGGTATTTTCAGGGATGAAATGCCACAGCCTACCCCCAAATGGTTACTCCTTTGAGGACATTTTTTTACCTGTCAGTAGGTATTATAAAAAAATGTGTTGTTTGTAAATAAATGTAAATTAATTATTCGTAGTTCACCAAGAACCCGATATTCCGACAATGGTTTTGGAAATACGCAAACTTTTTGCGTCCAAAAACATCGGCAGAGGTCCGTTGAAGTAAATCCTTTGAAAAATAAAAATGGCGAGAATAAAAAAGCAAAAAATCCCTCGATGGATTAAGAAGCACGCTCCATTGCCGATTATAATTTTCGCCCGAGGAAGATTCTTTACCTTTTTTATACCAGCCAGCTGCTACAACAAAATAGTTTGTAATTGCGTCGTCTTGCGATGCAACCCTTAAGCCATGGAGTATATAATAGCCAAAACTAACTGCAGGGTGCCTCTAATCCTGAATATGATACTACTGAAGTTGTATTGTGTTATCCATAAGTACCTACATAAAAAAAATTCTCGATTTGAGACTCCTTTACCATACATCATCATCATCATCAACCCGTAACAGCCCACTGCTGAGCTAAGGGTCTTTCCTTACACATGAGGAAGTATGGGCTATAATCTCCCACGCCATACATAGGTACAGGTACCAATTGAGTACCTGATAGGAAGTTTAGGTCATCATATTATCAAACGCGAGCCCACCACGGATTGCGAGATGGTGTTAGGTTAAAGACCGCCTAGCTATTATAATTTTCAAGCCACTACGGTATTGACTTGGCTTAACGAATTTAATTGTGGATCGCAACTGTCGACCAAGTAATAAAGACAGACTTTTATATCTATAAAAACTTTGTGGTATCAATGATTATTTATTGTTATATGTATTTCCTGTAATAATAATTATAATAGTGCTTCCTTGCAAAAAAATCTGACTACTATTAACTACAGATAAATACTTAAATTGAATGTTTTTTAGCTTAAATAATACCTATAGAGTTAGTTCGCTTAAATTCGTTTCCTGTCCATACGTGACTCCCACATTCTTAGCTTAGGAAGAACATCCGTTCTATTATAGCCGAATACATTAAAATATTGTTCCGTCCGATTAATACCGAAAGGGACCTGCATCTAATTCCATTTTCAAAAATCCAAATCGAAATAAATAATCCAGATCTATAAAAACACAAAGGTGACCTTCCGATCGGCCAGGAAACGGGCGCGCATAAAAAAATAACAAAACTATAACCTCATAATTCACAATTAAAAACAGCTACTGGTCATGGCCGAAAGTATACATAATAAATTTCTTCTTTAAAAAGGTTTGACTGAAAAGGGCAGGATATGGTACAATAGGCGGGACAGCCTCGAGCACGGTGAGATAAAAAATAAAGTTGTTTATGGCCGTTGCCGCCAACGCTCGGTAAGTTTAATTTTAGAATTCTAACTTTTTAAAGGGCTACTGCGGTAGCAAATTATTCTGGATTAGAACGAGCTGCCTGCCAGGTTCATTTTCAAAAGTAAAATTGGTAATCAGGAGATTAAGGAAACGAATTCATAAAGATTGCATTGGCTTTGTGCAATTTGTGCTCATTTTTAACATGACATGACATTTGGTCATATTTTTTTATGTGTAACCAGCACTTAGTAAGTGAGCAAGCGTAGGCAAGTAGATACCTATACCAAAAGGGTGAGCTGACATCCCGCCACTGAAAAGCCTCAGTGCGAGTTCCCACTATTTGAAATCGGTAGCCCGGCTCATGTAGCCACCAAGACAAGGCGAGTTGGGCATTCAGAAAAAAGGTAGTACCTAAAGGTAGTGATTGACGAGCTCTGACTTCGGAAAAGAGCAAAACTTGAACTGGGGGAGTGTATTATAATGAAAATATTTTTCAAAAACTGTGAATTTTGTAATAAAAAATTTAAACAGAAATGTTTTCTTCATATTTCTTTGGTACTTGGTACATACCTACTTCTTGAAGCACCTCAAAAAGTTGTCAATCACTCTGACACAGTTCCGAAAAAAGTGGAGCATACATCCGAAATTGTTTACCGAACGTTCCTACATGCGACTAACAAGCGTATTTCATTCACAAACTCACAATGTCTTGGGCAAACAATTTGATCGATTGGGCCAGCTCCTAAAAATATCAAACAAATACACCTGTGCATACATCCAAGTTTAAAAAAAACGCAAACGGAACTGCATTCTATAAAGTTTCGGACACAAAAGGATGTAAAAATGAATTCCCACGTTTTTTTCTGAGCTTTTGATGGCCAGTAGCAAAATTTATGACAGATAGGTGTGAAAAGGTTGTTTAAAGGAGGTTGAATGCGTTTTAATTGAGGCATGCCAGATAAAATCTGTGTTATTCAGAGAATTTGTTTGTGTTTGGGATACTAGCTTTTTCCCGCGAATCCGTTTTGGGTGTGTTTTTCCGAGATGAAAAGTGACCTATGTATTTTCTCAAGTAATCTATAGTCTCACCAAATTTCATAACGATCGGACCGCCTCTTTAACCGTGAAAAAAAAAGGTAACAAGACAAACAAAAATATTTGATGACAGTGCTTTATATTGCTAAAATATTAATCCGACTAATTAAAATTGCATGTTAGTTTCATATTATTCGTATTTAATATAAGTTGATTGGATTTGGTTAACTCGTAAACCATAAGTCATAGCTGTCGCTACGTACCTACCTATACCTACTCCTAAACTCAGTAGAAGTTTCTTTGTTTACTAAATTGTATACCTCGTATACCTTCTCAAGTCGGGAGCTTTAGGTATACCTACATTCAAAGACGTTTAAAGAAAAAGTTTCTCTCTCCTACGAAAGAGAATGATTTTCTTCCAACCTCTTTGCCTACACTACACCGCCTACACGGGTAGGTATGAGATATACAATAATTACAAGCACAAGTCTTTGTGTAGGTCTCATGGGGCTCGATACAGAAGATTAACTGTCGTTCATTTGTTTTGCTATGTGCTGCAATTATTTTTGTATTGTGTGCCTTGTTTTGTATGTCATATTAAACTTGAGTAAATTATCTAGAGTAGGTACCTAATGTGCATTCTAATAATATCATCATCATCAACCCGTAACAGCCCACTGCTGAGCTAAGGGTCTTTCCTCGCACACGAGGAAGTATGGGCTATAATCTCCCACGCGAGCCCACCGCGGATTGGGAGATGGTGTTAAGCTAGTGGCCACTTAACAGTCAGAATTTTTGAAGCCACCCAAGGGTATCTGACATGGCTTAACGACTTCCATTGTGCATAAACACAACGAAAACCGGGACCAACAATTTAACGTGCCTTCCGAAACACGGAAGCGCTCGTGATATAAATGCCACTAGGCGGTCACCCATTCACTGACTGACCGCACCCAACTTTGCTTAACCAGTGTGATCGTTACGAACACACTGGCACCGCAAGGCTACGAGCGCTTCTAATAAACTTACTATGAAATAAGTGAGCTCAGTCATTTTAGAATCAGAGCTCATTTGTAATTTTTTTCATTTCTGTTCTTTAAGACACAGACAGTGTCAAATGTTATTTGCAAAGACGTTTAAAGAAAAAGTTTCTCTCTCCTATGATTTTCTTCCAACCTCTTTGGTTATTTGGTTACCATTTATCGTCCAATTTGATTTAGGACAAAAATGGCGCCATCCACGAATAGAGATCACAGTTATTTCGACGGCCCTGTTGGCTCAGTTGGTAGTGACCCTGCCTTCTGAGTCGGCTCGGGGCCAACATTTGTGTGCATGAACATGTAAGTATGTTGGTTTCGTGTCTGGGTGTTTAATATTTATTTAAGTATGTTTATGTATGTTGTTTAGTAGACATAGTACAGACCCTGCCTAGTTTGGGACTAAATAGCCGTGTGTGAATTGTGTCCCACAATTTATGATTATCATTACTATTATTATCATTTTTGTTTTATGATTGTCTATTGTCCCCGGTCCGGCAATGGGATTTCTTGAAAGAATACTTCCAAGAACTGTTTTATCTCATGTACCAAAGGTCATGTTAAGGTTACAGTTATAATTCAAATTTACCGGTGTTGATAATACGATATGTAAATAAAACAAGTTTATATTCTATCCTACCAAAGCCAACATCACATAAAATAATATTCATCAACACAAAATTAATAAACCGTATGGGCCCGCGTTCCATCACCGCATATCCCAGGACCTTTTAAAAAAATAATTAATAGAAAAAAATAATCTACATCCCGCGAGGATTACACGACAAACGCATTTCGGACGTGGCCACACTGAACTCGTCGGTTCGATTTTCGAAATTTCAAAAATGTTGTTCACGTACACGTTGTTACTTAGGACTTGGGTTCCGTACGCTTCGTTTGTGTATTCTAGTTACAAATAACGTAAATCCCTTTTCAAAAACTTACCTACATAATATCCGACGACGAAGGGCTTACCACATATGAACTTTTAGGAATCCAGAGAATATACTGGTAAAACGTGGGTATAGGTATTTCCAGAAATAGAATACCTGTGCCTACCCCTTCGGGCATAAAAGACTTGAGAATTTTTATATTGTGACATGAAAATTTATTTAAAAATAGATTTTTGGTTTCAAAATATTGCGAAACGAACCCAAATTCCCTAAACATTGATAACTGACAGGCATTTTTAAAAATGGAATCCGAAAAGGTGTGATTCCAATCAAATGTCATTGTGACATTGCGCGCAAGTGGCACCTGTCGCGATCTAGCGTGTGAATGATCCACATAGATCCAAACGATCTTTATTTATCGACGATCAATGATTTGGCATAACTACAACAATCGACTACTTGGGAAGCCATTTTTATTTTGATTCGGGTGAACGCAACGTGTGACAAACAAAATCTTCACAACACGATGACTTGACAGCTACCTTTATCGTGAACTAGCACGTTGCCGTGGCTGCGATCGCTTCTATCCCATGGGAGTAGATACAATACAATAATTCTTAATTGTTCGTTCCTACACTAAAACAATAAAAAAGATCAATCTAGAGAAGTTTATGGTAGGAACCATGACGTGATGACCGACCGTTAGAGGATTTTTTTTATATGTACTGTGAAAGAAGTTAGAAGCGACGTATGCGCCATTCTATTCTTTGGCATGTATTTGTACTACGCTCAGACCATGGATGGCGTTTGTCGTTGAGTTAATGCTGTAAACTAAGAGATGGAGCTGCTACGATGAAATAACACTAAATATCCAAAGAGTAAAATATGACAGAGACTAGGAGTTATAGAGTTCTGTGGACAGAGAGGCTGAAAGGAGCTAGACTCTCTTTGGTGCGGAAGGCGGTTGTCATGGAATTGTGTTTTGTTCAAGAATATAAATTGATATCGAAATATTTGTTGGTCTCATTCTGAACCATTCTAACAGTACCTAATTATATGTTTTTTTTTCTTTATACAAATCATAAATGCTTCCCAAGATTAAAAAACGTTTTTTTCAACAATAACTATATATCATGATGAATATTTTCTTTATCCCTACTAGAAATAATTATGTTGTCACCTCACAAGCTCGGAAAGATTCTGTTCATCATTAAAAATCTGAGTGCAAAAGGGTAGGTGTACGTGTTTCAATCGGCAACCAAGTTATATTCTGCATCTCATACAAGTATACCAACTTTGAAGCCTTGCATAGCAAATAACTAATATCGTTAGTCTCGCTGAAACTCGAAAATTACTGGACCGCTTTTGATAAAAAAAAACTGTGGTTCCATGTCCAGTAAACGGCTTATATGGTGGCAAAACAACGTTTGCCCGGCCCACTAGTAAATGATAAAATATTTCATATATTTGTTATATTTTCCGGCTAAACAGCGGAATTGATCTTGATATTTGACAGGGAGATACTTAGGTACCTTTTACATAAGATACTTTTTATCCCGGTATTTTTCATTAGATATTTCGAATAAAATTCCAACCATCTCTTAAAAGTTATACACAAGGAAAGCGAAGAAATGTGCATTATGATGTTGTTATTCCAATCTTATTGCTACTTTTATTATTGAATACTGTATGGGGCGACTACTTAGTTATCTATCTACATGTAAAAATTAAATAGGCCACAAAAGTTTCCAATTACCATTTTTTACAACCCCAAGAGCACATTAACACAGAAATATGACACAGGTTATTTGCCCGCGCGCGCGTTTAAAAGGATTATTTCCTTGGCGGCCATGACACTCGAGAGCGTCGAAAAAAGAAAAATAATTGTTTGAGGATTAGCTGCCAGTGTCAAAGTGTTAAATATCGAACACACGGGCGTCTAATTTGACAAGTGCTGGCCGAAGAACTTGATTCCCTTGCGTTAAAAAATATCAATTTGACATGTGTGTCGTATTTCTGTTGAGGTGTGACAGTTCGATTCGGAATGCAGACAGGTTGTCCGGATGGCTTAATGTTGGGTGATTTTCAACAATAATTACTACAAAAATGCCATCATTCATTAAATACTTAACCTAATGCCACAAACCCTTTGGAGATTTTTTTTTATCAGAACTGAAACATTGTAGAGATGTAGAAATGGTAGAGGTACCTACCTACATTTATTTGAAAAGAAAACACTCATTTTATACCAAAGAGATTTAAATATAATAGGACATAGAGGGGGCATTGGGACTTGGGACTATTTTCGTACAAAACTTTGAAGCATGTTTGAAGCTCAAACGTCATGTCAGTTAGTCTGAACGCGAGCTGTCATTCGGTCGAAATTGTACTAGACTTATTCCACTTGGAATAACTTTTGGCTTAAAATTTTCCTCGCTTTGTCCCCTCTATGCCCTATTATATTTTAATCTCTTTGTTTTATACAATATTTTTTTACTTTCAAAGACGAACAGACTCAGAAGACTGAATTACCTCTCTGGAAAGCTAGGCTAATCCTTTGATAGAGTAGATAAGTGCAATACTTAGAGATATAATAATATGATAATTTTGCTTTATGTACATGTACAGATCGATGAAATTAGAAAAAAAAAGTAGGTAGTTACCTACCTATTAAAAACCTGTTTATGTGCTGTAAAAGTAAATAAATCTTTCATCTATCTAACTATCATAAGGAAATCAGAACCCACCGATAATGCCTGCATACAATAGGTATAACTCTTTCATACCATAAACAAATCAAAACGCCACAATAATGAAACTTTCCTCATACGACCATGACAATAAACTCTACCAGAAGAGTTTGTATGAAGGTCCTCATGTTTTGACATTAATTCAATAGTTATTTCGTTTGTTATTATGTACATGTACTTACAAAAGAACACTGTAAGTACATACTTTTCTATGAATACCGAAAGCCGTAATAAAAACAATGTGTCTCTTTCATCATCATTTCAGCCAAAAGACGTCTTAATATAATAATAAATTGTTGGACAAGTCCACACACGGTTATTTAGTCCCAAACTATAATAGGCAGAGCCTGTATATACTAAAACACTAAACAACTGATAAACATACTTAAATAAATATTAAACAAAATTCAAAATCGTTTATTTTTTATTGGTATTAAAATATACACTTAGAAACGTCAATATTTTATAATAACAAGGCACTCTAAACTCGCCACGACAAAACACCCAGACACGAAGCCAACAGATATGTTCATGCACACAAATGTTGGCCCGGAGTCGGGATCGAACCCGCGACCTCCGACACAGAAGGCAGGGTCACTACCAACTGACCAACAAAATAAACCACCATTGTCTTCCAGAGCAACTGATACAAGGCTGTACCTCCGGCGACCATTACCAGGTCTTCTTTAGTTGCCAGTGCGTGGTCTCTACTGAAACCTTTCTGTCTCCCCCTTCTCCGAGTCCATCCATCTTCAACTCCACTCACATCTACACCCATTCTTACTTATCACAACTCACCTGTACACCCAATCCACAAATTCTTTTTTTTTTTTATAATAATATTGTAAATATTTTTAGAATTATTGAAATATAAATATATTGTTCTCCATATTTTCTTTTTTTATTTGGTTAGGTTCATTTTCATCGGTCACTCCTGTGACATACATAATATCTAGATTTCACTTCTTTTCTTTTTAAATTGTCGCTTCACGACAATACCTACTATAAAATAAAACTAGCGAGTGCCCGCGGAAATCCTATTTATTCCCGTTCCCGTGGGCATTTCCAAAACTCCCTTCTCAGTGCTCACTAGTCTTTTAAGGAACCTGTGTGACAAATTTCATGCTTCCAGACCCAGCGGTTTTGGCTCTCTGTTGAACAATCAGTTCAGTCAGTGAGTTAGCCAGTCAGTTTCATCTTTTATGTATACCTATAGATTGCAATGGCTTGAGTACCTACTGTGAACCTGACAGCTTTAGCTAAGCGACCCGTAGCAACTATGGAACAGGTCGTCTGCACAAAGAACTGTGACTCATCCACAAAAAGTATGCAGTTATCACAATATCAGTAGTCCCGGTAGACCAACACGAAAAACGCCCAGTCACGGACAAAAACTAAAATGTTACGCATCAAAACATGCTCCCAAATTCTTAGTGATCAAGATAGTGAATGTCCACAAACAATGCTATTATTCTTTAAAAAAAATAAACAACCAAGGCTTCTATTCCGCGTTCGATATTTGGAAATTAAAAAAATAGAAGCGACACAGCGCGTTCGATGTTTGAATTGAATCTAGAGCATTTCAGGGTTGTCATTCTACTAATCATTTATTGGATACCTTATTTTACGTATGAAGAACCGTTTAAAATAAAACCAAATGAAAAGTAGTATGACCGTAGTAGGCAATAAAACTAGTAGCACTTATGTAAGCAAACATTTTCAGGAGAAGCAGGTGCACTGATGACTGAATGGCGGATTTACACATTTTCAAGGTATAGACTGCTAAGTTTGTGCCGCACTTGCCTCCGATAAATTCGTTGCTCGTATACATAATGTCATACGAAGAACTATGTCCAAATGTTAGGATACACACATAATTATACCCATACAGAGATAATTTGTACGTTTTTTGCAAAGTAGCACTGAGTAAATAAAGATTATATTCTTACTTAAGTTTTTTGTATAATAAGTTTACCTACATAGTTTAAATATTAATATTCAAATAAAATGTTTGTAATATGTAATTAGTTTAATAAACTTTTTATACAGTTAAAATAATTAAAAAAAAAAGATTGTGAATGAATTAAATAAATACACGTTCTGCAAAACTCTACATATTTTCGGAAAAAAGAAGATTTTCCAACGATTCAGAATCTGGTTTTACAAATTCTTTCTTGAATCTTGCCCAAAATTCTCTCAAGCCTACTCAGCCTGTTGATAAATCCTGGCTGACGTGATGAGATTTCTAACATTAAGATTTTAGAAGTTTATCCTATAAAAATAATTTAAATAAGCAATGGTAAAGCAAATAATGGTTTTCCCCAGTTAAAAGTGCGCCCGACCTAATGCTTGAGGTTCAGATTTGATTCCTGGTGGGGTCATGAAATAATTTAAACTTACGATAATATTAATCATGATTTCGTACATGGGAAATATTAAGTAGTGTAGAAAAAGCAAAGTTTGGTGTCAACCCTGGACTAGACGTCGCAGCCTATACGACAAAGAGCGCGCGTAAAATATTTTGATATTTGACAACTGTCGTACCTTGATCGATATCAGATCTTACTTACTATTCACGCTGGATTCATATGGATACGACTTAAAGAGGTTCATGGATACTTATTTTATACTATTTATTTTATACTTTAAAGCCAAGAAAATGAGACACAATTGATTTTTAATTGTTATGTCGCGCCTTGGAACCGCACGGTACTTGACTGATTTAATAGAGAAAGTACCTAATGAAATTCAATAAAATTCTTCCTATGGTATTCATATCACATTTAACTCTCTTAGTTGTTAATTTCTTGATTATTTATTTGATGCAGATGACGTCACAGATTTAGTTTTAACAGATGAAACTAATTCGCCTGCGCAGTCCAACTAGGTACCTGTACAATAATATATTGGGTTAGTAACGATAATTTTAGTTTGCAGTACCTACTACTTGTACTTTCTTGCAGTAGAGTAGTGCGAGAATAGACTGGCTCCTTGTTAAATCTTTTTTTCAGGCAGGCAGAGGTATTCCATTTCTGGATATACCCACTTTTCACGAGAATATTCGACCCCTAAACGTGATAGGTGGTGAGCCCATCGCCGGAGCGGGTCCGTTACACATGCCTCAGAATAATTCTGAGACCTGCGGGTTTCCTCACGATGTTTTCCTTCTCCAGCTAGTGTTGAATATGTACGTAAGTTTTGAAAAACTCATTGGTACATGCCAGGATCTGAACCCGAGCCTCACACATACAGCCGATATTATCAAAAACCATCCGGTTACCAGTCTGGCGGTCTTCGATGTCAACATACGGACAGATTTTATTTAATGTTTTTTATACATATGTACATAATGTTTTGTGTTTCTATAGGCGCACGGTTACCGTAGCAACCAACTTTGTTAATTCACGTACGTAGACCGCCACACCAGTATTGTCATGTCTATACTATTCCAACGATTTTGTTAACGAACGAATTAAATTGAATGCAAGCGTTACGAATCGACACGTGTGGCCTTCTAAGTAAATATAATTACTAGTTTGGAATAATTTTATATCTGAAGAAGTTAAATAGAAAGAGCAGTGATAGTTTTGTTAGAATAAAAAAAATCATTGTTTAAAATCATATTTATCTTTAAGGTAGTCGTCAGTCAACTGAATGAGTTCTCGATTGTACATTTTTGCTCTTTTAAATAGTTGAACTCTAGGTCTAAGTAATAATACCAACATTGTTACTATTAGTGTTTAAGACTGTATGTTTCCCATATAAATAAAAACAGTACACCTCGGACTTGTTGGCGCGTCTCATCGAGGCTTCTGGCGACCACAGGGCAGGCGGCTTTTTGGTCCAAAGATTAAGTCTCGCTATCCAGCGTGGTAATGCCGCCTGCTGGCTGGGTACTATGCCGCCTCGAGGAGACGCACTTGATGATTTTTTTATAAATATATTATGGATATTGTGTAAATAAATGTCCACCTCTCATGCAAGTTCAATAATAATATTAATAATAATAAGAAAACTTTATTTCAGACTGTGTGTCCATAGTTCTGTTAGTATGTTAGTAACAATAGAGCTTATGTGTTTATGTTAGTATTGTTATTTTATTTACTTATTTATTTATATGTTTAGACCTATGACTGTCTCCATCCAGTGTTTCTGAAAGGGACAGTCTAGTCTGGCAGCTATCATTTTCAGAATTTCAATTATGTAGGGCACGTACTGTCAGCAAAATTTCCTCTTGACACTCTCAGAGACACGAGCAGAGAGAAGAAATACGTTGGGGTTTTAGCCGGTGGGAGTCCGGCATCCCTTCGCTCCTCTAGGAACCACCCTAAGAGGAATTCCCCACAAAAAATAGGTAACCTTGAACGATGAAAGCATTACCTCTCTTCCACACCAGTTGGATAATAATAGACTGTGACAGTGTCCGAGCGTGGTTTGAACCCATGACCGATCGATCGTAGACGAAGCCACTCGAGAAGCCTTATGATATCCGTGGGTATTGACTCTACAAAGTCGTAAGGTACTTGATACCTGAGCAATGGGAATCGAGACATATTATGTAATTCATCATCATCATCATCAACCTGTAACGGCTCACTGCTGAGCTTTTTTTCACATATGAGGAAGTATATGACACTAATAGAGCCCAGTAACAGAATTTTTCAACCCTGCATCCAAGGGTGACATGGTTTACATACATACATACATAATCTCACGCCTATTTCCCATTGCGGTAGGCAGAGACAACAGACCGCCACTTGCTACGAACCTGGAAGATCTCTCGTGCTTCCTCAACATCCATCAAACGACTCATGCATGCTCGTCGGTTTCGGGTACTCTTTATCTGGCTTTTCTTTAACACATCGCCGATCTGATTGATATAGGTACGCCTAGGTCGTCGAATCCTCTACCGACTCGCCCATTCACAACACCCTTGTATATTTGTCTCGTTAGACGACTTTCATTCATCCGCTCAATGTGACCAAACCACCTGAGCATTCCTCTTTCAATCCTAGTCACTATATCATCTTTCAAGCCGCAGCGCTCTCGGATCACACTATTTTTCACTCTATCTATCAATCTTACTCCACTAATGCTTCTTAATGAACGCATTTCGACTGCATTTATTCTGCTTTCGTGCTTCTTCTGCCATACCCAACACTCACTGCCATACATCAACGTAGGTACTAACACACCATCATGTACAGCCAGACGTGCTTTATTTGTAACATTCTGGCTCTTCATAAAGGAGTGCAAAGCTCCGTTAATCATGTTCCCTGGTTTGTTGACATGGTTTTTCAACATCCATTGTGCGTAAACCAGCGAAAACCGGGATCAACGGTTTAACGTGCCTTCCGAAACACGGAGGCGCTCGTCACACAATGCCACTAGGCGGTTACCCATTGCCTGACTGACCGCGCCCAACTTTGCTTAACCAATGTGATCGTTACAAATACACGGTACCTACGAGTACTTTTAAGTAATTTAATTCAAATCATTTATTTCTACAGCAGTGATAGCCCAGTGGTTAAAGAGCCTGCTTCTCATCCGTGAAGCTCGGGTTCGAATAATGGCGAGGGATTTACCAATAGGTTTTTAAATAAACTTACGTTCATATTTATGACTAGCTCGACAGTGAAGGAACACATCGTGAGGAAACCCGCAGGTCCCAGAATTAATTTCAAGGCTGTGTAACTAGTATGTACTAAAATGTGTAACTAGGCTCACCACCTACCATGTTTAGAGATCCAAACCTACTGGCGAAACGTGGTTATTTCCACAAATGGTGTGAATCTTTCTACCCCCTCGGGAATTAAAGACGTGTGTATATATTTTTCACAGCCCTCGATTTCTCGCTAGGCTGTATAGATTTATGATTATAGACGGAATGTTTAAACAATACACTTGCTAATAGAAAACTAAAGTGGACTAAAGTATATACATCTAGCACTGGTCTTTTAAGTCACCGCACTCATGCTTTCGAGCGGCTGTTGAGAAAATCACACCACATCATCAACCCTTAACAGCTCACAGCTGAGCTAAAGGTCTTTCCTCACCCATGACATGGGAGTAGGTAGTATAGTCTCTTTCACTCGAGCCCACAGATTCGAAGATGGTACCTGATGTGAACTTCTTAGTTGCACTCTATGATGTGATATGAGTCATGACGTTGTCAGAACTGTTAATATTGTCTGTCGAATACTTTTATATTATCTCGTATTTTAAAGTTGAATAAAGCCTTGTTATCTCTAAGGCTTTGTCTTTTAATGTATTAATTTATTCAACTTTAATTTTCACAAAATGCCTGACACCGAGAAACCTTTGTCAGACTCGAGCCTATCTAAATATCTACGACCGGCTCGGTTCGAAACGGAACCATCATCCGTAAGTGCAAACTTGCAATGGGCTCACTGGAGCACCTCGTTTAAAAGTTTCATGAAAATGGAAGCCGCGTTGGCTACCGAAGAGGTAAAACTTCAAATCCTTGTCAATCATATGGCACCATCTATATTTGATTTGATACGGGACTGTAAAAAGTACAGCGACGCCATGACCATTCTTGACAAAACCTTTGACAAGAAAGCGAACGTAATTCTCTCCCGACACCGACTAATATCACGAAGACAACAGCCTGGGGAATCTGTTGCAGAATTTTCAAGAGCCCTCACTTCTCTAGCGCATGACTGCGACTTCAAAGAGGTATCATCGGATGAACATAGAAGTCAAGCAATTCGAGGGGCATTTATTGCTGGACTTTCAGCTCCCAAGCTCCGCGAGAGGCTGCTCGAGAAATCGGATATAACATTAGAAGATGCCTTAAAACTTGCACTCTCTCTGGAAACAGCCGAAAGTACCTCTCAAGCTCTACAGTCAACTACAGCTAACGCACCGCTTAATGCACTACCCGAAGCTATATCTGATACTGCCCCCCAAAATCTTGCTGCTTCTTTCTCTAGACAACATAACGCACCACGTCGCCGTTGTTTCTTTTGTGGCGGTAGCGTACATCAAAGGCTCAAGTGTCCAGCTCATAACGCCGAATGCCAGCTATGTTTTAAAAAGGGTCACTTCGCCAGTGGCTGCCGCAGATCTGGCCAAAGACCCCGAGTTAATCACAACGCCGCCATAAGTGACGACCCTTCCTTTCAAGTCTCCCCGGCGACATCTCTGGCTGCGATCTGCGCGGCAGCGCCTGCGAGTTTAAGTAAGGCCACAATTACTATTACCGTAAATAACCTGAAGGCTGATGCACTAATTGATACAGGAAGTTCTATAACTTTTATAAGCAATGAACTCGCTCAAGCATTGAAACTACGAAGGAGACCGTGTAGCCAAACAGTAACACTAGCCTCTTTAAGCAACACATCATACGTTAACGGCATGTGTCATGCTACTATACAAATTGGCGCGCACGTCTACAAACACCAGCCACTTCTTATAATTGATCATCTTTGCGCCGATATCATCGTCGGACACGACCTTTTGAAACATCATGCTTCTCTTTCAATTGCAGTTCGGCGGGAATAAAGGACCTTTAAAAATCTGTAACGTCTTGGAAGCGTCCGTACCACCTGCGTCTGTTTTCACAAATCTGTCGCCTAATATCAAACCAATAGCGATACCATCCAGACGTCACTCAGCCGAAGACGAAGTATTTATTGCCAAGGAAGTAGCAGACCTTCTAAAAGACAATGTCATTGAACCGAGCATATCTCCGTGGAGAGCGCAAGTCCTAATTGCAGGCGGAGGAAATCATAAGAAGCGGATGGTGATCGACTATTCGAGAACAATTAATCGCTTCACCGAATTAGATGCGTATCCCATCCCGAACATTGACGCGATAGTATCTAGAGTTGCAAAGTACAATTATTTTAGCCAAATTGATCTTAAGAGCGCGTACCACCAGGTTCCAATAATTCCCAAAGAAAAAATGTATACCGCTTTTGAAGCTTGCGGGAATCTGTATCAGTTCACAAGAATACCGTTTGGAGTGACAAACGGAGTTGCAGCTTTCCAAAGAACACTGCATCACGTCATAAGAACGGAAAAACTAAGCGGTACCTACGCCTACTTAGATGACGTTACCGTTTGCGGCAAAAGTAAGGAGGAACATGACGAAAATCTCGATAAATTCAAGGAAGCTGCCAAGAAATATAATCTCACGTTGAACCTCGACAAATCTATTTTCGAAACGGAGTCGATAAACCTCCTCGGCTACTCTATTCATAAAAACTGTATCAAGCCCGACAAGACTCGTTTGGAGCCTCTGATAAACTTACCATTTCCATCCGACAATACTACTTTAAAGAAAACCCTCGGTCTCTTTGCGCACTACTCGAAGTGGATTAACAATTTCTCGGCCAAAATTAGGCCACTTGTCGAATCACCTCTACCTTCATCGCAGGAGGCAAAAGAGTGTTTTAACAAACTTAAATCAGAGATAGCGCAATCCGCTCTCGCCTCAATCGACGAAAAGGAATTATTTACAGTATAAACAGATGCGTCTGATTACGCAATTGCGGCGACGCTTTCTCAAAAAGGACGGCCTGTCGCATTTTTTACGCGAACACTCAACGACTCGGAAAGAAGACAGGCCTCCATTGAAAAAGAAGCCAGCGCAATAGTAGAAGTACTACGGAAATGGCGCCACTATCTAATCGCAAGACATTTCCTACTTATGACCGATCAAAGATCCGTAGCCTTCATGTTCGATCAAACGCACTCGAGCAAAATAAAGAATTAAAAAATAGAAAGATGGCGCTTAGAACTATCGTGTTACAAGTTTGATATTTCCTATCGTCCGGGGAAGGACAACGTAGCATCCGATGCTTTATCCCGCGTATGTGCTATGACGGATGGGACTCCCAGCAGAGTTATTGAAATTCACGACTCCTTATGCCATCCAGGGATAGCTAGAATGGTTCACTGGGTCCGGTCCAAAAACTTACCATACTCTGTCGAAGAAATCAAACGTATGATCGCCGCTTGTCCGGTCTGTGCGGAGATAAAGCCCAGATATGTCAAAAACAAAGGACAATTAATAAAGGCAACGGCTCCTTTCGAGAGACTTAATTTGGACTTTAAGGGACCTTTACCCTCAAATTCTTCAAACAAATATATACTTACAATAATTGACGAATACAGTAGATTCCCATTTGCATACGCTTGTAAGGATATGACGTCAGAAACTGTCATAAAATGCCTCAAAGACCTTTTTTCCTTATTTGGCACTCCTGCTTATATTCATTCGGACAGGGGGACATCCTTTCTCTCAGACGAAATGCGAAAATTCTTGATCAGCTTAGGCATTGCAACCAGCTGTACGACACCATATAACCCTCAGGGGAACGGTTTAGTAGAGCGCCTTAATGGGACGCTCTGGAAAGCTGTTCAGCTCCACCTGCGTTCTAAGAATCTGGACGACGCCCATTGGGAACAAGCCCTGCCAGTAGCACTCCATTCTTTAAGATCCCTCCTGTCCACTGGGACTAACGCGACACCGCATGACCGAATGTTCCAACATTCTCGTCGTTCCGGCAATGGTCAGTCGATGCCATCATGGCTGATGGTTCAAGGACCAGTATTTATGAAAAAAAATGTAAAAAATTCGAAATATGACGCTGCCGTAGAAGAAGTCGAACTTTTGCAAAGCAATCCCGAATACTCATACGTGCGTTTGCCTGACGGACGAGAGACCACAGTTTCAAACAGGCGTTTGGCTCCACTACCACTAAGGGAGGATGAAACTGATGATCTATCGGAAGATGAAGAGCCTCCTCCTAGAATAGAAGAGCTGCCTTCCCAAGCTGAAAGAGAAATATCACCTCCAGAAGCTGAAAGAGATCGGCCATCTCCGGAAACGGATGCAGCACCTTCAGCTCAGTATGTTCACATTCGAAGCTCTACTCGCAGACGAAGGACTCCTGCTTATTTGCAGGATTACCACACTACGTAATAGACAAAAACAACGGGGGGTGAATGATGTGAACTTCTTAGTTGCACTCTATGATGTGATATGAGTCATGACGTTGTCGTGTATATTATCTCGTATTTTAAAGTTGAATAAAGCCTTGTTATCTCTAAGGCTTTGTCTTTTGATGTATCAGTACCTAAGTTTCTAATAATCTAGTGGCCACCCATCTGTAAAAATTTTCAAACCACCGAAGGGCGCATGGTTTAACGACTTCCATTGTGATCAAGCAAACACAACGAAAACGGAGATATAACGATTTAACATGTCTTCCGAAACACGGTGCTCGTGCTATACCTAATACCGCTTAACAGTCACCCATTCACTGACTTACCGCGCCCAACTTTGTTTTAAAGTAGACTAACAAAAAAAAAACTCACGCCTTTCATCCCCGAGGGGGTAGGCAGCGGTATTCCATTACTGAATATACCCACATTTCACGAGATACATTGGACCCCTAAACGTGATAGGTGGTGCATGAGCCCATCGCCGGACCGGGTCTATTTACACATGTCTCAGAATTAATTCTGAGACCTGCGGGTTAAGACTAACAAACGTTCCAACTTTTAAAAATAAGTTAAATTTCATATATTATTATATTGCATCATAAACTTAGTGGTTCCATCTAGTACTCACGGCCAGAACTACGATTACGTTCTACTCTCATGCCTTTAGACTTTTTAAAATTATTTCAACGGCCCTGGGTTCAAAAGCCCGTTTCTAGGTGCTGCCGTTCTAAAATATGGTAGACTGTCTGTAATATTTACTTTTATATAATTTGATATTTGTTTGTGTAGACAAAAAGAGGAAAGATAGAAAGAAGTTTATGTAACTTGACATATTATAAGAGAAGAGTTTGTAGTTAAAATAGTCATAATCATAATCTATAATAAGAGTGTGTTGCGATATCCATTTCACAGAGATAGTCTAAATATTATGTACATTGTTTTATAAATTCTACCATGAATTAGGTAGAAGAAGAATTAGTAATAAACAAACAAGTTACAAGTTGCAACACAGCACTGTCCACCGATCAAAACTGTGATCAAAACCAGACATGGCGCGCGCCTTCAGGGTTCCTATTTTTGTACAAATTTTCTTATATTTTGCGTTTATTTCATGTGGTTTTGCTAGTTTAGTCAGTGCTAATCGAGAGCTAGATGAAGACAATTGGAAAGATATCCTCGAAGGGGAATGGATGGTCGAATTGTGAGTACTTATTTACGCCACCGGTGTCGACGATTTTCAAAACGTGTCAAACTATTTTTACGGTAAATCCCTGTTAGCCGTAATTAATTAGGTAGCATTAGGATATATTTGTCGATTATGTGTATTTGTAAGCGCTTTTTGGCTTCCAAATTCATAGATAACCATGAAAAAGTGTAGGATGGTAGTCTTGAATGTTCACCTTAGGTTCAATAACCATTTACAAGGCCACAGCTGAGGTCTAAATGAACCGTTTCGAAAACATGATGTTCTGTTTTATTTGGCATTTTTTGCGTAGCGGCACTCTGGTTTCAGTATTTTGGACATCTAAATCGAACTTGGTCTAAAGTACAGACAATTTCTGAATGTATGTCGTAGTTACTCCAGTGTGTAAGTAAGGCGCTGAATTACTTACACAACAAGAATAGTAATAAGTAAAATACAAAGTCAGTTTGTTTGGTCATAGCTTCAGGTGACCAGACGGCTTGCAGTTATGTCAAAGCGTGTGCCTAGCTATATAGAGAGGGAATGCGGCCAGTCTTCTGGGCACTGTCCCACATGGTTCCTCTTTGGAGGACATTTTTACCTGAAATATTTAAAATAATGTTTATGGTTTCTTTGCAAAACAAATTGTTTTTGTTCACACCTTCAAAATATTAGGTACTCATAAGTCTAGACTAATCACCTTTACTGGTTAAATACTGAGTTCCTGAATGTTACATCAGCACCAATGACCAATAGCTGAGTCATGTTATATGCAAATAAACCCAATAGCATATTAGGTAACAAGTATTGTGCATAGGCAAATGTGATTCATTTTGCATATAAAAGCTAAACCAATTTTAAGTATAAATTTATTCTAATGTGAATAAAATTAAACTTGAAATTGTTACTACACAAATTGTGGTAGTACACAATACAGGATCCTATCAGCCAGTTAGAATTTATTGTTAATTTCTTAACTAGAAACTATGGAAATATATCCATCAATACAATCTAAGCAACGCAATAGACCTCTGTAAGATAGAGTGCCTTGTTATTAGGCTATTGACCTTTCTATGTGTAGGTACAAACACAGAGAATAAATAATTTTTGACATTGACTTTTTGACTTTTGTAACCAAAGGCCACTTCCAGACAACTAACATCTGCCTCTGGACACAGATTGCTTGTTCAATGTGCGTTCTGAATGATGTCGGACATTTTTACAGGAGGTTTAACATATTATCCTCAGTATTACACTGTTTTAAGATCCTTGTGATCCATTCTGGCTCTATCTCGAAAACAGATAACAACGAGTCTATAAAAGTGATCCTGAACAACCCTATACCTTCACATAAATGAAGATGGGAATCCTAATCTTAACACATAAAACCATGTGTCACTGTGTAAGATAGTAAAGCAAGTATTCTCATGCAATGACAGCAGATAAACTGGACAAAAAACACCTAAGAACTTAACTAACTACACAAAAAGGTTGAAAATGTTATTGTTTGTTGCATTCCAACATAATGAGTGCAGAAGTATAGCTATGATATCACCTTTGATGATGTCATCACTAAGCAATCTCATAATTAGATAGATTTTTTCCATGTAGAGTAACCCCTCTTCACACGTTCCGGTTTCCGCCGGTCCGGCGGGCGGCGAAGTATATGGCCATGTACGTTCGCTTTCATACGTACCGGGCGGGCAACCGGGCAATCGGCCATACATTTCGCCGCCGGACCGGCGGAAACCGGTACTTGTGAAAAGGGGCTAAGTTTCTTACTTTACTATTTATTACTGTTATCATACTTATATACATTTTTTTGTGAAAGTCGTTAAGCCATGTCAGATACATTTAGGTTGCTTGTAAAGATTCTGAGAGTTAGGTGGCCACTAGCCTAACTCCGTCTCCCAATAAGCAGTTGGCTGGCTGTAAAGGGTTGATGAAGAATGTCATATAAACCTTTGCAAGTGTATGTAGTTAGGATGACAGTGCAATAATTAGACTTGGCTGATCTGACAAAACCAGAGCTCAGGCACATAATGCCTACATTCCTTAAATAACATGTTTCCGAAATGACTACTTTCGAAAAAGAACTACTTTCCTTTATAGTTATTTTCAGCAATGACTACTATTTTATCATAACGATTGCTTTCCTTTATTGTGGTTTTTTCAATAAAGTCTGTCTGTCTGTCAGCAGGCTCTATCTCATGTAGGTACCATAATAACTAGACAGTTAAGAATATGCATTTGGAACTCCTAGATGGCTACTCGTAAACCCTTCGACTTTGTACTCATTGAATTTGTTTCGACGAGTGTAATATATACAGAGGGTGTTTTTCATTTATTTATTTTTTAATAACTCAGCATCATGTACAAGGTACAATTAATATACAGTAGGTACATGGACCCCTAAATATAAATTTATGTTAGTAAGTCAGAGAATAAATGCTATTCAAAGCATAGTCACATTTAAATTAGAAATAAACAATACATTAAAACATTAACTAATACATATAGAATTATTATATAGATTTATACATATTTTTACTATGTAATATTTATACTATACTAGCGACCCGCCCCGGCTTCGCACGGGTGCAATGCTGAATTTTCTTTGCTATAAACCTTGCGGAGCCGGAAATCGGTTCGCCAGTTCTGGAGTTAAATCGTCAGGAAGGAAAACCCAACTTATTTTTATATAGTAGATTTATTTAGTGTGACTATAATTCGTTTTATTATAATCAATGAGGATCCGTAACGTTTTTAGTTGAGAATGCAGATTTATAAAGCTAAGAAATCCTTAACATACAGTACAAAAATTTTTGTTCTACGACAAAAATTGACAAAGTTATGACCGAATTCCTAACGAAGTTCACCGAGTAGCCGCCGCGGTAGCGGTGACGTCATTGTGACGGAAGCCGCGAGTCAGCCGTAGGCAGCGATAAGGCGAGAAGTGTTTTGTTCCTTTAATTGGGACTTTTAAAAGAAATTAAGTGTCTGATTTATATCTAATTCAAGCTTTTAACTATGTGCAAATATTGTATAGTACCGAAATGTACAAACACTTCTATAAAAACGCCAGAAAAACTATTTTTAAGGTGCCGAAAGATCCAAAACTTCGTAAAAAATGGTATTCCGTTGTAAAAAGAGATGTTAAAACTCCACCCTCTGCCCAGGCTACAAGACATTACTTTGAATATCATTTCGAAGTACGTACCTACCTAACTATAATATACCTATTATTTAGTTGATATTCATTTAAATAAGGTGGTACGTGTAGTGTACCTTCTCTTCTTTTAATCCTGCTGTATTTATAGAAACATACCTTACTTTTTTACTTTTCCTGAGTATTGTGGATAAACCTACGTAGGTACCTATCTATTTGCTCGTTCCCATTTCTGTGTAATATTCAAAGGATAATACGATGACACAGGGACGTACTCGGGTAAAAATCAAGAGTGAATAATATTTTTAGCGCAAATTCGTATTCTACGAAAGGGCTGTTGCCAACGAAATTTAGGTGTGTATGTGTATGTATGTATGTATGTATGTGCGGTGTCTACCGGAGCAGCTAGAAAAGTTCTAAAAGCATATTATGTGAATAGCTGAATCGAAGCGAAGTGAATTTATAGGGTTCCGTACCCAAAGTGTAAAAAACCTCGACCCTATTATTAAGACTCCGCTGTCCGTCCGACTGTCACAAAGCTGTAGCTCATGTACCCTGATAGTTACACAGTTAAATTTTTCACAGATGATGTATTTCTCTGGCCGCTATAACAAAAAATACTAAAAGACAGAATAAAATAAATATTTAAGGGGGCTCCCATACAACAAATATGTTTTGCTTATCTTTGCTCGATATTGATAACGGCAACAGGTAGGTATCTACCTGCTTCAAATATTCACAGAATATTTAGTTATAATACACTTTAAATAAATAATTCATTTAAAATAAAACAAATATTTAAGGGGGTACTCCCATATATTTTTTTAAATACGATTCCTTGTACTTTTTCACAGATCTTAAATAATTGCTTCCACAAAAGAAACATGTTTTTTTACCGTTTTTATAGATAAATGGTACGGAACCCTTCGTGCGTGAGTCCGCACCTAGCATCCTTTACTCAACAGGGGTGCATTCATGTTATTCCATTACTTGTGTCATATGGCCCTGCAGCCTTATTGTCTAACTTTTATTTGCGGTCGCTTTAGATTATATCTTGTTCATTTTGCCATTTAAACAAGATGATATGTACTTCGGACGTCAAATTTCGTGATTTGCATGGAAGCCGTCCACAAATCCTCCGGAAGTAAATTGAGTGAACTAAAACGCTCTATTTGACAGTTTTGACAACTAAATTGGTATTGTGTAAGGAAAAATGACAGCTGGAACCGGCACGAAAGCGGTTGGGAACTGTCAGTTGAAATGGGTTGCAAATGTGCTGCCTTCTTCAATTTATTTCTCGTTTAATCAGCTAATTTACTGAAATAAAAAGGATGTGTGTAGTGTATTCCACGAATTAATAGTGTAAAATGAATTCCTGGTGCCGATAATCAAGTTATTGTAGCTATTGTTATTCGGGAAATCAAAGTAACGTAATGTTCAAAACTTGCAAATTTTCTTTATATAATTATGTGTTTGAAATCATAAAGCGAGATATCATTTCTTGCCCGGGAAAGGAAAATATCCCTGAAAGAATACCGGCATTCACCTGCGAAGATCACTCTGTGTTGCGATTGTTAATCACCGAGCTCACAATCCAAGTGTAGTGATTAGAGGTCAGTTGGGACTGATGATCAGTGGTCAAAAAAGTTGATAGGTATTACAGAACTCACTACGACTTAGGTACTTTACTTCCAATGTGTCTCATAAGATCAAAACTAAAGTATAGGTATTCCATTTTAAAAATAAGTCTAATAAAATGCAGCCCTATCCTCAAAGAGTTTGTCTGTTGTGTTGAGTGGCGGATTTGAAGTCTTAGCCGCCCTAGGCTCCAGGCCACGTAGTAAGTAGGAGCCGTCCCTTTCTCAATACCCATCATATAGACTACTGCCAATATAAAATAAGTAGGTATAATTTATACCTACTATTTACCTTTAGGTACGAAAGGTTTTGGAAACTTTTTTACCAGGAAAAACTATCTAATCCATAGTGATACGAACATAACTGTGTCTGTCTGTTTGAACTTATCGCTGAGCCACTCTTGATAAAATTTAAGGTTACAAAATATTACCGATATCGTCAGGGAGGATATTGACAGATTTTTATTTTGAAACGTGAATAAAGTCACAATCAAATATGTACTAACTTAAGTAGATAATAACATTAGTAAACTAAATCTATGGTAGATAATATAATCTTCTAGTCTCCTTATTTAGGAATTGTTTAGGAATTATTGTTATTAGTCCATAAACAAGAGAAAAAATTCATTTAACTTACTATTTTATTGTTACTATGAAATCCCATTTACGTAAGGTTATTAATAAATATGAAAGGAACAATGAAAGTTGACGAAGCAAAAGAAGTATGTAAGGATCGTAGCAAGTGGAAAGAAGTGGTCTCTGTCTACCCCTACGGGAAAGAGGCGTGATTATATGTATGTATGTATGTATTAAAAATATTTAAATTTCTTACAGGTATACTCAAATTTATCTAAGTGCGAAGGTGAATTCTGAATATAAATTGGAGTATCTTGGCAAGTCATAGAGGAAGAAGACGCCTGACTGATAACCTTATCCTATAAATATAGGTACATATTGTTAAAGCTATATACTATAACAATAAAATATTTAATTGATTGTTGTAAGTGTTTATTATTACCATTACCTTTTCAGCTAGCAGCGAGGTAGTATAAAAATTAGGTCATCTCCCAATTCATATTGGTATTTTGGTGACAATAGGACAGAATATTGAAACTAAAATAATAAAAAAATGTACTTTAATAAAATTAAAGATAAGGATTTAAATAGTTTATAATCTAACTAATCTATAAGTACTAACTAAAATGATTATAAACAGGCAAAGTTGTTTGTATTGTAGTCAAGCACTGATAGCCCAGTAGTGTAAGAGTCGCTTCTCATTGGTGAGGCTTGGGTTCGAATCCTGGCATGTACCAATTAGAGAAAAGTTTACTTACATATTTATCTCTAGAGGTCAAGGAAATCATTGTGAGGAAACTCGGAGGTCCCAGATTTAATTTTAATTCACATGTAATAGACCCAATCCGGCTATGGGCTCACCACTTATCAAGTTATGCTCCAAAGAATATACTGGTGAAACATGGGTATTTCCAGAAATGGAATAACTCTTCCTACCCCCTCTGTGATAAAAAGCCAGAGCGTATTAAAGTTGTTATGTTTTAAAGATATATCTAAAACTTAAGTTTAAAAATGCTTTTAGATAGCTAAATCATTCCCGAGTGACAAACCAAGTGGTTAAAGCTAGTCCTTGTTAAAATAAAAATTCTTTATCATACTATAGAAGAAAACGCCTGTCATTAAAGTTTAGCAACAAAAGTACCTTAACAATATTGCTATGACAATGTTCTCAGATAGATATGGCATACTGAATTCTAACAAAGTATTCTCATCTTAGCGATGAAAGGATCATAATTATATGTCATCAATAAAACACATACATATTTCATATTGATTTAATCAGAGGAGTGTATATGTATGTAATAATTTTAATAAATTTAAGATAGCTTCGGAGAAGTATTGTCATGTCCCTACTAATATTAAAAATGGGAATGTAACTCGTTGTTGTTACATAATATAAAAATAAATTAATTAGAAATTCGACAAACATATAATAACTTATAAATAATATTTTCATGTCAACATTAAATTAATTTAAGTCAATAAATTCACATAATATAGTATAATAATATTTTCCAACAAAAAGCATTTCACAAGATTTTTGAACACATTCACATAGTCAATTACCTTTTAATCTACCAGAAGACTAATAAACATCCTTATAGAATGGTACCTCGCTCGCACTGCGAAACAATTGTCAATTTCGGGGAGATAGATTAAGGAATGCCAATTTTCTGCGGCATAGGCGCTTTTTTGTTTGATCTGAAGTTTCATGACAGGCTGAGTTACTTCCACATTTATAATATTAAGTAGGGATTTCATTTTAGGTCCATCAAATGAAGCATCATATTATAAATAATCATTATATAATGATACAGTAGAGACAGCACTTTGTAACGGAGGTATTAGTTAGGGGAGCCGCAGCAGTTGTGGAGACTGTTAGCGGGTTGACTGGAAGTAGTGCACCGAAGTATCCATGGAGAGTTGAGTTTCTTCCTTATGACACTAGAAAAATATGTAATTTTGTCAATTTAGAATTACCTATTATTACTGACAAGATTATTAGTAACTCGGAGACAACATAAATAAAGTATGAGTAGGGAATATGTGGTTAAGTTTAGCATAGCATCCATCATATCTATCAATCTTGACATGAATGGACTGAACTATAAATTTATGGAAACTACCAAATATCTAGTAGGGATAAAAGTAGTACATGGTTTGACTTATACTTTTCAGTTAATTTAGAAGCTGAAAAACTTGTAATTCTAATAATGATTAAGTACCTATCAAGATAATAAAGAAGATATTACATGTAGGTATATGATGGATTCATACCTTATTCATACACTTTTTGTTTATAAGTTCGGTGTACGACTTGATGGACTATGAATACCTAGAGAGATGGTCCATGACAAATGTTATTTTTATGGCTAAGTTTGAGCATGTTAGGTCTATACTAGTAAAAGGTCCATTAGGCATAAGACTCGTGCAAGTTTGACATTGGTGGGAATACTTACTTTAGTCCAGTGCTCCGCAATATTGCTCCTGTTGATCTCAATACATTTCGCGTCCTTAACTCGTCCCACAACATTTTGATTGCAATTGCTTAAGAGTTATATTCTTATTCTCAGTTAGTTGGCCGTTGTTGTTGTTACATCGGCCGGCACAATTTCCATACATTCCGTCCTTGGAGTGATTAAATAAGAGTTTTACTTTGAAATCCAATCACGCATGTTCAGAATTACAATGAAAACAGCTGCATAATTAGTAGTATTTCTGTGTTTTTATCTAAAATTTAAGTTAACCTCAATCAACTTGTAAACATACATTTGTTTTTTTAAATTGTTTTTTCTTTTTACTGGTGTGGCAAGTGCTATGGCTACCAAAAAATACTCTCGTAACACGTTTTGGATGCTTTTGTAACACGATTGTGACAATTCATTATTCGTATGGATGCTTTGATATGAATAAAAGTCCAAATTTTGATCCATGATACATAAACTCATATAAAAAATATTTTACTTACCTTATTAGATGACAACTACATGTACGCAATATGGAGAAGTTCATAATTTGGCAACACAGTATGCTTTAAGTCATGTCTAAGGAATGCAATGTGTTAGGCAAGGCCTGTACACTATTAAAAAAAAAAGACCGAGAAATTGCATTCACTTCGGTCATATAGTCGGAAGAAGATTCTATGAAAAATCCTTACACAATACCGTCAAACATGACACGATAGTATGGAGATGGATAAAGATAGAATCTAAAGCGACCGCAAATAAAAATTACACAATTAGGCCCCTGCTTCTTATCAAATTTCATAGCTCTAGCTAGACCAATGGGAAGTAGATTTTCTTAACAGACAGACGGACAAGAAAACGATCCTATAAGGGTTCCGTTTTTATTTTTGAGGTAAGAAATGCTAAAAAATTGCTTTATACCAAGTCATCCTTCCTAAGTACATACTGAGCGACTGACTTGTAACAAAAAGCGAGATGGCAAAAAAACCAGCTGTTGTCAACAAATATTCAGGTTTCTGTCATACCTTGATCAACAAGTGTAGATCACTAAATAAAGTGCAAGTACATAGGTTAAAAAGCCATCCGCGTAATGATGTACCTACGTATGAATAAACAAAAAACAACTTTCGTTTATCAAGATACTGTAAACAAAATTTATAAGTTCTAAATACGTCCCTGTACCTACACTTTATATTCATTCTTTCTTACACCTACCAACCACTACCAAATTTAAGAGTACTAATAAGTACGTATGTACGTAATCGTAGATAAATAAGCAGCACCCTTACCTTTGTAGTTTCCAACGACCAACCAACTTAGAATGATTACCTAGGTAATCAAATACCATGAAAGAATCCACTTTTGGAAGGTTATAGAATTGAGTTTGCACAAAACCTGCTTCTACTTTATTAGTACTTACTCATATTATGTAAGTACTTTTGTTTTATACTTAAATATCACAAAATTACACTCTAACAACACAAATATTACGCGCCGCTTCCCCAAATCGTGAGTGCCGGCCGGCCGGCCGAGCTCGGTTCCGTCCCAGTGACGTCACCATGCTCCCGCGCTCATTGAGTTTTGCGACAGGAGCGGCATATGTTTATTATTTAATATCTCCGTAAGTAATGGTCCGATTTGGATAATTCAAAAAGATATATCACTCTTATATCATAAAGAATAACGTGGATACTATTTCTAATGGATTTGCTATAACTTTACTGATCCTCATTCCAGCTACGCCCCGTGGTGTCCCGCGTGCAATGCGCTGGCGCCGGCGTGGCGCGAGCTGTCCCAGCGGGCCGGCCGCAAGTCGCTGCCCATGAAGGCGGCTGCCGTCGACGTCACCAAAGCACCCGGTCTGAGCGGGAGGTTCGTCGTCACGGCCCTGCCCACCATCTTCCAGTGAGTGTTTAGAAATTTTATATACTTATCTATTTAAGTATATAAAAGACTTCGGTTTATGTGATATAGCTTACGCGCGATGTCACCTGTATAAGTCCCGTTCCCGTGGGACTTTTTTTTGTTTTTCGCATTAAAAAGTAGCCTATGTCCTTTCGCAGACTTAAGACTATCTCTGTACCAAAATTCATTTAAATCGGTTTGGTAGTTTAGGCGTGCTTGTGTAACAGACAGACAGAGTTACTTTCTTCATTTTAAGGTAATTTATAATATTAAGTAAGGACAGCCAACGCATAAATCCCGTTCCCGTGGGAAAATTATAGCCCATGTTACTCCCAGAAAAGTAAGCTTTCCGTTGGTCAAATAGCTTTTGAAATCTCTAATTATTTGTAACGAACCAATCTACAATTGCTTGGGTCTGCACTGCAGACCCAAGCAATTGTAGATTGGTTCGTTACAAATAATTGCAGTTATGAATTTTTGATCAAATCTTCCTTGAATGACGTAACTAAGCACTAAGAAGGGATTTTTGGAAATTAAGCAGAGGTATTCCATTTCTGGATATACCCAGTTTTCACGAGACATTCTTTGGACCCCTAAACGTGATAGGTGGTGAGCCCTTGGCCGGAGTGGGTCTGTTGTCTCTCACACATGTCTCTATAACTATCTATGTAACTGAAGTTAAAATAACAATTTTTGTTTCAAAAATATAATTGAAATCCCTTGAGTCGTTTCGTCGAAGGAAAATATCGATCTGAGCAGCAAACCAGTTTAGGGGTCCAATGTGTTTGAAGGAATGGAATACCTCTACCGAATTCCTCGGTGAAGGCATGAGTCTTCTATATTACACACAGTTGATTGTTATTGTAAACTTACAGCGTGAAAGACGGAGAGTTCCGCCAGTACAAGGGTCCTCGTGATGTGGACTCGATGCTCGGGTTCGTGGAAGAGGAACGCTGGAAGCAGACTGACCCCATCCCCGGCTGGAAGGCTCCCCACTCCCTGCAGATGAGCCTCGTCGCTGAGTTCTTCAAGCTCAGCCAAGCGCTCAGGGTAGGAATTTTTTTTTTTTTTTTTTATGAGAGAAGGGGGCAAACAAGCAGACGGGTCACCTGATGGTAAATGACTATCGTCGCCCATGGACACCTGCAACTCAAGAGTCACAACTGCGTTGCCGGCCTTTGAGGGAGGAGAGGGGAGAGGAGGGGAGTTGAAGGGGGGTTTGGGGCCTCCGGTTACCTCACTCACTCAACGAAATACAACGCTGGTTTTCTGTGAGGCCGTGGTATCACTCCGGTCGAGCCTGCCCAAGCGTGCCGAAGCATGGCTCTCCCACACATGAAGGAGGAACTTTTTTCTTTTCTTTTATTTGGATTAAAAAACAGTTCAGTAGAGGCAAGGTAGGGGGAATTTTTTACATCTAACCTGCGATCAGTCTGTTGAGTATAAGCAGATGTTAGCAACGTAATTTCTTTATTAAGAAACCTCTTACTTTATGCTAGTCGAGGGATACATTGTCTAGCTTGCTCAGTCCACTATAGCGAGTCTTTTCTCCTTTTAAGGGTAACTAAGTCTATTTTATCATCAACCCGTAACACCCACAGCTGAGCTAAAAGTCTTTCCTCATACATGAGGAAGTATGGACCATAATTAGTCAACCTGGATTGGGAGATGGGTGTTCGGATAGGTTATCTGACGTGTCTTAATGACTTTAATTGCGTAATTACAAAAAAAACCGGGACCAACGGTTTAATGTGCTTTAAGAAACACGGCAGCGCTCCTGATATAATGCCACTAGGCGGTCACCCTTTCAGTGATTGACCAGATTCAACTGTGTGTATTTAGAGTGTGCGAACATCACATACCGACAGCAGGTGACCTTGATCATGACCTCCAGTGAACCTGATCTTGAATGGCCTTAACGGTCACCCAACCATCACGCAAAATAGGCGCAGAAGAGTCGTCGAGTTGCGGAAACAAGCCCGCGTTAACATACATACATACGGTCACCCATTCATGGACTGACCACTTTGAACTTTACGTATTAATCGTGTCGGAACATCACATATCGACAGCAGACGTTGGATGACCTTGATCTCGGAAGACCTTGACTTCGAGTGACCTTAAGCTCTTGCTAAAGGTTCGTTATGTTTGTAATTCTCCAGAGCGTCCACAACATGCTGATGGAGACGTATGGGCTGCCCACTTGGGGGTCGTATCTCATCTTCGCTGTGGCCACCATCTTCATAGGAGCGCTGCTTGGACTGGTCAGTACAATCTTTCTGTATAATAAATAATAATAAATAAATTTTGAGACACAATTCACACACGGTTATTTAGTCCCAAACTAGGCAGAGCCTGTGCTATGGGTACTAAACAACTGATAGACATACTTACAATATTAAACGGTCAGACACGAAGCCAACAGACATGTTCATGTACACAAATGTTGGCCCCGAGGATCGAACCCGCGGCCTCCGACTCAGAAGGCAGGGTCCCTACCAACTGAGCCAACAGGCCTGTCCATGTATGTGACCTGTCCTTGAACATGCAGGTGATATCCCGGTAACTATTGTAGTGACACTACATGGAACGCGCCAATAGAAGGCCGAGTTACATAGAACGCGCCAATAGACGGCCGAGTTCTAAACCGCGCTATCGGAGTTTTCTAATAAGTTTGTATAAATACAACTGTCCAACATCAACCGTTGGACCGCGGTCCCCAGGCACGATCACCTCGCCTGGCGGAAGATCTTCCTTTTCACGATGGAGGAGCATCCCACCTCCGTTCCTCCATACTATCATCAGTTGAAACACAGATTCATATCTATGCTAATATTATAAAGCAGAAAGATTTGTATGTTTGTAATGAATAAACTATGGCTCGACTTTATAAATTCTTTCTCCAGGGGAAAGCTAGAATATCCCTGAGTAACATAGGCTATATATTATTCTCGTATTCCCACGGGAACGGGAACTGCGGGTGAAATGTATTTTCTATGTTTGTTACGAATAAACTCAAAAACTATGGGACCAATTTTAAAAATTCTTTCTCCAATGTAAAGTTAGAATATCCCTGAGTAACAGAGGCTGCATCATGCCCGTATTCCCACGGGAACGGGAAATAATCTGATCATAAATTGGTATATATTATTCTCGTATTCCCACGGGAACGGAAACTACGCTGGTGAAATGTATTTTGTATGCTTGTTACGAATAAACTCAAAAACTACTGGACCGATTTAAAAAATTCTTACTCCAATGTAAAGCTAGAATATCCCTGAGTAACATAGGCTGTATCATGGGAACGGGAAGTAGTCTGATTATAAATTCGTAACCCTCCTCTTCTCGGGGTACTGCATTTGGAACCAGCAACTCGTCGGTGGAGATGGGCTGCTGTTTGCATTTACCCAATCTTCATGGACGAGTTGAGAGTGCCTTGTTATTATAAAATATTGGCGTTTCTAAGTGTATGTTGAATACCTATAGAAATAAATTATTTTTGATTTGATTTGATTTGACTCGTTCCAGGTGCTGGTGTGCATCATAGACCTGCTGTACCCCCCTCGGCGGGGAGACAAGATGCAGCCGCCAGGGGACCAGAGGGCCAGCGGGGACGAGGCCAAGCCTCAGCCTCTGCTCGACGACGACCTGCTGGACGACAGCGACGCCGAGAGGAACTCGCCGCCCGACGTGAGTACACCATTACCAACCGACTTCAAATTAAGTCGGTTAAATTTGTAATAATCTACTGTGAGTTTGAAAAAACTTTATTTTATATGGTATCCAACATAATCTTTATTTTATTTGTATTAATTTAATCTCGAATAATTCTGTATAATAGATTTAATCTTATGAATGTTTATAATATGTACTTCAGAACCTATACTTGGCTGCGCCCTATCAGGGTGTTACATGTCATTTTATAATTATGGTTGTGTCATGTAATTTGCAATAAATAAATAAAAAAAGAATCATCGAAATCGGTGGGCGTGATATTGAGACGTCCATTTGTCGCTTAATGCAAATTTAAGACTTATATGGTTTCCTCATGGATACTATTGTCAGAACTGGACTAAATTAAAATGGGACCAATCTGGAAGCACCAGCTTTCAAATAAAAAAGAATCATCCAAATCGGTTCACCCAGTCGAAAGTTCTGAGGTAACAAACATAAAAAAAACTTAGTCGAATTGATAACAATACAATAACTCGTTATTGTACACCAAAAACAACACAATATGGATACCAACATTAACTAAAGTACAATGGGCGGTCTTATCGCTTTTAGCGATCTCTTCCAGACAACCTTAGGATGGATAACCTCCTCCTTTTTTTAAATTTTATAAAAACTTCTTTACAGATTATTAAAGTCATGAATTCCCAGAGCCCGCTTCTTATGATGATAATCAGAGTGGCTGAGGTTAAAATCCTGGCTTGTAATAATGAGGTTTTTAAAAACTAGCTCGACGGTGAAGGAAGACATCGTGAGGAAACCCGCAGGTGTCAGAATTCATTCTGAGGCATGTGTGACAGACCCGATCCGGCGATGGGCTCACCACCTATCACGTTTAGGGGTCGAATATTCTCATGAAAAGTGCGTATTTCCAGAAATGGAATACCCCCGTCTACCCCCTAAGGCAGGGGTCGGCAACCTTTTGAGTCGGAGGAGTCAAAAATTACAATTTACAAAATTTCTAAGTTTTAAAAAGCCACAATAAAATTCTTGTCTACAATACATAGTACTTGCATACATAGTCTTTTTATAAATCTATTTATTCATAATTATACAACATGTAACAGAATAAGCGCAATTCCTAATTCGATTTTAGTTATTTTTAATATGTGTTAAATTTTTCCCAAAAACTAATTAGCGTAGCTGAATTTAGTGCTATCAATGGAAATCGTGCTATTATTAATCGATATTTAAGAAAATTGGTTAGACACAACTAAAGTTCGATTGCATCATATATTTTTTTATATGAATATACTAATTGGGGTGTATGAGGAAATTCGCTTTGTCTGTTACGCGTTGTATAAGTAGTGTTTTATATTGTATATTATGGTATCATTAGATGATCATCGATTTTTTTATGTTTTTTTTAATAAAGTAAATAATATTTGGAACTAAAGAGCCGCAGCCTCACATCCAAAGAGCCGCATGTAGCTCGCGAGCCACAGGTTGCCGACCCCTGCCCTGGGTGGATAAAAGGCGTGATATTATTTAATTATTTTATTTATTGATGAATTCCCTCATTCCAGACATCGGAAGAGGAGGCAGAGTCTGCGACAGAGGGCGCTGGGGACAATCGTCCCGCCGCTGCAGTGGAAGAGAAGCCGCAGGAGGTCCGCAAGCGAAGGCCCAGGAAGGCCGACTAAGCCCCGCGTAGGTGCCAAAACAGATTCGTCGCAGGAACTCCAATATGGCGCACACTGATTCTGAAACTTTGATTTTGAAAGCAAATCTCAGCTGATGATAGGGGTAAATTGCGAGTTCAAATTCAAGTCATTAAAAACATTATACGAAAACACCTCTGAAAATGTATTTCCATTTTACAAATTATAGCAAACTGGCAGCGCTTCGCGGTTCCACCCGCGTAGTTCCCGTTCCCGTGGGAATACGGGGATAAAGTATAGCCTAAGTGTTATTCTGATGTATAAGCTATATAACTGTAAAGTTTCATCAAAATCCGTTCAGTACTTTTTGCGTGAAAGAGGAACAAACATCCAGACATCCATACAAACTTTCGTGATTATAATATTAGTAGGATTTTAAAATAATAAAAAATGTGAGTACTAACAATGATGAGATGTATTTAGGAAGAACATGTTCCATACGAAATTTTCGTTTTGACAGATCGTAAAAAGTTATTCATTCACTCACAGGTAGAGGCTTCGATCCCGGGATCCCGGTGATATTTTAGTCCCGAAAATTTCGGGATCAAACTTAATGAATCCCGGGATTTTCGGGATTGATACATTTACATTACAGTACCTATAAACATTGATCTCTTTAGCATATTTTTTATAGTTTATCTAAATAAATCTAAAGCAGTAGATTTTTTGAAGTTTATTTTTAGTTTCATAAATTATTTACAGAAAAAACTAGGCCCAGTTTGTTTATTTTATAAGAAGAAAGTATAATTTTGTTTAACCGCCTTTTTTAAGATTTATAGTATATTTTATATCGAGGGACTAAACGAAGCCATTTATACACCAGTGCGAGGGAGTCATGAAACCGAGGGTATATTAAGTTGGCGTTTAGTCTCGAGGTGCAAACTGTACTTTTCACTTTGAGTGCGAGAAAAATTGTCAATTTAGTACAAATTTATTTAAAACCCAACAAATTTACACTCGACAAAAATTCAGAAATTTTCGCGGTCAGTTTTTTCTTCTAAGCCTGTCAGGCTGTCACAGATTAACAAAGAGATTTAAATCTCTTTGCAGGTAAACAATTTAAAACACATGGCGCCACCTTCTTCGCGGAAAAACCATGGAACTAAAACTCTTCACATTTTCGCTATGAAGATATTTACTGGCTGTTTGAGGTTGTCTTTTTCTAATTAAGGAAATTAAAAAAAAATACTTTATACTCCCTAGGGACTAAAGTGGTCACTTTAGTCCCGCTTCGAAGGGCTATATTGGCGTACTTTTAGAGCATGAGAAGTGAAAAAACTTTAATATTCCATGTCCACAAGGCTTTCTTATTAACAGAGGCGAAAAGCGGCAATTTCTTTTAGCGCAGCGCGGCGGGGCGAATGTTGACGCTTTCCGCCCGGAGATATGAAAAAAATATTTTGATAAGTTATACTGTCTTTTTATTACCACTTTCCATTACCAATACAATCCCGGGACTATCCCGGGATTAACTTAAGATAATCCCGAAATCCCGGGATTAGAAAAATCGACGGGGATCGAATCCTCTACTCACAGGTCATGATTCTTAGTGCTCAATTGCTCCACTTTTATGATTGTTCTATTATTTATAAATTTTGCATAGGCCACATAAAAAATATATGAAAACTAGCAGCGCCCCGCGGTTTCACCCGCGTAGTTCCCGTTCCCGTTGGAATATCGGAATAAAAAGTATCCTATGTCCGTCTCCTGGTTCTAAGCTACCTCCCCACCAACTTTCAGCCAAATCGGTTCAGCCATTAACGCGTGATGCCGTGACCAAGGGAAAAAGGGATTCATTTTTATATATTGAAAATATAAATACATTTTTAGAGGTATTTTGGGTTCATCTTAATGGTGACTCACAATTAAATTTTGATACATTGTTACGCCCTATAATTAGCTATATGTTTGTCTTGTCAAGGGTATGCTTGCCAATTATGACATTTTCAGCTACTTTCATTGAAATGATATACTATTTTAATGTCTAAAACTCCACTCCGAATTTTGTAAGAATCAGTGCAATATCAATTAGATTTTCTGCGACTAATCCTAGACACACTGGACCCGTCTCATTGTAGAATAGATCAACCGACTGCGACGAAACGTAAAAATCGAATAAAGATGTTAATGTTCCAAGAAGTAAAAGTGCGGAATATTTAATAATGTAGGCATCATTTTTAATATTAAGACATTTGCTATAATTGTAAAATGAAAATCGAATAATATTTTACAGGAGTTTTGTGTTAATATTTTCTTTATACAGTCGACTACTCTATTCCAGAGAAGTATGTATGTACCTCTTAAGAAATTGAAAAGATACTTACTTTCTTATATAAACTTAATATATATAGAAATATTACACCTAGAGTCACGGAACCATTTTCGAACGCAACCTCCAACGAAAACACTAACCTAACTTGCGTAACTTTTTAATAAGATGTATTTAGTAGTCCGCAGTCGGTGTTTAGAAACTAAATTAATGGTCATAAGATCTACGGGTCCAGGTTTATGTAAAGATAAACAGTGGTCGATGTCAAATACCTAATAAATAGAGCCTTGTGTATTTGCTTAACTGGGCCATACAATTACACCTGCGGTTTTATGTTTGAACTGTAACTCGAACGTCATAAGGTGTGATTTGCAAACTTTTAGTTTAAAATGACAGCTGTCATTGCGTCTTCGAAGGCTTTTTACAACTTGTGGAGGAGCGGAAATGGAATGCTCCCCCATCGTGAAAAGGAAAGGTCTTCCTTTAGACGAGGTGATGGTGCCGGACAGTGGCCCAACGGTTGATGTTGGACAGTTGTAATTATAAAAAGATCTTGTGACGTCACGGGCTTGCCATGGTAGAGCTAGGCGATTTCATGATAATATGAAATGACTTGATCATGACCATAGATACAAGTCTCACTCGAAAACATAAAGTACTGAAGGACGGCTTTGTGGTCAAATGAGCCCACAGACGACTTAGCCCGTGTTGTATCCACGGTCATGCTCAAGTCATTTAATGATTTTTCTCATGCTACTCATGAAATCACTAGTCTATGGCGCTTGTTGTTGGACCTATAGATGTCAACCCAAAGTGATAGAAATAAATTCTCGTTCCTCTATTCCCGCTGTGTGGCCGCAGTTTTAAGGCTCTAGAAGAAGTTACATTACACGTTCGTGTCGGTTATGTTGTCTGCTACTGTATTTATCTTTACTACGATGTTACGATGATTTGAAGTCTTTTGCACATTTTAAGAGTTCATCTGTATATCAACATCTATCCTAAGGTTGTCTGGAAGAAATCGCTTAAAGCGATAAGACCTCCCTTTGTACTTTTTTAAATCATTGTGTCACTTGCATATTTTTATTGGTGTACAATAGAGTTGTTACTTACGGAATTAAGAATTTAATATTCGAACATTCTGATGTACCTTTATGTATTTGCATCCCGTAAATCTTAAGTTCCTAAAATAAATATAATGAAAAAATAACAGAATGAGATGTATGCATTCTATGAACCTATAATGTAACAAACAACTGTTATCCAGGCAAAAGATTTCAAATCAAAAATTTTAGACGCTTTTAGATCACTGTATAGCCGGGTTTACACGGTAGGATTGCGCTCGGACGGCAGTTGATCACTGTCCGACCCAACGCTTGGATGCCGAGTAAGCTCGGATCACGTTTACATGATACGAGTAGCAAGTTGTCATCTGAGAAGACTTTCGTACCGTGAAATCTCTTAGTAAAGCTCAAATCACATCGAGATGGCAGCGAAGCCACTAGTTTCAGTGTCATATAATTTTAAACTCTATCTTCATCACTATAATACACACTATCGCTTGAGAAACATGAAAAGGTGGCGACGAGTCCAAGACGACGAATACTATCAAGCGATACTGTGTATTATATTCATGAAGATAAAGCTTAAAATTATATAACACTGAAACTGCTTGCCGCTTCGCTGCCATAGCGGTGTGAATTGAGCCAAAGACTGGCTTCGTTAAGAAGCTGGCTCAAATTTGCATTTGTCACAGCGTCGTTTGTGTTCATGACTCCTTGTGTTTAACTGTTCACGTGTGTTTAGTTCGCACCAAACCATAGAGTACTTTAGACTTAATGTTGAGTTCTTCGGTAATTTAGGGTGATAAAGTATTATTGGGTTGCGTTTGGAAATAAAACTAAAACGTTGAACTTTTAAAAAGGGAAATTAATTAAAACCAATTAATTATTATCAGTAATTAAAATATTGTCACCTAAAAATATGCTTTTTTAAACAGAAATTTATTTTACATTATTTAGCTAGAATCTAGATATTTAATTGATCTTTTCCGCTCATATGTTGTATGTTTTTTTTTATTAAGTTCAGCGTACTGGATGACATACAGTCTAAGTAAAGTAACGGGTGATTTTATAAGCGTTGTTTTTTTTTTTAAATCTAATAAAACACTCAATTTGCATCATATATTCGAAATTTTTATTGGAATTGATAAATTTGCCTTTGCCATTTACATTTTAAAGTTCTTCATGTAAATGTTGTCAGACAGAAAACCCTATCAATAGTCGTACAGTAGTTTCTGCTTTCTAATAATTGTTCTTTTTCCGAACGCAGCCTTTAAATTTAAATTTGTATTTAGGATTTTGAAATTGTATTTCCCTCATTATTTTGTAAGTTTCACTTTAGTTTTATTTTTGCAGACCTAACGAAATCGAAGATTCTAATCGAAGTGTGATCGTGTTTGTTATCGAGCTATATGTATAATATATAATTTAATGAGTTACACATTCCTAATTATTGTGAAACGCTCAAACTATGGAATAATCTTTTTTTACGTACTTACGAGATTTTTTACTATATTTATATACGTATCGTATCGAAATACTCAATATATGTATCATTAATAAAGTTATTATTGTATAATCAAATCTAAATTTTTAATTTATTATTCAGCCCATATGATTTTTATTACTTAAATATATTCAATTATTATAGTATTAAAAATATAAATAAATTTAAAAGTGGTCAATGGAAAGAAGGGAGTGGAATGCAAAAGTTAATAATGTCTCCTAGTTGGGCCTAAAATTATTATTTATTATGTTTAGTGACGTTTATATATATACATACGGGTCTGTGATTCTCGTTTTCGATGTGTTTGTGTGCAATATAAAAATACAGCGAGAGTTGAGACGATCAACACACTCAAATTTGCTTTCTTTCTCGCTTGCGCACATTCGTTATATTTAGCAAGAGCGAGGTAGCTATTTTATTTCAGTATTTTAACTGGAATGCGTACAGTGTTGTCAAGGTTGTCAAATCTTTGTCTCACTCATTCATTACGTATAATAATGGTAAAAAAAATACCAAATATGTACAAAAAATCACCTGTGTGATAATCGCCTCAACTCTTGTGCGCACCGCATCTACTAGTGGTTAACTCACTCTTCGGATTTTGCATTTATTAAAATCAGTACATAAACTGAAAGTTGTGTGCAGTGTATGGCAAAATTTACCTTTATTATATCCTCGTCACTCTGAACAAATGTATGAATTAATAATGAATTATTGTATCTAAAGCACATAGGAGTGACAAGTTTTAAATTTATAATATTAACACTTCAGTGAATGACAAAGTCTCCTTTTTCACTGAGTAACTCTCCGTCGGGTGGTTGTTAATTTTTGCGTTTCAACGTAGCGATATTGTTAACACAAAATTGCCTTGTACAAAGACTTAAGATTGTTTTTAAGTGTTGCGTTTAATATTAACGATTGACCTAGACACGCTAAATAAAATTGTATTTATATAAATGTGTTTTTATTCACACCAAATCCATCCTGTTTGGGAAAAGTGATGCAGCTTTGAGATATATATCTTCGCGTAAACTTATATTACTGCAGTGGCTGCAGATGAGAATAAAATAAGTTTGCCCCTCCTCCCAATCTATTTCTAATAATTAAGGTTATATAAGGAAGGCTGCGATCTTGTAAAAACCATAATATGTTTGGCAACGTTGCCCAACAGCGCTCCATGTCGCCAGATGTCTACATGGGTGCGCCCCTTGTCGTTTGAAGTCCCTACAAACTCGGGGAGACTTCCAGAACATTTTCTAATTGATATTATTGGTACAAAATATACATTTAATATTCTTGTATCTGTCATTTTTAGACGAATTAGAGCCACACTCTTTCGATCGTCTAGCTACAGATTACGAAATACGGTCAGCGCCATCTATTTGCTGTTGTTATAATAGGGTTGTGTCCTACCTAGTCAAATCAGTAACTTTTGACGATCTGTCAAAACGAAATTTTACTATGGAAAATGCGCCGTGTATCAGTAGTTCGGTTATTTAGTTCGGTCCCGGACTGTTGAGACTTTTTTGTCTCAACTGTTCGGTGTTCTAATACGACCGGACTACTGAGCCTGATAGTTCGGTATCGATATCGATATAGGACGTGCACTAGTAGCAGTAAGCCCTTGACAAAGGTTTTCTCTACAGATCAACACACGTAAGGGCGTAGTTGTCAAATTTTTTTGACAGATGTCAAAGTGACAGGTGATTTATTTTTTTTAACATTTTTTTGACAGATGTCAAAGTGACAGATGATTTATTTTTGTAAAAATTTTTTTTGACAGATGTCAGTGACAGGTGATTTATTTTTTTTAACATTTTTTTTGACAGATGTCAAAGTGGGAGGTGATTTATTTTTTTTAACATTTTTTTTGACAGATGTCGAAAAACGCACGGAAAACATGGGTAGGAATTAGTAATTATATCTACCCATGTTTCCCGTGCGTTTTTTGAGCATTTGAATACCTACCTTCATCACGAAACTCTTATCAGGAAAGTACGTCATTATGATGTCAAATAGATATTGTATAATATTTGCAAATGTCATGTTCACAGGTTAATTCAATTAACATAAGATATGATCTAATATTATTAGAATAAGTTAATAAATCTTATTTTGAAAGATGCGATTCATGTGGAGTTTGTCTTTGACTTATACCAAATGTGCAAAAATATGTACTACATGCAGGAAAATATTCCCGACAGATTCATATGGAAAAACGTGTCCACGGAAACAAAGTCGTGGGCAGCAGTTAGAAAAAATACATTTGACATAACAATTTTTATATTTGGTAACAAAATTCAAAGTAACAATTTAGTTGGCTAGTAAAAGTCCGACGATTTTACCCACTGTGTTGCGATAGTAGCGCCAAAAAATCTAGATCCCGCGCGGCGCGAGTGCGAAGAGGGCCCTTAATTAACACTTACTTACCAAAATACTGTGGATTTATTGGATTAATTGTCTCTATCACCTACTGTCACTTTGACACCTGTCAAAGAAATTTGTAAAAAAAATAAATCACCTGTCACTTCGACATCTGTCAAAAAAAAGAAAAAAAAATACCCTGTCACTGACATGTCGTCACTTTGACATCTGTCAAAAAAAATGTTAAAAAAAATAAATCACCTGTCACTTTGACATCTGTCAAAAAAATTTGACAACTACGCCCTTACGTGTGTTGATCTGTAGAGAAAACCTTTGTCAAGGGCTTACTGCTACTAGTGCACGTCCTATATCGATATCGATACCGAACTATCAGGCTCAGTAGTCCGGTCGTATTAGAACACCGAACAGTTGAGACAAAAAAGTCTCAACAGTCCGGGACCGAACTAAATAACCGAACTACTGATACACGGCGGGAAAATGTACTGAAATAGCAAACTCTGCCATAAACAGAATTCTTGAAAAACGAACTACACTCGTGAACCCTTATTTTCCAAACTTCTGGAATTAATAGACACGAATATGTGATATAAATAGGTTTCCTTTGGTTTCAAAATGAGTAACAAACAAAAAATATCATTCAAATGCTCTTTATTTAGGTATTTACATAAAATAATTAAGTATTGAGATAATTTCACGTAATTGCAATTTATTATTCAATAATTTAGATTTACATATAAATTATAATATATGGTATGCCTTTAGATACAGGGAGTTGTTTGCGGTACGCCAAAACATTACTACAGGGTTGCAAGTACTAATCTGAGGAATTGTCTATTTACAATCTGAAAAGATAATTATTTGACAATAATTACTGTGCTACCATTGGTTGCTCAACAGACAAACGTAATGACAGATGTAAGTCATTAAGCAATGGATTTCGATTACAGGTTGTAAATGGACATTATGCCTGCTGTTACATTAAAAGTTAGTAGCAAATGTTAAAAGGCCTCCAAAACCAAATGAATATACGCGATAATATTGGAAAAAATCATTGAAGTTTAGGGGTCCAATGTATCTCGTGAAATGTGGGTATATCCAGTAATGGAATACCTCTGCCTACCCCCTCGGGGATGAAAGGCGTGAGATTATTTATTTATTTTTTATTTATCATTGAAGTGACTGCAATTCTGACAATTATTATTTAATTACACAAACAATGTTAATTATAACTTTTCCATCTGACTGCCGTGAAGAGGTAGTCGTATTACTTGTGTCTCTGAGATATATTTTAAATTATTTTTATTTATTTAGACAACTGTGTGATCAAGCTATTAATGCAATTTTTAAAATAAAATTACCTCAGCGTGGTGCGCTGGAGGACATTTTTTTATTAGTTTAGTTTAGTTTGTAAATATTATGTGTATTTTATAATTATTATTTTTATTAAATGTTTTTAATACTTAAAAAGAGACATCATTTAGATTGTGGATGATGATGACATAGAACCATTTTAACATTTGCCACGCTCCAAATTTGAAATACATGTCTGGATCGCACTGCTCTATTTCACGTATTGTTTCTGTAGAACTACCATGAACTCTTAAAAGCATCGTTATTCTTGAAAGATACACTTGCTTAGTTACAAGTCCGCTATTTATTACCGTAATTTAAATCATGTACGCTTAAAACAGTCAGGAAAGCGATGCGATTTTACACGAAGATCCACACACTGTCCCATACAATACAATATTATTATACTCTGGTCTGACCCTAATCTAGTCTATAAAGAATAACAAATTTTAACCTTATGAAATGATTGTTTATTTAGTTTTTATAAAAATGAAGAAAAATTTACTGTAAAGATAAGTTTTCTGTGTGTCTTGTTTCTGTCAGAGAAATTTGGCAAAACAGATAAGCGAATTGAGTTATTATTTAGCTTTCGCCGCGGATACCTTATTTTTGTTTGCTCGATATTGTTACTAATAACATAAAAGTTGAACATTAGAAGCAGTGTACATAAATGTAGCAGTTTGCTAGAAGTAAAAAAAAAATCTGCAGCTTTTTAAGAGTTGATGGCAGTTCTACTGATGGCACCTATTTCTTTAACAACCACGTACTGGATCCTGCATAATCACAGCTGACAAGCGAACGTGAAATGCATTCAGTATAAGAGTTCTGTCCAAAAGAATTCATTGAATTATAATGTACTGCCGCACTTAGAAGATACGCAAAGAGATGGATTGTTTTAAATCAATACACTTTTCCTGATCGATTTCCAAATGTTACAATTCGGGTATTCCGAACGCAACAAATGTGTGTGACATGCTTATTGACTTTGTATGGATTTGCGTTCGGAGGATCTAAACCGAAGATCTAATTCGCAATCGAATCAGGAAAATTATTGTTTGTGACAGGTCTTAATCAAAAAACGTATTCAATGAGTGACGTCATTCTATATAATTTGTTGACCAGCCTATCTAACATCAGCGCTTTAACAAAGTTTTGTCAACACTTGTCTCGTATCCGCACTAGAAAGAGCGAAACAAAATATTGTTACAGCGTTCATGTTAACACGACTGAACCTATTTTTTTGTTTATCATTATAATTTGCAGTATCCTCTATGGTACGTATAGTCCGGTTATTATAGGAAAAACTGCGAAAGCGAAATATACCATTTTATATTTTTAGAAATACCAGGCAAGTATCAGAACTCTTCCAATAATAACTAAACAGTACACAAAATCTCAATGGTTACAAAATATTATAAAATGCAAAATTTCTTATTCAAATTTAGCAAAATCTACGTCTATCCTGGTATATTTTAACAATACAATTCTTAATCTAGGACATGTTTTCAACAAATCGGCTCTTATCATTTATTTGGATACACGTTATAATATGTCATTAATTTCGATATATTTTTCTGATAAATAATGATATCAATTGACATTTTTAAATGTGAATGCTTGTGGAAATCCATATTCGGAAGTAATGCATTCGATTTGTATTTTATTCCTAATAAAATTTCTGTAATACGACACCAATAAATCATAATTATCAATTTTCGATTGTTATGTTGTAATAAGATAGTGAAAATATTGCTAATCAAAAGCGATTTTATAAAAAGTTTAACAGTTGACCTTGAGAGTTACTATTTATAAACTCTTCTCAAGTTTTCGAACGATCTCAAGTTGCTGTCCCAACCATCTCAAGACTAGACTCAAGAGGTGCTTTGTATATACAAATGTTCTATACAATCGAATGCATTAAAACTACGGAATGTATTTGTGTCTGCTATTTAAAGTTTTTATAATTTTCTTTATAAGCGGTTAGCAAATTTTTATGCTTTAAAATACATATATTATAATAATTATACACAATTATATAAAAAGCAATATACAATCAGTTCTTTCTGGTACATTTTTTTCGTATTAAATAATTTTAAAAACTAACTTCACTAATTTTTTGGCGGCATGGTTCATAACAACCCATACAACAAATTACAGAAAATATTTAATTAATATTATATTTATAATAATTCATAATACTTGTATACAGCGTGTCCAAGAAAATACAGCAGTTCTAGGAGGTTAAACTAAACAATTATGACATATTTTATAACAAATTTATTTTTATCTAAATTTGTTCAGTTTCTGTTCCATTTTCTCAAACGCTCCGTATATAGATATTGGAAAAGTAAAACCTCATGCTACAATTTATCAACTAAAATCATTTGCTATACAGATCTTTTTAAAAAACCGCAGTTATTGATAATTTCGATAGAGCAATAATGACAGATCTTTGGATAACTTAATATACTTTGTCCGTCTCGTACTCGTAACAATAGAAAGAAACGTGTTAACACTGTATATTCGTCACATTCGTCGTCGGCAATAAGTTATAACTTGACCAGTTTTTAATATTGTAATAAGTCTTTAAAAAAACCGTAAAAAAAATACTTACATATCTCCCATGGGAGCCCACTTAGGTTTAGAATTTAGATTGACAACACCATTGGTGTTGACTCAGTAGATGATAAATTTTAAAAAATAAGTCATTAAAAAGTTCAACAACTTTGTATATAGGTCAAAATATAAAACATACTTAGAAAGTTATTAAATATTGCATGTAGATGAATTAGGTATTGTTTGATCTTTAATTTAATTAGATTCATGTTCTTTATATTTTTGTGTTGGATAATTGGTAAAGTTATGACTTATTTATTTACTTAAACATTATTATTTTGAATATCATCTTCGGAGAACAAACAACTAACCTAGAATCTCATTTCTCTAAACAAAAACTAATTTAAAACTTAATTACAATATTGAAATAGACAAAGGTTGTAGTCTCGATAATACATTACGGTATAAACAAACGGAAAAGACTAGAATGTTAAAAAATAATAATAATTACAATAATTCCGCTTAAATTTAATATAATATAATCACAAACTGTGAGATTTGATTATTAAAGAGATACAAAATTATCTGATATAGGTACGTATAATTCATACATATTAATACATTTGCATGTCAAGTGCAGAGGTCATAAATAGTCTCAAAAGAACTCCATTTTTTACTAAGAAAATTGGTCTCAAGAAAAAATATAGAAATATTTCCCATATCTCTCATGCAGATGAAATATCTCGAACCAATTTAGATATTGAAACGATATATTTACCTTAAGACACCTACAGACTCTTTTTTGTCGGTCAATAAAGTCGATAAGTTATCTTGCGCTCAGTCTACCGCTCAATAGTGTCACAAAAATTAACAGATGTTTTTCTATAAACGTTTGTGTTTACCCGGGCTAAATATATGGCCGGTTACGTCAGGCAGTACGACGGTAAACAATTTTCGACCGATATTATCTATCTCGTTCACTCTTATCACAAATGGAATCGGTTCTACTGAAAGGTACAACACTATTTCATGTTTTTTTCAAAGTCATGTGTATGGACAGTGTCTAAATGTAGGCAACGTTTTCTAGACGGTAATAGCAAAGTCCATGCAATCTACGAAGGCGAGCTGGTGTTACTTGTGGTAGACACATGTCTGTTTATGTGTGTGTGTGAGAGAGTAAAAGTCGGCACGGTTGGCATAAAAATAAGTTAGCAACACAAGGACGAGTATAGCCTTCTCGCCTTCGTTTATTGCAAGGTCTAGTTTATGGCGTAGACTCAATGGCGACTGAGCCACAAAAAAGGCTTATTCTGCGTTGCTGGATTATTCGATATTGTGACATTTGTGACCGCGTGTTGATCAACAAAAATGTTGCAATCTGTAGGCACCAAATTATCAACAATAACATAAAATACGTATACAATAACTTAAAAACTAAGTGTGACGGTCGTTTTGGTAAAAGAAAATAAGCTTTATAGCTTTAGAAACTAAAGCCTTTTACGATATTTCAATAACTCAAACAGTCATTTAAAAATGGCAGTGACCAATTTATAGTTTATAGGCACTGCAAGTAACCAGCGTCATTATAAAATAAAATATATATACAATACAAGCGGCGGTACAGAACGGCAGGTATCAATAATAAATACAATTTGGTTAATAAAATCAACAAATATTTTCTATTTTTAGTTATTTCATTATAAAATACGTTGAGATAACTAGTAGTCTAATTGACCTACAAGCCACATGGGTTTTATCTAAGAGAATATTTATCTCATTTGTTATTTATTATCATAGAATGGAAGGTATTGTATTTTATTCATAAATATTTATTTATATGTCAGTTATAATCACGCTTTTTTAAATTAATTGCAAATAAATTTCTCGTTAGGAACCAAACGTATTGATAGTGATGCTTTTATACTACAAAATAAAAATACATTTGCTAAGCGACAGATTATATACATTATTAATTTAAACATTTGCGTCTATTGTGATATATATCTTAATAAATTAACGTTTAGAGCGGTCTACATGATACTAGGCCATTTCTATTAAGCTATAGGTTATAGAACCCAGCTGCATTGTTTGTTGATGCCGTTTTTTCCCGTTCCCGTGGGAATGTTAAGAAAACCTTTCCTTATCGCATGCCTGCAGCGTATAAGGTACTTTCGTGATAAGTGAGACTTCGTTTTAATAAATATATGTGCATCAATCAAAGGAGAGTTTTGAGAGAGAAATTATATCACGTTTTTTATGTTATAGAAAGCAATTCATGTATCTTGGTTTATTAAAAACCTACAGTCACTTCGTTTAAAAATAGTCCCGTGAAAGCGAATCAAACATAACCAAAGACATTTTGAGAAAATCGAACTTTACCTTTAATGGTGACTACCGTTATGCACAGTTTCTTGGCCAGCTCCGCTGAGACAAGACTGCTTATAAAACATATTTTTTTATTAAATTCATGTTAGTTAGTAATACTGGGTTTCCTTCGCACAAGTTCGCTCTACGAGTCAGCTCGAAGAAATTATCCACTTCAATTATATTCCCCCAGTACGCTCGGATCACGTCTTTACATCATACGAGTAGTCTTAAACTAATCACATAAATAAAACTATTAAGCCACGTGTAGACCGCTTAAACGTACTCTGCTGATAGCACACGAGAAAGCTATGCGTCTCTCTCACACAACCGGCTGAACTCATGCGAGAAAGAGACCACCATACATTTCTGTGCCAATAATAGAAGCTATTGAGAATATAAATAAAATAGCCATGCAATTATATTCACTAGGTATAGGTACAGAATGTGTATACTCGATAAAGTACATACTCAACAGTCAATGTATATATTAAAAATTGTTCGTACTTCGTAGCCTCGTCGTAGTTAACAGAAACAAGCGTAGAAACCGGACATGTCTATGTTCCAGTACGTGTTCACTTGGTTTCTGAAATTAAAGATTTTTAATATAAGTAAAATAAAAAAGAAATGACAGCCTTGCGGTTAAATAGTCCGCTTCTCTGTGAGACTTGGGTTCGAATACTGGCAAGGTCATGTACTTAAAAAACTTACGTACATATTTATAACTAGACGAGCGTGCAAGCTAGAGCGCGGAACAAGCGATAGAGGCCCGATCGGCCTAAGTGTTCGGCTTGTGACGCAACTGTCTCTCTTAAATTCCAGTATGCAATTTTTAGGGTTCCGTACCCAAAGGGTAAAAACGGGACCCTATTACCACACCTTGGACACTAGCGATGAAATGTATGACACAAACGCGTTGTTGCGCACACAGTCTAAGCTCGTGTAGGTGAACGCGTACCATGCTTGTGTGAGAACGCTCTCTCTCTCACGCTCATGCTACGCGCACCTTGTCGTCGTCTCGTTCTAGCCAGCCGGTGACTGTGAGGTCACCAAGCGCGGGGTGGCGGCACTTTTAGCGGGAGGCAGGGAGTGGTCATACTGTACGCTAGTACTATTCATTATACTGAAGACTTCGCTCTCTGTCCGTCCGTCTGTCTGTCATCAGGCTGTATCTCAAGAACCGCTATAGATAGACAGTTGAAATTTTTACAAATTATGTATATCTGTTGCCGCTATAACAACAAATACTAAAAACAGAATAAAACAAATATTTAAGGGGGCCCCCATACAACAAACGGTTTTTTTTTGCCGTTTTTATAGATAACTAGCGACCCGTCCCGGCTTCGCACGGGTGCAATGCTAACACTAAAACCTTCGTCTTGAATCACTCTATCTATTAAAAAAACCGCATCAAAATCCGTTGCGTAGTTTTAAGGATACATAGGGACATAGGGATATAGGGACAGAGAAAGCGACTTTGTTTTATACTATGTAGTGATGGTACGTATCAATGTTTTCTTATGACGTTATCACGTAAAATAATCTTCGGAAAACCAATGTTTTTATCTAGGGAACTACGTATGTTCTGCTACATGAGAAGTGTGTCTGTGTGTGTGTCTCACCATCAGGGATCCAGCGGGTGCGGCGGCGAGGCCCCGCAGCTGCTGTCCTCAGAGTGCAGGCCCTCGCCCAGGTCCGTGCCCACCTGAGAACAAAAAAAATTTCATGATTTTTTATCCCCGAGGGGGTAGGCAGAAGTATTTTCTTGGAAATACCCACTTTTCTCGAGAATATTCCACCCCTAAACGTGATAGAGGTGAGAACATCAACATTTGTAATGGGGTTGACAGTATCGAAATTAAATTGCGAGTAGTCATTCATTGAAAATATTATCCCAAAACACTTTTAACCATGCATTTCGGGTTTCACTTTACAATTATAACAAATTTACAAATAATGAAACAACGAAAAATTTAAGGGCAAAAAAACATTTTTTAAAAGAAGCTTTTATGCGCTAAAAAGAATTTAAATAAACTTTTCCTTTAAAACTATTACTATTTTAAAACATCATTACACAATTTATTATGTAATAAAAGCTTGTCGCGAGATAGAAAGAATTTCAAAAGTCGGTCCAATAGTTTTTGAGTTTATTCGTAACAAACATACAAAAATACAAATCTTTCCTCTTTATAATATTAGTATAGATAAGGGCCACAACCTCCCACCGCCTATTGGTGTGAATATTAATAATTATTATTATTTACAAATACAGTACCGGATACTCTTCATTTCAAAAAATAATATTTAAATACGAATAGTATACCTTAAGTACATCGTGCAGAGAGCTCATACTGCCGAGGCTGAGCGGCGTGATGGACCGCTCCAGGAGAAGCGAGCCGCTGCCCTGGGACCCTCCGCCTATCGACCTGAAGCACCAAACAACGGAATTAACATTGGTAGGACTAACTGCATACATAACATAGAACTTTAAAGAGTAAAAAACCGACTTATATGGTTTTCTCATGGATGCCATTGTCAGAACCGGACCAAATTGAATTTTTCAGCATAGACCCGCAGCGCGGTTATCTTCACAACAATTTGTTCATTTTTTTTTATTATCTCTTCACGGTTAATGTTGTATTGATTTTTCACCAAAGACGCAGTTTTAGTTTTCATCTAAATCAGGCCCGAGACTCCTTTGAGTACTTTTCGCTATTCCTCATAGTTTCTGATTTAGCTTACCACGCCCACTTCAAAAAATCACCCGCTATAATAGTACTAACGTACAGAAGGCGGACTAAGTACTTCCCTTTCAGTATTAGTAAGACAAAAACGAATAAAACAGCAATGTAGGTGTGCGCCCCTTGTGACTCGCCTGTGGAGTAGGCAAATATTTATACCTAAACTGCGCAGTCGGACAGGCCTGGGGGCGCCAATCAGTCTCTGCCTACTAAAGTCTATTTCACATAGCATGAGTTTGGTGACAGTTCACATTTTTCCGTTTTACTCATACCAGTTTCGACTAATAAAAATATTTGATCAAGGAATATATACATCAATTTTTCTTATATATATTTCCTAATAGAATATTTTTAATAGTCGAAAGTGGTATGAGGAAAATGGGAAAATGTGAACTGTCACCGAACTCATGCTATGTGAAATAGACTATAGATGTAACTGACCTCTCCATGGGGCGATGGTGCGAGGGAGGCGAGGGCGGCGCGTCGGGGGCGGCGGGGGGGCCTTCCCGGGGACGAGCGGCGCGCCATGACCCTGGGGACAAAGTATATTCAAAGTAGGGACTTTTTTGCCAATGTCAAGTATTTTAGTTTTCAAGTCTCTATTTTATACGGTTAGGCGCATTATATAGAATTCGCAAAATGTCCAGTGGACTCAAAATGTCCAATTCTCACAATGTCTTAAAAAATTGTCCAATTAGCAATTTGTCCAATACGCGCATTGCCCAAATCTCAAATTGTCCAATTAGCACCTGGACCAAATGAGAATTGGACAGTTGGACATTTTGCGAATTGGACATAATGCGACCAACCGATTTTATACTTTAATATTAGTTAAATAGCTCTGCTTCAGAGACCATGCACAAAAATTCAGTGTATTCAACACTTTCTACATCCCCTTGGTTATCAACAGTAAAACGATAGCACGTTTACTTAAGACTTCGTTGTGTCTTCTTGTGCCAATCTAAAAATGTCCATCCCTCGCGTTTTATCGAATTTCCTATTTACTGCACACTTTCACGGACACTTTCCACATAATATACTATCACTAATGAATCGAAACCCGAAATATACAGCAAAATAAAAATTATACAAAAAGCATGACATCCCTCTTTGGATTCCCACAAAAAAGCTCAGTAGGGACTTAAAAGTTTACTTATTGAACGTCATTTCTCTTACCTTCTTTCTACACACTACCCTCCTTTATGTGTAGTCAACAAGTAACTTACCGTTGTAGGAGCCCGTGCCGTGCGATATCGTCAGCGGGGAAGTCCGTTTACTGCTCTCTCGACTGCTGTACATCTGTGCATCAGAAGGTCATCATCATAATCATCTTCATCAACAAGTAATTTCTGAACTACAGGGTTTCCCTCACATCTGTGTAGTGTGTAGTATAGATAATTTTAGACCCAGCGCCGTTAGCCAGCGGTATATTCCCATTCCAAATTATGACTTAGTATTTCAGCTGTACCACTTTCGTAATATATACTGTAGTAAATCAATTAAACCCAACGAGAATGTTATTGTGCAGTGATAACCTAAGAGCGGTTTCAGATTATCCGATCCGAGGAAGTAAAATGTATGAAATATGTATCTACCTTTCACATTGCCCGCTCCGATATCGGTTATATTTCATACATTTTACTCGATCGGATAGTGTGAAAACGCTCTTACGGTTAAAGAGCCTGCTTCACATGATGATAGTCAGTGAGGCTTGGGTTTGAATCTTGGCATGTACCAATGAGTTTTTCTTGCTACATGGTACAGCGCAAATAGTTTAGTGGGCCACAGGTGCTATCAGCAAACGCTAAGCCTGATACATTCGGAAGAATTGTCGCTTTTCAGCTCAAGTTTTATAGCCCCGAACCTAATTAGAGTTAAACAATGAGAATAGAATAAATAAGAATAAGAATAAATTTATTTCATAAAAACAGAAAAATTGGTATTAACAACTTGTTGAGGCCCTCTTATAAACTTAATTAAGTTTGTGTCAGAGAACCCCGCTCTTCCATAACAAATGTAATTTAGTTTAATTTAGGTAGTTACTTACACATAAAAAGTAAAAACTTAAAATCTAGGCGAGTAGTTTAAGTGTGTAGGGGTGAGTTAGTATGAGTGAGAGGGTATGTTAGTATGAGTGAGGAGGTATGTTTGTGTCTGTAAGATGTGTGTGGGGGTGTATGTAGGGGTGTGTGTATGTGTGAGGGTGTATGAGTGTCTGTGAGAGAAAGAGAATTTATGTAACCTTAGCCCTACGACATAGTCTTGGGATCAGCTCGTTTTTGCTACTAAGGTGTGAGAAGCCAGTGCGTCCGTCTTTTTTTCCATTCCGATCCATTCATCGACACTACATGGTCATAAAAATTTAAGAAACACTTTTTTATTATTGTCATTGTTACTATAAGTGAGGGCTTTGTCGCCACGGGGTGGGAAAAGATAGCTGCTCGCTAAAATGACACTTAAGTGTGTCAGGCAGAACTTTTTTGGATAGTACCTGCGGTCTCTCGTCGGCGGTCTCGAGCGTGGTGGGCAGGTCGAGCAGCCGCTGGCTGCGGATGCCGTCGCCGGGGCCCATGTGGGACACGTGCGCGAAGTTCGAAGGCGCGGAGATCAGCCGGGACCGCCGCTCGGACCTGGACCGACGGGAGATCAAAACTACATTTTACAACAACACCAAGAGGCGGGAATCCGAAAAGAAAGAAAGAAAATTATTTATTTTGGTACACTGAAAGAGATACAATTATAAAATCTAAAGGGACGTCATGTTTTTGTAAAATTATCATTCTCCTCAATATTTTGGGGTTTGACACACGCATTTTATCTAATTTCCAATTCATGTGTGTAGTGAATTGGAAATTCGATAAAATGCGTGGGATGGACATTTTTGGATTGCCTCAAGAAGTTACATTTAAGTCTTCAGTAAAAGTTGCTATCATTTTATTGTCGATAATCAAAAAAGAGATACAGAAAGTGATGAAAACACTGTATTTTTGCGCGTGGACTCTGAAGCAGAGCCATTTAGCTTTAGTATAAAGTCTTGGTTTAAATACTTTGTAGCCAAACCAAAAACAACTAAAAAAACGGGAGTTCCTAACCGAAACAATACATTAATTTTTTTAGTAATAGCCTTCGGAACGGAACTCTAGTAATTCGCTTGCAAAATTGGGAATTGAGATTATGAACTAGAACAAGTATAACTTACAATCTGTTGTGCGCTTCGATGGCTTGATGCGACTGTTCTCGTATTGAAAATCTTCTTTTACTATTGCCCCATAGCGCTGCGTGCTCCACGTTTAGAGGTCCCTCTGTAAAAAATCAAGTCAGGACCATGTCGTTCTTTACTTCTTTAATACATACTTTTGAATGAACTAAACTTTGTTTACAGGTAAAAACAGATATAAATATTCTTTATTATACTATCCAGAGGGGGAATGCGGCCAGGGGGCCAATTCTACTAAATGACAGCGGTGATAGTTGTATGACAATTACATGATTGTGGTCACTCAATGGTGATATTATGTCAAATTTGACACTTCGTATTCTGTTAACTGTCAGTTTTCACAATCATTCAACTATCATTGTTGACCACTTTTGGTATTCTACTATTCCTACCATGGAATGGCGCTGTCCAGTGATTGCTTTTTTTCCCTTATTTTAAGGCATTGGCAATTTAGCCATCAGCCCTAAACACGACACGAAATTCAGATTTTAGCTCTGCTTCAGAGTCTATGCACAAAAATACACAAGTTTCTTCAAAACATATCGAAATGTCACATGTACCATAAATAAAATCAATCATCTAAAGATTTTAGTGCCGAAAACCCGAAATAAAACTAATGACACGCATGGTAGGAATAGTTATTTGTGGTAGGCAACACCTAACGTAGTCCATAGTCATTCCATTGTAATGCCACTATGATTTTAGTGGAATACAAATTAGATGTCATAGTTGCCAGTTGTAGCATAATGGAATGATAGTTCGATGACAATGGCTGACATTTAGTGGAATTGGCCCCCAGTCTTCTGGGCACTGTCCCACATGGTTCTTCTTTGGAGGACATTTCTTATCAGTAATTATTGTAAATATGAATGTTTTTTATTGTAAATAAATGTTATATAGATAATATTCTATACAGTGAAGAGAGCAGTGATAGCCGTTGGTAGAGTCCGTCTCGCATGCATGAGATGTCCCAAAGAGTTTTTCAGAAACTTAACGACATTATTCTTCACTAGCTCAATGGTGAGGGAAAACATCGTTGCTCCCACTATTATTTATTTACAGATTCTCTTTGATTAAAGAAGAGAAACGATGGTCTGACAGATGATGAATACTCACGGCCCATCAGCGGCCTGAGGTAGATGATGAATGGCGCGGCGTCGCTGGAGAAGGGGAACGCGTTGCCTGCACCGCCCACGCTGCATATCCACCCCGCCTCGTCTAAAGGCCGCGCGTTAGCTGCACACACAACCACCATCTTAAATTGCTAACTGTTTACTATCCTATCTTCTTATCCACAGACCATTAATCTAGCTTAATGATCTGTTTTCCCATCTAATATTATAAATGCGAAAGTGAGTTTGTTGTTACGCTTTCACGCCTTAACCACTCAATATTGAAAATTCTTTCACCAATGGAAAGATACATTAACAGCAAGTAACATAAGCTTAGTTTTATTGTATGTATTTTTATATTATAAAACTATTGGACTCGATTCTGCAAACCCCCTAAAATTCCTAATTTTAAGTTAGCTCTATTTTCCACCGCTTTGGAAAGGAAAGGGACAGAAATAAGCGCCATATTTATTTACAACGTCACAAATGTCAAAATAACAAAATTGAACCTTATGGACGCATTCAAATACACGTTTTTGGCAATTTTAGCAACGATGTAAAGAGGTCATGGATAAAAGTGACAGATAAGACATCAAATTAGTCGGTTTTTCCATGTTTGACATTACTCTATAATCTATGGTTTGTTTCTGTCCTTTTTCTTCCGTATTCTATAAAGAAGGATAGGCTAACTTAAAATTAGGAATTTGAGGTGGTTTGCAGAATCGAGTCCATTAAGTAAGTTTGTTTGTTACGCTTTCACGCCTAAACAATTCGATTTTAAAAATTCTTTCACCAATGGAAAGCTCCAATAATTATCAGGGAGTAACTAGGCTATATTTTATTCCCGTATTCCCACGAGAACGGGAACTAAACGGATGAAACCCCAGTGAACTGTTAGTATAATATTATAAATGAAAATTGATGTTTTTTGTTCGTTTTCAAGCCTCAACAGGTAAAAAAAATGATTAAGATCGGTTTACCGGTTTAGAGATTGATTGGATATTGGAGAAGGACTTTCATCCTAGAAAAACACATAGTTCCTAGAAGACGCGATAACCTAAGTTCACGCGGACGGAGTCGCATTAAACTGCTTATTTCTTTTATTATTTTAGTAGGTACCTGAGCCACCGAGACCTACTCAAAACTGATAGAAAAAGTGACACCGATTAGACTAAGTAACGGCCCAAATATCGCAAATAGCAGAACGGTTCGATTTGATTGTTAGTCGAACCCTAAACAGTATAGAGTACAGAATTATACTCACGTATATTGATGGTCTGCACCCATTCTCCCGACTCGATGTCATAGATGTCGATGTGCGTCGCCGTGAAAATCAGAAGGTGGGTTTCGTTGATCGCTGTGAGACAAGTATTTCAACAATTAAATAGGCCCCTATCATAAATAATATCACGATACCATAACATTTAATATGTTGGTCTTATCTATCGGGGTTTTTTTTTCCGGGAGCGATTTTTTCGTTTCGTTAATTGAGTAATTATATTGTTAGAATATTACATGAGTAGCAGAATCGGAAAATCTGTCGAATCCCTATGTCAAATATGACATCTGTGAATAGCCCACCTCGAAACCTTTCGACAGATTTTCCGATTCCGAGTCGAATATCAAATGTCGAATCTCCGTGAATACGGGCCCCGGTCCGGGTCGAATATACTCGTGAAAAGTGGGTACATCCAGAAATGGAATACCTCTGCCTATCCCCTCGGGGATAAAAGGCGTGAGATTATTTATTTTATTCTGGAGAACGCCTGTATCCAGGTGTTCCCCACTCAAACTTTCATCATTCGGCAGTACCGCCTTCTAGCGCCTTCGATTTATCTGTAATGCTAGTTTGTTATTTTGAATAAATAAATATATAAATGACGGGCCTGTTGGCTCAGTTGGTAGTGACCCTGCCTTCCGAATCGGAGGTCGCAAGTTCGATCCCCGCTACCAACATTTGTGTGCATGAACATGTCTGTTGGCTTCGTGTCTGGTCTGGTCTGGTTAGTACCCATAGTACAGGCTCTGCCTAGTTTGGGACTGAATAACGGTGTGTAAATTGTGTCCCACAATTTAATTATTATTTATCATCATCCCAACTGACCGTGGTGCTGGGGCTGTGCCGTGTACATGAGCTCGGTGTCCCTGGCGCGGTGCCCAGCCCGGTCCACGTACAGCGCCAGCGAGTTGAACACCAGCAGGGTGTCCCCGCTGTTGGGCACCGCGGCCGCCGCCAGAGGGCGCGCGCCAGAGTGCGACAGGAACACGTTCACCTGGTTCTCGGGGTGCACCAGAGCTGTGGGCATTCACATTTTGTTTCTCTTTAAGTTCTTTATTTGCTTAGGTTTACAGGGTCTTAAAGTAGGTACATTTAGTTCACTATTCAGCTAACATACATTAGCATGCAAATTTGTGGTCAAAAATTCATGCACAGCACACTATAAAGACAGTAATTTATTAACCACTCCTTTAATTTCCGAGTCATAATTTTAGTGGGACCTTTTTTGAATATATCAAGAATCTTATTGTACACCTGGACACACATACAATAGCAACTCTTTTAAGGAATTATATTCTCTCAAAAGACGAAAGACGACTTCAATACGGCTGACATCACGTCGCGGCCACCAATATGGAGGAGCGGAGGTGGAATGCTCCTCCATCGTGAAACGGGAAGATCTCTTTAGGAGAGGTGATCGTGCCTTTAGGCGATGTGATCGTGCCTGGGGGCCAAGGTCCAACTGTTGATGTTGGACAGCTGTATTTATACAAAGTCGTGTGAAAACTTCGATAGCGCGGTTTAGAACTTTGTCGTCTATTGGCGTTTTAGTGAGTTCTACGAGTATGTAGTCGCTACATCATCAAAAAAAGTCTAAAAATTGTCACAGTCAAAACTCATAACCTCAATCCACTTTTGACTGCAAAAAACAGTCAAAAGTAGTTTTCGATGCTGTGACTGATCGATGATATTTTATAACTATTTTAACTGCATCCTGGGGGTACTAGGTAGTAGATGGGACTACCCCTGCTAATGAGATGGATGGACCTCCATAAAAGGTCCCAGAATTAAATTAATATTGACTACTAACATTAGCTCATAAGTTAATATTTTTGTATTTCTAATAGTGTCCGATTGAAACTGGTTTTCTGGCCGAAACCGAATGTTCGGCCGTGGATTCAGTTTCGGCAGAAACCGAAACCGAAACCCACGTGGTCGAGTATATAATTCCTTAAAATACTGAAATTTGGTGCATTTTACCTATTATTCTGTATTAATTAGGCCATGCAATGGAAACAAAGTATATTAATTTTGGTTGCAATCATTTATTTAATATAATATCAAAAAAAAATCAACGCACGACAATTCCCGAACAGGGCGGCCAGCGTCCGCCAAAGCATTGCCCCGAGAAACGAATTTAGGCGAGCGTGCACATCAACTTCCGAAATCAGTTTCGGTTTTTGGCCAAAACCGAAACTGCGGCCGAAACCGAAACCGAACTTTCGGTCGAATACTAATTACTAACACTATGGATGTTATAAATGATTATAATTTTCATTATCAGTTGAAGTATTTTCTAAAGGCTGATTCATGTTACAACGGGACGGGCCCCGGACGTGCCCCGTCCGGAGAACGGTCAAATATTTTTTGTATGAAGCGCTGGCCCGGACGTGCCCCGGACGGGCCCCGTCCGCGCCAAATGTCGAGGAGTGTTGTAGGATGGTTCGCCCCGGACGGGGCACGCCCGGGCCCGGACGGACCCCGTCCCGTTGTAACATGAATCAGCCTTAACTCGAGTTGTTTGCGATGTATATATACTCACACATGGCGGGGTGTTCCCTGGTGGGGTGCCTGGGGTCCGGCAGCAGATGGGCCGCGATGCCCCCCCTGTACCCCATTTGCCGGTATGAGGCGGTTTGCGCAGGAGCCTATATTCAGTGCAGCCGAGTTACAAACCGTCCTGTACTCACACATAGCAGGGTGCTCCCTGGTGGGGTGCCTGGGGTCCGGCAGCAGATGGGCCGCGATGCCCCCCCTGTACCCCATTTGCCGGTATGAGGCGGTTTGCGCAGGAGCCTATATTCAGTGCAGCCGAGTTACAAACCGTCCTGTACTCACACATAGCAGGGTGCTCCCTGGTGGGGTGCCTGGGGTCCGGCAGCAGATGGGCCGCGATGCCCCCCCTGTACCCCATTTGCCGGTATGAGGCGGTTTGCGCAGGAGCCTATATTCAGTGCAGCCGAGTTACAAACCGTCCTGTACTCACACATAGCAGGGTGCTCCCTGGTGGGGTGCCTGGGGTCCGGCAGCAGATGGGCCGCGATGCCCCCCCTGTACCCCATTTGCCGGTATGAGGCGGTTTGCGCAGGAGCCTATATTCAGTGCAGCCGAGTTACAAACCGTCCTGTACTCACACATAGCAGGGTGCTCCCTGGTGGGGTGCCTGGGGTCCGGCAGCAGATGGGCCGCGATGCCCCCCCTGTACCCCATTTGCCGGTATGAGGCGGTTTGCGCAGGAGCCTATATTCAGTGCAGCCGAGTTACAAACCGTCCTGTACTCACACATAGCAGGGTGCTCCCTGGTGGGGTGCCTGGGGTCCGGCAGCAGATGGGCCGCGATGCCCCCCCTGTACCCCATTTGCCGGTATGAGGCGGTTTGCGCAGGAGCCTATATTCAGTGCAGCCGAGTTACAAACCGTCCTGTACTCACACATAGCAGGGTGCTCCCTGGTGGGGTGCCTGGGGTCCGGCAGCAGATGGGCCGCGATGCCCCCCCTGTACCCCATTTGCCGGTATGAGGCGGTTTGCGCAGGAGCCTATATTCAGTGCAGCCGAGTTACAAACCGTCCTGTACTCACACATAGCAGGGTGCTCCCTGGTGGGGTGCCTGGGGTCCGGCAGCAGATGGGCCGCGATGCCCCCCCTGTACCCCATTTGCCGGTATGAGGCGGTTTGCGCAGGAGCCTATATTCAGTGCAGCCGAGTTACAAACCGTCCTGTACTCACACATAGCAGGGTGCTCCCTGGTGGGGTGCCTGGGGTCCGGCAGCAGATGGGCCGCGATGCCCCCCCTGTACCCCATTTGCCGGTATGAGGCGGTTTGCGCAGGAGCCTATATTCAGTGCAGCCGAGTTACAAACCGTCCTGTACTCACACATAGCAGGGTGCTCCCTGGTGGGGTGCCTGGGGTCCGGCAGCAGATGGGCCGCGATGCCCCCCCTGTACCCCATTTGCCGGTATGAGGCGGTTTGCGCAGGAGCCTATATTCAGTGCAGCCGAGTTACAAACCGTCCTGTACTCACACATAGCAGGGTGCTCCCTGGTGGGGTGCCTGGGGTCCGGCAGCAGATGGGCCGCGATGCCCCCCCTGTACCCCATTTGCCGGTATGAGGCGGTTTGCGCAGGAGCCTATATTCAGTGCAGCCGAGTTACAAACCGTCCTGTACTCACACATAGCAGGGTGCTCCCTGGTGGGGTGCCTGGGGTCCGGCAGCAGATGGGCCGCGATGCCCCCCCTGTACCCCATTTGCCGGTATGAGGCGGTTTGCGCAGGAGCCTATATTCAGTGCAGCCGAGTTACAAACCGTCCTGTACTCACACATAGCAGGGTGCTCCCTGGTGGGGTGCCTGGGGTCCGGCAGCAGATGGGCCGCGATGCCCCCCCTGTACCCCATTTGCCGGTATGAGGCGGTTTGCGCAGGAGCCTATATTCAGTGCAGCCGAGTTACAAACCGTCCTGTACTCACACATAGCAGGGTGCTCCCTGGTGGGGTGCCTGGGGTCCGGCAGCAGATGGGCCGCGATGCCCCCCCTGTACCCCATTTGCCGGTATGAGGCGGTTTGCGCAGGAGCCTATATTCAGTGCAGCCGAGTTACAAACCGTCCTGTACTCACACATAGCAGGGTGCTCCCTGGTGGGGTGCCTGGGGTCCGGCAGCAGATGGGCCGCGATGCCCCCCCTGTACCCCATTTGCCGGTATGAGGCGGTTTGCGCAGGAGCCTATATTCAGTGCAGCCGAGTTACAAACCGTCCTGTACTCACACATAGCAGGGTGCTCCCTGGTGGGGTGCCTGGGGTCCGGCAGCAGATGGGCCGCGATGCCCCCCCTGTACCCCATTTGCCGGTATGAGGCGGTTTGCGCAGGAGCCTATATTCAGTGCAGCCGAGTTACAAACCGTCCTGTACTCACACATAGCAGGGTGCTCCCTGGTGGGGTGCCTGGGGTCCGGCAGCAGATGGGCCGCGATGCCCCCCCTGTACCCCATTTGCCGGTATGAGGCGGTTTGCGCAGGAGCCTATATTCAGTGCAGCCGAGTTACAAACCGTCCTGTACTCACACATAGCAGGGTGCTCCCTGGTGGGGTGCCTGGGGTCCGGCAGCAGATGGGCCGCGATGCCCCCCCTGTACCCCATTTGCCGGTATGAGGCGGTTTGCGCAGGAGCCTATATTCAGTGCAGCCGAGTTACAAACCGTCCTGTACTCACACATAGCAGGGTGCTCCCTGGTGGGGTGCCTGGGGTCCGGCAGCAGATGGGCCGCGATGCCCCCCCTGTACCCCATTTGCCGGTATGAGGCGGTTTGCGCAGGAGCCTATATTCAGTGCAGCCGAGTTACAAACCGTCCTGTACTCACACATAGCAGGGTGCTCCCTGGTGGGGTGCCTGGGGTCCGGCAGCAGATGGGCCGCGATGCCCCCCCTGTACCCCATTTGCCGGTATGAGGCGGTTTGCGCAGGAGCCTATATTCAGTGCAGCCGAGTTACAAACCGTCCTGTACTCACACATAGCAGGGTGCTCCCTGGTGGGGTGCCTGGGGTCCGGCAGCAGATGGGCCGCGATGCCCCCCCTGTACCCCATTTGCCGGTATGAGGCGGTTTGCGCAGGAGCCTATATTCAGTGCAGCCGAGTTACAAACCGTCCTGTACTCACACATAGCAGGGTGCTCCCTGGTGGGGTGCCTGGGGTCCGGCAGCAGATGGGCCGCGATGCCCCCCCTGTACCCCATTTGCCGGTATGAGGCGGTTTGCGCAGGAGCCTATATTCAGTGCAGCCGAGTTACAAACCGTCCTGTACTCACACATAGCAGGGTGCTCCCTGGTGGGGTGCCTGGGGTCCGGCAGCAGATGGGCCGCGATGCCCCCCCTGTACCCCATTTGCCGGTATGAGGCGGTTTGCGCAGGAGCCTATATTCAGTGCAGCCGAGTTACAAACCGTCCTGTACTCACACATAGCAGGGTGCTCCCTGGTGGGGTGCCTGGGGTCCGGCAGCAGATGGGCCGCGATGCCCCCCCTGTACCCCATTTGCCGGTATGAGGCGGTTTGCGCAGGAGCCTATATTCAGTGCAGCCGAGTTACAAACCGTCCTGTACTCACACATAGCAGGGTGCTCCCTGGTGGGGTGCCTGGGGTCCGGCAGCAGATGGGCCGCGATGCCCCCCCTGTACCCCATTTGCCGGTATGAGGCGGTTTGCGCAGGAGCCTATATTCAGTGCAGCCGAGTTACAAACCGTCCTGTACTCACACATAGCAGGGTGCTCCCTGGTGGGGTGCCTGGGGTCCGGCAGCAGATGGGCCGCGATGCCCCCCCTGTACCCCAGCAGCAGCCTGCCCCTCTGCAGAGCCACACTCAGCACCGCGCCCGGGGCTCGCAGCTCGGCCACACGCGAACGCCTCAACGCCGTACGGGTGATCTCGTACACGTGCACCGTGAACGAGTTCTGGAGAGGGACATATATTTATAATCTACACTAAAATTATAAAGAAAAAAGATTTGTATTCATATATAATAGGGCATAGAGGGGACAAAGCGACGTAAATCTGAAGCCAAAAAATATTACTAGATGGCAAGTCTAGTGTGATTCGACCGAATGACAGCTCGCGTTCATACTAACTGACATGAAGCTCGAGATTGAAAGTTTTTGTATGAAAATATTCCCAATACCCCCTCTATGCTCTATTATACTTTAATCTCTTTGTTTGTTATGAATAAAATCCAAAAAACACTGGGCCGATTTCAAAAATTCTTTTACAAATGGAAAGCTAGAATATCCCTGAGTAACAAAGGCTATATTTTATTATCGTATTCCAATGGGAACTACGCGGGTGAAACCGTGCAGAACTGATAGTTAAGTATATTCGACTTAACTCTGTAATAAGCAGTCTCTTACAGTAACAATAATAAAAAAGTGTTTCATTCATGTGTATGACCATTTCGGGTCGATGAATGGAAAAAACTGTGCTAGTGGCTTCTGATTGTTTAACTCTAATCAGGGATAGGGTAATAAAAACTTGAGCGTTCAAGCGCCAATTCTTACAAATGTATCAGATTTATAGTTTGTCGATAGTACATACAAGAAGCTGCGGAAAAAACAAAAGCAAAGAAACCCAAATCAACTATTTAAAAGTAAAAGAAATAATAAACTAAACATTGTGATTGTAGCGCGTCAGCTAGAATATCTTTGAGTTAACCTGAACTGAACCCTGGTGCCTTTGAATATGGAATCCAGTTTAGGAGTAGGCGATTAACGTACCTGCCGCTTGCAGACGACGGCGAACCCGTGCGCGTGCGCATGCAGCTCGCCCACGGCCAGGTCCACGGCGCCCTTGGCCTCCCCCAGCTTCACGCACTCCACCTCGGCGCACTCCAGGGCGCGCACCGGGACCAGGCGCACGTGGCGGCCGCGGCCCGCTATCACCACTGCAAGGAGACACTTTTAGGTTATTAGGCTGTATGGACCTCTCAACGCCACTTGGACGAGACGAACGTCATTCAAAAAACTAGTGGTCTGTAAATTCGGTTTACGGACGATAGTTTTACAGGAAAACATTGATGAAAAATTGCATACTGGAGTGGAAGAGAGACAAGCCCAACGCTTAGGTCGATCGTACCTCTCTATTACTTGTTCCTCGCTCTCGTTTGCACGCTAGGCTCAGGTGGAACGTGTCATTTTTTTCGAGCGTGCAGCCAGCGATTCGCACAAAGTCAAAGTCAAGTCTAATGTTTTTATTCAATCTAGGGGCTTATAAGTCCTCTTATTGAATTGTATAGTTAAGGAGAAGAAGCGGCACATCTCCTGTATTTATTCCTGAACGCCTTATTTAAGTTGATGATGACGCCGAGGATGAATGAACTCACCCAGCAGCTGTTCCTGTGGCACGTAGTGAGCCCTGTGCACTGGCGCGTGTTGTCTCCTGGGGGTTAGCTCTCCCCTCTCTATATCCACGAGTGCCAGCCCCGCCTCCCCCCCCACGCACACGCGGCCCCTCTCCACGACGCACGCGCACAAAGCACCACGTACAGCCGCCGCAGCCGCACTGTCCATTATCGTGCACGCAGAGTACACCTGGATAACGGATTTGTTGTTTGCTGGATGTTCCACGCGATTTTACACGCGTAAGTCTCGTTCCCGTGGAAAAATTATAGCCCATGTTACTCCCAGAGAAGTAAGCTTTCCATTGGTAAAATAATTTTTAAATCTGTCGAGTAGTTTTTGAGTTTATTCATTACAAACATACAAATATTTTCTCTTTATAATATTACTAGAGACACACCCCGGCTTCGCACGGGTGCAATGCTGATACTAAAACGTTCCTCTTGAATCACTCTATCTATTAAAAAAAACGCATCAAAATCCGTTGCGTAGTTTTAAAGATTTAAGCATACATAGGGATCTAGGGACAGAGAAAGCGACTTTATTTTATACTATGTAGTGATTAGTATAGAATTATAGACTAACGACCCGCCCTTCGCTTCGGTTTATATAATATTATCAGTGTTTCTCTACTATATTATGCATGTATTATTAAACCTCCCCTCTTGAATCACTTTATCAATAAAAAAACTCATTAAACCCGTTGCGTACTTTTAAAGATCACAGCATACATAGGGACAGACAGACAGCGAGAAGCGACTTTGTTTTACACTTAGAAAGGTCTATAGTCCAATAACAAGCCACTCTAAACTCTTCCATGAAGATTGGCCAAATATAAACAGCAGTACATCTCCACCGACGAGATGCTGGTTCCAAATGCAGTACTCCTAGCTAGAAGATCCAGCAACAAACTCAAGGGCAGTTTTTAATTTCATGTCCTCACAAGCATCTAGGTACTTCATCATAACTAACCCCATAATAGAACTTACACATTTGTCTGGTAAATTGTTCCGTTTGAGTATCCTGTGCAACTCGCTGAGCGCCACCACCCATTTCGTCTTCTCCGATTCAGATTCCGCTAGCATTAGAGTGTGAGATCGCTTGCCACCTTCCAGTTGTGACGTTGATATCTGCAGATAAATAGACAATACATACAAGAACCAGCAACAAACTCAAGGGCAGCCCTTTTAATCTCATGTCTTGCTAGTAAATATGGTTTACAATAATAATTATGATTAGCCTTATATAGCGTCGAGTCGGTTACAGATATACATACATAGTTACGGACATACATAATTAAATCATGGTAAATCAAAGGACGACAGAATATAGAAAATTTTTTTATTTGACAATACAATCGTGTCCTTATGTCAGTGTTGAATAGTTCTAAAAATATTGTCAACACATATGTGCTCTTAAGTCAAACACACGTACAGTTGTATATCGAATGTTCTATGGTACTCACCCTAAATATACATGGTATGTCCCGTTTGCTAGCGTGTATGACGTCGGACTCCTTCACAGATGTGACGCTGAATTCCGGATCCCGCATGTCAAGGACTTGACTAACACACACAGACGGTAGAGCATTTCTGTAACAAGTACATTGATGGTAAACACTAGGACTTGAAAGCGGTTAAGTAAGGTTACGCTAGCGGTATAAAATTACGGTATTCCTTTGATTTAAAGGAATAGCTAATTAATCTAGATAGATTAATTAGCTATTCCTTTAAATCAAATTAGATAATTAGATTAGATTAATCTAATTATCTAATTTTAAATTCATCAACATTAACCTATAAAGTAGTCCTCTCTTCTATTATTGCTGTGCCATGAACAGGGTCCATAAATTGATCTTACTTAGTTAAGACCACCTTGTAAACTTATGGGATGCATTAAATGATTGAGTGTTGAGCCAAAACGGTGAAGAATTACGGTTATGCTACCGGTATAAAAAAACGGTACTTGTATTTTTTTACGGTATCGTTATACCTTTATTTTACTAGTGCCTAACCGAAATTACACACGACACTAGAGGTTGGCGATTTCAGAGTAAAATAGATACAGGTCTTTCAGTTGAAAACATAAAGGACTGAAGGACTTGTATCCATGGTGATTTTTCACAGGCTACTCATGAAATCGCCCACCTGCAGTAAAAACCCTATTGCGTATAAAAGGCGCTGAAACAATGCCCGAAACATCAATCCATACTTCTATACTAATATAAAGAGGAAAGATTTGTATTTTTGTTACGAATAAACTCAAAAACTACTGGACCGATTTAAGAAATTCTTTCACCAAAAGCTGCAATATCCCTGAGTAACATATCCGTATTCCGTCGGGAACGGGAACTACGCGGGTTAAACAGCACAGATCCGATGGTTTATTAAAAAAAGGCAATCTTAATAGAAATCGGCTTCATATGACGGACATTCAGTCATTACTGTCAGTGTGTGTAGAATAAATGTCAAATAAAGACGATTCAGATTTCAATTACAAATAGATAATAAGGTCTCTGGCCTCATTATTAGTACCTCTAGAATAGTATAAAAGCCTTACCTGTCTTGTGAAATATCGTATAGGAACAACTTGAAATCACAGACAACAACAAACTGCCGCATCCAACCTTTCTTCACGCCACCAGGTTTAGGTACCTGCAAATATGGATTAAAACTGCTTACAATTCTCACCTAGTTAAGACCACCTTAATAAAATAATAAAAACACAATAAACTCAACTAACATTTTTGGAAAATGGCGCCAACCATACAAGAATATATGCAGAGATTTTTATTTGTTCCTCATTCATTTCATTCTGGGTAGGCAAAGGGAACTACATACAACCAAGTCTTCAGTAGATTTTTTTTACTGATATGAAATGAAAATGAAATTTAATGAAATGAAATCTAACCTAACTCATTGAATCAAATTATTAAATCTGATATTGAAACAAATTAGTAGCTTCTTTTTAGAAATATTTGCATGAATCATAAAAACTTCTATGATTTTTTTTTTTAATATTTTTTAATACAGTTGCTCAAAAAGTGGCGTATTGCAAGGACGTATAGCATTCGGGATGTGGGGATACAAACTCGAGCTTTTTCTTCACCTTTTCCGAACTCGTGCGTTCTCTTTCCCAACTGTCAAAATAATGTCTATTATAAAGAAAAAACCAACCAAGAAGTTTTTACTAAAAATAATTCATAGAAGTTTTTATGATTCTAAATGCAAATATTATTTCTAAAAAGAAGCTACTAATTTGTTTCAATATCAGATTTAATGATTTAATTCAATGAGTTAGGTTAGGTTTCATTTTCATTTCATATCAATAAAAAAATTCTACGGAAGACTTGGCTGTATGTGCATTGGGCATAGTTCCCTTTGCCTACCCAGAATGGGTAAAGTAAACAAAAAAAATCTCTGCTTCTATTTTTTTACGGTTGGCGCCATTTTCCAAAAATTTTAGTTCAGTTTTGGTGTTTTTATAATTTTATTAAATTGCTTAATTTTTTCGCAACTGTATTATCAACCCTCACCTTCAGCTGCGCCTCTGCTCGGGTAGACATTTGTCGGAACTCGTTGCAATGACAGGCTTTCCGCACTTGTAATGAAATATACTATTTATGTTACTGTATAAAGAATGCGTCACCTTGACGTATCCCTCGTAGGCGGTGCCCTGTCCGCGCGCGGGGTCGATGCCCAGCGGGCGCCTCGACCGCTCGGCCGGCAGCGGGCAACGTGGCGCCACTCTGGCGCAACACCGCGTGTGCACGGCCAGGCCGCACGTCTCGCAGACCACGCCTTGCCGGGTCAGACCGATCTATAAGGGGACATTTATATGTACAATATGTAACAGAACTGTTATAAAGTATATTTCGAATCATTTTAAATTAGAGCAGTCTGAAAAGCAGTAGTTGTGCTGAGACTCTAGCCGTTTCATTGACATTATGTACTTACTCATTCATTTATATTTATGAATAAGTGCAATTCCTGAAATTTGTTTGTTAAGTATCGACTACTTCATCGATTTCGACAATTTTTAACGATTTGTTTTTCCGTAAAATGAATTAGCATAGCTGAATTTAGTTAGGGCTACATATGGAAACCGTACCATTATTGCTCTTTATAGAAAATTGGTTAGACAAAAGTAAAGTTCGAATGCATCATATTTTTTTAAACAAATTGGGGTGTATGGTATAAGGTGGAATTTTCTAACGCCACCTGGAGGGAAAGTACTCTAAATACTGGAGATAGAAAATTTTGCTCAAAGGAAACATTCCTTTATTTTTAAAAAGACACAAAACTGCATTCAAAGATTTGTGAAAATTCGCTTGCCACACCCGGAAATCGAACCGACTAAAAAATCACATTGTACTTTTATGGCAACCATCGAGTGTTAATGAAAAAATTACGTCAAAGATAAACATAAAGTTTGTTAGAGATTTGATTTTTATGATTACCGAAGCCGAAGATGCGCTTGAAGAGAAAAAGGTTTGTTACTATTGAAATGACAGCTGTCACAGTTCCATGAAAAACATCTGATTTTAGCTCCCACACTGAAGACTCACCATGAGCGAAGTACAGTGGTTGCACTTGGTTGGACTGCTGAACGTTCTAACTAGGAATTGGTGTAGTTTCTGCTTGCCGGGCACAACGGGACCCATCGACGGATCCTGCAACAAAAACGAACATGTATAATAAATAGATTGAAAATGAAAATAAAAAACTGAAAAAAATTTAAATGAATTACTGTGTACATAATTTTAACACAATCAAAACAATTTGGCAGTTACACATAAAAAAAAAACACATAACCAGGGGTCCCCAAACTAGGCTTAAGCATCTGTATCTTGGGGAACCCTATGTGCGTGTGAGGGTAGTTTTATTTTAATTATTTTGTTCAGTGTTATTGATTAAGGGTTGATTGTTCAATAGTCAGTTAAAAGTTATCTGAAGAATAAACATCACTTGTCACTGTTCCTTTCTATTGTGTCAGAAAAAAAAATAAAGAATTACACTTAGAAAAGTTAATAGTCTAATAACAAGGCACACTAAACTCGTCCATGAAGATTGGCTAAATGTAAACAGCAGCCCATCTCCACCGACGAGTTGCTGGTTCCAAATGTACCCCGAGAAGAACCAGCAAGAAACTCAAGGGCAGTGACAGAATCAATATATTCTCCCGATAAGGTTTATCTGACGTTCGGTAGAGGACGACCTAGCGTACTTACATCGACCATATCGGCGATGTATTTAAGAAAAGCCAGATAAAGAGTACCCGAAACCGACGAGCATGCATAAGTCGTGCACGCGAGATCTGAAAGGTTCGTAGCAAGGAGCAGTCTTGTATCTTCCTACCCCAATGGAAAATAGGCGTGAGATTATACATGTACTCGTATCTAGATTTAGAAATTGTAATGGTGTAAGAACAGTGAGAGCCTTGTTGGCATTGAGCCCGCTTCTTATGAATGCACCGTGCCGGGATGGAATCTTGAAGAGGGCCAATGAGTCTTTCTAAAACTCCTTATTTTTACTTTTCTAAAACTTACCTGTTTATTCTACCTGTGACTTTTAGAGGGTCCAGGTGAGAAGTGGATATTTCCAACAATAGAATACCTCTGCCGACCCGGGGATAAGGCAGAATTTATCTCTAAAATGGCCACAGACTAGTACAGTATTACATACCGTTGACATTTCACTAGGCGAACTCTTGCTGGACGCCGGCGACGCGGCTCGGCCCTCCAGCTCATCTTGGGACTCCACTGAACCGCTCAGCGCGGCAGACTGCTGGGACCCGTACATCAACTGTAACATCGCTCCTGTTATTCATTGCTAGAAGCAAACCAGTGGGTCTAAAATGGCCACTTTGAGCAGTTCCTCCTTTTATGAATTCCCAGCAAATCCTAAGCAATTCCTCTAAATTTCGTAAAATGGTACCTCATTTTAGTTATTCACTGACAATTCAAATCATTAGCAGATTCGTATTTGGTGAAAATTTCGAATATGAATCGAAATAGGATCCTATTATGATTCACCCGAAACGGCCTTTTTAGACCCCCAGAATCCATAGCATTCCACAGCGATGCAAAAATGACAAAAGGTTTCCGAAAGGCAAATCAAACTAAAACTAACTGACCGACTGTTAATCTTATGTTAACGGCTCTGGGGCCTTATTGTCTATTTATAATTGTAATCGTCTTTATTTGACATTTGTTACGCTATCAGTGCTCACTGGCTGTATTGGCAGATGTACGATGATATTATGAATACACCATAAACAAAAAAAATCACATGACTTGCCTTACCACAGATAACACAGCAAAACATGCACACTGAAAATCAAGCAAATACATGCAAAACATAATAAGTTTTAGGAATGCGGATATATCAGAGAAGTGTGGTTTGAAAGAAGATGTTGTGACAAGGATAGAAAAGGGTATGTTAAGCTGGTTTGGTCATTCAGAACGTATGGATGAAAGAAGAGTAACGAAAGAGATTTATGGTGCGAATGTTGAAGGATGCAAGGCAAGAGGACGCCCCAGAAGGACGTTCACGGATCAAATTAGTGACGTCCTTCAAAAAGCTGGGGTACGGAGTGCGAAGAATAAAATAGCGTGCATGAAAAGGCTTATAGATGTGAAAGAAGCGAAAGAAATATGCAGAGATCGAGCAAAGTAGCGATCCATCGTCTCTGCTTAACCCTGAGGGAAGAAGTCGTGAGATGTACGTACATGCAAAACAAAACAGAAATTGCAAAAAGAATACCTTTGCATTGCAACAATGCTGAGTATTTCGGTACCGATACCCCGGCGACATCTGACGGAACAAAACGAAAATGCAACGGAAAGTGAGGAAGCGGCAAAGAAATTGCACTGTGATATTGAGGTGCCTACAGGTTTGTAGGAAATACTACTAAAGTAACTCTCTCGATGGAGTAATCTCTGAAAATCTGTAGGCACCTTTACTAAGACTTACGTGATTATTGTAAAGAAATAAAATTATACAGGCCCGTATTACAGAACGATACATAAACATCGAAATGTCACAATGAGATACCACTGTATGAGTCATATAAATCTATCTCCTTCTAATTTTGCTTCAGCAGAGTTTCATGCTTGAAAATCGTTCTGTAATAAGGGTCGTAGTCTACACAAAATAAAATGTATGTGATTTTGAATACGCTATTCTAAAATTAATATATTTCAAGGTTATCTGCGAATGGGTGTGTGTAATGGTAATGTTAGCACTTTTATTAATCACAAACACCTGTCTTAAATACCTATGTTAAAATAAGTTTGATCTGTGATATGAAAGGAACTTTTATCCAATTTAATCCGCGTATTCACGGTAAAGTTACTACGACGCTACTCGCATAATATACCCGTGATATGAATGTACTCGGATGCCTTCTACAAATAAATGCCGAGCGCGCTGTACCGTGAAAACGAAGTTTTATTCAACAATCATCCTTATGGAAACCTGTGTTTAGACTTGTATTTGAATGACAAGCGTACCTTTTGTTCATTGTTGATCATAGACGGCACATTGTCGTAATGCCTTTCCGTCGGCGCTTCCTTCAAGAACTGGTCTAAATAGCTCAACTGCGAAGGGGGCCGGTCCAAAACTGAAAATTACATGAACATTTTAGTTTTCAGGTAAGAATATAAAAGTTCAAAAAAATAGGTAAAACAAATTATTAGGGGTAAAAGAAACACTTAAACCAATCCCAACCGAAACCATGAACACAAAATATACATTGAAATAATATAAACAATCTTATTAGATACATTATTGTGTGCAAGTGGTGACCTTGACTAATGAATTCGTCGAGCACCGCTCGGTTCCAATAACACCGGCATTCGGCACCGTAACAATTAAAATCAATTGTGTTTTATTTTATTGGCTTGAGAGGTTAAGATCTATGTTCACCGGCACTAAAGACCCTTTAAACAATTAAAACCATACCAATAATCACCGTATTACCTAAAGCTTTTGAGCTGATAATATTTTTACAACTCCTCATTAACATTCAGTAACAGCTCACTGTCTAGATAAGTCTTATCTGACATAAGATGAACGATCGACAACAGAATTAAGAATCCTAACAATCCCCACTAACTTGTCAGTTTCACAAGGTTGTCACTTGCACGGAATGTACAAAACAGGTTTTAGTCAATAAATTCCGGACTGCTACATGCATTGGACGCTTACACGTTTGACAATACAAACTAGAGCCCTTTGCGAGGCAACATTCAACAACTGGATATATCATGTAATCCTTTTAATCTAAAAAGAGTGCTCCGAATTCTCAAGCTCGCTTTACTCGCTCCCGATTAAGGTAAACAAAATATGAAAATGTAGTTACGATTCTGAAAACCAGTCATATATGTCTCAAAAGTAAGAACCTATCATTTAAATAGTGCTACGAATTATTGAGCTCTCTTCAATCGCTCCTGATAGAGATTTTAATAGAAAAAAAAGTTTTTTTATGGTGCTCAAATAATACTACCATACCAATTATAACATGGGAACATATCGTCTTGAACGTGTTATTTAAATAGTTGTGAAATATCCAAGTCCTTATATATTTCCATTGAAAATTTGAATGTTACCCCGTTTAGTACTAAGGTTGTGTTTACAAAAGGAATAAATTGAACAATAAAACAGATTAGTTAATACCTAAGTGCGTATACAAACAAGTGTTAAAGGAAAACGGTTGTTCAGCGCATTATGTGGTGTTACTCGCCTTCACAATTAATTCAAGGCAAAACACGTTAACTCACAAACTTCAAAATGTACGATAAGGTCTATATTCGATTGGTCCGTCACATCCATGCCACCGGAACAAGCTCAAGCAAAAGCGAAGCGATTAACAAAAAAGAAAACTTGGTTTGCCGAATCTGTTTGTCGTCGCTGCTTTGGAGTCAAATTAAATATTTCCGAACCTATCTATCTATCACAAAATCTGTGAGTTCAATAACGTAACGGGCTGTAAAAAATTGCTATAATAGTCACTTTCTTTTTATTTGAATGAAAAATAAAATTAGTTTTATTTTTTGTCAATTAAAGTCTCTCCAATACAAAAAAAACTGGCACAGAATTTTCATCCCATCGTCACAATTTCAAAGATAATTGTTATGTTATCAAAATTCCGATAAAATAGCTTTGTGTTGCTAACTTACTAAGGTCGGGTTCCAAAGTATTTTGAAATTAAATCTTTTAGTAAAACTTATTCTTTATTTGACGAACCCATGTTATCCCGGTCAAGCAGAGGGACCCCGAGGGCGAAGATAACAATCTTTAAAAAAACCTTACCGGTTATACCCCATAAGCTTAACTTGACCATAAAGAGACTGAATTATTTTAATCGAAGACCCGCAAAGCAGTGACGACTATTCTACATAAAAATGAATTTTCCTTGACACTTGCTCGTATTTACAATATGAGGTAGCTATAAAAAATGGTTTTCTAGGACGCGGCACAAAGACAAAACTAAAACTTACACCTCTATACATATGCATGTTACCTGTTGTTTACAACGAATATATTTAAAATTACACCTATACAGAATGAATTTATCAAGTTGGCGTGGATGGGTAAATCAGAAAAAATAAAAAAATTACTGTAATAATGTGTTTTTTTTTTCAAAATCAACATGTTCGATTCCTGGCTAGGAAAATTGATTTTTCAAAAATCCAAAAATGTAATTTTAGTTGACATCAAAATCGGGCCCCATACTCCTTTGAGTACTTTTCGATATTCCTCATAGTTTCTGATTTAGCCAACCACGCCTACATGAAAAATTCACATGTATATAAATACATTTATTTAATAAAACCTGAAATATATTATAGTATTATTCATAAATCAGGCAATATTGCCAAGTCTACAGGTCTAACTGGGTTCCTAATATAAATGAATAAAACAACAGACAACATTGTATGGACAAAAAACGCACATAACATTTTCTACATCTAGGACAAGTACATATACAGTGTAACTGAAACAGAACGAACCATTCTCTTCTTTCCCGCTCCAGTAAGTGGAAGACTTGGCTGATCCTTGCCTCGCTGCGTGCGCATAACTTAAGACTTACTTGTCATGTCAATAAAGGCTACTTTGATTTGTCAACAAATGGCACTGCTTAGAAATTACATATATCACTTTTTTTAACCCCTTTTATTGAATTGTTCCGGTTTTCTTTATTTATAAAAATAATAAACCTGAATTTATATTTTTGTTATTTTGGGCATCCAAATTTAAAACCAGAAACCAGAAATTATTATTGGAACGATTTATAACATTTCTTTATTTTAATCAAAATCAAAATATACCCATTTTGATTTTCTTATTGGCAGAAACTAATGTTGCCTTCCGGCTAGTTTTGAGTCAAGAGTAAGCCCATCATTAATAATAAAATAACAATAATAAATGTTAGTGAACGATCACAAACACTAGTAGCATTTTTGTATTCAGTTCTTAGCGGTGTCTTCTAGTGACATTAAACAAAAAGTAGCCTTTAAATGTAAAATTGTGAGTTCGTGATGAACACGAATGAGACACACGAAATAATGTTCAAGTTTACAGCGTGTTCAAGAACACATTTCAGTACTACATGAATGAAATATTTTTTCTTGAACACGACTATATATTATGATACAACTAAACATAATAAAATAAAACAAAACATATAACAAGATGAATTCAACAGTTTTAATAACTTATACACCGAAATATACAGCGCACAATTTAAGAAGACATTACATTTCTCGTAATAGTGCCCGAGATTAAAACAATCATACGTGATAGTTGTAGAAAATAATAGATTCGATTTGACTGCCATCATAAAGGCATCACTGGTCATGATTCTATTACCCGCTTTAAACTACTCGCGAAGTTACCCGAAGTTGCACGAGGACAAGACTGTAGTATCACTTCGTTCTACTTCGCGTAACACTCCTCACAAATGGGTAAAGCGCGTTACGCGAAGTTTAACTGCATCGAAAACTTCGGAGTGTGGAGCGTGCATATTATTATTATTTTTTGTAAATCGATTTACTTCGGTTATTGTGATCAAAGAAACTTCAAGCGAAGTTCGATCAATTTTATACGAGTCGCTTCATTCGAATATTTATTTTGTATTTTATGTTAATAATGATATCGAAACAATAATTTGCTAAAAAGTGGGTCCTTCCAAAAATGGAATACCATTTTACCGTTAATTATTTTTCTACAGTTCTATTAGAAGTATGTGTATATCATAAAACGATTTTGTTTAAAAAGAATATCTAAAAATTGTAAATGCAGTATAAATGTGCCAAAGATAACTTAAAAAATATGTAAACACAAAACGGATGCAAAAAGTGTGTAAAACAGATACGAAATAATCTCATACATTTTGTCAACTCAAATATACAGGATGGTCCTTAAATATTGCTAACAGAAACAAGTGCTTATTCACTGAGATTCTACATGGTGTACTAAAAACTTAAAACTAAACAATAAAATAATAATCCTGCATTGCACTTCATTAGATCGATGATTATTTATTCATCTTTTACAGATCCTAACAGCATAATGACTAGTTCGGATGGCCAAGGCGTAATAAATACATGTTTTAGTAAAAATCTTTGGTAATAAAAAACTAATTTTTGTTTTCGACTAGACTGAAATTCCAAGACTAGAAATATTGTAACATCTTTGGTTTAATATTATGTCAATTCCGAAATTAAAACCAGCAATAGAATTTTGAGCACTAACATACCTAACCTACAAAAATAACCAATCAAAATATAATAAATAGATTTTTCAAAAGTATAAAAATCATACATACACATTTGTACATGATGGTGTAATTCATTTCATGTCATGGGTGGCGTAAACATCGTATATTAATATTCAATACGGCAAGATTGACGTTTTTAATGAAATGGAGCATTTGTATCGTGACAAATGATAATTGCCCTGTTTAAAATGTCGTAGCTTGTAATCTATCTACATTGATATTATAAAGACTTAAAAGTTGTTGTTGTGAGAAAACCCGCAGGTCCCAGAATTGTGTTTGAAATCAATATTTTTAAACTTAATAATTCAATTTTGTGCACGACTGTGATACTGGCATTTTCTACAGGGCATTTAAAATGCATGTAGCTGACACACAAAAATAGAGCCTGTGCATCATAATAATAAAGTCTAAGATTCGTCAATCGTATATCTGGTGGTACACCAACACAGCCACGCCCCATAGACATGAAGTCACCCCTATAAACAGAGGTAGATATGGCCTCAGCCAAGCACGAACTGTCATACCAAGTACAACGCAGGAGTAATAAAATCCATTGCAACAAGCAAAACAAGCAGCCCCGTCTCACAAGGCCACCAACATAATAAAAGTTAAAAACAAATTAAATGCCACAGATAATACATGATAGTTACAAGTAATGCCACAGACAATAAAGGTTACAACAATAAAAAATACCATTTCCAAAATGGATTTAAACCGATCATACAACGTTTGGAATTCCGAAATCACAGTTCCAATTATAAATATTTTCACAATATTTTTTTTCACAGATCAAAAAACCGATAGAGTCCATAGATAGTGCCGGTTGTTTTTTTTTGGTGTTTTGTCGATGGTTATTTCCGTTTTTTCCGTCGCGGACGACGTTGGACTTTGTGGTTGGAGCCCAAAGATTCCATAGCGTTAGGTTCGAGACATGTCGTCGTGACGTGTCGTTTATAACGTTTCAATTTGTGAATTGGATGGGATTGTGCGGACACATGGAACGAAAACAAAAAGAAAAGGTGCACTAAATAAACATAATATTATACTGTACATATACTGTGTGCTGACAAGATTCTACATAAATAAAATAAAATATACTGTAGAAACATCACTTTTATTGCTAAATAAAAAATAAATAAACAAAAACTTGTAATACATAAATATATAGATATAATTTTAGCACCAGAGTTCATTCTATACCTCAATATTTATCAACTCAAGGTCCTATTCGGGAGTATAATATTTATTCAATATACATAAATGGGCCTAGAAGCAGCTACGCTTACAATTGAAAACTAGTTTTCAATGAATAATCAGTAAAATAAATCATAGTTGCCTCATTAGGAATGGACGAGTGTTTTTATTAACTACCGAATGTGTTTTAACAAACTCAATAGTGTATTTGACTGTTTCGAAATTAAATTGCGGGAAAGTATTCAAATGTATTTCGACTTTTGTTTTACAAATATAGCGATTATCAAAATGATAAATCTATCAAAAATTAAATCAATTGAATACTAAACATGATGACGTCAGTTTATAATTCAGTACATTTTTTAGATTAAATTTGCGTTCTAGCAGAGATATGCGACATATATCTTATGATGCTCTCCCAAACGAAAAGAAATGGCAAACATTTGGCAAAGAAATAACCAAAATATTACCTATATAAAAAATATACTCCATTTATATACATTTTTATTACTGCATAGACACAATTCTATCATGTGTCCTTTTAAAGATGATGAAGCAACTCTGGGACGTATTCTAACACAGCTGTGATACGCTAACAGTCCCCACTCAAAAGACTAAAGTAGCGTGACAAAAGCGAAGCGAGTGTTTCAGATTTTTTTGACATAACATTCCGCAAGAGTCTGAAAGAGCGGTGACAATCTTTACATATACTGGGAGAGGGTATTTTGCCTGTTATATACTAACTATTCTTGACAAAGAGAATATAAGCGACAATTCTCTATAGATAACAAATTTGACAGAAATCTGACCTAAAACACATGACTTGGTAACATTCGCGTGAAGTCTTAAATCCCAATTCTCTCTTTTCAATTCGCTCACGTCCCACTTCGCTCAAGCCTTGCTTCACTAGAAAGTTACTTATATCTCTCGTTATATTAATCCAGACTAAATGTATCTGACACTAAGAATATGAGTAACAATTAGCTAAAGATCCTAATGAATTTCCCAGAAAGCCTGGCAACTGGCAAATAAATCTGTCATGCCTCCTTCCCTCACTTCTCATTTCTCTCACGCCCCACTTCGCTCAAACCTCAACTCTCTCACCACTTCACTTCACATTCCTCACTTCGTTCACGCCTCGCTTCGCTTCCGCCACGGCACCTTCTCCGCGCTCGTACACTCGCTCCCCGCGCCCCCGTACCCGGTATGCTCGACGTAACTGACGTACCCAGTATACCCAGTATACTCACACGAGTTGCCGGGCTGGTGCGATGCGTCGAGCCTCGCCTGCATGTCCCGTATGTGCTGCTCCTTGCGCTTCATGTCGTGAGCTAGAGAGTCTAGCCGCTGTCGCGTCTCTAGCAGCTCTCTGTTGTCGAACGATATGAGAATTAAATAAACGACGAAGAAAAATATAATACTACACAGGTCTGAGATTTAATATATCATATATTGTACCTACTTTGTTTAGAATGGGGAAGACACTGTAGCCTGTAATACAGTTATTTAAACTAGCACAGGCTGCGGAACTTCAATATTTATTTGCCATTTTTAGAAGTAAAGATTATTATTATTATTAATTAAGAGGGTCAAGCAGCATGCATTGTTTCGGAATTGTTACCAGACCAGACCGACAGACAGTATGTAACGATGTATGGATGTTTGTTCCTCTTTCACGCAAAAATTACTGATCTGATTTTGATGAAACTTAACAGATACATAGCTCATACATCAGAATAACACATAGGCTACATTATATCCCCGTATTCCCACGGGAATGGGAACAGAATAATTCCGAAAAGAAATCTTGGTTAATCAATATCTCCGCTAGATGATCGGCATACCTCTGGCTGGCTAGCAGTTCGGCCCTCGTCCTGCTGAGCTCCTCCCCGACGACCTGCTTGGCCTGGATCTCCGAGTGCAGCGACGACTGCAGCGTGAGGATCTCCATCTTGTCCAGCTTCTGCGAGCGCCTGTTGCGCCACCCGCCAGTGCCCGCGCCAGCACTAACCCCCGCCGGGGACGAAGGCAACGCACCCCGGGACCCGCTCGCTGGGGGAATAGGGTAGGTTTTTTGAAGTGAAGTGAAAACTTCTTTAGCGGCGTTGAGCACTTTTGTGGGATGGGTAAAAACTGTGAAACTCGCGTCAGGTCACGTGTGCTGATCGAAAAACCGTAAGACGGTTGGAGAGTAGTGTTGTAACACCGAAATCGATAATCAAGTTTTCACTTCTGCCGGCACTCCCGGAGTGCAACCCGTGTTTTTTATTTATATAATGGCACCGCATTTAGCATTTTGCCAATGTCAAGTAATTTAATTTTCATGTCTTTAGTTTTCAAAAATTATGTGTCTTTTACACTTTCAACATTATTCAACATCCCTTGCTTATCAACAGTATAATGATAGCACTTTTACTGAAGACTTCGTTGTAACATCTTGAGGCAATCCAAAATTTCCATCACTCGATTTTATAGAATTTCCCATTCACTGCACACTTTCACAGACACTTGCCACATATTATACTATCACGTATATGAGTCAAAACCCTAAAAAAGGAAAATTTTACAAAAATCATGACGTCCCTCTTCGGATTCCCGCCAAAAAGCCCCGTCGGAGCCTTTGCTCGAGACCTAATAGGGTAGTTGACAGTATTGAAAAGCGGTGATAGCCTTAGCCCCTTTTCACACGTACCGGTTTCCACCGGGCCGGTGCCGGCTACCCGGCAGCGAAATGTATGGCCGATTGCCCGGTTGCCCGCCGGTACGTATGAAAGGGAACGTACATGGTCATATACTTTGCCGCCAGCCGGCTACCCGGCAACCGGTACGTGTGAAAAGGGCGAAAAAAGAGCCTGCTTCACATGATGAAAATCAGTGGGGCTCGGGTTCGAATCCTGGCATGTACCAATGTGTTTATCAAAACTTACGTACATATTTATCAATATGTCGACCGTGGAGGAAAACATCGTGAGGAAACCCGCAGGTGAGGAATTAATTCTAAGACATGTGTAAACAGAGCCGGTACGGCGATGGGCTCACCACCTGTCACGTTTAGGGGTCCAAAGAATATCTGGTGAAAAGTGGGTATATCCAGAAATGGAATACCTCTACCTCCATACATATTTATCACTAGCTCGACGGTGAAGGAAAATACCTTGAGGAAACCCGCCCCAGAATTAATTTAAGGCATGTGTAACAGACTTGGTAAGGCGATAGGCTCACCACCTATTACATTAAAGGATTCAAAGATTGTACTGGTGAAATGTGGCTATTTCCTAAAATTGAATACTTCTGCCTGCTAATGATACAAGGCGATACAATTTTTTTTTATATCCAACAGACTCGGCAATGCCCTCAGGTCGTCTATCTACCTCGTGGCTCCGTTACGCTCGCCAGTTCGTAGTCCTAACACCTACCGTGTTTCAAGTATTCCAGCTCCTCTGTCATCTTTGTAGCCAGCGCTTGTAGGTACCCTCTGGCCTCTTTCTCGTCGGCCACCCACCGGATGATATCCGCTATCTGATAACAAGTACATGATTTTATTAGAGGGCAGTGATGGCTCTGTATGACGACAAAATGAATAAAAATTAAAATGTATTTATTATGTAGGTAGAACAGTCAATAGTCTAATAACAAGGCACACTAAACAGACAGCTGCGAAGGTCCCTGGGGAAGGTACTGATGATAATTGCTGTTTCAATGGTTGAGTTATTTATCACGATGGTGCAAAAAAATCCCCATGTGTGAGGAAAGACCCTTAGCTCAGCAGTGGGCTGTTACAGGTTGACGACGATGATGATAAAAAAAACACCGTGCGGCTGTGGAAGTAATTCCATAAATCAGGATTTCACTAAAAACATACATTATTTATCACTAGCTCGACGGTGAATGAAAAGATCCTGAGTAAGTTTGAAGACATGCCATGTGTGATCCAGTGCGGAGATGGGCACCACCTTTTACGTTTAGGGGTCCAAGTAATACATAGGTCACACTAAAAGTTTCCGGAACTGGCCACTTACATAAACAATATTTAAAAAGTAACTACAACATTAGAAAATTTAACTCTTTGGCTGTAGAATGCAGTTTGTTTCATCTGACTGTCAATTGTTTTTACATTGTGGCGCTATTTTAAAAATTGCGTGTCTACATTAACATGGATTAAACTCGGGAAAATTTTTGTAGTATGATTTTCTACGATTTTAAGTATAATTTGACAGCTCAACAGAGCATCGCTCGGCTTCAATCTGCTTTTGGGGATGAAGCACCATGCAAGACGACTATTTATAGCTGGTTTCCAGAATTCAAGCGCGGTCGTGTCAATCTCAGTGACGAATCTCGCGATGGTCGCCCGTCCACCGCTGTGAAAAACAAAAACATCGATGCTGTGCTCCGTATGATTGAAACAGACAGGCATGTGACCTACCATGAGATTCGCGCATCCTTAGACATAGGCATGAGTCAAATACAGTCAATCCTACACAAACATTTGGGTGTGAGAAAGCTGTGCTCACGGTGGATCCCACACAATTTGACCGAGGCTCAAAAAACGGACCGCGTCACTTGGTGCAGTGCCATGCTTACCAGATTCAACTAAGGTACGTCAAATTTGGTGTGGGACATAGTAACAGGTGACGAAACATGGATTTATTGCTACAATCCCAAAACAAAGCAGAAATCACGCGTATGGGTCTTTCTAGATGAGCCGAAGCCAACCAAGACGGCGCGCGTGAAAAGTGCATCTAAGCGGATGATTGCTTCTTTTTTTAATAAAACTGGACACGTGGCTACTGTTGCTTTAGAGAATCGTCGTACCGTGAATAGTGACTGGTACACGACCATTTGTTTGCCGGCAATTATTGACGAACTCCGTAAAAATAACCGGAAACGTCGTATCATCTTGCACCACGACAATGCTAGTTCCCACACGGCCAGACAAACAAACGAATTTTTGAAGGTGAAAAACTTAGAACTTATGAGCCATCCTGCATACAGCCCCGACCTGGCACCTTGTGACGTTTTTCTGTTCCCAAAAATTAAGAACCAATTACGCGGTCAACGATTTTCATCACCAGAAGAGGCTGTCGAAGAGTATGAAAAACACGTTTTTGAGGTCACCACGGAGGAGTGGCACAAAAGTTTTCAAAATTAGTTTAATCGCATGAAAAAGTGCATTGACGCAAAGGGAGAATATTTTGAGAAACAATCAATTCATTTTTGACCTTTAATAGTATTTTTTTCTTATTCATTCCGGAAACTTTGAGTGCGCCCCACGTATACTGGTGAAAAGTGGATATTCCCAGAAATGGAATACCTCTGCCAACGCCCTCGATGATTAAAGCTTGAACATATTCTCTTTGTTTCCACTAAGCCAAAAAAGATTGCTAACAAAACTAGAACTTCACCTGGCTCTCCCAGTGCTGCATGGTCTCCTTCTTAGCCCTGAGCTCTTCCAACTCCATCTCCAGCTGTCTCCTTTCCGCTTGCCATCTTCTGCCGTTTTCCGCCATCTGTTGACAAACAGCCAACAGTACAGCAGAGGCATGTACATTGGTACATGCCTCTACAAAGTTAAGTTACAGTCGTTTTCTCGTAACAGGATGATTCGCCCTCAATAATACTTTCGAATCATACATTTAACTAGCGGTTCTGGGCGGTTTCACCCGCGTACTTCCCGTGGGAATACGGGAATAAAATATAGCTTATGTTACTCAGGGATCTTCTAGCTTTCCATTGATAAAATAATTTTTAAAATCGGTCCAGTAGTTTTTAAGTTTTTTCGTAACAAACATACGAAAATACAAATCTTTAATCTTTATAATATTAGTATAGAACAACATAAAAGTACATACAAAACAAGCACTATATTCACGGTCTTCACGGTGTATCTATCTGAGATTCTATACCGGTAAATCAGAACCTTTTTCTCCAGCCAAAGCACTTAAACACTTATCCCACGACCGACTACCACTCGACTGGCGATCGACTATTATCTTGATCGCAGACTGCGTATAAATTTTACAATATCGACAAGAACTATCACTCCACTAGTTAATTATCCTTATTAACTAATTAGTGAATAAGTTTAAAAGTGTTTTTCAAATCAAAACAACAGACATATTACATTAGTTAATTATACTCTAGATGCTGGCTCTAACATTGTACAGTCAAGATCACATGAAGCCTTGTAGTGCGAGTCTGACCTCTAAGGCGATTGTAATAAGAACGGTACAAAGTCCAATATGTCAAGCTCCACGTGCTCTTGACTGTACCAAAACATTTTCAAACCTATTTAACTTTTTTGTTTATTTATTTACTAATATGGTTTTCAATTATTTTATTTGACTTAATGTTCCAAGAAAATTATACACGTGGTGGAACTTAATGCCTTTTGGCATTATCTACCAGTCGGTCATCAAGCTAAACACGAACTCACGACATCTAAGGAAGTATAATAGGGAATTAACTCTAAAGAATAAAAAAAAAACGACTTCAACGGTGAATAAATTTTTTAGACTTGTGTTGATTTTTTAAAACCATTCGACCGATTATGATAACATTTAAATGGGAATCTGAAGTATGATCTACCAAAGAAAAAAATTATCATGAAAATAATTGCATAATTGGCGGAATAATTGCGCAACAAACATAAAAAAAACATACTGTCGAATTGAGAACCTCGTCCTTTTTTAAAGTCGGTTGTGTGGTTCGGTGACAGTTTACATTTTTCCGTTCCAGTTAATATTTGATCAAAAATTAACAAATATTTTTATTATTTTATCATTACAAAAATACAATATTTTTTTTAGTCGAAAGTAGAATGAGTAAAAACGAAAAATGTGAACTGTCACCGAACCTGTGCTATGTGAAATAGACTATATAGTATCACAATAATAGTTATATTTTGAAATCTGTGATATTTAAATATTTGGAAAATATCCTACTGAGGTGATAACTCACCGCATCCAGGTCTATGGCTAGCTTCCTGTTCTCGTTGATGAGCATCTGCCGGTCCTCGCCGTCGGACATCTGTTCCAGCCGTCGGTTCTCCAGCTTCTCCTTTGAAGTTTGCAGCTGGAAAAGTATATTATATATATATATATATATATACACATATATATATATATATATAATCTCACGCCTTTCATCCCCGAGGGGGTAGGCAGAGGTATTCCATTACTGGATATACCCACATTACACGAGATACATTGGACCCCTAAACGTATACGTAAAGTATATTAATGTAGTATTACAAACCGCAGGTAAGGCTCGGTTTCAAATCCTGGCATGTCATCATCATCATCATCAACAACCCGTAACAGCCCACTGCTGAGCTAAGGGTCTTTCCTCACACATAAGAATATTCGACCCCTATATTATTATATACTTGATAGGTGGTGAGCCCATCGCCGAATCGGGTCTTTTACACATGTCTCAGAATTAATTCTGGACCTGCGGGTTTCCTCACGATGTTTAAATTTGTGCTTACAATCATAGATTAACCCAAGTGCCAAAAAAAGTTTCAGAAACTCTCAAAATAAATATGTTTTTCCAAGTCGAATACGCAGATAACCGTTATACACACTCCAATAAAATTTACATACGGATCGCTTGCCAAATAATATCTAAGAGTGAATCAGAAGACTATGAGTCATAGTGACGTCACCACGCACCATATGGCCGTTGTTTTCGGCAGTCGTTGTATCGACTCGTTAGCTCAGTAGGTTAGAGCGCCGATATATAAATTACTTTGACCATCGGAGGGCGGAGGTTCAAATCCTTCACGAGTCATAGAGAGATATTAATATGTCTCTTATTTTTAATATTTATTTTTATTTTTTTATAAATTTTAAGAGCTATTCGTATTTTACTAAGAAACTGTCTAATATCCTATCACTACTTTTAGATAATTATCTTTTATTTGATACAAGTTTGTTTCCCGTGAATAATTTTTCTACAAACTTTGGCACACCTGTTCATTCCCGTTGGGGCTAAATTAAAAAAATCATTTCTTATCCGTCGTCTAGGTCATAAAAGGAATACCGTTAGTACTTCGGCTGTGCGATGATAAGTCAGTCAGACAATCAGATTTTCTGCCTTCATTATAATAGTATGGATATAAATAAAAGGAGAAACTGACTGCCGAAATCGCTGGGTTTGTAAACATGAAAATTCGCACAAAGGCTCCTTAAATGATGTAAGTGATCACTAAGAAGGAATTATTCAAAAATTCCCATAGGAAAGGGAACATACAGGATTCAAGAGGGTAACGTCACTGTGCATCCCGCTAGTATAGTACCCATGGGCCACGTCTAGACACCGGTCGGTATTATTTCCCCCATGTACAGGTGGTCAGTCCTGCTCACCTCCCTGGTGAGCACGGCGCGCATGGCGTCGCCCTCCTGGAGCTGCTCCCTCATCGCCGAAAGCTCGGAGGCGAACCTCGCCTGCTGCTGCGTCAGAGAGTCCTTGTACTGCATCTGCATTATTTCATTACACGTACATAATAATAATAAATTGTGGGACACAACTCAATAATGTTTTTTTAACCCTACCGGTAGAAAAAGAACTCTCTATAGATAGAAGATTTTTTTCGAACTAAACATTCCTTAATTAAAAAAAAACTGCATTCAAATATTTCGAAAATAAGCTTATTTCACTAATCGATAGGGTCAAATCTCACAAACTAATGTGCTAACTTAAATTCAAGGAAGACATAGATATTTAAAAATGACAAATTTAATAGGACGACACGTTAGTTGGTAAGTAAACCTCCTTCAAGGTATTTCTAATACAGTATATTACACACCTAGGAAAGTAAAACGAGACATGTCTCTCTGTGATCTGAGGCTTTCTTATTTACTTTCCGAGGTGTGTATACTTTTTGTCTGCTCGACGGACGGAGGCGGAAAGCGGCAACTCTTAGCGTTGCGGCTAAACGAAGTTGCCACTTTCCACCAGGAGAGATGAAATAGTATATTACACACCTATGGTAGTAAAATAAGAAAGCCTCAGATCACATGTTTGTAGAGCGGCAATATACATAAAGGGCCAAAATACATAAAGATGATATTTCAGTCTTTATGCATATTGCCGTGAAGTGGACGGTATTTTATGTAAAAAAAACAATTGAATGAAATTTCGTCCCAAAAATCTAAATTTTTTCTTTATTAAAAAATATACTAGCGGCCATATTTCGACCCTTATAGTATATATTTTCCTGATCATAAATATGCATAAAAATTTGGTTTGCAGCTTATACTCGATCCCTTTACTTATTCGCGGCCGGATCTTAGGCTAACAGTGGTACCTCTAGCGCGTCCACCTCGGCCTGCAGCCTGGCCACGTCCCCGGCCGCGCTGCCCGGAGGCCCCGCCGCCTCCACGCGCGCCCCCCTCAGGCTCTCCTCGCGCAGCTTGCGCTCCTGGTACCACATTTCAACAATAACAAACAATTCTAATCGTTGTACACAATTTTAACCTCTCAGACCATGAATCACAGACACAATAGATTTAATAGGGAAGTGTCCTACCTAGTCAAATCAGTTACTTTTTATGATCTGTCAAAACAAAATTTTACTATGGAAAATGTACTGAAATAGCAAGGAGTGACGTCATAGTTTCTAGTACTTAATTGCAGTACTTTTTTGATAGTTTAATTATTTTTAAATTTGCTATAATTGTAAATTGAAACTCGGAATACATATTTTGAAGTGTTTTGGGATAATCTTTTTAATGAATGACTACTTGCTATTTAATTTCGATGCTGTCAACTACCCCATATTGTGTCTCGGTTCCAATTGGAACCGGCGGTTCTTTACTGATTAATACTTTTGTAGATATTTTTTAAAATCACTCGATAGATTTCGATAGAACCCGGCTTCACACGGGTGCAATGCTAACACTGAAACCTTCCTCTTGAATCACTCTATTTATTAAAAAAAACCGCATCAAAATCCGTTGCGTAGTTTTAAATATTTCAGCATACATAGGGTCATGGGGATATAGCGACAGAGAAAGCGACTTTGTTTTATACTATATAGTGATTTAAATGGGACCAAACAAAAAAATAATCATATAAATAGGTTCATAATTGGCGGAATAATAGCGTAACATACATACAAAAAACATACGTGTTGGATTAAGAACCTTCTGATTTTTTAAAGTCCGTTGAAAATAGCTGAAATCGATCAAGTAGTGATACTGGACAAACTAATTTAAGGAATTGCGCTTATTCTGTTACAGTACGGCCGTTTTAACTTGGCTTCTCTGAACATAGGCTTCGCCTGCGCAAATCCCCCTCCTACCGCCATATGGTCGCTAAAAATGTTACTGCGCAGCCATTTGCGCAACTTCAGAGATGTCAAGTTAAAACGGCCGTGCTGTACCTCCGGTTACCTCACTCACTCAACGAAATGCAATGCATTGCTCTACGCAATTATTATTATTTACGGCCAATTCCGCCAAATTATTTCTGCTTAGCCTGATGGTTGACTGGTAGATAATGCCTTTAGAAATTAAGTTCGCTATTTGTACATTTTCTTGGTACATGAATTTAAATAAATAAATAAAACAATATTATAGATGCGAATATTAAAGTACCTTGGTGGCCTCGGCGATGGCCGCATCGAGTCTGGCCTCCAGCTCGCGGCGTCCCTTGTCCGAGCGCCGGATGTCCTGTCTGAGCGCGTCTATCTTCTGCATCGCCACCTCCAGCTCTTCCTCCTTGTCTCGGACCTACAACATTTTTTTATATAGTACTGCGCATAACGGTTTCACCCTCATAATTCCCGTTCCCATGGTATTTATGTCTAATCAAAAGCCTACAAAATAAGTTTCAAGCTTCTAGCTTTAAAACCAACGTAATTTCCATACAATTTTTAAACCCCTTACAGCCCTTTTTTCGCATTACCTTTCTCAGGCTTTAGACTATCTCTGTACTAAATTTAATTTAAATCAATTCAGTAGTTTAGGAGTGATTGATTAACATACAGACAGAGAGTTACTTTCGCATTTATGATATTACTAGCGACCCGCCCCGGCTTCGCACGGGTGCAATGCTAATACTAAAACCTTCCTCTTGAATCACTCTATCTATTAAAAACCGCATCAAAATCCGTTGCGTAGTTTTAAATATTTAAGCATACATAGGGACAGAGAAAGCGACTTTGTTTTATACTATGTAGTGATAGTGAAGTAAGACAATAAGGAAGTAAGGACGTTACTGGCTGATAATGGGTTCAATTCTACAACACCGTCTAAACCTCTTAATTTTATTTGACAGCTGCTAAAGCATTTTGCTATTCTAGGCAGTACTGTCAAAATCAAATGACAGGACTAAAAATGAATCTGACGTTCCTAATTTATCTGGCCAATTCAATTTAGGTTTAGCGACCATAAGGCTATTCTGTGGACGCCATTTTAAGCATTTTAAAAATGTCATCACGACTAAACCTCCTAAATTTAGCGGCGATTAAAATAGTGTCGCTTAAATTAGATTATAGGAAAAATCCCGACATATTTATGTTTGTGTTATTTTTCAAGATATGTTCCATATTTTTAGAAATAGTCAAGAGGGTTTTTGGTGGAAATACGAAAAGGGGGATCATGTTTTTTTGTAAAATTTATATTTTGCTGTATATTTTGGGTTTTGACTAATAACAGTGGTGGCAGGTGTCTGTGAAGGTGTGCAGTGAATGGAAAGTTCGATAAAATGCATAGGATCGACGTTGTTAGATTGCCGAAGTCATTTAAAGTCGATGATCCAAAAAGGGGTGTTGATGACTCAGTATTTTTGTACATGGACTCCAAAGCAAAGCCGTTTAACTAAGAAATTTGAAGATTGCTGGAGAAGAAAACAAAGACTGAGGACGAGGCACATGTCCCAGTGTTGCCCGAATAATAGTGACTTTAGTAAGTATTTGAAGTAAAACAAGAAAATATAAATTAAACCTATGTTAAAATGATAAAAATGGCATCGAAAGTAATCGTTGAGAACTATATTTACATATTAATAAATATATACACATTTATTATTGTATTTTTTTAAGATTTCATTCATTCGTTCACTCAGCTCTTTTTAGGGTTCCGTACCTCAAAAGGAAAAAACGGAACCCTTATAGGATCACTTTGTTGTCCGTCTGTCCGTCCGTCTGTCAAGACCCTTTTTCTCAGGAACGCGTGGAGGTATGAAGCTGAAATTTATATCAATTACTCAGGTCTACTGTCCCTTGAAGCTGTGAAAAAATCAAACTTCTAAGCCAACGCAATCAAAAGATACAGCCGTTTATGCCGCAAATTTTCGACACTTGCAAGGGAATCAAAACCTACAGGGTGCTTCCCGTGAACTCAGAATCTTGAAATTTGGTACGAAGCAACGTCTTATAGCATAGATGAAGGAAAAATTACGAAAACCATAAATTTGCAAGGTTGTACGGAACCCTCGGTGCGCGAGTCCGACTCGCACTTGGCCGGTTTTTATTTTATTTGTAATTGCAATACTATTCAACTTAGGCATTTTACGCTGTGGTTATAGACTATCTAAATTTAGTAACCATGGCGTTTTAGAATTGCATTTGGCTTAGCGGCTGCGTAAAACTAAATATAATTTAAGAAATTTAGTTTTAAGCTATTTAGGCAGTGGACGCGTAGAATTGAACCCAATGTAGCTTTCCATTGGTTAAAAAATCCTTAAAATTGGTTTAGTGGTTTAGACGTGAAAGCGTACCTAACAAACAAATTCGCATTTATAAAATTAAGTTAGGATTTTTAAATTCGTAATATCTTTTGAATGGAATGTCCGATTTTCATAGTTAAAAGTCAGATTTTAGTCGGCATTTCTATCAACTTTTAAAATGTGAAAAAGTAGTTATAACTAAAATAGCTAGACATTAGTATCGAGTTTTTTGTAGACATTAACATTGAAATCAAGGTACAAAAATTGTAATTTGTACTACCAGCTTTGAAAATAAAGATTTTTGTATTGTATTGTATTGTATACTTTATGATTAGCTCGACGGTAAAGGGAAAAATTTTAAAACCCGCAAATACCAAAATTGATTCTTAAGCATCTGCAGTAAGCACCCCGCTGGGATCCAAACATATACTGGTGAAAAGTGAGTATTTTCAGGAATTAAAAGTGGGCGATTACATGAGTAGCATGTGAAAAATCATATGAAATGACTTGATCAAGACCATGGATACAAGTCTTTCCGTCCTATATGTTTTCGACTGAAGAACTTGTGTCCATGGTCATGATCCAGTCGTTCCATATTATGATATTTCACATGCTACTCATGAAATCGCCCGCCTCTACCAGGAACTGAATACTTCTACCTACCGCCTCGAGGATAAAAGACGTCATTTTTTTGAACGATCGTGTAAAACTTAATCACGTCGGGATCACCAATACGGAGTTGCGGAGGTGGAATGCTCCTCCATCGTAAAAATAGTATTTTACGATCTAGGGAAGTAAAATAAGAAATGTCTCATACCACATGTAATTGTCTACAAACATGTGATCTGAGGCTTTCTTATTTACTTCCCGATGTGTGTATACTTTTTTTCTTTTCGACGGAGGCGGAAAGCGACAACTTTGTTTAGCGCAGCGGGTCAAAATTTGCCGCTTTCCGCCCGGAGAAATAAAAACGAAATATCTTCCTTTAGGCGAGGTGAGGTGATCGTGCCTGGGACCCGCGGTCCAACGGTTGATGTTGGTCAGTTGTATTTAAACAAACTCATTAGAAAACTTCGATAGCGCGGTTTAGAACTCGGCCGTCCATTGGTGCGTTTTACGTAGTGTCGCTACAAGCAATACAAAACCCACCTGCCGGGACAGTTTCTGCTTCTGCTGCCTCAGCTCTGACAGTTTGTCAGTCACTTCGTTGTACTCGGTCATGGCGAGATTGCGCTGCGTCACAGCATCCTTCAGCTCTTTGTCCTGAAAGTTAAAGATAACATTACTGTATGTACTATCGACAAACTTTCCACCTGATACATTTGGAAGAATAGTCGCTAGAAAGCTCAAGCTTTTGCTACCGTGCCCCTAGTCAAAGTTTAACAATCAGATAACAGCCAAGAATCGGTAATATACGATAAAAACATACAAATCTTTCCTTTTTATAATATTAATGTAGAAGTGACACCATGATAAAAAGAGTACAATGGGAGGTCTTATCACTATAAGCGATTTCTTCCAGACAACCTTAGGATGGATGTAACTGAGATAAACAGATGACAGTCGGTGGTGCACTAAAATTAACAACGGACGACGACTATAATTTTTAAACCTCAAGTGTTCAAAATCTGTAGGCACATTTTTTTTAATATCAGAGTGGCTGTGATTTAAATGCATACAAACCTGCAACCTCAACTTCTCCGACGAGTCCGTCTTATCTTTCAGCAGTTCCTCCTTCTCCAAAGTGAGGGCATTCACCATCACCTCCAAGTCTCGAACGCGCGTTACTATCTCTTGCGGAGAACCCGTTACATCCTGAAAATTTAACAAATAATAAGGCAGAGGTATTTCATTTTTGGATGTACCCACTTTTCACCAGATATTCTTAGGACCCCTAAACGTGATAGGTGGTGAGCCCATCGCCGGACCGGGTCTATTTACACATGTCTCAGAATTAATTCCGAGTCCTGCGAGATTCCTCACGATGTTTTCCTTCACCGTCGAGCTAGTGATAAATATGTACGTAAGTTTTGAAAAACTCATTGGTACATGCCGAACCCGAGCCTCACTGATTTTCATCATGTGAAGCAGGCTCTTTTAACTACATTTCCACAATACAATCGTCGTTTTGGCGTCATGCCATGCATTCATGAGAGATGTCATGTTTTTTGTATAATTTTCATTTTGCTGTATATTTCGGGTTTTGACTCGTATTAGTGATAGTATATTATGTGGCATGTGTCCGTATAAGTGTGCCGTAAATGGGAAATTAGATAAAAATCGAAGAGTGGACATTTTTCGATTGCCTCAAGAAGTCACAATGAAGTCTTCAGTAAAAGTGCTATTTTTTTACTTTTGATAACCAAGGGAGGGATGTAGAAAGTTTTGAAGACACTGTATTTTATATAAATAATATGTAACGTTTTAAAAATTGACTAGTATGCAGCAAGATTTAAACCTCACATTTCAATGCTTCGCCTTAACCCTTTAACGGGCATAGGCAGTTTTAATGGTTTTGAATCTTATGTCAATTACATAGAGTTCAATATTTGGGGGTAACCCTCTGCCCGTTTAAGTGTTAAATCTAGTTGTTCTTGAGTTCCTTTAATGTTTAAGGACCACTACCCACCTGGCCAGTGACGCCCGAGCTGAGCTGCTCGTAACACCTGATCTGAGCCTCCAGGTCGACGTTCCTCTTCGAAAGCGTGCCCAACTCCTCCTTCAGCTGGATCAGCTCTTCTGGAATTAATGGGAGAATCAACATAATCACTACATAGTATAAAACAAAGTCGCTTTCTCTGTCCCTATATCCCTATGTATGCTTAAATCTTTAAAACTACGCAACGGATTTTGATGCGTTTTTTTTTAATAGATAGAGTGATTCAAGAGGAAGGTTTTAGTATTAGCATTGCACCCGTGCGAAGCCAGGGCGGGTCGCTAGTACACTATAAGGCAAGGTGAAGTCTGACGCAATTAATGCTTGTTAATTTTATTTATCACTAGCGGTTCCGCGCGGTTTCTATGTTACTCAGGGATATTGTAGCTTTCCATTTGTGAAAGAATTTTTAAGATCGGTCCAGTAGTTTTTGAGTTTATTCGTGAAAGTGGGGATCCTCTCCCCACTCCCCCATTATATGGCAGAACAACGAATAAACTGAGTGAAAAATATTTTACAACCTATTCTCATACCCCAAAATATCATCAAAATCGGTCCAGCGTTTCGGAGGAGTTCAACCACAAACACCGTGACACGAGATTTTTATCTACAGTAATATTATAAAGAGGAAAGTTTTGTATTTTTGTAACGAATAAACCCAAAACCACTGGATCTATTTCAAAAATTCCTTTACCAATGAAAAGCTACATTATCAGGGAGTGACATAGGCTATATTTTATTCCCGTGTTCCCATAGGAACGAGAACTACGCTGGTGAAATCGCGCGGAACAGCTAGTATATCTATATATATAAAATGATAAACTGACTGACTGATTGGTGATGTATCAACGCACAGCCTAAACCACTGGGTCTAGAGACTTGAAATTTTGTACATAGATTGCTTATACAGTGTAGGCATCGACTAAGAATTTATTTTGCAAAATTCAACCCCTAAGGGGGTGAAATAAACGTGGGCGAGCGAAGCCGCGAGTAAAGCTAGTCACTACATAGTATAAAACTAAGTCGCTTTCTCTGTCCCTATATCCCTATGTATGCCTAAATCTTTAAAACTACGCAACGGATTTTGATGCGGTTTTTTTTAATAGATAGAGTGATTCAAGAGGAAGGTTTAAGTATTAGCATTGCACCCGTGCGAAGCCGGGGCGGGTCGCTAGTTGTATATAAAATACACTTTGAAACGTCAATAACACGGCACAATAAACTCGTCCATGAAGATTGGCTAAAAATGTATGTAACTGTTAGATGTTACTGACCACTACCGGCGTCCAAGGCAGCCCCCCCGGCCCTCAGCTCGGCGATGGTCTGAGCCAGAAGCGCGTTCTCTCGCTCCAAAGCCTTCAGGGCGGCTCGGTCGCCGGCGTTAGAGGGCGCCTGGAGATTGTAAAACAACAAGTTTGTAGTGGGGATGTGAAAATATTATCGATTTGTTAAATAAACAAAATCGATTATTAATTAATCGATTATTATTCCTTTTTATTTAATCTAATTATAATGTTATTAACAAATATGAATTGTAAAAATTTGAAATAAAAATTATTATTATAATATGGGTGTATAAAAAGAATTGCATAATTATAAATAAAATATTTCTTGCAACGCATCACACCGAGGCAGTGTTCCCAATAAGCTGGCAGCATTTTCCTCTTTGTATTGCCAAGCTTATTCTTTGGCAAAAATATAGCAACCACTCAGACCCGCATACTTTCGCCTCTTTATTATTTTATTAGCTATATTGATTATATTTTCACACATTTTAATAGATTTTTGTAACCCACATCATATGTGCGACGAATGAAGAAATTTAAAGTAAGTGAAAAATAGAAACACTAACAAAGTTTATGTTAAAAGGATAAAAAATAATCATTTTTCATATGAATAGATTTTTTTTTGTATAATCGATTTTTAATAATAGTTTTTTTTTAATAAATTAAATCGATTTTTCAAAAATCTATTATTTTTAAATTAAGAAAAATCTATTTTTAATTATTACACTTTTTTCGATCAATGACACATGTAGTGTCAATTATAGTATTGAATGGAGATTGTCGTTGTTGAGTTTTAAATAGTTGACTTTGTAGTGTTCACAGCGGCGGATTTGCAGTCTTGGCCGCAATAGGCCCCAGACCAAGTAGTAAGTAACATCCGCCCCTTTCTTGGCGGGCTCAGCAGCTGGGCCCTGAAGCACCACGAATCTTGCGTGGGAAGAATCTTGTGTTCACGTGTGTGCAAGAGATAGAGAGAGAGGGGGAGTGTCCGTGTTTGAGCATATGTATCGATGTAGTGTCTCTGACCTGGCTGGGCGCGTTCGTATTTTGGGTTCACTGGTGTTTAAGAGAGAAAGACAGAGAGTGTGTGTGCGTTGGAGAAAGAGGGGGAGTATGCGTGGTTTGAGAGTCACGTTTGAGTCTGTGTGTGTGTGTAACGTATAGTCGCGTAATATAGAGTTGATCTGACCTGTCTGGGCGCGTTCTTGGCGGGGCTGAGCGGCTGCGCCCTGGCGTGAGAGAAAGAGGGGGGGGCGTGTATGTATGTGTGTGTGTTAGAGAAAGAAGGGGAGTATGCGTGGTTTGAGAGCGTGTCCCTGTATAGAGATACTCGCGTTATATAGAGTTCCGCTGATATGGCTGGGCGCGTTCTTGGGCTCAGCGGCTGGGCCCTGGGGGCCAATTCAACTAAATGTCAACGGTTACAGTTGCATGACAATGACAATGACATGGTCAGTCGATGGTGTTATTTGCTCTGAAAAGTGTCAAAATAACACCATTGACATCTCATTGTCATCCAACTATGACCGTTGACACTTAGTAGAATTGCCCCCCTGGAGCACTGGTGTATCTTACGTGAGAAGTATCTTGTGTTCACGTGTATGTGTGTATTAGAGAAAGAGGGGGAGTATGCACGTTTGTTTCTATGCGTGTAGCATATGGTCACGTAATGTTCCCCTGACCTGGCTGGGCGCGTTCTTGGCGGGGCTGAGAGGTTAGGTCCGGGCGCACCGGTGTACCTTGCTTGGGAAGTATTTTCGGTTCACGGGTGTGTAAAAGAGAAAGACAGAGAGGGTGTGTGTGTGTGTTAGAGTAAGAGGGGGAGTATGCGTGGTCTGAGAGGCACGTTTGAGTCTGTGTAGTCACGTAATGTTCCCCTGACCTGGCTGAGTGCGTTCTTGGCGGGGTTGAACGGTTAGGCCCGGGCGCACCGGTGTACCTTGCGTGGGAAGTATGTTGTGTTCACGGGTGTGTAAAAGAGAAAGTGTGTGTGCGTTAGAGAAAGAGGGGGAGTATGCGTGGTTTGAGAGGCAAGTTTGAGTCTGTGTGTAGCATATAGTAACGTAATGTTCCCCTGACCTGGCTGGGCGCGTTCTTGGCGGGGCTGAGCGGCTGGGCCCGGGCCCCCAGGTCGGAGAGCCTCGAGCCCGCCGTGAAGGAGAACCCCACGAAGGGCAGGTGCAGCCCGCAGAAGGCAACCGAAGGCGCCGGGGGGGGGACCGCCTCGGACAGCCTAAGAGCGTTTCGATACCACTTCATTTCCAATCGTTGGAACCAAAGAGATTTAAATATAATAGCATAGAGGGGGCATTGGGAATATTTTCATACAACAACTTTGAAGCCTAAGCGTCATGTCCTTGTCATGTCAGTTAGTATGAACGCGAGCTGTCATTCGGTCGAAATTGTACTAGACTTATTCCACTTGGAATAACTTTTGACTTCAAATTTTCCTCGCTTTGTCCCCTCTATGCCTTATTATATTTTAATCTCTTTGGTTGGAACCAAGTTTACAAGAAAAAAACTTGAGAGCTGTCAAGGGACATTCCATCATTATTAGATTTATCATGGAGCTTCAACTATAGCAAAAAGTGTCGGTCGTTACAAAATTTGGTCTTAATTTTTTCCGGAGCGTTTCGATAGCACTTCATTGTAAATCGTTGGAACCAAGTTTACAAGAAAAAAACTTGAGAGGTGTCGAAGGACATTCCATCGTCATCGTCATCTCATCGTCATCATCATTATTAGATTTATCATGGAGCTTCAACTATAGCAAAAAGTGTCGGTCGTTACAACTTTTGGTCTTATTTTTTCCCTTTCGTAACGCGCGATTAGTAACTACGTGCCAATTGGTTGTCTGTAAAGTCGGTTTACGGACGATAACATTAAATGATAACGTCATAGGAAAACGTTGATGAAAAATTGCATACTGGAGTGGAAGAGAGATAGATGCGTCACAAGCCGAACGCTTAGGGCGATCGTGCCTCTATCGCTTGTTCTGCGCTCTCGCTTGCACGATCGGGTCAGGCGGAACGTGCCAATTTTTCGTGCGTGCAGCCGGCTTTCATCGATTTATACGATGTTATCACCTTAAAAATATTTAAAGCTTACTTTCTAGAAGTCCGAGTGATAATTTTCGGCTAGTGAAATCGCGAGCAATAGCTAATACTCTACATTTCTCAAACCAATAAAAAATAATCCAGCAGTAAACGCTTCTGTGACGTAGTGCTGAGCCGTGACCCTTTTGCTTGCACGATACGCTTTACACGACCATCTTCTTGTTCTGTACTCCTCTGTGTTAATTGTGTGTTTTCTATTCTATTCTAAACTATAGTCTATCACCCACCTGATGTCCGTGTCGTCGACGTCGAAGTTGGAGGTGTCCGTGGGGCTGGACACGTCCGGCACGAAGGGCGCCTGCATCTCGCGGAGATTGTCCCAGTCGAGCCCACTGAACCACGGGTGGCTCTGCAACAGTACCGCACACGTATCTACACTGTGTCCAGACAATGGGTCAGACCAGGACCCTCATTGCCTACTAGCAGCGCCCCGCAGTTTCACCCACAGTGCCCGTTCCCGTTGGAATACGGGGATAAAATATAGCTTATGTGTTATTCTGATGTATAAGCTATATAACTGTAAAGTTTCATTAAAATCCGTTCAGTAGTTTTTGCGTGAAAGAGGAACAAACATCCGTACATCTATACATCCATACATACAAAAAAAAAAAAAAACTCCGGCCTTTCCGGTCCGGTCCGGCGATGGGCTCACCACCTATCACGTTTAGGAGTCCAAAGAATATCTAGTGAAAATTGGGTATATCCAGAAATGGAAAACCTCTGCCTACCCCCTCGGGGATACAATGCGTGAAATTATTATTAGAAACTATTTTATTCATAGATTTTTATTTTTCATAAGCTACTTGACCAGATAACATCGATTATTACAAAAATTAAAAACTAACACGCTGTATATAACATAGAGTAGGTATCGAAATAACCCAACAAAAGTGGCGTTTTAGTGCGGTAGTGAAGTGATAATATATAAAAAAACCGTTTAGAAAAGAGTACAAATTTAGCCACACCTCCCACTTTAAAATCCGTAAAACCGGTTAGGCTACATGACAGAATGAAACATGTCTGCCATTTTTTTCTGTGACGGGACTCAATGTCACTAGACGCAAAAGACACTTAATTTATTGAATTCTAAACCATGAAACTGTACTATGCAGCTCAAATACACTGAATAAAGTAGGAACCAACATACCTTGAAGTCTTGAAGTCCATTCTTCCCCAGTCTGGTTTCCGATGAACAGATCAAACTCCTAATCAGATCTTTGGCTTCCTCTGACACCTGTAACAGACGGACGATACGATTAACGATGTTAAATAATAACAATAGATATAAGTTGCTCGCTCTAATCACCAGCATAAAAGATATACAGAAAACATATTGTGCACTAAATTTAAAATATAGACTTGGGAAAAAAACTGTATTATGTTTATCCAAACTAAATTTCAGATAATAATGAAAACGCTACATCTCGTAACTTCATCCTAGTTCCGAAATCATAGTGGCCCATGTTCTTCATCAAGATGATATATGGATAATTATTTTTATTTTATAAGAGAAAAGGGGGCAAACGAGCAGACGGGTCACCTGACGATTCTATTTGTAATCTTGAATAATGTTTTTTAATTTTGTCTTAAGTGATCCTTTACTAATTTTTACTTTTTCTCTTAATAGATCTATTTTGTTAAACTCTTTATAGTATGATGCGTACCTGTGCGGCGTGCTCGTCGGGGGGTGGGCAGTGGAACGACCGCGCGTGGTTCATGATCTTCCCGTACGTCTCCACCAGCGACTCCGCATAGAAAGGCGTCTCGCCGAACAGCATCTCGTACATGCACACACCTGTCAAACAATATTTAACTTTAACTCTTATCTATAAAGTTCAATTTGTATTTGTCTTCCAACTTCCTAAGTAACCTGCTAGTTAATAAAAAATAATAAACGCTTATTGACAATAGATTATAATAATAAAAGATTATATACTCTTAAATTTTACACTAAATAAATAGCGACAATAATATTTAATTTACTCGAGTAGTAAAATATCTGCAGTTAAAGAGTCTGCTCCTCTTTCGTGAGGCTCGGGTTCGAATCCTGGCGAGGGTAACCGGTTTTACGGATTTTAAAGTGGGAGGTGTGGCTAAATTTGTACTCTTTTCTAAACGGTTTTTTTATATATTATCACTTCACTACCGCACTAAAACGCCACTTTTGTCGGGTTATTTCGATACCTACTCTATGTTATATACAGCGTGTTAGTTTTTAATTTTTGTAATAATCGATGTTATCTGGTCAAGTAGCTTATGAAAAATAAAAATCTATGAATAAAATAGTTTCTAATAATAATTTCACGCATTGTATCCCCGAGGGGGTAGGCAGAGGTTTTCCATTTCTGGATATACCCAATTTTCACTAGATATTCTTTGGACTCCTAAACGTGATAGGTGGTGAGCCCATCGCCGGACCGGACCGGAAAGGCCGGAGTTTTTTTTTTTTTTTTTTGTATGTATGGATGTATAGATGTACGGATGTTTGTTCCTCTTTCACGCAAAAACTACTGAACGGATTTTAATGAAACTTTACAGTACAAACAACTTACGTACAGATACACTAGCTTGACGGTGACGGAAAACATCGTGAGGAAACTCGCAGGTCTTATAATTTATTCTCAGGCATGTGTAGTGTAACAGATCCAGTCCGACGATGGGCTCACCACCTATCACGTTAAAGAGACCAAAGAATACACTGGTAAAACGTAGGTTTTTGTAGAAATGGAACAACTCTGCCTACCGCCTCGGTGGCTTGATATTATAACTTTTCTGAGTGTAATTTTCAATTAACTAGGGAAATAAATACATTTTCATATTCACTGCCCCCTCCCCCCCTACTTTATGGGTCACTAGATTGGTAATAATGAATGATCTGTTACTCACCCAGTGACCACCAATCACACTCCGGACCATACCGCCCTTGGCCGTCTTCCATTGCCTGTAAAAAGTGGTCACAAATGAATTGAAAGAATCTGTCTAAGATGAGCTGCTGTTTACATTTAGCCATTCTTCATGGACGAGTTTAGAGTGCCTTGTTATTAGACTATTGACCTTTCTAAGTGTACTTTTTATACCTACAAAAAATAAATGATATTTTTTACTTTTGACTTCGTAGCCAGGATCTCAGGCTACCGTCAAACTCAAAAATAATACGCGTTAGTTTGTGCGGTTAGTTCTTTCAAACTACACAACAGGCATCTTCTGGGCAAGCTAGTCCCAGTGAAATTTTTAAAATCGCTTTGGTTTTTGAGTTTATTCGTTACAAACATACAAATCTTTCCTCTCTATAATATTAGTGTAGTTGAGTACTCGGACGCCGGTATCCAATCCGTAGATCGGAGAGTGTTCTATCCACTCGTATTGTAAAAGACTTTATTTCCGTATAATGTATCATGGTCCCTGCTCACCCTCAGGATCTCCGGCGAGATGTAGTCCGGCGTCCCGACGGCCACGTTGCTCTGCACCTTCCCGTCGTCGCCCAACCGCAGGCACGACCCGAAGTCAGCCAACCGGATGTGGCCGCTCGCGTCCAACAGGACGTTGTCCGGTTTAATGTCCCTGCGGTCGAACAAAACATAAAAAAACCGGCCAAGTGCGAGCCGGACTCCGCCTCCGTAGAGCAGAAAAAAGTATACACACCTTGGGAAGTAAATAAGAAATCAGATTCCATGTTTGTAGACCTCGGCTTCGAGACATTTCTTATTTTACTTCCCTATGTATTTAATATACTATTAAGGCTGAATTATGTTACACCGTAACTTGGCCGGGCCCCATCCTGGGCACGGTCAAACATCTATAATATACTTTTAGTATGAAGTGCTGGCTGGACGGGACACGGCGTCGACATATCGAGGGGTATTCTTAGGATGATTCACCCCAGACGGGACCCGGCCCGGTGTAACGTGAATAAGCCTTTATACCTCGCATTTAAAAGTTAAAGTTTTGCACATGACATTTTAAAGAAGTTACAGTTACATTCTAAGTAAGCTGTCATCGGGACAAATGATTGGATAGTGTATAATAAAGCCCACCTGTGCACGTATCTGAGCTCGTGCACGCTCTGCACGGCGAGCACCATCTCGGCGATGTAGAACTTGGCCATGTCCTCGGGAAGGCGGTCCTCGAACTTGGAGAGCAGCGTCAACAGGTCCCCGCCGCAGTAGTAGTCCATCACCAGGTACTGAGGAACGAGGTTTGGATGAGTTAACAGTTTTTAAGCTATTGCATAGCTTCTATCGCGGGCCTTGAGCGCGGGGACCGAATCCAGAAATTCCGTAACGAAAAAAACCTCACGCTCCCCACTCCGACGGGCACGGAGGTGTGGCTTGAAGGCCGTGCATTGTCTAACGTCGTTTGTTTTCGGCAGTCTTGTTGATACAAAATGCTATGCAATAGCTTTACCGCGTTTACCGTCTTTTTTTGTTTTATTTTCGCCTTTGAGGTGGGAGAGCACGTTCTCTTCCCGTGGGAATTTCTGAAAATCCCTTCATAGCGACGACTACGACTACGACATAGTTTCTTATATTTTCACGTGGGAATGAGATATTTTCCCGTGATAAAAAGTATCCTAGGTGTTGACCTAGTTATTCAGTTAACTCCACACCGAATTCCATCAAAATCCGTAGAGTAGTTTTTACACATACAGATGGACAGACAGAGACAAATATTTCAAAAATTGGTGTTCTGACATCGACATCGATAACAGTAACTATCTACACTAGTGATGAAATTTTCAAAACATATTTTATGTACAGACACGATGTCGTTAGTTTTCAACCTACTTCAAAAAAGTTGGAGGTTATCAATTCGACTGTATGTTTTTTTTATGTTTGTTCCCTCGGTACTTTCGACTGGGTGAACCGATTTTGATGATATTTTTTTTATTTGAAAGCTAGTGCTTTCCGTGTGGTCTCATTTGGTCCAATTCTGAGAATGGCATCCATAAGAAAACCATATAACTTGAAGTCGGTTTTTTTTACTCTTTGGAGTTCTGTTTTATTATATTTATTTATTTGGATAAACAAACAAGCCATACACTAATACAATCTTAATTATATGTATAGATATAGATAGAGCATCTCTTGAGTTTCTTGCTGGTTCTTCTCGGGGTGCTGGAGCCAGCAACTCTTCAGTGGAGATGGGCTGCTGTTTACATTTAGCCAATCTTCATGGACGAGTGCCTTGTTATTAGACTATTGACGTTTTTAAGTGTACCTTTTGTACCTACAGAAAATATATATTTTTATACTTTTTTTGATACTCATTGTCTCCAAAAGTACTCACCAAATTGTGCTCGTCCTGGAAGGCGTAGTGGAGGTTCGTGATCCACCTTCGGTCACCGAAAACTAGCACGTCTCTCTCCTCTTGGAAACACGCCGTTTCGGCTCTCTGCAAAATAATTTTTAAATTAAAAAAGTATGTTAACTAAATTATTGGCGAATGTGCTGTGCTGTTACACTATTGATCTTATTTTAATCCTTATAATTTGTGGAGCTCCTGGTCTATTTCTGCATATTGTTTTGAGGATTGTACAGTCAAGAGCACATGAAGCTTTACACTTGTAGTGCGAGTCTGACCTCTAGTGATCACTAGGTCGACTGTGAAGGAAAACATGGTGAGGAAACCCGCAGGTCTCAGAATTAATTTTAAGGCATGTATAACAGACCTGGTCTGGCGATGGGCCCACCACTTATCACGTTTAGCAGTCGAATATTCTCGTGAAAAGTGGATATTTCCAGAACCTCGGGGATAAAAGGCGTGAGATTATTTATTTTATTTTAATGTTTTAATGTTTAATTTAATTCCATACCTTGAGCATTTCCCACTTGTTGAGTATCTTCATGGCGTATACTCGTTCGCCTGTCGCTGCGGAGACAGTGCCGCCCGCCGTATTGCCGCCGATGTCGCATCCCTGACAAACACTATATTATTAACTATGCGGTTTCAATCGCGTAGTTCCCGTCCCGTGTGAATACGGGAATAAAATATAGCCTATGTTACTCAGGGATACTTTAGCTTTAAATTGGTGAAATAATTTTTAAAATCGATCCAGTAGTTTTTGAGTTTATTCGTAATAAAGATAGAAACATACAAAAATACAAATCTTTCCTCTTTATAATATTAGTATAGAGGACTAAAGGAATGGAATACCTCTGACCACCTTCACGTTGATACGGTGATAGATGAGGCGTGAGCGTATTGTTTTTAACGTCGATTTTTAGTTCTGGAGTAACAGACATTTTGGTATCTTCTCTTTATTTTTAAGGGTTTCTTTGGTCTCAGCACTTTTAGAACATGCATGTTCAATGGAATTAAAAAACCGGCCAAGTGCGAGTCGGACTCACGCACGAAGGGTTCCGTAAAATTATTTATAAAAACGGCAAAAAGTCACGTTTGTGGTATGGGAGCCCTCTTAAACATTTATTTTATTGTATTTAAGTATTTGTTGCTACAGCAACAGAAATACGTCATCTGTGAAAATTTCAGCTGTCTAACTATCACGGTTCATGAGATACAGCCTGGTGACAGACGGACGGACGGACGGACAGCGGAGTCTTAGAAAGGTAGGTAGGGTCCCGTTTTACCCTTCGGGGACAGAACATTAAAAAAAAACAACTACAATAACTCGCAAGGTGGCTGGTATCAGTTCGATGAGAGTTGCCGAGAATCGAGCTGAATGGCGTGCAATTGGAGTGGCCTATGTCCAGCAGAGGACTGCTACAGGCTGATGATGACACTCACCTGCAAGAAGGAAGCGCGAACAACGCAAACCTCCCCGAAGGCCCCGCGGCCGATGACCTTGACCAGCTCGAAGTCGTCTCTCGACAGCCTGAGCCGCTTCAGCGCCGTCGCTACCGGTTTCACTGGAACCACACAAATATAAGATAACAAAGAACTCTGAAGAATATAAAACCCGATTTCAAGCACTAAAAAATATCATCGATGTAAGTATATTTTTTAACCTAGTGCCCAATAACAGGCTATTGACATTTCTAAGTGTACTTTCCAATCGACTTTAAAAAGGAGGACGTTATCAATTCGTCAGTATGTTGTTTTTTTTTTTGTTTCATACCTCAGAACTTTCGACTGGGTAAACCGATTTAGATGTTTTTTTTTAAAGCTGTTGTTTCCAGATTTGCCCATTTTAATTCCGTCCAGTATTATTCGTTGTCTGTATTTTTTTAGTATTATTCTTTGAAGTCGGTTTTTTACTGTTGTAGAGTTCTATGTTATTTACGTACAGAAAATAAATGATTTTTAATTAATTTTCAATTTTTGTTCTCATGTCGTCTCTGGCACCCACCGTACTGTATGAAGTCAGCGACGGCCTTCTCCCTCCGCAGGCTGCTGTTGCAGCACTCGTCGTACAGCACCAGCAGGACATCCAGGAGTGTCTCCACGCTGAGGCCGACCGTCCGAGGCAATTGCGGCCGCCGGGACAGGAACATCGTCTCGATCTGCTTGAGCCGCTTGATACCGAGCACTGGAATTGAGTTTTGTTATTGAACCACTTGAACCAGTGTTGTTCCCGTGGGAAAACGGGAATAAAATATTGCCTTTGTTAATTCCTGCTGATGTCCCAATTTTTTTTTATTGATTTAGGCGTGAGAGCGTAACAAACAAATTCACTTTGGAATGTTATCTCTAGAAAATTTGTTAATGCGATAACATTTCTATTTCGTTTGTTTACTGCTAGAGTAGGTAATTAGATCTGTAATTATTTTCTTTATCGAATAATTAACCTAAGATATTTTTATTATTTAGTAGATAGTTAGTACTATTATGGGCATTATGGCCTAAAGAATAATTATTATAAAAAACAAAAGGAAAAAATTGTTATGACAATATAATTATTGTGTGTTGATATTTTCCTTGTGTTCTCTATTTCGATCTCTCCATTTACGTAATAGCGCATCCATTATGACACTTGACTGTAGTTGAATCTTCGCATTCTATTCACATGTGTATTACAAAAACATAATCCATCCATCTTGTCCCAAATCGTAAATAAGTGGCTATCTGTTAAAATGAAATTATGTGAACTAACTTAGGCCTTTATTTTTTTTGTGTATTACTAACCATTTATATGAACTTTCTATGGTTATGCGTGAAAGATCAACAAACATCCACCAATACAAACTTTCTCGTTTATAATTTGAAATTGATTTTTCAATGCAAAACAAATTACCGAATGGTTGCAGTTTAAAAAGGTGCATTCTTCACTACATAGTATAAAACAGTCGCTTCCCGCTGTCTGTCTGTCCTTATGTATGAGCTTAGATTATTAAAACTACGCAAAAGAATTTTCATGCGTTTTTTTTTAATAGATAGAGTGATTCAAGAGGAAGATTTTAGGATCAGCATTACACCCCTTCGCACGGGGCGGGTCGCTAGAACCATATAAACCGAAGCGAAGCGAGGGCAGATCGCTATTTAATAGTAATTTAAACAGATATTATATGTATGTTAATTATTCTATGCGTAATTAATTGCAATAATAATTATAACGAATTGCAATTAATTACGCCAAATAGCAAAGTTTCCAAATATACCATAATGTGCAACTCTGTGCGAGTTTTAATTATTAATTAGATTAACTACGTAGTACTCTATATTAATTCAAGAACGGCTGGACTAATTTTTGTCACGTTTAATTTGTCGGATTTGTCTCCGCCCTGAATAGCAGGATAACTATTGCAACATCGAGAAAAATCGGGGCATCGGGGGGCACCCGCTAGTCTATACTTCTATACTAATATTATAAAGAGGAAACATTTATATTTTTGTATGTTTGTTACGAATAAACTCAACAACTACTGGACCGCCTTAAAAAAATTCTTTCACCAATGAAAAGCTACATTATCAGGGAGTAGCATAGGCCATATTTTATTCCCGTTTTCAGACGGGAACGGGAACTACGCGGGTGAAACCGCGCAGAACCGCTAGTAATCTATATGAATAAAAATCCTTTCTCATACTTCCTCATGTGTGACTGACCACCGAGCCATGCTGCCTGACCAGTGACTGTTACACAATTATGAAATGGAGACGATTGACAAACGTCCATTTAATTATAATACCATGACTTTTACATAACCCTACTATCCCAAGAGCCCAGGCTTGTCAGACCTTCGTCATTTTGTAAAACCTCAAAGTTTGTCTGTGTATGTCCCTATTACAGGTGTAAACGATCCCCGAATATGAAGTTTGGATAACGGTTCCTTTGGAAGTTATCAAGCAGCAAAGGTCCATAAAGTTGCACCTCAAATTCGTTAAAGTTTCAAGCCCAGTTTTTATATATTTTATTCGGATTAATATTAGAAATCACGTCGTCCATTGTCAGACACTTGGTGCGGTGGAAACCCCCTGTCAGACCCTTGAATCATGGTGAATTGAGGGTATACTTTCTTGACATGATTTCTGCCCACATATAGCTACTAGGCCAAGTTTGATGTCATTTTCATATAATTCAAGGATGAGGAATTCATTTCTGGAATAAACTTTTTATCAGTCCATAGAAAAAAACGGAGTAACTTACAAAAAACCAAAATCTTGAAACTATTTTTTTAAGAATTTCGTCGCTCAGAAGTACACTATAACGATTAAGACTAAATAAAAAATATTATCTTATAGCTCCTTTATTGCACAATATAAAAAGTATCATTTCAATAACATCGTCAAAGTATAGAAGTGTAAAAAAAAATATCAATAAGTATATCAATTCACCATGATTCAAGGGTGTCTGACAGGGGGTTTTCACCGCACCAAGTGTCTGACAATGGACGACGTGATTTCTAATATTAATCCGAATAAAATATATATAAAAGTGGACCAGACGGTATACCTGCACGTGTACTAAGACAGTGTGCACCTGAGTTGTCTCCTGTATTGACACGCCTGTACCGCCTCTCTCTCCAAACTAGAACGGTGCCAAAATCTTGGAAGCTTGCTAATGTGCAGCCAGTACCCAAGAAGGGTACGCGAGCCGATCCCTGCAATTACCGACCAATCGCCATTACCTCCATGCTCTGTAAGATCATGGAAAGGGTTCTCAACGGCAAATTGCTGTCATATCTAGAAGAAAACGACCTGATCAGTGACCGGCAATATGGCTTTCGCCGCGGTCGGTCTACTGGGGATCTTCTAGTGTATGTTACGCACTGCTGTGGCGAAGCCATTGAGAAAAACGGGGAAGCGCTTGCTGTTTCTCTCGACATCTCAAAGGCTTTTGACAGGGTTTGGCACGCAAGTCTCCTTAGCAAGCTTCCTGCTTATGGCATCCCTTCTGACTTTTGCAGGTGGGTGTCGGACTTTTTGAGCGAACGGTCAATCAGAGTGGTCGTTGACGGCTGCTCTTCGGACCTCATGGCCATTGACGCCGGTGTTCCTCAAGGGTCTGTTCTCTCTGCAACCCTCTTTCTGCTCCACATCAATGACATGCTACAACCTAGCATTGTTGGCTACGCAGACGACAGTACGATTGTAGAGAGATATTTGGCCAGTGCAAGAGCCAGTAGGGAAGATATACGTTCACAGAGAGAGGCCATGGTAGAGCGAACGAACTTGGCCTTAAGTCGCGTCTCCCAATGGGGTGACGCTAATCTGGTCACTTTTAATGCCACCAAGACGCAGGCCTGTCTGTTTTCCGCTAAACGGAGTCCATTTGACCTGACTCCTACTTTTCGGGGTGCATCTGTACCTACTACCGGCAGCCTAGAACTTCTTGGCATGGAGTTGAGTTCAGACCTCAACTTCGGCACCTATATTGAGTCCAAGGCACAAACTGCGGCCAAAAAACTGGGCATCCTTAATAAGGTTAAGCGATACTTCACACCTGGACAGCTTCTAACACTCTACAAAGCTCAAGTCCGATCATGTATGGAGTATTGCAGCCACCTTTGGGATGGCTCAGCTAAATACCAACTCGCCGCTTTAGACTCTGTAGAGCGCAGAGCCAGGAGAATGATTGGTGACGAGATGATGGTGACTAAGCTGCAATCTTTAGCCCATCGGCGCAAAGTTGCCAGTCTGTCGGTATTCTATAGATTGCATTTCGGGGAGTGTGCCCAAGAGCTGCACGAGCTCATCCCACCTTCCCCTTTTTACAATCGGACTTCCAGACGCACGGCTGGGCTTCATCCCTACTTGGTGGATATCCCACCTATACGCACAAAGCGCTTTTCAAGTTCTTTTATTATGCGCACCGCCAAGGAGTGGAACTACCTGCCGGCGTCTGTATTTCCGAGTTCATATAACCTACAAGCCTTTAAGGATCGAGTGAACAGGCATCTTCTAGGCAAGCTCGTCCCAACGTAGGCCCCGTCTTTGCTCTCGGGCTAGTCTGGGGTCAAGAGCAAGCCCATTTTTTAGTAAAAAAAAAAAAATAAAAAAAAAAACTGGGCTTTACACTTTAACGAATTTGAGGTGCAACTTTATGGACCTTTGCTGCTTGATAACTTCCAAAGGAACCGTTATCCAAACTTCATATTCGGGGATCGTTTACACCTGTAATAGGGACATACACAGACAAACTTTGAGGTTTTACAAAATGACGAAGGTCTGACAAGCCTGGGCTCTCACTCTATAAGCCCCTTTTCACACGTACCGGTTTCCGCCGGACTGGCGGCGGCTACCCGGCGGCGAAATGTATGGCCGATTGTCCGGTTGCCCGCCGATACGTATGAAAGCGAACGTACATGGCCATATACTTCGCCGCCTACCGGCTAACCGGCAACTGGTACGTGTAAAAAGGGGCTTAGACATACTATACAAACTGCAAGAGGATTTTTCTTTTGTTTTTGTGATCCTTCCTACTGCCAACCCTCGTTGGGATTGCTGTTATTGGGTCACCCGTCACCATGTTAGGACCAGAGCTCAAGGCGCTGTATTCAAAAGGACCTCGCAGTCGCCTCTTACGTCTACACCCACTAGTAGATTTAGTTTGGAGTTGTACATATCGCCATACGGCAAGCACGTGACGTCACGAAGCTAAACCGCGCTATCAAAGTTTTCACAATAGTTTGTATAAATAGATTTGTCAAACATAACCGAACCGAGATCTTCCCTTTACACGATAGAGGAGCGTTCAACCTCCTTAATGAGCCATTTACACGAGGGCAATCCACTAAGATAATCCACTAAGACTGCATACAAAAAAAACTTGAGGACAATCCATTCCATTGTCCTCAAGTTTTTTTTGTATGCAGTTAGTGGATTGTCTTAGTGGATTGCCCTCGTGTAAATGGCCCATAATTCCATATACCTGCGGGTTTTCCTCACGATGTTTTCCTTCACCGTCGAGCTAGTGATAAATATGTACGTTAGTTTTCTCTTCCATAGGGCAATCACTGCTCTCCATACACCTACTAGTATTGTATGTATAACTGATACCCACGACCACATATGCTACAGGAAACACAATGTCAATGCACCTAAATTCAAGAGGACATCCTTTTACCATAAATAACAACAACAGCCGGCATTATAAATGCACGGTGTAACACTGAATCTATGTTAATTAATTTGCAACTGTATAGTATGCTCTGACTCAGATAACCTTGTGTTTATGGTGTGAAAATTATCATATCTGTGTGTTGAAATTTTTAGGCATTAATATTTGATGTCAGCAAATTGCAAAGATTGGCAATTAATATACAATATTGTTTGATTAAATCAATTTGCTGAAATCTTAATGATTTTTTAATGATTTATCATTGAGTTAATTGAGGAACTTTATCTTAGGCACAATAATGATGTGGTCATTATGTTTTTTTTACAAAACCACACCCATATTCATACTTGATTTAAATTATTAAATATATATTTTTTTACCACATTTCTTTTAAAAATAGAGCAAAGGAGATAATATCTTTTTTTTACAAAACTAAAGATTCTAGACCCCTTATATAAAGTTTTCATAAATAGCTCCTATGTACTCTAATCCTACTAATTGAGTAGAGTACTAGGTAGAGTATGGATGTATGAACGTTTGTTGCTCTTTCACGCAAAAACGACTGAACGGATTTTCATGCAACTTTACAGTTATATAGCTTATACTTTAGAATAACACATAGGCTAAATTTTATCCCCGTATTCATACGGGATCTATACGCGGGTAAAACCGGCGCTGCTAGTTTTACTATATGTATAAGATAATGTTAAAGCATTTTAACTCACCCGGCACATTGTTGATCGGGCACAAAGCCCGATCAGGCGACAAGTCCTCTTCATCTGACATCTTCGTTCCTCACTTAATCCCTCCGCCTACACATGACACTACACTTCCACTTATGTCCTATGAGATTCAGTAAAAAATCTACCCTTATCAATAAAACGAGTTAAGGCATGCACTTCTTTATTGTATCCGTCTTGTGTTTGTGTTTCATTCTTGGGTTGGTTATCTGGAATAGAAAACAGTTTTATTTGAAACTAGTGGCCCGGGCAGACGTCGTTCTGCCACCGTATAAACCATTCCTGGACCCACTCTAACCCACACAAAAAGTTTCATCAAAATCTGTCCAGCCGTTCTGGAGTTTTAATCAGACTAACGAACATCAATTCATTTTTATTTATATAGATTTAAAATTGTATTTGAAGATAGATTCTGAACTTTTAGGCGCGATTGGTCCAATTCGCTATTGGTCCAATAATAAAAAAAAAATACAAATTTGTGATTGGTCCAATTCGCGATTGGGCCAAAATAAAAGAATTTTCAAAATTAAACTGAATTAAAATAAATAGAAATAAATGATATTATAGTTTAATTTTTTATTTTTTTTATTTTGGCCCAATCGCGAATTTGTATTTTTTTCGAAATGATTCTGAAGTGAAAAATGGCACCAGCAGCTTGGTGGGAAACAGATACGAATCTGAAACAATATGATCCCCCTATTTTTCAGCTAGTTTTCATGTGACATGGTAGTAAACACTCCTATGTGCAGTATATTATGTATAATAAAAAAATAGACAATTTAGTTCACTTCATGCTGGCATGTGTTTCGGGAGGCACGTTTAATTGTTGGTCCCGGTTTTCGTTGTGTTTACGCACAATCGAAGTCGTTAAGCCATGTAGGATACCCTTGGGTGGCTTGAAAAATTCTGACTGTTAACTGGCTACTAGCTTAACACCATCTCCCAAACCGCGGTGGGCTTGCGTCAGAGATTATAGCCCATACTTCCTCATGTGAGAGGAAAGACCCTTAGCTCAGCAGTGGGCAACCCGTAACAACGGGTTGATGATGATGATGATGCTGGCATGTGTCGGAAATAGTCGGAATGCAGATTTGAGGAGTTTTGCGGACTCACAGATTTGTACAATAGACACATTAATACCTGGTTGTGGGACCCTTTGCCAGATAGCGCTGTCATGTTGTACAGGGGCCTTATTTGTCTATTTATAATGGTAAAATCGCAATTGTCTTATTTTTGTAGTAATTTGCTTCTTCCGTACATCTGTACAGCCAGTGAAAGAAGAGCAAGCACTGTTCGCGTAACAAGTGTCAAATAAAGACGATTACGATTATAAATAGACATTAAGGCCCCAGGTTTGTGTGTCTGTCCCTTAAATAATTGTGCAAATAGTGTAATTTTCTATGAAGCTGACATGGGCTACCCAGGGTGCTCAAAATCCTTGTCAAAAAGATGAGAAAAAAATTATCACAATGGTCAATGTGTTTTGCTTAAACTGTGAGGAGTTGACAGGGAAATACCTGAGGGTGATTCGCAAATGACGCGATTGAGGAGTGTCCAAGCCTGAGAATCCATAAAAACATTTGATTTCCATGGTGGGGTATTTTTTTTAAAGAAATGTATCGTGCTTGTGTTTTAATGAATTAGTAATATACTGCATAACGTTTAAAGGAAACCGACAATATTTTTTTAAAATTGAATATCATAAGTTCTTTGGCGCGTCCATTGGGTACTTGTTTTCGTATATCAGGAAAAACTCAGTTTTGAAAGTAAAATAAGCATAAGATTAATATGTCATATTGATAACAAATACTTACGGTAATTGTTAATTAGTTCTTTTCTTCATTCCTAGGTTTTGTATTTAAATTATAACACAAACAATTTTGTCCAAGGAAAAAATACTAATTTCTCTGGCGCATAGAAATCGTGTAGCTACTCTGCCTCAAACGACCACTGGAACATATTGTTCAGCTTCCCCACACCCTTTAGTCACCTACTAGCTGACGCCAAGGGCAAGAGGTGCGCAAACTTGACGAAACGACGAAAATATTTTTTTTTTCCTTACATTTCGGATTTTCGTCAGGTAAGTGCCTAATTTCTTCGATGTTTATTGTCAAGATAGTATTTGTTCCCGTTGCTTGCGAATTTTTGTACACATTTCCTCAGTCAAACAGTATGCTGGTGGGAACATAAGGTGAAAATCGTACATCAGATTTTTTAGAAAATAAATAAATATTGATGATTTCTAATTTCTTTGGCACTAATTTATTTGGATTTCTTTGGCATAACGCGCGAAAGAAATTAGTGTTGGTACAAAGAATTTAGAAAAAAAATTTATGAAGGCATTAAAATGTCTAGTATACTAACATTATGTCAATTTATGCTGGTACTTTTTTGTATATATCGCAGCTAAGTTGATTAATGTAGCTTTAGCAGAATAATAAAATTTTCTTTCCGTGAAATCTAGCGAGACTGCTCGATTTGCTTGCTTGTTCGCTGTCAACATACCTCCCTAGGCCCATTTTTGCAGCATTGTGCAAATATTACGAAATGCCCTACAAGTGAAAGATCTTCACATTATATTAGATACTCCCGTCGTTTTTGTAAACATGGTCAAGTCCTTTTTGCAATATTTATGTAGCTTTTTGAGGGTCTTTGTTGTTGACTAGTATGGCATGGGTATCATCCAAAGTAACGATGGTGGTATCTTCAATTTGTGGTAGGTCTGCAGTATACAGGATATATAAGACAGGTCCCAGCACAGACTCTTGGGGCCTTTACATCGTAAAACGTTGACGAAGTATCGGCTTATTTTAAATGGAATAGTCTGTCCCTGAGATAGGAATTCAGCACCAGATAATAGCTGTGTGGGAGATTAGACTTGATCTTGCAGAGTAATCCATCATGCCAGTCAGACCCTATCAAAGGCTTGCTGTATATCAAGGAATACAGAGGAGCAGTATTCTTTATTTTCCTGTGCGTTTCTTATTTTGTTGTACACTCGGTGCACCTGCTCAACTGTGTGTGCTGAGTGCTGCTCACGGAAGCCAGAAAGGGTACAATCCTTCTGATTGAGACTTTCTCAAAAACTTTAGAGAGGATTGGGAGCAGACTGATAGGCCTATATGACGCCACCTCTGTGGCTGGTTTTCCTGGTTTGCGTATCATCAGGACTTGTGACGCTTTCGAGAGTCTGGGAAAATATTGAAGTCATAAGTTTCCATTAAACAAGATAGTTAGGAACACTATTGCCTTTCTTGGCAGTTGTACTAGTACTTCCCTGGTTATAAGGTCAAATCCTGGCACTATTTTCACTTTCAGGACTCTATTCTGCATATCTCACATGGTGTTACTGCCTTAGGTGGAAGCTATAATTTTAGGTCTTGTTTTAAGATACACTTCGTTTCCATTTCATTTTGTTGATGGTAAATATGATGTGGAGTGAATACTTTGGATAGGTGAGCAGCGAAGGTATCAGATTTTTCCTTCGGTGTTCGTGCCCAGGTTTTGTCGGTCGTTCTGATCGGAGGTTTTGCTTCTTGTGGTCTATTACGGGACTTCGTGAACTTCCATAATGTGTAGTTTGTAGCATTAGTTGCAGTAAGAGCGTCCAGTTTTAAATTCAAGGTATTGTTGTGCCACTTCTGGATCGTTGTCTAAAATTGCTCCGCAGCGCCAAATTAAGCTTAAGAAACATTTTAATTTTTTTTTAACTCCTTGTTCCTAAGAAGCGAAATCTTAAAGTAAAGTGCCTTAATTTTTGTACCATATTCTTAATAGGCGTAGGTCGTTGGTTCGATTCCCGCTCGGGGCCAACATTTGTGTGCATGAACATGTCTGTTGGCTTTGTGTCTGGTCATTTAATATTTATTTAAGTATCTTTATCAGTTGTTTTGTACTCATTGTACAGGCCCTGCCTAGTTTGGGACTAAATAGCCGTGTGTAAATTGTTTCCCACAATTTATTTATTTATTTATTGTAAAAATAATGTCAAACACCAATTATGTTGTTTTTTTTTATTTTAGTGCCAATTTTGACTAGAAAAATAATTTATTTCTTCACAAATCTAAATTCTTTGGCATGCTTCCTAATTTCTTTGGTACGTTTTCTAATTTCTTTGGTAAGGTTTCTAATTTCTTTGTTAAATGTCTAATTTCTATGGTCAAGTATATTTTAAAATGGCTAAAACTTCTAATCGGCTCGATAGATTTCAGGAAAAATAACATATAAATGTAGGTCTTAGACGCCTCTACAAAGTATGCTAATTCATTTTCTGAATATATGAAAAAAAAATTGCGCCAAAGAAATTATGTGTTTGAAGCCATTTTTTGCGAAACACCCCTGAATACATTTAACTTTTATTTAATTTCTACCTTATTTAGCTTGGCCTCCTGTACAGGGCTCCCCGAAACTTCTGTACTTATATCTAATTCACAGACCACATAGCCCTTGATGGCATTAAATGGAGGGATATAGTTCTTGGTCACGATCCTCAGTCATGAGGGAACGACGAAGAAAAAAAAAAGAAAAAAAATCACTTGTTTGCCTTTCGCCTAGACACCCTGTCTTCAAATCATTGGCCTACCTTTCTTAGTTGTTTACATATGTGGTACAAGAGTATTTATTTATTTATCTCTTCGACAATGAGTACACTAACATGGTACAATGCCTCATCACTTAGAGACCACAGCAAGCACTATCAATATGCTACAAGATTATTCATAATCTTGGAAAAATAACAAAGGCTGTCCTCCTTTAGAGTTATTTATTGAAAGATGCCAACAGTGGAAGACATTGGAAACTAATCCTCAAACTTCAACTCAGATGATGTGTATATTCTTTAGCATTTCTGCGCGGTTTTACCCGCGTAGTTCCCATTCTCATGGGAATACGGGAATAAAATATAGCCTATGTTACTCAGGGATAATGTAGCATTCCATAGGTAAAGAATTCTTTAAATCGGTTCAGTAGATTTTGAGTAATTATATTCGTTACAAACCTAAAAGAATACAAAAATACAAATCTTTCCCCTTTATAATATTAGTGCAGATGACAACTAATGGGTACCGGTTACCACCACAGATGTCAAAAGACAAAGTACTTCCATGTATGCTAACAATGGCATACTGTCTGATAAACACACTACAGAAGAGTTTTTGGAATTTAAATAATGATTTTGACCGTATTGATATATTTTTTATTTTATTATTTTTAAATTAAATTTATTTTGATCATATAATTTGAATTCATTACAATAATTTGCATGCTTACATGTAAGCTGAATACATTGTACACATTATATAATAAGATCTGAATTTACTGTATTCCTGCAAATAAAGATATTTCATTTCATTTCATTTACAGCTGTGACCATGTTTAAAAAAATATATAATAAACACAATATATTTACCTTTTTTTTTCGTGTATTCCTAAAAAAAGCCGTGATGGTCTTGGAGTTAAGTCTTATCCTCAAGGCCAGTTTGATCCAGAGTATGGGCTGGGCATGTACCAATGAGTTTAACAACATAAACATAATATTTATCACTAGATTGATGGTGAAAGAAGACATTGTGGGCTGGGCATTTACCAATGAGTTTAACAACAAAAACATTAAACATGTATTTATCAACAACGGGCCTGTTGGCTCAGTTAGTAGGGACCCTGCTTTCTAGGTCAGAAGTTGCGAGTTCAATCCCCGCTCGGGGCCAACATTTGTGTGCATGAACTTGTCTGTTGGCTTTGTGTCTGGTCGTTTAATATTTATTTAAGTATGTTTATCAGTTGTTATTACCCATAGTACAGGCCCTGCCTAGTTTGGGACTAAATAACCGTGTGTGAATTGCGTCCTACAATTTTTTGTCACTAGATTTATGGTGAAAGAAGACATTGTAAGCAAATTATAGGCATATGTAGCAACAAGTTATAGTGATGGGATCCAACCTGACACATTTATAAGGGAATAATAATTAAATAGGTGACAATTGCTTATGTGTGAAAATGGAGAATACCTCTGCCAACCCCCTCGGGAATAAGACTTGAGCATAGATATACTATTTTTTAGTTTATTTACCAATCAATTGAATTTATTTCTATTTGTCATGATACACTGACTAGTCAGCAATTGTGTGTGAACTCTGTTTTATGTGGTTGTTTAATGATGATGATAATTATCATGACATTACAAACGTATCTTATTAGACAAACTGACTGTGACTGATTTGATTGGGTACCCATTAAAATATATCAATTTGACAACCATAACAACAAATATTGAAGGTAAATAACCATTGACGAATCTATTTAACTTTGTCCGCGGTTATAGGAGCTGCTGTAGGCGTACAAGTGGGCAAAAAGCTAAACTACTCAGTGCACTCAGGAAGTTCATTCAATTTCCCCATTGTCTACAATTTCAGGCGTCAATTGCTTTCTATCCGGCCGCTACAAGGTTGTCACTCGACACTAGATCACTTTCGCAACACCCTGCATTAGAACTTTATTTAGAATAGCACTACGTTTTTATATTCGCAAAAAAGCCATAAAGGAATCGATGACATATAGATGCGTTTCCGCGTCGAGCCTATAAATAAATAATAACATGTACTTGCGTGCGTCGAAAATAACGTCCAGGCGAAATTTTATATTTCCAGTATTTCGTATTGTTCGCCAAGAATACAAATTCAGAATTGTCTAACCTAAATTTATTCAATCGATTGTTATGCAAAAACACTTGGATGAGTCATCGTTATCACTCTAATTTCACAGTTCATATCTAGCTCTGTTATATTCACCTGATTAAATCATAACGTTTAATTGATTTTGTCACTATTATTTTGTTCTTTGTAACATAATTTTCGATTCTTTCGCAGCAGACATTTTCCTCGGAGCACTCACTGGCGATGTTGCTAATAGTAAATATTTTAAAATCAACTTGTTAGTATTGCCAAATTTAGGCTCAATCCTACTACAACAATCAAAAGATTTTTTAATTGCTAAGTACGCATTTCATGTCTATTTCATTAGAATTTCTAATAATTAAGTAAAGTTTTTAATACCCGTCCATACCAAACTTGTAACTCAATCCAGCGAATATGTGCAAGCATGATATAAATAATAAGTATGTATATTACTATTAGGACATACACACACGTACTGAAATTCCAGATCATGTCATGAAAACAACACAACTTAAGGGAATTGCATCAAGTTTTATTATTGTACAATCTAAGTAATTTATTTTATGGCACAATAAAACATAAGTCAGCCACCGCTTCCGCCTACTGTTTTGAAGTCCGCGAAATGCTAAATTCGGAAGTCACCAAACTGGCAACGTCTTTACCGGAAATTGTAGCGGATATAGTTGATATTTTTGTATTCCATTTATTAATTAGTAATCATTATTGCATTTGAAGCTTATTTTATCATAACAATATTAGTAATTTGTAATTTAAGTTCATTTTGATTTAAAAAGAGCGAATTAGAGTCGAAAATCTGTATAAATTCCATTGAAAAAAGTGTTTGGTTTGACTCAGCGTCATACTTGTACGTAATGGAGTCGATGTACTATTCGTCGTAGCTAAAATTGGAAAAATATTAATTTCTCAAAGAATATCACATAAAACTTTGAGTGTATGTACGTAAATGGATTGCAGTGATTGTTTTTATTTAATTCATGGATTCTAAAGGTTGGATTAAATCGCAGAACGATCTGGTTCTCCTGTCAATGGTATGTGTGCCATCAAAATATTTTGGAAAGTTGATTGAAATTCACTTGTAAATCGATAATTTCTGTAGTTATAAGTGTAAAGTTTAAAGATTATACGTTATACTGACGAATTCACACGTTTATTACTGTTTTTGGGGCCGTACTCGCCCTAATATTGAATGGCTTTGTCGCCCGCGTAACTGGGTAGCTGCACGGTAAGGTCATGCATTCATATTCGCCCTTTTTGGTTCCAGGATGATGTTTGTGGAATAATAAAGTTGGGTGTGGTGTCCTAGGAAGACCACAAATAACGCAAGAGGTGCCAATTCACGGAGTTCATGGTTTTGAGAGGGCAACTGCATTGTGGAGCACCAACAGATGAAGGTATGGCTTCAGACCAGCCCGTGAAGAAGAAACTGCGGATTGATGCGCCAGACATCGACGGTGGGAGCGACAAGTCGGCGGAAGACGTCATTACGGACATTTTCGACGTAATTCCTCCCACTGAGGTTGTTGAAGAGTTTCCATCGAGAAACGGCGAATCTCCAGATAGCGGTACCGTAAGTGAGGATGCTGTTGACTGCTCCGCCCTATTGAGGCTGCCAAACGATTCCGGTGTTGAAATCTTACCGTCTTGCTCAAATTCCACTCCTCTTTGGAATTCTGAAGAAGATAAACTGTTAACAGAACTCCGGGTGTTACAAGATGCTCTCGTAGGACAGTGTTTATGTAGGTTTGACGAAGATGTGGCCACCCAACTCTTTGACAGACGCTTGAATATTGTATCTTGGCCGATTACTAACTCCTTAACATATCTATCAACGATGCAGCTCATGTTTGATGTTTATTTGAAACAAAACGGCACAGGCACAATATGTTCTAAAATAATGCAGGCCTGTGATATATTTGTTAGAAACAGGCATGATTGGATAACAGAAGTAGTTGAATTAGCTGATCATAAGAGTAAGTTTGTTACTTTCGTGGCCAGTAGGGTACTAGCTAGCTTTCTAATAGTCTCAAAAGACACGGTGGATGAAAACTGGCTGCAGCAGATCACAGAAAACATTTACCTTTTCGATAGGATTAACAGAATAACGGTACAAAAGATAAATTTCAGCTTGGATATAATAAAGAGGATAGTCGAATGGAAAGATATGGAGCAGCATCCGTTAGAGGACAGTAGTTACATAAACACAGCTGCTACTATCCATGTCCAAGAAGACAACCCATTTAGAACCAGCGCAGGGTACAGCAGTAATCCACAAGCCTCTAGTTCCCATAGTAGTAACTTACATAATGCCTTCTCGAACTTGCAAACTAACAGCACTCCTTCAACGTCCACTGGAGATGAGACGGAAAAACCTGTGACGTTCAAACTTCACGAACCAGTGTTCAAATTACCAACTGAACCACAAACAGAGGAATCAAAGCGTCCAGATTCCCCTGAACCCGCTCCTTCGAGGATAGAAAGAGTGAACGAAAATGGTTGTGTGACTGTAGTTTTAACTGACTCCGAGTCCTTTGACACATCACATATAAAATGCCTAACAATAAAGACGTTAGAGCATCATTGGCCTGTTCTAGTTAAAAATATGAAGCTTCTACTGCTGAGGTACCTGAATTTAGCTAATTCTGAGAACTGTATACTTACGTTTTTCTCTTTATGGGAAAACATAATAAGTGTAAAAGCTAACCTATCTGTCATAGACACTAAACCGTTCTATGCAGATTTGCAAAGCTTTGTAGATCTGCTCAGAAACACGTTACTTCCAAGTCTAATTTACACGCATTTACTAAGTCTATTCAATGAGGTTTTGTGTTACGGTTCAACACTAGCTCTTCAAGATATTTTGCCTGAAGAAATATGCTGTCTAGCTCACTCGATAGTTAGGTTTGTGAAAGATTTTAGGTTACTGAGTGACGTCAGGATACAAAACAGTAGGAGTGGATTTGGGTTTCTTGGACATGAATGTTCTATTATTAGAGACTATTCTTTAGGACCCGAAGTAGCTCCTATATCTGCTACGATACAACTGGTTGATCAGAGTTATGGTTATGATGACAACGAAGAACCAAACCAATCAAGAGGAGAAGTAGATAAGACCATGTTGCAAAGGATGTCATTGTTAGTTCTAAAATCAGTTGCGGTTACTGTAAAAGAAATGAGATGCGATTCTTCTGACAGTTCCATTGATTCATCAGACTACAATGCGATACAAGACATGCAAATTGTCGAAAGATCTATAAGAGATGTCCTCAAAAAGCTAGATGTCTTCATAAGAAACAGTTTGGAATTCCATCCGGAGACACCATTCACGAAAATGCTAATACATTTATTCAGTGAGCAAGACGACTATTTGATCGAATCTATGGTATGTACGCTGGATATTACAGTTGGTATTGTGTACAGGAATTCCATGTATCCAGACTTGGTGCCTATGTTGAATCCGATAGCTTCGTTCATAGAATTCTTAAAGGTGGTGTCACACGACAGTGATGTGTTGCTAGACTACTTAGTCAGCAACGAAACCTGTTTTCTTTTGTACTTGCTAAGATTCCTGAAGCATGTCAGACGTAACTGGCCAAAATTTCTAGAGACATGCCAGCAAATGGATTCAGGGACGAGAGGCCTAGACGATACGATGAGGGTGCTCATAAGGTTACGTTTGCAGATCAGCAGGCTTGTGTCGAAGTCGTTGTTCCCTTACAATATTAGTCCTGTCCTAAGGCTGCTAGAGGTATGTGAGAGTCTCTACGAAGGGAATGAGTTCAGCTGAGTATTGTGTAAGTTTTCATACCGTATTATGAAACTTGCTGCAGTCGGTGTAACAAAAACAGAACATATTATTATAAAAATAATAAATTTTTAAGAGACTATTCAGAGATGGTTATTTAGTCCCAAACTAGGCAGAGCCTTCACTATGGGTACTAAAAACTGATAAACATACTTGGACAGTGAATATCGAAAAAAGCGAAAAAAAAAAGATGATTGGGTTTTTAAGACTTGCAGTAAAGAATGAAATTAGACTGGACAGCTAAGAATACATTGAATAGCTGCATAATATCCGGTGACTGCGTTTTCTTGCATGGCAGGGCTGTGTACTGGTAAATTTTGCATCAACTGCCAGAATTTTTGTAGGTTATAATAATGTATTCTTTTCAGCAAAACCTGTACAGCGTCGTTGGACTAGGGAAACATTTCCTCAATCTTTTTAATACATAAATCATTTAAGTCCATCCATTCATAGATGTATATAATTTCACTTTTGAAAAACTAAAGACTGCCATTCATTATTTTACATTCCAATCTTAATTAGTTAAGCTACTTATAGGGGTTTGTTTACATAATTTATATAGAAATGTAATATTTTTAGGATAGTATTATATTTTTAAATTAAACAGTCTTCCTTTTAGAAATGCAATTTGTTGGATGTTTTCAGTGTGTATATCATGTATTTTTGGATTGTCAACCTGTATGGTTGATTGTTTTTAAGAAGAACATATAAACGAAAATCCTTAAAACAACCTGTTAAGTGCCTTATTGTATCAATTTAGGGTGCTGTAAATCTTATAAGATGTGTTTGTTTATGCACAAATTGTTTAATGTAATAACTTTACATGAACCATAAATATTAATTGCATAATGTTTTTAAGTATTCAATACGAAAGTAGAATAAAATATTGAACTTAGTTTTGATTTTAAGTTAATTTAACTATGTATATTGTATTATATTTAGTTTAGTATTAACATTGCATATGAAATGCGGGTCTAAATACGTTTTTTTTACTAAATTATGACATGCCACACTTTTGTAAATATGCCGCCATCTTTTTACCATAATTTTAGTAAATGTAATCAGTATTAATACAATATCTTAATTTATGTTGAACATATGTTTTTATTTTGTATAAAGAAAACAATAGTCTTGGTAAACTTATTTAGGTGTAAATTATAATAAATGTCATGTAATGCGTAACTCAAAGAAACACATTTCATAAAAATACTTAACAAATAATAATTTATGAACTAGCTTATGTAATTAAATTACCTACGTTGATTAAAAGAATGTAGGATACATAATTTTTATATCATCTTCCAAAAAGGACGCATTTGTATTTTTGTAAGATCATTTAGTACCAAACTAGGCCACATATAAACGCACACAAAACCAAAAAACCATGTTCATGAACACATAAGTCCCCAAATGGTGTCTTAATCAGTCAGGTATGCTTGTTTGTACACTTGCAAAAATCTATCATGTTTGTAAAATCTGTATGGAGTGTAATGTAGGATATTATTATGCATTTGTGAAATTTTATACATGACATCGCAGTAAGTTTACCAAAATGCTGAACATCATATTGAGTATGGGAATTATTATTGATTAAGCTTATAAAATTAGCTTTAAAACTCTTACACAGCTCACTTGAGCTTGATGGATAAATAATAATTTACACTGCTAGTTGAATACATTATTGCAGAAATCCTTATATATTTTTTGGCATAACTGAATCTCAGCAGTTTCTGGCATAAAGTCGTAATTTATCTAAAGTATGAAAATATAATTCGCGAACGCCAAACATGTCTTGCCAAGGAAATTTACCTTTTTATCAATTTCGTCAAACAGAAACATTGTTTACGTTTTAATGACCCTAAAGCCGTATACAGAAAGAAAGCTGAAAACTTATCAGCGCTTATAGGCGCCGGTCTACGCAGGTAACCGGCGCAGGCATTTATATGAACCAGCGCCGATCGGCGCTTATCGGCGCCGGTAAGCGCCGATAATCTTCGACAGGCGCCGGTCAGCGCTGGTGCCGCCCGCCAATCATCGTACGACATTTTGCTCGCTCTGCTTCAATCTGCTTGCTTTATGTAGAATGGACCGGCGCCGATAAGCGCTGATAAGTTTTCAGCTTTCTTTCTGTATACGGTTTAAGGGCAGATTTTTCAATCGTCATATAAATCATATCTGGAGAATATATTGATGTTGTCATTGTCTGACAAAATAGAAAGGAAAAGTGACAGGTGATGTTTATTCTTCAGATAACTTTTAACTGACTATTGAAGTCGGGCAGATCCCTTAAAAAACTTAATTATCGAAAAATAGGAAAAGCTATCCTTATTTTTTTTAATAAATAAAGCTACATGAATTTTGGCTAGTATTTTATTCTAAATTTCAATAGCGCTTAGATTCTTTCTAAAACTTGTCTCATTGTTTGTTATCTTGACTTAGTGCAGATGAAGTGTTTTTTCACAGCAGAAGCAAGACTTGAAAGATAATAGAGCGCTAATAGATGTTAAAATTCATTTTTATCTAAAATAGTTAAGCTTTAGTAAGTGTAAAGTAACATAATATTATTTAATAACAACAATAAACAAAATATTTTTGTACATGACGAATAATTCTTGGTTTTGATTTTGACCTCCTTTTTCACGTGAAACATTCTTCAAAGTTTCTCTCGTATGCGATATACGGAATACACAAAACGATCAAGAAAACTCCTTTAATCGTGCAATTTAACAAGGTGCAGAGTTACGAAAAAATAACAAATCCCATTGATGTTCATGTGCAACTTTTGGTCTCAACCGGGGATCGAACCCACGCCGTCCGAACTAAAAGGCGCGGATAGACAGACGGACATAACGAAACTAAAGAGATCTTTGGTCTATGGTTCTTTGTTGACTACGAAACGATTTAGATTCGGAATATAAACTGGATGATACAAAAAATATCCATAGCTACGTATTATCAATATGTATTTCATAAAATGTACTTAATTTACAACATATTATACAATTTACAACATAACATAGGTACACATGACAGTACAACGTTGTAAACAACTAACTTTGTAGCAGTGATAGCCCGGACGGTTAAAGAACCGGTCGAAAATCAGTGAGGCTCGGGTTCGAATCCTGGCATGTACCAATGAGTTTTTAAAAACTTACGTACATATTCATCACTAGCTCGACGGTGAAGGAAAACATCGTGAGGAAACCCGCAGGTCTTAGAATTAATTTTGAGACATGTGTAAATAGATCCGGTCCGGCGATGAGCTCACCACCTATCACGTTTAGGGGTCCAATGTATCTCGTGAAATGTGGGTATATCCAGTAATGGAATACCTCTGCCTACCCCCTCGGGGATGAAAGGCGTAAGTTTTTTTTTATTATTATTATTTATTTTAACTTTGTATACGTGACATCTATTTTCCTATCTGCATATTGCTTTCGAGTAGCATTGGACTTACTTAATTTGCATCGGCAAAACATCTGTTTTTGAGTACTTAGTTCCAAGACCAATCTTATGGACCATTAACAGTAGGCCATTCCTCAGAGCCAATCCAATAATGGGCTCGTTCCACTGCATTTGGATTGTACTCGAGACTTTTTGTTCGCAGTTTGGATTGTCTCATGGACTCGCCTCATGTGAAAAATTCCATTATCCTAGGGACACAGTCATCTTCATATTTGTGTCCCATATCTTATTGGGTAAAAGATAAGGTATCTACCTATGCCCAAAGAAAGATAACCGACAAGATGTTAACTATAACGGAATAAAGCTTGATGCAATGCAAACTGAGGACTTTTAGGCAGACAACGAACGTCTGCGGTGATTTTTGCGTACTTTCTAGATTTTTTTGTTGGGCAAAAAGTCCGCCGCCTGGGCTGACCCTAAGAGATTTGTACAGAGCCTAGGGGTAACCGAGGGTGAAGAGGGCAAACAACTTAAGATTCGCCACAGACGTGACTAAAGGTGAGTATAGACTAGGTACAACATTAACTTGTATCAGAACATCGAGCATTCGCCATTTTCAAATTTACTCTAACCGCTCTTCGAACAAGACGCTCGATGTTTTGTTACAGCCTTTTAAAAACCAACGAGCATATTGGTGTAACATATCTTCGAGCATTTGCACGAGTGCGCGCGATGAGCGGGTGCGGGGTGACGCGGAGGAAGGAGTACGAACGTAGGTCCGACATGTCAAAGAAGAATGAACGCAGGTACAACGAAATGTTACGGGTAAATGCACACTCGCTGTAAGCATTTACCCATAACACAACGCCGAACATTCGTAGGAACGTTACATTACATGGAAATGCTTAGGCTAAGTGAGCTTTTGCCTGTATTGTACCATTCGTAAGAACGTTACATTACACCGAAACGCTCGAGGAAATGTTGTAGTCTATACTAACCTCAACGTTTTACTGTTTTGGACCTTATTCTCAAACACGTTAATAAATATATATATTTTGCAAATAACAGTTTTCGAGACTCCTAAAGACCAGCACTAGTTAGGTACTGTTAACCACACTGGGCACCCACAGGAGATTAAAATCAGTAACAACATCTATACTTTTCATTAATATTAATTCCACATATTTTTGTTTATAATAAACACGTTATGCTACAAAATATATAGTGAAAAAAATACTTAGTTCTAAAATCTCAATTAATTGACTTGATTTGATTAGCATCCTAGATCCGGTATAATTATCTTAAAACACTTCACAAATGTTACTAGCTTAAGTATACATATTAAGTTCTCCATATTTTTGAGGAAACGGTCAAAATTTATTTCCTTTTATCTGCATTCTAATCGTAGCAAGTGGAAAAAAGTGGTCTCTGCTTACCGCTACGGGAAAGAGGCGTGATTATATGTATGTATGCATTCTAATCAAAACATTTATTTATTTTTGTATCAAATGCAACCGTACCACCTATGTTTTATTACGGGTTATCCAATTTGACGCCCCTCCGACCAATGATCACATCACAAAACAAAAATAACTGACTATCTCGACATGCGCGGACGGCGCCATTTTGGATTCGAATCCAAACGAACCAAATGCCTTTGACGGTGCTGTGCTAATGTTGTTCGGGCTATAAAGTAGGAATTCGGAAGCGATGCAGTGGGGGATGTCTATACTAAATAATAATAATATTAAGAGGAATGATTTGTTTGTTTATATTGAATAGACTCCGAGACAGTATTAAACCGATTTAAAAAAAAACATTACCAGGAAGTGACTTAAGCTATACTTTATCCCCGTATTCCCAAGGGAACGGGAACTAAGCGTGTGAAACTGCGCGGAACAGTTAGCTATAATTCGACTCATCTGGACTAGCTTGAGAGTTCTACGATTAATTTCTACACACAGAAGTTTGGGAAACTTTCATTTTATTATACTTAACACTAGATTCACAAATAACATGATTTTGCAAATCTTTCTACATTATACCTAATTACCGTTAACATTTCTTGAAACTGCTGTTTACTGATATCCTAACGTCATATAAATTGAATGCTATATTATAGTGTATTTGAACAGCAGAAGTGCAATAACAATCCCATTAAAATTATTCATCCTTACCACAAAAAGGTGAATCAAGTGACTCGATTCTGCAGACCAGCTAAAATTTCAAATTTTAAGTTAGCTCTATTCTTTTCCACCGCTTTGGAAAGGAAAGGGACAGAAAAAAGCGCCATATTTATTTACAATGTCAAAATATTCAAATAGTGTTTAGCAATTTTAGCAACGATGTAACAAGGTCATGGATAAAAGTGACAGTTATGACATCAAATTTGTTGGTTTTTACATGTTTGACATTACTCTATAATCTATGGTTTATTTCTGTCCTTTTTCTTCCGTATTCTATACAGAAGGATAGGCTAACTTAAAATTATGAATTTTAGCGGGTCTGCAGAATCGAATCCAATATTTAAGATTATTGTCAAAGAAGTGAAATCTGTTTTAGACTGCGTCTAAAAATTAAACACGGTTTTGTTGTAAGGCTTTATAATTTCGAATATTTATATTAAAACAGGACGTTTATGTCTTTACATCATTAAATCTACACATACATAGAGATATTCTACCGCTTTGGTTGGTAAATTGAGACTTTCTCATAAAGTATGACAACGAAAACACGATATTAAATCCGTTAAAGAAAAACACAATATCATATTTTATTAGGTTATTAATTCAATAATGAATATACCCATACAATCAGAGGACTTTCATTATGTACAAAATTTGAAATTGCGAAAAGACCTGTCCCATAAAAAATTGCGATACTTATTGAAAACAGTGTCTAAACGCCCTTATAATATCAGTCCTGGGTATATTCACTAAAGGATTGCCTAATAAAATTTGATGTTATACATAATATAGTATCTTAAATTCCAATCCAAAGGTCGTTACTTTATTCCATGCAAAATAATTATTGGGAACAAAAAGAGGTATTAAACAATAATCACCATTGATATTCTATATAAACTGAAGTTGATGCGTTACCAGTGCTCAAAATACGACAATATAAATGGCAGATTTCAGTGCTCGAGTTTCAGTTTCAGTAACATTCAGATTGAAGATATTAAACAAAACTAATAAAGACAAAAAACAAAGTCAATCTTAGACGTAAAAAAAACGCATTCACACAATAACATACAAAAAAAATTGTTCATATAGACTACCGACAGTTGACCCATCACTATTAATTCTCAAAAAATACTTAGGTTTATTCGTAATCATATTACCTTGAAATACAACCCGTAACAGAATAAGCGCAATTCCTCATACACCCCAATTAGCATATGAATATAAAAAATATGATGCCTTCGTAGAGTAATAATAGTAAGATTTCCATAGGTAGAGCACTAACTTCAGCTATGCTAATTCATTTTTCGGAAAAATTTAACACATATTAAAAATAGCTGAAATCTATTAAGTAGTCGATACTGAACAAACTAACTTCAGGAATTGCGCTTATTCTGTTACATATTGTATGGTGTAAAATTTTGCAATTTATTTAACTTGTAAGTGAGTTAAATAAATTCTTAATCTTCTTAATAACCTTCCTTATCTTACAAGGGTTTATCACATTAATGCCGGATTCGTCCAACCTAAAGTAAGCTCTGTCTAAAGGATAAATAGTAAAATATAGCATTTTGCGATTAAAGGTATAGCACACGTATCAACTCGGAAAGGGATCGTCAACGCCTCGGCTATTTTACTCGAGTTTGTCCCGAGGCGATACCGTTACGGTACCGATTAGTGTCCGTACAAATACTACTAAACGGATCCACAAGGTAGTTGACAGTATCCAAATTAAATTGCGATTAGTCATTCATTAAAAAGATTATCCCAAAACACCTCAACTCTAAACTTGAAACAATGACGTCACACCATGCTATTTCAGTAGATATTTTATAGAAGTATATTCATTTGGACAGATCATAAAAAGTAACTCATTTGTCAAGGCAGGACACTACCCTAGCGATAAGACCGCTCATTCTACTTTCATTAATTCACAGATGCAATAGTGATGTTAAAACAACCCTGTATATGGCTTACTGCCAGAATATGTACACTTGCCATCTGTGGAATACATTTACGAGAAAGGCCTACAGTAACATGAGGATACTATAGGATAGGTTCTGTAGCGCGTCTGGTATGTTCTTCGAGGCGGGGGTGCCTGTCTTTTTCGCTGTCATGAGGACCCGTATAGCCTCCTTCTGGGATAGGATACGCAGCTCGGAGAACATCATACTCCGGGACTTATGTGAGGATGTAGCAAACCCCATTTTTAAATTTTGTCTTGGTGTGCATCGGACGACGAATCTCAAATAAATAATTGTGTTTTCATTATTGTATACTGCTCACAGACCATTAATCTAGCTAGATGACGGGAGTATACGTACTTCGCGTGTCCAACTGGAGTCAAATTGACTTCAGTCTACGCCGCGTCATTTATTCCGCGTTCGAACGTCGTTGCCTCCGTACATCAACCGCCATCTCAAAAAATGACTGTTTGTTCAGTATTATGTTGTGCAAACTATACAGGAAAAGCTGACCCAGATAATGGACATGTTTCCTACTACAGGTAAGTAAATTTCTTTAATAAATTCTCCAAAATTATTTTCTTTAAAAGTGACACGGTTGGTTTTCATACAGATTGAAGTACTTAAGTTATCTAGCTAGATTAATGGTCTGTGATACTGCTACTTTTATTTTTTGTATTTTAATTGTATGTGTATTTTTGTATCTAAATTTTTATGGGTTTTTTGTGCCTGACAATAAAAGCTTATTTATTATTATTAATATTTATATCCATATTATATTGTTTTTGCTGCACAATAAAGAGTTATTGTATTGTACTGTCAAGAGCATGTTAAGCTTGACACATCGGACTTTGTAACGTTCTTATTACAATCGTCTTAGAGGTCAAACTCGCACTACAAGTGTCAAGCTTTATGTGCTCTTGGCTGTACCCTATTGAAGTACTGATCCGTTTCGAAGTTGATATGTGTGCAACAAGCTTGAATCACCTAGTATAGTAAGAGATCCAACTGCAAATTAGTATAGGGATCGAGTATATGTTACAAACAATATTTTTACGCATATTTATGATTAGGATAATATTTATCTACCAGGAGATCGATTTTTGAATCTCACCAAGTGACTAATTCTCACCGATGTGAGTGATTTCCGAAAGTTCGTATTTTTGAAACTCATCGGTGACTTACATTTGTCATACCTATGATATCGATTAACGAGTGCCCCTACCCATTCGTAATTGAAATCACCATGTGATTGTTTTTGACAGTTGACGTATGTAAAATCTGCCAAATGTGCCAAAGTATGTTTTTTGGAAGAATTAGCAGCGGGGCTCGATTGTGATATTTTGTGATTGCGACGATTTATTGAAAAAAGCGTGTGACTTTCAAAAATACGGCTTTTGGAAAATGGTGACATAAAAGTCATCGGTGATAATTTTAGTCACCGGTGATTTTGATATCACCGGTGAGATTCAAAAATCGCACTCCAGGGTCGAAAGATGGCCGCTAGTATTTTTAATAAAAAAAATTATATGATTTTTGGGACGAAATTTCCTTTACTTGTTTTTTACATGATAATATATCGTCCACTTCACGGCAATACAAATTAAAGACTGAAAACTTCTTCGTCTTCGTCTTTACACATAAAGGAGCAATATACATAGACTGAAAAATTAGATCATGATAATAATACTAGCGGCCATATTTCGATAGGGCCTTGGTAGATATATATATTCTCCTAGTCATAAATATGCGTTAAAATTTGGTTTGTAGCATATACTCGATCCTTACACTAATTTGCAGCCGGATTTCAGACTACTAATAGCCTGCGCAGACGACGGACTTTGTCCCCGGAGGACAAAGTCCCCCGAATCGTAAAAAAAAATGTCCGTCTCTTTTTGTCCTCTACCACCCGTCGGTGTCCGCGATTATTCGGGGGACTTTTTGTACGCCATACTTTTAATCCCTCGTGTGCGTTACTCGATACAGTTGTAAGCGTTCTATTTTGGCGGACAAAAAAATACGGGGACAAAGTGCGTCGTCTGCGCAGGCTATAACCCTTACATTGGACGACTCAACATGACTTTTTCGCATTTGTACCATGGACTATCTTTACTGAGTTTCGGAAAGAAAAATATCACGCGGACAAAACATAATAATTAACAGAACAAAATCGATTTTACACGAGTACACTTTTTGAATTAGTTATCTGTTCAAATATGAAACGTTTGTACAGATGTTTAAACTCGGATTCGGATAACAACCCAAAAAACTGTCTCACCAGCTCAGGTGTCGTAATCTTCATCAATTTGAAGGTTACCAGAATTAATATCTAAAGGAAGCGGTGGCTTGTCTCTCTTAACTAAGTCCTTGGCTTTCGAGTTCTGCCTGCTCAATGTCTTTTTACATTCACTTTTAGCACCCACAATGTTAGCTACAGCCGTGTCCAGAACTTTGATTTCCGGATTCGATAGGTTCTTTGAGAAGTCTATCTTGAAGATTGGCGTGACCGGCGTTTGTGGTGGCGTCATTTTGTTGTTATTGTTTTGTTTGACGTCTAAAAAGAAGAGAGGTTTTACTTCTGGCTTTGGCACACATTGCGGGACTGGTACGGTTGCGAAATTAGATGTAGAAGGTTGCGGGGAAGTGTATGTGGGGTTTAGAGTAATAACGCTTCTATGTTGTACTTGGTCTATGAGAGTTTCTTGGTAGAAGTTCGCTGTCCTGACCGGTCTGTCTTCTTTCTTCTTCGTTAGGTCTATAGCAGCGTCGGTGGAGACGATTGTGGAGGTAACTGTTTCGATTCTGGGTTTGGGCTCCGTTTCTATGGAGACGGCCTGCTTGGGCTCTCTTGGGAGGTGTTGGCTGACTCTGACGTCACAACTGCTAGAGCTGTTCGAGTCTTCCCTGACAATTCTTCGGGGCGCGGACATGTCTATAAATCTGTAAAGATAAATATTGATTTTCATTGATTTTAGTATACCTATTATATTATAAATAGGTTTCAAAACTACGGGACCGATGAACTCGTGAAGAAAAGCTGGTTTATAATATTTCAATCGCGGAAAATGTGAAAAATATAATAAAATAAAATATATATATACAACAGAAAAAACGCAATTCCTGAAATTAGTTTGTTCAGTATCAACTACTTATTCGATTTCAGCTAGTTTTAATGTGTTAAATTTTTCCCAAAAATGAATTAGAGTAGCTAAATTTAGTGCTTTCTATGGAAATCGTGCTATTATTAATCCATATTTAAGAACATTGGTTAGACACAACTAAAGTTCGATTGCGTCATAATTTTTTTATATTAATATACTAATTGGGGTGTATGAGGAATTGCGCTTTTCCTGTGACGCGTTGTACCTATATGATTCAAAGATTATTTCACAAAGGCCCAGCGCATACCGCTTGAAACGCGGCGAAGCGCATTTTAAAGACAACAATTTAATATAAGCCTTAACGACTTGGATGTACGTTCAATAATTGCATGAAAATAATAAATACGCGCGCGGCTACAAATAATAATATCTTTTAAATGAGCCAATAAAAGAAACTCCAGAAATTTGCGTCATTAGACACGCTAAAATATTAATAAAATGGCTCACCTCGTGGCATTGGGGGAACTCTCTGCGCTCATCTGCATCTCTTTTTCTTCAGCCACAGACACATCTGGGATATTCTTTACCTGAAAACAGAAATACTACATCACTATCACTACATAGTACAAAACAAAGTCGCTTCCCGCTGTCGGTCTTTCCCTACGATCTTTAAAACTACGCAACGGATTTTGATGCAGTTTTTTTAATAGATAGAGTGATTGAAGGAGAAGGTTTTAGTATCAGCATTGCACCCGTGCGAAGCCGGGGCGGGTCGCTAGTCGGGGATATTCTTCACCTGACAGGAATACTACACGAGGATATTCATTACAAGCCCAAGTTATAGGGGAAGGCGGAATAGTACCAAAGAATTTGTAAAGAGCAGTATAGTGGTTTAAGGGCCCGCTTCTCATCTTGACGATGTGTGAGGCTCAGGTTCGAATCCTGGCATGTACCAATGAGTTTTTTCAAAAGCTTACGTACATTAGTACCTCGACGGTGATCACGTTAAGGGGTCCAAAGATTATACTGGTGAAATGTGGGTGTTTCCTGAAGGGGAATACCTCTACTTACCCCCTCGGGGATAAAAGGCGTAAGACTATTTACTTAGAAAAAAGTTATAATAATATTCATCGTTCTGCGGTCACGGACTTATGGGCTCAGAGTCTTAGCATTCAGGAAGACTTACCGCTTACCGCAACTCCCCAGAAACCACTAAAAGGCAGTAGCCTTATAAGTCATTACCAGCATCGCTTTACTCAAAGTCACCACTCACCAGGTCCCGAAGAAAGTCGAAGCGCGACTCTACCAACGTGCGGCGAGCTGAGGGTCTTGGAATTCCGGGACGCTGTCACCTGCATTGCTTTACTTAAGAGACCCAACTCACCAGGTCCCGTAGGAAGTCAAAGCGCGACTCGGCCAAGATGCACTGCTTCACGTGCGACGGGCTGAGGGTCTTGGCATTCCGGGACTCTGTCACCTGCAACGCTTTCCTCAGACACAACTCACCAGGTCCCGTAGGAAGTCAAAGCGCGACTCGGCCAAGATGCACTGCTTCACGTGCGACGGGCTGAGGGTCTTGGCATTCCGGGACGCTGTCACCTGCATCGCTTTGCTGAGAAGTGATTCGACGAACAACTCCAAAGTGCGAGGTGTTATGGGCAACATTTTTGAGTTAAGGGTTTAAGTTGACATGACGCAGTCTCGACCATATAAGGGTAGTCGCCTTTAAAGGAACCATACTTGAGCATTGGATCACAATCGGCAAGAGAACACAATAACGGCGAGCGATAACAATTATTATTATAAAGTTTTTAGGGTTCCGTACCTCAAAAGGAAAAAACGGAACCCTTATAGGATCACTTTGTTGTCCGTCTGTCCGTCCGTCCGTCCGTCTGTCAAGACCCTTTTTCTCAGGAACGCGTGGAGGTATGAAGCTGAAATTTATATCAATTACTCAGGTCTACTGTCCCTTGAAGCTGTGAAAAAATCAAACTTCTAAGCCAACGCAATCAAAAGATACAGCCGTTTATGCCGCAAATTTTCGACACTTGCAAGGGAATCAAAACCTACAGGGTGCTTCCCGTGAACTCAGAATCTTGAAATTTGGTACGAAGCAACGTCTTATAGCATAGATAAAGGAAAAATTACGAAAACCATAAATTTGCAAGGTTGTACGGAACCCTCGGTGCGCGAGTCCGACTCGCACTTGGCCGGTTTTTTTGGAGTTATATCTGGCGACAGGCATAATTGATGACGTGTAAATTATTATCTTTTACTCGAATCATTCATTCAATAATCGTTAGTAGTGGTCGCCCAGTGGTCGAAATTCGACAATATATAATTTAAATTATAAGTTTGTTGTTGATTTAATTTTAAAAAAATATTAGCATTCTGCACTTCTTTATAATAGACTATAAGTGTGCAAATTTCATACTCCTCCGTCCGCGCAAATTTCATAAAAAGGGGTACAAAGTTTTTGCTTAATATATCACATTATTAACCAGTAACAACAGTTCTTAAAATAATTTGTAAGAGTACATATTAATCACTAGCTTGATGATGAAGGAAAACATCGTGAGGATCGCAGGTCCCAGAATTGATTCTGAGGCATGTGTTACACCACCCAGGTAACGATGGGCTCACCACCTATCACGTTAAGGGATCAGATACTCTTGTGAGAAGTGGGTATTTCCAGGCAATGAGTACCTCAGCCAACTCCCTCAGGAATAAGGCTTGAGGGTTAAGGATTTCAACAGCACGGCTGGGCTAGTAATGCAAGCAACTCCCAACCTTGCTTGTCAACAAAAATGCTAATCTATCACAGGCTACCAACGATATTAGAACCATTAGATACCTACTAAAACCAACAGATCCTAGTTTTAAAGTCAACATACGAAAATTATTAACTAAAGTCCCAAAGGCCCTGCCACGCTGCTCTTGACCTTGTGACCTCATATACTAAAGTCATTTTGTATTAACGCCGTCGCCTCTGAGTCTCCACAACCACAAATAGAGAACAATGGCTTTATTTCTTTGTTTCAACTGCGCAACTATACTGCGCACAAATTCCCGACGAATAAAAACAAAGGCCAATCTGTTACAACTTATCTCAGCTTCGGATGTGAGTGATTCATCTCAATTTGATAAGGAGACGTGACAGTTGTGCTTGTTATTGTAACTTTAAAGAACTATCGCAGTGGTATGCGTCTCGTTATTCACTCCTATAATGAATCAACAGGATCTATACTTGAAAAGGACTTATCAAAAACATCTTACATTATGTGTAAACAGACCCGGTCCGGCGATAGGCTCACCACCTATCACGTTTAGGGGTCCAATATATCTCGTGAAATGTGGGTATATCCAGTAATGGAATACCTCTGCCTACCCCCTCGGGGATAAAAAAGGCGTGAGATTATATATTATATATATCTTACATTAATATTTATCACTACCTCGACGGTGAAGGAAAACATCGTGTGAAAATCAGCAGGTCCCAGAATTAATTCTGAGCCATGTGTAACATACCCGGTCCGGCGACGGGCACAGGCAATGTGATAGGTAGTGCCTATCACGTTAAGGTGTCCAAAGAATATACCTACTGGTGGAACGTGGGTATTTCCAGAAATGGAATACCCTGCCTACCTCCTCGGGGATAAAAGGCGTGAGACTTTTTTTAAACAATCAAGCAAAAATAAAAAGAATTTTAAACTTTTTTCCAGCATAGGTCGAGAACTTCAAATAAAATTTTGATGTAGTTTTTAGGGTTCCATACCCAAAAGGTGCCAACAGGATCCTATCACTAAGCCTGTGTTATTTGTCCGTCTGTCTATCTGCCAGCTGGTAGTATCTCATGATCCGTAGTAGGTCTGACATGTTGCGATGGTTCCGTAGCCAGTTGAAAAATTTGTGGGCAAAAACTAATGTCCTGAATCAGGTAAAAAGATTTTAATGTCCAAGATCAAAGGTTCAATGTAAAAAAAGTTACCTAAATAAAAAATGTAGGTACATGTTTATATCATAAATTATTTTGTCTACAAATAGATGTTTTATCTCTCGGCTATATCTCATCTATCATATTCATCCATTACACTGTAGTCAGTTCAAAAACATATTATAAAACAAAGTGCCCTCACAATACTTATAATGATAAGTATGGGGAATTCGAATGGAAATTTTAATGATCGGAAACAGGTTGATGACAAAAGTTATCATTAATCCACAAGTTGACCTCAATGGCATTTTTTTATAATCACAAGTTTCCTGTTTTTGAATTCCACAAACATTATCAGTTTCTAGATAATTATTTACGAAGCCACCATAGCTTTATTTAACCTGGTTTTGAGCATTTGCTAAGACATTTCGTTTAATTTTTTGTTTTAAATTTGTTAGTGATGGCAGGGACACATGGGGAGAGGGAGAAAGAAAGCTACCAAAACCCAAGACTAACAGAGATGACCATATTTTCAGACCTCCATCTCTGTGGTATCCCTAATATGTAGCACCAAACAACAAATGGCACAGACATAGTTGATATGACACACGAAGACCGGAAACTTAATTGGCTCATATAGAAGTCAATTTTGTGACCTTTAAGTGTAAGATAATATAAATATTTGTTTTTGCCTTTTTTTCATAATTATTATTATTATTTAGTTAATACACTAGCAGTTCCTGAGCTAATGTGTCATAAGACCATAAGCAGGTATTTTCTGGGTAGGTAATATAAACGTATTATTACCCTTATTGCTAAACCGATCCTCTCTTGTCTAGTGGACCTCTTTTATTTAGCAATAAGGGTAAGTGTAAAAATAAATGTTTTAAATGGTAAAGAGTTAACATGAAAGTCTGAGATAGATAATAACATTCAGCAAGCATTATTTCATATAGTTACATGGGACCTTATGGACTGAAAGGTTTTAAGTGTATAGTATATTTTTTCAAAGAAATTGTTTTATATAAAATAAACTTATGATAACCTGTCGAATATTCAATAAATAAGTATCGAAACATCCACAGAGATAGTCAATATATGCTAACAATTTGCAAATTTTGCAATACATTATATCAGTAAACCAAGTTAAGAATTTAAAAATATCCCAATGATGTACCTAGTAAAACACAATGGATTACCATGAAATCAGCAGAATCTACATAAAAATCAATTGGCATAATAAAATACGCAGCAAACACCAATGCAAACTAGATATACTATCAAATTTGCCTTGTTGGTATTCGCGTTTTCCCGTTAAAAAGGATATAGATTATAATCGGCACAGCCTGGGCAACTTTCCCCACTTCCTCGTCAGTCTGCATGATCTTCTTGATTCGTCCCTACAAACAAACAATGTCATAATCACCAATCTCTAAAAAAATTACACAAAAACAATACCAGAATTCACATCTTTCAGGAGGATTACAACAAAAATTCTACTTACAGCTGGGAATCTAGCATTGTATTTTCTCTTTTTCGACGGCATGGTGGTAATCCGTTCACTTTAACACCAATTAAAGGCAAAAATAAGCTCACTCCGCCATAAAACTGTGATACTTCTCGCGCATTTTTGAGGTTATAAAAGGGGGACGTTCGCAGCCTCTTCATTTATATACGAATCTGACAGTTTCTCCACCATTTTTTGCGAGATGATTTTCACTTTCATTTTAATTTGTGTACTGTTATATTTTATTTACATTTCAGGGTGATCTGTATTTCAATAATGTGATGTTATTAACTGAAAAATTTCTCGTGTTTACGTAATTTTCACAAAAAATCATGAATGTGGCTGTATAAGCACTACCTACGCTTCTTGTAATTCCTCAGAAAAAAAAATGCTTCGTTTAGGAACACAGTCAGTTTTTGTTTCTGATATACTACGAAAAAGAACTTAGTAAAGCTGGCTGTATGGTGTTGGAGCTTTGTTCGAATTATACAAAAGAAAAATAAATCATAATGCAAGATGGCGACGTTGTCAAGGTGGGTTGTAATTTATTTCTTCTGAATATTTATAATTGCATTAGACGAAAGAAATTGATTGAATTTTAATACAATATTCTTCTAAGCTTAAATCCTTACCGTCTAATCCATGCTAAAAATAATTCCAAATGCCCAACCCAACTCGGCAGCCGTGTTATAGTAACGTATCAACAAACCATCAATTTCCACATTTCTATGTACTTTCAAGATCTTTTAACAATGCTAATCACTACGAATACGACTTTCGGGGCTCAAAAATGTATTTTATATTAATAAACAACTTCCTCATCACAAATTAAAAGATAACGATTTAATAATTTACGTCTTCTCGTTAGCTTGTTACCAGCTCCCACACAGCAGGTGTGGGATCGAGACGATGAGAGGAAAGCCCAGAAAGTGGGAAGTGCTCTCGTCGTGTCCCAGACCAGCGTCCCGCCTTACGGCCAGAGGAAAGGATGGGTTCCTCGCGCCGAGGAAGATTATGGAGGTATTTTTTAACGTCCTATGATATCGTAGTTAGTCTAAGTTTTCGCGCCAGGGATGAACAGTAATAAATAAAAATTGACTTATCACAATGTTGTCTCTGCCTACCTCGTCGGGAAAAAAGCGTGAGCATATGTATACAATAAACAAATTTCTATACTCAAATTTTTTGATTAGTGAGATTTAGCACTGAACTAGTCTAGTTTTTAAAATTGTCAATAACATCCACTTGATGTGATTTTCTGAGACTGCAATTAGTGTCAAATAAGCTTGTAAAATCAAGAAGAACAAATGAAGTTGAACAGCCATAAATATACTAAGTAACCACAAAATTTTCAATTTTTTAAATTTAAACTTAGAATGGTATTTTTTTCTTTGCAGATGGCGGAGCATTTCCCGAGATACATGTGGCACAGTACCCACTGTCCATGGGTGCGAGAGGGAAGGAGAGTACTTCGAATGCCCTAGCTGTCCAGCTAGATGAGACGGGACGTGTCAAGTACTCAGCTATAGCGCGGCAGGGACACAGTGCTGACAAGGTGTTTGTCACTTATTTATGACATTGATTCTTTAAAAACCCTAATATTCTATAAGAACCCTAAAAATAGAGAATGCCAGGGTGCCATCAGGACCCTATTATTAAGCCTCATCTATCCTTCTGCCTGTCTATATCTCATGAACCGTATTATAGGTTTATGAAGTTCAACAAATAATCCCCCAAATATATCCATGCAAAAATAAGATCTCTTGCTCTGTTGCTGCTTGGGAATTTACACTAACATTTATTGTATTAGTAGAATAGATTAGGACTTGTCTAACTCTTTCACACTAACTTAAAGATAACATCTTTTTACAGATAATCTACTCGAAACTAACAGACCTGCTGCCCTCAGAGGTGCTGGCTGAAGATGACCCCACGCTGCAGAAACCGTCAGAGGACGACATCCAAGATATCACAGAGAAAACAAAACAAGCTCTAGAAAAACTGACAAATGCAAAAATATCTGCCGCTCTACCTGTCAAAGCTGCTCCCAAAGCTGTGAGTTGTGGTTTCATATTTGACCTTGATTTTATCTGTGTAAGTTCCTTTCCTGAAGGAAACTTATAGCTGATGCTATTGTCAGGAAAGTATGGTTTCCGTTGTTAAAAGAATTTTTAAATTCGGTACAGTACTTTCGAAGCTTATTATATAAATAAGAATCATATAAAAAAAACTTTCCTTTTTATAATATTAGTGCAGTTTCTTGCCTGTCTTTGAAAATTAAATTGCTGATGAGGTGCATGGTACAGTCAACAAAGTTGTTAGTGTTACATTTCCAAAAATTAAGATTCACTTTTCTCTTAAAGCCTTAAATGTATTTATAGTATTTTTTTGGTAAATTATAGGGATCAAAGATACCTTTCGAAATAAACATTAATCAATAAGATTTATTTATGACTTCCCCAGAAAAATGAATTCTTATAGTTACTGGCCATGTAACCCTAACAACTTTGTTGTATATGTACATATCGACGGTTGAAAGGCTAATTGGTCTAAGCGACATTTTTTGCGATATTGAGTTATATACATATTCGGAATCAGCAAATTTTTCTCCGTCGTTTGAATCAGGTTTCAAATTTTTTTGACAACTTTTTTGGCGCTTAGCACCCACAGCAAAACACGCCTCATTTCTGAGCTCATTGATCTATACGACACAAAATTAGACAAATTTGAGGACTCGATGACTTAGGGCATTTGGCTTTTTCGCCATGGTTGTGGTTTCGTCGTTTGGCCTATTTTGCATTAAACCAAAATAATAAGCTATGTCGTTTGGCCCATTTTGCATTCAACTACAATAAAAAAGCGTGTCGCTTGAACCATTTTGCATTAAGTTCTATGAATTAAATAAGTCTCTTGACCCATTTATCCTCTATTAAGGATAATGAGTGATGTCACTTCGGCTTTTTTTACCTAAATATCTCATTAGTGTTATGGCATTTGAAACATTTTGATTCAATTCAGTATACGTAAAATTGGCATTTCCATTATTTTATCAAATCGGTTTTAACACATAGGCCGTCCAATAAATTATGAGATTAGCTACTCCTTAGTCGCTTGGGAGTATAAAAAAGTAAAAATTATAAGTTCAATTTATTGCGCGCGCTGTGTAAGTATCCGTTACGAATATCTCACCTACCCGCGCGGACGCGTCAGTCAGCTGTTAACATTAAAGCAACTGCGAAAGGCTTAGGGTGATATACCACCTTCTTCTATCTTAAGGGTTTGGTTTCCGCACTTAGTCCCTAAATTGGACCATTGTACGTGAGTGAGCCATGGCAGCCGATTATTCCAATCAGCCCACCTCCCTACAGAAGCAGATAAAACTTCCGAGTCTACTCAGGACATCCGCAAAGGATTCTAGTGTTCCAAGAATTTCCTTGCGGATCTGGGCAACAAAGAGATGGTAGTGCATGTGCTCTTCGAGTGCGTTGGGCACTCTAGGAGCACATGCGCTACCATTTCTTCCACCTCGATGCACGCTCAGCATAGAGGACTGTCAGTAATACCTAAGGTGTGTCGGTGTTTATTCAGTGAGCAGTGTCCGGTAATGGTCCCCGAAACAATTCATAGGCTGTCTCTGTCCAGGCGCTGAAGGCGTTTACTCAGCTCGTGTCCAGGGATGGCATAGCCTCCTTGGATTGCCTACATCCTGGCGTTGAGGTCTATTTCTCCGCTTGCATTTGTGTGTATTCCCTAAACCAGTTCGTAAGCTGGTTAAACAGAATGGGTACAATGGGTTCGGTTTCGATGGCCTTCGTGTCAGAACCTCTCCTGGCGAGTTCATCCGCTGCATCGTTTCCACGCCAGCCAGTGACAGTTGAAGTGTCACTGTATTGTGGTTTAGTACCGTAACGTGTTCTAGTGCATGATGGCACTCCAATATCAGTCTCGAAGTGATCTAGTTTTTCTTTAAGGATTGAAGGACTGAGGCACTGTGGAAGAGTATACGGATATGGGTATCCGTGACTTCTCTGGCCTCTCTGACCACACATTCTGCTTGATAGACAGTGTTGAGAATTCCTAGTGGTCTGGATATTCTACTATTTAGATCATCTGAGTAGACTTCAACTCCAGTTCCAATGTTGGTTTTTGATCCATCAGTGTAGATCCTTAGCACTTTTGGACCTGCTGTAAGTTCTACGTTGTAGTGTTTTACGAAACAGTGTATTTTCTGGGTCCTATCACTCGGTGATGCCATCACCGGGTGTCGCGAGATTGCATCCTCTTTTAAGTTTTTTTTGTGTTTGATTCTGGAATCTCTTTACACCTGCCTGAACGTCACTAGGGATGCTTCTTCCCTTACGACAAGGTGCAGGGGCGGCTACCCCACCATCGCCTGTAGGGCAGCAGTAGGTGATATTAGCATAGGCAAATCTTTGCCTGCGTAACAACTAACAATGACCGGAAAAATGGAAATTTCCGAAGGGGCCCGTCCCAAATATCTCGGTCACAAGATTCTCTCCAGGGTCTTCTGTAGGAATGATGTCAGACTTATTGGCCTGTTCGCCTTGGGTCGTGTGTAATCGGTTTTGCCTGGCTTAGGGATGAAAAGCCATGGTGTGAGGAAATCCACTCCCCATTGCAGTAGGGCAGGGAAGATGCCGTCTAGGCCTGCGGATTTATTTTATTATTTTATTTATTTTATTTTTATTATGTTCGGGAAGCTAACAGCTAAGTATTACAATATAGTAAACATAGTATATGTCCAAACGCTAATTATAAGCTTCCACATGTAAACAGTAATATAAATTAAAAAGTACTATGTGTCTTAAGGGATACAAAATAAAAACGTAATTGAACAGTGAACCAGTTAACTCCTCTGCTCGACAGTATATTTATCAAAAAAATTCTTTGCTAATGATTTTTTAATTACATTATTGCTACTGCAGAATAGGTCAATGTGACTAATGCTAAAAATATCGTTAAATAATTTGGAAGATCTATACATAAAACTATTTTTCCTATAAGTAACTTTGGTTGAGGGGACTTCAAGTAATACATTTCGGCGTAATTTTCTTACAGGGCATTTAAGATTGATTTTGCTCAACAGCTCGGGGCTATCAATTTTTGCTTGAGCTATGTTGGCTAAAAAGCACAGTATTTGTAAGGCTTGAAGGCTGTAATTGCCCATTTTATTAGTTCCTCTGTTACTACGGTACGGGCTCTGGACCTTTCATGGTTATTAGGTATGTGTGATTACTTACTTGCCCATGTATTGTCCTTGGAGAGGCTGCAGTCTAGGAAGTGTGTTTCTAGAAGCAGTTTACTTATTACACGGTCTGATTTAGTGTACTATGTATTGTCTGGGTTTTGGGCGAAGGGTGCGGTCTTGATCCGTAAATAGGCTCTTTCTTTTTTTATATAGGTCCATGTCTTCTGGAAGCCTAGAATCTTTGCATCTGTGGAATTGTTTGCGCACCGTTTGCCTGAGCTTACTAAGTTCTGTGTTCCACCAAAAGTTTCCCTTGCTTTTGGTGTTTGAACCTATTTGTTTACAGCAGTCGTGGTACCTATGCTTCTGTTATATACTCTCGATGTTTTCGAATCATTTGGGCTATCCAGGCACCCAACACCCTTAAACCTAACGGACGGTTTGAGTGCCAGAAGGCGTTTGTATAACCAGGTATGTCGGTTCGGCGTGGGTAGCGTCTAGCTTTGGTCTTTTTTGTGTTAGCTGATAGTGAAAATCGAATCCCCCTATGTTCGGAACAGCAAGGTTCATTAGATACATGCCAGTTAGAGATATGATTCGTTAAGTTTTCTGAATTATTTGTCCGCGAGCTGTGACCCTAGTGGGTTTCGACCCGCGATTTAAGATGTTAAGGTTAGTAGAAAAAAGGTTTATACTATACCACTTTATCTAATACTTTGCTCCAAGACACATTGAATCAACAACTTGAATGATTCCTCTACACAAAAATGTTTTTTTTTATACAAAATATACAAAACACTGTCTAAAATAGTATAAAGTGCCATACCAACCTCAAAAATATCTTATGGACGTTGCTGAATTACGATGGCCTAAGCATCAATATCTACTATAATCTAGTAAGGGTTCATTTTGTTTCATCCTGCAGTCCTTCTAATGGGCATCTGTATCAAACTACTTCACTCTGGTGCAACACCATCATGTTGCTTCGGCTCATTGGGCATATTCTTCTGTCAGATGACTTGGCACTAGATTCATTTTCTCTCGTATTATATTATTCTAGGTCGATGCTTGAGCCAGTTTACTTTCAGCTATTTTATTTACGGTAGGCATTTGAACCATTTTGCCTTTCTCAAAAAAATACTAAATTTGATGCATTTTGGGCTAACCAACATAAATTTTCTAAAATAATACACAATTTTCAACAGTAGTAACTTAAAAAACTTCCTAACTTAATTAGGGATATACTGTATTAAATAAATAAAAGTCTATCAAATAGTTGCTTTTTTATGATTTTTTTTTCAAAAAAAAAAACTTTGAACCGTCCTCCTGCAAGTTTTACAAAATGTCGCTTAGATCAAATAGCCTTTCAACCGTCGATATCATAGTGCCAACCTAACCTGTGGTAGTGTGTTACATTGCATTTGTTACAAACATTCACCATACTCCTTTCCATTGCATATGTATATGTTTCCATTACATATGTATGTATGTATACAATGTGTGTGTGTGTTGTAGACAATCAATCCTAGAATAATGTTCTCGTACACTACACTCCTTCTATCTCAAAGAAGGACCCATAACTACCTCGCGCGTTGATAGTGCACTGTTTTTGCAGGCGCCCGCTCAATACATCAGGTATACTCCAGCGCAACAGGGAGGGGCTTTCAACTCGGGAGCTAAACAACGAGTTATCAGGTTAGTGGCAGAATAATTGAGTAGTTATTCCATGATAATATTATGGTAATCTAGTTTTTTTTTTAGATATTCCTGAATCCGAAGAACCTCATGAGCATAGACTTCATGATCATGTAAACGTAGAGGCAATCCAGCTTCACAGACATAGTGAGATGACTGAAAAGGTTTACCTTTCGAGATAGTTTAGTGTTTGACAGCTTTATGTAGTGCTATTCCCAAAAAACATATGAAAGCATTTGGTGTTTTGTTTCACCCGCGTAGTTCCCGTTCCCGTGGGAATACGGGGATCAAATATAGCCTAAGTGTTATACTGATGTGTAAGCTGTATAACTATAAACTTACAACAAAATTTTTTCAGTAGTTTTTGCGTGAAGAGCAACAAACATCCATACATCAATACATACAAACTTTCGCGTTTATAATATTAGTAGGTTATGAAATGAATTCCTTGTCTATCTTAAAATTATATTTCCCAAGCATCATTAAAGGTAGAATTCCGTGCCTCGGAGGCGAACTTCTGTCAAAATGTACTTCCGAGTCTCGTGTTAAACTGTCTGTTGCCTCGGCCGCGATACATGGAAGTTTATTTACATTTTTAGCTTAAGACTTCATAACCAAGACACAACATACCGTTTAGTCCATTAGTTTTAAGAACATTTAATGAACACATATTTTGAGTAACAAACGAACGGTACCCTAAAATGCAACAACATTCAGGATGTGTCTGACCTTAAATAATTGTTTATTTTATTTATTTATAGCCTTTTATCAGAACTTAATTTAATAACATGCTTGTATCTAAATCTACGGTAAATAAAAACCATCTGTGTGCCTTCGGGCAAAGGCCTCCCCCAATCTCCTCCACTCTCTCTTGTCTAGAGCCACTCTAGTCCATGTCCTACCAACCATTTCCACGATTTCATCATCCCAGCGCTTGAATTGTCTTCCTCTTCTTCTTTTGTTATTTCTTAGATACCACGTTGTGATGGTTTTGCTCCATTTATCTGGGCCTCTTATAATGTGCCCAGCCCATTTCCACTTCAGGAGTTTGGTTTTGATGGTAACATCAGCTACCCTTGTTTTTTTCCTCAACTCCTCATTCCTTATTTTGTCCAGTCTCTTCTTTCTGGTCATGCTTCTTTCCATGGCTCGCTGGGTTGTCTCTAATTTTTTTCTTTGAACTTTTGTAAGTGCCCAAGTTTGACAGCCATATGTAAATATTGGTAGTATGCATGTGTTGAAAAGTTTACTCTTTATTTTGATGTTTGTTTGACTATTTTTCATTATTTCTTTAAAAGACCAATACCTTTTCCATGCGTTTGCGATTCTTCTGTCTATTTCTTTGGTTGTTGAGTCATACGGAGAGATTAATTGGCCCAAATACAAGTATTCCGTTACATATTCAACATGTTGAATATTGAAATAATTGTACAAACCAACTAAAACTATCACCTACCTCGTGTGCAAGCAACCCTAGATTACATTTTCTACCTAATCATGTAGTCAAGTCCTGGAAAATTACCAGAAAGTGTGATCAGTACTCCATCAGTAAACTCATTTCAAAACAGACTTGGTAAACACTTACAAAGTAGTGCAATAGTATACACGTATCAGCACCAAGTGCATTATAAATAACTAGCGACCCGCCCTGACTTCGCACGGGTGCAATGCTTATACTAAAACCTTCCTCTTGAATCACTCTGTCTATTAAAAACCCGCATCAAAATCCGTTGCGTAGTTTTAAAGATTTAGGCATACATAAGGACATAGGGACAGAGAAAGCGACTTTGTTTTATACTATGTAGTGATAGTGATAATAATACTAAATAGCGTATGTCTCTATGAGGCTGACATAGTGTTCCCAGGGTACTAAAAGCCTTGATAAAAATAAGAATTAAATACATTTAGGATGGTGGAGGCCCAAGTGGACCCGATGGAGCCGCCCCGCTTCCAGATCAACAAGAAGATCCCCCGGGCGGCGCCTTCGCCCCCCGCGCCTGTTCTGCACTCGCCCCCGAGACGCGTCTCCGTCAAGCAGCAGCGCGACTGGAAAGTGCCGCCTTGCGTCTCGCACTGGAAGAACGCCAAGGGTCAGTCTTTTAAAATCAAGTACCCACTGCTGAGCTAAGGGTATTTATTTGTCATACATGTCTATAACATGTCTGACGCCATCGTGTCTCGGTGTTTCATATTTATTCATTTGTTTCTACAATTTATTTAGGGTAAAACACCCAATTATTGACACCCTAGTTCACCCCACCAATTAATTGACACCCCAACAGATTATTTCAAAATTAATACGCAATATTTAGAATAACTGGATAAAAATAAATAATCTCACGCCTTTTATCCCCGAGGGGGTAGGCAGAGGTATACCATTTCTGGATATACCCACTTTTCACGAGATATTGCTTTGGACCCCTAAATGTGATAGGTGGTGAGCCCATCGCCGGACCCGGTCTGTTACACATGTCTCAGAATTCATTCTAGGACCTGTGGGTTTCCTCGCGATGTTTTCCTTCACCGTCGAGCTAGTGATAAATATGTACGTAGGTAAGTTTTTGAAAAACTCATTGGTACTTACATGCCAGGATTCGAACCCGAGCCTCCCTGATTTTCATCATTTGAAACAGGCTCTTTAACCATAAGGCTATCACTGCTCATATAATTATGTATCACAATCTCGTTATTTTTGAATAAAGCTGTTGGGGTGTCAAAAATTGGGTGTTTGTGGTAAACCCTATTATTTATTCATCTGCGTGTTTGTCGTCAGGCTACACGATCCCCCTTGACAAGCGCCTCGCTGCGGACGGTCGAGGCCTCCAGCAGGTGCACATAAACGAGAACTTTTCAAAACTTGCCGAGGCGCTGTACATTGCGGACCGGAAAGCGCGCGAGGCGGTCGAGGCAAGAGCGCAGCTGGAAAGGCGCCTCGCTCAGCGAGACAAGGAACGCAAGGAGGAACATTTGAGAGTCCTCGCTCAGAGGGCCAGGGACCACAGAGCGGGTATGTTGAAGGACGGTTGAGAAACTAGTTGTCTACACTAATGTCAGTTGTGCGGAATGTCACATGCGCAAAATTTACACTTTTCACTGTCATATTAGAAAATTTTAATTTTGCTAAATTGACAAATTCGCAAATGTCTTGTTCAATGAAATAAAATGAAGTAAATTTCGTGTTCATAATTACTGTGACTTGCAAGAAACGAGTATGAGTTCACTTTTGTGTAATGTCTCATTTGCAAAAAGTCCCTTGCGAAATTGAATACTAATTCGCAAATTGTCATTTTCGCATATAGTCACGTCGGCAAAATGACACTTCTGCATAATTTATAAATTCGCAAATAACACTTTTGTATAATGTCACATCCCCAAAATGACAATTTCGTAAAATGTCACATTAAAAAAATTTACTCTTCACAAAATGGCGTATTATAAGAAAAGTAAATGCTTGGTAATTTATCTATTGTCAATAAAAAAACTAGTATTTGATGGCAGCGTAATCATAGTAATAAAATTACTCATTCAATCCCAGTTCGTTCATATTTAAAAAAAATATCATTAAAATAAATGTATATTTTTTATACGTGTTTCAGAGAACACTGTAGTTTTAATAATGATGTTACATGTTTACTTTGAAATCTAGGTATCAGAGCTCCAGAAGAGGAAGCGGAAATGCCCGAGGTCGACGAGAGCGGGCTGACCGCGGCGGAAAGGGACAAATTGCGTGCTGACAGGCACAAGGAGAGACAAAGAGACAGGAACTTGGCTAGAGCGGCTCCAGATAAGAGGTATTTTTTTTATTTATGTAGTTTTTCTGCTTCGTAACGATCTGTTCGGAAACAATAAGCTACTTGTTTCTCTGATAAAATACAGTCCAATATAACATGCAATTTTAATTAGTCGGATAATATTCTAGCGTGTCATCCAATCTTTTGAGGTACAGGGATACTGGATAATTCGTTTTCATCTCTGGGCGGAAAGAGTCAACTTTCGGCCCGCTGCGCTAAACGAAGTTGCCGCTTTTCCTCCCTCGAGCAGAAAAAAGTATACACACCTCGGGAAGTAAATAAGAAAGCCGCAGATTACATGTTTGTAGACCTCTGCTTCGCTGTGGTCGACAATTACATGTGATCTAAGTCATTTCTTAGTTTACTACCCTAGGTATGTAATATAAGTATTCATTGGTTTATTTATTTATTTATATACATTTATTTATTACAGTTTGACGGGCCTGTTGGCTCAGTTGGTAGTGACCCTGCCTTCAGATTCGGGGGTCGCGGGTTCGATCCCCGATCGGAGCCAACATGTCTGTTGGCTTCGCGTCTGGGTGTTTAATATTTATTTAAGTACTAGCGACCCGCCCCGGCTTCGCACGGGTGAAATGCTAAAACTAAAACCTTCCTCTTGAATCACTCTATCTATTAAAAAAACCGCATCAAAATCCGTTGCGTAGTTTTAAAGATTTAAGCATACAAAGGGACATAGAGAAATAGGGACAGAGAAAGCGACTTTGTTTTATACTATGTAGTGATGTTGATCAGTTGTTTAGTACCCATAGTACAGGCCCTGCCTAGTTTGGGACTGAATAACCGTGTGTAAATTGTGTCCTACAATTTATTATTATTATTATTGGTTTAGGCGTGAAAGTAGCGTAAGAAGTAGACCAAAATGCATGGGTTTAACGGACTCAGCGCTATGTAAGGCTATTCATTATAATTATTATTGTGAACCTTATTTACTAGTAAGACATGAGACTAAAAAGAGCTGCCCTTGAGTTTCTTGCTGGCTCTTCTCGGGGTACTGCATTTGGAACCAGCAACTCGTCGGTGGAGATGGGCTGCTTTACATTTAGCCAATCTTCATGGACGAGTTTAGTGTGCCTTGTTATTTACATTTCAAAGTGTATTTTATATACCTACTGAAATAAAAGAAGTTGGAGTTTGAAAGAGTTTTTTTTTTATGTCGTTTTTCTTCTTCATAGCAATCTGTTCGAAAACAATAAGCCACTTGTTTGTCTGATAATATCCAGTCCATTATCTGCCAAGGCTTTTGTAGAAAGTTTTTCCTTCCCCTTTGGGGGTGTCCTTCACTCATTGCTGTTCTTTGAGTATTAAACCAACAGGAGACGTCACGCGCACTAGTTCCTTTGCAAAAAAGTCTGCCAATTTCTGCGGGGGGACGAGGAAACAAACACAAATAATGTTAAAACAAACGCATTTTTTGACAAAACAATTAAACGCTAGCTTGAACTAGATGCACACAAATACATTCATCAATCCAAGCACTCCGTGAACTCAAAAAAACTAGTTGTATTTAACAGGTGTGCGCGTTGACCGACACTTTTTTTTGGCAGAGGGGAACGCCTGTCAGTGGCGTCTCCGGTTGGTTTAATACTCAAAGTTGCTGGTAAATCGATTTTGAAAGAGTAACAAACAAAAATTATATGTTTCGCGTTACAGATCGAAGCTGGTGAAAGACAGAGAGCGCGATATATCCGAGCAGATCGCTCTCGGGCTGCCGGCGAAGACAACGCAGGGCGGAGAGGGGATGTTCGACCAGCGGCTCTTCAACAACAGCAAGGGGATGGACAGCGGTGAGACACCTTTTTTTATAGGCTTGTAGGTACCCACCTACAGGGTTTACTAAAATGTGTCTACCCTCCTTATTTATGTACACAGCTTGTATAAATAATGGTAGCCCATTAAAGGAGGTCAGATCCGATCACCGATCACATTCGATCTCGACACGAGCAACATCTCTCATTTCTTCAACCCTCATCGCCCTCTACATCACCTAGTGGCAGTCACCCTCGTTGCCCCTAAAGGCTCGTTTATACGGTAAGAGTGCGCTCGGACCGAGTCTACTCGGGGCCGGCGACCAGTCGGATCGGACGGTTCTATTGACACATAAACATGTGCACAAAAATTTTTGTTTTTGTTGAAATATAATACATATTTTTTGTTTTAAATCTTATAAGTAGTTCTGCGCGGTTTCACCTGCGTAGTTCCCGTTCCCGTGGGAATACGGGGATAAAATATAGCCTATGAATATTGTAGCTTTCCATTGGTGAAATAATTCTTAAAATTTTTAGAGTTTATTCGTTACAAAAATACATACTTTCCTCTTCTTAATATTAGTGTAGATATGTATTATATTTACTAAAAAGTAATGTTTACGAAGTAGCAAGTAGTTCTTTACGAATAGACTTTTTTCAAAATTCCGTTCTTTTTATGTTGGCAATGCTCGCGTGTCGCTGCTTCCTGAAAAAATACTGATAAGTCTTAACCCTTTAACAGGCATATACAGTTTAAATTTTTGATTGGTTTTGAATCTTATTTCAATCACATAGAGTTCAATTTAAAGTGGTAACTATTTTCCCTCTGCCTTATAAAGTGTCATGTGAATTATCGTGGCCCTACCCTCAGGCTACGGCGATGACGAGGCGTACACCGTGTACGACAAGCCGTGGCGCAACCAGGACACGGTGGGGGCGCACATATACCGGCCTTCGAGGAACGCCGATCGAGACAACTACGGCGGCGATCTCGAAGCCATCGCCAACACTCGCAGGTGACGTAAATATATACTTAACGTAGTTCCCGTTCCCGTGGGTATGCAGGGAATATAGCCTATGTTACTCCGTGATAACGTAGCTTTGCATTGGTGAAGGTTTTTTTAAAAATCAGTACAGTAAATTTTGAGTTTACACTTTACAAAAATAAAGAATTTTCCTCTTTATAATATTACTATAGATAGGGAAGGATGTTTGCTACTTTGAAATCATATAACACACGAAGGTGACTTAGCAATGTAGTAAATAAATATAAAGGGGGAATTTTTCTACCGTACCTGAAGGAAGAGTACTCTTAAAACTGAAAGAAAAAAAAATCCTCAAGCCTATTATCCCCGAGGGGGTAAGGAACAGGTATTCAATTTCTGGAAATACCAAGGTTTTTTGTATGGTGTGTTTCAACCAGTAAATTGTTTGGACCCCTAAACGTGATAGGTGGTGAGCCCATCACCGGACCGGGTCTGTTTACACATGTGTCAGAATTAATTCTGGAACCTGTACACCAGTTTCCTCACGATGTTTTCCTTCACTGTCGAGCTAGTGATAAATATGTACGTAAGTTTTGAAAAACTACCTTAATATAATTTTTAAAAGTTACTGAACCTATGGCTCTGCCTTGATATTCTGTTTAAAATTACTGAGCCTTTCAGTTTCCTGCCATAATTTCAGTTCGTAATGAATGTTTTATACAGATTCGTGGCAGACAAAGAGTTCGCGGGTACCAGCAGCAGCAACACACGCGCTGGACCCGTTCAGTTCGAGAAGGACGCGCCCAGAGAAGAACCTGTAAGTGTGCCATCATTCATCTTTTCCCATTAATTGGGGACGGCATAGTATGATAGCGTATTTTAAATTGAAAGCTCTCCGAGGAAGAAATTACAGCGATTATGTTGTAATTTTTTAATATCAAAATAAAAAATATCAATTGAAGATGTTCCTGATTACTAGACAATAAGGCCTGTTTTTCTAAAATAAAAATAAGTAAATAATATTTTAGTTTAGTCCTGAAATTTTCTTTCTCCTAGAAAAGAAAAGAGACGAGAGATATTTATTCCTGTTAAATTACAATGAGTCCTGTCAACTAAGGGGTGTTTAGCAATTCTAGCGACATGTAACAAGGTCATTTATAAAAGTGACAGATAAGCACGTTCATAAGGTTCAAATTAGTTTTTTATTAATTACACTAACTCTTCAATCTATGGTTTGTTTCTGTCATATTTCTTCCGTATTCTATGGAGCAGGATAAGCGAACTTAAAATTAGTACTTTTAGCTGGTCAGCAGAATCGAGTCCAATAAGGCCTCTGTTTTTCTAAAATAAAAATAATTAAGTAAATACGTCTACTTCTCCCCAACTATACATACCGAAGCGGTGGAGTCGAGACTTATAAGCCCCTATATTGAATAAAAACTTTTGACTTTGACTTTTTGTAAATAAAAACCTTGTTCCTGTAGCAGGCCCGCAGCAGCCAGGCGGACGCGGATCTCGACCCGTTCGGTCTGGATCGGTTCTTGATAGAGGCCAAGCGGGCAGACAAGTCGGGCCGGAAGCGCGACCACCACGATCGCCACGACCAGCACGGGAAAAAGCGGCGCGACTAGCGGTGAGTTTACTTTAACACTGGGCCTGGCCCAGATGCATTCTCAGTCGATAATTGAGTATTTTACACCCAATTATTGACAGCCTAGTTGCCTGTACCAATTAATTGACACCCCAAAAGATTTTTTTTAAAATAACGTAATTAAAATAATAAAACAATGTAAGTAAGTTTTGAAAAACTAATTAGTACATACATGCCAGAATTCGAACCCGAATTGTAAGTTTTATTAAATTAAGTAGATATTTTTTGTTACAGGAACTCTCAGTGTTCATCAGACTTAGTAGCAGATTTTATTGTAATTTTGTATAAATTTATAATTCAGTTTGTATTTTGTTTACATACTTACATAAATTATAAGCTCCAACGTGCTGCTGCGAGACGATATCTGGACAAACACTGTGTGCTTGTGACTTAGGAAGTCAAATTACTTTTATATAATACTAGCGACCCGCCCTTTGCGTGGTTGAATTTTAAATTCGTTTTCTAAACATTTAAAACTCGGAATTTATTCCACTCCTGATTCAGAATGAACTAATACAAGGGGATGAGTTTATTGTTCCATAGCGGCGTAAGTCATGTTCCCGTGGGAAAATTATAGCCCATGTTACGCCCAGAAAAGTAATCTTTCCATTGATGAAAGAATATTTAACATAAAATCAAATATTTCCTCTAGTGTAGATTATAGTGTGTTGGAGCTAATGTTTTGCTAGTACATAATATTATTATAATATTGTTTTCGTGACTGAAAAAGGATGGAGGCCTTTACAGCTGTCGTGAGTTAGGTAGGATAAATAGTGTGTAAATTTTAGTGTTTCAAATAGTGTTGTAATGTAAATGTATTTTAAGTTTAGGATTAATAAACATAATGTTAACGGAGTTGGTCGTTGTTCTTTGAAAATCATACTAATTCAATAACCACGTATTTTACTGTCATGATTGAATTGGAAAGTATACCCTTTCAAACAAAAAAAGTTTCCAAAAGCTATCTTCGAATAATAACATCATTTTTTTAAGTGTTATCAAGTGACATAATACCGATTTTAGAAGATATGCGAAGTTGGTAGCGCTTCTAGGATGACGTATTTATTCATATGTAGATGTTTGACAAATTCATTTGATCGTTTGTTTCCTTTGACACTAGTACATGGCACTACTAGTAGTGTCATGGGAGATTTTTCTTTCCCGTGACTACCAGTAGTGCCATGGGTAAAACAGCATTTCCCATGACAGTACTCCTTCGCCAGTGGTGCCATAGTAAATTTGATTTTCCATGGCACTACCGGTTATCTATCTTACCTCTTCAAACTTACTGTGTATATGAAGGAAGACTGACGTAGATAAAAAAAACTCAAAAATAAGTCTTTTACACAATATTTATTGGAATAACAATACTTTATATTATAACATACATAAAAATGCATATACACAAAAAATCGATGCAACATGGGTGTGTACGCCTCCTCAAATCTAATAGAGGTGCAAAGCAGTTCTTCAAGCACAATTGTAAGACACTTGGCGGCATTACAAAAATATGCATTCAAATTTTATTTAGAAAATAAACAAACACTGAATACTCACTGGTAATATTATGCTTGTGTCTAAATATAATTAAATCATGCGTCATTCTTGCCCCGGTGGTTGACATTAAAAACAATTTCATTGAAAATAAACTTAATTCAACATTGACGGTCGAATATTTGTGACAAGACCGATGCTAATTCATTTGTTTTCTACAATTTCTATACTAATCTGTGCACTATTCTACAAAATCAGTTTTAGCGATAAATGTATAGTCTTCAATAGATACTATTGAAAGTAAACGTATATTGGGGCTCTTTAGCTATCTTACACAATGCTGTATTATTTTGATCCCTGGTTAAAGGAGCTACTCAAAAATGTTGGACGTTACCACGGTTATTGCAAAACGGAGTTTAATCAGTTAAGAACCGCCGGTTCCAATTGGAACCGAGACACAATTAAAAATCTATCGTGTCTGTGATTCATGGTCTGAGAGGTTAAAGTAAGACACTGTTTATAACTATGTAAACAAATCTTGCAATTCGAATTTTAATCTACTCTTATCATACTTTTTAACATCGTATACTTTGCAAGTGTACCTATGTAGTTAGTTTAGTTATCACCGAGATGATCTGATGACAGAGCCAGGTGGCAAAAGGAAACGCTCAACGCTCAATCTTATTGGTTTCGAGAGCCATACATACAAAGCGTGTTTTTCAACTTTCTGTCAAGTAACAACGGATTAGGTGCACAATGCCACATTCGCAAAATGTCACATTCTCAAAACGTCACATTAGCAAAATGCCATTTTCTCATAATGTCACACTCACGAATGTTTTTATTTTATTTTGAATCTTGTTATTTTGATAATAATGGTACTATATTAGTGTGGCATTTTGCGAATGTGGCATTGTGCGCCTAATCCGTAACAACATCTGTTTCACTTCAAACTCCGTTTTGTAGTCCAGTCCGTGTCTAAACAAAGCTTACAATAGGCGCCGATAGTTTAAGACTTAAATTACGCTACATTCAGCCACCACCGGAGCGCGTACTACCCACGCATTCGCGCTTACTTGTTCTTCAAGATGGTGTTCTTCAGTTTGTCGACATTGGCTCCTGAGAACTCCTCGAGCTTCTTGCCGTTCTTCACGAACACGAATGTTGGCATCGAGTTGATGTTGTACTCGGCCGCTATATCCTCACATTCGTCGACATCGACCTGAAAATAAAATAAAAAACCGACTTCAATGTATGTTTTTCTCGTGGATGCCATTGTCAGAAATGGACCAAATTAAAATGGGACCAATCTGGAAGGACCAGCTTTTCACCCAGTCGAAAGTTCTGAGGAAATAAAAAACATATAATCGAATATAACCTCCTTTTTTGATGATAATAATAAGAATATAATCTCACGCCTTTTATCCCCGAGGGGGTAGGCAGAGGTATTCCATTACTGGATATATCTACATTTCACGAGATATATTTTACCCCTAAACGTGATAGCTGGGTGAGCCCATCGAAATCCCATCCTTTTTTGAAGTCGGTTGAAAATAATAATAATAATAATCTCTCGCATTTATTGCCAAATTTTATTACTTTCTACATAAAATATAGAAAGTTATTTACGTAGATTATTGTTGAATGTTTCAGTGCAGTGAGGCCGGCCATGAGTTCTAGCCTTTAGAATATTTAGGTATCTTCTCTGAGTTATTTTTTGTTATTGTAGCGACACTACATGGAACGCGCTAATAGAAGGCCGAGTTACATAGAACGCGCCAATAGACGGCCGAGTTCTAAACCGCGCTATCGGAGTTTTCTAATGAGTTTGTATAAATACAACTGTCCAACATCAACCGTTGGACCGCGGTCCACAGGCACGATCACCTCGCCTGGCGGAAGATCTTCCTTTTCACGATGGAGGAGCATTCCACCTCCGTTCCTCTATACTGGTGACCCTCGACACCTGGACATCAGCGCAACCTTCTGGAACACCTGGACTTCAAAAGCATCATCGCATCGCCATCACACATCACTCCCACAACAACCTTCACTCAAGGTCAGCAGCAGCAGTCGCACAGCAAGCCAGACTCCGCCCAATCAGGTCCATACGCAGCCGACGCACCGTGCTACCTGGTCCTGCAGGCTCATCACTCACAGCGACAGCACTCGGCCCACGCACAGTTCACCGCAGCCCACGTCCGGATCTACAGCGGCTGGTCACCCTTGCCGGCGTGGCGGTCTCTGCACACTGAACTACGGGCAATTCAACAGTCGCAGCAACCCGCTCAGTCTCAACTCACCGCAGACTTGGAGCAGCACTGGCACTTGCAAGCTATCTACGAAACAACGACGCAGCACAAGAAATCGAATCGACCTCCGGTCTTGGAGGGGGAGTGATGTAGCGACACTACATGGAACGCGCCAATAGAAGGCCGAGTTACATAGAACGCGCCAATAGACGGCCGAGTTCTAAACCGCGCTATTGGAGTTTTCTAATGAGTTTGTATAAATACAACTGTCCAACATCAACCGTTGGACCGCGGTCCACAGGCACGATCACCTCGCCTGGCGGAAGATCTTCCGTTTCACGATGGAGGAGCATTCCACCTCCGTTCCTCCATATTATCATTACTTGACTTTTTTGGTTACGATACTGGGCCTTAGGGAAAATCCGCCACTAATACCCCTGCCGACCCCTTGGAACATAAGACGTGAGTGTATTTATTTATTTCACACTTCAAGTCTACATTAGAACGAAACCCTTTAAAGGAAACAGTCACGGTGACTTCTGCAATTAGAGATAAGATACCAGAGCATTTAGGTATCGCATTATCAATTTATCAGTATTAGAATACGTTTGTCGAGTTTAAGTGTTTGATTTCCTGATAGTGTGTCGTATCGACCGCTGTGTAATTATGTGCACATGTGATATGTATTTTATCACGCACATGGCTCTAGTCAATCAATATTGAGCGAGCGATGTAGTATATGCAGGTCAAGCAGTGTTGGGTGCGGCCGGTTATTGGATTGCTACCGCCTAGTGAGGAAAACAGATCAAAACCATAAGGAAGGCTATGGCGACACATGATAACATGTTTTATGCACATAAATATTGGCGCCCGCAAATTTTTTTACTGATACTGAGTCATCCGATTTTGATGATTAGCTAGCTTTCCATTGGTGAAAGAATTTTTTAAATCGGTCTAGTAGTGTTTGAGTTTATTATTCGTAACAAACATACAAAAACTTTCCTCTTTATAATATGTATTAGTATAGAAGTATAATATACCTCGAGGTTGGTCCCATTAAAATTAAAATGTATCACTTTTCAGTTTATATATTCGTCGGATTTTTTTTTATGTCTTATCTGACATTAAATTTGGACAGAAACCAAACATTGTCACAAGCGCTTCTACCGTTTTGTAGCGATGTCGCTTTATGTTTATTGAACTGTATTTTCCATTACGAGTTAAAACAGACGAGGGTCAAGTTATTGTTGCTTTACTTGGCCAAGGTTACATTCCGAGTCTTGATTTGTCTACTGCTAATTATTTGTACTTTGGTTTTCGCATAAAAAGTGTAAAATGAGTTGAATTGATTTGTACCGCGGACTGCAATGAAAGTGAGTCTATCCACTACTACTAAGCAACGTCATTTTACAAACTGATGTTCTCTTATTAAAAATTATATTTCAGTAAAAATAAAGTAAACAGAAAAAAACATTAAACTCTACTGCGTAAAAAGAGAACTTTAAAAAAGCAATGGGAAGTGTCTAGTCGTCTCCATATTGAATTCTGATACACACGCAAGATTAACACATCGATTGACGTAAATATGTATCATTAAAATCGGTCCACGCGTTTGGTCTCTAAGTCGCCACAAAAAAAACATCGTGAGGAAACCCGCAGGTTCCAGATTTAATTCTGAGGCATGTGTAACAGACCCGGTCCGGCGAGGGGCTCACCACGTTATTCGTTTAGGTTTCGAATATACTAGTGAAAAGTGGGTATGCCTAGAAATGGAATACCTCTATCTACCCCCGTGGGAATAGAAGGCGACAGTTTTTTTTTGAATGATGAAAGGAGAGTAAAGATAGAGATTTATGGTGCTAATGTTGAAGGATGCAAGGAAAGAAGACGCCCCAGGACGTTCACGGATCAAATAAGTGACGTCCTTCAAAAAGCTGGGGTCCGGAGTGCGACAAATAAAAGAGCGTGCAATGCTTATGGATGTGAAGGAAGCGAAAGAAGTATGCAGAGATCGAGCAAAGTGGCGATCCATCGTCTTTGCCTACCCCTGTAGGACAATCGCGTGAGCTTTATGTATGTAAATTTTGAATTTAAAATGTGAATTTTTAGAATTTCTGATTTTGTGTTTTGTTATTATTCTTGTGTAGGTATTATATATATTTTTTCCTGTTGCCTTGTATAGTGTTTTGGCTCTATCTGTGTTTTATAGTAGGAAATGAACAAACGGGTAAATATACGAATGAAAAAATGGACTAACAGGAAAATAGATGAATGGGGAAATGGACGAACGCGCAAAATGGACGAAGGGAGCCGAAATAAATAAATGTTTTTTCTTTACGGAAATTCCCTCACCTTGAGCACGACGATGGAATCGGACATCTCCTGCGCCATCTCGTCTAGTTTGGGCCCGATCATCTTGCAGGGTCCACACCAGTTGGCCATGAAGTCGATGACCACCAACTTGTCACCAGCCTCCGCCAGCTTCGTCTTCAGGTCCTCGGAGTCCTTGATGTGGATTGACATGGTCGCTGGGGAGGAAGGAACGTTCGTATTAATTAGGGTACTTACTGCAAACCAGCGCTGGTCACGAAATGTGATGCAGCAGATGCTGAGCCTACTGCAATCTGCCTCACCACACTATCTAACCCAAAAAAACTATTTTAAAACTGTTTCACTTTACTTTTTTTGTGCTTCTGTTTCTTTTTACTGTTTCTTTAATTGTGGAAAGGCAATAAAGTGAATTTATGTATTATCATCACTACATAGTATAAAACAAAGTCGCTTTCTCTGTCCCTATATCCCTATGTATGCTTAAATCTTTAAAACGAGGCAACGGATTTTGATGCAATTATTTCTCTAAGTTTTCCTAAAAATAAATAAATATATCATCTATATATTCTGAACTGATGATGTGAGCAGGCAGACGGATCTTAGAAGTCATATTTGCCTTGCGCTTGCCGATGGCATGAAACTCCTGAAAATGAACTGTTCAACACGTTCGTGTCTTCACAAAGTTACGTACAAAAGTTGGTATACGATACGAGGTAAATTAAACAATATGAGTGTGTAGCCAGCATTTTGCTATGTCCTTGCAGTAGTATATTATTATATAGTGACGTATCGATTCCATTAGTTAAAGCAATGTGGCAAGTATTTTACTTTATATTCAAAGCGAGTATGTACTATCTGTACTAATCACTACATAGTATAAAACAAAGTCGCTTTCTCTGTCCCTATATCCCCATGTCCCTATGTCCCTTTGTATGCTTAAATCTTTAAAACTACGCAACGGATTTTGATGCGGTTTTTTTTAATAGATAGAGTGATTCAAGAGGAAGATTTCAGTGTTAGTATTGCACCCGTGCGAAGCCGGGGCGGGTCGCTAGTTATTTATACTAGGGACGAGCTATCATAAAGTCTACAATGAGGTATGTTGTTATTTAGTTTGGTTTTGTTTTAATGTATTGTCAGTAATAATAATAATAACTTATTGTCTCATAAAACTTAAAGCTACTACATAACATAATAACAATAAACAAGGTATAGGTAGCAAAACTAGCAAACACAGAGGTGACAACTGACTCTCTAGGCTCTAGGAAAACCTGTGTTTTGAGAGTCAGTGTTCCTCTATACTATACTGAGAAGGGTATGACCTATTACTTACAATAAAAGTTTGAATGATACCGTTATTTGTGTTGTTGTGTTGTGTAATGAGACAGTATTTGTAATCTGCATTTAGTGACTATACACTACTAGCTAGTCTAGTACTTAATAAGCAATAACACGAACATGTATGGCGCAATCAGACACAGAGAGTCTAGAGTTCAGCGAAACATGTGACGTCACTACTTAGCATGGGGACAGATTGATGACTCACTCGCGGCCTCACTCAATGCGGAACTTGTTATAAAACAAGTGTATTAATAAGAAAACAAAAGACCGTTCGACCATCCTGTCCTACCAGCAGCCGTATTCACGGAAGCTCGACACCGTTTCCGTTCGATTCAGATCGAGTAAAAAATTTTCCGAAGTCGAATCTATCGACTTCGGAAACTGTATTCTAGGCGTTTCTGCAATGACAGCCACGGAAAAAATTCCAAATCCTTATGTCAAATATGACATTCGTTTTCGATACCGACATCTGTGAATAGCCCAGCTTCGACAGTTTTCCGATTCCAAATCGAATATCGAATGTCGAAGCTCCGTGAATACGCCTGCAGTAGTCCGATGATCGAACTGATTGGATCAGACATGTGTAAATTCAGAAAAGATAAAAAAAAACCTGTAAGTCCGCTTATTAAGTAATTGCAGCTATGACTAAGAAGCGGTGCAAGAAACTCCACATACATTATGTGAGATGGTTATTTATTTATTTACATTTATAGTGAACAGCACTTAGCCAAAGCACTATAAACTTTGTTATTTACATAATAAAGACTATCACAGAATCCATCACATAATTTCTTAGTATGGTTGGTTATGCTTGTTAAATTCAACTCCGTCCAGATGGGATGACGATCTGCGAAAGGCTGCAGGCAGATGCTGGATGAGTCGAGCGGAAGAAAGGGCGCTATGGCGCTTATTAGGGGAGGCCTATTTTCAGCAGTGGAAAAATGACATGAAAAAACCTGATGATGATAATCGTTAAATTGAGTACTCGAAGACAGTGAAGGAAGAAATTAGAATATCCGAGACAGCGAGACATGGAGCTCGTCGCAATACGATACCAATGGCTGGTTGAGCAAAGTTGGGCGCGGTCAGTCAGCGGATAGGTGGCCGCCTAGTGGTATAATATCACGAATGCCGCCGTGTTTCGAAAGGCACGTTAAATCAGTCCCGGTTTTAGTTGTGTCTATCCACAATGGAAGTCGTTAAGTCATGTCAGATACCATTGGGTGGCCTAAAAAATTCTGACCGGTGGTTACTAGCCTAACACCACCTTTCAATGGGCTCGCGTGGGAGAATATACCCCATTTTCGCGAGTCATGTGTAATGAATAAAAAAACGTATTTGTAACTAGAAAACTAGCCACTTCAACCTTCACAACCGGCCTTTTCATAGGTACACGTGCACCAGGCACTTCCAAACACTTCACAATAAAAAACCACACAAAAAACGACCTTGACAACTCACCTACAGAATTTAAAAACTAGTATCACAGATTGAAAAACAAGTGGACACGTCTCGACTGTTAGACTCGCAGCGCAGAACTGAATTAAAACTGTATAGCGCTGCCGTTTTAGCTGTGAAGCTGTGGCCTGTGATCGAGCGAAGCGATGACGTCATCATTTACTATGAAATGTTGAGTCTTCTTAGTACATCTTATTTATAATGACTAGTAATGCAATTGTGCAATTTTTAGGGTTGTTTCCATCAACACGTAACAGCCCTGGGAGCCTTTCCTCACACATGAGGATGTATGGGCAATAATCTGGAGATTGGATGGTGTTACTAGTGTACATACACCTAGAATTTTTCTATGCAGATTTTTCAGTCTTTAAAAAGGGGCAGTAAACATAAAGACTCGGAAAAATCAGTGTATATTGCCGTCAAGTTGACGATATTTTATGTAAAAACCAGTGAATGAAATGTCGTCCCAATAATCAATAAAAAAAAAAAGTACTAGCGGCCATATTTAGATAGGGCACCCTGGTAGACATATATTATCCTAATCATAAATATGCATAAAAATTTGGTTTGTAGCCTATACTCGATCCCTACACTAATTCTGCAGCCGGATTTTAGGCTATATACAAACATACCCCATAAGAATTTACATACACTATGTACTGTTTTTTCTCCGAATAAATAAAATAAAATAAAATATACGGTTTTGGATATAACGATTCCGATATTGGGATTAATACCGGCGACCTATTTGACCCTGGCTTTTACCCGCCTTGCAGTCCAGTCCACGAATGGTATGCAGAAGGAAAACCGAATATTAAAGAGTGACCAAATACTCAATACTCGTGGTCACATCTATAATGATTTTATAATCTATACACAGACATCAATCCATTGTATATCTATTGATATTTATCAAGAGATATATTTCTGTATCTTGATAATTTCGAATACAGATACCATTTTCGGCCGCCATAATGTGTCGATTTTAGGGTACCAGACCCTAAAAACTACACATTATGGAAGGCTGCATCGTTTAACAATAATATTTTTATATAACTTTTTACATTTCATGTAGAGAAATAAAAATTGGCAATAAATAAATTCATTACTTAGTCGACTAGATTTCACCGGTGGCTTCGCACGCGCACTTTTATTTCACTCCCTTAGGGGTTGAATTTTGCAAAATCCTTTCTTAGTGGATGCCTACACTGTATAAGCTATCTATATGCAAAATTTCAAGTCTCTAGACCCAGCGGTATAGGCTGTGCGTTGATATAAGAACTACCAATGTATAAGCGACTAGCGGTTCTGCGCGGTTTCACCCGCGTAGTTCCCGTTCCCGTGGGAATACAGGAATGAAATATAGCCTATGTTACTCAGTGATAATGTAGCTTTCCATTGGTGAAAGAATTTTAAAAATCGGTAAGTATAGCAGTTTTTGAGTTTATTCGTACAAAAATACAAATCTTTCCTCTTTATAATATTAGTACAGATAGTACATACTCGCTTTGAATATAAAGTAAAATACTTGCCACATTGCTCTAACTAATGGAATCGATACGTCACTATATAATAATATACTACTGCAAGGACATAGCAAAATGCTGGCTACACACTCATATCCCAAGAGCCCAGGCTTGTCAGACCTTCGTCATTTTGTAAAACTTCAAAGTTTGTCTGTGTATGTCCCTACTACAGGTGTAAACGATCCCCGAATATGAAGTTTGGATAACGGTTCCTTTGGAAGTTATCGAGCAGCAAAGGTCCATAAAATTGCACCTCAAATTCGTTAAAGTGTAAAGCCCAGTTTTTATATATATTTTATTCGGATTAATATTAGAAATCACGTCGTCCATTGTCAGACACTTGGTGCGGTGGAAACCCCCTGTCAGACACCCTTGAAATCATGGTGAATTGATATACTTATTGATATATTTTTTTACACTTCTATACTTTGACGATGTTATTGAAATGATACTTTTTATATTGTACAATAAAGGAGCTATAAGATAATATTTTTTATTTAGTCTTAATCGTTATAGTGTACTTTTGAGCGACGAAATTCTTAAAAAAATAGTTTCAACATTTTGGTTTTTTGTAAGTTACTCCGTTTATTTCTATGGACTGATAAAAAGTTTATTCCAGAAATGAATTCCTCATCCTTAAATTATATGAAAATGACATCAAACTTGGCCTAGTAGCTCTATGTGGGCAGAAATCATGTCATGAAAGTATACCCTCAATTCACCATGATTCAAGTGTCTGACAGGGGGTTTCCACCGCACCAAGTGTCTGACAATGGACGACGTGATTTCTAATATTAATCCGAATAAAATATATAAAAACTGGGCTTTAAACTTTAACGAATTTGAGGTGGAACTTTATGGACCTTTGCTGCTTGATAACTTCCAAAGGAACTGTTATCCAAACTTCATATTCGGGGATCGTTTACACCTGTAGTAGGGACATACACAGACAAACTTTGAGGTTTTACAAAATGACGAAGGTCTGACAAGCCTGGGCTCTCACTCTATCATAGTGTTTAATTTACCTCGTATCGTATACCAACTTTTGTACGTAACTTTGTGTAGACACGAACGTGTTGAACAGTTCATTTTCAGGAGTTTCATGCCATCGGCAAGCGCAAGGCAAATATGACTTCTAAGGTCCGTCTGCCTGCTCACATCATCAGTTCAGAATATATAGATGATATATTTATTTATTTTTAGGAAAACTTAGAGAAATAAATACATTTATAAATATAAAGATACTGTGACAACAACATTGCTGATCTCCACATATAAATTTCATGTATACTACAATAATTTAAGAAATATAATAATATGTGCTATATTATTATATTTCACTTCTCATGCTCTAAAAGTACGCCAATATAGCCCTACGAAGCGGGATTAAAGTGACCACTTTAGTCCCTAGGGAGTATAAAGTATTTTTTTTTTATTTCCTTAATGAGAAAAAGACAACCTCAAACAGCCAGTAAATATGTGTAGAGTGTGGACCATCTTCATTGCGAAAATGTGAAGAGTTTTAGTTCCATGGTTTTTCCGCGAAGAAGGTGGCGCCATGTGTTTTAAATTGTTTACCTGCAAAGAGATTTAAATCTCTTTGTTAATCTGTGACAGCCTGACAGGTTTAGAAGAAAAAACTGACCGCGAAAATTTCTGAATTTTTGTCGAGTGTAAATTTGTTGGGTTTTAAATAAATTTGTACTGAATTGACAATTTTTCTCGCACTCAAAGTGAAAAGTACAGTTTCCACCTCGAGACTAAACGCCAACTTAATATACCCTCGGTTTCATGACTCCCTCGCAAGCTCGGGAGTCAAACCACCTCTGGTATATAATGGCTTCGTTTAGTCCCTCGATATAAAATATACTATTTCTATTTTTTTCTGTCTGGCTGCTTTTACTTTACTTTAGTGCTAGAATGACAGAAAAAAAAAGAAGAAAAAAACAACAATAGACACTGAAAAGAACTCCTTAGTTTGTAGCAAGTATACAACTATTGATACGACCACCGTACACAAGGAGAGATACGACCGAACTGATAAGCAGAATAAAAAGCGGAGTTAACAAATTTTGAAAAATAACTATTGTTTTAGGGTATTTGACTGTAACGAAATTGAATTTGGAGTATTATTAATTAAAAGGCTGGTCCTAAACATCTCTCAAAAAGTTTCGATTATTAATTTTCCAAAAAAAAAGTTATGGATTTGAGTACTGAGTGATGACGTCATAGTTCAGTACCTACTTACAAAATTTTCGATTTGTCTCATCATAAAAGTTACTCATTTGACTAATAAAGTCACTGCGTCATATTCGGCTTTCACGCGGCAAATTTTTGGCACTAGCATTAGTTTTTATTTCTAGAAATCTTCATAATGACTACTCTTGTTTACTGTTTATTGACCATGATTTATCGAGATTAGTCATCATAATACCCACTTCCTATCGATTCTGTTTCACTTCACTGCATTGCCTCATGGTGACGTCACTTGGCAAAGTCTCGACATAAAGTTGCCCTCACACGTCCTACTTTTTAAACGACTTCAAAAAAGGATGCTCTCAAAAAAATTCAAGGCTTATGTTTTTACCTTTACCTTTTTTTTGTTTTTACCTTTTTTTGGTTTGTTAAATCCAAAACTCTGTCAAATCTGAAGTGAATTCGAATTTTTTATTCATTTAATCGGGTAAGTATACCTCAAGCGTGGTCACATATAAGTTTTATGAAAATCCGATGAAGAACTTCAGGTGGAGAACGGAACTCCTCGGACATGAGCAAATCACTCGCTATCAGCGTAATAGGTTTAGTAATGGATGTTGAATATTCAAATAATAGTCTTTTAGTGCTATACCTACGTTGAAGTCGGTTTGTATTTTTGTTTCAAACTTTGATTATTTGCATAGGGTAGGGTCGATATATCTGTCTAGATTATCGGCGACCGACTTTTTAACCAAACAAATTGTTTTTGGCAAGTCAGTTAGGGTGTAAATATCAAAGGAAGTTTTGCAAAATAGTTAGCAAATGCTAGTAATCAAATTTTCATAAAGTTGTGACATTACAGTCAAAAAATCAGCTACGCTTGCTAATAAAATATTTCAGCACGAGATAAATAACCGATTGACCCAGTCGAAAGTTCTGAGGTAACATAAAACAAAACATAATCGAATTAATAACATCCTCCTTTTTTGAAATCGGTTGGCAGTAGGCGGACGATTGTCTGACGCGCGGGCACCCTAATGCTTTGGATGAGTGCCTGCACAAACATTACACAATCGAAATAATGCCCCATTTGGCTGCGCACTACCCCGGGGAAGAGCGGTTCCCTTCCTCCCCTGAGAAGAAATATTTCCATTTTAAGAATAGTTTCCTGTAATTGAAGTACAAATGTCGTCTATCCTAAAATTTTTATAAAAAACTAGCGACCCGCCCCGGCTTCGCACGGGTGCAATGCTTATAAGATTTTCCCGCTTTTCCTGAATTTTCTTTGCTATAAACCTCACGGAGCCCGAGACCTTTTCAACGAATGCAAAACCGTGGAAATCGGTTCGTGCGTGCTGGAGTTATAGCGTCAGGAAGGAAAACCCGAATTATTTATATATATAAGATATAATACACACACCGGCACAATTAGCGGAACAGAAAAAAAAGGGAGTATTTACGCATTTTTGCGTGTTACTGGCCGGCTAAACAAGCTTTTTTTAAATTTGGGTTTTAATTTAAAAATGGAATACTAAGCGACTGCCCTTTTTTTCATTCTTTTGTTTTAATTTTCATTGATTCATTTTTTCCACCGCTTGTCCGTTTTTAGAAGGTTCGTGAATTCCATTTGAAAAGCTTTGAATTGCAGTTTTTGAGGCTTTTGAGTTTTTTCGCATATTGATAATTTACGAGCATCTAATTATGCCTGATTTAACGCCATCAGAAATCATTAGGGCAGATCAAATGAGGAGAAATGGTCAAACCTACAGATCGATTGCCAGAAGCCTTCGTCGATCGTTATCAACGATTTATCGTAGCATCCAACGATACAGATTGACGAATGCTCTAGTGAGAAGGAGAGGACAAGGCCGGAAAAGGTGTACTTCAAGGAGGGATGACCGTTTTCTCCAACTTCAAGTCCGACGGAACACGAGACTAACGGCGGTGCAGGCTCGAAATTTACTGGAAGAGGTACGAGCAGTAAGGATGAGTGAGCGGACAGTTCGTAGAAGATTCGAAGAAGTGGGTATAGGCTCGTATGTGCCCGCCAAAGCCCCAAAACTTGAGAGACATCATCGCACAAACCGTCTACACTTTGGTCGTGAACATCGTGATTGGGACTTCGACGACTGGGGACAGGTTCTTTTTACTGATGAATGCAGAGTTATGTTAAATCAAATTGATGGAAGGCAGCGAGTATGGAGACGCAAAGGAGAACGGTATATCCAGTCTAATTTTGAAAATACAGTTGCATATGGCGGCGGTTCAATTATGGTCTGGGGAGGAATATGTTTAGGAGCTCGTACGGAGTTAGTAGTGGTCGATGGCGGGAATCTGAATGCTGATCGGTATATCAGGGAGATTTTAGAAGAACATGTTGTGCCATTTGCCCCCTTTATTGGTAACAACTTCATTCTAATGCAGGATAATGCTCGGGCTCACAGTGCTCGCACAGTACAGACATACCTAAACCATGTTGGTATAACGGTGATGGAGTGGCCAGCACGGTCCCCCGATATGAACCCTATAGAACACGTCTGGGACTTGCTAAAGAGGAGTGTAAAGTCAAGAATGCCCCCTCCCAATAATCTCAACGAGTTGCGAAACGCATTACTTGAAGAATGGCAGAGGTTGCCCCAAGAAACCATTGATAACATCATCCGCAGCATGCCCAGACGGATGGAAACCCTCATCAGAGCACGAGGAGGAAACACTCGATATTGAACAGTCATTGAAATTGTTGTTAAACTTTGGAAAATCTTGAATTTTCTGCTGTTTCTCTATAATTAAAAATCGATGAAAAATGCATTTTGTTTAATTTAATTTTTATTTTTATAAAATTTTAAGTATGGTGTTACAAATGAATGTCAAAACATGTTAATTTAATTGTTGTTTCATTTTAAATAATATATTGTTTAAAAATTACATTCATTGTTCTAAATTCCCTCTTTTTTCTCCTTTTTTTTTCTGTTCCGCTAATTGTGCCGGTGTGTGTAGATATAATATTATAAAGAGGAAAGATTTGTATTTTTTACGAATAAACTTAAAAACTACTGAACCGATTTTAATTTTTTTTTTCACCACTGGAAAGATAGAACATGAGTAACAGACTATATTTTATTCCCGTATTCCCCCGGGAACGGGCACTATGCGGGTGAAACCGCGCAGAACCGCTAGTAAAAAATATTATTAAAATTATGTTATCCAGCGAAAGTTAAATCTAACCACATTTATAACGTCACTTTGTAAAAAATTTAAAAAAATAATATTCATATTTGATTGTTTTTAAAGACATTTAGAAAATAATTTCGTAGTTTCGCAAGATTCTTGATAACTTCTTTTGCAGCCTGCAGGGGTGAAGACATTTTCGTACACATCTCTATCTATCAACCGCGAATACAGTCACAACAAGGTCAATAAGACTTAGTTAAAATACATAATAAATAACTAATTTCTTATCTTAGCAGTACCTTGGTACAAAAACCACTTAGATTAAGTTTGTTGGACCAAGTTGTGAAGGTCAGAAAAATTCCTGCGAAGATTCCGCTAAGTAGGGCACACCCCACTAACACCCTACCGGGTTTTGCCCCACACCCCATCCACCTCACACTACCTACCACTACTTGGCATGCAATCAAATGCTGATCGATCTACGACATGATTTAAAATTGTTATACTTATTCATATTGTATAACACGTTATGTTAAGAACCACATTAATATCGCAGAATAAATGGGAAAATATAAAAATTCGAAGCAACTCACGTCCTAAGTAACATTTTAGGTTTTAAAAAGGTTTTGAAAAGGTTCTAAAACCTTTGTATGGAAATGATCTCGTAAGTCTTAATATGCTTAGTAACGTTTAATTAACCTTGTATTAACCTCCTGTGTGCAAAAAGGGCCCACGTTTTAGAACCTTTCTGAGAGCTAAAGCCAAACCTAAAGCACAAATCCAGAACCTTTCGAAGTGTTTGCACAGAACCCAAATATAACCTTCACAACCATAATTTAACGTTAATATAACCTTGTAAGGCAGCTTTTAAGTTCTCAATCAGTAACTTGGATTTAACCCTATGACAACCTAAAACGTTTTTCATGGATATGAATATGCCTTTCCAGGACTCGCGGGTTTTAAAATGTTTCTGCATAAGATTTTTTTACAATGAAACACCAATTGTGGACTTAAAACATATTTTTAATGGCGCCATCCCTGCCGTTATACCAAATTACAAAATGGCTAAATCTTAAAATATACAAGTAGCTTGCTGAAGTCAAGAAAAATGAAAAAAATGGTGCGACTGGCACTTTATCGTGAAACTTTAGGTTAATAGTGCTGTATACGCGACGGGCCTTTCATAAGTTCAAAATTTTGAAGATATTTTAATGAAATAAAAATGATGAAATTAGGTAATCGCATTAGAAATAAAACTTTTGTTCATATAAAAAACATTTATTTTAAATCGTATTGCACATGATACTTAATTTTGGCTTATGAATGAAAATATTGCTTTTTGGTTCGATGTTTTTTTATTTCAGTGAAAAAAACATGGCTGGCGTTAGGAAATTATTAGAAAGCATTTAAATTAACTTTTCCAGAACTGTAACAGCTGAAAGCTCTTAATTTTGGCCAAAATAATATTTAAAGGTTATTGTGTGGAGCTACTTAAAACTACAAGGCTTTTTTCGCTATAATATTCAGCTATAAGGTTATCACCAAGAGTAGTTCAAGACTTTCCAGCCGCAAAAACAACGCCCGAGCACAAACGATTGCTTTTAAGTTTTGATTGTGGGAGGACGACAAAAGCCGCCTAGATGTTTCCCTACAAACCGAGTTAGCCGACATAAACGAAACTATTGTTGGAGATTACAATATTCAATCCACCAGCGAAAATAAAAAAATGAATAGTGGAAGAAAAGCAAGAAAATATTTGAAATTAAAAAAATTCATTGAAAAGACGAAGAAAAACATTAAATGTCTTAAAAGGTTTCACAAAATTCAGCCCCTAAGACTAAGAAAGACACCACTTCTTCATCAAATAAATGAACTGCAATCACGCATAAAAGAAATGACTGGGAAGCAGCAATACACCCAAGGTCTCCTCGATACTCTGTCAGCGGCCACCAGTGAATTGCTCCAAACACAAAGGGAGACTCAGAAGTTGGTGAGCCAAGTGCTGGAGGATGATGAAGGTCAGGTGGAGAAACCAAATAACCCACCCTCGTCTCGTTCCTGTGATCTATCATCTACGCATACACCCCCGTACCCATCACTACCACGCAGCCAGCACCCGCTTGCCATTGCACCAACCTTCAGTCACCAGAGCAAGCTGCCATCCAGTCCCTATCCATCTGTGATGCTGAATAAACCAATTTTAAAGACTGTAGTGTATTCAGATAAATTAGGGGTTGGCTTAGGACCGTACCTTGACAAATGTATGGACCAGCAGGTGATCAGCATGTGTTATCCTGATGCTTCATTCAGCTATATAGTTGACAAAATATGCAATGAAAAATGGGATGAATGTACTACCATACTTGTAATGACAGGTAGTATTATGCATAGCAGTAAGCTAGAATTTAATAAAAATATTGAGTTGCTTCTCAACTTAAACAAGAAACAGGGTTGCAAATTCATCTTATGTACTCTTCCTTATTGTCAGAATTTGTCGGAAGAACACAATAATTACAATAAGACTATTTATAATATAAATTCATTTATTTTCAACACGACATGCCGTCATAGCGACGCTATTTTGTATTATGACATTAACAAAATTATTACACATTTTAGGATGACTAGGGATACAATGTATCTGTCAAATAAATCTAAGCGACGACTAGCTACTTTGTTAGCTCCATATATACACGACATTGTTATAAGCAGTATAACACAGTCACTTGTACCTGTTAGTAGCACTACTAATGTGAATTTAAACTGTTAAGTCCGACAGCAGAAAGTCCCAAACCTATAAATTCTGTAAATCAGGGACTTTCTGGCCATAACATTATCATCTGTAAGACGAAGGAAAAGCATAGATCTTTAAAGTTAGTTCATCAAAACATTCAAGGCTTTTCCAGCAAAGAATTAGAAATAGAACTATTCTTAGAATACGAAAAAGTTGATATTTTTTGTGTGACAGAACATTGGCTTAGAGTCACAGAAATGATGTTTGGGTTTGTAAATTATACAGCTGTCAGTACTTTCAATCGGCGATTGGCCGCACGTGGTGGTTCCGCAATTTTTGTTAGAAATAATATCAGAGCGAAAGACCGCCAGGACGTAATTAAATTATCGGTGGAAAGTACTATTGAATTGTCATGCGTTGAGTTGGAGAAACACATCATTGTATGCGTATACAGACCCCCTTATAGTGTAAATTTTGAGAATTTTGAAAACAAAATGGATGAGGTCTTAAAGTTGTTAAGTAAAAATAGTAAAAGTGTTGTGGTCTGTGGTGATTTTAACGTGGATCTGCTTGAACCAAGCTCGTATAGAACTAGGATATTAAGTTTATTCAAATCTTTTAATTTAATGAATGTATTTACAGATCCTACCAGAATCACAGAAACTTCGGCAACTTGCATTGACAATATCTATTGTAATTGTATTCCTAATAGTAAAACTATAATAAATAAGCTAAAATCCGATCACAGCGGTCAGTGTATTTTACTCCCTGTGGACAATCGCGATTTATCAGTAAAAATTCAGATAAGACCTGTCACAGTATGTAAAATAGAGAAATATAAAAGAGCACTAGAGAGTAAGTTACCTTTGCCCGATCCTGTTGATTCTGATCCAAACGGCTATTTTAAGAAATTCTTTTCTGTTTTAACCGAGGAATTTGATTCACATTTTGAACTTAAAAATAAAATACTTTCTAATAAATTTAAATTTAGCGAATGGGCTACCATTGGTATTCGTAAAAGCAGGGTCAAATTATTTGAATTGTATGAAAAGCGATCATATACCCATGAAAAGTTTGTGAAATATGTTAGAAACTATTCTAAAACATTCAAAAAGGTTTGTGCTTGTGCAAAAGCAATGTCCATAAGTAATACTATTAAAAAATCGGAAAACACAATAAAGGCTGTTTGGAAAGTAATAAACAGAGAAACGGGTAGAGTGAAACCACGTGACCATGACTTAGCTATTCAAACGGACCACGGCCTATTTACCAAGAGTGAGGATGTGGCTAGGGAATTTGAACATTTTTTTACTAATATACCTATTAAAACAACAGAACATCTGAACTCATCCACATCTCTTGCCATAACTTTTCTACGAAAAAATGTAAATAGCTGTAACGAATCTCTTATATTTAGACACACTAGTCCGGATACCGTTATTAAAACTTTTAGAGCACTTAAACTTAAAAGTACTGAAGATATATGGGGCATGTCTGTTAAGGTATGTAGCTTCATCATAACCTTAGTAGCACCATATTTAGCTTATATCTTTAACAATTGTATTGACAAAGGATTATTTCCTGATCTAATGAAACATAATAAAGTTATTCCTCTTTTTAAATCAGGAGAAAAAAAAGACCCCTCAAATTATAGACCTGTTTCTGTTTTACCAGTACTTAGCAAAGTTTTTGAAAGGTTATTGCTTGATCAAATGATTTCACACTTCAATCTAAATAACTTATTTCATAACGAGCAATTTGGCTTCACCAAAGGTCGTTCAACCACGGATGCTGGAATAGCATTACTCAAGAATATTTTTAATGCCTGGGAGAAATCTCAAAACGCAATTGGAGTTTTTTGCGATCTATCAAAAGCATTTGACTGCGTAGATCATGAGACCTTGCTATGTAAATTAAATCATTATGGAGTCAACGGTAAAGCGCTTGATATTTTACAGTCCTATCTCGAAAATAGGATACAAAAAGTAAAAATAAATGATTGTAAATCACAGGGCGCACCTGTAAAAATTGGGGTGCCTCAAGGTTCGATTCTTGGTCCTTTTCTTTTCCTTGTATATATAAATGATCTTCCATTCATGGTAGAGAGTTTGTCAAAGATAGTGTTGTTTGCTGATGATACATCTCTGATTTTCAAAGTAGATAGACAAGCTCAGAAGCTCGACGAGGTAAATGACACTCTTCAACAAATTCTCACATGGTTCACTGCAAACAATCTAGTGCTCAACGCTAAGACCAAATGTGTAAAGTTTGTACTCCCTAATGTTAGACGAGTAGAGAATGAGATAATTTTAAACAATGACAAATTAGATTTCGCTGATAATACAGTTTTTTTGGGGATAACGATAGACTCCAAACTTCAATGGAATTCTCATATTTCTGCATTATCTAACAGACTGAGCTCAGCTGCCTATGCCGTCAGAAAAATCAGATGGCTTACTGATGTAGACACAGCAAGACTCGTTTATTTTAGCTACTTTCACAGTATAATGTCCTATGGCATCTTGCTGTGGGGCAGAGCTGCTGATGCAGAATCTATTTTTATTTTACAAAAAAGGGCTATACGCGCCATTTACAAGTTAAGATGTCGTGATTCCCTAAGAGAACTGTTCAAAGAAATTAATATTTTAACAATGCCTTGTCAGTACATTTATGAAAACATTATGTATGTACGGAAAAACATATTACTGTATACTAAAAACTGTGACAGGCATAATTGTAATCTAAGGAATAAAAATAAACTAGAGCAACCTCAGTCACGATTAAGTAAAATTAATAATTCCTTTGTGGGGCTTTGCATACGCTTTTATAATAAAATACCAGAACAAATTTTGAAATTGCCTGAAACTGTGTTCAAAACTCATGTTAAACATGTACTTTGTAAAATGGCATATTACAAACTAGACGATTATATAAATGACAATGATGCTTGGAACAGATTTCCTCAAGTCCAGCGCAATACGATAGCGAAAAACAAACGAAACTATGTAACCCAATTTAGTATTAAGTAACAATTGATTAAAAGAATATTGTGTTGAGGAGTTTCTTGCCCCGCTTCTTCTCCTCAACCATACATGCTGAAGCGGTGGAGTTGAAATGACGTTCAATAAGTGGACTTGTAAGTTCCTATTTTGAATAAAACATTTTGACTTTGACTTTGACTTTGACGTGCGTCGGAGTGCTTAACAAACAGCTACAGGCTGCTCTTAAAATTTTTTTTTCGTTCCTATTTTTTTATGGTTGTTATTATTTTATATTATAGCTGTTGTAAAAACCCCGGTAACTACCGTTAATTAAACAAATTTTTGGTTAGCTACCGTTAAAATGCGGTTATTAACGGGTTAAAAAGGGTAAATAATCTGTGTTTTATTGTGTAGTCAACTCCTAGGTGAAGTCATAAATCGATATCCGATGGATAAAGATTTCATTTAAGATTTTATAAATCATGCCTACATATTTAAAGCGACTTAATATAGGTACATATAGGACTTGATTCTGCAAACCACATAAAATTCCTAATTTTAAGTTAGCTCTATTCTTTTCCACCGCTTTGGAAAGGAAAGGGACAGAAATAAGCGCCATATTTATTTACAACGTCACAAATGTCAAAATAACAAAATTGAACCTTATGGACGCATTCAAATACACGTTTTTAGCAATTTTAGCAACGATGTAAGGAGGTCATGGATAAAAGTGACAGATAAGACATCAAATTAGTGGGTTTTCACATGTTTGACATTACTCTATAATCTATAGTTTGTTTCTGTCCTTTTTCTTCCGTATTCTATAAAGAAGGATAGGCTAACTTAAAATTAGGAATTTTAGGTGGTTTGCAGAATCGAGAGTCCATAGTCCACTCAATAAATGGTTATAGAGTGCGTAAGCTGGGACCTAAGCGATTTCTTCAGTAAGTTGTTCAGGGTGCTTAGAGAGTAAACATACTAAAAGTCCCGGCGTCTTGGAGGTCCGCCGGAGTGGGGGGGGGGGGGGGATTAAAGTTCCCACTTTTGAGTTTTTCGCTAATATCTTTAAAACGGTGTGTCGTAGAGAAAAAATATCTTCTACGTGAAGAAAGCTCATAAAATATTCTGCAACTTTTATCTTATACACTTTTTTCAAATTCCTATCCGTTTTCAAACTACACGTTCCGAAAGAGTTAAAATTTTCGAAAAAAGTAGTTTTTTTAAACACTAGCTGTTGCCTGCTACTTCGTTCGAGTTATTTCGGGATAAAAAGTAGCCTATATGTTAATCCAGGTCTTAATCTATCTACCTACCAAATTTCATCTAAATCCGTGCAGCCGCTAAGGTATTTTCGTCTTTTATCACATAAATATCTACACTAATTTATACTTCTATACTAATGTTATATAGAGGAAAGATTTGTATTTTGTACGTTTGTTACTAATAAACTCAAAAACGACTGCACCGATTTTAAAAATTCTTTCACTAATGGAAAGTTAGAATATCCTTGAGTAACATTAACTATATTTTATTCCCGTATTCCCACGGGCACGGAAACGACGCGGGAGAAACCGCGCGGAACCGCTATTTTACATAACCCTAGCGGTATAACTAACGATTAAACTCAAAAACAACTAGGCCGATTTTGAAAATTCTTTCACCAATTGAAAGCTACATTATCATCAAGTAACATAGGCTATATTTTATTCCCGTATAATGAACCCGTAGAATAAACTCAAAAACTACTTGGCTGATTAAAAAAAGAATCACCAATGGAAAGCTAGAATATAATTGAGTAACATACGCAATATTTTATTCCCGTATTCCCACGGGAACGGGAAGTATGCGGGTGAAACCGCGCGGAACCACTATTATAGACACTAGCGGTTCTGCGCGGTTTTACCCGCGTCGTTTCTGTTCTGGATCGGAGAAAGAAAGGTGGCGAACAAGCAAATGCTGACTACAAGAAAGTACTCCTGTTTTTAATAGTTTTTTCGGACAAACTTACAAAATGGACCTTCCTCATTGAATTTTTTACGATTTTTACCTTACTTACATAATTCCCTTACAGTGTAAAGGCCACTCACGTGACATTGGCGCAATTGTGGTTAAAAAACCCAGAGAACGACACATAACAAAAGAAGAAGAAGAAATCTAATGACACCTGTTTCAAAATCGGACAAACCGGATAAGCTCAGGAGGTCACAATATAACGGACATAAATACATGCATACAACCGAAAAACATTCCCCTTCTTTTGGGTCAGTCGGGTCAGGGTAGTCAAAATCGAACAGCCTATAGTTTTAATCCATAAGACCCCATTTCAAGATGAGCTATATTTCTCCATCCTTGTGTATTTACAAGGGCTCCTATAGATCTGGGATCCGACGATTCGCTGACAGCGTTCGCCGACAGTCGCCGACCTGACAACCCTAATAGTCTTTACCACAGTCACCAGTCACCACACCACCTACCTTAATAAATATTTCTACCTTACTATATAAAATGAATTAAATCTTACCGATGTATTAATTATTCGTAAGAGATTCTTACGTACTTTACGTTTAAAATGTCCACTCCGTTGTTTCGATATCACCCTGTGTCGGTTCATCTTGAAAGCTTAGAAGTCGCGAAGACAACTGATATTTTTTGGGGATGCCTCTAAAGCTTTAAAATATTCTTTTAGAACTGTAAACATGCCTTCAGCTCATAAAAATAGCTTATTATTTTGGTTGTTGACTACAAATTCCTAATTTGTTTAATTAGACAACTCTTATAAAGCCTAAAGGTTAAAAGTGGGTTTAAGAAATTACTTATAAGCGATTTCAACATTCCATAACTTAATGGTTACATCAAAGTTTAAAATTAAACCTTTAGGTCTCACTTAAGCATATTGCTAGCCTTTTCAGAACTTATTCAGGAGTCTATGAAAACTTTAAGAGCCTAGGACTATATGCTCTTGAAACTCAAGTAAACATAACGTTGATTTAAACTCTTGTCAGCGGCTCCGAGGTTGTAAAAATAAACAATTAGTTTTAATACTTACTAATCATTCTCAAGTACTTAATATGATCAGATAGCAAAGCATTAAGCTTTTTAGAACCAATATAAAACCAAAAGGCATTTTTTACAACCTAGGCCCGAATAAAATGTTACTTGGGGTCTGCCTGTTTGTCTGCCGTTTCAAGGATAAACTGCTAAAGGGAATTTTACTGTTTATTGCGGTATTTACTCTACATTCCAAGGTTTAGCTACAAAAATATACAAAGGACTATTAAACTGTGGTGAATTTGTTGTAAGGAAAAGAATATGACCTTCCATGCAATCCATATATCACTACATAGTATAAAACAAAGTTGCTTTCTCTGTCCCTATATCCCTATGTATGCTTAAATCTTTAAAACTACGGAACGGATTTTTATGCGGGTTTTTTTTTAATAGATAGATTGATTCAAGAGGAAGGTTTTAGTGTTAGCATTGCACCCGTGCCAAGCCTTGGCGGGTCGCTAGTTATAGAATAAAATAATTTCGTCAATTTACTGACATTTATTATAATTGAATATTATTTATAATTGCAAATAAATATACCTACTACCAAAGACATATTTTAAAATTTTTCCCGCCTGCATTCTACTATGCAGGTAATACTAAAACTTATTTATACGTATATTTGTTTGTAATCGCGTTCTGAAAACAGCTCTAACGAATACAGTGGGGTGGTTTGGGGGGGGGGGGGGGGGGTGGAAAAATCGATCTAAAAATTCTTTCTATGATTTCTCATGAGCAGAGATAAGTTGCCCACATACTATATATAAAAAAAATATATATAATACTTTATTTAATATTAATATTTGTCTAAAGTATAAACCATTAAATAAATAACCTTAAATTATAATAAATGATGAGAATAATTGTCTTCTATAAATGCTGTGGTTGCATCACGCGTTTTTATCCGCGTCCATACAGTGTAGTGTAGTGCAGTAGTCTCACTCGGGAGCAGTGCAGCTTTCTAACATTGAAAGAATTTTCAGAATCGCTTCTGTAGTTCTAAAAATTTCCTCATACCAATTTTAAATTGTTGTAAATTAGTGTAATATGGTGATGTAATTGTCCCAAATTATTACTCTAATATTACATTTTAATTGGAACATTTGGGGAGTGGGAAATTCCAGTTTATTTTATCAGGAGATAAGAATTTGTCATTGTGGTAAATTTGCTTGCTATCTATAAATACTTATATTAATTCACTTCAGTTTTTCCGCCTTTCAATAGGGAAGAACATGTAATTTGACAAATTATATGATGCAAAATGTTAATATTGTCTTAATTTTTTTTAAGACACAATTTACCAAACTAGGCAGAGCCTGTACTATGGGCACTAAACAACTGATAAAACATACTTAGGTATATAAATATTAAAGACCCAGACACGAGGCCAACAGACATGTTCATGCACACAAATGTTGGCCCCGAGCGGGGATCGAACCCGCGACCTCCAACTCAGAAGGCAAGGTCACAACCAATTGAACCAACAGGCCTGTCAAATTAAAATCTTCAAAGTATTCATTGATATCTTAGAAATTGATATCATACTTTGTTATTGATTTTGTTTTTGTGTAGTAATTACCTACTCAGCTTTCTAACTTTGAAAAAAATTTCAGTATCGGGTCTGTAGTACAAAAGATTTCCTCTTACGTTAGTCCCAAATTATTACACCAATATTAATTACATTTTAATTGGAACATTTTGAGAGTGGGAAATTCCAGTTTATTTTATCAGAAGATAAGAATTAGTCATTGTGGTTAAATTGTATGGGAAATTTGCTTGCTATCTATAAATACTTATATGAAATCACTTCAGTTTTTCCGCCTTTCAGTAGGCTAGAACACATAATTTGACAAATTATATGAAGCAAAATGTAAATATGTATTGTCTTTTAATTAAAATGTATCTTCAATGTATTCATTGATATCATACTTTGTTATTAAGTTAGTCTTTGAGTAGGTAATTAGCTCTTCAGTGATTTCACTGAAACCTAAGGGTGAAATTTAGAGTGGAAATCATATTAATGAGTAACTTTTGCAATTGTGATATAAATTATGGAAGATTGGCAGATTTCTTCATATTAAAGGAATGAAAATTTTATTAAAAACATTTTTTTTATAATTAGTAGGTACCTCCAGCCATCAGAGCGTCACCCTCAATAAAACATAGTCCATGTCCTTTTTTTTTTTTGTTTTTATGTTAAAAAAGGGGGATAACTAGCAGACGGGTCACCTGATGGTAAGTGAGGCCAAATTTTTCACCTACACACATAAACATATTCTATTTGATTATATAGAGTTATTTCTTTGCTGTACCTATAACTGACCAGTATATGGGTATTTTTGTTATTGATGTACGGGCATCAATAACATCAATATCAAGAGCAATGATAGCCCTGACGGTTAAAGAGCCGGCCGAAAATCAGTGAGGCTCGGGTTCGAATCTTGGCATGTACCAATGAGTTTTTCAAAACTTACGTACATATTTATCACTAGCTCGACGGTGAAGGAAAACATCGTGAGGAAACCCGCAGGTCTCAGAATTAATTCTGAGACATGTGTAAATAGACCCGGTCCGGCGATAGGCTCACCACCTATCACGTTTAGGGGTCCAATGTATCTCGTGAAATGTGGGTATATCCAGTAATGGAATACCTCTGCCTACCCCCTCGGGGATGAAAGGCGTGAGATTATACATACATACATATACATGTACGGGCATCCACAATACAGGCCCAACCTAGTGTGGATACAATAGACATAAAGTGTTCTGTATAGCTCTTCCTGAATAAAAATCTTTTACCTTTTATTATCACCTGCAAGACCCACGATGGGCTCAAAACCGATAGGTTTGAGCCCGTAACATGATAATGTTACGGGTTCAACGAATATCTCGTGAAAAGTAGGTATATGCAGATTTCGAATACCTCTGCCTACCGCCTCGGGGATAAAGGCGAGAGATTATTAATTAATTTAATTTATCACCTACAAATAACTTGATGGTTTTATAATATTACTAGATTATGAAGTGTACTTCCTCAAGTCATACTTCAAAGTTATTATTCATCGCTTAGTCTCTAAGCAGAAAATAATCAATAATGATCAGATGCAGTAATGAATAATGTAAGCTCCATGTTTTTCTATTAGAATGACTCTACAGGACTCTAATATTTGGTTTTGAATCTTATCTCAAGTAGGTAGAGTCCATTTACAATTTTACCGCTGCAAGTACCTACCTACATACAACAAGCCATAATTAATGCTTATTTGTAATAATGTGTGTGTGATAATCATAATCTTTCCAATACGAGAAAAACTGAGTGACTAGTGAGTTATTGGTCAGTGTGAAGTGAAGATCTTACGCATTGTGATAATTTTTATAATAATTTTGTAAGACAGGCAGCTAGAATGGCTTGCAGTAAACACAAGAATGGGATGACGTCATCGTCCTCACCTTGCGTCCTCTGATTAGAAATAATTAAGTATTCAAAAGTATGTACAAAGAGGAATGCGCAAAAGACATATAGGTAACAAAATAGGTCCATAGGGAATAATTTAAATATTTAATTCTGACAAACGGAATACATACAAATCAACCAAATAGTAGAAACACAATTTTATCGGACTAGGACAAGGTCACATGAATTACGCATATCACAAGAAATTAACTAGTTATGTTTACGCCACATAGATGCGGGAGAAAATAATGAATGTAGATTATTACTAAAAATAAAAAACTTACGTGTTTTATAAGATTTTTCAATAAATATTCTGAACCGGCAGAACACGCGGCGAACGTCACATACAGCAAAATGTCGACAGAAAGATATGCGAAGTTGCGAACGAATCGCGCAAAAGAAAATAAAAGTCAAGCGGTGACAAATGTTATGATTGGTCGAATTTTGAAAGCCAGTATTATTTTGCCCAACCCTGGTGCGGGATTTGAAATGTCAAAATATAGGTGTGCAATGAAAACAAAAGTCATTTATACTACACATTTTATCAAAGCAGATTTTTATGTTAATTTCTTGGACTGAAGCTTAAACTAGATGTTGCAAAAATAAATGATTTAAAATACTCAATAAATTTTATCAACTTTGGCTGTTTTTGATTGTCTACTTAAATAGTATTAATATAGCTGTAAAAAATATAAAGCTCTCATTATTAATAAAATAGATGTTTGTACGGTTAAACACTTAATTCTGATTAGTTTTGAAAAATAATAATATTTTGTAGCTCTAAGATATAAAGAAACTAGTATTAAGGAACTCTACTAGTATTTATTTATTTATTTCAAAAACAATAATTTGTGTGTAAGGTATGTAGCTTCGTGTAATAAGGTATGTAGCTTCATCATAACCTTAGTCGCACCATATTTAGCTTATATCTTTAACAATTGTATTGACAAAGGATTATTTCCTGACCTAATGAAACATAGTAAAGTTATTCCTCTTTTTAAATCAGGAGAGAAAAAAGACCCCTCAAATTATAGACCTGTTTCTGTTTTACCAGTACTTAGCAAAGTTTTTGAAAGGTTATTACTTGATCAAATGATTTCTCACTTCAATCTAAATAACTTATTTCATAACGAACAATTTGGCTTCACCAAAGGTCGTTCAACCACGGATGCTGGAATAGCATTACTCAAGAATATTTTTAATGCCTGGGAGAAATCTCAAAACGCAATTGGAGTTTTTTGCGATCTATCAAAAGCATTTGACTGCGTAGATCATGAGACCTTGCTATGTAAATTAAATCATTATGGAGTCAACGGTAAAGCGCTTGATATTTTACAGTCCTATCTCGAAAATAGGATACAAAAAGTAAAAATAAATGATTGTAAATCACAGGGCGCACCCGTAAAAATTGGGGTGCCTCAAGGTTCGATTCTTGGTCCTTTTCTTTTTCTTGTATATATAAATGATCTTCCATTCATGGTAGAGAGTTTGTCAAAGATAGTGTTGTTTGCTGATGATACATCTCTGATTTTCAAAGTAGATAGACAAGCTCAGAAGCTCGACGAGGTAAATGACACTCTTCAACAAATTCTCACATGGTTCACTGCAAACAATCTAGTGCTCAACGCTAAGAAGACCAAATGTATAAAGTTTGTACTCCCTAATGTTAGACGAGTAGAGAATGAGATAATTTTAAACAATGACAAATTAGATTTTGCTGATAATACAGTTTTTTTGGGGATAACGATAGACTCCAAACTTCAATGGAATTCTCATATTTCTGCATTATCTAACAGACTGAGCTCAGCTGCTTATGCCGTCAGAAAAATCAGATGGCTTACTGATGTAGACACAGCAAGACTCGTTTATTTTAGCTACTTTGACAGTATAATGTCCTATGGCATCTTGCTGTGGGGCAGAGCTGCTGATGCAGAATCTATTTTTATTTTACAAAAAAGGGCTATACGCGCCATTTACAAGTTAAGATGTCGTGATTCCCTAAGAGAACTGTTCAAAGAAATTAATATTTTAACAATGCCTTGTCAGTACATTTATGAAAACATTATGTATGTACGGAAAAACATATTACTGTATACTAAAAACTGTGACAGGCATAATTGTAATCTTAGGAATAAAAATAAACTAGAGCAACCTCAGTCACGATTAAGTAAAATTAATAATTCCTTTGTGGGGCTTTGCATACGCTTTTATAATAAAATACCAGAAGATATTTTGAAATTGCCTGAAACTGTGTTCAAAACTCATGTTAAACATGTACTTTGTAAAATGGCATATTACAAACTAGACGACTATATAAATGACAATGATGCTTGGAACAGATTTCCTCCAGTCCAGCGCAATACGATAGCGAAAAACAAACGAAATTATGTAACCCAATTTAGTATTATGTAACAATTGATTAAAAGAATATTGTGTTGAGGAGTTTCTTGCCCCGCTTCTTCTCCTCAACCATACATGCTGAAGCGGTGGAGTTGAAATGACGTTCAATAAGTGGACTTGTAAGTTCCTATTTTGAATAAAACATTTTGACTTTTTTTTTTTTTTTTTTTGTGTGAAAATTGTTAAATACTACTACTCAAGGAGTTTGTATCTTAGCTTCTTGCCTCTACTACATTAAAGGGCCACATACACGGAACGATCCGTCTGTGAGATCTGTCTGTACGATCCGTCGCAACAAAATTGACGCCCATACACGGAACGATCCGTCTGTGAGATCCGTCTGTACGATCGGTCGCAAGCGATCTGTCGTGTTGCCAGACCGTGGGCAATTACCCAAGCCATGGGCAATTTTAGTTTTTTTTAAAGAAGGGCGGAAAGGTCTTTGAATCGCTAAAATATGGGCAATAACGTTAAGTGAAATAAATGAAGAAACTAAATTTAATTTATCTAGTACAATAAAATTACATCGATAATACTTTATCAGACTGCACTCTAATTTTACATTTACAATAGACTAAACGAAACGCATTGACGTTTGACATAATATGTCTTATTTTATTTTTATTTTCTTTTATTTGGGTTAAAAAACAGTTACACAATAAATTATTATACTAGGGCTAAGCATGGATAGGTGATAGGTAATTGTATAGTCAATCTCAATAACCACATATTAATAACAATGAAAGTAGGTATGCTAATGGGTAGATTATATTAAATTAAAATAGGTTAAATATAATATTAATGTACCTATGTATCAGTTTGACATTTTTTTTCTTTAATATTATTTTAGTGAATGATTGTGTGTAAGTAATTATGTGTAAGAGTATATCTGTTTGTAAGTGTGTTAGTGTATTTTTAAGTGTGTTGTGTGTAATTATAAGGAATGAAAAGTAATCTAGTAATGTAGAGATGGGTGCATTGTAGTTTCTTTTTAACGCGTTTAAGTTGTACAGTTTTGAGGTTAGTTTATTGTAATTTCAAAAATTTATATCTCGGAAATTATTGCGCTCCGCGCCTTGATATTTTGGTTAATAATCCCTCTTATATACCTCTATCTACAAAAAAATTAAGAAGCAGAAATTCCATGTCACGTGTAGTATAGTTCGGCCCTTTCATTTATTACCCATCTTGTAAGAGTGTATTAAAAATAACTCGTCACCTTGGATGTTCCCCCGTGCTGGATTTAAAATGACATCACATGGCTAACCACGCATTGACATCCAAACCAAAAAAAAACAGCTCAATTGGTTATCTTTGTCTAGTCATTAAGAAGTTGCGATATCCACCTCCTAGCTTGGTGGTACCATAATATTGCATTGTAACCGGACTTACATACATCAGTTTAAAATATCTTCTTCAAAATTGAGTTGCAAGTTTCCACCCGAACTTACATAGTTATATACATACATTGCAAATTAAATAAAAGGTGGTAAAATTGCCCACAGTCTGGCAACACGAAAAAATCGAATCGTTGATCGTCGAGTGCCCACACACAGTCGATTTGTTGCGATCTGCGATATCGCTTGCGATGAAGTAAATCGTTAACGATCTTCACATACACGGACGATCCGTCGTTACGATCTATCTGTTGCGACGGATCGTACAGACCGATCGTTCCCGTGTATGGCGAACTTTACAAAATCATTAGGTCAAGTACTACTTGTATGTACTAGAATGTTTTCGTATATGTACAATGGGAGTGACAAACGAGCAGGGGGCCAATTCCACTAAATGTCAACGGTAATAGTTGGATGACAATGACATCTTAATGGTCAGTCAATGGTGTTACTTTGGTACTTTTCAGAGCAAATAACACCATCGACTGACCAGACTATTGACATGTCATTGTCATCCAACTATAACCATTGACATTTCGTGGAATTGGCCCCTCTGCAGAAGTGAAGTGTAGGACACAGACCAGCCATAGGTTGAATATAGTGGATGATTTTTTTTACCGTCTGGAAAAAAATATGACGTATAAGGGTGAGGCCGCGAATTTTTCCACTTTTCATGACCTTCAAAGAAACCTTCTTGTTTTTTATAGAAAGTTATAAAATAAAGATTTCCTTGATTTTTTTAAAAAACTATAAGGTCTTTATCTAGCTTGGCCAGTTGTCAAAGTCTCAATATTGTGGTACACAACCGTATAAATTGAAGAATCTCATTAAAAAATGGGAAAAAATGTGAAAAACCGCCGTGCTTTTTGGTACCCTTCGCACTTTCGAGGATAATAAAAAAAAAGAACTTTGCTAATGTTGGTCAATTATTATTCCTACGATAAAAGCATATAAATCTACACAAATTATAGGAAATGCTTGTAACTATAGCTATTTAATATTGTCATTTTACTAATTTGTATAATTGATTGCGATATCATACTATTGCGCGACTTTTGTTGCGCAACCAATATTTAATTACAGTTTGTCAGTCACATTTCGTAGATTTATGTTCTTTTGAAATGGCAACACCGATGCGTCTTATCTATGGAAGCAAACATGACAGGTGCCATATTGAAGAAGATATTGTGTCAAACTTGTGGTGAAGTGCAGTGGTCACTATTTACGTGAGCAAGTTTTTTCGCAATTTTAAAGGCAAACTTGAGATTTTTGCAAAGATTTTAACTGCGCTTGATTCTTAAAAACGCAGGGGATGTTATAGTGCTTATTTTAATAGAAAATTTTCATAAATTGTGGAGTAACGCTTGTTTACTTTTGCGCGTTTTTACTTTTGCGCTACTTTTTCGTCACTATTGCGCGACCAGTTGTGAAAATATTGCATCACTACTACTGCGCTACCAAAATAAGGTCGTGGTACACTAGTTTCAGAAACATTGCACATTTTTTTGCGTTTTATTTTTAGATTATCTATGAAGTATACCTAACTACTGTTATCCTACTAATATTATAAACGCGAAAGTTTGTGAGTAGGTGTGGATGTGTGGAAGGATGTATGGATGTTAGTTACTCTTTCACGCAAAAACTACTGAATGGATTTTAATGAAACTTTACAATAATATAGCTCATACATCAGAATAAAACATAGGATATTTTTTTTATTTTTTTTCTTGACGTGCGTTGTGGTAGGGTATGGGTAGTGTAGGGGTAGGGGTAGTGTAGGGGTAGGGGAAGGAATTTTATTTAATTTTTCACCCTATACACACAACTTCAAGTACCTAGTTTTTGTGGCTCGGTATACTCCAACCTTTATAATTTTGCACGACTATTTTGCGATACTACTTTTACGTCACCGTCACGCAATCTTATGCGTCACTGCTGCGTCATTTATGGCAAAATTTGCGGCCTCACCCTTATGGGTGCAAAATTATAAAGGTTGGAGTATACCGAGCCACAAAAACTAGGTAAGTACTTGAAGTTGTGTGTATAGGGTGAAAAATTAAATTAAATTCCTACCCCTACCCTACCCCTACCCCTACACTACCCCTACCCCTACACTACCCCTACCCTACCACAACGCACGTCAAGAAAAAAAATAAAAAAAATATCCTATGTTTTATTCTGATGTATGAGCTATATTATTGTAAAGTTTCATTAAAATCCATTCAGTAGTTTTTGCGTGAAAGAGTAACTAACATCCATACATCCTTCCACACATCCACACCTACTCACAAACTTTCGCGTTTATAATATTAGTAGGATAACAGTAGTTAGGTATACTTCATAGATAATCTAAAAATAAAACGCAAAAAAATGTGCAATGTTTCTGAAACTAGTGTACCACGACCTTATTTTGGTAGCGCAGTAGTAGTGATGCAATATTTTCACAACTGGTCGCGCAATAGTGACGAAAAAGTAGCGCAAAAGTAAAAACGCGCAAAAGTAAACAAGCGTTACTCCACAATTTATGAAAATTTTCTATTAAAATAAGCACTATAACATCCCCTGCGTTTTTAAGAATCAAGCGCAGTTAAAATCTTTGCAAAAATCTCAAGTTTGCCTTTAAAATTGCGAAAAAATTTGCTCACGTAAATAGTGACCACTGCACTTCACCACAAGTTTGACACAATATCTTCTTCAATATGGCACCTGTCATGTTTGCTTCCATAGATAAGACGCATCGGTGTTGCCATTTCAAAAGAACATAAATCTACGAAATGTGACTGACAAACTGTAATTAAATATTGGTTGCGCAACAAAAGTCGCGCAATAGTATGATATCGCAATCAATTATACAAATTAGTAAAATGACAATATTAAATAGCTATAGTTACAAGCATTTCTTATAATTTGCGTAGATTTATATGCTTTTATAGTAGGAATAATAATTGACCAACATTAGCAAAGTTCTTTTTTTTATTATCCTCGAAAGTGCGAAGGGTACCAAAAAGCACGGTGGTTTTTCACATTTTTTCCCATTTTTTAATGAGATTCTTCAATTTATACGGTTGTGTACCACAATATTGAGACTTTGACAACTGGCCAAGCTAGATAAAGACCATATAGTTTTTTAAAAAAAACAAGGAAATCTTTATTTTATAACTTTCTATGAAAAACAAGAAGGTTTCTTTGAAGGTCATGAAAAGTGGAAAAATTCGCGGCCTCAACCATAAGGTATCTAGAGCCAAAGTTATACACGAGATTAATTGTTAAATATAGTCATGTTTAGTGCAGTTTACAAAATCTAGAAAACTACGCACAGTACTACGCGCAGCTGGCGGTTTTAGGTAGATTGCGCTTAAATGGAAGCTACGAGCCTGTTTCTTTTTAAAATACTTACTGTTCCAAATATCTCAGTGTGTATTATTGACTACAATCGAGTACTGTATATTAGTCTAAGCAAGAAAAAATTTTTTGAGAAAAAAAAAAAATTTAAGTAACATTGCCAAATGAATCTATTACACTTAATTATCACACCACATTTTTTTCCAAACGGTAAAAAAAGTCACCTGTATAACCACCCTTTATCAAAGATTTTTATTTATTTATTTATTTATTATTATTAAGTTCACAAAATTCATTGTCTACAGGTAAAGTCCCAGATATCTGCAAAGATAGCTAGTAGAAATGCAACTATGTACCTATTTAGTTATTTTTTCAAATCAAAGAAAATACATATACTTACTTACTAATAATAACATATTTAGTTTTGTTTTAGTTTAGCTTAAGTGACTTATGTATATAGCTGAGACTAAGTTTTTAAGTTCTTGAAATCTTTTTCATTGTTTAATTAAAATTAGCGGTACTACGGATGAGCGATGCATTAGGATGCATCGCACACAGGCTCATTAGGTCTAAAAGGGTGCATCAACCCATCCATAAATTACATGTTTTTAGAGAAATAAATATTTTTGATTTTTTTTTTTATTGTTTTTTGAAAGAAGCAAATGAAAATATTGAAAGAATATTATAGGTAATACGATTAAACCTATCAGTTGCGGTTAATTTGGTATCAATAGATATAGGTATGTACTTTATAGGAGTAATTGATATACTGCCTAGTAACATTGAAATTGTAATTTTGTTGAAAGAGTTTTTTGAATACATTCTTTTTATCCATTCTTTAATAAAAAGACAATTTTGTTATACATACATTTAGGAACCTTTTGTACATCATATTGTGATATTTAATGACTGAAATATATTCTAAGTGTACTAGAATATCTGCAACAGTTACTTTAGCAATACCTAGTATGATACAAAGATACCCTAATTTTGACTTAAGAAACGTCAACATTGTTTTTTTTTGTGTGTCAGTGTGTTTCGTTCGTTTCAGTTTTCATTTCACAACCAATCGGGGCGACTGTACATTTGTTTGAGACCTACTCCTTATTCTGTTTATTAATTTATTTCAAATAGATACATATTACGTAGTTGAAACAAATAAAATACGTTCAAGATGACTGCTGATCTAAATGTTATTGGAGCTCACAAAGTAAAATCCATTTCAAATGGAGAGGTATGGAAACTTATTAAAACTTTCTATTGGAGAATAAATAACAGATAAATGTGCACCTATCTAATTCTGTTAGTTGTAAAACTTAGAATAGCATTAATCCCTTATTTTAATATCAGTAGGCACAAAGTACACCCCAATACAAAATATAAAAGCATTTTGAATTTATGTTACAAAAGTATGTATTAATAAATATTTGACTCGAGCTGAATTTGCCTGTTCATAGGTGATCTCGTATGTCTGTTCAGACATGCATTTTTTAAAGTATTTGATGTTTTTTGTTATTTGTATCCTTAGAAGAGCCAGTCAAAATGTCATCTTATATACATACATTACTAGCGGTTCTGCGCGGTTTCATCCGCGTAGTTCCCGTTCCTGCTTGAATACGGAAATAAAATATAGCCTATGTTACTCAGGGATCTTCTAGCTTTCCATTGGTAAAAGAATGTTTAAAATCGGTCCAGTAGTTTTTGAGTTCATTCGTAACAAACATACAAAAATACAAATCTTTCCTCTTTATAATATTAGTACAGATGAAATATCAAATCGTTAAAACAACCCTATTCATGCCAATAATCTGAAAGTCATGTGGCCGCTATCCTAACACTATATCTGCGGTGGGCTCGCGTGGATGGATCCCTAGACTAGCATGAACGAAGAGGGTTCTTAACAAAGAAATTACTCTGCAAAACTAAAACCCTGCTAACATCTGCTTAAAGTCGACAGACGCAGATTAAAACAAGAAAAAAAAACTTCCTCTTGAAGACCCTTAGGTCAGCTGTGGGCTGTTACGCGTTGATGATGAAAATTTATTGTTAGACGGTAGCTTGTTATACTGACTAATTACTACTAGTAATTTCCACATCGCATAGTTTTCCTTATTGCATTTTTATATGCAAACAGCTGCTAGGAATGAGGAAATGTTTATGAGTATAATAAATAAACAGGATATAACTTCAGAAGTTTGCAAATTGATGGCTCTTTTATGAGGTAGGCATAATGTTGAACTTGTTCCATTCTGCACCTCTATTGTCTATGTCTATTCAATTCAATTTCTTTTATAATGGCGGTCCTTTTTGATTTCGCCAGAATCCAGTTTATAGAGCTTGGTCAGTGGCTTTGGTTGTGCCCAGATGTCTTTAGGTGTGGTTTGGACTCTTGTTTGTTGGGTGGGCTTCGTGATTGCACAAGGTCACATTAATTTTAATTAATATTATTGAACAAGGTAATCAACTGTTGAATTACTAACCTAAAACAAGACAAACAATATATATAACAAAACAGATTGTTAGGAAGTTAGTAAGGACAAACAGCTTATAGTCTAATGTTATTCTGGTTAACATATTCACATAAAATATTTACAAAAGGTGTATGTACAAGACCCAGCAAATATTTTAGATTCGTCGGTCTGGGGATAGTGTCCGGTAACACTTCGTAAAGAGACGGTCTCCTAGGGCAGTTAAAGAAGATGTGTTCTGCTGATCCCTCGTCGAACCCACATTCACAGAGGGAGCTATCCTTTACCCTTATTTTAGCAAGGTGAACCGGGGTACAGGCATGACCTAATCTTAATCTACATATTGTGGACGTGACCCTCTTGTTGGCTTTCCTATACTTAAAAAACCAAGGCCGAATGAGCAACGAGTCTTGAACATCCGCGTAATGTTTGCCTTTAATGCGTTTCAAAAGATTCCACGCTTTATTCCAGCACGATACGAGATCGGCCTTGGCTACAGGCGTTAAATCTTGTGCATAGGTTGTGTAATGAGTATCAATACCTGTTGTCGAGGCATCCTTAGCACACTGATCAGCACACTCATTACCCACTATACCGCTATGTCCCGGGATCCAAGCTAGGATGACTTTTATGCCAGACACGTGACACCGAAAAAGAATTTCTTTGATTTTCAGAACAAAAGGGAATTTTGACTTGGATTTGAGTTGGTTTGCAAGGATAGCCTGTAGGCAGCTTCTAGAGTCAGTGAATATTACCGTGTTGTGTAGCTTATGTGATTCTATATACATCAAGGCTTCAAGGATAGCAAGCGCCTCCCCTGTAAAAACCAAAAATATGTCTATTCACAACTGTAATCGCATCGGCTTTATTTTCAAATACATTGCTTCTTCCGTACTATTATCATTACCATCAGTGTATATAGAGCAAGCTGCGTTACAAATTCTTTCCTATAAATATAATAATGCGAAAGTGACTTTGTTTGTTTGTTATGTTTTCTAAAAACCATTTTTATAATTCTACAACCACTAAACCAATTATTTAAATTCTGTCACCAATGGAAAGCTGCAATAGCCCTGAGTAACATATGCTATATTTTATCCCCGTATTCCCACAGGAACGGCAACTACACTGCTGAAACCGCGGGGCGCAGCTAGGACTAACTAAATATTATTTTAAGTTTTTGTGCTCACCTATTGGTGCCACTGTCAAGTAAGGTCCTGAAGTATAGCTATCAAATTTTGTGAAAACCGCATCCAATTTCATGCAGTAGTTTTAGCGTGATGTATGGACAGACAGACAGACTAAAATTCGAAAAATATTTTAGCTGTGTCTATTGCTGTTAAATTATAAATACTCCTCATATTAAGTTTGCTTAAATATCTCCAACGTACAGACTGACATCAGCAAGTTACAATTTTATTATATGTGTAGACGATTTGTCATTTTGTTGAGAATATTCTATACTGTTATCTGTAATTTTTAGGTATAACAAAAGTATCAATCTACATAAAGCATTAGATAACAAGATTACACTGTAGTTATGTTAAAATAACCTAACATTATACCTAAGCCACTGACATTCTAGCTAGTAGACCCTGCATAGAAGATGAACGCGCTTACCAAGCTTGAGCTATACAGCTACATAAGAGATTATTGTGTCCCCAAATCTCGTTTACTTCTGACTTTGAAATAGCCAATTACAAGTTGTAGATCAATCTGAACAAATGTTCAACACTCATATAGAAATTGTTTAGGTTTATGTAAAAGGGCATAAGGAATTGTAAGTTAGATAGATTTTTAGTGTAGATTTTCTGCAGCACAGCACATCATTGAAAACGTAACCATGTCACTTATAATTTCTATTGTATGAATTATTCTTTCAGTTGTTTTAGGTTCAGGTATAAAACATTAAAATTTGGTAGTAGCTGTAATAACTTTCAATAAAGCCACTATACAACGCGTAACAGAAAAAGCGCAATTCCTCATACACCCCAACTAGTATATTGATATAAAAAAATATATGATGCAATCGAACTTTAGTTGTATCTAACCAATTTTCTTAAATATCGATTAATAATAGCACGATTTCCATAGAAAGCACTGAATTCAGCTACGATAATTCATTTTTTTTTTTAAATTTAACCCATTTTAAAAACAGCTGAAATCGAATAAGTAGTCTATACTGAACAAACTAATTTCACGAATTGCGCTTATTCTGTTACATGTTGTATTGAATAAAAACTTTTTGATTCTGATTTTATTGTCAATTTGCAAATACTACATACTACCTAGTATCCTACTAATATTATAAATGCGAATGTTTGTATGGCAGGATGTTTGTTCCTCTTTCACGCAAGAACTACTGAACGGATTTTGATGAAACTTTACAGTTGTTCTATGTTCTATGCATCAGAATAACACATAGGCTATATTTTATCCCCGTATTCCCACGGGAACGGGAACTACGATGGTGAAACCGCGGGGCGCTGCTAGTTTATAATAATTTAAATTTATATTATCGAAACCCGCGATATCTCGCACCGCGTATCGTGTCCGTATTTCACGGTGTTTTAACTTATTGGTTGTAAAGCAGAATTTGATAAAAACCGCGCCTACTATCTTAGTTCTAAGACCCGTCCGATGGATTTACCGCAAATATACCGGTATGATAACATATTGAGATTGAGATTAGCTTGTGGAATTTTACAGATTATATAAATCAGTCGATTATATGATATACTTTAAATGAGCAATTCGTGTATGTATTTATATTTCGAGTTTTTCGGAAACGGCTCTGACGATTTTGATGAAATTTTCTATTTAGATATTATTATTTATTTATTATTACATTGGTACAGTTTTGCATTTTAAGTTCAACTGCATAGTTGTATTTCTTGTAAAAATATCACCAAAAAAAACTTTGCTTAAATAATATGGCCACTAGACTCTGGTGTTCTCGCCTTGGTCGCTTAAGTACTTATTATTATTTCTGTTCAGAATAAACAGTATAGCTGCTCTATCTATATCTATACTCTATACTAATATTATAAAGAGGAAAGATTTGTATTTCTGTATGTTTGTTACGAATAAACTCAAAAACTAATGAACCGATTTTTAAAATTATTTCACCATTGGAAAGCCACAACATCCCTGAGCAACATAGGCTATATTTTATTCCCGTTTGAACGCGGGAACGGGAACTACGCGGGTTAAACCGCGCAGAACCGCTAGTTCTTCAATATTTTTAATTTCTTGTTCATCTTGTAATTTCAGACTGTAGAGCTGAAGACATTCTGGCAGGACCAGAACGTGGCCATCATATTCTTCCGGCGATGGGGCTGCATGCTCTGCAGGCTGTGGGCCAAAGAGGTATAGCACCAAAGTTATCTACATAAATACATAAAGCTCACGCCATTGTCCCACAGGGGTAGGCAGAGACGATGGATCGCCACTTTGCTCGATCTCTGCATACTTCTTTCGCTTCCTTTACATCCATTAGCCTTTTCAGGCACGCTCTTTTATTGTTCGCACTCCGGACCCCAGCTTTTTGAACGACGTCACTTATTTGATTCGTGAACGTCCTTCTGGGGCGTCCTCTTTCCTTGCATCCTTCAACATTCGCACCATAAATCTCTTTCGTTACTACATCTACACTAATATTATCTTCGATCAACTATAGCAACTACGATCAACTATAGCAACTATTGCTATAGTTGATCGAAGAATATTATAATCAATCCTATCTACACTAATATTAAATACTAGCGGTTCTGCGCGGTGTCACCCGCGGAGTTCCCGTTCCCGTGTTAATACGAGAATAAAATATAGCCTATGTTACTCAGGGTTAGCTTTGCATTGGTGAAAGAATTTTTAGAATCGGTCCATTAGTTTATTTGTTACAAACATAAACATTTTCCTCTTTATAATATTAGTACATAATATACATAATCTCACGCCTTATATCCCCGAGGGGGTACAAAAGTATTCCATTTCTGGATATACCCACTTTTCTCTCGAGCTTCTCTCGAGACCCCCCCTGGCTTCGCAAGGGTGCAATGCTGATACTAAAACCTTCCTCTTGAATCACTCTATCTATTAAAAAAAAGAGAAGTAATTAAATGATCAGCAATTATAAAATTTGGTGAGCCACAAAAAAACAGCATTTAAATTATTTGGTCAGCATACAAAGATTTTGTTGGCAATTAAAAAGATCAGGCAGCAATCCTTGTTCCGCAAATAAAATAACTATTGGTCCGCAAAATAACTACTTGGTCAGCAAGATGCATGTATGCATATTTAAAACATGGCGAAAAAAAAAACTAATCGGATTGCGTTTTGTTGAAATCGCCAATGTACGTTAAATAATGATAATGACGATGACGATTCGATTACATTTTAGATTACGATACGATTGCGATGACTATGAGGATGACAATTACAGTGACAACGACAACAACAACAATAATAATCTAAACTCTCTTTCTCCTATCTCGCTTACCCTCTGAGTGCTTACCAAAATTTTATTAAACAGGAGCAGCTCGTTGCAGCCTATATAATTAATATACTGTACAAAAATAATTACAGCCATCCAGAATGACATAAATTGCTGATTGATTTTGGAATGTTTGTTGGCCATGAGTTGCTGACCAATTAACTATTTCTGCTTACAGATTATATTTTTCTGCTCACAAAAATACGAATACTATGGTAACCATTTAAATAACACCCTTAAAAAACCGCATCAAAATCTGTTGCGTAGTTTTAAAGATTTAAGCATAGGTACATAGTTATATAGGGACAGAGAAAGCGACTTTGTTTTATACTATGTAGTGATAATATTAGTGTAGACAGGAAATAATGGATAGGCTTCGTAATAATAAAAAAAAATAAGGAAATCTGTCTAGCGGTTTGTCTTTATTTGTACTTTTTGTGCAAGGGTTTTTTTAAAAAATATATTTTTCTTTTTGATGTAGTCACATAGGTCATAGACACATAGGTCATTCGATGTTGTTGTACTGTCTATTTATCACGGTTCATGAGACAGAAGGACGAACAGCTAGTGGAGGCATTAGCGCCTGTTGGCATAGTTTTTCGTACGGAAACCCAAAAAGGGGGGAAAATTAAGTTACTTTATGTAATTAATTCAAAATCATTCATTTTCTATAGGTATAAAAATACACTTAGAATCATCAATAGTCAATAACAAGGCACTCGAAAACTCACGTCCAAGGGTTCCAAAGAATATCTCGTAAAAAGTGGGCATATCCAGAAATGAATACCTCTGCCTACCCCCTCTAGGATAAAAGGCGTGAGATTATTATTTCTTTAATTTTATGTCTAAACTCGTCTATGAAGATTTTACATTGGCGAATTGTAATATGCCTACGAGTATAAACCAACTACAAAATATAATATTGAAAAGAAATTGATTGCTTTTATCTGTGTTTCTGTGCATTTATTTGCCGTATGCATATCATGCTGAAAGGTCGTTAGTCGGTAATAATGATTGCAGTGCAGTCATGCATTTTATAGGGTGACGCAAGAATAAAAACCCCGTCTCCATATGAAAGCCACGAAAATGAGTTAAATATTTTAAGAAATCTAGCCGCGACGAAATCACCACAAATTTAACACCTAATGTATTAAAATCATGAAATTTTATAATTTCATGCCAAAGAAGTTTTTTTTTGGCCACGTCATAAAACTTTTTATTTTATAATCAGGAACGGGAAAATGTGATCGCCCCTAATAAACGAATTCGTCTAAATATTTTAAAGAAAGCGTAAAGTAGATACAGTTCAACAATAATTTTAACTTGGCCTTCTGATTTATACATTGCCATCTAATTTACTAACTCAGCCACGGATTTTACAACTCATTACCATTTTACGTTTTACAGCTTCAACACAAGTACCTCGAAAAAAATGTCCTATTAAAATTTTATTATATCTATAGATCAAATGATTAAATACATCATTATCAAACCAAAACTTGAGCCCTAATTAAGTAGATCATTCGAATTCAAGAACTTTTGTTTTATTCAAATGAAGTGCAACTGATATATCTATCCATTGTAAGCAAATTTTAAATTTCAGTCTGTGCGCTTGTTGTTGTGAATAATTATCTCCGGACGATAATTGAGTCATTTACTTTTTAATCGACTTGTTTATGTCTTCTAGTTATATCTTGCGGACACTTGTTATTAAATTTTCTATGAGGTAAAACAGATATTAAATAAACTGCCTGGAATATTTGATCGCAACAGCCCACTGTTGAGCTATCTTATATCATAATATATAAGGCCATTGGCCATTGGTTAATCAAGTGCAAATATTTTAAGGGTAGGTACAAATATGTAAAAGATATAGAATTAACAAAATAAAAATAGTATTTTGTAAACATGCTTTGCAAAAATTCCGCACACAAGGTACATCATATTACACCAATCACAGCCCGCCGCGTCGTTGTTGATACGCTTTTTGGCGCTTTTTAGGGGGAATCTAATTTACGATATTTTATCGTTTTAGCTGGGTGAAATCGCTCCAGTGCTGAAGCGCAACAATATTAAACTAGTCGGCATTGGCGTGGAGGAGGCCGGTTCCAAGGAGTTCGTTGATGGAAAGTACTTTGATGGAGGTTAGTTAGTTAATTATTTCGTATGAGACTAAATAACTGTGTCTGAATTGGTTCCTACTATGGAGGAGCGGAGGTGGAATGCTCTTCCATCGTGAAAAGGGAAGATCTTCCTTCAAGCGAGGTGATCGTGCCTGGGGACCGCGGGTTGATGTTGGACAGTTGTATTTATACAACCTCATTAGAAAACTCCGATAACGCGGCTTAGAACTCGACCGTCTATTGGCGCGTTCTATGTCACATCTTGGTGAGGACATGTCATCATCATCACCCCGTAACAGCCTACTGCTGAGCTAAGGGTCTTTCCTTACGCATGAGGAAGTGTGAGCTGTAATCTCCCACGCGAGCCCACTGCGGATTTTGAAATAGTGTTAGGTTAGTGGCCAACTGTCAGAATTTTCCAAGCCACCCAACGACATCTGACATGGCTTAACGACTTCCCTGTGCGTCAACACAATGAAAAAACCGGGACCAATGGTTTAACGTGACTTTCGAAACACGGAGGCGTTCGTGATATAATGACACTATGCGGTCACCAATTCACTGTCTGACCGCGCTAAACTTTCCTTAACCAGTGTGATTGTTACAAACACACTGGGAATGAGATATCTCTGCCGACCCTCTCGGGATAAAAGCGAGGGCTTTTGATTACTTAAAATCTGTTCTATCTGTATATTGTCTTAATTTTAAAAAGCGACACAAAAAGGCAGTTCTACACTATGTACAATAGTCGGTATAATTTATGATTTTTCAGTGATTATTTTTTTACAATCACTGAATTTTGTATTAACCTTAATTTATAAAAAATTACATATTATGTCTAACATTACTTATTTAAATTTAATCTTTTAATTTACACAACGTTTTTTCAAATTCCAGATCTGTACTACGTGGAAGACATGTCCACGTACCAGAACCTCGGCTTCAAGCGGTTCAACGTGGTCACAATCATCACCTCGCTCTTCTGGAAGCAGTCCAGGGATGCCATATTCAAGGGTAGAGGCATGGGTAAGTATCACTAGTCAGCCTGTAAACAGTGGTACAGTACGATATGAGAGCTGACCTTGAATGCTGGAAAATAGTCATTTTTAGGGTTTACCCAAAGGATAATACGGAACCCTATTACTAAGACTCCGCTGTCCGTCCGTCTGTCTGTCCGTCTGGCTGGCTGTATCTCATGAACCATGATAGTTAGACCGTTGAAATTTTCACAGATGATGTATTTCTTTTGTCAACAACAAATACTAAAAAACAGAATTAAATAAATATTTAAGGGGCTCGTATACAACAAACGTGTTTTGGCCGTTTCTATAGTTTATGGTAAGGAAACCTTCGTACTCCAGTTCGACTCGCACTTGGCCGGTTTTTTTGATTTTGTTTGAGAGTGAGGGCATCGGGTGACGCGGCCAGCGCCGTATCCTTTTAAATAATTTTCATTTTATGAAATTAGTTATTTCACTTTATCGAAATTAAATTGTTAGTAATCATTAATTTAATAGATTATCCTAAAACATCTCGGAAAATGTACTTCTATTATAATTTTACAATAATTGCAAATTTGCAAAGTGAAGCAGTTGAGTAGGTACTATAAGTTATGACGTCACAATTCAGTATATTTACCATAGTAAATGTTCGTTTTGACGTATCATAAAAAGTAACTCTTTCGACTAGGCAGTCAAATACCCTTTTACTTATTTTTTTTCATATGATTTCACCTGCGAAATTTCACAGGCAATGATTAGTCATTCAAAAATCTAAAGTAACAGCCTCGCACACCACAGGATTGCAAAGCGACCTAGTCGGCGACGGATTACAAAATGGCGGCGCGCTGCTAATTCAAAATGGCGGGCGGTTGCGTCACTTCGTGCAAATCGGACCAGCTGATCACTTGTCCAACACGGAAATACTCGAGGTGTTTTTTTGTGTATTATTTAGTATGTTTTATGTAACTAGGCTTAGGTGGCGACCTGAAGGGCGATTGGGTGCAGACGGGCGGCGCGTTGTTGGTAGGAAATGGCGGGAAACTGATCCGCCATTTTGTACAGACCGGCCCGGGAGACCATTTGCCCAATTTGGAGATTTTAAAGGTTAGTTGTAGAAAATTTTATTGATTTATTTATTTATTTATTATAGCACAACCACATCATATATATTAACACATTTTTAAAAGAATAGGATATTAGTAATATATCTGATATATATGACACTTACGGTGTACATAACATTTACTACTAATAAATGGCGTACTTTATACTTAATTAACTAACAATATATATTTAGAGTGGCAAGTTAACAATTTATTATGAACTATTATTTATATTCTGCAGTCTTTGTATTCTGTATTTAAAATTATTATTATTGATTACGAATGACATAAGTAGACACGTTATACTTTTAAGTATGGAACTAAATAAATACATAAAATACGAGTGTAGGTAACACGAGCGTCGTGACGAAATGTTGTCTACTGATTTTTACAAAATTTTGGATTTATTCCATATTTGTCCCAATCTTTCGTCCCACATTCAAAAAAATTCTTGTTTCGTCCCACATTGTCACAATTTAGCCCTACAAGTGTCACTTTTTGTTAGGTAAAAAAATAAAAATAAATAATCTTACGCCTTTCATCCCCGAGGGGGTAAAGTATAACGGGTATTTCACCAGTATATTCTTTGGACCCCTAAACGTGATAGGTGAGCCCATCGTGACCGGGGTGCTTTTACACATGTCTAAGAATTAATTCTGGGACTACGTTTTCCTCATGTTTCACCGTCGAGTTAGTGATAAAAATGTACGTAAGTTAGGTAGCCCAGTTATATTAGGGGTTGGAGTGAAAGATACAATATAATAATTATTTATTGTACACCAAATACAATATAGTTAAACATTAAGATAATGTGAAAAATAGTTATAATGTCACTGCTATTATTATTTTGCAGAATTTCGGCTTAGAGGGTGAATACAAGCCGGAAACCATGGCGAACCAGAAGCGAGAGGACAACCAGTGCACTGTACGTACAAACAGACAATTACACAGTCATATTACGTAATAACTAAAAGAATATTGGGCTATAATCTCCCACGCGAGCCCACCGCGGATTGGGAGATGGTGTTAGGCTAAGCCACCTAACTGTCAGAATTTTTCAAACGACCCCATGAGCCACCACATCTGAAATGGCTTGGCTTGGATTCGATAGACTATCACGGCTCTATAAAAAAATGTTAAATATCAAAGGAGCCGCTACACTTACTAAAAAGTTGTATTTTTTTTACAGTAGTACTGAACCATTCGTCTCCAAGCCCAACTCACACATGTTTTTATTCAATGTAGTTTTGTATACAATATGTATCAGAAAGGTGAAATAATATTGAAGGGTGTATATGTATATCGTGTAACGAAATACCTACAAAAATATCAGATCTAATATAGCAACTTTTTTCTTTCATATAAACTTAATAATTACTTTTTATGTGTGAATTTTCGCCAACCCTGTGATTGAAGAATAAAAGCGTAGGAGCTCCCTACGCGCTAGTGTCGTTGACCGTAGTAGTGGCAGGTAGCGCCTGCGCGCGCAGCTGATCGCTCGCGCCGAGCGCCGGTCGCCGCCCGCGCCTTAACATACCTACCTACCTATTTTATTCTAGGGTAAATGTTATTGGAAATAATAAAAGTTATTAATAGCAGTAATTATTTATTCAAAAAAAATTAGAGGTAAAAGCATAGTTTTTATTCAATAATAAATTTAACTGATCAAAACATTGTCATTAAACAAGTAATACCTACCTACATACTAGTCATGTAGTTTCATCCAACTTTTACACTTTGGGATTTGGGACCGACCTCCTATTGGTTTACACACACATTAATACCGCACAATAACTCAAAATGTCCACCCGTGCGCGCAGTGGGTAGGTACCACCAGCCGCAGGTCCCGGTACCACGAGTAGACGTACAGGCGCGCGACCTTGGGGGTTTGAGCGCGGAACGAACCAGACATCAATCAGGCAGACACCTGACAAATTCTCCCGAAGCAGCTGAAGGATAGCATCCGCTGCTCATCCAGCGGTCTACCTTCGGCGAAGCGCACGTGACACAGCTCCCTAACTCGACTGATATTGCCATCAGGAGCACCGACACAAAGTCATTTCATAAGATTCACTTGAATAATCGTGAGACACTGTAACGACTGTTGCGAGTCATATTCTTTGATTATAACACGTCTTCACTCGTTGATAGATAGGAAGCAACTAAGTTCATTGATTTGAAAATGAAAGAATTTGCCGATTTTCTAAAATTTTGTTCTAGGGTTCAGTTGAAAATTAAACATAAACCTATGAAGATAAAAGACGTAAAAATAATTTTAAGCGATACAATGATAATGAATCAATTAATTACATAATTTACTTTTCTCAATTGTGAAATAATAATAACGTGAAATAAGGTAAAAGACTTAGAATTAGTAATATTTTTTAAAACATACGGAACCACTCAATAAATAGAGGGTGGAGCTAGACTCTTTAATAATGCCGCCGACGGCCCTTTGACCTTTGCGCAGTGTCCTTATTGGCCAAAAAGGAGCGCGCGGACGTTCCTAGTGATCAATGGATTTTTCATTGATCTAAGACCGCAATCCACGTGGACTACAAAATTCTATCAAAGACTAATAATGTCAGATATTTACGTAGGTAAATTAGTAGGTTTTCTTTAAAACTATGGGGAAAAAAAAATAATGATGGAGTATTATCGGGCCTGTTGGCTCAGTTGGTAGTGACCTTCAGAACCGGAGCTCGCGGGTTCGATTCCCGCTGAACAACATATTTTGGCCTACAGTTGTGTGAATGAACATTTTTGTGGGCTTCGTGACTGGGTTTTCAATAATTATTTAAGTATATCTATTAGATAATTAGTACTCATAGTGTAGGCTCTGTCTAGTTTTTCGTAGGTAAAAACACGATGTCTTATCTGTACCATGTTTAGTCACTTAATAGAGAGTTCAACAGCATTTAGCAGCTGATTTAAGGGTTGAAAATGATTTTTTTTAATGATAACTTCCACGTCGTTTTACTCCAAATTTATAGTATATATTAAACAAGAGACATTTTTCCCGAACTGTATATAAGCTACTTTATATGACCCTTAATTATTATTTCACCTTTCTGATACATATTGTATATTTTTTTTTGTAGTTAGAACAAACTAATATAGACGTTACAAACTGTCCACTTTCCAGACAGAAGCGAAGCCCTAAGCCATGGCTGAAGACTCTCCACGCTTGCCAGCTGGCTCCAATCCACACTATATGGACTGAGCGGCGATGCAAGAAATCTTGGGTATAGTTTCAATCCATTACTAGGTCTGTAACATATCAGCCCACTGGGCCATAAATCTTTAAGGGGACTGTATCTCCCAATAGGGCCATACTACCATCATTCTTTTGAAAGTGCAAGCTGCGGATTGGAAGATAATTAGACTGTTAGGCTAGTAATGTTTCTCGTTTGGGCAACAAAACTTTGAGGGGACTGTATCTCCCAATAGGGCCATACTACCATCATTCTTTAGAAAGTGCAAGCTTCGGATTAGGAGATAGTTAGACTAGCTATATTTCTGTTTTTTGGGCAATAAATCTTTGAGAGGACTGTATATCCCAATAGGGCCATACTACCATCATTCTTTTGAAAGTGCAAGATGCGGATTAGGAGATAATTAGATTAGCTATATTTCTCGTTTGGGCAATAAATCTTTGAGGGGACTGTATCTCCCAATAGGGGCATACTACCATAATTCTTTTGAAAGTGCAAGATTCGGATTGGGAGATAATTAGACTGCTAGACTAGCTATGTTTCTCGTTTGGGCAATAAATCTTTAAGGGGACTGTATCTCCCAGAAGGGCCAATCTGAGAACATTCTTTTGAAAGTGCAAGCTGCGGATTGGGAGATAATCAAACTGTTAGGTTAGCTAATATTTCTCGTTTGGGCAATAAATCTTTTAAGAAACTTTATCTCCCAGAAGAGCCAATCTGAGAACATTCTTTTGAAAATGCAAGCTGCGGATTGGAAGTTAGTAAGACTGCCTATGCTAACATGCTATTGACTTATTTCCCATTTGGCTCATAAATATATTTATAGCAGTCCTACGGTGACCAATGCTGATTAAAATATTATGGTTTTACGATAGTACCAATAGTGGCAATTATAATATTTGGGCAATATTTCTTCCCTTTCGGAAGTTCAGGCTTCCTATAAATCTTATCTTACCTAAATGAAGAGCTGGAATTGAACGGCTCTGGGTTCTAGCCCTTTTGAGTAAGGCGGGGCATTATAACACAAGTGTAGTCCCACTTGAAAAAAGCGTCTCAACGCATGTTATGTTTCTTCTAAATTATGCAATTGGAAATATACTTATTTTTCTAAAAAGACCAAAATTGTTTGAGAGATAGATTGTATAAAGATAATTTTTAGGTCACTCTTAGTTGGGTCATCTTTGCTGATAATTTTTATAGTCTTCCAACATGATGATAACTGATAGTGTTAGGATGGTGGCTTAATCTCCCAGTTGGGCCATATCTCCCAATTGGGCCATATCTCCCACCTGGGCCATCTTTCTTTCCTTGAGAAGTATATAGTCTTCCAAACAACATTAACTACAATGGATCGATCCATGACATGTAAATTAGTCTTAATTTTTTTTTAAATAAATCTAGTATTGGATTGATACTAACATACAGAGTAATGATAAAGGCTATAGTAGAATCACCAACAGTACCGATTTGTCAGATGTATAATTTGTCGGTTGAAGTATAGATCGGTTAACGAATGCTGGGATGTTTACACACTGCAAACAAAAACACAAATTTTTGTGTCTGTATGTCTGGTTGTGCACGCATCATGCAAACACTACTGGACGGATTTTGATGAAATTTAGTGTGGTACCGATGAGTACCTGGGTCAACATTTAGGATACTTTTTACCACGGGAACATGTCTCATTCCCGCGGGAAAATTTAAAACGGGCAACGCCGCTGGGCACTGGGTATAAAATAAAATCAAAACGCGGTGCCAGCTTTAGTTAACCGAACTGCACCTGTGAAGTGGCGCACAAATTACGACAATATCACAAAATATCCACTCGCGATGCACATTTCACAACAAAAAATATCCAATTTGTACATTATACAACAAACGCAAATTTCTAGCACAGAAAAGACATCTCTATTTACGCCTGATTTACATATCAAATCTGTAAACTGATAATGATTCTACTATACTAAATGGTTAAACCAAAATAAACCATTTAGTGCCTTTTTATATCATTATACTGAACTAGACATACAAATGTAAGGACTGCACTGATTACATATATTTTACTATTTTAATGGTGTGGGATTCTTTCTTCGCACAGTGATAGTTTTAATCTTTAATACTAAGATTATAAAAAAAGAAAAATGATAATCTTGAAAATAAAAAAACAATACATGCCTTATTTAATTATTATTGTTAGAAATAACATAAAAAATGTAAAATTGAAAAGACAAACAAAATTTATGTGATTTTGATATATAAAAATAATGCTAAATATGAAATTGTTAAATATGATCTCACCGTGTAATGAAAAAATTAAAGACTCAGCATTATTAACTTATTTGAAAAATGAACTAAATTTATTTAAAGAGATGGCTTGGCCTAATTGTTTTTGTAGATTTTTATATAATTGGTTGTATTTTAAGATGTTTATTGGATCACGTGTTTATTCCATTCCATGACTACGAACTATGTTATATTTTGTACTCCAGTTTGTTGTATTTTTTTTGGAAATAAAGTACTTATATTTAAAAAAAAATTGTTTATTTAACTTTTACTCAATACCTATGTCACTGATAGATAATAATTAAATTATATACTTACTTAGTAATAGTAATTAAATACCTTATATAAAGTAATGCAATATTTATTATGCATATTAATATTAATTATTTAATAATTTACATAATTTATATTAGAAAAACTAGCGAACCACTCTCGTTTCGCTTCAGTTTATATAATATACGCAAACCTTCAACGTTTGTTGCTTTTTTTATTAGTGAAAACCTCAGTTACTTACGTAAGATGATCGTTATTATATTACACATTCAATCTGAAAACATAATTAATTTGATTGTCACTTCATTTCAATTCTGTTTCACCTTTGCACTTTGTTACTTCCGTTTCAAACTTACACTATTCGGAAGTGACACTGAACGATTTCCGACTTCTATCTGTGGAATTGTTAAGAGTGCACATTTTACCAAGTTTCGGGCTCAAATAATACATCCCATTGTATTGGAGGTCACTGAAGATTATGTTGTTTGATTTATCAAATACAACAGCGAACGGTGACCCACCGGCGAACGCTCCAATCTTAGTCATCTTGTCTTGTACGTAATCCCACTTGTAAATATCTCTGAAGTAAGGCTGCACGAAGTAAGCGTCGCCATTTTTATCTGTAGTCAAAGTGTATATTTCGTCCGTCACCATTGAAACACTAGAGTTATTATTCAACCTATAAACAGAATAGTTGCTCATAAAAAATATATTATCATTTCTATCGACAATGAATTCGTCGATTTTGTAACTGGACAGTGCAGCGATAGCATAATGCTCGCCGTCTTGGTACTTTTTAATGCCGTACGACTCTAAATCCGTGTAATAGAGCTGGTTTTTGAACTGCATATGCCACACGATTTCGTCGAACAGTTCTGTTGGGTATTGGTTGCTTTCCGGGTTGAATTTATGCACCTTCACCTGAGTAGACAGGTAATAATCTCTCGAAGTTTGGTCTACTGCTCTGGCGAATGAGAAATCTATATTTCGAGTACTTTGTAAGTCAATCTCGTCTAAATTAAGTGCGCAAGAAATGTCTCTCTTGGAGGTATTACGGATATGGAAATAGAAAGTGTTTGAGGTCCTATCAATGGCGATTTGACCGACGGGGAAGAAACCCTCCAAGACAGGAGATCTGAGGTAGCAGACACTGTTGAGGCATGCGTGGCACTTCGTATCGGCGGCTGCAGTCGCCAGGATAAGGAACAGCCAGAAAACACGATGCAACATGGTTGGTATCTGAAAAATATGGTGTCTATTACCGGATGACCTAAAATCTTTAGTAGGTAATAAATTTAAAAGAGCTATAGGAAGTTAGTTGAGTGAAAAGTGCTTCTATTCTATTCAAAAGGGGTTTATCCACCTAGTTATACTATTAGATAAACGATTACATTAAAAAAAAAACTCACGCCTTTCATCCCCGAGGGGGTAGACAGAGGTATTCCATGAGTACATGAATGCATAAATATTATCATTTCATTTTAATCTTAATTTTGACATAAATACAATCTTATAATATTGTATTGACAATATTAGTGTTTTTTTTTTAATGTAAAATTTTGTTTTGCACGCCTGTGTACAGATGGGATACTGATACACACTTCTGCTAACACCTTATGACCTCAATTTACTGTATCCTTGTAAATAAACCATTCATATCATTTCATTTCCTATCTATCTATACTATCTACAGTAATATTATAAAAAGGAAAGATTTGTATGTTTGTAACGAATAAACTCTAAAACTACTGGACCGATTTAAAAAAATATTTTACCAATGGAAAGCTACAATATCCAGAAGTAACCAAGGCTATATATTTTATCCTCATATGGGGACGGGAATGGGAACTATGTACCAGGAAGAAATCGCGCAGAACCGCTGTAATACTATCAAGAGGAAAGATTAGATTTTTTTGTTTGTTTGTATTGAATAGGCTCAGAAACTACTGGACCGATTTTAGAAATTCTGACACCAATGAAAAGCTTGCTTTTCTGGGAATAACAGGGGCTATACTTTTCCCACGGGAACGGGACTTACGCTAGTGAAATCGCGGGAAAGAGCTAGTAACTGATAAACGAACTTAAATACAGTTTATCACTCCAGACACAAACCAACAAACATGTTCAGGCAAACAGCTGTTTTATAGAAAAAACTTAGTACCTACAGTATTTATTATTTAAAATATTTTATTTACCTTATAAGTATAGTGCCGGATCCTGTTAATCTGTAATAGATCTTAAACTTGTTTGGCGAACACTCCGTATCACATCGAAGTAGAACGTAGTACTATGACTTATTCTGTGGTAGAACTAAGTAATGAATAATGACAGTGACATAGCTCGTTGCAAGTTGTGTTATCGTTATGGGGTTCCTCACAAAATACTTATATCCAACAAAATTGTAAGTATTTCCTTGCGGGTGGACCACAGCAACAACAAAAACATTGGTAATGTGTTCTGAGTGTTCAAATCAAATGTTTTTATTCAATGTAGAGGCTTATAAGTCCTCTTATTGCGACTTCACCGCTTCGGTATGTATTGGTGTTCATGTAATAATAATAATAAACTGTGAGACACAATTCACACACGGTTATTTAGTCCCACACTAGGCAGGGCCTGTACTATGGGTACTAAACAACTGATAAACATACTTAAATAAATATTCAACGACTAGAAAGGAAGCCAACAGACATGTTCATGCACACAAATGTTGACCCCGAGCGGGGATCGAACCCGCGACCTCGGAATCAGAAAGCAGGGTCAACACCAACTGAGCCAACATGAGCCCTATGTAGGTTCAGGCTCTGTGCGAATTGTGTCCCACAATTTATTACCTAACTATTATTATTATTATATTTTGAATAAATATTAATTAAATAAGAATTTATAGAGTGATATACCTACCTACCTAAAGGTAGGTATATATTTTTATTTCCACCTGATCTACAACTTAAATCTAAAAAAAATATTTATTCAAGGAACCCTACTCAGCAATGACCATGCCATTTTAGATATGACGATGATATCCACTTAACCAGAACGACCTTAGGTTATCTATTTTATTTCATGTTACTACTGTCCGTTGATTCCGAAGCTATTGAGTGTGGCACCGATTCTTATTCCTAATCCCCCCCCCCATTTCAATAAATCCCGTTCCCGTGGGAAAATTATAGCCATGCAGAAAAGTAAGCTTTCCATTGAAGAAAGATTTTTTTAAATCGGTCCATTAGTTTTTGAGTTTAATTCGTTACAAAAATAAAAAAAACATCGAATCTTTCCTCTTTTTAATATTACTAGCGGATCTCCGCGTCTTCAACCGCGTAGCTCCCCATGGGCATACGGGGATAAAATATAGCCTAGACCTCCAACTCAGAAGGCAGAGTCAGTGACCCTGCCTTCTGAGTAGTGAACAACTGAGCCAACAGGCTCGTCAATAATAAGATTAAAAAAACAAACTCATTCGTACCCTGAAATCGAACTCACACCTCATTCAGTATCACTACTAATCTATCAGTAGGTATTTCTAGAAATAGGTTTTTGTTTAAACTAGTAATTCATGAAACAATCACAATCCCAGGGTATCATTACGATTCCTAAACAATACCTAGTTTGAATGTTTGGAAACAATACTTTTGTATTTTCAATGGCAAATGGGTATTTTAGTCATTCATTATTTGGAAGTGGCGTGAAACGGCTCCGATGGTGAGACTTATTTTTATTTAATTTACACACGGTCACGGTAATTAACACACATTATTTTATGTAGGTCTTCTAATACCTACTGGTGATAAGGGGGTATTTCCAGAAATGGAATATTGCATTATCAAGGCGTGAGCCTAAAAACTTTTCCAAAACTTACGTACCTACCTATACCTAAGTAGGTACTTACATATTTATCACTAGCTCGACGGTGAAGGAAAACATCGTGAGAAAACCCGCAGGTCTTAGAATTAATTCTGAGACATCTGTAAAATAGACCCGGTCCGGCGATGGGCTCACTACCAATCACGTTTAAGAGTCCGATATAGCTATTATTTTTATTTATTACAAGTTTATAATTAACTCGCCCTGCGGGCGTATTCACGGAGATTCGATACTCGATATCGGAAAATCTGTCGAATCCTTATGCCAAATATCACATCTGTGTATAGCCCATCTCTAAACCTTTCGACAGATTTTCCGATTCCGAGTCGATTATCGAGTATCGAATCTCCGTGAATACGCCCGCTGGTAGTGTGGTACAAATCTTGTAAAACTGCATTTTATTGAGTTAGATGTTTTTTCTCAATCATCAACCCCTAACCACTGTTGAGCTATGGGTCTTTCCTCACACATGAGGAAGTTGTGGGCCATAATCTCCCACGCGAGCCCACCGCGGATTGGAAGATGGTATTGGGCTAGTGGCCACGTTAACTGCCAGGTTTCTACCCAAGGGTGTCTGACATGGCTTATCGACTCCCATTATGCGTAAACACAACGAAAACCTTTTTTTCAATGTCATAGCTTTGTTTTGTTGTGTTGTTGTAGTGGACTTTCCTACTGGTTACCAGCGCCCTGGCGAGGATATCAGGTTCTGTACCTTGCTACGAGTGTACAGACTTCGACGTAAGTTTGTTTGCCTATTTCTTATCTATAAATCAAATTGAGAAAAGATCTACCCATGAAACTATAAGGTATTAATACAGTAAATGTATACCTACCCAGGTACCTGCCGGCGTCTGTGTGTTTTCCATTTAAATGCGTTAAGTTAAGAGGGTCGGATCATCAGCTATCTTTTTAAAAACAAACCGACGAGCATGCATGAGTCGTTTGATGGATGTGGATGAAGCACGAGAGATCTGTCTCAGGTTCGTAGCATGTGGCAGTCGATTGTCTCTGCCTACCCCAATGGGAAATAGGCGTGATTATTTTGTATGTATTAGTTTTTCTTAAAGATAAATATGCAAGTCGTAGTTACCTAGTTACTCTTCTTTTTCCACTGCCATAGAGCCGTGTGAGTGATCTCGAGTCAGTCATACACCTACAATGTATTTTGTTAGATGAAGACAGGGTTAGGTACACATGAGATCTTCGTAACTGTCTATTCAATTAAAAACAACAAATAAAATCCAAGCAAAAATTTGAGTGATTGTTGTCACAATAAAAGAATAGACAATAGCTCGTGAGTGGAATAGAATCGAATCTGTCTCTAAAACTAGTATTGGATCCCATTGTCTAAGTGAGTTTGGAGATGATTGTTTTCGTATTGGAGAAAATTTGAAAGGTTGCAACAGGTTCAATTGGACCAAATATTTGAACAAAAACTCATGACTGGACCAGGTATGCTACTATAGTTCAGAATTTTAAATCTTTGAAATTTTTACGTAAATACAGTCACAGAATAAATAATAGTAAGTACAAGCACAAACAAAATTAAGTGCTAGCCAAATTAAATTTAATTTTCATAAAAAATTTCTTAGATTTTTGTATTTATAAAAAGTTACAATCTACATATTAACCTATGTTATGACCTATGGAGCTGAGACGTGGACACTCACGGTAGGGCTGGTCCACAAGTTCAAGGTCGCTCAGCGAGCTTTGGAAACAGCTATATGGTCGGAGTTTCTCTGAAGGATAGGATTCGTAACGAATACATCCGACAGAGAACCAAAGTTATCGACATAGGTCAAAGAATTAGCAAGCTGAAGTGGCAGTGGGCCGGCCATATCTCGCGAAGAACCGACAACCGCTGGGGTAAACGTGTTCTGGAGTGGAGACCGCGACTCCGCAAACATAGTGTAGGCCGCCCTCCGGCCAGATGGGATGACGATCTGCGAAAGGCTGCAGGCAGATGCTGGATGCGTCAAGCCGAAGACAGGGCGCTAAGGCGCTCATTAGGGGAGGCCTATTTCCAGCAGTGGACGATGTAGGCTGATGATGATGATGATGAATCTACATAAACAAAAACTTTTATTTAACATAATGATGTAGGTAATCTTATTTCAATAATTTCACTAGTAAACGTGGCGTCAATGATGAGTCGGTAGTCGGTATTTCATTAATGAAAATTAGGTTTTTTCTAAGGACTTTTAAAATTTATAACGTGGGAGAGCCATGCTTCGGCACGCTTGGGCCGGCTCGACCGGAGTGATACCACGGCCTCACAGAAAATTAGCGTAAAGCAATTCATTGCGTTTCGTTGAGTGAGTGAGGTAACCGGAGGCCCCAATCCTCCCTCCCCCTCCCCCCCTCCCCTCCCACTATTCCCACCTCCTAAGGCCGGCAACGCAGTTGTGACTCTTGAGTTGCAGGTGTCCATGGGCGACGGACGTCACTTACCATCAGGTGACCCGTCTGCTCGTTTGCCCCTTTTTTTATCATAAAAAAAAAAAAAAATGAGTCCTGTAGTACAAAATTAGATTTTATTTAATTCACCTCAACATGTACAGTACTACGGCCACTCAAAGACTGCGAAAGGTAATGAGTACGAAACAGACGAATTCCGCGTTCATCACGTGGTCCCAAGACAGAGCAAGGAAGATGACTTTGCCCTTCGAGAGATATACTCCGAAGAGGATCCGAGGAGTGTGGCGGAGGAAGCCGATGTGGTGGACAGACAGGACCACTTCACCCAGCACTTGTCGGATCTGATGGTTAACACCGACAATGAGATCACTAGCTTACAGGTTAGTAATCAAGGGAGCACTACCTACTTATCTACTAGACTTTGTCTGCATCTGCATTAAATGTTATTTTGTGTGTATAAAAAAAAGGAACCCTAAGGATCACTTAGTTGTCCGTCTGTCTGTCAAGACCCTTTTTCTTAGAAAGTCTTGTAAAAGAAAATTTAATATGATTATTTGAAAAAGACCTCACCAAGCGCTACATCGAGGCAACCGGAGACCCCGGGCTGGTACAGAAGTAGCTACCAAGCTACTTCTGTCAAAGAATTAGTTTAATAATACAAAGAGGGAATGCTGCCAGTCTGCTGGGAACCTTGCCTCGGTGCGACGCATTGGATGAGGTCTTCTATTTATAGATAGATTTAATTTAACTTTAAAAGATTTTTGTTTAAGTATGGTTGTTTAGTTACTTTTTAGTCAAGTTAAGTTTGTACAATTATCACAATAAGTATTATTACTTCTATCTAACATTTCAATAATATGTATGTAATACCAAATACTCAGGACTGCAATTAGGTACCTATTTATTATTGACGTGACGTCTTTTAATTCGATGGAGCCGGCTGCATGCACGAAAAAGTATGACGTATGCGGCGTTCCAGTGCAAAAGAGAGCGCGCAACGAGCGACAAAGAGGCACAATCCAAAAAGTATGACGTTGTCACGTTCAACTATCGTCAGACAACCGATTTTTATAACCAAAGATTAGTATGTACAATTACCCAATTTCTTAAATTTACATAGGTAGGTTACCAATAAGTTTATACGGACCTGCCGTCCATCCAAACTTTAAAGGGTTGTAGCAAAGAGGTTGAAAGAAAATCATTCTCTGAGAGAAACTTTTTCTTTAAACGTCTTTGGGTTGTAGGTAGGTATCTTTATAACCAATAGGCCGGTTGTTATTTTCACAGAATATTAAAGTAAAAAAAAAAATCGGTTGTCTGTAAAGTCGGTTTACTGACAATAGTTGAACGTGACAACGTCATAAGAAAATACTGATGGAATGGATTGTGCCTCTTTGTCGCTCGTTGCGCGCTCTCTTTTGCACTGGAACGCCGCATACGTCATACTTTTTCGTGCATGCAGCCGGCTCCATCGAATTATAAGACGTTGTCACGTTAAAAAAATAAGGGGGGAAACCCAATCCAGGAATAACGGGCTTACAATAAGGATATCACTGCTACTCTAAAAATAAATATGTACCTACATTGTATTTTTTTGTTTGCAGGCAGGTGAAATGGAACGAATAAACTCTTATGGCAAAGAAGACTTAGCGTGAGTATAGGATTATATCGAAAGTTATAATGACCTTTACAAATTATGTCTATGCAAGAGGGTGTAAGAAAATACAAAGAAAAAGATTAAGATATATTATTATTATACTTTGTCACTGTTTGAACAACAACTTAAGGCATCTATTTAGGTTTCCGAAATACATTTAACACCTGGAGTGCGATTTTTGAATCTCACTGGTGATATCAAAATCACCGGTGACTAAAATTATCACCGATGACTTTTATGTCACCATTTTTTAAAAGCCGTATTTTTGAAAGTCACACGCTGGTTTCAATAAATCGTCGCAATCACAAAATATCACAATCGAGCCCCGCTGCTAATTCTTTCAAAAAACATACTTTGGCACTTTTGGCAGATGTCACATTAATCAACTGTCAAAAACAATCTCATGGTGATTTCAATTACGAGTGGGTAGGGGCACTCGTAAATCGATATCATAGGTATGACAAATGTAAGTCACCGATGAGTTTCAAAAATACGAACTTTCGGAAATCACTCACATCGGTGAGAATTAGTCACTTGGTGAGATTCAAAAATCGATCCCCAGCAGTTCTCCACTATCCCTTGACGTCACGTAAATGTTAAATTTTAAATTCCTACCTACCAAAGATATTATAATATACAAAAATAAGTAGATATATTCCTAACAGCAAAGTAACGTTTCAAGAGCCCGCTTCACATGATGATAATCAGTGAGGCTCGGGTTCGAATCCTGGCATGTACCAATGAGTTTTTCAAAAACTTACGTACATATTTATCACTAGCTCGACGGTGAAGGAAAACATCGTGAGGAAACCCGCAGGTCTCAGAATTAATTCTGAGACATGTGTAAATAGACCAGGAGTGCGATTTTTGAATTTCACTGGTGATATCAAAATCACCGGTGACTAAAATTATCACCGATGACTTTTATGTCACCATTTTCTAAAAGCCGTATTTTTGAAAGTCACACGCTGTTTTCAATAAATCGTCGCAATCACAAAATATCACAATCGAGCCCCGCTGCTAATTCTTCCAAAAAAACATACTTTGGCACTTTCGGCAGATGTCACATACGTCAACTGTCGAAAACAATCGCATGGTGATTTCAATTACGAGTGGGTGGGGGCACTCGTAAATCGATATCATAGGTATGACAAATGTAAGTCACCGATGAGTTTCAAAAATACGAACTTTCGGAAATCACTCACATCGGTGAGAATTAGTCACTTGGTGAGATTCAAAAATCGACCCCGCGGTCCGGCGATGGGCTCACCACCTAGGTTTAGGGGTCTAATATATCTAGTGAAATGTGGGTATATCCAGTAATGGAATATATCTGCCTACCCCCTCGGGGATAAAAAGGCGTGAGATTATTTATTTTATTTTTATATTAAGTAGATATATTCCTAACAGCAAAGTAATTGTTAAAGAGCCCGCTTTACATGATGATAATCAGTGAGACTCGGGTTCGAATCCTGGCATGTACCTACCAATGAGGTTTTAAAAAAACTTACGTACTTATTTATCACTAGCTCGACGGTGAAGGAAAACATCGTGAGGATACCCGCAGGTCCCGGAACTAATTCTGAGGCATGTGTAACGGCGTTGGGCTGACCACTTTTCACGTTTAGGGGTCGAATATACTCGTGAAAAGTGGGTATTTATCGAAATGGAATACCTCAGCCTACTCCCTTGGGAATAAAAGGCCTACTACTACCTACTCATATTTAGGTACCTATGTTCCATGATTGTTTAGTAAGTATAATCTATCCTAAGGATCACCTACATATTTATCATCATAATTTAACGTGGGAGAGCCATGCTTCGGCACGCTTGGGCCGGCTCGACCGGAGTGATACCACGGCCTCAGAGAAAACCAGCGTAAAGCAATGCATTGCGTTTCGTTGAGTGAGTAAGGTAACCGGAGGCCCCAATCCCCCCTTCCCCTCCCCTCCCCTCTCCCTACTTCCACCTCAAAGGTCGGCAACGCAGTTGTGACTCTTGAGTTGCAGGTGTCCATCAGGTGACCCGTCTGCTCGTTAGCCCCCTTTTTTATCATAAAAAAAAAAGAAAAAAAGGAGGTGACATCAACAGGCCTGTCACTGCTCCAAATAGCTACGAGTAAATTGTGACCTACTTTTTTTGCTAATTGCAGATTCATAGAAGATAGGTACTTCGCGTACCTCACAGGTCAAGAGCCAGCACTAGAAATTGACAACACCTGGTCATTTCCAGCTAGGAACAAAAAACGAGGGATGGCACTCACGAAAGAAGAGAAGAAGAAAATAGAAGGAATCGAGAAAAAAAAATGGCTGGAGAAGATTAGGAATTCTAGCATTCTGAAAAGCGTTGAGAATGCCCGAAAGAAAATTAGATCACGAATTAGTGTGAAAGATTAGACATATTACGTTTGATAATAAATTATTGTATAAAGCTAGTGTTATATGGGCTTTTGTTTTTTTCCTAAATCGTCATTACTGTCTTGCCTTTTCCCATTATTAGGTGTCGATGTGTGATGTGGAATGCTTCTAAATTGTGAAAAGGGAAGATCTTCCACCAGGCGAGGTGATCGTACCTGGATCCAACATTTGATTTTGGATAGTTTAAAAAAAAACCTTTGCCTTTTATCCCCGAAGTGGTAAGAAGAGGAATTCCATCTCTGGAAATATTCAAGTTTTACCATAATATTCTTTGGAATCCTAAACGTGATAGGTGGTGAGCCCATCGCAGTTGCATTTATACTAATTCATGAGAACATTTCGATAGCGCGGTTTAGGACTTGTGACGGCGCGCGCTTGCTTGCCGTCTATTGACGCTTTAGCTAATTCTATGTAAGTAAAAGCGATAAGTAGATGTCATTGCAAATAAATAAATAAATAAATTGTGGGACACAATTCACACCCGGTTATTCAGTCCCAAACAAGGCAGGGCCTGTAATATGGGTACTAAACAACTGATAAACATACATAAGTAAATAAATATTAAACGACCAGACACGAAGCCAACAAACATGTTCATGCACACAAACGTTGGCCCCGAGCGGGGATTAAACCCGCGACCTCTTACTCAGAAGGCAGGGTCACTACCAACTGAGCCAACAGGCCCGTCAAAGCAAGCACAAGACATGGCACAAAAGTTTCATATATAACGTTAGGGGTTAAATAGGGGGTGACTGTGAGGAATTAGGATGTTGTTTCTTCCCAAATTCCATTGGACACGTGGCTTGAAAGTATTTATATAAATGAATAATCTCAGACCTTTTATCCCCGAAGGGATAGGCAGAGGTATTCCATTTCTGGATACAGGTACCCACTTTTCACGAGATATTCGTTGGACCCCTAAACGTGCTAGGCGGAGAACCCATCGCCGCCGCGCCGGACCGGGTCTTTTACATAATATGTCAGAATTAATTCTGGGTCCTGCGGGTTTCCTTCACCGTCGTGCTAGTGATAAATATGTAGGTACGTAAGTTTTGAAAAACTCATTGGTACATGCCAGGAATTGAACCCTAGCCTCACACACTGATTACCATCATGTGAAGCCGGCTCTTTAACCGTAAGGCTAACACTGCTCTTTATATTGTTATTATACTTAAAATTGAAGAATCACGGTTAAATGCTTAATAATTAATATCATCTCAACTGATTCTTTTTGTGACAGACTAGTAACCTTCCCTGCCTTTCCTCACCCTATCAAGGTCTTGTTTTCGATTACAATTCGCCGCTTGCCGAGGCCGAGTCATGCGCGTGCGCCGACTGCAGTGCGAACAGACTAATAGCTAATAGGGAAAATCATTAAAAAACACAAATATTCGTGCACTAAAATACTGTCTATACTCAATGACACTTAATAATAAAACCCATTATTCACCAACGTGTACATAAAGATATATATCTATTCTAATATTATAAAGAGGAACAATTTGAATTTTTGGATTTTTTTTAAATTTGTTTTATTTTATTTTATTTATTTGGAGAAAAAACGGTACAGGGTGTATAACAATTACAAGTAACACTATGCCCAAGGACATTTCTCGCTAAGATGTAACGGGGAAACTTAAAATAATTCAGTTAGAATTTGATCAAATAGAAATGCAAAGTTCGCGCGAACATTCACCCACCAACCTATAATCATAGAGGTTTATGGTGTTTAATATGATATGAGAGTTATTATAATAATACATCAGAAAAGTGGTGACTATAAAACGCCTGCCAAAATTGAGAACATCAACATAATAAGTCAATACATTACAAAACTCTGGGCTAGCCCTACGACAGCGTCTTGGGATGGGATTGTTAAGAATAAACTCAAAAACTACTGGACCGATTTTAGAAATTCTTTCGCCAATCTAAAGCTAGAAGATCCCTGAGTAACATAGGCTATATTTTATTACCGTATTCCCACGGTGACGGGAACAACGCGAGTGAAACCGCGCAGAACCGCTAGTATTAGATATGTAGGTAACTAATTACCTACATACAAAACGCAGGTGAAAAGGAAGGATCCTCAGCATCAATGCTGGTTTTCTGTATCCTCGAGCTCAAAACCTTGGAAACGGTTATGCGGTCCCATCAAAAAGACATGAAAAGAAGGATTCAAAAACAAAACAAATAACACCAGTAAAATACATTTAGGCTCTGATTATAGGTAGATCCGGTATTACCTACTGATATTGTACCTACTCCGGACAGCCACGAGAATGCGACGAAGAAGAAAAAATGCTAGGATGATGTGGACTAGTCTATAGCCACTTTAGCTCCAACAGGCCTACTATCTAAGACAATCTTACATATGCGACGGCGTTAAGGCATTTGGTTACTATTGAATGTTAAATTCGATGCGATTTGATTCGGGACCCAAAATCACGCCGTCCGCGCTTAAAGAGAGACAACAGATCACCAGTATTTTTAGGGTTCCGTACCAAAATGGTAAAACGGGATTCTATTACTAATACTCCGCTATCCGTCTGTCACCAGGCTGTATCACATTAACCGTGATAGTTAGACATTTGAAAAAAGCACTAAAAAACTGAATAAAATAAATATTTAAGGTGGCTCCCAAAAAACAAACGTTATTTTTTGCCGTTTTTATAGATAATGGTACGGAACCCTTCGTGTTCGAGTCCGACTCGCACTTGGCCGGTTTTTAGTTTAATGTACGGCTAAAAAAGTGGCAACAAATTATTTATCATATATAATATATACCTACTTATCTCTATTTTCATGGTTATGTATTTTATTGCTATTATTTTTTCTGATGGTTTGTTTTACTTATTAAAATTTTTAATGTTGAGTTAAAAGAGCGTCAGGTGCCACCTGAAAACCAGCGCCCTGCTTGCGGTAGTGCAACATGTTGAGTTGGGACATTTTTTGCTTCAGCAGCACATGTACAGACGAAATTTGAAAAAGTAGGTACGTACCTAACGATTGTTTTATAAACCTGCTGTTTATGTGCTGTTTATGTATAGTATACTACACATGTGATCTAAGACATTTCTTATTTTACTTCCCTAAGTAAAATAAGAAATGTCTCAGATCACATGTAATTGTCGACTGAGGCGAAGCCTAGGTCTACAAATATGTGATCTGAGGCTTCCTTATTTACTTCCCAAAGTTTGTATACTTTTTTCTTATCGATAACTTTGTTTAGCGTAGAGGGAAATTTGCCGCTTTCCGCCCGGAGAGATGTACAATAAATCTTTTCATATCTCATACTCCGAAAGTACTGTATGTTTGATCTGAGTACCGGGTCGGAAGCGATGATTCCCATCACAGAGAGATTCAGGGCTATGAGTCCCGCCCTCGGTCGGGAAAGACTCATAGTAATTGCTTCCGGCCTTAGAGCGGGAATGAATTAAAAAATACATTTCGTTAGGTGGTCTGATACTAAACTTTTTACATCGATTAAAAAAAAACGTGCGGCATTGGGAGTGTAGGTATAAACAACTAAAAATAACCTGCGCGCGGCGGTGACGTGTTCCATATTTAAAATTTAAAAAAGACTAATAATTTAGTAGGCTGTTCCAAAACTCTAAATCTTATTTTTCATCGACACTAATAAATACATAAAGAGGAAGGGTTTGTATATTATTTTTGTAATGTTGTATTCAAAGACGTTCAAAAGAAAAATAATTTCTTTCTTCGAACCTCTTTGGTTGTATTGTTGACATTTTTGTTTTTTTGTAGGTATTATTGATTTTTTGCATTTTTCAATTTTTTTAATGTTGTATTGTTGACATTTTTTTGTTTACTTTCCTTGTATTCGATATGAAAAGTAGAGTGTTTAACGCGGGTGGAAGTTATCAATTCCTACTCGGACTATATCCGCCCTCGCTACGCTCGGGCGTCTAAACACCTTGTATGGGAATTGATTCCTTCCGACCCTTGTATAACAATCTACTATTTATCTATCTATCTTATAACATCCCGTAATAAATGTAGGTGCTAAGGCTGATCTCAGGATACAACTGGCGCAGGCGAAATTATTCAAAATGCGCATTGGCAGGCCTCCAAGCGTGTTCGTTACCTCGTACCAGTTGGCTGAGCGCCTTTTCTCTGAATAAATGATAGTGAAGGTTGTGGAAATAGGTTATGTCTGCTTAGAGATCAACATATACTCGTAAAATGAATATATATAGTCTTATGTAACGTTACAGGATCATTGAATTATACATGGGTACCTATACATGGGTAGATAATCGTGTGGACCGGTAGACAGCGGCGCTTAAAAAATATTTTCGTAGCAGACATCACTAGAATATCACTACATAGTATAAAACAAAGTCCCTTTCTCTGTCCCTATATCCGTATGTATGCTTAAATCTTTAAAACTACACAACGGATTTTGATGCGGTTTTTTTAATAGATAGAGTGATTTAAGAGGAAAGTTTTAGTATAAGCATTGAACCCGTGCGAAGTCGGGGCGGATCGCTAGTATAGTATAAAACAAAGTCGCTTCCCGTCCCTATGTATGCTTAGATCCTTAAAACTACGCAACGGATTTTGAGGCGGTTTTTTTATAGATAGAGTGATTCGAAGCGAAGTGAGGGCGGGCGCTAGTAAAGCAAAAATAAATAATAACATGCGTTTTATCCCCGCGGGGGTAGGCAGAGGTATACGTAATACATATAATGAACTTTCCGGCCAAATTTCAAGTTTCCAGGTGCTACAGTTTCAGAGATTTCGTAATGAATGAAAGAGAGATTGAATTTTTAGGGGTTCGTACCAAATTGGTAAAAAAAAACCTTGCCTGTGTCTATCTGTCAGAATTACTTATGCGATCGAGAAATATGAAATAGTTTTAAATAATGCTTGCAAAACTATTTTGCCAATGAAATGATTTAAAAAATATTTTTATTTTCGGTTAAAAATTTACCTAAATAGGTGGTCGAAAAAATAAAGGTAATCAAGGAGCTTTCCAGACTTACCGCATATGTGTGTACCTTTCACTATATTACTGTAGCGACGTTACATAGAACGCGCCAATAGACGGCCGAGTTCTAAACCGCGCTATCGAAGTTTTCTGATGAGTTTGTATAAATACAACTGTCCAACATCAACCGTTGGACCGCGGTCCCCAGGCACGATCATCTCGCCTAAAGGAAGATCTTAGTTTTTCATAGGAGCATTACCTACACCTCCGCTCCTCCACATTACCTTCTATAATACAGCTCATACCTTCTATAATAAAGCTCATTCTCCAACTATTCGAAAACAGAATTAAATAGCGAGAGAAAAGTATCACTGTAAGAACAGAGCACATAAATTCCCCAAAGCGATTTTCAATCTTCCGAGGAGCTGCCAAACTCCAGCGTTCAGGTAAAACTAATTTCATATCAAAATTGAATCGGAACTACTGCGGTTCAACTCTGCAAACCGCGGATCTACAGTTGGCGCAATAACTTCTACAAAAATGAAAACGAAAATGCCAACTAGCGATGACAGCTTTGACAGCTGTCAAAAAGTCTGCAACTCTCAAAGCGAGACGCCATGTTGATTAGGTCAATAGGTTCTTTAACGAAATAAACAGGACTGGACGGGTGCTTAGGGTGAGAGGAGAGATAGCATGGGGGGGTTTTCAGTCGGTGCAAGCCTGACATAACCTGGAGGTCTACCACCACCTCTTAAAAAACTGTCATAGTTCGAGAACGTTTGACATTACTCAGATTCGTACCACGACCTCTTAAAACAATCTTGTTTCATTCCTACAAAGTGATTTAAAAAAACGAATGATTGTCGCATAAATGTCTATTCCATAATGAGATGTAGCCTCATTTTTAAATACCGTGATCACTTTTGCACAAGTGTTCCTAAACAAGCTTAAAGAATGCAATTGCAAGTTATTTGATTTGACACAAAACAATATTAAAACAATCTTACTTTTTAAGGACGTCATGGTATGAAGATAGCAATACTAAAACAATACTGTTTTGTTTTAAGCTTGTTTTAAGAGATGGTGGTACGGGCCCTAGTTGTCGTCCCCGCTACCAAAAGTACCTATGCGTAAGGCAATTTCAAAGCATTCAACGAAAAAAAAGAAAAAAAATGGTCTTTGACTTTAGGGCGCCTTCAAATTAGCCGAAAAGTGCCGTAAAGTGCCGCGCGGTGGCAGCGCGTCTACAGCTAGCTTTGAGAATCGTAGTGTAGTAAGTACATAGTTTCACGATGGACTCTGACGAAGAAGTACTGCTCGACTTGTACAAAAAAATACCACAGAAAATTTATTACGGTATTTTTTTTTCTATATGCCCAGAACGTAAACGAAAAACAAAGCTACTAAAATTTTTAAACCTTGCAAAATTTGGTATTATAATACACTAAGCACTCTATCACAGAATAAGGAATAGGTACTAACAATTTTACACAGCTTTGCTGCTACATTCAAGAAACTATGATATGTATTCACAAAATCCCGAATAATAAAATAAATTTTGATGTCTCTTCTATGTTATGCATCTATAGATCTGTGGTAAAAAGGATGTTTTTGAGCATTTTGCGAAAACATGCTGATAGTTGTAAGTTAGGAATCGTTATAGGTCTGGGTAACGGCGCTGTTATTATGAGATACGTATGAATTATTGAATAGTTAAGTACTTTTGAATATATTCTCTATCGTTTAAGAGTTGAAACTTTTCACTTTTATGGACTTTATTTGTGTTTAGTTTTTATTTATTTGACTTTATATCTGTTCCGTAATCCATTACCTGAGAGACCAAGATTCGCTGGTCGCTAACGCCATCTACCGATGAGTGGCCGTAATATTTATTAAAAAAAATATAGTAAAATTGCGTTTTTAAGGGAAAATACAACTATGCAATTGAACTTAAAATGCAAAACTGTATCTGTATACAAAATTGCTCGTTTAAGTACCTAAATGGATTACAGAATTACTTGCTGTTCCTGAATCAGAGATTTTTGGACTATAATATAGTACCTACTTTAGGACAGTGATAGTCGTGTTGGTAGTTAGTCCTCATCTCGATAATGAGGATCGGGCTCGAATGTGGGTAAGGGCATGTAGCAACGAGTTTTTAAAAACTCATATACTCATATGATTTTTTTTACCGTCTGTAAAAAAATATGTTGTGAACTTGTGATAGGTAAGTGTAATAGATCATTCATTTGGCATTGTAACTTACAATTTTTTTCTTTCTTAAACTAATATCATTACTCAATTGTAGTCAATAATACACACAGATATTTGAAATAGTATTTTAAAAAGAAACAGGCTTGTAGCTTCCATTCATGTGCAATCTACCTACAACCGCCAGCTGCTATACATACTATTGTGCGTAGTTTTCTAGATTTTGTAAATTGCATTAAACATGACTATATTTAACAATTAATCTCGTGTATAACTTCGGCTCTAGATATCTTATATGTAATTTTTTTTCCAGACGGTAAAAAAATCATCCAGTATGTACATAGGAAACCTGCAGGTCCTAGAATTGATTCTTAGGCATGTGTAACAGTACGCTAGTCCAGCGATGGGCTCACCACCTGTCACGTTTATGGGTCAAAAAGTGGGTATTTTCAGGAACAGAATACCTCTGGCGACCCCCTCGGTGATAAAGAGCGCCGTGACCATTTTTTTTATAACACAAAAATAAAAATAAAATGACAAAACAAATCTCGTACATTAAAATATCACAAATCAAAGGCAGGCTGCGACAGACCCGATACGTGATCGCGTTGCAAAGGGTTTTATATTTGCCTGTGGAATGCTAAAATCTGACCAATATGTTATGCCAGTATCATATAACGAAACAGACTTCTGTCTTGTCTGAGATCTAGTTTATAGAAATTGATTGTTTTCATATCTATAACTATACTAATATTATAAAGAAGAAACATTTGTATTTTTGTATGTTTGTTACGAATAAACTCAAAAACTACTGGACCGATTTGAAAAATTCTTTCACCTATGGAAAACTACATTAACACTGTGTGTAACAGATGCTATATTTTACACGGAAAAAGGAACTACATGTCATTTAAATTCAAAGGTCATTTAATAATTCACAATAAATAATTACTTGATGCAAGGTAACCAAAGACTGGTGAAAAAGAAATTGGGCCCCCTTCTAAGTTTGTATCAACATGGATACCAAAGAGGTTGCATGAAATAAATTCTCTTTCCTGAATTTATTCTTCAACCGCCTTTGAGACTAAATCCTTTTTCCGACGGGTAGAGACAACAGACCACCACCTGCTACGAACCATACTATTTTCGAATGTTCAGCTGTGTTTTTTTTGTTTTTGTTTTTGTGTGACACAATTCACACACGTTTATTCAGTCACAAACTAGGCAGAGCCAGTAATAGGGGTACTAAACAATTAATCAACATAAGTACTTCAATAAATATTAAACGACCAGACATGAAGTCAACAGACATGTTCATGCACACAAATGTTGGTCCCGAGCGGAGATCGAACCCGCGACCTCCGACTTAGAAGGGAGGGTCACTACCAACTTAGTCAACCGAACATCCTATGCTGCAGGCCTACTTAGAGATGAGAAATATTTTGTTTCTACAAACAGTTATCTATCAGTAAATAAGCTGTGTCTGTCTGTCGCATACAGAAATGCTATATAGCTACTACTTTATAAAGATTAGTAAACTTCAGTGACAAACTTCAGATTTTGGTTCAAACTAACTTTGAAATTGACTTGAAATATAAAAGGTTGGACTTTTCGGTAGGTAAAACAAGAGCAGAATTTTAAATTATATGTACCTATCTTGACAGTCAATTCTCAAACAGTGCCTCACTATTAAAGTGAAGGAGAGGTATCTCATAAATCAAAGATTTTCAGGATTCGTATGGAGAGCTTTAAATTAATTACCCTCACGCATTATCCCCTAGGGGTGCAGCAGAGATACCTATTATCTTGGAAATACCCACTTTTAACCAGTTTTTTTCGGACACTTCCTTCTTTCAAAGAGTCACAGTCAATGAATTGTGTCATGTCATGAGAAACTTTTTTTAACATAATACCTATATACAAATGTAAATTCATACTGAAATCTGAAATTCTTGAGTTGTACGTTTTGCTGACGACCGCATGGGCCTTAAGGTCGATTTTGCGCGCCTTATGAATGATAAGTGCCAATACTATTGTCTATAAAACCGTCGCGCGCGCAGGACACTTAAGCGAAAGTCGTCGAAAATGAAGGTGATTACACTTGTTATGTGTTTGTGTTAAATTGATTTATTGTGACCAAATAAAATTGATCTTAAAAAAACTGGTGATAAAAATAAAGGAGTAGTTCTAAAATCCTTTTTATATAGTTCAGTTTTCAGTTTCTTATTTTACGGACCCAAAAAATTAATATAAATTAATATATTTAAAAATAAAAGAACCTTCTATGAGGAATCGAGTGATTACGGTTGATTACAGTGCCAGTTTGATTTTCTTTGATAGCTAGGCTTATCCATTGACATAAATAATGGCCAGCCGTCTGGTTATCTAAAGCTCATCAGCACCCCGTAACAGCCCACTGCTGAGCTGAGGGTCTTTCCTCACGCGTGAAGAAGTATGTACTAAAATTTCCCACGCGAGCCCATCGTGGATTGGGAGATGGTGTTCTACGGGGGATTAATTCGCAAAATGCAGGAGTTGTGATTTATTATTGGCTGAACTAGATTTTTACGCGATTACTTCAAGTGATTAAAGAGCCCGCTTATCATTCGTGAGGCTCGGGTTCGAATCCTTGTACCAATAAGTTTCTGAGAAATCTTGCAACTCAATTTTGAAGCAGATATCTCCAATGGATTGAGCTGAAATTTTGTAGACACTTTTAGTTTGGATAACACTGCATGGTCAGCTTTGTGACGTCATTCTAAATCCAATATGGCAAAACACCCAAGATGGCGGACTAGTTATTTTAAATGCACTCCTACAATATGGGTATCAAATGAAAGTGCTTGCTGAGAATTACTCGAAAAAGAAAATGACGTCACTCTACTCCTAAAAGCTTGTTTTAAAACAGTTTTTTAGCTCTACGGTGAATGAATCTGAACTATTCGGAATCGTCAATTTTCTATTATGCTTACAGGAACTGCTGACAGTTGTATCGTTGCTGGTGAGTGGAGTTTTGGGGGAAGGCCCCTATCCCCCCAGTGGTTGGAGGCCGAGTGGACCATCCCTGGAATTGCCACAAAGAGGACAGGTATAGATTTTTTTTAAAGTAGGTACTATCGCCGATTTAAGTTTGGTCCTGTATCCACTTTTTTACATTACACAATACAATAAAGACAGTAACTTAGTATACAATTCTATTTTGGTAAAGGAAATCTGAAAAATTTAATAACGAACAAGTGACTCACCCCTACTTTCCACGAGTGCAATATGTTTACCAAAATAATATTAAAATTTGAAAAAAATCCTCGAAGTAATAGTGAAATGAAATAATAATAATAAAAAAATATTATTATTATTTCATAAGAACAGAGAAATGAAATGAAATATTTATTTGAGATAAAAATATACGTCAATTCTGTTTTGTTTAAAACCCGTAGCAAAATTCGTTGCATAGTTTAGAAGAACGAAGCGCACAAACAGACAGAGTGTTAGAAAAAAACCTAGTGAAGTTTAATTGCTTAATTTAAGACCTTTTACAGATTTTTGAGTTTTGTAGAGGGCAAACAAAAATACTTAAAACACAACAATAACACTTCCATAAACCAGTTGTGATGTAATCAGTGCAAATGACTCCAATAACCGAATTCCTTCACAGAATCCCGAACCCGACTACCTTCCCCCTGTAGAACCTCGCAACAGGACTCCTCTGAAACAACAGGACTACCTGCCTCCTACTCTTGGCCAGGAGTACGGAACTCCGGAGGTGGACGTATCCGTGCAGGGTCTACCGACTCCAGAGCAGCAGCCAATTTTCCAGGTATCTCCCATCAATGGGCAGCAATACGTCGGTCCTGCTTTCAATACCGATTTGAGGAGTTTGGATCAGAGTTTCAAGCAATCTCAGGTAATTTATGATGCCTATGAGTTATTTATTTTACTAACGGAGACGATAGAGGTGCTGTCATCACAGATTTAATTTTTCCTGTTCCCTTGGGAATTTCTAATCTAAACTAAGTAAGTAAGTAACTAATATTATTATAAAGAGGAAAGATTTGTATTTTTGTGTGTTTGTTACGAATAAACTTAAAAACTACTAGACCTATTTTCAAAATTCTTAAATCAATGGAGAGGTAGAATATCCTTAAGTAACAAAGGCTATATTTTATTCCCGTTTTCCCACGGGAACGGAAACTACGCAGGTGAAACCACGCAGGACCGCTATTATACAACGTGTAACAGAATAAGCGCAATTCCTGAAATTAGTTTGTTCAGTATCGACTACTTATTTGATTTCAACTATACGCTATACGCTACTTACTTACTTATACAAAAATGAAGTAGCGTATAGCTGAATTTAGTGCTTTCTATGAAAATCGTGCTATTATTAATCGATATTTAGGAAAATTGGTTAGACACAACTAAAGTTTATATTTTATATTAATATATTAATTGGGGTGTATGAGGAATTGGGCTTTTTCTGTTAGGTAAGCGTTGTATAATATATTTTCAGAAACCGTCCCAATGGTTTGCTCAATATCTCACCAAAGTTTTATAATAATCTGATGAATGGTATAGAAGTGCATAAAAGACGAATAAAAATGGTCTTCATATATTGGAGTCATTAAATTGAACATGTACCTTGGACATAAAATTATCAATAAGGAACATTAAAAATAATGATGAAAAATATTCTAGTTTCAGACTCAACAAGATATCTACCGCGAGTTCGCAAGACAAAAAGAGTTGGAAGCTGCTCAGGCCAGAAATAACGCCAACAGATTACCCAACCAACAAGTGCCGAGGCAGTTTGTACCACGAGCCACGGTTAGACCGACACAGGCCCCTGTAACCACTGAAACTCCTGAATTTAGAACCACGCAAGTAGATTCTACTACAGAAGCATTAAACTTGAACGAAGGCGAGGTTTTACGCGACAGTTCTGCATCTGAAAAGAAACAAAAGGTGACTGTTGAAGTATCTAAACAAAATCTTCAAGAATTTCCAGGAGAGTTATACCTGAACCCATTAGCACAGTTGACGCTGCAGTCCCAATATTCACCGCTGCAGTTTGGACGACTCACTGGTCCACTGTTTCTTCAACCAGGGCAAGAGCAGTCTCAAAAGCAAGTTGCAGCAAGCTACGATGCAGCAACCCATTTTGCAGCTTTGCCTTCTGTGTTAGCGCAACAGCAACTCCTCCAAAACCAACCCCAACTTTTGCAGAGCCAAGGACAACCTCAGTTTGTTCCATACCAGCCACAACAGGTTTCATCGCAGCAAGGTTATGCTCAAAACCCAGCGTATTTAGTTCCTAGAGGGCAAGAGCAGGGCTACTATGTTCAAAGTGGACAGCCTAACTACCAACCTGTAAATCAGTACCAACCAGCTATCAACACCCAATACGAACCTCAGGTTCAAACGTTCCCCCAATTCCAAGCCCAACCCGTAATTGTGCAACCTCAAGTCAACGACAATCGTTACCCTCAACGCAAACAACCTGATTCTGATGATGATCAAGATGATCAAACTCAACCCCAATTCGCGTACCAACCTTACCCACTTCAGCCCAGCCAGTACCAGCCGCAGGACCAGACTGTGGTTTCTCCAGCCCAGTTGATTGGTTACCCGAACCCAGCTTATTACCAATTTGGGGGTCAGATAGGTCAGCAGCAGGTCTATCAAGGTCAAGGCGGATCTCTACAGAGCGAACTAGATGTTAACCAGCAAGGGAATGGCATAGGTCAGAACGAAGAGAAAGATTCGGAAGACGATAATCGTGAGGAAGAGGGTCCTACTGTTACTGCTGTGGCAACAGCTTTTGGAGCCAGGTGAGTGACAATTTTATGAAATTTCTTGAAATCACGGTTACGGAAAATATAAGAATATCGTATCTTTAGAACCATTTTTGATATCGTATCCCAAGAATACTTAATGGAATTCTTCAAAAAGTTTAAATAGGAAACTAGATTGCATCAGATATTAATTTTAAATGCCTTTATCATAAAGTAAAAATGTTTACGTTCTATAAACATGATATCATTTTGTCAATGTCTCTTACTACAGCCGGTTGCAAAACACCTGTCATGGCATCATCTTATTATCCTTTCTTGTTAGTATCGATCAGACGACTCTCGTTTTCCAAGGCATTGGGCCAAGGAGGCATCCAGCTCAAGGTTACGTCAGATTCGTATTGAATTTAAATACTTCGCCGCATCATGTTCAGTCACGTATGGATATGCAAATGTTAAAGCATTACCCTGTTTTGCTGATGTGTGTTGTGTTATGGCATCCTGATGTATTGTGTTTAATATTTATGCGTCCACTGAACTACAGAATTTTGTTTCGGTTATAGTCATTGTTATTTCCTCTGAAATTTTTCACATACCTAAAGTATTTTGGTTGTTTGATTACTTTAAAACTTTTCTTTTTAGGACTCAACCCCGGATGTTTACCAGATACGGAGCACCAGTGCCGAGGGTACAGGCAAACCCTGGCTACCAGACCACGACGGAAGCTGCTGATGAGGTAATTATGTCATAATTATCAACATCGCATTACACATCATCAAGACGTAAGAGCCGTATGCTAAGCTAAGGGTCTTTCCTCACAGATGGAGAAGTATATAAGTATGGTGTTAGGCTTGTGGTCACCTAACTGCCAGAATTTTTCAAGCCACCCACCCAAGGGTGTCTGACGTTGTTCGTAAACACCTATAAAACTGGAACCAACTGTGTAAGGTGCCTTCTGACACATTCAGACATTATTCACTCAGAATAAGTGATTGCTGACTGCTGATGCAATATAAGATGAATTCTTAGAAGTACAAAAACTTTTTTCATTTTACTATGTTACAAACTCATCTCCTCTTAAGCACCCATGATATGATCACGTAGTACTATAAATAAGTACCTTAAATACTAGAAACTATATGGATTCATCGTTCAATGAGTCATTGTCTCATTACCATTCATAATGATATCAGATTTAGTTAGACGAATCCCTAAATAGATGCGATGCATCAGAGTAAAAATTGCCCTGAATCCACTGTTGAAGCCAGATTATAGATAAATAGGTTATGCACTACTGAGACTGAGACTGACACTGGTTGCTTGCTAGATAATAGTAGTCTTGCCAAGTAACAAGTGTAAAATAATTAGTTAATCTTGTAAATGGGGCAGCGAGGGTGACTGCCACTGGGTGACATCGAGGGCGATGAGGGTTGAAGAAATGAAAGGTGTTGCTCGTGTCGAGAGTCGAGATCGACTGTGATCGGTGATCGGATCTGACCTCCTTTAATGGGCTACCTCTATTTATACCAGCTGTGTACATAAGTAATGAGGGTAGATACATTTTAGTAAACCCTGTAGGTGGGTACCTACAACCCCATAGGATTTTGTAGGTTTTACATCTTAGTCTTGACCACAAAAGTATTTTTTTCAGGCGGTCACCGAAGATTCTAATGCAGAGGCAGCAGCTGCGAGAGCAGCGCGCAGGAAAAGTGCGAAGCTCAGGTGAGTGACAAACTAATTACTAATTTACTATTTTTTTAAGAATATAAACACCATCCGAACTTATTCTCCAGATACAGAACTGAGGACTTAAGGAAAATGCTAAGTTCCCATGTTTTTTTTAAATGCCTAAACCACTATTGAACTAATTTAAAAAAATATATCACCAATGGAAAGCTAGAAGATCCCTGAGTAACATAGGCTATATTTTATTCCCGTATTCAAATGGGAGCGGGAACTACGCGGGGGAAACCGCGCAGAACCGCTATAGTAGGCTATATTTTATCCCCGTATTCATGCGAGGCGTTGCTAGTAAGCTAGGTATATTTTTTTAAATCTGCAGTGCCTTAGTACTCGTAGTTATTTATACTACCAGATGCCCTTTAGGATTCTAGACATAACAGTCGAGTTAGTTTCTTCCAATGATATCTGAAATGGCTCGTATTGTAACTTTCATATCCAACATTAGTTTATTGGCGACTAGATGATATTCGAGATACAATCCTACTAATATTATAAACGCGAAAGTTTGTATGTATGGATGTATACAGCGTGTTACGGAAAGGGTATACAAGCCGAAAGGGGCGAAGAGTGTATCTGGTATAGAATCTCTAGGCTGAGTTTTATCTAAAAATGAATTAGTTCTTCCTTCATTCAAAAACTACTGAGCTGATTTTGATGAAACTTTACAGTTATATAGCTTATACATCAGAATAACGCATATACTATATTTTATTCCCGTATTCCCACGGAAACGGGAACTACGCGTCTTTACCATTTTGGTCTTGTTCCAGGAGTCGTCGAGTTCGACCTGTGTTCACGTTGGACAGATCTGGACATCTGGTGCTCTCTCAGGATCAGTAAATTTCAAGATTACGCAAATTAAGTTACTTAAGGCACATACGATCACTGAGCCAATAGATGGCGCTACCAGACCGTGAATCTTTTTATTCGCTTTAAATGATAGTAGCTGCACACTAGTTTCAAAAACGTAGTGTAATACAACAGTCATTTATCTTAGTTGCCAAGACAAATCAGTTATGAGACTCTGCCTATGACTTAGCACAGCGATGTAGTGTTTAAATTGGTTGTACCTAATTTCCATTGTTTTTGTTTTTAATCATCCAAATTGATTCTACTAAAGAAGTTTAAAGAAAAAGTTTATCGTTCCTTTCTTCAACCTCTTTGGGTAATCCTTTCTAGTTTTAAAATATGTGCCAGTATTATAGTACATTATGGTACAAGTGAGTAAAGTTGGTGATTACCGCTGAGGCGCCATTGAGACCCGAGCCGTAGGCGAGGGTCATAAGAGAGCCGAGGACGGTAATCATCAATACACACGTGTATCATACGACGTTTTTCAACACACTTGTGAATAAATAATACTAAAAAATCATTTTAAAATAATCATTCGCAATGGCGGGGAAAATTAATTGGTTTTCCAATTTTTTATTTATATAATTTGGAAAAGGCAAAAGGATCTAGGCCCATACAGCCTCGTTTTCCTATGCGCTCGCATCTTACAATGGCGATCGGCCATGGACTAAAAAAATTAGGTTTCTTTTTCTTTGGTTTGTCGTGGATAGCGTTTTAGCCACGTACAAAATGGGGTATTTAAAGTTTTTACAGAGAAAACCAAAGTTATATTTGAGTGAAAGTTTTGTTTATTAAACACGTACAAGTTGAAATGATCTATTTAAATACGAAGTTGCATGAAATGAGCAAGCCATATTTGTGTATTAATTTATTAGTACGATTGAATACGATCTTTTTTGTATCGAAACTTTTTTAAGAACAAAGCAACTCTAGCAACAAAATTGAAAAAAAAAATCTATAACTCACTAGTGAATAATAGCAAACAAAAAGTCTCAGTTTGATTATAGGTGTCATTATGTGCCTAATTGCAGTGAAATTAGAGCCACTTTATGAGCAAGTGTGTTGAAAAAATATTTATTGCTTTCTAAAAGCTGCAAATGGCAAATAAATCACTAATTATTTTATTCGTGTTTTTAAATTTAACCTACAAATTTTCTCTGAGTTTCTCATTTCCTGATTATTTTCATTTCTCCAGGTAATTTTATTTTTCAGATTCCCAAAAATTCCCGGGGTCCACGAAATTACTAAAATAACTAACACGGAGGATCATGATCAAAAATCAATAACACTCTCTGACTTTCGTCATATTATGACATGTTGAATTTATATTTCAATCAGAATCGGGAAAAAATTTAATTGAAGCTATAAAAACTTACAGTACATATTTATTATGACCTCGTTAACATCGTTAGGAAATCCCAGAATTGATTCTGACTCAGAATCAATTCTCAGAATTTCTGAGGCATATGTAACAGCAACCCGAGCCACCGATTGGTTTACGTTTAGGACTTTTTTTTTTAATGAAAAGTGGGTATTTCAGGAATGTAATACAGATATTCAAACACGTTTAAAAAAAAGTTTAGGAAAGAGAATGATTTTTTTCCAACCTCTGACAGATATATATGGAGAGCCATATAATACCCTCTCAGGGATAAAGACACAATATTTAGTCGTAATACGTCTATTATTTTGTAGTGGGTCATTTTGTAAGCAGGAGCTTATTTGCAAGCGACATCTGTTCGTACATAAGTGAACTAAGCTTAAGTTGCCATCCTATTTTTGCAGGATATTCAGACTTATAATTTTATACGGCAATTATCGGATTCATGTTGCCATGTTGCCATGTTTAGACCACAGATAACGCATCTACTTCAGTGTAAATAGAATATCATTGGCTAGCGTACGTATAAAATCGTTTAATCTTGTCTAATCACAAGTTTTAGCGTAACCAGTCCGCGTCAAAGCAAATTATCATCTTAATTAGAGTTTAGTTAATCAAACTAAGTGGGAACAATCCCCAGAACGATGTATTTCTAGCGGGATATGATTAAAAATTTAAATTAGTTTTCCTCCAGCCTTTGGATTGTCGTAGAGTATGAAATACATATTGGATGCGGCGTATACAGTTTGAAATACAAGGCCCTCTAAAATACTGATGGTTATGTTAGACTGTATCAAAACAAAATTGCAAGTAAACCTTATTAAAAATATTATCTAAGCATTCCTACCTCTAAAAAAATATTTCAATTTTCATTAGATATACAATGTATTATAGCAATTTTTTAATTAATAAAACAGACAAAAAAGTGTCCTTACTAAGTACTAAGAATGATGATCTCGCAGGTTTTCGTTTTGAGAGATTGTAATTCATTTAATGAGGCAGTCAAATGCCCTATTGAAGCAATTGAAATTGTAGCCAAAATTTAAGTTATTTAAACAAAAATAATAAAATATACGCTCACGCTATCTCCGACAGGATTGGTAGATGTATTTCATTTCTGAAAGTAGGTACCCTCCTTTTATCAGTTTGAGGATCACTAAACGTGGCGGGTGGTGTGCCATCGCCGTACTGGGGTGCGGTTACACATGCAACAGAACCAATTAGTTTGGGACTAAATAACCGAGTGTGATTTAGTGAATTGTGTCTCACAAAAAAATCAAGTAATTCTGATAAATGTAGGAATGGTAATAATGTAAGCAGGATGCATGTAATGGAACGGGATCTGTGTCTGAATGAGACGGCGCAACTGAAAGAGAGAAGAAGAGTAATGGACGACGTGATAGAAGGACGTGTGTTATAGTGAAATAAAATAATTTGGAAAATATCGCTCTACATAAACATTCCCAATGCTGGGATATACATCTGGGCAAGTGGGCTTGGAACCCGGACCTTCTGTTCAAGCTTACGAGAGGGGAAGTGCCGCATCTACATCTTCCTATTTCCATGGCACTTAATTTGGCTGTGCGAAGTTAAACTTTTTATTATTTATTGCCATCTCTATACAGCTATACAAAAGTTGCTCAGCCTTCGCCGGACCTTCGCTCGATTCAATGAAATATTGTGAAGAGATTTAAGGCTGATTTTATTACTGGCTGGCTGGTTACACCGTGCCGAGTCCGACAATACCTCTATAATTTCGACGCCGTCCCCGGCCGGGCCACGGTCAAGCACTTCATACCAAAAGTATACTGTAGATGTTTGACCGTGCGCCGTTTGGGGCCAGAACAGGCCCGGGCGCGGCCCGGACCCGGTGTAACGTGAATCAACCTTTATTCATCTATTACAAAAACATTTGTTTTTAAATATTATAAATATTATATATACAACATGTAACAGAATAAGCGCAATTAGTTTGTTCAGTATCGACTACTTATTCGATTTCAGCTATTTTTAATATATGTTAAATTTTTCAAAAACATGCATTATCGTAGCTGAATTTAGTGCTTTCTATGGAAATCGTGCTATTATTAATCGACATTTAAGAAAATTGGTTAGGTTAGGTTAGGTTAGATTGCATCCTATTTTTTTTATATTAATTATACTCATTGGGGTGTATGAGGAATAGCGCTTTTTCTGTTACGCGTTGTATACAGTTACAAAATGACTTTCAAAAAGGAAGTGTAGCGACACTACATAGAACGCGCCAATAGAAGGCCGAGTTACATAGAACGCGCCAATAGACGGCCGAGTTCTAAACCGCGCTATCGGAGTTTTCTAATGAGTTTGTATAAATACAACTATCCAACATCAACCGTTGGACCGCGGTCCCCAGGCACGATCACCTCGCCTGGCGCAAGATCTTCCCTTTTCACGATGGAGGAGCATTCCACATCCGCTCCTCCATAGAAGCATATTGAACAGTGCCCAAAATTCATCTTAAGGACGTATTTACGTTTGACTCGCGTCAATTTTAGGTATTTTGACGTACTACTACATGCGCAGCCTACACACACAGCGGCGCTAGATTTGCGGGGAAATGATGAGTGCGACCAACAAGTTTTCATACTTTTGAATATAAAATATTTTTTTTGTACTTAATGTTGAATTAAAATTGTAAAAACATTTAAAATGAATAAATCGACGAAAATATATACAACGCGTCACAGAATAATTCAAGGAATTTGCGCAATTCTTCATACACCCCAATTAGTATATTAATATAAAAAAATGATGCATTCGTACATAAGTTTTCTTAAATTTAATAGTATGGTTTCCATAGGTAGCCCTAAATTCAGTTATGCTATGTATTTTTTTTTTAAAACTAACACAATAGATTAAAAACCGGCTAAGTGTGAGTCGGGCTTGCGCAAAAAGGGTTCTGTACCATTATCTATAAAAACAACAAAAAATTACGTTTCTTTTATAGCCCCCCTTAAATATTTATTTTATTCTGATTTTTAGTAGGTAGGTATGTGTTGTTATAGCAACAACAGAAATACATCAACTGCGAAAAAAGATACAGCCTGGTGACAGATGGACAGACAGACGGACCGCGGAGTCTTAGTAATAGGGTCCCGTTGTACCCTTTGGGTACAGAACCCTAAAATAGCTGTAATCGTAGTCGATACTGAACAAACTAATTTCAGGAATTGGGCTGATTCTGTTACATTATAGGTACCTATGTATATACTTAATAGATAATATATTTAAAATAAAATCATAAAAGATCTCACAAGAGTCTCAGTTTCATTAGGCAGAACTATCACTAAACTGAGACCGCAAATACTGATCTAGGGTAACACACCCAATTATCGACACTTTACCGTGTTTCAGTCAAGACGCAATTAAATGTTTTCGGAAAATACTACAGGTCAGCGGTACTCAAACTTTTAGGGCGACGGAACCCTTTTGGAAAACAAAATATTCGACGGGGCCCTAAAATAATGAAAACTAGATTTATGTGTTTAAAAATTATAATATTACTTGCATTTGCATCTAATGGGAGCTATTAAATATTTTTTTGTTTTCATCTATAGGGTAGTGTCCTGCTTCAACTCAGTAACTTTTTATGATCTGTCAAAATGAAATTTTACTATAGAAAATGTACTGAAATAGCAAGGTGTGCCGTCATAGTTTCTAGTACTTAATTGCAAAACTTTTTGTAATTATTTTTAAATTCGATATAATTGTAAAGTAAAATAAACTAATGTTACTTTAAAATTAAACCTAAATCGAAAAACTCTCCCCTGCCCTCCCCAATGCAAAAGGTACCCATCACACTCGCATTGTAAAGTAAAAACCGAAATACATGTTTTGGGATCATCTTTTATGATGAATGACTACTCGCAATTTTATTTCGATGCTGTCAACTACCTAATTGGTTGATATCAGGCATGGTAAAAAAGTTGAAGAATCAGTCAAGCTCAACACAGAACCGTTGCTGAAATGTCCCGCGCTCGGCGTTCTTATATCACACATTCCACAACACACTTTTGGTTACATTTTCTTAAGTTTTATGTTGTAATATTTAGATACATTCTATTTTACTCAGCAAACTAATAGTCGCTTTGTTTCTTGAGTATTTTTTTTTATTAGGACAATTATTTTTGCGGAAACCCCATAGAGGTCTTGCTCTTTGCAGTGCCCTAGGGCTCCCCTAGGGCACTGCGAAGTACGCTCTGGGTATGGCTACTATAGATTTTTTTAAATTATTTATAATGTGTACTTAAACATAATTAAATCATTGAATGTATTATACTTTTAAAATTTAACAAAAATGCTTTTTAGCCAATTATCGACACCTTTCGTTACTAATTATCATCACTTTCAAGACAAATTAACGTACGTACTAAATATAATAGTACGAAAAAAAAAGTTTTGCATTTTTAATTACGAATAAAAATGTGAGATCGAAATAACAAAATAATCCCGAGCAGAAATGATGGGTATCAAATGTATAAAAATTAAATAATATTCCGCCGCAACATTTTGACGTCTCAAAACAAAAGCCTCTCCTTCATAGACAACACATAACCCTTCCCTACGAAAAAGCGTAGACGCCTTTATATAGGTTTGATAACAATCCTCATTCCTACAAAAATGATCTGCAATTTAATGGCGTGATTGAGTTATGGTTTCTTTCAACCCTAAAAGACACCTCGTGACCCTAGTCCCAGCATTATTGTACTAGTGTGGCATAGCGCTAATGTGTTTTTTGAATATTTTGAAATTAATTTATGTTCACGCTTGCTCCCCAAAAGAAATGACATTTTTGGAAGTACATAAAAACTTTATAAAAAATCTGTTGAAGACGTTGTACTGTCCATTATTGGGTGCTTTACCCCATATAGGTTATATTATTTTTTTAGTTTGACAGTGAAGACACATAATATGCCTCATTTATGATGCCTTTGATCAATATCTGAGGCACACAGGAGTACTTCCTGTCACGTTTTGAGTTTCGAAAAATAAAATTTTGGAAAGTACTTCCAGGAGGGAAATAACTCTGCCAATCTGGTCGGGAGTAAGTATTGAGTAAGTAAAGAGAGTATCTCTATTCTTTGAAAGTTTCATGTGTGTCTAACCTTTGAAAATCGGGTTGATTGATTGATACTCAATTCCAAGATGGCGCCCATTTTCACTTTCGGGATTTCCGTCATGTGTGTCGTTTGCATAGTCTTCGGATATGCTGATATCGAAACTGTTGTCAATACCCAACAAAAGGAAAATTATCCATGACCATAACTGAAATCCTAAAAATAATCTTGGCCACCATATTGGAATTTGGTAATTACTTAATTTTCGCTATCAGCGTACCCAAAAACCATGGAAACGACACACATGATGAAAATCCTCAAAAACAATATTGGCCGCCATCTTGGAATTGGATATTGACATAAGTTTCGCTATCAGCGTACCCGAAAACCATAAAAACGACACCCATGACGTAAATCATGAAAATCAGCATGACCGCCATCTTGGAATTGTATATTGACTTGATATTCGCCATCATCGTACCCGAAAACCATAAAAACGACACCCATTACGTAAAACATGAAAATCAGCATGACCGCCATCTTGGAATTGGGTATTGACATAAGTTTCGCTATCAGCGTACCCGAAAACCATAAAAACGACACCCATGACGTAAAACATGAAAATCAGCATGACCGCCATCTTGGAATTAGATATTGACTTAATATTCGCCATCAGCGTACCCGAAAACCATAAAAACGACACCCATGACGTAAAACATAAAAATCAGCATGACCGCCATCTTGGAATTGGGTACTGACATAAGTTTCGCCATCAGCGTACCCGAAAACCATAAAAACGACACCCATGACGTAAAACATGATAATCAGCATGACCGCCATCTTGGAATTGGGTATTGACATAAGTTTCGCTATCAGCGTACCCGAAAACCATAAAAACGACACCCATGACGTAAATCCTGAAAATCATCATGACGACCATCATGGAATTTGGTCATAGGTTTTGACATCGGATTTCCCGAAAACCATGGAAACGTGATCGATAAACCATCCACCTTTTCTAAAAGGTGGATGCGTTCCTTCCAACGTCACAAAGTGGAAGTACTGGCAGTACTTCATTAGTAGCAGTCTCAGAGGGTCAGCCAGCATGAGATCAGTCAGGTTTATATTAGATTTGCAGCCCTACTGTCATTCGTAAAGGGTTATCATCAGGTTGATCATCAGCTCATTTTAATCAGTTATTTATTTTATTGATATCATCAAATGTTAAAAAAAATTGTGAAATGTGGGTATATCCAGTAATGGAATACCTATGCCTACCCCCTCGGGGATAAAAGGCGTGAGATTATATTATTATTATTATTTATAAAAAAAAAGTCCACGATTTACATTTCTAAGCTGCATAGGTACAGTATGCCGGTAACCATGACAACGTTATAAATAAACCTTTACATAAATTACTCAATATCTTTTGTGTCATTTATTTGCAATTTATTTGTGTACGTACGACGTTCCTGTCAGCTAGGTCCAACCGACATAGGGTCTGCTCTCGACAGACGCTCAGCGTCATCTGAAGAGCCGTTTGAAAATGTCACGGTTTAATATATAGTTTACGCTAGTGCAAAAGTAATCCTTATTACAACTATCTAAAACTATGGATGGGATAGCAAATTTATTTTGACACTTTTTTTTATGAATAAATGATTTATTTTTTTATAAAGATTGTGCAGTATTTATCAGATTTTTGTTCAACATCATCGAAAGATAACTGTTTTTACTAGGTCTAGGTATTTTTTAAATAAACTGTAGTCTTCCAGTTATCTAGATTTTTGAACCGAAAGTCACCTAGTTTTCGAGGTTTTTGCGTGAGTGTCTTACGGAAAAATGATTTTAATGAATTAAAATCTGTGAAAATGAAAAAAACTCTCAACATGAAATAAAGACAAAGGACCAGTGCTTCTAAAGGTACCTTTATCATTTAAGAATGTTTAGCGGATTGTTTAGAAAATCGCCCGAAAAACCACTAAAATCGGCCATTTTCTCGTCAAACGTAAATACGTCCGAAGAAGCAACTGCATTTCTCTCGGGATAATTAGGCTAACCCTTTGCCACAGATAAAAATTTAAAAGACAAGAGACCACCTAATCAAAATTTCCTTGCATGGTGTAGACGCTCTATGCATCTTCTAGTTACAAAAACTACATTTGCTATTACAAATAGAAAAAAAGCATTATCAAACTTCACATTACTTAATTCAGCTGTCTCTTTTTATTAAGTCGTAAACACATTTACAAAATTTAAGATAAACCGTAGCTATAAAACAACACAAATCACCACGCCCTTACCAACATTTCAATGAAGTAATAAATGATAAGCAACATGAAAATGAACGACGGAACACTGCTCACAACTAATATGTTCTCCCTTAGGAAGGTTAACGGAACCAAATACAGCATTCTTAACCCTAGATGTTTACTTAGCCGCTCATTGGCATGGCTAACATCAGCGATAGTTGCGGAACACGTAAGGTTGTCTACAGTAGCTGTATCATCGACGACTAGCTTCGGCTGCATTTTCAGAGCTTTGAAATACTCCCTCATCAACTCTGGGTCCTTGAGTTTTTCCAGAGGTTCATCTGAACTAGTAGGAAGAATGTATTTGGGATTCTCACCACTTAATTGCAGATACAATCGGTCGATGATCTGTTTGTCTACTAACTCGCATTGTAAACTTTTGCTGTCATCAGATTTAGTTCTTTCATTGTCAATAAATACTTCTTTGTCCAACAATGTTCCAGCCTCTACACATTCAATTCCTAAGGCCTTGTTGCATTTAAAAAATGCAGCTTGTTGGAGTATAGCATTGTTTGTATTCGTCAGTGAAGCAGATATGATCTTTATTTCATTTATAATTTTTTCTGCCAATGTCTCCTCAATCCTTTTCACGGCTACCTCTAAAACTAGAATAAGTCTATTCCAGAGATCGGGTAAATTCGTTTGGTGGGTATTTCTCGATTCTTCAGCGCAAGATATTTTCTGTCTATCATTGCCCATCAGAGCCTTTATAGTAGCTTCGTTTGGTAAATTAGGATTCTTTTGAACGTCCTTTTTGTCTAAATTAATTGGCTTTCTAAAAATATTGTTTACATGAGTCATGTCATTTTCATTGCTAGTTATTAAGGTTTCAATCGAATAGTTTCTGATGTTCTCTGCAGTTACAATGACTTTATTGCAGATGTCAATTTTACCACCGTCGATGGTAGATGGCGCTATTTCAGGATGCAAAGCCATTTTCATCACTGTAGGTTTGTTATTACCGATAAAAGAGTGATCAGTAAACATTGAAGTTTGAAGAAGATTTTCTGAATGTAGCATTTCAGATTTTGATGCGGTGTAATTCGAATCGAAACTTGGCTTATTAAAATCAGAACTAGTTTTTGCAATAACAAAATTATCAAAGTCACTAGAAACTTCAGAAATTGATGCATTTTCGTCCCCAACAAGCGTCTGTTCACTCACAACTTTGTCATCAAGAGTTATAGTTTGCATGTATTGCTCTGCTTCTGGTTTAATATTCTCGTGAGATGTTTCTTGTGAGGTAAGAGGGCCTGAAGGGCCAAAGGAAGTTTCCGCACTTGTAAGACTTTCTTTAAATAGAAATTGTTCTTTTAGTTCATTGATAACAGTTGTCTCGTTATTATTAGCTGTCATAGGAGAATTGTAGGTGACAGCAACAGACACGTTGACAACATCAGACTTGTAAGGTGAATTTTGCGTGGTCACTTGAATAATCGAGCCACTTGTTTGAATATTAAAATAGTCATCCTCATTTTTGGATTTACTGCTCTCTTTACGGTTCAAGGTATTTTCACTAGAGTTACTGCAGCAAGGTTCCTTTGTAATGGACGGAGACGAGGGCACAGATTCATTATCAATATTGACCAATTCATTTTCATCTGGTCGTATATCTACTGCTTCAAGTAAATTCTCGTTAGCTAGTACTTTATCTAGCAGTCTACATCGCGGCACAATTTGAGGTATACTAGAATTGTAACCCAATTCCTTTTGAATCTGAGTAGAGGTAACAGACATATTTTTTCCATTTAAACAGTATTTTTCTAATTTTTTAGCAACACTATACTTTTTCGTTTTTAAATTTTTATTCTTGATCTTAACAGAGCCATTAGAAGACTTTTTCTTTTTACAGCTTTCTGTACGTCTAAGCTTTGTGGAATCGAATAGTACTTGTGGTTGCGTCTGAACGTCATCCTTAATATTATCATCTAAATTACTGATGCTTTGTTTAAGTGACGCTATTAGCTCTTCATTTTCATTTTCGTTTGTATCTTCTATATCTATTTTAGTTTCTATTCCTGTCTCAGGTATATCTTCAATTTCAAACATTTTCTGAATAGTACTGACTGAAGTCAAGGTTTTTGATGATAAAGTTGACGGTGTAGAACTGATACTTTGTGGACTTCGTTTGCTGCAAATTTTTTGATGGGCAGCAGTCAATTCATCGAATGAATCTTGAACAGCAAACGCAACGACGTATGTCGGCATTTTTCGAGGAAATCGAGTTGCTGACTTTGGTCTTTTTGAGGTTTTATTATTACTATCATCTTTTTCTGTTAGAGCCTGCATTTTGTTTTGTACACTTTATTTCTGAAACAAGAAACACTTGGATTAAAACTAGTTAAGAGAACATTTTGGTTCTGACCTTGATCGCATCTCCTTGGGGCTGTTAAAGTTAATATATAATAGTTAGAAGATAGGTAACAGCATCTACTAGCTTATTGTCCTTTAAATATTTGCACCTTATTTAAAATGTCAATTTTTTATTATGTAATCTATATTGCATGATACAAAATATGCTATAAGAAATCAGCTAGAGAATATCCATGGGATAATTATTCCGGTAAAATCGTCGAGGGAAGCAAAGAAAAAAGAAGAGTGGAAAAGAAATATTTATTGTAAAAAATAAATTGATAAAAATATCAGAATCCCAAATCAGATAGTCGGACGTAAAACGAAGAGTTACCGGAGTTGAAGCTAGGAAATATTGGATTGGCTGACGGGGCTAACTGTGCGCGTTGCACACCGATTGGTACTGCGTTATCATCTACCATGTCACTCATTTTCTTAGGTTTATGGATATAAGGTTTATAAACTTTAATGTAGAAGAAAACTAAGATGATCACAATTGGTATAATGATGCTCATCCAATAAGCCAATCCCTCGACCACCGTTGTTTTTCTCCTCTGTTCAATTTTGAAGATATGTGATTTATCGGGGACCTCAAGAGAATGGCAGGAATACTCGCGCTTGCATCCGAAGCATGTTACTGTGAATCTGTCACTATCTTGTATACTAAGTGGTAACGCATACGCACTTGATTCTGTTCGTTGCTTGTTAACGAGAGATATCTTTGATGGCTGATTGAGGTTGGAGTCGCAGCTTTCACATTGTGCACATTGTTTCTTTTTTTTGGATTTTTTTTTCTTTTTCGTTTCAATTGGGTATTGGCTTGACGGACACGGTGTTACATAAAGTAATTTCTTAGGCTTTGTAAATGTTCTGTCACAGTAATAAGTTAAAATGTCCCTGCTTTTCCCCGTCGATACTTCAAAAAGTGATCTCGACTGTGGAAGGGAGCAAGTCAGGGCTTGGTCTGTAATTCCTTCTTTGCCAAAATCTATTCGAGCAGAAGTCATATCTGTCACTTTAAGTATAGATTCACTTTCTATTATGCGGTATGATGTGCTTTTCTTCTTTAGGCGGTTCTCAGATTCAAAAGTGTACAGTTTCTTCGGTTCCTTCTCTAACTTTAAACCAGTGAAAGGTTGATTTTTGAATCTACTTGAAATTTGTACCGCTTTCGATGGAAACTTTGGTTGCTGTTGAGTGTTTTGTAAATTAATGCGATTTATTGACTTAATTTCACTAAAATTATTGGGACTAGTCGTAACCTCTGCATTGATTATGCTTTCTTTATATCTTTTTTTTCTCACAAAATGATCGTTTATGAGTTTTTCCGCTGTAACAGCTAGGTCTTTGATAGCTGATTTTAATTCGCCAATCTCTTGAGCTATTGCTAGATCTGTGGTCGTAGTACTGCGATCAGTCATGTTAAACTTCTTTACGTAGTCCTGAAATTTTGCCATTGAATTTTCTCTAATTAGCATGTACTTGGCATGACTAGCAGCACCATCTAGTAAAGGAATAATTTCAGGTTTACAACTATTAGTTAAAGAAGAACTAGTGCTTTCCTTGAATGGAACTCTTTCTGTATGTCGTTGGGTATGCATCCTGGACGTCATACGCTCTAAATTATAAACTAATGTAGGACTAGTCCGAACTTCTCGAGGAACCAACTTTTTATTCACGCTTTCTTCATCTCTTTCCCCGTCTGCTACTGGAAATACATTTACATGAACATCCAGGCTTATATTTTTATCACATTTGTAGTTAGCAAAGTAGTTAAAAATATCTTGAAAATGTTTTAAAAAATCATTTTTTTGGTGAATTTGTTTGGTCACTTTCTTGTACAGATATGTGAAATCTTTATGCCGAATCTTTTCAAATTTAGGTGTAAGAGGTGCAGCTCTGAAGCAAGCCGATTTTCTTTTTTTCCGTATCTTTTTGAGAATTGCGCTTTTCTTTCTGCCTTTGTAACGGTTTTCGTTTTTAGAGTAGTGAGCAGCTAAGTTGTATTTCTGAGAAGTAGCGCTTATAAATCTACGACTTGGGTTGAAATCGATTGTGATCATTGGATCACTTTGATCCTTTTCATTTAAAATTGTCGATCTCGTGACGCGATCTAGACATTCATTTTCGATGTGAAACTCTGCGTTGGAAACAAATTTATCTAACTTTTCAGTAGGAGCTACATTATCAAATTTTCTTTCATTTAAAAAACTATTGTCCGTCATAGTAGAGTCGTCGTTTTTTTGGATATTGTTTTTAAAGTTCACGTTAATTTGTTTGTCATTGACAACAATTTTGGGCTTTCGACCATAGATGCTATTAAGGAGAATTGGTTGTATCACTAAAGGTCTTTGTGCAAAATTTTTTTTCTCTTCTGCGTTCTTTACATATGTTTCTTTTATTTGGATTTTTTGCGTACCAACTTCAAGTGAAGTCGTGGAAATAGTAGCACTTTTATAAGATGGTTCAGGCAAAACGTATACACTGCGTTTTTTGTCATCTCTCACCGATTTCTTGCTCGTAGGTCTTACGTAATTAGTACAGCGTTTCATTAGAGACTTTGTTGAAATCGCCAACAAGTCGAAACTGGAAGTATTCCCGAAAACTTCGCATGGCTTAGACAATGATAGCACAACGTTTTTGTAATTGCCATTCTTCATTTTCAGTTTTTTGTTAGTCCTCCTTTTGTGGAAGGATGTGTTCTTATGAAATTTCCTTGGAATACTCAAAGTAGATATCATTTTGAATTTCCTGTAAATAATGGGTATACTTTGGGGGGAGTAGAAATTCTCATGCATTTCGTCCTCATTCGTATGCGAACTAGTAAATTGAGGATTGCAATAATTACATAGGCAGTCAACTGAAGCGTTGATTTTTTGGTCTTTCACCTCTCGCTGGCCACCATCTTTGTCTAATATGTAAGTGGTACAAGACGATGACCTAGTCACGACTTTCTTACTTTCCACGTGATGAAGTACAGTTTTAAAAACATTTTCTATCTTTTGCTTTGTATCATTTTTGTTCATATGTTCTGAAATCCAGTTGTTTAGCAGATATTTGAAGTTTTCTACGATGAGGGATGTTATGTCTACATTTCTATTTATTATGTCGGGGTTTTGCACATTGTCACCGCTGCCAGTGTCATTGTGGAATTCTTCTATAGCATCAAACGGAGTGTAGTTAGAAAATCGACTTTTTCCTGACTTGGCTCCTCTATTTGACAATTTTCCTTTATGTTTGAAGTATCTTCTAAGTACACAGATGTCCGTTTCGATGCTCAGATCCCTTTTGATTCTGCCACCTTGTATGTAATATTCCGTGTGATGGGATAGATTTTTCTTTATCTGCAGTATCCCACTCCTGGTGAGCTGGGAGGCACCTGAACATGTCCTCGAGTGAATACTGTTGCTTGATCTCTTGTACAATAGTTTTGTGTCTTCACATTTGGTTGTTCCTTTATCGCGTTTGCCTTTACCCATGATTTACGAGATTCTAGTTCTCTTGGTTTCAAAGTCTTCCCACTCTCATCACCACGTTGTCTGTAAGCAGAAATATTTGTATTCTTCATATTTTTCCTCTGTTTTCTAGAGTTTCTTTTCTTGGAATATTTTTGTCTCTGCTGCCAGAAGTTTAGAAAGAATATTCACAAAAACATTAGGTATTCAAATTATGAAACATAATTATAATAATAATAATAATATAATCTCACGCCTTTTTTTATCCCCGAGGGGGTAGGCAGAGGTATTCCATTACTGGATATACCCACATTTCACGAGATATATTGGACCCCTAAACGTGATAGGTGGTGAGCCCATCGCCGGACCGGGTCTGTTTACACATGTTAACATAATTATATCCTGTTCAATTTTATTTTTTATTATTATTTTAAATTGCAAACCGGTGTAACCAAAGTATCAGAAATTATATTTGTATTCGTGGGTGTATGACAAGGTAAAATGAAATTGTTTAAAAACTCTCTTTTGAAGTTAAAACTTTCTTGAGTTGTCTTAAAATCACAAAAACCAATATCCTTTTTAATTTTCGAAATTAATATTTTTTTGTTAAAAAATAATGTAACTCAGCATTTATATTAAGGGTTTAGGATGACCTTATTACAGTTGACTGTATAAATAAATAAATAAACATACGCATCCTAATTGAGACGGAACCAGTAAATTACATTTCTTATACATGTTTCGATACTAATAAACAGAACTTGGTCCCAATTATGAATATGATGACTAAACCATTGGAATAGACGAAGGCCACTGAACGATAGTAACAGAAATTGCTATTGTGCTACTAACGAGATCAGTATGAAATCTATGTAATGTAAATCGGATGGATGCGGTGTTTATTGAAGACCAGAGGGTGCCAAACAGGGTTGCCCGCATTCCCGTTCCCATGGGATTTTCCGAAAATCCCTTCCCAAATAAAAAAAATCATCATAATCGGTTCACCCAGTCGAAAGTTTTGAGGTTACAAACATAAAAAAAACATACAGTCTAATTGATAACCTCCTCCATTTTTGAAGTCGGTTGAAAAGAACAATAGGGCATTGAAATTGTACTTACAAAATGATTTATCCAATTTAGTCATTTTACAACATAAACACGAATTTCAATCCGATCAATTTATAAAAAACTTAAATATAAAAACGAAGAAAAATTTTGAGCTTTGTCATATTTTGACGTGGCTAATTTCCTTCTACGTCTGACTGTAATGCCTGCCAGGAATTTAAAAAGGTTAAAGTAGATTTCATGACGAAAACGAAAGTCTGTAAGAATGTCAATGAAAGTCTGTGATGCTTGGAACAGATTTCCTCCAGTCCAGCGCAATACGATGGTTTATTCCACCTAAATCACCTATGCTTATTCACCCAGGTGATTTAAATACACCAAACAGTAGACTTAAATCACCTAGCATTTACGAACCTAGGAGATTTAAGTCGACCTTAAATAATTGTCATAATTAGTATACTTTAATCACCTGCCACGAACGTTTACGATTACTTTATATAGACTATGTTAGCGAAAAACAAACGAAATTATGTAACCCAATTTAGTGTTAAGTAACAATTTATTAAAAGAATATTGTGTTGAGGAGTTTCTTGTCCAGCTTCTTCTCCTCAACCATACATTATGAAGCTGGGAAACGGATGTTTTGGGAAACGGTAGTGACAGGAACGGTCTTTTCGGGATTAGGTCTTTTTGGGAAACGGATATGAAGCCAAAACTTAACTTTTGGGAGAAGCACATTTTGGGAAACACTTATATCGGGAAACGGATTATTTGGGAAAAGGTGGTGGACGGGAACGGATGTTTTGGGAACGTTTGTTTTGGGAAACGGTCAGAACGTTCCGAAAGGGTTGAAATGACGTTCAATAAGTGGACTTGTAAGTTCCTATTTTGAATAAAACATTTTGGACTTTGACTTTGAATAAAAGTAAGAATAATCAAAGTCTGAAGCCTGCTGGTGAATTCGTGCTACTCTCAAAACCAAACGCGGAGAGTCCAGAACTTAGAGCGTTTAAGACAGAAGTTCCCAACGAATCGCGGTGTCAAATGAGACTACACTATATTTTTGTCAACGAATCGCGAGAACTAATTATTTTATTAAATAAAAGATTGTACCAACCGAGGTTCATTAAATGAATGTAATAATATCATAATATCTCTTTATTGCCCTTTCACACATCACATCATACAAAAATAGATCACAAGAAAAAGAAAAAATAAAATAAACAATTTACATACCTATTTACGTATATACCAAAAAATTGGAAAAGTGCGAGTCGGACTCGCCCATCGAGTATTCCGTATAAATGTATGGGTATACCTCGATGATTGATTAAATACTTTAAATAAAGACTATATTTTTTATGATTTAATTACAAATGTATAGTTTTCAGATTTTTTTCTGTACTTACTTGTAGTATTAGCGATATTACTTGCCAAATTTCATAGTCCTAGGTCAACGGGAAGTATTTTATACATTTTGATTACCATGAATGTCGAAATGTATGTCAGCCGTATCATTTTTTACGTTGACTCAGAAGTATGATTTTTTCACAGCTTCAAGAGACTGTAGACCTGAGTATATGGTTTTAATTTCAACTCGATACGTAAACGCGTTCCAGAGATAAAGAGACAGACAGGAGGAACAACAAAGTCATCCTATAAGGGTTCCGTTTTTAACTTTTGAGGTACGGAACCCTAAAAACATTAGGTAGGTACAGTCAAGAGCAAGTCAAGCTTGACACTACCAGTTTAAGCTGAGCTCTGATTTGTACTGCGCGCCATAGAATACAGGGCCGGGTCAAAGTCCAAAGTGTCAAGCTTAGCGTGCTTTTGACTGTACTCACCCTCCTTCTGGAGGAGTCGAGCGTCAAAGTACGCGGCGACAAGCGTCACAGTGTGCTATACTAGTAGTAATACTCTAGTAGTCGCCTTATAAAAGTACCAACTGATAGCTATAGCATTTCCCAGTAATTAAATACCGAGATGAACTATTGCTGGATAAATATTTTTTGTGTATTCCCCTGATTTCTTTTCCGCGGGAAATGGCTAGGGATGAATGCACTTAACCTAATTACGTGGATTTCGGCGGCCATTTTGTTTTATCGTCCTTTTTCTATTATTGAATTTCCTGGTCGTGTGTGCGTGACCTACTTACATTCTCCTATATTCTAGGACTAGCTGTTCCGCTCGGTTTCACCCGCGTAGTTCCCGTTCCCGTAAGAATACGGGAATAAAATATAGCCTATGTTACTCAGGGATATTGTAGTTTTCCATTGGTGAAAGAATTTTGTAAATCGGTCGAGTAGTTTTTAAATTTTTCGTTACAATGATACAAATCTTTTCTTTTTATTATATTAGTGTAGATATTCTAGGATGAAGCAAGCCCAAATGTTTGTGCCATATGGCTGATAGGCTATAAGCTTTATTTCGTAGTCTCTTTTGTAGGTTTATTATTGTGAGACTATTTACCCTAGACGTTTGGTCCCAAATTATATAGTATTATGGGTTACCCCAAACATGAACTTTTGAATATATTTTACAAAATACTTACGATGATTTTGTTCACCGTCGAGCTATCAATAAATATGTGTCTAAGTTTTTTTAATTAAAAGAAAATTTCCCAAGGGAGCAGGTAATTTTTCCATATGTCTCACGGGAATAGGTGAATGCGCTGAGCATCTAATAGTCCATTTAAAAATAAAAACACTATCATCTTTCCGAGGCAGGACCGATTTGGAAAATATTTCTTTTGGAATGAAAGAAACAAAAATCTGATCATCTCAAAAAATTAAAAAAAACTGGAAGCTGTTGTTTTTTTTCTAAACACAGGTCGATATCTGTCGGGTCAGCTATAGTTACATACAAAAATAAATAGCTATACAATACCAACACGTTTTTCGTATATATTCAGGTAGAACCAATAAGTAGGGTAGTTTGAAATAACGCCGAAAAGTCCAGCATAAAATATAATGTCACTGGCAGTGTTAGCTTCTACGACAGGCTTTTACATCAATGGCTCGGAGCAAAACGAGGTAAGTCAACAAACGCAATTTTCCGTTTTAAAAGCATAAGTCTGTAAATGATATTTTTCTTTTAGTATAGTTTGTTGTTCTTTATTGTGTGTCTGTTGCATTGCAAATAAACCTACTTATTATCTATTTGTATAGGTAACAATTCTGCGAGATATGTATTGTCATCGTGAGCACGCAGGAACCGCTCGAAACGAGGAAATGAAACGCAAAGATTACAACAGAAAATACGAACGAGGTCGAAATATACATTAAACGAGTAGATATTAACAAGATTAGATTAGTAGTGAAGGAAAACATCGCGAGGAAACCCGCAGGTCCCAGAATGAAATCTGAGACATGTGTTAAAACACCCGAGCCGGCGATGGGCTCACCACCCGCTGCTGGATCGGTCACCAGAAGCCACATAGAAAATCACAGCGAAATACTGTTCGCTTGAACATGGAAGAAGGTAGAGGTATTCTATTCCTACTTTCCACCACTATAATTTATTTTATGGAACCCTAAACGTGACAGGCGGACAGCCCCTCACTGGAACAGGATGCTGTTGCTGATACACATACCTCAGAATCCATTCTGGGCCCTGAGGGTTTTCTTCACCGTCGAGCTCAATAAAGATGCTCACATTTTTATCTCTTTATTTTTAGATTCTTTTTCATGAGTATATTCGACCCCTAAACGTGATAGGTGGTAGCCCATCGCCGAACCGGGTCTGTTACGCATTCCTCAGAATTAGTTCTGTAACCTGCTGGTTTCCTCACTATTTTTTTTTCACAGTAAAGTTAAAAAAATACTCAATTTTTTTTTCCTAAATCCACGGACCAGTTTAAATAAATTGTAATTGATTTTTTTTCAAGGTTTTATTGGTTTTAATGGCACGAAAGTTTTTGGGATATGAGTTAGCGCCATCTGAAAATATCTGGAATTGTGAGTTTTATGTGAGCTACGCTTTTGTTCTATGGACATTGACAGTCTATTCATGTAAACTGGTCTGTGCTAAAGCCAAAAACCAGAGTTACACGGTTCTCGCCGTCTCTACACGGAGGGTGTATTTTACGGGCCGTACCTACACGATCGACGTCTGACACTCGTCGTATATCGCGATACATGTAATTCTCCATACTTACAACTATATTTTACTATAGTTTACGGTTATGCCTCTTTGCGTTACGAGATGTGGAGTTATAGCGCTATAAAATCGAGTGAAAATTGGGTAGCTTTTTACATAAGACCAATGTTTTTTCTGGAAAGTGTTCGAGTGGCTCGCTGGAATTCGATTAAAATCTATGAAATTGCTACAAAATGCCTTTTTTTATGTACAATTTCTGTAATTTGGATTAACCCTTTTGATTTATTATAAAATATGTAACAGAATAAGCGCAATTCCTGAAATTAGTTTGTTCAGTATCGACTACTTAATCGATTTCAGCTATTTTTAATATGTGTTAAATTTTTCCGAAAAATGAATTAGCATACTACCTGAATTTAGTGCTACCTATGGAAATCGTGCTATTATTGCTCTTTATTTAAGAAAATTGGTTAGACACAACTAAAGTTCGAATGGATCATATTTTTTTATATTAATATATTAATTGGGGTCAAAGAGATTTAAATATAATAGGGCATAGAGGGGGCATTGGGAATATTTTCATACAAAATTATGAAGCCTATAAGCGTCATGTCCTTGTCATGTCAGTTAGTATGAACGCGAGCTGTCATTCGGTCGGAATTGTACTAGACTTATTCCACTTGGAATAACTTTTGGCTTCAAATTTTCCTCGCTTTGTCTATGCCTATATTTTAATCTCCTTGATTGGGGTGTATGAGGAATTGCGCTTATTCTGTTACGCGTTGTATATCTATTGGAAAAGCCGACTGTATCGACTATGGATTGCAGAGGAACTCTATATTCTTGGAATAAAGCTCGCATCCTTATTTATAAACAAATCAGCTGACTTTGTAGGAAAGATTCTGGAATTTGTAGTAAAATATAGCAGTAAATTATATTTGTAACGATTCATACATTGTTACGATTTTATTTCTATTTGAGAATAAGGCCAATTTGAGTTTACGTCTGTAAGGTGATATGTTTAATCTACATCTACCCTAATATTATAAAGAGGAAAGATTTGTGTCTTTGTATGTTTGTAACGAATAAACTCAAAAACTACTGGACCGATTTTCAAAATTCTTTCATCAATAATTAGCTACAATATCCCTGAGTAACACAGGCTATATTTTATTCCCGTATTTTGACGGAAACGGGAACAAAGAGGGTGAAACCGCGAAGACCCGCTAGTATTTAATAAAAATGTTCCTAACTCGTACATTCTTTTCCTAATTTTGCTCCTCTATGCCTCTATGTATACTCTGTTTATTCTACCTTTGGGTGCCTTGACAGCTTCCAGAGATAATGTGAAACATAATATAACAACTTATTTCAATATCGTAGACATAAATGAATAGTTAAATGTTTAACTTCTCCGAGTTGGGAACAGCTTACTATTATGAGAAAAGTTTAACGCAAGAGAAACTGCACGCCGTGAACCGCCAGTGCCGTGATGCAGAGAATTGTGATACAAAATGGATTTATTTACGGAATATTAACCTAAATATTATAAATACGAAAGTCACTTTGTTTGTGTGTAAGAGCAGTTACGCCTTACGGCTAAGGAGCCCACTTCTCATGATGATAATTAGTGAGGCTCGGTTTCAAATCACATATACATCACTAGCTCGACGGTGAAGGAAAACATCGTGGGGAAATTCGCAGGTCCCAGAATTAATTCTGAGGCATATGTAACCGGTCCGACATTTTATCCCCTCGGGGATAAATGCTGTCATTCTGCGTTTTGGTCATTTCGCGTTTTTCAGGGCATGATCAACTGGTCATTGTGCGTAGAGAGCATTTTTATGTTTAAAGATACGAAAATCACTAGAATCAAAAATAACTTTTGGCCAAAAAATATGGTAGACAAAGCTTCAAACCTTGTCGCAATTCTAGAGTCTGGCAATAGACTTAGGCTGTCCGATAACTGGACGAATAAATATAATTATGCGTCCGGTAGTCGGACGAATATATTTTTTTGTCGTCCGGAAAACGAATAAAGTTGTTACGACAACCGTGACATCCGGTTTACGGACGTCTAAATAATTTTATTTATAATTTTATTCATCCGACATATCTTACTTCTACTAGACATTTCGACAGAATTAATAGAATAAGAAAAAGTCATACAATTCTTTAAGTAATTATTTTCTATTATATGGGCGTGTCTATACTTTCTTACATCTAGGTCACAACTTACACCTAGCCTAGGAAACCTAGGTTAAATCCTTTGTCCACAGCACAATTAAGTGCGCTGTAGGATTTTGGAAGCTCCACTCAGGCATTAAGTTGAAGACTTAATGCCGGGTTCGTATATTACTTAGTAGGATTCTGTGTAGACTTTCGGTAATCGCTAAATTTACGATACGTTCAGAATAGATGACGATAAGTGTGTCAATAGGGTATTTACTGTACATATCGAAATTAAATGTTCTAGTAATCTACCACTGGTACCGCCAGAAATTTAATAAGTCTGCCAGACTCACCGGGGAAGAGGCGTGAATGTATTTTTTTTATCGAATATAAGGTGAACAATCTATTTAATTATTTTGCCCTAAAATAATGAATTTTGCAACCGAATCTGCAGTGGGAGATTACGGCCCAGAAAGCTACGGAACCCATGTACCATAAATCATGTTCAATCCTATCTTGACCGGATAATAAATGTTAAGTACAGCACGCTACCTACATCAAAATTCATGAATTTCAATCGGCCCACTTCCTGGTAACTTAGCTTCAGGCCCAAATTCACCAACACTAAACGACCGTTAAAATAATAATCAGATGTCCAAAACTTTGCCTTTGTTCATCACCATCAACTTAAAGTTATGCTGTAATAAAATATTAAACACTTTGGACATACAAAACTGGCGTTTTATTCTCTACTAGCGACCCGCCCCGGCTTCGCACGGGTGCAATGCTAATACTAAAACCTTCCTCTTGAAGCACTCTATCTATTAAAAAAAACGCATTAAAATCCGTTGCGTAGTTTTAAAGATTTAAGCATACATAGGGATATAGGTACCTACAGAGAAAGCGAATTTGTTTTATACTATGTAGTGATTTATAATTAGAATTGGAATCAACTTTATTTGACATTTATATGCGGCCAGTGCTTGCTCTACATACACTGGTATAGTAATGATAAATGGCTGTAAGCAGCTAAGTACCTACATATCTTTTTATTTGCAGGCGATTGCGAATAGGCGATACGCCAGCAGGACACTTGAAACAGATGGTGTAACATTCTTGATAATAATTATTATTGATAAAAAAGTGACAGCAAAGTTGACAATACAATAGTTGACGCCTAGTCAAATCATTAAATACCTACTACCCGGAGACGGCACTATTTTTACTTTAAAAAAAATTAAGGGCTTTTAAACGAGTTACTGACAATTACATTTCGATATATATTGATAAGGAGTGGTATTATTCTGGGCACTTCCCAGAAGATACTTGATTATAGCTTTAACAATCGTTTAGTGTTGGTAAACTCGGACCCTAATAACCACCTTTGGTTTCATTCACCATCATAGTCTAATAGCATGCGAGCTTCCGATATTGTTACGATAATAACTGGTTGGTTTATGTTTAAAAATAAATGTGCATTATGGCGCCAAAATAGAAAAAAACGGCCAACTGCCAGTTGTACTCGCACACGAAGGTTTCCGTACCACTGGGAAAAAACAAGTTGTTAATATACAAATTTCTCCAAAAATATAACATAATTTACGGAAATATTACAGAAAAAAAAATTGGTTGTCTGTAAAGTCGGTTTACGGACGATAATTTGAAACATTTATAAAATATGTAGGTATACTGGAGTGGAATAGAGATAGATGCGTCACAAGCCGAACGCTTAGGCCGATCGTGCCTCTCTATCGCTTGTTCCGCGCTCTTGCTTGCACGCTCGGCTCAGGGGGAACGTGACACTTTTCCGTGCGTGCAGCCGGCGTTCATCGATTTATTTAGTAGTTTAGTTATCACGTCAATAAAATAACGTCTCTATAAAAGTAGATTAAAAGTCAGAAAAAATAATTTCGTTCAAAAAATAAGTTCAAGAAGATTATGTAACTTGTAATAACAACAAAAAATAGGAAACCAGATCTCACTTAGCCGTTTAAATTTTTGTTAAAACTATAACTTGTAATTTTTTTTACTATTGGTGTACAAACTTATTTACTTAAATTAAATTTGAGTTTGCCCTATAGGTAATTGAATTATTATCCCTTCCCTGACCTATCACGGAATCACACGAAAAAATTACTTTATCATCATTCCCGGAATAACAGTCAAAAAGTTTTCTCCCTCAAAGCGGGAAAACTCGCAGTTAGGAAATTAAATTTGGCTTTTAAAAACAGAACTGCCGTTTGTTATGGAGATGGTATCGTGGTTGTTGAAACGCCGCCCAAAACTATAGCCAACTGTTTACGTATTCCGGAGGGTAATGCGTTTGCTGCACTATGTCTCACTTAGCGCAGGCGTGAGTTATCAGCGGAGCGTTTTTCACAAAAAAAATAATTTAACTTACCTACATAAGGTATGAAATGCATTAAGGACAGACACCCTTTCAATAGCGCTGTCACTTGTTACCAGACTACCTAATTTTAAAAGGATGTTATTTAAATGGTTAGCATTGTATTCGTATTTTTGTGAGCAGAAAAATATTATCTGTAAGCAGAAATACTTAGGTAATTGGTCAGCAACTCATGGCCAGCAAACATTCCAAAATCAATCAGCAATTTATGTCATTCGTGATGGCTCTGATCTGGACATTTTTCATGACTTGCAAAATATGTTTAGACATAAGGTCCTGGAACATATTTCTCAAAAATAATGTAGAAGCTGTTTTATTTTATTGGTTTTAAGTTTTTAATTTTTAATGAAGATATGTTTAGTTTTATTAGTTTTTATTTTCATAGTTTTTAGTTTTATTGAAGACTAGCAGTGCCCCGCGGTTTCACCCGCGTAGTTCCCGTTCCCGTGAAAATACGGGAATAAAAAGGAAGCCTCTCTTTTTTAAATCATTTTCGTGGTTTAAGCCTGTTCCCGTAGGAAAATTATAGCCCATGCTACTCCCAGAAAAGTACGCTTTCCACTGGCAACAGATTTTTTAAATTGGTAAAACCGGTAGTATCGGAGCCTTTTCAATACAAATTTATTCCCGTTCCCGTGGGAATTTCCAAAAATCCCTTTATAGCGATTGCCTACGACATATAAGACACCTACATACCATATTTCAAATAGCGGGTGCCCATAGCGACGTTTCCCGCGCGCATCCAGATTATTCCCGTTCCCGTGGGAATTCCCAAAAATCCCTTCATAGCGATTGACTACGATATATATAAGACACCCACATACCATATTTCAAATAGCGGGTGCCCAGCGGCGTTTTCCCGCGTGGATTCAGTTTATTCCCGTTCCCGTGGGATTTTCCAAAAATCCCTTCATACCGGTTTCCTAAGACGTGTATCACACCTTCATACCATTTTTCAAGTTTCTAGGTGTTATCGTTTCGGAGTAGTACGTATTTCTCTATTTAACCAGTTTTTAAATTTTCCCGTGGGAATGAGATATTTTCCTGGAATAAAAAGTACCCTAGATGTTGACCCGGGTACTCAGTTATCTCCATACCAAATTTCATCAAAATCCGTCTAGTAGTTTTTGAGTGATGCGTGCACAACCAGACAGACAGACAGACAGACAGACAGACAGACAGACAGACAGACAGACAAAAATTCCAAAAATTGGTGTTTCGGTATCTATATCGATAACTATATACACTACCGTTAAAATTTTCAAAAAATATTTCATGTACAGACACGGCCCCGTTCGAGTTTTATTATATGTATAGATTGTTTAGTTTTATTATAGTTTTATTATTATTATTACGCTGTCGTCCCTATTTTGTGCCAAAGATGTGTACGCCTATAATTGGTACACCTAAATGTTTTTATATGTAGTGCTGTTGGTGTACCGTATAATAAATAAATAAATAAATAGGGCAAGAGGAGTAAGTATTTGAAAGGACTTTATTTGCACATTACAAATTGATGTTTCAACGGTATGAAAATCGCTTTTATCTTATAACTTACATTACTAAAAACTGCTACGTGACACTTTCAGACCGAATTGTGTAGCAAATAAAAAAATATGTCCGAAATAAGCCGACTACACACGTGCTAAAGAAAACTACGCCAGGGGAGCTTAAACTTAAAACTCAAAAGGAATTCTCGACATTATTTATTGCAGTTTTCTAAGGCTAAGAGCACTCGTTGATATAGTGCCTGATAAATCATACAATAGAAGTACACTGTTCGTAAACTTTGTATAAATAAAGTTGCAGGCGCTTTGCGGTTTGCGGGCGGTATCTGTTTTTCCCGTCCCCTTGGGAATTTTGAAAAATCCTTTTTTAATAAGTGCCGGAGTCCTAAAAGCTATGGGTACATTTCATATTTCAGCTTCCTAGGTTCAGTGACTGAGGCTGTGCATTATACACAGTGTGTTTATAAGTAACTCATGTCATTTTTCTTTACATGGCCATTTTAAATTAAGTGCTAATGTAAAGGGTAGATCAAATAAAGAACAACTATTTTTCGCATTGATTTTTAGTTTTCATACGCTACTTTACTAAATAACATTGATTTAAAAAAACTTACGCTGTAGAATTTCAAAATAAATAAATAAATTATAAAAGCTGGCGATTTGTGTGAGCATGCTTACGAGATAAAAAAAAATATTAGATAAAAGCAAGAAAAAAAAAGCTAACGGTTTTTTTTCATTACATCGTAATTCTATTTCTCTTCCATATTTATACCTACCCTTAAAATATTTTCAGGAATAGTATATTACACACCTAGGGAAGTAAAATAAGAAATGTCTGTTTGTAGATTACATGTGATCTGAGGCTTTCTTATTTACTTCCCGAGATGTGTATACTTTTTTCTTATCGATGGAGTCGGAAAGCTGGAACTTTGTTTAGCGCAGCAGGCCGAAATTACCTGCTTTCCGCCCGGAGAGATGAAAAAGCCATTTCAATTTGCGTGAAAATAGTAAACATATCTGTTGCCCTATTTATTTTTGACCAGTCATATCAAAGAAAACTTTTTAAAAGTTGGCAAAAGCCGAGCTAACCCTTCAGCCGGCGTGCATATAATTTTTAATTTAATAAAATTAAAATGCTTTAGTGGACCCGTTTTGCGCTGGAATCTTTGGCTTGCGTTCAAAATTTTTATGCATCATTAGGAATATGGAGGTACCTATGCACACACTTATTTAAACCCTCCTATAATATAGGGTTTAGAGGGTATTATAGGCTTACTTACTAGTAAAATATTCCAACAATATAGCTAAGTACCTACTTTAAAAATATATATCCCAGCGTAAGTCCCGTTCCCGTGGGAAAAATATAGCTCTTGTTACTCCCAGAAAAGTAAGCTTTCAAAGGGTAAATAACTAGTTACAGTAGTTCTAGAGCTGAATCGGTTACAAATAAAATGAATTATGCGCAGCTGGTACATTTTCTCAATTCGTACACATTCTCTATTTGTCCAATTCGCGATTCGTCCAATTCGCAATTTGTACAAATTCTCGTTTTGTTCCAACTACGTGTTTTTCCGGGTTAAGTAGACTAAGTCTTTCTTAAAAAAAATAAACTCACGCCTTTTATCCCCGAGGGGGTAGGCAGAGGTATTTGATTTCTGGAAATATCCACTTTTCACGAGAATATTCGACCCATGGTGGTGGTAGTGAGCCCATCGCCGGACTGGGTCTGTTACTCATGAATCAAAATTAATTTTGGGATGGGCCTGCGGGTTTCCTCACGATGTTTTCCTTCACCGTCGAGCTAGTGATGAATATGGGCGTAACTTACGAAAAACTCATTGGTACCTTCATGTCAGGATTCGAACCCGAACCTCGCTGATTATCATTAACCTTCAGGCTATCACAGCTCTGTCTTTCTTAATATAAACCATCGTCCTTCCAAATTTTATCAAGATGCAGTTGAGAAAGTAAAACCCACATCATTTCGGCACCCTTCGTCCATTTCCCCGTTCGTCCACTCGGTGCCCGTTCGTCCATTTCCCAGTTTGTCGTTTTCCTTCGGCACCCTCGTACACTTTACAGGAGACACCGTGTGTGTCTATTTATATTCAATAATTATACATACCTACCTATTACGTACTTAGTTTATTTATTTATTACTCTTGGAAACAATTTGACATTTAAATGTAAATTACTAATAAAAGTAAACTAAAAGTAAAATTAGGAGTAAAACTAAAACGTGTGTGTTGTCAACGTCTGATTTTCGTACGATAAGCAATTCTAAATCGTTGCAGGTGTTTTTCGATATTCGCACATTTATAAAATGTGCCACAGCACAACGAGATTTCAAAATTGAAATGGAAAACACATATGTTTGTTTCTCTAGGCCCTAAATCTTCGGGCTCGTGCGAGCAATATAAAATGGCGTCGCCTCGACTTTCTCCACTGCCACTGCCGTAAACTAGGGTTGTCAAAGCATGTGTTTAGAGCCAACGATTGGATCTTAGGTGATTTCGAGACTGTGTAAAGGTTGGACTACATTTTGTTTGGCGTTTATTTTTACTACCCGTAAATGTTTGTGCCAATTTTGGAATAATAGTTTTACTTCGGTGTTTGTCTCAAGAACGTTCGATGTAGTTCTCTATAAAGTGTACTGGACATGGGATTCTCCAATACATTTCTTGTCTCCTGGTATTCTCTTTGCTAGAAGCGGATTTACATTACAGTATATTTATATTAATTTAATATAAGAGCAGTGATAAGTTGTTCGTAGTGAGCTCGCCTTTTATGCGTGAGGCTTGGGTTCGAATCCTGGCGAGGTCCATATACCAAAGAGTTTTTACACATTTATCACTAACTTGACGGTGAAGGAAAACATTGTGATAAATAAAACCCGTAGGTCGCAGAATTAGTACTGAGACATGTGTAGCAGCACCCCAACCCGACGATGGGCTCACCACTTGTCATGTTTGGGGGCCGAGAGAATATACTGGTGAAAATTGAGTATTCCCAGCATTTAAATACCTCTGTCTACGCCCTCGGGGATAAAGGCGTTGGCATATTTCTTAATTCATAGTTCTAATCTCTTAGTTTCATTCATCCTAAGGTAATCTGACAGAGATCGCTAAAAGCGATAAGATTACCCATTGTACTTTGGTTAATGTTTGTATCCATATTGTGTTGTTTTTGATGTGTAATAAATATTTTTTGTATTTATTATTTTATTAAAATTAAATAATGTTTTAGTGAAATTAATTTGCTCGCTTCTTCGAGAAGATCAAGATAATAAAAGGAAGTAGGTACAGACTAAGTCGCAAACGTCGCCGTGTCTTATAAAATACTAGCGGATGCCCAGCGGCGTTGCCCGCGCGGATTCCGTTTGTTCCCGTTCCCGTGGGAATTTCCGAAAATCCCTTCATAGTGGTATTCTACGACATATTTAAGACACCTACGTAACATATTTCAAATAGCGGGTGACCAGCGGCGTTTTCCCGCTTGGATTTAGTTTATTCCCGTTCCCGTGGGAATTTTCAAAAATCCCTTCATACCAATTTCCTATGACATATCAGACACCTTCATACCATTTTTCAAGTTTCTATGTGTTATCGTTTCGGAGTAGTACGTATTTCTCTTTTTAACCAGTTTTTATATTTTCCCGTGGGAATGAGATATTTTTCTGGAATAAAAAGTAGCCTAGATGTTGACCCGGGTACTCAGTTATCTCCATACCAAATTTCATCAAAATCCGTCCAGTAGTTTTTGAGTGATGCGTGCACAACCAGACAGACAGACAGACAGACAGACAGACAGACAGACAGACAAAAATTCCAAAAATTGGTGTTTCGGTATCTATATCGATAACTATATACACTACCGTTGAAATTTTCAAAAAATATTTAATGTACAGACACGGCCCCGTTAGAGTTTTATTATATGTATATATATATATATGAAAACGAAATACTTAGTATTTCTGTGTTAGAACCTTTTAGAAGGCTTTGAGCTAGACTCTCCATGGCAAAGCCGCGACTAACATTGTATATAACGAAAATACATTAGCGACGGTAAAAATAAATGGAATATCAGAAGGCGTAATACAAAAAATCTATCAATAAGAGTAATGGTCTGTGTTACAGTAATGTGTGGCGCAAACCATAAGGCATTACAATAATATACAATTAACAGAATAAGCTCAATTCCTGAAATTTGTTTGTTCAGTATCGACTACTTAACCGATTTCAGCTATTTCTAATACGTGTAAATTTTTTAAAGCATGATAGCCTTTACGGTTAAAGAGCCGGCCAAAAATCAGTAAGGCTCGGGTTCGAATCCTGGCATGTACCAATGAGTTTTTCAAAAACTTACGTACATATTTATCACTAGCTCGACGGTGAAGGAAAACATCGTGAGGAAACCCGCAGGTCTCAGAATTAATTCTGAAACATGTGTAAATAGACCCGGTCCGGCGATGGGCTAACCACCTATCACGTTTAGGGGTCCAATATATCTCGTGAAATGTGGGTATATCCAGTAATGGAATACCTCTCCCTAATTCCTCGGGGATAAACGGTGTGAGATTATATATACTTATATATATATATATATATAGTATCGACTGATTAACCGATTTCATATTTTTCAAATACGTGTACATTTTTCCCGAAAAATGAATAAGCGTAGCTGAATTTAGTGCTACCTATGGAAATCTACTATTATTGCTCTTTATTTAAGAAAATTGGTTAGACATAATTAAAGTACAAATGCATCATATTTTCTTATATTATTTAACTAATTAGGGTGTTATGTATGAGAAATTGCGCTTATTCTGTTACGAGCTGTATATTTTAATAAATTGTGGGACACAATTCACACACGGTTATTTAGTCCGAAACTAGGCAGGGCCTGTACTATGGGTACTTAACAACTGATAAACATACGAGTATAGGTACATAAATAATATTAAACATCCAGACACGAAGCCAGACAACGAACGATAAAAACAATTTTAAGTTTGCGACGAACTAATCAATGACCACAAATAAAAATAAAAACGCCTGCCGTTTATTCCCGAGGGGGTAGGCAGAGGTATTCCATTTCTGGAAATATTCACGTTTCACCAGTATATTCTTTGGACACCAAAAAGTTTTGATTATAAATGTAGACATAATAAAATCATATTTATATGTATGTTACTATTATTTATCCATACCGAGGTCATCTGGAAGATATCGCTAAAAGGGAAGACCGCCTATTGTAGTTTTGTAATTTTTACGTAGGTATTGTTTTATACTGTTTTTGTTGCAAAAGATTGTTAAAAGTATCATATATGTTAGTCCAGGTTTTAAACTAATGTTAAAGATTTAAACAGTTTCATACGAGGTACACTAATAACTATCTAGATAGTGTCCAAGTTAGGACCTAATATGTAGGCCGGCAAGGTCGAGTCTTACTTGTACCCAAAGAGATTAAAATATTATATTTTAATCTCTTTGCTTGTACCATTAGAAATTGTGAACGTATGGTGACAGTTCACATTTTTTCCCTCTTACTCATGCTACTTTCGACTACTAAAAAATATTGTATTTTTGCAATGACAAAATAATAAAATATTTATTATTTTTTAACCAAATATTTTTGTTAGTCGAAAGAAGTAGGCGTGGAACGGAAAAATGTGAACTGTCGCCGAACCCATGCTACGTGAAATAGACTATAGTTCGTATCGTAACAATATTATACAGATATAACAAATCTATGTCTTCATATGATATTAATGTTATTCGCTTGTCGCTCCCACTGTGATAATCGCGTCAGCTTGTAACGAGGTACCTACTCGTTAACGGACCTCCTTTATAAACTTTTTGCCCTTTTAACTCCTTTATCTGGCCACACATTCTAAATTACGAATTGGAAATTAGAATTACAGCTCCCTCTTCTCCCTCATCGCTTCCACCACTCGCCATGCCAAAAGTTATGGTGTTATTGGGACCACAGTAAATCATATATATTACGTCATTTGTCCCAATAGTATCGTAACATCGCTCGGGTAGTCGCGGGTGAAATTATTAGCTACGCTTAATACATTCCACGCTACATCTTGCTGGTAATGCCTTTACCAATGAAATTGACTATAAATTCTGACTAATGCTTGAGTTTCCAATTTTTATAATTTTACCGATTACCGAATAAACCAAAGCGAACAACAATTCGCGAATGTTTTCAATCGACTTAAAAAAAAGAACGTTTTTCTTAATTCGACTGTATGTTTTTTTATGGTAGTTACTTCAGAACTTTCGACTGGGTGAACCGATTTTGATGATTCTTTTTTATTTGAGAGCTGGTGCTTCCCGTGTAGTCCCATTTCAATTTGATCCAGTTCTGAAAATGGCATCCATGAGAAAACCATATATACCTACCTAAGTCTTAAATTTGCATTAAGTATGTGCAAAAACGGACGAATAACTCTATCACGCCAACTGATTTCGGTGATATTTTCTTTAACCGACTTCAAAAAAGGAGGTTCTCAATTAGACTGTGTCATATAATATTTCATAATTGGATGTTGTACGTTCAGTTGTCAATCGTTAGAGTCATTTTCGAGATACCTACCCAAAATATGAATACATGCAATATACAAGAATTGCTATTTTAAAGTAATACGTTTCAGTTACTCGGAATTACTTAGGTTGTCTGGAAGAGATCGCTAAAAGCGATAAGATCGCTCATTGTACTTTAGTAAATGTTGGTATCCACATTGTGTTGTTCTTGGTGTACAATAAAGACTTATTGTATTGTATAAATGACATTTTACCTAAATTGTATGTAATTGACTTTTTTAATATAAAATAAATTGTATTGTGAAAGAAGTTAGAAGCGACGTATGCGCCATTCTATTCTTCGGCATGTATTTGTACTACGCTCAGACCATGGATGGCGTTTGTCGTTGAGTTAATGCTGTAAATTAAGAGATGGCGCTGCTACGATGAAATAACGCTAAATATCCAAAGAGTAAAATATGACAGAGACTAGGAGTTATAGAGATCTGTGGACAGAGAGGCTGGAACGAGCTAGATGCTCTTTGGTGCGGAAGGCGGTTGTCATGGAATTGTGTTTTGTTCTAGAATATCAATTGATATCGAAATATTTGTATGTCTTATTCTGAACCATTCTAACAGTTCAGAAGTGGGATAGTGCGAATGTTTTGCTATCCCTTATAGGATAAACCTAACCCACAAAGTAAAAATGGGAAAACGGTCGCCATTTTCAACGTTCATCTAAGCGACGAAAAACTAACGAGAAGAAGATGGAGTCTCGTATAGATAACCTGGAGAGACTATTGAAGAAAATTGCATAGTCCACCTAGAAATTCTAATCCATCGATGACACAACAATGTTGTACCCCACCTCGATCGGGTGCTCTTCAGTTTGTTCTGTTACAGTGGGGAGGTGAAACATTGTGCCTACAGCTACGTGCACGAGTATGGTGGAGGAACGCCGCGATTCCGCCGCCAGTCAGGTGCCAGCGGTGCCAGCTAGCGCACCAACGTCGCTGATGTGCGTAGCGTTGGTGGCGCCACCATGTCTGGATGCGTTAGGCGACTGCAGATCTGACGCACCGACGACAAGTGCAAATTTGCCAGTGGTTTGTGCCTCGTATCAAGGTCAGATAAATAAATTATTTCCTGAATTCAGTAAAGAACAGAGTAAGAAATAGAACAAATTGTTTGGTTAAAAAGAGATACGACTAAGTCAAGTTATGACATAATCATAAAGGGGAAAAGTATTGATTGAATATGCTTGAACAGTTCGCGTCAAGTTATTGTTTAGTTTGGTATTTTTAAAAAAAATATTTGCGAGAGAAACTCGTGGCTCAGCTAAGGGCAGTCATGGATGATAATAAATTTGGCCTCGTGAGCTGTATCAGATAGACGCAGCTTATAGTCAGTTAGATGAAGACCAGTAAGGTTAGAGGCCTGTTGAACTTTCAGATCTCGTAAGTCAGGCCTCGTGAGCTGCATCAGATAGACGCAGCTTATAGTCAGTTAGATGAAGACCAGTAAGGTTAGAGGTCTGTCGAATTTTCAGATCTCGTAAATCAGGTCAGATAGACTCGATTTATAGTCAGTTAGACGAAGACCAGTTCGGTTAGAGATCTGAAACCATTTTGATGAGAGATTCGATTTGCAGTCAGCTAAGACCAGTTCGGCCTGTCAAACTTTCAAACATAAGTTCAAGTCAGATAGACAAAGACCAGTTCGGTTCAAGCAGGTTCAAGTCAGATAGACTCGATTTTTAGTCAAATAGACGAATGCCAGTTCGTTTTAAAAAAAAAGGGATTTTGAAGTTAGATTCGATTTACAATCAGTTACAATTATAACAATCCAGTTCGGTTATGTCTATAATGTCATAAAAAAAAATGCTGATTTATATTTGTTCATGCTTGCAGATAATACGAGGACGTATTATGTGTCAGGATGGTCGACTGTGAAAGAAGTTAGAAGCGACGTATGCGCCATTCTATTCTTCGGCATGTATTTGTACTACGCTCAGACCATGGATGGCGTTTGTCGTTGAGTTAATGCTGTAAATTAAGAGATGGCGCTGCTACGATGAAATAACGCTAAATATCCAAAGAGTAAAATATGACAGAGACTAGGAGTTATAGAGATCTGTGGACAGAGAGGCTGGAACGAGCTAGATGCACTTTGGTGCGGAAGGCGGTTGTCATGGAATTATGTTTTGTTCTAGAATATCAATTGATATCGAAATATTTGTATGTCTTATTCTGAACCATTCTAACAGTATATAATTGAGTTATTTTCATTGACTATTTTATAACTATAATAATAATAATACATAATATAATCTCACACCTTTTATACCCGAGGGGGTAGGCAGAGGTATTCCATTACTGAAGATACCCACATTTCACGAGATATATTGGCCCCTAAACGTGATAGGTGGTGAGCCCATCGCCGGACCGGGTCTGTCTACACATGTCTCAGAATTAATTATTATTATTATTATATTATAGTAGTAGTACCTACAGTAGTTATTATTATTATTACTATTGTACTCGCACTTGGCCGTTTCATCACGACGATCTTCTTGCTCTGTACTCCTCTCTATTAATTGTGTTTAGTTTGTGAAGCTGTGTATTATGCAAGTCAATAAAGTGTTTTCTATTCTATTCATTTATCTAAGTTCACTTACAAGACTGCTCATCTTGCCCACCCTGTACGTTCACATATTTGCGTGCCACGGTAAACAAATTAGACAATGTACTTACTGACAGACGTTTTGTCAACGTCAGCTAATGTCGGCACCACGAGCATATCATCACGCCGCATTATTATGGGGTGTTGTTCATGTGTAATTTATGGCGTACATGGAGAGAGCAGTGTTATTTACGGCCTGCTTTATTGTTGGGGATAAGCATATACTTAAGTTTTACAGTATATTATGGCGAACATCATCAACGGGTATCATATGTCTACAGGAATATTATATAGAGCAGTGATACCGTGGATAGTGTGTACCAATGAGTTTTTCAAAAACTGACGTCGCGCTCATGTACCAAAAAATCATAAAAAGGAGAATTTAAAAAAATAACACCAGTAAATTACATATAATAATATGCTCTGATTACAAAATTAAAAGAAAAATATTAACAGCTTAATACAGTTTGTGTATACAACGCGTAACAGAAAAAGCGCAATTCCTCATACACCCCAATTAGTATATTAATATAAAAAAAATATGATGCACTCGAACTTTAGTTATGTCTAACCAATTTTCTTAAATATCGATTAATAATAGCACGATTTCCATAGAAAACACTAAATTCAGCTACGATATTTTTTTTTTATAAATTTAACACATATTATAAATAGCTGAAATTTAATAAGTAGTCGATACTGAACAAACTAATTTTAGGAATTGCGCTTATTCTGTTACATGTTGTATATTGACTTGCCCTCACCAGTCACGGTAGTGGGTATTTATCACTAGTTCGACGCTGAAGGAAAACAAAAAACAAAGAAAGGAAAATTTTGAGAAAACCAGCAAGTCCTAGCATTGATTCTGAGCCATGTATATACAGCAATCCGGTTCGGCGATGGGCTCACAACCTATTACGTTTAGGGGTATCAAAGAATATAATGGTGAAACGTGTTTTGTTTCCAGAAACAGAATACCTATACCTACCTGATCTGGGATAACATACGTGAGAATACAGATTTTTTATTTATTTTATATATTGATTTAGCCTACAAAGTCTCCACCAATGTTTTCACATAATATTGATAAGGGGGTTTAATAGGGGATGAAATTCGTTTTTTTTCCAAATCACATCGGGCACATGGACGCATTATTAAAAATAATAGTTCTATATCATTCACAACAAAGGGAATCGGAGAAATGACTTGTCAGAAATTAATGATACCAGCCATAGACGTAACGAGTGCTCCCATTTGTCTGAACGAACCATTTCTTTCTTTTAACGAATGACGTATAGTTCGGGTCCACACTTCGCCTGGGGCACAGTAAATATATTAACAAAAGCAGTACTGTAACTACGTAAAAACGTCCGAAAAGTATTTTAGGATTTTTGGTAATATGTAACTGACTGAGGCTTTTGCACTTTCAAGTTTCTAAAGACTATGCGACTTATCAAAAGAGCAGCAGCAGAATTTCGTTAATACTTCAGACCTCCTAGCGAAGATGCAAGCCCTAACGAAAGCGGATGATTTTGTAGATTGACACGTATGGGATTGAAATAAGTACTTGTCAACGTGCGCTAACGTTAACGCGTGATATGTCAATCCTGTCTTGGCTACAAAATTGGGTACTAAAATGTCGATCCGGGGTTTGCACGACAATTGCCTCCCAGTGAGCTGCCAAGTTTGATACTGCGTGTCACTTATTTAAATTCGTTAATTAAATAGTTGTCTTATATTTCAAGGACACTGTATAATGGGAATTCGCTTGTTCCAGCAACTTTCAACTTACAGCTATCCATCACTCTCGCAGTAGTAAATCATTCTTGCCGAATTACCACAATATTTTCTCTTGAGAAATGCAGTCGTTTTAAATTAAACCTTATGTCCAAAGTGATAAAGGTTAAACAAAAAGGAGAGGATTTTAACAACCGCAAAGTATCTTTTGCTAAATCCAACGCACTTTTCTATGCAAAGTTAAATTTGCGCTTGTTATGATCTCTAAGGGAACGTGTTAAAAGCAAGTTTTGCAAGTTTTGTTGCTTCCAATTTTGTTCAGATTTGGCCGAGTCGCAAAAATTATCGGAAGCCAATTTTAACTTTCGCTTAGTCTTTCTTTCCCATTTTCTAATTCTTGGTTCATTATTATTAAGTTGACTTTTTCGTCATAAACCAAAAAAGGTCATTGACATTACAATAATAATAATATCTACCTTCGAATTTGGTGTAGAATTAAAATGAATTAAAATACAGAACAGACATATGGTCAGTTAAGCAAAGCTGGCAGTTTCACAGTAGGTACCTACTCACAACAATGCAATTTTATTCTAAAATTTTATTTAATGTAATAACATTTAAATCAAAATTACAACGTAAAAATAATACTAACACTATGGGCAAATTTCACACACCGTTATTTTGCTCCAAACTGGGAAAAACGGTTTCAATAGCACATCACTTCGGAATTGTTTCCCTAACAGCCTGTAGGTAGTTTTTCTGAGGAATGAAATTAAAAAAGGAAAGTTTCTAGACTTGGCATGGAGCACAGCCGTGTCCGCGAATCTGTTTTGAACTAAATTACTGGGTGGCCACCATATAATATTGTAAAGGTGTTTCAAACGATCGGATTCCGTACAGAGTAGGCCGAATATGTTGTTAGTGTTAATTTTTCAACATAAATGACGCCATCAATCGCTTTTCAGGCTCACCGAGTGGTCATTACTGTAGGGTGACCATAATTTTATTCAAAACAACAATTTTATTCCTAGACTTTGTCCGCGTTTCGGTAGAAAATGTAGCCTCAGTTATTGCCCGTACCTGGATCTCTTTGCAAAAACCGGACAAGGCCCCATTTATTTTTTCAGTTTTTATGTTTATTATTTGTTGATAAAAAAACACTCGTGAAAAATTCAAGTGTCTCTCTAACGGTAGAAGATGTCCTATAATAGACACATGTGTCGAACATTCAAAGATTGTCTCAGTCGAAAGGCGTGCAGATACCACTATTTATTATAATTTCTACTAGTAAAAGAAAACATACAACCATAAACGATGAGAAATATTATATCAGACCGTTTGGAGAGGACAGGCGATGTGTCTAGACTGACCGGCACATACGCGACAGACACGAAAAGTGCCAGAACAACAAATATGTCCCAGCAGAGCTATTCGTAACCTACGTACAGATTTATAGCTCGATGAAATCCGTAGGCCCATTTAAAATTTATCAAATTATACATAGTACTTATTTATCATGCCGTGACAATAAATTGCTGGACTATGGGTGTTTCTCCACATATGAGAAAGTGTGGGCCATAATTACCCATGCAAGCCCACTTCAGAGTGTGCTCGCTTGCTTTGTAAATCGTCAAGATTTTTTCAAAGTTATAAACGTAAAATGCTCACATAAGAAACTTGCAATGATATAAATGATATAGAAAAATTTTTACCAGTGAAATTTTGAATCGAATCGATACACATTGATACACATGTAGTAGATATGTCCTAATATATATTTAATAATAACCTATGTTAGTGCGTGGGCGGTGAATAAAGGTGTCACTTTTTATTGTTATGCACGGACACGGATGCCCAAACTGAAAAATAAAAATCCTTCACTGACTGACTGGTATTTATAACACCTTTCAATCTTTTTGATATGGTTTTTCTGTTCCTTAATGTACCTAATAACATTTTGTTTTGTGTGCCTAGATTTACTTATTTATTTACTTTTGGAAAACTTACAGCAAAAACGATAATTGTATGCTAGTGACAGTTTCAACATTTAAAAAACAAAAAAGTATGTTTCTCCTACTGTCGAGAATAATCAGTATGGTGATAATTATGAACCTAGCCAGGGAGAGAAAAATAGTATGAAAAGAAAAAAAAGAAAGAAAAAGGCTTATGGGTTTAGTAGCCTTAGTGTCGAAACTTACTAAAGAGGAAAGATTTGTATTTTGTGTGCTAGTAACGAATAAACTAAAAAACTACTGGACTGATTTAAAAAAATTCTTTTACCAATGCAAATCTACTATATCCTTGAGTCACATAGGCTATATTTCTTCCCGTATTCCCACGGGAACGGGAACTACGCGGGTGAAACCGTGCGTAACAGCTACTAAATAATAAAACACCATGGTCACCTTACTTGATGTTAGGGGAGATCATGATTAACCATTAATTTGCACTCGCTATAAGTACTTGCGGACGGGAGTTTATTGAATCAAATTGCACCCTGTCGGCATAGAGTTTAACGAGTCTTTTTGTTGTTAAAATCATGTCATTGTGTGAGAATTGTATGGCCTTTTAACTGCACATAAGATGAGATCTGATGGGTAATCATTAGAACGATGGAACGGCTTCAAAAGATCGTAGTCGTTGGTTACAAGATTGGGGCAAAAGCTGCCCTGGATTTTTGAATAGGCCGCATAGGCCGCCCATAAATAAAAAAAATAAAAATAAAAATAAAAATGATTTATTTTCAGATTACATTATGATCCATAAATTGTTAGTAAAAACTTATAAAACTAATATGTTAGTGAAATAGAATTAAATTAAATTAAAATTATGTTTATTTAGGCCGCGGCCTAAGTTTGTTTGCGTAATTGCGTAAACAAGTCACTTGCGGATAGATTTCTAAACTGAAATGGCCTATAGGTACTCGTACATTAGAAATCCTACTAATACCTATTATAAATGCGAAAGTTTTGTATGTATGTATGAATGGATGTTTGTTACTCTTTCACGCAAAAACTACTGATCGGATTTTGATGAAACTTTACATTTACATAGCTTAGACATCAGAATAACACATAGGCTATATTTTATACCCGTATTCCCACGGGAACGGGAACTAAGCGGGCGAAACCGCGGGGCGCTGCTAGTTTACTATAAATTCGGCACTGAGAAAAAGTTCATGATAGCACAAAACAGGATTTAAAGTAAATCTGTGACGGCGCCAAACACTGTCTCGAAAGAGCTGAAACAACAAAGTCTTACTTTATTAATATCATAAAGTTCTTGCAAAGTAAGCTTATAATAATTTGGTTAGCTGTGTAAAATAGATATTTCTAAATCGATTTTTTAAAGTCCTATGAGATGTCGCTTCTTCTCTTTTATGATTCAACAGGAAATACTATATAGACTTTGACGAGCTCAAAGGGAACATAGACCTAACGATTTGATATTAAATTCTACTTGACACCTTCACTTGTTTGTGATTATGTGTAATTATTAAAGAAATATTTATGGCCTTGTTCGCCTGAAAAACAGGGTATCTTAGTTCAGGCACAAGTAATATTTGTGTTCTGTAGTAAGTTTTGTGCATGTTACTGTATTTTATTTTGTAACATAGTTCAAGAATAAAGTTTAATTATTATTATAATTATTATTATTACTTGTTTCTTAAAGAAATAAAAAAAAACTCACGCCTTTTATCCCCGAGGGGGTAGGCAGAGGTATTCCATTACTGGATATACCCACATTTCATGAGATACATTGGACCCCTAAACGTGATAGGTGGTGAGCCCATCGCCGGACGGACTTATTAATAATGTATTTACAAATAAAATGTATCTTCGTTCACTTGTCCGTTTCCCAGGGACGAACAAGGACAATAGATATCCTATTATGTCTCGGAATCGTTACCTGACCAGTTAAGCGTTTTGCACGATAATCACACCAAGTTTCAAGCTTATACCATAGAGCAAAAACCAAGAAAAACCTTAGAAGTATAACGTTTCTCAATCTTTTTCTGTTTGTGTTTTTTAGTTAGATAGTCCGCCATCATAATATGTTGTTAAAAAATTTATTAGGTACCTATTACAGTTCGAAATATTGGTACAGCTTTTTAAAGCCAGGACAGACAGAGAGACGGACGTTGTAGGCTTAGTAATATTGTTCCATTAATATAATCTCACGCCTTTCATCCCCAAGGGGGTAGGCCCCTTGGGGATGAAAGGCGTGAGATTATATTTATTTTTATTTATTATTATTAATTAGTTTGGAACCCTCGCTGCTCGAACCCGATTCGCACTTAGCTAGCTTTTATTTTTTACATAAAATATGTAACGTACACAGCAATATAAGTAGATACAGCTGATAGCAGAGCATCGGTGATGGTTGAGTCGTGATACGAATACCCAGGGTCGGATTAAGATGGTGTTTATAATTAGTGCGAAAAATTTCATTTTAAATAGAACTGGCTGATTAGCGCGGTTTCACCAGTTCCCATAAAAATATAGACTATGTTACTCAGTAATAATGCCGCTTTTTACTCGTATTGGTGTAAGAATTTTTCTATCGTTCCAGTAGTTTTTGAGTTTTTTCTTTACAAACATACAAAAATACAAATCGTTCCTCTTTATAATATTAATGTAGATGTAGATAGGGTAATTATTTTATATAAAACTAGCTGTTCCGTGCGGTTTCACCTCAAAATATAGCCTATGTTACTCAGTAATAATGCAGCTTTTCATTGGTGTAAGAATTTTTCAAATCGGTCCAGTAGTTTTGAGTTTTTTCGTTACAAACACACAAATCTTGGCACCTTCACTTGTTCCTAAAAAAAAGATCTTGACATAGAGACATTGTCTACAAATATAATATAATATTAATGTAGACATATATTTATAGGAGATATGTGGGCTAAGAAAATTTTCCAAATAAATTCAAATAATTTCAAAGCGGACAAAAGCCCCTGCATGACAGACACTGTTGCCATAACAGTATCGTGCGGACCCTTTTTGTAGGGACTACGGAACCCTAAAAAGTAGTAGCTTAGGAGCTCGTCTTTACGTCGGTGCACAGCAAGCGAAGACTGTAACTCACATGTGACTTGGACAAATGTTATCGGGCACACGGAATCCGCTTGGAACCAGTAAAAACTAGTTTGGACTAGTAAAGTTTCCATTTTGCGAATGAAAAATGTTAAAGACGGTGACTAGGATTGATGCCCTGTTTTCGTATGGGTATTACATTTTGTCGAGTAATAATACCGTAATTATGGGATTTTAAAATATATAAATAAGTATTTGACTGCTTAGTCAAATGAGTTACTCCTTATGATCTGTCAAAATATATATACTATTGGAAATGTATTTAATACTGAGCTACGTCATCATTCTTAGTACTCAATTGCATCACTTGATTGTTTGTTTTATTTTATTTTACTCTCCACGCACAGCTTACAGTTTTGACGTCGTCCATTACTTTCCTCTCTCTTTCACTCCCACCGTCCCACTCGCACACTCATCCCGTTATATTTTTGCAAATGCATCCTGCTTACCATGTGCTCTTAAACATTTTTTTTTAAGAAAGATCTGTTCAAAACAAAAGAAGTTTTTATGATATTAAGGAACTTGTAAATAAAATTAATTTTTTGACATTATTTTTTGTTTGTTCTTTTTTTTGACATTCCTGATAAGTATACGATTTTATTATGACATTTAATTTTTTTACAAAATTACAAAAATTTTTACATTTTATTTTATTTTGATATACTTAATTAATTAATGAAATTGGTCTACATACTGTTTGCATGGTAAACTTAAATTTTGCAAGACATGTTTCGAACTGAATTTATATTATTTTCCAACTTCTCCTATACCATGTTTTACGCAAACAAAAATTTATTTTATCATACTAAAAAATATCTTACAAAAAAAATAAGATTTTTTTATTCCGAGGGAGTAGGCAGAGGTATTAAATTTTTGGATACTTTTCACGAGATATTCATTGGACCCCTAAACGTGATAGACGGTGAGCCCATTGCCGGACCGGGGGGTCGATTTTTGAATCTCACCAAGTGACTAATTCTCACCGATGTGAGTTGATTTCCGTAAGTTCGTATTTTTGAAACTCATCGGTTACTTACATTTGTCATACCTACCTATGATATCGATTTACGAGTGCCTACCCACTCGTAATTGAAATCACCATGCGATTGTTTTTGACAGTTGACGTAGTGCCATCTGCCAAAAGGGCCAAAGTATGTTTTTGGAAGAATTAGCAGCGGGACTCGATTGTGATATTTTGTGAATGCAACGATTTATTGAAAACAGCGTGTGACTTTCAAAAATACGGCTTTTGGAAAATGGTGACATAAAAGTCATCGGTGATAATTTTAGTCACCGGTGATTTTGATATCACCAGTGAGATTCAAAAATCGCACTCCCGGTCTTTTAGACATGTCCTGCGGGTTTCCTCACAATGTTTTCCTTCACCGTCGAGCTAGTGGTAAATATGTAAGTAAGTTTATCTTATGACTACCCTACTTTTAGGGATATTGTATTTTGGTCCCATTCCTACTCCGTCCCTGTATCTCCGATAACGCAGGGTTGTTTTTCCCCGCTAATATCGCATATCGGCTGAGCCAACCGGTTGTGAACAGCGCGCTTTTATTAGATTCCGAGGCGTCAAGACCACAGATTAAGATTTAAATAGATAACACAAGAAGAAAATTCGTTTAAAATCAAACGTGTAACTTCTTGTACCAAAGATTTATCCATATTTGTCGCAGAGAGATACGGTTATCATCTCTTACACACACTCAAAACCAAAAGTCGTTTAAAAAGTACTAATTGAATTTGTTAAACTGTAAACGAACTATGTATAATGTAGTTTATACCTACGGCCTAGTCAAATCAGTAACTTTTGTTTATCAAACGCCAAGTCACTAAGTATTAGAAACGTAAAAAAAAATATTTTTACACTCAACTGTGTCCCTTTTTTGTTTTATTATTCAAACATTTACTGTTGTTATTGCTGAAGAAAAACCAATCTTTCTTTCCCAGTTTTTAATTGACAGTAAAATGAAAGACAAAAGAAAAACTATAAAAAGGCTAAAAGTTCTAAATTTGAATATAAAATAAAGCTGGCAGCACATCGGCAACAACTGTAGTTATAAAATTAATAAATAAATAAAAATAAAGGTGTTTTGAGAAAATAAAGATTATCTCAAAACGCCTTTATTTTTATACAATAAACCAATACTCAAAATTTTAATACTCACAATATAATTTTCTATTTTGAAGTGTATGTCTTCACAACTTCTAATTTTTCGAGACCCGCTCTACACATAACCTTGCGTCATCTATTTGAATATATGTCTGTGGTGTCGATGGAATTCGCAATATGGCGAAGACATTGGCTAATGTTTTGAGTCTGTGGGGTGGGTTTGAATTGATTGGACACATCGATACGTATGTTGGATGGATCTTATGAATTATTGAGGCACCGTGTAGCAATAACCGTTTGCTCTCACTGATACCTCTATCGAAATGCATAAGAAAAATAACGATGAATTTCAAACAAGTGCTATTTATTTAATACAGCAATACATAACCGCACGCCTCTTTCCCATTGGGGTAGGCAGAGACAATAGACCGCCACTTGCTAGGACCTAGCAGACAGCTAGCGCTTCATCCACATCCATCAAACGACTTATTTCTCGTCGATTTTGTGTAGGATTCGTGATCTGTCTTTTTCAATCGTCGCCAATTTGGTCGATGTAAGATTGTAAGTACGCCTAGGTCGCCTACTCACGACACCCTGTTATGCGCCTTTTATTGATTCGCTCAATATGAAGACACCTAAGCATTCCTTTTTCAGTCTTAGTTACTACATCTTTTGTTCAACGGAATGTTAAGGGAAGGAAATATACTACTTTCATCCAGAAACGTAAAGTCAGGTAAAGGAGTCTCAGAATAAATCTTATCTTTGTTAAACCCATCGCAAGCCGTTAGATACATAGATTTTGCGAATTGCAACTCATATAACCAAATGTAATTCTCGTAAAACCATGCAAGAATGCTTAAAGCCACGGCCACACAGGGGCGGGACGCCGCCGGTGGAGCGTGACGCCGCCACAGCGGTTGTTTGCTATGATAGTATAAAGTATGAACGTCTCTAATCTTAAGCAGTCCCGCTAAAGTCTGGCAGAACGGGACTTTGATCATAGAATTGGCTTGTTGACAAGGTGAAAATAAAAGGAACTACTATAATTTTCAAGTTGTATTGATCTGTGGAAAAAAGTATGATATTTTATTACGTTCGTCCTGACATCGAAAGCCGTCTGGGTAGACCAGAACGTCACCTGACAGTAGTTTTATATGTAATTATTTTCATTTACAAAGTGTGTCCTTTACGTTCAGCCAATGCGACGCAATGTTGCTCAAAAAACGTTTATTCCTAATGCATAATATTTTCTAATGAAAAAAAATCCTTAAATATCATTAAATAATCGGAGATAATTAACGAACCTCAACAAAAAAAGCTAAAAGTTTGCACAATTTAAGAACCTAATTCAAGACATGTAATTTTTCAAGTAGAGTGTGCGTCGTACTCTACTTGAATAACAAATAACCTTAGAGTAAAAAACCAACTTCAAGGAATGGCACTAAAAATATCATAAATGTTTAAAATATTTAGACTTGTGTAGCTTTTTTAAAACCACTCGACCGATTTTGAAATGAAATGAAATGAAATGAAATGAAATGAATGGTTTATTTGCAAGGATACAGTAATTGAGGTCATAAGGTGTTATCAGAAGTGTGTATCAGTATCCAACCTGTACACAGGCGTGCAAAACAAATTTATACATTAAAAAAAACACTAATATTGTCAATACCATATTATAAGATTGTATTTATGTCAAAATTAAGATTAAAATGAAATGATAATATTTATGCATTCATGTACTCTTGAATAGAATAGAAGCACTTTTCACTCAACCAACTTCTTATAGCTCTTTTAAATTTATTACCTACTAAAGATTTTAAGTCACCCGGTAATTTATTATAGATTTGTATTATCATATAGTATGCATTTTTTTTGATGTATAAAATGGGACCACCGCTGAAGTATGATCTACCAAAAAAAATTATAATAATCAAAATCGGTTCATAATGGGCGGAATAATCGCGTAACATACATACAAAAAAAACATAATCGAATTAAGAACCTCCTCCTTTTTTGAACTCAGTTGAAATCGACTTGTATGTAACACGAATCAAAGCTCACATTACAATACTTTGCTTTGAGTCGAGTTGAGGTTGAGGCGTTAAGGTGTGCGATCTTTATCGTCTTGCCGCAGCTCGCAGCTGTGTGGCCAGACCTTTTGTGCCTAGGCCAATGCAGCGGAAAGCGGCTGATTTATAGCAGTGGGGTTAGACGGGGGTCCCCACCGCAGTCGCTCTAGCAAGCAGATTTACGCTGGAGTTCAACCTAGGCTAGATTAATTGAACGGAAATATATTTATGTCAGCCAATGGCAACAAATGTTAATTACAAGTCGATTAACGGCTATCCTGCATCTAATTAACTTTAACTTTATATACTAGCGACCCGCCAAGGCTTCGTACGGGTGCAATGCTAACACTAAAACCTTTCTCTTGAATCACTCTATCTATTAAAAAAAACCGCATCAAAATCCGTTGCGTAGTTTTAAAGATTTAAGCATACATAGGGACACAGGGATATAGGGACAGAGAAAGCGACTTTGTTTTGTAGCGATATTACTACTTTAGTGCACCGTCTACCCAAGTTCTAATCTCTCAGTTTCATCCATCCTATAAGGTTGTCTGGAAGAGATCGCTAAAAGCGATTAGACCACCCATTGTACTTTAGATAATGTTAATATCCATATTGTGTTGTTTTTGGTGTAGGTACAATAAATAGTTGTCGTATTGTATTGTATGTACTTTTTATCACTGATTTCGCGTTTTTTTTATGATAGTAAGTATATTGAAATGTGTATATGAAAGTACGTATTTATTTATATGGATACGAACAGCGCCCGTGATTGCACTCGCGTAGTACCCGTTCCCGTGGGAGTACAGTGATAAATATAGGCTATGGGACTGGCTGATAATGTAGCTTTCCACTGTTGAAAGAGTTTTTAACATCGATTTAGTGGTTTAGGCGTGAAAGCGCAACAAACAAAGTAGCTTTGGTATTATATAATCCTTACTTATGTTACAAATGAGAGAGTAACTCTGTATGTCTGCGTAACGCAATCACGCCTAAACTACCTACTAAATATCTTTAAGTATTAAACCAACAGGAGACGTCACGCGCACTAGTTTCTGTGCAAAAAAGTCTGCCAATTTCTACACGGGGACGAGGCAACGCACACAAATAATGATAACACAAATGCATTTTTTTGACAAAACAATTAAACATTAGCTTGAACTACATGCACACAAATACATTCACCAATCCGAGCACTCCGTGAACTCAAAAAAACTAGTAGTATAAGTATAAAAGGTATGATCGTTCACCTACACTTTTTTTTGGCCGAGGAACGCCTGTCAGTGGCGTCTCCAGTTGGTTTAATACTCAAAGCGAAATATTCAGCAAAATGAAAGTTTTACAACCAAAGAGATTAAAATATAATAAGGCATAGAGGGGACAAAGCGAGAAAAATTTGAAGTCAAAAGTTATTCCAAGTGGAATAAGTCTAGTACAATTTCGACCGAATGACAGCTCGCGTTCCTACTAACTGTCATGACAAGGACATGACGCTTAGGCTTCAAAGTTTTGTATGAAAATATTCCCAATGCCCCCTCTATGCCCTATTTTATTTAAATCTCTTTGTTTACAACAAACATGGCGACCCTCTTCAGATTCCCGCCAAAAAGCATAGATTTCTCATTCTATTCGATTGACGTTATGTTTTACATTACAAAGCTTCTTGGTTAGGATCTCTATGATCCTAGATCAAAAGACTGGATTTGTGTAAATCAGATAGATTAGTGAGATTATTCTGAACTCTTGTAATCGCTACTAAGTAATAAATCTTTCTCTGGCAACTACAAAGATAAAAACTTTTTTCGATAAGTACCTAGAAAAAGAATTTAGGATCTCTGAAAAAGATTTTGTTTTCCCAGGCGTGAAATAAAATAAGAAATTATGTCAAGAACAGATAAAAGATTGTAAATCAGTAAAATTAACTTATTACAAAAGCTTTAATATAAAGCGTTAATTAATTTTTAATTCTAGTTATATCTATAAATTATAATATCATGGCTTTTACCCTGCGACATTTATAGATAGATTATGTAATGATTTCGTTAATTTTTCCCCAATTCCCGTTTCAATTTACAGAAACTATAAATCCCTACATAGTATAAAACAAAGTCGCTTTCTCTGTCCCTACATCCCTATGTCCTTATGTCCCTATGTATGCTTAAATCTTTAAAACTACGCAACGGATTTTAATGCGTTTTTTTTAATAGATAGAGTGATTCAAGAGGAAGGTTTTAGTGGTAGCATTGCACCCGTACGAAGCCGTGGCGGGTCGCTAGTATATACTAAAGAAGTATACGGAACAAGTATTTCTTGTCATCTTAGCTGCAGACAAGATGCTCGGCTAATTATGTAAGTTCCCCGACTTAATGCATACAAATGTCATAGCGTAAACCACTTGAATTGAATCGAGACCTCTGAATCGGAACCGTAATGGCTGCCTTCGATAGATTTCACAACTTTGCCAAGCTTTAAAAGGTCTTTTAAATGTTATACATAGCGATAACGATCATAAAGTCATAGTTAAACGACGTTGATTGGATGGGATGAACTATTAAACTGTAGTTTTTAGGGTTCAGTACTCAAAGGGTAAAAACAGACCCTATAGAAACGGACCCAATAAGAACAGTGATAGCCTTACGGTTAAAGAGCCTGCTTCACATGATGAAAATTAGTGAGGCTCGGGATCGAATCCTGGCATGTACCTACCAATGAGTTTTTCAAAACTTACGTACATATTTATCACTTGCTCGACAGTGAAGGAAAACATCGTGAGGAAACCCGCAGGTCCCAGAATGAATTCTGAGACATGTGTAAGCAGACCCGGTCCGGCGATGGGCTCACCACCTATCACGTTTAGGGGTCCAAAGAATATCTGGTGAAAAGCGGGTATATCCAGAAATGGAATACCTCTGCCTACCCCTTCGGGGATATAGGGCTTGAGATTATTAATTTTTTTTTATACGGAACCCTTTGTGCGCGAGTCCGACTCGCAAGTCGCACTTGGCCTGTTTTTTAGAAAACTGAATCTAAATCCATTGCGTGTTGTAAGCGATATAAGCCTACAGACAAACGACATGAAGCGACTTTAATTTATACTATGTAGAGATAATCCTAACTAATATCATAAATGTGCAATTGAGCGCTTAAACTAAAGCGAATTTAAAAATTCATTCACCAATGGAAAGCTACATTGTCAGCGAGTAAGATAGACTATATCTCATCCCCGTATTCCCACGGGAACGGGAATTACGCGTTTGAAACCGCAGGGCGCTGCTAGTTACATATATTTTGACAAGTCGTACACTCATGCGTCAAGTTGTTGCAACATGCGCGATTAACCACATCAGTCATCAGTTAATCCAGATAAGTCCTAGCACTTGTCTACCCTAATGACTCGACAACAAAGTCCAACTTTCCGTGAACCAACTGTTAATCTAACTGCAGTAGAAATTATCTCATAAAAGCTCGGAAGGAAAACTCGGTCTCTAGCGGTAATCAAGAAACTATTAACCATAATGAAACTGTACCATTTGTTTTCTTAATTGGTGAAAACAGATAGTAGAGATGCAAGGGTTGTGTTCACTGCAATTTAAAAAAAATATATACTTAGATAAATAAAAAATAAATAAATAAATAAATAATATCACGCCTTTCATCCCCGAGGGGGTAGGCAGAGGTATTCCATTACTGGATATACCCACATTTCAGGAGACATATTGGACCCCTAAACGTGATAGGTGGTGAGCCCATCGCCGGACCGGGTCTGTTTACACATGTCTCAGAATTAATTCTGAGACCTACGGGTTTCCTCACGATGTTTTCCTTCACCGTCGAGCTAGTGATAAATATGTACGTAAGTTTTTTGAAAAACTTATTGGTAACTACATATACTTAGATAATAATAATAAATAAGTTGGACACAATTCACACCCGTACATTTAGTCCCAAACTAGGTAGAGCGTGTAGGTACAAAAAAAAGTGTTAGACATACTAAAATTAATATGAAACTCCCAGACGCGAAGCCAACAGACATGTTCATGCACACAAATTTTTGCCCCGAGCGGGGATCAAACCTAGACCTCCAAAAATTTATATTAAAGAAATGGGCTCACGAGCTGTCACGTTTAAGAAAAGTGGGTATATCCAGGAATATAATACAGCTGTCAAACCCCTCGTAGATAGAATCCTGAACATTTTTTTAATTAAAAATACACAATGTATCCATATGTGGTAGGTACTCGTCGCAAAAAACTAATAAATAAAAATTAAATGAATCCATACTCGAGGGCTTTACGAGTACTTATTATCCAACATGGCTTCATCAACAAATCAGATCGATGATACAAATGCAAAGTTTCAAGTCTATACGACAATTAGAAGTAGGTGAAATTCTACTTCCAATATTACTATACATAGTGTTAGAATGGTTCAGAATGAGACAAAAAAATATTTCGATATCAATACATATTTTTGGATAAAATATAATTGACAAAGTCAACCGCCTTCAACCAAAGAGCATCTAATCACTTGCGGCCTCTCTGTCCACAGAACTCTAGTCTCTGTCATATTTTAATACCTGGATATAAAACGGTATTTCATCGTAGCAGCGCTATCTCTTAGTTTAAAGCATTAACTCAACGACCAACGCCATCCATGGTCTGAGCGTAGTACAAATACATGCCGAAGAATAGGATAGCGTATATGTCGCAGTCGGATTGTATAATCCGCTGTATTACATTACGGCTAGCCGTTATCAAAAACAGGGCAGTTTTGAAATGCGGCAGTTCAACGATTAGCCGGATTGTCATTGCGATGCTTTCTTTAATAAGGCGGGCCACATTTAGCCGCATCCTACTACTACCACAGAATAAGTAATACTACGTACTTCTACTTAGATTGTCGGGTGCCCATAAAACAATACAATACAAAACAATAACTCTTTATTGTACACCAAAAACAACACAATATGGATACCAACATTAACTAAAGTACAATGGTCTCATCGCTTTTAGCGATCTCTTCCAGACAATCTTAATACCCATACTCAGGAATAAAACAATGTTTAAAATGGGACAGCCATCTAAAAATACTTATACAATTAAACTTTTCTAACCATTTTATACATAAGTTTATATTTTTTATTTGTTTATATATGGTGTAATTTTTCAGTTTTCGATTGAAGTTTATATTTTACTCGCACCGCCCCACGGCTTCACCCGAGTAGTTCCCGTTGCGGTGGGAATACAGGGATAAAATATAGCCTATGTGTTTTCTGATGTTTTCTATATGAAGCTATATCATTATATAAAAAAATCTTATACTTAACTACATCTTTCGAAAAATCATAATAGTAACCTTTTGAATAGTGTAACAACCTAAAAGTAACCTGACGGAGTAAAAAATCACCTAAAAGGTTACAAAAGTAACCTTCTGCATCACTGAAATGGCAGCGCCAAGAATCAGAACTAAAACCTGTCAAAGAGGCGGCTAAAGTTTCGCTGTATTACGTTATGGCTAGCCGTGTTGAATAACGTATGGCGGCGAATACATTCCGGCGGTTTTTTATTTAGCTGCATTCAATCCGGCTAATCGTTGAACCGCCGCATTTCAAAACGGCCCTGTTTTTGATAACGGCTGGCCGTAATGTAATACGGCGGATTATACAATCCGACTGCGACATATACGTTGCTTCCAATTTCGTTTAATAGATAAATATCTAGTTCTAAGTGAGGTTAATGTAAACGTGAAGGAAAATATCGTACGGAAACTGGGTTTGTAGCGTCCGATTATTTGATCAGATTATCGTAGCAACGAATAGTAGCACATCGTTGCGTCATAACTATTTCCGTTGACAATAAAATAAAATTCTATTGCTCATGGTCCGGAGCCCGGATTTGAGATCTATTTATTTTGAATGTTACGAGAAATTGGATTTAAAACTTTACTCTCATTCCAATAAAGTCGTAAATGCAAGAAATGGCAGGCAACGTGCGACGAATTTTGGCCCATTTCTTTGTGTGCCATCTCGACCAGACCCGTCCCATCCCGTCCCATGTCCTTGTCATCTCAACTCTTTCCGTGCCATCTCGACCGGACCCGTCCCCTGTCCTCCGTTGCCATACCGTCTTGTCCCCTCTCGTGCCATTTCGACCAGAACCGTCCCATGTCTTCCGTTGGCATCCCAAAACTTTTCCTTACTGTCTTGTCCTCTTTCGTGCCATCTCGACCAGATCCGTCCCATCCCGTCCTATGTCATCCCTTTGCCATCCCAAGTCTTTCCATACCGTCTTGTTCACTATCGTGCCATCCAGACCCGTCCCATCCCGTTGTCCTCCGTTGCAATCCCTACTCTTTCCAAACCGTCTTTCCCCTCTCGTGCCATTTCGACCAGACCCGTCTTTTGTCCTCCGTTGGCATCCCATCTCTTTCCGCCCCTCACATCTCTGAACGTGCCGTCCTTTTCCACACGTGTAAGTTCTGTTTTTTAAATGATCATGTTCTTAACGAAGACATCAAAACATTTTAATGGCTTACTTCGCTTGTACGCTTCAACCCTTAACCTGTCGTTTCGTTTGCCGCAGTAAGTGCAGTATAACCGGAATTTAGTACCGCTGTTATACCCCTACTTTATACCCCCGATTTATAACCGTTTGCACTAAACTGTACGACTTGTACTTCGCCACTTGCGTAATGCACTTTGCTTGGATTTAGAACCTACGACGGTGTCAGTAACTTCTAAGTTTGTAGATTGCAATTATTCAGCAATTTCCGAATACAACACCGTGGCCAAACTCACCGCTCTGACAGTGGTGTATATTAGTGTTATATTATGTGTAGTTAGGTACAGCAGAAGTTCAATTAAGTTTAGTTCGATTTAGTTTTGACAGGCGTATTCACGGAGATTCGATATTCGACTCGGAATCGGAAAATCTGTCGAATCCTTATGTCAAATATGACATCTGTGAATAGCCCATCTCGAAACCTTTCGACAGATTTTCCGATTCCGAGTCGAATATCGAATCTCCGTGAATACGCCCGCTGTTGGCTCAGTTGGTAGTGACCCTGCCTTCTGAGTCTGAGGCCAACATTTGTGTGCATGAACATAATATATGTCTTCGTGTCTGGGTGTTTAATATTTATTTAAGTATGTTTATCAGTTTTACAGGCTCTGCCTAGTTTTGCAACTGAGCATCCGTGAGTAAATTGTGTCCCACAATTTATTTATTTATTTATATTACGTATGCAGCCCATCGCCGGACCAGGGTGCCATTACTCATACCACAGATCCAACTCTGAAAGATTAAATTTTTTGATTGTTTGTATTGAATATGATATTCTTTCACCAATGGAAAGCTTAGTTTATTGGGAGTAACAGTACGACTTGAGCTATAATTGTCCGATAGGAATGGGCCTTACGCGGGTGAAATTGCGGAGTACAGCTACTTTCCTTTATATAAATAACATTATAATAATTGTAATAATAATAACTGTGGGACACAAGTCACAAACGGTTATTTAGTCCCAAACAACTGATAAACATACTTAAATAAATATCAAACGACCAGACACGAAGCCAACAGACATGCACACAAACGTTGGCCCCGAGCAGGGATCGAACCCGCGACCTACGACTCAGAGGGCAGGGTCACTACCAACTAAGCCTACAGGCCTGCCAGTCATTTATCCAGTACTTACTTACAATCCAATGGCATTGGGTTATTGCACCTATTAAAATTAAATTAAAACAACTATTTTAGTCGTAACACTGTGTTAATGTAAACCAACCTTTACATCGCAGATTTAAATCCCAAGCTAGACCCCACTATTTAGCTCTTTAGCAGTGATTTTAAATCACTTCAGCTGGAATCTTTTAAAATAAATTCTTTTCAACTCGATCCAGCAGTGTCTGATAAATCGCAGGGACTTACCGAAGTCACTCGATCGAAACCCGATAAAACAGCGAGGCTTTACAAGTAAACTCATCCCTTATTCTCTCGCCCTAAATACACTTTTTATTGGAATCTAATTTCATCCCGATAAGTTGGACAGGGGCGGACTAGGAGCATACGATACAACAAAATATTGGTTTAAGTTATCTGTGGGGAAATTTAATTAATTTTATTAAATTATTTCTGTGTAGACTTACATACTAATTTTATGACGATAAATTTAAAAACTACGTAGTCAAGTTGCTGACGACAAGTCTAAACATATAGCGGTCAATACTAACTTGTACCTACTTAATCAGTTAAGAACCGCTAGTTCCAATTGGAACCGGGACACAATTAAAGATCAATTGAGTCTGTGATTCATGGTCTGAGAGGTTAATAAGATTGTTTGACGATAAAGAACAAAAAAAAAAGCACACTCAATGATGATGCCAGTTCCTATTTGATTCAGTGGGCAAACCAGGGTAAGTGAATGAAAAGTAGTCAAGTGAGAGTCGGACTCGCCCACGAAGTCTTCCGTACACTATACAATTAAAAAAGTATTTTGTACAAACACATTCTGTGAAAATTTCTACTGGGTCCTTTGGGTACGACACCCTAATAAAAAGTACCTATATTAAAATTTTGCTAACAATTTCAAGGAACCAGCGAGGTAAGGTATAACGAGAGCTTAAGAGACAACCATTTTCATTTCTAATACTTATGAGTTAAAATCTACGAGGACCGTTGCTAAGCCTGGTCAAAAAAATTTAATTTAACGTTCTAGAATTAAGACGGACGTATCGAAATTAATAATCGAAGTATCGAGAATAATATTGGTTTACTCATTTGGGCATCCTGAATAGGGCCAGCGGTTGTATTCGCGTATGATGGAGGAACAACACATACATAATCTACCTACGATACGTATTAATATATTTTTTAATTAATTCTTTGTAGCACTAAAGGATAGGGGGGCACAGGGGAAGATTGCTTAGGGCATCAAGTTACTCTAATCCGGCACTGGGAAGGAAAGCTCAGCAGTGGGTTGTTACGGGTGGATGATGATGATGACTCCCCAAGTTCATCCCTGAATGCGCCCCTGTGTATCTCTATCGGTGCGTTCATCAGGAGTCGATCCATCACTCTCAGTTGAATCCGAGTAATTTAAACTTTCCTCCGTTTCCTTTGATTTTTTTGTGCGTAATTTTTTTTGTTTTATTAAGTCATTCTTTCGCTCTGTCTGTCTACGGCGGAAGGTAATGAGGCTGAACCATGTTTGTATCCTCCTTCTGATGTTATAAATCTGAAAATCTGTTGGTTTATTCTTCTTATAACACTTCTTCGCAAGGGTTGGAATGCCGTCATTTTGTGCATAGATACCTATATTGGAAGACTGAGAAATGATAGGTAGCAATTTTAAAACGGTTAGGTGAACTTCGTAAATCATATTTCACATTCTTTAAATATTTAGTGAGCCCAATTTTCATACGTGAAGCTTGGGTTCATATCCCGCCGGGGCATGTACCAAAGAGTTTCTCAAAAACTTACGTACATATTTATCACTAGCTCTACGGTGAAGGAAAACATTATACCAAGGCCTTAGATTTGATTCTGGGACATGTGTAACAGCACCTGTCAAGTTGATGGGTCCAAAAATACTCTAGTAGTAAGAAAATACATTTAGAAATGCATCCCTGGCAGTCCTCTTTCCCGGATAAGGCGAGTGTATATTTATTTTAGTGTTCACGAAGTACTTACGACACGACAGGCGCCGCGTAAAACAAATTAAAAAAGAAAAAACACAGATTCTCGTAATTTTCCTGCAACAACTTGTGACCTCCAAACTTCGCGTTAAAAATGTATTTTAAAAATCCGGCGAGAGCGACCTGTTTAAAGGCACACAGCTTAACTTATTATTATTATTACTTTTTCTGGATTCAAGTTTTTCCGTTTTTGTTGTGTTTACGCACAATCGTGGTTTCAAGGGCGGTCATGACCGGGCTCCCCTGGGCTGGATTAAGGCCAACCACAGATAATGTTGGCTAATTCATCATTTCAGCTAATTGCTGTCCACTGCTGGACAAAAGCCTCAACCAAGGAGCGCCAACCATTTCGGTCTTGGGTAGCCCGCATCCATCCACTGCAAGCCACCTTCTTTAGGTCGTAGGTCCATCGTGCCGCAGAGCGCGCGCCGTACAATTCGTTTGCCTAAACGCGGTCTCCACTCCAATACGTGCGATTCCAGCGGCCATCAGTCCGCCTGGAGACATGACCAGCCCACTTCCACTTCAGCGTACTGATTCCGATGTCGGTGACTCTCGTTCTCTGTCGAATGACTTCATTTCGAATTCTGTCGAGCAGATAAACCCCGAGCATCGCGCGTTTTATCGCACGCTGAGCGACTTTGAATTTGTGGATCAATCTAACGGTGAGTGTCCACGTTTCGGCTCCGTATGTCATTATGGTTTTCTAATTAATCAAGAACAGTGATAGCCCAGCGGTTAAGTAGCCCGCTTCTCATGCGTGAGGTCTTGGATTCGAGTCCTGGCATGTACCAATGAGTTTTTCAAAAACTTACATATTTATTTAGCTCGATCGTTAAGGAAAATATTGTGAAGAAACCCGCAAGTCTCAGCATTATTTCTAAGGCATGTGTAACGGATCCGGTCTGGCGATGGGCTCCCTACCTATCACGTTTGAGGTCCATAAAATATACTAGTGAAATTTGGGTATTTCCAGAAATAGAATACCTCTGCCTTCCACCTCCGGTTACAATGTATGAGATTTATTTCTTATTTTTTTAATACAATATTGTGATTTATTACTTTTAATTAGTGATGCACCGCGCGGTTCTAATGCGCACCGTAGGTACCAATTAAAAATCAATTGTGTCTATGATTCTTGGTTTGAGAGGCTAATCGAATTGGACTCTTTGGGCCCCTTTGGACTGGATCTCAAATATGTGACCAGGACTCGAAAGCAGGATTCGCCTTTGGGTGGTTTAGTGCTGTGTATGATAGATGATTTTGATTTAATTTACATACAGTCAAGCACAAGCACAAGCACATGAAGCTTTATACACTTGTAATAAGAACGTTACAATGGAATATAATAAGAACGTTACAACGTCCAATGTATCAAGATCCTCGTGCCCTTGACTATACATGACCACTGAATTTTACTAGAAACATCTTAAAGATGAGAAAAAAAGTAGAGTCCGACCGAAACTGGTTTTCCGGCCGAAACCGAAACTCACGTGGTCCGAAACCGAAACTCAAGTATAAAATTCCTTAAAATACTGAAATTTGGTGCATTTTTCCCTTATTTCTGTATTAATTAGGACATGAATTTAAAAAATATTAACGCACGACAATTCCCGAACAGGGCCACCGCAGCGTCCGCTAAAGCGTTGCTGCGAGAAACGAAGCTAGGCGAGCGTGCACGACAACTTCCGAAATTTGTTTCAGTTTCGGCAAAAGTTTCGGCCAATTTTGACCGAAACCGAAACTGCCGCCGAAACTAGATTTTTGGCCGAAACTCGGCCGAAACTGGAACCGAAACCGAACTTTCGGTCGGACACTAAAAAAAAACCATTCCGTTTAGTTTCCCGAAAAATACTCGCTGACTCATCGGTCAGTCCATTCTTGTAAACGTTTTTGTTCGAGAAAAATACGGTAATGTTTCGTTTTTCTTGTCTCTATACAGATTGTACCCTACTGACCTCTAAGCCAACTGTGTTGAAGTATTCGAGGAACACGTAAACAACAACTCGTAACTCCTGGTTCGACACGGATCTTTGCGATGTCTAAGGCCCGACTGCACCAACACTAAACGAGAGTTAGAATAACAGGGATAATCCGTGTAAACATTAGGATCAAATATATTTTTTTATAAACTTTAATAGGTATAGAATTTGTCGTCTATTAATATTTTTGATTATAAGTAATTAGTTTTTTAGTAAGAAAAAAATTTAAAAGTGCAAAAATATATATGGAAAGTTGGTAATGGGTAGAGCAGATGCGACGTAAATGTCTTTGAGAAAAAATGAAAATTTGTTACCATATAACGGTACACGTCAAAATGGCCAAAACGTTATATTATTTAACTTTTTTAAGCCGCTTGGATAAATTTTTAGCGTTGAATATTGTTTTAACATTATTTTAAAATGTATCGAATAAAAAATATCATGCATTTTCCATGTTACCAGCTACAAAGCTTTTACAAAAACTACCACAGTTGTGAAAGGTTTTTTTAGGCTTAAAACCACATTACTCAGATTTGTACCATTAAAACAACACTGTTTTATTCCTGCAAAAGTGGAAATGCTTGTTTCATTATTATATATTCCATGTTGCAAAGAAAACAAGATTAAGCTTCATTTTTTTAAAGCGTCATCACATCAAAACAATATTAAATTCGAACTAAAGGCATCATAGTACTAAGACTTGTTATAAGAGATGGTGGGATATCATATCATCACTATAGGACTATAGGACACTAACTTCATCAGGCTGATTCAGGTGTTTAATTAACATTAGGTATATTAATGCTCATCAGCTAGTTCCCGATTATAGTAATAAACCAGTGGTTGTTCAAAATTATTGTTTTAACGGTCGATTAGTGTTGGTGCACTCGGGTTGTAAAGTCAAACCGTATTTAAAATTAACTAAACTAAGTGTTCTGGTATTACGAGTTACGATGCTGTTATGGTTCTTTTACACGAATGTCCAGTGTATTTACTGAACCTAATTTTTAGCTGGTACTAATTGCGGGGCCACAAAGTGTTATATAGGGCATTGAAGTCATATATATATATATATTATATACTAGCAGCGCCCCCCGCGGTTTCACCCGTGTAGTTCCCGTTCCCGTGGGAATACGAGGATAAAATATAGCCTATGTATTATTCTGATGTATAAGCTATATAACTGTAAGGTTTCATCAAAATCCGTTCAGTACTTTTTGCGTGAAAGAGGAACAAACATCCATCCATACAAACTTTCGCATTTATAATATTGGATACGGATTGCCACATGGAACATAAATGGTTTAACACCCAATAAGAATGAACTGGAAATTATGCTCATAGAAAACAATATTGATATTATACTCATCTCAGAAACACACCTCAACGAAAGCAAAACATTTAAACTGCATGGCTATACTACCTATTACACAAACCATCCAGATGTAAGAAGCCATGGAGGAACGGCTGTCATAATAAAAAGACATATACATCACCACTACCACAGTGAGTTTAAAGAAGACTTCCTACAGGCAACAACAGTGACTGTAGAAGACAGAACGGGTTCCCTCAATGTGAGTGCTGTATACTGCCCCCCACGACATAATATCAAAGCAGATATGTTTGAGCGCTATTTTAACATGTTGGGTCCCCGATACATTAGTGCAGGAGACTGGAATAGCAAGCATACCAGCTGGGGTTCACGAATAACTACCACTCGCGGTCGAGAACTGTACAAGTGCATTACCAGTTTACATCTCAGATCCATATCAACTGGGGAACCTACATATTGGCCTACAGACATTAACAAGATACCAGACCTCTTAGACTTCTTTATCATACAGGGCCCTCTCCTGGAATGGTTCAAAAGTTACCATAGCGATAGAATGACCACCGTTAAACTTGGCAACTCGTACAGCAACATGATCCCTACGACTAAAGGCACGGCCCAAGGCTCCATTATCGGTCCGACTGAGTACTTATTATACGCTAACGATATGTGCAACGCAATAGTGGAGGGTTCTGTATATCAATTTGCTGACGACACTTGTATATTAGAGGCCGACAGAGACTTGTATAAAGCCCAACTTCAATTACAAAAAAACTTTGATTTATTATGTAAGTGGTCACATGATGTTGGTCTGGTCATAAATGCTGATAAAACGAAGGCCATGCATATTCATTCTTCTCAAAACAAGTCGGTTCATCAACCTGTAATAATAGCACATGATCATAACTGTCTGCATACAAAACTCAGCACTTTATGTAATTGTATTACAATAGAATTCGTTCAAAAACACACCTACATAGGGTTAGTCATTGACTCCAGATTTAATTGGGAACCACACATAACATACATATGCATTAAACTAAGATCCATCCTGAGTAGACTTATCATCCTCAAATATAAACTTCCTTATAACACTTTAAGATTACTGTACCTAGCACTTGCTGAATCCATAATAAGTTACGGTCTGTGTAGTTATGGTAGGTCATACAAAACTAACCTAGATCAGATATATAAACTACAGATAAGACTATTGAAAAACATCGTACCTAACAATGTAAGACTAAAGTACCGTAAAGACTACTCAGACCTATTCCAACACTGTCAAGTTCTACCTATACAAAATATGATTAAACTATCTATATTAAAAGAAGAATACGATCAAATAACAACCTTAAATAAAAAACAACGTAATAAAAACTTAAGAATTCTTAAAGACATGAACACTTTCAATTTACCTACTTACAATAATACCTATGGAAAAAGAACATATAACTATATTTTACCTAGGATAATAAATTGCCTTCCAAAAGACATACAAGAAATATACCTCGCCAGCTCTAAAGCAGTCAAAAATATTAAAAAGTATTACATAAACGATAAGAACTTAGATTATATTCTGGAATAAGCATTGATATTGTGCATGCACCTACTACTGTATAAGTAATACTATAATTCCGGACTCACTAGCTGTTCACAAGCCTTCGCTGGTTTTTACAGCTCTTAGTATAAGTTTCAAACTCTGTCAGTATTTAGATCTTTAAATAATTAAATTAAATTAAAATATCATAAAAGGTCTCTCGCATGCACACCTTAGCCTGGAGTCTTGTCTGGACACTTCCTCTGACCACTCACCGGTTATTGCAATTTACAGCGTATCAACCACACACAGGAAATCCCCACCTACAATATACAACCACAGAACAGACTGGGAAGCGTTCTCAGAGTATCTTACCACAGAAATAGAACTGAAAGTTAAACTCAAAACCAAATCTGACATTGACGAGGCTACCTTCTATGTTACCAATAAAATACAAGAAGCTGGATGGCTCTCCACTCCCTATCTGGAACCCAATAGAGGCAACAGAACTATCCCCAGAGAGATCAAAGAAATGATTCACAACAAAAGGCGCAAACGTAGACAGTTGCACAACAGTAGGCGAACCCAAGACAAAACTGAATTTAATAGAACAGCAAGAGATCTAAAGAAGTACCTGCAAGAACATGAAAATAAGAAGTTCACACAGCAGATCGCATCTCTATTCGCAACCAAGGGAAACAACTACTCACTGTGGAAAATAACAAAGTCCTTTAAGAGGCCACAACTACCAATCCCGCCTCTTAAAAATCCTAATGGAACCTGGGCACGACAACCCAAAGAAAAAGCGGAATTATTAGCCGAGCACCTTAGTCGAGTTTTCACACCAAATGCATCCTCTGTGCCAGAAATTGACACTGAGGTGGAGAGAGTCATAAACAGCGATCAACAACTATCCCCCCCCATAAAGCTAGTCACACCAGCAGAACTAGCTAAAGAGATACGAGCACTACCCAACAAAAAAGCACCTGGATATGACCTAATAACCGCTGAGGTACTAAAACGCCTACCGAGAAAAGTGCTTGTATATATCACAATGCTGTTAAATGCCATAATAAGGATACATCACTACCCTAAACTCTGGAAAGTATCACACATCTCCATGATAGCTAAACCTGGCAAACCTCTGACTGAAGTAAGTTCATACAGACCCATTAGTCTTCTACCAACAATGTCAAAGCTGTTTGAAAGAATACTACTAAAACGACTCAAGCCAATTCTGGAGGAAGAACGTATAATACCCGATCACCAATTTGGATTCAGGGAGCAACACAGCACAACAGAACAAGTTCATCGAGTTGTGAACAAGATCAGACAAAGTATAGAACGAAAAGAATATTGCTCTGCCGTCTTCCTTGACATCCAACAAGCATTCGATCGCGTGTGGCACAGTGGCCTTTTATACAAGCTGAAAACCATGCTACCAAACGATTACTACATGATCCTAAAGTCCTACCTAATTGGCAGAATGTTCCAAGTTAGATATGGAGAAGAACTATCGAAAGTCTATGAAGTGCATGCATCAGTACCACAGGGCTCAGTTCTGGGTCCTGTGCTGTACTCCATCTACACCGCGGACCTGCCGCAGACAGAGGGAGTTGTCACGGCTACATATGCTGATGATACAGCCTGCCTAACTAGCGACACCGACCCACAGAGAGCGTCACTTAAGCTACAGGTACATCTTAACAAAATAGACGAATGGCTAAACATATGGCGAATTAAGTCCAGTACAACCAAATCTGTACATATCACATTCACTCTACGAAAGGGACAGTGTACACCCGTGTCAATGAATGGCGAACTTCTACCTAGCAAAGACTCCGTCAAATACCTGGGCCTACACCTAGACAGAAGACTCACGTGGCGTAATCATATAAAAGCCAAAAGAAATGAAGCAAACCTACGTTACAAAAGCTTATACTGGCTAATAGGAAGGCAGTCACCACTATCCCTACAGAATAAACTACTTGTGTACAAGTGCATTCTGAAACCCATATGGACGTACGGAATAGAACTATGGGGTTCAGCCAGCAACTCTAACTTAGAGATACTGCAGAGGTACCAGAATATTGTACTAAGAAGCATCTGCAACGTGCCTTGGTTCGTAAGAAATGACGAGATCCATGCATACCTGGAAATGCCAACAGTGAGACTGGAAGTACAAAGCTACTGCACCAAATATAAAAATCGCCTAAAGCACCATAGCAATGAGCTAGCAAGGAACCTACTCCAACCCTTATTACCAGTGGATAAAAGACTGAAGAGATGGCACATACTAGACCTTGATCAGAGAACATGATGATGACATCTAAACTAAAATTAAGAGTATGATGCTCAATGGAGTATCACCCATTCAAGACAGACATAATATCCATCCCATCTGATTATGGCTGGACAGCCGATTGCAGATTGAATAAGAGGAAAAAAAAATTATAATATTAATAGTAGGATTAATAATCAGGAAAACTCACAACGAGCTGTTATTCTCAGAATGTTATACTTGCAGCATAACATTATTGTGAAGTAAATTGCTGCATAATAAATAACAAACCAGGTATATAATAACGTCAGCGAAAGAAGCGTGGAATATTTATGAGAGCTTATTGAGTTTCAGTGAGTTCCAGTTGAACATGGAGGGTAATTTCTCTATACGCTATTATTAATAATTAAATGTATATCTTCGCCATGAACCACTAACAGTCGAATTACCGTTAGGTCGAAAATTTTCACATCGAAAAACCCCAAGTCGACCATCATGAGCACAAACGTCATAAGCAGTGCCTAGTTCTACCAAGATAGTGGGTTCGATTCTGCATTACAGCGACTAAACTAATTTTAGTTTATTCTTGTCTTTATTTTACCTCAAAAAAAGAAAAGGGATAGAAGATAATCTACCGAATTTAGTCCTGTCAGAGGCTGTATTTTAGTCGTGACTTATTTACTTATGCACTAAACACGTTATGAAATGCCTTAGTTGACAGGACTAATTTTAATTTGACAGGACTAAATATCACTCGTCTCTTTTCTTCTCTATGAGAAAGAAAATGACAGGACTAAACTAAAATAAGTTTAGGCGCTGAAATGCAGAATGGAACCCAGTATCTATATTATAAAATGATAAACTGACTGACTCATTGGTGATGTATGAACGCACAGCCCAAGCCGCTGGGTCTAGAGACTTGAAATTTTGCACATAGATAGCTTATACAGTGTAGGCATCCACTAAGAAAGGATTTTTCAAAATTCAACCCTTAAGGAGGTGAAATAAATGTGTACTAGTACTAAATAATGATATTCTAAGTGACTTGACTACCTCATACCATTTCTGTTCCATATGAATAGACGTTTACTTATAATAATGTGGATCTGATGTACAGCTATGGGATCAACAGCGCAATATGTTAAAATGCGCAGCATTAACTGAAGGCTGCTACAATTTTCCATATATCAAATGCATCTGCTCTCCCATGAGTAGGTTGTGTGTTGCGGATAAGCTGCGGGTTCAGTCGGTTTTTTAAATTGCTAAGGGGGAAAGAACTTAGAACATTCATATTTTAACTCTAATACACAGAGTTTATAATAATATTATGCTGACGCCTTTTATCCTCAAGGTATTCTAGTCCTGGAGATACCCCCTTTTCACTTGTATATTTTTGGACCCCTAAACGTGACAGGTGATGAGCCTACATGCCTCGCAATCAATTCTGGGACCTGCAGATTTTCACACTCTTCTTCTTTCTTGAATCACAGCTAAAGCACTCATCAAACTTTCATTGGGAGGTATCTAGGATGCCACAGACATACAGCAGACCAAAGAGATTTAAATATAATAGGACATAGAGGGGGCATTGGGAATATTTTCATAGGAAACTTTGAAGCCTAAGCGTCATGTCCTTGTCATGTCAGTTAGTATGAACGCGAGCTGTCATTCGGTAGAAATTGTACTAGACTTATTCCACTTGGAATAACTTTTGACTTCCAATTTTCCTCGCTTTGTCCCCTCTATGCCTTATCATATTTTAATCTCTTTGCAGCAGACACACACACACCCCTTTCTTTGCGTCGGAGATTAAAAACCGGCCAAGTGCGAGTCGGACTCGCGCACGAAGGGTTCCGTACCATTATCTATGAAAATGGCAATAAATATTTATTTGATTTAGATTTTTAGTATTTGTTGTTATAGCCGCAACAGAAATACATCTGTGAAAATTTCAAATGTCTGACTATCACGATTCATGAGATACAGCCTGGTGACAGACAGACGGACGGACCGACAGCGGAGTTTTAGTTATATGCTCCCGTTTTACCCTTTGGGTACGGAATCCTAAAAAAATAACATAGATACAAAGTATATAAACAAATTGTCTGATATCCTAGTTCAAGTGCAACACACAAAACAACACCAGTTCAATTAGCGCGAACACTCGCGTGGCGTATTGTGCGGGCTTGTATTATTACGATGCGCCGGGGATGCACTCTAATTGGCTGCATTAGCGTAACACGCGCTCTATTGCCGACTATTTGTAAGTCTAGCGTTTGCTGCTACCGTAATCCTACTATCCCACTAATATTATAAACTCGAAAGTTTGTATGTACGGATGTTTGTTCCTCTTTCACTCAAAAACTACTAAATGGATTTTGATGAACCTTTGCAGTTATATAGCTTATACAACAGAATAACACATTAACATTTAATGTCACTAGCTCGATGGTGAAGGAAAACATCGTGAGGAAACTCTCAGGTCCTAGAATTAATTCTGAGGCATGTGCAGGCACCCCGGTACGGCGATGGGCTCACCACCAGTCGCGTTTAGGGGTCTAAAGATTTACTGGTGAAAAGTGGGTGTATCCAGAAATGGAATACCTCTGCCTATCCCCTCTGGGATATAAGGCGTGAGATTATTATTTATTTATAAGTGGGTGTTTCCTAAACGACAATGATGCTTGGAATAGATAAACTCCAGCACAGCGCAATATACGATAGCGAAAAATAACCAATTTATGTAACCCAATTTAGTAAGTAAGAATTGATTAAAATAATAATGTGTTGAGGAGTTTCTTGCCCCGCATCTTCTCCTCAACCATATGCTGAAGCGGTGGAGTTGAAATGACTTCCAATAAGCTGACTTATAAGTCCCTACTTTAAATAAAACATATAGACTTCGACTGTTTCTTGTTTGATAAAATTCGGCCCCAATGACCAAAGGCAAAGGAAAAAAGAAACGAAATGTATCTACGTGTTGTACATGTCCCGTACATGTTTATTGGCGGGATTAGGCGGGAAATCCCTGGGTTTCCGGCGCCGGAAGTGACGACCGTTCGGTGGACCGGAAGTTCCATTGTTTACCGCGCTTTTGGGGAGGTAGATTAGTGGGTTGTCAATAGATGTAGCTAATGGACAAGAAAATACGAGTATATCCTTAAGGCTAAATTGGAATTTTAAAAAGTATTATCACGCCTTTTCCCGAGGGGGTTGACAGAGGTATTCCATTTCTGGAAATACTTAGATTTTGCCTGAGAGTCTTCTCATGATGTTTTTCACTGGTAAAAATGTAAATAAGTAAGTTTTTATAAAAACTTATTTGGAAATTCCCTCACTCGGCTTCGAACCCGAGCCTCATGAAAGCGAGCTAAACAAATAAACACGACTTGAGGCACAACCTAACCTAACCTTATAGGGCAAATAGATAAAGGAGTGGTTATATTTTTGTGTCTAAAATAAAAAAAAATCCTTTAATATCTTTGGATATGCAGCAGCAGCCTTTACAGTTAAAGAGCCGTCCGAAAATCAGTAAGGCTCGGGTTCGAATCCTGGCATGTAAGAATGAGTTTTTCAAAAACTTACGTACATATTTATCTCTAGCTCGACGGTGAAGGAAAACATCGTGAAGAAACCCGCAGGTCTCAGAATTATTTCTAAGACATGTGTAAATAGACCCGGTCCGGCGATGGGCTCACCACCTATCACGTTTAGGGGTCCAATGTATGTCGTGAAATGTGGGTATATCCAGTAATGGAATACCTTCCTACCTTCGGGGATGAAAGGCTTGAGAGTATTTATTTTTTTATTTTATTTTATCTTTGGATAAGTATATATAATTTAGCCAGTGCAAAGGCGTTAAGTTTTCCTCCGAGAAATTCATGTAAATTAGCCGAGCTCAGGTTCAAAGTATATTAAACAGAACAGTGTAATAGGAGAACGCGGTGCTTACCCTAATTAGAAGTCAGCCTAACGCTGAAGAAGATGGGATACATAGGTTGGAGTTAAAGCACTGAAACTACACAATTAAATTAACTTTTTTTAGGTATCACTATTTTTAGGTTATTCTGTCCCTGCTTAGCACTTGTTTCTGTTAGTTATAAATATATATATAAAAATAATAATATAATATACAACATGTAAGAGAATAAGCGCAATTCCTGAAATTAGTTTGTTCAGTATCGACTACTTATTCGATTTCAGCTATTTTTAATAGGGTTAAATATTTAAAAAAATGAATTATCGTAGCTGAATTTAGTGCTTTCTATGGAAATCGTGCTTTTATTAATCGATATTTAAGAAAATTGGTTAGACATAACTAAAGTTCGATTGCATCATATTTTTTTTATATTATTATACTTATATACTAAAAGGGGTGTTTTTCTGTTACGCGTTGTATAATTAAAATAATAGTATTATAAAGAGGAAATATTTGTAATATTGTATGTTTGTATATTTGTTACGAATAAACTCACCAATTTTAAAAATGCGTTCTCCACCTAAAGTTATAATATCCCTGAGTAACATAGGCTATATTTTATTTCATTATTCCCACGGGAACGGAAATTACGCGGGTGAAACCGCGCAGAACCGCTAGTTATAAATATTGAATGAATATAGAGAGCTACTGAGCATATGCGAGTATCAGCAATGCAGAAATACCTTTCTGCATTTGACACTCCAAATTTGTTGCATTGTGAGAGAAAATTCGCTTCGGGTGGGGTGGTGGGGGTAGGGTGAGGGCGCAATTGATTGCAGCATCCGTTTCTGTCTGCGAGGAGAGTGTGTTCAAGTCGGGCTTAAGGTGTCTACCTTACCTACCCACGTAAGTCTTTGCGTAAGTCGCGGCCGATCGCAGCCACGCGCGATCGATCGCTTGCGACTGACGCTCGCTCGCGGCTGATGCGACAATAGTCAACGTATGAAAATTTATTGCGCCATTTCCGTAGTCTGCGACAGACGCGTGCGGCCGACGTCTATCATTTTCATACATTGACGTGTCGCATCAGCCGCTCGCGTCAGTCGCAAGCGATCGATCGCGCGCGGAAGTCTACCTTTATAGGTAGGTATTTATTTATTTTACTTGTATATAAGAGTGTGAGAAGAATAGTTTGGAGCAGTGATAGCCTTACGCTTCTCACGATGATAATAAGTGAGGCTGGGGTTCAAATCTGGCATGTACCAATGAGTTTTTCAAAACTTACGTTCATATTCATCACGAGATCGACGGTAAAGGAAAAAGTCGTGAGGAAAATCATAATTAATTCTGAGGCATATGTAACAGACCCGGTCTGGCGATGGGCTCACCACCTATCACATCTAGGGGTCGAATATTCTCGTGAAAAGAGGCTATTTCCAGAAATGGAATACCTCTGCCTACCCCCTCGAGGATAAAAGGCGTGAGATTATGTTTTTTATTTTATTTTTCACAATTCAACCTACGCCTAATTAACCGAGTTTTCAATACTTTTAGGTCTTTTCTTTTTTAATACTTTTCTTACTATTAACCGGTGCCCAGCAGTTTTGCCCACTCAGGTTGCCTTCATTCCCATTCCCCAGGGAATTTCTAAAAATCCCTTCATATCGGTTGCCTACTAAAAAGAACACCTACATACCATATTTCAAGTTTCTAGGTGTTATCAATTCGGAGTAGTACCTACTTATTTCTCTTTTTATCTAGTTTTTATATTTTCCCGTGGGAATCATATATTTCCCTGTAGTAAAAAGTATCCTAAATGCTGACCCAGCTACTCCGTTATCTCCAGACTAAAGTATGCATCTAAAATTGGTATCAAAATTTTATTAAAGTTAATTTTTATTTACTTTCAAATTTTTATTTACTTCTAAAACAAATACCGGTCTTGAATGGTGATAAAAGCATCAAGAGAACCGCCGTCCATCAAGTAATCTTGACAAATTCTTATAGACGACTGTATCCTAAAGAAAAACAAGAAAATCCCCTTTCTACCTACAAAAGAGGAGTGACAACATTAATCCCCGATTCCACTGCGGCTTTTATAAATAAGGAGACTGCGTTATCTTATCTACCCCAGTATTTCAGAATTACCCCGGCTGGGGGGTAATTTCCGAGGCGGGCAATATTTTTTGCGGGGAACTCGGGTTTTGGGAAAAGTTTTTGTAACATTAACGTTGTAGTTATGGTGGCTGTAATAGTTGGGACAGAGACGGACTTGGTACAGTTTTCTTGTTCCACGCTCTAATAAGTAAGTACTTGTTTTCAGGGTGCGAAAACCAAATAGCAAAAAGCTAAACCTTTTTAATTTCGTCCTGTTCGACCGTACGTCTGTGTGTCATTCCATTTGTCACACTTAGCCATTTTGGTCAAAGAATCTTCTTGAATTAATATTGTAAATATGAAAGTAGTTTTTTCTGTCTTTACATTTTCACGTGATCATGATTAAATTTGTCGGGAAGATAACTTGCATCTCGAGGAAGACTTTTCTTTCCGGAAAACGGAGAAGGTCGCGGGCCAAATCCTAACCTGTATCTATACTTCTATAATACTATTATAAAGAGCTAGCTCATTGTAATAATATAATTGTAAGTAACTAATATTGGCGACTTCTCTGATTAAATTGTTCAAAAATTGTAAAGAGCTACGAGTATACTAATATTATAACGAGGAAAGATTTGTATTTTGGTATGTTTGTTACGAATAAACTCAAAAACTGCTGGACCGATTTAAAAAATTCTTTTACCAATGGAAAGCTACAATATCCTTGAGTAACATAAGCTATATTTTATTCTCGTATTCCCACGGGAACGAGAATTACGCAGGTGAAACCTCGCAGACCCGCTAGTCCTAACAAATTTTTTAAATGCAAAAGTGACTTTGTTTGTTTGTTACGCTTCCACGCCTAAACCACCCAACCGATTTTAAAAATTATTTCAGCATTGGGAAGCTACATTATCAAGGAGTAACGCGGGCTATAATTTATTCCAGTATTTTCACGGAAACGAGAACTACGCTGGTGAAACCGCGGGGCTCTGCTAGTAATACATACTCGTAGTAAAAATGCGTAAAAACTCTATCTGTGAAGTATTCATTACTATTCACAAATAAATCGCTGAACCAATCTTCATGAAATTTGAAACGAAGATAGCTTTCGCATTCAGAAAGTAGCGACTTTCTTGCGACTTTATTCTTCATACATATTCTTTTTATTCCGGAACTTACAATTAGAAAGAGTGGCAAAACCTACCCGCAAAATAACGAGTTTTAAACAAAGTTGATTGCAATGAAACTTATAAATAAGGAGAGAAAAGTTTTATTTTGAAATCCCCTTGATACAGAAGTTCCCCGATGTAATTAAGGTTAGGATTGGTACAGCCAGCAAAGTAAGTCAGAATAGCCTACTAATATTAATCCTTCTTATTATCCTACTATGTACGAGTATATCCTATCCTACTTCCTACTAATATTATAAACTCGAAAGTTTGTGAGTATGGATGTATTTTGCTCTTTCACGCAAAAAATACTGAACGAATTTTGATTAAACTTTACAGTTACATAGCTCATACATCAAAATAACATATAGGCTACCTATATATTTTATCCACGTATTCCACGGGATCGGTAACTACGCGGTTTAAACCGCGGGGCGCTGCTAATTCTATATAAACCATTAAGATATCATGTCTGTTCATGGATTTAAAAAAAACATGCCTAATGGTAATATTAAATATCGATTACCATTATTACTTTTACTAGAAAATCTGAAAATATCTCTGTCCGTCTGTTAGCTTTTCACGGCTAACCCGTTTGACCGATTTCGATGAAATTTGTCTGGAGTATAGTTAACATCTGGAGGAAAGCTACTTTTAATTTCGAAAGAAACACGTTGTTCCTAGAGAACGCCATAAGCTAATGGTCACGCTAGACTAGCTAAAGTCTTGCAATATGGTACAGTCATTTCCACCTGAATCTATTTATTTACAGATTATTTACAAATTCCCCGATTTTTATTGTCCTGGCAACACTGGTTTGAACCTCATTTACCATCACGTGCGAAGTTAACAATCGCTGTACAATCTGAATGCTTTGAGCGATATCATGATTGTAATATTGCTCGTTGTTTTAGAGCAAAAACTGTTGATAAATGGACAAAATTTCAGATATTTTTGGACGACTATACGACGAAATCAAATGAAAGGGTTATATTTTAGCATAATATGTATGTATGTATGTAATTTTGTACATGTAGCTGTAGCGACATTACATAGAACGCGCCAATAGACGGCCGAGTTCTAAACCGCGCTATCTGAGTTTTCTGATGAGTTTGTATAAATACAACTGTCCAACATCAACCGTTGGACCGCGGTCCCTAAGGCATGATCACCTCGCCAGGCGGAAGATCTTCCTTTTCACGATGGAGGAGCATTACACCTTCGTACCTCCATATAGCTGTGTATTTGTATGTTCCATCTCAGCTTATCCTACTTTGATGAATGAGGTGACATAGGCTATATTTTTCCCTAGGCGGTTCATAGCAAAAACGTAATATAAAACTTATTCCCTAGACGTAAAGTCTAGTGTGATATGTCCGAATAAAAGCTCGCGTCGGTACTAAACTGAACTGTCGCTTGAGATCAGTTTTTGTATGAAAATATAACCAATGGCCCCTCTATACTCTAGTATATTTAAATCTCTTTGGGTTACCTGTAGTTTAAATAGCAATGTTAACTCCTATGGGTTTTGAGTAAGAGTGAAATGAAAACAGCTAATGTTAAAAACTCACATTTATTTTCAAAGGGAATTTTACATCACAAGAAAAGAAATGTTAACTTAAAGTTAGGCGTTCATTCACAGATATTAAAAATTAAAGCATATTTAGGCGAATAAAATCATGTAAATTTTTATAACTATAAAATCTATAATGTCATTTATCTATTTTTACATTTAATTAAAGTAATCTAACACTGTCGATACAATTTGGTCTGTATAAATTAAAGAAAAGTTTTAAAACTACTGAATTGCGTAAGTCTTGAATAAGATAATTTTATCTGTTAATTTTAAATTACTTACCTCTTTTCAATTTAGAAAAGAGTTGCTTGTTAATTATAAGCAATTATAACTTTGATGTTATTTATATTATTTCGTATATTAACATTGTGAACCGAGACTTATTTAATGTAAAATAATTATCACATTAAATATGATTAATTTAATAAAATTCTGATAGTACTCAAAGAACCTTACCTATCAACACAAAACCATCTAGCTACTCGTAATTCTAAAAGTAATATCTGAATTTAAATCACTGAATACGTTTCGTTTTAGAAATGATAAAATAAGCGTTGTAGAATGTTTTTAGATTATTATTTAATTACATATGTAGTCGTTATTTACATTTTACATTAAAATTTATTATTATTTTGAGTAAAGTTCTGGAAGTACTACCATGTGATATACATATATATTTTATATTTAAACAACATCACTGGACCTCAGCTGAGATTACAATTACCTATCTGAATTTGTTTAACAATCAAAATAATTTATATATATATAATATATATATATATATACTGGATGATTTTTTTTAACGTCTGGAAAAAAATATAACGTATAAGGTATCTAGAGCCGAAGTTATACACGAGATTAATTGTTAAATATAGTCATGTTTAACGCAATTTACAAAATCTAAAAATCTACGGTTGTAGGTAAATTGCGTATAAATGAAAGCTACGAGCCTGTTTCTTTTTAAAATACTATTTCAAATATTTCAGTGTGTACTATTGACTACAATTGAGTAATGTATATTAGTTAAAGCAAGAAAAATTTTTTTTGAGAAAAAAATTTTTTTTTTAAGTAACATTGCCAAATGAATCTATTACACTTACCTATCACACCACATTTTTTTCCAGACGGTAAAAAAAGTCACCCTGTATATATCACTTCTATACATAAGTAATAATATTTTAGATTTATTTTTCAAATTTAATCTTTTGTAATCTTCCACTTCTCAAGTGTTATGCAATAATCAATTATATCTAAAATGTTGTATTGATAATATTCAAAGAAAACAATATTTTCACAACATAAAGCTCGATTTTCGCATACATTTTTATTATTTCCATTTTAAATGTCCTTACAATTTTAAGCTTTAACTAGTATGGCAACTCTTGTAACGTACTTAAATCTAGTATTAGCTATATTATTTACATAGAATATGTACACTTACAATCATATTTCAACATCCAGTCTGTACGTTTATAACAATAACTAGCAATATACCGCTCGAGATTAAAAACTGAAAAAAAACCGATTAGTAAAAAAAAAAAATTTTAGCATTCAGTCTTTACAACTTTATATTACATCTGTTGAATATATCAGAAAAGAAACTTACTAAAATTTCCTTAATTTATAAATTGACAATGACAATACGATTTCTTACATTTTGTTTAATGGCAATAGAATTCGTTGATAGACAATATCAATCGACTTATGTAATACTTGTTTGGCAGTGCATTTTCTATTATAAAAGGGGGGGTTTTAAAACCTGTAGCCACTATTTGGCCAACAGATGTCACCACTGCGTAGGCTTATGTGTCACTAGTGTCAAGTTGACACTAACATGCATTGGATATTTTGACACTAATAATAAAAAAGTAATAACAAAATGAATGAATATACCTATTCAGAAAGGAAACAACTTTGTAGAAACTTAATTTATTTAATTGAATTTAATGATTCTACTCCAATATTGAACTTCATATTTGTAGCATAAAAGCGTACAATTATTATTACCTTCTGCGGGCGTATTCACGGAGATTCGATACTCGATATCGGAAAATCTGTCGAATCCTTATGTCAAATATGAAATCCGTGTATAGCCCATCTCGAAACCTTTCGACAGATTTTCCGATTCCAAGTCGAATATCGAGAATCGAATCTCCGTGAATACACCCCCTGAAATAATACCATGCCTCTTGTCTTAATGGTGCCTCCATTAACCACAATTAAAAAAATGACCAACTGCAGTATCCGACCAAATGAACAGTGGTAGCCTAGCGGTAAAAGAGTTCGCCTCTCATGCATGATGTCTGGGGTTTGAATCCTGACATGTACCAGTTTTTCACTAGCTCGACGCGGTGAAAGAAAATATCGTGAGGAAACCCGCAAGTCCTAGTCATAATTCGGAGACATGTTTAACAGACCCGGTCCGGCAATGGGATCACAATCTATCAAGGGGTCCAAAGATTATACTGGTGAAATGTAAGTATTTCCTGAAATGGAATACCTCTGCATACCCCCTCGGGGATAAAAGACGTAAGTGTTTTTACATGCAGTTCTATAAATAAAACAAATAATTGATAAATAACTTTTAGATTTGAAAAGCAATGCACTCTTTCTAAAGCTGCGCCACCGAAATATGCTTACATACTAGTAATACCACAGAATAAGTAATAGTACTACGTAGTAATACTTGAAAAATAACCCTCTGTTTGATGCAGTCGGTTCCGGTCGGTTTGAGTTGGTTCCTTTCATAACTTAATGAACATAGGTTGTTAAGTACTCACTCTTATGCTGCAAATATGTCAAAATTTATATACCTAGTAGGTATTTAGATTTTTGCTCTCGCCACATAAGAAAAAAGTTAAATCTATAAGTCTTACCGAGGGATGGTGATTAAAAGACTATTAAAATAGGAAAAAAATATGTCATTACTTTTTGAAATAAAAGCGGTGACGCGTAATGAAATAAACTACAAAAAACATACTACAATTGTATAGTAATAAGTTTATGTTGCGAAATCACATAAAAAAGTCAACAATTCTTAAAAAAACGTATAAGCTAATTAGAGGATCTTCAATAAAATCGGACGGGTCCAAAATTTGTATCGTATATTTTAATTTTTTCGATTAGAACACTAAAATTGTACACTTTACACTGTTTCACCAAGTCTTACAGCAAATTACGACACTAAGTTTATAGAATTTATTTCAAGTTTTGTATTTTTAATCACTGGTTTTTAACCACACTCTTGATTCTTCATATGTTCTAAACTAGTGTCTGTTGATTTGGTTGCACTATTTTTCACTTCACTCTGAACTTGATGATGTGAATTACCTGCTAACAAAAAAAATACAATTGCTTAAGTAATGGTTAAAATTATTATTAACAGAAAATAAATATTTTCTTTCTTTAAAAATATACATTGGTACCTTGCTGTTTATGATAAAACCATAATAATACGGTATGACAGCATTCCACCTCCGCTCCTCCATAGCTACATTTATTTTATTTTAATTTTTATAAACAACTAGAGACCTGCCCTCGCTTCGCTTGGGTTTATATGATACTAGCGACCCGCCCCAGCTACGCACGGGTGCAATGCTAACACTAAAACCTTCCTCTTGAATCAATCTATCTATTAAAAAAAACCGCATCAAAATCAGTTGCGTAGTTTTAAAGATTTAAGCATACATAGGGACATAAGGACATAGGGATATAGGGACAGAAAAAGCGACTTTGTTTTATACTATGTAGTGATAAATATGTCAATAAGACGGAATGTGTGAAGGATGATATGTGCAGTAAAGAAGTGTATGCAGATATGAGAGTTGATATTGGTCGATTTCTTGAATTATTGAATTTCTCTAGACCCATGGTTCTTAGTAAGGAATTGTATAGTTACTACTATTACTATTCTAGTAAGTATTATACTATAGTACTTGCCCATAGACATATTACTTGCCCCTTGGTAACCAAAAATTCAATGTAATGGTCAAAGTTAAAGATAACCTTATTCAATTTCAAACGAAAGTTAGTATCAAACATGTCATAGAATTATATTTTAATTTAACTGTTTATGAAGTTTAAACATTTTTTTTGGTTTCGACAGATTGTTGCAATACTTAATCATCTGTCTGGAAAGTTTATGATGGACAAAAATTTATTTTTGAGCAACTGAAAATTTAAAATCGCTTCGCTGACTATATTTGCGGTGGCGGAGTTGAAACGAAGGTTAATGCACCTTAGTTGTTGTTTGTTAAGGGTTAAGTCTCATTGAAACTTCTAGGATATACTAACTGACTGCCTGACCTCTCAAATTAAAGAAAAAAATGGACGGAATTTTAGATTTAGTTAGATTTTAAGTAGGTACTTAGTATTCACCCACGGGACCGGGAATGTGAGTTATGTCTTTATGCACCTTATCAAATTATCCACTTTTAACAATCCAATGTTATATAATAATTGTTTCCTCACATATGGAGTACTAACAGCGCCTTGAGTCCTTTTTGAGTCAAAGAGGAACAAAGATCTATACATTCATACATACAAACTTTCGCGTTTATAACATTAGTAGGATATCTTTCGATTCCACCTAACTAGAGCCGTTTAGTATTCTTATAATGTACCTATAGTTAGGTACAATATAATTTCACTAACCAGATTCAGTGACATTGTAATTACCCTAGTTAAATTATAAATACTAGCAGCACTTGGGAATGGTTCGTTTTGACTGGCCAATTCACTGACCATCGTGCCATGCCATTCAGTGAAGATTGCCCCGTGATATTGTATGGAATGGAGACGACAAAAGCCCGTGCAATTATAATACCACTAGTGAAATTATAATATCACGGCTTTTACACAAACTTACCATTTATCCTGCCCTTCAAATGAGGTAGAGTGTTAGTCGACCGATCAAGCATATTCTTGCTGTAATATACACTATTGTTCTCGTTGAATCGGACAGGTGGCGAGTTCGAGCAGCTCCTGGAGTCCAGCCTAGCTTCCAGGTGGTACCTCTCAAGGTCTGGCATCTGGCTCAGGTTCAGCGGGTTCCGGGAGGGGTTGCTGTAGATTGCAGGCGGTGGGGGCGTCGCGTATAGTTCTGGAGGCATCAGTTGCTCTGCTGGAAGCTGGAAAGAAGTTTTAGGTTTTGACTCTAGGTTTTCTAGTCACCACCGATGAGACACGAGGACTGATAAATGACAAATTTAATACGTTAACTAGACTAATGACGATTAGAATTCATCATCTTCTTTTTCAGTATTGGATCTGTTATAGTCTTGTTATAGTTGATAAAAGTTTCGGATTGTATATTATAATTGGGTATTTGACTGTATCGAAATTAAATTGTGAGTAATCATTAATTAAAAAGATTATCCCAAAACATCTCTAAAAATTTATTTCGATTTTCAATTTACAATTATAACAATTTAAAAAATTATAACAAGCAAAAAAGTTATGCAATTGAGTACTAAAAATTATGACGTCACAACTCAGTATTCAGTACATTTTCCAAAGTAAATTTTCGTTTTGACAGATCATAAAAAGTAACTCATTTGATTAGGCAGTCAAATACCCTATTATTTTCAAATTGATTTCTTGACCATTTGCATTCCTAGATTATAAAATATATTTATGTGCGTCTTAGATTGTTTCATCGCTTGAACACCTATGCTATTTGCGACCGTATGATGACGTTAACGTCCATATTGCCTATATCTAGATGTAATCTAAAATGTAATATGATGTAATATGTAATAAAAATGGATGTATGATGTGACATTTCTCAATTTTGTCAGTAGCGCCACCTGGCAGACAAGTACGGGAACTTAATCTAAAAAATAAATGCAACAATAAAACTCACCAATCCACTAGTATTCAGCGGCAGAGCATTTTTATACTTCAACCAATCTTCGTATACTTTATCGTACTGTCTATGGCATTCGCTTGGCCCACCATGGCCCATGCTTGTCATTGGCCCTAGACTCTGTATACTAGGTCCCATGTTCGGCATTTGCATGTTAGGTTGGTAGCTTGGCCGAATCCTGTAGTCCATTGGCCGTATTTGGATGTATTGGTTGCAAGGATCAATGTTGTGATCGTAGAATCTATCGCAGTTAGGTGGAATGTCGTATTTGTCGGATGGAGTTTTCGATATTAATGGTCTGATAGAGCTGTAATCGGTTGTAGACGATTTGTTGGAACAGCTGTCGCTTATCTTTCCATCCAGAGGTATTATGTCCGGGTTTTTGTCTGGAATAAAGGCATGGTTAGTTTTAAATGCGGTAATACAGTATAGTAGACGAGCCAACAGCCTTGCCTTCGGAGTCAGAGGTCGCGGGTTATATTCCCGCTCGGAGCCAACATTTGTGTGCATGAACATGTCTGTTGGCTTCGTGTCTGGCCGTTTAATATTTATTTAAGGAAGTTTATCAGTTGTTTAGTATCTGTAGTACAGGCCCTGCCTAGTTTGGGACTAAATAACGGTGTGTGAATATAAAAAATGGTGGCACTAATGGTTTGAGAGGTATATAGGTATAGATGCCACAAGGAGATTTAAATATATTAGAGTATAGAGCCGCCAAAGCGAATAAAGCGGCGGTAATAAGTCTGTCTGATACGTCCGACATCTGGCTTATCACTGAAACCTAGATATCTGAATTGATGCTCGAAATCAAATTAAACAAATTTAGTTTTTTAATGAAGAAGTCAGAATCCCCGAACTGTACAGTATGCGGAACAGTGGAGGACCTATATCATTTGTTAGTGGAATGTGGCCGGTATGTTCAGATTAGGACGACCCTGATGAGTGACCTCGGAATCAACAGGCTCGACATTGGGATGTTCCACGACATCTTGTCGACACCTGTTTGTTCCGAGTCCTTGATTGTCTATAAATTATGTTGTAAACTGTCTCAAGATTAGGTAGTTAGGGAGTGTAGAAGATATTTGTTTTTTTTGTGTGTATTTCATCTCTAGTTTTGCCCAATAGGGCTGACATAAAGGTTTTTCTTTAAAAGCCCGTTTAAATAAATGATTTAAAAAAAAATAAAAAATAAAAAAGTTTTTGTATAAAAATATTCTGACCTTAGTATATTAAAATCTCTTTGAAGTACGACATTGTAACCCGCAACGTACGCACCGAGAAGCTTAAGAACTCACGAAACCTAACTATCTATTAAATAGTAGACAATTTTAATTCAACAAATGTCGGATACTCTTGGATGGCTTGAAAAATTCTGACAGTTAGGTGGCCACTAGCCCAACAACATCTCCCAATCCGCGGTGGGCTTGCGTGGGAGATTATAGCCCATACTTCCTCAGTGTGAGGAAAGACCCTTAGCTCAGCAGTGGGCTGTTACGGGTTGATGGTGATGATTGTTGAATTCTTACCTGTTGGTTTGACTCATTCTCATGCAATCGACTTACTAAATAGACACTAATTAAAATCGATTCTAATATTTGTCGATTAGCAAAATAAGGGGTTACAAAAGAGTTAGTTATAAAAACGTCTTCTATCATCATGTTGTAGCAGGGAAGGCACACTGCGTGACGTCATCGCGCCGCTACAAGTACACGCGGTCGGCCGCCACAAGTACATGCGGCCGGCCGCCACCCGGCGGTCTAGTAATGGTTGCCGCGCATTGGTTGTATAGATATTGAATTTTAATAAACTATTTTTCTTTACATTATATAATGTATGTATGTAGATAACCAAGTTGTATGTCTTCGTCCTACATTTTGCAGAAACAGGCAGTTTTGAAGTCATAACATAACCTAAAGGCAAATTACACAGCTTTTGTTTAGTTGGGTGGTCTTTAGTACCTAAATAAAGAATAATCGTAACATCGTAGGTAAAATACACTATAATACTAACTACTACTACTGACGTATAATTTAATGAGTCAAGCTGCCGGCAACCCTAGATCTAAGGCTCCGCCTCCGAAAGAGCGCGTTGCATGCGATAGAAAGAGATGGCCACATTTAGGCACGTTTGAAGTACCTAAACAGGGAATTTGTTTACAGTGAACCTTCTGTACGTAGTACTATTACTTATTCTGTGGTTGTAGGAGAAGAAGTCGGTGGTCTGTAAAGTCAATTTACTGACGATAGTTGAACGTGACAACGTCATACTTTTTGGATTGTGCCTCTTTGTCGCTCGTTGCGCGCTCTCGCTTGGAACGCCGCAACGTCATACTTTTTCGTGCATGCAGCCGGCTCCATCGAATTATAAGACGTTGTCACGTCAAAAACAATAAGGCGAAACTTAAATAAAAAAAATCGAATTTAATAATATTATATATTACTATAAGCTCTCTGTCGGAATTTGCTGTATCCCTACTACAAAATCTCAAAGGTTGACGAATTTTTTCTAATATCGTAGTCTCAGTATTACGAGTCAAAGCCATTCGAGCGGCTTGAGAATACCCTTAGGTCATTTATTTCTCTTTTTCAGGTTTTAAGTAGTTATAAGTTGAAAGGTAGAGTGCCCTAATCACTCTCCAGACAGGTATATGCAAAGGCCATTAGACCGAACGGTACTTATACGAAAAAATATTGACGTCACTACTGTCAAAATACCCTTGGCACGTCAATGTCAAATTGACATAATTGTTAGTTTTTTTTTACGTAGATCAAAAGCATATTAAATGGTATGCCCTTTGATTAAAATATAATAAGGCATAGAGGGGTAAAAAGCGAGGAAAATTTGATGCAAAAGTTATTAAAAGTGAAAAAAATCTAGTACGATTTCGACCGAATGACAGCCCGTGTTCATTTTAACTGACATGACGCTAGAGCTTCAAAGTTTTGTATGAAAATATTCCCAATGCCCCCTTTATGTTCTATTATATTTTAATCTCTGCCTTTTGATATGCATTCGATATAGAAATGACACTTTTGATTATTATTTACTTACAAAGTTTTTTTTAAGTATTTCTTCACAAATTGGGCATAGTTAACCATTGCAGATTTAAAAAAACCACTCTAAAGAGTAAAAAAAACCGACTTCAATCTTCAAATGATATTGTTTTCTCATGGATTCCGTTGTCAGAACTAGACGAAATTAAAATTGGACCAATCCACTCCACAAGCACTAGCTTTCAAATTAAAAAAAGAATCATCCAAATCGGTCCACCCAGTCAAAAGTTCTGAGGTAACAAACATAAAAAAAATACAGACGATCAGATAAACTCCTCCTTTTTGAAGTCGGTTAAAAATACCTACTATAATTTGCTTGAATAATTGTAACGTTTAGGTATGTTTTTTATTATTTAACCGAAGGTGCCAATATCTAATGGATGCAACAACGAGAAGTCACATTAAAATTAGTGACTTTTTTCAAGGTATCAGAGTCATCATCTTATTCCATTTACTTAGACGAAAGTGCTAAATTAACGAGCTTTTAATTCAATTTTGCTGCGTAGCTTAGCGAAATAAATATAAAATGCACTCAAGTTAGCCTGAGTAATGTAATAAAGCTGTAGCCTAACCAACATTTTAGGGCCTAATCTTATTCAAATAACATTTTTACGGCCACTCTGCCATAAAAAAGGCGGTAAATCTGAACATAAAAGAGTTCTTTGACATTTTCTAAATTACAACAACATAATGTTCCACTTAAATATTGAATAATGAATTAGAAACATCAAAGATATTAATTACTTTCCTAATATTAAAGTAAAACTAGACTTTTATTTTCTGCATTATTTATTTTAGGGTAGCTAAATAAAGGTGCCTTCTTTGGACAATTAGGTGGTCAAGCCTTCCATCACCATCTTAAAATGCGCGGTGGGCTAGCGTGTAGGATTATAGCCCATACTTCCTCAGTGTGAGAAAAGACCATTAGCTCAGCTGTGGGCTGTTACGAGTCGTTGATGATGAACAAAGGGGCGGTTATACGTGTTATTCCATTTCCCGAGGGAATTTCAAAAACTCTTTCTTGTTGCTTGAGCAGAGGCATTATATTTTCAACCAACTTTAAAAAAGGAGGAGGTTCACAATTCGACTGTATCTTTTTTTTATGTTCGTAACCTCAGAACTTTCGACTAGATAAACCGATTTTTATGATATTTTTTTATTTGAAAGCTGGTGCTTCCCGTGTCTAGTTCATACACCTGAATCTTAAATTTGAATTAAGTACGTGCGCGACAAATGGACGAATAACTCTATATCAAGCCACCCGATTTCAATGATTCTTTTTTTGAACCGCTTTCAAAAAAGAAGAAGGCTCTCAATTCGACTGTATTTTGTTTAGTATTATTCGTTGAAGTCGGTTTTTTACTCTTTACTCTTTCGAGTTCTATGTTATTCCATTCCGTTTGTTTAAATATTCTGTGAGTGCTGTTACACGTGCCTTGGAACTTATTCTGGGGACAGCGGCGTGTTTTCCTTCACTAGTAATAAAAATGTACGTAAGTTATTTAAAAATTCAATTATATGCACATGCCCCTCTTGGAATCGAAACCGTGTCCAAAGCTCAAAGTTCGACTCACACTTAGCCAGTTTCAAGGGTTCCGCAGTTCTCATAATATATTAATTACTAGCAGCGCCCCGAAAAAAAAAACCCGTTAATCTCGTTAAAAAATCCCTTCTTCACATTAAAAACTAGCATAAATACTAGCAGAAAAAAAAATCATTTAAACCTGTTCAGTAGTATAAGCGTGATTGTGTAACACACAGACAGACATTACATTCTCATATATAATATTAAAATAATAATAATAATATAATCTCACGCCTTTTTTATCCCCGAGGGGGTAGGCAGAGGTATTCCATTACTGGATATACCCACATTTCAAGAGATATATTGGACCCCTAAACGTGATAGGTGGTGAGCCCATCGCCGGACCGGGTCTTTTACACGTGTCTCAGAATTCATTCTGAGACCTGCGGGTTTCCTCACGATGTTTTCCTTCACCGTCGAGCTAGTGATAAATATGTACGTAAGTTTTTGAAAAACTCATTGGTACATGCCAGTTTTCGGCCGGCTTTTTAACCGTCCGGGCTATCACTGCTGTATATAATATTAGTAAGGATATTTTTGTGGCAGACAAATCGATATTACTATTTATTTTTATTCTCTAAATTTAAAGAAGACTGCTAAGAACGGTACTGTATATTCAATTTCGTTGAAGTTCAAAGAATACTTAAGACCGTAAATTGTGAACTTAGGTCTTAGCATAAGCTTATTAATATTACCTAGGCTATCCACGCTTTCAGACTCCTTTGTCCCCGTCAAAGGTATATTAGAGGTCTCGTCTTGCTGCCTTTTATCTTTTTCGTTTTTGTCTGCAACAAAAAAGGTATTAAAAGTCTTTTAATCAAATAACCTATACAGTACATAATAGAATTTTCAATATTTCGAAATTCGTTGCCCGCTAAAATACTATTTATATATTTCTCTGTACCGAGTTCTATTTTAAAATAAATAAATAATAATAAATAATCTCACGCCTTATATCCCCGAGGGGTAGGCAGATGTATTGCATTTCTGGATATACCCACTTTTCACGAGATCTTCTTTGAGACCATCGTCGGACCGGGTCTTTTACACATGTCTCAGAATTAGTTCTGGGACCTGCGGGTTTCCTCACGATGTTTTCCTTCACCGCCGAGCTAGTGATAAGTAAATATGTAACAAAGTTTTTTGAAAAAGTCATTGGTACATGCCAGAATTCAAACCCGAGTTTCATGATATCATCATGTGAAACAGACTTCTTAACCGTAAGGATATCACTGCTAATTTAAATGTAGTCTCACAGATCATTAGCTAGATTAATGGTCTGTGTGTGTAGTCTAGATTAACCAGGGATACCGTAGCTTCATATCATATCCGGTCAAGAAGCACGTTTCCCGGGCGCACGACAACAATACTTAAATTATTATCTCTCAGAATTGTTACCAGACCGGAGAGTAAGGTTTTTTGTACTCGGTTCAGTAGTTCCAGAGATTATACCCAGCATACAAAAATACAGAATTTAATCATATAATATTTTTAGATTACTTTTTGTCAATGTTCATGTTGATATTTTGAGTGTGACTCTAGTCAAATTTTGAATTACCTAAATCATAAGTAATCTTATTCGGCTTAACCTCAGAATTACAGAAATCGGAAACAAAAACATTAGTTCTGAGGTTGATCTAATATTACTTATAATATTATTATTGATTATCTACTAGAATAATTCGCCTTAAAAACTCACTATTTTGTTTGCCGCAGTACCGACAGCAAAAAACAGCTGCTGAGACGGCTGTCATAGCCGCCACCACGCCCGCTGCGCACAGTACTATAATCAGTACTGTCGTCAGCTCCACTTTAACTGGAACTTGAGCTGAAAACAAAGCAATATGTTAGTTAATTTAAAAATGAACTTAATACACCTTAATACAGAGTCTAAGACTGCAAAGCAGTTCTGAAGGTAAAGGTAACTATGAAATTGAACAGATTCAGCTAATCATCTCTTCATCAGAAATTAGCTATTCAAAGGGGGGACGCTGTCAGTATCTTCGGAACCTTGCTTAAAGGGACTCCTTTTAATAATATATTTTAGTTTTTATATCATATTTTTTAAGGTATTTAGTTTTAAGTTCATTATAATGTTATAAAATAGATTATTTATAATTAAAAAATAATAATTAGGAAGTATATTAAAATAAAATCAAAACACCACTGACTCGCTCTACTCGCTCTCTCATCACGAAATCTCCGAAACTTACAACCATTCTACACTCATTAAAGGCAGTTCGGTTCCTCCTAAGATGTAGTCATCCTCTAAGAAAGGATTTTGAGGATAGGACAAATCCTGCCTTAGTCAAATCAAAATAAATAAATAAATTGCCTTATTAATTTGGTTAGGTTAGGTTAGAGCTGTACCTATAAGGACGCGCGAAACTAAGCGAGCGAAGCGAGCGCGATACCGTACGGATCGGCGAGAGCGCCAGAACCAAATGTTTACCGAAAGACCGGTAATCGAACTAGCTAAATAATATATTACACACCTAGGGAAGTAAAATAAGAATTGCCTCAGATCTGAGAATGAGGCTTTCTTATTTACTTCCCGAGGTGTGTATACTTTTTTTCTTATCGACGGAGGCGGAAAGCGGCAAATTTGTTTAGTGCAGCTGGCCGAAATTTGCCGCTCTCCGTCCGGAGGGATGAAAAGGAATATTTTGTCGTTGATTTCGAGTTTGAGTATCGATTTCGTTGGTCAATAATGTAAAATATAATAAATTTACATAACCCATTTATATAATTTTTATGTATCTTTTGTGTTAGCCATTTTCCTGTGTATACTCACCTCTAGGAATTACTCTATTTTCTCGGAGACCTATTTTCACTATACTTATATTATCAGGATTAGAACAAGAATATTCCACGAAAGAAAACATAGCAATTGGGCCACAGCTGGGTCTTTCCCACCTGTGTTTGTCGCCCTTGTACTAATTTCCGCGAATTACACTATAACCCGGTTGTACGAGTATGTGATATTCACAAGTGCACGTGTGATAGATAACGTCATTTACATAATATACACGCGTAACAGAAAAAGCGCAATTCCTCATACACCCCAATTAGTATATTAATATAAAAAAAATATGATGCAATCGAACTTTAGTTGTGTCTAACCAATTTTCCTAAATATCGATTGATAATAGCACGATTTCCATAGAAAGCACCAAATTCAGCTACGGTAATTTTTTTTTGAAAAAATTTACACATTAAAAATAGCTGAAATCGAATAAGTAGTCGATACTGAACAAACTAATTTCAGGAATTGCGCTTATTCTGTTACATGTTGTATAAGGTCATTTTATATAGGTACAAATATGTAGGAGAAATAGATTAACATTTTAACAAAAGAAATATTATTTTGTTAACATGCTTTGAATAGCTTTGTTTTTTTTAAATTATGGGACTCAATTTACACTCGGTTATTCAGTCCCGAACTAGGCAGAGCCTGTACTTAGGGTACTAAACAACTGATAAACATACTTAAATAAATATTAAACACCTAGACACGAAGCCAACAGACATGTTCATGAACCAAATGTTGGCCCCGAGCGCAGCGATCAAACCCGCAACCTCCGATTCAGAAGGCAGGGTCACTACCATGGGCGTAGCTAGGGATTTTTCCTAGGGCTTGACCCTTACCATGGCCCCAGCTATGAATCGGCCGGCCACGGCGCGGCAAGATGGTATGTAGGAATCAAGTATGGATTTCAGTTATCCTATCCTATTATACTAATTATTTTTCTTTTATTTGTGTCCTAGCCAAAACTATGTAGTTTAAGTCGCTAAAATAGCTAAGTATACACTGACAAGAGCTCCGCTCTTGAATTACCAACAACAAGGTAAATCAAATCGACATTGAAGTAAGGAAAAAAGAAACCAAAAGTATAGAAATAGATCAGCATCTGGATTGAGGGACCATTTTTCAAATTATTGAGAAACGAAATGACCCTTACAGGGCATTTAGTAAAAATTTGGTAAAACTTAAAGCAAAGATTCTTAAATTTCTTAAACGTGAAACAAAAGAGTTATGGTCAAATAACTTGAGCCCTCAATCCTGACTCCTTCCCACTACCAACTGAGCCAACAGGCCCGTCAAGTTTATACCCCCCTACCCCCCCCCACCCCTCCATAATAGTAAGAAAATAACGATCTTGACGGCTTCCCAAAGTCTAACACTTACCCGTATGTCTCTCAGGGTACTTCAAAAGACTGGAAGTAAGGGTCAATGGTTCGCTTGACCCCTTCCTGTTGAATGCTCTCACTGACACCGCCAAAGAGTTGGTCGCCGACAGCCCTGACACTTCGAACTCGGGGTCGTCGTTGCTCACATTGCGGAGTAGGAGGCCTGTGCCCATGTCGAATATCTAGAAAAAAATTACAGTCAACTATCACTAGCTCGACGGTGAAGGAGAACATCGTGAGGAAACACGCAGGTCCCAGAATTAATTCTCAGACATGTGTAAAAGACCCGGTCCGGCGATAGGCTCACCTATCACGTGGGGTCCAAAGAACATCTCGTGAAAAGTGGGTAGATCCTAAAATGGAATACTTCTGCCTACCTTCGGGGATAAAAGAAGTGCATTTTTTCTTTTTTTGTACAGTCAAGAGCATATAAGGCTTTACACTTGTAGTGCGAGTCTGACCTATAAGGCGATTGTAATAAGAACGTTACAAAGTCCAATGTGTCAAGCTCCACTTGCCTGTTCAAGTACATCCTCCTAATTAATATTATATTTGCGAAATTGACTTTGTTTGTTATGTTTTTACTCCCAAACCGGTGTACCGACCTTGGAATTTTGGTATAGAGATAGATACAATACAATAACTCTTTATTGTACACCAAAACAACACAATATGGATACCAACATTAGCTAAAGTACAATGGGCGGTCTTATTGCTTTTAGATTTGTAGATTGGACTTTAAAGAAGAATATAGCCTACTGTTTATCGTGATAAAACATAGTGCATAATGGATGGAATAACCTAAACTTCACGCTAAACAATATACAGTGTGAGTCTCCATAAAGTGCACATATGAAAATTTTCTTTTGATTACATACTGTTTTACTTTTGATTACATATTTTTTCTTAGTACTGTTTTTTGGGTTTTATTTTTGTTTTATTAGTATCTTCTGTTATTTGACATCATTACTGTTTTTATTTTATCACGATATACTTCATAGTTTAAAAGTTATAACGTTTTCTTTACATAAAGTCAACAGTAAGTAAGCGGAAGAAAAAAATATTATTATCTATAAAATATAAAAAAATAAAATCTCAGATTTTTTTAACATTTTTTCCGTCGATAAAAATGTGTCTAGTTTCACCCATTTTCATATGTGCACTTTATGGAGACTCACACTGTATAATTTGGTACCAAAACAATTGGTGTTTTGTTATTATAGTTGCAACCTGGCTGGAACGCAACATACAACATACAGCACTACTTGTTTTTCTCAAATGAGAGTGCTTCCCGCCTCCGTTTTGAAGCACTGTTCATGAAGAGGTCACAGAACCCAGACCAAAAGACCCAGGTTAAAAGTGTCAAATAAATCTCCCTTTTTTCGTAACATTTCTGTGGAAAGTAACAGCGTTTTCATTCCAGTACTCGCGGCGAGCCAAGCGTTTTGTCACAGGAATGAAAATGAATAAACCCCCGGGAGTTTTCAGGGAAAAGTTACGAAGCGAATTTTTGCGGAAACTTTTTGATACTCAACGAGCTGTCCACTTATGAAACTTGGGAGTTTTTTGAGGAATTCGTAACGAGTGTAACTGGTTTATTCTTTTCTTTCTTTATTACTTACTAGCGGGTGCCCAGCGCCACAGACAATACACCTACATACCATGTACCACCTGGATTTTATATTTTCCCGTGGGAATGAGATATTTTCCTGCAGTAAAAAGTAGTTCGCTCCTACATTATCAAAAATCTATACATAATACAGTAAGGCCGTTATAGCTTGGCAGTTCTGAAGTTGCGCAAATGGCTGCGCAATGTCATTTTTAGCGACCATTCGGCGGTAAGAGGGGGTTTTGCGCAGGCAAAGCCTATGTTCAGAGAAGCCAAGTTAAAACGGCCGTACTGTACGTCTGTCTGTGCACTACTGGACGGATTTTAATAAAATTTTAATGGGACCACCGCTGAAGTATCATCCACCAAACATAGAAAGAATCATCAAAATCTAACTTACGTAACACACATACAAAAAAACATACAGTCGAATTGAGAATCTCCTTCTTTTTTGAAGTCGGCGGAAAGCCGGAAAACAAAACTTATCTTGTGGCTGATAAAAGCGAGACCACTCTCATTCTATGATGGTGAATCTATTCGGTTTCAAAAAGAGACACATTAGAATTTGGAACGTTCTTATTACAATCGCCTTAGAGGTCAGACTCGCACTACAAGTGTAAAGCTTCATGTGCTCTACGCTGTACATGGAGTATAGTAGCAGGAGACTCAGACAAAAGAAAAAAAATATAGATTGTGTGAAGGATGTGCATGAAGGAAGTGAATGTAGATATTGCGGTTGATAGGGAATCAAAGAGATTAAAATATACTAGGGTATAAACCGGACAAAACGAATCCTACTTCCCACTAATATTATATAATACAAATACAAAATAATTTATTTCAGTAAATTACAGGTTATATAACATTTAGTTGTAGAGGCCTTCTTTTAACCCAGTGAATAGAGAGCTGATACCTTACAAACGGTCCGGTAGTTCTAAATTTTTTACATGTTGTCTAGGATGGTTGTTAAGTGTTTAAAATGCAAAATGCACAATTCCCCCCCCCCCCTCCGCGCCCGCCGCCATCTAGAAAAAACCAAAAAAAATCGTCACTTTTTTTAGATTTTCACTTATATCTTTGTTTCGGTGCATTTTAGCTACAAAACAGTTCTATTCAATGTTGTAGAGAATAAAATTCCCTATAATATACGTGTTAAATTTTGTTTGTAGGGCAGATAGTTCACGAGATATGATATTTTAAAAAAGATAAAAAAATACGCATTTTCCGGAAATTTTTCAAACTTCTAACTTTAGAACGCTGTAATTCAATTTTGGCCTATTTGAGAAAAACAAGTATTTAAGAATAAAAATTGTAGGGAATTTAATTACCTACAAAATGGATGTATATTTTCTTAACCAACCTTACGGAGGGGGCAGTAAGCATTAAAATGAAAACAACGGCATATTGTTTATTTGATAACTTTGAAAAATGCGTATTTTTTTATATTTTTTAAAATATCATATCTCGTGAACTATCTGCTCTACAAACAAAATTTAACACGTATATTATAGGAAATTTTATTCTCTACAACATTGAATAGAACTGTTTTGTAGCTAAAATGCACCGAAACAAAGATATAAGTGAAAATCTAAAAAAAATGCCGATTTTTTTCGGTTTTTTCAAGATGGCGGCGGGCGCGGAGGGGGGGGGGGGAATTGTGCATTTTGCATTTTAAACACTTAACAACCATCCTAGACAACATGTAAAAAATTTAGAACTACCGGACCGTTTGTAAGGTAACCCCCCCTTATTTGGTCTCTATTCACTGTACTATTTTAAGTATAATAATACCTGTGTCAGAAGACCTCACTCTTCCATAGCCATCTTTATTTAATTACCAAAATATAAAAGAACAAGGTAGAATGATAAAAAAACTAAGCAGAAAGCTGACATTTGTACGTAATAATGTGCATGAATGTGTATGTGTATTGTGGTGGGGGTGAGTGTAGGGTGAGATGTGTGGGTGAGGGTAGGTGTGTAAGTGTATAAATGTGTATGTTTTAGTGTGTGATTGTGTATTTTATAGATATGGTGGTGTAGAAAAGTTAGTCTTTTGGCATTATATTTATAAAAGTTTCTTGGTACATTAAATTAAGTAAATATATAAGGTATGAATATTTATTATTAATGTAAATAGCAAGGTAGCAGCACTCTTCATTTGAAGTTATAGTGGATTTTAACTATGTGAAAAATGGGGGCGCTAAAAATAATTTATTCTCAAAGTGGGCAGTAGACAAAATAAGTTTGGGAACCCCTGCCCTAGTATATATTAATGCCTTTGGGATCAATGGAAGGAGAAGACACAGCTGACCCCAAATAATGGAAAAGGAAATGACTTACCTGTAGTAGAAATGACTGACGGATACCCCCATCGTGTCCCGGTGTGCAGTTAAGTGTCAAAGAGTCATACGTCACGTTGGTGATCTCGCAAGCTTTCACTGAGGAAGGTTTATCTGTGAAATTGAAGGACAAATAAATAAACCAGTTTGCATATTTTGTTTTATTACACTTTTTACATTTCTGGAGAAATGTATGTCCATGATCGAGCTTTATAGATATATGATATCATGATGCATTTATGAAAAATCAATCGACCTACTCCGATCACTGATACAGAAAAAAGAACTGAATGGCGTTCGATGGTTATGCCACACTGTCAGAAAAAACTCGCAGTGGCAATGCGCGCGCTTCCGTAGGTATTTTCTCATAGAGAGTTATGAAAAGCAGAGTGTATAATTCGGTCGAAAAATTATTTTTACCTTGGGCTACGTACTTTAAACCCCTCACTTCGTTCATGATTCTACATTAGAATCATTCACTCTATTCGTGATTTAAAAAAACGCCCTCGCTGTAAAAATATCGTTTTGCAACCTTATGACACAATCTACTATTTTTCACGTTGTAATCACAATAATTTATTTATTTCCAAAAAAAGTAGGTACAGTTGGTGACTCGTGCTTGTTAAGACAAATTACTATGAAAATTTTATATGTGTCAATGTTGATTTATGCTTATGAAAATGTTATATGTATCAATGTTGAATTGAATGTAATAAAAATATATAATTTCATATTGAAGGCACTCGTATTTTTATTTACAAAGAAAATATTATTTGTTTTACAATACATATATATTTTCATTGCAATATTATTCATGAGAAAAATGTTTGTGTATTAAATGTACTATAACCAAAAAACTAATTGGTGTGTCTGATGTTACGTGTTAATAAGGAGTATGTTAGATGTAATAATACATTTTATAAACAACATGTAACAGAATCAGCGCAATTCCTGAAATTAGTTTGTTCAGTATCGACTACTTATTCGATTTCAGCTATTTTTAATGTGTTAAATTTTTCAAAAAAATGAATAATAGTAGCTTAATTTAGTGTTTTCTATGGAAATCATGCTATTAATCGATATTTAAGAAAATTGTTTAGACATAACTAAAGTTCGATTGCATCTTACTTTTGTTATATTAATATACTAATTGGGGTGTATGAGGAATTTCGCTTATTCTGTGACGCGTTGTATATTTACTGTGACATTGGAGTTTGGACTCGATTCTGGCTGATCAGCTACAATTCCTAATTTTAAGTAAACTCTATTCTTGTGTTTCTATTCTATTATATTATATTCTATTCACTTGTGTAGCAACAGCACATTTTAGCAACGATGTAACAAGGTCATGGATAAAAGTGACAGATAAGCACGTTCATAAGGAGCAACAGCACATTTTAGCAACGATGTAACAAGGTCATGGATAAAAGTGACAGATAAGCACGTTCATAAGGTTCAAAATAGTAGGTGTTTACATGTTTGACATAAACTCTTCAATCTATGATTTGTTTCTGTCCTTTTTCTTCCGTATTCTACGGAGAAGGATAGGCTAACTTAAAATTAGGAATTTTAGCTGGTCAGCCAGAATCGAGTCCATTGTGGACCTTGGCGGTTTGTTTACGGTATGCTCTACTCTGAGTGCGTTACTCCAGCGGAAATTTGTCGAATATCGGCATTTGAGGGATACAGATAATTAGTTGTCCGGCTTCTGTAAATGTTGTGCAGATTTAAAAATTTGTATTGCTTAAAGTTTTTGAGTAATTCAAGAAAAACAGTTTCCGCTGGAGTAACGTTACCCCAGCGGCAATTTTTTTTTTCTAATGGGAATATTGAAATAATTTTTATCTACATAATCAGTTGTGATGACGGAGTAAATGTTGCGACTTAATTTGAATTTGTATCGTTAATGGTTCCGAAGATATTCAAAAATTTCAAAATGACGCATTTTTGATGTTTGCGTTTTTCGCTGAATTTCGGAAATGGTTAAGCGCACTATCATAATTTTTTGTACATGACTTCTTATGTCTTATTCCTAATTAGTTGTGAAATAAAAAATAAAAAATAATTTATCGTTTAGGAGTTATGTAAGCAAATAGAAAAACCCTCTAATACGTCCTAGCACTTCGAATAAGAGGTCTAGAGACTTGTTTGAAACGTTATTTTGTAGCTTGCAACTGCCTTCAGATATTTGTGAAGTTTCATTAGTGTCCTATAAGTAATTAATAAATTATAATGAAATTTAGCTCGGTTTGGGGGTCGACGCGCAGACCGTTATTTAACCCCCTATTAATGGACTTTTTTGTGGGATTTTTTAACCGAATAATACGTAAATAATTAGTTATATAGTTCAATTTTATACTTGTGAAATTTCAGCATCGTACAATCAATAATTACCGAGATAATCAAAAAATACACATTTTAAGTTATTTACCGTGGTAACCCGACCGCGTTTAGATGGTCACAGAAAAGCGGCCGTTTAGTACATTATGCTAACATTCTAAAACACGTAGTTTAATAGTCTTTCAAGTTCGGTACAGACGCGTACATTATCTTTTGAGTACCTATTGATTTAATTTAATTTTTTTTGGAGTTTCACATGAACATTTTATATATTACTAGCGACCCGCCCCGGCTTCGCACGGGTGCAATGCTAATACTTGAACCTTCCTCTTGAATCACTCTATCTATTAAAAAAAACTGCATCAAAATCCGTTGCGTAGTTTTAAAGATTTAAGCATACAAAGGGACATAGGGATATAGGGACAGAGAAAGCGACTTTGTTTTATACTATGTGGTGATAGTGATGCCATTATCCTAGCAGTCTGCTATACTTAAATCGAGCTAAATCTTCGTACCTATTAACAGTTATTATTAATGTGTAGTGCTTCTTAACTTTTCTTCTTTTTCTGTGGGTTACTTGTTCCACCAAGAAGGACATTAGTTGGTAAACAAGGAAGGCTATAATGTATAAATATACAATATTATTATTATTGTTTATAATTGTATATTATACTTATACATTCGCATCATGAAAATAATATAATAATCTAATCTCACGCCTTTTTTTTATCCCCGAGGGGGTAGGCAGAGGTATTCCATTACTGGATATACCCACATTTCACGAGATATATTAGAGACCCCTAAACGTGATAGGTGGTGAGCCCATCGCCGGACCGGGTCTGTTTACACATGTCTCAGAAATTCTGAACGGATTTTGATGAAATTTGGTATGGAGATAACTGAGTACCCGGGTCAACGTCTAGATAACTTTTTAGTTCTGAAAAATATCTCATTTCCACGGGAAAATATAAAAACTGGTTACAAAAGACAAATACGTGTACTATTCACCTCGAAACATGAAATATGGTATGCAGGTGTCTTAGTGTAGTAGGCAACCGCTATGAAGGGTTTTTTTTAAATTCTTACGGGAACGGGAAAAACAGGATCCGCGCGCGCAACCCGTTGTTTGAAATATCGTATGTATAAGTGTCTTATGTCGTAGGCAACCACTATAAAGGGAATTTCAGAACTTGCCACAGGAACAGGAATAAACTGGATCCACGGCACCCGCTGTTTAAAATATCATGGTCTTATATGTCTTAGGAAACCACTATGAAGGAATTATAGGAAATTCCCACGGGAACGGGAATAAACTGGATCCACAGCTCCCACTATTTAAAATATTATGGTCTTATATGTCTTAGGAAACCACTATTAAGGAATTATAGGAAATTCCCACGGGAATGAGAATAAACTGGATCCACGGCACCCGCTGTTTAAAATATCATGGTCTTACATGCCTTAGGAAACCACTATGAAGGAATTATAGGAAATTCCCACGGGAACGAGAATAAACTGGATCCACTGCACCCACTGTTCAAAATATCATGGTCTTATATGTCTTAGGAAACCACTATGAAGGAATTATAGGAAATTCCCACGGGAATGGGAATAAACTGGATCCGGTCGGGAAAAGCCGCTGGACACCCGCTATGTAGTAAAATTTTACACGCGAGATTTAAAAAATCTTTCACCAATTGAAAGCTTACTTTTCTGGGAGTATTTTATTATAGATTAGAATTTTCCCACGGGAACGGAAATGAAACCGGTAACTCGTCGAACCACTGAAAGATCAGGATGAGGCTGTGATCGATCGGCAAAGGCAACCTCTCGACTCGACGATGACAAGTCAACATTTAATTCTATTTCATCAAACATTCTTTTTCGAAAATATAGGTAGGTATGGCAGAGACAAAAACATCGTTTTTGAAAATTAGTACATAACTTAACAAAAGCAATGAAAAACAACAATATTTTTTTCATACCATCTATTCGAAAAGTGACGTTTTGGTCCTCAATAACAGGGATCAAAGTAAGTCTTTTCCGATAGGATCTTAATAAGTGCGAATAAAAGTGTTTTGAATTTGGAATCAAAAATATCCCGCAACATTCTTAACCAAAGAGATTAACAAAATAAGTTTGCATCTAAGGTTGGCGCCACTGTAGCTTAAGTACTTTATCAAAACATTAGTTCCATTTTTCGCCGCATTAGGTTGACAAGCATAGAGTAACTTATATGCTGACAAGGCTGAATGGGGTTCGATGGTTGTGCCACACTGTCAAAAAAATTGCTGTGGCAATGCGCGCGCTTTCCAGTTCCGACATCTAATTGTTTGTGTAGGTATTTTATATTTTAAAATGTATTCAAGTAGCAGTGACTGCAGTGATAGTTAAACACCGGAAAACTCACTACGTTCGGGATTCTATCCTAGAATCATTCACTATATTCGTGATTTAAAAAAACGCCCTCGCCGTAAAAATATAGTTTTGCTCCCTCATGACACAAACTACTATTCCCACGTTGAAGTGTCATTTGTTTTATTTTTTCAATTAACAGCTTTTTATTTGCAAGCCATAAAAATATAATTGTATAATCAATACTTTTCCAATAAATAAAATCAAGTTTCATTGCGATGGAACATTATAGAACATTAAGCACAATTACACCTTCAATATGTTTCTTTTTGCAATCATAATGTAACACGCTTTTATTTATTAAAAAAGTGATGATTATATTATAATGATATTTTTCTGTATTTTAAACCTGATATTAAATTATTATTTTGTAATTATTAGTTCTTTTTATATTAACAAAAACATAATAAAAGCTTGTTTTTAAAAAACTATATATTTTGATTTTTCTGAATAGTGATGCTATTTAATGTTATTATTGATAGCGGGTGTCCAACGGCGTTGCCCGCGCGAATCCAGTTTATTCCCGTTCCCGGGAGAATTTCAAAAATTGATAATAATACCTAAATTGATAACTATCTATACTACCACAATAATTTAGTCCAGTAATAATTATCTGATTTAGTTTTTGAAGTTGATTTATATTTATGTTGTATAAAAAGATGCTCGCAGAATAAATATACCTAAGTTCAATGACTTTTTATTTTTCGTATTTTTTATTAAAAGGTTTTATAGAAACCTGTCAATACCTGTCAATAAGTTTTTTTAACACTTGTGTACGCAATTGTAAAAAACCTTATAAAACTATCCTATATATTTAAAAAGGTTAGCATAATGTACTAAACGGCCGCTTTTCTGTGCCCATCTAAACTCGGTCGGGTTACCACGATAAATAACTTAAAATGTGTATTTTTTGATTATCTCGTTAATTATTGATTGTACGATGCTGAAATTTCACAAGTATAAAATTGAACTATATAACTAATTATTTACGTATTATTCGGTTAAAAAATCCCACAAAAAAGTCCATTAATAGGGGGTTAAATAACGGTCTGCGCGTCGAGGCCCAAACCGAGCTAAATTTCATTATAATTTATTAATTACTTATAGGATACTAATGAAACTTCACAAATATCTGAAGGCAGTTGCAAGCTACAAAATAACGTTTCAAACAAGTCTCTAGACCTCTTATTCGAAGTGCTAGGACGTATTAGAGGGTTTTTCTATTTGCTTACATAACTCCTAAACGATAAATTATTTTTTATTTTTTATTTTACAACTAATTAGGAATAAGACATAAGAAGTCATGTACAAAAAATTATGATAGTGCGCTTAACCATTTCCGAAATTCAGCGAAAAACGCAAACATCAAAAATGCGTCATTTTGAAATTTTTGAATATCTTCGGAACCATTAACGATACAAATTCAAATTAAGTCGCAACATTTACTCCGTCATCACAACTGATTATGTAGATAAAAATTATTTCAATATTCCCATTAGAAAAAAAAAATTGCCGCTGGGGTAACGTTACTCCAGCGGAAACTGTTTTTCTTGAATTACTCAAAAACTTTAAGCAATACAAATTTTTAAATCTGCACAACATTTACAGAAGCCGGACAACTAATTATCTGTATCCCTCAAATGCCGATATTCGACAAATTTCCGCTGGAGTAACGCACTCCTCTACTCTGCGGCGACCTTTGCGTAATGTATATGTACCTACTATTAGTACGTTGCAAACGTGTACGAGTATGTAGACTTACCAGCAGGAAGAATATGGAATAAACAAGGCTTGGTCTGTCTGCCCACCGAGTTGGACCCAGAGCATTGCACCCAGCCGTAGTCGGCAGAAGTATTCACCAAATACAGGAATGTAGCTGGAATAAAGTTTTAAATGTAAAAAACCTTTCAATATATTGCGGTGCGTTGATCATAAACAATAACATATACGCGCGCGCTTTTATCCTCTAGGAAGATTTTTCTGGAAGTACCACTCACTTTAAAAGTATATTTTTGGAGCCCTAAACTGGTCGAGTATATAAAAAAACAACCTTTATCCCCGAGGCAGAGGTATTCCATTTCTAAATATACCACTTTTCATGAGATATTCTTTATATTATCCCCAAAACGTGATACAAAACTTACGTACATATTCATCACTAGCCCGACGCTGAAGGAAAACATCGTGTTGAAACCCGCAGGTCCCAGAATTAATTCTGACCCGGTCTCGGTCGGCTCACCACCTATCATTTTTAGGGGTCGAATATTCTCGTGAAAAGTGGGTATTTCTAGAAATGGAATACCTCCTTCCCCCTCGGGGATAAAAGACGCATGATTATTATTATTATGATTTATAATTTCAAAGCCTATTTATTACAAACATACAAACAATAAATTCTCTTTATAAAATCAGCGTAGAAGCTTAAATATGCCTGCCTCACATTGTAGCTGCATCAGTTATACGTGGTTATACCTTGAGTATTCTGTGCTGTGTTCATCGTAGATGTAGTCAACTCGTGCTTGCTGTGCGCCGAGCTGTTGAACCACCAGTGGTAGGACATCGGGTCCTGTGAGGAAAGCAATTGAGTTTATTTTCCCATAACAAATAAATACGATTGTGAGTAGTCACCATTGATGAAAGGTTGTCGCACACCAAAGAGATTAAAATATAATAGGGCATAGAGGGGACAAAGCGAAGAAAATTTGAAGCCAAAAGTTATCCCAAGTGGAATAAGTCTAGTACAATTTCGACCGAATGACAGCTCGCGTTCATACTAACTGACATGACGCTTGAACTTCAAACATGCTTCAAAGTTTTGTATAAAAAATTCCCAATGCCCCTTCTATGTCCTATTATATTTTAATCTCTTTGTCGCACACGTATCAACTCGGAAACTGATCAGGGGCTTTATTGTCCATCTATAATTGTAATCGCAATCGTCTTCAGTTTGACATACGTTGCTTCTTCCGTACATCTGTCAATACAGCCAGTGAAAGAAGAGCAAGCACTGATCGCGTAACAAATGTCAAATAAAGTCGATTACGATTGCAATTATAAATAGACAACATCATGAGTCGCTTAGTACATTCTTAATATGAAATTTCGTCACACAATGTACACTGCACACGGCTAAGGAATGGAACTCCCTGCCTGCGGATCTGTTTCCGGAACGCTATAACCTGGGCCTCTTCAAGGCAAGAGTGAATAGGCATTATCTAGGCAAACATGCTGCATCATCACTTTCCATCAGGTGAGATGGCAGACAAATGGTTTGACTATCATTAATATAAAAAAAAAAACTAAACAGCATCGTAATAGAATCACTTTGTCTTGGGACAAGCTCAACGAGGATAGGTGATGATCAGTTTTCGAGTTAATATGTGTTTTCTTCCTTATATGTATAGGGAGCAAAACGCTAATAGCAAGTTAAAGCTTGTATTACAAGGGTCAAGACAGTATTTATAATTTATAAGCTCTAATAACAGTAAAATTCACTGTAGTAAGTATCTGGGAGCCAGAGAACTATTTACGAAAATTTACAGAAAATAAAACTACACACATTTCAAACACTTTCGGATAACCAAAAGAAGTCATAACGAGTCTTGAGTAAACTTCGAACACTAAAAGTTTTAACAAGCGTTGAAGGTGTTTTTGTGCAAGGACCCTAAAATAAATAAAACAAATTTAAAGATAAACTCGACTAAAGACGAGGCAGTATAGTTAATGACCATAGCCTGTCCAAAAGAATTTAATCGAAGTGAAGTAACATTTTTTTAAATTTAGTATCTGTGGTGAAGTTACCTTAGGATTTGCATCCAAGTCGCATTCTATGTCAATGGCTTCCCCTCTGGCCGCTCTCAGGACTATAGGCTGTGATGTTCTGCATGTTGGAGAGTCTGTAGGACATAATATTAAATCTTTATCCCAAAAAATGGCGTTTCGTATAAAGAATTACATCAAAGCAGTATTCTTCTTAATGTATTTTTTTTCATTTTAACCAAGTTTTAACACATCCAAAACCAGTGAAAAATTGCGTGTGCATATTACAGATAATTATAATCATCACCAGCAACATTCATTTTAATAATTGAAAATTTGCTTTAAAGATCAAACTTATCATTGAATCCCATCCGTCACCTACAGCGCTAGCAGTAAATCTATAGGAGTATAGGTATATCGTGGAATAAATAAACTCTTCGATAGACAGACTCACACTTCACATCAAGGATGAGCCGCTCACTGGACCCCTCGCCGAGACTGTTTCGTGCGGTACACACGTACGCGCCCGCGGCTTTTCTCGACACCCTTTGCAGCACCAGGCTTTGGTTGGCTAGCAAAACCTTCGGCCCTGACTTCACTGTGACGCCCTATAAGAAATAAATAGGTCAATAACACCTACTAATAAAAAAAGAAGTTACTGAAATAGCCTGCAGAACTAGCAAGCTGAAGTCTGTAGGCTGAGATGATGAGTCCTCGAGTGAAGACCGCGTAAATGATAAAGGGACTGACAGACTTAAGAGATACAAAGGACAGACTAACCTAACGTAAATTACTAAATGCTGGATGCAGAAGGATTAGTATATGAGTAGAGTGACATAGGAAATAGAAGAGATTTTTAGTAGTGGATTAAAGTAAGCTGACGATTTTATTGAAGCTAACTAGATTAAGCCTACAAGAAGTTCAAACGCCCTCTGGACTCCAGTCGCCTCTTTTACGTCGGCGGGTAACCCAGCGAATATTTAAAATTTAAAGGGTTTTGAACCGTTTCAGGAACTTGTGTATCACGTCTCGTCATTTTCTCGTCTCAAGACACGCCTTATTCCCGTTGAGGTTGCAAAAAAAATAGACCGTCATTGTCTACGAACCTAACAAATCTCACATTCTTCATTCACATCCACAAAAAGTTTCTGTCATCATCATAATCATCATGTCTACTGCTCGACGTATGCCTCCCCTAATGAGCGCCATAGCGCCCTGTCTTCAGCTAGAGGCATCCAGCATCTGCCTGCAGCCTTTCGCAAATCGTCATCCCATCTGGCCGAAGGGCATCCTACACTACCAAAGGTTCTGTGTACTTAAATTTCAGGTACTCTTTAGCTCTCAGACACTCCATAGATTTATAAGTAAACGGAAATAAAACTCACATTATGACTGAAGTAAACGTGGTTGTGCCAAGGATTAGCACGCACCCTGCAGTCGAGGTAAACATCTGATCCTTCCACCACTTTGCCTGCATCGAGATTGGCACCCAGCTCCAGCTTGACTACGGGCAGATCTGTCGAAACAACATTGATGGTAGAAAACTTACAGGGAATAGAAATGTGCTAGTGTTTTTGCAAGAGAGTCTTTTCATATTTTATGGATATCAAAATTCCTTCTATATTTTTGAGTACAGTTCAACAAGCAACAAGACTCGGATCTTCTATTGCGAATATCATCATATTAACTGCAATATTTTTATCTTGCGTTGCCAGTAAGTACTAAAAGTTGAATCTCCTTTCACCCTAGAGTAAGGGTTAATCTTGCTATGGGATGTTCAACTGCAATGCCCGACACTCCTTCAGAATCCTCCATCATCTTTTGGTTATCCTCTTTGGATATCGTAAGATGGATTGCGGACAACAAATCACGTCCCTAATTCTGTAATGTCTACTGCGGCATTTTGACTACTTATGCTGAATCTTCATATTCATGCGTGTAGTGCGGTGTGGTCACTTTACCTGTAATATTTATTGTCTACTACTGAATTTTGACTTCTTTAGGCTACTCACGCTGAATCTCCATCTTCCAGCCATCCTCATGTGTAGAGTGCGGTATGGTTGGTTGCACAGCGCGGCAAGAGATCACTCTCCCCGCGTCCTCAATTGAGGGAACGAATGTCAAGATGCTACTTGTGATGTTGCCGTCGGTAGAAAACTGTGAAAATAAAGACAGTGTAGAGAAATCATAGAAAATATTGACTTAGTAGAAAATATAATTATCAAAAGACTCTTTGTGGCGGTTATAAAATTTTGCAAAATTAGTCTCAACTGTAAAGCTATCGAGATTATTTTGAAGTTTGATGTGAGAAGTGAGTCATAAAGTAGGCGTCAAAGTCGTTATAAACATTGAAACCAAGATAGAACAAACAACACTTTTGTAAACAATAAAAGGAAGAAAAAGTTCTATACAACAGATTCGAATTCTTTGTAAGTAGCACTACCACTGTCTACTGCATACCAACATATTAAAATTGATAATTTCGATAGATGTCATCATAAAATATCGTATTGATAGAATACTGAATGAATATACAATAAGTCGAAAATACTACTGTATCAAACCCGCAAGACTTTCATAATAAAAATGATATCTTATTAAATCGGATTAATTTTATTAATGTATCTTTTGTTGTTCGCATTATATTTTCTTTCAAAAGCAACAAAGAACAAAAAACTACCCGAATTTGTCCCAAACTCGATCACGGAAAGAGTAATTACATTTATCGACAAAAGCCGCGAGCACAATGTAACGGAAACCCTACGTACTTACACACCATTAGTACGTAATACCTGTTCGTTGTACCACCCTAATTAACCGTGTCGGTGTAGCCAAATGTAATAATTATTATGGCTCGGCCCATAATATAACTAACATTACTGAAGTACAATAATTGGTTTGGAATACGGTTGTAATGTTAGCCACAATTTGTTGGGTCTAAAGGAAAACTAGCAGCGCCCCGTAGTTCCCGTTCCCGTGGAAATAGTCGGATTAAATATAGCCTATGTGTTATTATGATGTATAAGCTATATAACTGTAAAGTTTCATCAAAATCCGTTCGGTAGTTTTTGCGTGAAAGAGGAACAAACATCCATCCAGACATCCATACAAACTTTCGCGTTTATAATAGTAAGTAGGATTTACTACTGTAATCTTCACTTCTAAACTAATTTTATAAAAAGGTAAGATTTGTACTTTTGTGTTTGTAACGAACTAACGACCCGCTCCGACTTCGCACGGGTGCAATGATAACACTAAAACCTTCCTCTTGAATCACTCTATCTATTCAAAAAAACCGCATTAAAATCCGTTGCGTATAGTTTTAAAGATTTAAGCATACAAAGGGACATAGGGACATAAGGACATAGGGATATAGGGACAGAGAAAGCGACTTTGTTTTATACTATGTAGTGATAGTGATACACTACAAAACTACTCAACCGATTTTAAAAATTATTTCTCCAATGGAAAGCTAGAATATCCCTGAGTAGCAGAAGCTATTTATTTATTTATTATATTAGCTATATTTTATTCCCGTATTCCCACAGGAACGGGAACTACGAGGGTCAAACCACGCAGAACCGCTAGTGCAGTATAATGACACAAGTTCTTGCTCTAAGCAACTGTTTATTCCAAATAGTTGTACTAAACGGCAGTGATATATGGTCACCCTAGCGGCTTATTACAGAATTCTCTATTTATAGTGCTCTGACAGCACAATAGCTTCTTGTCATTATGTGACTATTTGATACTGAACAGAGGAGGATTTTGGGACCCAAACTTATTTGTTTATTACCTATTACCCTATTAGGCAAACAATAATTTTGTTTATTACCTATAGGTACCCTATTAGGCAAAAGTAAACTCAGAAATTATGTCCTAATTAGGCAATCTACTTTCAACTAATGTTACGAGTATAATATGAAAGCTTGTTTATTTTGGCGTTTGTTACTTTCACCAATGGAAAGCTAGAATATCCCTGAGTAACATAAGCTATATTTTATTCCCGTGTTCTTACGGGAACGGGAATTACGCGGATGAAACCGCTCAGAACCGCTAGTACTAGTACCTAATAATACAACTTTCTAGTTCACAGTCCCTAACTCCGTCCCTGCCCGTGTCAACCGCACCGTAGAGTTCGAATCGACAATCGATTGGGGTAATGAGTGAGTTGAATGGAATTGATTGATAAGTGCCATTCGTTAGGGAACGTGAAATGTCTGTTTTGTCGATCTGATACAATTGTTGGCTGCGAAGACATGCGATAGAACAAACTTGGTAGTTTGGTAGTTTAAAATATAATTGATGCATTAGATGTTTGCTGTATCCACGATATTATAATTTCACTAGTGTTTGAGCTTTCAATTAGCGCCACTGTCGAGAAAGGTCCTGAAGTATAGCTGTCAATTGATGTCAAAGTTGAAGACAAAACTTATACCTATTTAAATCATACTAGCTGTTCGCGTAGTCCCTGTTCCCGTGGGAATACGGGACTAAAATATAGCCTATGTTACTCCATGATAATGTAGCTTTCAATTGGTGAGGAATTTTTAAAATCGGTCCATTACTTTTTGTGAAGACGGCGACTATTATAAACTTCCAATAAACCAGACTCACCGTCTCCCGAACAGTCTTCAGTCTGACACCTCCTTTCCACCACGATATGATGGGCTTGGGCCTAGCGCCCACAGCTTGGCAGACGAGCTCGGTGCTCTGCCCCGCCACTAGAGGGCGCTTACCGCCTTGCAGCCGCACCCAGAGAGGACGCACTGGTGACAAAAGTATAGAGTTTTATCAAAGTCAAAATCTTTTATTTTCTGTAGGTATAGAAAATACACTTAGAATAGTCTAATACTAAGTCAATAGTCTAATAACGAGGCACTCTAACTCGTCCATGAAGATTGGCTAAATGTATACAGGACAACATCTCCACCGACGAGTTGCTGGTTACAAATGCAGTAACCCGAGAAGAGATAGCAAGAAACTCAACGGCAGCTTTTTTAATCTCATGTCTTATATTATACAGTTGCTTAGGTACACTAAATAGTTATAAAAATAATGAGGAAGATCAAACATAAATGTAAGAAGTAACCGGTAATTTCCATATAAATAATTACAGTCACAGACAATAAGTAAATACTAAATTTATTACTTTTAATTACTTGTATGAATAATTAAGAACAATATTGGAGTGTGATCGCCCTCTCCATAGATTGTTTTTGCGACACCCTTCCAGGGTGCCATAGAATAGAGCTACCATGTACCGTAACACCTTGTAAAACCTATGGCAGGCGAATAAAGTATTTAAATTTAAATAAGATTATCTATTGCCCTAAAACTGATAAACCTTTTCTAGGTTTATCCACAACAAAGTTATAGGGGGTCGAAAATGGCGTGAATTGCTTCGAGAAAAGGATGGTACGGCCGTGCCGCTTTTTGCTCGACTTGGCGGGGGCACTGCCGTGCCCCCAGATTTATAGCAATCCAATCGATTAGGGAAAAGTGGTTACATCCAGGACTGTAATACCTTTGACAACCCCTTCAGGGGTAAAGGCGTAACCATATTTATTTTTTATATTTAAGCACCTACACTTGAAACCAAAAATCATGTTGAAAAGATGGACCCTGGGCGGAAATCGAATCCACGTCCTTTTTGGTATCACTCTTGAGTTGCAGGTGTCCATGGGCGACGGACGTCACTTACCATCAGGTGACCCGTCTGCTCGTTTGCCCCCTTTTGTAAAATAAAAAAAAAAAAAACCGTCAAAATAGCAATCTTGATTACCTATTCGAAGTTAAATAAACCAAAACTTCAATCAAAGTAACGAGCGGTATCAATTACGGAACGAAACAATGGGACCTTTTCAAATTGACTCCCAATTAAGCCAATATTGACTCGCCTTTGCTTTCCCATCAAAAACAAATATTTGTACAAATCACAGCGGATCGGTTCGTTAAAAAGCAATAAGCGACCAATATAACATCAAATTAATTCAATTGTGATCCCTGGCTACACGGAAAAGTTTTTAATTTTAGATTAGAGACACACGGTCACGAAGAATCGACAACATTACGAAATCTATTGCGAAACATACCTTTAAATTTTCAAGAAGATGCCCACAAGATGCCTTCACTCGAGCCTTAAAGGCTCACGGGTTATATGAACTCGGAAATACAGACGCCGGCAGGTAGTTCCACTCCTTGAGCACACATACCTCTAAACCTATATCAATTTAAGTATTTTTTAAAATTACTCGTTCATTTTCTTTCGGAATATACCATTTGGTGAAGTGGAACTGATGATGAAGACCACAGGGGGAATAACTCAATAATCAGTATTTCGCGGGTGGGGTTTGGATTTTTTAATATGGATGCTAAGCCATGTATGCTGGTCACAATACGTAGGTATGGTAAAGTGAAGCTGATTTATTTATTTATTCTTTTGGGGAACAAACTTATACAGACATTTGGTAAATTACCAGGAGATATTCTCAACAATTCTTGAGCAGTTGTAGTCTTTTTAGGGCTTTTCTTGAAGTCTATTTTCGATCAAATTTTTCTGTTATTTTCTAATCAAAACTAAACTTTGCTCGAGGCATACTCGAGATATAGTTCATCAGTCCACCCGCCCGTCTATCGAACTGTTGTAAATTGAATTTTAATGATTCTTGTTAAATAAAAAACAGAGGGTTACTGGGTTATTCAATTAACTTGGCGGCAGTCGTTCCATTAGCGTAAATTAAAACGCGTCGAATTTACATATGCATGTCAAAAATCCATTAATCAGAAATGGAAGAGCAACATCAAGCAGATCCTTATAACTTTTGATTTCGTCGAAGGAAATTTTAAAAAACATGAAAAAGGTACAAAAATTTTGTCATCAAGCGCTACACTACCTATTCTGTGATTGGTTACTTTAAGAAATACCTAAACTAGAGCAATTGGGGCAAATTAATCAAATATTTTTTTACCATCTTCACTAATAAATAACATATAAAAAATACGAGTACATAACAATAACCACTCTAAAGAGTGGTTAAAAAAAAGTGGTGACAAAAAAAAATTGCGTTCAATCTTCAACTTATTATATGGTTTTCTCATGGATGCCGTTTTCAGAACTTGACGAACTGGACGGGACCAATCTGGAAGCACCAGCTTTCAAATAAAAAAAGAATCATCCAAATCGGTTCACCCAGTCGAAAGCTCTGAAGTAACCAACATAAAAAAAATACAGACGAATTGATAACCTCCTCCTTTTTGAAGTCGGTTAAAAATACTGATAGATGACCACTAGTCTAACTCCATATCACGTGGGAGATTAAGGACCATAATTCCTCATGCATAAGAAAGGGACCCTTAGCTTAGCTGTGGGCTTTACGAGTTGATGATGATGATGATGAAGTTCAAACGATATATAGCTTTCTAAAAACGATATACAACATCCATTAATTCGACGCTCAAAAACAAGGACTCAAATCAATCAACTTTCAACTCTACATCAAAAGTGATATGGATGAAAAAATAAATTACAACTGTTCGGTTCAATTAAAAAGGGGCTGTTTAAACCTTTTGTATTTTTCACATTGCCCTAGTGATTCAAACAATGGTTTGCCCTTATTCAAAAACCCTGTTCTGAACCCTTTTTTAACCACTTAAGACAATTAAGCGTTGTTTTGTTAAGTTGCCCCATTTTTGTTTGAGTACAGTTTGCTGCATAATTTGTGGACAAAAATGGTTGTAAAACAACGTAAACATAAAATATTAGATTCTATAGACGTCGTCTGTAGTAACGTCTTTCTGACTTATTCGTATTACATAAAGATGAGACAAGACTAGATAAAATTAGTAAAGTATAAGTTAAGCCGATAGAAGGATAGCAATTTGAGAAATTATAAAATATATATTCATAAAACTAACAAGAATATTAAGACAGTATCATTTCAGCCAAGGGATCTTAGTTCAATAGGGTATTCGTATACGATTCGTAATTCGTGTATCGAAATAAAATCGTGAGTAATTATTCATTTGAAAGTTTATCCAAAAACACCTCTAAAAATGTATTTCTATTTTCATTTTAAAATAAATGCAATTAAAATTTGAACTTTGAGTTAGGATGTTACATGCAGTTCAGTACTTAGTACATTTTCTTTATAAAATTTTCGTTATGTCAGATCATAAAAGTAATTAATTTGACTAGGATTATCATTTTAGAAGAGAATAATTTGAAACAAAAAAAAACGACTTGAAACAGAAAACTATAAAAAAACTAAAAAAGCACAAGTCGCCACTGCGATTTTCGAAGGTTCCCCAATTCGATTTTTTGGGATGCCATCATCAGTTCCTGGTTTCCTTTTCATGGTACCACCCTTGGGATCCCAAACCCATTCATAAACGAAGAAGTTATCCGCGAACACACATAAAAAACAAAATATACGGCCGAATTGAGAAACCTCGTTAAAAAATAAATTCTATTTCACCGCGACTGTACTTATTCAATGAACTCTAGAAAAGTGGCGATGGCGTGAGGTTTTGAAGTGCGAATTCTGCGCCGATTGCCAACATGATAAGGGTAATTCGAGTGCGAATAGGTGCGACAAAAACTCGAGCGCTTATTGTTTTGTTGCGATAAAATCATGTTATTTTTGAGCCGTTGCTGTGAATGCGAGAATATTTTGGGTGGCGTATTTCGGAGGGCTCGCTAAGGTGGAAGATCCGGTTTTTTGTGTTTACCCGTTTTATATCAGATGCAGGTGACACAGGGCGGGTTGGGCTCGCGTGGGAGATATGTTAAAGCATTGACGGGCCTGTTGGCTCAGTTGGTAGAAACCCTGCCTTCTGAGGCGGAGGTCGCGGGTTCGATCCCCGCTCGGGGCCAACATTTGTGTGCATGAACATATCTGTTAGCTTCGTGTCTGGGTGTTTAATATTTATTTAAGTATTATATGTTTATTAGTTGTTTAGTACGCATAGTACAGGCCCTGCCTAGTTTGAGACTAAATAACCGTGTGTGACATGTGTCCCACGATTATTATTATAATTATTAAGAATAGAGACGTTGGGCCCGTGGGGTCCAGAAACAAAAAAAAATATCAACGAGCTTTCAAAGCGTCTCATCGAGGCGACACAAGATCCAAGAGCTGGCAGCTACTTTTGTAGGCAGAGGTATTCCGTTACTGGATATACCACATTTCACGAGATATATTGGACCCCTAAACGTGATAGGTGGTTGAGCCCATCGCCGGACCGGGTCTGTTTACACATGTCTCAGAATTAATTCTGAGACCTGCGGGTTTCCTTACGATGTTTTCCTTCACCGTCGAGCTAGTGATAAATATGTACGTAAGTTTTGAAAACTCATTGGTACAGTCAACAAAGTTGTTAGTGTTACATGGCCAAAAATTAAGATTCACTTTTCTCTTAAAGCCTTAAATGTATTTATAGTATTTTTTTGGTAAATTATAGGGATCAAAGATACCTTTCGAAATAAACATTAATCATTAAGATTTATTTATGACTTCCCCAGAAAAATGAATTCTTAATTACAGGCCATGTAACCCTAACAACTTTGTTGACTGTACATGCCAGGATTCCAACCCGAGCCTCACTGATTTTCGGCCGGCTCTTTCACAGTTCGGGCTATCACTGCTCTAACAAATAACAAATGATTGTATGCAAAAATAATAATAAAATTGTGCTACATATATGGCGAGGTAGCTATAATGATACAATGACATATAATCATAGAAAAACAAACCAACAAACTTTTCAATTTATAATATTAATGGTTTCACCCGAGTATGTCCTGACCTAGTGGGAAAATTATAGCCTGTTGCTCCTAGAAAAGTATTTATTTATTAAGTTTCATTGGTTTACTTGTAGTTTCGGTGCCATTACAAAAAACGTAAAAACAAACTTTTCTCTCAATAATTTTTATATTATATAAATGTTTATATATTAATAGCATACATGAGCAGTGATAGCCTTTCCGGTTAAAGAGCCGGCCGAAAATCAGTGAGGCTCGGGTTCGAATCCTGGCATGTACCAATGAGTTTTTCAAAAACTTACGTACATATTTATCACTATCTCGACGGTTAAGGAAAACATCGTGAGGAAACCCGCAGGTCTCAGAATTAATTCTGAGACATGTGTAAACAGACCCGGTCCGGCGATGGGCTCAACCACCTATAACGTTTAGGGGTCCAATATATCTCGTGAAATGTGGTATATCCAGTAACGGAATACCTCTGCCTACCCCCTCGGGGATGAAAAAGGCGTGAGATTATATTATTATATTTACACAGTCTAAGACATAAGAAAGAAAGATATACATACAAGTATGTACCTTGAATCATTGACCAAGAATAGCTGACAATACAGGAGTAAAGTTGCATGTTTCTCTTTGAATTAAATGGTGTCAAAGTTGTCCCTAAGAATTCAGTGATTTAGATCTACAAAATTCGATAGACCATCTACATTAGTATTAGAATTTATAACAATATGATATTTTTGTACTTTTATGCAGCCAACATAATTAGTTGGTGGTGATTCCATATTAGGTAATAATAAAATTTGTTATTCATTTATCTATAAACGATAGGCAAATATAATAATAATTAAAAATAAATAAAATCAAAATATTTTATTTCAGAATTAAAATCCATAATGTAATAGTACTTATATAAAGAAAAAAAATACTTAAAAATAGTGTTAATAATGACATAAGTTATAATTATTACATTCTATAATAAATAGTGGGACACAATTTACACACGAACAACGTTTTGAGTTGTTTTCAGACAGATTTTTATGACAATTGTTATATCGTTTTGGTCCTATTACGACTGAGCTGGAAATATGTTTGGTGTCCCAAAACCTCTTTGTGATCAAAGTTACTGTCTAACCGCTTTCTAATTTCTCAGATTTATCCATCTCCTCCAGCTATAAGACCGCCCATTGTACTTAATTTTATTTTTATATCTCTTTGGTATTGTTTTCGGAATACAATAAATTTATACTGTTATTACCTATGTTGCTACATAACAATAAAAAACCGGCCAAGTGCGAGTCGGACTCGCGCACCGAGGGTTCCGTACAACCTTGCAAATTTATGGTTTTCGTAATTTTTCCTTTATCTATGCTATAAGACGTTGCTTCGTACCAAATTTCAAGATTCTGAGTTCACGGGAAGCACCCTGTAGGTTTTGATTCCCTTGCAAGTGTCGAAAATTTGCGGCATAAACGGCTGTATCTTTTGATTGCGTTGGCTTAGAAGTTTGATTTTTTCACAGCTTCAAGGGACAGTAGACCTGAGTAATTGATATAAATTTCAGCTTCATACCTCCACGCGTTCCTGAGAAAAAGGGTCTTGACAGACGGACGGACGGACGGACAGGCGGACAACAAAGTGATCCTATAAGGGTTCCGTTTTTTCCTTTTGAGGTATGGAACCCTAAAAACAATATGTCAGAGTACTAATAGCAGTCCTGTAAGTTATTTCCTACCTTCATATTTGAGCGGACCCGAAAGTTAGCGTTTATGAAATATGATCCTCTCAAAGTTAAGAACTTGGCTCCATCTTACAAAGTTTCAAAACTTGTTCCATATTTCATTATCGCTGACTACATGCCGTTAACGGATTTGCTTGCTCATTATAATCATTAGTACTAGACTATACAACGTAACTTAACCAAAAAAGAAGAGTATGTATGTATGAGTCATTTGATGGATGTGGATGAATCACGAGAGGTCAGCCAGGTTCGTCGCCATTAAAAAAAAGGTAGTAGTAGTGGTCTATTGTTTCTGCCTACCCCGATGGGAAAGAGGCGTGAGTTAGATACTTTTAATATACTAGTAAGACATGAGGTTAAAAAGAGCTGCTCTTGAGTTTCTTGCTGGTTCTTCTCGGGGTGCTGTATTTGGAACCAGCAACTCGTCGGTGGAGGTGGGCTGCTGTTTACATTTAGCCAATCTTCATAGACGAGTTTAGAGTGCCTTGTTATTAGACTATTGACTTTATAAGAGTAATTTTCAATTACGTGCAGAAATAAATAAATTTTCATTTTATTTTCACTCCCTGCCTTCTTTCTAAAGACGCGAAGTTGTCATCTATACCTATAAAACATGACTGACTGACTGATTGACTGACAAACAATGCACAGTCTAAACTAAACAGATGGAACTACAAATAGAAAACACAATGCACTAAGTTATATAGTTTTATATCCAGTTTCTATAATTGCGGTTAACCAGAAGATTATTATTCAAATTCAAGAGTCCGACTCGCACTTGGCCGGTTTTTATTCATCTACACACCACGCAAAGTATTAAACGAAAGAGTAAATTTAACGAAAAAACGTTGTTTCCAAATATGCGGAGGAAAAATGCAAACATTTCATAGCACGTGGCGAAATCTCGGCAAATATGGAGGTTTGAAATTTCATACGCGAACTCTCGGTGCTTTACGCATAATAAACACGTTATTATATCATATTATATTAAATACAGTAGCCCAAAATATGGTTACCTAACGTGTTTACATGAAATCTAATATGAGGTTTAGAGGTGGTACATTTTTTGTTCCTAAATACGTTGCTTTTTATTTGGAAGCTCAAAATGAAAAAGAGACCTAGCTAGGAAAACTTCGTAGTCCGCTTGTCTGTCTTTCAAGACCCCTTTTCTCAACAGCTCGTGGAGGTATCGAATTCAAATTTATATACAACGCGTAACAGAAAAAGCGCAATTCCTCATACACCCCATTTAGTATATTATTATAAAAAAATATGATGCAATCGAACTTTAGTTGTGTCTAAATAATTTTTTTGTCTAAATAATTTCCATAATATATAGTGCACCGTCTACCCTAGTTCTAATCTCTCAGTTTCATCCATCCTAAGGTTGTCTGGAAGAGATCGCTAAAAGCGACAAGACCGCCCATTGTACTTTAGTTAATGTTGGTATCCATATTGTGTTGTTTTTGGTATACAATAAAGAGTTATTGTATTGTATTGTAGTCGATACTGAACAAATTAATTTCAGGAATTGCGCTTATTCTGTTACATGTTGTATACACTAGCAGCGCCCCGCGGTTTAGTTCCCGTTCCCGTGGGAATACGGGGATAAAATATAACCTATGTGTTATTCTGATGTATAAGCTACATAACTGTAAAGTTTGATCAAAATCTGTTTTGTAGTTTTTTCGTGAAGAGGAACAAACATCCATACTCTATACATCCATACATACAAACTTTCGAGTTTATTATATTAGTAGAATATTAGTTGGATTGTATACACATAATATGTGTACATGTTATGTACATATTTTCATAATATAATACTTTTTAACGACCTTTCCAACGACACCCCACACCGCCCGGGGGATAGACGACAAAAAATCTTCTTAACCTTTACTTGTTTAAAGTACTTACTTAAACACTTTGTCGATGTGATTAATATGTATGCCTACATATGCCAAAGTCCCTACAGGGCAGACAGACAGACGCACATAGCAAAAACTATGAGTTTGTAATTAAGTAAGTTATTCGATAGGGAACCCTAAAAGTAGTAAACAAGACTATAATCACACTGTATTCCCGAGGTAGAGAGGCATTTTTGAAATTAAGTAAGTAACAACTCTTTATTGTACACCAATAAAAATATGCAACAAGTGACACAGTAACATCTTTTCAAACTTTCTTACTCTAAACCTGACTGGTGGTAATCCCGTCACTGGACCTGGATTCTATTACACGTGCATAAGAATCAATTGTGGGGTCAAAACATTTGGAAAAACTTTAACTTCACCAAGAATCCATCAAGCATAAAGCACTGACAGATTCTACCCAGTTTAAAACTAAGCGAAGATGTGACCCTCAATTTATTAAGTTTATTTCTAAAAATAAAAAAGCAAAATACCGCATCCATTTTTAGTCAAAACCCATTTGATAGCCGTGCTCGTCTCGAGACATTCGCGTACAAAAGTATATCAAGCTGTCAATTAAAGAGTTCTTCCTAAGATTACCATCTCGGTTATGTATGGCCCGATTATATCACATGTCGTGGGATAAGTAGGCTTATTTTCGTGTATTTTTTTTAGAGATTTATGTTGACATCCAATTTCGCGGTAGCATGTCGAGTTTTTTTATATTTGTGTGTTTTATGGGACCTTTATGGACAGATTTACAATTAATTGGTGCTCGGCGGCGTCTGTGTTATAAATAACGGTTTAAATAGTCAAAGATGTTAGTAACTTACGTACATATTTATCACTAGCTCGACGGTGAAGGAAAACATCGTGAAGAAACCCGCAGGTCCCAGAATCAATTCTGAGACATGTGTAAAGAATATCTCGTGAAAAGTGGGTAAGTATATCCAGAAATGGAATACCTCTACCTACCCCCTCGGGTATATAAAGCGTGAGATGTTTAATAAAAAATGTTACTAATAATAGCAAATGCGTTTGTGGGACAAAATCTTGTTAGACAAAAGAGCCCCTGTTGTGTAGGACCCCTAAACGTAACAGGTGGTAAACCCGTCGCTGGACCTGGATTCTGTTACTCGTGCATCAGAATAAACTGTGAGGTCTATACGTTTGGAAAAGCTCAATGTCTCGTAGTAGTTACTTGACCGGATAAAAAAAAACTCAAGACTTTTATCCCCGAGGGGACGTAAGTCATTTCTGGATATACCCACTTTTCACGAGATGTTCTTTGGACCCCTAAGCGTGATAGGTGGTGAGCCCATCGCCGGACCGGGTCTTTTACACATGTCTCAGAATTAGCACTGGGACCTGCTGGTTTCTTTACGATGTTTTTCTTCACCGGTCTTGACCGGATAACCGGTAGGAAGTTAGAATGCCGTACCCAAAAATGTTAACACTTTTTCCTTCAACATTACTTAGCTCCTCGGAGTATCAATATCCTTCATGCATCTAATATCGACATCATAATCTCGTGATGCCAGACAGGGATGCAAGACACAACAATAATGATGAGTGAGAGAGATGTGAAATGTGGAAAAAGCCTAGTCACGCACAAATATCGGCACTAATGATACGTCAATCATTAGGTTTTGGAGATGAATGATAAATAATAATGAAATGATAATGATAAAGTACTTTTATAATGGTAGTGACTGGGGTTTTGAATAAGAAGTCTTAGCAACATCATATAACACCGATTGGCCTGTTGACTCAGTTGATAGTGAGTTTTTGAGTCAGAGGTTGCAGGTTCGATTCAGGCCTGAGACAGCTTAGTGCGTGAACATGGTCGATGGTTTCGTGTCTGATTGTTTATAGGATATTGATGGTCACTTAATAGTCATAGCACGGGGTTTATTCTATTATGCTTACCGCCGTCTGTACGCTAAGATCTTTTATACCACGCAACGGATTTGATGCGGTTTGTACTAAGTAATACACTCGGCGTCAAAAAAATCGCACCTTTGAAAAACCACTTTTAATCCCATTTAGAATCAATGATGATGGGACTATTAGGTATCATTTTATAGGTCTAATCATCAACATTTAGCAAATCGTACTTTAGTCTTGCTAGGTCATAAAAAAAGAAGTGATTGCAAAAGAAGAAGAAAAAGTTTGTTGACAAGGAATTAAAGTAAGACAAAAAAATGGTTAAAAATTACTTAAAACCTAGTTTTACCCCCCCCCCCCCTTTTATAAAAGGTAGCGCAACTAGCGGCCCTTTTATAAAGTAATTTTGCATTATTTTTGTATAACGTCGTTATTTGGGTGAAATGTTTTTTTTTATGGCATAAATGATTGTTAATTTTAATGTCGATAAATTAATGTTTCAAATGATACTTAATAGTCCCATCACCATAGATTCTAAATGTGATTAAAAGTGGTTTAAAGTATTATTTTCCGAAGGTGCGATTTTTTTGACGCCGAGTGTAGATAGAGCCTTAAACGAGGATGGTTTTTGTAACTGCGACCTGCTCTTGCTTCGATTTGTTTTAAATGATACTAGCGACCCGCCCCGACTTCGCACGGGTGCAATGCTTATACTAAAACCTACCTCTTAAATCACTCTATTAAAATACCGCATCAAAATCCGTTGCGCAGTTTTAAAGATTTAAGCATACATAGGGACGTAGGGACAGAAAAAGCGACTTTATTTTATACTATGTAGTGATACAAAAACCTTCTTCTTTTTTGGTATTTCTATGCATCAAGATCTGTCGCGTGGTTTAAGAGTACCGGATCGGATATACAGACAGACGCGGAAAGTGACCTTATGTAGAGACAGAGATACTAAAACACTTGGAATCGCTTACATTCCTGATTAAAAAGAAACTAATTTCAGATCTTGCGTTAAATATATTAAAAGTTCTAGAAATAAGATCTTCTCTTAGAAATGTACTCTTATTTTTACACAACACATACGGAACTGATACAAGCAAAAGTTTTTTCCCGTGGAAATCCCGGGACTTTCGCAACACTTTACACAATCCCGCGGACTCGCCAGTCCGTGTTATCACTGAACTAACAAGTTTCCCACAATTTCACAGAGGGATGGTATATTAAAAGTTTATAAGACTCCTCAGGTGTTGAAAAAGTTGGTTAACGGTTATTCTGTTACTTTTCTTTTGGAATACATCTGTCGTATTGCAGATTCAGAGATTAAGGGTCATCCATAAATTACGTCACACAAATTTAATGATTTTTTTACCTCCCCCTCGTCCTTGTCACAGCTGATCACATTTCTGAGAAAAAGTGTGACGTCACATATTTTGCAGTTATACATCTCGACATTAAATGTAAAGCAACAGTTCCGAAATTAGTTTTATCTCAATTTAAATAATTTTATAATAAAATCAACAACAAATCAAACATTAAAAAAAATTACAAAATATTACATTTTGAAATGTGACGTCACAAAATTTATGACCGTCATACATTGCCAGAATTCGTCGAAAACAGAAAGTAAATACTCACGATTCACGTCGATGGTCAAAGTCTCCGACACCGGAGTGATGGAAGGATCCGTCACGGCCTGTTGACAAGAATAGTTTTTCATGTTACATCCCAGAAACTCCAGAACAGCCTTTTAAGAACGGAAGAAGTGTTCTACCAAAAATACGACGAAATTACGAAACGTGTATGATATAAATAATAAAAGAAACAGTTGTTTATAAAAGAAACATTTAGTTTATTAATTCAAATTTAAATCAGTGTCTCGAATAAGATAACATTTTTATTTTAGGCATATCAAGATAACGAAATTTCACATTTTGCGATTTTGGCAATCATGTTTACGCGCAATGGATGTCATTCAGCCATGTCGTGTATGGGCCATACCCACCCTTCTTCCTTATGTGTGAGGGCAGACCGAGGTCTACAAACATGTGATCTGAGGCTTTCTTATTTACTTCCCGAGGTGTGTATAGTTTTTTTCTACTCGACGGAGGAAAGCGGCAACTTCGTTTAGCGCAGCGGGCCGAAATTTGCCGCTTTCCGCCCGGAGAGATGAATATGAATTTACCTGACAAGTGATCTCGGTGCCGTAGTCCGATCTCTGCAGTCTGAACGAGACCGTGGCCTTCGATTCGGAGTTGGCGAGGAGAGCGTGTGCCTTCCACCAGGACACCCTGGCCGTCGGCCGACCTGTTAACAATGGGGTAGTTGACTGCATCAAAATTAAATTACGAACATTGAAAAGATTATCCCAAAAACCTTTAAATGTATTTCAGTTTTCACTTTACAATTATAATAAAACAATCAAAAAAAGTGCTGCTATTGACTACTAGAAACTATGACGTCACACCGTGCTATTTCAGTACATTCTCCATAGTAAAATTTCGTTTTAACAGATCATAAAAAGTAACTTTTCATATCTCATACTCGGAAAGTAGTGTATGTTTGATCTGAGTACTGGGTCGGAAGCGATGATTCCCACAACAGAGAGATTCAGGGCTGTGATTCCCGCCCTCGGTCGGGAAAGACTCATAGTAATTGCTTCCGGCCTTAGGGCGGGAATGATTTAAAAAAATAGTACTACATTTGGCAAAGACGTTTAAAGAAAAAGTTTCTCTAGGAAAGAGAATGACTTTCTTCCAACCTCTTTGGGTACTTAGTAGGGATACGAAACTTTTTACATCAATTAGAATAAGAAAAAAAGGTGCGGCCTTGTGAGGTGTGGGTATAAACAACAGAAAATAGTCCACGCGCGGGGCGGTACGCGTTCCCTATTTAAAATTAAAAAAAGATTAATAATTTGGTAAGCTGTTACGAAATTCAAAATCTTGTTTTTCATCGGCACTAATAAGCACAGAACACTATTACTCGGCTAAAAGTAGGTACATTATTATTATAAAGAGGAAGGATTTGTTTATTTTTTTTGTAATGTTATTTAGGTTAGGTAAGTACTCTATGATGTAGTCTTCAAAGACGTTTAAAAGAAAAAGTTTCTCTTTCTTTCAACCTCTTTGGTTGTATTGTTGACAATTTTGTTTTTTTTTGTAGGTGTAATTGCGTTTTTGCGTGTTTGAATTTTTGTAAAATACTTAGTTATTTTTTTTGTTTACTTTATTGAATTCGAAATGAAAAGTAGAGTGTTTAACGCGGGTGGAAGTTATCAATTCCTACTCAGACTATATCCGCCCTTGCTACGCTCGGGCGTCTAAATACCTCGTATGGGAATTGATTCCTTCCGACCCTTGTATAACAATCTACTATATTTGACTAGGCAGGATACTACCCTATTTACTCATATTAACCCACTAGCTGGAGCCAACAGGCTCGCCAAAACAAACTGTCACTTTCAAATTTATAATATTAGTTGAGATTAATTGTAGGGATTTTTGTGTCCACACCATATACTGCCTCATACATCCTATGGTTCTAAACACTTTTTTTTATAAAAAAAAAGGGGGCAAACGAGCAGACGGGTCACCTGATGGTAAATGACTACCGTCGCCCATGGACACCTGCAGCTGAAGAGTCACAAGTGCGTTGCCGGCCTTTGAGGTGGGAGTACGCTCTCTTCTTGAAGGTTTGAAGGTCGAAGGAAGGAAGGCGACAATTTGTTCCACAGATGTTACTCCCTAAGCGTAAGCTTTGAAGCGACATGAAACGTAATGTTGAATTTTCCATTCAGTCCGTCCGCTTGTTTACCGACTGCTAAACAAACGGACTGATTCCAGTTAAAAGAATGTTCACAAACTGCTTTAATTAAAAGAACAACACGGAAAATGCAACGGAAAATACAAATAGCATTTCCCGATCCGAAAACCGGGTGAAACGAAACAAATAGTGGCATTTCCTCAAAAAGTTTGTGTTACTTTCTCTTCCGGAATAGCTGCACAATTCTCCCTTTTGCAGCGATACATAACATCGGGAAACAGAATAAAATGTTCAATCAATGTTTTCCTACTATCCTACACCACCTCTTTAGAATCACAATCACAATCTTTTGAATCAAATGCATATTCCCTATTTCTACTGTTTAAATACTGAAACAGTAGTAATAGTGAAATATGCATGTGATATATATAAACTTGATTAAGTACTGCAGAATTATGTCTCCATCAATATTTTTAACCGACTTCAAAAAAGAGGAGGTTATCAATTCGTATGCATGTTGGGTTTTTTTTATGTTTGTTACCTCAGAACTTTCGACTTTGTGAATCGATTTGGATGATTCTTTTATTTTTGAAAGCTGGCGCTTCCAGATTGGTCCCATTATAATTTCGTCCGGTTCTGACAATGGCTTCCATGAGAAAACCATTTACCTTTACCAAATTTGCATTAAGTATGTGCGCGACAAATGGACGAATAACTCAATATCACGCCAACCGATTTTGATAATTCTTATTTTAACCGACTTCAAAAAAGGAAGAAGTTCTCATTTCGACGGTCGTCGAAAGTCGTCGTTCGAAGTCGGTTTTTACTCTTATTGATTATAATGTATTTTGAGCAAGACATTTTTTTAAGTGCCAGTAAACTGTGGGAAAAACTATTTAAAAACCGACGGCATTAGTAAGAGCGGATGTGACGTAAACGTTTAAGACAACAAATGTCACTGAGTGCGTAGTTGTTAGGTGTTTGGTTTGTTTGTTTGTTGGTTGTCATAGACAATGACGTCACACCAAGCGCGCGTGTTGGCTATTTTTAATTTTTTAAGCACTTTTATTTACTATTTTAGCCGATTTTTCCTTTTATATCTCTACCTACATTTATTATGTAAACAGTACACATCCACTAAACATAAAATATGTAAGTATTTTGCAATTTCTCATAAGTGAATGTTTTGTATTCTTTTCAGAAATAAATTCTTTACCACACATAGCGCTAAAATAAAAACCACTGCTTCGTAATCATCCCAATATCAATCCAATCAAACTTTCCCAATAACAAAATCTACCAAAATATTTGTAGAACAAAAAAGTATTTTTAGATTCAAAAATCCCCGCCAATTAGAGCGTTTCCTTTTGTTGGAATACTCGAAAACAAGAGCGCAGAAACTCCATGGGAATTGATAGAACAGCGGGATCCGCGACCGAGAACAAAGTACATAAAAAACGTGTAAAACAAAAGGGGCCCTCTATGCGACCCTTGTCAAGCCGGACTATTCGGAGGAGCCTTAAGGCATAAGCGACAGCGATACGGAACTAAACTAGTCCATCAGAAGCGAATTTCAAATTTTCAAGGTATAGGATAGCTAAGCGGACGACGCGGCTGACGAGCTGGCGAGAGGGACCAGGTTGTGAGGAAGCGGGCGACGGAGGAGGGAATTAGAAGGCCGGAGATTGGGATGTAAAGATATTTAATGGGTAAAATAAGACACCTAAAACGAAAATGGAGATGAGTATTTACAAGGATGGGACACGGAAGGTAGCATGAGAGGGAGATTGATAACTTACCGGACGGTGCCGGTGCCTTGATTTATATATATGTATGTATTCAGTTGCTTCGGATCAAGTAAGAGAGATAACTCAAATAAATATTTTTGCGTTATGATTATGAGTGAAGTATGGATTTGGCAGGTAGATGGAATGATACAGAAATTTGAAGGGTGGCCAGTACGAGAAGGAAAGGAGGATGAGGTCCGCTACCTTATTACAAGGTACGGCGGCGATAGGCCCAGAACCCATTATGCCCCTCCCCTTTGACTGGTCCCGCTCGGAACTTCGACTCCGTGACAGGCTGAACAGGAACGCGCCTTGACTGGCCTGAGTGAGTGCAGATAGGCGAGCTGTGCGTTACCACACCTGGAATGGAGTCTCTCCCGCACCCTGATAAACCTGAGCTGGAAACAGCTACGTACGGTAACTGGGGCCATAACAGGCCACGGTGTCTTTAACAAACATCTGTTTACTTTAGGTGTCACAGATAGCCCCCTGTGCAGAGCGTGCATGGAGGCAGAGGAAACGGCTGCGCACGTGCTGAAGTGTGAAGGCGTGGCTCAATACCGGGCGGAGCACCTTGGATCCCCGAGGTCGCTCTCCGAAGCCCTGAAGGACCTCAAGTCGCTGCTGGGCTTCCTGGAGGAGCTGGGATGGCAAGAGTAGAGACATTCATTAAAGACGTCGAGATGCGAAAACAAGTCCGCGTTAACATACATACACATACACATACATAGTTTGTGCCGCCCCTATACCTCTAAAATGTGTACCTACCCTCTAAAATTCACAGTCCCTTGATTATTTACTACACAACAGAACTAGTTTCTCAGCGGATCAAAGCTCAATCGTGTACTATTAATAAGGCGGGGTCACATACACTCTCTGTGAAAATTTCAAGCGACTGTCTAATGCCATTGATAAAGTAGAGCAAAATACCGACAAAACTAATTTTTTGCATTCATATATTTTTTAAATATTTTTATTTGCAGCAGCAATAGAAATTAGTACATTCTTCAAAAATTTTAACCGTCTACTTATTTCTTGAGATAGGTACAGCCTTAGGAATAGGACCACAAGCGGTCTTATCACTGTTAGCGATATCTGCCAAACATCCGTGGGATGCATGAAACTGAAAGAAAATGTTGATCTTCTGCTATATTTTGCCGCTCCCTCTTATAAACTAAGCCAACACCCCAATGGCGCGTGAATCGGAAATTTTTCGTCTAACACCCCCACGGAAAAGCCCCAAACTTGACGACATCTGACAGGGGTGTTAACACAGCTAGTAGGGCACGTGCGTTAAAAAGTCAAGTTGACGAGAGGTACCTATTACATACAACTCATGTTAAATGTGTAATTAAAGTCTGATTTTTAATTCCATTGAAAAGTATAACGCATAACAAATATTTTTTTAAAAGGAGAGAGAGCATCGATGAAGCCGCTTCTCATTCATGAGGATTTGAAATCCACGTAAGCCAACACATCCACCTTCTATGGCAAACCTCAGTCTTTAGAGTTTTATTAAGTAGACTAGATGTCGCGCGGTGCGCGAGGCCGCAAGCGGCAATGATATTATATGTTACTATGTATATGCTCACTGGCAAGCGGCCACGCGTGTCTCTGTGGGGTCGTATTTTGACATAAAAATAGAGTCTAATTTTGGGCGCCCATCTTGTTTTAGCCATTTTTTAGTACAAGTCAAAAAATAATAAAATTTTGTTAAATATTACTTTTCATGGCAACACTGTTTACTAAGACCCACAATCGCTCAATACGAGCCAACTTTCCAAAGTGTTGCCAACTGGCTAAGAAATGCCGAATATAATATTATAAATGTAGTAGCTGGTATAGTAAACTAACTGGGTCGTTTTCCCTGATGTAACACTTAATTCCAACGGGATAGGATTCAGAATAGTTTGAGATAATCTAGTACCTATTTACATAAAAGCGAAATCTGTTACCTCCGACGGCGACGCAAGTCAAATTGACCTCTGCTCCCTCGTCATAAGGTCCAAGCACGCCACCATGCACCTCCTCCCCATCTTGGACCAGGATTAGCAGTTTCTCTGGCGGTACTGTGGAGAAATAGCGTCATTAAAACACTGGATGATACAGTTTTTGTTTTTTAATTAAACTTAACTGTACCTAATATCAGTCATAGGACTCGATTCTGCTGACCAGCTAAAATTCCTAATTTTATGTTAGCTCTATTCTTTTGAACCGCTTTGGAAAGGAAAGGGACATAAATAAGCGCCATATTTATTTATTATGTCACAAATGTCAAAATAACAAAATTGAACCTTATAAACGCAATACACGTGTTTAGCAATTTCAGCGACGATGTAACAAGGTCATGGATAAAAGCAACAGATAAGCACGTTGATAAGGTGAAATTTTTTTGGTTTTTTATATGCTTGACATTATACTTCAATCTATGGTTTAATCCAAAAATCATTTATTTCTGTAGGTAAATAAAAATTGTACTCAGAAATGAAATTTTAAAATTAAGTAAGTAATTATATCAGAACACGAGTTTAATCTCTTACATTTCATGAATTCATTTGTTGATTTTATTTTAGGATCATCAACGTTACAACGATTTAAAACGCTTTCTTTTGGAAAGGAGCACACACGTGACACGACATTATACCAGTTCAAAGTCAAAGATGTCTCTGCAACAGTCAAAAGTCGTCGTCGTATATATAAATGATCTTCCATTCATGGTAGAGAGTTTGTCAAAGATAGTGTTGTTTGCTGATGATACATCTCTAATTTTCAAAGTAGATAGACAAGCTCAGAAGCTCGACGAGGTAAATGACACTCCTCAACAAATTCTCACATGGTTCACTGCAAACAATCTAGTGCTCAACGCTAAGAAGATCAAATGTATAAAGTTTGTACTCCCTAATGTTAGACGAGTAGACAATGAGATAATTTTAAACAATGACAAATTAGATTTCGCTGATAATACAGTTTTTTTGGGGATAACGATAGACTCCAAACTTCAATGGAATTCTCATATTTCTGCATTATCTAACAGACTGAGCTCAGCTGCTTATGCCGTCAGAAAAATCAGATGGCTTACTGATGTAGACACAGCAAGACTAGTTTATTTTAGCTACTTTCACAGAATAATGTCCTATGGCATCTTGCTGTGGGGCAGAGCTGCTGATGCAGAATCTATTTTTATTTTACAAAAAAGGGCTATACGCGCCATTTACAAGTTAAGATGTTGTGATTCCCTAAGAGAACTGTTCAAAGAAATTAATATTTTAACAATGCCTTGTCAGTACATTTATGAAAACATTATGTATGTACGGAAAAACATATTACTGTATACTAAAAACTGTGACAGGCATAATTGTAATCTTAGGAATAAAAATAAACTAGAGCAACTTCAGTCACGATTAAGTAAAATTAATAATTCCTTTGTGGGGCTTTGCATACGCTTTTATAATAAAATACCAGAAGATATTTTGAAATTGCCTGAAACTGTGTTCAAAACTCATGTTAAACATGTACTTTGTAAAATGGCATATTACAAACTAGACGACTATATAAATGACAATGATGCTTGGAACAGATTTCCTCCAGTCCAGCGCAATACGATAGCGAAAAACAAACGAAATTATGTAACCCAATTTAGTATTAAGTAACAATTGATTAAAAGAATATTGTGTTGAGGAGTTTCTTGCCCCGCTTCTTCTCCTCAACCATACATGCTGAAGCGGTGGAGTTGAAATGACGTTCAATAAGTGGACTTGTAAGTTCCTATTTTGAATAAAACATTTTGACTTTGGCTTTGTCGTCTTCAGCCGTAAAACAATTACCATTAAATACTTAAATACTATTAAATGCAGGAAAAACAAAAGACAATGAAACACTTGGTAACATTAACTGACGAGGCGAGGAAATGAAACACAATTGTTTCGCGCCTAGCCGAGCTGATTTATAGTAGTAATTTGATCGCTATCTGTGTGGTTGTTGCGATTAAACATTATCTGATACAGCTTAGGATTTAAATTGTACGAATATTAATTAGTGCTTGGAATAGAGGTGGAATATCATGAGTAGTATGTGATAAATCATATGACCTGACTTGGTCATTGGTCTTGGACTTGGCCTTTGTTCAACAGTGGATAATCGTCTTCCGGCTGATGATGATGACTTGGTCATGACCATGGATACAAGTCCTTCAATCGAAAACATAAAGCACGGGAGGACTTGGATCTATGGTCGTGATCGAACCATTTCATATGATTTTTCACATGCTACTCATGAAGTTGCCCACCTCTAGTTTGGAAGGAAAATTAGGTAGGATTTATTCCGTCTTTTGGACATTAAAAATCCATATAGAACCAGTTCACTGTCCTAGTTCAGTGTCTAGTCCAGTTCAATTAAATACTTAGGTGTGAAGGATCTTGGCTAAAAAAAAACGGTTGTCTGTAAAGTCGGTTTCTAGCGATAGTTCAACGTGACAACGTCATACTTTTTCGTAAATACTGATGGAATGGATTGTGCCTCTTTATCGCTCGTTGCGCGCTCTCGCTTGCACTGTAACGCCGCATATGTCAGACTTTTTCGTGCATGCAGCCGGCTCCATCGAATTATAAGACGTTATCACGTCAATAACAATCTATCAAACACTACGACCTATGGCCCATATTTTGACACTCGCAAATAAATTAAAGCCTATAGGGTACTTCCCGTTGACATAATAATAATATAATAGTACATTATGATATAAGTGCGGTAGGTTGAAAATTACAGCCGAGGCGATATTACTGGCTACAAGTAAGCAGAGGCTGTAATTATCAAAGCGCACGTATGTCATACGACGTTTTATAACACATTTGCGAGGAAATAAAATAAAATTCCGACTATGGTAAACGAATAAAAACAATACAGCGTCAAGAAAAAGCGCGCGGCGCGCATCATCATTTTTTTTAGGCAAAGGCACAAAAAACAGCCAGTGTTATTAATAAAGTAAAATAATATTTTTGTGTTTTTGTTACAGATTAATTGGTTGTAATTTACTGTCAAAATTAATTAAATTAAATAATTATGTATAAATACCTATTTCTTTATTATATTTTATCTCCCAAAGTTAATTTTAATGATAAAATGTTGACAACTTTTTTGACTTAAAAACTCTTTGCTGAGATTTTAAAAAGTACCGTTCGTTTAGACGGAGCATCTTGATAAACCGTGCGTTTTACTTTACACTTACCGCACTTGGGCGTAATGAGATACAATAAGATATTGAAATTGGTGAAATAAGACACCTTTTACGAGCAAATGTGTTATAAAGTGATATTATTAAATAAATCAGGATTTTACAATGCCACTGAATCTACTTAATGAAATTATAATGTAACTAACATCATCCCGTGATATTATATGAAATGAAGTCGATTGAAAAAAGTCCATTTCCTTATGATTCCAATAGATAAATCACGGCTTTTACAAAAACACTGCGTCATGTATAAGGCACTACATAGAACGCGCCAATAGACGGCCGAGTTCTAAACCGCGCTATCGAAGTTTTCTAATGAGTTTGTATAAATACAACTGTCCAACATCAACCAGGCACCCTTTTCACGATGGAGGAGCATTCCTTCGCTCCTCCATAATGCTATACATAAACACAAACACAAATATTACAATAGATGCTTAAGTACTTACTAAGCACAGTCAAGTTAAGTCTCGTATTCTTGGTTGGTGACTTGATAAAGTCCACCCGACATCGGTACTGCCCGCTGTCTTCAGGTCTGCAACAAAAACGCACATTTCAGCACAACTACTAGAGTGCAATGACAGCCGTAGTCAGGGTTCTTAAGTTAATAGCACACTAGCGGTTCTTATAGGTTTCACCCTCATTATTTCCGTTCCCGTGGCAATACGGGAATAAAATATAGCCTATGTTACTCAGTGATAATGTAGATTTCCATTTGTGAAAGAATTTTCAAAATCGGTCCAGTAGTTTTTAAGTCTTAGTCTAGTTCTATTTATAATATTAGTGTAGATGTAGAAGTGTAGACATATCAACTCAGAAACGGATCTTCACCGCCTCAACTATCTTCTTAGAGCATAGTCTTAGAGACTGTTGAGTTACTGGATTGGTAAAAAATCTTCATGTTGGGGCTTATCAACTTATTGAATTCATTGTAACTACATCGTTTCGGCATGTGTTGAGAAGAAATAAAATATTCAGGTAAAAACAAATTGACTTTACAAGTACGTGATAGTACTATACCAGTGAAGTAAGACAAAGGAGACGTTTCATGAATGTATGGAGACTGGGCCTGCACCATGTACACCAGTTTTTTAAATAAATATAAATAAAATAACTATAGTTTTATTCATGATTTTGCTCATATTTGTCTAGTTTAGTTGTACAATAAACTTTAATTTTCATTAAACTAGCACCGCGGCGACCGAAACAAAAATTGCGGCCTGTCCGGTAAAATTGACATTATTTTGATGTTTGACATTATTTCGGACTCATTCACAATAACATGGAAATTGGGCTTAAGAAGCTAGAAATAGTATTATTTCAATATGATTTCTTGCGGATCCATTGAAGTTTAATTACTTTTGTGCAAGTTAAATAGATGGAAATTATTTTTTTAAATATTTTTCTGATAATCACTAGATTTTTCTCTATTTTTCACGCTGGTGTACAGTGTGCAGGCCCAAAATGGAACGTCTCCTTTAACCTCTTAGGCCAATAAAATAAAACACCATTGATTTTTAATTGTTACGGTGTAAATGCCTTTTGCAAATCTACCTTTGATAAATGGCATTAGAATTTTTATTTGGAACATCCAAAAACGGAGAGTAATCGAAATAAAATCGTTAAGAACGGAATCCTAAATAGAAATCGATCCAAATCGTCAAAAGGTTTGATCGTTGTTTGTTCACAAAAGGGTCGTTTCTAAACAAGCTTAAGTTTCTTGTTATGTGGGAATTGGGTCATGTAACTTAATATCCTCCTGTGTCGGCGCAGGCGCAGATTCGGGTGTGAATCTCTTGCGCAATGAGAGGTCGTCGCTCTAGTTTTATTACTGGGAAAATGATAAGTATACATTATGTAACAGAATAAGCGCAGTTCCTGAAATTACTTTTCCTTCAGTATCGACTACTTAATCCGTTTCAGCGATGTGTAAAATTTTTCTATAACTGAATTAAATGAATAGGGCTACCTATGGAAATAGTCCTATTATTGTTCTTTATTTAAGAAATTCGGTTAGACAAAACTGAAGTAGGTACCAATTCATCATATTTTTTTTATTAGTAATTGGGGTGTATGAGGAATTGCGCTTATTCTGTGACGCGTTGTATAATGCAGGACCACAATTTGTTCTGAGGCATGTGTAACAGTATATGCACACAAATGTTGGCCTCGAGCGGGGATCGAACCCGCGACCTCCGACTCAGAAGGCAGGGTCACTACCAACTGAGCCAACAGGCCCGTCGGATTGACATCCGAATTTACCTTTACAAGGCAAATGAGGGTCACATCATTGAAGTAGTACCTTAGTTTGGTGAGGACGAGTACAGCTGGTCTAGTGTCACTCCTGAAAGTAGCCCTTGCTCCCAGAGTGGATGGGTCCGACCAGTGTGACGTCACACCTTCCCTGGTATCGAGTCTGTGGACAAAAAACAATAAATTCCTTTTTTAAATCTTTTGTGGGCATTTTGGCGGGAATCCGAAGAAGGACGTCATGCTTTTTGTATAGTTTTCATTTTGCTGTATATTTCGGGGTTTGACTCATATTAACTATAGTATTTTATGTGGCAAGTGTCCGTGAAAGTGTGCAGTGAGTGGGAAATTCGACAAAATGCGAGGAATGGGCATTTTTGGATTGCCTCAAGAAGTCACAACGAAGTCTTCAGTAATAGTGCTATGATTTTACTGTTGATAAGCAAGGGGGGAATGTTGAAAGTTTTGAAAACGCTGTTTTTTTTTGCATGGTCTCTGAAGCAGAGCCATTTATCTAAGATTAAAACTATTACCCTGAACTTGAAAACATAAGACTTGGCTTTTTTGCCTTACAACATTCGGATCAGAAAATTTACAACAGACTAGGCTGTATGGGCTAGATCCCTTTGCTTTCCCTAATGGGATTATTAAAAAAAAAAGTCACAACTGCGTTGCCGACCTTTCGTGATCCTATAACGGTTTTCTTTTCCTTTTGAGGTACGGAACCCTAACATGAAATTAAATTCTCCACCTAAGCATACACTGCGTATCTTCATAAGGAACACCGTCCACCTATCCCGCAGCAATCACTATAATCCAATAATCTGTCAGTCCGTTTCCTGGGCCTGTCAATTCGGTGGTTTTATTTTTCTAATCAAAGCTTAGAGTCAGTCGTGATGAAGAGATTTGGGTGAAACGGATGTCGTATCGCCTATCATAGGCAGCCGCACACTGAGCAGTTACTTTGGTGTAGGTGACTTTTACAAAAAATAAAATAACTAACTAAATAATCTCAAGCTTTTTGTCCCAGAGGGGGTCGGCAGAGTCGACGTGAATTTTTGTGTAGAATAAGTAGGAGGACCGGAAAGTTACAGACTATTAACGCGGTCTCATCTCATTCGTCGAGTTTAAAGTATTTGCCATATAACCAGAAATGAGTAGTTCTATTGTCTTTGAAAAACACTTATTGTTTTATATTTCTTTTAATTATCACTTTGTATATTTAGAAGCGTAAGACAGCAAACAAAAACTGTTATAAAGCATACTTAGAATAATTTTAAATTAGGGCAGGGTCTGAAAAGCAGCAATTGTGCTGAGACTCTAGCCGTTTCATTCACATTGTGTTTTTTTTTCTAGTAACTAAGTTTTTAGTAAAGTCTAGTGTAGCATTGTGTGAATGAATAAACGTCTTATTTATTTATTTATTTATTTATATTTATTACGACTACTCAGAACTAATACATTTGTTCGAATGAAACTCTTCTTTTTTCTGAAATCTCGGCTCAGGCGGAACGTGACAATAAGTCATGTTTGCGTGCAGCCAGCGATTATCGATTTATAAGACGTTGTCACGTCAACAAAGCCCCCACCCCCATCAGAAAAGTATTTTTCTTCATAAATATTGTACAGTGGTGTGGAAGTCTTCGTGTACGAATCCGGTTTACACTTAGCCTCTTTTCATTTACTCCTATCCTAGCCAGAAATACCTTAATATGGTAATTAAAAAATATTAAACCACACAACTATTAAGCGTGTATTTTACGATCTTAGTGAGCGGTGTGGTTTAAGTTCATAACATATTCTTTGTCGGCACGGTTGTAACCGCATACCGGGTGTTGACGCCTCAACGGTTGGTTAACTGGTTATTTTAACTTATCGTCATTTAACTGCGTGTTTATGTGGTTTTAACTGTTAGTAGATAACATCTTTATGTGTATGTAATATTATTTAATGCAGCTTCTGATGAGGGTAGTGTATGTAGTCAAATAAGTTACTTTTCAAGATCTGTAAACGAAAATCACTTCACTTCACTATTCGAGTACCAATAATTAAGGTCAATAAATTAAAAGTAAAACTACATTTTCAAACAAGCTCTTAGATTTAGAGTGACGTCACTTTATTTTTCGAGTTATTCTCAGCAAGCCCTATCATTTGATACCCATATCGTAGGAGTGCATTTAAAATAAATAGTCCGCCATCTTGGGTGTTCCGCCATGTTGGATTTAGAATCACGTAGCTAATCATGCATAGGGTGCGATTCTGCTTTACACCGACTAAATTTGTTTCAGTTTAGTCCTGTCTTTGTCTTACCTCAAAAGAGGGAAAGGGATAGAAGAAAACCTGCAGAATTTAGTCCTGTCAGAGGCGGTATTTTAGTCATGACTTCTTTACATAAGCACTAAACACGTTATGAAATACCTTAGTTGACAGGACTAATTTTAATTTGAAAGCACTAAATATCTCTCGTCTCTTTTCTTTTCTAGGAGAACGAAGATGACAGGAGTAAACTAAAATAAGTTTAGTCGCTGTAAAGCAGTCGCTGTAGCATTCAGCCTAAAGAAAGAAAGTTATTTATTTTGGTAATCTTATAGAGATATTATTATAAAATATAAGATACAAAATAATTTATTAAGCTACCAAAAAGCCTAAACGTGTATACAAAATTTCAGCTCAATCGGTTGAAGATATCTGCTTCAGAATTTAGTTGCAAGATTTCAAACTAACATTGCTTGGAAATAACGCCTACGTCATCGCTTCCAACTGTATTTAGGTTATACCACTCCACTCTAACACCAACAGAAGGTATAAATAGCTATGGTAATTTACGTAAATATTCTCCTGTAAATTTCACGAACAACTCTCTTTTGTAAGTCGAAGGGATGAACTTTGTAATTATTAATTCTTCTTTGAGTGTTCTGTTATTAACTAGGTATTAATACTTCTTAGGATAATTTCTTATTAGCTAAAGGGTCTCTAGTTTTCTAATTTAAGTAATTTAAGTATGATTGTATGTTCTTAGTGGAGTTAAAGGCAGATTTCCGTGGGTCACGGCTGATCGCAATCGCACGCGATGCGACAAGTCAATGTATGATAATCACTTTTAAGAGTAAAACAAACCGACTTGAATCTTCAATTTATATCGTATTCTCATGGATGCCGTTGTCAGAACTGGATGAAATTAATCAAATATAAAAAGAATCATTCCAAATCGGTTCACCCAGTGGAAAGTTCTGAGGTAACAAACATAAAAAAAAAAACAGACGAATTGATAACCTCCTCCTTTTTAAAGTCGGTTAAAAATGGTACACGTCGGCCGAACGCGTCTGTCGCCGACTTCGGAAATGGCGCCAAGGATTTTCATACGTTGACTCTTGTCGCTTCAGCCGCGCGCGTCGCGTGCATGCGATCGATCGCGTGCGTCTGCGATCAGCCGCGTCAATCAGAAGTCGACCTTAAAGAGTAAGTATTCCATTCTTGGAAGTATGTATATATACTATCTACAAAAGTTACGCTTGATAAACAGGTTATATTTGCGAGTAGCTGTAAATAATAATAAATCATTTTATTTCAGGCTCGAGGCCCATATATGTTTACATTTACATTTACATAACATTAACAATTGCAATTAAATTAAATAAATTAAATTAAATAAAATAATTTCAATAAAATTAGATAAAAATTACATACTTTACATGGTAAAGTTAATGTCAACATTTCATTTTATAATCATAATCAATCCATTAATATATTTTCACTTTTATTATTATATAATGCCAATACTAGTCAGTCAAATTTACTTTGTGGAGGTACACAACACAACACGAGAAACCATAGTAGTCATCAACATATTTCGCTATTTGTCTTAACAACACAGAACATTTTTTCATTACGGTACACGGTGTGGAAAACGGCTTTGACGATTTCGTTTGCAGAGGAACTTATTCTTTTATGGAAAGAGACTGTTAGTCTTCGTATTAGTGCAAAGAAATCGTCAACTCTGCTCTCAGCAAACATACCAGACGCACTGCACCGCCAGGGTAGGTTAAGCATGGCTCTAAAGGCATTGTTGTACTGTACACGAAGAGTGTTCATGGCACTTCTCGTGTACTGCCACCAAAGTTGGCTGGTGTACAGCGCCTGGCAGTATGCCTGGAACAGCGTGACCTTCACCTGTTTTGAACACTGGGCAAACCTTCTGGCTAGCATGTTACTCTTCATTGCGATTACACGTCTTTGTCTTTCTAAATCCTCATTGTCATTTAGCCTATAAGTAAGAACATGACCCAGATACTTAAATCTAGTAACAACTTTTAGCAAGGAGCCACAGAGACTTATGCATGGAGCGTGATCTAGTGTTTTATTTTCTCTAAATATCATTACTTCTGTTTTTTTAACATTGTATGTAAGACCATGCTCAGATGCATAGCGCTCACATATTTTAATAAGCCTCTGCAAACCTGCAACCGAGGGGCTCAGTAGCACCATATCGTCTGCATAGCTTAGGTTATTTAAACATTCTCCTCCTATATGACAACCGATCTTGGTGGCACTGAGCTCCTCGATTAGGTTATTTATGTATAAGTTAAACAGAACAGGTGAGGTCAGTCCACCCTGCCTCACGCCACAGTTGAGTTTATATTCTTTAGAGTAAGCATTTCCCCATCTAATAGAATTACATTGGTTGTTATACCAATATTCCAAAAGATCTGTTATTTTATGTGGTACGTTAGTATTTCTTAGTTTCTGCCATAGTTTAATATAATTTATAGAATCAAATGCCTTACTTAAATCAAGGAAGCAGGCATAAATTTCCGTGCGTCTGTTTGTGTAATACTTAAAAGTGTTCTTTAAAGCAAATATGGCCAAATCAGTTGACAAATTACTACGAAACCCAAATTGAGCTTTGTGAATTGGTAAGTTACTTTCGCTTAGATGTTTATTCAAAACTCTTTCAGTAATTTTTGAAAAAAATGTTGCGAGTGAGATTGGTCTGTAATTGCTAAGACTGGACAGATCCCCTGTTCTATTTTTTACTACTGGAATAACAGTGGTTTTCATAAAGTTTAACGGAAAATAGCTGTGATCTATACACATATTTATAAATTTAGATATAGTAACAAAGAGTGACTCACTTCCATACAGCACGTGTTCGAGGCTGAGCCCGTCGTGACCCGGGGACTTGCCGCGCTTCATGTTCTTCACACACTCAAATACCTCCAAGGGCGTGACATGGAGGTCACGTGACTCACACCGTTGCACACTGTCTGCCGGGGACGCCGACAGCGCAGGCAGCTGTTCCGGGTCACCACGGGCGCAGCCACCCGCCTCATCGGATGTTGACTTGTTTTCAATTTTGAATTGGGAGATAAACATGTTAGCTATTTCCTCAGAGTTTTGACTACCATTCACTGACACCAGGATACTAGGTTTATGGGTTAATTTGTTTGTTTCTTTCCAGAATTTACAAAAATCTTTTTCATATCTATGTGATGCAATGATATTCATTTTTATTTTATTTTCATTGTTAATTCATTGTTAATACACCATTTCAATTTATTTTTAAAAACTTTACGGTAGTTTGTCATGTCCTCATAGATATGTTTTTCTACATCTGTGTAGCGACCAATAGCGTTGAGGGACCGCTAGCCCTGACATATACATAGGAAAATATAACCCTCTTTCTGGGGAGGTCAGGTAACAATAAAAGATTTAGATCGTTCCGTATTTATGTCAAAACTTTTTTACATGAAGTTAAGTTTTCAATTTGCTTGGCGCCCCCGAATTTATAGTGTCATATAAACTTTCTTTTTAGGGTTCCATTTCTTAGAGCTCATCATCAATATGTAAAACTACTGCTGAGCCTTATAGTTTAAAAACTTTAAAATAAACAATTTTAGTTTAAAAATATTAAAATAGCACTTTGTAGGCTGATGATGATGATGTATGGCGCTTCTTGAAATAAATCAAATGCGCCCTAATTCGAGGGGTTTATGCGTCACAATTGAGGAGTTCCATCATCTACCTCCTGGCTCCATCATCAGATCAGCTCGATAATACCAAATTATTGTACTGTCATCCAAACGGTATACACTTGCAAAGTTTCAAGTCCATACGACTATTAGAAGTTGGTTAAATTTGACTTCCAAGATGGCTGCATATACCTACCCACCCTAGCTTCGGTTTATGTGATTAACAAAAATTATGGCTCTTTCGGTTAGTGAAAACAGCATTAAAATCCGTTGCGTACTTTAAATGATCTAAGCGTACAGAAGGGAAACTACTTTGTTTTAACCGACTTCAAAAAACGAGGAGGTATGTTTTTTATTTTTGTTACCCCAAAACTTTCGACTGGGTGAACTGATTTTGATGATTTTTTTTCATTTGAAAGCTGATGCTTCCCGTGTTTAATGCAGCTGTTTAGTTCCATTTCAATTTGGTTTGGATATAGCAGTGATAGCCTTACGGTTAAAGAGCCGGCGATGAGGCTCGGGTTCGAATCCTGGAATGTACCAATGAGTTTTTCAAAAACTTACGTACATATTTATCACTAGCTCGACGGTGAAGGAAAACATCGTGAGGAAACCCGCAGGTCTCAGAATAAATTCTGAGACATGTGTAAATAGACCCGGTCCGGTGATGGGCTCACCACCTATCACGTTTAGGGGTCCAATATATCTCGTGAAATGTGGGTATATCCAGTAATGGAATACCTTTGCCTACCCCCTCGGGGATAAAAGGCGAGAGATTTTTTTTTCAATATGGTCCAGTTCTGACAATGGCATCCATGAGAAAACCATGTAAGTTGAAGTCGGTTTTTACTCTTTACAGTTATATTTTATATATACTGGACTCTCAATGAAAGTCGAACTTTGCACGGCAGCTTTTTTCTTTTGTCTTTTGAAGCCGACCAAAAATACACGGAAGTTTTTTATATTCTTTCCTTGTAACTTTGGATGTAGCTCAAGCAAAAGTTTATGTTGTTGTTATGTGGTTTAATGGCTATTGTAGATGGTGTTCTATTTTAACACTGCACAAATAAAAGGGTGGGACATCATTCATATTTATTTTAAGTATGTTGTTACCCATAGTACAGGCTCTGCTTAGTTTGGGACTGTGTGTGAATTGTGTCCCACAATTTATTTATTATTAGAAATTTTTCCTATCTGTTTGTGTTCTTAATAAAATGTTGTCATGTCTTACAACATTATATAGCAGGAGAGAAAACAAAAACAATAAGCAGCAAACATTCTCTTAAAATTAGAATCAGGTAACTCTACCTGCTAACAAAATGAAGACGTCATGTTCTTAAACAATTGCTTTACCGTTATTGAGTGGGGATTAACTAAAATTAGGTCAATCCCCCCAGTGGTTTAAATGAGAAGGCATCTCGGAAGATCAGATCGGCACATCACTGAGTTCAATACGTTCAGCCCATTAAACACACCTGTCGTTACTCGGTTTCTGTCTCCGATAACATTAAATTGTTTTGTTATTTTACGCGGAAAATTAAGATGTTATTTTACAGGTTTTTTTCTCTTTTCATCTGTTCCGTCGTAATACATTCTAATAGTTTCAAGTAATCAACTGTGTATGTTGTTTTAAGTATCTTTAAACAATATAAATGTAATAGAGGCTCTTATCAATAAATAGATAGAGGTATTCCATTTCAGGAAATACCCACATTAAACCAGTAAGAAATAAATACGAATGTTTCTATTTCTAATTATTTAATCGGTTTTCGAATATGCCACGGGTATATACGCTGCCTTTTATGAATATTACCACGACATTATATATCAACACGACCGTCCAACATCAACCGTTGGCCAGCAACCCCTAATCAAATCTAGTCTGGTGAAAGATTTTCCACCATGGAGTAGCATTCTAACCCTGCTCGTCCACAACACAACTTATGAAATATTAAGTTATAGTTATACCCCTGAAATAACCCTTTTTGATCACAATGCCTACGCCGCGAAATGTCTTTGAAGGATTACGCCTACACCACACTTCTATAGGACTTAGTCGCAAAATAACTCACATTTAAAACACCTACAAAGCAAAATGCTTCAAATAAAAACGACTTATTATTACTGTAACCTCTAATAAAAATATCATTCGAAGACAGCGACCAGAGAAGTGAAGCTAATGCGATCCGAGTACGTCACAGGAATGTGTGATTGGAGCAGTGTGGAACGATCGGGAACTAATACCTGTCACAGTGACGGATACCAATTAGTATGCACGTACTAGTTCTAATGGACGCTTGATTTACAACGCTATTACTGCCTACTAGATAGATGAATGGGGTGCGTAAGCGCTAGGGGTGCGAACATACAGCGAGCGGGACCGGTCGTTAGGACGTTAGGATGGCGGGGCGTCGGTATGGCGCGACGTCAGTATGGTGGGGCGTTGGTATGAGGTGGCTTAGGTTATGGAGAGGCTTGATTATGGTGGGACGTCGATATATCGGGCGTCTGTATGACGGATTCTAGGTTATGGAGAGGTTAGATTATGGCAGGACGTCGATATGTCGGGCGTCTGTATGGTGGGGCGTTGGTATGACGGATTCTAGGTTATGGAGAGGCTAGATTATGCTCCCCCTACTCCCACCTCAAAGGTTGGCAACGCAGTTGTCACTCTTGAGTTGCAGGTGTCCATGGGCGACGGACGTCACTTACCATCAGGTGAACCGTCTGCTCGTTTGCCCCCTTTTTTATCATAAAAAAAAATGTCGGGCGTCTGTATGGTGGGGCGTTGGTATGACGGATTCTAGGTTATAGAGAGGCTTGATTATGGTGGAACGTCGATATGTCGGGCGTCTGTATGGTGAGGCGTTATTATGACGGAGCCTAGATTATGGAGAGGATTGAGTATGGGACGTTGGTATCACGGGCGTCTGTATGGCGGGGCGTTGGTATAATTGGGCGTGCGTATGGCGGGAAGTCGGTATGACAGGACGTTTATATGGAGAGACACAGTGTAGGCGTGTCCCGAACTGTGTAACAGACCTTTTACACCGTTATAAGGCCTAGTACATACAGTATCTTATACTACGTGACAGATCTATCATCGTATTGTCATCAGTTTAAAACTCTGCTAAACACAAATGTCTCCCATATAAAACAAAGCTTCGCATAAAACCAGCTATCGCCCGTGACTTTACGCCTTAAGGAAGCAATCAATTGGAAATTACAACAATATATAATCAAGTACGCATGCAATCCATCTAGACCCTGTAAAATGCCCTCTCTTCCCTTCCCTCTTACATTCCCCCGTATATGTAAGGAAAGATAGCTCAGTAGTGGAATTACGGGTTGATGATGATGACGTGAACAAGAGTTAGCAAGTACCTAATTCAACTACGCTAGAAGATAATGATGAATCTACAGCATGCGAAGTTATGTTTCTAAGATGCAAGGCGTAGAATAACCGAATTAAAATTTCGCTCAACGTATAGCTCCATAATGAGTGTGCATACATAATCTCATAAAAGTTAGTCTAGCTCATCCATCTTCTATTAAAATACAGGGTGTAAGGGGAACGCTTCCGAATCCAGGGAGCAATTTGAAAACGATTTGTCTAGTTTGGGACTAAATAACTGTGAATTTTGTCCCACATTTACACACGCAAAGTACTACCAGTACACCAAAAACAACACATTACGGATATGACAATGAAATAAAATACAATGGAGGTCTTATCGCTTTTAGCAATCTCTTCCAGACAACCTTGAAATGGATGAAACGGGAGATTAGAAGTAGAATATACGGTGCACTATAAAAGTAAAAATAAAACTAAAAATGTATTTATTCAACTACGTATTACACAACCCCACAACTATCGACACCACTGTCCGCAAAATACTTCCAAAAACATTGAATCTACAAGAATTAGCAAATTTTTCCATTGGAATTTTAATTTAAAAATATTATCGTTTCATTTGAGAACATTTTATGAAAAATTTTAAACAAAAAAACATTTCTTTTGTCAATTGTTTTAAGAAATCGTGTCAAGAATCACCGACATAACCACCTGTCTTCGTTTTCGGAAGCGTTTTCCTGACACCTTGTATATGGTTATACTACCAGTTTCCTTCAGGCAAGTTCGGAATATTCGATAATAATATCGGGTTGTTTTAATGCATAGTAAGTAGAGGGTTATTGCCAAAGGTATATTATATACTGGGGTAGAATGTGTAAAGCCTTGTCCTAATTGGCTCCGCTCGTGCAAACTCACGATCAAAATAGTAATCTATGTTGAGTCACAAAATAAGGTAGTAAATGAGCTTTGTAAATTATGTTAGACTAGCGGTTCTGAGCGGTTTAACCCACGTAGTTCCCGTTCCTGTGGGACTACGGGAATAAAATATAGCCTATGTTACTCAGGGATTTTCTAGCTGTCTATTGGTGAAATAATTTTTAAAATTGATCATGTAGTTTTTGAGATTATTCGAAAAAAAAAAACAAGAAAAAAATCATCTTTATAGTATTGTAGTAATAGTATAAAGTACAATATAATTAGATAAAAGTGTATTGAGGCTACTAAAAATAATATGTGTATGTGTCACAGTGTTAGTGTACAGTCAAGAGCACATAAAGCTTTACACTTGTAGTGCGAGTCTGACCTCGAAGGCGATTTATAACGTTACAAAGTCCAATGTGTCAAGCCCCACGTGCTGTTGACTGTACAAGCCGTGATATATTAATTTCACTAGTGGTATAATAAATTGTTCGGACTTTTGTCAATCGTCTCGTTTCGAGATATTTTTGGTTCCATTATAATTCAGTTGCATTGTAAATAAATTATGAGCACCATCACTACATAGTATAAAACAAATTCGCTTTCTCTATGTCCCTATGTATGCTTAAATCTTTAAAACTACGCAACGGATTTTGATGCGGTTTTTTTTAATAGATAAGGTAAACGCAGCTATCAACGACCCATCGAAAATCTGCAGGTATTGCCGACCCATTCTGCTTATTCCTATTTTTATCGGTTTGGAACGATTTGAGTCACAAGAGAGTATAATATACACACATGTTTGTATGTTTCCTAATTAATTTACTGGTGTTAGTGTACGTAGGTACACGGGAATGTGACCAAATACGTTAGTTTCTGTGAACGTAGCGAGTGCGCCGATCGTGTCATACTAACTCTTACTTCCTCAGGTAAGTACTCAAATTTTTTGCTTAAGATATGTTATATATAAATATTTACGTTAAGTTTATTCTGAATAACTTAACATATTCCTTTATTTGTAAATTCCACATTTCGCAACGAAATTATTATGTTTTAAGGGATTTTAAAAAGTATTTTTGAAATTAAAATAGAACGGCAATAGCTGCGTGCATTTTAGTAGTGCAGTCATTACCGACCCATGGATCGGCAATGGCTAAAAGGTTATTCTTTATTTTTTCCCTTTTTCGTTAATGCTTACAATAATTAAATAAGTTTTTGTAACACCATTTCAATCTTAAGTATTCTAAAATTATAAGCATCTATTAGCGACATACACCATGTTATATTATAAACTTGTTTTTACGCGATAAACTGCCACGCATTATTAAACATTTAGACGTGGGATATGAAAGAAACTACTTAGAGTTTTCTTCGTATTTATATGAAAATGGTGTTTTTTTTTATAGTTTAGGACTAAATCGATAAATTATTGTATTAAAACGGATGGGGAAATATATTACAATTAATATTGATTATTTTTTGTGGCTCGGAAAAAGATTTGTTAATTTTTTTATTCAACACTAATAACCGATCCATATGAATCGGTAATAGCCACAAAGAGAAGCTATCACCGATTCTATACGGATTAATTGTATTTTTGGAATAACGGTATGTAATGTCTAAAAGTAAAGCTACTAATTTGTTTCAATATAATGATTTGATTCAATGAGTTAGGTTAGGTTTAATTTCATTTAATGTCATTAAATTTCATTTTCATTTCATATCCATATAAAAAATCTACTAAAGACTTGGCTGTATGTATAGTTCCCTTCGCCTACCCAGAATGGGTGAAGAAAACAAAAAAAACCTCTGCTTTTAATCTTTTACGGTTGGCGCGATTTTCCAAAAATGTTAGTTGAGTTTATTGTATTTTTATTATTTTATTAAATTGCTTAATTTTTTCGCAACTGTATTAAAATTGTTATTAAGTACACGTGCGGAACCGTCATTGCAACTTGTTCCGACAGTCAACCCTCACCATAGGCTGAGCTAAATTTGGGAAGTTCGAAAAAAAATATAGGCTTTTTGGGAAATAAAACATTATTTATTTTGCGTTATTTTGAAATAAAATTGTCTAATTATTTTTATTCAAAACATGTAAATTATATATTTATAATAGTTTTTACTTTTATTTTCAGGTTTGTGACTCTGACTTAAATAGTATAAAGTATTAGAGCTAGCCACGGTGGAGCAAATCATATTCATGTGTCTAGAAGCACCAGACACTATCCGATCCCAACTTGAAAAACTCTGTGCTGAAAATAAAACAGTGTGTTTTTATTTTATTAACATCTACACATTTACAAAATTATCTCTGAATTTTGATAGTGAATATTTATGTTTCAGGTGATTCAGTTATCCCGTATGTCCAAGACAATTGACACTAAGACCAATTCCCTTCAACGGCACTACAGGGAACTGCATTATGAAGTAACAACATTAACATTATTTTAAGAAGTAATTACTATTAAGCAGGCTAATCAATTAGAAAGAAAGGCTATGGTAACTATGGTTTGCACTAGCTGGCCAAGCAGCAGGTTTCCGGGGGCGCAAGATAACAATACGTGACCTATGTTCTCACTTTGATTTTATGAATGTTATTCTATTTACCATTTCTATTAAAGTCTATTTTCTTATATTACTAAAATTTCATTTGTGTCCACCGAGAAATCAATACCTTTATTTTTATTGAGGTCCAAATGTGAAAACAATCTTTTAAAGAATCCACAAGCATTCCGAGGTTCACTGCGATTAGTTGAAAAGCATGGGCACTAGAAGAAGAAATCTACGTAACAATGAATTTCATGGCATGGCATGGGTAGGCAAAGGCATTACGCCATGCAGCCTTGTCATTAGTTAATGATATCCTTGAGTAAATGGCTCTGTTTCAGAGTCCATGCACAAAAATACAGTGTCTTCAACACTTTCTACATCCCTAACTTGGTTATCAACAGTAAAATAATAGTACTTTTACTGAAGACTTTATTATGACTTCTTGAGGCAATCCAAAAATGTCCATATCTCGCATTTTATCGAATTTCCCATTCACTGCACACTTTCACGGACACTTATTGCCACATAATAAACTATCACTATTATGATGAGTCAAAACCCGAAATACACAGCAAAATGAAAATTATACAAAAAACATGACGTCCCTCTTCGGATTCCCGCCAAAAAGTTTAAAGTCAAGTTTATCTCCATTTTCAGATTATTTTAGTAACTATAATTATTGTAATGAATCAAGTACAAAAATGAGAAGCAAATAAAAGTAAACTGGACATTTCGAATATATTTTGGGAAAGGGATATTTCGCTCAAATTAATAATTATTTTGAGAATCGAACATGTAGGTAGGTATTTTGTGAAAAAAAAGTATGCTTTATTTACGTACGGTCGGTGTTAGATTCATAAAAATCGGTAATAGCTTCAAAGCGTTTCGGATGGGTCGGTGATAGAAACAATTGACTTCAACAATCCTTTGATTATTTTTTTAATGAAAACGTGATATTTATAAACAAATGAAAATATAAATATAAAATATACAATCTATATTTAAATATAAAATAAAAAAATCTGGTGTGTTTGCAACCACTACCCTTAATTCTAATAATCAATTTCAAAATTTGCTTAAGGGGGTCGGTAATAGCTGCGTTTACCTTATAATGATTCAAGAGGAAGGTTTTAGTATAAGCATTGCACCTGTGCGAAGTATATTATAAAAAGTAAAACGGTCACGCATTCATAAGTCAACTGGGCACGGTTGTCAGTGAATTGTCTAAGAAGGGATCAAAACGTACCGAAGTGTTAGTATGGATAATTTAGCTAGGTTAATTGCAATGTTGCTGAAAATCTGCTTAGTGAAATTATAATGTAACTAAGATTTTCCCGTCATATTGTATGTACTCACTGTTTACTTTATGGAACCCTTCAATATTTGTATATAAGGTACATTTTATACTTGTAAACCACTAAAGATTTCGATGTAATTTAAAATGTATTTTGTTTTTATTTCATTACGGTCGCAAAAAATCGTAGCTTTACCTCATCTCTAGGTTTGTTTTTTCTGCGGGTTTTCACGAGTGTATTGTATTGCACGATCGCAGTTACTTTTATTAATAAGTTTAACAACTTATGGAGGGGCGAAGGTGGAATGCTCCTCCATCATGAAAAGGGTGAACGTACCTGAGGACCGCGGTACAAACTCATTTGTTTAGAAGTTTCCAGATATTAGTTTACGTCTGAGGATTTTATAAGGTTTAGAAATTTTGAGAACTTTTGGTTCAATATTATTTGTTTCACAATACCACTTCCTTTCATGTTTTAATTTAACAAATAATACCGTAGCACAATGACACGTATTGGAGTTACTAGACGATAAAATATAAAAATTACTATAAATTAAATGGCCTGAATTGCACTAGTCAGCGTACACTTGATATGCAAAATGGATACGCCCAGCTTTCGTGATTCGAATATGCCGTATCTATTAGTCATAAAATTTCATACTGAAAAAAGGAAGTACGTTGAAAAAATATACAGGACACATTTTCAGGGTACGTGTAATAAATGTGTAGTTGGGGGAAAGATGGTGGAATAATCTTAAATCGTAAGAAAGGAAGATTTTATGCCTATTTATACAAAATCTTTGGATAACTTTGATAGCGCGATTTAGCATGAAGCACCAATAGATGTCGCTACAAGTATTTAAAAAATCTTTATATACATAGAAATAAAGACCCTGTCCGGCGATGGGCTCACCACCTATCACGTTTAGGGGTCCAAAGAACATCTCGGGAAAAGTGGGTATATCCAGAAATGGAATACCTCAGCCTACCCCCTCAGGGATAAAAGGCGTGAGTTTTTTTTAAATAAAGTTAAGTCTCCCTTTGGAAAAATAACTCAAAAGCTACCTTTGTATACATTATTAAAACTTTTATTGACTAGACTAGTTAATAGGTATTGTTCCAAAATTATGTATTTGGTTTCGTATGTAGCTAAAAAGAGGTGGAATAAAAAAAATTACTTTGCTTCATTGTATACCATATAATAATGTATAATATATAGCGCACAGTTTACCCTAGTTCTAAATTTCTAATCTTAGTTTCATCCATTCTAAGGTTGTCTGGAAGAGATTGCTAAAAGCGATAAGACCGCCTATTGCACTTTAGTTAATGTTGGTATCCATATTTTGTTGTTTTTGGTGTACAATAAAGAGTTATTGAATTGTATTATATTGTATACCGTCTACCCTAAGAAATAGAAAATGGCAGAAATATCTTAAATGATGACGTCAGCAGACAAAAGAATAGATAGATACTCACGAGTAGATAGGCGACTCGTGTCCTTGCTTGTACCATATCACTAGGCCCATCCTGTCATCGGGCAGCGCTGGTGTGACGTCACAGGGCAGCTCCACCCCCCCTCCCGTGGGCGCGTGGAGGGACTCTATGGTTGCTGCAACAACAAAAAAGAAAATTTAAAATCTCTAATTTTAAACTATATCATACTAAGTAGTAACAGGGTTAAAGAGTCCGCTTCTCATGATGATAATCAGTGAGGCTCGGGTTCAAATCCTGGCATGTACCAATGAGTTTTTCGAAAACTTACGCGCACATATTCATCACTAGCCCGATGGTGGAGGAAAACATCGTGAGGAAACCCACAGGTCTCAGAATTAATTCTGAGACATGTGTAAATAGACCCGGTCATGGGCTCACCACCTATCACGTTTAGGGGTCCAATGTACCTATCTCGTGAAATGTGGGTATATCCAGTAATGGAATACCTCTGCCCCCTCGGGGATGAAAGGCGTGAGATTTTTTTTTTACCAATTAGGGTGTACCAGGATTCGAATTCGAATTTCGAATTATAATTTTAAGAGATGGCGGTCGGCCTGTTTACGGTTTCACGATGATTATAATGTAACAAAACATTTATGATCAATGATGTTATTATTCAGGATTGTGGTATAAAACATTCGGTATCCAAATTGCACGTCGTAAATCAAACATAACGTATGATAACTTGATAACACACAAAATTGTCCAATAAATCGTATCGATATTTTTTCTGGCGACCTAACTTACTGGCTGCCCGTGAACTTTTTCGCGTGTTTTGGATGTTAAAATGTGTTTCACTAGCTCGACGGTGAAGGAAAACATCGTGAGGAAACCCGCAGGTCCCAGAATGAGTTCTGTGGCATGTGTCCCCCGATGAGCACCCCGGTCCGGCGACGAGCTCACTATGTCATTAAAAAAAATATATGTGATAGTGCTCACTATCACATTAAGGGGTTAAAAAAATAAACTGGCGAAAAGTGGATATTTCCAGGAATGGGACACTTAGCATTCTTACGCCAAAATAGTGTGTATTTAATGTACTTGTATATTTCATTATGTATGAGACAAGCCCTCTCTAGCCAAGTGGCATTATACAATCTAGTCGAATGTTCTTTAAGATTGACATGTATGGAATTGACATAAGCACTTGCCAACGAGCGCTAATGTCAATCGCATACATGTCAATCTATAAGAACATTCGATTAGATTGTGCAATGCCTCTTGGCTAGTAGATAAGAACATTTTTGAGTCTTGTATGTCATGAAAATCTGTAAAACTGTAAATAAGTACCTTTTGTTCTAGAGTACTAAGTTTCCGTATCAAAAGGGACCTAAAAATTGTAGCGAAGATGCTGGAATCGACCGAACAACGGACAGACGGACATACAAGTAACATTACACATGTATTACCAAACCGAAACAGTAGACATGAAAACACAGTAACATTACCTTGACAGTCTTAACGAGGCAAAACAGCAACGTTGGATAACAATCGTTAAAATAATACCCTGACAGGGATGTAGTAAGGGGGTCGTTAAAATAATACCAGGCTTTTACGAACTGTGAATAATGAACGCCCGAGGCCGTGATAGATTGATCCCGGGAGATTATAACGATATCTTGTAGATAAAGATATCAAATTCATTGTTTTGCAAAACAATTACTTAGAGAAAATCATTGAAGTGATTTGTAGATGGGTATCCAATGTCAGGTGGCTATTGGGTTTGATTCGAACGAAGCGTATTCAAAGAAAATCTCTACTTAATCTACACTCTAATATTATAAAGAGGAAATATTTGCATTTTTGTATGTTTGTAACGAATAAACTCAACAACCACAGGACTGATTTAAAAAAATACCATTAGAATGCTGCAATATCCCTGAGTAACATCCTACTAATATTTTAACGCCAAAGCTTGTGAGTATGGATTTATGGATGTTGGTTGCTCTTTCACGAAAAACTACTGAAGGGATTTTTATGAAACTTTACAGTTATATATAGCTGATACATCAGAATAACACATAAGCTATATTTTGTTTCCGTATTTCCAGGGGAACGGGAACTACGCGGGTGAAACAACTAGTAAATAATAAACTCGTACGTGGTCAGTTCAGAACTGATAATTATTTGTCAATACTTTTCACACATTTCTTTTCAATAAAAAAATATCCACAGATCCCTATTGAAACGTTTTGGCATAATTTTCACACATCACCTGGACCATACTTAACAACTTTTTGCTTTCTTCGATGCACTTCTAAGTGGCCCCTTAACTCACTTTAGAGCATCCTGATTGCATCCCTGTGTAGCCATCCGTATAATTTGAACCCCGTAATTTGGATCAATAATTCTTTGATCCTTTTTCAGATGCGTTTATAAGGAGTACTGATGATTCCTTCAGGCGAATATTACAGCTGTAAGCAGCAGAGGCGAAAGTTCTTTGTTTTTTGACATGATAACGTCTTATAAATCGATGAACACCGCTGCACGCATAAAAAGCATGACTCATTGTCACGTTCGGCCTGAGCCGAGCGAGCAAGCGAGAGCCCGGAACAAGCGATAGAGAGGCACGATCTTCATCAATGTTTTCTTATGGCGTTATCACATAAAATTATGGTCCGTAAACCGACTTTAAAAACATTTTTTTTTTAATTATATTATTCGTCACTTGAAATAATTTCTGTCGTCCTGTCTATCTCTAGGATAATCTGTGGAAGTACTATAGGGTTTTTGATACGTATTTCATGAATATTATTACTGACTCACGAACATGTTTGTATGTATCTATCTATATCAATATATTTTTTAAATTCGTTCACCAGTGAAAAACTCACATAGGTTATTATAATTTTCACACGGGAACGGAACTGAAGCGGGTGAAATCGCGGAGAGCAGCTAGCAATTTATAATCATTCATAGAAATTTGCTGAACTATTATGATGTTTGCTGATGCAGTAATAAAATTTCAATTCCAATAAAACTATATCATGCAGTAAAAAGTATCTTTTTACAAATTACTTTGTTACCCAAAGTATAGTACACTCGCTTCCGCGAACTGCAAGAACTGAAGCCTTATTGTAACCGCAATTTTCTTTGTTTGACATTGCTTACTCTACTTACACTCGCGGCATAGCAATGACGTACGGAAACAGCAACGGACGTCAAAATGAAGACGACTGCGATAAAGGTAAATCGACAATGGGCCAGCTGTATCATCCATCTATTGATACAGTCCAATACTATGTCCACCTGTGGACTAAACAAGTGGACCTAACGATGACCACTATTATGCCCATTAATATCCCCCAGAATCAATCTTGCATATGTTGTTTAATTAATTAAAAACTAAAAACTAATTTGGTTTCATTTTATGGAGCCATTAAGTAAAGTTACGTCGTGTTTTATGGAGATATTTACGTTAACTGCTCAAATTTATACACAAATAACGTCATTAGCTAATGGATTAATGGATTACGTTATTGAAATAAGGTAAACGAATGATATAGATTTTTATGCGGGGACAAAATATAGCCTGTGTTATTCTGAGCCTAAAGAATAAGTTTCAAGCTTCTAGTCTTAAAAATGACGTAATTTCCATACAAACCTTACAGCCATTTTTTCACATAAAACGCCTGTCCTTTCTCAGGCCTTAGACCATCTCTGTGCCAAATTTCATTTAAATCGGTTCAATAGTTTAGGTGTGATTGCGTAACACGCAGACAGAGTTAGTTTCGCATTTATAATACCTATTAGTAAAGACTAGTCCGTGTCCAGAAAAGTTAGCTTTTCATAATGAAAGAATGTTTTTAATTGGTCCCGTAGTTTCAGAACCTATTACGTTACAAACAAGCATCATTTCACGTACATGTGATCTAAGTTTACTCGGACTGCCGGCGTCCGAGTAAACTTAGATCACGTGTCCAATCAGCGGATCGGACTCATTCTGGGCATGTACCAATAAGTTTTTCAAAAACTTACGTACATTATTTATCACTACCTCGACAGCGGAGAAAAATGTCGTGAGGAAACCCGCAGTTCCCAGAATAAATTCTAATGACTAATGTAAGAACACCTGGTCTGGCGATAGGCTCACCACTGATCATGTTTAGGGGTCCAAAGGTGAAACTGGGATATATTGTTCACTAGCTTTTACCAGCGCCTTCGCTCGCGCACTTTATTTCACCCCCTTAGGGGTTAAATTTTGCAAAATCCTTTAGCCTACACTGTAACCTACGAGTATCTATGTGCAAAAATTTTAAGTCTCTAGACCCAGCGGTTTAGGCTGTGCGTTGATATATCACCAATCAGTCAGTCAGTTTATTTTATATTTATTGTTGATGCGTCGCTATTGGCGCTATCTTCACACCGGCAATCTTATATGGACACCTCAATAATTCACTTAGGTTTGAACATTGAACAGCAGTCGGTACGTAATCGAAAACCAATGAGACCGAACACATAATAAAATCAGATCTGTAGCAAACAGCGCAATCGAGATGCTCGATTACGATGCAAATCGATGCTCCTCTCGATTCCGACACGCGTGATCGCGATATTTTATCTGTGGCGGAGAAAAAGCAATAAAATGCAGGGTGTCAGTGATTTCGTGACTTGTACTTTCTGGAAGATATAGATAGGTATTGTTTTCGTCGACAAAACGTACTCTGTTGTGATTGGTTATTTGGTTACACATATATATGTGGTTAGACCAAAGATTTATATTCTGAACTAAGATAGTAATCCTAGGGTACAACCATATACCCTAGGATTTTACATTTGAAAACCTTGACAACTTTTTTATACGTATTTACGAATCATACCTTATAACAGGCTAACCTGGTGGCTTAGTAGATAGTTTACTTAGACACGAAATTAACAGTGTTGGGAATGGAGCCCAAGACCTTCGACTTAGAAGGTATAGTACGGCCGTTTTAACTAGGCTGTTCTGAACATAGGCTCCGCCTGCGCAAACCGCCTCATACCGTCTATACTGCCAGTCACTTGCACAACTTCAGAGCTGCCAAGTTAAAACGGCCGTACTATACCTTCTAAGTCGAAGGTCTTGGGCTCCATTCCCAACACTGTTAATTTCGTGTCTAAGCGTTTATTATGTACTTAAGTAGGTGTTTTTAATTATAAAAATAAATTTTAAGACACAATTTACACACGGTTATTCAGTCCCAAACTAGGCATGGGTACTAAACAACTTATAAATATTTCTTTATGTTTAGTTGATTGGTACTTATAGTGTAGTTTGAGACTAAATAACCGTGTGTGAATTTGTCCCACAATGTATTAATTTAACTAAGTACTCGTATTACAGAACCCAACAGGGATACCACTGTCCCAAAAATACTTCAAAAAGATCGAACCTACAAAAGAACGGAAAGATTAATTGAAATTATAAATAAATACTTCGTTACCGAAATATTGATTAAATCAGTGGAATCGAATTAAAAAACGGATCCGCAGTAATCGTAACACTAATTTCGATTCCGGCCACGGAATCCAATTTGGTCCGGACAACTCTGGACTAGGGATGTTACGAAGGTGGTTTTATCGGAAACGAAGTCGGAGTTGGAGTTTTTAAATTTGGTTTTTCGGAGTCGGAGGTGAAGTCGAAGTCGGAGAAGGTGGCATAACAAAGATATCCAAATAACACGTGATTTTTAGAGTTCATTGTCGAAATTAATTAATTGACACGTCGCACAAAACAAGACAAACCATCCGTATGGCGTAACAAAAAGTGAAATAGGTAATTATCTATGACACAACGTGTGTTTTCCGGGCGTGATGCATAAACCTGTTCGTACACGTTGACTGCATCCTCCGCTATGCTTCGACCTCCGATTTAAAAGTATCGGAACCGAAGTCAGAACCGGAGGTGTAAGATCAATCGGAAGTTTCGACATATCGGAGTCGGAGTCGAAGCTTCGTAACATCCCTACTCTGGACGCGTTTTGTCGCGGATAAAGTTTGGGTTCAAAAGGTCGTAACAATTGGATATGGAATTGGACACTTGTGTGCACAGATTTTGCCCGGTCATAATTGTCTGACGTCACGACCTGACTGTACAATCCTGTCCGGTTAGTCCCCTCCTTTGTCTTACCTCAAAAAAAGAAAAGGGATAGAAGATAACCTACCGAATTTAGTCTTGTCAGAGGCTGTATTTTAGTCGTGATTTATTTACGCACTAAACCCGTTATGAAATGCCTTAGTTGACAGGACTAATTTTAATTTGATAGGACTAAATATTTCTCGTCTCTTTTCTTTTCTAGGAGAAAGAATATGACATAAGTAAACTGAAAAAAGTTTAGTCGCTGTAAAGCAGAATCGAACCCATTATGTGACAGAATAAGCGCAATTCCTGAAATTACTTTGTTAAGTTACGCCTACTTAATGGATTTCAGCTATTTTTAGTATAATAATAATTGATTTACACCTTACGAGCTATTAACAGGAACATAAAGTAAACAAGAAAGGTTTTCAAAAAATAAACCGTGACTGCTAAACTAAGATAGTTCCTGTGACTTGTTAGCAACGATCACAATGTAAATGCAATCGGGTTATAACTTTTAATTATTGTGGTAAGTAATTTTGACAAACTAGGCTACAACTACAAGCTGCATCAAAAAAATAGTTTAACAATTTCACATAAGTAATTGATAATCTCGCAGAATTATTTTGCAAGAATGCTCAGCAGAAAAAATAATAAAAGACAAATATTGCCTCCATCATAAATATTAAACTCCACTGGATTTACAGCCGTAAGGCGCGATTCTAGGGTTGGGTTTTACTATAATTACAGCCTCCATTCGTATATAGATTAAAAATCAATACGCGCCACTAAAGAGATCGTATTGAACGATAGCAACCGTATGAATATTTAATTCGCAGTATTGTTAGGCTTCGTTAAAGGTACGGACAGACAGCGGCTGTGAAGCAGTTTTGCCTTCACAATGGTAATCCAAGCTTAAAACAGTACTGTTTTGGGATTACTTCCTTCTTACCATACCTTATAAAGTATGCTGGTTTGATATTGTTGTATTCAACAAATAACACAGTTTCTGAACGCTATAACCTAAGGTTAAGGTTTTTAGGGGTCATGGTGCTAATCTGAGTAATTCTGTTTTATGTTTCAAGCAAACCCTTATTGAACTATAATATTTATAGAAACTAGACATAATAAATAAATAGTCGCACGCCTTTTATCCCTGAGGGGTTAGGCGGGTGTTCCATTTCTGGAAATACCCACTTTTCACGAGTATATTCGACCCATAAACGTGATAGGTGGTGAGCCCATCGCCGGACCGGGTCTGTTACACATGCCTCAGAACTAATTCTGAGACCTGCAGCTTTCCTCATAATGTTTTCCTTCACCGTTGAGCTAGTGATGAATATGTACGTAAGTTTGGAAAAACTCATTGGTAATACCAATATTAGAACCCGAGCCTCACTGATTATCATCACGAGAAGCGGGTTCTATAACCGCAGGGCTATCACTGCTCTCTTAGAAACTATAGTGGTAGGTGATGGCTTAGCCAAGTGACCAAGACGAGGTCTCGTTCTATCTCGGTCTATTCAACTCGTCTTTTTAACCGACTTCAAAAAGGAGGACGTTATCAATTCGTCTGTATGTTTTTTTATGTTTGTTACCTCAGAACTTTCGACTGGGTGAACCGATTTGGATGATTCTTTTTTATTTGAAAGCTGATGCTTCCAGATTGGTCAGCTATGACAACGATATCCATGAGAAAACCATATAAGTTGAAGATTGATGTCGGTTTTTTTAGTCCTTAGAGTGGTTAGGTTATTTAGTCCCGCACCGTCCCTGTGTGAACGGATCTTTATTCCGATGTTTAGTTCTTTTTAAATCAGCCCTGGTAAAATAATTACCGGTTTCGAAAGGTGTAATCGGTTCTAATAAACGGTTCTGTTTTACAGAGGACGAAATTTAAACGTTTTTCTGTTAAATTGGAAGCTTAAATTGTGCTATTTTTGTATCGAATCATATTTGAAAGAATAGGGTACTAAATGGTTAGTTTAGTTACTAGTTGTCATGTCATTCTATCGGTAAAATTACACATCAGTAAACAATTTTTGCTGCAGAGCAAAAATTTTTTTTTAATTTCTTATTTTGATTGTAGGTATGTGTGTGTATTGTGTTGCAAATAAAATGGTTATCTATCTATCTATCTATCTATCAGAGCCACTTATTGGGTCGTATTCTAAATTTAAATCATCCAGAGACCAAATAATACACACACACGATGTATGTATAGATAATGTTTATTTATAATGAAAGAGCCCGCTTCTCATAATGATAATCAGTGAGGCACGGGTTCTAATCCTGGCATGTACCAATGAGTTTTTTCCAAACTTACGTACATATTTATCACTAGCTCGACGGTGAAGAAACCCTCGTGAGGAAACCCGGAGGTCTCAAAATTAATTCTGAGATGTGTAACAGATTCGGTCCGGCGATGAGATCACCACCTATCACGTTTAGGGGTCGAATATTCTCGTGAAAAGTGGGTATTTCCAGAGATAGCATACCTCTGCCTACCCTCTCGGGGATAAAAGGCTTGAGATTTTTTTTTTTATTTTGCATGGTTTGTAACGGATTTGTTGCATATAAATGTTTTTGATTTAGAATGGGGCAATAGATACATAAAACTGAGCAATGACAGTAGGTAATACAACAAGCCCATTTTTTTTTCTTTTTTTTTTCTTTTGTTTGTTTGTGTGGAAAGGCAATAAAGAGAATTTCTTTATATAATTAATTATTATTAAAATACACATTGTGAATTATTATCACAAATAGTAGGTATGTCATTATAATATGTTGTTTAATCATACGACAACCAATAAGCCACCAATTAATTTAACCAATTATTCTGTTAGATGGTTAATTAATTTCCTTCCACCATATTGGTAAGCTAATTTAATCGGAAAAGGTGTTCAATGGTTTGGCATATTTAGTGTGTTGAGTGTACAAGTAGTCACATGATGTAGTTTTACATATGGGATCCTAAATAAATGAAATATATTGTGGAACAAAGTTAACACATTGTTTTTAATTCCCTTCAATGGTTTGGCATATTTGTTCACTGGTGGTCACTTGGTCACTTTTCGACCAGAGATGTGCAATGTAGGTGAACTACGAAACTATGTGACTGTTTCTTCCAAACCAAAGCGGTAAAGCGGAGCTAGGTCTTAAAATTTATCACATTTAACACCAGTGTAGCTAACATGACGCCTGTCTCATGCATTTGTCTCGTGTTCGCACGAGAAAGAGCAAGACGGTTAGAGAGCCCGCTTCACATGATGAAAATCAGTGAGGCTCGGGTTCGAATCCGGGCATGTACCAATGAGTTTTTCGAAACTTACGTACATTTATCATATCGACGGGCCTGTTGGCTCAGTTGGTAGTGACCCTGCCTTCTGAGCTGGAGGTCGCGGGTTCGATCCCCGCTCGCAGCCAACATTTGTGTGAGTGAACATGTCTGTTGGCTTCGTGTCTGGTCGTTTAATAATTATTTAAGTATATTTATCAGTTGTTAAGTACCCATAGTACAGGCCCTGCCTAGTTTGGAACTAAATAACCGTGTGTGAATAGGGAATATGCATGTATTTTTTTTTAAATCATTCTAGTAGCTATTACATTACCAAAAATAAATACAACACATCCGAAATATAAACCAATGAGCTAAAAAAAATATTTAAAATCACATTAATTTTCGGGTGATTTAAACGCGGCCATTTTGGCGCGCTTATTCTGTGACGTCACATTCCACTTGAGTTCACTAGCGAGTTGGATGTCAACAACAAAGTGTTTCGTACAACAGTTATTAAAAGTAGAAAAGTGACTGATAAAATCAACTTATTGCCATGGAAAAGCACAGGAAAGATTATTATAAATATTGTGCCGTTCTAATTTACCAAAATAACATAAAAACTCCACCTTATAAAGTATATTTCTTGATGCCAAAAGATACAGGTGCAAGGTGAAAAATTGGTGCAAGATGATGATGAGAAGAGACAATGTATCGTGTCTGAGCAGTTTATACTGTTGTGAAGATCATTTTGACGTAAGTAAGGACATTAGAAAAGTGATAAAATACCTTTAGAATCATTTTTACTTACCTACCTGCACCTAGGTACTTGTTTACAAATCTTGACGAAAACATAACCTAGCATATAAATATACTAGCTGTTCCCCGCGGTTTTGCCCGTTCCCGTGGAAATACAAGAATAAAATATAGCCTATGTTACTCGCTGATACATACCGAAGCGGTGGAGTCGCAATGACTTTCGATAAGAGGACTTATAAGTCCCTACATTGAATAAAAACTTTTGACTTTGACTTTGATAATTTAGCTTTCCATTGGAGAAAGAATGTTAAAAATCGGTGTAATGGTTTAGGCGTGAAACCGTAACAAACAAACTTACTTTAGCACATAAAATATTAGTTAGGATTCTCATTATCTAATACATAGTTATTTATCCATTAGAATATGACCTATGAATAAATGCGTAACTTATGAGTAAGAGGAAGGTTCGAAACTATTTTTATTTACTATTACTTTATTATTATTTATGGATTTCAGATTGAAAAGTATAGGTACTACAAATTATATGCAAAACAAAATAATGGCATTAGAAAATGGACAAAAAATTACACTACATTTAAAAAAACAAAACAACAATGGGACAGGTGAAAGTAAATAAAAGCCATATATATATCAAGTGTTAGAAAAAATAAAAGTTGTGGCCACCACCAGAGAGAGGGTGCTATGAAAAGGCTCCCTATAGTGGATGAAGTAGCCCTGCGGTGCCAGTGTGTTTGTAACGATCACACTGGTTAAGCAAAGTTGGGTGCGGTCAGTCAGTGGATGGGTGACCGCCTAGTGGCATTTATATTACGAGCGCTTCCGTGTTTCGGAAGGCACGTTAAATTGTTGGTCCCGGTTTTCGTTGTGTTACGCACAATGGAAGTCGTTAAGCCATGTCAGATACCCTTGGGTGGCTTGAAAAATTCTGACTGTTAAGTGGCCACTAGCTTAACACCATCTCCCAATCCGCAGTGGGCTCGCGTGGGAGATTATAGCCCATACTTCCTCATGTGTGAGGAAAGACCCTTAGCTCAGCAGTGGGCTGTTACGGGTTGATGATGAGTGGATGAAGTAATAATAATAGCTTGTGGATTAATTAATTTTCAGGATGTGTAAATAAAAATATAACTCATTATAAATGAAAATGTATTCATTTCTGTAGGTAATTGAAAATTATACTTAGAAAACTCAATAGTCTAATTCTCTAAACTCGTCCATGAAGATTGGCTAAATGTCAACAGCAGCCCCTCCACCGACGAGTTGCTGGTTCCAAATGCAGTACTCCGAGAAGAACCAGCAAGAAACTCAAGGGCAGCTCTTTTTAATCTTATGTCTTACTAGTAAATATGGTTTACAACATTAATTATAATTAATATCCTTACATAGCGTTGGTCTACTAAGTAGTCTGTAATTTTATAGTACCTAGCCTCTTTTATGTAAATTTAGCTTAACTATTGTTTTAAATTTGGCAAGAGGCAAATTTTGTAATTAAATGGGAATCATATATATAATATATATATAATAATAATATAATCTCACGCCTTTTATCCCTGAGAGGGTAGGCAGAGGTATTCCATTACTGGATATACCCACATTTCACGAGATACATTGGACCCCTAATCGTGATAGGTGGTGAGCCCATCGCCGGACCGGGTCTATTTTTACACATGTCTCAGAATTAATTCTGAGACCTGCGGGTTTCCTCACGATGTTTTCCTTCACCGTCGAGCTAGTGATAAATATGTACGTAAGTTTTGAAAAACTCATTGGTACATGCCAGGATTCGAACCCGAGCCTCACTGATTTTCGGCCGGCTCTTTAACCGTTCGGGCTATCACTGCTCTTGGAATCATCTTATTGTAAAAGCGTAAACATTAACCCTTATATGATTTGGTAACTTTAGATAATCGACAAACATATGCAGCTAGTTCATTCTTATTTCTAGTGTTTAAACAACGACTGTACAACTTGTTTTTTGTATAGTGATATATTCTTTTTAAACTACAATATGTGACGCCAGTGTCAGTTTATTAATTCCTTGAATTTTGCCCTAAGAGATATCCTAGACCCCATTTTATAAATTACTAGCGACCCGCCCCGACTTTGCACGGGTGCAATGCTTATACTAAAACCTTTCTCTTGAATCACTCTATCTATTAAAAAAAACCGCATCAAAATCCTTTGCGAAGTTTTAAAGATTTAAGCATACAAAGGGACATAGGGACATAAGGACATAGGGATATAGGAACAGAGAAAGCGACTTTGTTTTATACTATGTAGTGATGTATAAATTGCATGAATAGCTCGTTTGTGCAAAATAAATATTCTCTACATAATTTTGATATAAAAATGAGTTTTATTTGAACAACAATGGGAAAATGGCATTACATCAAAATAGTGTGCATTTCTTCAATATATCTTCACAGAACTCCTTTTCGTATTGCATACTGTGACTGAAATTTATGAAAGCAGACAGAAAACTGTCACTTTGGCCTTTTGGATCAATATTTCTCTTCTTTAATGAAGTAATCTCTTTAGCCTTACTATATATTTGAAGTTTGTGCAAACTGTTGGTAATTTATGATAAACTCGTATGGTGGATCTTCACTTCGAACTGTGAAGCCATGCTATGAAAGCAATGTTTACAGCCACCTAAAACAAAATAATGTTGATTATTTTAAATGATCAAGTTAACTGCATCATGAGTACTTACTATTCTATGATGACAAATTGTAATATAATATAAATATATGTTTCTTTGTATTGAATAGGCTCTGGAACTACTTAACCGTTTAAAAAAAATATAATAATAATAAATTGTGGGACACAACTCACACACGGTTATTTAGTCCCAAAAAACCAGGCAGGGCCTGTACTATGGGTAATAAACAACTGATAATAATAATGAACTGATAAACATACTTAAATAAATATTAAATGATCAGACACGAAGCCAACAGATGTTCAAGCACACAAGTGTTGGCCTCGAGCGGGGATCGAACCCGCGACCTTCGGCTCAGAAGGCCGGGTCACTACCAACTGAGCCAACAAGCCCATAAATTATTTCATCAATGAAAAGCTTACTTTTCTGGGAGTAACATAGACTATATTTTATCCCCTGTATTCCCACGAAAACACACAATATGCATGTGAAACTGCTTGGAACAGCTAGTAGGTATACATATAAAAGTGGTCTAGACTGTGTCTGTTACTGTTTGTTCAACTCAAATCACTGTTTTATAGCAATTACTTACCTAAATCTTCACATTGCACAGACAGAATATGCCCCTCAGTCTCATTACCTACAAGTAGCTGTTACATTGTAACATTTTTGACGGACACTGTGCTCTGGTGTTGTTCTAGCCTTTAAGATGCATATATATCTTTCTCTCGTTTTATTTGCACATATCCAATAGCTGAATCTTCATAAGATTCTTGTTCAGATCTGTCACAAAAATAATAAAATTAGCTGCATATATTTTTAGGTTGTTTTTATGTTTATGTTGTTTAAAAAACCATGAAAACGATCATTTATTGAATATATTATATAACTTATTTACCTGGCAGCTTTTACTCCTCTTAATTCAGCAGACGTGAAATCCGAATTAGATTCGAAATAGGTGGTCATCATGAACACGTCTATTTTATGCAGATTAACTGTTTGGGCTTTTACAAATCCGGTTTCGGTCATTGTGTCATTTGGGTCACTAACAGAAATCACTAATTGGAACAGAAAACTAAAATTACCGTGAAACTATACCTACGAATAATAACCAGAAAACCGTCAGAAAACATACAAACAACTTGTTGACAGTCAAAAGTAAGTGTAACCTGACGTCACGATTTGCTCGACCAATGGCGTTGCGTTTTGGAAACTTGCCAGAGAATTTGAAAAAAATCACTTTTTGATAATTAAATTTCACTATTAAATTAAGATAAAATTGAAAAATAATTGTATAGGTATGTTTATTTAGCGATAGACTATAAATAAAAAAAATGGTCCATTTTGGAGTCACGTGCATATTCCCTATTGTGTCCCACAAAAAAAAATATTACTATCTCGACGGTGAAGGAAAACATCGTGAGGAAACCCGCAGGCCCCAGAATTTATTCTGAGACATGTGTAAACAGACCTGGTCCGGCGATGGGCTCACCACCTATCACGTTTAGGGGTCCAAAGAATATCTGGTGAAAAGTGGGTATGGGATACCTCTGCCTACCCCTTCGGGGATATTAAGCGTGAGATTTTTTATTTTTATTTTCTATTTTTTTATTTTTGTATCGCTTTTTCTCATGTGTCGATCATATAATATGTTCTTCATTCTATTCGAATAACGTTTACGTTATGAAAACAATTGGGACAGTTCAAGCTAGTCTCATAATAATATACTATTTAACTCTCAATGTAAAGCACAGCCATTAACTGAGAGATGTTATCGGAAAGCACACGCGATGTTAGTATTAACTGGGTCTAATCTAAACACAGTTAATACGTGTTTGTTTAGCGATTTTGCGCTCGAAGCCTGCAACGCCGTTGTGTATAAACAATTACACAGGGTAAGCAATGTTGAGCGCGGACAGGCATTGAATGGGTGAAAGATTAATAATATCTAGCTTTCACCCGCGGATTCGCTCCCGCACTTGAGTTCACCCCCCCAGGGGTTGAATTTTGCAATTTTTTTTCTTAGTGGATGCCTACACTGTATATTAAGCTAACTATGTGCAAAAATTTCAAGTCTCTAGATCCAGCGGTTTAGGCTGTGCGTTGATACATCAAAAATCTGTCAGTCAGTTTATCATTGTGTTTTACTTTTTTAACTCAACAAAAATACTTGTACCTATTGTTCGCCTTAGAGTACTGTAACGGCAGTATTAAAAAACGGCCAAGAGCGTATCAGCACGCACTGAGAGTTCCGACCATTGCATTGGAGAGAATATCTATAGGTAAAAATATTTTTTTAAAACTCATTATTACTAATCATAGTCTCCAATAAAATAAAAATAATAAAATATTTATTTCTTGAAAGCCTTAAGAACTAAAAATTACAAAAGAGACACTTAATTTAGAAATTATGGCTAAGATTTTACATCGAGTTGATGTTGACGCTAAAATGGGTCGAACCTGTTCTATAGCGTCAACAGCACAGTAAAGGATTATAATTTTTGGCTAAAAGTCTCCAATAACCACGCTAAAGAGTAAAAAACCCGACTTCAATACAATACAATACAATACAATAACTCTTTATTGTACACCAAAAACAACACAATATGGATACCAACATTAACTAAAGTACAATGGGAGGTCTTATCGCTTTTAGCGATCTCTTCCAGACAACCTTAGGATGGATGAAACTGAGAGATTAGAACTAGGGTAGACGGTGCACTATATATCTTCAACTTATATGGTTTTCTCATGGATTCCGTTGTCAGTGTTGGACGAAATTAAAATGGGACCAATCTGGAAGCACCAGCTTTCAAATAAAAAAAGAATCATCCAAATAATCGGTCCACCCAGTCAAAAGTTCTGCGGTAACAAACATAAAAAAAATTACAGACGAATTGATAACCTCCTCCTTTTTGAAGTCGGTTAAAAAGTAAACGGAATTTAAAATATATTACACTAGCGGTTCTGCGCTGTTTCACCCGCGTAGTTCCCGTGGGAATACGGGAATAAAACATAGCCTATGTGACTCAGGGATCTTTTAGCTATCCATTGGTTAAAGAATTTTTTAAATCCGTCCAGTAGTTTTTGAGTTTTTTCGTAACAAAAATACAAATCTTTCCTCTTTATAATATTAGTACCTATAGAAGTATAGATTGAAGACATGTAGTACGATATACATAAGAATTTGAACTGTATACTTTACAAATAAAGTTTAAAAAGGGTACTCGAATCCGTATAAATGTCAAAAGATATACAGATTTGACAGAAATTGGTTGGACTTACATTAAGGATTTACAAAGGGTTTCTTCTTCAAATAAGGAACTTCAAAAGTTCGAAAATTGTTCACGGGTTTACGCTCAAACTCGTACAATGGAACCCAACTCCTCAAAGCCGACGAATTAAATTCTCTTTGGTAATTTTCTACGGCCGCATATTACAATATTCAATAAGCATGCAAACTTTTTTTATCAGGGTGGATTAAAGTGAATTCAATGAAATGCCTAACAATATGTTTAAAAATTCTGTGTAATTTTTGAGAATGACGTCGCAACACTTTGTCGGGGCCTACCACCTTCATATACAACGCGTAACAGAAAAAGCGCAATTCCTCATATTCAATTCAAATTCAAAATCTTTTATTTTCTATTGGTATAAAATATACACTTAGAAACGTCAATATTTTATAGTAACAAGGCACTCTAAACTCGTCCAAGAAGATTGGCTAAATGCTAACAGCAGCCCATCTCCACCGACGAGTTGCTGGTTCCGAATGCAGTACCCCGAGAAGAGGTACACCCCAATTGGTATATTAATATAAAAAAAATATGATGCAATCGCACTTTAGTTGTGTCAAACCAATTCTCTTAAATATCGATTAATAATAGCACGATTTCAATAGAAAGCACTAAATTCTGCTACACTAATTCATGTTTGGGAAAAATTTAACACATTAAAAATAGCTGAAATCGGATAAGTAGTCGATACTGAACAAACTAATTTCAAGAATTGCGCTTATTCTGTTACATGTTGTATATCAATAAATTAATAAGAGTTTATTCAATAAGCATCGTTTTGTTCATGCTTTCTTGGTACCATGACGTCCTTATAAAGTAAGCTTGTTTTTAATATTGTTTTGTGTCAAATTTATAAACCATTATTTAAGCTTTTCTTAAAGACGTGTGATATGAAAACGAAGCTGCATCTGTTTTATTAACCGACTTCAAAGAAGGAGGAGATTCTCAATTCGTCACGTATGTTATTATTCGAAAACGCTGTAATTCACAAATAAGTATAAGTTTTTTACAAACCTAACGACTGTTAGAGTTAGTGTTAAAAACCAAACGTTCTATATTTTTGTTTTAAATATAGTAATCTTAGTAGAGGTGGTAGGTATGCCCCCTATACTGAGGGGGGATGATGCAAAATAATATATTATTATAGTGTTATTTAGACCTTCATTTACTTGGACTGGCTGGGTTTGATTTGCCTCACTTAAAAAGATAGTTGGTACTGCGTTTAATTTCGAAAATCCTGTAGAAACCTTAGCCTTACTCAAAAAAAACCTAATACATTCCCAAGTTCAAATTTCTAATTGTATTTTTTCGATGATTGCGTAGCGGTTGAATGAGTCGGTGGTATTTTGCCTTTATTTTTATCACACCTCTATTTAATTACGTTGTCTTTGTTCTCGGTCCTGTCTATAAAAAAGTTTGATTTATTTATGCAAGTGCAACTCTATTCAAGATAACTACGCTTTGAGATAGGAATTCCTTTGATAAACTTTTACGAGCGATCGGGTCTATCGGGTAGTGCTGTTTACGATTTATGGCATCCGACTATCGATATCGATGAACATTTGAAGGTAGGATTGGTAGAATAGAATGCAGTATCAGAGAATGAAAAGGTATTAAAGAAAATAAAGAGAGAGAGGAATAGGAAAAGGAAGATCGCGGAACTGTGTGAGAAATAGGACATGTGAAATATGAATAGTAAAGTTTACCAGTTATTACCTACTCATAAGCATAAAATATTTTGGGTTTCTTATCTTTTTATGCCACATGGCGTTACCAATTTAACGAAAATCAACACATTTAGTATAAGATAGGAAAATATAGTTATGGATGAATTTATATATTTTACTTTAGAAAACTCTTTGAAAACGCGAATGTTATCGCGAGCAACTCTAGTACAAAATTCAAGTACATAATTATATAATATCACAATAATATAATATCCAAACGATTGAAGAAGAATAAAAGAAAGAAAGAAAGAAAGAAAAATAAAATGAAGAAGAAGATAAGTAATATATTTTTTATCCATATCGATGGTAGCACCCAAATTCGAAACAACACTAGTCTAAGCCATCCACACCAGGTGTTCCCAATCTCTGATCCAGAAACCACTTTTAACAAAGCGCCTGTTATAATCTCGTTCGTTCCCGGAAAGTGAGATAATCAACCTCTAAAATCGGCCGAATCATTATTTTGTGGAATAATAATGAGATGCCATTGACGCCTGCCTGGCGAGTAAAAAAAATGGCCAGGTAAGAGTCCGATTTGTGCACCGGGGGTTCCGTACAAACTTGTAGGTATGTAATTGTACATAACTACATTTATCAAAATAATAAGTAAACTATGAAAGCACCGAACATTGTTACCGAAAATATAATCTAGATTGAGCGACAAACATACCTTTGCCGTTAGAATGCTGTTGTCTCTATACATTGGCATAGGTCGCAGTTAGTTTACCAACTGCAAAACTTGAGTACCTAATTATTTTTTTTGTGATGTAGGTATCTACAAAGTTACGATTGCTTCCTTTACTATGAGATGTTGCCTTATACCTAACTAGCGGTTCTGCGCGGTTTCACATGCGTAGTTCCCGTTCTCGATGGAATACGGGAATAAAATATAGCCTATGTTACTCAGGGATCTTCTAGATATCTATTGGTGAAAGAATTTTTAAAATCGGTCTAGTAGTTTTTGAGTTTATTCGTAACAAACATACAAAAATACAAATCTTTCCTCTTTATAATATTAGTATAGATTTCATCAAGGTCAACGGGTGGGGACATCAAATATCTTTTGATTGCGTAAACTTATGAGTTTGATCTTCTCACAGCTGCTCCAAGGGATCGCATACCCGAGTATTTGATAATTTTGATATTAATTTCAAATTGAAATTAATATCAAAACTGCTGGAGGTATCAAAATTGATACCTCCAGCAGTTCCTAAGAAAAAAGGTCTTGACAGACACATAGACATATGGACAACGGAGTTCTTATAAGGGTTCCTTCTTTCCTATCAGGTACGGAACCCTAAAAAACCTAAAAATGGCGGCGCGTCTGTCAAAAGCTACACAAAATTATTATTCTATGCCGGTGAATGGATTTTTTTCTTGTATTTTGTGGGAAATATTTATCGATGGTGTTGTGAGATATCGAAATGGGTTCATTGAGTATAGTTTTTGGTATTTTTTATTATGTTTTGAAGTTTATTTTATGATGAAAATGTGATTATCAGAGATAGCCAAAGAAATAATTTTGTATTTTTTGTTGTTGGAATCACATCAGAATTATGTAAGTGCTTTACTTAGTATTAGAAAAAGGTAAAATAAAACTTGAAACAGATAAAATAACACAATATCTCGAAGTCTTTTTCGCCCGGGGGGATCCGCAGAGGTAATCTATTCCTGGAAATAGACACATTTTACCAGTGTATTTTTAGAACTCCTATGCGCGGTCAAATTGAACGTTAAAGATGCACAGATAGTAGGCCTGGAATCAAACTCCTGCGAATCAGAGCCGTGTTTTACTAAGCTATACAAGTTTATGTTTAACGGTACAGTTATTTTAATGAACCATCTGCGGTGTTCCCCAAAAATGCGGGATCTTTGCCGCGGGCGGAATTGTTAAAAAAATCCTTTTTATGGGTCTTGAAATAGCTTTTATAGGTCCCGAGGGAATAGCCCTGGATCCCTTCGTTGTCGTAAATAACAAAAAGCGCGTATATTAAAGGGAGGATACATTTTAGACTTTCAATGTTGGTAGCCATTTTTATTGGCACTAGAAATTTACCGCGTTAACATTAAGGTGGGAAAGTAAAGTCTTTTCCAAAGGTCTTAATGTCTACATGCACTTAGAATTGTCTTTATTTTGACACTAGGTTTTACCCGGGGTTTTACCTGCGTTAGTCCCTTTTACATTCCCAAATAAAATATATCAATATAGAATTCATGGTATTTATTTGAGTGACGGTTTACATCAAAAACGTAGTCTCGTCGATTGTATGGCAATTACATAAAGGAGGTTATTATTAACTAAGAAGAGTATATAACAAGTTCCCCCCCTTAATTCACTCGGGTGTACTGCGGCTGCACCAGCGGGGCAGGGAGCATCTGGTTTATGTGCCGGCGCCAGACTTCCCCTCCATCCATGGTGATCGTGTAGTGCAAGCGTCCTAGCCTGCGGGTCACTGTCCCAAACTCCCATTTGCGGCTAGGGTTTGCATAACATCGGACTTGAACCCTCTCTCCCTCTTTGAAATGTCTGGCTGCGTCTCGTTTAGGGTGCGTGGACATTGTGCGCTGGCGGAAGGCGTTTTTTCCAAACATCACGTTTAGGTTTCTTCTTATATTTCTTCCAAAAATTAAAGAATATGCATCATGACCTGAGGCATTCGGAGTGCGGCGTAGTTGCGTCTTCACTGTGAGTAGTTTGTCATAAATATTTCCCGGTTGTTCTTCCATGCTTTTCAGTGATTTTTTAATTATTTGTACAAAACGTTCGGCTTGACCGTTGGTCGATGGATGGTATGAGGCTGAGGTTCGGTGGGAGACACCGTTTTCTTTTAAGAATGTCTCGAACTCCATCGAAGTGAACTGGCGTCCGTTATCTGATACCAGGATATGAGGTAATCCAAATATGCAAAAAAAGTTCTTTTAATTTATTGATACACCAGGCGCTTGTCATCGATTTGGTGGGGATAACTTCTACCCATCTTGTAAATGCATCCACTATTATGAGTAGTTGGTACCCGTGTATCGGTCCTGCAAAGTCGATGTGAATTCTTTGCCACGGCTCTATTGCTTCTTCCCAGTGGTGCAACGGTACTTTCTCTGGGTCGTTCTGCTGCAATCGACATGCTCGGCAAGCCTTCACCTTATTTTCAATGTCCTTGTCGATATTTTTCCAATAAACGTAACTACGGGCAAGGAGTTTCATTTTAAGTATTCCAATGTGTCCGGCGTGTAGTTCGTTCAATACGGCTTCGCGAAGGGAGCCTGGTATCATGACTCGTGTACCTTTAAGTATACAATTATCTTGTAGGGTTAAGTCAGAGTCAGTATATCCGAGTGCTCTTACTGAGCGACCCGTTTTTAGGGCATCTAGGATCTGTGACAGTTCAGTATCTTTGCTAGTATCTTCAGCAATTTTCTCTTCTGTAATAGCTAGTGTGTGTATCTGACCGAGCTGAAATGTACTGTGTTGGTCGGTTGAGGTAGTTGGTTTCCCCACCGGAAATCTAGATAAATAATCAGCATTACTATTTGCTGTTGAAGTTTTGTACTCAATATCGTAATCGAAACCGGATAGGAAGTGAGCATAATGGAAAAGCCTCATGGTGCTCATCGTGGGTAAGGTCTTCTGGGGGTGGAATATGACTGTCAGGGGTTTGTGATCCGTAATTAATATGAACTTTCTACCGTAACAATAATGAAAGAATTTCTTCAGCCCCCAGAATATGGCTGTTGCTTCTTTATCGATTTGACTGTACTTCTTCTCACTTTCGCTAAGTGTCCTCGATGTGAACGCGATTGGCCTTTCTGAACCGTCCCTCAATCTGTGTGAAAGGATTGCTCCGAGTCCAGTTGGGCTAGCGTCAGTGGCCAATACTAAGCTTTTATTAGAATCGAAATGGGTTAATACTCTTTCGCTGGCTATCTCCTTTTTTATTTGGTTAAAACATTAATTGCAGTTTTCATTCCAGTCGAAGGATTGTCCTTTCCTCAGCAAATTATTAAGCGGGTGAGTAATCGTGGATAGGTTTGGGATAAATTTTTTGTAATAATTAGCCATACCTAGGAAGGTTCTCAATTAATTTGTGTTCTTCGGTCTTGTAGTATTTAAGATCGCAGCGACTTTGTCCTTATTTTTGTGCAGGCCGTCCTTATCTATTGTGTGGCCTAGGTAGTTGATGCTGTGTTGAAAGAAATGGCATTTATCTTTGTTGACTCGCAAGTTTGATTCCTTAAGTTTTTCTAGAACCGTCTGTAAACGTTGAAGTAATTGTTGTTCTGTAGATCCTTGGATTATGATGTCGTCGAAGAAACATTTAACTCCGTCTATGCCTTGAAGTAATCTATCCATGTATTTTTGCCATAAATTAGGTGCTACCTTGACACCAAACATCAGTCGGTTAACTTTGAAGGTACCCCTATGCGTGCTTAGTGTTTGTAGAAGCGCGCTTTCCTCATCCATTTGCATATTCAAGTAAGCTTGAGTGATGTCCAGCGTGCAATAAATTTCTCCCCCATTCATCTCTGCGAAAATGTCTTCGATTATTGGAATTGGATAATGTTCATCTCGAATGACTTTATTTAACGTAACCTTGTAGTCGGCGCAAAGACGTATACTTCCGTTTGGTTTTACAATAGGTACGATTGGGGTTCCCCATTCTGAATGTTCTACTTTAGTGATGACCCCTTCTGTGCACAGTCTTTCAATTTCATAGTCTACTTTCCATTTTAATGCATATGGTATTCGTCTGGGTTTAATGAATATCGGTTTCGTATTTTCTTTTAAATCTAGGTGGGCGCGGAAGTTTGGAATTTTTCCCAGAGCGGGCTGAAAGACTGACGATTCATATTCTTTGAGTAATTCGTCTAATTTGGGTAATTTTTCTATTTTTATTCGGTTAATGTCTGCTAGGTCTAGTTTTAGGTCTTTCATCCAGCTTCTTCCGAAAATGGAATCAACGGGTTTGTCGATGATGTATATTTTTCCCTTAAATGTTTGGTTCTTGTATTTGACCGTAACGTAAGCTGCTCCAATAGGTTTGATCAATTCGTTAGTGTAAGTTCTCATCGTGACTTCTGTTCTGTAGATTTTGTTTTTAATATTCATTTTCTTAAACGTGTCTATTGAAATTGAGGTAAGTGCTGCCCCAGTGTCGAATTCCATTCGTAATGGTCTATTTTCTATCTCCACCGTGATCATGTATTTTTCCGTCTTTTCAGATTTAATTAGGTTAATTTCTGCCGCGTTGTCTTCGTCTGACGAAGGTTCTTCTAGTTGATTCGTATCCTTAGTACGCTGTAAGCATACCTTAGCCATGTGGCCTTTCTTTTGACATTTGTAGCAGGTTTCGTTCATCATCCCACATTCATTTGCCATGTGGTCTCCCTTTCCGCATCTGAAGCATTTTCCTCGTAATTGTCTGAGTTTGTTGTAACTTGAAGTGTTTGTTCGTTGTTTTGTTGAGTTTGCATTTGGTTTTCTTGTTGAGGTGGTCATTTGGTTAGTGGGTTCGTTTGATGGCTGGTTTTTATTCGAAATTGTTTCGTTATCAATCTTTCCCATTTCAAGCACTGTCGCGGTTTGTATTATGTCGGTGAATGTTGCAGTCTCTTTGTTTTGAAGTAATTTGGTTCTGATGTCACTGTCTTGTAGTCCCCGGATAAATTGTAGGCAGAGGAAATTATTAGCTATGGATTTCTGACAATTGTTACATTTAAAACCGCAATTAGTTGTAAGTTTTCTTAATGTAGCTGCGTAGACTGGTATTGTTTCGCATTCGTTCTGTAGGCGTGAGATAAATTTGTGTTGAAGTGCGTATGGTCCTGGGACAGGATCGATGTATTCATCAAGTATCTTAGATAGGGTTTCGAATGTCTTGATTTTAGGGTCGTCCGGGGCACATAGGTCGTAAGCTTTCTCATGTAATTCCGGGGTGAGCATTGAAAGTAGAATCTGGGTCTTTGTGTTGCTATCAATTACCTGACTCAAATCTATGTAAAGTTCCAGTCTTCGAATTTCTGAATTGCTTTGAAATGGCTGAAATTAAATTTGCGGTACACGGTGTTGAGTTTCGTTTGTATTATTCTCGTTTCTTTGGTTAGGGTTGGGTGTAGTCGTATGTTTCTTCATTCTATTCAGGATATTCGAAATCTTTGTAATTGTTCCTTCAAATTCGAATCTATTTTGTATTTCTGCGTCTAAGTTCGTTTCTTCTGTAAGGTATTCTATGTTTGCTTGGCATTCTTCGTATCTATTTCGTATTTCTGTTATGTTTTGAAATTCGGTTGAAAGTTCATAATCGGGTAAGTTACTTACTCCTTGTAAATAATTTTCTTTGCGTGTAAGCAAGCCGCGAAGGCAGCTTCGCGATTTTTTGTACTTATTTAGTTCGTTTGTAGCCATCGTAGTATATTCTCGTCGCCAATTTTACATTCCCAAATAAAATACATCAATATAGAATTCATGGTATTTACTTGAGTGACGGTTTACATCAAAAACGTAGTCTCGTCGATTGTATGGCAATTACATAAAGGAGGTTATTATTAACTAAGAAGAGTATATAACAGTCCCGTTCCCATGGGAAAGTTATAGCCCATGTTAATCCTAGAAAAGTAAGCTTTCCGTTGATGTTTTTTTGATCGGTTCAATAGTTTCAGAGCCTATCCAATACAAACAAACAAAAAATCAAGTCGTTCCTTTTTATAATATTAGTATAGACTAGCTGGCTGACCGACATACTTATTTGCAAAGAGATTTAAATATAATAGGGCATAGAGGGGGCATTGGGAATATTTTCATACAAAACTTTGAAGCCTAAGCGTCATGTCCTTGTCATGTCAGTTAGTATGAACGCGAGCTGTCATTCGGTCGAAATTGTACTAGACTTATTCCAGTTGGAATAACTTTTGACTTCAAATTTTCCTCGCTTTGTCCCCTCTATGCCTTATTATATTTTAATCTCTTTGCTTATTTGACACATGAGTGTCTCTATGTAGGTGACGGGATGAAACGTCGGCGAATTATTATTGATTATGTTTATTTTCATGAGTGCGCTCGCTGCGCTAACTTTACATGCACTGATTAAATCTTAAATACATTCGTATTATATATTATGGTGTCGCTTATATAATGTCGCTACACTTACATTGTCCTGACAGTAAAGTCAAATACATTAGAAAAGGTAATATGGTGGATGAGTTTTTTAAGTTTTCTAATGTTCCGCACAACTTTCTAAAGTTTTTCTTTCATAAGAACCTTCTCCTGACAATGATAAACGTAACCAAAAAAAAGAATTGTCGAAATTGGTCCAGCCGTTCACGCGTGACGCGGTGAATAAGTAGGGCTGGATTCATTTTTGTATATACTCGTATGCCTAGACTAGGCGATAGCGTCGATATAGTATATTACGTACCAAGGGAAGTAAAACAAGACCCCTCGCAGACCACATGTAATGATCGTGATCTGAGGCTTTCTTATTTACTTCCCGAGGTGTGTACTTTTTTTTTATCGACAGAGGCGGAAAGCGGCAACTTTGCTTAGCGCAGCGGGCTAAAATTTGCCGACCGAAAGATGAAAAAACATATACACTACCGCTGAAATTTTCAAAAAATATTTCATGTACAGACACGGTCTCGTTACAGTTTCATTATATTACGTATAGATTATAAGTATTATTACATTAACAAACCCGTTGAGGATAAGACACGGGTGTATATAATATGCTAAACACTGAACAGTGTTGGAGCATGAACAAATGACATTCTTAAATTTTGCCCCAGTTTCTGTATAAAATCATATACTCACAAGTAATTAGCCTACATTTTATAATCCTTCAGAACATCCTGTCTGACTACTGTGTAGATAATATATCTTTTAATCCTACGGTTCTAGCTAAGAACTTAATAACATAATGCAGAGAACCATTAAAAATAATGAGCTACTCTTCTCTTGCAAGATTTTAATCCTTTATGTAAACGGAATCAAGCTATACAACTCAACTATCTTGATATTTTTATCATATCAACATAACGTAAAGATAAATATATTTATCAGGGAAAAGGCAAAGGGAATAGTATTTGTCTGTGGTATCTATGCTAGGCTAGGCCTGTATCGTGGATGCCAATAGGTAAATCAAATACAAAATAGTAGATTTCATATCTATGGAAGTAAAATAAGAAATGTCTCAGATTACAAGTAATTGTCGATCAAGGCGAAGCCGAGGTCTACAAACATGTGATCTGAGGCTTTCTTATTCACTGTCCGAGATGTGTACCTATACTTTTTTTCTTATCGACGGAGGCGGAAAGCAGTGTGTTTAGCGCAGCGGGCCGAAATTTGCCGCTTTCCGCCCGGAGAGATGAAATAGTATTTACTGCTCAGTATTTCGTATAGCTAATACATGAATAAAATATTAAATATTTTTAACTACCTATGGCCACCGTACTACGTGGTACTAATATTGCTCTTTATTTAAGAAATTTGGTTAGACGAAACTAGAGTACAAATGCATCTTAATATTTTTTATATTAATATACTAATAGGGGTGTATAAGGAATTGCGCTTATTCTGTGACGCGTTGTATTTTAATCTCTTTCTTCTATAGAATAAAGTTTGAGTTAGATGACAACAAAAGTCGGTATATAACTACGGCTAGCTTAATATTACATTCCTGCGGCTTTTACTCGTAGTGTCGTAGTAGTTTTCTCGTTATTAATATTTGCACTCGAGCGTGATCCAAACTATTATACACACGAGTAGTCTATCTGTTCTTTACTTTATAGGGTTCCGTAACCAAATCAAACTCTATTACAAAGCCGCTGTCTGTCTGTCTGTCAGCGGACTCTATCTCACAAAGATATTAAAGTAAGTATGAGTTATATTCATACTGCTTGCGTTTGAAAATTGATCCCCTACGAGTGTGCTACAACATGTACATACATACTTCTTAGCGTATTTATAGGATACAACAATGACGGGGAAAGATGATACGGAACGAATAATAAAGAAAAAGATAGCTATCTGTTAAGAGTTGCGCTTAAAATACGACTTGAAATACAATGCGACTAAATAAAATGTGGTTAATTAAGTACATTTGTCGGCCTCATTTTCCGTGCTCTAGTAACATATCTACGTCTTTCTATATATAATATCTTTGGTATCTCATGAAATGTTATAGGTAAGCAATTGAATGTTTCATAGAATGCGTATTTCATTAATAATAAAACATAGAACTCTAAAGAGTAAAAAATTATATATATATATATATAATCTCACGCCTTTTTTATCCCCGAGGGGGTAGGCAGAGGTACTCCATTACTGGATATACCCACATTTCACGAGATACATTGGACCCCTAAAAAAACCGACTTCAACTTATTATATGGTTTTATATTGGATGCCATTGTCAGAAATGGGACCACAGGGTAAGCAGCAGCTTTCAAATAAAAAAAGAATCATAAAAATCGGTTCACCCTGTCGAAAGTTCTGAGTAACAAACATAAAAAAACATACAGTCGAGTTGATAACTTCCTCCTTCTTTGAACATACATACATACATAATCTCACGCCTTTCATCCCCGAGGGGGTAGGCAGAGGTACTCCATTACTGGATATACCCACATTTCACGAGATACATTGGACCCCTAAACGTGATAGGTGGTGAGCCCATCGCCGGACCGGGTCTATTTACACATGTCTCAGAATTAATTCTGAGACCTGCGGGTTTCCTCACTTCTTTAAAGTCAGTTAAAAATGTGTACTTCTGCCTCACTTATTGAAATTACAAAAACTAGATGGAAAGATTGCTCACGAACGAAGTCGCAGGCAACAGTTAGTTGATTATATAATCCTCTATTGTATGCCAACCTTTGAGATAAGAGATCTCTTGGGCCCTTTACGATTTTCGTACAAAGTGAGATGAGATTAATGAAATTCCTCTCGTATTATTACGATGGTTATATGAATGCCGTTTCAATTGCGGAAAACTCGAATATTTTACTGAGAATTACTTCCAAAATGAACAGAACAGAACAGTCATATAGTTACTACACGTATTTTCCGGATTTATTCATATTATTCTGCCTACCCCTTGTGGGGAGAAGGCGTGAGCTGTATGTATGTATGTATATATTCATACAAACTACTACACTAACAATATGAGCAGTTATAGCCTTACGGTTAAAGAGCCCGCTCCTCATGATCATAATCAGTGAGGCTCTGGTTCAAATCCTGGCATGTACTAATAAGTTTTTCAAAAACTTACGTAAATATTCATCACTAGCTCGACGGTGAGAAAAAACATCGTAAAGAAACCAGCAGGTCCCAGAATTAATTCTGAGGCATGTGTATGTAACAGACCCGGTCCGGCGATGGGCTCATCTATCACGTTTAGGGGTCGAATATACTCCTGAAAAGAGGGTATTGCCAGAAATGGTATTCCATTTGCTGGAAATACCCACTTTTAACGAGCCTCTGCTTACCCCCTCGGGGATAAGAGGAGTAAGGTTTTTTGTTAGACCGACCGACTAAACTTTAAGTGGAAGGCATTAGTAGCTATCTACACACACCGGCACAATTAGCGGAACAGAAAAAAAAGGGAGTATTTACGCATTTTTGCGTGTTACTGGCCGGCTAAACAAGCTTTTTTTAAATTTGGGTTTTAATTTAAAAATGGAATACTAAGCGACTGCCCTTTTTTTTATTCTTTTGTTTTAATTTTCATTGATTCATTTTTTCCACCGCTTGTCCGTTTTTAGAAGGTTCGTGAATTCCATTTGAAAAGCTTTGAATTGCAGTTTTTGAGGCTTTTGAGTTTTTTCGCATATTGATAATTTACGAGCATCTAATTATGCCTGATTTAACGCCATCAGAAATCATTAGGGCAGATCAAATGAGGAGAAATGGTCAAACCTACAGATCGATTGCCAGAAGCCTTCGTCGATCGTTATCAACGATTTATCGTAGCATCCAACGATACAGATTGACGAATGCTCTAGTGAGAAGGAGAGGACAAGGCCGGAAAAGGTGTACTTCAAGGAGGGATGACCGTTTTCTCCAACTTCAAGTCCGACGGAACACGAGACTAACGGCGGTGCAGGCTCGAAATTTACTGGAAGAGGTACGAGCAGTAAGGATGAGTGAGCGGACAGTTCGTAGAAGATTCGAAGAAGTGGGTATAGGCTCGTATGTGCCCGCCAAAGCCCCAAAACTTGAGAGACATCATCGCACAAACCGTCTACACTTTGGTCGTGAACATCGTGATTGGGACTTCGACGACTGGGGACAGGTTCTTTTTACTGATGAATGCAGAGTTATGTTAAATCAAATTGATGGAAGGCAGCGAGTATGGAGACGCAAAGGAGAACGGTATATCCAGTCTAATTTTGAAAATACAGTTGCATATGGCGGCGGTTCAATTATGGTCTGGGGAGGAATATGTTTAGGAGCTCGTACGGAGTTAGTAGTGGTCGATGGCGGGAATCTGAATGCTGATCGGTATATCAGGGAGATTTTAGAAGAACATGTTGTGCCATTTGCCCCCTTTATTGGTAACAACTTCATTCTAATGCAGGATAATGCTCGGGCTCACTGTGCTCGCACAGTACAGACATACCTAAACCATGTTGGTATAACGGTGATGGAGTGGCCAGCACGGTCCCCCGATATGAACCCTATAGAACACGTCTGGGACTTGCTAAAGAGGAGTGTAAAGTCAAGAATGCCCCCTCCCAATAATCTCAACGAGTTGCGAAACGCATTACTTGAAGAATGGCAGAGGTTGCCCCAAGAAACCATTGATAACATCATCCGCAGCATGCCCAGACGGATGGAAACCCTCATCAGAGCACGAGGAGGAAACACTCGATATTGAACAGTCATTGAAATTGTTGTTAAACTTTGGAAAATCTTGAATTTTCTGCTGTTTCTCTATAATTAAAAATCGAAGAAAAATGCATTTTGTTTAATTTAATTTTTATTTTTATAAAATTTTAAGTATGGTGTTACAAATGAATGTCAAAACATGTTAATTTAATTGTTGTTTCATTTTAAATAATATATTGTTTAAAAATTACATTCATTGTTCTAAATTCCCTCTTTTTTCTCCTTTTTTTTTCTGTTCCGCTAATTGTGCCGGTGTGTGTATATGTATAACTGTCCGAATAAATTACTCTAATTACCTACTTATATACATCTTGTGTAGTCTTAGACTGAATCAATTGTCAACTTGTCACTGACAATAGTCGGCTGTATTTCAGTTGAGAGAAACTTATCAGGGATGGTTGACAAAATAATACCCCTAATTTACTCAAAGTCCTTTTTATCCCAAAAAGGTTATTTTTATTCTTATACCAAAAGGTTAAAACTAAGTACGGCCAAATGTTGTCTTTAATAAAGATTCCTTGCAGAAAATTGGAATTACTCTCCAATACAGAAGATTCTATATGGAAGCAGTAAGGTAAAAGAAGTAGCGGGAGCGGTAGCGTGAGTGATCCGGAAACTTAAGATTATATCTTACTAAAATTCAAAAAAATTCAAAAATCGTTTATTTTCTATTGGTATTAAAATATACACTTAGAAACGTCAATATTTTATAATAACAAGGCACTCTAAACTCGTCCATGAAGATTGGCTAAATGCAAACAGCAGCCCATCTCCACCGACGAGCTGCTGGTTCCGAATGCAGTACCCCGAGAAGAGCCAGCAAGAAACTCAAGGGCAGCTCTTTTTAATCTCATGTCTTACTAATAAATATCGTTTACAATAATAATTATAATTAATAGCCTTACATAGCGTCGAGTCGGTTAATCCCATGCATGTTGGTCTACTAAGTAGTCTGTAATTTTATAGTAGCCTTTTTTACGTAATTTTTGCTTAACTATTATTTTAAATTTGTCAAGAGGCAAATTTTGTAATTCAATGGGAATCTTATTGTAAAAGCGTATACATTGACCCTTATATGATTTGGTAACTTTAGATAATCGACTAACACAAGCAGCCAGTTCATTCTTATTTCTAGTGTTTATACAATGTCTGTCACAATTTTTTTTGTAAAGTGATATATTCTTTTTAACATACAATACGTTTTCGTAAATATACTGTGACGCCAGTGTCAGTATATTAATTTCCTTGAATTTTTCCTTTAGAGACATCCTAGACCCCATTTTATAAATTGCACGAATGGCTCGTTACTTATTTGCGAAGTTATGTAAACTTATTACACAATAAATAAAATATTATTAAAGCAAGAAATAAAATATATATTGACTGCCAAGTTTAGAAATAATTATATCTGTTATAACAGATAACTCAAAAGAGTATAAAACTGACTTCAACGAATAGCAATAAAAAATATCAATGGTGTATAAAAAAAACTTGAGAGCTAGCTCCTTTTTTAGGTCGGTTGAAAATAGACCTTAAAGAGATGGATGTAACAGCATCAGTACTCTTTTCACGCAAAATGAGCAGGTAGGTGGTCGACGCTTCTCAGGATCCAACTCGGGTCGTTAACCATGCGTCCGCCATTTTGAAAAATCCCGAATCGCGTCGCGTGCCTTTTGAGAAGGTAGAATAGGCCAGGTTTCAAAGCTAATTTCTAAAACATCACAGTTGTTGTGTATAATTAAAACATGAAATTTCATCACAATTGGTTAAGCAGTTTAGTCGCGCAAAGGTAAAGACATAGTTACTTTGCATTTGTAATATCGAAGGATTCCCTTTTCAAATTAATGCAAAAACGACTGGACCTTCAAAAATTATTTGACCATTAAAATGCTATAATGTAATAATAACGCATTTTTTTATTTACTAGCTGTTCCTAGCGGTTTCACCCGCGTAGTTCCCGTTCCCGTGGGAATATGGGGATAAAATATAGCCTATGTTACTCAGGGATTTTTAAGCTTTACATTGGTGCAAGAATTTTTAAAATCAGTCTAGTAGTTTTTTAGTTTATTCATAACAACCATACAAAAATACAAATCTTTCCTCTTTATAATGTTAAGTATAGATAATGTAATAGGTATGATATATAATTTGAACGTTCCCTCTCATGTATTGTATTGCCTAAACTAGGTAATTATTGATACTAAAAATGTAAATACTATCTATGTAAAACATACGGTTTGAAATAAACGATTTGATATAAGTATTTTCTCTCGTCACTTGAACCAGACAAATTAGATTAGATTTCCTTCCACCCTTTCAATTCTGTCCCTTTTTTCCTCATCCAAAATACGCATCAAAACATTTTTCCTCTCCATCTTTATTATGCCACCAATCAAATATCAAACGTGACCCTTTTAGTGACACGATTAAATTAAGGTTAGGAAAACAAACTGAAATAAAGTTATTTCAAGCAGCGAATTTACTGATGAATTCCAAGGTTGTCTGGAAGAGATCAATAGGCCTATTTCGCATTACTGAAATCTATAGATTTCAAATCGATGACCTTTGATAGCCGTGACAGACACAGCAACACTCAAGGATTTCTTTTTTAGGGTTCCGTACCCAAAAGGTAAAAACGGGACCCTATTACTAAGACTTCGCTGTCTGTCCGTCCGTCTGTGTGTCACCAGGCTGTATCTCAAGAACAGCGATGGCTAGACAGTTGAAATTTTCACAAATTATGTATTTCTGTTGACGCTATGACAACTAATACTAAAAACAAAATAAAATAAATATTGAAGGGGGGTTCCCATACAACAAACGTGATTTTTTTTGCTGTTTTTATATATAATGGTACGGAACCCTTCGTGCGCAAGTGTGACTCGCACTTGACCGTTTTTTTTTACTTTGGTACAAACCCATAATCCAACTGTTAAGTACCGTTCGTATACATATTTTATATCAACCTGTATATGTAATCTCACCTTAAAACCACGAGTAGAAAAGATAATTAATGGAATCATTAAAGGATACAATACTTCTGTACACCTCTGCCCTCCCCCGCATGGATAAAGCGTGAGTGTATATTATCAAAGGGTGTTACTTATGTTTCACCATAATGGGCTCTTGTTATCCTGCATTGTATACACTCACTTTGCTGGGACCTCTCATATGGTATTTTATGTTCCCCGGTAAAGGGGTAAGGTTCACAAAAAAAGTACGGCAACAAAGAAAATTTTAGTTTATAATACTGTCTTTCTCTGCTTACGCTTTCTTTACTTAATGAGGAGATATCTATACATATAAAAAACTATAACGAGACCGTTTCTGTACCTACATGATATATTTTTTTAAATATTTCATATACTTACAGTCAATTATCGATTATCGAAAGAAGATGTAGTGACAAAAATTGAGAAAGGTATGCTGAGGTGGTTTGGACATGTCGAGAGAATGAATGAAGAACGATTGACGAAAAAAGTGTATAATGGGAGTGTGAATTAAAGTGTTGGAAGGGGTAGACTTAGGCGGACGTTTCGAGATCAAATTGGGGACGTCTTGAAAAAAGGCCAGGTCAAGAGTACCCTAAGCCGAAGAGCATGTATGAAAGGAACAATGAAAGTTGAGGAAGCGAAAGAAGTATGTAAGGATCTTAGCAAGTACAAAGAAGTGGTCTCTGCCTACCCCTACGGGAAAGAGGCGTGATAATATGTATGTATGTAATATCGATTTATACATCAAAACACAAATTTTTCACACATCCATTTTTTACATACCACCCGGTACGATGGGCTCACCACCTATCACGTTTAGGGGTCTAAAAATAATAAAAATATACTGGTGAAATGTAAGTATTTCCAGAAATTAAATATTTTTGTCTGCCCCATCGATCATAGGAAAGTGGATATATTTAAAAATACTCACTTAGAAAAAAATAATATCTTAAATTTTCTGGCTGTACACTGTATCTCGGTTTAATGACAGTTAATTCTGTTTACAAGTTAATTGGAAATAATTGCGTCTAACAAGCTGTGCAGTGGCGATAAAAATAGCAATGCCTACAGATAACATGTTTAATGTGTTATTTTTATACCTATTTACAAATGTATAACTATCATTTACTATTGACAAAACTATCATGCACACCACCTGGATAGTTGGCAATCCACCACTGTGAGATTCTCACGAAACTTTTTGCCTCGCACAACCGATCTGTGCAACAAATTGTCGCCGGCGGTATTTCCGGACCGATACGACCTTCAAACCTTCAAGAAGAGAGCGTACTCCCACCTCAAAGGCCGGCAACGCACTTGTGACTCTTCAGCTGCAGGTGTCCATGGGCTACGGTAGTCATTTACCATCAGGTGACCCGTCTGCTCGTTTGCCCCCTTTTTTATATATAAAAAAAAATGTAATTAAAAAAAATTGGTTGTATGTGTTGTGGGTTTACGGACGATCATTTTGGGAACTTCCTCGTGGCCAAACTATTTTGCCTAACCGATTTGGCTACGAGGACTAACATATGCTCATGGCCGAACTCATCTCAAAATAGGCAAAGTACCTACACTCGCCACCGCAGAAAAGATACTTAGAGGATACCTAGTAATTACTTATGAATAAATTCGTAAATTTTAAACGTGGGAGAGCTATGCTTCGGCACGCTTGGGCCGGCTCGACCGGAGTGATACCACGGCCTCACAGAAAACAAGCGTAAAGCAATGCATTGCGTTTCGTTGAGTGAGTGAGGTAACCGGAGGCCCCAATCCCCCCTTCCCCTCCCCTCCCCCTACTCCCACCTCTAAGGTCGGCAACGCAGTTGTGACTCTTGAGTTGCAGGTGTCCATGGGCGACGGACGTCACTTACCATCAGGTGACCCGTCTGCTTGTTTGCCCCCTTTAATATAAAAAAAAACTTCTTGTTAACAATGGCCCCTCATACGTCATAAGAAAACATTTATGAAAAATTGCATACTGGAAGAGACATCTGCCTATCTATCGCTTGTTCCGCGCTCTAATTCGAATCGATAACCTCCTCCTTTTTTGAAGTCGGTTTAAAATATGAACTACTTTGTTCATCGTTCAGCTTGGGTTCGAATTCTGGCACTGGCATGCATACCAGGATTCGAACCCGAGCCTCACGATTGAAATTCTACCAGTTTGCCAAAGCAGCAGTGACACATTTTCACTTTGCCGAACTTTGGTTGCGTAATTTCTACATAAGTGTCACCTTAGATTAGAATATACAGGTTTGCGTAGACTATGAGCTGAATTAAATTGTTTTAAGGGATCTTTACAACTGATTTAGACTGCTACACTATACACACTATACAGGGTGATTTTTCAAGTAGGCGTGGATGGCAAAATCAGAAACTACGAGGAATAGCGAAAAGTACTCAAAGGAGTCTCGGTCCCGATTTTTGAAAAATCAATAATCCTAGCCAGGAATCGAACTCGTTGATTTTGGAAAAAAAATACGCCCTGTATTATTACACTGTTCTATAGTGTCGCTAATAAGGATCGAATTCTGGGATGGAATGACACACGGCAAACGGAAAATGTTGGATTTTAATAAACGGATTCACATTTTAAGTAATGTTTTAATTCATAACTACATTACCTGTATCTTGTCCGAAATGATGCTCAATAATTTTCTCAACATAAAACAGCTATTCCTCATAGTTTCTGATTTAGCCATCCACGCCTACTTGAAAAATCACCCTGTATAGTGTGTATAGTGTAGCAGTCTAAATCAGTTGTAAAGATCCCTTAAAACAATTTAATTCAGCTCATAGTCTACGCAAACTTGCTCCTCGGGTGGTTATGTAACGTTCATTGGAGCTGTTATTGAAAGATTTATACGGTTATTCACCGTGTTACAAAAGCGTTGCGTAACAGGCTCTTCCTTAGTTTACATTGTAATAGGAACTGAAATAATAAAGTTGTTCCCTCAATCACTAATAAGCTTGACAACCAGTTACATAAAATCATAGCATTCGTAATAACATACATATAGGACCATTTAAAACCCGGCCAAGAACGAGTCGGACTCGCGCACTAAGGGTTTCGTACCATTATTATTTAGGGGCAGCGAGGGTGACTGCCACTAAGCAAGGTTGAGGGCGATGAGGGTTGAAGAAATGAGAGATGTTGCTTCGTGTCGAGAGTCGAGATCGAATGTGATCGGTGATCGGATCTGACCTCCTTTAATGGGCTACCTCTATTTATACAAGCTGTGTACATAAATAAGCAGGGTAGATACATTTAAGTAAACCCTGTAGGTGGATACCTACAGTTACAAAGGCAAAAAAATATTTTTTCTTACATGGGAGCATGAGAGCCCCTTAAATATTTATTTTATTCTGTTTTTAAGTATTTGTTGTTATAGCATAAAAATTTCAACTGTTTAACTATCACACAGACGGACAGACAGACAGACGGACGGACAGCGATGTCTTAGTAATAGGGTCCCGTTTTACCCTTTGGGTACGGAACTCAGCAAAGAGCATTGGTTACCCTCGTATGCGTGAGGTCGCGGGTTCGAGTCCTGGAATGTACAAAAGATTTTTTCTAAAACTTACGTATCCCGTATTTATATAAGGACTTTCGTACAATCGGCTTCGCGGCGGCGTGGCAGTTTGTTTTAATCACAGACCTATAATACCTCGTAGTTTTAATCTGAACGTAAATGACATGAAAGTTACATTTTCATAATTGATTTCAATACGGTTTATAATTGGATAGTTATAAATAGGACGGTGACAACAAATGATATTGAAATCCGCAATAACTTTTCAATGATATTAATTTTCCAATAAACATTTATCTCTGTTACGATATTAAGCTCATTGGCATTATAATATGTCGATTGTCCAAATATCCATTAGTGAGAGTCCGATGAGTTATTACAGGAGGAAAGTCGGGGCCGCATTTAGGCGAGGGGAAGGGGCGATTAAAAAAATACGTAATTTTCGCCCCTAATTTAGACGACCTGACTTGAATATAACAGTGGATATAAATTATTACGTGACTAATGTTACGTTTACATTCAGTCAACCTCCATGGATCTATATATAAAATGATTGGATGTATCAACGCACAGCCTAAACCGCTGGGTCTAGAGACTTCAAATTTTGCACAAAGATAGCTTATACAGTGTAGGCATCCACTAAGAAAGGATTTTGCAAAATTCAACCGCTAAGGGGGTGAAATAAACGTGCGCGAGCGAAGCCGCGGGTAAAAGCTATAGATAGATATAAAAGAATAAACTGACTGTCTGACTGACTGATCGATTAGCGCACAACCGAAACCACTGGGTTTAGAAGCATGAAATGCACAAAGGTTCCTTACATGTCATACTCGTAAGTCAGCACTGAAAAGGATTTTAGGAAATTCCCACGGGAACGTAAATAAACAGGATCCACGCGGGCACCGCTATAAGTCCGTATTTTGAATAAAATAATATTGATTATGGCACCCTACCTAATTCAACGCGCCTTAATCTCAATCCTCAATCCTACCCTGGCGATTGGACTCCCGATAATCCCAGCACGCCGGCTACATTGACATCTGCGGAACAGGGCCGCATCACACCGCATTAAGCTGTCAGGGAGATTTATAATTTCAGGGGTAATTTAAAGAGTAGCCATTTTGTGGGGAAGTTTTTTGAGTCCGAACAATATTTTTCGGGAAAAAATGTTTGCGCAATGCAACGGAATTTCGGTCCATAAAGTTTTGTTACGGTGTGTCAAGTTTTACTTTAGGTGTTTATATTCTAGCAGAATTCAGAATACAGTCCTAGAATTTGTATTAGGTGGATGGAATGTAAAACATTTAAGTCGTTATTTATAAGTTGTTGTGCACATAATAAAATTTAAGTTGGTCTGTGAGATCAAAATAAATACCTTAATAGAATGTTTGTCTGTCTATCCAAAAGTTCGACTCGAGTGGGCACCGAAACAGCTGAACGCATTTTAATGAAAATTTTGTAATAAAAAAAATGGCGTCGATTCGATCGAACTTCAAACGACACGTCAAAGTATCAACATCGTAGTTTTTTCCTGCTACAACGTTTCTGTTTTGTTTTTATAGGCTTCAGGTGAGCCACCTTGATTGAAACGTGATTTACCGATCAATCACTTTTCCCGTGTTTTTCTCTTACGCTGCATGACATATTGTTTTATTTGCATTGCACGAGTTGGGTGTCGCACGACTGTGCGTCAAACGAAATCTGTACAAAAGTCGCTACAGCATACGCATAGACGAGAAATAAATACTAAAATATCGATTAAGAGGAAGACCTATGAAAAGATGGATAGATTGTATAAAAGATGATATGCAAGATGGATTTTTTTTTAATAAGAAAAAGGGGCAAACGAGCAGAAGGGTCACCTGAAGTGAGATTTATGAATCTCACTGGTGATATCAAAATCACCGGTGACTAAAATTATCACCGATGACTTTTATGTCACCATTTTCCAAAAGCCGTATTTTTGAAAGTCACACGCTGTTTTCAATAAATCGTCGCAATCACAAAATATCACAATCGAGCCCCGCTGCTAATTCTTCCAAAAAACATACTTTGGCACTTTTGGCAGATGTCACATACGTCAACTGTCAAAAACAATCGCATGGTGATTTCAATTACGAGTGGGTAGGGGCACTCGTAAATCGATATCATAGGTATGACAAATGTAAGTCACCGATGAGTTTCAAAAATACGAACTTTCGGAAATCACTCACATCGGTGAGAATTAGTCACTTGGTGAGATTCAAAAATCGACCCCCTGATGGTAAGTGACTACCGTCGCCCATGGACACCTGCAACTCAAGAGTCACAACTGCGTTGCCGGCCTTCAAGGTGGGAGTTGGGGGAGGGGAGGGGAGGGGGGGGAGGGATTGGGGCCTCCGGTTACCTCACTCACTCAACGAAACGCAATAGAAGCATTGCTTTACGCTGGTTTTCTGTGGGGCCGTGGTATCACTCCGGTCGAGCCGGCCCAAGCGTGCCGAAGCATGGCTCTCCCACGTTGAAAATTTTGATGCAAAAAAATTTAATGCAGATATGACGGTTAATAGGAATAAATGGAAGGACAAGATATACTGCGCCAACCCATAATAATTTTTCATCTCAGAACAATTTTTCATAATAAATTTTCGTTTTGACAGATCATAAAAGTAACTACTTTACTAGGCAGTCTTATGAGCCAACCAATAACGTGCAAGATAACTACATCAGATAACCAATCAGCGAGTATCAATTACCAAAATCACTTATGACGTGATATTCGGCTTTATTTATTGATGTATTTTGGTTTTGGAACTGATCAAAATCGCACCAAGCCTGTCAAATAAAGAGGGTAGACACACAATTGCCCGCATGCCATGCATTGCCATCGTCATTTCGTGGGTACAATTAATAATTTCATTTTCCAAGTCCCTCACATAAATCTTTATTAAATAACGAATTTAAGCGAAGCAATACTACTTATATGAATTAAATTATAAATTTACGTACATTCGTGTGCATTTAGAGTATGTGAGACTGGGAAATGTTTTGACAAATCAAAAGCAATCAGAAACCAGTAACACCGTTTCTTTCATTCAATTCCATTTATCGGCACGAAATGGTCATAAACATGAAATATTTTTTGTTGTTGTCTTTGTCACTATAAAGTGAGGAATTTGTCGCCACGGGTGCGGATGTGGGAAGATAGCTGCTACGTACGTGTATCAAGCAGAACTCTGATTGATAGTACCTACCTACCCACATTGAAGTGCGGTCATTGACCGCCGGTCAACGCCCGCGCCGCCGCGCCTGGGTGCCAATATTGTCGGTTTCATTTTTTATTAAGACCTTCTATAAGACCAATTTCTAAATATGAATTGTCCTCTATAGCCTAGAAGGGCTACTTTGGATTCCGTCCGCGAAATAAATAAAGCCCGAATTCGCAATATCCGAACATTTTCCCTTTTGGGACCGATTTCTCTATCTAAAGGAGTTACTTGGACAAATATAATATACGACCCAGTTCCGGATTGAATATAGATCTAAGAATTGAATGGAGCGAGTAAAGAAAACTAAAGTGCTTCAAATGGAGCAAATTTTGGTACAAAAATTGCGTAGGTAACTAGTAAGACATGAGATTAAAAAGAGCTGCTCTGGAGTTTCTTGAAGGTTCTTCTCGGGGTGCTGCATTTGGAACCAGCAACTCGTCGGTGGAGATTGGCTGCTGTTTACAATTAGAAACTCTTTATTGACGAGTTTAGAGTGCCTTGTTATTAGACTATTGACGTTGCAAAGTGTACCTACAGAAAATACATATTTTTTTACTTTTTGACTCGGTATTTATAAATAAACCAAAGTATTGACTAAAACAACATTTAAAACAACATTTGGTTTCACACTATTCAGAAGCTCAATATCGAAAATATTTGCATTTAGCAAGTAAACAAGCTGCGCGGCGGTGAATAATTAACTAAAGCTTACGAATGGCATAAAAATTAACAAATACAAAAATGGTATGTAGCGCATTTATTATTAAAATTGTATTTCATTTAGTCTAAGTTCGTTTATTTTTCGGATTATTAAATAGAATTTTAAGTAAATTTCCGTTAAGTAGATCTCTAAATATTAAATAAAAAAAACTAGATATACTCGTAGTCCATAGTTTGTTAGTTGGTTAGTAGCCTTACTTTAACTTAAACTAGGTTAGTGTGTTATTTATTACACACACTACGGTGCATCTGCCACCAGTGCCTGATATAGGAACTGTCGAACCTATTAGCGATTATTGCCAGAATGCTATTCAATTCAATGCTCTCTCATAAAAAACATTTCTTTCGTCCATGCATCAAACAAACATGAAGAACTTTGAGAGGTCGCCGATGTGGTAACGTAAATAATAGCAAATTGGTTCCGCCTACAAGTGAACAAAAAAGGACAGTTCACATATCAGTTTCCATACTCAATGCAAACTTCGGATAGCGATTTACAAACAACATACTAAGCAGAGCCTGTACTAATACCAAGCAACTGATAAACACTCTATTCAGTTAAATAAATATTATTGTAATCATAATTATTAGTAAGAAGAAATGGAAGGAAAGAAAATTTATGAAATTAAAAAGTGCTGCCCTTGAGTTGCTGGTTCTTCTCGGGGTACCTACTGTATTTAGAACCAGCAACTCTTCAGTAAAGATAGAGAAGAAGAGTCTGCTGTTTTCCTTCTGCTAACCTCCATGGAGTTTAGAGTCCGTTGTTGTGAAACTATTGACGTTTCTAAGTTTGTTTTTTTAGTACACTTATGCCTACGATCCTCGAAGCGATTGGCAGAAGAATTCCATTTCGAGAAATAGCCTTTTTTATCATTACAAATGTCAGAAAAAATCTGGGGTCCCTCAGGCCCTCAATGTGAGGAACTTCCTTAACTAACTTAATTATGTAACCCAATTTAGTATTAAGTAACAATTGATTAAAAGAATATTGTGTTGAGGAGTTTCTTGCCCCGCTTCTTCTCCTCAACCATACATGCTGAAGCGGTGGAGTTGAAATGACGTTCAATAAGTGGACTTGTAAGTTCCTATTTTGAATAAAACATTTTGACTTTTGACTTTTTTTTGACTTCCTCACGTTGTTTTCCTCCATCATCGCACTGGGATTGCTAAAACTGTATGTCGTTTTGTGAAACAACACTCACATACATACATACAGCTCACGCCATTGTCCCACAGGGGTAGACAGAGACCATGGATCGCCACTTTGCTCGATCTCTGTATACTTCTTTCGCTTCCTTCACATCCATAAGCCTTTTCATGCACGCTCTTTTATTCTTCGCACTCCGGACCCCAGCTTTTTGAACGACGTCACTTATTTGATCCGTGAACGTCCTTCTGGGGCGTCCTCTTTCTTTGCACCCTTCAACATTTGCACCATAAATCTCTTTCGTTACTATACCATTTTGTAAAACTCGGTACCATTTTGTAATCTTACTTAGACGTATCCAAACACAAAAATCATTTTGCAACAATGTGATTCGTATACGATGAATATAAAACAAGTAATGAAAATAATCCTCAGCTAAACTGTTGGGCGAATAGAGAAATATTTATTAAAAAAAAATGGTTGCCGGCAAAGTTATTTCGGCCGGCCCCAAAGAGGTTTTATATTGGAATTTTTCGTAGAATTCTTTGCCAATATTCGGATCAATTTTGAGAAACGTGTGTCGATTCCACAGAGTATTAAAAATTCTTTCCCAGAAATGCTTCAAAGTGAACATATGAAACAAATTTGAAAGTCAATATGACTATTTGTACGCTTATCTTTAAAATGATTTTTATAGTCCGAGATTGATTTTACCTCTGTGATCTCTACAGAGGCGATAATTTCGAGAACGTATGTGTACATATTATCTTTAGAGTTGAATTTTGAGTACTTGTTATTTTCTTCAGTGTTATTATGAGTGCCCACACATAATTTTCTTGTCATTCTGGTGTCAGGTGTCATTTTTGGTACATGGCATGTTCTTATGTGTCGTATTACGTAGTCTTGCGCACATGTGATTTTCTTAGATGTTATTTTGATTACACGTCTTTTTATTATGCATAGGTACATAATTTTCCTGCTCTCTACGCACAATGACCAATACGCAAAATGACAACTTCATTACTAGCTTTGAATACGCAGAATGACCATACGCAAAATGACTACATGAGTACGCGTAATGACCAATACGCATAAGACCAATACGTGAAATAAAGAAAAATAAAATAAATAAATTCTGGGACACAATTTACACATGGTTATTCAGTCCCAAACTAGGCAGAGCCTGTACTATGGGTGCTAAACAATTTATAGACATATTTAAATAAATATTAAACACCCAGACATGAAGCCAACAGACATCTTCATGCAAATATTCGCATTTTGTCCAATACGAAGTTTCCTAACATCAAATAATATTTTGAGATGTCATTTTTCAAAGTGTTATTTTACCTGTTTGTAATTTCACGGTGTAATTTCGCGTATCTGTCATCTAGTATCATTTTGAGTGATCAAAATGTGTCATGTCACGAGCAATTGGATAACAATGACAAGTTAATCATAAGAGTAAAAACAGTGGAGCGTCGCGTGACACATTTCAAAGTGTTCAGTGTTCACAATAACAATAAATTAATTGAACACGAACTCGCTGTGAACAAACGAGATCATTTCGCGATATGTCCGGCATAATTGGTTCGGCCAATCTACGATGCAAAACAAAGTTGTGTGCTCGACCAAACAGGGTGAGACATCTGATTTTCTTGTATATAACAAGTTAAAAAAAAAACTCACGCCTTTTATCCCCTAGGGGGTAGGGTAGCTCGGAAGGTATTCCATTTCTGGATATACCCACTTTTCTCGAGATGTTCTTTAGACCCCCTAAGCGTGATAGGTATAGGTAGTGAGCCTCAGAATTAAATCTGGGACGTGCGGATTTCCTCACGATGTTTTCCTTCACCGTCGAGCTAGTGATAAATATGTACATAAATTTTGAAAACTCATTGATACATGCCAGGATTCGAACCCGAGCCTCACTGATTAACATCATGAGAAGCAGGCTCTTTAACCGTAAGACTATCACTGCTCACTCTAAGGTGAATTTATTAAAATTATAATATGAGATCTTACAAGATGTAAGCTTTGAAGACTGTCTTATGATATTTTGTGGAAACTTGATATACCCACAGTCAGTGTACGGGGATAGTGGTAAAATCGAGTTCGGGGGTTATCCACGGAATATCTGTAAGGAATGTGAAATAGACCTTACGCAGGCTACTTAGAGATCAAAATTGATGAGGAAATCTGACATTTAATTTACCTAGAGCTCGGTTAATAGAGGACAGTGAGGCGAGATGTTTGCTTAGCCGAAGTGCAGAACAAATATCTTGAAACACGCTTCGATAAACAGTACAGTCAAGAGCAAGTCAAGCTTGACACTACCAGTTTAAGTTGAGCTCTGATTTATACTGCGCGCCAAAGAATACAGGGCCGGGTCAAAGTCCAAAGTGTCAAGCTTAGCGTGCTCTTAACTGTACCTATTACGTATTCTGAATAGGATTTGCAGGGATTTAAACTGATGTAACTGGCTAAAAAAGAAAACTTTTTTTTATAAAAATGCACTTGAAATTAAATTATTAGACAATAAGGTAGTTTTTTTAATCATTGAATTTTCACTTGTTTTTCTGTGGTCATTTAAACAATCAGTTCTTGAACATCATTAACAATAAAAAATAAAGGCTTTTGTCTAAAGAGAGCAGTTGTCACATTGTCATGCATTCAGTTGCAATTACTCCAGCTAACTTCACTATATCATTAACAATAAAAAATAAAGGCTTTTGTCTAAAGAGAGCAGTTGTCACATTGTCATGCATTCAGTTGCAATTACTCCAGCTAACTTCACTATCACATTTTACTCATATTTTATTCAAAAATGTTTACAGAACCGACAAGTGATAGTGATAGCCTTACGGTTGAAGAGCCTGCTTCACTTGATGATAATCAGTGAAGCTCGGGTTCGAATCCTGGCATGTACCAATGAGTTTTTTAAGAATCATACGTATTTACATATTTGTCACTAGTTCGACGGTGAAGGAAAACATGTTGAGGAAACCCGCATGTCCCAGAATTAATTTTGAGACATGTGTTTTAGACCCGGTCCGGCGATGGGATAACGTTTAGGGGTCCAAATAATATCTCATGAAAAGTGGGTATATCCAGAAATGGATTACCTCTGCCTACCCCCTCGAGGATAAAATACGTGAGATTTTTTTATTTTTATTGTATTGACAAAGCGCAAGTAATCTGCGTTTGTTACGTCAGAGCCGCAGCCATATTGAATTTACAATACCCTGGCTAGCCAAGTCAAAGCCTGCACTATAATTTAACCAACAGTGTGTACGTGAACCAATTGGTAATAGGAGTTTGGAATGGTAAATTTGTGACTGCCGCGTGCGAAGATTGAGTCCTGTGAACCATAATTTGTAAAATATTTTAATATCTAAAGCTCCGGCTACACAGCGGGAGGGACTGTGACTGGACCGGGCGGTAAATGATTAGTTTTCAATGGTAGAATCTTATTTTTTACAAATTTAATAATAATTATCACATAATTTAATAAAATATACCTATGCCGGTTTGAAATTAACGTAATGGAATCTAGTCATTGTGTACTACAAAATAAAGACTAAGATGTAATCGCAGTCATATTTTGCTAATAAATATTCGTCTTGAACCGGTGTGACAGAAAGGTATGTGGATGTGATATTGTATACGACTGTATCGAACCCGAACAAAATTAAATTCCACTCAAATCTTCAATAGACTGCAAAAAATACCGCCTTTTTAAAGGCGTTGATTATGTAATTTATTAATTTTTCGATTTTTTATAGTATAGTGGGGAAACTTTGAGATAATTTCAGGAATTGCGTTTATTCTGTTATATACTCAAAATATCGCTAAGAGACAAACGACTTCCGATGATAGGAAATGCCTGCAAATGTCCTAAGTACTAATTCTAGCGAAATTAGGCATTAAGTTTTCAGCGCTCAAGGACAATTGTGTCCGCATTCTGTTACTTGGCTGGAACCTAAGCAATTATGACGTCACTAATGTCACTTATATACCTACATCGTTCTAATGCTGAGTGGTGACTATTTCTGGTGTATTTTTAGCATAAGATTATTTTTAGTTGTAGGTACCTACTTATTTGTTCAACTTACGCCAAAATAAACTTTTCTTTCTAATGTTTTAATTTAATAATTGAATGTTTTTGTCAACATCTGACCCACCTGGTGCTTTGAGTATTAAACCAACCGGAGACGCCACTGACAGGCGTTCCCCTCTGCCAAAAAAAAGTGTCGGTCAACACGCATACCTGTTATATACAACTAGTTTTTTTGAGTTCACGGAGTGCTTGGATTGGTGAATGTATTTGTGTGCATCTAGTTCAAGCTAGTGTTTAATTGTTTTGTCAAAAAATGCGTTAATTTTAATATTATTTGTGTTTGTTTCCTCGTCCTCTCCGCAGAAATTGGCAGACTTTTTTGCAAAAAAACTTGTGCGCGTGACGTCTCCTGTTGGTTTAATACTCAAAGGGGGCAAACGAGCAAATTTGATGGTGTGATTAAGAGGGTTCTTAGCTAAGGTTCAAGAAAATCTGTTCAGTCGTTCGAAGATCATCAGCTCTTTACTAGTAACTTAGTATTTTTTTTTTGTGACGGGTTTTTCTTAAATTTTGAATTAATCATTAGATTGGTTTGACTATTTATGTGCCAGTACCTAAGTGACGATCGTAGAGCCATTCTAGTGCTGTGACTTAACTCGATGTGCAAATTGGCAGTGCATTCGACGTAGCACGTAGAGTGAGCAATATAATTCAGCTGCATTGTTGGATTAATCATTCCACTCTGACAGCCGCAGGTCTGTGTGAAAGCCCTCGAGTTTCAGTGTTTTAAGGGTTACTTAGTGAAATGACAAAAACAACTAGTTCAGTTGATGTAAAAGGTACAAATTGCCAAATGATGTAGAAGAGCTGGTGTGCCAGTGTTTTTTTTTTTCTTGGAAATGTTTTTAATTAAATAACGTGATATTTATGTGGTGATTGTATAATCCGCCGTATTATATTACGTCTAGCCGTTATCAAAAACAGGGCCGTTTTGAAATGCGGCGGTTCAACGATTAGCCGGATTGAATGCAGCTAAATGAAAAACTGCCGGAATGTATTCGCCGCCATACGTTATTCAACACGGCTAGCCATAATGTAATACAGCGAAACGTTAGCCGCCTCTTTGACAGGTTGTAGTTCCGGTTGTAGCGCTGCCGTTTCAGAGATGCCAGAAGGTTACTTTTGTAACCTTTTAGGTGATTTTTTACTCCGCCAGGTTACTTTTAGGATGTTTCACTATTCAAAAGGTTACTTTTATGTGATTTTCCCGAAGTTGTACAAGATTTTTTATACATAGATATAGCTTCATATAGAAAATATCAGAATAACGCATAGGCTATATTTTATCCCCGTATTCCCACGAGAACGGGAACTACGCGGTTGAAGCCGCGGGGCGGTGCTAGTAAAATATAAACTTCAGTGAAAACTGAAAAATTACACCCTACATAAACAAATAAAAAATATAAAGTTACGTATAATAAGTATTTTTAGATGGCTGTCCCATTTTAAACAATGTTTTATTCCTGAGTATGGGCACCCTACAATTTAAGTAGTAGTATGATGCGGCTAAACGTGGCCCGCCTTATTGAAGGATGTATCGCAATGACAATCCGGCTAATCGTTGAACCGTCGCATTTCAAAACGGCCCTGTTTTTGATAACGGCTAGCCGTAATGTAATACGGCGGATTGTAAAATGTTATGTTAATAAAATGTGCTGCGCTGACAGTTGTTGAGAAGACAATTTATTTCAAATAGTAAATGCCTTCACTTAAGTCGACAAAATTTTGTCACGTCGCATGTACAGTCAAAAGCACGTGGAGCTTGACACATGGAACTTTCTAACATTCTTATTACAATCGCCTTAGAGGTCACACTCACAAGTGTAAAGCTTCATGTGATCTTGGCTGTACACACGGCACTCTTGTCACACTGGTTACTGAAAGCCGCTTTTGATTGGTCGCTCTGGTAGACAATGGAGGTAGTGGCCATCCTTATAATGAAAATTTTCGTATTAAATAAATATAATACATTTTCTAAACACCAATTTACTCATTCATTACCAACAATAAAAGGCAATTATTCTTAGATTATCTCTTAAAACAAAAGACATAAAAAGCTAAACCCCAAAAGGACTGCGCTATAAATAACGAAACATGCCTTCCGGAACTTTAAGCGAATAAATTCCAAAAGTAATTAAACAGCGGACAATTGCGTGTTGTATTTATTGTTAATATCTGTAGTCCTACAATGTTGTTAATGCGAAGATCTGAAGAGAGGATCGACTGCATAGATAGCTTGTTTCTTCAGTTTATGGAGGAGCGGAGGTCGAATGCTCCTCCATCGTGAAAAGGGAAGATCTTCCTAGGCGAGGTGATTGTGCCTGGGGACCGCGGTTCAACGGTTAATGTTGGACATTTCAATGTATACAAACTCATAAAAAAACTTGGATAGCGCGGTTTAGAACCCAGCCGTCTATTTGAGCGTTTTTTGTAGTGTCGGTACAAGGTTAATGCGTGAACCGCTCGCAGCCCTGCTTATAACGATCACACTAGTTAAGCAAAGTTGGGCGCAGTCAGTGAATGGGTGACCGCCTAGCGGCATTATGTCACGAGCGTCTCTGTGTTTCGAAAGGCACGTTAAATTGTTAATCACGGATTTCGTTGTGTTTACACATTATGGAAGTCGTTAAGCCGTGTCAGATACCCTTGAGTGGCTCGAAAAATTTTGACAGGTGGCCACTGTGCTCGCGCGATCATTGCCCATACTTCCTCACGTGTGAGAAAATACCTAACGCTCAGCAGTGAGCTGTTATGGGCTGTTGATGAAAGCGTCAACAGTCGTTAGAAAATTAATATTCAATTACAATATTAAACTGTGTTTAGAGTCTAAACTTTAGACTAATCGAGAGAATATTTTCATACAAAAACTTTGAATTTCGAGCGTCTTGTCAGTTAGTATGAACGCGAGCTGTCATTCGGTCATAGACCTATTAACTAATATGTCTATGCATTCGGTCGAATCTCACTAGACTTTTGCCCACTAGTAATAAATTTTGGCTTCAGATTTTCCTCGCTGTGTCCCTTCTATGCCATATATTTTAATCTCTTTGGTTTCTAATCAAGAAACAGCGTCACATGGGCGATCAAGACATTAGATCACCCTATTGTGTCTGATATTCGTTATATGACAAGGACAGAGATCTGCTGGACTTTTTTTCTATTGCAAATGTATTAAATAAATGAAGGACATGTCATGATGAATGGCATAAAGGTACGTACGAAATTGGTGGTGAGCCCATCGCCGGATCAGAATTAACTCTGGGACTTGCGGGTTTCCTCACGAGGTTTTCCTTCACCGTCGAGTGCTAAATATGCAGGAAAACTTTTTGAAAAACCTCATTGGTACACGCCAGGATACGAACCTGAGCCTCACGAATAAGAAGCTGGCACTTTAACCACTGGGCTTTCCGGAAAGCTACTAAAACATTAAATTTGTTGGTACAGTGATTATAAGTTAGTCGAGTTTCTTCGTTATTATCTTATTATAACTTTCATTATACATATTTTACAGAAACTTTGGTACACGATGAATAATACCTTTACTTTTAGACAGCGGCTTTCGTTGTGTTCACGCAAAATGGAAGCCGATAAGCCATATCAGATACTCGGAGGCTTCATAATTCTTATACTTAGGTGGCTGCTAGTCTGAAACCATCCCCCATCTGAAGGCCTACGTGCGGCTAACTATGACGCTTCAATAGTATATTACCTACCAAGCCGAAAGTTGACGCTTTCCGCCCGGAGAGATGAAAAAGTCTTTTCAAAAGACGAGATGGTGTAAACTTAGTAATTACTAGAGGGTGCTCGGCGGCTTTGATAGCGCGGATTCTGTTTATTTCCGACCTAGGGGGAATTGACACTACGTCACTGCTTGAATTAATAATAAAGAAGCAATCAAAATCAAGCAAAATAAAAAAGCAAGCAAAGCAAACAAGAGCAGTGATAGCCCGGACGGTTAAAGAGCCGGCCGAAAATCAGTGAGGCTCGGGTTCAAATCCTGGCATGTACCAATGAGTTTTTCAAAAACTTACGTACATATTTATCACTAGCTCGACGGTGAAGGAAAACATCGTGAGGAAACCCGCAGGTCTTAGAATTAATTCTGAGACATGTGTAAACAGACCCGGTCCGGCGATAGGCTCACCACCTATCACGTTTAGGGGTCCAATATATCTCGTGAAATGTGGGTATATCCAGTTGTGATGGGTTACATCTGCCTACCCCCTCAGGGATAAAAAGGCGTGAGATTATATATATAGATTATAGATTTATATATAAAGAAGCAATAAAAATGATGCTTGACCAACAACACAATATTTATACCTAAAAAAACTCACGCCTTTAATCCCGAGTGGGTAGGCAGATGTAACCCATCACAACTGGATATACCCACATTTCACGAGATACACTGAACCCTTAACGTGATAGGTGGTGAGCCCATCGCCGGACCGGGTCTATTTACACATGTCACAGAATTTATTCTGAGACCTGCGAGTTTCCTCACGATGTTTTCCTTCACCGTCGAGCTAGTGATAAATATGTACGTAAGTTTTTGAAAAACTCATTGGTACATGCTAGGATTCGAAACCGAGCCTCACTGATTTTCGGCCGGCTCTTTAACCGTAAAGGCTACCACATGCTTATGTCTTACAATTTATACTTGATCAGATTGTTTACTACAATATATATTATACATATCAACTTTGGTTATCTCTGGATTTGTATTCCATAGCTACGGTAGCATAATTATTGAGACTGAAATTGTTTGTCGATTCCCCGATCTCAATTATCCGCGGTTTGCGCTAACCGCAAATTCCCTGGAAATCTGGAAATTCCGCGGATTTATTGCTGTTAAAAATTATCTATGCACATCACGGAATTGGTGGTCGATACGTCCATCCAAATAAGGATCATTACCATTAGGTCAATGACAAATGTGCTGCATTGATAAAACAGAGTGCTTTATATTCCGTCATCACCACAATGCCATTAGAAAATTGATTCATCGCCTTTTCGGGCTCTAAATTCTAATAAGCGAGTTGTTGGAAAGGGGGTATGGTCGGATGTTATAGAATAGAATCTTACTTATAAAATAAACATACTATCAGAATAACACATAGGCTATATTTTATCCCCGTATTCCCACCGGAACGGGAACTACGCGGGTGAAACCGCGAGGCGCTGCTAGTAACAATATAAAACAACTGATTTTGAAATATAAATAACTAGCTATTCCTTGTTTCGCCCTCGTAGTTCCCGTTTCCATGGGAATACGGGAATAAAATATAGCCTACATGTTATTCAAGGATATTGTAGCATTCTAATCGTGAAAGAATTTTTAAAATCGGTCATGTACTTTTTGAGTTTATTCGTAACAAACATACAACAATAAAAATATTTCCTCTTTATAATATTAGTATAGATATAGATCTAGAAGTATAAATTAGTGTAGATTCTTTAATTTAGTGCATAAAATTATCTGTCAGTGGGCTCGATTCTGCATTACAGCGACTAAACTTATTTTAGTTTAGTCCTGTCATTTTCTTTCTCCTAGAAAAGAAAAGAGACGAGAGATATTTAGTCCTGTCAAATTAAAATTAGTCCTATCAACAGAGGCGTGTTTAGCAATTTTAGCGACGATGTAAAATGGTGATGGATAAAAGTGACAGATAAGCACGTTCATGAGGTTCAAATTAGTTGGTTTTTATATATTTGACATTACTCTTCAATCTATGGTTTATTTCTGTCTTTTTTCCTCCGTGTTCTATGGAGAAGGGTAAGCTAACATAAAATTAAGAATTTTAGCTGTAGAAGTAGGTACTTAGGAGACTTATGACTTTGTTTTTTAAAATAACAAAAAGAAAGATTTGAAACTATGCGACGTCACCAAGTTGTTTAACAAGTGATTTGAAAAACTTGGAGATAAGGGGAGGACATCACCATTCTCAGGAAACCATTCAAGTTACCCTTTTAGTGAATGGAAAAGCTCCAGTTTCAGTTCCTGATATAGATAAACGTCTACAAATGAATCAAGAAACCTCAAATCTTTACTGCAAACGGTTCGCTATTGAGTAAAGAGGACAGCAAATATTTTCACCCGACACGACAAGGATAGCAGAAGAGCACTCAATTAAAATAAATAGGTACCGTTATGGCGTCTCGCTCGGCCAATCAGCATCAATTTGTGGAGCTAGATCAATCACCGCCGAGTGTGGTCGGCAAAAACAATCGACAATTAATTCCGGTCCTCAGTATGTTTGCGGTATTCGATTTTCAAACAGGACTATGTTGCGGTTCGGAAAACGTTGTGGGTTACGTTGTGGCTCATTTACACAACAACACATCGCAGCGGAAAATAGTGGGGGGATTTTATTACGTGTGAATAGCGTCGGTTAAGCTTCTGTTAGGTGTGTTGTGATAACTACAACGTGAGTTTGCGATATATTTCGTGTGTGGTGTCAGTGAAGATTGCTTTGTGGTTGGTATCATGAGAAATACAGGTCCGTGGTATCCACATCACTGATGCGGATTTAACAAAACAACAAAGAGTTCAGGACAACGAAGAGGTTTAAGAAAGAATGCAAGAATTGGGTAGTTGACAGCATCTAAATTAAATTGCGAGTAGTCATACATTAAAAAGATTATCCCAAAACACCTCAAAATATGTATTTCGATTTTCAATTTACAATTATAGCAAATTTAAAAATAATAAAACAATCAAAAAAAGTGCTGCAATTGAGTACTACAAACTATGACGTCACGGTTTGCTATTTCAGTACATTTTCCATAGTAAAATTTCGTTTTGAAAGATCGTAAAAAGTAACTGATTTGACTAGGTAGGACACAACCCTATTCAGACAGCAGGAGAACAGACTGCAGGGTAAAATATTCTATGTATTTTTTTGTGAACTGTTAATGAGAACTTAATTTTATTACAGAATTCCCACTTTCTTTTATAAATTTTAACTTTTATTATAATGTAGCATATTTTTTGCACACCGTACCCAATCAACTGAACCGATTGCACTCTCTTCATATTGGAAGTGCAAACACTAACACCAATCGTCTCAGAACTAAGTCGTAGGTTACGGATATCAAGCAAAACCTATAATTATGGTGATTTGTATGTTTTTAACCGACTTCTAAAAAAGAAGGTAGTTCTCAATTCGACACGTATTTTTTTTAAGTTTGTTAATTCAGAACCTTCCACTGGGTCAACCGATTAATTTTTATTTGAAAGTTGGTGCTTCCCGTGTGGCACCATTTTGATTTGGTAGTATATTTTGATGAAAATAAATACCAACCCACTCTGTCTAGTCCAATGATTCAGTCACGTAGCGGAAACAAATGTAAGCTGAATAGATGGAATCAATTATGTATCAGATAAGCCCAGACACTTCGTTACCATCGCGTTAATTCAAAGCGATAATGCCACTCGAGCCTGATTTAATCTGCATAATCTCTTGTTCATGAATACACACTCGATATCCGTTTATAATAAGACGGATACAATTGTCTTGGATGAAAGTAACCCTAAGACCATCTCCCAATCGGCGGTGGGCTAGAGATTATAGCCCATACTTCCTTAAGTATGAGGAAAGGCCCTTAGCTCAGCAGTGGGCTGTTACGGGTCGCTGATGAAGGCTGGTGACAGAATTTTTAAAGGTTTAGGCGCAGAACGTCCCATTCGCAAAACGTCCCACCGAAAAAAAAAATGTCCTTTTTGCGAAACGTCCTATTCGCAAAACGCCCCTTCGCAGAATGTCCCATTCTCAAAAGGTCCCATTCGCAAAAAGTCCTAATATTAGCCACTTGAGTATTTGACATGGCTTATAAACTTCGATTAAGTTAACTTTCGCTCTTAAAAAATGCACAAAAAATACTGCATCATGTTTCTGTGCATAAAAATAGAAGATTGCAGATCCCAACAAATCAATACTGATTGAGTTAAATTGCAACTGGCTGCAACGTTTGCTTTACACATTGGCAATGTAAATTTGAACGAAAGTAGAAAGTAGCTTACAGGATATTTAAAGACTTCCGTTCAAATTTACATTATTGGCTATTTATTTACAGAAATTTGATTATTTGTCTGCTGTCTTTTGTTAATATTTCAAAAACTTCCAGAAAAAGTATACTTAAAAGTAAAGGAAGCAAAAACTTATTTTTTACTCCCTTAGCGTTCCTATTGCGTTTTGGCGGGAATTTGGAAAAAGATGTTAATGTTTAATGTGAAATATAAAATTTTACTGTGCACTTTCGTATTTTGGCTCTAAGCACTGATAGTGTCCGGGAAATGCAGCGAATATATGCAGTTCGATACAATGCATGGAGTTTTCCGTATATCCTCAAGAAGCTATTCTATTCTCTAGTAAAATCCCCGCATTATCATTTTACAGTCGATAAAATATGAAAACTGCGTCGATGAAACTGTTTTTAGCCAAAATATAAGTTAACAGAATATTTATGTTTCCGACTGAAATACTTGTGAAATGAAACAAAAAAAAAATACTAGCACCTTCTTTTTATATTTAAGTAGCTGTTCTGTTCTACCTGTTCAAGTTCTAAACTAAACTAAATAATATATAGTCTATGTTACTAAGTGATGATGATTGATGAAAGAATTTAGAAAATCGGTCCAGTAGTTTTTGAGTTTATTCGTTACAAAAATACAAATCTTTATTCTTTATAATATTAGTGTAGATGTAGATATCTTGGACTCACTCAATAAATAGTTGACTATATTCAAATTAAACAAGTAATTAATTAAAAACATAACATTATGATATAGTGACTAGGATTGAAAGAGGAATGCTCAGGTGGTTTGGTCACATTGAGCGGATGAATGAAAGTCGTCTAACGAGACAAATATACAAGGGTGTTGTGAATGGGCGAGTCGGTAGAGGACGACCTAGGCGTACCTACATCGACCAGATCGGTGATGTGTTGAAGAAAAGCCAGATAAAGAGTACCCGAAACCGACGAGCATGCATGAGTCGTTTGATGGATGTGGAGGAAGCGCGTGAGATCTGCCAGGTTCGTAGCAAGTGGCGGTCTGTTGTCTCTGCCTACCCCAATGGGAAATAGGCGTGAGATTATGTATGTATGTATAACATTATTATACTTTCCTCTAAAATTTATTTCGATTTAATTGAAATTTGTTATAATTATCATATTAATTAATATTGGTTTTAAATTACCAAATTGAATCTCTGTATAGCTAGCTGACCTTTTAACAGATTTAAATATTCAATGCTTCTGCTTTGATACTTACCTTACTTACCTTTATACTAATACATATTTCCTGAAATTGAAGAATCCTGCTTAAAAATAAGAGCTCAATACCGATTGACCACACAATTTCATTTCAAACTCAAACTCATTTATTCTGTAGGTATAGAATATACACTTCGAAAAGACAATAGTCTAATAACAAGACACTTTAAACTCGTCCATGAAGATTGGCTAAATGTAAACGGCCCATCTCATCCGATGAGTTGCTGGTTCCAAATGCAGTATCCCGAGAAGAGCCAGCAAGAAACTCAAGGGCAGCTCTTAAAAAATCCTGCACCGATTGACCGACACAATTTAATTCAACACTGATTATTTAATTAACTCGCTACTGAAAGCAATATACTTATAAAGGTAGTGTATCTTTTAATAACCCGAGTATAATTGGATACTGCATCGTTTACGATACGATATTAATTTATGATCGCATATTCGTTTGATGTATTTTAACAAAGCACTAAGATAACAAGATGTTTATGGAGTGTGAAAGGAAATTGCTAAATACATATTTTTAAGGGCTTATTGTTCATAGATACATACATATGCTCACGCCTTTTTCCCGAAGGGGTAGGCAGAGACAACAGCCCGCCACCTGCTACGATCCTGGCATACCTTTGTTCTGATTGCTGATTTTTCAATCGTCAGATAAACTTTATCTGGAGAATATAATTGATTGATAATAGAAGCAGTGATAGCCAGGACGGTTAAAGAGCCGGCCGAAATTCAGTGAGGCTCGGGTTCGAATCCTGGCATGTACCAATGAGTTTTTCAAAAACTTACGTACATATTTATCACTAGCTCGACGGTGAAGGAAAACATCGTGAGGAAACCCGCAGGTCTCAGAATTTATTCTGAGACTTGTGTAAACAGACCCGGTCCGGCGATGGGCTCACCACCTATCACGTTTAGGGGTCCAATATATCTCGTGAAATGTGGGTATATCCAGTAGTGGAATACCTCTGCCTACCCCCTCGGGGATAAAAAAGGCGTGAGATTATATTTATTTAGACGGGCCTGTTGGCTCAGTTGGTAGTGACCCTGCCTTCTGAGTCGGAGGTCGCGGGTTCGATCCCTGCTCGGGGCTAACATTTGTGTGCATGAACATGTCTGTTGGCTTCGTGTCTGGGTGTTTAGTATGTTTGTTTATTTATTTAAGTATGTTTATCAGTTGTTTAGTACCCTAAGTACAGGCTCTGCCTAGTTTGGGACTGAATAACCGTGTGTAAATTGTGTCCCACAATTTATTTATTATTTATTTATATAATTGATGCTGTCACTCTTTGACACAATAGAAAGGAAAAGCGACAGGTGATGTTTATTTTTCAGATAACTTTTATCTGACTATTGAACAATCAGCAATAAGTGTAATAAAAACAGACGTCAAATGCTAGTCTAACTCCAAACCAATCCTACTAATAGTATAAACGCGAAAGTTTGTTACTATGGATGTTTGTTGCTCTTTCATTTTTGATGAAACTTTTAAGTTATAAAGCTTATATTATATAACCCACGGGAACAGCTAGTGTAAAATACAGAAACACTATCAGGGTTCCAAAAACTTGTAAAATGTGTGTATTTCCTGGAACGGAATACTTGTGTTCCCTCTGGGTTAAAACGTGAGCTTTTTTAACATTTAGTACCCATAATACAGGCTCTGCCTAGATTGGGACCAAATAAATGTGTGTGATTTGTGTCCCACAAAATTAATTTGATTATTAGTTTCTTTTGTCTACTGACATCGTAATTACATATACATACGTATATAATGGCCCGAACCGAAAACTACTTTCCCCGAACCACTTAAAACTTTGTGTGTGCGTCCCTTAACAAGTTACTTTGCAACTTGCTAGAGTATATCGTCAAAGTCCTTAACTGATTAAAATTATATCAATAACGGAAAAGTTTAACTATTAGTGGTTTAGGAAGTAATGTTTCGATAATTATTACGTAGTAAAATGGTTTGTTAATCATTATTGATATCGTTTAAGGCGCAACACAGACACAAGAGGAATTCGCGTTGCGTAGGTTAAGGCGAAGTTCTTAAAATAAAGTCGTTTATATTGCATTCCGGTTTTTATGCCATACTGGTTAAAAGAAAAAGAAAAACCGGCAACTTCAAGTCAGACTAGCACATCGAGCTAATCACTCCCGATGGGGGGATACATTAATAATAATAAATTGTGGGACACAGTTTTTACACACGGTTATTCAGTCACAAATTAGGCAGAGCCTGTACTATGGTTACTAAACAACTGATAAACATACTTAAATAAATATTAAACACCCAAGCTAGAAGCCAACAGACATGTTCATGCACACAAATATTGGCCCTGAGCGGGGATCGAACCTGCGACCTTCGACTGAGAACCAACCACCCACTACCAACTGAGCCAACAGGCAAGTCGTCGAATTAAAGATGGAAGATTGTTATTTTATTTGTCTAAATCACACAGGGCGTTTAATTTTATACAGAACATAATATATTTAAAACAAATTTATAACGATGAAATTATTTTACTAGGATTAATGAAGAGTTATTGTATTGTATTAATTTTTTTAGGCAAAATTAATTTAAAATTATTATGTTGTTTTTTCTCAAAGGGTTGTCTGTCGCTCTGAATATGTTTTTGAAAGTAAAGTTAAACGATAAAACACCTAATAAAGTTCAAAGTGAAACGCTAGTAGCCCTGTAGTGTAGTTATAAGTATAGATTTATAGTTAGTAAGCATGATTTTCGCACAATGGAAGTTGTTAAGCTATGTCAGTTACTTAGATTATTTAAAAATTATGATAGTTAGATGGGCTAGCGTGGGATATTGTGTCCCATACTTCGACTACATTAATATTATAAAGAGGAAAGATTTTTTGCCTGTTTGTTTTTAATGAATAGGCTACTAAAATAATGCAGCGATTTAAGAATCCCACAGAAAGCCTCTTTTCCGGGTGTGACAAAGGCTTATACCTACTACTAACTAGCGATCCGCCTGCGCTTCGCTTCGGTTTATATTTTGATATAATCAGTGTTACTCTACTATACATACACCTACTCTACTATATGATATTATCAGTGTTACTCTAAATATAGTTAAATATAGTTAAGTATAGAATTTAAGTATAACAGTAGGTAAATTTATAATTGCGCTGCCCTTACAGGGTTCTTCTTGATCTAATGAATAATTATTTGAGAATTTTTTATACAACAAGAAAGCCATACAGATTATTACTATTATTGTTATTATTATTATTACATTGCGTCGGCGCCGCCACGGCAATCGGTCGTTTTAACAACAAATGGTTTACGCACGTATTAATACATATAAACCTTCCTCATGAATCACATCTTATGATTAATTATGACGGATGCTTGACTGATTAAGAAAAACCGCATCAAAATCAAAAAGATCTAAGCATTTATAGGGACAGAATAACAGAGAGAAGACAGAAGCGACTTTGTTTTATACTATGTAGTGATTATATAATTTTCCTACTTACCGCGAGTAAAATTGCGGGGAACAGCTAATCCTATATGAAAAGACCCATAGCTCAGCAGTTTACAAACATTTGCCACAAAGCCGACATTTATTAATCGATGTTCTGTGTCATTCGACAACAACCCCCTAAAACCAGTATCATCCGGATCAAACCTAAACATCGGATTCCTGCGATTATTTTGGACGTAGTTTGAGTATACCTACAACGCGTCACAGAATAAGCGCAATTCCTCATACACCCCCAATTAGAATATTAATATAAAAAAAATTATGATGCATTTATACTTTAAATAAAGAGCAATAATAGTACGGTGTCCATAGGTAGTCCTAAATTCAGTTTTGCTTATTCATTTTTCGGAAAAATTTAACACATTAAAATATCTGAAATCGATTAAGAAGTCGATGCTGAACAAACTAATTTCAGGAATTGCGTTTATTCTGTTGCATATTCAAAATCTCGATAAGAGACAAACGAAGAAGAAAGGATACGCTTCCGATGATAGGGTTGCCTGCAAATATCGTTACTTCTAATTCTACCGAAATTAGTCATTAAATTTTCGTCCCACGGGCTACGGGCGGTCAAGGACAATAGTGTCCTCATTCTCTTACTTGGGTGGAAGCATTTATAACGTCACTAATGTCAATAATATAGACGTGTACATTTATAATATAATATTATGTATATATCTATATACATCGTTCTAATGATTTATTTTAATAATCGAATGTTTTTTGCCAACATCTGAACCGGCCGGGGTTGCCGAAAGACTTAGTAAGGTGTGAATGTGTGCCGACTTACTATGAAAGAAAGAAGAAAGAAAGAATCTGAGGGAGTCAGTTGTTCCTAAGCGAGATTCTATCAGCCTTTTTTATAGGTCCATGGTACAACTGTTGTTTTGACGAAAGAGTGTCAGCAAAACATCGCTGGTAAACAAATTACTTTAGCGGCCATTTTGTTTGTAATGTTTGTATGTTTTTATTACACAGTTACTCGGTTCGATCGCGTAATATATCAACGGTTTACGAACCTATCTTTCATTTTACAACCGCCGAAATTGGTACAGTCACGTGGAAAGGACGATAGGAAAAAAAGATGGCGGCCGTACTAGGTGAAATATTTTCGATTTTTGCGTGTTTTATCCAGGGTTTTATGGTGGTAGTTGACCCATATATTAGAATATGGCATGGTTGATGGCTGCACTACCAGTAAGTGGATAATATAAAAATGTTTTTAGGTTATTTTTTTGCAACATAAATATGTGGACATTTTTACTTAAGAGGACTAAGAAGAATCTAATGAATAATAATAATTAATTATGGGACACAAAAAAAACACGGTTATTTTGTCCCAAACTAAGCAGAACCAGTTTTATGGGTAGTAAACATCTGATAAATATACTTCAATAAATATTCAACAACCATACACTAGCCAATGGATAATAGAAAAATAAAAATATAAAAAATTAGAATGTAAATAATGTGTTATAATATTTGTAGTTTTTGATATTTTGAAAACAGATTATTTCTTATGTTTTAGAAGTATTCCATTTCTAGAAGATCCCATATTTTTCTGGTGTAATGTTTAGATTCTTAAACTGAACAGGATTTCCAGAATTAATTCTGGGACTTGCGGGATTTCTCACGATGCTTTCCTTCGCCATCTAGATACTCATGTCTCAGAATTCTATTGCATATATATCTAACAGCACGTGAACTCGTCACGTAAATAATAAATAGACATTTCCGTAAACTGCCTCTAAAAACAAAACACTGCCGCAAAACAATTCCAGTTTATGTAGCACTTTTCGTCACCGCAGTACCGTAAACCAGATCAATAAAATGAATTACGTCATTTATTGTGAATGAAAGAATTGGACCAGAATTGAGGGATTATATGCGCAATGGTTCCGGACACAGATTTATTACTTTACCAATGTTTAAGAATTGCTAGATTTAATTGAGAATACTGAAATTCCGTTTGCAGCAGTGCTTAGGATATATCCATTTGGCCACTCACCAACACAACTGAATACCGCATCCAATTTGATGCAGTAGTTTTTTCGGGGTGCGCATACAAACACACAAACAGACAAAATATCTAAAAATATTGTTTTAGCTTCTATTGATATTCCCCCTCAAACTAAGTTTCCTTAAATACCGCCCTCAGTATATACGTAATTTTATAATTGATCAGTCTTCGGAGATTAGAGTTTGGGCCTCCGCTTAATTTTGTTGTATAGAGTTTCTTGTTTAAATTAAATTTATACCTAACCAAAAATACATCAGATTTGACGAAATTGGCGTTGGTCGAAATGAGTATAAATAAATATGAGTATAGTAGTACTTCTTTAAAATCTTCTTAATTATTGATAATATTTTCTTTACTTATAATTTTTATTTTACTCCTTATATCCCCAAGGGGGTAGGCAGAGGTATTCCATTTCTGGATATACCCACTTTTCACCACATATTCTTTGGACCCCTAAACGTGATAGGTGGTGAGCCCATCGCCGGACGGGGTCTGTTTACATATGTCTCTGAATTAAATCTGGGACCTGTGGGTTTCCTCACGATGTTTTCCTTCACCGTCGATAGTGATAAATATGTACGCAAGTTTTGAAAAACTCATTGCTACATGCCAGGATTCGAACCCGAGCCTCACTGATTTTCACCATGTGAAGCAGGCCCTTTAACCGTAAGGCTATTACTGCTCTTAAAAACGTAAAACTCAAAGTTACTTTTTTCACTTAGACATATCTATCTATCCTAATGTATACTAATATTATAAAGAGCAAAGATTTGTATTCTTGTATGTTTGTAACGAATAAACTCAAAAACGACTTTACCGATTTTAAAAATTATTTCACCAATGGAAAGCTACATTGTTACCAGTAACAATAATGTATATAGCCTATGTTACTTAGTTAAGTTACATAGGCTATATACATATTATTCCCGTATTCCCACGGGAACGGGAACTACGCTGGTGAAACCGTGGAACAGCTAGTTCGTAATAAAATCGAAAAGCGTCACCATCACACAATTTCACACGAACTGGAATAAATACTCGCCAACTCTAACAGGTGTGTAAGTCGTTGAATCTTTCAAAACCGATTCGATTACTTAGAGAATTGGTCCAGATTGCAGGTAGTTGGGTAAAAGTTTGTAGTTTAAATAAATAAGGGTTGGGCGCAAGTCGTCCATAAATTTGTGTCAGATTTTAATGGGGAATCGTTAGGCACTACTGTCGGTGTGGTACCACGGGTTATCGATAGAGTTTAATACTCACCATCATTTTCATGCCCTTTTCCCATTATTTAGGGTCGGCGCATTATGTATTATCGTTTCACTAGCGACCGCCTTCGCTTCGCTTCTGTTTATATCTATATTGAGGAAAGATTTGTATGTTTGTATGTTTGTTACGAATAAACTCAAAAAATATTGGACCGATTTTAAAAATTCTTGCACCATGGAAAGCTTGAAGATCCCTGAGTAACATAGGCTATATTTTATTCCGGTATTCCTACGTGAACGGGAACTAAGCAGGTGAAACCGCGCAAAACCGCTAGTAGTTTTTAAAAACCTTCCTCTTGAATGACTCTATCTATTAAAAAACCTCATAAAAATCTGTTGCGTAGTTTTATAGATCGATCTTTAGGTTTCATAGGGACAGACAGACAGGGAAGCGACTTTGTTTTATACTATGTAGTGATTTAGATCTATCAACCGTTATGTCTACTATTAAATACTACATAAAAAATACAAATCTTTCCTCTTTATAATATTAATCTATATATATGTTATATTATTATTCTCTTAATATAAAAGCCCAACCGTAACCGCTAGGTCAAAAACTAATAACAAAAAATATATAATAATAATAATATAATCTCACGCCTTTTTATCCCCTCGGGGATAAACTATGAAATTTATTTGTTCACAGACGTAAGTAGTTACTTACGTGAGACTTTTTAAGACGTTGACTAAGAAGAGAATTTGGAAACTCACAGAAACGTTTATAAAGTGTAATAGTATGTAAGAGTATGTTCAATAATATTTAGTGCACCGTCTACCCTAGCTCTAATCTCTCAGTTTCATCAATCCTAAGGTTGTCTGGAAGAGATCGCTAAAAGCGATAAGACCGCCCATTGTACTTTAGTTAATGTTGGTATCCATATTGTGTTGTTTTTGGTGTACAATAAAGAGTTATTGTATTGTATTGTGAGTTCCCTTCGTTATCCTTGTTACAACCCATCTTACTACCAGTAGTAACATGGGAGTTTTTTTTTGCCCGTGTTACCACTAACTGCTCTGGTAGTAAGACGGATTTTTTTTATTTCCCCTATTACTACTGCCCATTATCCATGCGAGTTTTAGTCCAGCGGTACCACCGCAGGATTTTATGTTATAATTTCCCTATAAACCAGCGCGGACAGGACTATCGTGGTAAAAGGACTGCATAGATTACCCATTGGCCCGTCGTTATGGGGTTTTATAAGGTTTTATGGTGTCCAGTTTTGTAGATCGCTTGATATAGTCGATTTTATTTTATCGTCTAAACTAGTGTATTGTTTGAGGTCCCATGGAGATGATTATGTATGATTTATTGTTATAATAAAATGCATAATATAATGCATAGCTTGTGTTTAAGAATCTAAACATATTTTTTTGTATAGGCAGTCTAGTGCTATATACCTACTTGTTTTTACTTGTGGACACTTGTAATTAGCTAGTGATATTTTTCATTGTATCTTTATTATACAGATGTTAAAAGCTGTAAGTATTCCTAAAAGTAAATAAAATAAATAATAAAAAGTTTTTCTAATGTAATTTTGTGGGAACACTTTAAGTTTATTTTTAAAACATGCAACACTGTTTTTCTTGCTCGGTGGCTTCTGTCTCTTGTCTGCCCCCTGAGCAGTTCGTTTTTACAATAAAAATTAAAATTTAATAAATACAGTCCATTTTAAGCACCAGCTAAAGCACCTAAGTATAAACAGGCTGAATAGAATTCAAACGATTAGGTAGTTCTATATTCAAAACGGCAAATAAAACAAAAGAGCCTCACGTGTAAAGTGGGAATTTTAGTTTTGTCGATTTTAATTTCTATCGGTTTTTGTTTTCGGAATGAATGAAAATAAAACATTCCACCTTTACACTAGGAATGAAAGCGGCAAAAAAATCACCTTAATTTTCATTTCATTTTAGTTATAAGTTATATATTTACTGGTACCACGTTTACTTCCGTCTTACCACCGGAGAAAATGAGAGGTCGCGCAAACATCTACACTATTATAAAGAGGAAAGATTTGGATATTTGTAACGAATAAACTCAAAAACTACAGGACCGATTTGAGAAATTATTTCACCAATGGAAAGCTACATTATCACTGAGTAAAATAAGCTATATTTTATTCCCGTATTCCCAAGGAAACGGGAACTAAGCAGGTGAAACCGGAACAGAAGAATTGCAATGTTATCAACAAAACTTTTTCACCGAATATTAAAAAGTTACGTGCAGGTCTAGAACGAGTGGGTACTTTTGAACGGGGTATCGGATACCCCGAGGGTACCCTAAATTTTCCCGGCATACGTGGCCAATGTCTTTGGGGAATGGGAACTTGGTCGGCAAGAACGGGTTTTAAAGTTCCCGAATAAATTTTGCGTATCCTTTCGTAAACTTTATTAATGTGCTCTATGCACAAGAAATAAAATAATAATAATAAATTGTAGGATACAATTCACACACGGTTATTTATTTAGTCCCAAACTAGGCAGGGCCTGTACTATGGGTACTAAACAACTGATAAACATACTTAAATACATATTTAACACCCAGACACGAGGCCAACATACATGTTAGTGCACACAAATGTTGGACCCGAGCGGGGACCGAACCCACGACCTTCGACTTAGAAGGCAGGGTCACTATCAACTGAGCCTACAGGCCCGTCATATAAATATTTACTTACTAATATTAAATTAAATTGCAAAACTTACTAAGACAGGTTACGACGAGTACTAAGATGGAATAATGTTGTCTGCATATAAAATGATTGTCATTATCCATCTACATAGTATATTGCTTGGACACCAAAACGTTAGCCTTACGCCTTAGAATTAATTCTACGACCTGTGGGTTTCCTCACGATGTTTTCCTTCAGCGTCGAGCTATTGATAAGTATGTACGTAAGTTTCACTCACTGATACCATCATGAGAAGCTCTTTATCCGTAACGCTATTACTGCTCTTTAGTATAAAAAGGGTATTTCTGGAAATGGAATACAGCTACCAATCACTTCCAGGATTATATTCATAAGTATACTCCACAAATACTCTAGATTCTATTATTTTTGTAGGCAAAAAAAAAAACTTACTTAAAAACGTCAATAGTTTGACAACAAGGGACTCTAAACTCGTCCATGGTGATTGGCTAAATGCAAACAAAAGCCTATCTTCACCAACGTTGCTGGTTCTAAATGCAGTACCCCGAGAAGAACCAGCAGGAAACTCAAGTTCAGCTCTTTTTACCCGACTGCGCCAGAAGGAGGGTTATGTTTTTAGAGTGTTCGTATGTATAATTGTTTGGCACGCTCTGCGGCCTGAAAGGCTCGATGGATTTTAGCTTCAAGTTAACTTCATGTCTTAGTAATTACGATGATTACAATGCAGTAAAAGTATATTGATTTAACTGAATAGTCGCCAGGATTGGAACCCTAGCCTCAAGCACGAGAAGTGGACTCTTTAACCACAGGTCTATCACTGGTCACAGCACTGCTACCTAATTAATTCGTTAAATTAAAAAAAAACAACGTCTGTTAATTAAAGACTTGTTACTTAGTAAATGGCACATAATGAAGATAAAAAAAGTGTTACTGTCAATCTCAAATTCAATATTCCATTTCGACGTTGACGACATTCAATTTTAGGTCTAAGCTGTGCCAGAGCGAAATTTAATTAAATTACTTTCATGGAATTTAATTTGAAATGTGCGTTCGATGACCTATTAAAAGCAATGTGGATATTAATTAAATTATGAACACGCTGTGTTGCCGATGATCCCGTTTGGTATCGTTCCCAGCGGAATTTGTTGTTTGGAATGTTTTATACAAACGAAAAAATCTTCTTTTAAAGTATTCATGTTTTCTCTTCTCTGTGTCGATTAGAACTTACCTGTAACAAAAAAAAAATTAGTATCTATATTATAGATAAATTACATACTTATATAGTAAGATGCATCCTCATAATAGTATGGAAGAGCGGAAGTGGAATGCTCCTCCATCGTGAAAAGGGAAGATCTTCCTCCAGGCGAGGTGAAGATCTTCCTCCAGGCGAGGTGATCGTGCCTGGGGACCGCAGACCAACGGTTGATGTTTTACAGTTGTATTTATATAAAATCATAATAAAACTCCGATAGCGCGGTTTAGAACTGGGCCGTCTATTGGCGCGTTCTATGTAGTGCCGCTACAATAGAAACCCCCCAGTCACGAATAGTGCTACTGTTTTGTTATAATGAGAGAATGTGTTTTATTTTTGTTGAACAACTACCAGGTGCTTGGCGTTCTCGCGAAATCCGTTTTTTCCCGTTCCCGTCGAAATTTCACAAAAACTTTTCTTAGCGACTACCTACCTAGCCTACTACTAATTAGCTACTACTAGCTCGACGGTGAAGGAAAACATCGTGAGAAGACCCGCAGGCCCGAGAATTAATTCTGAGGTATGTGTAACAGACCCGGTCCGGCGATGGGCTCACCACCTATCACGTGTAGGGGTCGAATATTCTCGTGAAAAGTGGGTGTATCCAGTAATGCAACAACTCTGAAAAACCTCCTCGGGGATAAAAGACGTGAGATTTTTTTTTTAAATTTTTTATTCGTTAAGCACCGAGCCAATGCGCACCGTAACAATTAAAAATCAATTGTGTATATGATTCTTGGTGATATTTCGCATTTAAGGTTCTTCTATGTATACTCGTAGATTGCTCTATTTCGGGCACACTATATTCCACGTGTTGTGGAAGTCCTAAATACCCTGTTGAAATTTATTCAAATTTAAACTACACCCACAAGTGGTATTATTCCCCATAAATTATCGAGGAAGGCCCTCTAGAGCACTTACCCTTATTTATTCTGCGCCACACAAGTTCCACGGCTACTAATTACAAAGTTTCTCTATTAAAGTCACTAGTCCAGTGGCTTTGGGTAAGCATACAGAATATAAAGGTTATTTTAAGGCTGATTCATGTTAAAATGGGGTGGGTCCCGCCTGGGCCCGGACGTGCCCCGTCCGGGGTGAACCATTCTAACAATACGCCTCGACATGTAGACGCCGTGCCCCGTCCGTTCCTGGACGTGCCCCGTCCGGGGTGAATCATTCTAACAATACGCGTCAACATGTAGACGCCGTGCCCCGTCCAGGCTAGCGCTTCATGCCAAAAGTATACTATAGATGTTGACCGTTCCACGGAGGGGGCCCGGGCTGGACCCGCCCCGTTGTAACATGAATCAGCCTATATTCGGCCCCGCGGTCCGGACACATTGATATACTTACTTAATAATAATAATAAAATTTTATTTCAGACTTGTGTGTGTGTCCGCTTAACAGAATGATCGCATCATACAACTTGGATAACAAAGGGAAATCCTGATGTCGATATATATATGTGCTGCTTCGTTAGTTACTTTTAGAGAAAAAAAAACAAGAAAAAATTACAGACTAGGGAGTAAAAAGGAATTAGTTTTTTAATTTCCTTAATGAGACATAGACAAACTCAAACAGCCAGTAAATATCTGTGGAGTGTAGACCATTTTCATTGCGAAAATGTTGAGAGTTTTAGTTCCATGGTTTTTCCGCAAAGAAGGTGGCGCCATGTGTTTGAAATTGTTAATCTGCAAAGAGATTTAAATCTCTTTGTTTATCTGTTTCAGAATTTTTGTCGAGTGTAAATTTGTACTAAATTGACTATTTTTGTCTACTCAAAGTGAAAAGTACAGTCTACACCTCGAGACCAAACGCCAACTTAACATACCCTCGGTTTCATTGACTCAATAAAATACTAGCGCCCCGCGGTTTCACCCGCGTAGTTCCCGTTCCCGTGGGAATACGGGGATAAAATATAGCCTATGCGTTATTAAATAAAATAAATAAATATAATCTCACGCCTTTTTTACCCCCGAGGGGGTAGGCAGATGTATTCCATTACTATATATACCCATATTTCACGAAATATATTGGACCCCTAAACGTGATAGGTGGTGAGCCCATCGCCGGACCGGGTCTGTTTACACATGTCTCAGAATTAATTCTGAGACCTGCGGGTTTCCTCACGATGTTTTCCTTCACCGTCGAGCTAGTGATAAATATGTACGTAAGTTTTTGAAAAACTCATTGGTACATGTCAGGATTCGAACCCGAGCCTCACTGATTTTCGGCCGGCTCTTTAACCGTCCGGGCTATCACGGCTACCTATGCGTTATTCTCTATATAATTGTAAAGTTACATCAAAATCCGTTCAGTAGTTTTTGCGTGAAAGAGGAACAAACATCCATTCATCTATGCATACAAAACTTTCGAGTTTATAATATTAGTAGGATACTATGACTGTCAAATATTTGACTATACTCAAACTTAAGAGAAGGAACAGTTTTGTTAATCTAATGTTTTCACGTGTCATCACTACATAGTGTAAAACAAAGTCGCTTTCTCTGTCCCTATATCCCTATGTATGCTTAAATCTTTCAAACTACGCAACGGATTTGATGCGGTTTTTTTAAATAGATAGAGTGATTTAAGAGGAAGGTTTTAGTATTAGAATTGCACCCGTAAGCCGGGCGGGTCGCTAGTTATAAGAATATAAGTTAACATGTTCAAAAAAGGAGCTACGTCTACCAACAAACTGCTTTGCGGTTACGAGGTGGTAATAATTTATCTTGCAAAATTATTTCTGTGAATAAACACTTTTTCTTTCTTTCTTTCATATTTATTTTTAAATCTTTGTTAGATAAACGTGAGAAAAGTATTCCGTTAAACAAACTCTACTTCGTTTTGGTGAGAGCAGCAAAGAAAAATGGTCACACTAAAGTGTAAGAGAAAACTAGCTAGTTTTAAAAAGAAAGAATTTCGTTTCTAAACTCACAATGGACACAAAGGCATTTAGCAAAATAAACTGCAAAGTTAGATGTCCCAGTGAAATAGCTTGTTAATTATGTACTTTTTGCTTTTTACATCCAAAATTTAGGCGACGAGCATCGTTAGGTATTTACGCTTTGCTTTTGTTAAAGTATCGTACTTGTTTTAAATGAAAATTCAAAACTAAAGTCCACACAATAAGCAAGAAACAAAATGATCTTTTACTAAGAAAAGAACCAGCTAAGAGCAACTGGTATTTTTCTGGTTATTGATGAAAATCAGTGAAGAAAGCCACTATTTATTCGGCACTAGCTTTTACCCGCGGCTTCGCTCGCGCACGTTTATTTCAGCCCCTTAGGGGTTGACTTTTTGCAAAATCTTTTCTTAATGATTGCCTACACTGTATAAGCCATCTATGTGCAAAATTTCAACTCTCTAGACCCAGCGATTTAAGCTGTGCGTTGATACATCACCAATCAGTCAGTCAGTTTATCACTTTATAATATACATAGACATAACTAAAAAAAAACAGAAATTACAGTAACACATATAGAAACTATTTTATGAAGAAAGGGCCACAGCTCAGCATAATGACACAGCCTGGGCTGAGGCGCTGATTTTTAACTGCAGCCGTTTTATAGTATTTCGGGTTAGAAGTGGATACAACATTTTGCTGAACTCTTGACTTTTTTCTTGCCCCGTGTTTTCTTCTTAACTATAAAATATTCAATCCAATCAAAAGTTCCAATGAGTTCAACTTTTAATAAGTGAAATAATAAACCTTACATAACTCTTGACTTTTTATTATTTGTTTTTATAACGGCAATAGAAATACACTTTTTGTGATAACTGTCTACTTATTACCGTTCATCAGGTACAGCACACTGACAGACATACAGACGGACAGCGGAGGCTTATTAATATGGTCTCGTTGGTACCCTATATGTACGAAACCTTTAAAAATGCCGGTGTGTAAAAAAACTTAAATTTAATTAAATTAAAAACCCCCCACTTAAAAAATAAACATAAACACAAACGGCTGGACACGGCTCTCTATCAAATCACCTTTTAAACAAAAAAAAAACGAATCAAAATCGGTTCGTTTGGGAGTTACGAGCGAACAGACAGACATACAGATAGACACAGAAACACGTCAAACTTTTGACACACTCTGTTTTTCGTCGGGGTATTAAAACAATGCCCTTTACAATTCTCTAAAATCTAAACGAACCATAATAATAAAACTGGATTTAAAACTAATAGATTTAAAACAAAAAGCAATTCGAAACTTTATGGGCACCCCGTCTCATTATGTCACAGCGTGATTTCTTTTTATTGTGACGTATACTCGGCGACTCCGTTTTTAGTAGATATATACTTTTTTTCCTCTTAAACTTATGTTGATGCAATAGAAAGAGATGCCGCTATATGGATTGCATGAAGTTTTCCCTTTCTAACCAATCTGGTAACAATTATTTGACATGATAGCTTATTAGGTATTGTTATCTTGCGCCCGCGATAACCCCTTATCTTGAGTTAGACCGTCTAAGTAGAGTTCCATGCTTGAGCTACGTTCTGTGTTGAAGTGAGTGCGCTGACATTACGGCCTAGTCACTTTTCACTACAGTGGTGTCACTTTTCACTAAGGTGATGTCACTTTTCACCGAGACGACGTCACTTTCCACTACGGCGGTGTCACTTTAGGACATTAATCGAAGAAGTATTGTAAATCGGACATTTCACGTTAAAACAACAGTCGCCTGCTTTTTACATCAAACTATCTGTATACTTATATTATAAAGAGACAATGTTTGAATTTTTGTATGTTTTTTACTAATAAACGGAAAAACTGCTTTACCAATTTTAAAAAATTATTTCACATAGGGAAAGCAACAATATCCCTGAGTAACTAACTACATATATTAAACTCGTATTCTCCGGAACGGCAACTACGCCGGTGAAACCGCGCAGTACGTAATATATATATTATGTTTATTTGTATTCTCTAAATTAATGTGGATCCTGTCACAAAGACACCAGATGAGAAATAAGGTTTCCTTAGGTCGCCGATTTACCTGCGCTTGGCACTACGTCTATACTACCTTTGTGCTTTTTGTGTGTAATGTTCCTATGTATGTACTGTTAGCCGATAAATATCGATTGTAGCGAACGCGCCACAGCCTAGCCTGTCAGCCATAATGCGCGGGATTGTTGACAGTTCCTCGTGACGTCACGCGTAGAGACGTACCTAGTTCCAAAAGAGTTCGCTACAACTCTGGCGCCTGAGCGCACCCGAGTCTCTAACATAAGTCTGTAACATATAAATAAAACCATAATATGTAAGGCTATCGCGTTATAAATAAATACTCTTAATAGTAGGTAAATGTCATGTTTGAAAACAAACGGAAAACTCATTATAGAACATTTTAAACAATTTTCAATTCGTTGAAATGAAAATATGGAATTCAGTTTTACTTCTCGGTTCACCGAATGCTTTACATTACAATGATTGCACTGCAATATTCCATTTTGTTCGATATGTTATTTTCTTTTGAATATAAAAAATATAATCACAATAGCCGTATGAATGAGTTTTAGATGTATCAGATTATTTAATGGTGTTTATAGAAGTGACTAGCTAGGTAGGAACTAAAAAAAATCGGAATTAAAATTGCATTATTTACATTAGGTACAAAGAAAAACATCGCGAGGAAACCCGCAGGTCTCAGAATTAATTTTGAGACATGTGCATCAGACCCATTCCGGCGATGGGCTCATCACCTATTACGTTTAGGGGTCCAATATATCTCGTGAAATGTGTGTATATCCAGTAATGGAATACCTCTGCCTACCCCGTCGGGGATAAAAGGCGTGAGATAATAAAATGAGTTAAATATGCTAAATTAAATTTTACATAGCATATTCACAGAAATACCACCTCTACTTATGAAGGGATACAAGTCGGCTCAATAAGTATTATGGTACGTAGCGTAATATAGTTATTAAGCCACTGACAGACAGAACCGCTAATATTCAACGGCCAAACTTTTTTAATCACGGAACTGTACAGAATTGAGAACTGGGTCAATCCTAAAAATATTGGTTTGAATTTTTACTGAAATCCTGTGCGATGGCCCAAAGATAATAATCGCTTTTCAATTTCTGTTCCAATATCTTTTTTTGGTAGTATAGAGCTCGAATTAATTTTGATTTGTAATAGATTTGAGGAAGAATGAATTTCCGTGAACGTAAAAATTCTCACAAAAAATCTGAAATAAAGAGAAATAAAAAAGAGGATAAGTGCGCTTAAGATATTGTGTTCGATTCTGCTTTACAACGACTAAACATATATTAGTTTAGTCCTGTCTTTGTCTTACCTCAAAAAAATAAAAGGGACAGAAGATAACCTACCGAATTAAGTCCTGTCAGAGGCTGTATTTTAGACGTGACTTATTTACTTATGTACTAAACACGTTATGAAATGCCTTAGTTGACAGGACTAAATATTTCTCGTCTCTTTTCTTTTCTAGGAGAAAGAAAATGACAGCTGTAAACTAAAATAAGTTGACTCGCTGTAGAGCATAATCGAACCCATTATAGAATTGAATAGAATTTTCATTTCTTTGTATTCTCTATTATTATAGAGCTCTAAATATATTATTTTTGGATTTTTTTGACGATTCTTAACGAATTTGATGATTATAGGTCAATGTGAAATGCACTATAAGTTTTGACGGATTTGCAAGTGTCACATCACATTAGACGCCAAAAATGGTCATACATTTTTATAAAAAATCAAACTGTACTGTTTCAAATATGTGGATATATCATCTCACGCAGGTCTCTCGTGCTTCATCCACATCCATCAAACGACTCATGGAAGACGTATAAATGCAACATGTAACAGAATAAGCTCAATTCCTGAAATTAGTTTGTTCAGTATTGACTTCTTATTCCATTTCAGCTATTTTTAACATGTGTTAAATTTTAAAACAAGTGAATTAGCGTAGCTGAATTTAGTGCTTTCTATGGAAATGATGCCATTATAAATCGATATTTAAGAAAATTGGTTAAACACAACTAAAGTTCGATTGCATCATTTTTTTTATAATAATATACTAAATGGGGTGTATGAGGAATTGCGCTTTTTCTGTCACACGTTGTATACTCGTATTATAATTTAAATTTGATCCCTCCAAGCGTTTCTGCGAAAAACTCTATTGACCGATAGACGGACAAAGAAGTGATCTTAAAGAGGTTGCTTTTAAAGTACGGAATTGAAAAATCTAACATACATTGGGACAGTGCTCGAGGCAGGCTGCATTTCCAATATTGAAAGTGTTGACGTAAAATATTTTGAACAAGAACTATAAGGACGTCATGTCATATCGGGAAGTCCCGTCAAACCCCAAGACGCATGTCCTACAGGGCCATCATAGGATTTTTGAGGCCCACGGTGTTATTTTCGTGGCAATATTTTATTTACTATTACATTTTTTTTGCAGTAATTTTATGTAATTTGTTGAGGCCTTATAGCGTGGGTTTAGAGGGGCCCTTTTTATTTAAGACTAGAGGTCCTGCGCAGTTCCCATTACAATGAGAATACGGAAATAAAACATAGCATATATGTTACTCAAGGATATTCTAGCTTTCCATTGGTGAAAGAATTTTTAAAATCCAGTAGTATTTAAGATCATTAGTTAGAAAGATACAAAAATAAAAATCTTTACTTTTTATAATATTAGTATAGATATAGAATACTTACACATTTTTTGCAGTAATTGTATGCGATTTGTCGAGGCCTTATAGCGTGGGTTTAGGGGTCTTTTTATTCAAGATGTAAATACTAAGAGAGACCTACATACTAAGATTACTGAGGCGCAAAATATGAAGCAATGTTTATACACTTTAAAAAAATCATAGCATTGTATTTATATACAAGGTATACCTGATAAGGTTGAGCCCGAAAACAACTTGTGTTGTTAAGCCACGTATATTCTTTTTGTTAATAAAATTATTTTGGAAATACATAAATAAATTGTGGAACCCAACTTCCACACGGCTATTTAGTCCCAAACCAAGTGTCTATAAAAGAAAGGAATAAACATGAGGTAATTGGTTATTTTGAGTTGAGACCTATAGTTTTGAAGGAACATTTTTGTGGTTTTAAAGAAAACTTTGAAATTCTAATAATTTCTTTAAAACCACAAAAATGTTCCTGTTCTAAGAAAAAATAAATTTTCTATATATAACTATACTAGTAAAAAAAAATAAAAAAAAAGAGTTTATTCCAGTTATACTGATGAAGCTTTTGGGCCCCTCTTGGTTACATTAACCTTTTTGGTTACATTAAAATTAAAAAAAAAACCATTTGATTTAATGATTTTACCACAACTGACAGACTTTTTAAGGCCAAATTTTTGGGTCCCTGAATAATTTAGGCCATACCTGCATACGGCCCTGCATTTCTGATATCATACTCTAGGGATGCTGTGGGATGCAATATGCAAATTACATTCGAAACATTTTGGAACGCAAGTGTGATAAAAACTTTTATCTTTTTACTGCTTTGCACATGGAAAAATTTATGGTAGTTGCGGACAGCGCTCTGGAAACTGGGCGAAATTACTTGAACTGATAAGGCCGATGTTTACAACTGTGTTTGTCACTATCTTCTCTGGTTTAACTAGCGTCCGTTGGAAGCAATTATAGTTTGAAGTTTTGAATTCTTGAATTTTTCCAAGTTTCAAATAGAATTTAGCAAGTTCTTAGTTTTTAGCGCCGTACTAAGGTGCCACGATTTAGGGTCGCGACACACCTGCGGAACGTACAGCGCCGAAGGTTCGGTGAACAATATACATTACGGTTGACGCGGGTGGCTGATCCATTTATCTTTAAAGTGAAACGTCAATGTATGTTGTTCACCGAACCTTCGGCGCTGTACGTTCCGCAGATGTGTCGCGACCCTTAGACATTACGGCGCATGACAGTGCGACAATGGAGCTTATAATAATAATAAATAAATTGTGGGACACAATTCACACACGGTTATCTAGTCTCAAACTAGGCGGAGCCTGTACTATGGGTAATTAGTCTTGCCAACTAAGGCATTTCATAACGTAGGTATGCATAATGCATAAGTAAAGAAGACTAAAATACAGCCTCTGACTGGACTAAATTCGGTAGATTATCGTCTATCCCTTTTCATTTTTTGAGGTAAGACAAAGACAGGACTAAACCAAAATAAGCTTAGTCGGTGTAAAGCAGAATCGCACCCAATATACCTCTAATACATCTGCCAACCCCCTTGGGGAAAAAGGCGTACATTTATTTATACAGTTGTGGTTGTCGTGATGCATTTTTACGTTAAAACACACTGTGTTATGCCTTAATTCGAAAACGAAATATAAATAATTACATATACAATCACGTTTAGTCCCTGAGGAGTTTCCTAAAGTACTTATAAATTAGTGTATTTTCGCCGGACCGAGTGCTACATATCAGGGATGTTGCGAATATTCGCATCCGCATCCGCAAAAGCGGAGCTTCCGCATAGATTTAGACATCTGCATCCGCATCCGCATCCGCATTAATCAATGCGGATATTTATGCGGATGCGGATGTAATACAAGTTATGACAAGAAGAAAATTGGGCGGGACCCGCGAATGGCACGTGCCGTTCGCATGAGACAATGACCAATGGGAACGAAAAAATTGGTGACATCCTTTGTTTCTTATTATTATTACGTGTTTGTTTGCGCTGTGGGTTACTTATCGTGAAGATATATATTTTGAGTGTTATTGTGATCAGTGATCATTGTGTGTAGATAATTGAGTATTGGGAAATCTTTATATTAGTCTTAGCTCAGCTTATTAAATTAAAATCGCCAGGAAAATGCCATTATGTTATACCGGTAAAACCTACGTTATATTGTAGGTAAAGTTTATAGTTTTAGAATAGTATTCTTAATTTTTCCAGTGAGGTTTCTGTTATTGATTGAGTAGAATATAATATTTCTTTATTTGCGTCAAACTTGGGTACAGATGAAAAAATACAGTTTTGGCAGTGCATACATGATCACTATAATTAAAAGACATGCAAACACCTTTGACATCATGGACACACTTATTTTATTTTTTAATAAATTAATTAATATTGTAAAAAATACGTTCATTAAGCTATTTATACAATTTTCTTTTAATAATTTTAACGGGCAAGTCTTTAATGTCATTCGGGATTTTATTATACATAAGAATATATTCTAATACTCAAAGCCAATTTTATCATAATTTAATAATTTTTGGAATTGTTTCAAAGACAACAGTGTTTGGGTCTCTGTGACTACGAGGGTTTATGTTACAAATTTTTCTAAACACTTCCCCATGCTGTTTAGCAAAAACGCAAATCTCATTCATGTTAGATGATAATGTCAATAAGCCATTAAGGTCTTTAAAGAATAATCTGCAAGAGTCAAAGCGAGATATTCCCGTTATTGCTCTAATATTTTTTTTCTGCGTAATGAATGCTCTACCTACCTACGTTTTTACTGTTTCCCCATAGGATGATACCTTTACCTATAGTAAGATAATATATATATAATATTTATATAAGATCCCAAACATCCGAATCCGCATCCGCGGATGTGAGCCTTCAAAAATCCGCATCCGCATTCGCATCCGCGAATGTGAAAAAATCGGCATCCGCAACATCCCTGCTACATATACCTTGGAACCAATTTTGGGAACTGCTGATTTCACGATGTTTTCCTTGCTAGTGATGTATATCTAGCTCTATACATATCGTAGGTATTATGAAGAGGAACTATTTAAGTGTACTTTTTGTACCTACAGGAAATAAATGATTTTTGACTTTGACTTCACATTTCGATCCACCAATTTAAATGTTATCCCAGATTTTGAAAAATATTTGTAGTTTTTTTAATTTTTATTTTACTAATTCTGGGAACGCGCAAAAAGTTGCGGACAGAGGATACTAATACTAAAAAATTTAAATAACGAAAACGAAAACATTTTGAGGATGTTTGGATGGATATTTTATTTTTATTTGCTCTTTTAGGCAAAAGTACATACCGCACCGTATCAAACTCGATCGTTAAGTTTGAGAGGCTCTCTTCCCACTCTGCTACTAAATAACGATTCAATTAACAATCTAAACAGAAATAAAACAACAGGTGTTCAATTATTATTCGAGGCCCAAAAATATCTCTCTCCAAAAAAGAAATAAACACTCGACATCTCATTTCCGGGGCCGAATCGATAAAAATTCAATTCACTATAATGAGTCAATTTAGCTCCCTTAGTCTCCTTAATTTCGAATAAAAACGTCCGATTTGCATAAGTTGCCATAGTGATGCTCTTTTGTTTGAAAATACCATAGACTTGATCGACATTGTAGAGCTTTAATCGAGTTAATTCGATAAAGGTAACAACTTAACTAAGAATTAAAGAATGCAAGTAGTCGTGGTTGGTTTTGATGGTAGTTATTAATAAGATATTAAAGTAAGGATGAGTTATATTCATACTGCTTGCGTTTGAAAATTGATCCCCTACGAGTGTGCTACAACGTGTACATACATACTTCTTAGCGTATTTATAGGATACAACAATGACGGGGAAAGATGATACGGAACGAATAATAAAGAAAAAGAGAGCTATCTGTTAAGAGTTGCGCTTAAAATACGACTTGAAATACAATGCGACTAAATAAAATGTGGTTAATTAGCTATATTTGTCGACTTCATTTTCCGTGCTCCAGTTACATATCTACGTCTTTCTATATATAATATCTTTTGTAGTTATATACAGAATCCAACACAGTACAGTCAAGAGCATGTAGAGCTTGACACAGTAGACTTTGTAACGTTCTTATTACGATCGCCGTAGAGGTCAGACTCGCACTACGAGGGTAAAGCTTCATGTACTCTTGACTGTACTAATATCAGAGATACACAAGGACATTTTATTTGACTGTCAAGAAGACAGAACACACACATAATTTTCTTTCTATGGAGTTATTCCATTACTGGATATACCCACTTTTTCACGAGATATATTAGTGGTGAGCCCATAGCCGGATCGGGTATTTTTACACATGTCTAAGAATTAATTCTGGGACCCACAGGTTTCCTCACGATGTTTTCTTCCACCGTCGAGCTAGTGATAAATATGTACATAAGTTTTGAAAAACTCATTGGTACATTCCAGTATTTGAACCCGAGCCTTACTGATTTCAGGCTCTTTAACCGTAAAGCTCATCACTGCTTATCTAGCAAATGTTACTCAAAGAAAAATACGCTTTCCCATGGTAAAATAATTTTAAAATATCGGTGCAGTAGTTTAGAAGCCTATTCATTACAAACAAGCATAGAAATAAAATATTTCCTCCGTAAAGTAAAATTAAATTTGTTCTGAGTTCCATAAAGTAAATTGTTTTATTTATGTCGAACGAAATAGAAGGAAAAACAATGGGAATGTTTTCTGGGAATTATGGTTGGATGAGGGTGTTCATGTTTCAATCAACAAGGATAATTATGTTAAGACCCTTGTTTGTTGTTCGTTTAAATTAAAAAAAACATCATAACAATATGGCGGACTTATTACGTCGTGTATTATATTCCCACAGGGGAAAACATTTGTGTGCATGATTTTAATTGTGTTTATAGCTACGTATTTAAATATGATTTGCAGTTGCTTTTAATATTTTCGTTTTTTTAGGGTTCCGTACCCAAAGGGTAAAATGAGACCCTATTACTAAGACTCCGTTGTCCGTCCGTCTGTCATCATCATCATCATCAGCCTACATTCGTCCACTGCTGGACATACGCCTCCCCTAATGAGCGCCATAGCGCCCTGTCTTCAGCTCGACGATCCAGCATCGATCCAGCATCTGCCTGCCATCCCATCTGGCCGGAGGGCGTCCTACACTACGTTTGCCGAGTCGTCCGTCTGTCACCAGGCTGTGTCTCATGAACCGTGATAGTTAGACCGTTGAAATTTTTGCAGATGATGTATTTCTGTTGCCGCTATAACAACAAATACTAAAAAACAGAATAAAATAAATATTTAAGGGGCCTCATATACAACAAACGTGATTTTTTCTCTTCCTCGAGTCCGATTCGCACTTGACAGTTTTTTTTAATTAATGTCCTTTACAAATTATTGTGCTTGTTGTTGCATCACGAATACAATTAAAACAGGACTATATTTCATATCCTTACAACTTGAAATGCAACACTAATAGCAGCATCCCCTTCTCACCACGAGGTCTTTTACGACACTCCTGCGCAATAAAGTGAGTAGACGAGGAATAAAATCATTATTAACTGTAATAAAGGTATCGCGAGTTACTTTATTATGAACAACTTGTCCGTTTAAGGAACCCCAGCTGTGGAGAGCCTTTGTCCAGATTTACAAAACATTAGAAAAGGGTTGGGAAGCGAATATATCGAAAGAAAAGAAAAATGAAAATAAAATATATTTCGATATATCGAATCTTCGTTTCGGATGCTGTTAAGCTTAGTTCGCATTAAGCCAGTCATTTAGTAGAGTCCTTGTTCAGTACGTACAATATACTACAATACCTCTTTATTGCCTTTGACGGGCCTGTTGGCTCAGTTGGTAGTGACCCTGCCTTCTGAGTCGGAGGTCGCGGGTTCGATCCCCGCTCGTGGCCAACATTTGTGTGCATGAACATTCTGTTGGCTTCGTGTCTGGGTGTTTAGTATTTATTTAAGTATGTTTATCAGTTGTTTAGTACCCATAGTACAGGCTCTGCCTAGTTTGGGACTGAATAACCGTGTGTAAATTGTGTCCCACAATTTATTATTATTATTGCACACCAAAAACAACACAATATTGATACCAACAGTAAGTACAATGGGCGGTCTTATCGCTTTTAGCGATCTCTTCCAGACAACCTTAGGATAGATGAAACTGAGATATTAGAACTAGGGTAGACAGTGCACTATATATTATTGAACACTCTTACATAGTACATTGGTACGTAGTACTTTTTAATCATTTTTTAATCTTTTTAATCACAGAAAACCAGCGTAAAGCAATGCATTGCGTTTCGTTGAGTGAGTGAGGTAACCGGAGGCCCCAATCCAACCTCCCCTCCCCCTACTCCCACCTCAAAGTGTCCATGGGCGACGGACGTCACTTACCATCAGGTGACCCGTCTGCTCGTTTGCCCCCTTTTTTATCATAAAAAAAAAGTGTCACTTGTTGCATATTTTTATTGGTGTAGAATAAAGAGTGGTTACTTACTTACTTACAGTAGTAGCAAAGGAGCCTAGCCTTATATGGTCAAGTTGTATAGGTGTGTGTGTACTACCAACAAGGACTCGACAAAATTACTGGCACAGTGCAAACTAGACTTTAGGGTCCGCGTAGGCCGTACTGAAAATACTGGAGCAGCTTCTGATAAGACTTTAAAGAAAATAATCTGCTAAATTACCCGAGGAAATCCGCCTTGAGCCAAACAAAAACAATTTTATAATTTTACTTTTAATTTTAAAAATATATCTTGGAGACAGAATAATTTCAAATAAACTAACCAACTAGGTTAGGTTATAGGATATTCCCACGGGAACGGGAACACACCAGATCCAAACGGGCAACGCGGGTGCCGCTAGTAATGTATAATCTAAAATAATAAAACTTGCTACCAGTTTATTCAACTAACGGTTCTGCGCGGTTTCACCCGCGTAGTTCCCGTTCCCGTGGAAATACGGGATTGAAATATAGCTTATGTTACTCAAGGATATTCTAGCTTTCCATAGGTGAAAGAATTTTTATAATCGGTCCAGTATTTTTTGAGTTTATTCGTAAGAAACATACAAAAATACAAACTTTCCTTTTTATAATATTAGTATAGACTTAATCTGTGTTGGCAACCCTACATCGGAGTTGGGAATATCACACTCACGTAATAGATACCATTAAAGTAACTGTCAGTAAGTGGTTAACCGCTTTATTTAACAAGATATCAAGTTACTTTGTGTTAATATAAGCTTCTTTGCGAGCGAGGGTTCACGGGAATTTTAATAGCTAGTATACAATACAGAAAGGATAAAATATTTGATTAGATAATTATATTGTTAAATGCAAAGAGATTAAAATATAATAGGGCATAGAGGGGACAAAGCGAGGAAAATTTGAAGTCAAAAGTTATTCCAAGTGGAAAAGTCTAGTACAATTTCGACCGAATGACAGCTCGCGTTCATACTAACTGACATGACAAGGACATGACGCTTATGCTTCAAAGTTTTGTATGAAAATATTCCCAATGCCCCCTCTATGCCCTATTATATTTAAATCTCTTTGGTTAAATGTATTTGAAAACGAACTTTCAACAAATGTTATTTCGCGAAAATCCTACTATAATATTATAAATGCGAAAGTTTGTCTGGATGGATGTTTGTTCCTCTTTCACGCAAAAATTACTGAACGGATTTTGACGAAACTTTACAGGTATATAGCTTATACATCAGAATAACACATAGGCTATATTTTATCCCCTTATTCCTAAGGGAACGGGAACTACGCGGGTGAAACCGCGGGGCCCTGCTAGTAATTTAAATGTCGCAGTGTTATTGTAATTTCACTAGTGGTATTATAAATGCCCGGACTTTGGTCAATCGTCTAAATGTGATACAATAATATCACGGGAAAACGTTGCTAACATGATTTCGAATGTACGAAAGTGTCACTTTGCAGAGTTAGTTAATGGTAATTAGATTAATTTGTATGTCACCATTAATAAAAAGATTACTGCAAAAAACCTCTAAAAATGTTTTTCAATTACATTTTTGGTGGGAGAGCCATGCTTCGGCACGCTTGGGCCGGCTCGACCGGAGTGATACCACGGCCTCACAGAAAACCAGCGTAAAGCAAATGCATTGCGTTTCGTTGAGTGAGTGAGGTAACCGGAGGCCTCAATCCCCCCCCTCCCCTCCCCCTCCCACTATTCCCACCTCCTAAGGCCGGCAACGCAGTTGTGACTCTTGAGTTGCAGGTGTCCATGGGCGACGGTAGTCACTTACCATCAGGTGACCCGTCTGCTTGTTTGCCCCCTTTTTCTTATAAAAAAATAATAATACACAGAATACTATAAAAAATAAATAATCTCACGCCTTTCATCCCCGAGGGGGTAGGCAGAGGTATTCCATTACTGGATATACCCACATTTCACGAGATACATTGGACCCCTAAACGTGATAGGTGGTGAGCCCATCGCCGGAGCGGGTCTGTTTACACATGTTTCAGAATTAATTCTGAGACCTGCGGGTTTCCTCACGATGTTTTCCTTCACCGTCGAGCTAGTGATAAATATGTACGTAAGTTTTGAAAAACTCATTGGTACATGCCAGGATTCGAACCCGAGCCTAACTGATTTTCGGCCGGCTCTTTAACCGTCCGGGCTATCACTGCTCTTAGAATACTATAGAAACACTCGTTATTGTACCAAAACAATATAGTGGATAGAAATAAACATAAATTAAAGTAGAATGAGCGGTCTTATCTTACCACAGTTTAGTATTAATAAGCAGTGATAGCACACTGGTTAAGCAAAGTTGGGTGCGGTCAGTCAGTGGATGGGTGACCGCCTAGTGGCATTTATATCACGAGCGCTTCCTCGTTTCGGAAGGCACTTTAAATTGTTGGTCCCGGTTTTCGTTGTGTTTACGCACAACGGAAGTCGTTAAGCCATGTCAGATACCCTTCGGGGGCTTGAAAAATTCGGACTGTTAAGTGGCCACAAGCTTAGCACCACATCTCAATCCGTGGTGGGCTCGCGTAGGAGATTATAGCCCATACTTCCTCATGTGTGAGGAGAGACCTCAGCTGTGTGCTGTTACGGGTTGATGATGATGATGAAGTATTACAGATTTAAATTAAAAAGAGCTGCCATTGAGTTTCTTGCTGGCTCTTCTCGGGGTACTGCATTCGGAACCAGCAATTCGTCGGTGGAGATGGGCTGCTGTTTGCATTTAGCCAATCTTCATGGACGAGTTTAGAGTGCCTTGTTATTATAAAATATTGACGTTTCTAAGTGTATATTTAATACCAATAAAAAATAAACGATTTTTCAATTTTGAATTTTTTTAAATTTTTACTAATGTAATTTGTACAGTTTCACGGTGCATCTGTCGATGTCGACGCCTTCCCCTCTGTGTGGCCGATCCATTAAAAGCCTTACAATTTTCTTCACTCAACTGGGTTAATTGGCGGAACCAAGTTACTGTAAGTGATTCAGTACGCAGCGGGTTTAAAAGCCTTCACAAATGTACCCAAATTCAATATTCTACCGGGCCAAGTTAGTACCAAAACGCGATTGGTCTTATCATGTTGGACGTTGTCCTGTACAACTGTGAGTAATGTAATGCCATAAGGTTAAATTAGAAGAGTTGAAATGGTCGTTGTGTTTTCTTAAATTTTGTAATGTTCCGAGCAACTTTCTTATTTTTTTCTTTGACAATAACACAAGAAAAAAAGAATTAGCGAAATTGGTTCAGCCGTTCACGCGTGACAAAGGGAAATAGGGATTCATTTATATAGATATATATAGAAGATTATGGGAACTGACGAAGTAGAAATACTAATATCATATTTGTAATTTTGTAAAAACTCAAAAAATAATAATAATATAATCTCACGCCTTTTTTATCCCCGAGGGGGTAGGCAGAGGTATTCCATTACTGGATATACCCACATTTCACGAGATATATGGGACCCCTAAGCGTGATAGATGGTGAGCCCATCGCCGGAACGGGTCTGTTTACACATGTCTCAGAATTAATTCTGAGACCTGCGGGTTTCCTCACGATGTTTTCCTTCACCGACGAGCTAGTGATAAATATGTACGTAAGTTTTTGAAAAACTCATTGGTACATGCCAGGATTCGAACCCGAGCCTCACTGATTTTCGGCCGGCTCTTCAACCGTCCGGGCTATCACCGCTTGCTTACTCAAAAAATACTGGACCGATTTTTTTTATATTGTACTGTTTTACGTCTACATGAAATCGCTATCTCCTGTACTTTAATTACTTATTTCATTCTACACATATACAGGTGGTCCTAAATAAACATTAAATTAATTTCGTACATTTTATTAACTAATATACTCCTACTTAATGTTAAACACACAAAAAAAATATTTTCGTTCCCTAAAAAAATTGGAACCCTTTCAATGTAGGTTTATATTTATTATTATTAGATTAAATATCAAAAACTTACGAAAATAATTATCCTTAGCTCAAGAAAAACATCGTGAGGAAACCCGTAGCCCTTAGAATATGTTCTGAGGCATGTGTAACAGCACCAGTACTGCGCAACGTTTTATTTCTCCTTCAGTTTACTGGTATCATGAGTAATGGATCATTGTGGGAATAGGACTTTATGCGAATAGGACTTTTTGCAAATAAGACATTATGCGAATACGACTGTTTGCGAATGGGACATTCTACTAATGGGTCTATTTGCGAATATGACGTTTGGGTGCGAACGTTGAAGGATGCAAGGAAAGAGGACGCTCCAGAAGGAAGTTTACAGATCAAATTAGTGACGTTTTTCAAAAAGCTGGGGTCCGGAGTGCGTGTGAATAAAAAAGCGTGCATTAAAAGGCTTATGGATGTAAAGAAGTTATTGCTTAACTGGCTTCGTAAGGGTCCAACGTTTATAAAATAATCTTCTGGAAGAAATTTTCTTATCAAAATCCGTTGCGTACTTTATTAGAACAAAGCTCACTAACAGACCGACATGTTGTTTTTTACTATTTATTTAATACCGAAATACCGAATACCGAATCAAATATAGCTTGTTTGTTACTACCTGATAATGTAGCTTTCTATTGATGAAATATTTTTTCAAATCAGTCAAGTAGTTTTTGAGTTTATTCGTTACAACCATACGAAAATACAATATTTCCTCTTTATAAGTATAGTGTAGAACAGAGTAGATATAAATGGCAGAGTTTTTTTTTCTTTGGATGTTCGGAGCAATAGCTGACCACGTCCCAAGTCCAAGAAGGTTAAACCTTCTTCATCGTTACATTTGCGCACCATGTCATGATCTAATAATATGATATTATGAAAACAAAACACGGTCACGACCTCATTATTCATCCCAGATTAATTAACAGGAAAATTAAATTTCTCCCCTAGAGCAACTGGAAAGGAAAATATGTGGAAAATTAAAAGCAAACAATTAGTTTGACACTTGTCTGCCGCTCTTAGTTATTTTGTTGACACAAAGATATTATATATAGAAAGACGTTGTTGTTTACATAATATTTTAGTTTAGCACTTATTCTTAAAAATACATAACATACATACATAATCTCACCCCTTATACCTGCTGTTACTGAACCTATTACGCTGATAGCGAGTGATTTGCTGATGTCCATTGAGGAGTTCCGTTCTCCACCTGAAGTTCTTCATCGGATTTTCACAAAACTTATATGACACCCCGCTTAAGGTATACTCTACCAAACGAAAACAGATATTTCGAAATCGCTTATGATTTGGCGGAAATATGGATTAACATAAAATAAAATTGCACTCCGGGAGTGCCGGCAGAAGTGATTATCGATTTCGGTGTTACATTACAACACTGCTCTCCAACCGTCTTACGGTTTTTCGATCAGCACACGTGACCTGACGCGAGTTTCACAGTTTTTACCCATCCTACAAAAGTGCTCAACGCCGCTAAAGAAGTTTTCACTTCAAAAAAAAAAAACCGGCCAAGTGCGAGTCGGACTCGCGCACCGAGGGTTCCGTACAACCTTGCAAATTTATGGTTTTCGTAATTTTTCCTTTATCTATGCTATAAGACGTTGCTTCGTACCAAATTTCAAGATTCTGAGTTCACGGGAAGCACCCTGTAGGTTTTGATTCTCTTGCAAGTGTCGAAAATTTGCGGCATAAACGGCTGTATCTTTTGATTGCGTTGGCTTAGAAGTTTGATTTTTTCACAGCTTCAAGGGACAGTAGACCTGAGTAATTGATATAAATTTCAGCTTCATACCTCCACGCGTTCCTGAGAAAAAGGGTCTTGACAGACGGACGGACGGACGGACAGACGGACAACAAAGTGATCCTATAAGGGTTCCGTTTTTTCCTTTTGAGGTACGGAACCCTAAAAAACAGAAAAATCATACGTGACGAACTGAAAACCTCTACTTTTTTTTGAAGTCGCCTAATTTTCATAGTAACGAGATTAAGCAAAACATTAATTAAAATTACATCTGTAATGTACTCGATCAGAGTTCATTGCCATGATTTATAATATTAGATGGTATGTTAAATTCCTATGCGACCATTTATCAAACTATAATTTGTTTTGATTGTTAACTACAGCATCGATCGAAGAAGAGATTTATTATACTTATCTCGAACAATCATTCGATAAATCGTTAAAAAAAGATAACAAGAGCGACAGGCTGATTTATTATAGACCAGAATTGGGTTTGAGCGAGTTTTATTTTTAAATAGCGAGTGATATGACCTCGCCTCTAATACGTGAGGCTTGGGTTCGAATCCTGGTAAGGGTATGTATGGGTTTTGAAGAACTTACGGATATCATTATATCGACGTTGAAGGAAAACATCGTGAGGAAACAGGCAAGCAATGCTGCAGGCCAAAGAATTTTTTTTTGAGTGAGAGTGAATGGATTCTGACCACTTGTAGCCGATCAGAAAATTAAAAATTCGAAAAAGATTGTGGTACGGTCCCAGGACCACCTTAAAAAGTCTATCGGTCGCATAACATATATTCTCAGACTATCTTTTTCTCAAAACATCCTAGTTTGCTTAGGTACTTAACTAGTACTAAAATTTTAGTTTTTGTGACATCAATAACCCAGTGTCCATCCGAAAAACATCACCCTTTTAAGGGTTCCGTACCTTAACAGGTAAAACGGAACCCTTATAGAATCACTTAGTTGTCCTTCTGTCTGTCGAGACCTAGTCGAGACCCTTTATCTCGGGAACGGGTGGAGTTAAATATCGAGTTAAAATTAAAACCATATACAGTCTACAGTCCCTTGAAGTTTGTAAAAATATAAATTTTCTATGTTAACGTTTAAAAAGAAAGGCTGTTTGTTTATGCTGCAAAAAACCTATATTTCAACAATCTCAAGGGAAATTATGAAATATGGCAAGTAATATTGTCTTAAACTACAAGTACAGGAAAAATTTAAAACTATTCGTTGTAATTAAATAATCATAATAAATGTATTTAAGTGTCTATTACTAAGGAAACCATACAGCAAAGTTCCCAGCTAGCCAATCATAATAAATATAGTTTTAATTTCGAGTAAGTGATCGATCAATTATCAAGGTACAATATGTACCTACAAATTGTACGGAACCCTCAGTGGGCGAGTCCGACTCGTACTTGTCAAGTTTATCTAGTACAGTAGTTAATAGGCACATAATTCTAAATCCCTCTTACCCAACCTTCTAGTACGGTCTGCATAAAACGAACCTATGCGCAACTTTCACTAACCCTACTTTCAGGGTCTTATTTTACGCTAAGATAATTTTATATGTTCCTTACATAACATTTGGACCCCGGAAAACTCCAGAGGGACCAAAAGGATAATTGACAAGGGTTCGAAATTCGGAATTTTGTCAAACTATGTCTGAGATAAATTTTCATAAATTTATAAGGGATGTTCCGTTTTGTCGGGTCGACATTTGAGGGATGAAACCTCTAATTTTATGCTGTGAAATCCGAAATAATCTGTTTTAGTGTTGGTAAGGGTTGCTGATTGATGTAGTATATATTAGCTAGTATGTACATTTATTTACAACTAGCAGCGCCCCGCGGTTTTACTCGCGTAGTTCTCGTTCACGTGGAAATATGGGAATAAAATATAGCTTACTAGCGACCCGCCCCGGCTTCGCACGGGTGCAATGCTAATACTAAAACCTTGCTCTTGAATCACTCTATCTATAAAAAAAACGGCATCAAAATTGGTTGCGTAGTTTTAAAGATTTAAGCATACGTAGGGACATAGGGACATAAGGACATAGGGATATAGGGACAGAGAAAGCGACTTTGTTTTATACTATGTAGTGATGTTACTTCCTGATAATATAGCTTTCAATTAGTAAATGTTTTTTTTAAATTCTTTTTAGGCCTGTTCTCGTGGAAAAATTATAGCTTATGTGAAACCCAGGAAAGTACGCATTCCATTGGCAAAAGAATGTTTGTAAAACCGGTAGTATCGAAACCTATTTAATACAAATAAACGAATATAAAAATCAAATGTTTCCTCAATCCAGATTATTCCCGTTCCCGTGGGAATTACATAAAAAAACCTGTATGCAGCGGTTGCCTACGCGTATAAGACACCTACATACCAAATTTCAAATAGTGAGTGCCCAGTGGCGTTGCTACGCGTGTATTTACATCAATAAATATTAACAATTTTTTAAGTAAAAAGAAGAGTTATTTATATCAACACTAGCTATATACAGAGTGAATTTTTCAAATGGGCGTGGATGGTTCAATTAGAAACTATGAGGAATAGCGAAAAATACTCGAAGGAGCCTTCGGCCCGATTTTGAAAAGAACTGAAACTGCATCTTTGGATTTAAAAAAAAAATCCTGGCCAGGAAACGAACACGTTGATTTTGGAAAAAACACACACACTGTATTATGACACTATTCGATAGTGTCGCTAATAAGGATCGCGATGGCGAATGCTGGCAGCATTTCCCCTCTAGACAGCCAAGCTCATCCTTTGGGCGAAAAACCAGTCATTGGGTCGCCAGTGACCTCTATTTAATTATTTACTTAATCTTTTGAAGACTAACAGCTATAAATAACTACATTGTAATGCTTAGATGATAGCAGAAAGCCTATAGCTATACAATAAGTCTCCGCAGTTAAAAAACATAATCAGGCAATAGATATTCAGCATAATTAACATTTTAGTTACTATATTTCTATAGAAAAATTTCATTCATTCGCAACCGATTCAGTCAAACAACTAACTTCAAGAATTGCCGTGTTTCAGGATCCCAAGTGATGTATAACTTAATCTGAATCCCAAAATAACACTCAGTACAAGTTTCTCAAATATATATGTAAATGTATATAAATATTTAAACGAAATCACAGAAATCCTCTTTCTAATCGTATTACTGAGGCCACGAGAACCGCGAATATAAACCGCTTTCTAAGAGCAGATCTCAATTAGCTAGAGATAGTGAATGTTTAATCAGAACGGGAAATGGGTTATGCGGGTACGCAGTAGTTTTGGTCGGGGTGGGGTAGCAGTGACAGCGGGCTATATTATATTCGATGTTTCTAATTACTGTTTCATATTTGACACATGTCTGATATTGTAACATATTATTTAGGCACTGTTTTACAACATCATTTATATAAAAGAAGTTTCTTAAATATATAACACTAGCTTTTACCCGCAGCTTCGCTCGCGCACGTTATTTCACCCCCTTAAGGGTTGAATTTTGCAAAATCCTTTCTTAGTGGAGGCCTACACTTTATAAGCTATCTACGTGCAAAAACTCAAGTCTCTAGACCCAGCGGTTAAGGCTGTGCGTTCATATATCAACAATCAGTCAGTTTATCATTTTATATATTATACGGATGTTTCTAATTATTGTTTGATATTTGACACATATATGATTTTGTAACATATGATTTAGGCAGTGTTCTACAACACCATTTATGTATGAAACAATAGTTTCTTCAAGTATAACATTGAAGTCCTCATTTAACTAAATAATTGCGAACACCTTTGCCTTTCTGCTTAATACGTTCGTGATGAAATTTAGTAGAACCATTGTTCAAGCTGGTGTTTTCCGTGTAATCCCATTTTGATTTGGTCCAGTTCTGACAATTGCTTCAGTGATAAAACCATATAAGTCTTAAATTTGCATTAAGTATGTGCTCGACAAATGGACGAATAACTCAATATCACGTCAACCGATTTCGATGATTCTCTTTTAACCGACTTCAAAAAACGAAGACGTTCTCATTTCAACTGTATTTTTTATTACTATTCGTTGAAGTCGGTTTTTTTACTCTTTAGAGTTCTATTTTATTTAAAGTCGGTTGAAAATACTTCACTATTTGCCGCCTAGTCGACACTGAAGCTAACAGTGAGTCCCCACCCAGATAGAAACCAAATAAAGTTTAGCAAAACTTTGCTTGTTCATCGCTATGTTGAACCTTTATTAAACTTCTGATATTTGCGAAGTGTGGTGAGCACATTGAAATGAAATATGAGCATCGAGCACCATGTGTATTTAGTTTAAAATTTTGTTTAATTAATAAAGTCCGCTCAAATCTCATGTAGATTAATATATGAAATACTACCTTTTACCCGCGGCTTCGCTCGCACACATTTAATTCACCCCCTTAGGGGTTGAATTTTGCAAAATCCTTTTTTAGTGGATGCTTTACTGTATAAGCTATCTATGTGCAAAATTTCAAGTCTCTTGACCCAGAGGTTTAGGCTGTGCGTTGATACATCACCAATCAGTCTGCCAGTTTATCATTTTATATATATACTAGCGGATGCCCAGCGGCGTTGCCCGCGCGGATTCCGTTTATTCCCGTTCCCTTGGGAAATTCCGAAAATCCCTTCATAGCGGTTGCCTACGACATACTTAAGACACCTACATACCATATTTCAAATAGCGGGTGCCCAGCGTTTTCCCGCTTGGATTTAGTTTATTACCGTTCCCGTGGGAATTTCCAAAAATCCCTTCATACCAATTTCCTATGACATATCAGACACCTTCATACCATTTTTCAAGTTTCTAGGTGTTATCGTTTCGGAGTAGTAAGTATTTCTCTTTTTAACCAGTTTTTTTATTTTCCCGTGGGAATGAGATATTTTCCTGGAATAAAAAGTACCCTAGATGTTGACCCGGGTACTCAGCTATCTCCATACCAAATTTCATCAAAATACGTCTAGTAGTTTTTGAGTGATGCGTGCACAACCAGACAGACAGACAGACAAAAATTCCAAAAATTGGTGTTTCGGTATCTATATCGATAACTATATACACTACCGTTAAAATTTTCAAAAAATATTTAATGTACAGACACGGCCCCGTTAGAGTTTTATTATATGTATAGACTAGCAGCGCCCCGCGGTTTCACCCGCGTAGTTCCCGTTCCCGTGCCAATACGGGGATAAAATATAGCCTATGTGTTATTCTGATGTATAAGCTACATAACTGTAAAGTTTCATCAAAATCCGTTCAGTAGTTTTTGCGTGAAAGAGGAACAAACATCCATCCAGACATCCATACATCCAGACATCCATCCATACAAACTTTAGCATTTATAATATTAGTAGGAAGTAGGATAGATGAAAATTTTAAACAAATCTACACTACTATGCTACGAGTATTATAGGTACAACGCGTCACAGAACAAGCGCTAATCCTCATACACCCCAATTAGTATATTATTATAAAAAAAATATGATACATTCGTACTTTTGTTTTGTCCAACCAAAGTTCTTAAATAAAGAGCAATAACAGTACGTTTTCCATAGGTAGTTCTAAATTCAGCTATGGTAATTAATTTTTTGGAAAAAATTAACACATTAAAAATAACTGAAATCGATTAAGTAGTCGATACTGAACAAACTAATTTCAGGAATTGCGCTTATTCTGTTACATATTGTATAGAGGAAAGATTTGTATGTTATGACTTAGATTTAAAAAAATCTTTCATTAATATACAGCTTACTTTTTTGGGATTAACATGGGCTGTAATTTTACAACGGGAACAGGACTTACAAAGTCAAAATGTTTTATTTAAAGTTAGGACTTACTAGTCCAGTTATTGCTCTACCGCTGCAGCATGCATGGTTGAGGAGAAGAAGCGGGGAAAGAAACTCCTGGACTGGTCAAGGCACATACGATAGCGCTGGTTCTAGAACTATTAACTTTGCCGAAAAGTGCCATGAATGACGTATTTTAAACACTGAATATGGATTATTGAATATTACCATGGGAACCGGAAACAACAAAATAAACTTATTGATGTTTTCCATCACGTTTAGGGTCGAATATTCTCGTGAAGTGGGTATATCCAGCAATGGAATACCTCGGCCTACCCCGTCGGGGATAAAGGGCGTGAGATTATATTTTATTTATAATGATATTGTGTACAATACGGGTCGAATGTTCACGGACGGTCTTTGAGTATTAAACCAACAGGAGACGTCACGCGCACTAGTTTCTTAGCAAAAAAGTCTGCCAATTTCTGCGCGGGGGACCAGGAAACAAACACAAATAATGTTAAAACTAACGCATTTTTTGACAAAACAATTAAACACTAGCTTGAACTAGATGCACACAAATACATTCACCAATCCAAGAACTCCGTGAACTTGTTGACTGACACTTTTTTTTGGCAGAGGGGAACGCCTGTCAGTGGCGTCTCCGGTTGGTTTAATACTCAAAGCTGACAGGCCAAAAAAGTTTTGAGCAACGCTCATACCTGTTACATACAACTAGTTGTCTTGAGTTCACGGAGTGCTCGGATTGGTTGTTTTTGTGTGTGAATGTATTTGTGTGCATCTAGTTCAAGCTAGTGTTTAATTGTTTTGTCAAAAAATGCGTTTGTGTTAACATTATTTGTGTGGGTTTCCTCGTCCCAAAGAAACTAGTGCGCGTGACGTCTCCGGTTGGTTTAATACGCAAAGTGGACGATACACAAACCACAGGCTATTAATAAATAGGTACTTAAGTTTCTGCAAAACTCATTGGTAAATAATTGTCGGATACAGCACAAAACTTGAAGCGTACTTACAGAGTTCAAGTATTCTCGACTCCAAAAGTAATGAAATCAAGGGGGCGTGGCGAAGGATACTTGTCTTTGAGAAAAATTGTTGGCGGCTCCCCCAATTTTCCCATTACACTTCCAAGGAACTTTTTAGTGGGAAACGGAATATGATTTTAATTTGGTAGCGCAGGACTGTCGGGGAATTTAAAAGCTGCCAAGTGTGAGTCGGATTTGAGCAATGAGGGTTCCGTAGTACATTTATTTTGTATTTTATATACATAAAAGATAATTCTGGAAATGTTAGTTTGTAAGTAAGTAACAACTCTTTATTGTACACCAATAAATAAAGAAATCGCCTTAAGCGATAAGCTTTAGGCGATTTCTTCCAGACAACCTTAGGATGGATGTAACTGAGATAAATAGAGTTTGTATTGTTGTTTTTTCCGTTTATCATCATCAGCCTATATTTGTCGACTGCTGGACATAGGCCTCCCTTAATGAGCGCCATAGCGCCCTGTCTTCAGCTCGACGCACCCTTTCGCAGATCGTCGTCCCATCTGGCGGGAGGATTTTGCCGCTACTCTTATACTTATGATGTGAGTTGGTTCTGGTCGATTTAATTATTTATTTATTTTATTTATTTAACTTCATGTACCAAGAAAATGTACACATGGCGAACATAATGCCTAAAGGCATTATCTACCAGTCAACAGTTATTCTTGGTCAATGGGAAGTAGTTTTTGAATGTGTTAACTGATAAGCTTGATTTTTTCGAGCCTTAAAGGACCGTATACCTCAGTAAGTAGGTATTTGATAGTCATATCATTTGATATCTCCGAGTTCCTGAGAAAAGGGTAGTGACAGACAGACAAGGAAGTGATATTCAAACTGTTAGTTTTTCCTTTTCAAGGGTGGAACCCTAAAAACGACCATTCTATTATTATTTACTGACGAGTAGCACTCCGCAGTTTCAAAAGCGTAGTTCCCGTTTCTGTGGGAATACTGGGATAAAATATTGCATAATGTTACTCCTTGATAATGTAGCTCTCTATTGGTGAAAGTATTGTTAAAATCGGTTAAGTGGTTTAGGCGTGAAAGCGCAACTTACAAACAAAAACATAAAGTCATTTTCGCATTTATAATATTGAAGGATTACTCGAAATGTAATTTCCCTATCCTATCGTATTACAATCTAATCTCCTTACAGTCAACTATCCTGGTACGATGTACAGTCAAGAGCACGCTAAGCTTGACACAAGAGCTCAGCTTAAACTGGTAGTGTCAAGCTTGACTTGCTCTTGACTGTACTTACCTATTTTTTTTATAGGTTTTTATTTAGCTTTCAATGTATGTTTAGTCGGATGGAATCTTGCAACTCAATTTTGAAGAAAATATCTTCGAACGAAACTGAAATACGGCACAGTCAAAGTCAAAATCATTTATTTTCTGTAGGTATGGAAAATACACTTACAAAGTCAATAGTCTAATAACAAGGCACTGTAAACTCGGCTATGAAGATAGGCTAAACGTTAACAGCAGTTTATCTCAACCGACGATTTGCTGGTTCCAAATGCAGTACCCCGAGAAGAGCCCGCAATAAAGAATATATACATAAGTAAGTTTGGTGACAATTCAATATTATGATACTACCGAGCTGATCTGATGATGGAGGGAGGTGGATATAGCAACTCCTCAATGGCTACTCGCTAACCCTTCGAGTTTTGGCTCAATTTATTTTTTATGACAAGTGCCATTTTTTTTTATATAAAAAAAGGGGGCAAACGACAGACGGGTCACCTGATGGTAAGTGACTACCGTCGCCCATGGGCACTTGCAACTCCAGAGTCACAACTGCGTTGCCGGCCTTTGAGGTGGGAGTAGGCTATCTTTTTGATGGTTTGAAGGTCGTATCGATCCGGAAATACCGCCAACGACAATTTGTTCCACAGATCCGTTGCCATACTATATAAGTACAAACTTTTGTACAGCTTGTACTTTTAGTTTTACTACCAAATAATACACTTACACGTTTATGGAGTTCAAACTGAAAAAAAGATGAAAAACATTACATCTTTTTCCGGATTTCCGCCAACAAAAGAGGCCTTGGTAACTCAAGCTATATTTCATTAAATGTCAGTTCCTTTCTTTAATTTTAATGAAGGACAAAGCTCGTGTCAGTAAATGAATTCCTGAGACCTCTCGCGACTTGAATTCAATTTCAAAGTGCTTTTTTATAAGGCTAAGGAAGAAAATGGCTTGTGACATTTAATTGAAGCCGGGTATTTTAAAATGTGTATGTATGAGCAGTGATAGCCGGAACGGTTAAAGAGCCGGCCGAAAATCAGTGAGGCTCGGGTTCGAATCCTGGCATGTACTTACCAATAAGTTTAAAAAAAAAAACTTACGTACATATTTATCACTTGCTCGACGGTGAAGGAAAACATCGTGAGGAAACACGCAAGTCTCAGAATTAATTCTGAGACATATGTAAACAGACCCGGTCCGGCGATGGGCTCACCACCTATCACGTTTAGGGGTCTAATATATCTCGTGAAATGTGGCTATATCCAGTAATGGAATACCTCTGCCTACCCCCTCGGGGATAAAAGGCGTGAGATTATATTATTTTATATTATTTTAAAATGTAAAGTTTCTACTATGGTTGGGGCGTGTTCCTTGTTCAGCATATTCAGTTTTTCACGTTCCCGTGGGAATTTCAAGGAAAAATTAAAATGTATTTTATTCTGTAGGTAATAAGAATTACACTTAGAAAAGTCAATAGTCTAATAAAAAGGCATACTTAACTCGTCCACGAAGATTGGCTAAATGTAAACAGCAGCCCATCTCCACCGACGAGTTGCTGGTTCCAAATGTACCTACCCCGCGTGAAGAACGAGCAAGAAACTCAAGTGCAGCTCTTTTTAATCTCATGTCTTACTAATAAATATCGCTTACAATAATAATTATAATTAATAGCCTTACAGAGCGTCGATTCGGTTAATCCTATGCATGTTGGTCTACTAAGTAGTCTGTAATTTTATAGTAGCCTTTTTTATGAAATTTTTGCCTAACAAGGAAAAGATATTCGATTACTGGAAAATCCCACTTTTCTCTAGAATTGATCCCTATCTACAATTAAAATAGGAGTTTCAAACTAACTATTAGTGTAAGATTTTTTTAAAAGAATAACATTTCATATCAGCATTGCCGTACTAACAATAACCGCCTACTCCCACCTCAAAGGCCGGCAACGCAGTTGTGACTCTTGAGTTGCAGGTGTCCATGGGCGACGGTAGTCACTTACCATCAGGTGACCCGTCTGCTCGTTTGCCCCCTTCTCTCTTATAAAAAACCAATCGAAAAAACTAGTCTGCAACATACATACATAAGCTCACGCCTTTTTCCCGAAGGAGTAGGCAGAGACAACAGCCCGCCACCTGCTACGATCCTGGCATACCTCACTCGCCTCATCCACATCCATCAATCGGTTCATACTAGCTCGTCGGTTTCGGGTCTAGTCTAGTCTAGTACTATGCAAATATAAATGTAATAAATACTACAAAAATATTATCTCAAAATTATGACAAATCAGGCCTCTTTACAGACTTCAATATCCGAACTGTTCATCGTGTATATATAATTACAAACAGACGGCTGGTCGAGAAGCTTAATAGATTCAATAAAGTTTCAAGCTTGTTTATAGATCTTGATTGCAATTAGTAGCTATACAGGCTGCTTCGACTCGGATTAGTCGTTTGACACCGTTCAAGCTGACAATCTAATAAATAATACCGAAGCTCATTTCATATTTAAACATGATTTTATCTAAACTGACATAAACAGGTCAAATTGTAAGTCAGACGGTACTTAGTAGTAATATTTTAATATTAATTTTCTGTCTGATGAGACTTTTAAACGTTGAATGAAGGACATCCAAATGGATAACTCAATTTACTCTGTACAAAAGTATTTAAATTTTAAATTTGTTTTGTAAATTACAATTGTAATTAATTTTATATATTGAAATTTAAGTAAGTATAATCATTTATTAATAATTTAGTTTATTTATTAATTTATTCAAATATTTGACCGTAAATACCTAGTTCTATTGCTTGTTATCGTTTTAATTGCTATATGCCTCTTTTTGTTTTATTCTTTATTCATTTTCTGATGTCAAACGATCTTAATAAGTAGGTAGGTGCAAGTTAGTTTTGACAGCGATATGTGGAGACTTATCGTCAGCAACTTTTTAAATAGGAGCAACTTATCAACGTAATATATACTAATATTATAAGGAGGAAAGATTTGTATTTTTGTATGATTGTATCTTAAAACTTAAAAACGAATGGACCGATTTTAAAAATTCTTTCACCAATGGAAAGCTAGAATATTCCTAAATAACATAGGTTATATTTTATTCCCGTATTCCCACGGGAACGGGAACTACGCTGGTGAAACCGCGCAGAACCGCTAGTAATAATATATATTTCAAAACCCAAAGTGCAGCCGCAATTATGTTAGTGCTGCATTAACCCGCTTAATAAAAGTCCAACAACAAAGGGCTACCCATAGGAGGGTAAATATTAATAATTGACCACTATACGCGCCGAATAAGGTAAACGGGTGAGTTATTGCACCCGCGCGCCGTATGTTTGAGGTGGACAGCGATTTATTAGGCCCAAGTGTAAATGTACAGTGGGCTTCACCTAAGACCAACGATAAGACCATTTTTAGGGTTCCGTACCCAAATACTAAGACTTCGCTGTTTGTCCGTCCGTCTGTATGTCACCAGGCTGTATCTCAAGAATAGCTGGACAGTTGAATTTTTCACAAATTATGCATTTATGTTGCCGCTATAACAACAAATACTAAAAATAAAATAAATATTTATAACTCCCATACAACAAACGTGCTTTTTTGCCGTTTTTATAAATAACAGTAGGTACGGAACCCTTCGTGCGCGAGTCCGACTCGAACTTGGCCGGTTTTTTGTTTTTATATAAAACAATTAACAAAGAATCTCATGACTTTTATCCCCTCGAGGGGTACGCATAGTTGTTCTATTTCTGGAAATACTCACTTTTCACCAGTATTATTATTATTCTTTCTTCTTTATTCTCTCTTCCCGTGGTAGGCCCATCGTCGGACTGGGGTGCTAATCCACATGTCTCAGAGTTAATTCTAAGTCTAATGTTTTTCTTCACTGTTGAGCTAGTGACAAATATTTGCTAAGGTTTTAAAAATCATTGGTACATATTGGTACACGATTCGAGCCTTGAGAACGAGAATTTGAGACGACTGGCTAAAGTCCGAGCAAACACATTACCGCTAGTGAAATTATATTATCACGGGTTTTTACCAGGGATGTGACATAGATAAAAAAAAAAAATGTTTTTATTAATAATCGATTTTTGAAAAATATATTAATTTTATTAAAAATAATCGATTATTAAAAATCATCAAAATCAAAAAATATATTTTTTCAGTTACAAAAATCTATTAATATGTGTAATTTTGGATTGTTTCTTTATATTTATATAAAATTTATTAAATAAGCATAATTATTGTTTCTTTTATATTTTTAATTTAAGAATATATGTGAGAATATAATCGATTATTAAAAAATGATTGTTTAAAAAAATCGATTATTCTAAAAATCTATAATATATTATATTTTTCACATACCTGGTTTTTACAATAACACTGCGACATATACACACCAAAAACTTTACCCTCCTGGTATAGTCAGGAAATAAAAAACACTTTCTTTTTCTTTGTAAGCTACCAGAATTTAAGTAACGACTCAATAAGCGCTACCAAAGAAACCAATTTGCTGTTATATTACCAGCATTGCGGTAACAATGAAAAAAGTAACTCCAATATAACTTCTTGGCATAGCTTTAACGTAATTCATTTTCCGCGGGAAATATAAATAATTTCGGGGCCGAATGTTTGGGAATGCGTACTTTGCCTGTTTATTGTGACTCCACACAGTTTTATTAAAAGCATTAACCGAATCTATTATACGAATTGAAATATCTTTTTTATGAGTGCCTGTGTGGTCCTATATAACTTTACTAGTGCCTATGTTGTAAAGATGTTATGGCGTACAAGAGTGCCTATTGCGACACACCTACCACTTTTAGTGTTGCGTCCTAGTGTTGTACTATTTATATCCTAATATCGATAACACAAAAACAATATACTATTAATGAGACTCAATAGTATCGACCGTCAAAAGGCTATCTGGTAAGCCTGTGTAGTGTATATCTGTACTAATATTATAAACAGGAAAGATTTGTATTTTTGTAAATTTGTAACGAATAAACTCAAAAACTAATGGACCGATTTAAAAAACTCTGTTACCAATGGAAAGCTAGATTAACCATGAGTAACATAGGCTATATTTTATTTCCGTATTCAAACGGTAACGGGAACTACGCGGGTGAAACCGCGGGGCGCTGCTAGTATAGTAAGTTGATAGTAGGTATTGAGTGAATCTTATTATACATATTAGAGCTTTTGTGCTAGTATTACAGTATCGATATTTCGACTATTGCTCGACTATATAGGATATCGATTTACAACACTATTGGGTTCCTAAAACGAATTTGGGAATAGCTTCAGCGTCTGCATGTCTGTGGCAGGTTTGTTTGAGACAGATTTTACAGAAAAATCTTGGTAAAATTTTGTAATTCGTAATGTGTTCTACAGAATGCATTTCGGTAGCATGAAACTGGTAGTGGGATACAGGAATACACTTTTTTGATTGTGGAGATCAAGCACGAAAATTTACATTTCTTTGTTGTAAAAGATCACATAGTGTTATTTTACACAGAGGACACAGATAAGGTCAAATATAAGACAACCTTACCTAAAAGAAGTCTAATCACTGTATAATCACAACACAGCTTGGAAGCACAAATGCAGGCAGGGATTTCCACTTTGTTTTTCAAAATGTCACACTTGCTTAAAGATACTTTGAAAAATGTCATTTTGTGTGTACGACATTAAGCGCCGATCCTATTTTTCTGAGTCCTAAACGAGGCATACCCTACTGCACGACCAAATGCTGTACCATGGTGTAACTTATTACTATTATTCCCCTTTATCATCAAGATATATTTATAGATCTAGCAGCATCTAGATCTACTAGCAGTCCTGCGGAGTTTCACCCTCGTAGTTCCCGTTCCCATGGGAATACGGGGATAAAATATATCCTAAGTTACTCAATGATATTGTAGTTTTCCATTAGTGGAAGAATTTTTAAAATCGGTCCAGTAGTTTTTGAGTTTATTCGTAACAAAGATACATTACTTTTTTATAATATTACTGTAGATAAACATAAAGACACGAAACCAAGTAACATGTTAATGACCACAAATGTGGACCACAAACAGGAACCAAACCTACAACTCCTGGCTTTACCAAAGCCTACATAAATAACTGCTGGAAATAAAGCAAAAAGATTTCCACAAAACAAGACATCATCTCAAAAGGGCAAAACAGAAACTGTGTCAGATTCTAAATTCAAAAAATTAAAAAGTAAAAAGCTAAACGACATAAATCAACACCTACGCGGACAAAGGCCGGAGTTCCCCAAAAGGGCAGTTCTCACAAAAATGCGCATTGTTCTTTCATATTCATTTTTTTTAAAGATAAACCTTAGCTTGGGCACACATTACTACAATGCCAATGAAAGCGCTGATGTTCTTGTGTGTAGCCTTTATGAATCGTGCCTCTTTTGAGTCAATCCACGTATTATAACAAATGCGAAAGTAACTTTGCCTGTTTTTGTTACTTTTTAGGGTTCCGCACCTAAAAAGGAAAAAAGGGGTCCGTTATAGGTTCACTCTGTTACCCTTTATCTCGTGAACGCGTAGAGTCATCATATAAAGTTGAAATTAAAACCATATGAAAAAAGATGTGAAAAAAATCCAACTTCTAAGTTAACTTATAAAAATATCGGCCGTTTATGCTGCAAAAAGGATACGTTTCGATACTCTCAAGGGAATCAAAATTCATAGGGTACTTCCCCTTGACCTAGGCCTATGAAACTTGTCAAGTAATATCGTCTTATACTACAAGTAGATACAGGGAAAAATCTGAAAAGTATACTTTTATAATTAAATCTAAAAAATATAGTCGAGGTCATACCATCGAGGTATATACGAGTATAATACTACGGGAGCCCCGCGATTTCACCAGCGTAGTTTCCATTCGAGTGGGATATATACGGGGATAAAATATAGCCTATGTTACCCTATGTTAGGGTATATTCCGTTGGGAACGGGAACTACGCGAGTGAAACCGCGTGAAACATGTAGTTATTAGCTATCTGTCGTCAGTTTACTATCTCACTAGATTAATTATAAATTAACTGTTTATAACTAAATGCTTTTATGCATATAAAAATGTTGTTACGAAAATATATATCACAAGCGCTTCCGTGTTTCGGAAGGCACGTTAAATGGTTGGTCCCGGTTTTCGTTGTGTTTACGCACAATGGAAGTCGTTAAGCCATGTCAGATACCCTTGGGTGGCTTGAAAAATTCTGACTGTTAAGTGGCCACTAGCTTAACACCATCTCCCAATCCGCGGTGGGCTCGCGTGGGAGATTATAGCCCATACTTCCTCATTTGTGAGGAAAGACCCTTAGCTCAGCAGTGGGCTGTTACGAGTTGATGATGAACGGTTTATAAATAAATCCGTTGACATATTCATGACAAAATAAGTTACTAACATCTTGGCAAAGGGGGACTAGTACTCGTACAAGCCGTAACCAAGTTTAATAATGCCAGTTCTATTTGGGTTTTATTATCTGTAGGTCGACCTCCCGCGGCGCCAGTCTCTTTTGTTGGGCTCCGAATATTACGATCCTTGCCGAGAATTAAAAAAAACTTTAAGACTACACCTGTTCTTTGTGAGCACTGAATAAAATTGCATTCTTGAGTCAAATTAAGTTAATACTTGACACGTTTAAGGAATTTGTTTACAAGGGATTTTGCTGCTTGTTATAAATTGACTTGTATTTGATGCTTCGTTTTGGTTAGTTTTTTAAAACCGGTTTTTACCTTCACATGTTAGTATGTAAGAATTATAGTAACTTAAAAAAATTATTGACTGCAATATTATACATCCACATACGTGCTTCTACATAATATAATAGAGTTGCGTGTATCTACATATAATAAAGCAATGTGACAATGACATAGTGTAGTCGTGCAAGCGGTAAGTGGCATTCGAGTTCAAAGTTGCAAGATTTTCGGTATTTTTAATGGTGACTTACCGCAGTTGCAAATATAATTGAAACGGGTAGTTACCGCAATGAATACAGTATGCAAACGAAGCAGTATATTTGTGTTTGTATTGTTATTTAGCTTGTTTTTGTTATTTTAAGCTATTTCTGTTTAGTTTCTATAATACCTACCTACTTACTTGTTAGACTGAAGAGAGTCCTAGTTTATATTTATTTTAAGAACTTTCGTATGTAACCTACAGCCATGCAATAAATATTTTTAAATTTGGAATTTTGCCATTTGTTAAAAAAAAGAGCAAAACTTTTAAATTTTCAAATGTCAATCAATATATTTTTTTAAGTTTATTCTACGACTCGATCTCAAAATTAATCGATTATCACGAATCAAAAATATAACCTAGCCTTTATAAATATTAATAATTACTCTAGAGACCCCTCTAAACATTTTTTTTTTCTCGCCCAGTAAACTTTTTATTTGGCACAGACTGGAAAGCAATGAATAGCGGAGCGTTCTGTCTGTCAGGACGGTCCAATTAAAATGGAATTTAAAAGCCAGTGCCTACTGCAGCAGATCAATCAGCAACCGAGTTCGCTTAATGGAAGTTTTATCCATCTATTTAAAGAAAACAGTGTATTCGTAGTGCTCGTGCTGCGATACCAGTGTACTTGGAACGATTATACTAGTCAAGAAAAGTCAGTGAATGGGTATCCTAGAGGCATTATATCGTGCGGCGGCTTCGTGCCTACTTGGTTGGATATCCCATCTAAGTAATAATCTCACGCCTTTCATTCCCGAGGGGGTAGGCAGAGGTATTCCATTACTGGATATACCCACATTTCACGAGATACATTGGACCCCTAAACGTGATAGGTGGTGAGCCCATCGCCGGACCGGGTCTATTTACACATGTCTCAGAATTAATTCTGAGACCTGCGGGTTTCCTCAAGATGTTTTCCTTCACCGTCGAGCTAGTGATAAATATGTACGTAAGTTTTTGAAAAACTCATTGGTACATGCCAGGATTCGAACCCGAGCCTCACTGATTTTCGGCAGGCTCTTTAACCGTAAGGGCTATCACTGCTTATATTATATCCCATCTATACGCATGAAGCGCCTCTAAAGATCTTTTATTATGCGCACCACCAAGGAGTCCTGCCGGCGTTAGTATTTCAGTTCATACAATGCAATACAAAATCTGACTGTAATTCACAACTTCGACATTTATTAAAAACAACACAATATGTATGTTCATGTAACCCGTCAGCCTTTAAGGCTCGAAGAGGCATGCGGTGGGCTCGCGTGGGAGATTATAGTCCATACTTTCGCATGTGTAAGGAAATACCCTTAGCTCAGCAGTGGGCTGCTACGGGTTGATGATGATGATGATGATGATGAAGAGGCATCTTCTGGGCAAGCCCTCTTAGGCCCCGTATAGGCCAATCCGAAACCATAACAGCTAGACACTTGAAATATGGTATGTTGGTGTCTTATATATCGTAAGCAACGGCTATGAAGGGGTTTTTGGAAATTCCTACGCCTATTGCGGGGGGAATTTCCAAAAATCTCCTAATAATAAACTGGATACGCGCAGGCACATACTATCATTTATAAAAAAAAATATTACGAGAGCCTCCATAATTAACCAATTTTAAAGAAATGGCAGACAGATGGACATTCATCCCGCAAAAGCTAGTACCTAATGTAGTATTAATATCCAAAAAGCCGAGCAAAATTCTAGGCGACAACCTTGACATAATACCTGTGAGCTGTGTCAATATAATATTTAGATCTTGTGTACAGTCTGTCTGAAGGTCAGACCGAGCTTAAACCTATTTCATCTATATTTTAGGGTTCCATACCTCTGTAGCGACACTACAATAGACGCCAATAGTTCTAAACCGCGCTATCGAAGTTTTCTAATGAGTTTGTATAAATACAACTGTCCAACATCAACCGTCAGACCGCGGTCCCCAGGCACGATCACCTCGTCTTAAGGAAGATCTTCTCTTTTCACGATGGAGGAGCATTCCACCTCCGCTCCTCCGTACGTCAAAATGACAAAAGGAAACCTTGTATCATATATCTGTCTTCGGTACGTCTATCAAGACCCTGTTTCTCAGGAACTCTTGGAGGCATGATCGTGAAATTAATATTAAATACTCAGAATTGAAATCTCTTGAAGATGTAAGAAAATCAAACTTCTAGGTCAACGAAATCAAAAGATACATGCTTTTTAGCATATTTTGCAAAAAACGTATATAAAACTGGCAAGAAACCCTGGACAAATAATCTAGAGATTTGGCAAGAAACAATGTTTTATAATACTAAATAATATATATATATATACGAATATTAAAAACAATTGTCCCATTAAAAATTAAACATAAATATAAAAATAACTATGAAAAATTATTCTATCATTGTAAAATCCTCAATATTTATGACAAACTACAAGTCACAATTGTAACAGAATATATAGACAAAATTGAATTATTAGAGAAATACGTATAATACACCTAGTAACCTGCGTCAGCTGTACAGACTACCTATATATAAAATTCCTAAGTATAGCAATGTATATGGAAAGAGACACTGGAGGTGCTTCCTACCCTCGGTAATGAACAACCTACCTATAGATATAATCAATAAAATTTGTTGTAAAAGCACTAAGCAAGCCCATTCTATTTTAAAACTGAACCTCATAAAACAACACGATGGGGACCTGCGACTCAAATGTAACTACAATCAGTACCTACCGCGTCAACTTGTTAATCAAGCTATGAATAATAACTACCTAACTACCGCACTGCAAGCGGAACACTAGGCGCACGTAATCTTTGTAGATCTAGATCAAGCACCCAGAAAGGAATGTAATAGAATAAGTTCTTTTTTACAATAAACAGATTTAAATTTATTTTTTTTTTGTAAAGGGAAAAATCCTATAACACGTTACAATAACACAAACACTTTATTATTAAAGTTTCCCTTGAGTTGCTTGCTGGCTCTTTTCGGGGTACTGCATTTGGAACCAGCAACTTGTCCGTGGAGATGGGCTGCTGTTTACATTTAGATATTCATGGACGAGTTTAATGTGCCTTGTTATTGACGTTTAAAAATGTATTTCATATACTATAATAATAATAATATAATCTCACGCCTTTTATCCCCGAGGGGGTAGGCATAGGTATTCTATTACTGGATATACCCACATTTCACGAGATATATTGGACCCCTAAACGTGATAGTTGGTATTTTATATAGCTATTGAAAAAATGAATTTTGAATTTGAATTCGTTTAATATTTATCAAGAAATCCCACAAAGAAACCAAAAACAAATCTACTATACCTACTACTTGTTTTAGGCACAGAACAATCTCCAGCTAATTCAAAGTTACACGAAGCTACGGTAGCGAAGATTGCGGAAGGAGCTAATTTATACAAACAACAAACAGGTTTTATGGACGTCTTATGGCTGCTTGCCTTCTTAATTTCATATTTCACTTGTTTTTCATTAAACTCCCACTTTTTATTGTTGTGCTTTGACGAAAAACAACTTTGGTTACAACGGGAGGCGTTTTGATGTTTTGTATCATTCAAGAGTTTCAATCTTCTTTACGTAGGCGTATATTTTGACTGGCCTGTTGACTTAGCTGGTAGTGACCTTGCCTTCAGAGTCGTAGGTCAACATTTTGTTCAAGAATATTTCTATTGGTTTCGTATCTTGATGTTTAATATTTATTAAACATACATACATACATACAGCTCACGCCTTCTTCCCGCGGGGGTAGGCAGAGACGATGGATCGCCACTTTGCCCGATTTTTGCACACTTCCCTCGCTTCCTTCACATTCATAAGCCTTTTCATGCACGCTCTTTTATTCTTTGCACTCTTGACCCCAGCTTTTCAAAGGACGTCACTAATTTGATCCGTGAACGTCCTTCTGGGGCTTCTGTAAAATTTATTTAAGTTCCATATAGTTTTATCCCTAGTACACTGTCTGCCTAGTTTGGGACTAAATAACCGTGTGTGAATTGTGTTGTGTTTCACTATTGTGGTATCTATATATAACTAGTGGCCCGGGCAGACGTCGTTCTGCCACCGTATAAACCATCCCTGGACCCACTCTAACCCACACAAAAAGTTTCATCAAAATCTGTCCAGCCGTTCTGGAGTTTTAATCAGACTAACGAACATCAATTCATTTTTATTTATATAGATATATTATTAGTATAACTAAAGAGGAATGATTTAAATTTTTGTATGTTTGTATAAATATTATTGTATGTTTCAGCACAACTATACAATAAAAAAAAGGAACCGTTTCAAATATAGTATTTCAATAAAGTGGTTTCATTATTGAATGTATGTCTACTTTCGTTCTGTGAAAAAGAATATGGCGGATTCAATTAAAATCCATGGGTAAATTTAATTGCATCCTCTCAGCATATCTTTTGAAAAATGAAAACAAAATGAATTTTTACCTAACAATTAGAACGCCGGAAGTTAGGTCTGTCTAATTAATTATAAATTACGTTTTTTGATGTCGGCACAAGATGTAAGGGGCGTCAGAAAAACAACGAAAGACCTGTATTTGCATAATTAGATTTGCAAAGAAGTCGGACCGTGTTTATAACTAGCTTGACGGTGAAGGAAAGCGTAAGGAAACCCGCAGGTCCCAGAATTAATTCTGAGACATGTGTAGCAGCACCCTTCTGTCGAACTCTGGCAGTTCCCTAAGGAAGGACATATGATCGGAAACATCACAACAAAATCTATATACATAAAATGATAAACTGACTGACTGATTGGTGATGTATCAACGCATAGCCTAAACCGCTGGGTCTAGAGACTTGAAATTACACATAGCTATCTTATACAGTGTAGGCACCCACTGAGAAAGGATTTTGCAAAGTGAAATAAACGTGCGCGAGCGAAGTCGCGGGTAAAAGCAAGTATAATAAAAATCTCCTATTACGTCACAACAAAATCTAATCAAAATCTCCTATTCCTTTCAGTTGAAGTACACTTTTCTTCCATCTATGAGCGCTGGTACGAGGATATATGGTAGGGGACATTCTTTTCTATTTCGAGAGATAACCTCCTACAAGGAAACTCACTTGACTCACCATTGCTCAGGAGAAACCGTAACTTAGGGATGTTACGGATAAGAAATTCCGGATATGGATTCGGATATATTGATAATGTTATATCGGTTTCGGTTACGGATATTAAATTATTGTAGTTCCCGTTCCCGTGGGAATGCGGGGATAAAATAGCTGATAATGTAGCTTTTAATTGATAAAAGAATTTTTAAAATCGATGTAGTGGTTTAGGCGTGAAAGCGAAACAAACAAATGAACTCAATTTTGCATTTATAATATTTAGGAAGTTAGGATTATGCAATAGTGTCGGATAGTTTCAATAACGGATAAGTAACATACAAATAAGTACTATAATTTATATTTATGTAACTACTAATATTTACAATATAAGGATTTCATTTTATTTCTAGGTTATCATTTGGTTCTATCATCACAGAAACCAAAGCGTATAAAGTTACTAATAGCTACTCATTTTTAAGTTGATAATACTCGAGACTAAAACAGAATTACAATAATCACAAAAACTTTTCCTAATGTGTAACATTTTAAGTTCACCCTATCCGAAATCATACTTAACTTTCATATCGGATTCGGTTTTTGTTTCTGATCGATTTTTAGGGTTCCGTACCTCAAAAGGAAAAAACGGAATCCTTATAGGATCACTTTGTTGTCCGTCCGTCCGTCCGTCTGTCAAGACCCTTTTTCTCAGGAACGCGTGGAGGTATGAAGCTGAAATTTATATCAATTACTCAGGTCTACTGTCCCTTGAAGCTGTGAAAAAATCAAACTTCTAAGCCAACGCAATCAAAAGATACAGCCGTTTATGCCGCAAATTTTCGACACTTGCAAGGGAATCAAAACCTACAGGATGCTTCCCGTGAACTCAGAATCTTGAAATTTGGTACGAAGCAACGTCTTATAGCATAGATAAAGGAAAAATTACGAAAACCATAAATTTGCAAGGTTGTACGGAACCCTCGGTGCGCGAGTCCGACTCGCACTTGGCCGTTTTTATTTCGGATATCCGATTATATGGGTTACGTAGCTCCACAACATCCCTGCTTTCGACCACTGCGCTTGATAAAGGTGGTTTTGGAACCGCAGGGAGTAATTTATTCTGTTTATAAAATGGTGTTATCTATCAGTGTCAGCTGTAAACCATAATATTACATGCTGACTGCATTTTCTCTTTGAATCTGGATTATACTTTTAGCTATTTACTGCCAGCCTTGTGCAGGTATTCACGTATGACAAAAAAAAACAACTCATGCTTTATACCCCCGAGGGGGTAGACAGAGGCATTCCATTTCTGGATATACAGACTTTTCACGAGATATTCTTTGGACCCCTAAAGTATGTATGTTTTTTTGGTATGTTAATTCATATTGCCGTCAAATTTGAAGAGATTTAAAAAAAATGTTCGAACTGGTATACAAAGGTGGTCCCAATTAATTGTCAATTTTATGAATATTTTAACCGCGAATATGTAGATAAACAGAATCACTTTTAGGAGAGTCTAACGAGACAAGTATATCAGGGGAATTTAAGTGGCCGAGTCGGCAGAGGGCGACCTAGGCGTACTTACATTTTTTTTTTATAAGAGAAGGGGGCCAACGAGCAGACGGGTCACCTGATGGTAAGTGACTATCGTCGGCCATGGACACACCTGCAACTCAAGAGTCACAACTGTGTTACCGGCCTTTTAGGTGGGAGTAGGGGGAGAGGGGAGAGGAGGGGAGGGGGGGTTGGGGCCTCCGGTTACCTCACTCACTCAGCGAAACGCAATGCATTACTTTACGCTGGTTTTCTGTGAGGCCGTGGTATCACTCCGGTCGAGCCGGCCCAAGCGTGCCGAAGCATGGCTCTCCCACGTACAAACACATCGTCGACATCACGTTACATCGATCAGATCGGCGATATATTGAAGAAAAGTCAAGAGTACCTACCTGGAAGTGACGAGCATGTATGAACCGATTGATGGATGTGCATGAGGCTCGAGAGGTGTACCAGGAACGTATCAGGTGGCGGTGTATATTTGCTTAACCCCTCGGGAAAAAGCCCCGAGCTTATGTATGTATTATTTTATTTATAATATAAATTAAAAAAATACGGGTAAGACGCCCGCTTCTCAAAATGATAATCACGTTTAGGGGTCCAAAGAAAATCTCGTGAAAAGTGGGTATATCCTGAAATGGAATACCTCTGACTACCCCCCTTGGGTATATATTATTTACACCCTACTGTTCAATCTGAAGTCACTAGCAAAATCAAAGTCACTAGCAAAATCAGTAATCGGTTTTTTCAAGATGGCGGCGGGCGCGGAGGGGGGGGGGGGAATTGTGCATTTTGCATTTTAAACACTTAACAACCATCCTAGACAACATGTAAAAAATTTAGAACTACCGGACCGTTTGTAAGGTATCAGCTCTCTATTCACTGGGTTACAGCGAGTCTCTTCACAAAAGCTCACAAACGAAGTTTCGCTATCAAGTCTCCCTTTGATATGTGTACGGAACCAAAAAGATCCCGTTCAACCATGTCGCGGGATAAATTCAACCCGCCTACAATTACACGGGCTAATTATTATTCAGTACAAAACCCACCTTATTACGTATTCCCTTGCCGTCAAAAGATACTTAATAAGTGGGTTGCTGACACACCGCCGAGTGTCAGGCTCAAAAACTATGACATTTTATGGTAGACTAGCAGCGCCCCACCGGGTTCATCCGTAGTTCCCGTGGGAATACGAGGCTAAAAATTATAGCCTATTTTACTTCTAAGAAATTAAGCTTTGCATTGGTGAAAGAATTTAAAAAAATCGGTCTATTCGTTTTTGAGTTTCTTCGTAACAGAGATACAAACATACAAATCCTTCCTCTTTATAATCCTACTGATATAATAATCGCGAAAGTTTGTATGTATGGATGTTTGTTCCTCTTTCACGCAAAAACTACTGAACGGATTTTGATGAAACTTTACAGTTATATAGCTGTTACATCAGAATAACACATAGGCTATATTTTATCCCCGTATTCCCACGGGAACGGAAACTACGCGGGTGAAACCGTGGGGCGCTGCTAGTGTTAGTATAGATATAGAATAAGATCCGGCTGCAGAATTAGTGTAGGGATCGAGTATATGCTACAAACCAAATTTTTACGCATATTTATGATTAGGAGAATATATATCTAGCAGGTTGCCCTATCGAAATATCGCCGCTAGTATTTTTAGTAGATGAGATCTATCAAAGAAGTAGCGCCGCGCCCGCGCTTCACCTCCGCCCGACGCTTCTTGTATTTGTCCCGCGCCTTAGTCATCTTGTTTCCATGCTTTACAAAGTCGGGAATTTGCATTTTTAAATTTACTTTTTACTATTTACAATTGAACAAACATCGTTTGAATTATCGCAAGTAAGTAAGTAACAACTCTTTATTACCAAAAAAACAAATGCAATAAGTGTCAAAATGATCAAAAAGAAGTACAATGGGTGGTCTTATCGCTTAATCGTTAGGCGTTTCTACATAGTAGTAGGTGGAAAATAAATACGGCACTCTAAGAAAATTAGGCACTCCTATACAGAGAAACTACTGCCTAATAAATTACTCATGCTATTTCACCTCCATTAATCTCTATTGTGCGTGAGCTTACTAGGCTAGATTTTCGTCCTGTCAGACCGTTAACATTCAGTCTAGACTAATAGATAGCTTTTAGACTTCCTACCTACCTCTTGTTGGAATAGACTAAAACAGATCTATCTCATTTCAACATAATAATCTATCTCTTTCTTACATATAAATATTAGTTTTTATAATGAATGAATGATTAATTGTATTTGTCTGCATTCAGTAGTTACTTAACCATAAGCTCTGAGTTGAACCACACGCGTCCCTTAACATCTATAACTGTTACCAGTTAAAGAGCCCGCTTCTCATGATAATAAATCAGTGAGGCTCGGGTTCCAATCCTGGTATGTACCATTGAGTTTTTCAAAAACTTAAGTTCATATTCATCACTAGCTCGAAGCTGAAGGAACAGATCGTGAGGAACTGAGAATGTGCAACAGACCCGGTCCAGCAAGGGCTCACCATCTATCACGTTTAGGTGTCGAATATTCTAGTGAAAAGTTGGTATTTCCAGAAATCGAATACCTCTGCCTCCCCTCGGTGGTAAAAAACGAGAGATTTTTTTAACTTATTTACATTGTCTTTTAATTTCCTAAACATATTTACTAGTAAGACATGAGATTAAAAAGAGCTGCCCTTGAGTTTCTTGTTGGTTCTTCTCGGGGTACTGCATTTGGAACCAGCAACTCGTCGGTGGAGATGGGCTGCTGTTTACATTTAGCAAATCTTAATGGACGAGTTTAGTGTACCTTGTTATTAGACTATTGACTTTTTTAAGTGTAATTCTTCTTATTATTATTATTTTTTTATAAGAAAAAGGGGGCAAACGAGCGGACGGGTTGAGCTGATGGTAAGTGACTACCGTCGCCCATGGACACCTGCAACTCAAGAGTCACAACTGCGTTGCCAGCCATTACCTACAGAAGTAAAACCTTCTTATTTTATTTATTTTTTTGTAGAAAGATAGCATCAAACTCTTTAACCCGAAACGGTTACAAAGCTGCGGGTAAAATCTATTTGAATATAAACGGACGGATAAATGCGTAAGACAGAAATAATTTGCGTGAGCTGAAATAACGAAATTCAGTCTACCAGATAAATTAAATTACGAAAATTAAATATCCTCGGTAGGGATGGGTATGAATGCTACTTTAAATCATTTGAAATTTCACAGAAATAGATTTTTCATTGGAAATGAAATCTACACTAATATTTGGAAAGAATAAAAGATAATACTGGACCGATTTTAAAAATTCTTTCGCCGATGGTAAGCTTAGTCTTCTGAGAGTAGCATGGGCTATCATTTTCAAACGGTAACTGGAAAAACGCGGGTGAAATCGCACGGAACAGCTAGTGTGTAATATTAAAAGTGAAATGAAATTTTACATGATTTGAGATTTCATAAGTAGCAGGTTTGACACACAAATAATTGCTTTCAGTGCAAATGACTAATGAAATTTAAATTAATTTATTTTTTATTATAATTTATTGATAAATAAAAAATAAATAAAATTATCATTTATCTTTCATCACAATGTCTGGCTTATCATTGAAAAATTCATTTATTTATAATAACAGTAAAGGTGAGTAGCAATGTCAAAATCATTTATTTTCTGTAGGTATAAAAAGTACATTTAGAGTCAATAATCTAATAACAAGGCATTCTAAACTCATCGAGCAGTGTGACGTATTAATATGTATATACATTTCGTATGATTTTTCATCGACCCATCTCTAATCCGGAGGTAGCGTTGCCAGGCGTCCGGATAAAGCCGGAGATAGTTCGGCTTTTTGATTGCGCGTCCGGCCAAAATAAACGGTGTCCGGCCTGTCTGGCTTTTTTTAGGCTTTTTACATTTCGCAAACGAGTACAATTTTGACTGATGACTTTATTTGACTGATTATTGATTAAGCACATAGACTGATTAGGCATTCGATTTTATTTTTATTGCATTAGAATTGAACAAGATTTATGGTAATCTTTAAAAACGCTTGATTTTACATACATTTTTTTGTCCTAACTACTAATACTGAGACACAAAATCCTCAATAATGTAGGGTGTCCCGACTATCCGGGCTTTTTGCACAAATGTCCGGCCAAACTAGCTGGTCTGTCCAGCTATTAGGTTTGGCGACTTGGCAACCCTACCCGCAGGCATCATTTTCTCGCAAATGGCGATTAAATCGAGTGCCTACCTCGCGGGGCTGTTAAATTTGAGTTACGATTACGCCTTGTAATTGTATGCGCATCTGTCACTCCGCGCTCAGGAATTATTGCTTAATCTATACCAGTCACGCAGTCACGCGTTAATCTTAATAAGTATTTTCCTTGTCACGAAGGAAAGTCACGTTTCGTCGCCCATCGTTTTCTTTCTTAGGCCTATGTCACACTCAGCGGATTTTAACATTTTAAGTAAGGAGGAACGGCGGTGGGATGCTCCTCCATTGTGAAAAGGGAAGATCTACTTTTAGGCGAGGTGATGGTCAAAAGTCAAAAACATTTATTTTTGTAGGTATAGTAGATACACTAAGAAAAGTTATTGACTTTTCTAATAACAAGGCACTCTAAACTCTTCCATGAAGATTATCTGAATGTAAACAGCAGCCCATCTCCACCGACAAGTTGCTGGTTCCAAATGCATTACCCCGGGAAGAGCCAGCAAAAAACTCAAGGGCAGCTCTTTTAATGCCTTATGCTCTGCGCTCATGTCTTACTAGTAAAAATGGTTAACATTATACTTAATTGCCTTACATAGCGTCAAGTCGGTTAAAACCGCGGGGCGCTGCTTGTTAATAATAACGGTGTGAGGCACAGCAAATCTCTTAATGGTTTTCGGATTGTAGAACTCATAAAACAAAACTTTGTTCATGGGTGGACCGATTGATTTAGACTGCTCTAATAAATGACGCTATAACTTGAGACATATTTCAGTATTTCCATTCCTGAAACACATGAAAGTTCCCATAAAATACATTAAACGATTCGTTTTCGAATTGAAAACAAATGTGCCGTGAAGAGAACGAGCGAACTTTTCATGTTCACAACTGCGACCCGTCTTCCGGTCAAAATAACTATATTTATGATAGAGAAGGTTCCGTATAAAAAATAAGAAAATTGTTACTGTATATTTCGCAATTTACAAACGTACACAGTTTTGCGTCATGCACATTTTGCTACATGCATATTTGGAATTTAAACATTTTAATTTTTTAAATCTGCCCCTTTTCGATATTTGAAAATTTTGAAATCTGCACATTTTGCTACCAGCTGCAGCAGTGTAAAATTTGTGATCCGTACGTTTTGTTATTTAAACTTTGTGCTAGGTAATGTGATTAGTCGGCATTCTGAAACCGTGTGTAAATAAATAAGTTGAGTTAAGACAAATTTTTATAAAGGGTGTCGTAATAAAGTCCTAAAATACTAGTGAAAAGTATGTAGAAAAAATGGGTAGGTGGTAGAAGGTAAAGCGATAACAACACCCATTGTACTATTTTTAAACAGTTATGGTATTGCACTTTCAGGAATTTGCGTTTCGTTGAGTGAGTGAGGTAACCGGAGGCCCCAATCCCCCCTTCCCCTCCCCTCCCCCTACTCCCACCTCAAAGGTCGGCAACGCAGTTGTGACTCTTGAGTTGCAGGTGTCCATGGGCGACGGACGTCACTTACCATTAGGTGACCTGTCTGCTCGTTTGCCCCCTTTTTATCATAAAAAAAAAAAACATCTGCCTACCTCTTATGGCGACGCTCATAAAGGCGGGACCATATGTTTTTTATTTCAATTTATACGATACTACAGACAAAGGGTTTTCCACCTCTCTGCGGTACCCTAAAAACGGTAGTGTTTTAAAGGGAACTCATAAATATAGGAGAAAGTTTGTTAACTACATTTTGTCAGAATGCCAAACTATTTCTCAGTTCCGAGAAACTGAATATTGACATTTGTTTAGTCTATAAGAAATACGAGATATTGATGATGTTTTATACTTCTTCTATAACTTTAACTTACGTACATATTTATCACTAGCTCGACGGTGAAGGAAAACATCGTGAGGAAACCCGCAGGTTTCAGAATTAATTCTGAGACATGTGTAAATAGACCCAGTCCGGCGATGGGCTCACCACCTATCACGTTTAGGGGTCCAATGTATCTCGTGAAATGTGGGTATATCCAGTAATGGAATACCTCTGCCTACCCCCTCGGGGATGTAAGGCCTGATATTATACTTATACATAAATATAGGAGAAAGTTTGCTAACGACATTTTGTCAGAATGCCAAACCATTTTTCAGTTCCGAGAAACTAAATATTGACAGTTGTTTAGTCTATAAGAAATACGTGATATTGAGGATGTTTTATACACATCCTATTACTTTAAACGAGCAATTCTCGTATGTGTGTGTATGTATTTATATTTCGGTTGCCTCGGAAACGGTTTCAACGACTTTGATGAAATTTTGTATACAGATACAGTTTTGCATTTTAAGTTCAACAGCATAGGTAGTTGTTTATCGTTTAAAAACGCAATTTTACACAAACATAGGTATATATTTTTAAATAATATGTGAGGAAACCAGCAGGTTTTGGACTTGATTCTGAGGCATGTATAACAGCACCGTCAGTGAAAAGTGCGTATTATCGATGAACGCCGGCTGCAGGCACGAAAAAGCATGACTCATTGTCACGTTCCGCCCGAACCGAGCGTGCAGACCAGAGCGCGGAACAATCGATAGAGAGGCACGATCGGCCTCCAGTATGAATTTTTTCATTAATGTTTTATTATGACGTTATCACGTAAAACTATCGTCCGTAAACCGACTTTACAGACATCCATTTTTTTAACTTCGCAAATTCATTTGCGTTCTCAAGAACTTAGTAAACGTAGTAAGTAGTAAGTAGGTACCTATATCATTGCATTACGCACGCCCCACTATCACTCTGGTTGCCCGAGCCTTTACTTGAATCCGGAAAGTGTTCATTCCTCATTTCCCTCCCAGAATGACGAGTGATGAAGCCTCCATTTATTTGAGTTACCGTGACAGTTTACAGGAACAAGCTTTACAGAGGCAGTGCAAATCTAAGGCCCCTAAGGACATAGGGACAACGAGAGCGAATGAAACGTACGCGAATAATACACCGTAATCCAGTTTATGATGTTTCGGCCGTTACTTCTGCCCTATAAGAGCTATAATAGCCTAGTGGATAAAAGCCTGCTTCTCATTCGTGAGACTCGGGTTCGAATCCTGGCATTTACCGATGAGTTTTTTTAAATTACGTACATATTTATTTACAATCTCGAAGACGATGGAATACATGGTGGTATCAGAAAACAATCATACACTGCAAGTTAAATAAAAGCTTATGTTGTGATATTATAAAGAAAATTGACGGATGACGGTTGATGTCATTTTGATCGAAAAATTTTATTATATATTTTCTTATTCTATTCGATAAATTAACAAGTTTTAAGTATCTCACAATTCAAAAATAACCTGTGGGCAAAAGTTCTGAATCGATTCCCGAGTACCCTCAGCCAGTACACCAGTGGATCTCGTTCCGGCCCCCGGTTGCTCCGCGCCTAACAGGTTTGCGGAGCACGTCGGCTACCTGGCCAATATTTCAATACTGCCGCTTCAATTCAGCAGCCAAACTAAGAAAATCTCTATATGTTGCTGAAACTGTAGCGCCGTGAAAAGTGTGCAGTGAAAGTGTCGCTCTGCCAAATGGAGATAAACTCAAATATCCGTGATGTGCCTAGGATGCAATAACTGCAGGCTATTGTGTCGATCAGTGGAGGATTTCTAGTCCTAGCCAGGATCTACATGGGAACATTCCTCATCGACTATCCCCGGCGTCGTCATTAGTATCTATTACGGCCACGATCGCTATAACATAGAGGACATTAGGGGTGCTGAGTGGACTTCTAAGCGAGCAAATGGTGCCGAAACGGAAGGTTGAACTTTTAAAGTAGGATGTGATCACTTTTTTTACGCGAAAAATATTACTATTGAATTTTTACCTGTTTGTTCTGTTTATCTATTTATACAATTTTAGTAAAGCTTGAAATTTATTATTTAAATGAGCAATAAGTTTTAAAATTGTTAGTTTTTCTTTTTTCTTTCTTTTTTAATAATAGCATTAAGTAGTTGTGTTTATGAAATGTCAGCGCAAAGCCAACCAGACCCGATACAAGCCTCTCTTTCTCAGTTCAGTTTGTCAGGAGCCCTAACTGCGGATAGTTATAAAAAATGCGAGGAGTGTAATCATCCACGATATTTCAAGGGAGAAAGAGGCCTTCGGATTCATATTGGACGAGTTCACAAAGCATCAACGTCTAGATCAGTTGCAGGGGTGGTAAACTGTGCATCTGTTTCGGGCTGCGTTGATACTACATCTGCGTCTAACAATGGTTCAAGTGCCGCCGAAACGCCTATTTTACCTTCCTCTAATCAAGAGCCTTTTTGGAAATTACTATGTAAACTGAAGTACAACTGTCCTGTTGTCAAAAGGATACCTCGTGGAGCGTGCTTGACAGTTGCAGAATCATTAAAAAAGACTATTGATAAAATACTCACAGACAACAGTGTTGCATCCTGGGAAAATTTTATGACTTTTTCATATAGAATTTTGCACGTAAGAGAAACCACCGGGGAAACAATCTCTCTTACCCAAAATCTTAAAAATAATTGCAATGTTTCTATTAATAATAATGTTAGTTTTAAAAGCAAAGGCAAGACACAGAAATGGAAATCATATGACATTGTTAAAAAAATAGAGAGCAAGGTTAATGATGGTGACTTAAAAGGAGCCGCACAATTACTCTTTTCCAATGACGAAATAGCTCCAGACACTGAGGAGACATTAAATGCCCTGCGTAGCAAGCATCCTGTTTCACCAAATGATTTGCTATTACCTGATCCTCCGCAGACTTCAGACAATGGCCCACAATTTAGCCCTGAAGACTTAATTTCAGCTGTAATGTCATTTAAAAATGGTTCAGCTAGCGGCTTAGACGGTATATCTCCGCAACATCTCAAGGACTTGTTATGCAAATCTAATGGTGTTAAAGCAGGAGCTCTCCTGAGTAGTTTGGTGTCCTTGATTAACGTTATGTTGTCAGGAAAAGTACATTCAGAGATTGCAACTGTAATATACGGCGCTAATTTGTGCGCTCTTAAGAAAAAGGATGGCAGTATCCGGCCTATTGCAGTCGGTTGTACTATTAGACGTGTCGCATCAAAAATATGTTGCAAGCATATCTTACCAGATCTAACTAACAAATTTCAACCAGTACAGTTAGGTTTCGGATCAAAGGGTGGCTGTGAAGCAGCAGTGCATGCGGCACGGACGTTTTTATATAAAAATGCCGGAGAGGTTCTCTTGAAAGTAGACGTTAAGAATGCCTTCAACTCGGTTGACCGCGGCATTCTTTTGAGAGAGTTTAAAAAACATGTCCCTTCATTTTACGCCTATATCTGGCAGTGTTATGGTGCACCATCATCTCTTGTTTATAGGGGTAACCATATAAGTTCTGAGGTTGGTTGCCAACAGGGAGATCCCCTAGGCCCAGCAGTCTTTAGTTTGGCAATTCATTCAGTGATTTCGACCGTTAAATCAGTTTTTAACACCTGGTACCTGGATGATGGCACGCTTGGTGGTGAGGCATCAACCGTTCTAACAGATTTAGAGTATCTAATATCTGCCTTCGCAAATATTGGTTTAGTTTTGAATTTCTCCAAATGTGAGCTGTACATAAATTCAGCTAATGTTTCACCTCCGGATGAAGCTGGAATCAGGCGGGCCTTTGAGGCTGTAGCTCCAGGTATCCGATTTCTGGATAAAGACAATTTGCGTTTACTGGGTGCCCCTGTCTTGGATGATTCCATTCCATCACTTGTTGAGGATCAGATAAATAAATTCCGTCTGTCATCAGCTTATCTGTTTCAAATAAAAACGCACATGGCCCTTTTTATAATTAGGTTTTGCTTATTTGTGCCAAAGTTCACATATGTTTTAAGATGTTCTTGCTTGTGGAAACACACATCGTTATTGGAAAATTTGGACGACATGATTAAAAAAACCATTATAGAAATATTAAATTGCCCATTAGATGACAGGGCCTGGGCACAAGCCTCATTGCCAGTGCGTTTCGGTGGCCTTGGGGTGCGAAAGGTTTCCGCCGTCTCCCTGCCAGCTTTTTTGTCATCAGCATTTGCTACATCGCCACTTTTCGGAAAAATTATTAGCCCATTATTGGGTTCCGAGGAAGTATGTGGTTTGACTGATGCAAAAAATGCTTGGAGTTTGATGAGTCACGGTGATGTACCTTTAGTGCCTTCAGTCCAGAGACAGTGGGATGATCCTTTAAATAAATTACTATTGTTAGAATTGACAAACACCGCTGAAAATGCAATAGATAGGGCACGTCTTCTTGCTGTTTCTGAGAAGGAATCGGGATACTGGCTGCAGGCATATCCATCTGCTAATTTGGGGACACTTATAGACGAATGTGCTCTCACTTTAATTGTTGGTTTACGGCTTGGCGTAAGAACAAACCAACCTCACAAATGTTGCTGCGGTGAGATGGTGAATGAGTTGGGCCATCATGGTCGCATTCCGCGCCATGCTTTACTCAACGACATCATCCGCAGGTCTCTTGTAGCTGCCAATGTCACAGCAATTTGTGAACCGAACGGTATATTCCGCTCAGACGGCAAGAGACCTGATGGTATGACTTTGATTCCCTGGAAATTGGGTAGAGGCTTGGTGTGGGATGCCACATGCGTAGACACTTTGGCTCCGTGTCATTTTGAAAAAACTTCTTCTCTCGCAGGAGCGGCTGCTATATCCGCTGAAATAATAAAGAGGCGAAAGTATGCGGGTCTGAGCGGTTGCTATATGTTTGTACCATTTGCTGTTGAGACGATGGGTCCCTGGGGCCCAGAGGCTAAAGCTTTTGTCAAGGATCTTTCAGCGCGTCTCATCGAGGCAACCCGTGACCCCAGGGCTGGCAGCTATTTTTGCCAAAGAATAAGCTTGGCAACACAAAGAGGAAATGCTGCCAGCTTATTGGGAACCCTGCCTCATATTACCCGGTGTGATGCGCTGGAAGAAATCTTTTATTTATAATTTTGCAATTATTTTTATACCAAATAGAGTTATTTGTATGTGTTAGTTAAGCATTTTCAAATAAAGTAGTCCTATTCTTAAAAAAAAAAAAAAAAGCTTGTGAAAAAAACAATACTATAGAGATACTCCTCCTTTTTTGTCAAAGTTGGTAAAAAATCTTTGTTATTTATAACTAACACCTACATAGTAAGTCTTCATTGGTAGTCTAATGGATCCAATTTTCCTGGCATTAGCGAGCAGTCAATTCTGCAATGATACTGCGTCATCCCAGACGAATTAGGTCAACGGGTCATTTCATTACTGCCCATAATTCGTCACCGTTCGTTTCCGTACACAGACTTCGGAATAATCGGATTTATTGAGCTAGCATTCGCCTGCGGATTTTTTTTTTCTAGAATGAATAATAATTTATGTCCCCTTATGACTATTGCAAAGACGTTTAATCTGCTAAAAACTACTATGGTGAGAGAACGCGAAAATATGTAGTACCAAGAATTTACAACAACACTTTCTCTGAGGATGAATGCAAGCAGATGTTTAAAAACAAACTCAAAGCTAAGTTATTGGATGCTTTATTGTTAATGTAAAATGACAGTCACAGTTGAATGTTGTTAAATGTGGTTAAGGGTAAATAAGTGGTGTTTTTGTCATTTTATGGTAGGTAGGTACACAACAATATTACATGAGTGAAACCTTCGCCAACAAACTGTAATGCAGTTTGGCGATACTTAGATAGGTATAAGGATAATTGTTGTATTCTGTAGAAAATAAATAAATAATTCAGTTAAGTACCGCCGGTTCCAATTGGAACCGAGACACAATTAAAAATCTATTGTGTCTGTGATTCATGGTCTGAGAGGTTAAAGACAAAGTTTTTCTAAAACGATTTTCTTCCAACCTCTTTGAACTATTGGTTCAGCTATCCGCTGAGACATGAACATTATAATATTCATCATCATCATCTCAGCGTATGGACGTCCACTGCTGGAGAGATTTATAATATTACCTGGAGATAAATCTCGTCCTAACCATGTCATGGTTAACATAATTAAACAAACGGATTTTTAGTTCTCAATCAGGCAAGGGTTCCAACAAAACTTCCACTGTTCGTATATCTGTCAATGGGCAGTATCTCATGAACCGTTAGGTAGACATTTGACATTTTTGCGAATGTTGAAGGATGCAAGGAAAGAGAACGCCCCAGAAGAACGTTCGCGGATCAAATTAGTGACATCCTTCAAAAAGCTGGTGTCCGGAGTGCGAAGAATAAAAGAGCGTGCATGAAAAGGCTTATGGATGTGAAGGAAGCGAGGGAAGTGTGCGGAGATCGGGCAAAGTGGCGATCCACTGTCTCTGCCTACCCCTGTGGGAAGAAGGCGTGAGCTATATGTATGAAGGTATGTATTTGACTGTGGTACCCTCATGTGTGCGAGTCCCACTCGCACTTGACCTGTTTTTTCCAGGAAGTAACAAGGAAACTTCAGTATATTTATAAACGTAAATGGACTTTTCAAAATAATGGCCTCTCATTCACAACACTTAATTCCTCGCAAAAGACAACTTCATCTCAAAAGCTGGAGACAATTATTATTTTCTTCGACCCCTCAACGAATATACTCGTAATTCAATTTCCTTAATTTTCCACTACGACGCTCTTTGATGTACGTTTTCAAACTTCATAACAATAAGTATCGAACAAAGGAATCGATGGAGTGGAAAACGTCCACAAAATTCTAAGACAGCCTCTTTGTTAATTGTTCGTATACAATTTAATTAATTAGCAAGAAACGAAATCATCTCGAAACGCAATGGTTCGAGACAATGCTTCTGATTCTGTTACATCGATATGGAAATTATTTGCTCTCAGTAGAAGAATAAGAAAAAATATACGAGTGACCTTAGTGAAATTCTGTGGAGTAAGAAGCTAAGAGAAGCAGGTATAGGTGCGGACGTAATCGGTATTTTTTCATATTGGTATAACAATCAAAGAAACTTTGTAAAATGGTCAAATGCACAATCCGATGAATATTCCCTCAAGTGCGGGGTACGGCAGGGAGGGTTAACGTCGCCTAGGTTGTTTAACCTATTTGTAAACGACCTGATCGATGGACTGAGCAACATGAATGTCGGATGCCGCATTGATAACATTTCTGTTAACAATATAAGTTACGCGGACGACATGGTGTTGCTGAGCCCATCCATCAGTGGGTTAAGAAAACTGCTGAAGGTCTGTGAAACTTACGCTTTGCAACACGGTTTAAAGTACAATGAAGGGAAAAGCGAGTTTCTGCTGTGTAAGGGTAAGAATAAGGAGCCCATGTCCATTCCACCAGTTCTACTGAATGGTGCACCGCTGAAACGTGTTGCCAAGTTTAAGTATCTTGGTCACATAGTGACAGAAGATCTAAAAGATGAGCAGGATATTGAAAGGGAGCGCAGGGCATTGTCAGTTCGCGGCAATATGCTGGCTCATAGATTCGCACGTTGTACCGTAAGTGTAAAACTTACGCAGTTTTTGCCAAAGTGCGCACTATGGACCAGATTTACAATTGGATCATACAATGCCTTGCGTGTCCAATACAATAATACCTTCAGGGTCATGTTGAGGCTCCCGAGATGGTGCAGTGCATCGGGCATGTTTGCGGGTGCTGGCGGGGATGACTTCTACGCCATCATGCGCAAAAAAAGCGCGTCGCTAGTGCACAGGCTGCGGGGGAGCCCCAACGTGATCCTGAAGATGATTGCGGGCAGGATGGACGCGGCGGTCCTCAGGCGGTTCACGGACTTGCACGTCCGGCGTGCAAGCCAGTGAGCGGTCTGCGACGGCGTCCCTCACTAGGTTGTAATCTGCTTATTTATGTACTAACATAGCATGTAAGATTTCTTGTACCTACTAACCATTTATGGACTATTTTTGTCTGAAAATAAATAATTTTTATTTTATTTTTATTTATTTTGTTTTTTTTAGGGAGGGATTCTTTGTTCTTATTCTTCAAGCAGAGTAGAGAATCTACACACACCGGCACAATTAGCGGAACAGAAAAAAAAAGGAGAAAAAAGAGGGAATTTAGAACAATGAATGTAATTTTTAAACAATATATTATTTAAAATGAAACAACAATTAAATTAACATGTTTTGACATTCATTTGTAACACCATACTTAAAATTTTATAAAAATAAAAATTAAATTCAACAAAATGCATTTTTCTTCGATTTTTAATTATAGAGAAACAGCAGAAAATTCAAGATTTTCCAAAGTTTAACAACAATTTCAATGACTGTTCAATATCGAGTGTTTCCTCCTCGTGCTCTGATGAGGGTTTCCATCCGTCTGGGCATGCTGCGGATGATGTTATCAATGGTTTCTTGGGGCAACCTCTGCCATTCTTCAAGTAATGCGTTTCGCAACTCGTTGAGATTATTGGGAGGGGGCATTCTTGACTTTACACTCCTCTTTAGCAAGTCCCAGACGTGTTCTATAGGGTTCATATCGGGGGACCGTGCTGGCCACTCCATCACCGTTATACCAACATGGTTTAGGTATGTCTGTACTGTGCGAGCACTGTGAGCCCGAGCATTATCCTGCATTAGAATGAAGTTGTTACCAATAAAGGGGGCAAATGGCACAACATGTTCTTCTAAAATCTCCCTGATATACCGATCAGCATTCAGATTCCCGCCATCGACCACTACTAACTCCGTACGAGCTCCTAAACATATTCCTCCCCAGACCATAATTGAACCGCCGCCATATGCAACTGTATTTTCAAAATTAGACTGGATATACCGTTCTCCTTTGCGTCTCCATACTCGCTGCCTTCCATCAATTTGATTTAACATTACTCTGCATTCATCAGTAAAAAGAACCTGTCCCCAGTCGTCGAAGTCCCAATCACGATGTTCACGACCAAAGTGTAGACGGTTTGTGCGATGATGTCTCTCAAGTTTTGGGGCTTTGGCGGGCACATACGAGCCTATACCCACTTCTTCGAATCTTCTACGAACTGTCCGCTCACTCATCCTTACTGCTCGTACCTCTTCCAGTAAATTTCGAGCCTGCACCGCCGTTAGTCTCGTGTTCCGTCGGACTTGAAGTTGGAGAAAACGGTCATCCCTCCTTGAAGTACACCTTTTCCGGCCTTGTCCTCTCCTTCTCACTAGAGCATTCGTCAATCTGTATCGTTGGATGCTACGATAAATCGTTGATAACGATCGACGAAGGCTTCTGGCAATCGATCTGTAGGTTTGACCATTTCTCCTCATTTGATCTGCCCTAATGATTTCTGATGGCGTTAAATCAGGCATAATTAGATGCTCGTAAATTATCAATATGCGAAAAAACTCAAAAGCCTCAAAAACTGCAATTCAAAGCTTTTCAAATGGAATTCACGAACCTTCTAAAAACGGACAAGCGGTGGAAAAAATGAATCAATGAAAATTAAAACAAAAGAATGAAAAAAAGGGCAGTCACTTAGTATTCCATTTTTAAATTAAAACCCAAATTTAAAAAAAGCTTGTTTAGCCGGCCAGTAACACGCAAAAATGCGTAAATACTCCCTTTTTTTTCTGTTCCGCTAATTGTGCCGGTGTGTGTATTTATGAAAATACCCACATTTTACGATTGCTATTTTAGGACCCCTAAACGAAACAGGTGGTGAAGCTATCGCCAGATATGGGTGCTGTTACACAAGCCTCAGAACTAATTCTAGAGCACGCGATCGTCACAATGTTTAGTGATAAATATGTAGGTGAGTTTTTTAAAATAGCTGTTTCACCAGGATTCGAAACCGGGCACAGTAAATAAGTAGTCTTTTCGTAAGTATAGGTTTTTTCCTACGAATAAGGAATCCTTATTCGTAGGTTTTTTCATTTCATTAAAATGATTTCAGACGAAAATTTTCACTTTTTTTAATTTTGCAAAATTCCCACCGGAACAAACCTGCGTTGGGCGCTTCCCTGTGTCAAATAAGACAATATAAACTCGGTATGTGAAAACATGTAAGTATCCATAATAAACGAACACGGCTCTTAAATTATATTTAATTTCGTAAATGTTAGGGTTTCGTCTTGAATAACATAATATTATTGTAATTGTATGTTATTTTCGACCTTTGAAAAATAGTGGTAGACGATTTATTTGGTGGCTATGTTGTTCTTATAAAGAAACACTTAAATTTTTGTCGCTTATTTATATGATTAAAAGCAATTAATATGTTTTTGATTATGTTTTGGAAAACATCCCATGATATTCTATTATTCTATTGATACCTAGTTTTATTGATAAATTATCACAATTCTTTTGCTTTTTAATCGCATAATTAAATTTGTAATTTTAATTTGTAATTTTAATTGTTGTAATGGATTTTATCTGAAATAAATTTATTTTATTTTATTTTTATAATCTATGCAGATTTGTACTTTATTTTTCATACTCTTAAATAGTCACTGACAATGACAAAACAACTAAGTCCAGTTTCTCATCGTTCCAGTTCTCAAAGACATCCTGTAAATCGGAACACACTTGACAGTATTCAAGATATCCTTACTTCACCTTTCCTTTTTCCTCTTGGGACGAGGTTGTACGTGTGAAAGAGATGTCGGGGATAGTAGTTTTAGCGTGGGTGATGTGGCGCGAAGACTTTGTAATCCGATATCCGTGTACAGTCAATCAGAAGTGCTGTGACAAAAAGTAATATCGATATCGATCGAATTGAATATAAATATAACAAAATTATTTTAAAGAAGGTAGGTTTTTTGTCAATGAAACACTGATCAAATATAGACATTGTGTGAAATAAATTGGTTATTATTATTATTATTAAAATCCAGGAACTTAAATTATAAAAGTGTGTTAATTATTGTTGAAAATTATGTAACTTTTGATTTTCTAAATAGTATACCTGCTCACTTCCAGTGCAAGCATATCGAAATTGAAGTTGAATTACATATTTCTTAATATTTAATCTGTCCTTTTTTAATTATATAATTTTCAATAAATTATATTGTCCACCTAAAATATTACACACGGTTACTCCTAAAATACGTAGAGCCTGTGCTTTTGGTACTAAAATACTGATTAACATAATGTTGAAGACTGGCTGGTAGCCGTAGCAAGCTTTTTGACATATTCTTTTTTTACCAGTTGTTAGTTGCCAGTTTTATGCTGCTATGCAATATATGTTCGTTTTCATTATAAGAGAGTTTTCTTAATTTTCCACATCTACAGTCGACATCGTTTGGCAACATATACTTAAATACATACCTACACGCAGACAAAAAAAACCAATAACCTCTAAAATTTAAGCTCTGGGAAATATTAATTTTGTCAACTTGACTTCAACTCTTTGAGTATTAAACCAACCGGAGACGCCACTGACAGGCGTTCCCCTCTGCCAAAAAAAGTGTCGGTCAACGCGCACACCTGTTAAATACAACTAGTTTTTTTGAGTTCACGGAGTGTTTGGATTCATAAATGTATTTGTGTGTATCTAGTTCAAGCTAGCGTTTAATTGTTTTGTCAAAAAATGCGTTTGTTTTAACATTATTTGTGTTTGTTTCCTCGTCCCCCCCGCAGAAATTGGCAGACTTTTTTGCAAAGGAAATAGTGGGCGTGACGTCTCCTGGTGGTTTAATACTCAAAGCTTCAACTACAACACACCAAATATACTTTATCGATATCTCTTATTTTTCCCATCACTATTGTCAAAAGCTACCTCCGAGCCCGTTAATTCGAACCACACTTAATGTATGACAGACAAATTGACACAGCGACTGCGTTTGACACATGTAACTGTATATGTTTGTTTGTTCCTTTGTTTTCACTTACAGACGCAGGGAAATGGAAGTAGTTTAGCCACAGAATAGCTAATAGTACAGTCAAGAGCGCGTGGAGCTTGACACATTGGACTTTGTAACGTTCGCGAGTTCTTATTACTATCGCCTTAGAGGTGAGACTCGCACTAAAATTGTAAAGCTTTACATGTTCTTGACTGTACAAGCTTCAGTGCTTAGATATAAGTTGAAATAGACCGCAAATCACCATGTGATGAAGCATAGGACCTATTTATACTATGTCACTGAATAAAAGTCGCAAGTTTGTGTTCATTTGAAGATTGAGAGATTTAGGTACTTATATATAATGTTTAGTATTGGTACTATAGCTTTTGCCACGTTTGAGACTAAATGATTTGAACTAAAATTCTTTAAAAAAATATCTCAAAATACCACTAAATTTTTTTTATATAATACCATTTTCAAAATAATCAAATAAATGAGGATACTTAAAATTATGACGTCACAGTCCCTATTGATTAAAAATAACTGATTTCTCTATTCTGTTGTGTCATAAAATTATTGACATTTATGTACATAGTTCATTATATTTTTTGTCATTAATGCGTTCTTATACCATTCACCTTATTACGAAATAACCGGAGAGTTGTTGAGAGGACGCTCAGGAAGGTAATTAAGATATTCCTACGGGAATGGAAAAATGTACTAATCAAAAGGATTTCCGCTTTCTTTTCACGGGAACGGGAAGAAACTGCACGACTCAACTAGTTTGTAAAAAAATATAATCCGAACAAAAACGCTAGACACCTATCTACACTATAAAGGCGTAGGCGCATCGGTTCGTGTGAAAGTCGATACATCCAAATATGTCATTGTATTCGAAACTGTTGTTTATATAGCAGTATCGGATTGTTTTGGTAGGCGTAAAAATGTTTGTGTAACTTTTTTGCTTTGTAGCCGCCCGCTGAGAGCAGGAGTTTTTTTTGTAGTGGCAAATGACTGTCTTATACTGTGTACTAGACTGCTACTAAAACACTTTTGCTGATTCGATTTACAGACACGGCACAAATTTAGAGACACGCAATAATGATGTTAACAGCGCGATATGAAAGGTATATGTTTAAAATCAACGGTATTTTCTATACAATATGTAACAGAATAAGCGCAATTCCTGAAATTAGTTTGTTCAGTATCGACTACTTAATCGATTTCAGCTATTTTTAATATGTGTTATATTTTTCCGAAAAATGAATTAGCATAGCTGAATTCAGTGCTATGTATGGAAATCGTGCTATTATTGATGGATATTTAAGAAAATTGGTTAGACACAACTAAAGTTCGATTGCATCGTATTTTTTTTATGTTAATTTACTACCCCCTCGGGGATAAAAAAGGCGTGAGATTATATTATATATATTATATTATTAAATTACTAATTGGGGTGTATGAGAAATTGCGCTTTTTTTGTTTCGCGTTGTATATAAACTGTTAGAGGTATCATACCAGTGCTCATAGGGTAATATAAATATTAAAAAACTGCCCGAGTTGCTTTAGTCGCGCACTAACTTTTCAAGAAAATATTTATTTGGCGATACTGATCCATGCAATTGTTCTCTGACAGCTGACAAGATGTGATACTTACCTGATATTGTTGCAAGTAATTTATGATATTTTGTAAGTAAAACATATCTACCTAAAACGTGTCATTACAACTTGTGTAAATAGGTCGGGCAACATGCTTCAGACATTGAATGGCGTATTACTCAATTATTAATAATGATAGTACTATTTTCAGAAATATAATACATCTGCCAACCCAAGGGATATGACGTTACTGTATATACCTATGTAAAGAAGAAACTGAAGGGATGACTGATCGATCAACGATCATCATTAACAATAGATCAATCTAAAACAAATAGGAGTAGAAACATGAAATTTTTCACAAAGTTTCCTGACATGACGTAAATGAGTCCTCTGAAAGGATTTTTGGAACTTCTTAGGCAAAAAACGGATTCAACGCCAAAAAATCCGCTGGTCATCCGCTAGTTTATTTATAAGCTAGGATACTTTAAACGAGGTTCCCACAGTAAATCTTAAATTAAACAAGAAACTTTTGCATAATTGAAATAACAAAACGGTAGCATCCATTCAATCCGTTTTAAGCGAAAATAAACAAAATGGAACGAAATACCAATAACAAACAAAATTACTTTTGCGGTCACCAGAATTAAATTTCTATTTAAACTCAATGGCAGTACGGTTTTGAGGATGGTAAATAAAACAGTGCTAATCGAGATAAAGGCCGGATATGCCAGTCTATGGTTTCACAAGAGATAAATTTGGAAAGTTGAAACAAATGTACTTAGTCTTTGCTTTTAGTTGGTAGGTTTTATTCATAGACATTCAAATAGACATCTATCTATATATATAAAAGGAGAAGCTAAATCTAAAAATCAAGGCCCAGCCCAAACCGCTGAACATAGAAACATGAAATTTTGTATGTAGGTTACGTTTATAGTGTAGATGCTCGCTAAGAAAGGATTTTACGAAATTCAACCCTTAAGGGGGTGAAAGAGGGGGTTGAAGTTTGTATAGGATAGTGTGATTTCTGCGTGTATCAACTTTAAACTTGGCACAAATACTCTTCAAAACACACTATGAAATATTAGTTCTAAGATTTTTTGAAAATCATCCTCCTAGGGGGTGAAAGTAGGGGATGAAGTTTGTATGGAAAACCTTCATTTTTGGGTGTATCAATTCGAAACTTTGTAAAAATACTCCTCAAAACAAACAACAAGACACATATTTCCGGATTTTTCAAAAACCATCCCCTAAGGGGGTGAAACAGGGGAGTGGAGTTTGTATGGAGACGTGCTGTTTTTTACGTCTATTAACTTCAAACTTTACATAAATACTCTTAGAATTAAATTATGAGACACATATTTTTGGATTTTTCGAAAATCATCCCCTAAACGGATGAAAGTAGGGGTTGAAGTTGATACGAAGAAGTTTATTTTTTGTGTTCATCAACTTGAAACTTGGTACAAATGCTTCTGAAAACAAACTATGAGATATTAGTTCTAGGATTTTTCAAAAATCTTCCTCCAAGGGGGTAAAAGTGGGGGTTGAAGTTTGTATGGAAAACCTTCATTTTTGGGTGTATCGATTCGAAACTTTGGAAAAATACTCCTCAAAACAAATAACAAGATACGTATTTCTGGATTTTTCGAAAATCACCCCTTAAGGGGGTGAAACAGGGGGTTAGAGTTTGTATGGAGACGTGTTTGATTTTTACGTCTATCAACTTCAAACTTGGCAAAAATACTCCTAAAAATAAATCATGAGACCCGTGTTTTAGGAATTTTCGAAAATCATCCCCTAAGGGTGTGAAAGTAGCGTTTGGAGTTTGTATGAAGACGTGTTGTTTTTTACGTCTTATCAACTTGAAACTGGGCACAAATACTTTTAGAAATAAATGATGAGACACGTGTTTTTGGATTTTTTGAAAATCATCTCTTAAAGGGGTGAAAGAGGGGGATAAAGTTTGTATGGGATAGCGTGATTTCTGCGTGTATCAAATTTAAACTTTTTACAAATATTTTTGAAAATAAACTTGATATATTAGTTCTAGGATTTATCGAAAACCATCCTCCAAGGGGTTTCATCCCCGTGGGGTTGAAGTTTGCATGAATACCTTCATTTTTGGATGTATCAATTCGAAATTTTGTAAAAATACTCCTCAAAACAAACAACAAGACAAGTAGGTATATCTCGATTTTTCAAAACTCACGGGTGAAACGGGGTTGAAGATTGTATGGAAACGTGTGTTTTTTTACGTCTATCAACTTGAAACTTATCACAAATACTCTTAAAAATAAATGATGAGAAACGTATTTTTGTATTATTTTAAAATCATTCCCTAAAAGGGTGAAATTAGGGGTTGAAGTAGGTATAGAGAAGAGGGGTTTTTTGCGTCTATCAACTTGAAACTTGGCACAAATATTCTCCATACAAAGTCTAATTTTTTTTTATAATCTATGGGTTGCTAGGAGAAATTTGTTAGTGCATCCCAAAATGTTGAAAAAATAAATGTCCACCCGTGCGAAGCCGGGGCGGGCCGCTAGTACCGTATAAGTACAATAATCTAAATATGTAAAATGATAAACTGACTGATTGATTGGTGATGTATCAACGCACAGAATAAACCGCTGGGTCTAGCTAGAGACTTGAAATTTTGCACACAGATAGCTTAAACAGTTTAGGCATCCACTAAGAAAGGATATTGCAAAATTCAACCCCTAAGGGGGTGAAATAAACGTGCAACAAAAATAAGACTGAAGCTAGATATGATATTCATACTATGCAAAACCAAAAAAAACGAGCGTAAAGGTATTGAACATCTATCTTTTTTAATCGTTTTCATTTATTAATTTTACCCGCAGGTCCCAGAATTATTTATTTATTTGTTTATTTGTTTATTTGTTTGTAATTAATTCTGAGGCATGTGTAACAGACCCGGTCCGGCTACGGGCTCACCAGCTATCACGTTTAGGGATCAAATTTACTCGTGTATGTAAAAGTGGGTAAGACAATTTTAATTTTATTTAGGTATTTTATTTTTATTTTTTTCATTGCATACAATATTACGGAACAATCTAAGTTACATTATAATTTCACATATCCGATTCAGTGGCATTGTAGCTCAGAGATTTAGACAATTTCAACAAATAATAAGTAGCAGCACTGTGAAACGATCACTGATTGGTCAACATGGCACGGCTGTCAAAGAATTGACCAATCAAAAGGGACCGAGGCTTTCGAGCTTTCGATCGAGGATGAAAATACACCTAAAAAACATTACCATTCTTCTGGAGCAGTCACATAAAAAACTGTTTTAAAGTCACATACAGTAGCAGTTTTTCTCCATATTTGAAAAGTTCAGAACCAAAGGTCGTGACATCAAGGCAAATATTCTAAAACAAAATGTCTCTAGAGACAAATGACTAAAAGGCTAGAATAGTGCTGCACTATTTTTGAGTCAGAAAACACGAAAATTAACTCAGTTTTTATGTTTTATAAACTTAGAAAATTAAATCAAATAGAATGACATATCGTTTGAGCATTGCGGAAAGTGAGCCTGACTTCATAAGACCTGGGTTCAATTCCTGTTTATTGTAATAGCGTTTCGGCACGATTTAACCCGCGTAGTTCCCGTTCCAGTATGAATAAAGGAATATAATATAGCTTATGTTACTCAGGGATCTTTTAACTTTCCATCGGTGAAATAATTTTTAAATCGGTCCAGTAGTTTTCGAGTTTATTCGTAAAATGGACGAATAACTCAATGTCATGCCAAACGATTTCGATGATTTTTGTTATAACAGACTTCAAAAAATGAGGAGGTTCTTAAATCCACTGTATTTTCTTAGTGTTTCGTTGAAGTCGGTTTTTTACTATTTAGAGTCCTATGTTATTAGTGAAAATCGTATCAAAATCCGTTGCGTGGTTTAGAAGTTAGCGAAGATACAGACAGACGCAAATAGCGATATTGTTTTATACTATTTCGAGAGGCCTGTAGTACATGAATTAAGTTATAATATAATGAGTGCGGTCTGCGGTTATCTACTACGCGCTGATATCGAATTGAGTAATATGGACCCGCAACTAAATTGCTGACATTGATTGAATCTGTGATTGAAGTTATGACGTCAGCAAATTGGGATTATATCCAAATCTTGTTGATTATTTCTTCCCTATTGGAGACATATAGGGTGTTTATGAAAATATAATAGTTTTTGTTTTTGTTGGTGGTTTGGTTGGTATATTAAAAAATAACATTTACATTCTTATAATTTATTAGTTTGTGTAGGCGAATCTATCAATTATACTGAAAACATGAACTAAAACGGAATAATTTCAATACAAAATTGTATGGTATTTGTCTAAATTTGTATTGGAGAACAATCAATACCAAATAAAATACAGTACAAAGGGCGGTTTTATCGCTTTGTTATTACTAACAGCGCCCCGCGGTTGCACCTGCGCAGTACCCGTTCCCGTGGGAATACAGGGATAAAATATAGCCTATGTGTTATTCTCATCTATAAGCTATATATCTGCAAAGTTTCATAAAAATTTGTTCAGTAGTTTTTGCGTGAAAGATGAACAAACATCCATACATCTATACATACAAACTTACGCGTTGATAATTTTAGTAGGATTTAAAAAAAATCTTATTTATCTCTGTTATTCCTCGAGATATATGCCTCCCAAATTTTGTCAAGATTTCAAAAAAAGATTGCAGAAAAGCTAACAAACCGACAGCATTACTTTCGTAGTTAATATTAAGATTAAGTCCTGTTTGACCTCACAGAATATTTTTAAACTGATTCAACATCACGCTCATGGGATAAAACCAAAGAGATTTAAATATAACATAGAGGGGACAAAGCGAATAAAATCTGAAGCCGCAAAGTTATTCCAACCGGAATAAGTCTAGTACAATTTCGACCGAATGACAGCTCGCGTTCATACTAACTGACGTGACGATTGAGCTTCAAGGTTTTGTATGAAAATATTCCCAATGCCCCCTCTATGTCCTATTATATTTTAATCTCTTTGGATGAAATTCAAAGTCCAAGCAAGTAGAGCAGCGGTAGAAGCCCAGTAAAACAATTACGGCCAAACCGTTCCACTCCCTTAACCTCATTAACCAGACTCTATTATATCTCGTGCTGTATAGCGACAGTCTGTCTGTCTATCTGTTCATCCTAACTCTAAACTAAGCCCTTTGTAATGAGTAATTCAAAGGGATGTTGTTCTGTCGGTAGGCGTTTCTATAATCTTTTCTGGGTAACACAGATTTTCCGTTTGACGAACTATTAATTTTATTAGTAAAACCAGAGACCAGTATATTAAATGAATAGACTGACAACGCCATACAAAATATCGTAACTCGAAATCTAATTACTTACTAAGACGCGAGATGTCGTTAGGTGTATCGAATGGAGAAATAAATAGAAACAACAACCACAGCTACAACTTATATTCACCTCCTAGCTTACTGCCACGCTTAGTGCGGCCAAACAAAACGTTAGGTGGCGCTATATCCGATTATTTTTTTTATTTTGTGCTGGGCTGTAATTTTTGTAAGGTGCGATGTTGCCGATCTTACACGAGTTAGTTTTTGGAGATTTGTGTGCTTTTTATTATAAGCTTTTATTTAACTTGCAATGTATGTATGTATGAATGTTTGTTCGGTTGGAATCTTTCAACACAATTTTGAAGCAGATATCTTCAACCGATTAAGCTGAAATTTGGTGTACTTATGTAAGTAGGGTGACAATGCAATATTATGGTACCACCGAGCTGATCTGATGATGGAGCTGGAAGATGGCTATAGGAACTCGGTAATTAAACTACACAACCCCATCGAGTTTGGGCTCGTTTGATTTGTCTTGATGAGTACTTTGAAACTAGATGGTAACCAGGGTCTGATGATGGAGCTGGAAGATGGCCATAGGAGGAACTCAGTAATTAAACGTCATATTTCCATCGAGTTTGAGCTCGTTTGATTTGTCTTGACAAGTACTCTGGTGCTAGATGGTAACCAGGGTCTGATGATGGAGCTGGAAGATGGCCATAGGAACTCGGTAACTAAACGACACAATCCCATCGAGATTGGGCTCGTATGATTCGTCTTGATGAGTTCTTTGGTATAAGATAGTAACCAAGGTCTGATGATAGAGCTTGAAGATGGCCATAGGAACTTAGTAATTAAACGTCATAACCCCATCGAGTTTGGGCTCGTTTGATTTGTCTTGACGAGTACTTTGGTACTAGATAGTAACCAGGGTCTGATGATGGAGCAAGAAGATGGACATAGGAAATCAGTAATTAAACGACATAAACCCATCGAGTTTAGGCTTGGTTGATTCGTCTTGACGAGTACTTTGGTACTAGATGGTAACCAGGTCTAATGATGGAACTGGATGATAACCAACGAAGCTGAAATTTTGTATACACGTTTAGTTTAGATGAGAATGCAAGGTTAGCCATATGATGCTATTCTAAATCTAACTAAAAAGGCCCTACATTTTGTGCCGTTACATTTCAAAATCTAATATTTTTTAATTTTCTTTAAATTTCTTATTTGTTGTTGATTTTATTAAAAAGCATTTAAATGGAAATCAAACTCATTACAGAACTGCTGTTTTAATTCAACGTCTAGTTGTAGAATTGCAATTTATGTGACGTTACACAAGCAGGGGGGGGGGGGGGTGTCTCACAAATGTGACCAGCTGTGACAAGGACGGGGGAGGGTCAAAAAATTGTGTGACGTATAAGAGTGGTGGTGGTGTGGTGGACGTGAATATGCATTGCGACCCCATCTTTGGGAAATAAATTTCGTTTGTGTCGTTTGTTATGAATGTGGATTCTGTCTGATTAGATCTTTGAGGATTAGATCGATTAAAAAATATAAAATAATGCTAAAATGTTGTAAATAAAATTAAAAAGAAGTTCCATCATTATCTCATTATCATCATCATGATCAGCACATAATCATCATCAAATCATCATATCATCCTCAGCACATTTAAAAAAAAATTAAAATTAAAATCTGTTTATTGCAAAAAAAAAAACCAACTTATTCTATTACATTCCATTCTGGGTGCTTAATCTAGATTACAAAGATTATGTGCGCCCAGTGTTCCGCTTGCAGTGCGGTAGTTATCATAACATATCATCATCATCATCATCATCACCTCATCATCATCATCATCCGTCTAGCCCCCTTTCGCAACGCGCGATAAGGAACTTCGTTCCAATAAATCTTTGTATTAAATCTTTGCGTTTTTATAACTTATGTACCCATTTTTTTAATAAATAAAAGCGTGTGACATTGTGATGGAACATTAAAACACATTTAGCATTCAATTTGGACTCGATTCTGCAAACCAGCTAAAATTCCTAATTTAAAGTTTGCTCTATTCTTTTCCACCGCTTTGGAAAGGAAAGGGACAGAAATAAGCGCCATATTTATTGGGTGCTATTTAAATGGTTAGCATATTAATCGTATTTTTGTGAGCAAAAAAAATAATCTGTAAGCAGAAATAGCTAATTGGTCAGCAACTCGTGGCCAGCAAACATTTTAAAATCAATCTGCATTTTTTGTCATTCTTGATGGCTGAAAAAAAAATACATACTTTACTTGTCTTGCGCAAAATGGGCGCATTCCTTACAAAGACTATTTAGAAAGGACTATATATTATGCAACTTCGATTTAGGGGAGGGGGAGGGGTAATCCCCCCATACTCACTCCCAGAACGCGGAGATTAATAGTTTTGGAGAAATTAAAAAAAAATTCACCAAAATTGCTGAATATTCAAATTACTTCTCAAATTTATTTACAATGTCATACCTATATGTCAAAATAACAAAATTGAACCTTATGGACGCATTCACATCTTATTCAAATAAACGTTTTTAGCAATTTTAGCAACGATGTAATAAGGTCATGGATAAAAGTGACAGATAAGACATCAAATTAGTTGGATTTTACATGTTTGACAATACTCTATAATAAATGGTTTTTTCTTCCGTATTCTATAGAGAAGGATAGGCTTACTTAAAATTAGGAATTTTAGATGGTCTGCAGAATCGAGTCCAGTGTCTTCATTAATCCCACATTTTACGAGATAGTCTTTGGACCCCTAAACGTGATGGGTGCTGAGCCCATCAGCGGACCGGGTCTGTTTGCAGTGTCTCAGAATTAATTCTGGGACCTGCAGGTTTCTTCTCGATGTTTTCCTTCACCGTCGAGCTAGTGATAAATATGTACGTAAGTTTTTGAAAAACTTATTGGTACATGCCAGGATTCGAACCCCAGCCACACTGATTTTCGGCCGGCTCTTTAGCCGTTCGGGCTATCACTGCTATTTAAATCATTTGGTCGACATAAAAAGATTTTGTTTGCAATAAAAAAAATCTGGCAGCAATGCTTGTTCTGCTAATAAAATAACTACTTGGTCCGCAAAATAACTACTTGGTCAGCAAGGTTTCATGATTGAACAGCAGAGAAGTCTGTAAGCACTAGTGTATTTGATTGGTATGCATATTTAAAACATGGCAAGCAAAATTACTAATTGGAATGCATTTTATTAAAATCGGCAATGCACGTTTAATAATAACAACAACAACAACAAAACAATACAACAACAAAACAATATAACAACAAAATAATACAACAACAACAAATCAATACAACAACAACAAAACAATACAACAACAACAAAACGATACAACAATACAAAAATAGAACAATACAACAATAACAATAAGTTGCATAATCTAAAGTCCTTCCTAAATAATCATTATAAGGAATGGGCCCATTTTGCGCATGACAAGTAGGAACATTATGATATAAGTGCGGTAGGTTGAAAATTACAGCCGAGGCGATATTGCTAGCCCGAGCCGTAGGCGAGGGTTACAAGTAAGCAGAGGCTGTAATTGTCAAAGCGCACGTATGTCATACGACGTTTTATAACACATCTGCGAGGAAATAAAATAAAACTTCGACTATGGTAAACGAATAAAAACAATACAGCGTTAAGAAAAAGCGCGCGGCGCGCATCAGCATTTTTTTTTAGACAAAGGCACAAAAAACAGCCAGTATTACTAATAAAGTAAATTAATATTATTGTGTTTTTGTTACAGATTAATTGGTTGTAATTTACTGTCAAAATTAATTAAATTAAATAATTGTGTGCATAAATATTTCTAACGTTAATTTTATGACAACTTTTTTGACACAAAAACTCTTTGCTGAGATTTTAAAAAGTACCGTTCGTTTTAAGACGGAGCATCTTGATAAACCGTGCGTTTTACTTTACATTTACCGCACTTGGGCGTAATGAGATACAATACGATATTGAAATTGGTAAAATAAGACACCTTTTACGAGCAAATGTGTTATAAAGTATTTTGCTACTTTTATATGCAGCTCAAAATGAATCTTTTTGCTTACCCTCTGAGTGCTTACCAAAATTTTATTAAACAGGAGCAGCTCATTGCAGCTTATATAATTAATATGCTGTACAAAAATAATTACAGCCATCCAGAATGACATAAATTGCTGATTGATTTTGGAATGTTTGCTGGCCATGAGTTGCTGACGAATTAGCTATTTCTGCTTACAGATTATATTTTTCTGCTCAAAAAAAAGGAAAAGTTACTATGCTAACCATTTAAAAATAACACCCTAAATTAAGTACCTATATCAAATTTCAGCTCAATCGGTTGAAGATATCTGCTTCAAAATTGAGTTGCAAGATTCCACTGAACATACATAGTTATATACATACATTTCAAATTAAATAAAATCTTTGAATCAATGACGTTTAAAGAAAAAGTTTCTCTCCTAGAATGATTTTCTTCCAACCTCTGCTTTCTAATATTGGTTTAGATTTTAGGTTGCAAAAGGTTTGTGTTAAGCGCCATCTAGTCGGAAAACGATTCGATACTTTGTACCTTGACTACCTTTCATCCTATCTATATAGTCACGCCATCTGTATATTCACGTCACTAAACATGAGGGTGGTGTTAATAATGTATGCGAATGTTTTTTGTTTAAATTCAAATGAATGAAGAATCTTGCATATTCTAAAAATGAAAAATATATTTTTCCGAGGTTTTATTGAAGAAGTTATTTAAATTTCTTGGTTTTAATGGCTCTGGTGAAATTGTATATTTATTTATTTATTTATTTATTGCACATTGTAACATAACAAGAGTATGTACAGACCCTGTCAGGGTGTAGCAATCTAATCTAAGTGTAAATAATTATCATTCATAAACTCTTTTATTTTATAGTAGCTTTTGTATATTAGTATCTGTTTAAGTTTGCTTTTAAAGGCTTTTTGAGAATCTAATGATTTAATAGATTCTGGAAGTTTATTATAAATAAGTATGCTTCTGTATAATGGGCTATCTCTAAAAATTTCTATTCTTGGAGGTGGTAGAATTATATATTATGGAGTAGCGCCATCTGGATATTGTACAAATTTTGAGCTTCATTTGAGTTACGATTTGTTCTATGGGGATTGACAGTCTATTCATTTAAACTGGTCTCTGGTAAAACTAATATTTTGGACACATCGAAAGTCAGTCCGTCTTCGATTCCGACGAGTCATTTATAAAGTGAACACAATTTCAGTCAGTACTTGACTGACTTGATCAACGCACAGCCGAAACCGCTCGGTCTAGAAGCATATAATATTGCACTAAAGTTCCTTAAATGACGTAAGTGAGTACTAAGAAGGTATTTCTATCTTAGTTATAAGATGATTTATAGCGTAGCCTCGCTTTGCTTCGGTTTATGAAAATAAAATATATATTCTGCACCCCCAAAATATCGAAAAGGAATATAACGAAAGATAAATTTAAAATTCCTGTTTTATTCAATACAAATTTCTTGAATCACTTTTAGACATTTGGAAGCCAATACGAGACCAACTATCCGACAAACAGACTGTCATTTATTATGAAGCTGGTTTCACTTCAATTTGGACATTTATTTTCAACATAGACATACACTTCAATTTTATGATATTAGAAGAGTTGTCTCATAATATAATGTGTGCTGTCTAACCGTCCTGCCCGTGTGTCCCGAACATTTGTTTAAGATTAACCTATTGTGCACACCCTACTGAATCTCGTACAGTCGGCAACACATCTAATTTCTTGCGATTCAGCAGCCATTGTGCAGACCGTACTTGACATGCGTTAATTAATTACCCATATAAACCCGAACACGGTTGGTGGATCAATTTTTGGTATATTATACAGACACAACAATGTTGTAAAGTGACCTAAAATTGCCAGTCATGGTGTTGTGATAATGGGTGACTGGCCAGTTACAGTCACTCTTAAATTGACTAGAAGAGACCATAATTCATGATAATGGGTATTTCCTACTATTTTTAACCGACTTCAAAAAGGAGGAGGTTATCAATTCGTCTGTATTTTTTTCTATGTTTGTTACCTTTTGACTGGGTGGACCGATTTGGATGATTCTTTTTTATTTGAAAGCTGGTGCTTCCAGATTGGTCCCATTTTAATTTAGTCCAGTTCTGACAAAGGAATCCATGAGAAAACCATATAAGTTGAAGATTGAAGTCGGTTTTTTTTACTCTTTAGAGTAGTTATTAACCGATAAAAAAACAGAAAGTTCCTAATTCGGTTGCTATTTTTGGTTGTTGTGTTTGTTTATAAATCGATTTAGAAAATTCTTTTTTTATTTGAAAATATACATTTTCAGATAGGTCCCATTTTTCAAAAAATCAAATTGTGATGATTGGTGACATCCATGAGGAATTGACGAAAGTCCTCAAGTTTTATAGGCAACAAAAGAAAAACATCGTGAGGAAACCCGCAGGTCTCAGAATTAATTCTGAGGCATGTGTGTGGAACAGACCCGGTCCGGCGATGGGCTCACCACCTATCACGTTTGGGGGTCGAGTATTCTCATGAAAAGTGGGTTTAATCACGATGTTTTCCTTCACCGTTGAGCTAGTGATAAATATGTAAGTAAGTTTTTGAAAAACTCATTGGTACATTCCAGGATTCGAACCCGAGCCTCACTGATATAGATCATGTGAAGCAGGCTCTTTAACCGTAAGGCTATAACGTTAAACAAATTTTATTGTGTTGTATGCAAGTAAGAATAAGGTGGTTTGACATCACTTATTTCAAGGCAACGTATTCTTGTGTTTTTATTTATTTTCTGCAACGAAATACTATTGGTGGAAAGATGTGATAATTTACTCAGTTACACATGTATTTATTTATATAGTCCTAAAGATATACAATTTTACATACAATCCGCGAAACACACGATCTCATTACAAAATAATGCGTCCGTTCACGCCGTAATCGCAGACGAGAATGCAACCGTACAAATCCCAACCGTAATGCGCGATACATAACAGCGAAAATTGCAGGCCAAAAGTTAATTCGAATTCGGGATTGAAATGACGTCATTTAAAGTCGGGCGGGAAATTATTTTCACTGTTCTCAATTTGAATTTGACGATGGAACTGTCAACAAACACTAATATCCAATCGGAAAGGCGTATACAATAGACTGCAAATAACTTCAGGACACAATGGTTCTAGTAATTGTTTTCGAAAAAGGAATAGTTGTACTCAAAGAGCGATTGTCTTATGTTTTCTATGGATCGTATTTTCTAGTTTAAATTGGAAGCAGAAATTAAAAAGCCGTCAAGTAAAACTCGGACCTGCAATAAGAGTCGCAGTGCTCACAATCGAGTTGGATCACTGGGGCAAGTCTGATATCATGGAAGGACTACATACATACATACTCTCGAAAATAACTCTCCTTCTGGCGCAGTCGGGTAACAAGTAACGCTCAGACTTGTTATATCCATCCCACTATAGGTGTCAATACTGTCAATATCCCATTTAGTTTAGCAAGAACACACCCTGGCTTTAAGCCAACCGATATTTCTCAATGCAGATTTTTGGCCCGAAGGAACAGTTTTTCGGTCATAGGGATCAAGCCATTGAGCATTGATAGCTTGTTGGAAGTGAGCTTTTCATTCATGAGGTTCGATTCCAAATCAGGGCATGTGCGAATAACTTTTTAATAATTATACATTAGGTACTGGCAGCGCCCCGCAGATTCACCCGCGTAGTTCCAGTTCCCGTGGAAATATGGGGATAAAATATAGCCTATGTGTTATTCTGATGCTATATAAATGTAAAGTTTCATCAATATCCGTTCAGTGTTTGTTGCTCGAAAGAGGAGCAAACATCCACAAATACCAACTTTCGCGTTTATAATATTAGTAGGATACGATGCAAGCTAGCGCCCTGGAAACTATAATCACAATCGGTTCAGAGGTGTATGTAGGTGTGAGAAAGTAAGTGATAAACAGAGTTACTTTAGTTGGTAATATACTCGTACCAGTAAGTCGCTACTGATGATAAACTGAAGGAAACCTGTCTGTGTGTGAGGCACCTGTCACGTTTAGGTGTCCGAAAACACAATAGTGAAATGTGGGTATTTGCACGAATAGAATACCTTTCGACTCCGAGACAAGGTGCCAGTTTATATTTATTGTATATTAGCTGACCCGACACATGTTGTCCTGTACAACTGTCAGTTAGGTCAAACACCATAAGATTACATTAGAAGAGTTAAAATGGTCGTTGTTTTCTGATTTTCTTATTTTTTTCTTTCATAAGAACCTTCTCCTCTGACAATAACATACACAACAAAAAAAGAATTAGCGAAATTGGTTCAGCCGATCACGCGTGATGCCGTGACCAAGGGAAAATGGGATTCATTTTTATATACCTACTAGCAAACCCGACAGACGCTGTCCTGTAAAAATGTGATAAATGAAGAACCACTCGACAGATTTTAAGCATACTTCACATAAACCATCTCCTAAATAGTCCGAATAAGGCCTAAAAATTTTGTTTGGATAGGTGAGCCCGTTCTTGGGTTATAAACTAACAACGAAAAGTGGCATTGATTTTTATATAATATATCTACTAATATATAGAGATATAGACTAGCTGTTTCGTGCCATTTCACCCGCGTAACTCCCGTTCCCATGGGGAAAATATAGCCCATGTTACTTTCGGAAAACTAAGCTTTTCATTTGTGAACGAAATTTTAAACTAAAATAGATTTTTAGTGTATTCTTTACGAACATACTACAATAGAAATCTTTACTGTTTATAATATTAATGTAGACGTAGATAAGAGATAGACACCTTTTGTGCAATTTCAACTTCCGTTTTAGGAGGAACTTGTAAAAATAAACTAAACAAAGCTCTGTACCGCAGTACGTATAGCTTTCAGACCGGAAAGTCGTATTTCTTAAATATTACTTCTAATACGGCGTAAACGCACATCATAACTCATTTAGGGCAGCACATGGCGTAAATCTCTAGCGGGAATTATTAAAACTGTACGAGTCGCGTGTGGGGTGGCTATGATTTTAAATACTTATTGCGGATGAATTTTCGAATATGATTACTCAAAGAAGACTTTAGCATTAGGAATTCTTTCTATTTGAATTTGGTTTTAAACTTTATCTTAATTTGGTAGTTTAATATAGGTCTACTCAAGAAACAATGATGTTAGCACTGCATTTTATTGAGCTGTACCTTAAAAGAAAAATAATGACCCGTATAGGATCACATTGTTGTCCGTGTGTCTGATTGTGAACGCCCTTTTTTTTGGAACGAGTGGAGGTATCAAATTGCAAGAAAAATCAAATACTCAAGTCTACGGTCCATTGGAGCTGTAAAATAAGCCAGTTTCGTACCTACTTAGAAATAGGCTTTTTTTTACATGTATTTTCAATTTAAAAAATTTTTGCGTTTGCCTAAACGCAAAATTGAAGTCACAACAAAGCAGATCAACCATAATTGTTTTTTGTGATGTCACGAACCCTGTCAAGCAGTCCTACACCCACACAATACAAACGACGCTTAATTTGTTAAAATCTATTAACTCGTTTATCCGGTTGCGTAAAACAAACAAAACGTGGATTCTATTTTAGCGAGGACTTTGTCCCACGATTTTCAATATCATAGCCACCTCACACGGGGGGTACTTACTAAAGACGTCGCACAGAAGTCGGTTTCCATACGTTAGCGGTTTTTTTGCTCCTAATGAGTTACGAACAGCCTACGTTAATAATTAAAACAGAGGTTTTGTTTGCATAGCAACTGCTACTCCAATCTCTGATGTCGTAATATGACGCAAAATCAGTAGTAACGACAAGAAAGTAGACTGTTGGAAGCCTTAGGGCTGATTTTTCAATCGTCAGATAAACCTTATCTGGAGAATATATTGATAAAAAAAAAAAAAAAAATTAAATAAATAAAAATAATAAATTTTATTTTTATTTTATTTTTTAGGGCTGATTTTTCAATCGTCAGATAAACCTTATCTGGAGAATATATTGATGCTGTCACTGTCTGACACAATAGAAAAGAAAAGTGACAGGTGATGTTTATTCTTCAGATAACTTTTAACTGACTATTCAAAAATGATGTTTTCAAATTAGTATGTAATCATCATTTAAGCAGCAGAGGCACTTAAGCAGATAGCCCAGTGGTGAAATAGTCCGCTTCTCATGATGATGATCAGTGAAGCTCAAGTTCGAATCATGACATGTATACCAATGAGTTTTATTTATCACTAGGTAGACGGTGAAGGAAAACATCGTGACCCCGCTGGTCCTAGAATGAATTCTTAGACATGTGTAACATACCCGGTCTGGCGATAGGCACACCTATCACTTTTAGGGGTCCAAAGAATGTACTGGTGAAAACGTGGGTATTTCCATGGAATACCTCTACCTACCCCCTCTGGGATAAAAGGCGTGAGATTATAGGGCAAGCTCGTTCGAGTAGCCATTGAGGAGTTGCGACATGATATCATCAGATCAGCGCGGTGGTAGGTTCCAAAATACTGCATTGTCACCGAACTTACATCACTACATAGTATAAAACAAAGTCGCTTTCTCTGTCCCTATATCCCTATGTCCCTATGTATGCTTAAATCCTTAAAACTACTCAACGAATTTTGATGTGTTTTTTTAATCGATCGAGTGATTCAAGAGGAAGGTTTTAGTATTAGTATTGCACCCGTGCGAAGCCGGGGCGGGTCGCTAGTAAGTAATAAGTATCAGCTCAATCGGTTGAAGATATCTGCTTCAAAATTGAGTTGCAAGATTCCACCCGAATAAACACACATTGCAAGTTAAATAAAAGCTTGTAATAAAACAAAAGTTACTCAAACAAAGAACACAGTTGAATTTTATTAATATAGGTTACTTAGTTAGTATCGAAATGTTAAAATAATTTTCTGGCCAGCAATGGTCGCATGGTCAAAGCAATAATGTCGGCGATATTTATGTTGACTTTAACCGTTAAATTAAATGTGACTTTCAAATTAATAAATCTGCATGTTTTGAATAACTATAACTTTGTAGTGAATTATGGTTGACTAATAACTATTTATACGGCAACTAAAGTCATTACTTCATATTAATTCTATGTTATAAGTTTTGCTGTTGGCAGCTATGACGATGGGTGAGGCTCAGGTTCGAACCCCTGTCAGGGCATTTACTAATGATTTTTCAACTTACGTACATATTTATCATAGCTAGACGGTGAAAGAAAACATCGTGAGGATACCCGCAGGTCCCGAAATGAATTCTGAAGCATGTAGGTACTATTTTACCAGCTTTTCTTGAGCCAGCTTTGGTTAACTGACTTCTTAGTAATCGTTTTAAGATTCCATTATGAAAAGGATTGTCTGCCACGTATTTTCTGAAACCATTCAACATAATTTAAAAGTATTTAGTTTTTATTTATAAACTTAACTTGACATTTTATATCAAAAGCGAATGAGCTATTGAAAGGGAATAATGACGAGCTATTGTTACTCTTAAATATAATTATCGCGAGTAAATACAACACACCAAAGTCCGCACCATACTGTAAGTCGAAAGCATGTCGCTTTATACACAATGGGGTAGCAGTGACAATTTAAATTCCATGCACGCGCGACTGCAAAGCTGGGTCCATTTATAATAATCTCGTCGCCATTTTGAATCAGCGTTTGGCCGTGGTCCAAGGGATTAAAACATTGGAAAACTATTCGCAGTTACAACAAATTGCTGAATGGATAATTGAGTTTAGTGGATTTGGAAATAGGCTTATGGAAGGCAATGCTTCACCTGCAACCTTAACATTTTCAGTAATCACGCTGAAATAGCTTTCTTGGGAAGCTGACTGCGGTAGTATCTCCGAACAAAATACTAAAGCTACTGCAGACGAGCAAAATTGAGATAATGGAATGGTGTCTACCGACAATAATCACGTCCACAAGCCCTGAGAATACGACGCAGGAGGGAGACAAGAAGAGTTTAGCCGAAATAGTGGATTACCCACATTTCACAATGTTTTGGACCCATAAACGTGACATACGGTAAGCCCATCACCAACCGGGGTGTTGTTACGTTGTCAAAACCAAATAACATTGGCAAAAGTCCATGTGTTTTGGGTACCCTACTTACACCTGCCCACGGAAGACGAAACCGTGTAAAATCGATAGTTCTTGGACAGACTAAGATAATATGTAATCATACCACATTTTTATAAGTTGAGGTTTAAAAGTTATTCGTTACCTAGTGTATTTTGTAGGTTATTATGAGATTTTAGGTACCAAAGACGTGTAAAGAAAAAGTTTCTCTAGGAAAGAAAATGATTTTCTTACAACCTCTTTGTTAGAAAATAGCACTGCCTACCACATGCCATATAAGTTACTCTATGCCACACAGTGGCAGTTAATGATGGCTTGGGCAAAAAATATCGATACCTATATTAAAATATCGATATTTTTCCAAATACATAATTATCACAATATTATATATATCGTCGATATTTTTAATGGCGATAAATAATAATAATAATATAATCTCACGCCTTTCATCCCCGAGGGGGTAGGCAGAGGTATTCCATTACTGGATATACCCACATTTCACGAGATACATTGGACCCTTAAACGTGATAGGTGGTGAGCCCATCGCCGGACCGGGTCTATTATATATGGCGATATATCGACATTTATTTTACAGTATCGAATTCGTATCAATTTTATTATATTTTTAACGCAATTCTGTTTCATTTCATATTAAGTACCTACTAAATACTTGTTTAGACTCAAGCATTTATAAAAAAATACTATCTATTTTCATCGTCCTTTTTTACGAATTTGGGAATATGTATAAATAATAATGTAAAAACTGACGATATATCGATATTTTTCACTCGATTTTTATCTATAGTAAGCGAGTAAATACAACACACCAAAGTCCGCACCATACTGTAAGTCGAAAGCATGTCGCTTTATACACAATGGGGTAGCAGTGACAATTTAAATTCCATGCACGCGCGACTGCAAAGCTGGGTCCATTTATAATAATCTCGTCGCCATTTTGAATCAGCGTTTGGCCGTGGTCCAAGGGATTAAAACATTGGAAAACTATTCGCAGTTACAACAAATTGCTGAATGGATAATTGAGTTTAGTGGATTTGGAAATAGGCTTATAGAAGGCAATGCTTCACCTGCAACCTTAACATTTTCAGTAATCACGCTGAAATAGCTTTCTTGGGAAGCTGACTGCGGTAGTATCTCCGAACAAAATACTAAAGCTACTGCAGACGAGCAAAATTGAGATAATGGAATGGTGTCTACCGACAATAATCACGTCCACAAGCCCTGAGAATACGACGCAGGAGGGAGACAAGAAGAGTTTAGCCGAAATAGTGGATTACCCACATTTCACAATGTTTTGGACCCATAAACGTGACATACGGTAAGCCCATCACCAACCGGGGTGTTGTTACGTTGTCAAAACCAAATAACATTGGCAAAAGTCCATGTGTTTTGGGTACCCTACTTACACCTGCCCACGGAAGACGAAACCGTGTAAAATCGATAGTTCTTGGACAGACTAAGATAATATGTAATCATACCACATTTTTATAAGTTGAGGTTTAAAAGTTATTCGTTACCTAGTGTATTTTGTAGGTTATTATGAGATTTTAGGTACCAAAGACGTGTAAAGAAAAAGTTTCTCTAGGAAAGAAAATGATTTTCTTACAACCTCTTTGTTAGAAAATAGCACTGCCTACCACATGCCATATAAGTTACTCTATGCCACACAGTGGCAGTTAATGATGGCTTGGGCAAAAAATATCGATACCTATATTAAAATATCGATATTTTTCCAAATACATAATTATCACAATATTATATATATCGTCGATATTTTTAATGGCGATAAATAATAATAATAATATAATCTCACGCCTTTCATCCCCGAGGGGGTAGGCAGAGGTATTCCATTACTGGATATACCCACATTTCACGAGATACATTGGACCCTTAAACGTGATAGGTGGTGAGCCCATCGCCGGACCGGGTCTATTATATATGGCGATATATCGACATTTATTTTACAGTATCGAATTCGTATCAATTTTATTATATTTTTAACGCAATTCTGTTTCATTTCATATTAAGTACCTACTAAATACTTGTTTAGACTCAAGCATTTATAAAAAAATACTATCTATTTTCATCGTCCTTTTTTACGAATTTGGGAATATGTATAAATAATAATGTAAAAACTGACGATATATCGATATTTTTCACTCGATTTTTATCTATAGTATTTAGAAATGTCGATACGATAAATATCAATTTATTTTTTCACTTGGCCATCCCTAGTGAATGACACGGTTGACGTGATGACATTCAATTTTACCACAACAACAAAAAAGTTTTTGTATTATTCAAAGACATTAAAATATAATAGCATAGAGGGGGCATTGGGAATATTTTCATACAAAACTTTGAAGCTCAAGCGTCATGTCCTTGTTATGTCAGTTAGTATGAACGCGAGCTGTCATTCGGTCGAAATTGTACTAGACTTATTCCACTTGGAATAACTTTTGGCTTCAAATAATCTTCGCTTTGTCCCCTCTATGCCTTATATTATATTTTAATCTCTTTGGTATTAATAGATTTCCCAATCGATCGATTCGTGTTTCTATGATATTTTTGTTTTATTTGACTCAATATTTTCAACTGCTAGATTAATTTAAAAATATGGAAAATTTCGACTTGTTATGAGTCAATAAAATAAGCATAGTGTGATACCCCGTGGGTGTCTATTTCAGTGGGTACCAAAGCTGCCGTTGTTCTTTATATTGTTAATTGTCGCCTGCAGTATTTCCGGACCGATACGACCATCAAACCTTCAAGAAGAGAGCGAACTCCCACCTCAATGGCAACGCACTTGTGACTCGAATTGCAGGTGTTCTTGGGCGACGGTAGTCACTTACTATAAAAGAGGTGTACTTTGAGTGAGTGTGTGTAATAATTATTACAAAATTAATTTTCAAATCTAAAATCTTAGAAAAAATATCCTACTAATATTATAAACGCGAAAGTTTCTATCGATGGATGTATCTATGGATGTTTGTTCCTCTTTCACGCAAAAACTACATAATGGATTTTGATGAAACTTTACAGTTGTATAGCATATACATCATAATAACACATAGGCTATATTTTATCCCCGTATTCGAACGGGAACGGGAACTACACGGGTGAAACCGCGGGTCGCTGCTAGTCTACAATCTTTGTTCGTAGCACAATACTTTCATGAGCCAACTCACGTACAGTATCACCACATCTTTATGGCAATAACAATAAAGGCGAGGTTATAATAAGATTTTATTCGCCCGCATACAAGCTTCCTAATTAAGCTACAACTACTCGTCTGTTAATTTAATCGACCAGGAAATAATTGCTCACGGGAAATGTTATAATTGTAACATTTCAACATTAATTTAATTTATTCTGAGTTGAATGCGATAATTAACTCTTTACCAGAATGGTTCTGCTATGTTATACAGATATTATAAGGCAGGCATTGTCTAGATTTCAACTGGATTTTCATTTCATATATAAATCGTATTTTTTTTTACATTAAAATTGTCGTTGGATTAGATTTCTGGCAGAAGCCAAAAGAGTTTAAACATAATCCTAAGAAATTCAGTTGAAAATTGGCTACAAGTAAAAAATTAAGATTTTTAAACGTTTATCATGACTGTACACAAATATCGAAGTTTGCTAGAACCCTTTCGGATAAAACTTTGGCCCAATATCGACCGAAGGTGGCTGAAGCCGAAGGTAGGACAAAACCGGCTTAAAAAATACTATATTTATAGATAAAAGGCAACGTATTAATTAATAGGATTAATAATGTTTAAAATTACAAGTTAGACCGGGAATAATACAACTGTGAAAACCGCATCCAAATTGATGCACTAGTTTTTGCGTGATCCGCATACAAACTTTCGGAAAGGGAGCCATACAAAAATTCTAAATATTTTTGAACTTTTTGAAAGTTTTGAACGTTAAAAAGACTTTAACATATATCTCCTATGTACAGAAAAAGGCCAGCTAAAATTTTATTATATGTATAATAGAATATGGCAGCTAACCTAAAACGAAATACCTTTACCAGAAAATGAGTTTAGGACGTTAATCCATTGACAAATCACCTGTTAAAATAAGGGCTTTAATTTAATTCTGGCTTTATCATAGATATTTGCGTAGGACACGCAAATATTGGTCTTTAAAGCTGATTTAGGACCAAAAATATGGGAAAGCCTAACTACTTTTAAAGTAATTGGTTTAATACACTCACAGCCGCTTTCAGGCCCTACCGATTAGTATTGGTAAAGCCTACTGATATGATTCATGCGTTTTAAGCCTTTAATATAGGCTCAAGGGGGTCGGCAGAGGTATTCCATTCCTGACAGGCCTGTTGGCTCAGATTGTAGTGACCCTGCCTTCTGAGTCGGAGGTCGCGTAACCCAGTTTAGTATTTAGTAAGAAGTTTATTATTTATTTAATTTACTTTGAATAAAACATTTTGACTGTTGAGTAAGTAAGTAAGTAACAACTCTTTATTGTACACAATAAAAATAGGCAATAATTGGCATACTGATTTAAAAAAGTACAATGACCGGTCTTATCGCTTCAAGCGATTTCTTCCAGACAACCTTGAGACGGATGTAACTGTGATAAATAGATGAAGTTAGGCGGTGCACTAATGTTAACAATTCATCACTTGCTCGACGGTGAACGAAAACATCGTGAGGAAACCCGCAGATCTCAGGATTAATTCTGAGGCATGTGTAACTGACCCGGTCTGGCGAATGGACTCACCACCTATCACGTTTAGGGGTCGAATATTCTCGTAAAAATAATGTATTTCCAGAAGTGGAAAACCGATGCCTAACCCCTCGGGGATAAAAGGCGTGAGATTATTATTTATTTATTTAAATTTTACCAACGGATTAAGGTACTTGTTCGTATGTTAACTTATGTTTTACTAGCACTGACGCCATGTTTTCCACATCTGTGGCAGCTTCACTACAAAATGTAGTTCATAAAAATGGCGACGATTTTCAGAGCAAGCACTTCGCGCATTTACGGTGATGGCGTAAACGGATTTCCGAGACAGTTTGCCGCCTGGAAAGCGTTCCAATTTCGAAATATTTAAATTTTGTTACTTTGTCACAATAACCGTCCGGAGTCATTCCAGAATGGTTCTTGATGAGGGCTAAACGACTTTGTCACTAGAAAGGGATACTAAAAAAAAATCTTCAGAAACCTATTGAAAAAAAATGTGTGTTATAAGTATTAATTATTCCTAAAATGTTAATTACTGCATGCCTAATATTGGCGAATCATGCCTGTGCTAACTTAGTTTAAATATCAACTTGTATAACCATGTTATGCATGCATAAAATTATTTATTCATTCATTCAAGTGTCAAGTTTAGGGATCCGAAAAAATACAGTGGTGAAATCTGGCTATTCCAGGAATATAATACTCCTGTTGTTCCCGTCGTATAAGTCGTGAAAATATTATTTTTTCACATGCAATAGAAAATTCTCAAATACTTTAATAAACTGAGCCAAGTCGGACATTCAAACAAAAATTCAACGGCAAAATATGGGTCTGTAACAGAAATTGAATTCCACTACCAACCTCATCGGAAACAAAGCGAGCGTATATTATTTTTACAAACATCACATTCATAGAATCCTCAAAGCTAAATACTGGAAAGAAACATAGATAAATTTTAAACCCAATATTGCTAATGTAATCTCTTTTCAATAGGGTTGGCCAAACTTTCGGTAATCCTCAAGCATAACGACTCAATCAACTAAAAGGTAAGCCGTTCGGTAAATTACTATTTATTATCGCTTATTACTTCCCGATCCGGCCCTTATGAAAATCATCAGCAAACTACCGTAATATACTTTCACAGGATCGTAATTTACCGTAATCCTTATAGCGGGGATGAAATTTCACCACGAAATTACCCAATAAGTTAGTTTATTATTCGGCCGATACCTAATAACAGTTTAAAAACTGGTAGTGTGCAACCCTAATTTGGCCACTTGTAGGACTTGTACCACAACCATTGCTGGATTCATTGCTTAGGGTTTGTAATCGCGACCGTGGTTACTAGCGATGGATGTTGAATGGAGATTTTTGTACGGGTTGTTGGTAAAGGAAAATAATTGACTTACAGTTTGGTTGGATTATTGAGAGCTCGTACAAAAATGATTGTGTTTTTACGAAATAATTATATTTTGAACACGCGTTGGGTTGCATTGAAATGATTATGTACGTATGCAATAAAAAAGAGCGTTATCCCATCGACAAACTGAACTTAGTTTGGCGAAGATTTTTAGAAAGTACAAAATGATGTTATACATAAACAAAAATATTTTTTTAAATTTTTTTTTTTTAAGTTGTTCATTTTATAATTTACTAGCGTGTGACCAGCGGCGTTGCCGCGGACCTTTTAATCCCGTGCTTACGTAATTTAAGGAATGTTCGTGCAAAATTTTATTCTTCTAGACCCAGTGTTTTTGTATGTGCGTTGATCGATTAGTCAGTCAGAAAATCAGTCTTTTTTTAACCGACTTTAAAAAAAGGAGGAGGCTATCAATTCGTAGCATATATATTTTTTTATGTTTGTTACCTCAGAACTTTCGATTGAATGAACCGATTTTAATTATTCTTTTTTTATTTGAAAGCTGGTGCTTCCCATGCAGTTTCGGCAAAGGCATCCAAGAGAAAACGAAAATGAATTGATATTTTAAAATCTCAAATTATTTTTAACGTAAAAGTTCTCATTTTAAACTCGACATTAGGTATTTAATTGCAAAAGAACGCACATTACGAGTGCTTTCAAAAGACTTTTAAAAGCCCGACCCGCTTTTACATAACAAGAAAAATCCCTTTCATAAAGCTTTCGAACAGTAACTAAATTAAACAGTATAATTTATTAGGGGTTTTGTCCGAGAAAGTACCGAATTCATAACAAAAGCACTCCATTTTGGCGTTCAATGTAATCTAATTCTTTACGACAGCGTTATATTGCCATGCAGACCTTACTGGCCTAAGAGTACATAAGAAGGCCTATATAAGAAGATAGAAAGTTTGTATAAAAGGAAAACTGAGTGGCTGATTTTCTGACTGACTGATTGAACCGCCAGGTCTATTACAAGCGTGAAATTTTGTATAAAGCTTCCTAAAATGACGTGTGAATGAGTGAGCACTAAGAAAGGATTTTTGGAAATTCCTACGGGAACGGGAATAAACAGGATATACTTAAATACTTCTAGTGAACTGCCCAGGGGAGTATATTTGAAAATATCCTTTTCTATTTGAAGTAACGACTCCCATTGTGCATAAACACAACGAAAACCGGGACCAACTGATAAACGTGCCTTCCGAAATAGGTGCTCGTGCTTATAATGCCACTAGGTGGTCTCCAATTCACTGACTGACCATGCCCAACTTTGCTTAACCAGTGTGATCGTTACTTCGTTATGTATGAGGAAAGCCCCTTAGCTCAGCAGTGGGCTGTTAAGGGTTGATGATGATGATGATTTGAAATAATAATACGCTTAAGCCACATTTTCGAGTGGGTTCGAATACGGGTAAGGGCGTGTGTCAATGAGTTTTTTAAAACTTACGGAAGTATTCCAACAGGGTGTTAGGAAAACGCTTCCGAAAATTAAGACAGGTGTTTGCACTGGTGATTCTTGACATAATTGAAATGACACCGTCATGAAATCATCATCATTGACTTGCCCTTTTCCTATTATTTGGGGTCGGCGCAGTATGTTTTTTCCTTCCATTTAGATCTATCATACGTCATATCTACATTCACTTCCATCTTGCACATATTATCCTTCACATAATCCATCCATCTTTTCTTTGGTCTACCCCTCTTTCTATAACCTTCCACATTCATATGAAATGAAATAAAACGATTATTTAATCATATTAAATTTAAATTCCAATGTAAAAAACAACAATAACATTGTTTGACTCAATTCACACACAGTTATTTAGTCCCAAACTAAGTAGAACGGTTTTAATTGCACATTGCTTGTGCACGATGATGAATAAAAAATAGATTTTTGATTAATTTTTTTATGCAATTTTGACAAGAATCACCAGTATAACCACCGGTCTTAGTTTTCGAAAGCGTTTCCCTAACACCTTGTATAATTACCTTTTCACTAAAAGAAATCATCGTAATGAAAACAAGATACAAAAATATGCTGTCGATGCCATTTCTTGTTTCTACGTTGACTGTCCGTTGCCCAAACTATTGAATGTCTGTGTACCTTTGCTACTGTTACACCTTACAGACGAAAGCTAGTAGGACCTGACACTGGACATTTGCCTTTTATCTTTAGTGCTGGGAAAGTAACGATACAGAGTAGAGAAAGTTTCAAATTTCCGGGTGCTTCGACCTTTTCACGACCTCCGTTTGAGAGATAAGGGAAAATGTAAGGTCACTACAAAGAGGAAAGAAAATACATTTTGCAGTCGAGAAGTTTTGTAACATGATTCTCTGTTGCATGTTTTACCGGCTACTCTTTGTGCTTTTTCTTTTATTTTGGGTACAATTTTCTCCACGAAAAGTGTCCTTTCAAAATTCTGTTGCTTTGTAAAATTGGAGTACACATTTGGAGTGGATGCGACAGCTTTTAAAAGACCAGTTTTATTGATGAAGATACGCACTCAACATAACTTAAGTAAAATTTTTCCATTTTCTAAATATAACAGACCTCTTTGTAAATAAATGTCTAGTAATCGTGGTTTTAAAATTAAAACAGACCTCGTTATAATCTTGTCAATATCCATTGTCAGACATTTTATTAATTTTAATCGCTTCCATAAATCAAAATAAAATACATATATTTTTTGAGCGCCAGAAGATATCGAATATACGCGAAAATGTTATTTAAAATTTCTGTTTAGAGCCCTAATTTTCATCGAACTGCGCTTAAGCTTAAGCTTTTTCGGAGCCTATTCGAGAAAAACAATAAGTAAGCAGTATAATTTTCAAAATGGTCATTTATAAATACAAACCAGTTTTAATGATTTGGATTTTGCTAAAAACGTGATCAAATAAAAAATCTTTATTTCTCAGAAAACACATGTGAATGTATGGATAAGTTGATGTGCCCTTTCAGGCTTAACGGGCCTATTTGTTATGCATGCTTGGTTCATGATCTGTGCTCCCAACTTTACTAACACAATGATAAAAGAAAATACGTTTCCACTTACATGATTCCTCAAGCAGTACTTCTTGCTGACTCTTCACACAATATTGGAGAAGAAACGACAGGAATACACTTGACAACAAGTGCGAGCGAGACGGCAACATCGTCACTATCGTCACTTTACCCGCGCGGAGAACTTGTATCTATCGATAACTGAAGCTACACTGCACATCACTAGCACTTTAAAATTTAACTACGATTTATGGATGATTTTACTGAAACCACTGCACATCACTAGTCACTAACGTTAGTGTTGTTAGCCTCGATCAAGTTCCTGAAACAAATATAAAATATTATTATGATAAAATTTAAATAGGCATTCATCTATATCTATAAGTTTGTTTGTATTGAATAGGCTCCGAAACTACTAAATCGATTTTAAAAATTCTTTCACCAATAAATAATATCTAATAAATAAATTGTGGCATACAATTCACATACGGTTATTCAGTCCCAAACTAGGCAGAGCCTGTACCATGGGTACTAAACTACTGATAAACATACATAAATAAATATTAAACGACCAGACACGAAACCAACAGACCTGTTCACGCACACAAATGTTGAGCTCGAGCGGGGATCGAGCCCGCGACCTCAGGCTCAGAAGGGAGGGTCACTACCAACTGAGCCACCAGGCCCGTCACGGACCAATAGATATCTTACTTTTCTGGGAGTAACATGGGCTATAATTTTTCCACGGGAACGGGACTTACGCAAGTGAAATCGCGCGGAACAGCTAGTCTTGTATATTTTAAATACAGTTTTACAGAGTAAAAACAGTGAGGCTCGGGTTCGAATCCTGGCATGTACCAATGAGTTTTTCAAAAACTTACGTACATATTTATCACTAGCTCGACGGTGAAGGAAAACATCGTGAGGAAACCCGCAGGTCTCAGAATTAATTCTGAGACATGTGTAAATAGACCCGGTTCGGCTATGGGCTCACCACCTCTCACGTTTAGGGGTCCAATGTATCTCGTGAAATGTGGGTATATCCAGTAATGGAATACCGCTGCCTACCCCATCGGGGATGAAAGGCGTGAGATTATATTATATTATATTTTACAGAGTACCGTACAGTATAACAAGTGTACCCTTATTTATATATACATATATTTATATATTACTAGCGACCCGCCCCGGCTTCGCACGGGTGCAATGCTAACACTAAAACATTCCTCTTAAATCACTCTATCTATTAAAAAAAAACGCATCAAAATCCGTTGCGTACTTTTAAAGATTTAAGCATACATAGGGGCATAGGGATATAGGCACAGAGAAAGCGACTTCGTTTATACTATGTAGTGAATTGATATTATATTTACTCGGAATTTTTCGTAGGTATTTCTACTAACCACCTACATTGAAGGCTCTTATAATGGGGATCCCTGAAACTGACACAATTAGCTAACTAGTGTTCCATATAGTGTAAATGACATCTCGTAATAATGATGTTATGACGTAACACGAATTAAGCGAGCTATTGGCAATGACAGGTTGACTTCCCAATTCGGTTTCCTTCCAGTTAACGACTGAGAGTTTGATACTGTAACAAGGTTCTCGTTATCCTACTTCTATTCTTCTGTTGGCTTCGTGTCTGGTCGTTTAATATTTATTTAAGTATGTTTATCAGTTATTTAGTACCCATAGCACAGGCCCTGCCTAGTTTGGGACTAAATAACCGTGTGTGAATTGTGTCCCACTATTTATTATTATTATTATTATTATTCTTCCTAATCTTATCAACTTTACGCCATTTTAAATTCTTTTTCTGGCCACATATTTTAAAATTTGAATTTAAAAATAGAAGAGATACGAGTAGATGTAATTCTAATTTTGAATTCAAAATTTAAAATATGTGGCCGAAAAAAGAAGTTAAAAGGGTAAAGTCGTACTATGTCGGTTTTAGATCTAAGATCGCTATTCCGATAAGTTTTGATTGGATATTAAAACAATAATATGTACCAATTGACAAAAAGTTCTACAGATTACAGGGATTAAAGAAAAAAAGACGTGTGCTGTTACACATATCTCAGACTCTATTGGGACCTGCGGGTTTCTTGACGAAGTTAAAAAAAAATGCATTTTTACTAAGTCAATAGTGAGCGAGTTACGCGTTTCAAAGGCCGTAAATGCTATGCTATTTTTCATTTTACTGGGTCGATTCCAGCTCGAGCGTGTATTTATGAAATATCTTCGAATGAAGTATAAGTTATTTTTTTAAGGAACTTTCTTTCAAGGAAATTTGTCATCATCATCATCATCATCAACCCGTAGCAGCCCACTGCTGAGCTAATGGTCTTTCCTCATACATGAGGAAGTATGGGCTATAATCTCCCACCCACCGCGGTTTGGGAGATGGTGTTAAGCTATTGGCCACTTAACAGTCTGACATCAGAATTTTTAAAGCCACCCAATGGTATCTGACGTGGCTTAACGACTTCCATTGTGCGTAAACACAACGAAAACCGGGACCAACAATTTAACGTGCCTTCCGAAACACGGAATCCGAAATCATCGTCAACATTTAAACTACATTTTTTCACCTTATGTAATAGGTAAATACTGTCTTACGAATCGGTCGAACCCCCCGTCCATACAGCGAGCACCTGCCAATAACAAAGTGTCAGCTGACATCGACAATGGGTGACTCCGATTGGTCTCGAATTGGGTCGTTACACATACCGAATTCGAGAAACGGGCGTATGGTCTCAGTGCTGGCATTGATTGACCAAGTACCGCTGGGTGGTCCGGACTGATGTGTTCGTAGAACAATTGCATATCGAAGTCCCGTTATAACTTGGCTTCTCTGAACAAAGGCTTCGCCTGCGCAAGACCCTTCGTACTGCCTAATGGTCGCTAAAAATCGGTTGTGTGTAAAGTCGGTTTACTGACGATAGTTGAACGTGACAACGTCATAAGAAAATACTGATGGAATGGATTGTGCCTCTTTGTCACTCGTTGCGTGCTCTCGCTTGCACTGGAACGCCGTATACGTCACACTTTTTCGTGCATGCATCCGGCTCCATCGAATAATAAGACATTGTCACGTCAAAAATGCTATTGAGCAGCCATTTGCGCAACTTCAGATAGCTGAGAAGTTAAAACGGCTGTACTGTACACTTGCGCCTTTAAAAGTTATCAATCTACGCAGAAACGACAGACGTTGTCCTGTACAACTGTCAATTATGTCAAACGCCATAATTATACGCCATACATTATTCGATTACATTATTTGTGTATTTAGGAAGTAAGTTTGGTAGAGACGGTAAGTGTGATGGTGATATTGAAAGGAGGGTGAATGCAGGTAATATGGTAAACGGTGCATTGCACGCCTTCATGAGGAGCCAGAAAGTGACTAAAAAAGCACGCCTGGCTGTTCATGATGGGGTGTTGGTTCCTACCTTAATGTATGGTAGCGAGAGTTGGGTATGGCAGAAGAAGCACGAGAGTCGAATAAATGCAGTAGAAGTGCGCTCGCTAAGAAGCATGAGTGGAGTACGATTGATTGATAGAATGAGGAATAGTGTAATCCGAGAGCGTTGTGGCTTGAAGGAGGATGTAGTGACTAAGATTGAGAAAGGAATGCTCAGGTGGTTTGGACATGTCGAGCGGATGGATGAAAGGCGTCTAACGAGACAAATATATAAGGGGACTGTGAGTGGCCGAGTAGGCAGAGGGCGACCTAGGCGTACTTACATCGATCAGATCGGCGATGTATTGAAAAAAGGCCATATAAAGAGTACCCGAAACCGACGAGCTTGTATGAACCGATTGATGGATGTGGATGAGGCACGTGAGGTATGCCAGGATCGTAGCAGGTGGCGGGCTGTTGTCTCTGCCTACCCCTTCGGGAAAAAGGCGTGAGCATATGTATGTATGTATTATTCGATCCCTACACTAATTCTGTTTGCTACAAACCAAATTTTTACGCATGTTTATAGTTAGGAGTATAATATATATCTACCAGGGTGTCTAAAGACTCTTACATAAAGACTCTAAAAATGTTCTGATGTTTCTGAGTCTTTATACCCCGTCTTTATGTATATTGCAATGAAGTGGACGATATTTTATGTAAAAAACAAATGAATGAAATTTCGTCCCAAATATAAAAAATAAATATTTTAATTAAAAATACTAGCGGTCATATTTCGATAGGCACCCTGGTAGATATATATTCTCCTAATCACAAATATGCGTAAAAATTTGGTCTGTAGCATAGGTATACTCGATCCCTACACTAAATCTGCAGACGGATCTTAAGGCTATTAGATAATTGAATGTGGTCATCGTAATTTTTTTTTCTTTCACCATACAAGAGATTTATTTCTCTTTCTTTGGTATTGTACAAGTCCGACTCGCACTTAGTCGGTTTATACAATAGATTTATAATTCTTTATCTATGGTTTATACAAATTTCTTATCAGTTATTATTCCGAAGGCGTGTTCGTTTGATCGGAATATTCGACGGAATCGTGGTCGCCATTTTTCATTTTGTCCGTAACGCAAATAAATACCGAATTCGGTGATTTATTTTTGTGGCACTAACGAACATAGTTTTCGTGTTAACACGCAATGTATCACCGGATGCTTAAGCTATCAGCGACAAACGTTGTTTAGAATAATATTGAAGAATTATAATGATTATTATAATTTAACTACTAACATTCATTATAGGTACTTCACTAAAATTTTGCCTATATTCTTCCCCAAGATATAAGGACAGACTTACTTTCTACTTCATAATATTCGTAGAGTTAGGTATCTATCGATACATTATGTAATAAAATCAAATTCAAAAACATATCCACATATTGACCGTCATTGCAGCAAGATACCGCTTTGAAACTCCAAAATTATATGTTCATCCTTTGGACCAACCGACAATCTTTATCGATTAAGAAATATCTGCTTTATGTTTGTTTTTCCATTAGAAATCGACTATGAATTAATAGCAACGCCCACTCTTCGCTCCGGGTCCCGAATTCATTAAACAAATTTTTAATTATTTGGGAGCTGCATAATGCGGGACAGTATTTTAGGCCGAATGTCGTGTTGACCTTTGCCCTTGACGAAAGTTTGGGGGAAATATTTTATTCAATTTTATAGCTGTCTGTGGCTTATTGGCGGGACTTCGGAGACGTAATTTTTAAGTAATACTAATGGCTAACTGCGTTGCGCGCGCGGATAGTATTTATTCAAGTTCCCGTGGGAATTTAAAAAAATCACATGACTTTTAATATTTTTTTAACAAAATGCCATGCTTCTAGACCCAGCGGTTTATCGGCGCCTTGATCGATCAGTCTGTTAGCCAATCAGTTTCTTCTTTTATATACTAGCGAACCGTCCCGGCTTCGCACGGGTGCAATGCTGATACATTTTTTTTTATTGCTGATGGGCTTACTCTTGAATCACTATTTAAAAAAAACGCATCAAAATCCGTTGCGTAGTTTTAAAGATCTAAGCATACCTACATAGGGACAGACAGACAGCAGGGAGCTTTGTTTTATAATATGTTAGTGATACTCGTTTATATTGCTATTGATTGCGACTACGTCTGCGTGAACTTTAGGATATAAGAACCATTACCATAATCCATTGTTAACTTTAGTTCACCACCTACCTTCATCTGTTTATCTCAGTTACATCCATCCTAAGGTTGTCTGGAAGAAATCGATAAGCTTAAAGCGATAAGACCGCCCATTGTACTTTTTTGTATCACTATGGCATACATACATACATAATCTCACGCCTATTTCCCATTGGGGTAGGCAGAGACAACAGCTATCACTATGGCACTTGTTGCATATTTTTTTATTGGTGTACAATAAAGAGTTGTTACTTACTTACTTACATTTCATTTTTCTGGATTAAAACTAGTACTTGTTTTGAGACCGAATATTACTTTCTCTTTAAAGTTAAAAAAAAAACATTGTCCTAAAACCGTGCAGTAGTCTATAGGCCGATAAAAAATGTAATTCTGTTAGTAAACCGTTTAATTTCATCATTCCCCTTGAAAAAAACAACATTAGAAACCGCGAAACCTCGAAAAAATAAATAGCATTCCGCTAGGGAATTAACAAAATTCCGCGCATGTTTCCCGCGGCATTTGTTGAAGCTCCGTGGACGAAAGAAAACAATTTCAAAGGACGTATTATTGACGGTTCTGAGCGGTTTCACTTGCGTAGTTTCCGTTCCCGTGGGAATACGGGAATAAAATATAGCCTATGTTACTCAGGGATATTGGGGCTTTCAATTAAAGAAAGAAATTTTAAAATCGGTTGAGTAGTTTTTGAGTTTATTTCCAACAAAGATACAAACACACAAAAATACAAATCTTTCCTCTTTATGATATTAGTAAATATATGCAGATAAGTAGGACCTAGTTATGTCTGTTCCGGTGGATAGCTCGCAGACTATAAAATAACGCCAATCGATACCTACATCAATCGTCTCATTTGAACCCAAATTGATTGATGTTTTCAAATATACTTATACGTCGGTAAGCGACATCTTTAAGATATTGTTTTGTAAACTGAACTAAGTCAAATTCGTTTCAGCCGGGGCAGCTATAACATCACAGACAGACATACAGATGTACACGTTAACATTATAAAACTCCTTCGTTTTTGCGTTGGAAGTTGAAAAGAACTCAGTATTTTGCTTAAATAAAATACACTTATTTAAATTCATATATATTTTTCTAGATTATCTACTGTTGGCTACATCTAACAAACTATAATCTAATATTAAAAGTAATTTGCTTAAATATAATACACTTATTTAAATATATTTTTTAGATTATCTACTCGTACTGTTGGCTACATCTAACAAAATATAATATAATATTAAAAAAAAGTGTTACAACGTCATTTAGTCACACGTCATCAGTCGGGAGCTGGAATCATAGAAGATTATTATGAAACGAACATGCTTGTGAAAAGATGACGTCATTACAGTTAATCCTTAACCTTTTTTATTTACAGATACGAAAATAAGACTTCTAATTGAAAAATCTTAAAATTGTTTTTGTATTACTGCCAATTTCTTCGAGACGATACTAACAACAGTTGAAAGCATAACAAGCTGTCAATTTAATTGTTGGTAATAAAATCAGGAACCAAACAAGGCGGCATTTACAATTCCAATGATACGCCAGCAGACGTCGTTAACTTTAACAGAATATACAATTAACTGAATATGCAGTAGCCAGTTTCGTTTATTGCCAATATCAATAAATGTAACTATTGTCAATAATGAACTTTATTGTAATGAAATGAATCGTTGCAAAGTTAAACGCAATTTATTTAATTTATATCTATACTCTATACTAGGCTAAGAGGAAAGATTTGTTTGTTTGCTTGCATTGAATAGGTTCCGAAACTACTGGACCGATTTTAAAAATTCTTTTAGCAATGGAATGCTACAGCACTTTTTTTTAAGCTTTTTAGGGTTCCGTACCCAAAGTAAGACTTCGTTGTCTGTCTGTCCGTCCGTCTGTCTATCACCAGGCTGTACTCAAAAACCGCAATAGCTAGACAGTTGAAATTTTCACAAATTATGTACCTTCTTACTTCTGTTGCCGTTATAACCACAAATTTTAATAACGAAATAAAATAAATATTTAAGGGGCCTCCAATACATGTTTATATAATAATATATGTTTAATAATATAATGTAATATATGTTTTTTGGCTGTTTTTATAGACAATGGTACGGAACCCTTCGTGCGCGAGTCCGACTCGCACTTGGCCGTTCTTTTTTTCGCTCATTATGAATTAATGCTAGTGTTCTTTAAGATGCCAATGATATGGGTTTTGGGCTAACGTATCAGTAGATAAGGTAATTCATACCTGCATCCCTTCCATTACCACTATCTTAAACCTATATAAGCCTATATATTATATAACTTATAGCTTCTTAAAAAGTTTTATAATCAATGAAGGGTTCAAGGGAGTCAGTTGGTAATCACCGTGCCTTCTAAGGTTCTGGGTTTGCGGGTTTTAAAATATACTATATTTAGTGGTGAAACATTGGTATTTCCAAGAATTTAGTACCTACCTCTGCCCCTATTGCGATTGACAAAAGGCGTAAGCATATTTTATTTTATTTAATCCTCAGTCCCACAAGGCGGTCTCAAAGCGATTTGAAGCGCGGATTACCATGCCGCCATCTTTAATGAGCCGATCTAAGATCAAATAACTTTTGTACTTTTCGTCCGTAAGTATTTTTTCGGCTAAAGCGTATTTTTTAACTTAATACCGGCGTGACTGTGCGAAATTGCGACGACTTAAGGAATCATTATTGTAGGGTAGTTCACAGCTCATAAAGACAGGAATAAATCACGTCTTTACCGTTTTTAGCACGTTTAAGTAATTTTATCGCTATTCACTATGCGTAGCGTCGAAAATGTTTTGCAAACCATTTGGCATTTGGTACAAAGTCGATGGAAGGGACGCAATGAAATGGCAAAGTCATGTGTTTATAGCCTCTTTCTTTAGGTAACATGGGCTGGGGTGTTCATCAAGGAAGGCAGTAGTCGTTTTATACGAAGTAGAATTAAATATTCTCCGACTGAAGACTTTTGAGTTTGAGTTAGTGTCAAAAGACGTCAAAAAAAATTTTTTTTTTTTTTAAAGGAGTTTATGGTTTGGATACTAGGCCTTTAAACCAAGTCTTTATTTTACACTAATCTTAGTTAAATGGCCCTGCTTCAGAGTCCATGCACAAAAATACAGTGTCTTTAACACTTTCTAAATCCCTAACTTCACTCAACAGTAAAATGATAGCACTTTTACTGAAGACTTCATTGTGACTTCTTGAGGCAATCCAAAAATGTCCATAACTCGCATTTTATCGAATTTTCCATTCACTGCACACCTTCACGGACACTTGTCACATAATAAACTATCACTATTATGAGTCAAAACCCAAAATACACAGCAAAATGAAAATTATACAAAAATCATGACGTCCCTTTTCGGATTCCCGCCAAAAAGCCTCTCAAAAATTTTTGTGACATGGCTAGATTATAGGGATGTTATCCAGATTCCGGTAGTAGGTACTTTAAAAAAAAATGATTATGACGTGATAACGTCTTATAAATCAATGAACGCCGGCTGCACGCACAAAAAAGCATGACTCATTGTCACGTTGGCCTAATCGTTCGGCTTGTGACGCATCTATAAAAGTATGCAATTTTTTATCAATGTTTTCTTATGACGTTATCACGTAAAATTATTATCATATTTCAATGGCACGCATAAAAATTCAGCTAAGATAGTAAGTAATATATTATTAATAATATTGTAATATTAATCAACGCAATTAAAATAACATCGTCATGTGCGTTCCAGATAAATTTTTAAGATGTTTTTTTGGAATAATATTTTTTGTCTTTTTTTGTTTCACAACTGGCAACCCTAGCTGTAGCCGCTCCATTAAATCGGAGTCGTGGCATAAATTTTAAATAAACGTCAATTTAAACGACAGCATTTCAAATTTAATGGAAAGGCCAAAAGTTCAGTTTAAAAGTTTGGTCGCTAGCAGCCGGTTCTAGTCTACCATCCGCAATGATTACACAATAGAAACGCCAAACGCCAAACACGCCAAAAAGCCCACCTTTCTACTCAAAATGTTGAATAGTATTATTAGCTATTGATATGGTAATACCTACAACAGGTATTACCATATAAAAAGCTAATACTGCCACTAGGTTTTCATGCGTTTTCTGTCGGGTTTGTACGAATAGCCTTTTGAAATCATGAAAATAAAACTACTATTTTTCTCTGCTTTATATTAAGGGATTTAAAAGCAATGTGCGATAATCTAAGTAAAAAAATATTGGATAATTAATAAAAAAATAATATAAATAAAAAAATATGACTGGTGGATAATACCTTAAGGCATTAAGTTCGCCTTGTGTACATTTTCTTGGTACATGAAGTTAAATAAATAAAAAAATAATTTATTAAAAACGGTTTTTTTAGTAATTTATTTTTAACTTTAGTCATGTTATCAAAAACTGCCTGGATTGGCTAAAATGTAACAGCGTAGCAATTTTATCTGTCATTTATTTTCCATATTGCTGTTTATTAATTTTTTGTGACGTCACAGAAACCCGTGCGACGCCATTTTTTTATAAATAGTTTAAAAATATATATTTTAATATATGACTACTTTCTGCTCGCGACCTCACCTGCGTTCCAGGAATAAAATAAGTAGGTATGTGTGCTATTCTGGTGCTTAAGCTATATCACTGTAAACTTTCATCAAAATCCGTTGAGCAGTTTTTGCGTGAAAGCGCAAAAAAACATCCGTGCTCATATAATTAGTAAGTTTTTTGAAATACAATTACATAATAGAATTAAAAATTAAGAATACCCACTTATAGTAAGCTCGATAATCTGTTAAACTAAGTCAAATCGTTGTATCACTGTATTTTGTTATCGGTATACCTAGTTTATGACATTAAAAATATAACTTTAAAAAAAAAACAAGTCTCGCAACTCAGTTCTTCTACCGTAAAAAGTTTTGAGATCCTTGTAATGCCAAGTCGGTTAATTTATTCAGTCCTTACATAAAGGACCTTCTTTCTTAAGTTATTACGTAATTAGCTAACCTAGCAACATATAATCGAAAAGCTTGTATAAAAGTTTTTTTTTTTTACTTTTAGTTTATTTATCTTCGACTTAGTGAGTAGTATGCCAATATTTTTCGGAAAAGGCACAGAAAAATCTATTGTATCTGCCGACCCCAACGGGTAATGATCGTCTCTATATATATATATGTTGAATTCAGTTCAGTTAAGCAAGCGAAGCCAGAAATGGTAACATTAAAATACGACTCGAAAAAAAATACGAAAGCAAAGAATCTAACGATATTTCTTCGGTACCGTAAATTATTGTATGTAATTTATTTCAACGACACTTGTGTTTGTACGCAATCTAATATCAGTACGGCATATATATAAATATCGGAGGTGGCGTGTGGAATACTAATAGCAAATGCCACAGTGTAGAGCACAGAATATATAATAGTACTAACGTACAGAAGGCCGACTCAAGTACTTTCCTTTAAGTGTTAGTAAAACAAAAACGAATAAAACAGCAATATACGTTGTCATTCACGGTCAACGCTTGGCAGTCTGTCGCGGCCAGCGCCCCTTGCGACTCGCCTGTAGAGTAGGCGTGCGCGCTGTAGGCAAATGTTTATACCTAAACTGCGGAGTCGGACGGACCTGGTTCAGGCAGTTTAACAAACCATACAGTGGGGTAAAGTATTTGATGTCGCGCGATTGCAAATGTACAAAGCTGTAAAAAAATATTTAAGTAAATGTGGTTATAACCACTTACAGTCTTAGTAGGGTCATCTATAAAATGGATATAGAGCACTGTAACAGTGTGTCAAACGTAATCATCAGCCCACAGTGGAGCTAAGCGTCTATCCTCAAGGAAATTTGGCATGTGGAGATAAAAAACGTAGCGATAGCAAAGTATACCCTGTTTTAAAAATTCCACTGCTCTGTATATTATCTATACTATCTATGCTCGAGGGAGTAAATTGAGATAGGCCTGCCTCACAATTATTTCCTTATCTGTGGATTAGCTCAAAACGAAAAGCTTATACCCCTAAAAAGTGAGTTTGTGTATAAGATAGTCTTGGGTAGATCGCGAACGACCTAGTTCGGAAGAGCGCTCTTTTAGGTGAACTATGCGAACTGGTTCGTCCACAACCTCGCTCTTAGTTCTTTTAAATATTTATTTTTCTGGCGTCTGACCGACAATGCCCAAGACTAATAAGCGATACTATGTTTTAAGTCAAAAGAACGTATAAAAAAATTAAATTTAATCTGTTTATTTCAAGAATTAAGAACACATGATGACAAAAACAAAGACGCTAAATCCAAGAAAGTAGGATTATGTGCACCTGTGCAACTCACAGCACTATTCACATTAGCTACATATTTTATTACCTATATTATTATTACTGTTGCAAAGTGTCTGAATTGGCATCCCCCGTCTCGCTATTAAGGTAACGTTTCATATGGTTTTTTGCATATTTAGGGTTGGTTTCAATTTTGTTAATTAGTATAGGTAGATTTTTTTTTTTATTATTTATAGCTAGATTATTCAATACAAGGGGCAGGGTGCAACTCCAGACTCTTTTTCCATATTCATTACTATATTTGGGGATACAAAAGGTAGCAGCATGTTATCGTGTACCTATGTTATAATATGCTTATCTGTTTCCATACAAATAGGCTTTTTGTCTCCTCATGTTTTCGTAAATACGTGGTTCACGTATTTATAACCGACTCAAAAAAAGGAGTAGGTTCTTAAGTCTTCGGCTTTTTAATGTAGGTATATTCCCTAATTTGGCCTAATTGGCCGTTTTTTTGTTGTAATAACACCTTTGTTATATAACCGACACGTTAGAACGTTGACGGGCCTGTTGGCTGAGTTGCTTTTGATCGATGGCTTTACAAACATGGGGGTTAGATAAAGTTTGAAAAAAATCACGTATTTTTATAGCTTCATCACTAAATTCTATAACATTTACGACATAGCAAACTGATAGTTGCGAAGTTCATTCCTGTAAAATCACGTTATTGCAAAGCAAACGGGATTCGAATCTAGACCTCACGCAAAAGAGGCTTTCACTTCACTGTTACTGCTTTTCAACCGACGTCAAAAAAGGAGAAGATTGTGATGAATAAAATATTTCGGATCACATACAAATTACTATTTATTACTTCAAACTATAATCTTCTCACAATTTCTTAATAATACTACATTCGCTCTTATTGTACGACTGCACTCTTCGAGATCTCGCTACAGAATGACTCAAACAGTCGCCCGCTATCGCCCCCCCCCCCCACCTGTAGCGTTTCACTAGAAATCGGAATACAATAAGCGGATATGATTGGCCCATTAAACTATGCTATGATTGGTTGAATTTTATAAACCAATCATATGCTAGTATTAGTGTTGCCACTTTACAATAACAATAATATTACAAATTAACTAGAAACATCGACTAAAATATTACAGATCATGACAAGATTATCGGTTCCACTGTTTTTTATGTTTTTTACCTCAGAACTTTGGACTGGGTAAACTGATTTTGATGATTATTGTTTTATTTGAAAGCTGGTGCTTTCCGTGTGGTCATATTTGTCCAGTTCTGACAATGACATCTATATGAAAACTATTTTTATTTATATAAGAGGAAGTCGGTTTTTTACTACTTAGAGTTATATGTTATACATGTCTATTTTTGGGTGGACTATAAAATGCAGAGTAACCTCGCCCAAGAATACTTCATCTCATCAACATAAAGTGTAGGGAATTCATGTAGTATAAACGTAGCAGACTAAAACACAGGCGGAACAGACATTGAGAGCGACTGGCACTCACATAGATTGATCCAGCACACTAGCTTATTACATCTCTCATGTTTTTTCTACCAGCGGTTTAACCCGATGAAACAGACCGTCACTTACTACGAAAAGATTTACCTAACCATTAAAACTACGGTGGTGTCACTTTTCACTCGGAAATCGGTCGGAATCGGAAGTAGGTTAAAATAATTTATTTACTCAAAAAGAACAATGTTTACTTATATGAGTTTTATACATAAAGCTTTATATATTTAAGATACTTTAAATATAAACGGTCCAGTATTTACATCTCAAAATATTTTATCATGTTTATATTTTTTTAGTTTTGTTTTAAACATTGCAATATGTTTACAATCTATAACGTCTTTTGGTAAGTTATTACACAGTTGCGCCCCTTCTAATAGTAAGTTTCGTTGGCCGTAGTTAATTCTGCATTTTCGAAGTTCGATTTTGTTTTTATTCCTTAAGTTGTGAGTATGTTTTTTTATTATGTGTTGTTCATTAGTTAAGATTTTTCGTATTAAAATAAAAAAGAAAGTCCCAAATATCGAAGAACAGCCGTAGACTCCTCATTAAATCTTTTCACCTGTGAGTGAATGTATGAAATGAATGGCACGGTTCACATACTCATGCATGCTCATCGGTTTCGAGTACCTTTATATGGCTTTGATAGGACTCGCTGATCTCATCGATGTCGATGCCTAGATCACCCTCTACCAACTCTGTCAATTATAATAAATCTATGATAATTCGGGGGTTTTTCACAGGGGCAATTTCAAAATGTATTATGTAACACAAACCTATATTTGTAATATAAAAAATATGGAGTTGCATAAAGTGCGCCCCTATTTTAATGACAACTCACTATTTGAATTATAGTAAAAAGAAATACATTAGTAAAATTTCTTTGCATCATCATGAATCCTACTATCCTATTAATAAAACAAAAGCGAAAGTTTGTATGGATGTATGGACATTGGTTACTCTTTTACGCAAAAACTACCGAACGGATTTTGATGAAACTTTACAGTTATATAGCTTATACATACATCAGAATAACACATAGGCTATATTTTATCCCCGTATTCCCACGGGATCGGGAACTACGCGGGACGCTGCTAGTCTCATAATAAAGCTACTTTCTTATCTCAAAAAGATGGATCAATAAAAAATCGATTAATGATCGGAATTCGTAGATATAACTACAGAATATTCTGGTACTCGTTGACCACACAAGACCATAAAAGTTGCCTTTTAAAACCCAAATTTATAGTGTCATAGCCCTAAGTCGACACAATCTTGTCTAGTTACTATTTAGCGTTTTGGAATTAAGTTGTTACGTCATTATTTATTATCCGTGTGGGTTGAGCTTAGATTAAATGACTTTTGAATGCGGGCTCTACAACTTCGATTGTAAAACGTTGATACTTGCTACAGATCGGTTACCTAAAGCTGGCATGTGCAACATATGCACACGTTGCAGTTGTAAAGGTGGTTATTGAGGTGTATGCGCCCGCGCCGCCCCTACCAGTCAGTAATAAACTAGCTTCGATACATACCGGTTGTTGGTCATTTCGCACCCAAGTACTTCCCACTGGCGACGAACGGACGTTTTACTTCGCGCGTGTGTAATTATTATCTGTTTTTAAATCATGTCAAACCTCCTCGGAAGTTTAACCTTGTTTGATCACACCTCCCAAGAATGGGAGATTTTTAAAAGCAGATTAGTGCAATATATTAAGTTAAATGGGGTGAAGGACGACAATAAGTGTGCCTTGCTTTTAACTCATTTGAGTGACGAGACATACCGACTGGTAAGGAACTTAGTGCATCCTAATAAGGTCGAGGGTTCTAAGTTCGACGAGCTAGTAGATGTGTTAGATAAACAATTAGCGCCAAAACGTTGTATTTTCGTCGAACGGGCGAAATTTTACGAGGCGACGCGTGACATTGCAGAAAACATCGAACAATGGGCGGCTCGAATAAGTGGACTTGCTGTACGCTGTGAGTTTGGAGCCCCCTTGGATGAGCTGCTTAGGGACAGATTCGTGCTGGGACTGAGCGTAGGCCCAGAGCGCGACCGGCTGTTCGAGCAGGATGCTGCCACGTTGACGTTCGCGAAGGCCGTGGAAGTGGCCCAGAAGGCTGCGTATGCCAGGAGCGCACGTACGGCGTCTGTTCCTGCTGCCGTCGTGCAAGTCAAGCAGGAGCCGATGTACCGGGTTGGTACAAGTCGCCCTGGTACCGGGGGGTCCTCCGACTCTCGACGTTGCTCCGTGTGCGGGCTTAAGAGTCACGACGCAAGTAAATGTAAATACAAGAACTACCGCTGCCAGGTGTGTGGAGAAAAAGGGCATCTCAAAAAGGTGTGCAACGCTGAGAAGGCAAAACAGTGTCGTGTTAACTGCATTCAAGCTGACCCTGAGGGATCAGCTGAGGTCTCTCAGAGTGCTGAAGGTTGCAAGGAGTGCGAGCTATTTAACTTAAGGTACGTTAATTATGCACCAATATTATTAGAGGTGGCCCTTAACGGTAAAAACTTAACAATGGAACTTGATTGTGGGTCAGGCGTGAGTGTGATAAGTGATAATAGTACATTATGGTACAAGTGAGTAAAGTTGGTGATTACCGCTGAGGCGCCATTGAGACCCGAGCCGTAGGCGAGGGTCATAAGAGAGCCGAGGACGGTAATCATCAATACACACGTGTATCATACGACGTTTTTCAACACACTTGTGAATAAATAATACTAAAAAATCATTTTAAAATAATCATTCGCAATGGCGGGGAAAATTAATTGGTTTTCCAATTTTTTATTTATATAATTTGGAAAAGGCAAAAGGATCTAGGCCCATACAGCCTCGTTTTCCTATGCGCTCGCATCTTACAATGGCGATCGGCCATGGACTAAAAAAATTAGGTTTCTTTTTCTTTGGTTTGTCGTGGATAGCGTTTTAGCCACGTACAAAATGGGGTATTTAAAGTTTTTACAGAGAAAACCAAAGTTATATTTGAGTGAAAGTTTTGTTTATTAAACACGTACAAGTTGAAATGATCTATTTAAATACGAAGTTGCATGAAATGAGCAAGCCATATTTGTGTATTAATTTATTAGTACGATTGAATACGATCTTTTTTGTATCGAAACTTTTTTAAGAACAAAGCAACTCTAGCAACAAAATTGAAAAAAAAAATCTATAACTCACTAGTGAATAATAGCAAACAAAAAGTCTCAGTTTGATTATAGGTGTCATTATGTGCCTAATTGCAGTGAAATTAGAGCCACTTTATGAGCAAGTGTGTTGAAAATTATATTATAAAACTTTTTCGGACACTAAATTAAGAAAATGCGATTTAAAAATGTGTTTCTACAATGGTCATCAAGTCACGCCACTGGGCTATTTTACTACAAAAATAACATACTTTAAACAAACGCACGACATAGATATTTATGTAATGGAGGAGGGTAGTCGTTTAGGTCTATTGGGCCGTGATTTTATGACCAAGTTTAACATGTATGTTGCAATTGATAAACAAAGAATTAACTTTGTTAGTTCGGAATCGTTTCAAAGTGAGCTACCAAGGTTGCTAAGCGAATATTCGAGCCTTTTCAATGAAGACTTAGGAAAATTTAACAAATTTCAAGTAGAATTGAGATTAAAAGAAAATGTTACGCCTAAATTCTTTAAACCTCGTACGGTTCCTTTTGCTATTAGAAATGTACCTAGTGAGTAAGTGTTAGTTTTAATTCTTTGTGTTTTCTTATTGTTATCAGGTTTCAAAATTAAAGGGAAAGGAGTGAGGTGTATGCGCCCGCGCCGCCCCTACCAGTCAGTAATAAACTAGCTTCGATACATACCGGTTGTTGGTCATTTCGCACCCAAGTACTTCCCAGTTATACAAAGTAGGTACTGTGCACGGAAAAGGGTAACGTATTTGCCACTAGGTGACGTTGAGGACGATGAAGGTTGCGGAATGAAAGATGTTGCTCGTGTCGAGAGTCGAGATCGAATGTGATCGGTGATCGGATCTGACCTCCTTTAATGGGCTACCTCTATTTATACCAGCTCTGTACATAAATAAGGAGGGTAGATACATTTTACTAAACCCTGTAGGTGGGTACCTACAGATCTAATCCTACTTGCGATAATGTGAAATTTTTTTGTTAGTTTGTTCTTCTTTCTATTGATATTTATCATCATATAGATATATAAAATGATAAACTGATTGACTGATTGGTGATATATCAACGCACAGTATAAACCGCTGGGTCCAGAGAAAGGTCCAGAGAGGTTGAAATATTGCACATAAATAGCTTACACAGTGTAGGAAGAAAGGATTTTGCAAAATTCAACCCCTAGGGGATTTAAATAAACGTGGGCGAGTGAAGCTGCGGGTAAAAGCTAGTAACTTATATTAGTGTAGATATAGCAAACCAGTAAAGCGGAATAAATAATTAAAATTACATCACGTAAATTTCTACGATCATTTCCGCTAAATGAAGATGTAGTGACAAAACTTTAGAAAGGTATGCTGAGATGGTTTGGCCATTTCGAGAGAATGAATGAAGAACGATTGACAAAAAAAGTGTATAAGGCGAGTTTGAATGAATGTGTTGGAAGGGGTAGACCCAGGTGGACGTTTCGAAACCAAATTGGAGACGTCTTGAAAAAGGCCAGGTCAAGAGTACCCTAAACCGAAGAGCATGTATGAAAGGAATAATGAAAGTGGACGAAGCGAATAAAGTATGTAAGGATCGTAGCAAGTGAAAAGAAGTGGTCTCTGTCTACCCCTAAAAGAGGCGTGATTATATGTATGTATTTCCGCTAGAACTGAATTGATTACCTGTACCATTCCTCACAAGTATAAAAAGTGAACCTTTCTATCCACGGCAAACTACAAAGGTCATTCCTACAATATAGTATGTAAATACAATGTACGTAACAGACATAACAATTTCAAAAACGACTTGTTTTACTTAACTAAACCTATAAATAACAAATGTGGTCCGACTGTTGTTTATATTGTAAGAAAATACTTGATACCTATTGTTGTGTAGGTGTAGATGTAGATAAAGTCGGGTGATGTACATTATTGGTAGTCACTAAACAGGCCGGTTTTATACTGGTACTTCAAATATCAGTGTTATTGCGATGGTATAAGGTACAAAGTTCAAGCTGAGGTGCACTCTTTTTTGAGCAATAGAATATCTAAAAAGTCTCTTTTGAATCAATGGCTAGTTATATTGTATCTACTTATTGTATTAGGCACTTTTTTGAAGAACCTAGCTTTTCCTACTAAATAATAAATGTGAAAGTTTGTATCGATGGATGTTTGTTCCTCTTTCACACAAAAACGACTGAACCGATTTTGATAAAACTTTACAGTTATATTGCTTATACATAAAAATAACACATAGGCTATATAGTATCCTCATATTCCCCCCGGGAACGGGAACTACGCGGGTGAAACCGCGGGGCGCTGCTAGTATAGAAAATATGCGAAAGTTTGAGAATGAATGGGTGTTTATTATTCTTTCACGCAAAAGGTTAACGGATGAACGCTGAACGGATTTTGATAAAATTTTACAGTAATATATAATTTTACATAAATTTTACAACTTTTAGTGGTCGTATCTCCAGGGAACTATCTGTTTCTCCTGTATTTATCAATTATATTTCATTTTATTTATTTTTCCTAATGGAACTACATACCTGGGCTACTTTTAAGTACCCTGACCTTTCTCAAGGTGTAAACTATCGACCTACCAAATTTCATCCATATCGGTTCACCGGTCTAGTAAAATGGTAACAGACAAACTGAGTTCCCTTTGCATTTAAAATTATTAGTTAAGACCTTTGAGTATTAAACCAACCGGAGACGCCACTGACAGGCGTTCCCCTCTGCAAAAAAAAAGTGTCGGTCAACGCGCATACCTGTTATATACAACCAGTTTCTTTGGGTTTACGGAGTGCTCGGATTGGTGAATGTATTTGTGTGCATCTAGTTCAAGCTAGTGTTTAATTGTTTTGTCAAAAAATTTGTTAGTTTTAACATTATATTTTGTGTGCGTTTCCTCGTCCCCCGCGCAGAAATTGGCAGACTTTTTTGCAAAGAAACTAGTCCGCGTGACGTCTCCTGTTGGTTTAATACTCAAAGATTGAGACGCACTATTATGTAAGGTAAGAGCGTATCGAAAAATTTAATTCCAATACTAATTAAAATACAAATAACAATTCTTAAATTCTTTAGCGAAGCTTAGATCTTCATTATTACTCAACCTATTTTAACGAACCACGTTTACTTTAAAACTTCGGTAACATAAGGCTCTGCGCAAACGTTTTGCTGACACAAGACACAGGGAATCATTGTTTCTGTGTCCAGTGGTCGCTGGTTGCTACTTGTGAACACTGGTACAATTCTGTATTTGTTTTGTATGAGACTGTCACAATTAGTCATGGGCGACGGTAGTCACTGACTATCAGGTGAACCGTCTCCTCCTTTGCCCCCATATCATAAATAAAAACCGGCCAAGTGCGAGTCGGACTCGCGCACAAAGGGTTCCGTACCATTATCTATAAAAACGACAAAAAATGACGTTTGTTGTATGGGAGTTCCCCTTAAATATTTATTTTATTTTTAGTATCGGTCCGGCGATGGGCTCACCACCTATGACGTTTAGGGGTCCAATGTATCTCGTGAAATGTGGGTATATCCAGTAATGGAATACCTCTGCCTACTCCCTCGGGGATAAAAAGCGTGAGATTATATTATTATTTATATATATTTTTAGTATTTGTTGTTATAGCTGCAACAGAAATACATAATTTGTAAAAATTTCTACTGTATAACTATCGCGGTTCTTGAGATACAGCCAGGAGTGCGATTTTTGAATCTCACTGGTGATATCAAAATCACCGGTGACTAAAATAATCACCATTTTCCAAAAGCCGTATTTTTGAAAGTCACGCGCTGTTTTCAATAAATCGTCGCAATCACAAAATATCACAATCGAGCCCCGCTGCTGATTCTTCCGAAAAACATACTTGGGCACTTTTGGCAGATGTCACATACGTTAACTGTCAAAAACAATCGCATCGTGATTTCCATTACGAGTGGGTGGGGGGGCACTCGTAAATCGATATCATTGGTATGCCAAATGTAAGTCACCGCGATGAGTTTCAAAAATACGAACTTTCGGAAATCACTCACATCGGTGAAAATTAGTCACTTGGTGAGATTAAAAAATCGACCCCCTGGTGACAGATAGACGATCGGACAGCGAAGTCTTAGTAATAGGGCCCCGTTTTTACCCGCTGGGTACGGAACCCTAATTACACTTTGGGTACGGAACCCTAATTACCTTTTGGGTACGGAACCCTAAAAATGTTTGTAAAAATAATGTTGCTGGTGTCTTCAACTGACAACATTGCGTCACAACTCACTACAAACCGTGTGTCAAGTGAAAGTAACTGGAAATACCTATAGGTACAGTGTCTCCGTCTGCATAGGTACTAGTTGACTTTATTTATACCGATTGTACGAAAATAAAACTTTAGTATTATCAATTTAAATGGAACGAAACCTATGAAAACAAAATCGAATCACTCTGTAAGAGTCATGCATCCATTACTAATAAAAATATAAGAAAAATAACCGTCAACTTAACAACCTCCTTCTTTTTATCGTCGGTAAATAAAATATTCACAGGTAGCTTGTATCCCACACAGAACACAAAAGAGTACGTTTGCGCGGCGCCTTAAAATTATTCTGAACACCTTTTGAAATTCTCAATTCCCGCCGAGCTACGTCAGAATATTATCTCTGTCAATTCTCTTGAACGTTGTTACATTACACGCTGAATATCGTCAGAATTCCTGAAAGGTGAACTTTGAAATATTAGACCGTATTCGAGTTTAGTAAAGCTTTAGGTAAAACATGCGAACGTCAAATGCTGTTCATTTCATCATCATTTAGTTAATTCAATCAACAATGTGATATAGTACTTGAAATGGTTAAAACTAAGTTGATTAATTTTATGTTAAAAATCTTAATAATTGATTTATACCTAATTATAAAAATGTCACAAAAATAATAACAGAGCCTTGGAGGAGGCTTTTGTACAGTCGTGGACAACAATTAGCTAAATGATAAATAGCTCTTGATGTATGGAATTGATGATTAAATCTGACTGATATTAAGGTTTTCAATTTAAATATATTGGAATGAATTAACATGCAAAAACATTGATTTTTGCTGTTTGATGCTTGATAAATAAGCTAAAAAAGAGTTCGGGTGAATAGACTACTTCACAAATTATTATGACACGTGTAATACGCCTTAAAAAATCTAAATAAATAGACTCTTGAGTCACAAATTACTTTATCATGTACTTTGTAATACGCCTTAAAAGACAAACAAAATAACCGATTAAATAATTAAGCTTTTAAACAAGCTATAAAGTAGCGTGCACAACTAATGCACAGAACAATAAATTCACGTAAATTTAACTGCAAAATATCAGGTGCATCTGAAGTAATTCGTATTAATTTGTGCATGGGAAGAGGGCTGCGATAATGGAAACATACGGATGAATTTTAGTGCAGTTCCTGTAATCACGAAGGCGAGCAGACTATTTTTAATAAAAAAAAAATAAATAAAAAAAATAAATAAAAATAAAATAAAAAAAAAAAACGCGGATTGGACCGCGGTCCCCAGGCACGATCACCTCGCCTGGCGGAAGGTCTTCCCTTTTCATGATAGAGGAGCATTTCACCTCCGCTCCTCCATATACATATTATTATACATTGCGGTAGTATGAGTATTTGACAGAGTAATCGGCAGCGAGTGCTCCGTCTCGCTCACACCTACTCTCGCTCTCTCTCTAGTTCTCGAGATCATGGCCAGATGAGACACAGGATAAGGATAAGTGGAGGGAGGGAGGAGAGGGCACTGCTCAGCACTAGGACAATACAAAGAGTAATAAAAAAAAATATTAGTCACGCCTTTATTCCCGACGGGCCTGTACTCCCATCCTGGAAATACCTGCTTTTCTCCAGTTTCCTCCAGGATTTCATCACCGCCGAGAATACATACATTTACTCAGAAAAAACATGAACCTAGTGCAGTTGGGTAAACTAACACGGGCCCGCACTCAAAATAGAGCCGTATGTTTTCAAATTTAGTCCCCAAAATTCGCCGCCTTCAAGCTTCAGCTATAGCAAGATATATCGCTGGCTGAATTGTGCATTTAATCACACCGCCAGACTGCAATTCACATTCGTATGTATATGAATGGATGCAGATTGTGAACGTTTTACTTACCACGTGATTTAGTGCTTATGTAGAGAGTAGAGTTATGTTAGACGGTTCTGTGACTGTAATTATGATGATGATGTTACATTAAGTGTTACGTTTGAGTAGTGGCGTAGCTTATTATTTAGAGTAAGTGGCAACATTAAGCAGTTGATCTAATATTCTATATCTAGAAGAAGAATATATTTATATACTAGCGGATGCCCAGCGGCGTTGCCCGCGCGGATTTTGTTTATTCCCGTTCCCGTGGGAATGTCCGAAAATCCTTCATAGTGGTTGCCTACGACATATTTAAGACACCTTCAAACCATATTTCAAATAGCGGGTGCACAGCGGCATTTTCCCGCTTGGATTTAGTTTATTCCCGTTCCCGTGGGAAATTTCGAAAATCCCTTCATAGTGGTTGCCTACGACATACTTAAGACACCTACATACCATATTTCAAATAGCGAGTGCCCAGCGGCGTTTTCCCGCTTGGATTTAGTTTATTCCCGTTCCCGTGGAAATTTCCAAAAATCCCTTCATACCAATTTCCTATGACATATCAGACACCTTCATACCATTTTTCAAGTTTCTAGATGTTATCGTTTCGGAGTAGTACGTATTTCTCTTTTTAACCAGTTTTTTTTATTTTCCCGTGGGAATGAGATATTTTCCTGGAATAAAAAGTACCCTAGATGTTGACCCGGGTACTCACGGGACGGGATAACTATATACACTACCGTTAAAATTTTCAAAAAATATTTAATGTACAGACACGGCCCCGTTAGAGTTTTATTATATGTATAGATAAAAGACGAAGCTGTCCACACTGAAGCTGGCAACAGCCCTAACCATTGGGCCTAGAAGAATGAAATTTTCCTTATCCTATTACTTTAAACGAGAAATTCTTGTATGTGTGTATATATGTTTCGGGTATCTCTAAAACGACTCTGACGATTTTGATGAAATTTTGTATACAGTAGCAGTTTTGCATTTTAAGTTCACACAAAAAAAAGCTCTGTCGCGTAGGTGCTATGACATATAAGCATTTTTCCTAAATTCCCATAGGAACGGGAAAAGACCGCATTGGCGCAGGCGACGCCGCTAGGCTTTACTAGTAACTAAAATAAATGACAGGATGTATATGGGATGTATGCAACATAATCTCCCACGTGGATTCAGAAATGGTGTTAGGCTCGCACGTCGCCGACACTTCGTGTAAAATAGTTTAGTTATTTATTTTTTATGTATGTTAGATTTAAGGTTTATATAATATGGGCCTCTGTTTACGTTATTTAAGATCTACTAATGTAAATATTGCCTGAAATAAAGATTATTATTATTATTATTTTGTCCATCCAAATTTTGCAAATCACCCAAATATACAGGTGACTTTTTTACCGTCTGGAAAAAAATATGGTGTGATAGATAAGTGTAATAGATTCATTTGGCGCTGTTACTTAAAGAAAATTTTTTTTTTGTTCAATTTTTTTTTCTTAACATAAAAATATAATCTAACGCCTTTTTATCCCCGAGGGGGTAGTCAGAGGTATTCCATTACTGGATATACCCACATTTCACGAGATATATTGGACCCCTAAACGTGATAGGTGGTCAGTCCGTAAGTCCATCGCCGGACCGGGTCTGTTTACACATGTCTCAGAATTAATTCTGAGACCTGCGGGTTTCCTCACCATGTTTTCTTTCACCGTCGAGCTAGTGATAAATATGTACTTACGTTTTTGAAAAACTCATTGGTACATGCCAGGATTCGAACCCGAGTCTCACTGATTTTCGGCCGGCTCTTTAACCGTCCGGGCCATCACTGCTCTTTTTTTTCTTGTTTAAAGTAATATACACTACTCAATTGTAGTGATTATTACACATATAAATATTTGAAATAGTATTTTAAAAAGAAACAGGCTCGTAGATTCCATTTATGCGCAATCTACCTACAACCGCCAGCTGCTACAGAGTGGTGCGCGTAGTTTTGTAAATTGCATTAAACATGACTATATTTTACAATTAATCTCGTGTATAAGTTCGGCTCTAGATACCTTATACGTCATATTTTTTTCAAGACGGTAAAAAAAATCGTCCAGTATATGACTTCAATTGTGCGTGAACACAACGAAAATCGAGACCAACGGTATAATATGCCTCGCGTGCAAGCTGATCACCCCCAATGTTGCTTAATCAGAGTGAATGTTTCGTTTTGTTAGATTAGTGAGATATCTACTCGTACTGTTATTCCCTTAGATACAAGCAAAAAAGGAGGATACGAAAAGATATTAAAATATAATAGGACATAGAGGGGGCATTGGGAATATTTTTATACAAAACTTTGAAGCTCAAGCGTCATGTCAGTTAGTATGAACGCGAGCTGTCATTCGGTCGAAATTGTAGTAGACTAATTACACTTGGAATAACTTTTGGCTTCAAATTATCCTCCCTTTGTCTCCTCTATGCCCTATTATGTTTTAATCTCTTTGAGGATACGGTACTAGCTTCTCGCGTGGACCACTTAAATTAGGTCCAAGGAATGTAATTGGTGACAGTCTCAATCGGGCCGGAGTATCGACAGTACGTGATAGTCGACGAAAAGGAAACACATAATTGAATGGTTAAACCGCTATACAATGCCTTCATGTGCTTGTATGAAATGTACGAATAGCACTCAAACAAAAAATAAAACCCCAGTGTGCGTGTAGTTGGAAGTAGTCTAAATGTCAATTTTATTTTTGTATTTTTAATGAAGATTTGTTTAGTTTTAATCAGTTAAGAACCGCCGGTTCCAATTGGAACCGAGACACAATTAAAAATCTTTTGTGTAAATATACTGAGATTCATGGTCTGAGAGGTTAATATAGTTTTATTATTATTATTACGTTGTCGTCCCTATTGTGCCAAAGATGTGTACGCCTGTAATTGGTACACATATAATAATACATATTAGAAATATTAAGTGTTTTCTGTGAAATGTTTTTATATGTAGTGCTGTTGGTGTATAAATAAATAATGTCAACGATGCTTTTATATGAATGTACCGTATCTTTCTTTTTGCTTTTATCTAAGGTTATCCTAGATGTTTTTAAATACACCACAACGTCCTCGCTCTTTTTGAAATTTCTCCTTTAACCTACATTCATCGCCTAAAAGCCCTAGGGCATTTACTACACATTTCTCCAGCGATGCGATACTACAGAGCGGTGATAGCCCGGACGGTTAAAGAGCCTGCCTAAAATCAGTGAGGCTCGGGTTCGAATCCTGGCATGTACCAATGAGTTTTTCAAAAACTTACGTACATATTTATCACTAGCTCGACGGTGAAGGAAAACATCGTGAGGAAACCCGCAGGTCTCAGAATTAATTCTGAGACATGTGTAAATAGACCCGGTCCGGCGATAGGCTCACCACCTATCACGTTTAGGGGTCCAATATATCTCGTGAAATGTGGGTATTTCCAGTAATGGAATACCTCTGCCTACCCCCTCGGGGATGAAAGGCGTGAGATTATGTATGTATGTATGTATGTATTCTCCAGCGATTGGCAAACAAATCAATGTGAAATACTTTTTCTCGGATGAAACGCGTCGTTTAGACACGAAAGAGAAATAGCAGGGTCATGTATCAATAGCACAAATTGCTGATATCCTCACTCGTTAGTTAATAGTCTCTTTTCAACTCCTTCCCACTTGTTTGCAAGTGTGACGTCATTCACAGACTCGCAAGCATTTGCATGCAAATGTGCTCTGATAGACCCTTGCGTAAGTTCGTGTAGGGTTGGGATTAGCTTATCGATGTTTTTTTAGTAATCTACGCTTTGATCAGCTAAACAGATGCTTGCGGTACCGAAACGTGTTGGTGAACAAATTTGCTGATGTAGAATGCGATGCAATGGGACCTTTGAGTATGAAACCAACAGGAGACGTCACGCGCACTAGTTTCTTTGCAAAAAAGTCTGCCAATTTTTGCGCGGGGGACGAGGAAACGCACTCAAATAATATTAACACAAACGCATTTTTTGACAAAAAAAATTAAACACTAGCTTGAACTAGATGCACACAAATACATTCACACACAGAAACAACCAATCCGAGAACTCCGTAAACTCAAGAAAACTAGTTGTATATCAGGTATGAGCGTTGCTCATAACTGTTTGGCAGAGGGGAACGCCTGTCAGTGGCGTCTCCGGTTGGTTTAATACTCAAAGAATGGGACAGAAAATAAAATAAAAATAATCTTTTATCCACGAGGGGGTCGGCAGAGGTATTCCATAGAATATTCGACCCCTAAACGTCATAGGTGGTGAGCCCATCGTCGGATCGGGTCTGTTACAAATGCCTCAGAATTAATTCTGAGACCTGCGGGTTTCCTAACGATGCTTTCCTTCACTGTCGAGCTAGTGATGAATATGTAAGTAAAGTTTTTGAAAAACTCATTGGTACATGCCAGGAATCGAACCCGAGCTTCACTGATTATCATCATGAGAAGCGGGCTGTTTAACCGCAAGGCTATCACTGCTCGTAGGACACTCATTGGACAGCTGCGCATGAATCAATTAGGTCCCAACGAACGCCCGTCGTCGAGGTAGTCCCCGAAGGAAGGTGGAGGTGGTGGACATGGGAAGCAAAGGACAGGGATGAGAGGAAACCTGTCTATCTATCTATAGATACTTTGTTATTCCATGGATAATGAGTAATCATAGTCGGTCTGATAACAATTCTGCGAGATTGCTATCGTGTTATTGTTATCGTGCGTCCGAGAACTGGCTCCTTGACCGGCTGCTTTTAATTGGAACATCAATATCATATTTAACTTTTTTAAAAGAAATAGTCAATACCTACTAGCGACCCGCTCCGGCTCCGCACTTGTGCAATCACTCTATCTATAAAAAAACAGCATCAAAATCTGTTGCGTAGTTTTAAAGATTTAAGCATACAGAGAAACAGACAGACAGCGCAGAGCGACTTTGTTTTATACTATACTAGCGACCCACCCCAGATTCCTTCCTCCTCTTGAATGACTCTATCTATTAAAAAAACCGCATCAAAATCCGTTGCGTAGTTTTAAAGATGTAAGCATACATAGGGACATAGGAATATAGGGACAGAGAAAGCGACTTTGTTTTACACTATGTAGTGTGGTTATACAAATAACTAGAATTAAGGATCGTTCGAGAAAGTTCTACGCTCCTCGGAGATAAAAGGCGTAACTATATCTTAATTTTTATTTATAACCCAAAAGTATCGATAAATCAAACCCCATCCCTAATCTGCGACAAACGAATTACATCACAAAAAGGCAGGCGTGGAGCCCCGCCAAACGTCGTCATAAAAAAGGGTCCCATATAACCGACTCCTGAAATTCAGAGTCGATGGTGTCACCAGACCTCGTGGAACCATTAGGGCATATACAGATAATAGTAGAGGCATAAGAACTGCCATGGTATCATGTCAGAGCTGAAATAGGTTTTGAAAATGGAAAACAAATGTACAACTTATAACAGGATTAACCAAAATACTCAAACAACCGCACCAGGTACCACATAAATATTTTACGTGAATACGTCTAATTACACTAATCTACACTAATATCGTACAGAGAAAAAAATATTTTTGTATATTTGTAACGAATAAACTCAAAATCGACTGCAAGGATTAAAAAAAATCTTTCACCAATTTAAATCTAGCTACTGCAATGTCGACAGAGCGCTACTTAATTATATTATAAAATTTATTACCTATTAATTATTCATATTTATTTATAGATTTATCTTTCTTTGAAGTCGATTATTATTTATGTCAAAAATATTTTTTGCGACATATTTTCATGCTTTTGTACAAACATCGACACACTTTCCAACCGACGTCATATCTAGCCGAACTCTTACTTAGATAGTGACTTTTTAGTTACATAATGGGCTCTAGGATGGTAGCTGTGACCACGCGGCATAGCTAATGGGTTTCCCCATTTTATGGGAAAAAGCTTCTCTATTCATGACATAATGGTAGTCGATTATATTGAAAAATAAGGTATTTTCTTTGTACTGTTGTAAAATGTAACTTTGTTTGTTATAAATATGCTTTGTCTAATTGTAAAAAGGTCGTAGATCACTTATACGATACCGCTATGCGCTGAAAAAAGAACAAATACGAAAAAAAATTTAACTGAAATCATCCGCCATATTTGATTTAGAGTGACCTCACTTTAGGTTTTTAGTTATTCTTAGCAAGCCCTTTAATTTCATACCCATTAGCATTTCAATATTTGGTTTCGGTTGCGGCCGAAAACTAGTTTCGGTCGGACACTAGTTTTTAGTGGGTATGGCAGCACTATGCTGCAGAGCCCCCCCGGTGCCGGTTGGTATGCAATTGCATTTTCCCTGGGTGGCAAAAAAAAGAAAATAAAAGGTAATTCTTCTATTTGTTTCTTTTAATAATACTAGAATGACAGCTATTTTGCAGATATTATATTGTTAAAAGCATGTTAATAAAATCCAAAGAAATTTAATTTTAGTGTTTCCAAGTAAAGAAAGCGGCAGCTGAATATAAATTAAATTAAATTATAATACGGATGCTGAATTTTGTTATGTGATGGAACATTCTTGTTATCTGAGACAAAAATACTCAAGGCAGCGGCTTTACTCGTAAAAATATATATTTTTGAGGGGCCTGTTGGGTTAGTCGGTAGTGATCTTTCTGAGCCTACAATACAGGGATTGATTCCCACACATGGTCAACATTTATGTGAAATTGCCAATTTCTTGTCAGGGTTTTTTAAACCATTACGAAAAAACAGAGGGGTGTTATAAGTTTGACGTGTGTTTCTGTGTATCTGTATGTTTGTCTGTTCGCGCGTAGCTCCCAAACGGCTGAACCGATTTTGATTTAGTTTTTATGTTTGAAAGGTGACTTAATTGAGAGTGTTATTAGCTATGGTTTATGAAAATTTGTTCAGCTCGCTCAGTTTTTGTTTATATGTATTTTTAAAGTCTGGAGTTATTAAAATATTTAATTTAAGTAAATGTCTTCTTCAAGTACAAATCGTGGGAGCCAATTCACACACGGATATTAAGTCCCAAACTAGGTAAATCATGTAGGTACTATGCGTCTAGACAAGTAATAACTTACTAAAATGCACATAAACACCCAGACACTAAATCAACAGACATGTTTATGCTCACAAATCGAACTTACGAATTCCGATTAAAAAAGCAGGGTTGGGTAAAAGTGAGTATTAAAAAAAGATTCAAAATTGCAAGTTGATTAGTAGGTAACAGCCCTACAGGCAGACATCGAACCCTAAAAATCATAGTTTCATGATAACATATACAAAGCGTAACAGAAAAAGCGCAATTCCTCATACACCCCAATAACTTGGATTTGACGTTATAGGACAAGTTCTTTTTAAGACCTTTTCTGCATTTGTCCATTTCTTACTATGCCCACTTCTGGTTATGACTATTTCTGTTTGTGACCAATTCTTATAATAAAATTATGATGCAATCGAACTTTAGTTGTGTCTAACCAATTTTCTTAAATATCGGTTAATAATAGCACGATTTCCATAGAAAGCACTAAGTTTAGCTACGCTAATTCAGTTTTGGGAAAAATTTAACACATATAAAAATAGCTGAAATCGAATAAGTAGGCGATACTGAACATACTAATTTCAGGAATTGCGCTTATTCTGTTACATGTTGTGTGTATACTTTCATAATTTTTTCACCATTAATTCTGATGTCAAAAGTAAAAAATCATTTATTTTGTTTAGGCACAAAAATTACTTCTAAAGGTCATTAGTCTAATAACAAGGCACTTTAAGCTCGTCCATGAAGATTATCTAAAAACAGCAGCCCATCTTCACCGACGAGTTGGTGGAATAAGCAAGAAACCAGATGTGTAAGCTTTATCGCTGAAAAATTTAATCAGAATATGTTTAGCAGTTTTTGCATGAAATAACACCAAACATCCATCCATCCTCACAAGGTTTCGCTATTATAATATTGTTAGGATAGGATTTAAGTCAATATGCTAGCAAATACTAAAACTCAGTGGTCCGAAATCCATGAACTTTAACAAAAGTCAGAATAGAAATGTTTAGCTTACAGACAATCTTCGATAGTTTCTACCTCTTGAAAAACTCGCTGAGTCACACTGGAGCTTATTGAAACATACGGGGCGCTAAAACAGCCAAGGCGTGCTTGTAGAAGTGAAGTATTGAGTATTTAAACTTGCATCATTCACTCAGAAAAGATCAAAATCACGCACGCCTACAAAAACACATTTTATTTTTACTATTTGAATTAATTTGCATAAACTGATCTTTATTTGATCTAAGAATGAGGAAAGGACTTTCTTTTGAAATAAGTACAGGATTTAATGTTTTATAAAATATTATTATTCAGTTCCCCTTTCTTCAGATGTTTCTATTTTCCATGTCTCCCTAAACCAATCTGTTTATCATATATTTAATACTAGCGACCCGCCCCGGCTTCGCACGGCTACAATGCTAACACTAAAACCTTCCTCTTGAAATTAAAATTTAACTATCTATTAAAAAAAACCGAATCAAAATCCGTTGCGTCGTTTTAAAGATTTAAGCATACAAAGGGACATAAGGACATAGGAATATAGGGACAAAGAAAGCGACTTTGTTTATACCATGTAGTTTAATATATTATAAGTTTATGTTCACTCCTGCACATAATTTATTTTTCTTCACACGGTATTTCTTTAATCCATGTTTTCTTTTGTCTGCCTCTTTACATTATTACATATTTTTCACATAAATATTATGTTCTCTATTATTATTATCCTATTCTTAAAATATTATCCTCGTCGCATTACATTAACTTCATCACGATAAATGATTAATACACAATTCCTCAGGTTTTTTAAGAGTGATCTAAGTAATTCAAGTTATAAATGTCATAATCTGTACTAAATCTCAATGGAGTTACAGAAAATCATTAGGACAGAAGTACTTATAGTCTCGGAGTCAATTTTACCGTTGAATCGAATTTAGTAGGCAGTAAACTCAAGCGCAGCGGTTGGAAAACGATAGTTCATTTAGGCAGACAATTGTTCTTTTACTGAAAAGCTTTCTTTAATGAATTGAAGCCTATTTGTTTCCAATTATAAATTTAATCTACTCTTTACTGCTCTCTCACTTATTTTGTGTCTCAGGCCGTGCGTAATTGATCCTAGAACATTCCATTAGGATTGGCATAAGATCAGCTACATTAATTGCTAGTAAGCTTTGTCAAAGTAACATTAATCTATTCAGTTAATTGTCTGTATCTTAGTTAACGAAACGTGTGTACGTGCTTATCTCAATTAGTTCTTATTAAATACCAACGAAGTTTTGATGTAATTATGGAGCGGATCTTGTGACATAATTACATTGTAATTGATGCTGTACATAGGTCTTCATTGGCCCACTGATGTCAAGGACCACCCAGAGTTAAACATGCATGGAAGCTAGGGATGTGAAAAATAATAAATTTTATATAAATAATCGATTTTTAATAATCGGTTTGTTAAAATAAATAAATCAATTATATTTTTAACACAAAAGCTCTCTGGAGTGCAGTGGCATTCCCTGCCTGCGTTTGTGTTTCCGAGTTCATAAAACCCAAACCTGTCCCAGTCGCAAGTGCATATGCTTCTTCTAGGTATGCTCGTTTCATCGTTGATCTCTTATGCGTCCTCTGTTCCAGATTGAGGTCAAAAGCAAGCCAATTAATAATGATACCTAATGAAAAAATAAACAGATGGAAGAAAAAAATTTTTTTTTTTTTTTGCCTAAAAAGCCTTAAAATTAAAGGAGCATTTCATTGTGTCTTTTTTGCCTAGCACTTCTTTGGACCTTAAGTGCGATGCTAAAATGAAACTCTCAAAGTAATTTGGTAGGAATATCTAATGAAAACATCGCGAAAATGATATTTGCAAAGAAATGTTCTCCTCTCCCCCTACTACCACCTTAAAGGCCGGCAACGCAGTTGTGACTCTTGAGTTGCAGATGGCCATGGGCAACGATAGTCACTTACCATTAGGCGACCCGTCTGCTCGTTTGCTCCCTTCTCTTATAAAAAAAATGTAGTAGGAATTTAGAAAACATTGCGGTTCCTCCCCAAAAGTGTTACCGTATGTTTCCTTAAAGATAAAATCTTTGCGGCAGAAAGGCGCGTTTTATTGAATCCGGACGTGTCTCCGTAGGACCAACGGCAAAAGCAGTTACTTGCAAAATGGTCCCTATGACAATTGTCGTAAGATCTTACTTTTCATGTTATTATTACCACTAGGTATAATTTATGTAGACTTACTGAAAATCAAATAAAAAAGCCTTTATTCATGCATCATCAATCTATAACAGTCCACTGCTGAGCTTAAGGGTCTTTCCTCACCATGAACGTCCTCATAAACTCAACCCCAATGCGAATTTAGAGATTGTGTTAGGCTTAGCACATGCCTTCGTCAATATCAATAATTTTTAACAAAAACACGACATCGAAGACACGTAAGGAAACTAAAAAAAGTAAAAAAGCACTGTCGCCACTAAGATTTTCGAAGGTTCCCTCGATTTCTATGGGATGTCATCATCCAATCCTGGTTTTCTTATCATGGTACCACCCTTCGGATATATCATTTCCAACAAAATCGGTTCAAACGTGACGAAGTTATCCGCGAACATAAATAAAAAACTGTCGAATTGAGAAACCTCCTTTTTTAAAATCCTTTTAAAAACAATTTGAAAATGCTTTTATTCAATGTTTAAACTCACGAATTCTCGTATTAAGGGAGCACTTACTACCCTCAATTATTCATGTGCCATAGTTTAATTCAAGTAGGCCAATTTGAACACCCATCAGCAAAAACGTCCCGTTCTACGCAAGCAAAGAACGGTGCATAAAATATCGTTATCAATTTGCAGCCGCAGAATTCCCCTTTTTACTGACATTTAATTTTCTCGTTGGTACAACGGAACGTAAATCATAAGTCTCGCTCGAACCGGAACGTTTTTTAGCATTTTAATCTTTTAGCTTTTTCACAACCTCTTCATTCGCATCGGGGAGGAGGGTTTTTGAACTAAGAGTATTTTAAAAAACTGACTTTTATGATCATCTTTAAAGAAATTTAAATAAGAATTCTATTTACATAACATAAGATTGAATTTAATAAGATTATTTAATTAGTTAATGTAATGTATACTGTACTGCGCTAAAAAATCGGTTGTCTTTAAAGTCGGTTTACTGACGATAGTTGAACGTGACAACGTCATAAAAAATACTGATGGAATGGATTGTGCCTCTTTGTCGCTCGTTGCGCGCTCTCGCTTGCACTGGAACGACGCATACGTCACACATTTTCGGGAATGCCGCCGGCTCCATCAATTTATAAGACGTTTTCACATCAAAAAATAAACATACATATACTCAAAACAGTAGGTACTCTCCTTTTTGTGCAGTTGCCTTAAAGATATCACTTCAAAGTTGGTTTAATACTCAAAGCTTCAAAGTCTCGAGCCCTTCATTTCTACAATGATTTATTCTAGGTATATAACTTATTCAGATCCTAATTGAAATCCAGACTATAAAAGAAAAAGAAAAATACGTAACTCATTTCTTGATGTTTCATGCAAACTTTTGGGTTCGGAAGAAGTTCAGTTTTCGGAGAGTACATTAATTTTGAAGAAAATACAATTTATGGTTTAGTAGCAGCGTCCCGCGGTTTCACCCTCGTAGTTCCCGTTCCCGTGGGAATGCGGTCAAAATGTCATCAATGAGTGATATTGTAAGTGACACAGTGTACGATGGGCTATACGGATTTGACGGGCATGTTTGCTCAGTTGGTAGTGACCCTGCCTTCTGAGTCGGAGGTCGCGGGTTCGATCCCTAGTGTCTGGGTGTTTCATATTTATTTAAGTATCTTTATTAGTTATTTAATACTCATATTACATTCTCTGCAGTTTGGGAGTGAATAACCGTGTGTCAATTGTGCGCCTCAATTATTATTTTTTATTTCGACAAAAAAAAGTCATATTATCCATTTTAGTATTCTTGTCAGTGAATGAAAAGGACTTCTCCCTCGTGGATATAACAAGGACTTAATTTCGTTTAGTACATACTGATTGGTACATATTCCCGCACTATATAGGATGTGAACTCGAGCTTCTAACTTGAGAGGCGGAATTACAATCAAATCGATAATAATCTAATATCAATTATTATCTAACCGACGACTAGTCCGTTTCAACCCACCCCTATTCTTTGACAGCGTGATTAATCACCTGTAAGAATACATCTATCTTTAGTATAAATATTTATTTCACAGCTCCAAGGCAATTAGTTTCTCTTGTTTGATTAACAGTAAATCTGTTCTGAATTTTAAGTGGCGAGGCAAGGTGGCTTTTGTAAAACGTAAAGATTAGTCGAACAAAAGACAACTGTATGCTTATAGTAAAATTTACGCAACATTCTAGAAGTATAGTATATTTTCCCACATCTACACACACATACACCCCCCCAAACACAAATAACTGTCTCATTTACTTTTATAAGTAGGTCCCTGAATACTTTTTCAGTCAAAAGTAAGTACGGAGGAACACTAACTCTCAAAACACAGGTTATCCTAGCTTGAGAGTCAGTTTACACCTTTGCGTTTGCTACCTATACAGTGTTTATTATTATTATGTTATGTTGAGACAATAAATTATTGTTATTATTATAGTTACTGACAGTTAGTTCTTAATAGTTAGTAAATAAAATAAAAATAAATAATCTCACGCCTTTCATCCCCGAGGGGGTAGGCAGAGGTATTCCATTACTGGATATACCCACATTTCACTAGATACATTGGACCCCTAAACGTGATAGGTGGTGAGCCCATCGCCGGACCGGGTCTGTTTACACATGTCTCAGAATAAATTCTGAGACCTGCGGGTTTCCTCACGATGTTTTCCTTCACCGTCGAGCTAGTGATAAATATGTACGTAATTTTTTGAAAAACTCATTGGTACATGCCAGGATTCGAACCCGAGCCTCACTGATTTTCGGCCGGCTCTTTAACCGTAAAGGCTATCACTGCTCATCGTTAGTATATGTAACTAAGCGAATAAAAGCTAAGTTTAACTTTGCCGTGGTACCATTACACAGTAGGTACCATTGATGGTACCTACGGTTGCAAGTTTTTTTGCCCTGGTACTATTAATGTTAATGTGGCAATATAATTTTTGCCGTGGTACCTCATTCATCGTACCACGGATTAGATGTAAGGGGGTTTGGCCGGTAGTCTACCCGATCAGACAAACCACTGCAAAAACTTTCAGTAATTAAGAGTACCTACTTCCCCGCAGGTACACATAAAGGACTATAGATAATCCTATTGTGTCTGCATACTGTTACTAGAATTCCACCCTGTATACAGATAACTATCGCCGATATATCTCATTAGTAGATAGCGTCTGAAAACAAGAACCAAGTAACTCAACCGTAGGCCAAGTGCCGAAGTTTGCACATCGGAGCAAAAACGAGAAAACTCGAGAGCATTACATGTGCTCTTTGTATTTCGCTGTTTGTACACTTTCGGCCGAGAAAAGTATGGAGAAGTGGTGTGTAAACAATTGTATGGATCGACTAATGCTTTCGACAATTGAATGGCCTGTGGACTTGACAAAGGGTTTGGAGTAAAATAATACAATTGTAGGAGTATTGTAAGTTTATTTCTAGTTTGGCAAAGTCTATTACTGCCATGGCAAGGGCATTCAAATAATGATTTTTTGTTATTCTTCAGGTCGCAGTTTTTGTAGCTTAAACCTGTCACTATTACTGCCAGTGTAAATAACTAGTCCGCTATCTTGGATGAATCGCCAAGTTGGATTTAGAATGACGTCACACCCTAACCATTCATTGTCATCCAAACTAAACGTGCATACAAAATTTCAGTTCAATCGGTCGAAGATGTCTAAGTATATCAAAATTGAGTTGGAAGATTCTACCCAAACAAACATGTACATTGCAAGTTAAGCGGATGCATAGCAGAATGTGCAAGTCGCAAAATGTGCAGGATGCGTAAAATGAGCAAATCGCAAATCGCGCAAATCTCTTGACCTTTTTTTTTTAAAAAAAAGGGGGCAAACGAGCAGACGGGTCACCTGATGGTAAGTGACTACCGTCGCCCATAGACACCTGAAGCTGAAGAGTCACAAGTGCGTTGCCGGCCTTTGAGGTGGGAGTACGCTCTCTTCTTGAAGGTTTGAAGGTCGTATCGGTTCGGAAATACCGCAGGCGACAATTTGTTCCACAGATCGGTTGTGCGAGGCAAAAAGTTTCGTGAGAATCTCACAAAATGTGCAAATCTCATGATGAGCAGATCGCTAAATGTGCAAAAAAATCTCAAAAAAAAATCTAAAACTATTTTCTGTAGGTATGGAATGTAAATTTAGAAACGTCAATAATTTATAATAACAACTAATTAATATATAAAAAGTACACTCAGAAATGTAATATCTATATTCTAATAACAAGGGACTCTAAATATGAGACCGTCAGTTTGGAAACCTCACAGTGGAATTGAGGTGTTCTTGTAAAAAAGTTAAGCTATGTACACTTTCCTTACACGGCAGTGTAGCAAAGGGCGAAAAGGCATCTCATAAAACTATACGACGCGTGTAAGAACGCCCCTGAATATCTACTGTTGTCCAGACTTTCTTTATTAGTTGGGAGAGCAGTTAGCTATACTGCCAACACTCAGTTCCACGATACTTTTTTTAAATTGTCTGACACAATTCAGACACTGTTATAAGTCCCAAACTAGACAGAGCCTGTACTATGAGTACTAAATAACTGATAGACATACTTAAGTAAACATTAAACACCCAGACACGAAGCCAACAGACATGTTCGTGCACACAAATGTTGGTCCCTAGCGGGAATCGAACCCGCGACCTCCGGGTCTGAAGGCAGGGTCACTACCAACTGAGCCAACAGGCACGTCAATAGAAGTAGAACTAACATTATCTCCTCACCAAATTTCATCAAAATCCGTCCAGTAGTGACGGATTCACAGACAGACAGCGACAAAAATTCTAGATCGATCTACACTACCGCAATTTTTTTTTATATATTTTATGTAGAGCTTTATTACATAGATTTTGATCCTATGTTAGAATCCTTAGGGGGCAGGATTCTATAATTGTGTTCGAATTTCAATTCACATTGGTTTCCGTATCCCTATTTATTTCGTTCTGTTTGTTCATATATCTTTGTAAGGAAATGGCTCATGGCCATCGAATATGTAAATGGATACCTAATTATCCGACTCGCCGTGTTTCAGCCTGAATTGTACTTAATTGGCTGTGAGGTCCCATTTGAGTTAAAGGGTCGGGTACTTTAATAGTACACGTAAGTAGTACGAGACCTCGTATGGAGTCACGCGAAAACAGAATGTAAATTGTAAGAATAATAGAACATTTTAAATAAAAAATTAAACCAACGGTAATATAAATTTAAATGGAAATAACCTCAAAGTAATATGGGAATATAGGAATGGAAATAACCCCCGTTCTAATAAAAAATAAATAATTTAAATTGGACCTCTCCGTAAAAAGTTATGAGTGGTCATCCATAACAAAAATATATACAAACCTATTTTTTTCGTCAGTAAAAAATACCGAGCTATTTAGCTTTATTTTAAAAATAAAGCTAAAAATTTTCAAAGTGACTTTTGTCTCTGTCTACTCTGAAAAAAAATATATTAATAAATTTAATTCAAACAGCCGTTTTAAGCGTCAACACATTCACTGAAATTTGAAGTAAGAATATTAATTATAATACAAAAAAGTGCCTTTAAAAGGCACTGAAAACTCTTGAACCACCTCCCACTTCAGACAGTTTAGGCTACAGGAGGATAAAAATCAAAATGGCCTAGGTATTAGGCCATTTTTTTTTTCTGACGTCATCAAACCAGCGTCACATCCACAATAAAATATGTATATTAATCCGTTCTTAAAGGACAAACTACGCTAAAGACTGACATATTTTCAAACATTATTCTTCTTCTGGTGCAAGCAAGTAAAAAGTAAGTATAACAATCTCCAGCAAATATGTAACTACGCGACATTAAAAATAAACAACCCACAGTGTTTCAGCGAACCCACATCCACTGTGAAATAAAAAGAAAAACAAATTTACAACTAAATCACGTTTTATTGTTACCGCCAGATGTGTTCAAATAAAACAATTAAATTCAAAATGGCGGGTCGCGGCATAAAAACGCAATTAAAATAAAAGTAACTCACGATTTTGGTCGGCATTTGACTCTGCAGAATGACGGAAAACGTTTTTTGAATATATTTTACATAAATGTGGAAAAAATCTATGTTAAAATTTGTGTATTTTTCCGTACATTGAAAATTCATTTTGTATTTTAGTGGCTGTTGTAAAACTAAGCAGAAATAATTTGCCCCCTTAATCTAGTGATTTTAAAATTGGGAATGAATTATAAACGCGCCATTTGGTAATTAATATATATATTTTATCCCCAAAATATATATTTTATTCTGTTTTGTACTCGTAGTATTGGTTGTAATAGCGGCAACAGAAATACAAAAATCATGTGTAAAAATTTCAACTGTCTAACTATTACGGGTCATGAGATACAGCTTGGTGACAGACGGACGGACGGACGGATAGAAGAATTTTAGTAATAGGGTCCCGTTTTACCCTTTGGGTACCCCTAAAAAGACCAAAACAAATAACAAGCAGATTTCGTTAAATCGCCCGTTCTTTCGGCATTTATTATATTCAGAACTAGGAGAATGAGAATCCATGCGAAAAAACGTCTACACATTTTCCTGGTTCATAACCCACTATTTTTCGCTTTTCCCTCCCCTCCGGCGATTCTCATAAAACTTTGTTTATGCCGACATCGAGGTTGCTACGCTGTGTCACAAAGCGTAGGTTCCTAGTTTACGTGGTCCTATAAACTGTGCTCTAAAGGACTTACTACTGCTATTGTACTTTATTTGATTTTAGTGTCTTTTAGACTTCCGTTAGTACTATCATATAACTCGTCACAGAATAAGCGAAATTCCTCATACACCCCAATAAGTAGGTATATTCATTATCATCATCATCAGCCGGAAGACGTCCACAGTTGAACAAAGGCCTCCCCCATAGAACGCCACAATGAACGGCAACTTGCCGCTTGCATCCACCGGTTACCTGCGACCTTGACGATGTCGTCGGTCCACCTGGTGGGAGGCCTACTAACGCTGCGTCTTCCGGTTAGTTAGTATATTAATATATAGTTTTGTATACTATATTTTTTAAATAAAGAGCAATAAGAGTACAGTTTCCATAGGTAGCCATTAATTCAGTTATGCTAATAAAAAAAATTGCAAAATTTAACACATATAATTAGGTGAAATCGATTTAGTAATTGATACTGAACAAACGAATTTGAGGAATTACGCTAATTCTGTTACATATTGTATCGTAGCGACCTCTGTGCTAACAGACATCAACTAAAAATTGGAGACAAAATTGTCACCAACTTAAACAGTCTCATAAGCATTCCCAGCTCTATCACTATGTCATTGTGTCATAGAGCGTGTTGGAGTAGTTTTGTTGGAAAATGAAATTAGTTCCGCACCATTGGTCTGTTTAGTTTTGGGGTCTGGGTTCGAAACAGTTCGGGAGAATGTTTTGAAACTACGATTCGTTAGGTCAACGCATCGTGTTTGGAAGCCTTGTGATTTAACTGAATTTACAAAAATTTGGTTGTCTGTAAAGTTGGTTTACGGATGATAATTTTACGTGATAAACTCATATGAAAACATACATACATACAGCTCACGCCTTCTTCCCACAGGGGTAGGCAGAGACGATGGATCGCCACTTTGCCCGATCTTCGCACACTTCCCTCGCTTCCTTCACATTCATAAGCGTTTTCATACACGCTCTTTTATTCTTCGCACTCTTGACATATGAAAACATTGATGAAAATTTGCTTAAGAGATAATGCGTCTCTATCACTTGTTCTTCGCTCTTGCTTTCACGCTCGGCTTAGGCGGAACGTGACAATGAGTCATGCTTTTTGTTGTTTTTGTTACATCGACTTGATCGGCGATGTATCGAATAGGGTTGAAATTTACAAGTATTTTGAATACAGGAACTTTCATACAGTCTTTTGCAAGTAGAAATTTTGTACATATATTTAAATCAACAGTCTTTTCGGTGTTATTAATTAATAAAGTCGACATCCAACCTATCTTATTCTTCACTCATTGATGGTAAATTATGAAAAATACTCTGTTTGTTAGAGCAGTGATAGCCTTACCGTTAAAGAGCCGGCCGAAAATCAATGAGGCTCGGGTTCGAATCCTGGCATGTACCAATGAGTTTTTCAAAAACTTACATACATATTTATCACTAGCACGACGGTGAAGGAAATCATAGTGAAGAAACCCGCAGGTCTCAGAATTAATTCTGAGACATGTGTAAATTGACCCGGTCCGGCGATGGGCTCACCACCTATCACGTTTAGGGGTCCAATATTTCTCGTGAAATGTGGGTATATCCAGTAACGGAATACCTCTGCCTACCCTCTCGGGGAAAAAAGGCGTGAGAATTACAATACAATTACAATACTCTGTTTGAAGCAAGTATGAAACGTAGGTATATTTTATTCAGACGAATAGAAAACTTCGCAAGAAGAATTGGTTTTGACGTTGTTGTTTGTGTTGCACATGCATCGGAACATCGGCACAGTGGTCCAGCAGTGGGCTTACCACCTGTCACGTTTAGGGTAAGTCCAAATAAAATACGAATGAAAAGTGGCTTTTTACAATAATGATATATTTTATATTTATTTTCCTCTGTATTTTGGACCGTATATAAAAATGGATGAAATCTCGAATAACCTTTGCGGTAGAGAATGAAATTATATTACAAACGACATGAATCTCAGTACTGGCAAGGAACTCGGTTTTCAGGGAGTTTGTTCAGACGTCATTTGTGTTTGAGACTGGGATGATACGAGAAATTCTTTAATCTGACTAAGCATTTAGTGGGATTCTAGGGATTCCTTTCGGTATTACTTTATCAAGAAGTTGCTGTTCCGCGCGATTTCACGGAAGTCCCGTTCCCGTGTGAACATACACACACCGAAAAGTAATCTTTCTATTGCTAAAATAATTCTTAAAATGGTCCAATAGTTTTGGAGCCTACTCAATACAAACAAATAAAATCAAATATTTTCTGTTTATAATACTAGTGTACATAAATACAAACTAACTTCCGAAGCGCATTTCGATTGTGATCATTTACGTGTTCTTCATCATCATCAACTCGTAACAGCCCACGTTGAGGAAAGGGTATTACTGTTTTACCCATATTTACTAGGAAGACATGAGATTAAAGAGCTGCCCTTGAGTTTATTGCTGGCTCTTCTCGGGGTACTGCATTAGAACCTGCAACTCGTCGGTAGAGAGGGGCTGCTGTTTACATTCCAATATTTATGGACGAGTTTATAGTGCCTTGTTTATTAGACTATCGACTTTTATAAGTGTGTTTTATATACCTAGAGAAAATAAATAATTTTGTATTTAGTATTTCCTGACACATAAGGAAGTATGGGCTATAATCTCTCACGCGTGCCTACCGCGGATTGGGAGACGGTGTTACACTAGTGGCCACCTAACAGTCAGAATTTTTCAAGCAACCCAAGGGTATCTGACATGGCTTAACGATTCCTATTGTGTGTGTAACGAATACCGGGACCAACAATTTAACATGCTTTCCGAAAAACGAAAATTGTTCTTCGTTTTTATTAATCTGCAATAAACTTAAATTCAGTACTATACAGACGGGCCCGTTGGTTCAGTAGGTAGTGACCCTGCCTTCTGAGCAAGAGGTCGCGGGTTCGATCCTCGTTCGGGGCCAACATTTGTGTGCATCAAAATGTCTATTGGCTTCATGTCTGGTCGTTTAATATTAATTTAAGTATGTTTATTGGTTTTTTAGAATCCATAGTACCGGCCCTGCCTAGTTTGGTACTAAATATTATTATTACAGCTTCACTTTGGAGTTCCTCCTGCCCAATACCCGACCTATTACCATCATGCTACGATCAGCAAATATATTCCGTCCCTCGAGGATAATGCGTGAGCATTCTTAATTTTTTCGTTTGACTGCGGAATCCTAAAAATATTACATTTCCCTCCCCAAGTTAAGCACATATAACGTTAAGCCACAGAAAACATCATTTACATACATATATCAACATAAGGCTTCACATAAACCTTGTATATGTTTATTTGTCACTTGGCTCATTAAACAAAGCAGTTTTTTGCCGTTTGCTCGCATCTCTTACGGGGTCGACCAAAGTATAGATAGTTATACACAGTAGAGTAACTCTTGAGACCCACTAGGTCACATGTAAACATATTGTTGCACTATTAAAAGTCACAGCGATATCTTAACTAACATTATAAATTTTAGTTTGTGTTTGTTACCTACGTTTTTCCCCTAGATCTGTGAAACAATATAATAACTCTTTATTGTACACCAAAAACAACACAATATGAATACCAACATTAACTAAAGTGCAATGGGTGATCTTATCGCTTTCAGACAACCTTAGGATGGATATTCATATTATTATCACTCATAATGGCTGGTCGTCCTTACTATAGATGTATATACTTACTGCATTTTTTTTGCCACAAAAGCATATTTATATATAAAAAGTAGCCTACCTGCAAAGTTTCATCAACATCTGATCAGTAGTTTCTGAGTGATAGAGTAACAAACATCTACCTATCGTCACAAACTTTCGCGGTTACAATATTAGTAGGACTATAAAGTGTCACTACTGTCCTTATTAAACTTTGCCTCCACCCTAAGCGGGGTTTTATTTTCGCGCCATTTCTGGCGAACCCAGCAATGCCCCGCTTGATTTATTCGCGGGCGGAAGGAATTTAAATTAAAGCACATTCGTTGTTCACTCTTTAACACCATTTTGTTGTATAGAGGTTGTATATGTCTGCGTCGTAATGATACGGTTTTTCTTGAAGTCCAGAGGTAAATAAGAGACTTGGTAGTCTAATTCATAAGCAATATTAAATTTAAAAGAATGACTGAGTGAACGAATGATAGATTGATTGAATGTGTAAAAGATCTACACTTAATTGAAGGCTTGGATTTTAGTTATATTCGCTCTAAGATTTTTTGAGGTTATTATGTTTTATTTTGTGCCAGAGGAAACTATTTTACTTTTTTTTATAACTAGAAGTGGAATGACCATTCTGCCTATCAAGTTGTTGATTATAGCAATTTCCTCCAATTTGAAAGATTACAGACTAATACAAATACTAGCTTTTGTGCGCAACTTCGCCCGAGTTCCGATGTGTTATTCTGATTTACCTATTAAGTTTCATCAAAATCGGTTTTCTAGTTTATGTGTGAAACCATCCACAAATCAATACTTTCGTGCTTACAATATTAGTAAGATGGTACAGGAAAATTAATTTCAAAAGCCGAAAAATACAATCGAAATCTTTCGAAAACAAAATAGAAACAGTTTAAAAATGGAACGGGTCTTCCAAAATTGGCTGCGGATACCTACAATTTCTAAACCCACATTTATGTCAACACCGTAGAGTTCTAAACCGAGTGGAGATAGAAGTATGCACATTTGAAGTAGCTTGCTGACAGGGCAGTCGAGATTGGCACGATTGTTCGCACCATTGGGATTTGTAGGGTTGACACTCTGATGTATAGGATATTTTATTGCTTTTCTTCAATTGAAAAACAATTGAAAGTATAATCAAATCCGAGAAAAGATTTTTATACGAGATTGTTTCGTGCTCGTTCCCTCTACAAGAAAAACGACTGGCCTTCGGACATCCAGAGGACATTGACCTCGGCTTAGGACGTCGTTGGTAGATAGTATGGATTATAGAAATTCGGACTAGTACTTCTCGATAGCTTAGATAGTTGCCAAGACAAAGCTATAAGCGAGTAATTGGCTAACGTCGTAGCGTCCATTGTACTTTTTAAATTTCTTAATGGTGTACAATAAGGAGTTATTATATTACAAAGAAAAAGGCTTGTTTGCTGATGCTTTTTTATATTTGGTAAAAAAGGTTTTTATAGGGCTGTTACAGCGTGCAGGTTTTTGTGCGTGATACAAAAACCTGCACGCTGTAACAGCCCTACAAGAACGACAGTTGCTGACGTAACGCCATTCAATCGCCATTAGAACAGACGACCCAAATATTTTACACTCGAGACATTGTAAAATAGACTTTATCGCCCACGTTTCGGACATTCAACGACCGAAAAACGGTAGCCGTTGCGGTTTTGAGAGTGTTAAAAGTTTGAAACTGTAGCACGGAGCTATTTCCTAAACGGAAGTGGGGGTTGGGAAAGGGTATCAAATACGTTTAATTTTATTTTTTGTGTAGTTAGAGGATGGTAGCTAGCTGCAGACAAACTTTTGTAGAGTTTACACATTAAAAAAACTAAAAACCGACTACGAAATGCTAATGTTAAATAAATCTGTGAACAAGAATACTTAGTTTAAATACAGACTTTCCTACGGCAAAAAACAGTCTAGAAATATAATAATTTTTTTAAACTTAAACATAAACAGAATGATCGTTAAAAACTCTGATGACGTGCAATTACAAAGGGATAGCTTTATCCGATTGATATAGCGTCATCTCTTTCTGACATACTCAAGCGCAGTTTCGTTGCTTAGGGATCATTCTGTAATAATACTATTATAATTAAATGCACATACATAATATGAACTTACATAATAAACTATCAGACGCCTATCTGACGAGAATTCATGCACTTTGTGGGTCAGCATGCAAGTACACAAAAATTCACCACAATTTATTGTGTAACGATTTAGTTCATAAAACTTATAGTTTCGTAGTCGAGTTTCAGTTTTTTCGAAGACAGGCAGCGTCCGCCTTGTTACATTGATGAATGAGGTGTTTTTAGAAATTGAGGTAAGCATAGGTATTCCATTTTTGGAAATACTCACGTACCAGTATATTCTTTACTAGCGGATGCCCAGCGGCGTTGCCCGCGCGGATTCCGTTTATTCCTGTTCCCGTGGGTATTTCCAAAAATCCCATCATAGTGGTTGCCTACGACATATTTAAGACACCTACATACCATACTTCAAATAGCGGGTGCCCAGCGGCGTTTTCCCGCGTGGATTCAGTTTATTCCCGTTCCCGTGGAAATTTCCAAAAATCCCTATATACCAATTTCCTCCGACATATAAGACACCTTCATACCATTTTTCAAGTTTCTAGGTGTTATCGTTTCGGAGTAGTACGTATTTCTCTTTTTAACCAGTTTTTATAATTTCCCGTGGGAATGAGATATTTTCCTGGAATAAAAAGTACCCTAGATGTTGACCCGGGTACTCAGTTATCTCCATACCAAATTTCATCAAAATCCGTCCAGTAGTTTTTGAGTGATGCGTGCACAACCAGACAGACAGACAGACAGACAGACAATAAATCCAAAAATTGGTGTTTCGGTATCTATATCGATAACTATATACACTACCGTTAAATTTTTCAAAAAATATTTAATGTACAGACACGGTCCCGTTAGAGTTTTATTAATGTACTAGCGGATGCCCAGCGGCGTTGCCCGCGCGGATTCCGTTTATTTCCGTTACTGTGGGAATTTCCGAAAATCCCTTCATAGTGGTTGCCTACGACATATTTAAGACACCTACATACCATATTTCAAATAGCGGGTGCCCAGCGGCGTTTTCCCGCTTGGATTTAGTTTATTCCCGTTCCCGTGGGAAATTCCGAAAATCCCTTCATAGTGGTTGCCTACGACATACTTTAGACACCTAACTACATACCATATTTCAAATAGCGGGTGCCCAGCGGCGTTTTCCCTCTTGGATTTAGTTTATTCCCGTTCCCGTGGGAATTTCCAAAAATCCCTTCATACCAATTTCCTATGACATATCAGACACCTTCATACCATTTTTCAAGTTTCTAGGTGTTATCGTTTCGGAGTAGTACGTATTTCTCTTTTTAACCAGTTTTTTTATTTTCCCGTGGGAATGAGATATTTTCCTGGAATAAAAAGTACCCTAGATGTTGACCCGGGTACTCAGTTATCTCCATACCAAATTTCATCAAAATCCGTCCAGTAGTTTTTGAGTGATGCGTGCACAACCAGACAGACAGACAGACAGACAGACAGACAGACAGACAGACAGACAGACAGACAAAAATTTCAAAAAATGGTGTTTCGGTATCTATATCGATAACTATATACACTACCGTTAAAATTTTCAAAAAATATTTAATGTACAGACACGGCCCCGTTAGAGTTTTATTATATGTATAGATATAGATAAGCCGCGGTGCTGTTACACATGTCTCAGAATTAATTCTGGGACCTGTAATTTTCCGAGCGATGTTGCAATGCGTGAACATTTAGAAATTAGGGTAGGTACTTACAAAATATTTTCGATTCTCACCTTTAGATCTGAAACAAAATAATAAAAAAAATGTTAATCTCTAGATAGTCCACATGTTTACCCGACTTCGCCAAAACAAGTGTATTGTTTTAAATCTTTCTTCAATATAGTTTACCTTTAGAAACTGATGTATGTTTGTAACTGTAATATGTGATGACCATAAATAAACCAATGACAACATTTTATTGTTAGAAACCAAAGTAAACTACCTTCCACGACAGCAACGTTAGAATTTAAGTATTGTGCCCATCATTTGTGGCACAATTGCATTATTATTGTCGTTGGAGGCACTTAAATTTGCTGTCCATACATCACTGTCAATGGCTGCCATTCGCCATTTGATTGGTATAATAGAGCTAAGAATCGAAAAGGTTAAAAGGATCGAGTATAAATTACAACCGGTTCAAGTGCCTCGGATTGGAATCTGTTAAATAATAAATAATATTCAATACACGTGTCTATTTTATAGGTAGGTAAGCTTTTACTGTATTGAGTAACGTAATGCAGACAACAAGATTATGTTCATTGATGTAGGAACTTCATTTATACCTTTGCGTAACGGCGACTTCATTTGTTGGGTTGATACAGACCGACAGATGGCAGTGGCCATAACAGATATTTTTTTTTAAATATTGATACGCTAAAAATCTCTTTTTCCCTACTAATATGATATATACGAAAGACACTCTTTCTGTCTTAGTGTTTGTTGCACCTTAATCTTAATGAAAGGCAGGATACATATAACTTTAAAGAGTAAAAAACCGACTTCAACGAATTATACTAAAAGATACAGTCGAATTGAGAATCTCTTTCTTTTTTGAAGTCGGTACAAAAAAGAATCATCGAAATCGGTCGGCGTGATTTTTAGTTATTCGTCCATTTGGCGAGCACATACTTAATGGAAATTTAAGACGTATATGGTTTTCTCATGGGTGCCATTGTCAGAACTGGACGAAATTAAAATGGAACCACACGGGAAGCACTATACTCGTAGCTTTCAAATAAAAAAATAATCGTCCAAATCGGTTCACTCAGTCGAAAGTTCTGAGGTACCAAACATAAAAAAAAACAAGTGTCTAATTGAGAACCTCCTCATTTTTTGACTTACACCTCGAGGAAGTATACGGACTACTTTTTATCCCGGAAATGGACACCAAGAGGACGCGTTATCTTTATGTTAAACAGCTAGTACCCTATAATGTAGGGGTTTGTAAGTCCCATAATAAAAGTCATTGCGTTTACTACCGGTTCGGAATCGGTAGCTTATAAGAGAAGGGGCCATCCATAAATTACGTCACACGAGGGGACAGGGGTCAATGAATAGTGACATTGTGTGACAAGGAGGCGGGGCCCTAAATTTTTTGACGTCACATTTCAAAATCTAATATTTTGTTAATTTTTTCAAACGCTTCAGTTGTTGTTGATTTTATTAAATAATAATTTAAATATAAGTAAAACTAATTTCGGAAGCGGAACTGCTAGGTGTATAATTGCAAAATATGTGACGTCATACTAGGGAGGGGGAGTGTTGTCTCACAAATGTGACACAGCTGTGTCAAGAACGACGGGGGGGGGACAAAAAATCGTGAAAGTGTGACGTAGCTTATGGATGACCCCGAACAGGCGTCGCTCCACAAGATATTCTAGAATCTAGATTCAGAATCTGAACTTTTATAGGCCTTTAAAATCCTTATGCTAACTCTCATTATTTTATTACGTCCACTTACTAAACTACCAACTTGGAAGCAATAAAGTCACATGCACTAGATACGAAATGACCAACTGTCTGGAATATAACAAGGTATTTCGCGAAATGACCGCAGAAGCAGTAAAGAAAACTTGTGCACTAACAGTGAAATATCACAGAACTGTTTTAATGGAGGACAGTAAAAGAATAGCGAATTTTCATTTTTGATATCAAATTTTGTATGAGGCAGTGAATTTTTCTTTTATGCATGAGTACTGGTGAGGGCTGTGCCAATGAGTTTTCACTAACTAACATACACGTTATTACTAGCTCGACAGTGAAGGAAAACAAAATGAGAAAATTACTCCCCATTTGCCAAGTTATAAAGGTACCAAGAAATGTTTTTTAAATTTATTTGTTGAAATAAATATATTTTTCATCTCTCCGGGCGGAAAGCGGCAAATTTCGGCCTGCGCTTAACAAAGTTGCCGCTTTCCGCCTCCGTCGATAAGAAAAAACGTTTTCACACCTCGGGAAGTAAAATAAGAAAGTCTCAGATCACATGTTTGTAGATCTTGGCTTCGCCTCGGTCGACAACTACCTACATGTGATCTGGGACATTTCTTATTTTACTTCCCTAGGTGTGTAATATACCTACTATTATTTTATAAAGATAAATGATATTAAGGTTGTCTGGAAGAGATCGCTAAAAGCGATAAGACCACCTATTGTACTTTAGTTAGTGTTGGTATCCATATTGTGTTGTTTTTTGAGTACAATAAAGAGTTGTTGTATTGTATTGATACTATTTTCTTTCTTTCAAACCACACGCCTTAGAATTGGTTATTTGTCTTGTGTAACAGCAACCAGGCCCAGCGATGGGTTGACTACCTGTCACGTTTCATCATTATCAACCTTTAAGAGCTAATTACTTCATTATGTCATGTTTAGAGGTCCTTAAAATATTATGGTTGAATCCGCCTCACGCGTGTCTGGCAACTTTCATTTCATTTATATAATATAATTATTAAATTCATTTCACAATATTACATTGTATCTGAAATTCCTAAAATACAATATACACAAAAAAAAATACAATATAAAAATTAAAATTTCATAAAACCTAAATCATAAAAAAATAAAAATGTCATAAAATCCAAATCATAATAATATAAATGTCAAGTTAATTACAATCATAAAATCTACGCACTCATAAATTCATCTATAGAATAAAAACAACCTTCCAACAAGAATACTCTTAGCTTCTGTTTAAATTCATTACTATTAGTTAATACTTTGAATTCTTTCAAACCACATGGCAATTTAACTTCCTTCTTTTGTTTATCTAGGTCACGTTGTAATAAATACGAATTTTAATATTTTCAAGCATTTTTTATTAGTACAAACTATGTATGGCTTGGTTTTTTACCTTTTACCGGCTAAACGTACAAACCGATCTTAATGTTCTCGATCTTATGGAATGACATAAGTAAGGCAGGCACAAATAGGTAGAGCCTGTACTATGGGTACTAAACAACTGATTTAACATACTTAAATAACTATTAAACACCTAGATACGAACGAAGCCAACAGACATGTGCAAGTTCATGCAAACAAATTTTGGTTCGTAGCGGGACTCGAATCCGCGGATTAGGCGCACAATGACACATTCGCAAAATGACACATTCGATTTTCGCAAAATGTCACATTTTCAAAACGCCACATCGCAAAATGCTACATTCGCAAAATGCCACATTCTCAAAATGCCATTTTTGCATAATGCCACACGCTCGAACATACTGCAAGAAAGGGAGTTGAACAAGTATGGCATTTTGCTAATGTGGCATTTTGAGAATGTGGCATTTTGAGAATATGGCATTTTGCGAATGTGGCATTTTGCGTCAATGTGGCATTTTGCGAATGTGGCATTGTGCGCTTAATCCGAATCTGCCACCTCCGAAACAGAAGTCACGGTCTTAATAAGCTGAGCCAACAGGCCCATCACTTTGAATCCCTAAAATAGACAAAAGCAAACTGAAGCAATCTACAAACGGTAACTTAATTTAAAACTAGGTACTACACCCGTTCTTTTTGCTTTTGTCGGAACTACAAAAAACCTACAAAGGATTTAGATCCTTATAGTTAGCACGTGAATCAGCAAATACGTGTTTTTATTCAATCATTCTTCATAAGAAATTCTGGGGCACGTCTCGTATTGGCATTGAAACGCTCATATTTCACGAGTGATAAGGTGGTGCCACATAGGTAGCGGACGCGGAGGCGGGTGCGGGATCTGATATACAACGCGTAACAGAAAAAGCGCAATTCCTCATACACCACAATTAGTATACTAATATAAAAAAATACGATGCAATCGAACTTTATTTATGTCTAACCAATTTTCGTAAATATCGATTAATAAAATAGGTAGCACGATCTCCACAGAAACCACTAAATTCAGCTCCAATAATTCATTTTTTTGAAAAATATTAAAAATAGCTAAAATCGAATAAGTAGTCGATACTGAACAAACTAATTTTAGGAATTGCGCTTATTCTGTTACATGTTGTAGTATAGTCCATTTCACGTAGCATCGGTTCGGTAACAGTTTATATTTTTCCCTTTTTCTCATGCTACTTTCGACTAATAAAAATATTGTAATTTTGCTACGTGAAATAGACTTATAGTAGCTATTGTGATTTCAATCGCACTTATTACACTCCACTTTCCAAACATCCTACTAATTTTGTACAGGGTGAATTTTTCAAGTGGGCGTGGATGGCTAAATCAGAAACTATGAGGAATAGCGAAAAGTACTCAAAGGAGTCTCGGTCCCGATTTTGATGAAAACTAAAACTACATCTTTAGATTTTATTAAAATCAATATTCCTATCCAATCGAACACGTTGAATTAAAAACAAAACACATAAAGTATTGTTACACTATTATATAGTGTAGCTAATAAGGATCGAAGTCTAGGAAGAAATGACATACGGCAAACTTAAGGAAAATGTTGGATTTTAATGAAATGCTTCATATTTTAAAGTAATGCTTTAATTCATAGTATGCCTGCATTACCTCTAGATATACCTCGTCCGAAATGATGCTCAATATTTTTCTCAACACAGATCCGCAACGCGATTATCTTCACAAAATTATCTGCTAATTTAAATTTTATAGTATCTCTTCGCGGTCAAAGGCCTAGTAAAAAAAAGTGAACAATTGAAATTACAACGTAGAGTAAATTGCCGCAAATAATTTAGATTTTCTTCGACGTTTCGTTTATTACAATTATCTGTTTGCGAACTGTGTCCTATTTTGTTGAATAATTTATAAAAAGTTTTAATACCTAAAGATGGAACTTGAATTCTGCAATTTGAAGATGGATAGGAAAGTAATGAAATATGGTATCGCTCCGTTTTGAGACAGTGTGAGTCGCCTTATCGATGAAGATCCCGCATTCGCTACCGCACCCGCATTCTATAAATTTCGGGTGATATGCGGTTTTGCGGAACACATCTAACGTCAGCGATCCTCAACTTCTTTATCATTTCAGTTATGTAGAGTCCGACTTTTCCTTTAGTCCTAATTTTTTTGCTCTGAATAAAATTGGCTACGATAACTCTTTTTGTGCTTTCTTTTACTTCATTCTTTTGTACTAAGCGATGTTATTACTCAAAACTTTAGCTCTATGGTTGTTTATTTAGTATTTTTTCTAGTCTTTAGTGATAGTCATAAAATAAGACTTATATTGGTTTTCTCATGAATGGCATTGTCAGAACTGAACGAAAATCAAAATCGGTGCACCCAGTCGAAAGTACCTAAGGTAACAAATATAAATCACTACTCTAAAGAGTAAAAAAAACCGACTTCAATCTTTAACTTATATGGTTTTCTCATGGATGCCGTTGTCAGAACTGGACGAAATTAAAATTGAAAAAATCTGGAAGCACCAGCTTTCAAATAAAAAAAGAATCATCCAAATCGGTTCACCCAGTCGAAAGTTCTGAGGTGACAAACATAAACAAAAAAAAACAGACGAATTGATAACCTCCTCCTTTTTGAAGTCGGTTAAAAAAAACATACAGTGGAATTCATAACCTATTTTTATGTTTTTTTTTTTATGATATAAAAGGGGGCAAACGAGCAGACGGGTCACCTAATGGTAAGTGACGTCCGTCGTCCTAACATAAAGTCGGTTAAAATACAACATTAAGTAAGTTCAATCCGGGACTTTTGAGGCAATTATGCACCGTGGCAGATGTCGCAGCGACCTTTGAGGGTGTGGTAGGTATTTGATAAGAAAATGTGATACATAAACGTAAACTTGGTAATAATAATAATAATACTTTTATTCAGTAAAAAGTGCTTATATCTAATTGTCGAATATGCTGTCAAACCATACAATGGTTTGTTGACAGACGAGGCTCCAAATAATATTATCTATTACTAAATATAAGCTGTGAGTGATTCTTAGTTAAGTAGACACATTCAATCTTTCCTACCTGTGCAGTATGACTACTAGGTTTACTATTCTAATAACTTATAATTATGATTTTTGTATCTTATCTTTTATTCTATTTATAAGGCAGTTATTTACTTTCTTTTTGTACGTTTGTTTCGTTACATCTGTACATTTTAACTTTGACGGAAAGTCATTATAGATTAAAGGAATAAGGTACTTTCTACATCTTTGGCCGAAATAATTAGTAAAACTAGGCAACGTTAACTTAAGCACATATATATGTTTGTTACCTGCTTACTCCTGCTGGTACAAGTTTGGAAAAGGATTTGGTTAAATGTGTGTTTTACATAGGTATCTTCTTAAAGCTTTTATTAAGGTTTTCGTTGTTTTGTCTTAAGCCATGGCGGGCACCCGTGATTTAGACCCATAATTTCTCATATATGAGGAAATATTATATACGCTCATTGATTAGCTGTTATTCGCTACTGATGATGTGATGGAGATATACTTTTATTGTTCCTGACCTAAATAGAATAGGTAGCGATGTGCTCACCATCCCGTTTGGGTTTCCGAAAATTGGGTAAAAAGTGGGTATTTTCAGGAATGCAATGCCTCTGCCCACCTCTGTCTGCCTCTGAGGAAAAGGAACTCCCTTTTTTAATAAATCATGGTTTCCGTAACCACAAATAAAGTAGTTACTTCCTATTTTAAAACGAATTACCATAAATCCCATCTCGTTTAACTTAGTTTCAATAGATCGTGACTTCGCATACTATTAAATTACGATGGGTATTCTACCCTACATTAAGGCTGAGCTATTAAGGCAAAATACATAATAACTGTCTTACTTTTATTTTATACAAGCAGTTACGCGCGGTTTCACCAGCATAAGTCTCGTTCCAGTGGGAATACGGGGATAAAATATCTGTATGTGTAAATATCTGTTACTTAGGGATAGCTTTCTGATGGTGAAAGAATTTTTAAAATAGGTCCAGCAGCTACATCGACCACATCGGCGATGTGTTGAAGAAAAGATAGATAAAGAGTAGGTACCCGAAACCGACGAGCATGCATGAGTCGTTTGATGGATGTGGAGGAAGCACGAGAGATATGCCAGGTTCGTAGCAAGTGGCAGTCTGTTGTCTCTGCCTACCCCAATGGGAAAAAGGCGTGAGATTATGTATCTAAAAAAATCTCACGTTTTTTCTCACAATTTTTTTTCAAGAGTCTGTATTGCGATGGATAATTATATAAGAAAGGTCCAAGGAAGACGAATAATCTATCGCTAAAAGATGTATAGTTTTACAATGTTGCGACTTAGGTATTCAACTGCAGTCCACTGTAAATCAATTTGCAACTAGTCTTAGTCAGTAACAGAACAGTAGACTTTACAGTCTGTGGTATACCAAGAGAGAATAGCTTATTCGACTCAATTGGAGCTCGGTTCGATAACGAAGTTCTCTGCAGCTCACAGTTCTATTCTGAAGGAGTAAATGTCTAGGGCTTAAAGCATTGATAGTCCGGTAAGCCGATCTCTCGAGCACGGACAAAACAAATGTACTTGAAAATGTATAATATACTAGATTTAGTTCGCGATTTTATCCCCGTACTGATCCAGTTAAAAAACTCTGTATAAATCGTCATTTTAAACTAAGTTCAAATATTTAAAGGGTAGATCAAAAAATTTATGCGGAACTATTTTCGGCATTTATTCTTTATTATTCATACGCTAACAGATGGCATCGATTATTACATAAATAAAAAAAACTAACACGCTGTACATAAACCACACACGCACACTATCCAATCGTTTTTTTTTTCGAAAATGATCTAATTAAAACGTCGATAAAAGTGGCGTTTTAGTTCAGTAGTAAGAGTTTATGCAGAGCGTGTTTAAAAAATTATTTTTTTGTAAGAAACGAACAAGAAAACAAGTAACGTTTTTTTCTATTTATATGTCAATTCTATTTTTCCTACATATTTCTACATACCGCCGGATCGGGTGTGTTACACATATTTTCAACTGAATTTTCTTTGCTACTAAATACATAAACCACAAAAACATAACCCTTATGTAGGTAAAAAGATGTCTGGTAAATAATATAAGGCCCTTAATATTGATTATGTCCGGTCCTTTGTCTTTTGAGTCTGTGGTTCCGTCTTAATTGGACATTGTATTGTTTTGCGCCACCATAATATTTTACTGGCCCATTATCCGGACAACGCTCGCTAATTTGATCCTGTGGGAACTACCAATTATCTGGGATACAATGTATCCTATGTGAAACTAAGCAAATCCCATAGGTATACTGACATACGACTACACTTCTTGTGACTTTCTTCCGCCTGTCTGTCTGTCTGTTGGCTGTATTTACCTATCTCATGCACCGAAATACCGTAGTTAGACAGTTGAAATTATCATTGTTCGAGTTGAGTATTGAGTTAAGTTGAGTATTTCTATTAGCGGTGGAACATAAATAAATAATCTCACCGCTTATATCCCTGAGGGGGTAGGCAGAGGTATTTCATTTCTGGATATACCCGCTCTTGACGAGATATTCTTGGACCCCTAAACGTGATAGGTGACTGTTTACACATGACTCAGACTTAATTCTGGGACCTGCGGGTTTCCTCACGATGTTCACTTTCACTGACGAGCTAGTGATAAATATTTATGTAAGTTTTGCCAGGATTCGAACCCGAGAATCACTGATTTTCATCATGTGAAGCAGGCTTTTAAACCTGTCTGTCACTGTTCTCCTCGTACTAAGACAGTTGAAATTACTTTTGTTCGAGTTGAGTATTGAGTTAAGTTGAGTATTTCTATTGCCGCTATAACAATAAATATTAAAATTGAAATTAAATTAAATTAATACAAAAAAAGTGTTTTTCAACCGACTTCAAAAAGGAGGAGTTTCATAATTCGACTGTTTGTTACTTTAGAACCCTTGACTGAGTGAACCGATTTAAATGATTTTTTTTATTCGAAATCTGGTGCTGGTGCAATGTGGTCCAGTTCTGCCAATAACATCCATGAGAAAACCATATAAAGTTGAAGTCAGTTTTTTACTCTTTATTTATTGATCAGTGTTACCGTTTTGTGTGGAGATTCCTCCTTTTTTAAGTCTGTGAAATCTACCAATCTTGCGGAAGGCAATTTAGCCTGATACCGAGAATACGGACCACGATTAATCTTCGTAAGAACCGAGACACTTTAAATAATTGTGAACGCATTTTTAAGATATTGATGGTGTTGTTCGATCTACCATAATATTTCTGGGGTTATACATATTATTGGCTCCATTATGCGTAAGTAAGTTGTGAATCGGCGCATAAACACAAGGGCAGCGAAGTGAAGATTTGCGACGTGACCTGTCTCATAAAAGTAATGTTTAAATAAATATAAGAACGTTCAGTTTAGTTTATCGTTGCCCATACTTCCACATGTGCGAGGAAGAGGGTTGATGATGATGATGACTTATTTCCATGTGAATTTTGTACGTCTTGTTTCTTTACTTTTATTGTTAGTCTTATTTTTTTTAGAATAGAATATTTTTGTATTGTTCGGTGTGTAACAAAATATAAGATGTTACAGACAATAACATAATCAACAGTGTACTCATTTCGGGCGTACAAAGAAAATACAATTGTGATATATAAACACTTCACAAAATATGAAAGCAGCTATTCAGATATTACCTTTTATTAGCGCGTTATCTTATTTGGTATTGACAAAAAACCTAATCTAAATGATCTACGGTACTTAGCCACGTAACATTAATAAATAATGTACCAACGAGTTTTTCAAAAACTTACGTGTATTTATTCATCACTATCTCGCCGGTGAAGGAAAACATCGCGAGGAAACCCGCTGGTACCAGAATTAATTCTGAGGCATGTGTAACAGACCCGCTCCGGCGATGGGCTCACCACCTATCACGTTTAAGAGTCGAATATACCTACTCGTGAATAGTGGGTATTTCAAAAAATGGTAAACCTTTTATATTATATTTTATTTTATTGATAAATTAATAATTAGCATTTATTCCCGTATTTAAGGAAATTCTGATATCTTAATAAAATGGAGTCCAGATGGATACAGAAGTACGTTTACACACTCACGTTATATCGCCACCAAATAACCTGTTCAAACAGCCAATTGTACCACAATGGTAAACAGGCGTATTGCCGGGATATCCTGTAAACACGGCATATTATTTATTCCCGTATTTAAGGAAATTCCGATATCTCAGTAAAATGGCGTCTAGATGGATACAGAAGTACGTTTACACACTCACGTTATATCGCCACCAAATAACCTGTTCAAACAGCCAATTGTACCACAATGGTAAACAGGCGTATTGCCGGGATATCCTGTAAACACGGTATATTGTGCTGCTAACACAAATTGCGAGACCACACCAGTGATGTACTTAGGGCCATTTGCGCCCTGAGAGCAATAAGATTTCGGTACTGCGCCCTTTAGAGGTCGGATATACAAAATAACGCTCGCATAAGGCCAGTTGAAAGTAATGAAGAATAGTCCTACTATTTTTTCGAGTACAAAGCTTAATGTAACTACTATTCTGGAAATACCCATTTTTGGACTGTGTATTTTTGGACACCTAAACGCGGAAAAGAAAGAGAATACTATTCATATACCTAGACATGCCTCGGATCCATTTTAAGCTAATTTTATGAAAATATAATATTTAAAAACTATGTAGTCAAGTTGCTGACGACAAGTCTCCACATATAGCTGTCAAAACTGTTAAAATCAATACATTCGTTCCTGATTAATTTTTTTTTCAACATTTTTAAACGCAATTTAAAAATTTTGTCGTTGGTATAGGTAGTTGTTGAGATAAGCAGCAAGATCGGTAAAATAAGGTTTTTTTTACCAATTTGGTAAGAACTCCTAAAATTCATTCGGATAATTGCGCCTCCCCGAATTGGTGCCCCTTTTTCCTGTCCCTAGATTGGGCCCTGGTTACCACAGCCCTAATTCATGTCCGCTTCCATCCTTCATAACACAGGAGGCCGTCTTGAGGGTTACCAGCTTGCGGTATAAGGCCTCTACATATGGTCTTAATCTAGGTATTGATTTTAAGAAAACTTACAGCATATAGAAATAGGCGATTTGCCCGCTCGGATCCCGCTTAACCTCGTTCCTGATAATTTACGCAAGACTTAAGAAGTATAAGTAGTCACTCAAGACTTAAGTAGTCACTGACAAATAGTTTTTATTAGTCAGTTTTACAATTAAGCAAAGGCCAACTAATCAGTGATAAATTCGTATGTACGTAAGTTTTATAACTTAGTTTAGTTTTTTGTTGTAGATTTTGGTAGTTTAACTTTCCCTATACTGATAGCTGGCGACTTGCTTTCGTTTCGCTTCGGTCTACCAACAATACAATATTCTTTTTTACACATATAAGAATACAAAAATTAAATAAAGTACAATGTCCGGTCTTCTGTTCCTGTTCCGATCTTTCGCAGACCACCTCAGGATGGATGACAATGAGATTAGAACTAGGGAAGACGATGAACAATAAAAGTACCAACATACAAATCAAGCAGTTAGAAAATTATAGCCCATCTTGTTTTCTAGGAAAATAAGCTTTCTATTTGTATAATAAATTTTATAATCGGTCCAGATTTTTTGAGTTTATTCGTTACAAAAAATACAAAAATACAAATCTTTCCTCTTTATATTATTAGTGTAGATGAAGATAGTGTATATTACTGTAAATAGTGTAGAAGTGTAGACAGAATCTTTATTATTGATAAATAGTGTGTCTTCACCCTTACAAAGTGCTTGCAGATGACATGAAGGACGTACGCTGGAGGGCCTTTATCGATTTTTGGTGCAAACATTTGACCCAATACACGCTTAGAAGAAACAAGTACAACAAGAACAGGAAGTAGGTTTTTATGCGTTTGGAAACATGACGTAATAATTCGCTTTTTGTGTAGTAATGCCTAGTAATGGAAAAGAATGGCGTGGGTATGTGTGTGAATATTGGACGACAACGTATCGTGTACTCGTAGTTAAAAGAAAATAAGCAGTCAAGTATTTTTTATGTCTATGCGACATGCGTGTAATAACAAAAATTGAAAAAAATAAACTGAAAATTATTTGACAACTCAAAAGTTCAAAAGTCAAAAATGTTTTATTCAAAATAGGAACTTACAAGTCCACTTATTTAACTAATAAGTTGTCAATAAATTAAATTTTTTGCTTAAAAATGTTTATGGTTATTTCTAAAAAATAAGTATATCGAGATATATTTATTTATTTTCACAGCGGTATTCATATAATTTGTGTTTGTTTGTTTTTCGGCTTGCGATAAAAACCAAGAGAAGTTGATGATAGTTTTTTTTTTAATTAGTCGTCTTAATTCGAAAACTGTGCAGTATAAAATGAAAAATTATTATTAAAATACACAATAGAATCCTTTTAACTCTACAATTATATTTTTTCGTTTGCAATAAACTTGGACAAGCATAATTTGGAAATATTCCTAACAAGTCGCAGATGCTGAAATGAGATGCTGTGACAGACGGACAAACAGCACCATAAGGGTTATTTTTTTACCAACTAAAACTATTTTCACAACGTACCTACCTACTTATCTCAGTTAAAACACAATGTTCCTTTCAACCCGGCTTCACCCATAAGTATATTCAACACCGCCGTCCCAGAATAGTCCTGAACCAGCGCGATAATGGTGTGGAGTTGAAAAATTACGGAATTTAATCCTTAGCGGGACATGAACGGGACAGTTTAATTTTTAACTTGGTCTCAGTTTATACAAGACTAGCGGTTCTGCGCAGTTTCACCCGCTTAGTTCCCGTTCCCGTACGAAATACGGTAATAAAATATAGCCTATGTTACTCAGCTTTTCATTGGTGAAATAATTTCAAAAATTGGTCCAGTAATTTTTGAGTTAAATTGTAAAAAAGATACAAAAACACAAATCTTTTCTTTTTTATATTATTAGTATAGACTAGCGGATGCCTAGCGGCATTGCCAGCGCAGATACTGTTTATTTCCGTTTCTGTTGGAGTTCAGAAAATATCTGTATTAGTGCTCACTTACATTGTAACGTTTGTGTAAAATTTTATGCCCAGACTTGAACGCTTTCGGCTTGTGTATTGGTCAAACAGTCAGTCAGCCAATAGTTAGTCGTTTTCTTTTATATGTATGGAAGAAATTCACTGATTAAATGATCCACCACTGGATCTAGAAGTATGGAATTTTGCACAAAGGTTCCTTATATGAGGAAAGTGAGCCAAGCACTAGATATTTTGGAAACTATGGAAACTGGAATAAACATACACTGATCAACCGCTACTCACAAGTTAAATATGTACTTCAGACTGGGATACTCCGATACGGTCATCTCCGGAACTGGGAGCTTGAGGGAACAAACCAAATATTTGTTAAAACGTTTGGTTTGTTACGGATATTACGCGGTCACTTATGAGGTACAAGCAGCGCCCCGCGGTTTCACCAGCGTATTTCCCGTTTCCAAAGGAATACGGGGATAAAATATAGCCTATGTGTTATTCTGATGTATAAGCTATATAACTGTAAAGTTTCATCAAAATCCGTTCGGTAGTTTTTGCGTGAAAGATGAACAAACATCCATTCAGACATCCATACATCCAGACATCAATCCAAACAAACTTTCGCGTTTATAATATTAGTAGGATTTCGCTGCCTAATCAAATGAGTTACCTTTTATGTCATGTCAAAACCAAAATTTACTAAGTCGAATGTTCTGAATACGGAATTGTGAGTACTGTGATGTCATACCTTATTATAGTTAATTGCAGAACTGTTTTATTTTTTTTATTTTATTAAAAAAATATATATAATTGTTATATGAAAATTAAAATTCATTTATTCGCACCTTAACTTCGAAACAGTCAAATATCCTATTAGCTTCATCCCATATATTAGCCCTTATCTCTTCGATCATAGACGTTCCTGCTCTTTTCAAATAAACACGGCAGCTCTAAATTCAAAATCATGTCTTAAAATGATCATAATACATCGACTATTCACATTTTTGTCCCGCAAAGTCTGTTTCGAGCTGGCAACGTCGCAACACTATCGTTTTATGGCGCTATAAACCTAGAGTGGAATATCGGAATCGCATATTAGTTCCGGTGTTAAAATATCGACTCCCCTGAAGATGAGACCACACAATGTAATCCTTTACTTACTTTTCAGATAAAGTACAGAGTAAGTTCAAGATACTTATACGAAAGTACGTCATCCGATAGACGCCAAATAAAAGGGGGGAAAGATCAATGACATAAATTTAATGTATCACAGGGGGTGGTACAGTCAAGAGCATATGAAGCTTTACACTTGTAGTGCGAGTCTGACCTCTAAGGCGATTGTAATAACAACGTTACAACATACACTTACTCCCGTTTTAGAAACGCAAACCAAATTAAAATTAGCTGCCAGACTGATAAATCTCAAGTTACGATTGGTTGTTGAAAACCGTTATGATTTTATTCAACCAATCAGAACAGCTACTATCAGAATTAACAGTATTTTCCTCTGCCTTTCGGAATCCGGCAGTAAGAGAACTACCTATTTGTAGATGCGCAGTCGGTAGAATACAGGAAACGTCATCAAGTATGTCAGTGTGAGTGTGACGTAAAGATTGTTAGTACTATATTTTGAGTTGTTTTGAACTTTATTGACTTCAAGCCAATGTCATAGAAGATTTCAATAAAAATTTAAATTTAGACAATTTCGAACTTTATTTATCTACTATATGTCAAAAACATAGAACAATTTTACGACTTGTAATTTTTATTGACATATATTTTTTTGTGAAAACCTTTGTGTATTTTTCACGTTTCTTATCTGATTTAGAGTCAATTATCTTTGTTATGCAGGCCACTTTAACAGTACAAGCCAACTTTAAGGCTAGTACCTATTGCAAGAGCTTTTTCAAACTTAAAAAAATCTCCGCACCTACAAATAACAGGTTATAAAACAATTCTCGGATTGCGGGATACCTTAATATAAATTATTTTACTGTCATGAACTATTTATACGTGAGCTGATCATACAAATACAAATATGCGTAATCTCACGTTTTTTCCATCGGTTTGAGCAGAGATAATGGTACTTGCCACAAATCTCGCAGATCACTCGCGTTACATCCATCATCTATCAGTCAGTTAGGAGTAAAGAAAATATCGAATAAAGTACCTATAATTTGATGTCATGAATTATATCGCCAACTTGGTCGGTGTAAGAAAGTCTAGTAGTCTAGTTGTCGTTTATCAAATTGCTCATTCGTATCACAACACTATTATAATAAATATGAACCCGGGTAGTTAACGTTCCCCTGGCGATACGGGGATAAAATATACCCTACTCCCTGATAATGTAGCTTCCCATTGGTGAAATAATTTATGAAATTGATGAAATTATTTGTTTGTAATGAATAAATTTTTTTAAGTTTATTCATTACAAACAAAAATACAAATCTTTCAACGTTTTCGCTGTCGTATTGTGCTGTTTTGGATACTGTTTCAAGAGACAATTAAATTCATGTCTAGTTTATAATACGCCATTTTGCAAAGTACTTGTTCAATCATACTCTTTCTTTGTAAACTGAAGCCAACATTGAAAGGCTACTTTGTAACCCCAAAAGTAGAAACAATTAAATACTCATATTTTACTTGATCATTGAACCATGTGAGGCAAAGTTGCAAGCGTAAAATTCGATGTCTGCGAAGTTTCTAGAAGATTTCCCTTTGGAAACGAGTTTTGGAGTTAAATGGATAGGTCTCAAACACTCAGGTTGTGAACACTGTAGCAAGTCGGCGCGATGTGCGTATTTACGACTTTCGTATAATCTAAAAGGTGAAACTATAGAACATTTATGATAGTTTATGAAAGACTAGCCTTCCTAGCCAAGTGACATTGCACAATCTAATCACATGTTCTTATAGATTGACATTTATGGGATTGACATTAGCGTTAGCGCTCGTTGGCAAGTGCTTATGTCAATCCCATACTTGTCAATCTAAAAGAACATTCGATTAGATTGTACAATGCCACTTGGCTAGGGGGGCTGTATTTCCACGGCAAATTGGTACAAGACATAAGTGAAAAAAAAAACAGCAGAGAGGTATTCCATTTCTGGAAATACTCAATTTTCACAAGAATATTCGACCCCTAAACATGATAGGTGGTGAGCCCAACGGCGGACCGGGTCTGTTACGCATGCCTCAGAATTAATTCTAAGACAGAATTGAAATTAGTATTGTAGAAGCGGCAGCAATTACGGGTGTAAGACATTTTAATAAGAGGGGTTTTTGTAACAGCAATAGAAGCCCAAACAATTATTTGTAGAATGTTTGTCTGTCTGTCTGTATGTTTGTAAGCGCATAAACTGCAGCACGAAGTTGAAGGCGGTTTTCACAGTTGTATTGTTGCAGGTGTAACTTAAAATCTGGTACGTTTCATATTGGTACACCGTTTAGAAGTCAAGTTAGCTATATATATATATATTATATACAGTGTTTTTTTCACTCGGTCAGTAGGTACGGGGACGAAGCCGCAGGCAAATGCTAGTCTCACATACGTTAATAATATTTAGGTACTCTTGATTTAGACGGGTAAAAAAGATGACATCACCTCTAGACCAGCTAAAGATACCTAATAAATCACAAAAAGAAATAGAAAATGTTTCTTATAAATCACTATACCTTCCATTTCTTATATCTGCGAAGACACCCAACAATGTCCTACCTATCTTCAATTCCCGTATGAGACGTCGCCCTTCTTTGTGGTTGAATGTACGAGATATAATGATAATACTAATGACATGTTTCCCCTACGAACTAAACGTAATGAATGCTCCATAAATCCACAGAAAATAAACTTCACAGAGATGTCGTCAGAATGATTGATGGCGTTACCAGCACAACAGCGTCAGCCAATCACTCTCGAGCATTTCAAAAACAGAATCAGTGAGCGATAAAATCGATATGCACCCGAAAAATATTTGCCAAAAAAAGCGAGATAGTCTAAGGCGATAAGCATACAGAACGGTATACTTAATCGTTTGATTGAAACTCAACTCATCCATGACATTTTTTTATTTAAATGTTTCCATTTTTAATTAATTTAAAGATTATTATTAAACATAAAAAATAAAAACATAATCTCACGCCTTATATCCCCGAGGGGGTAGTATTCCATTTCTGGATATACCCACTTTTCACCAGATAATCTTTTGCACCCCTAAACGGGATAGGTGGTGAGCCCATTGTCGGACCGGGTCTGTTTACACATGTCTCAGAAGAAAAATTCACTCTGGAAGTGCGGGTTTTCTCCCGATGTTTTCCTTCACCGTCGAGCTAGTGATAAATATGAAAAACTCATTGGTACACGCCAGGATTCGATTATTATGAATTTTTTTTAAACAGTTAAATTCAATACGTATATTTTTGAAGCAGTATTATGTTATTACAACTTAAGGTTATCATCTCTGTCTGGTCACCAGATGCAAGTAAAAGTAACTTTTTGATTGACATTTTGACACTTCAATTACTCAGTGTCGCTGGATCACCCAGCGTTGTGACGTCATTTAGAGGTCAAAAGGTTTTCTTTCACGAGCTGTACATTTAAAAAATAGTTTTTTCTAAAAACAAACTAGTCTAACATTTCATCAGTGGAAAGTTTTTAAGACAGTTCATTTTATCAACTATTGTTAACAGATGACACTTTTGGCCTTGCTGGCGAAAGGAGAGAAAAGTTATATTGTGGTACCTTCTAACCACAGAGAAATATTAATTTATAACAAAGGACCGCCTTCAATGAATTCGGAGTCCATCAATGCAAGAGCATAGACTTCGTTTTACTTAAACAGTTTTTTAAACGTGTTATTTGGACTGCCCGCGTTTCCGTTTTGAGATCATGGAATTTTAAACAGGATAGGATTTGAATTCCGAACGCAATTTTCCAACATTGTGGCCGCCAATTTGTAAAATGATTCAGTGATTTTTTTTCTGGGGGCAGAATAATATTTATTCAGGTCGAAAACGTGCAGAGAGTACACAAATATCCGGTTTACCGCGGGGTTCTTTTTTTTCAAATAAGTCATTTTCGCTCATTATTTTCCATGCTAAAATAACAGTTTTTTTCGATCTCTGAATTTTGTGGTAATGCCAAATAGTGAGCTTTTCTGTATTAATTACTTCAATAAAATATTTCTGTTCGCTTTTTTTATGTTTTTAGACAGTTGAAATTTTCACAGATAATGTAGTTCTGTTGCGGCTATGTCAACAAATACTAAAAAACAGAATAAAACATCAAACGTAATTTTTTGCTTTTTTATAGATAATTTGCCGCTTTCCGCCCGGAGAAATGAAAAAGATTTTTTCATTATTCTCTTAAATGCTGGTACTTTTTACGCAGATGTGGAATATATAAGGTACTGTTCGTTTGTTGTTCAAATATGTTCTCTTGTAACAATTTTTAAGTTAACAATTCTAACAATGTGTTTTATTTAATTCATTTCAATGCCTTCAATGGAACTCGAGGGGTGGATTGTGAAAAACATAAATTTTCTGGAATGTTCCATTCTTTGTAGTCTGCGTATTTTTACCATTAATTGTAATTTCAATCGGAATAATTGGCTTTTAGGGTTCCGTAAATAACTTCTATAAAGCTGTTTAGTCTTAGTTTTTCTGTGTAGCCTAGTGTATTAAATTTAAAAACTGACTAAAGGTAAACATAGTCAGAAAACCCGATTCTGAGGCTGAAGCTACACTGTCCCGCGATAGGCTCGCTATCTGCCACGGTTACGGATAAGTAAATATAAATTGTAGGACACAATTCACACAAGGTTATTTAGTCCCGAACTAGGCAGGGCCTGTACTATGGGTACTAAACAACTGATATACATACTTGAATAAATATTAAACGACCAGACACGAAGCCAACAAACATGTTCTACACAAAAATGTTGACCCTGAGGATCGAACCCGGGGACCTCCGACTCAGAAGGCAGGATCACTACCAACTGAGCCAACAGGCCCGTCAAATAATATACTGGTGAAATAAAAAAGAATGGTAAAAAGTGGGTACCTATTTCTAGGAATGATATACGTGCCTACTCCTTCGGGGATAAATAGCGTAAGCAATTTTTATTTATATCGAAATGGTTTTGGAATCGGTTCAGCAATTATTTTTCTTTACACACCGAACTGTACAACCTTCGGTCATACGAAGAACTATTTCGGTTTTACATAAACCGAAATAGTCTAGCGTATTCATATAACCTAGTTATGATACCTTTTGTCGCATAACAATATCGGAATCGAATCCCAATACATTTTGCGCGAAGAACTTCCCCGAGGTCAATGGGCAATCGGTCTTCGTACCTACCTTTATATCTCGAGTACTGTAAAGGCTCAACCAAACAGTGTCTTCGTATGTATGTTGATACATATCAACTTACGTACCTACATGATGTTACAATTCTTTTAATTGACTGGTTTAATATCACGAATATTTATTCAAATATGATGTCAGAACTGGCAACATAGACAATAATATGACGATCGATTCATATTTTTAAAAGGAAGGGCGAATGAAATACTGGCTAATCAACTTTTGTGTTTTGTTAACTCTCAGTATTTAATATTACTTATAAATTTGTATATTTATACGCCATTTCAACTTCAATTTAACCGTTTCGGGGTGAAGTTGTTTACAATTATTTACTTATATAGTAATTTTAGTGTAATTATTAATAATAATAATAAATTGTGGGACTCAATTCACACAGGGTTATGTAATCCCAAACTAAGCAATGCTTGTACTATGGGTACTTTAACTGATAAACATACTTAAACGAACAGACACGAAGACAACAGACATGTTCATGCACGCAAATGTTGGCCCGGAGCGGGGATCAAACCCGCGACCTCCGACTCAGGGTAACTACCAACTGAGTCAACAGGGCCGTCAAATTCAAATTCTACTAATATACACGCGAAAGTTTGTATGTATAGATGTTTGTTCCTCTTTCACGCAAAACTACTAAACGGATATTGATGAAACTTTACAGTTATACAATATGTAACAGAATAATTATACAATTCCTGAAATTAGTTTATTCAGTATCGACTACTTAATCGGTTTCAGCTATTTTTAATATGTGTTAATTTTTTGCGAAAAATGAATTAGCATAGCTGAATTTAGTGCTATCTATGATATTATTAATCGATATTTAAGAAAATTGGTTACACAACTAAAGTTAGATTGCATCATATTTTTATATGTTGATATACTAATTGGGGTGTATGAGGAATTGCGCTTTTTCTGTTACTCGTAGTGTAGCTTATACATCAGAATAACACAGGCTATAATTTATCGCCGTATTCTCACGGGAACGGAAATACGCCGGTTTACTATAATTATAAAGTAAATAATGGCACTACAGTGTACCACTTAAGAACCACTTTAGTATGACCGCACCCTTACAAGTGATCAGACATAAAGGTGGAGTCGTAAAAGCGAACCTTCATTAAGTATCGACAAAAGAAAACCGTTCTTATCACAATGCCTTAAGGCTGGGCCGAAACTGATAATGTTTTATGACCGCAACCGAAATGACGAAAATGGCAAGCTTGTAATGGCTGACCTCATTGTAGGTTTGTATGTATGTATGTTTATATTTAACTACCGTAATACAAGAGGGTGTATGTATGTATGTAAGGCTATTTCCTTGGCACCTCTTAGAACCAAATCGGTTTGACGTTCTAAATTGCAAGGTTTCGTTAGATGCCGAAAATATTTTTTTCACCTCTCCGGGCGGAAAGCCACAACTTTTGGCCCGCTGCGCTAAACGAAGTTGCCGCTTTTCGCCTTCGTCGAGCTGGAAAAAAGTATGTACACACCTAGGGAAGTAAACAAGAAAGCCTCAGATCACATGTTACTGTCGAGGCGAATACTTACCTAGGAATGTAATCTATATGTATATAAAAGAAAGTGGTCCAATGTATCTCGTGAAATGTGGGTATATCCAGTAATGGAATACCTCTGCTTACCCCCTCGGGGTTGTGTTAGTTACACTATTTATAACTCAACAACGGCTAAACCAATTTGGCTGAAAGTTGGTGGGGAGGTAGCTTAGAACCAGGATACCGACATAGGATACTTTTTATTCCGATATTCCCACGGGAACGGGAACTACGCGGGTGAAACCGCGGAGCGCTGCTAGTATACTATAGTACTTTTGTAAGGCCCTGCTTCACCACATGCTGATAAAGTTTCTGTCATAATATATCTAACAGATAAAACATCTAATGATAAATCTGTCTCATATTTATTTCTGTTTCGACAGTTATCTACCTAAATTTCAGTATGATACAGCATCGGAAATATGCGGTGTATTTTCATTTCAAAATTTATAATTCAACTGTCAAAAACATCTCATTAAGTTATTTTTGAAGAGTGTAATTAAATTATATTTCTCTCATATCAAATACGAGGGCATTGCGGCCAAATAGACAAGAAAAACTACCTATACAACGCGTATCAGATAAAGCGCAATTCCTCATACACCCCAATTAGTATATTAATATTTAAAAAATATGATGCAATCGAACTTTAGTTATGTCTAACCAATTTTCTTAAATATCGATTAATAATAGCACGATTTCCATAGAAAGCAGTAAATTCAGCTACGATAATTCATTTTTTTGAAAAATTTACACATATTAAAAATAGCTGAAATCGAATAAGTAGTCGATACTGAACAAACTAATTTCAGGAATTGCGCTTATTCTGTTACATGTTGTATAGTAACTAAGATACAAAACCGGCCAAGTGCGAGTCGGATTCACACGCGAAGGGTTCCATACCAACATACAATAAAAAAATAAAAAGTAAAAAAGATAGTTTTTTTATTTTTTTGTTACAGAGCGGCAACAGATCGACGCATAATGTGAAAATTTCAACTGTGTACTAAGAAAGGTTCATGAGATACAGTATGTTGATATACAGACGGATGGGCAGCGAAGAGTACTAAAGTAATAGGGTCCCTTTGGCACCCTTTGGGTACGGAACTCGAACAACGAAGGCTGAGGTGGTTTGGTCGTATTGATCGGATGGATGACAGACGCTATGAGAGTAATATAAAGAGTTATGTAAGTGGGTGCATAGATAGATGACCTAGGCGTACTTACATCGACCAAGCGACGTATTGAAGACTAGATATCACCCGCGTTAGTCCCTTTCCATTGAAAATATTATAGCCTATGTCACTCCTAGAAAAATAAGCTTTCCTTTGGTGAAAGAGTTTTTAAAATAGGACTAGTAGTTTCGAAGCCTATTCAATAGAAACAAACAAAAACTCAAATCTTTCCGCATAATAATATTAGTGTGTATGTAGAAAAGCCAGATTAAACATATTGGGTCTTTCCTATGAAACTTATGTGTTATTTTATAATTACTAATGAACTTGCCCTTGACCTCAATCTAGCCCAAAGGACACAGGGGCTAACGATACAACGAGCTTACCAAGAAGCCTACACACCCGTGTGTTCAATAGATTCGGGTTGTATGAACTCGGGAACACATACCCGGGAATTCAAAATGAATTAAGGCAGGGAATTATACATGGATTTAGTCAGGGTATAAAGTAGTAAATATGAACCATCGTAATAATGGTAAGGGGCACGAAAATATGATGATGAGTACAAAAATATCTGTTTAGGTTCGTAAGTTTCGTGACGCATATCAAAACGAATTTTGAAAGCGCCATCTATATTCTGAAGCATGATTCTGTGATATGTTTAACTATCTGACCCCGCGTAACTCCCGTTCCCGTGGGAAAGTAATGAAAGAATGTTTTAAATCAGTCCAGTACTTTAGGAGTCTTTATTACAAACAAACAAACAAAAAAATATCTTTCCTCTTTTTCATATCTATTAGTGTAGTAAAATATTGTTTGCTTTTAATACTTTTACTACTTTAATTATACTACTTTTAATTGTAAAGAAAATATTTTCTGCATTCAAGTTATTGCTTTGATAAAATAGTCTCACTAAAAAAACATGGCGTATTTCTGAGATAACTTTTTAAATTAGTTCTAGCACAATCTGATTTCTTCGAACAAACTTCATTACACTTTTAGAGTTCCTCAGTCACATGGGGATACGAAAATAAATAATATTTTTCTTCTCCAATAATTTTGGGTCCAGTAAATAAAAGTAAAATAACTTTAACCTGGTAAGTTATTGTAACTTTGGCTGTATTTTATCCCAAAAGAGTTATTTTTAACCGATAGCAACAGAAGGAGTGTACTTTTTTAGGTATAATGTATAATAATAAAAATAATGGGTATTGGTGTTTCGGAAGGCACGTGAAGCCGATTAGACCCGGTTTTCGCTGTGTTTCGGACGATGGTAGTTGTTAAGCCATGTCAGATACCCTTGGGTGGCTTAACTATACTTCCTCATGTGTGAGGGAAGACCCTTAACTCAGCAGAGAAGATGATGATATGTCGGGTGTAAATAAATAAATTTATCGCATTACATAAGATAACCTTGAATAGAGCAGTGATAGCCTTACGGTTAAAGATGCTGAAAGCTGCTTCACATCATGAAAAATCAGTGAGGCTCGGGTTCGAATCCTGGCATGTACTAATGAGTTTTTGAAAACTTACGTACATATTTATCACAAGCTCGCCGGTGAAGGAAAACATCGTCATCCCAGAATATAATTCTGAGACATGTGTAAATAGACCCGATCAGGCGATGAGCACACCACCTATCACGTTTAGAGGTCGGAATATTCTCGTGAAAAGTGGGTATATCCAGTAATGGAATACCTCTGCCTCGGGGATAAAAGGCGTGAGATTATTTATTTTATTTTAACCTTAAATAGCGCATTGTACACATATATATGTGTACGATGCGCTACAGATATCCTCAACCTCAGATAATTTTATTTTAATAAAAATAAAATAAATAAATATAATCTCACGCCTTTTTATCCCCGAGGGGGTAGGCAGAGGTATTCCATTACTGGATATACCCACATTTCACGAGATATATTGGACCCCTAAACGTGATAGGTGGTGAGCCTATCGCCGGACCGGGTCTGTTTACACATGTCTCAGAATTAATTCTGAGACCTGCGGGTTTCCTCACGATGTTTTCCTTCACCGTCGAGCTAGTGATAAATATGTACGTAAGTTTTTGAAAAACTCATTGGTACATGCCAGGATTTGAACCCGAGCCTCACTGATTTTCGGCCGGCTCTTTAACCGTCCGGGCTATCACTGCTCTAATAAAAATGTAATTGTAATTATAACTTTTATTTACAAAGAAAATATACATTCATCCATACAATATTTACAGATGTCATTGTTGTTATGTCACACGTTGCTATAACTGATAAGTATAACTGTGATCTATGTATTTATGAATTTTTGTTAACTTTCTATTTACTTAGATAGCTTGCTTAACCGAGCTGTACGTTCACGTTTTTGGTTTGCAATCTTGAACAATACCTTTAGCCTTTAATCTGCTATATAAAAATAAGTCGGGTTTTCCTTCCTGACGATTTAACTCGAGAACGGCCGGACCGATTTCGATGAAACTTTTTGTGTGGGTTCGAGTGGGTCCAGGGATGGTTTATAGCAAAGAAAATTCAGCATTGCACCCGTGCGAAGCCGGGGCGGGTCGCTAGTCTGTAATATAATTTACTGGTTGTTAACTGTTGTGTACGTCGTTGAAATAAATAAATAAATAAATATAAGTACAATACATTATGTTTATCCACACCTCCTAGAATCATCGGAAATCCAAGATAAGTGAAGCGTTAATTCACGCTCGTAGCACTCCATGGCTCGTAGCCTTCTCGTAGCCGACGCGTTCGTAGCACCAATCACTGACACATTTCCTTTCGTAGAACTTGTATAGCTAGCTTTCGGCGTTCTGTGCGGTAAAGGTTTGGTTATTAAAACCTTGGTGGATGGAGAGTCTGTCCAGTTCTGCATAGGTTGCGATTAAACGATTGTGTCTTGTAAAACGCTATAGTTGAATAGTGCGTGCCTAGTGGCGTTGCCCGCGCGCGGATCCAGTTTATTTCCGTTCCCATGTACAAATATATACAACACGTCACAGAATAAGCGCAAATCCTCATACATCTCAATTAGTATATTAATATTTCAAAAATATGATGCATTCGTACTTTAGTTTTGTCTAACCAAATTTCTTAAATAAAGAGCAATAACAGTACAGCTTCTATAGGTAGCCCCAAATTCAGCCCGTGGTGTCAGTAGTACCTACCATCGATTTGTACCATTGATGGTACAAGTGACACCGATTTATGAGTTATGCTAATTAATTTTTCGGAAAAATTTAACACATATTAAAAATAATTGAAATCAATTAAGTAGTCGATATTGAACAAACTAATTTCAGGAATTGCGATTATTCTGTTACATATTGTATAATATGTATAATTGTTCATTTCTTGAAAGACCAACTTTTTCGATTTGGGAAATAAATATTTAAGCAGAGTTAGCTGTTACACTATTTTATTTCCCTTTGATCTCAGTACAATGGTATTACGAATATGAGAGATTTGTTATGAAATTTCGAAACAATATGAGGAACCGAAGGCATTTTTATTTCGTATAGCGCGGTCGGTGTAACGGAGCGGATATGAGTGTACTTGAGAGGGAAACGGGGAATATCTGGCTAAAAATCTTGCGCTATTTTAAAATTGAAATTCTTTTTAACAGATTTTTAAAAAAGGAGAAGGTTCTAAATTTTTTTAATTTTTTAAAATATTTTGTTAATTCAGAAAACCGATATTTACAAACTGATTTGAAAATATCTTTATACTAAAAATCTCACGCATTTTATTCCCAAAGTATTCCATTTCTGGATGTACCCAGATTTCACGAAATATTCTTTGGACCCCTAAACGTGATAGGTGGTAATAACTTTGTTTATTAGAAAAGGTATATTATTGACAGGGTAAATACACTAAGTGTGGGAATCACTTTATTTTTATTAATGTATATCAGAATTACCGTCCTGCAGACGTATTCACAGAGACTCGATACCGTTTCCGTTCGATTCGAGTCGAATCTATCAACATCGGAAACGAATCTATCGACATCGGAAACGAATCTATCGAGATGGGCTGATGATGGTAACGAAAACTAATGTCACATATTATGACAGTTGGTGTCACATATGACATTAGTTTTCCATACCAACATCAGCCTTTGAGTATTAAACCAACCGGAGACGCCACTGACAGGCGTTCCCCTCTGCCAAAAAAACGTGTCGGTCTTTGAGCACACCGGTTAAAAACAACTAGTTTGTTTGAGCTCACGGAGTGCTTGTATTGGTGAATGTATTTGTGTGCACCTAGTTCAAGCTAGTGTTTAATTGTTTTATCAAAAAATGCGTTTGTTTTAACATTATTTGTGATTGTTTCCTCGTCCCCCCCCTAGAAATTGGCAGACTTTTTTGCAAAGAAACTAGTGCGCGTGACGTCTCCTGTTGGTTTAATACTCAAAGACATCAGCCCATCTCGATAGATTCGTTTCCGATGTCGATAGATTCGACTCGAATCGAACGGAAACGGTATCGAGTCTCTGTGAATACGTCTGCTGGAAGCACAACGTTAAATATCTCAGACAAAGAGGTTGGAAGAAAATCATTAGGAGAGAGAAACTATTTCTTTAAATGTATTTGATTTCAGATTTTTAGAAGGGAGGAACTATAAATAACACAAAAACAAACGACCTACTTCGAAATATTCAAATATTATATGGGTTTATAAATGACGGAGTTCTGTCGCAACAAACTTAGCTTACAAAACAATAAAATAACTATCATCTTGGAATAATTATAGCCCATGTTACTCCCAGAAAATTGAGGGTTCTATTGTGGAAAGAATATTAAAAATCGGTCCATTAGTTTTGGTTTTTCTATCAAATACAAACAAACAATACATGTGATTCTTTGTAAAAATAGGTACTAAGCTCCAAAACATGGTTCAATAGCAACATTTTCTGATTTGAATAAAATCAATTTTAACTCCAAAGTTTATGAGCTTTTCTGACTTTTAAGGTCGCGACACATCTGCGGAACGTACGGCGCACAGGTTCGGTGAACAACATACATTAAGGTTGACGCGGGTGGCTGATCCATTTATCTTTAAAGTGAAACGTCAATGTATGTGGTTCACCGAACCTTTGGCGCTGTACGTTCCGCAGATGTGTCGCGACCCTTATATACAATCCTTTTCTTTATGAGAAAGCAATGTTTTTTTTAAAGTAAAGATAACATATGATTGATTCTGAGATATGTTATCATCTCTTTGGAACACATTTGTACCTGTATTTATTTTTTCTTTTGTATACAAACAGTTGTATCAAAGCAAATTGGAAGAGCAAGATATTGGCCTTACATTATGAGCATACAAACCAGTTCAGAGCAACAAGTACTAATATAATTTGCTTAGACTTGGCTCTTGTTATGTCTACGTAGCTCGGAAATTGGCTGTTAGCAGAATTCCCGTAAGTACTATTCATTGCAGGTACAAAGACCTTGTTACAGTACAAAATTTGAATAGCTGCTGTGTCTATTGTAGTTAGATAAGGCAGAAGGACCGACGATTGGTCTACAACTGGATCTAGAACTTTTGGTTGGAATACACTTACATTGATTCTGCTTTACACCGACTAAGCTTATTTTAGTTTAGTCCTGTCTTACCTAAAAAAAGAGGGGATAGAAGATAACCTAGCGAATTTAGTCCTGTCAGAGGCTGTATTTCAGTCGTAACTTCTTTACTTATGCACTAAGTACGTTATGAAATGCCTTCTTCTTCTTCTTTTAGGTGATAATAGCTTTTCACCGTGGTTTTGGTGACTTTCGCCAATGTCCGAGTAAAGGAAAAACTACGTGCTGAGATTGTATTATTCGGTAAAAAATTTAGCATTACAGCGTCAAGTAACTGAATACAAGTAAAACCAGCACATGACGTTACAATATTTGTTAGTATTTGAATGAAATGCCTTAGTCGACAGGACAAATTTTAATTTGACAGGAGTAAATATCTCTCGTCTCTTTTCTTTTCTAGGAAAAACAAAATGACACGATGACAACAAAAATAAGTTTAGTCGCTGTAATGCGCTTGTTACTTAAGTTGATCAGTAGATAAACATAGCTTCTTTAAAGGAGTTATTAAATACCAAACCTCCTAGAGGGCAAGCAATGTTCATTTACTAAGCAACTTTACTAAACAGTTTTTAAGCCAGCCTATAGACCACGACATAAAAGTGTGTTATACGAGGATGCGTCAAGTTTCGATTTTGGACTGCGCTTCAGATGTTTTTACGCAATACTCTATTTATTCATTCATTTATTTACAATACAATAACTCTTTATTGTACACCAAAAACAACACAATATGGATACCAACATTAACTAAAGTACAATGGGCGGTCTTATTTACAATAAGCATTACCTACATATTTTCACTTGTTATACTCGCCAAACTGCATAGCAGTTTGTTGGCAAGGTTGCACTCTGTTTTCTCAAAAAACATTTAATGCTAATACTAATAAATCTTATTTTAAAATACCTATTTTATAGAAATCGCTTACTTAATAACCCCGCCCATTGATAACTGTGTCACATATTGCATATTTTTATTGGTGTTCAATACGAGTTGTCACTTATACAATATTTTCATATAGTACTGTTTTCCGAAACGCTGTTCGAGCTCTCCGCTTGAAAATTTTGTATAAATATATTTTGATGAACTTATGATTTTAAATATATTAATTTCTAAAAACATTCCGTTGTGATTAGGACGTGTATTAGGTAGTACTTGCGATTTCAAAATTCAGTATTTCAAAAAGCACGCTGAATAATTTGCAGGTGACGGTGTAAATTGATTCAATAAAAAAACCTCTTCATTTTAGCAGTTTTGTACGTGCTTACACAATTTCATTTGGTTAGTAAAAATACCGTTCATATTCCACACAATTATTTTCGTTCTCTTTATGACCAGTTTACACTACATTTCGATGACCGAAATCCTCCAGAACTGCATTCGAGTTCACAATTATATTAAGCTATAAATCGGACGTTCGCTTTGTGCAAAAGCAGGCTCGGCCAACCGAATTACAACCAGCGAGCAGTTAGCAGAATTTCAACATAATTACTGATGTACGGATCAATGTACAAGCGGTAGCAGGCCACATGTATTTAGTTCAGACTACCTGATGCATGCTACACGTTTAGTCGAAATTTAATTCATTAGAATATTATTTTATCTGATACAGATTATATATTTTTTCTGAGCTTCCCATAGACAAACCCAGACATGTCAGAGTTTAAGTATACAGATATAATAATATATATATATATATATATATAATATATATAATCTCACGCCTTTTATCCCCGAGGGGGTAGGCAGAGGTATTCCATTGCTGGATATACCCACATTTCACGAGATACATTGGACCCTAAACTTGATAGGTCGTGAGCCCATCGCCGCGCCGGACCGGGTCTATTTACACATGTCTCAGAATTAATTCTGAGACCTGCGGGTTTCCTCACGATGTTTTCCTTCACCGTCGAGCTAGTGATAAATATGTACGTAAGTTTTTGAAAAACTCATTGGTACATGCCAGGATTCGAACCTGAGCCTCACTGATTTTCGGCCGGCTCTTTAACCGTAAGGGCTATCACTGCTCTCTCACAAGTATACAGAGTGGAAAATATTGTGGTTCCAAAGAAATTAAAAAACTTAATTTATTTTATTTTATACTTTTTAGTTAGCAACCAACTAAGTTAATATAGACTAGTGGTTCTGTGCGGTTTCACTCATGTAGTTCCCGTTCCCGTGGGATAACGGGAATAAAATATAGCCTATGTTACTCATGGATATTGTAGCTTTCCATTATTGAATAATAATAATATAATCTCACGCCTTTTTATCCCCGAGGGGGTAGGCAGAGGTATTCCATTACTGGATATACCCACATTTCACGAGATACATTGGACCCCTAAACGTGATAGGTGGTGAGCCTATCGCCGGACCGGGTCTATTTACATTTTTGGTTTCCTCACGATGTTTTCCTTCACCGTCGAGCTAGTGATAAATATGTACGTAAGTTTTTGAAAAACTCATTGGTACATGCCAGGATTTGAACCCGAGCCTCACTGATTTTCGGCCGGCTCTTTAACCGTCCGGGCTATCACTACTCTTATTGAAAGAATTTTTAAAATCGGTCCAGTAGTTTTTGAGTTTATTCGTTACAAACATACATAAATACAAGAATACAAATCTTTCCTCTTTATAATGTTGGTGTAGATCTATCTTGTAGATCCCCAAACTATCCTGGCTTGACCTATAATACTAACTTGGTCATTGGCCAATACCTGTGCTGCTGTAATTAGAAGCTTGCAACTAACGCGATTGGACCTGCGCGCGCCGGTTACAATGAGATCTAATCCTCTGATTAACAAACTATTACTTAATTGCTATCTGCGGTTAGACCGGACTTTGGTGCCCGGTTTTGAATAGATATTCCGTTTGGGATTCACTGATTACTATTATGAGACCAGTAAGTTGTCAGGCTAAGGTAGATATTAAGATAGTATAGAATATATGACGGGCCTGTTTACTCGGACCCTCTATTCTGAGTCGCGTGTTCGATCCCCGCTCGGGGCCAACATTTGTGTGCATGAACATGTCTGTTGGCGTCTTGCCTGGTCGTTTAATATGTATTTAAGTATGTCTATCAGTTATTTAGCAGCCATAGTACAGGCTTTGCCTGGTTTGGAACTAAATAACCGGTGTGTGAATTGTATTTAGAAAAAAAATTCTAATTTTTATATTGCACAACTTTAAGTAGTTATAAAGTGTCATGACGTCACGTTTTTTGTTTGAGAAGCCAATGAACACAAGTTCTATTACATTTTTTTTTAATTTAGATTATTTAAAATATTTTGACGTCATTCCATTATCTTTTCTTGATCAAAATATAATATTACTGTGTATTGTACACATTGTCAAGAATCAGGTTTTTTTTTTAACCTGTAGCTGCGACTCTTCAATTTTTTTGTATACTAACACCATTATATCGCCTATTGCCTAAACTATGAAGTCTATTTATTCATCGTATTATTAATCCAAAGGCTAAAATATCTACTTAACTCTCTAAACGTAAAACTTTCCACCGCTAAGGTTAAACGCAAGTTAAGCTGTACGGAAACACTATCATACTTAAAACTTCAATCCCAAACTGAAAAGAGTAACCAACTAGCTCTTAACAAATTCCTATCCCAAGAGAAACTTAGATAAATATATTCCATGGCACTAACGAACATAAAATATGCAGGAAAATGCGAGCCGCAGAAAAAAGTTGCGAAATAGACGCTCATTCTTCGTCTGTCTAACTAAAAACCGGCCAAGTGCGAGTTGGAAAAAACGAAGGGTTCCGTACCGTAAAATAAAAAACACTTTAAATTGTAAAATGAAAAAAATAATTCTCAAGACTTTTATCGCCGAGGGGGTAGGCAGAGGTATTACGTTCCTGGATATACCCACTTTTCACGAGATATTCTTTGGACCCTTAAATTCTTTAATATGTAACTTTTTTAAATGATTTGTTGTTATAGCAGCAATAGAAAGTCACGCACGAGATATATAATAATAATAAATCGTTTATTTTTAGGCAAAAAACCCACAGTTGAAAAAAGATTAAACTACAAAAAAAAGTCTTAAATAAATTAAATTAAAATAATAGAGCCAACTGACAGATAGACGGACGTATGGATGGATGGATAAACGGATTAGTAGTAGGGCCCCCCTGGGACGGGTACGGAACGTCAATATACGTAGCATTGGCGTTGGCTCTATAGATATAGACAATGCATTTACTAGCCGTATAGTTGTAGCTTGTTAAAATTACTGTACTATCGGACATGAATCCCATCTATACACATGAAGAGAGACTAGTTAGGATAAGTAGGATTAAGACACTCTGCAAGTGTACACTTACGCTTGTTTGTGTGCGTATGAGATCCAGCCAGCGAGTGGAGCGAGCCAGAGGAACAAGCAAGCCGAGCGAGCACTCTGGAAAGAGCAAATGAGGCACTTTATATTACGATTCGTCAAGTAGTTGGTATTATTTTGTGTGTAATGTTTTCTAGAAGGTTATTTGGGTTAAAAACTGTTGCATAATCCATTATTACGAGTATACTAGGGTGAATGCTCCATCGTCGTCCGCATCATCACTTTCCATCAGGTGAGATGGCAGACAAATGGTTTTTCTATTATTAATAACAAACAAAAGATTGGTAATTGTTTATCGAATCTCAACAAAAAAAAACTCTTGAAAACATTTTTATTATTACTTTTTTTTATTTGTTCTACTTCGAGGAGTAAAACAATTAAGTTAGTCCCCCCCCCCTCTCCAGTAAGTAAAAGCTGAAGATAAAAATTATAAAATCAAAAGGTAATTAATTAATTAATTTAATAATAAAATTAAAGGTAATATAACATTTGAAATCCTGCATTATGTTCACGCTTTATAGACAGGAGTAGGCAGCATACATATAGTATCGTCACAGATATTACAATACCGTACGTTCGCTTTTCCATCAAATATAGTCAACGCGTGTACACAAAGGAAATAAAACACCAGAAATACGGGGACCCCGTAACCCAAGCCATCTGGCGTGGTAATACAGATCAATATTACAAAGCAGGTGCGACCAAGCACTTTCCAATCCGTAGGTATAAATTATAGATACATGTTGGCTGGAAGAGACAGTTTCTAATGGTTTTGCAGTACTTTCTTTACCGTAGCTTCAGATCAAATAAAAAGTAAAGATGGAGCGCTGCGGAGGATAAACTGAAGCCAGAAAACTAATCCACGCTCTGTGCATTTACGCTCGCACACACAAATTTACAAGCAACCTTTCAACTCTCACCGATAAGTTAGAACTAGTTCGTCAATTGAAGCAATACGTACAGTCAACAAAGTTGTTAGGGTTACATGGCCAGTAACTAAGAACTGATTTTTCTGGGGTAGTCATAACTAAATCTTATTCACTATTGTTTATTTCAAAAGGTATCTTCGATCCCCATAATTTACAAAAAAAAACTATAAATACATTTAAGGCTATAAGAGAAAACTGAATCTTAGTTTCTGGTCATGTAACACTATCAACTTTGTTGACTGTACAAAAAAATTAAATTATGTCATCGGGAAATGTGTCTGTGAGCGTAAATGCACAGAGCGTGGAGTAGTTTTTCTGGTCAGTTTACCCTTCGCAGCGCTCCATCTTTACTTTTTATTTGATCTGAGACCGTAGAAGTTTTTTTTTTAAATTAAGTAGAGTAATGATATTCTGCACATAATTATATAATCCGCAACAAGCTTCGTGCAAAGTTACCTAAATACACAAGTCGCAGAGTCGTGCGTCAAAATATGGGTGGTGTGAAAAAAGTCGTTGCGACTTGCGTCATTTTAATACATGTGATAAGTTTCAAAAGTAGTCCAGCTTATCCATACGATACGTTTTAGAGAGATACATCAGCTCTAAGTAAGAATTGAAAATAATAATACAAAAATGTATTTATTTCGAAAACACAAACAGCTTCACGCTCACGTTGTATCCCCGAAGCAAAAAACGCGCATTTGTTTTCGTTTTCCAGAATAAAAGTGCCCTATTAAATCGCTTTAGCCAAGGTTCGTCAGAGTGATAGCTTGCAATAGTTACTTTAAGCTCGGATAGCAGACGAATTCGCTGGTAAAAGCTAGTCTACACTTCTACATAAAAAAAAAATATAAAATAAATAATCTCACGCCTTTTATCCCCGAGGAGGTAGGCAGAGGTATTCCATTACTGGATATACCCACATTTCACGAGACATATTGGACCCCTAAACGTGATAGGTGGTGAGCTCATCGCCGGACCGGGTCTATTTACACATGTCTCAGAATTAATTCCGAGACCTGCGGGTTTCCTCACGATGTTTTCCTTCACCGTCGAGCTAGTGATAAATATGTACGTAAGTTTTTGAAAAACTCATTGGTACATTCCAGGATTCGAACCCGAGCCTTACTGATTTTCGGCCGGCTCTTTAACCGTAAGGCTATCACTGCTCTAATCTACACACTTCTGCACTAATATTATAAAGAGGAAAGATTTGTATTATTTGTATTTGTATGTTTGTAATAAACTCAAAAACTACTGGACCGATTCACCAAACGAAAGCTACAATATTCCTGAGTAAAATAGGTTCTATTTTATTCCCATATTCCTACGGGAACGGGAACTGCGCGGGTAAAATTTAACCGCTGGTTTTCAATACAGTACAGAACTGGTTTTCAATATGAGTAGGTTAAGTGTCACTTCCAGTCTTAGTACATCAACAGAAATCGGATACCAAAGCGCTGTGAACGATACCGAACGGTCCTTTTGTTGGATGGAATTTTGTCAGAGGAAAATAGAATTTCCTCCATCGCAATAAGCTCAAAGGTGCCGCTTTTGAATACGGATTTATTTGTGACGATTTTTTGATAGCAATATAATTGCTGTAGCGGCTGAAGCTGTTTGCTTCTATTAATATGTAAAATACTTTTGTCTGCGTTAGGAATAAAAGGGGGCTTATGTACTTTCTCGATACTTTTCCACTGTATTTTGTCTCTTTCTTCAAGTAGGGTGATGTTTATCGAGTATGTATTTATTTATTTCTTTGCCGAATAGTCTAAAGTTTGATAATCTATATCTATACTAATATTATAAAGAGGAAAGATTTGTATGTTTCTTACGAATAATCTCAAAAACTACTGGACCGAAAAAGAAAAATACAAATGGAAAGCTAGAATATCCCTGAGTAACATAGGCTATATTTTATTCCCGTATTCCCACGGTAAAGGGAATTACTACGCGGGTTGTAATAAACATGACTTGTTAGATTTGTCTAACCATGTTTTCGCGGTTGGAGTGCTTTCGGATGACTACTCGTGTGCTACTCTGTATCTTGTAATCAAGTGATACGAGTGCACTCGGACGACCGCAACCAATTAGTGGATCGGACGGTGATCTATTGACTCATCCAAGCGCGCTCACAACAGAAAACTCGACTTTAGTTGTGGCAATCTCAAATGGTGATGTCACAAAAAATGGCGGACCAATTTCTTTATCACCTCAGGTAGCCGGTATAAGCATTCTGACGGATTAAAAATGCGGTGTCTCGCTAGATTCTTCTACATCTACGGAATATCCTAGTCAATATTTAAAATAAATAGTCCCTGTCGTGACGCTTGTACCCCCAATTTGCGACGCAGTGTGAGCGCAGCCTTAGAACTCTAAACCTGACCTGAAAACCGAGGCTAATTTCACGAGCATGAAAGAAAAAGAAATCCTCCAGTAAATTATTCCGTTTGAAAATTACAAAGCAACTGCTCTCAACCGGTCAAGTCTGGATTTTTCCGGAGTTACCCAGAAAGAACTTGTTCATATTAAAGCTTGGAAAGTTCTCGAACGCGTAACATGTGTTTGAAATGTCGGGGTGAATTTTTCATTGTAACATTTGTTATACTTCGCTGCGGATCTACGATAGGAAATTTATCACGAGTTTTTGCAACATAGGGCTTATAAGTTACTAGTTGAGGGTTTACCCAATTGCCTTCGTAAAATGAAAAGATTCGTCGAATAGAATGACCAATGTATTTGATAACCAAATTGTTAATATACGTCAGTACATCAGTATGGCCAGAAAGTACTTCTATTAAGATTAGACTCGTTTCAGTTTATTATAACGGTAACCGTCGTATAAAATTGTATCAAAGGCTTTTTGATTCGCCTTATTAAAAAGACTGGCCAAAAAAGATCTGCAAGGACCATGCAAGCATGCAAAGATATACCTTCTGACAGAAGCTGTCGTTTTACCTAGAAGTCAAATTACTTTTTAAAATGTGCTTTAGTCATTCATAGAATTGGTAATTTATAAAATTAGTCTTTTATATAATTAGTCATTTGTAGAATTAGTTTTTTGTCGACTAAACTCTTTATTCATAGGAAAAAGAGGTCGGTAAAGGAGGTAGAAGTGACAACGTTACACTTGTTCAAAGAGTTCATAACGGGTTTTTAGAATAATTTTAAACTTTTTTGTCTTATTCTGAAAATGTATAAGTTCAACAAAATGAATTTTTAATTTTCCTTAATCGGAATTGAAGTCTCTCTAATTGTTTTTTTTCCCAACATTGTTTTGTTTAAACTTCGCGTGTTTTGTCTTTCTCCTGTATTTTTTCATGGATCATCTTATTCTAATAATCCTACTCATATTATAAATGCGAAAGTATGGAAGTATGGATGGATGTATGGATGTAAGGATGTATGGATGTAAGGATGTATGGATGGATGTTTGTTCCTCTTTCACACAAAAACTACTAAACGGATTTTGATGAAACTTTGCAGTTATATAGCTTATACATCAAAATAACACATAGGCTATATTTGATCCCCGTATTTCCACGGGAACGAGAACTACGCGGGTGAAACCGCGGGGAAACTAGTTACCTATAAGTCAGTCTATAAGTTAAAGAGCCTGCTTCACGTGATGATAATCAGTGATGCTCAAGTTCGTATCCTGGCATGTACCAATGAGTTTTTTAAAACTTACGTACATACAAATATTTATCACAAGCTCGACGGTGACGGAAAACATCGTGAGGAAGCCCGCAGGTCTCAGAATTAATTCTGAGACATGTGTAAACAGACCCGGTCCGGCGATGGGCTCACCACCTATCACGTTTAGGGGTCCAAAGAATATCTCATAAAAAGTGGAATACCTCTGCCTACCCCCTCGAGGTTAAAAGGCGTGAGATTATTATTTTTATTTTTTATTTTTAATCTATAAAACTGCATAATTCATATGTTAAAAAAACGCGATAGTAAGCTAATTTGCGCCATACAGAACGGCGAACAACAGTTTTGTATTATGAGATAAATTTAAATTACATACTTTAAACCACGTTACCTATATGTTCCTGGGTCTATATTACGATTTAATATCACTATAAAACGTCCACGTAACCAAAGACTTCTGAAGCCGACCTCAAGAAAGACTTGCTTTATTTAATTTTTTCCTGGAAATACGACGGAATAGGATTTCATTTATTCGGGCTGTTATTTACCTTACCTACCTTTTTTCGGATTCCGGACAGGTGCGGACTTAAGTACAGGTCCTTTGGCCACAAGAATTCGGGTATTCCCCAGCGCGGAGGTTACAAAAGAATAAAACCTACCAAGTGCTAGTCGGACTCACGCAGTTTTTGAACGAAAAATTAAAACTTTTTTTTATTTCTGTGGGTAATTATGATTTACACTTAGAAAAGTCAATAGTCTAATAACAAGGCATTGTAAACTCGTCCATGAAGATTGGCTAAATGTAAACAGCAGCCCATCTCCACCAACGAGTTGCTGGTTCCAAATTGAGAGTGAGTGAAATTTTTTTGAGATTGCTTAACCAACTATGCTTGTTTATAAAATATTGTTTATATGAATGATAATGTCTAGAAAATAATAAAACCAGTCAAGCACGAGTCGGACACACAGTGTGCTTCTACATAAATGGTTTTTGATAATGCCTAAAAACTGAGTTATTTAAAGATATAGGCAAAGAGGTTGGAAGAAAATCATTCTTAGGACAGAGAAACTTTTTCTTTAAACGTCTTTGGATATAGGATTATTTGTAAATACGGGAATAGGAAGGAAACCGGTTTAGCGTGGCCGTCAAAAATGATTGAAATCAATATCTTTTCTATTCAGATTTTTACTATATGAGTATGACATGATTTGATAAACAATATAAAATGAATAGGTACGTTCCGTATTGAGTCCAGCCGCCTTTGTGTAAGCGGGGGAATTATACGAGTATATTAATAAAAAAAAGGTTCCGACGAATTGAGAAAACTTATATTTGTCTGCAGTCGGTTAAGAAGAGCGTATTTCCAAAAATAGAATCAGAATTTTTTATGTTTAACTCAGCTTCGCTGTTGCAATTTGTTAATTGGGTGAAATTCCAACAAGGACTAGGAAGAAAGGAAATAAGAATTGCTGTGCTCAATTCGGGTTCATGTCGAAACTGTACCCATTAAGACATGTACAACATGAATACAGTAAATCTATACATATAATAAAACTCTAACGGGGCCGTGTCTGTACATTAAATATTTTTTGAAAATTTTAACCGTAGTGTATATAGTTATCGATATAGATACCGAAACACCAATTTTTGAAATTTTTGTCTGTCTGTCTGTCTGTCTGTCTGGTTGTGCACGCATCACTCAAAAACTACTTAACGGATTTTGATGAAATTTGGTATGGAGATAACTGAGTACCCGGGTCAACATCTAGGGTACTTTTTATTCCAGGAAAATATCTCATTCCCACGGGAAAATAAAAAAACTGGTTAAAAAGAGAAATACGTACTACTCCGAAACGATAACACCTAGAAACTTGAAAAATGGTATGAAGGTGTCTGATATGTTACAGGAAATTGGTATGAAGGGATTTTCGGAATTTCCCACGGGAACGGGAATAAACTAAATCCAAGCGGGAAAACGCCGCTGGGCACCCGCTATTTGAAATATGGTATGTAGGTGTCTTAAATATAATGTAGGCAACCACTATGAAGGGATTTTCAAGGGAACGGGAATAAACGGAATCCGCGCGGGCAACGCCGCTGGGCATCCGCTAGTAAATAAATAAGTCGCTTACGTTTTCTGTGATTCTAACATGAACTAAGTCCGACTCTGTACGAGCGGCCGAAACAGGAGCCTTATTTAATCCAAGACATCGTGTTCGTCCTTCGCAAAAAGAAGTTATATATCTCGACCCTCATCCGTACCTCATATCTATATAAACATACCTGAACAAGAGATTCTCACACTTTATCGTGCCACAACTTCTGACCTTGCTTTGCTCCATACATAATAAATAACGCAAATAAAATAAAAACGCGCAATAAAGACGCAAACCTGAAAAATTTTGGACAATCTATACTAATATTATAAAGAGGAAAGATTTGTATTTTTGTATATTTTTTACGAATAAACTCAAAAACTACTGGACCTATTTTAAAAATTCTTTCACCCATGGAAAGCTAGAAGATCCCTGAGTAACATAGGCTATATTTTATTCCCGTATTCCCACGGGAACGGGTACTACGCGGGTGAAACCTCGCAGAACCGCTACTTTAGAATATACCTAATATGTCTGCACTTCTCAAGCATCTATCAAAAATAAATTAAATTAATAATGAATAAATAAAATAAATGGAATGTATAGGAGCTTATAAGTCCACCGCTACTGCATGTGTTAAGCATTTTTTAGAACAGGAAGAGAACAAGAAGCTATTCAACGTTCTATGGGGGATGCCTTTGTTCAACAGTGGACGTCTTCCGACTGATGATGATGAACGTATCAAACTCTACTAACTCTACGAACCAAGTCGCGAGCGTAGTACAAAAAGCAATTGGACCTTCGACGTGCTCTATCGTGAATGGCTTTCCATTGACAAGTTGTAGGCATTCCTTTTGTGCGACTGACAAGGATCAAACGTCCGCAAAAACTGAACAATGTACAGCCGGGTCTACAGATATGTTTGCCACAGATGTATTAAGAAATAGAAATGAGGCCAGTGAGCTTATAGTAACATATATCATTGAATGAGGCCCGAAGATTAGATTTGTCGGCCGTAAATCAGTGATTCAAAGCTCGGGTTCAAATCCTGGCATGTACCAATGAGTTTTTCAAAACTTACGTACATATTTATCACTAGCTCGACGGTGAAGGAAAAAATCGTGAGGAAACCCGCAGGTCACAGAATTAATTCTGAGACATGTGTAAACAGACCCGGTCCGTCGATGGGCTCATCACCTATCACGTTTAGGAGTCCAATATATCTCGTGAAATGTGGATATATCCAGTAATGGAATACCTCTGCCTACCCCCTCGGGGATAAAAGGCTTGAGATTATATATAGATTTGTCGAAGATGCGTTAAGCAAATCAGATTTGTTTCACATCGTGATAGTGGATCCACACAGAGCGGAGGCATCAGCCGGCGGCACAGTTGGCTAGGTGTGCACGTAGAGGCAAATCCATGATTTGATTTTGCTTGTGGTAAAGATGTTGGCAGTGGCGCCAGAATGTGTGGATTCATCAAAAGATTCTTAACTTTATTAGCTCGACGATGGTTCCCTAAGGATGTCAAGAAACTACGTTCCAAGTGTACTTCCAATGTTTCTACAACTATGGAACTTTATAACCGGCAGAGATCAAATTTGGGATCAGATTATACAAGTCTGAATTAAAGAAGTATGATAGCTGTTTTGTTAAACAAGAAGTTAAAACACGAAGTCTACGACTACCTGGGCTATGTTTAAATACATTACCAAACTTTAAATTCCTTGTATTTTTCATGTTCCCAACTCCGAAAGTTTTTGCAATTCTTTGGGCATACTTCATTTAGCAGATGTTTTTAAACATTTCGCTTTCAAAGCCGTTTCGTTTCACTCTATTCCAACAAAAGCACGCAAAAGGGTGGCCTCAAATTCTAAACGGTGAAAACATTTTTCAATAGCAAGCTGTTATGAATGCTTTTTCAAAGTTAACGGTGCTATTTAGCTTTTATTTTACCTCGAATTTTTAATTAATCGATGCAGGTTGTGTTACACGAGGTTTTTTGTTGACCGTATTGTTTAACATCATCTCCGCATTGTTGTTTTTGATAGGAAGCAGGTTATAATTTGGGTTAAATCAAGCAGGCTAGAACATTCTCGGAACTTTGTTGAACTCTGGATTCCATTATAACTCTCTTGATAGTTTGACAGTTGAGACTAGATTTCCGGTCGAATTGTAATAGGGTTGTGTCCTACCTAGTCAAATCAGTTACTTTTTACGAAATGTCAAAACGAAATTTTAGTATGGAAAATGTACTGAAATAGCAAACCGTGACGTCATAGTTTGTAGTACACAATTGCAGCACTTTTTTTGATTGTTTTATTATTTTTAAATTTGCTATAATTGTAAATTGAAAATCGAAATACATATTTTGAGGTGTTTTGGGATAATCTTTTTAATGTATGACTACTCGCAATTTAATTTCGATGCTGTCAACTACCCAATTTCACTCGAACATTTTCTGGTTCATTTGTTTTGTAGCAGGGCAAAAGGCCCCGCTTCTTCTCCGAAACCATACACGCTGAATCTGTGCAGTTGAAATTACTTTCAATAAGTGGAATTATAATTACTAATTACTAGTATGACATGAGATTAAAAAGAGCTGCCCTTGAGTTTCTTGCTGGTTCTTCTCGGGGTACTGCATTTTGGAACCAGCAACTCGTCGGTAGAGACGGGCTGCTGCTTACATTTAGTCAATCTTCATGGACGAGTTTAGAGCCTTGTTATTAAACTATTGACTTTTTTAAGTGTAGTTTTTAATTACCTACACAAAATATAAACATTTTAATTTTCTGAAGTTTGAATAAAATATTTTGACTTCGACTTTTTTATTTCATTTTAAAAAAGTATTTTTCTTTTAAAAGACCAAGCTTTTCTGTCTAACTCCGTTCTTGCGAATTTTAGATTATCGCGTCTCCCAGAAACGTGCTTTTCCGGGAACCGGTATATCCTTCTTCAAGATGCGAGCTTTTTCCTGCCAAATTTAATGAAGATCACGGCAACGGTTCAGTTAGTCAAAAAAAAGAGAGTTTCTTTCGTTTTCGTCAAATTACCTATAATAATTTAATAAAAATAACTTTTCATTCATGGAGTAATATTTTACTGTGTGGATTTTTTACTATCAAGGATAATTTAGTTCTTTTTTGTACACAGACTTTTTCAAAATTAAGACCAAAGGATATCAATCGTAGGGCTAGCAACCTGGCGTAAAACCATTCAATAATAATAGCCCTCACACACAAGTTCAGAATAGACTACCTTCATTTAAAGCATATAAAGCATCCCGCACATAACAATAGGCCTTCAGTAATCTTCCTCAATGCCAATACCTTTTCGTCCTTAGATACAGTCGTAGGTCAGAGCGAGATAGACGTCGACACTCTCTCCGGGCGATCCGTCAGTATTGATGACGTCATTTGTCTGTCTGACCCCCGGGCGGAGACGCGGGACGAATTCATAGTTGCCAGGGAGGAACAAGTTATAGGCGATGGTTAAACGAAGGATTAGCCCGCTTAAAGGTAGACTTCGGTTGTGACCGAACGCAGCAGCGCGCGATCGATCGCATGCGATCGGCTGATGTGACAAGTCAATGTATGAAAATGATAGACGTCGTCGGCCGCACGCGTCTGTCGCAGACTTCGAAAATGGCGCCATTGTAGGTAATTTTTCATCTGCAATTATTGTAAATTAATGTATATTTTCTTTGTAAATAAATGTTATTTTACCCCATAAATACATATAAACAAAAACGGCGGAACAGATTTACATGTAACATTGCTACCATACCATAGACAGATACACAGACAGACACGTTAAACTTATAACACCCCTCCCTTTTTGGGTCAGGGGTTAGAAACGTCGATAGTGAAGTATTTTCGGTGCGTTGGTTATAACGCAGAAATTTGCTTTTGTGTGAAATGTGAATTGTTGGTTTCAATTCAACTATCTACATCAATAGCTCTTGCTGTAACTTTAAACTTAAGATTAAAAGGTCAGAATCGGATCCATTGCAACGTTAAACTTCGAGCAACAAGTTAAAAAGTTTAGGAAACGTAGTGTTTCAAACTCGCTACAAACTTGTGCCTTGTATCTCAATCAAGAGGTCACGTTCGAAGTACTTTATTGAGGAGGAAATACGAAATCAGACTGAAACCATACTGTAATCCTTTGAATAATTCCCGAGATGAACCAATGCCTTTATGGGCGAGGCTGATTTAATTGAAAGTTAGTCAGTGTCACCAAGTTAAGGAGCTGTCACAGGGATTTGTGTTCGGAATTATATATACTTTTACTAGTACTGTAATGTACAAATGAGTTTATCAAAACTTACGTACATATTCAGCACTAGCTCGACGGTGAAGGAAAACATCGTGCAGAGTCCGGAAACCCGGAGGTGTCAGAAGAAATTTTGAGGCATGTGTAACAGACCCGGTCCGGCGATGGGCTCACCCCCTATCACGTTTAGGAATCGAAGATTCTCGTGAAAAGTGGGTATTTCCAGAAATTGATTGTCAGTGCCTACGCCCTCAGGGATAACTTGACGTTTTACTGGTATATGAGGCTTTCTGATGTTGATGCATATTTAGTATTTGAGATCAATGATATTTTCGTCTACACTATAATATTATTAAAAACGAAAGTTTGTTTTGTAACGCTAAGGCTCCGAAACTACTGGATCGCGGACTATCGCTGCTCTTCTTCTTCTTATAAAGCTACTATTAATTTTATTACTGACTAGCTTTTACCCGCAGCTTCACTCGCCCACGTTTATTTCACCCCCTTACGGATTGAATTTTGGAAAAGCCTTTCCTAATGGATACCTACACTGCATAAGCTATCTATGTGCAAAATTTCAAGTCTCTAGACCCAGCGGTTTCGGCTTCGTGTTGATACATCACCAATCCCATCATCATCCTCCCCCTCCCCCTACTTCCACCTCAAAGGCCGGCAACGCAGTTGTGACTCTTGAGTTGCAGGTGTCCATGGGCGACGGACGTCACTTACCATCAGGTGACCCGTCTGCTCGTTTGCCCCCTTTTCTCTTATATTATATATGCAACATGTAACAGAATAAGCGCAATTCCTGAAATTAGTTTTTTCAGTATCGACTACTTATTCGATTTCAGCTATTTTTAATATGTTAATTTTTTCCCAAAAATGAATTAGCGTAGCTGAATTTAGTGCTTTCTATGGAAATCGTGCTATTATTAATCGATATTTAAGAAAATTGGTTAGACGCAACTAAAGTTCGATTGCATCATATTTTTTTTAAATTAATATACTAATTGGGGTGTATGAGGAATTGCGCTTTTTCTGTTACGTGTTATATATAAATCAGTCAGTCAGTTTATCGTTTTATAGATAGAAGATTTTCTACAATACTCGCTAGTACCTACCACAACACTAGTTCCTGTCGACAGTAAACTTCGAGCGTGATTTGCATTATGAAAATTAGAAATTCCGTGACATGCACGAATGTCATTATCATACTGAGTTTGGATTGTTAGATGCGGAGTTCTAATCTTAAATTTTGGATGGGGGATTGGGGTCCAACAACAATCACTGTTAACAAAACTATCAAAGTTGAAACTAAAACAACAATATTCAGATGTATAAGAGTATTATGTACTCTATACAACGCGTAACAGAAAAAGCGCAATTCCTCATACACCCCAATTAGTATATTAATATAAAAAAAATATGATGCAATCGAACTTTAGTTGTGTCTAACAATTTTTCTTAAATATCGATTAATAATAGCACGATTTCCATAGAAAGCACTAAATTCAGCTACGATAATTCATTTTTTTGAAAAATTTAACACATTAAAAATAGCTGAAATCGAATAAGTATTCGATACTGAACAAACTAATTTCAGGAATTGCGCTTATTCTGTTACATGTTATATAACCGGGCAAGTCCGAGTTGGATTCTTACACGAAGGGTTCCGTACTATTATCTATAAAAATGGGTAAAAAAACACTATTGTTGTATGGGAGCCCCCTTAAATATTTATTTTATTTCGTTTTTAGTATTTGTTGTTATAGCGGCAACAGAAATACATAATTTGTGAGAATTTCAACTGTCTTGCTATCGCGGTTCTTGATACAGCCTGGTGAGAGACAGACGGACGGACAGACAGCGAAGTCTTAGTAATAGGTTTTTGTTTTTACCCTTAGGGTAAGGAACCCTAAAAAGAGTAAAGAACGCAAAACAACAGGTTCGTGTTTTTTGTTGTTTTATCTTGATAACGGTTTTTAATCCACCCATTAACCGCTCCCAACATTACTTGACCTGTACGGTTGTAACAAAATCCCTGCAACGCTTTAAACTTAAATACTATGGTAATATAATAATAAAATATAATAATCTCACGAATTTTATCCTCGAGGGGGTAGATAAAGGTATTTCTTGATAGAAGTGGTTGACATTAGCTGAGTAATATAACAATAAATATTTGCACGCTGTAAGCGAATGTAAGCAGATTTTGTATGGAACAACTATTTCTAAACAACTTATCTTAGTACCCAAAATCAGGCATATAGATATTTCATTTCATTTCCATTTCTGAATGTACCCACTTTTCACGAGACATTCTTTGGACCCCTATACGTGATAGGTGGTGAGCCCATTGCCATACTATACAGTGTTAACAGCGCGGAAGAAAGTCCATAATAAATCAGCTATAAGAGCGAAATGCGAATCGATAATGATAAATGTATTTTGATCCCATGAATGTTCTCGCCGGTTTCCAATATCATGCTTCGGAAATATCTGGATCAAAAGGCGATTCGAGTAACTTCGAAGCTATCTTCCCTCTTTTACTACGGAGGTTCATAGTTTTAACGTATCTATTAGGAGTAATGTTTTTGTTTGATTCCTCTACACTAGTATTTTTATTTATTCATTTTATTTATTTAAATATGTTTGGAAAACTTACAGCTATATTATATTAATATAATAAAAAAAAATGTTTATCTAAAAGCCAATTACATTAGAGTTTTCGCATGTAGATCTAAATGTAACAATCAAAGGCATTATTCAAAAAAAGGAAAAATAACAACGCAATATTGTAAGGTAGTACAGAGATGCACAAGAGTATATCAATATTATCAATAGAGTCAGGCTATTCGGACTGTGAGTTGAAATAAGATTTTGCTAGTGTTCGTCTAATAGAAGCCAGTGTTGTTATATTATAAAGACTAGCGACCCGCCCCGGCTTCGCACGAGTACAATGATAACACTAAAACCTTTCTCTTGAATCACTCTATCTATTTAAAAAAAACCGCATCAAAATCTGTTGCGTAGTTTTACAGATTTAAGCATACATAGGGATATAGGGATGTAGGGACATAAGGACATAGGAATATAGGGACAGAGAAAGGGACTTTGTTTTATACTATGTAGCAGTGTGTATGTGCAGTCCGTCTGTCACCAGGCTGTATCTCATGAACCGTGATAGTAGACAGGTGAAATTTTCACAGATGACGTATTTCTGTTGCCGCTATAACTACATATACTAAAAAACGGAATAAAATAAATATTTAAGGGGGCTCCCAAACAACAAACGTGAATTTGCAGATTTTGACGGACTCTTCATCACAACTTTATCAAACGTACAGTGCACCAAATGCACCAAAATCAAGGCAAATAAAAATTATTTCATTTCATATTTCATCAATCTTATTTTAAACTTATGTACCAATGAGTTTTTCAAAAACTTACGTACATATTTATCACTAGCTCGACGGTGAAGGAAAACATCGTGAGGAAACCCGCAGGTCTCAGAATTAATTCTGAGATATGTGTAAACAGACCCGGTCCGGCGATGGGCTCACCACCTATCACGTTAAGGGGTCCAATATATCTCGTGAAATGTGGGTATATCCAGTAAAGGAATACCTCTGCCTACCCCCTCGGGGATAAAAAAGGCGTGAGATTATATTTATTATTATAATCTTATTTTATCTGGAACTAAGTGACCTCCTATCTACCGGATCCTGAACACTCGTGTCCATTTGTCTTCGCCATCATGAATTAACTGCCTTTACCTCGAGAAAGATTCGGTATTACCCCAAGAGATGCGTTACCACATCTCGGGGTTAAAATATTGGAGGCAACAGGGAGTTTCTTACGAGCGAAACTGTACATAAACGGAGTCCGATAGTGCTTGTAACTTACGTCATATTATGGTAGGTAATGGATAGCGGTATACACCAAGGACAGAACAGTAATGACAAGATGGTGGGCGGGTATGACGTCATTATATGATGAAATATTGTAAGGTGTTAGATATCTAGGTTTTCTTTATTAGAAAGACGAACGAGGAATCTTTATATATGTAATGTAACACTAGCACCCGCTCTCGCTTCTCTTCGGTTTATATGGTACTAGCTGTACCACGCGGTTTCACCCGCAAAAGTTCCTATTCCGGTGGGAAAAGGGAATAAAATATAGCCTACATTACTCCTTGATAATGTAGTATTCCATCTCGCTTTTTCCCGAAGGGGTAGGCAGAGACAATAGACCGTAACATGCTGCGATCCTGCTCACGTCTCGCGCCACATCCACATCGATCAATCTGTTCATACATGCTCGTCGGTCTAGGTTCTGTGATTTATCAATATAACCCAATGTTGAAATAGGCTAAAAAAAATATAAATAATATCTATTACGTTCTCAAGCACGTATTTGACTTCAAACGTCCAGAAAATACCAGCTTAACGGATGGTATTTGTATAGGCTATTTTAAAAACGTATTCTCACAGCCGATAAAAAACAGACGCCGTCCTGTTTCAGCAATATACTGAAAGGTATTTGTGTCGAGTCTAGAAACTCTGTTAGCATAATAATGTAGCCTAAGGCAGTAAGCACGGTAAGCACAGAGGAGAAAGCGGGCGCCATTTTGTTTAGAATTATTAAAATAAAAAATAAAATATATCACGCCTTTTATTCCCGAAGGGGTAGGCAGAGGTATTCCATTTCTGGATATACCCACTTTCCACGAGATATTCTTTGGACCCCTAAACGTGTGAGCCCATCGCCGGACCGGGTCTTTTACACATGTCTCAGAAGTAATTCTGCGAGCTGCGGTTTCGAGCTAGTGATAAATCTGTACGTAAGTTTTTGAAAAACTCATTGGTACATGTCAGGATTCGAACCCGAGCCTCACTGATTATCATCATGTGAAACAGACGGCTACAAAACGTATTGTTGCCCGCTCCCGCGTCCTCCTATTAATATATCCACGGGTTTATCTTTCGAACGTCGCGTGTGCCTGAATTAATGACATCATCAGTTCCGCAAGTTAACGTGGTAGGTGTCGAACACATTTGTTAGGTACCCTAATAAAGGTACCCCTTATTTTACTTGTCGTACAGATTTGGTGTAAAAGGAAATGTATATTTAGTAGCTTTTTAAGGAGACGAGGAAGTTGACCGAACGTTCGTATCCGACGCCAATAAATTAGTTAAATTAGTACTTATACTATATACTAATTATACTTAACTTACTTAAGAGCAGTGATAGCCCGGACGGTTAAAGAGCCGGCCGAAAATCAGTGAGGCTCGGGTTCAAATCCTGGCATGTACCAATGAGTTTTTCAAAAACTTACGTACATATTTATCACTAGCTCGACGGTGAAGGAACACATCGTGAGGAAACCCGCAGGTCTCAGAATTAATTCTGAGACATGTGTAAACAGACCCGGTCCGGCGATAGGCTCACCACCTATCACGTTTAGGGGTCCAATATATCTCGTGAAATGTGGGTATATCCAGTAATGGAATACCTCTGCCTACCCCCTCGGGGATAAAAAGGCGTGAGATTATATATATGTATATATATAATTATACTTATACTTCAGATGACCAGAGGGCTGGCAGCTATCTCTGTCAAAGGGTCAGCCTAGCTATCCAGAGAGGCAATGCAGCCAGTCTTCTGGGCACTGTCCCACATGGTTCCTCTTTGAAGGACATTTTTTATCTGTAATTATTGTAAATGAATGTATATTTTCTTTGTAAATAAAAGCTTTAAAGTTCTTATACTAATATTATATAGAGGAACGATTTGTATTTTTGAATGTTTGTATCTTTGTTACCAATAAACTCAAAAACTACAGGACCGATTTTAAAAATTCTTTCACCATTGGAAAGCTAGGATATCCCCAAGTAACATAGGCTTTATTTTATTCCCGTATTACCAAGAGAACGGGAACTACGCGTGTGCAACCGCGCGCTAGTAATACATATCCTGTGTTGGACTCAAAACTTTTACACATCGAAATCTCCTTTTAAATCCGTCGAGTAGAATCCCTGATGCCTACAAACTAACATCTCCTAAACATTAAGTTCAGAAAAGCAGAGGCACAGAATTTGTGTCATTTAAGTCTCCTAGATCTCCTCGGATGGGTCTTGAAAGTAAAATTATGCAAAGTACAAACTACTAAGCATGTTGAATATCAAATTACGCTTTACATTGCTCGTTGGGAATGTAAAATGAACCCGGAGCACTACAAAGCGAGAGCATTACTTGAAAAGACACACGGTTCAGTGGGACAACGAACGCAGTGTAAATAGACAAGTCCTCTTATATATGTCGCAGTGTTTATTAAACGCCATGATATTATCACTACTTAGTATAAAACAAAGTCTGTCTGTCCCTATGTTTGGTTATATCTTTAAAACTTTGATGATTTTGATGCGGCATTTCTAATACATATAGTGATTCAAGAAAAAGGTTTTAGTATAAGCATTGCACCCGTGCGAAGCTGGAGGTCGCTAGTAATTAATAATAACTGTGGGACACAAGTCACACATCGTGAGGAAACCCGCAGGTCTCAGAATTAATTCTGAGACATGTGTAAACAGACCCGGTCCGGCGATGGGCTCACCACCTATCACGTTTAGGGGTCCAATATATCTCGTGAAATGTGGGCTTAACCAGTAATGGAATACCTCTGCCTACCCCCTCGGGGATAAAAGGCGTGAGTTTATTATTATTTATTACATTTTTCTTTTCAATGTTTATACTTACGAAACACTCAACAACGTATTCTATTTTCTAATGGTCTGTAGGGCTCGGAAGTAACAGAAACGCGGTCCTATCCCACTCAGGCTCGCTACGACGAACTAAAGGTCGTCCGATACTTAGGCAAAGTCAGTTAACTTATTCACTGTAACTTAAATTAACTTTGAAAAGTTCGAAACTTGATGATCACAGGTTTAACATCTTTCGACTTGAGATGACTTCGAGCTGTCAACACTTTGATAATTTCGTCCGAAACTTTGACAGAAGCGGACAGGGACTGTATATATTTGTGATTTTGCTAACCAAAACTTTTATTGGATTCGAATGAGAAGAAAATTGGATTCCGAAACTTTTGTTAATTTAATGCAAAAAAATCCCGAAATATATTTCGACTAAGTAAATTTATTTAAGTTACTTTGACGTAAATCTTGTTATAAAATACAAATTTGTTTATTTTCTAGATAATTTATTTAGAGAGACGACTCGGCGCCAAAAGGCGAGTGCCCTAGAATGGTCAATGTCTTAAAGTAATAATAAATTGTCAGATACAATTCACACACGGTTATTTAGTCCCAAATTAGGTAGACCCTGTACTAGGGGTACTAAACAACTGATAAACATACTTAAATAAATATTAACCGACGAAGCCAACAGACATGTTCATGCAAACAAATGTTGGCCCCAAAGCCCGCCATAATCTAGATTCTGATATTTTTCATTGTAAACTTATAATTCTTCAACCTTGTATCATCACCACATAGTATAAAACAAAGTCGCTTTCTCTGTCCCTATATCCCTATGTATGCTTAAATCTTTAAAACTACGCAACGGATTTTGATGCGGTTTTTTTAAATAGATAGAGTTATTCAAGAGGAAGGTTTTAGTGTTAGCATTGCACCCGTGCGAAACCGGGGCGGGTTGCTAGTTACTAATAAAGCAACTGAGATAAACAATTGTCTTCTTTAAATAGTATAAAACAAAGTCGTTATCCGTTTCTGTCTGTTTCTCCGCTTATCTTCTAACAGATACACACGTAACAGATTTCGATACAGTTTTCACTATCATTCGTAGAATTTCTCCTGGAAGGTTTATATATAGATCCACACGAGCGAAGACTTTTTATTTCCAACAAATATAATCAATAACTACAACTTATCGTACTTGAATGAATGAAATAAAAAATAAACTCCTTTTTATTTTACGACTGTTTTTCCTCGCTGTGCTCCCACCTTTCTTGACATTACCCATGTGAACAAATAATGCTCACAGCTCCCGCTACTCGAACAGGAACAAATTGAATTCTTTGTAAGCAAAGAGACCGGGTGCAGTAGGGATTCCATGTTCAATTACTAGTTGAAAAGTATGGCAAGGGTTTTGATCTAAAAGATGGTGGTAACATTATCACAACGCGTGGCACCAATAGGGTATAGGGTCCTGCCTAGTCAAATCAGTTACAAAATTTTACTATGGAAAATGTACTGAAGTAACAAGGTGTGACGTCATAGTTTCTAGTACTCAATTCAAATAATTTTTTTGATTGTTTTATTATTTTTAAATTTGCGATAATTGTAAAGTGAAAACCTACATGTTTAAGGGTGTTTTGGAATAATGTTTTAAAAGAATTTTAACTAATTTTAACTTTTAATTTAATTTCGATGCTGTAAACTATCCCATTTTAGTGTCTAGTCAAATGAGTTACCTTTTATGAGCTGTCAAAACTACTAGTATGGAAAATGCACTGAGACTTATGATGTAATAATTTCAACTGTCTAACTATCACGGTTTATGAGACAGCGTGGTGACAGACGGATGAACAGCGGAGTGTATTACTAAGACCTATTATTAGGACCATTTTTTTAGTGCTTCAGGGTCAATAGGTCCCCTATTATTAGGACTATTTTTTTAGTGCTTCAGGGTCAATAGGTCCCCTATTATTAGGACCATTTTTTTAGTGCTTCAGGGTCAATAGGTCCCCTATTATTAGGACCATTTTTTTAGTGCTTCAGGGTCAATAGGTCCCCTATTATTAGGACCATTTTTTTAGTGCTTCAGGGTCAATAGGTCCCCTATTACTAAGACTGCAGTTTGCAGTGCACACATTTCACACAAACGTAGGCTTTCATAGTGTAATTCCCAGAATTTGCCGACAGCATAACTTGCTCTTTAAATCCATTCAAATAGATATTGTGTCTTTACCCTTGTCTAAATTCAAAAAAGAACTATTGGATTACATTTTGGACAAGTCGAGTACAATAGTTTAGGCACAGTAACTTGGTTTTTGTTAAAAATTAGAGTTAAAATTTATTTGGTTTGCTTGTTAGTTTTTATTTTAGTTTATTAAAATTATATATTATGTATATGTATTGTATTTAGTAGAAAATGTTCCAAACTAGCACTAAGCGATGTTAGACCTAAGCGAAAATGTTTTTACCGACATGTTGTGTTTGCCTGTAATTGGGTTTTCACTCTGTCTTTTTAAGTTTTTCTGTATGTTAACAATAGCTTATAGTGTTTAACGTGTTGGCAATCCTAATAAATAAATAAGACTCCACTGTACGTCCGTTTTACCCTTTGGGTATGAAACCCTAAAAACAACTTGAATCCTTGACCCTGAAGCACTAAAAAAATGGTCCTTTCAAAAGGACCGTGGCGTGAAACATACCTTAGAAGCAACCTTAAAAATGTAACTTTGTAATGAAGAAGCATATTAATTCGTAACTGGGTCAGTAATAAGTCCCTACCATCTCGCAAATATTCCTCTAGTTGTCGCCAGTGCACTATTAACAAGTAAGTACGAGCCTTCCCTGCTGTGTTGTGTCAGTCCCTAATAATGCTTGGATTAAATTAATTACAACCCGTTTTAGTTAAGCTGAAGACACCTTAGGAAAACAGAGCAGCAAACCTACTATCTAAGACAATCATCCAATAGCGTCAAATGGCATTCGGTTACCATTTAAAGTCTTAACTACTTAACGTTCAATGGAAGAATTGAAAGGAAAAATGGAAGTTGTTAAGCCATGTCAGATACCTTTGGGTATCTTAAAAAATTTTACAGTAATCTGGCCACTAGCCTAACACCATCTCCCAATCCGCGGTGGGCTCGCGTGGGAGATTATATCCCATACTACCTCATGGGTGATGAAAGACTCAGTAGTGGGCTGTTACGGGTTGTTGATGATGATTGTCTACGATCTACACTAATATTATAAAGAGAAAAGATTTGTGTGTTTGTAACGAATACAGACGTGTAAATAGACCCGGTCCGGCGATGTGCTCACCACCTATCACGTTTAGAGGTCCAAAGAATATCTTCTGAAAAGTGGTATATCCAGAAATGGAATACCTCTGCCTACCCCCTAGGGAATAAAAGGCGTAAGGTTTTTTTTTTGTAATGAATAAATTCAAAAACTACTGGCCCGATTTTAAAAATTCTTTCACCAGTGCTACAATATCCCTGAGTAACATAGAATATATTTTATTACGTTTTACGATCGGCTCAACACAAAACATACTCTTAAAAAGTGGTATATTTATGACTGGAATGCCTCTGTTGACCCCCTTGAGGATAAAATCGTAAGTATAATTTATTTTGCGTAGTTTGTGTTTGTGTGTGTGTTTGTTATGATTTTGGTCCTTCATTAAAATTTGGTGCTTCAGCAAAACAGTCACAGATGAACCTCATTTGCGTTCGGTTTCCATTTGAAACATGCTCTTTATTATCAAAGCTTGAACTGTGAACGGTAAACCTCATATTTGAGCAAATGAACTGGATTAAAGCTACTGTGCAGTTGACATAACTCATTTCGCTAATGGTTAGAATCTTTTAGAGCTGCAATGGCGTGCAATTTCAAAAAAATATCCAAATGTCAGATGTCACACATTTTGCGACATTGCGACCTTAAAAAATACAACACATAACATAGATAGCAAAATTAAAATTATAGCAAAATACACTCGCCTGGGTAAGCAAAATTGTTCTTTAGAGAGCCTTGTTACACTATTGACGTTTCTAAGTGTACCTTTAGTACCTACAGAATATAAATGTGAATTTGACTTTGTTCGCGGGCAGTCAGTGAATGGGTGACCGCCTAGTGGCATTATATCACGACCTGCTCCGTGTTTCGGTAAGCACATCAAAACTTTCATGATAAACCCACTTCTCAAAGTATATTTTCTGGACCGCTAAATGTGGTAAAAGTGTAGAATTAAAGGCTGTTAGAAAGCTTCGGCGTAGAGTATTGCATAACGGTATCTCAATCATTGAAATTAAATCTGGTTTAATGAAATTCTAAGCCCGCTTGTCACTTGTCAGCTACGCAATTTATAGCGACTTTTCTTCGCTTTTATTCAGGCTAAACAGGAAATAATTGAGACTTCATAGAATAGATATTTGATAGGTTATCGATACCGATTTCTCGACTATCGATATAAATTACTTGGATACTAAGAGCAGTGATAGCCTTACGGTAAAAGAGCTCGATTCTCATGATGATAATTAGTAAAGCCTCACTTCGGATTCGAATTCGTTTTTCAAAAACTTACGTACATATTCATCATTAGCTCGACGGTGAAGGAAAATATCGTGAGGAAACCCCAGAATTCTGAGGCATGTGTAACCCGGACCCGGACCTGTGAGACCCGGTCAGGCGAAGGGCTCACCATCTATCACGTTTAGGGGTCGAATAGACTTATAAAAAGTGAGTATTTCCAGAAATGGAATATCTCTGCCTACCCCAGGGGGATAAAATGCTTGAGTTTTCCTTTATCGATACTATTTGCTTGAATATCCATAGGTTATCGATACTATTGCTCGACTATATCGATACTAATTGCTCGAATATCGATCGGAAACACTACCACGTTCAGGGCGATGCTGAAATGGTCGAGGTGTGTTGGTCACTAATTATTTTAGTTGCTAATATGTGTTCTTTTGTCAAATTGAATTTCCTGCACAGCAACTTCGCCATAATGCTTCCGAAGCACAGTTTTAAGTTGAACGTTAGCATAAACATGGCGGCCACATTGCAGTGGGTAATTTCAACTTTAGTTTCACTAGTCTGTGGTACAATTAACAAGTAATCTAAGTTAGGGAAGAAACATTTTGTGTTCTTGCTTTTTTTCTGATGATTATGAGCATACAGGCTACGCCATTTTAAAACATTTTTGATCGAAACTCACTTTACCGTTACTCAGTTTGGCTCAGTTTGCGCTCGTACTAGTAAAAAGATCTGAGTACACTCGGATCAATAAACTGTCGATTTTCGGATGAAATATAAAAAGAGTGATGAAGACACTATATTTTTGTGCAAGAAAATATGCCCAAAATACAAGAGATGCCCAAAATACAAAAGAAGAAGTTGTATCCGTGGCAATGAATTATAATTATGGAGGAGCGGAGGTGGAATGCTCCTCCATCGTGAAAAGGGAAGATCTTCCGCCAGGCGAGGTGATCGTGCCTGGGGACCGCGGTCCAACGGTTGATGTTGGACAGTTGTATTTTACAAACTCATTTGAAAACTCCGATAGCGCGGTTTAGAGCTCGGCCGTCTATTGGCGCGTTCTATGTAACTCGGCCTTCTATTGGCGCGTTCCATGTAGTGTCGCTATATCACTCCCCCTCCAAGACCGGAGGTCGATTCGATTTCTTGTGCTGCGTCGTTGTTTCGTAGATAGCTTGCAAGTGCCAGTGCTGCTCCAAGTCTGCGGTGAGTCGAGACTGAGCGGCTTGCTGCGACTGTTGAAGTGCCCGTAGTTCAGTGTGCAGAGACCGCCACGCCGGCGAGGGTGACCAGCCGCTGTAGATCCGGACGTGGGCTGCGGTGAACTGTGCGTGGGCCGAGTGCTGTCGCTGTGAGTGATGAGCCGGCAGGACCAGGTAGCACGGTGCGTCGGCTGCGTAGGACCTGATTGGGCGGATTCTGGCTTGCTGTGTGACTGCTGCTGCTGACCTTGAGTGAAGGTTGTTGTGGGAGTAGTGATGAGTGATGGCGATGCGATGCGATGCTGCTTCTGAAGTCCAGGTGTTTCAGAAGGTTGCGCTGATGTCCAGGTGGAATGCTCCTCCATCGTGAAAAGGGAAGATCTTCCGCCAGGCGAGGTGATCGTGCCTGGGGACCGCGGTCCAACGGTTGATGTTGGACAGTTGTATTTTACAAACTCATTTGAAAACTCCGATAGCGCGGTTTAGAACTCGGCCGTCTATTGGCGCGTTCTATGTAACTCGGCCTTCCATTGGCGCGTTCCATGTAGTGTCGCTATATAATTAATAAAAAAGAAACAGCAGCTTTGTACGGATCCGTATTCCGTTACCGATACAGTTTAAACAATATCCGGCAAATGGAATCAGTTAGCAATCCAAATGACTGTGTACACACGAAAATGGAATTCCGAAAATGCCGAGTTACAATACACGGTGGGAAGCAAGCCCTGTTTACTTAACGGAATCGGTTGGTGTCACGTTTGCAACGAGATTCAATCGGTAGCGCGATAAGCTAATGGGTTGGGGGTTGGTGGTGGTAGAACAGCGGGTAGCGGCGCATTGTCAAGCAGAAAATATTTTGAAATTTAGATTTAAAAAAATTGGTTGTCTGTAAAGTCGGTTTACGGACGATAATACGTGACGGGTAGCGGCAAATGATTCGAAATTGGAAATTAGCTTTAAAAAATGTTTGTCTGTAAAGTCGGTTTACGGACGATAATACGTGATAACGTCATAAGAAAACATTAAAGAAAAATTGCATGCTGGAGTGGAAGAGAGATAGATGCGTCACAAGCCGAACTCTTAGGCCGATCTTGCTTCTTGCTTTTTCGTGAGTGCGAGTGCGTTTATCGATTTATAAGAAGTTATCACGTCAAAAAATGATTTCTTTCTTTTATGACGCGCACAACATTTCGAGAAGAGAGGAAGATGGATTACGGACGGAAGATTTAAAGGAAAGGAGTGTAAATTGTACTAAGTTTAATTCTAATATGTTTTATGTTATTATAATCGGGTGTACCACTAATATCACACCACAATACAAGTTTATAAACGCAATAAAAATATTGTAACAAAAAATCAGATATGCTGAGAATAGACCAGTCCAAGAAAAGGCCAATCCAAGAAAAGGCCAATCGTTTTAACAGGAAGGGAAGTCACAACGAAACCTTTAATAATGTCACATACAATACAATATCATTCCTACAACTAATTCGACTACATTATTTAAAATTGATTAGTAAAAAATCGTTTTACACATAAGTAGTCACGTTTTTTGGTTTTATCATACTTTTTATACTATACCGGGTCACTTGATGGTAAGAGACTACCGTCGCCTACCTGGAACTAGAGGGTTACAAGTGCGTTGCCTTTGAGGTGGGAGTACGCTCTCTTCTTGAAGGTTTGAATGTCGTATCAGTCCGGAAATACCACAGGCGACAATTTGTCGGATAATGTCCTATGTCCATGTCCGCCAAGGAGTGGAACTACCTGCCGGCGTCTGTATTTATAATAATAATTTCTTTGTTCGGGTTCGCAAGTTGTTATACAAAAAATACCTTTATAAATACCACTGAACTCCACACTAGGATACCCTGTGTTGTGGTGTCCAGTCTCTTTCGTCTAAGCATTGTTTTAATTAAATATAATAAGGTTTGAAGTGTGGTTTGAGTAAGTGAGTATAGTGTGTCTGAGTGTAGAGTGTGTTCCGTTATTCCGAGTACATACAACCCACAAGCCTTTAAGGATCGAGTAAACAGGCATCTTCTGGGCTCGTCCCATCGTAGGCCCCGTCTTTGCTCTCGGGCTAGTTTGGGGTCAAGATTAAGCCCATCAATAAAAAAAAACGCTTTTCGCCAGTCACTGAGCCCACAGCCAAATCGTTCGCACCACCTGATACAATCCGCGACCTTTAGCCTTTCTGACTGCAAAAACGATCCAGTTTCACGCATGAATGAGGATATTTTGGGTATTTCTTTCTAAAATGTTCTGTTTATAAGTAACTGGCTTTAAGCCGCGGCTTCAGTAATGGTTGAGTAGCTAATAAGTTTGCGAAGGCAGAATTTTTAAACCGACTTCTGAAAAGGAATTTTCTCAATTCGACCGTTTTTTTATGTATGTTGATAACTTCGTCGTTTATGAACAGATTTTGATGATTCTTTTTTTGTTGGAAAGGTGATATCCTTAAAATGGTACCATGATAAGGAAACTAGGATCTGATGATGGCATCAAAGAGAAATCGAGGGGAACCTTCGAAAATCGTAATGGCGACTAGTACTTTTCAGTTTCATGTTTTTTTGTTAAAAATTATCTTGAGAGCAAGAGATATTTCCCCGCAATAAAATTAGCGATAGCTCTGTTGGAAGTAAACCTGTTTCTAATGTGATTCTCGGGTTTGGATCCTGACTTGTACCAATGAGTTTTTCAAAATCTTACGTACATATTTATCACTAGCTCGACGGTGAAGGAAAACATCGTGAGGAAACCCATAGATCCCAGAATTAATTCTGAGGCATGTGTAGATAACAGACCCGGTCCGGCGATGGGCTCACCACCTATCACAATTAGGGGAAAGAATATACTGATCCAAAAAACTAATACCTCTACGTACCCTCTCGAGGATACAAGGCGTGAGATTTATTTATTTATTTTTATGTGTGTTATTCAAAACCTAACAAACTTTATTTCGCTATAAAAATGCTCTAACTACGCACCACTGTTTCCAAAAGCGCAAAAGATTTTCGCAACAAACATTTGCATCAACATGACGCTGACACGTCGGACAACAAAAATTCGACACGCACACAGAAACATCGGTGACCAGGACATGAGTACAAACAAAAATGTCATAAGCAATTAATTCTGTTAAGCAATAAATTTGAGCGAAAACGTCGGCCGACCTCAAAAATGGAGATTAAAATTTAACCAAATAAAGTCCACGTGAAACTGTGAATTCTGCTTTAACAATACAATCAGCCACGCTGTTTGTTTGTGAACTTCGTGTTTATAAATGAGTCAGTGTTATTCTATATAACTTGGGGTAGATGCGTGAATTGTGAGCAATTGGTACAATTTCTCAATTTATACAAATACTCAGTTTGTCACAGTTTTGATATGGCAATTACGCGAGTTGTAGTTTGTTCTGAGTAGAAATCAAATGAAATGTTTTATTAAGGAAATTTATTTTCAAATGTTATATTTAAGTGAAAATTAAACATAACTCTAGAGTTAGTAAGTCATTAAATATTATGCCGAATTTCGGATTAGAGTCGCGTTCAGTAAAATTGAAAAATAAAATTACTACATAGTATAAAACAAAGTCGCTTTCTCTGTCCCTATATCCATATGTCCCTTTGATGCGTTTTTTTTGAACAGATAGAGTGATTCAAGAGGAAGGTTTTAGTATAAGCATTGTACCCGTGCGAAGTCGGGGCGGGTCGCTAGTAAATAATAAAATAAAATACTAAGCGAATCTCTAAACTCTCGTTTGCCACTTAGTTATACCGTATATGGGCTGGTACTATAGCCATATATTGAGTGCAATATGTAAGAGCATAACGTGTCTTGTCTACTTATAAAATGTCATTGATGAGAGTGAAAAATTTTTCACTGCCCCGTTCACGGAGGGCTGCCCAAATGTAAATCCCTTTGTAACGCCAACCTTTGCAAGTATACAGGTATAAATTCCGTGATATATGCAGTTGAATTAAAAATTTACAAACGATAACACACGCCATATATACAGGTCAATTAACCAAAGTTGTTCACAGTATTCACACCAATCCTATTTTACTATACCTATACTTACAGTATGTTTTGAAATACTGTGATAATGTTCAAAACAAAATTGCAATTGCAAAATGGCGTATTACAAACTAGATAAATGACAATGATGCATGGAACCGATTTCCTCCAGCACAGCGGAATACGACAGCAAAAATAACCAAATTATGTAATAAATAAAATAAACCCAATTCAGTATTAAGTAAGAATTGAGGGGGTCGAAAATGGCGTGAATTGCTTCGAGAAAAGGCTGGTACGGCCGTGCCGCTTTTTTTTTGCTCGACTTGGCGGGGGCACTGCCTTGTCCCCAGATTTAAAGGATAATTTGTTGCGCTGTTTGTTGCCGCGCTTCTAACCATAGATGCTGCTTATAACTCAATACTTTGAATAAAATGCATAATAACTTTTACAATCCTACTAATATTATAAACGCGAAAGTTTGTATGGATGTCTGGATGTCTGGATGTCTGGATGTCTGGATGTTTGTTCCTCTTTCACGCAAAAACTACCGAACGGATTTTGATGAAACTTTACAGTTATATAGCTTATACATCAGAATAACACATAGGCTATATTTTATTCCCGTATTCCCACGGGAACGGGAACTACGCGGGTGAAACCGCGGGGCGCTGCTAGTATATTATATTGTTGGAAGGTCTCTCACAAAGAACATTGGCAAAAGTCCATGTGTTTTGGGTACCCCACTTACACCTGCCCACGGAAGACGAAACCGTGTAAAATCGATAGTTCTTGGACAGACTAAGATAATATGTAATCATACCACATTTTTATAAGTTGGGGTTTAAAAGTTATTCGTTACCTAGTGTATTTTGTAGGTTATTATGAGATTTTAGGTACCAAAGACGTGTAAAGAAAAAGTTTCTGAAAGAAAATGATTTTCTTCCAACCTCTTTGTTAGAAAATAGCACTGCCTACCACATGCCATATAAGTTACTCTATGCCACATAGCATAGTGGCAGTGAATGATGGCTTGGGCAAAAAATATCGATACCTATATTAAAATATCGATATTTTTCCAAATACATAATTAGCATATTATATATATCGTCGATATTTTTAATGGCGATATATCGACATTTATTTTACAGTATCGAATTCGTATCAATTTTAATATATTTTTAAAGCAATTCTGGTTTCGTGTTTCATTTCATGTTAGGTACTATATACTTGTTTAGATTCAAGCATTTATAAAAAATACTATTTTCATCGTCCTTTTTTACGAATTTGGGAATATGTATAAATAATAATGTAAAAACTGACGATATATCGATATTTTTCACTCGATTTTTATCTGTAGTATTTAGAAATGTCGATACGATAAATATCAATTTATTTTTTCACTTGGCCATCCCTAGTGAATGACATGGTTGACGTGATTACACGACGTTCAATTTTACCACAACAACAAAAAAGTTTTTCTATTAATCAAAGACATTAAAATATAATAGCATAGAGGGGGCATTGGGAATATTTTCATACAAAACTTTGAAGCTCAAGCGTCATTTCCTTGTCATGTCAGTTAGTATGAACGCGAGCTGTCATTCGGTCGAAATTGTACTAGACTTATTCCACTTGGAATAACTTTTAGCTTCAAATAATCCTCGCTTTGTCCCCTCTATGCTTTATATTATATTTTAATCTCTTTGGTATTAATAGATTTCCCAATCGATTGATTCGTGTTTCTATGATATTTCTGTTTTATTTGACTCAATATTTCCAACTGCTAGATTAATTTAAAAATATGGAAAATTTCGACTTGTTATGAGTCAATAAAACAAGCATAGTGTGATACCCCGTGGGTGTCTATTTCAGTGGGTACCAAAGCTACCGATGTTCTTTATAATTTACTTAGATTAGATTACTGTGTTTTCCCAGAATTCTTTTTGATGAAGAAGGTATATCTGATTGCATGATGTAATACCACATTTTTGAAAATAACGCGCTAAAAAGTACTAAAACGAGACCAGAACATTACACACTCCTTTATGTTTATCTCGTACCGGCTACTAAGTAATGTTTATGGCAGACTAACACGTGTTTTGTGCGCTCAAAACTCACTTCTTCGAATTTTAAATTTCGTTTGAACATAAAACGTAACGATGTTTCATGAAAGATCATTAGTTACAGTTACTTGCAACGATTCAGTCCTAAAATATGATATGTGAGATGCATTTGGTTGCATAAAGATGGCCTGCCGACAGCGGCATTATTTAGCGACCACCCATTTGGAAAAAAAATACTTGCTTTTGTCACGGACTTCGTCCCGGACGAAAAGTAAAGTATTTAATTTCTCGAGATGTAAGTTATCGAGAGTTCAACAGTTAAGAAAAAAAAATGTCACGCTTTTTATCATATAGTGATAAATATTACGTAAGTTTTTGAATAACTCATTTCAACAGTTTAGCTGTGAAAAGGTAACAGAAAGGCAGACAGTATTACTTTAGGCCAATATTAACTGTTTTTGTGTAAGTACGTCACATATGTTTAACAACACTTTAAAGGCACTTGTTTTTCCCTACAACAAGTGATATTTAAAATAGGGTATTACAAGCTAGATGATTATCACAACGATGCTTGGCGCAGCTGTTCTAAAGCACAGCGCAAAAGAACCATAAGCCGTTAATCCTCTCTTAATTTCGTATTACGAACTAACTAATAAAAAAAAACGTGGCACCTTCTGTTATTGCGGAGTTTCTTGCGCAAAAAGTTCCCAACTAGAATGAACTAGTAATAGAGAATAGAACTACATTATTAGTGAATTGTTAAAAAGTGAATAATAATATTTGATTGAGCGTCTGTTGTGGTCTTAAGTGCCAAAATCCAAACACTTCAATCCCACTACAGTTAAAATAACCCAAATACTCGGTATCCCTCAATAGCACTTGACTTGAATCCCCACTTCAAATAAATAATTATCTTGCCGTAAAATAGGGATGTAAATTACAAACTATAGCCGTATACAGAAAGAAAGCTGAAAGCTTGTCGATCGGCGCTTATCGGCGCTGGTTCATTCTACAGAAAGCAAGCAGATTGAAGCAGAGCGAGCAAAATGTCGTACGATGATTGGCGGGTGGCACCAGCGCTGACCGGCGCGAGTCGGCGCCGATCGGCGCTTATCAGCGCTTGTTCATATAAATGCCTCCGCTGGTTACCTGCGTAGACCGGCGCCTATATGCGCCGATAGGCGCCGATCGGCGCTTGTCGGCGCTGATAGGTTTTCGGCTTTCTTTCTGTATACGGCTTATAAAATTATAAATAAAAAAAAATAAAAAAATCTCACGCCTTTCATCCCCGAGGGGATAGGCAGAGGTATTCCATTACTGGATATACCCACATTTCACGAGATATATTGGACCCCTAAACGTGATAGGTGGTGAGCCCATCGCCGGACCGGGTCTGTTTACACATGTCTCAGAATTAATTCTGAGACCTGCGGGTTTCCTCACGATGTTTTCCGTCACCGTCGAGCTAGTGATAAATATGTACGTAAGTTTTTTTAAAAACTCATTGGTACATGCCAGGATTTGAACCCGAGCCTCACTGATTTTCGGCCGGCTCTTTAACCGTCCGGGCTATCACTGCTCTTATAAAATTATAATAATTATAGTGTTGCCTATCAATAGGTCAATATTGACAGTCTATCAATAGTAGTATTAGTATAGATAGCACTTTCGATGGCACTATGAAGACTACAATAATGAAAATGTTTTTATTTTCTGTAGGTAATTAAACTAAAAGAAGTCAATAGTCTTATAACAAGGCACTCTAAACTCGTCCATGAAGATTGGCTAAATGTAAACAGCAGCCCATCTCCACCGACGAGTTGCTGGTTCCAAATGCAGTACCCCGAGAAGAACCGGCAAGAAACTTAATAGTCCAGTAAAATTATACATTACCGCATGCGTCAAATCCGGTAGTTCTGATTTTTTGCAGACTTGTTTATGATGTTGTCCTAATGTATAATCCAAGTTTGTGACCTCGACTTTGTCAAAAATCGAAAAAACCTCGAAAAAATGTTTTATTTTTTTTATTTTCGCGATTATAACCCTAAAGGAGTAGTTTTTGAAAAAACTTGTGTAGGACGTTTTTAAAGTAGACTAAATTAACTACAATATGATACTAAAACTGTCTCTGTACACCCTATTTTTTCTGAGATTTAGCTTTTCAAAGTTTATATTTTTTTTCGAACTTCGCAATTTTTTCATTTGTGTCGTTTTAAAATGTTGCCTGCTACTTCGTTCGCGTTATTTTGGGATAAAAAGTAGCCTATATGTTAATCCGGGTCCTGATCTATCTACCTACCAAATTTCATCTAAATCCGTGCAGCCGCCAAGTTTATTTTTTTCTTTTATCACATAGATATCTACACTAATCTATACTAATATTATAAATAGGAAAGATTAGATTTTTTGTACGTTTGTTACGAATAAACTCAAAGAGTACTGCATAGATTTTAAAAATTCTTTTACCACTGGAAAGTTAGAATATCCCTGAGTAACATAGGCTATATTTTATTCCCATATTCCCACGGGAACGAAAACTACGCGGGTGAAACCGCGCGGAACCGCTATAATATTATAGCACTAACGGTGTTGGTAACTAATAAACTCAAAAACTACTTGGCTGATTTAAAAAATTCTTTCATCAATGGACAAACACAGGATTTATTTTATGTTGGATTCATAGACCAAAATCAATTTAAAATTGAGGGAAATATGGAATAACATTCCAAAATTTGTCATACAGGAATATAATAGACTCAATGAAGGCAACGCCACTCACTGGTCATCAGCTATAAACTCAATCTATCGATAATTTCTCTGTTGATCATTCAGCAACACTATAACAAACATCAATCCTTTAGTATCGAAGTCCCTAACTGTTCGAGCAGGTGGTCCCGCGGGATTTAAAAGGGTTGGGACTGGGATGTTCGGGATGTGACAAATAGAGTTCCGGATATATCCGATGTATCAGCTGATTGATTAATTAATTCTGTCCTGAAACCAACTTTTTTTTCATTCCAAAACAGGGAAAAAAAATATTAAACATTTTTTGGAGTTGTATTTTTGTGTAGTTTTGGCGTTTAATTTACAACTTTATTCGCAAACAAAATGGGTATGTGTTCGTTTGCACGTTGCGTTCCATGAAAAAATGCAAGGATCCGATACACAAAATTCAATTTGGGTATATTGGTCAGTCCCGCGTTTTTACTCCACTGCGCCAAAGGAAACGTTATTCAATTTTTAAAACTTTTCTAGGCCTTTTACACGGAGTCGCGTTTTTGTTTTATTTATGTATTCTACAGTAATGCCATAAAAAGGGAAGATTTGTATTTTTGTATGTTTCTAAAGAATAAATTGAAAAAACTACTGGACCCAGTATACATATATACATAATCTCACGCCTTTTTCCCATTGGGGTAGGCAGAGACAATAGACTGCCACTTGCTACGAACCTGGCAGATCTCTCGCACTTCATCCACATCCATCAAACGACCCAGTATTTACAGAAATATTCACATAATACACGACCTGTAATTATGGGATCAAGGAATATTAGAGGGATTTCTTCTCCTTTAAATTTTACAGGTGCAGGGACTATTTGAAAAGATGGCTTCCTGTGGGGACGAAAGAAGAAAATTATCACTTGAAAGAAATAAAACCATGCGGCTTTATAAGAAAACGGCCAAGTGTGAGTCGGACTCGCACACAAAGGATTTCTTAGCACAGTATCATAAAAACACGATAGACTACTAATATGATAGACTAGCAGCGACTCGCGGTTTTACAAGCGTAGTTTCCGTTCCCGTCGAAATACGGTGATAAAATATAGCCAATGTTCATCAGGCATACTGTAGGATTTATTTATTTAACTTTATGTACCAAGAAAATGTACATATGGCTAACTTAGTGCCTAAAGGCATAATCTACCAGTCAACCATCAGGATCCTAAGAATTTTTCAAGTCGGATCAGTAGGTAGTTTAGGATCCTATGATTTTAAACAAAGAGATTAAAAAATAATAGGGCATAGAGGGGACAAAGCAAGGAAAATTTGAAGCCAAAAGTTATTCCAAGTGGAACAAGTCTAGTACAATTTCGACCGAATGACAGCTCGCGTTCATACTAACTGACATGACGCTTGAGCTTCAAACATGCTTCAAAGTTTTATATGAAAATATTCCCAATGCCCCCTCTATGTCCTATTACAGTTTAATCTCTTTGATTTTAAACGAACAAAATGTAATATCTACTCTCGGGGCCAACATTTGTGGGCACGCGAACGTGTCTGTTGGCTTCGTGTCTGGGTGTTTAATATTTAAGTACACAATGTTTATCAGTTGTTTACTACCAATAGCACAGGTTCTGCCTAGTTTGGGACTACAGAACTGTGTGTGAATTGGGTCCCACAATTTATTATTATAACTAGCTTTTCCCCTCGGCTTCGCTCGCGCACGTTTATTTGTTTATTTCACCCCTTAGAGATTGAATTTTGTAAAATCCTTTCGTAGTGGATGCCTACACTGTATAAACTATCTATGTGCAAAATTTCAAGTCTCTAGACCCAGCGGTTTAGGCTGTGCGTTGATATAATATCACCAATCAGTAAGTTTATCTATATATATAAAAATGAATCCCATTTTCCCTTGGTCACGGCATCACGCGTGAATGGCTGAACCGATTTGGCTGAAAGTTGGTGGGGAGGTAGCTTAGAACCAGCAGACGGACATAGGATACTTTTTATTCCGATATTCCGACGGGAACGGGAACTACGCGGGCGAAACCGCGGGGCGCTGCTAGTCATTTTATAAATATAGATTCCACTTAGTCTTAGTACGAGTAAGTAATTCTAGAAATGAAACACATACTTTTGCCACTCTAATGGGGATGAAGAGTGAGTAATCTGGGAACGCGAAGCAGAAGCATCCATTTGATGAAGAATACTTGACTATCTATTTTGTGTCCATCAAGTACCTGCAAAACAAAACAAAATATAACAAGTCATCATTTTTATTTGAAAAATCTTAATACTAAGGTCTGCAAGTAATATTACAAATTATATAAAAGTATATCTTCTAATAATCTTGAGTTACTAAGCTAGGAGTTAGGAATTTAAACCAAATTTTGGCAAGAGTGTAAAAACAGATTTTACTGCCTGAAAAGTAAGCTTGTGTAAGTGAATGAATAAGACTAGTATGGGGTAGTCGACAACATTGAAATTAAATTGAGAGTAGTCATTCATAAAAAAGATTATCCCAAAACACCTTTGAACACGTATTTCGGTTTTCACATTACGTTAATTAATTTAAAAAATATATGTTTTAGTATCTAAATCGATAACTATCTGCACTACCACTAAAATTTTTTTTAAAAAGTTTTGGTATCTAAATCGATAACTATCTACACTAACACTATTTTTTTTTAATACTTCATGTACAAAAAAGCATAGTGAAAAAACTTGCAGGTCCCAGAATTAATTCTGAGACATGTGTAACAGACCCGGTCCGGCGATGGGCTCACCACCTAAAAACATCTCGTGAAAAATGGGTATTAGCTGCATGAACATGTCTGTTGGCTTCGTGTCTTGTTGGTTTAATATTTATTTAAGTAAGTTTATCAGTTGTTTAGTACCCATAGTACAGGCCCTGCCTAGTTTGGGACTTGGATAACCGTGTGTAAATTATGTCCCACAATTTATTATTATTATTATATATCTATTTGCATCGTCTGGCTCTAGCATAATGCTAATATTCAGCAGTCGGTGAGAGCTTTCGTAGCGGACTTAATACACACTTCCGGATGAAAGCGTTGTTGGAGAAACGTACCGTTATTACGTAGTTACGTACGTTTCGGTTCTTCACGAGTGCTTTAACGTAAAACCTTGACGCTTAGTGACAAAGGGGTGTAACTTAAGAATGTACTTTTTTAAATTACTTAGTCATTTTAGTAAAAATAAGACATAGGAGCAGTGATAGCCTTACGGTTAAAGAGCCGGCCGAAAATCAGTGAGGCTCGGGTTCGAATCCTGGCATGTACCAATGAGTTTTTCAAAAACTTACGTACATATGTATCACTAGCTCGACGGTGAAGGAAAACATCGTGAGTAAACCCGCAGGTCTCAGAATTAATTCTGAGACATGTGTAAATAGACCTGGTCCGGCGATGGGCTCACCACCTATCACGTTTAGGGGTCCAATGTATGTCGTGAAATGTGGGTATATCCAGTAATGGAATACCTCTGCCTACCCCCTCGGGGATAAAAGGCGTGAGATTTTTTTTTATTTTTTTTTAAGATATGGTTATGTATTATCAATAAGTGTTAAAATAAAACAGAGTGCAAGCTTGCCAAAAAACTGCTATGCAGTTTGACGAGTAGTTACTAGCTAAAAAATGCAACGCTTATTATAAATATAATAAATATAAGATAAATAAATGTGTTCAATATTGGATAAAAAAAATCAAAGAGGAAAGATTTGTATATTTTTGTATGTTTGTAACGAATAAACTAAAATTTAGATAAAAATGGATCCTATATGATAATCCAGCTTATAAAGTATCTGTGTGCCAAATTTCATCCAATTCCATTCAGCCGTTTTTGCGTGGTTGAGTACCAAACCTCCTGGGTCCTGCGATTTCAATCGCGTCTATAGCCTATGTCACTGTGGAATATTGTAATTGGTATCAGTCAAAGAATTATCAGAATCATATCAGTAGCTCCAGAGATTACCTTCTACAAAATACCTACTTACAAACAACTTTAGTATAGAAGTAGAGACTAAGAGGGAACCCAAACGAGAAGTGAAATCATTACTTTTCGACTTACAACAGTATTAACTGCGACTTTAGTGCAGGGTTTTATGGAAAAGAGGATTCTGGGACCCTTTGAACCTTTGAGTATTAAACCAACCGGAGACGCCACTGACAGGCGTCCCACTCTGCAAAAAAAAGTGTCGGTCAACGATCATACCTGTTATATACAACTAGTTTTTTTGAGTTCACGGAGTGCTTAGATTGGTGAATGTATTTGTGTGCATCTAGTTCAAGCTAGTGTTTAATTGTTTTGTCAATAAATGCGTTTGTTTTAACATAATTTGTGTGCGTTTCCTCGTCCCCCGCGCAGAAATTGGCAGACTTTTTTGCAAAGAAACTAGTGCGCGTGACGTCTCCTGTTGGTTTAATACTCAAAGCTTTGAACAGCTGAAAATCGCCCCTAGCCTTCATGGCATAAAAAGCCACGACTTAGGGTTAAGGGGAGCGATTTATTTAAGTGTTTTTGGCAATAAAATAATCTTAGTCAATGAAACGGGGTAAGACGACCGGGGAAACTTAATTATTTGTGATTTCGAGCAATTTTAGTACAGGCAACATTGTAATGGCTACAAAATGGCGGATTCTGTAAATGAGTGACAGATTTTGACTGTATAATTTACAAATTTTCACCATAAGCAATGGACATTATAAAGTAGACATGTTATACTCTTATTATACCATTGTTAACTTTAGTGCACCACCTACCTTCATCTATTTATCTCAGTAACATCCATCCTAAAGTTGTCTGGTAGAAATCGCTTAAAGCGTTAAGACCGCTCATTGTACAATTTTTTTATCATTGTGTCACTTGTTGCATTTGCATATTGTAATTCTAGGAACCACTTAGCACTACACTATGTCTTACAACTGTTACACTTTTTTTTATTGTCAAGTTATTAAGCTAAGAACATTCCAGTAATAAGAAGCAATAAGGAAAGAACAGAAAAGAATTTTAAGCACATTAATTAAACTTTATAATTAAAACGTAGCAAATCTCTTAGGTATGGCACGAATGAGTCAACAACTCAGGACAAGGCGCTCACACGCTACGTCGCGAGTCGCAGCGACACGCGTCACGCGATTTTAGAATCGTACTATTGGAAATCATCACATATTATTTAAGCGTGTCTATCAAGGTCTCTTAAAATGGTTAATTGTTTTTTTTTTCTTTCATATGAAAATAAAAAAAATCATAATTTAAATAAACCACCAACCTTTGAGCGACATGGCAATTGGTGACAGATAACGTGTGATGTTTTATTCAATCCAGTGTAGAGGTATATTACAATATTTAATAACAATTTTAGTTTCACAGATTCGATTCCAGTTGGGAACTGTCATGAATATTGACTATTCGAACTTATCTGTATCGATTATACCTTCAATCCAAATTGGATCGGATTAAATAATATTATATCTACAATAAACTTAAACTTTTTAAGTTTTAATAATTATTTATTTAGCACAAAACACATTACAATTTACGAGTACGAGACAAGGTGTCAAGAGGAATAATGGCGGCAAAACAAATACTCGTAGTGTTGTACACAACTTTTAATGATGTACCTGAGAGGGACCTACTTGTCATAAATGTTTGCTAGTCACAAAACAGGTAACGTTTCTGTTTTGCAAGCGTACTCGGTAAGAATTTCTACGATTTAAGAAACCTAAAGCACAGAGGCATGAAAAACCCGTTCTATCTCATCAAGTAATCCCGCTAAGTGCGAAACTTTAAATCGACAAAGGAAACAAAAGGTAACCCCAGGGACCAATCTGAATAAAGACCTAACGGTCGGGATTTCACTCAATCCCAGGGAATTCCCATATTATTTGAGTTCGATGCGTCCCAATAATAGTGACGGAAAAAGAACCGTATGTAATAAGTATACTGACGAGAAGAAATAAGTAGTCAATACAATAACTCTTTATTGTACACCAAAAACAACACAATATGGATACCAACATTAACTTAAGTACAATGTGCGGTCTTATCGCTTTTAGCGATCTCTTCCAGACAACTTTAGGATGGATGAAACTGAGAGATTAGAACTAGGGTAGACGGTGCGCTATATATTATTGAACATACTTTTACATTCTATTACATAAATAAATAAAAATAAGGGGAAAGAAGATAATCAAGATAATGTACCGAATCGAGTCTTTTCAGAGGCTGTATTTTAGTCGTGACTTCTTTGCTTATGCACTAAACACGTTATAAAATGCCTTAGTTGAGAGGACTAATTTTAATTTGATAGGACTAAATATCTCTCGTCTCTTTTCTTTTCTAGGAGAAAGAAAATGTCAAGAGTAAACTAAAAGAAGTTTAGAAGAAGTTAGAAGAAAGCAGAATCGAACCCATTTACTTTCATCTCGTTGAAGTAAATAGTATATTGACACATTTTAGATACCTACACTTAATCAAAAATAAAGATGTCGTTTGAAAGAAAATGGAAATAAATAAAGGAATAAATGTTAAATTGAAAAACCGTCCGGTTAGAAAACTATATTTATATTTTTTGTTGACGCCTTTCAAATTGTGAAAGATTCTTTTACCCGATTGCAGTTCTGGAGCGTAACATCTTAAATCTTTTGAGTGCTTTTGACACGCACTCGGTTGTTTTGGTGTTCTAATTACTAATAGTAAGTGTCTAAGTAAATAGAGTTTTTCCAAAACTGTTTTTGAATATTTTTTTAGGAAAAGCTTGACCTCCGCCACGAGGCAGAAGCTTTGAGTATTAAACCAACAGGCGCACTAGTTTCTTAGCAAAAAAGTCTGCCAATTTCTGCGGGGGGACGAGGAAACAAACACAAATAATGTTAAAACTAACGCATTTTTGGACAAAACAATTAAACACTAGCTTGAACTAGATGCACACAAATACATTCACCAATCCATGCACTCCGTGAACTCAAAGAAACTAGTTGTATTTAATAGGTGTGCGCGTTGACCGACACTTTTTTTTGGCAGAGGGGAACGCCTGTCAGTGGCGTCTCCGAGGGCAGAAGGCATCGAAATATAAAAGTATTTCAGGAAGTGAATCTGCATGTGGTACAGATTCGATTCCAGGTCAGGAATTATTCATAGGCACATCCGTTTTTGTCAAGGTCACAATGGAAGTCGTCAAGCTATAAGATACTCTTGGGTGACTTCAAAAATCCACTACCCTCTTACCATTTTCCAATCCCAGGATATTATAGCCCGTACTCCTTCATAAAATATGTTAGGGTTGACCCAAGGCCCAGCACTGGTATGTTACAACTTGTTGATGAATGTATTAACGTATGTTCTGTCTAATCTTAATTTTTTTTTGGGCTGACATATACAACATGTAACAGAATAAGCGCAATTCCTGAAATTAGTTTGTTCAGTATCGACTACTTCATCGATTTCAGCTATTTTTAATATGTGTTAAATTTTTCCGAAAAATGAATTAGCATAGCTAAATTTAGTACTATGTATGGAAATCGTGCTATTATTGATCGATATTTAAGAAAATTGGTTAGACACAACTAAAGTTCGATTGCATAATATTTTTTTTATATTATTAATTGGGGTGTATGAGGAATTGCGCTTTTTCTGTTACGCGTTGTATTTACATATTATTATTCCGTCTCCCTTCTGTATGTCCAACACCTATGTCATTCCCGAACAATAAACATGTCTACAAAGTTTAAATGTGAAAGTTTAAACTACTATACTAGTAGTTAGGACGAGTTTTTAGTATTCAAATTGTAACTAGGTAAGGTTTAATGCTAATGGCGTTTTGAACTTTTGATTCGGGTTTTATTTATGGGACACTTTCAGGGCCTTAATTGCATGTGAAATTTATTAAAATAATATTACAAAAAACCTTTGAAATACTCGAAACCGATGTCTTAGTTTTCGTCATCAGTTCCACTACACGAAATGATATATTCTAAATGATAATGATTGAAATGTTGTTGAAAGTATCTAAATCACTACATGTATGCCTATAAAATTCAGGAGGTCCTTCAATTCCTCATGAATACCGTGATCAGAACTGAATTTTAATAAAAACGGGACCAATCTGGAAGTACATCCTTTCCTTTTTAACCGATTTCAAAAGGAGGAGGTTATAAATTCGTCTGTATTTTTTTTTATGTTTGTTACCTCAGAACATTCGACTGGGTGAACCGATTTGGATGATTCTTTTTTTATTTGAAAGCTGGTGCTTCCAGATTGGTCCCATTTTAATTTCGTCCAGTTCTGACAACGGCATCCATGAGAAAACCATATAAGTTGAAGATTGAAGTCGGTTTTTTTTACTCTTTACACTTGGTTCTCGGATGACATTATGCTTTTATTCTGATACCCGATCCTAAAATCATATCGATGAACGTTGTTCGATTAGCCGTCTCCCACACTCATCTTTTTGATGATTACTCTGATTTTGTGTTAATTTGGGGAGAACGGGGCTCGTTACATAGCTAATAATAAGTAAATAATAAGCGTAACTGCTCTGCACACCAATTCACCGCTACCGTTATTGTACCCAAATTAATTTATTGTTCTTTTGTTTGATTTAGCCACGGTATTTTACTTTATTATTTCAGGCAGTCTATAGCACTACCTACTTAGTTTTTAATTGTCAAGACTTAGATATAATTAGCTAGTGATATTTTTTATTGTATCTTTATTTTATTGATGTAAAATGTTGTTTCTTCCTAAAAATAAATGAATAATTAAAAATAAGGTTATTTAAAGTAATCTCTTCATGTAATTGTTTGTTTTCCTAAACAAATAAATAAATAAAAAAAGAATTTTCGAAGTCAGTTCATAAATGACGGAGTTGCACACGAAAACGTAACCATATTTGCAAAAACAATACGGTCTTCTAAAATATTCATCAGCACTCAAACAAAGGCGGAGTACTCACTGTCACGTTTCAAAAAGTATCCGACATAATTCTAAGAGATAAAAAAAAGTTCCCTTTCTCATAAAACAAGGAAACTCGCGGAATGAGGTGATACCACTTGAATCCAGATGAGCTGTGAGACGAATGGAAAAGGCGTAAGGCCTATTACTCACTAGAGACCTTTGTCTTAATGTCAACCGGCGTGAAAAGGACGTCGTATTTATTTCCAACGTATTTCGGTTGAAAGACAAATTATATTTATTGCTAAATCAAAAAGACGAGGGTCGGTGACAAAATGCGGAGAAATCGGTGTGGGTATTTGTAAGTACACGATGTGAATAACTGTTAGGTCAATCGACAAGGCCTATAATACGAAAACCCTGGCTTCAGCGAAATTATTCGTTCAAAGAATGAATAATTATTATGGTGAACTCTTCAAAAACTAATCCCTTACTAATTTAATAGTCTTCCTGAAATTATTAGACGAGAGAGCAATAAAAAAAATCTGTATACTTTAAAAAAAATTCTACCTGTCATTGACAATATAATATAAAAAATTGTAATATAATATGATAAATAAAGAGAGACTACCGATCCCACAGCCAAACTGTTACACAGTTTTGTGGGGCTATGTATATAGCTTTAAGTTTATTGTGTGCTAATTAAATAAAAAAAAAAAGACGTGTGGCACTCGGGGACTGCCGCGGTAAAGCTATTGCCGTAGGGCATGTAATATCGGAAGATTTTCAATTCCGATACTGATTTTCGATGTTAGACCTCAATATCGTATAAAATATCCAGGTAGGAAGCAGGAATAAGAAGTCGCCTCGTGGTTCAATTGCAATTTAATGAGTAGGTACTTCCAAATAAACTTAACACAAATTAATTATAATACTTGCACAGTCGACAGCGTAATGAAGAAGAATGAGCAAAAATGGTCATCGCCCCACCCAAGGTATTATCACTTTTTTGCGGGAACTTGAGAGTTTAAGCGGGAAAATACTGTACCCCGATTGGCCAACACAAAAATGGCGCTAACCAATCAGAGCGAAGCAAATCCACAGATATAGAAAATGTTGCCATTTCAAAAATAATCTAAGGTTACCATTAAAAACATTCACAAAAACTACTAACCCTAACAATCGACCGTCCTGACATCGTGAGCGTCCCCGCACACGACCCCAGGTAGCACCCTAACAATCGGAGTAATGACCAATAGTTGCTTAGACTTTAAGAAAAAATTAATAATAATAATCGTCTCTAAGACAAGATACAATTTTGTAATAATTTACAAACTAAGACAAAAACGTATTATTGTAGTAATCTACAAACTGCCAGCCTAGCGTTATTAATAACACGTTTCATTTAACAACTAATCATCAAGGAGTTATTTAACACAATTATACTTGTGACAGTATTTACAGATAACATAAACAAATGTATATTATAGCATCAAAACATAAATTACGATTACTGAATTTAAATTCATTTAGTACACATGCTCGAAAGGAATTCATTAAATATAATATAGAAGTATACAATTTTGAGGATCGATTACTCAAAATACTTAAAACATTAACTCATCTGGTAATCGATTCCAGACGTAGGTAATAACTCAACTTTAAAATTGTGCCAACCCAGACTCGATTATGGGTAGGCATAAGTATCGATTAAATCAGTTACCCACGATCGATTAATGGGTAATCTGTAGCTACGTGCCTTCAAGAACTCGATTACTTGAGGCGGTCGAGGTATGAAGCGCATCAAACATGAACCGATCAATTCTCGTGCCTGATCTGAAACAAATGAAAGCCAATATGTAGTTAGATGCCTCTTAGAAGGGACCTCAATCAATTAACAATAGGTCAAGGTGATGTAAGTATTATCAATCCTATTTCTTAATTATCACTTAAATAATCGCTATTACATTCGTGGTCCGAATCGTTTTCGTTTAACTCTAATGCATTGATATGGATCCATGGCATTATGCGATCTGCTGCTACAGTGGTAGGACGTTTGTTTCGGGAATTGCTCATGCCTGGAATAGGAACTAACTTATACCTGTCTCTACCTAAAACTTGAGCAATACGGTAGGGCCCGATGTACGTAGGCATAAGTTTCTTGCTCTGTCCGTCATTGTTAAAACAGGTTTTAGTAATTTTGACCAAGTCTCCTACATTATATGAGCATGCCGGTTTTCTGCCTTTATCATACGCCTGTTTTTGTTTAATTTGTTCGCTATCAATTCGTTCTTTAACTTCCTGACGCGTTTCAGTGATGTTACAATCGTCCTGCGTTTCTACTGTTATCTCAGAAAGAATAGGATTCTTTTCGCCATTCATACAACAGCCAAACAACACCTCAGATGGTGTTTTGCCAATAGTTTTCTGCAAAGTATGATTTAAACCCCACTGGATGGTGCCGATGTGACTGTCCCAATCCTTTTCTCCATACTTAACAGCCATAGCTCGCATAGAGTCAAGTATTGTACGGTTGTACCTCTCAACTTGCCCGTTTGATCTCGGGCTAGCTACGGTGTTGAGGATGTGTTTGATACCTTTTTCGGAACAATAAGATTTGAAACTATGTGCTGTGAAGCAGCTTCCTTGATCGCTAATAAGACGGTTAGGACACCTAAAAGTGCAGAAAATATCGTCAAGAGCCCTTATGGAGTTCTGACTTTTCGTATTTCGGACGGGTTTGATGAGACAAAATTTGGTAAAACCATCTACGAGGACTAACAGGTAAGTAAAACCTCTTTTTGACTTGATAAATGGGCCAAGATGATCAACGTGTACCGTGTGGAACGGATGTTTGACCTTTGTAATGGGGTGGAGAAGACCTTCGCGGCCTTTATTAGAATTATTTTTGGCGAAAGCGCATTCAATGCAAGATTTCACGTATTTCTTTACAAATTTAGACATGTTAGCAAACCAATAATTTTTCTTTAATCTCTCGAGGGTCTTCTCCACTCCGAAATGGCCTATATCATCATGGTTAAGGCGACACAGTTGCCACCTAGCACCCTTCGGTACAACCCAGCGCAAATTATTTTTGTCACCGTCGATGTATCGATACAATTTATTATCTTTCAACAGGTAGTTATCCTTTATATATTGCAGTCCCTTGTCGTCGAGATCAGAGGTCAAAATAGAACAGATCCGGCGGAGTTCGCTATCACCAAGCTGAAGTGTGTGCAACCAATCATCACCGGTAATCGACATCACAGTTGGAAAATGATCAGTAATAGTTTGATCGACGTCAACGGCGTTGCGAGATAATGCATCGACGTGACCCATTTTCGTGCCTGCCCTATATTCAACAGAACAGTCGAATTCCTGAAGTGATAACCACCAGCGAGCAATTCGGGGTATCAGGTCCCTTTTAGAAAAGGTAGAGCGAAGTGCGCTACAGTCGGTCACGATTCTAAATTGTTTTCCTAAGAGGTAAACTCTAAACTTTCGCAGTGAACACACTACAGCTAGCGTCTCCAACTCGTAGGAGTGAAAGTTTTTCTCTTCTGGAGAGGTTTGCCGGCTGTAATATGCCACTGATCGAAAGTCATCTTCGGGTGAAGTACGCTGCAGCAGTATGCCACCAATGCCTAACCGACTAGCGTCGGTGTGAAGTTCGGTTTCAGCTTTAGGGTCATATATCGCTAGAATAGGCCTATGGATTAAGCGAGTTTTTAAAGTTTGAAAAGACTCTTCCTGCTTGCAACCCCACTCCCAGGCCACATCCTTTTTTAACAGCTTACTCAGTGGAGAAGCCGTGCTCGCAAAACCTTGGATGAACTTGCGAAAATAGCTGGCTAAACCAAGAAATTGACGCACGTTATGAACATTTTGAGGCTGTGGAAAATTCAGAACGCTCAGTATTTTCTTTTCACCCGGACGCACTCCTAAAGCGCTAATCTCGTAACCCAAGTAGTCAATTTTATCACGTAAAAATTCGCACTTGGCCAAGTTCAAGGTTAACCCAGCCTTTTCGATCACCTGCAGAACCTCCTCTAGCCGTTGCAAGCACTCGATAGCATCCTTACCAAATATAAGGATGTCATCAATATAGGCCGTAGCTTTACTGAATCGAGCATTTCCCAATATCGAATTTATCATTCGCTGGAAGACAGCGGGCGCATTTGCCAAGCCAAACGGCATACGGTTAAACTCGTATTGTCCGTCCGGCGTTACGAAGGATGTTAAATGTTTACTTTGCTCAGCTATTGGGACCTGATAGTAGCCCGAAGCGAGGTCGAGCGTTATAAAACAGGCTTGGCCGCTTAACCGTGCTATTTCATCTTCAATTATCGGCATAGGATATCGTTCCTTTATCGTAATTGAATTTAACATGCGATAGTCTACGCAGAGCCTTAGCGAACCATCCTTTTTCCGAACCAGAAGAATGGGGCTAGCGTATTGCGACACCGACTCCCTCACAATCCCTGCATCTAACATTTCCTGAATCATGGAACGCACCTTTTCCCGTTCATGATGAGAGAGTCTGTATGGACGATAGACAACTGGCCGGTCACTATTGAGCTCTATATTCATTTCTGCTGCATTCGTGCAGCCTAGTTCCTTAAGTGAATCAGCAAAACAATGTGCATATTTTTTTAACAACACCAACAAATTGTTCTTAATGTCAGCCGATACGCCATCGTCCACACGAACTTTGTCATCATCAATTTTCCTATTCGTGAGTTTATAGACGTTAGGAATTTCACTAGGTTCAGCCATTACTCTATTAACAACGTTAACCTTTTCTGCCCTACATAGCACCGCATTGCAAGGAATCACGCAAGAACTATGTGGAAAAACCGTAACGACTAATTGACCTCTCTCAACAAAGCACAATCCCCCACAAATTAGATACTTGGTCGTAGGATCTCCTGCAACTACACTCTTAAGAAGAACTGTACCGCTATAACTTGATTCGACCCTAGCTCTAACCGATGCGGGACCAAATAATACCAGTACGCCCGTTGTTTTAATGGTTAAAGGAGTCTCAACATCCGATTCAAGGTCTGGGGTAGGTAATTCCCTTCCAATATCAATGAACTGCAGTTTCGTGGCGTCTTTGTACACAATAATATGCGACTGTTCGGTGTAAGATTGCCCTATCAAGACAGGTTTTTCTAGAAGACTATCCGCTATTACTCTGCATAATACCGTCGCTTCTACCCCGTCAATACTCAGATTTAACAACAGCCCTCCAATTGTCTGAACGACGCTATTGCCAAAACCCTTCAAGTGAGATGGAACGTTATCGTGAGTTAATCCTAATGCACGAACCACGGACTCCTTTAAAAGTGTAACATCGCTACCGAAATCGACAAAAGCTTCAAAAGAATTGTTATTTATCACAACAGTCTTAACAAATTTGGAGCCTTGAGTAGTCTCCATTTGCTGGTCAACAATACCATCAATACACATAGTTCTTTGCATAGTATTAGGTTTTGGGACTTTATCTGTTTTGTTACAGTTTTCTGCCAAGTGGCCAAGCAAGTTACATTTCGTACATTTAATGAGTGGTTTTGGGCAATAAAGAAAACTATGACCCTTTTCTTTACAGTTGTAGCAGCTTGAATTTAGGCCTGGTTTGTTATTTGGCTTACTGCTAGTGGTACTGTTATTGTTGGCACTGTCCGATCTATTTCTAGGTTGGAGTCGTTCAGCGAAGTTGTGCGAGTCTTTACTACTCATAAGGTATTGCAGCAATTGATCAGGTTCACTACAACGTAATGCCAAGGCCCCCGATCGAAGAGTCCTATCGCTTATCCCATGTATCAAACACTCAACCGCTCGCTTACCAACTATGTCGCACTGATTGAGTAAAGTTAATTTTTCATAGAAATAGACTTCAATAGGTTCATTAAACCGACTTTTCCTTTTGAGCATGTCCTCCAATGCCTGGCCATAATTTTGTTCGAAAGGGAATGCATTTATAAGTTTATCTTGCCATTCGGACCAACTATACAACACAGAATTTAACCCTTCGTACCAAGTCCTGGCCAGGCCTTGGAGCTTTTGCATAGCGAAATGTGTTGTAGTTCGGTCATCCCATCCATATACCGAGGCGCACTCGTTAACCTTTTTCAACCACACATCAATACGTTGGTTCTTTTGTGAGGGATCAAAATTAGGTAAAATATTCATATGATCAATCTTAGTTATAGACCGTGCGTCCTTTGCAGATGGCTGGGATGTCAAACTATCCTTTAAGCAGTTAAAAATATCAAGAAAATCTTTTTTTGTTATGGAAGGGCTACGTGACCTTGTTATATATCCCGCGTCGCCACGATGCTCAGCCGATGCCTCCGCTAATCGGGAGTGATGCTCACGCCGGCAGGTATCCTCGGGGTGACACGACGTAGCAGGGCGCACGCTGCGATGACTGGTGCTCCTCGTTGGATCTTCACGTTCGCGTCGAACAGACGCGCTCCGTCGCTCCTCGGCATGTAGTAGTCGCTCGCGTTCCCTCAGCAGCTGGGCTTCTAGCATCTTGACACGTTCGCGATCCCGCTCGAGGTCTGGATCGCGTGACGTCAGGCTACGCGCCCGAAGTTGACTGCGGCTCCGACCTCGCGGCGAACTTCGTGAGTGTCTTCGACTATCGGATGAGGCTGCGTCGCGTCTTGAATTGCGACTTGGGGTTTCTAGTCTCCGATGATCCGTATCACGCCTTCGATGGTGATCCAGCGGAGGGTCCGCCATGTTCTGACAACTCACAACCAAAAAGAAAATGTTAGCCTGCTGTTATATACTAATAATTACATTAAATACATGATAAAACGTTTTCTTGTAAGCTACATGTGCAACTAAAGTAAAAAAAAGTTATCGAATATCTAAAATGTCAATTATCTCGAAAACGGGAGGTCGTAGCTCAAAAATAACGAAATTTTGCCCCCTTTTAAGTACCCGTAAAGCCATAGCAGCCTACTAGTTGAGCTACACAAAAAACAAAAAAACAAAGCGAAATCACAGAAAAAACACCATCAGAAGAATTCATTTTCAATAAGAAATACTAATAGTTATAACATGTAGGTAGTTAGTTGGGCGTGTACTTACGCGTTAAAAACGTTGTTCATCCCACTTCTGAATATAAAATATCCAGGTAGGAAGCAGGAATAAGAAGTCGCCTCGTGGTTCAATTGCAATTTAATGAGTAGGTACTTCCAAATAAACTTAACACAAATTAATTATAATACTTGCACAGTCGACAGCGTAATGAAGAAGAATGAGCAAAAATGGTCATCGCCCCACCCAAGGTATTATCACTTTTTTGCGGGAACTTGAGAGTTTAAGCGGGAAAATACTGTGACCCGATTGGCCAACACAAAAATGGCGCTAACCAATCAGAGCGAAGCAAATCCACAGATATAGAAAATGTTGCCATTTCAAAAATAATCTAAGGTTACCATTAAAAACATTCACAAAAACTACTAACCCTAACAATCGGAATTCCGATATTAATATCAGAATTGCACATGTTTGTTATAAACTGCACATTTTTCTTAATAAGGTTGGATCGGATAAAATAAAATGAAAAGTAATCAATAAATTCTTTAATTTAGTACAAATTATGAGCCTCAAGTGTTAAATATTAATTTTTATACAACATGTAACAGAATAAGCTCAATTCCTGAAATTAGTTTGTTCAGTATCGACTACTTATTTGATTTTAGCTATTTTTAATGTGTTAATTTTTTCAAAAAAAATAATTATCGTAGCTGAATTTAGTGCTAAGGGGGGATTGGGGGGATTTCTTGTTAATTTGTTTTTAAGAACAACAAAGCTTGACAATGTTAGACACATATTGTCAGCTAGACAACTTCGTATTTTAGCGACTAGCGAGTAGGGATTAGGCGCACAATGCCACATTCGCAAAATGCCACATGACGCAAAATGCCACATTCGCAAAATGCCACATTCGCAAAATGCCACATTCTTAAAATGCCACATTCGCAAAATGCCACACTAACAAAGTGCCATACTTGTCCAACTCCGTTTCTTGCAGTATGTAGGCCGATGATTTATAAATTAGAAAATAAAACTAATTTAATAATTTTAGTATGTATGTATTTAATCACATTATTTATTAATTTCCATTTATTTTAACACAAAATAAATTGAAAATGTTAACTGAAATTATGAATGCCGCTGAGAATCATAAAAACTTAATAACAAAATATTATAACTTTTTTTAAAAAAGCATATTTTTTTGTATTTACATCATTCAGCTGTATTATTGTAATATTGTACTTATAATAGTATTTAATCACATCACACAGATTAGTACGAGAGTGTGGCATTATGCGAAAATGGCATTTTGATAATGTGACGTTTTGATATTGTGACATTTTGCGATGTGGCGTTTTGAGAATGTGGCATTTTGCGAAAATCGAATGTGTCATTTTGCGAATGTGGCATTATGCGCCTAATCCGGTCGGAGCTGGCAACAGCTAAGCGCTCGCTAAGACCACGGTACGCACACACAGATAACTATGATACTTATTAGTAATTTTACAGCTTTAAATCACCAACGGTGCGTTTTATAGGGTTTATTTTTAACTTATGCAGTAAATTTGTCTGATAACGATATTGCGATATTGATATCATCAGTATCGGAATTTTAATATCGGAACTTGCGGTCCGAGATTCCGATATTGCGATATTACGAGATTCCGAGATTCATGCCCTAGGCCTATTGCATAGCATTTTGTATCAACAAGGCTGCCGAAAAGGAACGACGTTAGACAATGCACGGCCTTCAAGCCACACCTCCGTGCCCGTCGGAGTGGGGAGCGTGAGGTTTTTTTTCGTTACGGAATTTCTGGATTCGGTCCCCGCGCTCAAGGCCCTCGATAGAAGCTATGCAATACCTTAAAAAAGGAGCTATGGGTTGGACCATCCTTATCAACTCGTAGCAGCCCACTGTTGAGCTAATGGTATTTCCGTTCACATGAGGAAGTGTGGGCTATAATCTCCCACGAGAGCCCACAACGGATTAGGTGATGGTGTTTTTTTAATATACAATACCCCTGTCATAGACAAGGCCTGTGCTAACTATCAGCATTCATACCAGTTCTCGCATTTGCTTGTCGTATCTTTCATTCATCATACTATTCTTTCTTTTATCTGTCATCTTTCTTACTTTTGCGCGTGGGTAGGTGATGGTGTTAGTCTATAGTGGCTACCAACAGTCAGAATTTTTCAAGCCACCCAAGAGCATCTGACAATATAATAATTATGAACATAACGAAAACCGGGACCAACGGTTTCACGTGCCAATGCCACTAGGCAGACTACTTAACCAGTGTGATCGTTACAAACACATTGATATCTCAGGGCTACCGGCGTTTCCTCACAAGTCATAGGTACTGTATGTTAAGCAGCCACTGACTATGTTTATGTCTTCAACTTCGTATTGGTCAATATGCGAATATTTCGCGTATTGGTCATTAAGCGTTTAAGTCATTATGCGTATATTTCACGTAGTGGTCATTATGCGTTTTCGTCATTACGCGTACTCATGTAGTCATTTTGCGTGTGGTCATTCTGCGTATTCAAAGCTAGAAATGAAGTTGTCATTTTGCGTATTGGTCATTGTGCGTAGAGAGCCTTTTCGATGAAATAACATTTCGATTCAATGTCGACCAGTAGCAGTTTGGAGGGAGAGGAGGAGTTTGACGAGGTCCATTATCAAATATTACCAAAAATGTAGACAACATAAGATACCGAGGTGACTTATGAGTCTTGATCCACTAGTTTTGTCGACCATTTGATATTCGATGAATTGGTATTCGACATAGCGTTCACCCGTTTAAGGTACATCCATACACTTGTCTGATCTCAGTTAAACTGACAAACCACAAGATCCAGACACACTGGGTTACTGCTGCTTGACTGTAGATGGGAAACATCTGATTTTATCTATGTCGTTAGCAGCTTTTCACTTTGAGAAGGGTACTTTTATGACACTCTGTTAGCTATAAAGTAGTTTTACATGCAAATTGTTTCGCAGTGTAAGGACAGTTTTCAAATGATGATGGCGGCTATCTTTTTGCTTTTGACCACCAGTGGGCTCAGAGGCTGATGATGGAAAATACTCTCGAAGTTATTATAAATAACATCATATCACTTCTAATGTAGATTCAATACCTACTGATGAACTAGTAACTTTTAAAATGTATTTCGGATTGATTTTGGTCAAAACCTCGAGTTAAAAAAAAAAATCACGACACGAGGGGGTAGGAAAAAATATTCCATTTTTGTGGAAATACCAACTTTTTACGAGAGTATTCGACCCCTAAAAGTGATAGGTGGTGAGCCCATCGCCGGACGGTCTGTTACGCATGCCACAGAATTAATTATGAGACCTGCAGGTTTCCTCACGACGTTTTTTTTATTCTTCTTTAAAAAGCGTGTAATCGTATTTGTCAAGGGTTCATTTACCATCAGATAGGTCATCTGCTCGTACGCAAATTCCTCAATTAAAAAATGAGTCAAAAATGTATCAAATTCTCGAGACATCCATTGTACACTGACCCTTAAACAGAGGAAGAAAAGTCAATGAAATTGGACGAGACAAACCCAAGGAAGGTGCCGACGGCAACCGGATATTAACAGGCCCGGTTGTCACTTGTTTTTGCCATAATTAAATACGGGTGTTGCTTTGTTGAAAGATCCTCGAATTTGGTGTTTATGTCGAGGTTATTGTAAATGCCGTGATAATTTCACTAGTGGTATTACAATTGCACGGACTTTTTTTAATCGACTCCATTTCATACAATATTACGGGAAAAAACTCAAAAAATTCAAAATTCATTTATTTCAGTAGGTATACCAAATACACTTTAAAACGTCAATAACAAGACACACCAAACTCGTCCATGAAGATTGGCTAAATTTAAACAGCAGCCCATCTCCACCGACGAGTTGCTGGTTCCAAATACAGTACCAGCTTTTATATTTTATACAGGGCAGCTTTTATATGGTTTACAATAATAATTATAACTAATAGCCTTACATAGCGTCGAGTCGGTTAATCCCATGCATGTTGGTCTACTAAGTAGTCTATAATTTTATAGTAGCCTTTTTTATGTTACATACATACATACATACATACATACATAATCTCATGCCTATTTCCCATTGGGGTAGGCAGAGATAACTAGATAAAAGGGTCCACAGTCCCATACAAATTAAAATTGCTATCTAAATATTTGACTTCATGGCAACGCCATAAAAATTGTGTCATTGAATAACCCAGATTTTCATCGAACCGGAAAAGCTTCCACTGCATTCGTTATTTTGACACACATGCAAATAACGTTGTGTACCGAATGTAACTCTTTAAATATAAATTATTCCGAACGCGTTCACCCAAGAATTCGCGGATTTATGAAGATACGTGCTTAGTATTGTGAGTGGTTTCATTTAGGAGCGGAAGCGATTTTTTTATGGGTGACATCTAATCTAAACTAATATTTTAGAGGCATGGTTTGTTTGTGTGTTTGTATTGAATAGGCTCCGAAACTACTAAACTGATTTTAAAAACTCTTTCACACGGCTGATTTTAAAAACTTTTTGAACAGCTAGTAATCTACACTAATATTATAAATAGAAAAGATTTGTATATTTGTATGTTTGTTACGAATAAACTCAAAAACTACTGGACCGATTTTAAAAATTCTTTCGCCAATGGAAAGTTCGAAGATTCCTGAGTAACATAGGTTATATATATACCTATTATTCGAATTTTAATAAAAAAAACTAACGTTATTATCCAAATTGAATGCGAACTATTATTAACATACTAGCAGCGCCCCGCGGATTCACCAGCGTAGTTCCCGTTCTAGATAAAATATAGCCTATGTGTTATTCTGATGTATAAGCTATATAACTGTAAAGTTTCATCAAAATCCGTTCAGTAGTTTTTGCGTGAAAGAGGAACAAAAATCCATCCATACAAATTAGTAGGATATGCTGGCTAGGGGGAGCGAAAGCAAAAAGCTCACTAGAAGCAACCCCAAAGGTAGCGACGTGAATGTATCGATCACTATACCTTTAACAATTGCTGCAGAAATGGCTATCGCCGTAAATTACTTTGTGTGTCGTGACGACCTTATTATCAAAACTGCTCCTTCAATTGCTAGAGTAATATCAAATAATAGCTATTTCAGTAGGTATAAAAAATACACTTTGAAATGTCAATATAAACAAGGCACACTAAACTCGTCCATGAGGATTGGCTAAATGTAAACAGCAGCCCATCTCCACTGACGAGTTGCTGGTTCCAAATGCAGTACCCCGAGAAGAGCCAGCAAGAAACTCAAGGGCAGCTCTTTTTAGTCTCATGTCTTACTAGTAACATCCTTATTAAGGGACTTTCTATGTCAACCGTAAACGCTCACCGCTTGTGACTTACTCCACAGATTAGGTCCAGGATTACTGAAAAGTACCGGGATTGGCTCGAAGTAGCGGGTATTGTGGGAACGAGGCTCAAATGGGAATCTGAATGGTATTCTTGAAACAACGCTAACGCCACTTAATGAATTACCCTCAGTTCTTATAGAGATCCATTTTCATTACAACGCGTTTTTCAATGATTTGTTTTCAAAAATGCTGCATCATCATCATGATTTTAGTCACAGGATGACCACAGCTGAACATTTCATAGTTTTTTTCATAGACATATTATGTAAGTTCACCATTGAATCGAACCCCAGTCTCATCACTCGAAACAATGCTATTACAGCACCCAGTATCTAGGTAATAATAATTTAAAACAAAATAATACCACCATTTGTAATCTTTGTGAATAATCAAGAACTCCTCCCTCAACCAACATCAGATAAATTAAGGAAAACTTTTGTTAAAGTAAACATTGGAATCTAAATTTCCAAAATTGGGTTCTACTTCCTAAAGTCAATCTTAATTGTATCTCCAATAGCCTCCAAGAGTTTTAGTTAAAAACAAACAGACGAACAGTATCAAAGTGTAAAACAATATTTAGACAACGTAGCAAATCGCCACGAAACTATTTACAGCGATGTTATATACATCGCGTCACAGAATATAATAATAATAATAATAATAGTCCGCCGGTTCCTCTCTCTGCAGCCCTGACCACCGGCAGCTTGGGCCTCTGCCCCGTTGCCGGCGGCACCCTAGGTTAGGTTTTTTATAATGTGTAATTTTTATATTGTTTTGTAAATGTTTTTATATATTTTACTTTTATATACATATTGTAAAAAAACCTAACTTAAGATATGAAATAAATAAATATATAATAATAATATAATATAAGCGCAATTCCTCATACACCCCAATTAGTATGTATATTAATATAAAAAAATATTATGCATTCGTACTGTGAAAGGCTATTAGGCTTTTAAACATACTTTTTTTTATATAATACAGTAAAAAACACTTTATAGGTTCACACAAAATCTAAAACCAAATCAATAAACCAAGGACAAGCCAAACCCAAGTCCATATAATTTCGAATTTAAAACATTTAAACTATGTACCTACAATACCGGCCAGTGCATCAGCCACACGTATGTACTTTAGTTAGGTCTATCCAAATTTGTTAAATAAAGAGCAATAATAGTACGGTTTCCATAGGTTGGCTACCTATATTCAGCATATTTTTGGACCCCTACCAACCTATTTCATCCATACTCAAAGTCTGTTTATTCAATTTAGGGTCTATTTATTGAATGTCATTGCGACTCCATCGCTGCGGTATGTATAGTTGAGCATAAGAAGTGCAAAAAACTCCTTAAAACATTATTATTTTAAACAATTAATACAAAGTAGGTACAAATTACATGGTTTTAGTGCTTTGTTGAACTGGAGAATATTTACACCAAATATCATTGTCATTTATTATCTAACTACTCATCTAACTTTCCATAGCATTATCCTTCCTGTTATCTGAAAATAAATTATTTTTATGTTATTATTTTTTATTTTATTATTATTCTCCATTCAATTATTGCATTACATCATAAATCTACTTAGTTCTTGCCTACCATGAACACTTCGGCAGATAGCCTAGCTACAGCAATAGCAATAGGGATGTAAAAAAAATATCGATTTTAATAATTGACTATTTAAATATGAATAAATCGATTTTATTCCCTCACAATATAGTCTTAAATAAAAATATATAAAAGAAAAAATGCTGCCAAAATTACACATTTAAATTTTTGTAAACAGCACCATCTGTACGACGAATGAAGAAATTTGAAGTAAGTTCACTAACATAAAGTTCATGTTAAAAGGATAAACAATGTGAAAAAATATCATTTTTCATATTATTTGGTATTTTTTTTCGTATAATCGTTTTTTTTAATAATCGATTATTTTTAATAAAATTAATCGATTTTTCAAAAAACGATTATTATTCAAAAATACGACTTTTTTCAATCAATGTCACATCCCTACAGCAATGTCTCTAGCTACGTAAGCTTCGTAAGCTTTCCTGCCTAGCTCGTAAGTCGGATGCTCCAGTGCACTTCAGATTTCACAGGTCAAGAGGTGAGTAGGCCACTGTGCTTGCATAAGTAAAGACCCAGCCCCGAGAAGGTATAAATTATCTCAGCAAACATTCAGCGGTTTGCAACAAATAATAAATAGTATTTTCGTAATTAATTTTATTCGAGCATGACACGCATACTCCAAAATTACAGACCGAATGTTTATGTTTCTGTACCACTAAACATTGAATCACAGCGATTTGTATCGCAAAAATATAGTTCCACTAATTCAAATTGCTTTTTAGTTTCTTGTTACTCGTATAAAGATTGAAGCCGATTGGATTTGGTACAAACTGTCGCTTTGTAACTCATTAGAAGTTTATTGATAAAATAATTTAAAAATCTCACGCCTTTTATCCCCGAGGTATTCCATTTCTGGATATACCCACTTTTCACGAGATATTCTTTGGACCCCTAAACGTGATAAGTGGTCAGCCCATCGCCAGACCGGGTCTGTTACACATGTCTCAAGATTAATTCTGGGACCTGCGAGTTTCCTCACGATGTTTTCCTTCACCGTCGAGCTAGTGATAAATATGTACGTAAGTTCATTGATAAAATAATAAAAAAAATATGTACTTAATTTATAGGTATCTACTCTTGTGGCGGGGACCTTAGTTTATTCAGTTCAGACAAAGAGGCCACAGTTGCTTATTTATTTTTTTATCTAGAGCATAACGCTGTGTTTGTTCTCGAGCAACTTTGTTGAGATTTCCGTTTTTTGCTTTTTATTGTATTAAATTGTCTCTCGTTTTTGCCGCAGTTTTATATGACAGCATCCTAGTCGTTTCAGCCCACAATTTAGCTGTACATCTTTCTCCACATAATAGGAAGTATGTGCTGTCCGAATGACTTAAATAAGAAGGTGGCTGGCAGTGGATGGATGCGGGCTGCCCAAGACCGGAACGGTTGGCGCTCTTTGGGCTTTTGTGAATCAGTGGACAGCAATTAGCTGAATGACTAATAAAGAGAAATGACATGTCATGAATCATCGATCAATCAACGTACAGCCTCAATCTCTGGATAAAGGAAACTAGAATTTTGTATGAAGTGACTCGCTCATAGGACGAAAACAAGTATAATTATATAGTTAAAGAGATTTTCGGAATTCCCATAAGAAAAGGAAAAAAGTGACAAAACAGTGACCGCCCACAACTTAGCTATAGTAATTTCTCAACATAAGAGGAAGTATGAGCTGTCTCCAAGGCGAGTCGAAGAGTAATATGTCTATGCTAACTAAGCTGGAGGAGGCGTTAAAATGACATTCAATAAGTGGACTTGTAAGTCCCTACTTTAAATAAAACCTTTTGACTTTTACTTTGACTTTAACGACTTCTATTGTACTAACATAAAGTGCTATAATATGCCATCCAAAACACGGAGGCTAAGCTAAGGCTGTTTATACAAGTATATTGTGAGTCGATACATTAAGTTTTTATTCTTTACTTCACGCATTCCGGTCCGATTTTTAATAAGAATCTTGCTGCCTTAAGCAACCTTTACACCACGCAAAATCCACTGATCTTCCACATGCTCGGCCCAGTACGGTCAGTAAGCCCGGTAAGCAAGCAATAACAATGGGTCGTGCCGGTAAGTGTGCAGTGACGAATCCGGTTGCAATTCTGTCCCGATATCTGACCAAGCCGGTAAGAGCAGCGTAATCTTATTATACTTTTTTTTTTATTTATTATTTATTTATAACAAAGAGGAAACTGACTGATATGCACGATATATCCTTAAATAGATTTTAGTGGTTACTAAACCTAAGAAGATGAAACCTGGAATGGAGGCAGATTTTAGGACGAAGTAATTCTCAAGAAAAGCCTTCGCAGGATCAGTCTTTAAAGTCAAAAATCACAACACATTCCCTCAAGGTGTGTGTCTGTTCTCCACATCATTCATACTGAATGAGCTACGAATGAAAATCATTTGGTCGTGAATGATTGATGAACGTAACCATTTATTTTCGATCATCATAATATGGGAAAATTTACATGAAACTTTCACGAGCTTTCACGAGAGATAGTTTGTTTGGGAAGCGTTCAATCTTCGACATAGGTACACACTTTTCTCCGTCAATATAGGCATAGACAATTGAGCTCGACCTGCTACGGAACTCTCGCGCTTCATCCACATTTATCAAACGATTCGATTAGTGCGAATTCACAATTCGAACATGCTCGTCGGTTTCGGATTATATTTTCCAGGCATAAGCCTAAAATTATAAAATAGTCGTCTAATCGTGAGACGCTTTTGGCTTTTTCAGAAAATTTAAAATTGTACAAAAAAACGAAACAAAATAATAAAGTAACATAATATCAATTAAACGAAACGACCCAGTCAGAACGTATTGCTGTTAAAATGCATGGAAACTGATGGCTTCGGTTAGGTATACCTACTTTACAGCGAGAGCAGTGATAGCCTTTCGGCCGAAAATCAGTGAGGCCCGGGTTCGAATCCTGGCATGTACCAATGAGTTTTTCAAAAACTTACGTACATATTTATCACTAGCTCAACGGTGAAGGAAAACATCGTGAGCAAACCCGCAGGTCTCAGAATTAATTCTGAGATATGTGTAAATGTAAATAGAGCCGATCCGGCGATGGGCTCACCACCTATCACGTTTAGGGGTCCAATGTATCTCGTGAAATGTGGGTATATCCAGTAATGGAATACCTTTGCCTACCCCCTCGGGGATGAAAGGCGTGAGATTTTTTATTTTTTTTATACCTACTTTCCTAACATATTATTATAGATGCAAAAGTAACTTTGTCTGCCTGAGCTTTTGTTACCTTTTCACGACTTAACCAATGGACATTTTTTTGTCTTTTAACTTCTTTCGGCTAAACCGGTGGACCGATTTTGATGAAATTAAGCAGGACGTTGTTTAACATACAGGAAGCATATAAGGTCATTTTCAATTCTATAAATAAACATATCGCATCCCCTAGATGCGATATGCAAACATACTCAGATAATATAAACAACTAACGCGTTAGTTTATTATACTCTGTGTTAAAATTAAGTTTCCGCAACTTTTAATTATAAAAACATTGAAATGCGTCTAGAAACTTCGACTCGAGTCTTCAAAAGTTCGCAAGTCAACAGGAAACAATGTAAAGTTACGTTAGTTAGCAACATAGAGCAACGCAAGTTTTCTTGTACGTCTTCAACGGGTTCAAACTCCGAACTTTAACGTTCGACACGGACTGTAAAGTAGCTAAGTAATTACTGAACTTATGCAAGTTTTTGAAGGCACGTGAGAGTTCGACGTGTCACTATGAGTATCATCGCGCTCAATTATATTAAAACTAGCTTTTCCCCGAGTTTGTCCGCATTTCCATTGATGGGCCTGTTGGCTCACTTAGTAGTGCATGAACATGTCTGTTGGCTTCGTGTCCGGTCGTTAAATATAATCGTGTGTGAATTGTGTCCCACAATTTATTATTATCATTTTTCCAGATCAGTTCAGCTTCATTTTAAAAGGTAAAACAAATCCAGACAGACATTTTCGTATATTTATAATATTAGTCAGTATGGATTTAAGTCGCTCAAGTGTACCGTGTCACAGGGTCCCTTATGTAATACAGTACCTGAATAAATAAGTTTAACTAAGTAGTTTACGAAAACCAAAAGAAAAACTTATTATATTTAAAGAAATCTGTTGCCCCATGTCGGGCGCCAAAGTAAAATGAAGTAAAGAAAATTATATTTCTTATGAAAGTTTTTTATGATTAGTTATTTGTTTGTTTGACAGCTCCATTCCATTTCACCGTGTCATTGAACTGGTGCCCAGTGTAGGACGCCAATAGTAAGAAATAATATGTAAAATATGAATTCAAATCATATTTATTATTCTTGATGTATAACGTAAATTGATACTTTGTAACAAGAAAACGATTAACGCCCTGAGCAGTGCCGAATCAATTCTGAGACATGTGTAACAGACACGATCCGGCGATGGGCTCAACACCTATCACGTTTAGAAGTCCAAAGAATATACTGGTGAAACGCGTTATTTCCTTAAATGGAACACCTCTGCCTGGGGATAAAAAGCGTGAAATCGTCCTATAACAGTCTACCTCCAAACTTGCCTAAAAAGTGTTGCAAAATTGCCTTTAAAATATGGCCATTCTGGTTAATTAAAACTATTATCTTTTTCACTTTACCCTGCATTTGCACCGCAACTTCATATTAAACCATTAGCTAAAATTAAGGAGTACTCTGGGGATTGTTACCCTGGACGTGCCTCGCCTATTTTTCATCCGTAAATGGACCGGACGCGACGAGGAAATTAAAAGGTTCTGTTCCTTTATGACATTCTGTGACAAGACTTGAAAAAACTAGTTGAGATATCCTATTAATTTAGACGAGCAGTAATTGTATGTATATATCGATTCTCGGAATTTAATCAAAATCGTTAAAGCCGTCTCTAATTTTGATGCAATTTTGTATACAGATACAATTCGGCATTTTAAGTTCAACTGCATAGGTGTATTTTTTGTAAAAACAAAATTGTACACAAAAAAATATATTTATTAAATAATACGGCCAGTCACCGGCAGATGGCGTTAGAAATTATAGGACGTTATTTTTTTTTATAATACGGCACTTCACCGGCAGATGGCGTTAAAGACAAGCGAAGGTAGGTATCCCGGGTAACTACTTAAAGTTATTAAACGTATGAAAATTAACAATCCAGAACCAACCACCACCACCACCACCACCACCTCGTAAAAATTAATATCGATAAAAATTTTACAGTGATACTGAATTCCAAAATAACAAAACAATCAAAAGTGAGTTGGGTATCGCTGAAGAAGTACGTGAATCGAATGAATGCTGTAGATATAAGTGGAGTTTTGATGATTAGAATGAGAAATAGTGCAATTCAAGAGGTTTATAGCTTGGACGAGAATGTAGTAGGATAGAAAAGGAATGATGAGTTGATTTGGACATAATGAGCAGATGGATGAAAGGCGTCTATTGAGACGAATTTATAAGAGGGTTTTGCGTAGGAGAATCCTTAGTTGGTGACCTAGGCTTGTCTGAGGTACATCGATCAGGTCGACAATGTATGTACTCAAGGAAATATAAATAAATAGTACCCGAAAGCTTGTAGGTACTCGATTGACAGATGTCGAAGAAGCGTGTGTGATGTTCCAGCTTCATGACAGTTGGCAGGCTATTGTATCCGCTTATCTCATCGGGAAAAGCCCAGGGCTTGAACGTATGAATGTAGTATCGGCGCTGTGTTATTATGTTAACAGTTCAAGAAAGTCCATAGCAGACATTCTTTGAGAGAGAATTTTTTTCAAATACGCAGATTTATTTATTAGAATCGCTTCGATCCTCCGGTCGGCAATCCAAAAGGGTCCGAATGAAAAAACTCCACTAACTGACGCTTACAATACGAAATTGAATAAGAAACCGCAAAATAAATAGGAAATAAGAACTTTGAATGGAATAAAGTCAGTATATTTACCATAAGTTAAATAGAGAGGGTTCCCTTATAGGCGTATTGACTTGCTCAAAGGGTATGACGTTCTTTTTCGGTTTACCCTCGGCTTTGGAATCTTTTGAACCGTTTTATTAAGCAAGCTTCTACCTGGGGAGCGGGGTAACTTAATAGGCTTGTTTGTCTATACATTGTGAAACTATAGCAGTTGTTTTCCAGTAGCTATATAGATGATTTGGTTTTGCTTTTACTATCGATTTTATAGCTTTTTTTACAATAAAACAATCGCAGATCAGAATGGGGCTAAATAGGCGCACGTCGGCGCGGCGGCGCGGACTTTGACCTCTCGCCTATCAGCTGATTGGTTGTGATTTTGTTGCACCTTAGCGCAGTCCGTGAAGCGCGGTAGTACCTACATCTACTGAGAGTGGTACTAATATTAGTCACGCTTTCGAGATGTCATTTTTTTTATTTAACTACTTGTATTATGATTAGATAGCCGGTCGATAGAAGTTGAATCAAACTATACGTGTGCAGTAAAATTTCATTTGTTGACCGAAAATGTGCTTCACCAATACGTCACAAACAAAAGCGATGCATAAATTTGCAGATTAAAACCCACTGAAAGCTCATAAATTTTAAATCTTTAAAAATGTTGACATGCACTGTATGTAAATGTTATTATCGTGCGTATTTGTAAAATATAATCCGGATCAGGTGGTTTATTGTCCATTAACGACCACAATCGCCCGCATTTATTTGGGTCACGACCAGGAAAATAAACCTCTGCAGGTTATTCAAATGAAAATCTTTTTTTTTGCTGACAACAGAGATCGATTAGGTTGGTAGGCTTAAAACTATGTTAGTTCTTGAATTCTACAAGTGAGTTTGTAATTTAGGTTAAGTGCCTCATCACTGGACACTCAACCTCAACCCGCAATGGTCTTCAGAAGGCTGTTGGGGCCGACACGAATTCTGTTCAGTAGCGACGGTGACTTTTTCGTAGCACAGCCATGTTGGAGTCACTTCAAGCTACATATCCAAAATTCTGAAGTCTTACAAGTCAGAAGTCGTTAGTCACTTATAGATTATCATATCTTCCAGTATCGATATACATATATTCGTCCTCTTACATACAAAAATTATTCTACTAAATACAAATCTATTCATCCTCCGACAGTCATAAATACTCCTACATACACACCTCTTCCAACTCCTACATGTATACTTCTTCTCCTACATAGATATTTATTCCTACTCCTACTTACATATATTCTCCTTCTCCTGCAAACATACACACTTCTAATAAACATTCCCCTCCTTTTAGCTTAGCCTAGTTTTTTTTATTGGTCCAATAACATTCCAGTGTCGTAACACTGGATCACTGTAAATAGGCCATAAGTTTTTACATACGAGTAAAATCCATAAAAGTAATTTCTGTTTGAACTCGTCAATAGTTTATGATCGCGAAATGGTTCACCTATAAAATGGAATCGGGTCTGAAATTTAAATAACATTTACTGCATATTTTAGCACTGTTTTAAAATTCAGACTGGGTAACCAATAAAATAGTGTAGGTGCACAAAACTGATTTTCTATTCCGTTAGTATTTTTCCATTTAGACCATATTCGACCAGCAAATAAATAATTGAATTGGAAATAGAATAATACTTACGCGATTCTCAAGACACAAAATAGCAAGGCATAAAATAAACATTTAGATAAATAAATAAATTACACACCTAGGGAAGTAAAATAGGAAATGTCTCGTATCACATGTAATTGTCTAAACATGTGATCTGAGGCTTATTTACTCCACGAGATGTGTATACTTTTTCTCGACGGAGGCGGAAACAACTTCGATTAGCGCTGCGGGCCGAAATTTGTCGCTTTCCGCCCGGAGATATGAAAAATGATTTTTCTAAATAATTAACAAAGTTGTGCTGCCTGGAGCCTTTAGATTTGGAATAAGCGTGTTTTCTCCGGACCCTAAACATAGCAGTTGAGCCTATATCACGCAATTAAAATGAGCTAGAAAATTTCCCATCAAGCCCACACAATTATTTTCTCTCATCAGTGAAGAAAGACAGAACTCAGCACTGACTACGTGTTAAAAATATCTATTCTACAACTCCCTAGCATGAAGTTGAAAGACGTTAACTCAGAAATAATTATAAGGGGTTACGAAATCGCGACATTTGCGGGTGCCCAGTTAATTGCTTTCTATTTTCAGCCGCCATTTTGAATGAAACGTGACTTTTGTTAATGGCGTCCTTGCGGCCTTCTTCTTAAGGAGAGTTAGCAGAAAAAATATTTCCCTCAAAATGTGAGAGCTGGTTGTTGGTATTTGTTAACTAGAAAATTTGTATCTATGCATTTAGCTTTTGTTGTTCCATATCAAATTTTATGCAATTTTTCTGCAAAATTTTATCAAGACCTTTTTATCCGTGAACATTTAAACAACAGGCAAAATGACTTTAGCAGTTATAATATGTATAAATAAATAACTGACAATATCTAGACACATTATTAACATATTCCCCGCATTACCGAAGAGTTATTTATTTTTTGTAAATAGCAATTTTTATTTAGTGTAAGTTTCTAAATATAAAAAAAAATCTTATATAAAAATAACATTATGGAAATTCTTTATCTTGTCGCTGAATAATTCGTATCTTGCCGTTTCTTCACGCTTATAATTAGAATTATAAGCCCCTACATTGAATAAAAACATTTTACAAAACATACACTAAAGAAGTTTTTTTTAAATCTTAGAAGATCACGGCTTAGAAGCCGTGAGGCTCCGTTTACACTTCACCAGTGATGTAATATTGATCAGGATACTTGTAAACAAGCCTTTACAACGACGATGAATCACCAGCTATTCATCGCGACAGAAGACAAACTCCTATTGATGTGTCACTACTTTATCAGACCACTGTGGCCTACTTATCTGAGCCCATCTTTATCAAGGACAATATGAAGACGCACAGCCCCCTAGCCAAGATACCAGCGCTAACGAAAGCGAATCCTATTAATATTTTGTTTGTACCTCTTTCACGCAAAAACTACTGAACGGATTTTGATGAAACTTTACAGTTATAGCTTACTAGCAGCGCCTTGCGGTTTCACCCGCGTAGTTTCCGTTCTCATGGCAATACGGGAATAAAATATAGCCTATATAACTGTAAAGTTTTATCAAAATCGGTTCAGTAGTAGTAGTGAAAGAGCAACAAACATCCATACATCCATACTTACAAACTTTCGCGTTTGTAATATTAGTAAGATACATCAGAATAACACATATGCTATATTTTATCCCCGTATTCCCACGGGAACGGGAACTACGCCGGTGAAACCGCGGGGCGCTGCTAGTGATTTTATAAATTGACATGCATGGGATTGACATAAGCACGCGTTAACGTTAGCGCTCGTTGGCAAGTGCTTATGTGAATCCCATACATGACAATCTATAAATACATTCACTTTCGTTAGCGCTTGCATCTTGGCTAGGAGGGCTGGTCTGAATCGGATATAGGGAAAAGTTCCCACCTCAATTTGAACTCTATGTAATTATAATAATAGAATTCAAAACCAATAAAAAAAAATTACATGCCTGTGCCCGATTAAGGACGTAGACCTACGTCCGTTGGCGTTGGCGTTCACAGTCACCTGACTAGTAGGAGACTTTTTATATTTGACAGTTAATTAAGAAGAAAGAAACCCTGTCACAGTTCACTTCTCATGTTTGAATTTCGTATTGGATTTCGGTTTAGAACACGTACCAAAGAGTGCTTCAAAAACTACTTATACGGGTTTCTACGCGGACTGTGGGAATATTACAGAAACCCATTATTAGTGCTCACTTACATTATCAAAGAACTTATGTGCAAAATTTCATGCTTCTAGACATAGCAGTTTCGGTAGTTAGTTTCTTCTTTTATGTACCTTTATAGACTTAGTGTATTTATAGATTAGTCTTTAATGTATACATATAATAAAACTGTAAGAAGATTGTCTTATATGATGTCGCATCCAACCGCTATGAAGGGATTTTTGGAAATTCCCATGGAAACAGGAATAACCTGGATCCGCGCAGGCAATGCCCGCTAGTTACATAATATTATTTACGTGGGTACGTACTATCGACAAACGCTAAGACTGATACATTTGGTGGAATTGTCGCTTGAAAGCTCAAGTTTTTATTAAACCGCCCCTAACTATAGTTGAACAATCAGAAGCCAGTAACATTGTTTTTTTCGCATTCCGATACATTCATTAACACTAAATGGTCATAAACATGAAAGAAACACTTTTTGTAATTGTCATTGTTATTATAAGAGAGGGATTTGTCGCCACGGGGTGGGAAAAGATAGCTGCTCGCTAAAATGACACTTAGCCCCTTTTCACACGTTCCGGTTTCCGCCGGTCCGGCGGTCCGGTCCGGCGGCGAAATGTATGGCCGATTGCCCGGTTGCCCGCCGGTACGTATGAAAGAGAACGTACATGGCCATATACTTCGCCGCCCGCCGGACCGGCGGAAACCGGTACGTGTAAAAAGGGGCTTAGGTGTATCCGGCAGAACTTTTACTGATAGTACATACCTATATTTATCGATAGCTAAACGGTGAAGGAAAACATGTAAGGAAACCTGCAGACGCCGTAGGCAACAGTTTGTTTTTTATAATATAATATAAAGATAAAATATACACATTATTAATCAAGTGTACTTGTAATAACTTTTTTCTCGGGGGCATCTCATCTTGAAGTGTAATTTGGTGCACTGCACGTCTGGGAATGCGAAAATATTTATCAATCTGAAGTTAATGGTGGATTCTCATTATATTTTCCCATCAACGATATAAAAATACTGCAACCTTTTTTCTTTGCGTCTACTTTGGTATTCAACTTTGGTCGGGAACTTAATTAAATACTGGATGTTTTTTTTACCGTCTGGAAAAATATATATGACGTATAAAGTATCTAGAGCCGAAGTTATACACGAGATTAATGGTTAGGTAAATATAGACATGTTTAATGCAATATACAAAATCTAGAAAAGTACGCACACGGCTCTTGCTATGCTCGCGGTTGCAGGTAGATTGCGCATGAATGGAAGCTAAGAGCCTATTGCTTCTTAAAATTCTATTTCAAATATTTCAGTGTAATATTGACTACAATTGAGTAGGTAATTAATATTATATAAAACTAACTTGCAACTTGCCGTCTATGGCACTTTAGTTGGTTCTGTGTAGTGCCGCTAGATGTCGCTACAAACGTAATGAATAATTGCAATAAAATGTACATGTGAAGCAGTTTGTATGATAAATATGTAAGTACATACCTACAATAGTTTAAAAAAAAACTTAAATAATATAATATTGCTACCCACCAAAACTACTAACATAATTTTGATAAGGTTTTTACTATTTAGAAGCTTAGGGTTCAATTTATCACGTAACCGGGCTTGTTGGCTCAGTTGGTAGTGACCCTGCCTTCTGAGTCAGAGGTCGCGGGTTCCCCGTTTGGGGCCAACATTTGTGTGCATGAACATGTCTGTTGGCTTCGTGCCTGGGTGTTTAATATTTTTTTTAGTTTGTTTATCAGTTGTTTAGTACCTATAGTACAGGCTCTGCGTAGTTTGGGACTAAATAACCGTGTGTGAATTGCGTCCCACAATTTATTTTTATTATTATTAGTTACGTACCCGCTATGTAAACAGGGGGTAATCTTGAGCAGAAGGTAGTCGCCATTTTGATAATTACAGTAATCTTTCTGTCGTAATTTTTCGCAATCGGTTGCACCTCAAGGGCTTAAATACTGCGCTTCTTGTTACTGGCTTCAAGCCACTCCTGTTAAGGGCTCTTGGATTAAGCCAGGAAGTGTCAAGACTCAAGCCACCGTAATTATTTACTACACAAAAAACACTTAATGCGTTGTTGTTCGCAAGGACTATTTTCAGAATGCTGCTGTACTCCATTTTGGATTTTACTGTATGGAGTTAAGACTTCTTTTCGTGTAAGATACTTTTTAAAATTTGATTGAAAGGCAAGTGGAGCTGTAATTTAAGCCCGGTTTACGGTTTCAGACTACTGATCGGTTAATTTTAAATCTGTATATATAAAATGATCAACTGACTGACTGCTTGGAGATGTATCAACGCACAGCCTAAACGGCTGGGTTTAGAGACTTGAAAAAAAAAAAGGATTTTGCAAAATTCAACCCCTAAGGGGGTGAAATAAACGTGCGCCAACGAAGCCGCGGGTAAAAGCTAGTCTAGAATAAAGGTTTAATATGCTTTGATTGTATTCAAAAAAAGTTGACGGCCAAGTGCGAGGCGGACTCGAGCTCTGAGTTATTTACAATTTCATGTTTTACATTTGTGTCGTAATAATTTTCGGATTTATTCTATCATTTGAGCCCAAAGATCAAAAGATATTTCAAGATTGAAGATCCCCAGAAGGTTTTGATGATCAATCAGTGACGGAAATTAAAATTTGAAAATACACTTTCAACAGCCGTATTTTATTGCGTTTCAACTAGAAACTCGATCCTACCTTTTGCCGTTTCTAAGAAAACTACTTGAAACAACGGACGGACAGACGATCAACAAAATGGTTAGAAAAGGATTCATTTGTTTTTTTTTGGTTACTAGCAGAGCCCCGCGGTTTCACCCGCGTAGTTTCCATTCCCGTCCCCGCGTAGTTCCCGTTCCCGCAAAGTTCCAGTTCCCGTTCCCGTGGGAATATCGGAATAAAAAGTATCCTATGTCCGTCTCCAGGTTCTAAGCTACCTCCCCACCAACTTTCAGCCAAATCGGTTCAGCCATTCACGCGTGATGCCGTGACCAAGGGAAAAAGGGATTCATTTATATATATATATAGATGAGGTCTAATACTATCAAAATCCGTTAAGTAGTTTTTACGTGAAAGAGCTACAAACATACACACATACTTAAAAATTTTCAGGCGACCCGCCCCGGCTTCGTAAGGTTTTCATACTACATTTAATTGTTTTTTTTTATCATTAAATGCTTGTTAATCTATCTAGGTACGTACTCAGCCTATCTTGACACTAAACAACAAATTGTGGGACACAGAGTGAATTGTGTCCCACAATTTATTTGTAACACTAGTCTAGACCTAAGTCGGTAATACTGCAGACTAACTCAAATAGACAGCGCCGTGAACTTTGACCTTATATTCAGAATAGAATTTGTTTTCTCCCTGATATTAGGTACCACAATTTAGTAAATGTAGTACTTTTTCTTGTTTATCCTGAAAGAACTAGCAATGAGAAAATAAAATGTGTACTTGATTATGTACATAGTTTATTTAATCTAATTAAACTAGATTAACACATACTAATATAAGAGCAGTGATAGCCTTACGGTTAAAGAGCCGGCCGAAAATCAGTGAGGCTCGGGTTTGAATCCTGGCATGTACCAATGAGTTTTTCAAAAACTTACGTACATATTTATCACTAGCTCGACGGTGAAGGAAAACGTCGTGAGGAAACCCGCAGGTCTCAGAATTAGTTCTGAGACATGTGTAAATAGACCCGGTCCGGCGATGGACTCACCACCTATCACGTTTAGGGGTCCAATGTATCTCGTGAAATGTGGGTATATCCAGTAATGGTGAAGCGTAAAGCGTGAGATTATATTATTATTATTATTACTTTAATGTCTGACTCATACGAGCACTTGAATTATTATTTCTATTTTATATGCATGTTTATCTGGGTGGGTGTTTTGTTCCCTCACTTCATCCTCTTTTATTAAATCCTCTCTTAGTTCTTTATGCTAAATTGTTGTTTAAAGGTGGAGACTTATAATTATCACTAATTTATTAATATGTTAATATATTGTAAGGTTTAGCTGTTAGTCTTCCAAAAATCAATTAATTAATAACAATAAATAAATAAAATTTTCGATAGTTTTTCAGAACGCTGTTAAACTATTTACATCTGCGTTATTCGACAAAGATTCCCGCTAACTCGAATTCGTGGAGCCGACACTAATTCACAACAGAAAAAAACAAGTGATAATTCGATGGAACCCCAATGTGTCGAAAGTAGCCTCTAGCGGGCTACGGATACGTAATACCCGTAATCAGACAAATAAGGGGCCTGTCAGATACCACACTATCCAGCGGTGGTCAATTATCCAGTTGAATACATCCTTTTTAGGGTTCCGTACCTCAAAAGGAAAAAACGGAACCCTTATAGGATCACTTTGTTGTCCGTCTGTCCGTCCGTCCGTCCGTCTGTCAAGACCCTTTTTCTCAGGAACGCGTGGAGGTATGAAGCTGAAATTTATATTAATTACTCAGGTCTACTGTCCCTTGAAGCTGTGAAAAAATCAAACTTCTAAGCCAACGCAATCAAAAGATACAGTCGTTTATGCCGCAAATTTTCGACACTTGCAAGGGAATCAAAACCTACAGGGTGCTTCCCGTGAACTCAGAATCTTGAAATTTGGTACGAAGCAACGTTTTATAGCATAGATAAAGGAAAAATTACGAAAACCATAAATTTGCAAGGTTGTACGGAACCCTCGGTGCGCGAGTCCGACTCGCACTTGGCCGGTTTTTTTGTGATGATGTATCTTAGTGTGGGATTACAAGTCTGCGGTGGTACCACGTATCGCAACTTCTACTTGACTACAGTTTAGACGAGATGTTTTGGTAAATATTATGAGACTAGCAGCTCCCCGCGGTTTCACCTGCATAGTTCCCGTTCCCGTGGGAATACGGGGATAAAATATAGCCTATGTGTTATTCTGATGTATAAGCTACATAACTGTAAAGTTTGATCAAAATCTGTTCGGTAGTTTTTACGTGAAAGAGGAACAAACATCCATCCAGACATCCAGACATCCATACAAACTTTCGCGTTTATAATATTAGTAGGATTATAAGCTGCTGAATGTCATCTCGGGGCCCAGCTCAAGGGCTTTGTAAAACTTAAAGATTAGTCAAATAGAATAACAAATGTATGGGACAAGACCTGAGATTTAAAAGCGCTGCCCTTGAGTTTCTTGCTTATTCTTGGAACTGCAGTTGGAACCAGCAACTCGTCGGTGGAGATGGGCTGCTGTTTACATTTAGCCAATCTTCATGGACGAGTTTAGAGTGCCTTGTTATTAGACTATTGACATTTCTAAGTATACTTTTTGTACCTACAGAAAATAAATGTTTTTTCTATTGAAGTTACCGATCGAGAGATCTTTTTATGAGCACGGCTTCTTAATAATAAATGCAGATAAGTATAGTACGGGTATTAGTATTACGCCCACTAATAAGAACTAAGAATAAGAAAGACAGACTAGAAACTGGTGATAAGAACTATTGCTGATGATGGAACGCCGTTAATCGATAGCTTTTACCATCTGACATAAATGTAAAACACATGATAATCTGACTGATTGACTGAATAATAATAATAATCATTTATTTGCATATAATGGGGTATGACGCAGATGGTAAATTTATCCAGATAGTATATACGAGTAAAGATCGCCACACTCAGGTATTAGATATTAGCATGCAAAAAACGGACAAACAATAATCTACAATAATATTTTAAAGGGGAAAGATTTTGATTTTTGTATGTTTTGTTTTTTCTTTGTAACGAATAAATTCAGAAACTACTGGACCGATTTTAAAAATTCTTTCACCAATTGAAAGCTAACTTCTCTAGAAGAAACATAGGCTATATTTATTATCACGGGAACGGCAATGGGAACGGCACTTACTAAAATCTACTAATCACTACATAGAATAACAAAGTCGCTTTCTCTGTCCCTATATCCCTATGTATGCTTAAATCTTTAAAACTACGCAACGGATTTTGATGCAGTTTTTTAATAGATAGAATGATTCAAGAGGAATGTTTTAGTATAAGCATTGCACCCAAGTCGGGGCGGGTCGCCAGTACAATATAAACTTTTTGTGCAACAAGAAATCAATAAAGAATATTATTATTGTTAAAGAAAAAGACTTGAACGTCTAGAATCTAAACTACGTTGTCAATGTCACCCCTCTGATTCACGCCGATTAAAATGCCATGAGCAGAATATTCCCCCTACAAGCTATAAGTTTGAACGCCTAAAATTCCTTTTACTTGCTTTGAGAGCATTCTTGGAAGTCTGATATTTCATAGGGTTGTTTCATAAACTCCTTTGCTTTGAGGGATTATCTATCTTAAGATTATCTTAAGGTTAAAGAGCCGGCCGAAAGTCAGCGTGGCTCGGGTTCGAATCCTGGCATGTACCAATGAGTTTTTCAAAAACTTACGTACATATTTATCACTTGTTGGACGGTGAAGGAAAACATCGTGAGGAAACCCGCAGGTCTCAGAATTAATTCTGAGACATGTATAAAAGACCCGGTCCGGCGTTGGGCTCACCACCTATCACGTTTAGGGCTCCAATATATCTCGTGAAATGTGGGTATATCCAGTAATGGAATACCTCTGCCTACCCCCTCGGGGATATAAAGGCGTGAGATTATATTATTATATTATTATTATTATAAGATTTGAGATCAGACAAGATGTTAAAGGCATGAGTGAGACTAAAATATGGTGTTGGATGAACACTCCACATAAGTAGAAGCAAGTGATATCGTATTTGATTCTGGATGTAGCACCAAAAAGAGCAGTGATAGCCTTACGGTTAAAGAGCCTGCTTCACATGATAAAAATTAGTGAGGCTCGGGTTCGAATCCTGACATGACTAATGAGTTTTTCACAAACTTACGTATACGAGTACATATTTATCACTAGCGCGACGGTGAAGGAAAACATCGTGAGGACACCCGCAGGTCCCAGAATTAATTTTGAGGCATGTGTAACAAGACCAGGTCCGGCGATGGGCTAACTACTCATCACGTTTAAGGGTCCAAAGAATATCTCGTGAAAATTGGGCATATCCAGAAATAGAATACCTCACAAGCAATGTTATATGTGCATGGGCTAGACAATTCATGGGTTCTTCTAGTTAGGAATACCTCTACCAATGACCATATTGCCGTGAGTTTATATTAATATTGTTACGCATGAAGTACGTTCACGCCCTCTCGGAGACACCTACATTATAAACAATAATAATAAAAATAAATTGTGGGACATAATTCACACAGTTATTTAGTCCCAAACTAGGCAGGGCCTGTACTATGGGTACTAAACAACTGATAAACATAAATAAATATGAAACAACCAGACACGAAACAGACATGTTCATGCACACATATGTTGGCCCCGAGTGGGGATGTGTCACTACCAACTGAGCCAACAGGCCCGTCACTATTGGTATTTTTACAATACTCAAACTATTTCTCTGACTTATGTAAGTCAAGCAAGAGACTTGAGATTAATTCCAACAAAGAGAGAAAACAGTAATTATTTTTATTAATATCGGAGCTAGTGCAGTATTCTTGGTGAGGAAAGTTTGTAAGGAAATGCAGTCTGCAACGAATGTTGACTGCGATATAATTAAGTGGAAGCAATTAGGAAGCAAGACCCGCTCTAGAGTTCAAGAACTTAGATTACTCAAATGTTGACATTTCAAAGTTGCTAGAAGCGCTCTAGCAAAATATACCATAACAGAATAAGCGCAATTCCTCTTACACCCCAATTAGTAACTTAATATAAAAAAAAATATGATAAATAAAAATAAATAAAATAAAATCATTTATTCAGGATAAATAAACCCAATTTTACAATAATTTTTTTCTTCTGCCAAACTGCAATACAGTTTGTTGGCAGAGGGACTCCCTTAAAACATAGATGGGTAATTGGCTAGTTACTTTTAAGTAATTACATCTTATTACTTATGGTGGTAAATTCATTTCAATTTTATTTAAGAGAAACTTTTTAAATTTAAATTTAAACATTCTAAATGATACCTTCTTACTTTAGTTGTGTCTAACCAATTTTCTTAAATAAAGAGTAATAATAGAACGATTTAAATACACACACCGGCACAATTAGCGGAACAGAAAAAAAAAGGAGTATTTACGCATTTTTGCGTGTTACTGGCCGGCTAAACAAGCTTTTTTTAAATTTGGGTTTCAATTTAAAAATGGAATACTAAGCGACTGCCCTTTTTTTCATTCTTTTGTTTTAATTTTCATTGATTCATTTTTTCCACCGCTTGTCCGTTTTTAGAAGGTTCGTGAATTCCATTTGAAAAGCTTTGAATTGCAGTTTTTGAGGCTTTTGAGTTTTTTCGCATATTGATAATTTACGAGCATCTAATTATGCCTGATTTAACGCCATCAGAAATCATTAGGGCAGATCAAATGAGGAGAAATGGTCAAACCTACAGATCGATTGCCAGAAGCCTTCGTCGATCGTTATCAACGATTTATCGTAGCATCCAACGATACAGATTGACGAATGCTCTAGTGAGAAGGAGAGGACAAGGCCGGAAAAGGTGTACTTCAAGGAGGGATGACCGTTTTCTCCAACTTCAAGTCCGACGGAACACGAGACTAACGGCGGTGCAGGCTCGAAATTTACTGGAAGAGGTACGAGCAGTAAGGATGAGTGAGCGGACAGTTCGTAGAAGATTCGAAGAAGTGGGTATAGGCTCGTATGTGCCCGCCAAAGCCCCAAAACTTGAGAGACATCATCGCACAAACCGTCTACACTTTGGTCGTGAACATCGTGATTGGGACTTCGACGACTGGGGACAGGTTCTTTTTACTGATGAATGCAGAGTTATGTTAAATCAAATTGATGGAAGGCAGCGAGTATGGAGACGCAAAGGAGAACGGTATATCCAGTCTAATTTTGAAAATACAGTTGCATATGGCGGCGGTTCAATTATGGTCTGGGGAGGAATATGTTTAGGAGCTCGTACGGAGTTAGTAGTGGTCGATGGCGGGAATCTGAATGCTGATCGGTATATCAGGGAGATTTTAGAAGAACATGTTGTGCCATTTGCCCCCTTTATTGGTAACAACTTCATTCTAATGCAGGATAATGCTCGGGCTCACAGTGCTCGCACAGTACAGACATACCTAAACCATGTTGGTATAACGGTGATGGAGTGGCCAGCACGGTCCCCCGATATGAACCCTATAGAACACGTCTGGGACTTGCTAAAGAGGAGTGTAAAGTCAAGAATGCCCCCTCCCAATAATCTCAACGAGTTGCGAAACGCATTACTTGAAGAATGGCAGAGGTTGCCCCAAGAAACCATTGATAACATCATCCGCAGCATTCCCAGACGGATGGAAACCCTCATCAGAGCACGAGGAGGAAACACTCGATATTGAACAGTCATTGAAATTGTTGTTAAACTTTGGAAAATCTTGAATTTTCTGCTGTTTCTCTATAATTAAAAATCGAAGAAAAATGCATTTTGTTTAATTTAATTTTTATTTTTATAAAATTTTAAGTATGGTGTTACAAATGAATGTCAAAACATGTTAATTTAATTGTTGTTTCATTTTAAATAATATATTGTTTAAAAATTACATTCATTGTTCTAAATTCCCTCTTTTTTCTCCTTTTTTTTTCTGTTCCGCTAATTGTGCCGGTGTGTGTAGGTAGCTATGCTTATTAATTTTTCGGAAAAATTTAACACATTTTTAAAATAGCTGAAATCGATTAAGTAGTCGATACTGAACAAAATAATTTGAGGAATTATTGCACTATCTTACACCAATCTCATGCAGTCGGCGGTATCTTCTCAAAGACTTATTGCCGCCGACTGCGTGAGATTTTTGTAAGATTGTGCAGCACATGGTCTTGATTTTCTACTTCTCTAATGTTTCCAGCTTTTTAGGCAGTCGGGTTTTTGGTTTTTTAAATTAACTTTTTTTTTCATAATATAAATATTATCAAAACTAATGAGTGAACTAGTCTACATTTTATCACAAAAGGTGGAAATGAAATGGTTTTTTTTTGCCTTGATTTTGGTGCAGGTAGGGATCGATAACATTTTGTTACAGAGTCCGGCAAAATCTGTCTATTATGACGTGAAAATATAGAAATTGTGTGAAAATAAATTACAAATAAAATAACATAAGACATTGGTACAAGACACACATTATTAACGTAATCAATAGTAATTTATATTAAAATTTATGAATAGAAAAAGTCATGGTCACAAATTAAGTGGACGAAGTCGCAAACACAAGCTAGTTCAATATCAAATCACTTGTTTGCCAGCAACAGCCGTAATGCGCGCAATGCAATTATATGAAAATCGAGAGATAATAACAGTAACATATACTAGAGCTATCATTACTAAGTTGCCATTACTGTTTAGCTAGATTGGTTTGCCAGTGTGATTACTCCATTTATTTGATGAAAAAAATATATGTTATTATGTTATTAAAGTGTTTGCATAGCACATTTATTAAACTGATTATAATAAATATGTTTCGCCTCTACAAACTAACTATTCCAAGTTTGTTCACAATTTTTTTTATTTATTTCGCCTCGACAGAGGCAATGGCTATTCCAAGTTCGTTCACGGTTTTTTTTAATTTATTTCTTTTTAGATATAATATAGTCCAATGTTAATTAATTTGTTTGTTCCAAAAACTGTTAAATACATATAACTCTCAACTGAACTTATATTGTACAGTCCAGAGCACATGAAGCTTTACACTTGTAATACTTACGAGTCTGACCTCTAAGGCGATTGTGATAAGAACGTTACAAAGTCCAATGTGTCAAGCTCTGCTGTTGACTGCACTAGCCTTTGCCCACGATTTCGTCTGCGTTTCGGGATAAAAGTAGCTGATGCGTTATTGTGAATATTTATTTTAGAAAGAGTTATTAAGAAAATAAAGCTACAATACTGTAAAATTATATCAAAATCAGTCCATTGCTACTTGCGTGAAAGAGTATCACAAACTTTTTGTTAATATCATTTAGTAGAATTATAATTATGCAATTTTTTTGATTGATAAAATTTCGCTTTTATCACTACATAGTATAAAACAAAGTCGCTTTCTCTGTCCCTATGTCCCTATATCCCTATGTCCCTTTGTATGCTTAAATCTTTAAAACTACGCAACGGATTTTGATGCGGTTTTTCTTAACGGATAGAGTGATTCAAGAGGAAGGTTTTAGTGTTAGCATTGCACCCGTGCGAAGCCGGTGCGGGTCGCTAGTTACTAGATAAAATAAAAAACTTTTTACTTATAAATCTAGTTTTCTTTTGTGTATCGTCAAACAGAGCTGTTTTCTTTACGCTCATGTACCACAAATGCATAAAAAATATATAACAAAAGTCCCACTACAGCACTATAAATTTTATTCTATCAATCAATATAGATCGCATCTTCCTCCGCTTATAAGATTTTATGAAACTCGATTCAAACAACGACGCAATATAAAATTTATAAGCACTCCGCTAGATTTATAAATCCAATATATGTAGTTGTATTGTAGATTGTAATAAAGAATAACAATATCAAAGTTACTATACTAAAATAATGCAATGTCAGTGATAGAGAAGTCTGTCCTAGTCTGAGACACTAATGATTTTTTTTAAACAATAAGTAGTAATAATAATAAATTGTGTGACACAATTCACACACGGTTATTTAGTCCCAAAACTTGGCGGGCCTGTACTATGGGTACTAAACAACTGATTTTTAAACGACCAGATACAAAGCCAACAGACATGTTTATGCACACAAATGTTGACACCGAGCAGGGATCGAACCCGCGACCTGCGTCTCAGAAGGCAGGGTCACTACCAACTGAGCCAACAGGCCCGTCGAATATAATAATAATATCATTTATTTTCGCCAAATTTAGGTATAGTACAGATATGTTCTTAATTAAGGTTGTTGGAGACTGGAGCCTGATCTAGGTTCAAGACCTGTGTTACAGGTCTCCAGGACCCCCCGTGACTACAATTTAGTCCTAATGATAACTACATATATTGCCAATGTAATGTGCCTATGTGTTTGAGTGACGGTGTAGTGTGTGAGGGAAGATATACATATGGACACCAGCAGTAACTAAGTGGGTAGCAACTCTTTATTGTACACTAATAAAAATATGCAATAAATGACACGATGACTAAAAAAAATTACAATGTGCGTTATTACCGCTAGTAACGGAGATTAAACAGATGAAGGTCAAAGTCAAAAGTCAAAGTCAAAATGTTTTATTCAAAATAGGAACTTATAAGTCCACTTATTGAACGTCATTTCAACTCCACCGCTTCAGCATGTATGGTTGAGGAGAAGAAGATAAGGTAGGTGCAATATAGTTAACAAAAGATTAAGGTAACTTCATACATAAACCATTTTGAACTTAATCTCAACCAAATTATAAATAACATAGAACTGTAAAGATTAAAACAACAGACTTCAACTTATATGGTTTTCTCATGGATGCCATTGTTAGAACTGGACCAAACGGGACACGGGAAGCACCAGCTTTAAGAAAAAGAATCATCATAATCAGTTCACCCAGTCAAAAGTTCTGAAGTAACAAACATAAAAACAACATAGGTACAATCTAATTGAGAACCTCCTCCTTTCTTGAAGTCGGTTGAAAAGATATACGTAACAGAAAATAAAGCTTTTCAATGAATGTGGTGGCGGAACTTGTTGCAATTTTGTACTTTAGTAAGAGTTTTTTTGTAAAATAATTGTATTGCTAAGGGATAGCATATTTTTATTAAAAAAAAACGCTAGTAAGATTTGCAGCAACTCAAGTTCTTAAGAAACGGTACCATCTAAGAAAAACAAAAATTTCCATTCACACACTCGTAAACAAGTTGAAATGATCCCGTACCATTAACCTCTAAATCATATCTCGCAATAAAACACCGCTAACTGAACTTTAACGTTCTAAACTAACATATTCGCCAAAACTGAGCGCTAACCAGTAATTTATAGCATTGTGGTTAACGCTACCGTAATCTATTGTTTGTTATTGTGCCGAAGTAACCCTGGGTTGGGGGCGAGACGTATACCACGCGTTCGAATGTGCTGACAGGGACGTAAATTCATTTGTCATACAAGAGCAGTGATAGCCCCGTGGTGAAATCGAATAATTACACATTTTTTAAAGAGTTTTTAATAAATATAAGAAAGCAAGTACATATTGTTATATTATATGAGTGTAAGATTGGATAATGCATGCATACCTACAATCTATGATAAATTAATAACAGACAAAAAGAGCGTTATTGTCACCGACATACTGCTTTGTAGTTTGGCGAGTGCTATTTAAAATTGTATAAGTATTATTATTTGTAAAAGAAAATATTTTTTTTAAAGATTCCGCTTCTCATAGATTAGACTCGGTTCGAATCCTGCCAAGGGCATATACTAATAGTATTTAAAAAACAAACGTAGATATTTATCACTAACTCGACGGTAAAGGAAAACATCGTGAGGAAACCCGCGGGTTCCAGAATTAATTCTGAGACAGGTGTGAGACGCCGCTTAGGAGTTTAAAGTATACATAAATACATACTGGTAAAAAGTTGGTGAAGCCAAAAATGGAATACCTTTGCCCACCGCCTCGGACATAAATGGCGTAAGCAAATTTTTCTTTTCTTCTTTTAGATTTTTTTGTATCATTCAAAATTGTTACAAACCTTTTAAATTATAAATATAAATTCACCATCCTCAAAAGCCTCCGCTGTTGTCTTTCAGACCGATCAATCAAAAATGGCTTACGTCCTGCGGCTTCCCGCGACCTTTACAATGTCGTCTGTCCTTGAAGGTGAATGTTTACTAAATTATTTTACATTAATTATAATATAATAATAATAATATAATCTCACGCATTTTTTTTATCCCCGAGGGGGTAGGCAGAGGTGTTCCATTACTGGATATACCCACATTTCACGAGATACATTGGACCCCTAAACGTGATAGGTGGTGAGCCCATCGCCGGACCGGGTCTGTTTACACATGTCTCAAAATTAATTCTGAGACCTGCTGGTTTCCCCGCGTTTTCCTTTACCGTCGAGCTAGTGATAAATATGTACGTAAGTTTTTGAAAAACTCATACATGCCAGGATTCGAACCCGATCCTCACTGATTTTCGGCCGGCTCTTTAGCTGTTCGGGCTATCACTGCTCTACATTAATTGACAGACTAAAATTGTAAGTAAAATACCTGCGTGCGAGGAATAAGTACCTACATTGAATATTAGACGAGTTACACTCAAAAAGGTAAGTGATAAAAAGTGTGTAAGTTTTTATGGATTTTCATGGACCCATTGCACATTAGCCAAGTGCTGTTGAGCAAGAATAGATAAATGGATCAAAAGGTTTATCATCGTTATGGTTTTAAAATCTACAATTAGCCGATGTCCAGCGGCGTTCAAGAGAATCGTGTTTTTTTTCTTCTTTTTCTAATAAATAAATTCTAATTTCTAAAAAAATCTCTTCTTAGTGCTTACTTGCGTCACTTAAGGAACCTTAGTGCAAAATTTTGTGCTTGTAGATACCGCGTTTCAGCTCAGCAGACAGTGGATCGATCAGATAGTCAGCCTGGCAATTTCTTCTTATATATACATTAGTGTGTGTGTGTGCACACTGCATACAAATAAGAACAGAAAATTGCTGAGAAAAAAATATGAAGGAAACCAGTTTATGGCACACCCCTTATGTTATTGTTGAATATTGCGAACACGGTTCTGTAATGAGCTCGAATGACAGATGGGTAGGGCTGCCCCGTCGTTTTTAATTAATTTTAATTAACATTGTTTTTGTTGCCACACGTCAATTCTCTATTAAAACTTCGTTAATTGGATAGTGTATTTACATTTCAATAACTAGTGACGGCTGCTCTACCTCCGATTAATATTAGCACTAAGCTATAATTTTCTGTTAAGTTAGCGTGATATTACGCACAACTTTTATAGCAAAACTTTAGTGTTTGTTGCACCAACTATGGCAAGGGGTCCGAAAAATATAGTTAACTAGTGAAAATTGGTAAATTAGGTAATGGAATACCTCTGCCGACACGCCCGGGGATAAAGCGTGATAATTTTTTAACTAAATTCTTTGACAAAATCAACCTCCAATATTCTTTATTAAAATAGCAAATTGTAGTGTCTCTTTTTCAGCAGGCGTATTCATGGAGCTTCGATATTCGATATTCGACTCGGAAAATCTGTCGAACACTTTCGAGATGGGCTGATGTTGGTGTCGAAAACTAATGTCATATGTGATAAGGATTCGGAAAATTGAGAAATTTTTCCTTTGAGTATTAAACCAACAGGAGACGTCACGCGCACTAGTTTCTTTGCAAAAAAGTCTGGAAATTTCTGCGGGGGAGGACGAGGAAACGCTCACAAATAATGTTAAAACAAACGCATTTTTTGACAAAATAGTTAAACACTAACTTTAACTAGATGCACACAAATACATTTACCAATCCAAGCACTCCGTGAACTCGAAAAAACTAGTTGTATATAACAGGTATGATCGTTGACCAACACTTTTTTTTGGCAGAGGGGAACGCCTGTCAGTGGCGTTTCCGGTTGGTTTAATACTCAAAGAATTTTTCACTCGATTTGAATCGAACGGAAATGGTATCGAGCCTCCGTGAATACGTCTACCGATCGTCTGTGTTAATTAATGGTTAGTCATTGATTCGTAAGACTCATGTGTACACGAAGTCATTTTTGAATGTTTTATTAATCATTGTCTGCCCAGGATTTTTATAGCGAACATACGCTTAACTCCCTTGCGACATATTTTTAACATACGTTTGATATAAAATACTTTTCATCCATTAAACAGATGGGTGAAGGTCGTTTCTAATAGACTATCAGCATAGAAAAATATCTTCAAACCAATTTCCATTCGCAAGGGAGCCTCGAAAGCCTTACCCTTTATGAATAAGATTCACCGGTTTCTTTGAGGCGACGTTTTTTGACATTTTTAAATTAATTCCCTTTTAAGCCTCCGTCAAAATTACACTCTCGAATTTGAGGCTGTGACGTAAATTCGTCCAATAAAAAGTCAGTGAAGCGCTCTTAGGGCTGACTTTTATTATTAAAGTTGAATTCTGTAGCCTTAATAAGTACTCTTCTTGAGTAAAGCTAAAAAGTCCTACTATCCTAAATACGAGTACTGTATCTTCTTGTATTCTATTGTATCTATCTACACTAATATCATAAAGAGGAAACATTTGTATATTTGTAAGGAATAAACTCAAAAAGTACTGGACCGATTTCAAAAAATGTTTTTCCGTTAGAATGCTACAATATCCCCGAGTAACATAGGAAGTTGAGACGATTGACAAAAGTCCTTGCAATTATAATACCACTAGGGATATTCTAATGTCACGTATTGTAACACTGCCATATATACACATATTCAAAAGTATTATCGCTCGCCTATTACGATACAAGGTGCCTCAGTCGAATCAATTGACTTGTATCCATGGTCATGATCAAGTTATTTTACAGATATTGATTTTTCAGATCATCTTCATCATCAACCCGTAACAGCCCACTGCTGAGCTAAGGGTCTTTCCTGAAACATGAGGACGTATGGGCTTTAATCTCCCACGGATTGGGAGATGGTGTTAAGCTGGTAGCCACTTAACAGTCAGAACTTTTCAATGATTGATAGATTTTTCAGATGCTACTTATTAAATCGCCCACCTCTACTTTCTACTAATCCTATCCTACTTCCTACTAATACTATAAACGCGAAAGTTTGTATGGATGAATTGATGTCTGGATGGATGTTTGTTCCTCTTTCACGCAAAAACTAACAAACGGATTTTGATGAAACTTTACAGTTATATAGCTTATACATCAGAATAACACATGAGCTATATTTTATCCCCGTATTCGAACGGGAACGGGAACTACGTGGGTGAAACCGCGGGGCGCTGCTGGTATTTTATAAGGGTCTATTTAACCATGGGCCCCTAAATCGCAGGCGTCCCTTCGATTGACGGGGGCCTTCGAACTAATTAAAAGTAAAGTTGGTTGTCAAATAAATTGAAAAACTTTGGGACGTCGATAGCTTATAAATGACGGAGACGTTTGGTGCGTTACAAAAGCCTTTGTTTCGGTATTCAATTGATGCAGATGTTTTGATTCAACGTCAGCAACGAGTTACTATACTCGCTGGGCTATACAAGTTTTTATGAGGATGAGTAAATAGTACGAGCAACGTTCCGTCTATCAATAGATTAACAAACAGCGGGGAAAATAAATAAATCGTCGAAAGTATAAATTTAATGTCAAATTACAAATAATAATAAAACAATATTAAAATAGCGTGTATGAAAAGGCTTATGAATGTGAAGGAAGCGAGGGAAGTGTGCGAAGATCGGGCAAAGTGGCGATCCATCGTCTCTGCCTACCCCTGTGGGAAGAGGGCGTGAGCTGTATGTATGTATGTATGTACAATATTAAAAAAATACGGTCAAAATATCCACATCAGGCTTTGTCAAAATTAAATTATATACTTACTTAAAAATATCCCACTTGTCAAAATAATAAATTTATGTTTTGGACACAACTAGTCACAAATAATCCCCCCCTCCCGTACCGTGCCTGTCTAAAAGTGCAAATAAATAATAAATAAATTATGCAATTAAGACAACATATAGAAACAAAACAGAGTGTGTCTTAAAGACAAAGACGCCAGAAGTGAAACTTTGATCCGCAACGTTTGAAAATCGAATTTCCCATTCACTGCCCACTTCCACGGGCACTTGCCACATAATATACTATCACTAATAAGAGTCAAAATCCGAAATATACAGCAAAATGAAAACTATACAAGAAACATGACGTCCCTCTTCGGATTCCCGCCAAAAAGCCAGATAGTCTAATTACGATAGACAAAATTAGATGTTTCCTAGTTGTCATAGCAACGCCAGCGTTTAAATCAATTACATCTGGATTAACAATTTCGTTAAGACCATCCAACAATATTGCTCCGGTTGATTTAGTAAAGTATCCAGAACATTCCGCTACAACTTCCCTCCAAGAAAAATACTTTATTGTTTCCCACCGGCCTCGCCCCTGCTTAATTATACACAAGATTAAACCCCGGTTATGCTCGAGGAATTTATAATAGATGAAGTATTTTTAATTGGGTTAGCTGTAAATTTTTTGCTCAGAATTGAAGGTTATGTTATGTTTAATGTATGGTGTGTTAAGGTTCAAAATAAATTATTTTTCTTCGATCCGGGGGTGTGAATACAACTTTTCATCAGACTTCATAATGAGTGCGCAAAAAAAGGGAGTTTTAAAAGGATTTTCTAGAATTGGCTGATTTCATGTGAAAAGTCATATGAAATTAATTTTCATGCGTCCCCCTTCGCCTAGCCTGCTACTTATGAAATCTGAAAAATTGCAAATCATTTGAATATGATTTCATATTTAATTTCTAGTAGCAAGTGTGATTTTTCACCGGAATTAAAAAAGACCTCAGCAGTAGGCTGTTACGGGTTTATTTATAGGTGTCATACATTAAACTCACACGACAAATTGTTCAATAAAAACTTAACACGAACCGTTTATAACTCGGTTTGATAACTTAAGTTACCGTTACATCGGTAAACAAGTATATTGCTGTTCACATTTCGTTATTAATTGCAGCTACAGCTACTGCACAATTCTTCGCTTATACAACGGTTTGATGAAAACAAACTCATTCTAGATTTATGGAGCTTGCAGGGACGTAACTAGTGTCAATAGCGCCTAGATCGAGTTCCCGGAATTGCGCCTTATAATCTCTATCTAAAGGTCGATTATGGTTTTTCAAATGCTCTTATATACTTTAGTCATAGACATTAAAATATAATAGGGCATAGAGGGGACAAAGCGAGGAAAATTTGAAGCCGAAAAGTTATTCCAAGTGGAATAAGTCTAGTACAATTTCAACCGAATTACATCTCGCGTTTATCATACTAACTGACATGACGCTTGAGCTTAAAACATGCTTCAGTTTTGTATGAAAATATTCCCAATGCTCCCTCAATGACCTATTATATTTTAATCTCTTTGACTTTAGTAAAATGGTTGTGGCTCGAAAGATGATAATAGTGACTAGGATTGAAAAAGGAATGCTAAGGTGGTTTGGTCACATTGAGTGGATGAATGAAAGTCGTTTAACGAGACAAATATATGAGGGTGTTGTGAAGGCGAGTCGGTAGAGGACGACCTTGGCGTACCTACATCGAACAGATCGGCGATGTGTAGAAGAAAAGCCAGATAAAGAGTACCCGAAACCAACGAGCATAAGTAGTTTGATGGATGTGGAGGAAGCACGAGATCTGCCAGGTTCGTAGAAAGTGGCAAGTATATTGTGTCTACCTACCCCAATAGGAAATAGCCGTGAGATTATGTATGTATGTAAAATTGACAAACATTTATTTATTTACAATGTTTCTGAATGCACCCAGGGAAATTATAATGTAAATAAGATTGCCCCGTTTTATTGTAAGAAATGGAAACAAACAACAAAAGTCCATGTATTGACAATACCACTAGTGAAATTATAATATCATAGCTTTTACAATAACAGCGACACATAATAATATAACCTGCGCAAGCTACGGGACCGTGTACAGTCAAGAGCACGATCGCATAATATGCTTGTAGTGCGAGCCTGACCTCCACGTGTTCTTGACTGTACATGTTCAAACATTGCAACACTGAGGGCAAGTTTGTGTAAACTCATCGATACAGAGAGAAAAGTTTAGGGCAACAAAAAACAATGTTTAGTTTAGTAGACAGTAAAGAGTTGTAACGGACATCCGCATCCGCATCTGCGGAACCAACTTTAGTTGTTGTTGATCATTGTTATTGGCAAGCTACATCTTTGTATCGGAATAATATGTAGAGAAAGAGTTTGGTGAACCGATTGGGAAACCATTTCGAGATATTAGCTGAGTATAGAGTACACTTTATTCGCTTAAACAATACACACGCATATACAAACTAGACAATAATAAAAAGGCACAAAAAGATATGGTTACAAGCAAAACGGTCATGGCTCAGTACTACGTCAGTTACTGTCTGTGGATTCTGCCATAATTTGGTAAGATGATTACTTACTGGAGACCAGGATAACTGCCAAAAGCTTATGAGTTTATAAGGCAATTTTAATTTAAAAAAAAAACTATGTCGCCGTTTTACTTCCGATTGACGTCAAAACGTCGCGTCGGCTGATTCAGCAACACTGAGTAACTGAAGTGTCAAAAATGTCAATCAAAAAGTCCCTTTTGCTTACATCCGGCGACGTGACGTCATTTGCTGTACCGTCGACGCAGCTGTATGTGTCCCGTCTGCACTGGCCTACGAAGGTCCAAGATGTCGTAGACTACATAGTGAAGAAGTCCACTTTCTCATTGAGGGTTGAACGGTTGGAGTCTCGTCGCAAAACGAATTTTAATTCTTTTGTGGTGAGAGTACCTACCTACCAACCCATCATCTTTCTGAAGGAAACTTTCATGAAGGAGGACTTCTGGTCGCAGGGAGTTGTATTTCAGAAATTCCGGGGTCAATTACCTGCCGACAGTGCTCGCACGTCGCCGACACTTCGTGTAAAATAGTTTAGTCATTATTTTTTATGTATGTTAGATTTAAGCTATATACTGGATGATTTTTTTTACCGTCTGGAAAAAAATATGACGTATAAGGTATCTAGAGACGAAGTTATACACGAGATTAATTGTTAAATATAGTCATGTTTAGTGCATTTTAAAAAATCTAGAAAACTACGCACAGTACTACGCGCAGCTGGCGGTTGTAGGTAGATTGCGTATAAATGGAAGCTACGGGCCTGTTTCTTTTTAAAATACTATTTCTAATATCTCAGTGTGTATTATTGACTACAATTGAGTAATGTATATTAGTTTAAGCAAGAAAAAAAATATTTGAAAAAAAAAAATTTTTTTAAGTAACATTGCCAAATGAATCTATTACACTTACCTATCACACCACATTTTTTTCCAGACGGTAAAAAAAGTCACATTGTATAATATGGGCCTCTTTTTACGTTATTTAAGATCTACTAATGTAAATATTGCATGAAATAAAGATTATTATTATTATTATTATTTGGAGGTCCAACAGTAGACAAAGATTTTAGAATTATATTATTACTGGTTGGAAAATAGGATTATTGAAATTGGTAACTTAAAATTTGCTGATATTTAAATTGATAATATAAAAAATACCTGAATATAAAATTAGATCTCAAATTAATTAGATAGCTTTTGTATTTTGAAAGTCGAGGGCATCGTAATGAGCGTACATTTATTTATTTGATTTATTATATCAATCCGCAGACGTATTTCAAATTAACCCAAACACAAAATTATTTGTAAGATGTTTCGGCTAATATCTAGATCAAAATGAGTTTTCTTTAGACATCTGATAATTGTACAAGTGAATAAAGACATCGACTGCTCAGAGTCTGTCAATAATTCAATCAGGCTGCTACCCTGGAGTCGTTAAACCTAAAGAGGTTTTCAAAGGGTATTTTGAAGTTAAAATACTTGGAATTTCTAGGTAAATATCAAGATGGTCTGCTGAATCAGTTTGAGTTGCTTTCGAATGAACTTAAAGGCATCAAAGAACCAATCAAAGAGCGCGATTAGACACTTTGAGCCTCAATAACAATACTTAAAATAATCTGACGCCATTTTCTCGTTGGGGTAGTTAAAACTATATAGTATATTAAATGTCTCTGTAATTGTGGACCGAGGCGAAGCCGAGACCTACAAACATGTGATGAAACATGAGGCTTTCTTATTTACTTCCCGAGGTGTGTATAGGTATTTTATTTCTTTTTGACGAAGGCGGAAAGCGGCAACTTCGTTTAGCGCAACGGGCCGAAATTTTCCGCTTCCCGCTCGAAGAGATGAAAAATAATTGCGACACAATTCGGTTATTGAATCCCAAAGTAGGCAGAGCTATGGGTACTAAACGAGAGATAAACATACTAAACAGCCAGTTACGAATGAACACAAATGTTGGGCCTGAACGGGAACCGAACCTGCGGTCTCCGACTCAAGGTCAGGGTCACTACCAACTATAAATATATATTCTCGATATACCCATAAGCATCATTGACATTTATATAGTATTTTAGTTTGTAATACCCCATTTTGCAAAGTACTTGTTGAACATGAGTTTTGAAAATATTATATTCAGGAAAATTTAAAATTTCTTTTGGCATTTAAAGCTCGTTTTATTATAAAATCGTATTTAAAGCCGTAAAAGGTTTTTTTTTCGATATTGAGGATGCACTTATTTATTTTTATTCCTAATATTTAGCAATGATGGCCTACGGTTAAAGAGCCTACTTCACATGATGAAAATCAGTGAGGTTCGGATTCCAATCCTGGCATGTACCAATGAGTTTTTCAAAACTCACGTACATATTTATAACTAGGTCGACGGAGAAGGAAAACATCGTAAGGAAACCCGCAGGTCCCAGAATTAATTCTGAGACATGTGTAAATAGACCCGGTCCGGCGATGGGCTCACCACCTATCACCTTTAGGGGTCCAATATATCTCGTGAAATGTGGGTATAACCAGTAATGGAATACCTCTGCCTACCCCTCGGGTATATAAGGCGTGACTCACATTAAATAATATCACGCCGCGTGAGATTATTTATTAATTTTTCTTAATTTTTAGTCAAAACTCAGATGTTTTAGCTTACCTTACAACCTTAAAAGATACACAATCATTAACCGAAGCGAAACGAGGGCGGGTCGCTATTAATCCATAAAAATGTGGCGAAAGTAATTTCTTACATTAAAACAAAGTTGTTTCGTATTCGTACGTAATTTAATTGCATGTTTTGTCGTTTCGTTACACGCAAAGCTCCGGGACAAGTGCCAGTTAGGGTTGCGTGACTGGAGTGACGAGAATCGCGTACGTGTTGGAAGATGACAGGTTTGTTCGCGGCTCTATCGTGCGGCGGCTTTAGTTCCCAGTTATGCATGTCCGGTAAAAATAAGAATAAACGGAACTTTAAAAATTCAATACAAACACTAGTCATAGACATTTATATAAACAAACATCCATACATCAATACTTACGAAATTTACACGTTTGACGTTTACAATATTACTAGCGACCCGCCCCGGCTGCGCACGGGTGCTATGCTAATACTAAAACCTTCCTCTTCTTCTTCCTCTTCTTCACTCTATCTATTAAAAAAAAACCGCATCAAAATCCGTTGCGTAGTTTTAAAGATTTAATCATACATAGGGACATAAGGATATAGGGACAGAGAAAGCGACTTTGTTTTATACTATGTAGTGATAGTGACTAGCGACCCCCCTTCGCTTCACTTCGATTTATATGGTATATGAAAACCTTCCCCTTGAATCACTCTATCTATAAATAAACCGCATCAAATCCGTTGCGTTATAGTTTTAAAGATCTAAGCATACATAGAGACAGACAGACGGGAAGCGTCTTTGTTTTATTTTGATGCGTTTTTTTTAATAGATAGAGTGATTCAAGAGGAAGGTTTTAGTATCAGCATTGCACCCGTGCGAAGCCGGGGCGGGTCGCTAGTATTATTATAATTAATAAGATTTCTTAACTCAAAATTTTTTTTAATTTAAGATTTTAAGTTAAGTTTGTGTAAGAAGCATGCTATTTTTTGTTGTACGAAATAAACAGTTTTTTTTTTATTTTAACCTCACCAATAAGTACATTTCTTGCAGCTTAAATAAATACAGGATACATGGTCTCAGTAAAAACTAAAAACATCGTGCGCTGGGCATTTAAACTGTTACCGCTAAGGGCAATTTGCATAACCGCTCGCTACAGGAATTGCTAGCGTTTTACCCTCTTGCGCATCTTACTTAGTTAAGTTCTCGTTTTTACTTAACTGTGCACTTGTAGAAGTAAGTGGTGTTAGAGATCAGGGAGGCAATTGACTTAATCTCGTACTTAAATAATAAAATAAACTCACTAAAGCAATACGGTAGGCCTTTTTTCGGATATAATTACCTACGCTAGTTTAGAAGTCTCTACCGTTTGAGATATTTTTAAAAATGATAAAAAAAGCATTTTCAAAAGATTTCAGCCCGTCTACGGAAAAGGTAATCGAAAAAAAATAGCATTTTGTAATAACAAATATCTCAGACGGTCCCCGGCGTTTTACGAATTGAAACGGAAAACGTAATCAAAAATTTAAAAAAAACTTTTTTTTAAAGATCTCGAACCGTAACGGTGTTTTACTCATTTAAACAGAGAACGTAATAATTTAAAACAAAAACAATTTTTGAAAAAAAAAACGGACTATCCCTGACATCATTTCAAAACGCGCCATACCTGACTGACTTGCATAGCGTAAACACGCTTATATAATCTTTACTGCGTGTGTTCGTATGAGTGCGTAGTTTCAGACTTTTGTAAGTAGTTACCGTACTGCATTTGTTAATGATAAATGGGTAAAAATAAAGGTCGCTTGGTTTCTTTTAGGATATTCTAATTGAATAAATGTAATTTACATTTTTGTATAAAAATAATATGTAAAGATAAAAGCCAAGAAAACATAGAATGACACCTTGTCAAATTAGAAAAGTAATAAAACTAAAAAGATTATTCTTCTTCTGAACAGCATTAGCTTATATATTTAGTGTGCAAGCTATATGGCAGTCTTCTAAATAAAAACTAATACAAAAAAAGGAAAAAATAAACTTAACTAAAGGAAATTATTATATAGGAAATGGTATATAATAATATATGTAATACGTAAATAATTTAATAAAAGAGGTCGCCGAAATGCCTTTTCAGACGTACCGGTTTCGGCCGGACCGGCGCCGGCTACCCGGCGGCGACATGTATGGCCGATTGCACGGTTGCCACCCTGGTACGTATGAAAGCGAACGTAGTAGGTACATGGCCATATACTTCGCCGCCCGCCGGACCGGCGAAACCGGTACGTGTGAAAAAGGGGCAGACTGCCCATTGCTCTTTTAATTAAGTTTCAATGTACAGACAGGTTTAGTTTAATGTTTAGAATAGAAACCGATTTTGTTAATTGTCTTATGTTTGTTACTTGCTAAAATTATATTATCATATTGCCGTGTTTTAATCCTTCTTTCCCTTACAACTACGGCTATCTCGTATCTAGTTTCGCGATCATTCGGCTACATTCCAAAGCCAGCAAAAACCATGCGGCCGGTCGGGAGACTTTTCTTGAATATTCATACGCTATGTAGCCTATGTATGTACCCGCTTTTAGGATTCAACCCAGTGCCAAGTCGCATTGAATTGATGATAATGAGATAGCTAAAGCCGACGTCTGTGCGAATCCCTACATATCTGAGGGTCTTGATTTCGACACGACATTTCCAGACGATATCTGTAGTGCAATTTCACTTTTTTATACCACGTGTAACGTAGTATATTAATTTTAAAAAAATATGACGCCTTCGTACTTTAGTTGTGTCTAACAAATTTTCTTAAATAAAGATCAGTAATAGCACGATTTCCGTAGGTAGCACTACATATAGCTAAGCTAATTAATTTTTCGGAAAAATTTCACACAGATTAAAAATAGCTGAAATCGATTTACCTAGTAGTCGATACTGAACAAACTAATTTCAGAGAAATAAAATAAACTTCTTTTAGGTACCTAAAAGTGACGAAATCAGAGAGTGACAAAGTCAGAAAGTGGCAAAGTCAGAACGTGACAAAGTCAGAAAGTGGCGTCTTCAGAACGTGACCGAACCAGAAAGTGACTGGTAAAGAAAATGACGTACTCCGCCTAAAGGAGGAATTGTTTTTATTCTGTGACATATTGTATTTTAAATTGTAGGTATTTAGTCCAATCGGGATTGTAATCTTAGTCTTTATTTCGTGGGTATGTATTATTTAATTAGGTATAATAAAACATTAGATATTTTGATTTTAGGTATTTTGAACTTAGGTTATTTAACGTTAGGTTTTTTAATTTTAGACATTTAAATACGTAACCATATTAAATCTCGAGAAATACAATCGAATGAACGAGAAATGTAAACTTCAGTCGAATAGAATGACAAACGAATGGAATTGACATAAGCGTTTGACTTGTCGCGCGGCATTAAGGCACTACGGCTCATGATCCTTGCCTCCATTTCGCACTCTAAGTTTACCCCGCGCCCCGCGCTGTCGCTAGTAGAGCGAACCAGCCTGTCAGTTGGCCATCACGCCACCACCGGGCTCGCACGGGCGCGATATTTCTTTTCTTATTGTGCCAACGAATCCCTAATAAAACTGTTAAAACACATAACCGATTTTATAGTATGGCAAAGCCGAGTAAAATTGACGCAACATTCTAAAGAAGTATGGTCACTGACACTTAAAAGTAAAGGAGACGTTTCATTTTGGGCCTTCAGTCTTCACATTGTACACCAGCGTGAAATATAAAGAAAAATCTAGTGATTATCAGAAAAATATGTAAAAAAATCATTTCCATCTATTTAACTTGCACAAAAGTAATTAAACTTCTATGGATCCGCATTCAATCACATTGAAATAATACAATTTTGTAACTTTTTAAGCCCAATTTCCATGTTATTGTAAATTACAAACATCAAAATAATGTCAATTGTCCGGTCAGGTCGCAATATTTTTTTTTTGGCCGCCACCATGCTAGTTCAAAAATTAAAGTTTATTGTACAACTAGACTAGACAAATATGAGCAATATCATGAATAAAACTGTAGTTATTTTATTTATATTTATCCAAAAAACTGGTGTACATGGTGCAGGCCCAGTCTCCATACATTCATGAAACGTCTCCTTTACTATTCATTATCATAAATTATCGCTTGAAATTAGATTCTAAGTGATCCTATGTAATACATAATTTTATCTACAGTAATACATGAAGTTTGATTTGATTGAGTTGATTCGAAAAGTGTACAAGAAGTTTTAACCGGTAATAACCGCAATGAAAACGGTAAGTATCGTCATATAGGTACCTAAAACGCAGTTCGCCGAATTCACATACATACATCAGTAATTGAATTTAATCTTGATTAAGTTTAATTTTGTTTGAGACAAAGTATCTACTCGTACTAGACGCTTACTTGAAGAGTTGTTTACTGCTAATTAAATTAGAAATATAATGTAAAATACCTACTTAATTAATATATCGGAGAAACGTACTTCAAAGTTTACTCCATATAATATAATGTTCACGTTAAGTACTTAACAATACTTACGTGTTGAACTCAGGGCCGAACTAGGCGACGACTAAGGGCGCTAAATATATATATACATGGGGGCGCCATGGTGAGGTTAAATCTACCCTTATATATAGGTTCTGTGCGGTTTCACCCACGTAGTTCCCGTTTCCGTGGGAATACGGGAATAAAATATAGCCTAAAAATTCTTTCACTAATGGAAAGCTACAAGATCCCTGACTAAGGATCTTTTAGCTTTCCATTAGTGAAAGAATTTTTGAAATCGGTCCACTAGTTTTTGAGTCGTTTGATGGATGTGGAGGAAGCGCGTGAGATCTGCCAGGTTCGTAGCAAGTGGCGGTCTGTTGTCTCTGCCTACCCCAATGGGAAATAGGCGTGAGATTATGTATGTATGTATGTAGTTTTTGAGTATATTCGTAACAAATACAAAAATACAAAACTTTCCTTTTTATAATACATATTAGATAAAGATGAGTAATTTAAGATAAAATAATACGCAACAGTTTGTCAACTAGCTCTTCCCCGCGCAACTCCTATTCCCATGGAAAATCTATAAACCCAAATTACTCCCAGAAAAGCAAGCTTTCCATTGGTGTAAGAATTTTTAGCGTGGGAGAGCCATGCTTCGGCACGCTTGGGCCGGCTCGACCGGAGTGATACCACGGCCTCACAGAAAACCAGCGTAAAGCAATGCTTGCATTGCGTTTCGTTGAGTGAGTGAGGTAACCGGAGGCCCCAATACCCCCTTCCCCTCCCCTCCCCTCCCACTATTCCCACCTCCTAAGGCCGGCAACGCAGTTGTGACTCTTGAGTTGCAGGTGTCCATGGGCGACGGTAGTCACTAACCATCAGGTGACCCGTCTGCTCGTTTGCCCCCTTTTTCTTATAATAAATAATTTTTTAAATCGGTTTAGAAGCTTTAATTTTTTTGTGATTTTTGATTTCAGTTATTCCCCAGGGCGCCATTTAAGTTTTCCGTCCAGGGCGCCAATTTTGCTCGTGGCGCCGTTGTACTCAAGTGTAATACTTTGTTATATTAATCCGTTCAAGACATGACGCCTGTCTTCTCAATAATACACATTCTACAACTTCTTTTCCTTTTGTATCTCTGATTGTACGTCGTGTGTCCAACCGTGAGACGTTTGGAGATACACATAGTTATTTTGTTTATACATTTCTAGAAAAACTCAGTAAACCAATCACACTAGTAAACAGTGAATTCTAATCATCAACATAGCTGGTAAAAGTCACCACTAATAAATTTCATTTATACTGATGTCATACTACTACAAAAACAAACAATGAATTAAAAAAAATGTAGGACACAACAAAATTCGCAATATTAAACGACACGAAGCCAACAGACATGTGCATGCACAATATATTTTTCATCTCTCCGGGAGGAAAACGGCAAATTTCGGCCCGATGCGCTAAACAAAATTGCCGCTTTCCGCCTCCGTGGAGCAGAAAAACAGTATAACACACCTCGGGAAGTACGTAAGAAATCCGCAGATCACATACAATTGTCGAAGAAGTCAGGCATTTCTTATTTTACTTCATATACTATTAAAATTACGCACGACACTTCAAGTTTATCATTAGACGGTATTGATGATAAAACAAAATTTATAATAATTTTATAATTATTTATCATTCATTATTATCATGAATGGTTAAGAAATTTTACGGCAAATCTGAAATTCTCATTCTGTTTAAATTTCATGATAATTATAATTCTATGAGCCCAAAAAGGTATGATATAATTACATTCCGTTTCATGAATTTTAATTTTCATAATTAGGAACTTTGGAACCCTCGGTTGTTTTATAATTATTACAGGTCAGGGATCGAACCCGCTACTTTTCAGCGCATCAAATTAATATAATTGTAAAAATACATAATAGGGTAGCAGACTGTATAGAAACAATTTTAGGCAATTAAAAAAAAATACCGTTTGAAATGCTTTTAAAAATGTATACTTATCCTTAGTAGGTATGTCGGTAAATGTTATTAATGAAGTAAACATTAATAATAACCAGTAATTATGTGGCCAGTATTTTATAAGTAATTATTAATAGTTACACCTTACTTTTGGTAAATGTAATAATGTTAAGTGCAGCTTTTTACGGTGATTATTAACAACTAGCAGCGCCCCGCGGTTTCACCCGCGTAGTTCCCGTTCCCGTGGGAATACGGGGACAAAATATAGCCTATGTGTATAAGCTATATGACTGTGAAGTTTCATCAAAATTCATTCAGTAGTTTTTGCGTGAAAGAGGAACAAACATACTATACATCCAGTTCCAGACATCCATCCAAACAAACTTTCGCATTTATAATATTAGTAGGATTTCCAATTTATCAGATTTACCGTAGCATGTTTTACCGTTTACACGTCAAATACATAAAACAAAAACGTTTAAAAAGGTTTGTTGTATTCATTTTTTTATTGTTAATTCGAATCTCCGTTTTAATAACACATTATTCTGTAAAAACTCGAACCTTCTACATATTACGATTTAAAAAACACAGCCTTTTAAATAAGTAGCACAGACGTGTTTAACTTAAATTAGTAATACTTAAACTGGTCTATAGTAACACTTTTGGAAAACGCCTAAGCACTGTACTCGGTAGCCGGGCGGCTACCGAGTACAGTGCTTAATACATTACTTCTTTACTTATTAAAGTAAAGATGAGTTATATTCATACTGCGCGCGTTTGAAAATTGATCCGCTACGAGTGGACAACATGTACTTACTTACTTCTAAACGTATTCAATGACGGCGAAAGATGATACGAAACTAATAATAAAGAAAGACACAGCTATCTGTCAAGAGTTGCGCTTGAAATACGACTTGAAATACAATGCGACTAAAAAAATGTGGTTAATTAACTACATTTGTCGGCATAATTTTCCGCGCTCTACACTGAGAAAACTGGTAATCATAAAAGACGTGAAATCAGCTTAAGTAAGATGAATTCACCTCAAGGACGGAGAATACTGATATCACCAAAAAGAAAGATGATAACACGTCTGATGATGATAACTGCATTTAAGATGACGTGTCACCATGGCTTTAGTCGGACGAGCATACATAATGTGATTATGTTTACTACTATTTATGTTTGCTTTCATCATATCTCGAGTTACGTACTATTATATTTCCTACTATTTATCGATGACTTCCTCGCACCTCCAGTTATTATGTCCTATTATTTTTTTTACTTTTATCGAGGACTTCCTCATATTTCCAGTTTTGTAAAATTGTAACACGCTAGCCGCTAGGCTCGGTGGGGCGTCAGCAGAGATGAAATAAGACTAAAAAACAGTGAGGATAGGGGCGCCGCCGTCCACTACCTATATGCCTGTGAATTCCCTGATCCAGATATTGCAAAGGTTTCCAAAAGAGCCGGGGAACCTCTCTCTCTACTCATGAAACCTTGCGATAAATGTTGGAGTGGATACAATGTCAAATGCATCTTAACTACTTATATCTAAACCCTGATTCAAACGATAGTGCGTTGTAATTCGACCATGGCGCCATCTATCGAGAAAGTATGACAACACTTGTTTGCGTTACGTGTGCGTTATCACTAGTGTGTTCCACTGTTATTTTTCTACTATTTGCCGATGACTTCCTCATATATCCAGTTAGGTCTAGTCCAGGTGTTGAGGGTCCGAGGAGTATGGAGGAGTGGAGGTGGAATCTCCATCGTGAAAAGTGAAGATCTTCCGCCAGGCGAAGTGATCGTGCCTGGGGACCGCGGTCCAACGGTTGATGTTGGACAGTTGTATTTATACAAACTCATTAGAAAACTCCGATAGCGCGGTTTAGAACTCGACCGTCTATTGGCGCGTTCTATGTAGTGTCACTTATATTAATATGCTTAGCGCATAAAATAATATGACTGTAATATTAAATATGATGCTGGGATTTCATCGTATTTTCGGTGATACTTCTTTATATTCAACTAGGAAATCTATATAAGTACGGTGACGGTGTCATTGTGTTTTATGTTAACAAACTTACTCATAAATATCATACAAATTTATAGTACAGTGAGTTATTATTTGAAAAAGAGAATATTATATTGTGTGACAAATTTTTACGATGCTAAGTATTATAATATCGCATTACCTATTCCAACTTAACTTATTAATTCGATTATAGCGTAATATTAACCTATTTTTTCCTTATTGTACGACAATGCTCCAGTTTCAGACAAACGTTACGTTATTTTATGATTACGAAAAATTAAAAAATATCATATTTTTGTTATAATTATGTGAGCGGAATGGAGCGATTGGAGCTAGCACCGAAAGTGCTGTCATCATATTTTTAAGGAATCACACAGAATGTTATGCATACTCATAGATGAGATTCTGTAGTCGTATTTTAGTAATCATCACTTATATTAATATGATGCTTACTCTAAAATAAGATTCTGCAATCAATTTTAGTAGGATTCACATTATTCTATAAAATTAAATGTGGTGCTAGGACTTCATCGTATTTTCGGTGATACTTCTTCATATTCAACTAGGAAATCTATAAAAATACGGTGACGGTGTCATTGTGTTTTATAATTATAATCTTACTTTATCAATATCATACAAATTCATAGTACAGTGAGTTATTATTTGAAGAAGAAAATATTATATTGTGTGACAAATTTTTACGATACTAAGAATCATAATATCGCATTACTTACTCAAACAATTCGATTCCAACTAATATATTTCGATTATAGCATAGTTTTAACCTATTATTTCCTTATTTTACGACAATGCACCTGTTTTAGACCAACGTCACGCTATTTTATGATTACGCCGAAATGACATTTTTTTCAGTGTAGTAACATATCTACGTCTTTTTATATATATATTTTTGGCTTACAAATGACAAAAAATACAGTTTTAAAACAATATAGTACCTACTGGAGAATTTCCATAGGAAATGTATTAGTAACGCCCGGGTAATGTATTCACCGATTAGACAGTCGGTATCGCACGGCAGGCTACAAGCTCACGCATACATGCCAGTCGCATGCCACAGTGAGCTAGTCACTTTAAAGCTGTTTTTCCGCCATTTTGCAAATCTACACGCTTAGTTGAATGATATCCACCAATCAGAATAGTTTATCAAAACTCACGCATATATATATCACTAGCTCGACGGACGGTCCAGGCAGGTCCCAGATTTAATTCTGAGACATGTGTAAACTGACCCGGTCCGGCGATGGGCTCAACACCTATCAGGTTTAGGGGTCCAAAGAATATATCGTGAAAAGTAGGTATCCAGTAATGGAATACCTCTGCCTACCCCCTCGTGGATAAAAAGCGTGTGATTATTATTATATTATTATTATAGAATAGTTTATTTTAATATCCTAGCTTGCAAACGGGTTCAACGAAGGTATGTTTTACAAGATTTTATTTAACTTGCAATGAATGTTTGTTCGGGTGGAATCTTGCAATTCAATTTTAAATCTATACTTCAACCGATTAAGCTGAAATGTTGTATACACGTTTAGTTTGGATGACGTCATTACAAAAAAGTTTCTTTACTTTTAATTGTATTTACAATAGACGACGGCCTGTTGGCTCAGTTGGTTGGCTGCCTTCTGAATCAGAGGTCGCGGGTTCGATCCCCACTCGGAGCCAACATTTGTGTGCATGAACTTGTCTGTTGGCTTGGTCTGGTCGTTTAATATTTATTTAAGTATGTTATCAGTTGTTTAGTATCCATAGTACAGATCCTGCCTAGTTTGGGACTAAATAGCCGTGTGTGAATTGTGTCCCAAAATTTATTTATTATTATTTAATGTAAATATTCTTGAAGTCTTTGACCAATGCGTGTTGTCAGTGATCACTTAAGGTACTAAAACATGAGCAATCCCAACCGATTCACCAGTGCACCACGTTTAGAAACTACAATGAGAATCCGAGTATGATATTTGCTGCTACTTTTTTGCTGTTACTGAATTTTAATTACGCAATCTTGAAAAATGTTGAAGAAAAAGTTTTTTAGAACTGGTTTTAGTCTTTGCATGGAAGATCATACGACTGTCTACGTGACGTGAAAATGGATGACTTACTTTAAAGCAAACTTTAATATTGCTTAAGAGAAAGTTTGACACATTGACTTTGACATTTTACTTCGTTACTTCTATTCTGTTCTGTGGAAAGTGGTCTGTGGTAATTCAATTTACTAGAAACTAAAACTGAACAAATACTCGAACAAAAATAGATTAATAAGAGCAAGCGAATGGGACGTTTTGCGAATAGGACGTTTCGCGAATGGGACTTTTTTTTCGATGGGACGTTTTGCGAATGGGACGTTCTGCGTCTAAACCAACGTATTCCTTATTTACATATTTCTTTTAACGTCATTTCTACACAAGTTTTGTACGCGTGACTTGATGCACATAAAAACGTTTTTGAATGACGGTTATATAATGTCTTAAGTGTAACAAAAAAAAGTAAGAGGTGTGCCTAGTTGGCATAACGCCATCCCTAAAAGCTAGCGATCACATCGCCTTCGAAATGACACGTTCTCACGCGAATCGAACATTCGATAGCGAACGGGTACCTTCCTAATTCGCTGCCCGTTTTGATAATTTATTTGTTGAAGCCCCATTTAGTTTTAGTAGTATTTAATTATAAGGTGCGGACATAGTAGCTTTAGTGGATTGATCGGTACTGATCGCTACTATTTTTGCTGGCACAAATTTAGCACACTAATAGCTTATTAGTTTATTTAATGTATTTATTTATATGGTTTACGGACTTGGTTATACATAACCGAAGACGTTAAGAAGATAGAGTGGAAACCTAATTACAGTCAAACACAACATTGTAGAGAAAAAAAATCACTAAATAGGTAGTCTATTAAGTTATAAAAACTTTTTGATTAGCTTACATAGATATTAAAGTTTACTAAAAAGGCTAATACATATTATTTTTTGACTGTACGGCAATATAAAGAGCTGTAATTAGCAAAATAAAATATAGGGTAAAAAAAATAAAAGTTAAGATTTCCGAAAAATATTTAAAATGTCAATTTTTTCCTGTGAGTGACCCTTTTCCGTCAAGAGCACATGAAGTTTTACACTTGTAGAGGTCAGCCTCTAAGGCGATTGTAATAAGAATGTTAAGTCTCTCTCTGTACTCGGATAACTGTACTAGGATTCGGCGACACTGGATCGATGTAGGACTAACTAGACCTATTTAAACACACTAAAAAAAAACCTTTCGAATAACCAATGTAAACAGCCATAATGTTGATTAAAATTCAAATTAGGGTAAAACACCCAATTATTGACACCCTAGTTCACCCTAGCAATGAATTGACACACGTACAGACTTTTTCAAAGTTAACGAAATTACGATACTTAATTATATTTAGAATAATTAAGTAAACCACCGTGTTTATTTGATTATCTTCTATTATTATATATGTATATACAATGATGAAATGATCACTAATGATGTATCAATTCAACGCACAGCCTAAACCGCTGGGTCAGACTTGAAATTCTGCACATTGATAGCTTAACAGTGTAGGCATCCACTAAGAAAGGATTTTGCAACATTCAAATGTTCTTTTAAGTATCACTTCGACTTACGACACATTGTCACATTACACACTTGAATTATAATAGAGCATTTTTTTTTTAAAGAATTACAAAATTTAGCAAAGAAATTTAAATAATCCTGAAAGTATCTGCTTAACATTGTTTACGCACGATGTCCTTTCTTCAAAGTCCATTGACTTCAATAATCTTAAAAATAAAAAAGTTTGGAAACTTCAAAAAGTTTTTTTTGAATAATTCCATCGTGACTGTTTTGTGTAATTTTTAAAATTATATTTTTTTAAATACTCACGACGTTTAGCCAGAGGGGTTAAGAAGAGGTATTCAATTCCTCTAATTACGCACTTTCCACCAATATAATATTGTGATGGTTAGCCTATCGCCGGACTAGGCCTGCGTCATATGTAATAACAAAATCCATAATATGTCCGACACATTTCACACACGGTTATTTGCTCTCAAACTAGGCAGGGCCTGTACTATGGTTAGTAAATAAGTGATAATCATACTTAAATAAATATTAAACGACCAGACACGAAGTCAACAGACATGTTCACGCACACAAATGTTGGCCCCGGGGATCGAACCCGCGACCTCCGACTCAGAAGGCAGGGTCACTACCAACTAAGCCAACAGGCCTGTCTATAATGTTTTATACGGAAAAAAATTGCACCGGTCCCTCTTCAAAACGTGAAAAGTGAACAGACAGACTGGTCGTTCACATTCATGCATATATATACATATAATCAATCAACCAACAAAAAATGTTTATGGACACAATTGTTGGCCAAGGACTTAATATTATATGTTCAAATAGAATATAGTAAATTGTAAAGCGTAAAATAATTGCTGGTTTTAATTAATATTTACACAAATAAATATGTATTTGTGTCTACAGTTAATTGGCAAATATAAAAGGAAAAATAATGAAAAAATACGACCACTTACATCAAAGCAACATAAATCAAATATTAATGTAAACCTCCCTTTAATCTTTCAAACACTCAATCAAATATTCCACAAAATTCACTTCAATTAAGCCATAAATTTATAATGGAAAATTATAAAGTCCTAATAAAACGTAATTGTCGATATAAATAAAACAACACAAGTACAATACTGTTCTGTGTTGCTTAAAAAACATTCGTGTGAATTCTATATCATTAACTAAAACCGTATAGTTTTCATTTTGCATTCGCACGTTTACGTTCCGTAAAACATTTTTTTTTGGACTTGATCTAGTGTTGATGCATAAGCACCTTATTAGTCAAGCACCGTGGACAGATCAATTAAAAATCTATTGTGTCTCATTCTCTGGGCTCAAGAGGTAAAGTTTGTGTTTTATTCAGAAGATTTATAACTTTCATTGAACACTGTATTTTACCCGGGGTCGACGGGGGAAATGTGTTCTTGAGTGGAGACCGCGACTCGGCAAACGTAGTGTTGGCGTCCTACACTACACGTCCGGCTAGATGGGATGTCATACCTGCTGAATGCAGGCTGAAGACAGGGCGTTATGACTCTTATTAGGGGAGGCCTATGTCCAGCAGTGGACAAATATAGGCTGATGATGATAAGACAGGAATACCGGCCTGAAGCATAGTATGATTTACCCGAAAAGTCCTGGCACTCTTAAAATCCGACCAGAAATCTAACAAGAATGTATAATCGGCGACAAGCAGCCGCTTTTTTTTTAAATAATTGCATCCGTGGCGTCCATAGCTGTGTCTCAAATATCCATCTCAGGACAGGTCCTAAAGTTTGGCAACCCTACTTCAGTTTAATTAAATTCCAATTTCCAACCCGTGATAGGCAAACATTAGAAGAATGTTGATTCTGTTCAGCACGTATTGGTCCTTTGGAGGTGTAATGAATTTCCCTTACGTGTAACCTTTCTTTGGGTGGTGGTGTAAGGGAAAAGGGATTCACCCATGGCTATTGACAACGCCGTATCTATTGAAGTGCCGTAGGTTGAGAATAAAATTGTAGAATCTTAATTTACATCTACATTTATATTTACATTTACAGCCACCAGAAGAGAGCTCATTCCGCCTTCCCCTTTTTACCATCGGGCTTCCAGACGCACGGCTGGGCTTCATCCTATCTTGGTGGATAGGATGAAGCCCAGCCGATCTATAGCGCCATCTATACGCAAGAAGAGCTTGTCAAGATCTTTTATTATGCGCACCGCCCATGAGTGGAACTACCTGCCTCTGTATTTCCGAGTTCATATAACCCTTCAGTCTTTAAGGCTCGAGCGAACAGGCATCTTCTGGGCAAGCTCGTCCCATCGTAGGCCCTGTCTTTGCCTTCGGGGTAGTTTAAGGTCAAGAGTAATCCCATCGTTAATAAAAAAAGAGACATAAGTGGATTATTATTGTTCTGTTTGGTAATGACTAGTTATGAAGCTAACTGTAATATAATTGCAGTTTGGTGAGACATCATTTTGTTGTGTATTTATACTCTAAGTTAGCTGTTCCGCGCGGTTATACCCTCGTAGTTCCCGTTCCCGTGTTAATAGAATTTGTACATAATACGCATACTACGCATAATATAAGTAACTAGCGATCCGCCCCGGCTTCGCACGGGTGCAATGCTGAATTTTATTTGCTATAAACCATCCCTGGACCCACTCGAACCCACACAAAAAGTTTCATCGAAATCGGTCCGGCCGTTCTCGAGTTAAATCGTCAGAAAGGAAAACCCGACTTATTTTTATATAGTAGACTAGCGGCCCGCCCCGGCTTCGCACGGGTGGACATTTATTTTTTCAACATTTTGGGATGCACAAACAAATTTCTCCTAGCAACCCATAGTAAATTATATAAAAAAAAATAGACTGCGTATGGAGACTTTTAAAGAATATTTGTGCCAAGTTTCAAGTTGATAGACGCAAAAAACCCCTCTTCTCTATACCAACTTCAACCCCTAATTTCACCCTTTTAGGGAATGATTTTAAAATAATACAAAAATACGTTTCTCATCATTTATTTTTAAGAGTATTTGTGATAAGTTTCAAGTTGATAGACGTAAAAAAACCACACGTTTCCATACACTCTCCAACCCCGTTTCACCCCCTTAGGGGATGGTTTTTGAAAAATCCGGAAATACGTATCTTGTTATTTGTTTTGAAAAGTATTTTTTCAAAGTTTTGAATCGATACACCCAAATATGAAGGTTTTCCATACAAACTTCAACCCCCACTTTCACCCCCTAGGAGGAAGATTTTTGAAAAATCCTGGAACTAATATCTCATAGTTTGTTTTCAGAAGCATTTGTACCAAGTTTCAAGTTGATGGACGCAAAAAATAAACTTCTTCGTATCAACTTCAACCCCTACTTTCATCCGTTTAGGGGATGATTTTCGAAAAATCCAAAAATATGTGTCTCATAATTTATTTCTAAGAGTATTTATGTAAAGTTTGAAGTTGATAGACGTAAAAAACAACACGTCTCCATACAAACTCCACTCCCCTGTTTCACCCCCTTAGGGGATGGTTTTTGAAAAATCCGGAAATACGTGTCTTGTTGTTTGTTTTGAAGAGTATTTTTACAAAGTTTCGAATTGATACACCCAAAAATGAAGGTTTTCCATACAAACTTCATCCCCTACTTTCAACCCCTTGGGGGATGATTTTCAAAAAATCCTAGAACTAATATTTCATAGTGTGTTTTGAAGAGTATTTGTGCCAAGTTTAAAGTTGATACACGCAGAAATCACACTATCCCATACAAACTTCAACCCCCTCTTTCACCCCCTTAAGGGTTGAATTTCGTAAAATCCTTTCTTAGCGAGCATCAACACTATAAACGTAACCTACACACAAAATTTCATGTTTCTATGTTCAGCGGTTTGGGCTGGGCCTTGATTTTTAGATTTAGCTTCTCCTTTTATATATATAGATTATAAGTACTTAATATTAATATTTAATTTAAACGGGTAATGCCTTTTTTGCCGACTTTCCCATTTTGCCGACTTTTTTGTATAGTCATACATATTTTACCGATATGCCGACTTTTCTTGTTTCATTGACTTTAGGACTTAGGTAGGTACACCGAATAAATTTATAGCCGAATCATGTTACGCAGAAACGCTGGAGCTCATCACCTACCCCGCTAGTTGAGACACCCTAAAATTAACGCGACTTACGTCACGTTGTGGAAATTAAATTACCTCTAATTTAGTGCCATATGCCTACCCGACACTTGGTAGATTACATCGAATCTTTTCGGCGAGAAAATGGCCGGTGTCGGGCCAATTTGCCGAAATTGTCCGTACCCTTATAACAAGTTCTGTTTATTTTTAAATGGACTCGGAAAGTTTTGGAAGATTTCGGGGTTATTATTTTCGGTGTTTGTGTTTTTATCGGAAAGTTAATGGTCGTGCTTGTTATACAACGTTCTGTTGTAATAGCTTCACTAATTAATAGTTTGTTATTACAATTTAATTATCACTGTTGTAGAGGTTAGCAAACACTATTGAAAGTTGGAGCAGATATCCATCACACAATCCATCCATTATAACATTAATATTTTTTTTCATTTACGTACATATTGTAACTCGTAAGTACTCTCTTTTAGCAAAACACTGGCTACTCGTTAATTGCAAAAAATAACCGACGAGCGGCATGCCTGCGTTTTCTTTTCAATTAGCCATAATTATCTATTGGGTTTTGTAGGATTCCGTACCCAAAGGGTGCCAATCATCATCATCATCATCAGCCTATAGCAGTCCACTGCTCTGTTCGTGTCTGGGTATTTAATATTTATTTAAGTAGGTATGTTTATCAGTTTAGTACAGGCCCTGCCCATTGCGGGACTAAATAACCGTGCGAGAATTGTGTCCCACAATTTATTTATTATTATTGGTTGTTGCAAAAGTCGACAAGCAGTGCTACGACCAGGTATGTTTCAAATAAACACATTGGTAACATGAAACATAGGAAGGTACTTTATCAAACCCATGTTTGTTTATTGAATAACGTTATCTTATCTTTGAACAGCGAAGCCACATAAATCGACAGAAAACGACGTCCGTAGCGTTGTGACAGTGAACTTCTTGTTATTGATGCATTTTACCCGACTCCACTAAAAGGAAAGTAATGTTTAGGGTGTATGCGGATGTGACTGTATATCTTTAGCTAATTTCAAAAGAATAAAAAAATCAAAAAAGCGAATCAGTTGAATAATATGTTTTTAAAATGATGACTACTACATTTTCTAGTATTAATAATAAATAATAATAAATTGTGCCAAACGTAAACGGCCAAGTACCTACGAGTGGACTTGCTATAGCGTTCCACATCATCGCACCATAAATAACATAGAGTAAAAATCGGTTCACCCAGTCAAAAGTTCTGAGATAACAAACATAAAAAAAAGGTTACGTATTTAAATGTCTAAAATTAAAAAACCTAAGTTCAAAATACCTAAAATCAAAATAGCTAATGTTTTAATATACCTAATAAAATAATACATACCCACGAAATATCTAAGATTACAATACCGATTGGACTAAATACCTAAAATTTAAAATGTTTATAGTTATAACAACTAATTTTGATATACCAACATTTTTAATAACATACATACATACATACATATAATCACGCCTCTTTCCCGTAGGGGTAGGCAGAGACCACTTCTTTCCACTTGCTACGATCCTTACATACTTCTTTCGCTTCGTCCACTTTCATTATTCCTTTCATACATGTTTTTTTTAATAACAAATGGTCAAAATACCTAGAGTAATGCACCTCTTGCGCGATATTTGTTTGAAATAGTGGATCACCTTCCGCGAGCGTAAAAGTGGGTAGATTGATAAACATGCAGACGAATTGATAACCTCCTCCTTTTTTTGAAGTCGGTGGAATAATTAGTTTTTTTTGTGTATCCTTAGCTAAGCAGTGGACTGTTACGGGTTGATGATGGTGATTTGTTTGAATAATAAAGCAATGAGTTTTTGGAAAAACTTACGTACATATTTATCACTTGCTCGACGGTGAAGGAAAACATCGTGAGGAAACCCGTAGGTCTCAGAATTAATTCTGAGACATGTGTAAATAGACCCGGTCCGGCGATGGGCTCACCACCTATCACGTTTAGGGGTCCAATATATCTCGTGAAATGTGGGTATAACCAGTAATGGAATACCTCTGCCTACCCCCTCTGGGATAAAAGGCGTGAGATTATTATTATTTATTTATTTTATAAATACGACACATTCTTTGAAAATTTTTACTGTTTACGTGTAAAATTCTGCAATCCTTCACTCTCCTCACTTAATCTTTGAAGAAACTAGTACATTGTTTTCCATACAATATGTTGCTATGTACAGTTAACTAGACACAATAACGACGTCACTAACAACTATTATTCGAACTGCAATAAACTTTAATACACTGAAGACTATTCCGCTGTATGCCATGAGCATTAAGTTTTATAGCTGAAGCTTCATTGACACTTGCTCAAGACGCATTAAGTTAACGAGATTATGCTTTGTTCGATAGGATTTAGGATTCAATTTCTTTTTAACTGCCAAACCGCTGCCAAAGCACACTATCGGTGATACGGATTGTTTTTTTTTAAGAATCTTTTCTGGGGTGCGGCCAAAGTAATTATGTCTTCTTTGATTATTAGCACTTTTTTGAAAACTAAATAAAATAATTAGGTATTAAGAAATTTTGGGACACAATTCACATACGCTTATTCAGTCCCACTAGGCATAGCCTGTGCTATGGGTACTGAACGACTGATAAACATACTTAAATAAATATTAAACACCCAGACACGAAGCCAACACATGTTCATGCACACATAGCTCCGAGCAGGGATCGAACCCGCGACCTACAACTCAGAAGGCAGGGCCACTACGAACTGAGCCAACAGGCACGTCAAATATTTAATTGCAATAAACTAATTTATATTAAAATATGAGACTTGCATTCTGGGAGAGCACTGAATCGCGAATGACGATAAAAGGTCGGAGTGAGAGGTTGGCTTGGAATGTTAAACTTGTTTTAAACAAACATTAAAATAAACAAACGCAAGAAAACATTTTGCGTTTGTTTTACGTATTTTGTGTTTATTTTAAGTATAAATTTATAAAAACAAATACTTACAGCTTTAAAGATAAACATTTCGTGTATTTGATTGCATTTGAAATTAAATTATGAGTAAACATTAATAAAAAAGATTTCCCAAAACATCTCTGAAAATGTATTTAGATTTTCAGTTTACAAAATAATATAATAAACTTTTAAATACCAAAACAATCAAAACGTGATGCAATTGAGTACTAAAACTGATGACGAAAATGATGACGTCAGAACTCAGTACATTTTCGTTTTGACAGATCATAAAAAGTAACACATTTGACTATTCAGTCAAATACCCTACCTCTATAGTATTAACTAGAGGTTTTGCGCGGTTTCATCCGCATAGTTCCCGTTCCCGTTCCGGATATTCGATCTCTTCTTCTCCCCAACTACCAACTATACATACCGAAGTGGTGGAGTCGCAATTACTTTCGATAAGAGGACTTTATCCCTACATTGAATAAAAACTTTTGACTTTGACTATCTTTCCATAGGTAAAAGAATTTTTTAAATCAATCCAGTAGTTTTGAGTTTATTCGTAACTAGCGGGTGCCCAGCGGCGTTGCCCGCGCGGATCCAGTTTATTCCCGTTCCCGTGGGAATTTCCAAAAATCCCTTTATAGTGGTTGCCTATGACATATTATGTACATTACATACCATATTTCACATAGCGGGTGCCCATAGCGACGTTGCCCGCGCGCATCCTGTTTATTCCTGTTCCCGTGGGAATTTACGAACATCCCTTCATGTGGGTTGGCTACGATGTATAAGACACCTTTACACCATATTTCAAGATTCTAGGTGTTATCGTTTCGGAGTAGTACGTATTTTTCTTTTTACCCAGTTTTTATATTTTCCCGTGGGAATGAGATATTTTTCTGGAATAAAAAGTATCCTAGATGTTGACCCGGGTACTCAGCTATCACCACACCAAATTTCATCAAAATCCGTCCAGTAGTTTTTGCGTGATGCGTGCACAACCAGACAGACAGACAGACAAAAATTCCAAAAATTAGTGTTTTGGTATCTATATCGATAACTATATACGCTACCGTTAAAATTTTCAAAAAATATTTAATGTACAGACACGGCCCCGTTAGAGTTTTATTATATATGTATAGATGTATAGACAAAGATACAAACATACAAATCTTTCCACTTTATAATATATACCTAGATGTATTAAGGACGACGGTTCATTCAATCTACGAGTTTTACAATCTTCAATAGGCGAAGGATACGATATCAAGTTATAAGGGCGAGATAACACAGGAACTGAGGCAGATGTTTCGATAAGAAACCTGTCTGTTTGCTGGCTACATCAAACAGAGCGTTAGATATAAATATACGGTGGGATAAGTGCTCTTTTCAACACACGATTCTTTGACGAATTTAGCACGGCACCTGTATTTGCGACGTAAATATTAAATAATATGTTAACCGTTTGTTTTGAGCACACAAAAAGCTTCTTTTGTGTGTTTTTGCTATTATATCTGTAAGTATTGTGTTATTTTCACCGGTAGAGGAAAGGAATGTTTTAATTTGCCTGTTTAAATTAATAAGAAATAGATAAAACACACAGTTATTTAGTCCCAACCCAGAGTTTGTAGGTACTAAACAAAAGATAAACATCTATATATTTAAAATGATAAACTGACTGGCTGATTGGTGATATATCAGTGCACAGCCTAAACCGCTGGGTCTAGAGACTTGAAATATTGCACATAGATAGCTTATACAGTGTAGACATCCACTAAGAAAGGATTTTGCAAAATTCAACCCCTAAGGGGGTGAAATAAACGTGCGCGAGTGAAGCCGCAAGTGAAAGCTAGTATTTAAATTAGTATAAACACTCAGAATATAGAAACGTCTATAATGGGTGTTCTGCTTGTCTCTGCCTAAAGAGGGTATTTCGAGAAATGGAATACTATGGCCTACCCCCTCGGGAATAAAAGGCATGAGATTATTTATTTATTTTTATTTTAGGAAAGATTTATTTCTTTGCATAAGTTTGTAATGAATAGGCTTCAAATGTACCTACGGGTAAAATTTTAAAAAATCTTTCACGAATGTTAAGGTTACATTTCTGTAAGTAACGTGCTCTATCTATAGTCTTCCCATAACAGGACTTACTCAGGTGAAATCGCCGGGAACAACTAGTATAGTAGTTGAGTATCGAAACAAGTTCTAGGTATATACACACCTTCTAAAGGTAACAACTCTATTTACTTAGGACACCAGACAGGTAAATACGGCTCTAGGTTTCCAGTTTCAACAGAACTAAACCTAACTTTGAGACTAAACTAGGTAGACTAAGATAAACAACCGAGCAGTACGGTTGGACAGTCCAAATTGGGGGGTCAAGCCCACTTTCCCCACTCTCTTTAGCCCGTTTCACAAGTATTAGGAATTTGTAGAATCACAAGTGATTCAAGATTGAAAGCTGAAGCAGTTGAATCGCGGAAAAGTTCGATTTGGGAGCAATGTCAGCATCTTTAGCAATAATAAAATTAAAGTGTCGGTCTGTGATTTAAAAAAAAATTAAGTGATATATAATCTAATCTCACGCCTTTATCCCCGAAGGTGTAGGCAGAGGTATTCAATTTCAGAAAATGCTCACGTTTCAACAGTATATTCTTTGGACCCCAGTTACACATATCTCAGAATTAATTCTGGGACCTGCGGGTTTCGCCGTCGAAATAGTGATACTGATACACATGTACAAAAAACTCAGTACATGCCAGGATTCTAATCCAAACCTCAGGAATGCAAAGCACACTATTCAACTTCTAGGCTATAACTGATCTTTACATGATGACTTATAAATTATCATACCCTAGCTTTTCATTTCACCCCCATAGCCGGGTTGAATTTCGCGAAATCTTAGTGGATGCCTACACTGTATAAGTTATCTACTTATGTGCAAAATTTCAAGAGTCTCTAGACCCAGCGGTTTAGGCTGTGCGTTGATATATCATATCACCAATCAATTAGTCAGTTTATCATATATATATATATATATATATATATAAATGAATCCTTTTTTCCCTTGGTCACGGCATCACGCGTGAATGGCTGAACCGATTTGGCTGAAAGTTGGTGGGGAGGTAGCTTAGAACCAGGAGACGGACATAGGATACTTTTTATTCCGATATTCCCACGGGAACGGGAACTACGTGGGTGAAACCGCGGGGCGCTGCTAGTTTTATATAAATATTAAATTATCGCTTTTAGAAACTTAGTCTGTCGGTCTGAAAGTTATCTCGATTAATCTCCCAAACTACGGATTTCAATTAAAATTGTAGGTATTAAAAACTTCATGTCATTGAAATGACTGTCAAACAAAAGTCCGTGCTCCATGCAACATTTGACTTGATTCTGCACACAGCTAAAATTCCTAATTTTAAGTTAGCCTATCCTTCTCCATAGAATACGGAAGAAAAAGGACAGAAACAAACCATAGATTACAGAGTAATGTCAAACATGTAAAAACCAACTAATTTGAACCTTATGAACGTGCTTATGTGTCACTTTTATCCATCACCTTTTTACATCGTCGCTAAATTTTCTAAATACGCCTTAGCTGACAGGATTAATTTTAATTTGACAGGACTAAATATCTCTCATCTCTTTTCTTTTCTAGGGGAAAGAAAATAACAGAACTAAACTAAAATAAGTTTAGTCGCTGTAATGCAGAATCGAGCCCAGTGAACTCACAATTTTGGTTTCTACAAAAACAATGCGACACATTAACCTACGCAAGTGTCACCGCAAGCTTCTTGCACTCTATAAACTATAAATCAGAGCTCAGCTTAAACTGGTAGTGACCTTTGCTCTTGACTCAATCAGAATCACCCAAACTCACACTCATTGTAGGTACCTATTTCAAAAACCATTTCGAGATTTTTTAATTAGAAGCCTTATTTTAATACTAGCGACCCGCCCCGCCTTGGCACAGGTGCAATGCTAATACTAAAACCTTCCTCTTGGATCACTCTATATATTAAAAAAAAAACGCATCAAAATCCGTTGCGTAGTTTTAAAGATTTAAGCATACATAGGGACATAGGGATAATAGCGGTGGATATAGGGACAGAGAAAGCGACTTTGTTTTATACTATGTAGTGATACCTACCTACTTACGTAAAAAGAACTAAGGGTCGTCCATTATCATTTCGTCATCGAAAATTTCAATATAGTGTCTATATTATTAAAGGAAATAAAAAAAAAGATTTTTTTTTAACTCGTCGTCTCTCGTGTGAACGCACTCTTAGGCAATCAGGCAATAGGTAGCCCGCTCCCAAATTTTATCATTGCCACAGCATCGGGACAAAAAATTGGACACCTTAGCTTCCGTTTAGGGGTAATGTTGACACCTTTGTTTTAACCGTTGGTTTTTTGTCACGCCATTCCATATTAACGTGAGCAATGTTGTTTTATCTTAGTGCCGCAGAGGCAAAGGAGGGTTGTGACATGTGATTTTATTATTATTACATATATTGGAGACTAGTTGTTCCGCGCGGTTTCACCCACGTAGTTCCCGTTTTCATTGGAATACGGGGATAAAATATAGCCTATGTTACTCAGGGATTTTCTAGCTTCCCATTTTTGTTAAAGAATTTTTAAAATCGGTTTAGTTTGTTTTTTTGAGTTTCGTAACAAACATACAAAAATACAAATCTTTCCTCTTTATAATATTAGTATAAAAGTATTGACTAGCAACGCCACGCGGTTTCACCCGCGTACCTAGTTCCCGTGGACATGTACATTAATAAAATGTAGGTGTTTACTTCCTGATAGCTTTCCATTGATGCAAAAAATTTAAGAGCAGGTTCAGGGTTTAGCTCTGAAAATTTAAGAAAACATAACGATCATTTTAACTCTTCTTATGTTACCTTATGGTGTTTTCATTGACATAACTGCCAGTTGTACAGAACGTTTGCCGCGTCAGCTAGTAGGTATAATATATAATTTAAGACACCTACGAGTATATATACCATATTTCAAGTTTCTAGTTGTTATCGTTCGAAGTACCTACCTACCTAGTGCGTTTTTGTCTTTCTTGGAAATGACAGGGCATGACCTCTCTAAAGCTTAGAAACCTTCAAATGCGGTACTAATAATATAGGACATTCCAATTTTAAATAGGTAGTAGGTATTTGCATTGCACCACGCTTTATGTGAGTTCTACTTTTTTTGAATAAAATTGGATTGAGTTTTCTTCTAACTGAAATGTAATTTAAAACAAAAGCACTAACGAGTATTGATATCAACTTCGAAGCAAACACCTCCCAAACAATCACCCCCAATATAACATTCCAACCCCGTTAGGGGATTAATTTCAATAAAATACGAAACACGTTTTTTAAATTCAAATTCTGTAGAATGTTTAAATATGCAAAATTTTAAGTAGATTTGGACATAGATTGTATGGGTGGAAGTGGTAAATAGTTGACGTAGGTTGGTAGAGTAGGCCCCAAATGGATGAAGATATAAAAGTTAGGTTTTTTCATCTATTTTGAGGGCCGTTTGATAGGTAGATACCTAGGTATATGCCTACTAATGTTAAGTGGTCTCTGATCACGATGAAAACAGAATTTCCAAAAAAAATACGAGTAGGTAGGATATCAGTGACAGAACCTATGTTACCTACCTACTATCAGAAAATTCCACTATTTCTGAAAGATGATAAAGTTTGTAATTACCTATCTGTGAAAATAGGTTTAGGTAGGTAGGTACAGTCAAGAGCAAGTCAAGCTTGACACTACCAGTTTAAGCTGAGCTCTGATTTGACCTGCGCGCCATAGAATACAGGGTCGGGTCAAAGTCCAAAGTGTCAAGCTTAGCGTGCTCTTGACTGTACCTACCTATTCAGGAGTAACAAGCTTTTTCTGGGTGTGTTCGGAAATTAAGTAGGTAGGTTGGTAATTTCCAAAAAATAAGTGCCCAGGTGTAGGTAGGTAGTCCAGCGTTGCCAGACGTCCTGATTTTGGCGGGACGTCCCGATTATTAAATTAAAATTTAATGTCTGTGTCTGTTTTAGGCTCAGTCCCGCTTTTCGGGTATAACTCGACCTCGTGCTACAGCTAGGAGTATCCTGTGAAGAGTTCTTCATTTTTATAAAAGAGAAAAAGAAAACTTTAAAAGAACTGAAATCTTCACAGAAATATCATGAATAAGTAATAAATAAATTTATTATTCTCTTATTGTAGAGTGCAATTTGTAATACTCACTACTCAGACTACCTACCTAGGTAGGTACCTACCTACCTCTGTTTGAAAAGCCATTTATTGTTCTAATGAATAAAACTTTTGGATTATGATTTCAGTTTTTTTATTTTTTTATTCAGAGGACGAAGAAGGCTTGACTCAGCTATTTAACGATAGGGTAGATAGGTACTAAATCTGATTTAAAATATCATATTTTTTTATTTAAATGTAGGTATTTTATTTTCCATGGCTTTTTGATATCCATGTCACGCAAACGTAATTTGAGCTTAAATAAAAAGATTTATAAATATTTAAAAAGTTCTGATTATAGGTATACGCTTTTTTAGTAGGTATGTCCCGCTTTCGTCGAAAGAATCCCGCTTTTTTTTTCTCAAAGTTCCAAAATCCCGACTTGGCAAAAAAATCTGGCAACGCTGGTAGGTAGGTACCTACCTACCTACCTACTTTTGAAAAAAAAAAGTTTGGTTAAGTTATTCAGGTAAATTTTATATCTACCTATCCAGGTAGGTAGGTACTAGGTATAATGGGCCATTTACACGAGGGCAATCCAGTAAGACTGCATACAAAAAAAACTTGAGGACAATCCATTACACTGTCCTTAAGTTTTTTTGTATGCAGTCTTACTGGATTGTCTTACTGGATTGCCCTCGTGTAAATGGATAACAAGGGTCTTTGAAGTGTCACAATCAGACGAAAGAGAATGAATTTTTAAAACCGTTCTTTTTTTCCGTTGCGAGCCACAGACTCTTATAAAAGTAACTAGGTAGGTATTTAAAGACGAGCCAGAAATAAAAACATTTTAAAATATTGTTTTACGACAAACGACAAATTAATGCTAGATGTCTTTTAAAAATTAAATATTTCTCCTTTTATGTCCGCTAAGTACAGCTCTCGTGTCGTAGAGCCTTTAACGATTCCTAGAAATGTTAGTGACATTCGCAAGTAAGCTGAAATACCTATTAAGCTAAAACACAACCAACCTGTTCTGTTCTGCAGGTGAACTAAGTATCCAACACTATTTCCGTTAGAAACACAGAACACCACACTAAATCTTAATTCACATCAGCCCGTCACAATAAACCGTGTAATCACACACAAAAACGTAAATAAAATCCCCTTTTATAGCCAACGAGTGTTAAATCTCACGTACTGTTTAACAAAACACTGAAATCCATGTTTAAACGCATTGCGTCCGTTAAAAAGTCGATTTTGTGCGTCTGCTTCACATCAGACGATTTACGATACACGTAATTCACTGATTGAGGGAGCGGATGCGACGTGCAACACACATCTAACCACGATGAGCGCTTTTGCGCGACTGGCTGACTGAACTGCGCTGCGCTCGCTCCGCCCCGCGCGGGGTAACCGCCAAGTTTTTTAAAAAGCTCTCAATGCCGCCGCCGCAAAGTAGGTAGGTACCTACAATGTGTTTCAAAAAGAGTAAAAACAAATGTAATATTGTATATAATAATATGTAGCAAGGCATTACAAATTTAGGCATCAGCCTAAGCAAACGTTTTGGAGATTCCATGCAAAAAATACAATTTAATAATTTGAAAAATAGTGTCTTCAACACGCTTTGTTTTATTTACTTTAGAATAGGTACCTACATTGTAAAATTATGTTACACTCCTTCTTTTACTGATCATAATATGAAAAAGTCCGGCCGCACTATATTAATCATAATCATAGTTTAACATTTTATATTGTACTTTTAATTATATTCCCCAAAACCGTAAAAAAAAACAACAATAATTTTTAAGTACATTACAAATTAAATCATAATTATTATTATCTAATTTTAATTCACTGCACACATTATTATATACGTAGGTACCTACTCTATTACTACTTACTAGCTATTAAAACCTGTAAATAAACGAAGTAATGTTAGATTCCTGTCCAAAGACCATAGAAAATAAAAACATTATTTAAAAACGTTTTGCTGTTTAGGCATTCTTTATCAAAAAGGTTGCATTTTTATATTCATTAAAGACCTTCTTGACTAGTGAGAAATTAATAATTTCTGCTCATCCAACGACTACCTACTCATTTTCTTTAAACCTACGGTTTTAGATTTGCAAAAGCATAAGCCTTGACAAATTAAACTTTGTTTTAGTGTTGGTTTTTTAGTTAGCATATTGTTAAAAAAGTCTGACTAATGTTTTTGTTTCAATCTTCTGTGTATTATATAGAGTTTTTCAATAAAGGCGCGTAGATGTTGAAATGGAATAAAACAAGCTGTGTGTAAGGTATAAACAAAATTATTTTTTTATTTGAAAGTCCCATAATTATGTGCCATTAAGTGTGGAATATGACATGGTTCAAATGCCCGCCCTACTTCTTACAGTAGCACGGATCCGAGTATCCCAATTTTCAATTACTTTTCCGCTTCGGGGAGTAATAATACTACACATTAGTTTCATTATTTACAGGTCTTCTGCAATAATAATTTTAGAAACGCATCATTTAACTTAACTATTTTCTGTAGCCTACGCCAAATTTGATTTTAGATGTTTCAATCCCAAAAAATACTTATATGTATATAAATATAAAATGTAAAATCAAAAATACGATAGATAGACTGTCAATAGAGTACGGTGAGACCAAAAACAATTTACACTAGTTGTTGTGGTTGCGTGTTCTGTGGATTTTCTCTTCCTAGATGAATTACAACCAGGTACTGCACACGTAACGGGTACTTACCTTTTTACCGTAAGGCTATCACTGCTATAAAAAATATATTACCTAAATGTTTATATCCAAAGAGATTAAAATATAATAAGGCATAGAGGGGACAAAGCGAAAAAAATTTGAAGTCAAAAGTTATTCCAAGTGGAATAAGTCTAGTACAATTTCGACCGAATGACAGCTCGCGTTCATACTAACTTACATAACGAGGACATGACGCTTAGGCTTCAAAGTTTTGTATGAAAATATTCCCAATGCTCCCTCTATGCCCTATTATATTTAAATATCTTTGTTTATATCAAACTACTGTATCGTTGAAATTATCTACACAAAATGGGAATTTATAGGAAATTACCTAATGTTATGTTTGTTTAACGATATCGTTTCGATGAGTACTAGATTAAGACTACTCAAGATTAGCGTATCGTGCGGTTCGAGTTAATTAGTGTGAAATTAACCTTCCACTGATAGCGCTTCGGGGAGAGCTGAGCTAGGGTTGTCACCTTAGGGGACTTAGTGTCCCGCAATGGGACATTTGTTAGAAATATTTAATTTATTTACTGGGCTCAACAGCAACATATGACCTTTAGCTTATAAATATAAAAAAACAGCTATTTACAGAGCTTCACTCATTATAAAAAACTAGTGATAGGTACAGGGTATGCTCGAACTATTCCGTTAGATTAAAAATTATACAGAAAGAAAATCTTTATAACAATAATGTTATTTTGCAACCCATGTGTGTTTGTGTGTAATGTGGGTGTGTGTGTGTGGCACCGATAAAAAGTAGCACATATCCTTTCTCAAGATGTATTTAACTTTCGTCCTGGAAAATTCAATGATGATTGGTCCACCGCACAAAGAAAAAAAAAGGACAAAGGCCGGATTCGTCCAATGTAGAGTACGGTTATCTAGTAATGACAAATTAAAAAAAAAACCGGCCAAGTGCGAGTCGGACTCGCGCACCGAGGGTTCCGTACAACCTTGCAAATTTATGGTTTTCGTAATTTTTCCTTTATCTATGCTATAAGACGTTGCTTCGTACCAAATTTCAAGATTCTGAGTTCACGGGAAGCACCCTGTAGGTTTTGATTCCCTTGCAAGTGTCGAAAATTTGCGGCATAAACGGCTGTATCTTTTGATTGCGTTGGCTTAGAAGTTTGATTTTTTCACAGCTTCAAAGGACAGTAGACTTGAGTAATTGATATAAATTTCAGCTTCATACCTCCACGCGTTCCTGAGAAAAAGGGTCTTGACAGACGGACGGACGGACGGACAGACGGACAACAAAGTGATCCTATAAGGGTTCCGTTTTTTCCTTTTGAGGTACGGAACCCTAAAAAACTATAGCATTTTGCAATTTTTTTGTCTGAATAATACCTACTTACTCTTCAATAGGCGAATCCAACCTCAAAAATAATAATATAAATCAAGCATTAAAAAGCCAAAAACGCTGTCAATAACCCGACATTTAATATCAATTCAACCATCAAACTCAAGCCGATACCAAATACGGAGAGCTTATTGCCAATTCTCTTCAGCCAAGTGTTTTCTTAGCGGGACAAATCCTGGGATTCCGATCGGTCCCGTTAAGCCGGCGCAGCCCTACCGGGTTCGAGGTGTCGGCAACTATTTGGATTACTGCCGGTTTAATTTCCTGTGCTGTCTGCATTGCGCGTTGCGATGTTTAAAAAAAGTCTAGCGATCCCGCCATAGATACGAGAACCCAATAGATATGTCTAATGAAGTGACGCAGATTTTCATATTTTTCAGTATAAAAAAATACAAAAAAACGCACGCCTTTTATCCCCGATGAAATACAGACTTTTCACGAGTATGTTCGACCCCTAAACGTGATAGGTGGTGAGCCATCGCCGGACCGGGTCTGTTACACATGCTTCAGGGTTAATCCTGGAACCTGCGGGTTTCCTCACGATGTGTGATAAATATGTACGTTGGTTTTAAAAAAAACTCATGGTACATGCCAGGATTCGAACCCGAGCCTGATTATTATCATGAGTAGCGGGCTCTTTAACCGTAAGGCTATCACTGCTCTGTATCTATAATTTTTAAGTTTCATCTCTACAAAACAGTCAGAACTAAGAAATTACTAAGCGTCAATTTGCCGATGGCAGATATAACTGCAAAACACGTTTGAGCCGCTGCTGCCGAGCAATGATGTCGTGTCGTTAACTGCTGGCTAAGATAAAAAAAGGGGGTTTCCCGTACAGAATACGTGTTTTTTTTGGCGTTTTGGCTTATTTTTTTAATTGTATTCTTACTTATTCATTAACAGACTTCAAAAAGGAGGAGGTTATTAATTCGTCTGTATGTTTTTTTTTTATGTTTGTTACCTGAACATTCGACTGGGTGAACCGATTTGGATGATTCTTTTTTTATTTGAAAGCTGGTGCTTCCGGATTGGTTCCATTTTAATCCATCGTCCAGTTCTGATAACGGCATCTATGAGAAAACCATATAAGTTGAAGATTGTAGTAGTTTTTTTTACTTTTTATTTTACTCATGGCCCATCTGTTAGAGATAGCTTTTTTCCGCATCTATGGAACTAGTACTGATAACGAACTGATAACGTTTTGTTATCAGTTCTAAAAAATAGTGTGGCTTTTTATAAGCTTTAGTTTGCTGTTATTTATGTAGTGTACTTTATTTATTTGAAAGACTAGATAAAGATACTGTAGAAAAAGTTGGAATGTAAAATGTCTATGGACGACGGTAGTCGCTTACCATCAGGTGACCCTTCTGCCCCGGACGAAGTCGGGGTCAAAAGCTATGATAGATTACAATTAAGTAACAATAAGAAACCTACAACGGAACAAATTAATTAGATGGAAGTTTGGATTAGAGTTTTGCAGTTTGGTTACATCTCAACTTTGGTTTACAAGATCTATTCAAATATTTGAAACTTAATTTACTGGCTTTGAATTCCCAAACTCCCAACTACTTAGAATTAGCAGCCAATGTTAGGAATTTTGATATAAATCTAAAAGCCTTGTGTTTTAAGTAACCCTCACATCTCTGATATCTATACTTCTATATACTAATGCATATCGTAATATTATACTAATAATATTGTAAAAAGGAAAGATTTGTTACGAATAAACTCAAAATTTTAAAAATTATTTCAACAATGGAAAGCTAGAATATCCCTGACAAACACAAGTTCAATAACATAGTTGTATTTCATGTAAAAAAACGGGTTTTTCCTCATGGCCTAACTGATTTGGCTACGAGGACTATCATATCCTCATGGCCGAACTCGTGTCAAAAAATCCTTAATAAATAAAAAAAAAACATCTTTTTTCAGAATTTTAAATACTATTTTCTATGTCTCAGATGATTTTAAAAATCTCAAAAGCGCGGCCTCTGCTGGAATACCCAGCCATAAATTCCGCTCAATCGTTTTTGCGTTAGATTATATCCATCATCACAGGCTTTCGCGTTTATCATATTAGCAAGATATTCGATATTATCTAGATTCTAGGTAAATGTATATGAAACCTTCGAAAGCCTTTCAAAGTGGTTTAATAACATACCACGCGATGTACCCAAATTATATCAGTCTCTTTCGCTAGCGAATGTCGACTAACAGAGAAGCGAAGCGAAAATGAAAGGCTCGACTAACGAATCGAAATGCGCCGTATTTTTGTAATTAGAGACAGGATTCTCGGTAATTCTGCTTTTGAAGTCGTTCCTTTTTTAAAGATAATGTAAACGTCTGTGTGTTTGTTTGTCTTCGCTTTTTTATTAGCAACGTGTTGAGTTGGAATAGGGCTGCCACGTGAAAACTGTGAGTTAATTCCGGATTTTTTTAGTTTGAAACCCGGACATTTTTACAGCACAACATATTATGCTTAATTTACTTTAGTAATTAAAGTACATATTTGAAGATCATTATGTAGTTCCTAATGTTTTGTCGTCAGTTGTAAAAAAAATCTGTATAAGTACTATTATATCAGTATGTGCCTACTGAGCATTTTGTGTCTTGTTGTTGGTTGTTAGTTTTTGGAAACGTAAAAGGGTGCGGAATAAAAAAATATTAAGTAAGGCGATGGGATTTAATAATAATTAATAATTTCCGTGGAATTTAAAAGACTGTTCCTATATAGAGAACCCCCTGAATGGGCCATAATCTCACACGCGAGTTCACCAAGATGGTGTTGGGGTAGTGTCCACCCAACTCGCGGATGCACAACCGCGGTGCCATGGCTGGGTCCGAAGCGGCGAGGAGGAACATCCCTGGGTTTTAGTGGGTATGGAAGCAATATGCTCCAGAGCCCTACATATCCCCCGGCCCCCTCGGGTCGGGTAATTGCAGTAATGCATTTTCCCAGGGTAACAAAAAAAAAGTGTCCATCCAACTGTCAATATTTTTCAAGACAATCAAAGGTGACTTCCATTGTGCGTAAACTCAACAAATCCGGTGAAATTCGGACAGAAGACAGCCCTGGTTCAAATGGTAAAAGGTTTTTTTGGTAAGCTCTATATAGGATGATAGTGTTTAGTTTATTATTTTTGGAATGAAAATCATAACTTTGTGTGGTTATGATCTAATGAGTTAATTAAGGGCATTCATGTTTATGTGAGTAAATGAATCTAATGAAGATAGCTGTCTCTCTTTCTCAAACCACGAGGCCTACTATCCTACTTTCTACTAATATTATAAACGCGAAAGTTTGTATGGATGGATGTATGGATGTTTGTTCCTCTTTCACGTAATAAGTATTGAACGGATTTTGCTGAAACTTTACAGTTACAGTTTATATATCAGAATAACACATAGGCTATATTTTATCTCCGTATTCGCACGGGATCGGGAACTACGCAGGTGATACCGCGGGGCGCTGCTAGTCTAAGATAATATTTGAATATCCGATAGCGTCAAATGATACTTAGTTCCATTTAACGTTCAATTTGAAGTTTGCGATTTGAATTGGTACCCAAGTGGCCCTTTAAATTATCTATCACTAGCGGTTCCTCGCGGTTTCACCCGCGTAGTTCCCGTACACTACTAATCCACACTACTGGTAGTGACGTGGGTTTTTTTTCCCTTCGGCACTACTGGTCAAGTAGTGTTATAGGTATTTGTAAAATAAATATACTGGATGATTTTTTTTACCGTCTGGAAAAAAATATGAAGTATAAGGTATCTAGAATCTAAGTTATACACGAGATTAATTAATTATATACAGTCATGTAAATGTAGAGAGCAGTGATAGCCCGAACGGTTAAAGAGCCGGCCTAAAATCAGTGAGGCTCGGGTTCGAATCCTGGCATGTACCAATGAGTTTTATAAAAACTTACGTACATATTTATCACTAGCTCGACGGTGAAGGAAAACATCGTGAGGAAACCCGCAGGTCTCAGAATTAATTCTGAGACATGTGTAAACAGACCCGGTCCGGCGATGGGTTCACAACCTATCACGTTTAGGGGTACAAAGAATATTTGGTGAAAAGTGGGTATATCCAGAAATGAAATACCTCTGGCTACCCCCTCGGGGATATACGGTGCGAGATTTTTTTTTTTTTTTTTTTTACTAATATATCCGAAGCAAACGGCGGGTCGTAAGTTTTAAACATAAAAATAAAGGACGTAGCTCTAAAACAGATAGGAGTTATCTGTAAAATAACTAAAATCTATAAACATAGAAGTAAAATAGCAGAACTTAAATTAACGTAAATGAACGTACGGTTTTCATTTGCGGCGGAAACGTTGCAGTCTGCCTTAGCAAATAAAAATGGAGTCAAGTGTGAGAGTTAATCGCGTCGAGGTTCCGTAATTGACCTTTTTAACAGATTCAAGTACATTAATTAGCGTGTTAAAATCTCTTACGTTTAGGGGTCCAAGAATTAGGGGTACTGCTGAATAGTGGGTATATCTTGTAATGTTATAATAATAATTTATTTCAGACAAGTGACATCCATATATGTGTTGGCAATGTTTATTACCCCTCGGGGAATGGCATGCACAGCAAATCTAATCCTGGAAAATCATCGTCATCACATCATCATCCGTAAGACGTCCACTCGTCAGCCGCAACCGCCGGCACGAGATATGAGGTGAGATGACACGGAGTGAAGCAGCCAAATTAGTTTATTGTATTGTATTGCAAGAGCACAATTTTACACTTGACTGTAGGTACATTAACACTATCTCGACGGTGAAGGAAATCATGGTGAGAAATCCTTATTTCTACATTTTCTTGGTACATGAAGTTAAATAAATACACAAATAAATAAAAATCCCACAGACCTCAGAATTCACGCCCCGGTCATGCGACAGGCTCACCACCTATCACGTAATGCGGCCCGTAAAATACACAGATATACGTACAGGCCTTTGTTATCAGACCTCCTTGAACCCTCATTCTATCGACTTTTTGCCCTACTATTAACTTATTTTTCTGACCACATATTCTAAATTTTAAATTTTAAATTAGGGGGTAACTCTCATGCGAACTCGCAATTCTTTACTACGGAACCCTAAATAGGGAAGTAGTATTTTTAGCCTGTGGACAGGTTGTGGAGTTCCGAATCACGCGAAGATCGCATCGGTTGTGCAACTTCCTTGAACATTTTTAAATGCTTCTTTTAACTGCTTTAGCTCACTGGCTAAGCTGAGAATACGAGCAGACTGTGACAGGAATTTTTAAAAGTTAATTCATTTAATTTATATAAATAATGTGATTCTAGAGATTTAAAACCTGAAAAATGATATGGTGACTAAGATTGAAAAAGAAATGAAGAGGTGTGGTGTGATCATATTGAGCTGATGAATGAAAGGCGAATGTACGTATATTTGTACAAGGGTGTTGTGAATGGTCGAGTCATTTTGTAGACTTGCTCCTATGTTATCCTGGAAACCTGTTATATCATAGTGCCGAATGTGCAAAGTCAAAGTCAAAGTCAAAATGTTTTATTCAAAATAGGAACTTACAAGTCCACTTATTGAACGTCATTTCAACTCCACCGCTTCAACATGTATGGTTGAGGAGAAGAAGCGGGGCCAGAAACTCCTCAACACAATATTCTTTTAATCAATTGTTACTTAATACTAAACTGGGTTACATAATTTCGTTTGTTTTTCGCTATCGTATTGCGCTGGACTGGAGGAAATCTGTTCCAAGCATCATTGTCATTTATGCAGTGCAGTATAGTGTCCTAAGAACTTATCGTGATTAATTGATTGCTCTTAGTAAAGGTAAAAATATAAACTAAATTCAATGATAATCAGTGAGGCTCGGGTTCAAATCCTGGCATGTACCAATGAGTTTTTTAAATCTTACGTGCATAATCTTTACTAGCTAGACCGAAACCCGCAGGTCTCGGAATTAATTCTAAGGCATGTGTAAATAGACCCGGTCCGGCGACGGGCTCACCACCTATCACGTTTAGGGGTCGAATATTCTCGTGAAAAGTGGGTGTTTCCAGAAATGGAATACCTACATCTGCCTACCCCCTTGGGAATAAAAGGCGTAAGATTATTTATTTATTTTAATACTAGCGGCCCGCCCCGGCTTCGCACGGGTGGACATTTATTTTTTCAACATTTTGGGATGCACAAACAAATTTCTCCTAGCAACCCATAATAAATTATCAAAAAAAATTAGACTTTGTATGGAGACTTTTAAAGAATATTTGTGCCAAGTTTCAAGTTGATAGACGCAAAAAACTCCTCTTCTCTATACCAACTTCAACCCCTAATTTCACCCTTTTAAGGAATGATTTTAAAATAATACAAAAATACGTTTCTCATCATTTATTTTTAAGAGTATTTGTGATAAGTTTCAAGTTGATAGACGTAAAAAAACCACACGTTTCCATACAATCTCCAACCCCGTTTCACCCGTGAGTTTTGAAAAATCGAGATATACCTACTTGTCTTGTTGTTTGTTTTGAGGAGTATTTTTACAAAATTTCGAATTGATACATCCAAAAATGAAGGTATTCATGCAAACTTCAACTCCCAAGGGGATGAAACCCCTTGGAGGATGGTTTTCGATAAATCCTAGAACTAATATATCAAGTTTATTTTCAAGAATATTAGTAAAAAGTTTAAAGTTGATACACGCAGAAATCACACTATCCCATACAAACTTTATCCCCCTCTTTCACCCCTTTAAGAGATGATTTTCAAAAAATCCAAAAACACGTGTCTCATCATTTATTTCTAAAGTATTTGTGCCCAGTTTCAAGTTGATAAGACGTAAAAAACAACACGTCTCCATACAAACTCCAAACGCTACTTTCACCCCTTTAGGGGATGATTTTCGAAAATTCCTAAAACACGGGTTTCATGATTTATTTTTAAGAGTATTTGTGCCAAGTTTGAAGTTGATAGACGTAAAAATCAAACACGTCTTCATACAAACTCCAACCCCCTGTTTCACCCCCTTAAGGGGTGATTTTCGAAAAATCCAATAATACGTATCTTGTTATTTGTTTTGAGGAGTATTTTTACAAAGTTTCGAATCGATACACCCAAAAATGAAGGTTTTCCATACAAACTTCAATCCCCACTTTCACCCCCTTGGAGGAAGATTTTTGAAAAATCCTAGAACTAATATCTCATAGTTTGTTTTCAGAAGCATTTGTACCAAGTTTCAAGTTGATGGACGCAAAAAATAAACTTCTTCGTATCAACTTCAACCCCTACTTTCATCCGTTTAGGGGATGATTTTAATAAAATCCAAAAATATGTGTCTTATAATTTATTTCTAAGAGTATTTATGTAAAGTTTGAAGTTGAAAGACGTAAAAAACAACACGTCTCCATACAAACTCCACTCCCCTGTTTCACCCCCTTAGGGGATGGTTTTTGAAAAATCCGGAAATACGTGTCTTGTTGTTTGTTTTGAGGAGTATTTTTACAAAGTTTCGAATTGATACACCCAAAAATGAAGGTTTTCCATACAAACTTCATCCCCTGCTTTCACCCCCTTGGAGGATGATTTTCAAAAAATCCTAGAACTAATATTTCATAGTGTGTTTTGAAGAGTATTTGTGCCAAGTTTGAAGTTGATCCACGCAGAAATCACACTATCCCATACAAACTTCAACCCCCTCTTTCACCCCCTTAAGGGTTGAATTTCGTAAAATACTTTCTTAGCGAGCATCTACACTATAAACGTAACCTACACACAAAATTTCATGTTTCTATGTTCAGCGGTTTGGGCTGGGCCTTGATTTTTAGATTTAGCTTCTCCTTTTATATATATAGATTAAATTGGTCCGCCATATTGCTTTTTGAGACGTCACCAAACCTGTGTCGCTTCCACAAAGTCAAAGTCAAAGTTAAGTCAAAGTCAAAATGTTTTATTCAAAATAGGAACTTACAAGTCCACTTATTGAACGTCATTTCAACTCCACCTTTCATTTCGAAACAACTAAGACACTTACTACAATTCTTTTTTTGATAATAATTAATGTGCCTATCTGTACAGTTCGTACAACACTGCTTCCGCCTCCATCTTGAAACATTAAATCTCTGATGAAACAACCTCTTCTCCGTCAAACTTCGCAGATAGGAGATAATAATGAAAAATGTGGTAAAGGCTACGGTAAAGGTCTAAACTTAGTTACGAGTAAGAGACGCTTATCTTTTGTTTTTGAGGCTAGTAACAGTAGGTAAATGTAAATAAGAACAAGGAGCAATGATAGCCCGGACGGTTAAAGAGCCGGCGGAAAATCAGTGAGGCTCGGGTTCGAATCCTGGCATGTACCAATGAGTTTTTCAAAAACTTACGTTCATATTTATTACTAGCTCGACGGTGAAGGAAAACATCGTGAGGAAACCCGCAGGTCTCAGAATTAATTCTGAGACATGTGTAAATTGACCCGGTGCGGCGATGGGCTCACCACCTATTACGTTTAGGGGTCCAATGTATCTCGTGAAATGTGGGTATGTCAAGTAATGGAATACCTCTGCCTACCCCCTCGGGGATAAAAAAGGCGTGAGATTATATATATTTTTTATTTTATAAGATTAAGGAAACGCTCTTGGTTGGCTCTTGGATAGTGTCAGTGGATGAGGGATACCAACTAATGGCATTATATCACAACGGTTTCTCATTATCCTGTTAGCATCAATGTAAGTGTATTTAACGAAGAATGATAAAGTTACAAACACGTTAGCGGGCGGTCCAATCAGAGACTAGATTCCTAGAAACTAGATTCCAATTCCAACTTCGTAAATAGTTTGTTTCACATTTACATTTTACTGTGCAAGATGGTCAATTTATGATCCTGTCATATAATTCCATTAATAATATTAAATGGGTAAGTTTTAATGTGAATCCTTGAAAAAAAGTAGTGATGTTGTAAGTTTCAGACAAAATACCTTGCTTCGTGTAATTTTGTTCCATTTGTGTAAAATGGCGTTTTTTCTTAAAATGCAAAACTGTATCTGTATACTAAATATTCTCAAATTCGTTAGAGCCGTTTTCAATACCTAATTTTGTACCAAATGTCAAGTAACCGCATTTCGCACCATATGAAGGAGGCTACCTCACATCCGAAACGACTTTCAACCCACAAACACACGGGCTTTACGCTTTCCGCGCACCTGCAAATAATAGAATAAGTTTCCTACCTAAGTGTCACTTTGCAGTATGGCAGAAGGCTCTTCAAAAACTACTGAACGACTTTTGATGTAATTTTACAGATTGCTAGCAGGTGCCCAGCTTTCCAAAGCGTTTCCAAAAATCGCTTTAGAGCGGTTGCCTACGACATACATCACTATCACTATCACCACATAGTATAACACAAAGTCGCTTTCTCTGTCCCTATAAATAAAGGGATATCCCTATGCCCCTATGTATGCTTAAATCTTTAAAACTACGCAACGGATTTTGATGCGGTTTTTTTAATAGATAGAGTGATTCAAGAGGAAGATTTTAGTGCTAGCATTGTACCCGTGCAAAGCCGGGGCGGGTCGCTAGTTGATATATAAATCGATATTCTTCTTCGCAACCGTTTTTTTTAATATTTCATGTATAAACAGGGTCTCGTTACAGTTTTATTATATGTATAGATGCATCAGAATAACACATACTATACTTTTGATTCCGGAACGCGGGCAAAGTTGCAGGAATAAGACATTCATATAATGGTCTAGCTTGTAACGCCATTTTGCTAACAACTAAATTTCTAAATCAAGTGACATTCTCAATTTCCCACGACCTGGAAAACAGAACTATAAACTTTACATCGATTTCATAAACTGGGAAGATATATTCTAATTGAAAACGGTAATGCAGCCGACGTTCAGAGGCATAACGTATCTATTTTATGCGCAGTCGGGTCAAAGGCTTGTCGATGACTTGTAATCGAGTTTCCCGTTCGCATGGCGGTCGCATCCGCATTAATTTAATTTATTAATAAAATAGACTGGCTGATTATATACAATTTCGGTTATAAAAGCAGTGATAGCCCGAACGGTTAAAGAGCCGGCCGAAAATCAGTGAGGCTCGGGTTCGAATCCTGGCTTGTACCAATGAGTTTTTGAAAAACTTACGTACATATTTATCACTAGCTCGACGGTGAAGGAAAACACCGTGAGGAAACCCGCAGGTCTCAAACTTAATTCTGAGACAAGTGTAATTGTTGAAAATAAAATGTTCAAATCCTTCGATAGGTATCAATATATTATTATTTTTCTCTTTGACAAGACATTACCAAAAATACAATTTCAAAAAGTTTCTTATAAAACATCAAAGGAGTCAGTTACAATCTCCTCCTCGCTGCGGCACGCCAGCTTTAGTGGTGGAAGCTGACGGTGTGGTGTTTTCGGCTCGCAGTAGGGTGACGATCTTCGAAACAGGTCGCCGCAGTGTGCCACCCTTTGTTGCCACGTCGACTATTCGTACACGACCGTCACGTCCTGGCGTGGTAGCGGTGACCTTACCCCGCGGCCAAACGTTGCGAGGGGCGCTGGAATCTGCAATCAAAACAACATCTCCCACACTCACGTTTCGTCCGCTGTCGTCGTTCCATTTCTTCCGCAAGTGAAGATTGGGCAGGTATTCTCGCAACCATCTTGACCAAAAATGATCGGTCAGTCTTTGAGCAATCCGCCACTGCTTTCGCAGACTTAAGTCTTGATCTGAAAAAATCCCTGGTCGTGGCAGTGGATTAGATGCGCCGAGTAAAAAATGGTTTGGTGTTAGCGCCTCCTCCTCGTTAGGGTCAAGCGAAATATGGGTTAGCGGTCGACTGTTCACAATGTTTTCAGCCTCGGCAATGAGTGTAGAAAGAACCTCTTCCTTTGGAGCTCTAGAATGAAGTATGGCATAAAGGGATGTTTTGATCGATCTAACGAGCCTTTCCCATACTCCTCCCATATGAGGCGCATCAGGTGGGTTAAATCGCCAGTCTATTCCGAGTGCAGCTGCTTCATCAGCTAAATGCTCGTCAGTTAGTAACGCTTTAGCAGCGTTACGAAGTTCCTTATCTGCTCCTCGAAAATTTGTGCCGTTGTCGGAATATATTTGTTTCGGCAATCCACGTCTTGCGGCCATCCGACGTATAGCAAGTATAGTCGAGTCCGTAGATAGCGAGGCAGCGAGTTCTATCGTTACAGCACGTGTATTGAGGCATGTAAATAGTACTCCCCAACGTTTCTCGTTGCGTCGTCCGATTGTCACAAGCATTGGTCCAAATAAGTCGATCCCGCAATATGTGAATGGTCTGCAGTGATGTTGAAGCCGTGCCGGTGGTAAACCAGCCATCTTTGGTTGTTCACAGCGGGCTCGTTTAGCCTTACATATTACGCAGCGAGCTATAATAGAACGAACAGTGTTTCTTAACCGCAGAACGTAATAATTTTGACGGATTTCATTTATTAAAGTGTATGTATTGTTATGTCCTAGCTTTCTGTGCTTGTATTCAATGATTAATCTTGTCACATGATGCTGTCCATCCAAGATAACCGGGTTTTTAACTTCGGTCGGTAAATCTGCTGCAGCTTCAATTCTGCTCTGCACCCTGAGTAAGCCTTCAGCATCTAGGCCTGGACTTAACTGACGTAGGCGACTTGAAGGGCGCAAGTTTCCTTGGTTCTCTATTATCTTTAAATCTTCAGGAAAACTCTCAGCCTGTACCTCTTTTATAATCAAAATTTCGGCTCGTCGTTCATGTTCTAGGGTTAAGCGAACTGGAATCCCTTTACATTTGTCCATAAACAGTAGAGCTGTAGCTAAGCTCCTCAACAGGCGACGCCAGTTTGAAAACCGTCCGTGATCGATTAAATATTCTCTTTCTGTTGTCACAGCGACGTGCCGAGGCTCAGTGAACTCCTCCTCAGTATGAGCTTGCGGTGTTACGGCGGGCCAACTCTCTTCGGAAAGATACAAAAATTCCGGACCATGTATCCACTTGGCTTTGGTGGATTCAAAATTACCATTTGCTCTTGTTGCTTCATCAGCACGTTCAAATTTCCTGGGAGCCACCTCCATTCTTCCGTCCGAGTTAAGTCATCAATTTCCGAAAGTCGGTTGGAAACAAATGGCATTTTTTTCTTTGGATTGTTATTAATCCACCACCAAACTGTCTGTGAGTCAGTCCAGAAGAACCTCTTGTCTATTTTTATGCTTTGTTCCTTTGTTACAGTCAACCCAAGGCGACTTCCCATGACTGCTGCTTGTAGCTCTAAGCGCGGTATTGTCGTTGACTTCAAAGGTGCTACACGACTTTTACCAGCAACGAAGCTCACTTTTCCATCTTTCCGTATGTAAGCAACTGCGGCGTAGGCTTGTTCTGAAGCATCGGCGAACACGTGTAGCTGTATGTCAGTCAGTGAGATAAATCCATAGCATCGAGGTACGGAGAGATTTTGGCACTTCTTTGCGTCATTTAGCCAGAGAAACCATGCGTCTGTCGCATTTTGTCCAATTCTTTGGTCCCATTGTACTCCACTACGCCATATGTCTTGTAGCATAATCTTCCCTCTAATCATAATGGGACACAGAAAGCCAAGAGGGTCAAAAATAGGCATAACAACTTTTAGCATTTCTCTTTTAGTAGGTGTTCGTAAGCCTTGAGCCACGTCCTTATTTAATTTCTTGAGACTGACGTCAAATCCGAGTTGATCTGTTTTTGGTCTCCAGATAAGTCCCAAGGTTCTTTCTTCAGTCTCTCCTTGTTGAATAAGACTAACAGTGTTTGTATCCGAGTCTTGAGGTAAAACTTCTGGCTTATTGGACACCCATCCTCTGATCTCAAACCCTCCGGCCTTGTGGATCATGGTGACATCGGCAACGAGCTGACGCATTTCTTTCTCATTGTCTGCGCTGTCCAGATAGTCATCCACGTAATGTCTTCTCTTGATAGCCTCGACAGCCCGAGGGTGTGTAGATGCGAAGTCTTCAGCATTGCGTCGCAGGATGTACGTGGCTGTACAGGGTGAGGATGTCGCACCAAAGGTCATCGACGTCATTTTGTACGGAATTGGAGGAATATTCCGCTCCATTCCTCGCCAAAGGAAGCTCTGGGCTTTTTGATCTTCTGCGATTATTTTTACTTGGAGAAACATTTCTCTTATATCTCCACTCACAGCCACAGCTCGTTCTCGAAATCTAAGAAGAACGCCGACCAATGAGTTCAGAAGATCGGGTCCGGACAACAATTCCATGTTGAGGGATATGCCATTAGTCGTGGCTTTAGCATCGAAAACTAAGCGTAGCTTGCCTGGCTTGTTGGGATTTCGTACTCCGAAATGCGGCAAATACCAAATTCTTTTTCCAGATAACGGACCAGTTACCTTTTCAGCGTAACCCTTTTGCAACATGTTCGTAACCTGCTTTGTGTAATCAACTGCAAAGTTAAGATCCGCGTCCATGTTTCGCTCAATAGACTTGAGTCGACTCTCAGCATTTCGTTTATTGTCTGGTAGCTCAACGTCGTCGGATCTCCACAATAGACCTGCTTCCCATCTGTCACCAATATTCTTACTCGTGGTGTCCAGAATATTCAGAGCACGACGTTCTGCAGATGAGTGTCTATGACCATTATCTGGTTTTATGCCAATGCTTTCTAGCCGAAAATGATATTTTACTAACTCGTGTAAGTCATCGTCGCAGTGTTCACGCACATGACAGCCGTAATCTTCTATATTCTTTGTTACGTTAGAAGCAAAACCATGAAGGACCCAGCCCAGTCTAGTTAAAGAGGCAACTGGCTCATTTTTGCGCCCTTCTCTCACCTCTCTACTTACAATCAGGAACCAGTAATCTTGGCCTATAATCAAGGTTGGTTTTCCGTTGAAAGTCTGAAGTGGGACATCTTTCAGGTGCGGGAGCGCCGCCAAGTCAGAATGATCCAGACTCTGAGTGGGAAGTGTCAATTTATCCACAGTACGAACGCCGTCAAGTTGATACTTCTCTCCCTCTGGGGTTTTGAGAATTAGGGAGATGCTATGAGTTGGTGCTCGAAGACTATCTCCCATTGCCCCTCGGAGGTTCAGTTTAGTTTCCGGTCCGTCAGCTCCAATCTTATCTGCAACTTGACGTTCAATTAAAGTGACAGTAGAGCCTTCATCCAGAAGAGCATAAGTATGTATATTGCCTTTTGGTCCCTCCACGACGATTGGCAGAATCTTTAAAAACACTTTTTTGGTTTGCTTGTCCCAGACATTTGCCGTAGTATCTGATAGAGTTTCATGTTTGTCAGCCTTTTGTGTCTTGTCTCCAGTGTTCGACCAATCATGCCTGTGCAACAGAGAATGGTGTCCTCGCTTGCAAGTAGAACATCTCTTCTTAGAACGACATTTATCGCGGCGATGCGTTGAGCTCAGGCATTTGAAACAAAGTTTTTTCTCACACGTCCAGTCCCATCGTTTATTAGTCTCTAGGTCACGAAATGTAGAGCAATTGTCCAAAGAGTGTTCCAAATTTCCGCAGTAAATGCACTTGCCCTTCGTTGATTTGTCGCGGCCTGTCTCAGAAACGATGTTGACAGAGGGTTCTGTATCTTCAGTCTCATCAGTCATCATTAAAACAGGATGCTTCGAACTTAAAGTGTACTTCAGACTCTTTGAGGGAAATTCTACGGTACCCGCCTTGCATACTCGTTCCGCTTCTTGCATTAAATACTGAGCGAGAGCAGATAATCGGGGCTGATGTCCGTCTAATCTTTCGCAGAAATCCATCCAGCGGTACACCAGGGGCTCTGTCAGTTTATTGACGACTTCCGCTGCCAGCTCTGGACTATACACATAGTCGACTTGTCTTGTCGCCTCAATAGCGGCTACACAGTTGGAGACTTTGGTTTTCTTCGGCGGATGTTACTGTTATCAATCTGGCCGCTGCTGCTTCCCAGGCTTCTCCATGTAGACACTTCTGAAGGCGTGTTACATTTTCCCGGTCCGAGTACTTTCCGACGGCAGTAGTTGTCTCAAATGCATTCTTGAAACGCAGCCAGTCCAGGGCGTCTCCCGAAAAAGATGGCAGTTCTTTGGCAGATAGACGGCCTATAAGTTTATCATTCACGGGTGCAGATCCGCTACACTTAAGTATAGCGTCGGTGATTGCATGGGTCAAGTGTGCTATATCGTTTTTAGAACGCTCATAATCTTGTGGTGCATTTTCAGCTTGCACATTGTTGTCATTTATCCACCCATGTACTCTGTCCGACCCACCTGATAAGTCGCTTCTGGCATCATTTTCGAGTTCCACCAAATCTTCTTGCAGTCGGGCTTCTATCAAGGCTTTCTCATTTTGTAATCTTTCCTCATCCAAACGCTTCTCTTCTGCGATACGATTCTGCTCCTTTGTAATTCGATCTTGTTCCAGCTCTGCCATTAATCGGGCCGCTCGCGCCTCGAGTAATCTTTTTCTTGAGGCCGTGCTGCTATTCGTGACTGAGCTTCGTGCTGATCGCAAGGAGGTGCTACGCCTGGGCTGGTCACCAGCGCCCATGGGAAGGGGCATAGCCGTATTTTTAGAGTCGCGGGACGTGATCGGCATTCGTTCATCCTGGATACGTTTTTCGATAATTTTTCCACTACGTAATATTGTGGAGTTATCAGTCATATTGCTCACCGTTTTATCCTAAATTATCCGTCCAAAAAATCCAGTCGAAAGGGCCAATTGTAATTGTAGAAAATAAAATGTTCAAATCCTTCGATAGGTATCAATATATTATTATTTTTCTCTTTGACAAGACATTACCAAAAATACAATTTCAAAAAGTTTCTTATAAAACATCAAAGGAGTCAGTTACAACATGTGTAAACAGACCCGGTCCGTCGATGGGCTCACCACCTATCACGTTTAGGGGTCCAATATATCTCGTGAAATGTGGGTATATCCAGTAATGGAATACCTCTGCCTACCCCCTTCGGGGATAAAAGGCGTGAGATTATATTTATTTATACATTCGGTTATAAATTCACGTTTTCAAAGTTTCTATTAGGTAGTTAGTTCATTATTTATTTTTTTCTGTCAACATACAGTCATGTCAATTTGCTAATTCTTTAATGATAGACGTGGAGTGCCATATTTTAACATACTTTCAAAATTTATTTATGTATTTGCATGTCACATGGTGGTAGACATGTTACCATTTTTTTAAATCACTTTAACATGTTACACCTCGCGGGGGCGGCAAGTGAGGTGACCGTCATTGTTTCTTCACTACAACACTTCAGTATAAAACAAAGTCGCTTTCTCTGTCCCTATATCCCTATGTCCCTATGTAGGTATGCTTAAATCTTTAAAACTACGCAACGGATTTTGATGCGGTTTTTCTTAATAGATAGAGTGATTCAAGAGGAAGGTTTTAGTGTTAGAATTGCACCCGTGAGAAGCCGGGGCGGATCGCTCGTAATCTTTAAATTGAAACGTGAAGCAAAAACTTTGTAGGTACCCTTCTTACGAAAATTGCGCGGACGGAGGAGTATGAAATTTCGCACACCCTTAGTTTATTAAAGAGAAGGAGTGCAGAATGCTATTTTTTTTAAAATCAAATCAATAAAAAAACATGTCATTTAAATTAGTTATGGTCGAATTTCGACCACTGGGCGACCACTAGTTAAAATAAATTCTTAAACAAAAAAGTGACATTCTCAGAACGTGACGCTCTAAGAAAGTGGCCTCCTTAGAACGTGACGTCCACAGAAAGTGGCGTCTTCAGAACGTGACCTAACCAGAAAGTGACTGGTAAAGAAAATGACGTACTCCGCCTAAAGGCATTCTATGTGTCGAGTTTAAATAATACAATGGGAAAATTTCATATTGCTACTTAGCCTATCGATAAATAAATATACAATATGTTACAGAATAAGCGCAATTCCTGAAATTAGTTTGTTCAGTATCGACTACTTAATCTATTTCACATATTTTTAATATATGTATTGCATCATGCGGTTCAGCCGGGGAAGCTGTCACGCGCGATTAGACCATCCAGAGGAGGAACTCAGGATGACCACCTAACCGGGGTTAGGATTTTTACAAATAAAAAGTCAACGTGTTTTATAGGATAGAATTTATTGGTAACAAACGGAAAGCCTAAAAACACGGTAAACGAATAGAAATATATGTTCCTACTCCTACTAATGTTCTTGGGAAGTCAATTGTAAGGAAAAGAAAAAGTTAAACCTGGGCTTTTAGATAGGTGGATCTAGAGACTAAGAGCCGCTAATATAAAATTAATGGGACATCCTACGCCTCAACGTACGGTATCGTGTGTTATAGGAAATAGGTGTTTTAGTTCTTGATTAAAGGTTTAAGACTGTCGGCTAAACGTAATAATCCTTAGTCGAAGATTTCCCTGAACATGAGATTTTGGGTTTAGGTAAATTTGGGGATTGGGGTCTTTTAACTACAATGATGCCATTTGGTGTCAGACTTGCGGATCTTCAAATGCGGTGGAAGAGCTGTCTTGATCGACGATATCCCTTAGCGAACTGCGTGGCGGGGCTCTCGATCGCGATGGTGAGCTTGCCGACCCGGAGGATGGATCCTCGCATAGAAGAGGCTGGTAAGGGCTGGGATGAGGCTCCCAGGGGTGAATTGAGGCTCCCAGAGGTGAGCTGAGGCTCCCAGAGGTGAGCTGAGGCTCCCAGGGGTGAGCCCGCTATTGGGGGAACATGCTGTGGAAGAGGGGCCGATGATTAGGGCACATCCACAGCGTGGCACCAATAGGGAATAACGCTAGGGAAAGGTGCGGAGGTCAGTAATATGTGAAAACAACTTACCAAATGAAAAGGACACTAGGCGTGCCGCAGAAAGGTTTGTAGAAACACATCCAACGCAACTCTTGCGTTCTGGGGAAACTTTATACTGCCATGATAGGTGGAACTATAAAAATTAGGGTGCTTTCTTCGTTGCAGACTTGTTCTTCAAGAACTCTAGAGTAGGAATGAATACTTTGACAGGAACGGGAACAGAAACGGACGACGGAATTTTGAAAATAGAAAGTCAAGATGATTAAAAGCAAATTGGGGATGATTAAAAACGAAACGGTGGAATTTTGAAAATAGAAGGCGAGAATTAAAAGCGAAATGAGGATGATTAAAGACGAAATGATAAAAGAGGATGAAGATAAGGTTGAAAACCGCAGCGGAACGCTGCAGTACCCTCAAACGACACAAAAAGGGGTAGGCCGGTGTAAAGAAAAGGTAGATGAAGGAGAGTAGATAAAAAGGATGACAATCTAAAGTGGTGAAACGCCACAGCAGTTGACGAGTGGAATGATTTACAATGTGATGCCATGGCTAACCATCAACCGGCCAAGGAGTAAAATGGGCGTTTGGAAAGTCCAAATGAAAAGGACACTAGGCGTGCCGCAGAAAGGTTTGTAGAAACACATCCAACGCAACTCTTGCGTTCTGGGGAAACTTTATACTGCCATGATAGGTGGAACTAGAAAAATTAGGGTGCTTTCTTCGTTGCAGACTTGTTCTTCAAGAACTCTAGAGTAGGAATGAATACTTTGACAGGAACGGGAACAGAAACGGACGACGGAATTTTGAAAATAGAAAGTCAAGATGATTAAAAGCAAATTGGGGATGATTAAAAACGAAACGGTGGAATTTTGAAAATAGAAGGCGAGAATTAAAAGCGAAATGAGGATGATTAAAGACGAAATGATAAAAGAGGATGAAGATAAGGTTGAAAACCGCAGCGGAACGCTGCAGTACCCTCAAACGACACAAAAAGGGGTAGGCCGGTGTAAAGAAAAGGTAGATGAAGGAGAGTAGATAAAAAGGATGACAATCTAAAGTGGTGAAACGCCACAGCAGTTGACGAGTGGAATGATTAACAATGTGATGCCATGGCTAACCATCAACCGGCCAAGGAGTAAAATGGGCGTTTGGAACTCTCAGACCGACGCGAAGGTGTTGAGACTGCAGACGGTTGCATGCACCTGAGGTCCAATGTGAAATGATAAGTAATGAAAATCTTAAATCCTAATCAACGAGTTGCTAAAAATTAGCATCAAGTCGAAATAATATAGTTAGGAGTCAAGGTAGATTAACATTAAGTTAAGATTAATAAGATGTTAAGTTAAATTAGAGTTTAGTTAAAATTAATGGGAAGTTAAGCTAAATTAGCATTAAGTTAAAATTAACCAAGAGTTATACTAAATTAGCATTAAGTTAAAATTAACCAAGAGTTAAACTAAATTAGCATTAAGTTAAAATTAACCAAGAGTTAAACTAAATTAGCATTAAGTTAAAATTAACCAAGAGTTAAACTAAATTAGCCCGGGCTTAAAGAGTTATTAATAAGGGACCTAAAACTAACATAACCTAATGGTTAACGTAGACTAACAAGTAATTCGACCAACGAGAACGATGGTTCCAATCGAGTGGTCTATTATATGCACGATGGCGACTAGTCTAACGTTTCAACACAATCCCTAAATATGTTACATTATATTTAAACTATCATAAATAACTTAACTACAATAAGCTAGGTTGATCGCGGAGTGCGAAAGCGCAAATGCTTTATAAATTTAATTGCATTCATTGAGAATGAATTAAAAAGATTCATAGGGGACGATGTTCTCGCAAACTACACTTTACCCAAAAGGAAGCGTTTGCGAAAGGAACAAGTCGCAGCAAGGCACGATTCGCGAAATGTACGTCTCGCGAAACGCACGGTTCGCCAAAATTTGCCGTCTATAGGGCTGAGCGTATAGAGGGACAAATGGCTCGTAAGTACAATGTCCTTATGCTCAATATACCTAACCCGGTGGGTTGGGATTTGAAAGAATAAAATAAATTATCCTTGGGGATAAAAAATTAACTGAAGTCCATATGAGGAACAGTTAGTCTAGTGAGTATCGACCTTAATGTCGGAAGATGGGCGACGACCTTTAAAAAATGTCAGACGTCAAAAGCAAAAGTTCGCAAAAATTGGGCGCAAAAAAATATTTTAAAACTCGGCTATGTAAAAAGGTCATAGTCAAGGAGTAAGTCTAGCCAAAAAAAATTTGTATGGCTAATTAGGCTCTAAAAAGTAGGTTTTATAAAGGGTGTTAACTTCTGCAATTAACTAATGAAGTGAACAACTGAACACTGAAATCGTGCTAACACGTAAGAGAGTGGTACTCGGTCTGTGTGGACACGGACCCACCCTAAAACGACCCAAAAACATTATTTTAAAATGTCTTTGATGTGGTATGTACCTATATGGGGCGAATCGCAATCTTCTAACTCATATACTTGGGAAGAAAGTACCCTACGAACTCTTGTTTTGATAAAACGAGGAGTGAACTTGCTGGAAACGTAGTCAGCTCCAGAAGAACGTGAAAAATTACGCCTCCAAACGATATCGCCTACATTTAATATGACCTGGCGTCTATTTTTATTATAATATCTAGAATTACGTAAGAAAGACAATGATAGATTATCTGCCACTTTGGCGTAGACTTCGTCCAAAGATGCTAGGTTCGCAGCATGGGAATCCCGACTTTCTGCCAAATTGTTGCATTGAGTCTGGTTGTGTCCATGCCTTGTATCTAGGACTATGTCTCTTCCGAACATTAGAAAATTTGGAGAAAACGAAGTGGCGAGATTATACAAGAATTAAGGTAAAGTTTGACTTTGGGTAATAAACGGGCCCATTGTCTTTGGTTTTCACCGACTAAAATGCTCAAACAAATCACGATACTTTGATTATATCGTTCTACTGTATTGGCTTGTGGGGAATAATATGGGGTAAAAAAGGGTTGGGAATTAAATCTTATTAGAAAATTGTTGAAATAATTACTTCTGAATACAGTTGCGTTGTCGCATAAAATGCTGTGGGGAACTCCGAAGTTTAAAAATATTTCTTTTTCCAAAAGGACGCAAATAGATTTAGCGTCGATCTTTTTAAGGCTAAACAGCCAAACGTATTTTGAGAAAACGTCGACTATTGAGAGAATATATTTAAAGCCATGATAAGCCAAGGGAAGAGGACCGATAAGATCTATTGATAGCATTTGAAGGGGGGCCGAAACTGGTTTAGGGTAAAGCATTTGGCCACGGGGCTGTGTATTAGAAATTTTGAAAGATTTACAGACTTCGCATTCGTTGAGGATTTCTGTGACGTCATAAGAGAATAATAAGTAGACAATAGTATTAAACTCCGTGTGAAAAAGATATCGGGCCTTTTTGGTAGCTTTCAGTACAAAGCAAACCTAATTTAAAAGAGACACTTTTATAGTATCAATGTGAAATGATAAAAAACTCCTTTATTCGAACGTCGAAAGCTGATAATCTAGAAAAGCAAACCTGTCATGTCAATTATGTCGATTGTGAAGAAAAAATTGACAAAATTCCAAAAAAAATTGTGTAATAAATTACACAATAAACTGCCGAATCGATAAAACTACGATAACGCTAATGTTTTCGAAAATAAGTGAGTCCTGTAGTAACGTAGACCTTTTACTAATTGATTCCGTACGTCGTTACTAAATCAACCGAAATTGCAATTCAGTCTATGGTATGGCGTAGTGGTTATTTCACTATAAATGGTGAAATAAATATAATTCAATATAAATGATGAAATAAACATTGCAAAATGTGTGTTAGTTCTATTTACTTCCACGTGAACGAACTGACCATAGAAGAAGAATAACTTAGTGCATAAATGTCACTCCGAAACCCGAAGAAATGGAAAGTAACCAAAATGATCGCTGAGGAACCTTGGAATTAGGCAAATAACTTATCTTATTTCTGTCCTAAGTGGAAGAAAATAAAAAAAGGCTAGAAGAAATCTACCAAGATGCTGAAATAAAAATGGCGTTTATTATCGTGTCCAAACGCATTAACACTCGCGTCTTTGTGGACAGCAAGCGCCTAAAATGTAACAACCTATTTACCATGTGAAAGTAAAATAAAGAATAATGGATTAAGAATTGTGAACCGACTGTCATTAAAAATCGATAAAATTCCTAGAATAAAAGCGACTGGAGTTATTCGATAAAAGAAAAAAAACGAGATTTAACTTAAGAGAATGTCTTCAAACTTAAATGCTGGAAGTGAAAATTTGTTAGGCAAACAACCTTTCGTTTAACGTTTAGGATTGGACGTTTGAAGAAATAGCATAGGCAAATAAAACAACCTAACGAATAACTTTATTAATTGTTATTGTTTGAACGTATAAACTGTGAATATACATTCCAAATGTTTGTTTTGTAGTACGACCTTTTGGAAGGATCCTTGGAAGAATGTTTTTCAACCAGTTGACGTCGAATGTCAAACGTCAGAAGTCTTCAATATTTATTCGAGGGTTTATGATATTCTGGGCTTCTTCAGCTCAGGTTTAATCCGTAGATAGCTGTGTTTTCTAGAACAAAGGAAAAATATAGTAATAAAATTAGTGGAGCTACTGGTAGCGTAACCCACCGACAAGATAAGAGAAAAAGGATAAAAGTATATCACTAGTATATGATAAAAGATTTACCTTATTTTTATCCGGGCGCCATTGCATCATGCGGTTCAGCCGAGGAAGCTGTCACGCGCGATTAGACCATCCAGAGGAGGAACTCAGGATGACCACCTAACCGGGGTTAGGATTTTTACAAATAAAAAGTCAACGTGTTTTATAGGATAGAATTTATTGGTAACAAACGGAAAGCCTAAAAACACGGTAAACGAATAGAAATATATGTTCCTACTCCTACTAAGGTTCTTGGGAAGTCAATTGTAAGGAAAAGAAAAAGTTAAACCTGGGCTTTTAGATAGGTGGATCTAGAGACTAAGAGCCGCTAATATAAAATTAATGGGACATCCTACGCCTCAACGTACGGTACCGTGTGTTATAGGAAATAGGTGTTTTAGTTCTTGATTAAAGGTTTAAGACTGTCGGCTAAACGTAATAATCCTTAGTCGAAGATTTCCCTGAACATGAGATTTTGGGTTTAGGTAAATTTGGGGATTGGGGTCTTTTAAATACAATGATGCCATTTGGTGTCAGACTTGCGGATCTTCAAATGCAGTGGAAGAGCTGTCTTGATCGACGATATCCCTTAGCGAACTGCGTGGCGGGGCTCTCGATCGCGATGGTGAGCTTGCCGACCCGGAGGATGGATCCTCGCATAGAAGAGGCTGGTAAGGGCTGGGATGAGGCTCCCAGGGGTGAATTGAGGCTCCCAGAGGTGAGCTGAGGCTCCCAGAGGTGAGCTGAGGCTCCCAGGGGTGAGCCCGCTATTGGGGGAACATGCTGTGGAAGAGGGGCCGATGATTAGGGCACATCCACAGCGTGGCACCAATAGGGAATAACGCTAGGGAAAGGTGCGGAGGTCAGTAATATGTGAAAATAACTTACCAAATGAAAAGGACACTAGGCGTGCCGCAGAAAGGTTTGTAGAAACACATCCAACGCAACTCTTGCGTTCTGGGGAAACTTTATACTGCCATGATAGGTGGAACTATAAAAATTAGGGTGCTTTCTTCGTTGCAGACTTGTTCTTCAAGAACTCTAGAGTAGGAATGAATACTTTGACAGGAACGGGAACAGAAACGGACGACGGAATTTTGAAAATAGAAAGTCAAGATGATTAAAAGCAAATTGGGGATGATTAAAAACGAAACGGTGGAATTTTGAAAATAGAAGGCGAGAATTAAAAGCGAAATGAGGATGATTAAAGACGAAATGATAAAAGAGGATGAAGATAAGGTTGAAAACAGCAGCGGAACGCTGCAGTACCCTCAAACGACACAAAAAGGGGTAGGCCGGTGTAAAGAAAAGGTAGATGAAGGAGAGTAGATAAAAAGGATGACAATCTAAAGTGGTGAAACGCCACAGCAGTTGACGAGTGGAATGATTAACAATGTGATGCCATGGCTAACCATCAACCGGCCAAGGAGTAAAATGGGCGTTTGGAACTCTCAGACCGACGCGAAGGTGTTGAGACTGCAGACGGTTGCATGCACCTGAGGTCCAATGTGAAATGATAAGTAATGAAAATCTTAAATCCTAATCAACGAGTTGCTAAAAATTAGCATCAAGTCGAAATAATATAGTTAGGAGTCAAGGTAGATTAACATTAAGTTAAGATTAATAAGATGTTAAGTTAAATTAGAGTTTAGTTAAAATTAATGGGAAGTTAAGCTAAATTAGCATTAAGTTAAAATTAACCAAGAGTTATACTAAATTAGCATTAAGTTAAAATTAACCAAGAGTTAAACTAAATTAGCATTAAGTTAAAATTAACCAAGAGTTAAACTAAATTAGCATTAAGTTAAAATTAACCAAGAGTTAAACTAAATTAGCCCGGGCTTAAAGAGTTATTAATAAGGGACCTAAAACTAACATAACCTAATGGTTAACGTAGACTAACAAGTAATTCGACCAACGAGAACGATGGTTCCAATCGAGTGGTCTATTATATGCACGATGGCGACTAGTCTAACGTTTCAACACAATCCCTAAATATGTTACATTATATTTAAACTATCATAAATAACTTAACTACAATAAGCTAGGTTGATCGCGGAGTGCGAAAGCGCAAATGCTTTATAAATTTAATTGCATTCATTGAGAATGAATTAAAAAGATTCATAGGGGACGATGTTCTCGCAAACTACACTTTACCCAAAAGGAAGCGTTTGCGAAAGGAACAAGTCGCAGCAAGGCACGATTCGCGAAATGTACGTCTCGCGAAACGCACGGTTCGCCAAAATTTGCCGTCTATAGGGCTGAGCGTATAGAGGGACAAATGGCTCGTAAGTACAATGTCCTTATGCTCAATATACCTAACCCGGTGGGTTGGGATTTGAAAGAATAAAATAAATTATCCTTGGGGATAAAAAATTAACTGAAGTCCATATGAGGAACAGTTAGTCTAGTGAGTATCGACCTTAATGTCGGAAGATGGGCGACGACCTTTAAAAAATGTCAGACGTCAAAAGCAAAAGTTCGCAAAAATTGGGAGCAAAAAAATATTTTAAAACTCGGCTATGTAAAAAGGTCATAGTCAAGGAGTAAGTCTAGCCAAAAAAAATTTGTATGGCTAATTAGGCTCTAAAAAGTAGGTTTTATAAAGGGTGTTAACTTCTGCAATTAACTAATGAAGTGAACAACTGAACACTGAAATCGTGCTAACACGTAAGAGAGTGGTACTCGGTCTGTGTGGACACGGACCCACCCTAAAACGACCCAAAAACATTATTTTAAAATGTCTTTGATGTGGTATGTACCTATATGGGGCGAATCGCAATCTTCTAACTCATATACTTGGGAAGAAAGTACCCTACGAACTCTTGTTTTGATAAAACGAGGAGCGAACTTGCTGGAAACGTAGTCAGCTCCAGAAGAACGTGAAAAATTACGCCTCCAAACGATATCGCCTACATTTAATATGACCTGGCGTCTATTTTTATTATAATATCTAGAATTACGTAAGAAAGACAATGATAGATTATCTGCCACTTTGGCGTAGACTTCGTCCAAAGATGCTAGGTTCGCAGCATGGGAATCCCGACTTTCTGCCAAATTGTTGCATTGAGTCTGGTTGTGTCCATGCCTTGTATCTAGGACTATGTCTCTTCCGAACATTAGAAAATTTGGAGAAAACGAAGTGGCGAGATTAATACAAGAATTAAGGTAAAGTTTGACTTTGGGTAATAAACGGGCCCATTGTCTTTGGTTTTCACCGACTAAAATGCTCAAACAAATCACGATACTTTGATTATATCGTTCTACTGTATTGGCTTGTGGGGAATAATATGGGGTAAAAAAGGGTTGGGAATTAAATCTTATTAGAAAATTGTTGAAATAATTACTTCTGAATACAGTTGCGTTGTCGCATAAAATGCTGTGGGGAACTCCGAAGTTTAAAAATATTTCTTTTTCCAAAAGGACGCAAATAGATTTAGCGTCGATCTTTTTAAGGCTAAACAGCCAAACGTATTTTGAGAAAACGTCGACTATTGAGAGAATATATTTAAAGCCATGATAAGCCAAGGGAAGAGGACCGAAAAGATCTATTGATAGCATTTGAAGGGGGGCCGAAACTGGTTTAGGGTAAAGCATTTGGCCACGGGGCTGTGTATTAGAAATTTTGAAAGATTTACAGACTTCGCATTCGTTGAGGATTTCTGTGACGTCATAAGAGAATAATAAGTAGACAATAGTATTAAACTCCGTGTGAAAAAGATATCGGGCCTTTTTGGTAGCTTTCAGTACAAAGCAAACCTAATTTAAAAGAGACACTTTTATAGTATCAATGTGAAATGATAAAAAACTCCTTTATTCGAACGTCGAAAGCTGATAATCTAGAAAAGCAAACCTGTCATGTCAATTATGTCGATTGTGAAGAAAAAATGGACAAAATTCCAAAAAAAATTGTGTAATAAATTACACAATAAACTGCCGAATCGATAAAACTACGATAACGCTAATGTTTTCGAAAATAAGTGAGTCCTGTAGTAACGTAGACCTTTTACTAATTGATTCCGTACGTCGTTACTAAATCAACCGAAATTGCAATTCAGTCTATGGTATGGCGTAGTGGTTATTTCACTATAAATGGTGAAATAAATATAATTCAATATAAATGGTGAAATAAACATTGCAAAATGTGTGTTAGTTCTATTTACTTCCACGTGAACGAACTGACCATAGAAGAAGAATAACTTAGTGCATAAATGTCACTCCGAAACCCGAAGAAATGGAAAGTAACCAAAATGATCGCTGAGGAACCTTGGAATTAGGCAAATAACTTATCTTATTTCTGTCCTAAGTGGAAGAAAATAAAAAAAGGCTAGAAGAAATCTACCAAGATGCTGAAATAAAAATGGCGTTTATTATCGTGTCCAAACGCATTAACACTCGCGTCTTTGTGGACAGCAAGCGCCTAAAATGTAACAACCTATTTACCATGTGAAAGTAAAATAAAGAATAATGGATTAAGAATTGTGAACCGACTGTCATTAAAAATCGATAAAATTCCTAGAATAAAAGCGACTGGAGTTATTCGATAAAAGAAAAAAAACGAGATTTAACTTAAGAGAATGTCTTCAAACTTAAATGCTGGAAGTGAAAATTTGTTAGGCAAACAACCTTTCGTTTAACGTTTAGGATTGGACGTTTGAAGAAATAGCATAGGCAAATAAAACAACCTAACGAATAACTTTATTAATTGTTATTGTTTGAACGTATAAACTGTGAATATACATTCCAAATGTTTGTTTTGTAGTACGACCTTTTGGAAGGATCCTTGGAAGAATGTTTTTCAACCAGTTGACGTCGAATGTCAAACGTCAGAAGTCTTCAATATTTATTCGAGGGTTTATGATATTCTGGGCTTCTTCAGCTCAGGTTTAATCCGTAGATAGCTGTGTTTTCTAGAACAAAGGAAAAATATAGTAATAAAATTAGTGGAGCTACTGGTAGCGTAACCCACCGACAAGATAAGAGAAAAAGGATAAAAGTATATCACGAGTATATGATAAAAGATTTACCTTATTTTTATCCGGGCGCCATTGCATCATGCGGTTCAGCCGAGGAAGCTGTCACGCGCGATTAGACCATCCAGAGGAGGAACTCAGGATGACCACCTAACCGGGGTTAGGATTTTTACAAATAAAAAGTCAACGTGTTTTATAGGATAGAATTTATTGGTAACAAACGGAAAGCCTAAAAACACGGTAAACGAATAGAAATATATGTTCCTACTCCTACTAAGGTTCTTGGGAAGTCAATTGTAAGGAAAAGAAAAAGTTAAACCTGGGCTTTTAGATAGGTGGATCTAGAGACTAAGAGCCGCTAATATAAAATTAATGGGACATCCTACGCCTCAACGTACGGTACCGTGTGTTATAGGAAATAGGTGTTTTAGTTCTTGATTAAAGGTTTAAGACTGTCGGCTAAACGTAATAATCCTTAGTCGAAGATTTCCCTGAACATGAGATTTTGGGTTTAGGTAAATTTGGGGATTGGGGTCTTTTAAATACAATGATGCCATTTGGTGTCAGACTTGCGGATCTTCAAATGCAGTGGAAGAGCTGTCTTGATCGACGATATCCCTTAGCGAACTGCGTGGCGGGGCTCTCGATCGCGATGGTGAGCTTGCCGACCCGGAGGATGGATCCTCGCATAGAAGAGGCTGGTAAGGGCTGGGATGAGGCTCCCAGGGGTGAATTGAGGCTCCCAGAGGTGAGCTGAGGCTCCCAGAGGTGAGCTGAGGCTCCCAGGGGTGAGCCCGCTATTGGGGGAACATGCTGTGGAAGAGGGGCCGATGATTAGGGCACATCCACAGCGTGGCACCAATAGTGAATAACGCTAGGGAAAGGTGCGGAGGTCAGTAATATGTGAAAACAACTTACCAAATGAAAAGGACACTAGGCGTGCCGCAGAAAGGTTTGTAGAAACACATCCAACGCAACTCTTGCGTTCTGGGGAAACTTTATACTGCCATGATAGGTGGAACTATAAAAATTAGGGTGCTTTCTTCGTTGCAGACTTGTTCTTCAAGAACTCTAGAGTAGGAATGAATACTTTGACAGGAACGGGAACAGAAACGGACGACGGAATTTTGAAAATAGAAAGTCAAGATGATTAAAAGCAAATTGGGGATGATTAAAAACGAAACGGTGGAATTTTGAAAATAGAAGGCGAGAATTAAAAGCGAAATGAGGATGATTAAAGACGAAATGATAAAAGAGGATGAAGATAAGGTTGAAAACCGCAGCGGAACGCTGCAGTACCCTCAAACGACACAAAAAGGGGTAGGCCGGTGTAAAGAAAAGGTAGATGAAGGAGAGTAGATAAAAAGGATGACAATCTAAAGTGGTGAAACGCCACAGCAGTTGACGAGTGGAATGATTAACAATGTGATGCCATGGCTAACCATCAACCGGCCAAGGAGTAAAATGGGCGTTTGGAAAGTCCAAATGAAAAGGACACTAGGCGTGCCGCAGAAAGGTTTGTAGAAACACATCCAACGCAACTCTTGCGTTCTGGGGAAACTTTATACTGCCATGATAGGTGGAACTAGAAAAATTAGGGTGCTTTCTTCGTTGCAGACTTGTTCTTCAAGAACTCTAGAGTAGGAATGAATACTTTGACAGGAACGGGAACAGAAACGGACGACGGAATTTTGAAAATAGAAAGTCAAGATGATTAAAAGCAAATTGGGGATGATTAAAAACGAAACGGTGGAATTTTGAAAATAGAAGGCGAGAATTAAAAGCGAAATGAGGATGATTAAAGACGAAATGATAAAAGAGGATGAAGATAAGGTTGAAAACCGCAGCGGAACGCTGCAGTATGTGTTAATTTTTTTCGAAAAAGAATTAGCTTAGCTGAATTTAGGGCTATCTACGGAAACCGTACTATTATTGCTCTTTATTTAAGAAATTTGATAAGACAAAACTAAAGTATAAATGCATCTTTTTTTTATTTTAATATACTAATTGGGGTGTATGAAGAATTGCGCTTATTCTGTGACATGATGTATAATGTAATCTATTTAGGGCCGTTTTTCCAATCGTCAGATAAATCATAGCTGGAGAATATATTGATGCTGTCACTGTCTGATACAATAGAAAGGAAAAGTGACAGGTGATGTTTATTCTTCAGCTAACTTTTAACTGACTATTGAATACCTTTAAAAAAATAAGTATTTTTATTTTATTGGTAACTGTACTTTTGGCGAAAAAAGGGGCTATTGAAACAAAATAAAAACAATCGGAGCAGTGGGAAAAAATATTCCCACTCGTCCTACCAATCGGAGTTCCGATCGGAGGACTGGGAACAACCCGAAAAATCAGCCCTTAAGCGAATGCTAACTAGGTACACCTAAGCGAATAAGTTTTTATTTGGCTGGAGGGACAGAGCATTGTCGGATTTTTTCTTTTTTCTTTGTATAGTGTACTTACTTTACTTGTAGACCGCCCATTTGTACTCTTTTATCATTGTGTCACTTATTGCATATTTTTATTGGTGTACTACTTGTTTTGTTCTTACTTACCTTTTAAAGCACTTAAGTAAGTATAATAAACCTATCTTAGCAAAACAACATAATATATTTCTATGTAATCACCGGTTTCTATCAAATAGCCGGTCACCTTAACATAGTATATGTTATTACTTATTACATTGCGCAGTAAAGGCGTTAATGACTGGTATTAGATCCTGTTACACACAACAGAGTAGCCATTAACATATTTATTAGATGTAATCTTATCAATTTGTAACTTGAATAACATATAACATACAAGGTGTGTTCGTTATGAGAATAGATCTTTATTTTCGAGAATCATGGTGGTACATTGATGTCGTATCAGTTGAATTACCGCCACCATGTAAAGGAATTCTGAGGTGGTTTAGTCATCACTATCACTACATAGTATAAAACAAAGTCGCTTTCTCTGTCCCTATTTCCCTATGTCCTTATAACCCTATGTCCCTTTGTATGCTCAAATCTTTAAAACTACGCAACGGATTTTGATGCGGTTTTTTTTATGGATAGAGTGATTCAAGAGGAAGGTTTAAGTGTTAGCATTGCACCCGTGCGAAGCCGGGGCGGGTTGCTAGTATTGAATCTATATATATAAAAATGAATCCCTTTTTCCCTTGGTCACGGCATCACGCGTTAATGGCTGAACCGATTTGGCTGAAAGTTGGTGGGGAGGTAGCTTAGAACCAGGAGACGGACATAGGATACTTTTTATTCCGATATTCCCACGGGAACGGGATCTACGCGGGTGAAACAGCGGGGCGCTGCTAGTATTGAATAAGGAAGAAAGAAAGAAACAAACTTTATTCGGCATAAACAAAAATAAATAGAAATTCCGGTAGCACGCATAAGAACAATTTTATACCTCAGCTCAGCATAATGCCACAGCCAGGGCTGAGGCGCTGATTCTCAGATGCAGCCGATAATTTCTGGTATAGTTGTGTTGCATCTGTGAAGCTAGCAACTGATGATAGAAGACAGTGATGTAAGCAAATAGAAACCTTTGATAACATCGTCTTATCCATCTGTGTGTCAGTTTGATATTGGGTACGGTAGTCAAAGGTTTTGATTGGAATACTATTGGCCAGCATATTCATGTCTGGCAAAGGCTATATAGGATACAGCATAGAGAATATTATTGTCTGGAAATGGCTTTAGATATAGGATACAGCTTAGAGTAACAAGGGTTGCTACAATAGGTTTAGTTTACTGATAGTAATAGGGTTGGTAATAGAGCAGTGATAGACCGAAAGTTAAAGAGCCGGCTGAAAATCAGTGAGGCTCGGGTTCGAATCCTGGTACCAATGAGTTTTTCAAAACTTATGTACATATTTATCACTAGCTCGACGGTGAAGGAAAACATCGTGAGGAAACCCGTTGGTTTCAGAATTAATTATGAGACATGTGTAAACAGACCCGGTCCGACGATGGGCTCACCACCTATCACGTTTAGGGGTCCAATATATCTCGTGAAATGTGGTTATATCCAGTAATGGAATACCTCTGCCTACCCCCGTCGGGGTTGAAAGGTGAGAGTTTTTTTTTAAATTGTATAGAAGAAGTGCGCCCGCGCCGCGCCCGCGCCCCGCTGTCTCAGTATGTCTCACGTCGCACCTCTTCTATACATTTTGTATGAAATATCAAAGAAGTAGCACTCGCAGCAGACTCGCACTACAAATGTAAAGCTTCATGTGCTCTTAACTGTACTCACTATATTTTCCATAAAGTAATTTAACATAATATCATGAAAATAAAACATAGGTTTACTCAGCAAAGTTCATTATTATAGGTAAAATACAATACAATACAATAACTCTTTATTGTAACACCAAAATCCACTCAATATTGATACCAACATTAACTAAAGTACAATGGGCGGTCTTATCGCTTTTAGCGATCTCTTCCAGACAACCTTAGGATGGATAAAACTGAGAGATTAGAACTAGGGTAGACGGTGCACTTTATATTATTGAACATACTCTTAAACGAATAAATATATTGGTATAAATATATACATAATAATATATATTAAATAAATTAACAAGAATAGAAAATACTTACACACATTCGCACATACTTGAGGATAAAAAATTATTATTAATAATAATGCATAATTATAACATAAATAGAGCAGAAAAATAATTTATATCAGTGCTTGCAAGATAGTGAGCCTTCAGTCGAGTTTTAAAAATGTGAATCGATTCAGCACTTCTGACTTACAGGGGTAATGGGTACATAAAAATAATTGCAAAGGTATACCTAAAATTTGTTTCTAAAAGTAACTCATTTGACTAGGCAGTCAAATACCCCATTTTAGTTAAATAACTTTTATCTTCCAATATATTGTTAGGTATTGCAAAAAAGAAGACTAATTAATCTTCTCAAAAACCCTTACCTTTGAAGAAGAGCACACGCGGTGTCGCATTGCGTCAGAAGTAGCTGAGAGTTGCTCCGCACGTCCGTAGAAATAAATAAAAAAAAATTTGGGGCACCCTGTATCTACACGTAGCTATTACTTAAAATCACATTTCAAATGTCAATTTTAATGGGAATAAGAAGTAATGAAACAACCATAAATTAATGACTTAATATACTACATCTATTAAACAGTCGATGATTCAACCGCTCTATTAACAAAGACAACACAGTTAATAGATCCTGCATGAACGCAAACGCTACTAAGGCTGACACACACATACGTTGCGAAAACTTGACTTGCGTAAAATACCATTCGGCGTTGTAAGCTTTGAAACCCAAAATCGCAACAGATTGCTAGTTTCATCATTTGGCTTCATTCCACAATATATTGTCAATTCAGTACGTTATAAAAAGTAGAATTAAGCCAGTCTTCTGGGTACTGTCCCACATATATATATATAGTTGTTAATGGTGTTTAACCTGTTGGCAGACCTGTTAAATAAATAAATATAAAATAAATATAAATATATTAGGTATGAATAAAAATAAAAATTTTAACCGACTTAAAAAAGGAAGAGGTTATCAATTCGTCTGTATGTTTTTTTTTATGTTTGTTACCTCAGAACTTTCGACTGGGTGAACCAATTTGGATGATTATTTTTTTATTTAAAAGCTGTTGCTTCCAGATTGGTCCCATTTCAATTTCGTCTAGTTATGACAACGGCATCCATGAGAAAACCATATAAGTTGAAGATTGAAGTCGGTTTTTTATTCTTTATTATTATTTTTTTGTTACAAAATCGAATAAATTCGGCGCCTAAGACATTCATTTCTAGGGCCAATACCTATTAATCTGAGAGACAACACCGCAATCGCAAAATAATATCTTGTGTATGCGTTGTGTATTCGCACTACATCGCATGGGCTTTTAGCCTCTAAATACCTTGCAGCTTCATAAATTAACCCTAGAGGTAACAAACACGAACAAGCATCGCAATAACCAGTATTTATTCGACCAAAACTCTGTAAACAAAACGGCTCGCTCCCGCATAATGCCATCCAATCGGTTTCCAGTATAGCTCACCAAAGGGACGGTGGAAAACAAGATAAAACACCTCAAGATAAAACCATGGGCACGACTGAAACATCTTTCACTTGCAGCCAGCCATCGATGACCTCAGCAGAATTATTTGATCTATTTTTTGTAGGTTACTGTAAGGATGTAAGGGTTTCCTAGTACTGGAAATGGCTTGGGTAGTATTGACAATCCTTCTGGATTGGTTAGAGATGTGCATATATTTTTTTATATCTACACTTCTACACAAATATTTTAAAGATGAAAGATTTGTATTTTTGTACCTTTTTTACGAATAAACTCAAAAAATACTAGACCGATTTTAAAAATTCTTTCACCGATGGTAAGCTACATTATCACTGAGTAACATAGGCTATATTTCATTCCCGTATTCACACGGGAACGGAAACTACGAGGGTGAAACCGCGCAGAACCGCTAGTATAAGATATTTGGCAAAATATAGAAGTTCATAGGGGACGAGATAAAGCATGTCATGCGGACGGAAGTAAGATTTAATTTTAGATTAAGGAGAATTTTTTAAGTGTTGTTCTCAATAAAAAGTGTCATATGTGTTATTCTGATTTGTAAGCGATATAACTGCAAAGTTTCATCAAAATCCGTTGAGCAGCCTAACAAACATCCGTCCATCCTCACAAACTTTCGCATTAATCTGTAGGATCTGCGTGACAGCCGCGTGGCGTTTGTATTTTTGTTATGAAGTATGAAAATGTATGAGCGCCTACGTCACGCTGCCTTCGCGCTGCCGCCGCGCTGCCGACGCGCTGCTAGCGGCCTTAGCCCCAATTCCATTAAATGTCTACGGTTATAGTTGGATAACAATGACATGTCAATGGTTAGTCAATGGTATTATTTGTATACGAAAAGTGCCAAATAGACCATTGACTGAACATTGACAACCAAAATGTACGAGTCATGTTAAACAGGGCCCCAATTCCACACACAAAAATGTAGTTCCTCGACGGTCCCAGAATTAATCCTGAGACATTTGTACAGTCAACAAAGTTGTTAGGGTTACATGACCAGAAACTAAGATTCAGTTTTCTCTTAAAGCCAAACAAAATAAATAAACAATAATCAATAAGATTTATTTATGACTACTCCAGAAAAATTAGTTCTTAGTTACTGGCCATGTAACCCTAACAACTTTGTTGACTGTACCATCGCACCGGTCGATGGTAAACTACATATAAAGACATGAGCATATATATATTTTTTGATATTAAATTATGTGACAAAATTTACACACGGCTTTTCAGTCCCAAGGTAAGGCAGATGTACTATGGGTACTAAAACTGATAAACATACTTGAATAAATATGAAACCCAGACACGAAGCCAAGGGACATGTTCGTTCATGCACACAAATCTCACAAGCGGAGATCGAACCCGCGACCTCAGACTCAGAAGGCAGAGTCACTACCAACTGAGCCAACAGCCAGCCTTTTTTTCATTTTGATATATCGTAGGTATCCATCCTCTCTATATCCTTGGAATGCTCTCCCCACCCGTGGTATAGGCAAGTCGATCTTCGTTTGTCTTACGAGACGGTTATTGAACTTTCAGCTTTGAGTCTTGTTCACGCGTGTTTATACCTGGCTAGGTGTTTGCTACGGTTTTGCTTGACCTAGATTACCATTACGGATATTGTAAACTGTAGATATATGTTATACGCTTACTTAACAAACGATAAAATGTTATGTACCATCAACAGTGACATTTTCTTAAATTCACAACATAAGTAATTATTTTAAAGTAATGGATTAATTAAAACATAATTATTAACTTTTACAAGCGACTAATGGGCAACTAAGGTAGCACGTAAACACAACTTAAAAACTATCTGTTACAAAAGGCCTTTTATAATATAGAAGAATTCATTGGAGATAAGGATAAGTCACAGCCGTGCCATATTAATATCTTTATAATATATAAACTGTTTTGTAAGATATATAGATTATAGTAGATTTTCATAGATTGTATATTATAAATAATAACAACTGGTCTGATGTTACCTAGCATATTTTAGTTTAGGTAGAATAAGATAACTTAGAAAATAACTTTAGTTACCTAGTAACCTTTCTCTATTGCAGTGCCCCTGCGGGGTATCACATGTGTTGGATGTACCTAATATTAAGTAGGTACCAAAATGTACTCATAAATGTGATAAGCAAAATAAAGAATTGAATTGAACACGTAAGGATGTATAGATACTACCGCTAAAATAGAATAAAAATATTTTATGTACAGACACGGCCTCGTTACAGTTTTATTATATTATGTGGAGATATAGATTGTTACGTCAGATTGTGTTTTTAATCATTTGTAACTGTAATGTAATGTATTGCTAAAAATATGTTCGTCCAAATCAAAACATGGCACATCTAAAACGCATTTTTGAGTAATAGGTAGGTATATGTGATTTTTTGTTCATAATTTGGTATTCGGCATTCGGCCTAATAGTTTGTAATATTCGGCCGAATACTGAATACTGACCGAATATTCGTAGCATCTCTAGCGGATAAATTCTTAAGCCAAACATCCTCTGCTTGACTCCAATAAATAAATAAAATAAAAAAATAAAAATTGTCACGCCTTTCATCCCCGAAGGGGTAGACAGAGATATTCCATTATTGGATATACCCACATTTCACGAGATACATTGGACCCCTAAACGTGATAGGTGGTGAGCCCATCGCCGGACCGGGTCTATTTACACGTCTCAGAATTAATTCTGAGACCTGCGGGTTTCCTCACGATGTTTTCCTTCACCGTCGAGCTAGTGATAAATATGGACGTAAGTTTTTGAAAAACTCATTGGTACGTGCCAGGATTCCAACCCGAGCCTCACTGATTTTCGGCCGGCTCTTTAACCGTAAAGGCTATCACTGCTCTCTCTCCTATAAATCCTCTCAAACGAAATAGGTTAATTTTGCATTCGTTTAACATTGGGGTTTGAATACGTTAGTTCTATGTACACATTGTTGCGTGCTCCTTCTAGTTAACAATGAGCTGGTGTGTGCTCTGGAAAGTGTGTTTTGTGGACAGGGAGGCATTCGGGGAATTGCAGTGGTCAGTGCTATTGATTAAACATCAAAGTTAGAATTTGCGATGATTAATTCAATTGGATCTACCTCTGTTTCTTGCACTATAGAATCGTTGGAAGGTCTTCTGAATTATCGTCTATAGAGGATGCCCCGCGGTGTTCTCAACCGAATCCAGTTTATTACCGTTCCCGTGGGAAATTCTAAAAATCTCTTCATAGCGGTTGCCTAAGACAGACACTTGCATACCGTATTTCAAGTTTTACCGTTGCGGGATAGAGCGTATTTCTTTTTTAAACAGTTTTATATTTTCCCCTGAGAATAAAATATTTTGCTGTTGTATAAAGTCTAAATCTTGAATCAGTTACTCAGTTATCTTTACACCAAATTTCATTAAAATCAGACACAGACACACAAAGACAGACAAAAGAGAGAGAAGAGAAATGTCAACCTGTTGCCAATCGCCTCCCCTTAGTCTATTCTGGACCTAAAGGCTTGCATTGTTCGTTCATATCGTTATTTGCTAATTAATGTTTATCTGTATAATTTCAAACACGATTATTTTTACTCATTCATTGACAACTATACTTAAACACTTAAACAAAAATCTACTACTACATTACTAAATATTGGTACTAAATTAAAACCCCTCCCAAATACGTACCCGTTAGGCTACTGAAGCTGCATATCCCGGGGCTGAGTGTATTTTGCTGTGGAATTCAATATTGCAGTATAATTACTATGTTCCGTAGTTTCACTGTTATTTATATACAAGTACAAGCTGCTAGTTTATTCAATAAGTTCACCGTTAAACTTTAACTATAGGTATACCATTTCAACAAATATATACATAAATATATGCTCACGTATTTATCTCCGAAGGGGTTGTCATTGCATAAGTATTAAATTACTGTACTGCATTTGGAACCAACTACTCGTCGGTGGAGATGGGCTGCTGTTTACATACCAACTTCATGGACGAGTTTAGAGTGTTATTAGACTTTCTAAGTGCACCTTTAGTATCTACAGAAAATACCTAAATGATTTTTGACTTGACATGATTATAATCAGTGAGCTTTCGGTTCAAATCCTGGCATGTACCAATTAATTTTTCAAAACTTACGTACATGTTTATTACTAGTGTAACCCAATTTAGTATTAAGAAACAATTGATTAAAATAATATTGTGTTGAGGAGTTTCTTGCCCCGCTTCTTCTCCTCAATCATACATGCTGTAGCGCTGGAGTTAAAATGATGTTCAATAAGTGGACTTGTAAGTTCCTACTTTGAATAAAACATTTTGACTTTCACTAGCTCGACGGTGAAGGAAAACATCGTGAGGAAACCCACAGGTCTCAGAATTAATTCTGAGGCATGCGTAACAGACCAGTAGGCGTATTCAGGGAGCTTCGATATTCGATATGGGAAAATCTGTCGAACACTTTCGAGATGGGCTGTTGGTATCGAAAACATTCGAGATGGGCTGATGTTGGTGTCGAAAATTAATGTCATATGTGACATAAGGATTTGGAAAATTTTCCGTGGCTGTCAGAAACGTCTAGAATAAAGTTTCCGAAGTCGATTAATTCGACTTCGGAAAATTTTTCACTCGAGCTGAATCGAACGGAAACGGTTTCGAGTCTCCGTGAATACGTCCGCCGGTCTGGCGATGGGTTCACCACCTATCACGTTTAGGAATTTCCAGAAATAGAATACCTCTGATCTCCTCGGGGATGGAAAGCGTGTTTTTATTATTATTTTGTTATTATGAAGGTATTTAAGTTTTCGAAAAGCTCATTAGTAATTATGCTGTCTCCTGGGTTCGATCCCGAGATTCACTAATGCTTATATAATTATAGATGTTTAACTTTAAGTAAATAATAGATCGTATGCAAATACTGATCTAATATAAACAGACCTCACTATAGAACTAGCAACATATTAGCCTATCTCTACTTTCCAGACACATGAGTAACGAACTATAACAGAATAGACAAATACTAACCCGGCTCTGTTAACCCCCGCGACAAAGAGGGGTGATTTTTCACGCTCTCGCCTTTTTATCATAGTAGTGTAGGACAGGACCGTATCAAGGGTTAACCCCCGTGTTTTTACTGTAAATACCAAAAGATCATCACAAGCATCATTATGATCCTCATCAGCTTACATTTGTCCACTGCTGGACATAGGCCTCCCATAATGAGCGCCATAGCGCCCTGTCTTCAGCTCGCCGCATCCAGCGTCTGCCTGCAGCCTTTCGCAGATCGTCATCCCATCTGGCCGAAGTTAACATCGTAGCACCCAAATCGACTAACCTCGTAAGTCTCTCAACCACGCAAACATATATGTTTCTAAAGAGTCGTATCTTCTTCTTTTACGTAATACATTGGTATATTATAAAGAGGAAAGATTTTATTTTATTTTGTTTTGTTATATAGGCTCCGAAACTACTGAATCGATTTAAAAAAAATAGTTCACCAATGGTAAGCTTTCTTTTCATTGAGTAACATGGGCTATAATTTTCCCATGGGAACGAGATTCACGCTGGTTAAATCAAGCGCAAGAGCTAGTCACTACATAGTATAAAACAAAGTCGCTTACTCTTTCCCTATATCTCTATATCCCTATGTCCCTATGTTATTATATTTTTTTACTATTAGTATATTTTTTTACTATTAGTATATTTTTTTACTTTGTCTGGGGACTTTGTCCCTGGAGGACAAAGTCCCCAGACAAAGTAAAAAAATATGTCCGTCTCTTTTTGTCCTGCACCGCCCCTCGGTGTCCGCGATTATTCGGGGGACTTTTTGTACGCCATACTTTTAATCCCTCGTGTGCGTTACTCGATACAGTTGTAAGCGTTCTATTTTGGCGGACAAAAAAATACGGGGACAAAGTCCGTCGTCTGCGCAGGCTATAAATCTTTAAAACTATGCAACGGATTTTGATGCGGTTTTTTTAATAGATAGAGTGATTCAAGAGCAAGGTTTTTGTGTTAGCATTGCACCCGTGCGAAGCCGGGGCGGGTCGCTAGTCTTCTATAAAATATAAAAGAAGGTACTGACTGCCTGATCAATCCACGCATAAAACCGCTATAGATCCAAAACAAACCAATCAGAACACAAGCCAAACCCTCAGGGCTAGAAAGTTAAAATTTCACACACGTATTCCTCTTACTTAAAGGATTTTTCAAAAGCGACCCGACTGCGTTTTTTTACTCTTTAGGGTCGCACTACATCTGCGGAACGTTCAGCGCCGAAGGTTACGTGAACAACATACATTGACGTTTCACTTTAAAGATAAATGGAGGAGCCACCCGCGTCAACCGTAATGTACATGTTGTTCACCGAGCCTTCGGCGCTGTACGTTCCGCAGATGTGGCGCTTAGAGTTCTATGTTATTCCGGATATAAATTCGGAGTACGCCCCTGGTATTGACTCCCTCACCCGGGTAAACAATTGTAATCCGGATGATCCGGCCAACAATAGGTTATGTGGCGAATGCGGCGTCTTCCTGTCGGAAAACGACTTGGCAGCTACACGAGTGAATTGGTACACGAATTTATTAGTCAGACCTTATGCCTAAAGGGTTTGGCAGGAATATGTTATTTTAGAACCACCTACTAAATTTTTTAAATGAATAAACACGGTTATTTAGTCCCAAACTAGGCAGGGCCTGTACTATGGGTAATAAACAACTGATAAACATACTTAAATAAGTACACTGAAAAAAATGTCATTTCGGCGTAATCATAAAATAACGTGACGTTGTTCTAAAACAGGTGCATTATCGTAAAATAAGGAAATAATAGGTTAATACTATGCTATAATCGAAATATATTAGTTGGAATCGAATTGTTTGAGTAAGTAATGCGATATTATGATTCTTAGTATCGTAAAAATTTGTCACACAATATAATATTCTCTTCTTCAAATAATAACTCACTGTACTATAAATTTGTATGATATTGATAAAGTAAGATTATAATTATAAAACACAATGACACCGTCGCCGTATTTTTATAGATTTCCTAGTTGAATATGAAGAAGTATCACCGAAAATACGATGAAGTCCTAGCACCACATTTAATTTTATAGAAGAATGTGAATCCTACTAAAATTGATTACAGAATCTTATTTTTAGAGTAAGCATCATATTATATAGTGATGATTACTAAAATACGACTACAGAATCTCATCTATGAGTATGCATAACATTCTGTGTGATTCCTTAAAAATAATATGATGACAGCACTTTCGGCGCTAGCTCCAATCGCTCCATTCCGCTCACATAATTATAACAAAGACATGATATTTTTTAATTCTTCGTAATCATAAAATAACGTGACGTTTGTCTAAAACTGGAGCATTGTCGTACAATAAAAAAAAATAGGTAAATATTACGCTATAATCGAATTAATAAGTTAAGTTGGAATAGGAAATGCGATATTATAATACTTAGCATCGTAAAAATTGGTCACACAATATAATATTCTATTTTTAAATAATATCTCACTGTACTATAAATTTGTATGATATTTATAAGTAAGATTATAAACATAAAACACAATGACACCGTCACCGTACTTATATAGATTTCCTAGTTGAATATGAAGAAGTATCACCGAAAATACGATGAAATCCCAGCATCATATTATTTAATATTACAGTCATATTATTTTATGCGCTAAGCATATTAATATAAGTGACACTACATAGAACGCGCCAATAGACGGCCGAGTTCTAAACCGCGCTATCGAAGTTTTCTAATGAGTTTGTATAAATACAACTGTCCAACATCAACCGTTGGACCGCGGTCCCCAGGCACGATCACTTCGCCTGGCGGAAGATCTTCCCTTTTCACGATGGAGATTCCACCTCCACTCCTCCATACTCCTCTGACCCTCGACACCTGGAGTAGACCTAACTGATGATCATCGGCAAATAGGTAGTAGAAAAATAATAGTGGAACACACTTACTAGTTTTAACGCACACGTAACGCAAACAAGTGTTGTCATACGTTCTCGATAGATGGCGCCATGGTCGAATTAAAACGCACTATCGTTTGACTCAGGGTTTAGATATAAGTAGTTAAGATGCATTTGACATTGTATGCACTCCGCCGATGAGTGCAAGATTTCATTAGTATAGAGAGAGGTTCCCTCCCCGGATCTTTTGGACACCTTTGAAATATCTGGATCAGGGAATTTCTGGCACTATTTAGGAAGAGTTGTTTGACATTATCAGAACAGCTGAATTCCATGGTGAGGCTTCTAACTTGACAGTCTCCCCCACCGAGCCTAGCGTGTTACAATTTTACAAAACTGGAAATATGAGGAAGTCCTCGATAAATAGTAAAAAAAATAATAGGACATAATAACTGGAGGTACTATCGAAAAAAGTTCTGCCTGATACACCTAAGTGTCATTTTAGCGAGCAGCTATCTTTTCCCACCCGTGGCGAGAAAGCCCTCACTTATAGTAACAATGACAATTAGAAAAAAGTGTTTCTTTCATGTTTATGACCGTAAAGTGTCGATGAATGGATCGGAATAGAAAAAAAGACGGTTTTACTGGCTTCTCATTGTTTAACTCTAATTAGGGTCGGGGTAATAAAATTGGAGCTTACAAGCGACAATTCTTCCAAATGTATCAGGCTTAGCGTTTGCTGATAGTACGAGGAAGTCATCGATAAATAGTAGGAAATATAATAGTACGTAACTCGAGATATGATGAAAGCAAACATAAATAGTAGTAAACATAATCACATTATGTATGCTCGTCCGACTAAAGCCATGGTGACACGTCATCTTAAATGCAGTTATCATCATCAGACGTGTTATCATCTTTCTTTTTGGTGATATCAGTATTCTCCGTCCTTGAGGTGAATTCATCTTACTTAACCTGATTTCACGTCTTTTATGATTACCAGTTTTCTCAGTGTATAAAACGACCAGACACGAAGTCAACAGACATGTTCACGCACACAAATGTTGGCCCCGAGCGGGGATCGAACCTGCGACCTCCGATTCAGAATACCCACAGGGCACTACCAACTGAGCCAACAGGCCCGTCAATTACCAGTGCTATGGCCTACATTGGATCTCTAAACGGGTGGCAAGCCTACCCTGGACCGGTGTGATGCTATACAAGCCTCAGAATCAATTTTGAGGACTTCGGGTTTCGGTCGAGTAGGGTCGAGCTATTGATAAATATATACCAAGTTTTTAAAAAACTTATCCAGAACTTGAATCTGAGTCTCGCAATGAGAAGCAAGCTCCTTAATCCAAGGATATCACTGATCCATTTAATAATCTGTGTGTAGGTATACAAATGTTTATTGAACACCAGCTTACCAGACAGATGTTGTCTTGTACAACTGTCAGTTATAGTTAGGGAGGCGAGGTAGCTAAATGGCGTAATTCAACGGCGCCGTCGAGACCTATCAAAATCGAAAGATAATATAATTAAAAATAAAAAAATAATCTCACGCCTTTCATCCCCGAGGGGGTAGGCAGAGGTATTCCATTACTGGATATACTAACATTTCACGAGATACGTTGGACCCCTAAACGTGATAGGTGGTGAGCCCATCGCCGGACCGGGTCTGTTTACACATGTCTCAGAATTAATTCGGAGACCTACGGGTTTCCTTACGATGTTTTCCTTCACCGTCGAGCTAGTGATAAATATGTACGTAAGTTTTTGAAAAACTCATTGGTACATGCCAGGATAAAATAATTTCAAAAAGAAAAGGTCGTATGGTAAAAACCATTTTAGCGGTGGGTTTGGCGTGTACGGTTTTTCAAAAATGTTAAAAAAAAACAGTTACTTTGGCATTCTCGAGCGCGTCAGATATTCATACTACGTATGCCCCAAGTGCCTCTGATAGCAACGGTATACTAATCTGCCGATTTGCGTGGTGGGGGTAGGCATATAAAGTACCCAAGTAACACATTTTTAGACAAATAGCTTGCATATAGTATTTTTTTGGAAACTTTAGTAATAAAATCCACCGTGATTAAGTTCTATATAGGTGGTTAGAACCTATAAGCAACCTGTATGTTACAAAAGGGAGAAAAATTGCAGCTTATTTATAGATGCAAAAGAGATGCATAAGAGTTCGAATTGTTACCCTGAGTGGCACTTGGAACTAAGGGTGCAAATTGGGCGCTGTGAATGAATGATTGAACTTAAAGCGATACCGTTCAGTCTTTGAGTAACACATGAGATCTTATTTTCGGTGGAGATGAACATGGACGTATTGTGTTGTGAATTGTGACAGTTGGATTATTGCATCTATTTGATTAGTATTAAAAATGTATGTGTTTAAAGCAAGATAACATCATTTAGCCCTTGCAAATGTTTTTTTATCGTGAAACCATGGTATATTTACTCAGTAAATTTTGATGCGCCTTCGATCTAATCAAAAATGAGCAAAACATATGCGTTGATCAAATAAATAAGATAATACTTTATAATAATTTGGTCGTTAAAAACCTAAGATTACGGTTTCACGAAACGTACGTATAATGTCAAACTACATGAGAAACAGTTATCAAATCTCATTCTATTTTATGTTATTGTAAGAAAATACCATTCAACAAGATGCTTTTCAAGGACTCCATTTTTAAACATGGCGATTTCAAATAGACCTTGCATCAAGCAAGTAGTTGCAGTAGCAAGTAGTTTTTTTTAATACGTCATAAATTGTAAACCGCAATTTACCTTTCATTCGGTTTTTATACATAACGGTATGGAGCCCTTAGTGCGCGAGTCCGACTCGCACTTGACCGGTTTTTGTCTTTTAGATTTGTTAGATCTTAAGTAGTTCTAAATGAGAAAAAATTGTTGCTTAAGGTTTTCAAGAACCATCTTTTGCAACCGATCTACGCGTTACAGTGACATATTAGAGTATGTTAGACCTTACAAAGGCAATTACACTAGGTTCCAAATGAGCTGCAAAAATAACTCTTGAGCCACTACAGGTGATAAATAACTCATATATACTACTTATTTAGTACTAAAGATGCCAAATAAGGAAAAAATACTACCTATTAGGGAACAGTTCTTTAGGGGGGATTTTAAGACGTCATATTATGATTCTTTGAGTTCTATAAGAGAGAAAATTAAAACCTTTATGCGTTTACAAGTAATAAGTTCGCCCTAAAGCTACCATAAGTAATAAAGCAGGAAAAAAATCACTCAAAAGCCACTGTTAGTGATAAGAGTTACTCATTTGCAAATTCGAGTGCGGTTTGCATCTATAAGTAATACCGTACACTCTTGCATCACTTATATGATACTTACAGTTACAAAATAAGTTCCAAAATTCACTAACGTGCTACTTGGGTAGTCAAAAATGCAAAAAAAAATTTACTCGAGCGCGTCAGATTTTTTAAGGGGTGTTAAGTAGGCCCCAAGGAAGCTCCCTTTAAAAAACTGACGATTTCGGCGTGACGATAAGTTACGATGATTTTTTGAAAATGCAAAAAAAAAGTTCTTTTGAAATACTCGAGCGCGTCAGATTTTCATAGGGGAGGTTTATCTCGGTAATCTGACAAAAATGTTGGTGGGTTCTCTTAATCTGACCGAAAAAGGTTTTTTGGTTTCTTTTTTTTTCTTTCTTTCTCCTTGATAAAACGGGGAATGATATATACACACACCGGCACAATTAGCGGAACAGAAAAAAAAAGGAGAAAAAAGAGGGAATTTAGAACAATGAATGTAATTTTTAAACAATGTATTATTTAAAATGAAACAACAATTAAATTAACATGTTTTGACATTTATTTGTAACACCATACTTAAAATTTTATAAAAATAAAAATTAAATTAAACAAAATGCATTTTTCTTCGATTTTTAATTATAGAGAAACAGCAGAAAATTCAAGATTTTCCAAAGTTTAACAACAATTTCAATGACTGTTCAATATCGAGTGTTTCCTCCTCGTGCTCTGATGAGGGTTTCCATCCGTCTGGGCATGCTGCGGATGATGTTATCAATGGTTTCTTGGGGCAACCTCTGCCATTCTTCAAGTAATGCGTTTCGCAACTCGTTGAGATTATTGGGAGGGGGCATTCTTGACTTTACACTCCTCTTTAGCAAGTCCCAGACGTGTTCTATAGGGTTCATATCGGGGGACCGTGCTGGCCACTCCATCACCGTTATACCAACATGGTTTAGGTATGTCTGTACTGTGCGAGCACTGTGAGCCCGAGCATTATCCTGCATTAGAATGAAGTTGTTACCAATAAAGGGGGCAAATAGCACAACATGTTCTTCTAAAATCTCCCTGATATACCGATCAGCATTCAGATTCCCGCCATCGACCACTACTAACTCCGTACGAGCTCCTAAACATATTCCTCCCCAGACCATAATTGAACCGCCGCCATATGCAACTGTATTTTCAAAATTAGACTGGATATACCGTTCTCCTTTGCGTCTCCATACTCGCTGCCTTCCATCAATTTGATTTAACATAACTCTGCATTCATCAGTAAAAAGAACCTGTCCCCAGTCGTCGAAGTCCCAATCACGATGTTCACGACCAAAGTGTAGACGGTTTGTGCGATGATGTCTCTCAAGTTTTGGGGCTTTGGCGGGCACATACGAGCCTATACCCACTTCTTCGAATCTTCTACGAACTGTCCGCTCACTCATCCTTACTGCTCGTACCTCTTCCAGTAAATTTCGAGCCTGCACCGCCGTTAGTCTCGTGTTCCGTCGGACTTGAAGTTGGAGAAAACGGTCATCCCTCCTTGAAGTACACCTTTTCCGGCCTTGTCCTCTCCTTCTCACTAGAGCATTCGTCAATCTGTATCGTTGGATGCTACGATAAATCGTTGATAACGATCGACGAAGGCTTCTGGCAATCGATCTGTAGGTTTGACCATTTCTCCTCATTTGATCTGCCCTAATGATTTCTGATGGCGTTAAATCAGGCATAATTAGATGCTCGTAAATTATCAATATGCGAAAAAACTCAAAAGCCTCAAAAACTGCAATTCAAAGCTTTTCAAATGGAATTCACGAACCTTCTAAAAACGGACAAGCGGTGGAAAAAATGAATCAATGAAAATTAAAACAAAAGAATGAAAAAAAGGGCAGTCGCTTAGTATTCCATTTTTAAATTAAAACCCAAATTTAAAAAAAGCTTGTTTAGCCGGCCAGTAACACGCAAAAATGCGTAAATACTCCCTTTTTTTTCTGTTCCGCTAATTGTGCCGGTGTGTGTATATTAGGGTGTACCGAAAATTCCCTTCTACCGTTTTTTTCCCCACCATCAATGTTATATCCAGTAATGGAATACCTCTGCCTACCCCCTCGGGGATAAAAGGCGTGAGATTATTTTTATTTTTTTCAATGTTGCGAAATAAAGGAAAAATACTGGTAGGACGGCATATTTCCGCGAAGCGATCACTCTGTATTACAGGTTTATGTCAAATTCTTCTTTTTTGCTTCAATTCTTCACTTCGTTTTGCTTACGTAGGTACGGTGAGTCCAAAAAACAATTTGAGGATCAACAGGCTATTGAATAATATACATACATGGAACTGTACATGTTAATAATACTTTTGTATACAGATACGCGTAACTTTTTCCGATTCCACGAAAATTGTCTAGAAGCTTTAGAAAAAAAATATTTTGATATATAATAAAAGTTCAATAATTTAATCATCGTTATTTCAAATAAATTTTTTTTAACACCCTCAGTTTTCGAGATATACCCAAAAAACCGAGAGTTTGAGTTTTTATGATGCTTCAAGTCCAAAAGTTTTAACTTTGGACAAAAATGTAAAGAGACATTTTTTGTGTAAAATAAAATTACCTTTTTTTGTTTATTTAAACTTTTTTTGTGTAAAATGTATCATTCGCGACTTATAGGAATTTATTTTATAATAATAATAATATAATCTCACGCCTTTCATCCCCGAGGGGGTAGGCAGAGGTATTCCATTACTGGATATACCCACATTTCACGAGATACATTGGACCCCTAAACGTGATAGGTGGTGAGCCCATCGCCGGACCGGGTCTATTTACACATGTCTCAGGATTAATTCTGAGACCTGCGGGTTTCCTCACGATGTTTTCCTTCACCGTCGAGCTAGTGATAAATATGTACGTAAGTTTTTTTGAAAAACTCATTGGTACATGCCAGGACTCGAACCCGAGCCTCATTGATTTTGGGCCGGCTCTTTAACCGTCAGGGCTATCACTGCTATTTATTTTATATGAAATATAAATATATCTTATAGGAAACTTAGAGGAATTGCGCTTATTCTGTTACGCGATGTATAGTCATAAAGGAGCATGGTCATAAGTGGACAGTGATGGGCCTTGCCCTACTAGCATTAGCATTACATGGCATTATATTATGGGAGTTCACAACTGAGTACCAAACTGGGCATGACTGCTTGTACACACACTGACAACTTGCACCACATTTGTTATACATAATACATTTCTGAGAATCGTATTTTATATTTCATTATTGGCCTCGGTTTTTGTTGTTTGGAAGTATTTAAGCCATGTCAAATTATGTCCTTGGATGTGGCTTGAAATATTCTGAACACCAACTCTTAATCCGTGGTAATAACCTTTCCTCAATTGTGAGGAAAAAATCATAGCTCAGAAGTGGTCTAGTACGGGTTTGTGATGTGATGTTATGTGTTTAAAAAAGTTAAAGTTTTGTAATTAGTATCAGTGGATTAGTGGATGTGTGTTGTGTCGCAGTCTTTGTGTACCTAAACACCTTTCAAAGTCAAAAGTCAAAGTCAAAATGTTTTATTCAAAATAGGAACTTACAAGTCCACTTATTGAACGTCATTTCAACTCCACCGCTTCAACATGTATGGTTGAGGAGAAGAAGCGGGGCAAGAAACTCCTCAACACAATATTCTTTTAATCAATTGTTACTTAATACTAAATTGGGTTACATAATTTCGTTTGTTTTTCACTATCGTATTGCGCTGGACTGGAAGAAATCTGTTCCAAGCATCATTGTCATTTATATAGTCATCTAGTTTGTAATATGCCATTTTACAAAGTACATGTTTCACATGAGTTTTGAACACAGTTTCAGGCAATTTCAAAATATCTTCTCGTATCTACTATATAAAAATAAGTCGGGTTTTCCTTCCTGACAATATAACTCCAGAACGGCCGGACCGATTTCCACGGTTTTGCATTCGTTGAAAAGGTCTAGGGCTCCGCAAGGTTTATAGCAAAGAAAATTCAGCATTGCACCCGTGCGAAGCCGGGGCGGGTCGCTTGTTTATTATAAAAGCGTATGCAAAGCCCCACAGAGGAATTATTAATTTTGCTTAATCGTGACTGAGGTTGCTCTAGTTTATTTTTATTCCTAAGATTACAATTATGCCTGTCATAGTTTTTAGTATACAGTAATATGTTTTTCCGTACATACATAATGTTTTCATAAATGTACTGACAAGGCATTGTTAAAATATTAATTTCTTTGAACAGTTCTCTTAGGGAATCACGACATCTTAACTTGTAAATGGCGCGTGTAGCCCTTTTTTGTAAAATAAAAATAGATTCTGCATCAGCAGCTCTGCCCCACAGCAAGATACCATAGGACATTATACTGTGAAAGTAGCTAAAATAAACGAGTCTTGCTGTGTCTACATCAGTAAGCCATCTGATTTTTCTGACCGCATAAGCAGCTGAGCTCAGTCTGTTAGATAATGCAGAAATATGAGAATTCCATTGAAGTTTGGAGTCTATCTATATCCCCAAAAAAACTGTATTATCAGCAAAATCTAATTTGTCATTGTTTAAAATTATCTCATTCTCTACTCGTCTAACATTAGGGAGTACAAACTTTATACATTTGGTCTTCTTAGCGTTGAGCACTAGATTGTTTGCAGTGAACCATGTGAGAATTTGTTGAAGAGTGTCATTTACCTCGTTGAGCTTCTGAGCTTGTCTATCTACTTTGAAAATCAGAGATGTATCATCAGCAAACAACATTATCTTTGACAAACTCTCTACCATGAATGGAAGATCATTTATATATACAAGGAAAAGAAAAGGACTAAGAATCGAACCTTGAGGCACCCCAATTTTTACGGGTGCGCCCTGTGATTTACAATCATTTATTTTTACTTTTTGTATCCTATTTTCGAGATAGGACTGTAGAATATCAAGCGCTTTACCGTTGACTCCATAATGATTCAATTTACATAGCAAGGTCTCATGATCTACGCAGTCAAATGCTTTTGATAGATCGCAAAAAACTCCAATTGCATTTTGAGATTTCTCCCAGGCATTGAAAATATTCTTGAGTAATGCTACTCCAGCATCCGTGGTTGAACGACCTTTGGTGAAGCCAAATTGTTCGTTATGAAATAAGTTATTTAGATTGAAGTGTGAAATCATTTGATCAAGCAATAACCTTTCAAAAACTTTGCTAAGTACTGGTAAAACAGAAACAGGTCTATAATTTGAGGGGTCTTTTTTCTCTCCCTATTTAAAAAGAGGAATAACTTTACTATGTTTCATTAGGTCAGGAAATAATCCTTTGTCAATACAATTGTTAAAGATATAAGCTAAATATGGTGCTACTAAGGTTATGATGAAGCTACATACCTTAACAGACATGCCCCATATATCTTCAGTACTTTTAAGTTTAAGTGCTCTAAAAGTTTTAATAACGGTATCCGGACTAGTGTGTCTAAGTATAAGAGATTCGTTACAGCTATTTACATTTTTTCGTAGAAAAGTTACTGCAAGAGATGTGGATGAGTTCAGATGTTCTGTTGTTTTAATAGGTATATTAGTAAAAAAATGTTCAAATTCCCGAGCCACATCCTCACTCTTGGTAAATAGGCCGTGGTCCGTTTGAATAGCTAAGTCATGGTCACGTGGTTTCACTCTACCCGTTTCTCTGTTTATTACTTTCCAAACAGCCTTTATTGTGTTATCCGATTTTTTAATAGTATTACTTATGGACATTGCTTTTGCACAAGCACAAACCTTTTTGAATGTTTTAGAATAGTTTCTAACATATTTCACAAACTTTTCATCATGGGTATATGATCGCTTTTCATACAATTCAAATAATTTGACCCTGCTTTTACGAATACCAATGGTAGCCCATTCGCTAAATTTAAATTTATTAGAAATTATTTTATTTTTAAGTTCAAAATGTGAATCAAATTCCTCGGTTAAAACAGAAAAGAATTTCTTAAAATAGCCGTTTGGATCAGAATCAACAGGATCGGGCAAAGGTAACTTACACTAGTGCTCTTTTATACTTCTCTATTTTGCATACTGTGACAGGTCTTATCTAAATTTTTACTGATAAATCGCGATTGTCCACACGGAGTAAAATACACTGACCGCTTTAAGATATCAGTTATTATACCCTATAGTGTTTAGATGTCTGGCCAGATTATTTACTTAGTAGAAGAGGGTGCCCGAAGGTGCCGTGTTGCTCGCCCAGATCCCGTTTTTCCCCGCTTTCATGCAAATTTACCCAAATATTTTTTTATCTGACGCCTAGATCATAAAACGAATCTACAGTCCAAATATTAGGTCTCTAACTTGAGTAGTTTCAGCTGGTCCTATGTGTCAGTCAGGTTTTCTCTCTTCATAAAACAAAAAATAATCTTTAAAAAACCATTATAATAAATCTTGCACCTTAGCATGAATTATTCAAATGTGTACATGTACATGGATTTAAATAGAGCGTACTATCCATTCGGTAGCAGCGGACCGCAAAATGTATTGTGCACGTAAATCCAAGGTTGACCTTTGTTTATGTATTACGTTTGCACCGCAAATTTGCCGTCTCCTTTATTTATTGGACCGTAGTACATATGATATTAATCTTGTTAAAGCGACTTCATAAAATGATATATAACTGTTAATTATATTATGTTTGAAAAAAAAAGAGCAGTGATAGCCTTACGGTTAAAGAACCTGCTTCACATGTTCAAAATCAATGAGGCTCGGGTTTGAATCCTGGCACGTACCAATGAGTTTTTCAAAAACTCTTTAACCGTAAGGCTATCACTGGCCTACCTTATTATACCTTATCTACTTTATCGTACAAAAAAACTCACCGAACCGAGTATGAAATACCGGGATACTCGTAGCTTAGTAACTTGACTCCAAGGAATACTATGATATAAACCTCTTCAAGGAATAGCACTTAAAATACTATAATAATTAAATTTTACTTAATTACTTGAATATATTAAGTCGGGGTACGTAAGTATTATCAAAATATTTCTTAGAATCAGTGCCAAGCTATCAACAATGTTTATGTATACGATTTATGAAGACGACAAAACAAAATCTAAATAGATTCAGATTTGAAAGAAATATTGATTATGTAACATAACATAGAAAAAAAAAACTTTGTCTCAACTGGGTGACAAAACTGACCATTATCCCTTCCTATTATGTCATACAGAAGTGACGTAAATAATACATTTTGTAACACCTACAATGTCCGTTCAAATTCTAACACACCTTGTATCCTTTTAAATATTTATACCACACGTTTGTAGGTCAGAATCCGGCGTTACGTATATGACCGCTCGTGATGTAAGGGACTAGGGATTTCACACCAACTTTATGACCCTACTTAATATTAGAACAGAATTTCTTGTAACAAAAGCCGTTTTTACGGCTTTACAGACTTTGAGTGGCTTGTAATCTTGACCATTAATGTCTATGGACAGTACACCCGAGATATACAGTAAGATTTTTTTCAAATCAAATCAAATATCTTTATTGCGGTTACAGGTAAATAGTTAATACAGGTGTTCTTAACATAACATATCATAGTACGAGTATCACTGTAACTTGCTACATCAAAGCATGCAATGAACATAATTAATACAATGTAGTGATTTTTCCAATGTCAATAATTTGTTATTTATCAATGTATTTAAATAATTCAATTAAATTTTACAAAATGTCCAAGTTTTCATTCAACAATATATTCAATTAAATATTACATTATATTATTTAAGTTATCAATATCATTTTAAAATTAATTCAATTAAACATCACATACATTATTCAAGTTATCATTTAAAAATTCATCAATATTGTAATAACATTTATATATCAATAATTTATACAATTTAGTCTTAAAGAGTCGACAGTTAAGTTCTTTCAAAGCGTCTGGTAATTTATTATATAATTTTGGAGCCAAGACAAATACTGTATTTCTATAAAATTGTAATTTTGGAAAGTGTCTAGGTCGTACCTCTATTTTGTTTCTGGTATTTCTAGGATGTCTTGTCTCTATTTGATTAAAATGGTCCAAATTATGTTTTACATATGAGCATGCTTCATAGATATAGAGCGAAGGAAGAGTCAATATTTTTAATATTTTAAAATATGGTACACAACTCACTCTCTGATTAATATTACACATTGCTCTAACACATTTCTTTTGTGTCCGAAACAATGGCAATATATGCGCTGTAGCAGCATTACCCCAGTGCAACAGCCCATACCGCAGATTGGAGGAAACATATGCGTGGTATGCTGATAGTGCAGTTTTTTGTGATGTGATTCTTGTTAAATTTTTTAACACATATACGTATCTACTAAGTTTGTTATTTAGCATTGTAATGTGAGGCTTCCAGTTTAAGTGCTTCTTAGTCGATAATTATACCTAAAAACCTTATTTCATTCACCTGCTCTATGATTTCGTCATTGTATTTAATTTGTAGACTGCGTGGTCGTGATTGAGGTAGATAAAATTGCATAAATTTAGTTTATTCCAAATTTACTATCAGGTTATTGGAGTTGAGCCACTGGACTGTATGGCTTAGGGCACAATTTATATCTGATACATATTCACTGCGATTTGTACATTTAATGATTATAGATGAGTCATCTGCAAATAACACCATTTTTTTATTTACCTGGTCTGGAAGGTCATTTATGTAGAGTAGGAATAGCAGTGGTCCCAGGATGCTTCCTTGGGGTACCCCTTGCTTTACTAATCTCAGATTTGATTTTGATATTTTTTCTGTATTTTTTTGGTCCATGTAAGTAATATGCGTTTCCTGTTTACGGTTTTGGAGATAAGACTTTAGTAGATCGTGTGCTGGCCCTCTTATACCATATTTGTATATCTTGGATAGTAACAGACTATGTGAAACAAAATCGAAAGCCTTAGTCATATCCATAAATATAGTAGAGATCGGATTACTATTATTAATACTCTCCGTTACAGTCATTAACAAGTCATAGATTGCCGAATTTGTTGATTTTCCTTTACGAAATCCGTATTGTTCTTGCTTTAGAATATTATATTTTTCTACAAAACTGTAAATACGGTCATGAAGAACTCTCTCAAAAACTTTCGATATGACAGGTATCAAAGCAATGGGACGGTAATTTGTACAAATCTCTTTTCTGCCTCTCTTGAATATTGGTCTGATTATAGTTAATTTGAGTTTTTCAGGATAAATACCCTGACACATGCATTTGTTAATAACGTAAGTTAGAGGTTCAGCAAATTCTTTATAACAATATTTTAGGACTTTCGTGGAGATTTCGTCGTACCCTACACTAGCTGTATTTTTTAGAGACTTGATAATTTTCTGTATGCTTTCTTTAGATGTTGGTGCCAAATATAAGGAGTTAGTCAGACTTTTTATGTTGTAGTTGTATTTATTATGATTAACTGTTTTCGATGTAATGTTTATAAAAGTGTCATTAAAGATATCAGCTATGTTTCTGGGATTTGTGATATGCTTGTCCTCATTATGAATAAGTTCTGTTATGTTCTGTTTTGGTATCTGATATTTACTATTATTTATTATTTTCCACGCCGCTTTTGTAATATTGGAAGCATTGTTTATGTATTTGTTATTTTGTATTCTTTGTGACGTGTATATAGCTTTTTTTAGCAATCTACTGTATGTATCATAAGGCTGAATATTTTTAGCGTTTTTACCGTTTGGAAAAAAATATGGTGTGATAGGTAGGTAAGTGTAATAGATTCATTTGGTATTGTTACTTAAAAAAAATGAACTAAAATATTTGAAGTAGTATTTTCCAAAAAAAAACACCCTCGTAGCTTCCATTCATGCGCAATCTACGAGTACCTACAACCGTCAGCTGATACATAGTAGTGTGCGTAGTTTACTAGATTTTGTAAATTGCACTAAACATGACTATATTTAACAATTAACCTCGAGTATAACTTCGGCTCTAGATACCTTATACGTCATATTTTTTCAAGACGGTAAAAAATAATCATGCTGTATAACCTACCTTAGGGGCTGTGGTTTGGAGGAGATGGGTCATAATTTTACTGTTGTGACCATAAGAAGCCTTTTGAGAATCGATGACCTTAAGAAAATTTGTTAGTAATACAACTGACTTTTCTTCACTGACTGTTGAGATAACCTAACCTAACACTTCTCTCAATGCGGTGGGCTCGTGTGGGACCTTATAGCCCATACTTTCTGATTGTGAGGGAACACCATAGCTTAGCGGTGGGCTGATACGGATAGACAATGATGATGATAATGTCTTAGATTTTATCACATCTTTCTACTAGGAACTATGTATTTTTTAAGTAAAAAGACGTATTCTATATTTCCTCAATATGTAAAACATCAATATGTAAGATCGGTTCAGCGGTTTATTAGTATGGATGTATTAGGAATAAATAGAGCTGGGAATAGAGAAGTAAAGATTTGTGTGTGTAATATAACTACTATTTGCTGTGTACCTCTACGCAGCGGGACCCTCGGCCCTAGAGAGATATGGTTGGTATATATCTATAGTACCCTTCTTTTTTTTTTTTTTTAACCAGGGAAAATGCATTACTGCATACGCACCCGACCCGGGGGGGCCGAAAAAAAAACAACTTCAACTTATATGGTTTTCTCATGGATGCCATTGTCAGAACTGGACGAAATTAAAATAGGACCAACCTGAAGTTACCAGCTTTCAAATAAAAAAAAGAATCATCCAACTCGGTTCACCCAGTCGAAAGTTCTGAGGTAACAAACATAAGTAAAAAAAACAGACAGACGAATTGATAACCTCCTCCTTTTTGAAGTCGGTTAAAAATATTACATTATAATAGTCGGTACTACATCATATTATTATGTAAATGTTAATTGAGTAATAAATCATCAAACAACTTCCGATGTAGACAGCAAACGAAAATGAACCTCTTTAAATTAAATCATTATACTTTGTAATGATCTAATAGTGTTGTGCTTTGGCGTACGATGTGTAATGTTAGTTGATATTAAGCCATTGAATTTGACTTACGATGCATAAACTCCCTTGTAAATGCCGCAATGGATCTGGTCGGTATTGATAAAATCTATCGATAACGATAATTTAGGGTGGTGAAACAATTTGAATTTAAGTCGTTAAACTGTTATTAGGTCAGTTGGAGCTATACGCTTCCCAAAGATTTTAACAACAAATCTAAATCCTTTATGAATACTGGAAATTTAAAACATGCACTTATATTTTTGTTTCTTAAATATTCTTGATAGAATTAGTTTAGAAATAAGGTTTAACCTTTCCTTATTCTATATTGTGTGCCATGAAATGTTTGATAAAAAAATAATCAAAGTGTATATAATAAATATACGAAGTAAACATCGTAGTATCTTGATATTGAACATATTTAACAACTATAATTACTATACCTGAGTCACACTTTTGGAATTGTGATTGACATATCATCAACTCCATTTTAAAAAGTTCATTTTGTTTCAAGGCCTTACTAGATTGTAAAGATTTTCTCTACTGAGCAGTCTTACAGGGTTATCTTACCTTGTTTCTGGCGAAATCACTGTTAAAATAGAGGAACCAGACCAGAAATTGAATTCAAAATTCTTAATACGTTCTTACCGATAATATGAGCCACAACCTCAAAATTTTTATTGAAAATTCTCAGTACGTAATTACTTATCGATAAGATTCCATCGACAATAGCACAACACTAATTTACACGAGTTAGAGTGACAGCGCTATCCGGCCTATTCCGCTTTGATTATAAATTGTGGTTGCTTTACTGTCAGACATAGGGGCGATCCCACGGATTATGCTTTCAGTGGACAATATGGCTTTAGGCTTTACAAAACGACATCCGATTGCACCAGAAGGATGGTAATGTTTCGGGTGTATGTGTAGAAACGAATTTCGGAAATAATGGAAGTCACAATGCAGAGTAGAAAATGACAGTGGCACTGCGAGAGGCCCAGAAAGGAATTATTAGGGTTCCGTACCCAAAGGGTAAAAACGGGACCCTATTACTAAGACTTCTCTGTTTGTCCATCCGTATGTTTCCAGGCTGTATCTCAAGAACCGCGATAGCTAGACAGATGAAATTTTCACAAATTGTGTATTTCTGTTGCCGCTATAACAATTAATACTAAAAGCAAAATAAAATAAATATTTAAATAATAAATATTTAAAATAAAATTTATCCATACAACAAACGTGTTTTTTTGCTGTTTTCATAGATAATGGTACGGAACCCTTCGTGGGCGAGTTCGACTCGCACTTGGCCGGTTTTTATATTTAAAATAGTGTCGGGATAGGTTTTTTACATAGTTTCTACAGTATGTGGCCACTTGAAGTTGGTTTGACGGATTTTTAAATGCGATGTTGTTAAAATTATTAAAATTATCTTCATCTTCGAAATGCCATAGGCCACATGTATCCTAATGCATCAGAATGAGTGAAATCTTTTTAGGTCTATGTGGGCTTTTTGTTGGAGCCGTAGCCTAACAGGTTTGATGGATTTTGAAGCGTGAAGTGTCGTTAGATTCATGTTATTCATGTTCTAAGTGTCAACTAAATTGCCCACATACATTTAAAAACATTATTCCTCTGTAGCCTAACTTGTTTGATGGGTTTTGAAGTGCGAGTTGTCACTAGATTTGTCTACGTCTACGAAGTGTCATAGTTTAGTGTCCGAAAAATATGTTAGTGTAAAATGGGTATTTCCATTAATGGAAAACATCTGTCGACCTCAGGAATGAAGGCGTGACAACTAAAATTTTCGTGTTATATATTCTACTATCTGTTCCGCGCTGTTTTACGAGCGTAGTTCCCATTCCCGTCGGAACACGGGAATAAAATAAAGCCTATGTGACGTAGTGCTGAGCCATGACCCTTTTGCTTGCATGATACGCTTTACACGTTCACGTTTACATCTTCTTGTTCTGTCTGTACTCCTCTCTGTTAATTGTGTTTAGTTTGTGTATCTGTGTATAATTCAAGTAAATAAAGTGTTTTCTATTCTATTCTATTCCTATGTTACTCGGTGATAATGTAGCTTTCTATTACCGAATTTTTAAAATTGAATTAGTAATTTTTGAGTTTATTCGTTACAAACATACTAAAATACAAATCTGTCCTCTTTATAATATTAGTACAATCCGATTGGCAAAGCAAAGCGAAGGTCGCTAGTTACTAAATTGAATCCTATGTACCCATAAAAAGAGTAACTTTCAATACAGCAGTAACTGAAATCGTGATCGAAAAACAGCTGTTCAATATACAGTTGTGTATATGGTGTCCGTTAACTATGATTTGTCGATTGGCCGTGATCCAAAGCCGACCAAGCCGTCGTCTGCGTTGTACTGTAGAAGGCTTGATTACTAGTTTATTTGCTAGCGAGGAGGAAATTTTGACCAATAATATGCCATTGATGGGCCCTTGTGACTCCGTTGGCAGTGCCTTCCGATTGGGAAGTAGCGGGTTCGATCCCCGCTCGGGGCCAACATTTGTGTGCATGAACATGTCTGTTCGTTTAATAGTTATTTAAGTATATTTTATTCGTTGTTGTGGTCCAAAGAATATCTCGTGAAAAGTGGGTAAATACAAAAATGGAATACCTCTGCCTCCCTTCGGGGATAAAAGGCCTGAGATTATTTATTTATTTTTAGGTACTTATCTAAAACGATGGTCTAAGGAAGAGTGGAGGGTCTACATTCTCGTAGTCGATTACCCTGAAGGAAAACATAGTAAGGAACCAGCTGGTCCCAGAATTGATTCTAAGGCATATAATAGCACTCTGGTCCGGCACTGGGCTAACTACTTGTCACGTTTAGGGGTCCAAAAATATAGTGGTGAAAAGTATTTCCACAACGGAATACCTCTGACGACCTCCTAGAATCATATTTATTTGATCGTACTTACTTTTATTCAGATATTCGAGGTCAGCGACCCTAACAATCTGTTGGCCACGGTCGTTTAGTAGATGAATTACTGCCTGCCCACTTCGGGAAGCACATAAAACCGTTGATCTTGTTATCCTCCGTTCCCATTCCGCTCAATTGCCAGAACTTTTCACTTTCGCTCTTGAAAATTTGATTGCAAAGTAAACCCAAAGGTATAAAACCAATTGGTTCAAAACTTCTTTAATTTGGGCCATAGACTCCCATTGTTCAGGTATTTATTGAGCCATAAAAACTGGGCCCTTTTGTTCCACGCTTTCTCCCTATGGAATAGTTCCGTTGTTTCTTACAATGGCAGTCTTTATTTACTTGGAATGGTTTTTGCTCGAAGAAGATCGGTTACATTAACCACATAAAGGTGCGCTACCATTATTCCGTAACGGACGTATGGCACGTAAATTTGAATTTATTAGGAAATAAAAATTACAAATGTGAAATTATGTTTAAGTATAGTTTTGTTAATTTTTTCCCCATTTTTTGCGTAAACATAGAGGACCGAGTGACTATGACTAGGTGTACAAATATCCCGGACGAAGTAGCGGGAAAAAGTTAATTTACATCTATACTAATATTATAAGGAGGAAAGATTTGTATGTTTGTATCTTTGTTACAAATAATCTCAAAAACTACTACCAATGGAAAGTTAGAATATTCCTTAGTAACATAGGCTATATTTTGTTGGGAACGGGAACTACGCGGGTGAAACCGCGCAAAACCGCTAGTTATAAATACCTAAACCGAGTATACCTACTAATTATTAATCTTGTAACTATTACTTTGACTTAAACAGTAGTTGAACTTTATAACCAGTTAAAATTAGAAAAAACAATTAAGTCTGCTTGTAACACCTACAGCTTTATACTAATAGAGGTATTAAATTGCACAGACTGAGATTAAAACCCTACTGATAAGATTATCTAGAACCATAGTCTTCAATAGAGCTGAAACCATTGAAGAGGAGGTATCTTCTATACATATTATAAAATTTTAACTCTCCAAGTCTGAAGATAACAGTTATTTAAGAAAACTTAATATGAAAGATCTAACAGCATAAAGCAGTGACAGGCGACAGCCTTACGGTTAAAGAGCCGGCCGAAATACAGTGAGGCTCGGGTTCGAATCCTGGCACGTACCAATGAGTTTTTCAAAAACTTACGTGCATATTTGTCACTAGCTCGAACAACCATTAGGTATTTTGATTTTAGGTATAGGAACTTAGGTTATTTAACGTTAGGTTTTTTAATTTTCGACATTTAGATACGTAACCGAGTGAGGAAACCCGCGCGGGTCTCAGAATTAATTCTGAGACATGTGTAAATAGACCCGGTCCGGCGATGGGCTCACCACCTATCACGTTTAGGGGTCCAACATATCTCGTGAAATGTGGGTATATCCATTACCTCTGCCTACCCCTTCGGGGATAAAAAGCGTGAGATTATTTATTTATTTTTATTTTATTTAACAGCAATAGAAGTCAAAACAATCATTGGTAGAATATCTGTCTGTCTGTTTGTTTGTACGTGTATACGCTAAGCCTGTTGCATCAAATTGGATGCGGTTTTCGCAGTTATATTGTTGCCAGGTTAAACCTAAAATTTGGTACGTGTTTCATCTAGACACATCGCCTAGAATGACATGTTTTTAGGATCCTATTACTAAGTCTCCCCTGTCCGTCCGTCTGTCTGTACATCTGTCACCAAGCTGTATCTCATTAACCGTGATAGTTAGACAGTTGAAATTTTCACAGATGATGTATTTATGTTGCCGCTATAACAACAAAAACAGAATAAAATACATATTTTTTAAGGGGGCTCCCATACAACAAAAGTGTTTCTTTTCCATTTTTATAAATAATGGCACGGAACCCTTGGTGCGCGAGTCCGACTCGCACTTGGCCGGTTTAATATAAATTGTTATTTAGTAGAACATCCATTATTATAATCAACAGGCTATATATTACGATTCAAAAGATACAACTCCTTAAAAATAGGACACACGACTTACGCTTAGTAACATTCAATGATGGTTGGTTAGCGAGACGGAGGTCGTAAGTTCGAGTCCCGTTCTTCTCCAACACGTTTCGTCACGACATGTCTGTTGACTTCGTGTCCGCGTGTTTATATTTATGTAGGTATAACAGTTGTTTAGTGCCCACAGTTTTCGCTTGGGACTCGCTCGTTTGGGACTAAACCGTTTGTGAATTGTGTCCCTCAATATATTTATTTATTAGTGGACTTTAAAAATTTTATATGAAAAATGACCGATTAATCATATGCGTAAGATTCATTAAGCGCGGAACCTGTCAAAGTTTTATATACCTACGTCATCCCAGTATATCCAGTCCACTTAATCCTACATCATCCTTAAACCTCGTCCCATCCATGTCTCCATGAAACAAGTCCGAGCATAGTAAGGCCAGTCGAGTGGCTATTTAGATAAACCTCAGATAAAACCCGACCAAATTGATGTGTCTATTAGGATTTGCCCGGCCGAGCCCGATACGGGCATTCTCGATTTATTAGTATTTTCGCTATTGGTGTTATCTTTTGTGATACATTGTGGTTTCAACGCTCATTTCGGCCGATGTATGTAAATACAGTTAACCCGCGTTTAGAACTGTTATCTTGAGTTTATTACATTTGCAAAACACATGGGCGTAAGGTGAAAAATCATTCATAAGTTTTCTGTGTTAATCTATGTTAATTAGTTTACATTTCTGTAAATATCTTCATTTATGTACTATTATTATGTTCTTGTAGTATCGAAACGGCCAAGCCACATACTTTGTCTAAGAGTTTGTGAAGTTAAGGCCTGTGGAATTAGATCATGATTTCCAATATGGCTGTCAAAAAGTTATCAGATCTCATGTAGAGCTAATCTTCTAACTCTACACTCTTCTAAAAAATGTTAGAAGAGTTTAGAGTTAGAAGATTAGCTCTACATTGTAGTGTATTCTCATATTACGTAGGTAGATATAAATTATTATGTTTAAGAATGCGGGTATGCCGCTCGCGCTTGACCATACACTCAGTCGTTAATAAACCGCCATTGAAGTAACTCCGTGTTTGTCTTATCGCCCTATATACATACATAACAATTGGCGCAATCGGTAGGATACGAACCTACGCTCCCAAAGGGAATCTGATTTCCAATTTGATAATCTGATAATGATGAGATCTGATAACTTTTTGACAGCCATATTGGAAATCGTGATTTTTTTATTGGGATCAAAGATATTAAATATCAGTTATATTCATACTGCGCGTGTTTGAAAATTGATTTAGATACAACGTACCTACTACATACTTCTTAACGTATTTATCGATACAAAAATTACGGCGAAAGATGATACGGAACGAATAATAAAGAAAGAGCCAGCTATCTATCAAGAGTTGCGCTTGAAATACAATGCGACTAAATAAAATGTGGTTAATTAACTACATTTTTTGGCCTCATCTTTCTTGTCTTTTTATATAATACAATATCTTTGAGTGGGATCAATATTTCAGTTTATTATGAATATGAATACAAACAACAATTCAACTTTCGTCGTTTGTAAAACAGGTTTTAATCTAAAATCCTCACTACACATTTTCTGATTGAAAACTTCGGTGGAACCGCAACTTTGAAGAATATTCTTGAATATTTCAATATGGCAGCATTTTTCGACTCGCCGCTCGGAACAATTTCAACTACAATAGCAGAGAATACTTTTCTCCAAGCTCAGCCAGATGACTGGTGTTGCGGAATATTAGTAGTATCCGTAGTATTCGTAAGTGATATGAAAAAAAAAACAAGAAATTTGCAGAAAAAAAACAAAGATAGATATTTTCCTACAACAAAAAATATGAAACAAACCAGACTGCGTGAAAAAAACACAGAAAAGATTTAAACATTCATTTTCTAGCCCAGTCTGATAGAAGTAAGACTATGACACTACGACACTCCTGAGATGACTACGCATCTAACGACATCGGACTTCAAATTCCTTCAAACCGTTCACGCTACAGGAGGTCACACCAAAATATGCTGAAATACATACACAACCCCCAAGAAAATGTCTGCCTTCTGGGACACTTGGATTGAAAAGTTTAATCTGTCTACATACACTAAACGTCAGTAGTACGGACGGATATCCTATATATACGCAGGAAGCGCTTGTCAAGATCTTTTGTTATGAGCACCGTTGAGGAACTAACCTGCCGGCGTCTGTATTTCCGAGTTCATATAACCCGTCAGCCGCCTTTAAGGCTCCAGGGAACAGGCATCTTCTGGGCAAAGTCGTCCCATCGTATGCCACGTCTCTGCATTCGGGCTAGTCCGGGCTCAAGGGTCATCATTTCAGCTAATTGCTGTCCACTGCTGGACAAAAGCCTCCCCCAAGGAGCGCCAACCATTCCGGTCTTGGGCAGCCCGCATCCATCCACTGCCAGCCACCTTCTTTAGGTCATCGGTCCATCGTGCCGCAGGGCGCCCTACACTTCGTTTGCCTAAACGCGGTCTCCACTCCAATACGTGTCGACTCCAGCGGCCATCAGTCCGCCTGGAGACATGACCGGCCCACTTCCACTTCAGCGTACTGATTCTCCGCTCAAGGGCTCAAGGGTAAGCCCATCATTAATAAAAAAATCGAAATTTGTATTTTATAAATCTACAGATCAAACCATACATTTGTCAAGACGATAAATTTATAGATTTATATGTATCACAATAGCAGGCAACACTCTATAGCTTTCAATGGCTGGCTATTGTTAATAGCTGCAGATGTTAAGTGGACTCAGCATTGTTTCTGAAATGTAGGTTATGTTTACACTCTGGTTATGGTTAAGTGCACCAAATGACGTAATGCTTGTGACGTAATTACTGACAGCAAAGAAATATAATCATTTTAGCCACAGAACTTCTACTAATTTCAACTAATCATTGACAATAATAATAACAATATACTTTTTATTCTCGAAGGACTATGCAGAGGTATTCCATTCTTGGAAATTCCCACTTTTCACAAGTTGTTTTGTACCTCTCTCTCACGCCTTTCATCCCCGAGGGGGTACGGGGTATCCCACTAGGAACTACGCGGGTGAAACCGCGGGGCGCTGCTAGTAAATAATAAAGTTGTTACCTACTTAATCCAGCTTGGCTTTTTACGAAAAATATTCATTTACCGAGTAAAAACATGTGGTACAAAGTTACTGCTGTACAGTCAAGAGCAAGACAAGCTTTGCACTACCAGTTTCAGCTAAGCTTTGATTCATACTGCTCGGCATGTGTCATCTCGGCCATCAGTCGAGACTTATGTGGTCGAGTAGCCACCTAACCATTCAAAAGGTGGCTTCTCGACCATTGGTCGAGTTTTCTGTGGTCGAGTAGCCACCTAAGCCAGAATACAGGGCCGGGTTAGAGTCCAAAGTGTCAAGCTTAGCGTGCTCTTGACTGTATAAAGGCCAACTGTGGCAGATTCTGTATGGTATAGATGCTAATAATGGCTTTTACTTTGGTATTAATACCTAAATAGCTCTTAGATGATTTCACAAACGACCTAACTTGGAATACCTAGGTAACATTCCAGGTATAATAAATTTTTCAGCTTTTAGGATTCCGTACCTCAAAAGGAAATAACATAAAACTCTAAAGAATAAAAAAAACGTTGTCAGAACTGGACCATATGAAATGATGAAATGGGACCACATGGGAAGCACCAGCTTTCAAATTTAAAAGAATCAACCAAATTGGTTCACCCAGTCGAAAGTTTTGAGGTAACAAACATAAAAAAAACATACGTGTCGAATTGAGAATATCCTCCTTTTTTGAAGTCGGTTGAAAAATTAGTCTTTTATGATCACGTCGTTGTCAGTCTGTCTAAACCCTTTTTCTCAGGATCACGTGTAGGTATCAAGTAGAACTAAAATATCAAATACTCAGGTCAGAAATTCCTTGGAGATGCAAAAAAAAATTAAACTTCTAAATCAAGGAAATAAAAAATTTCTGTTTACGCCGCGCACTTTGACATTTCCAAGGGAAACAAATCCTATAGGGTATTTCTCGTTGACTTAGAGTTATGAAATTTGGCAAGAAGCAATATTTTAGTACCTACAAGTAAAGGAAAAATAAAAAAATAGCTTTGCAGTTATTTAAGAAACAAATTTATTTTTTGGGATTACAATCGAAAGTCAAAGTCAAAAATCATTTATTTTCTTTAGGTACAAAAAGTACACTTCGAAAGGTCATAGTCTAATAACAAGGCACTCTAAACTCGTCCATGAAGATTTGCTAAATCAAAACAGCAGCCCATCTCAACCGAGGAGTTCCTGGTTCCAAATGCAGTACCCCGAGAAGAATCAGCAAGAAACTCAAGGGCAGCTCTTTTTAATCTCATCTCTATTTTAGTTGGTACACTGACCGCGCGGCCGCGTAGTGGGGCATTAGTTTTCCGACGGCAAAGTTGTTTGTATCTCAATTCAGTTTATCTTTTCACTAGCGACCCGCCCCGGCTTCGCACGGGTGCATTGCTAATACTAAAACCTTCCTCTTGAATAACTCTATCTATTTAAAAAAAACCGCATCAAAATCCGTTGCGTAGTTTTAAAGATTTAAGCATACATAGGGACATAGGGATATAGGGACAGAGAAAGCGACTTTGTTTTATACTATTTAGTGATAGTGATAGTGATTAGAGCAATGATTGTTGCTTTCCTAATTTGAACGAAACCCTCAGTGCGCGAGGCTGACTTGCACTTGGCCGATTTTTTAATTAGCACATTGCTACCACCTGTGCTCTTTAGAGAAGTCCACTTTTATATTACGTAGAACCTATCAGCCCGTCTGCTAAGGTATTCTACGACTTTCGTTCTATCATCGTTACACTTTTATGAGGACACGGTAAAATTAAATTTATATGAAATTTAAAAACGCAATTGATTCTGCTTATTCGCCCGATTTTCTTTTTGTTTTTTCGATTGTTAACATTAATAAACCCCTCTAGCCAAGTGACATATAAAGTTTCATTCACTTGGCTTAATTGTAACACTAACTATTAAAAAAGAAGTGTCAGTGACTATACCTACTTGTTTGCTATTGTTTAGTATACTTTGTAAGTGATTATTTGTAATAATAATAAATCTTTATTTCAGGCAATATTTACATTAATAGATCTTAAATAACGTAAACAGAGGCCCATATTATATATACCTTAAAACTAACATACATATAAAATATCTAACTAAACTAATTAAGATAATTGTTTAAGAAAATATCTAAGGCCTTTTTTGCCTGAAATAGGTTCTCCTAGTTTAGGCATATGTGATATTTTTGTACTGTCGTAAGTAAGTATTGGTGCATGCTATTGTATTTTATTTTGTAACAGAGAGTTCTAAAATAAAGTTATTATTGTACTCATTTAGAGTGTTGCGTCAATTTTAAATGGTCACGCTATAATGTCACGCGCATGATACGTCTTCCGCTTATCGTAATCCCATACATTTGTCATTCTATTCGACTGAATTACAGAATCACTTGGCTAGATCCTCTGGTGGTGGTCCAATTTTCTAGACTAGAAACTATAGAACCACCTTAAGATAGATGATCTTTAAAAATTGAGGCATATTCATTGCGGTGGATAAACTTTATTGCTCTTTTAGCTTTGGATTTAGGCATTATTATTCTAACTTGTAACCTAAGGACGCCATTAACTGCTTCAACTTTTGAGCGCAAGTAGTAGCTCTTTTTTAATGAGGCCTATACTCGTAACTCTAGCTGCCTCAAGGCCTCTTAAATTATTTCGTGGTTCATATCCGGTATCCCCTAGCCCTATCATGTGCCCTAAGGTGTCTGCAATAGCCAATCTTATTGGTAAACGTGCGCGAACACTGGCGATACGTGAGGACACCGTCAATAAAATTGTAAGTTAAGTTGTATATTATATACATAATACTAACGTGGCTCAGTGGTCTGAGCCCCTGTCCTATTTTCAGACTCAAGGGTTCAAAGAGAAGAATTAAGGCCGCTTACCCAATTAATTATCCTTACAATCACACCGGCATAGCAATTGCCCGGAAAAACTGTTCTAATTTGATAATAGGATTAGAACCGTCGTCGGAATTCTTCTGAATTTCTGAATTTTGGAGCACGAGTTACGATAACGCAGGTTAAGCAATGTTGAACGCGGTCAATCAGTGGATGCGCCGCATTATAGCGTCATGTGGTTCCTTCGTGTTTTCAAAGACAAATGTACCAAGAAAATGTACACATGGCGAACTTAATGCCTAAAGGCATTACCTATCCAGTCAACCAGTCAACAACCAAAATCAGGCTAAGCAGAAATAATTTGGCGGATGGGCCGTAGACATCAAACAAGTCTAACTACAGACTAAAATTATTCTGGTAGCTACAAAGAATGTTGCTACATCAATGGTGTAAGTAGATTATTGTTGGCATCTTTTAAAATGAGTTTTTCAAAAACGTGAGCATAGTCGTACCGGGATAATGGAACTCGTAAATTTATACTTTGAATTATTTTTTAAACGGTTCAAATGTCTTTAAGATTCAACAGTCATTCTCTTTCTTTTATTTCTTTTGCTGTCTCTATAACATTAGAAAGAGAAAACAATAACACTTTCAGTTTTTGAGTGCTGCCTTTTTAACATGAGCGTCGAGACATAATTTGGTCGATGTTTATCTACTTCATTTGTTTCGGAAACGCACCAGAAAGAGCGAGACAAAATACTATATTATTATAACATTTTTCCACGGTGCTTATCTTAGCCCGGTTGAACTATTCTCGATTTTTAAATCCAGCTTTATCCTCGAACTTGATAGTTCAGGTTTAAATGTAATAGAATGAATTTTGAAATAAGAAAGCTGTCTTTAAAAAAAATCGTCGGAATAGGAATAAACCTCGAGATCGGCGATGTCAAAGTTTGTGCTTTTTTGAAATTAATGAATTTATCGAGCCGTCGTTTGAATATATACTTAATTTCGAGGAGATTGGAATTTATTTTAAATTAGATACTCGGAGGCGCGAATTTTCGCGCTAAAAATTTAAGCGGGAAAGTGAAAAGTTGGTATGAATTTATTTGTTGCGGGTAAAATATTTGGGAATGAACCTTCTTTGAATTACAATTTAGCGCCTTTCAAATATATAGCGTCTTTTTTCTCTTGTACAGTCACCAATAGAGCTATTTAAAAGTTAATAAATTACGTCTTCTAGTAATACATGATTGCAGTAAATTGATCAACAAAATCTCAGAAGCAAAAGCAAAAGCAAAAACATAGTTTAAAAAAATATATCAAAAACCTTTCAAAATATGTAGTTAGAAAAGCAAAAATAAATAAAATAAATAATCTCACGTCTTTTATCCCGGAGGGGGTAGGCAGATGTACTTCTTAGTGTCACCTCCACCACCTCCTTTTTAAAGTCGGTTAAAAATATGATACCTTCGTAGGTACTTTAGTTTTGTCTAACCAACATTCTTAAGTAAAGAGCAATACTAGTACCTACGATTTCCTTAAGTTGTACTAAATTCAGCTATGCGAATTCATTATTCGGAAAAATTTAACACATAACTATTAAAAATAGCTGAAATCGATTAAGTAGTCGATACTAAACAAACTAATTTCGGGAATTGCGTTTATTCTGCTACATATTGTATAGAATAAGAAGAAAATAGAAGTGGAGTAAAAACTATATACTTAGTACGACGAAAGACATAGTATGTAGCTCACTTTGAACCGTATACTGGGGTGTCCCAGAAGTAAAGAGACAAAATAATTTTACCAATATTTAATTAAAAATAATCCGATATTATATAAACTTGGTATGCAAATGAAAGTAAAAGTAATGTATTTTTAATGTCTATATTAAATTTGCTCCAGCGATACCTTTGTATCCAATTTTTCTTATATTAATAGCAGCACGCTTCATGACCGCTTTTCCAGATGAAGCAGCTACTCTTTTGGCCAATCTAGTCCATCGGTGTTTGAAGGATCTTAACGTTTGTGGTATATCTGTGTATTTTTATACTCTTTTTTACACAGGGCCCAAAACATTTCGATACCTCGAGCTTAAGGAACGTTCGGGGCATTGTTTTGTCGAGTTATGAACTCAACACCCGCAGTCTGTAAATACTGAGTAACTTGAAACTCATAATGGCATGAAGCTAAATCCGGCCAAAACAAAACATCTTCTCGCTGATAATGCTTGTCTATAAAAGGTATTAGACGTTTGATAATGCACTCTCTAAGATAAATCTGGGAGTTCATAGAACCTGTACGATAATAGGGTTCGGAAACATTGCCGTTTTCATCAATAGCTTGCCAAACAAGGTTTTTTTTAAAAAACTTAGAGTTTGGTACGATTTTTTCGCTATAATCCACAACGTCACGACTGGTTGCGTGGAAATATTGTTTCCAAGAAACGTCGCTCGGGTCAACCGGTACGTATGTCTCATCATCATTTATAAGAATTTTTTTCAAAGTTTTTTCGTAAACTTTATGGCACCCTCGCTTTGCACTCGCCTCCTGGTCTTTGACATATTTGGGGGCAGCTAATTTTACAAAAGCTTTCAAGCCTACATTATTATATTTAATTCTAGATACACTGGACTTAGAAATTTTCAATTTATCTGCCGCAACTCTCACCGATGTTGAAGACGCCTGTTCAAAAATCTTTTTTACTTTGTTTATATTTCTAGATATAGATACTGTACGTGGTCTTCCCGGAATCTTTTTGAAATTAGTCTCTTCCGTTTCTTCGTAACGTTTTATTATTCTGTACAGACTAGTTCTTCTTGCTCCTTCTTGAATAAAATGACGTATTGTCTCAGATTTCCCATGACACAAATAGTACTGAACAACTATCTTTGAAAATAATTCTTCTTCAGATCGCTTCATTTTGAAAAACATGCAAAAGAAATGTTAAACCCGCCTATTTTGATAAATATGTTATCTATGGTTACCATGACAACCATTTATTTACCTTTTTAAATCTTTCTCCGTAGTCAGTTTGATTTTGAAAAAAGTCTCTTTACTTCTGGGACACCCTTTACTTAACATTTGCATTGCACGATGTTTAATATAAGCAGCGAAAATGTGAGCTGAAATGGTTTGTTAAATATTCTTCCATTTATATTCATAAGAATGATAGAATTAAATTCTGTGAAGATATTATCACGCTTAATAATATGATAGCAGAGTGACTTACACACAGTACTATTTTAATATAATAAAATAATCTCTTTTGCGAAATCTAGAAGATTCGCAGTTTAATCAGATAAGAGCCATATAAAAGCCGAAGCGTTCGTTTCGTGGTATCAGTTCTGTTTCTGCATTCATAGTACCTACAGACAACTACGCTTAAAGTTACTCTCATTTCAGACTTTATTTCATTGAAATAAGGAAAACTTCGTAATCTGCAAATTGAGTTATATTACCAGCTACTCCGAAGTTTTGAAAACACGGGAAAAAACCGGCCAAGTGAAAATTTCAACTGTCAATCACGGTTTTTGAGATACAGCCTGGTGACAGACGGACAGACCGACAGACAGACGGACGGAGTCTTACTAAATAGGGTCCCGTTTTACCCTTTGAGTACGGAACCCTGAAAGTTTACTTCTAGAAGTTTTGAAGAAAAGTTTCTCTTAATATATTTTTTTTCCTACGTCACCACTATCACTTCAAAATGGGTAGTAATGAGTGCCTTGAAAAAATCTGACAGCCGGTGAAACCGCGCAACACCGCTATTGTAAGACAGTTTAAGTGAGGCTACGCCCGCGGGGTACAGGGACGCGAGGGTGACGAAAAAGGGGACTGAGGGAGGTGCGGGCGAGTATCACAATAAGCGCGCGCACCGCCCGCACCACCCTTCGGTCCCCTTTTTCGTCCGTCTCCCCCCGCGTCCCTGTACCCCGCGGGCGTAGCCTCACTTAAACTGTCTTACTATAGTTTCTTATATATGAGGATATAAGAAATAGGTTATATAATAGACATTTATCCCAGGAGCGTGCTATTATGAGAGGATGAGGATGATGAATCGCCATTGGAACAGTGTATTATTTTTTGTTATAGGTATATATAATGTCCTTCGCACGACTAATCTCCAAAATGAAAAATGTCCAAGCAATCATATATGTCCTGTCAGTAATTTGACCACACGTAAGGCAAGTAATTGGTCTGTAAGTTGATTATGTGTAGTGGGTAGTTAAAATTTTTCACGGAAAATATCAAAACGCTAACATATTTTGATAGTTCTTTTAACAAGACAAGATCTGCTAAAAAGAATTGGTACTATAAATGTGATGCCGTGTGTACACCTTCGCGCAGCCGCAGACAGATATGCGCCTTCCATTCCCGAACCAATCTAGATAAAGTCAGACAGAAGAAAGAGTTTGGTGAACTACAGCGCGATAAAAACGGCCAATTGTGAGCTTTATTCACCAAATATATCGCATGTTTTTTTTTTACAGTCTGGAAAAAAATATGGTGTGGTACTCGTAGGTAAGTGTATAATAGATACATTTGGCATTGTTACTTAAAAAAAATTATCATGCATAGACTATACATTAGGTAGGTACTCAATTGTAGTCAATATTACACACTGAAATTTACACCTTTAGGCATTCAGTTCGCCATGTGTACATTTTCTTGGTACATGAAGTTAAATAAATAAAATAAGTTAAATATTTGAAATAGTATTTTAAAACGAAACAGACTCGTAGCTTCCATTCATGAGCAATCTACCTACCTACAATTGCCAGCTGCTACATAGTAGTGTGGGCAGTCTTCTAGATTTTGTAAATTGTATTAAACATGACTATATTAACAATTAATCTCGTCTCCAGATACCTTAAAAACTTCGGCTCCAGATAGCTTACCTATACGTCAAATTTTTTCCAGATTTTAAAAGAAAACATCTAGTATAATAGCTAATCCGTGTTTCGGAAGGCACGTTAAATTGTTAGTGTCTTTACGCACAATGGAAGTCGTTAAGCCATGTCAGATACCCTTGGGTGGCTTAAAAAATTCTGACTTTTAAGCGCCGGGCTCGCGTGGGAAAATATAGCCCATACTTCCTCATGTGTGAGGAAAGACCCTTGGCTCAGGAGTGGGCTTGATGATGATGATGATAATAGCTAAATTATGTAGGTACTTAATCCGAAGTGATTTACTAGGCATAAATACTTTTGTATACGTGACAAGTATTAAAACTGTATAGTATAGACACAATTGCTAGTGTAAAGTCTCCTTTACATTGAGTTTAGTCCTGAGCATTAATCTGGATTCACTGAAATGTACCACTTCCTTAATTTTCTCTTGTGGTCCAAATTATTAAGCGATAAACTCGATAAAAGATCTCTCAAACTCGATTTTTCTTCATTTTCAAATTTAGTTGTGGTGTCTATAATTAATATCAAGTAAATAAATACGTCCGCCCTAAGTATTGTATTAAAAAAAAACTATTTTCACCAGTTCATTTGTCAAACCCCCTTCGTCCCACTTCGTAGCTAGATTTGGTAGCCAGCTTCGAGATGGGACTGTTCTTTTCCCATTTACTACCCGTTGCCCGTGTCCCTTTATACTTGGTTTTTCCTGGTCAATAAGGTTATTTTTGTGTGTGATGTGAAAAGCAGACAACAGACAGACAGATCTACTTTCTCTAGTTATAATGTGAGCAGGGATTATCGGTTTCTAATATTTGTTGAAAGACTGGTCACTCGAATCAAATATCAAAATATTTTTGGCGCTACCAATGCCCTTAAAAGTAAAAAGAAGTTGAATACTCTTTTTTTTATTTTGCCGTATCTAAAATTTCTCACATTTGTACCACACTCAATGCTTAGTACGATATTAGCATATGAGACGTGTTTGGCAAAATACCAGTAAAAGTCTACGTTGATTTGTGGAGAAATTTGGTATGTTTTATGTATTTATATTTAATTTATTGGAAGGATCCACTCTCCCAGCATCACGATGTCACGTTGCTTCTTAAAAACCGAAGATATTGTATCGTAACATTTCTATAATAATAATATTTACCATATGAATTGTTTATTTATTATTAACTAGCGACCCGCCCCGGCTTCGAACGGGTGCAATGCTAACATTCAAACCTTCCTCTTGAATCACTCTATCTATTAAAAAAAACCGCATCAAAATCCGTTGTGTAGTTTTAAAGATTTAAGCATACAAAGGGACATAGGGATATAGGGACAGAAAAAGTGACTTTGTTTTATACTTTGTAGTGATGATAGTGATTGTAATGTTCTTATTATGAAGCTTTTTCTGAATACGTCTAACTAGCGGCCCGCCCCGGCTTCGCACGGGTGGACAGTTATTTTTTCAACATTTTGGGATGCACAAACAAATTTCTCCTAGCAACCCATAGTAAATTATCAAAAAAAATTAGACTTTGTATGGAGACTTTTAAAGAATATTTGTGCCAAGTTTCAAGTTGATAGACGCAAAAAACCCCTCTTCTCTATACCAACTTCAACCCCTAATTTCACCCTTTTAGGAAATGATTTTAAAATAATACAAAAATATGTTTCTCATCATTTATTTTTAAGAGTCTTTGTGATAAGTTTCAAGTTGATAGACGTAAAAAAACCACACGTTTCCATACAATCTCCAACCCCGTTTTACCCATGAGTTTTGAAAAATCGAGATATACCTACTTGTCTTATTGTTTGTTTTGAGGAGTATTTTTACAAAATTTCGAATTGATACATCCAAAAATGAAGGTATACATGCAAACTTCAATCCCCAAGGGGATGAAACCCCTTGGAGGATGGTTTTCGATAAATCCTAGAACTAATATATCAAGTTTATTTTCAAGAATATTTGTAAAAAGTTTAAAGTTGATACACGCAGAAATCACACTATCCCATACAAACTTTATCCCCCTCTTTCACCCCTTTAAGAGATGATTTTCAAAAAATCCAAAAACATGTGTCTCATCATTTATTTCTAAAAGTATTTGTGCCCAGTTTCAAGTTGATAAGACGTAAAAAACAACACGTCTCCATACAAACTCCAAACGCTACTTTCACCCCCTTAGGGGATGATTTTCGAAAATTCCTAAAACACGGGTCTCATAATTTATTTTTAAGAGTATTTGTGCCAAGTTTGAAGTTGATAGACGTAAAAATCAAACACGTCTCCATACAAACTCTAACCCCCTGTTTCACCCCCTTAAGGGGTGATTTTCGAAAAATCCAGAAATACGTATCTTGTTATTTGTTTTGAGGAGTATTTTTACAAAGTTTCGAATCGATACACCCAAAAATGAAGGTTTTCCATACAAACTTCAACCCCCACTTTCACCCCCTTGGAGGAAGATTTTTGAAAAATCCTAGAACTAATATCTCATAGTTTGTTTTGAGAAGCATTTGTGCCAAGTTTCAAGTTGATGGACGCAAAAAATAAACTTCTTCGTATCAACTTTAACCCCTACTTTCATCCGTTTAGGGGATGATTTTCAAAAAATCCAAAAATATATGTCTCATAATTTATTACTAAGAGTATTTATGTAATTTTTGAAGTTGATAGACGTAAAAAACAACACGTCTCCATACAAACTCCACTCCCCTGTTTCACCCCCTTGGGGGATGGTTTTTTAAAAATCCGGAAATACGTGTCTTGTTGTTTGTTTTGAGGAGTATTTTTACAAAGTTTTGAATTGATACATCCAAAAATGAAGGTTTTCCATACAAACTTCATCCCCTACTTTCACCCCCTTGGAGGATGATTTTCAAAAAATCCTAGAACTAATATTTCATAGTGTGTTTTGAAGAGTATTTGTGCCAAGTTTGAAGTTGATACACGCAGAAATCATACTATCCCATACAAACTTCAACCCCCTTTTTCACCCCCCTAAGGGTTGAATTTCGTAAAATTCTTTCTTAGCGAGCATCTACACTACAAACGTAACCTACACACAAAATTTCATGTTTCTATGTTCAGCGGTTTGGGCTGGGCCTTGATTTTTAGATTTAGCTTCTCCTTTTATATATATAGATAATCTCCAAATGCCTTTCATTCATTATGACCAAATTTAATAACCTATTTTACTTTGGAAAATACTGCCTAAATGTGCTGTAAATCCAATGAGGAAATTTAAAACCAAAAACTCATTAAGAAACCGTATTGAAAAACCAAAAATATAATTGCAACAGTGGAGTTGCAATGACTTGAAATAAATGAACACTCGACTTAATAAAAAAACACTTTAAAGTTAAAGTAAGAAAGTACGTACATTATTTACATTGCACAATACAGTTAAAGTTAAAGAGCCTGTTTCACATGATGATAATTCGCGTTCAAATCCTGGCAAGTACCTTAGAGTTTTACAAAAAACTTACGTACCTACATAACATGTATCACTAGCACGACAGTGAAGGAAAACCCCAGAATTAATTCTGAGACATGTGCAACAGACCCGGTCCGGCGATGGGCTCACCACCTATCAAGTTTAGGGTTCCAAAGAATGTCTCGTGAGAAGTGGGTATATCCAAAAATGAAATAGGTACCTCTGCCTACTGTACTATCTTTCAAATGCACATCATTTATAACCTATGAGATTCAAAAATATTTCTTTTGACTTTGTCGTGGTTGGATAAGTAGTATTTTAAAATTCCTTTTGTCATATGAAAGCATTAACATATAAATAGCGATCCTTTGTCAAGTTGCCAAGAGTCCATTTCACAATTTTGAAGCAATTTTGGTAAACGAATCATTTCAATTCACAGACTTACAAAGCGCTATATTACTCGTAGATCCGATCATCAGTACTACTTCGGGTACTTCCAACTATAATAGTTGGAAGTACCCGAGCCTTCGACATTGTGACCTAACAAATGGAAGTTTCCCAACTAAAGGGTAAATCCCGCTCAGACGACGTCGTAGATAATGTTCTGGTTCACCATTTAATACCTCAAAGTCTTAGTTACGAACTGCCTCTAATTCATAGTTAAATCAATACATAAGTTCTTATTCAAAACTGTGTAATTTATCTTATCCTACTAATATTATAAACGCGAAAGTTTGTATGTATAGATGAATGGATGTTTGTTCCTCTTTCACGCAAAAACTACTGAACGGATTTTAATGAAACTATACAGTTATAATAATATAGCTTATAAATCAGAATAACACATAGGCTATAGTTTAGCGATGCTAGTATTCAAATATAATTCGATTTCTAAACTTCTTTCTCATTTAAAAAAACACTCTGTATAACTAGGCTTCTAGAGATGAAGAAAAGAAGATCAAAACAATGAAGAAAAAAACTCCAGGCACCTACATACTATATTTCAAGTTTTTTTTTAACCTGTTTTTATATTTTCCCGTTTGAATTATATATTTTCCTGTAGTAAAAAGTACTACGAATGTTGACCCAGTCATTCAAGTTATCTTTACACATAGTTTTATAAAAATCCGTTCATTAGTTTTTGCGTGGTGCATGCACACACAGACAGACAAACATTTAAAAATTGTTTTTTTTAATCGACAAGTATCTACACTCAAAAACTTTATTTCGTGTACGGACACTCGTTACACTTTTATCATATGTATAGATAGTTGTATAGATTTCAAGTCGATTACATTAATAGTTACTTAAAGCCGCTGTGCCAGACAGATTGAATTATAAATTTTTTACCACTTCGTAAGGAATCCCACAAAATGCAATTACCCACTTTTTATTTTTGTCTACGTGGTCAGCAGTAAATAAACCAAATATTACTTTCCTATTAATTGAATACGAACACAAACTTTCGCGTGCAATGTCGAGGGCAATTCTCGCAAAATTAGACCAATAATAAGCCACCAAGTAACAAATGACCACAATTTGGCGTTGGAACCCTCTGGTCGCCACCTGTAGGCGTATAGCCTTCTATTAATCACGTTTAGGGATTCTTGGGAATTATTAAATGTACAACCAGAAGCAGTATTGGTAGCTGGGGCCCAGGTCGAAACGTCACCACGAGGCCCTTTTTCAAAGTTATCTAAAAAAAATCTCACTCCTTTTATACATTTTCACGTAAGCAGAGGTATCCCATTTCTAGATATACCTACCTAGTTTTCACGAGATATTCATTGAACCCCCAAACGTTATAGATGGTGCGCAAATCGCCGGACCGGGTCTTTTACACATGTCTTAGAATTAATTCTGGGAGATGCGGTTTTCCTCACGATGTTTTCCTTCACCGTTTAGCTAGTGACAAATACGTAGTTACGCAAGTTTCTTTTAAAAACTCATTGGTAGGTACATGCCAGGATTCGAACCCGAGCCTCATGCATGAGAAGCATACTAAACAACGGATAAACATACAAACAGTCATACAAGAAAACAACAGATATGCATACAAAAATGTAGACTTCGGTTGGAAATCAAAACCGCGACCTCACGACTCAGAAGTTCATTCATTCATCAACCCAAAATCATCACAACACAGCAGTGCCCCCATACGCGTAGGGCCTTTAACGGGGCCCCTAAAAGCGGGGCCCTAAAATGGAGGCCCATCTTCTTTCTAACGCCGCCACTGTCTATAAACCCCTCAGATATTCCAAGTAAGACCCGGCTTGTCAGACAAAGATTACACGAATTGATTTGCATTCCGCGGGTTCCTGAATACGGAAGTGTTTTGATTTAGAATAGATATCTAAGGTTATAATCTACAATATTCTGTCGTAGCTTTACTTGTATAGATTAAATTAAAATGTTTTTGACGTGATAATGTCTGAGAAATCGATGAATGCCAGCTGCACGCACGAAAAAGTGTCACGTTCCGCCTGAGTCGAACGTGCAAGCGAGAGCGCGGAACAAGCGATAGAGAGGCACGATCGGTTTAAGCGTTCGGCTTGTGACGCAACTATCTCTCTTCCAACCCAGTATGCAATTTTTCATCAATGTTTTCTTATGACATTATCGTCCGTAAACCGACTTTACAGACAACCATTTTTTAATCATCATGGGAGTCTAGAATATACTTATTGAAGGTAGTTTTGCAGGATTTCGGGTTGTGTTAATTTTATCGTTATTAATTCAGAAACATTTCAGTCACCATAGCAGAATCATAATCAGTTTACCTATTTGAGGGATCGATTGAAGGGCTCTGGTGGCTACTCGACCACAGAAAACTCGGCCAATGGTCGAGACGCCACCTTTTGAATGGCTAGGTGGCTACTCGACCACATAAATCTAGACTGATAGCACCTCAAGAATTGGACCTTTTTGCCGACTTTCCCATTTTGGCGCACAAATTATGTAGGTACCTCTAAATATAGACTCGGGGTGCACATTTCATACAAAACTATCAACGTTTGACGGGCAGTAGATAGTACATGTTTTTAGGGTTGCTATTTCACTGCTCCACCCCTTGATTTAAGTAGTCTGACGAAGTCGAGAACCTCTTACATAACTGTGATCTGATCATTCTCAATTCAACAAAACGTTCCCAATCTGAGATAAAGCCAACTTTATCTATTACGCCCCGCTATCGAGTGAAGTCTACTCTATAGACGCTTCCGTGTGTTGCGTAATAGCAAAACTTGGATTATTCCATTGTTAGGGGGTCATCTATTAATCACGAGAGGTTCAAAATGGGGGGGGGGGGGCGAAAAAAATCACGAAATATCACAAGGAAAGGGGAAATGTAATGTGCGATTTCTAAATCAAAAATTAAGACTTGACTTTTCATTGAAGCTTATTTTACAAAGTTTTATCAGATTACACCTGTATTTAAAGATAATAATCTCAAAATTTCAATAGACTTTGTTAAAAAAAAATACAAATGGTTTTAGGTATGGACTCATCACCAAGACGGTGTCAAAAAGTTGCTAAAAATATCAGGTGATTAATGGACGACCTTTAGATCTGTATCTCATTAGGGTAGACTCCATACAAGCAAACAAGATCCTATCCAATGCCTAAAAGACTACAGCAAAAAAATTGGTTACACACACTATTTTTTTCCAGACGGTAAAAAAAGTAACCCTGTTTCTATCTATATCATAAAAAAAAAACTGACTAGGTCTAGATTGATGAAATTTTGCACAAAGGTTCCTTAAATGACGTAAGTGAGCACAAAGAAGGGAATTTTGGAAATTCCCTCGGGAACGGGATTAAACAGGATCCGCGCGGGCAACACCCCGGGGTTGTTTACTGGTTTCACTCATAACTCTTTGATTTTATCGTAGTTGGGTAAAATTGGAACTAGCTTTGTCGATGGATATATTGGCTGCTGTTTACATTCAGCCAACCTCCATAGACGAGTTTAGAGCACCCTTGTTATTAGGTAATGACGTTTCTAAGTGTATTCTTTTCCTTTAGATATAAATTCATTTTGATTTTGACTTTCTTCCCATTCTTTTCTTACCACTCGGGGTCGGCGCATTGTCTATTCTTTCCATTTAAGTATGTCTATTAACCGTTATCTACATTCACTTCCTTCTTGCACCATAATATTATAACCCTGCACACAATCCATCCATGTTTTCTTTGTTCTATACCCTCTTCCTATAACCATCATCATTTATATTAACCACTCGTCTTACAACATTACTGTCATCCCTCGACATTATATCCGTATCACGACAGACGATTACCTCTTAGCTTCATTACGGGTGCTACAGACAAAATCAATCTAAGAAAGGGACTTTCAAATTCCCACGTGTACTGCAAAATATCTGTTCCCGCGCTGGACGCCTGCCAAGTAAACTATATTATGTGACTGCAAACGTGACGAGCAGTAGTTAAAACACCGGCCAAATGCAAGTCGCATTCGCGCTTAAAGGGTTCCGTACCATTATACAGCCTGATTTTATTACTGTCTGGAAAAAAAATATGGTGTGATAGGTTAGTGTAACGGATTCATTTGGCAATGCTACTTAAAAAAAAATCTTGCTTTAATCAGTTAAGAACCGCCGGTTCCAATTTGAACCGAGGCAAAATTAAAAATCAATTGTGTCTGTGATTCATGATCTGAGAGGTTAAACTAATATACATTACTCAGTTATAGTCAATTTTACACACTAGAATAATAAAGAAACAGTACAACCGCCGGCTGCTACATATATAGTAGTGTGCGTAGTTTTCTAGATTTAGTAAATTGCATTAAACATAATTAATCTCGTGTATATAAAAAAAACATCTAGTATATAGTACTAACACTTATTATTTAAAATAAAAATTGTTATTATATAAAACGGCAAAAAAAACACGTTTGTTGTATGGGAGCATCCTTAAATATTGATTTTATTCAATTTTTTAGTATTGTTTTTTATATTGGCTACAGAAATACATAATAATAATATAATATATAAAATATAATCTCACGCCTTTTTTATCCCCGAGGGGGTAGGCAGAGGTATTCCATTACTGGATATACTCACATTTCACGAGATATATTGGACCCCTAGACGTGATAAGTGATGAGCCTATCGCCGGACCGGGTCTGTTTACACGTGTCCCAGAATCAATTCTGAGACCTGCGGGTTTCCTCACGATGTTTTCCTTCACCGTCGAGCTAGTGATAAATATGTACGTAAGTTTTTGAAAAACTCATTGGTACATGCCAGGATTCGAACCCGAGCCTCACTGATTTTCGGCCGGCTTTTTAACCGTCCGGGCTAATACATCATCTGTGAAAATTTCAACTGTCTAACTTACACGTTCATAAGATACAGTCTGGTGACAGACGGACGGACGGACGGACAGCGGAGTCTTAGTAATAGGGTCCCGTTTTACCCTTTGGGTACGGAACCCTAATAGCCCGTACGAAAAATAGGGCGAACGAATTTGGAATAATAAAATCAGTAACGGGCTATAAATGAAGCATAGGGACAATAAAAAAGGGATTTTAAAGGTGGGCGAATGTGACTACATAACTTTTCGGGTTAGGAAAACGTCACGGCATATACGTTACCTATAGCGCTGTGGTACTACTCTATTTATAAAATGATAAACTGACTGACTGATTTATTTATTTATTTATTTTTCGCAAAACTTACAGCTAAAATAACATTATGAGCAATAATCATAAGCAACAGAGAGCCAATTAAAAGTTTTCACAATTAGAAGCAATTTAAGTCAGTATAGGTTTCGACAAAGTTACTGTAACAGTTAAATTTTTCAGGAAGCCACACAAATCAGAATAACTTAAAGAAATCCTCACATAGATCCTTCTTAAGTTTTTTTTCACTCAGACAGAATAAATCAAATGAATGTTGTTTACAATAGTTATTAAATAATTTACAAACTCGCCACAAATAAGAATTTCGTCTGTAATTAGTTGATGCATTACACAGTGTGAAGGTGGGAGTGACGCGAAGAGACCTGCAGTTTGGTACATAAAAATTTAGTTTGGTGATATATCAACGCACAGCCTAGACCGCTGGGTCTAGAGACTTGAAATTTTGCTCATAGATAGCTTATACAGTGTAGGCATCCGATTTTGCAAAATACAGTCCCTAAAGGGGTGAAAACAACGTGCGCGAGTAAATGCTAGTACCATATAAACGAGTATGCTCTCGCCTTTTTAAGACGGGTAGGCGAGTAACCGTGTAGCCTACTCATTGATCTGTTTTGTTCAAATACGGCAACAGTAAGGCGCAAATTGGCAAAGTCAAGCTTCCATGACAGCATTGCTGCAATAGTGTAACTAAGGGTCACAGCACACTTATCAACTCGGAAAGGGATCGGCACCGTATCGCCTTTCGCCTCGCCGTCAACCAGGCGTCAACCTAACGTATGCATGTAACCAAAGCGTAGCAGCGGCTCCTGTACGTCAACTCGGCTACGGCTAGGCGTCACCGCGCTTACGCCTCGCCGACCGCTGGCTGACCAGGTTGGCACCAAATCAGTTTGACTCCAACGTCATTTTGTGTTTGAATCTAACCTAAAAATTCAACAAAACTTACGCGCTACACGAAAGGAAGTTGCCTTGCGAATGGCTGGCGGCGGCACGGTCGGCAGGCAAGTCGCGGGAGGGAACATGGGCAAGGGTGGACGAAGAGCCGTGAGCTCGCGTACGGAGAGACGTAAGCGCGGGAACAGCGAGCCGTAAGCGCGGGAACTGCAAGTTGACCACTCACCGCATCGCGGTTCGGAGCCTGTTCCGAGGCGAGGCGATTACGTTACGTTTCCAATTAGTGTGCGTTGCAGTAGGTAGTTTTATACAAACAATACTGAACGGCTCGAGGCGATACGGTGGCGATCCCTTTCCGATTTGATATGTGTGCTGTGACCCTAAACCGCACAGAGACTCATACAAAGATTCACTACTACTTTGATTGTACCTGAATTAACCATTTGTTGTTATTGTTTCGTCTAGCTACGTCATTTTACTTTATTTCAAGCAATCTATAGAACTCCTACTCAGTTTTTAATTGTGGAGACTTGTAATTCGCTAGTGATATTTTTTATGGTATCTTTATGTATTGATTTCACTGAATCCTGGCATGTACCAATGAGTTTTTCAAAACTTACGTAGATACATATTTATCACTAGCTCGACGGTGAAGGAAAACATCGTGAGGAAACACACAGTCCCAGAATTAATTCTGAGACATGTGTAAACAGACCCGGTTCGGTGTTGGGCTCACCACCTATCACGTTTAGGGGTCCAAAGAATATCTGGTGAAAAGTGGGTATATCCAGAAATGGAATACCTCTGCCTACCCCCTCGGGGATATGACGCGTGAGATTATTTATTTATTTTATATTTATGATTTCACTGTACATTTGAGACAGTGTACAGCACTTCTTCTCTTCTCTTGTAGTCCTAAAAGTAAAAAAAAAAACCGGCCAAGTGCGAGTCGGACTCGCGCACCGAGGGTTCCGTACAACCTTGCAAATTTATGGTTTTCGTAATTTTTCCTTCATCTATGCTATAAGACGTTGCTTCGTACCAAATTTCAAGATTCTGAGTTCACGGGAAGCACCCTGTAGGTTTTAATTCCCTTGCAAGTGTCGAAAATTTGCGGCATAAACGGCTGTATCTTTTGATTGCGTTGGCTTAGAAGTTTGATTTTTTCACAGCTTCAAGGGACAGTAGATTTGAGTAATTGATATAAATTTCAGCTTCATACCTCCACGCGTTCCTGAGAAAAAGGGTCTTGACAGACGGACAACAAAGTGATCCTATAAGGGTTCCGTTTTTTCCTTTTGAGGTACGGAACCCTAAAAACATTTCGTAAATATGGTATTACTAGCAGAGCCCCGCGTTTTAACCCGCGTAGTTCCCCCTTCCCGTTGGAATACTTGGATGCCTATGTGTTATTCTGATGTATAAGCTATATAACTGTAAAGTTTAATCAAAATCCGTTCGGCAGTTTTTGCGTGAAAGAGGAACAAACATCCATACATCCTTACATACAAACTTTCGCGCTTATAATATTAGTAGGATTCTGTAAATATCACGAGCGTTTGTCAGTATATTACTTTTTACTTTGAAACGAAATAACAGAAATTGTAGAAATCACTGTAATTGATTGGCTGAGAAGCAAATGAAACCGACATTTCTTGATTAAATTACTTTATGGCTTCAATGGAACGAAATTGGATGAAACTACCGCCCATGACTGGCCGGGTTCAGATTTATGTAAACTTGATTAATTCTGCCCACCTCCTGTTAATATTGTATTTTGTCGCAACTAGGATCATACATTTACAAACTTTTTTTAGTAAGCACTGTGTTTTTGTTGGAAATACAAATTACAACGAATCTAACGACACCAAAAATGACTAATTCCATACCCGCTTCGACAAAGCGTGCCCAAAAAATAAACATACATGGCAAGGCCGTCGGTTATAAAATCTAATATAGTGATTTATTTATTTATTTATCGATATACATTTAGGCAACAGACTTACAGTGTACATCAAAGCCCCCGTTGCCTTAACCCTTAACCTTAACCCTTACTTACAGTACTAAAACGCTAAAATTACAGACGGCACAAATATATTCGCAGCTTATTAATACAGCCAAATATTCGTCAAAAATGTCGACATCTTGGACCTGAAGTAAAAAAAGATTTAGCAGAGTGAGTGTTCTCAAAATGCCACATTCGCAAAATGCCACATTCGCAAAATGCCACACTGACAAAGAGCCATACTTGTTCATCTCCCTTTCTTGCAGTATGTTCGAGAGTGTGGCATTATGCAAAAATGGCATTTTTAAAAATGTGGCATTTTGAGAATGTGACATTTTGCGAAAATTGAATGTGACATTTTGCGAATGTGGTATTGTGCGCTTAATCCTTATTCGTGTAGGCGCGTCGGCGGCGGCGGGGAGAGTGTTGCGCGGGCAGCGCGAACAGCTGGTGCCAGCGGCGGCCCGTGCGTGTATAATTGTTCGGTACAAACAGGCTTTAGGGGCAGCAATGGTGACTGCCACTAGGTGATGTCGAGGACGATTAGGGTTGAATAAATGAAAGGATGTTGCTCGTGTCGAGAGTCGAGATCGAATGTGATCGGTGATCGGATCTGACCTCCTTTAATGGGCTACCTCTATTTATACAAGCTGTGTACATAAATAAGGAGGGTAGACACATTTTAGTAAACCCTGTAGGTGGGTACCTACAAGGCTAACACCGTTGAGTTATTGTTCATCACTTGACCTCTAAATACATACATTAGTATTGAGATCTCACACTTAGGTACTCTGTTTCGACGAATCAGCTGACGTTATTTCATATGGATACATAGATTGTCTTGAAAGTAAGCATCATCTCATAATATAACGAGCTGTAAAATTACAGCAAAGGCTTGAGAATCTGATATCTGTTCTGCATAATGTAACTTTGTGTACCAGACTACCACACCTTTTATGATTGAAAATGTAAATCTCGTTATAAGTGAACCTGTGTTCTTTATGAGAATAAAGTTCTTTAATTACATATCTCTAATAGCGTCGGAATCGGGTCACGATTTTTTTTCTTTACATACCAATATCTTTGCACTATTAATACATGTTTTCACTATGTTTGCATTGTGTTTTCTAAAAGTGATTGAGTAAACCGTGAAACTTGAGACTCCTTCGAGCTAACCCAAGACAGTTCCCCTAAAATATTGACATCAAACGCTAATTATATGCCAGGGAATCCTTAAAATTAACGCAAAGTGGCGCTAATTGTTTTAACTGAGCAAAATACGTAAATAAGTAACTTGTTTACAAGTTTACGCTTCGTAAACATTTTACGTTACGTAAACAACTGTACGTGTTTCGCAATCGACGAGCAGTTTGTTTATTCAAATTTTCAGACGAAAACCTTCCAGTTGCACGATTCAAGTTTTTGTCTCCGGAGTTATGTGTCTGGTTGGTGTAAGAGATAAACTTAAGCGGATTTGGTTTTAAAGGGTTTTTTTTTGTTTAGTTATGTTATATCTCTAAAATTGGATGAAAAGATTGAAGAAATAGTTATAGAGGAGCGGAGGTGGAATGCTCCTCCATCGTGAAAAGGTGAAAAGATCTTCATCTTCCGCCAGGTGAGGTGATCGTGACTGGGGACCGTCGTCAATAGAAAAGGTCATTAGAAAACTTCAATAGCGCGGTTTAGAACTCAGCCGTCTATTGGCGCGCGCTACATCACTCCCCTCCAAGACCTCCAAAAGCAAAATAAGTATTATTTTAAACTAAGTACTTACCTACTTAAAATAGGGTAGATATTAGGATTGCCGTGGGTAGTGGTTGATGAAAATACGTAGGCGATTTAATCTTATTGTAAGCTTTAATCAATGTTCAAGGAATCCAGGCTAATGGTCCTAAAAATACTTTTTCCTTATACCTACAAGGAATATTATCGACGAAGAAAAAGGGAAGGAGTGTGTTGATGATTTTATTTTGTCCAATTTTTCAATCCGCGGCGGGTTCACATGGGAGATTATAGCCCATACTTCCTCATGCGTGAGGAAAGACCCTTAGATGAGCAGTGAGCTGTTACGGGTTGATGATGATGATGACTAATTTAGAATATTTTATAACTACACCTAGCTCTACTCGTGAAAACTTACAGAAAATGAATTTTTCTAGAATTCAGGCCGACTTTGAGTTAACCTTCATTGAATCCGTAAACTTTCTTTTCAAGACTACATTGACATCGCTATATATATAGCGATGTCATATATATCCGTTTTTGAGAATCCTTAAACACAAATATTGCTCGTATAATACTAAGTAAAGTGTGTCTAACTAAATTTCAATATAATTTAAAAACTGAGATCATTCGCCGAAAGACATCTAATCCTGGAAATATGCCTTCTCATTGCCACAATCTATATATAAAATGATAAACTGACAGACTGATTGGTGATGTATCAGCCTAAACCTCTGGGTCTAGAGACGTGAAATTTTGCACATAGATAGCTTAAACAGTGTAGGCATCGACTAAGAAAGGATTTTTCAAGGGGGTGAAATAAATGTAGGCGAGCGAAGCCGCGGGTAAAAGCTAGTTACATATATAAAATGAAATAATACGGCTAAATTCAAGGTTTATTTTATAACAATAATAATAATTTATTTCAGATGAACATCTATAGTGTTAGTTAATACAAAAATATAAACTTATAAGCTAATGTTAGAGTCAATATCATGTAACTAAACCTAAGACCTTACCTTACTTATAATATGGATACATTTCTCTATACGAAGGAACCGTAATTCCAACGTATTAAAATTCATACGCTGCAACACAAGCTGAACATCATATAATGCTAAGCTAGTATTGCACAGCTCAAAGCAAGAATCTCATTCACAAGATATCGTTTCAATATTTTGTTAACATGTTCTCTCGCACGGAATTAGAGAAAATCCACTTTATGTCAAATCGTTGCTAATCTTATAGCAAGCGAGTATTGATGTTACACGTAAAGACGAATACGAATACGATCGCCAAACGTCCTACGCATAATTTTAAACGACCTCAAAATTTAGCTTTCATGATGATCTCCAAAGTTTTAACTCAGGAGACATCGCTAAATAGGTCGACACCGTCACAAATAACTTCTGCAATTTTTGGCCATGTAATTTATTTATTTGATCGTCTAGTAGTGTAGGACACTACTTTGTGAATAGTAATCCAGACCCTTTTTGAGGATCATGATTTACCGTTTGCCATCAAAAGAAATCTTAACTTGATTCAACTATACCGTTAGTTTTCTATCGCATATTTATAAAATTGTCTTTCGCTCGCTTTTAATCTTTAATAGCGCTGCCCACTTCAGCGCCATTCATGCCTAAGGCAATATTTCATGAAGGACACTTCATATTCCCCACCCCTGTTATCTCTTATCTGATGACAGACTCGAGATAAATCGTCTTCCCCACATTCTCACTTCCTTTCAAGAAAAGAAATAAAAATGTGTTTGGTGGGAAGAGTAAGGAGCTCCACCTCGCACCTTACGGTGATCGCCAACCCGCAACATTCCACAGCTGCGATTGCGACCCCCCCGAACGTCCCGGTTTTGCCGGACATCCGGTCTTTTATCCCGCCGAAGCAGGATCGTTGCGGCCGAAGCCGAGGTTTGCCCCGAAGGGACCGTTGCGACCGAAGTCGATTGATGCGGCCGAAGCCGAGTTTTGCCCCGAAGGGACCGTTGCGACCGAAGTCGATTGGTGCGGCCGGAGCCGTGTTTTGCCCCGAAGGGACCGTTGCGACCGAAGTCGTTTGTGGTGCCGAATTTTGCCCGGAAGGCGAGTTACGGCAGTCATTAAGACCTCAGGATCATTTACAGTAAGCCCCGAAAGGCATTCTCGAACATATTGATAATAAAAGTTACGCTCGAAGGCGCTTGGTGGTGAGATAGTCTTTAAGACCTCAGGATCATTTATAGTAAGCCCCGAAAGGCAATAAGTCCCGTAGGACTACTCGTTCATAGGTCTTAATGCTCGTCGTGACCCGACCTCGGTCCCTACGAGCCATCGATTCTCGTTCAGCCATCAGAAGCGCTGTCACACCCTGAATGAGCTTATAATGGTAAAACCATTAATTTATATTAATACGCGTCGCGCGCGCACTCATATGATAGTATGAAGTAACCAATGTACGTTCTGCAAATACATGGTTACCATAAGATATATGAGGCATTCCTCATTTTCTCGTTCATTCGTGGTATCACTTTTATTATAATATCAAGCTCAACAGAAGCATGACAGACATCCCCGTCAAGCCAATCAAGATTCTAGACCCCTTTACCATGCCAATACGAATACCGACATGACTCCAGTTCCAGACTCCGAAGAGCTTACTCCTGAAGATTTGGTCGAGTGTTCGCGTACTAGACCAATAACACTCCTCGAAGATAACTTGTGTTAATGCCCAATTCGCACCGCACAGGTCCACGACCAAGCTAGATGTTGCTTTTCACATTTCAATGAGAGACGTTATCAACCTCCATCAATTAAGTGTTAGTCGACACCATCGTCTCCGTTACTTAGCACCAAAAAGCTCAGAAGTAGTCCCAGGGTGTTTACTATGAACCACAAGACAGCGCTAAGAGGTGCGTCGTCAGTCATTCTGCTACTACCTCCAATGTGTAATATTTAAAAGCGATCGTTACATCAGACGAAGCTTATGGAACATGTCCAAAAACTAAGTCCATATAAGATCACCGTGCCGTACCGTTAGGCAGTGCTGAGGCCCGGACTTTTTACCTTTTCGCACTATATCGCCAAACAGTGTTGAACAAGACAATTGTGAGTCGAAGCGTAAGCCCCAACATCACAAGCAAGTCATAATGCAAGTTAAAGAACGGAGGTGTCGCCACCGCCAAGCTAGCATTGGTATGTGCCGACATAAACACCGACCGCGGTGCGGTGAAACGTACTGACACAACCGCTGCACCACTCGGACAGTACCACACCCCGTCAATAACTCAAACACTACAACCCCTGCCTCGTCCCGACATTTGCGTTCGAGCGGACGGCGTTAGCCGCCCTAAGATGGGAGGGAAACCCAGGTGTAACATAGGCCAAACTCTCTTATTTATAGGTTCGTTTAGAATATTGCATAAAACTACCATATTCCATTAATCAGACAGGGAACCCATACCTGCCTTGTCCTCTTAACTTCTGTTATTAACGAACCTTCAAGCTAATAACGCCATATGAGAGTTTTATATTTTTATTTTATTTATTTATTTATATGTCATATTGCTCAACAGGATCGACCCATGTATCATACATCCTAGGTCCAACCTTTGGTTGAGGTGGCAGCCTCGCCCCGCGACCGCGCACCCTCCCTCACCATATATGCCAGAACCCCCTCTTCGTGTCCCGCGCCGGAAAAACCCGACCATCTCCGATTTGGATGAAACCTTTTGTATATCGTAGGGTCCGTGAATAGCATTACAATGATATACTTTTTATCTCCCCAGCTCCAACAGTTCCGGAGTTATAACCGAAAAATGGTTTATCTTAATACAAGAACTATTCCCCTATATTTTCCATACTAAACAAGTCGGTTTTTCCTGAACCCTACTGAAACCAATTTCTAACTACTTTTATGAAACTTTTATGCTATTTTAACATCTCTTCGATCATACCAAGCCCTATTTTACTGAATTTTCATAATTTTTCGTATTTTCCTAAGTTTTAATATTTTTCTATTTCTGACTATATTTACATGTGTTTACATGTTTACAGCCCCACCAAGCTGTTTTATGTTCTTTTAGTATTCTATATATGATATTAGGGTTGAGGAGTTACAACCAATTAAAATTCTGGGGACCTTTTAATGAGGGATCCATCTCATTAGCAGGGGGGAGTCCCATCTGCTACCTAGTAACCCTAGAATGCGAGTAAGTAAGGAGGCACAGCGTTTTCTGATAATTGCTGAGAAACTATCAATATGTGCCTCAGCAATAACGCGTCAATAATTTAATACCGCGTCAATAATTTTTAGTGTCCGACCGAAACTAGTTTTTCGGCCGAAACCGAAACCGAAACTCACGTGGTCAAGTATAAAATTCCTTAAAATACAGATATTTGGTGCATTTTACCCATTATTCTGCATTAATTAGGACATTAAATGGAAACACAGTATATTAATTTTGTTGTTATCGTTTATTTATTATAATATAAAAAATATAAATGAACGACAATTCCCGAACAGGGCCGCCAGCGTCCGCCAAAGCGTTGCCGCGAGAAGCGAGGTTAGGCGAGCGTGCACGACAACTTCCGAAATCAGTTTCGGTTTCGGCAAAAGTTTCCAGAAGCCAAAACTGTCGCCGAAACTTGATTTTTGGCCGAAACTCACTGATAATTTTATATTACGTCTGCTTTTCTCTTAGACCACGTAAAGAAGACACACGTCTGTGGCGACAAGCAACGACTTTCACGTTTCCTATCCCGATTCTTCAGACGGTCCACGGTCGCACGCGAATTGTTTGAAATAAACTTTATTTTTGTATGGTTGTCTGTCACAGCTGAATTCTGAAACTTTTCTAGGTTACTTCGATACGTTCGTTCTGTTGTCTTGAAGTGTTGCGTTTATAATATTTGTATATGTTTATAAATCAATGGGCAGTGAAATTGTTGGAAGTTAGGTCGCCTTTCAAACATAAAGGTTGAGTAGGATGCCGAATGCCATTATACTTATCGGCGGGCGTATTCACGGAGATTCGATACTCGATATCGAAAAATCTGTTGAATCCTTATGTCAAATATTATGACATCTGTGAATAGCCCATCTCGAAACCTTTCGACAGATTTTCCGATTCCGAGTCGAATATCGAGTATCGAATCTCCGTGAATACGCCTGCTGTACCTACTACATTTGGAACCAGCAACTCTCGGTGGAGTTGAGCTGCTGTTTACTTTTAGCCCATCTTCATGGACCAGTTTAGAGTGCCTTGTTATTAGACTATTGAATATTTTAAGTATACTTTTTGTACTTACAGAAAATAAATGATTTTTTACTTTTTATCATTAGCTGTACGGTATAGGAAACAGCGTGAGCAATCCTGCAGATTCAGGCGTTTGTAACGTCACGAAACTTTTCCGAAAATATACTGGTTACTTACAGTGGTGGTCAGATAATTAGAAACACTTCTTATGAATAAGGAAAGTATAACTTCAACGTACAAATGTTCGTAAAAAATATACACATTCAATAATTAATAATTATGCAATAATATAACCACTCAAATAAAAAACTCATTAAATGCATAAAATATAAAACATATGTTATTTTTAATTACAAAATGAGTCTTACACATGTAGGAGTTTATTTTCTGTAACTTGCCGCTTGGACGCATAATTAGAAACATTTAAAAAAAGTATCCATAACTCATTCTTTTTTTAGAAATTGGAGAATAACATTTTTTTCTTGGCTTTTTCTATTATTGTAGCGGCAATTCAAAATTTAATCTGAATTTTATTTTGTTCAAAATGGGCCAAAAAAAAAAGATGTGTCGCGTCAACTAGGCAAATCATTGTTTATTTACGTATAGATCATATGTGGGCGTACAGAAGAATAGCTGAGCACTTAAATTTTTCTGTAAAGAAAGTTTTTAATGCAATTGATCATTACAAAACACATGGAACTGTTGAAAACATGTTCTTAGAAAGGCGCGGCAAAGAAAAACATTTCCCAGAGAAGATAAGTTGTTGTTAGTGTTTCTAAAAAAGACCCAATTAAAGGCTCCAACCAGATTATAAATGACCTTTTTTCGACTGATGACCCGAGAAACATCTCGCCAAGATTGATACGCCGAAGATTAGTAGAAGCTAAATTGTTTGATAGAATCTTTCGAAAGGTACCGCTTCTTACCAAGCAGCACCGAGAGAAGCGATTATTATTCGCTAAAAAAATATGTTAATTGAACGGTACAAGAATGGAAAAAAGTGTTATTTTTAGATGAAACAAAAATAAATATGGTAAATTCCGACGCAAAGCGCTATGTTAGACGTCCTGTAAACAATGCTTTTAATTATAAATACACAAGGAGTATAGTCAAGGACGGTGGCAGTAAGATTAAAGTTTGGGGGTGTTTTTCCGGATATGGAGTTGGACCCGTTCGGAAGATTGAAGGTACAATGGATCAATGGCAATACTAAAATATCTTAGAGCACACAATGATTCCATACTCGGACGATCATTTGCCTGTAACCTGGATCTTTCAGCATGACAATGACCTTAAACACACGCCCAATAGCGTCAAATGTTTCCTTAGCAAACAGCGTATATCCAGTTTAGACTAGCCAGCAAATCGTCCGGATTTAATCCCGATAGAAAATCTCTGGTTTATTGTTAAAAAGAAAGTCTCAAACAAACGTAACACCAGTCAAAACGAACTAAATGAAGCATTTTTTGAAGCATGGAATTAAATCCCCCTAGAAAATTTTACGAAATTGATTGAATCAAAATGCCACGTCGTTGCAGTGCTTTTATTGGCATTAAGGGATACTCCACTTAATATTAATTATAACTATTGATAGGTTTGGGATAGTAGCTATTTCTTAAATAACAATACTAATTACTAATACTTTAAAAAAAAAATTTTTATACTTTTTTGTTGTTGTTTCTAATTAGTTGACCATTATTGTTTATAACTTAAAATTGGTTTAAATGTTTGTCCGTAATGTAATATTGAAACTGCCCTTGTGCAATGGAATTTATATTGTTTTTCTAATCAATGATAAATCGTTGAACATATTGTTGTCCCATTTATTGTTTATTTTCAAAATAAAAACGATTGCGGAGAAGTATCTTACATAATGTCAAGGACCGTTGGCAGTGTTTCTAATTATCTGACCACCACTGTACATAAAAAAATGGAATACTTCTACCAACTCTCCCAGATATCGCAGAGCTCAATGTTATAGATCCCAAAAGTCAAAAGAAGTATGAAATTAATTAACAATCAATTTTGTTATTCAAATAAACCAACAATTTATACCGGTTACAAAACTCTGTTTGTTTATATTGAGTTCTAATTGTTGCCCAATATATTTAAGTTCAAATAAAAGGAGGACGCGGAAGCGGAGCATTTGCTTTAGCGGATGATTTATTGCCACCATGAGTTGACCATGACATGTCAATGGTCAGTCGATGGGGTTATTTGCTCTGAAAAGTGCCAAAATAACACCATTGATTGACATGTGATTGTAATCCAACTATAACCGTTGACATTTAGTAAAATCGGCTGAGTTGAGATCTGACCATTGACATGTCATTGTCATCCAACTATAACCGTTGACATTTAGTGGAACTGTTGAGATCATATTGGTAAAGATTTCTGAGTCAAGTATGTCTTTTGCCTCTCTACGCACAATGACCAATTGATCGTGAGATTCTAAATTATTGATGTTTAGGTGTGTATAGTACAGTCAGCAAAGTTGTTAGGGTTACATAGCCAGTAACTAAGAACTTATTTTTCTGGGCTAATCGTAAATAAATCTTATTGATGAATGTTTATTTCAAAAGGTATCTTCAAACCATATAATTACCAAAAAAAAAAACTATAAATACATTGCAGGCTTTAATAGAAAACTGAATCTTAGTTTATGGCCATGTAACCCTAACAATTTTGTTGACTGTACACGTCTAGAGTACTACCACATAATGTAACATTCAAGACAGTTATTACAAGGAGGAGCGACAAGTACCAATTTTATTAAATCAAATGTAAAAAAAAACTAACGCCTTATATCCCTCAGGGGGTAGGCAGAGGTATTCCATTTCTGGATATACCCACTTTTCACCAGATATTGTTTGGACCCCTAAACGGTGGTGAGCCCATCCCGGCCCGGGTCGGTTTACACATGTCTCAGAATTCATTGTGGGACGTTCGGGTTTCCTCAAGATGTTTTCCTTCACCGTCGAGCTAGTGATAAATATGTACGTAAGTTTTTGAAAAACTCATTGGTACATGCCAGGATCGAACCCGAGCCTCACTGATTATCATCATGTGAAGCAGGCTCTTTAACCGTAAGGCTATCACTGCTCAATATCAAATATCATCAAATTAAACTTACAGTGGTACGACAAGTACAAAATATAATAAACTAGCGACCCGCCCCGGCTTTGCACGGGTGCAATGCTAATACTGAAACCTTCCTCTTGAATCGCTCTATCTACTAAAAAAAACCGCATCAAAATCCGTTGCGTAGTTTTAAGGATTTAAGCATACATAGGGATATAGGGATATAGGGACAGAGAAAGCGACTTTGTTTTATACTAATGTAGTGATAAATAATAAATATAAATAATAATAAATTAATAAATATTGAATACTACTAAGGTCATATACTTCTGTTACTGTAGGTACAGTATGAAAGTCGCTATATGTTTTTAATTTAAGACAGTATAAATATTATATTTAACTCGAAATTTCAATACCCTATTGAAAATTTTGCCGAAATTGCTTTATAACTTCGATAAGGGTGAAGCCATGGCACTCAATTAGCTCAGTAAGCGTAAATATGCCAGATATCTGTTGGATAACAAATTAATCCTCAAAATAGCTGGGTCAGCTAACAATATAATACCATACTAGATAGTAGATAGAAGAGCAGTGATAGCTGCTAAATAATAGACGTGTGTCTCGGTATACATTTATTGCCAGACTGGTTGGTCATTACAGAAGTACCTTATTATATTTATAACTAAATGCAAACCTACCTACATACATAACAATAGCCTAACGGTTAAAGAGCCGCCTGAAAATCAGTGAGGCTCGGGTTCGAATCCTGTTTCGAGTTTTCAAAAAACTTACGCACATATTTATCACTAGACGGTGAAGGAAAACATCGTGAGGGAACCCGCAGGTCTCAAAATTAATTCTGAGACATGTGTAAATAGACCCGGTGCGGCGATGGGCTCACCAACGATAGATGATAACGTTTAGGGGTCCAATATATCTCGTGAAATGTGTGTATATCCAGTAACGGAATACCTTTGCCTACCCAGTCGGGGATAAAAGGCGTGAGATTATTTATTTTATTTTTACTTGATAGTAGTTGTCTCAATCCAGGATCTTTTGCGAATCAGTATTTTGTGAATTGGATCTTAAATAAATAAATAAAAACTAAATATGCCCAACCACGTTCTTTTATCTCCAATGAGGTTGGCAAAGGTATTCCATGGATTGCATCCTATGATTTACAAATTAGAACTTTTTGCGAATTGGATCTTATATTTTGCGGAATGGATCCGTTTTTTTTGTGAATTGGATATTGTATACTCTTAATGGATTTTATGTTAAGGGAATAAGGTGTTTCACAAATTGAACTTTTGCAGATTGACTCATTAAGTATGTAATGATATTATTGACATATTCGCTAAAAACTTGGCAGCATAGGATGGTAGGTTCTGAAATACATGCAACAGCTACATCATCATCAACCCGCCACAGCCCACTGCTGAGCTAAGCTAAGGGTCTTTCTTCGAGGAAGTATAGACCTTGGGAGATGGTGTTAGGGTAGTTGTCACCTAACTATCAAAATATTTTAAGGCACCTAAGGGTTTTCTGACAAGGTTAAACGACTTACATTACGCGTTAAAACAACTAAAACAGGGATTATTGATACAAGAAATCTTCAAATAAATAGCATGAAAGTTTATTTAAATCAACCTGTAATAAAAACTTCAGTCCTGAGTAAATATCCGAAGAATAGCGCCTTCATAAAATAGTTTTACTGGAGTTTCTCCAAATTTAAAATAAATAGAAACGAAACTGTCAAAGTTAAATAAATAAATAATAAATAATCTCACGCCTTTCATCCCCGAGGGGGTAGGCATAGGTATTCCATTACCGGATATACCCACATTTCATGAGATACATTGGACCCCTAAACGTGATAGGTGGTGAGCCCATCGCCGGACCGGGTCTGTTTACACATGTCTCAGAATTAAGTTTCCTCACGTAGCATTGGGAATATTTTCATACAAAAATTTGAAGCATGTTTGAAGCTCAAGCGTCATGTCAGTTAGTATGAAGGCGAGCTGTCATTCGGTCGAAATTGTACTAGACTTATTCCACTTGGAATAACTTTTGGCTTAAAATTTTCGTTGCTTTGTCCCCTCTATGCTCTATTATATTTTAATCTCTTTGGCTAGCATGCATGTTAGCGAGGACCCCTGGGTGACGGGACAGTTCAGACAATTGTTAGTGGTCGTTGGTGATATTCAGAGGTCTCCCGCGCATCAGAAGTTTTCGGGATAGCCGATAGCGGTTTACTTATACGATTTTAATGTGGGCGTCTATTCTGGGCTGGGCATTACTTAATTAAACTGGTTATTCAAGAAGTTACATAATCATTTTATTAAATAATGTTACAAAGTACAGAATACTTAGTGCGGACTCTCAATAAAGACTGCTCGGTGTGGAGTCTCGATACCGACTGCTCGGCACGGACTCTCGATGCGGAATGCCCGAAGCGGCGACCGCCTCGATCTTATATAGCATTTTGCAGTAGCGGGGTGTAACACGTGTTCGATCGACGAAACAGGTGTTCAAACGATGAATCATGTGTTGTTGCGTTCCGATTCCGATGAATGTTGCTATTTAACTCCCATACTATTGACCTAGCTCTAACATGCATTTTTCATTTTGCATTTTAATATTCATATCCCAGAAATAACACAGGAATTACACTTGCCGAAAACTTTGCAGTTAGATTTGGTTTTGGCAAACTCGTTCCTTTGTTTTTGCATGAAATAATTTTAAAGGTTGTATTTAAGTTTTCCAACTCCTTTTGGAGTTGCCCACGCATATGCCATTTTTGCTCTTTACAAAGGAAGTTTAAATATTGAGTAAAAAAAAACGGATATCTATTCGGGCCTGTGAGCTACAACTCTTTTTTCATATTGCGTCATAACTTTTGTACAAGCATAAATAAAGGTAGAGATTTAAATACAAAACGATATAACAACAGAGATCTCAGAAACAAACACAAACTGATCTACACTGCACATCACCAGATCTCTCTTTACTCTCGAAGCATATTCTGGATGTCTGTTAAAATATACAATTAGGTATATTCCAGATTCTTTTAAACTATTGCAGATAAGTTTAGGAGTACGCTTAACCTGTGGTTACATAAAGATGTGTATAGTGTAGTGTAGAAGATTTTGTGTTTATTGTGATCTCACGCCTTTCATCCCCGAGGGGGTAGGCAGAGGTATTCCATTACTGGATATACCCACATTTCACGAGATATATTGGACCCCTAAACGTGATAGGTGGTGAGCCCATCGCCGGACCGGGTCTGTTTACACATGTCTCAGAATTAATTCTGAGACCTGCGGGTTTCCTCACGATGTTTTCCTTCACCGTCGAGCTAGTGATAAATATGTACGTAAGTTTTTGAAAAACTCATTGGTACATGCCAGGATTCGAACCCGAGCCTCACTGATTTTAGGCAGGCTCTTTAACCGTCCGGGCTATCACCGCTCTCTGATTTTGTGAATAATAGGGGCAATATAAGGTCAACAATGGGATATATGACGGCGGAGGGGCCCCAGCTCGCTACACTACATCACTCATTACAATATTAATGATACTCAGAGGTCTCCCGCGCATCAGAAGTATTCAGGATTAGCCGATACGATATCTATATGGGCGTATCTACTCTGGGCAGGGTAGTAAGCAATAATTAAACTGGTTACACAACAAGGTACATAGTCACTTTACTAAGTAAGGTCACCAAGTAGATCAAGAGACAATACGATAATCACACCGACAGAATAATAGTCTGCTAAAGGTATTCCAAATACATGAGCGGGTAGGTACTCAAGCTAGATTGTGGGATGGGACCAGGCGGCCCACCCACCCTCCTGGGGACAGACCCACCACCATCCCATGGTCTCGCCGTTCTATGGCACTGACCTAAACGCGGGCTGCGCTCAGTAATCCCTCTTTACTGCTTACTTCGCGCATGTCTTGATTCCCTACAAGTCAACTGTCCCCTTACCTCGCTATTGTCTATTCATTGTACAAACATTACCTGATGCAGCAATGACCCATCTCGCCTTCCACGGCACCGCTGGTGCATAGGTTCCAGCTCTGTCACGTTTACCTTGTGACTCCTCTCACTTGGCTTATGTTCACTTGCGTCATCCTTTATTCAGACTCCTCGACGCAGACACAGTATTATTTAGGAATACCGACAATACCGTAACCATGCAACGATCATAATCCCCATTCATTTGTCCGATGATTGACAGCCGTTCAAATTCAAAACTACTTCTGGGTTGCCATTTCTTCTAATCGATTCCTGTCAAGTATGAACTTGACATTATAATCCAATTAATTAACATAGTAACACTGACAACGATTAGATCCATCTTCTTATACTAGACGGCGTTGCTGCGACATGGCTCATTAGTTCTAGTTATCATAATAGATGGCGTTCCTGTTTCCCCTACATATTGTTATTTAGATTGTTTTTGTTGTTTTAAGCTATTTCTATTCAGTTGCAAGTTGGTAGTTACTCCTTGATTTTTACGCAAACATTGTGATATTTTAGTACCTAATAAAAGTATAAAAAGAAATAAATTAGCATGATATATTTCACGTGCATTCACCTTCGGGTGGTAACAATAATTGAATGTCTTAATGGCGAACGCTATTAAGGGCCCATTATTTTGGGCCCCACGGCTCTATAATGCAAGCGTCATATAAATTAATACGCCAGCAGAGGGCAATAAAAAGTTTTACCATTTATAGTCTTACCAATTTGGATTCATATACCTACTTACAACAATAAATGAAGGGGCAATGTTATAATGATTTTATAACCATGCGTCGCGCTCTCTCTTTTTATTTCTTGTAAAGCAGACATTTTAATTATTTTGCGTCTACGTTTTGCGTTTATTTATTTGTATAAATACGTTACCACTTATTGAGTGTAGTACAAGCAGTCACTTAGGGATTCAGAAATGTGTTTAAATACAACTAAGTATTTATAAATAAGTAATAATCAGGTTATTGCAGGAACCTGAAGGTTTTTTTTTTCTAAAACTTATTTTTTTTTATTTTGGGTCTTGACTAACTATAATAGTGAGTTAAGTAGTTAGAGTAAAATGTGCATGAATGAACGATTTCTTCTGTTAGTGTGTATCTCATGTACCTTAATAGCAGTTGACATTTTCTCTTTTTTTTTTGTGTTATTTTGTGTCCGCTGCTACGATTTAAATTGGCAACACTTTTTAAAATAGCAATCGAATATTTATGGGTCTGCATAAATTCTTCCAATAATATCGATATGTTGAAATAAGTATAAACATTAAAAACAAAACTGGATATATTTCGACACTCATAGAAAATAACGATACTTATGTACATACTAGCGACCCGCCCGACTTCGCATGGGTGCAATGCTTGTACTAAAACCTTCCTCTTGAATCACTTAATCTATTAAAAAAACCGCATCAAAATCCGTTGCGTAGTTTTAAAGATTTAAGCTTACATTGGGACATAGGGATATAGGGATAGAGAAAGCGACTTTGTTTTATACTATGTAGTGATTACCCATCCCTATAACGTGTTATTTTTAAGTGAACCGCTATTTTAGCGTCTCAGTAGTTAGTAAACGTTCTTTGCACCATTTCTAGAAATTACATTTGGTCAGAATAACCTCCTGAATGTCCATCTCAAGATCAGGTCAGGTTTGAGGTCATGCCTATTATTATAACAATTGAAATAGCTGTTAAATAAGCATTACATGTCGTGCAATTGACTCGTGTTGTGCGCTTCTATTTTCCTATAGAAACGGACAAAAGAGTGGTTTTACGTATATAAAAGAGGCAGTATTAATGCTTAGCAAAATAGATTCTCTCGTTAAAAAGCCTGGGTTCTAAGGCACACAGTATAGTAATCACTATTAGCCTTCCATCAATAACAATACTAAATGACCATTTATATTTGTAGCAGAATTATAGCCTTATAGATAAAATCAAACTTTTGTTAGTTGTTTTTTTTTTTGTAACAGTGATCTCCTTTTTGTTTCTTTCTCTTTTTAATTTCTTCTTAATTTAATGTGTTTTTTTTATGTTGTTTTATATTAGTTACTTACATAGTTACCACACGTGCATGATATGCACATGATGTGGTAATCTATAATTAAGTTAGCACTTAAATTACACAGTTCCTAATTGTATTTAAATGTTTTAGTGTATGTCTTGTGGATTACCCAAATAAATAAATAAAAGCAAAGATTTTTGCTTTAACCAACTATTTTGCTAATGTTCGTACAACACTCCTGGAAGTATTGGCATCGTAAAACAAACCAGCTCAGGCTCGAAGCAGGGGCAAAACATAAATTCCGAACATATTAACTTAAACAGTAGTATTTTATTTATCACGAGATAATCGAGCTCCTTGTTAAAACGGTACGTCCCACATGACAGAAGCGAAACGTCGTAACCCAATGAATGTGAAATTCTACCTAAAATTAATGAATATAGAAGCTACTTTGAAATGAATGCGAACGAAAATTTAAACGTAGAAGACAGGATGTAAACTTGCGTATGTATACCAACATGCGTATTTAGTTGAAAGGAGTTTTCGACTTTGCAGTAAAGGTAAGAGTGGCGATTTTCGTTTAAAACTAAACGTCATTGAAGTTTTTTTTTAAATGCCACCCATTTCTCGTCAATGAGAAGGCGCCGGCAACCTGTTTTTCTTTTTTAATCGTGTTTTGTTTTAAGTCGGTGCATTTCAAGTTTGAGTCGAGTCAATTAATAATATCGGGATATCGTTTGTATTGATCGAATATTAATTTAGTGCTAACGAAGGCTTTTAATGACTTTTAAAAGCTATGCCCAGCTGTAGACAGATGATAAAGGCTGATTTATAAAGAACGATCAGATCAGGTGCAACTTTCTACGCATTTTTTCAATTTTTATATGCATTTTTTGATAATAAGAGCTGGTATCTGACATACAGAGTAACCGTCCACAAAAGAGTGATATTTTTCCAAATTCGTTTGGAAACCGTATAATAGTGGTTCGTCTTCTGCTAGTTATAAATAATTCAATTAGAACCAAATTAAACAACCTCAATACTCTGAATACCTTTATTAGAAATTTCCAATTACTCTTTATTGAATATTAATTAAGTACCGAAGGAATTAGCGAGAAAAGCCTCCGATCAATCCAGCCTTTGATTACAAAAGTATATCGAAAATGTTTTATACTATGATTGTTATAATATGATTTAAATTCTAAATACCCACTGTATAAAAAGTGACTTATGAGTTATGAGTGAGTTAGAGAGGGTGCATTGACTGATAAGTGACTTTTGAGCGTATGCATTAAGTGATATGTGAGTTTTGAGCGTATGGGTTGGCTACATTGTCTGATAGTTGAATTATGAGCCTAGGTGTTGACTGATAACTGATTTTTGGGAGCTGACGGGACGACCTACTGCAAAACTCCCAACGAGGCTCAATCATTTCTTACAGTGAGCGCTTCAATGTAGTCGCGGGAGTGTAGTTTGTTATCATGTTAGACAACATAGTAACAACATTTCTTTACAGTTTCGATCGATATTTAATAAAATTGGTTAGACACAACTAAATTTCGATTACATCATATTTTTTTTATGTTAATATACTAATTGGGGTGTATGAGGAATTGCGCTTTTTCTGTTACGCGTTGTATACTCCTGTATGTTTATTTACCACTAGTGATAAATACATTTCAGATCATACATGTTTAGGTAAAATAGAATACCTATATCATGGAAATTTTCAAAAAAAAATTGAAAAATTAAAATGGCTTATTCTATGAATTCTTGCACACTATAAAAAACATTAAATTTGAACAATTCAATGCAAATTTATTTTTAAACATTTTTAAATTTTAGGTACCTCTGAAACCATATTAAATAATTGGGTTAGTTCATAATCGCTTGTCTTTTAACACTCTAAATCGTACGATTCGCGTCTTTGCGTGCATTTCTCATACAAGGTCTTGATATAGTCTTAACGTGTTTCAATACATCACAGGAGACCGAAGAACTGGCAGCTATCTCGGACAACAAATTAGTCTAGCCATTCAAACGGGAACGCTGCCAGTATTTTCGGAACCTTGCCTAAAGGGACTCCTTTTAATAATATATTTTAGTTATCTTCTACTATATAAAAATAAGTCGGGTTTTCCTTCCTGACGCTATAACTCCAGAACGCACGAACCGATTTCCACGGTTTTGCATTCGTTGGAAAGGGTTCGGGCTCCGTGAGGTTTATAGCAAAGAAAATTCTTATGAGCATTGCACCCGTGCGAAGCCGGGGCGGGTCGCTAGTTATTTATATTTCTTAAGGTGGCTATTTAGTTTTAGGTTTATTTATTTATACTTTATTAGGTTTTAGTTTTAGGTTCATTATAATGTTATTTGTTGTACTCTTCAGAATTAAATATCTTAAATTTATACTTAAAAGTTGTATGTGATACTCTAAAATAACAGTCTATTTTTACATCACCATACGTAACAATATCACATTGCCATCTAGTCATCAGTAAGCTGGGAGCGTCCCGGACTCTTATAAGCTCAAGCATTTTACTGATCCCATAAGTATAGTATACGCGGGCGACATACAAAATCAATATCGCCACAAGAACAGGTTTTTATAAAAATATAGATGCAAGCAACTGTGAAGGATAAGATGCTGGTTCCAGCTAATTACATAGATTAAGACAATTGTTAGAGCAAGAGAAAATTATATATTTTACAACAAAGCTCACAATAAGTATTTAAAAAAAAAACTTACTTATTGCTGGCTTCCATTTAACTTAAAACTAAGACATTAATAATATAGGGGTACTTTCTATTCTTGTTTAATTTATTTAATATATATTAAGTATATATTTATTTATGTAATAGTATGTAAGAGTATGTTCAATAATATGTAGTACACCGTCTACCCTAGTTCTAATATCTCAGTTTCATCCATCCTAAGGTTGTCTGGAAGAGGTCGCTAAAAGCGATAAGACCGCCCATTGTACTTTAGTTAATGTTGGTAGACTTGGTAGCCATATTGTATTGTATCGTAAAGTGAGATATAAAGCAAATATAGCAAATTAATAGCAACGTCAACGAAATCTACATCTTCACTTATCTACATAATAATGAGTTAAGGTTTTTGTATATCTTTTTGTAATGAATAAGCTCCAAAACAACTAAACCGATTTCAAAAATACTTTCACCATTAATAATGGTAATAATAATAAATTGTGGGATACAATTTACACGGTTATTTAGTCCCAAACTAGGCATGACCTGTACTATTAGTCCAGTCAGTCAAGACAATTAATTCATAATAATTCCAAAAGTTTTCAAACTTCGGTCAAGTAAATGGTACATTGGGACGACAATAAATCTAATTTTGCAACCTTGTCCGCAGTCCGGAACATTGTTAAAATTGCAATTAAATTAATTTTTGCTGTATGGTCGTGAAAAAAATTCCAAAAGTTCTGCAAACTTGGGGAAGTTTTCGATATAATATTTCATATCACGTATTAAATTTGCAACCAATCTAAGTGTACGGAACATTTTTTGTTATTGAAAATTAATGTTTTTTTTTATTAAACTGAATGTAAACGTTCCAAAAGTTCTGCAAATTTGACAGATATATCGGAAAAATATACCGAACGATTGTATAAATTTGCAACCTTTTACGTTGACCGGAACATGTTTATTTATAATTCTTTTTAATTCGTGGTCATTTTTTCGAGTAAGGTGGTCTCGGAATAATTACAAAAGTTTTGAAACTTGGTTGCAAACTTCGAAAACATCTATTCTGATGCATTTACAAATTTGCAACCTCATACGCGATCCGGAACTTTATGCAATTTGCAAAAATGTATTTTTATTATTATTTCACCTTCAAGAAAATTTTAAAAGTTCTGCAAATCGAGGGGATGGTTTAATTTTAGGATTAATGTCAGTATTTGAATTTGCAACCATATCCGGAATACGGAAATATTTTTTAATCACATTCACGAAAAATATTATTTCCGTACACATCGCTGTTATATATTTAGGGCACATATACACTGTTACTCACCTACGCAGTTACGAATATTTGATATCCTCATACTTTTTTTCTATACTTTTGAAATTCTTATTATGTCTATTTATTTTTTCGACGGTAATAAAATTAAAAAAGTAGATTTTTGCAAATAACACAAGGTTCCAGGTCTCGTGCGAAGTTGCAAATTTGAATAGTGGTATCGATCCCAAAATAAGACCATCCGCTCGATTTGCAAAACTTTTGCATTTCTTTCAAGGATAACAAAATGCGAAAAATCGATTTTTGCAAAGAACTCAAAGTTGCTGATCTCATGCGGGGTTGCAAATTTTCATACTGACATGCACCTCAAAGAAACAATCATTGGCTCGATTTGCAAAACTTTTGAAATTTTTTCGATAATGAAAAATGCCATTAAAGTGAAATTTCCGATATCACACAAGATTCCGGATTGCATGAGAGGTTGCAAATTCAAATACTGACATTAATCCCAAAATTAAACAGTCCCCTCGATTTGCAGAACTTTTGAATTTTTTTCGAAAATGAAAAATGCCATTAAAGTTAAATTTCCGACATCACACAAGATTCCGGATTGCGTGAGAGGTTGCAAATTTAAATACTGACATTAATCCCAAAATTAAACCGTCCCCTCGATTTGCAGAACTTTTAAAATTTTCTTGAAGGTGAAATAATAAAAAAAATACATTTTGGCAAATTGCATAAAGTTCCGGATCGCGTATGAGGTTGCAAATTTGTAAATGCATCAGAATAGATGTTTTCGAAGTTTGCAACCAAGTTTCAAAACTTTTGTAATTATTCCGAGACCACCTTACTCGAAAAAATTACCACGAATTGAAAATAATTATAAATAAACATGTTCCGGTCAACGAAAAAGGTTGCAAATTTATACAATCGTTTGGTATATTTTTCCGATATATGTGTCAAGTTTGCAGAACTTTTGGAACGTTTACATTCAGTTTAATAAAAAAAAACATTAATTTTCAATAACAAAAAATGTTCCGTACACTTAGATTGGTTGCAAATTTAATACGTGATATGAAATATTATATCGAAAACTTCCCCAAGTTTGCAGAACTTTTGGATTTTTTTTCACGACCATACAGCAAAAATTAATTTAATTGCAATTTTAACAATGTTCCGGACTGCGGACAAGGTTGCAAAATTAGATTTATTGTCGTCCCAATGTACCATTTACTTGACCGAAGTTTGAAAACTTTTGGAATTATTATTAAATTTTCGATTTTGAATGTCTATAATGACTGGACTATATCGGTCAAACCCGCGACCTCCGACTCAGAAATCAGGGTCACTACCAACTAACCGACCATTAGAAAGCTTACTTTTCTAAGAAAACAGGACTTAAGCAGGTGAAATCGCAGGAACAGCTATTAGGATATAGAGACTTTTTTTTATTTATTCAAGTATTGTCTCATACTATACTACAAAGTTTCATCGACTGAGGAATGGGGGTCGGGGGACTGTTGGGGTAAACTACCTTTATTGCCTAGACTAAAATATAAATGTAAAGAAAATCACTTGGGTTATCGATTTCCTAATGGTTTTAAATTTGCCGCGTAATCCACATAAATTCATAGATGTCACGTTTGACATCTTGACAACTGGTTGACAACTAACCTAATCTTTCAATATTATTGTCAATAATATAAGTATTGTCAATAATATTGAGCGTATTCGGATTGTATTGTCCTATTTTGTAGTATGCGGGGCCATATATTGATAAGAAATATTGTCAATTTTAGTTTGACAATAATATTGAGTGTGTGCGGGTAGCATAAGAAAATTAGAAGATAGTGAAAAGCTTTAATCAGTTAAGAACCACCGGTTCCAATTGGAACCGAGACACAATTAAAAATCTATTGTATCTGTGATTCATGGTCTGAGAGGTTAAATGTTTTTTTTTTTGTCTTGACAGGTGAGTGAGCCAATTATATGTAAAAACGTTTTATGTAAAACTTATTTAGTTAATAAAATTTTGTTTACAGAAAAACGTAATTTTGTCTCTATTTCACTCATCAGAGTGTGATGATATTATACAAAGCGTAACAGAAAAAGCGCAATTCCTCATACACCCCAATAACTTGTATATTTATATAAAAAAATTATGATGCAATCGAACTTTAGTTGTGTCTAACCAATTTTCTTAAATATCGATTAATAATAGCACGATTTCCATAGAAAGCTAAAGCAATTCAGCTACGATAATTCATTTTTTTATAAATTTAACACATATATAATAGCTGAAATCGAATAAGTAGTCGATACTGAACAAACTAATTTCAGGAATTGCGCTTATTCTGTTACATTTTGTATAAATACTCGCACTTAGTTTGCGTACAAGAATGGCTCGTTTAAATTAATAGTATGTTCCGTGACTCTATACTGGGAGAGAATTTATATCGAACCACATTATCTAATACCCCATTTCATGTCACCTCGCAGACATTATTTTATTTCCTCCCCGATAAAAGGCGTCACCGGAAGCACAGAGGTATGAAATAGATGTCTTATTGGTTTCCATGATATCTTTTGCTCCCCTTTCGTCTCCACTTAAATTGATAGTCAACCCATTACGGGACTCTTTGAAACACTATTTCTATCTTTTACAATTTTATTTAAAACTGTTATCGTGTGTGTAGTCGGGGTCAACATTTGTGAGCATGACCATGTCTGTTGGCTTCGTGTCTGGGTGTTTACATACATACATACATAATCTCACGCCTATTTCCCATTGGGGTAGGCAGAGACAACAGACCGCCACTTGCTACGAACCTGGCAGATCTCTCGCGCTTCCTCCACATCCATCAAACGACTCATGCATGCTCGTCGGTTTCGGGTACTCTTTATCTGGCTTTTCTTTAACACATCGCCGATCTGATCGATGTAGTCTGGGTGTTTAATATTTATTTAATTATGTGTATCAGTTGTTTAGTACCCATAGCACTGGCTCTGCCTAGTTTGGGACTAAATAGCCGTGTTAATATTGTATCCTACAATTTATTTATTTATATATGGCAGTGTTACTGTAATAGCCGTGATGTTATAATTTCCATAGTGATATATATTTACATTTATTTACAGACATTGAGATATACATTTTAGGGTAATCAAACTTAGAGCAAAACTAACACTATGAACTAAACTACTCTACAAAAGATGTAAATAACCACTAAGAGTATAAAAACCGACTTCAATCTTCAACTTATATGGTTTTCTCATGGATGTCGTTGTCAGAGCTGGACGAAATTATAAATGGGACCAATCTGGAAGCACCAGCTTTCAAATAAATAAGGTAACAAATAAAAAATAAAAAAGAGACGAATTGATAAATATAAATATAATCTCACGCCTTTTTTATCCCTGAGAGGCTAGGCAGAGGTATTCCATTACTGGATATACCCACATTTCACAAGATATATTGGACCCCTAAACGTGATAGGTGGTGAGCCCATCGCCGGACCGGGTCTGTTTACACATGTCTCAGAATTAATTCTGAGACCTGCGGGTTTCCTCACGATGTTTTCCTTCACCGTCGAGCTAGTGATAAATATGTACGTAAGTTTTTGAAAAACTCATTGGTACATGCCAGGATTCGAACCCGAGCCTCACTGATTTTCGGCCGGCTCTTTAACCGTCCGGGCTATTACTGCTCTTACGAATTGATAACCTCCTCCTTTTTGAAGTAGGTTCAAAATGAGGTCTCCCTGTCAGGTTGTTCATCACGCAGGCGGCATTCACGCGCTGTAACATTCTTCACCTCTATTAGTAACATTATGATTGCTCGGACTTTTGTCAATGGTATCCATTTCGTACAATATCATGGGAAAATATTAGTTACATTATTGTTTCATTAAGCGGATTCGGTGCTTTTAGAATGCATCAACTTTTCGTCATCATCAACTTTTAGAATGCCAATTTTCAAGTGTTGGAATGGTATTTGTAAATTAACAATATCGATTACCTACATAACTCAATACTCAATCATTTATTGCATTATCTATGTTTACACTTACAGGTTTTATAGTTAACATAGACCCGGATAGGGCACAGCAATATAAATTAAAACTAAAGAGGTAAGTACTTATAAACTAGGTAGAAATAAACATATTTTAAAATAATTAGAAAATAACATCTTTTGTAATTTATATACATATTCATATCGAAAACAGTTTTTAATTAGTTATTTTACATCTATATTTTATATATTTTCACTTAAAAATTCTTCTACCGTGTAGTAACATCTTCTACTATATAAAAATAAGTCGCGTTTTCCTTCCTGACGATATAACTCCAGAACGCACGAACCGATTTCCACGGTTTTGCATTCGTTGGAAAGGTCTAGGGCTCCGCAAGGTTTATAGCAAAGAAAATTCAGCATTGCACCCGTGCGAAGCCGGGGCGGGTCGCTAGTTTTTTATAAAGATATTTTTTTAAATATTTTTTAAACAATTGAAGATTACTTTCCTCTTTTATTGCACCAGGAATCTTATTATAAATTTTTGCACACATAGCGTAGGGCCCGGTTTGATACATCTTTAGTGAGGAGAAAGGAATGGCTAATCTACTTTGCGGTCTAAAGCTTGGGTCCCACGGTCCGTAAAATCGCGGATGCACGCAGACCAGCTCGCACGACGCACCGTGGCACAGAACGTCTGTGGCGGTGCGCCCGTATCCATCGTGAGTCGGTAACTTCAAAGGTGCGCTCTTCTCTCTCTTTCTTTCGCTTTGCATTATGACAACATAAAAACATCTACACACACCGACACGCACCGTTGGACCGGCCCTGCCTGCGGTGCGTCGCCGTCCGTGCTCGTCGGCTGAGTGTAGCTGATCCGTAGAATAGCGGACCGTGGGACCCCAGCTTAAGGTTCTGCGGTCTAGAATATTGTGGAAAGAGGTGTATATTATTTCTGACTAGTAAACATGCTTCTAATATATAAATTGTTGCCAGTGTCAGTATCTCTAATTCTACAAAATATGGTTTGCAGCTCACAAAATTATCTATATTTACTATTATTCTAATTCATTTTTTCTGTAGCTTAAATAACTTGTCTACGTCAACACTGTTCCCCTACAATACTATATTTACTTATTACTTAATACACCCTGCCGTATTAATTTAGAAGATCAATACAGCAGGTGCATGAAAGTCTGATTCGAAAACTTATCTTAACGAGGATCTTTTCGAAAATGAATCGTAAAGGAAAGCGGTCTCTTGCAAAAAGTTTGTTCTGATCCAATTTGTTTTTATTTGTGATTTGCTTGATTGGAATATTTTTTGATGTTTGATTTGTTTGGTTGACTATTTGACAGTAAAACTTTTGCCCTTGCCCCATCATTTGGGGTCGCCGCAGTATGTTGTCTCCTTCCATTGAGATCCATCAACCTTAATGTCTTAATTCACTTCCTTCTAGTACTTATCATCTTTCACACAATCTATCCATCTTTTCTTTAGTCTACCCCTCTCTCAATTACCTTCCACATTCATACAAGCCCTCGCCTTACAACATTACTCTCATTTATACCACGATAAACGATTATAGGTACCTCTCAACTTCTCCTTAATTCGTTATCACTACACAGTATAAAACAAAGTCACTTTCTTTGTCCCTATATCCTTATGTCTCTATATCCCTGTGTCCCTATGTATGCTTAAATCTTTAAAACTACGCAACGGATTTTGATGCGCTTTTTTTTAATAGATAGAGTGATTCAAGAGGAAGGTTTTAGTATTAGCATTGCACCCGTGCGAAGCCGGGGCGGGTCGCTAGTTTAACATAAAGTATTCAAAATATCAAGTCGATAACACTAGTTGCTGCGACAGACAGATGAATGAAGACTCACCATAGATGTTCTTATTACCATTTTCGTACTGAACTCGTACTGGACGCCACACAAATCTAGTAACAGATCAACAAAAACACTAAACACTGCTAATTGAAAACTGCAGACAAAATAATCAATCGTACAAACGGAAGCAAAAAGATAATTGCTCCGGTCTCCCGCTGTTTCATTCACTCGTTCACTCGGAGCATTCGCTCATTCGGTCCACGTCCATTCACAGCGGGCAAGTATTTTAACAAGCAAAAACTTGGAGCAGACACGCGACGAAGATCCACTTGTGAATTGGCTGAGATCCCCAACCACTGGTATGTTTTACTAAATTGGGTTTCACTATTTTTTCTAGCTAAAATTAACCTATTTTCTTTGAGCAATTTACGAGGTAATTTCTTACGAAAATTATATTTTTGGTTCAGCTTTGAGTAGTGAAAAAGTCACAAATAGTTAGGGTTGCTTTTGCAATAATAAAAATTTGTAGATAAAATTCGGTTTTAGTTAAAAATTCTAAGTAAACAATATGCTAAGTTGTGGATATGTAGGTTTATTGTCAGGAGATTTCTCTGATCCGCCTCTGGTGAAATATTTTTATATCACTACGAATACCTCTGTCTATTACTTAGATATTTAAAATCATATATGCAACGCAATGTAAAAACGACCGTAATGAGTAATGTAATGAGTGTTTGATTTGAATGTGGAATGGCTATAGATGGATTGTATGAAAGATGATATTATGTGCAAGAAGGAAGTGAATGTAGATATGACGGTTGATATTCATAAATAGAAGGAGAAGAGATACTGCGCCAATCCCAAATAATTGGAAAAGGGCTAAAAAATTATGAATGCTCATTCATCATTTTTTACGTTGAGCGCAGACTGAAAACCAGCGCTGGTCACTAAATGTGACGAAGAAAAGTCTGAGCCTGCTTTCCATAGCTCTACTACACACACATTCCGCAATCTGACATATCAATCCCACACAATCATGTCTGATTCTCATTAATATTCTTTTAATTGATCTTTTTTTTTCTTTTTATTATTGTTATTGTGTGCAGGTATGTGGAAGGGCAATAAGGAGATTTCATAATAATAATAAATCTTTATTTCAGGCAATATCTATACAATTATTGAGTATATTCAATATACATAATCTATTATGCACTATCAAATACAGTTTATTGAGACAGAAAGCAGTTTTGCAATAAATTACATATTGCTCTAGGTAAATAATAATTTATTTTCTGCATTGTCAATCATCTTTATGGGTGGCCGACTATTTAACAGATTCACCAAACATCGAATTGACTCTTTTGTGAATTCCATGGAAGCCTCGTCTCGGATTGAGTGCTTTCTTTTATGCACTCGAATTAAATTGTATTTATTCATCATGAGTGTCTGTAGGCTGGGTACGAAAAAAACACTCAATGAAATATTAAAACACTAGCGACCCGCCCCGGCTTTGCACGGGTGCAATGCTAATACTAAAACCTTCCTCTTGAATCACTCTATCTATTAAAAAAAAACGCATCAAAATCCGTTGCGTAGTTACAAAGATTTAAGCATACATAGGGACATAGGGATATAGGGACAGAGAAAGCGACTTTGTTTTATACTATGTAGTGATAAGGTATTTTGATTTTAGGTATTTTGAACATAGGTTATTTAACATTAGGTTTTTTAATTTTAGACATTTAGATACGTAACCCCTACTGTGGATTTCATGAGTCGAGATTCTGGGATTTCGGCTGCGATGATTGATCAGTCGGTAAGCCAAGCATCCAGCCAGTCAGTCTTTTAAATCGTAGTTTAAATCAAAATGATTTTATTCAAAGTAGGAACTTACAAGTTCACTTATTGAAAGTCCCTGCAACTCAACCTCTCCAGAAATTGAATACCTCTGCCTATCTCGGGAATAAAAGGCGTGAGATTATTTATTTGTAGAGTTCTTTACAATGTTTGCACAATAGCTCGTCTATTAGATGTTTGCAAGAAACAGACACAAAATCGAGTAAGCGCGGCCTAATCGTTCAATAATAAATTGTGGGACACACTTCACACGGTTTTTCAGTCCCAAACTAGGCAGAGCCTTTGCTGTGGGTGCTAAACAACTTAAACATACTGAAGTAAATATTAACCACCCAGATACACAGTCATCAGACATGCACACAAATATTAACCCGAGCGGGGATCGAACCCGTGACCTCCGACTCAGAAGGCAGAGACACTACCAACTGAGCCAACATGCCCACCCAAAGCCCAAAGCCCTTCCAAAGCCTGTCCAAGTTGATTGGTCTCAAGTAAAGCGTCTGTCAGCTCAAATCATTTTATAGGACCTTCGCACGAGACGTCTTCACGATTTTCCCTGACGTCTCCACATAGATGTGAGAATCAAGAGATCCGCAACCATACTACCTAAGTTTCATTATAGGATACTAGCAGCACCCCGCGGTTTCACATGCGTAGTTCCCGTTCCCGTTAAAATACGGGGATAAAATATAGTTATGTGTTATTCTGATGTATAAGCTATATAACTGTAAAGTTTCATCAAAATCCGTTCTGTAGTTTTTGCGTGAAAGAGGAACAAACATCCATCCATACATCCATATAAACTTTCGCATTTATAGTATTAGTAGGAAGTAGGATAGTAGGATTATTAGTAGAATAGTAGGATTTAATGTGACGCCATTTAGCGGGCAGTAATGAGATTTAAATTTGGAACATGAATCGTTCATTGAAATCGAACGCAAATTGTATAAAGTATATGTCGTAAGAGCGGGGAGGCGATTTACTTCCCTGTTCTTGTAATTGGACTTTATAGTTGACCTTTTTACATTAATTCCATTTTTTTAATAAAACTTTTTCATGAATTATGTACTTAAAAGTGTCTCTTATTTATTTTCAGAAAGAGATGAAAAGTAGAGTAGGTATATGACTCGAGAGCAAAAATACTCCGCCGAAGCCAAAATGCTATACAAGATAGCAAATTTGGTATCGCTGTAAGAACGCAAACCATCAATTAATGTTTTTGTTTTCCTACTGTTAGTACTTAGTTAGGATATAATACTTGTGTAAGATGTTTTAATTTATGTTTTGTATAGTATTTTGTATTGTCATTTTTGTACAAAACCCTTTCAAATAAAGTTTAAAAAAAAACCCTTAAGCGATGTAACTACTTATACTTCGCTTCGATCTGGATTCAAAATAGCGCCCTCGACGTAAAAATATTATTTTGCTCCCTTCTCATACAATCTACTATTGTAGTCAATAATATTAAATAAGAACAGATATGTTACTTTCATAATAATTTGCTTTTTAAATCTGTGCCGAGCAATCCAAAACTGCACACAGTATTTAATTTAGTAATTAGTGAGTGGCCGAGTCGGCAGAGGGCGACCTAGGCGTACTTACATCGATCAGATCGGCGATGTATTGAAAAAAAGCCAGATAAAGAGTACCCGAAACCGACGAGCTTGTATGAACCGATTGATGGATGTGGATGAGGCACGTGAGGTATGCCAGGATCGTAGCAGGTGGCGGGCTGTTGTCTCTGCCATACATATGCTCACGCCTTTTTCCCGAAGGGGTACTTCGGGAAAAAGGCGTGAGCATATGTATGTATGTATGTAATTAGTATCATAATTGGTACACTTCCGAAACACACACAATGGTATTTATTTATTTATTTTGAAATAGACACAGGAACCTCCTCCGGTGCGTCACGCCCGTGACTACGCTCGTCGCAGACTAACTACAAAACTTGCCAATTGGCGAGTTTTTGAGTCTTCACTACGCGCGCCCTTATAACAAATCTGCCTCTTGTCTTATAAAATAAAAATAAATAAATAATCTCACGCCTTTCATCCCCGAAGGGGTAGGCAGAGGTATTCCATTACTGGATATACCCACATTTCACGAGATACATTGGACCCCTAAACGTGATAGGTGGTGAGCCCATCGCCGGACCGGGTCTGTTTACACATGTTTCAGAATTAATTCTGAGACCTGCGGGTTTCCTCACGATGTTTTCCTTCACCGTCGAGCTAGTGATAAATTATATGTACGTAAGTTTTTGAAAAACTCATTGGTACATGCTAGGATTCGAACCCGAGCCTCACTGATTTTCGGCCGGCTCTTTAACCGTCCGGGCTATCACTGCTTGTCTTGTCTTATATATCATTGATATGTTGAAGTTGGTTTGTATTTTTGTTTAAAATTTTGATTATGAGTAAACAGGTCTATTTGAACTCATCTATGGACCATTTTGATTCTATTATCGATGGTTAGCTTAGACGCTAACGTCTTCGCGATTTTCCCTTACATCTATACGAGAATTGACACGTATTAATGCTATATATCTCGAGAGGAAAATAATGAGTTCTCCCGGGCCTCGTTTGGCCCCGAATTTGTTCGATAATATAGCTGTTTGTGTTGTGTAGGTGTATTTATCTTTATTGTATTTTCCAGCAGTTTTTATGTCTTTAGAGATATTGTTTTGGAATGTCTCAATAGTAATACGGTTCGTTTACGATCACACTAGGACTTAATTTGAAATAGAAGTTTGTTATTTATGTTGTAATACGAATATGTAATAATATATATCACTACATATGTATGCTTAAATCTTTAAAACTATACGCAACGGATTTTGATGCGTTTTTATTAATAAATAGAGTGATTCAAGTGGAAGGTTTTAGTATTAGCATTGCACAAGTGCGAAGCCGGGGCGGGTCGCTAGTATTGTATATATTCAATGCGATAATTAAAGATGACACAAGGAGAAAAAAAAACAGGACGAAAAGAAACATAGAATTAAAGTAAAATAGAATTTATGCAGTATATACTTTGGTATATATTTATTTAATTTATTTTATTATATTATTTTTGGGAAGACTTACAGACTAATTATATGACAATAAATTCAAAAACTGAGTACTCTGGTTGCTGACAACAATTCTCCACATATAGCTATCAAAACTAACTACCTACTAGGTACCTACCTATTAAGATAGTTTGGAATATAAGTTCAAAAAATTCAACTACTTACGTTAATAAAAAAAATTAAAAAATATATTGTAAAATATTATTATGAATATTTAAATACTAAATAGACAAGACCACGGTTGCACAGTGGGTATTTTGCTGTTTTGATTTAAAACGAATAATCATTATTGTTATATTTATGAAGTTTCAACTAAAAGAAACGTTTTTTTTCTATTAAGCGATGTTACGGAACCCATCGCGTAGGAGTTCGAATCGCACATAGCGGGTTTTCTACCAACGTTTTGCTATATGCTTTAAAATGTGGTACTTACACAGTTTGTTCGTTATAAAGGAACTAGCGACCCGCCCCGGCTTCGCACAGGTGCAATGCTAACACTAAAACCTTCCTCTTGAATCACTCTATCTATTAAAAAAAACGGATCAAAATCCGTTTCGTAGTTTTAAAGATGTAAGCATACATAGGGATATAGGGACAGAGAAAGCGACTTTGTTTTATACCATGTAGTGATAGTGATAAGATAAATCTCAGAACCTAACATGTGCTATATCGGTAGCCATTAGCAAGAACCAACAATTGAAATTAATTGAGGAGTAATGACTCAGCGCAATAATTATGGCGAGCTCGAATCCCGGTCAATATCCGATATGATAACCGCATCTTGAGACGAACCAGAAATTTCCACAGATATAGTTTTTGGAAGTGACTACATAAAAAAAAACAAAAAAATGCTCAGTCAAAATTTTCTTGGCCAGCAATATTCATGTGTGTTAAGAAAGCTATATGCGAAATATCCAAAAAAATCTCCTGGTAGAAACAACAAAAATCAGACGTATATGTACCTTGCACGGGAAAATTGCTCAGTCCATTTTTTTAACTGGAATGTCATTTAATAGTCGCTGTGAACTTACAGTAGGAAAATCCAAAATAAAAACCGTCTCGCTACATTATTTTCAGAAAATATCAAATTATCAACCAAAAAAAAAATTTTTTTTTAGTATGAAAACCTAACTTCGGTTAGGTTTTTTTTTTGGATTTTTTTATGCAAGTATTGTCTCATACTATACTACAATCCTGCAAAGTTTCATCGACTGAGGAATTAATGTTGGGGTCCACTACCTTTATTGCCTAGACTAACATTACATATTCGCTATGCTCGCTAGACTACTTTATAAAACTAACACTGGTTGACTAACAGACAACGTATGAACCGGTAGGTCTATAATCATGAAATTTTGATCAATGTTTGTGGAGGAGCGAAGGTGGAATGCTCCGTCGTGAAAAGGGAAGATCTTCCGGCAGTCAAGTGATTGTTCCTGCCTGGGGATCGCGGTCCAACGCGAGCGGTCGGACAGTACTATTTTTATAAACTCGTATGAATGACATGGCACATCGTGTCAAAAAAAAAAAAACTCGTATGGACACTCGTACATAGGCGTAGCTAGGGGGGGGGGGGCAGGCTGGGCCGGGCCCACCCTAGAAAAATACCCGTCAACCCTTCCTCATACATAAAATAACTTCATCCTCAATTGTCTTCAAAAAGCAGTGACCAACTTGCCGTGGCCGGCCAATTCATGGCTGGGGCCATGGCCCCCCCCTAGGAAAAATTCCTAGCTACGCCAATATAGAGAATCGAGAGATGTCGCTACAAGTACCATATATAACGTAGATGAGCAGTGAGAGAGTATTATTGGAAATTCAACCACAAGCCGAGTTAAATGGGAAAGAGAAGGTCGGTAGGTAACTTCCTCATCTCATAATATATTTGTTTATACGAGTACCTGAATTTGTAGGTTATTTGTACATTATTCAGTTGAATACAAAATTTTAGATTACATATTAAGCCCCATAGAGCTCAACTCCAACTTAATTTTCTGGAAACATGTTTCTTTCTATTTTAAAAGATGTTAGTCTCTGTGGAAGTAATTGAGGCGATGCCATTTGTTATTCTTGTGCAAATACTGGGTTTATTCAGGATAATTATGTAATAACTTAATTATATTATAGGTATTATATTATACCTACTGGTTATAAGTTAATTATAATAAGTACCTAATGAAGTTAATTATAGTAATTGTATTATAAATAATTGTAATAATCAAAATTGCGGTTATTTATTTCAAAATTAGGTAAAAACTGCTATAGGCACTGGAGAATATTATAACAGCCCATAGCTGGACTCCTCACACATAGACTTTTCTTAGTTTCCTCGCGGAGGAGCGTGGCAATTTGTTGGACGAGTTTTTTCCATACAAACTGATTCAATTGCATACAAAGAGATTAAAATATAATAGGGCATAGAGGGGACAAAGCGAGGAAAATTTGAAGCCAAAGGTCTTCCCGAAATTATTAGACGAGAAAGCAATAAAAAAAAATTCTGTATACTTTTAAAAAACCACTACCTATCATTGTCAATATAATAACAATAAATTCTAATGTGATAAACCTATTAAGAGAGACTGCCGATCCCACAGTCAAACTGTTGACACAGTTTTGTGGGACAATGTATTAGCGTTAAGTACTTTGTGTGTGCTTATTAATAAAAAATAATAAAAATAATAAGTGGAATAAGTCTAGTACAATTTCGACCGAATGACAACTGACATGACGCTTGAGCTTCAAACATGCTTCAAAGTTTTGTATGAAAATATTCCCAATGCTCCCTTTATGTCCTATTATATTTTAATCTCTTCCATTGCATACACTGTTAAAATCCTAATGTGATAACAAGATATTATTGTTGTTCTTGGACATTTCTATTTTCTTGAACATCCTATTTTATATTGCTCTTATCCTTGATATAGGACCCAATCCAGTATTAACAGGCGTGGTTTTACGACCGGGCCAGCTGTCATCGATAGCTTTTACGCGTTTCTCGATAGTTTGGATGATTACGAATCTGCTGAATAAAATGGCTCTTATCCGAGAAAACCGTTTTAAATGTAGAGTAATCTGTGTAATGTTTTATTTATCTCAAGTCTATTGAACGTATTACAGAACAGAGCAGTGATTAAAGGTTAAAAAGCCTGCTTCATATGATGAAAATCAGTGAGGCTCGGGTTCGAATCCTATCATGTACCTACCAATGAGTTTTTCAAAACTTACGTACATATTTATCACTAGCTCGACGGGGAAGGAAAACATCGTGAGGAAACCCGCAGGGCCCAAAATTAATTCTGAGACACATGTAAAAGACCCGGTCCCGCGATGGCCTCACCATCTATCACGGTTAGGGGTCCAAAGAATATCTGGTGAAAAGTGGGTATATCCAGAAATGGAATACCTCTGCCTACCCCCTCGGGGATATCAGGTGTGAGATTTTTTTTGTGTTGCCCGTATTACAGAACGATGTTCAACCACGGCATAAGGGTAGTCATGATCACTCCTTTTATCCCCCAACGTTGTAAAATATAGGTACAACGCGGAACAGAAAAAGCGCAATTCCTCATACACCCCAATTAGTATATTAATATTTAAAAAATATGATGCAATCGAACTTTAGTTGTGTCAAACCAATTTTCTTAAATATCGATTAATAATAGCACAATTTCCATAGAAAGCACTAAATTCAGCTAAGCTAATTCTTTTTTGGGAAAAATTTAACACATATTAAAAATAGATGAAATCAAATAAGTAGTCTGTAGTGATGTAGTAATGCGTGCTTGTAACGGAACGCAACTACAGACTGTTCATAATGACCCCAGGCATAAGGGAGTGACAACGAGCGTCGTTTCCAAGTACGGACGCTGTCAGATTATAATGAACTGTGTAACCATAGGATAAAAGCTCTCTTACAGGGACGATCAATGGCGGTGCTTGTGTAAACATAAAATTAGAGGATAATTATAATAAACTCAATGGCAATTGAAGAAACGTTTTATTACTAAACATTACAGTCAACACCGAACAAACTAGTTTCAGGAATTGCGCTTATTCTGTTACATGTTGTATACCTACGCTCTGATAGCTGGTCATAATTTTTCAAGACACCCAAAAGTATCTAACATGGATTGAAGACCGTGCAAGCCGAATGGGAGTTGTTAAGTATATTAATATATTAAGTCTACTAAGTACAGTCAAGGATATATAAAGCTTTAGGTACACTTGTAGTGCGAGTCTGACCTTTAAGGCGATTGTAATAAGAACGTTACAAAGTCCAATGTGTTAAGTTCTACGTGCTCTTGACTGTACCTACATTAATCTACCTATATCTTAAAAATGGCATGGCTTAACGACTTAGCTTTATAAATAAGCTTGACAACGTATACATGGAAGTCGTTAAGCCATGACAATTTTATAAATTTTAAATTAACAGAGATTAGTAAAGGTATTCAGTTCGATAAATTATTTACTCTAGCAATAATATGTACTTTCATTTATACGGAAGTACATAATTTATGTATGAGTAGAAATTGAAATCCCACGCATTTAATATCCAAGTAATGGATTTCAGGGTAAATAATTTCTTATCAAACCTCACGTTAAACCAACTTATTTCAAGAATATCTAAGTAAGCGCCTACGCTACTCCGTTCAAGTTATGTTTATGTTATTTTAACTTAATATTCTGGAGCAAAAGCTCAGGTTTTGATTGCTGACTCAGTGCTTAGATAAGACAAGTAATACTTGCAACCAAGAAATCGGTATTCGAGCCTTGATACAAGACATCGATACAATATAACTTATAGAGTAGGTAATAATTATATTTTTAACAGCAGCAGTGATAGCCTTACGGTTATAGAGCCTGCTTCACATGATGATAATCGAATCTTGGCATGTACCAATGAGTTTTTCAAAACTTACGTACGTATTTATCACTAGCTCGACGGTGAAGGAAAACATCTTGAGGGAACCAGCAGGTCCCAGAATTAATTCTGAGACATGTGTAAAAGACCCGATCCCGGACCCGGCGATGGGCTCACCACCTATCACGTTTAGGGATCCAAAGAATCTCTGGTGAAAAGTGGGTGTATCCAGAAACGGAATACCCACTTAGGGGATAAAAAGCGTGAGATTATTTATTTTTATTTATTTAATTGTATTTTTGTCATTGTAAGTTACACTATTCTCGTTTTAGAGTTCCGTATTCAACAAGAAAAGTTCGTAGTTGCGCCATGTCCGTCCGTCTGTCTATCCGGATGTTAGTAGGTACTCTAGAAAGCTTTAATTTGGCATGGGTTTGGTATTATCGAAATTGTGATTACAGTTTACACACATAAGCTATATTACCAAGAATATTATTATGAAAAATATTTAAAACATTGCTTTCTACGTAAATAATGAAAGAAATGTTCAAACTTTATTTCTTTATCATTCTGACAATGAACGCAAAAGACTTCAAGATAATGAAAGCTAAATTGTCCAGAAACTATTTTAAAAAGTTTTTAAAAGTGCAAAGAAAATGCACGTAATGTCCTCCTTAAATAAGCGAGTCACACTTTCCAAGAATTTTTAATCTGTGCAATTTTCCCGCTTTTCCGCGAATTCAAAAAGTTTATGTTAGCTACAGAATAATTGCAGAATATTTTTGCTATTCCACCTTCTACCTAGACCATCTTACACAAAAAAACGCAACGGCCATTAATGCCACTTACTTTAAAAAAAATCTCACATATTTTATCCCCGAGGGGGTAGGCAGAGGTATTCCATTACCGGATATACCCACATTTCACGAGATATATTGGACCCCTAAACGTGATAGTTGTGGTGACCCCATCGCCGGACCGGGTCTATTTACACATGTCTCAGAATTTATTCTGAGACCTGCGGGTTTCCTCAAGATGTTTTCCTTCACCGTCGACCTCGTGAAAAATATGTATATGAGTTTTTGAAAAACTCATTGGTACATGCCAGGATTCGAACCCGAGCCTCACTGATTTTCGGCCGGCTCTTTAACCGTAAGGCTATCACTGCTCTTACTTTGACACTCGCAAATACATAATCCAATCTTCATGGACGAGTTTAGTGTGCCTTGTTATTAGACTATTGACTGTTCTAAGTGTAATTCTTATTACCTACAGAATAAAATACATTTTCATTTTCATAAATCAAAACTTATAGGGTACTTCCTGTTGACCTAGAGTCACTGAATTCGGCAGGAAACTGGGCCCAGCTCAAGTCAGAACAGTATTTTTGCGATTACAAACTTACATTTATAGAATTGAACAGTCATAGCCCTGTGGTTAAAGAACCCGATGCTTGAGGCTCTGGTTCGAATCCTGACAAAGGCATTTACCATTATCTTACGCACATATATATCACCAGCTCGTTGGTAAAGGAAAACATCGTGAGGAAGGAAACCCGCATCCCAGAATTGATTCGGAGTCATTCCTGATAGGCTCAACTTCTGTCAAGTGTAGGGATCCAAAATATATACTGGATGATTTTTTTTACCGTCTGGAAAAAAATATAACGTATAAGGTATCTAGAGCCGAAGTTATACCCGAGATTAATTGTTAAATATAGTCATGTTTAGTGCAATTTACAAAATCTAGAAAACTACGCACAGTACTACGCGCAGCTGGCGGTTGTAGGTAGATTGCGCATAAATGGAAGCTACGAGCCTGTTTCTTTTTAAAATACTATTTCAAATATCTCAGTGTGTATTATTGACTACAATTGAGAAATGTATATTAGTTATAAAAAAATATGTTTAGAGTTTTCGCATGTAGATCTAAAATTAAATGTAACACACAGAGGCATAATTTTAAACAAAATACAAATAACAACACAATAATGTACGATAGTACAGAGATGAACAAGAGTAAATCAATAGATTCAGGTTATTCGGATTGTGAGTTGAAATAAGAGTTTGCTAGTGTTCGTATAATAGAAGCCGGTGTAGCTGTAAAAATATTTAATGACAAAGTATTGCCAATAATTTCACATACCTACCTCTATTCACCCTATTATTTTTGATTTTTCGTTTTGCATACGTAAAGTACAAAAGGTATTAAAAAAAGTCGGCTGCTATATAATATGCGGCATAAAAAGAAAGGAAGTAATATTTTGTAATGTGCAAAATCAAGCCCTTTCATATTTATACGTCTTATGCCCATTTTCACCAACACGCCAAAGCAATTCTACTATTTAAGTGTTTCTTAGATTGAGCATGTTCCCCTAACAAACACTTACCTACTTAAACTATTACAGGACTTAGGTGACACTTAAACGTTGGTAAAAATGAATTCCTAATTAGGTATTCCTTAAATATTTCTAAGGGATCCCTATATTTAAGGGCTCAATGGTGAAAACGGGCATTACTCTAGTAAACCCACTTAAAAATGTCAACCCAATTTTTATTTAATTTTTCAAGTCGATAGCATTAGTGGTTGCTGAGATAAGCCGCTGTGGCAGGCAGACAGACATAGCGGTTCTCGTTTGTATCGCTTTCGTACGAAACCCAAGTTATACTCGTAGTTTGTAGTTACTTATCTACTATTTTTTTCTTGTAAATGTAGATGTTTGTTATAGTGGTCCAAAAGAGCGGAGAGCAATGGAAACAGACCCTGTGTGGGTCTGGACACTAATTAACGATATGCCGCAACGTGGGCAGTTAGGCACTCATTGTTTCAGCCGGGGTGTCCACAGCCTTATTTGGAGATGCTTTAGTGTACCACCGACCTAAGCTTTGTAGTCCTTTTTTATTATCCGTGCATTTTGTACTTAGTTTAGAGCAAAGCTGTAAAGTTAGATCCTTTTCTGATTGTATTTTTTAAATTGTTTACAGTCCAGTGACACTCATAAATAAAAATAAGTAATCTCACGCCTTTGATCCCCAAGGGAGTAGGCAGACGTATCCCATTTCTGGAAATACCCCTTTTCATGAGAATATTCGACGCCTAAACGTGATAGGTGGTGAGCCCCCCATTGCGGGACCGGGTCTGTTACACATGCCTCAGGATTAATTCTGAGACCTGCGGGTTTCCTCACGATGTTTTCCTTCACTGTCGAGCTAGTGATGAACGTTTATCATCATCAACCCGTAACAGCCCACTGCTGAGATAAGGGTCTTTCCTCACACATGAGGAAGTATGGGCTATAGTCTCCCACGCGAGCCCACCGCAGATTGGGAGATTGTGTTAACACCTTAAGCTAGTGGCCACTTAACAGTCAGACATTTTCAAGCCACCCAAGGGTATCTGACATATTGTGCGTAAACACAACGAAAACCGGGACCAACAATTTAACGCGCCTTCCGAAACACGGAAGCGCTCGTGATACAAATGCCACTAGGCGGTCACCCATCCACTGACTGACCGCACCCAACTTTGCTTAACCAGTGTGATCGTTGCAAACACACTGGCACCGCAGGGCTGCGAGCGCTTTATATATTTATCCAGAACCAAATAAGGCAGAAAGGTGTTTAGAAATTTTACCCGGAAATACCTGAATGTATTAGCTGGCCATTCTTGTAATACCGTATAAAGTGCGTGACACAATATCCAGATTAAGTCAAATTAATTATAACCTTATAAGCTATTTATAATTGACTCTATGTAGAGAGGAATTGCGTAGATAATTCTGTAACAATAGATCACGTGGTATCATGACTTGTTAAAGGAGAAAACGATTGCAATCGGGTGTTTAGATAACTGTCATCATCATCATCAGCTTACATTTTGTCTACTGCTGGACAGCGCCATAGCGCCCTGTCTAGTGGCGGGGCAAGACCAAAATTTGTAGTGGGCAAGATACATTTTGCGAGGCCCCCTGATAGATGATGAGAGGACGGTTTTTTTTATACTAACATTTATATTATTTTTTATTATTACGTGTTGTATACCTCAAACAATTAAAGAAACAGAAATTTTGCTGCTCTTAGAAATACGGAACTCCTTAATTTAATAACTCTCCTCTCCTTAATAAAACTCCTTAGTGAGACCAACCATTTGTAATAGTCAAATAAACTAATCTAGTTCTATTGTTTTTATTATTTATTGCTCGATAAGTAATTATATTTATATTTTTGCGTTCGGAGGCCTTCGAGGTGCGAGGCCCCTTGGACCGCGAGGCCGTAGGCGGTGGCCCACGTCGCCCACGCCTTACGCCGCCACTGGCCCTGTTTTCAACTCGACGCATCCAGCATCTGCCAGTAGCCTTCCGCAGATCGTCATCCCATCTGGCCAGAATTTCCGATAAATCATTCATTAAAAAGATTATCCAGAAACACCACTAAAATGTATTTGAATTCAATTTTACAAATATAGTCAATTTTATAATGATAACACAATCATAAAAGGTTGTGTCAAACAACTTATTATTATTATTCGCAAGAGGAGTACACAGTAAGTCGCTGTGTTGTGTAACCAAAGTCGTTGCAGCTTGCTTCACTATTTGTGCTAAAGCATAAGACAAAGGGTACCTACGCTTTGAAGTTCACTTTATAAAAAAAAGTTATGTCAGTAAAATACTGATCAACCAATTAATCCGTTTGATTGATGATACCTCTCAGTTTTATCAACTAGATTGATCAATCAATTAATCTCTAGTTTAATTTAATTTCAACACGTGTGGTCGCATTTTTATGTGACACTCGTGCCATTCCCCGTGTTTCCTCGCTTTTATTGTGGAGATCAGGTTGTTTTTATTTAAAAATATATACTGAAGATAAGCAATGTTACACAAAGAAAACATTCCTTTACTTCTTTAAACAAACCAAAATGCCTTGGGATGCGAAAATATGGTTGCCATACCCGGGAACCGAACCGACTCTGATGCAATAAACAACACCCTGTACTTTTATGGGAACAAGCGATAGGGTCTGTAGATGAGCTTCATCATCGTCAAGGAAAGATCTTTCTTGAGGCGAGGTGATCGTGCTTGGTCTGATGTTAGACAGTTGTATATAATACAAAACTCATGAGATCACTTCGATAGCGCGGTTTAGGACTTGCTGTCTATGGCGCTTTAGTTAATTCTATGTAGTACCGCTAGGTGTCGCCACAGGTCTATCTTAAGATACTAATCTCTCTAAACATGGTATCGTAATGAAATCTTAAAAAACTTTGTCAAACTTTCAACCCAGTTTTCTAAGAACCCCGATATTTTCTTGTTTACGCGATAACGCGAACGTAAAGTAGACAGTCATTGTAATAAAAATACAGATTTCTACCTAATGATAGATCTGGACTGCTGATTTTTAACTTAATTTTATCAATATTGTAAGTAGGTATCCAGTTTGGGATGACATATAATGAGAAGACAAACGTGACATGCGCGGATTATAGCGTGACCAAGTAAAATTGACGCAACGTTAATAATAATAATAATAATCTCACGCCTTTTTTTTTATCCCCGAGGGGGTAGGCAGAGGTGTTCCATTACTGGAAATACCCACATTTCACGAGATATATTGGACCCCTAAACGTGATAGGTGGTGAGCCTATCGCCGGACCGGGTCTATTTACACATGTCTCAGAATTAATTCTGAGACCTGCAGGTTTCCTCACGATGTTTTCCTTCACCGTCAAGCTAGTGATAAATATGTACGTAAGTTTTTGAAAAACTCATTGGTACATGCCAAATAAGTATATACACTGATACGTAGTTCTTAATAGTTGGTATTACAATTAAACGAACTGAAAATAAAACCTTAGGTACCTATAGGTACTCGTATTAAGGGACTGTCATTTCATAAATGTTATGTACTTGCGTGAGTTAACATGTCGCTACGAAATTATCTATGTCCGCTCGATGAAGTATCGCTTCCGAAAGCCGCCATTACGTAACCCAATCAGAGCTGTCTCACTAATAAATTTGAGTTAAAATGTTTAATCATGTCGATTAGGATTCGAAGCTCCAATTGGACCTCGATGAAGATTGAAGGGTCGGCTTACAATAAATCCTACTAATAGTATATGTGAAGGTTTCTAAGTTTGTTAATTAATCGTGTAAAGACTTTATTTTTTAATTAATGATGGGTCTACTCTTAACCACAGATACTATGGAAAGCTTGCCTAGAAGATGCCTGTTTATTGAGCCATAAAGGCTGACGGGTTATATGAACTCGGAAATACAGACGCAAACAGATAGTTCCACTCTCCAGGAGTAATAGTGTTCTGTGGTTCCATTCCTTGGCAGTGAGCATAATGAAAGATCTTGAGAAGCGCTTCGTGCGTTTAGACGGGATATCCACCAAGTACGGATGAAGCCCAGCCATATGTCTGGAAGTCCTTCCTATTTTTGAAAAACTGATATCTTGTTTTGACATTAATAAATATTAAATCAGTCCGTTTGTTTTGAGAACAATCAGAATTGGGGCATTGAGATCGTATTCAAGCAGCAGACGCGACGACTATTTTCGACGCCAAAAATATTAAATTAAACGCCCCGACTCCCGGTCTAATGGAACAAAACCCGTGCCGTTTGATAATTCAGTGGACGGATACCCGGAAATGTCGTCATAAGGACGCTCACAATTTGTTTTAATAGAATTCCTGATGAACCCAGTTGTAACTATAGAAAAGAGGAATGATTTGAATTTCATCTACTTAATAAAGCTTATGTCACGCACCTCTGTAGGACATGTTGCATATAAACACGAACATATTATAAAAAAATATTTCACTTTGACGAAAAAAAAATGATTTTATGGAGTTTTTTTTCAATGTAATTGTGCCAAGAATCACTAGCTTCACCTTAGTCTTCGCTTTTGGAAGCGTTTCCCTAACATCCTGTATTTAGTGACTATTATTTGAAGCATAATTATGTGATTCTTACTTCCGGTTTCGGAAGGCAATTCAAATCAGCTAACATACCATTAAATCTCATCAGTTAAAATGAGATTTACCAGACTCTGATTGGTTGAACAAACTCATATCGCTTTTCAAATACCAATCGGAACAGTTAACAATATGTCAGCTAAGGAAAGGAAGGAAGAATTTGTGTTGAAGCAATATGCACTTTGTGCAGTAAATATCGAAAATTTTATCAATATTAATAATAAAATATCCGAGATTTATGCAAATAATTGTGCCCTTGTATTTGATGATGACTCTTAACCAAGTGAGATGAAAGTCAGAGATAATAAAAACGTAAGCATAAAACAAATGCAGCTCGGAAAAAATGAGCTATAGTCCTGAAGCAACTCGTGAGGGCCATAAAAATCGTAAGTGACAATAAATGTGTGAAAAACGCCATAAAAGGTCGCTTTACACCGTAAAACAAAGTAATTGTAGCTCTTTACGGTTTTCGGCCCGGCATGTATAAAATATTAGAGCGTTTACTTGTGTGCTTAAGCCGGTTTATGTTTTCGGCTTTTAGCCTGTCTTAAGATGCGAATTGAAGTAGCGTCTGGAACGCAGAAAGGTACATCGGCCCGTCTCGAGACAATCATAATAATTTGTATAACCTATAAGCTATATATACGGCCTGATTTTTTTTACCGTCTGGAAAAAAATATGGTGTGATAGGTAAGTGTGATAGATTCCTTTGGCACTGTTACTTAAAAAAATCTTGCTTCAACTAACATACATTACTCAATTGTTGCCAATATTACACATTGAAATATTTGAAATAGTATTTTAAAAAGAAACAGGCTCGTAGCTTCCATTCATGCGCAATCTACCTATAACCGCCAGTTGATACATAGAAGTGTGCGTAGTTTTCTAGATTTTGTAAATTGCATTTAACATGACTATATTTAACATTTAATCTCGTGTATAACTTCGCCTCTAGATACCGTATACGTCATATTGTTTTCCAGACGGTAAAAAAAATCATCCAGTATATCTACTATACTATAATCTATAGCCGTACCACCTATGGAAAGGAGAATGATTGTTGAAGAAAAGATGGTGAATATGCTTTTTTAGCCCATCGGCGTGAAGTTGCCAGTTTTTTTTTTATATAAAAAAGGGGGCAAACGAACACGACGGACTGGTCACCTGATGGTAAGTGACTACTGTCGCCCATGGACACCTGCAGCTCAAGAGTCACAAGTGCGTTGCCGGCCTTTGAGGTGGGAGTACGCTCTCTTCTTGAAGGTTTGAAGATCGTATCGGTCCGGAAATACCGCCGGCGACAAATTGTTGGAATTCTACAAGTTGCACTTTGGGGAGTGTGCCCAAGTGTCTAAGAGCTGTGGCTGCACGATCTCATTCCTCCCACTTTTTTCCATCGGCACTTAAATTACCCTATTTTATACATTATATATATAGTATTTATATAAGTCGTTCAAGTGAAAAGTGACATGAAAGTGAATTAAATTAGGTAGTTCTCGTCTAATTTAAGTAAAATGGGCTCGATTCTGGCTGACCAGATAAAATTGCTAACTTTAAGTTAGGGTATCCTTTTCCCTAGAATACGGAATAAAAAGGACAGAAACAAACCATAGATTGAAGAGTTAATGTCAAACACGTAAAAACTAACTAACTTGAACCTTATGAACTTGCTTATCTGTTACTTTTATCCATAACCTTGTTAAATCGTCGCTAAAATTTCTCAACACGCCTTAGTTGACCGGACTAATTTAAATTTGACAGGACTAAATATCTCTCGTATCTTTTCTTTTCTAGGAGAAAGAAAATGACAGGACTAAACTAAAATAAGTTTAGTCGCTGTAAAGCAGAATCAAACCCATTGTGCCTTCGAATTAATTGTGAGGGTCCGAAAGCAAAGTGCGGGGAATAGTGCTGAGGCAGGCAGCACTTACTTTTCGGTATGCAAAGCTGATACTTTGACAGCGAACCGTCCATGTCTATATATTTATAAATAAACTGCTGTGGTAGATAGCTTTTGGAAATGACGAATGATTCTTCGAAATGTTAACGTACATTATTCATCACAAACTCGCATGAACGAAAACATTATGAGAAATCAGCTGCCCTCAAGCATTGATTCTCACGTTGGTCTAGCGATGGACTCACCACCTATCACTTAATTGGTAACAAAATACATGTGGATGCTTCCAGAATTGGTAGGTATACTTCGGAGGCATATTTACTTACAAATTGAGTGCGGGTTAGTTTATTCACAGGATGTTCCAAATTCATCGAACTGACAATAGATTTTAAAATTGCAACTTATGGACATACCTACTTTCATGACAGTGAAAGAACATCGTAAGGAAACACGTGGCGCTTTGATTCTCATAACTTTGAGACCTGTCACTTTTAGGGCTCCAAAAATCACTGGTTACAAGTGGGTACTTCTAGAATTGGAATGGAGATATATTTATTTTAGTTTATTCACAGACTGATTTAAATTCATCGAACTGAATAAGTATAACTTTTAAAATTGCAATAAAAAGGCGAACCTCCCTCGTCTCCCGGACTACAACAATGTAGGGAGTCAATGAGCGTTTTTGTATGAATATATTCGTGAATATATTCGACAAGATGAATTATTCAGTGAATACTCGTAATGAAAATAGCGGCCTCAGTTCCTTGACGTCTAATTTTCGTATTTTCCGTGGACGCCATTGTGTTAGTTTAATAAAATATTTATACAGTGCTGACACTGACAATGGTTATGTTTCTCATTTGAATGAGTTTGGTCCAAGATCATTGACTTTTTGCGGCAAATCCGCCAATAAATCCGGACCTTCCAACAGTCTACGCGACATTTTGGGTTGTTTTTACAATTTGACAAAAGATATTGATATAAGAAGTGAAATATGTGTATAACTTAAATTTAGGTAGTAGGGAGATTACCTACTATAAGCCAAATTTTTAGATCATACCTAGAAGTATAAACAAAAGGGCTTGTTGTCTCTATTTGTAGTGATCCTGCTTTCTGAGCAGGAGATCGGGTTTGAGTTCCACTTGAGAGTCGAGGCCAAAATTTTTGTGCATAAAAATGTCTGTTAGTTTCATGTAATAATATAATAATAATAATATAATCTCACGCCTTTTTTATCCCCGAGGGGGTAGGCAAAGGTATTCCATTACTGGATATACCCACATTTCACGAGATATATTGGACCCGTAAACGTGATAGGTGGTGATGCCCATCGCCGGACCGGGTCTGTTACACATGTCTCAGAATTAATTCTGAGACCTGCAGGTTTCCTCACGATGTTTTCCTTCACCGTCGAGCTAGTGATAAATATGTATGTAGTTTCATGTCTGGGAGGTTTATATGTATTTTAGTATGTTTGTATGCTGTCATCATTTAATCAGAGTGCAGTCTCAAATTATGTTATATTTACCCAAATGTACCAGAAGGAAAGTAATGTATTTTAGGTGGAAATGTATGTCGAGTATCTGAATTTATTTCACACAGTCTCAGAATTAATTCTGAGACATGTGTAAATACACCCGGTCCGGCGATGGGCTCACCACCTATCACGTTTAAGGGTCCAATATATCTTGTGAAATGTAGGTACCTATATCCAGTAATGGAAAACCTCTGAACAAACTCGCCTCAAATAAGAATTTTGTCTGGAATTTGTTGATGCATTACAGAGTGAAGGTGGGAGTGAGATACAAGTTTCAAAGAAAGAAACTTCCCCAACCCAGTTAGGGGTAAAATGGGCCATAATATATTTCACTCCAATATAACCTACAAGAACATGTCCCAATTAGGGCCAATTAACTTGTTTTCTCAATAATTTACACGCGTTCAGCCTCGAGCAAGTCTCGGGTTAAAACACGATGCGAAAGGGGTGAGTTGAGCATATCCATATATCTATACGGGTATATACCGAATGCTATTGATGTAGTGTGTTCTCTTATTAGAGCGTGTGGCGACTTTGATTAAGGCCAGGTATTCCTGCAGCAGTAGGCATTTAGCGCTGTCACGGGTCGCGCGCAAAATAGTTAGATCGGACGCATCGGCAGTGAACTCGCATGACCCCGCCAGCGACATAGAATAGAAATTAGCAGTAGCATAATTTTTTTGACTTTAGAAATGCATTTTATATATTATCAAACTTTGTTTATGGTATAGTAATAAATTAGAGTTACGTAAATAAATGAAGTAACTTCTCTGTTTTTATTTTGTTTGTTTATGTAATTATTATAGCTATTATGTGTATACATCATGGTGACAAAAATCAAAAATCGAAAATTCTGTTTGACATAAATATTAGGTCTTTACCAATGAAATTGCCATTTTGTATGAAAAAATTGAAACGAATTTTTTTCATGTATTTTTATTTGTATTAATCGAAGTAATCAATCACCTATGCAATTAATGCATCTTTTGCCAACGCAGTGGCAGTTCATTGATCCCTTCTTAAAGAAATCAGCTGGACGGGAGGCAACAAATTCTTCAAAGGCATTTTGTACTTACTGCCTCTCGGATATTAATTTTTTTTCCCACCAAGAACTTATCCAAATTCTGGAAAAAGTTGTAGTCTGTAGGCGCAAGGTCTGGTGAGTAGGGCGGATGACGGGGAGCTTCCAACCCCAGTTCTTGCAACTTGGAGACCGTCTGCTGTGCAGTGTGAGGTCACGCGTTGTCGTGCAGGAGCAGCGGAGACGAGTGATTGACCAAAGCTGGTTGGAGATGTGCCTGCTTCTCCATCGTTGTGTTCAGTTCTTCACAGTATACATCTGCAGTAATGCTCACCCCGTTTGGTAAGAAGCTGTGATGAATCACACCGGCGCTAGACCACTAAACAGGTCACTTTATCACTTTTCTAGGGGTAAGTTTTCGTTTAGGCCCTAAACGAAAACTTACTACTACTTACTAGCGCTCAGCAAATTGATTGGATTCAGGTTCAGCACCTAAACAATGCCCTAAAGTTTAGGGCATTGTTTAGGTGCTGAACCTGAATCAAATCAATTTGCTTAATTTGGTTATCAAACAGAATAAATTTCTCATCGCAGGTAACAATGCGGTTCAAAATTCCTTCATTTGTGTATCTGTTGAGCAGTGTAAGGCACGTCTCGACGCGTACTTCGCGCTGGCGATCATTGAGTTCGTGGGGCACCCTTTTGTCAAGCTTTTTTACCTTGCCAATTTGACGCAAATGGACCAATATTGTTTTGACGCTAACGTCGAAAGCTCCTGCGAATTCAGCCGTAGATTGTGTATCATCAGCTTCCATAATCGCCTTTAATTCGTTATTGTCGACCAAAGTCTTCGGAAGACCGCGAGGTTTATTTTTTAGGTCGTTTTCAGAACAGAAGCGAGCAAACCAATAACAGGTGGTGCGTTGGTTTGTAGTGTCAGCTCCGTAAACGTCGTTGATGTTGCGTGCCGCTTGTGCCGCGTTGCTGCCACGACGGTACTCATATTCCATAATTACTCGAATTTTTAACGTATCCATGATGACGAAAAAGATTAAAATGCGATGAAAAAGTTGGTGCCGTAAGATCTAGCGCACCATGACCCAGCAACGTAAACATCAATTAAAAGGTAGCCGTTCTTAGTTCGACCTTCTGCGATAGCGATATCCTTCTCCACTTGAGCTGCTTCTTCGATTCCATAGAAGCATTAAAATTTGCCGTCTTTTTCCATTTTTCAAATAATTCATCTTCTAATTTGGGAAAGTATTTTGAGCTGAATACCGGAATATCTATCGCTGAACATAATTCCTCAAATTGAGAAAAGCCAATACCGGAGGCCACAATGCCAGTAGTGGCGGCTGTATTAAGATTAACTTGATCTCTATCTTTTAGGTCTTCAGAGTTAATCGAGCAAAATTTCTTTGTAAATATTGCATTCAAAATGAAATACTGATAAAAGTCCTCGTCGTTTTTCACTGATCAAACGGAATTTTCCTAAGGTGCAGTTAAATAAACCCTTATGACGAGCTTTCTCTTGTAACTCCTGTAAAATGTAATTTATATCAACAATTCGCCATCCCGAAACAGGTTGAAATATATTTTCTTTGAATGCATACTTTACGATAAGTGAGTCTTCCGCCTCTTCAGTATCTCTGAAACAGTGAACAAATATAGTAAGTATTACATATTTTAGATTAATATTAGTTATCTATATATTTTTTGATGTTAGCATAGTGAAAAGTTAATAGACTGACAAAATACACATAAAAATGTTAAGATAAATGTTATCATTTCAAATGTGATCCTTACGTTAAGATTCACAGTGTCGACAGGATCGACAGAATTCAATTTACTGACAGAGTTTTCGGACACGTCAGCCATGTCAGACAAGTGCCTAAAAACAACTTAAAACATTAATGTTAAAACATTTCGTTTTGAATGCAATCAAGACCAAGTTAATCTTAATACAGCCGCCACTACTGGCATTGTGGCTTCTGGTATTGGCTTTTCTCAATTTGAGGAATTATGTTCAGCGATAGATATTCCGGTATTAGCTCAAAATAGTATTCCAAATTAGTCATGACGATTCGATGAAGCCCAAACTCGATGAGGTTGTGTCGTTTCATTGCGAAGTTCCTATGGCCACCATCCAGCTCTATCATCAGATCAGCACCATGTCATCATAATATTGCATTTTCACGCGATTTACACATGTATGCAATATTTCAGATTTAATATATATTTCGATTTATTTGATTACTTGCCTAATTTCAGTTGAATTATACCTACTGATATTCTTATACTATGGCATGATATTTTTATGAATTTATAAATGAGATTGAAGTAAAATGAAATTTAATGTGATTGTGTCAAAGTCGAAAATGACATAACAAATTAAACATTTACTTACTTCTTCACATATATTTTGAGTTAATTCTTTTTATTTATTAATTTTATAGTGGTAAACGCCTTTTTTCGCTTTCGTTGTTTATTACCCATTATGGATAACTTGCAACAAATATATCAATTCGTCAAAACTGATTGATTGGTGCAAAAAATTGTCACGGAAAAAATTGACACAGGTCCGTCATCCGTAAGCGCCAGCGCGCGACTGAGCACGCCAGCTAAGCCACCGCGCTCGTGCATTTTGTAGTTTTTTCAACATAGTGATATATAAAAATCATTTTATAAAGTCAAACTCTGCGAATTTGTCTAGAAATATTTCATATCTTTAATCTAGTACAAAAAATAAATGTAAAATATCAGTAGTTCAGTCATGACATAGAAAAAACAAAACAAAAAGGGGTAACTTTGAGATTTTTTTCTATCGAGTGAAGTTCATCAAATCGTGTAACCGAATGCGACTTTGACTAGAGTATGTCCTTAAGTTATATATATCTTTTTTTCAGAATTTTAAAAACTATTTTCTATGTCTCAGATGATTTTAAAAATCACAAAAATCGGCCTCGGCCGGCCCACCCAGCCTTAAGCGCATTTATGTACCGCCTGATTTTTTTTACTATCTGGAAAAAAATACGGTGTGATAGGTAGGCTAAATGTAATAAATTCATTTTTTACTGTTGCTTAACATTTTTTTTTAAATCTCGTATGATAACATTATTCCAATATACATTGCATAATAATTGTAGTCAATATTACACACTGAAATTTTTGAAACAGTATTTTAAAAAGAAACGGGTTCGTAGCAAAGAGATTAAAATACAATATGGCATAGAGGGGACAAAGCGAGGAAAATTTTAAGCCAAAAGTTATTCCAAGTCCAATAAGTCTAGTAGGTACAATTTCGTCCTAATGACAGATCGCGTTCATACTAACTGACATGACGCTTGAGCTTCAAACGTGCTTCAAAGTTTTGCATGAAAATATTCAAAATGCCCCCTCTATGTCATATTATATTTTAATCTCTTTGGTTCGTAGCTTCCATTCATTTGCAATCTACCTGCAACTGCCAGCTGCTAAGTGTGGGTAGGTACTTTTCAAGACTTTGAAAATTGCATTTAACATGACCGTATTTAACAATTTATCTCGTTTATAACTTCGGCTCTAGATACCTTAAACGTCATATTTTTTCCAGACGGTAAAATATCATTCAGTATTTAGAGCAGTGATAGTCCTGCGGTCAAAGAGCCCGCTTCTCTTTAAAAGAAAAAAAATTTTAAAGAAACTTATGCAGGTACATATTTATCACTGGCTTGACGATGAAATAAATATCGTGAGGAAACCCGTAGGTATCAGAATTAATTCTAAGACATTTTTAACCGCAACCCGGTCCGGCGATGAGCTCACCACCTACCACGTTTAGGGGTCCAAAGAATATACTTATAAGACGTAGGTATTTCCAGAAATGGAGTACCTGTGCCCACCCTCTTCGGGGATAATAGACTTGTCTTTTTTATCTACTTAAAAACTTAAAACAGCCACTGCCGTATGCCAGCAATCTTTATAAGTAACAAAACTTAGTGGGTTTATTTTTCTCAATAAATAAATTGTGGGACACAATTCACATTCAATCAATTTACTATGGATACTAAACAATTGATAAACATACCCACTTAAATAAATATTATTAGAAACGAAACCAACAGACATGTTCATGCAGGAGCGGGAAGCAGAAGGTAGGTCCACTACCAAAGAGATTAAAATGTAATGGGACATAGAGGGGGCACTGGGAATATTTTCATAAAAAACTTTGAAGCATGTTTGAAGCTCAAGCGTCATGTCAGTTAGTATGAACGCGAGCTGTCATTCGGTCGAAATTGTTATAGACTTATTCCACTTAGAATAACTTTTGGCTTCAAATTTTCCTTGCTTTGTCCCCTCTATGCCCTATTATATTTTAATCTCTTTGGCCACTACCAACTGAGCCAACAGACCCGTCAGTTTCAATTAATGTTAAGTCGCAATTTAATTTAAATACAATCAACTACCTTATTTAGGCAGGAGAAAAGGAAATGATCAGCAGACTGATCGATCGTACGATCACGTAGAGCTTGACACATTGGACTTGTAACGTTCTTATTACAATCGCTTTAGAACTCAGACTCGGAATACAACTGTAAGGCTCCATGAGCTCTTGACTGTACTTACTACCGATCAGTCATACGCCGACCACCCGGATATGCCTTATTGCCAAATTATGCTGTTTCCTACTGAAACACGCGTAATCATTTTATGTCAAAGGCCTCTAACCACAGACTAAGTGTTACCAGTGCCCTCACTACCAATTTGTTTAGATGAACTTAGATAATAGCAAATTTCACTATCAAAATAAAATAGAAAGAATTGTCCTTAGACAATTAGAAAGAAGTTACACCAACTTCTTTCTAATTACACGTACGTACAGTTTTAAAATCTACTGCATTTTTAATAAATTTTGCCAGCTAAGGACATTGTTCTTTTTATAAATAAATAATAAATTATATTAATATTTTTATATTATATATATATTATATAAAAAATGGGGCCTGAAAGACGATATCGTGACTAGAATTGAAAGAGGAATGCTCAGGTGGTTTGGTCACATTGAGCGGATGAATGAAAGTCGTCTAACGAGACAAATATACAAGGATGTTCTGAATGGACGAGTCGGTAAAGGACAACCTAGGCGTACCTACATCGACCAGATCAGCGATGTGTTGAAGAAAAGCCAGATAAAGAGTACCCCAAACCGACGAGCATGCATGAGTCGTTTGATGGATGCGGAGGAAGCACGACAGATCTGCTAGGCTCGTAGCAAGTGGCAGTCTATTGTCTCTGCTTACCCCAGCGGAAAATAGGCGTGAGATTATGTATGTATGTATGTAATTAAATAGTGAAATTTTCAATGAAATGAATTATGAGCAGTTGGTACAATATATCGTTATCCATCAATGCAGAACTTCTTGGTTTAAAAATGCTCAAACTATTCTAAATAGCAGTTTCGGCCAGGTGCATGTAGAGTCCCGCGGATGCACAACCGCGGTGCCATGGCTGGGTCCGAAGCGGCGAGGAGGAACATCCCTGGGTTTTTAGTGGTTATGGCAGCACTAGGCTGCATAGCCCTACATAACCCCCGGCCCCCCGGGTCGGGTGCGTATGCAGTAATGCATTTTCCCAGGGTAACAAAAAAAAAGGTGCATGTAGAATAGGTACTTACTTATACGCTCGACCGGAGTGATACCACGGCCTCACAGAAAACCAGCGTAAAGCAATGCTTGCATTGCGTTTCGTTGAGTGAGTGAGGTAACCCCAATCCCCCTCCCCCTCCCCTCCTTTCCCCTCCCCTCCCCCTACTCCCACCTCAAAGGTCTGCAACGCAGTTGTGACTCTTGAGTTGCAGGTGTCCATGGGCGACGGACGTCACTTACCATCAGGTGACCCGTCTGCTCGTTTGCCCCTTTTTTCTTATAAAAAAAAAACTTTAAAAAATGTAGAAAAGGCCAAAGATTCTGGGAAAAATAGTAATAATTCAAATTTATATTTTTAGATGCCAAGTGCGACTCGGACTTGAAAATCATGTTATAAAGGCCGAAAACATGAATTTTAAACTTATTTCCTAATTTAATTTATTTTTTTAATCTGTGGCTAGTAATAAAGGCGTTCCCGGCTTGTACGTACATATTGCAATCTGCCGATATCCGTCTCATGACCGGGTTTACAACCTTATAAATTAAACGTAGATCAAAGATACCGTACTACATTGCCTAATGTATTTTGGTCTACCCCTCCCCTGTTTCAAATAAACAAAGTTAGGGGAAAACGACATGATATTCTATTTATCAGAGGTCTTTCTTAATTGGTTCTGAATCTCAATGCTTGATTTAATGAGTAGATGTTTTACATCTAAATTTTGAGTATAAATACTCGAGTTGATATCACGATATCTTTGTTTGAAGGATATTTTGCGGAAGTGCAATTTTGATTTTATAGTCTCTGAAAGTGGATCAGTGGGGTTACCAGATGAAAAATTAAAAGAAGAAAAGGCCGAATTTTTCATATAAAGTACAGAAATATTAGCTTCATGACACTGACTTCTTTCTCTTCTCTTCTACTTTCTCACCCACTCGTCATTACACACAATTTGAAAAGCTTAACGTGCGAATCACTACATAGTATAAAACAAAGTCGCTTTCTCTGTGTATGCTTCAATCTTTAAAACTACGCAACGGATTTTGATGCGGTTTTTTTTTTAATAGATTTTAGTATAAGCATTGCAACATTGGAAGGTTTTAGTATAAGCATTGCACCCGTGCGAATTCGGGGCGGGTTGCTAGTGATTTTATAAAACTATAATGAAAGACGAAGCTTAAGTACTCAAGTGTTATATTTTGAGTTGACTATAAAAACCAGGTGGGGGGGTTAAATTATAATTATGTTTTAAAAAGTATGTTAAGTTTTTATGTAGGGTTTGAATAAAAGAAAAAATATTGAATTGCTAAAAATCATGAGTTTTCCAAAATCCAGCTGCAAACCTACCAAAACCCGAAATTCCTGTAATCTCAGAACATATCCTGAGATGTGGGTAAGATATGGTAACTCTTGTCACAGGATTATTGTAATAACAAGGTTTGGATTGAGTTCAACTGAAGTTATTTAAATCGAGTTTTCTAATCGAATTTTGTTTTACTCGTATAACGGGTATCTATTGGCTTAATAGTTGCCACCATAAATTGAACTTTACGTAATTAAGATAAGATTCAAAACCAAATGAAAATTCAAAAAGCTATGCCAGTTAGAGGGTTAATTGGGGCCCTGATTTAATTCGGACCCTGGCCCTTGGTTTGACTTCCTTTTTACTCCAAAGGAGATGTTCTAAAAAGCAACTCTTCAGTTTAAAATATATTTATCTTCAGAACATGGCTTTTTGTAGTTTCGCTAATTCGAGAATTTTCCAATTTAATAATTTGTAATTGTTTACCGACGAAATAGAAGAAGGAAAATCTCAAGTCAGTATGGCAGCGCAAAACCTTTTACAAAGTTGTCCGATATTACTTTTCTTTTTTATACGATAAAGAAGAAAAATAATAATTCTTAATTAATTTTTTTTTATGTAGAAGACCATCTTACTGAAGTTTAATAAAAACCTTCGCTCTTTAGTTTACATTTTGCTCACTACCTATCACATTAAGAGGTCCAAAAAATATACTGGTAAAAGTTAGTATCTCCAGGAATGTTCCAATAAAGTACCTCTGCCGACCCCGGCGGGGATAAAAGCGTGAACATTTATATAAAATCTACACTAATTAAAAATGAAAGATTTGATTTTAGTTTGTTTGTATTGAATAGGCTCCGAAACTACTGTCTGTCTGACCGGTCTGAATAATTCTTTCACTGACGGAAAGCTAAATGTAGTGGGAGTAACATGGGCTATGATTTTCCCATGGGAATGGCACTTACATATAAAACAGCTAGTACATTATAAAAACTAATAAAAGCCGCCAGGATATGACGTAATGAATATCCGTCTCGAGAAATCGTGGTATGACTAAAAGCCTCCCGGAAGCTGGCTAGGGTCGCTTTCATAGCACTTCCGGTGTGGACCGGAAGCCGACCACATGTCAGTGGAGGACGGAAGTGGTGTCAGCGTTTGTCGCTATTACCGTTTTGAATATGTATGTCAGTTTGTTTGTGTGAAGATTAAGGGTTGTAAACATAAGTAAACTTCTGTAAATATAGCAAAAATACACACACCGGCACAATTAGCGGAACAGAAAAAAAAAGGAGAAAAAAGAGGGAATTTAGAACAATGAATGTAATTTTTAAACAATATATTATTTAAAATGAAACAACAATTAAATTAACATGTTTTGACATTCATTTGTAACACTGTGGCAGTATTCTTAATGTATATAATTTTTATTTAGTTTCAAATTTCAATGTACAGACAAATTTCGTTTTAAGTTTTATATATGTAGATATCCGATGCGTGATGGCGCACGGTTGCTATGGACACTGAACTTTGTTAATTCTCTTGTCTATTGCCTGCTGAAATTATACTTTTATATATTTGCCGTGTTTAATCCTTCTATCATTTACAACAACTACATTGGTGACTCCGCTTAAACACGTGGTAACATGGCTCATAACCCAGTGCCGGGTAAATCAAAAGATCGCGGTGAAGAAAGATTCTCGGACTGCGACCCGCCTTTCGAGCTGCATCGGGTTGGTGTAAGAATGCCACCGTTCTATCCAGAAAAACCGGCGCTATGGTTTGCTCAACTGGAGAGCCAATTTATTCTGGCAAACATAACGGTGGACTCTACAAAATTACACTACGCTATGGGACAGCTCGACCCCGTTTGTGCATCGGAGGTGGAGGATATTATCGTGGACCCATCACCTTCAACAAATAAATACGAGCGGCTCAAGACAGAGCTCACTAAGCGGCTTTCGGCTTCGAGAGAGAAGAAGGTTCAGCAGCTTCTCACACATGAAGAGTTAGGTGATCGAAAACCCTCTCAGTTCCTCCGTCACCTGAAGCATTTGGCCGGTCCAACGGTTCCAGAGGAGTTCCTTAGGACAATTTGGACGAGTAGGCTACCGAGCAGTACCCAATCAATCGTGGCATCGCAAGCAAAGGCAACGCTAGAGGAAGTAGCTGACCTGGCGGATAAAATTCACGACGTCGTTACTACTACTACTCCGCATGTTGCAGCAACGGCTAGTTCGTCAGGTTCCGTCTCAGATCCACTTGCTAACCAGATTGCCGAATTAACACGCCAAGTGCAGTCGCTTATTACACAAATGGACAGGATGTCAAGATCGAGGAAAAGATCGTCATCACAGCAGCGAAACCGATCATCATCTACGCGGTCGCAGAGCAACTACCGTAAGTTCCCGACTTGTTGGTATCATCACAAATTTGGTAGCAAAGCTAACAAGTGTGTGAAACCTTGCGACTACTCGGAAAAATAGATGGGCAATCTGTGATGGCGACCGACGATTGTCCTAACAACGGTCGCTTATTTGTTACGGACCAAAAGACAAAAACTCAATTTTTAGTGGATACCGGTAGTGATTTGTGTGTTTTCCCTTATAGTGCATTAAAAGAACGCAGACCTAAAACTAATTTCGAACTATGTGCGGCAAACGGTTCGTCTATTAGTACATACGGTTATGTTCATTTAGTTCTTAACCTAGGGTTGCGCCGTGACTTTTCTTGGAGATTTATTGTGGCTAATGTAACTAAGGCGATAATAGGCGTGGATTTTCTTTCATTTTACAATTTAATCGTAGACGTTAGGAACCAACGCCTCATCGATGGCACTACTACGCTCGCAACCCGGGCTTCACTCGCTCGAGCATCTGACATTTCTTCGGTCAAGGTAATATCTGGTCACACTATTTATCATGACATACTAACTGAGTTTCCAGACATCGTTCGCCCTTCAGGCATGCATACCACACCGAAACACCAAACTGTTCACCACATCAACACTACACCTGGTCCACCAGTATCTAGTACACCACGTAGGTTGGCACCTGATAAACTGAAGATTGCCAAGTCTGAGTTTGAGGCCATGCTGTCTATCGGCACTTGTAGACCTTCAAAATCTCCATGGTCGTCTCCACTACACTTGGCACCAAAGAAGGACAACGGGTGGCGTCCGTGCGGGGATTACAGGCTGCTCAATACCCGCACTATACCAGATAAGTATCCCATCCGTCATATTCATGACTTCTCTCACAGTCTTGCAGGTTGCCAGATATTTTCAACGATCGATTTGGTTAAGGCTTACAACCAGATCCCAGTCCATCCAAATGACATCGAGAAGACCGCAATTACAACTCCGTTTGGTCTTTACGAATTCCCGTACATGACGTTCGGACTTCGTAATGCCGGACAGACGTTTCAGCGCTTCGTAGATGAAATGGTATTGGGGCTGGATTTCTGTTACGCGTATCTCGATGACTTTCTCATATTTTCTAAAGATAAAGAGTCACACCAGCAGCATCTTAGGCAACTTTTTAATAGATTGCATGAGTATGGGATGGTCATCAATACTGCCAAATGTGTCTTTGGGGAGCCCGAAGTGACGTTCTAGGGTTACAATATATCCGTGGATGGAACAAAACCTCTGCCTGCAAAGTTTGAGGCTATCAAAAGCTTCCCAGTGCCCAAGACCGTAAAACAACTGCGTCGCTTCCTGGGGATGATAAATTTTTATCGGAGATTCATTCCAAACGCTGCACGACATCAGACACCACTGAATTCTCTCTTAGTTGGGTCAGTGAAGGGTTCCCATCCGGTGAACTTCACTGACACAGAGCTGCAAGCCTTTGAAGCTTGCAAAAATGGACTATGTCAAGCAGCTATGTTGGCACACCCTGAATGTGGAGCAAAATTTGCAGTTGTCACTGACGCATCGGATTTGGCGTTAGGAGCGGTGCTTCAACAGCTGGTAGGAAGCTCGTGGCAGCCGCTTGGCTTCTTTTCACGCAAGTTGAGTCCCTCTCAGCAGAAGTATTCTCCATACGATAGGGAACTATTGGCCATTTACGAAGCAATCAAATACTTTAGGCACATGATTGAGGCAAGAGACTTCACAGTCTATACTGACCATAAGCCATTGATATATGCGTTTCACCAGAGGAAAAACAATTGCTCACCAAGACAGTTCCGACACTTGGATTATATTTCCCAGTTCACTTCAGATATCAGACATATATCTGGGAAGGATAATGTGGTAGCCGATACCCTTTCACGAATTGAGGAAATCGTTCAACCAATAGACTTCAAAAAACTTGCAGAGTCTCAGGGTCAAGACGATGAACTTAAAAGTATCGTGGAAGGAAATACATCTTTACGGCTAAAAAAGATTACACTGCCAGATACAAATGCGGAGCTGTACTGCGAGGAGAGAAGCAATATATTGAGACCATATATCACAAAAGAGTTTCGCCGACAGGTATTCGAAAGTCTACATGCACTTAGTCACCCTGGCGCAAACGGCACAGTAAGGTTGGTTACAGATAGGTATGTTTGGCCTGGGATAAGAAGAGACTGCCGAGAGTGGACTCGCAACTGCGTAGCTTGCCAGCGGTCAAAAGTCACACGTCACGTGTCTGCCCCGCTAGGCAATTTTAAACTACCACAGGCGAGGTTCCGTTTCATTCACATCGACCTCATAGGACCCCTGCCATTATGTCAAGGCTACCGCTATTGCCTCACAGCAGTGGATCGTTTTACACGATGGCCAGAGACAATACCGCTACGTGACATTACAGCTGAAACTGTAGCAAGGGCTCTTGTGGATGGATGGATATCGCGTTTCGGTTGTCCTACGGATATAGTTACCGACAGAGGGAGGCAGTTCGAGTCGTCGTTGTTCAAAAGCTTGTCGCGGATGATAGGTTTTCAGCACAGGCGAACAACAGCGTACCATCCGGCGTGCAATGGCCTTGTGGAAAGATTCCACCGTCAACTGAAAGCGGCCATTACCTGTCACGCCAATGATAACTGGGTGGAAACATTGCCATTAGTCCTGTTAGGTATTCGCTGTGCACACAAAGACGACCTACAAGCTTCCTCTGCGGAGTTAGTTTATGGTGAACCACTTCGACTCCCTGGGGATTTCCTTTACCCAAGTCACGAGGTCGGTGTCGACTTTGCAGATTTCGTAGCAAGGTTACGCCTATTTTCCCGAAAACTACAACCTTCACCAGCCTCAAGGCATGGTAGTCAAAGGTCAATTTTCATTTTCAAAGATCTTAAAACATCTAGTCATGTGTTTTTGAGGGATGACACATCAGGTGGTTCATTTAAACCTGCTTATACCGGACCATACGAGGTCCTTCAACGTGGTGACAAAATATTTAAAATCGTTGTTAACGGTACACCAGTCACAGTATCGATAGACCGCATCAAGCCGGCCTACATACTACGTGACATGGACACCAACATAACACACACTTCACACCCTTCGCCACATATAACATCAAACACATCATTCCCAACTCATGACACACACATACAAAACACACCGCAGGCCGAAGAAAACATAGTCAGAAAGACACGATCAGGTCGTACTGTGAAATTTCCCGACTGTTATCGCCCGTAGTACGGTCTCTGGACGGTGATGTGGCAGTATTCTTAATGTATATAATTTTTATTTAGTTTCAAATTTCAATGTACAGACAAATTTCGTTTTAAGTTTTATATATTTAGATATCCGATGCGTGATGGCGCACGGTTGCTATGGACACTGAACTTTGTTAATTCTCTTGTCTATTGCCTGCTGAAATTATACTTTTATATATTTGCCGTGTTTAATCCTTCTATCATTTACAACAACTACAACACCATACTTAAAATTTTATAAAAATAAAAATTAAATTAAACAAAATGCATTTTTCTTCGATTTTTAATTATAGAGAAACAGCAGAAAATTCAAGATTTTCCAAAGTTTAACAACAATTTCAATGACTGTTCAATATCGAGTGTTTCCTCCTCGTGCTCTGATGAGGGTTTCCATCCGTCTGGGCATGCTGCGGATGATGTTATCAATGGTTTCTTGGGGCAACCTCTGCCATTCTTCAAGTAATGCGTTTCGCAACTCGTTGAGATTATTGGGAGGGGGCATTCTTGACTTTACACTCCTCTTTAGCAAGTCCCAGACGTGTTCTATAGGGTTCATATCGGGGAACCGTGCTGGCCACTCCATCACCGTTATACCAACATGGTTTAGGTATGTCTGTACTGTGCGAGCACTGTGAGCCCGAGCATTATCCTGCATTAGAATGAAGTTGTTACCAATAAAGGGGGCAAATGGCACAACATGTTCTTCTAAAATCTCCCTGATATACCGATCAGCATTCAGATTCCCGCCATCGACCACTACTAACTCCGTACGAGCTCCTAACATATTCCTCCCCAGACCATAATTGAACCGCCGCCATATGCAACTGTATTTTCAAAATTAGACTGGATATACCGTTCTCCTTTGCGTCTCCATACTCGCTGCCTTCCATCAATTTGATTTAACATAACTCTGCATTCATCAGTAAAAAGAACCTGTCCCCAGTCGTCGAAGTCCCAATCACGATGTTCACGACCAAAGTGTAGACGGTTTGTGCGATGATGTCTCTCAAGTTTTGGGGCTTTGGCGGGCACATACGAGCCTATACCCACTTCTTCGAATCTTCTACGAACTGTCCGCTCACTCATCCTTACTGCTCGTACCTCTTCCAGTAAATTTCGAGCCTGCACCGCCGTTAGTCTCGTGTTCCGTCGGACTTGAAGTTGGAGAAAACGGTCATCCCTCCTTGAAGTACAGCTTTTCCGGCCTTGTCCTCTCCTTCTCACTAGAGCATTCGTCAATCTGTATCGTTGGATGCTACGATAAATCGTTGATAACGATCGACGAAGGCTTCTGGCAATCGATCTGTAGGTTTGACCATTTCTCCTCATTTGATCTGCCCTAATGATTTCTGATGGCGTTAAATCAGGCATAATTAGATGCTCGTAAATTATCAATATGCGAAAAAACTCAAAAGCCTCAAAAACTGCAATTCAAAGCTTTTCAAATGGAATTCACGAACCTTCTAAAAACGGACAAGCGGTGGAAAAAATGAATCAATGAAAATTAAAACAAAAGAATGAAAAAAAGGGCAGTCGCTTAGTATTCCATTTTTAAATTAAAACCCAAATTTAAAAAAAGCTTGTTTAGCCGGCCAGTAACACGCAAAAATGCGTAAATACTCCCTTTTTTTTCTGTTCCGCTAATTGTGCCGGTGTGTGTATTACGTTAATTTAGCCATTCAGCGCGGGAATGCTGCCTGCCTGCTAGGCACAATGCCACCTCGAGGGGACGCGTTCGATGACATATTTTTTTAATAATTGAGGAAAGTTTTGTATTTTTGTATTCTCTATATATATAAATAATTGTAAATAAAACTTTAAAGTTTATTCATACTTAGCAATAGGGATGGCTCACCGGCGATGGGCTCACCACGTTTAGGGGTCCAAACAATATCTCGTGAAGAGTGGGTATACCCAGAAATGGAATACCTACCCCCTCGGGGATAAAAGGTATGATTATAATTATTATTATTTATAGATAGAAATATATTTTACAATATCTATATACAAATAATAATATTGTAACGACCATAAAAAATTAATATCTATTTCAATCACTCTATTGACCTCTGTATAGGGCACTGGTATGCATGACTGAGAATTTCCTCTAAAACAATGTTTGAATATCAAAACAAATTGCTCTGTTATAGCACAAATATAATTAAATCAAAGGTCGCCCGGGGCCAATATTTGTTTGCATAAACAAGTTAGTTTTGCTTCTGGGTATTCACATGTATTTACAGAATATCCATTTTTAGTAGGCAATAGGTATAGACGCTTAACTGGTTTACATAGTGCGTTTTCTACAGTTGCTATAAAAAAAAATATAGAACTCTAAAGAGTAAAAAAGCGACTTCAACCAATAATTTACGCACCTACTTAATGCAAATTAAAGACTTATAGGGTTTTCATGACAAATCCATGAGAACGCCATTATCTGAACTGGACGAAATTAAAATAGAATCAATCTGGATGCACCAGCTTTCAAATAAAAAAAGAATTTTCAAAATTGGTTCTCCCAGTCAAAAGTTCTAAGGTAACAAACATAAAAAAAAAAAAAAAAAAAACAGTCGAATTGATAATCTCCTTCTTTTTGAAGTCGTTTAAAAAGGGTAAAAAATAAAATATTTTGCATGCACTTGGCCGTATTTTATAAATTCCTAACGTTATATCACCGATTCCGCTTCAAAACGTATTAAATACTATTGGGTAATCAATACCCTTTCCAAACGCCATAGAAATACAAAACAACGGAGTAAAAACAAAAGGAAGGAAGGAAGAAGGAAGGTATTTTGTTTCATCCACAACAAATAATGAGGGGTAAGATTACAGAAGAAAAAGTATAACGACACGTAAGAACAAGTACATAGTTTGATCCCAAACTTAAGGAGTTGTAAGGACCCTCAACCTTATTTTTTCTGGGTCTGAACTCTCAAGAGCTATGTCAAGATCATCTTGTGATAGACATCGTCCGACCTACTTATGATATCTGAAGTGATTTATGATAAAAAATCTGACAAACTTTTATACCATTACCTTTTACTGAGGTTGATAAATCTGTAGGACTCAGTATTGGCTTCTTTGTTACTAAATAGTGTCATTAAAATTTAAATATATTTATTTATCTTTGGGACTAAACAACCATGTCTTGTGTCCCTCAATTTATCTATATCTATACTATATTATAAAGAGGAAAGATTTGTATGTTGCATCTTTGTTACGAATAAACTCAAAAACTACTGGATCTATTTTAAAAATTCTTTCACCAATGGAAAGCTATTCTAGCTTTACCATCCCTTAGTAACAAAGGCAATATTTTATTCCTGTATTCCTTTAGGGAACGTGAACCACTTGCTGAAACCGCGCAGGACCGCTGTTATTCTATAAAAATCTGGAATAAACGTACCATAAATGTTAATGTGTAAAGCCAGCCGAGCCCTAATGAGTTTATGATTCCTAGAATTTTTTATTGAAAACCAAATGAGTACCTATTCGACGTGAACAAGTAAACTCTTGGTCAATTCGAAACATTTATTAAAATCATACAGCTAAAAGTTCACAGAATTTAATTAATGAAAAAGGAATTTTGAACCCAGTAAAGCGATACTCTTGTTAAAATTAATAATAAGTGTACGTAATGATAAATTCTGCGTATTTCGGAACGTCATTCGGCGAGGGCATAACAAAATGACATTTGAAACAGGGGCAGTGCTAGCGGTGCTAGGGCATAGGGCGCATATAAACGACCAGGCCAGGAAAATGTTTTGGGTTTCATGCATGGTAAGTATCCGTTTACTTTAAACTCGCAATTCTTGTATTGTATGTATGTATTTATATTTCGGGTATATCGGAAACGGCTTGGAGGAGCGGAGGTGGAATGCTCCTCCATCGCAAAAAGGAAGATCTTCTGCCAGGCGAGGTGATCATGCCTGGGGACCGCGGTCCAACGGTTGATGTTGGACAGTTGTATTTATACAAACTCATTAGAAAACTCCGATAGCGCGGTTTAGAACTCGGCCGTATATTGGCACGTTCCATGTAACTCGGCCTTCTATTGGCGCGTTCTATGTAGTGTCCCTACAGGCTCTAATAATTTTGATGAAATTTTGTATTCAGATACAGTATTTTTTATATAATGCTGCCACTCACCGGCAGCTGAGTGAAAGAAAACCGCATTAAAATTTGTGCGTAGTTTAAAAGATAGCGTACAGAAGTCGGTGGGAATCGACTTCCATTTTGTTGTCAGAGGCGGGTAAAATTGGAATATTTTTCTAGGGCGCCGGCCGCCATGGATCACGTACAATGGTCCACTTTAGGGACTAAGTGTAGATTGGGGTATTTCAGATCAGTGCCGTAACACTAGTTACGGCACTGATCTGAAATACCCCAATGTTAAAATGTAATGATGAAATGGTTTTAATAATATCTGTATTACAAATAGCGTAGGATTAACAGACTAAATATAACTTTCATTAGTTTTATTTTAATAACAATGTAGCAGAAATATGATACAATCTGTTTTATTCTGAAAACTACTAATATTCGAGTTACTAGGGATTGGTAGGTAGGTACTAAAAATTATAGTAGTTTCATCAAATGAAAACGACTTAAATGTAGCAATAATCTGCTACTTAAAAAAAAAGATTTGATGAAAAATCACTCTTGCTACTAGAAAAGAAATACGAAAATGTTAAGTGAAATAAAATTCACATAATTTGCGATTTCATAGTAGCAGCACAGCAGGCTAGGTGAAGGAGCGTAACGTTACGTCTGAAAATTTATTTCATATTTCATTTCATAATAATATGATTTTCATATGCTACTCAAGAAATGACCCACCTCTAGTTTCGAATAACCAGATATTAAATAACGTTAAAGTATTTAAAGTTTTTGTGTATGTTATTGAAAGTCTATTTTATATTCAGGGAATATTTGCTGGGTTTTTATTTGCCTACAGTATTTTTCCTAAAAAGATGTTTTTTTTTAATACATACTTTTTTATTTCATTGCTAATAAGATGTTTGATGTTTTTTAATACTTACATACCTTTTTAATTTATTTCTAATAACTTTTTATGAAGCAAAATTAAAAATATACATAACACGAAAGGTCGCGACACATCTGCGGAACGTATGAACGTACGTTCGGTGAAAGACATACATTACGGTTGACGCGGGTCTCTGATCCATTTATCTTTAAAGTGAAACGTCAATGTATGTTGTTCACCGAACCTTCGGCGCCGTACGTTAAGCAGATGTGGCGCGACCCTAACTTCTTCCCTTTAAAATGAAAAGTAGCTCATGTCATTCTACAAGATCCAAGTTCTCTTCTAAATTTCTTCATGATTCTTTCATCAAATGGTAACAAACAGACAGACAGAAATAGCTACACATTTATAATAGTAGTTGGGATATAGTCAAGTGGCAAAGGAAAACAAGGCGTTTTTGTAAAAAAAGAAAAACTAGTTCATTCACTAAAGATAAGTAGCGATGTCATCAAATGATGACTTTTTTTTGGTCTAATGAATGCAAGGGTAATGAAAATATACAGCTATTGATGGCGGCAGACGTGTTGTTTATTAGTGATAATATCTAATTTGTGTTGTTTGTTTGGTGGTGTATTTTCTCCTGCTTTATATATAGGTTCGTGTAGGATTACTCTACAGCCTATACGAAGTCAGAAAAGATCCAATCTTAAATGTCAGGTCTAGAACTCAGCCGAACAATGTGAAATACAGCTAAAATAACAAAACTATTTTATAACAATCCTGTAGGAATATTTTTTCTCGAAATTTTTCGCTGACTATACCCGGAGCTAATCTAAAAGAAACACAGCCCAATAAAACTGCTTGCTCGGCCGTGTATCTCTATCGCCCGTCGAACTGAGAAATATAATAAAAAAATAACACGTGTTGTGTCACGGGAAATATTGGGTTCAGGGTTTTTCTGTAAATGCTGGTGTATTAAAAACTTTATTTATATATTCGAAACATTGGCAAATAAACAAACAGACATAGTCTGGACACAGTCTGGACACAGTCTGGACACAGTCTGGACACAGTCTGGACACAGTCTGGACACAGTCTTGACACAGTCTGGACGCTGTCTGTACACAGTCTGGACATAGTCTGTACACAATCTGGAGGCACTTAGAGCATAGTCTGGACACCGTCTGGACACAGTCTAGATACAGTCTGTACACAGTCTGAACATAGCCTGAACACACTTTGAACACAGTCAGAGCTTACTAACTTAATATAACAGGAACTAGGAAGCTATTAAAAATATAGTTATGAATGATGTTTGTTTCTTTTTAACCGACTTCAAAAAGGAGAAGGTTATCAATTTGTCTGTATTTTTTTTTTATGTTTGTTACCTTAGAACTTTCGACTGGGTGAACCGATTTGGATGATTCTTTTTTTATTTGAAAGCTGGTGCTTCCAGATTGGTCCCATTTTAATTTCGTTCAGTTCTGACAACGGCATCCATGAGAAAACCATATAAGCTGAAGATGGAAGTCGGTTTTTTTTATTCTTTAGAGTGGCTATTTCCGTGTCCTTTCATCCGATTACGATAACACATATTCTCAACATTATTGTGCTCAAATATAAAATACAAATAAACGATTGTCGTGGCAAATTTCATCAAGATAGCTGTGAAAAGGTAACAGACAAACAGACAGACAGAGCTACTTTTGTATTTCTATAATTAAGTTGAGATGTAGGGATAAATTGTAAGCAGTGAAACGTAGATATGGTACCTCATATTAAAAATGTATTACAATAGAAAATAAGCTTTGCAAAGGATCCTTATACCACGATTGTAACTGCTTTGTAAACAAAACGCCCGATTTAAACCCTGACAGGTTTGACCGCAACGACAAAGGAATAAAGAAAAACGCAGCCCAACCCAGCGACGATAACGTCAATTAGTAAGACGTATGGTACTCATGTGTTTGTGGATCTGTTGGCGGATTTGTTGGGCCAAAAATCTTGATAAAGCCCTTTTTAGTGCTATTTTGTGTCGTCTTTTGTTTTGATATTGAGTCATGCGATGTATCTTAGTAATAGCAGGGGAGGCACACTGCGTGACTGCGTTTAAGATATTTTTTTTTAATAAATTCTGGGACCACTTCAGATACGGGAATTAGTCCCGAACTGGTCAGGGCCTGTACTATGGGTACTAAACAACTGATAAACATACTTACTTAAATATTAATCTTGAAAAGTGAGTATTTTCAGAAATGGAATACCTCTGCCTACACCCTCGGGGATAAAAAGGCGTGAGATTATTTATTGATTTTATATTAAATATTAAACGACCAGACACAAAGCCAACAGACTTGTTCTTGCACACAAATGTTGGCCAGTAACAGCCGTCTCAGATGGCATACCACTACAAACTGAGCCTTGAAAGAGTTCTAAAAATAGACTGCTGAAAACTGAGTACATACTCCCAAGAATGGAATACCTATGTTAACACCATGTGATAAGGCATGAACGTATATTTTATTTATTTCAGTTTTCACTATTTCATTTTACCCGTAATGACCCTTTGACCCCCTGTCACAGCCTACCTCGTGTTCCATTGTATTTATGAGTGACCACACTTTGTTACCATGACAGCATCCCACCCTTTCTCCCATGAAACCTGTTTTCCTTTGTCCAAACCTAAAATACATATTTTGTATTCTAAAACTTCTGTAGCTAACCGGGCTCTAAGAACTTTGTTTACTTTATATACAGATATATAGAAATAATAATAATAATAACGAAAATAATGAAGAGTTCGTTGCCTTTTATATGAATTAGGTACTGGCAGTTCTGCACGGTTTCCCGTGGGAAAATGGGAATAAAATATAGTTTATGTTATTAAGGGATATTCTAGGTTTCCATTGGTGAAAGAATTCTTTAAATCGGTCCAGTCGTTTTTGAGTTTATTCGTAACAAAGATACAAACATACAAAAATACTAATATTTCCACTTTATGATATCTTCTTATAAATTTATAAAATGATAAACTGACTGACTGCTTAGTGATGTATCATCGCACAGCCAAAACTGTTGGGTCTAGAGATATGAAGAAGAAGAGAGATAACAAATTTTGCACATAGATAGTGCTTATACAGTGTAGGCGTCCACTAAGAAACGATTTAGCAAAATTCACCCCCTAAGGAGGTAAAATAAACGTGCTCGAGCGAAGCCGCGGGTAAAAGCTAGTCACTACATAGTATAAAACAAAGTCGCTTTCTCTGTGCCTATATCCCTATGTCCCTATGTCCCTTTGTATGCTTAAATCTTTAAAACTACGCAACGGATTTTGTTGCGGTTTTTTTTAATAGAGTGATTCAAGACGAAGGTTCTAGTGTTAGCATTGCACCCGTGCGAAGCCGGGGCGGGTCGCTAGTAAGTTATAATTGAATCATATCAGAATTATGAAGTTAAGTTAATAAAGTTAGTAAAATCAATTCTAAAATGTCTAACTTAGAAGTTTCCAAAGTTTGAAATTAATTTAATTCTCACAAAGCTTTAGGAATACGTAAAATAAACCATTTATTTGTTGGTTTGTTAATGCAAATGAAGTTAAAGTTAGAAGTGAGTCCACTTCAACATAAGGCCTGGGTTAGTCTGGGCACGTACCAATGAGTTTTGTAACAAGTGCATTAATTGTTAAAACACGAAAAAACTGCTGTAAAGTCGTTGCCAGACGTCAAGTTTAGTTTTTAACCGACTTCAAAAAAAGGAGGAGGTTTTCAATTCATAGCGTATGTTTTTTTTATGTTAGTTACCTCAGAACTTTTGAATGGATTGACTGATTTTGAGGATTCTTTTTTTATTTCCGTGTGGTCCCAATTTAATTTCGTCTAGTTCTGACCAGCGACAAATGGAAGAATAACTCAATATCACGCCGAACGATGTCGATGATTCTTTTTTTAACCGACCTCAAAAAAGGAAGAGATTCTCAATTCGACTGTATTTTTTTGGTATTATTCATTGAAGTCTGTTATTTTACTCTTTAGAGTTCTATAAGTAGAAACACTTTTTACCGTCCGGGACAGATTCTGTCTCGCATTTCAATATTTTTAAATTGATTACTGTAAAATCTTTCGTATTACGATTGCGCAACAAATGTACTCCAGATTTGATTATTTTATATGTCTTAAAAACAAACAAAAGAATGTTACAACTTACACGATTTTCTACAATAGGTAATACTTAAAAAAAACTCACGCATTTCATCCACGAAGGTGTACGAAAAGGTATTCCATTTCTGGAAATACCCTTATTTTGACCAGTAGGTATATTAGGTAGGTATATATGGGGTCAATCCATCGTTGGACCAGGGTGTTATTACAAAATTTCTTAGAATTAAATCTGGGCCCTGCAAGTTTCCTCACGACGTTTTCCTTCCCCTTCGAGCTAGTGATGAATATGTACTTAAGTTTTTGAAAAGCTCATAGGTACATTCCATTTTACGTAGAAAAGAACCTAATATATCATACACTAGCCCCATATATCGTGTCTCGCGACATTATCGCATTTTCTTTGTGTGAAATACAACTGTATTTCTACTTCGTTCTTATAACCGCTCGGCGAGAAATTTAAAGTTACAATGCGACATCTCATTTGCATATCGGAGATAGTGTTTGGTTTAGGACACTGAACCGATTGCTCAGGAAGAGGAGGGTATTTATTTGTTTATGGTGTAAGATTTTGCTCGGAATAGATTTTAGAAAAAAATATAAAAGACTTAAAACTAACTGAATTATACCAGTTTCTTTTACTTTGAACTTGGCTCGACACTCTGCCGCGTGTCATTTACGAATTCTAAGATTTACTGTTTTTGGACTATGTTAGGTAATAAGCATATTTTTTAAGACCGAAGTTAAAACCAGACTGAAGTGATAAAATAAAACTCCTTAAAGTCTCATCAAGCGATCAGTAAATAGTTTAATGATCAAATTCCTTGGCATATTTCAATTTATGATCTTTTTATGGCCCAGTCGTCACAGATGAAGTCATAGACTTATTAATTACCATTTTATGAGCATTAGTTGACAAATGACTCTATTAAAATATGTCGTATTATAACCGTTGAAATCTATTAGGTTAGGGGTATTCGATATATCAGAAAACGTGATTCGAAACCTGTAGGTAAGGGGTGAATGTACACTTGAAACTTAACGAATGTTTGTACAGTCAAGAGCAAGTCAAGCTTTACCGCTAGTTTAAGCTGAGCTCTGATTTATACTGCGCGCCATAGAATCCAGGGATTGTTCAAAGTCCAAAGTGTCAATCTTGGCGTGTTCTTGACTGTACGAAGAGTAGGTATCATGAAAAATACGATGTTCTGAAATTCACTGAATATTTTGCTAGGCTTCTCGTCTCTTTCGTCGAAAATGAGAATTTTACAGTTTAAAATTCAGTTTAATTAAGATGTTTAAATATTAAAAAATGTCCGCCAAAGAGAAATCATGCTGGACAGCGCTCAGAAGGCTGGCAGCATGTCACTAAGGTCACCTGAAGACCTCAACCAAACGCGGAGGTAGCTCGAATTTTTACTTACGGATGTTGGACGACCCAAAGTGTCGCCACTTGGATCTATTCCCATCTAATAGGTACCAAAGACTTACAAGTTTTTTGGTTAGATACTATTTAACGTCCATTTTGATGTTTGCGATTTAGATTCAGAATTTGGACCCAAAATGGCGCCGTGCGCATAAACAATAGAGATCAACAGTTCTTTTGGTTTCATGATTGTCTATCACTGCTACATTAGATATCCCGTTATGAAAATTAAGTGATAGCCCCTTTTCACACGTACCGGTTTACGCCGGTCCGGCGGGCGGCGAAGTATATGGCCATGTACGTTCGCTTTCATACGTTCCGGCGGGCAACCGGGCAATCGGCCATACATTTCGCTGCCGGACCGGCGGAAACCGGTACGTGTGAAAAGGAGCATAGGGTTGCTAATATTTGACACCATTTATTTATTTATGCATTATACAACAGTAGTACCTGTGAGACCGAGCTTCGCTCGTTTTAACGCCACGCCATCTCTCGGTGAGTTTCCGTATTACGTGTCGCTAACGATATCTGCTGGTGATTTTCTGTATTGTTAAAAAAAAGAAATGTAAAATTGCGTTTTCACAGGAAATACAAATAAGCAGTTGAACTTAAAATGCAAAACTGTATTTGTATACAAAATTTAATAAAAATCGTTGGAGCCGTTTCCGAGATAATCCAAATATACCTACATAATTAAAAGAACTGCTCGTTTAAAGCATAGAGATTAAAATATAATAGCATAGAGGGGGCATTGGGAATATTTTCATACAAAACTTTGAAGCTCAAGCGTCATGTCCTTGTCATGTCAGTAAGTATGAACGCGAGCTGTTATTCGGTCGAAATTGTACTAGACTTATTCCACTTGGAATAACTTTTGGCTTCAAATAATCCTCGCTTTGTCCCCTCTATGCCATATATTATATTTTAATCTCTTTGGTTTAAAGTAGTTAGATAGCGTGTCTACCTAAAAAGGCGGGCAAGTAGGTATGTCTGTGTGTTCAGTTGTAAACAGGAATGTTATTAACTTGTTATCTTGTAGATTTCACGGAATTTAATGTCCACCTCCACACTTTCCGTAGCGATAATCGTAGTGGTCATAAAACTCCATTTTATGAGACGATGACCAACTTTTAATCGGCGCAATAACTTATTCAATTTATTACGGAACCTTGTTTGTATATTATATTTCAAATTCGTTCAGTTTTGTGCAATGTTTCATTGACTAAATCTATAAGAATAAAAATTAAATGCTGTTGAGAACAGCTAGGATCGATTTTGCATTGTTTTTAATATTTGAAAATTCTAAAGTTTCTAAAGTCTAAAGAAAATTTGGAAAACTTGACCAGACAATTTGATAATTCATGAAAAACTGAAAGTGGTTAGTAATTTACTATACTACGGGCTGATTTTTCAATATTCAGTTAAAAGTTATCAGAAGAATAAACATCACCTGTCACTTTTCCTTTCTATTGTGAGAGAGAGTGACAGCATCAATATATTCTCCAGATAAAGTTTATCTGACGATTGAAAAATCAGCCCTTAATCAGCCAAAACATACTGTTGTAGCTAGTGATAAATTTATAGTACCTACTTCGTGATGGACTTATGCCTTGCGCAACGCCAATAGTGCTGAGCCCTCGAATTAGGAGGAGTTATGGAGTTGAGAGCAGTGATAGCATTAAGGTTAAAGAGCCCGCTTCTCATAATGATAATCAGTGAGGCTTGGGTTCAAATCCTGACATGTACCAATGAGTTTTTCAAAACTTACGTACATATTTATCACTAGCTCGACGGTGAAGGAAAACATCGTGAGGAAACCCACAAGTCTCAAAATTAATTCTGAGGTAGTTATGTGTAATAGACCCGCTCCGGCGATGGGCTCACCACCTATCGATTAGGGTTCGAAGATTCTCGTAAAAAGTGAGTAGGTATTTCCAGAAATGGAATATCTCTGCCTACCCTCTGGGGGATAAAAGGAGTGAGATTTTTTTTATAGAGATGAATTGATGACACCATATCGGATGTTTATTTTTTCTAGTGACCCAAGGGTATCTAACATAGATTAATAATTCACTGTGCGTAAACGCAAAGAAAACCGAATGTACTATCAGTAAAAGTTCTATCTGATATACCTAAATGTCATTTTTGCGAGCAGTTATCTTTTCATACCCCGTGGCGACAAACCCTCTCTTATAGTAACAATGACAATTACGAAAAAGTGTTTCTTTCATCATTTTACGACCATTTACTGTTGATGAAAGGATCGAAATAGGAAAAAGACGGTGTCTGGCTTCTGATTGTTTTACTTTAATTAGGGTCGGAGTAATAAAAACTTGAGCTTTCAAGCGACAATCTTCCAAATGTATCCGGATTAGGGTTTGTCGATAGTACAGTCAACAAAGTTGTTAGGGTTACATGGCCAGTAACTAAGAACTATTTTTTATGGGGTCGTAAATAAATCTTATTGATTAATGTTTATTTCAAAAGGTATCTTTGGTCTCTATAATTTACCAAAAAAACCATAAATACATTTAAGACTTCAAGAGAAAACTAAATCATAGGTTTTGACCATGTAACCCTAACAACTTTGTTGACTGTAAGTTACGTAGTAACTTTTTTAATCTCGTTGTCACATGCTCTGACCCGGAAGCTGTTTTCTGGTTGTAAGCTTCTCCCATATTAAGACCCATTGACACACAAACGTACAGGTCATACCCTACTTTATACATCCTCTCAATACGGCACTCAACTTTTTGGCAAGTTGCCACGGACCAATATCCGAAATGGATGATGGCTCGGACTGAAATTTATAGCTTCAATCTTTACAAAACTGTTTACGCCCTGTCAATCTAGATCCATAGAGATCCATTCAGAAAAAAGGTTTTAATCCATTTCCTATAATCTCTTCTGTAGTAAGAGCAGTGATAGTCTAGTGGTTAAAGAGCCCGTTTCTCAAGCGTGAGGTTCGGGTTGGAATCCTAGCGGTGGCAAGTAAGGTTGAATTGAATTGAATCCTACTAATACTATAAACGCGAAAGTTTGTGAGTATGGATGTCTGGGTGTTTGTTGCTCTTTCACGCAAAAACTACTTAACGGATTTTGATGAAACTTTACAGTTTTAGAGCTTATACATCAGAATAACACATCGGCTATATTTTATCATCACGTGATCAGAAACTATGCGGGTGAAACCGCGGGGCGTTGCTAATCACTACATAGTATAAAACAAAGTCGCTTTCTCTGTCTTTATATCCCTATGTCCCTGTGTATGCTTAAATCTTTAAAACTACGCAACTTATTTTGATGCGGTTTTTTTTTATAGATAGAGTGATTCAAGAGGAAGGTTTTAGTATTAGCATTGCATCCGTGCAAACCCGGGGCGGGTCGCTAGTAAGTTATAAATACACTCGTAATTGTTATTAGCGAATGTGATAAGCTGAAATGCCGCAGAGAAAACTCCGACCGGAATGAATAATAGTGACTTTTAAAAGCAACAAATCCTCGTTTAAGACTTGACGTGTGGCCAAGAAAGTTTGCTAAATATGAAAATTCATATCTCCTTCTTAATTGTTTGGTCTGAATGTGTCTTAACTTTGAGCGCACATAAGTTTGGGCTCAGGGGGTCGATTTTTGAATCTCACCAATTCTCACCGATGTGAGTGATTTCCGAAAGTTCCTATTTTTGAAACTCATCGGTGACTTACATTTGTCATACCTATGATATCGATTTACGAGTGCCCCCACCCACTCGTAATTGAAATCACCATACGATTGTTTTTGACAGTTGACTTATGTGACATTTGCCAAAAGTGCCAAACTATGTTTTTCGGAAGAATTAGCAGCGGGGCTCGACTGTGATATTTTGTGATTGCGACGATTTATTGAAAACAGCGTGTGACTTTCAAAAATACGGCTTTTGGAAAATGGTGACATAAAAGTCATCGGTGATAATTTTAGTCACCGGTGATTTTGATATCACCAGTGACATTCAGAAATCGGACTCCAGTTCAAGTGTAGGCACTACCAGGAAATTACGAGTATCAACATAAATTTATTTACAAAGAAAACATTCATCCTACTAATATTATAAACGCGAAAGTTTGTATGGATGTCTGGATGTTTGTTCCTCTTTCACGCAAAAACTACAGCACGGATTTTGATGAAACTTTTCAATTATATAGCTTATACATCAGAATAACGCATAGGCTATATTTTATCCCAGTATTCCCACGGGAACGGGAACTACGCGGATGAAACCGCGGGGCACTGCTAGTTTACAATAATTACAGATATAAAATGTCCTCCAAAGAGGAACCATGTAGGACAGTGCCCAGAAGACTGGCCGCATTCCCTCTCTGGATAGCTAGGTTGATCCTTTGACAGAGATAGCTGCCAGCCCTCTGGTCACCTGAAACCTCGACCAACCAAACACACTGCCCCCACGGTCCCATGGTCTCCACCCCCACCGGAATTAGTTTTCTTTTGTTTAATGCTGACCCTCAGACCCTTTTGTTCATTCAAGATAATGTATTTGTATTTTAAAATTTTCACCAGAAAAACATATTTTTTCTACATTCATTTTATTCTTCTCTTTTTCTCTCTGCAGTAATTATGAAAGCTCTTTTTTAACATTTTTTCCATAGTGTACGTAGAACTCACTTAACTCTCCCATTTATAATTCAAAGTCCATTCAATTCAGGTCCGGAGGCTTGGCTATCCAAAGAAAAAATCTGGGGACTGCCACTGGTTCATTTTTTGTCTGTGATTAATACAGAAAAGCTTAATTTTTTTTATTGAAGTTCCACGTTAGTTACATTATATTTCACGGTTTAGAATATTTATGTTGCAGTTAGGTGACTAGGGATCTGAAGTAGTAACAGCTGTTATTTAAAAAAGTAAAAACCTGTGCCATAGACAACAGCTTATTTGTTTGGGGTGTAATTTAGTCTAAGTATATAGTGTAGAGTGGCTAAGGGGAAATTAAAATAAATTTTACTGTCTTGAATCATATAATACTAAATCTTATACACTAAATAATAAAGAGGAGATATTTGCATTTTTGAATTTGGAATGAATAAACTCAAAAACTACTGGATCGAATTTAAAAATTCTTTCACCAGTAGATAGCTTACTTTTCTGAGAGTAACATGGGTTATAATTTTCCCACGTCTTCTGTATATATAGAAGAAGAACTGACTGGTTGACAGATAGATCGAGCATGAAATTTTGCAAAAGGGGTTTTTAGATGAAGTAAGCGAGTCCAAAGTGGATTTTTGGAAATTCCAACGGATACGGGAATAAACAGGACCTGAGCACACAACGCTAGCCAACCGCTAATATACTGTAATTTTAGATATTTTCTTAATCTAACGTAAGTAAAATCCAATGTCTGTCTAAAAAGCCACAGCAGATTTAAACTAAGTGCACGTGTTATTTTCTAACTGCATTGTTAAATCGTTAAATTAGATAATTATGTAGGTACTTATGTAAATAATTGTGTTTTGTTCAAATTTTAAGTTTTTGAAGTCTAAAGTAATTTGTTACCTATAGGTGGACATTAGTAATTGGCATATTGTTATTTAACTTATATTACTCAATTTGTTATTAAAGCTGTTAATCTTCCAAACAGTAAATAAATAAATAAAACTAACATTCATAAATTGTAACTTAAATAAATGTGGCCTAAATAATTTGTAGCCTATATCTATAAATCGAACGTAATAATGTAACAAACGAGTGTGTGAGTAGTGTTTTCGTTTCATACTGTAGCGACACTATATAGAACGCGCCAATAGACGGTCGAGTTCTAAACCGCGCTATCGAAGTTTTCTAATGAGTTTGTGTAAATACAACTGTCCAACATGAGCCGTTGGACCGGGGTCTCCAGGCACGATCACCTCGCCTGGCCGAAGATCTTCCCTTTTCACGATGGAGGAGCATTCCACCTCCGATCCTCCATAATACATTTTGTACGTTAATACTAATTATGATGATGTAAATGTGTCCTAAATTTCTACACGACCACTATCCCATTCTACCTTGATATTCTTCCGTGGCTGGTTTTGGCTGCAAGCCAAGGGACCTCATACCATCCAATAATATTATTCAAATTAGACCGCTTTAAAAGTGCCGCAATCAAAATCTAATCACCTTTAAACCAATCAGACATTTTCTGGAGTAATTTTATAAAATACTAGCAGTTCTGTGCGGTTTCACCCGCGTAGTTCCCGTTCCCGTGGAGATACGTGCAAAAAATATAGCGTTACTCAGGGATATTGTAGCTTTCCACTGGTGAAAGAATGTTTAAAATCAGTCCAGTAGTTTTTGAGTTTATTCGTTACAAACATACAAAAATACAAATCTTTCCTCTTTATAATATTAGTGTATGGATCACTTTTCCCGTTCCCCTGGGAATTTTGCAAACTCCTTTGGTATTCAGTAGTGGGAAGTGTGAAAAATATTTTCCTTAATTTCACTCTTATTTTAGGTACCTACGCATACAAAAGTTTGAGCAAAGGTCGGTTACTGACTACAGAATATGAAATTTTGCTGCACCGTTGGAGGTCCAATTAAAAGGAAGAGAGATAAGTCATCTTCAAGATTTGTTGCTCTCTGTCTCTATAAGAAATCAAAATATATTGTTTCGGAAATTACTTCCCTACTTAGCCTGCTGCTAAATCCGCCACTGATGGACTGTTTTAGGCAAAGAGATTTAAATATAATAGGGCATAGAGGGGGCATTGGGAATATTTTCATACAAAACTTTGAAGCCTAAGCGTCATGTCCTTGTCATGTCAGTTAGTATGAACGCGAGCTGTCATTCGGTCGAAATTGTACTAGACTTATTCCACTTGGAATAACTTTTGATTTCAAATTTTCCTCGCTTTGTCCCCTCTATGCCATATTATATTTAAATCTCTTTGGTTTTTGGCAGATGTCGACAAATCAACGAAAAATAAAATTACATAAGTATATCAACTTCTTACAGCTATAAATCTAATGTGACACAGAAACGGCAAATTACCCTAATAAAAAATAATTATATGATTCCGAATCCGAACTCATTTTCTCGAATGGTCGCCGCAGACAATTAAAAATAAATTAACTGCGTAGCGGGAAACTTGACGTTTCGAATGCAAAATGGCGGCATTATTATTTTATTATGCTGGTAGTTCATTACGAGATGGTCCCTATATAGGCTAAAGACGTTGGAAGAAAAAGTTTGTGTTGTAGAAGTTGTTTCTTCTAACCTCTATTATGACAATGCTCGCATCTTGATGAAACACGCAAGTTGCAGAATTGATTCTGTGGCATGTGATCAACATTAATTTAAATAGCACCATTTTATGTTACAGCAACACTTATTTTTTACCATATATTTTTTTCCTGCATTGTGCTGTTGACGCTATAGAACAGGTTATACCCATTTTAGCGTCAACGTCGTCTTAATAAGTACTCTCAGCACTATTCTTAAAATTAAGGTCCATGTAATGTTAGTACCTAGTTATGGCTTATAAAATTTTTATTTTCAATATTATTATTATTGAAGGAGCTCCAATAGCAAGCTGTACTTGGTCATGTTATGACCCATGTTGATCATAATTTATTAGTTGTATTTTATTTTTATATTTTTATCCGCAATCGAGTAGAATTCAATTGTAAATATATTTTTATTGTGAAAATTTAAGATTGTGCCTTGTGTACCGCATGCCGGTCCAGTAGGTAGATAATAGGATCACCACCTGCTACGTTTAGGATTTTTTTAAAGTGGGTATTTCCGTGAACGTAATGCCTCTGCATACCCCCTTTTTTATAAGAGAAAGTCAAAGTCAAAATGTTTTATTCAAAATAGGAACTTACAAGTCCACTTATTGAACGTCATTTCAACTCAGCATGCAGAAAAGTGGGCAAACGAGCAGACGGGTCATCTGATGGTACCTAAGTGACTACTGTCGCCCATGGACACCTGCAACTCAAGAGTCACAACTGCATTGCCGGCCTTTGAGGTGGGAGAAGGGGAGGGGGGGGGTTGGGGCCTCCGGTTACCTCACTCACTCAACGAAATGCAAGTATTGCTTTACGCTGGTTTTCTGTGAGGCCGTGGTATCAAAACCCCCTCAAGGGTGAAACTTGACTTATGATCCTAAGTCCCCTAGATGGGGCAGAGGGCATCAACAATGACTCGCCATACCGTTCGGTCTTGAGCATGATGCTTGATTTCGAGTGCTTTTGCTCCAAGTCTTGGCCATCTTCTTCAAGTCATCTAGCACAGTGCGCAACCAGGTTTTTTTGGGGCGGCCCAGCCCTCCCGGGGGAAAGGCGTGAACATTTTTGACATACTGCTCCACGACCCTTTATGTAGATTTATGTAGATTTAGTAGATTAATTTATTTCCTTTTACAAATGCATAGTATACAAGCTTTAAATTACTCTCTCTAAACTACAATGCAGTTTTTCGGCGAGAATAACGCCCTTTTCGTATGTTATTCATCACTACATAGTAAACAAAGTCGTGTTCTCTGTCTCTATATCCCTATGTATGCTTAAATCTTTAAAACTACGCAACGGTTTTTGATGCGGTTTTTTTAATAGATAGAGTGATTCAAGAGGAAGGGTTTAATGTTATCATTGCACTCGTGCGAAGCCCCGGCGGGTCGCTAGTTTAGCATAGATTGTAGAGGTATACACGCATTATCCAATCCTACAATTATCTATTTTTATCTTCGTGCTTCGGTAGATGAAGAGGGATTGAGGTCACTATTAAAAAAATATATATATTAGTTTTTAATTATGTATCTACTCCTTTGAGTATTAAACCAACAGGAGACGTTACGCGCACTAGTTTCTTTGCAAAAAAGTCTGCCAATTTCTGCGCGGGGGACGAGGAAACGCACACAAATAATGTTAACACAAACGCATTTTTTGACAAAACAATTAAACACTAGCTTGAACTAGATGCACACAAGTAGATTTACACACAGAAACAGCCAATCTGGGCACTCCGTGAACTCAAAACAACTAGTTGTATGTAACAGGTATGAGCGTTGCTCATAACTTTTTTGGCAGAGAAGAACGCCTGTCAGTGGCGTCTCCGGTTGGTTTAATACTCAAAGACCTACTCACATAGGATTCATAAATGTTACACTGACATTACTTTTAAAATATAAATATTTTATGATATCAAGTGAATTGCATGTAGGCATTTATGGTGCCTGTTATTGTTGCATACCTACATGTAGGTACATGTTTATTATACACTTTCTGTATTGTTACGGTGCGTTTGCGCAAAATACATAGCCATGTAGGCGTATTTCAAATTTTAAAAATATTTTTGGCATTGCACAGCGCTCACGGTCTAAAAATTATCGAGTAGGATGTTTGGGGCATTATTGTAGTAATAAATAAAACCATAATTCTGATTATTACAAAACATCAGTTATAACGATTTGACAAAAGGACGCCCACAGCAAATTGTGAGATATAGGCACTTTCCTTATTGGAGTTAATAAAGTGCCTCCCAGAATACCCTTTTCGACCAAACGCGTATGTAAATAACTTAAAATTGAGTTATAAAAACTCTGAATGGATGAGGAATGGCGGCGTAAGATATAACACTAGTAGCATACCCGGGTGTGTCTCATCTTATATTATAAAGAGTAAAGATTTGTATTTTTGTATGTTTATAACGAATAAACTCAAAAACTACTAGACCTATTTAAAAAAAAAATTTACCAATGGAAAGCTACAATATCCCTGAGTAACATAGGCTATATTTTATGTCCATGTTCCCACGGTAATGGGAACTACGCGGCTGAAGCCGCACAGAACCGCTAGTTATAAATAAATTGAAAATATTTTTTCAATATGCTTTTGGCTGTTTTTTATTAGATTATGTAGTTAAATATCGACCCAAGTACAATTAAAACTTTTAATAGTACCTAGCTTGGGCTATTTACCCACAATCAGCTGGGAAAGTGGTAGATATAGTGGCACAGTATCATGAAAAGATTCGATCAAAACAACCACTAGCGATTTCAAAAAATGGTAAACTCGCACGTGGGCCACTTTATTAGTGTGCCAGTTCCCACCTACGTAAAAGGGACATACAGACGGACATATCTTTATGAATAAAGCTTGAATTTAAGTAATGTGTGTAGATTTATGCAGTAGTTTTACAACTTGCTCTCGTTTGCATTCCGACCTTTTCGCAGCAGGATAGCTTTATGCAGTACATGCCTTTTAATTTAATATGAAGAATATATTATTCAGAGTGATAGCTCAGTTGGTAGCGACACAGCCTCTCATACGTGAGGCTTGGGTTCCAATCCTGGAAATTAACTATTATTAAGTTTTAAAAAAAATGTGCATGCTAGATTCTGGTGAAATTGTGTGAGATATCATTTTTACTGACCATCTTCTTGTACCACACTTCAAGATAAAGACTATTATTATTAAAAACTTACGTAAGTACAACATATGTACGTACCACTAAAGGTTGATTCATGTTACAACGGGCCGAGTCCGGGCCGGGCCCCGTCCGGGGTGAATCATCCAAACAATACGCCTCGACATGTCGACGCCGTGCCCCGTCCGGGCCAGCGCTTCATACCAAAAGTATACTGTAGATGTTGACCTTGCCCCGGTGTAACATGAATTAGCCTTAACTCAACGGTGAAGAAAAACATCGTGATGAAACCCGCAGGTCTCAGAACTGATTCTATGTGTAACAACACTCCGGTCACAGGTCACCACCGGTCATAAGGGGACCGTAAAATATACTGATGGCAAGTGCTTATTGCCTCGGGGATATGTCGTAAACATATTTATTACCCTAGTATCGTATGTTACGTTTAATTATTCCCTACTTTATTTTACAAAACACATAGTTGCATAATTAAATGACAAACAACCAGTGCAATTTAGTAATCATCAAATTTTCTAGCGCTCTCATTAATTATTATCCGATTTGGATCAACAATCATTTTGCTGCGGTTTGTTGGCACAGTTCTAATACACGAATGACTAAATTTATAATAATATGAAATGGTTAATTTATCATTTGTGTCGTAATTGCACAGTAATTAGATGATGGGTTAAGCATAATCGGGCACTAAGGCACAGTAGGGGTCACGAATGTGGATGATGTCCGTTACGTCACTGTCACGAATGTGGATGCTGTCCATTACGTCACTGTCACCAATGTGGACAACCGTCACGTCGGAGTCACCAATGTGGATGGTATCAATAACTTCGCGATCACCAACGTGGGTGTCCCTTACGTCACGTGTACAAATGTAGATGGTGTCCACTACCTCACCCAAACCCCACCTCCCTACACTATCACAAATACACACACCCCAACTTTCAATTCTCTTTATTTCTCTTCGACTATTGTTCCCTATAAAACGAACGGAAGTCATCGGTGTCTACAACACAGGTTTTCCTAGTGTAGGCACCGAGGCCCCTATAATTGTGACGTCTTTACTATTCTTAATTTTAAATAAAGGATGTTATTACGTACGTTTGTGAATAATAAATTCATTTTCACTGTCAGTAATGTGGATGGTGTCAATCACGTTGGAGTCCTCAATGTAGATGGTGTCCATCACGTCGGTACCTTTGTATGGTTAGTATTAATCACATCGGGTGCCAATGTGGATAGCATCTATTACGTCACGGTGCTCAATGGTGTCCATTTTATTAATTTGATTAAATGCTAGCTACTCGTATTCTAATAGTCCACTGCTGGACATAATCCAACCCCATTTGAGCCTTCTGAGTTGGAGGTAGCGGGTTCGATCCCCGCTCGGGGCCAACATTTGTGTGCATGAACATGTCTGTTGGCTTCGTGTCTGGTCGTTCAATATTTATTTAAGTATGTAACCATAGTACAGGACGAGGACTAAATAACCGTGTGTGACTTGTGTCCCACGATTATGATTATTATTTATGAAATGGCTCAATCTTGCGTGGAACCCTCACCATTCTCCTAATAAGAAAATGATCACTTGTCGAATTAACTTTATAACCGGAGAGCTGCCGCCTCATATTTTACATCTGCCTGCGCTAAAAGTATACACGAAAGAGGTAACAATTTGCATAAAAGCGATGTGAGTTTTATTCTGCGTTTTGTACTTTTTTGCGCACGACAGTGCAACACAGATTCGCCGTGTTTCTATTTACATATTAAATTGGCGTTAAAACTTACATGCGAATTATTTATTGTTATTTAACATAATTATTCAAATACAGTTTGCAATGCAGTGTACACACGTGAAACAAAATTTTGGTGGTTGGGTCAATTAATAATGTACCCACGAGTGCTATTATGTGCATAGCCTAACTAAGTTTGTAGCTAGAGTTTCTGTAACATTGTTATAAGTTACATTTTAATTATTGTTTTATTTACATTTTATAGTCTGCATGTTTTTGTCGAAGTCGCTTTATCCCTTTATCGGGTGTTGTCAAATATTTATATTAAAGAATAAATAAATAAATAAATAATAATCTCACGCTTTTCATCCCCGAGAGGGTAGGCAGAGGTATTCCATTACTGGATATACCCGCATTTCACAAGATACATTGGACCCCTAAACGTTGAGCCCATCGCCGGACCGGGTCTGTTTACACATGTCTCAGAATTAATTCTGAGACCTGCGGGTTTCCTCACGATGTTTTCCTTCACCGTCGAGCTAGTGATAAATATGTACGTAAGTTTTTGAAAAACTCATTGGTACAACATTGGATTCGAACCCGAGCCTCACTGATTTTCGGCGGGCTCTTTAACCGGTCGGGCAATCACTGCACATTAATGATATAAACTTTATGTAATTAAGATAAGATTCAAACACAATGGAAAATTGAAAAAGCTATGCCCGTTAGGGTTATAGTAAACTTTCACAAATTGAAGAGGTAGTCATTAACTGAGCATCTTTTAAATTACATTGTTATACAGAAAGTCCTTCTAAAGTATAATATAAATTTAATAAATAAATATGTGCCTTTTTCCCTGAGAGGATTGGCACAGGCATTTAATTCCTGACAATACCCACTTAACTCCAGTATATTTGAGGAACCCCAAACGTGACAGGCGGTGAGCTCATCAAAGGATTCATCCTTACTCATGTTGTACCTACTTATAAGTGTAAGTATATCTAGATATTAAGTTAAAAATCATTTGTAAAGAGCGCCAACAAAACTGCTCCTGCAGTTTCACGATTTTACTATTTTGTTTTAGATACTAGCGACCGCCCCGACTTTACACGGGTGCAATGCTGACACTAACACCTTCATCTTGAATAACTCTATCTATTAAAAAAAAACAGCATGAAAATCCGTTGCGTAGTTTTAAAGGTCTAAGCATACAAAGAGAAGAGATAGCGGGAAACGACTTTTTCTTTATACTATGTAGTGATAAGAAAATGAAACAATAAAGCTTTATTTACTTAGCGACCGACACGTAAACCGTACTCTGATGCTCTGCGAAGGACATTATTTGGCCTTTCGAATTCAAGGCTACAGCTAATTTTATTAGGTACTAGCGATCTGCGCCGGCTTCGCACAAGTGCAATGATACTGAAACCTTCATTGAATCACTCTATCTATTAAAAAAAACCGCATCAAAATCCGTTACGTAGTTTTAAAGATTTAAGCATACATAGGGATATAGGGACAGAGAAAGCGCCTCTGTTTTATACTATGTAGTGATAGTGATGATGACGTAACATATGAAAGGATACAAAGTATACACTTGTATAAAACAAAAATTCTGTAAAACTAGTCATAATCAGCATTTTCGGCGATGCCCGCAAAAATAAGATTATTTTATACGTAAATATTCCGTCTACTACTCTACTCTATTCATCAAGTGCGATCTATGCAAATTTATGATTGGACTATAACTCAAAACATTACAGACGGACGAACGCCCTTTTTATGAGAAAAATATTGTTCTCTTGAATATCTTGTAAGGTTCCGTAACTTTCGAATGTCGAATATCGAATATCGAATCTTCGTGAATACGCCCGCAGGACCCGTAAACGTGAACATGTATTTATAGTGGTTCGGGATGGCACTGCGTGAGTAGATAAACTCATAAAATATGTTTGTAATTAAATAAGTAGGTAATTATAGTTCTTGAAAACTATAAATAGTGTTTGTATGTATGGAACGTGTCATAAAAAATCAAATGATCCCAAACTCGAGGGGTTTATGTAGCCATTGAGGAGTTGCAGTACCTACATCCTGGCTCCGATCAGTTCAGCTCGTTGGTACCATAACATTGCATTGTCTCCGAACTTACATAAGTACCTATGCCAAATTTCAGCTTAATCGGTTGAAGATATCTGCTTTAAAATTGAGTTTCAAATTTCCACCCAAACAAACATAAATTGCAAAGTTAACTAAAAGCTTAAAAAAATAAGCTTTTTGCTCGACTTGGCGGGGGCACTACCATGCCCCCAGATTATTTGTCACTGCTTCTATTTATTAAGCACGCTTTATAAATTTCAAAAAGTTTAAATGTGGTTTGTAGAGGTATGAGTCGTTTGATGGATGTGGATGAAGCACGAGAGATCTGTCAGGTTCGTAGCAAGTGGCAGTCTATTGTCTCTGCCTACCCCAACGGGAAAAAGGCGTGAGATTACGTATGTATGTATGTTTAAATATGGTTCTAAATTTTTAATAAAATAATTCTCTGTCTTCAGAGAACCCTAAGAACAGACTCATCAAAATATATTCTCGATAAAAAAGAAATTTTAATACAAAATTTTTGAATGAAGTCATCTTCTATCTATTGAGTGAGTCATATTTCAGCATCTGCATACAAAACTAACCCGATAAATATTCAGCAAACGTCGTCCAATTTTAATATAAAGATCGCAGCTTGAGATATGGGAGGCATCTTATTATCTCTGCTTAACTCCCTACGAAAAAGCTTTAAAATAATAACTAGCTAGCGATGTCGTTTCACCGGCGTAGTTCCCGTTCCCGTGGGAACACAGGAATAAAATATAGTCTATGTTACTCAGGGATATTGTAGCTTTCCATCGGTGAAAGAATTTCAAAATCGGTCCAGTATAGTTTTTGAGTTTATTCGTTACAAACATACAAAAATACAAGAATACAAAAATTCAAATCTTTCCTCTTTATAATATTAGTGTAGAAGTGTAGATGTAGACATAGTATGTCTTATTTTAGGTTATATTTTAAGGAGTAAATCCACTCATAAAATAATAACACAAAAAAAAACAGATGCTCAAACAAACGAAATAAAAACAACGCAAACCGGGACCTGCGGTTTAACGTGTCTTCTGAAATATGGATCTATGTTCTATACCTATATAAGGGTCTTAAAACGTATGAACAGTCCTCCTTCGTAATAATGGAGACCCAAATAACAATGAAGGTAGAAACTCAGTCCATTTCGCAAGATTCGTCCTCATTTTGAAAACTCGTATAACCCTTAATGTGGGTAAAAATCAAGCTTAAAGATACAGGGTGACATAAAAAAATATAAGAAAATCGTAAAAAAATATTACCTACGTTATTAGTATAGTGACTGATTTGAATAACAAGATAAAATTCCGTATGGTTATATCCTATGTCCATGCAGACAAACTGTCATAAACAGTTTTGCAGGGAACTGTATTAGTATTTAAGAAAGAAATTTGTTTAATAAATAAATAAATAATAATACATAGGGTACCGTACCACCATACGAAAAAAAACACTAAAAATCACATTTTGTGAAATTTTCAATTGTCTACTTGTTAGTGCCTTTTCACACGTACCGGTTTCCGGGTAGCCGGCGCCGGCTACGCGGCTTTGAAGTACCTATATGACCATGTACGTTCGCTTTTATACGTACCGGCGCGGCGGCGTGGGCAATACATTTCACCACGTGTGAAAAGACACTTACGGTAATTAGGGTAAAAAGCATAACGACAAGTCAAAGAAAAAAAACATTGATATTGCTTGTATGTATATGGTGTTATTTTTTATACATCCCGTTTTTTGAGACAACCCTTACCACCGAAAACCTCAAACATGGAACATGTCATTGTAAGAGGTACAGCCCTTACATAGGTGAAGTGCACTTGTTCCCTTCACATTGTAAGGGTTTGGGGCTTAAGGGCTCGCCTGAGAGGTTGGACTCGATACGGTTTTTCGGGAATGAAGAATTACAGCTACTTGTGCTTTTTAAGGCTTTAAGCCGAGCGGAAGGCGAATACAGACTATGTCGCTGGTCGGAACGACATGTCTGTCGTCTCGCAACCGCTACTATTAACATGTGGGACTCGCCCTTGTTCCGCAGATGGGTGCAATCCCATATCAAAATTGTGATTTAATTCATGTAATGTAATTTAATTCTGTTTGTTTACTAACACTAGTTCTAATGTTTGTAATACTAACGTTATACATATAGGCTCTGCCTGAAATATTTTTTTTATATTATTATTAATAGGTAGTAGGTACCTACTAGCGGTTTTTTGTAATTTATTTGACTTCATGTTGGTTTTCTAATTTATTTATTTATATAACTTCATGTACCTACCGAGATAATGCACTCATACAAACTAAGTGCCTAAATGTAATATTATCTAACAGTCAACAATGAGGCTACGCAGAAATAATTTGGCGGAATTAGCCGCAAATAATGAAAATAATACTCGTTGTCGTTTTAATTTCCAAAACTCAATTCTTAGTGCTCGATTACGTTATCTAAGGAAACTGTGCAAAATGTCATGCTTCTAAGCTCAGCGGTTTCGGCTGCGAGTTGATTGATCAGTCAGAGCTCTTTCAAGTGATAATTTAAGTGCCTAAAGAACATTCGAGTATTCAGCTGTCAGTAACACTGTTCGCAACAGAAATCCTTTATGGAATGGTAGATCAATTTTTAAAATCCCCAAAACTAATCACTGCTCGAAGTGGAAGACAATATACATAAAAAAATTACATAGGCACCCATTATTAGAAATGGACTGATTAATTGACCTTCCGATTTCAAAGCCCACGGCAGAAGAGTACAAATTAAAAAACGATTTTCAATTAAAAGAGTCAAGCACTCCTTCATCGATGCTAGGACCAATAGATGTGCCTAAATGTTACGGCAACTGGCCCGTAATGGTCTAAATTGGACCATTCGCCATTCTGCATGCAGTCCGATATGAAAGGGACGGAGCTGTACTATATACAGAAAGCTGTAAGTGCTGTGAAAATAAACCCTAAAAAAATATTATTTCGGGTGGTCCAACGTGAACAGTTAACGATGACAGTTTCATAGGTCTTTGGATAGCTTGTCGCTGAATGTCATAGATTAAGTAAGCCTAATTACTTCATGTTTTAATATTATCATCTACAACAATTTACCCCGCCTACCACAATCATAAATCATAAAGCTCCTCCGGTAACTATAGGCCTATTTCTTTAGGGACTGTAGTTGGAAAAATTTTGGAGAGATTGTTGCAACCTGAACTGACAAAAAATATTAAGGTGGATGACGCTCAGTTTGGTTTTCGTCCTGGTCTCTCAACAGATACAGCAATCCTAAGCTTAAAGCATATTGTGAAGCACTACACCACCCGCGAAACTTCTGTTTACGCTTGCTTCCTGGATCTGAGCCGTGCGTTTGATCTTGTGATCTATGATATTCTCTGGAGCAAACTGCACGACTCGGATATTCCAAATGATGTTGTTAATCTGTTGAGATTCTGGTATGCGAACCAAACTAATTATGTTAAATGGGGTGACGTGACTTCTAATATGTATAAATTAGAATGCGGCGTACACCAAGGAGGACTTACTTCTCCGGATCTTTTTAATGTCTACATGAACCAACTAATTGAGGAGCTAAGAAATACCAGAACAGGCTGTCACATAGGTGACCTATGCGTTAATAGCCTAAGCTACGCGGACGACATGGTGATTCTTAGCCCCTCAGTTGCCGGTCTTAGAAAACTTCTTGCGGTCTGTGAGCGTTTTGCAAACGCGCATGGCCTCAAGTATAATGTTCGGAAAACGGAGATGTTGGTTTTCAGGGCAGGAAAGGGTCCGGAAAAGGTTCCTGGATTGACGCTTAATGGTGCGCCAGTTCGGGTTGTACAACAATTTAAATATCTGGGACATATATTGACAACTGACATGAAAGATGACGCCGATATTGAGAGGGAACGTAGAGCCCTCTCAATGCGGTGCAATATGTTGGCAAGAAGATTTGGCAGGTGTGGTAAGGACGTCAAAATTACTCTATTTAGGGCATTCTGTCAGACTTTCTACACCTGTCAACTCTGGACGAACTATCTCAAGAAGACGTTTAACACGATACGTGTCCAGTATAATGATGCATATCGTGTGATTTTGAAATTGCCGAGGTTTTGCAGTGCATCTACAATGTTTTCTGACGACAGAATTCCGGATTTCTATGCAATCATTAGGGCGCGTATTGCCTCTTTTTGGGATACAATACGTCGCTCTAATAATTGCATACTACGAGCAATCTCTGAGGAGTACTCCAGCCCTATTTTTAGATACTGGACACTAAAACACTTGGGTCCAAACAGAAAATAAGTTTTTAAGAACAATTCATGTAATTTTGAATTAGGTATTTTATTTTTGTATTTTTTTATTTTTTTTTGTACAATTGTACTATTATAATTTGAAATTTTGTGATCTATGGGTGCTTTATGCCTGAAATAAAAACATTATTATTATTATTATTATTATTATTTTAAGTCAATTTTCTTTTCTCCCATTGCTGGGTGGATGCCATTTTTGCGGGCCAAAGCCAAACAAAAATAGATCATCAATTATGGATAACTGTTGGGTGCCGAGAGTGAGTGGACGGGGGATGTGTGTTTGAGTTGGATGAGATATTGTAATTATCTAATGAAAGAAACTTGCGAACAATTCTGCAAGTATTTAGAACGACAGCTTTTTGGAGAAGGATGTAAGTGAGTGGATGGATTTGGAGTGTTTTGAGGCTTGTGTGTAAGGACTTGGGTACTACACCGGTAGCTGAAATTAAAATAGGAATGGTTCTTACTGTATCTACTCGCCATTGTGTTTTCAGTTCTATAGCTAAATCGGTGTATTTCGCTAGTTTTTCTGTATGAGTGGCTGTGAGGTTGTGTGTATTTGGTATGGCTATATGAATCAGGTAGATAGTTTTGTTGTGCTTGTCGTGAAGAGTTATATCTGGTCTATTGCAGTGTATGGTTTTGTCAGTGATTATGGTTCTATCCCAGTACATTTTGTAGGACGGTGAATCTAGAATGATTTGTGGGGTATATTTATAGTATGGTGTTTTTTCAGCTATAAGTTGGTATTTTGAAGCTAAGTATTGGTGAATGATGGCTGCAACCTGATCATGCCTATGTTTGTAGTCCGTCTGTGAGATAGATTTGCAGGCGCCGGTAATGTGCTGAATGGTCTCGGATTTGCTATGGCAGTGTCGGCATAGGTCGCTTTGTAGGGAGTTGTCACGGATAATGTGTTTGCGGTAGTTCCTAGTGTCTATGACTTGGTCCTGTATTGCCATCATGAAACCCTCTGTTTCGGGGAATAATTCACCTCGCTTGAGCCAAGCGTTTGACGCTTCTTTGTCAACGTTGGGGTTGGTCAAATCGAGGCGGTGCCGGCCATGGAGGGATTTTTGGGTCCAAGTCTCCAGTTTTTGCTGGGTCGTAGTTATAGGCAACTGTAAGCTGTTATCCTTTAGGTTAAGAGGGGTACATTTGTTGTCTGCTTGGGTTATTGCCTTGTGAAGTGGTGATTGTTGTGCTCGAACATAAAAATATCTTCGGATCCCTGTGATTTGTTTATTGTGTAAATTCTGAATATCGATTAACCCTCTGCCTCCTTCATTTTTGGGTAAAATCAATCTCTGAATACAGGATCGCGGGTGGTGTTTTCTGTGCTTTGTCATAGTCGTATTAATTATGCGTTGGAGATTTTTCAATTCTGTTTGTGACCATTGTATTACACCAAAAGAATAAGTAAGTACTGGTATAGCGTATGTATTTATGGCCTTGATTGTGTTACGCGCGTTTAACTGTGTATTAAGTACTTTGTGCAGTCTGGATCTAAATTCCTTTGTAATTGTAGCTTTAGCTTGCTTTTTATGTATACTTTGCGACTGATAAAATCCTAGGTATTTGTATCCTACGCTTTGATCTAATGGATCTATTTGTTGCTGGTCCTGTAGCTGATAACTATTGGCCTCTACTTTTCCTTTACGTATTGACTGTATTTTACATTTGTCGATGCCAAACTCCATCTGAATGTCTGAAGAGAATGTCTGCGTAATGTCTGCTAGGTTATTTATTTGATTAAGTGTGCTTGCAAAAAGTTTGATGTCGTCCATGTAGATCAAATGTGATAGTGTGTAGTGTGTATTGTTGTACTTGATTTTGAATCCAGATTTACTACTGTTAAGAAGGTTTGAAAGAGGGTTCAGTGCAAGGCAAAACCAGAGAGGACTTAGGGCGTCTCCCTGGAATATACCTCGTCTGATACTTATAAAATCCGTTTCAATAGCTGAGTCTTTACTATTTAGTTTTAATTTGGTTTTCCAGTTCAGCATAGTATTCGTTAGGAACTCAATAATGAATGGGTGTATTTTGTAGTGTTGCAGTACGTAAATTAGCCACGAGTGCGGTACTGAATCAAATGCCTTTTGGTAATCGATATACATGGTGTATATATTGCGCTTTTTAGCGTAAGCTTGTTTTGAGATAACAGCATCGATTGTCAACTGTTCTTTGCAGCCCTGACTGTTTTTGCGGCACCCTTTCTGTTCTTCGGCCAGAAGCTTATGCGTTTCAATATGTTTGTAAATTACTTCGCTAATGCAAGAGGTTATGATTTTGTATACATACATTTTGTAAGCAGGTTATTGGTCTATACTTAGCGGGGTTTCCTTTATCTGCAGGATCTTTTGGTAGCATGTATGTGATTCCTTGTGTTATATAATTTGGTAAAGATTGCGGTGACCGAATGAATTTATTAATGTGAAACAGGAGTAGAGAATGAACGCTTGTAAACTTCTTGTACCAATAGTTATGGATATTATCTGAGCCTGCAGCTTTCCAGTTATGGGTTTTAGCTATCACTGCTCTCAATAGGTCCAAACTGATTTCCTGAAACTCCATTTCCTGAAAGTTACGCAATGATTCTGTTTCTTTTTGGATCCAGTTGTTTTGTTTGTGTTGTACTGGGTTGGACCAGATATTAGACCAAAATGTATGTAGACTTTCAGGCGTTGGTGGAAGATTATCTTTGTGCTGTGCATCATGTTGTTCCTGGCCTAAAGATCTATAGAAGCGTTTTTCATTACTATTGAACTGGATATTTTGTTTCTTCCGTAAAGTCGTTAGTTTATATCTGCGGAGGCGACTCGCTAGCGCATTTAGTTTTTGCTTTAGTGTGTCTAAAAAGTGTGATAGTTCTGTGTTAGGGTTTTCATGTTGTGAATGTATTCTGTATTGGCGTTTTATGTTTTGGATGTGTTTTTTCAATGCTTCGCTGGTGTTACCTTTAATATACTCTGTTAGTCTACCTATTTTTTTTCTTATATCATCTATTCTACCCTGAAGTCGTTTTTGCCATAGGGGGACATCCTGTTCTCTCTGTCTGTTTATTGTGTTACCCTCGTCTATTCTAGCTCCATTTCGTCTTGCTGCTGTATATGCTGCACAGTAAATGCATGATTGTAGTGTATCAAAATCTGTTTCAGAAGTTAATAATTTAGATAAAATATGGGTATTTATGTAATGTGTTATTATCGCTAGCTTTTTGGATGATTTCTGTTTTGGTATGTATGGTCTAGATGTGGGGATTGAGTTTTTAAATTTTTCCATAGCTTCTGAGAAGGCTGCCTCTATTTGGTTTTCTGATTCTGGTGATAAAATTCGGCTTTCTGTTTCAGGTTCATTATTTGTGGTCTGAGGGTTATGAATGCTATTAGTTTCCTGTGATGTTACTATGTTAGAATAGCTGCTTTGTATATAGTTTGAGTCATGTTCCTGTTCGTCATCATTAATAGTGTTCGTAGTCGGTTCTTCTGAGTATGTGGTGGCATTATTGTCTATGTTTAATTCTATGGCGATTTCATCTCTAATTTCTTGCAGTTTTTCTGTTGGTAATAGTTTGTTGTTGATTATGGCTCTTCTTTGGTCTGCAATTCTTTGAACAGAAACATGGGAAATTATTGGATACTTTGTAGTAACTTCTTTGTGTAGTATCGGTCTATATGAGGTTAGATTGTTTTCTAGGTTTGTTATACGGTAGTAACATCTCATTATGGTTTCATTGATTTCATCATTCCACCTCATTCTTTCTGTTGGATTTTCTGTGATATGAGGGGTATTTTCTTGTGGATGCATCTGCAGTAGTGATTCAACCTCAGATTGTATATTTTGTATTTGTTCCTCAGTTAGCATCTTTTTCTGTATAATTGCTCTACGTTGATCTCCTATTCGCTGCTTCGAGACTTGCATATCTGGATATTTTTCAACGAATTGCGCGTGTAGGGGTGTTAGATACGTTTTGGTGTTTTTTCCTAATGATGTAATAAAGAGGTACGTGCGTAGAATAAAAATGTTCATTTCTGTTGTCCATTTTTTGCGCACGTAACGCCCATCCGTGGCGGGTACAGAGTTTTTGGCAGAAGTAGCCTTCTGCACAGCATCCACGGGGGGGTTGGAAACTATTATCGGAGATGAACTTGAAGAAGATGAGAGATGATCTGCTTGCATAATAAAGGACGGTGGTGAGGAAGGAATCGATGAGAACAGAGATGACGGTGATGATGGACATGAATGTGTTTCAGATCTAGTGAATTGTTCTTCAAGAGCCAGTTTGTCTAGGTCCTCAGTGCCAGAGGTTTCACATGTAGTCTGGCTATTTGCGGAAAACGACCGCAAGTTATATCTTCTTGATCTTGGTTCTGTTGTATTTTGAAATTCCACTGTAGTCAGTGTCTGGGTAGCAATTCTACTACTCGGGGTATGTGTAGTACCTGCAACAGTCTGGGACAGGGCAGGTAGCTGCGATAAGTTGCCCCCCCCAGAGTACGAGGGGCTGCCCGCCCTAGGCTCGGAGCCTAGTTCGGGGCGGGATTCTCCAGTGGGGATAACACTGGTACCCGCCTGGGGAACTCTACTTCTAGTAAGTACCATTTTCATATCGCATTGTTCACCTTTACCTTGTTAGCCGCGTAAGTTTCGATAGTACGCGCGTCCGCCCCCCACGTGGACCAGGTGTTCGGTCCGGACGTAAGGCAGGATTTTAGGGGGCTTATTATTATTATTATTATTATTATAAATCATACTCGTAACCTACTCTAGTACTTAATTAAGTTAGAGTGACGATTGAAAAGATAATATTTATTATTTTGTGATTCAGGATACCTTGATTCTCGTATTCTTATAAGCTTCATGTATCTGTTTGAAATACATATCAAACTCATGTTTTATAGAGCAAAATTTATACCATACCGAAGCCACAGATTAGAGAATAGTTACTCCGAAGCGTCCTTTCAAATACGTAAACGTTGTTACTACCTTGAATAATAAAATTATTACTTTGATACCTACTAAATTAAAGCCATATTACGACTTCTCAAACTTCATTAAAACACTGTTGTAAAATACAGAAATACGGGATTAACATTAATGTAATCCGTTTTTACTGCAGATTAAAAACGGAATCCGAAAATAAACGCAATACGCTGCGAGAGTTATATGCAATTAGCATAATTTTTAAAAATGTCTTTCAAAAATCTTTTGATAAACCCTAACGAGATCAGTAGTTATCTTTTTAATGTCATAAATAAAAGACCACCTTTCCGGTTGCCACATTATATTAAATCCAGTATAACTTACGAGAAAAATGAATGAAAAGAAGAAAAAAGTAGCGAGCAAAAAGTTCGCGCTTGAAGATCGAACTGGCCGCTGCTGTCAATTACCGCGCTCGGAGTTTAAAAAAGAAAAAGTACAACATGGCGGTTGCCGCCAAAACAAAATGGAAGAGCGCGGTAGCTTCGAATGTCAATAACAACAAACATTTCCGATAAGCCAGGCGCGAAATTCAAAAGAAAATTGCTATATTCTATTTTACAAAAACTATATTTTGTCATAAAAATGGGAACGTGTTTCTAAGGGAACCGGCCAATATTTTGTTAGATTTGAGCGTCGTACGATTTTCGGAACATAACGCTGCTTTTTTGCCATCTTAAATGTGAGACACATCTTTCCTCTAAACTACATTAAAATACAAGAAACTCAGTGTCACCTTCATTATTTTTATGGATGCGCTGAGATGGAACTCAACATAACTACTTTCTTCTGATAATAACGTTCCTCTCATATCATGTTTGATATGATTTTTTATATTTCAAAGCAGTGATGGTCCTGAGTTGTTGGCAAAAGACAAACCTGTATACCTACATCAAATTTATTAAAGAAATAGAATAACAAAGTAAATACATTTTCTCGACAAATAATTTATACCTACGAAAACCTAGCACGTTCGACTGTTTTTTACAAGCACATAATAATTATTCTAAAAAAACTGTCTATTAACAAAATGAAAATGAATACCTACACAGAAACCATTTCAATAGCAGAGGTTATATAGGATAGCAATCACATCTAAAACCTTGTCAAAAGCTAGGCAACAAGGAAAAAGGTATTGAGAAAAATTTCATTTGAAATGCCTGTGAAATCCTGTGAATACATTTGATTTGAAACGTCTTAACTTCTGACCTTTTCATCGGTTTTTCTAAATGTTTGAGGGGAAATCGAGGTCACTATTGGTGAGAACATGTATTTTAACGCGGGAATATGCTATAAAGATTCCATTGTTGAACATTTTTTTCACTGGTATAGAAAAATCTTTTCTCGAGTGCTTAGAAGAAATGTGTATGACATCACTATCACTACATAGTATAAAACAAAGTCGCTTTCTCTGTCCCTATGTCCCTTTGTATGCTTAAATCTTTAAAACTACGCAACGGATTTTGATGCGGTTTTTTTAATAGATAGAGTGATTCAAGAGGAAGGTTTTAGTGTTAGCATTGCACCCGTGCAAAGCCGGGGCGGGTCGCTAGTGTACCTATAAACGAAACGGATTCTCAATAGATTATCCTTAGCTCCAACGTGATGGAAAACATTGTAAGTAAACAGGCAGACCCCAATTGGTACTGCAGCTTGTGGAATAGTATCCCGGTCCGGTGATAGATCGTATCCGAATTAGGTCCGAACAATATACAGATGAAAAGTGGTCACTTCCAGAAATTTAATACTTTTTACTACTTGCCGAGCCCCTCAAAATAAGGGACCTTGAGCATGCAATACTGATATGCACGTTTTAGTCTATATATTATATACTTATAAGAAGGCTTTTCGAGGCTTCAGGTGACCAGAGGGCTGGCGGCTATCTTTGTCAAAGGATCAGCCTAGCTATCCAGAGAGGGAATGCGGCCAGTCTTCTGGGCACTGTCCCACATGGTTCCTCTTTGGACAACATTTTTTGTCTGTAGTTATTGTAAATGAATGTATATTTTCTTTCTAAATAAATATTCTTATAAGAAGAAACTGCCTGGCTGATTGGTTGACTAAATGATTGATGAATTGACGGGCCTGTTGGCTCAATTGGTAGTGACCCTGCCTTCTGAGTCGGAGGTCGCTGGCAACATTAGTGTGCATGAACATGTCTGTTGGCTTCGTGTCTGGTCGTTTTATTTAAATATGTTTATCAGTTGTTTAGCACCCATACCACAGGCCCTGGCTAGTTTGGGACTAAATAGCCGTGTGTAAAATGTGTCCTACAATTTATTATTTATTATTATTATTAATACACAGCCGAAACCGCTGGGTCTGGAAGCACAAATTTGCACAAAGATTTTCGGAATTTCCTACGGGAACGGGAAGAAACCCGGACAACGCCGCTGGGCACCCGCTAGTTATTCATTAACGGATGATATATAGGTACCTACATACATAAGAGGTACTACATGAACTGGGGGTAACTTATCGACGGTACGGTGAAGTTAAATCAAGTTGTGAGGCTTTGAGCGCTTCTCTATGTTAGCTCTTTGAGGACGCTGACACAACATAGTACCTAAGTAATAGTACCGACGAGCGTAACACATTCGGTATTTCTAGTGGTTATGAGAAACTTTAAGATAATCTGTATTACCACCTAAGTTTTACTACGCGATATCTAATTGGACGCCAGTTTATTTAGCAATAGCTGTTCCGCGCGGTTTCAGCCGCGTAGTTTTAACATTCCCTCCGGCTAATACATACGGGGATAAAATATAGCCTATGTTACTCCCTGATAATGTAGTTTTCCATTGGTGAAAGAATTTGTGAAATCGGTCCAGCAGTTTTTTAGTATATTCCTTAAAAATACAAGTCTTTCAAACCACCACCCTGCAAACAGACAAAACAAAGTCACTTTGGAATTTATAATATTTATTTAATTATTTTATTTTATATTAATTTTTCTAATCTTACTTCCTCATGTGTGAGAAAAGACCCTTAGCTCAGCAGTGGGCTGTTACTGGTTGATGATAATTATTTCTAATCTATAAAAGCTTGTAAAATAGGTATTTGTATTTAAGTATTTTAGCAACATCATTTATGTATATTCCTATTCGTGTACATTAATAAATTAGGATGTAAAGTAGATAACTGTTTGTGAAGATGCACAAGCGGAGCGGCAGTTATAGTATATTTTATATCGAGGGACTAAACGAAGCCATTATATACCAGAGGTGGTTTGACTCCCGAGCTTGCGAGGGAGTCATGAAACCGAGGGTATATTAAGTTGGCGTTTAGTCTCGAGGTGGAAACTGTACTTTTCACTTTGAGTGCGAGAAAAATTGTCAATTTAGTACAAATTTATTTAAAACCCAACAAATTTACACTCGACAAAAATTCAGAAATTTTCGGGGTCAGTTTTTTCTTATAAACCTGTCAGGCTGTCACAGATTAACAAAGAGATTTAAATCTCTTTACAGGTAAACAATTTAAAACACATGGCGCCACCTTCTTCGCGGAAAAACCATGGAACTAAAACTCTTCACATTTTCGCAATGAAGATGGTCCACACTCTACAGATATTTACTGGCTGTTCGAGGTTGTCTTTTTCTCATTAAGGAAATTAAAAAAAAATACCTTATACTCGCTAGGGACTAAAGTGGTCACTTTAGTCCCGCTTCGTAGGGCTATATTGGCGTACTTTTAGAGCATGAGAAGTGAAAAAGATTTTAGATTAGAAGATTAAAGAGTTGTGTGCACGTTAGGTCTAGGCTTCAGGTGACCAGCAGGCCTTGTGGAAAGCTACATTGTCACGGAGCAACTTAAGCTATATTTAATCCTCGTATTCTAAAGGAAACGGGTACTACGCGGCCGAAACCATGCGGAACAGCCAGTATATAATAAAACTAGCAGCGCCCCGAGGTTTCACCCGCGTGGTTACCATTCCCGTGGGAATACGTACGATAAAATATGTAGCTACCTACTGGTGTTTTTTTTAAATCTGTTAAGTGGTTTAAGCGTGAACAAACAAACATACAAACTCATTTTCGCATTTATAATATTAAGTTTGGATTATGATGTAAGATTCACAATATTACTGTGGATGTAAATAATATTAGGAAAGAATAATCTATATTACTAGCCTATAAGTAAACATCAGAAAGGAAACAACAATGGGGAGTGTTGCCAGCAAAAAACACCCGGCCCCAATAGAACCACACTTCCAAGTTGTATAGAGTTTTCTTTCACGGAAAACTTGAGTGTTGGGTCGCCTGACACAGAGGCTGATCGGTTGTTGAGCAGTTTCTTTATACAAGCTTTTATTCAGGCGTTGATCATGGTACACCTCGTCAGTTCATCTAGGTCCTAGGTGTACCACGAACAATTTTTTTGTTGGTGGTCTACCTTTCTTTTCATAAAAAAATAATCGTAAAAACGTATTGTTCTTGGTTCACCGGTGAAAAATCTAAAGGTTATAACTAAATAACGCATCTCTTTTCTAGGAGATAGTGTCTAGTGCATTCAAACTCTGACATTGTTAGGCTATTCCACTAGTCCCTACCAGCTGTCCCTCCTGGTGGGGACAAGTGGATTTCTAGTTAGTAAGGAAGGTCGAGTAAAGATGCATTTTAACAATTGCATTTCAATTTCGTTTTGATGGGTGTTGCCTTCTCAAAATTTGTGTGCATGAACAGTTTTTAATATTTATATAAATACATTTATCAGTTATTTACTACCCCATAGTACCTACTAGTTTGGGACTAAATAAGCCGGTGTGATTGCGTCCCACAATTTATATAATTGAATTTTGCAATTCGTACTCGGTATCCTCCAGCACCGTGTGTATTTCATCCCACAAAAACGCGTCATGAGAAACTGAAGAAAATACATTTTGAGGGAACGATACACATCTTTTTCGTCGCACACTAGCTCTTATCCCCAAGCAATAAGGTTTAACTGTCGATTGAACAAAAATATGTTAGTAAAAAACAAAGTTCAGCAAACTTTCTTCGAATACGCGTTCCGTCTTGTCAGAACTTGTATGAACTTTGGCAGGTACGATGATAGGGAAATGATAGTTTGTTCTTTTTCAGTTTTGTTTACTTACTTTAATATTCATAGATCGCAAAGAGACGATATTGTAGGAGAAAGAGTGGTTACCTATTAACCTTGAAAGCCAATTCTCAGAACACAATAGATTTTTAATTGTTACGGTGCGCATTGGAACAAAATAAAGAGGAAGTTGTAGTTTTTGTTGTGTTGTACCCAACTGCACTAGAAGGAGGGTGATGGTTGTGTATGTAAATATGTGAGTAGGTATACTACTTTAGTGCAGATTGATTTGTGGACTAGTTTTTGGACCCCTAAAGGTGGCCGGTGGTGAACCCATAGTCGGACTAATGTTCTGTTTTTTACACATGCCTCAGAATCAATCCTGGGACCGTCGGGTTTTCTCACGATATTTTCCTTCACCATTTAGCTCGTGAAAATATCATAATGGTTTTGAACAGTCCCACTTTAGTCTAAGCGAGTTTTCGAAAATTCATCAGGCAGATTACGTTGAACAAAACGCCATTATAAGGTCAAGGTGAAGAACATAACGCTTCATATGCAAATCGCGGGCCGTTACAGCGAAAACGAGAGCAACTGAACAGCCTAACTCGTAGGGACGAGCTGATGCGATAGCGATAGAAAATAAAAACTAAATTTCAAACATAAAAAAAACTTGACTACCTAAAAAGTATGCAACCTGGGAGTCAATGAGACCGAGGGTATATTGAGTTGGCGTTTAGTCTCGAGGTGCAAACTGTAATTTTAACTTTGAGGTTTGAAAAATAATCAGTTTAGTACAAATTTATTTAAAACCGAACAAATACACTCGACAAAGTTTCTGAAAGTTTCGCGGGCAGTTTTTTCTTCTAAACCTGTCACAGATTAATAACAAAGATATTTAAATCTCTTTTAAAACACATGGCGCCACCTTCTGTGCGGAAAAACCATTAAACTAAAACTCTCAACATTTTCGCAATGAAGATGGTCCACACTCCACAAATATTTACTGGGTGTTTGAGTTTGTCTACATCTCATTAACCTTTAGTCAGTGCAGCACCTGTTGTACGTCAGGTGTTGGCGCATATGGACCCTCCGGGAGCCGGTGGGCTCACAGATTAAGGAAATTAAAAAACTATTTACTTTTCACTCCCTAGGGACTAAAGTGACCACTTTGCTCCCGCTTCGTAGGGATATATTGGCGTACTTTTAGGGGATGAAATGAGAAGTGAAAAAGTAGGTATATTAAATTATAAGACGTTGTCACGTCAAAAGCTGGGAAAAGATTTGTCTATTACGTGCAACATGAAATAAGTAAGGAACTTATCTTTACAACTTTCAGGTTACCTATGTAATTCTGAAACGTAGTTTATGTCGATACTAACCTGTGATCTCAACTAGCTTTTATCATGACTCGACTGAAACTTTCCCAGTCACTTTCGAAACTATTTCTGGACATGAAAAGCATAAGGTCGGATGTCGAAAAAGTCAGGTTTTCAGGAGAGCAAAAACAAAATTGAGAAACAATTTTGTGAATATTTTTTATAATATAAGGAAATTGAACAGTTTTTTGATACGTATTTATTGTAAACATGTTCACCTTTAGTTTTATGATAACTGGACTTATCTAAAACTGCAATAAAGTGATAAATTATTACTTTTTTTATATTTTCGCCGACACCCGACCTTATGCCTGAAATAATATAGTTCATCATAGACTCTACGTACAATATGTTAAAATACGACTTTATGCTGACAATTTGTGTGACAAACCCATTGGTCAAGTCAGTACTAAACTGTAATTTTATATTTAAATGCAGCATTATGGCTTAAAATTCTCAACCATGATAAACGTCTCATGTCAACATAATCTTGGTCACTACAAACAATTATCTCAGGTATAAGGTTGGAAGTACTTGGAAGTGCTGATAAAAACCGTTAAAGCCTTTCCTAATTTGTTGGCACACTTACTCTTCTTAGTCTATTATCTTTAAAACAACTGTACTGATTGTTATGAAGCTTAAACTGTTCCCAGCTGGAGTCAGAATACTAATTTATTTATACATACATAAAATTACCTATATTTTGTAAAATTGTGTACATTTGCTTGGAAGTCCTACACTAACATAATGAATAGAATCGTTAACTTCCCTTTTGGAAATTGCTTAAAAACATTTTTATTTAAAAGACTTGTATTTCTTAAAACTTAAAGTTCTTTCTTAATTTAAAATCACGAGAATCATCTAAAAATCTTATTTTTAAAAACACTTTTTACTTAACAGTACCTACTGTCTATAAAACAATTTTTTTTTCTTTACGAGGCGTCGTTAGACTTCAAAATAAATAGATAATATGATAATTTTAACAAATGAATGAAATCAGCCTTTGTTCAGGTTGTGACAAATTTTGCAATCATTTCTGTAATAGGGCCTGGATGTAGATTATTCCAATATGCTCCAATTATAATAATTCTTTATTCAGGCAATAGTCCCATTACATACATACAAAAATACAAAAAATATAAATTACAGCATACATGACAAAACATTATGTACTTCTATTTACAATGTGCGATGCACAGCAAGCTGATACTTATAATACAGACAGTTGTAGCTGTCAGCTATCATCCTCAGTATGCTGTTTTTCGATGACCGTAAGCGACACCGAAAGAAAGCTATGCGTGAACTTATAATCGCGTACAAGTCAGGAACCCTCATCCGCAGCAAACATGCTTTAGATGGTGGGATGTTTTACTTTGGACTTAAGTGACATTTACAATGTCTGCAAGTGATTAAACAATTTCTTTGCTTAAGTTCATTGGGAAAATAAGGGGCTGTGGTTGTGTTTATATTCCAATTAGAAATCTGATGCAGATACCAACGCTTGGTGCAAATTTCACATATTTTATCACAAACTGTGTTATCCCCTGTAAGAAACCTATGAGACTTGCGTTATGTAATCGTCTAGATTCCCCATTATGCTGCCGCATTTGCTGTAAGCGAGCTACTCAATCTTATTCAGATTGTGAAGCTGGGTATTTGGCATTATGCTGACTCATTTGTTGTAAGCAAGCTGCTCTGTCTTTTTCGGATTGCGAGGCCCGATATTCGGCTAAAGGTCGTGAGAAACTCGGTATTCGGCATTATGCTGACGCATTTGTTGTAAACGACCTTCTCTGTTTTTTTTTCCAATTGTGAAGCTCTATAATTTCTCATAATAGTCTCTCCAGTTCTTCTTTGGCTCTTCTAAATCTACGCTATATAATTTTATTTTTTGGTCTTTTAACTTCCGTCTTTTGTTATCCAATGTTTTTTTCTTTATCCTTTTGTTTCATTTACTATTTTTTATCCCACGAGAAATGGACAAATAAACCGTCAACCCTCCTAGAGGGCCGATAGAAAGGTAAGGTTCTTAAAAAACAGGGTGTGCCCGGTTCTTGAGGTTGACGCTAGCGACACGACATTTTTAACCAACCTTTGCCATTCATCCATCGGCACGTCTCTTAACTATATATCGGATTGGGTGGAAGTTCAATTTTTTTAAATGAAACTCAAGTGATCCTCAAGATAAGAACTTACACCGTTCAGCATACATGAGTGTTACGACTCGTTAAGTTTGACGGGACGAAGCAATCTGAGATGCTGTATTGTAAGTCCAACTTCAATTCTATGCTATTTCCTAGCCTTGAAAGTTTACTATTCTATATACATAGGAGCAACGCAAGAACCTGTATGATTAGAGGTGATAATATACAATTCCCTAAGTGGGGGCGGATTCTTCGCTGCTGTCAAAAGCTCAAGTTGCATCTATTGACTTAGAAAAGCTGCACGTTACTTCCCACATGTACACGAATATTTTGCGCAAGTATGTAAAGCTGCGCGAGCATGATTTTCCTAGTAAGGATTACGGGTCTGACTGTTTAAAATATTGAATTGTCATCGATCCTTGATAATTATCCAAATTTTGAGTTAATCCAATGTTTGAAGGGGGTCAAAATAATTTTCAAAGTTTTCGTTACATACTAACATACATAATAAAAGTGTGTGAAGCAGTTTTGTTTATGATGAGTAGGTATTCAAAATCAAATTACCGGCCTGGCACGTGTCATCTACATATTTTACTATCTTACTTTAACACGCGTGACGTTTAATATGAATGCACAAGACAAGATAAACCATGAATTTGCCTCCCCACTTGCTCCCACTGGTGCTTACTAGCGACGAAAAAATCCGAAGATATCCGACCTATCTTTAGTACCGACCGAGACGCGCCTTGAAAAATTTTAAAAAGTTGGTAACATAATGGTTTAAAATGACATATGCCCAAGATTTTTTACGTAATAATAGTATATTACAGCTAGATTGTCTCATGATTACATTCGTCTTTAAGCTATAATAGTTAAAAACAATATTTTACTGGCATAATGGCGTAAGTTATGTTTAATACATGAATTCCGTTGCAAGGTTTAGCGGCATAAGTGCGTATCTGTTGATACACCCAACGCGAAAGTTCACGAAGAAACAGAATACTTTAAATGCATAAGGGTGTATGTTTGTTTACGTCTCCAAAATAAATTAATAATTTATGGAATAAAGGTATCAATACAAATAAACCTCTATGCTTCCAAATTTTTTCGGAAAGTAGTCAGATCCGACTTTATGTATGTATTTATCTCTGCAATGAAGAAGGATATAAATACAAGAGTGAGTTTGCCAGAAAGAGCACAAAAAGTTTAGTATGAATATGTTAAAAAGTGGTTTTGGTCGTATATGCAGATCCAGCCTAATGCTTTTCAGGTCCAGATTTAATTGTTTATCGATAAAAGAGTCCCAACTCTATTCATGCGTAGCCCGAGGAAGCAAACTAAATCAGCCCAGCGAAAATGTACTGAAGATTTAACACTCGCCGTATTAGCAAATTGCTTTGGGACATTCAGCCATGAAATGTAATGGGAGGCGTTATGAGAGCGATACGGCCTCATAGTTGTCCCACTGATGTTACAACTAAGAATTGATAAGGAATTAAATTAAATTTTGAAAGCTTTCTAACATAAATTTATTGAATGTTTTTATTATAAGTACTTAACCGTGTTTGAAGTGCGCTTAAAGAAAAAAATACTTAGGTACGAGTTTTATCCCAAAGGGGGTAGGCAGAGGTATTCCATTTCTGGAAATACCCACTTTTCACGAGTAGGTAGGTATTCGACCTCTAAACGTGATACTTGGTGAGGAGCCCATCGCCGAACCTCGTCTGTAACACATGCCTCAAAATTAATTCTGGGACCTGGGAGCTAGTGATAAATATGTACATACGTTTTTGAAAAACTCATTGGAACATGCCAGGATGCCAACCCGAGTCTCACTGATTATAATCATGAGAAGCGGGCTATTTAACCGTCAGGCTATCACTTATCACTTGCACTTTATGAAAAATGTTTTTATCAATATTTTTTTTCTTAAAATAACCAATAAAATTGGTAATATTAAATAATTTTACATCATGTAATTATGTTGTGTACACAGAACCGCTAGGCACTAACAATCTGAATGAAATGTAGGTAGCTTTTAGCACATAGACAAAACTCAAAAAGCGTTTTTCGAAATTCACATGTAACACAAAAAAATGGGCTTCGGCATGGTAGTTATTTTTCTTTTTTTCTAGTTTACTGATATCGAAACATTGGTGTACATCATCATCATCATCATCTTAGCCTATCGACGTCCACTGCTGGACAAAGGCCTCCACAAAGGTTCTCCACAACGTCCGGTCCTGCGCCGCCCGCATCCAGCGGCTTCCCGCGACCGTACCAAGATCGTGGGTCCACCTGGTGGGAGGTCTGCCCACTCCACGCTTCCCTAATCGTGGTCGCCACTCGAGAACTTTTCTGCCCCGACGGCCGTCAATCTTGCGAGCGATGTGCCCTGCCCATTGCCACTTTAGTTCAGCGATTCTTGGAGCTATATCTATGGTGTACAATACCACTAGTGTCTGGAAAGACTCATTGGTAAACGCCACATCCATTTTGAACGTACTAAGCTTCATGCATCCTCGTGTTTTAATGTTAATGTACCTTATAAGATTTTGTTATAAGGAGATAAGCTCCAACTCTGCGTTTAAATGTCTTGTATTATGATAACCATACTTATTTATTGTGTCATTGTAATGCAATGGGTGTTTTCAGTAGTAGCGATTTTGAAATCAGACGCTTTTCGTAATTTCTTGACTGTGAAAAACTGGTGGTTTGTGATGCAAAGTCGTAATAAGCAAGTGAGGTCTTTAGCCACCAAAAGATGTGTGTGTGTTTGTGTACGGCGGGAGGGCAACCCCCCTCTCTCTCTATGAGAGAGAGAACAGATAAATCGATTGTCATATTATGATGTTTCTTTACCGAAAACCAATTGATGGATTTAGATGAAGCACGAGAGGTGTGCCAGGATCGTAGCAGGTGGCAGTGAATTCTCTCTGCCTACCCTGCCCGGTTACTGTCACCAATGGACACCTGTAGGTGTCAACAATCTATACAATCTATAGGTTGTGGATTTCCTCACGATGTTTTTTTTTTTACAGTCGAGCTAGTGAAAAATATGTACCTACTTTTAGGGATTGGACCGGCATAGTTTTAGATCCGGTGCGTAGCCAAATTATACCGTATCCGCCGGATTACCAGATCTGATTGCAATCCTTAGATTGACATGATGAAGACATGTCAATCAGTTTTTGGATCTTCAAAAATAATTATGTAACCATAAAAACATCCCAAAACAATATTTACGTACCTATTTTAATTTCATTATATTTATAATTTCCAACCGCCATCTTTGCCGACAACCTAAATAATTACATCAACAAATTAGATTCTGAATTTGAAAGAAAAGTTCCAGAGTTCTCTCGAAAAGTTTGGAAAGCCTTTTATTATCACGTAGATAATTAAAAGATAAATTTTGCTTGACAACTCCTGTAGAAGATTTACTTTCTCAACATTTTTGACCGTAGCAACTTTTGTTGTTTTGTATCACCTTTTGCACTCGAAAATACATACATACAAATACATACAGAGGGGGTAGGCAGAGGTATTCCATTTCTGGATATACCCACTTTTCACCAGATATTCTTTGGACCCTGAATTTGATAGGTGGTGAGCCCATCGCCGGACCGGTCTTTTACACATGTCTCACAGAGATGTACCGGCGAGAAATCCATAGTCACCAGACATTCAAAGAAGGGAAGGGCCCGAACTGTCATACTATTGTTTGGGACTCGAGTATAGACGTGGGAGAGCCATGCTTCGGCACGCTTGGGCCGGCTCGATCGGAGTGATACCACGGCCTCACAGAAAACCAGCGTAAAGCAATGCATGCAGTGAGGTAACTGGAGGCCGCAATCCCCCTCCCCCTCCCCTCCCCTCCCCTTACTCCCACCTCAAAGGTCGGCAACGCAGTTGTGACTCTTGAGTTGCAGGTGTCCATGGGCGACGGACGTCACTTACCATCAGGTCACCGTCAGGTTACCGTCTGCTCGTTTGCCCCCTTTTTTATCATAAAAAAAAAAGAGTATCGTCACATGCCCACAAATGTTGAACAGCCAGACAGAAACATAATTACTAATCAATCAATATTCAATTCGCAATTAATAATGGAATAATCCAACCATAAAATGTTGCTACTCGATTGGAACTGGATAAATTGGACAGAACCACTAAAACCACGGAATTAAATATAACAGAGGCGCTCTAATTGAAAGTGGCTAGCCAGGTGTGCGTGTAAATTGGGCAAACACTGTAAAATATTTCACGGAATACATTCCGTTTTACACATTTCGGTTGGTTTCGGGGCGAATTATATTGGGGACGAAAAAATAAATAAGTATTACACTATTGTTGAATATTTTTTTTTTAATAAATTGTGTCACACAATTAACACACGGTTACTCAGTCCCAAACTAGGCTAGGCAGAGCCTATACTATGGGTACTAAGCAACTGATAAACATACTTAAATGTATATTTAACGACCAGATACGAAGCCAACAGACAAGTTCATGCACAAAAATGTTGGCCCCGAGCGGGGATCGATCCCGCGACCTTTGACTCAGAAAGGACACTACTAACTAAGCCAACAGACCCGTCAATATTAGTGGATTGTATGTAACCGACTCGACGCTATGTAAGGCTAGTAATTATAATTATTATTGTAAACCACATTTACTAGTAAGACATGAGATTAAAGAGAGCTGCCCTTGAGTTTCTTGCTGGCTCTTGAGCAGCAACTCGTCGGTGGAGATGGGCTGCTGTTTACATTTAGCAAATCTTAATGGACGAGTTTAGAGTGTGTTATTGACTATTGACTTTTCTGAGTGTATTTTCTATACCTACAGAAAATAAATGCATTTGACTTTTGTTAACACGTTTTCATACCTTTATGATGACAGCAGCCATAGATTAAAGACCAACAATTATTTTTCTTTCATCATTGTCTATTCATTCAAATCGGCGTCAAATTAGATATTCCCTAATGAGACTTAGTAGATACAGCAGTTACCTACCACCACCTACATACCACATTTAAGTGGTATCGTTTCGGAGTAATAGGTAAGTATTTCTCTTTTATCCAGTTTTTATATTTTTCCTTGGGAATGAGATATTTTCATGTAGTAAAAAGTAACCTAGATGTTGACTGAGTGACTCAGTTATCTACATACTAAATTTCATCAAAATCCGTCCAGTAATTTTTGCGTGATGATTGCGTACACAGACAGACAAAATTTTCTAAAATTGGTATTTTATTATCTAAATTGATAACTAACTATCTACACTACCATCAAAATTTTCAATAAATATATTCAATAAATAAACCACAAGGATTATTCGCACCGCATCGCATTGCACATAATAACTGATACAGTATAGTCATATTATCATTATTCCAGCGCAAGCTCGTCTAAATTGAGCATAATCTTTGTTGGCTGATAACTTAAAAAAACAAGCTTGAAATAAGAACCTCGTAACATGTCCAATATCATTCAGAAGTAGCGAAATGTTTCTGACGAGTAATTTTTTCTCATAAATAAACTATTTGCTTATAAATTGGTATATTTTAGTTTTCTCATTAACCTTATTTTTTCTCATAAATAAACTATTTGCTTATAAATTGGTATATTTTAGTTTTCTCATTAACCTTTACCTCAGTGGCGCAGATTTTACATCGATCACAAAAAACGGAATACCAAATAGACGCGAAACTTTGCCCGAAAAAATGAACATTGATCAAACTTCTACTGAGAAAACCCAGCGACTTGGAAACTGAAATCAAACACGCATTTCAGGTCAAAGTTGAGTCAAGTTGAATAATTTAAGCCTAATACGAAATAAGTTACAAAATACCGAAGCGGTGGAGTCGTGATGACTTTCGATAAGAGGACTTATATACATTGAATAAAAACTTTTGACTTTGACTCTCAGATTGTATTTAAAACACAATAGGCTTTCGTACAAAACCTCTCAGTATAGTTTGACTTATTTTAGTTAACAATAGAGGATAAATATGCTCTCGCCTTTATGGCGATAATGGGCTCGATTCTGCATTACCTACAATAAGTTTAGTCGCTAAACTCATTTTAGTTTAGTCCTGTCATTTTCTTTCTCCTAGAAAAGAAAAGGGACGAGAGATATTTACTCTTATCAAATTAAAATTAGTCCTGTCAACTAAGGCGTGTTTAGCAATTTTAGCGACGATGTAAAAAGGTCATGAATAAAAGTGACAGATAAGCACGTTCATAAGGTTCAAATTAGTTGGTTTTTACATGTTTGACATTACTCTATAATCTATGGTTTGCTTCTGTCCTTTTTCTTTCATATTCTATGGAGAAGGATAGAGTAACTTAAAAATATTAGGAATTTTAGCTGGTCTGCAAAATCAAGTCCAATAGTCCTACCCGCTTTTCATAAACGTTATAAGTAGTGAGCCCATCGACATCGCTGTTACACAATCCTGTACACGCTGTTTTTTTTAAATAACAGAAGTTAAAACAAAAAACAAATCGACACTTTTAGAGTAAGAAAAAAGAAAAATTCACTGAGTGACCGTGCCATTCATCATCTGAACTTTTCTCCCGAAACTCCAAAGTTTTAATTAGCAAATTTTTAACGGATCGCGCCTCAAAGCATAAGATGTAGCGAACATTACAATCTTATCGTACTAATATTATAAACGCGAAAGTTTGTATGGGTGGAAGTCGGGATGTTTGTTCGTCTTTCACGCAAAAACTACTTAACGGATTTTGATAAAATTTTACAGCTTTATAGCTTATACATCAGAATAATACTTAAGCTATATTTTATTCCCGTATTCCCACGGGAACGGTAACTACAAGGGTGATACCGCGAGGCTCTGCTAGTCAACTAATAAACCAACAATCAAAGACGTTTAAAAAAAAAAGTTTCTCGAGAATTTTCTTCGAACCTCTGCCAACAATATAATTAAATGATCCAAAGTAATATGTATACAAAACTACTTTCAACCATACATTTACCAGATAAGAATATCCGGTGAAAAATGGGTAAGTATATCCAGATATGGAATACCTCTGCCTACCCCCTCGGGGATATAAGCCCATAAACCCCCGTAGACAAGTGACCAAACGATAGTTTATTTCGATTAGCTGGCGTTCGCTTAATTTTAGTAGGTACTAACTACCTATACAACATGTAACAGAATAAGCGCAATTCCTGAAATTCGTTTTTTCAGTATCGACTACTTATTCGATTTCAGATATTTTTAATATGTGTTATATTTTTCAAAAAAAAATAATTCTCGTAGCTGAATTTAGTGGTTTCTATGGAAATCGTGCTATTATTGATCGAAATTTAAGAAAATTGGTGAGACACAACTAAAGTTAGATTGCATCATATTTTTTTATATTCATATACTAATTGGGGTGTATGAGGAATTGCGCTTTTTCTGTTACGCGTTGTATATGTCTGTAACTGTACCTACTTCTTTAGAGCTTTGCGTCAATTTTGCTTGACCGCGCTGTAATGCCTCGCTCATGACAAGTAGAGCGCTAATGTCAATGCCATTTTATTTCTTTATTTCGCCCAACTTGTGTTGGGCAGGCTAGAATCATAGACCATACTGCTTCGTCTTTAGTTAAGTTGATGTTTAAAGGTCTCTGCTTAAGAGTCTATGTATAAAAATATAGTGTCTTCAACACTTTCTTATCAAAATCACTTGGTAATTGACAAACGATTGCACTTTTACTGAAGGTTGAAGCTGCTTCTTGAGGCAATCCGAAAATACCCATCCTACGCATTTTATAGAATTTCCCATTCACTGCACACCTACACGGATAGGTATTTGCCACATACCTAATAAACTAAAATCTCACTCCTTCCTCACTTTTCCTACTACCTACCTCCTCGGGGATAAAAGGCGTAAGATTATTTTTTAATTTATCATTTGACAGAGAACGAGAGTTATTGACATCGAGAATCAGTAGGGTGTAGGGCGCCCACCGGCACGATTGACCGACGACCTAAAGAAGGTGGCAGCTGGTGGCTGGCAGTGGATGGATGCGGACTGCCCAAGACCGGAATGGTTTGCGCTCCTTCGGGGAGGCTTTCGTCCAGCAGTGGATAGCAGTTGGCTAAATGATGGGGCAGGCAGGTAAAAAGTAGTAACGTCACTACCATATCGCGTAGCTACCGCTCTGTGCATGGCGCGCTTTATTTGTCACAAGTATAACTACAAATAACATCTAATTGAAACATGAGAATCCTAGTTATGTCTAACGCTATAACGTATAATGATTAATCTTGGCAGAATTATTGAGATGGTGTTTCATTTCTGTTTGTTATAGGAGAAATTTAGGCCGTCTCTTGTTACCAAAGTAGAGCTTCAATTTTGATATCATTCAATTAGTACAGACTATTATATTATCACAGAAGTAAGAAACTGAGTCCATCGCCTTCGAAGTTTGTGTGCGAATAGGGTAATTCAGCAGTGATAGCGCAGTGGTTAAAGAGCCCGCTTCTCATTCGTGAGGTTCGAGTTCTGGCATTACCAAAAAGAGTTTTCTAAAAAGCTTACATACCTATTTATCGCGCCATTGAAAACAAGTAAAAAAGCTTACATACATAACATCGTAAAGAAAACGACAGGTCCCAGAATTAAGTCTAAGGCCTGTGTAATAGATCTGGTCCGGCTATGGGCTCACCCTTATGAAAGGTTCAATATTTGCTTTATACTGGTAATTTTTATTTCGCTTTTTCATTGCCTGCTCGCAATCCAGTATTAGTGGCCACACACTTGCGCCACACATACATAATATTACGTTATATATCAAATACATAAATGAGAAATGAGAGCCAAGTTCAATATTATTATTATGCCTTGGTTGTTGACTTCAACGACAAAAGAAGTGAGATCTAAATGGGTGCCAAGTTCAACGGTCAGTCCTGAAATTTATTTATAACAACATAAAATATAATTTCTTCTTATAACTGAGGATAATATATTGTAGCCTAAGGTCTGACTTGGCTAGTTTTCACATACGAATTATTATATTCGATGGTTAGTCTCTACCAGCAAGCCCAATTTTCGGAATAATAAAATAAGACACGACAAGTAACAGGTTTAGAACATGCGAAGGCTATAATAAGTATTATGTTCAATGGCTAGTTTCTACCAGCAATAAGCAATAATTCGGATATGAAAACTAGTCAAGTCAGACCTTAGGCTACAATAAATTATCCTAAGTTATAAGAAGAAATGATATTTTATGTTGTTATAAATAAATTTCAGGACTGACCGTTGAACTTGGCACCCATTTAGATCTCACTTCTTTTGTCGTTGAAGTCAACAACCAAGGCATAATATTGAACTTGGCTCTCATTTCACATTTATGTTTTTGATGGGATATCATTACTTTTTGTATATAAATTATTAGTAGGTAATTATTTATAATAAAATTAATTCAAAATGGTTTTTGTTGTGCTACTGTATTTTCTTTAAACGCGATCTAAAACTTTACAGTAGTTATCTAGTATATTTTTGCGACGCTCAGTAACCCATTTTACAGTTCTTTCAGCTTCTAACCTTTTCTACTTTCCAATTTTGTTAATTATGTCATTTCCATTAGTAAACGATAATTATTTTTTTTCATATTAAAACTTCGACGATCTTTTATCTACAACTGGATTTTTTTCAGTATAACGTTTTAGTGCGGCCTTATGCGCCATCTATCGGCAGATAGCGGAACTAAACTACACTTCACTCCATAATAATAGTTAAATGGATAATAAAATTATACAAATTTACCAGTTTCTGATTTATTCCTTTGTATTCACCTAATTACCTATCTGCATGCCAAATTTGAACTTTCTAGGTCACCTGGAACTGGGTTAGAGTTTTGGTCTATAGGTCAGTCAGTGATAAAAATGTAGATTTTTGGACGTTAATATCTAAATAACCGTTTGAAATATGTTTATGAAATTTAGAGCACGTATGTATCTTGCAAGTCTCAATAATATGAGCCCAATTTGACACGTTTATGTGAAATAGTTTTTCAGTTATGAGGTTGTCAAAAGTGGCTCCAAATGGTTCGTGTCAAATTACACACGGTGCTGCTCGCCGTCCTCCTGCTTGAACTCGGCTTGACACGCTACCGCGTGTCTAGATACTTAAGTTTTACGAAGAAAAGCTTCGTGAGTAAAAAAGGAGGTCTAAAAATAGATTGTGAACTGATCGTACCAGCATGCCTGTCAAGCGATAGGCTCAATATACGTCATATTAAGGGGTCCGTAAAGTATACTGGAAAAAGTGTTTATTACCAGAAATGGATTACCTCTGCCCACCCATGCTTGGATAAAAGCGTTGATCATAAATTTTATTTTATTTTTGATTTCAAATGACATTTAAAATTTCTTATGTATTTCCTACTAGTGGTTCTGCGCGGTTTCACCCTTGTAATTCCCGTTACCGTGGGAATACGGGAATAAAAAATTCTTTCATCAATGGAAAATTGATGAAAGAATTTTTTATTAGTTTTCAGTTTATTCGTAACAAACATACAAAAATAACAATCTTTCGTCTTTATAATATTTGTTTACATATATTAAAGGGCCTGCTATCTATAATACCTATATAAATAATATAAATAATACCACGACCCAGATTCCATTCGAGTAGGTACATGTTTTTCAAATGCGAAATGGACAAATCTGAAATTCAACTTGAGAAATTTACATTTTATTGCTAAACACCGCGTTGTTTTTATTCCATTCAATTCCTTTATGGAATTACTTTGTTTTATTAACAGATTACCTAGAAATACAGACAGAATTTCAATGTGAGAAATGATATAGAAGTTTTAAGAATGATTCACAATACACCGGGCCGGGTCCGGGCGTGCCCGGTGTAACGTAAATCAGCCCTTAAAACGCGATTTTTTTTAAATTGCGCTTCATTTTATTAAATCCACAAAATTAAAAATAAACAAACTATTCACAGTTACTTTTTATCATCTGTCAAACAAAACGAAAATTCACCAGAGATACTCTGTGGCGGCATCTTTTTAAGTAGGTACTCAATAATTGCTTGACTTTTTCGATTGTTATATTAAAATCTATTTATTATATACACTTTTTTATGTGTTTTTAGATAATTAGAAAGAAGTATGCAGCGATCGAGTAAAGTGGCGATCCATCGTCTCTGCCTTCCCCTGTGGGATAATGGCGTGAGCTTTGCGTATGATGTAATGTACCCAAAGGGTAAATCGGGACCCTATTACTAAGACTTCGCTGTCCGTCGGTCCGTCTGTCACCAGGCTGTATCTCATGAACCGTGATGGTTAGCTGTTTGAAATTTTCAGCATGATGTATTGTTGTTATAACAATAAATACTTAAAAACACATTAAAATTAATATTTAAGATCGCTCCCATACAACAAAGGTGATTTTTATGCCATTTTTATAGATAATGGTAGGGAACCCTTGGGCGCGAGTCCGTCTCGCACTTCGGCGGTTTTGTTTTCAATTGCACTCTTTAATTTATAAATTCTAATTTAGACCCCGGTCCAGCGATGGGCTCACTACAAAGAATACTGGATGATTTTATTTACCGTCGGGAAAAAAATATGACGTATAAAGTATCTAGAGCCGAAGTTATACACGAGATTAATTGTTAAATATAGTCATGTTTAGTGCAAATTACAAAATCTAGAAAACTACGCACAGTACTACGCGCAGCTGGCGGTTGTAGGTAAAAAAACATTTTTTTAAGTAACATTGCCAAATGAATCTATTACACTTACCTATCACACCCCATTTTTTTCCAGATGGTAAAAAAAGTCATGTCTGTATATTGATTGAACGTGGGTATTTCCAGAAATGGAATGCTTCTGCCTACCCCCTCAGTTATAAAATGTGTGAATTTTTTTATTAGCTTACAGAGAGACCCGTTCATAGATGTCCCACTCAATATGAGTATTTGTACTCTGTAATAGGTAAGCGTGGAATCCCTATTTACTGATGAGAGAATATAAATTAATTTCGATATTGTAATAACATCAGACTTGAATTAAATGAAGCAACTAGTTATTGGTGTTAGTGCTCGAATGGCGCCACCTTTAACTAAAGCTGTGAATTCACTTATTACACAAGAAGAATTTCTAGTAGTGTCCCGTAAGGAAAGGGCTATTTTAAAGCAACACCAGTTTCGGTGGTTAATAAGTTAATTGTAGCTTAGGTTATTGCTTTTCATTTTATTTGTATTTATTATAAATAATATATGTATAAGTCCTTATCCCCGAAGGGATAGGCAGAGGTATTCCATTCCGGGTGATACCCACTTTTTCCAGTATACTTTACGGACCCCTTAATATGACGGATATTGAGCCTATCGCTTGACAGGGATGCTGGTACGATCAGTTCACAATCTATTTTTAGACCTCCGTTTTGGCTCACGAAGGTTTTCTGCTTAAAACTTACGTAATATTATGTATATTTACTATAAGCACGACGGCGCTGCAGAATTATATAGCTACGATAACTTTTTTACGTAAAGACTTTAACCTTTTGACAACACCTCTAGAAAAGCACAATAACCATGAATATGAAATTCAAATATTATTATTATCATCTATATGTTTAATTGTATAAAATAATTGGGTCAATCCTATATTCTCGTACCACAGGTACGCAAAAAATTAACTAAAACATTACTAATCTTTTAATACATCATCTATGCTACACAAACAACATCGTTCCATTTATCATCGAATCCTCTTACATCTCAACATCCATCTGCGATCCGGATAACAATACATCTCGGAATGTCCCGTAACCAATCACGATTCGGGACATCTCGTGTGTCCGCAGCCTATAACAAATACGAATAATAAATAACGTGGATTTATTGTGTGTGCTTAAGTATCGAACTACAACGACACCACATCGCAGCGACAAAATGTGGTGAAGTAGTGGTTACGTGTGAATAGTGTTGTAGTTTTTTGCAGTTGCGTTGTGGTAGCGACAAAATTTCGTTGTGTCTGCGATGTGGCCGGTCGCTCGCTGGTAGTTCCGTTGCATTGTGGTTGCGATGTTGTAGGTATCACTTACGCGTTCGATAATGACGGCAAAATGTGAATTAGACTACTAAAAAAACTGTTTATTTCGTAATAATAATAATATTTATTTCATAGCTTAAGCCTCCGGATATGCATTAGAGGGCATACTTGGATTCATTAGGTGGCTATTTAAATAGGTGGATCTCTGACTCCTCAACTAGGATGCCCTGTATTGTAGGAGTCAGCGGCCCTCACAATTGGGTTTCGGTAACACAAAATTTATGTTTATTGACGTAAAAATAGCATGCATTTTAAATTAAAAAGATTTTTGAGTTATGGAGTCTACTATTAAATTATACAATATTATTCTTAGTTATTTAACTCGTATTGTTAAGTAAGTATTTATTATTTATTTCTTTATCAAATTATGAATTTATTTATTGTACAGAAGAGATTGCAACAGATGAGGTAGGTATATAGAAAGAAAAAAGACACAACAGGCAGTAATTATTTCTTTTATTGGTGTACAATAAAGAGTTGTTACTTACTTACTTACTTACTGATTATTATTATGCTATTAATGCAATAATTAGGTACAAATGAAAAGTATCAGCAACATGCTTCGTCAAAATCAATACAGTTTCGAAGATCAGCAACAGGCTTCGTCAAAAATATACTTAAATAGAATAGAATTATTACCTACCAACCTAAATTACAGGCAAAAAACTTCTTCTAAACCCTGACCACGCGGCGCGGTGCCTAGAATACTTGCTGCATTCCCCCTCTGGATTGCTAAACTAATCCGCTGGCGTAAGAAAAAGCCAGCTCTTGGGTCACCAGAAGTTTCAATGAGGCGCGCAGACAACATTCTTACAAGTTCTCGCGCCTCCGAGCCCCAAGGACCAAGTGTCTCTACTGCAAAAGGTAAAAATAGGTATCCCTCACCGATATTCGCATACTTGCGTCGTTTAAGGGATTCAGCATCGGCTGCGGCAGCACCCGCTCTCAAGGAAGTTGCAGTGACATGCGATGTCGCCAATGTGTCTACACAGGTGGCATCCCATTCTAGAGATCTACCCAGCTTCCACGGTCCCAGATTCATCCCATCAGGACGTTTACCGTCGGTACGAAGAATCCCTGTTGGTTCGAGTATAGCAGGTACATTAGCAGTGGATAAAGCCCTATGAATGATATCATTCAATGCGGCATGCCGTGACAACCGACCCGCGCTCCTGGCACAAGAGAGACCATGATGTCCCAAGCTATTCACTTGTTCACCACAAATACAAGTATGTGGGTGTACAATCCTGGCACCATAAGTCTCAAGCTAACAGAGATAGTTGGACTAGTATTGTCTAGTAAATTTCCTACATTGTAAGATGGTAAAGCCTGAAGCCAGAAACCTGATTCTTTTTGATTGACAGCCAAAAGACGTGCACGATCCCTTTCGTCTACACTACTGTCAAGTAACTGCTGCTTCACTAACTTGCTCATAGGTTCATCCCAATCTCTTTGTGAAAGTAGATTTTCTGGAACGTCACAATTTGGGCATGCCTCGCATCATGCCATCTTGGCTTCAGCCAAGTGTGCCAAATCAACGGTACCCAAAGATGAGTTAATGATTTTTCCGAAAAGATTTTGCACACTGTAGCCAGAAGACAAAAAAGCTGGGAGCGAAACATTGGAGACTTTACGAATACCTAAACCACCGAAACGTATGGGGAGTGAAGCTTGAGACCATATACGATCATCCATGTGACAATTTAATACCTGTGTCAGTACCTCTTGAACTAATTTGTCTATAGTAGTCAAAAGTTCATGAAATTTCCAAATATGAGTGCAGCGAAGAAAATAATTAAATTGCGGAGCAAAAAGGCAAAACCGTATAAGAAAAAGAGCCATAGGCTGATTAATGTGTAGAAGTCGTTCCGAAGATCTATTAAATTTTGAAATTTGGTCATTCATAAAAGTAGGAATTGACTCGTCCAAAATTGGGGCACCTAAAATACGTAACTTTTCTTCGGTAACCAAATTTATTCCCGGTGACAAGGCCTCAAACTGTGAAATTATGTCATTTTTTCGTTGTGCAGTTACAGAATTTAAAATATATAGCTCACATTTAGAAAAATTGAAACTCAGACCAATACAATTAAATTCATTGATTAAATTATGCAAATCATTTAAAACTGTCGAACAATCACCTCCTAAAGTACTGTCGTCTGGGTACCATACATTAAACTTTGAATTTAATTTCGATATAATTGGATTAATAGCTAGACTGAAAATTGCAGATCCTAGGGGATCACCCTGTTGGCACCCAACTGCTGACTGGAGAAAATGGGTTTTGTAGGCCAAAGTTGATGGTTGACTGTAACACTGCCATAAATATTTATATATCAAAGGAATCTCTTCTTTGGATTGGCATAAAATAGCTCCCCTATCAATGGTGTTGAAAGCGTTCTCAATGTCCACTTTTAAAAGAACTTCACCACCATCATTAATGACAAAGGTGCGAGCAGCATGAACTGCAGCCTCGCAACCACCTTTCGAGCCAAATCCTAACTGCTTAGGCTGAAATTTACTCGAGAGTGATGGAGCAATATGTTTGCAACAAATTTTTGAAACCATCCTACGTACAGTAAAACCAACAGCTATTGGCCTTTTTCCCCCATCCTTCTTTTTTAAGGCGCACAGATTAGCACCGTATAATATACGAGTTACATTCACTGGTACTTGTCCTGACAACATAACATTAGCGAGGGATGTAATATTAGATAATAAAGTCTGACCAACATCCCCCGTCACTCCAATTAAATCCTTGAGATGCTGGGGTGTAAGACCGTCTAGACCCCCAGCTGAACCATTCTTAAACGACATTAATGCGTTACGAACATCGTCTAAAGTAGCAAGAAGAGAGGACTCGTCCGGTAAGGGAGCATCAGGTAGCTGTGTAGATGCTGCAGGAAGTGGATGTTTTGACTGTAAAGATTTTAATGTCTCATCTGTGTCAGGGGCTAACACGTCATCAGAAAAAAGCAAATTAGCCGCCCCTTTCAAATCACCATCATTGATTTTAGCTTCAACCATTTTAATAGAGGATTTGCCAGATTTTTTTCTAGACGACAGATTTCATTGCGATGGTAAACTATTGTTAGAACAATTATTTTTAATTTTTTGAGTCAAAGATCCACTATTACTTTTATTTCGGTCAACGTGTAAAATTTTGTATGCAAATGTAAATAAATGTTGCCAAGATTCGTCTGAATTATCGCCAAGTATTTTTAAAATTTGTATGGCTACAGAAATCCTAGCTCCACGAGGGATTCTTTTAATCAATGGGAAATTATTCCTAAGATAGACTAAAGTTTGTTCCAAATTATTTTGTAAACTTGAAATAGAGGCACCTGAGTTTGCTTGCGAATTCGAAATTAATTCAGTTCTATGTACCCTCCCAGTATGGATGTTTAGTCCCCTCCTGCCTCGAAAAAAACGTGGCTGGGAACACTGTTCACAACGCACGTAGTCTGAAGATACTTGATCATTTTGCGAATTTGTGGGAGCCTGCGACATGATAAATTATGTAATAAAATAAATGACGTTAGGTACTTGATCAAAATATGAATTAAAATCGAAAATATTAAATCATTCCAAGTATTAAAATATTATTAAAATTTAAATCCAAAATGTCATTTAGTGTAAAATATAAATAACAGTAAAATATTAAAAAAACACAATCTATAAAAATATCTATTAATAATAATAATTAAAAAAAAAACTATAGGTACTGCATGCATAAAAATAACAAATCGGAATCTGCAACACGCTTCGTCGTGAAATTTAAAAGTAATTGTAAAAAAAAAACAAACCAAACAAAAAAACAAAAAATACAGTTCGTACTACTTCACAAGGATCGAACCCTCTGCTCCTTGGTTGAGATGCCGTATGGTTACATAACACACCAGCGACGCAACTGTGGAGTTTAATCGAAATCTGCATACAATTAGTGTTGAAACTCGTATTGGTGCATGTTTGAATGGGTGGGTAATGCGATGAAATCATTCAATCGACTACCTTATCTTATTTCTTGTTGTGATTACAGCCCATTGTAAATTAAGTATTTTGGGGCATTTTCACTAATAAAACAGAGTTGTACTTGCGTAAGCAATGTGTTGATGCTGCTCACTCCATAAAATCTAGGTAGGTACATTCCAACAACGATTACATCCATGACACAACACCAAACGCATAATTCTTCTCGCACCACAAAAATTCACAAAACTCACTAAACATCCTCCTTGAAGTGTTAATAATAATAGCACTTGGATAATAAGCGCCTAAAAACTCAATCACTATACTGTTATTGTACTTGTGCTGATTCAAGCATTTTTATATAAATTATTTCGCGGAGCTAATGTTGACACGGCCGCGGTAGGTCTTACTTACTTATTTCTTATAATATTATACTAATTATTTTCAATACAAGATATGTTCGCCCGCCCACCTGGTGTGGCTGTGGTACGTTTGAGCCGACATTTATAATCTGTTATGGATATTCAAGCTTTATGCTTCATAATAAGGCGACATGCCGGAGATTAATGTTAGGCTACACAATATGGTGGAATTAACGAGTATTCGGGCCCATTTGTGTAAACTAGGCCTTTGTGCTTTTGTTCTCTATCTAGGTCAATCTAATCTCGTAACTAATAATGCCTTCGGATCCTAAAATCATTTGATTTTTGGACATATTCATGATCAAAAGATACTTAGGTATTGCTTACAGTAGGAACTCGCAATGGGTTCACCACCTTTCTCTTAAAGGAATCCCAAAAATTTACTGGTGAAATAAGATATTTCCAGGAATGGAATATCTCTGCCAAACTCCTCGGAGGTTTTTTTAAAACTCCTTTTTAGGGTTCCGTACCCAAAGGGACTCTATTACTAAGATTCCACTGCTGGATTATTTGTGTCCATCTTGTTATATCGTATAACTAATAGTATAACTAGGTGGATAAGCCCGTCCGGTCGTACGTCCGTCCGTCTGTCTGTTAATGGGCTATATCTCATGAACCAATAGCAAATATGTATTCTTATAGTCGCTATAAAAAAAACTAATTGAAATAAAGTTATTTATAAAGTAAAGTTGTCTGCTTAAATTTTTTTTAGTTGTATGGGACCTTTCCTGTGCGAACCCTTGCACTTGGCCCGTTTTTACTATCTGAAGTGAATGCGATACAATCATAAAAATGACAAGTACTCATACTCGTAGGTATTAATAGGTATTCATTTGCTGTTTTTTTGCAAAAGCATAGTAAAGAGCAGTGATAGCCCTGACGGTTGAAGAGCCGGCCGAAAATCAGTGAGGCTCGGGTTCGAATCCTGGCATGTACAAATGAGTTTTTCAAAAACATACGTACATATTTATCACTAGCTCGACGGTGAAGGAAAACATCGTGAGGAAACCCGCAGGTCTCAGAATTAATTCTGAGACATGTGTAAATAGACCCGGTCCGGCGATGGGCTGGATTTGACGTTATAGGACAAGTTCAAAATATTTTTTAAACAAAATAACCGTATCTTCATTTTCATTTTTTCTGTCTGTCCAACTGTCCGGGGTTAAAGGGTGTGTTATACGTCCAAATGTAATTTTCCAACTCTCATGCACATGCTGGCTGTACCGAGGGTCGACAAATCCAGAAGTCGACGAATACAGAATTGGTCACAAACAGAAATAGTCATAACCAGAAGTGGGCATAGTAAGAAATGGACAAATGCAGAAAAGGTCGTAAAAAGAACTTGTCCTATAACGTCAAATCTTGTCTTGCAGAGATGCCTTGTCGACTGCCGATATATCCAAGTGTTGAGATGCCTTTACGATGCCGCAACTATGACCGTCCAAATACAAGGTCAGAGCACAAGACCAATCCATCTGCACAGAGGGGTAAGACAGGGAGATGTCATCTCTCCGAAACTGTTTACCACTGCGTTGGAGGACGTCTTCAAGACGCTCGATTGGAACGGACGGGGTATCAACATCAACGGGCAATATATCTCTCACTTGCGATTTGCAGACGACATAGTCATCATGGCAGAATCTCCGCAGGATCTGGAGGTAATGCTTAACAGCTTGGACAGTTCTTCAAGACGTGTGGGACTGGGGATGAACTTTGGGAAAACCAAAGTGATGTACAACAATCTTGTCTCCCCATGTCCCGTGGTCGTAAATGGCATTACTCTCGAAGTTGTGCAAGAATACGTATACCGTGGTCAAACCATTCAACTCGGCCGGCACAACTTCGATCGAGAGGCCACCAGAACAATTCGTCTGGGCTGGGAAGCATTCGGGAGGCTGCGTCATATCTTTGGGTCAGCGATCCCACAGTCTCTTAAGACCCGGGTCTTTAACCAGTGCGTCCTACCCGTAATGACATAAGGAGCCGAAACGTGGACACTCACCGTTGGACTGGTCCACAAATTCAAAGTCGCTCAGATTGCAATGGAACGCGCGATGCTCGGGGTTTCTCTGCTCGAAAGAATTCGAAATGAAGTCATTCGACAGAGAACGAGAGTCACCGACAACGCGCAGAGAATCAGTACGCTGAAGTGGAAGTGGGCCGGTCATGTCTCCAGGCGGACTGATGGCCGCTGGAGTCGACACGTATTGGAGTGAAGACCGCGCTTAGGCAAACGAAGTGTAGGGCGCCCTGCGGCACGATGGACCGACGACCTAAAGAAGGTTGCTGGCAGTGGATGGATGCGGGCTGCCCAAGACCGGAATGGTTGGCGCTCCTTGGGGGAGACTTTCGTCCAGCAGTGGACAGCAATTAGCTGAAATGATGAAAAATGAAATGAACGTCAAATCCCTCTCTCTGCCTACCCCCTCGGGAATAAAAGGCGTGAGATTATATTATATTATTAGTAACCGGAATGGAGCCACGGCAAAAGTCTACTTTTGTATAAATACGATATTATAGGAATTACGAAAGTAAGTGTAACTAAAACTTCCTAGAAAAGGAAAGTGACCCTTACTAATGTAACGAGATTTCTATACAATTCCCTCGGAGCTATGGAAAAATAAGTAATGTACTTAATTGTAGCGAGAAATTATGAAGGTTTATTATTATACTGAAAGGCAACTAGACGACACGGCGGAGTTACTAAGAATTGTAAATAAGAAAGCTAGTAAAGATCAATTGGCATTGACTAATATGGCAGAGAGCGACGGCGCGACGTAGTCAGTTTCTTAGTCAAGGTCTACATTTATTTATTGACATAAGAGCAGTGATAGCCTTACGCTGAAAAAGCCCGCTTCTCATGATGATAATCAATGAGGCTTGGGTTCAAATCCTGGCATGTACCACTGAGTTTTTCAAAACTTAAGTACATATTCATCAAAAGCTCAATGGTGAAGAAAAACATGGTGAGGAAACCCTTAGGTCTCAGAATTAATTCTGAGGCATGTGTAAAAGACCAGGTCCGGCGATGGGCTCACCACCTATCACATTTAGGGTCCAAAGAATATCTCGTAAAAAGTGGGTACCTATATCCAGAAATGGAATACCTCTGCCTACACTCTCGGGGATAAAAGGCGAAAGATTTTTTATTTTATTATATCTCTTAGAAAAATTTAATAACAAGAGACTACACTCGTCCATTGAGATTGTTCGAATGTAAACAGCAACCTATCTGCACCAACGAGTTGCTGGTTCCAAATGCAGTATACCCTGAGAAGAACAAGCTACAAACTCAAAGCAGCTCTTTTTAACTTCATGTCTTAGCAATAATTATTATAGTAAGAGATCCGGCAGCAAAAAAGTGTAGGGATCGAGTATATGCTACAAACCAAATTTTTATGATTGCATATTTATGATTAGGAGAATATATATCTACCGGGGTGCCTATATCTATCGAAATATGGTCGCTAGTATTTTTGATTCACGGCGCAATATACATAAAGACTCTGATTTTTCAGTCTTTATGTATATTGCCTTTCCGCCCGGAGAGATGAAAATTAAATTAAGTTGAAGTGAAATTAACATTCAAATGATATAATAATTGAAATTAGAAGGTAGTACGCCAGTGTCAGTTACAGTTACGTAACGAAAGTGTGGCTGTAAGTAGCTTACACTTAACTGAATTCTAACTTAAGTTTCTAACTTACTCGTAAACAAGTTAACGACCCAACATTCACGGTTGACGAAGCTTGAAGAAAATTTAAGCTAGTTACTTTAGAGCTTACCCTCTAGTGTGTAAAGTCCCTTATCGTATCAATGAGCTTAGAGATAAACGAATAGTTCACGGTATCGAAATTCATTAAAAATGTTATACCTATCCCAAAACACCCCTAATGACGAATTTAAAAAAAAGTGAAGCTTTATTAAGTACTACAATGATGACGTCAGAGCTTTATTTTACACTAGCTTTGCTCTTTGGCTTTGCTCGCGCACGTTTATTCCACCCCCTTAGGGGTTGAATTTTGCAAAATCCTTTCTTTGTGGATGCCTACACTGTATAAGCTGTCTATGTGCAAAATTTTAAGTCTCTAGACCAAGCGCTTTAGGCTGTGCGTTGATACATATAGATTTTGCATTGTAAATTTTCATTTTGACAGATCATAAAAAGTAAATGCATAAAAAAAAGGATTTCATTGGTAAGTACATGAATTTTATACATCGACACAATCTTTACTTGCGTGTGGTCAGAGTAATTTTGTACTAGATTATTATCTTTCATAGAATTTTCTAGACCTATAAAAAAATACTATCTGTTAGTAATCTAGGCAATCTATGCAAAGAAGCACGATTAAGCGCTTGAAAGTAGTCCTATGATCAGACACGTTTTATCTTACCCAATAAATAATAAAATGCATCTGATAATGACCTATCTGCCTGGCCCCAGGGTTTATGCTCAGAAAATATCAGTCTGCATATTTAAATTTATTACCTAGATGATGATAAAGCAATCTATAGAAAGTAACTGGTATTTTTACAAGCATTGCGGTGCAGTCGGCACTTGATGGATAGATTGGTATGATATACAACGCGTCACAGATTAAGCGCAATTCCTCATATACCCCAATTAGTATAATTATTAATATAAAAAAAAATATGCATTCGTAGTTTACTTTTGTGTAACCAAATTTCTTAAATAAAAGAGCAGTAATAGTGCGGTTTCAAGAAATTCAGTTATGCTAATTTAATTAATTTTTCGGAAAAAAATTAAGTACACATTAAAAATAGCTGAAATCGATTAAATAGTCGATACTGAACAACCTAATTTAAGGAATTGCGCTTATTCTGTTACATGTTGTATATACACCGTGTCCAATAAATTCGAATACACTTTCAAAACTCAATAAATAAAAAACTATCATACTTATGTTAAACATAAGATGTATTATTATTAAAATAACATTTCTTTTAACAAATATAACAGATGTTTTGGTATAATTCTACCTTTGACCTTCGTCACTAGCTTCAAACGTTTTTCAAACCCGTCTCACGCGGCACGCACAGCTTCCATCGGCATTTCCTTCCAAATGCGCTGTATAACTTTCTTAAACTTCTCAAGATTTGCGATTTTGTAGTTATTTAGCTTCAACAGCATGTATGTCCATACAAAAAATCCAAATTATTCAAATCTGGTGAGCTGGGAGGCCATTCATTCTTGGGTAGGAAGTCAGTCAAATTGGCTTTACACCATGCTTGAACAACGTTTGCTGTATCTGATGTTGCTCTATCTTGTTGAAAGATGTAATAATCAACTTCAAACATGTGACTTAGACTCTGTGCTACGGTTTTCTCCAAAACTTCCGCCTTGTAATATTCAGCGTTGATTTTATCACCCTTTTCACAAACAGTTTCTCATTGGAAAAGACGAACTCGTCCCCAGCGTGCCAGGATAGTATTGTTTTTGCTCTATCTAACCTTTTTTTTCTTACAAGCATTTGATACGCCATGAACTTTCCGTTTTTGATAAACCTGACACCCAAGGTCAATTTTCAAAATATTATGCACCGATCCCCTTGGAATTTTCAAATCAACCCCGAGTTTTCGTAAAGAACGATGGTGTTTTCGTCGAATCCACTCCCTTGCAATCTTCACTACCTGGATGTCCGTGCTGAACGAGGCTTACCAGATCTTTGTCGATCCTTTAATGAAGGACCTTTTTATGGTTTTGTAAACAAAATCACATTTGATCCAGAGAGGTTTCAAAGCCTTAAAAATTGCACCATGCGTTTCGCAACTTAGAAATTGTTTAGCCAACTTCTCCTTGAAATTGCTTCATTTTGAAGTTTTTGACAAAATAACTAGCCAAAAATATATGTCAGCATTTTTTTATATTTTTATTTTGCAGTCGTATATATATATAGACAATAAACTGTTAAAGAAAGATTCTCTCCAAAAAGTTTTTTTTATTCAGAATAAGTGCCTTTAAAACTGTATTCGAACTTATTGGACACGGGTTAGGTGGATATTAGGACCTACCAAAATATCTGAGCACAAACAAAAAATTGTTTTTAATTCCCATGGGAATAAGGAATTTAAAAAACGGAAAAGTGTGAGTCGGAATAGAGTAGTGCTCGAAGGGTTCCGTACTCGTACAATCTCATCAATTCTCTATCTATACTAATATTATAAACAGAAAAGATTTTTATTTTTGTATGTTTGTAACGAATAAACTCAAAAACTACTGGCCCGATTTTAAAAATTCTTTCGCCAATGGAAAGCTACAATATCCCTGAGTAACATAGGTTATATCTCATCCCAGTATCCCCACGGGAACGTGAACTACGCGGGTGAAACCGCGCGGAACAGCCATAACACATAAACACATTCAAGTCGTGACCGTTACACCGGGAAAGCATTAGTAACGGACAGTCAAACAGATATACCGCCTGCCTCTGACTGTAACAATGAACTATTGATGTGTCTTGAAGACGACTCTATTGCCTACACATACATAGGTATACATACATGGTAGGACACAATTTACACACCGTTATTTAGTAACTAGGCAGAGCCTGTACTATGGGTACTAAACAACTGATAAATCATCCTATCCTACTAAAATATTATAAATGCGAAAGTTTGTGCGGATGGAATTATGAATGTATTTAAGGATGTATGTTCCTCTTTCACGCAAAAACTACTGAATCGATTTTGATGAAACTTTACAATTATATAGCTTATACATCAGAATAACACATAGGCTATATTTTATCCCCGTATTCCTACGTAAACGGGAACTATACGCTGGTGTAACCGCGGGGCGCTGCTAGTACTTAAATAAATAAACACCCAGACACGAAGCTTAATGCTGGCCCAGAGTGGGGATCGAACCCGCGACCTCCGACTTAGCAAGCGGGGTCACTACCAACTGAGCTAACTGGCCCTTCGACATAGATATCAATATCGATAAGCTAAGTTTGCGATATTTTGAGGACAAAACAAAATCATTTTGGAGTCATTTTAATACTAAAAAAGTTTCTCAAAAACACCACTGTACAGTCAAGAGCACGTGGAGCTTGAGACATTGGACTCTGTAACGTTCTTATTACAATCGCCTTAGAGGTCAGACTCGCACTACAAGTGTAAAGCTTCATGTGCTGACTGTACTAATAGACAGACAATTGAAAACGCCATATGGGTGAGGCCGCGAATTTTTCCACTTTTCGTGACCTTCAAAGAAACCTTCTTGTTTTTCATAGAAAGTTATAAAATAAAGATTTCCTTGATTTTTTTTAAAAACTATATGGTCTTTATCTAGCTTGGCCAGTTATCAAAGTCTCAATATTGTGGTACACAACCGTATAAATTGAAGAATCTCATAAAAAAAATGGGAAAAAATGTGTAAAACCGCCGTGCTTTTTGGTACCCTGCGCACTTTCGAAGATAATAAAAAAAAAGAACTTTGCTAATGTTGGTCAATTATTATTCCTACGATAAAAGCATATAAATCTACGCAAATTATAAGAAATGCTTGTAACTAGAGCTATTTAATATTGTCATTTTACTAATTTGTATAATTGATTGCGATATCATACTATTGCGCGACTTTTGTTGCGCAACCAATATTTAATTACAGTTTGTCAGTCACATTTTGTAGATTTATGTTCTTTTGAAATGGCAACACCGATGCGTCTTATCTATGGAAGCAAACATGACAGGTGCCATATTGAAGAAGATATTGTGTCAAACTTGTGGTGAAGTGCAGTGGTCACTGTTTACGTGAGCAAGTTTTTTCGCAATTTTAAAGGTAAACTTGAGATTTTTGCAAAGATTTTAACTGCGCTTGATTCTTAAAAACGCAGGGGATGTTATAGTGCTTATTTTAATAGAAAATATTCATAAATTGTGGAGTAACGCTTGTTTACTTTTGCGCGTTTTTACTTTTGCGCTACTTTTTCGTCACTATTGCGCGACCAGTTGCGAAAATATTGCATCACTACTACTGCGCTACCAAAATAAGGTCGTGGTACACTAGTTTCAGAAACATTGCACATTTTTTTCGTTTTATTTTTAGATTCTCTTGGAAGTATACCCACCTACTGTTATCCTACTAATATTATAAACGCGAAAGTTTGTGAGTAGGTGTGGATGTGTGGAAGGATGTATGGATGTTAGTTACTCTTTCACGCAAAAACTACTGAATAGATTTTAATGAAACTTTACAATAATATAGCTCATACATCAGAATAAAACATAGGGGTAGGGTAGGGGTAGGAATTTTATTTAATTTTTCACCCTATACACACAACTTCAAGTACCTAGTTTTTGTGGCTCGATATACTCCAACCTTTATAATTTTGCACGACTATTTTGCGATACAACTTTTACGTCACCGTCACGCAATCTTATGCGTCACTGCTGCGTCATTTATGGCAAAATTCGCGGCCTCACCCATATAGGCGTCTTGACTGGAGAATTCGATTCCGGTCCCAGTTTCTAGTCCCGGGATTCCAGGAATGTAAACAGACAATCCGGGATATTGGATGTATACAAGAACACAGCTTTTATTTCTGTTCTTTTATTTTTTACAGCGTAATTAAATAGCTTTAGTTTAATCAGTGAAAAAGAGAAATATTAAAAAATATACTAGTCGCCATTAAGATTTTCGAAGGTTTCCCTCGATTTCTTTGGAACTCCATCATCAGATCCTGGTTTCTTTAGCATCCTTTTGTTATCTACTTTCCAACAAAAAAAGAATAATCAAAATCAGTTCATAAACGACCAAATTATCCACGAACACACATAAAAAATATATTCTAAATTGAGAAACCTCCTCCTTTTTTGAAGTCGGTTAAAAAAGATTGACAGTTGTGTTTTTGTAGATATGTATTTAATAAATAAATAAATAAAATAAAAAAGCATTTATTGCTGTTACAGTTTAGTTTTACAAACTATATCAAATTACATAAACATGCCAAAACTTAAATACTAAGTTCCTTAAGGAATTAAATTAAATATCGGCAAACGGTGGTTGTGGCACCGGGTTGTGGTATCGCAGCTTGTCCTTCGACAAAGGCCTCCTCTAAAGATTTCCACTGTGTCCTGTCCTTTGCTGTACGCGTCCATGTAGTACCAGCTATTTTTATAATGTCGTCCTCCCATCTTTTACTCTGTCTACCTCTATTCCTTTTACCATCTCGTGGATACCATTCAGTTATTAAACTGGTCCATTTCTCCTTTTTCTCTCTGATCGTATGTCCAGACCATCGCCATTTTAGTTGTTTGTAAGTTGTGTATGCGATCTTAAATATGTATTTACCTACTATTAAATTGAAAAACACATTTTCTACGTTGGATAAAAATAACCCAAATCATTCCTGTGTGCATATTTTTTACACTCGCGACCTATTGCCCTGCCCCACTTTATAGTGCCTCCATTAATACTGGGCGCACACCCCTTAACCAGGGCTGTCAACCGTGAATTAGATTTAGATTGAAAATACCTGCTAAATCTAGCCATTTTTGACAATGCTTTTAGCAGTGGTCCTACGTTTTCAGAGCGAGACTGAGATTAAGTTAATATAATACAATACATTTATAATTAATAGATTGTGGGACACAATTTTCACGTACTTAAATCCCAAAACTAGCAGAGCCTGTACAATGGGTACGGACGAACCACTCGTAAATATAATATAAGTAATAAATAACTTGTGAATTCCCCAGCACAAAGCAAACATTCTTCATGCACTCAAATGTTGACTTCGAGCAGGAATCGAACCCACTACCTTCCACTCAAAGCAGCTGAGTCACTACGAGTTCCAACTCAGCCAATGAGATAAATAGAGCAAGTTTTTGTAGCGACCATCGTAAAACGCATACATATCTATTCATATAACAATAAATAATTCAGTGTTGTTAGAAATGCTAACCCAAATCAGATCAGGTTATCCATACCTTTATATTAATCCTTATCCAAATAAATCATTTCGTATTCAAAACTATTTCAATACCTGTAGGAATTTAATATAGTATGATCATTTCATCTCTACAGCCCCTCGTAAGAGTCGAGAACAAGATATAAGACATAAACTGTTTTAAAAATTGACTTGATAAACATTTTGAACAATGAACACAAGACGTGCTGTGATATACACGCATCAGCTCCAGAGCTGCTAGTGTATTTATTAAATAATAATAAAATCTTTAAGCATGCTAAAAAACATGAAAAATGGTGTAGGTATATAACACTAGCAGTTCTGCTCGGCTTCACCCGCGTAGTTCCCGTCTCCGTGGGAATACGGAAATAAAATATAGCCTATGTCACTCAGGGATATTCTAGCTTTTCATTGGTGAAAGAATTTTTAAAATTGGTCCAGTAGTTTTTGAGTTTATTCGTGACAAACATACAAAAATCCAAAAATACAAACGGATAGATAGGTAGATTATACCAATATAAAAATGTGTATTTTAATGTTATCTATTTTTGCAATCTAGGTTAGGTTTATAGATGACAGCCCTATCTTAACTCATAAGTGGGGTATCGAAGATACCTACATCAGGGTTGTCACTTCAGATATTGCTCGTATCTTTGGCACAGCGCCCGTATACTGGTACAGTCGGCCACAATCTGATAGTTGTTTATATTTTCTGACAAAATAAAATTGTCTCATAGCACGACATGTGTTGTTAATGGCAAGTTACGAATTCACTAGCCTATTCCCGCGTCTTCAGTCGACAGACAAATTATTTCCGACAACATAAATTTAAAGTTAAATTTCGAAAATGTTTTAATCTTTAATGCCTTAATTAAGAATAAAAAATCTAATTCAGATTAGGTATAAGCTTTTTTATGAGCACTTCCGTCATATGTCAGAGTTACTGGTTCCTCTCTTTTTCTACGGTTGTTTCAGGTAGTTTATCTAAGATTAAGACAAAATAATCAAAAAGTCCAAAAAAATCTCAATATAAGGACCAGGCTACATGTGTTATATATAGTGCCGTTTAGTACTGCGAAAGAGGTCATTGCCCCTTCAGAAGTACGTCATCTCTTTCCTCACGTATATTCCTGTATTTTTGTTTTTGTTGTTTAATCTAATGCGTTACTTATGATTTAAAATTTTCATGACAACGTGATTTTTACGATATATGCTACTATAGATATACTACTTCTTAATAACATGGCATATTATTACTAGTGAGGGGTGCCTAATCGAATCGTGGGGTATATAATCAGTATCCGCTTTTGCAGTGCTAAATGATAGAAATAAACTAAGGCCATGACTATTTTGAGGATCCTATTAAGGTGAAATGCTCCTCCATCGTGAAAAGGAAAGATCTTCTGACAAGCGAGGTAATCGTGCCTGGGGACAGAGGTCCAATGATTAGTGTTGGACAATTCTATCTATATTTTATTTTATTGTAGTCAATAAGCCATGTCAGAAAACTTATGTAAGATGTTCTAAGTAGGACCAATAGATGTCGCTACATCGCAGTAGGTCTAACATACCTGCAAACGTATGTTTTTCTTTTTATTGTATACATTTTTGTTGCTTTTTATTCGGCCAATTATTTCCTAATTTGCGATCTACCCTCGACATGACGGGCTATGGCAGAATATCAGCGGTAGTGGACTGTCCACACTCAATGCTGAGTCTTGTCTACGCTGTAAAGCTATTGACATTAAGTTTTGTGCTCAAAGAATTAAGACAAATCTCTCTCTCTCTCTCTCTTTCTTTTTTTCTTTCAAAAGCGTAAATGTTATTTAGTAAACGACACGTAGAACATAGATTCACAATCGTGTAGCGGACTGTACGTAGCGCGCGGAAGCGGTTGGACATGATATAGGATGACAACCCTCGTGAAAGGTTTTACCCCGTATTTTTTGGAATAACCAATGTATAGCTATCCAGTGGTTCACCGACTACTACACCACCGACTATTTTTCCTTTTTCTATGAATACTCTTAATTTTGTAATGGATTGCGGTCTTGGCAAAGAGATTAAAATATAATAGGGCATAGAGGGGGCATTTGGAATATTTTCATACGAAACTTTGTAGCATGTTTCAAGCTCAAGCGTCATGTCATTTAGTATGAACGCGAGCTGTCATTCGAAAATTGAAAGAAAATTGCAAGTCGAAATTGTACTAGACTTATTCCACTTGGAATAACTTTTGGCTTCAAATTTTCCTCGCTTTGTCCCCTCTATGCCCTATTATATTTTAATCTCTTTGGGTCTTGGTTATTTTATTTCTTTAATACATCTCAGCTTTGTTGGTACGAAATAAATATTCGGTTGGTTTCTTTCAAAAGATAACATCAGCTCATTAGTTGGTGGAAATACATACTAATATTATGAATAAGAAAGTAATTCTGTGTGTTTGTTTACCTTTTCAATCTTTAAGGAATTTGACATTAATATATCTTGAGAAAGGATATAGGGATTCTGCTTTTCACTGACTAAAATTATTTTGGGTTAGTCCTGTCTTTGTCTTACCTAAAAAAAAAGGGATAGAAGAGAACCTACCGAATTTAGTCCTGTCAGGTTGTGTTTTAGTCGTGACTTCTTTACTTTTTTTAAATTGTTTTCAGATACTTGTCGCTGATGTTATGCTAAAATTTTTACCGAATATTACATTCTCCGCACGCAGTTTTTTTCTTTACTTGGACATTGGCGAAAGTCACCAAAACCACGGCGAAAAGCCACTATCACCTAAAAGAAGAAGAAGAAGACTTCTTTACTTATATAAACACGATTAAATGCGTTAGTTGACATGACTAATTTTAATTTGACAGGACTAAATATCTCTCGTCTCTTTTCTTCTCTAGGAGTAAGAAAATGACAGGAGTAGGTAAACTAAAATAAGTTTAGTCTATGTAAAGCAGAATCAGCACCAAAGGCTACTTTTCATCTTTTTAAGACATTATAATAAATAGTTTTGTTGGACCAGGATTCTGTTACACATGCCTGGAACCTGTGGGCTTCTTCGCGATGTTTTCCTTCAACATCAAGTGATAAATATTTACGTTGTTTTGAAAAACGCATTCGGTCACGCCTTGATGAACCCGCGTCCGTAAGAGACCCTTCCAAAACGAAAAAAAAACCACGTCTTGCATCCCCGAGGGGGTTGGCAGAGGTATTCCATTTCTGGATATACCCACTTTTCACGAGATATTCTTTGGACCCCAAAACATGATAGGTGGTGAGCCCATCGCCGGACCGGGTCTGTTACACAAGCTTCAGAATTAATTCTGAGAACTGCGGGTTTCCTCACGATGTTTTCCTTCACCGTCGAGCTTTTGAAAAACTCATTGGTACATGCCAGGATTAAATAACCTGTAGGTATAACAAGTACCCACTAAACAACTTGACTTGCCTGTTGGCTGAGTTGGTAGTGACCCTGCCTTCTGAGTCAAAGGTCGCGGGTTCGATCCCCGATCGGGGCCAACATTTGTGTGCATGAACATGTCTGTTGGCTGCGTGTCTGGTCGTTTAATATTTATTTAATTATGTTTATCAGTGGTTTAGTACCCACAGTGGCCACAGTACAGGCCGTGCCTAGTTGGGGACTAAATAACCGTGTGTGAATTGTGTCCTACAATTTATATTATTCTTATTATTAACTGATAAACATACCTAAATAATTAAATTAAATAAACACCCAAACACGAAGCCAACAGACATGCTCATGCAAACAAATGTTGAAAGCGAGAGAATCGTACCCGCTACCTCCAACTCAGAAGGCAGGGCAGGGTCACTACCAACTGAGCCAACGGTTAAAGAACCGCCACAAATTCTTTCCAATTTCTCTTAAACCTTTTTTTTTCTATATCTCAGTCAAATTGCTTTTCGTGGGGGCCAGGAAGTAGGTAGGTATCACACAAATTATCACTACTTCCTTTCGAAATAGCTATAAATAAACATGTCCGATTTCTAAAAATTATTATTATTATAAATATCTACTAATACTGGGGTGTCCCAGAAGTAAAGAGACAAAATAATTTTACCAAGATTTAATTAAAAATAATCCGATATCATATAAACTTGGTATGCAAATGAAAGTAAAAGTAATTTATTTTTAATGTCTATATTAAATTTGCTCCAGCGATACCTTTGTATCCAATTTTTCTCATATTAATAGCAGCACGCTTCATGACCGCTTTTCCAGATGAAGCTGCTACTCTTTTGGCCAATCTAGTCCATCGGTGTTTGAAGGATGTCAACGTTTGTGGTATATCTGTGTATTTTTTATACTCTTTTTTACACAGGGCCCAAAACATTTCGATACCTCGAGCTTGAGGAACGTTCGGGGCATTGTTTGGTCGAGTTATGAACTCAACACCCGCAGTCTGTAAATACTGAGTAACTTTAAACTCATAATGGCAGGAAGCTAAATCCGGCCAAAGCAAAACATCTTCTCGCTGATAATGCTTGTCTATAAAAGGTATTAGACGTTTGATAATGCACTCTCTAAGATAAATCTGGGAGTTCATAGACCCTGTACGATAATAGGGTTCGGAAACATTGCCGTTTTCATCAATAGCTTGCCAAACAAGGTATTTTTTAAAAAACTTAGCCTTTGGTACGATTTTTTCGCTATAATCAACAACGTCACGACTGGTTGCGTGGAAATATTGTTTCCCAGAAACGTCGCTCGGGTCAACCGGTACGTATGTCTCATCATCAATTATAAGAATTTTTTTCAAAGTTCTTTCGTAAACTTTACGGCACCCTCGCTTTGCACGCGCCTCCTGGTCTTTGACATATTTGGGGGCAGCTAATTTTACAAAAGCTTTCAAGCCTACATCATTACATTTAATTCTAGATACACTTGACTTAGAAATTTTCAATTTATCTGCCGCAACTCTCACCGATGTTGAAGACGCCTGTTCAAAAATCTTTTTTACTTTGTTTATATTTCTGGATGTAGATACTGTACGTGGTCTTCCCGGAATCTTTTTGAAATTAGTCTCTTCCGTTTCTTCGTAACGTTTTATTATTCTGTACAGACTAGTTCTTCTTGCTCCTTCTTGAATAAAATGGCGTATTGTCTCAGATTTCCCATGACACAAATAGTACTGAACAACTCTCTTTGAAAATAATTCTTGTTCACATCGCTTCATTTTGAAAAACATGCAAAAGAAATGTTAAACCCGCCTATTTTGATAGATATGTTATCTATGGTTACCATGACAACCATTTATTTATCTTTTTAAATCTTTCTTCGTGGCCAGTTTGATTTTGAGAAAAGTCTCTTTACTTCTGGGACGCCCTTTAGATTTGCGATCTAGCAGTTCCGGTCTCAGCCTAACAAAGAATTTTTAAGCCGAGACTGGCAAGTAACATTTTCAATTCCAACTCAAAGATTCCAGTCTGGCCACTGGAATGTTTTCATAAAAGGAATAGTTTCCTTTCCCGATGGAATTTCGCGCCTTTTACAAACTATACGGTTTGAAGTTTAAGTTATTTCCTGAGGTTTTGAACTCTTGCATATTTTCACGCGTGTGGTCACGGTCATAGACTTTGCGATACGTTAGACACTGCAAAATCAAATTTTGTAATGGACCAGTATTCTTTATACTGCGTTAAAACATTGACTGATCTAGAAATACAGACAAGAGCACGTGGAGCTTGACACATTAGACTTTAACGTTCTTATTACGTCGCTGGAGGTCAGACTAGACTGTACAATAGAAATTTGCCATGTTCTTTATTTCCTTTTACATATAATATAATATAATATAAAGAGCCGGCCGAAAATCAGTGAGGCTCAGGTTCGAATCTTGGCATGTACCAATGAGTTTTTCAAAACTTACGTACATATTTATCACTAGCTCGACGGTGAAGGAAAACATCGTGAGGAAACCCGCAGGTCTCAGAATTAATTCTGAGACATGTGTAAATAGACCCGGTCCGGCGATAGGCTCACCACCTATCACGTTTAGGGGTCCAATGTATCTCGTGAAATGTGGGTATATCCAGTAATGAAATACCTCTGCCTACCCCCTCGGGGATGAAAGGCGTGAGATTATACATACATACATTATACACATATAATATACTTCAATGTTAAATTACACTCGCCAAACTACAAATTTCTAAATCCGATGGCGGATACGGCTGCTTAAGTTAGGTACCTGTAAGTATATAACCATACCTACTTATTCATACATAGATTCAATTAAGTAATGAAGGCGATAATATTTTGCCATTACCTTTGTATGTAAATTTAAAAAAATAATCAACTATTTTATAAAGCGTAGTGCCACAAAGCTTATCTTGTAGATAAAGGAAAATCTGCATTAACTGCGTAACAACCAGTTTCAAAGATGCAATGATAATTCGATGTCGGATTTAAGTAACATAATTGATTTCGCAATTTACTTATCAATGTCCGTCACTTAAGCCAGACGCCTTGAGACGGGTACTGTCGCGAAAAACTGTGTTAAAACCATTAAACCATTGTGTAGGTTCTGTCTAAGAGCAGTGATAGCCTTTACGGTTAAAGAGCCGGCCGAAAATCAGTGAGGCTCGGGTTCGAATCCTGGCATGTACCAATGAGTTTTTCAAAAACTTACGTAGGTACATATTTATCATTAGCTCGACGGTGAAGGAAAACATCGTGAGGAAACCCGCAGGTCTCTGAATTAATTCTGAGACATGTGTAAATAGACTCGGTCCGGCGATGGGCTCACCACCTATCACGTTTAGGAGTCCAATGTATCTCGTGAAATGTAGGTATATCCAGTAATTGAACACCTCTGCCTACCCCTTCGGGGATGAAAGGCGTGAGATTATTTTTTAGGTTCTGTCTAATGTGGACCTAAATGACAATACAAAATCTCATTCTTTTTTCCCGTCGGAATGGTCAGGCAATAGCTACTATCCTTGGTACGAGCCTGGCTATGGTGATAGGTAGTTTGTTAAAATTTTCGCAGATGATGTATTTCTGTTGCCGCTATAACAACACATACTAAAATACAGAATAAAACAAATAATTAAGGAGGCTCCCATACAACAAAAGTGTTTTTGTTTTTATAGATAACTAGCGACCCGCCCCGGCTTTGCACGGGTGCAATGCTTATACTAAAACCTTCCTCTTGAATCACTCTATCTATTAAAAAAAACTGCATCAAAATCCGTTGCGTAGTTTTAAAGATTTAAGCATACAAAGGGACATAGGGACATAAGGACATATAGGGATATAGGGACAGAGAAAGCGACTTTGTTTTATACTATGTAGTGATAGTGATAGTGATGATACGGAACCCTTCGTGCCCGAGCCCGACTCGTACTTGGCCTTTTTTTAAGGAGCTCCTGTGCAAAATCGTGTGCTTTGAAACCTACTGGTCTGTCATTCAGCATTATATTTTAATTATGTAGATTGTAATTGCAAAACCGGTTCTATTGTAAAAAAATCTTTACTCAGCGAATGTCCTAAGCGATACTAACATCAAATAATAGAATTTGTAAGCTCTAACAATGATTGAAAGTATTTGATTTCCAGTGTCTTACGAGTTAAGGTGAAGTTTGTCAGAACTACGCCAAAGAGGTTTTCTAAACAATAGAAATCGCCCTTTTTCATGAAGACGGTAACGATGTCAAAACAACAACCTCAGAAGTCGTCAACCTGTCAGAACGGGACACATTACTAGAACGATGCGTGTCCTCTCAATTTGTCCCGTAAGCTGGAGAGGCTTTGACGGTTATTGGATTTGGGATAGTGTTGAAACTTTTGTTTTAGCTTGCGGAACTAAAAACGAGACGTGAATTTAATACGGGATGATTTACGGGACAACCCAAACTGGCAAGACTTATTCAATTCGGTCTAGTTTGAACTGTGTGGCTCTTAACATACTCTTATTATTAGAATTAGTAAATTAATAAAAAAGTAAAAAATATAGTACAGCTGCTCCCCGCGTTTTCGGCCGTGTCCCGTTGGCGTGGGAAAATTGTAGCATTTATCACTTCCAGAAAAATAAGCTTTCAATTGGTAAAATATTTTTTAAACTCGACCCAAGAGTTTTCCAAGTTTCATTACAAATCTTTCCTGTTTATAATATTAGTGTAGCACGTTAATTATTAAATTTATGTAAGTTTATTTAAAAAAGAAGTTTATTTATGTAAAAAACTCACGCCTTTTATCCCCGAGGGGGTAGCCAGAGGTATTATAGAATAGAATAGAATAATTTTTATTTCGAACCATGGGATGTTCATATAAATGGTTAGTAATACACAAAGGAAATAAATAGGTTAGTACTTACACATAATTACAATTTAATGATACTTATTTACGATTTGGGGCAAGATGGACTGTCACCCAGTGCTTAACTATGGGACTATCCATCCTGTCTCTTATAACACATAAGAGGCTATTGGCGCTGCCACGAGTACGGTGCATCAGGGAGGCAACTTTTTTCCTGATCAACGCATAGAAGTCGTCAACGTGCGCCTCAGCAAACATCGTTGATGCACTGCAGTATCGCGGCAGCCCCAACAGCATCCTAAATCCATTATTATATTGGACTCGCAAGGCGCTGACAGCTTTCTGTGTATAGTTGACCCACAGGTTACAGGTATAAAATGATTGGCAAAAGGCCTTAAACAAGGTAATTTTGACTGCACTGGAACAGCGCGTAAACCTGCGGGCAAGCATATTGCACCTTACTGCCAACGCCCTGCGTTCCCTTTCCACGTCCATGCTATCACACAGATCCTCAGTAATATAATGGCCCAAGTATTTGAAATGGGTGACACTGCTTAATACAAGTCCATTTAGTGTCACCGGCGGTACACAAGAAAGGCTCCTATGTCCCGCCCGAAACACCAACAGCTCGCTTTTTCTCACATTATATTTGAGGCCGTGCGACAGCGCATAACTTTCACAAACTTTCAGAAGCTTTCTGAGTGCACTGACCGATGGACTCAGCAGGACCATGTCATCCGCATAACTTATATTATTGAGCATGGTTCCATCAATAGAACATCCAACCATGGTGCTGCTGAGCCCAGCGATCAGCTGGTTGACATAAATATTAAAAAGCGCGGGCGAGGTAAGTCCCCCCTGCCTCACACCGCATTCCAGTCTATATGCTTCCGAGAGTTGGTCAATCCATTTGACAGCATTGGTTTGGTTGGAATACCAATATCTAAAGATATTAATAAGCTCTCTTGGCAAGTCCAGCGCACTCAGTTTCGACCATAAGATTTTATAATCCACTAGGTCAAATGCCCTGGACAGGTCGAGAAAAACAGCATATACAGGTGTTTTCCTATCAACATAGTACCTAACGGTCTGCTTAAGCGTCAAAATTGCGCTTTCTGTTGAAAGTCCTGTTCTAAAACCGAACTGCGCATCATGCAGGTTGAGTTTGCTTCGAAGTTGACGCTCCAGCAGACCGTCTAGCACCTTCGCTACAATTGTCGCGAGGGATATGGGCCTATAGTTGCACTTGTCACTCGCATCTCCCGTTTTATTTTTAATTATGGGAACAACAATGGTTTTCATTAATTTATCTGGGAGATACGAATGACGAATACAAAATGTGTAGAGCATAGCGAGCACTCTGGGCAGGTGTGCGCCGGCGTATAGCAGGTGTTCGATGCTGAGCCCATCGTGGCCCGGAGACTTGCCCCGCGTCATATTCCTTATGACTGTAGCCACATCCTTGGCGGTGACGAGTAAGGGCGACTCCACAACGCATTTCTCAGCATCGACCACCTGCTCACTTCTGTCTTTCAGCGGTGATAACACCTGAAACTGCTGCTTAAACAGGTTCGCTATTCCTATAGGGTCACTTACACCCTCCACACTCACGGGGACACTCGACCGAGGATTCAGTTTGTTAGTCTTTTTCCAGAAGTGTTTAAACTTCTTTTCTTTATGTAATGTCGCTATAATGTCCATACGAATTTTATCTTCATTTTTCTGACAATATTTCAGTTTGTTTTTGAAAATCTTTTTAGTTTCATACATATCCCTATATATTTGCCCACTAGACGGCCTTCCACAGGTATCCCAAATCTGAAACCTAAGCCGAGCCTCCCCGTGAGCCTCCCTAACGTACTTATTCCAACCTGTAACATAGTGTTTATTTTTACGAGCTTTATAATTGTAACTGTCATTAGATGCTTCGGTTAAACAGCAAATAATTCCGTCATACAGATTATCTATAACATATTTATGCTCCGGAATATTACACATCTTGTCACAGCAGTGTCTAAATTCAGCCGGAAAATCTATTTCCCGAAGCTTTTCCGTACATAGTTCATAGTATTTATCAATTTGTGTTTCATCCCTATCCCCCCAAATAATTTTATTACACAAGTTATTGCATACAAACATCTTTGGCTTAATGACATTGAGATTACATTTTATTACAAGAGGGAAATGATCGGACCAGTAGACATCATATAAGACTGCCACACTCACCACAGCAGGCCGCGCGGCCTCAGTCACCACACAGTGGTCTAGCCAGCTCTTGGTACCGTGAGCCTCACTGATGTACGTGTAGGGTTCAGGATTACTGTTTCTTAATTGGATGTAATCAACACAACACCATGTATGTTCGTGACAAAAATCAAGTAATTCCTTACCGAATGGCCTGCTGGGATGTGCGTTGAAGTCACCCAAAACATACACCGACTCCACATCGTAAGTTTCAACAGTTCTGCCGTCCACTAGCTATAATGCCGTTAAGTACCAAAACAACATTTCGAGAAAAACGGGTTTAAAGAGCGCGAATTGAAAAATGTATGCTGTTTCAAATTTAAAAGAGAAAATTATAACCTCAATATATCATTAGATAGGTATTTATAAGAGCTTTAATATATTCAAACTCTCAGCACGCTATGTATTATAAATTTTAAAATATTTTATTTTTTGCATTATAACTTAGTATTACTTACCAAAATCTTCTAAAAAACCTGAACTGTAATGCCGCTAGGAGTACCTTAACGGCATTTAAGTGTTGGATTTTAAACAACTTTGATGCGTTGGTAAATAAAGTTTTTCACTAATAATTTTACTGAACTTAAATGCCGTTACGTAATATAGCGGCGTTTTACCTAGGTAAAACTCAATTTTTCAGGCCGAACATTACTTGACTATAATGCAGCTAATGTCACTTACCGGCATTTAAGCGAAACATTAGTACATAAATGAAAAAGATTTTGTAATGCAACATTTATTTGTGATTATTACTAAACTAAAATGCAGCTAAACAGAAAACATTTCACCATAACGGCATTTAAGTTATGCATTTGTTAGTTGATAATTCAGGAAATAAAGCAAATCGTAAGTATTTATGTTATGAAACAAAGAAAATAAAATAAATAAATAAAAGGTATGACTACTTATACATGTCTTTATTAATTTTAGATATAATATTAGAATCAATATTTAGGTCATAGCACGGTTTATTGTTTAGTAACTGCTTTGTATGCAACAAGCCTTCTATTGTGCTGGTTTCTAATCGATTTCTTTCTTTCCTTTTTATCAGGTTTATGGAAGAAAAAAATTCTCTCCACAGCTGCACTGGATCGCGGGAGGCGGAGAAGTGCAGATACAAGTACTGACAATAGCGGATACAAAGCTGTCCCGTCGTCGCTGGGTTTTCTTTCGTGAAGAATTTTGTTCCAATACCTTTCCATGTCTTCGTTAGCTCCTTCTGGGTGGAGCGCTGAATTATTTCTTAAATGTCTCCACTCTATATCCAGATCTTTAATATCTTTTGTTTCAATTAAATTGGGAAAGTGAAGGCTGACATTTACTAAGGATTGAATCTTGCGGGATTTTATAATAATATCTGGATTTAGAAATTCCATGTCTTCTATTATTTTGTTATTAAAATTGTATCGGTTCCTGATTTGTCTGGCACCTTCAATAAAAAATTCGAGACAACGGAGTCGAAAATTTTTAATATGTTCTGGTTCAAGGTTTGCGGATGTCGCTATGCTGGTTGCTACCTTTGTACCCAAGTATATTTGTTCGATCGGCAGATACCGTCTTGGATTATCAAATTGGACTTCCTGCAGCTCTGTTGACATTAAATACTAGTTTTGAATATAATTGTCCAATAATGTTCGGATTGCGGTTTTCATATTTTCGTGCAGTTTGTGGATTTCTGGACGCTGAGACTGCATCAGTCTATTCATGTTATTGAATATTTCTAATGCATATTCTAGAAACTCCTTGTACATTTTGTTGTAAGGATTTTTTAGAATGTCATCAGATGTCTGCAAGCGATCTGTGAAACTGTGTTCGGTGAATTATAGTTTAAGCGCCTCGTATTGCTCCAGGGGTCTGGTCACAGCTGGACGCAGCGAAAGCCACCTGGTCTGGCACGGGTGCAGAATCTTGTGGGGTTTCAAGTTCAGGAATTTCTGAAATTCTTTGAGAATGCCAGCTCGCTTTGGACTGTTGTTAAAATAATTGTAAATATCTCTTACTGAGCCTTCTGGTTCACGTGCCAGTTTAGCGCATGCATATGACGCACAGAGATGGAAAGTGTGGCAGATACATTTGATCACAAATAAATTCGGTATGTCTGCAAGAAACCTCGATGCTAGTGAATTGTGTTGTCCTATCATAGTGCTAGCACCGTCAGCAGCAAATCCAACCATATTCTCTTTGTACGGAACAGAATTGTCTGAGAAAAAATTCACAATAATATGTTGGTAGAGTGCTTCTGCAGTCCCATCTTGAATTGGCACTAAACAAAGAAATGCATCAATTACTTTGTAATCTTTGTAATAGCGAGCAAGTCGAGCAATAAGGCATAAGTGTTTAGTACACCCTCGGTCAGTACTTTCATCCACAAGTAAGGAAAACTATTTTTTTCGCATGTGTCTTAAAATATTATCTTCGTCGGTCGCTCCTGTTACTGATGTCAGTATTTTTTCGTTTTTGTTCGGCCACAGTTAATAAACTTGGCTATTTCTGAGTCTGGACAAATTTTCTATATTAACTGTGGCAAATGTTCCATAATCCCGGTTCTTCCATCCGTTGCCGATTAAATCGCTGCAATATTCGAGGCTTTTTTTCCAAATCAGCCATTGTTTGTTGCTTATTTGTAAATCACACTCACTTTATCTTTATAAAAATTAACAAACAGGCAGCTTGATACCAAATCGAATCGAACGAAACAAATAAACAATGAACGAACAAAATGAATGAGAAAATGAACTAGTAAAAAAAATTGTATATTCCATTTAATGGAATATACAATTAGGGAATTTCCCGTCACAACGGCGAATCTGTCGGGCACGATTGCGGGACAGAGCTATAGGTGAGAGAAAGATGCAACTACATCGTAACTCTTCTAACCTATAGCTCTGTCCCCCAATAGTACCCGCTAGCCGCCAAGATTGATCGGTGTTATGTTATCGTTTCGGTCCAAAAATTACCATTTTAAGGAAATCTGTATGAAAAATCTGTAAGGTTCTCAAAATCTGTATACAATTTGCCCCAATTTTTATATCGGTATGACATGCTGAAAATCTGTATGGATACCGAGAAATCTGTATAATATCTGGCAACGCTGATCCAACCAACGCTTGCGCCTACCAAACGTTCGCGAATTCGTCCTTGAACCTTTTGCACATAACCGCATTATAGTTAAGTAATGCGGGTTAGCCGCATTTAAGCCTTGTAAACGTGTACTTCTGGAGTAGCTTATTACATTTGGATAATGCTAATAGTTAACTCATACTTGAAACATTAATCAATAAAATCCTGAATTACAATGCTATAATGCCGTTATCGGACTTTAACCGCGTTATTGTCTAGATATTTTACTTAACGGCGTTATAGTCCTGAGAGGTTATATTGACGCTTTGCAAAGAACAGCATAACAATATTGTCGTTAAAGTACTTTAACAGCTTTATTGTATAGGAAATCCAAATAACGGCAATTAAGTTATGTAAATTGTGATAGGTTTTCAGTACTTTTAAAAATTAATAACCTTTAACCACATTTTAGCTAAGAAATTTAAGGTAACTGCAATTTAGCTATGTAATCTTGAAAAAACGGAGCAGTTAACGGCATTCATATTTTTCTTATCTCCGAAACTAAACAAGATATAAAAAAACTGGTAAGATGGTTAGATAGAGCATTTTTTTCTTATTCGGGTGGCATTTATAGTTTGAAATTGGTCGATTGTCAGTTAACGGCATTATAGCTAGTGGACGGCAGAGTTGCTGCAATTGCACTTAAGCAATGTGTAAATTCCACTATATTTTTGGTTTCATCGACTGGCATATACACACAAAATATTAAAATTTGCCGTTTCAGGACATTCAGTTTAATAGCACAAATTCGGTCGCACTTACACTCGATTACCGAAACTGATTGATAAACACTATGCCTCCACAGAATTGCTACTCCTCCAAAAGGTCTTCCGCTCAACAACCCGGCAGACGTGTCTACTGCCGATTTTCCAGTGTAACTGAAGTCCTTGCTCACATCCCCGAGAGTAGGTATTTCGTTAGGCAGCAGCCAGGTTTCTTGAAGCGCTATTATATCCGCTTGTTTGCAGAGCGACCTGACACATTCTAGAGACCGTTTTATATTTTTACAATTAAACGTTATGAAATTACTATTTATGTTAACACTTGGATCCATATTATGTTAATTTTAATTTTGTAGGTGTCTTTTATCACGGAAGCATTTCTAGGCAGCTGAAAAATTTACAAATTGTCGAAAGGCAACACCTTCTGGCCACAGGTTTTCGTCCATGAATGTGGCTAGTTTGTGTCTTGGAATCAAAAATTTATAGCCAGCGTAGCCTTTTTGCTTTTTCATATTTATTTTCTCGGGAGAAACAGCAATACTTGTTTTCTGTAAAATATACTCGGCTATATCACCAGCGGATGTATTTATATTCACATTGTAAATATAGAACGGGACTCTTACATCTGCGGCTTTAAATTTACAGGCGGAGTCAGATTTCGCCTTTCCCTTGCTCCCAGTAAAACGGTTTTTAAGTCTTTTTCTCTGTACTGTAATCCATTGCTCATCCTTTATCAAACTCTTATCATTCCATTCTCCTTTTTCTGACACTATCTCCGCAAAAGACTTGCTGTTCGCAGTATGAAAAGCATCACCGATTACTTCCGCATTCTTATTAGACTCCGTTATTGTGCACTTGTCAATCGTTTCCTGCACGTGTAAGCGGGCCTCATTACCACGGCTCCCAGTCTGTTTAGTCGGCGGCATGCAGTTTGCTGACGGAACCTCGGTATGGGCCTCCACGCGCTCTGCTGTTACTGTGCAACCTGTTTCACCACTCGCACCGGTATGTCGCAGGACGGACATATGATTGGCAGCTTGCGTAAATGGGACGTATGATAACGTCTTCTCCTGCGATGCGTCCGTTTTTGAATTTGCGATGTCGGTAGGCGATAATGACTGCGGATGTGTAATTCCCATCGGCCCGCTATCAGCAAAAAAGCTGTTGTCTAAAAGATATGCTCCTCTTCGTTTGTTTATATTGCAACAGAAGTCTTGAACCGGTGTATGTTCTAAATTACATACGCTAACAATTTTACTACTCAGTTCTTCAATTTGTTCAATTTTGGCAAAGTTCTCCTTGATAAACTTTATCTCAGACTGTATTACTAAAATATCCTTTAGTAGGCGGGTTACATCGACATGGTCAAAACTTACCGGGGGTAGTTTGTGCAAATCTCGAGCAACAAAAATTGGTACAACCTCGGGATCTGATACTTTGAAAAGATCAATGATATCCTCCATGTCCCTTGTACCTTTGCCTTTGCTTTTCCGGGACACCATCCGCTTACTATTTGGTATAGCCTGGTATAGCAAACTCTTCGCACTTTCAATCTCCGACTCCGTGAAAGATGATGTACAGATTTGAATAATGCTCACATTATCCATAACTTCAATTTTTGTTTGCACAAAACAAAGCAGCTCGCTGATCACGATATTGCACCGGTTACATTTCACAATATTTGGAGGCATTGTCCCCGGCACGTTAGGACAATAACACCAGTTAATACGTATTATTTTACGCGACAACCACTCGACCGCTCTGAGCCGTTGACGGACCGAGACTGATTATATAGAGGTAGAAATGGATTCTGGATAAACCCACTTTTCACGAGATATTCTATTGTAAAATCTACCGTAATAAACATTTTAGTACATTTTCATTTTCAAAACTGTCCCGTAAATAATGAATTTGAGCGCACTTTGAAACAGTAGTGGCACGAAAAGTGAAGCGAGAATATTGTGAATGATAAAGGTAAGCAAGCATATGGACACACGTTACGTCTTCAAAGGGAAAAATACTACCATGTGAAATTGATAGCATGTATGAGACATGAGACAAATATGTATATGAATATGTTAAATAAGAAAATTGTTTCTGCTACCGGGTAATTTTATTTGCATAGGACAAAGTTGTTCTTGTACCCACCTTTTTTATGATTGCCTTTGAAAGTAGAAATGTTTATTTATTTTTTAATTTAGGCTTACGGATTGTTTTTTTTTTCAAATTATAATGCTTTAAGGATTTTAAAATAGCATTCTTTTGAGTATTTTTGACCATTTAAAAACAAACAAAGACTTATAAAATTAAAACTGATACAAACGTCAGTGTCAAAACTGTTTTTCCCTCGAGGCAAGGACAATGGGACGTTGAATTTGTAACTAAATAAATAGATTTAGATCTAAGTACCTAATTTGTTAATTTTCAGAGTGAAATAAAATTACCGTAAATCCTTTGACTGATCAAGAGGAATTATGCTGATATTATAATTCAAAAAGTAATTTGTCATATTGTAGGTACAGATTATAGTACTTTATGATATAAGTGCGGTAGGTTGAAAATTACAGCCAAGGCGATATTGCTAGCCCGAGCCGTAGGCGAGGGCTACAAGTAACCAAAGGCTGTAATTGTCAAAGCGCACGTATGTCATACGACGTTTTATAACACATTTGCGAGGAAATAAAAAAAAACTCCGACTATGGTAAACGAATAAAAACAATAAAGCGTTAAGAAAAAGCGCGCGGCGCGCATCAGCATTTTTTTTTAGGCAAAGGCACAAAAAACAGCCAGTATTACTTATAAAGTAAATTAATATTTTTGTGTTTTTGTTACAGATTAATTGGTTGTAATTTACTGTCAAAATTAATTATGTACATAAATATTTCTTTATTATATTTTATCTCCCAAAGTTAATTTTAATCATAAAATGTTGACAACTTTTTTGACATAAAAACTCTTTGCTGATATTTTAAAAAGTACCATTCGTTTTAAGACGGAGCATCTTGATAAACCGTGCGTTTTACATTACACTTACCGCACTTGGGCGTAATGAGATACAATACGATATTGAAATTGGTGAAAAAATACACCTTTTACGAGCAAATGTGTTATAATAGTACATTATGGTACAAGTGAGTAAAGTTGGTGATTACCGCTGAGGCGCCATTGAGACCCGAGCCGTAGGCGAGGGTCATAAGAGAGCCGAGGACGGTAATCATCAATACACACGTGTATCATACGACGTTTTTCAACACACTTGTGAATAAATAATACTAAAAAATCATTTTAAAATAATCATTCGCAATGGCGGGGAAAATTAATTGGTTTTCCAATTTTTTATTTATATAATTTGGAAAAGGCAAAAGGATCTAGGCCCATACAGCCTCGTTTTCCTATGCGCTCGCATCTTACAATGGCGATCGGCCATGGACTAAAAAAATTAGGTTTCTTTTTCTTTGGTTTGTCGTGGATAGCGTTTTAGCCACGTACAAAATGGGGTATTTAAAGTTTTTACAGAGAAAACCAAAGTTATATTTGAGTGAAAGTTTTGTTTATTAAACACGTACAAGTTGAAATGATCTATTTAAATACGAAGTTGCATGAAATGAGCAAGCCATATTTGTGTATTAATTTATTAGTACGATTGAATACGATCTTTTTTGTATCGAAACTTTTTTAAGAACAAAGCAACTCTAGCAACAAAATTGAAAAAAAAAATCTATAACTCACTAGTGAATAATAGCAAACAAAAAGTCTCAGTTTGATTATAGGTGTCATTATGTGCCTAATTGCAGTGAAATTAGAGCCACTTTATGAGCAAGTGTGTTGAAAAATCTTTTATCTAAGTCTCAATAACTTGTGCCTATGACTGTCCAGTGGTAATGTCCATGCAAGTCGAGTGCGTTAAATATAGCATGGCGTTAAGTGATGGCAGATTAGCGATTTCGTTTCGTTTCACTTCATTTCGAATTAACTAAATGGTGGCTAAGATAATCGTTCAATAAGTCAGTTTACTTGGGCAATATACATGATAAAAAAAAAACCAATATACTTAGTTATTTTACTTAGAAAAGTTTTCAGTTAGAAGTCGTTTAAAAAACGGATCGGAGATATATTTTGAGTTATAAAAAACATCATTTTAAGTAACTTATTGGCAAAATATTAATAGGAAAATATATTATACATTATACTACATGTGACGTGTTTATTGGTAACTAATATTTTTTTTTTTTTTTTCATTTTTTTTTTGGGCCAACGTGTGTACAAATGAAAGAGTTTTCTGATTTCTGCTTCACATTCTAAAATACCTACAATTATTGTTAATGTTTGATCTTGGGGGCAACCCTACTCCAATAGCTATAGCTCGGCTTTTCGCTTATAGCTTGAATAGTATTTTTTCCCATATCAGGCTCTTCGATATATTGATACGAACGTCTATCTGTCCATCTCAACGATATATTGACGTTAACAATAATTACTACGCACATCGATAAAGGTCTAAAATATAGCCCTTTCTGTAGATAAAGATTTATAAGCTATTATGTCTAACTTTTTGCATATATTTTGCAAGGACGTGGTATAGCGTTATTTTATTTTTAACATAATAATACCTTGAGAAGCAAATATACGTACTATTTTTTTTTAATCAAATACGAGCCGGATTAAGGGCACCAACACGTTTCTTGTATCTTATTTTTTTATTATTTATAGCATTTTTTTATTATTTCTTGCAATATAACATTAGCATGAATATAAATGCGCTAGACTGATCAAGTGAAATCCGCAGTAGGAACCCGCGTGTCAGACTGCACCAGACAGTCTGCAAAGAGAGAGAGATGGCGAGAGATCGTGAGGAAAGCTGTGTCCGCCTCCAACACTAATATTATGGACACCTCAACGTGACCAAGACCGCTCAGCCAAGAGCGAAACGACAGAGAAGAAGAAGATGAATATAAAGAGGTTTTTGTTTTAACAATATAGGTACCTATTCTCCTTCCAAACATACATTTTACTTAGAGAACAACCCAACATTTGGTGTCAGAACTTAATACAACTTTGCGCATTTGGAAACAAGGAGAAAGAAAATTCAATTTTATTGTTATCGTTAGATGGTCCGAACTTCAACAGTTTTGGGATGCAAAATTTTATTATTGTATTGCTTTTGGAAAACTTGGCCTCATCTTTCATTATGAAAACGACGGGAGACGCAATTCAATGCCGCCTGTGTTTCCGTTATTGAAATTTAGGTTCTATTCTAATTACATAAAATTTATTTTAAAATGTTTACATTAGTGCGTAGTGGCTACGCTTTGGCTAGGCGTTTTCTGCAAATGAAATGTCTTTAGAAATTCTTATGAACATCGTTACGGTACTAAAAAGTCGAAGACTTAAAAAAATGCACTAAGTGAAAAAACACCTTACCTTACACCAGTTATACCTATCTGTAACAGTGTCAGTAATAAATAAATTAGAATAGCGAGGTGCAAACTGTACTTTTCACTTTGAGTGCGAGAAAATAGTCAATTTAGTAGGTACAAATTTATTTAAAACCTAACAAATACACTCAACAAAAATTCTGACATTTTCGCGCCAGACTTACCCAGTTTTTTCTTCTAAACCTGTCACAGATTAACAAAGAGATTAAAACACATCTCTTTTAAAACACATGGCGCCACCTTCTATACGGAAAAACCATGGAACTAAAACTCTCAACATTTTCGCAAGAAGATGGTGCACACTCCACAGATATTTACCTACTGGCTATGAGTTTGTCTACATCTCATTAGGGAAATTTAAAAAACTAATTACTTTTTAGTCCCGCTTCTAGTTAGTTTTAGACTTTGAGTATTAAACCAACAGGAGACGTCACGCGCACTAGTTCCTTTGCAAAAAAGTCTGCCAATTTCTGCGGGGGGACGAGGAAACAAACACAAATAATGTTAAAACAAACGCATTTTTTGACAAAACAATTAAACGCTAGCTTGAACTAGATGCACACAAATACATTCACCAATCCAAGCACTCCGTGAACTCAAAAAAACTAGTTGTATTTAACAGGTGTGCGCGTTGACCGACACTTTTTTTTGGCAGAGGGGAACGCCTGTCAGTGGCGTCTCCGGTTGGTTTAATACTCAAAGGTTTTAGAGCATGAGAAGTGAAAAAATGTTTTACACGTGCACAAGACAATTACCTAAACAAGAAAATCATGCCATAAAACATTCATCATCTAAAGATTACTAAGAATTGTGTATAAATAAAGAGGTGATTTTGGTTGTTGATTTAGGATGTGTATTAAGAAGTTGACGACTTACGTTACAAGTTCCCTACCACCAAAACCGATCTTGTATTTGAATACGACCCTGTAAATCTAATAAAAGTCAGATACAAAGGGATCGTAATGTTAATATAAAGCAATATATTATTATCTGGGGATAGATTCTTGTCCTAATCAGGGCGTGTACCCTTTTCAACCACGTCCTTCGTGGCGTTCTTATCTTTTACTCTTAAGCTTGGGTCCCACGGTCCGTAAAATCGCGGATGCACGCAGACCAGCTCGCACGACGCACCGTGGGACCGGCCTCGTCCGTGATAGCACAGAACGTCTGTGGCGGTGCGCCCGTATCCATCGTGAGTCGGTAACTTCAAAGGTGCGCTCTTCTCTCTCTTTCTTTCGCTTTGCATTATGACAACATAAAAACATCTACACACACCGACACGCACCGTTGGACCGGCCCTGCCTGTGGTGCGTCGCCGTCCGTGCTCGTCGGCTGAGTGTAGCTGATCCGTAGAATAGCGGACCGTGGGACCCCAGCTTTAGATACACGTCGATGTGGGAATGGGAAAGTTATGGAGTAGGTTTCACCAACTGCGGCGAGGTAAGTAATGTCTTACCATAACATAACCGTTTCGAACGTTTTAAAACCAGCATTGATGCTGAGGATCTTTCTTTTTCTGCGTTTTGTAAAATTGTTACCTTCATAATAAAGAATATAAACATAAGAAAATAACATAATAATATGTATGTATGGAAGAAATCGCATAAAGCCATAAGACCGCCCATTGTAAATACTTTTTTTATCATTGTGTCACTTGTTCTATATTTTTATTGGTGTACGTACAATAGAGAGTTGTTACTTACTTACTTACTTATCATTATGTACACGCTGGTGAATAAAGCGTTTTATTATTATTACTAGCGACCCGCCCCGGCTTCGCACGGGAGCAATGCTAACACTAAAATCTTCCTCTTAAATCACTCTATCTATTAAAAAACCGCATCAAAATCATACATAGCTTCATAGATTTAAGTATACATAGGGACAGGGATATAGGGACAGAGAAAGCGATTTTGTTTTATACTATGTAGTGATGATGATAGTGATAAGACATTCAAAAAAATACAAAAGTCTTTATTAAAAAAAACAAGTCGTACAATTGGTTTTTGATAATTCAAACTACATACATACTCGTGTAGTTGTACTTTGTTTGTTCCTGGCTCCCTAACTAGGATTTTGGGACTCGTTGGTTTGTTCTATGTTAAAACGGTCGCGGTTGCTACTGTCTTATCACGATTAACGATCTCATCCAGACTTTGGGATGGATTAAGCTCAGAGACTATATAATTACTAGCAGTACCCGGCGGTTTCACCCGCCTAATTCCCGTTCCCGAGGGAATACGGGGATAAAATTTAGCCTATGTGTTATTCTGATGTGTAAGCTATATAACTGTAACGTTTTATAAAAATCCGTTCAGTAGTTTTTGCGTGAAAGAGAAACAAACATCCGTACATCCATACATACATTGTATACTTTCGCGTTTATAATGGTAGTAGAATAGGATAAATTATGGTGATGCATAAAAAACTATTTACTCGAATGGAACCCATAATCAGCCTATTCCTATGACCTAACATTTCAACACAAGACTTAAAGCCCTTACCTTACCTACTTAACACGCCAAAAATGTCGAGAAAACATTTTCTTTTCTACCTTCGGTTTCTTAGCTCAAAGTAATGCTTATAAGGGGTGTTTTATTTGACACGTTCCTTTCGAGGAAAAATCCCAGTTTTGTGCGCACCCTTCCGTTTTCTTGTTAAAGAGGGTTGTTCTGTAATGAATTAATATCCTAACACAATTCTCGCGTGGTGAAGGTTTTAACGTAGTGGGCTGATACTAGGAGGGGGGAAATTACCCGAGATTTCTGTGGTCGAGTAGTCACCTAAGCCTTCAAAAAGTGTCATCTCGACCATCAGACTTATGTGGTCGAGTAGCCACCTAACCATTCAAAGGGTGGCTTCTCGACCATCAGTCGAGATTTCTGTGTTCGAGTAGCCACATAAGCATTCAAAAGGTGGCTTCTCGACCATTGGCCGAGTTTTCTGTGGTCGAGTAGCCACCTAAGCCAAAGAGCATAGCCGACTGAGCCATGGAAGAAACTGTTTTCCTGTGGCTCAGTCTTATGGCAAGAGGTGGAACAGCATGGGGGGTTTTCGTCAGTGCAAGCCTGACATAACCTGGTTGTCGTCCCCGCTACCACCAGGTATGCGAAATGCATTTTCATGAAAAACAATAAAAAGGCTGATGCTTGATAGGTTTACTGCCAGCAAATACATACAATATATACATTCAGGTGACCAGAGGGCTGGCAGCTATCTCTTTCAAAGGATCAGCCTAACTATCCAGAGACGGAATGCGGCCAGCCTTCTGGGCACTGTCCCACATGGTTCCTCGTTGGAGGACATTTTTTATCTGTAATTATTGTAAATTAATGTATTTTTTCATTTCACATTGAAATAAGCTTTACAAATACATATAATTTGCTTCTCGTTTGAATATGTACCTACTTCTTTGCTAAAACAGTAACAGTCTTTGGACATCATTTCATAATACTTAAATACTTTCGCGTTTTAAGATATTCTTAGGAGTCTTAGGACAGAACAAAAATATAAACATGATTATGGTAATATTTCATGATAAACTTATTAAACATTTCAGAATAAATTAACTAAGACGAGTTTAACAACCGAATACTGCAAAGTTTGTCGAAACTTCGGTTCTTACTGACTTCGGAACTCTCCAGATGTTGTGATGTGTGAAATGATAATAATATAATCGTATTATCTTTATTTTAAGTACCACAGACTCATATTTTGTTAGTAATGATAATGATAATTTATTTGCAAGAAATATGGTACAATAGTTATTCAAGTTTACATAAAATATAGTTCTCGCATATTTCACCAATCAGGCATGCAAAGGTATTAGTTAATTACAACAAATATAAAACTTAAACAATATCCATTAATAATTTACCAGTCATATAAAAATCCGATCTATCTTATAAACCGTCAAAGGTTGAAATTGAAATAACATAGATATTAACTTTAGGTACCTATAGCCTATTTCACGTAACATCGGTTCGGTGACTGATCGATCACATTTTCGGTTTTTACTCATGCCACTTTCGACTTTTAAAAAATATAGTATTTTTGATAATAAAAAAAATATTATTTTTAAGCTATTGCATAGCTTTTATCGCGGGCCTTGAGCGTGGAGACCGAATCCAGAAATTCCGTAACGAAAATAACCTAACACCCCCCTCTCCGACCGGCACAGCGGTGATACTTTTTAGTTTTGCCATCTATCGATGAATAGCAGAACTTTTAATGACTTTTTTTAAATATCACGCTTGTCTCTTTATTTCAGCAACTCGCCTCTAGGTGGCATTGGTTGTATCGGCGTTACTGCGCATTATGATTGCATAAGTTGATAATAAATGCTATGCAATAGCTTTACCGCGGCAGTTCCCGAGTGCCACACGTCTTTTTTTTAATGTTATATTTTTATTAGTCGAAAGTAGTAGGCGTGGAACGGAAAAATGTGAACTGTCTCCGAACCCATGATACGTGAAATAGACTATAGTGATCTCTTGTATTGCAGTAAATCACATGTCTTGACTGTAAATATTAAATATCTACCATGAATGTAGTCACCATGTGATTAGCAAATAAAGAATTGAATTGAATTGAAATTTTGTATATTGATGAACTAGTCCCGCGGTTACACCCGCGTAGTTCCCGTTCCCGTGGGAATACGGGGATAAAATATAGCCTATGTGTTATTCTGATGTATAAACTATATAACTGTAAAGTTTCATCAAAATCGTTTCTGTACCTGTTTTTTGCCTGAAAGAGGAACAAATATCCATACAATACAAACTTTCGCGTTTATAATATTACCTATTTCTATTACCTACCGCTATAACAACATAGTTCCTGGGAGACCGAGCCTCGCTTCTAACGCCAGTGTCACCATCTGCCAGTGAGTCGCCGTATTATTAAAAAAATAAGTATCTGTGTGTAAAATACCGTTATATACAGGAAATACAACTATGCACTTAAACTTAAAACGCAAAACTGTATCTTCATACAAAATTTCGTCAGAATCGTTGGAGGCGTTTCCAAGATGCTCTACATATCACTACATACATAGTATAAAACAAAGTCGCTTCCCGCTGTCTGTCTGTCCCTATGTATGCTTAGATCTTTAAAACTATACGCAACGGATTGTGACGCGTTTTTTTTTAATAGATAGAGTGTTTCAAGAGGAAGGTTTTAGTATCAGCATTGCACCCTTGCGAAGCCGAGGCGGCGTACTAGTAAATACATATTTAAATTTAATTAATTTGCTTATCACATTGTACTTAATTAATTTACAAACATACCATAATTTCTCTTATAAAATAATAGAATACTTATATATATTTGTGAACGTGTCTGTCAGGAATATCAAATCGTTTTATTCTTTTTGATTTTTGGAGGTACCTCCATTTGAGGACCTGCAGGCGTATTCACGGAGCTTCGATATTCGACTCGGAATCGGAAAATCTGTCGCTATTCGCTATTCATTCACAGATGTCGGTATCGAAAACGAATGTCATGTTTGACATAAGGATTCGGAAAATTTTCCGTGGCTGTCAGAAACGCTTAGAATACATTCGACTTCGGAAAATTTTTCACTCGATATCGAACGGAAACGGTGTCGAGCCTCCGTGAATACGCCTGCTGACATCAATTTTGGAAGAATGGCAATATAATTTAAGTATAATAAAATTTATAGTCTAGCGGTCTGACTGTCATGAACCATTTATCTATCAAACTACTCGTCATACCGTTGACTGTCTGTGAATAGGTCGTTAGTTCATTCGTTAGCGTATATTCAAAAGAGATTAAAATATAATAGGGCATAGAGGGGACAAAGCGAGGAAAATTTGAAGTCAAAAGTTATTCAGAGTGGAATAAGTCTACTACAATTTCGACCGAATAACAGCTCGCGTTCATACTAACTGACATGACGCTTGAGCTTCAAACATGCTTCAAAGTTTTGTATGAAAATATTTCCAATGCCCCCTCTATGCCCTATTATATTTTAATCTCTTTGGTATATTTGCTGTTGGTACTTCATATAATATTCTGCCTAATGTAGGCATTTGGAAGATTTATTGCAAAAACCAAATTGCGGCTGATTTTATAGACCAACGTGCTTTTAAAATCGTAGAGATGGACTTCATAGGACACCGACCGAAATCTGGTTTCGTAATTGAACGCAAAACTGAATGACATGTCTTGCTTACAAAAAAAATACATTTATCTACATCTACACTAATATTATAAAGAGTAAAGACTTGTATTTTTATATCTTTGTAAGGAAAAAACTTAAAAACTTCTAGACTGATTTTAAAAATTCTTTCACCAATGGAAAGCTATAAAAGCATTGAGTAACATAGGGTATATTTCATTCCCATATTCCCACGGCAACGGGAACTACGAAACTGAAACTTCGCAGAACTGCTAGTTTACAATATTTACAGATTAAAAAAAAACGTGTGGCACTCGGGACTGCCGCCGTAAAGCTATTGCATAGCATTTTGTATCAACAAGACTGCCGAAAAGAAACGACGTTAGACAATGCACGGCCTTCAAGCCACACCTCCGTGCCCGTCGGAATGGGGAGCGTGAGGTTTTTTTTCGTTACGAAATTTCTGGATTCGGTCCCCGCGCTCAAGGCCCTCGATAGAAGCTATGCAATAGCTTAATTATCTTCCTAAGTGGGACAGTTTCTTCCTTGCTTATACATATTAAACTATTATTTTTATTTAATGTGGTTGACGAAAATACTTTATTGTGAACCATATTGAAATCATATCAGTTTACAGGAGACATTATTCTTCTTTACTATTCAACTAAAGTACTGAATTAAATAAACATAAGAACAAGCCAAAGTATCGGGTCTGAAGCATGTGTAACAGCACCCAACTTGGGCGATGTGTTCACCACCTGTAATGTTTAGGTCACAAGTGTAAAAGTGAGTTGTTCCAGTAATGGAATACCCCATATTTATCACTAGCTCGACGGTGAAGGAAAACATCGTGAGAAAACCCTCAAGTCCCAGAATTAATTATGAGACATGTGTAAAAGACTCTGTCCGGCGATGGGCTCACCACATATCACGTTTAGGGTCCAAAGAATATTTCGTAAAAAGTATGTAGGTATGTCCAGAAATGGAATACCTCCGCCTACACCTTCGGGGACAAAAGGCGTAAGATTATTTATTAATTTTCGAATACCTCTGCCAACCTCTTCGGAGATAAAAGCCTGAGAATTTTCTAAAAGTTAGGTAAACCTGTACAAAAATCGATTAACTTGCAGTCATAACGCGCGTTCCTGCAATGAAAATAAAATAAACAAAAAGTACCAACTTATATAAAAATAATAAACTGAATTATTATTTTTCTGGAGACTTGGCAAGGAACTGAAGCTACTATAAGTTTACGGGAAAACATCGCCTCGCGGTCGCTGCTAAGATTACTCGGCGCTTCTGTAACAGTAGTCTGTACCATTTCTTAGTCTTGAAGCCAAACGCAATACTACAACACATACTGGATGATTTTTTTTACCGTCTGGAAAAAAATATGACGTATAAGGTATCTAGAGCCAAAGCTATACACGAAATTAATTGTTAAATATAGTCATGTTTAATGCAATTTACAAAATCTAGAAAACTACGCACGGTTGTAGGTAGTGCGCATGAATGGAAGCTACGAGCCTGTTTCTTTTTAAAATACTATTTCAAATATTTCAGTGTGTAATATTGACTACAATTGAGTAGGTAATGAAATTAGTTTCAAAAAGAAAAAAAAATTTGTAAAAAATTTTTTTTTTTAAGTAACAATGCCAAATGAATCTATTACACTTACCTATCACACCACGTTTTTTTCCAGACGGTAAAAAAGTCACCCTGTATATGTACACAATATACTGATTAGTGATCGGTCAAGCACCGTGCGGTTCAGATTAATAAAAAATCAATTGTGTCTCATTTTCTTGGCTTAAGAGGGAAGTTTAAAAGAACCGACCAAGTGCGAGTCGGAAATAATAAATTATTTTGAATTTTGAAAAAAAAAAACGCGCACAAAGGGTTATTAGAATAAATGAATAATTTTGGCTTTGAGGGTTCGGTAAAAGATTATGATGAAATCATTATTTTATCTCTCGTCGAGAGATACAAACCTATGGTACTGGTTAAAGTATTAAATTTGGAAATTCCTTGTTTCGCCACCTACTGCGTCTGTGCAGTGTGCAAGCGGGCCGGAACAATTGTGCGGATTTGGCACAGAACCGAATTTAGGACTTTTGTTTTAAAAACAAGTTAGGACCGCCAAAGAGACTGAATACATACAACTGCATATACGAATATACGGTATAGATACGGCAATAATACAACTTTTATTGCCGTATCTCTGTCAAAGGATCAGGATGTCAGAGAGGGAATGCTGCCAGTCTTCTGGGCACTGTCCCACATGGTTCCTCTTTGGAGGCCATTTTTTATCTGTAATTATTGTAAATTAATGTATATTTTCTCTGTAAATAAATGTTATGACTTTTATTTCTAACACTGTTTGGTTTTGACTCCCCTGGAAGTTTTTCTTGATATAACTTTTGAACGGCTCAACAAAAAGTAGTGCCGGTTCGATTAATATGCTTATAATAAAGTTAAATTTCATGTTTTATTGTTACTTGTAACAAATATTTAAAAATAAAATGCGCCAGGGGAATTAAATAAGTAAATACGCTTATCTTCAAGATTCACCCATGTAGGAGTCTATTTTCAATGTAAAGATTTCACTAGAAGGTGATTAATGTTCTTGTGTATGTACTTTTGTAATATACGGTTAAACACATTTTGAAGTGCAAGGTATCTTGAGATTTGTTTTCATCTCCAAAGCGTCATAGGTTACCCGAAGAAGGCTAATGTTTTACATTCCCGTCACAACCTCTACTTCGGTACTAAATAACCGTCTGTGAATTTTGTCCCAGAATTTATTTATTTTATTTATAGTCCACGTTTCAATGTAAGCCACAAGAATTTTAATTTTAACTGAAAACTGAATGGAACTATGTTATAGTCAAAACTGAAATTCACGCCTCGAAAAATTTAATATCAAAATATTTTACCGTGCGATAATAACTTATTGCATTATTAAATCGTCAGGCGTAAACTTTAACATGACTATACTGACTTTTCTCATGTAGTCAGAAATTGGTAATTAAAACTATCGAAAGTTACATTATTACCTCTTAGCGTATTTATAGAATACAACAATGCCCGCGACAAATTATACTTAACGCTTAATAAAGAAAGAGACAGCTATCTGTCAAAAGTTGCGATTGAAATACGACTAGGTGCAAAATGCGAACTGAATTTGATAAATAAAATCAGACCAATTATCTACATTTGTCGGCCTCAGTTTCCGCGCTCTAGTAACATATGTACCTCTTTTCATATAATATAATGTAATATAATATCTTTGCTGTCGCCTACCCTATTAAAGCACAGGCCATCAGCCGCATCTTGTGGCTCTAATACATAGCCGCTGCAGTCGAGTATAAAGATAACACTGCATCACGTCTACAAACGGACAGACAGAACAGCGAACGTAGAGATCATGTTAAAAAATACCGGTATTTTCGGAGCCATTCTTCAGTGTTCTCAAAACAGTCCCTAAGATCGACTGGAAATAAAATTTTGTAAGGATGGATCAGTACCTAAGGTCGACTAGAAGTAAAATTTTGTGAGGATGGATCAGTACCTAAGGTTGACTGAAAGTTTGTAAGGATGGATGGATGTTATTTGTTCTTCTTAAGTATTAATAAAAACCGGCTAATTGCGAGTCGACTAGGAAAATTGCCGTATCACTTTATTTAATTTTAGCTTTAATTTTTATTTTAATTTTCTCATTGCGACAACAGTAACACACTGTACATTTCAATCGTCTACTTATTGCGAATCTTAACATCGAGCAAAAATGCGAAGTTGTATGTTTGGGGCCCTTTCATTTTTATTTTAAATTCATTTCTATATTTTTTTGTTAAAGGAGCAACAGTTCTGTGAAAATTTCTACTGTCGAGCTATTCCAGTTCATATAACATTAATTGAAAATATAAAAAACCCCAAACACAAAAAAAAAACATTTAAACTCAAACGACTGGACCTGGACAGATTTTCTTGAACTAGAACTAAGAACACTCTCGATCAAGTCACCTTTCAAACAAAAAACTTTATCAAAATCGGTTCAGTTATTTGGGAGCTACGAGGGAACAGACATACAGACAGAACAGATACACAAAAACACGTCAAACTTATAACACCCCTCTGTTTTTCGTCGGAGGTTAAAAATACAGCCAAACAGACAGACGGACGCACAGAGGAACAGCGGAGACGTAATAATGGTTACCCTTTGGATACGGAACCCTACAAAGTAGGTTTGCTGCAGCTGGTCTTGCTCGATTTCGAATTACATGTGCCCGATGGCTAATTCCCTGAAACCACATTAGTTCAGCTAATTATTCATGAACTAATTATTTTACATTTTAAAACAGGCAAGATCATTATGTAAATTAATTACCGCTATTTCCACGTACACTATTATTAATAACATACATTTATTTTTGTATTTCAGCGGTTTTTCTTTTATACATTTTGAATTATTAAAATACCTAATTATGGTGTAACAGATACTGGGTTGCAATCTCATTTAGCGAAAAGCGTCACAATTATTTAATCGCACTAAATAATAAGAAAGTCGCACTAAAAGCACGCACAATATCAAAGAATTATGTGTCAATTTATTTAAGGATGCACTGATTCCTATAGTAGATTGTCCTTTCCCATAATTATTTCATAGATCCTCAACATTATTTACACACATTAGACACAAAAAGTAGGTACTTACATAGTATATAAATGATTACCGGATTATTGTACCAGCCGTTACTTTATAATCAGTCTAGTGAAAATGTAAGTGTTATGTTGCAAATTATAAAGTCCGATCACAATCTATGTCAGTTTACAATCTCACTAGATTGATTATACAAACTAAAGGTTTATACAATAATGCGATGACATACCTATACTATACTCTGTGAAACATACGTTCAGTGACAGTTCATATTATTCCCTTTTACTCATGCTACAAAAATATTGTATTTCTGCAATGACAAAATAATAAAATATTAATTATTTTTTAATAAAATATTTCTATTAGCAGGAAAGTAGTAGGCGTGGAAAGGAAAAAGTGAACTGTCACCGAACCCATGCTACGTGAAAGAGAAGTACATAATACAGATTCTCCAGACATTTCTCCTGAGAAAAGTTGAAACCCGCCAAGTAAAATCAATGCTACCATTTTCAATTTCCACCAGTTGGCAGTTTTATTTGGTTTTCACTAACGTTTTATACTTTCTTAGACACTAAATAGATAATAGAATTCAATGAAACTGTTGCTACAGTTTTTCTAGTCTATTTATTCTTGGTTAAACCCGAATGCTTTCAACTTATTAGTCTCGGTCTTAAAGGGCTTCCAATCTTCTGAATAAAAGATCTTTGCTTCATCGAGATTCGTAAATAAGTATGGGAGGATCAATTATTTAATTCTTATAAGGTTTTTTTATGTTACAGTAGTTACTAGTTATCTGAATAACTAAAATGAAAGTACAAATTCACACTCACGCCTTTTTCCCAATGGAATTGATAGAGGTTTCCCATTTCTAGAGGTACACACTTTTCATCAGTGTATTTCTATGAGTAAATACGAAACGTGCCATATGGTTCGGGCTAATTTACACATGGTTTAGAATAAAATTTGGGATTCCTTAGGACCTGCACTAGTAAACTTGTGATAAAAATGTACGTGCCTATAGGTTATTGTATAGAAAAAACTTATTGATAATTGTGCCGGTACAATTCTCCCTGAGTTGAAACCTAGGTTTAATGACCTAGCTTTAGAGCTAAGTAAATGGTAAATTTAATCTCGATCGATTACAAACAAATATAATATGTACAAATATGGCTTTAATAACTGTATACGACTAATAGGCTCTATTTAGTATTCTAATAAGTTTAATTTAAACTGATTCATCGATTAAGAACATCGATAATTTTGCAATCCCTAGTAGGGTTAGCGGCCGCGACAACCAGACACAATGGAATAAAACACGTGATTTATCTTAGAGTTGTTTATTTTAAGTTGGCTAAACCCAAACTGGACAGCTGGCGGTCCATTACTGGCCAGACGTTGGGCTATCGAAATTCACTTCTCAGCAAATGTACCCGAGAATCTCAGACTAGAATATGTACAGTCGAGAGCACGTAGAGCTTGACACATCGGACTTTGTAACGTTCTTATTACAATCTCTTTAGAGGTCAGACTCGCGCTACAAGTGTAAAGCTTAATGTGCTCTTTACTCTACCCTTCTACGACAGCAATATCTATTCCTAATACCTAAATTTGACAGCTGTCAAAGAATGCTAACAAACCTATTTACGTGTTTCTACTGAATCTTAATAGGATTCTGTTTTGTCAAACCAGCTAGTATTTATCATAATGTCTGTGTGTGTACAATGTACTGCATACTAAACTTCGACGTCATAATTTTAAGGATTCTGTTGTGACACTTTTTTATTGTTTTATTATTTGAAATGAAAAATAGAAATGAATACCATTTCAGAGGCCTGTGTGTTTGTTACACGCATTTGAATAGTACCTTAGTACATAGTATGTACTTCAAGTGAATTATCGAATCAAATACCTACATTTATCATTAGCATCATAATATGTTGTTTAGGGGGTCTGATATCGTAAGAAAAATTACGCAATAAGTATGGAATAAAAAAAAAATTAGCATCACACTAAATTGTACGCAAGTCGCACATTTATCATAAACATCATAGTATCTTGTCTAGGAGGTTTGGTATGGTAAAGAGGATACCGAGAAAGTGTATATATCTATATTATAAAAAATTATAAACTTACTGACTGATTGGTGATGTATCAACGCACAGTCTAAGCCGCTGGGTCTAGAGACTTGAAATTTTGCAGCTTAGGTATACAGTGTAGGCATCCACTAAGAAATGATTTTGCAAAATTCAACCCCTAAAGGAGTGAAATAAACGTGCGCGAGCAAAGCTGCGAGTAAAAGCTAGTACTGCATATAATACACCTCACAAAGAACATCGGCAGCTTTGGTACCCACTGAAATAGACACCCACGGGGTATCACACTATGCTTGTTATATTGACTCATAACAAGTCGAAATTTTCCATATTTTTTAATTAATCTAGCAGTTGAAAATATTGAGTCAAATAAAACAGAAATATCATAGAAACACGAATCGATCGATTGGGAAATCTATTAATACCAAAGAGATTAAAATATAATATAAGGCATAGAGGGGACAAAGCGAGGATTATTTGAAGTTAAAAGTTATTCCAAGTGGAATAAGTCTAGTACAATTTCGACCGAATAACAGCTCGCGTTCATACTAACTGACATGACAAGGACATGACGCTTGAGCTTCAAAGTTTTGTATGAAAATATTCCCAATGCCCCCTCTATGCTATTATATTTTAAAGTCTTTGATTAATACAAACACTTTTTTGTTGTTTTGGTAAAATTGAACGTCGTGTCATCAGTGTCATCACGTCAACCATGTCATTCACTAGGGATGGCCAAGTGAAAAAATAAATTGATATTTATCGTATCGACATTTCTAAATACTATAGATAAAAATCGAGTGAAAAATATCGATATATCGTCAGTTTTTACATTATTATTTATACATATTCTCAAATTCGTAAAAAAGGACTATGAAAATAGTATTTTTTCATAAATGCTTGAGTCTAAACAAGTATCTAGTACCTCACATGAAATGAAACACGAAACCAGAATTGCGTTAAAAATATATTAAAATTGATACGAATTCGATACTGTAAAATAAATGTCGATATAATATCGCCATTAAAAATATCAACGATATATATAATATGCTAATTATGTATTTGGAAAACTATCGATATTTTTTGCCCAAGCCATCATTATACTGCCACTATGTGGCATAGAGTAACTTATTTGGCATTTGGTAGGCAGTGCTATTTTCTAACAAAGAGGTTGGAAGAAAATCATTTTCTTTCCTAGAGAAACTTTTTCTTTACACGTCTTTGGTACCTAAAATCTCATAATAACCTACAAAATACACTAGGTAACGAATAACTTTTAAACCTCAACTTATAAAAATGTGGTATGATTACATATTATCTTAGTCTGTCCAAGAGCTATCGATTTTACACGGTTTCGTCTTCCGTGGGCAGGCGTAAGTGGGGTACCCAAAACACATGGACTTTTGCCATTGTTATTTTCAGCATTCGCAATAAATTGTACGAAAGTCGCACAAGGAGTATACTGCACTATATCTATTTGCACGGTGTCGCAAAATCATGCGTCAAATTGACTGCCTAATGTTTGTAGCTTCACTCGTGGGCAGTGTGTCTCGCACTAGTCCGGAGCAGTTTCGAAACTCGTGCAAGGTTTGCGTGTACTATACGGAGCGTTAACGAACACTGGACGAGATTTACGCTTTATCGCAGAGATTGAATTAGGTTCCAAGCGGCTTAAGACTTTTTGTCGCGACTGCACAGACTTGTTTGTCTGTGGACGTCCTTCTGATGAAGACTCCTCGTTGGCTCCAGTTGGCACTGTTGGCAGCTAAGTTTAGTACCTAGTAGTGATATTTATCACTAGCTCGGACGGTGAAGGAAAACATCGTGAGGAAACCCGCAGGTCTCAGAAATAATTCTGAGACATGTGTAAATAGACCCGGTCCGGCGATGGGCTCACTACCTATCACGTTTAGGAGTCCAATCCAATGTATCTCGTGAAATGTGGGTATATCTAGTAATGGAATACCTCTGCCTACCCCCTCGAGGATGAAAGGCGTGAGATTATATTATTATTATTATTAGTGATAGTTTTTTCTTCCTCAAAATACTTATGTCCAACCGTTTAGGCTACACAATGCGAAAGAGTAATAGAGTCACATTTATACACCTGCAAAAAATTACCATCCTTGTAGCGCAGTCGGGAAAAAATTTAAGATGTTTCAAAATGTGCCAGGACCTTGTACAATAGGTATCTCGAAAATATTCTGTAATCACATGGAAATTGAACAACATTTTGGTTCAGTGGTTTGAATTTCAAACTGTATTTCCTAAATTGCCACGCTGTCTTCGCCATTTTGACAAATCATAAATGTTTTTCTACGCTGAAACTGACTTAGTGCATGAAACATTAGTAGTGCAAAAATAACCCTTCATTTATTGAATTTTACCAGCAGAATATACATTTTTTATTTATGGATAAAAAATTACCTTCAAAGAGGAACCATGTGGGAAAGTGACCTTTCGGTAAATTTTCCTAAAAACATCCTTTATTAATTATATCTGCTTATCCTAATATAACCCATTTATTTACAATCTTAATAGAAAATTTACATTAAACAAACAAAATCGAGTGAAACTAAAACCAATTAGAATGAACTCTGGGGCTCCCAAGCGCTTCGCCACTTAGTTCTAGGATTTCCTAGCTACAAAACTACTACAGCTGGGTACATCTAAATCTACAGTACCAGGAAAACATGGAACACAGGTGTAACGAGACAGATCATGCAATATGCTCGTTTGCTCAGTTAAAGACAAAAAAGTATGTTAACAAAACCATTGCATTTCTCTTGCTAATAACGCTATTTAGCAAAGTCTCAGTGAATTTTATACTTTTGTAATATTTTCGCCTTGTATTTACCTAGTTTTTTTATAAATTGTGGGACACAATTCACACACGGTTGTTTAGTCCCAAACTAGGCAGGGCCTGTACCTACTGTGGGTACTAAACGACTGATAGACATACTTAAATAAATATTTCAAGACCAGACACGAAGCCAACAGACATGTTCTTGCACAAATATTTATCACGAGCGGGGATCGAACCCGCGACCTCTACTACTACTACGACTACGCGGTCACTAATTTATGAAGGAGCTAAAAAATAGTCTATCCCCTCTAACTCTATTGCTTCGCGCCAGTCCTGCTAGCTCTTCTACAAAGAGATTTAAATATAATAGGGCATAGAGGGGGCATTGGGAATATTTTCATACAAAAGTTTGAAGCTTAAGCGTCATGTCCTTGTCATGTCAGTTAGTATGAACGCGAGCTGTCATTCGGTCGAAATTGTACTAGACTTATTCCACTTGGAATAACTTTTGACTTCAAATTTTTCTCGCTTTGTCCCCTCTATGCCTTATTAAATATTTTAATCTCTTTGCTCTTCTACGTTTTGAGTAGTCAATCTCTCAGAGAGTCGCCTAGTGGCTAAACAGTCAGTTTTCCAAAGAAATAATGCATAAGAGGAAAGTTGCCAGGACCAACTGGTGAGACAGACAAAGCGGAATTGACAAAGACTCACTCGGGCGGAAAGCAAACCGTCTCTGAGATGAGTGTGGCTATCCACACTCATCTCATCAGTCTAGTCTAGACCCGATCTAGGGTTAATGGAAGTGGTATCTGTGGCGCAATCAGGAATAAGACTTAGGTTTCGGAGAGATAACAGTAAACTAGGGATGCACCAAGATGTCTTTAGGAGGGGGTCTAGCTAAATCTCACCCAATCTCACGTGAAGAAAGGGGGTGTTAGGCAATAGGTACCAACTAAAAATAAAAAATAATCACGTTATTTTTTCCGTGTAAAACAGTGTAAAATAAAAAACAATGCAATCCAGCACAACATAAAATATTTACACAAAAATAAACATTTTGAAAAATCTCACGTGAGATTAGGGGAAGAGAGGGGGGGTAAGCTAAATCTCACGACATCTCATCAAGGCTTCGGTGTCCAACACTAGGCTCAAGTTGTAAAAACCAAATGAAAATTCGTTGAAAATTTTCTCATTGTATTTTGTTCTGTTACACTGTCTACATCACCCGGAATCAGTTTTAGGCAAATATGTTCGATGTAGAATACTAGGTACCTACATAGAAAGCGCCAATAGACGTTCGAGTTCCAAACCGCGCTATCGAAGTTTTCTAATGAGTTTGTATAAATACAACTGTCCAACATGAGTAAAGTTGTTGGACCGCGGTCCCCATAAGCACGATCACCTCTCCTGGCGGAGGGCGGAGCATTTCACCTCCGCTGCTCCATAGTGATGAGCAGTTTGTAGTCATTTTAGTGATTTTCATATAAGTCGGTTTATTTTGTAAAAAAAAAACTGTTAGGTACAGATAGGTAGGTACCAGTTATATGTAGATTTTTTCAATCTGTACCTATGATAGGTACTAATGGAAAAATTCTGCAGATTTTTTTAAATCTGTAGGTATTATAGGTACCTACCTACTAATTAAAAAATTCTGCATCCGCCTCTACCATGATATCTAGATCCACGGCCGTTTCTGCAGTTCTGTGCACAAAAGACGTCTGTTAAGACAAAGCCTATTCACAAGATTCACTATGAGTTCCTTCACACGACTTAATTACTGAGGCTCTTTAATAAACAGTACTATATACTTATTTACTTTAGGCACTAAACCTTGCCTTTGCCTAGTATAGTGTAATTTTCAATTGTCCTGCAATTACTATTGCCCCCATAATATTTGATACAACCCGCTCCTTGAAGAACAATAAAAATGATGAAGGAATGATGAAACAAACCAAAAGACGGTTGTTTACGTAGGTATACTTGAATCCAACTTTAAGCGTCGAAGCTAAATACATCTTCATTTTATTACTTAACCTTTAGAAAGAAAGAAAGAAAATAAATTTATTAGAAACAACATAACACAAAACGAAAGCGAAAAGTTAAAGACAGCGACGACAGTAATGCCTAAAGGGACCCCACTCAGCTTGTGCTGCAGCATTAGCCACAGCGCTGGTATTCTGCGAAGTCAACAACAACAGTGTACCTACCTAAGTTATTGAGAATTGTTTTCAAGCTTTTGTTGTTTCTACAAATTGTGTAATAGGAAGTTTGTCTTTCCTTAAAAATAACCGAACTTAGATTTAGCTGTTTCTTAAAAAACTAGAAAAAAAACTAACGCAAACACAAAAATCATACAAGACGCTTACACTTCTAATCTCGGCGTCTCGTGCACGTTGGGCGCACAAAAGTATACACCTCTCTAGGGATGTTTGAACTACACAATAGTGTCGGTATATCGCATACTTGCGGGCCGTAACGACGCTATGGAGCGTCAGGCGCGGCCCTAATTGCAGAGGGGGCGGTTATCCACTGTCTCGACACAACCTGGAATACCTACATACATAAGCTCACGCCTATTTCCCAGTAGGCAGAAAGATACCGATCCTTAGTGTTCGGTAATTTTCTAAAATTCTTTAAAAAGATTTGTCGAAAAACTTCGGATTTCAAAAATATTTTAAAAAAGAAAAAAGACCCGAAATTATTCCGAATTTCGCTTGAAAAATTTCAACGACACAATCTCTTATGAAAGTGGCAAATAAAAAAAATAAAAAAATTCTTACTAATTTATGTTATTACTAGCGACCCACCCCGGCTTCGCACGGGTGCAATGCTGACACTATAACCTTCCTCTTGAATCACTCTATCTATTAAAAAAAAACCGCATCAAAATCCGTTGCGTAGTTTTAAAGTAGACCTAGGTATATGTCTATGTATGTTTAAATCTTTACACTGGACAGAAAAAGCGACTTTGTTTTATACTATACTAGCGACCCGCCCCGGCTTCGCACGGGTGCAATGCTAACACTAAAACCTACCTCTTGAATCACTCTATCTATTAAAAATAACCGCATCAAAATCCGTTGCGTAGTTTTAAAGATTTAAGCATAGGTACAAAGGGACATAGGGATATAGGGACAGAGAAAGCGACTTTGTTTTATACTATGTAGTGATGTAGTGATTTATTTATAATAGGCATTACAAATTAGATCTTAAAAATATTCGCTAAACTGCATAGCAGTTTGTTGGTAATATTGCACGCAATTAATAATAGATACTTATTGTACTTAATATAATCTACTATCTAACTTATATAAAATCATGAAAATCACATAATTTTGTAACCTTCCACCTCCACCTTCTTTTCTAAAAAATCCCAACATTACACGAAGCATTGGAAACCGCCACCGTCGACAAGCAGAAACTAACAAATGGAAAACAAGCGACGGGCTGAGTAGAAAACACGTAAAAACACACTCAAAACGCGTCGGAGTGTTTGAGCCTTCCGCACTCGTGGTTATAAACAGAGTCGCGACGCGTCTACGTGTTGTTATTCGCGCTGTGACAAAGTTGTAGCGGAAAGCGTTTGCACAACTGCCCGCTACATCGAATAAAAAAAAACATTTTCATATCTCATACTCCGAAAGTACTGTATGTTTGATCTGAGTACCGGGTCGGAAGCGATGATTCCCATCACAGAGAGATTCAGGGCTATGAGTCCCGCCCTCGGTCGGGAAAGACTCATAGTAATTGCTTCCGGCCTTAGGGCGTGAATGAATTAAAAAAAAATAGTAGTACATTTCGTTAGGTGGTCTGATACTAAACTTTTTACATCGATTAAAAAAAAAACGTGCGGCATTGGGAGTGTAGGTATAAACAACTAAAAATAACCTGCGCGCGGCGGTGACGTGTGACATATTTAAAATTTAAAAAAGACTAATAATTTAGTAGGCTGTTCCAAAACTCTAAATCTTATTTTTCATCGACACTAATAAATACATAAAGAGGAAGGGTTTGTATATTATTTTTGTAATGTTGTATTCAAAGACGTTCAGAAGAAAAATAATTTCTTTCTTCGAACCTCTTTGGTTGTATTGTTGACATTTTTGTTTTTTTGTAGGTATTATTGATTTTTTGCATTTTTCAATTTTTGTAATGTTGTATTGTTGACATTTTTTTGTTTACTTTCCTTGTATTCGATATGAAAAGTAGAGTGTTTAACGCGGGTGGAAGTTATCAATTCTTACTCGGACTATATCCGCCCTCGCTACGCTCGGGCGTCTAAACACCTTGTATGGGAATTGATTCCTTCCGACCCTTGTATAACAATCTACTATTTCACTTCTCATGCTCTAAAAGTACGCCAATATAGCCCTACGAAGTGGGACTAAAGTGACTACTTTATTCTCTAGGGAGTGAAAAGTAATTAGTTTTTAAATTTCCTTAATGAGACATAGACAAACTCAAACAGCCAGTAAATATCTGTGGAGTGTGGACCATCTTCATTGCGAAAATGTAGAGTTTTAGTTCCATGGTTTTTCTGCAAAGAAGGTGGCGCCATGTGTTTTAAATTGTTAATCTGCAAAGAGATTTAAATCTCTTTGTTAAACTGTGACAGGTTTAGAAAAAAAAGTGACTGCGAAAATTTAGAATTTTCGTGGAGTGTTTTGTTCGGTTTTAAAGAAATTTGTTAGAAAACTCTGTACAAAAAGTACACTCAGAAAGGTCAATAGTCTAATAGCAAGGCGACTATTTGGCGGGAGCCTATATATATATATATGTTCAGAGCAGCCAAGTTAAAACGGCCGTAGTGTAATTACGTACAAAATTACCGTAAGCTAATTCTCTCCACTACCGCTTGTGACTTGCACTAATCGCCCTCGGCCAGACTACAGAGAAGTGGCGTGCATGAACTATTCAGTGCTCTCGGCGTATAGCTAATGTATGTTATCGTACATATGTATTGTGATGTCTCGTTTTTCGCGCTCGAGTCGCGCTCGCAAGATTATTCAAAAGACCTCGTCGCATCCTTATTAGTTGGTAGAGATTTAGTAGAGCTCGGCTGCAGCGTAGGCCTTTTAAAAAGAAGAAACAACAATATCTACTTTTTTAATGAGTATACAAAAAAAAAAAATCTCACGCCTTTCATCCCCGAGGGGGTAGGCAGAGGTATTCCATTACTGGATATACCCACATTTCACGAGATACATTGGACCCCTAAACGTGATAGGTGGTGAGCCCATCGCCGGACCGGGTCTATTTACACATGTCTCAGAATTAATTCTGAGACCTGCGGGTTTCCTTACGATGTTTTCCTTCACCGTCGAGCTAGTGATAAATATGTACGTAAGTTTTTGAAAAACTCATTGGTACATGCCAGGATTCGAACCCGAGCCTCACTGATTTTCGACCGGCTCTTTAACCGTCCGGGCTATCACTGCTCTTAATGAGTATACCTCAAGGTATAAATAATGGAGCGGATTTCAGTAAAGGTAAATCAAATATTTTTATTTACATCATTTCAGCTAATTGCTGTCCACTGCTGGACAAAAGCGCCAACCATTCTGGTCTTGGGCGGCCCGCATACGTCACTGCCAGACCACTTTCTTTAGGTCGTCGGTCCATCGTGCCGCAGGGCGCCCTACACTTCGTTTGCCTAAGCGCGGTCTCCACTTATTTTAGAATGGAATTAGGAATTCACCTTATAAAGGTCAATACTTATCTAAGTAGGTATCAATGCTTCTAAAAGTGTTGGAACTGAGAAGAGTCTAAATCTAGGTACTTAGTTGACGTATAATATAATATTATTGGAATTGGTACCATCACGAAATCTCCGATCCTAAAGCACCTACTTAGACTTACAAACTTGAGATTTTTGGGAATTCCCGGGAACGGGAAAAACTTATTGCGGGCACCGCCCGCTGCACTTATTTTAATTTTATAATTTAAATTCAGCAGTCTCTCTATATTATTATAGAGAAACTGCTGTGCACTTTTTTACACAACTTCTTTTAGCCTACAAGCTCCATAGTATAAAAAAGTGCAGACTGTGGTAACCTTAATAAAAATAAGAACTAATTCTATGATAATTTTAATCGGCTACCTGATACAGTCCAAAGATAGAGCTCTAAGTTAGGATGAACAGACGGACAGACAGACGGATTTACGGATAGACAGACTGACGGCGGCATATTCTAAAAACCTTTAATAAAGCTTGTGAATTCGCCTTACAATTTGATTATATTCGTAGTTAGAGCGGAATCCCTTTCAGAATTAGCTGTGCAAACATTGGCGAGTAAGAAACCACCGGAACGCGATCTAAGGTACTCTTTCTAGCAGAAGTAAAGCTCCGTCTTTCTCCTTTCACGATTCGTTAGATCAGAGCTGAATGCGTGAGAAGAATGCTGTTTATATAGAAAGGAGTATTTACAGATTGGTTTTATTTAATTCTTAGCTGGCAAAAAGCGACGCGACGGCGAATGAAAATTTGTAATAATCATCAGATGGTTTTGAGACATGTGTTACGTCTACCGCGGAACTCTAGGTTTGTGTAAACCGTATTGAGATTAAAAAGAGCTGCCCTTGAATTTCTTGCTGGTTCTTCTCTGGGTACTGCATTTGGAACCAGGAACTCGGCGGTGAAGATAGGCTGCTGTTTACATTTAGGAAATCTTCATAGACGAGTTTAGAGCCTTTCTAAGTGTACCTAGTTACCTACTTTTTGTACCTATAGAAAATAAATTATTTTTGATAAGTACAAAAAATTTTTAGAAATTAAAGCGGATTTCGGATTTTTTTTAAAGTTTAAAGCTAAGTAAGTTTAAAGAGTGTATAATATAGATTTATAGTTATAATTGATCATCATATACTGGCCGGAATACTAGGTTAAAGCTAACATTTGCTGTTAAATAGGTATATCTCTCTGAAATTTCAAAACAAGTTTTCTATGTTATTTAATATCTAAGTACTATGCAATGCCTCTTTAGCATACCTACCCTCTCTTTGGCATGCAAATTTCGTGAAATCGTGATACCGCAGAGAGTTCCACCATTTTCAGGTAGACTGAAACTTTAAATATACCTAGTTCTTCTAAATTTAGGCTTAAATCTTTCAGTACTACTTATTATTTAAATATGTTAGAATAATCTAATATTATTAAATGAACAATTATTGCAAAACTTACTTATTTGGTTTGATTTGGATCTAAATTTGTTTAGACAAGGTTTTGTTTAGCTTTTTAAGTTTATAGGTAAAAAAATATATGTACTAACAGGTATAAAAAATTACACCGATCGAATCTCGGTCGCACAGGTACACAACAACCGATTAACATAACCGAATACATAGGTACACACAAACGCCTCGAAAGGAAACCAACAATATTGTTCTTGCAAACAAATTTTGGTCCGGTCGGGAATCGAACTCAGACGAACTCGGGAATCTAACCTAACAAGTCCATATTGTGCTAGCTACTAGCTAGCTTGGAAGTCGTTAAGCCATAGGTGGCCAAGCCATAAGCTTAGGTGGCTAAATTCTGAGTGTTAGGTGGCCACTAACTTAACACCATCTCCCAATCCGCGGTGGGTTCGCGTGGGAGATTATAGACCATACTTTCTTATGTGTGTGTAAAGACCCTCATGTCTACTTCGCACTAGGCCAGTAATTTAGTCGAGTCCTTGTTCAGTATGTAGTACCTACCTACGCACAGGAGCTTAATATTGTCTAGTTGTATAGGTGTATGTGTACATCTACGAACAAGGACTCGACTAAATTACTATAGTGCGAACTAGGCTATATAATCGTAGGAGAGCCATGCTTCGGCACGCTTGGGCCGGCTCGACCGGAGTGATACCACGGCCTCACAGAAAACCAACGTTAAGCAATGCTTGCATTGCGTTTCGTTGAGTGAGTGAGGTAACCGGAGGCCCCAGTCCCCCTCCCACTATTCCCACCTCCTAAGGCCGGCAACGCAGTTGTGACTCTTGAGTTGCAAGTGTCCATGGGCGACGTTAGTCACTTACCATCAGGTGACCCGTCTGCTCGTTTGCCCCCTTTTTCTTATTAAAAAAAAAAGCTTTAGCTCAACAGTGGGCTGTTACGGGTTGATCAGGGTAATAAACTGAAGTGGCCTCCACTTAAGAAAAGTATAAATCCGTCACTGTTAGCGCCTATGGATGGAGTCATACCTACTTATTACCTACACTTTTATAATCATCTAAATAGAAATGCCAACTCAAAAAGTTATGACAGTCATTATGTATTCTGAAAGACAAAAGTCTAAGTTACACTTTCAGACTTTTAAATTACAAAATCCATCTCAGTTTTTCAGTCTCGCGCTGAGCGTTCTTTTTTCAGGAATTAATCTGGAAAGCAGAGCCGGGTTTTTAAGTTCTTAGCGTAGTTGATTTTTGCTGTTATTTAGGATAAGAAACACGATAAAACAGTGACTTGAATGTTAGCGACTGTGAACTAAACGGAAGATTATCTATAAGACATATAATAAAACTGTAGGTAAGTAGACCGTGTCTGTATACCTACCTACTTATAAAATATGTTTAGATTTTTTTTAATTAGATATCAAAACACCATTTTTTTATTTTTAGGTATCTATATAACTGTCTCTCTGTCTGTCTGTGCACGCATCACGCCAATCCAATGGACGGATTTTGATGAAATTTGGTTTATAGATAAATGTCAAAGTAACTTTGTTTCTTCGATTGTTACTCTTTAAAAGCGTCGCTTTAACCTTTAACGCTTAAGCCGATTTAAAAAATATTTCGCCAATAGAAAGAGCTGCATTATCAGTAACAGGCTGTTTATCCCCGTATTCCCTCGGGAACGGGAACAACGCGGGAAAACCGCGGGTGCTGCTGAAATTATAATAAAGATGAGTAGATACGAATAAACTCTATTCTATAGTAGATACTAGTCTACTAGTTCTAAGTATACCTACTTAGTATAAAATTTAAGTTTTAATTTAAAATCGCTCGCGTCTTAACGCAGCACGTAAAATGGGAAGTTTGTTCCCTATGAGATTACGTTTGACACCTCATTTGCTAGAAGGTTTATTAGACAGGGCTTAGACTGGAACAAAAGCAGTTTTGCAAATAAGGTCAAATATGAAAACGTAAATTACTTTTGAAAATGTACGGAATACCTACCTAAACGTACTTACGACAACTACATTGTGACCGTGATCATTTTAGTAGGTTCAATCGCTTCATTTTAAAAACCTACCACTGGACGGATTTTGAAAGTTGTGGAGATAACTGAGTAACTGGGTCAATATTTTGTATACAGTAACTTGGTCATAATTTAGTGTAGGTACAGTAGGGTCAGTAGGTAACTGGGTCAAAATATAGTGTACTTTTTACTACAGCAACATATCTCACTCCCAAGGGAAAATATACAAAGTGATTAAAATTTAAATACGTAGTACTCCGAAACGATAACACCTGGAACTTTGAAATATGATATTTAGGTGTCTTATATATCGAAGGCAGCCGCTATGAAGGGATTTTTGAAATAAACTGTCCGCAGGCAACGCCGATGGGCACCCGTTAGTTAATAGGTAATAAGAGCCGCAAAGACGCAGAATGACTGGAATAGTTGTCACAAAAACATAACCCTCCTTCTGTCGCAGTCGGGTAAAAAGAGAAGATCTTGCTCTTGGGTTGGTAATGGTGCTGATTCTGCTTTACAGCGACTAAACTTATTTTAGTTTATTCCTGTCATTTTCTTTCTCCTACAAAAGAAAAGAGACGAGATAGTCCTGTCAAATTAATTAATCATGTCAACTAAGGCATGTTCAGTAAAGAAGTCAAGACTAAAATACAGCGTCTGACAGGACTAAATTCGGTAGGTTATCTTCTATCCTTTTTCTTTTTTTTAAGGTAAGACAAAGACAGGACTAAACTAAAGTAAGTTTAGTCGGTGTTAGGCAGAATCGCCCAATGGCACTCTACTTACAATAAAAAAAAAGCATTTCTATATTTTTTTTGTATATTTGCGACTAACAACAATTTCAACTTAAATAGGTAACATCAAGTATACTCTGTTTTTATTAATTCAACATAATAACAACACAAAAACAATTGATTTTAAATTCTAAAATAATAACTAGCAGTACATACTTACAGATTAAATTAAATTTTGTATTGTCGAGGAACTTGCAATACTGTCTCAGTCCCCAGTGTATCATAATTTGGAATCATAATATTTTTTTCTAAAAACAACATTTGTCAGTATTTTTTTAAAAAACCATGTTAAATAAGATAAGTATATTAGTTTAGAATTACATAAGTTAGGAGCAAGACAACATTTATTTATTAATAAATAATATTAAGATTGTTTTAAATATATTGTTAATACTGGGTAGTGGTTTCCGTCAAATATTCCTATTTTTTTAAAGTATTTAATATGTTATATTCATACACTAAGCAGTATGGGCCTATCTTGTTTGTAGTCTATCTCTTAACTTGAGCAGCCTCTTATACATATGGAGTTTGTGAATGGGAAACGACTTTCTCGTTTCTTCCTCCTGAAAACAATAAAATGCAATTAAATAGTTATTCTTACTATTTTCTTTGATCTATACAACGAATTTGGTACAATATTTTCCATCACCATTGACTTAGTGACAAATATGTACGTAAGTTTTTACCAGGATTCAAACATGAGCGCCATGCATGAAAGGCAGTCTCACTTCCAACAGACTATAACTAAAAATATCTACTATATAAAAATAAGTCGGGTTTTCCTTCCTGACGCTATAACTCCAGAACGCACGAACCGATTTCCACGGTTTTGCATTCGTTGGAAAGGTCTCGGGCTCCGTGAGGTGTATAGCAAAGAAAATTAGCGGGAAAATCTTATAAGCATTGCACCCGTGCGAAGCCGGGGCGGGTCGCTAGTATAATATAAAAAAAATACAGTAGCTCTTTCTTGTACACTAATAACAATAAAAAAATTATTTTTGCTTTTACCAATCTCAAAATTATATGATACTAGCGACCCGGCCCGGCGTCGCACGGGTGCAATGCTAATACTGAAACCTTCCTCGTGAATTACTCTATCTATTAAAAAAATCGCATCAAAATCCGTTGCGTAGTTTTAAAGATTTAAGCATACATAGGGATATAGGGACAGAGAAAGTGACTTTGTTTTATACTATGTAGTGATTAAAAAAATAAACTTACATGTGGAAAAAAGACGACTTCTAAAAACATGATTTCAAAGAATGTTGAAGCTATGATTACTGGTCCTGTTTTTCTCTCGCATACATCCAGCTGCACAGCAAATTTTCCATCTGGCAACACCACCAAATTCTCAAATATAGGCTTTATTGCCCTTTTCTGACTAGATAAACGGTACAGTAGAATCTCCCCAGATCTAGTTCCAATCAATACGACATCACCATAAAAAAACAATGCGGTTATCGGTGGAAAGTCTAAATAAAGATGCTGGTATTTATCAGTCTCTATTTTGAATAGATTCCTTGAGTAGCAAACAAAGTTTTTATCATCAAAAGCACAGATGTGCCGGATCTGCCTTATCCACTCCACTGGACAGTTTATTGACTTAACAGTAACGTTATTTCCATCAACAATAGTGACTATTTTACCACAGTCAGTAAAAATATACATCACCCTATCATTAAGCTGTATTTCCTTGATATCATAGTCACAATGGATTATTAACTCTGCCAACAACTTTTCCGTTGCTAAATCACATTTGAAAACGTCTCTATTGTTGTAGAAATAGAGAATGTCTTTTGTGAGTACAAAATTGTCTGCTTTAAAGAATGCTTCGGTCTCATGAGATATGTTGTCTACAGTTCTTTGCAGTAACAGACCAGATTTCAATAGTAATATTGAGACATAGTCATTGTTGGCAATTTTTAAGCAATTTCTCTCTGGTATTGCCACAGGGATGTACTTTAAAGTGTTCATATCGTACATGACGACTCCACTAGCATCTTTTAGTGGCAAAACACTATAATCTATGTCTAGTGCATGGCACTTATCATGTAGTGTGAATTTATAAAATTCTCGCACTTTTCTTTCGGCTGTCGAAATGTTAGCCCACACTTTCAGGTTCTTATAGATGTGGTACCATCGGCAGTCCCTCCCAGACTTTCTTTTAGCGGTTCTTGATGAGTATTTGAAGTCTCTCTCGCAAAATTCGTGCCATAATAAATCGGTGCTATCAATACAGTCCCGCCAATGTTTGCAGACTCGCCGGCATCTTCCCAAGGTAATGCCATCGGTCCTCATTAATATTTCTATAAAAGTTTCTAGTGGTAAAGTATTGATATCCATCTTTTAATCGCTGATGATGAGCTCAGTAATTTATTATTACTGAAAAAGTTAATAGGCATGTGTTTTGAAATAGAAATAGGGTAGGTTTATTGTTAGTTAAGAAGTGTAAAAACTATTTTTTAAAGAAATAGGACTATCGTTCCATTACAATAATTTTATAATTCAAAAATATCTCACCTTTGTTTACAATTTTATCATTGACAATTGACAAAACTCGTGACTTTGACGTTTTGATAGTTAGGTTGGTGAAATTGTTCCGAAGAAAAAATGCCTCAATCTCAACCTCCCGAAACTACAAAATTTGGAATAAAAATTGCACAAAAATTTTTAATTCTTTAGTTCAAAGAAATAAAACAGTTTTAAACTAATTACACTTTTCAATTGCAATTTTGGAGTGTGTAGACCATTTCTGGATAGGAGACGTGGTGCACTTGATGAGGTTTCTGAACGCAACTAGTGATTAGAAAAAAACATTACTGCCAACTTGACAAAATAATGGCGGCACAAATTTAAAATAACCAGCAGCTGTCCTCGGCACCCAAAACTGACATTATTTCGATACATAATTAATTATACATAGCTATTTTTAATGAATTTATTGATTGAAGTTATGTACCATGTTCAATTTCGTAGGTATTTTTTCAGTTTCTTGATCAAGCCAACAAAATATTAAAAGAAATTTAGTTTACTTATCTCTTTTTCAGACTATTTCATTTGATCGGTGTGGACAGAGGAAGGAGGGATAAAATAAATCATGTCTTTTTACAAATTAAACGAATTTGTCAAATTAAATATTTATTTTACAATATTTATACAGCAAAATCGCACACAATACACCTCCAATTCATTTAATATTAACTTTAATTGGTTGTAGCTTTCAATAATACATTTTCATACGAGTAAAGTAGGTAAGTACTTACAACAGTTACAACCCCATGGTACAATCATATGTCTTCACAAAAAGTCTCAAAAACATTTTAATAAGTAAAACAAATTGTAATAAATGCAATACTATAATATCATTTTGGGAATGATTCTTAATTTATCGTAAACAACAACAATCTAAAAGTTACCTTCAATCGCAACAAAACTGGAAATTGTATGTAAGTAATTTTTTTTTTAAATATATCACATCAACCAAAGAGGTTGGAAGAAAATCATTCGGAGAGAGAAACTTTTTCTTTAAACTTCTTTGACGTGAACATTCTAGTAAATAGTTTTTTCGATAAGGTGTTATATTAATGACAGCCAGTCTACTTACAAAAAGATTTACAGCTTTTACCGCAATCGCCTTCACTTTGACATACATTGCTTTTGATGTTCATCTGTCAGATTGCATGTGTCGAGCAAACACTGGCTGCGTATTAAATGTCAAATGAAGACGATTCCGATTATAATATAAAATAGACAATAAAGCCGCAGCTTTTACAAATACTGGCCACCTTCGTTGATATTTTATGTGCATTATGTTGCGTTCTACACTCCTCGAAGTTACACTGTACTATTATGATGAATAGTTTATCAATACGTTAGTGCGAACTGTTGAATTAATTACAATCTTGATCGGTATGGATTTGACGTTTGTTTCAGTTGGAGTCAGAAAATGTCTATTAACCTCAAATTTGTGTTAACAAATAGTTTCAAGTTTCTATCTAAAACTTGTAAAAAGACAAAAGTGCGAATTTGAAAATGATAAATATTTTCTGACTGAAATCATTCATTGCTTTTCAATCAACGCTAATAGTAAAAACATCAATGTAGATAATAAATATGAATGTCAAATTAAACCTATTCAGATTTTAAATAACAAGATTAAGTATGTATTCCATGAAGTTAGCAAGTATATTAGAACACCAAATACTCAATTTAATTACCAATAATAATTAATTAACACGTAGCTAACGTCACAGAATAGTCAATACTACAAGTACAGAAAGAAAATTCTGTGCTAACAAAAATGCTTATTTACACCTACTTACAAAACCAAATGCAAAAATGTAAGTATCCGGCGATAAGCCTGGGTTTTACATGTATCGTAGATATATATAATATATATTTATCGCAAAAAAAAATATTTATTAATAGTTTTTGTGCAAGTTTTGATTCATGAAAGTGCCAGCAACATAAGTCCTTTGTATTTCTGATTGGTTGACAGATTCGCCATTTTGATTTAATACCGAATTAGATACATACGACACTGGCGCCAAAATTTTCTTTTTACATTGGTAATCAAATCAACGTACAATTTATTAAGTTATCGTTGTATTGAGAACATAATCTCAACAGATTACTTAGGTCAATATTCGATTTAAACGATTGATATTAATAAATCACAAAATATAATAATCAATAATTATTTAAATGCGTTAATATCATTTCAATATTTAATTAAATAGTGTCTTAATGTCGAATATCGTATCGACTGAGCAAAAGCAAACAACATTGATTTCGATTTGATCGATAAATATTAAATATTCAGTATTTACATTAATAGAGTTAAATAATTTGACTATACCCAATTCAATTTATACTTATAATTAAAAACATCGTACCGACGACGTTGCAAACAATCAAAACTGAACCTACACCTCATTACTATAGGAGCTGCTATCGCACCTTATATTGAAAACGAAAATAGGCAGGTTAATTAGTGTTTGGCTCTGATAATCTCGCTATAACATCTGTATTACAATTAAAGTTCATCATTTTTCCTGTAAAGTTTATAGATTTACATGTTGATCAGAATGAATACAAGGTACATTCGAAGATTAATATGAAGAGGAAAGCTATTAGCGCGTCCGGTCAGGACGACAGGGTATGGCACAGAAATTATCCATTTTCAACTTTATTGTATAACCCCTAGCACTCGTATTTGGTTGATACATACATACATACGCTCACGCCTTTTTCCCGAAGGGGTAGGCAGAGACAACAGCCCGCCACCTGCTACGATCCTGGCAAACCTCACGCGCCTCATCCACATCCATCAATCGACACAGTATTTGGTTGATGTCGTCGCAAAAAGGTTCGCGTATAAGTAAGTACCGCAGTATTCATCGGCGAGCCAAGACATACTTCTGCCTCTATCCCTTTTGCTGTTAGTATTTAAGCCTAATTTTGTATGCGTACCTGATACAGACGCGTCAACTTTAAATAGCTTAAAATAAAGTATGGGTTGCCTAAAAACACAGGCCAAAAATAATTTAAAAATCATTATGTTGTAAAAAAACACCTGTTACAAAATTAAATTAGAATCCCCTTATATACAAATTATAAAGCTACCTATTCAAGAACAAAGAAATGTTCTTTGGAACATAATTTAATAAATTGCTAACCTTAAAAGATTTTTGTTCGAAATCAACAGTATCCACTACTTAAGTCAACATACAGCCTTCATATTTTGAATAATTTTATTATAAATTAACATTTTATTAAATTAATTTGAACTTACATTTATCTATCTTTCAACATACTTGATACAACTAACATAGCGAATGTCCCAATGATGTACAAACTTGCTGGAACTGACGCAAGAAGGCTGTATCTCTCGTCTGAAAAAAGAAAGACGAAAGAAATATTTACAGTGTTGCCAGTTTTTTTACACCAAAAACTACGAAGCACAAAATGATTGTTGCGATTGTTTTAAAAATGGAAGGTTGGTGATTTCTTTACAATCGCCACGTGGAAAACGTGAATGAATATGTATGAAACTTCGCACTAAACACATACCATACATACACATCAAAATATAAATTACGTGAGTATGAAAAACACAATTAAATACAAATATACCTATAGTATATTTTAGATAAGGGATCTCGTGAAAAAAATACAGAATTAAAGATATCATTTAAAATAAACTTATCTTTAAAAGTTTTTAATTATCCACTTCCAAAAATGATAAAACTTGTTCTATTTTTGAACCGACTTCAAAAAAGGAGGTTTCTCAATTTGACCGTATATATAATATTTTATTATGTATGTCTCGGATAACTAAGGCATTAAGTTCGCCATGTGTACATAAATAACTTCGTCTATGAACCGATTTTGATGATTTTTTTTGTTGAAAAGGTGATAACCCTAATACTGTGATAAGGAAACCAGGATCTGATGAAGACATCCCAGAGAAATCAAGGGGAACCTTTGAAAATAGTAGTGCTTAATAACTTTTTTTAGTTTCATGTGTGAAGTCGTTCTTTTTGTTTTATTAAAAAATATTTCTAATGACGCGATGCTGACTAATGATCGTCCTTCGATCAATATTATAAAACTAGAATACACAATCAAACTCAAAACAGCGGAACAAGAGCACTTATTACATTTTTGTTAGGCTCCCGTATTTTCTATAGCCATAGATATAAGTTTAAGTCGACAGAATTTCACTGTGATTTTGCATGGGACTGTCTATCTAGTTTTATAAGTGATCTCGTACTACACACACCGGCACAATTAGCGGAACAGAAAAAAAAGGGAGTATTTACGCATTTTTGCGTGTTACTGGCCGGCTAAACAAGCTTTTTTTAAATTTGGGTTTTAATTTAAAAATGGAATACTAAGCGACTGCCCTTTTTTTCATTCTTTTGTTTTAATTTTCATTGATTCATTTTTTCCACCGCTTGTCCGTTTTTAGAAGGTTCGTGAATTCCATTTGAAAAGCTTTGAATTGCAGTTTTTGAGGCTTTTGAGTTTTTTCGCATATTGATAATTTACGAGCATCTAATTATGCCTGATTTAACGCCATCAGAAATCATTAGGGCAGATCAAATGAGGAGAAATGGTCAAACCTACAGATCGATTGCCAGAAGCCTTCGTCGATCGTTATCAACGATTTATCGTAGCATCCAACGATACAGATTGACGAATGCTCTAGTGAGAAGGAGAGGACAAGGCCGGAAAAGGTGTACTTCAAGGAGGGATGACCGTTTTCTCCAACTTCAAGTCCGACGGAACACGAGACTAACGGCGGTGCAGGCTCGAAATTTACTGGAAGAGGTACGAGCAGTAAGGATGAGTGAGCGGACAGTTCGTAGAAGATTCGAAGAAGTGGGTATAGGCTCGTATGTGCCCGCCAAAGCCCCAAAACTTGAGAGACATCATCGCACAAACCGTCTACACTTTGGTCGTGAACATCGTGATTGGGACTTCGACGACTGGGGACAGGTTCTTTTTACTGATGAATGCAGAGTTATGTTAAATCAAATTGATGGAAGGCAGCGAGTATGGAGACGCAAAGGAGAACGGTATATCCAGTCTAATTTTGAAAATACAGTTGCATATGGCGGCGGTTCAATTATGGTCTGGGGAGGAATATGTTTAGGAGCTCGTACGGAGTTAGTAGTGGTCGATGGCGGGAATCTGAATGCTGATCGGTATATCAGGGAGATTTTAGAAGAACATGTTGTGCCATTTGCCCCCTTTATTGGTAACAACTTCATTCTAATGCAGGATAATGCTCGGGCTCACAGTGCTCGCACAGTACAGACATACCTAAACCATGTTGGTATAACGGTGATGGAGTGGCCAGCACGGTCCCCCGATATGAACCCTATAGAACACGTCTGGGACTTGCTAAAGAGGAGTGTAAAGTCAAGAATGCCCCCTCCCAATAATCTCAACGAGTTGCGAAACGCATTACTTGAAGAATGGCAGAGGTTGCCCCAAGAAACCATTGATAACATCATCCGCAGCATGCCCAGACGGATGGAAACCCTCATCAGAGCACGAGGAGGAAACACTCGATATTGAACAGTCATTGAAATTGTTGTTAAACTTTGGAAAATCTTGAATTTTCTGCTGTTTCTCTATAATTAAAAATCGAAGAAAAATGCATTTTGTTTAATTTAATTTTTATTTTTATAAAATTTTAAGTATGGTGTTACAAATGAATGTCAAAACATGTTAATTTAATTGTTGTTTCATTTTGAATAATATATTGTTTAAAAATTACATTCATTGTTCTAAATTCCCTCTTTTTTCTCCTTTTTTTTTCTGTTCCGCTAATTGTGCCGGTGTGTGTATTATTATTATTATTCGTGGTAATTAGGGTTCAAAATAAGACAAAAATCTACTTCTATCTCTTTCATGTCATGAAAGTTAGTGTGAAAGAGAGCGATTTATAATTAAATACCAAAAATGACCTCTATAAGCATGGTAATAAGTATCAATTTACGTTTCCACGCATATATTCATTTCTATTATTAGCTACAAGTTACAGCAGAATGCGGCTAAGTCTCTAGTGGCTGTTAAGAGTAATCTTATCGAACTTGCAATTACTTACTTGCTAATAAACTCAAAACTATTTGATAAATTTTCATAATACTCAAACCGTTTGTCGAAGGTTTCCTAATAAAAATAGGCTGATATCTGAAATATTGGGTTTCTGCTTTACAGCGACTAAACTTATTTTAGTTTAGTCTTGTCTTTGTCTTACCTCAAAAAAAGAAAAAGGATAGAAGATAACCTACCGAATTTAGTCCTGTTAGAGGCTGTTTTTAGTCGTGATTTATTTATTTACTAAACACGTTATGAAATGCCTTAGTTGACAGGACTAAATTTAATTTGACAGGACTAAATATCTCTCGTCTCTTTTCTTTTCTAGAAGAAAGAAAATGACAGGAGTAAACTAAAATAAGTTTAGTCTCTGTAAAGCAGAATCGAAAGCATTGCCTGACTAATGCCCTATTAGCAAAGTGCCTAATTTAGAAATAGTGTAAATTTTACGAAATTCTATAATAAACTAATTCTATAGAACCAGTTATTGAAAAGTCCTGTCGAATCAAATCAAAGATTTTATTTAATGTAACACCTCATAAGTATACAGGGAGGATTTTTGAGACGGGTCAGTAAGGGCAGGTACCTTAATCGTTATAATTACAGGAAAACGTTCCTAGGAGACCATCCCTACCTTTGTAAGATATTATGAACTGCATTCACAGATTTTGGAAAAAATGTACAGTCAGCGAAAAAAATGCTATCATACAAAAAAAATATTATGCCAATCGATCCTATTTTGTGTGGGGATCAAAAGACTCTATGGGACCATTTAAGGTATGAGTACTACAAATGACAGAAATGGCCAAAAACTTTTTAAAAAATCCACCCTGTATACTTATAGGTACTTATTGCAAGTCATTGCAACAACAACTGGTCAACAAGTGTCAACCACTTTGGCATGTGTTATAGTTGAGAAGAAGCAGCAGAACCAGTTGTTTTAAAGATTTCATTACCAGTTTTACATATAGTTCCCATGGTTAACTATAGTGTATTATTCAAAACTATATTGTTCTTAATTATAGAAAATTATTATTCAAAACTATATTGTTTTTAATTATAGAAAATATTTTTTGATTTCTAAAAAACAGCAAGAAACCCATGGTCTAGCTAGATATTGCATAAAAATGATATATGCAAAAAGCATTTACGTGCAAAAAGTTTACATGCGGAGTAGAAAAACAAAAACTCATTGAAGGAATAAAAATCTATTTTATTCATTTTCTTGTTAATTAAAATAACAGTCTTATTATAATGTTAGTAGATTAACATTTGGATAAATAGAATAAGTTTGCAACACAATTGCTAACTATCGAAAAATTTACAATATTCTACAGATACAACAATAATATAAACAACTAGCAAGATCTAAGGTTTCAAATTCTCATTGATTCAAATTTTCAGAAGGCAGAGCCGTAAATAATAAAAAAAATACTACAGAACTTTTTTTCCAATACTGCTTTATGACTATGACTTTTCCGCTTTTTAAAAACTAAATTAAGATCCATATTAAACTCATTTTACAATCACAGCCAGTCATGAAACATCCTACAAAACATTACAATTTAAACCAAATCACGTCAAGGAGGTATCGGAGAATTTACCGCAGATATTTTCAAAAAGATCCGGCAACATTTTCAAATTATCCCCGTTAATGTTAGAATCGAGAGGTATCGACCCAGCTTGCAGATTCGGTTCTACCATAATAGGGTTGTCATCCGAATCGAAAATGATCTCAGGGTCGTTCTCGATAATCTCCTCAATCGACTCCCAATTGGTAAGTATTTTTTTCTCGACCGGGCAACACTGGCACATGCCGTAATCGCATTCTTTTTTGTTAATAAAGTATTCTGCGTCGTAAAGAATGGTTCTTTCCGGTTTTGGTTCTTTTAGGGGTACGAAAATGGAGAATTTTCTTGCGGAATACTTTGAGAGGTCGTCTAAATCCAGCGCGCTAACTGAGCTCGTGTGTTCTATTATAATGTCCGAGTTTTCGGAACTCTTTCTACTATCGGATGAAGATTGTAAGTTATCGCTCATGCTAGCTTTTCGTTTCTGACCTGTCATTGTGATGGATTTTTTGGTGGTCGCCCAGCCGAGAGACCGTTGCACCGCCATCTTCCATTTTGTGTACCTCGCGTCGCGATCTGGAAAGGGAAAACAATGTTTTAAGTTGAAGTCAAGTGAAGTAGCAAAAGGAATAATGCAGACTTGTATTTTACTAGCTTTTCTTCGCGATTTCAGCAGCGTAATTCCCGTTCCCGTGGAAAAAAATATAGGCTATATTTCTCCTAGAATGGTAAGCTTTCCATTGGTGTTTTTTTTTAAGTCATTCCACTAGTTTTAGAGCCTATTCATTGCAAACAAACAGAAAAAAAAATATATTTACAATATTAGTATGTAGATCATCATCAACCCGCGCATTCTAGGGCAACTCGTCATTTTAGCAACTCATTATTTTCTCGTCATTTTAGCAAGAAACACAAATAGAAATAATTTATTTTGCCCAAAATGTGGGCATAAAGCAACTCATTCTTTTCTCGTCATTTTAGCAACTCATTCTTTTCTCGTCATTTTAGCAACTCATTATTATCTCAACTCGTCATTTTCTTAACTCATAATTTTGACAAATCGTCATTTTATCAACTCGTAATTTTCACAACTAGTCATTTTATCAACTCGTCATTATCACAACTAGTCATTTTCATAACTCTTAATTTTCAAAAGTCGTCATTTCCATTTTCATAACTCGTGCTATTCTCAACTTAGTCTAGTAATTATAATTATTATTGTAAACCATATTTACTAGTAAGAACACAAGATTAAAGAGAGCTGCCCTTAAGTTTCTTGCTGGCTCTTCTCGGGGTACTGCAGTTGGAACCAGCAACTCGTCGGTGGAGATGGGCTGCTGCTTACATTTAGCCAATCATCTTGGAAGAGTTTAGAGTGCCTTGTTATTAGACTATTGACTTTTTTTTAATTACTTACGGAAAAAAATACATTTTCATTTTTTCATTCACAATTCGTCATTTTCACAACTTGTCTATTCATAACTCATTCTATTCACAACTCAGTCTTTTCATAACTCGTTCTATTCATAACTCGTAATTTTCACAACACCACAACTCGTTCTACTCGCAACTCGTCTTCTTACAACACTGTTACATACCGTCGTCGGTGGTGGTGGGCAGAAACGTGTCGCTGGTGATCCCGTGCGGCGGCCAGGCGTCAAGGCTCCACGCGCCCACCGCGTGCCCAGCCACGATGGCCGCGCCCAGCGCCGACATGTCCCACGTGCGGGAGCGCACTGCGAAGCACGGGTAGCTTTAGTATTTATAATGAGCCGGTTGCTTTATCCTTTTTATATCGGTGTTGATTTATATTAACACTTTAACGGGCAAAGGGCAAATTGTTATGACCAAATATTGAACACAATGTAATTGAAATAAGACTCAAAATCAATGAAAAATGTAAACTGTCTACACCCGTTCAATTGTTATCCTAGCAGTGCCCTACAGTTTCACCCAGTTTCTGTTCCCGTGAGAGTACGGGGATAAAATAGAGCCAAATAAATTGTGGGAAAATAAAATACGGGGATATAAATATAAACATACTAGCGACCCGCCCCGACTTGCACGGGTGCAATTCTTATACTAAAACCTTCTTGAATCACTATCTATTAATAAAAACCGCATCAAAATCCGTTGCGTAGTTTTAAAGATTTAAGCATACATAGGGACATAGGGATATAGGGACAGAGAAAGCGACTTCGTTTTATACTATGTAGTGATACGGTTATTCTGATACATGACCGATATCAGTGTAAAGTTTCATCAAAATCCGTTCAGTAGTTTTTGCGTGAAAGAGCATCAAACATCCATACTCACAAACTTACGCTAAACTAATCAATATTAGTGTAGATGTAGAATAACATGTTTTTAGGGTTACGTATCTAAATGTCTAAAATTAAAAAACCTAACGTTAAATAACCTCAGTTCAAAATACCTAAAATCAAAATACCTAATGGTTGTTTGACTTAAAGTTAAAATACCGAAAGTTTAAAATGTCAAATGGATATAATACTGAAGTTCAAAAGGATAAAACTTGAAATACCTATGTACAAAGTCTCTGAAATTGATTTACCTCACGTTAATTGACCGAAGTGACAAATACCGACGTAATGTATTAATATAATTATAAATAGATATATATATATTATCTGGCGGCTATCTCTGTCAAAGGATCAGCCTAGCTATCCAGAGAGGGAATACGGCCAGTCTTCTGGGCACTGTCCCACATGGTTCCTATTTGGAGAACATTTTTTATCTGTAATTATTGTAAATGAACATATATTTTCCTGACACAAAATATATTAAAAATAGAAAACGATGAACTTTATCAATCTACCCACTTGTACGCTTGCGGAAGGTGATCCCGTATTTCAAACAAATATCGCGCAAGTGGTGCATTACTTTAGGTATTTTGACCATTTGTTATTAAAAATGTTGGTATATCAAAATTAGGTGATATAACTATAAACATTTTAAATTTTAGGTATTTAGTCCAATCGGTATTGTAATCTTAGATATTTCGTGGGTATGTATTATTTTATTAGGTATATTAAAACATAAGGTATTTTGATTTTAGGTATTTTGAACTAAGGTTATTTAACATTAGGTTTTTTAATTTTAGACATTTAGATACGTAACCGTTTTTAGATACTCACTGACTGGGATGCCAATAAGATCCGCTTGCAGCTGCATCAGTAGCTTGTTGGAGCTCATCTCGCCATCCACGTGGAGTTTCGACAGGCTGATACCGCAGTCTTTGTTCATTGCTTCAAGTATATCCCTGAGCACAACATGTCGATGTTATTGGGAATACGAAAAAAAACCTATGTTACTCAGAGGTATTGCAGCATTCTAATGGTGACAGAATTTTTGAAATCGGTCCAGTCGTTTTTGAGTTTATTCGTTACAAAAATACCGCGTTTTCACCAGCATAGTGCCCGTTCCCGCGGATATACGGGAATAAAATATAGACTGTTACTCAGGGATATTTTAGCTTTCCATTGATGAAAGAATTTTAAAAATCGGTCCAGTTTTTGAGTTTATTCGTAACAAAGATATAAACATACAAAAATACAAATCTTTCCTCTTTATACTCTTTATAATATTAGTCTAGATATAGAAGTAAAGACTAGCTGTTCCGCGTGTTTAAAATTTTTTTACAAACTTAGTACATTGTATTTATTTATATCTAATCAAAGCCTAAAAATTAAGTTTCAATTTTCTAACTTTAGAAATGACTTAATTTTCATACTAACTTTCATCTAGTTTGTCATTTACAGCCCATTTTCGCATTAAAAAGTAGCCTATGTCCTTCCTCAGGCTTTAGACTATCTCTGTGCCGAATTTCATTTAAATCGGGTCAGTAGTTTAGGCGTGATTGCGTTACACAGACAGAAAGAGTCCGTTTCGCATTTATGATATTAAAAGTAAGGACTAGTAGCCCGGCCAGACTTGGTCCTGCCACGGACAACAGCGCCATCTATGGGGTCTAATTGTGAATCTAAGCCATCCATGGACCTACTCAAACCCACACTAAAATCTTAGCAGTACCGCTCTCATCTGAGAACAAATCTTCTGACTGGCAACGTAACATAGAATGTTTGAATTTATTTATTTATTAGACACAAAACAGATAATAATTCACGAAGCATTGTAATTAAACATAGTGCAACCCTAAGGTATGTGTGTACAAATTGTTTATGGTAACGAAATAAACTGTCAAAAGTTACACGTAGGCAGGTATAGTCAAGAGCACGCTAAAATTGACACGTTGGACTTTGACCCAGCCCTGTATTCTATGGCGCGCAGTATAAATCAGAGCTCAGCTTAAATTGGTAGCGTAAAGCTTGACTTACTCTTTACTGCACAATTGAAATAGCTAAACAAATGAATTGAAGTATTTTTTCTATCAAATTACCTAGTTTGGAAACAGACTGCTTCCAACGCCGCTCTGATGATATGATGCTTCGTCGTGAACGCTGTTAGGCCACAGATGATCCTGAAAGAATCTTTTATTAAAAAAATAGCAGTTATTCCCGATCCCGTGGGAATACGGGGTTAAAATATAGCCTATGTGTTAACAAAAAACATATAATCTCACGCCTTTTATCCCCGAGACTTGACACAAGAAAATTTAAACGTTGTTTCAAGTATATCACGTATCCTATTACTTCAAACGAGCAAAACGGCTCCAACGATTTTGATGGAATTTTGTTTACAGATACAGTTGCATTTTAAGTTCAACTGCACAAATGTACGTATATTTTCAGCAAAATTGTTTCAGCGTTTAAGGGTCCAAATAATATCTGAAAAGTGGTTATATCCAGAAATGGAATACCTAATGTTATTTATTTTATTTTTATATAAAATCTATGGTCTCACCCCCGGGCGTCTTTCCGCCAATACGGCGCGTACAGTCCGCTGAACGCTGGCACGAAGTAAACGTCTCCAGTCGAGAACACTTCGCCGGCGATCTGTTCGGATTCTTTGTCGATCTCCTTTATCATCTTCAGGTTGTCTCTGAGGAACTTCATCGCTCCGCCGGCTACAGCTACTGAGCCTGCGAATCGTCATGTTCGTATCAATCGGCCGTATAGGCCGCGGCCTACGACCGGCTGACTTCAGATCGAGTTCGCTCATTTTGCTAAACCGTCGAGATCGTTCAAAATTATAAAAGGAATACTCAAAGAAGTCTCTTGCGGATATATAAAGTGACTATTAAATTTAAAATATCTTTTGGGCATTAAGAAGAAGTTTTATAAAGTTCTAGGTAAATAGATACAAGTAAGTGATTGGTAATAATTAAAAGATTTTTATTTTTACTCATACTCTAATTCAGTACAAGGCAGTCAAAAACCATATTACCACCCCTAATCTTAGTTTCACTCGCCTATAAATAAATAAATAAATTGTTTAACGAAATGAAAATGAAAATATGTTTATTTCTGTAGGCCCGTCAATCTAACTATATCTATCCTATCTCACTCACACAGTCTTTGTCACAAAAAGAGCTGCCCTTGAGTTTCTTGTTGGCTATTCTCGGGGTACTGCATTTGAAACCAGCAACTCGTCAGTGGATATGGGTTGCTGTTTACATTTAGCGTGCCTTGTTAATAGACTATTGACTTTTAAGTTTAATTCTTATTACCTACAGAATAAAATACATTTTAATTCTTTATTCATTTTCATCATTTCATCAAGAGCAGTGATAGCCTAAGGCTACCCGCACACACTCAATATTATTGTCAAACTAAAATTGACAATATTACATAACAATATATGGCCCCGCATACTGCAAAATATGACAATACAATCCGAATACGCTCAATATTATTGACAATACTTCTATTATTGACAATAATATTGAATGTGTGCGGGTAGCCTTACGGTTAAAGAGCCGGCCGAAAATCAGTGAGGCTCGGGTTCGAATGCTGGCATGTACCAATGAGTTTTTCAAAAAACTTACGTACATATTTAATCAGAAAACATCGTGAGGAAACCCGCAGGTCTCTGAATTAATTCTGAGACATGTTTAAATAGACCCGGTCCGGCGATGGGCTCACCCCCTATCAAGTTTAGGGGTCCAATATATCTCGTGAAATGTATATCCAGTAATGAAATACCTCTGCCAACCCCCTTGATTATAGGCCTGGATTAAAGGCGTGAGATTATTTATTTATTTATTTTCATCATTTCTCACTTTTTCTCACCTTCCAAAGCATAAACAGCGGGCGCCGTAGGCCCAAGCTTGTATGCCACGGTGGTGACAAGCCCATGCGTGGAGATCACAGGCCGTGGACCCGTGTTGTATAGAAGGAAGCATCCGCTACGGTAAGTGTTCTTAGCTTGGCCCGCCTCTAAGCAGTTCTGGCCCACTAGCGCCGCTTGCTGGTTGCCTAGTACCTGTCGAGACAGTTGACTCTTGAGATCGCTCGTGAGCTCGTCCGTTTTTAGGGTTCCGTACCCAAAGGGTAAAAACGGGACCCTATAACAAAGTCTATGTCCGTTTGTCTGTCTTTTAAAACACAATAGTGTTAGCCCATAAATATCGATTCGGGCACACGAGGGACTGTCAAGAAGCCGGCGCATTGTGTCTGACGAGCTAGGCTGTGGCGCGTATAGTTAATTGATATAAATGTTTGTCAGAGTATCTGAAAGTCTGTAACGTACTTAATAAACCATAACATGAAAAGCTATCGCGTATAATTTAAATATCCAATAATAGGTAGACCCGCTTGACCCGCCTCTAAGCAGTTCTGGCCTACTAGCGCCGCTTGCTGGTTGCCTAGTACCTGTCGAGACAGTTGACGCTTGAGATCGCTCTTGAGCTCAATCTTGAGTTGTTGACAGTTGATATGAGTACAAGTGTAACTGTTGACAGTTGATGCAAACCTACTTTACTATATTTACAGTCCATTTTTAGGGTTCCGTACCCAAAGGGTAAAAACAGGACCCTATTACTAAGACTAGGTCCGTTTGTCCGTCTTTTAAAACGTAATAGGTAGGCACTTCCATTTTTCACAGTGTGTATGGTAAGTGTTCTTAGCTTGACCCGCCTCTAAGCAGTTCTGGCCTACTAGCGCCGTTTGCTGGTTGCCTAGTACCTGTCGAGACAGTTGACTCTTGAGATCGCTCTTGAGCTCAATCTTGAGTTGTTGACAGTTGATATGAGTACAAGTGTAACTGTTGACAGTTGATGCAAACCTACTTTACTATATTTACAGTCCATTTTTAGGGTTCCGTACCCAAAGGGTAAAAACGGGACCCTATAACAAAGACTATGTCCGTTTGTCTGTTTTTTAAAACGTAATAGGTAGACTTAAAATTTTCACAGTGTGTATGGTAGGTGTTCTTAGCTTCACCCGCTTCTAAGCAGTTCTGCCCCACTAGCACCGCTTGCTGGTTGCCTAGTATCTATCAAGAGACAGTTGAGTATTGAGATCTCTCTTGAGATAAATCTTGAGTACACAAATACAAGCCATGGTAGCTAGAAAAATAGTTATTTGTTATGCTAGGCTGCAAAGTTAATATTTGGCGCGAGTACTTGTGTTTCAAAGGTACGAGATGCAAAATAACTTTGCTCCCGAGCGAAACAAGATTTTTCACCTCACTACAGCGAAGAAATTATTAGGTGCAAGAAAAACAGCTTAAATACAAAGAGATTTGTCCTAGTTATTTACTTAAATAATATATTGAATTAGTGTTTTTTTTTTCGTCCACTCTTGCTGTCCAGTATAATTATTCTAAAAATTAAGTGGGCGCACTGACATGAACAAAGTTTAATTCATTTTCAGTAGGCAGAAGAGTTTGAATTTTACAAAGTCTTTCCACGCTAGAGGACAAAATGCACTTTTGCACTCATATTTCGAATAACGAACAGAATCTTTCCGAGCTAGTGAGGTAAAAACGTTATTTATGAAGAAAGAATTTTAAAAAAAATCTTAGAAAATTCTACAAACTTACCCCAGATATTAGAATGGTGTCTAGAACGGACCCGTCTCTGACGACGCCGTATATTTCCGAGCTGCTGAGGATCCGGGGCAATGTGTCTCGATGTATTCCGAATAACCTAAAATAAAAATATATAATAAATCGGATCTTTAGTTACGAACTAGGCAGAGCCTAAACTGTACTGATAAACAAAATAAAATAAATATTTAACAAAAACAAATGACTTGTTAAGGCAGAGCCTAAAGTGAACTGATAAACAAAATAAAATATTTTACAAAAATAAATTATTTGTTGGTCCCAGGCAGGATATAATGGGGACAACGGGAAGAAATTTTTTTGACTTCCCGTTGTCCCCATCATGGGGATATCGTCAATGGGGACAAGGGGAATACACCAATCGAAAATCCACGACCTCTAGATGTCCCAGCTAATTATTAAGCGTTTAAACCGTAAATAAATACACATAAGGCTGTTTATAATTGATTCATTCATTAGAGCAGTGCAAAATTGTTCTTACATCTAACAATAACATCTTTCACAGCTAAACCACTGAACCGATCTTGACGAAGAATATAGACTACTTTTCATCTTGTTATTCGGACAAAATCATAGACCAAAGCTAGTAATAAATGAAATCAGTCAACTTTTTTATTTGCCATGTAAAATTGGTATTTTCAACCTTACCTACACAGCATAGGGTCCCAATTCAATGTCTCTAAGTTCATGAGCAGCGTTCTAGATGCGTTGGTAACATCTGTTATATGAAGTCCATTCTTTGTACCACCGGTCAAGTTCTGTAACAGAGAATTACATTGCAACATTACCTCAATACTTATCTTTTAGTTTATTTATTTTTCTCAGTCTACTAACTACATGCAAAATAAAACTTTAACTGTACCTAACTATCCAATCACGTTTAGCCTTCCAAAGTTGGTATAGAAATTGAATACCTCTGCCTACCCCCTCGGGGATAAAAGGCGTGAGATTATTTATTTTTTATTTTATGAAAAGTGTGTATTTCCAAGAATGGATTATCTCAGCCGACTCATTTAAATAATTTAGATCGTCTTTCAACTCACTTACCCAAAGTATCCAAGAGTCCACGGTGCCGAATAAAAGCCTCTTGTCCCTGGAAGCCCGCCTCACCGCCTTCACGTTGTCTTTGAGCCACCTCATTTTCAGTGCGCTGAAGTACGGACTAATTGGCAAACCGCATATGTTCTTGAAGTAGTTTTTGTTGCGGTCAGGGAGTTTCGCGAGGATTGCGTCCACTGTACTGTCTGTCCGGATGTCGTTCCATGCTGGAAATTATTAATGGGTAAATAAATAATCTCAAAAGCAGTGATAGCCTTACGGTTAAAGAGTCTGCTTCACATTATGAAAATCAGTGAGGCTCGGGATCGAAACCTGGCATGTACCAATGAGGTTTAAATTCTTTCATATTTATCACTAGCTCGACGGTGAAGGAAAACATCGTGAGGAAACCCGCAGGTCTCAGAATTAATTCTGTGACATGTGTAAATAGACCCGGTCCGGCGATGGGCTCACCACCTATCACGTTTAGGTATCCAAAGAATATCTCGTGGAAAGTGGGTATATCCAGAAATGGAATACCTCTGCCTACCTCCTCGGGGATACAAGGCGTGAGATTATTTATTTTATTTTATTTATTTAAATAATCTCACGCCATTTATCCCCGAAGGGATAGGCAGAGGTATTCCATTTCTGGAAATACCCAGTTTTCACGAGCATATTCGACCCCTAAACGAGATAATACCTTTCTTATCGGGTCAGACACGAATAGCTCGAATAATTCGTCATCTTCAGATTATTTTGTGTGAGTATATTCCGAACAAACACATTGCAAGTTAAATAAAAGCTTGTAAAAAGATAAATTAAACTCACATATAGCAGGGTGGAGTGGTTCGCCAGTGTATTTGTCCCACGCTATAGTTGTCTCCCTCTGATTAGTGATGCCTAGGGTGGCTATGTCGTCTCTGCTGTAACCTAAAAAAAAAAACATCTGCTCAATCAACCCCATTATGTATAAAACTAGTGGCATAGTGTTTGTCTTACACTTTACCAAGTCCTGCGGATTATTGCACTAGTAGGTAATATAAATCTATATCTATACTAATATTATAAAGCGGACAAATTTGTATGTTTGTATCTTTGTTACGAATAAACTCAAAAACAATTCTTACATACTATATCGGGTTAAATTTTCGCTGTCGTATTGCGGTGTGCTAGAGGAAATCTGTTCCAAGAATAATTTTACACGCACTTATTTAATACCAAACCAGGTAGAGCCTGAATTGCAGTATTATTATTTTTATTAATTTGTTTTTAAGACTGTTACTCTTTAAAATTAAGTTGCAATGACGTTTTGATTAGGATGATAGACTATTCAGTTTGGTCGGTTGAAAGGGAAGCGCTAAGATACCGAAACTTTGGTCCCTTTTTCTTTACAATTGTCTGAATATACTTTAAATTGTCTACGTATCCATAGCGTTGTTCCATAGAACTTGACAGATTATACTAATACAACAAAAAACTGAGTAAAATCTACTTTTATGCTAAAACATTGTATTCTGTTCCTCTTACCAAGTTCCTCTAGCTGCTGCAGGGCGTTCTCGGCGCAAGTCCTGATGTGGCTCATAATTTCGAGGGGGTCCTGTTCTGACCACCCGGCCTGCGGCTGCACTTCCGTTTTGTCCAGCTGGTACGAAGCCAGCTCCTCTGTGGTTTCCGATTCATATATCTGAAAGAGATTTTTTTAAGTCAAGGTCAAGCGCAGTGATAGCCTTATGGTTAAAAAGCCTGCTTCAAATGATGATAATCAGATAGGCTCGCCGCTCGGGTTCGAATGCTGGCATGTACCAATGAGTTTTTCAAAAAAATTACGCACATATTTATCACTAGCTCGAAAACATAGTAAGGAAACCCACAGGTCCCAAAATTAATTCTGAGACATGTGTAACAGACCCGTTCGCCGCGATGGGCTCACCACCTTTCACGTTTATAACGATATAAGGCGTGAGATAATTTATTTTATTTTTTGAATTTGAAACCAGTGAATTCAACATAAGAACTTGTTCTGAATCGCAAGTTCTTAAAACTATCAATAGTATCAAAGGCCAGTGGCCATGACCACATTACGATTGACATGATACAAATAACCTTAAAGGTTACTCTGCCTATAATTACGAATATTATCAATGCCTATATTGAAGAGAGAACTTTTCCCTCAGAATGGAAACTGGCGAAAGTTAAACCAATTCCCAAAAGCTCTAAGACTAAGCCACAAAGATCTAAGACCAATTAGTATTATTTCTATCTACGTATCAGTCCGGCGATGGCCTCATCACCTATCACGTTTAGCCAAAGAACATCTCGTGAAAAGTGGGTATATCCAGAAATGGAATACCTCTGCCTACCCCCTCGTTGATAAAAGGCGAGAGATTATTATTAACTAGCAGCTCCCCACGGTTTCACCCGCGTAGTTCCCGTTCCCGTGGGAATACGGGGATAAAATGTCTAGGTGTTATTCTGATGTATAAGCTATATAGCTGTAAAGTTTCATAAAAATCCATTCAGTAGTTTTTGCGTGAAAGAGGAACAAACATCCATACCTACAAACTTTCACGTTTATAATATTAGTAGGATTCTTCCTATTCTCTAAAATAATAGAAAAAATGGTGTCACCAGCTAACAGAATTTTTAGAGAAACATAACATACCGCCTGCTTCAATCAGGATTTAGACGAGGACACAGTACAACGACAGCCCTAGCTAAAGTAACGGACGACATCCTTACTGAATCCGATTGCGGTAAAGCGAACATTCTCGTCCTTCTAGACTTTTCTAGAACATTCGACTGTATTGACAAGTTGACACAGAACTTCTTATAGCGAAAATATCATACTACGGCGTATCAGTTAGCGCCTGCCAACGGTTTCGCTCTTTTATTACCGGTAGAAAACAATACGTAGAACTGCAGACCGACCAAGGCCATGAAATCCTACTAATATTATAAACCTGAAAATTTGTAGCGATGGATGTATGGATGGATGTTTTTTCCTCTTTCACGCAAAAACTACTGAACAGATTTTGATGAAACTTTACAGTTATATAGCTTATACATCAGAATAACACATAGGATATATTTTATCCCCGTATTCCCAAGGGAACCGGAACTACGCGGGTGAAACCGCGGGGCGCTGCTTGTAATATTATAAAGATGAAAGATTTGTATGTTGGTATCTTTTTTACTAATAAACTCAAAAACTACTAGACCGATTTTAAAAATTCTTGACCAATAGAAAGCTAGAAGATCCCTGAGTAGCATAGGCTATATTTTGTTCCCGTATTCTTACGGGAACAGGAACTACGCGGGTGACACTTGACAGCGATTAAACTTATTTTAGTTTACTCCTGTCATTTTCTTACTCCTAGAAAAGAAAAGAGGCGAGAGATATTTAGTCTTGTCAAATTAAAATTAGTCCTGTCAACTAAGGCATTTCATAACGTGTTTAGTGCGTAAGTAAAGAAGTATGACTAAAATCAGTAGGTTATCTTCTATCCCTTTTCTTTTTTTGAGGTAAGACAAAGAAAGGACTTAACTAAGTTTAGTCGGTGTAAAGCAGAATCGAACTCAATATGTGTAGCACGACCGTCCTTCGGCGCAGGCTGAAAACCAGCGCTGGTCACTAAATGTGACGCAGCAGATGCTCAGCCTGCTGCCCTTTGCCTTATCAGTCTTATCACACACTAGTAATACCAAAAGAAAATTGAAATTGTTATTATTATTATTTTGTATTTCGTTCTTTTGTTTTGTTTGTATGGAAAGGCAATAAAGATAATTTATTATTATAATTATTAACGACTTAAATTGTGCGTAAACACAACGAAAACCGGGATCAACGGTTTAGCTTGCCTCCCGAAACACGGAGGTATATCTACCAGTAATAAAATTTAATAATGGAACAGAAGTGTATGTCTGAGATTTCATTATAAATGCACTAATAAAGCTAATTATATGATGCCTAATCTAATCAATCACAAATGACCGTTTTTAGAATATTTACTGTCTGTCTGCGAGTTTGCCTAGGCTGCGAAACATGACAAAAATAGACAATGACTAACTTCATACACCATTTTGTTGTAAGATCTACAATTTCTGTGTCTGTGTATACATTTTAAAACGCTTTTTTAACCACAATGTTATTCATGACTTCGTGCCTTCGTGCAGACAGACAATACAAATAAGTTTAAATATGCATTACAATGTGTGTAATGTATCGGTTATACAATATTTTGTTGATGTCACGTCACATGGTTCGTTGGTGTTACTTTATTTAGTTCCATTAAAAGATATATTAAAAAACTTATGTAAATATGTATGTAATTTTCAAATGTATGATAGCATGAGTACCTATATAGACTCAACTAGCTAAGATTTAACAGTGTATTTTTCGGTCCCACAATCGTCACAGGGTCTCAGAAGTCTACTAAATCTTGGGAATGCGGATTTCCTCACAATGTTTTCCTTCACCTTCGAGCTAGTAATAAGTGTGTACCTACCTATAAAGTATACTGATGCCTGGCCCAGAATTGAAACCGGTTCTGCAAGAAAGGCAGGCTAAGAGGGCTATTATTTCTTTTTATAATGATCTTAACTTTCATTTGCACATACCTAACAACAGTGATAGCCCGAACGGTTAAAGAGCCGGCCGAAAATCAGTAAGGCTCGGGTTCGAATCCTGGCATGTACCAATGATTTTTTCAAAAACTTACGTACATATTTATCACTAGCTCGACGGTGAAGGAAAACATCGTGAGGAAACCCGCAGGTCTCAGAATTAATTCTGAGACATGTGTAAATAGACCCGGTCCGGCGTTGGGCTCACCACCTATCACGTTTAGGGGTCCAATGTATCTCGTGAAATGTGGGTATATCCAGTAATGGAATACCTCTGCCTACCCCCTCGGGGATGAAAGGCGTGAGATTATATTATTATTATATACCTAACAAATTAATTAGTTAACTGAGTTTTGTAATGTTTTGACTGATTTTATGTTGATGTTTTCAATTTTGGCAGACGTTCTATAGTTACCACTTTTCTGATGTATAATTACAATAACTCCCACATTATATCAAACACCATAAAACTCTATGATTTTAGGTTGATGGGTGAATGTTCGCGCGAACATTGCATTTCTATCTTTTCAAATTCTATCTGGAATACTTTAAGTTTTTATTTGTTACATCTTAGCGAGAAATGTCTATGGGCATAGTGTTACTTAAGTAAGTGAAATACATATTCTATAAGAATTTTTATACACTATGTACTGTGTTTTCTCCGAATAAATAAAATTAAATAAAATTAAATTGACTGTCTCACACACATATGTAGGTACAATATAAAATACTACAATGTTTACACATATCTACCTGTAGACACAAACAACAGTATGCTATCAATCAAATTTGACGTAATGGTGATGATTGGTCAACAAATAACTCGTAAGTAGGAAACCTTTGTAGGTCATATGGTCGCTCTCATCACGTACCTAAATATGGAAATAGGAAGGAAACGTTTTTTTTTTTTAAAACGATGAGGTTATCAATTTGACTGTATGTTTTGTTTATGTTTGTTACCTCAGAACTTTTGACCGGGTGAACCGACTTTTTTTATTTGAAAGGTGCTTCTCGTGTGGTCCCATTTTAACTTGGTCTAGTTAATCGTTCTGACAATGGCATCCATGAGAAAGCAATACAAATTAATGTTTTTTTTTTATGTTTATTAATGTATTGATTCCGAGGCATATATGCGAGGCAGGCTCACCACCGCCGCCGGACCAGATCTTACACACATGCCTCATGCGGGATTCTGGGACCGAATTATTTACATTCTTAAATCAAAATTCAGTTGTGTAGTCACGCACGTTGGCTTACGTAGTGAGAACTTACCACAAATCTGACAGTCTTCGTACCGTCGTCTATCACGCCGATCAGGGATCGAGGCTTCTCTCGGACTGGCATAGTGCCGTCTGGAACAAACCACAAAACTTGGTAAGTAGAGAAAGAAAACAGAATAGGTAAGTAATACATCCCAATTAGTATATTCATATAAAAAATATCTGGTGCATTCGTACTTTAGTTTTAGAGCAATAATAGTATGGTTTCCATAGGTAGCCCTAAATTCAGTTACGCTATTTGGGAAAAAATTAACACATATTAAAAATTGCTGCAATTGATTAAGTAGTCGATACTGAACCAACTTATTTCAGGAATTGCGCTTATACTGTTACATATTGTATAGATAATGTCATAGTTTCGTCTTATAGCAAGCGCAGTACCGCGCCTTAGGTAGTTGCGCGGTGAGACGGGGAGCAGAAAAACCCTCCGCACGCTTACCTCACCTCTGTCTCGATTCCCTTCCCCACTGTCGCCACCCAAGGCGCGGTACAGCACTAGCAATCAAGCTGTAATTTTGTACTTATTATCTTAGGTAAAAGCAAAAAAGGAAGATACGGTACATTCATAGAAAGCATCGTTGACATATGGACTAAATACAACTACACGCGCAAGTGGGTTATTTTTTTTTGTTTTAGTGCTGTCATGCTGTAATTCATAAAAGCACATAACGGCACTGTATGGCGGTTGAACCAATCAATTATATTGTTTCCTTCTCGACGACTATCACGTACTGTCGATACGCTGGCCCGATTGAGACTGCAACGAATTATGTTCTTTGGACCTAATTTAAGCGGTTCACGCGCGAGAAGTGCCGTAGTACCGTATCCTCCTTTTTTGATTTTATCTAAGGTAGGTAATTATTGACGAATTCGATTAACTACGTTTGTCTCTACTGGTCTAGCATTTTGTAATTTTATTAACAACAATTCTAATATAATATTTACGATTCGACAGTAACTTCGTCTGTTATTTTACACGCTAAACGGCTGTTGATTAAATTTACATTTTCAGGTGAACTATGCAAAGTCCATTTTACATTCTTTATAGGTTGACCCCAACCTCTACCGTCTGTTAGCTATCACTTTCTTGATAGCTGTTCAAAATGTTATTGTTGTTGTAAAATAAGACTGGAATTTTCCATTAATCTCCGACCAAGTAAATAGTAAGCCAAGCGGTATGTAGTGATGAGGTCGCTTCAATTATCTAGTATCCGTATACAGGCGTAATAAAATTAATCAGGGGTGCAAGTCCATAATCTGTCTTCGATATTTTATCTAGTACCTACTGTTTTATCTGTTATACTACTATAGGCTTAGGGATCTCACTGGCTTTATGTGTAGATATACTATATAATTTTTTAACTTACATTTCAATAAGCAAGATGACATATTATGCCTAAACGACGAGGTCGAACTTCGGCGGCTGAAGTACTAAGAGAAGTAAAACGGCGTACCATTACGTATGATTGATACGAGTAGTATGGTATTGTGTTCTATGATTTGTAGACCATATTTGAACATCGTCGATCATGTGGTATTCGAAAGAAAGGTCGCGTAATTTAATCATATTGTGTTTTCTGACATTTTGTGTATCCGATATTCTACGTATGACATTTTGCGTATCTGACTTTCTGCGATGATTCCCATATTACGGTGATGTATTTTTACATGTCACACGGTATACGTATTGGTACATAGTGTCTAGGTTAAGTGACGTCACAGCGAATTTCAATAGCAATTCGTATTATGCAACAATTCTGTATTATGGTGGTACCTATTACGTGTCACCAATAATCAATCCCTTACAAGTAAAAGTGACTAGGTAGAGTTATAAAAAGAGATAAACTAAACGAAAAGCAATTACATACGCTGCAGATTGCAATAGAAGCCTTTGGTTATTCAGATTCCATTCATTGGTATCTTTCAATGTAATGAGTTTTTAAAGCACAGACACCATTCTAGAGACTCATATAGCGGCATCTCTTTCTGGCATCGTCATTCTTCCTATCCGTCATTGAGGAAAGATACCCTAAGCTTAGATAAAAGCAAAAAAGGAAGATACGGTTCTAGCGCGTGGACCGCTTAAATTAAGTCCAAGGAACGTAATTCGCTGCAGTCTCAATCGGGCCGGTGCTTCGACAGTAGGTACGTTATAGTCGACGAGAATAAACACATTGGTTAAACCGCTATACAATCAAATGCCTTCATGTGCTTTTATAAAGTGTACAATTAGCACTAAACAAAAAATTAAACCCACGGCCGCGTGTAGTAGTTATATGTAGTCCAAATGTCAACGATGCTTTTTATGAACGTACCGTATCTTCCTTTTTCGCCTTTATGTAAGACATGTAAGTCTCTCAAGTCAAAGTCAAAAGTTTTTATTCAATGTAGGGGCTTATAAGTCCTCTTATTGAATGTCATTGCGACTCCACCGCTTCGGTATGTACAGTAAGGCCGTTATAACTTGGCAGTTCTGAAGTTGCGCAAATGGCTGCGCAATGTCATTTTTTAGCGACCATTCGGCGGTAAGAGGGGGTTTTGCGCAGGCAAAGCCTATGTTCAGAGAAGCCAAGTTAAAACGGCCGTACTGTATATAGTCTAAGATACGAATTTAAGACAACCTTCACCGAGCTGCTTATTGGATGAAAAGTATTTTATATCAAATTTAAAATGTGTTAAAAAGATATCGCGAGTGGGTTGCCTGAAAAAATTCAGTCCAGGATATGATTAAAGAAATATTTAAAATATGATTGTATCGCTATCCTTTAATTTCACGGCAAATAGCATCCGCACTCCCTTTCATTCAATGATGGTTCGCTGAGACTTTTCAGTCGTACGTTATATCAGAGACCAGTTTGTTATATTCACTCGCAGCAATATTTTAAATTTTAACAACCCGAATTCATTAATTTTAAGACTGTTTTCATATTCTATAGACTTCATACTTTTGATTGGTATGTAATTTGTCTATTGACCAAGCCAGTGCAATGTTAAAAAAAGATATAATTAGGTATATCCTGGACAGATTTTTTTCAGCCAACCCACTCGCGATATCTTTTTTAACATATTAAATTTGATATAAAATACTTTTCATCCAATAAGCAGCTCGGTGAAGGTCGTCTTATATTGGGATCCTCTATAGGTAGGTACTAATAGTTGGGGAGAAGAAGCGGGGTAAGAAACTCCTACTATAAGTGCCACTCTGGTTATCGTGGGTTATCGTCGCTAATATTCAATAGCGAGACAAGGAAAACCCACTTATCAACAAAGAGTCTGTGGTGAATAAAGATAGTGGAAATAAAATGATAACGCTATTTGCCCTTTGAAGTTTAAGTTGTACCTTGGACTTGTATGCTCTATTGTTTGATTTAAATAAATTGTGGGTCACAAACTCACACACGATTATTTAGTCCCAATCCAGGCAGAGCCTATGGATACTAAACAACTGATAAACATACTTAAATATAAGTATGTTTGGGCACTGTCCCACATGGTTCCTCTTTGGAGAACATTTTTTATCTGTAATTATTGTAAATCAATGTATATTTTCTTTGTAAATAAATGTATATTTTCACCAGAATATAAGTATAATATTAAAAACCCAGACACGAAGCCAACATACACACAACGGGCCCGTCGTATATCGGTAGACAATAAAAATACCAAATCTTCTAATACCTATATAAAAAGGAATGGTTGTTTATTCGTAATCATCCGGTCAAGATGGATCTTTGGTAAGTTAATGACTGACTTCATATTTTATATATAATAGTCTAATAGTCTGGATTATAGATACTCGTATATATATATCAACTAGCGGTTCTGCGCGGTTTCGCCCGCGTAGTTCCCGTTTCCCATGGGTTCCCCGTGGAATACGGGACTAAAATATAGCCTATGTTACTCAGGGATCTTCTAGCTTTCCATTGGTGAAAGAATTTTTAAAGGGTAAAACCGCGCAGGACCGCCAGTATTTAATATATTAACTACGATACTGAACACACTAATTTCAGGAATTGCGCTTATTCTGTTACATATTGTACTTTTTCTCTGCCTTCCAGGTGACTCCCTAGATTTCAAAAAATTTTCCTAGACCGCCTTGAGCTTCCCTGACTTTTCCTTGACTTTCCAGAAAGTGAACTGACTGTAAACTAGTACAGCAATGCAGTCAGTTTCCATCCTAAGCAGAACGCGGGGTAGCTCTAATGGGGTCCTGAGGATGATATCGGAGAGGTTTCACTCTCCGTTCCTCGAGTTACATGTGAAACGTGGTGACGTCATTTCGTCATTTTGTTTTAAAACTAACATAGTTATAATATAAGCACAGATTTAGTTTTTTTTTTTGCTGTTATAAGTCTTCTTGTTACTAACACATTTATGGACTGCATGGTCTGAAATAAAGATTTTTTATTTTATTTATTATTTAATGCAAAGTCCATTACAAATTCGCTTTTTCATCATCTTCATCATCAGCTTATAGCAGTCCACTGCTGGACGTAGGGCTCTCGACTTAAAAAAAAAGGATCATTTATCATTCGTTGTCGTTTTACGGTTACCGATTAAATAATATTTATTTAGCGCTAAACCGCGAGGTAGAGATGACGTAGCTGTTTACGATCAACTAACTAAACTGTACTTTGTACTATACTAAATATGTTACATTTAACAGCATAACCTGTTATCACTCTAAACGTCTTGCAAGAATCCTTGAGCTGCGACGCTTGCGACTTAAGGAAAATTGTTTTGGGTTTTTTCATCGTATTCCTAATACCGGGGAATTACCGGTTTACGAACAGGAAAAATCTAATAGAACCTATAAAAATAATAAAACTTGGCAATAACAGTCTAATGTTTTTAAAGTTTTTACACTAATATTAAAATGAGGTAAGTTTGTAAGTGTGATGTGTGTTCGTACGAGGTAATCTCTGGAACTACTGATCGGAATCTGTATCTGATATCTGATATCGGATCGGAAAAAATATATCGCTGTTAGAAATCTACACTATCCACGAGTGACACCGACAGTTTTATTGACGCTAATATAGATGTACCCCACGGTTTCACTATAGTGAAACCGTGGGGTACATGTATATTTATAAAAAAAGATACGGAGTAGGTATTACTGACTGATGTATTTATGTACTACGATCCAATTGATCGACACAGAAAGATGAATGAACATAGCTTTGATGTCCTAACATAGATAAGACAAAACCAATACCTACATCTTGGTACATACACAGGCTTACTAGTCGCCTATTTTGTACTCAATATCTAGTACGGAACCACTCAACCGCCAAATCAAGTGCTTATCGACTTCCTCCTTTTTTTTATTGTATAGGGGGCAAACGAGCAGACGGGTCACCTGATGGTAAGTGACTACCGTCGCCCATGGACACCTGCAACTCAAGAGTCACAACTGCGTTGCCGGCCTTTGAGGTGGGAGTACGCTCTCTTCTTGAAGGTTTGAAGGTCGTATCGGTTGTGCGAGGCAAAAAGTTTCGTGAGAATCTCACAGTGGTGGATTCCCAACTATCCACGTGGTTTGGGTGATAGTTTCCCAAGGCCTCCTAAATCCTAATTACAGACTACTTAGTAGACCAACATGCATCGGTTTAACCGACTCGACGCTATGTAAGGCTAATTATTTTAATTATTAACCATATTATTTATCAGTAAGACATGAGATTAAAAAGAGCTGCCCTTGAGTTTCTTGCTGGCTCTTTTCGGGGTACTGCATTTGGAACCAGCAACTCGTCGTTGGAGATGAGCTGCTGTTTACATTTGGCCAATCTTCATGGACGAGTTTACAGTGCCTTGATATTAGACTATTGACTTTTTTAAGTGTAATTTTCAATTACCTACAGAAATAAAATACATTTTCATTTTCCTACGAATCCTCAGAGCGAGTTCTAACTATGCAGTTTTGTTTCTTTTTTAAATAACAATGAAATGAATGATAACAAGTTTACATGCTCCAGGATAGTACTCGACCTTGCTAAGCGTCCTGCTTCCGAGTCCTATTACCCCATAGGGGGATGTGGACCGATAAAGAATGACGTATGCACGGGAATTCTTATAACAACATCCGACTGTATTTTGCTCGAATTAATTCCGTTTAAGATCCGGTATAAAAAGTGTTGTTTTTTTTAACACAGTGAAATTTTTTGAAGAAACTATTATATTATTATATAATACTAATATTAGTAAGAGAGATTTCTTACGAATAAAGTCAAAAACTACTAGACCGATTTTAAAAATTCTTTTACCTATGGAAAGCTAGAAGATGAGTAAGGCTAAATTTTATTCCCGTATTCCCACGGGAACGGGAAATACGCGGGTCAAACCGCTCAGAATCGTTAATACCTATAAGTATTATATTAAACTAAATACATTGCGATAATACCAATTTATGTTGGCTCCGTCTGCGCTTCGCGCGTCGAGTCGCTGCATTGCGCTAAGTGGCCGCCTTTTTGGTGCCAATTTTCTTTTAAGTTGAAGTATAGTTTTGTAATACTTTAAGTTTTAAGTTTTAACGATAGGTACCTAAGGCCTTTCTCGAAGGACAATCTGTGTGTTAAATCCGAAAACACTGTATTTTGGGATAATCAATTTATTAACAACATGATGCGCTAGGTAGCAGAGCAGAAGTGTCATACACATGGATTTACCAAATACCTGCACTTAATCTAATATTGTTTGCGAACAAGATTAACAAGTACCTCCAATCTTCAACCTATAATTATTAGATGTAAACATTGTATATGACATACCTCCCTCCTAAGTAGATGTAATATACTTTATCTAAAATAAACACAATACAGCTGCTAATAATGCAGAAAACTAAACTTATGTACTTTTTATTTAGAACCTAAATTAGGAAACATAAATACTTTTTTATGAGATTCTCTCATAAGGAGACTTAGTATGTAAATTTAATTTATTCCTTATTTTACCCAAAGACGGGCTTCCGTCAGACTGAGATGGGATTCCTAACATTTCAACCCATCTCTCTGAGCTAGGGATCTCAATGATATCCTCATTATCTTGGCACAAACCCTCTGTTTGTTTATCACAATCTTCCTGTCTATTATCAAGTCCAACACGGTCATTTCCTGTAGATCCTCTAACCTCACTTGCCTCTTCCTGAAGCTGACTACCTGCCAGTTTTATCAATTGATCAATGTGGCGATTTACAAGTGAACCATCATTCGTTTGAACTTTATAACTAGATGGCCCATTCTTGTCTACCACTTCTCCTGGTAACCACCTAGGCCCATTGCTATAGTTTCTGTACATAACCTTCTGGCCTACATTAGATTCTCTGTGCTTTCTCTGGGCATTCGTCTCAATCTGGTGTTCAGTCTTTTTGTGTTGAAGATTCTCAGGGTGAATTGTGTCCAGGAGCGTGCGCAGTCGCCTGTTCATCAATAGCTCAGCAGGACTTTTGTTAGTTGCCGAGCATGGGGTCACTCGCAAACCCAGTAGTAAGTTAGGAATTTTTATGTCCCACGGTACCGTGTCCATCTTCCGTAACTTGTCCTTGACTGTCTGAACCATCCGTTCCGCGAGCCCATTAGTGGCCGGGTGGTATGGGGCAGTTGTCACATGTCTGATTTTATTAGCGTTCAGAAATTGTTTCATCTCTGCAGATACAAATGATGTCCCATTGTCAGACACGAGCGTTTCACATAAGCCGTGTGTAGCAAATAACATCCTCAGGTGACGTATTACCGTGGCAGCAGTCATGTTAGGAACAACAAACACTTCAGGCCAACGAGAATAGGAGTCCACTACGATTAAAAGGTATTTGTTTTGAAAAGGGCCTGCGAAGTCAATGTGTATTCTCGCCCACGGTCTCGTTGGTGTAATCCATTCGTGGCTGGTTCTGGGCGGCATGTGTCTGTTCTCGAGACACTTCGTGCAGCCGCTCACCAAAGTCTCGATGTCGTCATCTAGGTGTGGCCACCAAATGTAGCTCCTCGCGAGTGACTTCGTGAGAACGGTCCCCGAGTGGGTGTTGTGGAGTGAGAGGAGCGCGGTCTGCCGCAGCGGGGCGGGCAGCACCACGCGATTGCCCAGCAGCACGCAGCCAGCCTGCAACGACAACTCGCCGCGGCGCAGCCAGTACTTGCGGAGCTCTTCGTCGGTCACTCGAGCAGGCCACCCTCGCTGTAGGTGGTGGATGACCTGTGATAACGTCTTGTCCTTTCTGGTCTCTGCCACGATCTGCTCTATGTCACACGGAAAGTCTTCTGGTGTTTCGGCCATCAGCAGTATCTCGCACAGCTGTTGTTCTGGCTGATCTGGAACTGGTTGTGGCCACCGGCTTAGAGCGTCGGCGTTACCGATTTGAGTACCGGGCCTGTATGCTATGTCGTAGCTGTGTGATGTCAAAGCGAGGGCTATTCGCATTAAACGGGGTGACAGCATGTTAGGCATAGGCCTTTTAGGGTCAAAAATACCAAGCAACGGCTTATGATCCGTGACTACAGTGAAGCATCTTCCCGAAATGTAATTATGAAATTTTTGAATTGCAAACATGATAGCCGTTGCCTCTTTGTCTAGTTGAGAATATCGCCGTTCATGGGTATGCAGCGTTCGCGAACTCATAGCGATCGGGCGCTCCTGCCCGTCCTCCATCACATGGGACAGCACTGCCCCCACCCCGTACTCTGAACTGTCGCAAGTTATAATTAATGGCTTTTGTAAGTCGTAATGAACTAATGTCATGTCGAAAGTTAACATTCGCTTAGCCGTATCAAAAGCGGTCTGTTCCCGTTCTGTCCATTGCCACGATTGTGTCTTGTCTAGCAGTCTATGTAGAGGCTCTAGTAGTGTGGCCTTGTGAGGAATGAATCTCTCGTAGAAGTTGTAAAGCCCGAGAAACGCTTGTAATTCCTGTTTGTTTCTCGGCGCGGGTGTTTGTTGAATGGAGTCGACCTTACTTGGGGCTGGATGAATACCCTCTGCATCGATGACAAAACCCAAGAATTCTACTCTCTCCTTGGCGAACTTGCATTTGTGTTTGTTGAGCCGCAGCCCCGCTTGGTCGACGCGCTGCAGCACAGCGTCGAGGCGCTGGAGCATTTCCGGCGCAGTGCGTCCGCTCACGATGATGTCATCGATTAGCACCGCGACGCCGGGGATGCCCGCCAGCAATGACGTCATCAGCCTCTGGAATATGCCGGGACATGCTTTCACACCAAAAGCCAGCCGGTGGACAGTGTACAGACCTTTGCACGTATTGAGAGTCAGTAACTTGGCCGTCTTGTCGTCGACCACAACCTGAGTATAGGCTCGGTCTAAGTCGAGTGTGGTGAAATATCTGCCGCCGGCCACTGTGGCGAACACTTCATTAGCAGTAGGCATAGGATAGGTATCCGACTCAGTAGCTTGATTCACCGTACTGCGATAATCTCCACATAGCCGTATTTCTCCCGATTTCTTGACTATGGGCACGACTGGGGTGGCCCAGTCAGAGAAAGAAGTCGGCCTGAGCACACCTTCGGTAACTAAACGATCTATCTCTGTCTCCACTCGGTCTTTAATAGCGAAAGGCACCGGGCGTGCCTTGAGAAACTTGGGCGTCGCATCTGGTTTCAAATGTATAGCCACCGGATGTCCTCGGTAGGTACCGAGCCCGTCTTTGAATACCTCCCTGTGTTTAAGTGTTACCTTCTCAACTTCGTGTAAGTCGGCACCCGAAATAAAGTTGATGTTCAGAGTGATGTCGAGCGGGCGAAGCCAGTCTCGTCCCAGAAGATTGGGCCCCGAGCCCTTCGCCCCGATGAGGTCGAGATCGCGCGCGTTGTCGCGATGCTGCACGCGCACCGTGGCCTGGCCGAGCAGCTTGACCGGCGCGGCCGTCCACGTGCGCAGCGCCAGCGGGGCGGGCCGCAGCGCGCCGGCGGGCAGCCTTGCGCACAGCGCTCGCCACGTGCGCTCGTTCACCAGCGAGAAGCTCGCGCCGGTGTCCACCTGCATCGCCACGGGCACGCCCTGCAGCGACACCTCCACCTCGTAGGGCGGCACGCGATTGTCGCTCCGTGTGTACGTCGTGTATATGCCGTTGAGAAGATTCGCGTCGCCGACGTCGTCGTCGCCGGTGAAATTGACGTTCCTGTTCGAGTTCTTCTTTTTAGCGAAGCAAATTTTTTCCAGGTGTCCTTTTTTGTTACAGTACCGACACACGGTGTTAATGAAACGGCACTGTCCTCCGTGTCGATCTCCACAGCGATAGCAAAGACGGATATTCGCTTTAGACTGCACGGCGTTGATGTCCATCGGCTCGGGTGCAGGTACGGCGGGCACGTGTGTGCCGCTCGTCGCAGGACGCTCCCCGCGGTCGCCGGAGGCGTTGTGGATCATGCGCACATCCTTCCCCGCACTTTCCGAAGATAACATCGCGTCCACTACGTCCTGATAACGCAGATTGTCTCTTTTTAGGAGTTCGTATTGCAGTCTCTGATCAATCATGCCGCACACTAGCCTATCACGTAACATTCGTTCTAATTCCGAAAATTGGCAACCGGAACTGATTTTTCTGAGCTGGGCGATGTACTCCGATGCTGTTTCGTCCGGTTTTTGATCACGTTTATAAAATTTAAACGATGTCGAAATCTCATTTGGCTTCGGGCTATAATGTTTGGTTAGGATTTGTTCGACTTCCGAAAATGTCACTTCACTAGCTTTTCTAGGTGTAATTAAAGCCAAAAACGTCTCAAACACTTGTGCACCACAAATAGTAAAGAAATTAGCTCTTTTAATAGCATCCACCAAGATTCCATTCGCCTCGAAACAAAATTTTAACCTATCAATATAATTGTCCCAACAGTCTGTTTGAGGGTTGAATTCCGGGAATTTCACTGACTTTTTGTCCATTTTGAATCCTCGTCGCCACTGTTAAATCCGAAAACACTGTATTTTGGGATAATCAATTTATTAACAACATGATGCGCTAGGTAGCAGAGCAGAAGTGTCATACACATGGATTTACCAAATACCTGCACTTAATCTAATATTGTTTGCGAACAAGATTAACAAGTACCTCCAATCTTCAACCTATAATTATTAGATGTAAACATTGTATATGACACTGTGTAACACACCGATCGGTGATAAAATAAGAAATAAAGTTCTTGTAAAAATATTTTATGAAAAAATACCGATTTTAGGCACGTCACTGACTAATGTATATTTTACTGTGTTACTCTGTTTTTGTCTATATAGCTCTTTTTTATAATGTAGCTAGGTAGAACAATATTTAATACATTGAAACCTTCCCAGGAAAATATGTAATCGCATATCGAAAACCCCATCCAAATCGGAGCAGTAGTCTTTGAGAAAATCACGGACAATGGACATAAATAGGTACCAACAATCGGGTCTAACAGAGAATCACCTTTAAAACTGGCTTATAATAAAAAACTAATTCTTTTTCCGAATCATTAGGTTTATACAATTGTAATAGTTGCTAGATGGATTTTATAGTTATTTATTAGCCGGAGCCAATCAATCTTTTTTTCTTATCGTTTAAAGCGTTTGTCAATTTCGTTATCATTTCACTGCATAATGAAGTCTCATCATTTATTATTATTAACCGGATGTTATCGGTTCAACTGCTGCGCTGTTTTATATTGGGCACTCTTTTTACCAGACGTTTTTGTAGATGGCTGTATGGAAGTCTATTTTTTGAGGACTCTGAAATGTGAGGGGTAGATATGTCTTCAATTGAATTTAAATAATTTATTTCTGTAGCTAAAAATTACACTTAGAAACGTCAAACTGCGAGGGGGTCCTCGGGGATTAGCTACGGATATCCAATTGGTTGTAAGTAGGTACGAAACAAAAGATGGGCTGAATCCAAAAGATAACCATCTTATACGCTTCTCTTGCCAACGAGACGATTATGAAACAAAATTTTATTATTATTTGCAAGTCATAAGTTTCAAAGACGAAAATTCAACTAAATATCATTTATCATCAAATTAGGTAATAAACTAAACTGTTTACAAGACTGCTAATACTTTAACAGTTTAAGCTTATCTTTGTTAGAATTAAAGGGTTGATAGATAAAATGAAAGATTAAGAAACACAAGTAGAGCAGTGATAGCCCGGACGGTTAAAGAGCCGTCCGAAAATCAGTGAGGCTCGGGTTCGAATCCCGGCATGTACCAATGAGTTTTTCAAACACTTACGTACATATTTATCACTAGCTCGACGGTGAAGGAAAACATCGTGAGGAAACCCGCATATCTCAGAATTAATTCTGAGACATGTGTAAACAGACCCGGTCCGGCGATGGGCTCACCACCTATCACGTTTAGGGGTCCAATATATCTCGTGAAATGTGGGTATATCCAGTAATGGAATACCTCTGCCTACCCCCTCGGGGATAAAAGGCGTGAGATTATATTATTATTATTATTATAAGAAACACAAGGCATTTTTTAGTAGAATTAAACAGGAAAAACAAATGTTTTTCCTTGTCGTCTAGTAACAATTCTGCGACATAATGCTTATGTATTGTTGTCGTGCGCCCGAGGAAGTATTTTTATTAATCCTGGTTATATCATACTAATAAAACTGGCCACGTGCGAGTCGGACTCGCGCACGAAGGGTTCTGTACCATTATCTATAAAAACGGCAAAAAAATGATGTTAGTTGTATGGAAGCCCCCTGAAAAAATGATTATATTCTGTTTTTTAATATTTGTTCTTATAGCGGCAACAGAAGTACCAACATCATCTGTGAAAATTTCAACTGTCTAACTAAAACGTTTCATGATATACAGTCTGGTGACAGACGGACCGACGGAGGGACGGACGGATGGACAGCGGAGTCTTATTAATAGGGTCCCGTTTTACCCTTTGGGTACGGAACCCTAATATTATAAACGAGAAAATTTCTTAGGACGGATGCCATGATGTTTGTAGATCTTTCACGCAAAAGTTACTAAACAGATTTTGATGAAACTTTATATAGGCAATCCTTTTTTTATCGTGAAGGCGCAAAAGCTAGTATGCTTTAATATACATAGATATATAAGTGAAGGTTTTGTTCGCGTGAGCTTGTTACGTGTGGAAGGCGTCCGCTAGTTTAATATTGCACGCGGGGCGTTCTTATGCAGAACCAAACTATAGGCATACCATAAAAAGAGATGACTAAAATTCTAATAAACATACTTAACATACAAAATAAGGTAAGTAAGTACTATCTCTACTGTAGTCGGTTAAATTGACGTATATGGATGGATAATATGGAAGATGAAACGAACAACACCTTATTTATAATTCTACATTATGGTGGCTAGAGTGCGCCATATTGTATTTTGTGACGTCACTCACCTATTAGCACTTTCACAACTAGACGAATATAAAGACACTTAATTTTATTAAATCTAAAATGTTCCGAGCGATTATGCCAAACCCGTGACTTTCGAATAAGCACGTCGCGTCGCGTCCGTCATACTTAGTGTAAAAATAACTTTTCAGTAAACTTAAGATGATTTTTGTATAATTGTATTGATGGTTCCATAATCTTTTGAGAAACCCTTAAAAGAACGTATTTTCATAGGTACCTAGCACTAAATTCATCTATGCTAATCTATTTGTCGGAAAAATTTTACACATTAAAAATAGCAAAAATTTATTTAGTCGATACTGAACAAACTAATTTCAGGAATTGCGCTTATTCTGTTACATATTGTATATGACTGGCATAAATAAGTTTACGGCAGTCATAGAGAGAGATATGTACGAAATTAATTATCTATAATAAATTAAATAAAATTCTAAATTAAAAATACTGTGAAACACGTAACATACCATCATCAGTTCCATTCATTTTGAAGTTTTTAAAAACAATTATTTTAACAACACTGGCCACGAAACAGTAATTAAAACAAATATGTGGCGGCAAATTCGAATTCCGAACGCGGGCTTACCCGCGTAAACGCACTAGCGGACTGAGCTGAGCACGTAAAATGTTGACTGAGGAGGCGCGGCCGAGCGCGCCCTCTCGTCAGCTTATCATATCGGAGTACGATTATGACGTCACAGCTAGCTGACGTCACGCGAAATTGTTTTATGGAATGCTTGCTGACCGCTTGTACAGTCAAGAGCACATTACGTTTTACACTTGTAATGCGAGTCTCACCTCGAAGGCGATTGTAATGTAATAAGAACGTTACAAGTCCAATGTGTCAAGCTCCACGTGCTCTTATCTGTACAACGGACTTTTTAATATAATAAAATATCTTAATTATATCAGTCTCCAAAGGTTTCCTCTAATTAAAAATAAAATTTAGCTAAAATTTGAGAATTTATTATACTTAACTAAGTACTCTTGTTACGAACTCTTTGTTTTTGTACATCTTTTTATGTTCTTTTTTTTTATTTTTGATATGTTTCTCTGTCAGTGTCGTAGTTGTCTTTTTTAAGTAAAACAAGGTTTGAGCTGAAGAGCTGCGTTTGTAATTTCTAAATTAGATGAACAGTCAATTTTTTTTTTCCGCTTCAACTCTGTGTACTAAATAAGGCTTCTTAGAATACAATTATGCATCTTAAAAACTACTAACTAACTCTTCAAAAGAAAGAAGAAACCGATTTTTAAAAATGTCAAGATCACGCAACTCAACATAAAAAATAAACAGACATACATAAGACTCCAATATTAATGTTATTTGATTAGTTTAGGCGTTTTAGCGGTACAAAGTATATTGCTAATAATATTTTACTGCATACTGATAGCTAAGTAGCAATAAACTTTATAATGGTCATATAAATTCGTACAGAATATGTAATTTTACTTTTGAAGCACAATTAGGCGATAAAACAAGCAAAATATACCTACACACGTTTCGTTATGTTTATTAATGAGAGCATTTACAGACAATGCCAAACGGTTGGAAAATAAAAGGCATGTTGACATTCAATGACCTAATTCAAGGACACAGTACACATAACTAGTGCAAACACACAAAATCATAGTTGTATTATGGTGGTGGTACTGTAAAATAAATAGTATATTACACACCTAGGGAAGTAAAATAGACAGGTATGTCTCATATCGCATGATCGACCGAGGCAAAGCCGAGGTCTACAAACATGTGATCTGAGGCTTTCCTTTTTACTTCCCGAGGTGTGTATACTTTTTTTCTTCACGACGGAGGTGGAAAGTGGCAATTCGTTTAGCGCAGCTGGGCGAAATTTGCCGCTTTCCGCCCGGAGAGATGAAAAAGAACATTATTACCTACCAGATAGAATTTCACTCATGATTCTTCTAAACTTTATTCATAACCTCAATAACGGTTGTAGTGCTTTGAGGCACTCCAAAAGTGGATTCTGATAGGCTAACAACGGTTCACTTGCACAAAACATTAGTTTATTCACTGTCTCGTCAAAGAAATTACTAACGCATTAATCAACGCGCCACTATAGTGCGTCCAGTGTTTGCTAATTGCACAATGACAAAAGTATCTTTAAGCATTAGATGAGTATTAAAATAGAACTAGAATACTTAGGTCTGTGTGCACCAAACCTAACCGACGATTTACAATAATCAGATGACCGAAACCATACCCTAATCAGAATAAATGTCAATCCTACTTACTACTCTTACTAATATTATAAACGCGAAAGTTTGTGAGTTTGGATGTTTGTTGTTCTTTCACGCAAAAACTACTAAACGGATTTTGATGAAACTTTATAGTTATATAGCTTATACATCGGAATAACACATAGGCTATATTTTATCCCCGTATTCCCACAGGATCGGGAACTACGCGGGTGTTTAACTTGACGGGCCGGTTGGTCACTACCTACTGAGCCAACCGGCCCGTCACACCCTGCCTTCTGAGTCGGAGGTCGCGGGTTTGATCTCCGCTCTAAGACTTTGGCGAAATCAAAAAGGACCGCCATTATAAAAGAAATTGTTTGTTTATCATTCGGTCGAAATTGTACTAGACTTATTCCACTTGGAATAACTTTTGGCTTCAAATTTTCCTCGCTTTGTCCCCTCTATGCCCTATTATATTTTAATATCTTTGGTACAGGTCCTGCCTAGTTTGGGTTTCGCACAGCTGATATCAGCCATTATCTCAGTGAGATGCCAGAGTGACGCTTTTCGCGAATCGCGCCGGTTCACGCCTACGCTCTGTGACTATTTCTGTCTTTTTTCGCGTAACGTGCGTACATATTGTCACGAGATTGAATGGTGCCACCATGTGCTACGTAATACGGAAGTATGAATAATTTATCTTAGTCACGGTACACTCCGTAAACAACTAATCCAATAGCATAGCATATTGCCTGTTTGTTTGTGTGGATAAAGATGTTGTGTTGTGACTTAAACATGGAATTAAATTAGTTTAATAAATACATGTACCAATGAGTTTTTCAAAAACTTACGTACATATTTATCACTAGCTCGACGGTGAAGGAAAACATCGTGAGGAAACCCGCAGGTCTCAGAATTAATTCTGAGACATGTGTAAACAGACCCGGTCCGGCGATGGGCTCACCACCTATCACGTTTAGGGGTCCAATATATCTCGTGAAATGTGGGTATATCCAGTAATGGAATACCTCTGCCTACCCCCTCGAGGATAAAAAGGGCGTGAGATTATATTTATATATATATATATATATATTATATATATATATATATATATATATATATTTATATATATATTTATATTTATATATATATACAGTGGTGGTCAGATAATTAGAAACACTTCTTATGAATAAGGAAAGTATAACTTCAACGTACAAATGTTCGTAAAAAATATACACATTCAATAATTAATAATTATGCAATAATATAACCACTCAAATAAAAAACTCATTAAATGCATAAAATATAAAACATATGTTATTTTTAATTACAAAATGAGTCTTACACATGTAGGAGTTTATTTTCTGTAACTTGCCGCTTGGACGCATAATTAGAAACATTTAAAAAAAGTATCCATAACTCATTCTTTTTTTAGAAATTGGAGAATAACATTTTTTTCTTGGCTTTTTCTATTATTGTAGCGGCAATTCAAAATTTAATCTGAATTTTATTTTGTTCAAAATGGGCCAAAAAAAAAAGATGTGTCGCGTCAACTAGGCAAATCATTGTTTATTTACGTATAGATTATATGTGGGCGTACAGAAGAATAGCTGAGCACTTAAATTGTTCTGTAAAGAAAGTTTTTAATGCAATTGATCATTACAAAACACATGGAACTGTTGAAAAAATGTTCTTAGAAAGGCGCGGCAAAGAAAAACATTTCCCAGAGAAGATAAGTTGTTGTTAGTGTTTCTAAAAAAGACCCAATTAAAGGCTCCAACCAGATTATAAATGAAGTTTTTTCGCCTGATGACCCGAGAAACATCTCGCCAAGATTGATACGCCGAAGATTAGTAGAAGCTAAATTGTTTGATAGAATCTTTCGAAAGGTACCGCTTCTTACCAAGCAGCACCGAGAGAAGCGATTATTATTCGCTAAAAAAATATGTTAATTGAACGGTACAAGAATGGAAAAAAGTGTTATTTTTAGATGAAACAAAAATTAATATGGTAAATTCCGACGCAAAGCGCTATGTTAGACGTCCTGTAAACAATGATTTTAATTATAAATACACAAGGAGTATAGTCAAGGACGGTGGCAGTAAGATTAAAGTTTGGGGGTGTTTTTCCGGATATGGAGTTGGACCCGTTCGGAAGATTGAAGGTACAATGGATCAATGGCAATACTAAAATATCTTAGAGCACACAATGATTCCATACTCGGACGATCATTTGCCTGTAACCTGGATCTTTCAGCATGACAATGACCTTAAACACACGCCCAATAGCGTCAAATGTTTCCTTAGCAAACAGCGTATATCCAGTTTAGACTAGCCAGCAAATCGTCCGGATTTAATCCCGATAGAAAATCTCTGGTTTATTGTTAAAAAGAAAGTCTCAAACAAACGTAACACCAGTCAAAACGAAATAAATGAAGCATTTTTTGAAGCATGGAATTAAATCCCCCTAGAAAATTTTACGAAATTGATTGAATCAAAATGCCACGTCGTTGCAGTGCTGTTATTGGCATTAAGGGATACTCCACTTAATATTAATTATAACTATTGATAGGTTTGGGATAGTAGCTATTTCTTAAATAACAATACTAATTACTAATACTTTAAAAAAAAAAAATTATACTTTTTTGTTGTTGTTTCTAATTAGTTGACCATTATTGTTTATAACTTAAAATTGGTTTAAATGTTTGTCCGTAATGTAATATTGAAACTGCCCTTGTGCAATGGAATTTATATTGTTTTTCTAATCAATGATAAATCGTTGAACATATTGTTGTCCTATTTATTGTTTATTTTCAAAATAAAAACGATTGCGGAGAAGTATCTTACATAATGTCAAGGACCGTTGGCAGTGTTTCTAATTATCTGACCACCACTGTATATATTTATATTTATATATATATATATATATATATATATATATATATATATATATATATATATATATATATATATATATATATATTAATAAATACATAGATTTGTTAACTTTTAGGACCTGTTTCACGACTTGCTGATAAAGTGCTGGATAGTCTAAGACTTAAGACATAACAGAATGGTACCCTCGAGATAAAAAGAGAAGGAGAGGAAGACCAGTAAAAAGGTGGGAAGATGATCTGCCCACTGGGTGGTTAAGATCTGCCTATGATCAATTACAGTGGCATAATTTAGAGGAGGCCTATGTCCAAGAGACATCCTGACCAAATTGTTGGTGCCGCAACCAGGAATTGGTTGCACAATGTAGATCTAAGAAATATTATATAAGTCAGAGAATAAAGGCTATTGTTATTTTTATTTTTTTTATTTTTTATTTATAAGCCATATCAATCATCGTCGTCTGCATCATCACTTTCTATCAAGTGAGATGGCAGACAAATGGTTTGCCTATTATTAATAAAAAAAAATAAAAAATTATGAAAAGTTTCTTTAAAATCCGTTCAATAGATTTCTCCTCTCTCTTCTCTTATTACAAACTTTCGCGTTTACAATATCAGTGGAAGTAGACTAACCCTAGAAGTAGGGATTTCTATGATACTTTTTTTTATTTAAACACCCTATTTGATGCTGGCACAATAATAGTGATGGGTATAATCAGAAAGTCTTCCAATGCTTTGTGAAAAAAAAAGTCCAAAGGAATAAATAATTGCAAATGTTTACTTGTATATTTATTTACTGTATTGTAGAGTCATTCGGGGCAACTGTGCGCACTTTTGACTTTCATACGATACTGTGTCTTAAATATTCAAGCTACATAAATAAAAACTTTACCTTCGAAAAGACCATTTATTAGTCTATAAATGGAAATTAAAAAACAGACAAATTGAAAGTAATTCTTTTTGCAATAAACAATGAAAGAGAAAAAACCGAAATGCGTTCACTTGACCCATATTGCGGGTAACCGTGCGCATCCCTATGGGGTAAGTGAACGCGTAGGGGGTAAGTAAACGCATTCCCCAGTAAAACACACAAACAATTATAAAACATATTATTTTGTAGACAATATTTTCTGGACGATCCAACTATTAATTCAGTGTTCATTTTCAGTCACAAGGGTAATTTAATTTAGTATATTTTTCCGAGATCTATCATATTCATCTTAATCACAGAATTTCGTCAAATTAAACCTTATCAAGTAACATTTATTTTTAACTAAATAGAGGTTACTCAGAAGAATCTGATTAAAATTAGTTTCAACGACCAACAAAAATAACTTTCGAACATTATTAATTTTCAATGCAATTATCACATACAAAAATGCCTCATTCATAAGCAGTGCCCTGCTCGTGCCACCATCCATTGCAAGAATTACATTTGATCCATTCCTCTGTTGGTAGATTTTTGTATTTTTCTAGACAAAGTGGATAATGCTAATCCCTTTATTTTCTTTTAATGTTTTGTTTAAGCATCCAGCGCAGACAGGATTCCTATGGCAGTAACAGCAGCTCGCTTACTTTTTCCATTTCGGATAAGTTGTGTAAGCCCTAGTAATTTGTTATTCTGTCACCCTCTGCTAGTTCAGGTTTTTGCCTAGTATATGTTCGCGGCATGATGATCAACACTACGACATAAAAAATTAAAACATAAGCACCTTCAACAGGTCTAAATAGATTTTTTTCTAGAAATCTTCTATGCAATCTTAAATTTTGGTCATGCGCGGGTAAGTGTACGCATGCGCTCACTTACCCGCGCACACTTTCCCTAGGAAGCCAAAATATAAATAAATCCTGATAGAGGTTGAGACAACGAACATAACCTCGATATTATTTTTCACAAATCTGCTAGAATATGCTTATTATCAAGCAAAATATTACTCACCATGACAGGATCGAAAACTTGGACGTGACACGAGTTTCCAAAATGCCAAAAATTACCAATGAAACTTAGAAATTTAGTTAATTACGGATATAAAGTGAATAAAACGTCACGCGGCGCATTGTCATGTCAAAACTAGTTTGCCACTCCAGCGTCCTTGTTTCACCCAAAAGAACCACCCCTCCCCCGCATCTCGTTCCGGAGATATACACAGTGCGCTCACTTACCCACTGCGTACGGTTACCCCGAATGAATTTACCTATAGCTGTGTAATACCACAGGTAAAGAACATTTAATGGGATTAAAGTCCTGATTGGTTCATTGCACCCCTTCAAGGGCAATGCAAATAAAGAAAGGTTATTATTATCATTAAAATAAGTTCGTAGACTTTGTAGGCTATAACTACATACTTTACCAAACACCATATTACCTATAACTATTCACTGATAAAAATGTTAATCATGAATTTATGGGTGTGCAGTAAGACGAAAAGTAGGGCGTAAAATATGTGATAATGATAAGCAATCCTACCAATATTATAAGCATGAAAAATTGTGAGAATAGACGGGGGAATAGGTATTTGTTACTCTTCCATGAACTAAACTACTGAACGGATTTGGATGAAACTTTACAGTAATATAGCTTATACATCAGAGTAACACAGGCTATGTGTATCCTTGAACGTGAACCGAAGTCGCAGGCCAAAGCTAGTATTTATTTGTAATCGCGTTTCCGGAAATGGGTCAATAATCTATTTAATTCTAATTTCTGTTTTTTTTGAAACATATTTGTAAGATGGCCCTATAAATATTATAATTAGAGACGGACCGACTAGTCGGCGACTAGTCGGCGAAGCCTACTATCCGGCCTGTTTTATGGTCGGCGACTAGTCGGCTCATACTGCCGACTAGTCGGCTATGTTTTCCTGTCTTAGAAACTTACTAAAAAAAACAGAATTTATCAGAATTAAAACAAAACAAACTTCAATCAACCAAAATCTCCTTATTAAAGGCTATTTTGAAATGAAATCAGCAAAGAACAACAATGGTATTTTTAGTTTTCTTTAACTGTTAACTTAATACTAAATACATATTTTTTTATATATGATATCGTAGTTAAACAGAATGATTCTAACAAAATAAAACATTTTAAAATTCAAGCGTAATTGGACTTTGACCAGCCATTGTTTTTTAGGAAAATGTATGCCAACATAGAAAGTTATAATTACAGGGCAGGGCAGTGCTTTGAAAGCTAGAAATACTTCCTATCTTTTTCCAGGCTTGAGACAAAGTTACTAAGAATAGAATTAAACGTTAATTAATTCATCAATGATTTATAAAACAAAAACAATAGTAAACAGAGCAAAAAAATAAATAAAATAAAAGCTCAGCATAATGAAAGATGGACGGATGTAAAACTTGGTACCCAGGGGCGGCCTTACCCATTGCGAGGCTCCGGGCGGGCAGGTCTTTGCGAGGCCCTTTGTCCTTCGTGAAAAGTATGTGATGCGACAGTAGGTCTGGTTGTTTAGTTTAGGTATTTGTCATGTTGGACGAGAAATGCTCAAGTTATACAAATAGTTAAACAAAATTTGAGTTTTAAAATATTTTACATTGATGCTATACAGAGATGATCAATTTATTATCAAAATATTGGAAGCAAAATAATCCCAAGTGACAAGAGTTGACAAACGAAATGAAACACGGGGATTCCCCAAGCGATAGAGGAACGATCATTATGTCCCGAGTCCCGAGCTGTACCGAGTGCTATGCGATTAAAAAACCGATCTTCAAGTGTTTCGAGGCGCGATATTAAAGAATCCACGCCTTTTATCCCCGAGGGGGTAGGCAGAGGTATTTCATTTCTAGAAATACCACTTTTCACGAGTATATTTGACCCCTAAACGTGATAGGTGGTGAGCCCATCGCCTGACCGGGTCAGTTACACATGCCTCCGAATTAATTCTGGGACCTGCGGGTTTCCTCACGATGTTTTCCTTCACCGTCCAGCTAGTGAAGAATATGTATGTAAGTTTTGAAAAACTCTTTGGTACATGCCAGGATTCAAACCCGAGACTCACTGATTATCATCATCAAGGGGCTCTTGTTAAAAAAAAAAGGTCTTAGATCATTTGCACATGTCTGCCTCTGGTGCTGGTAGTCATAATCATCCTGAAAATTAAGAAAATCGAAGGGCTCTGCGTTATCGAGGGGTGGAGTTGCGAAAATGTAAAAAAAATAGCTATACTAAGTCATTTGCACATGGTTCTAATTACGCCCATTCGATTCATTGTGACTCGAATGTCTGTCTGTGTCTACACGAAGGGTCTTGTAATTACTTGCTTTGAAAACCAGTGCTCGCCACTGCCTAGCGCGACCGTCAAGAAAAAATTTTTATACGGTCTGCCTTGAAATATCAGAAGCCTAGATGTCTACCTCTTCGATTTTCTTGGTTTTTTTATAAGAAATCAAAACATCAGTCCAAGAGGCAGACATGTGCCAATAATTTAAGATACACTTTTTTTTTACAAGTTCGAAGCGCTTGCAATCGAAAACGCAGCGGAACCATGGTGGCAGACGCGGACCTTGATGTTCCTTATGGTATAATTATTGCTATCAATAGCGTCTCCCACGTGTGCTAATCATATAGAAATTTTGCTCACGACCCCTATCTATTAACAGTAAGGCTATCACTGCTATACATAATGAATTTTTCAATTATGTTTTGAATGAATGTTATCTAACTTTATTTTAATTTACCGCTATGTTATAACCTTAATAAATAATAAAGGATAAAAAAAACATATTTTTTTAAATTAGCTTGGGTTGTTGCGCGAGGCCCCTGCAAGAGCGAGGCCCCGGGCGATTGCCCCGTTCGCCACCCCCAAAGGCCGCCTCTGTTGGTACCCGGGTGTTTCGCAAAAAATGGCTTCAAACACATAATTTTTTTGGCGCAATTTTTTTTTCATATATTCAGAAAATGAATTAGCATACTTTGTAGAGGCGTCTAAGACCTACATTTATATATTATTTTCCCTGAAATCTATCGAGCCGATTCGAAGTTTTAGCCATTTTAAAATATACTTGACCATAGAAATTAGACATTTAACAAAGAAATTAGATTTTTATCCAAAGAAATTAGAAACCTTACCAAAGAAATTAGAAAACGTACCAAAGAAATTAGGAAGCATGCCAAAGAATTTAGATTTGTGAAGAAATAAATTATTTTTCTAGTCAAAATTGGCACTAAAATAAAAAAACAACATAATTGGTGTTTGACATTGTTTTTACAATAAATAAATAAATAAATTGTGGGACACAATTTACACACGGCTATTTAGTCCCAAACTAGGCAGGGCCTGTACAATGAGTACAAAACAACAGTTGTTTTGTAAACAACAGTTACTGATAAAGATACCTAAATAAATATTAAATGACCAGACACAAAGCCAACAGACATGTTCATGCACACAAATGTTGGCCCCGAGCGGGAATCGAACCAACGACCTCCTCCTATTAAGAATATGGTACAAAAATTAAGGCACTTTACTTTAAGAATTCGCTTCTTAGGAACAAGGAGTCTTTAAAAAAATTAAAAATGTTTCTTAAGCTTAATTTGCCGCTGCGGAGCAATTTTAGACAACGATCCAGAAGTGGCACAACAATACCTTGAATTTAAAACTGGACGCTCTTACTGCAACTAATGCTACAAACTACACATTATGGAAGTTCACGAAGTCCCGTAATAGACCACAAGAAGCAAAAACCTCCGATCAGAACGACCGACAACACCTGGGCACGAACATTGAAGGAAAAATCTGATACCTTCGCTGCTCACCTATCCAAAGTATTCACTCCACATCATAATATTTACCATCAACAAAATGAAATGGAAACGAAGTGTATCTTAAAACAAGACCTAAAATTATAGCTTCCACCTAAGGCAGTAACACCATGTGAGATATGCAGAATAATAAGAGTCCTGAAAGTGAAAATAGTGCCAGGATTTGACCTTATAACCAGGGAAGTACTAGTACAACTGCCAAGAAAGGCAATAGTGTTCCTAACTATCTTGTTTAATGGAAACTTAAGACTTCAATATTTTCCCAGACTCTCGAAAGCGTCACAAGTCCTGATGATACGCAAACCAGGAAAACCAGCCACAGAGGTGGCGTCATATATAGGCCTATCAGTCTGCTCCCAATCCTCTCTAAAGTTTTAGAGAAAGTCCCAATCAGGAGGATACTACCCTTTCTGGCTTCCGTGAGCAGCACTCAGCACACACAGTTGAGCAGGTGCACCGAGTGTACCACATAATAAGAAACGCACAGGAAAATAAAGAATACTGCTCCTCTGTATTCCTTGATATACAGCAAGCCTTTGATAGGGTCTGGCTGGCATGATGGATTACTCTGCAAGATCAAGTCTAATCTCCCACACAGCTATTATCTGGTGCTGAATTCCTATCTCAGGGACAGACTATTCCATGTAAAATAAGCCGATACTTCGTCAACGTTTTACGATGTAAAGGCCCCAAGAGTCTGTGCTGAGACCTGTCTTATATATCCTGTATACTGCAGACCTACCACAAATTGAAGATACCACCATCGTTACTTTGGATGATACCCATGCCATACTAGTCAACAACAAAGACCCTCAAAAAGCTACAGAAATATTGCAAAAAGGACTTGACCATGTTTACAAAAACGACGGGAGTATCTAATATAATGTGAAGATCTTTCACTTGTAGGGCATTTCGTAATATTTGCACAATGCTGCAAAAATGGGCCTAGGGAGGTATGTTGATAGCGAACAAGCAAGCAAATCGAGCAGTCTCGCTAGATTTCACGGAAAGAAAATTTTATTATTCTGCTAAAGCTACATTAATCAACTTAGCTGCGATATATACAAAAAAGTACCAGCATAAATTGACATAATGTTAGTATACTAGACATTTTGATGCCTTTATCGATATTTTTTCTAATTTCTTTGTACCAACACTAATTTCTTTGGCGCGTTATGCCAAAGAAATCCAAATAAATTAGTGCCAAAGAAATTAGAAATCATCAATATTTATTTATTTTCTCAAAAATCTGATGTACGATTTTCACCTTTTATTCCCACCTGTATACTGTTTGACTGAGGAAATGTGTACAAAAATTCGCAAGCAATGAGAACAAATACTATCTTGACAATAAACATCGAAGAAATTAGGCACTTACCTGACGAAAATCCGAAATGTAAGGAAAAAAAAAATATTTTCATCGTTTCGTAAAGTTTGCGCACCTCTTGCCCTTGGCGTCAGCTAGTAGGTGACTAAAGGGTGTGGGGAAGCTAGACAATATGTTCCAGTGGTCGTTTGAGGCAGAGTAGCTACACGATTTCTATGCGCCAGAGAAATTAGTATTTTTTCCTCGGACAAAATTGTTTGTGTTATAATTTAAATACAAAACCTAGGAATGAAGAAAAGAACTAATTAACAATTACCATAAGTATTTGTTATCAATATGACATATTAATCTTATGCTTATTTTACTTGCAAAACTGAGTTTTTCCTGATATACGAAAACAAGTACCCAATGGACGCGCCAAAGAACTTATGATATTCAATTTTTTAAAAATATTGTCGGTTTCCTTTAAACGTTATGCAGTATATTACTAATTCATTAAAACACAAGCACGATACATTTCTTTAAAAAAAATACCCCACCATGGAAATCAAATGTTTTTATGGATTCTCAGGCTTGGACACTCCTCAATCGCGTCATTTGCGAATCACCCACCCACATAATATAGAGATAATTATTGCAAGGATACACATGAACGAATAATACAAATTTAAAAAGAGAAAAAAAAAAGTCATATGTTGCTGACCATACTTTACGATAAAGGGGTTATTTAGTTGCAAGTTTTAGATTTGAATGAACCGTAATGTAAGAAACATATTGAGCATAAAGCAGCTAAGGGATTCTAGTACAATGAAAGTATTTTTCATTCAGCTTTCTTGATTAAATGCAAATCTCTGAAAATATCACGTAACGTACGAAAATAAAGATCAGAATCTTACCTTGTGTGATGATGTCAGATAAACGGAGAGCAGAACGTTCTTTCATACAGGCCACAATTTACATTATTTACCTTAGATTTCAGAGGCAATTTTCGCACACTTCTACTATTGATTTTCAAATAAATATGAACCACTAAACACAAACAGTGGTCTCGAACGTCATTAAACGAAATCGGTAGAGCTGCCCACTAAAATCGGTATATTTGTACCGAAAATCGGTATATGACAAAAAAAATCAATATTCAATCAAATTCGTTCATTTACCAAAAATAAACCTTAAGACTTATTTAGATACCTAAAAACACATTAAGAAAATAAAATATTTTTTTTAAATCTTTAGTATCATACCAATATTCTTTAACTGCAGCCTCGTAGAGACAATTTTTGCATTAATTTCTAAGTCGTTTTGCATGTAATCTTCCCCTCTTTTCCGATAATATTACAGATATTTTTTTTCTTTTCGCAGTTGCACTTTGTTCCTCGTCAGAAGACATTTTAACTTGCACTTCGTTCGCAACTTTAAACTTGAGGACACTTTCTCTTCAAAGTTTAAAAACATAATGAAAGTTAATTTTTTTAAATGTATTTTAGGCACCTATTCATTATAAAACAAAAAACAAAAAAAAGTTAATTTCTTATTTAATAAACAAGTAAATTTCCGAGCGGGAAACACCTTACAACATCGAGATTTAGAATTCAAGGGTATTCCCCAAAATATGAAACATTACCTCATTACCTCAAGAAGCCTCTTTAAAATCTTCAGTAAAAGTGCACTATCGTTTTACTGTTGATAACCAAGTGACATTTCGATAAGTTTCGAAGAAATTAGAAGTAAAAAAAAAGAAGTATTTTTGTGCATAGACTCTAAAGCAGAGCTAAAAACCTTGAATTTCGTGTCGTGTTTAGTGCTGATGGCTAAATGCCAATGCCTTAAAATAAGAAAAAAAAAAGCCAAATATATTTTTTTAAATTGTTTAATGGCCTTTGGACCAAAAGTTTTTGTTGTTTGGGATTGCCAATAATGGTGAGCATGTGGTCCTCCGTACCACCTCTTAATTCTTTTCGAAAACTACCTAGAAGTAATGTGACGGTGATTGTGACGCTGATTTCTGCTATCATTTTGATTGTGACGGCTTCCTCGCAGAAGGATGGATCAAAATAGGTGGCACGGAGGTTCACATGCTTTGTCTATGGTTTCAAGACAAATCGTCGAATTCCAAGAGAATCACACCATGTACCGGCGAAATTAACATTTTAAACCAATGTGACGGAATATGTGACAGCTACAAACATATTCTTTACATATGTGATGCAATAGGGACAGAGAAATAAGTGATCTTTTTTTCAGAAGCATGTCTTGAGTTTGGCCACCATTTTAACGTCAAAAATCCTAGTGAAACATGCATTTAAATAAAAACCTAACAGGAATTCGAGACCGTTTAGTCACGACAAATAGCTCATAATATTATTTCTACGACTACTTTATTCGTTTAAGAGAAAATTGGATTTGTCCATTAGTATTGAAAGTTGCTATATAGGGTGACTATGATTTGTTAGGACTGATTCAGAGTCGACTCTCTTGACTGAAAGTACTTCATACTGAAGTGCGGTAGGCACTTCGCAAATGGCAAAGGAGGGGTGTTTATTGTCTACCTACCAATATCTAAGTATGTTTTATTTACAATAACTATATAGAATTGAAAATTTTAATGAAAATAAAGAATTCAATAAAAGACAGTAAGTTTTTATTATAATATTTATTGAAACATCTTGTAATGATAATACATGTACGACAAACGCTAAGCCTGATACATTCGGTAGAATTGTCGCTTGTAAGCTCAAGCTTTATTACCAGGACCCTAATTAGAGTTAAACAATGAGAAGCCAGAAACACCGTCTTTTTATTCCATTCCCACCCATTCGACACAAAATGGTCATAAACATGGAAGAAATACTTTTTTTTTGTAATTGTCATTGTTACTATAAGAGAGGGCTTTGTCGCAAAAATGACCCTTGGGTGTATCAAGCAAAAGTTTTAAATAATAAGTGGCTGGTTAATTAAAAAATATATATAATCTCACGCCTTTTATCCAAGAGGGGGTAGCCAGAGGTATTCCATTACTAGATATACCCACATTTCACGAGATATATTGGACCCCTACACGTGATAGGTTAATTATTAAAGTTGAAAATACCTACATAGACAAAATAAAAAGAATCTACTCTCTCTTTTGTCTATACTACATCTTACAGCTCTTAAGACGATTATTTCACGTTTAGGGGTCCAAAAAATATCTGTTGTAAGGTGGGTATATCCAGAAATGGAATACCTCTGCCTACCCCCTCGGGGATATAAGGCGTGAGATTATTACTTTATTACTAATAAATCGAATTGTGCGAATGTCGATCCAGTGTTATTTACGATAACATAAATTGTGTCGTTAATTATTTAATTCTTATAAATAAAAATAAAAATTCTCACGCCTTTTATCCCCGAGGAGGCAGAGGTATTCCATTAATTCTTATACTTTCTTTAAATATTTCTTTAGCTTTATTTCAGTTTACCATTACAGCGTGTTTATTCGTTTTTTAAATTATTATTATTCGTTGTACTGACAGCAAAACATTCTTTTAAATTTAGAGCCGATGAGAGTTATTTTTTTTTATTTCTACATGAATATCCTAAAGTGATCTCAGACATTGGTCACCCTAATTCGTGTATATGAAAAATTCATTCACGTTTTTCTTAAAAAATAATGAAGTAGTCGTGGAAATAATTCTATGAGCTATTTTGTCGTGACTAAATGGTTTCGAATTTCTGTTAGGTTTTTATTTAAATGCATGTTTCACTAGGATTTTTGACGTTAAAATGGTGGCCAAACTCAAGACATGCTTATGAAAAAAAGATCGCTTATTTCTGTGTCCCTATTGCGTCACATATGTAAAGAATGTGTTTGTAGCTGTCACATATTCCGTCACATTGGTTTAAAATGTTAATTTCGCCGGTACATTGTGTGATTCTCTTGGAATTCGACGATTTGTCTGAAAACCATAGACAAAGCATGTGAACCTCCGTGCCACCTATTTTGATCCATCCTTCTGCGAGGAAGCCGTCACAATCAAAATGATAGCAGAAATCAGCGTCACAATCACCGTCACATTACTTCTAGGTGGTTTTCGAAAAGAATTAAGAGGTGGTACGGAGGACCACATGCTCACCAATAATGGCAATATTCCCGTCAGCAGTAAACACTACATGAAATTAAAAATTTTTAGCTGTGCTTCAGAGTCTATGCACAAAACGATAGTGCACTTTGACTGAAGATTGTGTGAGCATGTGGTTCTCCGCTAGGAGTAATAGTGTTCTGTGGTATAGTCCCCTGTCTGTCCCTGTCCAGTATGACCATATTATGTGGCAGGATCCTGCCTTTTGGCAGGTTTAGTCCTTTATTTTACTCTCTGGCACTTTAGTTTGATGTAAAAAACTCTAACCGGGCCGTGTCTGTACATTAAATATTTTTAAAAAAATTTAACGGTAGTGTATATAGTTATCGATATAGATACCGAAACACAAATTTTTGGAATTTTTGTCTGTCTGTTTGTCTGGTTGTGCACGCATTACTCAAAAACTACTGGACGGATTTTGATGAAATTTGGTATGAAGATAACTGAGTACCAGGGTCAACATCTAGGGTACTTTTTATTCCAGGAAAATATCTCATTCCCACGGGAAAATATAAAAACTGGTTAAAAAGAGAAATACGTACTAATCCGAAACGATAATACCTAGAAACTTGAAAAATGGTATTTAGGTGTCTTATATGTCATAGGAAACCGGTATGAAGGGATTTTTGGAAATTCCCACGGGAACGGGAATAAACTGAATAAACGCGGGAAAACGCCGCTGGGCAACCTCTATTTGACATATGGTATGTAGGTGTTTTAAATATGTCGTAGGCAACCACTATGAAGGGATTTTCGGAAATTCCTAAGGGAACCGGAATAAACGGAATCCGCGCGGGCAACGCCGCTGGGCATCCGCTAGTTTTAAATAAAACTCCAAAAAATGATGTGTATATTTATTTTATGTAGCGTGATAGCCTGAACGGTTAAAGAGCCGGCCGAAAATCAGTGAGGCTCGGGTTCGAATCCTGGCATGTACCAATGAGTTTTTCAAAAACTTACGTACATATTTATCACTAGCTCGACGGTGAAGGAAAACATCGTGAGGAAACCCGCAGGTCTTAGAATTAATTCTGAGACATGTGTAAACAGACCCGGTCCGGCGATAGGCTCACCACCTATCACGTTTAGGGGTCCAATATATCTCGTGAAATGTGGGTATATCCAGTAATGGAATACCTCTGCCTACCCTCTCGGGAATAAAAGGCGTGAGATTATATTATATTATTATTATATCTATTATATTGGCATTATTTCGACATTTTTTGCTATTAAGTTTGGCAAGATTTGTCAGTTTTCTTGCCTAAAGTGGGGCAGGCAGGATCTCTAATTTAAAGTTGGTCACACTGTCCCTGTCCCACAAAGTGCCCACAAACAGGAGGAATAGTGCAAATTGCAATAGTGTTCTGTGCCACAAACAGTGTTGCCAACTTAGCTACTTTGTAGCTAGATCTAGCTATTTTTGGGTATCAGGCAGCTACAATTTACAAAATCTTGTAGCTAAATTTTTTAGCTACTTTTTCTAGCTACTTTTACTCTTTTACAAGATGTGAGTACTTTCGAGACTTTATGTAGGGTATCGGTCCTTAAATTGTACCTAAACGTATTATGGCTTATGTATTCTATTACTAATACCTGGATAAATGAAGGGGATAAACATATTTCTTCGTTTAAAACTTAAATTGCGTTCTGCTTTGTCTTATTTTATAAATTTAAAATTATTGCTCGCTGTTTTAATAAACTGAAAATTGATTTACCTTTGAATAAAATACACGTAATCTGCTTACTTTACCTAGTTTAAAGTGTTAGCTACTTCTGGCTACTTTTTTGTGTCAACAAATCGGGCAATCTGGCTACTTTTCGCAAGATGTCTAGCTACAAGGTAAGGGTAGCAGTTGGCAACACTGGCCACAAACACAAACTCTGCCCACAACACAAATCAAATCACCAGCCAGCACAGCTCTACAAACGTATATTCTATAAATATTCCATCAATACCTACACTTAAACGGATCAAAAATGAATTTGTTGAAAAGTGTTCTTCATAAAATAATCAACAGGCAGTACAATTTCTGTAGTTTATGTTTCACCGACATTGAGGATCCTATCAACATTGAAGATGAAGTATATTTTACTGAAGATGACACGAAAGAAAGTCTGAAAATATGGAAAATACTCTCGTATTTGTTCGATACCGAAGTAAGCATGCAGTTGTAGTACCTACCTACCGAGTTTTATATTATTATAACCTATTATTTCTCATTTTGTTCATTATCATATCCATTTTTTTTCACCCATTCGAACTGTTTTTCTCGGAACAGTATTTAAAGGACATTTTATTTTAAATCCATATTTTACTAGCTGTATCACCCACGTAAGGGGCCATTTATACGAGATCATTCCACTGAGACAATCCACTAACTGCATTACTGCATACAAAAAAAAACTTGAGGACTATCCATTGCAGTGGATTCTCCATTTACACGAAGCCATTAGTGGATTGTCTTAGTGGAATGGCCTCGTGTAAATGGCCCAAAAATCCCGTTCCCATGGGAAATTTTTGTGGAATGCTCATGTTACTCCTAAAAGCCTAGGTAGGTAGGCTTTCCTTTGGTAAAAGATTAGTTTTGGAACGTTTTCATTACAAACCAACTTATAAATGTTTTGTCTTTTAAATAGTAATGTAGATAATTTATAGTGTATAATTTCTACGCCTTTATGTTAAAGCTCTGCCTGTTTATCCATCTAGCACCATTGCTTTTTGAGCAATTACAATTGCTATCGACTTAAAAATTTTGAATATTTAGATAATGTTTGCCCAAGAATGGGTAAAAAAAATATTTTGTAAATCAGGGAAAAAGCTGCCAAAATAAAAGGTTGATATTTGTTAGATGAAGTGTACGGCCGTTTTAACTTGGCTTCTCTGAACATAGGTTATACTCATACTGATTTTTATTGCGCAGCCAATTGCACAACTTCAGAGCTGCCAAGTTAAAACAGCCATACTTTACTAGAAAAAGTTGTGTATAATAAACATTATAGTTAATGTGTTTTCTTCTTTTTTTTCAGACTTTCAACATAATATCTACATTTGAGAATATATGCAGGCAGTGCTCTACATTAGCTGTCAGTAACTACAGATTTCTTATAGCAATTAAAAAGAACAGCCAATGTTTAACCAATGCCCTAGAACATCTAACTGGCTGCTTAGAACACACTCCTGATGAGAATTTCTCAATAAGCTGCAATTATAAAACCCTCTGCGTGTCTTTAAACACAGACTTATGTACAAGCAATCAGTATTTTGATACCCTTCAACCGGTTTCAAATACTAATGAAGCATTGGAAAGATTTTATTTATTAAATGGAATGAAAACTGAGAAGCAGGAAAAACTTAGCTTGAAAATAAAGCAAGAAACACCAACATCAAAAATTGATCGCACTGGATTAAGCATAAAAACAGTAAAAGATTATTCGAGTCCCAGAATTCCAACAAGTGAAATGATCTACGATAAATTAGATCCATCGGTTCTGAAGTGCAAGGACTGTTTCAAAATATTTTTGTCTATACCCAGCCTGAGGAGTCATTTTATGAGAATACATGCACCAAAACAATTTAAATGTGATGAATGTCCAAAAAGCTTTGCATCCAAATCTTTCTTATATCAGCACAAAGAAGAAAACCATGTCAATTTAATGTGTAGTGAATGTGGAAAGACATTCACAAACAAACATACATTAAAAATGCATGAAAAGGGACATAATATAAGGATAATATGCCCTGACTGCGGAAGAGTTTACAAAAATTCAAACACTTTTAAAAAGCATAAAGAGAATAATATTTGTCAGATACCTTCGAGACATTCCCCAGCTGATGCTAAGTTCACATGTGACTATTGTCAGAAAAAGTACACCCAAAAAATGACACTGCGAGTTCATATTCAGTACGAACACGGTAATTATAAGTATCATGAGTGCAAATGGTGTCAGAAAAAGTTTTACTGCCAAAGTAGACTCAAAGCCCACATAGTTAAGCATACAAAAGAAAGAAACTTCAAATGTACTTTTTGCAACGGCAAGTTTGTGACAAAAGAGTCATTGCTATACCATACTCGTATCCATACTGGGGAAAAACCTTATAAGTGCAACTATTGTGACAGTCGATTTTTGTCATCTTCCAGACGAGCTGCCCATGTAAAAAGTCAGCATATTGATCCCAAATCAAAAGCGCTTCCTACGATTGAATGCAATATTTGTCACAGTAAATTCAAAACTCATCACTATCTCCAAAAACATAAAAAGACACACTTAAACAATGAAATGATTGTCAAACAAAATGAGATAGACTACGAACCTTCAGATTCACAGATAAAAATACAAGACCTAAACATGAATTCAGGTAAAATAACTATATGTCCAGATCATTCATTGAAAATTGAACCACACGAATGTTTAGTAGAAATCGATGTTCAGGATGAGCATGAACAATTAGAAGAACACAATATATTAAATCAACAGGCTTTAGATCTTATGTATCAGATGAATGATGGTGATAGTCAAAATAATACTGATGGTGACGAGAGAGTGTATCTCAAAGTGTCGGATGATGATGGTGAATATGTTATAACAGTGTCTGAAACCGTGGAAGTTTAGAATACATGTACATAATTATTTTACTAAATCTGTATGTAGGTAAATATTTTTAAATATAAATTATGTATTGAATCAAATCATATTTGTATAATTTTATAAGTAACTACATACTTTGTATTCTGATAGATTGATTCTGTGTATTGACGATTTTGTATGGATAAGCAATAGAGGTTGGAAGCAGAAATCTGGGGGCACGGTAGTGCCCCCGCCAAGTCGAGCAAAAAGCGGCACGGCCGTCCCATTCTTTTCTCGAAGCAATTCACGCCATTTTCGATTATTTTTCCACGAAACAAGGCAAGACACTTGGCGGAAATCAGGAGAGAGCGCCCGCTCTCAGAGCGAAATCATTATTTATACGCCATACATTTCGGGTTATAGCTCAAAATAATGGTAGTATATTCTGTGGGAAGTGACCCTGAAAGAGTGCAGAAAATTAGAAATTCAATAAAATATTATAGATAGAGATTTTCCTTGAATTTTCGGATTAGCCCGAGAAGTCATAATACAGTCTTCACAAATAGTCCAGGCAATGAAGCGGATTTTTGTATGAAGACCCCAACATTAATTCCTCAGTCGATGAAACTTTGCAGGATTGTAGTATAGTATGAGACAATACTTGCATAAAAAAATCCAAAAAAAAAAACCTAACCGAAGTTAGGTATTTTTACTGAAATACTTATTTATTTAATATCTCTGTTGGGAAAAATGCTCAGTCAAAATTTTCTTCGCCAGCAATATTTATGTGTGTTAAGAAAGCTATATGCGAAATATAAAAAAAAAAAAACTCTTGGTAGACAACAAAACTCAGACGTATATGTACCTTGCACGGGAAAATTGCTCAGTCTATTTTTTTAACTGGAATGTCATTTAATAGTCGCCGTGGACTTACAGTAGGAAAATCCAAAATAAAAACCGTCTCGCTACATTATTTTCAGAAATTATCAACCAAAAAAAATTTTTTTTTAGTATAAAAACCTAACTTCGGTTAGGTTTTTTGTTTGGATTTTTTTATGCAAGTATTGTCTCATACTATACTACAATCCTGCAAAGTTTCATCGACTGAGGAATTAATGTTGGGGTCCACTACCTTTATTGCCTAGACTAAAAGAGGTTGGAAGAAAAGAGAAGCTTTTTCTTTGAGTAGTAAAAGTCGAAAGAAAAGATATGTTATGATTGAGACACTGGTGTATTTTGTGCATCGATCGACTGATGCAAAACCATTTATAAAACGAGGCAGTGCGGTCTATGACCCTATCCTGTCCACGACAGAAAAAAGTAAGTAGTCAATGTCAAAATGTTCAAGATATTTTCATAACTGTATCTGTTTTTCTGCCGAAAGTTTCGAATCTTTTTGATAGAAATATACTTATGTACCTACTCAGAAAATAAATTTCTTTCGTGTATATTAGGAAATAAAAGGATATACCATGACTTTCCTCGAAGATACATTGATAATTTTAATATCACAGGTAAGTAAACAAATTTAAAGGTTATGTTTAGAAACATTTTATAATCACAATATATTTGTACCTCCTATTCTCAATAGCTGATGTATACAGTAGTGCATCATTTAAACCGGCGATTCGTATTTTACCAAATGTAAATACAGAGTACCAAAATTTGTTGAGATTTCGTATGTTTTTCAGATTGTTTTCTTCGTCGGTGGATGGATTTTCTTTGTCAAGCAATTGTTTAGAGACTATGAAGTCCACCATTTACTCGTGCAGCTCATTTTCTCCGTTACCTTCGCCCTTAGCTGTACAATGTTTGAGTTGATAATATTTGAAATTATTGGCTACTTAGATTCAAGGTAAACCAAAGATATGAAAGGATGAGTTATATTCATACTGCTTGCGTTTGAAAATTGATCCCCTACGAGTGTGCTACGACATGTACATACTTACTTCTTAGCGTATTTATAGGATACAACAATGACGGGGAAAGATGAAACGGAACGAATAATAAAGAAAAAGAGAGCTATCTGTTAAGAGTTGCGCTTAAAATACGACTTGAAATACAATACGCCTAAATAAAATGTGGTTAATTAACTACATTTGTCGGCCTCATTTACCATGCTCTAGTAACATATCTACGTCTTTATATATATAATATCTTTGAGGTAAACCTTTTTTCATGAAACTGTCTGTATCAGACTCTGACTTCTCTTGTTATCAATAAGTGTGACTTTAGTCCATTTAATTTTAATATGCTTGCTGCCAATTAAACTACAACAATAGGTACTTAGTTGGGCAATAAGCATGGTAAAAGAAGTAACGGAAATTTTCTTACGTGTAATATTTCTCCTAATGTCAAATGTGGCTGCTGTGAAACTCAACCTATGCTTTCAAATCATTAAAAACTTAATAGATTTTTTACATTTTATTTCCTTCAAAAGTTCTATCTAAAAAATAAACACTTATTTATACTTATTTACATTTGCATGCAACATACATACATACATATGCTCACGCCTTTTTCCCGAAGGGGTAGGCAGAGACAACAGCCCGCCACCTGCTACGATCTTGGCATACCTCACGTGCCTCATCCACATCCATCAATCGGTTCATACAAGCTCGTCGGTTTCGGGTACTCTTTATCTGGCTTTTTTTCAATACATCGCCGATCTGATCGATGTAAGTACGCCTAGGTCGCCCTCTGCCAACTCGGCCACTCACAATCCCCTTATATATTTGTCTCGTTAGACGCCTTTCATCCATCCGCTCGACATGTCCAAACCACCTGAGCATTCCTTTCTCAATCTTAGTCACTACATTCATTTGCATGCAAAAACCTATTAAATTAAATTTATTCATTACACCAAGCTAGTATGGTCGGCAGCAAAAAAGCTTTTTTTTTATTGTATGCTCCAATTCTTAGGCTAATATATAATATAGTGTTTAGCTATGCCATTGACTTTCCTGCCTGCCCCCACCTAGTAACTATATGTGGAATAATAACATTTATTTACAAAGATAATATACATTGATTTACAATAATTACAGATAAAAATATCATCCAAAGAGGAACCATGTGGGAGTGCTCTTTAATTCAAAAAAATATATATGTAGAACAATTGTTTTTTTTTGCAGTTCAAGATACTTCCACTGGAACTTTGGTCTCTATTTGCTGCTTTTTATGGTGATAGCCCTAATTCCATTCTACATTGCATACTTTTGCATCAGTAATATCAGATTTGGTAAGTTATTAACCTACTTGAGTTTCAATTTTCAATAGAGGTTCCAAATTATGGGATTGTTTATAAAGAAGCAATTATAAGCATTTAATTACCTATCCCATGAAACTGAACAATTTACTCTCTGGAAATATATCTGTAAATAGCTTTTAAACTCTTCTATTTTTTAAAGAAATAAAATCAATTAATAAAAATACTTTTTGAATTAATGATGTTATGTTCTTTTTCAGTATCTCAAAATGTAATAAGACCACTCACAATGTTTGTCTGGTTTATATATCTGTATTTTTTCTGGAAAATAGGCGATCCGTTTCCTATTTTAAGTCCAAAGCAAGTAAGTACAACTTTCCGGCAAAATTATATTTTTCAAAAATCTAAAAATGTAGTTCTAGTTTTTATCAAAATATACCATGAGACTCCTTTTCGTATTTTTTCTAGTTCCTATAGTTTCGGACTTGGCCATCCATAGCCACATGATAAATTTGCAGTATATAATTTCATTTCATCTGCTAACTGCACTACTATCATTTATATATTTGTTGGATAACTAACCACATCTAGCTTTAATAATTGAGAAACAGGTTTAATTTCTGCCACAATTTTTTTTTTTTTATATTATTCAAATTACATACAGGCTTCACTACACTTTTATTTTCAGGGAATATTTTCAATAGAGCAAGGAGTCTCTCGAATAGGCGTCATTGGAGTCACTGTAATGGCGCTGCTGTCAGGATTTGGTGCTGTCAACTACCCATACACATCTATGGCAATATTCCTAAGGTATATGTTTTAGCCTTTTTGCAGAGTTCTAGGTAACTCCAGAGATGTATAGGCCTCCATTACAGGCAGAAAGGGTCATAACATAAGTCGTCTTAAATGGGGATTAGTCAGCAGCTAACAGGTTTTCCTAGTTTAGCTGTTGGCTGCCACTTAGCTTGAACCTTAGCCTCACGACACCTGCACTTTGGTATAGACAAGTTGAGTGTATTACCTGTAAATAGGTTAAGTTTTAGTATACCAATAAACTTATTATTATTATTACTTTATCTGCTGTGGACCGAGGTAACTTAAATATATTATCTCATTCTAACACGAGATTCAATGCTTCTAATCTCTTACATGTGACTACAACAGGATACTAAACAATAAATGTTTCGATTCCAACATTTATTTTTATGAATTAATTAATATGTATTAGTGTTTTTCTTTATTGGTCAAAAGAATGCATTTCCAAAGCCTTACAGCATTTCCAATTTCCACCTCTACTTTCACATGTAATTATAAAAAGGGGGGTAAAAAAAAAACTTTGTTCCTTTTTCCATTAGAATAGAATAGAATAATTCTTATTTCGAACCATTGCATCAACTTAAGCAGCGGGCGATCAATGATAACATATTATTCTAATTAATTCATAAAACATATTATTTTAATTCTATTGTATCTGTTACTACCGGACTAAATTTGTCACAATTTCCAGACCGGTAATGGATTCAGATGTCCTGTCAATAGAAAAGAAACTCTTGCAGACAATGGACATGATTCTGGTGAAAAAGAAAAGGATAGCACTAGCCGAAGCTAACAGCATGGGAGGGAGACAGCATTACAACATGTTGGACCAGTCGACGGCGAAGAAAAAAGGTTTCTGGACCAACATATTGTCGAGTGTCGGAAATATTGCTAATCCACTCGGTGGGACTGAAAGTAAGTTAATTAAAAAAACTCACGCCTTTATTTCCTAGGGGGTTGATGGAGGTATACCATTTGTGGAAATACCCACTTTCCACCAGTATAATATTTTTTGGACTCTTAAACTGACAGGTGGTGAGGGTTGTTACACATGCCTCAGAAACAATTCTGGGACCTGCTGTTTTCTTTTTCACTGTTGTCTTAGTTATGTTTTAATTTTTCGTTTTGATGCGTCAATTCACTGACAACCGTGCCATGTTGACCAATCAGTGACTGTTATACAATTCAACAGTGCTAAGCATTTAGTGAAATTGTCAAAATCTCATTGATTCACAATATCACTGAATATACTCAGGGAAATTATAATGCAACTAAAATTTACCTGTTAAAACAAATTCAAAATTATTTATTCAAAGTAGGAACTTAGTCCACTTATTGAAAGTCATTTCAACTCCACCGCTTCAGCATGTATAGTTGAGGAGAAGAATCGGGGCAAGAAACTCCTCAACACATCATTCTTTTAGTCAATTGTATACTAAATTGAGTTACAAAAGCCTACCTATTGACAAAGGTTCGTGCATTTTTAACCTATATGAAAAAATAGGTGCCACTTGAAATTAAACTCTATGTCATTGAAATAAGATTCAAAACCAATGGAAAATTTAAAAAGCTATGCCTGGTTATGGGATAACACTACTAGTGAAGCTCAGTTGGTAGTGACCCTGCCTTCTGAGGTCGTGGTTTCGATCTCCGCTCGGCGCCAACATTTGTGTGCATGAACATGTCTGTTGGCTTAGTGTGGTCATTTAATATTCATTTAAGTATGTTTATCAGTTGTTTAGTACCCATAATACAGGCCCTGCCTAGTTTAAGACTAAATAACCGTGTGTGAATTGTGTCCCACAATTTATTTATCATTATTTACTTCTCCCAGATATAACTCAGCTGCGGCAAGAGATAGCTGCATTGGAGGAGCTGAGTAGGCAGCTTTTTCTGGAAGCCCACGACGCTAGGACCATGAGGGAGAGAATACACTGGTCCAAGACCTTCCAGGGGAAGTACTTCAACTTCCTCGGTTACTTCTTCTCGCTGTACTGCATTTGGAAGATATTTATTGTAAGTATCTACTATACATACATATAATAAAACTGTAATGAGACCGTGTCTGGATATTACATATATTTTGTAAAATTTCAGCGGTAGTGATCGAAGTAGAAATCAAAACATAAATTTTTGAAATGTTTGTCGGTCTGTCTGTCTGTGCACTTATCACGCAAAAACGCATTTTGGTGAAATTTGGTATGATGATAGCTGAGTAGCTGGGTTAACATCTATTGTACTTTTTACCGCAATCAAGTCTCATTTCCACGGGAAAATAAAAAACTAGTTAAAAGAGAAATTCGTAGAAAATTTAAATATTAGGTTTCAATAATGTTGTAAGCTAAGCTTAACATCAATTTGTTACAATTATTAAACAAATAAAAATTAAAATAAATGTGAAATAGCGAAGATGGAAAGGAAAAAAAACAATGAAAATTGAGAACCTTTATAGCGCGTTTTAGAACTCTGAGCTTAGCAGTAACGTCAATAGCGCTTGTACAGTCAAGAGCACGTGGAGCTTGACACTTTGGAGTTTGCAACATTCTTATTACAATCGCCTTCTGAGGCGACCTCTAGGTCAGACTTGCACTACAAGTGTAAAGCTTCATTTGCTCATGACTGTACAATGTACCATTTTTTTTTCTTTTGCAGTCAACAATAAACATAGTGTTCGACCGAGTGGGGAAAAAGGACCCAGTGACCCGCGGCTTAGAGATCGTAGTGCACTGGCTGGGCCTAAACATCGATGTGACGTTCTGGTCGCAGCATGTCTCCTTCATCCTGGTTGGATGCATCGTGTTGACCAGCATTAGAGGACTGCTACTCACTCTTACTAAGGTGAGGACTTGGAGTGGCATTATGGCCTTTAAAGACCAATTCGTAATGGACAAGTTCGTAAAGGACCAGTTCTTAATGGAAACGTTCGTAATGGTCAAGTTCGTAATAGCCGAGTTCGTAATGGACAAGTTCTTAATAGGTTCAGTTGTAAAATCAGACTTTAATCCGTATAGCTGAAGCATACAAAATAAGATAGACAACTTGAGAAATGATTTTGCTTAAATGAAACGTATAATGATCAATTGCAAGTATTCCCTGGACTTCACTAATTAATTGAAATTTCACTGACTATCCCACGGTTATGTAACTACAAACACAAACTATAATCACATTGCACAGTGTTAAATCTCATTTTACTGTTCAGTATTTCTGTTCAGGTAACTATTTTACCAATCACAACAGCTAACGTAAGATTTCAGTTTGTCAGCATATTTTGGGTTGATTTTCCTTTCGGAAACCGGGGGTTAATCATGTTACATTATTAGTATTTGAGATCACGAACAGACTACTTAAAAAAGTCAGTTAAATATACGACGATATTCCACGGGCCTGTTGGCTCAGTTGGTAGTGACCCTGCCTTATGAGTCGGGGGTCGCGGGTTCGATCCCCGCTCGGGGCCAACATTTGTGTGCATGAACATGTCTGTTGGCTTCGTGTCTGGTCGTTTAATATTTATTTAAGTATGTTTATCAGTTGCTTAGTACCCATAGTACAGGCCCTGCCTAGTTTGGGACTAAATAACCGTGTGTGAATAGTGTCCTACAATTTATTATTATTATACTTTTTTTTTCAGTTCTTCTACAAGATCTCCTCGTCGAAGTCATCAAACATAATCGTTCTGATTCTCGCACAAATAATGGGTATGTACTTCTGTTCGTCTGTCCTACTCATGAGAATGAATATGCCTCCCGAATACAGGATAATTATAACGCAAGTGCTAGGCGACTTGCAGTTCAACTTCTACCATCGGTGGTTCGACGTGATATTCCTAGTTAGTGCCTTAACCAGTATTTTTACTCTTTACTTAGCACACAAACAACCTTCTGTAAGCTAATTTTCGTTGAGGGATTCGGTGGAAAATCTTATTGTTGTTCGTGGTATGAATTTTTGAATGTATTTTTCATAGTTTTTTTAAAAACCTAGGGCATAAAATTAAAAATATATTTATCTTTTAATGTTTTTCACATTCTAAGAAAAAAAAATACTGATTAGGTAAAAAAAAACACTAGAAAAAATTCTAGTCAGCCTAGACTATAAGGACTGAAATTCTCCTATTAATATAAGACTTTGATTCTATTTCCACCGAACTCCTGATCTAATTGGCGAATAAGGTAACTTTATTAGAGCGATGGTAGGTAGACTTAGAAGTAAAATATTTTTCTTTCTTAAGTTTGTAAGGTAACCTAAAAGGTTATGTGAATATTGCTATGTAAACAATAAGTTAGATAGAGTATTCAATAAATCAGTAATAAAAGTTTTTAATTAGAAGTATTTATAAACGGATCGGAAAGATTTTTTTTATTATATCAAAAAATTCCACATTTGATATCTTGTTTTTTTTTGTAATCTGTTCGTACAATGTGTTTACTATACTAGTATGTAGTGACGATTGTGACAACGGTATGCATAATATAGACCATTACGTATTTCTTAAGTTTTCTTTTTTATTAAAAAACTAGCGGGGTTGGCCGCGTTGACCTTATTTTAAAATCCTTTCTTGGAGTACAACAGTACATCTGCTCATAATATTACCGTTTGTTTTCGCATAATTCTTATGTAAACAACATTCCCAAAATGAAGAGAAAATAGTATCTTTCGCATTATAGTTACGAAGGTAAGATAGGCAGATACAAATCAAATAAATCAGTTTAAAGTTTTCAATTGGTTTTTGATTTCTCCCTGAACCTGTAAAAACCCACAGATCATGTAAATCTTTCTTTCACATAGTTCCTAGTATGTGAAGATTTTCATATATCTATCAAAATCTTTCTATTTGCACACGGTTATCAACTTGCAACTGCTTGACACGCTACCGCGTGTCTGGATATTAAATTATCATTATTTTTAGTATTCATCTGTACGTGCTTGTCACCAAACACCTCTTAAACGGCTGTGCCGATGTGGATGAAATTTTGTGTGCATATTTGAGTCGGTCGTTCAGATTCACAATTGAACCCGATAGGTGGCGCTGTTGTCTGTGGAAGGACAACCACTGGTCGGGCCAATAAAATAGTTTTATTATCAGGCATCGTGAGTAAACACGAGAACTGCGTGCCATAATGTCCTATTTATTAACCTCGCATTATTAAATTCAATAAAAATTAAACAAGGAATAAATTTAAATTGGTTTAATAAATAAATTAACATATATTTTATATTATCTTACATAAACTATATCGAAATAGTTAAAAATAGAAAAGTTTACTTGGAAAGGCCACCTTATTTTATAGTCACTATACTTACAATAGACGTAGAATAAAAAAGTAAAATATTTATAATCTTTTTGTATCTCTGAGATAAATTTGAACTTCGAAAGCTATTAACTATTGACAATTTGACATGTATTTGAACAACTATATTTTGAGAACACTTACAACCGTAAATAATTTAAATTCCTGATTATAATCGAATTGGTGTTGTTTTGAGCAACAATTTTCTAAGAAGAATTTATTCTTACACATTTTCAAGAGTAGGAAGACTTATTACATTCCAACCTCAGAGAGAAAAATTAAAATGATTCTTTAAAAAAAAATGACTAGCGCATTCCTACCCCGTTTTGAGGGATACCATTGAAAAAAAATTAATTGATAGGGTTAAGAGAATTACATCTGTCCCTAGTGTCAAATTGACAGTGACATCACTTAACATAATTTTTGACACTAATGACGTTTACGTTCCTCAATCTTTTTTTTCTTCGATGACAACCCTTTGAAGATATTCATCCTAGTTTGTACTCTCCTATTCGCCCATCACATCTTCGTACTGTTTCCTGAAGCAGTCTCCCACGGGGAAGAAGTCCCAACATCTTTGGGTGTACATGTTCCACACGTATGTTTCTTGACCTAAGGAAAAATGTTTTGTTAGAATTTTAACTTTTGTATAAAACATACTTTCCAAATATCTAAGCCGTGAGTAAATTCGACATTTTTTTGTTTGATAAAAAAGATAAATATAAAATAAATTGACTCGATTCTGGCTGACCAGCTAAAATTCCTAAGTTCAAGTTAGCTCTATTCTTTTCCACCTCTTTGGAAAGGGACAGAAATAAGCGCCATATTTATTTATAATGTCAAAAATGTCAAAACAACAAAATTGAACCTTATGAACGCATTCACATCTTATTCAAATACGTGTTGAGCAATTTTAGCGACGATGTAACAAGCTCATGGATAAAATAAGACAGATAAGCACATTCATAAGGTTCAAATTAGCTGGTTTTTACATGGTTAACATTACTCTTCAATCTATTTTTTGTTTCTGTCCTTTTTCTCCCGTATTCTATGAAGAAGGATAGGCTAACTTAAATCAGGAATTTAAGCTGGTCAGCAGAATCGAGTCCAATAACAATTTATTTTTAATATTATTTTCAAGGTAATTTCAGGTTTTGCGTATATGATGTTAATGTGTGTCTCGCGTAATACTAACCGGTATACTCCGTGTCTGGTTTATTGATGAGATGCATAAGGAAGAACATGTAGTTCGCCAGGTTATGCTCTCTGGCCACGTGTGTGTCGAACCCGTGCGGCACCTGTGTAAGATACATATAATATACTCTCACTCCTTTGCCATTCCTCCAGTTCATCCTCCTCCATTCCAGTTATCCTTCACCGTCAATCTAGCAATAAATGTGTAATCTCCCACGTAGTAACATGGGCTATAGTTTTTCTAGAATGTCTAGACAAAGCAGAATGTTCAATGGAAGACAGACCTCACATGCCAAAACTTGATTGCATGATATATATAAAAAAAAGAAAAAAATATCTAGACAAGTAACAAAGGCATGTATAACAGACTCGGTCTGGCGATGGGCTCACCACCTATCACGTTTAAGGGTTCAAAGATTATCTCATTAAAAGTGGGTATACCTCTGCCTACCCCCTCGGGGGTAAAACGCGTGAGATTTTTTTTTATGTTACAAGTAACAAACTTTTGGTTTTCTTACGAGTACCTAGCAGTTTAGTTGTACGCACCTTATCAAAGTAGTCTTTATTGATGCCGCATATGAAGCAGTTGGATTCCATATCCTCTTTGACGGACTCCAACTGGTCACGGAGTTCACCGAACGCGTCGATGATTAAACCTGCGGCCACAATTAATGTTACAATATAATAATAAATTTTGGGACACAATTCACACATGGTTATTTAGTCCCAAACTAGGCAGAGCCTGTACTTTGGGTACTAAAAAACTGATAAACATACTTAAATAAATATTAAACGGCCAGACACGAAGCCAACAGACATGTTCATGCACACAAATGTTAGCCGCGAGCGGGGATCGAACCCGTGGCCTTCGCCTCAGAAGGCAGGGCCACTACCAACTGAGCCAACAGGCAAAACAACTATGATCCTAAAGAAAGGAGGGTGCATTTTTTTATACCAATCATTATTAGGTACAGTCAAGAGCAAGTAGAACTTCACCCTTTCGGAACGTTCTGACCGTTTCCCAAAACACCCGTTCCCAAAACATCCGTTCCACCTTTTCCCAAATAGTCCGTTTCCCGATATAAGTGTTTCCCAAAATGTGCTTCTCCCAAAAGATAAGTTTTGGCTTCATATCCATTTCCCAAAAAGACCTAATCCCGAAAAGACCATTCCCGTCACTACCGTTTCCCAAAACATCCGTTTTTTTCCCAAATTTTATAAAAATAAAAAAATAATCTCACACCTTTTATCCCCGAAGGGGTAGTCAGAGGTATTAAATTCCTGGATATACCCACTTTTCCCGAAATATTTTTTGGACCCCTAGGTGGTGAGCCCATCGCCGCGCCGGACCGGGTCTCAGAATTAATTAATATGTACGTAAGTTTTGAAAAACTCATTGGTACATGCCAGGATTCACACCCGAGCCTCACTGATTCTCATCATGAAATCATCATCATCATCACTCAAAAACAAAACGTATCAAAAATTATAACAAAAGATCATAAAAATGACGTAAAAAACAAAGAGTTCGTAACAATACTGATGCGATGAGAAACGGTCTTTTGGGAATACGGGTGTCATAAGAGACGGATCTTTTGGCATACGGATGCTATGAGAACCGGGTGTTTTGACATACTGATACGATGAGAAACGGGTCTTTTGGGAATACGGGTGTCATAAGAGACGGATTTTTTGGCATACGGATGCTATGAGAACCGGGTGTTTTGACATACTGATGCGATGAGAAACGGGTCTTTTGGCATAGGTGCATTTAAAGAAACTGATATTTTGGAACGGGTGTTTTGGGAAACGGACAGAACGTTCCGAAAGGAACTTCACACATTGGACTTTATAACCTATTTATTTACATTCACTTTAAAGGTCAGACTTGCACTACAAGTGAAAGGCTTAATGCGCTCTTGACTGTACAAGCGAAATATCCACAACAGGGTTCTTATTGTCTTTCTATACTAATATTATAAAGAGGAAAGATTTGTATTTTTGTATGTTTGTTACGAATAAACTCAAAAACGACTGGACCGATTTTAAAAATTCTTTAACCAATGGAAAGCTACAAGATCCCTGAGTAACTTAAGCTATATTTTATTCCCGTATTCCAGCGGGAACGGAAACTACGCGGGTAAATAAAGGGTCTATCTACTACACCGTATCATACTATGCCCGTAATAGGAACGTGTCAAGCAAGAAAAAATACTGTGTAGTATTAAAAAGTATGCTGTGTATTAAAAAATCTTTCACCAGTGGAAAGCTCACTTTTCTGGGAGTAACATGGACCATAACTTTCCCACGGGAACGGAACTTACGCGGGTGAAATCGCGCGGAACAGCTAGTCTTAAACATCGATTGACCACAAGTCGGTGAATCACTCACCCTGCAGGATAGCGAGCAGGATGACGATGATGAAGAAGAAGAAGGTGATGTCGAAGATGATTCGATACACCTCCGAGTCATCACCGTCCGGGGGCTCGAGTTCGTCGCCGATGCCGCCACCAGCGCGCACGCCTTTGTACAGGTTGAACACGAAGCACTGAAACGTTGAAACATGGTGTTAGAAACTGTCCAGTGTCGTATTTGTGTTAAGCCGCGGTTTTACGGTACGAGTGCGCTCGGACAGAGTGAATTTAACGATAGTAAGTTTCGTAAAAACTAATACCTACATACAGAATCAATTCAGAAGTAGGCACCTAATGGTTTAGAAAACCTATAAAGAAATGCTAAAATAGTTTATAGACTAGTAATTCCTTTCTGATAAGAAAACAATTACTCTGTAATTGTTTAACAATTTTTTAACCGGCTCTGTATCAGATTACCAAAGATGATTTGACGAAAACTAAGAAATAATTACTTCCATATTTATTTAAATGTCTGCAGAATAAAAAACCGATATTGATTGACTAATTTTCATTATCCTATTTATGTAGAAGTGGTATTGGAAAAACGAAGAAAACCAGACAAAACGACATAGACAAACACAGAATGATGATAAAAAAAAATTGGTTGCCTGTAAAGTCGGTATACGGGCGAAAGTTTTACGTGACAACTATCTGTCTCTCTCGCTCTTAGGCGGGCTAACCATGCCCGAGTGGAAGGGACGCGTGCCTCTCACTCGCTCTCATTGTGAGCGCATAACGTGAGCGGAGCGTAACGCAGTTTCTTGAAGTGTCACCCGGCAAACCAATTTATAAGACGTTGTCACGTCAAAAATCACGCCTGTCATTTTGGCATATTGCTTCTATCAATCAGACATAAACAGGCTCCGCAGCGATATCCTTGCCACGTCGGCCAGTACCACTCTGACGTCACTGCTGACCGACAACATCATGAGTTCCTATTGATTTCGTCGTCCTCCTCTTGAACGTAGAATTGCCGGAAGAAATTGAACGCTATCACCGTATAAATATAGACTACAATCGTGAGCAGCATAACTGTCAACACCAACTGTAATAGAAACATTTTAATTATGAACAAAAATAAAATAGCGTACCGTTAGCATGTCATGACAGTTCTTATTGACTTCCTCGTCCTCCTCTTGCACGTAGAATTTACGGAAGAAGTTGAACGCTATGACGGTGTATATGTACACTATGATAGTAAGCAGCATCACAGTCAGGACGAGCTGTATTGGAGAGAAAAGTTTATAAGAAAATATTTTGACAGTTGCAATTGCTAACTTCATACGTAATAATGGTTACCCTAAGTATTTCCCCTGTATTTTTTAAAGCGAATCAAAGACTAAGTTGCATGTCGCAGCGACATGCGTCAACGATTTTAGCATCGCACTAAAGGGTACGCAAGTTTTGACTTTCGTAGAAGAGCACTAAAATCGTATCCAACTGATAGGTTGCACTTACATGTTTTAGTAAGTTAACTTAACTTAAAACTACAATTAAAACATTAAAAACTACTTAAAATTAACTTCTTATACTAACTTAACTACTTCATTGAAAACAATAAATTATAAAAGTTTAATAAAATAAAAAGCAATGATTTAAGTTAACACTTGTGTTGCGCGACAGTACCGGTGGTCGCGTATCGTTCTCCTATTGGTCAAGGGTTGATTGACATCAGAACCTTGGAGCCCCGGAGCTACAGAGCTGGCGAGTGGCCTAAATTATTGTAGTGAAAATGTAGTAGTCAAAAACACATCTCTTTGAATTTGTAGTTCTATAGTTCTGGAGTTATTCGACCTGAAAGCTAGAAATCATCAGGTCGGTGTGGCCCCGGGATCTCAGTAATTAGGGCAGTAACGGACGTTTGCTCTTAGACAAAGTTACTGTAATATTTAGGTAGTAGACAGAAAAACAAAGAATATAATTCGTAATTCGATATTTTGGCAGTAATTCACGTTTGAAGTGCGTGACAATCAGGTCCCTGTAGCCCAGTGTTTTCTCTGAAACGAAGCATCCTAGCATAGTATGTTGTTTGAGTAAGTTTCTGTAGTTCTCGATTTAGGAATTCGTATGGAGCTAGTTTTTTATGTAGTTCTACGGTTTAATAGAATTTTGCACTCCTTCTAAAAACAATCAGAACGGTGTAGCCCAGTATTTTCTCTGCAACGAAGCATCCTAGCATAGTATGTTGTTTGAGAAAATTTTTGTAGTTCTCGATTTAGGAATTCGTATGGAGCCCGTTTTTTATGTAGTTCTACAGTTTACGAATAATTCAGGTCGGAAGCTCCGAAATGACAGCTAACCTCACTCATTACATCTTTGGAACCAAACAAGCTAGCGAAACAGAAACTTACACAACGATTTATTATCCATCGAATAATAAGTGTGCAAAATTTCATAGAGATCCATGCAGTATCTGTAAAGGAATATAATATAAACACATTCGGTACCATTATCTGTATAATGGAAGAGGGTGACCATACATTTTATGTTAAAAAGGAAAAATATTCGAGCACTGAAATTTGATGGTGAAAGTAAGTATGATATGACATCAAATAGTAGGTATTTATTGAAATTTGCACTCCGGTTGTTTATTCGTAAGTTTTAACATTAAGTAAATAAATAACTAAAAATGGTTAACATGGTTTTTTATTGAATTATTATACCCATGGTGGTTTTTTCTAGATTGTGGTTTGGCTAATTGCTCGAACTAAACAAAGTCCATATATTATGGTACAAAGTAGTTACCTACTACCCACAGTTTCTTTTGTGCAAAGGAATAAAAAAGAGTTGTTCATCTGATTTTCTATATCTATACATATAATAAAACTCTAACGGGGCCGTGTCTGTACATTAAATATTTTTTGAAAATTTTAACGGTAGTGTATATAGTTATCGATATAGATGCCGAAACACCAATTTTTGGAATTTTTGTCTGTCTGTCTGTCTGGTTGTGCACGCATCACTCAAAAACTACTGGACGGATTTTAATGAAATTTGGTATAGAGATATCTGAGTACCCTGGTCAACATCTAGGGTACTTTTTATTCCAGGAAAATATCTCATTCCCACGGGAAAATATAAAAACTGGTTAAAGAGAAATACGTACTACTCCGAAACGATAACCCCTAGAAACTGGAAAAATAGTATGAAGGTGTCGTAGGAAACCGGTATGAAGGGATTTTTGGAATTTCCCACGGGAACGGGAATAAACTGAATCCACGCGGGAAAACGCCGCTGGGACCCGCTATATGAAATTTGGTATGTAGGTGCCTTAAATATGTTGTAGGCAACCACTATGAAGGTATTTTCGGAAATTCCCACGGGAACGGGAATAAACGGAATCCGCGTGGGCAACGCCACTGGGCATCCGCTAGTTATAAAAATAAGTGTCGTATGTAGCAGTCAATAATTATTTAAGTATTATTATTACGAAGCAGGTATACAACACCCGAGCTTGGCTCTCCAGTTTTTTAGAGACTCTAAAAAATACACGTGATTTTGGGTATGGGTTAGTTTAAACATTACCTCGTTCAATTTCAATTTATTTTCAATTTATTTATTCATTATTCAATAGTAACATAACAGTTTTCTTAAAAAAACCAAGGCGTTACAATGATTAAATTTAAATACTTACAAATTGCATGTCAAAAAACAAATTACATAATGTAAATTAATATGTCAACTTAAAAATACTTTTAATTAAATAACAATGTCAATTACATAGGAACAGTACTTCCTCTAGCATTCATCTCTAGCATTCTCTTGCATTCCGTCATCAAGCATGCTATCCCAGACACAAACAGATCACACTGTGGCGCTGCGGCGAGCACGGAGTTGAGGAGGGTTCTGGCGCGGCCCGCGGGGGCTTGCGTACGGCTTACCGTGTGGCACTCCGGCTGGGCCAGCAGGGCTCGCCCGCGGATCCGGAGGTACCTTAAACTGTGCACATTGGGTACAGACAACATAGTGAATTGTTCCACTAATTGCGAACAGTCAATTTTATGTCTTAGGAGACCAATTGCGAATTTCCCTAGTGCTAACGATCTCCTAATTTCTAACGATTGGTACCCTAAGCAACCCTGGATGTAGAGAGTGGGATATAGGTACGGATAATAGAAAAGCCGTTTTTTATACAGGGCTCTTAGGAACCTTTTCTGAATCTGCTCCAGCATGAGGATATATTTATCCTCATGTGGGCTCCAGACCACTGCGTTAGTCTCTAGCACACTCCTAACTAACCCGCCGTAGAGCGCCTCAGTGGCCGCGGCAGATAGAGGCGCCGCATTCCGCAGCACGAAGCCCAGTCGGCGGTGGGCGGCGATAGCGACGTGCTGCGCGTGCTCGCGAAACCTGAGCTCGGGGTCGAACGTATCACGAGGTATTTAAATAGTTGCTAAAACATCACTTAATATATCAATGGCCCATATTTTTCAAATAAGTAGAACCTGCTTGAAGTTTATATTAAACTAGCGGCGCCTAATAATTTCACTCGCGTCAGTCCCGTTCCAGTGGAAAAATGTTACTCCCAGAAAAGTAATAAGTATTTCCCTTGGTTAAATTTTTTTTAAGACTCACATGGTCAACTCTTTTTTATTCCTTTGCACAAAAGAAACCGTAGGTAGTAGGTAACTACTTTAAATACCATAATATATGGACTTTGTTTAGTTCGAGCAATTAGCCAAACCACAATCTAAAAAACTCACCATGGGTATTAGAATTCAATAAATAACTATAAAAACCATTTTTAGTTATTTATTTACATAATGTTAAAACTTACGAATAAACAACCAGAGTGTAAATTTCAATAAATACCTACTATTTGATGTCATATCATACTTACTTTCACCATCAAATTTCAGTGCTCGAATATTTTTCCTTTTTAACATAAATTGTATGGTCACCCTCTTCCATTATACAGATAATGGTACCGAATGTCTTTATATTAAATTCCTTTACAGATACTGCATGGATCTCTATGAAATTTTGCGCACTTATTATTCGGTGGATGATAAATCGTTGTGTAAGTTTCTGTTTCGCTAGCTTGTTTGATTCCAAAGATGTAATGAGTGAGGTTAGCTGTCATTTCGGAGCTTCCGACCTGAATTATTCGTAAACTGTAGAACTACATTAAAAACGGGCTTCATACGAATTCCTAAATCGAGAACTACAAAAATTTTCTCAAACAACATACTATGCTAGGATGCTTCGTTGCAGAGAAAACACTGGGCTACACCGTTCTGATTGTTTATAGAAGGAGTGCAAAATTCTATTAAACCGTAGAACTACATAAAAAACTAGCTCCATACGAATTCCTAAATCGAGAACTACAGAAACTTACTCAAACAACATACTATGCTAGGATGCTTCGTTTCAGAGAAAACACTGGGCTACAGGGACCTGATTGTCACGCACTTCAAACGTGAATTACTGCCAAAATATCGAACTACGAATTATATTCTTTGTTTTTCTGTCTACTACCTAAATATTACAGTAACTTTGTCTAAGAGCAAACGTCCGTTACTGCCCTAATTACTGAGATCTCGGGGCCACACCGACCTGATGATTTCTAGCTTTCAGGTCGAATAACTCCAGAACTATAGAACTACAAATTCAAAGAGATGTGTTTTTGACTACTACATTTTCACTACAATAATTTAGGCCACTCGCCAGCTCTGTAGCTCCGGGGCTCCAAGGTTCTGATGTCAATAAGGGTTGATCCTTTGTTCTCGTGGAAGCTTCGAGATGCGCCTTCGCAACGGTCTTTTGGATTTGCCATTCACTGCCAGTTGCGAATCTATGTCGGTGCGTTCACGGGCTCTCGCTTCGTCTTACGTGCTGACATAATTTTTAAAATACGTTTTTATTTTAAAATTCTGGTTCGGGTTGGGTCTGGTCAGTGTAGGGTAGTCTTACATAATTCCAACGTTTTTGGAATAGCTTAAAGCAATACAAAGTGATATCTCGCACCCCGATAGGGTAAGTGATTGAACAAGTGTTGTTAGCATTAAGTTAGTGCTTCTAAAAGGCTTACTAGTCCTAGCCTTCTTAAAATTATTATTATTTACTTGCTTGGCACAGTATTATGCTTAGCATAACACTTGATAAATTATGGTTATTTCCTAGCGGACTTAGTCGCTAAATTTGTTAAATTATTATTTTTCTAAATGTACCTTCGCTCCGATCTTTGATATGATTATAATGCTTTGCTTTTGCAAATTGTAATTGAATTTATGATCTTAATTTTAAAAACTAGTAGTTTTTTTATTTGTACCTCCGTTCTGATAGTGAACACACAACTGCTTTCGGTTTCACCCTGATATTAAGGCACATCTACAGGGTTCACTATCAGCGGAGGAGGTTAATCTTAAATTTTCTTACTGTGACGTTTGTCACAGGGTGTCATTTTATCCTATAAAATTTGGAAGGAAGAAAAGAAGAGAGATTTTCGTCTCAAGATTTCCACTACTACCGGCGTCTCCGGATTCCTCTGAAGTCCTTTCCGCTGCCTTTTGAAGCCCAGCAGCCACCTTCGCCTTTGTCAAGGGAGTACCGTTCTACGACGGCAAAACCAGTATTCGGCTTCACCCACGACCCTTGTTATATCTGATAATATATTTTTATTTAATTGTTGACTTCAGTTTTTTTATTTAACCCACGTCCTGGGGATTGAACGTCACAACGTATGTTAGACAATCTTTTTGGTCTTTTCTGTCGTCAAAATGGCGACGACCATGACAGAACCATGATAAAACCGAAATATTTTCCACCGAGTAACCTAATTTTGTACTTTGTATTAGTGATTACAGAATTTAGAAATTAGTCCATTTCAAAATATCTTAATCCAACCCATTATTGGATTCGAAATCATCAATCTAATACGAAAAAATACCTGTTTCCCGTTATGCGTGACGGACTGCAAGATAGTCCTGAGGGTCTTGAACCCAACGGCGACGTCCAGCAAATGCGCCGCGAAGAAGAAGTGGTTGAAGTTCCCCATCACGGAGAAGGAGAAGTACCACAGGGAATACAGGAAAGAGTTGTCAGTGAAAGTAACTCCAGCCTTCCACACTTGGTATCGCCAGTCGATATTTATTATGCTGTAATAATAATAAATTGCGTCATAATTACAGCCCATTTGATTTGAAGCGTGAGGTTCTTTTGCTTTGATTTTGAGACTTGAATCTTGAGAAGTTTTGCACATCAAAAATTTGAATGTAACATTAACAGGTGGGATTCCCCGATACCGGAGCACTGGATACGCCTGCACGCGACCACGCAGAGCAGTGGTGGAGGAGGCCCCAGTACCAGGTAGTCTCGCAGGTTCCCAGTTAGGCTTCTAATATGTGTGTTGTATTGTGATTACTAACTCTTAATATTTAAGTCTATTTTACTAACCATTATACGGGCTTTTTTTAATGTGTTGCCTGAAATAAAAGTCAATATAATACTAATAATTATCTACCGCTCATGAGGATTCACAATTTAATTTGACTGATTTGATTTTATGCATGGCGTCAAAACCCCATGACTGCATCTCATGCATGAGGCTTCATATTGCAGCTCATTTGATTTCAAGTACTGGGCTCTTTTGATATATTATTGACCTCATGAAAAAGGAAGGAAAAAACAATCTTTCGACTCATGAATGAGACTTGGATCTCAAAATATTCAAATTTTATAAAAGGCTTCACCAATACCTATTATTGCTACAACAGTTGATTCGATTTCAAGCATGAGCCTATTTTGTCCTGCTTAAGGGTTTATTTACCTGATAAGTGAAGCTCAATCGACCCCTTGAATGAGACTCCGACCTTATGCACAAGGCTTTATGAATCCATCTCATTTGATATCAAGCATGAAGCTCTTCTGACCTCAAGAGCATTGACCTCATGCGCGAGGCTCATTTGACCCCGAGAGTTTAACTTAAATCCAATGGGGGACTTTCTACTGCATAAGTTAGACCTTTTTTGACCCCATAGAATATAAATGAGGCTTTTTCGATCTCAATAGACAGCATGCTACAACGTACATACATACATATGCTCAGGCATTTTACCCGACGGGGTAGGCAAAGAAAATAGACCGCTAAAAATGGCTTACTAGTGGAAGAATCCCTTGCTGCCTTCCTCCTCCTGGGCGGAGAAGGATGTCTTCTCCATGCCGAGCATGTTGGAGATAGAGTCGAAGTCGTAAGTTTCGGAATACTTGGCACGGACTTTCTTCTTCACGAACTTATCCCAGTAGTTCACGGGGAATGACCTGAAGAACAATTTGAAGTTTTAGACCCGTATTACAGAACTATCCTCGAGCATGGAACTTCGCTTTAGCAAAGTTAGAAGGGGACAGCTTTAGGTGACTCATATAGAAGCATCTCTTTTTTTCGACTGTCCTCAAGCGGAGATTCCCACTCAAGTTAAATTAATTTTTATTTGTACACTTTATTACCTAGATCTAAACACTCACTTATCGATGAGTCTCTGAAACCAAACACCTAAACGGAAATTTATCAGAAAAGTTACAATCACGCTTTCGCAAAAAGGGTTTTCTGAAATTCCCACGGGGACAAGAAATATATTGGTGCTAGAAAATAAAAAACTAATAAAAGTACTTTATAAATATAAACACCCGGACACGAAGCCGACAGACATGTTCGTGACACACATATGTTAGGTTTGGGATGAGAATCGAATCCGCGACCTCCGACTCAGAAGGCAGTCGAGTCAACAGGCATATCTAAACAATGAACGATGTCTCACTTGGCAGATATTACGAGTTTGTCCCAATGGCTTTTGAGGTCATCGTCTTCGGGCTGTTCAGCGATGTACAAGCCGTCGAACTCAAGCTTACGAGCTATTTCTTTCTCGCGCTTGAAGATCGCCAGTGGCACCTGGGGAAGACAAGGTTCAGATAGACTTCAGGCCAAAGTTTTTCTAGATATGGTGGCACTGGCGTACTTGACTGACATATATAGCAAACAATGACCATGTGTGGATAATATAGGTACAACACGTAACAGAATAAGCGCAATTCCTCATACACCCGAATTAGTATAAAATATGATGCCTTCGTAGGTACTGTAATTGTGTCTAAACAATTTTCTTAAATAAAGAGCAATAATAGTACGATTTCCATACGCAGCACTAAGTTCAGCTATGCTAATTTATTTTTCGGAAAAAATTTACACATTAAAAATAGCTGAAATCGATTAAGTAGTTGTTACTAAACAAACTAATTTCAGGAATTGCGCTTATTCTGTTACATATTGTATATGGCAAAGTATTAGCCTAATTTGATATATATATATACACATACATAATGCTCACGCCATTGTCCCACAGGGGTAGGCAGAGACGATGGATCGCCACTTTGCTCGATCTCTGCATACTTCTTTCGCTTCCTTCACATCCATAAGCCTTTTCATGCACGCTCTTTTATTTTTCGCACTCCGGACCCCAGCTTTTTGAAGGACGTCACTTATTTGATCCGTGAACGTCCTTCTTGGGCGTCCTCTTTCCTTGCATCCTTCAACAGTCGCACCATATATTTCTTTCGTTACTCTTCCTTCATCCATACGTTCTAAATGACCAAACCAGCGTAACATGCCCTTTTCTATTCTTGTCACTACATCTTCTTTCAAACCACACCTTTCTCGTATATCAGCATTCCTCACTCTATCACACAATTTCACTCCACACATTTTCCTCAATCTCATGTCCACGGGTTCACTTTGCTTTCATGATTCTTCTGCCACACCCAACATTCACTCGCATACATCAGCGTTGGAACCAGAACCGCGTTATGCATAGCCTAATTTGAGTATTTGACAAATACAGTAAATATTACGTGTTACCGCGCGCTTGTCGGTTTCTTGACGCACATTAAAGGGGTCAAATAGGCAAATACCTAAACAAAATAAACCGTCCACATCAATGGTCATATTCAGAAATGCACGCGCCATCTACCTGTTCGGATGTGAAGTATTTTGTGTGTGTGTTTGGAATTTGGCTGACATGTGTGGACAGTTGTATTTGTCAGTACGTCATATATTTTGCCAAATACAGCAAACGACCCTCCGAAAATATGTAATAATTTTATAGGAATAAAAATTAAGGACAATCCCTACTCCGTCTGTTACCTTTTCACGGTTAAACCTGTGAACCGAAATTGATAAAATGTGACAGGAAGATAGTTACATCTTCAGAAATTACAAGGGTATTCGTTTTGGAAACTAAGCCGTTCCTACAATCCACGCGGTCGGAGTCGAGGGCAAAAGGTAGCCTGAGATAATTTCCAAAATTCGGTAGAATTCAATGTTGCCAGTTTAGGTTAATTTACCTTGAGATGGTAATATCCGATGAGGATGGCCAGAGACACTATGGAGTGCAAGCCAGCGGCTATCTTGATCACGTGCTCCATGTAGAAGAAGTCCTCGTCTATGTGCACCACTTCTAGAGAATCGTCGTCATCTTCGCCAGATTCTCCGCTACCACCTGATGGTAAAATGTTTATTTTTTTATTTTATTAATGACGGGCTTACTCCTGACCCAAGACTAGCCCGAGAGCAAAGACGGGGCCTACCATGGGACGAGCTTGCCCAGAAGACGCCTTGGCTTGTTTGATCTCTGAATCTTTATTTGCCAATAAAAATGTTCACTAATATCAGAAACAGGTGTTTTGTATATTTGTTGAGGAAGGTATTTTTTAAATTGCTACCGCAACGGGAATGAATATACAGTCCAACATCCCTGGACACCGCTAGTCTAACACTAATATTACAAAGTGGTAAAAATTTGGTTTGTTTGTATACTACTGTACAGATTTTAAAAATTCTTTCACTAATGGAAATCTTACCTTACTGGGAGTTACATGGTCTATAATTTTCTCACGGGAACGGAACTTACACCAGTGAAATCTCTTATGGATGAATTTGGTAAATTTCTAGCGTTTATCAGTGGAGTGTATTGTTTCAGTGTCTCTTAATCGCAATCGGTTTTTACCAAAAACAATATAGCATGGATATAAAAAAATATTAAATTACAATGAGCGGTCTTATCGCTTTTTCGGTTTTTCAATAATGAATGTACTTGTTATTTTTTTATAGTTCTAAAACTGAACCTTAAAAAACTACCTGCAAATAGCACCTGTTCGTAAATAGAACATCCGTGGCTAGTCAGTCAAACAAAAGATGTTTAATTAATTGTACCTTGATGCCTTCAGTGTCTTTTATTATGAAACCTTGTTACAGTACAGCCGTTTCAACTTGGCTGCTCTGAACATAGGCTCCGCCTGCGCAAACCACCCCATACCGCCAAATGGTCAATTGAGCAACTTCAGAGCTGCCAAGTTAAAACGGCCCTACAATTGTATTAACTGTATTTGCACTAAATTAACGAGAATGGAGGTCTTATATGCTTACCGTCGCCACTGCCCGAGCCTCCCCCAGAACCCGAGCCACTGATGAGGTCTCCGAGGCCAGAGCCCTCCGAAGGTTCACCTTCCAGATTCGACACCTAGACGAAAAGACACATTTAGGGTCAAGAACCTACGTACATATTTATCACTCTCAACAGTGAAGGAAAACATAGAGAGGAAACCTAATTCCTGAGGTATGTATAACAGCACCCAAATCCGTCAATGGGCTCTTGTCACGTTTAGGAGTCTGTAAAATATACTGATGAAAAGAGGGCATTTTGAATGAAGAAATGGAATACTCTGCAAAACTCCTTCAGGTTAAGGCTTGAGCATATTTTCTACTAAGTCTTAGTATTGATGTAGGTACTTTCTTTTATATATTTATTTGTATTTTCATATACCCTTCTAGGGTTCATGTGTATACTGTATCTTATTTTACCTACCATTTGTAAAACCCCAGGGAGCAAATAAGTTATATGATATATGAATTCGAATTCGATCAGTCAGTCGATTCAATCAGTCCGCGACCCTGGCGATACCACCAACGGCCTAGGCCGTGGGCCTTCTACTTCCGTTGGAGTACGACACGTACCTTATAGAAGAGCAGCACGAAGTTGATGCAGAAGGCGAGCACGAGCGCGACGTACTTCAGGTTGTAGAAGTTGCGGGCGAGGAACGAGACAGCGCGGCGTGTGTACTTTGAGAGGTCCACTTGGGACAGCGCTGAAGGCGCCGGGACCTGCACGGCCTGGGGGTAGAAGTAAAATATATATAATACTAGCTGACACAATAGACGTTGTCCGGACTAAATCGTATAGAAAAACACACTTTCAGATTTTACCGAATTGTCCAACTTTGCCACTAATAGTCACTGAAAGAAAACTTTTACAGGTCCAGCAATTCTTTTTCGGAATAAAGTTTACTCTAGTAAATTTTTAGGTCATAACCTGTACAAAACTGTCAGAACATATGCACGCGGCCTATCTCAGAGTGCAAAAGAATAAAATAAATCATGTTGGCCCGTATTGCGTTGATTTTAAGTTATGTCCGTAATTCACACTAACTAAAAGTACTCGCACAATCTTCAAACTAAATTAAATGTAACTGTTGAAAAGTTTACCTTTTTCTGTCGAAAATAAGCTCTCTCTTGTCCTGGCTGCATAGTGCAACGAAGTTTTTTATTTATTCGTTGTGCATTTTTTACACTTTAATATATACTTAAATCATGACAAAATTAACAAAACTTAAGCAAATGCGGATTTATCCAATAGGAAGTCTCGTTCGAACTAAGGAATTGTTCTTTTTAGGCCGGATTCGCCCAACTTGGGTCATTTTTCATTCAACAAAGAACCTTATCCCAAATACAAACCCAAAAAACGGTATATCTTTTTGCGATTTCATATCAGAGTGAACCTTACTCTACGTTAAACGAATTGAGCTGTAGTCAATTAAATCTAGCACAAAAGTCTAGCACTCAAAAGTCAATACATAATTTTGTAGTTTCATACCTTTTTGCTTTCAGCCTCGATAGCAGACATGGCGGCTTGTTGCACTGCCTGGGCTTCCATCCTCTCCTGGGCTTGCTTCTTCGCTTGCTCGCCACTGAAAAATGAATGTAGATTAATCCTGGTCACGGCACCATTTTGTAACACGTTATTGGCTCAGCACAACATTTTATTCACTGGCATTTATTACAAGAAATGTACGCCCGTTTTCGACTGATGCGTTTACCAACGAACTGAAAGTATTTTTTATATATATACAGTGGTGGTCAGATAATTAGAAACACTTCTTATGAATAAGGAAAGTATAACTTCAACGTACAAATGTTCGTAAAAAATATACACATTCAATAATTAATAATTATGCAATAATATAACCACTCAAATAAAAAACTCATTAAATGCATAAAATATAAAACATATGTTATTTTTAATTACAAAATGAGTCTTACACATGTAGGAGTTTATTTTCTGTAACTTGCCGCTTGGACGCATAATTAGAAACATTTAAAAAAAGTATCCATAACTCATTCTTTTTTTAGAAATTGGAGAATAACATTTTTTTCTTGGCTTTTTCTATTATTGTAGCGGCAATTCAAAATTTAATCTGAATTTTATTTTGTTCAAAATGGGCCAAAAAAAAAAGATGTGTCGCGTCAACTAGGCAAATCATTGTTTATTTACGTATAGATCATATGTGGGCGTACAGAAGAATAGCTGAGCACTTAAATTGTTCTGTAAAGAAAGTTTTTAATGCAATTGATCATTACAAAACACATGGAACTGTTGAAAAAATGTTCTTAGAAAGGCGCGGCAAAGAAAAACATTTCCCAGAGAAGATAAGTTGTTGTTAGTGTTTCTAAAAAAGACCCAATTAAAGGCTCCAACCAGATTATAAATGAAGTTTTTTCGCCTGATGACCCGAGAAACATCTCGCCAAGATTGATACGCCGAAGATTAGTAGAAGCTAAATTGTTTGATAGAATCTTTCGAAAGGTACCGCTTCTTACCAAGCAGCACCGAGAGAAGCGATTATTATTCGCTAAAAAAATATGTTAATTGAACGGTACAAGAATGGAAAAAAGTGTTATTTTTAGATGAAACAAAAATAAATATGGTAAATTCCGACGCAAAGCGCTATGTTAGACGTCCTGTAAACAATGCTTTTAATTATAAATACACAAGGAGTATAGTCAAGGGCGGTGGCAGTAAGATTAAAGTTTGGGGGTGTTTTTCCGGATATGGAGTTGGGACCCGTTCGGAAGACTGAAGGTACAATGGATCAATGGCAATACTAAAATATCTTAGAGCACACAATGATTCCATACTCGGACGATCATTTGCCTGTAACCTGGATCTTTCAGCATGACAATGACCTTAAACACACGCCCAATAGCGTCAAATGTTTCCTTAGCAAACAGCGTATATCCAGTTTAGACTAGCCAGCAAATCGTCCGGATTTAATCCCGATAGAAAATCTCTGGTTTATTGTTAAAAAGAAAGTCTCAAACAAACGTAACACCAGTCAAAACGAACTAAATGAAGCATTTTTTTAAGGCATGGAATTAAATCCCCCTAGAAAATTTTACGAAATTGATTGAATCAAAATGCCACGTCGTTGCAGTGCTGTTATTGGCATTAAGGGATACTCCACTTAATATTAATTATAACTATTGATAGGTTTGGGATAGTAGCTATTTCTTAAATAACAATACTAATTACTAATACTTAAAAAAAAAAAATTTATACTTTTTTGTTGTTGTTTCTAATTAGTTGACCATTATTGTTTATAACTTAAAATTGGTTTAAATGTTTGTCCGTAATGTAATATTGAAACTGTCCTTGTGCAATGGAATTTATATTGTTTTTCTAATCAATGATAAATCGTTGAACATATTGTTGTCCTATTTATTGTTTATTTTCAAAATAAAAACGATTGCGGAGAAGTATCTTACATAATGTCAAGGACCGTTGGCAGTGTTTCTAATTATCTGACCACCATTGTATATATATAGATACATTAAATAGAATACGCTCACAGCTTTCCCTCGTGGAGGTTATGAGTTACTCCATTCCCACTTCCTTCCTTGATATCTTTGCGTTTACTCATGCCCCAAACTAATGATGGGACCTGGGGGTTTCCTCGCTATGGTTTTTCAATTACATAACGACTTACCCTAGCAGGTCGATGAGCGAGGGAGGCTGCTGCTCCGTCGGCTGCTCGGTCTCGTCTGGCGAAGCTTCCGCTTCCTCGCCGGAAGATGGCGTCGACGTGCTCGGTGACTCGTGCGGCTTCATTTGTATTCTGGGAAGAGGTTTAAGGATTTATACAATATGTAACAGAATAAGCGCAATTCCTGAAATTTGTTTGTTCAGTATCGACTATAATCGATTTCAGCTATTCTTAAGGTGATCATTTTTTCCGAAAAATTAATTAGCATCACTGAATGTAGGACTACCTATGGAAACCGTACTATTATTTAAGAAATTTGGTTAGACAAAACTAAGGTACGAATACTATATATTTTTATATTAACATAGTAATTGGGGTGTATGAGGAATTGCGCTTATTCTGTGACGCGTTGTAGAGGCAATTGGTATTATTTTCATACTTCATTTACATTACTGATCTATTTATTTATTTATTTGCATATCACATGGTGTTTATAAAATGTTTACAACAAGCTGATCTGAAGCTTCGTAACGCTCTAATAGCAAGAAAATTAATAAAACTTATTTCCGTTGTAGCTAAAGCTACTAAACATTTGAACAGTTTTAGATCACACGAAACTACTAAATTATGAATTTGCTTTGATCCGTCTACCGCTTAACGGAGACGGTTCCTGAGGTAGAAACGCGGTGCGGGAGGGGTGATAAGATAGATGACGTAACATTTATTTTTAGGAAGACTTACAGAACTAATTACATTTATAAAAGATACTGTGAATAACAATATTGCTAATGAAAAGTCAGCATGGCGGCATTCATCAAGATCAACGTATTAAACTTTCTGTACCTATGCATATGTTAGTACTGTAGCGACACTACATTAGAACGCGCCAATAGATGCCCGAGTTCTGAACCTCGCTATCGAAGTTTTCTAGTGAGTTGGTTTAAATACAGCTGTGCAACATCAACCATTGGACCGCGGTCCCCAGGCATGATCACCTAGCCTGGAGGAAGATCTTCCCTTTTCACAATGGATTAGCATTCCAAATCCGCTCCTCCATAGTACTTATTAGCTATTCTGTGCCTTCGGTTGGTATTCTTAGTTTTCATGCGTTTACAGAATACCATTTAAAATTCCGCAGATCCGCAGTGAGAAGTGAGCTCTCCTTACTTAAACTGACATAATAACAAATTAGTTTTTTGAAATATATTGTTACTTACTGGCCATTGTCTTCCTTGGTGATGTCGAGTCCAAAAGCGGACACTTGTAGCTGCCCGGTATCGTCTGCCGCCGGCAGCGCTGGTAGATGCCGCGTCGGACCTAACATAATTGATTTAAATAAGTATTTTGTAACAATATTGTTGATATGTATGTTATAGCGACACTGCAGCTACTAGCCTAAGACAAAAGTTAAATCGCGAGCCGAAAATTAAACACGGGAAAAAATAATTTATGTAAGTAGGTATATTAAAAATATCACTAAACATAATCTTAGTTCATTAAATACATTCTTTACCATTTAGAATTACTTTTTCAAAAGAAACGATTTATAGAAGACGCGGCTTCAATAATGTATTATCACAAATATATCTATTTTTTGTAATTAAAAACACTAGATTTCTCGGTATGGGCAAATATTCGGATACATTCATGTTTATTACGAGGTGATGATTGAATCTAACCATGGGCGTAGCTAAGGATTTTTCCTAGGGGGGGCCATGGCCCCAGCCATGAATCAGCCGGCCACGGTGCGGCAAGATGGTATGTAGGAATCACAGACCATTAATCTTAATGACCTTTGGTATGAATCAAGTATGGATTTCAGTTATCCTATCCTATTATACTAATTCTTTTTATTTTATCTGTGTCCTGGCCAAAACTATGTAGTTTAATTCGCTAATATATAGGTAAGTATACACTGACAAGAGCTCCGCTCTTAAATTACCAACAACGAGGTAAATCAAATCAACATTGAAGTAAGGAAAAAAGAAACCAAAAATATATAAATAGATCATGTGCATCTGGATAGAGGGACCATTTTTCAAATTATTGAGAAACGAAATGACCCTTACAGGGCCTTTAGTAAAAATTTGGTAAAACTTAAAGCAAAGATTCTTAAATTTCTTAAACGTGAAACAAAAGAGTTATGGTCAAATAAATTGAGCCCTCAATCCTGACTCCTTCATAAAGCGGCATAGCCTAATCTCAGAAAGTACTATCCCTGGGATAATAATTTTTATTTGAGAATTTAGTTAAGATTTTCTTAAATACATTAAGGAATTCCCAAATCTTAAGAATGCGATAATACAGATTTATGGCGGTTTAGCTTTCTACACTACCGCATTTTAGGTTAAAATACACCAATTTTTTATTAAAATGCAACAAAGCGTCCATTCTTCTAAATGCCATACATTAAGAGAAAATTAATTTAGAATTTTATATAGGAGAAATTCTGTACGGTGATCATAAAAATATAATAAAGCACTCTTGAATTAAAACTCAGTAACCTGTCATAAATTCCTGATGATGAATTAGCAACAACATAAACATAGGAAAAATAGGTAATACATGACATGTTATTCTTAACTAAAATAGACAAAATCAAGCTGGTCTAGGTTTGATACTTACTTTGATATGACAAAACAGAAACACTAATAATAATAATAATAATATAAGCTGGACTATTTATTTATTAATTATTGGATCACACAAAACGTAAGCGCTTCCGACAACAACTATTCGCTAATGAAATAGCTTCTATGGGGTACACGCTGAATAGTAGTATCAAAAAAGTAAGAAAATCATAACTACCCTACAGAATTTTCTCATAACAAATTGTAAATCAATTTTTTCTTAAGGTATGGCACTTATAAAAATGGACGCTTTCTTGCATTTTAATTAAAAATTGGTTAAAATACTTAACCTAAAGTGCGGTAGTGTAGAAGGCTTAGCGTAGTCAATACTGCCGAAAATATTGGGCCCTCGGTTCAGACGTTTTAAGAAAATTCGAATTTTATTTAGTTTTTTACAATCGACTTTTGTGTCGTTATTTGTTTTAACTAATTTACCAACGATATTGAGCGATATTGAACTCAAATATATTAAAGTCGTATTAATCTCTTTCCTTAGATAAACTCCTTTGTTTGGCTGATTCCTCAGTACAGATATTCACGAATTGAGGGCCCAAGCTAAACCGCCATAAATCTGTATTATCGCATTCATAAGATTTAGGAATTTCTAAATGTATTTAAGAAAATCTTAACTGAATTCTCTAATTAAATTTATTATCCCAGGAATAGTACCTACTTTCTAAGATTAGGCTATGCCGCTTTATGCAGGCGTCAGGATTGAGGGCCCAAGTTATTTGACTATCTCTTTTGTTTCACTTTGAAGAAATTTAAGAATATTTGCTTTAAGTTTTACCAAATTTTTACTAAATGCCTTGTAAGTGTCATTTCGGGTCCTCAATCCAAATGCACTAAAATAGGTCCACTCCAAGACCTTGAAATTAGAAAAATATGTTTTCAAACTATTTATTTATTTATTTACTTAATCTTAGGAAGACTAACAGCTATTTTTTGTTTTCTGTGTTTAGCTTTTTGAAGATGGTTTTCGATTTCGGTAGTTGAGGATGAAGTTATTTTATGTATGAGGAAGGGTATTTTTCTAGGGTGGGCCCACAGCTTTCTAGGGTGGGCCCGGCCCACCCTGCCCCCCCCCTAGCTACGCCCATGAATCTAACGGCAGAATTTGTAGCAGTTTTTTTTACCGATATAATTTTTTTCAAAAACCAGTTTATTTAATTCTGCAGTAAATAGAATTAATTATAATTAATGTTAAATATTGTGTAAAATATCAGGCCGTTCATTTGTGAATTACTTTTTTAAGATATTAATGCAACAACGACATCAAAGTTATATTTTATTTTGATGTTTCTTAATAACAGTTTTAGTGCATATATACATAGTATACGATGTTACCTGTTAACACCCAAAAGCAGATTTTTGTTACATTCCAATTCGTTACACATGTAAAAACGAGACAATTAGGGCTACCATTGATAACTGAAGCACACTGAATGCATGTGCAATTCGTCTGGTTCGTCTATGTGATTATGGGGTTTTTGAAGAAAGAAATGTCTGATCCGGCGATGGGCTCACCACCTATCACGTTTAGGGGTCCAATATATCTCGTGAAAAGTGGGTATATCCAGTTATGGAATACCTCTGCTTACCACCTCGGGGATAAAAGGCGTGATTTTTTTAAGAAAGAAACCTTTTTTGGAAAAAGTTATATAGAATTAAAAAGAAAGTTCCTACAGGACTTCAAATAAATTATTTAATTGAAACGCAAAGATGTAATATCACTTTACTAACAACTGTGCTTACGCTTTATAGAATACCGGTTGACTTCTACATGACATGTTTTAAATCTCTATAGATGTGTGTTTACAAATGAATTTTGAAAATTCTTTTGCTAGAAAATAGATTTATTTTAATAATTTGCATAAATAGTTTTAAGATTTCACCATGTTGCTACTTCACTGTACCAACATAAGACATCGTTATGTAAATGTATTGCAATGTCAAACTCAGACAAACCGGAGACGAACTCCACACGCATTCGGTATACCTCGGTCTGTAGGAAAAATATTAATTGATGGCTTACCAGAAAATAAGGCATCAACAAAATAGTAGCGCAGTGTCCGTATCTAAGACTGTTTTTTTTAGTTATTTGCCTATTAATACTATTAACTGACACTTATTTCCAAAGGCAAAAAAACTTAAATACCATCACGACTTTATGAGAAAACTAAATTCTTAGATACTACTACTACTAGCCCTGCGCATTTAACCCTTTTGCTGTCTGTACAATGTCAGTAATGTCAAAGTCAATTTGACACTACTGACGCTTAAATTTTATTAACCAGTAGCGCCATCTCTTGACATTTCGCTTCAACTGTAGCCCTTTTAATTAAAAAGTATTATCGTTTGTAATAAAAAATCGAGCAAGTTAAATTTGGAAAAATATTCACAATACAAATAATGTTATGATATAAACCTGCGTTTGGCGATTACTGAGTTTCGTTGTTGTATTTGCGATTGGTCACTGTTGAAATTCCAATTACAAACAGATGATGAAATAATGTAACAAAATATCTGTACTAACTTTTAAATTAATATGCCTGGCAAGGGATTCATATAAAATATGGTACAAGAATGATCAATGCAAGGAAGGAGAGGCCTTTGCTTAGGGGAGGGATAAAAATTAAGCTACCAAAAACAAGGTAAGTAACTAACTACTGTTTACATACTTATAATGTTTTTTCTCGAATCGGGAAAACCCACGTTATGTTTATCAACGCAATATATAAGATTAATTTAAAGTTTTTTTATGATAAATAAACAAAAAAAGGACTCCCACCGCTAAAATCAAAAAATATTCATATTACTGACTGGATTTACAAAATTATTTAAGTGTCTTTCAAGTGTCAACCTAATAAAACTAACTAAATAAGACCAAAAGTAATGGGGTGGTGTGTGTAGTTTTTATGATCTGTCAAAACGAAATTTCACTATGGAGAATGTACTGAAATAGCTCGTTGTAACGTCATAGTTTCTAGTACTCAATTGCAACACTTTTTTTGATTGTTTTATTATGATTAAATTTGTTATAAATGTAAAGTGAAAACCGAAATACATGTTTAAAGTTGTTTTGGGATAATATTTTTAATGAATGACCACTCGTAATTTAATTTTGATCCAGTCAACTACCCCATTCCTAAAAAATATATGTCACAAATATAGGTACTGAAAGGTATCAAATTACTATTACCTGAAGATCTGACCCTGTAGGAGAGCCTACGAGAAAAAAAATCTAAACCAAAAACGTCGTTTCCGTGCCAGTGACCGAACGCCTTGCCTCTGCGAAGCGGGCACACGTTGCTTAAGGTGTGTGATCTTACTTGACTGCGCGAGCAACCTGTGCTTCAACTGACCGATTTTCTCCTCCTCCGTGGGTTCCGGCGGCGGTTCCTCAGTCTGCGGACCTCTCATCAGGCCGAGGAGCACTCCGAATATATACCTGGATGACACCATTTTGTTAGAAGTTGAGTCGTTACGTTGAGAAAAAGCAGTTTCGCATATTAGGCGAAGTTCAATAAAAAGAAGCGAGATATTCCACAGTATTTGCTGTTACCTAATGTACCTATCTGGATCATAACTATTTGTTAAAAGTGGAGTATTCCGCTAAGAAAAAGCTGTTTCTCATTGATTGGATGAAGTCTAAAACAAGCGAGAGATTCGAAAGCATTTGACATTCAATCTTACGTCTTAGTTATATGACTGAAATTTACAGAACTAACGGGTTGACTCTGGGTCACCCGGAGTGATTCGTTTGTCATGCTAATTTCAAACATATATCTATGACATTAAAGTCGAGTTTTAAATGTGATCGAATCAGTAGCTTCACAGCCACTACGCTGGAGTGGTCTGAGCTTATAAAACTATAGTGTAGATACTACGTTTAACATTTACACCAATCGATAGAAACTAGCTATAAATGCTATCACAAACCTGTTTTACCACTAGATAGCACTGACAGAGCGCGGTGTCAATTGTCATTAGTGTCAAATTCACCATGACATTTATATTTTTATTATATTTATGATACTGTCTTACTATATGATGAATAATGCCATCTAGTAGCAAAACAGTGGTACAGTATTCACATTACTTATAAGAGCTTCTACGAATAAGGAATAAATCTTCCTTATTCGTAGAAGAGCTTAGAAGGGAACACGACAAAATGTTGTAAGCCGGCCAGGAAAGTGAGGAAATAAACTGATCTTTGTACAAAAGAAGACTGGTGATAGAATAAGGGTAGTTTGAATTGAAAGAAAAAAACAAAGTAAATTAATTAAAAACTTCTACTCAGAATAGGGAGATGAACACTTTTTAACAGTTTAATAATTGGACTCGATTCTGCAAACCACCAATTCCTATTTTAAGTTAGCCTATCCTTCTTTTTAGAATATGGAAGAAAAAGGACAGAAACAAACCATAGATTATGGAGTAATGTCAAACATGGAAAAACCGACTAATTTGATGTCTTATCTGTCACTTTTATCCGTGTATTTGAATGCGTCCATAAGGTTCAATTTTGTTATTTTGACATTTGTGACATTATAAATAAATATGGCTTTTATTTCTGTCCCTTTCCTTTCCAAAACGGTGGAAAAGAATAGAGCTAACTTAAAATTAGGAATTTTAGGTTGTTTGCAGAATCGAGTCCAATGACAATCTACATTAAACACAATTTATTATAGAACTAAGGTGTATACATACAGATAAAACTCAAATCGTGTAAAGCCATGCACACAGAGTGATCAATCCGGGAAGTACGAATAGTCCTACTAAACGTCAGTCTAGTCCCACTATTTACAGTCCTATTGCTATGAAATTAAAACGAATTTCATATGAAATAATGTTGCATTACCAATGACTGTGCCAAAGTCGCGTGAAATACATAAAATACACAATATAATAATGCATTATTATTATCCCTTACATTTGTAAAATGCCTAAACTTCTTGAGGCAATTTAAAAGACCATCTACATCACACTTTCACGGAAACTGAACTCTATTGAGTCTTCAGTAAAAGTTGTAAACTATAATTATATTGTTGATAAATACATGAAATAAGAAAATAGTGTCGAAGACACTATATTTTTGTGCATTGGATTCGGCAGCAGGGCCGAAATATAAGTTCTTAAAATTTATATTTTTATTTTCGACTGAAGGACTCGTATCCGTGGTCATGAATAAGGATAAAAAAAGAAGTTTCTAATAAAACAATGTAGCTCAACTCACCTAACAACAACCAAAACTCCATAGCCCAAGTAGTAGAACATGTAGAAGAACATTTTGAAGAAGCCCACAGCTAGTTCAGCTGGCGGCATCTGCTGCATGTCCGCGATTTTCGCCTTTATGTTGGACGGCGATAAGGACGAGAATGCCGTGGAGATTCCGTCCTTGACTGATTGAAAGCCACGACGGAATGGGTCCTTGCCAGCCCTGAAAAACAATAAACTTACATTTTAATATGTAGGTGGGTTGATTGGTTAAGCAAAGTTGGGCGCGGTCCCTAGTGAATGGGTGAGCCTAGTGGGCCTATATGACGAGCGCCTCAATGTTTCGGCAGGCACCGTTGTTCCCAGTTTTTGTTGTCTTTACGCACAATTAATCGAAGTTGATACACTTGGGTGACTTGAAAAATTCTGACATTTAGGTGGGTACTAGCCTAAGGCTATCTCTAAATCCGAGATAGGCTCACGTGGAAAATTATGGCCTATACTCTCTCATGTGTAAGGAAAGACCTTTAGCTCAGTAGTGGGCTGTTACTGGTTGATGGTGATAATTTAGAATTTTAAGCACAGTTTATTTGACAATTGTTTAGGGGTACAAAGAATATCTCATGAAAAGTGGGTATGTCCAGAAAAGGAATACCTCCGCCTACTTCCTCCTTTTAAATTTTTTTTATAATTTTCAACTGCATCGTCACACGGTAATACGATGCAATACAATACCTAATTCTTTATTGTCCACCAAAAAAACACCGTACGCATACCTATAACAATTAATTAAAGTACAATTGGCGGTCTTATCACTTAGCGATCTCCAGACAACCTTGGGACGGAACGATCGTGAATCTATTCGTCGTTTCTTCCGACACGTCGCCTCGTAGCCCGATGTCGCATCATAACACGACGCGATGTCGTGGCGTGCTCATATGTTAAATAAATAAATAAAATAAAAACACAGGCCTTATATCCCCGAGGGGGTAGGCAGAGGTATTCCATTTCTGGATATACCCAATTCTCACCAGATATTCTTTGAACCCCTAAACGTGATAGGTGGTGAGCCTATCGCCAGACCGGGTCTGTTTACACATGTCTCAGAATTAATTCTGAGACCTGCGGGTTTCCTCACTATGTTTTCCTTCACCGTCGAGATAGTGAGAAATATGTGCGTAAGTTTTGAAAACTCATTGGTACATGCAAGGATTCGAACCCAAGCCTCACTGATTTTCATCATGTGAAGCAGGCTCCTTAACCGTAAGGCTATCATATGTTATGCTCATATGTTATGGTTAATTACTCTTACCTCTCGTCGTCATCATCCCCCATGTACATGTAGCTGGCCTCCCTGTTCTTGGTTCCCCCCGCAGACTCCTCAGAGGCGGCCATGAGGCCGGACGCGTGGGTCATCTCAAAGATGGCGTCCTCGCAGAAGTTGACGAACGCTTCCAGCTTCTCCTTGTCGCCGCCCTCTGTTACTATGCTGTAGAAGAACGCGCGCTTCGATTCCTGGAAGAGATTGGTTATGATAGTGGCGATAGACAATAGGGTAGTTGACTCACTCAAACTCATTTATTCTGTAAGTATGGAATATACACTTAGAAACGTCAATACTTTATAATAACAAGGCACTCTAAACTCGCACTCTAACAGCAGCCCATATCCACCGACGAGTTGCTGGTTCCAATGCAGTACCCCGAGAAGAGCCAGCAAGAAACTCAACGACAGTATCCAAATTAAATTGCGAGTATTCATTCATTAAAACGATTATCCCAAAACACCTCAACTTTTTCGATTTTCACTCTACAATGACAGCGAATTTTAAAATGATAAAACAATCAATAAAAGTCAAGCAATTGAGTACTAGAAACTATGACGTCACACCTTGCTATTTCAATACACTTTCCATAATAAATTTTCGTTTTGACAGATCATAAAAAGTGGCTCATTTGGTGGCAGGACACTATCTTATTCAATACTAGGTTAGACGACACTTTAGAAAGGCAACCCAGGTCATAGAGCTCAGAATCTACTTTGCATAATATACTTACTATAATTATGATATATATAAATAAATGACTAAATATATCATATTTTGTTATTATTTAATGTTGCATGTTGTATTTTTTAATGTTTCGTGCATATATTTCATGTACCTTTCAAGCTTTCTGTTATAATTTTATATATTTGGTTTGGTATATAATCTGGTCTCTATGTCGAAATCACGAGTAATCATTCATTAAAAACACCTCCATGATATTATCAAAATTGTGTATTCTAGAATTCATTTGTAAAAACTCCCAAACTCTCAACCTTGATTTGCGGTTTCTCCCACTGCTCGATGTTGGACTCCTTGATCTCGAAGTAGACGCGCTCGATGCGCTTGGACCCGCCCATGATCTCGATGCGGCCGAGGAACGGCTCGAAGTAGTTCAGCACAGAGCCAGCCGTCTCCAGGAATCGGGCAAGTCTGCAAATAAAACATTATTTAGGCTACATTCATCACATTTTGTAAGGAAAAGTTGATATTGTTTTATTTATTGACGATGAGAAAGCCTTTTGATGTAAGATTTTTCGGACAAATTCAAATTTATTTGCGTATAATGCAGAATATCAGTTTATGTAAATTTTGGACATTCAAATATTTAGTAACTTATTTTTCATATATACTTTAAGAGTAAAATTACTTTAAGTCTCTAATATTATAAAATTTATCATCCAGTTACCATTTCCTTTTACAATCAATCAATATTTCCCATATTTTTTTTTATGTCTTAGTTGAGCAGAATTAACACTATTATACATAAAAAAATCAGTATGCAGAGGTGTTCCATTACATAGATATATTAAAATACTTGTCATACTATCACATTTTAATATCGCATAGTAATGTACGTATATGGTTACATAATTGCCAAATAATAGTGTGATAAATAATGTTCTGCGCGGTTTCACCCGCGTAGTTCCCGTTCCCGTGGGAATACGGTAATAAAATATAGCCTATGTTACTCAGGGATATTCTAGACTTTCCATTGGTGAAATATTTTTTAAATCGGTTCAGCAGTTTTTCAGTTTATTCGTAACACCCTTAGTCAGTGGAGGACCTGTTGCTTCTTCGGTGTTGGCGTATATGGAAACGGAAACCGGAAACGGTGGGCCCACTGACAAGGGATTAAAATCTTACCTCGTTATAATATTAGTGTAGATAAAGAAATTAAGTACCTGGGCTCATTGGGCATGTGTTCAGACAAGTTGGTGAGCAGTACGGCCAAGTTGAAGCCGATTTCTTTAGCGGGTTCGTGGAACCGATCGCAGAAGCCCACGTAGTCTAGTTTCCCGTCGTGGTTGGTCTCGCAGCAAGCCAAAAGGAACTCTATTTCTTCTCTGGAATATGAGACAAATTGACGTCATTCTCTGAGATCAACAATTGATGTTACAAATTTATGTTGTCCATGGTAATGAAGCATGGAATGATTTTCTGTTTAGGCTGATTTATATCGATTCAGAGCAGAATCCAGAGCCACTAGATTCTAGGAATGGATCAATGCAAATCAGCTATAAGAGTCAGCGCACGACTAGTCTACATATTTTATTATATTATTAACATTCGCAACTGTTATATTTTCAATATATTTTTATTTTGTTAACCTAATACTGTTGTAATTAATGCTTGTAAACTCATTGTATATTGATTATTTAACATTTTTAAGCTTTAAAGTTTTAACACAGCGTTGTCGTAACCGCAGCACTGAGGTGACACCGATTTCAAGAATTGATTAAGATTAAAATTACGTTAATAAAATACAATACAATACAAACGTACAATGTTTAGTTACCAAATAAACAAAAATTAAAAAAAAATGTAATTCGATCATTTGTTAAACTAATTAATGTAGGTATTTTATTTGTGGGTTTTTCAAATGTTGTGCGCTGACCCTAAGATTCACCGATTTCTAACTTCTGATATGAAGTTTCAGTGAGAAAATTTGTGTTCTTATTTGTGCACATTTCAAATTTGCAAAAGTTGTCAACCAAACACTATCGTCACTTATGGAGTTGTCTCGATGAATGCGATTGCAAGCCTAGAATTGAATGCAGACCGCATGCATGAGAAGCAATAACTTAGAATACAGTAACTCCTGTTCCCGAAATAAAAGGCGAATCAAACCAAAATTTGCCGACTGACTGCTAAATCCAAAGAGATTATATTGGGAATATTTTCATATAAAAACTTTGAATCTCAAGCGTCATGTCAGTTAGTATGAACGCGAGCTGTAGCCGCACCAGACTTTGGCCCACTAGTAATAAATAATTTTTGGCTTCAGATTTTCCTCGCTTTGTCCTATTATATTTTAATTCTTTGCTCTATGCCCTATTATATTTTAATCTCTTTGGCTAAATCTCATGTTAGCTGCTCTGATTGGTTCAATAAAACTATAACGCTTTTCAAATACCAATTACAACAGTTAACAAGAGATTTAACAGTCTATCACCTCGTTTTAGTTTGATCATCCAAACCCTACAAAAATCACTGTCACTAAAGTTATAATTCAATCTTGTTTCCTGTCAAACAATAATGATTGCCAAATTGTATTAATACTACACTGTAAGCGAAATAAATGGCGTATGAAATGACATGGCCATTATTTGGATGAAGTTAAAAGCTCATTATTCGCACCCTCTCATTTCACAGAAAGGCCTGGGAAAGATAAAGATTGTTATTATAGATGCCTCATCGACGAAGGGACCGCGTAAGACCACGAACCTGTATTTATTATAGATACGTGTATATTTTTGATCATTTATTGTTTTTTAGTAACACACTGGTCATGACCAGTGTGTTTTTATTCTTAAAATATTACAATTCTTAATTTCAAACTTTGTGTTTCCTAGAATTTATTATGTTGTATTATAAGGCCGACAAAAGCAGCGTAGTGCAGTACCTAGTGATTGTTTATGCAAAGCATGTTTAAGATTTTATTTTTACATAAGAACAAGAATAAAACTAACTTTTTTTCTTTAAGCGTTAATTCTATTTCTCTCACATAGTCTACGCTTAAAATATTTGCACTTGATTAAAAAGGGCCTTTTATATATTAAACTAGCAGCGTCCTGCGGTTTAACCCGTGTAGTTCCCGTTCCCGTGGGAACACGGGGATAAAATATATAATATTATTCTGATTTATAAGCTTTATAACCAAACTATCATCAAAATCCGTTCAGTAGTTTTTCAGTGTAAGAACCAACATCCGTACTCACAAACTTTCACGTTTATAATTTTAGTAGGAATAGAATTTCCAAATAATTTAACAACTCACGGCGTATAGCTCTTCTGCTGTTCCATCTTCTCCCTGAAGTCCTTGGGCAGCACCCAGCCGTCGTTGTTGGCGTCGATCTCCTGGAAGCTGGCACTGGAAGTCAGGTCCTTCAGCTTGAGGAACATGTCGAAGTACTTGAGGATCAGCTCCACGTTGGAGGCAGACTCGACGAGGGTGTCCACCATCTGCTTGCCGATCGTGCCTGGGGTATGAGTTAATAGGGTTAAGTTAAGTTAACCCTTTTACCTCTCATCATATCATAGTATGGACCCACCTACATTTTTGCGACATCGCTCGATATAGCTGGGCGTTGAGAGGTTAAGTAGCATAGGCAGTTTAAATTTTTTATTGGTTTTGAATCTTATTTCAATCACATAGAGTTCAATTTATGGTGGTAACTATTGTACCTCTGCCTTATAAAGTGTTAACAGTCTCTCTTAGTTGGGGAAGGGAGAAATATTTGGGTAAATCAGTATGTTAATCCACCAGAATTGTTTATTGTTGAGCGGTGTTTCATATATGAGTGTCTTTTTCTGTGATAGAGAGACTTTCAGTTATTTTTACTTTACTGCCTAAACATTTTTTGTGCCTAATTAATGTGTAATGTATGATGATGAATAAATTCTATTGAATTTTTTTATTAATTATTTATCCTACACTGGTCCGTCTGTTAATGTTTATACTTGTGGAAAGGCAAAAAGCAGAATAAAAATAAAATAACTGATAGCGTTGCACGTGTATATCTAGTTCCTTAAATTAGTTTTTTTGGGAATCACGATTTCTACCCGTTCTCTTGGGAAAAATTCACAGATATATTCACCAGCTACTGTGGAATTTCCAAACCATTTACTACTCATAAAAGTTTAATCGCAAATGGAAAAATGGTTTAGAACCACATAGAGGACGAACAAAGAAACATTCATCTATGGTTCTATACTAATATTATAAAGAGGAAAGATTCGTATTTTTGTATCTTTTTTACGGATAAGCTCAAAAACCACTGGAGCGATTCTAAAAATTCTTTCACTAATGGAAAGCTAGAATATCTCTGAGTAACATAGGCTATATGTTATTCCCGTATTCCCACGGGAACGGGGACAACGCGGGTGAAACCGCGCAGAACCGCAAGTTTATAATAAGTTTAGATAGGTAAATATCGCATCCAACTGACCGTTGACGACGTTCCCCTCCAGCATGGAGAGCATCATGGTGATCATGTCCTTCTGCAGGTTGAGGAGTTCCTTCAGGAGGTCCACCTGCGACGAGTGCTTCGAGAGCTTGTCCTGCATGTGGGAGAACAGGAACAGGAAACCACCCACTGCGTCCCACAATCTGGAAGTAGAATATTGTCCTAAGTTGTTGGTCTACCGCTTAACTGAGACGCTGCCTGAGGTACGAGAGGGGACGTAGATTTTTTGTATTTTGTTTTGTATTAAACCGGCTCCGAAACTAGTGGACTGATTTTTAAAATTCTGTTGCCGATCGAAACCTTTCTTTTCTGAGAGTACTTTTAAGATGTTGGTACGCGGGAATAGAACTCTCGATCTCGCGACTCCGAAGGTAGTGTCATGCATGAGCAATTGAGCCTAGAGCCCGTCGATTACTGGCGGGTTAGCAACCAATAATATGGGTGCGTTTATATTGATGCGGAGTTGGGCGTAGGTATTGGAGCGGAGTCTTCATACATTTTATACACCGGTTACATATGTGAAATGTATTAATTAGCCAGCACCGGTCCGCCCACTTTCGTACTAATGGAAATGAACCATAACATTTCAGACAAACAAGCTCGTACAAAAGATTCGTCCAAGAGTAGCTGTCGTAAAAAAAAAACCTTTTGCAGTAAGTATAACATACTGAGCCCAACCCAAATATTGGAAAAGTGTAGGAGAATGATAAAATTAAATAGATTTATTATTAGGTATACCTGGAATGCGCTAAGGCCTGCTGGTTCTGGGTGCAGGGACCCTGGATGACCTCAGTGAGGGTGTTGAACACCTGAGAGGCCACGCCGATGGCTTTGAAGAAGTTCGCTTTGCCAGCTGGGTCGATCAGTTCCTATACGAAAAAAAAATTGGTTGTCTGTAAAGTCGGTTTACGAACGACAATTTTACGTGATGATCACGTCCGCGTCATAAGAAAACATTGATGAAAAATTGAACACTGGAGTGGAAGAGAGATATATGCGTCACAAGCCGAACGCTTGGGCCGATCGTGTCTCTCTATCGCTTGTTCAGTGCTCTCGCTTGCACGCTCGGCTCAGGAGGAACGTGAAACTTTTTCGTGCGTTATCAAATAAAAAAAAAAGATTTGAAAGATTTCTTTTTCGGATAAATCTCACTAAATTTCTGCTCTATCCATTAACGTGACCATAGAATAACTGTGCATGTGTGCTTTTTTGGCAACTTGTAGCGTGTAAGTTGATTAATTGTTATTCACAATTAAATTTCAACTGTCAGCTACCCTATTGTGTATGCTACTGCGATTCAAGCTTGATGTAGATTTATCATCTTATGGAGGAGCGGAAGTAGAATGCTCCTCCATTGTGAAAAGGGAAGATCTTCCTTTAGGCAAGGTGATCGTGCCTGGGGACGAGGTTCATCGGTTGATGTTGGACAGTTGTATTTATACAAACTCATTAGGAAACTTCGATAGCGCGGTTTAGAACTCAGCCGTCTATTGGCACGTTCCACGTAGTGTCGCTACAATCTTAATTAAAACAGCAGCCAGTACCTTGCTGGAGTAATGCCAGTAGAAGTCCATGATGGACTCCTGAAGCCGCAGTAGGTAGTCGACGGTGCAGATGACCACGTTCACCGTCGTCGTGTTACCTGCCTGCGTACGGAGGTAGTTCTGCCATTCTGCACGGGAAATTACAATTAGGGTAAAACACCCAATTATTGACACCCTAGTTCACCGTACCAATAAATATATCACTACATAGTATAAAACAAAGTCTCTTTCTCTGTCCCTATATCCCTATGTCCTTATGTCCCTAGGTCCGTTTGTATGCTTTCATCTTTAAAACTACGCAACGGATTTTGATGCGGTTTTTTTTAATAGATCGAGTGATTCAAGAGGAAGGTTTTAGTGTTAGCATTGCACCCGTGCGAAGCCGGGGCGGGTCGCTAGTTTAGAATAATCAAACAAACATGATGGTTTTATCTAATTATTCTAAATAAAATTGTGTGTATTAATTTCGTTAATTTTGAATAAAACTGTTTTGGTGTCAATTAATTGATGGGATGTCAACAATTGGGCGTTTTACCCTATTTATACTTTTTTTATAGTGTACCAATGATTGGTAATTTAAATTTATTTATTGAAAAACTTAATAGATAAAGAAACGGTATTTATACCAAACAAAATAATAAATGGCTTACAACGAGTCGTTTTAAAACTAAGTGTAAAACACGGTATAAGATAAGATCACCTTGTATCACATTGTGTTATAGGTTTTAAAAAACTCGTCAATCGCTAGTTGGACTCGCACACGAAGGGTTCCGTACCGACATACATTAATAAATTCGTTATACTTTTCATACTTTCTTAAATTTACTTTATTTTATGTTTCTGTGAAAATTTCAACTGTCTACCTATTTAAGGTTTATAAGTCAATGGTCAACAACTTGGCCATGAAGGTTGGCTGAATGTCAACAGCAAGCAGCCTAATTTAACCAACGAGTTGCTGGTTCCAAGTGCGTTACCCCGAAAAGAACCAGCTACAAACTCAAGGGTACGTCTTTTATGCATACATATCAAAATATCAAGAAAAGTCGTAAATATAATAAATACATTTAATAAGGCGGCATATCGGCAATAGAAGTATGACTTTACAAAAAAGTCGGCAAAATGGGAAAGTTGACAAAAAGGTCCGTACTCCAAGGTCTCATGCCCAGCCCTTACCCAGGTTGTGGCCTTCACAAGTGAGCTGGATGAATCGGAACAGAGCGCAGGTGAATTCTGCATCATGCATATTCTTCTCACCGGCCGCACCTTCCAGACCCACACCCAGACCTTGGAAAAGGAAATATTGAAATTAAATTTACACCAACACAGAATATTGTACCGCAACGTAAAGGACTACCGTGTTGTCTTAGTAATTCCGCATGGCATAAATAAGTAAGAGCGATGTCATTGTCATATGTGGAGTATACAATATGTAACAGAATAAGAGCAAATCCTGAAATTAGTTTGTTCAGTATTGACTACTTCATTGATTTCAGATATTTTTAATGTATTTTATTTTTTCCGAAAAATGAATTGACATAACTGAATATTATTGCTCTTTATTTAAGAAATTTGGTTAAACAAAAGTAAAGTACGAATGCACCATATTTTTTTATATTCATATCCTAATTGGGGTGTATGAGGAATTGCGCTTATTTTGTGACGCGTTGTACAGTCAGCTCGCTGACTTAGGTGTAACATAGTCCAACCAGATTTATTTCAATAAACCGTATGATAGAGTGGTTATAAGTGAGTTCAGGTCTCATGCATTAGACCTGGGTTCGAAGTCACGTATATCAGTTATGACTCTAATCAATACTCTACTAGCTAACTAGGCGTGAGTATGTATTTATGTCTAGTTCTGCTTACCCTCAGCCTTGGTGTTCCTCTCGAAGGCATCAAGGTCGAGCACTGAACAGGAGTTCATGAGTCCCGCGATAGAAGTGAAGAAACCGACGTCTTTCTTGTCCTTCAAGTGGTTCAGCATGCCCTGGAAAGATACACTACTTTTAGAGACACCGTGGTTCTATAATTAGTAATCATTGCCGGATTTAGAAAAGTATTTATTAATAATTATGTGAAAAAACATTTAGTTTTTTGCAGATTAGGAAAAGAATAAATAAAAATTTTGTTATAATTTTTATTTGGGCATGAAGAGTCTACTTCAAAATGGCAGACTGCAGAGACAGAATGTACTATCCCGCGTCCCTTCACCACAAAACATTGAATCTCATAGAGTAAATAGGGGAACGATAAAAATCTGCTCTAATGAGCCAAGTATGGATACCTGGTACCTGGTAACCTGGTAGGATAAGCTGTTTATTCCTCCTTTGACAAGTTATCAAGAAGTGTTTTCAATTTATTTGTGGCAATAAATATGTTTTCGTCTTCTTCTTGAATGCAGGCAACGCTTTATATCGTATAAAGATTTAATCCTACTAATTTAAATTGCTTTTTAGTTTCGTATTAATCGTACTTATATAAAATTAAGTCAATTTAATTTGGTTAAATCATAACTGTTGCTACGTAACTCCGTAGAAGTTCGCTGATGTATTTAATCAATACCTTTTTGTGCCGGGGACTTTAAAATTGTTACAACGTAAACTTACCATCTGAATGTCAATGTTGCCTCCTCTGAGAATCGAAATACCCAGTTGTAATGTCTTCATAACCATCTCACTTGGAACGCCCTTTGACGCTGATATGTGGAGAAGAACCATCTCTGCAACTCCTCTGTCCGCTAGTCGTGCTTGGTGGAACAAGAGCTTTTGTTTCTCCATTTCTTGTTCCTGCATAGTGGAAGGTTTAGCTTAATTGATGGATTTGGTGGACAGTAAATAATATGATCTTATTGCCCTGCTTCTTCTCCTCAACTATAACACATGCCTAATCGGTGGAGTTGCGATGACTTTCAATAAATAGACTTATAAGGCCCTACATTGAATAAAACATTCTGATTGTGAAGAGACTAAAAATAAACTTAAATGTCTTACTTACATGGCTGAAGTTTGCGTACCTATAAACTAATTGATTGTGTTTCTGTCAGTAATTTCGCTTTAGATATAATAACGGTGAAGCAGTCAAAGAAATTATTCGATAATATTTAACTTACACATCTTTGAAATAGGGTTCAAATTGACATAAAAATATAATCCTTATTGTCTGCTCTGTATTACCTCTTTCAGACATATTTTAAGTCACATATATAGATATGTAAAGTTAAGTTTCAAAATTCACTAAATAACACAGAAGTATTGCTATAAAATTATATGTACCGCTTACATACCATAAATGTGTCCATGGTTTTCTGCATGCATGGTAGAAGAGAACAAATTTATTGTTTACATTGGTTTTCAATAAACTTTTTATGTACAACGAAATCGAAAATTTCTGGGAGTAACATACTACGAATATTATGAACGCGAAAGTTTGTAAGTATGTTTGTTGCACTTTCGCGCAAAAACTACCGAACGGTTTGTGATGAAACTTCACAGGTATATAGCTTATACATCAGAATAACACATAGGCTACATTATATCCCGGAAATCCCACAATAATGGGAACTACGCGGGTGACATCCCGGGGAACAGTTAATTTAAATACTTTGCACTTCCCAATGAATGGTTACAGAACGCTAAGGATTACTCACGTGTATACTGGCGCGACCTTCTTCATCTCCCTCTGCTTCCCCACCTCCCTCCTCTTCTTCTCCACCTCCTTCTTCCTCTTCCTCGCCACACGACCTCGCGATTATGTGCGCGTAAGACATGTATAGAGGATCCTCCTGTAATAAAGTTTGTAAGTAGTATTCCTCGATACGAACTCTGATTAAGTCCATGGACGTAACCGGGGGGGGAAATCTCGCAGAACATGAATGAACTCGCCTAATTACTAATCAAAGTGTAAACGGGGTCTTATGCTCTAACTTTTAAATCAACCGCGCAGTAGACACTGGCAAAATGCAAGGTGGTACCTATAAAGCAATATAATTTGCGGCTGTTTGCCCTACAAACTACACTACATATACCTAATGTTTGATGTAGGTGTGTTTGTGTAGTGTATAAATGACAAAACAGCCGTGGACAATACAACCTAAAAAATCTGACTTGCCCCCACCCACACCCCCCCTACGTCAGAAGCTAGGTACGCCCATGATTACGTCACTATGAGTGACGTCAGGAAGAACTGTCAACGCTAGCGTGGCTAATGTAGCTAGGCTGTGACAGTTTTATTGTTTTGCAGTGATAGATGTGGCTAAAGAGCCCGCTTCTCATGCGTGAGGCTCGGGTTCGAATCATAGGCAATCATAGGGCATGTGCCAATGAGTTTTCAAAAAATTTAAATATATATTTATTACTAGTTAGACGGTGAAGAAAAACATCGTGAGGAAACCCACAGGTCCCAGAATTCATTCTGAGACATGTATAAAAGATCAGTCCGGCGATGTGCTACCACCACCTATCACGTTGCCTACCCCCTCAGGAATAGAAAGCATGAGATTATTTATTTACACGTACTACTTTAGCGAGAAATTTCTTTACAAATGCATTCTTTAGAAGCATCAGAACACTTGGCTTCAATAGTGGATATACCATTGTTAAGATCTTGTATACACCTAACCTAATTGCTTACAGATAGAGATGATAACAGACCTGCAAAGCGCCGGATCGTTCAGTCATGGCTCCCCGACAGAAGGTGGTCACAAGCTGCGTCAAAGGATCCGGCTTGCCTTCCTCTTCCACCACGTCGCTCTTCTTCAGCTCGGCATCTTCGAACGATTGCTGGAACACACGATGACCTTTTACAAGAGGAAAAGAGCTGCGTAGGACTAGTAGTTAAGAGTTTCATTCTAAAACGTGATTTTTGAGGACCTATTTTTTGGAAATCAGCAAATATTTCCAAATGGGCAAACACATTGTACAGTATTTAGAAAAATCTGAAAAAAATCTATAATCACAGGAATAAAAAAAACATCAGTCTAATACTAATCTTAAATATGTTTTTACACTAAAATAGTAAATATCTTGTTTATTTTTAGTATAGTGCACAAACACATATCCTAAGCTCCTTTTATGGTAATAGTAGTAGCTTCCACGTTGACTTACAGTCAAGTCCTCTATCATAACCTCTTGTCCAAGGTTCTCTTCTTCCAGCCACAGCTCGTAGTAGGTCCGCGAGAAGATGTTACACGCTCGATGTCTAAAAATAAAAATAGTTTTAAGTTATGGGTTTTACATTTTGGTGCCGTGACCAGGATTTTTATACACACACCGGCACAATTAGCGGAACAGAAAAAAAAAGGAGAAAAAAGAGGGAATTTAGAACAATGAATGTAATTTTTAAACAATATATTATTTAAAATGAAACAACAATTAAATTAACATGTTTTGACATTCATTTGTAACACCATACTTAAAATTTTATAAAAATAAAAATTAAATTAAACAAAATGCATTTTTCTTCGAGTTTTAATTATAGAGAAACAGCAGAAAATTCAAGATTTTCCAAAGTTTAACAACAATTTCAATGACTGTTCAATATCGAGTGTTTCCTCCTCGTGCTCTGATGAGGGTTTCCATCCGTCTGGGCATGCTGCGGATGATGTTATCAATGGTTTCTTGGGGCAACCTCTGCCATTCTTCAAGTAATGCGTTTTGCAACTCGTTGAGATTATTGGGAGGGGGCATTCTTGACTTTACACTCCTCTTTAGCAAGTCCCAGACGTGTTCTATAGGGTTCATATCGGGGGACCGTGCTGGCCACTCCATCACCGTTATACCAACATGGTTTAGGTATGTCTGTACTGTGCGAGCACTGTGAGCCCGAGCATTATCCTGCATTAGAATGAAGTTGTTACCAATAAAGGGGGCAAATGGCACAACATGTTCTTCTAAAATCTCCCTGATATACCGATCAGCATTCAGATTCCCGCCATCGACCACTACTAACTCCGTACGAGCTCCTAAACATATTCCTCCCCAGACCATAATTGAACCGCCGCCATATGCAACTGTATTTTCAAAATTAGACTGGATATACCGTTCTCCTTTGCGTCTCCATACTCGCTGCCTTCCATCAATTTGATTTAACATAACTCTGCATTCATCAGTAAAAAGAACCTGTCCCCAGTCGTCGAAGTCCCAATCACGATGTTCACGACCAAAGTGTAGACGGTTTGTGCGATGATGTCTCTCAAGTTTTGGGGCTTTGGCGTGCACATACGAGCCTATACCCACTTCTTCGAATCTTCTACGAACTGTCCGCTCACTCATCCTTACTGCTCGTACCTCTTCCAGTAAATTTCGAGCCTGCACCGCCGTTAGTCTCGTGTTCCGTCGGACTTGAAGTTGGAGAAAACGGTCATCCCTCCTTGAAGTACACCTTTTCCGGCCTTGTCCTCTCCTTCTCACTAGAGCATTCGTCAATCTGTATCGTTGGATGCTACGATAAATCGTTGATAACGATCGACGAAGGCTTCTGGCAATCGATCTGTAGGTTTGACCATTTCTCCTCATTTGATCTGCCCTAATGATTTCTGATGGCGTTAAATCAGGCATAATTAGATGCTCGTAAATTATCAATATGCGAAAAAACTCAAAAGCCTCAAAAACTGCAATTCAAAGCTTTTCAAATGGAATTCACGAACCTTCTAAAAACGGACAAGCGGTGGAAAAAATGAATCAATGAAAATTAAAACAAAAGAATGAAAAAAAGGGCAGTCGCTTAGTATTCCATTTTTAAATTAAAACCCAAATTTAAAAAAAGCTTGTTTAGCCGGCCAGTAACACGCAAAAATGCGTAAATACTCCCTTTTTTTTCTGTTCCGCTAATTGTGCCGGTGTGTGTATCACGTAAGTATAAACGCCATTTCAAGCGAATTCACTAGCCTCCGACTGTATGAACTTCTACTATTTGTTTGTGCTTAACTTTTTGATGTACTAATGTACCTAATGGTAACATTTCAATATTATAGACTTACTTAAATAACAGGACAAGTAATATGACAAAAAGAGTGCATTTGATGCGACTTCATAAAAACGAAAGAAACTTTTGCACAACCTCAAACAATTTATATCTTATTTTCTTTGTCAATGTTCTGAGTGTAAAAAAAATTAAAGATGGGTAACATTATTTGCTAACTTGGCAACAAACGCCTTACCTGCTTAGCTTGTAAAGGTGAACGGAACGCAAGCAAGCAATAGCTGCGCGCTTTCTAGCGGCACAAAGCAACCGCTTCCAGTTATTTGAGCGCTGCTTCGGTTTAGTCGCCTTATTAGTCCAAATGCAGCATGCGCAATCATCAAGATTTTATGTTAAACTATCTGACCATAGACGTTGTAATGTCAAAATATAATATAAAAAAAAATCATTTTTTTTATTTGTAGTGGCAAAGCACCATCTTCCGGTACCAGGGTAGGTGATTATGGCCCACACTCATATTACTAAGTTGAGCTAATATAACGGAAAATGTATACCGGGAAATCCTACCAATACTTGATTCACTGGAGTAAATCATCTATATTTACACTTAAAGAACTAAAAATCATATTATTTTCTAAGGTAAAATCAACCTATAATCACAAACACACAGAGTTAATGAGCGTATAATCATGCTCACACACACAACAATGCACCTTGGCAGAGAATGGAGGGAGGTTTGCCTGAAGCAAGCAATGACCGCCCTCTTACGCTGAATGGACACGACGGAACGATAAACGTTCTTACTCATTTGTTGCGGATGGTCAATCTAGGAGATAAATACATAAACAAATCACATAATATAAAAAAAAGTAAAAAATTAGATTGAACAGTCAAGAGCACATAAGTTTTCGCCTTTATCACCGAGGAGATAGGTAGATGTATTCCGTTTCTGGAAATACCCCCTCCAAAAAACAAAATATGTACGAAAAGTTTTTTTTAAAACCACAGAGCTATTACGGATTCAATAGGGGTTAGAATCCTTCTAAAGGCATATAATAATGAATAATAATAAATTGTGGGACACAATTTACACACGGTTATTCAGTCCCAAACTAGGCAGAGCCTGTACCACAGAGTACAGTACAGTACAGCCTGTTCTATGGGTACTAAACAACTGATAAATCATAGTTAAATAAATATGAAACACCCAGACACGAAGCCAATAGACATGTTCAATGCACACGAATGTTGGCCCCGAGCGGGGATCGACATCCGATTTAGAAATCAGGGTTACTACCAACTGAGCCAACAGGCCCATCATATATCAATAGGTTTTTCAGAAACCTAAGTACATTTTTATCACCAGCTTGTCCGTGAAGAAAAACATCGTGAGGTAGCCCGCAGGACCCAGAATTGATTCTGAGGCACGTGTAACAGGAACCTGCTCCGGCGATGGGCTCACTACGTTTACGGCTCCAAAAAATTTACTACTTAAAATTGGATATTCCAAGGAAAGGGGACCTCTGTCGACGTTAGCATTATATAAAGAGTAACTTTGTAAAGGACTCACCATATGTAGCCCAAACAGCACTTTGCTCATAGCCACAATCCTGTCAACAGTGTCATCAATAATCTTGGCTTTGTTCTCGGCTGTGTCCAGGGCGATGGTGGTCTTGCTTTTTGATCCCAACTTGCTGTACAAGTAGTGTTGCCAGGACATCTCGTCGGCTGGGTCTATCTTGTCTGGCAACGTTAGTTGGGTCTTCGCGAACTCTGACACATCTTGCTCTGACATTTTCTGTAAATATAGAGCTATTAATAATGCATCGTGAAATTATAGGGGTTGTTATGCGGCAGGATGATTCGCCTTCACTCATCATCATACAATGACTGCCCACTGAAGATCCAGTTTGTTCTCGTTCATGTGAGAATTTCAAAAATCCCTTCACCGAGGTTGCCTACGCCACATAAAACAGCTATATACTTTCCATATTTCAAGATTCTCGGTGTTATCGTTTCAGAGTAGTACGTATTTTTTGAACCAGTTTTTATATTTTAGTACGAATGAGGTATTTTTCTGCAGTAAAAAGTACCCTAAATGTTGACCTAGTTAGTCAGTTATCTTCAAACCAAATTTCAACAAAATCCGTAAAGTACTTCTTTTCGCGTGATGTGTACAAAGACAAACATAAAAAAAAAACAAAATAGGTATCTACACTACCCGGTCTCGTTACTGTATGATAGCTTGATGCACTGTTGCCGTCAAGTGTTGTCTTTTTGTGAATTTTTATAAAATAATTATGATTTCGTGTTTTACTTTTACGTTATTATTCTTGTGTGTTGTATTTTTTTTCCTGTTGCCTTGTATAGTGTTTTGGCTCTGTCTGCCTGTGCTATATTATATGTATAGATGTGTATGATTATATGTACAGATGTACATCGGCCTGACCTTGAGGAAGCGGTCCTTGCAGTGCTGCACCAGCTCCTGCTCCCGTCCCGCGAACAGGTTCAGCCCCACGGGCAGCAGCCTCTTGAGGCAGGCCACCATCAGAGACGCCTGCACCTCCTTGTCCTTGTCGCGCTTCTTGTCGCGGTGCTTCTTCTTTTTCTGTTACAATACCATCATCAACAAACTATCCAAATTAAGGTATCCTAATTGCAAAGTTTTTTTTCATTGCTCGGGATATCCGGGATACACTATATGACTACTTAAATCAATTGGGTATTTTACTGTATCGAAATTAAATTGCGAGTAATCATTAATTAAAAAGATTGTCCCAAAACACCTCTCAAAATGCATTTCGATTTTAATTTTACAACTATAGCAAAATTTTATAATAATAAAACAATCAAAAAAAGTGTCGCAATTGAAAACTAAAAATAATGACGTCACAACTCAATAAAGAGTATATTTTTCACCCTCCTTCCCCACCACACTACCAACCCACACTACTGGTGTCATAGTAAATTTTCGTTTTGACAGATCATAAAAAGTACCTAGGCAGTCCAATACCCTATTGCAAAATCACGGTTTTTTTAATGTCTCGGAAATATTCAGGAGTTCGACGAACATCTTAATTAGAAGTTATACGAGAACAGATGAACATAAATACATATATGCTAAAATTATAACCTTCCTTTTGGCTTCGTAGTTGCGTGAAACAAGTGTAGCACTTACGATACTCACTTACAATCTTCTCATATAATTAATCACGTGACCATAAACCGCCTACAGCAGTAGGCTGCTAAGATCTTACCTTTCCACCTCCTTGAGGAGTGCCATCGACTACTGTGGTCACTCTTCTAGTCGCGGTTGGCATAATTAACACCTGAAATAAACACAATGAATGACATCACCAATATGTGGTTAAAATGGAGATAACTATTATATAGAACAATTGGAATATGAAATAGACAGTAAACAGACATCTAAACGACCATGAAACTGAGTGTTGAGGAGTGAGACAAAACAAATTATTAAACCAAAAACGATGAGTGTGAAAGAGACCAGTATAAGTTTATCAATACACAATGCTATTGGTCAACCGCTTCACTGAGACGGTTTCTAAGGTTAATGCGCGGGGCGGAAGGGGAACGGATGACGTCACAGAACTGTTTAAAATTGATTAATATTGGGTCTTTTTGGCAGGAATCCGAAATGGGAAACCATGTTTATTGTAAAAAAATCTGAATATTACCTAAAAAGGGGTATAGAAAGTGTAGAAGACACTGTATTTTTTACAGGTACTTTAAAGCAGACCCAATTATCTAAGAATATAATATAAAATAAAGATTTGGTTTAAAAGGCCAGCAGCAAAACCATATACTCCTAAAAAAAAAGCAGTGCTGTGCCGTCATCTGTCACCCATCCCCCACCCCACCGCCACCTTAGGAACAGTCTCAGTTAAGCTGTAGAACTGTAAACATATAACATACTTTTAGTCAACAGAGATTGCCGATGAAAGGTTACTCACCATGTTATCGATTTCGTTGGCAGAAATGAAGTTCTGTTCTTCTTTGAGGAAGTACTGACTCTTGGACCAGATGTTGAATATCTCCGCTACGTGGTTGTATAGCTCTTCAGCCTCTGTGATATAAAATCAATAGTCAAATTAGAGTTACAAAAATTTTCTCTTTTTATGGTGCATGCGGTTAAAAAGTTTAGCATACATACGAATGCAGTCTTAATTTTATAAATGAGAAGACGTATTGTTTGCTTTTGCCTTTCTTTCACACAGCAACAGAGTAACGGATCGACGTGATTTTTTGCATAGAAATATTTGGATATAGGCTCACCACCTATCACGTTTAGGGGTCCAATATATCTCGTGAAATGTGGGTATATCCAGTAATGGAATACCTCTGCCTACCCCCTCGGGGATAAAAGGCGTGAGATTATATTATTTATTATTATTATTATTATTATTAAATATTTGGAGATCCAGGGAGTGACCTTTTAACACGAAACGCGAAAGAAGGGGCGGGCAAAATGTAGTTCTTTATATTTCAAAATCAATTAATCTAACTCTGCCTGTCTGTAGGGAATGCAAATCTCGCGAGATTGAGGCTAAAGCGAGATCTCGCGAGTTTATGAATAACAATACTGCGAGATCTCGCCAATTTCGAGATCTCGCGAGATTGACAGTTTTGTGTGTTTTTTTGCAAATAATCACAATATTTGAATAAATTTACAAAATATATAAGTATTATAAGATAAACATTTATTAACACGATTTTATTCAATAGACTTTTATGCAACTAATGAATTAAGGACATTCAATTTAAGATTGTTTAAAAAAAGTTTGCAGGAGTGGCTTATAAATAAAATGTTTTACAATGTTCACGAACTGTTAGATATGCGTAATTTTTAAGAAGTTTTTTTTTCATTGACCATTTTATATTTGCATGCTACGTTTTTTTTTAACTGAACATGTATGCACATACATATTTTATACTTTTTTACTTCTAAGTAGTCACCTTTGACTACGCACGTCAAATAACAAATGAAAGAAACAACCAGTCTTGTCTTCTAATATCAAACAAAAAAATTTTAGTATTAAAATAGTTCTTTTTTAACAAACAAAACAACGAGAAGTAAAAAAAAATAAAACTTATTAGCCGCTGCCTCCCACGCACCGAACGAAACCAACAGATCGCGTTAGTCCGCGCTTTAAATAAGACGTTTTTATGCTACTGGAGCATAAAGAGCTTGAAAAGGTATCAGATATACAGACAGGTAGGGAATGCAATCTCGTTAAACTCGCGAGATCTCGCCCTTTTTTCGTCCGAGATCAATCTCGCTAAAAAAGGCCGAGATCTCTCGCGAGAACTAGATCTCGCGAGAACGAGATTGCATTCCCTACCTGTCTGTATATCTGATACCTTTTCAAGACTAAACCGGTAGACCGATCTTGATGAAATTTGGCAAAACGACACTTTAGATCTTGAGGAACATACTACGTTTCATCCCAGAAACAGAAATAGTAAAAAAAAAAATCATTTATTTTCCGTATGTATAAGAAGTACACTTAGAAAGGTCAATAGTCTAATAACAAGGCACTAACTCCTCCTATACACCGACGAGTTGCTGGTTCCAAATGCAATACCCTGAGAAGAACCAGCAAAAAACTCAAGGGCAGCTCTTTTATAGTTCCTATGGGGCGCGACATTATGAAGTTCTTTTACAGAGTAGCAGTTAAAGGCGAGGCATAAAGATATAAATATACTTTTAATCACAGCAATACAATTCGACCATATCCGCAAGGGTATAAACAACAACAGTAACTATGACGATACTGTTCCACATATGAAATACGATTAAGTACCTATGTCTATAGACAGCCAGTATAGTTCAATCCTATATGACCTCTAACACGCCCCCTTAATCTATTACATGTGGGCACAATAAAATAATAAACGTACACACCTCTGTACTCGACTGTACTCGGCAAATAAAATAAACAGATATCGAACACTTTCGTTCTCACCTATACTATACCTCCATTTCAATAGTATAAAAATAACAATACAATAAAAATAATCCTGCACAATTAATAAATTAGTAAAATTAATCTATTACACATACAAAGCACTTATAAATACATGTATAAAACATTAGATCAAAACATCCCTAACTCGCTGACTACATATCCGCCCCCTTAATAGAGTAATTTGACAAAGTTATCTGCCCTAAGAACTCTTTTATTTTCGGACCGTTTACAGATTTTGTAAAGATGTCAGCTATCATTTTATCGGTTGGTATGTATCTGATTTCAACTTTATTGTTCAGGACACATTCCCGAACAAAATGATATTTGATGTCTATGTGCTTCGTCCTGTTATGCATCATTTTATTAGCCGCAATCCTATGTGCAGACTCCCAGTAAAATATATTTTCCTATCATAGGCTCCATCCCTACATCGCTATGTTTCTTGATTTTGAACACCCATTTACACTGTATTGGCTTCTTGTCGGGCGGAAGATCAACCAACGTCCAAGTCTGGTTTTCCTTTCCTTGTAGTTCATCTTCTATTGCTTTGCGCCATAAGGCGCTATCCGGCCTTGCCAATGCTTCCTTAACAGAAGAGGGGTCACCATCAATATTGTCAATAGCACGCATTACATTACATCCGTAATGATCGACAGGCTTTCGCTCTCTTACAGGATACCTTCTTTCTGTTGGTTCAGGTACTGTAACTAGCTCTTCAGGTTCTTCTGATCTATTTTCTGTAGATTCTACCACATCATCGTCGTTTTCAGCATCACAAAATACAATGTCGTGATCCGTCGATGATACTGCTTGACTGCCAGATCCACTGGGTACACTGGACTGAACATTGAAATCTCCGTCAAGGTTTAACGTCGCAACTGAGTTTTTCTCCTTCTCATCGCGCAAAAAACTATTTTCTAAAAATTTGACGTCTCTTGCCGTTGCCACTTGACCTGTCTTTGGATTCATCAAACGATATCCTTTTTGATTATCCGGATATCCAATAAAAATCATTGGTTCAGTTTTCATATCCAGTTTACGTCTTTTTAGTTTAGGTGTTAGTCTGAAAGCTAAACAACCAAATACTTTCAGATGACTTACATCTACATCTTTACCAGTCCAAAGACTCTCGGGTACTGCATTCTTTACAGCTTTAGTAGGGCTTCTGTTCTTTAAATATACAACAGTGTTGACTGCTTCGGCCCAATATTTTTTGCTTAGGTTCGCTTCAGACAGTAATGTTCTCGCCTTTTCGATGATGGTTCGGTTCGCCCTCTCTGCCACACCATTCTGCTCCGGTGTATAGGGCACAGTCGTCTGGTGCTTTATTCCTGCAGACTTTAAAAACTTATTAAACTGACTATTACAGTATTCAGTACCATTATCTGATCTCAGGCATTTTATTGACTTGTTCGTCTCATTTTCAACTTCCGCTTTATATTCTCGGAATTTATCAAATGTTTGACTCTTGTTTCTCAAAAAGTAAACGTGCGTTTTTCTAGTATAATCGTCAATAAAAAGTAAAACATACCTCGAACCACTGAACGACGGTTCTTCAATCGGTCCGCATAAATCGCTATAAACTATTTGCAAAATCTCGTTCGCCCTCGTACCTTTGTTTTTAAAGGGACTCTTGCATGTTTTCCCTTCTATACAAGGAAGACATCCTTGGCTAAACTCTTGACTATTGAATTCCATTCCAGTTACAAGGTTTTTCATTTGTTGCATGTAATTTTTACTTAAATGGGCTAGTCTTTTATGCCAAATATTCGTAGTATTTACATCTTGTTTTGACAATGTCAAATTGACGACTTCATTTTTCTTTTCTTGTAATTCATAAATTCCGTCAACTTCCAAGCAGTTCGCAATTGTCTCATTCTCATTTCGAATGTTGCAACCTCCTTTGTCAAAATTAATTCTGTAATTTTTCTTGGTCAAATCGCTAACCGAAATAAGGTTCATGCTTAAATCAGGAACATGCAAAACATTATTCAGAGATAATCTCTTGTTTTCGCTGACTTGAGGTTCAGCGTTCCCGCTTCCTTGTACACGTAGCTTTTCACCATTCGCTACCGAAATTTTCATGTTGCCCTTTTCAGGTTTATAGGACAGCAACTTGCTTCTATCGTGGGTCATGTGATTTGAACATCCACTATCTAAATACCACATGTCTTTATTGATCGCCTTCTTAGTGTTCAGGCAGACATTCGCGGATTTAGTTCGCTCTTTACACTCCGACGCTTTGTGCCCTTGTTTGTGGCACTTATAGCACTTATAACCGAACTTCTGCTTACGATCATTGGCTTTCGGTTGTGATCTGGCATCATTTTGTGCTTTTCGTGTAAATAAAGCTTGCTCCTCGCTTGAGTTTATTTGGCTCTGCCTGCTTCCCTCTTGCAATAACTTAGTTTTTATCTGCTCCAATGTGATTTCCTGACCACTGTTATCTACAGCCATGATAAGAGGGCCGTACTCAGGAGTCAATCCTCCAAGCAAAATTGATATGATCCAGTCATTCGATATTGCTGAATCAATATCTGCTAATTGTTGTGCAAGGAAAGTAACATTAGAGATATACCTTTCTACAGATTCGTAATTCTCTAATTTGCAATTCCAGAGCTCTCGTTGAAGAGAAATCCTTCTTCCCCAACCTTTGTCTTCGAATGCTGATTTCAAGCTGTTCCACGCTTCTTTCGCTGTTTTCGCATTGTACACGTGCGTAAAGCACTCTGATTCGAGTAACAAACATATAGTGGTCCTTGCCTTTCGATCTACGTCTTTGTCATACTTATCGGTTTCATCCCGTTCTATGACTTTCCACCAATCCTTATTTTCCAAGTAATTCCTTACTAAAAATTTCCAGTTTGGATAATCCGACGTACCTTTCAGTTTCTTTATTCCGCTTATGCCGGTGGAGCTTAATTCCTCTGACATGTTGTTGTGCAGAATAAATTTCACAAGTCACGATCACTATAATTTTTTTTTATATTTTTGTTACTCCAATGCTTTGGATTCTGCCAGGGCCATTAACAGGGCTTTCTGGGATTCTGGGCCCATAACCTTTTACAGAGTAGCAGTTAAAGGCGAGGCATAAAGATATAAATATACTTTTAATCACAGCAATACAATTCGACCATATCCGCAAGGGTATAAACAACAGTAACTATGACGATACTGTTCCACATATGAAATACGATTAAGTACCTATGTCTATAGACAGCCAGTATAGTTCAATCCTATATGACCTCTAACAAGTTCAAGTGAAGTTGAGTTTCTATGAGGGACAAATACAAACCTGGCACGTTGTTCCTCAGCCAATGATTCCTTTGCAGGTCGACGTATTTGATCAGGAGAGGGTAGAAAGAGTAGATGTCTCTCACTAGGAGCTGCCAGTCCTCTTGTATCTGAGATTCCACTTGGGAAGTATCGTCTGTTGACGACTGGAAAACAGGATCGAGTTAAATAAATTGTAAGGTTATTTAGTCCCATTTGCAGTTTGTAGCGAACACTGGTTAAGCGAAGTTGGGCGCGATCAGTCAGTAAATGGGTTTCGGAAGGCACGTTAAATAGTTGGTCCCGGTTTTCGTTGTCTTTACGCACAATTGAAGTCGTTGAGCCGTGCCCGATACCCTTGGGCGGCTTGAAAAATTCTGTATGGCCACTAGCTTAACAACATCTCCCGATTCGTGGTGGGCTCGCGTGGGATATTATAGCCCATACTTCATCATGTGTAATGAAAGCCTATCCCTTAGCTCAGCAGTGGGCTGTTAGGTCGTGACGATGATTTAGTTCTAAACTGTAACGAATACTACACTCAAACACTACTGGACCGATTTAAAAGATTCAATAATGGAAATATTACTTTTCTGGGAGTAACATTGGCTATAATTGCCTTACGGGTACGGGATTTAGGGGTCGTCCATTAATCAAGTGATGTATTTTAGCAACTTTTTGACCCACCTCCGCCCCCTTGGTGATGTGTGGTGAGGTTTTAGGCTACCCTCCCCCCATACCGAAATCACGTGTATTTTTTTGGTAGAAAGTGTTGAAATTTTCGATGACGAAATGATTTTTTTTTGTAAATCAAGCATCAATAAAAACTACCTATTTCAATACTTATTGGTTTAGAGTCATGCGGCCAATGGAAAATAAATACACGTGATATCTCATTACACCCCTCCCACCCTCCTTGTGATATGTCGTGATTTTTTCCGAACCCCTCCCCCCCTTTCGAACCTCACGTGATTAATGGACGACCCCTTACGCGGTTGAAATGGCTTGGAACAGCAACTTTTCAGTCCATAAATGCCCGGTACAAAATGACTTGTATTGAAATGTCCAGAGTAATAAATTAACCCAAATAACTAATAACACTTACCTTAATGAACCCTCTCAAGCTCTCTTCCTTATGGAACATGTTATCAGTCCTCTTCCGGACCCGTTCGGCGAGGGGCAAGAATGAATCCCTCAGCAATTCTTCAGAACTGTTGATGATGATTTGCTGAGTGTAAGTGGCGATACGCGTCATCCACGGCGCGTTCTCATTGCCAATGTTCTTCTTGATCAGTTTGAGGACGTTCTTGAGGAGTTGGTTCATGTGCTCTGCCGTTACCATTGTAACGTGGTTGCTGGGAGAAACAATTTTAAAGTTATTTTTGTGTTTTCAAGAACGTTTTTTTTTAAATATCGTTTTACAAAGGCGTGGCAGCAAAGCCACAGATTCTGCTAACAATAATAAAAACTGGCCAAGTGCGAGTCGGACTTACACAGGGAGAGTTTCGTACATTTGCTATAGTTGTTATTAGAAAACAAAAAGTTTAATTTTAATTTATATGTGACAGCATTACTAAACTTATACCTATGTAAAAGATTTTTGCAGATTTCTAAAAAACTGTGATAGTTAGAGACATCGTTTAATTTTCTGTAACCATCTCAGAAAGTTCGGTGAGCCAAATGACTGATAAGCAGAATGTCAGATACGCAAAATGTCGGATACGGAAAATGTCAGATGCCCATAATGTCGCATAAGCAAAATGTCGGATACGCAAAATGTCATATACGCGTAACATTGGATACCTGGGTAAAAACTATTTGTAATTAAAAGTGTAGCCAAAACCTAATCCAATTCTACATGAAATTATTGAAAAATAAATTTCCAACAGCCAAAAAGAAAATTGCATGGGAAATAGGCAGGAAAATCTGACTTACCCCGCGGTGGGAGTGACGTTGTCAGGCCCCTGCGCCCACCAGAATGGCAAGTACGAGCACAGCAGAGGCAGTACCACGTCGATGATGTGAGGGGCTTCGTTGTAAGTTTTGTCAGACTCAACAAACTGGTCCACTTCGCTCAGAATGGTCTCTAGCGTCGGCATCGATTGCTCCATTTTCGCCATTATGTCTGTCCGAATAAGGGGCAGTTTGCTGTATTTATTTATAATGAAGACATAGGGCCAAATTATGCTGTCAAAAGATTTAGTGAAATGAAAATGGTTTTAAATCTACCTATCTTACCTACTGTTCTGTTATTACAGAGGTAAGAGGAGAGATACAACAACCAAAAAGTCAGTCAATGAATAAAGGACCGCAGTGGTATCACGAGCGTGTTTCGGGAGACACGTAAAACAGTTGGTCCCTGATTATTAAGCCAAATCAGTCACACATGGGTGACTTGAAAAATCAGACAACTAGATGGCCACTAGCCTAAAGGCTGATTCATGTTACAACGGGCCGCGCCCCGTCCGGGGCAAATCATCATAACAATAACACTCCACACATCCATCTCAACATTCTCATCTCTCATCCTCCTTCTCAAGGGCCCAACATTCCGATCCATACATGACGACAGGTTACGGGATGATAAGTACCTTGCAATGAGTTTTTCAAAAACTTACGTACATATTTATCACTAGCTCGACGGTGAAGGAAAACATCGTGAGGAAACCCGCAGGTCTCAGAATTAATTCTCATTAATTCTCTCAGAATCAATTCTGAGACATGTGTAAACAGACCCGGTCCGGCGATGGGCTCACCACCTATCACGTTTAGGGGTCCAATATATCTCGTGAAATGTGGGTATATCCAGTAATGGAATACCTCTGCCTACCCCCTCGGGGATAAAAAAAGGCATTAGAAAGAGATTATATTTATATTATAAGTACCTTGCGCCTCTAGTGAGTGGTCAGCGATGCGGTTCAGCAACGAGAATTGATTGTGCTTGTTCAAATGGGGCTCCAGGAATGCCACGGGGAATGTCGAGCTGAAAGCTCCAAGGCAAGAACCCTGGGGAAACAGAAACAACACAAAATTGGTCTTTACCTGTGTTGTGTTACTTTACATTACTGTGTTATTATTACGCCGTAATGTGTGGTTACTGCATCGTCATATGTCGTAACTACATCTTAATGTGTCCTTACTAACTATGAAGTTAGTTCTTTGCCATGGAATACTCGTATCAGCACCGAAGCACTCTTTCTAATAACCGAGGGCCTTATACCTTTACACCATACGCTATTTAATGGAAATACCAACTATTCACCCGTGTATTTTTTGACGTCCTAAATATGACATAGGGTCGGGTTTCCCCACGATTTTCCCTTCATCATCCAACCAATGGGGAACTTTCACTAAAATTATATTAATAAATGATCTTAATAATTCAATAATGATAGTCGATAAAAGTGCATTCCTAAAAAAATGTAAAATTATGATTTTTTCGCGAAATATTTGAATTCTAATATGAGACGTAATTTGAAAAATCATTTAGCGACGAGTGACGTCACTCCATCACAAAGCGAAAAAGAGGTAAGGAAATACTTGTATGTTTGAAACGAATTAACTCAAAAACTACTGAATCGATTTCAAAAATTTTTTTACAGATGCTACATTATCCGCTAGTATTAAATAAAACCGAAAATATATTTTTTCTGAAAAAAATAATTTATTCACGTGCCATGAAAAATTTACTTCATAAGATGGGGAGTGACGTCGCGTCAAGCCGGTGGGCGTTTACGTGCGAACTTTGAAATGTCAATTTTTGATTTGCAATAAATACATTCTTTGTGCATATTTTAACTTTTCTCTTTGGTATCTTTATGTAGTCCTTAAATCTTTAAGATAAATTAAAAATAAAATTTTATGCAAGTTCCCTATTATAAATATGTATCTACGGAAGTTTATCGGTTAAGTAACATTTTATTAAGATAATAACTTATGGTACTAAAAACACATCCGCACTAGAGCGTTTTTTGTTTTTCTGAGTTCCTTTCGTTCATAGTACTTTGCTTACCAAAGCATTCTTGTTCCTTTCGATCTCCGTTTTCAGGTATTTCCTGTCGTGAGTGAGAGCAGCGTCCGTGCCCAGGGTGAACAGCGAACCGAGCATCTTGTACGAAGCCACCTGGATCTCGTCCACTGAAACAATACAATATGCCAAATGTAAGATAATTGTGTTAACAATTTTGCCAGATGTCAGATGATTCTGTAAAATGCATAAGATAATTGTGTAAAAGGTTAAATTTAAAAATTCGTGTAAAGTAATCTTTTACACAAATACTACTGAAGGGATTTTGATTTTACTTAAACATTAAAGCTTATACTTCAGAATTAGGTAAAGACTATGTTTTAAAAAGATATTGTGTAAAATACGGGTCCAGTTTTCCATTGTTAAGATAATTTTTTTTATCTATAAAAGCCTGCCTTTCACTCACTAATTAATCACAAAATATCAGAAAGTATAAATGCCAAACTTCAAGTTATTAAAGTTAGAACGGGAAACAACGGGAGCTGACTAGTTCACAAAATTTACAAATAAAAAATCCTTCCCGAGAGGAACCATGTGGGATACTACATTCCTTCTACATAACTGGGATGCTTACATTAACCGCTTAAAAGAAAATCGCCTAATAAAATTGAGCGTTCTTTATTTTTCACAGTATAGTTTAGGCTTATCAATATGTACAAGTAGGTATCGAAATATAGAATTACTTTTTGAATTTGAAACACGATAACAGATGTAATAAAATTATAATATAATAAAATGTACCAACCAAAAGTAGATGGACTTACCATACTAGTTTAATAATGGTGCATTATTTATACTTTTTTCAAGTATTCCTACTAAATGTTTTAATACACGCTTACACGGTAATGTTCACTAATTATTAATGAATTTATGAAGTTACTTTCCAGAAGATAAAATAACAAACACCTTTGTTTTATGGCAACTAATTATTTTTAAATTAACACATTAAAAAAACTATTATTTTAAGTTATCAGCTCAAAATATTTTTGTAAAACCCCGAGAGTAAATAACCGTCGGTGAATAGTCGAAATATTTTTATTTTACTTCAAGTAATGCTATTTAACTTTGATGGTTTTATAGTTTCCAGATACAGACCTAAACAAAGGGGTGAGTCAAATAGTTCGCCGAAATTCAGTCAAGAATGATTCCGTTTTTGTTGATGTCCTTAAGAACATTACTCGTGTCAACGGTGTCCTAGAGGATCTGATTTTGAATTATGAAAAACTTCAGAAAATATACAAAAGCCAAGAATCTTTAACGGAATTATCATCCGAAGATGATGCTGACGGGAGACTTCAATACAATAAAAAGTCAAGAGCAAGTTTAGTTCAAACTGTAAAACCCACGTTCTATTCAACGCAAATGTTCTTTTCTGAAGAAGATCCTTCACTGGTGAACTCCAAGCCTGAAGATGAACAATCGGTGGAAGATATTAAGAATCATGAAGAAGAAAAATCAGTCGAAGACAATAAGAAACCTCAAGAAGAACAATCACTAGAGGACAATAAGAAGTCTCAAGAAAAACATTTAGCCGAAGATAATAAAAAACCTGAAGAAGAACTGACAGTCGGGGATAATAAGAAGTCTCAAGAAAAACAGTTAGCCAGAGATAATAAGAAACCTGAAGAAGAACAGACAGTGGGAGATAATAAGAAGTCTCACGTCATGCAGATAGTCATAAAAGATAACAACACGACAAATGAGAAATACTTAAAAAAATTAAATAACAACAATAAAGTCAAGAAAAAACAGAGCGTTGCCTACGAAGACAGTTATGAAGTTTCTGAAACAGATGACGAACAACAGACAGTGACAAGTAGCAGCTATGAAAATTACGAAGAAATTCTAGCTAAGAAAATAACAAATAACAACAAAAATATTCCAAATGAGACTGACAAAAGAATTAAAATTCTAAACAATAAAACTTTAAAAGCAGCTATGCCAGTAACTGTAGAAATCCCCATTGCACACTTAGAACCTCTAAGATCTAAACCTGACGCAGAAAAGATGCCAACATTTCAAGAACCGCTTAAAGATACAAAGAAACCAAACGAAATCACGACTCAAAAAACACAGCCGCATACTTATAAAAAGACAATCATAAAAACTGAAGAGTTTAGAAACAAAGCTATATGGGACACAATTAGTGAGAATAAACCTGTACATCTTAAGACAGAACGTGAGATAATATACAGTAAGAGGTTAGGACATGGCGGTGCAGTTTTTGGACGAAAAAGTGACATGGGACCTAGTCTTCTAAAGTCGACAAGTGAAGAAAAAAGGAATATTATAAAGAAGGTTCTGTATTTAAATAATTATTTTTTGCCTATCTTGCGGAGTCAGTGATATGCACAGTGGCTGATAAAGAGCAAGGTCGGTTCCTGGTAAGAGCATATACCAATGAGTTTTCCACAAACTTACGTAAGAAAGAAAGAAAGAAAGAAATATTTATTTGTAAGTACATATTTATCAGTAGCTCGACGGTGAAGGAAAACCCGCAGACCCCAGAATTAGTTCTGAGCCATGTGTAACAACACCCCGGTCCAATGACGGGCTTACAGCCTGTCACGTTTATGAGTCCTAAAAATACACTGGTGAAGTGGGTATTTCCAGGAATCAAATACCTTTGTTCGCAGTGGTCGCCTACGGGAATAAGGTATGACTGTTTTTTTCTAATTTACACAATTTAAATATTACAGGAGGGAAAGGAACTGTCCTCAGCTTCTGTAGAAAATGATAAATTAATATCAAAGGAGCAATTCAAGACGAGGATACTCCGTGAGGCATACGGTGACGCTTGCCTGAAATTGGTTGTAAGGAAATGCTATAAGGTGAGAATTGTAACTAGCATACCAATGGATAGCGCGAGCCGTTGCTAATTGCATCTGTTCGTACAAATATTTCTCAAGGGATCACGCTATCAGATAAGACTACAAAATTAATATATATTTTTTTCAGCTTATAGATATCGACACCTCACTGCGAAAACTTGGGTTCCATAAAACTAAATATATTGTATGTGTACATAGTTTTGAAATACATACATTTAAATTTTAAAATAAAATTGCATTAAATAACAAACTCAAAAATATTAATGGAACTATTGGCACCAATTGAACCCAATCCAACCATACGTTGTATCTTAAGTCGATGCCATTTCGATGCAGGCTACCTATTAACATATTACTCCTACTATTATTACTAATTACTATTATTTTGAAGGCATGTAAAGAAGCCGGTAGAAAAACATGCCAGGAGCGTCGGTGTCAGATTGTTGTATCTCAAGTCGATGCCATTTTGATGCAGGCTACCTATTAACATATTACTCCTACTATTATTACTAATTACTATTATTTTGAAGGCATGTAAAGAAGCCGGTAGAAAAACATGCCAGGAGCGTCGGTGTCAGATTGTTGTATCTCAAGTCGATGCCATTTTGATGCAGGCTACCTATTAACATATTACTCCTACTATTATTACTAATTACTATTATTTTGAAGGCATGTAAAGAAGCCGGTAGAAAAACATGCCAGGAGCGTCGGTGTCAGATTGTTGTATCTCAAGTCGATGCCATTTCGATGCAGGCTACCTATTAACATATTACTCCTACTATTATTACTAATTACTATTATTTTGAAGGCATGTAAAGAAGCCGGTAGAAAAACATGCCAGGAGCGTCGGTGTCAGATTGTTGTATCTCAAGTCGATGCCATTTTGATGCAGGCTACCTATTAACATATTACTCCTACTATTATTACTAATTACTATTATTTTGAAGGCATGTAAAGAAGCCGGTAGAAAAACATGCCAGGAGCGTCGGTGTCAGATTGTTGTATCTCAAGTCGATGCCATTTTGATGCAGGCTACCTATTAACATATTACTCCTACTATTATTACTAATTACTATTATTTTGAAGGCATGTAAAGAAGCCGGTAGAAAAACATGCCAGGAGCGTCGGTGTCAGATTGTTGTATCTCAAGTCGATGCCATTTTGATGCAGGCTACCTATTAACATATTACTCCTACTATTATTACTAATTACTATTATTTTGAAGGCATGTAAAGAAGCCGGTAGGAAAGCATGCCAGGAGCGTCGGTGTCAGATTGTTGTATCTTAAGTCGATGCCATTTTGATGCAGGCTACCTATTAACATATTACTCCTACTATTATTACTAATTACTATTATTTTGAAGGCATGTAAAGAAGCCGGTAGGAAAGCATGCCAGGAGCGTCGGTGTCAGACAATAACAAAGGAGGAGTTCAAACGCCACTCGAAGACTGGCTGCATCAAAGAGTTCGAGGCCAAATCAGAAAATCTTAGAAAGGTTGGTGATGGTAAAGAAATTGAAGCCAAAATAACGGGTGAGGTCCAAAATAAAAACTTTTTCATTTCAAATTTCGGCCCGGTGCGCTAAACGAAGTTGCCGATTTCCGCCTCCGCCGAAAAGAAAAAAAAGTATACACCTCGGGAAGTAAATAAGAAAGCCTCAGATCACAGGCTTCGGCTTCGCCTCGGTCGACAATTACATGTGATATGAGACATTTCTTATTTTACTTCCCTAGGTGTGTAATATACTATTGTTTTATGGGGTTTACCGATTTTACATATATTTTAAATTTAAATTTTGGTAATTTTACGATTAACCCGAAGATTATAATTTAATTTAAAAGTCGATTGTTTATACTGCATTAAATATTGAATTTAATACAACTATCTTTCTAATACTATAATGCTTCTTCTTACTATGCTACTTATATTATAACCGCCAAAGTTTAGGAGGACGGATTGAATTTGTTTACTCTTTCACGCAAAATCTAGTGAAGGGATTATGATGAAACTTTACAGTAATATAGCTCATACATCATAATAATATACAGGGTACTTTTTATCCCACACCACAGGGTCGCGAGCAAAAGCTAGGGGTTTATAAATAATCAAGAATTCGATTCTCACATAATTCAATTCTTCTTTATCGGTAAAAACTATTTTTGTCTAAAACTCAATTTTAATGGATATGGTTGTATAAGCCCCGAAAAAAAATTATTTATTTATATATGTCATCTGAAAATTATCAATATAAAAAGGTGATTACTTAGGTAAAGACTTAATATTTAAAATTGAAAACAATTGAGACAACATTTTATAGAAATTTTACAGCACTGGCAATTATTATCAAGGGTTTATACAACGCGTAACAGAAAAAGCGCAATTCCTCACACATTCCAATTAGTATATTAAAATAAAAAAAATATGATGCAATCGAACTTGAGCTGTCTTATTTTTTTTTAAATATCGAGTAATAATAGCACGATTTCTATATAAATCACTAAATTCAGCTACGCTAATTCATACATACATACATATGCTCACGCCTTTTTCCCGAAGGGGTAGGCAGAAACAACAGCCCGCCCAACAATTCATTTTTGGCAAAAAATTAACACATATTAAAAATAGCTGAAATCGAATAAGTAGTCGATACTGAACAAACTAATTTCAGGAATTGCGCTTATTCTGTTACATGTTGTACATAAATTTATGTTTTGATTTAAGAGTGTCATTTCCTTTTTTAAATAAACTTGTTATTATTATTAAATACAGTTTATTTCATATAAATAATGCTTTGCTAATTTTACAGACGATTTCCATGACATCACGAGGAATGGTTATTTGGCAGCAGTATGCTCACCCCCACTGAGATCTAACGATAGCGATAACGCGGTTTGCATAGTTATTTAATTTACTTTTTGAATGTCAATATTTTGGAATAGGAATAGCTCAACCTGCTCTACGCAAGTACAGTAACTCCTCTATTTATAACATTAAATTCGCCACATTTGTTGGATTTGAAGAAAAGTCAAATCAATAGGACTTCCCCCCGTCTCTTATTCAAAATTTATTTAACTCATAGTAAGTCATATGAGTAATTAAGATGAAACAGATGAATAATTAAGAATATTACATACATAATTAATTTATAGTCAAAAATAAATAAATATTATATTCTAGAATTGAGTGTCTATAGGTAATTGGTAGACATTTACTTTTTCTCTGAATAACTTAAAATTATGAATGTTAACTTTTTAAGTGATGCATGGAATAAAAGGCTTTTTTATTTTTTTATTTTATTTTTATTTATTATTAAGTCATATGAGTGTTAAGTCCTACGGTGAAGTGGTACCAGGGATTATTATTTGGAAAATAGAATTATTTAAATTGGTTCTAATAGTGACGAGTATACCGTATATCAAATATCTGATCTTTAAAAAATACCTAAAAATATTTTATGTACTGAATGAATATATTCCACATAACCGACTGTACGCTATGGCTATTAATTATAATTATTATTGTAAACCTTAATTTACTAGTAAGACATGAGATTAAAAAGAGCTGCCCTTGAGTTTCTTGTTGGCTCTTCTCGGGGTACTGCATTTGGAACCAGCTACTCGTCGGTGGAGATGGGCTGGTGTTTACATTTAGATAATCTTCATGGACGAGTTTAGAGTGCCTTGTTATTAGACTATTGACTTTTCTAAGTATAAGTTTCAATTATCTACGGAAATAATTACATTTTCATTTTTAGAAACAGATGGGCAACGCAACGGTAACAAAAATGACTGGCGAAACCATCGAACTGAACATTCTGAGGGCGAAATACGAGAAGGCCTGCAGGAAGTCATCCCGGCGAAAATGCCTTTCCGCATGCCAATACGCGATCGGCAAAACATATAGCTCTGTAAAGACCTACGATTCCAAACAGAAGATAGCGTTCGAAAAGTATTGTAAGAAAGAATGTTACAGCGCTTACAAAGGGTACGATACAAAGAAAGACACAACGCTGGAGTCAACCGAGGGCTCGGATGGTTCGAGTTCCGATAGTGACAGTAAAAGTGACAGTAAAAGTGACAACGATAGTAGTGACAGCGACAGTAGTGACAGCTACAGTGATGAGAAAAAGAAACTATCAAACAAGACAAAAACTAAAGCAAAAACTTCTAAAAGTTCACAACATAAAAAGAAGACGACGACCACAGAAGCTCCCGACGATGCAGCAGATTCATCAGGTTCTGGCGGTAATAGCAACAGTGATGAGAAAAAGAATCTATCAAAACAGACAAAAACTAAAGCAAAAACGTCTAAAAGTAAAAAAGTTAAAAAAAAATCTACAAGTTCAAAAGATAAAAAGAAAACGACGCCCACAGAAGATCCTGGCGATTCAACAGATTCATCAGATTCTGGTGATACTAGGATGCTTTAGATATTTAGAAGTCAGAAAGTCCATATATTAATTTTAGGTAGATAGGCAAATCTACATTTCTAAAATCAATTCAAAATAATATTATTCTCAAAAAATTTCTTCAGGCAGATAGGCAAATCTACATTTCTATAATCAATTCAAAATAATATTATTCTCAAAAAAAAATCTTCACCCATCTGATATTGAATAGGTAATAATAAAAACAGTTGGATAACTATACTTGCAATGATGGCATCGTACTTTATGTATTCAGTAATATACCTACTTCCAAAATCGGGTTTTCATGTATAGAATGAGGCCCTGCGATACATGGGCGCCGGCAGAAATAATTTCCAAGTGGTGCAGATTTTAGTTTTCTTACAATCTTCGCCGTATTATGATTGTTAATAAAAAATTGAAATTTTAGTCAGAAACATCTGAAGCCCGGTTTATTTTATATTCGAGGCACTTATAAATTTCAAAAAAATATTTAAAACAGACGGCTTTATATTTCAATAATTCCTGTTGATCCCGAGATTCCCAAGGGGTGCAAGTGCACCACCTGGCACCCCCCTGCCGGCGCCCATGCTGCGATACCAGTGTCTTTGTTTGTTTTTAACGATCACACTGGTTCAACAAAGTCGGGCACAGCCTTTCCGTGACCTATGGCATTATAGTGCGGCAGTGGAATTATATTACGAGCGCTCCGAGTTTAGGAAGGCATGTTACACCAAGTCTTGTAACCAGTAATAAAATTATTCGTATTGGTCCCGTTTTTTGTTGTTTACGCACAGTGGAAGTCGTTAAGCCCCGTCAGATAGCCTTAGGATACTCGAAAAGCTCTGATAAGTGGCTACTAGGCTAACAACATCTTTCAACCACCTCCCTCACCTCACGTCTGTCGCCACCTAAGGCGCGGCACAGAGCTACCTGTCAAGCTATCTATACTTACTTATACTAATCCTACTAATATTATAAACGCGAAAGTTTGTATGTATTTATGTATGGATGTTTGTTCCTATTCCACGCAAAACTACTGATCGGATTTTGTTGAAACTTTACAGTTATATAGCTTATACATCAGAATAACACATAGGCTATATTTTATCTCCGTATTCCTACGTGAACGGGAATTACGCGGGTGAAACCGCCGGGAACCGCTAATAATATTATAAAGAGGAATGATTTGTATTTTTGTACCTTTGTTAGGCATAAACTCAAAAACTACTGCACCGATTTTAAAAATTCCTTCACCAATGGAAAGCTAGAATATCCCTGAGTGACATCACTAGGTACATAGTATAAAACAAAGTCGCTTTCTCTGTCCCTATATCCCTATGTATGCTTAAATCTTTAAAACTACGCAACGGATTTTGATGCGGTTTTTTTAATAGATAGAGTGATTCAAGAGGAAGGTTTTAGTGTTAGCATTGCACCCGTGCGAAGCCGGGGCGGGTCGCTAGTAATATTATAAAGAGGAAAGATTTGTATTTTTGTACGTTTATTACGAAAAAACTCACAAACTACTGGACCGATTTTAAAAATTCCTTCGCCAATGGAAAGCTATAATATCCCTGAGTAACATAGGCTATATTTTATTCCCGTAATCCCACGGGAACGGGAACTACGAGGTTGAAACCGTTAACCGCTAGTAGTTAGATAAGTGTACTCACAGAGCAGGTCCGCTCCATACTCGCAGTTTGCCAGATGGTCGAACTTCGCGGTGAGTATTGGCAGTAGTACACCGTTGATGTACGCTAAGGACGTCGACGTTTTCAAATGCGTGCCTCGCAAATGGGAGTATTTGCCCTGCGATAGAAAGCGAATATTATTAGTTACTTTAAAATCCTTCAAAAATCACCAATTGTCACGTTGCGGGATTCCAAAAATATACAGGAATGAACAACAAACACGAACAGAAAATATGACAAAATTCATGTAATTTGTATTCAAATAACTTTGTACAAAAGACAGACTTGTATATTTATTTTTTATTTATTTATTTATACCATGTACCAAAAAAAGTAAACATGGCGAACTTAATTCCTAAAGGCATTATCTACCAGTCAACCACCAGGCTAAGCAGAAATAATTTGGCGGAATGGGCAGTAAATAATAAAAATTATATTACTAATTAAGGAAACATAACCCTACGGTAAATCCTAATACTTATAATATGTTGATAAAATAAACATAAATACAAAAATACTTACATAAAATAAATATTAAGATAAGGATTAGTCTTTTGTATCCACATTTAAAAGTATTAGCATTTACTATAAGTTCCGCTAATTATTTTTTGGTCAATTCCGCCAAATTAGCCTGACAGTTGACTAGTAGGTCTTTAGCTTTGAGTATTAAACCAACCGGAGACGCCACTGACAGGCGTTCCCCTCTGCCAAAAAAAAGTGTCGGTCAATGCGCACACCTGTTAAATACAACTACTTTTTTTGAGTTCACGGAGTGCTTGGATTGATGAATGTATTTGTGTGCATCTAGTTCAAGCTAGCGTTTAATTGTTTTGTCAAAAAATGCGTTTGTTTTAACATTATTTGTGTTTGTTTCCTCGTCCCCCCCGCAGAAATTGGCAGACTTTTTTGCAAAGGAACTAGTGCGCGTGACGTCTCCTGTTGGTTTAATACTCAAAGGTCTTTAGGCATTCAGTTCGCAATATGTAAAATTTTCTTAATCAACAGTTAAAAAAATAGAGTCATACCTCTTGCAAATTGAGTATGGTATGCCCCAAGTCATCGGCGACGTTGTTGAAGAACGTAAGCATAGATGTCCTGATGAACTCGGGGCAGTTTTTCACGAGGGATTTGGCGTCGATGCCCTTCACCAGGACTTGGAGGCAGCGGACCGTGATACGAACGTCGGGGCCGAAAGCTGCTAATCTGTGGAAGCATATTCGATAGGAGCACCCTTTGGGTACCAGGCATAGTCAACGCAGAATTTCACATACATGAAACGTCGGGTGAGCACAATGTCAGATAAGCAAAATGTCAGCTAAGCAGAATGTCAGATAAGCAAAATGACAACTAAGCACAGTGCCGGATAAGCAAAATGTCAGATAAGCAAAAAATACAGATAAGCAAAAGTCATGTGAGCAAAACAACGGAATACCTTTAATCTGTTGTGCAATTTTGCATATGTGATTTTCTGCGTTGTTCCCGTCAAGCAGAGTGCCGGATAAGCAAAATGTCAGATAAGCAAAAGTCATGTGAGCAAAACAACGGAATACCTATATTCTGTTTGCGTATTTTTGCGTCTATGATTTTCTGCGTTGTTCCCGCCATAAACAAGGACTTATTATAGAATTTATAATGTGTAGTGCGCCTCAGTTCACTGTTTATTTAAAATTGTTTTCTGTTTCTGAAGAATTTATACTAACCGTGATCTGAGCAAACTGGCCAGTTTGCAGAAGAGAGCCGCAACCATTTCCTTCTCTTTCAAGCTGGCTGCCCCGACATTGTTGGTGGCCGTCGCCACCGCTATGAAGTAGTTTCGGTGCGTAGAGAAGTATTTCTCCATCAGAGGTAGTACAACCTGGAAGTCAAATGGTCTTTTACGACTGCTTCTTATGTGTTTAAAAACTATATACAGCTCTTGAGGCGTAACCTCAGCTTTGCGTTTCTGTGACTAAAGTATTAGTTGCGAGAAGCTATAACATTGTTTCAACAAACTCTTCTTCGGGTGGGTGTGGGGAAAAACTCTTAGCTCAGCAGTGGGCTGTTAAGAGTGGATAATGATGTCAACAAACATTTAGGGGTTGCAAACCCCATTTTTTTTACATCCCATCCCATTCCCACAAACATTTGGATTAAATAAGAAAGGCCATTTTGGTAATAATTTTTACTTGAGCATGATGCGTCTACTTCAAAATGGCGGACCGAATGTTTAGTCCCTGTACCACAAAACATTGAACGACAGCGCTTGATATCGCTAAAATATAATACGACTAATTAAAATAGCTTTTTAGTTTAGTATTACTCTTATCATTACTCTATTACCTACTTATTTATATTGGTTGGAATTGGTTAACTAATAACTGTCGCTACATAGCTCAATAGAAGTGTGTCAATTTACTTAATTTGTATCTTCTCGTGACGAGGATTGTAGACATCGATAACAAAGAAAAACCAAAGGCTGCACTTAATAGTGCAACGAAAGCACGTCTTGTATCTGTATAGACACGCTCACACTAAATATGCAAAGCAGAGCTTACGCCTTGTGATTCGTGCAATTTTTTTTTTTACATTTTACTTTTTATGGCAAAGCATGTGAGTGAACCTTTAATGATAGGTATAATGTTTTGTGTAAGCTTGAATGTGTTTAACTAGGTATATGTTTGTGTTGTATAATTAATTAATAAAAAACAAAATAGGTAATGGTGTACGCCCACAGTGTACCTTAATAAAATAATTACACTTCAACCAAAGATATTTTATATAAAAAGACGTAGATATGTTACTAGAGCGCGGAAAAGGAGGCCGACAAATGGGTAATTGACCTAATTTTATTGAGTCGCAATGTTTGCATTTTTCACCTAGTCGTATTTCAAGCGCAACTCTTAATAGGTAGCTGTCTCTTTCTTTATTATTCGTGAGCAGTGATAGCCGGTTAAAGACGGTTAAAGAGCCGGCTGAAAATCATCGAGGCTCGGGTTCGAATCCTGGCATGTACCAACGAGTTTTTCAAAAACTTACGTACATATTTATCACTAGCTCGACGGTGAAGGAAAACATCGTGAGGAAACCAGCAGGTCTCACCACCTTTCACGTTTAGGGGTCCAATATATCTCGTGAAATGTGGGTATATCCAGTAATGGAATACCTCTGCCTACGCCCTCGGGGATAAAGGGCGTGAGATTATATTATTATTATTATTATTCGTTCTAAGAAGTAAGTATGTACATGTTGTAGCCACGCGTAGCGGATCAATATTGAAACGCGCGCAGTATGAATATATCTCATCTTTACTTTAATATCTTTGACTATCAATATATCCAAGTTGGAACAATGAGTTTTCAAGAAACTTGCGGATCCAAAAATACACTGGTGAAAAGTTGGTATTACCAAAAATGGAAGGGTCTGCAAACCCTCGTGGATGAGGAATGGTGGTTAAAAGAATAAAAAGTACATCACAAACAATGAACAGTTAAAGCAGAGATGCATATGTTATATAATGGTATTTTTTGAAGCATTTATTGGCACTAATGGTTGTACCTTTTTGAAATACTTTAGTTCCGACTTGCTTTGCTTGTAATACAACAAAACACACATGATAAAACAATAAAAAAAGTAGTTATTCGCATCGATACGAGTATATTGAAAAACATCAAATATAACCTAAACGTGTAAATCGTTCATAGACATGTCTATGGTGTAAATAGTAAGTGTTTGTCCGGCGAGCTCACCAACCCGTCACGTTTTAGTGTCCGAAAAATACACTAGTGAAAAGTGGATACTTCCAGGAATGGAGTATAAGCTAGATTAGCCCCTCGTGGATATAGACTGAATGTATCTACACCTACACTAATATTATAAAAAGGATGTTTTTTTGTATCTTTGTTTGTGTTCAACAGAGTCCGAAACTATTGGACCGATTAAAGCTTAGTTTTCTGGGATGGGCTATAATTTTCGCACGGGAACGGGCTTACTTACTTCTACTAAAATCACTATCACTACATAGTATAAAACAGAGTCGCTTCCTGCTGTTTGTCTGTTTCTATGTATGTTTATATCAACTAACACTACGCAACGGATTTTGATGCGGTCTTTTTAATAGATAGAGTGATTCAAGAGGAAGGTTTTAGTATCAGCATTGCACCCGTGCGAAGCCAGGGCGGGTCGCTAGTTACATATAAAAGGAAAAACTGACGCCCGCATAGCCGAAATAAAGTTTAAAATCTTGCATAGAGATTCATTCAAAATTCATATAAATAAACAGTATACAATCGGGAAACGCCGCCGAGCCCTCACAAATTTATTGTAGATATTTATAGTATTAAAAGTAGACTTTATTCCAATTAAATAAGATTCACAAACCCGACTCACCTTAGAAAAGAACTTAATATCCCTTGTACTGGTCTTAAAACTGCTCCGCCTGCTAAACGTAGTCGATGGCTTCAACAATTTCATGTTAATCGTCGCCCTGTCGATGTACTGTATCAACTTCTCAAGCAACGAGTAAGCGAATCTTAGCTCTATTGCTACGCCCGTAGTGGTCTGTTCCGTATCGCTTTGGGTAGCTTTGCTGGGCCTGTGGAGCTTGTACCCTTGGTATTGGAGGTACTTGAGGAACTCTTGGGAACGTTCTCGATCCTTCTTCTTTTCCTTGTCAGTCAAAAGGTCGTAAGGCACCAGTTGTGGATGAATGCCGCCTGAAAGATAACTTGATTCACGAACTGGACCAATATATAGGTTACCTACTAAAATTATAGATGCGAAAGTAACTGTCTGTGTCTGATTGATTGTTATCTTTTCACGGCTACCGGTGGACTGATCATGATGAAATTTGGTAGGACGGAAGTTTACACGTTGAGGAATGACATAGGATACTTTTCGTCAGGAAAAACACATAATTCCTAGGTGACAGAGTCGAAACAGCTACTAAATTACATTAATAAATTATTGCGTCAAACTGAAATCTCTCAATTTTCGAATTTTAGTAACCTAACCTAACATAACATTAAATATTGTCCTTTACCCCCAGAAAAAAGTCCTTGCAAAGTTAAGGTTGAGGGACAACAGTTACCATCATAAATTGAACTCTATGTAATTGAATTAAGATTCAAAACCAAAGAAAATTTTAACAAACCTGTGCCTTTATATTATAATATACAATACCCCTGTCGTGGACAAGGCCAGTGCCTACCTATTACCATTCATACCAGCTCTCGCATTTGCTTCTTTCATCGTACTTTCATTCATCATACTGTTCTATCTTTTATGAGTCATCTTTCTTACTTTTGTGCATGGGATTAGCACCTATTTACCCATGTATCCTATGTATGTATATCTTTACTTTAATCTATTTTCTAGGTTTAGGGGGAGCATATACAGGACGGGAAATAACTGGACTATAAAAACGTGAGTTTTTCTTATGCTGTACAATTTTCTTAACTTAATTTTTATTTTATTTTTTTATTCTTATTAGCAGTTGTGCTGAGACTCTAGCCGTTTCATTCACATTATGTTCTTACTCTAGTAACTAAGTTTTTTAGTTTTAGTCTAGTTATAGCATTGTGTGGATGAATAAACGTCTTATTTATTTTTTAATTTATTTAATAAGACTACATTTTATTAATCAGTTATGAACCGCAGGTTCCAATTGGAACCGAGACACAATTAAAAATCTATTGTGTCTGTGATTCATGGTCTGAGAGGTTAACCTCTCAGACCATGAATCACAGACTCACCACCATTGGTGACCAGTTCTTCTTTCTTCTTCTTCGCCCAGATGTCGTGAGCGTTCTCCGCCAAGCGTTCAGCCATGTTCTGCATCTCCCTCGAGAGCGTCAGATTGGTCATATCCACCGGGTGGGGGTTGTAGTTGAACGGCGTCGCTGAGTCTGTCTGTGTGGGGGAGGATATATTATATTTCTATATCGTGATAATATTGTTTTCATCTCTCCAGGCGGTAAGCGTCAACTTTCATCCCACTGCGCTAAACGAAGTTGCCGCTTTCCGCCTCCATCGAGCAGAAAAAAGTATACACACCTCGGGAAGTAAATAAGAATGCCTCAGATCACATGTTTGTAGACTTCGGCTTCGCCTCGGTCGACCATTACATGTGATCTGAGACATTTCTTATTTTACTTCCCTGGGTATGTAATATACTATTTCTAATATCTTCTGTAAATTTTGCAGTAGATAGTGCTAGTAGGCCACGTAGTAAGCTAATTTGATGTGTGCTTTGTGAGTCTAGTCTTTGATAAATGATAACATTCCAATTTTGATTTAATGGTTAGATTGACTTTAGGTTAGATTGGGTTACAAAAGGAGATATTAAGTAGTATATGAGTTTTTTGGTGATATTATAGTTAAGCAGAACGTTGCGTAGGCTAAAAAAATATAACTTTCCGGTCTTATTATAAAATACCGTTTATTTAATCAAAAACATTTCATTTCGCCTCACCATATACATAAGGTGGGGTAAGCGGGAAAAATAACAGCTTTTCCCGTACGGTAAGCACGGTAATCTTGGGGTAAATGACAATCTACTATTGTAGTACCAATCAACATGCTGCATGCTGCTGCAGATTATTGGTAATAGCGGTAAAGTTGGTAAACTTACCACGAGATCGGGGGCACGCTGATGGAGGCGGGGATATGAAAACAACGAACATGTAAACATGTGTGCTGGCATGCTTTGATCGTGGGACGACAACTTAACAACAAGATATGGCTATGCTTTTTAAAAAATTGAAATGTCAAAAATCGGCGAGTTGCGATTGGCCATAATATCTATAAAATAATCTATGATTCAGATCTACTCGTGAATGTTGACCCAATGTTCCTGCGTTATGAGTCTATCCTTGACTATTGTAAGACAAACGTAAACGCAACGAATCTAGAATAGAAATCTCTGATACAACTGTAGATCTTAAGCTTAGTAAGTACTGTAATTTGTATTTTTTTAAATTCGACTAAAGGTGAAGCGAAAATTAAAAACGATTTGTATTGATTAATTCAAACTCCATATACCTACTATGGCAACAATTTTTTTTTTACGAAAAACACTTTTAAATTAAGCTACTTATTAATTCCATCTTCGATAATCGTGTTGGTTTTGAAGGGGAGTGGGAACAACATCTATAAAAATGTAACAAACAAAGAACCAGAGATAAAAACAGTCCATTCATACAATCATGCAATATGGTGTAAAGTTTTAAATATTTGGATATGTGTGGTAGAATGCATGCATGTTTAATTGTTTACCATATCTTTATCCTTTGCTTCACCCTTGTTTGCGCAATAGGAAAATGTTTTATAAAAAATACACTTCAAATATATATAATTCAGACGTCGCTAAATCATCAGTGAATATAATATGGCTTGTGCACTCTATACATTTAAGGATTGTTTGGATACTTCTCAGAAATCAAATACCCCTAACGCCTAAGAGATACTATTTACCTACCAGCTTACTGCACTTTTATTACTAACATATTATTAACAGCTACTTACGTAAGGTACTTTTAATAATGTTTTAACAGAACTAACCCTCACCCTTTATAAATGAGATTTGTTTATTCTGTGCACACATCTTGTGAGTTGTAATCTAGTTTAAAAATTTTACTATATAATTGTAAAACTCTCTATTTGAGTGTAACTTGTTTTGTAGACCCAGAGGGAGTGTAATGTTTTCCAGGTGTATTTTTCCTTGTGACCTGTAGCCCTTACTGTTTGCGTATTCGAAGTGCGAGTGTGTGGTTAGATTCGTCTTAATCTCTGGAGTGTCTTAGGCTACATTTTTACATTACTGCAATAGACGGATGGTCAGTAGGTCCGTCTACTGAAAAGTATATTTGTTACTTACGCCTCCCGACTTGGACTGGCGCCGCATTGAACTACGGTTGGTGCTTGGGATGTCCACTTCGGAATGCTCGACCGACCATCCGATGGCGAGGAGGGCCTTGAGAGACTCTCTCACCGGCTCCTTGTAGCGCTCCTTTTCCTGTATAGACAAAAAGGATCATTGTTAGTGGACTTGAATGTGTCAAAATGTACTAAGTCACTTTGGATCTTTACAGAGCAACCTCAAAAATTAAAGCACCTATTCAATTATTTATTAGGAATTACAACAGCTGTTATATAATGTTAATGTGTATACTATTTTTATACAAACATCAGAAGGCTTAATTTATTTAAAGTTATTTCAGCTCGTAATTCCAGCGATTGACTCACAATTTCACTCTCACTATTTCTAGAAAACAAAATTTGGACCTATAAGCGTGACAAAAAAATCCTGTAACGTTTTGTTGCAGTAAAATTCTGATTAAAATGGTATAGAAAATGTCATTCATTTTTGCCAGTTACATCAGGCAGTCTTCATAGATGTAATAACTGTTGGTAAGCGATTTGCCTAAAAATTTAAATAAAAAGGTACTCACGTAGTCATTGAGCATGTTGTAAGGTTTAAGTCGTGGATGGCTCTTCTGGCTGTCTGACCAATTCTCGCCGTACACCCAACCGTTTTCGATTTTCCTGTATAGAACAACAACATACTTTATTCTGTACTAGCTTTTGCTCGCGACTTCATCTGCGTTTCGGAATAAAAAGTAGACTACTTCATTTCGCACGTACGCAAAAAATTACATCATCTGTTTGTGTGAAAGAAGGAACCAATTAGCATAACATACTATTTTATTCTTTTAAATAGTGAGACTCTAGGTCTGTTTAATGCTAACATTGTTACAAATTTTGATAAAGGCTTTATGTTTCCTAAATAAATAAATAAATAAAAAAAAACTTTTCTCGCAGCTATTCTTTTATTTAAAACCAATTGGTACCAGGGATATGCTTGAGAGGAGGGGGTCACTTCGAAAGGAATATCGTTACTATTATAATTTTCGGCCTATATACTCTATAACTTTTATTTTTATACAAAAGAAAAAAAAACACGGGTTGCACTCCGGGAGTGCCGGCAGAAGTGAAAACTTGATTATCGATTTCGGTGTTACAACACTATTCTCCAACCGTCTTACGGTTTTTCGATCAGCACACGTGACCTGACGCGAGTTTCACAGTTTTTACCCATCCCACAAAAGTGCTCAACACCGCTAAAGAAGTTTTCACTTCAATAAATACAAATTACCTAGAAGCCCATGCATCATGATAGTGTTCTGAGAACTTCTGCACAATGGTATTGAGGTCATTGTTGAGCGCAACAGTCGACGTGTTGATGGGCTGCGGGTCATACTGTGGATTGTCTGGACCGCCTGCAATATTAATATAAATGTATAAGTGTTATTCTTCTTACGTATATACTGGATGATTTTTTTTACCGTCTGGAAAAAAATATGACGTGTAAGGTATCTAGAGCCGAACTTATACACGAGATTAATTCTTAAATACAGTCATGTTTAGTGAAATTTACAAAATCTAGAAAACTACGCACAGTACTACGCGCAGCTGGCGGTTGTAGGTAGATTGCGCATAAATGGAAGCTACGAGCCTGTTTCTTTTTAAAATACTATTTCAAATATCTCAGTGTGTATTATTGACTACAATTGAGTAATGTATATTAGTTTAGGCAAGAAAAAAAAATTTTGAGAAAAAAAAATTTTTTTAAGTAACATTTCCAAATGAATCTATTTCACTTACCTATCATACCACCTTTTTTTTTCTAGACGGTAAAAAAGTCACCTTGTATTTATCACTACCTTGATGGTGAAAGAAAAGAGCGAGTGAAAACCCGCATGTCCCAGAATTAATTCTGAAGCATGTGTTACAGACCCGGTCCGGCGATGGAGTCACTTATCCCAAGGTTATACTGGTGAAATGTGGTTATTTCCTGAAATGGAATACCTCTGCCAAGCTCCTCCGGGATGAAGGGTGTGAGATTTTATGTTGTTCGTGTAGATTAAAAAAGTAAACCTTCGAAATTTGTTTCCTCAAATTATACTCTTGTCTTTAATAAATTGTATAAAAAAAGTAAGGCATTAAAGGTCAAGAGATTAGAATAGGCCAGTTTATACTAGTATTCTATGTTTATACTATGACAATTCCCGTTTACCCCAAACGTGTAAGTGGATTCCCTTTTACCCCAAATGTGTAAGTGCATTCCCATTTACCCCAGAAGGGAAATGCGAGATTACATAACATAACTCACCTGAAGAGTGTGTCTCTTTTCCATAGAACTCGTCGTCGTAGTTCTTAGATAGCGAATAATCAGGCGGTAGAGCACAACCTGAGAAACAAATATTGTAGAAAAAATAATTATGTTAGACGCAGACCTAAATACTTGTAAGTCAAATTGCTGGTGTTATCCTAGAAAATTTAGTTTGTAATGAAATGAGGCAATATTTACAAATTTGAAAAGCTAGGTTGACTAGTAACCGATTTTTGATGATCTTTTAAAAACTGTCAAAGAAATATGGTATTGTTGATTCATTATTTAAAATGGTTTCTATAAACCTTTATTATATCCGATTTTTTCTCTGCAAATAAAACGGGTTTAGTGCTAGTAAAAATACAAAATTTTATCCTAGTCGTTTTCGAGATACACGATATATAAAAAAATGCTTGTTCAATAATATTAGATAAGGTTGGCTGGGTCCGTAGCTACGAGGAGGAACACCCCAGGGTCTTGAGGGGGTATGGCAACATTAGGTTGCAGAGCCCCACATAATCCCCGGCCTCCCCGGGTCAGGTGCGTATGCAATAATGCATTTTTCCTGGGCAACGAAATAGTATATTTCATTACAAGTGCGGAAAGCCTGTCAGTGCAACAAGCCGAGGCGCAGCCGAAGGTGAGAGTTGACAGTCGGAACAAGTTGCAATGACGGTTCCGCACGTGTACTGAACAACTATTTTTAACAAAAATTAAGCAATTTTATAAAATAATAAAAACACAATAAACTCAACTAACATTTTTGGAAAATGGCGCCAAACGTAAAAGAATATAAGCAGATATTTTTTTTTGTTTTCTTCACCCATTCTGGATAGGCAAAGGGAACTGATCATACAGCCAAGTCTTCAGTAGATTTTTTTTATTGATATGTAATGAAAATTAAATTTAATGAGATGAAATGAAATGAAACCTAACTCAACTCATTGAATCAAATCATTAAATCTGAAATTGAAACAAATTAGTAGCTTTTTTTTAGAAATATTTGCATAAAACTTCTATGAACTTTTTTTAGTAAAAACTTCGTGGTTGGTTTTTTAATAGACATTATTTTAATAGTTGGGAAAGAAAACGCACGAGTTCGAAAAAGGTAAAGGAAAAGCTCGAGTGCGTATTAACCCACATCCCGAACGCTATACGTCCCTGCAATACGCCAGTTTTTGAGCAACTGTATTAAAAAAAAGGTTTCTCATTGTCACCGATGGCGATGAGGCAGGGCAGCGCCTTCCCGAACAGCTCCGGGTCGTAGTCCATCTTGCTGAGCGAGTCGAAGATGTTGGAGAAGAGCATCATGGTCAGGCGCTTCTCCTCGTCCGAGGACGCCCCGTAGACGCCCTGCCCGGGGCCCGTGCTGCCGTAGTACTTGGCGCAGCGCTCGTAGTGCAGGGTCAGCAGCTGGGGGAGACGCACATTATTGCAACGCAAAGAGATTTAAATATAATAGGACATAGAGGGGGCATTGGGAATATTTTCATACAAAACTTTGAAGCCTAAGCGTCATGTCCTTCTTGTCATGTCAGTTAGTATGAACGCGATCTGTCATTCTTTAGAAATTGTAATAGACTTATTCCACTTGGAATAACTTTTGACTTAAAATTTTCCTCGCTTTGTCCCCTCTATGCCTTATTATATTTTAATCTCTTTGTTGGAACGAGAGGGGGCTGGACGGAAAAAATTAAGACCAAAAGTTGTAACGACACTTTTTGCGCGGGTTTCTCTATCTGTCTCCCTCTAGCAAGCAAGCCAGTAAAGCGAAAGATTATACTGGATGTTTTTTTATACCGTCTGGAAGAAATATAACGTATAAGGTATCTAAAGCCGAAGTTATACGTGAGATTAATTTGTTAAATATAGTCATGTTGAATGCAATTTACCAAGTCTTTTACCAAGTCAAGATTATATATATATATAAAAAACAGGCGGTATATAAGTTTCATACCAAAAAAATATATATGTTTTATGTGTTTGAATGAATGAAAAGTTATAATGAATTAAAATTTAAAAAAATCGCAGTACCTAAAACACGCCAACAGTTTCCGAACAAACCCGAGCGCGTTTTAGCACTTATCTGATATGGTGTTCTTGTTATAGTGACGTCACACGCACTCATAACATATCACTAATTATAACAAACTTGGATAATTTATTCAGAAAAATAAATTCTTTCTTACTTGTCCTTAATAACAATTTTACAGTGAATGTTTACCCCTTACTCTCTACCACTTATCAACTCAACTCACCCTCAAAGCGACAGTCGTGTACTCAGACAGTCTCGAAACGTCGACGGTGAGTTTCCTTAGCAATTTCAGCAGCATGGCGGGCTGCATGGCAGACGTTAGCGCCACCAGAAAATCCGACACTGCCTCACGCTGCCCCTTGGTTAGCATGCGGTTCTTTGACAATCTGGGGGAAATAGTTATTTACGTTATAACGTCTTATAAAGCGATGAACGCCGGCTGCACGCACGAACGTGCAAGCGAGAGCATAGAACAAGCGATAGAGAGGCACGATCGGCCAATCATTTGGCTTGTGACACATCTATCTCTCTTCCACTCTAGTACGCAATTTTTCATCAATGTTTTTTTATGACAATTATATAAGTACATATTAATTCATTTTCAGTAGGTTGGCAGAATGGTTAGAATTTTGAAATCTTTTTCCACACTAGCGGGCAAAATGCACTTTTGCACTCTGATTTCAAATGACCTAACATTATTTTTCCTAGCTTGTGAGGTAGAAAATTTATGTTTTTCCTGTCACCAAAGTAAATGTCTTTCTTTCATTACCTATAAACAGTATGCAGCGTGGCATCCAGCAAGCTGGCGTAGTTCTCAGCCTCGTTGTAGAAGTAGGCGTGCTTGATGAGCAGAGGCAGGATCGAGTTGCCGATGTACCGGTTCATAGACAGCGCCATGTCCGATTCGCAGCCGTCGTTCTGTTGATGCAAAGGAATAAAAAATAATAGGACATAGAGGGGGCATTGGGAATATTTACATAAAAAAATTTGAAGCTTCAAGCGTCATGTCAGTTAGTCTGAACGCGAGCTGTCATTCGGTCGAAATTGTACTAGACTTATTCCACTTGGAATAACTTTCGGCTTCAAATTTTCCTCGCTTTGTCTCCTCTATGCCCTATTATATATTCTATTTGTGTTGATGCAACCATTATCATTAAGGTATAACAGCAAAATCAAACCTTTCTAATCAACACTTAGAGGGAGGGGGCCCGCAGATAATATAAGTTTTTTTCCGTTTTTCCGTTCCCGTGGGAATTCTCACTTACGTCACTTGAGTTTTTATGTTTGTTGCTTCAGAATTTTCGACTGGGTGAACCGATTTGGAATTATCTTTGATTTATTTGAAAGCTGGTGCTTCCAGATTGGTCCCATTTTAATTTCGTCCAGTTCTGACAATGGCATCCACGAGAAACCCCTATAAGTCTTAAATTTGCATTAAGTATGTGCGTGACAAATGGACGAATAACTCAATATCACGCCAACCGATTTCAATGTTTCTTTTTTTAACCGACTTCAAAAAAAGAAGAGGTTCTCAATTCGACTGTATTTTTTTAGTGTTATCCGTTGAAGTCTGTTTTTTACTCTTTATAGTTCTATGTTATATATGTATATAATTAAATAGACAGAACATAGTCTAGAGTATAGAAGAGACTAGAGAACAGCCCTCGATTTCGATTTATGAAAATGAAATGTACATGTGTCTTCTGTACCGTCCAAGATCTCGAAATCTAACATAAAAAATTAAGTTAAAATTCCTGTTTCTTTTTCAAATTCCTTAAACCGTTTCGGAGCCTATAGACAAATCTTAGTGACCTATTGAAACTAAATTTGAACGTGGGAGAGCCATGCTTCGGCACGCTTGGGCCGGCTCGACCGGAGTGATACCACGGCCTCACAGAAAACCAGCGTAAAGCAATGCATTGCGTTTCGTTGAGTGAGTGAGGTAACCGGAGGCCCCAATCCTCCCTCCCCCTCCCCACCCCTCCCCCTACTCCCACCTCAAAGGTCGGCAACGCAGTCGTGACTCTTGAGCTGCAGGTGTCCATGGGCGACGGACGTCACTTACCATCAGGTGACCCGTCTGCTCGTTTGCCCCCTTTTATATCATAAAAAAAAAATTATAACAAGACTTACCCGGTCCAACATGGTGGCAGCCCTCAAGTCAGGCAAGAACGCCTCTTCTAGAAGTCTATAGAACAACTCCTGGGTCTCTATGCCGTAGACTCGCTCCAGGAACAGGCCAACGCTCTGCTTGTGGCCTGGGATCAGTCCTGATGGCATGTCTGGAACATAAGAAAAAAGTGAAATACGTTACAAGAAAATGTTGGGAGCCTATGCTCACGCATTTTTCCCGAAGGGGTAGGCAGAGATAATAGTCCGCCACCTGCTACGATCCTGGCATACTTCTCGCGCCTCATCCACATCCATTAATGTTGGATGTTTTTGAGAATAAATAGTGTGAATTTTAATAGTTTGAGTTTCTTTCTGTTTCTGCATTTGGAACCAGGAACTCGTCAGTGGAGATGGGCTGCTGTTTACATTTAGCCAATATTCATGGACCAGTTTAGAGTGCCTTGTTCTTAGACTATTGACCTTTCTAAGTGTACTTTTCGTACCTACAGAAAGTATATGATTTTTGACTTTACAGTAACCAAGAAATCTCAGAATAGGAACGCAAAACTGTATAGGAAAAACATTGTCAAATAAAAAATAATTTCTCTATGTATCTTTTCACTGGAACTACACTTCAATCAGTATAAGAAAGGTAACCTCTTTCGATTTTAGGAGCACAAAATACTGTCTCCATTCATAGACAATCTTGAAGAAATTAGACAAGAGATTTGTCTTCCTTCTATGACAGTTGAATGAATGAAGACTTATGTCTCGAAAATGACGTCATCCGCGCTTAATCGGTAACAAGACAACGATTTAACTCGCCCAAGACATACTATCTATCGCTTTCGTGCTGAGTCGCCAGTAAGTAGGGTTTTTGATAAAAAATATGGGCTTTTTGGCGGGAATCCGAAGAGACGTTAAGCTTTTTGTATAATTTTCATTTTGCTGTATATTTCGGGTTTTGACTCATATTAGTGGTAGTATACTATGTGGCAAGTGTCCGTGAAAGTGTGCAGTGACTGGATAATTCGATAAAATGCGAGGAATAAACATTTTTTGATTGCCTCAAGAAGTCACAATGAAATCTTCAGTAAAAGTTCTATCATTTTACTGTTGATAACCAAGGGAGGGATGTAGAAAGTTTGGAAGACACTGAATTTTTGTGCGTGGTCTCTGAAGCAGAGCTATTTAAACCATCCAACATTTACTTTTGAACCTATTCCGTTGAAATGTGCCTAACCAGACTTGGGCCTCTCCTCGCCGGCCGCTGGGTTGTTGAGCGTGAACCGGAGGCTCAGCACTCCTTGGAGGTCCTCCAGGGGCACCAGGGACCGCAAGATGGCGCGGGCTCGGAGGGACTCGTTCTTGCCCTTCAACCAAATTAACATTTAAGTTTTACTAGCGGGTGACCAGCGGCGTCAACCGGGCGTACCCGATATATTTCAGATCTTATGGGAATTTAAAAAAATCCTACAGGGAATTCACCAAAATCCATTCTTATCCGACGCCTATGTTTTAAAAGGAATCTACTGTCTAAATTTCATGTTTCTAGCTTCAGTAGTTTCAGCTGTGCACTGATGAGTCAGTCAGTCAGGTTATTTCTTTTTATAGTATACTAGCGCTTCTGTATGGTTTCACCCGCGTCGAGCCCGTTCCCATGGGAATACGGGATTAAAATATGTTACTCAGGAATACTGTAGTTTTCCATTGGTGAAATAATTTTTAAAATCGGTCTAGTAGTTTTGAGTTTATTCGTAACAAACATACAAAAATCTTTAATCTTTATAATATTAGTATAGACTATCGATTCACCCTCGCTTTGCTTTAGTTTGTTTTTACGACATCACAATACATTACAAATCATTGAAATTCTCGGATTTCGTCTACTATAATATATGTACATGTATTGTACATAAACCTTTCTCTTAAATCACTCTGTTTATAAACATTCCGTTCCGATCCGTTGCTTAGTTTAAAAGATCTAAGCGTGCAGACGGCGGGAAGCTATTTTTTATACTACGTAGGAAATAAGGGGATAAAATATAGGCTATGTGTTATTCTGATGCATAAGCTGTATAACTGTAAAGTTTCATCAAAATCCGTTCAGTAGTTTTTGCGTGAAACAGGAACAAACATCTTTCAACTTTCGCATTTATAATAATAGGTCTTTACCTATGAAATTGCCGTTCTGCAGTACTGGCCATTTCAAATCAAAATAATTTTTGTTTCCCTAAGAATTCTATTTTATATTAATTTTATTCTAAAAACATGGAATTCTTTTTCTTAAAGTAGTCAGTTCTTTATTGATTAGTGTTACATCGCATTTCAATCTTTTTCGTCATCATGGATACGTTAAAAATTCCCGTTATTATGGGATATTATTAGTAGTACTGACCAGAGCGATGACGGATGCGTCCGGCGCGCACCTCCCCAGCAGGTCGACGAGCGTGCAGTAGAAGTTGAGGATGGCCGCGCCCGTGTCGATGTAGTCCTCGTCCTCGTCCGACTCCGGCAGTGGGTGGCTGAACTGGGACAATGAAAAAATATATGTATCTCAGCCTTTTATCCCCCAGGGGGTAGGCAAGAGGTATTCCATTTCAGGAAATACCCACTTTTCACGAGAATATTCGTAATATACTGGAATAATGTAATACAAATTTAAAAAAAACACGCCATAGCCCCGATAGGGTAGGTAAAGGTATTATTGAGTTGTCACATCATCATTTTTAGTACTAAATTGCGACACTTTTTTGGTTGTTTTAATATTTCACAAATTGCTATAATTGAAAAATTAAACTAGAAATATATTTTTAGAGGTTTTATGGAATAATCTTAGTAGTAATTAAATGATCACTCGCAATTTAATTTCGATGCAGTCAAATACTCTATTCTAGGTGGTGTTTCAGGTTTCCTTATAATGGTTTCAGAATCAATTTCAAAAAGAGTCATTTATTCGTCACGTCAATATTGTCGACAGTGACACTATTTGATATGCGTTGTTCTGCCAGTTAGGGTGTATCAGATACAGTATCGCAACAGCGTATTATTTGCACCCAAACTAGCCATCAATATACATATTTACTTATAGGTTCGCTTATACAATACTCAATACACAATATTACAAAATAACATCCAATAGTTTAATCAGCTAAGAACCGCCCGGTTCCAATTGGAACCGCGACACAATTCCAAATCTATTGTGTCTGTGATTCATGGTCTGAGAGGTTAAGCTAAGTGCAGTGACCATTTACAAGTAAAACAGTATACATTATAATAAAGACAGACACATCAGAACGATACAAATGTACCAACTTTAGATGTCCTACATTTATTGTACACCCAATTAGCAAAGACTGTTGCTATATCTGTCCTACTCACGGTGACATCTCCGTCCTGCTCCATCTCTCGCAGCTTCCGGCGGTCAGCGATCCGCTCGCTCATCTTGTTGGCGTCGACGATGGCCTTGAGCAGCCCCTCGCCTTCACCACGCAAAGCCGGCCCAAGGCATTCAGGTCGCCGGATCAGAAGACGGATCACTAAGTTCGCGTTTTCTTCTACGCTTTCGCCGTTTACCTGGGGAATTTATAAATAAAAATTAAAAAAATCTCACGCCTTTTATCCCCGAGGGGGTAGGTAGAGGTATTCCATTACTGGATATACCCACATTTCACGAGATATATTGGACCCCTAAACCTGATAGGTGGTGAGCCCGGCGCCGGACCGGGTCTATTTACACATGTCTCAGAATTAATTCTGAGACCTGCGGGTTTGCTCACGATATTTTCCTTCACCGTCGAGCTAGTGATAAATATGTACGTAAGTTCTTGAAAAACTCACTGATTTTAGACCGGCTCTTTAATAGTAAGGCTATCACTGGGGAATTAATTCATAGTGTTATCGCGTAGTGTGGTTAAAGATACCGCTTCTCATTCGTCAGGCTCGGATTAGAAACGAGGGCTTGTACCAGTGATATTTTCGTATACTTACGCACATGTAGACGGCGAAGGAAAACATTGTGAGGAAACCCGCAGGTCAAAGAATTAGTTCTGAGACGTGTGTAACCATAGATTTAGTATACTTAGATTGGCAATGCGAAAGAGAAAGAAAATAGGTACCCGAGATAGCGAGCGGTAGATAGACGAGACCATTTTCGTAAACGTTACGGGGCTATACCGGGCCGACGTCAGTTGTGAACGAAACAAATCTCGCTTATTTTAATTAATCTCGCGTATTAAAAGAGTAAGTTTGATGTTTAATAGACGTAAACAGCTATGGTTACGTGTGCAGTACCGGTTGTAATTCATCTAGGAAAGAAAATCCAAAGAATTAGTCATTTTACATGTGAGTGCGATTGAAAGATTTAATTCTCTAAATTCAATGATTATAGAAAACTGAAAAACAAACCGTGCACAAATAGATAGGTAATAACATTGCTTTTTATTATATAAATGTTCTGAATGTGTAAGAATTGATTTAAGCGAAAAATAAAATACGTGAATTTCTTGTATTTCTAACCTCAATTTTATAGTGATTGTCGTAATATCGAATAACCACATTTCAATAACGTGACTGGCAAAGGTATTAACTACACAATATACCACACGCCCATTTGTTATCGAGAGCTACAAGTTTAGGGAGAGCACTATTTGTCTTGCACACATCCACGTTACACGCACAGAAGTGTCAATTTTCTAGGTCTCGCCGTACTGGCTCTATTGCCAATCTTTAACGTTAGTATTTTAAATCTATGTGTGTAACAGACCCAGTCCGGCGATTGGCTCACCACTTATCACGTTTATGGGTCTTTGGAAGAAATCGCTTAAATCGATAAGACCGCCCATTATAGTTTTCTTTTACCACTGTCACCTGTTGCATATTTTTATTGGTGTACAATAAAGAGTTGTTACTTACTGACTTAGCCAGAGAGGCTGATACTCACCCAGACGCAGAACCTGAGGAAGTCGAGGTACCGTTCGCCCTCGACGGGGTCCCATCCGAGGTCCGGATAGCCCTTCTCCACCAGCTCAGAGTTGCTCTGAAGCCCGCAGCGGGACAGATACACCGCTATCTTCTCCAGGTAGTGTTCCCTGGGGGAAGTGTCGTACAATATAGTACTTTCGACAACGATAGTGGAGAAAATCGACTTTGATGTGGATAGGCTTTCACCTGACCAATCAGGGTCAGAGGGTCACTAGGCAGTCAAATGAGTTAGTAAAATTTACTATAGAAAGAAAATGTACTGGATACTGAACTGTGACGTCATAATTCATAATACTTTTGTAATTGTATTAAAATTTGGTATAATTGTAAAATCAAAATCGAAATGTATTTTTAAAGGTGTTTTGGGAAAATCTTTTAAATAATGTGAAACCACGCGGAACTATGCACGTAAGTATGTAACCAGGGCTCGTACCACCATCTTTTAAACAAGCTTAAAACAGTATTGTTTTAGTATTGCTATCTTCATACCATGACGTTCTTATAAGGTAAGCTTGTTTTAATATTGTTTTGTGTCAAATCAATAACTTGCATTCTTTAAGCTTGTTTAGGAACAATGTGCAAATTGATCACGGTATTTGAAAATGAGGCAACATCTCGTTATGGAATAAAAATTTATGCGACAACCATTCGTTCTTTTACATCACTTTGTAGGAATGAAACAAGATTTTTATAAGAGGTAGTGTGGTACGAATCTGAGTAATGTTGTTTTAAGCTTGAAACAAAACGTTCTCGAACTATGATAGTTTTTTAAGAGGTGGTGGTAGGCCCCCAGGACTCGATAAAAGCATACCTCAAAGCCAGGGCCAGTTCCGTGTTCTCCATGAGACTGGAGTAGGCCACGTCCAACGGCGTGGACCCCCTCAGCGAGGGTCTGGAGAGCAGGATGTTGGAGTTCTCCAGCAGGAAGTCGAAGTGGTCGAACATGGCCTTCTGGTTCTGGCGGCCAGTCCTGCAGAAGTAGCAGAGGAACCGGCAGCAGGCCACCACCATCTCGTGCGACGTGTCCTGGAAACGATCATCAGAGATCATCATCATCATCAAGACGTAGCAGCTCCTGATGAGCTAAGGGTCTTTCCTTACACGTGAGGAAGTATGGGCTATTATCCACGCGAGCCCACCGCGGATTGGGGGATGGTATTAGGCTATCATCAAAGAGAAAATACTCTTTTTAGGGTTCCGCACACGAAGGATTTGGTACCACCTTAAAACAAAAATCACGTTTCAAGTACGGCGGCCTTCAATTTGGTGTTTTAGTTTAATAAAAAAAATAAAGTCTAGAGATATGTAATTTCTTTATAATGCTATTTACAACAACATGTGACAATCGACTAATATTGTAAAGAGGAAAGATTTGTATGTTTGTAACGATTTTAAAATTCTTTCTCCAATTAAGAGCTTTTCTGGAAGTAACAGCGGCTATAATTTTCCCACGGGACCGGGACTTCCGCGAGTGAAACTAGTAATATACTAGCTAGTTGAGACATAAATGAATGGGGACCTTTTCCTTGTCTTCGGCTGTGGGGGGCGAGGCGGGTTGCGCGTCCGACTGCGCCTGCGCACGTCGTCCCAGCGTGTTCATCATCACCGCCATCACGTTCTCGTGCACGCGGAGCACCCTGCGGGTGAGAGGGACAGCGAACGATCATTTAGTCCCAAACTAGACTGAGCCTGTACTATGGCTATGGGTACTACGTAACTCATAAGACTGCAACAGACATGTTCATGCACACAAATGGTGGCCCCGAGTGAACACGCCCGTCATTAAACGAAGAATTTAGTTTACTTATTATATAAAATTAACCATTATTCACCAATACATACCTTATAAGATCGGGGTGCTGGAAGAACGTGTGGTTGTTCACAAGCTTCCTGCAAATATGATTCAACATTATAAAAATATTCAGTGTAGGCGCTGTTCCCTTCGTTAGGCCCGTTCCGATTGGAAAATTATAGCCCATGTATTTGATTTGTATTTTTACATACATACATACATATGCTCACGCCCTTTTCCCGAAGGGGTAGGCAGAGACAACAGCCCGCCACCTGCTACGATCCTTGCATACCTCACGTGCCTCATCCACATCCATCAATCGGTTCATACAAGCTCGTCGGTTTCGGGTACTCTTTATCTACTAATTACTACTAATTTGTAAATGTAGATCTAAACAATAATAAATTAAATTAATAATAAAAAATTTAAATCTAAATATTATGATAGACCCTCACCAGAGGCGCTTCCTCATGAGTTCCTCCTCCTCCTGGCTCATCTGAACAGGCAACAGAGCCCGGATCTGGCTCAGCCCCACCCACATCTCGGCCACGTCCAGCTTCGTCTTCGCGTTGATCACATAAGTCTTCTCTAGAGCGCGGATCAGTTCGCCTATCGCGTCGTATTGGCGGACTAGGAGGCTGGAAAAAAGAAAAAAGGGGTTTTTTATTTGAATTATTGTTATTACGGTTGATTTTGATTATTTAAAACATTTTTTGTTTATTGGATTATATCATATTGGCTTTTGTTATAAACACATTTTGTATTACTTTAAGAATTTATTATGCTGTGTGTTTCCCAAAGAAATAAAATAAAAGATCCGTTAAATCCACACGATATTTAACATAAAAAAAATACTAATACTTCGGTAATTCTTTATTGCCGTTTATTGCTATTAAATTTTCTTTCGCACTGATTCATCCGGCTGACAAGGTCTTGTCTCCTAAAAAGTCCACAATGTGTCAAAATGTCCAGTCCCATAATGTGTAGATGTGTAAGCATGACATCTGCCATAATTTTCATATGCAATTTATTTAGTACTATATGTAGGAGAATAAACGTGCCAAAGACGAGGCAAGGCCAGAAGAGACTTGAAATTTGTATGAAAAAAATTTAAATGCTTTCCCAGCGCATCTCTTGGCAAAACAGCAACTTATCTATAAAATGTCATTGATACCAACCTGAACATTTCTCTGACCAACTTGGGCGTTTCTATCTGAGACTCCTCGGCCCAGCTCACGATGGTCTGGATCAGGACTTTCCGGAACTTTTCTTCGGGAGTTTTCCTTGGAGGCTCTTCTATTGCCTGTATGAGAAAAAGATTGACATTATTTAAAATTGGCTTGCTATTGGGAATAGGGGAATAAATATAGCCTATGTCACATATAGCATTCCAATGAAATTGGTCTTGTAGTTTTCAAGTTTATTCATTACAAACATTATCTTTCTTCTATATAATACTTTGTCTCATTAAGAGCCTTGCTAGAGGGTAAATTGGGGTATTCTGTACCTTGGGCTCTTCCTCTAGCTCCTTCACGGTGTTGATGATGTTGTACAGTTTACCGAAAGCGCCGCGTTTCGTTTCAGGCTCCGCAGATTCCTGTAAGTTTGTGTAATTTTTAGACCAAATATAGTAGAAATCTGATTAAACCAATACACAGAAACTCTTGCTATTTATGGTTATACAATGCGTAACAGAAAAAGCGCAATTCCTCATACACCCCAATTAGTATATTAATACAAAAAAAATATGATGCAATCGAACTTTAGTTATGTCTAACCAATTTTCTTAAATATCGATTAATAATAGCACGATTTCCATAGAAAGCACTAAATTTAGCTAAGATAATTCATTTTTTTTGAAAAGTTTAACACATATAGTCGATACTGAATAAACTAATTTCAGGAATTGCGCTTATTCTGTTACATGTTGTATAGTCTTCTGGCAGTATAGAAAAACATTGTTAGGAAAAAAAAACTAGTGTATAGAGGGCGCTTGCAAAAATGGAACACCTCAACCCCGGGGGAGAGAACGTGATTGTATATATTTTTTTCATTTATTCATCTAGTAAATAAATAAAAAATAATTCCCACCAGATTGGATCCCGTATTTTTACCGTTCCCATGGGAATTTAGAAATATCTTTGCTTAGTTAACGCCAAAGTTTTTATGATTGCTACAGTTTGTCATTGTCCGCCTTATGCGCAGGCCTTTAGAGTTTATTAAAAAGATGGCGTCTTACATCCGTTTCCGGCTCCTGTAACGCGTTCAGAGACACGTGCGCCATGAGGATCTCGTGGAACTCGTTCATTCGCGCGATCAGGTCCTCGCCACAAGGACAGTTGTCTTTGTCCTCTCCTTCCTCCATGTGCTTGAAGCCTGAGTGGGAAAGAGACAGCATGATTAAGGGGGTACGATGCCCCCTGTTGGGCGCCAAAATTTTTATGTAAAGTTAAAAAACACAAAAAGTCACGCCTTTTTATCCTCGAGGGGTCGCGAAAGATATGATAACAGCTATAGTCTATTTCACACCAAATGGGTTCGGTGACAGTTCACTGTTGACAATTAAAGTGATGTGTCCTTATAAAATCCAATCGATTTTTCTAAAGTTTCGAGTAAGTTTGTAAAGGAAATGGAATCGATTTTATACTTTATTGATAGAATGATTTTTCAAGATTACTTTTTATTGAATATGTTTATATTTCACAGGTTATATAAGGGAAAAACATTGTAAAATAAAAAAAAATGTCATCAACTTTTTGATGCAATACGAAAATATCATACATTATCGAATCTACAAATCACTGCACACTTTCACAGACCCCTGCCACATAATACACTATTACTATTTTAAACCCAAAAGATACAACAAAATGAAAATTTTACAAAAACATTGCATCTTTTTTCGGATTCCGTCCAAAAAGCTTCGATTCATCGATTTAATGAAGATTAAGTAGTGTCAATCCCTATGAGTATAAGTTCCGTTCCACGCAATACGTACTTTTAGGATATCTTTTTTATGTATTGTTTTTTATATTTTTCTTGATTTATAGTCTGAGATTTTAATTTAGAATTTTAGAGTTGACAATTATTGTATTTTAGCAATTACATAATAATAAATTATTCATTATTTTTGGAATCATTTATTTTTCTTACTAGAAAGTTGTATGCGTAAAAAGGAAAAATGTGAACTGTCACCGAACCCACTTGGTGCGAAATAGACTATAACGTTAGATATTTTGGGTCAACGACCTCTCTAATAGTGCTAAAGGGCCTAAAGCACAGTGAGACACTTTATAAGTTATAGAAATAGACAAAATGTCGCCCCGTCATTGATAAGGGATAGTTCCTGTTCCCGTGGGAATACGGGAATAAAATATAGCCTATGTTACTCAGGGATTTTCTAGGTGAAATAACTTTTAAAATCGGACTAGTAGTTTTTGAGTTTATTCGTTACAAACATACAAATCTTTCCTCTTTATAATATTAGTGTAAAAAAGCTGACATACTTAGAATGGCGTTCATCTGTTCCCGAGGTGGACAACGGAACTCCCTCGTCTTCTTGGCTGCAACTGCACTGGGCAGGTCAGACTGCTTGATTTCTTGGTAACGCCTGGAGAAAACGTGGTTGTTGATACATATACATCTATTTTACGGACGGGTAGAGGTAGAATGGACTCGATTCTGGCTGGCCAGCAAAAATTTAAAATTTTACGTTAGCTTCTTTTCCACCGCTTTGGAAAGGAAAGGGACAGAAATAAACGCCATATTTATTTATGTCACAAATGTCAAAATTTAGAATGTAGGTATTTACATCTTATTCAAATACACGCGTTTAGCAATTTTAGCGACGATATAACAAGGGTATGGATAAACGTAACAGATAAGCCCGTTCATAAGGTTCAAATTAGTTGGTTTTTACATGTTGACATTAACTTTCAATCTACGGTTCGTTTCTGTCAATTTTCTTCCGTATTCTACGAAGAAAGAAATATTTATTTGTCCTATTAAATCTTCGAGCACAAAACTAAATGTAAATACTTTTATAACTTGGACAAAAGGGTCTATGACTCAGCATTGGCTGTGGACAGTCAACAACAACAAGAAGAAGGTCGAAGAAGGATAGGCTAACTTAAAATTAGGAATTTTAGCTGGTCAGCCAGAATCTAAAAATTTGACTAATATGTGCCAAATAGGATCCCGTTGGCACGCTTTGGGTATGGACCCCTGAAAGATGTCACACCTCAACTGATCAGTCTGAAGGTCCCCGACGAAGTCGTGTGCGAAGGCGATGATGGCCTCGACCCTGTGCCGCAGCTGGATGTCGTTGAGGTGCTGCAGGAGGTAGCACATCTGGAGTTTCGCCCCCTCCGCCATTTTCATGTGGAGCAGGCCTTTGCGGTGCTCGTCTTTGCCTTCTACAATAAAAAAGGTTTTCGTAACTTTAATCTGCAAACACACTTTGCGATTTATAGTTTGCCAATTTGTAGGAAGGTGCGTAATTTTTAGTGTTGTCGATTAAATTATAAAAACGTTTCTTTACAGAAAACTTATATGGAAAACACTTTTTTTCCGGAGGCCACTAACCTAACACCATCTAACAAGTCGCAGTGGGTTTGCGTGGTAGATTATTGCCCATACTTCCATATGTGTGTAGAAAGATCCTCAGCTCAGCAGTGGGCCGTTACTGATGGCTGTTGATGATGATGAAATTGCTCTTGGCATTCATCAGAAAAGTTACATTTAAAATACCCATCATTTGCCGTGGTGGCATTAGACAGTACTGTTAATGGTACTGTCGCAATTTCTTTTGCCGTATGTAATTTTTTTTCCATTACGTCATTTTACCACGGCAAATATTGTTTTTTGTTGAACGTGGTGCAATCGGGTAAAAATGTAGCCTACAACAACAACAACTTCTGACATAAAGAATCTAGCGACACCTCAGACTCCAAATGCCGTGAAACTGTTTAGATCATTGCGGTTCATCTGGTCTGTTAACCTTGACCTTGGTGGTTGACCCTTTACCTTTGTCGAAAGTTGGGTCCCACGTCTCCGGGTTGGTCATGATGAGTAGTTTCTCCACGTCCTCGTCCCTCATCATGCCGACCAGCAGCAGACGATCCACCAGCTTTATCAGGGGCCTGCAAATATAATTACCTATACTGATAACATTGTTTTTGATTTTTGTTATCCTTTTATTGAAAACGGGTCTCTCTGGCCTCGGGTGGCGACCATCTCCCAATCCGCGGTGGATCGCGTGGGAGATTTTATCCCACACTTCCTCATGTGTGAGGAAAGACAATTAGCTCAGCAGTGGGCTGTTACTGGATGGTGATGATGATACGACTCACAGGAATAGGTTTTCGTTGCTCCCGCCGACGGGATCCCTGTTGTGCACCTGGTTGGTCTCCACGGCCTCGGCCAGCGCCTGCATTACGAACTCGCGGACCACCTCCAAAGGGAAGTACGGAGAGTACAGGTTGCTGATCTCCGATATGTTCTCCCTGAAGAATTCAACGTAGATAATATTACGAAAAAAAAAACACTTCGACATATGTGTCATCTTCTTCATCAGTTCCATTTCACTAAATGATAAAAGTACCTATTATGAATGCAAATGCGTAAAATGTTGCTGAAAATATCAAAATCACTAGATATATGCGAGTGTTTTATTTTTATAGAATATAGCGCAAACGAGCAGACCTTTTGAGTAGTCTCCGTAAATTTCATCATCACAACTGGATTTTGATAAAAACAGTATCAATGTGAAAGTATACAAGTTCCGCTCCCACGGAAAACAATGTGGCTCCCGCAAAAGTAAGCTTTTCATTGTAAAAAATTTTTTGAAATCGGTCTTATTCATTACAAACATAAAAAAAAACTTTCGTATTTTAATATTAGTGTCAAGTGTCAACTCACGCGATGTCAGTCATCTTCATCTGCGGGCGGACGCTCTCGGTCTGCAACGAGCGAAGACTGTGACCCATCTCGGGGTCTTCGTACAGCGCCTTCAGCTCCGGGCCCAGCGGGATCACGAATTCATTCTTGCACACCTCCCTGCACAATCATCATCATCATTAACCCGTAACAGACGAGCTATGGGTTCCTTATATGTAGACGAGTGGACGAAGATCTGCGGATCGTAAGATGGTTTCAAGCAAAATCAACAACTGGTCATCTACTAACTACCGCATAACCGCAGTAACTTATTCAGTTAGTGCCAGTTTTCAGTAGAGTGCCAGCATTCATGTTTATGACCATTGAGTCGATTAATGGATCCGAATCGAAAAAAAGACGGTGTTACTGGTTCCTCATTATTTAACTCTAATTAGGGTCTGAGTTATAAGACTTGAGCTTTTTCTTGTTCTTTCAAAAGTATCAGGTTTCGTTTGTATAGTACCTATTATTGTATTATTACTCACATAGTGGTGGCGTGTGACTCCAAGTGCAGTGCGATAAGCAGGTCATAGAAGCCCTGCCGCAGTGGGCCGGACATGTACTGCGACTGGATGGCGTACAGTAGCTGCTTCTGATCCACGTGGGTGCAGAGGGCGTGGGCGGCCCTGGGGACATTTCGTACATTTGACAACAAATTGAGAAAAAGTACTTTTTCATTTCTCCGGGCGGAAAGCGGCAATTTCGGCCCGCTGCGCTAAGCGAAGTTGCCGCTTTTTGCCTCCGTCGAGCAGAAAAAAGTATACCCACCTCGGGAAGTAAATAAGAAAGCCTCAGATCATAATATGTTTGTAGACATCGGCGTCGCATCGGTCGACAATCACGTGTGATCTGATACATTTCTTATTTTACTTCCCTAGGTATGAAATATACTTTTCACACCACATGCTCGACAAAGCCGGATTATATATCATATAAACGTCACCGAAAGCAAGACATTATATGCCTTGGCTTGCGCCGGGTTATAATGTTGAATGGAATTTCATTATAACCCTAGGTAAATAATGTAATTTTCACTTTTCATAATCCTTATTGCTATGACGATAAAATCTAATTTCATTAAGCAACATGTGGTGCACCGCCTGAGTCCACGGTCGTGGCCAACTCGATTTTCGAAAACTAGATTCGCACGATCTTCATTTGTTAAATCAAGTAGGTCACGCCGGCAGAAACAAGTTGCTGTATCCATTTTATAGCTTTAACATTTCAAAAAGAATATCGAAAATGTCGAGTGATGAAAGTACTTTGACTCCAGAGTCTATTAAACTAGATGCCATAGGCCTTGTCAATAATCATTCAATAATCTACTACCATGCAATTGCATTTTATTGTCTCGCATAAGGTAAGAAAAGTAGAGTATAACTCGGGAATAAAACTGTTTTTGTCTTGGGCGCTTAAATCCCTCACTAAACTCAAGACTGAGTCTTAATTCCCGAGCGAAAAAACTGGGAGTCCTTCGTTACATTCAGGATTCAATGTCGCGCCCGTGACATAAAACAGTGCTTTATTTCCTTGTTGTATAATCTACTAATATTGTTATTCTACCATCGACAGCTTGACGGACGTTCGGTGTTCTGCTATCGGGTGTTTCTTCGCTATGAAGACGATCTAAAGAAACTCCAAAATATTTACCTGTAATTGCTCTGGTAACATAGAGCAGCATATAGAGTGAGCGTGTGCGAGTGGAAGCTCAGAAGCTTATCCATTTCTATCAGCTCCAGGATATCGATGCAGCGATCTTCCTCTGCAAACCATTTATATATTACACTAATCAATAAATAACAATTGCCCATATTCTTGATTCTCCCAGTTTTATATTATTTCGACAATCGTATGTTAAAGTAAATTAAGTTGAATTTGAATTGCTACCGAATTGGTATAATATCCAGCATATAGGCTATATAATTCTTAATAACAATATGTAAAGCTGGGGTGGAAACTATATTATTGTTACCTGGAAAGTGTATAGCTCGCTTAACCACTATATAATTCTATTAAACACTATAATAAAATTCAACTTAATTATTTTTTTGCTTTTTTGGTACTTAAAAGATATTACAAATAATTTAGATCTGCGTCATGTGACAACCTGTAAGGGCACCGCCAATTCTTACCAAGAAAATGTAAAACTAGCATAAACACTATACAATTCTTACCCGGAATGTGTAAGGCTAGCATAGACACGGCGTCCTCGCAGAGCATCGACCAACCACGGATGTCGGACAGTTTCAGAGCGTGCACTTGGAGGGATTGGTTTGGTACCTATTTAAAAAAAAACGTATAAATGTTTAACATCTTACCACAAATTGGCATTTAAAGATGTTTTACTCTAGAGAAGTAGATGCACAAGAAACTTAACAGAAAAAATATCAAAATGTTTCAAGCCATCCAAGGGTATCTAACACGGTTTAACTCAAATATACTCCTGGAATAGTACTGTACTCACCCTGGCCCACTGGTGAGGCTTAAGGCATTGGACCTTAAGCCTGGGAGGGAACTGGGGTATGACGTGTTTGTCGCTCGTAGGCAGTACGGCAGCGCTGAGGGGTAAACTGGTGGAAGACCGGCCCAACTCGATCTGCAGTATTTCCTTGGAGGTGGCCTCGACGAAGATCGCTGGAAACAGCTTTGTTTCTGGCTCCATCTAGTGAACATTGAGGTTAATTAGTACGAGGTTTTATTACACCACGTTGGAAGCACATTATGACAGTTTGGGGTCGTTCCTCCACCGCAAATAAAAGTAAAACAAGTAGGCCCCAGTTATGAATAGTGAAAGGGATAACATAGACATGACACAGTAGATACAGTACCTTGAACTTGAAGCTGGTGTCCTTCCCCTCGCAGGTGAAGGCCACTGTTCCTGTGGAGGTATCCACGGAGCATCCGATGAACATTCCCTGGGAGGCGCCTTTGGCTGTGGCCTCTGCCATCACCTCGTTGTATAGTTCATCAGCTCGCACCATGTAGCACGATTGGCGGTTTACACTGCATACAATATTTAAATTGTAAGAAATGGTATGGACACTACGACTATTATATATTGTGATAATATACATAATTGCAAAAGGAACGAAAGAAGAAGGGAGGAATAGTTAAAGAATTAGTATACTATTTATGTAAAACGAAATTTAAATATTGAAATCTTATAAAAGATACTTACTGAATAAGGATTCTGACAAGGTCAGAAGATAATCCGAATTAAAAAAAAACGGTTAGGTGTCATTTTTTCGATATAATAGCTTATGTAGGATCGGGGAACATGCACAGTGTATTATTGTCACAATCCGGTATATGATTTTCACAACATATAATATGCAAATCATATTATATACACATTATATTAAGAGAGGAAAAGTACCGGGTTGCTTCCCCCGGAACCTCTCCTTAAAGGCGCCACTGGACTGACCTTTCAATGACTCTGTCATAGTCATCGGTGATGATGACAGACGACTTCATGACTTTGTTCTGGTTGAAGTCTTTGGAGTGAAGGTGGTACTGCGTTGTCACCCAGCCGATGTACACGTGCGTCGGGTCTTGTCCGGGGAATATTCTGGAAAAGGGATACAATATTTAGACAGTATGTTTATGGCATGCTCGGAGTTTCTCTGAAGGATAGGATTCGTAACGAATACATCCGACAGAGAACCAAAGTTATCGACATAGCTCAAAGAATTAGCAAGCTCAAGTGGCAGTGGGCCGGCCATATCTCGCGAAGAACCGACAACCGTTGGGGTAAACGTGTTCTGGAGTGGAGACCGCCCTTCGGCCAGATGGGATGACGATCTGCGAAAGGTTGCAGGCAGATGCTGGATGCGTCGAGCTAAAGAGAGGGCGCTATGGCGCTCATTAGGGGAGGCCTATGTCCAGCGGTGAACGAATGTAGGCTGGTGATGATGTGTAGGGAATTAATTAATATCCATATGGACCGAATCTATGTCTTTTGTAGGTTTAGCTAGTCAGGCTTCTGACCTGACACGAAGCTTTAGGCAAAGTACAAGCTAATTGTGTATTTCAACGCAAAATTTCGACTCACAGCGGTCGCTCTGGGTATGTGCTCTGTGGTATAGTCAAGAGCACATGAGGTAGTGCGAGTCTGACCTCTAAGACGATTGTAATAAGAACGTTAATCCAATGTGTCAAGGTCCAAGTGCTCTTGACTGCACCAAGCTACGAGTATTAAATAAAATTAAATAAAGGATCCACTAGAATGGAAGTCGTTAAGCCATGTCAGATACCCTTGGGTGGTGGAAATTCTGAGACTAGTAGCCTAATGACCACTAGCCTAACACCATATAACTCCCAATCCGCAGTGGGCTCGCGTTGAAGAATATGGCTTATACTTCCTCATGTGTGAAGAAAGACCCTTAGCTCAGCAGAGGGCTAATGATGATGATGCAAGCTTACCTGACGCCGTAGAAGTACTCGTTGATGAGTTTCAGGCAGTCAGCGTCGAATATCTCGTTGCCTACTGTCTCAGTGGTAGCAGCTGAGAGGGTGCTAGTCGTCATTTGCTTGCGGTCTTGTTGCGGCGTGGGCACGGTCAGGTTCGTCTACAAGTATTCATTATCTTCACACATCTGCGCGAAGGAAGTGTCGTGCACAAGGTTTTTGGGAATTAAGTTCAAATAGAATACAGAAAGTGCTTTTGCTTGTCCTGTCTTTAAGTCGCTTTCGACAACAAAATATTGGTTGGTAGCAAAACCGCGGGAAAAGATAGCAACATTAAATTATTGTAACACTTTCCCTGATCACTGTATTTTTTTTGTGAACTGTTTTTATTAGTGCGCCTTATTTTCGGCATCGCTCTCGTTCCTCAAGTGTTATATTTTTAGTCTATAATCTTGTAGGTAGGTACTTACCTTAACTTTAACACAAAATGGTTTAAGTTAGAAATTGTCTACAATGCAGTAACTTTATTAAAATGATAGCATCTTTCTCACCACTGCATGGGAAGGTCATTTATACTTTCTCTACCTACTTGCTTATTACTTTTTGATTGTTAACGAGTAAAGATTAATATTGATATTAAATACAATATTATTATTTAATATTTAGGGCTGATTTTTCAATAGTCTGATAAAAGTTATCTGAGGAATAAACATCACCTGTCACTTTTCCTTTCTATTGTGTGAGACAGTGACAGCATTAATATATTCTCCAGATAAGATTTATCTGACGATTGAAAAATCAGCCCTTAATCAAAGAGTAGCTACATTAACTCCTTAAAATATTCGCTTTAATTTTTAAAAAGTCAAATGTCGAGCAAAAAATTTACGTAATTGTTACGAATATTTACGTAAAACGATAGACGAATTGCTGATATAGGTATCTACTATACGTTCTTTGTAACATATAATTAAGTAGGCATAAAAGCACAAAAGTCAATAAAACATGAAAAGTAGGCATATCGGTAAAAGATGTATAGACTTTACAAAAAAGTCGGCAAAAAAGTCCGTACTCTGTAATAAGTTAAAACATAGTTATCAAATGGATGACAGACAACAGGTTTTACATTACAATAACAAATAATTATTTACAAAGAGGATATCCTAGAACTTAATTATTTTATTACAAGTTTATTAGTGTTAGTACAAAACACCAAAAACGATTAGAACTTACAGGGTTTTGGACCTCGTACAAATAAGGCTTGCTGGGGCGACCTTGCATGCCGTTATACCTCTGATTCGCCTTAGGGAACGGAGAACAAATCAACACAAAATCCAAACAAAAACTATTACCAGGTAAAAAGGTGTAACTAAAACTTCTTAATACTATGGTGGTAACTCCGTTATTTTCATCCCATTCTTATTTCTTAGTAAAAGCGTTTTTTGTTACCGTGGATTCAAGTACACCACAATTTCTGGCTATCCTAGTATTATAGATGTAAATTATTAAAAATCGGTGTTTAAAGTTAAACTCAGTTATAATGGGTTTGTGGTATGGTTATCTTTAGGTTTTACGATTTCGTTTTCATACATCAAAAGCGATGTTTTGAGGTTTGACAAAATTACTAAAGCGCAATTTTAATTTGACGCCACCAGACTGCGGCTGGTTTCAGTGCGGCAAGATTCATATTAATTCATACAATAAGAAACAACGGAGCATCGTCGATACACTGTAATATAATAAGCCTAAGGATGATTCTATAATACTTGTAATTTTGCCAGCGGTAAAACTACTGTGGCCACTCCACGGTAACACATACCATTAAAATTAATCTAAAAATGGTGGTAAGCAGTGCTTTAATAAAATCAAAGAAACTGGTGTTGAATTATGAAAGAACTCCACTCACGCTGTCGGTCAAATCGCGTCTCTCTTCCTGTTGTAAAATTGGGAAGATCAGAGACAATCCAGTGATTTTACGTATAAAATTACGGAAATCCCATGTCTATTAGGGTTTGGGTGTTTGTACAAGATAGGCACTATGGGATATGCGAAATGTTTTGCAACTAATAAACTTATCTATTCTGGTGATGTACTCATATTATAATGCTATTGAGGACATAACTAAAAGTTCATAGAGGACGCCACTAGCACCATTCCGGAAAAAAAACCGAGAATCAATAATTAAATTGATAAACGTAGTTCTTTTTTTTCAATCACTAGAAAAGATAATTATACAAACATGAATACAGTAACCAAAAATATTTAGCTACTGTAATATTCAAGCTATACTATGATAGTTTACAAAGGATAGCAAGCTAGTACTTGTAGAGCCTCCTTATAGAGGGTAACATAAATACTTTTTTATACTTGACTTGAAAATGTGACTAGATGTCGCATTTTTGTTTTCTAGAAAATTGATTGATAATATATTTGCTGTGCGAACGTGAAAACCAATATTTAATTTATTTCCTCAAGTATCTTACTCCAAACCTTATAGTTAGTGGCCCAGTGCCACTACACATTTGGTGACCCAATGTAGAGCCTCCTTATAGAGGGTAACATAAATACTTTTTTATACTTGACTTGAAAATGTGACTAGATGTCGCATTTTTGTTTTCTAGACAATTGATTGATAATATATTTGCTGTGTGAACGTGAAAACCAATATTTAATTTATTTCCTCAAGTATCTTACTCCAAACCTTATAGTTAGTGGCCCAGTGCCACTACACATTTGGTGACCTTCTATTTAGACGTATTTACAAATTTATAAATATATAAAATGAGCACGAGCACAAGCGCCATTGACATGCAGGAGCTTGCCAGGATAATAAAGGACATGGTTGTAAAGGAAGTTGCCAAGCTTGACCGTGGACGAAGTGACAGCCGAACGCGAAGCAATAACTCGCGCAGCAGATCTTCCAGTCGGCGTCGCTACAACCCTAAAGGCTACCTCCTTGCGTTTTCCGAATTCCACGCACACGGCTGTTTACATTTGCCTTCATGGCATTTATTACCAAATCTATGGTGATAGTAACAAAGCTTGCCTTTAGGGTTGTAGCGACGCCGACTGGAAGATCTGCTGCGCGAGTTATTGCTTCGCGTTCGGCTGTCACTTCGTCCACGGTCAAGCTTGGCAACTTCCTTTACAACCATGTCCTTTATTATCCTGGCAAGCTCCTGCATGTCAATGGCGCTTGTGCTCGTGCTCATTTTATATATTTATAAATTTGTAAATACGTCTAAATAGAAGGTCACCAAATGTGTAGTGGCACTGGGCCACTAACTATAAGGTTTGGAGTAAGATACTTGAGGAAATAGTTAAGTTACAGTTCAAGTCATGGCCTATTTTAGTGATGTGCGCAGAGTGCGCGGCCAAGTTCTTTTATGTTTATCGTTACATTAGTAGGTACTCATGTAACTGGAGGGGGAGTAATGTAGAGCCTCCTTATAGAGGGTAACATAAATACTTTTTTATACTTGACTTGAAAATGTGACTAGATGTCGCAATTTTGTTTTCTAGAAAATTGATTGATAATATATTTGCTGTGCGAACGTGAAAACCAATATTTAATTTATTTCCTCAAGTATCTTACTCCAAACCTTATAGTTAGTGGCCCAGTGCCACTACATACTCAGGACAGTAATACTAGCCTCCTATCAAGCTTTAAAGTGTAGAGTTTAAAATCTGTCAACAAGAAGCTAGGCTTTGTAAACTAACGATTGTGGCTTGAGACTAAGTGTCGGTCACTCTATCACACAAAAGATGAAATCAAAAGCATGTCTGGTATATTCGCCGAAGAGAGTTATTAATACTAGAAAAAAAAGTACATCATTAGAGAGCGAGCTAAGAATGTAATTTGGCTTTTATTCTTGTAGCCTACAAAATTTCTCCTATTTACGTAACCGATGACACTACGGCGATGTCACTTTTCACTACAGGAGTGTCACTTTTTACTACAGCGGTATCACTTTTTACTACAGCGGTGTCACTTATTACTACAGCGGTAGCACTTTTTACTACTTTGGGGAAAATTTTTGACACCGACCGGTCCGAAATATCGTAAGTCGGAGAACGGCATTACCTGCATTTATAATTACATTACTTCCAGTAAATTATATCACATAAACACTTATTTATTATTTTTGATTACTGACCTCGAAATGCAATCATGTGTCCCTTGCACTTTGCATACAAATGTACAAAAGAGATAACGCTATATTTACTCTGTTCGGCGAACAGACTACAGTCAAAAAACCTCTATAATTCGACGGTGATAAGGTTTATTATTGTAAATTATTAAAACTAAGATCTGTACCTGGGATACCCTGATTTGGGGGTTGGGACGCCTGATGGTGCCCCGTTCAGGGGAAACTTCGGTGTCACTGAATGGGTCCGGAGTCTTTGACTTACGGGACTTGGAGCGATCGCCGCTTTCGCCTCTGCGACTCTTGAAGAATCTAGAAAGTATTCGTTTGCACTCAGTATTCTCACCTAAACTACGGCCATTTTAATTTGACAGCTTTGAAGATAGGCTTCGCCTGAACAAACCGCCTGATACCGCTAAATGGTCACTAGAATTTCTAGTGATCATTTGGCGGACTAGAAATGTTAATCACCCATAACATTTCTAGTCTAGAAATGTTATTGCGCAGTCATTTGCGCAACTTCTAAACGTGATAGGTGGTGAGCCCATAGCCGAATAGGTATGTTACATATGATTCAGAATTAATTCTGAGACCTGCGGGTTTCATTACGATGTTTTCCTTCACCGTCGAGATAATGATAAATACTCGTATGTACAGTCAAAAGCACATGAAGCTTTACACTTTTAGTGCGAGTCTGACCTTTAAGGCGATTGTAATAAGAAAGTTACAAATTTCAATGTGTCAAGCTTCACGTGCTCTTCGCTGTACGTAAGCTTTTTCAAAAAAAATCATTGGTTCAGCCAGGTTTCAAACCCTTTATTGAATTTAATTAATTTTCTCTAAATTATTTACTTGAAAGGCGATCGTCCTCTCTTATCCTTCTTATCTTCGGAGACCACGCTCTGGGATCCAAGTTCGTAGCCAGACATTTCCGCCTCACTGGTCGTCCTGTGCATGCCGTTCACTTGCCCTGCGAAATTGACCCTTGATCAATAGGATATAAGGTTCATACTTGAAAACGAAAGTTAAGAGTGTTATGTTGATGTTTTAATTCGATGTCGAAAGTTGAGTAAGCCGGTTTCAAGTCCTAAGAGCTAGCGTTGGTAACGCCTACTGATAGTTATTTCAATGTTTTTTTTACAGGAATGTGAGATCATTCTGCGATATTGTAATATTGTAAAACTAATTATAGATCAGTACTCGTTATGTAGTGGATCTCATTGGTGGTTTTAATTAATAAATTTTATTTCTTGATTAGTATAAAACTCGATTTACAATCTTCAAAACATATTGTTTCGATTCTCTGTTTACGGAATGCAGCTCTTTTAATGGCGAAATATTGCAGAATTATCTCCTATTGTTGAATTGTCATTAGCTAACGTCAGTAGAAGTTACTGATGTCGTCTCGTAGATACTGAAACCGGGCATTAGTATGTTAGGTATGCGTCTGGGCAGACATGGAAAAGATTTTATGTGTATTGACTTGATGAATGTTGAATGAAATGTTTTCCAGTTAAATGCGAGAGAAAACGCATCATAAATACGTCAGTATTGTTGATAATAAAATCAGCTTCACAATATACCGTTTACACAAAAACAGACTCAAAGATGTACGCAGTAAGAAGTAGATTAATATGTCTAGTTGATAGCAGCAACACCATGCAGAGTATTTGGAAGGATGGTTTTATTCCTAATACAGACGTTTTCTTAGACGAAAGTATATTTTGAAAATGATAAATTTAATTTTTTTCAGCTATTCTGAAATTGTGACAAATCTGACAGAATGATAATTTGACACGTCTAGACTAACTTTATCTTGTTATCTTTATTATTTAATTTTAATGCGCAAGTCAATATAAAACTTCTTAGTCTATTTAAAGAAACACTAAGATATTGCGTTACTAGATGAAGCATTAATACCCGTCAAACTACAAGAGTGCGATACGATAGGACTAATTTTTATTCTTCATCGCCCATAAGACATTCTTGAAAGTATCATTCCCTGCACAAGACAGTATACTGAGACCTTTCAAATTAGGCTATCGAAATAGTTAAGCACGACAAAACTTATAGCCTAAGCAAACCATAGCAGTTAATAAAACAGATCATCTTCGAAACAGTCTGTACTAAATAGTCAAAAGAGATAGACATCGATTCTGAAATATTTCCACTGAAAATGCATTTGATAGATGACGAACACCAAAAAGTCCTCCAATTCAGTAACCTGTTTGCAAATTGTAATTCTGTATGGTGACGCCTCGCGTTATGGACCCTTTACGAGGGGGTCTGGACGGCTGCCGTTTGACCTTGGAGCCAGACGGCATTTCTTCCTGGTTCTCTTCGTAGGTTAGACCTTGGGAGGGTTGGGGAAAAGTGGGGGTCAATAATAAGCAACTTAAAATGGGTATCTAGGTAGGTCTTTCGTTTCAGTGTTATGTTATGTATAATGTTTGTATGTCAACTTTATTATCTCTTATGGAACCCTGGTAATTGTGAGGCACTAAAGTACCCGTCAGGAGAAGATATCATAGAATACATCAGATATACTTCTTATATTTTCTATGTATGTACATAGTAAATATAAGAAGTACATCAGATATTCTGCTCTACTACGATTATTTACTACAAAAATATTTGAAACTAGCGAATGCCCAGCGGCGTTGCCCGCGCGGATTCCGTTTATTCCCGTTCCCGTTCCGAAAATCCTTTCATAGTATGTAGGTGTCTTAAATAGGTATGTCATAGGCAACCGCCTATGACATACCTATTTAAGACACCTACATACCATATTTCAAATAGCGGGTGCCTAGCGGCGTTTTACTGCTTGGATTTAGTTTATTCCCGTTCCCGTGGGAATTTCCAAAAATCCTTTCATACCAATTTCCTATGACATATCAGACACTTTCATACCATTTTTCAAGTTTCTAGGTGTTATCGTTTCGGAGTAGTACGTATTTCTCCTTTTAACCAGTTTTTATATTTTCCCGTGGGAATGAGATATTTTCCTGGAATAAAAAGTACCCTAGATGTTGACCCGGGTACTCAGTTATCTCCATACCAAATTTCATCAAAATCCGTCCAGTAGTTTTTGAGTGATGCGTGCACAACCAGACAGACAGACAGACAAAAATTCCAAAAATTGGTGTTTCGGTATCTATATCGATAACTATATACACTACCGTTAAAATTTTCAAAAAATATTTAATGTACAGACACGGCCCCGTTTGAGTTTTATTATATGTATAGATAAGTAAAACTACACAAATGCTGAAAAGTATAACACTGAAACGAATGCTGGTCGGTGCAAGGAAAGTCGTCCCAATATGTTTTAACTTAGAAAATTGCAATACCTACTTACATAAAAACACTTGTTCTCAAGCTATCCTGAAGTAAAAGGCTTCTTAAAGTACTAATGGAGTTTTTAAAGATGCCTTAAACATTCTGATTAACTAAGGCTTAACTGCTGTTATAGGGACAACCTACCTTTGATGTCGTTCATAGTGAACCCACTCCTCATGATCTGGTCAATATGCGCTGGCATCTGGGCCTCCGTAGCTTCCTTCATCAGCATTTTTTGGCGTTCTTTTATCTCCACCCAACGACGCGCTTTAGCTTGTTCACTAGAAAATGGATGGACAAATCAACTTGTGGCAGCCATTTTTCTTTCTTTTGTCTCAGTCCAGACCCATTTAAAAACATTATGTAGACTAAAACACCTAATTGTTGACACTCCAACACTTTTATTCAGAATTAACGAAATTACGATTACAACACTGTTGGGCTGTCAATTAATTGGTAGGCTGACCTAGGGTGTCAATAAGACAGTAATTGTTTCTGAGACTTTTCCTGTAGATGCGAGGGGCGGGTTACGGATGATGTCACAGCACTGTCACGCCGCATACGAATTGCTTAATTTTGACAGTGCTGTGACTTCAAGAGCTGCCCTTGAGCTTCTTGCTCGCTCTTCTCGGGATACTGCATTTGGAACCTCTAGCTGATCAGTTAGCGACGATGCCTGTGCTTTTTCAGTTTATTCACGTTCCCGTGGAAATTATTTTGGGGTCCCATAGGATTTTTTTCTGTTCCCGTATCTATAAAACATAGGAACATTTTTTTCCATTCCCGTGAAAATTGCCATTTTTTCGTTATCCTCTCCGGGCGTGCTCTCATCGTAAATGGATGAATGGTATGAGACCGCGTGGTTGAACACACGAATAAACATATTTTTTTATAGACAAGCATTTTTCCAGACCAATATGGTTTGGGAGACAAGTTAGCACCTAAGCTATTATTGATCCAACTTACTCTATAAACTCGGCGTGGCATATGACAGGCAGTGAAAGCCTCAGGAACTCCCAATTCGCTTTCTCCATCGTCTCAAACGTGTTGTGTGAGATTTTCATGCAAGGCGGTGTTTCTGAAATAATAATAATATTGAAATGATAGGTACGGGATGCTAAGTTATTAATAAATAAATATATATTTATTCAAAAATATTGATAAATGATATCTCCCGCTTAAGTCCCGTTCCCGTGTGAAAATTATAACCTATGTTACCTAGAAAAGGAATCTTTCCAATAACAATATAATTCAAATTAAAATCAGTCCAGTAGTTTAAAATAAACACAAATCTTTACTCTTTACACTTACTAGGACATGCCCACACACTTGTGACTTAGGTAATATAATATAATATAATCTCACGCCTTTTATATCCCCGAGGGGGTAGGCAGAGGTATTCCATTACTGGATATACCCACATTTCACGAGATATATTGGACCCCTAAACGTGATAGGTGGTGAGCCCATCGCCGGACCGGGTCTGTTTACACATGTCTCAGAATTAATTCTGAGACCTGCGGGCAAAGACGTTTAAAGAAAAAGTTTCTCTCTCCTATAGACTGCTAATGTTCTAAAAACACTATGGAAACCGCTTCAACCAAAAATCGGGGCGCGGGGGACGAAGTATGAGATGACGTACTAAATGTCAATCAATTTACCAATAGTATTTAAAGGACATTTTGCGCTCGGCCAATCAGAAAGCTCACGTATTATTTTACTTTTGAATTTGCTCCAATAGTGACGGACTAGTGAAGTAATCATATACCACACAATCGATATCGATAAATGCTGCAACCTGTACTATAATTTCATTTGATTTCAAAAAATTACAAATTTGAATTATAAATATAAATTATCTCATTATTTTACTTCCTTCTTTTAAAAAAATCCTTCTTTACTATAATATAAATGCAAAAGTAACTCTGGCTGTCTGTCTGTAACATTTTTACGGCTAAGCCAATGAACCGATGTCGATGAAAGGTAGGAATATAGGCTGCACCCTGAGGAAGGATATAAGTTTTATTTCATTCTGCAAAGCGGATGAAGTTGTGAGCAAAAGCTAGTATCTCAAGAAGCTTTTTAGACTTCAGGTAAATGTTATTCTATTTTTAAATTCTAAATGAATAGTATGATTCGATCTTTAGAACACTAAATTACAAAAAAAAACTTGGGATCTCTTGTAAATCTGAAAATCATTTCGAAAAAATAATGCAAATTTTATCGACATAAAATTATTCTATCGATATTGAATATTTTTTGTCAAGCACTAAGGAAATGTTTATAAATAAAAATACAAATATTTAAATATATTTTTTGTGGTGTTGTCTGAACAGGAAAATACTAACAGGTGATAGGTAACGCCTGTATTGGATTTCCGCGAATTTACTGTGGAGTTTCCCCACCACACAACTACGCAAGCGGGCATATTTTTGTCAAAACCGAGAGCTTGTTTCGATCTGACTTCCAATATGGCACTGTGTTGTCAAACCAGCGGCCACATCAAAATACGGTCTGTCAACCGAATGTTGGCGAGGATTCACTAGGGCGAGATTTACTACATTGGCACTCTATAGGAAAGAGAATGATTTTCTTCCAACCTCTTTGCCTGCGGGTTTCCTCACGATGTTTTCCTTCACCGTCGAGCTAGTGATAAATATGTACGTAAGTTTTTGAAAAACTCATTGGTACATGCCAGGATTCGAACCCGAGCCTCACTGATTTTCGGCCGGCTTTTTAACCGTCCGGGCTATCACTGCTCACTTAGGTAATAAAAGGAATCTACTGTAGGAATTTCAAGTTTCTAGCTTCAGTAACTTTGCTGTTCGTTGATAAGTCAGTCAGTCAATCAGTTTTTTACTCTGAACGTAAAAGCATAGAGTATAGATATCATTGTGTGGAATACCTGAACCGGCGGGTATTCTGTTGACATCGATCCTGGTATCAGCCATCTCGTCTGTGTTCTCGAAGATAGGCTGGTCCTTCGTGTACCAGTGAGTGACGTCTCTCTTCATGTTACTATGTAAAAGTATCAAATAAATAAATAATCTCTCGCCTTTTATCCCCAAAGGGGGTAGGCAGAGATATTCCATTTATGCAAATACCCACTTTTCACGAGAATACTCGACCCCTAAACGTTATAGGTGGTGAGCCCATCGCCAGATCAGGTCTGTTACACATGCCTCAGAATCAATTCTGAGACCTGCGGGTTTGCTTACGATATTTTTCTTCACCGTTGAGCTAGTGATAAATATGTACTAAGTTTTGAAAAACTCATTGTTTCATGCCAGGATTTGAACCCGAGCTTCATGAGAAGCGGGCTCTTTAACCGTAAGGCTGTCACTACACTATTATAAAATTATCATTATTAAAAACTAGCTTCAGCCCGCAACTCTATCCGCTTGGGATAAAAAGTATCCTAAGTGTTAATTCAAGTTATAAGCTCCCGAGTGCCAAATTGTATCCAAATACGTTCATGCGTTTTTACGTGATTCGAGTAACAAACATCCAAACATATAAACTTTTACAATAATATTGTTAGGAAAAATAGGATAGGATGTGTGTCCCTCTATTTTATTACTGTTTTCAATAACTGTAATACTTACACGCAGAAAGGTTCGTAGCCCTCCTGAAGACCGCAAGTTGTGAAATATTTCAGTGTGTTGACATCTTGGCCGTATGTCAATCTGAAACATTTTTGTAAAATGTAATACAAGGTTGACATTGACGACATGACATACCTATGTTATTTGGTTAGCTACGACATTTCTGACATTTATTGAGTAAATTAAATTGAGAGTTATTAAACTAAATAATTAAATAAATATGTAAAATTCATTGAAAATTTACGGGTTCATATGATTGAAAATGTATTCCAGAAACACCTCTAAATGTAAATTTAAATCTTACTGTCACAAGAATTATAGAAACTTTTAAAACGATAAAAAAATCAAAAAAGCGACGCAAAAGCTACGCCAATGAATATAATGTGCTGTCATATTCAATATTCATTCTCTACAGTCACCATAGTAATTTTTTATTTTGACAGGTTCTAAAAAGTAACTGATTTGACTAGCAGCAGTCAACCACCCAACTTTATAACTTTAGAAATTGCATATGTCTTCCTACACTAACTGAACCATAATATTCGGATAATGAGTACCTAATAATAAATTAATGAGAACATAAAAATGGGTGCTTTCATTCCTTATAATAGAGCATAAAATACTTAGGTCTTATCCCCGAGCAAAGGCAAGTTAACAGAGGTATTCCATTTTTGAAACTATGAAACTAACTCGTCTCGAACTTTCAAGCAATGTATTCAAGGTTAAAATTATACTGTTAACGGATTACCTAGCTTTCTGGCCGACCCCAAGCGTGCAAGCCGGCACAAAGTTGTCGCCTTGTACATCAGCGAACGTAGTTTCTCCTCCCAGAGCGTCCATCAACAACTCGCCGTTAAGCGAGAAACCTGTGTTGACACTTGTATCAGTCTCTGAGATGTGATTTGTGATATTTCTACGCTGTTTTTTATCTTTTTAATTCTTTACGTGGCCGACGATAGTGGTCATGATTCTAACCATCATTTATTTATTTAAATTAAAAGTTACATGAAGACCAAAAATGAGGACTGTACATGATCTGGCGTAACAGTTGTTAGTGAAACAAATAAATAAATAAATAAACGTCATTCTGTCTTGATGTAAAAATGTCACGGTTAAAAAAATCATCACCAATTTGTGTCATTCTATTTTCTAGGACGTATTTATGTCGAGGAAGTGGGTCATATGTGGTGTAAGACTACAATACTGAAGAATTAAAGATTAGGGTATATATGTGGATACCTCAGTAGTGGTATTATGAACTCAACCAAATTAAACTACCTTTGCCAAATTATGCCAAATTGCAGAACAATTGCTAAAAATAAGTAGTTACTATTGGATAGAATGTTAACCTAACTTTCTATGCTAACTTGTAGCATATTAAAATCAATTGTAAAATATATTTTCTTCCGTATGTAAGACTAAAGAAATAAAGCCCATTTACGATGTGTAATACCCATATTGGAAGTAAGCCGGTCTATCCTAGATGAGAAGTAGATTCGAGTTCGGTAAAAAGATTCCGTAGGCCCAATAATTGGTTTAATTGTGTATATACAACGCGTAACAGAAAAAGCGCAATTCCTCATACACCCCAATCAGTATATTAATATAAAAAAAATATGATGCAATCGAACTTTAGTTGTGTCTAAATATCGATTAATAATAGCACGATTTCCATAGAAAGCACTAAATTTAGCTACGCTAACTCATTTTTGGAAAAAAATTAACACATTAAAATAGCTGAAATCGAATAAGTAGTCGATACTGAACAAACTAATTTCAGGAATTGCGCTTATTCTGTTACATGTTGTATATCGTCCATCGCCCCCCCCTCTCCCTTTCCATCGCACCCCCTCAACAACCCGCTGACGACATATGGTAGTAAGCATAGCGTAAGACGCGATAGGCTGTGAGAAATACCTAACCCCGCAGACCATACCCTGAGACAGGCCTTTTCACAGGAGGTTTTACTATTATTTTTCCAATGGAGGATGGCTTTCTTTTTTAACAAACGTGGATTAGAACCATGAACACACAAACCACGTGAAGCTATTTATAAACAAAAAACAGCGTGTAACGAAGCGGTGGAACTGTACAAAATTAAATAACATTGCAAAAAGTTTTGAATTGCGAATAAATTCATATTTTAATGATAATTTCATAAAATGTGACATTACTAAAATCACGGTTGCAAATGTGAAATAAAATGTTGTTATACCAATATTCTTTTTATCTAGTTAACTACTATTAAAATCAAATTAGGATACTGTTTGTCCAATCACATAATTGTCCAATTTTCAATTATATAAAATAGAATGTTGCATTTTGCATTTAAGCTACTATTTATACAAAATATTATAATATATTTCACTATAATTTCTCTAATAAATAAATTTATAACGTTAATATTTTAGTACAAAGACCACGGGGTAAAGCAAAGCGGTTTTAAGTGCAATGTTATTAACGCGGCCACAATGACTTTAGTATTTTTAGTATGCATGTTAATACTACTCCTAGACACTGTCGCTCGAGTGTTTTTTATAAAAGAACAAGTTTACCCTAAAAATAAATTATTAAACCAAAAAGAACTTAGAAGCTAAATGAAATTATTACTCACAGATGGCGTTACAAAAACAAGCCTTGTCAGAGTTGTTACTGACAACTGACATGCCAGACTGACAGTGTCAGCTTCAGCTGCTGTAGAAGATTATGCAGTGTGTGACGTCACCTTTTATGGATTTAATAGACATCATTCCTATGAAACACTTTTGAATTCATTCCGCCTTCCGTAGTACGTTAGTACAATAATAATTTGATGTTAGAAAATATTATTTAGTTTTGAAAAGCCATGATCGGTGATGAGGACAAAAAAATCCTTTTTGGTTTAATATTAAGTTTAGGGTTACCCCTTACAAAGAGTCTTCAATATATCTATGTCATCTACAATGATTCTAAAACCTACTGAGACCATGCCGTTTCAACCGATGGTAAAATGCGAGGAAATCTAATTTACATGAAATCTTGCGTCTAAACTGCAAAAAAAATCTGTTATGGAACATTAAAAAAAAGTTTTTTGATCTGTCAATGCAAAATCTTGCGGAAATATGAAATCTATGTAACCAAACTAGTTGTATTGCTAACTAGGTATACTGTTGAATCTGCATATTTTGTACAAAATATATAATTTTACAAATAATTCTAAATTGCAGTTAAATATGTACCTTATGAAAAAAACCCTTCTTGAACTCGAAAGGAGTTAATTTAAAAACGGAACCATCGCAAAACTGATCAACTTTCCTGAAAATATAAATAGGACAACGCAAAAAGATTACCTAGCCATGACTTGATTTGGCCATAAAATAACTTGCGTTAGCCATAAAATGACATGATATTTCGATCTGAGATGGTAGACAAATATTATGGTGTTGACCATCAACATGTAAATTAAATTGTATTTGATTTGATAGAGATAACATGAGATAACATCTTCTTTATCGGCCATAAAATGCCCTATTTTGGCCATAAAATGTTGAAGTATCGACGTTAGAAACAAAAACAAAAAGATAATTATATCTTGTCTAAAATTTAAAAAAAATAGATTAGTACGCTCAGTTAAATCACACCGTTCGGGATCAGAAAGGGTTTTTGTTAGGGAGTCTATTTTTCTTTTATCAAATCAGGAAGCGGCCAGACACAAGACTGTTTTCGTTCCGTAGAAAGTGCTCAGGAAAATCTTTCTCGTAAATGAAGCGAAGCAATGCTGTGGCGGTACCAAAACTGTCTGGACATTGTTTTCGTAAAGCTTTCAGCTTCAAAGCACGCCAAATCGAAAGCCTCAATTTTGAATTTTGCTGTATTTTTGAAACACCTTTTTCTATTTTGCGAAACCATTCAAAACATATTCACACAGTGCTAGAAAGAAAATATGGTTTAAAAAAAGATGTTCCAACCATGTCACCAAACTATAAAGCCAAAACTTCTCAGAAAAAGTGATCTTTTTACGTTGATATTTACTTATCGTCTTATCGATCAGATCTAGGAACACTCCCACTACGTCACCGACGGCCCATTGCTTCCCGAACGACTCTGTGTTACCGCTGTACACTTTTTCCTCCTTGAAAAGTCGGGAAAAATTCTATTGGTATACCTTAACTTTTTCATTGGAATTCAGATTTGATACATTTCGTTTAGAAAGTACAGCTCTTTTTGGTGGAATTACTAAATAACTTTCTAACAGGCAACTCAATTATCGAATTAATACTATCAAGAGGCATTTTTGAATTGGTTGCTATTTTAAAACATTTTCAAATGTAGAATGAACTCAAACGATAGCATAGGCGTTTAATTTTTCATTTATAAATAGCCAGCTGTTGCTCGGGACTTCGTTTGCGTAAATTTTAGGTTATCACGTCTACTAAGAAGTATGTGATGAATCGTCCTTCCAAAGTCCTTCAAGATAGGTCCACAGGTTAAGACTTGAGAAGGTAACAGACAAACAGAGAGAGGTATTTTGGGATTGTAGAGAAATCTTTGTTATACAGTGAATAAATACTTAGTTCGTGGGTCACTACAAATAGAGCACATTTTTATCTATTAGGAAAAAAAATCAACGAGTTTACTGAGGAATCAAATCTGAATTACCCTTATTTGTATATTAATTTTCATCGTCATGGTGTTGAATTCTACGCTACCATCTAAAACTAACATTATTACCACAATGGACCCTAAACATAGACATATCAGACTTTCGGGGGCAAAACAACACAAATATACTTTCGACACAGCAATAGTGTTGTATATGGACACGTTTACACAAATATCTAGTTTGTTACCAAGAGTTAACCACAAAGACACATAATTAATGCGAAAGTGCCGCTCTACTCAAGTTTTTAGGTTAAAATTTTAAACGGACGCTATGCAAAATCGACAGAGAAATTTACTTTTAAATAATCAACTACCTATTTTTGATCTCATGCCCTTTCATATGAATAACAAATAAAAAACTGTTAATAAAATGTAGGTAAAAATTAAAATTTGTAGGTATATTCTTCTTGAACTGAAGTCTATATCGACCGAATAGTTTTTTCGTCTAGAAATAAAATAAACGGGAGGCATTTAATTACATAAGCCTAGAGCTAAAATATAAGAAATCTCAACTTTAGTAAAATTGAAACAATACTTCACATAATAATAACGGAGTTTGGTCATAAAATTATCAACATTGGCCATAACAAATATCCATGCTGGCCATAAAAAATAATCAGGTATTACAGTGAACAATAAAACTCTATTCTATTCTAATAATCATGGAGGTATTTCACATAATCTTAGAGCTATGCGACTAATTAGTAGGTACATCAAGATGAGAAAAATAATAATTTGCTATATTTAAACTGTATTTATGTCGATTTTGTATACGTGCTATAGCAATCATCAATAAAATATAGGAGAGCGGCCCTCTGGCGTCCTATCAGTGGTCACTCACTAATGGTCTGGTCAGACACGTCGAGGAAGCACCCAACTATGTCGCCCACTTTGAACAGCATGCCGAACATGTCGCTCGACCCGCCGTGCATTTTTATACACTGTCCGTCGACAACACAACTATAAGCCCACTTATACAATCTCAAATTTATTTAAGACAACATTAAAACCCACTAATACAATCTCCAATTTATTAAAGACAATTTTAAACCCACTTATACAATAGCTAATTTATTAAATACGACTTTTAACTTGATTACACAATCAACAACTTATGAATTACAACTTTAAACCCACTTATACAACTTCCCATTTATTAACGACGACTTTAAACCCACTTATACAATCTAAAAATTATTATAAACAACTTTGAACCTACTTTTCTGACGATTATTTCTAAATATAAACATGTCATAATAGATTTGCGACAAAGTATACATTAAGTATACTTAAGATTTGGATACACTACTTAAATACTGTGATGTTTTTATGGTATCCTTAATCTGCAGTAATACACACACCGGCACAATTAGCGGAACAGAAAAAAAAAGGGAGTATTTACGCATTTTTGCGTGTTACTGGCCGGCTAAACAAGCTTTTTTTAAATTTGGGTTTTAATTTAAAAATGGAATACTAAGCGACTGCCCTTTTTTTCATTCTTTTGTTTTAATTTTCATTGATTCATTTTTTCCACCGCTTGTCCGTTTTTAGAAGGTTCGTGAATTCCATTTGAAAAGCTTTGAATTGCAGTTTTTGAGGCTTTTGAGTTTTTTCGCATATTGATAATTTACGAGCATCTAATTATGCCTGATTTAACGCCATCAGAAATCATTAGGGCAGATCAAATGAGGAGAAATGGTCAAACCTACAGATCGATTGCCAGAAGCCTTCGTCGATCGTTATCAACGATTTATCGTAGCATCCAACGATACAGATTGACGAATGCTCTAGTGAGAAGGAGAGGACAAGGCCGGAAAAGGTGTTCTTCAAGGAGGGATGACCGTTTTCTCCAACTTCAAGTCCGACGGAACACGAGACTAACGGCGGTGCAGGCTCGAAATTTACTGGAAGAGGTACGAGCAGTAAGGATGAGTGAGCGGACAGTTCGTAGAAGATTCGAAGAAGTGGGTATAGGCTCGTATGTGCCCGCCAAAGCCCCAAAACTTGAGAGACATCATCGCACAAACCGTCTACACTTTGGTCGTGAACATCGTGATTGGGACTTCGACGACTGGGGACAGGTTCTTTTTACTGATGAATGCAGAGTTATGTTAAATCAAATTGATGGAAGGCAGCGAGTATGGAGACGCAAAGGAGAACGGTATATCCAGTCTAATTTTGAAAATACAGTTGCATATGGCGGCGGTTCAATTATGGTCTGGGGAGGAATATGTTTAGGAGCTCGTACGGAGTTAGTAGTGGTCGATGGCGGGAATCTGAATGCTGATCGGTATATCAGGGAGATTTTAGAAGAACATGTTGTGCCATTTGCCCCCTTTATTGGTAACAACTTCATTCTAATGCAGGATAATGCTCGGGCTCACAGTGCTCGCACAGTACAGACATACCTAAACCATGTTGGTATAACGGTGATGGAGTGGCCAGCACGGTCCCCCGATATGAACCCTATAGAACACGTCTGGGACTTGCTAAAGAGGAGTGTAAAGTCAAGAATGCCCCCTCCCAATAATCTCAACGAGTTGCGAAACGCATTACTTGAAGAATGGCAGAGGTTGCCCCAAGAAACCATTGATAACATCATCCGCAGCATGCCCAGACGGATGGAAACCCTCATCAGAGCACGAGGAGGAAACACTCGATATTGAACAGTCATTGAAATTGTTGTTAAACTTTGGAAAATCTTGAATTTTCTGCTGTTTCTCTATAATTAAAAATCGAAGAAAAATGCATTTTGTTTAATTTAATTTTTATTTTTATAAAATTTTAAGTATGGTGTTACAAATGAATGTCAAAACATGTTAATTTAATTGTTGTTTCATTTTAAATAATATATTGTTTAAAAATTACATTCATTGTTCTAAATTCCCTCTTTTTTCTCCTTTTTTTTTCTGTTCCGCTAATTGTGCCGGTGTGTGTAAAATATTGGTTGTTATTATGGTTTGACTAGACTAGTACTGCTCAATTGCATATATAATTGCTTTATTATGTATAATATATATATATACAATATATAATATAATATAATATATATATATATATATATATATATATATATATATATATATATATATATATATATATATATATATATAATATAATGTTTATTTATTGTACAATTAAAATACATAATATACTATAACGGTGCTTGTTGCTGGGACTAATATAGATCTAACCTAACTTTGCTTCTAATTTACAGATATCTCTCAAAATATTCTTCACGATATTTTTTTCCTTCCTTGTGGAAACCTATTCTGGATGTAAATTTGAACACAATTTAAAAAGAAAAAACTTACATTGTAGCCATCGAACGCCCAGGAGTTTTCATCCTGACCCAGCATCATGCCAGGGGCCATATCAGCATGAGCCCAGCCCACCTGCACACCAAGAAACATGTGGAAGTATAAGTTTTAATATCCCGAGCCCACCGCGGATTCTGCTAGTGTGAGGCTAGAAGCTACAAAATTTTCAAAAATTCTGCTGCCACCCAATGATTTATCAATTAATGTTCATATATTTCAACAGGTTTTACGCTAAGTGCACCGATTTACCATTGTAGCAAATGTATAGTCATCATCATCATCAACTAAGGGTCTTTCCTCACACATGAGGAAGAAATGCATAGAAATTATATCAATATAAGAACATAACCGAATGAGAAAATATATAATGAGAGAGAATAATAGGTAACATCTCATTCTCTCTCATTATATATTTTTTCATTCGGTTATGTTGTTATAATGTATAATAACGCGTGAATTATATAAATGCGGAGTCACATTCATACATTGCTCTGAACTAGACTATACAAAAAGCAAGCAGCTTGTTTTTAACTCACCCTCATCGGCCCAGCCGTGAGAATCTCAAACTCGAAGTACCACTTCCCGGAGCTGACTGCGTAGTTTTTCTCAGCCCTGTAAGTCCTGAAGTCCGCTTGCTTCAGCTTCGACGCTTCAAGTAGTAACGCTATAATAATTTTATAATATTTAAAACGACGTAATGACTTTGTAACGATAACACAGTAGATGAAAAATCATCGCAAGCTATTAAATATCAATTCAGGTTGTCTGACTTTTTCGTGCGTACAGCCGGAGCTCATAGATTTTAAGCAGTGTAAATTTTGTGTTTACTTTATCTATTATATAAGAAAAAAAATATTATAAAATAAACGCATAAGCGTTGCCATGCCATTCATACAACTACGATGAAACTTTGGGGGAGTTAAGCGCATGCCCGTTTCAAAAAAATCTTTGAAAATTCCCACGGGAATGGGAGAAAACAGGATCTGTTACCACTCTGTCTATAAAAATATATTGAAAAAATTACAACCATCGGTTCCACTGAATTATTTCAAACAAAACCATAGAGGCTACTTTTTATCCTAGTAGATTACTAGTCAATACCTTCATGCTGTTCTCCAGTGGGAGAGTCGAGGTTGTACCCATAGACCAGAAGCGTCCTAACTGTTTCGGATGCGGTATCTCTGTTCGCCTTCTTGATGGCGTCATCGACCTTAGGGTACGGCACCAGATGGGGGGAGCGCTGCATGTCGGGGTCCTGTACAAGATTCATGGTTAGTCTAATAAAACATCGTAGTTTTGTACGCAATTATGCTTAAGCATCGGAGAATCCATATTTGTCGACAGACTCGAGATTCCAGACACAGACTCAAGATGTTCAGACACAGATTCAAGATTTTCAGACACAGATTCAAGATGTTAAGACACAGACTCAAGATTTGCAGACACAGACTCAAGATGTTCAGACACAGACTCAAGATTTTCAGACACAGACTCAAGATGTTAAGACACAGACTCAAGATTTGCAGACACAGACTCAAGATGTTCAGACACAGACTCAAGATTTTCAGACACAGACTCAAGATGTTAAGACACAGACTCAAGATTTGTAGACACAGACTCAAGATGTTCAGACACAGACTCAAGCTTTTCAGTGTACCTCTACCCAGCGGGACCCTCGGCCCTAGAGAGATACGGTTGGTATATACCCTTAGTACCCTCGCCCAAACTTGCTGAACGTGTATTGAAATAATTTGTACCCCGATGGTTTTAGAGTAAATACAAAAATAAGAAAGTCTCTATCCAGCGGGGCCCTCCGTAAGTATACATTCAATTGTTTTTCCAATTGCATTTAAGTATAGTACCCCAAGACCCCTTTTCGAAATAACAATTACTTTTCATCTAAGACATATAGTTTTTATATAAAATCAAGTGGAAGTTCTGATCTATCCAGCGGGGCCCTCCCTGGTTTGGCATGGAACAGTCGTTTTGTATTTTTTTCCGTTTAGTACCCTTGGCAAAAATTACTTTTGACAAATAATATGTTTAAAAATACATACAAAAAAAAAATATGAATAAAATAAAATGACGCGCCTCTCCATGCGATCAGCGTGATTTAGAATAATAAATCAAGGGATGATTTTAGAATCAAATAAAACAATACTTATTGTAAGGCTTTCAGGTAAGTCTGTGCTTTTATTTTAAAGCTATATAACATAATATAGAAACCACAAAATCGCTTTAGGATAGTAAGGATAGTAAAACCAACATTGTTAAAATAGTATGGAGAGGCGCGTCATTTTATTTTATTCATATATTTTTTTTTGTATGTATTTTTAAACATATTATTTGTCAAAAGTAATTTTTGCCAATGGTACTAAACGGAAAAAAATACAAAACGACTGTTCCATGCCAAACCAGGGAGGGCCCCGCTGGATAGATCAGAACTTCCACTTGATTTTATATAAAAACTATATGTCTTAAATGAAAAGTAATTGTTATTTCGAAAAGGGGTCTTGGGGTACTATACTTAAATGCAATTGGAAAAACAATTGAATGTATACTTACGGAGGGCCCCGCTGGATAGAGACTTTCTTATTTTTGTATTTACTCTAAAACCATCGGGGTACAAATTATTTCAATACACGTTCAGTAAGTTTGGGCGAGGGTACTAAAGGTATATACCAACCGTATCTCTCTAGGGCCGAGGGTCCCGCTGGGTAGAGGTACACAGCTTTTCAGACACAGACTCAAGATGTTAAGACACAGACTCAAGATTTGCAGACACAGACTCAAGATATTCAGACACAAACTCAAGCTTTTCAGACACAGACTCAAGATGTTCAGACACAGACTTAAGATTTTCAGACACAGACTCAAAACTTTCAGGCACAGACTCGAGATTCTTAGACTCAGATGTTGTCGATCGAGAACAGTCGATGAGGTATACGAGAGATGGGTTCTTCTGTCAAATGTGACTTTGCTCAATACTATTATTATGATATTAATTTTAAAGTTAAATGTATCTATTACGAAGCACAAATAATAATAACATAAACAAATAAAAAAAAACTTTCCCTCCACTTAGGTTCGTCGTTTAACAGCTGGGACAAGAGGGAATGCAGATACCGCTAGACTAGAGTCAAATTGAACTCTTACTCTTTAGTTGTTAATATTTGCGTTCCGTCCACCCCATATTAGTGTACATAAAAATATGAAATACAGTAGGAAAAATAATTATACAAACTTAAGATAAGTTTAAATACAATAGGAAAAATATAAAAACTTAAGCCAATAGTAGACTTTAATATTTAATAAAACAATAGTAGACTTTAATATTTGGTCATTATTATGAAATTGCCGTTTGTATAAAAACAATACCATTCTATCATTTTTTTAAAACTTCAAACATCCATATGTAGAATATACTATCGAATAGAGCAACATAGCCCGGACTCTTATGAGCTTTGTAAGCAAGCATAAAATTTAAATAAAATATATTTTTTTAAATAAGGCCAACTTTTGAATTCATAAATAATAATCATCTGGCTAAGCGCAAATTACAGAAACTGGAAACAAAAACATATAAATCATATTTTTCTGGCAATTTCATTGGTAAGGATAATAGCAACAAAAATCCAACATCTAATATAGACAAAGAGATTTAAATATAATAGGGCATAGGGGGGGCATTGGGAATATTTTCAAACAAAACTTTGAAGCCTAAGCGTCATGTCCTTGTCATGTCAGTTAGTATGAACGCGAGCTGTTATTCGGTCGAAATTGTACTAGACTTATTCCACTTGGAATAACTTTTGACTTCAAATTTTCCTCGCTCGAGGGGACTCGATGCCTTATTATATTTTAATCTCTTTGAATATAGGTAATAAGAGCAAACAATATGAATAGCAAATCTTCTAGTCTTCCAGCGTCGAGCCATCCCGCCAAAGCTTGCTGTGACCCTCACACCTAATAATGCAACACTCGATACTAAGTGTGAGAGTCACAGCAGCCGTAGCGGGGAGTTTCTTCTAACTTCTAAGCGGTAGAATGCACAAACATACAATATAGACAACATAACATATACGAAAATAAAAAGTAAATAAAAAATTTATAGTAAGGATACAGGTAACCGAAGGTAATGTTTGGCGACAGACTTCAAATTTGGCAATTTTAAAGCTGGTTCCTAAAAAAAAATATCTTGTAATGATGGAGTGTAAACAACCCAGGTAAAACTAGGGAAATTAAATAAAAAGTATTTTGTCTTAAAATTATAATACTGATTTACCTTTATGAGAAGTAAAATTACTTGTCTTCATTAAAGATAAGATCCACTAATGTAAATATTGCCTGAAATAAAGATTATTATTATTAAAGATACAACAGTTTTTTTCAATTAAGTGAATCTGGAAGAAGCCAGTCAATCGAATCAAACCCCTCTCTTTGCCCCAACATTGCTACGCCTTCGACTGTAGCCGTATTTGCACAAAATGTTTAGCAACGCTGTTATATAGAACTCTTTATTTCAGACAAAATTTGTCATATTTGGTTTGTAGAAAGATCCAATTAAAATAATGTTAGTACACACGTAAAGCCGCCTTACAACATAATATCAAACGATGCATACTAAACTGTGAAAGAAAAACGCTATTTTGAATATATCTTGACGTTTAATGTGGTGTTCTGGCTTCATTATTTTATTTAAGAATCGGACTAGACCGTAAAATATTACATACAATGTACATAATAATAAATAATGATAATTCAGTCTACATACAACATATATAAATAGTTAATTGCATTCCTAATTACAGGAAGTCACAAAATGTTTTGCCAAAATAATAACAATAACAGGAATAGAACATAACAAAAAACTAATAACAATTAATAAAATTTAAAAAATCATTTTCGGTTTTACATTAGGTAAGACAAATATAGGGCTAATTTCTCTTTGAATGTGAGAGGCCTATATTTGCCTAGACACTGAACAATTAGAAATTATTTCCTCCAACCTCTAACCATTAAAGCATTATACTAAGTCTAAAACCCACCTCGTTGAGGCCGTAGGTCCACCCCTGCTGGATACGTTCCCGAGCCCACAGGTTGTGCGTGTTCTCGGCCAACTGGTCGACCAACTCGTCCATCTTCGGTGTTAGGGTGACAGCACTCAAGTCTAGCGGTGCTGGTTTATAGCCGTTCGACTGTCGACAACGCGAAGAATGTGCTTTAGTACAAAGATACATACATACAGCTCACGCCTTCTTCCCACAGGGGTAGGCAGAGACGATGGATCGCCACTTTACCCGATCTTCGCACACTTCCCTCGCTTCCTTCACATCCATAGGCCTTTTCATGCACGCTCTTTTATTATTCGCACTCTTGACCCCAGCTTTTTGAAGGACGTCGACGAAGGAGTAATATATATAAATATAATCTCACGCCTTTTTTTTTATCCCCGAGGGGGTAGGCAGAGGTATTCCATTACTGGATATACCCACATTTCACGAGATATATTGGACCCCTAAACGTGATAGGTGGTGAGCCCATCGCCGGACCGGGTCTGTTTACACATGTCTCAGAATTAATTCTGAGACCTGCGGGTTTCCTCACGATGTTTTCCTTCACCGTCGAGCTAGTGATAAATATGTACGTAAGTTTTTGAAAAACTCATTGGTACATGCCAGGATTCGAACCCGAGCCTCACTGATTTTCGGCCGGCTCTTTAACCGTCCGGGCTATCACTGCTCGAAGCTGCACGAAGGAGTACAAAGATATTAAAGTAAAGATGAGTTATATTCATACTCGTTTTATTTATTTATTTATTATCAGGTACACCAACTCGTTTGAAAATTGATCCACTATGATTGGCTACAACATGTACATACTTACTTCTTAGCGTATTTATAGGACACAACAATGACGGCGAAATATGACACGGAACTAATAATAAAGAAAGAGACAGTTATCTATCAAGAGTTGCGCTTGAAATACAATGCGACTAAATAAAATGTGGTTAATTAACTTCATTTGTCGGCCTCATTTTCCGCGCTCTAGTCACATATCTACGTCTTTTTATATATAATATCTTTGCTTTAGTACATTATTGCAGCGGCCAGCAAAAGAGGAATTGATGGACGAACATGTGTACATCCATGCCTAGTTGTGGCCAAGGCTTATATAGTACTTTTCTCAAATACCGCGCGGAAACCAAAACGAAGTAGTACCTCGGCAGAAAATTTTAATTTAAAAAAAAAAAAAAAACTTTTCAAAATCAATGACGATAAGTAAACAAACAACAATAATTTTTCCCGCGTTAAAGTGTTACTTTTTTTCAGTAAACATGTTTCTATTAGCAAGCCAGTTCGAAATTAAAATAAAACCTTCCTTGGTTGCCATGTTTCGGAGTAAAAGAACGTTCCATTTTTAAATTACCTCGAAGGTTTTCCAAACAATGATCAAATATCCCAACATGTTTGAGAAAATGTAATTTACCTGCATAAAGGGTTCGTTGGGCAAACGAACGTTGCGGATACGAGCCGGCGGCTTATCCAGACTGATGTAGTACCCAAGGGCGAGGATGGTTCTAGAAAGTATAAAATAATATTAGTAGAACAATTGGATTTTATTATTTTCCTAGCTGTTCGGCACGACTTCATCCGCGTAAGTCCCGTTCCCTTGGGAAAATTATAGCCCATCTTACTCCCAGTGAAGTAAGCTTTCGATTGGTGAAGGAATTTTTTGAATTGTTCCACTAGTTTTGGAGCCTATTCAATACAATAAAAGTAACCAAACATCAAGTCTTTCCTCTTTTTTATGGATTTTACCAATGTCAAGTACGTAATTTAGATTTGAAATATTTTTTTTAGTCTTAAATCTTAGTTCAATGACTCTGTTTCAGAGACCATGCACAAAAATTCAGTGTCTTCAACACTTTCTACATCCCTCCCTTGGATCCCTCAAAATTTATGAGTTTCCCATTCACTGCGCACTTTCACGGACACTTGCCTATAATATACTATCACTAATACGAGTCAAAACCCGAAATATACAGCAAAATGAAAATTATACAAAAAGCATGACGTCGATCTTGGGATTCCCGCCAAAAAGCCCTCTTATTTATTATTATAAAAAAAGGGGGAAACTAGCAGACAGGTCACCTGATGGTAAGTGACTACCGTCGCTTACGGACACTTGCAACTCAAGAGTCACAAGTGCGTTGCCTTTGTGGAAGGAGTACGCTCTCGTCTTGAAGGTTATTTTAGTGAGACTTACTTGAGAGTCTGGACAGCCAGCTGGATATCGTATCGCTTCTCAGCTGCTGGCAAACGCTCGAAGGGCACCAGACACGGGTGAATCTTGTGCAGGTCTTCGCGCTGGTCACCATACGTCCAACCCGCTTCGATCTGCCATAAAAATTGGTGGCATCGTCAATATGTAAATGAACATAGAACTCTAAAGATTAAAAAACCGACTTCAACTTATACGGTTTCCTTTTGGATTCCACTGTCCAAACTGAACCAAATTTGAATAAAAACAGAATCATCAAAATCGGTTCAACCAGTCAAAAGTTCTAAGCTAACAAACATTAAGTGTGATCGATAACATATATGTTAAATTTTCAGTTCGCTAAGCAATTCACTAAAAACATTCCTATAGACAGATAGAGAAGAAATTCGAATCTTGGGGTTCACATTAATATTTTCCATTCGTTATTATATTCCGATTCCAGAGTTATATCTAAGACTTTAAGGGTGAGTTTCCAGTGGCTTCAACATCTCTACGTATAATACCTACGTATATAAATACGTCGGAGCAGTATTCTTATCCAGAAAATGGTTGATCAACGAAAAAATGGTTGATCTAAGAGAAAATGTTTGATCAACGAGAAAATTACAAGTCAACGTGATTTTGTTAGAAAACTAGGTACATGATAGGCACAGCAGCAGCAGAATAAATAATACATTAAGCTCATGCATAAATTTACCTTGTTCATCGCCCACATCTCGTGGATATTTTCGGCTAGCTTGTCTCTGATTTGCTCGACGTAGGTCGGCAGAGTTATCTTTGAAAAAATAAAACATTACTATGCAGTTAAAATTATTTGGCACAAGAGTTTTCTCAAGTTCGTAGCAAGTTTCATTTTTCGTTACAGACTCGTGGTCCCTCTGTAATGTCCCCTGGGGGGATAACGAGGCATTCGCATTCGCTTGTTGTCCCCCCGATTCACTCTTGACTTTAAATACCTGGAAGACGTATGGTATGTAATTAGGAAAAACAAATAAATTAAAATTAAATTAAATTAAATTTTTGTTGCCGCTATAACAACAAATCGTAACTTTTTTGACGTTTGTATAGATACCTAGCGGTTCTGCGCGGTTTCACCCGCGTAGTTCCCGTTCCCGTGGGAATACGGGGATAAAATATAGCCTATGTGTTGTTCTGGTGTATAAGCTATATAACTGTACAGTTTCATCAAAATCTGTTCAGTAGTTTTAATGTGAAAAAGGAACAAACATCCATCCAGACATCCATACATCCAGACATCCATCCAAACAAACTTTCGCGTTTATAATATTAGTAGGATATATATATTTATATATATATATAATCTCACGACTTTTATCCCCGAGGCAGAGGTATTCCATTACTGGATATACCCACATTTCACGAGATACATTGGACCCCTAAACGTGATAGGTGGTGAGCCCATCGCCGGACCGGGTCTGTTTACATATCTCTCAGAATTAATTCTGAGACCTGCGGGTTTCCTCACGATGTTTTTCCTTCACCGTCGAGCTAGTGATAAATATGTACGTAAGTTTTTGAAAAACTCATTGGTACATGCCAGGATTCGAACCCGAGCCTCACTGATTTTCGGCCGGCTCTTTAATGGTTTGGTCTATCACTGCTCGTGATGTATCAACTGACCAGCATGGTATCGACGGGCGTTGGCACGAAGGCGGTGTCATCCTGTACGAGCGGAGGGCCGGCCAGCGCTCGCTTGGCCAGGTTCCCGAAGTAGAAGCACGGCTCTAGGCTGAGGATTTGCTGCGGCAGGAGGGACTCTACCAACGGCGAGTAGCCCTCGGGGGCCGCGTACCGGAGACGCCCGTGCTCACCGCCGAGGAGGAAACGGCAGCTGTTGGATTGTATCATAATCTATTTATTATACACCCCAATTAGTCACTACATAGTATAAAACAAAGTCGCTTTCTCTGTCCCTATATCCCTATGTCCCTTTGTATGCTTAAATCTTTAAAACTACGCAACGGATTTTGATGCGGTTTTTTTTAATAGATAGAGTGATTCAAGAGGAAGGTTTTAGTATTAGCATTGCACCCGTGCGAAGCCGGGGCGAATCGCTAGTTTTATATAAAACTGACTGACTGATTGGTGATGTATCAACGCACAGCCTAAACCGCTGGGTCTAGAGACTTGAAATTTTGCACATAGATAGCTTATACCGTGTAGGCATGCACCAAGAAACGATTTTGCAAGATTCACCCCTAAGAGGGTGAAATAAACGTGCGCGAGCGAAGCCACGTGTATAAGCTAGTTTTCAACAAAAAAAACGACTTCAAACAGAAAACTAAAAAAAAAAACGACTTCAACGAATTATACTAAAATAATGCAAATTTAAGACTTGCAGGGTTTTCTCATGGATGCCATTGTCATAGCTGGATGAAATTACAATGGGACTAATCTGGAAGCACCAGCTTTCAAATAAAAAAATAATCATCCAAATCGGTTCACCCAGTCGAAAGTTCTGAGGTAACAAACATAAAAAAAAACAGACGAATTGATAACCTCCTCTTTTTTGAAGTCGGTTGAAAAAGTAAAAAGCACTAGTCACCACTACGATATCGGTAGATTATTTAATTTCCCTGGGATGCCATCATCAGATCCTGGTTTGCTTATCATGGTACCACCATCGTAATATCACATTTCCACATTACAGGATGATTACATACTTCCTCATATGCGAGGAGACCCGACAGCGCAGCAGTGGGCTATTAAGGGCTGATGATCAACATTTTACTGATTGTCTAAAAAAGTTTTGAAGTTTTTCTATGTAGTAGTTCTATTGGGCGAAGTAAACCTTCTGGTCGTCCGTGAAAATAGTGATTTAACTATCACTATTAGTATACAGGGTGGAATTTTTCAACGCCACCTGGAGGGAAAGTACTTTACATACTAGAGATAGACAATTTTACTCAAAGGAAACAGTTTTTCGAAGTTTAGATTTCATGGTTTTCCTTGTGTAATTTACCACGTTTGTTAAAGAGATTTGATCCTTATGATTGACCCTATCGTTCGATGCCGTAAAAGTACAGGGTGTTATATTTTCGGATTTTACCCGGTTCGATTCCCGGGTGTGGCAAGCGATTTTTCAAAAATCTGTGAATGCAGTTCTGTTTCTTTTTAAAAATAAAGGAATGTTTCCTTTGAGTAAAATTGTCTATCTCCAGTATGTACAGTACTTTCCCTCCAGGTAGCGTTGAAAAATTCCACCCTGTATACAACGCTGACACTCATCTCCGAAACCGTTCATTTATGTACTCCACTGTAAGTACATGACGATTTAATGAAAAGTTACCACTGGGTAGGGTGCAGCAACAACATTTACCACTCAAACTAAAGTCAGACAGGTGTTATACGATGTCGGAATCAGCCAAGAAAGATTTTCAAAATTTTTATAAGTACCTAAGTAAAGAATATGCGACGGTTAGCGAGGAAAGAATATATAATATATATTTGGTCCGCGACAGCACATAAGGGTCGCGACACATCTGTGAAACGTACAGCGCCGAAGGTTCTGTGAACAACATACATTACGGTTGACGCGGGTGGCTGATCCATTTATCTTTAAAGTGAAACGTCAATTGTTGTTCACCGAAGCCCTGTACGTTCCGCAGATGTGTCGCGACCCTAAAGGTTAACAGAACATACCTGAGCTTGCTGGAGCAACTGATGACGGGGAAGAACATGCCCTCTAAGTTGAAGTTGGTGAACGACCCCGTGACCCTTATGCCGTTGAACATAAAGTTGATTATTGGCACTGTCAGGTCGAGGGCGCAACCAATCACGTCACCTATGGGACAGAAGTAAAATTGAAATATCTCAACACGCACACAACACTTTGATCTAATTTAGATTCTGTGTTCGTCCTTCTGTCTAGAGTCTCGACAGGTTCTCTCACGTGATATTTCTAGAACTTGACTGTACAAGACAGAAATTTAGATTTCTCTATAACAATATAGTATGTGTAAAAGTGTATAAGAGCGGGCGCATACTGTAAGAAATTTCTGTTAGAAAAATTCTGATGGTTGCCGGACGAGTGACGGACGCACCCCGCACACTATAAGACATTTCGGTTCGGGGATTTGCAAAATAGTTTATGTCATACTTACATATTTTCTTTTTTTGGTCAGGATCTTTCTCATTCCAATTTAAAACTATTTTTTCGCTATTCGTAATTTGCAAAGAGATTTAATCAGTTAAGAACCGCCGGTTCCAATTGGAACCGAGACAATTAAAAATCAATTGTGTCTGTGATTCATGGCCTGAGAGGTTAAATATAATAATTGGTAATGTAATAAGTAAGTAATGTGTCTCTTTGGTAATTTGTGTAGGTACGCTATCATACTGGCAGCCACCGCTAAACTGATGCGAATTTCTGACAGTATGCGGGGCTTAGTACAAAATGTATGGACGGAGTGCCTTCCCTATAGTATTCTAATATCTGTGCTTCCGGCGACCATCAGAATTTTTCTAACAGAAATTTCTTACAGTATGAGGCCGCTCTAAATGTGTGTGTTGCATTAATTTAATTTAATCGATTAATTTAATTATATCTCTATCTATAAAGAGCGATAATTAAATTATAGTCCAGTAACTTGATACATTACCGCATGCGTCAAATCTGGTAGTTCTGATTTTTTGCAGACTTGTTTATGATGCTTTCTTAATAAATTTTTTCACCAATGGAAAGTTAGAATATCCCTGAGTAACATAGGCTATATTTTATTCCCGTATTCCCACTGGAACGAAAACTACGCTGGTGAAACCGCGCGGAACCGCTATTATACATAACACTAACGGTATTTGTAACGAATAAACTCAACTAAACTAAAAATTAAATATTTAATTAGTCCTTTATAATTATAATCGTGAAAATTTGAAAAAAAAACAAAAATCGATTTTGACAAAGTTGCGTTCGGCGCTCGAGGTCATAAACTTGGATTATACATTAGGCCAACATCATAAAAAAGTCTGCAAAAAAATCAGAACTACCGGATTTGACGCATACGAGCCCATACATTCAACCGACAAAAAAGCCCACCTTTCCTGATGAACGGTTCGTCGGCGTTGGTCCTGTTGACGGGCGTTTTCCGCCCTCCGGACCAGAGGAATGCGCCATCGAAGCCGAACGAGTAGAGGTCATCGCCAACGCCGTTGCCGCCCCACTTCTCGCCGCCGCCAGGGTACGGGACGTAGCTGGAAATATACCTCTCAATCAAGGGTGAGGTATTGCCATGAATATGGAAACAAAGATACAATCACAAAGATGATACTCGAAAATGAAAAAGAGTGGGACACACAATAAATATTGTGGGACACAATTCACAATAAATTGTGGGACATAATTCACAATAAATCGTGGGACACGATTCACAACACATTTTGGGAGACGATTCATAATCAATTTTGGGACACAGTTCTTAATACATTGTGGGCCACAATTCACAATACATTGTAGACAGGTGACTGATTTCTTTTGACTGACTTAGTTTTCTATTAGTGACATGCCACTTTCGTGCCGTGGTTCGGTCTAGCTTTGTATAAATCATTGTTATGGTAATTTTTTTAATAATATATATATATATATATATATATATATTATTAAAAAAAATACCATTGGGATAAGAAATGTACATCCAGTGTTATTAATACAAAAATAAAAACTTATAAGCTTATGTTATATGTAATAATAATGTTAATATTAGATATTAATTAAATTTCATTTCACAATTTTTTTTTCTCACACTTGACTTCAAACTAAGGCCACATAGCGGTGAAACAGTTGTGTCTGCCCTTAAGCACACAGACTTCTAAACATAGATACAGCAAATTGAAAAACAATACCCAGCAGTGTTGGCCCATCCGATGCGCAAGTGCGGCATCATGTGCGTGGTCTTCTCGATGTGGTCCATGGTCACCTCGAAGTACCACTTCTGGTACACAGCAGACCCTTCCACTCGTCCCACGAAGATGTTTGGACGGACGCTGTGGGATTATTAGTATAAATGCAGATCGGCCGGTGCTTCCATTGGACTCGATTCTGGCTGACCAGCTAAAATTCCAAATTTTAAGTTAGCTCTATTCTTTTCCACCGCTTTGGACATCAATAAGCGCCATATTTAGAAGCTTTTGTAGTTGGCACTTGAGGGATGATCAACAATCATAAGTTATAAAAATGCTTACAGCACAGGAGTTTCAAAAATACCTCGGCCGACCTCCTTTGAGATATTTATCCGTAACATTTTTAGGGTTCCGTACCCAAAGAGTAAAAAGGGGCCCTTTAACTAAGACTCCGCTGTCCGTCCGTCTGTCACCAGGCTGTATCTCATGAACCATGATAGTTGAAATTTTCACAGATGATGTATTTATGTTGTCCCTATAACAACAAATACTGAACAACAGAATAAAATAAATATTTAAGGAAACTCCCATACAACAAACGTGAAGTTTTTGCCGTTTTTAAAGATAATGGTACGGAACCCTTCGTGCGCGAGTCCGACTCGCACTTGACCGTTTTTTATATTATCAATTCTACAAACTGACCTGGAAACGTGGTCGACCAGCTGCGTTTGCAGCAGTAGGTTCTTCCCCGGCAGCAGGTAGTCGCAGATGTTGTTCTGCGAGGAACGAACCGCGACGCCGTTACCGACGCACAGAGAGCACAACACGTCCAACACTTTCGGATCGCGGCCATGTTTCTCCAGCAGGGAGATGATGACCTTTATGTGCTCGTCCTGGAAGATAATAATAATAATAAATGGTGGGACACAAATTAGGCAGGGACTGTATTATTACTAACCAACTGATATAAATGATAGACATACTTAAATAAATATTAAACAAAGATCGAGTTTTGGCTCAGTGTCCCATTTATAAATATCCCTCGGTTTTACATGTTCGGTAGTGTAATTTTTACAAAATGTCTATTTAACTGAATTAGCGTCTTTTACTAAAAATGTCCCTTTTCTAGGAAGTCCCTGTCTTAAGAGTGTACTTTTCCCAAAATTTCGTTTTGCCAGAAAGTGATTTTACCAGAGTGTGGTTTTCCCAGAAAGTCCCTTTCCCAGATTGCAATGTGTGTCCTTTTCTCAAAATGTTAATTTCCTAGAAATTCCTTTTCCAAGAGTGTCCTTTTCCCAGACAGTCCCCTTCTTAGACTATTGCTTGCTTTCTGAGTCGGAAGTTGCTACGTTTTCCGATCGGGGCCAATATTTGTGTGCAAGAACATGCCTGTTAGCTTCTAGTCTCGCGGTGTTTAATATATGTTTAAAAATTCTGACAGTTTGCCACTAGCCTAACTAACGCCATCTCTCAATCCGAAGTGGGCTTGCATTGGATATTACCCCTACTTCTTCAACTTAAACAAACACAGGAAATACTCTTCTCATCATCATCATCATCTCAGCTCATCCGTGACCTGTTAAGACGATGAAGAGTCTGTAAATGATGAAAGATTAGATTTTTGTTTGTTTGTATTGAATACGCTCCGAATCTACTGGACCGATTTTAAAAATTCTTTCACTAACGGAAAGCTTACTTTTCTGGCAGTAACATGGGCTACAATTTTCCCACGGGAACGGCACTTACGTTGGTGGAATCGCACAGTACAGCTAGTTTATAACTCACCCTCATCATGTTGAGCGCCTCGGGCGAGTCAATGAGCACGCAATGCAGCACGTCGAGCATTCCCGTGCCTTCCCCCGACGCTTGGGAGCCCAGACGCGAGAACAGCCAGTTCAGGCGGTTGGAATTAGCGAACTGGGCGCAGTTAGTGTGGTTCCCCTTTATGATTGCCGCTGTGGAACGAACGGTAAGGGTGAGGAAAAACACAAGAATACTAACGACTACGGAACCCTAAAAAGTACTATTTTTTTTTATTTGTAATCAATAATTTCGTTGAGTTCAATATGGCGTCTCTTATTGTTAATTCTGATTGGTACCAGAAAACTAAGGCATTTCATGAAAATGAAGACTTAGTGATCTTGTTTTTTTAATATAGTGTATCTACAAGGCAAGGACAAACGTTTTGCCTAGTTTGGGAGTATATAACAGTGTGAATTGTGTCCCACAGTGTTGTTATTGTATTTTTCATTGGAATTTTAATTATGAAAAATAAAATTATCGTTTCATTTCAGATGAAGAATGAAAAATTTAAAGAGATGGGGGAGCTCGCTCTCTTCTATTCTTCGCTTCTCTTCTTGAAGGTCGTATCGGTCCGGAAATATCGCCGGCGACAATTTGTTCCACAGATCGGTTGTGCCACCTTATGTTTCAAACTTAAACTCACCTAGCAGCTGGTACAGATATCCTGAGATCATCTCCCAGCTCTGTCCGGACTCGTCTCCGGCCAGGAAGCCAGCCAGGAACCCCTGCGAGGTGATCACGTTGATCTTGTCAATCGCCTCCAGGATCAGGTTGAGGATGCCCTCCTCTTGGAACAAGTCCTGACGGTTGCGGAGCGCCCTGAACTTGTTCTGTTTCTCTTCGTGTTCTGAAAGGGTATAAATCTATATTATACTAATATTATAAAGAGGAAAGATTTGTATTTTTGAATTTTTGTATGTTTGTCACAACTGGACCGATTTAAAAAATTCTTTCACCAATGGAAAGCTAAAAGATCCCTGAGTAACATAGGCTATATTTTATTGCCGTATTTCCACAGAAACGGGGATTGCGCGGGAGAAACAGCGCAGAACCGCTAATATTGGATGTAGAGTGTAAATAAGTATATCCTACGCACCCATGTCTTCATCTGGCTGGGCGAAGTAGTTGATCAGATCCTCCAGGCACATCACCATCTCGCCAAGGTTCACGGACGCGAAGAACATCGAGTGCCGACGGTTCTCTTGTAACGTTTCCAGGCCGCTGCACAAATATGAACATTAATATAATTATCTATATAAATTGTTAAAAAAAATAGTTCAAATGTCCAGGTATACTCTGCTGATCCAGTGCGTATTTTTATTTCGTATTTTTTTCTTTACAGAAAACTTACAACTACAAACGGCGATGGGCTCACCACCTATTTCATCACCGCCACCGTTTAGGGGTTGAATATTCTCGTGAAAAGTGGGTATTTCCAAAAATGGAATACCTCTGCCTACCCCCTCGTGGATAAAAAGCGTAAGGTTTTTTTTTAGTTTCTTCACCATGGGCCGCCCTATGAATGTTTTAATTATTGAAGCCGGACTTCTAATTTTACGACACAAAAATGACAGAAAATTAATAAAATTAGAAGTCAACTAACTAGTAACTGTCATTGTGTTTAAAAACACACACACAATGACAGTCACGATAGTCATAAAAAAAACCATACGAAAAATTAACTTAAATAACGGTGTTGACTGTGATTTTTTTTTTTTTTTTAAATCATTTATTTAAACGGGCTTTTAAAGGAAAACCTTTATGTCAGCCCTATTGGGCAAAACTAGGGATGCAATACACACAAAAAAAAAAAACAAATATCTTCTACACTCCCTAACTACCTAATCGTGAAGACTACTTTTAGTTCTTTAGCGACCTCCTCGGGAATTAGTCAGTGTACTTTTCTGTAAGTCTTCCTAAAAAATTAAAATAATTCTATTCTATTCTAAAAAACATATGAAAAGCAACAGAACTAACTTGATGAACTTGGTGAAGAGCGAAGAGCACTTTCTGATGACCCTGGCGGTCCTGGACTCCTCCTCCTGCGACCTGGAGAAGTCCAGGCCATCGTCCATCTTGCCTTCCTCGTGGAGAATCGCTTGTTTCTCTTCCACTTTGCCCACGCCCTTCTTCTTCGTCTCGTAAGACTGAAATATAATATGAAAGTATCGAATATTATTAAACGAGCACTTCTTGTATCGGCTTGAACAATTGGAATAAATTGTTATCTGTATATATATAAAAAAAAGAAACTAAATAACGGACGTAGATCAACAAATACACGAAAAAAAAACCGCCGTCTCGTGAATCTTTGGGGTACTAGGACTAGGTCGAGCGAAGCTCGGTTGCCTAGGCACTGAAAGCAAATAAACTGAGATTGATGCGTTACCTATATGTTAAAAATGGCAATATAAATGTCAAGTTAGTTTCTATCTTTACAGCCCGAGTAGAACCAAGTAAATCCACATACCCATCTGGAAACTAATTTTTTAAGCATTTGGCGTAGGGATAGCCTACATAATGTTCATTTAGTGACATAGTTTCAAATTTTTTATTTACATTTTGACGGATCATAAAAAGTGTAATATTTTATTTTAGAAATATGATAATAAAATTAGAATTTTTACCACCGGAAACTACATGGAAACTACATTGTTTAATTACTATTTTGTATTTATAATTTGAATCCAGGGATACACTAGGGGAGAAATGTCCTGCGACACCTGTCGCCAGTGTCGTCGGGTGAAGTACCGCGATGTTGTCGGACTTCGCTCGATATGTCTGACAACATCGCGCGACACGTGTCTTTACCTGACTCGGCTGGACCTGAATCGGCCGGCTTTACTTGACATGTCGTGAGACATTTGTCTCCTAGTGTATCCCGGGCTATCTTACTGTCTTAAAAACAACACTCAACATTGACTCACCTTATAAGACAGCCACAGGCCAGTCTCGGAATGCTGAACAATGACAGTGGAGTCACCATACTTGATGATGGGAGCCCCAATCACTTCCAAATCCTTGTCTTCGAGTACCACTTTCTGGTCATCCTTTTCTTGGCGAAGGCAGAACGCGCAAGATGCCGTTGTCGCTTCCTCTCTGAAAATAACAATGGCTTTTCCACGGCTGCTTCCACTAATATCACATAGATGGCGCTTAAAGAGGAATGCTGTAAAAAATCTCCTTGCATGCTTTGAAAAAGTTTTCGTAATAACAAAGAACTCTAAAGAGGAAAAAACAGAGTTCAACAAATAGCACTAAAACTATCATCGATGTGTATAAAATTTTTGGACATTTGTTTGTTGGTAAACAAAAAATCGACAAAATAGATTCATAATTGGCAGAACATAACATACAAACAAAAAAACATACAGTCGAATTGAGTACCTCCTCCTTTTTTAAAGTCGATTAATAAAATAAACAAACAAAGCAATTTTAATTCTTCACTCTCCCAAATAACCTAATACTATCATAATATCCGCAAGTAACTATGAGCCGTTAAGATCAAAGGTAAACCGCTGACTCACCTGCTGACCAAGTACAGTTCGTTCTGGTCATTGACCCCAAGGTATCTGCCGGTGGTGATGTGGCGGATCCTCATCGGGTGGTACCAGTTGATGAACCCACCAGCCCACTTGGTCCGAGCCAACTCCAATCGCCACAGAGATCGCGCCTGGGACATAACTGACCCCCCCTCGTAGACTACGATACTGAGGAATGAAATATAAGGGTTATAAGAATTAGGGTATCTGTAGATACCTTAGTAGTGGTATTATGAACTAGACTAAATTAAACTACCTTTGCTATGTATGCTAAATATAGAACAATTGCTAATAGTGGGTAGTTACTATTTGATAGAATGTCAACCTAACCTTCTATGCTAACTTGTAGCATGTTATAATCAATTATCATCACTACATAGTATAAAACAAAGTCGCTTTCTCTGTCCCTATGTGTGGTTAAATCTTTTAAACTACGCAACGGATTTTGATGCGTTTTTTTTTAATAGATAGAGAGATTCAAGAGGAAGGTTTTAGTATAAGCATTGCACCCGTGCGAACTCAGGGCGGGTCGCTAGTAAAATATATTTTATTAATTGTGTAATATGTAAGACTAAACAAATATAGTGTATATTAATCATTCGTATTTAAATTTTATTATTTATTATTATTTTAACCATTATTTGGTCCTTTAGTTTATCTCTATTTCTCATATTTACAATCACTTTATTCTTGCAAAACCTTCACATAATATCTATCTTTCCTTTGGACTAGATCTCCTGTAACTTTCCACATTCTTATTAAGCACTCTTCTTACACGAATCAATATTTTCATGACTACAGAGCAATACTCACTTCAACCCCCCCTCCTTAGTCCAAGTACTGGGTATAGTTAGACACTCGTCCCCTCCGTGGAAGAACCTCAGTACGTCGCCCCCGAATACGTAGCCGACGTACTTCATCCGGGAAATCCCCGTACCGTAGGGTTGTACCGACCAGTGCGTCACGTGGAAAGAGGCGTTCACTATCGATACTTCGTTTTCTTTCGTTGTGTGCTGAAATGAGAGGGATGTATTACAAAAATTACTATGAACAAGTGGAGATAAGTACATAAGTAATATTATGTAACGCAAACCTTAAAATAAGGTGTTTAACTCTTGGATGCGTTGATAAGTTTTAATAAATGAGATATCGTTAGATCGGTCAAAGACGTTTAAAGAAAAAGTTTCCTCTCCTATAGACTGCTAATGTTCTAAAAACACTATGGAAACAACTTCAACCAAAAATCGGGGCGCGGGGGGCGAAGTATGAGATGACGTACTTAATGTCAATCAATTTACCAATAGTATTTAAAGAACATTTTGTGTTCGGCCAATCAGAAAGCTCACGTATTATTGTACTTTTGAATTTGCTCCAATAGTGACGGACTAGTGAAGTAATCATATACCACACAATCGATATCGATAAATGCTGCAACCTTAAGAATAGCAGACTTTGTCAGTTTGGTATATTTGCAAGTAGAAGAAGATTGAAGTATAAGGTCAGGCTGAAAATGTTAAGTTCAAATTGTGGAATGTGTTGATGGAATCAAATTTTCAGCCTTGCCTGTAAATTTAACCAATTTTTTTTAGGTTGGGATCTCTTGTAAATCTGAAAATCATTTATAATTTCAGTTCTATATTTGATAAAAATATAGCAAAGTCTATCGACATAAAATTATTGATCTATCGATATTTTATACTTTTTGTCAAGCACTAAGGAAATATTAATGGATAAAAATTCAAATATTTAAATATATTTTTTGTGGTGTAGTTTGAATAGGAAAATACTAAATTGTGATAGGTAATGCATGAATAGGATTTCTGCGAATTTACTGTAGAGTTTCCGCACCACACAACAACGCAAGCGGGCATATTGTTGTCAAAACCGAGAGCTTGTTTCGATCTGACTTCCAATATGGCACTGTGTTGTCAAACCAGCGGCCACGTCAAAATACGGTCTGTCAACCGAATGTTGGCGAGGATTCACTAGGTCTAGCTTTCCTACATTAGCACTCTATAGGAAAGAGAATGATTTTCTTCCAACCTCTTTGAGATCGGTATTGGTTGTGGGAGTGACATAGGATTTAGTGACGTCACAAAAATGGTGGACATGTTGATTTCTGATTTTCTTCAGCCTAATCGATTTGATTTGTCGCTAGATTATTTGAATTAATTTTAAGTGTATTTTTTTACTTTTGCCTTGGACTTAATACATTTAAAAAAAGTGCCTTTTGCATGCAGTTGAATTTTTGATGTTTTTAAAATAAAAATATTTTTTTTTTAACATTGAAGTTATTGTTAGTAATACAAAATAGTAACTCTATGGAGTACTTACCAAGTACCTCTCAGTAGCCACAGACACGAGGATCAAGTCGTCTCCCACCCTCACCTTCTCACCCTCAGATCTGGAGAGAAAATCCAAAACTAGAATACAGTAGGCATGTATCATTTTCTAAGAACGGTTTTTGACAAATTCCCAAGGAATGGTAATAATAACAATACAAATATAACAATATTAGCAGAAGCAGCGACGATCGGTGCCTGCTAGTATACTTATAATTGAAACTGCATATTATTACAGGCTATCTGTCTATGACTAGGTAGGTAATTAAAAAAATATTTCTCTATTCTGCAAAGGAAATCAGATTTACAATAAAAAAAAACTGTATTGAAAGTTCCTCATTACAATAAAAAATGGCACTGACTACTGGAAATATTTATTTATTTATCATCATCATCAATCATTATATCATATCTAAAATGTTGTCGTCACAGGCAACACAAATCAGCAACATCATAAAAACATTAAAAATCAAACTAAAATAAATGTCATAACAATAAACATTGCAAATTATTCTAATTCAATACAACACAATAATTATAAATAACAATATTATAAAAATAAAATACGTAAGTTCATAAATAGGGCTATGTGACTTAAATATGATTTTCATGAGTAACATATTCATATTATGTTATTCATGAAATTACCCATAGTTATTTTGTCCAGCCTACCTCTGCTTGCTGGCAGGATGCAGAGTCCACCAGCAGGCCTCCCCCTGCGAATGCTCTTGAAGACCCACGTCAAAGGCCAGCTTGTCTTGCGAGGACGAGGTCGACAGGCAGGCCAGGTACTAGAGTACACGAATAGAAGGAATACATTAAATAATCATTAATAAAACCGGCAAAATGCGAGTCAGTCTCGTACACTTAGGCTTCCGTAATTACGCACACTAAAAACAAAACTTAAAAAAAAATACCACGTTTCTTGTATTGGGGCTGCCGTTAATTTTATTTCAACCGTCTACTTATTACGGTTCATTAGATACAGTCCACTGGCAGACAGACAGACCGACGTGAGTGACGACCGTAGTGATTTTTCATCCCTTTCACCGCTCCAACCCATCTCATGCCACGATTGCAATGGGTTTACTAGTTACTACCCAACTTTAACACGAAACCAACAGGTTCATTCATGCAAACAAATTGCGGGCGGGAATCGAACCCGCGACTCCGACTCTGAACGCAGTAACACTAGCTAACAGGCCTGTCAAGTTTTTAAGTACCCATAGCACAGACTCCGCCTAGTTTGGAAATAAATAGCAAAATTGGTAGGATATAAAGAATGATTGGTTTACAGAAACTCACCATATCACTGTTAAGATGTCGCAGGAGTATGGCATTGCCGTAAAGCAGAGTCCTATGACCCGAACCTGTCCCCTTTCCCTGCAAAGGAGGAAAATCACCAAATTGACAAACTAAAAACATAAATAAGGGAATATACCTACTAAATTAAAACAAAATTGAATACCTACGACTTGTTTAAAATACTGTACTTATTAACACTTAGTACTTAAATAAAATAAACTAAATAGACAAATAAAATTAATATGTTTTTGCTGGACAAAAATATAATATTAAATTTAATAAAAATCGATTTATATTCTCAAAGACGAAATTAAAAGAATTATGTTTAATTAGTGCAACTAAATACGATAGCATTATTTATATACTTCTATATTATCTACAATTCTAAATACACTCAATACATATCAGTTATTATATTATATTAAGCATAAGGTACATTTTCAAATACTACTGCTACTCTAGTTCATGCACAAATATTGGGAAACATAATTTAAATCTGTTTAATAAGCCTAAAGTTAGTAAGTCGTAGTTTGTAAGAATAAGTAAAGAAAATTACTGAAGTGTACGGATGCATTGTCCGATTATTTAATGTATTTTAGTACACCCAAAATTTCCTAGTGTTTTTTTACTGACATAGAATAGTTTTTCATCACAAGACTGTTTTATTTCAGTACAATTTAACAAGATTATCTCTTACAATTAGGAAATTTTGAATACATATTCAAATCATGTACTATCGTAATTTGAATAAAAATTAGATTTTGAAAATTCCCAGATGGAAAGTCAGACAAAACTTTTATTGCCAATCAGAAAAATAATTTCCATGAAACGATGTGACATGCATTTACCGGACGCGTGAATACTCACTAAGTTTTCTTTTCCCTGTAAAATTTAAACACGATAGCAATACTTTAAAGGGTATTATTCACAAGAGGGTAAAATTAACAAAAAGTAAAATTACATATTGTTAAACACATACAAATAAATGTGTATAAAAACATAGAACAGATTTGCCATTTGAAATCTTTTAGGATAACAATATTAGGACATAAAATATAATTTTATATAGTGTTTTAGTTCAAAGAAAATTATTTCAAAGGTGAACAGTAACTGGACAGGTGTGTAAGTTAATCTTACAGGTTTCACATAAAATGTAAATACCAATTTAATTTACAGTTTTATTAAAATAATTTAAATTCTCTTACAGTTTCTGAACCGGCTGCAGTGACCAATTCCTGAAGAGCTCTTACTGACAGCGCCTGGAAAAAAGAAACAACAAAGATGGGACCTGAGCCTGGGACCTTAATTATGAAAGTCTTTTAGTATATATATGGGAGAAAACATTCCTTGTGTGTGTGTTTTTAAAATTCCCACGGGAACAGGTAAAAACGGAATCCTCCGCCGGATGAACTTGTTTTAGGACGTTATGGTACCTATAGATACAAAACGTTCCAGCCTTATTTATTTATTTATTAAGTAAGCAAGAGGAAATATATTGACACATTTCGAAAATCTTATCCTACAATACAAGAAATGTTAAATGCTGTTCCACTCACAGACAACCACATCATAAACAATCATGGAAGTGATTAAATTGTACAAAATAGTAAATTTAAAAATAAAATAAGTTACATATTATTTTGTTTTTAAAGTTGGTGGTACTTCCCTTGGTGAATGAAGGCTACCCATGAAATATTATATTATTAATACTCAATACTTTTATTGCACTATAATGAACTACCATACAGATATCCTTAAAGCTAAGGTCATTAATATGGACCCTGAAGGGCACAGCAAAAGTACATTAAGTGAGAGGGGCCTTTCTCGTCTCCATTCGCATAGGTATGTGTGTCAAGTGATTTATTTGGAGGGCTAAGTAATACACATCAATCACTCCAAGAGGCTCGTGACCTGCCTTAGCAATAGCGTCATAAAACGCCGTTTGTGATCCGAACCGAACATCGGCGTTAAAGTCAAACGATTTATAGTAACCATGTGAGGAAATCTAAAGGTTTCGCGATGGGTCAAAAATCAAAATACACTGAGGAAAGTGGATACATACTGCTAGGAATGGAATAATTCTGCCAAACCTCAAGACTATCGTTCTTCCAAATGGCGTCGAGATTGCTCCACTTTTAAAACAGTAGTGAAAATGTCTATCGCCCTTCCAAGTGGCGTCGAGATCGCATTTAAACCAGCAGTGAAAATGCAATAGACAAAGAAAGTTACTTTTGCCTTTACAATATTAGTTGGAACTAACGAGCATTCTGAAATTTAATAAAAATATATTTTTATGGATACAAACACAGACCTGGTATTCGACGAATGCAATGAAGTGCGTTAGAAACAGAATTCCTAATAAAGAAAATAACTTTAAAATTGGAAAACATTTCGAAAATGCCTTTGAAGTCCTTTTTCGGCCCATAACATAAAATGTTTGTATTTATTAAACGGTTTTTCGTTATTAAATACATTTATATTTCGAAGGGCTTAAAGCTCAATTTGGCTTGAAAGCGGACGGATTGTGGGGTTACAATTCCTTAGACTATTAAAATTTTAATAAGTCCGCGGAACTAAGCAAGCGTAGCTACCGTAACAGTAAATCTGCTGTGGAAAGTGTTCATTTATTTTCTCAAGGGTGGTATTACATAAAGTAACTCAAGCACGAACCTTCTCTTGAGCACATTTAGACACAGTATACAGCTTTATGCGATTTGTAATTCTGAGACATATGTAAACAGACCCGGTCCGGCGATGGGCTCACCACTTATCAAGGTTAGGGGTCCAATATATCTCGTGAAATGTGGGTATATCCAGTAATGGAATACCTCTGCCTACCCCCTCGGGGATAAAAGGCGTGAGATTATATTTTATTTTATAGTATAAAACAAAGTCGCTTTCTCTGTCCCTATATCTCTATGTCCCAATGTCCCTTTGTATGCTGAAATCTTTAAAACTACGCAACGGATTTTGATGCGGTTTTTTTTTATTCGATAGAGTGATTTAAGAGGAAGCTTTTAGTGTTAGCATTGCACCCGTGCAAAGCCTTTGCGGGTCGCTAGTATATATATATGGGGGCATCTGTCCGTCTGTCTTCAAGCAGAGATCTGGACTTAAGTTACATTCTGTAATAGGACCCATAGTCTTTAAGTGCTCTTAAATATTTAATTAATCTATCTCTCTAGAAATATACAAGTTGTTCATTAACATACATAACAGGAGATCGTCTTTATAGATTCAGGGATGTTACGGACTTCGACTTCGATTTCGATATGTCGGAACTTCCGATTGCTCTTACACCTCCGGTTCCGACTTCGGTTCCGATACTTTTAAATCGGAGGTAATTGGAGGGCGCGCTTCGGCTCGTCAACGTTTAAGAACAGGTTTACGCATCTCGCCCGGGGAACACGCGTTCTGTCATCGATTAATATTTCACTTGTTGTTACGCCATACATATAATATGGTTTGTTTTGTTTCGTGCGGCGTGTCAATTAATTGATTTCGTCCAAAATCAAGTGTTATTTGGACACATCTTTTTTAGCCACCATCTTATCTTCCTCTTATCATCTTAGCCTCCGACTCCAATTCCGATTCCGAAAAACCAAATTTAAAAACTCCGACTCCGCCTTCGGTTCCGATAAAACCACCTCCGTAACATCCCTAATAGAGATGTTTTCCAGTTTTTATCCTTCGTTTCTAAGTTAACAGGTGGTCAATTAACCTGTATACTTAACAGGAAACCCACCAACTTTATTAATAAACTTGGCCAACAGGTAACTCTCCTTTTCAATTTTTGTGCTTCTTTCCTAACTTAACAGGTGATCAATTGGCCTGCTTGTAACAGAAAACTACTTTTATATTAGTAGCAGTTTTGAGCGGTTTCACCCGCTAGTTCAAGTTCCCGTGGGGATACGGAAATAAAATATAGCTTATGTTACTTAGGGATCTTCTAGCTTTCTATTAGTTAAAGAATTTTTAAAATCGGTCTAGTAGTTTTTGAGTTATTCGTAACAAACATAAAAAAAAACATTTTTTTTCTCTTCATAATATTAGTATAGGGAAAAGTAGAGGGAACCAGATCTCGCGGCAGATCACCTATGCGCTGGACTGATCAAGTGAAATCCGCAGTAGGAACCCGCGTGTCAGACTGCACCAGTCTGCAAAGAGAGAGAGATGGCGAGAGATCGCGAAGAAAGCTGTGTCCGCCTCCAACACTAATATGGACGACTCAACGTGACCACGACCGCTCTGCCAAGAGGGAAACGACAGAGAAAAAGAAGAATATTAGTATAGATACAGTTGGCAGTTAACTTACCTGCTCGATGACAAACACACACTGAGACAGATCAGGCGGTATGTTCTTGTCGGCGATGTTTTCCAGGAAACAATGCCGGTTGCCGAAGCCTTCTGCAGCCAAGCAGACACGCTCTCCTGTCGCTGTGCATGACAGGCACACCATATCTTCCTGTTAAATAAAAAAATACTTTTAATTCAATGGAGCAGTGATAGCCTTACGGTTAAAGAACCTGATTCACATGCTGAAAATCAGTGAGGCTCGGGCTCGAATCCTGGCATGTACTCATCTCTTCTCGTCTCTCGTCTCAATTCAAATAGTATACGATAGCAACATATAATATCATCGAGTATACGTAACCAAATGGTATTTGACGCTTTTGGATAGGTCTGCTGAATAGAATCGAAGTAAAAACAAAAATGTTATTACTTGTACTCTGTATTAATTCTGTTTATTTTATTAAGTTACATGTTGGGGTTTACGCCTACCCGCTCGGCCTTTGAAGAATCCATTTATCATAATTAAAAAGTGTTTTGACGTGACAACGTCTTATAAATTGATGGAGCCGGCGGCATTCATGAAAAAGTGTGACGTATGCGGCGTTCCCGTGCAAGCGAGAGCGCGCATCAAGCGACAAAGAGGCACAATCCATTCCATCAGTATTTTCTTATGACGTTGTCACGTTCAACTATCGTCAGTAAACCGACTTTACAGACAACCGATTTTTTTATGTAGTAATTTCCTTTCCATGTGTACAAATATTATATATGTATTATATTTATTACGAGCGACCCGCCCCAGCTTCGCACGGGTGCAATGCTAGGACTAAACCTTCCTCTTGAATCACTCTATCTATTAAAAAGAACTGCACAAACTTTCACATTTATAATATTAGTACGTTTTTCATTTTCTTTTATCATTATCATCAGAATAACTTGTTTGACAACTTGTAACCTACAATAGACGTAGCATGTAACCTTGATGAACTATATTATTTCAAAATACAGCCCTACACAAACAGTAATACTAAAATGCTATTGTATAATCCAATATGAAATTATCACGTCAAATTGTATGCCATTATGTAGTTAACATCTATTCATAGTCGGGGCAAAATATAGGATAATTATGGTGTGTACAATGCAGTTATAGTATCAATAACATATGCATGAAGTGCACTTCGCGATAACAACGGAAATTAGTGTTGCATTAGTTAGCATAATGTAGATTAGTTATACCTATGTAGATACTCGTTGTTGTATTTCAAGCTGAGATAAAAGAAAGGAAGATACGGTACATTCATAGAAAGCATCGTTGACATTTTGATTACAAACAACTACACTTTTCTTTTTTGTTTTAATGTTATTTGTACACTTATAAAAGCACATGAAGGCTTTGTATACCGGTTTAACCAATCAATTCTGTGTTTCCTTCTGTCTGTACTGTCGATACGCCCGCCGTCCGGCCCGATTGAGACTTTAACGTATTACGTTCTTTGGACCTAATTTAACGGTCCATGCGTGAGAAGCTAGTACAGTATCTTCTTTTTTTGCTGTGTTTGAGTAGACTATAGGTTTGTTGTATTTTAGTAGTAGTTAGGACTACAGGTGATAAAATGGTAAGGTAATATAGGTGTTAGTGTAATGTGTAAAGTTTCGTGGATAATGGAACCTGAACCTCATGCGTAAAGCTAATGTTTGAATCCTGTCGAGAGCATGTACCAATGAGTTTTTAATAACTTGCGTATATATTTAGCTCGATGGTGAAGGAAAACATCGTCCGGAAATCCGAAAATACTCAGGTGCCCAAAACCATGATACTGTTTATCACCAACTAGTGTCAACCTATAATAATTAGGTGTTTAAAATTATATCATCGCCCTTCCCTTTAAGTTGACACTTGTGTTGTGATAATACAGATATTTAGCAATAAATTAAATATTTCCTTGTTTTCATTACTATAAATTAATTGCAATAGGCTGTATGATGATAAATATCATAAAGTAATTTCATTCCAAACATCAATGTTAAAGTTTTATTAAACTAAATCAATTCGTGATATGATTACCACCAAATCAAATATTCTCTATATAATTAAACAGGTCCATTTCCCGCTGAGAATAAAGCTTGTGATCAAATAGAATATTTTGTCAATGGACAATGGAAAAAGAAACGAGGTTAGACGTTTTTCCTTTAATTTGGCCACAAACTCGATATGAAAGCACTTCCTTTGCCCATTCGTATTCACTTCGTTTAACGATGACTGATCTTCTACTGTCAGGGTTGTCACAAATAATGTGTCTAGTAGATTAAAATATAACCAGTGTGGCCTGATATCGTTATTAGTTTTTTCAGTATGTACTACATTACAGGTCAATTAATTCGTAGCTAAATGATTAGCTTCTCGATCGGAAATTCGGGTGCATATTTACCTAAGCTTCAAGAAAGTATAACATTTAAAGTTGATGTTACCAACAGAAATACTGATAAACTCAAAGGCTTTTATTCATAGCAAGGACTTATAAGTCCTCTTATTGAAAGTCATTGCGAATCCACCGCTTCGGTATGATGAGATGATACTTATATTATTGCTATTACATTATCATTTTTGGTGTCAAATAAAGTTGTATTGTTTTTATCAAAAGTTGGCAGCCCTATCCATAGCGGAGCCGGAGTCCAATTACCGTCTCTTTTCAAGCACTCTCTCAAATCGTCTTTTTGTGCGAATTAACGATCTATAGAAAGAGAATAAAAAATAGTTAAATTCAAAGTGGGCAAGCCTCAATCGAAAGAATTTTGTGATACATTTATTGGGATTCTATCCGTTTACCCAATGGGGTGTGGGAAAATTACGAAATTTTGTGTAGAATTTCGGCATATATTATCCAAACCCCCTTTGACCCAATAGGGTTATACTTTAGTCCGTGTCTGTGGGCCTCATAAACGACCGAACGTAAGCCCGGTTTACAGCCGTCCGTAATAAAATAAAAATAAATAATCTGACGTCTTTCATTCCGGAGGAAGGCAGAAGTATTCCATTTCTGGAAATACCCAGGTTCCAGAGCCCATCGCCGACCGGGTTTCTGTTACACATGTGTCAGAAACAATTCTGAAACTTGCTGGTTTCCTCACGTTTACCTTCACCGTCGAACTAGTGATAAATATGTACGTAGGGTTTTAAAAAACTCATTATTACATCGCCCTGGTTTGAACCAGAGCCTCACGAATGAGAAGCAGGCTCTCTTTCTACATCTTTAATTCATCTTTCACCACAAAGATATCCTGCTCACTGTCTGTAAACCCCAGCAAAAAACGGAGAGGGGCCTACCTTACACTATGTACAGTCGAAAGAGCACGCTAAGCTTGACACTTTGGACTTTGACCCGGCCCTGTATTCTATGGCGCGTAGTATAAATCAGAGCTCAGCTAAAACTGGTAGTGTAAAGCTTGACTTGCTCTTGGCTGTAGGTACAATACAATAACTCTTTATTGTACACCAAAAACAACACAATATGGATCAACGACCAACATTACCTAAAGTACAATGGACGGTCTTATCGCTTTTAGCGATCTCTTCCAGACAACCTTAGGATGGATGAAACTCAGAGATTAGAACTAGGGGGGACGGTGCACTATATACCTAGTCTTGCCATAAATGCTGAAACAAAGAAAAACATTTTTTTCTATTGCAAATAACATTTATTATTTTTACAGTGTCTTAGTTTAATACATAAATATAAAACACTTTAAAATATAAAAAGCTTATTCGATGTGGTCTCTATTGGCTGCCATACAGTCCATTAAACGTTGAGGCCAGATATCAATAGAAGCACGCACTCTTGCCATGGGAAAATTCTTCACTGCCAATCGTACGGATTGTTTTAGGGACTCCAAATTATCATGGCGTTTAGAGCAAGCCGTACTCTCTAAAACTGACCATAAATCATAATCCAGCGGATTAAGATCGGGACTAGACGACGGCCAGTCTTCAGCTCTGATAAAGTCCGAAACGTTCGTTTCCAACCAAGACTGCGTAGACCGAGCTTTATGACCCGGCGCCGAGTCTTGCTGGAAGAACCATTCTTGGTTATTGAACATGGTGTTGTTAAGGGGCTTCACTACCTTCTCAAGAATGGTATCTTGATGCACTTGTGAAGATGTTTTGATACCTTTTTCACAAAAGTATGGCTCAGTCACTCCTTCATAGCTAATACCCCATTAAACCATCACTGAAGTCGGATAGTGCCCACGTTGCACTCTGTCGACTTATTGGGAAGCTTCCTTGGAGCTTTGAGCATAAATACGGTCATTTTGTTTGTTAAAATATTGCTCAATTGTAAAAAAATTCTCATCCGTAAACAATTTTTTTCTGTGACTTTCCTTTGCGTACCGCTTCAGTAGTTGTTTCGATTTCACCACCCTATTCTTTTTTAAATTATCAGTTAAGAAATTACCAGTACGTTTCTTGTAGGCTGCAAGTACTAAGTTATCTTTTAAAATACGCGACATGGTTCTAGGTGCTATCTTCATCTCCCGAGATAAAATATTTTGCTTTCAGACAGGATTTCTTCGAATTCTTTCCCTTACTGCTTTGACCACCTTTTTCGTACGAACACTACGTGGACGGCCAGATATTTTTCTGTCACAAACAGAGGAGGTCTCATTGTACCTATTAATAGCCCGGTACACAAACATTGTACTAATACCAAGCGTATGGAGAGTTTTAAAAATTGCATTTATCTCCATATCTACTTTGTGTTATGCAATCGCAGCGATTCGGTTCTCTTTATCACCCCTTTCCATTTTAATATTGCAAAATATTGTACAATGTATTGGCGCCAAATTGAGAACACCCAATGAACAATCATATAAAAATCACAGATTTAAAATTCAAATATAACATTTTGTTTATTTTTAACTGTAACAGTATTTATGGCCAGACTAAGTATTATTGAACATACTATTACATCTATATCTATATCTATACATATAATAAAACTCTAACGGGGCCGTGTCTGTACATGAAATATTTTTTGAAAAATTTAACGGTAGTGTATATAGTTATCGATATAGATACCGAAAAACCAATTTTTGGAATTTTTGTCTGTCTGTCTGTCTGTCTGTCTGTCTGTCTGTCTGTCTGTCTGTCTGTCTGTCTGTCTGTCTGTCTGGTTGTGCACGCATCACTAAAAAACTACTGGACGGATTTTGATGAAATTTGGTATGGAGATAACTGAGTACCCGGGTCAACATCTAGGGTACTTTTTATTCCAGGAAAATATCTCATTCCCACGGGAAAATATAAAAACTGGTTAAAAAGAGAAATACGTACTACTCCGAAACGATAACACCTAGAAACTTGAAAAATGGTATGAAGGTGTCTGATATGTCATAAAAAATTGGTGTGAATGGATTTTTGGAAATTCCCACGGGAACGGGAATAAACTAAATCCAAGCGGGAAAACGCCGGTGGGCACCCGATATTTGAAATATGGTATGGAGGTGTTTTAAATATGTCGTAGGCAACCAATATGAAGGGATTTTCGGAAATTCCCACGGGAACGGGCATAAACGGAATCCGCGCGGGCAACGCCGCTGGGCATCCGCTAGTAAATAAATATATAGGTACTTTGGCTGTACTATGAATTGATTAAAATAATACTGTGTTGCGGAGTTTCTTACCCCGCTTCTTCTCAACCATACACGCTGAAGCGGTGGAGTTGAAATGACTTTCAATAAGCGGACTTGCATGTCCCTATATACTTTGAATAAAACATTTTGTCTTTGACTTTTGACTTTATGCCTTCAGTAGTATGGCGTGGGATTATAGCCCATACCTCAGCAGTGGGCTACAAATTAACTTCTTATTCTATTTAAGTCGGCATTCGTTTCCGGCGTGATTCAGCTGGGATTTGGCAGTGGGCTAGACTAAATGTCTGATAGAGATTCGCTGTTTATTTATAGCTGCGCGACACGCAATGTCTAAAAGCTATATTATGAGCCTGACCTACATTTTTAGACAGTGCCATGTACTTTAGTAACCAATTGTAGTTTGCGTTTAAATGAAAATGTTAATTGCGGTAAAATCTATCTCTTATACCAATAAAATACAAGGTAGGTAGATCATCGTAGTGAACCCGTTACAGTTAACATCTGAGCTATTGGTCTTTCCTTATGCTCCCTCACAAGAACAAATCATTTTCTTCTTCAGTTCAACTCTCTGTGCGTATACGTGTAAATCAATAAATTTGTTAAAATTATGAAAATACCCAGTTTTACTCTAAAAATAACGTTTTATTTATAAACTAACACCTCAAGTATGATCGAGTATGTCTAATAAATAATAACGCAAGTCGCTATGTACCCACAGCCAATAGTTATTAATAACCCTTCTATTTTGCTCTGCAACAGTCGGATAAAACACTCTGATTGATTACAATTTGGTTTCCGTCCAAAATACAAATAGTTCTTAGTTTATTATACTAGCTATAAACCAGGAAAAGAAAGTATTGTGGTCGTATCGTTTAAAGACCAAAAATAAAACTAACGACTCTTTTTTATTTTGACACTAGTCGCTGTCTTGTCCCATTACTTTACCAATTACATTCATATAATATATATATACTTACAAGTGATAAATTGAAGTGTCTGTCTGTGAAATAAAAACAAAATGGTTGTCTGTAAAGTCGATTTACGGACTAGAATTTTACGTGATAACGTCATAAGAAAACATTTATGAAGATCGCGCCTCTCTATCGCTTGTTCCGCGCTCTCGCGCCTCAGAAGGAACGTGACAATGAGTCATGCTTTTTCGTGTCTGCAGGAAAAAAATATAAATATTATATTAGAATCGTCATCATCTGAAACCAGATTTTGTTCAGTCGGAGTATTTTATTGTATTACACGTTGTACGTTCTACTTTCTCATAAGTCTGGTAAGTAAACCCGTTACCGTATCTCGTCTGTCGCTTCGGTTGCCAGATAAACAAGTAATTTGACGAAATCGAGGGCGCCATCAGGGTTACGGGTGATAGTCCACTAAAACGGAGGGGATGTTATTTTTGACACAATTCACACACGGTTATTCAGTTCATGCACACAAATGTTGGCCTCGAGTAGGGATCGAACCCGCGACCTCCGACTCAGAAGGCAGGGTCACCAACTGAGCCAACAGGCCCGTCAAGTGTGTTTGCACTGTTAAATATTTAAGCGTTTCATACACAGAGGCGGCAATTACGAGCATACGCTATTATGTAGTACTATTATGCGAGCCCACTGCAGACTAGGATGGTGTAAACTTAGTGGCCTGTCAGAATTTTTTAGTATCTGTCTTGGTTGTCACGTTTTACGTTTTGTACCCAAATTGTTTGGTGTGCTAATGGGACCCTATTACTTCCGCTATTACTATTCATCTGTCCGCCCATCTGTATGTCAGTAAGAAATATCTAATGACCAGTAAATGGTAAAAAATATAACATATATTTTCACGGAATTTACTATTTCTATTGCCGCTATAACAACAAATAATAAAAATGAAAAGTTAAATAAAAAAATGTTTAGGCGTTTCATGGCATACGGTGTTACACTCTTCTAGTTTCACTCTTCGTATGAGAGTCCGAGTCGCCCTTGGCAGGTTTTAAATGTAAATGAATGGCTTATCACGATATTCATGGAGCACAAACCCAACGAAAACTCTCCGCTTTAGTAGAAGGCGTCCCTTAGGAGATAAAGGGGAAGTTATGGAGTTGTTGCCAAACTTATCTCCTTGGGGATAATAAGATAAGGAACCGCATTCACCATTTTCGGAGTGAGGTTTCAAAGGTAAATGTACCTAATCCTGTGTCCACTAACACTGTTATTAAGGTTTCTTATAAGATTATTTTTGCTATGTGTGGGGGTCCAAAAATATACTGGAATAAATTGAATACCTGTGCGAAGCCCTGCCGGGATCAAGGCGTGAGCGTATTTATAAAACACTATATTTTACTTCTACCTAAACAACCAAACATTTTACAGCTTTATAACATTAAGTATAAACCAGCTAAACGAACGAACGAAAACATCGTGACAAAACCTGTATTCAGAATAACATTAAATTGTAGGACACAATTCACACACGATTATTTAGTACCAAACTGGGCAGGGCCTGTACTATGGTACTAAACAACTGAAAAACATACTTAAATAACTATTAAACGACCAGACACGAAGCCAACCATGTTCATGCACACAAATGTTGGCCCCGAGCGGGGATCGAACCCGATACCTCCGACTCAGAAGGCATGGTCACTACCAAACGGAGCCAACAGGCCCGTATTGGTTCTAAGGAATGTGTAATAGCACCCTAGTCTAAGTCGTCACGTTTATAGGTCCATTTGGTGATAAAAGAGTATATGTCGGGGATAAAGTGTTATCGTTTTTCCAGTATTCTAGAACAAAGCACAAACCAGGGCGCCAATTCCACTAAATGTCAACGGTTGCAGGTGAATGGTCAGTCGATGGTGTTATTTGCCCTGAAAAGTCCCAAAATAACACCATCGACTGACCATTGACATGACATTGTCATCCAACTATAACCGTTGACATTCAGTAGAATTGGCCCCCTGATACTTGTACACACTAACATTAACCCTCTCCGTGCGACCTAGCCCTTATTTAAACGTCGTTAACCAACACACGCCAAGGCCACAGAATAAAAAATACGATCTCCATGAACCCATTGTTCTTTTGAATTCCACTTACAATTTTGCTGAATATTTAAATTGGAATTAAATTTTTATTGACATGTCATTTCAGCTGCGAATTTATAAAGCGTTGGCCGAACGTTGGGTCGCTACTACGATTCTTGTTTATTAATTTTTATCCTATTACTAGCGGGTGACCGGCAGGCGTATTCACGGAGACTCGATACCGTTTCCGTTCGATTCAGATCGAGTGGAAAACTTTATTCCAGGCGTTTCTCACAGCCACGGAAATTTTTCCGAATCCTTATGTCATGACATTAGTTATCGATACCAACATCAGCCCATCTCTTTTCGATACCAACATCAGCCCATCTCGAAAGTGTTCAAAAGATTTTCCGATATCGAATATCGAAGCTCCCTGAATACGCCTGCGGACCAGCGATTGATTTACCTTGAGTTTTAGGTCTATTACAGGAATTTAATTACTTTATTCAGGCAATTTCATGGCAAATATATGTCCCTAATTAAGCAATCTTAAATTGATGTTTTTATTTTTGTCACAATTTATTTTAATTCTAATTATTATACATATTAGGTACATATTATTTATTTGCTTATTTTAATCATGGGATGTTCTTACTTTTGACTTTCTTCACATTTACAGTTAATGCAAAATCATGTTCAACAAATAAAACCCCAAAGGACGAACTGTGACAAATACAGTGGACTGCTCTTTATTCAATCGTTGTCACCAAGTCAGATTTTATTACTATAAAAGTGGTACGTGAGCGGAATTGCGCAAGCAAAAGGCACGCGAAAACATGGCTGAAATTCCTCAGATTACCCTTGGGCATTTGATGCTCGAATATTTGTATATTTGATAAAAAAAGGTCCAATACTGTGGCCCTGTGGTTAAAGCTTACCCGCTCCTCATCCAAAAAAACTTCCTTACATATTTGTTTTTTCGTACTTACATCGATCAGATCGGCGATGTATTGAAGATAAGCCAGATAAAGAGTACCCGAAACCGACGAGCATGCATGAACCGATTGATGGATGTGGATAAGGCGCGAGAGGTATGCCAGGATCGTAGCAGATGGCGGGCTATTGTCTCCGTCTACCCCTTCGGGAAAAAGAAGTGAGCATATGTGACATATGAGCTCGACGGTGGAGGAAAACATCGTGAGAGAACCCGCAGTGCTCAGAATTAATTCTGAGGCGTGTGTAACACGCACTTTGGTCCGGCGATGGGTTCACCACCTATCACTTTTAGGGGTCGGCAGAATATACTGGTGTAATGTGTGTATTTCCAGAAAGGTCATACCTCTGCCTACCCCTTCGGGGATGAAAGGTGTAAGCACATTTTATTTCTATTTAAAATAGTGAAGAAAAAAAACACTTACCGTACGCAAGAATGAAACATCATCTTGCTCGCTCGCTCCCCCCTCCGCTTCCGCCATCTTGAATTTTCTTTGTCAATCCTCAACTGTCCAAATTCTTTACTTCATCACCTTTCCTCTTGAAATGCATAGCTGAAACCAAAATAAATTTACAATAAATACCTGCCTGTATTTACAATATTGTAAACTATAACCTAACATCATTTTAAAATAGTTTTTTGTATTCTCTATGGCAGCAGCATAAACCCATATATTACTGTCTATCCGGACAGGGCTAAGTACAATGCAATATATAACATAGAAAAATTGGTTCATAATTCTTAATACTTCTCAAAAACTTTTTCAGATGTTTCTTTTTATTCTTTTTGATAACTATCACACTTTATTCCATTTTATAAAATAATTTTAAAAACAAGTAAGTACTTTTTGGATAAGTATTAATTATCCAGTTTCATTTCATTAAAAAACTTCGCATCTAGGCATATTATTATAGTATATCATATAGTATTTTTTATTGCTTTCCGTTTCGTTCTTAAACATGTAACATAAGGGAGTAACAGTCTTAAATTGGTATACTCATACCAACACATTGTTGGTGCATATTCATTGTGAATAAAATGTGCTTTCTATGTCAATATTTTAATTAATTTTGAGTTCGTACTTAGTAGCGGTCTCAATAGACTATAGAATCTGCCTACCCCAACAGGAAAGAGGGGAGAGATTATGTATGTATGATTGAACACCTGAGTAGCACCCCGGAGCAAGCTAGTTGAAAATAAACTCGTATAAAAATCAACAAGTAGTGATTTATGGACGGGAAATGGTCGACGTAGCTCAGCGGTAAAAGTAATGAGTTCGTTGTATAGGCGGCCCTTTAAATTGTTTAGGTAGGGCCCCTTTTACATTAGTTAATTTGTTATCGGGTTTAAAAATCAGAGAACCTGTGTTATGTAGTTATTGTGAAGAGCTAAATTAAAAAAAAAACAGGTTTCGGCTGAGCGTTAATCGATCGTACAGTCAGAAAATCCTTTTGACGTTTTGTCTTAAACATTAACAATTATTATTAAAAACTAACTATTGTAGAGACACAAGCGATCACTATAGGTCTGTTCAAGCGATTGTCTAAAACAGTACAAACAATTTATGACAATTAAATTAATTATAATGTAGACTTCAAGTCGTAGCACCAAGCTACGCCTTTTGCTACGAATAGTTTACTGAGCTTTGTAGCCAATAGCCAAGCGGAGTTGTCCTTATGAACAGTTCTATCATCGGAATACTAGTAGAACAGAATGAAATAAATGTTTTTTTCTCCTTTCTCATCTCATTCTTAATTACCTTAATATACTCGTACTGTATAGTATATGAAATCTACGCGCGAAATTTCAAGTATCCTACTAATATTATAAACGCGAAAGCTTGTGTGGATGGATCAATGTTTCATATTTTTTCACGCAAAAACCACTGAACGGATTTAGAGGAAATTTACAATAATATAGCATATACATCAGAATGACACATAGACTATACTTTTAACTTGGATCGCAAGCGAAGTCGTGGGCGAAAGCTACTAATATTACAGAAGCGAAAGTTTGTAAAAAGAATGGATGTTAGTTACTTTTTAATTAAATTCATTGCACGGTTTTTATGAAACTTAACAGTAATATAGTTTACACACCAAAATAATACATGTTCTACATTTTTTTCAGGAACGCAGTCAAAGTGTATTATAGTTTCCTGGTGAATAAGTCAATCCCATTTCATTAAAATTTAGGATCTTTAGATTATTTGGTGTGTTCGACGATTTCTATGTAACTTTATTTGTCATAATAATTACCCAAAAAATAGCGTCTCAAATTTTATGTTGCCTGTATTATTAAAACACCAACTTAATTTTACTTTCGAAACAACAACACTACTATTGTTAATACTCAGAAAAACATGAAATGGGAAACAAATTTAATTTTGCTTCGTTCCTAGCTAGGCAAGGCTAGGTAAATGGGAGAGAAAGGAAACTGCCCTTTAACTCTTGTATGATAGAGTCGACTTTCACAATACCCATTTTAATTTATTCGCGACTGTTATCCAAGAAAGTGTTATGATAATGGGCGCTTTATAAAGGGGTCTGCAATAAAAGTAGGTATTATATGTATATGTACAATTCTCTTTAACTATGTATAAATACTTATTTCATGTAACTCTTTCTATGGCGATGGGCTCACCACGTTTATGGGTCGAATATACTCGTGAAAAATAAGAAATGGAATACCTCTGCCTACCCCCCTGGGGGATAAAAGGCGTGAGATTATTTATTTTAATTTTTTCTTTCTATTTGACTAAAATTTTTATGAGTTACGAGATTCATTTGACTTTGTCAAAATCAGTTAATACGTGCATTTTTCTTATACAGAACTATTTTTATTATTTTAGCATTTCTAACATTAATTAATTAACTGTCATGTTTATTAAGTGTGTCTAATTTTTAGTTTAGTGTGTTGTCGCCTCGTCTCGCGACGACTGCTGCAAATACAGATTTTCCCATGTCAATTCAGATTCAAAATTACAACTCAATGACAAGACTACGAGCTTAAATATCACTTTTACATTGTTAGTGCTAACAAAAAGGTTCAGAGTGACCTCTATCTCTCAAGCTCGAAAAATAAGAAAGAAACTACACAAATTGCGCTGAAATCTAATCTTGGTTACTTATTCAATGCACTTGGCTTTGTAACGTTACAAATTGCCTCAGCCCTTGAAGGGTCAGATTCGTAGGTACCTGAGATGTAGAGACGTGTAAATGGTGTATTTTAGCCGCCCACACGGGTCTGTTTATACCGATGAAAGTCAGTTGTCAGGAAATGTTACAGCACGTAATAATCTGTAGATGGTGTACTGCCTAAGCCGATTTTTCTAGATGCATTAAATTTACGAAGGGTCGCCTTAATTATAGTACTAAAACAGGATTACTAGCAATAGTGGATAAAATATTGTACGATGTTTTTAAGAACAAAATTTAATTGTCTTTCGTGTAGTCAGTTCGTATGTTTTAACAAAAAAAATTTTCTAAAATGTTTTGGTAACTTGTATCTACTAGTCAATATGTTCGTGACGTGTCGTGATTCCATAAGATAAATGTTCAAAGAAATTAATATTTTAACAATGCCTTGTCAGTACATTTATGAAAACATTATGTATGTACGGAAAAACATATTACTGTATACTAAAAACTGTGACAGGCATAATTGTAATGTTAGGAATAAAAATAAACTAGAGCAACCTCAGTCACGATTAAGTAAAATTAATAATTACTTTGTGGGGCTTTGCATACGCTTTTATAATAAAATACCAGAAGATATTTTGAAATTGCCTGAAACTGTGTTCAAAACTCATGTGAAACATGTACTTTGTAAAATGGCATATTACAAACTAGACGACTAGGCTTGGAACAGATTTCCTCCACTCCAGCGCAATACGATAGCGAAAAACAAACGAAATTATGTAACCCAATTTAGTATTAAGTAACAATTGATTAATGCCCGGTTCCTATATTCGAGAAACGAATCGTTTTGCTTACGGACGGTAGAATTATCTACGAGGCGTTACTCAAAAGTGTTCCTATAACAAACGTTTCGTAAGTGAACTTACTGACAGCTTGCTACGTACGGATGGGAGGGCTACGAGTAACGGATAGTAAGGGTAATGTATGGAGATGACAGGATAGAGTGTTCCTATAAATTTTTTGAAACGTCAACCAGCTGTCAAAGTTACTAGGCGTTTGTTGATTAGTTACTGCCCGAATTCGGTCGGTTGTGTACTAGAATTTAACTTTTTTTAGCGATTTATGTAAAAAATCACTAATATGTCTCATTCAGATAGTGACCTACAAATGTTGTCCGACTGGGAGAGTTCAGAATCCGATGAAGAACTTGTTAATCGCCGAAATTACCACCAGGGGTTGACCATTTCAATACCTTGGATTTTTACGAATTTCAACTCAGATATCGATTGGATAAACCTTCTGTTCAGCGGTTACTAGTTGAAATATACCCTTATTTAACAGTGAAGGGAACCAGGTATGTAATAGGTATTATTTGAAACCTCAAAACGTTTAAAAAGTAACGCAACAAATATGTATTGTTGATATGTATACTTTACAATAAGAACCTACATTTTTTCTTATGGTATACGTCCTTTACACCAATTGCTATTGGCATTGCGATTTTATGCTCTGGGAACTATGCTATTATCAGTGGCTGACTTTGTTGGGGTATCAAAATCATCTGCTTGTGGTATAGTGCGAGATGTGTGTGGAGAGGAATTCAGAAACCCGAAAAGGCTACTTTTTCTTGAATATTAGGCAGTATGCAATGCAAATTTGTTGCTAATGAATGTAGTAACCCGTTGGCCTGGGTCCGCTCATGATGCTACAATATTTAATATATATTTTATATGCTCCAGGTAGTAGTCAAGTAGTGTAGCAAATAATGCAAACGATCAAGACTGACATCAGATTTATAGTAATGAATTATCACTTTTTTTCAGCCTGGTTTAGCAGCCTGTCCTGTTCTGGGTCCTCATTGAAATGAAAATTAAACATTAGCAATGTATCAAAATTATCCATTTGGTATCCAACATTGGACCAGTTGCTATTTAGATATTATTATTATATTTAGCTGAAGAAACTTTCAAATATGCACTATATATTATGTCATAGTTGTAGATAACTTTAAAAAGTGATTGTGTTACAGAGTATTACATTAATAAACAATTTTATTCCAAATTACCAATTATTTATTTTGCTATAAGTACCTACCGGTTGTAATACCTACCTATCCATTATTTAATGTTTTGTTGTAAGCTTCTCAAGCCCCGTTAATATTATATATTAAATAATACATATTTAGTACCTACTTTTTAGTTAGGTATGTACTACGAGGAAGTAGGGAATTTTGATTGAAATGTTCGTTTTATATCGAAAACATAATGCCATAAAAAACATAACTTGTAAAAAAAAACAAGTCTCGCAACTCAGTTCTTTTACCGTAAAAAGTTGTAAGATCCATGTAATACAAAGTCGGTTAATTTATTCAGTCCCTACTTAAAAGACCTTCTGTCTTAAGTTATTACGTAATTAGCTAACCTAACAACATCTTATAGTGACCATATCAATATTAAAAATCTTTTGTGATTTAAGTAAATTATTGTTGGGACACAATGTCCCAACAATTGTTTTCTATGGTATCTCATTTCTTTTTGTAGATAGTCCTACTTTTTCCTTTCCGGTACCTTAGACTTCTTAAATAACTTTGTAATCCTATACATTTATATGGGATTACAGTTATTTATGCAGTTGGTGTATCTAGAAACCTGGACCGAAATTGCAAAATATTTGAGGTTTTCCTTTATTTTTACACCAAAAACTAATTTTATTCTAAATTTGCAGCTTCTACGTCTGCTAGAAGTGCCTTAGAGTTTTGATGATCGGTCAGTCAGTCAGTGTAAAAATTAGAAACTTTGACTAGTTATATAACTCTTAATTAACTATTGGTTCAAATTGGATGAAATATACTGTGTTTATATAATGCCTGCTTGGATACTGAAAATTCAGGCTTATAGTTTTACTAGCCACCCGCCCTGAGTTCGCACGGGTGCAATGCTTATACTTAAACCTTCATTTTGAATCACTCTATTAAAAAAAACCGCATCAAAATCCGTTGCGTAGTTTTAAAGATTTAAGCATACATAGAGATATAGGGACAGAGAAAGCGACTTTGTTTTATACTATGTAGTGATCCACAACGAAGTTATAGGGGGTCGAAAATGGCTTGCTTCGAGAAAAGGATGGTACGGATGTGCCGCTTTTTTGCTCGACTTGGCAAGGGGCACTGCCGTGCCCCCAGATTCAAGCAACTGTTGACTCAAATATGACAGGCAAAGAGGTTGGAAGAAAATCATTATCTTTAGGAGATAGAAACTTTTTCTTAAAACGTCTTTGATGACAACATAGGTCAGCGGCGTGTGGACATTTCAGTTGCGTTTCGTTCATATCAGTATAATTTGTGTTTCAACGATTTATAATTACTTTTTCAGCAAATCAGATCAAATAGTGCAAGAAAAGGATGTTTCACAAATAAAACTACCGTAAATACGTAAAATAAAAATATTTTGCTTTATTTTTTATTAGAGGGTAATTTTTCTGTTTTTGTAATAACGAAACGCAGCGGAGGGCTTCGGTAAGCTGGTTACCTACAACCAATCGTCGCTGGTAGATGACGTGAAAACATATAGGAACGCCTATAACGGTTCGTTACTCGTAGTTGACAAACGGTCCGTTGCTGAAGTACAATAACGATTCGTTGAATATAGGAACCGGGCATAAAAGAATATTGTGTTGAGGAGTTTCTTGCCCCGCTTCTTCTCCTCAACCCAAAGAGATTTAAATATATTAGGGCATAGAGGGGGCATTGGGAATATTTTCATACAAAACTTTGAAGCCTAAGCGTCATGTCCTTGTCATGTCAGTTAGTATGAACGCGAGCTGTCATTCGGTCGAAATTGTACTAGACTTATTCCACTTGGAATAACTTTTGACTTCAAATTTTTCTCGCTTTGTCCCCTCTATGCCTTATTATATTTTAATCTCTTTGCCTCAACCATAAATGCTGAAGCGGTGGAGTTGAAATGACGTTCAATAAGTGGACTTGTAAGTTCCTATTTTGAATAAAACATTTTAACTTTTGACGGAAATATGGATTAAAATGAAACCATACGCGTCGAATTGAAAAACTCCTCCTTTTTTTGAATACGGGTAAAAATTTATTTTAAGTGATTTTGATAATTCCATCGTGGCAAACAGCTCGTTATAGCTATATAATATGTTTTTAGTCTGAATTCTACCAATGTAAAGCTACAAAGTAAAAAGTGTAGTCTTGCTACTCCGGAATACTTTTGGTCCTTCTGAATTGCTTCAATAAGGCATCACCTGTACCCCTCTTGAGCTATCTAAAAAAAATTACTCGACATTTTGCAATTTAGGCGTAGAAGAAGCAGTGATTTCCTTGTAGGACGTGAGCCCGCATCTCACGCTTAAGGCCTTGGTTCGATTCCTGGGCATGTCATGTACCATAGAGTTTTTCAAATAGGTATTTACGTCGCGTACCTATGAGTATTTATTTATAACTAGCTCAACGGTTAAAATCTATGTAGGACTATTCCTAAGCATGTCTGCCGCTGCACTTTTTACCAGTATATTTTTGGATCCCTAAACGTGACAGGCTGTCAGCCAACTACCGGTTGCTGTGTCAGAATCAATTCTGGAACCTACTTGTTTCGTCACGTCATTTTCCTTCGACCGTTTTGGTTTGACCAGAGACAAATATTACATGGTTATTTCCAGGAATATTTTAAATGCGATTTAATCATCTGAATAATGCCGCGTTAGCAGAGAAACATTAATCTAGAATTTGCTGATTCACTCAATAGGCAGAGCCTAACACAAATCCCATTTATCAAACGTAGATTTCGGTATCGCATGAGAAAAACTTTTTTTGCTAACATATTGTTTGATTTGCTAACTTATATTGACTGCCAATAAAATATCTATACATATAATAAAACTGTAACGAGACCTTGTCTGTACATGGAATATTTATGAAAAACTAGCAGCGATCCGCGGTTTCACCCGTTCCCGTGGGAATACGGGGATACAATACAGTCTATGTGTTATTTTGATGTATAAGCTATATAACTGTAAAGTTTCATCAAATTCCGTTCAGTAGTTTTTGCGTGAAAGAGGAACAAACATCTATACATCTGTACATCCATACATACAAACTTTCGCGTTTATAATATTATAGTAGGATAGGAAGTAGGATTTTGCGGTAGTGTAGACAGTTGTCGATTTAGATATCAAAATATTTTTTTTGTCTGTCTGTCTGTGCACGCATCACGCAAAAACTGCTGGATATATTTTGATGAAATTGGATGTGGAGATAACCGAGTAACTGGGTCAACATCTAGATTTATGTAACTGTACGGTGCTCAGCTGGTTCATTTATATGGGAGTAGCGCGAGTATCAGAATGTGTACAGGAGCCATAAACAGAATAACTGAATTCGCTATTCACCTAATGACACCACGTACCACTTACGCTAAATCTAATTCCTAACCAAACTACTGTAGTCTAGACAAGAAAGCTAAAGACGGTTTTTGACCCTATACTGCGCCAGAACAGATGTAATGTTTTTCAGTTGTTTGCATAGGTACATGTACTATCAGTAAGAGTTCTGCCTGATACACTTAAGTGTCATTTTTGCGAGCACCTATCTTTATCCACCCCATGGCCACGAAGCCCTCTCTTATGTAACAACGACAATTCCAAAAAAGGGCTTCTTTCATGTTTATGACCGTGTATCCGCTCCCTTATAATCTCATTTTCACGTATGGGCGGCACGAGTGCGCGAATGCTTCACTGCGGCATTCCCGGGTCAACGATTTAATTCCACACACCTCGTCCTCATTCACGGATAGGTACATGATACGAAATACAAAGTACTAGCCCCGTGTAAAAATGTTTATGGTAGTTAAACATTTGCCTTTAAAGTTATAAATGAAAATATGTAGAACTCTACAGAGTAAAAAAACCGACTTCAACTTTTCTTTTCTTATGGATGCCATTGTCAGAACTGGACCAAATGGGACCACATGGGAAGACCAGCCTTCAAATAAAAAAGAATCATCCAAATCGGTTGATTCTTGTAAGCCAGTCAAAAGTTGTAAGGTAACAAAGATAAAAAAAACATACAGTCGAATTGATAAACTAACCTTTTTTGAAGTCGGTTGAAAATGCTGATGCCGTACCCAGGAGGGCTAAGAGATCAGTGATAGAGTTGGTCGTGAGCCCGCCTCTTAAGCTCGGGTTCGACTCCTGTTGATGTACCAATGGGTTTTTCAACCGGCTCAGAAGATGTATGTACGCCATAAGTAAAAATATCGACTCACTTCAAATAAAAGTATCGAATACGAATAAGTCATATTTTAAATAGGTTCGTCACTTTTCGTTTTCGATTTTTAGGGTTCCGTACCTCAAAAGGAAAAAACGGAACCCTTATAGGATCACTTTGTTGTCCGTCTGTCCGTCCGTCCGTCCGTCTGTCAAGACCCTTTTTCTCAGGAACGCGTGGAGGTATGAAGCTGAAATTTATATCAATTACTCAGGTCTACTGTCCCTTGAAGCTGTGAAAAAATCAAACTTCTAAGCCAACGCAATCAAAAGATACAGCCGTTTATGCCGCAAATTTTCGACACTTGCAAGGGAATCAAAACCTACAGGGTGCTTCCCGTGAACTCAAGAATCTTGAAATTTGGTACGAAGCAACGTCTTATAGCATAGATAAAGGAAAAATTACGAAAACCATAAATTTGCAAGGTTGTACGGAACCCTCGGTGCGCGAGTCCGACTCGCACTTGGCCGGTTTTTCATTTTAAAACTATAAAAGTAACAAGGGAAATATAATGATAAACTGACTATCAACGCATAGCCTAAACCGCTGGGTCTAGAGACTTGAAAATTTGCACATAGATAGCTTATACAGTGTAGGCATCCACTAAGAAAGGATTACACAGTAGACAGACAGTAATTTAATAAATGTTCTTTCCTGTATTCGTTGTAAGTCCTAAAAATCAATTTACTTAATGAACACAAACAGTCGATGTCTAGGGAAAACTAAAACTAAAACCAACAACAATTCCATTACCCATAAATACTGAAACAATAGCCACATTGGCACTTAATGTTTTATGACTATCGATAAAACGATATCAGAACAGCTCTACTGAAATCTCCAGAGATACATATCGTTACGTTGTGCTCCAAATACGTGATGCTAAGAATTTTGATGTTAGTGATTTAAAGTTTTTTAGCGTGAATTATGTATGTCTGCAAATAACGTGATCTGGGTAGTATGTTATGGGCCAATAAATTTACTTTAAGCTCATAACAGACCGGAGATTCGTGAAGTTACTAAGTTACTTTCGCATTTATTTATTTATTATGCCTTACATAAGAGTAACTGATAGTCTAATCTACATATGCATGTAAGTATGTACAGTGAAGACCACGTAGAGCTTGACACATTGTACTTGGTAACGTTCTTATTACAATCGCCTTAGAGGTCATACTCCAACTACAACTTTAAAGCTTCATGTGCTCTTGCTTGACTGTACAAACTCTATCAGGGTATATTTATTTTATTTTATTTGGATTACCAGCATCAAAATCAACAATTTTATGAGTACAAGTATAACAATCTGCAAAGTCATTAATAGGTAATCGCAGTTTATAACAAAGTTGGATGTGATTAGACATGAAAGCTGTCAACAAATTGGTTAGATCACATAGCTACTTTTAAATTTAAAATAAAAGAATATTTCTTATGTCTACAACTGGGCGGTTTCGAGAACTAGCATTATATTTAAAATATCGGTCACAATTTAACCCTCCAATTCATTCGGGAATTTAATTTACCTAAATATTTACCTATAGCATTCATGTATCACACACCACATTCTCCAAACAACTTCTCTCCTAATTTAAAACTAAGATTGTATAATATATATATATTTTTTAATTAATAACATTTTTAGACTATATATTTACATATTATATTAGATTAAGAAGTAGAAATTAAGTTATATTTTATTGCCATAAATTAGGCAGCCATACTAATAATTTTGTATGCTAAGAACTATTTTATATTTTCATGTTCTGTGAAGGACTATCCCTTGTCCTTAGTAACCTAGTTTTATAAATATATTTTTTTTGTTTGTGGTCATCTGGCCTCATATAACGGCTACAGCTGAAAATCAGCGCCTCAGCCCAGGCTGTGGCATTATGCTGAGATGTGGCCCTTTCGGCATAAAATTATTTTATTATGTGCTACTGTAATTTTTGTTATTTTGTCTATGCCGAATAAATAAAGTTTCTTTCTTTCTTTCTTTCTTTCTATAGCTATTTATCATTTGGGAACTCTAGGTAAATTATACTAGCTACTAGTAGCATTAATGATGTTTAAGTTTGCTTTTAAAGGCTTTGTGTGAATATAATAATCTAATATTTTTCCTTGTGCAGTGTCATGGATGCATGATATTTAATTTCCCACATATAGAACTCGCCACCTGTCAAACGATGATGAGGACAATCACCTCCCATGTGTCAGAGGTCGATGTCCTAGCGGACTATTATAAACTGATGAGGAAGTAGGTCTAATTGCTGACCATGTGGGAAAATGTGCAGGTTTGTTGGCGGCAATATCATAATAATAATAAATTGTGCGACACAATTTACACAGGGTTATTCAGTCTCAAACTAGGCAGAGCCTGTACTATAAGGGTACTAAACAACTGGTAAACATACTTAAATAAATGTTAAGCCCAGACACGAAGCCAACAGATATGTTCATGCACACAAATGTTGGCCCCGAGCGGGGATCGAACGCGGGACCTCCGACTCAGAAGGCGGGGTACTACCAACTGAGCCAACAGGCCCGCCAAATCAAGTAAAGTAAAAAAATCGTAGCATGTCCGGTCAAGCAAGGGGATCCCACAGGCGTAAGATAACGATACATAAGCTCTATCGGTCGCTATTGGTGACTATACAGTGACGATATTTTTTTTAGTAGTAAAGTTTGTAAAATGCATGCTCTTTTTATGAAATACAGTTTAAATTTAAAAATTAATTTAAATTTAAACTTTTAAATCCCCCTACACTCGATGCTGGATCATCAGGTCAAAAATACCAAGGAGGGCTTTCTTGTGCGAAGAGTCTCTGAGCTAAGCCAAAAACATACTGACGGTCATGGCCAAGCTATAAGGGTTCCTTCTTGACTACCGAACCTTAAAACACCACACCACTTGGACATATCTACTATATAAAAATAAGTCGGGTTTTCCTTCCTGACGCTATAACTCCAGAACGACGGTTTTGCATTCGTTGGAAAGGTCTCGGGCTCCGTGAGGTTTATAGCAAAGAAAATTCAGGAATAATTTCAACAGAAAAGCGGGAAAATCTTATATGCATTGCACCCGTGCGAAGCCAGGGCGGGTCGCTAGTAGAGCATAAATGTAAAATATTCCAAACAATATTCCCGTAAATACAGGTAGGCTGTTAGAACGTACGTACAATGGGTTCGTCGGAATTCCCACGGGAAAAAAAGGGAACCGCGCAGACCTCGCTGGCACCTGCTATTTTCTCACATATCTATATGAGGAGGTGCTAAACGTGGTGATTATCATAATCTCCTTGTTTAAAGGATTAGTGTAAGAGGGCCTATTGTCTGTTAAGAATTGGAATCGGAATCGTCTTGATTTGACATCTTACTAATATTATAAATGCGAAAGTTTTGTATGGATTGATGTACGGATGGATGTTTGTTCTTCTTTCACGCAAAAACTACTGAACGGATTTTGATGAAACTTTACAGCTAGTATTATTATAACATAGCAGCGCCCCGCTGTTTCACCCGCGTAGCTCCCGTTCCCGTGGGAATACGGGGATAAAATATAGCCTATTTGTTATTCTGATGTTTAAGCTATAAAAATGACAAGTTTCATCAGAATCTGTTCAGTAGTTTTTGCGAGAAAGAGCAACGAACATCCATACTAACAAACTTTCGCGTTTATATTATCAGTAGGATGTCTGGCAGCATGATTAGGTTCATGTTTGGTAGTCATTGCTTGTGGTTAGTGAGGCCGCTACTCATGCGAGAGGCTCGGGTTCGAATTCTGGTGATAGCAATGTACCAATAATTTTATCGAACACTTACGTACCTACTTAGCTCGACTGTTATGGAATACATTGCGAGGAAATCCGCAGGTCCCAGAATTGTTTCTGAGGCATGTGTAACAGCATGGGCTTACCACCTATCACCCATCGGGGATAAAGGCGTGAGTATATTCATTTATTACTCGGCCATAGCTTGCTCCACAGACAGCTGACGGTAATGACAGGTATACGTCAGAAGCAATGAACGTCGCAATAAAGCCAATTGCGATTAGGTGGCAATAGGCAATAAGCTTCCGGGATAGGATTATGATAAACTGACGGGGTAAGGGTACAAGGGTACCGTATGAGGTATAATTGCTAACACTCGTGGGAAAAATGTATGTTTGTTGCCAGCAGTGTTGCCTAAGCTGCCTGCTTCACATGATGATAATCAGTTAGGCTCGGGTTCGAATCCTGGCATGTATCAATGAGTTTCTCAAAACTTACATACATATTTATCACTATATCGACGGTGAAGGAAAACATCTCTTGAAGAAACCCGCAGGTCCCAGAATTAATTCTAAGACACGTGTAAAAGACCCGGTCCGGCGATGGGCTCACCACCTATCACGTTATGGGTCCAAAGAATATCTGTTGAATAGTGGATATATCCAGAAATGTAATACCTCTGCCTATCCCCTCGGGGATAAAAGGCGTGAGATTATTTATTTTATTTATTATTTTATTGCCGGAATTACATTGGTCAACTTCCAAAATATCTATTTAGAATAGTGACAAATTTGACACTCTCTCTTCGGATGACTTGGGACTGTTCCAACTTTCAGTTATAAAACTCGTAGTTATTGTAAGCTGGTTTGGTCATTTAGAACGTATGGTTGAAAGAAGAGTAGGAAACGAAAGATATTTATGGTGCAAATGTTAAAGCATGCAAGGGAAGAGGACGCCCCAGAAGGACGTTCACGGATCAAATTAGAGACGTCCTTAAAAAGCTGGGGTCCGGAGTGCAAAGAATAAAAGAGCGTGCATGAAAAGGCTTATGGATGTGAAGAAAGCGAAAGAAGTATGCAGAGAGCGAACAAAGTGGCGATCCATCGTCTCTGCCTATCCCTGTAGGAAGAAGGCGTGAACTGTATGTATGTATGTTTAGCTACTTTGTCGGTGTTTTTATTTTCCAAGTATAGTTCGTAAAGAGTTCGTATATGAGTGTTAAGTGTACATACCTAATGAGTTCCGAGAATATATTTAAAACGAAATACCAAGCTTAATAACACATTGCAAATGTTCGAATGACGTGATAAGTTGCAGATCTATCGAAAAAAGAAAATTATACTCCAGTATGTAAAAACTGAAAAAATAATTCAGTCAATAAATCTTTTTTTACTACGTACGTAGGTCCTGTACATTACCAAACACTTCATTAGATGTAATTTCTTGTATAGAAAACAAGAAACTGACCTCCAAAATTGTATAATTATATCTTCTTCCATTTATTCCTACGATTTTATTCCGTTCAAGTAACGAACGATTGTTATAAATTCTCTAACCGTGGCGCGAAAAAAATCCGACAAATTCCTGATTAATTCACAATGTTTTCGGTATTTCTACTCATTGCCTATCGATAAACACAGACCCCTCTCAGTAATTATTCCAGCTTAGTATGAGGCCTGAAAAATGCAAACATCTACTAACCATGACCTGTAAAAATTATGATCCGTCGAAAGCAGTCGTAAAGTTCGCGTTCACTGCCAACTGACGTCACTCTGTATTTGCAACAGTCGTGAGTGTGGTCTTAAATAAAACCCCTTTGTGTCACCGCTGCATCGGGGACCTTGACCTGTGACCTGGAAGTCTAGTCGGGGATAGTCGGCTACATCGATATCTTTGCACGTTTTTAGTAAAACTGGATAAAACTGGTTTCGTAACCGTCCGCCAATGAAATTTAATTATACCACCCACCCTAGTAGTCCGCAAATACCGGTTGATTTTAGTCGATGAATGCTAGATTGGGATTCTATTAATTCAATATAGTCTAGGCAATAAAGGTAGTAGACGACAACATTAATTCCTCAGTCGATGAAACTTTGCAGGATTGCAGTATAGTATGAGACAATACTTGCATAAAAAAATCCAAAAAAAAAACCTAACCGAAGTTAGGTTTTTATACTAAAAAAAAAATTTTTTTTTAATTGAAAATTTGATATTTTCTGAAAATAATGTAGCGAGACGGTTTTTATTTTGGATTTTCCTATTGTAAGTTCACAGCGACTATTAAATGACATTCCAGTTAAAAAAATGGACTGAGCAATTTTCCCGTGCAAGGTACATATACGTCTGATTTTTGTTGTTTCTACCAGGAGATTTTTTTGGATATTTCGCATATAGCTTTCTTAACACACATGAATATTGCTGGCGAAGAAAATTTTGACTGAGCATTTTTCCTAACAAAGATATCAAATAAATAACTATTTCAGTAAAAATACCTAACTTCGGTTAGGTTTTTTTTTGGATTTTTTTATGCAAGTATTGTCTCATACTACACTACAATTCTGCAAAGTTTCATCGACTGAGGAATTAATGTTGGGGTCTTCATACAAAAATCCGCTTCATTGCCTGGACTAATAGGACATATTTAGAACGTTTTCCGTCTCCGTTAGAACTTTCGGCTTCGATGTTTCGTATTTCCGTAGGGCTGAAGTTTGGTTGAATAGCAAATTTTATTTAACATGTGTAAACGTCATAACCACACAATGTGCCTTTAAAAAGACGTAACTTTTTAAAGTGCCACTAGGCGGTATTACTTACCACACGTCGCTTAGTTTGGTGATCGTTTCAAATACACGAGGTTACTTTAGTTATGACCAAAGAGATTTAAGAGCGGTGATAGCCCGGACGGTTAAAAAGAGCCTGCCTAAAATCAGTGAGGCTCGGGTTCGAATCCTGGCATGTACCAATGAGTTTTTCAAAAACTTACGTACATATTTATCACTAGCTCGACGGTGAAGGAAAACATCGTGAGGAAACCCGCAGGTCTCAGAATTAATTCTGAGACATGTGTAATAGACCCGGTCCGGCGATAGGCTCACCACCTATCACGTTTAGGGGTCCAATATATCTCGTGAAATGTGGGTATTTCCAGTAATGGAATACCTCTGCCTACCCCCTCGGGGATAAAAAAGGCGTGAGAGAGATTATAAGAGATTTAAATATAATAGGGCATTAGGAATATTTTCATACAAAACTTTGAAGCCGCGTTATGTCCTTGTCATGTCAGTTAGTATCAGGCGGCGTCAAGTGGGTATGGGACTTGGGTGTCATACCTAATGGGGAATCTTCTGTGTGACAAGTTAACTCAATATTCTATAAAGGGAGTTGAGACGTCAATGAAAGGCGTGAGTGAGCGACAGACTGATTTATTTAAAAGTAATTACCCTCCACCATAAACATAATAGACAGATCGTCACACTTCTTCCCACCAAGCTTACAATTATATTGTATGACAAACTATTTTAAAACTAAGTTATTAAGTATCCCTACTTAATTTCATCCCACGTATTCTACGGAATTCGTTTAGCTCGAAGGAATGCACGCAGTGCTCGAGCGGACGCGCCAGGTGGTGGTGGTGATGGCTCTAGCTCTGGCGGAGAGGGCTCAAGCTGGACTGGTGGTGACTGCATCGCCTCAGGCGGCACACTTTGGTCCTCTCCAGCGCCACTGGACGCGTCCTCAAACATATCCTCTTCGGCTCCTTCTTTTAAGACCGGTTCGTTACACCCGGGACCCGTGTCCTCGGCCGCAGCACCGTCACTCATTCGGGATAGTGAGTATCTGTTTTTATTGCCGGTCGGGATTATTTGATCTGCGTGTCTCCGCCACTCTACTCCGTTCCCTATACCGACAATGTATGAGACCGGCCCTGTTTTCTTAACAACTGTAGCTTCGGCCCATTTGTCCCCCCTCGCGGTGTAATCCCGAGCGAGTACCGCGTCCCCCACGCCAAAGTCCCTGTCCCGGCCGGGGACACGCGCGGCCTGCCGCTCCTGCTTGGCGCGCACTGCGGCCGCCACGTCGGGCCGCAGCGCGTCCAGCCGGCTGCGGAGCCGCCGCCCCTGCAACCGCCGCCCCTGCAAGGCCACTGCCGGCGACACTCCTGTCGTCGCATGTTCACAATTTCTATATTGAAATAAAAACCTACTGAGGGCCGCGTTAACATTCTCGCTTTCGTAAAGCGCTCTTTTGATAGCTTTTTTTACTGTTTTAACAGCGTTTTCCGCCGCACCGTTTCCCTGAGGCCTATAAGGAGCCGAAGTCGTATGTTTAATACAATTATTCATACAATATTGTCTAAATTCCTGAGACGAGAACGGCGGGCCGTTGTCGGTCACGAGCTGCGACGGCAAACCGAACCGTGCAAATATACTTCTCAAAATCTTAATAGTGGAATCCGCATTCGTCCCCCGCATAGGTACGGCCTCTATCCACTTGGAGTGTGCGTCCACCATGATTAGGTAGCGCACGCCTCCACAATCCGCGAAGTCGGCATGTACGCGCTGCCACGGGTGCAGCGGGAACTCCCAGGGGTGCAGCTGCGCCCGCGGCGGCGCGTCCAACACAGTGCGGCACGCGGCACACGACTTACACAAATCCTCAATGTCTCGATCTAAACTCGCCCAGTAAATGTAACTCCGCGATAAGCTTTTCATTTTATTCATGCCCAAGTGGCCTTCATGGACCTCATCTAAAATTTTCTTTTGTAGAATGTACGGAACTACTATTCGATATTTATAGATAACGCATCCTTGATCCACAACAAAATCCTGTTTCCTAGCAAAATAAGGTTTTTCAGCGTCGCATCTCGGGGCCGACGGCCAACCAAAAAGAACATAACCCTTAATCTTAGATAATAACCCGTCACGTTCTGTCTCTTTAGCGATGTCTTTAAAACAAACAGGCATAGATTCCTCTAATAAGTTTAGGTAATTTACCGTGTCTGCGAAACGACCCTCCTGATGCAAAGGTAATCGGGATAAGGCGTCGGCCGGACCGTTGTCCGCCGATCGTACAAATTCTATATGAAAATCATAAGCGGCAAGGCGCGCCGCCCATCTCTGTAAACGGCTGGCTGCGGTCTGTGGGATGCCCCCCTTATCCCCAAAAATATAAGTAAGTGGCTGGTGGTCGGTGCGCAGTGTAAAACGCCTCCCGTACAAGTACTGATGGTGTTTGGTGACACCAAACAGGATAGCCAGCGCTTCCTTGTCGAGCTGACTGTAGTTGCGCTCCGCGTCACTGAGCGTGCGTGACACGTAGCTGACGGGCCGCTCGCTGCCGTCCTTATACCGGTGCGCCAGCACCGCGCCCAGCCCGTACGCACTACTATCCACCGACAGCACCAGTTCGCGCCCCTCCTCGTAGTGTGCCAATACCCGCTCACTCAGGAGAGCTCGTTTCGCTTCTATGAAGGCTTGCTCACACTTAGAGTCCCATTTCCAGTCGACACCTTTCTTTAGCAAATTGTGCAAGGGATGTAATAAAATACTCAAATTGGGAATAAATCGTCCATAATAATTTAGCATCCCTAGAAAACTTTTCATTTGGGTTACATTATTAGGTCTAGGTGCGCTGGAAATAGCCTCCATTTTTTTAGGATCCGGCCGCAAGCCGTCTTTGTTTATTATAAATCCCAGATATTTTACACTGTCTTGTAAAAACCCACATTTGCTTAACTTAATAGTGAGTCCCATGTCACGCAGCCTTCCTAGTACAGCTCTCAGATTTTTCAAGTGTTCAAATTTGTTCGACCCTGTCACACAAATGTCATCCAAGAACACGACGCACCCTGACACTCCGCGCAGAGTCTCCTCCATAATTTTTTGAAATTTCTCCGGTATACACGACAAACCATAAGGTGTACGTCTATACGCAAACGTACCCATATGAGTTGTGATAGCTGTATAAGGTTGAGAATCGTCTGATAGAATGCACTGCTCATATGCGTGTCTCAAGTCTATTTTTGTGAACTTTTCCCCCCCCGCTAAGATTCGCAAACAACTCTTCAATGCGGGGCAAAGGATAATAGTCTCTTTTTAGCTTAGGATTAATTGTGATCTTGTAATCACCGCAAATACGTATCTCGCCATTATCTTTAACCACGGGTACTATTGGCGTTCCATAGTCAGAATAATCAACGCGATATATTGAGCCGTCCGCCTCAAGGCGCGCTAGCTCCCTCTCGACTCGTGCGCGCAGTGCCAGCGGCATCGGCCTCGCTCGCACGTAAACCGGTTCTTTATCAGACAGCTGTAGTCGGATGGGCCGCTTACATGTGCCTAGTTTATCAGAGAAAACCTCTGGGAATTCATGACATAATTGGTTAACGAATCCGTCATCTATGATTTGATTGAGGTTTATTTGTTTTATTTTTAAAGCGCGCATCCATTCTCGTCCTAATAGGGGACGCGCCCCATCATTAATAATATAAAGTTTTAATGACTTCGCATTAACGTCCGCTAAACAAACGTCAACCTCAATATAACCAAGTGACTCGATCTGAGAACCCGAGTAACAGCGCAACATTAAATTATCCGCTTCGATCTTTTTATGAGCAAACAAACGTTGGTACATTTCTTTACTTATTGCTGAAATACGACTACCCGTGTCCATTTCACATTCTATATTATTATTATCGATCATTAGCTTAATAAAATAGGGTCTGGTACCTTGAGATGCCACTGTAATGTTGAACATACCATCATCCGACTCGCCACTTATATAATTATGTTGACCGCCACTACCGCGCACTTGTTTACACTTCACCTTTAAGTGCCCTCTCTGCCCGCACTCGTCACAGTTGTAATTTTTGAATTTGCACTTCTCCGGCGAGTGTGCCCTGCCGCAGCGCCAGCAGGCCTGGGCCGGGGCCGCGCCCGCGCCCGCTCCGCCTGCGCCTGCGCCCCCGGGCGCTCGGGGCAGCCGCGCCCGCGGGCCGGCTCGCCCGCCGCGCGCATAGTGCAGGCCCTCGCCCGCCGCGCTGCCCGCCGCCCCCGCTGAGTCCGCCGCCGCCGCCGATGTGGAGCCGCTCACCTCGGCATGCTTCTTCGCTGCCTCTAAAGCCAATGCGAGCTCCACCGCCTCTTTGTACTGAATTTTCTTTTCTGCGAAGATTCTAGATCGCATCGCGTCACTCGTCAGACCCGACACAAATTGGTCCCGCAAGTTCTCTTCCAGTGTAGAACACGACTTGCACTTGCCAAAATTACAGGTAGCCGCTAGATGCTTCAATGCCTGTAGATACTCGGTAAGGGACTCGCCGGCGCGCTGCCTGCGCAACCTGAACACGTGGCGCTCGGCGATCTCGGAACGTTGTGGTTCCAAGTGTTCCGTCAATAATTGAACTAATTCCTCATACTTCTTATTTTCCGGAAAACTCGGTGAACACAGATCGCACATTAGTGCATAAGTTTCCTCCCCCACAACCGTTATTAACATAGGCACCTTCAAATCATCTTCGATTTTATTTAGCACAATATATTGATTTACGCGACGAATATATGCAGGCCATTGTTTAGAACTTAAACTAAATGGTTCAATTTTACCGATCGTCATTTTTAAATTAATATTCACGCGTGGTTAACAAAAATTATTTATCCCGTCCTCAGCGCCAATGAGACGTCAATGAAAGGCGTGAGTGAGCGACAGACTGATTTATTTAAAAGTAATTACCCTCCACCATAAACATAATAGACAGATCGTCACAGGAGTATTTAAAAAAATGTTTTATATATAATAATATATAATTTAATTATATGTATTGTTTTCTAAAATATGTTAAAAAAATTAATTCAAAAATACATAAAAAAGTATTTATGTAAGAGAACATCATTAAACATTGGCAGCCCCATGGCATACTGTCATCATGATGTCTCGTCTGTCATGTCTGTGGTTTTTAAAATTACAATTTACAGTTTTCTTTTCTTCATTATTGCATTGAGTTGAGCCGTGGTTGAGTCTTTGTTCCTCCGCATTAGTGTTGACGTGCTTGCTATAGTGCTAGCGAAGTATTTGTGAGATAGAGACTCGAGGAGATAGAAAAGGGGTTTGTGTTTTGTTTGTCGTTATGGCTGATAACATCAGAAGAAAATGTTTGAAATGTGGGCTAAAGCCGAAGGAAGATTCGGACATCAAAGCTTACAGATTTCCTAACCCCGGAGCAACAAATATATTGAGGTAAGTAACAATATTTACACATTATTTTTGTATGTATCATCCTAGCAGCGCCACACTACTCTGGGTACGAAGTAGTCTTGAATTTCGTACCCTCGCGGTTTAGCAGATATGGGGGGGGGGGGGGGGGTTGGTGGTTTTGCCAAAATGACGTCTTTACAGCAGCACCAAAACCTGTATCCGTAAATAAAGGTCATTTTTTTTTCATAGTATATAACTTCACCAACATTTAGTACTCGTGAGGACGTTAGTACGTAATGTTTCAATCTTCATGGACGAGTTTATTATGCCTTGTTATTAGGCTTTTGGCATTTCTAAGTGTAATTTTAATTACCTACAGAAATAAAAACATTTTCATTTCATTTTACTTTACTAAATCAGATGACATGTCTAGTAACCATAGTACAGTCTCAGCCTATACTTTTGGATGAAAATAACCATTTGCCTGAATGTAGCCCTCATTTATCTCAAAACCACTGCATATAGACCTGTAATTATTATTTTAATCATAATTATTTTTCTAGGACCCCTGATATTGAGCAATTCTATATAACTGTGACTGGAACAATAATGAACAAGAATACTGTGGAAGAATATAAAACTATTGACAAAGCAGCTTTTTTAAACTCCGTTGGAGAAGTGATATGGGCTAATATTAAGAAAAAGACCTGGATCACCAATCCTGTATTGAATTTTATTGTACTGGCATTTGCTGTAAGTTGATGAAGTAATTTAAAAATAAGTTTTTAGTATGTCATCGACATCATCGACAACCCGTAACAGCCCACTGCTGAGCTAAGGGTCTTTCCTCACACTGAGGAAGTATATGGGCTATAATCTCCCACGCGAGCCCACCGCGGATTGGGAGATGGTGTTAAGCTAGTGGCCACCTAACTGCCGGAATTTTTCAAGCCACCCAAAGGTATCCAACATGGCTTAACGACTTCCATTGTTCGTAAACAACGAAAACCGGGACCAACACTTTAACGTGCCTTCCGAAACACGGAAGCGCTCGTGATATAAATGCCACTAGGCGGTCACCCATTCACTGACTGACCGTGCCCAACATTGCTTAACTACTTTAGTATGTACCTTCTTTGATTTATTGAAGCCAATGACATTTTTTTGATAGATAAATTATGATTGTATTATAATATACTAGAAGCGATATCTAGTGGATAATTTTCTTTGAAACTATTTCGTACCCGGGCATCTTAATATTTTGCAAACATATTTTAGAAATATGATATATCCACTTTAAAAGATGTATATATTTAAGTCCACGAAGAATTTAGTGTGAGTTCTACTCCCTTCCTAAAAGTACAAAATAGTACGAAATCGTCGTGTAGCCTAAATGCAGAAATATGCTATATATCATTTTGGCATCGCCACCAAACTCTACATCTGCTAAACGGCGAGGGTACGAAATTCAAGACTATTTCGTACCCAGAGTAGTGTGGCGCTGCTAGGATGATACATACATTATTCTTATGTCAATTTTGTCGTAAAATGTTTGTAAGAATGATTTTAATTTGTTTTCAGCTTTTTTTTCCCGGATCCGCCAAGTCGAGCAAAAAGCAGCACGGCCGTACCATCCTTTTCTCGAAGCAATTCACGCACTTTTCGATCCCCTATAACTTCGTTGTGGATAAACCTAGAAGCCTGAATTTTCAGTAACCAAGCATGCATTGTATAAACACAGTATATTTCAAAATTCATCCAATTTGAACCAGTAGTTTTAAAATGATAAATATTCAAAGTTTCCTAATTTTGTCACTGACTGACTGACTGACTGACTGACTGACTGACTGACTGACTGACTCACTGACCGATCATCAAAACTCTAAGGCACTTCTAGCAGTCGTAGAAGCTTCGAATTTAGAATACAATTAGGGTTTAGTGTATAAATCAAGGAAAAACTCAAATAATTTGCAATTTCGGTCTAGGTTTCTAGATACACTAACTGCACTAATAACTTTGTAATCCCATAATAATTGTATAGGATTACAAAATTAGATGTTCAAGTGGAATCTTGCAACTCAATTTTGAAGCAGATATTTTCAACCGATTGAGCTGAAATTTGGTATACTTATGTAAGTTTGGTCACAATGCAATATTATGGTACCATCAAGCTGATCTGATGATGGTTTAAGGAGGTGGATATCGCAACTCCTCAATGACTACTCGTAAACCACTCGAGTTTGGGCTCGTATGATTCGTCTTGACAAATACTTTGGTGCTAGATTTTAACCAGGGTCTGATGATGGAGCTGGAAAATGGCCATGAGAACTCGGTAATTAAATGACATAACCCCATGGGACCGTGGGGGCCTTCAGATGACCAGAGAGCTGGCAGCTATCTCTGTCAAAGGATCAACCTAGATATCCAGAGAGGGAATGCAGCCAGTCTTCTGGGCACTGTCCTACATGGTTCCTCTTTAGATTTCGATTATCTAAAGTTACCAAATCCTTGACCAACGTGCATGGGATTAACCGACTCGACGCTATGTAAGGCTATTAATTATAATTATTATTGTAAACCATATTTATTAGTAAGACACGAGATTAAAAAGAGCTGCCATTGAGTTGCTTGCTGGCTCTTCTCGGGGTACTGCATTTGGAACCAGCAACTCGTCGGTGGAGATGGGCTGCTGTTTACATTTAGCCAGTCTTCATGGAAGAGTTAAGAGTGCCTTGTTATTATAAACTATTGACTTTTCTAAGTGTAAATTCAATACCACCTACTGACAATAAACGCCTTTGACTTTAGAGGACATTTTTTTATCTGTAATTACTGTAATTGAATACGTATATTTTCTTTGTAAATGAATGTATATTTTTTTTGTAAATGAATGTATATTTCTTTGTAAATGAATGTATATTTTCTTGGTAAATGAATGTATATTTTCTTTGTAAATGAATGTATATTTTCTTTGTAAATGAATGTATATTTTCTTGGTAAATAAATGTTAAATTTTAGTAAAACAATACCTACCTAAGAAAGTTTTTTTTAACTAAATTAAGTTTTTTAATCTTGTGTTTAAATGTATATTCAGAGCCTGTCCATATACTTCTCCGGGGTATTATTCATATCATATTCTGAGAAGTTAATATGAATAGTACCCCGGGAGAAGTATATGAATAGGCTCTGAATATACATTTAAACATTCCACTATAAAATTCAAATATCCCGCCATACGGTGATACGTCAGTGGTTTTTAGGGTCATCAAAGAGATCGCGCTGTAGGTCGAGTTTTGTCGCCATATTTTTGTATGAGGTTGGCATTCTTCTCCGCTAGGAGTAAAAGTGTTCTGTGGTTAGTATGAACGCGAGCTGTCATTCGGTCGAAATTGTACTAGACTTATTCCACATAATTTTATTTGACTTTAGAAATGTATTTTATATATTATGAAACTTTGTTTATAGTATAGTAATAAATTAGAGTTACGTAAATAAATGAAATAACTTCTCTGTTTTTATTTTGTTTGTTTATGTAATTATTATAACTATTATGTGTATACATCATGGTGACGAAAATCAAAAATCGAAAATTCTGTTTGACATAAATATTAGGTTTTTTCTTTACCAATGAAATTGCCATTTTATATCAAAAAATTGAAACGAATTTTTTTCATGTATTTTTATTTGTATTAATTGAAGTAATCAATCACATACATACATACATACATATAATCACGCCTCTTTCCCGTAGGGGTAGGCAGAGACCACTTCTTTCCACTTGCTACGATCCTTACATACTTCTTTCGCTTCGTCCACTTTCATTATTCCTTTCATACATGCTCTTCGGTTTAGGGTACTCTAATCAATCACCTATGCAATTAATGCATCTTTGCCATTGCAGTGGCAGTTTATTGATGCCCTTTTCAAAGAAATCAGCTGGACGGGAGGCAACAAATTCTTCAAAGGCATTTTGTACCTACTGCCTCTCGGGTATTGAATTTTTTTCCCATCAAGAAGTTATGTAAATTCTGCAAAAAGTTGTAGTCTGTTGGCGCAAGGTCTGGTGAGTAGGGCGGATGACGGGGAGCTTCCAACCCCAGTTCCTGCTACTTGGAGACCGTCTGCTGTGCAGTTTGAGGTCACGCGTTGTCGTGCAGGAGCAGCGGAGACGAGCGATTGACCAAAGCTGGTTGGAGATGTGCCTGCTTCTCCATTATTGTATTCACTTCTTCACAGTATACATCTGCAGTAATGCTCACCCCGTTTGGTAAGAAGCTGTGATGAATCACACCGGTGCTAGACCACCAAACAGGTCACTTCATCACTTTTCTAGGGGTAAGTTTTCGTTTAGGGCATTGTTTAGGTGCTGAACCTGGATCCAACCAATTTGCGGAGCGCTAGCGGTTATCAAACAACTAATAACAAGAAACAATGCGGTTCAAAATTCCTTCATTTGTGTATCTGTTGAGCAGTGCAAGGCACATCTCGACGAGTAGTTCGCGCTGGGGATCATTGAGTTCGTGGGGCACCCATTTGTCAAGATTTTTTACCTTGCCAATTTGACGCAAATGGACAAATATTGTTTTGATGCTAACGTCGAAAGCTGCTGCTAATTCATCAGTAGATTGTGTATCATCAGCTTCCATAATCGCCTTTAATTCGTCATTGTCGACCAGTCTTCGGACGACCGCGAGGTTCATTTTTCAGGTCCAAATTTTCAGAACGGAAGCGAGCAAACCAATAACAGGTGGTGCGTTGGTTTGTAGTGTTAGCTCCGTAAACGTCGTTGATGTTGCGTACCGCTTGTGCCGCGTTGCTGCCACGACGGTACTCATATTCCATAATTACTCGAATTTTTAACGTATCCATTATGACGAAAAAGATTGAAATGCGATGAAAAAGTTGGTGCCGTAAGATCTAGCGCACCATGACCCAGCAACGTAAACATAAATTAAAGGGTAGCCGTTCTTAGTTCGACCTTCTGCGATAGTGATATCCTTCTCAACTTGAGCTGCTTCTTCCATTCCATAGAAGCATTTGCCGTCTTTTTCCATTTTTCAAATAATTTATCTTCTAATTTGGAATAGTATTTTGAGCTGAATATCGGAATATCCATCGCTGAACATAATTCCTCAAATTGAGAAAAGCCAATACCGGAAGCCACAATGCCAGTAGTGGCGGCAGTATTAAGATTAACTTGATCTCTATCGTTTAGGTCTTCAGAGTTAATCGAGCAAAACTTATTTGTAAATATTGCATTCAAAATGAAATACTGATAAAATTCCTCGTCGTTTTTCACTAATCAAACGGAATTTTCCTAAGGTGCAGTTAAATAAACCGTTATGATGAGCTTTCTGTTGTAACTCCTGTAAAATGTAATTTATATCAACAATTCGCCGTCCCGAAACAGGTTGAAATTCATTTTCTTTGAATCCATACTCTACGATAAGTGAGTCTTCCGCCTATTCAGTATCTCTGAAACAGTGAACAAATATAGTAAGTATTACATATTTTAGATTAATATTAGTTACCTATATTTTTTTTTAATGTTAGCATAATGAAAAGTTTATGGACTGACAAAATACACATAAAAATGTTAAGATAAATGTTATCATTTAAAATGTGATCCTTATGTAAGATTTACAGTGTCGACAGGATCGACAGAATTCAATTTACTGACAGAGTTTTCGGACACGTCAGCCACGTCAGACAAGTGCCTAAAACAACTTAAAACATTAATGTTAAATAAGAAGATTTATATATTTATGTAATTTAATTTTTTTAAGTATAATCTGTTTCGGGACGGCGAATTGTTGATATAAATTACATTTTACAGGAGTTACAAGAGAAAGCTCGTCATAATTTAACTGCTGCTTAGGAAAATTCCGTTTGATTAGTGAAAAACGACGAGGATTTTTATCGGTATTTCGTTTTGAATGCAATCAAGACCAAGTTAATCTTAATACAGCCGCCACTACTGACATTGTGGCTTCCGGTATTGGCTTTTCTCAATTTGAGGAACTATGTTTAGCGATGGATATTCCGGTATTCAGCTCAAAATAGTATTCCAAATTAGTCATGACGTTTCGATGAAGCCCAAACTCGATGAGGTTGTGTCGTTTCATTGCGAAGTTCCTATGGCCACCTTCCAGCTCTATCATCAGATCAGCACCATGTCATCATAATACCTATTGCATTTTCACGCGATTTACACATGTATGCAATATTTCAGATTTTAAAAATTGACGGCCTTACCCACCATCATATTCCGATTTATTTGATTACTTGCCTAATTTCAGTTGACCTACTGATATTCTTATACTATGGCATGATCTTTTTATGAATTTATAAATGAGATTGAAGTAAAATGAAATTTAATGTGATTGTGTCAAAGTCGAAAATGACATAACAAATTAAACATTTACTTACTTCTTCACATATATTTTGAGTTATTTGTTTTTATTTATTAATTTTATAGTGGTAAACGCCTTTTATCGCTTTCGTTGTTTATTACCCATTATGGATAACTTGCAACAAATATATCAATTCGTCAAAACTGATTGATTGGTGCAAAAAATTGTCACGGAAAAAATTGACACAGGTCCGTCATCCGTAAGCGCCAGCGCGCGACTGAACACGCCAGCTAAGCCACCGCGCTCGTGCATTTTGTAGTTTTTTCAACATAGTGATTATAAAAATCATTTTATAAAGTCAAACTCTGCGAATTTGTCTAGAAATATTTCATATCTTTAATCTAGTACAAAAAATAAATGTAAAATATCAGTAGTTCAGTCATGACATAGAAAAAACAAAACAAAAAGGGGTAACTTTGAGATTTTTTTCTATCGAGTGAAGTTCATCAAATCGTGTAACCGAATGCGACTTTGACTAGAGTATGTCCTTAAGTTATATATATCTTTTTTTCAGAATTTTAAACATTATTTTTTATGTCTCAGATGATTTTAAAAATCACAAAAATCGGCCTCTGCCGGCCCACCCAGCCTTAACCGCTTTGGTTATGACAAATTTTCATGCCAGATCGAAGCGGGGTGGTCGTATGGCGACCATAGGATCGCAAGTTGTCTATATTATGATATATATCTAGGAAACTACCGCAAACTAGTTCAATCTGGATTTTGGGAACAAGCCTAAGAGGGTGCGAAGTTGATTGATTCGCATAAAAAAGTAATCCCGTTTTATGGCCAAGGTCTAAGCCGAGCCCAATGTTACGAGCGGTGTTAGAGAGACATTTCCAGGATTTTCTCAACGAACCCATTATTTTAAGGAGTGTATTCATTTGGTTTTGTTTTCGTGGTATAATTATGTATATGGAGGAGCGGACATGTGTAAATAGACCAGGTCCGGCGATGGGATCACCACCTATCACGTTTAGGGGTCCAATGTATCTCGTGAAATGTGGGTATATCCAGTAATGGAATACCTCTGCCTACCCCTTCGGGGTTGAAAGGCGTGAGATTGTTTATTTTTATTTTATTTTGGAGGAGCGGAGGTGGAATGTTCTTCCATCGTAAAAAGGAAGATCTTCCGCCAGGGATGATCGTGCCTGGGGACCGCGATCCAACGGTTGATGTTGGACAGTAGTAGGTATTTAAACAAACTCATTAGAAAACTTCGATGGTTCGGTTTCTCCTCTTCGGAACTTGACCGTCTATTAGCGCGTTCTATGTAGTGTCGCTACAAATATAACATTGTAAGAAGTTGATATGTGAGTAGTTGATATTATGCGAGTTTGTCATTGTGAGATATCCACATTTTGAGGAGTTGTAATTGTAAGAAAAAAATTAAATCACGCTATTTATCCCCGAGGGAGTAGGCGGTATTCTATTTTTGGAAATACCCATATTTACAAACATAAAGATTTTATTTTAGACGTTCTGAATTCTAAATTGCTACAGCATAATATTTTGACAGGACGGTAAAGCGTTTAAGCAAAATGGAGCATATAAATGACTGATTATCGGTACTCTACGGTTTTACGACAGATATAAATTTTGCGATGAGCTTCGTACTTGAAGGCTAAGATTTTGATGTGCCGGCAAAACAGTCTCATCAATTATGAGCGATAGGGCCAAGCAACTATGAAATTTATGGTTCGCTCTTTTGAGTTGATTTAATAATAAATACATCAAAACCCGAATGCGGCTATAATATACTGGAGTCAAAGAGGTTGGAAAAAAATCATTCTCCTAACTTTTTCTTTAAACGTCTTTGACTGGGACCTATCTAAGTTTTCCCCGGTTACATACAACATCTTCAACAGTATAAAAAGATTTAGTAGCCACTGATCGAGCTTCCTGAATTTGTCTGCACGTAATGTTTTGTAGAGTAATTTCTCCTGACACGTTAGCTACCACTGTTGATTGGCTTACAGGAGTTACAGTGGTAGTGGAGTGGAGGTGAGATAAGGCCTGTACTCACGAAAAGATTATTCTCCTTCCGGTGCGATCGTGTAAACATACTTGAGAACCCTCAAGTATCAAGATGTGAAGCGGATAAAATGTAATGGACTGTATGCTAATTTAAATTAAATGCAGCTCTTTGACTTGAAACTCGCTTTACTCAACCACACCATAAAAGACCTACTAACTACTGATAAAGTAAAACAAAGCGTATCAAAAATTCCAATATAACATACAAAAATGACGTAGAAAACAGAGTTCGTAACAAGATTCATACACAATAGGATTAGCTAGTCTTGTTTGACCTTGGGACTTATCATGGTATTGCAAGTCGGAAACAGATGCAAGACTGGACGACGGAAAGATGAGACAAACCGGGACAAATAATTTGACGAGTCTTCCGAAACACGGAAGCGCTCGTAATATAAATGCCACTAGACGGTTACCTATCAAATGTGTCATAATATGGGCATACTATGTGGAAGAAACGATGATCTGAATAGCAGTACCCTCTTTCACAAAGTTTATTTAAGGGAGACGAAAGTCTGAATACAAATAGGTTTTTATCAGCATTTTCGCAGAATTTGTAAGCAGATTTGAATAAACCTTGATTTATCGTCGCGTGTAGCCGCCAGCAACACTTTGCAAAAAATGGCAACTACAATGAAAAGAAAAAAAAGGAACTTCGTATACTAGGTAACATTGGGTAGGTACCTACCTAGTTGAGTGCTTAGATTTATTTTAAATCTTAGAAGTCTAATTTAGCCTACTTTCAATGGTAAACCATACAATAATTTGGTATCATCGAGCTGATCTGATACTTGAGCCAGGAGGCGTAAAATTATAAAATTTTACTAGACCGTCAAAACTCCCACGTAAAACTTTTTATAATGTGGCTTGTGGCTTCCTAAGTACCTGAGATCAGACGAGCAAAACCAAATCGAGAGTTCGCACAGACCACATTAGCCTTAAAGAGGCACGAAATCCGCACAAAACCGGTGTTAACCGCATCAGCCGTGACTGCTCAAGTGATTATGTCCCTCGTTTGTCAACATTGAGACACTAATACCTGACATTTATTATTCGAGTAACCCGCTTATCCTTCCCAGATATGAAGAAAGTCATTTATATCAGAAGCGGGAAGCAAAGTAACATCTAGTGACAGTTACAAACTTACAACTGACAAATGTGCTGTTCTAGACAAAAAGGTTGGAAGAAAAATGTTTGGAGTGAGATACTTCTTCAAATGTCTTGATTTCTAGAATCCTCAGAATTTTTAAAACAGGAGAAATTTATTACGTGAAAAAAGCAGTTTAAAGAGCCGAAACTTTCGTATTTGGAACTTAAAAAACTACGAGTAGTTTTGTAAAAATTACAATGTTAAAAATTCGTATACAATGAGAGTATATAGACAGAAATGCACATAGGGTAGTGTTCTGCCTAGTCAAATCAATTACTTTTTATGATCTATCAAAACGAAATTTTACTATGGAGAATGTAATGAAATAGCACGGCGTGACGTCACAGTTTCTAGTACTCAATTACAACACTTTTTTGATTGTTTTATTATGATTAAATTTGTCATAAATGTAAAGTGAAAACCGAAATACATGTTTAAAGGTGTTTTGGGATGATCTTTTTAATGAATTTCAACACGTAATTAAATTTTGATGCAGTCAACTACCCCATTGGGAACTCTATGATCAGCCCATAGCAGATCACGTCTGGTGTTTCCTTACATTTAAGGAGTATGAAGAAGAACACCGAAGATTCAAAGATGGTGCTAAGATGCCAATCCTATCCATTCCTTTTTTTTAGCCAGGGAAAATGCATTACTGCATACCTACGCACCCTACTCGGCGGCTGGCCGGTTATGTGGGGCTCTGCAGCCTAGTGCTGCCAATACCCACTAAAAACCCTGGGGTGTTCCTCCTCGCCGCTTCGGACCCAACCATGGGATCGCGGTTATGCATCCGCAGCTGCGTCGCATCCTATCCAACCCTAATCCAACTATCAGATTTTCATAAGAAGATCTAACGCCACTTACGACTTCTATTGTGCGTCAACAAAACAAAAACCGGGACTAATTGTTTGACGTGCTATCCGAAATCGGAGTAGCTCCTAATACTACTAGGTAGTCACCCATTCTCTGAATGGTCTCCTTTAAAAAACTGTACAACTTTCGTTATCCTTACTAGCAAACCGGAATGGCTACAAGCGCCCCTAGAACTTTCTAGAACAATTTCTTTATAAAAGTAGGAGCTCTGTTTTACACTGCAGGAAATAAATCCAGTTCATGAATAACAAAAGAGGTTCGCTTGAAATAGTTTCGGTGTCCTAATTGAGTAAGTTACGGCTTTACGCCTACTTTAATTATCCATAGCTGCCGTATGTACAGTGAAGTGCACATAAAGCTTTACACTGTAGTGCGAGTCTGACCTCTAAGGCGATCGTAATAAGAACGTTACAAAGTCCGATGTAACAAGCTCCACGTATCTACTTTGTATGTCAGGGTAAGTAAAATATATTACTATTTCACATGAAAGGGCTTTGTTGCTTTATGTAGAGAAATATGATGAGCGATAATGTTGTGAGTAGGCGAGCCGGTAGAAGTCGAAATAGACGTACTTACACTTAGACTGTTGATATAATAATATGGAAGAAAAGCTAGATAAAGAAAACCAAAAAACGACAAGTATATTGTCGCCAATGGATGGGATGAAATGATTTGTAACTTGTTAGCAAGCGCCGGTCTATTGTCACTGCCTACGCCGACGGGAAAAAGGCGTGAGATTACGTAGGTAATAGGTATGTATAGATCAAAACCCTTTATGTGTGACTTTCATGTCCTACTTTTTATTATTTTATCTAAAACTGCGTTTTGTTTGCACGGATAATATTCATAATATTAATCCCATAAAATTTCTGGGACAGTAATAGAAATCTTATAAGATTTTGAATAAATAAAGAAGACGGTTCAGTGAATTTAGCGTGGTGCTTCAGGAAACAGACAAAAACTATCTGTATTGAATGAATCATCATGTAACTTTTGTAATATAATAAAACTAGCGACCCGCCCCGGCTTCGCACGGGTGCAATGCTGAATTTTCTTTGCTATAAACCATTCCTGGACCCACTCGAACCCACACAAAAAGTTTCATCAAAATCGGTCCGGCCGTTCTCGAGTTAAATCGTCAGGAAGGAAAACCCGACTTATTTTTATATAGTAGATTAATAATTTTTCATACCCCTGCAACTTAGAAACAACCCTGTATAGACTACTTAACAACTATTATAAGTATCTGCTATGCTTCAGTTTTTCAAAAAGCCAGTATTGGTCAGAGATTAATTCTTATTTGTTAATTTGTGGAATCTGTGTAGTAATTCCATTCAATAGCCTATCCCACACATACACACAATTTTACTCTTTAGATAGTACCTATAGATAACAAAGAAAAATATCTATGTACCTCTATATCTAAATATTTGTGTCACTTTACACCTGAAGTGCTATTAATTCCATTAATTACTTTCGCACATTAATATTGACAAACAACTAGTGCAACACAAAGCAAAACAATATAGAACGAACCTGTATTTTACAGCAATCCGACAGTCGCATTATACGTGAAAACTGCACAACACACACAAATACAGCTCAATACACTTCACAAACACAGAGTCACGGATGAACCAAAATTTATGGGGACACAAAATTTGGGACAGGACGACGCCATGACACGAGGAGCTCGGCCGAAATGCCGCAGGCGACTGAACAAACTGAACTCTGAAAGCTGCAAAGCTGTAAACGTGCTTTGCAAACTGGGTTCACGTCAACGAATCTCGCGATTCCACATTTTTTAATCTTCCAATCTGTTATTTGGATATATAAATAAATATATAATAATATAATCTCACGCCTTTCATCTCCGAGGGGGTAGACAGAGGTATTCCATTTTTGGAACAGTATATTCTTTGGACCCCCAATTAACGTGATATGTGGTTGCATCGCCGGACCGGATCTGTTACATTACTTATGCATGCTTCAGAATTAATTCTGGGACCTGCTAGTTTCCTCACGATGTTTTCCTTCGACATCAAGCTAGTGATAAATATACACCTAACCTACGCAAGCTTTTTGTAATTGCCACACTAAAATATATTACTTAATATGGTTGTGGAAGGTAATCTCTGGTGCTAAGATCAGTATTCTGAAACTTTCAATTATTAAAAATGAAGTAACTGATACAATATTATTTTTAATGTTCAATTCAAAGAAGTTCAAGTAGCCATAACCAATAAGACGAAAGGTTATGCAGAAAAATATGGAAATGTCTGCAAACATGATTTTTTTATAGTCACGAAAACTAGTAAAACGTAGTTGCATGAACTCGTAAAACGTAGGTATACAGTCACAAGAGACAAGAAAATAAATAGAAAGCTGTAGCCTGTAGCCTGCCCTAACAAAGAATTAAGCAGCCACAATAGATTTTCATCTGGTATCACGCAATTCTCAAAAACTCTAAATATCATTGTCTCCGAAATTAGCGGTGGTTCCTACATTACTTGGCACTTTTGTTATAGGTATTTTTCAAACCCTTACCTAAATGGGACACTTAAGGTTGTAACCTATTTTTCTCTCTAGCAGTAGATGGGTTCTGCTGTTAATCTCAGGGAATGGGATCGTTCGGCTTAGTGAAGTTTGTGGACTAATTTATTTAGTAAGGGCGCCTATCCACAACACATGCAAACGAGAACTCAGATATTCTATGGAATAAAACAAATAAAGGAATTTCAGATGTTATATTAACATTGTTTATAGGTACATCTGTGGAAAAGAACAGTTAATAAGAACTTAAGTCTATACCTGTTTAAATCATTATAAATACCTGGAGTTTATTTAAACAAAGAAAATGGTGACATGGTACTACCAGGTTACTTGAAGACCTTGAAGTTAACCTTCTTCATCAGGTAATGTAGAAATCCATGCTTAACATGGTGTTTATATTTAGATTATGCGCCTAGGGCATATTTAAGTTAAAGTAGACGGTTCCAGACCGAATTAAGGAAACTAAAATATTGTTTAAGGTATAAAAAAAACCCTGTAACAAAACATACAGTATTAGAAATCATGTACGTGGCTAAACCACAAAATACATGGAGGAAAATCAAAATCGGTGAAAAACTTACCAACATCGTTGGGTTTTTTATAAAAATTGCAATCCTTGCAAGGGATGCATTATGATTTGTTTTGGGTGACACCAAGATGGACCCTGTCGAAGATCAAACGTGGAAAAAGTTAACACAACACCTTTTTATAAGAACGAGATGAAAATCTAATTGATAGGCACTCACCAAAACAAATGAAGAAAGGGAAAAAGGCTTACAAGCCTTGGGATATGATCATCCCATACTAATATTCAAAATTAACTTTTTTCGGAAATTGTCACCATCCGTGCAGACAAAAGGAAAGAGGACCTCTCTGACCGGCAGACGAGCAAGAAGAAAAAAAAATGTTGCCAACCAAAATACTGGTTGCAAGACTCACGAAGTAAATCGAAAAAGACTCCTGAATTAAGTCTACCATGAGACACGTATAAATCAAAATTTTATTGTTTTGATTTATTTAATAAAAATGTAGTTTAAATCAAAGTATTTTAATTACTTTATTTACTTTATAAATAATATGACAAACATATTACGTCGAATGCTGGCAATTACTCAATTTTTAGTGAAAGCGCCATCTAGCGCAAAACTAGCTAACTACTATCAAAGCAGTCCAACATCGATCAAACTCAACGAAGATATGAAATTAATTAATTATCACCAAACCGGCACAGATGTCGCTGGGGGTGTGGAAAAATGGTGTTACAGTACTCCGTTTCCTGTGAAAGAAAAATTTTTAAATTGAAAACGAAGTTGAAAGTTAAAAATTTTTCGTTGCAAGTCCCTTTGCACCTAAACTAAGGACAAACAAAAAAATTGCTTCGAAAGCATCAACACCAACAACCATAACATTAAAGTAAAGTCTAAGAATACTAAATTCTAACAAACACAGATAGTTTGTAAAGCATAGAGGCAGGAATGACTTTACAAAGATATGTCAACCGCTCGATCTCTAAATCAAACAAAGAAAACCAGGTAGCTGAACCAGCAAAGAGTCAGGATGACCTCGAACAAATTATGTCATATCACCTGCTCAAAACCTCAACAAAACAATACAAAGAAAAGGGTAGGGCCAGATGTGTAGTTGACTTTATTGTCCGTACAACATACTCCAAACAGACTTCCTAGCATACTAGAAATATATTACTATTATACACAACTAACCTAAGGTGAAACCTCACTACTGTAATAAAAAACTATATGCACTCGCATACTAATTTCCCTAAGCATGCCTAGGTAACCTAAATCCTAAAGTCAAAAAGTCAAAGTCAAGCCAAAAAAAAAAGTCATGGTACCTCAATTTTGTTTCAGTCAAACAGTCATTTATTGGTTAGAGACAACCACTATAGTTCCTACTTATCTACCTACTTAAATTACTCAAAGAGCGAACGCTATTGAACAAAACACTACGGAATGCAGTTTGCTTACTTACATTTTCATTACTACCTACTATTTCAATAAACAGATTCTTGTTATTGTTAACAAAAAACTAATGTTACACTAAACTACTTATTTACCTACATACTGACTTACTTGCGTTTGAACACTTTTAAATTTTATATACTTAGTGCAAACAAACAAGAATATTTTTTTACGTACATCCACTGTGGGAAGAAAGAAACAAACACTGTAAAACAGGTTTTGTTATAAGAACAATACTACAAGGATGAACTATGCACCTAACCGAGTATGTTTATGTTTATGCTAGTGAAACTATGTCAACTAGCTAGGAATATGGGAATGAAATATAATTTTATTTATTTTCATATCACTCATATATTATTTTTGTCCCTATCTAAGAGATCTTTAATATGAAAATCACCAAGGGATTTTCCTTGGAGATTTTTAAGAGAATAAACCAGAGGTGACAATTTTTTGTCAACTATACACCTTTCATATTTAGGCGCTAGCTTAGCAGAAAAGAATTTAGGTGCACTCGAAAGTGTAAAACACCTTTTATATACTATTTGACCTACCTCAAACTGTAAAGGTCTTTTTCTAAGATTATAAGATTTCTCATTTCTTCTGTAAGATTTGTGTAAGTGATGTTGGACCTTCTTATAAATATCCTTAAGTTTAGGTAAACTTTTAGAAAAAGGTTCAACGTCTACAACAACAGCGGAACCATCCAAAGGCGGATGTGAACCATATATAGAACCATCCATGATCATGTCACGACCATGGTTTAGATAGAAAGGAGAATATTTTGTACCTTCGTGAATAGAGGAGTTTAGAGCACATTGTATTTCATGGATGTTGTGATCCCATTTACGATGATCAGAACGCACATATGAAGCGATGGCCCTCACTATATCCCTATTAACACGTTCACATTGATTGGTTTGGGGATGATATCGAGGATTATAAAATATATGGGGAACCCCATAACTAGCTAACAGATCCCTAAATTCTTTTGAAGTAAATTGGGTCCCATTATCAGTATATAAAATCCTACATACCCCGTGTACCAAAAATACATATTTCTCTAGGCATTTTACTACTGCTTTAGCCGTAGCTGAACGAAGTGGAAACAAGAGTACATATTTACTAAAGTAATCTGATACTACAAATATATATTGATTCCTAGAGTATGATGGCGGAAAAGGTCCCAGAAAATCACAGGAAATGGCTTCCCATGGTCTAGTAATTTGACGTGGATTACCCATGTAACCAGGTCGAGATAAGTTAGTAGGTTTGTAGCATTTACATGTTTCACAATTGTCAACATAAGTCTTGACATCTTTATATAAAGAAGGCCAGAAATAAAATGAACTAATTTTACTGTGTGTTTTAGCAACACCAAAGTGAGCTGATGATGGATCATCATGGTACTTATGGAGAATTTCTGACCTAAGTTCAGAAGGAACCACTAACCTCCAATCACACTGACTTGTTAATTTATATTTATTTTTAGTCAGGCGATATTTTAACGCTACCCCGTCGTGAAAGTTGTTTGGACTTCCGAAGATATCCTCGCAGTTTATCACACGTATCCTCGGCACTAACTGGAATATTCCTGACAGCCAGCTCATGGATCAGCTCATCCTTCAATAAAAACTTTACATTACAACCTATCGGCATCTTGAAAAAGTAAAAGGGGAACGCAGGTCAAACAAATATTAAGAGTTAATATCAATTCCAAAGGAATGAAAGTAGTTCAATGTCAATTGTTTAGAAAAGACAAAGTTAATTGTTTATGTGTTCTATTTTAAGAAACACTAAAGAAAGAGTAATATTTTTTAAGTTAAATTACAATTTTATAAGACTGTAATAACTAAATCTGACTGTGTATACAGAACAGTTTAAAGTAAACATAGTAGTCATTATTCTTACCTCAAATCAATACAAAGAATATCTTATCATAAGATTTTTTCTATCTTATTTATCAAAACAAAACATAATTACCTACACAGTGTGTATTGTAATACAAATAAAATTATTAACCTGTATTAACTGTAAAAGAAGTTACACGTTAGAAAACAATAATAACAACAAAGTTATCAAAATAGTAAGATATTTTTAGTTATTTGTTAACTGTAAAACAATTAAGTTTACACAATAAAAATAAAAGAACAATAATAAGATTCCATAGGGTATCTGAATCTCTCTAAGCCACACGTTGGGTACGCCACTGTAACCTATTTTTCTCTCTAGCAGTAGATGGGTTCTGCTGTTAATCTCAGGGAATGGGATCGTTCGGCTTAGTGAAGTTTGTGGACTAATTTATTTAGTAAGGGCGCCTATCCACAACACATGCAAACGAGAACTCAGATATTCTATGGAATAAAACAAATAAAGGAATTTCAGATGTTATATTAACATTGTTTATAGGTACATCTGTGGAAAAGAACAGTTAATAAGAACTTAAGTCTATACCTGTTTAAATCATTATAAATACCTGGAGTTTATTTAAACAAAGAAAATGGTGACATGGTACTACCAGGTTACTTGAAGACCTTGAAGTTAACCTTCTTCATCAGGTAATGTAGAAATCCATGCTTAACATGGTGTTTATATTTAGATTATGCGCCTAGGGCATATTTAAGTTAAAGTAGACGGTTCCAGACCGAATTAAGGAAACTAAAATATTGTTTAAGGTATAAAAAAAACCCTGTAACAAAACATACAGTATTAGAAATCATGTACGTGGCTAAACCACAAAATACATGGAGGAAAATCAAAATCGGTGAAAAACTTACCAACATCGTTGGGTTTTTTATAAAAATTGCAATCCTTGCAAGGGATGCATTATGATTTGTTTTGGGTGACACCAAGATGGACCCTGTCGAAGATCAAACGTGGAAAAAGTTAACACAACACCTTTTTATAAGAACGAGATGAAAATCTAATTGATAGGCACTCACCAAAACAAATGAAGAAAGGGAAAAAGGCTTACAAGCCTTGGGATATGATCATCCCATACTAATATTCAAAATTAACTTTTTTCGGAAATTGTCACCATCCGTGCAGACAAAAGGAAAGAGGACCTCTCTGACCGGCAGACGAGCAAGAAGAAAAAAAAATGTTGCCAACCAAAATACTGGTTGCAAGACTCACGAAGTAAATCGAAAAAGACTCCTGAATTAAGTCTACCATGAGACACGTATAAATCAAAATTTTATTGTTTTGATTTATTTAATAAAAATGTAGTTTAAATCAAAGTATTTTAATTACTTTATTTACTTTATAAATAATATGACAAACATATTACGTCGAATGCTGGCAATTACTCAATTTTTAGTGAAAGCGCCATCTAGCGCAAAACTAGCTAACTACTATCAAAGCAGTCCAACATCGATCAAACTCAACGAAGATATGAAATTAATTAATTATCACCAAACCGGCACAGATGTCGCTGGGGGTGTGGAAAAATGGTGTTACAAGGTAGCTGTAGCCTGTATAGCCTGCCCTAACAAAGAATTTAGCAGCCACAACAAATTTTGAAGTCGCTAAAATTGCTCAACACGCCTTAGTTGACAGGACTAATTTTAATTTGACAGGACTAAATATCCCTCGTCTCTTTTCTTTTCTATGAGAAAGAAAATGACAGGACTAAACTAAAATAAATTAGTCGCTGTAATGCAGAATCGAGCCCTTTGTCTCCTAAATTAGCCGTCCGGTGGATCCTATATGGCACCTATGTTATATTTTTCCAACTTTTAACTAAACGGGTCACTCAAGGTCAACCCACACACATAGAGGCGAAATGGTGGGAAAGTGGTCGAGATTCAGGACGGAATTTTTATTAATGTTCGAGCTCGACCCACTTGAGAACACCGAGCGGGGTAGATACTGTTACACATCTTCAGAGCTAATTCTGATTTCCTTTACCGTCTCGCGTCAGTCTTGTGAACTCTACTGGAATTAAGTGTGTATCGACAAGGAAAGCGACGAATTTAAATAGCTAAAGTAAGTAAAATAAGTAAGTAAATATAATCTAAAAATATTCAAAATAGTAAGACTCTAACAAAATCCTTAGTAGCAGGCCAAAGTTTAAGTCACCAGCTATAGGCAAAACTAATCTCATAAAAGACATTGACATAAATAACAAACTTTCGGCTTCGCTGGCAAAAACAGCGACTACAAAATATAGTAAACAGACTTTTTTCTCTATTTCCTCAAGATGCAAACCACTTCCTTGGAAAAAATTACGTTGTTTGTGAAAATGTTACAAACTGAGAGTAGGTTTAGGGTGCGTTTCCATAGGGGGAGCGGAGCGGGGTTTTCATACATTTCACACACCACTCGGACGCCCGCCCGCCCGACTGATTACCTACATGAAAAGCATGGGGCCTTATTGTCTACTCATAATTGTAATTGTTACGCAATCAGTGCTTGCTCTTCTTTCACTGGCTGTATTGACAGATGTAGATTTCTTCGTGGGAGAGCCATGCTTCGGCACGCTTGGGCCGGCTCGACCGGAGTGATACCACGGCCTCACAGAAAACCAGCGTAAAGCAATGCTTGCATTGCATTTCGTTGAGTAAGTGAGGTAACCGGAGGCCCCAATCCCCCCTCCCCCTACTCCCACCTCAAAGGCCGGCAACGCAGTTGTGACTCTTGAGTTGCAGGTGTCCATGGGCGACGGTAGTCACTTACCATCAGGTGACCCGTCTGCCCGTTTGCCCCCTTTTTCTTATAAAAAAAAATGTAGGGAAGAAGCAACGTATGTCAAAATGAAGAAAATTGCGATTACAATTATAAATAAACAATAAGGTCCCTGCTCCGCTCATCTCCGCCTTTGCGGAAACACTGCCTTAGTCTAAATCGAAAGGTTTATTGCGATCTTAAAAAGAATATGGCAAGAAATACTACCTAAGTGTTTTTGGTCCTAATTGAACGGGTCAGTCAGTAGACACCAATTACGGCGTACTAAAATCGTCCTCATTGGCGATGTACCTAATGAAGAAAACCGAAATAAAGGGTACCCTAAACCGTAAGACGACAGGTGATGGATGAGGATGATGTTTCTGGCGGTCAATAAGCAGACACGAAAAAGTCGTGAGATCATGTACTTGTATATTTGTTATAATAAACAATAATAACGTGGATGATAAAACAATAACATCGTGAGGAAACCCGCAGGTCTCAGAATTAATTCTGAGACATGTGTAAACAGACCCGGTCCGGCGATGGGCTCACCACCTATCCATTGGCGTAGCTAGGGATTTTTCCTAGGGGGGGCCATGGCCCCAGACATGAATCCGCCGGCCCCACAGCAAGATGGTCACGACTATCGGCGCATGCGCAACTAAGTATGATAGGTGTCAAGTATGGATTTCAGTTATCCTGTCCTATTATACTATTCTTTTTCTTTATCTGTGTGCTGACCAAAAATATGTAGTTTAAGTCGTTAATATAGCTAAGTAATACACCGACGAGCTCCGCTCTTATTTTATTTTTATTTTATTTTTCATTTATTAGGGAAATCAACGGCGTACATCAATTGTATAGTTACAAAATATTATAGTAAAGTAAGTAAGGCTAATTACAGATTTCCTCGTAATTATAAATAATATGTTTTTGTTTTGTTGTTTGTGCTTATTTTTATATAGTATCTAAGACAGTTTGAATAATAATGTGTTTATGAGTATGTTAGAGGGTGTAAGGTGTGTGTGTGTGTGTGTGTTTGTGTTTGGTGGGTTCGCCAACCCGCCTTCGAGCTCAGCCCTACGATAAAGTATCTTGGGATCGGTGCGGTTGGCCACTGAGCACAAAGGACGGTTCCATTGCTAGTAGTATACGTACCTATGCGTAGTAAGGTACGCGAGATTACGATTTAGTTTCGTAATTTTTCATAAATTTGCTTCCTGAAGTTTGATTTAGAAGAATTGAAAGGATCTAGGTTTTGAAACTTGTTATTATATGCTCGGGTGATGCGCGGTAAAAGAGAATTTTGAGCATAATTAGTGCGATGAAAAGGAACTAGGAAAAGTTTTGTTTGTCGAGTGCGTCGTATGGGTGTATTAAATCCAATCTCACTTAGTAAAGTGGGACAATCTAGTTTTCCTCTTAGAACGTCGTAGAGTATCATCATATCCTGGGTCATTCTACGCTGTTCAAGGGTGTACATCTTGTGATGATTACAGCTATCTTCGTTAGGTACTTGTATAGGAACGAGCTCTAAAATTGAGATATTTCAAGAATTTACGCAGTATAAATTCTACATTTTGAGAGTGCGTAATATACTGGGGCTCCATATACAACTAGCATATTCGAGGATACTCCTAACATAGGCGTTATAAATAAGTTTAATACAAGAGGTATCATTAATCAGTTTACAAGACCTCATGATAAAGCCAAGGCTTCTGTAAGCTTTACTGGTAATTATGTCCACATGTTCCGAAAATGATAGTTTAGAATCTAAGTAAATTCCTAAATCACGAACAAGTTTATATCTTTGTAGTGGGGTATTTTGAAGTATGTAGGGGAATTCAATAGCTTTATTTTTACGACTGAAAGTGATTAACTGACATTTATCCACGTTAACCTTGATTCTATTTCTAACGTAATACTCAGACAAACGATCTAGATCATCTTGAAGTTTATGACTATCCAGTTCGTTAGATATGTCGAAGAATATTTTGGTGTCATCCGCATACATCAAAATTTTCGAAGGATGGAAACATGTGTAGATGTCATATAAGTATGTATTATAAAATAGCGGGCCCAAGTGGGAACCTTGTGGTACACCAGAAGGTATTTTTACGAAATTAGAGCGAAATCCACCGATAACTACAGCCTGAGAGCGGTTTGTGAGGTAAGATTTCACCCATCTGAGTAAATCCCCACGTATTCCTAGATGTTGAAGTTTTTGCAAAAGGATGATGTGGTCCACACGATCGAAAGCTTTTTCAAAGTCAGTATAGACCACATCAACCTGTTTACCGACATCCATGCATTTGTATAGATAGTTAGTGAAGACCCCAAGATTATAGTTGTAGTGGAACGCCCTTGCAAGAAGCCGTGTTGTTCAGCAGGTATCTCGTTGTGGACAGTAACATAGAAGGTTTTGTATACGAGTTTCTCAAAAAGTTTGCTAAATACATTCAGAATTGAGATTGGTCTGTAGTTCTCAACTTTAAGTTTAGATTCTTTTTTATGGATGGGAACAATGTGCTTCCTTCCATAAGCTAGGAAATACACCTTCTCTAAGGGATCTATTATAGATAATGCTAAGTGGTAAGGCTAATACAGACGAGCAAGAGGAAATAAAAGATGGAGGTAAGCTATCGCTCCCTGCACCCTTGCTGTTATCAAGGTCCCGAAGACCTTTCAGAACAATATCCGTGCTTAAAAAGAGAGAATGAACATTAGAGGTGGCCCCGTGACATGGCGCTAGTGATGTTTCAGGGTATTCATGAGCTTGAGGTATGAATACGCTATGAAAGAAATCGTTGAATGCTGCACATATTTCAGAACCTGTTGTAATTGTATTGGTTTTATACATTACTTGTTTTGGGTAGGAAATAGTATTTCGTTTTGATTTTATGAACGACCAAAAATGTTTGGTATCTTTTTTAATATTTTTTGTGCAAATAGTTATGTAATTTGTGAGACACTCCTTGTGAACACGTGCTTGTCATGCCCTTAATAATGAGAATTCATTGTAATCTAATTTGTTGTTAAATCGTTTCCAACGAGCGTGTGCTTTAGATTTTTCTCGTATTATTTTCATAAGAGCTTTACTGTACCACTTGGGGAAGGAATTTCGTTTATTTGTGATAATTTTTGGTACAAATTTGTCGCGAGCAATATATAAATGATCATACAATAAAGACACTGACTTAAATTACCAACGACAAGGTAAATCAATCATCATTCGTGTATTGTAGCAATTATATGCAGATTGTTCGTTTGTATCTGTAGATCGCAGGTTGGCGAGCGAGATAGACATAAGTGATGAGTAGGTAATTATTTTAGCTTTTGAAGACGGTTTTCGGTTTCGGTAATTGAGGATGAAGTTATTTTATGTAAGAGAAAGGATATTTTTCTAGGGTGGGCCAACAGCTTTCTAGGATGGGCCCGGCCCACCCTGCCCCCCCCCCCCCCCCTAGCTACGCCCACGCACCTATCACGTTTAGGGGTCCAATGTATCTCGTGATATCCAGTAATGGAATACCTCTGTCTACCCCGTCGGGGATAAAAAAAGGCGTGAGATTATATTATTATAACAACGTGGATGAAAGTAAAAAGAGTGTTCAAACAGATATTACTGTGATCCGAATAATAATTTTTAATTGAATAACAGTAGATACAAAGATAGTGGAAACAAATATATCAATTATGCAAAATTCAACATGATGTTCAAATTTTTACATAAAAATCTTTGCCTTTCTTTCAAATTCGGCGTAGTTGCGAGTGGTGCGACAGACGCCGTGCAACACAAACACGCAAACAGGCCATTATGGTGTCAACGAAATGACATTATAGTTTCGAACATGCAAGAAATCACATTTTTATTTCTGTTCTCTGCAAGAAATAGATAAAAACAGAATAATATTTAAAAAACAATTCACGTAGGTACTTGTATAAAATGTTTGCGATTTTTAGTTTTTTATCAGGGGAAGGGTGGGCAGGATGGATCTTTTTGACCAGCTCCAATTTCCACAGCTTTAGTAATCTATAGGTCCAATCAAATTAATAATACTCAGAAGCTATTAATACTTATTTATTATTCATATAATCAGCCTCAAACGATTTCTTTGGAATAGTTGTTTCAAAAAAATGGCATATATTATCTACTATATAAAAATAAGTCGGGTTTTCCTTCCTGACGATTTAACTCCAGAACTGACGAACCGATTTCCATGGTTTTGCATTCGTTGGAAAGGTCTAGGGCTCCGCAAGGTTTATAGCAAAGAAAATTCAGCATTGCACCCGTGCGAAGCCGGGGCGGATCGCTAGTCTACTATATAAAAATAAGTCGGGTTTTCCTTCCTGACGATTTAACTCGAGAACGGCCGGACCGATTTTGATGAAACTTTTTGTGTGGGTTCGAGTGGGTCCAGGGATGGTTTATAGCAAAGAAAATTCAGCATTGCACCCGTGCGAAGCCGGGGCGGGTCGCTAGTTTATTATAAGTGTACGTGATTTGAAAGCTGCCATTAAATTTTAAAGTAAAAAAACTAATGTTGCTATACCTACACATAATTTTGAAAAAGTTTGCATATATGTATCAATCGCAAATAAAGTAAGTATTAAAAAAATCAGTTTTTATTATTCTCAATAAAAAGCTGCAATTTCATAGCAAAACAAAAAGAAGGATTATTAATAAATCTAACAGAATATATTTATAAATTTGGGATAGTTTGCTAACTCGTACAGCTTAAACTACAATTCCTGGGATTCGTATTGATTCACGTGACCTAGGCTATATGACGTCACAGGAAGTTCGGCGGACACCAGACGACTTTCAAGTAGTTTTACCGTAGTCGCATTTTAGTTTTTATAATATTAACTAGCGACCCGCCCCGGCTTCGCACGGGTGCAATGCTGAATTTTCTTTGCTATAAACCTTGCGGAGCCCTAGACCTTTCCAACGAATGCAAAACCGTGGAAATCGGTTAGTGCGTTCTGGAGTTATATCGTCAGGAAGGAAAACCTGACTTATTTTTATATAGTAGATTACTTACATCTAAAATGAGTGTAGTGTCCATGTACAGTCAACAAAGTTGTTAGTGTTACATTTCCAGAAATTAAGGTTCACTTTTCTCTTAAAGCCTTAAATGTATTTATAGTATTTTTTTGGTTATTTATAGGGACCAAAGATACCTTTCGAAATAAACATTAATCAATAAGATTTATTTATGACTTCCCCAGAAAAATTAATTCTTAGTTACTGGCCATGTAACCCTAACAACTTTGTTGACTGTACCAGTAATTTTGTATATGTAGTAACTTGCACGTGGATCAAAAATGTACAAGGCAGTCTTATCGTTTTTAACTTTTAAAGTTTATTGTCAAGCATTTAACTCAAACAAATTTTTTTTTCAATGTAAAATTAACTAATATAAGTAGGTTTTGGACTTGATCGCGAAATTACAGAAACTGGAAATAAAAACAGTAGCCCGAATTTAATAGGTGAACCAAAGACCATTTTAATTTTCTGCAGTGAAGACCCAATGAAACAGTAATAGTTAATTAAATAATAAAATTACATATTATCATCATCAGCACGAGAGTCGAATAAATGCAGTAGAAATGCGCTCGCTAAGAAGCATGAGTGGAGTACGATTGATTGATAGAATGAGGAATAGTGTAATCCGAGAGCGTTGTGGCTTGAAAGAGGATGTAGTGACTAAAATTGAGAAAGGAATGCTTAGGTGGTTTGGACATGTCGAGCGGATGGATGAAAGGCGTCTAACGAGACAAATATATAAGGGGATTGTGAGTGGCCGAGTCGGCAGAGGGCGACCTAGGCGTACTTACATCGATCAGATCGGCGATGTATTGAAAAAAAGCCAGATAAAGAGTACCCGAAACCGACGAGCTTGTATGAACCGATTGATGGATGTGGATGAGGCACGTGAGGTATGCCAGGATCGTAGCAGGTGGCGGGCTGTTGTCTCTGCCTACCCCTTCGGGAAAAAGGCGTGAGCATATGTATGTATGTATATTATCATCAATTTAAATATTGGCAACACTTCTTCACTAATTGCTCATTGCAAAATAGTCCGTCTCTACAATGTCAACTATAGCACTAATAATTTCAGACTACTATAAATTATAGTCTCATTATACTAGGCATCTATTCAAAGTCTATTGTGATCGCTTTCAATTCTCTTGACAAAGTTATAAAGCTCAAAATCATTCAGCAAGTCCATTTTAGGGATGCTTACATTACAATATGCAACACGTGTTTGGTACAACACAGTGGTCCTTTGCTCTTTCTAATACGGTTTATATTCGAACCATGGGATATATCCGGCTAATGAATATCGTAACAAGAATTTGTAGGTCGATTTTAATTATAGTTTGAGCGAATCACTTTCGGAACGAAACAAAAATAACAATTAGCAACTTGGAGACAGAATTACTGACTGTTATTATTAATAATAATATGCACTCACTAAGCAGTGATAGCTCTGCAGCTCTGGGGGCCAATTCCACTAAATGTCAACGGTTATAGTTGGATGACAATGACATGTCAATGGTGTCGATGGTGTTATTTGCTTTAAAAAGTGCCAAAATAACACCATTGACTGACTACTGAGATGTCATTGTCATCCAACATACCATTGACATTTAGTGGAATTGGCCCCCTGTTCGTAACAACCCTAAAGGTATGATTCCGATCTCGGCAGCAAGCAGCAGTGCTGCCGCAGCACTACTGGTCCCCATACATTATCTATGGGTTTATATGAAATTACATTCCTAGCTCGCAGCAAAGTAGCTCGGCGCAGGACCAGGGAGTCTAAAAAGGCCGTTTCGGGTGAATCATAATAGGATCCTATTTCGATTCATATTCGAAATTTTCACCAAATACGAATCTGCTAATGAATTGAATTGTCAGTAAATCCCTAAAATCAAGGACCATTTTACGAAATTTCGCGGAATTGCTTAGGATTTGCTGGGAATTCATAAAAGGAAGAATTGCTCAGAGGAATTGCTCAAAGTGGCCATTTTAGACCCACAGTAGTGCCGCGGCAGCATTGCTGCGGCAGCACTGCTACTTGCTGCCGAGGTCAGAATCATACCTTAATGAATCTTATGCCTAAAAGAAACATGATCAGGAAATAAAAGAACATCTGGTAGGAGTATTCAGTCTATATTGTGTCACGACAAGTACACTAGTGCAAATGGAATACCTCTCTGGAAACAAGGGGTGAGTGTGTTTCCTTTATCTTTTTAAGGCAGTTCCTCCCTGTCATGACATAGTTTTATTATATCTCTCTATATAATGGAACATACCAATCAAACGGCATAAATATGCCAATCAACAAACCTAAATGAAAAGGCCGCACCTTGGCATGAAAACTCGTCTAAAGGTACATTCACACAATGACGCATGCCTGACACGAGCCATATGCCACTTCTCGCGACAAATACATCAAATAAGAAGATAAAGTATTTGTAACATTATATTTATGAAGACACTAGCGACCCGCCCCGGCTTCGCACGGGTGCAATGCTTATAAGATTTTCCCGCTTTTCTGATGAAATTTTTCCTGAATTTTCTTTGCTATAAACCTCACGGAGCCCGAGACCTTTCTAACGAATGCAAAACCATGGAAATCGGTTCGTGCGTTCTGGAGTTATAGCGTCAGGAAGGAAAACCCGACTTATTTTTATATAGTAGATGATACCTTTTACAATGCCTTCTTAAACATAGGTACAAGTTAAAGAGTTAAAAGTAAGGCAAAGGCCAGTGGTGTATTTGCAGTCTTGGCCGCCCTAGGCCCCAGGTCTAGTATACAAGTACCAGTTGCCCCTTTCTCAGTGCCCATCACATAGGCAACATAATGAATTTATCATTACTGACAACTTTTATTTCTTTCTACATAAAATTCAACATTTTATGTAAATAAAAATAAAAGTTGGCATTAAGTGATCTAGGTTGATTATTGTTATACGATGCAGTGCAGTGCAGCACGTCCCAAACTACTGAGACGAAAAGCCCGGGACCGAACTAAATAACCGAACTACTGATACGGGGTGGTCAATATTTAGGTACTCTTGATATTTTTTTTTGGTTATTATCACAGACTTTTTTGGTCAGGATTGGCCGCCCTAATGTCTGCCCGCCCTAGGCCCGGGCCTAATGGGCCTTAGTGCAAATCCGCCACTATCAATGTCTAACAACAACTTATAATAATCCTGCTGAGAAATTATTTCTTGTTTCTCGTGAAAAGTAGGTATTTCCAGAAATGGAATAATTCTGCCCTCGGGGATAAAGGGCGTGAGAGTTTTTTTTCATTTTGTAGGTAGGTATTTCATTTTCATGTTTTTCACTATGCGCCCAGCGACGCTTCGATCGCGTATCCCGTTTTTTGCCGTTCTCGTTGGAATATCGCATAATCCCGTGTTAAATATTAGCAAAATAATTTAGTTTTTGCTAAATTACTTTTTATACTATTCGCTATTTTTACATAGGTACAGCACTAAATATAGCGACAATTCAAGATATCACATTTTGCCAGGTGTCAGTCAACTGTTGCACGACCGGTAATTTTAGCTTACATTTGAATCAGTATTCCAAAAGTAATTTAATTTAGGTTAATCGTACTCCAAACGGTTTATAAACAATACATTTCCAGATAACAGATTTGTGAGCGTCTAAAAGGAACTTGGGCAATTAGCTGAAATGTATATTTTAAGTTGTAATAATGAGAGTAGTATTATTATTATTTATTATCGGTTCTGCGCAATTTCACAAGCGTAGTTCCCGTTCCCGTGGGAATTTGAATAAAATATAGCCTATGTTACTCGAGGATCTTCTAGCTTTTCATTGGTGGAAGAATTTTTAAAATCGGTCCAGTAGTTTTTGAGTTTATTCGTAACAAGCATACAAAATACAAATCTTTCCGATCTCTTATTACTAATTTTATAAATATTAGTATGGGATTATAAGAATAGGCAACAGGTATAAGAAATATAAGTACAAAAATGAAATTCCACTGACTGATAAACTAGGAGATCTTAAAAAGTACTTATTTATCCATATCGGATCCAAAGATTTTGCAAAATTCCCACGGGAACGGAAAAAAACGGCAACGCCCGCTGGGCGACATAAAACAAATAGCTCATCAATTTTGCTCATTCAGTACTTAGAAATTTATAGTTCAGCGTCATTAAAGTGTGTGTTGATACCTTTATTTAATTGATCCCTGGTATTTTGTCTCCGGCGTCTAGCCAATACGAGATCCTATCGCCCTAGTAACTAAACGAATTTATTTCTTGTTATATAACAGCTCTACATTTCAGATGGAGTATCAACTCAATATCTTAGATAGGCAATGAAAGTTTAAAAAGCGATAGCAGATATTGAGATAATACTAAGATTATATTCGATAACATGTAAAAGAAATTAGGAATAAATTACTCACCACATGCGTCAAAAAACGCACAAAAATCCCTTCCTCAACGCTGCGTACACTGATCACACATTTTCCACTTACACTCCGGAATCACAAAACGTCCGAATTCCGAACGAGCGAAAACACAATTATTCTACTTTTAAAATTATCGGTGGCCTTTCCAGTCGGTATCGGGGGGTTCGGAATTCGAATTCTACATTTAAAATTCGAATTCGATCGGTCCGGGCTGTGCGGGCGCCGGACTCTTTTGAATTTAGAACGCGAGCGTGCGCTTGCGCCGGCCGCCTGCTATTTATACCTTCCCTGGGCGAGTAACGGCGAACCATTATAAAAAGACCTCCTGAAACTTTGGATAATCCATTCTGTCATACATAATTATGTTAGCGACTAGCTAGCTAGAGCTCAGCGTAAACTGGCCGTTATATATTTTGACTGAGAAATAATTAGTACCTACCCGGCCGGGAGTGATCTTTTCCAATGATTTCTGTGGGCTTCCTTGTGATGAGTCGACGACCTGGCGGTCATAATAATATAGTAGACAATCTTCTATACATAACTAAATTATGCTCTCTGGTCTTACCACTGAGGGAAAAGGAATTCCATTTTGGAAATAGGTACTCAATATTCACTACTCAGTGTATTTTTTGGAGTCCTAAACGTGATTGTGATGGTTACCAATTATCGAGACTGTTAATTTCCTGACAATGTTTCACATAATATTTATTAGTAAATATTGTACTTACACTATTTTATAGGTTGCAGCCATTTGTTGTACTGTACTCAACAGAGAAAGACAACATTCCAACCTCGTGAGTGGTTATCGAGCTTTATTTAAATTTACTAGTATATTTAAATACCAAAGTTATACCGAAATCTGGCCATTGTAGCATTGTTTTTAGAAACTAGCTAATTTGTTTAGTTTTTTTAGCTATGCGGTGCGAAAAAACTTTATTGTATATTATAATACGACATATATTATATTTTTATTCCTTCCAAGGTAGCGAACTTCAGACATAGTCATAGTCATAGGTAGTTAAGCTACAAATAAAACGGCTGCATAAGAGTTTAAATAAATATTTTTATTGTATGTATAACAATGGCTAATTATGTTGCATTGTGTTTACACGAGCTTACACATCAATCGAATCCCGTTTGCTCGATACAAGCGCCCTCGGACGGAGTGCACTGGTATGGGTTTTTATGGAACAGCGTCCGATCCACTGTTGGCGTCCAAGTAAACTCGTAACTCGGTTACTTGATACCAGGAACGTCAGAGTAGAATCGGTCCCAGAGCGCACTCGCACCGTGAAAACGAGGCTTAACCATGTCTTAGAGCGTTTTCACATTATCCGATCAGATATCGGAGTCAGATGCCGATACGATATCTGGGCAACTAAAATGTATGAAATATGTATCTACCTTTCGAAATATCCGCTCCGATATCGGTTATATTTCATACATTTTACTTGCCCTGATATCGTATCAGCATCCGACAACGATATCGGATCGGATAATGTGAAAACGCTCTTAGACGCCATCCACATTGGCTACAGGCGCTACAGCCCCAGCCTATACAAATTCTCGTATAAACACACCCTTATATACAAGACGTATCCACAATACATTTACAATTTATACATTGAAATATACTACAAGGATATTTAATCAATTATTTATGAACTTGGCATTTTAATTCTATGCACAATTGTACATAAATAAAGATTGAGGGCCACGTACCATAGATGTAACTCTTTACTAGAACGGGTCAATTAAAGGAAACAAATTGACAGTTCTATAATATGAATCATTACATAACCAAGTTGGGGGCCATTTATTGCGCTGCGGATGAAGAGCGGAGGAAATGCATTTATATACTTTGAAAAAGCAAAGTTCTGCTTTAGGTAATAATTTAGATTTACATAACGTAAACACTAACTAGAAATTGAAATGTCAGTGCAGAGAATTAAATAAGAGTAATAGTAGAAAGCTGAAAGATTGGTCATAGTTAAAGAAAAAAAGACTTATGCCACAGCCCGGACACTAAATGTATGAATCGTGTATCAAATACATAGGCACACTGTGTTGAACACGTACGTACGTAAGAAACTGAGTGCATGGACTGCCATGATAGGTGCCAGAGTAACACGTGTAGACAAGGGCGAAATGGAGAAGATTGACAAAAGTCCGTGCAATTATAAAACCACTAGTGAAATTACAATATCACGGCTTTTATATTTTTAGATTTTATCAAAAAAGGAATCATCATGATCGGTTCATAAGCGACGAAGTTATCCGCCAAGGAATATCTCGTGAAAAGTGGGTACTTATATATCCAGAAATGGAATACCTCTGCCTACCCCCTCAGTGATAAAATGGGTGAGATTTTTTTTATCTGCGAACACACATAAAAATATACAGGGTGACTTTTTTTAACGTCTGGAAAAAAATGTGGAGTGATAGGTAAGTGTAATAGATTCATTTGGCAGTGTTAGTTAAAAAATTGTTTTTTTCTCAAATTTTTTTTTTCTTGATTAAACTAATATACATTACTCAATTGTAGTCAATAATACACACTGAAATAACACACACTGAAATTTGAAATAGTACATATTTTAAAAAGAAACAGGCTCGTAGCTTCCATTTATGTGCAATCTACCTACAACCACCAGCTGCGCGTAGTACTGTGCGTAGTTTTCTAGATTTTGTAAATTGCATTAAACATGACTATATTTAACAATGAATCTCGTGTATAACTTCGGCTCTAGATACCTTATACGTCATATTTTTTTCCAGACGGTAAAAAAAATCATCCAGTATACATTCGGTCGATTTGAGAAACCTCCTCCTTTTTTGAAGTCGGTTTAATAAAAAAACTAATTTGAATACGCAGTCAACTACCCTATTTCCCGACATTTGTCCAATGGCAACAATAGAAAGCAGAATAGTTTTTTTATCTGCACTAATATAATAAAGAGGAAAGATTTGTATTCTTGTATTTTTGAATTTTTGTAAAGAATAAACTCAAAAACTACTGGACCGAATTCAAAAATTCTTTCATCATTGTACAATATTCCTGTGTAACATAGGCTATATTGTATCCCCGTATTCTCACAAAAACGGGAACTGCGCGGGTGGAACAGCCAGTATATAGTATATACTAATACTTTTTATTGAGGTTCTGACAAAAAACATGAATGGGAGAATCTGGGGTCACGGTAGTAACCCGCCAAGGCGACAAAACCGAAGCGCAAAGACTACCTACCTTTTCTCGAATTACACTTACGAAAAACTAACATGAGTTAAGTATTATCTACTTACGCCTGATTCGTTAAACAAAGTTAACCCTTATCCCGGAGATAAATCGCGTATCTCTCTCTATCTCTCAGTAAGCTATAAATAAGTCTTAATAAGCCTTGGTCCAGGCTATATTAATAAGCCTGGATCCAGGCTTATTAAGACAGGTCCCATCCCAAATTTTGATACTTATAATATTATTAATAAGAATCAAATCACAGTACAAGGCAAAGACGATGTTACAATTATTAATAACTAAACAATAATGAAACTCAATTATATTTTAAATAAAACAATTAGAATTTGAATTAGGTCGATCACAGATAGAAAATAATACAACGTAGAAGAATGATCACAAAAGTAAAAGTACAAAGTCTGATTACAGCATTCCTACGTTTTACAAACATAAATATTTAACAAGAAAAGTACAGGTTTTTTTAGTAATCATTATTTTCTCGTATTTTGTTCACTTGTTTACAAATTTTAGAGTTTTTATTAAAAATATTTACACGTATATTACAACGAATGTTGAAACTGCTTTAAAATAATTATTAGGTGACATGCATAAAGGGGATGTATTCTTTAACAATTAGAAACTGCATAGTAATTAAACTAAGACATAAACTTAGTACATAGTTTATATATAAAATAATATAATAATATAATCTCACGCCTTTCATCCCCGAGGGGGTAGGCAGAGGTATTCCATTACTGGATATACCCACATTTCACGAGATACATTGGACCCCTAAACGTGATAGGTGGTGAGCCCATCGCCGGACCGGGTCTATTTACACATGTCTCAGAATTATTTCGGAGACCTGCGGGTTTCCTCACGATGTTTTCCTTCACCGTCGAGCTAGTGATAAATATGTACGTAAGTTTTGAAAAACTCATTGGTACATGCCAGGATTCGAACCCGAGCCTCACTGATTTTCGGCCGGCTCTTTAACCGTCAGGGCTATCACTTCTACATACATAGTTTATTTATATAAATCTTTCAAATATGTTGCTTTTTATACATTACAATTTTAAATCGTTATGGCTAGTACATACATTAGAACATCTTTTCAGGAAGGTAAACCGTTTCTATCGTAATGTATTATAAATTAAAAACGCAAATAAAATAAATTAAATTAAAAATGTATTACTAAAATTAAATCACATACTTACAATTTTTACTTAATTCATGAGTAAAAAATAGAGCCTTCCATAATGATATACAACATGTAACAGAATAAGCGCAATTCCTGAAATTAGTTTGTTCAGTATCGACTACTTATTCGATTTCAGCTATTTTTAATGTGTGTAAAATTTTTCAAAAATATTAATTATCGTAGCTGAATTTAGTGCTTTCTATGGAAATCGTGCTATTATTAATCGATATTTAAGAAAATTTGTTAGACACAACTAAAGTTCGATTGCATCATATTTTTTTTATATTAATATACTAATTGGGGTGTATGAGGAATTGCGCTTTTTCTTTTACGCGTTGTAGAAGTTGCTTTGATCATTTAAAATCAGCTAAATTATTGAATATTAACACTCTTCCAATAAAATGGTACTTATTTGCTTAGTATTATAACACCACAAACCATACATGTCTTGAGAAGATTATGCAGTGTATTGGGACTATAAAAAAAACTATAATAAGCTAAATGTCAACCAGTATGTAGGTACAAAACAGTTTGAAGAAAAAGCAACTCTCTAAAGGAAATAAATAATTTAACGTACTTGAAACAAATCTTCCGCTTCCACTTGTCAGCTAACATTTCTGCGAGACAATTGGATTATCTATTGTCCTCGTCTGCTGCTTGACGGGATGCGAAACAAAGAATGTTATTAGTGTATTTATTAATTTATGACCAATGGTGGTCGAACAACTGGCAGTAGACACATCCCACAAACAAGTTTTTAGCTTTGTTAAGAATTTACATGTCAATCTAGCTCGGGGAGGCTATTCTTGTGTAATCGACTTAATCTCGGAACCGAGTTTGCTGTATCTCTACTACAAAGTCTCGAAAATCTAAGTATTTTTTTCGAATATTGTACCACCAGTCAAAGTATTTCGAGCAACTTGAAAATACAACATTCGAAAAACTGACTACGATCCTTGAGATTTTGTACAAGAGATACAGCAAACTCGATTCAGTGATTAAGTCGATTGCACACAATTGAATTTTCGAGCAGTTACTATTACACTAAAGCCAGATTTGATCCAATAAGAAGTAAGCGTTATCCCAAATACATTGCATAGGGGTTGCGGCATGAACGCTGGGAAAAATTGTAAACATCCTAGCAGGCGTAAAAAGATTCGGTTTCTAGTATTAAACAGTAAAATTAAGAACCATTTTAAACATTAAAGTCCACATATTTGGGATATTTTTCCAAAGCAGTTTAAACAACGAACAGCATAAATACGACTTTATAACAATAACACAAAGGCCTAATGTCCCTAGCCTTATTGTCGCTATGATTGGTCTTGTTTCGCCTCTTCCACCTCACTCTGTCCCGTATCCAAAATAGCCTCCGCACTTGGTATCACAATGACATCTTTCACGTTTTTGGCACACGCTATATCACACACCCCGTCCTTATTGCTCTCGCAGCTGTTGCATACATCAACATCTTCTATCTCAACTGCCTTCTTCTCCATATACCTAGCTATATCTACACTGTCGCCCGTTGCTTCTATATGTTTTGCTATATCAAAGCCTTCGTGTATTTCTCCTCTGTCGGTGTTAAGGCAGAAATCTTTGATTTCCGAACATATTTTTTTAACATTATCATCTAGGCATGTAGAACACGTTATTGCGTCGCCATTGTTGCTTGATATTCGTACCAATTTCTCTACCTCTATGGTACTATCTTCGCCTAGAGTGAAAATGACTTTTTCTGGCTGCTCCTCGGCGGATAGACGCGATATTTCTGAGTCTGAATTGTGGGTTTTCAACTGAGGTACATCGGATTTAATTTGCAAGAGTTTTGTATTGTATATGTTAGGTTCACTGCCCATTATCGAGGTCGTAGACGCATCCAAAGTCGATAGCTCCTGGAAATAGACCATCATGTATAATTTCATGTGCAAGCCGGGGGGCAATTCTCGTGGGATCAACTCAATCTCGGATTTAAAAAAAGTCCAATTTCGTACTTGTCTTGAGCGAAAATCATGTTATACTATTCCGGTACTGGTAATACTGAGAATACAATATTGGAAAGAAATACTTCGAAATTCGAGATTTTGTACGAAGTAGAGATACAAAGTCGATTGCGCGAGAATTGCCTTTCTGTATTCTTTAATTTCGTGCCTCATCATAGGATACTATTTACTACGAAAATAGCATAGGTTGAAAATTTTAAAACTTAGACAAGTGCTAGATACTTTAATTGGTGTCGGGAATCGAACCCGTTAATCTATAGCAGTCTCTAGGAAAAATGTAAAAAGTGCGATAAGATACAGAGATATTTAATGCAGTTATGATACATATAATGTTCACACACAATTATTATAAATAGCAAAATAAATTTTGAATTTTTTAAGTAATAAAAAGGTGTAAACTTACATTGCAGCATGTAATAAAAATGAAACAACCAACTCGAAGCGAAATGATGATGGATTAGCTCAATAAAAAACAAGCAGTTTTTAGTTGTTTTATTTTAGCGAATTAGTAAAACGAAACCACAAGCAACCAAATTAGGTCGAAATACGTATATTTGTAGGTGGAGAAAATTAAAAAGGTTACTGTGTTAACTTTATGAAGTAAATGATTTAAAATAATGAATATCTCTTTCCCAGAATGTCCTTTTCCTAAAATGTCCAGTTCCAGAAACAATCCTTTTAAAGAATACCCCTTTTTCAGGATAAAGCTTTCCCAGAATACCCATTTCCCAGAATTTTACTTTCCCTACATATCCTTTTCCCAAAATGTCCCTTACATGTCCTGTTGAAATAAACAAGAATTAATAGGCATGCAAATGTTAGTAAAATATTCACACAAAACACTCATCGATAATCACGACATAAGTTCAGGACATAAAGTTCAATATTCTATCAAATAATTTAGATTGTAAATACGCATCGCTCAGAACATTGCTATTCTGCGTCAATGCAAATTGAGCCTTAGCGTAGCACTTACATGGTCGTCGTGGTAGCTACCGACGCTTCTTGAAGGCCTGTGCCTCCTCTGATTCATAGCCGACGTGGGAGACTGCCCGTCTACTGCGTCCTGGTGGTTACATTTTTGACGTGTTAACCTCTAATAAATCTATGAACGCCGGCTGCACGCACAAATAAGCATGACTCATTGTCACGTTCCACCTGAGCTGAGCTTGCAAGCGAGAGCGCGGAACAGCGATAGAGATGCACGATCGTCCTAAGCGTTCGGCTTGTGGCGCATCTATCTCTCTTCCACCCCAGTATGCAATTTTTCATCGATGTCTTCTTATGTCGTTTTCACGTAAAATTATCGTCCGTAAACCCAATTTACAGACAACCAATTTTTTTTCTTAGCTCTACATTACAGATAGGCTGCTGTTTACATTCAGCCTATATCCATGGACGAATTCAGAGTGCCCTGTTAGACTATTAACATTTCTAAGTGTAATTTTCTTTTACCTATAGAAATAGAAGGCGATTACCTTAAACCGATTGAACTGGCGATTGTGCTTCCCTCTCTCGGAGGCGACGAGGCTTCTCAGAGATTGCGTGCGAGGACAATCACTGTCTGACAGCCAGCGGTAAGTCCCGAATAGCTTAGAAGTGTCCGCCCTGTCGGAAAGTATATTTGTACATTATCTTAGATATTAGTAGATCTCGGATGACACTGGACTCGATTCTGCAGACCAGCTAAAATTCCTAATTTTAAGTTAGCCTATCCTTCTCCATAGAATACGGAAGAAAAAAGACAGAAGCAAACCACCAAATCGAGTCCAATGTTTTAGTAGTTTAATGACTTTCCAGTAGACGAATCAAAATCAAATCAAGTTTCAATTCAGTTCCGTTTTCAGCAGGTTACAACCCATTTTTTATATAAAGATGAGACCTAGCTAAACAGATTTTTTTTAAATATCATAAAATTTCAATGGCACCACCTCTGAAGTATGATCTACCAAACAAAAACAGAATCCTCAAAATCGATTCGTAATTGGCGAAATTATCACCACTCGAATTAAGACCCTGCTCTTTTTTTAAGACAGTTGAGAATCGGCAGTGATCCAGTACCAATAAGGGCCATCCATAAATTACGATATACGTTAGGTAGGAGGGGGTCAACGAATTGTGACATTGGTCGTGAAGGGGGTGGGACCTACATTTTGTGACGTCACATCTCAAAATCTGCTATTTTGTAATTTTTTTCAAAGTCCTGATTTGTTGTTGATTTTATTAAAAATAATTTAAATGGAAATAAAACTAATTACGGAACTGCTGTTTTAATTCAACATCTAGTTGTAAAATTGCAATTTATGTGACGTCACACTAGTGAGGAGTCTCACAAATGTGGCCAGCTTTGACAAGGACGGGGTCGGTCAAAAAGAATCATGCAATTTGTGTGACGTAATTAATGGATGGTCCCTTAAGCCCCGTTTTCACTAGGGGACATTTGTCTTGCGACCTTGTCGCCCGACACGAAATGTACGTGTCCCACGACATGTCGCCCGACGTCGCTTGCGACATTTACGGGTTCCTCGAGCGACATACTGTTCACTACTGGCTAGTGTGAACAAGTCATATGTCGAGGGACAAAGTTGCAGAGACAAACTACGTGAATGTCGGACGACTTGTCTCCGCGACATGTCCCCTAGTGAAAACGTGGCTTTATGGATTGTTGCTTCACGGCCAGGGATACTTACAGACTTGGCGGCGCGGTTAGCACTCTCTGCAAGTTGGCCAACGTGGGCCGCATATCCGGCACCGGCAATCCTCGACCCCACAGCAGCTGAGCTATGCACTTGTTCAGCAGGAACATGGCGTACCGGAACAGAGTCACGTCGCCGGCTCGAGCGAATAACGGTATGCTGGCAAAGATATAGTAAGTAAGTAACAACTCTTTATTGTACACCAATAAAAATATACAACAAGTGACACAGTGTTAAAAAAAAGTACAATGGACGGTCTTATCGCTTTAAGCGATTTCTTCCAGACAACCCTAGGATGGACGTAACTGAGATAAATAGATGAAGTTAGGTGGTACGGCCGTCTTAACCGGTTGGGCGCATTATATCCAATTCGCAAAATGTCAAACTGTCCAATTCTCATTGGGTCCAGTTGCTAATTAGACAATTTGAGATTAGGACAATGTGAGAATAGGACATCTTGAGCCCAATGGACATTTTGCGAATAATGATTATGATGATTAAATATCATCTTTGAAAATTTTAATTGTCGAACTATCATTTTTCATGAGATACAGCCTGGTGACAGACCGTGTCTGAGTGTTAATTATTTATTTAAGTATGTTTATAAGTCGTTTAGTACCTCCAGTACAGGCTCTTCCTAGTTTGGGACTTGCCCCGCATATTTTTTTCTGTTTCACAAATCTTACTTGGGATCAGGTAGATCCGGCGTGATATCCAAGATCTTGCTTGCGGATCCCAGTAGCGTGATCTTGTACCGCAGAGGTTGGTTCAGGATCACGGCCGCTAGGCAGGTGGCTTGAGCCACGAACCCCGCGGAAACTGCATCGCTAACCGGGTTTAGGGTGCGAGGATTTTCGTCCCCGCATATGGGCAGAGGGACGTCGCATATCGTCCACGTTGCTTGGTCCTTCTGCGGGTCATATAGGGCCATAAATTATGTCGTACGTTAAAGGAAGTCAACAAAGTGTAACATTGTGTGAGAAGGGGGGGAAGATTCATAAGATTAGTGACGATACATCTAACGAAAAAGGTAAAAATATTCACAATTTCATCGATATTATTATAAGGTTTATTTGTTTGTATATTTTTTGAGCTCGCAAGCACGTAGCTGTACCTACCGATTTTTAAATGGATTTTTGAAATAAATATTCTTAGAAGTACTCTCTTAATTATGTGACCCAATGACATTTTTTAAACTTTACATATTTATCGGCCGATTATTATTGACGAAGGCGAAGGAAAACATCTATTAGTATTGCCATTTAATAAATAAATTCCACATAGAAAACGATACACACATAAAAAATATGGATATTTTTTTTTTCCAAAAAAGTTTTTTGTCTCTTCTATTTACTATTTGAATTTACAAAATGGATCAACCTTTTGATCCAATTACTACTTTTTGAATCTAATCCGGATCATAATTTACAAAATGGATCAACCTCTTGATCCAATTACTACTTTTTGAATCTAATCCGGATCAAAAGATCCTTTCGTATCTAATGGTACACCTATACACGTGGATCAAATTCCCACCTGTTGTATATAAAATATCTGATGCAAGCTCAGCAGCAGATCGCATCTCTGGTTCATAAGAGACGTGTAGGACCTCGCTGCCAGTTCCCTTAGCGCTCCACAAGACAGCCTGGTCTCCTTCAGGACTTCTGTGCGGCGAGACAACGCGTGGTAGTCTTGGAGGAGTTCCAGACCTAGAAACAATGTGTGTATACACACAACGTATAAACGCTGAAAGTTTGGATCAGCCGCAAAATGAGCCCATTTCCAAATTGGGTATTTGACTGTATCGAAATCAAATTTCGAATAATCATTTATTGAAAAGAATATCATTTCTATTTTAATTTTACAATCATATTATATTTTAAAATAATAAAACAATAAAGACGAAACGATGACGTCACAAACGTAACACAACGTAACACAACACAAGACGTAAACTTTCGTTTTAACAGATCATTAAATTACCTTTTTTTTTAATTATTAAGACTGTCGTGGATCCTAATCTATATATATAAAAGGAGAAGCTAAATCTAAAAATCAAGGCCCAGCCCAAACCGCTGAACATAGAAACATGAAATTTTGTGTGTAGGTTACGTTTACAGTGTAGATGCTCGCTAAGAAAGGATTTTACGAAATTCAACCCTTAAGGGGGTGAAAGAGGGGGTTGAAGTTTGTATGGGATAGTGTGATTTCTGCGTGTATCAACTTTAAACTTAGCACAAATACTCTTCAAAACACACTATGAAATATTAGTTCTAGGATTTTTTGAAAATCATCCTCCTAGGGGGTGAAAGTAGGGGATGAAGTTTGTATGGAAAACCTTCATTTTTGGGTGTATTAATTCGAAACTTTGTAAAAATACTCCTCAAAACAAACAACAAGACACGTATTTCCGGATTTTTCAAAAACCATCCCCTAAGGGGGTGAAACAGGGGAGTGGAGTTTGTACGGAGACGTGTTGTTTTTTACGTCTATCAACTTCAAACTTTACATAAATACTCTTAGAAATAAATTATGAGACACATATTTTTGGATTTTTTGAAAATCATCCCCTGAACGGATGAAAGTAAGGGTTTGAAGTTGATACGAAGAAGTTTATTTTTTGCGTCCATCAACTTGAAACTTGGTACAAATGCTTCTGAAAACAAACTATGAGATATTAGTTCTAGGAGTTTTCAAAAATCTTCCTCCAAGGGGGTGAAAGTGGGGGTTGAAGTTTGTATGGAAAACCTTCATTTTTGGGTGTATCGATTCGAAACTTTGTAAAAATACTCCTCAAAACAAATAACAAGATACGTATTTCTGGATTTTTCGAAAATCACCCCTTAAGGGGGTGAAACAGGGGGTTGGAGTTTGTATGGAGACGTGTTTGATTTTTGCGTCTATCAACTTCAAACTTGGCACAAATACTCTTAAAAATAAATCATGAGACCCGTGTTTTAGGAATTTTCGAAAATCATCCCCTAAGGGGGTGAAAGTAGCGTTTGGAGTTTGTATGGAGACGTGTTGTTTTTTACGTCTTATCAACTTGAAACTGGGCACAAATACTTTTAGAAATAAATGATGACACGTGTTTTTGGATTTTTTTGAAAATCATCTCTTAAAGGGGTGAAAGAGGGGGATAAAGTTTGTATGGGATAGTGTGATTTCTGCGTTTCTGCGTGTATCAACTTTAAACTTTTTACAAATATTCTTAAAAATAAACTTGATATATTAGTTCTAGGATTTATCGAAAACCATCCTCCAAGGGGTTTCATCCCCTTGGGGGTTGAAGTTTGCATGAATACCTTCATTTTTGGATGTATCAATTCGAAATTTTGTAAAAATACTCCTCATAACAAACAACAAGACAAGTAGGTATATCTAGATTTTTCAAAACTCACAGGTGAAACGGGGTTGGAGATTGTATGGAAACGTGTGGTTTTTTTACGTCTATCAACTTGAAACTTATCACAAATACTCTTAAAAATAAATGATGAGAAACGTATTTTTGTATTATTTTAAAATCATTCCCTAAAAGGGTGAAATTAGGGGTTGAAGTTGGTATAGAGAAGAGGGGTTTTTTACGTCTATCAACTTGAAACTTGGCACAAATATTCTTTAAAAGTCTCCATACAAAGTCAATTTTTTTTTTATAATTTACTATGGGTTGCTAGGAGAAATTTGTTTGTGCATCCCAAAATGTTGAAAAAATAAATGTCCACCCGTGCGAAGCCGGGGCGGGCCGCTAGTATAACTATCAAGGCCCTGCTTTGATTCCGCTTGAGCATTAGAAAAATACCATACGATATTAATGTATTATATTGATTGTACTTCATTTGATAAAGCCATATCATGTAAAATAATAACATACCAACATCTTGATTCTCCTCAAATAACTTAGAGTGTATCTCTTTCAGTCTTCTAATGTTTGCTAATTTGCTATCTCGCTCGTCCGATAGTATTATCCTCTTAAACCTTAGTATTTCTAATTGCTTTGTAAGCCTCACATGTTCTGCCCTTTGAAAGGGAGACGGTTTTGACTGAAAGAAAAAAATAGAAGCTATAAACATATCAATGGGCACGATTTTGCTTTACCGCGACTAAACTTATTTTAGTTTACTCCTGTCATTATTTTTCTCCTCGAAAAGAAAAGAGAGATATTTAGTCCTGTCAAATTAAAATAAGTTCTGTCAACTGAGGCATTTCATAACGTGTTTTGTGCATTAGTAAAGAAGTCACGACTAAAATACAGCTGTTTTACCTACTATGACTCTAAATTCGGTAGGTTATGTTCTATCCCTTTTCTTTTTTTGAGGTAAGACAATGACAGGACTAAACCAAAATAAGTTTAGTCGGTGTAAAGCAGAATCGTACCCAATTTTATGCTAAATGCCGAGTGTTAGAGAAAGTCATGTTTAGGGGGTCTGGTGTAAAGTGGCTACTTTCAGGAAAGGAACATCCCTCTATCTTCATTTTAATATTTATAAAAATAAATGACAAACCTTAAAAGACAAGAGATCATTCAACTTCAAAGTGAGCCGTGGACCGTTCGAAACTGGTGGTCTCTCCTCTTTAATTCTCCCATTCCTTAATTCGCTCCGAGATGAGGACTTATCTTTTTCAGGACTGTCTTCGGGTGAGAAAAGATTCCTCTGAGATCTACTCTTATACTTCAATTTGTCATCTAAATCATCGGGTTGCCATTCATTCGACAACGCAGACTTCTTGTAAATCCTTTCTTTTATCTCCTGTACTGCCTCCTGGCGTTTCTTTATAGAAAACTGCAGAAGATGTAGTTTCTGCAGCTTGTTAGCGTTGTAACTAGGTCTAATTTCCGATTTGAGGAAGTTCAAGGCCAAATACCGAAACTTGGGAGCACCGTCCATTTCGTTTCTTAAGTCGTAACTCTCAGCCGTTTCGCTTAGGTCGATTTTGCTGGCAAACAAATCTTCCCGAGAAGGGTTTTTCGATAATCTATCACAGTTCGCGTCACAAATCGTCACGTCTAAGTTGTCAGGCGAATGTTCGTATATATAGTTTGGGTCTGGTCGCTTTTTCTCTAGTAAATCTTCTCTTCGACGGGGATCCCTCTGGCTTTGAGCTATGTTTAGACTAGCCGAAGTTTTTAAAGTAGGAAAATTTTGCTTGAACCCTCTTTCAACTGGACTATGACTCTTGGAATACTCCTTATCCGATTTCTTTGAGTATTTGCTGGGCGATATCGACCTTGACTCCTTCGGTTTTAGGGTTATTTTCGACAAATTCGTTCTGCCAGACGAGTCTGATGACAGAGATCCCTGCTCCATTTCGTTTTCTGGCGGTATTATATCTAGTTTGAGACTTTTGTATGAGCAGAAGTAGCCGCCGTGCATTTGAAACACTAGTGTGTTGCTTTTGAAACAATCTGAGGTGAAATTTAGGGCCAGATTTGCACCAATGTACCTTAGGCCACTGAAATAAACCCCCCATGTCTGAATAATTGTGTCTTGAGCTTTCTCGCAGTTTTCTTGGTCATCCTTCGGCGGGTGAAGCACGTGACACCATATCCGTATAACGACGTTAGTTGATGACATGCATTGTGTTATTTCTGTAACAATAAATGGCGCATAAAGTATTTTTCGGATCTTTAATTTCGGGACAGCCGGGCCAGAATGAGCCGTGGCCCGTGACAAAATTTTGTCTACCGTTTTGTTGTTGTCTTTCTCGAAGAAAGCCTCGACAACATTTTGTCATGGTGTTTAGGTTAAATTTCCAGGTTACCATTTGAGATTCTTTGTTGAAAATTCCAAACAAAACCAGATACAGTAATTTAATTAATCTGACATCAAACTAACACAGGTATAGTGCAACTAATATGAATAATAATCACCTTTGGTTTTGAACAAGTTCATTCACATCATTTCTATTACATACACAGCTTTATCCGAATAATTCATTGATACTGATTGACCCATATTATGTTATTCGTGACTCATTGTATTCTACGTAATGACACAAATACCCATTGAGTTTGTTATCTCTTCTACTAAACATTATTCCGACGGAAATGACGCGCACTAGAAAGTACAGGTCGGTTAACCAAAGCTAGTATATTCACAGTACTCACACTAATCCAATTTTACTGTAATGTATGTTTCAAAATAAATAAATAAATTGTGGGACACAATTCACACACGGTTATTTAGTACCAAACAGGCAGAGCCTTTACTATGGGTACTAAATTATTCATAGACATACTTAAATAAATATTAAACACCCAGACACGAAGCCAACAGACATGTTCGTGCACACGAATATTGTCCCGAGCGGGGATCGAACCCGCGACCTCTGATTTAGAAGGCAGGGCCATCACCAACTGAGCCAACAGGCTGTCCAAATATTTTTCAAACCTGTGAGTTAGTTACGTCATAGTCATGCTACACGATTGAATAATACTAGTAAAGATAAAACCGTAACAATCTCGTGCAATAGATACAGAGGAAGTTTTGCAGAGGTATTATTATTCTGGAAATACCAAGTTTTCACAAGTGAATTTTTCGTACTCAAATGTTGGTAGTTGTTAGACATTCCTCAGAACCAATTCTGGGGCTTGCATATTCCCTTAAAAAAAATCCATCAATGTCAAGCTAACGTAATGAATATGTACAAAGTTCTTGCAAAACTCTTTGGAACAAATCTTGAACCGAGATATTTAAATATTTAGTTTGAATATCTATCTTTTAGAGGAAACTTGATATGATATGACACAAATTCTGTGGTTGACCTAACTTAATGATATTAGCTTCGTTCCAGATATTGGTTGTGGTACACCTCGTCAGTTCACCTAGGTGTACCACATTTTTTTTTGTTTGTGGGTCACCTTTGTCCACCTAGGTGATCCACCAACATTTTTTTTTGTTGGTGGGCCACCTTTGTCCACCTAGGTGATCCACCAACAATTGTTTTTGTTCGTGGTACATCCGAAGATTTCAGGTTCGTGTCCTGTCACGGTCGCCACAAATTGTAGAAACTAGACTGAAAAGGCTAATATTTTATAATTTTCAGTCGCTTGAGATGGGTTCTAGTAAAACGATTTTTTCCCAACTGAAATGTCAATTCATTTATTTTCATTTACTTTTCGTAATTCAAAAAAACATGTTCTTTAAGCAAAGAGTTTGCAACAACCTCCTTCGTTCTTAGAGTTATGCCGTTATATACTTATTACCATGACCATGCTTTATTATCCAACTTTTATCAACACTTATCGATGTTGATGTTTTCATATCACAAATTAATAATATTGCTCATGAGGACAAATTAATTATAACATCATCACAGAATTATCTCTTATAATTATATCTTATGAGGTCAATTTGCTTTGAATTCATAGTATGAGCTCACTGTTTGCAATCAACACTATATATTCAATGTTAATCAATTTAAAAATAAATTGGACAAAATATACATTATCCTGTAATGAGAAAACTGGAGTGGAGAACACCTGGATACAGGCGTTTATCCGTGGTAAACTGTTTGCCTGTTCAATAATAATATTATACTAGCTGTTCCATGCATTTTCGCTTGCAAAGTTTCTGTTTTCCTGAGAATATGGGAATAATAGCATATGTTACTCTCTGACAAAGGAGCTTTTTTTTGGTAAAAGAATTTTTTTAATCGGTTGTAATGTTTTGAGTTTATTTGTTAGAAACATACAAAATTACAAATGTTTCCTCTTTATATTATTAGTATAAATAACAAATTGTGGAACACAGTTCACACACATTTATTAAGTCCCCAATCAGGCAGAGCCTGAACTATGGTTACTAAACAACTGGTAAACATACTAAACACTAACACCTGTACATGTACCTGAATCAATTTCCTTCCATTTGGGATGCGGTGAACTAACCCTCTCGCTAGTATAAAACGGAGCCGACATTGTTGTGTGGTGGAGTGTCAAATAAAAACTGCACTGTGAGATGCACCATTCTGGTGGCCTGATGTTGTAGCCGACGATCTGAAAACATATACACACATGTTCAGCTTTAGTGTAATAAACAGTTTGGTATTTATACAGTACTTATAGTAGTTCTGTGTGGTTCCACCCGTGTAGTTCTCGTTCTCATGTCTTCTAGCTTTCTATTGGTGAACGAATTTTTAAAACCGGCCCAATAGTTTTTGGGTTATTCGTAACAAACACACAAAAATACTAATCTTTCCTCTTTTTAATATAAGTATAGACAAACAATTTTAACTGCTTAAGTCTTGTTCTTATGGGAGGATTTTTACAGAATAGTAATCCTTGTTTGGGGCTAAGTAGCTGTGTAAATTTTGTTCAACAATTTATTATTAAAGTACTTAATTTATTTTACTTCAATCAGTTCAGTATTATTTATTATAAGAGGAGGAAATTCTGAAACACAGTAACTATCCTTTAAATGTATATTTAATTTTTGTATTGTTTTTGGTGTACAATAACGTGTTCTTGTATAATAGGTAGGTATTTATACATTTAAACAATAGCAGGATAATTGAAGCTATCAAATTTTTAAACAAATCAGGTGCCTGTTTGCTCACAAGGGTCATGTAGTGTTTTAGATTACTAGGTAAGTACCAGGAATTCGTTAGTGTCACGCAGATGGCGCGTGAGGTATGAAGGCGTTTGTTATTAAATCTTCAGTTGACTCATGGATAAATAAGTTAGTCTGACAACTAGCACGGCTTTTACCTGAATCAAACTCCGTAAGCGAAGCTGTTGTGTGGCCAGTGGAGTCCACTCTCTACATCTAGGTCTCCCGAACATTATCCAACAATTTTCAAAACAAAAAAAACGAAGTCGCACCACAAAAGAAAACTGCTAAGCCTCGTCAACGGCAATCTTACGAAACATGTATTGAATTATTAAGAATTTATAATGAATACAAAGATTCTAACATAAATTATGCAAGTAATCAAATAATGCATTAAACAAATAGAAATGCATTATTGTTTCAGCTGACTTCCACATTCCACACACAAATGTCAAAATCTTTTTTTTTTTTTCTTATTTTAAGGCATTGGCATTTTGAGCCATCAGCACTAAACACGATACGAAATTCAAGATTTTCAGCTCTGCTTCAGAGCTATGCACAAAAATACTTATGTTTCTTCAAAACTTTTCGAAATGTCACTTGGTTATCAACAGTAAAGCGATAGTGCACTTTTACTGAAGATTTTAAAGAGGCTTCTTGAGGTAATTCAAAAAAGTCCATCGCACGTATTTTATCGAATTTTCAATTCACTGCACACTATCACGGACATTTACCACATAATATACTATCACTATTATGAACTAAAGCCCAAAATATACGGCAAAACGAAAATTTTACAAAAAACATGACGTCCTTCTTCGGATTCCCGCCAAAAAGCCTTATGTGTGTGTGTCAAAATCTTTGTCGATGTCAAATTATTTTTTTACTTTACCCTTTGTCTAGTTGCCAGTAAATTAATAAAAACCTCCCAACAGGCATCACTGCGTTCGGTTTATTATACAACGCGTCACAGAAAAACCGCAACTCCTTATACACCCTAATTAGTAGGTATATCAATAAAAAAAAAATATGATGCAATCGAACTTTAGTTGTGTCTAATCAATGTTCTTAAATATCGATTAATTTTCATTTCATTTTCAAAAGCAAGATTTCCATAGAAAGCTGCACTAAATTCACATACGCTAATTCACTTTTGGGAAAAATTTAACACATATTAAAAATAGCTGAAATCGAATAAGTAGTCGATACCTACTGAACAAACTAATTTCAGGACTTGCGCTTATTCTGTTACATGTTGTATAATTTTATATGTATATTTTTTTTTTATGAATGCTTAGAGAATAAATTAAAACTGTTGTTTTAATAAACGTATACCCGCCATGAAATTTACCTGTGTTCGAAGTGACTAAAAATTACTACCGCACGTGAACAGTATTGTAAAGCTGGTAATAATTTGTTAATGCTGCATTTGCGAAGTTAGCTGTGCCAGCATGACAGCTATGCTTAACTTAGGTTTTTCTCTGAGTATTGGTTTCAGTAGGTACCTACTCAGAGAGGTTTTGGCATATTGGTACCTAGGATATGTGGTTTTGGCAGTAAACTAGCAGAATAAAGTCGTTGCAACGATTACGATAGTAGTATCTTTACAGCCCTTCATCATCATCAGCCTAAAAGACGTCCACTGTTGAACAAAGGCCTCTTCCATAGAACGCCGGCCTTTGTTTTATAGTTAAAAATGTAAACCAAAAGCAAGTTTTGCTAGTTCTTTCTTTCACTAAGCTTTCTTATTATATTTAACATCATTGGAGCCAATACCAACTGCGGGCTTAGATCATTGATCTAAGACTGCGATCTGTTACAATATTTAAATTGTTTTCCGATTACGCGATATGACCGGGTATGGGTACCCTTGTGCTTTAATGATGACTTCACCTTTACATTTATAATAATAAACTCACGCCTTTATCCCCGAGGGGGTAAGCAGAGGTATTACCCACTTTTCACGAGAATATTCGACGGGTCTGTTACACATGCCTCAGAATTAATTCTGAGTCCTGCGGACTTCCTCACGATGTTTTCCTTCACGTTTTTTTCACGTAAGTTTTGAAAAACTCATTGGTACATGCCAGGATTTGAGCCCGTGCCTTACTGATTATCATCATGAGAAGCGGGATCTTTAACCGAAAGGCTATCACTGCGATTTTTAGTAGGTATTGAATAGGTAGATACCTAATAATAACACAGTTTAACAATCATATTGTTTTAATATACTTAACTATACCTAGTGCACCGTCTACCCTAGTTCTAATTTCTCAGTTTCATCCATCTTATGTTTGTCTGGAAGAGATCGCTAAAAGTGATAAGACCGCCTATTGTAGGTACTTTAGTTAATATTGGTATCCATATTTTGTTGTTTTTGTGTACAATATAGAGTTATTGTATTACCTTCTAGGACCAACACCTACATTAGGAAGTACATTTTATAGGTAGGTACCTACTTAATAACTTTATGCGTTTTACACAATTTTGAGATACAATTTTGGTTAGATAAGTACTCCTAATGTCCCTGATTAATGTTCTCTTGACTTGATATGAAATTTTGAATTTTCGATTTGATACAACATGTAGAGGCTTAGATAAAAGCAAAAGAGGTGTAGAGGCGGTCTAATACTATTTCCTAATTTGTCTATATTAAATCTACGATATAGATATACCTACCTATAATACCTACCTATAAGACAATTGTCTCATCTGAGCCATAATTATGAAGTCTACTCATGTTATGTAAATACATATTACATACCTCTCTACATATTTGATACCTAATAACAGCTTTGTGCCCACCAAAAATTAAAGTTGCCCACCTACAAGGCTCTTCATAAATCAAACATAAAATTCCAGTCCAATCAAAACTCATAATGAAAATCCTCAAAATTATGTAGGTAAGTATAATAAAATTGATTAATAACCGAAGTGAAATTGCCGTTCAACAGTCAGTAAGAAAGATCAAGATATTATGAAGTATTTTTTGATACTTTGTTTGCTATATTCACAAAATACCTCCGGGGTAAGAATATCTGGTAACGAACCTATTCACAAGGGTGTGGAAAGGATTTAATTGAACTTTAAGTATTAAAAAGAAACCCTAATTACAGTGGCGTAACTATACCATCTGGGCCCGTGGCAAATTCTTTTGATGGGGCCCTATCTGTAAAAATCTTCACGTTGTACCTACTCAGTTTAATTTTAATAAACTTCAGCATACCTACTCAATTACACGTTCTATCATAGTGTGTACCAAGTGATGTACATCTCTAAAAATGAATCGACATATTTTTGTTTAGGTTGGTTGAAATAATTGTATTGGTTTTTAGTTGTCTCACTTTTGATTTTAAGCAGAACTTATAAAAATATACTTTTCAAATAAAATAAAATACTCAGGTAAGTACAATGTAAAAAAATATTTTTGAGCTCGCGGCCTCTTGGGCCGGGGCCCTCTTGGGTTGGGGGCCCGTGGCATTTTGCCAGCCCTGCCACCCTATTGTTACGCCACTGCCTAATTATGAGGATTGAACCTCCAACCTTTTATTTTAATTTATTTTCTTTTCTACTCTTAGCCGCCTTTTTGAGGAGGTATTTCGATTTCGTATTTGTGAAGGCCGCGGTCAAAATCCTAGACAACCAATTTTCACCACAATGCTTGATGTACCTACTTGCAAATAACTACCTACTTACATGTTAACATCGTTTGATAATTTTATTGTTTAATTATAAATATTATATTATAAGTTTATAACATACAACAACTAACACAAAACAACTTATCGTAAAATGGAACGTGATCCCAGGCATAGTTCAATATGTCCCAATATCCCAGGTTAAGTCGACTCGCTAATGGGGACTTCCCCTGCAAATATGACATTCCGTCGGCCGGTAAGAGAAAAGGGATTACTTTCCTTATTCTAAAGGGCCCAGGGCATTGAATAGGTTAAAGGTGGCCCTGAGTTTCTATACAACTACCTATCACTTCTTTTCTTTCAGGAAGAGGAGCCGGTATATTCTGATAGAGCAGAAATGGAAGAGGATGTTGATGCTGTTCCTCTGAAAAACAGTTATGTAAGTAAATATAATAATGATAACAATGTAGTGATTGACTCACTGACATAATATATCCAAAGTACAGCCACAGAATATGTAGCTACCTACTAATGTACCTACAGCGTCAAGATGAAATTTGGAATGTAGGATGTAAGTACTTAGATACAGTACTGTTCAACTTGGCTGCTCTGAACATAGGCTCTGGGCAAATGGTCGCTAAAAATGTTATTGCGCAGCCATTTGCCTAACTTTAGAGCTGCCAAGTTAAAACAGCCGCTGTGAAGATAGCTTTTAAGATGTAGTAGATATAGTAGGTAGGTTTGTTATTATGTACCTAGATTCAAATGACGTAATAGAAAAAGTACAAAACCTTCCGTGAAAATTTTTAGCGACCCTTTGGCGGTACCTACGAGGGGGTTTGGGCAGGCAAAGCCTATGTTCAGAGAAGCCAAATTGAAACGGCCGTAGGTACCTGCTGTAGGTTGAACTAAACAACACATTCCAAATTTGATTTATTGATTTCTTTTTAGACTAAGATTTATTATTATTCCAACTCATTGTTTTAGGTAGACCCTCAGCATCAGGCAGAAATTAACGTGGGAGACATAACAGAGTTACGAGGAATCGATCGGCATACATATGTACCTTATTTATACAAGGATTTAGGTCGGCGATTCGTCTTGCAGTACCCTTATACAGAGGTAATTTATATTGCTAGAACTACATTGGGCCTGCGTGGTGGGTCGCAGGGCTCCACGAACTTATCGGTTACATTTAGTATGGCAAGAACTAGGTCTAGCTAAGCAGTCCCTTGATCTAAGTAGGTTTAATTTTATTTCTACATGTTATTCTTAGCTAGCTGACCCTACAGATGTTGTCCTGTACGATTAGCCAATTTTCAAACAACTGACAGTTATATCAAACGCTTTATGGTTACTTTAGAAAAGTGGATATGCTCGTTAAGTTTATTATATTCAGAACAACTAACTTTCTTAATTTTTTCAAATGAACTTTCTGAAAATAATAATCACAACAAAAATAATTTGCGAAATTTTTCCAGCCGCAGTTCCAGCAATTATAGGGTGTGAGATATTTTATTTAAAGTACATATCTTGTACTTTAAATAAAATATCTCACACCCTTTATTTACAAGGGGGTCAGGCAGAGGTATTGCATTTCTGGAAATACCTTCTTTTCACGAGTACCTATAATCGACGCCTAAATATGATAACTAATAATAAGTGAAGGCGGAACGAGTCTGTTACACAGTCATTCTACTTTATTTGCTTATTTATTTTTAGGAAAAAGATGCAGTGGATGTTGAAGCAGAAGCCAGTTTAGACAAGACAATCCTTCAGGTAGTTTGGTTTTTAGAACTTGTTTGTAATTTTTAATAATTATTATGTTGGTATGTACAGTCAACAAAGTTGTTAGGGTTACATGGCCAGTAACTAAGAATTCATTTTTCTGGGGAAGTCATAAATAAATCTTATTGATTAATGTTTATTTCGAAAGGTATCTTTGATCCCTATAATTTTCCAAAAAAATACTATAAATACATTTAAGGCTAAAGCCTTAAAAATAAAAATTAAGATTCACTTTTCTCTTAAAAGAGAAAAGTGAATCTTAATTTTTGGCCATGTAACACTAACAACTTTGTTGACTGTACCCAATCAGTGGGTTGACCGTTGCGGATTCGAAGTGGAAATACCTATAGGTAACCATTTTTAGTTTAGAGGTATTTAAGTATGCACCTCGTACTCGTATAGCCCTGCGATTCTGTTGTACTTATTTACGTAACACAAACGTTCATAGAATAATGCCTCCGTATTTCGAAAGGCCCCAACCGTTGGGCCCATTTTTCCTTGTGTTCATGCCATTAGGTCATACATTAGGTCTATGGTTCATGCAGTCCAAAGAGATTTAAATATAGTATAGGGCATCGAGGGGACAAAGCGAGGAAAATTTGAAGTCAAAAGTTATTCCAAGTGGAATAAGTCTAGTACAATTTCGACCGAATGACAGCTCGCGTTCATACTAACTGACATGACAAGGACATGACGCTTAGGCTTCAAAGTTTTGTATGAAAATATTCCCAATGCCCCCTCTATGCCCTATTATATTTAAATCTCTTTGATGCAGTCGTTAAGCGTTGTCAGATATCCCGCAGGTGGTTTGAAAAATTATATCAGGTGGCTCTTAGCTTACCGGTGCTTGGGAGATTGAAGTCCATACTCCACAGATCATTAATGGTCTTGCCATACTCCCATGTTAAGAAATACCCTAAGGAAATACCTATACCTATAGCATGTTTCAGTAATGGATTAGTTACGTGTTGATAATGATGATCTAAGTAATTAGTAGATAATTAGACTGACAATTTCCCCACCGAGCCTCCTTCGATTCTGAGGAAATAGGGAAATTTTACAAATTGTTATTAGGTACCAATATTACCTAAAGGAAGGTAGCGCATACTTACCTCCTAGATTGTTTTGATTACGCTTTTATTTTAATTCAACAGGCCTTAAAGAAGAATGTTTTGCCTATACGTGAAGACGATTCTTTGAAACCAGTTAAGGTAATATAAGTTCCTACCTATACATAATATACTTAGCTAAATGTCTTAAACTTAGGTAGGTACTATAATTAGAAGAGCGTTTGCTGAATGCTCAACCGTAAGCTTATATAATACACGACCTAATATACCTTTCCTTACACAGGCCCCTCCAGAAGTAGTGTTGGCTATTGCAAAGCAATCGGCTCTCCTCCAAGCGGCTACGCCTCCGAATCCCATAGACGAACTCATACAAAAAGATATCATCAGGTCTGGGGTAAGTGGGTACAGTAGAAGTAATTAGGTATTTTAATTGTTTCAAAACTTATTCCTGGTTAAAAAGAATTGTTTTTTGTCATAAACACGAGGTATTTTTTATTTATAGAAATACTGGAACGCCCTTTGGAAAGAAGATGTCCTTAAGCCAGGCACAGTGTTGAGATCAAATCGAGTGGTAAGTTTTAAATAGGTACTCCATTATGGAAAGACAATACTATACTATGTTACTATTTTGAAAATGTGTTGTTCTTACGTCGTCGCATCATAACGGAGTCGTGATTTTTTGCATAAAAGGCCCAGGGAAAGTGGGCAAAGTAGTTTTCATTTCGGAACTTTTTAACGAAGCGAATAATTAGGTATCTTTATAGACATTTCACTGGACTAACATTTTTCTTTCAGCCGTTGGCGCCTAAATTGGTGAGTGACAAAGATATTAAAGTAAGGATGAATTATATTCATACTGCTTGCGTTTGAAAATTGATCCCCTACGAGTGTGCTACAACATGTACATACTTACTTCTTAGCGTATTTATAGGATACAACAATGACGGGGAAAGATGATACGGAACGAATAATAAAGAAAAAGAGAGCTATCTGTTAAGAGTTGCGCTTAAAATACGACTTGAAATACAATGCGACTAAATAAAATGTAGTTAATTAGCTACATTTGTCGGCCTCATTTTCCGTGCTCTAGTAACATATCTACGTCTTTTTATATATAATATCTTTGGTGAGTGACATAAATTAAAACTGTTTTTTTTTTCACATTAGAACGTTAACTAATTTGCACTAAGATATATAGTCTACAGACTATAACCGTGGCACTTTTTTTTTTTTTTTTTAAATGGCCTCGCGCGGCTACCGTGGCACTTATTGCATATTTTTATTGGTGTTACCCAAAGATATTAAAGTAAGGATGAGTTATATTCATACTGCTTGCGTTTGAAAATTGATCCCCTACGAGTGTGCTACAACATGTACATACTTACTTCTTAGCGTATTTATAGGATACAACAATGACGGGGAAAGATGATACGGAACGAATAATAAAGAAAAAGAGAGCTATCTGTTAAGAGTTCCACTTAAAATACGACATGAAATACAATGCGACTAAATAAAATGTGGTTAATTAGCTACATTTGTCGGCCTCATTTTCCGTGCTCTAGTAACATAACTACGTCTTTCTATATATAATATCTTTGGGTGTTACAATAAAAAGTTGTCCGGATCGGATCCGTAAACTGTATGAATTGACTGAACTTCAGCACTATTATTCCATATTGCCGCGGAAAGGGAGTGAATTTTTGTAACGAAATTGTACAAGCGTATTGTGTCTGCATTACGTTATTCGACGAGGTCAATGACAGTCTTATGTAATAAGGAGATAAGAGTTATTTGACTTTTTTATTTAATTCTATAGTTGGCAAGATAAAGTGCTTCTAAAATCAAAATTTTTTATTGACTTATTTTTCAATGGGTATCTAGGTAGGTACGTGAAATGTCTTAAAAATGCGTCACTGAATCGAATTGCCACTAAAGGTATCTAGACTTCCGTGGGTTGCGGCCGACGAAGCCTCGCGCGATCGACCGCATGCGACAGACGCGTGCGTCTGATGCAACAAGTCAATGTATGAAAATGACAGACGTCGGCCGCACGCGTCTGTCGCAGACTTCGCAAATGGCGCCATACATTTTCATACGTTGACTATTGTCGCATTCGCCGCGCGCGTCTGTCAGATGTCGCCCACGGAAGTCTACCTTACAAATGTACCTACTTAATGCATGTATTGTTTACCAGGAGTCCATAAGGGTGAAGGTAATGCCGGGTTCCAAACTCCATCAGCTAGTTTCGCTGACGAAGAGGATTTCACCAAAGCTTCTCTATATTATCTCGAATAAAAAAACCGCTTCATAATGGATTGTTTTTATTTCTAAGGCCCTAAGGCCCGTATTATCAAACGATCCTCATTAACAAAACGCTTGATGATGAAGTAGTTTGTAAGACGCAGGGTAGAGTGCCTTACGCACTCCCAAGTCCGGTGAATGCTGTCAAGTCATTAGGGACGATGTCAGAAAGAGATGCCGCTATGTGTGTCGCATAATGCTGTTCTCTTCTAATTGTGTCAAGCAGAATTTTATCCTTGGGGATCGTTTTGGAATACGGGCCTAACGGTAGAGAAATATTTTACTTATGAAATTACCGATTTGCTTATAGAATTTCAAGAAAACAGATTTTTATACTACCATTTTTATTTTCTGTAAGTATAAAAACATGTACAACCTGCAAAATTGTATAGGTATTTTAGAGAAAATCAGATTAATTAGAAACAGTAGTTTTTTTAAACTGAAGTACAGATTTAAACAACAACACAAAGGCAATAAATCAATAAACCAAATTCCATTTCTAGCTTGAATAATTATTTTAATAGCTATTTTCGCATTTATAATTTTACTAGCTGATGCCCGCGACTTCGTCCGCGTGGAATTTGTTATTTCTTTGCGTTTAGAAAATATATCAAGAAGGATAATCTACACTATCTATCTATCTACAACAATATTATAAAGAGGAAGGATTTGTATTTTTGTATGTTAACAACGAATAAACCGATTTAAAAAAATTTTTTACTGTTAGAATGTTACATTATCCCTGAGTAATATAGGCTATATCTATGATGAAAAAAAGTTAAGGATCCTTACTAAAACTTGACTGTACATGCCGGGATTGGAACCCGAGCCTCGCGAATGAGAAGCGGGCTCTTTAGCGACTGGGCTATCATTGCTATTTAATATTTTTGTTATTAAAAACACCCTATATACAACGCGTCACAGAATAAGCGCAATTCCTGATACGTACCCCGATTAGTATACTAACATAAAAAGATGGTGATGCATTCGTACTTTAGTTTTGTCTAACCAAATTGCTTAAATAAAGAGCGATAACAGTACGGTGTCAATAGGCAGTCCTAAATTTAGTTATGCTAATTATTTTTTCGGAAAAACTTGACACATGTTGAAAATAGCTGAAATCAATTAAGAAGTTGATACTAATTTCAGGAGTTGCGCTTATTCTCTTACGTGTTGTAAAGCCTAGGATACTCTCTGGATTATGATTTATGAATTAGTTCTTGATATCAATGGCTACGCATATTGGTCATAATAACAAATAAATTTCCATAAGGAACCCATAGTGAATTTCATAAAAAAAGAAGTGGTCTTTGTATGGAGACTATTGAAGAATATTTGTGCCAAGTTTCAAGTTGAAGATAAGGAAATCTTGTTGTTTGTTTTGAGGAGTATTTTTATAATATTTCGAATTGATACACCCAAAAATGAAGGTTTTCCGTACATACCAAACTCAACCCCTACTTTCACCCTTTTAGGGGAGGACTTTCGAAAAATCCAAAAATACGTATCTCATCATTTATTTCTAAGAGTATTTGTGAGAAGTTTCACGTTGGTAGAATAAAAAAAACAACACGTCTCCATACAAACTCCATCCCCCTGTTTCAACCCCTTAGGGGGGTTTTTTTGGAAACCCAGAAATACGTGTCGTGTTTTTTGTTTTGAGGAGTATTTTCACAAAGTTTGGAATTGATACACCCAAAAATGAAGGTTTTCCATACATACCAAACTGAACCCCTACTTTCACCCTTTTAGGGGACGATTTTCGAAAAATTCAAAAACACGTATTTCATAATTTATTTCTAAAAGTATTTGTGCCAAGTTTCAACTTGATAGACGTAAAAAACAACACGTCTCCATACAAACTCCATCCCCCTATTTCTACCCCTTAGGGGTTTTTTTTTGGAAAACCCAGAAATACATGTCGTGTTTTTTGTTTTGAGGAGTATTTTTACAAAGTTTCGAATTGATATACCCAAAATGAAGGTTTTCCATACATACCAAACTCAACCCCCACTTTCACACCTTTATGGGACGATTTTCGAAAAATCCAAAAACATGTATGTCATTATTTATTTCTAAGAGTATTTTTGTCAAGTTTCAACTTGATAGACGTAAAAAACAACACGTCTCCATACAAACTCCATCCCCCTGTTTCAACCCCTAAGGGGGTTTTTTTTGGAAAACCCAGAAATATGTGTCGTGTTTTTTGTTTTGAGGAGTATTTTTACAAAGTTTCGAATTGATATACCCAAAAATGAAGGTTTTCTGTACATACCAAACTCAACCCCTACTTTCACCCTTTTAGGGGAGGACTTTCGAAAAATCCAAAAATACGTATCTCATCATTTATTTCTAAGAGTATTTGTGAGAAGTTTCACGTTGGTAGAATAAAAAAAACAACACGTCTCCATACAAACTCCATCCCCCTGTTTCAACCCCTTAGGGGGTTTTTTTTGGAAAACCCAGAAATACGTGTCGTGTTTTTTGTTTTGAGGAGTATTTTTACAAAGTTTCAAATTGATATACCCAAAAATGAAGGTTTTCCATACATACCAAACTCAACCCCCACTTTCACACCTTTATGGGACGATTTTCGAAAAATCCAAAAACATGTATGTCATATTTTATTTCTAAGAGTATTTTTGTCAAGTTTCAACTTGATAAACGTAAAAAACAACACGTCTCCATACAAACTCCATCCCCCTGTTTCAACCCCTAACTGGGGTTTTTTTGGAAAACCCAGAAATATGTGTCGTGTTTTTTGTTTTGAGGAGTATTTTTACAAAGTTTCGAATTGATATACCCAAAAATGAAGGTTTCCCATACATATCAAACTCAACCCCCACTTTCACACCTTTATGGGACGATTTTCGAAAAATCCAAAAACATGTGTCTCATTATTTATTTTTAAGAGTATTTGTGTCAAGTTTCAACTTGATAGACGTAAAAAACAACTCGTCTCCATACAAAATCCATCCCCCTGTTTCAACCCCTTAGGAGGGGTTTTTTTGAAAATCCCGAATCACGTGTCTAGTTATTTGTTTTGAGGAGTGTTTTAACAATGTTTCGAATTGATACACCCAAAAATTAAGGTTTTGCATACAAACTCTCAACCCCTTTTTCACCCCCTTAAAGGTTGAATTTGGAAAATTCCTTTCTTATTCCTAGTCTACGTCTTCAAAATAATATATGTGACAAAAATCAGCTTTCTAGGTGTAAGGGTTTAGGCTGGGCGTTGATGAGTCAGTGAGTCAGGACTTCTCTCTTTATATATATAGATAGATTAAGAGCAGTGATAGCCCGGACGGTTAAAGAGCCGGCCAAAAATCAGTGAGGCTCGGGTTCGAATCTTGGCATGTACCAATGAGTTTTTGCAAAAACTTACGTACATATTTATCACTAGCTCTATGGTGAAGGAAAACATCGTGAGTAAACCCGCAGGTCTCAGAATTAATTTTGAGACATGTGTAAACAGACCCGGTCCGGCGATGGGCTCACCCCCTACCACGTTTAGGGGTCCAATATATCTCGTGAAATGATGGTATATCCAGTAATGGAATACCTCTGCCTACCCCCTCGGGGATAAAAAAGGCGTGAGAGAGATTATATATAATTTTATTCTAATTTAGTTATATTTTGTATAGTTATATTTTAGTGTATTAAATAATAATATTTAGGTTAATCGCAAATAGTAATACAAGTATTACCAAATATACAAAGTTTACAAACTTCGAAAATTTGCAAACAAACCAAGATTGTACATTGAAATACAGTTTTATCAAGATGGCATGGCGCTATTACAATAAGCCTAAGATCCGGCTCAAAAAAAGTGTAGGGATCGAGTAGAGGGGTTTTACGCATTACCTATTTATGATTAGGAGAATATATATCTACCTTCACGGCAGTATACCTACATAAAGACTCTGAAAAATCAGCTGATCATCATCATGAATCATGATTTTTCCGAGTCTTTATGGATATTGCCGTGAAGTAGACGATATTTTATGTAAAAAACCAGTGAATGAAATTTTGTCTCAAAAATCTATATATTTTTTAAATTAAATATACCAGCGGGCATTTTTCGATAGAGCACCCTGGTAGATATATTTTTTCCTAATCATAAATATGCGAAAAAATTTTTTTTGTAGCATATACTCGATCCCTACACTTTTATGCAGCCGGATCTCGTACTAAATGTAATCCGTACAATAAGCGATGTACAAAATCACCATTTGGTGGAATTACATACGCAACTTTCAAGTTTAAATAGGTAAGTTTACATTTCTCAAACATCGGTCCTACAAAGAACAAAAACTTTCTTCTCTACAATACACCATCATTCATGGGATCCTTAACAATATGAAAAAGATTATCATTAGGTTGGTAAAAGACACGTATCGGTCTCTCTTTTTTTCTGTCTTCTCTGCTTTTCTTATAACAAGCCAATACATCTGCCTTCACCTTGTGATTCAGTGGATTATCTAAGTATCTTACCATTTCTCTGACATCGTCCCGGACTTGCTTCTGCTTTTTGATTCTTAACACTTCGCGGTACAAATATTTGGTGGTCAACTGATGATCTTTCATAAAATCCGTGACTTCTTTCATTTGTGATTCATGTGCACTACTTCGGATAGACGCCTGCTTCTTCTGCCTTCTTATTTCAGCAAATGTTTTTTTTTTATCTTTGTTAGATCTGCGACTGACCTTATAAATTGTATTATCAGTATCGTAGTTCTGTTCATATTCACTGGAATTACGATCTGTCAATAGAATTATTAAGTAATTCTTTTCGGAGCTACCATAGTCAAAAGTATTTGCATCATTATTGTTGGTATTTACTGATACTTCTTTATTGTTGGATGAATAAGAATCTTTATAATACTCAGCGTTTATTCGAAGAGAATTCAATATTATCTGTAACAAGAAACATGAATGTAAGTAACATAATAGTATAAAGTTACACATGCCTCAAACACAGAATATGTCCTACTAAGGCCTCAGAATCAATTATGGGGCTTGCCGGTTTCCTTCTCCGTCTTAGATACAATCCCATAGGTACATTCCCTTAGAATTTGAAATTGAGCCTCACTCATGAGAAGTGGACTCAATTCCAACTGTAACTGCTCTTTAAAAAAATATTGCGGCATATTCGTTTAGACACGCGCACCCGCCACTCGCATTTCTATCCAAGCATCTCATTATAGACCTATTTTAGTCTTGCAAAGTTAAAGTAAAATGAATCAATTCACCACACTCACTATAGTTGCGAATCTTAAAATCCATACACAATCATGGTTTGTATTTTGATGGAATAGTAGAATCATTTCGGTATTGCGTTACTTTAATCAAGTTTCGCTCGACAGCCGTGTCGAGAACAATGCAAATAGAATGGCTCAATATTTGATCAAGTAAAAGCACTAAAACTAAAAATAGTATACTATAAAAGTAAATTTATTTCCCGTACAAACGTATTTTCTTTTCATTTTACTTACTTTAATTTTTTCATGCACATTTATTAACTTTTAATATTAAATAATGAATACTTTATTTATGATTATAATAACAGTAAATATTCTCATCATACAGGTAAATATCGATATTTTAAAATTTAATTATAATAGTTCCCGGTTATGGCATGCATTACATAATTATAATAATGAGTATTTAAATTTGTCAGAATAATTCTCAAAGACACGAAGTAGCGCCAGAATTCAGATTTCTAAACTATCCACATGTGAAACTAAATATGCTAAGAAAATCAAGACTGCAAACAAGAAATCAAATGACAAAAACTCAATTTAATATTCGTAGATATAAACTTTAAACAACTTCAAGAGAAGCTATAAATGAATTAAACAAATGTTCAGTAGTTTGCAACATTTGGATTCAATAAAAAATACGATGTTTGTAATAGTTTTTATTTGAGCATTCCGCATTTACTTAATAGATTATTAAGTCTTTTGATGTATATACTTTATATCTTCTCGTGATGTGTCCAAAAAAAATAAAAAAATAAAAAAATATAATCTCACGCCTTTTTTATCCCCGAGGGGGTAGGCAGAGGTATTCCATTACTGGATATACCCACATTTCACGAGATATATTGAACCCCTAGACGTGATAGGTGGTGAGCCCATCGCCGGACCGGGTCTGTTTACACATGTCTCAGAATTAATTCTGAGACCTGCGGGTTTCCTCAGGATGTTTTCCTTCACCGTCGAGCTAGTGATAAATATGTACGTAAGTTTTTGAAAAACTCATTGGTACATGCCAGGATTCGAACCCGAGCCTCACTGATTTTCGGCCGGCTCTTTAACCGTCCGGGCTATCACTGCTCTTCAAAAAAAACAAAACTTCTTCTGCAAAACATCTATATAAACAATTACCATTTTTTTTCATCCCCAATCTGTAATAGTTGCATTAGTGAAATCTTCTATTTTCAATCTCTTTATGCTTGGTGGAAGATTATCTGCATAACTGTCCAAAGTGGGATTGTATGTCCAGGGAAATGTATGTGTTACCCCATTACTGTCATAGAGTACAGTGTTGCCATCTGACTGCTTATTTTCCATAGATTTTTCATCTAGAAGCTTCTGATAAAGTTCTTCAAATGATGGCTGAGTGACTATATTTTTAGATTGATTTTTACTATCAACTGTAAAAGAAAAAAATAAGGTCAATTATAGGTAGGACTCACATCATGACAGTGTTCCATTCTGTTGCGTGTTTTACAAGTGTTAATACGGCTAATTTCCCAAGGTATTCTACTTGTGGAAATACCATTTCACCAAAGTATTTTTCAGACCCCTAAACGTGACAGGTGGTGAGCCTGTCGCTGGACTGGGGTGCAGTTACATGTGCCTCGAATTCATTTCTGGAGCCTGCAGGTTTCCTCTGACAATGTTTTCCCTCATTGTTAAGCTAGTGATAAATATGTAGGGGTACAAGAGAGCAAACCTGGGCACCCATGAGAGGTAGATTCACTTCCAATAAAGCTATTATTGATGTAAATTATAACAATGATTTAAAAAAGGATTAAATGAAATGGTCTTTTTGTCAACTAACCGGTCACACAATCGGTGTCCGCACTTGCAAGATAAGAACACGAGACAAGAACACACATTATAAATGGAATGTTATCTGACCGGCTACCTACCATAGCTTCTGAGCCATTTTATTTGTTCTGCAGAATAATGCGAGAACCGGCAAATGCTTCCAAACTGGCATGTGCCCTGTGTGAATCTATTACACGGTTTTTTGGTGCTCTCTTCACTCAATATTGTTTCTGGATCTGAAAGATAAAAAGAAAGTGTTTAGGAGTTTCAAAATCAATGTTCGAAAACAGGGTCTGGGTGTTATAGGGTTGCCAGATGCCCCATATTATATGGGTTACCCTGTTTTTCAGGTTATAACAATACATGTTGTTTAAAATAAAAATAAAGAATTCATCATAAGACATGTTTAATTTCCTGTAAATTTTTTCAAACCGTGTTTGTGTTTGTTTAAATATGTTTTGATAATAAAGGATGTTACATTTCTATGTTAGTTTTTAGCATACTTGGAACATAAGACCTTGACTATGAGTCTATGAGCTAGTCAATAATAGAAAACTTGAAAGACATGACATAACAAATAGATGAATTCTAGTCGTAGAAGACTTTCCAAAATAATTAATTTTGTAATAAATGCTGATAAATGATATTGGAAAATAGGAAGGTATACCTTTGTATTGTTGATAATGTTCTGACAGCAACTTTTGATGCACTAAACCACTGTTGTGTGTTTTGATTATTGAAGGCGCAGCCGACATTGTTTTATCACAATAATCACAGTAGTATCTTTTACCCATTTTTAAATATAAATTCTTCTTTTTCTTCTCGTGCTACATCTGTGTGCTACATGCACTGAAATAACTCTAAATAGGTACTCTAATGTAACTCGACTCGAATAAAAATTATGACACTGACACTGTAATTTTTTCTCTTTATTTCGCTTAACTTGCGTTGGACAGGCTAAAGTCATAGACCATACTGCCTCGTCTTCAGTTGAATTTATCTTTAAAATACTCTAAATGGCTCTGCTTATGAGTCGATGCATCACACAAATACAGTGTCTTAACACTTTCTTATCGAAATGTCACTTGGTAATCGATAATAAAACGATGGTGCACTTTATTATAAGATAGAATTTCAAAATGTTCATACGCATTTTATAAAACCTATTTTCTGCACAACTTCTCTTATACTTGCCACTTAATATACTATCACTTATAGGAGTCAATACTCGAAATATACCTACAGCAAAATGAAAATATTACAAAAACATGAAATCTGAAAATTATTATTAGGCATCGTAGGTATAATAATATGTAAATGCCAGTTTTCACTAAAACAATGGCATTTATTTTGAAATTCAATTTTATTAAGTTGGTATATAACATAATCTCACACCTTTTCCTCATTGGGGTAGACAGATACAATAGATCGCCACTTGTTACGAAGTAGTTAACTACGATCCTGGCCTGGCAGACCTCTTGTGCTCTAACCACATCCATCAAACGACTCATGCAATTCATGCATGCTCGTCGGTTTCGTCTTTTCTACACATAAACTTAGGTACTTATTACAGAAGAAAGAGGAAATATTTGTAGGTATTTTTTAAGGTTTGTAATGTAATAAACTCAAAAACTACACGACCGTTTTAAAAATTCTTTCATTAATGAAAAGTTTATTACTTTTCTGGTAATAACATGGGATATAGTTTTCCCACGGGCACGGGACTGGCGAATCGTGCGGAACAGCAAATAGTCTTCAATAGGTACATCGCCGATTGGTCGAGGTAAGTACGCCTAGGTAAGGTAACTAGGTAATAGGTTCTTGATTGAGTAAAACAGTTTTATAAAGAAATAGTTTTTATTTTTTATGTGGGCACAGGTGTACAAGTTTTACACCTAAGTGTCTGCCTACGTCAACATGAGACGATGATGATTATGGTTGTCAATAAACCCAGTAGGTCTGCAGGCCGGGCATTAGATGAGCATGTCATTTCATTGAAACTTGTAACTGATAATATCAGCGATAGGTACCACAAATATCTATCGCGAAACATTCATGTAAGTACATACCTAATTTGCCATAAAACAGTAGGTACCTACATCTAATCACTTGTAGTGGATCATGTGGAAATAATTAGGATTAGGTAGGTACATACAAGATGTAATTTCAAGATTGGTAGTCACATAATATTTTTGATAAATAATCAAATTAATAAATACTTCTTATGTAATGCAGCACAGATTTTAAAGGTACCAATTACTGCACTATACTTATAAAATAATAATATGCCGATTCACCATACATCATCACTGCTTGTCATGTGTGACATTATGTAGGTACCTACGAGTACATAGTTAGGAGTAGGAGGGGTAGCAACCGTGGTGGGGGATAACCCGCGCCTGGTGCCCCGATGAGGGAGAGCATAGCCGGTAGTGTCACTAAAGAAACTGTTTCCCGGGACTCCGACTTAGGGGGAGAGGAGGAACAGAATGGGGGGTTTTTAGTCGGTGCGAGCCTGACACAACCTGGTTGTCATCCTCGCTACCACCAGGTATGCGTAATCATTTTCCCCGCATGCGAAAGAAAATAAAAAGGTACCTACCGAATAAACTGGGCGTGCTAATATTGTTGAAAATAGACAGGAAATTAATTAGCGAAAAATAAGAATACCTAGGTGAGATAGAACATGATTATCTAATAGAAATTATTGTTACTAAACCCGGGAAGATGATTTGTTTCTGGGGAAGTAAACCGTCTGGTTCTAACAAAACCGAATGGATCGAAGTTATTGTAACCGGAATCGTAGGGCTTGTAAAAGTTACTTGTGAGCAAAGGCTTATGGTTTTCGGACGCTGCTTGCAACGATGAAAATATGTCGAAAGGTTTTTGAGCGAGCTGCGACGGTGGTACGTATGGATATGCATTTGATACAGCACTCGCAGACACATCGTTGGCTAGATTTCTGAACGGAGGTAGCATATTGTTGTAACTATGGTTTGGAATTTTGTTGAAAAAATTACTGGGGGGGTTGTTTAATGTCATCATCCCAGGTCTATAAAATAATCCAGGGTTAGATAGCGGTTGAGATAGTTGATTTACGGGTTCAAAGCTCCTGCCACCTGGAACAAAGGAGAGGCAATATTTTGGTCATTTCTTATTTTAAAAGTTCCGACGAGTTTGCATCATTGAGTTAGTTACTTAGGCAATATGGGTTCCGTACATAGAATTTGGTCAATCACTTTACCATTATTGTTAGTAAAATTGATATCTGGAGGAAGATTAACAAACAAGACGAGCAAATTGTTGTACCTATCTTGTGTAAGTCATAGTAAAGTTTGCAAAAGTTGAACTTTAGATTTGATTTTTAGTAGGTAGACCGTGTAGTTACTAAGTTTAATTTTAATAAATATAATTTTCCTGCCCAAATCCACCTTTTTGGGGTTAGCGCAGTATATATTTTTCTTCCATTTAGGTATCCCTAGGCTATTACATTCACTACATAATGTCTCCACAATTTCTTTCTTGTTGCACATAAATTATCATCTTTCACAAAATTCATACATCTTTTCTCTGGTAATCTCCAAGACCATCCCTTTGGACCATCTATATTAACGTCAACCACTCTTCTTATAAATTACTCTCATCCCTCACCAACATAATGATTTATGACTTTACCAACCACGACAAAAGATTACTTACCTCTTAACATCACCGTCACTCGTTGTTTTTAGGTTCCTTCGAATGTACTCATAAATTTTTCCTACGTATGCCATCTCAACATGGCCGGACCGTGAGTTTAGGGGGCCCTGGGCTATAACTACCTACGGGCCCACCTAATTACTCAGTTCAGTTCGAAATACCAGCACAACGTAGACTTGCATTAAATGGGTTTGATTAATCGCAGGATTCTGAGGGTTGCATTATCGTCTATTTTTTACTTTGACTTGACTTAGCTGGAGCCTCTGGAATGCACGGGGCCCTGGGCTGAAGCCCAAAAAGCCATAATATGATAGATCCGGCCCTACATCTCAACATTCTTATTTCACTTGAATACAGTCCCTTCATACTTGCTCTTAACAATTCCTATAACTTAAAATACAAGTGATTACGTTAATTAACCAAAATCTCACCCACCTTGAGCAGTGGCCGCTTTATACACAGTTTATTTCGACCTGACACTTTTCTATTTGATATTGGACGATTCTTTAAATAATATGTTGGTCTGATTAGTATTTAAAAGTTATAAGACGCATGTTTTATTTGTAAGTAGAGTATTAGAATTTAGTAGCCCAATAAAATCTAGTGGGAAAATCTTTTTGTGAATTGTTTTAATGAAGAAGTCAAAATAGAAAAAGGGTTATTATTATTTTTCACCCCTGTTACAACAACGCTTCAAGTTCAAGGAAATCGTTTACTAACCTGAACTGGTTTTTTCGTCAAGAAGTCTCCGTTAAATGCCAGAAAATATGGAAAATAACAATTATTTTATATGAAAATCATAAAACAAAATACTTACACATAGAAGAATTTCTGTTTTTTTTTTACAAATTTCTCTTTTTATATTTTATTGCATACTAGCAGCGCCCCGCGGTTTCACCCGCGTAGTTCCCGTTCCCGTGGGAATATCGTAATAAAAAATATCCTATGTCCGTCTCCTGGTTCTAAGCTACCTCCCCACCAACTTTCAGCCAAATCGGTTCAGCCATTAACGCGTGATGCCGTGACCAAGGGAAAAAGGGATTCATTTTTATATATATAGATTTTTAACGGATTAAGTACCTGCATTCGATTACTTTTTTTTAATTGTAGTCGTTCAAATGTTTGATGCGTATTATAATTTTGTTTAAAAAATAAGTTTTAATTTTTGCAGCACATTATGTAATTTCTTACAAAAAAGAGATTTCGTCTTCAAAGGACTAGTGACCGACAACGAAGTCTCACGATAAGGCTTCTTTTTGGAAAGTACGGAACCCTTAAATTGTTATAATAGTATAAACGATTACCAATTTCGTCAAAAGCACCTAAGGTTTTCGACATTGGTCTTGATAGCATTGAAACGAATGCGGACGTTCTTCCTTTAGCGTCTATAATCGGGTCTGAAAACATCCTTCTATGAGCTCTAAGAAGGTCTGCTGCTGAACGCACCTCAGGGACATCTTCGATACTATGGCTTTTACTTTCGACTGCTGCTGATCTTTCACGGCTTTGAACTTCAGCTTCCTTACTTTCAAGACTTACTTCAGGGACAGCTCCAGATTTTTCATTATTTTCTACTTGTCCAGACTTGTCACTTGATGCTTCAACAGGTGCTATTTTGTCTTCAATCTTGCCAGATTTCTCTGCTTCTATTGGAGGTTTCTCTATACCCGATTTCTGTTCTGAATCTTCTGAAGCTGATTTTACGTCAATATCTTCAGTTTTGGATTTACCATCTTTTCCTTCTAACTCTATTTGAGATGAGCGTTTGACTTTGTCTGTTTCTTCTAGACCTGTTTTACTGATTTCACTCCCAGTTTTTAAATCGACATCACCCTCCTTTTCTTCAACTTCTTCTGCTGCAGCCTTTTCAATCGATTCTATAGGCTATTATACAAAAAAATATTTAGTCGTTTTCAAAATTTGAAGCCCCAATTAATTAGAAAACATTACTTATTTAACTTACAAGATCAGCTTCTACAAATGTAGAAACAAAAAATGTGCAGGATAGTAAAATTACAAAAATATTCATGTTTACATTAAGTTTAGTGTATCTTTTTTAACATTACAGTGTTTACACCGTAATTCATGAAACAGAACTAAAGCTTATAAGTATAGCAAAATATTTTCCTCTGGTACCTTGCTTATTATCGGGGAAACATGAAATTGATTCGCAAAGCGTCTTTGAAAGGCATGCCTTCATCGAATGTTGTTTTCACTTTGCTGATTAATCTTCACGCTTCGTTTATTTTCCTGACATTCCTTCTGCCGATTTCAGTAGGATTATACGTGGCTATTAGTTCTTCATGCCAAGATCAAGCAGCGACATATTTTAAAATAAAATAATACTAAGTTGATACGGAGAAGAAAATGAGAGTACCAATAGTATTTATTTGTTTCTTAAAGTTCACGCTGTCTACCTATATTGCTAGCTTTTGTAGTAAGTTTCAGGGAAAATAATTATTATTATTTCTATTTTATATGCATGTTTATCTAGGTGGGTGTTTTGTTCTCTCACTTCATCCTCTTTTATTAAATCTTTTATTAAATCCCCTCTTAGTCCTGTATGCTAAATTGTTGTCTAAAGGTGGAGACTTATAATTAGCATTAGTTTATTAATATGTTAGTATATTGTAAAATTTAGCTGTTCGACTTCCAAAAATCAATAAATAAATAATAAATAAATAAATAACTTTTACTTTATATGCAGTGCATTTTCTAGCATAGGTAAAGTTACAGATGATGGCCTTTGTCTATCTTGACCAGTTAGCTTAGTTAAATCATAGACCGTTAGGTTTCATACTTCAGTAGGTTATATGCTCTAAACTCTAAGCTGTCTATGATAGAACATTTGTTTACCACAGATGTATCTGGTCTGTAGGATACCATTAAATAGTTTCATTCTGAATACGAGATGAAGTGACAGACAAAGAGAAAGATCACTATGGTAAAACTTCTTGTGAATAAATACCTATATTTGATTTCACTATTCAATGAATTAGATGATCTGAATTGTAACTTTTTTTGTTATCTTGGTGTTCGGAAATGGTATGTTTTTAGTCATTGGTGATATTTTTTTTGTGATAGATAGTGTTACAGGTTGAGTTATAACATCGGAACACCCTGAATACCTTGTTGAATAAGTACTTAGGTACGTCATTAATTGTTATTAGAGGTGAAATAAATGTTTGTTTGGTTGTATTTTGAGGATAATGTCTTTAACTATTGACCCCTTTTATCAATTATTTCACTAATGAGACGATACATTATCCCTATATTTTATTATGATGAACCGAAAAGTTGTAGTAATAAAACCAGTCGACGGTTGTTTAAAGTCCAGAAAAGGAACAACCTTTAGGGGTGATGCCACGATACTATATTCGTCGGGATATTACAGTCATATCCCAATAGATAATATAAAAATAATTTGTTTTCAGGCTACACCGACGACAGACACTGTTAGTTAGAAATGTGCTTATACTATTTTAGTAGATTGCGACTTGCACATTCTGTTATGCATCCGTTATTTGTTATTTTTGCTGACCCCACTGTATCCTTGTTGGTTTTTCCTCAAATTAGTAAAGAAACGGGTTATCTTTTCTCATACTTTCCCTAGTTCTGCTGCGTTCTCTTCCTACAATCATGTCATACCTTATCTCACTCATCGATTTGACCAATGAAAATCGATTTCAAAATTGTTACAGTTGCCTCTACCTTTTGATATTATTTTGGAAATGGCTAGATATTTTAGTAAGTAAATGCCTAGAATGTGCTTGAGAATCTATATCATATTTTGGATTTTTGTTTGTTTGTTTTTATGTTTCGTAATCTTCGAGAATTTGCATCTCTAGGCCCCTTCGGGGAGAGGATCGAAGTTTAAGATCGTAAACAGTACAAAAGCAGCCGAAGATGCGTACGACCTTGTCACTAATAGACATCTGGCGAAACCTATTGGGTAAGACTTCTTCCTTTTTACCTGTACCCACTTTAATTGTTTGTCTACTTATCTCCTAACTAAGTATTTTACTACTTACTAATTACTTTTATTATTATTTACTACTTATTAATTACTTTTCTTATTCAGCCATTGACAGTCTACGTGGTTTAGACCGTTTAGGCGCAGAATGTCCAATTCGCAGAAAGTCCAATTCGCTAAATGTCCAATTTTCATCATAACGTTGTCACGATCAACCAAAGAGATTTAAATACTTAGTATTTAAATCTCTCTGCGATCAACCATCCATCAACACCTTAATATTTTTTGGTGTTTACTGGTAGAATGCATGTTACAAATTTAGATGCTAAGTATTCGGACTAGCCACAGACCTCAAAGAGTATTTTTTTGTACCTACCTATGATTATTCGTTAAATATTTTGACTTCTGAATTAGGTATGGAATTTTCACAAAAGAAACATCCACTGGTTTTATGAAATGATGTTTTTATCTGCTCAGAACACTGGCTTCGGTGATGCATGTGGTAAAATGTGCTCTGGGATCAGGCATCCTTAGTGCTCACGTCGCTTACATGAAGGCTGGCGTAGCGATAGCTGTGCCGTTGACAGTATTTTTAGGCATATATATGGCGTATTGCCTATATGTAAGTAACTTTTTAAAACATAAAAATTAGGTAGACTAGTTGCTTGCATTTGCGGCAACCCTAACTGTATCCTAGGTGTACTAGGTAGCAGATGGGATTCCCGCCTGCTAATGATGGATGGACCTCCATAAAAGGTCCCCAGAAGTTAATTAATATTGACTACTAACGTTCATAAGTTACGGAATCGCGTTTGACTCCATATCACACAGGTAATTTGAAACCCTTATTTCTTCGTTCGTTCGTTATACATCGTTCATAAAGTTTATTAGCAATCTATCGCAATCTATCAAAAGGAGTTGTTTCAGATAATGCTTGAACCACTAAGTAGGTTCGGGCAAGTGGGATAGATAAGACTACAAAGGGGCTTCATTTGCATACATACTCGTACATACATACATACAGCTCACGCCTTCTTCCAACAGAGGTAGGCAGAGACGATGGATCGCCACTTTGCCCGATCTTTGCACACTTCCCTCGCTTCCTTCACATTCATAAGCCTTTTCATGCACGCTCTTTTATTCTTTGCACTCTTGACCCCAGCTTTTTGAAGGACGTCACTATTTTGATCCGTGAACGTCCCTCTGGGGCGTCCTCTTGCCTTGTATCCTTCAACATTTGCACCATAAATCTCTTTCGTTACTCTTTTTTCATCAATTCGTTCTAAATGACCAAACCAGCTTAACATACCCTTTTCTATCCTTGTCACTACATCTTCTTTCAAACCACACTTCTCTCGTATATCCGCATTCCTCACTCTATCACACAATTTCATTTGCACATAACAAAAAAAATAATGACAGTAAATTTTTTCAGTGTCTTGGAATATCTGCTCAAAAACTGTACAAAAGGACCGCGACTCCTGTAATGTCATATCCAGAGATAGGAGAGGCAGCAGCCGCGTGTTGTTCTAGTCCTAAAGTCAATCGTTGGGCGAAGTGTTTCGGGTAAGGCTCATTAAATATACAAAATGTAAAATCCGGCCGCAAAAAAGTGGAGGGTTCGAGTATAAGCTACAAACCAAATTTTTACGCATATTTATGATCAGGAGAATATACATATATCTCTATAAGGGTAAGGGTGTATCGAAATATGGCCGCAAGTATTTTTAATAAAAAAATATCTTGATTTTTGGGACGAAATTTCAATCACTTGTTTTTTTACATAAAGTACCTACCGTCCACTTCACGGTAATATGCATAAAGACTGAAAAATCATGAAAAATCAGCTGATTTTTCAAAATCTTTATTAAATACATAAAGCGGCAATATACATAAAGGGGCAAAATACATAAAGTTGTTAAAAAATCAGCTGATTTTTCATGATTTTTTAGAGTCTTTATGCATATTGCCGTGTAGTGGATGGTATTTTATGTAAAAAAACAAGTCAATGAAATTTCGTGCCAAAAATCAAGATTTTTTTTATTAAAAATACTTGCGGCCATATTTCGATAGGGGCACCCTTATAGATATTATATTCTCCTGATCATAAATATACGTAAAAATTTGGTTTGTAGCTTATACTCGATCCCTACACATTTTTGCGGCCGGATCTTAGGCTATAATCGCAACTCCTGAAATTAGTTTGTTCAGTATCAACTACTTAATCGATTTCAACTGTTTTAAATAATGAGTTAATTTTATAACTGAATTTAGGTATCCCACCTATGGAAACCATATTATTATTGCTCTTCACTTAAGAAATTTGGTGAGACAAAATTAGAGTACGTATGCATCATATATTTTTTTATATGATTGGGGTTTGGGGTGTATGAGGAATATCGCTTCTTCTGTGACGCGTTGTAAGTATGTATAAGCTAAATCAGTACGGTAACTACATACGTCCACGTCCGAAACGATTATTGGGGCCTCCGGTTACCTCACTCACTCAACGAAATGCAATGCATTGCTTTACGCTGGTTTACTTGCCTTTTACAATTTCCAGGCAATGGATTCTTACCGTAATAGCAGTAGAACTGTTTGGGGCTTGTATAACATATCAGATAATCATATCTAAAACTTTAAAGCAAGTTGTGGAAAATACCCAAAACACATCCCTTGAAGGGCTTAATGGTAAGCAATCTTTCAATATAAGAAAACTTTTGTAGTTTTAATAATTTATAAATTTTAACATATGTTTAAATCGGAACTACGACCATGGGGGTACGACATTAATAAAGAAAAGAAAAATGGTGTACAATGAACAATCCAAAAAACACAAAACTTGTTTTTATATCGGTAATAGAAACACACATTCTATGAAAATTTCAACTGACTTTTCTACTGACACAGACAAAAATACATCGGAGGCTTAGTACACCCTTTGGGTACGGACTAAGAAACCTTAAAAGTCAGGGTGCAGCGAGCATTAACCGCGCATGCCTTAAGCTGTGTGTGATCACTGATCATCGTGTGACAAGAATGCAGCGATATTTGGCGAGTTTATGTTTTCGCGTCGATTAAGAGGGGGTCCCAGCAAGACTCACTAAGCCCTTCCCTTATATACGCCAATGCTCACAATAATCCACAACTTTCTAAAATTGGTTTCAGGTGGGCCCTCACTAAAAGTGTACCTGGCTGCGATGCTAATTCCTATTGTACTAATTTGTCTGCTGAGGCATCTAGCATGGCTTGCCCCATTTTCACTAGTAGCTAACGTCATGATTGGTGAGATATTGTTCTTTTCTGTACTTTAAAAAAAGAAGTGCTTAAATAATATATAGCTTACAAGCGGGGCCCAGGGGCGTTGCCCGCTTTGATTTAAATACGTTTTCTTCTCGTTCCAGTAGGAATTTCCAAAGACCTTCTTAGTTCCACTATGTCATTTAAGGCTCCTTTGTTTAAAATTTTACTTCTAGACCTCTAACTCAAACTCAAACTCAAAATTCATTACCTAAAATACACTTTGAAATGTCATTAACAAGGCACACTAAACTCGTTCATGAAGATTAAATGTAAACAGCAGCCCATCTCCACCGACGAGTTGCTGGTTCCAAATGCAGCACCCCGAGAAGAGCCAGCAAGAAACTCAAGGACAGCTCTTTTTAGTCTCATGTCTTACTAGTAAATATGGTTGACATTAAATATGGTTCTAGGTTTTGACTTTTGCGTTGTTCGATAAGTCAGTCAGTCACCTAGTCAGTTTCTTTTTTAAGGTATATGTATAGATAAGAAAAAAGAATAACAGAAACGTATCGAAACTCAAGGGGTTTACTAAGGTAGCTATTGAGGAGTTTCTCTACCAACCTCCTGGCTCCATCATTAGATCCTCGTCACGGAGTGTGCTGTATGGCAAAAGAAACGAATAAAATGATCCCAATCTCAAGGGGTTTACGAGTAGCCGATGAGAAGTTCCATTGTCCATCTCCGGATTCCATCATCGGACCATCTATCTACGTACACTTGCAAAGTTTATCAGTCGCAGTATTATTAGCAGCTATAAGCAGGTTAATTTTGATTCCCAAAATTTATTTACATACATCATCAACCCATAACAGCCGAGTGCTGAGCTAAGGGTCTTTCATCACACTGAGGGAGCTTTTGGGGCCATACTTCCTCAGTGTTTACATAGGCACAGTCAGGAGCACGTGGAGCTAGCCACATTGGACTTTGTAACGTTTTTATTATAATCGCCCTAGAGGTCAGACTCGCAAAATAAAAGTATTCCATTACTGGATATACCTACATTTCACGAGATATCTTGGACCCCTAAACGTGGTAGGTGGTGAGCCCAGTGAGCGCAGTGCAGCGCTTTCGTTTAGACTATATTGCCAGTTAGTAAATTAAATAGTATGTAAACGGTAAGTTATTAAGTTAGTTAGATAGTTGCAAGTTAATCTAATATTCAGTGTGTCAAAATATAAACTGGGTTACTTAACTTATTGGTTTCAGTTCTCTGCATATGCATGACAATAACTTACGCCTTTCAAAATAACCCGACGATGACTGGAATGAAATTGGCCACGTCCTTCAGCGGAGTGTTCGAGTGCGTCGGCATGATAGTATTCAGCATGTCATGCGCAAGTCAAATAACATGCATAGAGGGTAACATGGCCAACCCCAATAATTACTCCAAAGTTCTATTCATGGATAAGTAATTTTTTAATAACCATACAATCCTTGCAATCTAGGCAGGCTTTAGGTACTTACAGGACGGCCGAAATCTAATTGAAATAAAATTATTTAAGGGTGACATTCATATGTGTATGTGTGGTGGCTACTGCTTTCTTCGGGTACGCTGCCTATCTTGATAAATCCGAAGCTCCAATCACATTGAATTATCCTATGACTGTGTTAGTACCTACCTATCTACCAATTTTTATTTAAGATAATGACTCTTGTAACTATATTTAGATATGTAGAGATGTTCATCAGGATGGACGGGTGTACTATCGCAAAATTGAGTGCTACATAATTGCAGATTCAATAGGTACTATTTAAGTAGGTACCTACTGTATTATGCAGTGAATCCTACGAGTGAATCCCACCAATGATATTCGAAATGAGCTACTGTCATATATGATAGAAGGTCATTGATAGACTTATTGAAAATAGCTACGATCTGTTGATTTACCCTACGTTATTTAAGGGACCTTTGTACAAATTTTCATGGTTCCAGACCCAGTGGTTTCTGCTGAGTTTATCAATAAGTCAGTCAGACACTCAGTTTCCTCTTTTATAAATAAAAAAAACATTTATTTTCTGTAGGTCTTCCAAAAAGTACACTTAGATATGTCAATAGTCTAATAACAAGGCACTCTAAACTCGTCCATGAAGATTGGCTAAATGTAAACAGCGGCCCATCTCCACGGACGAGTTGCTGGTTCCAAATGCAGTACCCAAAGAAGAACCAGCAAGAAACTCAAGGGCAGTTCTTTTATATATCTCGTATATAGAAGAACAAGAAAAGATTTATGAAGCCTACATCAAAGTAACACATCCATTTAAAGAAAGAAGAAAAGAAAGAAATATTTTTTTGTCGTATTAATTCTTGGAGCACAAAACTTAATGTAAATAGTTTTATAGCGTAAATAGTTTTTACTTGTTTTCAGGATGCCAAAGATTGTGAAGTGTTGCATTGGTATCGTTATCTACGTGACCCATGCCCTGAACTTCTTCATCCCCTTCTCGCTGACCTTTAATCAGTATATTGAACCTCGCATTAAGAACAAGAATCGCGTTGTCATGTGGGAACTGTTTTTCAGAGCTCTGTTTGTAATTATCATTGGAATATTCGCAATATTGTTTCCGTCTATCACTTCTATAATGAGTTTCGTAAGTTTGATGATGATTCTTAAAGCTTATTAATTAGGGTTATCAATAAGACACTGCTGTCTGCTACTTTAAAAATTACAATACAGAACGACCTGGCAGGCTGACACATTCATATGAGAAGAATAAATGATTCTTAACGATAAAGGACGGCTTAGGAAATATTAGGTCATAACATGCTTACCTTAACGACCAAAATGCATACCTAGCCATTTTTTTTCGTGGGATTCAGCAAAGGTATTTAATTCTCTGAAATTATCACTTTTCACCAATCTGCTTTTGGGGCACAGAAAGTGATAGGTAGTGAGCCGATCTAAGGACCTTTGGGTCTAAAATGGCCTCTTTGAGCAATTCCTCTGAGCAATTCCTCCTTTTATGAATTCCCAGCAAATCCTAAGCAATTCCTCTAAATTTCGTAAAATGGTCCCTCATTTTAGTGATTCACTGACAATTCAATTCATTAGCAGATTCTTATTTGGTGAAAATTTCGAATATGAATCGAAATAGGATCCTATTATGATTCACCCGAAACGGCCTTTTTAGACCCCCTTGTCGTGATAGCTAGGAAATGCAATACATACATACATAAAATAAAATAAAAAATAAAAAATCTCACGCCTTATATCCCCGAGGGGGTAGGCAGAGGTATTCCATTTCTGGTTATACCCACTTTTCACCAGATATTCTTTGGACCCCTAAACGTGATAGGTGGTGAGCCCATCGCCGGACCTGCAGGCGTATTCACGGAGCTTCGATATTCGACTCGGAATCGGAAAATCTGTCGAAGATGGGCTATTCACAGATGTCGGTACCGATACTAACGAATGTCATATTTGACATAAGGATTCGGAAAATTTTCCGTGGCTGTTGGAAACGCCTAGGATACAGTTTCCGACGTCGATAGATTCGACTTCGGAAATTTTTTCACTCGATCTGAATCGAACGGAAACGGTGTCGAGCCTCCGTGAATACGCCTGCGGGTCTGTTTACACATGTCTCAGAATTCATTATGGGACCTGCGGGTTTCCTCACGATGTTTTCCTTCACCGCCGAGCTGGTGAAGATATATACATACATATGCTCACGCCTTCTTCCCGAAGGGGTTAGGCAGAGACAATAGCCCGCCACCTGCTACGTTCCTGGCATACCTCTCGCGCCTTATCCACATCCATCAATCGGTTCATACATGCTCGTCGGTTGCGGGTAGTCTTTATCTGGCATTTTTTAATTCATTGCCGATCTGAATGCAATCTTTCAACAAAATGTTAATCTCGGAATTTGAAAGATTTATAAGACTAAGGTTTCTGTTACACCATGTCTTAGAACCAATTTAGGGCCTTAGGTTTCCTCACAATGATTTGTTTCACAGTTGAAATAGTGCTAATTATGTAAGGTAGATTTTGTAATACATAATCATAATATTTTGTTACAATTTAATTGGTGATTCATTAAATTGCAGCTCGGGTGTTTCTGCCTTGCTCTGTTGGCGTTTATATTCCCGAATATGATAGAGTTGATGGTGTACTGGGAAAATCCAGGTCTTGGGAAATATAAATGGAGATTATGGAAGGCGGTGATTTTAAGTGCAATCGGAGTTGTTCTATGGATAGCCGGCTCGATGGTGTCCGGAAAATCGCTTTTTACAAATTAGAAATAAAACGTGTTATGGTTCCTCACTTGACCACGGTAAAAGGAGTTTTTTTTACACAAATCCATAGTAGGTACATTTGACGGGCCTGTTGGCTCAGTTGGTAGTGATCTTGCCTTCAGAGTCGGAGGTCGCGGGTTTGATCCCCGCTCGGGGCCAATGTGTGCATGAACACGTCTGTTGGCTACGTGTCTGGGTGTTAAATATTTATTTAAGTAGATATGTTTATCAGTTGTTAGTAGATACTGAGTCCCAAACTAGGCAGAGCCAGTACTCCGTAGTACTTTTTTACTTTTAGTTTGGGACTCAATAACTGTGTGTGAATTGTGTCTCACAATGTATTATTATTATTATTTTAATTGTTCCTACCACACATTCCTGGAAGTTGTGCTTGTGCCTTTTAGTAATAGGAATATCTTTGTGGTCGAGCTGCAAATCACACTTCCTGGCCCGAGGACGGCTAGATGTAATAAAAGTAGGTACGAGTTTATCTTAGTATGGCCTAGAAAATGCTTCTTTTATACCGATGTAGCGACACTACATAGAACAATTAATTTTTTTTTTCACATTTCACATAATATGGGAATGTAATCCTACTATTTCTCCTTAACTGCTGATTACTTCGCACGTTTTATTTCAAAGAATGTTAATGGCAAGTGCAATAATAGATTTTCGATGGTTCATTACGAATTAGATTACTTCATAGCTAGAGGCTATTAGCATGGATTCTCGTCAGTATTCATAAAAAATAGGGTTCCAAGTATCGGTTTCGGGTATCGAGTAGAAACTTGCCTATCGAAAACAACTAGCGATACTTTTTCGACGATGACAAAAACAAATATTTAGATAATTAAAAAAAAACACTAGAGGCGTCATAATTTAAACAAATAAGTAGGTAAGTATATCTCTTTTTTACAGAACTTGAATCAACGGGCGTATTCACAGAGATTCGATACTCGATATCGGAAAATCTGTCGAATCCTTATGTCAAATATGACATCTGTGTATAGGACATGGGCTATACACAGATGTCATATTTGACATAAGGATTCGACAGATTTTCCGATATCGAGTATCGAATCTCTGTGAATACGCCCGTTGATTCAAGTTCTGTAAAAAAGAGATATACTTACCTACTTATTTGTTTAAATTATGACGCCTCTAGTGTTTTTTTTTAATTATCTAAATATTTGTTTTTGTCATCGTCGAAAAAGTATCGCTAGTTGTTTTCGATAGGCAAGTTTCTACTCGATACCCGAAACCGATACTTGGAACCCTATTTTTTATGAATACTGACGAGAATCCATGCTAATAGCCTCTAGCTATGAAGTAATCTAATTCGTAATGAACCATCGAAAATCTATTATTGCACTTGCCATTAACATTCTTTGAAATAAAACGTGCGAAGTAATCAGCAGTTAAGGAGAAATAGTAGGATTACATTCCCATATTATGTGAAATGTGAAAAAAAAAATTAATTGTAGTATCGTGGCTTTATCTGTTTCATACATTTAATAAGGCTAGCAAGCAATATACATACTTTTGCCAAGAAACACTAGGCGGGGCGAACCTAATGTAGTTCTAGCTTGACTTGTGCAAGTTGCTCACAGTGTTCCGTACACGCTTTTCATCGAATATTGCGCGAACGACGGACAAAGTTCGTAGATCTATAACAATATTGTATATATGTCAAATATGACATCTGTGTATAGGACATGGGCTATACACAGATGTCATATTTGACATAAGGATTCGACAGATTTTCCGATATCGAGTATCGAATCTCTGTGAATACGCCCGTTGATTCAAGTTCTGTAAAAAAGAGATATACTTACCTACTTATTTGTTTAAATTATGACGCCTCTAGTGTTTTTTTTTAATTATCTAAATATTTGTTTTTGTCATCGTCGAAAAAGTATCGCTAGTTGTTTTCGATAGGCAAGTTTCTACTCGATACCCGAAACCGATACTTGGAACCCTATTTTTTATGAATACTGACGAGAATCCATGCTAATAGCCTCTAGCTATGAAGTAATCTAATTCGTAATGAACCATCGAAAATCTATTATTGCACTTGCCATTAACATTCTTTGAAATAAAACGTGCGAAGTAATCAGCAGTTAAGGAGAAATAGTAGGATTACATTCCCATATTATGTGAAATGTGAAAAAAAAAATTAATTGTAGTATCGTGGCTTTATCTGTTTCATACATTTAATAAGGCTAGCAAGCAATATACATACTTTTGCCAAGAAACACTAGGCGGGGCGAACCTAATGTAGTTCTAGCTTGACTTGTGCAAGTTGCTCACAGTGTTCCGTACACGCTTTTCATCGAATATTGCGCGAACGACGGACAAAGTTCGTAGATCTATAACAATATTCTCCCATAAAATGTCATCAAAACTGCAAAATATGCGAGTTTTGTAATCTAAATTTTTTGTTACAAGTGAAAGACTTTATTACGTGAATATCATTACGATGTGTCTAAAGTGATACTTGTGCCAGTCGTTGTAATGTCTTAAAATAAATACGAAAAATGAAACTCTTTATTTATAAGTGTATAATAAACTATTTATTTTTATATGACTTACAATTTACTTTTGCATTTTGTTCAAGTACGAAAACACCAAATACATAATTACATAGCTAATATAATATCAAGTTAGAATGACTCAATAGTATAAAATGTAATATAGCAAACATAATTTTAAATATATATGCCTATTTTCTATGGAATTTACCAAACGGAATGAGTCACTTGCTATCAATAATAAATAAATAAAGTAATACCTTACTGATAAGTCACGATCGCAGCCTTTATTTCTACGCTATTAAAAAGCAGTCAAAACTTGATTCCATGGTAAGGGTTCCTGACCAGACCACGATACCAAACGAGTATTTCTATAGTACAATTCTTTTTTTGTGCTTTTGATATTATTATCGACTGTACTTATTAACAAAATCTGTCTTATTGGAAAGAGTGGAAATGAAATTCCACTTATCCCTACCAGAAGGAACAGCTGGTAGGGACTAGTGGAATAGCCTGAATAATAAATGGGTAGTACAGTCAACAAAGATGTTAGTGTTACATGACCAGAAACTAAGATTCAGTTTTCTCTTAAAGCCTTAAATGTATTTATAGTTTTTTTTTTGTAAATTATAGGGATCAATGATACCTTTTGAAATAAACAATAATGAATAAGATGTGGTTATGACTACCCTAGAAAATTGAGTTCTTAGTTACTGGCCATGTAACCCTAACAACTTTGTTGACTGTACCAAGTAATAGCGAAAAACTGCGAATTAGAACGAAATGCGAATGGGACGTACCTACTGCGAATAGGATGAACTCTTTTACCTAAATCAAGTGAGACTGGCAAGTTTTCAAAACTGCAGAACCATGTAGGTAGGTAGTCACCAGTATGGAGGAACGGAGGTGGAATGCTCCTCCATCGTGGAAAGGGAAGATATTCCGCCAGGCGAGGTGATCGTGCCTGGGAACCGCGGTCCAACGGTTGATGTTGAACAGTTGTATTTATACAAACTCATTAGAAAACTCCGATAGCGCGGTTTAGAACTCGGCCGTCTATTGGCGCGTTCTATGTAGTGTCGCTACATCGGTATAAAAGAAGCATTTTCTAGGCCATACTAAGATAAACTCGTACCTACTTTTATTACGTCGCTTCGCACGTTTTATTTCAAAGAATGTTAATGGCAAGTGCAATAATAGATTTTCGATGGTTCATTACGAATTAGATTACTTCATAGCTAGAGGCTATTAGCATGGATTCTCGTCAGTATTCATAAAAAATAGGGTTCCAAGTATCGGTTTCGGGTATCGAGTAGAAACTTGCCTATCGAAAACAACTAGCGATACTTTTTCGACGATGACAAAAACAAATATTTAGATAATTAAAAAAAAACACTAGAGGCGTCATAATTTAAACAAATAAGTAGGTAAGTATATCTCTTTTTTACAGAACTTGAATCAACGGGCGTATTCACAGAGATTCGATACTCGATATCGGAAAATCTGTCGAATCCTTATGTCAAATATGACATCTGTGTATAGGACATGGGCTATACACAGATGTCATATTTGACATAAGGATTCGACAGATTTTCCGATATCGAATATCGAAGCTCCCTGAATACCTACGCAAGCATCCCCTAAGGGAGTCTATAAAAAAAAAACAAGAATATCTGAATAAAAAGGAAAAAAAATAGCGAACTTTGTGTGCAAACAACTTTTAGCGGGTATTGATATTATTTATTCATGATGTCATATTCTTAGAGTATTATTATTAGAGAAAATTATTAGATTGGTTTGAGATAGATACCTACTGTACCTGTGCTTGCAGTCTTAAAATTCCAGAAAAATCCCGCCTCCAATTTTTCTACATACATATAGCTCACGCCTTCTTCCCACAGGGGTAGGCAGAGACGATGGATCGCCACTTTGCCCGATTTTCGCACACTTCCGTCGCTTCCTTCACATTCAGAAGACTTTTCATGCACGCTCTTTTATTCTTAGCACTCGGGACCCCAGCTTTTTGAAAGACGTCACTAATTTGATCCGTGAACGTGCTTCTGGGGCGTCCTCCTGCCTTGTATCCTTCAACATTCGCACCATAAATCTCTTTCGTTACTCTTCTTTCATTCACACGTTCTAAATGCGTTCGAATTTTTCTCCTTTGATCAAATTGAGATGTCCTCCTAATATTATTGTATCAATATATTATGGTTTGTGCTAAGTATCGATACCTACTCGATACTTTCAATCAGTGTATCGAATGTCGATACTACCGTTCGAACTCTAGGCACATACGAACAGAAAAGTGATTTGTTCAATCTACTGGCATTATGACTCCGATATTCTATTGAGTTTTCTTGTAAGTAAGTAATAAGAAATATTCATTATATTTTTTTCTTATTCAAAAAAGTTACTTAAAACTAAACATCGTTAAAGTATTCAAACAGACTGGTAGCCCTTGCACTCATTTTCCTACTTGTCAAGTTTCAAAGCTAACTAATGGGCTGTTATGGATTGATGATGATGAAAAAGATCCAGACAGTATAATTTCAATAGTCTTTGTGTCATTTTTGCTGCATTGGAGCTCATCGATTATAACTTGCATGATAATAGTTATCCAACTATCAGTCGTTTTTTTAAAAACTTAATGTTTTTTCCTCGTATCTAGGTATGTATTCAGGAATTGGTGATATCCAGAAAATAAATGGATCACTCAAAAGCAGAGGGGAAGTCCCAGCAACCAACATCACCATCCTATACGGTAATACTTTATTTTTGATGTCTTCGGATAGGATATAGTTATAAAGTTATGCAGGACCCTTACCAGGGTCTATAGCCGTTTTAGCTGCTTGATGGAAAATTCTTTCACTAGCAAGAAACTACCTAGGGATGGGTCGTTTCATGAGAAGCATGTGAAAAGTCATATAAAGGTAATTCATCTATCACACTTTCATTTCATCTACTCTCCTTCACCTAACTTGATACTTGTGACATCGCAAATCACATGAATTTCATTTAACGGCGTGTGTTTTTTTATATGTTTAGAATAAGCCGCCGTTCTCTGTGGTTGCTAACTCAAAAGAAGAGGAAGATGCCTTCGATATTGCAGCGGAGAGACATCTACCTAGGCCTAGTGGGTAAGAGTTTAAAATACAAACAAAATATAGATACCTACGTCAACTCTAGGTATGTACTTGGTAACATTATACTCTCCGGTGTACGAAAGGAAAAAACTAAATGACAGATTGTTAAATCTCATGTAGCTGTTCAGCAGACGTATTCACAGAGACTTGATACCGTTTCCGTTCGATTCGAGTCGAATCTATCGACATCGGAAACGAATCTATCGAGATGGGCTGATGTTGGTATCGAAAACTAATGTCACAAATGACAGTTGGTGATGGGCTGATGTTGGTATCGAAAACTAATGTCACATATGACAGTTGGTGTCACATATGACATAAGTTTTCGATACCAACATCAGCCCATCTCGATAGATTCGTTTCCGATGTCAATAGATTCGACTCGAATCGAACGGAAAAGGTATTGAGTCTCTGTGAATACGTCTGCTGATTGGTTGAATAAAATCATAACGCTTTTCGACAACCAACCAGAACTTGAGATTTCACAGTCTATTAGCTAATTTTAGTTCAATTTGCCTTGCGGAAACTAGGGCTAAGTTCTATTGCCGTTGTAACAAGAAATATCAAAAAAATAATTAAAAGGGACGTGTGTAGGTACGGAAGTTTACTGAACTCTTCGTGTGCGAGTCCGTTTCGCACTTGCCCGGTCTTTTTTCGCCAAACGATTGACGTAAATTTTGCAGAGTAACAACATCAATAGCTCAGATGGTGAAAGCTGGTCTTGGTGCAGGTCTTCTTAGTAGTCATGTGGCATATATGAAGGGCGGGGTGGCGGTCGCCACGGTGTTCACAGTCTTAATGGGTCTTTATATGACATACTGCTTCTATGTAAGTATTATCTGTCTTTTCACGTCTTTGTTCAAGAATATAAAGTAGCCTTTCCTAATTTCCAAGCAATCAAGCAGTCTCATAGGAAATTTTCAACAAGTTTCATGCAATGAGTTTTTCAAAAACTTACATAAATATTCATCACTAGGAATTAGGTAACTAGGAAACCCGCAGGTCAGAATTAATTCTGAAGCATGTGTCAAGGCTCACTACCTATCACGAATATTCTCGTGAAAAGTGGGTATTTCCAGAAATGGAATGCTTACATCTCGAGGATAAAAGACGTGAGATTTTTTTTTCATGCAGCGCGATAGCTTAGTCGTGAAAAGGTAAAAGACAGAAAAATACTATTTTCGAAACAGTCGGTTGGTACAACATAGATCCTATAGGGTCAAACTTTTTAGAAATATCTAGCTATTTTAACTGCTTTTATCCTAGGGTGGGCCCAGTCGAGTCAGGGATAGTCAGGTCCAGTCAGTGAAAATGATCAGGGATCGATCTAGACCCAGCTCTTCGGTGGCTTTTTGGATCCGCTCTTGCTTCCAACAACCTCTACTCAATGACTACTTCCAGATATTGGTGGAAAACGCCCAAGTATTATACAGAAGGACCAACATCGCGCATATGTCCTACCCCGAGGTGGGTGAGGCAGCCTTGGCATGTTTTCCAAACCCTAAACTCGCGAAATGGGCTCAAACCTTCAGGCAAGTCTCATTTCTTTTCAATTGGCTCTAGCTCGACGGTCGTGAGGAAACCCACAGGACCCAGAATAGGTTCTAAGGCATGTACATCATCTTGATTGACCAATGGGTTCACCATCTGTTGCTTTTAGGGATCCAAAAAATATAACACTGGTGAACAATTTGTATATACCAGAAATACCTTATCCAATCCCTTGGGAGTAAAGCACAAGTGTAGTTTAATTACTTACTTGCCTGTGAGAAAACCTTTGAGAAACTATTTACTTCCAGAATTGCTGCTGAGGTACGTTAACGATAAGCAATCTATAAATAATGCAGCGTAGTCGACTATGCCCTATCTGAAATATTTTATTTTGTATCTACCTATATGTTATTTGTATCAGACGAGGAATTTTTGTATTGTTCAGATATGCCATGGATGTAATCATATGCATCAGTTTGTTCGGTTCATGCGTCACGTATCAGTTGATCATCGCCAAAACCATAAAGCAGCTTGTTGAAGACACTCAGACATCATCTATTCAAGCCCAAATAGAAGGTAAGCTCTCTGAATATGATATGATATGTTATGATATGATATGATATGTTTAGACACTAGTTTAAACCAGATAAGACTGAAATTAAATAAATAAAAAATAATAATCTCACGCCTTTCATCCCCGAGGGGGTAGGCAGAGGTATTCCATTACTGGATATACCCACATTTCACGAGATACATTGGACAACTAAACGTGATAGGTGGTAAGCTCATCGCCGGACCAGGTCAATTTACACATGTCTCAGAATTAATTCTGAGACCTGCGGGTTTCCTCACGATGTTTTCCTTCACCGTCGAGCTAGTGATAAATATGTACCTACGTAAGTTTTTGAAAAACTCATTGGTATATGCCAGGATTCGAACCCGAGCCTGAAATTAGTTCTAGAAAAAAAATCGTTACTTGCAAAAAGATCAACCTGGTAAAACGTAGATGGCGCTGACGTATAGCCTGGAAAATGGGCTATTTGAGAAGTAGACCTCTGGCGCCTGGGCGAAACTTTCTTATCAACCATTTTAACAAAGTAATTAAAATTTCATGTTTATTCAACTCACGAAATATTATCTAGTTATTATTAAAATATACTGGTAAGTATTACCATTTCTTAATTAACTAGAATTTCCGTTGCAGGCTATCCAGACATAAGAGTTTATTTGGCAATCATCATCGTACCATGCATTTGCATTTGTTTGCTAAGGTACCTGCAGTGGCTTGCTCCGTTTTCACTAATCGGTGACATTTTTATTGGTAAACTTTGTTTTGTTCTTACGTAAATTCTGTCTGCTTTATGTAGGGGGAAGAACAGGGAATAAAACCACGTCAGAGAAAAAAAAACAAATTGGCAACTTATCAAGATTTTTAGAACAGAACATTGCATCAAGCATTGTAATTTCTAAAATGAAATTCAGGCAATGACGTCTGAAACTTTCTTATATACTTCTGTTAATGTAACCCAATTTGACTAAAAGAATCATGTGTTGTTTGTTCTTTGTCCCGCTTCTTCTCCTCAACCATACATGCTGAAGCGGTAGACTTGAAGTGACTTTCACTAAGTGGACTTATTTTGTCCTTACTTTGAATAAAAACTTCTTTGACTAAGGGTCACAGCACACATATCAACTCGGAAAGGGATCGGCACCGTATCGCCTTTCGCCTCGCCGTCAAAAACCAAAGCGTAGCAGCGGCTCCTGTACGTCAACTCGGCTACGGCTAGGCGTCACCGCGCTTACGCCTCGCCGACCGCTGGCTGACCGGGTTGGCACCAAATCAGTTTGAATTCAAACGTTGAGGGGCAAGGGTGGACGAAGAGCCGTGAGCTCGCGTACGGAGAGACGTAAGCGGGGGGACAGCGAGCCGTAAGCGCGGGAACTGCAAGTTGACCACTCAGCGCATCGCGGTTCGGAGCCTGTTCCGAGGCGAGGCGATTACGTTACGTTTCCAATTAGTGTGCGTTGCAGTAGGGAGTTTCATACAAACAATACTGAACGGCTCGAGGCGATACGGTGACGATCCCTTTCCGAGTTGATAAGTGTGCTGTGACCTTAAATCTGCCTGAATGGGCTTTTTTAATATGAAATGCAGTTTCCGCACCACATAACGAGACAAACGAGTATTTTTACGATAAAAACGAGAACTTCTTCTGATTCTGCTACCCAATAGGGCAAATCATCAAAACAACGAGTGTATGAAATGGCAATGCCACCGGTTATTGGCATGACTGTGATTGATTATTGGGACTGCCAGCATTACCCTGTAGGTCAAGCAACCAAACGCCCCTGCAACCCCTTCTTTGCCGTGTTGGACGTTTACATCAACACGGCAAAGAAGGGGACCCAGGACATCTGTACTTTTGCATTACTCACGTTTACTATTTTAGCCAAAAATTTTCGGTTACAGTTTTGTGCACGATTCTGACCATTTATTATGCATTTGAGAATAATCCCAAGTTCGAGAATTTGGTGTTAGCGAAGACTTTTGGCGGGTTTTTTGAGTTCACTGGCATGATGGTGTTCAGTATGTCTTGCGTGGGCGCCGTTATGCCTATTGAGAATAACATGAAGGAACCTCAGAAGTTTCCTCTTGTTCTTTTTGTTGGTAAGTATGTTTAGGCTTTTCGGTTTTTCTGGCTTATGCTTCACGTTTTAATAATATAATCTGGTTGCTAGACACTTGTGTGTTACACAATCCTATTTGACCCTATTTTCACCAAATTATGGGATCACTAATCCAACGATGACCCCGTTGGAACAATTGATATGTGGTCCTGCCACCCGGTGCCAACATTTGTGTGCATGAACATATCGGTTTCATGTTTCGGCTTTTATGTATATTTCTGTATGTTTATCAGTTGTAGTACCCATAGGTGTCTAGTTTGTTATTAAATAACCCTAATGTGAATTGTGTTCTTGTGTATTTTTTTTTAATCATTTCAGCAATGGGGATAATCGTGGCTGCATCTTTCTTAATTGCATTCTTCGGTTACGTCGCATATTTGGAAAACTGCGAAGCACCTATCACCGTAAATTTTCCTATGACACCGTTAGTATTACTGTTTTTAATTACTTTTGTTAATTAAATACTTTCACTGTAAAATACAAGGTTTTTTTCTACAACAGAGCAGTGATAGCCCGGACGGTTAAAGAGCCGGCCTAAAATCAGTGAGGCTCGGGTTCGAATCCTGGCATGTACCAATGAGTTTTTCAAAAACTTACGTACATATTTATCACTAGCTTGACGGTGAAGGAAAACATCGTGAGGAAACCCGCAGGTCTCAGAATTAATTCTGAGACATGTGTAAACAGACCCGGTCCGGCGATATGCTCACCACCTATCACGTTTATGGGTCCAATATATCTCGTGAAATGTGGGTATATCCAGTAATGGAATACCTCTGCCTACCCCCTCGGGGATAAAAAAGGCGTGAGATTATACTTTTTCTAAAACAGGATACTTACATCGAAATGCTTTTCATCTCTGTCGGCAGGTTCGTACAGCAAATAATTATGCCTCGGTACTTAAACTGTAAAACTAGAAAAACCCTGTAAATAGATTCCTTTGCTCAATAAGTGATTTTACAACTTGAGTCTCCCTATTTATAATAATATTATCAAATGTGAAAGTTTGTGTGTTCGTTACTCCATCACGCTAAAACGACTGAATGGATTTAGATTCAATTTGATAGTTTGTATTCTGGATTAACAACACATAGCCTTTAACCAGGTATTAAAGTGTCATTGATCCTCGTACAACATGCAACTGAGGTCTAGTCAGCAGTATAGATATTTTTAGGACATAATTCTGTCTAATCCTAGCTTTAGCTGGTTAGTGAACCTATTCGTGTCGTTAATGAAAGATGTTTCATTTAAATCATCAATATAACTGTTAGTGTCAACGTACCTGTAGAATAAGCTGTACCAACGAAATGTATACCTAATGTATATTTACGTGCAAATCCTGACAATTTCGTTTCAAAAGAAAGACCACTGATTTAGTTTCAAAAGAGGTATTATATTCTTTAACTGCTAACAAGATATGTTTACTTAATCCGGCCAAGTATGAGTTTGACTTCCACACTGAGGGTTATACTTATCAATATGGATTACCTATTTTCTTTTCTTTGATTTAGTTCAGGATCCTTAGTAAATTCCCAGTATTAATATTTATTGTTTTACTTTAGAGTTTGCACTATAATACATTTTCCTTCACAATTTCAACCAGAAATCTGTTGCAGTTTAAAGGACAAGCCTTTTAAATGTAAGAGACGAGGATAGACAAACCGACTCGACGTCGTAGACTTAGTTATACGGTCCTTTGTGTACAAAACCGTAAAAATAGGAAATCTAGACGAAGTGATATCAGGCCTTACTAACTAGACATGGTACCGACGTCGCTGGGTCGTCAAGCCGTGCGTCAAAATGTCTATAGCGCTATCAAAAGCTGTTGCGTGAACGACAGTGTCAATCTTTTTAGGGTTCCACACCTAAAGGGTCAAACGGGACCCCATTGCTAAGACTTCGCTGTCTGTCCGTCTGTCACCAGGCTGTATCTCATGAACCGTGACAGATAGACTGTTGAAATTTTCAGATGATGTATTTCTATTGCCGCTATAACAACAAATATTAAAAAAACCGAATAAAATAAATATTTAAGGAGGCTCCCATACAACAAACGTGATTTTTTTGCCGTTTTAGTAGATAATGGTACGGAACCCTTCGGGCGCGAGTCCGACGCGCACTTGGCCGGTTTTCATTTATTTAGATCTATGGAATTCTATGTTTCTTTATTTTCAGATATCCGAAAGTCCTCAAAGCGTGCATAGCTCTAATGATTTATGTAACACATGCTCTTAACTTCTGGGTGCCATTCAACCTTTGCATCTATTATATTGAAAAAAGGATCGAAAATAAGAAACACGTTGTAAAATGTGAACTGATATTCCGAGCTATATTGGTTACAATTATATCACTGGTCGCCATTACGTTTCCCGATATAAATGCGTTGATGGGATTTGTAAGTTCTCTAAGTTTCTACCTATTTCTTCATTATTCATTCTTCATTCTATATTATCATACCTTACAGCAATTTACTTGAAGAAGATATCCTCTCATATCGTATTCGTGAACTTATCTTGGACTTACTATCCTATTTTGTAACTATCTGCATTATCAAGCATTTTTATCTCCAGTTACTCTAAAAACGTGTCTTAATGCCTTTTGAGCCTGTTAGGTTAAATATACGCACCGAACCAACATATTAATTGTGTCATAGGAATAGGCATTTAAGCTTTATGTAAGTAATCTTTTCTTATATTTAAGAGACCTACCTAAAACAGACAGTGGCAAAAATCAATAAGTGTATTACTCCATTGTGGTAAATCAGTTTAAAAAAAAGTGTAGATATTTTGAAATGTCATTATTCCAATTATTATCTCAAGCCCGTATTTGAAAGTTCAGATTTTTGTTTATAAAGTTGAGATTTTGTTCCAGCTTGGTTGCTTCTGCCTTTCAAACATGGCGTTCATCTGGCCGAACATTATCGAGTTGCTGGTTATCTGGGATAGACCTGGCCTGGGGAAATACAGCTGGAGGCTGTGGAAGGGTATAATCCTCATTGCCGTTGGAATTGTCTTCTTCGTTTGCGGGACTATAGTCAGCGGTAGAGAACTCTTAAAGATTTTTGAAAAATAAATGGCTGAATGAATTAAAGCAGTTTATTTCTTTTTACACAAAGAAAGTGGAAAAAGTAGGTTTCAGGAGCTATGATACTGACAGTAAATACGACGTTGGAATAAACGTCGATGTTATCACCTAGCACCTAGCTTTTGAAACCTACTATAAATAGTAAATAAAGGTAAATAAAATCTACATAATATATTCTAAAGATAATTTTACTTACTTACTGAATAGTTTTTAAACATTGAGTCTTAAATTGAATCTTAAATTCTATATTATAAATTTTCTATCAAACCCCTCAGGTTAGAGAAAGTACCAGCTACGAATAATAGTAATCCTATAAGTAACACAAATAGATTTTTCCAGAGTCGCCACTTGTATCTGCCAAGTCCAGGGCGCTCCCATATCACAAGGAGATCTATAATGGCCGGAAATATGAAACCCATGTTAGACAAACAGAATGCTCCTAGCTGAAAATAAAAAATAAAAAGCATTAGGATTTTGGTTTAGGGCAGGGCAGTTGGCAGTGGTATTTGATATTATTTGAAATAATCAACTAGTATTTTACTAAGTTATAAATGTGACAGGTGATGATGACATCGTCGGACAAATATGATGTTACAAGAATCTTAGAACTAATCTTGGGGTCTGCGGGTTTCCTCACGATACTTTCCTTCACCGTTCATAAATATGACAAACTTAGCTTAGGTAGGTCAGACACTACACTACTCAATTCTAATAGGTAACCTTCGTCTGGTATTACAATAAATTAACTCAGTTGGACATCAAAAACCCTACCAAAGAGATACACAAATTAAATAAAGTACAATGGAAGATTATTACTATATACCTACTCTCCCCTACATTCAGGAAGAAAAATATAAAAATAAAAGCATTGCTTACCAGTCCCATCAGATTGCCTATATTAGGAAAGGCGATAGCTATGGCAGTAATGACAACAATGAAGGCGCCTCTGTAGACGCGCTCCCAAATCCAGTGCTTCTTGGGGTCGTGTTTCTTCGACACGTAGTACCAGACGAGGTTGAAGGGAGCCCAAAAGTTCAGGGCGAACGTGATGAATATCATGAAACCCATCAAGCATTTCAGAATGGTTGGGAATCTGAGAATGAAGAAGTATACATACAGTTAATAAGTCAAGCACTGCGTGGTTCTAAGATTCTTGGTTTGAGATAGGTAGGAGAGTAGAAGTTATAGTAGAATAAAATAAAGTAAAATAAAACTTATCTCGTAGAAGTTGATTGGCCAATTAAAATTGACAATTTATCGTTTAAAATAGTCAAGGCCTTGAAAAGTCTAATGCTGTTGGTCTTAGAGAACACCACGTGAGAAACAAGCATATAAAGTTTAGTAAAGTTTTGAGCATGTGGGATATATTTGAAAATCTAAATACTTATTAACGACTTGATCACTATGCTCCTTATACGGCCGCCGTTGTCACAAACAATTTTCGTAGAAATAAATAGAAATCTTCTTACATTTCTGAAGGGAAGTTTAGGGTCACAGGTGAGATACAGTTTTCTCCGAAACCCCAGTATCCAAAAAATCCAACCACCATTAGAAAACTAACCACCACTGCCATGCCTGAAAATAATAAAATTAGGAATTTATTTAGTCTAGTCTGTGCAGTCAAAATTGATCTAACATTTGATTTGTGATCTAACAAAATGACTTGACTTGTGTGTTGACGGTACCTATATATATTTGATTATTTACTAGCGGCCCGCCCCGGCTTTGCACGGGTGCAATACTGATACTAAAAACTTCCTTTTGAATCACTCTATCTATTAAAAAAAACCGCATCAAAATCCGTTGCCTAGTTTTAAAGATTTAAGCATACATACGGATATAGGGACAGAGAAAGCGAATTTGTTTTATACTATGTAGTGATAGTGATATGTAGTGATTATTATTCATTGTCATCATTATCAATTGACTATTATGAGTTATTATGATTTCTAAATGGTCAAATTCTTTGGACGATCTGGTAGTTTTTAGTTTCTGGTCTTGTTTTTGAGGATCATGGGCATAACTTATAGATTTCCCTCAATCATATTATAGGCATATTGTGAATGTCTGCATGTTGTCCAAAACCACATGACAACATCAAAAAATATAGATATTACAATAAAAAATGCTCACCACCACACAACACTTTCGGGAACTGTGTTGGGTCTTTCATGTTGTTTTCAATCGGCAAAGATACTCCCACCCCTTCCATGCTGAAGACTACGATGCCACTGAACTCGAAGAACCCAATGACCCCTTTCCAAGCAGGAACGGTCGAGATAGGCGGTGCTACTTGAAGACTGTACCATACTGTTGCTACAACGCAGATTACTAAAAATTACAAAGGTATCAACTTTGATCGCTCGCTCGCTCTGAAGCGCTCGTAGCCCTGTGTTTGTAACGATCACACTGGTTAAGCAAAGTTAGGTGCGGTCAGTCAGTGTATGTGGCATTTATAGTACGAGCGCTTTCGTGTTTCGGAAGGCACGTTAAATTGTTGGTCCCGGTCCGCCATGTCAGATACCCCCTTGGGTGGCTTGAAAAATTCTGACTGTTAAGTGGCCACTAGCTTGACACCATCTTCCAATCCGCGGTGGGTTCGCATGGTAGATTATAGCCCATACTTCCTCATGTGTGAGGAAAGACCCTTACCTCAACAGTAGGCTGTTACGGGTTTATGATGATCAACTTTGATTGCAGTAGAAAATACCAACATTACTGCTTTACTGATTATCAATTTTGCAGTAGTTAAGAGATATGATGAAAAAACTTTGAAGTGATACTAAATTCTCATTGATTTTCTTTTAGGTTTTCTGTGTCTTCCTACTATCGCTATTGAGGCCAGTTAGTGCATTGATACAAATTTCATCATCATCATCATCAAATCTATTATGGACTTGTTACTGCGACTCACCTATAAACAAATCAGCTAGCAAAGTAAAGGGAGCCAGATACTTCAATGTTGTTATCATACAGAGCAGCAGTATTGGCACCAGCAAAGCTAGAACATACAGCCTTAGTCGGCTCAGGTCTTCTTGGACTTCCACCGTCCCTTCCACCAGCTGTTCAATGGTCTTCGCGATGATGATCTGGTAGACGCAGCAAGCTCCAAACAGGTCTATACATATTGTTATGTCTACGGCATATCTGTGGAAAGATATCGTTAAGCTTTAACAGACGGTCTGATGTTCTGTTAGAAGTCAGCTCACGTCTCATGAAAGGGACCTATATTCATCGACGACGGGTTAAAGCACGTACCAATGACTTAAAAATAAGTTTTTTGTCAAACGCCTACAAACTGCAAGTGCAGTTTGTAGGCGTTTGACTGAATACTCATTGTATTAAGGTCACAGCATAAACATGAACTCGAAAAGGGATTGTTACCGTATCGCCTTTTGCCTCATCGTCAACAAGGCTTCAACCTAACATAAGCACGTATACCAAAGCGGACCAGCAGCTTTCATACGTCATCTCAATTACGGCTCGCTGGCCGCTGGTTGACCTAAGAGACGTGAGTGACCGTTGTGACCTACCCGATCCTTGAAGTTGAAAAAAAATGCACTGGTGAAAAATGGGTACTTCCAGGAATAGAAATCTTTTGCTACTTCGTATATAAGGCATGGGCGTATATTTATTTATGTAACTTCAGCACAGGGAATTTCGATACCCGTAATTAGGATAATGATACACATTTCATGAATTACCGGAACCATTTGCCGTATTTCCTTAAACTCGGGAACGGTCCGACTTCTAACGATGCCTCCGCGAGGTCTGGGTATGACATCTCTGTTATATGCAGCCTCTGGTAGAGAGTTTGTGCTGATTTCACTAAAATCTGTAATTTAAAAGTTGTAATGTTATTTGTCTGTATTGTAATGTATTGATCTGGTAACAATGATTTGAATGATTGAATTTTTTTACTCGAAAATTGTGATCCATCTACCAATTGATATACATATATTAAAATATAAACTTACATGTAAACAGTAGGTTATGTAGAATCCGAAGACTATTGTAACGGCCATTGAGGTCCAAAGACCACATTTCATATACGCCTCGTGTATGCCAAGGATGCCACCTCCAAGGCACCCTTTTATCAAGTGACCGGTGGACTCTAATATGCTGAAATAAAGTTTAATGTCATTATCTTCAAGCAGTAAACTACAGAACAGAAAAACCGGCCAAGTGCTTTAAATACAGAATACAATAAAGTAGTACCTATATTACAATAAATTAGCATACCTACGGAAGTAAAATAACAAATGCCTCGGTAGACTATTGTGTACGGAGGCAAAGCCGAGGTCTACAAACATGTGATCCCAGGCTTTCTTATTTACTTCCTGAGCCGAGGTGTGTAGGTATACTTTTTCCCTATCGAAGGAGGCGGAAAGCGGCAACTATGTTTAGCGCAGCGGGCCGAAATTGCCGCTTTCCGCCCGGATACATGAAAAGACAGTTTTTTCTTCTGAGGAACGGAGCCCCAAATACCTACGTAAGTTAACATAATAATATATTTCGACATTTAGTTTTACAATGGCTTAACATTATGTATCTCAATTTCATTGTTCTACTTGACGACTTCATATCTGATCAAGGTCATTTCAGTTGTGAGTACAAAAATGATACCGTTGTCATATTGAGTGTTATGAGATGTTAACGAGACAATTTAAATGTCCTCAAGAGACATTGTACACTACCGGTCTATAGTAAAGGCCACTTTGCTACAAAATTAAATTTACATTACAAGAAAATAAAAATGAAAGTGTATTTATTTCTGTAGGTAATTGCTAATTAATATAAAATAAAAATATAATCTCACGCCTTTTTTATCCCCCAGGGGGTAGGCAGAGGTATTCCATTACTGGATATACCCACATTTCACGAGATATATTGGACCCCTAAACGTGATAGGTGGTGAGCGCATCGCCGGACCTAATTGCTAACCATTGCTAATTACACTTAGAAAAGTCAGTCGTCTAATAACAAGGCACTTTGAACTTGGCCATGAAGATTGGCTAAATGTAAACAGCCGCCCATCTCCACCGACGAGTTGCTGGTTCCAAATGCAGTATCCCGGGAAGAACCAGCAAGAAACTCAAGGGCACCTCTTTTTAATATCATGTCTTACTAGTAAGAATAGTTTGTTAACGTAGGTACATTAAATGACTGTTAAAGCAATAATCTTAAGCCTTCAACCATGTCACCTGTCGACATAAGTTTCAAATTCTAATAATCAGCACCCCTAGATAAATTACGCGATATATCTAATTCGAAACCGCTTTAAAAAAAAACCGTTGATCCCTATTCTCTATACGCAATTTTGAGTCGTAGTTCAAATCGCAAATGTCAAATTGAATGTTAAATCGTAACCAAATAAGATAGATGTTTAAAATGACATAACACGAGCAGTAATATGGTTTCGTAATAAAAGTCGTTTTTGGAGTGCGTCGATAAGCTACTTCGTTAAAAAAAATTAAAGTATTTACTTACTTGGTAGGTTTTGCGATGCATCTCTTTGCGACGAAGTCGAAGGGCTCTTTTTCTGAATAAAGTGTATATTTTGACTTCTTTTCGTCCCCATAACTCATCGGAGGGGGCTGCGGCGGCGGTTTCATGGTCGGGTCTTGAGATTCTATTTGGGGTTGTGTGTGGTTTATCTGAAATCAAAAAGTTACATACATATTTATCACTAGAGAATTCGCTTTGGTCAATCAACATTTAAATATAGCCTACTACGTTCACCCGCGTATAAGTTCCGTTTCCGTGAAAAAAATAATGCCCATATTGTTACTCCTAGAGAAGTAAGCTTTCCATTGGTGAAAAAATTTTTGAAATTGGTCCAGTAGTTCTTTTTTGATTCGTTAAAAACATAGAAAAATACAAACCTTTCCTCTTTATTATTAGTGTAGATGTAGACATAGTCCGGAATAATTTAGTTTTCTATTTATAAATATTTAAAAAAAAAAGCAAACTATATTGTTCATGCTTCCCCAACGCAGAAGTACTCCATTTGTCCAAATAGGTACCCATAGACGTGACATAATTATAATAGTGAGTCTTCTATCGGACCACCGGCCGGACCGGGGTGTAGGTACACAATCCTCAGAATCAATTCCGGGCCCTGCGGCGGGTTTCCTCATGTTTTCCTTCACCGTTGAGCATGTTTATCACTAAACATGTAGGTGTGTTTGTAAAACTCATAAGACGAACATGCCCTAGCCAGGTTCATTATTGCCGAAGATGACATCCACCCTAAGGTTGTCTGGAAGAAATCGCTTAAAGCGATAAGACCGACCATTGTACTTTTTTTTCATTGTGTCACTTGTTGCATATTTTTATTGGTGTACAATAAAGAGTTCATCGTTACTTGCTTATTACCTCAACCTTACAAATAAATACACAATTTTACCTCTACTTCCAGAAATGGAGTACAGAGGCTATAATTTTCCCACGGGAACGGGACTTACGCTGTAGATACTAGTATTGTATGGTACATACTAGTATTGTACTTATATGTGATAGAATTTTAGACATAAATAGGCATCATTACAGTTTTTCAAGGGTCAGTAAGTAACGCCCATATAACGCCTACCAAGAAGAGAAATAAATTACAGTCGCTAGATAATTTGCAAACCAGTCTATAACAGCCGCATCAAAACAACGGGTTAGTAGTTATTACTGGTCGTTAGGACTTGAAATTGGCTGTTAAAATATGATGCAAATAAGAACAAAAAACCCGACTACGTGTGAAATGTGTAATAGGAAAAAATCATAGATTTTTAGAATAATCGATTATTATTTTAAAATAATCAAATTTAATAATCGATTTTTTAAATAGAAAATAATCGATTATATTTTTAAATAATTTATAATACGAAAAAAAATATTAATTGGTATTGTTTTCGTACCTAAACCTAATCGATTTTTAATAAAAAAAAAATCTAATATCGATTATTAATAAAAAGAGAAAAATTGATTTCTAATTAATCGTTTTTTTTTCGATCAATATCACATCCCTAGAAGAAACTGACCGACTGATTAGCTGCAGTCGATCAGCCCATTAAACCACTGGGTTTTATCTTGGTTTTATACATAATTTCATGCTTCTAGAGCAATAGAGGTTCTTTAAAAAACGTAACTGCACTAAGAAGGGATTTTTGACAATTCCGAAGGGAACGGAAAAAAACGGATTCAACGCTGGCAACGTCGCGGGTAACCCGCGAGTATGCTTACAAACGTACACTGCTTTTGGTGGAGTCAGGTAAAAATAGCGTATATCGTGTTAGAACGTAACAGCTGTGATAAAGTTTATTGCACCCATTTTAAGAGATTAACTAGTAAACAATTCTCAGGCTTGCAAACAAGACACACTTATCAAAAGACTACGAAATTTAAATCCCTCTATTATTAAATAAATATTTTTAATGTCTGTACCATTTAATATAAATACATACACACATATGCCTTTTTCCCGAAGGGGTAGGCAGACACAACAGCCCGCCACCTGCTACGATCCTGGCATACCTCACGCGCCTCATCCACATCCATCAATCGGTTCATACAAGCTCGTCGGTTTCGGGTACTCTTTATCTGGCTTTTTTCAATACATCGCCGATCTGGTCGATGTAGGTCGCCCTCTGCCGACTCGGCCACTCACAGTCCCCTTATATATTTGTCTTGTTAGACGCCTTTCATCCATCAGCTCGATTTGTCCAAACCATCTGAGCATTCCTTTCTCAATTTTAGTCACTACATCATCATTTAATATAATGTCTGTTTTATTATGTAGCAGCTGACCTGTAGCGTAGTTGCCCACGTAGATCCAGATTTTTTTCTGTTGGACAGGTCTCATTAACAACAAAGTTTTAACGTAACCTGATAATCGATATGGCAGCGCATAAAATACAAACAAACAAACATTCGTTTGTAGGTATATATATTAGATAAAAATATAACATATTAAAAATTACAATAAATATGTAGTTTTTTACCGAATACGGTCTCACTAGTGATCACTCATTTTCATATTTTTTTTATCAAATATGTTAAAACTACCAGTTCGTCATCTAACACAGTAATCGACACTGGGAACTGGTTTACGAGTGCCTCTTGCGCACCGAAGTGCGAATACCACAATATTTACCTGTTAACATATATTATTTATACCGGAGTAAACCTAATGTTACTTGTTTATCCTTATACCAAACGTAGGCTGGAAAGTCCTCTGCTAAGACTGGGTTCTCCCGTTAAGAATAAGGTATTCTTTGCGAGTAGAAAACTTGTACACATTCAGTCATGAGTAATAAATAACTAAATCGCAAAAAGAAGTATGCTAAACTAGTAGTTATGTACGACTAAACGATAAATTGTTTCAAAATAAAACACATTTTCATAAAAAGATTGTAAACAACAGGTAATCAAAACGTTATATCAACTTTTAGTTAGGTAGATAATTATTGTTTCGATTATATTAATGTGGAATAAATGTATACCTAATTTTATCAGTTTATTGGTTAGATAATTTAGAACAAATTGTAGTACAACTTAAGATGTTTAAAAAAATGTGACAATGTATAATAAGTATATGTTATGGCTCGTGACTACAGCAGAATAATAATATAGTTTTTCCGTATAATGCTGTCTCTAGAATTGAGAGAAGCAGGCCTACTCTCTTAGAGCATCTTTGAATATCCGACAATGTCAAATGAATTTTGGTTACTATTTAACTAAGGCATTTGCAATGACAAAAACAAAGTTATCTTTTAAAACTTTTCATGCAATACCCTCGTTCTGATGCAAACACTTGTAGTCGCAGTAGTAGTGCATAGACTTTTACAGTGGTAACCCCGACGTGATGTGATATCATATCGAATCACAGATGCTAAAGTGGCACTGTATCATAAATAAATCATTCGGACAATTTCAGAAAGTATTTTTAGCGTGCCTGTTGTCACCTACGCCACCTTTACACTGGCAGAATTTTTAAAAAAATAACTTTAATTAAAAAAAAAAAAACGACTTCAAACAGGAAACTAAGAAAGTAAAAAGCACTAGACGCCACTACGACTTTCGAAGGTTTCCCTCGATTTCTCTGGGATGCTATAATCAGATCCTGGTTTCCTTATCATGATACAACCGTTGGAATATCACCTTTCCAACAAAAAAAGAATCATCTAAATCGGTTCATAAACGACGAAGTTATCTGCGAACACATAAAAAAAACAGTCGAATTGAGAAACCTTATTTTTTGAAGTCGGTTTAAAAACACTTGCTATCTACTAATTATTAAATAGAAAAAAAAACACGGGTTGCACTCCGGGAGTGCCAGCAGAAGTGAAAACTTGATTATCGATTTCGGTGTTACAACACTACTCTGCAACCGTCTTACGGTTCACACGTGACCTGACGCGAGTTTCACAGTTTTTACCCATCCCACAAAAGTGCTCAACGCCGCTAAGGAAGTTTTCACGTTAAAATATGGAATTGTACACCTACGGCTAAACGATTGACTTAAGTATCTTCGGGGGTTTCCCCCAATCTTAGTGGGTATTTCCATAAATTGAATACCTCTTCCGACCCCCTCGGGAATAAGTTCGTAAACAAATTTATTTCTTAGTTCTAAGAGTATGATTAAAGCGTGATAGGTATCGAAAACCGTAGTATTTTTGCATTTAAAACATAGCACGAGATAATTTATCAGCTCTATTCATCTAATTTAACACATGGCTGTGCAAAAGACTTACCAATGAATTTGTATGTTTGTATTATAAATCTAGCACCTGCTAATAGCTGCAACGACTTATATACTTCTATTGTTATTTATATACCTATCTAATAAAATTGTAACTAGCCGATCTCTATACCTACATATAGGCCTTCACATGTAGATAATCAGTGAGGCTCGGGTTCGAACCTGGCATGTAGGTACCAATGAGTTTTTCAAAAACTTACGTACCTACATATTCATCACTAGCTCGACGGTAAAGGAAACCCGCAGGTCATGAGCGGGGGAAACCGCGTAGAACCGCTAGTCTTATATAAAAAAAGAAACTGACTGACTGACGCACAGCCGAAACCGCTGGGTCTAGAAACATGTTTTGCACAAAGATTTCAGAAATGTCATAAGTGAGCACTAAACCAGATTTTTGGTAATTTCCAGAAACAGGTTTCTTGCAGGCGACGCCGCTGGACACCCTGCAAATATTTTATCAACCGACTTCAAAAAGAAGGAGGTTATCAGTTCGTCTGTATGTTTGTTTTTTTATGTTTGTTACCTCAGAACTTTCGACTGGGCGAACCGAATTGGATGATTCTTTTTTTTATTTGCAAGCTGGTGCTTCCAGATTCGTCCCATTAAAAAAAAAACATTTTAAATGCTGACAACGGCATCCATGAGAAAACCATATAAGTTGAAGTCGGTTTTTTATTTTTTTTTCGAGTTCTATTTTATGATAAATCAAATTTACTCACGTGTTGCGTATTCATTTCCATATCACAATAATGTTGCTTACACAACCGGTCGCTTCACAGTTCTCGGTTCAATTAAAGTGTCTTACCATCTTCCGTGACGGCCTTGGCGGTGGAACACGGATACTGAGTAATAGGAATTTTGTCTCAATTTCTAATGAGAATTTTTAAAAATGTAAGAAAAATCTCTATCTTAGAGTATGAACTTATAACACTTGTTACCTCTTAGAAAGTCCTGCTACTCAACTGAATGGTGATGCTTAAAATATAATTAGGACTATTAAACGCAAACTATTAACGCAAGGTATTAAAACAATAAATTTAAATAAAAATATGTTCTTTGAGACCTCATTATGACTGCCGACACATTCTGACTGAGACATTTAATCTAACAGCGTAAGAGCAACGATATTTTTATAGGTAGAAGTCTAGATAAATAGCGTCAATACCAGGTAAATATGTTTTACCTAGAACGTTCATTTAGAAGTATTTCAAAAAACAAATCAGAAAACCATTTATATAATATTTCCATGTTTTTGGTATAAAATTGCAGATTTGGAAAGGAACGAAGCAAAGACGTTTAAAGAAAAAGTTTCTATCTCCTAGAGAATGATTTTCTTCCAACCCCTTTGGAACGAAATTTCTAGCTGAGTTGTTGCCAATATGTGATATTTAACTAATCATAATTTAATACAAAAGTTGACTATATTGGCAAAATAATGCATGAACAAAAACTTGTTTTTGTTTAGTAAACAAAGTAGAAAAAAGCTTCGTGCCATGATGCTCACATTCGTGTTATTATTAACAGCTCTTCTTTTAAATTTTAGAAACGAATGTTGCTGATAAAACTTTATTATTTTCCTTAAAAAGATTCGCATCCGCCGCACCGTACGCTGGACTTGAAGATTTATATCAAAATTAAAACAACAATAAATGGTAAACATAATAAACATATTCTTGGACATTGCTCTACAACACAGCAATGTCATAAGTTACGGACTTACGACTAATACGTATATGCTCATGCCTTCCCGAGATGGTTGGCAGAGATATTCCATTTCTGGCAATACTGGTAAATAAACGCCAGTCTATTTTTTGGTCCGACGACGGGCTCACCAGTTTAGGGGTCCTAAAAACACAAATGAAAAGTTGGTATATTTATTATTATGAAGGGAATACTTCTGCCTACGCCCCCGGGATACAGGCGGGTGTTTTTTTCGGAAGCTGATGTAAGGTGAGCCGATGATACAATTCTAGGATTTATGGGTATTCTCACTGTGTTTTATTCCAACATCGAATTTGAATTGAATCATACTAAAAACTAATGTGTGCATCTGGATTGAGGGCCCACTTTTTAAATTATTGCGAAACGAAATGATACTTACAGGGCATTTACTTAAAATTTTGTAAAACCTAAAGCAAAGATTCTTAAATTTCTTAAACGTGAATCAAAAGAGTTATGGTCAAATAGCTTGGGCCCTCAATCCTGACGCCTGCATAAAACGGCATAGTCGAATCTCAGAAAGTACTATCCCTGGGATAATAATTTTTATTCGAGTATTTAGTTAGGAATTTGTTAAATACATTAAGAAATTGTCAAGTCTTAAGAATGCGACAATACAGATTTATGGCGGTTTAGCTTGGGCCCTCAATTCAGCAATTTTGATATTGTAGAATCAGCAAAAAATATGAGTTTTTCTAAGGAAAGATATTAATACGACTTTAATATATTTGAGTTCTATATCTCGGAAAATTTGTTAAAAAGAAATAACGACACAAAAGTTAATTGTTAAAAAGTTATTGAAATTCGTATTTTTTCAAAACGTCTGAACTGAGGGCCCAAGGTTTTTGTCAGTATTGACTAGACTAAGCTTTCTACACTACCGCACTTTAGGCTAAGTATTTTAACAAATTCTTAACTAAAAGGCTACAAAGCGTCCATTCTTCTAAATGCCGTACTTTAGGAGAAAATTGATTTTCGATGTTTTATATGAGAAAATTCAGTAGGGTGACCATAATGTTTATCGTAAGTATAAACAAGTATTCGTTGTGATCATGTAAGTAGTATTTTGTAAAGCGCAGATACAATATATATAATTATACAACGCGTAACAGAAAAAGCGCAATTCCTCATACACCCCGGTTAGTAAATTAATATAAAAAAAGATGCAATCGAACTTTAGTTGTGTCCAATTTTCTTAAATATCGTTCTATAATAGTACGATTTCAATAGATAGCATTAAATTCAGCTATGCTAATTCATTTTTCGAAAAAATTTAACACATATTAAAAATAGATGAAATCGAATATGTAGTCGATACTGAACAAACTGATTTCAGGAATTGCACTTATTCTGTTACATATTGTATATAATATATAAAGCTCGATATAATTATATACGATTAGCTGTGCTGTGCCTTCACCTACGTATGCGTGGAAAAATAAAATAAGAAAGTGCCAATAATCAATGAAATTATGTACCTATTGGACGTATTAAAATTATAACCCTGTATATTAACAACTAGCATTGCTTTGCGGTTTCTTCCGCGTAGTTCCCGTTCCCGTGAAAATACGGGAATAAAATATAGCCTTTGTTACTCCCTGGTAATGTATCTTTCCATTTTTAAAAGAACTTTTTAAATCGGTAACGTGGTTTAGGCCTGTTCCCGTGGGAAAATTATAGCACATGTTACTCCCAGAAAAGTACGCTTTCCACTGGCAAAACATTTTTTTTAAATCGGTAAAACCGGTAGTATTGGAGCCTTTTTAATACAAAAAATCAAAAAATTCCTTAATCCAATATATTCCAGTTCCCGTGGGAATATCAAAAAATCTCTTCATAGCGGTTGCCTACGATATATAAGACGCCTACATAACATATTAGAAATTGCGGGTGCCCATCGGCGTTTCCTGCGCGGATCCGGTTTATTCCCGTTCCCGTGGAAATTTCCAAAAATCTCTTCATAGCGGTTCTCTAAGATATACAAGACACCTATATTTCAAGTTTCTAGGTGTTATCGATTTCTTTTTTCACCTGTTTTTATATTTTCCCGTGGGAATGAGATATTTTTCTGGAATAAAGAGTACCCTAGATGTTGACCCGGGTACTCAGTTATATCCATACCAAATTTCATCAAAATCCGTCTAGTAGTTTTTGCGTGATGCGTGCACAACCAGACAGACAGACAGACAGATATAGACAGACGGACAGACAGACAGACACAAATTTAAAAAGATGTTGTTTTGGTATCTATATCGATAATTATATAGACTAGATAAAATAGACTCGTTAAAATTTTCAAAAACATTTCATATAAGTACAGCCACGGCCCCGTTAGAGTTTTGTTTTATGTATAGATAACATTTTTACATATTTAGCTTACAAATAAGGGTACTCACCTTAATTTGTTTTTAACAAGAAAATAAAAATAATATGAAACCCTGCCAAAATCTTTATTATTTTACATTATAATCTGCCAAAACATATGAAATTGTATGTATATAATTATATTATACTATCACTAATATGAGTCAAAACCCGAAATACACAGCAAAATGAAAATTAAACAAAAAACATGACGGGAACGCGCGTACGTCAGGCGTCAAAAATACGAATACTATGATAACCATTTAAATAACACCCTATAATAATTATTGGATCACACAAAACGTAATCGCTTCCGACAACAACTATTCGCTTATGAAATATCTTATATGAGGATACATGCTGATTTGTCTCAAAAAAGTAACAAAATCATATACACCCTACTGAATTTTCTCATATAAAACATCGAAAATCAATTTTCTCCTAAAGTACGGCATTTAGAAGAATGGACGCTTTGTAGCCTTTTAGTTAAAAATTTGTTAAAATACTTAGCCTAAAGTGCGGTAGTGTAGAAGGCTTAGCCTAGTCAATACTGACAAAAACCTTGGGCCCTCAGTTCAGACGTTTTGAAAAAATACGAATTTCAATAACTTTTTAACAATTAACTTTTGTGTCGTTATTTCTTTTTAACAAATTTTCCGAGATATGGAACTCAAATATATTATAGTCGTATTAATATCTTTCCTTAGAAAAACTCATATTTTTTGCTGATTCTACAATATCAAAATTGCTGAATTGAGGGCCCAAGCTAAACCGCCATAAATCTGTATTGTCGCATTCTTAAGACTTGACAATTTCTTAATGTATTTAACAAATTCCTAACTAAATACTAGAATAAAAATTATTATCCCAGGGATAGTACTTTCTGAGATTCGACTATGCCGTTTTATGCAGGCGTCAGGATTGAGGGCCCAAGCTATTTGACCATAACTCTTTTGATTCACGTTTAAGAAATTTAAGAATCTTTGCTTTAGGTTTTACAAAATTTTAAGTAAATGCCCTGTAAGTATCATTTCGTTTCGCAATAATTTAAAAAGTGGGCCCTCAATCCAGATGCACACAAAACTAATAAGATAAGTGATGGCCCTGATGGGAGTGAGTAGGTACCTCTTAAGCATAAGGCCTGGGATCTATTCCGATCGAGGTCATGTACTGCAAATAATTTTCAAAAATATACTTTTAAAACTCCCATCACTTATTAGTTTTTAGTATAAATGAAATCAGTATAAAGGCGAAAAGGTTAAAACAGACACACTTGTGCTGCCCTTGAGTTTCTTGCTGGTTCTTCTCGGGGTACTGCATTTGGAACTAGCAACTCGTCGGTGGAGATGGGCTGTTTACATTCAGCCAATCTTCATGGAAGAGTTTAGAGTGTCTTGTTATTATACTATTGCCCTTTCTAAGAATACTTTTTGTACCTACAGAAAATAAACACCAGAACTGAACCATATTTACTGCAAATAAATAAATCCTCGGTTTCGGCTTTTCCGTAGTCGTTTTAAGCGTTAAAAATTCGCATTCGTTTTCACAAGCATAACATGCAGTACTGTAATACAAAGTCGTGTGGTATTTTACATATTCATAAGCGTGTGTACTTAGTTATGGAGATAATACTTTCGGTTAATTATCTCTACAAACTGTTTCTTATCTTTAGTATTTATTTACGGAGCTAAGAAAACGTGGAAGGTTATTTTGTTTTCACACATTCAGTATCACCTTGCTATAATATTGAATTTACTGTTATCCTGTTGAAACAAAGTGTTTATTTACCAACAAAAAAACTATTTTTCTACAAAACTAATAAAAAAAGGACAAGTGCGAGTCGGACCCACACAGGAAAGGTTCCGGACTACTGAAACATATTTAACATTAAATATCGAAAGAAAAAAACACGGTAGTATTTGTATTTGGGCCTATTATCTCAGTTTTATTAATTGTGGTTATAGCGACAATAGGAATACATATTCTATGACAACGTTCTTCTCGGGGTACTGCATTTGGAACCAGCAACACGTCGGTGGAGTTGGGCTGCTGTTTACATTTATCCAATCTTCATGGACGAGTTTAAAGTGCCTTGTTCTTAGATTATTGACCTGTCTTATGTGTACTTTTTTTGCAGGTGTCCATGGGCGACGGTAGTCACTTACTATCAGGTGACCCGTCTGCTCGTTTGCCCACTTTTTTCTTATAAAAAAATAAATCAATTAGATACGGATCCACGAAAATGACCTCTAGAGAACCACGTGGAAATAGTGCCTAGAGCGCAAAGTTTTATGATACTATTTTTCCTCTTTGAGTAGTCGGTCTGATCATTTGACAGTCATAACTGCCAGCGCTTACCTTACCACTACACGTCACCGTCATTTTCCGTGTTTATAGTTTACTAGCTATTTTCCGTGAATAATTAATTAAATTATGGGAAAATGTAGCTTATGTCATCTAACGAATATATTGATTCATCAAAATCGGATGAGTAGTAGGCATCACGGTGCGATGGAACGAACTGATTTTGATACAACATTTACTGACGATGAAGTTGGCTGGTGCTGCCTACGCCACAAGCCGTCTATGGCTATCTCGGTACTGAAGAAACCATTTTTGTTTTGTGAACAAAAGGTGGCGTTAGTAGTAGATTATTGGGTATTAGAATGTATCGAAATGATTAATCATGAATTAAAAAGATTAAAAGATAAAAAGATAAAAAAGATAAAAGATTTTTATTCAGGAAGAGCAATACAGAACACTATTTATCAATGGTATCCACACTAGGCTGGGCCTGTATCGTGGATGCCCGTACATCAATAACAAAACTACATAATTTACTGGTCAGTATTACGTACAGCAAGAAAATAACTCGATATAATTCTAAAGAACATGTATGTGTATGCGTAGGTGAAAGTGCCTGTGGGGGGTGTAAGTGTGTAGGGGTGTGTGTGTGTGTGTGTATGTCAGTCGTCTATGCGATTACGATTACGATACGATTCTCAAAAAATCCTCAGACTGTTGATAAGTCCAGACAAGCAGGGCCTTCGATATTTTGATATTAGCTTCAAACACATTTAATTGTTTAAAATTAATCTTCTTCGATAATTTATTATATAAATATGGAAACAAAAATTTTTGAAACCGACGGGCGAAAGAACTTCGGATGGGGGGGATTGGAAGCCTAAAGACACGTTGTTTTAATAAGTCAGGGTACTCCTGAGAAGAGATAACACGTTTATGCATTCGCAAAACCACCCTCAGCAGATATAGCCTGCGGACGCTAAGAACTTGAGCCTCTTCGAAAAGTAATGATGTGGGGAATCGTCGAGGTTTCCTCAAGGATACCTTGAGCACAGCTCTTTGAGCTCTCTCGAGTACAATTAGGGTTGAGGAACTCGCACCACCCCACACACAGATGCAATAATTAACGAGAGACTGTACAAGAGCCAGGTAAACAGTTTTAAGGAGCAATCCATCAGTAGCATCACGGAGAAGCTTCATGGTGTGTATCATCTTACGCACACGCCCTGCTGTAAGCGTCATATGGTCTTTGAAGTTGAGCTTCTCATCAATGATGATTCCTAGATATTTAACGGAACTCGTCCTTTGTAAGACTGGGCAGTCGCAACAGTGGCCGATACAGTGGTATTTATGCACAACGGTCATAGGAGGTTGAATAGGAGCGGAAGCAGAAGTTTTGTATTCATATAAACACTGACTTTTGGAAGCATTAAGGGTTAAAAGATTGCTATCAAGCCATTTCTTCACAGAGTTAATGCCAGTTTGTGAGACAGAGGAAACCTCCACCCAAGATTTTCCGTGGAAAATTATAGCAGTGTCGTCAGCGTAGCAAAGAATCTGTGCATTCTGAAGCTGAAGGGACAATAAGTCGTTTATATAAACGAGAAAAAGCGTAGGTCCGAGGATGCTACCCTGTGGAACACCAAAAGATACATTGCGGTAGCCACTTACTTGTCCACCAACTCTAATAGACTGTCGTCTACCCGTCAGATAACTGGCAAACCAATTATAGGTGGACCCACGAACACCGAAAACATCCAGCTTCTTCAAAAGTATGGGAATCGAAACCGTATCGAAGGCCTTGGCTAAATCTAGAAACACACCAATACAATTCCGACCCCCATCCAGATGAGAAGAAACAGTACCCGTAAGGAGCAAGGCCGCATCCTCAGTAGACTTACCTTGACGGAATCCGAATTGACGGTCAGAGATCAGATTGTTAGATTCCAGGTATTTGACTAGCCTAACATTCACAATACGCTCCAGAAGCTTGGAGAAATTACCGAGGAGAGAGATTGGCCGGTAATTGTTAGGTTCATCCTTTGCACCGGATTTATAAATAGGAGACACGGTAGCAACCTTCCAAGAACCCGGAAAGATACCAGATTCGATACTCAGGTTGAAGATTGCTGCAAGTGGTGTCGCAATTTCTGAAGCAACATATTTAACCATGCGATTTGAAATGCAGTTACCACCCGAGGCGCTATCAGGATCAAGTTGGTGGATGAAGCTCTGAACCTCAATAGGATCCGTGGGGGTGATGAAGAATGAGTTTGCAGCTGATGAGGTCATTTTCAATTTGAAAGCAAGAGACTCTTGAGTCTCATTTTGTTCCTTAAGAGTTTCATTAGCAAGGCTAATTCCGACTGACGAAAAAAAATCATTGCAATGGTCTAAAGATTCTTTGACTGTATTCCGTAGTGTTAGCAACTCCTCTGCAGCTACATTTGGGGAGACTCGATGCGTAATTCTATTAATAGTCTTCCAAAGTTTTTTAGGGGAAGTCATGTGTTTTGTGAGCTGATTGCTGTCATACTCTGCTTTAAGTTTTCTAATTAGCGAAATATAAAAGTTTCTGTATCTAGTATACACAAGTTTTTTCATTGGATCAGTTGGATACTTGCGACACTCCAAATGGAGTCTGTCCTTTTGCCTAGAGCATCTCAATAGCCCGGGTGTCATCCAAGGTTGTATAGTAAACTTACTACGACTAACTCTCATCTCTACAGTATGCCTTGAGACTGCTTCTGAGAATATATTAGAAAATTCTGTAACAGCCTCTTCTACCGAGAGACAATCAATAACAGATTTCCAGTCCATGTTCGCCAGATGTGTTTTTAAACGTTCGAAGTCAACTTTGAAAATTTTGCGACTCCGCTGTGAAGGTTTCTTCATCGTTACCGATATTCCAGCCATGGTTAAATCATGATCTGTTAAATTTGAATTGCAAACCAAAGTTTCGGTGCTAAGGTTTGCTTGAGTGAAAATATGATCAAGGCAAGTTATCTGGCGGGTAGCTAAAGTAATGCCAGGTGAAAGACCTTGGCTAGCAAGCATACAAAGGTATTCCGCGGCATACGTTTCATCAGCAGCGGAGTCTAAGATGTCTATGTTTATATCGCCAGCCAGAATTTTGTACAAACTTTTTTGAAGTTTCCCAAGAGTAACATCGAGCGACTGAATAAATGAAGTTGGGTCACGGAAAGAAGGAGACCGGTAAACTCCAACGAATGCGAAGCAATTGGAAACTTCAATGATTACACTATCGCAATCAGCGATGTTAAAATTTATACTTGTTGCAGACCATTTATTATTAACATAGACTACAACACCGCTAGATCTGTTAATATAATTCGCGGAGCAGAATGAGATGTAGCCATCCAACTGCCTGATAGTCGAAGTGCTATCTAACCAGCACTCAGTAAGAACCACAAAGTCAAAATCGATACGCAACCTACTAAACAGAAGTAGAAACGAATCGAAGTTTTTCTGAATACTTCTAATATTTAGATTAAGAACCTTTATATTAAACTTTGCTATAATTTCAGCACAGTCCTCAGGAACACTTACGGTACGGCAAACAACATTCATAGAGTTGTCAATGTCGTTCACCAAATTTAAGGAAGTCATTTTTAATATTTAAGTTATATCTGAGGAACAAATACCTTATTGATTTAAGTTGCCATACCAGAGGAGAACTATGCAGAGGAAGGGGGTGATGATGTTTTGAGAAGCGGGAGCAGTCAAGACCGAGTTTGTATGAGTTTGTGGAAATGTGACTTGATGAGTATTTAATGTGGGGTGTGAAGAGTGTATGTGTTGACAAAAACAAAAAAGACTCTAATCGATTTAAAATAACGATAGTAACTATGTAAGCCATGTTACACTGGAGTTTGTAGAATAGAGTTGAGATGTGCATCAGATTTGATGAGGATTGCCGCGTTTCCGTCACTGGCTTCGCCTTTCCTGATATATATGGCTCCATTTCGACACCAGCAGAACTTGAATCCCGATTCTTTTGCTTTTGTCTTGGTAATACGAAATAAGCGTCGGGAGTCACTCGTAAGCCGCTCATTTACGAAAATTCTTCTATCAGGTTCTGAGCCAGTGACATCTTTGTTGTTGAGGGTACGCCTGGAACTGGCTTCCTTCAAAAATTGATCACGCTTGGCTTTCCTGATAAAACGAACTACAATGGGGCGTGGTAATTGACTCTGATTGTCAGTGCCAGGCTTCCTTGCCGGGCCTGCGCGAGACACATAGTCTAAATCTTCATCCCTAAGTGGCACCCCTATTTTACTCGCAAGTGTTAAGGCCAGATGGGTAGGGTTTTCGTTTGGAAGCTCTGCCAAACCAATGACTTCAACCTCATTCCTCAGTGCAAATTGGGCATGCCTGTTGAGTTGTTCCTGCAGCTGCGAAACCGTCGCTCGAAGAGTTAAGTTTTCTTTCTCCTGGTTTTCGAGAGTTTATCCCAAGCATCTCTAAAAATGTATTTGTTTCGATTTTCATTTTACAATTAAAACAATTTTTTAAATAATAAAACAATAAAAAAAGTAATGCAATTGTGTATTACAATCCTCACTACGCTCCTAAAGAAACACAACGAGCTTATCTATGACCCGACCCTAGCCACCGACAAAAGAAGAAAGGTTCTGGCTCGACCATCTCTTACCTATACCACCAGCCTATCTCACAGACATTTTTGCTTTCTGGGTAATTATCTTTACAGTAAAATAAACAATCTTCTTTGCATTTACTCACTCCCAAAACGAAAGTGTAAGATTATAACATCAAACTGGCTTTTAACCTTAAATTATGAATCGACAGAAAACCTTCTTATTCCCCCGTCCTAAACATATATATAGTGAACACTCACGCATAAAATCACATACACTACACTCACGCATGAACACACACTCACTACACACCCTTACACGAACATTCAAACACACCCTCTCACTCTCACACTCAACTCCCCCTCACACTAACACTAAATCTTATTTTTTTTTTTTTCTCTTAGTTTCAAATTACTATTTTTTTTTTCCCCTGGACAACTTGTAGCAGTTTACATATTATGTAGGTATATCAAACCTTTAATTGGTAACTTTGTTGGGGTGGGACCCTGGTGACCTAAACCACAGGTGCTTCTTGTACCTATCTTAGGCACCAGTCTCTCACGCTTATAGGTTTTAGTATAGGTTTATCTCAATCCTGTACCTATTTTAAGCTACCTGGTTGTTGAGAGAAAATAAAAATTATTATTATTATTATTATTATTATTATTAAAAATGATGACATCACAACTCAGTATTCACTACATTTTCCATAGTAAATTTTCGTTTTGACAGATCATAAAAAGTGACTCATTTGACTGGGCAGCCAAATACCCTATTAATTAACAATAGTAAAGTACTGGATATATTACATGTATTTTGGAAAAATACAGTATGTATTATTTGTAATGTGTACATGCGTCATCTAGTCCCTACTTCCCTATGAAATTACAGATGCGAAATAAGATGATTGTAGCGTGATGTTGTAGTGTTCCCACTGAAATTAAATGACAATTATTAAAGTTGACAATATCAAGACTAATGGACTCGTCAACCTTCAATTTAACTTGCGCCTACACAAACCCAGCACATGAATGGACTCATAAAGATCCAATAATTGTATACAATCTGTACAATTGGCCGATCAATGTGCGTTTGATGGTAAAAAAGCTGCAAGTATAAACTTGGCAATAAGGATGCAACAGGCAAAATATTGTATTCAAATATAAAATTTTGTTATTTTTTTTCCTTTTTAAGTAGACATCGTATTTTATTTTTAATAATCTGTTTGAATGCTTTTGTTTTATCATTTGAATCATCTTCGCGCATCGTGATACCTTTGGTGTGTTTTCAAAAATGAATAAATTAAAATTAAAATAACTTTTTTAAAGTAGCTTTTAGATTCAGAGTGACGCTACTTATTTTTCGAGTTATTCTTAGTAAGCGCTTTCATTTCATACTCATATTGCAGGAGAAGGTAGGTACAGGCACACAGCGAACCATGCATTGTCATCCAAACGAAACGTATAATAGGTTTCAATCGGTTGAAGATATCTGCCTCAAAATTGAGTCGCAAGATTCCACTCTAACAAACTTTCATTGCAAGTGAAATAATAATAATAATAATAATAATCTTTATTTCAGGCAATATTTACATTAGTAGATCTTAAATAACGTAAACAGAGGCCCATATTATATATACCTTAAATCTAACATACATAAAAAATAAATAACTAAACTATTTTACATAACTATTTGAAATAAAAGCTTGTAAAAAACCTATGTGCTTAAGGTGTAAACCATTAGTTATGTTGCCACATGAAGAGCGGTAAACCGGTTTTGCCGCGGATGTAAACAAACAAACAGGCAGACAGTGTTACTTTTGTATTTACAATGGGTTCGATTCTGCATTACAGCGCCTAAACTTATTTTAGTTTAGTCCTGTCATTTTCTTTCTCATAGAGAAGAAAAGAGACGAGTGATATTTAGTCCTGTCAAATTAAAATTAGTCCTGTCAACTAAAGCACTTCATAACGTGTTTAGTGCATAAGTAAATAAGTCACGACTAAAATACAGCCTTTGACAGGACTAAATTCGGCAGGTTATCTTCTATCCCTTTTCTTTTTTTGAGGTAAAATAAAGACAGGTATAAACTAAAATAAGTTTAGTCGCTGTAATGCAGAATCGAATCCATTATTAGAAATGAGGGGACTAGCTAAAGCCCACGTGTCCGTGCACGCAATATACACACATTATTGAAATGTCATTAATAAACGCGCATTCAATTCATGACATGTGTTTAAAAAGGAAATGTAGTTTATTACAGGTCTAACTATACAGACCCGCAGGTCCCAGAATTGATTCTGAGACTTGCGTAAACAGACCCGGTCCGTCGATGGGCTCACCACATCACGTTTAGGGGTCACCCAGTAATAGAATACTTCTGCCTACACCATCGGGGATAAAAGGCTTGAGATTATTTAACTATACAAAGAAAATAGCCGTGAAAGAGCTGCATTAAACAATGGCAAACAAACAAACTGACTAACATACTTTCACATGTATAACAATCAAAGATATTAAAATATAATAAATATATAGGACATAGAGGTGGCATTGGTAATATTTTCATACAACAACTTTGAAGCTCAAGCGTGATGTCAGTTAGTATGAACGCGAGCTGTCATTTGGTCGAAATCGTACTAGATTTTTTCCACTTGTAATAACTTTTGGCATCAAATTTTCCTTGCTCTGTCCCCTCTATGCCTTATTATATTTTAATCTCTTTTAAAAAAAATACTAGAATCAGTACCTACATGTAGTTTCACAGGGTATCACGTTATTAAAAACTTCGTCTTTTAAGTCATTTCGATCGTTTACCAAACTTCTTGGGATTCCCGTTTTTAAAACGAATAATTACCTCGAATAGTTTCCTCAAACATTTTCCTCGATCTAATGCAAGTAATATTTAAAATGGGTAAGCTAGTAATGTTAGCTTTGGTACGAGGACCCACTTCGTAGTCGCCAAAAACAAAATAAAGTATGAATAATCTCACGCCTTATATCCCCGAGGGGGTAGGCAGAGGTATTCCATTTCTGGATATCCCACTTTTTCACACGAGAAATTCTTTGGCCTCCTAAACGGATAGGTGTTTCATCTCACGATGTTTTCCTTCACCGTCGAGATAGTGATAAATATGTACCTACCTACGTAAGTTTTGAAAACCTCATTGGTACATGCCAGGATTCGAACCCGAGCCTCACTGATTTTCATCATGTGAAGCAGGCTTTTTAACCGTAAGACTATCACTGCTCTACGTACTAAGTACTTACACAAATTTTTATTTGTAAATAAAATTTTGCTTTCGTTAAGTTAAATTTTAACTTAATCTATGGTTTTCACATCTAATGTGTTTATTTATTTGAGATGTATATCAAAGTTAATATATTGTGAGCCGAAAAGGCAAGTTGTAATGGCTCGAAACACATGTATATCGTCGCCCTAGAGTGAAAACCTCATACTTATTATGTTTTACGTACGTTTAACTACCAATAATTATGATTACAAATGTCGTCCCCAAGCGGGGATCGAACCCGCGACCTCCGACTCAGGTGGCAGGGTCACTACCAACTGAGCCAACAGATATAGATTAGGACATAGATATATTACATAGTCCCAACCGAAGTGCTCGATTTTACAGCTTAAGAAGCCGAAAAGTTAACCAGCGAATGGCGTCCTATCGACCTGTCAAATTACCCATCCCTTGTGGGCTTTCTTGCCAGGGAATGACGAAGGGGATTTTGGATATGGTATTCGTAAAACAGTAATAATAATAATAAATTGTAGGACACAATTCACACACGGTTATTTAGTCCCAAACTAATGGGTACTAAACAACTGATAAAAATACTTAAATAAATATTAAACGACCAGACACGAAGCTAACAGACATGTTCATGCGCACAAATGTTAGCCCCGAGCGGGTATCGAACCCACGACCACGACTCAGAAGGCAGGGTCCCCGTCAACAGTGAGGAGTTTGTCTGTTGATCACTGAACAGATACTTATTTATGAAACTTGGTAGAGTTACAGCTTTCTTGAGGAATGACATAGGCTATGGGCAAAAGCTATGTATGTTCTAAAATGTTTTAATTGTAACTTTGACTATGTGTACCTATTGGTAAAAGTATAGATGCATGAAAACCCTACCTACACACATACACATTACACATACCTACCTCAGAATAGGGTTGTGTCCTACCTAGTCAAGTCAGTTACTTTTTACGATCTGTCAAAACGAAATTTTACTATGGAAAATGTACTGAAATAGCAAACCGTGACGTCATAGTTTGTTGAACTCAATTGCAACACTTTTTTTGATTGTTTTATTATTTTTAAATTTGCTATAATTGTAAATTGAAAATCGAAATACATATTTTGAGGTGTTTTGGGATAATCTTTTTAATTTATGACTACTCGCAATTTAATTTCGATGCTGTCAACTAACCAATTGATTCTGAGATTTGCGGGTTTTCTCACGATGTTTTCCTTCACCCTCGAGCTAGTGATGAATATGTACGTAAGTTTTGAAAAACTCATTGGTACTTGCCAGGCAGAGGTTGGAAGAAAATCATTCTCTTTAATTTTTTTGTTGCCAGGATTTGAACCCGTGCATCACTGATTATCGTCGGGCTATTCCACTAGTCCCTACCAGCTGTCCCTCCTGGTAGGGATAAATGAGAAGCAGGCTCTTTAACCGCAGGAATATCAACTAGATTTTTTTTTATGAAAATGAAGAGTAGTAGTAGTAGTAAGAAGATACCTGGTATCTTCTTAGCTCGGCGTAGGTAAAGGCTTCGTCCTAATGTTAAGACCTCAGCCCTCTGACGACAGTTTTCGCGTCGTAACGATAATGGCCGACCGCAACACTTCAGTCTTCTAGAGACTAATAACTATTTGCTTTTGCCAGATAATGTTCTCGAAAACAAGGGAGTTGTAAAATGCCTCTGGTTTTGGAGGATACCAAGTAGTTACTTTTTTGGGTTCCGTACATCAAAAGGAAGAAGCCTTATCACTCGTGGTCCGTCTGTGTCATGTCATGTCATGACCCTTTTCTCAGGAAGCTTGGAGGTATTAATTTTAAATTATTATCAAATTCTTATGTAGTGACTTCTACAAATAACTCTTTTTACTGCAAACATGGGTAGAAGTACAGTACGGCCGTTTTAACTTGGCTGCTCTGAACATAGGCTTCGGCTGCGCAAATCCCTGCATACCGCCAAATGGTCCCTAAAAAATTCGCGCAACTTCAGAGCTGCCAAGATAAAACAGCCGTACAATACTTAGGTAATTAATACGAATAAAATATTCACATATAAGTAAAAGATATTGTAGACACAATAAGTAAAAAAACAAACTCGAGTGCAAATTTTATTATCTATCTAAGATCTTTACATAGTTTCCTAAACATAAAAATATGATTCCTTATCTACTAACATACACATCAACTAACAACTAGTAAATGTCAACTCAGTTCAAATTATTAAAGGATACTTTCTTGTGGTACCTATAGTAATACCACAGTCTAATATGAAAAGTGGGTGAAAAAGCAACGGTTGCTTGCGTTAAGTTTCGTTTTCCCCGTTCCCGTGGGAATTTCCTAAAACCCCCTTACTTTTGTGCAAATTTTTATACATCCAGCGTTTTTGGGCGTGCATTGAGTGATCACTGATCAGACAGTCATGCAGTCAGACATTCAGTTTCTTCTTTTATAATAGATAGTAGAAGATGTCTTAAAAGGTACAAAGTCCACCTATGCCGAGACACACTCCTATTATGACGATAATAATGCTTCTCAAGTTACGCCGACTGAAAAAAAAGTGTCAATACATTATTTTTATAACATAAAAACCAGCCAAGTGGAAACACTTTTCTTGGTTAGATACCACCCCATTTTTTATATATTTTTATTATTAGTTTAGTAACACAATTTGAAAAATTAAAGTGTCTACAGTTTCCAGTTTGGGTACAGAAATCTCAAAAGCATTGAAAACAATAAATTAAATAAGTTAAATTGGAAATCCGGTGAAGTAAGGACCATAATAAAGAAGGATCTTCAAGCAAATAAACTCTGTTGAGGATGTCAGAAAGAGGTGACGCTATATGAGTCAAATAAAGCTATCCCTTTCTTATTGGGCTCAGGGTTAAATGCTTGAGGATCTTTCTGCGTTCATTTTCTGTCACAGGCGTTCAGTCTCCTGCGTCTTTACGTATTATTATAAACAATGTAAACTGACCTAAATAATCCTCCAGATTCTCGCCAATTAACTAAGCAGTCAATGACAGCTGGATATACAAAAGTAATGATAGTAAGAAAGATATTACCCATCTGGAAATGACAAACCACTTAGATTCATTCATTCATTGAGATTTTATTTCCGTTCGATTCGAGTCGAATCTATCGACATTGGAAACGAATCTATCGAGTTGGGCTGATGTTGGTATCGAAAACTAATGTCATATGTGACACCAACTGTCATATGACATTAGTTTTCGATACCAACATCAGCCCATCTCGATAGATTCGTTTCCGATGTCGATAGATTCGACTCGAATCGAACGGAAACGGTATCGAGTCTCTGTGAATACGTCTGCTGACGTACCATTTGTCGATACCGTTAGTGCCTAAGCAACCTCCTGACCGCGAAGTAAATGTCACATAAACACGATTTCGATTCTAATAATAAAAAATAATTTTAAACAAAAAAGAACCAACTTCAAACAGGGAACTAAAAAAAGTAAAAAGCACTATTCGCCAGTACGATTTCCGAAGGTTCCCTTCGACTTCTCTGGGATGCCATCATCAGATCCTGGTTTCCTTATCATGGTAACACCCTTGGGATATCGCCTTCCCAAAAAGAGAAGAATCAAAATCGTTTCATAGACGACGACTTACACACATAAAAAATATATACCTATACGGTCGAATTGAGAAACACTCCTTTACGTCGGTTAAAAACAAATAGACAATACGGCCTGTAGGATAACAATGCTAATGAAGAGAATATACGAGTAAATATTAAAAATAACTAGACAATTGGTCCGATTCTGCTTTACAGCGACTAAAATTATTTTCGTTTAAGCCGTATACAGAAAGAAAGCTGATAGTCGGCGCTGATTACCAGCGCTGACCGGCGCCTATCGAAGATTGTCGGCGCGGGCGCTTATCGGCGCTTGTTCATATAAATGCCTGCGCATAAAATGCTTGTTCATATAAGCGCTGATAAGTTGTCAGCTTTCTTTCTGTATACGGCTTTAGTCCTGTCTTTGTCTTAACTCAAAAAAAGAAAAGGAATAGAAGATAACCTACCGAATTTAGTCCTGTCAGAGCCTGTATTTTAGTCGAGACTTCTTTATTTATGCACTAAACACGTTATGAAATGCCTTAGTTGTCAGGACTAATTTTATTTTGACAGGACTAAATATCTCTCATCTCTTTTCTTTGCTAGGAAAAAGAAAATGACAGGAGTAAACTAAAATAAGTTTAGTCACTGTAAAGCAGAATCGAACCCACTATGTGCGCCGTGCACCTAATGTCACACTTCTGAGAAGAGCATACCCAGAGAAAGGGGATTGGTTACTGGGGTTAATTAACTATAGTCATAGTGTAGTTAAAATACTCACTAAGCTCATTATTGTATTTAATTTTGGAAGATATAAAGATATAATTGTAACCATAACAATATGTAGCAGTCGGAATAGTCTTTCCCACCAACTACGTTTCCTGAAATATATAACAAAATAATCAGTTTTTTCAGCAAAACATGTAGGCAGACGTATTCCATTTCTGGATATACCCACTTTTCACGAGATATATTGGACCCCTAAACGTGGTGGTGAGCCCATCGCCGGACCGAGTCTATTTACACATGCCTCAGTATTATTTTCTGGGACCTGCGGGTTTCCTCACGATGTTTTTCCTTCACCGTCAAGCTGGTGATAAATATGTACGAAAGTTTTTTGAAAAACTCATTGGTACATGCCAGGATTTGAACCCGAGCCTCACTGATTTTCATCAAGTGCGAAGCAGGCTCTTTAACCGTAAGTTTACTACTGCTTTTTCAGCAAAATGTGTAAAATTATATTTCAAAATATTAACTGACTTGAGATACAGAGACAGATGAAGGCACGAACTTATTTGGTAACTTAGATGAAGGGGATTACCTTATAATCTTTCTCCCAAGATACTGCCACAGTATCCTAAAAGGCACCCAGAAGTGAATGGTGAATGTAACAGCGAGCATTACGCATAATGTAAACTGAACAATAATGGGACCCCTGCAACAAAGGGGTCTTCCATTAATCACGTGATGTTTTTAGTAACTTTTTGACCCCCTTCCCCCTTGGTGATGTGTGGTGAGGTTTTAGACTAACCCTCCCCCCCATACCGAAATCACGTGTATTTTTTTGGTAGACAGTATATTTAAATTTTCGATGACGAAATGATGCTACTTAATGGTTTAGAAATCGCGCGGTCAATGAAAAATAAATACACGTGATATCTCATTACACCCAGGTGATATTTTGTGATTTTTTCTGAACCCTGAAAAGGGGGGGCCTTCGAACCTCACGTGATTAATGGACGACCCCAAATGACATGGATTTGATAGGTCTTGAAATAATTTAAAAAAAAACCTAACTAAATCCTAGGTTTTGGATTAATTTCATTTTATATGTATTCGCTACGCGACACATTTATAATGTTAGTGGCTTGGAATTTTTAATGAACTTTGTAAAGGATATATTATCTTGCTTCTCGAGGAAGATTATACCTAGGCTAATTTTTAATAGGAACGTGTGTTGAAATTATAATCTGATGCTATACATATTTATGAACGACAAGCTGTCACTGTGAGTGTCAATATATAAAATGTCAGTCCTCGACTTTGACAGATCTCTTCATCTCTGCCCCCCTGCTAACGAGCGCTAACGCTAATCTCAATCCCATACATGTCAATCTAAAAGAACATTCGGTTAGATTGTGCAATGCCACTTGGCTAGGAGGGCTGTTCTATTGTTGATAATTAAATCCTCATTTTAGAAAGTATCTTCTTTTAATATACCATCAAGATCTCAGAAATATTAGAATGAAACCATACATACAACTCTAGTGGCATGTGTATTGTAATGGGCGTCCGAGATTCTTCACCCCATCCCCCGTAACCAAAGAAGCCAACCATCATTGTTATCAGTACGACAATAGACATTCCTGAGAAAGAAAGTGATGGTTTAGTTGGAAAAATACACAAAACTTATTATGAACCAGCGGGTGCCCAGCGGTGTTGCCCGCGTTGTTCCAGTGTATTGAGGCGTTATGGGGGTAATTTCAGAAAATCCCTTCATAGTGGTTGCCTACGAAATATAAGACAACTACATACCATACTTCAAATGGCGGTTGCCCAGCGGCGTTGCCTACGCGCATCCAGTTTATTCCCGTTCCCGTGGAAGTACCAACCGCTACAAAAATCCCTTTGTAGAGGTTGGCTACGACATATTATAAGACACCTACATACCATATTTCAGGTTTCTAGGTGTTTATCGTTTCGGAATAGTACGTATTTCTCTTTTTAACCAGTTTTTATATTTTCCGGTGGGAATGAGATATTTTTCTGGAATAAAAAGTACCCTAGATGTTGACCTGGGTACACAGTTCTCTCCATACCAAATTTCATCAAAATCCGTCCCGTTGTTTTCAAGCATTCATAAAAGTTTAATTAAGTATAAAGATGAACTATTTTACGGACTTTATTTATTTTTTGGATGAATTCTTCTTCTCAACAATGGTTTTATAATATTGTTGAGTATCCTACCACGGAATGACAAAAACACCACTTACCTATCTACCCTTAACCACATTTAACAACATTAAACTTTCTCTTTCATTTTACATCTACAATAAAGCATCCAGCAATCACTTAGCTTTGAGTTTGTTTTTAAACCTCTGCTTGCTAATACATTCATCCTCCGAGACAATGTTACTTATAATATTAATTAAAGAACTAATCATAATATTACCAAGTTTCATCACAAACGGAAAGTGTTCGGGATGTCTCATGTTGTTCTCTATAGGAAGCGTCATAGCGACTCCGTCGATACTGTAGATGCAGACTCCGGCGAGATGGAAAAGTCCGTGGAAACTCTTCCATGCGGGCCGTTCTGATATATCTCCTGCTGCCATTATACTGTAGTACATGGTGGTAGTGACACATAGCACTGAAATACATCCTCGCAAACTCTTAAGATACTCAGCAACACTAAATTACCGTAAAAACAATAATCAGGTGCCTAAGGAGAGGAGGAATGCCCAATCAGGTGCAGTGATAGCCTTACGGTTAATGAGCCTTCTTCACATGATGATAATCAGTGAAGTTCGGGTTCGAATACTGGCATGTAGCAATGTGTTTTCAATAAAACTTACGTACATATTTAGCACTAGCTCGACGGTGAAGGAAAACATTGTGAGGAAACCCGCAGGTCCCAGAATTAGTTCTGAGGCCTGCATAACAGACCCGGTCCCGCGATGGGCTCACCACCTATCACTTTTTGTTAAGGGGTCCAAAGAGTATCTCGTGAAATGTGGATATTTCCAGAAATGGAATAACCCTGGCTACCCCCTCAGGTATAAAATGCGTGAGTTTTTTTTTAAATATTTTCAGTGCAATCAGTAGAAGATCAATATGAAGTTAAATAGTAGTCATCAAGGTTGGAAATCTACACTAATATTTTATAGAGGAAAGATTTTTGTGTTTGTAACGAATAAACTCAAAAACTACTGACCATTCAAAAATTCTTTCACCATTAGAATGCTACATTATCCCTGAGTAACATAGGCTATATTTTATTCTCGTATTCCCAAGGGATCGGGAACTAAGCGAGTGAAACCGTAAGAAATAGCTAGTAATAGATAAATTACAGTAAAATAAGATTACATATGAAAAAGTCTGCCAGCAATGAAAACGGTGCGAGATACTTCAGGTTTCTGATCATACACAGGAAGATAAGTGGACCTGTAATGATTATTATATACGCCTTCAGAGTTAGGCTCCATTCATGAATGTTTGCCGAAACCTTTTCTAGTGCCTGCAAAAAAAGTACTAAAAATTATTACTAATGAATGGTACTTAATTTTTTTAAAGTAGATATTCATATGGAGGAGCGGAGGTGGAATGCTCCTCTATCGTAAAAAGGATGATCTTCCGCCAAGCGAGGTGATCGTGCCTGGGGACCGCGGTGCAACGGTCGATGTTGGACAGTTGTATTTATACAAGCTTATTAGACACTCCGGTAGCGCGGTTTAAAACTCGGCCGTTTATTGGCGCTTTCTATGTAGTGTCGCTACATCCATAAATGTCATTCACAAATGTAGCATCAATAGTCCAGCCATTATGTTCATTTGGAAATCCAAATGAACAGAGAAGGCTGATTTTTAACCGACGAAAAAATAGAGCAGGTTCTCAAGTCGCATAACTTTCTACAGAGTAGTCCGATTTTGATAAAAATAAAATTATTGAAGAGGGTATAGCCCGAAGTTGGTGCTACATAAACTTGTAAAAAAAACAAACCTAAGGGTAGGAACACGGGCGATGATTTATTGTTTACTCACTGATTCTAATGTATTACCATGCATAACTTTTTACAGAGTGGTCCGATTTTGATCAAATATACTTTTTTTTATTGGATAGGGTATAAATCGAAAATATTCCTTACTAAGCAGAATTACATGTATATAGAATGCAAATTACATGCAGATATAATACTAGCTGACGCCCGCTACTTTTTCTATATTAGGTACTGTAATTTTATATCAAAATCCGGTCGTTAGTTTTTGCGTGAAAGAGAAAAAGCATCCATCCATCCTTATAAACTTTCGTGTTCATAATTATTAATATGAGTAGTATGCTATTAAACAACATACCTGTTGTAATGTTTTCGCAATCATAATCTGATAAATACAGCATGTGCCACAAAGCTGCGTGAATAAACATACGTCTAAAAAGTACCTACAATTAAAGACTTATCGTTAGAATTAGGTACATACTGTAGTTTAATTAATCTATTCTCTCATCTCATGCAATAATGTTTTTTTTATTTCAGACAATTATAAATATTTTTTTAGTAAAGTAACGTTAGTAACAAATTAATTTTATTTAACATTGAATATGATCGGCCTGGACTTCAAATGTATGAAGTTCCAGTGCCATACTACTAGGCAGTCTGCCCGATCCAATATGGAACTGAGTAGACCGTTGGGACTGTCCCGCCCTCGGCGCATCAGGGAGGCCATTCTCTTCCGAACTATTGACTGGAAACTGTCAATTCTGGAAACATACCTGATGCGCAGCAAAAGCGTGGCAGCCCCAACAACATCCTCAGTCCATTATATTATGCATTGGTTCCAGTTTCTACTACGAGTCCGCATAAACTGTTGTCGTTTAATAAATGTAAAAAAAATACCAACAACCTTTTTCACACTCATTATATCTGAGGAACAGCTGAGTATCTTGACACATTCACAAATGTACTACAAGGAGGCTTCAGCCGATACTTAATTGTGTAGAACCTTATGTGAATTTTGATAGTCTATAAAAGTCAAATATGAAACTTACCTAAATGCTTTGCTGTGTCGTCTCCAACATTTTAATGGTCCCGTAGCAACAACTACTTCTACTAAGTCCTGGTATGAAAGCTTCGGTACTCTGAGTCTTCGATACATCTTCTGAGCATTAAGACCAAGCATCTGTAACGAACAAGATCTACTGTTACTTTGGACGAGTATTAATTTCAAATTGCAGAGATCGAGAGCAGTGATAGCCTTACGGCGAGGCTCGGGTTCGAATCCTGGCATATACCAATGAGTTTTTCAAGACTTACGTAACATAATCATCACTAGCTCGACGGTGAAGGAAAACATCGTGAGGAAACCCGCTAATTAATTCTAAGGAGGCCCGGTCCGGCTATGGGCTCACCACGTATCACTCTTAGGGGTCGAATATTCTTGTGAAAATTTTGATCCCAGAAATGGAATCTCTGCTTACCTCTTCAGGGATAAGAGGAGTGAGTTTTGTTTTATAATTTCAAACTTCAATCATCGTATACTGACAGTTGTTCACAGCCACATATAGTGTAATAACACTAATCTCAGTAGGTAATAAAATCTTTATTTTACTAATGATTTTGCTTTAATTGCAAGTGTAATTTAGAAAGTAAATACTCACTAACTGATTGTAACCGATGATCAATCCGATAATGCTGTTAGCTATAAGTGAAGTCCATAATCCCCCTTTCATGTAAGCTTCGTGTAAGCCAAGGATCCCAGCGCCCAAACAGCTCTTGATTAGGTGAGAGATTGTCTCTAATAAGCTGCAAAAAATATCATCGAATGGTTAGGCTCATTAGTTCTTTGGTAAAAAGAAACTGTAGAATAGAGTTATAGTGTTCTGCCTAGTCAAATCAATAAATTTTTGTGTCAAAATGAAATTTTACTATGGAAAATGTACTGAAATAGCAACGTGTGGCGTCATAGTTTCTAGTAGGTACTCAATTGCGACACTTTGTTTGATTGTTTTTTTTTAATTTGGTGTAATTGTAAATTGAAATCTAAAATACATGTTTAAAGGTGTTTTGGGATAATCTTTTATATGAATGACTACTCAGAATTTAATTTCGATGCTGTCAACTACCCTATTACGAGTCTGACTCGTGCACCGAGCCTTCCGTTCAAACTTGTGTGTACCTATATTTAACTATTTTTGTTTTTTATTAGATAAGATGTTGCTGCTTGGGAAATTTCAAAATTCTATTCAGCGGGAAGTTGGTTTTGATTTATTTATGATTATATTTGAGGTTTAGGGGTCCAATGTATCTCGTGAAATGTGGGTATATCCAGTAATGGAATACCTCTGCCTACCCCCTCGGGGATAAAAAAAAAAGGCGTGAGATTATATATTATATATATATATATATATATATTTGAGGTTTATTTATGGGCGTACAGGGGTAGGTGTTAGTTTTATTTGTGAGTTAATCATTCACGACATTATTTGTTTATTGTTACATCAGATTATATCTTACTAATAGTTTGTGAAAGTATGTATTGTTAAACTATATCGCTATTTCTTCGCCCAAAGCAAAATATGGCATCGATCAATCACATTTTTGAAGAACATGTGTGAATTTCATGATTTGGTATTCATTACACGACCGAAGAGTCCGTAAAATTCCGCCGAATACCGAATATGAAACAAAGTACCAGAATAGATCGAATACCTATTTTTTAAATATCTGCTACCGCTCTCTACACACAATGACCAATACGCAAAATGACAAGTTCATTTCTAGATTTTCTTTTGCTTAGTCTTAATGCAACGGTGTTTGGCTTCTAGCATCTTTGGTCTAAGCCCCTTTTCACACGTACCGGTTTTCGCCGGTCCGGTGGTCCGGTCCGGCGGCGAAATGTATGGCCGATTGTCCGGTTGCCCGCCGGTACGTATGAAAGCGCACGTACATGACCATATACTTCGCAAACCGGTACGTGTGAAAAGGGGCTAACTGTAGTATTTGCCATCTGTTTAATCTTGTAGTGTCCTTGTTAGTATGAACTAGATCTCTAGCGAGTTGGTTTTTGTGATTTTGCAGCCTTTCCTTGTATTTGGCACAGCATTTCCAAGTATTCATGTATCTCTAAATTTACAGCAAACCACGGTGAATTTGATATTGTATTGTGTGTTTGAAACCTTTGCAGGATTTCAAAATTGGAGTTACTAGGCGACCCCCAGAACTGAATCCATATGGGTCCATGTGGGTTTTATTATGCATTAATATACTAAAATCTTGTTGTTTAATGTAGTGGTGATGGTCTCCCAATCAGCCAGTAAACTTTCTTGAGTTGTATACTGAATAGTTAAAGAGTATTTGTGACATCCAAAGATATTAAAGTAAATATGAGTTTAACTATTCTGCGCGCGTTTGAAAATTCATCCGCTACGAGTGACTACAATATGTACAGTACATACCTACTTTAGTGTAATTTTATAGGATACAACAATGACGGCGAAAGATGATACGGAACGAATAATAAAGAAAGAGACAGCTATCTGTCAAGAGCTGCACTTGAAATACGACTATGTGAAAAATGCAAACATTGTGACTAATTATAATTTGGTCAATTACCTACATTTGTCAGCCTCAATTTCCGTGCTCTACGTTGATCTACGTCTTTTTATATATCTTTGGTGGTCTGATTTTTACTCTACTTACCGTAATTAAATAAACATAAAATGCGTACTTAGTAGTAAAAATGGAAGTTCTCTCCGCAACGAAATCGTAATCAATCCGCTCTACTCCTGGGTAAAACTCGAAATTGGCGAAGCTGTCCTCTGTTTTACCCAAAATAGATAATGTGTTTCCTAAGCTCGTTCCGGACGTACTATCTGGCTGAAATAAAAATTCGAAAAGTGCTTGATGAAATAAAAGCAAAGGCAATGAACACTAAAGAACTTTTAATTTTAATTAAAGTAAACTCAACAAATATGACAGTGCACGTTAGTGAAAGACGAGAGAGCGCCGATGATCTTTTAAGGACCGATATGCGCGTCATGCACAACTGCTATTAAACTTATCGCAGGCGTCCATACTTTTTAACAGTGCTTGTAAAAGGGACCTGCATGCCTACTATCTAAGACAATCTTAAATTATCCGATAGCGTCAAATGGCATTTGGTTACCATATAACGTTCAATTTGAGGTTTTCAATGTTTAACTTGAATAGAGATCAGCGGGCGTATTCACGGAGATTCGATACTCGATATCGGAAAATCTGTCGAATCCTTATGTCAAACGTGACATCTGTGTATAGCCCATCTCGGAACCTTTCGATAGATTTCCGATTCCGAGTCGAATATCGAGTATCGAATCTCCGTGAATACGCCGGCGGATCAGAACAGTTATTTTTGTTTCATGACTGTCTATCATCTATGTCTGTAGCATTATACAACGCGTCACAGAATAAGCGAAATTTCTCATACACCCCAACCAAATTTCTTAAATAAAAAACAATACCTAATGGTACATACGGTTGCAATAGGTGGCCCTAAATTCAGTTATGCTAATTCATAATTCGAAAAAATTTTACATTTATTCAAAATAGCTGAAATCAATTAAGTAGTCGATACTGAACAAACTGATTTCAGGAATTGCGCTTATTCTGTTACTTATTGTATTTAAAGAGATGAAAACTAATTGACTGACTGACTCACAACAGTGTTGCTGATAAGGAACCAAAGCCTGATTTGAATTCAATCAGTCGTTGGCGCCTTCCTACCGAACTCGCTGGTTTGTATATCGTCGAGATGTAACCGCTGTGTCAGTTTGTATAGATATACAAAATGTATACTTACAAGATGCACTTCAAAGTGTTGGAAACGTTGTATAAAGACGACATGCTGTCATAATACATACATACCTAGTTACCTACTGTACTATACAATATGTATCAGAAAGGTGAAATAATATTGAAGGGTGTATATGTATATCGTGTAACGAAATACCTACAAAAATATCAGATCTAATATAGCAACTTTTTTCTTTCATATAAACTTAATAATTACTTTTTATGTGTGAATTTTCGCCAACCCTGTGATTGAAGAATAAAAGCGTAAGGGCTCCCTACGCGCTAGTGTCGTTGACCGTAGTAGTGGCAGGTAGCGCCTGCGCGCGCAGCTGATCGCTCGCGCCGAGCACCGGTCGCCGCCCGCGCCTTACCTACCTACCTACCTATTTTATTCTAGGGTAAATGTTATTGGAAATAATAAAACTTATTAATAGCAGTAATTATTTATTCAAAAAAAATTAGAGGTAAAAGCATAGTTTTTATTCAATAATAAATTTAACTGATCAAAACATTGTCATTAAACAAGTAATACCTACCTACATACTAGTCATGTAGTTTCATCCAACTTTTACACTTTGGGATTTGGGTCCGACCTACTATTGGTTTACACACACATTAATACCGCACAATAACTCAAAATGTCCACCCGTGCACGCAGTGGATACCACCAGCCGCAGGTCCCGGTACCACGAGTAGACGTACAGGCGCGCGACCTTGGGGGTTTGAGCGCGGAACGAACCAGCCTCGCGCGGAGGCATACACCTGACAAATTCTCCCGAAGCAGCTGAAGGATAGCATCCGCTGCTCATCCAGCGGTCTACCTTCGGCGAAGCGCACGTGACACAGCTCCCTAACTCGACTGATATTGCCATCAGGAGCACCGACACAAAGTCATTTCATAAGATTCACTTGAATAATCGTGAGACACTGTAACGACTGTTGCGAGTCATATTCTTAGATTATAACACGTCTTCACTCGTTGATAGATAGGAAGCAACTAAGTTCATTGATTTGAAAATGAAAGAATTTGCCGATTTTCTAAAATTTTCTTTTAGGGTTCAGTTGAAAATTAAACATAAACCTATGAAGATAAAAGACGTAAAAATAATTTTAAGCGATACAATGATAATGAATCAATTAATTACATAATTTACTTTTCTCAATTGTGAAATAATAATAACGTGAAATAAGGTAAAAGACTTAGAATTAGTAATATTTTTTAAAACATACGGAACCACTCAATAAATAGAGGGTGGAGCTAGACTCTTTAATAATGCCGCCGACGGCCCTTTGACCTTTGCGCAGTGTCCTTATTGGCCAAAAAGGAGCGCGCGGACGTTCCTAGTGATCAATGGATTTTTCATTGATCTAAGACCGCAATCCACGTGGACTACAAAATTCTATCAAAGACTAATAATGTCAGATATTTACGTAGGTAAATTAGTAGGTTTTCTTTAAAACTATGGGGAAAAAAATAATAATGATGGAGTATTATCGGGCCTGTTGGCTCAGTTGGTAGTGACCTTCAGAACCGGAGCTCGCGGGTTCGATTCCCGCTGAACAACATATGTTGGCCTACAGTTGTGTGAATGAACATTTTTGTGGGCTTCGTGACTGGGTTTTCAATAATTATTTAAGTATACCATATTAGTTATTTAGTACTCATAGTGTAGGCTCTGTCTAGTTTTTCGTAGGTAAAAACACGACACGATGTCTTATCTGTACCATGTTTAGTCACTTAATAGAGAGTTCAACAGCATTTAGCAGCTGATTTAAGGGTAGAAAATGTTTTTTTTTAATGATAACTTCCACGTCGTTTTACTCCAAATTTATAGTATATATTAAACAAGAGACATTTTTCCCGAACTGTATATAAGCTACTTTATATGATCCTTAATTATTATTTCACCTTTCTGATACATATTGTATAGTTCCCTTCTTCGGCTATGCTTTCAAATTAATGTATAAATAATTAATTAAAACACTTACTGGATTAGGATAATCTCTCAATGACGACTGTAAGAGAAATAAATTGAATTATAAAAGAAAGAAAACTAACAAATTTTCGTTTTTCTTATGCTCATTCTATCAGGCAGAAATTACCAGATTTTCATTCGCTTTTGAAAGTCGGGGTTAAAGATCATACAAGTAAAGATGTGTGTTCTAGGAAAATATAAGACAATACAACAATACTGGACATTGTCTATTAATAACCTTAATGGCAATGGGCTTCATTTTGACATTCATTGCTTTTATCGTCAGTGAATACAGAGTAAACACTGGACTCGATTCTGGCTGACCAGCTAAAATTCCTAATTTTAAGTTAGCCTATCCTTCTCCTTAGTATACGGAAGACAAAGGACAAAAACACACATGAAGAGTTAATTAAAAAAAAAAAAACTTAAAAAAAACTTATTAATTAAAAAAAATAACTAATTTCGAACTATGAACATGCTTATCTGTCACTTTTATCCATGACCTTGTTACATCGTCGCTAAAATTCGCTTTAGATGACAGGAATAATTTCAAATTGACAGGACTTAATATCTTAATATCAGGAATAAACTACAATAAGTTTAATTGCTGTAATGCAGAATCGAACCCATTGTCTAACTAAAGACGATTCCGTAAGAACGTAACAAAGTCATATGTGTCTCTAAAAAGTGCTCTTGACTGTACATGTGCTTACCAGGATTTGCACCCAAGAGTCAGGCTCATTACCAATAGGGCTATCAGTGCTCAAGTTAAACACAAATGTTAATTTGGCACGATGTTGTATGTGCCGTTGAGTTTTCATAAAAAAAACAGCAGCAAAGACAAGGGTGAGATGTCATGACTTCAAGATTTGCTTACCTGTCCTATGATTATCGTATTCGTTTCATTGATTTCTGGGGCTGTAACAACCTAAAAATAAATAGTTATAATTGTAAGTAACAAACACGCTTTGTATGAAAGACAAAAAATCACACGACTTTGATCCCCGACAAGAGGTAGTCCATTTCTGGAAATACCCAATTTTCACTAGTATATTATTTGGACCCCTAAACGTGATAGGTGGAGATCCCATTCCGCCGGATCGGGTCTGTTACACATCATGAGCCTATATTTATCTACTGCTGGACATAGGCCTCCCCTAATGAGCGCCATAGCGCCTTGTCTTCAGCTCGACGCATCCAACATCTGCCTGCAGCCTTTCGCAGATTGTCATCCCATCTGGCTGGCGTCCTACACTACGTTTGCAGAGAGAGTCGCGGTCTCCACTTCAGAACACGTTTACCCCAACGGTTGTCGGTTCTTCGCGAGATATGGCCAGAACACTGCCACTTCAACTTGCTAATTCTTTGAGCTATGTCGATAACTTTGGTTCTTTGTCGGATGTATTCGTTACGAACCCTATTCTTCATAGAAACTCTGTGTTATGGTAATAGCTCTGATATTTGCAATTTTATTATAAGGCTTTTGTCAAACGACATGACCATACTTACTTGAATACCTCTTTGATTATTACCAGTATTTGGAGTCTGAAAGTCATAAAGAGGTGATTTTAAAATAATTCTTGTAGTCTTCAAAAACTCTAATGAGGACACAAACTTACTTGATTATCTTGAGGGTTAGACATTTTGTGTTACAGCTCTCACTAGAGAAACAATCAAAATTTATGAGTAATATGGTCACATGTAAGAAGCAGCATATTCACCTTTCCATTTTTGATCTCAATAAAATTTAAGTTTCCCGTTAAATATACTACACACAGATCGAAAAAATTTAAGGGAAACAGTTTTTTGCAATCAACATGTCATCATTTCCATCTGACCTTAATAGAATGCCGAGGCTTTTCTTATCATACAATATTATACACAACGATAATCGCAAACCTAATTGTGATATTTACAAAAATTGACGCAAGCACAAACATCTATAATAAGTGACTGCGTCACAAAACATATTATCAATAAATAGATTATATTTAAATTTGTTTTGTATGCAATCTCTTTTTACCTGTTGTAATGAGACAGATTAGATCTAGACCGTATACGGTTTTTTAAATCTATGAAACCGAACATCGTGAGAAAACGCCGGTCTGAAGTTCTGTTGAGCTCAGCAACTGTTGCCATTAGGTAACTCACTACTGCCAGTGAGTAGTAGTGTGGTGGTATGGTTGAGACGTGACGTACACTTCTTATGATTGTGATACAAAATATAACTTTATTTATTACACAACAAAATACACGTTTCATTGCAAGAGCTTGAAATTGCCCCGCGACGTCAAACTACGCCTGGAGATGCCTCGCGGTGAAGCACGATGCATCACGACGCAGCGGTGAAAAGTCAAAGTCAAAATGTTTTATTTAAAGTAGGTATGTAGTTGTAGTCACAAGTTCAGTTATTGAACGTTATTTCAACTCCACCGCTTTAGCATTATGGTTGAGGAGAAGAAGCAGGGCAAGAAACTCCTCAACACAGTATTCTTATAATATAATCAATTCGTGCTCAGTGCGATGGATCGATCGATCGAGATCGACTACACGACGGTCGGTGTGAACTCATATGGATCCGAAAACACTTACGTTTTCAAACGAGTACACTTATGTTTAGAAGGCGACAAACGCTATTGCAAAATAAAACAGTAATTATATTGTATACGAAACCAAACTTTTATTAGGTTTATTTCTTACAACGTGGGCAATAAGTTTTCTCAGTAACCAATCGTTCTCCACGAGTGCTAGGGTTAGTGTCCTCGTCACTGTTACAGTCGTCACCTGATTGACACGGATCCTCATATTCTTCTTCTTCAGCTTCTTCTTCACATTCATAATCGTTTTCACATTCGTCATTGCATTTGTCTTTCGCAGGTTTCCGCTCACAAACCACTTTGCATTTTATTTGGGCGTCACAATTCAAAGAATTGGCCATTCGTAGCAAGTTTTTCACAACTGGCAACCCAGATTTTTTCAGTTTATGGTATCTGTTTCTGAATCCATCGTCATCACGATCTCTCTGTTTGTCAAATCTAAAATATTTTTTGTTGTACTGTTTGTCTTCTCGCAGCTTGTCTTGTAAAGTGTTGTGTCTATTATAATACTTGTCTTTTCTATCATTATTGTCTGGTCTGCTATTGAAGCGGTTCCTATCATTGTATTTATCACCTTTTTTCAGTATTTTGTTTTTGTTGCGTTGAGAGGATCGTGATGGATAATTTTTATCTTTTCTCTTGTTGACATATTTTAATGGCTTAAACCTTTTGTCTTCAGTTGGTCGTTGTCTGCCGTATTTGTGATGAATATGATCTGGACCATGTACGTGATCGCTATACCTTGAAGTTTCTCTGTCTAGTGCGTTGTTCCTTGATTGAAAACTTGGCTGTAACAACTGTAAAATAAGAATGATGACTTTCTGACTTTTTACTGACTGATATATAGAAATTGATGTTATTATAAGGTATGAGATTAATATGATAATGATGAACGGGAGAAATCGGGATCTTCGTGTGAAACGCCAATGATGGGTAGCTAAGTTTCACCCGCGTAGTTCCCGTTCCCGTGGAAATACGGGGTTAAAATATAGCCTATGTGTGATTCTGATGTATACATAAGCTATTTAATATAATCATAAAGTTTCATTAAAATTCGTTCTGTAGTTTTTGCGTGAAAGAAGAACAAACATCCATACAGTCATACATCCATCTATATAAACTTTTGCATTTATAATATTAGGTAGTAGGATTCTGTAGCTAAATGATGATGATAAAATGGTATTACATACTTTTTTTTTTCATGCAGTACTAAGACTAGGTACTTTTTGTTTTGCTTGTAGTTTACATTTTTATAATAATCAATATATATACTTCTATACAAATATTATAAAGAGAAAAGATGTGTATGTTTGCAACGAATAAACGCAAAAACTACTTTACCGATTTTAAAAATTGTTTCACCAATGGAATGCTACATTATCAGGGAGTAACATAGGATATATTTTATTCCATTTTTCCTACGGGAACAAACCGCGTACAACAGCTAGTTACAATTACAGTTAGCACTGACCTGGGTTAGAGTATTTAATAGTGTAAGCTGTGGATCCTGAGTGTTGTCCTCATTGGAGGTCTGAGACAGCTGACTTAGTTGCTGGCTTTTGGTGCTGGACGGTTCCAATAAAAGAACTACAGCATTGTCTAATAGAGGTTTATCATGGGAGCGTGTTTCACGGACCAATTGACTTAATAAGTTCCCAGACACTAACTTCAAGGCCTGTGAAGAAAAAAGCACATGCATTTAGAAATTCTGAAACTTAATTTAATTAATCAATGACTATTGTAAGTCTACGGAAAAGTCCATGGATTTCTTTTCGATAAATGCTCACGCCTGGCCTCTTTCGACGGGGTAGGCAGAAATGTCCCATTTCTGGAAATAGCCGCGTTTTACCAGTATATTCTTTGAACCCCTAAACGAGATAAGCAGTAGACCATTTATTTATTTGCAGATGTTTAGATTGAGTAGCAACTGTTACATTGATAAAAGTTTTGATATATTTTACTATAAATTCAAGAATATGTCCTACTAAATCAGCTGTTTTGCTACAAAATAATGGTGTGAGCTTCCTCTTAAAATCTACAGTGGCTCCTCAAGTCATAGGAATATATTTTAATACACTTTATTACAAATTCTAACTTATGGATGTCAAAATCTAGTTTCGAATCATTTGAAAAAAAAAAACACGTTAGATAGAAAGACTGGGCAGGTATATATAATACCCAAGTAGAAAACCAAAAATACTTACAATAATCACGAGAAAGCTGATCTTTGTAGTAGCAGCCATGGTGTTAAACCACACACAGCATCTACTTTTAAAATGTAGGTAATACAAGCCACCTTATGAAGTGAATTTTCCGCTCCAAAAATTTAATCAATGTAATCAATAACATTGTTGAAATCAAATATCCTGTTCTCAATCCAATTAGTAGAATGTTTTGCTTTTTTTCACGGCTTTAATATTAAATTAAATTAGTTGTATTTTACACGAGATGTAAAGATATGGTTGTTGTTCATGCGAATTGTAAGCATACAGAAATATTTTCAGCATGATTTTTTCCGTACTAAAAATTTTGTCAAAATCAGATCGGTAGATAATCACGAAATCTGAAAAAATATAAATCCTACAAACTTGAAATTTTTCGTATGTGTCCGCTAGGAAAGAATTGTACGAAATTCCCACGGGAACGGGAAGAAAAAATGGATCCGCGTGGGCAACGCCACTAGGTGCCTATTAATACCTACTTATTATAAATGCAAATCTGTCGTCTTGTAACCTTTTCATGACCTTGACGAAATCTGCTTAGATCTTGAAAAAGGACTGTACTTTTTTCTACGGGAACGTTAAAGAAGTCGGATATCACACTACGCCGCACACCAGAGTGTGATTTTCGGGCGCAGCGTTGCTTTGGTCCAGTAGGTTTTCCAAGTATTCATGTCTCCACTGCTTAACATGAGTATAGATAGCTGTTAGGATTTCTTAATATGAATCTGACGAGAATAACCCGCTTGATTTAGGGCTACAACTTTACCTATCCAGCGTACTTTTCTAAAACATTCCATACGAGTTCTCCAAGATTACCGCCTTACCTACCGATTCCAAAAATTTAAAAAATGTGGTGAGTTCAAAGACAGGTGAGCAGTCAGATCATTTTCACCTAACATCGGTCATCCAGTTGCATTAAGGACACTTTTATAGTCAAATCGCCCAGAATTAAAACTCCAAGACCCGAATCAATATAAACGCATGTTTTTTTTTTCATAAAGTGAGAGGATTTGTTTTTTTTTTTAATAAAATGAAGCAAAATAAGTGTTTCAATTAATTTGAATTTAACGAATTCATGAATTAATCGATTACTAGAGGTATTACTAGCTTAGTATAGTGGGTGGACGGGGTCGACGGGTCGTGATCGTCATTTTTGCAGCGATTGGTAATCAACCAGAAATGAATATACGAATCAGAGGATGAATAGTGATTAATTCTTGCTTCATTCCACATTTCGTAAAGAAAGAAAAAACTAATTGTAGGATAATGTAAATTTATTTCATCTTTTACTTTTTGATTTGGTTTCCGACTCTTAACAACGATCTCAGCAACCATTTTGGTGGCATTGTCTTTCCTCCGCAACCTCTGTTGTTGTTTCCGCAGTATTTTTGCTTCGGTGGTGGGCAAGCAAGCAATGCATCGAATACCTGTGGAAAACATTTCGTGATAATGAAAAATGACTATCATCATAACATAAACATAAAGCATATGAGCAGTGATAGCCCGGACGGTTAAAGAGCCGGTCGAAAATCAGTGAGGCTCGGGTTCGAATCCTGGCATGTACCAATGAGTTTTTCAAAAACTTACGTACGTATTTATCACTAGCTCGACGGTGAAGGAAAACATCGTGAGGAAACCCGCAGGTCTCAGAATTAGTTCTGAGACATGTGTAAATAGACCCGGTCCGGCGATGGGCTCACCACCTATCACGTTTTGGGGTCCAATGTATCTCGTGAAATGTGGGTATATCCAGTAATGGAATACCTCTGCCTACCCCCTCGGGGATGAAAGGCGTGAGATTATTATTATTATTTATTATTATAAACATAAAGTCCGTTACTTGTTTTGGTAAATACATAATAAATAATAAAAATGTACAGAATAATACTTAACTTTACGAAGTTAATAAGATAAAAACAAAAGTGCACTTTAAAACTAGAACTTTACGAGTATGTTATGCTTAGTTGTTGTTAGACCTGGTAGACCCAGACGTTCTATTGTAATGAAACCAGTAGGCCCCGGAATTGATTCTTAGTTGAGAATTGATGCTTGTGTCCTTAAAAAATACAAAAGTGCAAAGTGGGTAATTCCAGGAATGGAATACCTTTTCTAATAATATGCAAATAAAGAATAGGAAGGTGTAGCGACGTCTAGCGGTGCTACATAAAACAAAATAATGCCATAGACGGCAAGGATGTGAAGTCACAAGTTTTAAACCACGCTACCATAAAAATGTATGAATGAATTATCAAAATTCTTACAAGTATCTGCAAGTATTAACATTTGTAAATTTTAATATACAACTGCTCAACTCAATCTTTGAGTCGGTTTCCTAGGTACTTGGTCCAAAGATTCTTATATTAATTTCTGCCTTCGCTCCACGATAAAAACAATGATTATGATACTGCACCTTCTCACATCTAGACTTGCACTTCTTCTTCTCAGGAGGGCATTGGATTTCACACTCGTCCTTTTGCTGGCATCTCAACCGGAATGCCGTACGCAGGATATCTTTGGTCGTTTCGACAGTTCTTTCTGCTTCATCATCTAGTTGTTCTTGTTCTTGCGCTGTCTGGAAAGGGTATTCATTTTCACAGTGCTAGTGTGTAAATAATCAGTTTCATGGGTGCAATTAAAACCCTGCTACGGAAGAATGTAGCCTATATATCGGAACATAATGAAACGATTGACACCTTTACAAATCCAAGGCCGCCTGAATCAGTTCTCTCTGTTAAATGTGTAACAACACCTTACAGTCCAGTGATAGGAAAGTGAGTAGAGTAGTGAGTGAAAACTGAATATATCGTCGACCCTCTCGGGTATGGTATAAAGCATGAGCATATCAACTTTTCTAAACCTCCGAAGTGCATTAAGCAGTGGGTTGTAACGGGTTGATGAACTAGTAAGTTTTTTTTATACCTATGTCCAGTAAGGAAACTGTCAACTTACCTTTAGAAGCCCGAACAAGTTATATGCATCATTCTCACACAGTGATGGTTGGACGTCATTGGTTTGAAGTGTCTGATCAGCCGCTCCACCTGGCACCATGTTTTCCAGGACGAAGATAACTGGTTCATTCCCCTTCGCGATTTCGGAGAGGACTGAGTTCAGAAATTTGTTCGGATCGTATCTGTTGCTGGAACTTCTACCTTGGATGTGCTGGAACAAGTAGATTCGGTCGGAAAGCTAATAAGTAATATAAAAAACTAAAAGACACGCTCTTGTATATATAGCACTCCTTAAAACAAATGAGTCCAAACTCGGTGGGTTTACGATTAGCTATTGAAGAGTTCCAATATTATTAAGCCCATTCTGTGACGGTGCATACCTAATACATTTTTTATGATATACACAGTATCTTATCATACCTTATCTTAGATCATGATATATAAACGTATAAATATGTAAATACAACAGTCAATTTGTATGCTAAAATTGATCAACCGTTCAATTTGATTGACCATCAAATATGTTTAGCATAACATTGCTCTTGCACAATGTGCTACTGTAATTTGATGACAAATTAATTAATTATTATTACTTATATACAAATTTCGATATTACACAAAGCTATGACAAAATTGCGAGGGGTTGCGCAGATCCCGTTTTTCCCGTTCCCGTCCATCCCGATTTGGACGGAGCACGAGAGATATGCTAGGTTTGTAGCAAGTAGCGTATTTGTCTCTGCCTAATATAACTAGAAATAATAAAATAGACTTGCGAATATGTAGCATGTATGACATCAATACTCACCCAGAAACAAAGACAAAAAATAATTGTTGACCGAAAACTGTACACTATATGCAGCATGGTTACAAAGTGTCAATAATACGTGTAGCAACGGGAAATGTATTGACATGGTCCGGTTGTTTTAATCAATACTAGTAGCTAGGCTGCCTCTAAAAAAATCTGTAAAAAACATGAAAACAACCATTGAAAATATTGAAATGCTTTAGGTACGTACAGTTGTAGCCCTGCATAAGAGTCCTAATAATTCTCTGCAAATCCAATATAATAACATTTTTAGTTGCATGATTTGGAAACGTGTTTAAATAAAAGGTATAAAATCACAGATAGAGTGAAGAATAGTGTGATTCGAGAGTTTTGCGGATTGAAAAATGATATAGTGACTAGGATTGAAAGAGAAATGCTGAGGTGGTTTGGTCACATTGAGCAGATGAATGGTAGTTGTCTAACGAGACAAATACAAAGGTGTTGTGAATGGGTGAGTCGGTAGAGGACGACCTAGGCGTACCTACATCGACCAGATCGGCGATGGGTTGAAGAAAAGTCAGATACTACCCGAAACCGACGAGCATGAGTCGTTTGATGGATGTAGAGGAAGCACGAGAGATCTGCCAGGTTCTTAGCAAGTTGCAGTCTGTTGCCTCTGCCTACCCCAATGGGAAATAGGCGTAAAATTATGTATGTATGTAATCACTGTTTGAATTCAAAAGATAGATACTTTCAATTTTCTGAACACCCTATAGCTTACGGTAGCTGCAACACTTTGATAATAATTCATACACCCGGATGCTGTAATCCGGATATTATTTACTCTTAGATACGTTACGCATTCGCTAGCGGATTATAGTGGCTGGCAAATACGGTTGGGTATTTACAGGGTATTTTGATCATAAGTATTGTTTGTGGATGAACCAATACAGTTGCGTGAAGAAATAAGTAAAGGCTTCTTTTATTCGATAAATGGAAACTAAATGTTCTCGATTAGATGAGTTTGGTTTACTAATATTTGTCACTAGCCCTGTAATTTCGGTTCCTGTGGGAGAGTAGGTATAGCCCTTGTTACTCCTAGAAAAGTAATCTTTCTATAATTGGTGAAAGAATTTTCAAAGTTAGTCTAGTTTCGACTTTCGGAGCATAATGATTACAGAACAAATTACAAAAAAAAACTTTGTGACCTGTATTTTCTACTCTTTTCTATGTTATACCTTTTTCATACGATAAATAAATGAGTGTTCTATTTAAAACAGAGGTATTGTACCAAAAATGGAATACCTCCGCCTAACCGCTCGGGAATAAAAGGCGTGGGATTATTGACTTATTTAATATTTTCTTGAGCCGAACCAAGCAGTGATAGCCCGGACGAAAGAGCCGGCCAAAAATCAGTGAGGCTCGGGTTCGAATTCTGGCATGTACCAATGAGTTTTTCAAAAACTTACGTACATATTTATCACTAGCTCGACGGTGAAGGAAAACATCGTAAGAAAAACCCGCAGGTCTCAGAATTAATTCTGAGACATGTGTAAACAGACAGACCCGGTCCGGCGATGGGCTCACCACCTATCACGTTTAGGGGTCCAATATATCTCGTGAAATGTGGGTATATCCAGTAATGGAATACCTCTGCCTACCCCCTCGGGGATAAAAAAGGCGTGAGATTATATATATTATATATTAATATTTTCTCGTATATTGCTGTAGAAAACATTTTAAGTCATATTTTTCATAATTTCATAGGCTACAATTAAACTACATACGTATAAACACACACACATTCTCACAAGTCACATACACCCGAAAAAACATTACCATCCTTTTGTTGCAGTCGGGTAAACATAGCACCTAAGAACAACTTTAAATCGATCAACACCAACAAAATGTATTTTAAAAACTTTTCCCTATGAAATAATGACAAAAATAATACAATAGATACAAGTTAAACGGGCATCCGGGTATTTATTTCGAACAATCGGAAATTACGGACTTTTCCGGAATTTACATTAGCGCGGTTACACGGCCGCATTTAAAATCGTCCGGGCGGCCCAAATCACTTCACACGCTACGATGGTCTTACATTGCCTACGAAATATAGAGGAAGCATTTTCCTGATTGCGGCGAAGACAAGGAGTGTGATCTGGGGGCACGGCAGTGCCCCCGCCAAGTCGAGCAAAAAGCGGCATAATACTGTTATTTGGCCAGAGAGGGTACGCCTACAGTATTTTAAAAACTACTATAATTCAAGTTTAGAGTGCCTTCTTGTTAGATTGTTGTTTGTTAGACTATTGACATTTTTAAGTGTACTTTTTATAGGTACCTACAGAAAATATATGATTTTGACTTTGACAAGAATTTTTTGTTTCTAGCTTAAAATCTTACAAACTTACAGAGCAGTGATAGCCCAGCGGTTGAAGAGCGTTCTCGGGATTCCTGGCATGTACCGATGAGTTTTCAAAAAATTACGTACATGTTTATATTATCTTACTCGACGTTGAAGGAAAACATCGTGAAGAAATCTGCCTTTGCCAGAATTAATTCTCAGGCATGTGTTACAGACCCGGTCCGGCAATGGGCTCACCATCTATCACGTTATGGGTTCCAAAGATAATAAGTACTGGTGAAATATTCAAAATGTAGAATTGCATATTATAAGTTAGGTGAGTATTTGAATGCCAATGATGTTTGGTGTAAATTTTCTCCAGTTCAGCAAAGCACTAAGACCATGTAACTGTACTGTGTATTGTATTGATTATTTAAAATAATAATGTGTTCGTTTCTTGCCCCGCTTCTTCTACTCAACTATTTATACCGAAGCGGTGGAGTCGCAATGACTTTCATTAAGTGGACTTATAAGCCTGTAGGGACACATGTATCTACCATAGCGCTTACGCTGCATTTTATATAGAACGCGGTGCGGTCGCGCCAGTCGTTCCCCGCGCATCTAGCCAGCCACTCATGTCACACTATGTCGTATTAAATTAAGTTTTTGGTCAATATAACCGATAGTTTTCGTGAACCGCATTAAGACTTTTCATGCAACACCCTCCTTCTGATGCGAACATAGTAGCTTAGGTACAGCCAAGCTCAATTCCGTAACAGCATTCACGTAACAAGCCATACATTAAATATTAAGTTTTTGATATGGTTTTTGTAGGGTATTTCCCTGAAATAGAATACCTCTGCCTGCCTACCCCCTCGAGGATAAAAGGCATGAGATTTTTTTCATGATCAAAAATGCTTACTCTAAACTTTATTACGACAACACCAGTATCAATATTATACGTATTCACTAGCGAGTGTCCCTAGAATCAGGTTTTGGAGCGTAATTCGTATATAAATAACCGTGGGTATCAGCCCTAAATAAATAAACCTCGATAAACAACACGAGGAAACTCAGGGGATCGATATGTACACAGAAATGTTTTTCATGTTTTAGAGAAAATAACGTTTCCTTATGAATATTTTTTACCCATTTTCGGGGTTTTGCGTCGTGTATTGAAAAGAAAATGTAAGTTTGAGAGGTTCATTGTAGTTTTAGGCAGGCTTTTTTTATAATTCAGCACATTAATGCCTGGAAGATATCGCTTAGCAGTTATAAGTACCCCCTTGGACTTCTTTTTGTATTCCGGGAGGAGCGAAGGTCGAATGCTCCTCCAGCGTGGAAAGGGAACATCTTCGTTTAGGTGGTCGAGCCTGGGGACTGCAGTCCAATGGTTGACATTGGCCAGATGTATTTTAACAAACTCGTGTGAAAATTTCAATAGCGCTGTTTAAAGGTAAACTTCCGTGGGTCGCGGTCGATCGCAGACGCGCGCGATCGATCGCATGCGACAGACGCACGCGAATGAGAAAAATTACAGCGGGTCTAAAAAGGCCGTTTCGGGTGAATCATAATAGAATTCTATTTCGATTCATATTCCAAATTTTCACCAAATACGAATCTGCTAATGAATTGAATTGTCAGTGAATCACTAAATTATGGTACCATTTTACGAATTTAGAGGAATTGCTTAGGATTTGCTGGGAATTCAGAAAAGGAGAATTGCTCAGAGGAATTGCTCAAAGTGGCCATTTTAGACCCACAGGGGCCGGCCTCACGCGTCTGTCGCAGACTTCGGAAATGGCGCCGTACATTTTCATACGTTGACTATTGTCGCATTAGCCGAGCGCGTCAGTCGCATGCGATCGATACCCGACCCACGAAAGTCTACCTTCTTGTCGTCTAATGGCGCTTTAGTCAGTTCTATGCTGTGTCGCTAGATGTCGCCACATATCTTTGTAAACGGAGTCCGAGAGAACAGAGATTCCGTTACATAAAAGCTGTATTGTATTGAGAAATTTAAAAAACCGATTAACAGACTGCTTACTACAGCAACTTCAAAAAAATTCAACCGTTTTAATTATGTGTTCGCGGATAACTTCGTCGTTTATCAACGGAGTTTGATGATTCTTTTTTTGTTGCAAAGGAGATATCGCAAGGGTGGTACCATGATAAGGAAACCAGGATCTGATGATGGCATCCCAGAGAAATCGAAGGGAACCTTCGAAAATTGTAGTGGCCAAGTCGGTTTTTCTTTTGTTAAAAAATATTCATTGCTCTAAAAACAGTCTCCCTCATTATGAAACAGTAAGACCAAAATTTAAATTACTTGGTCATTGTTGTAAACGTACCTACATAACAACATACATATTACAACTTTGTAAGTATACAAAAAATATATATATCGTTACCTATTTTTGCGTTCCTATTAATGTGATATTAACTTAATTCCATGCTTGTGTGTGCAAAATCGCTGATGGATCAACTAGTTCAGTATACAACTTCAAAAGAATACATCTAAATAACCTACCGACTCGACAGCCGAGTCGTGACCAAATATAACACCAAACTGCACCTAACCAGTTTATATTGCCTGCACAACTCATGTGAATGGCTCAAGTTTTGCATTATTGGGAGACTGAAATGGTCTGAATGCACCCCCGACGCGAAACATCGGTCGTTTTTGAAATATAGGTATAGGTAGACTAAGTATAGACTGTAGATATTTGTACAGTAAACATGAAGTAAGTTGAGGTTTACATCCCTACTTCTATATTTACACTAATAATAATACGATAGAACTCTAACGAGTAAAAAAACCGACTTCTACTTAGGTATATGGTTTTCTCATGGATGCCATTGTCAGAGCTGAACCAAATTGAAATGGTGAAAGTGGTACCCACCCACGGGAAGCACCAGATTTAAAAAAAAAGTATCATCAAAATTGGCTGTGGTAACAAAGATAAAAAACATACATTCGATTTGAGAACCTCCTCATTTTTTGAAGTCGTTTGAAAGAAGAAAAAAAATTTTTTTTTATGTTTGTTATGAATAGGCTCCGAAAATATCGGACAGATTTTTTAAATTCTTTAACCCATGGAGAGCTACTTTTCTAGGACTAACGTGGGTTAGAATTTTCACACGGGAACGGGACTTACAAGGCTGCAAAGCCTTCATCCAGGCAAAGCAGCGTGTCAAAGTCTCGCGATCGCCTATAGGTATGTTCTTGCAGACTGCGGGCAATCCCTATAGGAGAAAGTGATTGATTTATAAAAACTCAATAGGTTCATCAACCAAGGAAACTGTGAGAAGTCATTATGAAAAGCTATTATATTATTATTAGGGCAGATACCATAGGCTCATTGCTGGACACACATATATAAATAGTATATTACACCCATAAGGAAGTACATTAAGAAATATCTCATATCACATGTAATGGTCCACCGACGCGAGGCTTTCTTATTTACTTCCCGAGGTGTGTATACTTCTTTTTTCTCGACGGAGGCGGAAAGCGGCAACTTCGTTTAACGCAGCGGGCCGAAATTTGCCGCTTTCCGCCCGGAGAGATGAAAAAACCATTACGTGGGCTTGTGGGTTTCTTAACGATGTTTTCCTGCACCGTTGAGCTAGTGATAAATGTGTACGTCAGTTTTGAACGACTCATATTATTGGTAAAAGCAGTGGTGTGTGTGAATGCATAAGAGGTGGGCTCACTGGCAAGGCTATCACTAAAATCTGCGAAACTATAAAGCCTACAAACTTAGGCAGGTAGAATTTACTACTAAAACTCGCAACATTATTATTTAAAACTCTGCCTCGCAACTCACAGTATAATACATAGTCCCGAACCTTGCTACGTTGCTATGAAGTTTCGCTACTGCCAAGTACTCTACCTTTACCTCTAGGGTACGTTTAAGAGGTGCAATTTCCATGTGTCATTGTTTATTGCCGTGAGAGATAAGTCTCATATTTCAGTGCACTCCATATTTTAGCAGCTTCGTCTAAGCGTGGCGTGAGTTATGGCCACTCTTGTATGTATATCTTCGCCTACTGTTATTTCTCAAACATTTAGGGGTATAGATATACTTTCATATTATTATACAACTAGCGGGTGCCCAGCGGCGTTGCCCGCGTGGATCCAGTTTATTCCCGTTCCGTGGGAATTCCTGTAAATCAGCTCAGCAGCATTTCTTCATACCGGTTTCTTACGACATATAATACACCTAAATACCATATTTAAAGTTTCTAGGTGTCATCAGCGATGAGCACACCACTTATCACGTTTAGGGGTCCAAATAATATCTCGTGAAAAGTGGATATATTCAGAAATAGAATACGCTCTGCCTACAACCTCGGGGATATGAAGCGTGAGTTTTTATTTTTAGGTGTAATCGTTTCGGAATAGTACGTATTTCTCTTTTTAACCAGTTTTTATATTTTCCAGTGTTAATGAGCTATTTTCTTTGAATAAATAGTACTTACCCAAGATGTTAATCCGGGGACTCAGTTATCTCAGTACCAAATTTCATCAAAATCCGTCCAGTAGTTTTTGCGTGATGCGTGCACAACCAGACAGACGGACAGACACAAAAATGGATTTGGGTTATACTCCACTTTGCCGCTCAGATAACTATAGTGGAACGGGCCACGGAGGTTTACTTAAAACATTACTTGGAATTTGGTACTAATAGGACGTACAACGGGGTTTTTCCTTCTATAAAACTTTCATCCAAACCAATAAAATTTAACATTGGAGGGACTAACAGAATTTGTGAAGTATGGCTGACCTTTGTAAGTGGATTCCTTCTGTTTTCATGACATTAGTATTTTTCTGTATATGTATTATTCAAGTTTTGTAATTTCAGTTTCAAGTTGGTCTTCTGAAAATATTTTTTCTCAACTATTTCATTTTGTAACTGTTAATTCTTTTATCCTTTTGTATTTGTGTCATTTAAATATCAAAAACGTCACCAAGACATTAACAATGAAAAAGAAAATAGCAAAAAAAAGAGTATGGATATGGCAATTAGCATACCCAATTTATTAATTTCGAAATGATCCCGTTATTCCCGTTCCCGTAGGAATTACCAAAAAATCCCTTCACAGTGGTTGCCTACGACATATAAGACACCTGCATACCATATTTCAAGTTTCTATGTGTTATCGTTTTGGAGTAGTACGTTTTTCTCTTTTTAACCAGTTTTTATATTTTCCCGTGGGAATGAGATATTTCCCTGGAATAAAAAGTACCCTAGATGTTGACCCGGGTACTCAGTTATCTCCATACGAAATTTCATCAAAATCCGTCCCGTAGTTTTTGAGTGATGCGTGCACAACCAGACAGACAGACAGACAGACAGACAGACAGACAAAAATTCCAAAAATTGGTGTTATATAGTTATGGATATAGATACGGTAGTGTATATACACTACCGTTGAAATTTTCGAAAAATCTTTCATGTACAGACACGACCCCGTTAGAGTTTTATTATATGTATAGATTTCGCAATCCGGGTAAAAAGTAGCAAATTTCAAAAAAAGTAGCCACACTCCAGTCGAGCTATAGTACATGCAAAATATTACGTCGATCCGTAGTTTCATTTCTGAATAAAAGAATGACAAAACAAGCAACACATTTTCGCATTAATTATAAACTTAACTACAAAGGCCCAACTGTGAATAATGGCCTTTTATATTTATATTTTTACTACTCAACCGTAACAATCCACTACTAAACTATGACGGGTCTCTTACTCACATATCAGAAATATAGACCATAGTATCCCGCACGAGCCCACCAAAAATTCTACCTAAATGTCAGTTTTTCTAGCCACCCAAGAGCGCGTCAGTAAAATGAAAAACGGGACCAACAGCCGTAAAAAATAGTATGGCAAAATTTATATATAATGCCTCATGATTTATGGATTGTTACCAGTGTGATGTATGTATAGGAAGGTAGATGCATTTTTCTATTGACAGCTCTCTTCTAATAAATGTGTTATAGCAGATGGACGTGTTTTAATAGCTTCAGGAGCAATTCGACGACGGTGACGAAGAGGATGGGATATGTAACCTCATATATTTCAACCAGGAAGTCATTTAGCTCAAAGAGTCATAATGGAAATCAACATCACTAAAACAGTTAACCCTAAATGATCTAAGCTAGACGCCTTGACATATTCCAATAACCGCTAACCTAGAGGCGTCACCCCGCGAAAGTACACGGATTTAAAATCGCAAGAAGAGCCGCAATGAGTTGATTGAAAAAGATTCTATAAAACCGATAATAATGTTTCCGAATGACATGAGCGTTCCTTTGTTGTCCACTTTCTTTAGTACTATTTTTTTTGTTACAGGATCCTTTGCTACACTGTTTTCTGTTACTTTTTCTACGGCTAAAATGCTTGACCGATCTTGATGATATTTGGAAGGATGATAGTTTACATCTTTGGGTAGGTCATAATCTAATTTTTACTAGAAAAACTCGTAGTTCCTAGGACACGTGATAAAGTACATATGGTTGGAGAGTTTATTTAAATATACCTAGTTGTGGAGCAAGGCTTAATCACACACACGCAAGCTGTACTTCTGGATTGTAATTTCACATGTTGCCAGTTCGAAAACATGGAACCTAGCAGCTGGTAACCGTAACTTGTTTGAAACCGCCTTATACGGCAGTTCCGAACTGTACTTGTAATTACTACCACAGTAATTATAGTTGACAAAGTGTAGGAGAGGGTCGGGCGTCAGTTTCAGCGAAGAACAATTTCAAGAAAAATATTATGGAGTAACATTGAAACTAAATTAACACATAAAGTAGCTTGATTGAACTGAAGGACGTCAACAATAGGAATATGTCGTTGGAAATTGGGCACTTATTGTTAATTATCTATATACTATTCTCGTATAAAAAGAGAAAACCTTATTGACTCACTCACTGAACCTGCGATCAAGAGACTTGAAATTTGAAAAGTATATTCCTTTTATGACCTAGACATAGTATAAAATAGGATTTTTAGAAATTCCAAGGAGAACAAACTAAAAACGAGATCAACCGCTAGGCGCCTCCTAGATAAAGTTACATAAAAAATAGGATACTAATTAAAGAAAAAAAAGCGATTAAAATGTGAAAAACTAAATGATTTTTTTTAAAAATTGTTTGAATATAAAAAAACTTTTTTGCCGACCTGAATAAGGAAAAACTAAATTAAAATCAAAACCAAACTCATATCCCTGACTCCCACTTAAATTCTCTTTCAATGCGACTATAAACCATTCCGGGATGAAGCCGGAAGCGTACACACTCCAAACTAACGAACTTGCGAATGGAAAAAAACGATAAAATACCAGCACGATACTCGTAGAGAGCGGCCAGCGCAAACAGAAGCGGAATAAAATAAACACGGTATTGTAAATACCTATTGCGATGTTACGATATTTAGAATTTGTCGGTAGGGATTGGAATTACGGAAATTTTTCCTTTAACGATATAAAATAACAGACAATACAAGGTAATAATCTTATGGAGGAGCGGAGGTGGAATGCTACTCCATCGTGAAAAGGGAAGATCTTCCGCCAGGCGAGGTGATCGTGCCTGGGGACCGCGGTCCAACGGTTGATGTTGGACAGTTGTATTTATACAAACTCATTAGAAAACTCCGATAGCGCGGTTTAGAACTCGGCCGTCTATTGGCGCGTTCTATGTAGTGTCGCTACAATCTTAAATATTTCTTTAAATTAAAGATGGTTCTTGAAGAAATCGGAGGCAGATTTATAAAATTATTGTAGTCATTTTTAAACAATTCAAATTGAAATAGTGGTCCTGGTCCCAAATAAGGCAGAGCCTGTCTGTACTATGGGTACTGATAAACAGATAGACATACTTAAATAGATATTAAGCACCCCGACACTAAGCCAACAGACATGTTCATGAACACAAATATTGGCTTCGAGCGGAAATCGAACTCGCGATCTCCGGCTCAGAAGGCATCACTACTAACTGAGCCAACAAGTCCGTTAAGATGCGATATTTTGAAACCAATGAACAATAAAGTCCACTTGAAATAGCTTTCCTATTTGGGCATCACTCAACGTTTAAATCCATCAAACTATATAGCTGGAATGTAGGTCAGATCCAATGTATTTGTACCTTTGAGCTACCAACTATAAACAACTATATTTCCCTAAGTAGCGATTAGTTCCTCGCTTGTAGTCGCGACGCAGCCTTTGTCAAAGTTAGAGTAAGTTATGAGCTTGAGAGGTAAGCAACACAGTGTTTCTTAAGTAAGGTTTGGCTTGATTTCAGTGGATAAAGCGGTAATGAATATAAGCTCTAAATTTTATTCATTCATTAGGTATAACTTACACATCCTTCATCGTTTCGATGAGAATTATTTTTCCAGCGGGCCAAAATTTGCCGCTTTCCGCTCGGAGAAATGAAAAGACTAAGTGTCTGGTTTTAACATAGCAGCCACAAATTGTAGGACAAATAAGAAGAAAAGAGGTGGTACCTATATACATTGTAATTTGGTAGGTTGGTTGGAATATCAAGTTTCTCTCAGGATGAAGTTAAACATAATATCTCGTACATAATTTGCTTGTATAAGACATCTACATTATATACCTATTTGAAATATCATGTGATACTGTAAAATTTGGTCATGGCCTCATTTATAGTCATATCATGTATTACGCACATGTATCATGTATACAGCTGATGTTTTTGTCTTTAATTATGTTAATAAATGATATAAGTATTTAGTTTCTGTTGCAGTAAAACTTACAAAAAACGTTCCAATTCAAAATTCTTTGTGGCGGTGCGATTCCCATGCAAAGGGAAGATCTTCCGCCGGTCAATGGTTGATGTTGGACAGTTGTATTTATACAAACTCTAGTAAGAACTTCGATAGCGCGGTTTAGAACTTGTGTCACGTCTTTGCCGTCTATACCGCTTGCTTGTTCTATAAAGGTAGGTAATAATAATAATAATAAATTGTGGGACACAATTCACACACGGTTATTTAGTCCCAAACTAGGCAGGGCCTGTACTATGGGTACTAAACAACTAATATACATACTTAAATAAATATTAAACGACCAGACACGAAGCCAACAGACATGTTCACGCACACAAATGTTGGCTTCGAGCGGGGATCGAACCCGCGACCTCTGGCTCAGAAGGCAGGGTCACTACCAACTGAGCCAACAGGCCCGTTAATCAGGTCCGCCGTCCGAGATGAGATATCGCTACAAATCAAAAAGTTATTTTTGGGTAAACAGGAGGTTAGTCTAAAGTAGAGACAATTGAGACATATCCACTGGAAACAAACTTTAAAAAATACATAATCTACAGATATAGTACGTAACTATGGCAATGGCTTCTGTAATAATACCTCAGATAGTCGAATACAGCTTTGTCGAAATAATTTGGCCTGAAACATTTACAGTTTATCTGCTACATCAAAAAAATTCAGGCAGTTTGCATAGGTGTGCAAATGTTTTTATTTTATAATAATTTATTATATTTATTTTAAGGCCTTTGTCTCTCTTCTTATACACATATAAGATTGGAATTTGGCAAGAGGTATAAATATGAGTTTTCAATGAGAGCCTCATTGCGTAGAACTTTGAAAACCAGTCAACATGAAGATCTTCGCTATCCTATTCGCCCTCCTATCGGTAAGTATATTATTATAATATATTTATTTTAAAATAAAAAAAATAAGAGAGACTTACCGATAGGAGGGCGAATAGGATAGCGAAGATCTTCATGTTGACTGGTTTTCAAAGTTCTACCTATTGAGGATCTCTTATTGAAAACTCATATTTATACCTCTTGCCAAATTCCAATCTTATATGTGTATAAGAAGAGAGACAAAGATTTTTTTTTAAACCAATTATGACGTATATCTTTATGGTTTGACCCTTCCTTAATAACTAAACGAAGAATAGGTAAAGTAGCTCCCACACAATACTGTAAAACAAGCTTCGCCAAACGCAATTCTTATTTTATCCGCCGATTTGTATAATCAATTGAACAAAACATTCAACATTTACACGTGTACAAGGTTATAAATGTAAGAAGAACCTCATTAAAGGGTTAAGGCCAGAAGGTATTCCTGCAGCAGTAGTAACGTAGTGATAACACTGATAACTTCTTGCTTATTGAGTAGGCAGTAGGCATAACCGCCATCGCGCAACTGAAGACGCCAGCCAAGCTACCGCGCTCGTTGCATTTAAGAAAGAAAGAAAAAAAGAAAGAAATAAAGAAAGAAAGAAAGAAAGAAAGAAAGAAAGAAAGAAAGAAAGAAAGAAAGAAAGAAAGAAAGAAAGAAAGATATTAGGAACACCTTTACATAGGAGATAAAAAAACTTAAAGATAAAAAACACAGAACATATTATTTGAGTGTCCTAACGGGACCCCACTCAGCACAAGCTGCGGCGGTTTGTGAAACGCCACAACGCTGGTATTATGTGGGCCCCCTACTTTTTTGCCAATATAGTGCAAGAAAACTATGTTGTTACGTATGGTAAGTAAGGTAAGGTAAGTAAAGTAAGGTAAGTAAGATAAGGTACCTAAGCATTTCGTAGGTATTTCAACATACTGATTATAAAAATCATTTTGTCAAGTCAAACTGCGAATTTGATTAGAAATATTTAGTATCTTTTAGTATCTTTAGTTTAGTAAACTTTAAAATATCAGTAGTTCCCTCATAATATTGAAAAAACAAAAAAAGGGGTAATAGTCCACTCAACAAAGAGTTTTAGAGTGCGTGAGCTGGGACCTAAGCAATTTCTTCAGTAAGTTGTTCAGGATGCTTAGGGAGTAAACATACCAAAAGTCCCTGCGTCTAGGAGGTGCGCCGGATTGGGGGGGGGGGGATTAAAGTTCCCACTTTTGAGTTTTTCGCTAAAACGGTGTGTCGTAGAGAGAAAATATCTGCTATGTGAAGAAAGCTCATAAAATATTCTGCAACTTTTATCTTATACACTTTATTCAAATTCCTACCCGTTTTCTAACTACACATTCCGGAAGAGTGATTTTAAAAAAAAAAGTACTTTTATTAAACACTAGCTATTTCCTGCTACTTCGTTCGTGTTATTTCGGGATAAAAAGTAGCCTATATGTTAATCCAGGTCCTAATGTATCTACCTACCGAATTTCATCTAAATCTGTGCAGCCGAAGTTACTTTTGTCTTTTATCTATGTTTCTACACTAATCTATAGATACTAATATTATAAAGACGAAAGATTTGTATTTTTGTACGTTTGTTGCGAATAAAGTCAAAAACTACTGCACCGATTGAAAAAAATCTTTCACCAAAAGAACAATTATCTACCTTTGTCGGCTTCAGTTTCCGCGCTCTAGTAAGATATCTACCTCTTTTTATATATAATATCTTTGATTTCATGCTATATATACGAAGTCATAGGAAACGCCGCCAATAGGATTTATTAGGATTATGATGGAAAGGATTTAGGATTATGATAAGATTATCTCTATCGCTGAAAGCTTTTAACTGATTTAACTAAATTGGTGATCAGATGATGATGACTAAGCTACATTCCTTAGCCTATCGGCGTAAAGTGGCCAGTCTCTCGGTATTCTACAGATTGCACTTCGAGGAGTGTGCCCAAGAGCTGCACGAGCTCATTCCGCGTTCCCCTTTTTACCCATGGGACTTCCAGACGTACGGCTGGGCTGCATCCCTACCTGGTGGATATCCCATCTATACGCACGAAGAGCTTTCTGTTGTATACTGGCTGTTTTATACAGCTTATGTTCTAATCTATATACTATGTACGATATTTGAACTACTGTCTATATTGACTTTGTCACTTTAAATAAATTTTTCACTCTATAAATAGCATATTTATTATTTTTACAACATTTTCCATGATTTTTTATTGTGCCCACCGCCAAGGAGTGGAACTACCTGACGTCTGTATTTCTGAGTTTATATATCTAACCTGTTAGCCTTTAGGGCTCGAGTGAACTGGCAGTATATCAGTGAGGCTCGGGTTCGAATCCTGGCATGTACCAATAACTTTTTCAAAACTTACGTACATATTTATCACTAGTTCGACGGTGAAGGAAACCGTCGTGAGGAAACCCGCAGGTCCCAGAGTTAATTCTGAGACCTGTGTAAAAGACCCGGTCCGGCTATGGGCTCACCACCAATCACGTTTAGAGGTCCAAAGAATATTTGGTGAAAAGTGTGTATATCCAGAAATGGAATACCTACCTCTGCCTACCCCCCCGGGGATATATCCCTGGGGGGGTAGGCAGAGGTAGGTATTATAAATAATCTCACGCCTTATAAGGCGTGAGATTATTTATTTATTTATTTATATTTATTAAACTGGCATCTTTTGGGCAAGCTCGTCCCATCGTAGGCAACGTCTTTGCCTTCGGGCTAGTCTGGGGTCAAGAGTAAGCCCATAATTAATATAAAAAAACTTGTTTTTTCAGCTGATGGCCATTGCTCTGGCAGATGACGGTGACAACGTTAAAGGCGATATTTCGGAAGAACTTACGCCCGAAGAGCTTTCCGAGATTTATCGTTTTGCCCTCCGCCAAGAAGTGGAACTACCTGACGTCTGTATTTCTGAGTTCATATATCTAACCTGTTAGCCTTTAGGGCTCGAGTAAACTGGCAGTATATCATTGAGGCTCGGGTTCGAATCCTGGCGTGTACCAATGAGTTTTTCAAAACTGAAGTACATATTTATCACTAGCTCGACGGTGAAGGAAAACATCGTGAGGAAACCCGCAGGTCCCAGAATTATTTCTGAGATATGTGTAAACAGACCCGGTCCGGCGATGGGCTTACCACCTATCACGTTTAGAGGTCCAAAGAATATTTGGTGAAAAGTGTGTATATCCAGAAATGGAATACCTACCTCTGCCTACCCCCCCGGGGATATATCCCCGAGGGGATAGGCTGAGGTAGTTTATTTATATTTATTAAACTGGCATCTTTTAGGCAAGCTCGTCCCATCGTAGGCAACGTCTTTGCCTTCGGGCTAGTCTGGGGTCAAGAGTAAGCCCATAATTAATATAAAAAAACTTGTTTTTTCAGCTGGAGGCCATTCCTCTGACAGATGACGTGACAAAGGCATAGGCGATACTTTGGAAGAAGTTACCACTGTTCTACCCTCTACACGGAAAAAAAATATTTTTACAATACTACCAGAATGTGTAGTAAATGGAAATTAGTTCTCCTAACAATTTTTCTGTTGGCCTTAAGATTTTTTTCGTATCACCAAGTATCTTTTGTGTAACAGTGACAATTTGTTTGTAACGGGCAATATTCATTTCTAGTAACTTGCAACATTGTAAGGGTTACTATATAAATGTTTTATTAACAATTAGGCAAGTAATAGTTGCAATAATATCGTTGTGTTTACAATATGCATCGTTCTCTCAACGAATGAGATGATAGCGGCTACAATGTGTGTGGTAGGCAGCTGGGCGTGGGGCACGGGAGGGAGGGATACCGCCCCCCCGCGCGTCCCTGCGGCTAGTCGAGTCCGCGTCTACCGGCATTATGGCGCTGATACGATGAGTTTGCAGTTTGTGCTTGATTTTTTTGTTTTGCCCAAATAATATGCTCGTATATTCGTTCTACGTGTGAATAATTTGATTTTGTGAAAATATAATGGACGAGGACACTCGCCAAAATACTGACGGAGTGGCACTTATCTGAATACATTGAAATTTTTAAAGGTAAGTTTGTGTTTGCTCGGTTTATTAAATGTTTTTTACAAATAGGAACTGAAGTCTGACTGAGCATCATATGATTTACCTATTAACAAATGCCCCTTTCCTACCGGACAGTAACTAATCATTCCCAGCACCTTGCCAAATGACGCCGAAAATAAATAGGCAGAAACCTACTTTTATCACAGAAAATATACATTTGCAGCAAAATCAAAATAAGCTTAATGACTTCAAATGTTTTAGACAATGATTAGACACAAGGTTTTATTTAAAAGATGTGTGGATTTAGTTCTTGTCGCTTGTTTTAATTTGAATTTTTATATTTTCTTTAATTTTATATCAATGCTGTACAAAAGTATTAGAACGTTACTGATTTTTTTTAGTAAATTTTACTTAAATAATGTGTACATTACAATACTTTTGTAAAGCATTTCAACAAATTTTGTAGGCGTTGCAATACATCTAGTTGGCAATGTATTGTAATGTTAATGATTTATTTCGTAAATTTAACTAAAAAAATGATAACTGTGCGATAATTTTGTACAAAAATACAATAAAAGTTGTAGGCGTTGCAATACAATCTAGTTGAATGCTGACCTCTAATTTAAAATTTTACGTGAAAGTGTCAACAACTGTAAAAACCATTTTGCTCCTAAATAATACCATTCTGTCTGTGTTTAGTTATGTAGGACATACGTAAGCCTGCCACAAGTCGTCACTCATTGAGCAACGCCAGCTCACGTGTAGAGCTCCAGGGTACGGTAATTGTTGTGTACCTTAATGTTTAATCTATTTCATTTGGTTTCAGCCACTGCTGGACATATTAAGCAAATCTGCACAGGGCAAAAATTTGCTGAAGTTGCACAAAGAAGAAGGACTGTTGTCTAACTATAGCAGAAGGCAAATTTGCAATATTATCGTGCAAGATCTATTGTCAGATGACCCCGATGTGCTGATAACCAAGCGAATACCAAGATACCAAGATTTGTTCAAAAATCTCCTATGTTAATTAAACATAGTAACTTTTATTTTTGTATGTGGTATTTTATTCAAACTAGTACTTCATAATAATTTGGTATACTGTTAAGTGCTACATGTAAAACTGATTAATAATATTTTAGATATAATTTTCAATGTTTTTATTTATTAGAACTAAGTTTCCCAAAATGATGAGCAATCTGTTTTCTGATACTTTTCTGGTTTTGTAATTTTTACTCTTCATTTATTGTAAAACATTTTAAGTTGACTTTATAATATTATATAATTGCATATGCTAAAATAATTTTTATTTCGTGTAGAAGATTATCTACTAATTAATATTTTGATATGAAAAGCATAAACAATTATATTAATAAAGTTGACTTAAAATATTTTATAATAAATGAAGAGTAAATATCACAAAACATTATAGTACACGCAACAATAAATAGTATTGTAGACACTACAAAATAATATAGTAAATACTACAATTTAATATAGTAAATACTACAAAGCAATGTAGATAGAACAAAGTTATATAGTAGACGTTACAAAACAGTATGGTAGAGATAACAATATTTTTGGTAAGGGATACAATTTGAATCGTAATGCGTACTATACACATTGTTGTAAATACTACACACATAGTTGTCTCTACTCTTATGATTTTACAAGAAGTGTATAGTAGAGTTAACTATTTGTAGAGTTGTCACATATAGTACCAGAAAAAATGGTAGGAACAACCGAAATATCGTTAGGGTAACCATATTTTTTTTTCCGTGTATAAACTGAGCAGTCAATGAAACAGCGGCTATGTAGAGTAAAATAAAACTAGATCGTAATGTATTTGGTGTAAAAATAAACATATGCACAGAAATTGGTTTTTAACTAGTCGTAGAAAGAAAAAGCCCAATATGGACGATGAGGTGATGGGTGGCGCGATGTATCACGCCATACGGGGGATTGTTCCTAGTAGACCCCTCTAGCCCTGTCCCCCGGGGTGACAGCTAGGAATTGTCTTCCCGGTTGTCACCGGGGTGAAAATTCGTGCCGATTGTTCCCTTTGAAAGCTGACTAGAGGGGACAAATGGGAAGTCTGTTTCTGGGGGGCGGTGGGTGAAATTGCTACGATTCCTTCCCAGAAAAAAACATGTATGTAGTTACCATTGATTTCAGCTTTTTTATATTTTATATAGAATCTAATAAAAAAATCTACACAATGTTTAGCTTACAACATTAGAAAAATATTAACCATTAAGCCTTTGAACGCCGCGCGGGGCACCGGTGACCGAAATTCTGAATTAATTTATCACCGTGGCGTTTAACGGTAAATAAAAACGTAAAAAAAGTTATTTAAAATCCAATAAAAAAACAACATTGTCGCATTCACATATCTAAGCATCCACACGTCACGTCCAGACAGTCATCCACACGGCCACACACCCTTACACCCATACACATACCTAGAGATTATATAGATTTTAGGTAGGTAATAAATAATTTGCCCCATATCTCTAGTTCTATAGAACTGTTGGGATATTTATTTATTTTTGAAAGGAGAATCATCAGCTACACGTTACAAAGTCTAATAAACATAAATAATTTCTTAAAAGCTAATAAATAACAGATTCCCGCCGATAGATTTATATTATGCTTAAAACTAAGAATGAGCTTGAGTCTCATGTTTGCGCTACGCTAACTTACATGTATTACTGACTAAATATTTTTATATATTCTAGATATTTTAGATATTCACCATTGTTGGCTCAGTTGGTAGTGATACTGCCTTCTGAGTCGGGGGAGCGGGTTCGATCCCCGCTCGGGGCCAACATGTCTGTTGTCTTAGTGTCTGGTCGTTTAATATTTAAGTATGTTGAGTACCCATAGTACAGGCTCTGCCTAGTTTGGGACTAAATAACCGTGTGTGAATTGTGTCCCACAATGTAGTATCAATATTAATTTTATTGAGTCTTGTTACAATTAAGAGTAGACTACATAGAGGAATTGTGCATATAAATCTTCATAAAGTTATGGTGAAGCGGAGGCGCTTTTAGCACAGGCATTTTATGCATTGTGAGAAATCTGTTATAGATTATTCGGATTATTATCATTGGAATCGTAATTAAAAAAACAAACAATGAAAAGACTTCTCACACACAATGAAGCCAATTAATCTCAGAATACAACTCGATATCTTATTACAGCCCAGCAACGTTTCACAAAAGGTTTCGGAATGTGTACACATTTTTGGGACCAAGTTTTCTTTAGGAAGGGTCCCAAAATAATTGAACACCTAATACAAATTCGTGTTCAGAGCGATGGCAAAGTGATTCCCGTGGGAGGGGGAGGTCTTTCGCCGGCCAATGGTTACTGTTGGACAGTTGTAAGTGTAGTGATGTAGTAATGCGTGCTTGTAACGGAACGCAACTACAGACTGTTCATAATGACCCAAGGCATATGGGAGTGACAACGAGCGTCGTTTCCAAGTACAGACGCTGTCAGAATATAATGAACTGTGTAACCTTAGGATGAAAGCTCGCTTGTTATGGACGATCAATGGCGGAGCTTGTGTAAACATAAAATTAGACGATTATTATAATAAACTCAGTGTTAATTGAAGAAACGTTTTATTACTAAACATTACAGTAAGTATTTATACAAACTCTATTAAGAACTTCGACAGCGCGGCTTAGAACTTGTGTCACGTCTTTGCCGTCTATAGCGCTTGCTTGTTCTATGAAGGTAATAATTATAATAATAATAAATTGTGGGACACAATTCACACACGGTTATTTAGTCCCAAACTAAGCAGGGTCTGTACTATGGGTACTAAACAACTAAAAATATATATTCATACTTAAATAAATATTAAACGACTAGACACGAAGCCAACAGACATGTTCACGCACTCAAATGTTGCCTTCGAGCGGGGATCGAACCCACGACCTCTGGCTCAGAAGGCAGGGTCACTACCAACTGAGCCAACAGGCCCGTCAATCAGGTCCGAGATGAGACATCGCTACAAATCAAAAAGTTATTTTTGGGTAAACAGGCTGATGACAATAAGGGGCTTATAATTAAGTCTAAAATAGAGAGAATGGAGACATATCTACCTGAAACAAAATACATAACCTACAGATATAGTATGTAACTATGGCAATGGCTTCTGTAATAATACCTCAGATAGTCGAATACAGCTTTGTCGAAATAATTTGGCCTGAAACATTTACAGTTTATCTGCTACATAAAAAACATTCGGGCAGTTTGCATAGGTGTGCAAATATTTTATTATACAATGATTTATTATATTTATTTAAAAGTTTCTACCTTTTAAATAAATATAATAATCTTATACACAGATTGGAATTTGGCAAGAGGTATAAATAGGAGAGTTTTCAATAAGAGAGCCTCATTTGATAGAGCTTTAAAAACCAGTCACCATGAAGATCTTCGTTAGCCTATTCGCCCTCCTGTCAGTAAGTCTCTCTCAAGTACCTATTTGATTTTGTTCGTCAATTAAGATTTAATTTTTAACCCAAATATGACGTTGATCATTATTATTTGACCCCTTCTTAATTACTAAACGAAGAAAAGATAAAGTTGCTCCCACACAATACGTGAAACAAGCTTCGCCAAACGGCAATTGCAGCGCGAGGCGTGCCGTCTGCTCCCGGAGCCCCGCAGAATACCAGCGCTGTGGCTAATGCTGCAGCACAAGCTGAGTGGGGTCCCATTAGGCACTACTTGTTACTAATTTATTTTATTTCTGTTCTTTTTTTTCTTGTCTAATAAATTTATATTCTTTCTTTCAATTCTTATATTTATCCGCCGATTTGTATTTATAGTGTTCCAGTCCAGGTTATAAATGTAAAAAGAACCTCATTGAAGGGTTAAAAGCACTGAGTTGCAATGAGACTGAGGAATATAATAAATAATAATACAACACATACACAATTACACACCCTCTCTCCCCCTACACATACACAACTATAATTTAAATAAAAATTTGTAAAGCCCAAAATTAATCAAAACCAGCGTAAAGCAATGCATTAAGTTTCGTTGAGTGAGTGAGGTAACCGGAGGCCCCAATCCCCCCCCAAAATTATATAATACCTAATAAATTTTTGACACAATTCACACACTGTTATTCAGTCACAAACTAGGCAGAACCTGTAGGTACTATGGGTACTGAACAACTGATAAACATACTTAAATAAATATTAAACACCCAGACACGAAGCCAACAGCTATGTTCATGCACACAAATGTTAGCCAAGAGCGGGGATCGAACCCGCGACCTCCGACTGAGAAGGCAGGGTCACTACCAACTGAGCCAACAGGCCCGTCAAACTATAACTGTGCCATGGTCGAACCACTGTATCCCAACACACAGGATTTCCGCCTAGTTTGGGAAACATAAAATATCAAGTGCCTATTTGAACGGTACATGGTATGAAACCTGTTTGAACGAATAAAGATTAATGATTATTACCTACTATTACTAATCCCATTACGCGCTGATAGCGAGTGATTTGCTGATGTCCGTTGAAGAGTTCCGTTCTCCACCTGAAGTTCTTTATCAGATTTTCACAAAACTTATATGGGACCAAACCTGTGGATTAACAAACAAAAAAACGTACGTGACGAATTGAGAACAACCTCCTTTTTTGAAGTCGGTTAAAAAGAGGTGTTGTTATATTCGTATTGATACAAAATCTATTTTTGTATCAATACCTCTTAGCGTGTTTATAGAATACAATACGTCGGCCTCAGTTTCCGCGCTGTATTAAGATATAATAATAATAATAATAATAATAATAATTTCATGAGATATATTGGACCCCTAAACGTGATAGGTGGTGAGCCCATTGCCGGACCGGGTCTGTTTACACATGTCTCAGAATTAATTCTGAGACCTGCGGATTTCCTCACGATGTTTTCCTTCACCGTCGAAGCTAGTGATAAATATGTACGTAAGTTTTTGAAAAACTCATTGATAGAAGAAATCTTCCTCTTTTTATATATAATATCTTTCTTTTCATGCTATACGGGGTCATAGGAAACGCCGCCAACAGGATTTATGATGGAAAGGATTAAGGATTATGATAGGATTTGTCTCTATCGCTGAAAAGCTTTAACTGATTTAACTGAATTACGTCACGCTTAGTCACCATCGCCTGGTCACCGAGGCGATGGTGACTAAGCTATAGTCCTTAGCCCATCGGCGTAAAGTGGCCTTTCTCTCGGTATTCTACAGATTGCACTTCGAAGAGTGTGCCCAAGAGATGCACGAGCTCATTCCGCGTTCCCCTTTTTTACAATCGGACTTCCAGACGTAAGGCTGGGCTTCATCCCTACTTGGTGGATATTCCATCTATACGCACGAAGAGCTTTCCACGATTTTATAATAATAATAATAATAATCGGTACGTTTTTCTTGTGTTTACGGCCATTTCTCGTGATTTCGCCACTCCTTCCCATTTATTTATTTATCCATCGCGCCCAATTTTCTATTTGTATGTATATTTGTATTTATATATTGTTACGCGCCCTCCTCTCCGAGTGTGTGTCTCTGTATACAAGTGCTTGCCAGCGGACCCAACGCTCCGGTGAGTACCTCAGAAACCTCCTCCCATTGATGTAGAGGTAGGGAAGAACTAAGGGAAAGCTATCTCGTGTTAAGGGACCAATTTTTTAGGGTAGCTTTACGTGCCCGCCACCCAATCGCGGTGACTTCTCATCGCGCACCTGATGGTGCTATTGAAAACCACAGAAGTTTTCAGTACTGCCATCAGAATGGAGTTTGGTGTCGATAAGTGTGCGGTTATGCATGTACAGCGGGGGAAGGTTGTAAATTCAACGAATTTACAACTTTCTGAGGCAATGTCTTTCAGGTCTATCTCTGAATCAGAAACCTACAAATACCTTGGTATGTCACAGTCGTTGGGTACTGAGGACGAGGGCATTAGACGGTCGGTGAAGGAGCGTTTTTTCAGTCGGCTCACAAAAGTACTCAAGATTCTTTTGTCTGGTAGCAATAAGGTGCGCGCTCTTAACGCCTGGGTAATGCCCCTACTCATATATTCCTTTGGAATACTAAGGTGGACTCAGACCGAGCTGGGTGCCCTGGATCGGAGGGTCCGTCTACTGCTCACCACACATCGTATGCTACACCCACGCTCGTCAGTTATGAGATTGTACATCCCGCGGAAGTGTGGAGGTCGAGGCTTAATAAAAGGTGCGCAATCTCAGGATATATTTCCTCAACAACGAGTGTGGGATGCATCGAGATGTGGTGGCAGTGGACAGAACCTCACACCGCTCTTCTTTGCAAAAGAGAACTGGCGCAAACCTGTGGTACAGAGCACAGCAGACCGCAAGGCGGTATGGGAGAGCAAGTCGCTACACGGGCGGTTCTACAAGGCCCTCACGGGGCCTGGTGTAGACCTGCTCGCGTCGGTGAACTGGTTACGGGACCGGTTGTTCGGGGACCTCTTCGGAGAAACTGAGGGTTTTGCCTGTGCAATTGCGGACGAAGTTATGATGACGAACAACTATCGGAAATATATCCTGAAGGACGGTACGGTCGACATTTGTCGGGCATGCCGCCGTCCCGGAGAGTCGCTCAGGCATATCATCTCCGGTTGCTCTCATATTGCTAACGGCGAGTACTTGCACAGACATAATCTCGTAGCCAGGATTATTCACCAGCAACTTGCTCTTCTATACGGCCTTGTAGATCGCGAAGTGCCGTACTACAAGTACTTATCTGTGCCAGTTCTCGAGAATGGTCGTGCCACGCTCTATTGGGATCGATCTATTATCACTGACAGGACTATTGTAGCCAATAAGCCTGACATTTTGATAATAGATCGATCGTTGCTCGTCGACATCACCATTCCCCATGATGAGAATCTCGTGAAAGCCGAGAAGGACAAGTCCAGTAAGTATCTAGACTTGGCCCATGAGATGTTGATTCGACGATCATTGTCCCGATAGTTGTTTCAACGAACGGTCTAATAGCAAAGAGTCTCGACCAACATCTTGAGAGACCCTCGCTAGGTGGTTGGATCAAGGGTCAGATACAGAAGGCGATGATCTTGGACACGGTGCGGATAGTCCGCCGGTTCCTCTCTCTGCAGCCATGACAACCAGCAGCTTGGGCCTCTGCCCCGCTGCCGGCGGCACCCTAGGTTAGGTTTTCTATAATGTGTAATTTTTATATTGTTTTGTAAATGTTTTTATATAATTTACTTTACTAACCTAACCTAACATAAGATCTAAAATAAATAAAGAGTATAATAATAATAAATTGTGGGACACAATTAAAACACGGTTATTTAGTCCCAAACTAGGCAGGGCCTGTACTACGGGTACTAAACAACTGATAGACATTCTTAAATAAATATTAAACGACCAGACACGAATTATCATTCATCATTCATATCATTAATATAAAAAAACTTGTCTTTTTCAGCTGGTGGCCATTGATCTGGCATTTGGTATCCCAATACCGGTGCAAGCTTTCACCGAATTCCCGATTATGATATGAGCAGTATTCCAATGTGGAGCAAGAGACTGGGAGCAGTCAATGAAACAGCGAAGATTTGTAGAGTAAAATAAAACTAGATCGTAATGTATTTGGTGTAAAAATAAACAATATATATGCACAGAAATTGATTTTTAACTAGTCGTAGAAAGAAAAAGCCCAATATGGACGATGAGGTGATGGGTGATCACGCCATACGGGGCTTGAGGCCGTGAGGTGGGGGAGGGGAGTGTTCCCTCGCGCGGTTGCTTTTACATAAATATAATATCTAACAATCCAGCCAATCCAACAATGAAATAAATAACCATTTTGCAAATGTTGGTGTTACGTCCGATATTGTGTCCAACCTGGTAGCAGCGAGGGTGCGCGGTGCGAGGACACCGCGATTGGGTGGCGGGCACGTAAAGCTACCCTAAAAAATTGGTCCCTTAACACGAGATAGCTTCCCCTTAGTTCTTTCCTACCTCTACAGGGAGGAGGTTTCAGAGGTACTCACCGGAGCGTTGGGTCCGCTGGCAAGGACTCGTATACAGAGACACACACTCGGGGAGGAGGGCTCGTAATAATATATAAATACGAATATACATGTAAATAGAAATTGGGCGCGATGGATAAATAAATAAATGGGAAGGGATGGCGAAATAGCGAGAAATGTGCGAAATGTGCGAAATGTGCCGATGCGGCGCTCGAGAAAAACCAACAGAAAACATAAAACGATTGCGTCAAAAATGTCAAAAGTAAAGAAGAAGAAAATAGGGGACGAAGGAGTACTTTACCAAACAGTTAGTAAAAACCTGGCCAGTCAAATTTCGCCTACTAAACTTAACTTATTTGGCCCGTCCAAATCGTCATTACAAAATTCTTTGGTAATACCTAAAGGTTACGGAAGATGATGTAAATGCCATCATAACTACACTTCGCAATGATTGTGGAGTTGGCTGGGATGGCATCTCAACGAAGCTCCTTAAGTCCGCTAGACATAATAATATCCTGGTACCAATTATTGCATATCACTATTATTACATAGTATAAAACAAAGTCGCTTTCTCTGTCACTATATCCTTATGTCCCTTTGTATGCTTAAATCTTGAAAACTACGCAACGGATTTTGATGCGGTTTTTTTAATGGATAGAGTGATTCAAGAGAAAGGTTTTAGTGTTAGGATTACACCCGTGCGAAGCCGGGGCGGGTCGCTAGTATATTATAATATGTAATCTGACAATCAACACTGGCATATTTCCTAAAGCTCTAAAAAGGGCCTTAGTGCACCCATACATAAAGGTGATGACAGAGGCAGTGTCAACAACTACAGACCTATATCCGTTTTACCAGTGCTATCTAAAATTGTAGAAAAAGTACTAAACTGTAATCTAGTTAGCTTCTTAGAACATAATAATATTATTTCGAGGAATTAATTTGGTTTAAGAAAGGGTACTTCTACTGAAGATGCCATCACCACTCTTATTGTGACGAAAACAGATGCCCGACAAAAATGTACTTATTGGCATATTTTAGGACCTCTCCAAGGCATTTGACACTGTCTCTATACCACTTCTGATAAATAAGCTCCAGATTATTAAAAACGTTCATCGAAGTCTTGCTTTTTAACTCAAAAAATTTAAACGTTTTTTTTTCATGTATTTTTTATTCGTAAGTATTAATCGAAGTAATCACCCATACAATAAATGCATCTTTGCCAACGCAGTGGCAGTTTATTGATGCCCTTCTTAAAGAAATCAGCTGGATGGGAGGTAACAAATTCTTCAAAGGCATTTTGTACTGCCTCTCTCACTCTCGGGTACTGAATTTTTTTCCGCCAAGAAGTTATCCAAATTCTGGAAGAAGTCTGTAGGCGCAAGGTCTGGTTAGTAAGGCGGATGACGGAGAGCTTAGAACCCCAGTTCTTGCAACTTGGAGACCGTCTGCTGTGCAGTATGAGGTCGCGCGTTGTCGTGCAGGAGGAGCAGATGTGCCAACTTCTCCATCATTGTGTTCAGTTCTTCATAGTACACATCTGCAGTAATGCTCACCCCGTTTGGTAAGAAGCTGTGATGAATCACACCGGCGCTAGACCACCAAACAGTGATCATCACTTTTCTAGGGGTAAGTTTTCGTTTAGAGCATTGTTTAGGTGCTGAACCAGGATCCAACCAAGTTGCTGAGCGCTTGCGATTATCAAACAGAATCCATTTTTTATCGCAGGTATCAATGCGGTTCAAAATTCCTTCATTTGTGTGTCTGTTGAGCAGTGCAATGCACGTCTCGATGCGTACTTCGCGCTGGTGTCCATTGAGTTCGTGGGGCACCCATTTGTCAAGCTTTTTTACCTTGCCAATTTGACGCAAATAGACCAATATTGTTCTGAAGCTAACGTCAAAAGCGGCTTCTAATTCAGCCTTAGATTGTGTATTATCAGCTTCAACAATCGCCTTTAATTCGTCATGTCGACCAAAGTCTTCGGACGACCGCGAGGTTCATTTTTCAGGTCGAAATTTCCAGAACGGAAGCGAGCAAACCAATAAACAGGTGGTGCGTCGGTTTGTAGTGTTAGCTCAGTAAACGTCGTTGATGTTGCGTGGCGCTTGTGCCGCGTTGCTGCCACGACAGTACTCATATTCCATAATTACTCGAATTTTTAACGTATCCATGATAACGAAAAAGATTGAAATGTCATAAAAATGTAACACTAATCAATAAACAAATGACTATTTTTGGAAAAAGAATTCCATGTTTTTAAAATAAAACTAATTTGAAATTAGAATTACATATTTTGATTTGAAATGGCCAGTACTACAGAACGGCAATTTCATAGGTAAAGACCTATTATTAAATAGAAACAAAAAATATTTTTAAAAATGGCTTCATTCCCTCGATTACTTTCAAACTGAAGACCTAATTAACTAACTTTACACCTTCCGCACACATATAAAAATCCACATATTATTATCCACACATCCTCAAACCTACACATTGTCGTATCCACATATCTAAGCATCCATACGTCACTTCCAGACAGTCATCCACACAACCATCCACCCATACACATAGACATAATATAGATTTTAGGTAGGTAATAAATAATTTGACGGGCCTGTTAGGTGCATCCCAATAGCTACCTGTAGTTCTATAGAACTGTTGGGATATTCATCATGATTGGTTCAGTTGGTTGGTAGTAAGTGACCCTGTCTTCTGAGTCGGGGGTCGCGGGTTCGATCTCCCCTCGGGGCCAACATTAGTGTGCATGAACATATCTGTTGGTTTAGTGTCTGGTCGTTTAAAATTTATTTAAGTATGTTTAGTACTCATAGTACAGGCCCTGCCTAGTTTGGGACTGAATAACCGTGTGTGAATTGTGTCCCACAATGTGGTATCGATATTAATTTTATTGAGTCTTGTTACAATTAAGAGTAGACTACATAGAGGAATTGTGCATATAAATCTTCATAAAGTTATGGTGAAGCGGAGGCGTTTTTAGCACAGGCATTTTATGCATTGTGAGAAATCTGTTAAAGATTATTCGGATTATTATCATTGGAATCGTAATTAAAAAAACAAACAATGAAAAGACTTCTCACACACAATGAAGCCAATTAATTTCAGAATACAACTCGATATCTTATTACAGCCCAGCCACGTTTCACAAAAGGTTTCGGAATGTGGACACATTTTTGGGACCAAGTTTTCTTTAGGAAGGGTCCCAAAATAATTGAACACCTAATACAAATTCGTGTTCAGAGCGATGGCAAAGTGATTCCCGTGGGAGGGGGAGGTCTTTCGCCGGCCAATGGTTGCTGTTGGACAGTTGTAAGTGTAGTGATGTAGTAATGCGTGCTTGTGACGGAACGCAACTACAGACTGTTCATAATGACCCAAGGCATATGGGAGTGACAACGAGCGTCGTTTCCAAGTACAGACGCTGTCAGAATATAATGAATTGTGTAACCTTAGGATGAAAGCTCGCTTGTTATGGACGATCAATGGCGGTGCTTGTGTAAACATAAAATTAGACGATTATTATAATAAACTCAATGTTAATTGAAGAAACGTTTTATTACTAAACATTACAGTAAGTATTTATACAAACTCTATTAAGAACTTTGACAGCGCGGCTTAGAACTTGTGTTACGTCTTTGCCGTCGATAGCGCTTGCTTGTTCTATGAAGGTAATAATTATAATAATAATAAATTGTGGGACACAATTCACACACGGTTACTTAGTCCCAAACTAGGCAGGGCCTGTACTATGGTACTAAACAACTAAGTAATATATATACATAGTTATATAAATATTAAACGACCAGACACGAAGCCAACAGCCATGTTCATGTCCGCAAATGTTGGCCTCGAGCGGGGATCGAACCCCCGACCTCCGGCTCAGAAGGCAGGGTCACTACCAACTGAGCCAACAGGCCCGTCAATCAGGTCCGAGATGAGATATTGCTACAAATCAAAAAGTTATTTTTGGGTAAACAGGATGATGACAAGCTTAAAGGTTAGTCTAAAGTAGAGACAAATGAGACATATCCACTGGAAACAAACTTTAAAAAATACATAATCTACAGATATAAGGTACAGGCGCCAATGAAGGCCCACTTAATTTCAAAACCGCGTAAAATCTTATAGATAAGTAAAGTAAAGAAAAAACATAATGGAAGTTGTAATATATTTATTTGAGAAGCAAGATGTCTAAAAAAGTAGTACAGCTTTTGGCATTTTAACACAAATGTAAACACTTTTTAAAAACTTGGTAGTGGGCTATCTTGGGAAGCTGGTCGCTGAAGATGGCCCGAAAAATATTACTGAAAATATAAGCATTATAAACAATGAAACACTTTTAAGATAAAACATCAAAATAAAAACACACCCTTCTCATAACATTATTCATAAATGGCAAAAAATCTACCGAAAATTTAAATGTGGGCTATCTTAAATCTATCAAAATAAAAATCAACTATAAAATAAAAACAAACAACTAAAAAAAATTCAATTTAACTTTGAGATCAACTTTGAAAGTAACTTATCAAAAATAAAAATAAATCAGTTTTTTTTTCTAAAATATTTTTTTAATATAATTCATAGCCGGGCTATATTAGGAATACTGAAAATTAACTTTGAGATTAATCAAAATATACTTAATTAGTTTAAAAAAAATAGACGCTACTGTCTTTAATTGATTGTTTAGACTCCTAACAAAAAAACTGACTTCAAATTTAATACATGCTTATTCAATCTCAAGAACCACTAAACCGATTTTGTTGAAACTTGCACTATTTTTAAGTTAGACTATATTTATTTTAGACTAGATTTATTGCAATCCAAATTAGTTTCCAAAACATGAGCAGACAAACGTAAAAAAAAACCAACATACAATTACAAAAATATACTAACACTACATTTCAATAATCCAGAAAGGCCCGGGCTATGTTTGGGAATTATAGTATGGGCCATGATAGGAAATTGCATCCGGGTTAAGTATAATTTCGTAAAAATACAAAAAAGTCAATAAAATAATAATACTCACCTGTAATTCGCTGATAAATATATTAAATACGAATTTCCACAATTTAGAACAAAGAAATTTGCTTTAAATTTGTATATTTTCAAAAGGATTTAGATAATGGAGGTAATAAAACGCGTATCGTCTTGACATGACCAAGCAAACTGTCATCTGTCTTCAAAATGGGGACACGCCGGTATTGTAACACACTTGCACTATTGTCTATGGTACTAGTAGCATAAACTCGCGAAATTTCAAATGTTTAGAATAATAATAACTGTATTTTTTTTAAAGTGGGCTATCCTAGGAGCCGGGCCATCTTCGGCGACACTACCTTAGTACGTAATAGAGCAGTGATAGCCCGGACGGTTAAAGAGCCGGCCGAAAATCAGTGAGGCTCGGGTTCGAATCCTGGCATGTACCAATTAGTTTTTCAAAAACTTACGTACATATTTATCACTAGCTCGACGGTGAAGGAAAACATCGTGAGGAAACCCGCAGGTCTCAGAATTAATTCTGAGACATGTGTAAACAGACCCGGTCCGGCGATGGGCTCACCACCTATCACGTTTAGGGGTCCAATGTATCTCGTGAAATATGGGTATATCCAGTAATGGAATACCTCTGCCTACCCCCTCGGGGATAAAAGGCGTGAGATTATATATATATATATATAGTACGTAACTATGGCAATGGCTTCTGTAATAATACCTCAGATAGTCGAATACAGCTTTGTCGAAATAATTTGGCCTGAAACATTTACAGTTTATCTGCTACATCAAAAAAATTCAGGCAGTTTGCATAGGTGTGCAAATGTTTTTATTTTACAATAATTTATTATATTTATTTTAAGGCCTTTGTCTCTCTTCTTATACACATATAAGATTGGAATTTGGCAAGAGGTATAAATTTGAGTTTTTAATAAGAGAGCCTCATTGGGTAGAACTTTGAAAACCAGTCAACATGAAGATCTTCGCTATCCTATTCGCCCTCCTATCAGTAAGTCTATTATTATATATTTATTTTAAAATAAAAAAATAAATAAGAGAGACTTACCGATAGGAGGGCGAATAGGATAGCGAAGATCTTCATGTTGACTGGTTTTCAAAGTTCTACCTAATGAGGCTCTCTTATTGAAAACTCATATTTATACCTCTTGCCAAATTCCAATCTTATATGTGTATAAGAAGAGAGACAAAGATTTATTTTTTAAACCAATTATGACACACATCTTTATTGTTTGACACTTCCTTAATAAATAAACGAAGAATAGGTAAAATTGCTCCCACACAATACTGTAAAACAAGCTTCGCCAAACGCAATTCTTATTTTGTCCGCCGATTTGTATAATCAATTGAACAAAACATTCAACATTTATACGCGTACAAGGTTATAAATGTAAGAAGAACCTCATTGAAGGGTTAAGGCCAGAAGGTATTCCTGCAGCAGAAGTAACGTAGTGATAACCATAGATTTAGTATACTAACGTGTGATAACACTGATAACTTGCTTAGTGAGTAGGCAGTAGGCATAAGCGCCATCGCGCAACTGAACACGCCAGGTAAGTCACCGTGGCATTTAAAGAAAGAAAGAAAGAAAGAAAAATATTTATCAGGAACACCTTTAGGTACATACATACATACATACATAATCTCACGCCCATTTCCCATTGGGGTAGGCAGAGACAACAGACCGCCACTTGCTAAGAACCTGGCAGTTCTCTCGTGCTTCCTCCACATCCATCAAACGACTCATGCTCGTCGGTTTCGGGTAGTATCTGACTTTTCTTCAACCCATCGCCGATCTGGTCGATGTAGGTACGCCTAGGTCGTCCTCTACCGACTCACCCATTCACAACACCTTTGTATTTGTCTCGTTAGACGACTTTCATTCATCTGCTCAATGTGACTATACCACCTCAGCATTTCTTTTTCAATCCTAGTCACTATATCATTTTTCAATCCGCAAAACTCTCGAATCACACTATTCTTCACTCTATCTATCAATCTTACTCCACTAATGCTTCTTAATGAACGCATTTCGACTGCATTTATTCTACTTTCATGCTTCTTCTGCCATACCCAACACTCACTGCCATACATCAACGTAGGTACTAACACACCATCATGTACAGCCAGACGTGCTTTATTTGTCACATTCTGGCTCCTCATAAAGGAGTGCAGAGCTCCGTTAATCATGTTCCCTGCATTCACCCTCCTTTCAATATCACTGTCACACTTTCCGTCTCTTGTAAACTTACTTCCCAAATAAACAAACTCTGACACTTGTTCTACTTTCTCGCCTTCAATCAAAATATCACATTCAGACATGTCCCTATCTTTCTCCAGAACCATTACCTTCGTCTTGCTTACATTCACTTTCATGCCTTTCTTCTTAAAAGCCTCATTCACAATAGTTACAGTGTCCTGCAACTTACACTTACTTTAGGTACGTAGTAGATAAAAAAATCTTAAAGATAAAAAACACAGAACATATATGAGTGTCCTAACGGGACCCCACTCAGCACAAGCTGCTGCGGTTTGTGAAACGCCACAACGCTGGTATTATGTGGGGCCCCCACTTTTTTGCCAATATAGTGCAAGAAAACTATGTTGTTACGTATGGTAAGTAAGGTAAGTAAAGTAAGGTAAGTAAGATAAGGTAAGCATTTTGTAGGTAATTCAACATAATAGTGATTATAAAAATCATTTTATCAAGTCAAACTGCGAATTTGATTAGAAATATTTAGTATCTTTAGTTTAGTAAACAAATTTAAAATATCAGTAGTTCCCTCATAATATTGAAAAAACAAAAAAAGGGGTAATAGTCCACTCAACAAAGAGTTTTAGAGTGCGTGAGCTGGGACCTAAGCAATTTCTTCAGTAAGTTGTTCAGGGTGCTTAGGGAGTAAACATACCAAAAGTCCCTGCGTCTAGGAGGTGCGCCGGATTGGGGGGGGAGGGGGGGATTAAATTTCCCACTTTTGAGTTTTTCGCTAAAACGGTGTGTCGTAGAGAGAAAATATCTGCTATGTAAAGAAAGCTCATAAAATATTCTGCAACTTTTATCTTATACACTTTTTTCAAATTCCTACCCGTTTTCGAACTACACATTCCGGAAGAGTGATTTTAAAAAAAAAGTACTTTTATTAAACACTAGCTGTTGCCTGCTACTTCGTTCGCGTTATTTCGGGATAAAAAGTACCTAGCCTATATGTTAATCCAGGTCCTAATTTATCTGCCTACCGAATTTCATCTAAATCTGTGCAGCCGCTAAGTTATTTTTGTCTTTTATCTATGTTTCTACACTAATCTATAGATACTAATATTATAAAGACGAAAGATTTGTATTTTTGTACGTTTGTTGCGAATAAAGTCAAAAACTACTGCACCGATTAAAAAAATCTTTCACCAAAAGAACAATTATCTACCTTTGTCGGCTTCAGTTTCCGCGCTCTAGTAAGATATCTACCTCTTTTTATATATAATATCTTTGATTTCATGCTATATATACGAAGTCATAGGAAACGCCGCCAATAGGATTTATTAGGATTATGATGGAAAGGATTTAGGATTATGATAAGATTATCTCTATCGCTGAAAGCTTTTAACTGATTTAACTAAATTGGTGATCAGATGATGATGGCTAATCTACATTCCTTAGCCTATCGGCGTAAAGTGGCCAGTCTCTCGGTATTCTACAGATTGCACTTCGAGGAGTGTGCCCAAGAGCTGCACGAGCTCATTCCGCGTTCCCCTTTTTACCCATGGGACTTCCAGACGTACGGCTGGGCTGCATCCCTACTTGGTGGATATCCCATCTATACGCACGAAGAGCATTCCATGATTTTTATTGTGCCCACCGCCAAGGAGTGGAACTACCTGACGTCTGTATTTCTGAGTTTATATATCTAACCTGTTAGCCTTTAGGGCTCGAGTAAACTGGCAGTATATCAGTGAGGCTCGGGTTCGAATCCTGGCATGTACCAATAACTTTTTCAAAACTTACGTACATATTTATCACTAGTTCGACGGTGAAGGAAACCGTCGTGAGGAAACCCGCAGGTCCCAGAATTAATTCTGAGACCTGTGTAAAAGACCCGGTCCGGCTATGGGCTCACCACCAATCACGTTTAGCGGTCCAAAGAATATTTGGTGAAAAGTGTGTCTATCCAGAAATGGAATACCTACCTCTGCCTACCCCCCCGGGGATATATCCCCGAGGGGATAGGCAGAGGCAGGTATTATAAATAATCTCACGCCTTATAAGGCGTGAGATTATTTATTTAGTTATTTATATTTATTAAACTGGCATCTTTTGGGCAAGCTCGTCCCATCGTAGGCAACGTCTTTGCCTTCGGGCTAGTCTGGGGTCAAGAGTAAGCCCATAATTAATATAAAAAACTTGTTTTTTCAGCTGATGGCCATTGCTCTGGCAGATGACGGTGACAACGTTAAAGGCGATATTTCGAAAGAACTTACGCCCGAAGAGCTTTCCGAGGTTTATCGTTTTGCCCTCCGCCAAGAAGTCGAACTACCTGACGTCTGTATTTCTGAGTTCATATATCTAACCTGTTAGCCTTTAGGGTTCGAGTAAACTGGCAGTATATCATTGAGGCTCGGGTTCGAATCCTGGCATGTACCAATAAGTTTTTCAAAACTTACGTACATATTTATCATTAGCTCGACGGTGAAGGAAAACATCGTGAGGAAACCCGCAGGTCCCAGAATTATTTCTGAGACATGTGTAAACAGACCCGGTCCGGCGATGGGCTTATCACCTATCACGTTTAGAGGTCCAAAGAATATTTGGTGAAAAGTGTGTATATCCAGAAATGGAATACCTACCACCTCGGGGATTTAACCCTACATTGCATACTGTGCCATATCTGGTACAGATAAAATAATTACGTCTAGCGTTCGTTTAAAGACTCCTAGCGTCATCTGTCGGCTTTCGGATAAGTCTTTACACACCTAGCAACGGTTTAGTACTGGCAAAAGTCACCAGATGATGTTTGCTATCGACTTATATCGTGAATCGTACACAATTTGAACGATTGACACCAACTCGTTGTTTACGTAAATTTAAAATTATTTAAATAATATTTTTTTGAACATTTGGAAGTGGAAAAAAATATATTTACATTGTATATACTGTATATCAAATGAAGATAAGTTTCTTTTTTAAATATTACTGTTTTATATACTATAATTTCAATTTATTAAATTGTTCCAGATATGGTACACTATGCATTAGAATTTTGTTTTGATTGGATTTTATTATAGATATATGACATTTAACTTGTGAAAAGCTTCATGTTGAGTTGTGTTTTAACAACAATTGTGTTGTGACAACAATTGTTTTTAAAAATTTCATCAGTAAGTAGAGGTATAATGTAAAACTAAATTTTTGATTTTGTTGACTGTTCCTAATTGCATACAGTACCACATATGGAACAGAATTTAAAAAAGAAATATCTACTACTTTAATGGATTTTAATTTTTTTTATTATTTTTAGGGTTCCGTACCTCAAAAGGAAAAAACGGAACCCTTATAGGATCACTTTGTTTTCCGTCCGTCCGTCCGTCTGTCAAGACCCTTTTTCTCAGGAACGCGTGGAGGTATGAAGCTGAAATTTATATCAATTACTCAGGTCTACTATCCCTTGAAGCTGTGAAAAAATCAAACTTCTAAGCCAACGCAATCAAAAGATACAGCCGTTTATGCCGCAAATTTTCGACACTTGCAAGGGAATCAAAACCTACAGGGTGCTTCCCGTGAACTCAGAATCTTGAAATTTGGTACGAAGCAACGTCTTATAGCATAGATAAAGGAAAAATTACGAAAACCATAAATTTGCAAGGTTGTACGGAACCCTCGGTGCGCGAGTCCGACTCGCACTTGGCCGGTTTTTTTATTTGTGTTGACCCTATACAGAACCACATATAATTTTTTGAGACGAAAATAAAAAATCATGCATTGTAGGGATAAGGCGTGAGATTATTTATTTATTTATATTTATTAAACTGGCATCTTTTGGGCAAGCTCGTCCCATCGTAGGCAACGTCTTTGCCTTCGGGCTAGTCTGGGGTCAAGAGTAAGCCCATAATTAATATAAAAAACTTGTTTTTCCAGCTGACGCCCATTGCTCTGGAAGGTGACGCAATGTAATAGGCGATACTTTGGAAGAAGTTACCACTGTTCTACCCTCTATAAACTGAGCAGTCAATGAAACAGCGGCTATGTAGAGTAAAATAAAACTAGATCGTAATGTATTTGGTGTAAAAATAAACAATATATATGCACAGAAATTGGTTTTTAACTAGTCGTAGAAAGAAAAAGCCCAATATGGACGATGAGGTGATGGGTGGCGCGATGTATCACGCCATACGGGGGATTGTTCCTAGTAGACCCCTCTAGCCCTGTCCCCCGGGGTGACAGCTAGGAATTGTCTTCCCGGTTGTCACCGGGGTGAAAATTCGTGCCGATTGTTCCCTTTGAAAGCTGACTAGAGGGGACAAATGGGAAGTCTGTTTCTGGGGGGCGGTGGGTGAAATTGCTACGATTCCTTCCCAGAAAGAAACATGTTACCATTGATTTCAGCTTTTTTATATTTTATATAGAATCTAATAAAAAAATCTACACAATGTTTAGCTTACAACATTAGAAAAATATTAACCATTAAGCCTTTGAACGCCGCGCGGGGCATCGGTGACCGAAATTCTGAATTAATTTATCACCGTGGCGTTTAACGGTAAATAAAAACGTAAAAAAAGTTATTTAAAATCCAATAAAAAAAACAACATTGTCGCATTCACATATCTAAGCATCCACACGTCACGTCCAGACAGTCATCCACACGGCCACACACCCTTACACCCATACACATACCTAGAGATTATATAGATTTTAGGTAGGTAATAAATAATTTGACGGGCCTGTTGGGTGCATCCCAGTAGTACCCCATATCTCTAGTTCTATAGAACTGTTGGGATATTTATTTATTTTTGAAAGGAGAATCATCAGCTACACGTTACAAAGTCTAATAAACTTAAATAATTTCTTAAAAGCTAATAAATAACAGATTCCCGCCGATAGATTTATATTATGCTTAAAACTACGAATGAGCTTGAGTCTCATGTTTGCGCTACACTAACTTACCTATGTATTACTGACTAAATATTTTTATATATTCTAGATATTCACCATTATTGGCTCAGTTGGTAGTGATACTGCCTTCTGAGTCGGGGGTCGCGGGTTCGATCCCCGCTCGGGGCCAACATGTCTGTTGTCTTAGTGTCTGGTCGTTTAATATTTAAGTATGTTTAGTACCCATAGTACAGGCTCTGCCTAGTTTGGGACTAAATAGCCGTGTGTGTATTGTGTCCCACAATTTATTATTATTTATTTATATATTTATTTGAGTCTTGTTAAAATTAAGAGTAGACTAGAGGAATTGTGCATATTAATTTTAATAAGGTTATGGTGAAGCGGAGACTTCTGGCATAGGCATTTTATGCAACGTGAGAAATCTGTTAAAGATTATTTAGATTATTATTGGAATAGTGATTAAAAAAAACAAACAATGCAAATACTTCTCACACGCAATGAAGCTAATTAATTTCGGAATACAACTCGATATTTTATTGCAGCCCAGCGTTTCAAAAAAGGTTTCGGAATGTGGACACATTTTTGGGACAATGTTTTCTTTAGGAAGGGTCCCAAAATAATTGAACACCTAATACAAATTCATGTTCAGGTGCCTATCTAATCAAAGGTCCAAAATTGGAATTTTAAATGGGGCCGAACCACATCGTACCTTCACCATTCCTTTGCTATGTCTATATGCCCCTACTAAGTGTTCAAACTATTGTAAATGAGACGAGAGTCATGACCGTGAAAATATTTTGTTGTCAAATAAAATTGAATTACGCAGATACGGAACGGCCAAAGGATTATATTATTATCGAAAGGTTTTTTTACTGCACAATCAAATGATTTACTTTTTATGGTCTAAGAAAACAAAAATTTATTATGTAAATTGTACTGAACTAAATTTGTGATGACATCATGTTTAAGTACTAAATTGAATAACTTCTTTTATCATTTACAATTAATTTGATATACCTAATTGTAAAATGAAAATCGAAATGCATTTGTACAGGTGTTTTGGGATAAGTAATGTTTACTCGCAATTTAATTTCGATGCAGTGAAATACTTGCCTTAGTATTACTCATACATTCAATACACACGTGTTTCAATAATTCATATGAATAACAACATTCTAAGATTTATATTATATTACAAAAAAACCAAGCACAAAACCACCGAAGCTAGTTGAATATAAAGTAAAATTAACAGTGGCCTAGCGAGCGTTGATAGTCATTTGACATTTAATTCCTACAGAATTCCGCCTGCTCTTCAGTTTTCAGATCATACACCTGTCATAATCGTAGATCAAATTGTACGCACCTAATATACCATTTTACACTACAATAAAACAAATATTATGTGCTTAAAGACAATACAGCATTGTAGCAATGTTTTTTCTGGTAAAGACGACAATGACAAGTCCAACACGGTTTTACCGTGCCTGCGGTGACCGACTTGAGTTCCCTGGGTATGGATGTCTGTTACCCTCAAGTAAACCCTATATAATAATTATATACTAAAACCAGTTGAAGATAAGCTTCCTCCGCAAGCGACTACTTGAATGTGTCTGATGCCGTAGGTATAACTGTCAGAATAGTCAAGGTAACTATCACAGCTGACACAGCTTAACGACTTTTATAGTGCGGGAAGAAAACGTCCTCGTACATTTGTGTAACTCAATCCAAACTCGCTAAACAAAAGTCTATTCTGAAGTGGAAAGTTTGGTAAGGGTGTCCGCTAATATCCATTTCGCTGGCGAAAGGGTCGGCCCTTTTCGTCGGGTCTCGCGCTTGCAAAATTTACGATTTCTCTAGATTTACAGCCGTCATAAAGTATTCAGTAGCCAACTCGGTGCTGTCTGTACTGCGGCTGTATTTCGACCCTGACGTAGGATTAGTTTTCGTGCTGGCAACTACGCGGTGTGATTGCGTAGAATAAACAATTTAAGGTTACATTGCATTTGGCGTTCAATGTTTACGGTGTAATAGAATAATTTTTGAGATCGGAAAAAAAAGCGAAGAATTAGGTAGCCGCACCAGAAATAAGCGTTCGACATGTCAAGCCCAAGTTGTTAGCACGACCGAGTAAAATTGACGCAACACCCTTAATAAGAGTCTGACACTCAGCCGTAGGTGAAGGAAAACATCGTGAGGTATTCCATTCCTCGAAATACCCACTTTTCGCTAGTACCTACATTCTATGGGCCCCTAAACGTGATAGGTGGTGAGCCCATTGCCGGACCGAGTCTGTTACACATGTCTCAGGATCTATTCTGGGACCTGCGGGTTTTCTCACGATGTTTTAATTCACCGTCGAACTAGTGATAAATATGTAGGTACGTAAGTTTTGAAAAACTTATTAGTAGGTACATGCCAGGATTCGAACTCGAGTTTCACTGATTATCATCACGTGAAGCAGGCTCTTTAACAGAAAGCCTGTCACTGCTCTAATGAATAACTAAAATAATAAATTAAAAATAAAAATAAAAATGGGGTCGAGCAGGCCTACTGTCTAGGACAATCTTGAATATCCGGCTGCGTCAACTGGGTTTTGGTTACCATTTAACGTTTAATTTAAATTTTGCGATTATAATTATTGTGACCCAAAATGGCGTCGTCTGCCGATAGAGAATAGGGATCAATAGTATATTTTGTATCGAGGGACTAAACGAAGCCATAATATACCAGAGGGAGTCAATGAAACCGAGGGTAAGTATAAGCCAGTAATGGAATACCTCTGCCTACCCCCTCGGGGATAAAAAAGGCGTGAGATTATATATATATATATATATATATATACCGTATGACGTTACGATAAACCAATGTACCAATCGCGAAGAAGTTTGGCAGTGAGGTATCTTTCATATTGAGGAAGGATATACTCGTAGGTACTTTAATTTTCTTTTCGAACGCGGACAAACTCGCAGTCAAAATCTGGTACTATCTGCAATAGTGACGTCACAAATGTCAAATCCAAAACAAAACACTACTCATATTTTTATACTGGTGTAAGACAGGAATTTTCAAATGCAATCCCCTGTTCCAAAAGACGAAAGGCGCATAAAATTTTATAATTTTCGTCGGTTATTACCTCAGAATTAGGTGCGGAAATAAATAAATTGCCCAGAAATTCGTCTTGGGGTGAAACGTAAAGTAGCAAAACCGTGGTAAATTGAATTTTATCTCCTAAAGGAGGCGTGTGGAGTAATATGGTTTCAGGGTAAGTATAATTTCAAAGAAAATTTAATAAGAGTTGTTGACAGAGTTACTGTGATTATTGAAGTGAGGAGAAATTCCAAGAATATTAATTCACTGTACTGTAGAGCAATGATGAAAAGACAAATATACACAAACAATTACACTGTATACACAATTGTAACTGGCCCACGTCTGTACATAGGATATATTTAAGAAAACATGAGAGGTCTTCATAAAATTAATAGAAGCCAAAATAATAATTTTTTGTTTGAACGCATTTTTATTTGTTCCGTACGTAAAGAGTGCCAACGGGACCCTATAATATTAAAGTGCTGCTATCTGTCCGTCCTGACACAGAGCTGTATCTTTGAACAGCATTAGGTACAGACACATGAAATTTTCAAAGAGTGTGTATTACTATAAAAATATTTATAACTAGCAGCGCCCCGCGGTTTCACCCGCGTAGTTCCCGTTCCCGTGGGAATACGTTGATAAAATATAGCCTATGTGTTATTCTGATGTATTAGCTATATAACTGTAAAGTTTCATCAAAATCCATTCGGTAGTTTTTGCGTGAAAGAGGAACAAACATCCATCCATCCAGACATCCATCCAAACAAACTTTCGCATTTATAATATTAGTAGGATAGTAGGATATTAGTAGGATTAAAGGGGATCCCTATACAAGAAATGTGTTTTTTAATGTACATACGTTACTACTTGGCCCGTTATTATATTTAGGGTTATAATTTCCCAAAAAAACTAACAGTATTTTAGCCATTTCACTCTAAACTCGAAACCTTTATCATATCTGGTGGTTTAATAATGGACTATATTAGTTATTAAGCTTGCAGATACAATTTCATAACATTCGTATGTTAGCAATTTTGCTAATTGAACATAAAAATATTGTTATTTAGATATAATTTTGATTATTTTGTGTAACTAAGTTAAGAAAATATATCATTTCAAATATTGTCTACAATTAATCGAAGTGTTGTACTGGCAACACTAAGTGGGGAGCGGCATTCTACTCTCCGCTAGGAGAGCAATAGGGTGCTGTGACATTCTACGCTAAAACCTCGAAAGCGAACGGAGCTCTGTTTTGTAATTACTGTACAAGTTGAAGTAAAATCTGGTGATAATCAACAATTGTTTTAATCTGAAATCCACGTAAGTCTACATTTCAGAATCGGGAAGAATCTGCTCACTGGTTTGTAAATCTGCTCACTGGTATGTACATTTTATTTATTTTAGTCTACCTACTGAATAGTTACAATGTGGATATAATATTTGAAAGATTTAATACTATTGTACACTTGGACATTACATTTAAGTGTCACTATTTTCATTTAATAAGGAGTCATAACCTTATTATCAAAGCATACCGGATAGCCGGACATCGTAATCATTGCAGCACGGAACTACCCTACATACCGTAATAATCGCATAATAATATTAAATAATATTTTAATTTGTGATCCTGTAGACCTGACCTTGATCAAAAAACGACAGTGTAACTTTAGTTATTATAACGTGTAAACAATATCTATCACAAATTACGTATACTACCGCAATAATAAGTAAGCAATGGCGAAGTGCGTAGGTAGACGCATATTCGCCGCACATATAATTACAATAAGACAGCAATTGGGACGGATGCACATGGTTTTAAATCGTGGGGCATATTTATATTTAAACAAAAACAAATATAAGTATATAAATATATATTTGATTTAAATTAAATATCTACATAAAAATAAGTGGGTAGAAGGATGGCTCACGTACTTGTGGCGTTATTTACGCTTAAAAATGATAAAAATTTAATCTAGGTCATGAAGTAAGTAATTTGTTTCGCATCTGAACGTTTATCGTGGTTACTCGATTATTAAATGTTATTGTCTTTTTATACCACCCTTTCCCGATATACCAACTAAATGTAACTAAGTAAAGAGATCTTACTTACCTTGTACCAGTATGCCTCACTCCCAGAGTAGTGCTCATATCCCACCATTATCGCAGTATTATAATGAAACTAGCTTTTGCCCGCTTCGCCCGCGAACGTTTTGTTTCGTCCCCTTAAGGGTTGAATTTTGCAGAATACTTTCTTGGTGAATGCCTACACTGTATGAGCTATCTGTGCGGAATTTCGGGTCTCTAGACCCAGTGGTTTGGACTGTGCATTGATATATCACCAATAAGTCAGTTAGCTTATCATTTTCTATATATTTAGATGAACAATTAAATGAAATATTTTTATTTGCGAGAATACAGTCAATTCAGATCTTATTGCTGTATTAATGTATATATCTTCAGCTTACATTAAGCATGCACAAGGACGATCAACTAATACTTCCTTGACGGTCCAGGCTAAGACTTGACTTTGACCTTACGTACGAACATAACGATTAAGATAAAAAAATCATTAAAATAAACAACTTTATTTTATTTTATTTATTTTAACGAAGTACAAAAAGTTAACAATCAGTAAATTAGATTAACAGATTAAAAGCTAAAGGTATTGTTCTAGATTACCAAACTAATTAAACAAAAATGTAATAAATCTCAATCTATGAATAGATAATTAATTACATAAATTATATACAGTTACGTATGTGTTTAATATTATACACAAAATATTCTCACTTGAGTGTTTCCCAACATTATCTCCCTCTTTAGAATTAGCTGGTTGGCTAAGCTCTATTACTGGGACGTTGTTGTTGCATACAAGGGAATAAAAAGCGTATGTACTAATAGTGTGTTTGTATTATAATGGGTGTTAGGGACGGCCTGTCTTAATGAGGGCCTCAATGCAGACCATGATACTGAATCGAAAAGCTAAGGAAGGAAGAAAATCCTGCGTCATGCTCGGAGTGCTCCAGCAGCGTCGAGGCAGACATTTTAAGTCGTATTTTATGGGACGAGAGAGATTAAGGTTTAGGATTTATTTTATTTACCCAAGTAGGTATAATACTTATTAAGTTTTAATTTCGAAAATCTAATCTTTAAATTTTCAATAAAATTAAATAATTTGAATATTGCGCGTACATTTGGTGCATAAATCTACACCGCAGAAACTACAACCAAGTTACACACAAAGATATTATATAAAAAAAAGAGATGTAGATGTCTTACTGGAGCGCGGAAGCTGATAAATGTAGATAATTGGTTTAATTTTATTTAGTCGCAGTGCAGCAGCAAATGTTAGCCGGATAGCTGTCTCTTTCTTTATTATTTGTCCTGGATCATCTTTAGCCGGCAGTGTTGTATCATATAAATGCAATAAGAATAAATTGTGTACTAATTGTGGACACTTGTAGCGGATCAATTTTCAAACGCGCACAGTATGAATATTTGAGTTACACATACATTAAATTCTATAATAATATAGTATCCCACATAGTATTTATTTTCCATCAATGGTTTAAGGAAAGTTAATAACGGTTTGGTGTGTTATTTTGACAACACCGACTTTACTCACCTATTCCCTGAGACGGAATGTTTTGTCCGTTTCTCAGTAGGGCCAATAAAATATCGAATTAGTAATATTTGAGATAACATTGCTATTTGTTACCATACGCTTACTGTAATTAGAGAATAAAACATTATCTATTTCAAACTTTATTACTTACTACTTACATATCACGGCTAACATATCCCTTTGGTTTTTTTATTCGGTGATGGAAAGTCCAACGAACGCAAGCATTATTAATTAATAAGATTATTAGCAGTAAACTATTGAACTATTATCAGGCTCTCTCTATATCAACGGAGGTCAAGAGGGCATTCAAGTTTTCCAAACTATAGAGGAAAGCAGTGATAGTCTTGCTGAGGAAGAAAAAGCCTCGCAATACACAAGTCTCAAGTTCGAGCTATGGCGAGGGCATCTAATCGTATCATTAAGTTTTTCAAAAACTAGACACAAAATAGAAAGAAACTCCCGTAAGGAAATTCTCTGACTAATTAAAATGTTTCTCCTGTTTCTAAGCAATCGATTTCTGAGCCGGAAGTCGCGGTTTCGATTCCCGACCCGTGCTAACATTTATGTAAATTAAAATGTGTTTATTTCGTGCCTGTGCAACAGTAGTATACCTACGTAACCCTATGACCCTAGGATAGATACCTACTACTGGAGAAAAGACTGGGATTTTGACGAGCTCTTGCTTAGTTTAGATGTCATAGGATACTTATTCCTCTTTTGTAAAATCTTTGGCTGAGAATATTATGAAGATCCTTAGTCTTGCAGTTAATAAATAAGTCTATGCTAATTTAATTTTAAATTATGGTCTGAAATAACAGTTTTAGTTTTTGACAACCCGTCTCTTTACTCGCTGTATACCCAGGTGAAATATGCCTCACTACTGAGGTGCTCATATTACGTAAAGGTGAAATATGCCTCACTACTGAGGTGATCACATTACATAAAGTTGAAATATGCCTCACTACTGAGGAGATAACATTACGTAAAGGTGAAATATGCCTCACTACTGAGGTGATCACATTACATAATGTTGAAATATGCCTCACTACTGAGGAGATGACATTACGTAAAGGTGAAATATGCCTCACTGCTGAGGTGATCACATTAAGTAAAGATGAATATGCCGCGCTACTGCGGCGATCACTAAGTTAAATTATTGTATTACTGTAAATAAGTAAATTTATATGAGATGAAATATCCCGTATCTGTGCGGTGATAGATATAGTCATGAAATGTGCTTAACTACTTACCAAAAATGAACTAAGGACAGAGAATTAATTATTAATTAATATATTCAATTTCACAGTAGAAAGTAACATCGTGATTTACTATTTTAATATAAAAACAATAAGTCAAATTAAATGTTGAATTATATTTATATATGTTATGTAATGCTAACAACAATTAATATTTTGCAGGTATCCCAGTAATCGTTTCAATAGCTATAGATGAGTGTAGCTAGTGTAGCTGCAATACTTATTTGTGAAGCACCACGGGATCCTGATGCAGAGGAGCAATCAAGGAGCAATTGTGTCTCGTTTTCGTAGCGTAACAGGTCGTCACAAGCTGATCATGCCGACTTATTTGCAATTATTTCTATGAATAGTTTAATATTAAGGTTAAAACACAACTAATTACCAATTGTCACTACTTTAATAATAATAATAAGGCATTTATTCACCATAAATTCATTCACCGTAACACCTTGTTAAACCTATGGCATGCAATTAAAGTATTTAATTTGATAATTTGTAAAATAATTGACCTTAACTATCTGTCAAACAGTTCGTTGGCAGTATTAGTATTCTCATCTTACAATTATTTTAAACTGCCTTTCATATTAATGATTCTGACACTGACATAACATACGGTGTAATCTAGGTACAGTTAGTTTAAACACCTAATTACTTTTATTTCTGACATTGAATAAGCTATCTACTTAACAAAAATGTATTTAACTCTTTCTTGAAAGTAGTTTTTGTAACACACTGCTGTTTTATATTTTAAGGGAGTTTCATTATAAATTAAATCATTATATCATTAATCATTATAATCATTGCAAAAATTTTACTCATAGGGCTTGCATATCAAGCTTTTTATGCAAAAGTGAACTGGTCACAGGCTTTTTGAACTCTTTTGATTGAAATTGTTCTATATCTAATCCACTCTTCACTTTCTCATGCACTGACAGCAGGTTACATTATTCAAATAGTTTATTACAATTATTTTCACTTTTCTTTTTCACGCTTTTGTCAACAAGTCATTTCCTGAAAAGAATTTGTTTTTCTTAATGATTATATGTATTATTTTGTATGTGGACATACCTTTATTCGAATGGCCGAATCGGAATAGGGACATTCCGTTAACAGGACGGCCGTCTGTTAGCAATTTTGCTAATTGAACATAAAAATATTGTTATTTAGATATAATTTTGATTATTTTGTGTAACTAAGTTAAGAAAATATATCATTTCAAATATTGTCTACAATTAATCGAAGTGTTGTACTGGCAACACTAAGTGGGGAGCGGCATTCTGCTCTCCGCTAGGAGAGCAATAGGGTGCTGTGACATTCTACGCTAAAACCTCGAAAGCGAACGGAGCTCTGTTTTGTAATTACTGTACAAGTTGAAGTAAAATCTGGTGATAATCAACAATTGTTTTAATCTGAAATCCACGTAAGTCTACACGTATTTGGTTTGAGCCATTGAAGGACTTGAATACTGTTATAAATTCTACAAAACTAACAAAATAGCTGAGGTTTTGATGTCAGATGAACTTTCGAACTCAAATTACTGCCCAATTGACTGCTAAGTCGTTCTGGTTATTATTTAAACGTCTGGGAACTTTGTTCTGAGTTCGAGCATTCAAAAGTCAATAATAAGTATATTGTTTGCTCATAGCCGTGGAAGTTTTAAAGTCATGCTTCTTGGAAGCCCGTTTTCAAAACCCCCATATTTGAAGTTTACGTATAATAAGTATGCGATGGTCCTATTAGGTATTTAATATGCACTGAACATTATGAAATGCCTTAGTTGACAGGACTAACTTTAATCCGACAGGACTAAATATCTCTCGTCTCTTTTCTTTTCTAGGAGAAAGAAAATGACAGGACTAAACTAAAATAAGTTTAGTCGGTGTAATGCAGAATCGCCCTATATATTGATAGTAATTACTTTATTTCGTTCAATCCGTTTAGCCCGTTTTGTTTGTGTATTGCATAACGCGGCTATGTCGCAAACGGATAAGTTTTTAATATTTCGCAAACTTTCACACATCTGCAAACTTGGAAAATGTCCGGCATATTCAATGCAAGCCTCTTTCAAATCGTATTACAGTATGTGCGGGAAGTTGGGATTAAGTCCGCAAAACTTGTTCGAGGCAGTAACTTAGGGCAGGTTAAGTTAGATTTATGTAACTTCCAGAGTGGATCGGGCAGGGCAAGGTCTTAAGTGTGTGCTTTATTGGAGCAATTAGATTTTCCCATTTTGCTTCGTATATTGTACCTACTCTTTTAGTACGGTTTGATCTTAATGAGGTCTGTTTTATATTCGCCTGCCTGTGATCATTTTGTTACCCTCTAATAAGTAAAAAAAAAACTCACGCCTTTTATCCCCGAGGGGGTAGGCAGAGGTATTCCGTTTCTGGATATACCAACCCACTTTTCACAAGATTTTTTTTGGACCCCTAAACGTGATAGGCGGTAAGCCCATCGCCGGACCGGGTCTTATAGATACACATGTCTCAGAATCAATTCTGGGATTTGCGGGTTGCCTCACGATGTTTTCCTTCACCGTCGAGCTAGTGATAAATATGTAGGTACGTAAGTTTTTTGAAAAACTCATTGGTATATGCCAGGATTCGAACCCGAGCCTCACTGATTGTCGGCCGGCTCTTTAACCGTAAGGCTATCACTGCTCTAATAAGTAAAAATAGTGCGTTAATTCCAAAATGGGGTCGAGCAGGTCTACTGTCTACGACAACCTTGAATATCCGGCTGCGTCAACAGGTTTTTGGTTACCATTTAACGTTTAATTTAAATTTTGCGATTATAATTGTGACCCAAAATGGCGTCGTCTGCCGATAGAGAATAGGGATCAATAGTATATTTTGTATCGAGGGACTAAACGAAGCCATAATATACCAGAGGGAGTCAATGAAACCGAGGGTAAGTATATTAAGTTGGCATTTAGTCTTGAGGTGCAAACTGTACTTTTCACTTTGAGTGCGAGAAAAATACTAAATTTAGTACAAATTGATTTAAAACCGAACAAATTTACACTCGATAAAAATTCTAAAACAGATTAACAAAGAATTTTAATTCTCTTTGTTAACAATTTAAAATACATGGCGCCACCTTCTTTGCGGAAAAACCATGGAACTAAAACTCTCAACATCATTTTCGCAATGAAGATGGTCCACACTCCACAGATATTTACTCGCTGTTTAGAGTTTGTCTTTGTCTCATTAAGGAATTAAAAAAAACTAGTTACTTTTCACTGGATAGACTAAAGTGGTCACTTTAGTCCCGCTTCATAGGGCTATATTGGCGTACTTTAGAGCATGAGGAATGAAAAGGTTATTTTTGTTTAACGACTTTCTATCATTGCTAAATGAAGTGGCGTCAAATTAGATCTCGTAATGGGGCTTAGGTGGTACGGCTTCTGTAACACGTTTATTTTCGGCTTCTGGTGTTCATTGAATTATTGAGTCCCATGAGACTTGTGTACTAAATACTTTACAATAAACTACGGACATATTTACCACTAGGTCGACCAATGAAAAGCAACGCGAAGACCTACAGGTCCCAGAGTTGATTCTCAGGCTAGTGGAACGCCAACTCGATCCGGCGATGGGCGCACCACCTGGTGGGTACAGGAGTCTAAAAAAATACGAGAAAAGTGTTTATTCTCAGGAATGCAATTATTTCTCCTTAACCTGATGGTTGACTGGTAGATAATGCCTTTAGGCAATAAGTTCGCCATGTGTAAATTTTCTTGGTAATATAGCAGTACCTAAGCATTTTGGATTATTATTTTTACCTGAAGCTTAGACTCCACATATCGCGCATCAAATATCGCGGCCGTGGAGTCAAGGCTTGATATGACTATGGTGTCAGAATAAAAGGCAAACGATAAAAAATAACATTTCCGCAATCTCGCGCTCTTGCCTGAAAAAGCTGAACACGGTTTAGCTTTAAGCTCGATAAAGCTTTCCTGAGCAAGCACTCTGCAGTGGGTGAAAGAGCATGTATTAAAAAATTAACTTTCATACGTAGAGAAAGCTCCGTATGATGTTAAAATTGTACAAATGGCGTAGAGACGGAGCAAGTCTAACTTTACTATCGACACTTCATATTATTTAATCTGAACTAGGATGTTGATCGATATTTTATCGTGATGTTAATACAGAAACTATGATGCTAGAGGGTTTTCCTCTATAGGGATGTTAATACGGTTGAATAATTTGTATCGATAATAAAAATTGGTTGATAGGTCAAGATACTTCTTCTGTAACTTAACTGTGACACATTCCTTTCAGTAAGTAGAATTACAAAATCCTTCTTTAAATAAAAATCTTTTTATATTTCTTTTTATTTTATGATCTTCCAATACTCTGTCGACTCTCTATTTCTTTGTAAAATCAAATACCAAAACAAAGTAGTTGTTCCTCCATAGATAAAAAATTGAAATTATCTCATCCAATTTTCAAAACCGAGCTGCCTATCGATATCTATAAAATCTTTTGTTGGACTTAGCACCTCGCTAGCGGCGGGTAGTGTATATAATTACATTAGTGCCGTAGGATCGAGGTGTACAAAGCTTCGGTGTTAAAATATTACAATGAATTTGCTTGCCTACGCTCGGGTTTCATAATGAGACCATTAAAAATGTATTTATAACATATAGGCCGCCCATGTGTTACTGTGCTAAAGGCGATAATGGCTGGTTTATAATTAACACACTGTTTCCACTGTTCGATTCCATCATTACATTTAGTTGGTAGCTGCTACGGGTTGATGATGATTCCCAGATAATTATTGAACTTTTTAATCCAGTTCACGACGGAATAATAATGGTAATACTGATACCTACAATAACTGTGTATTCGTTGCATTTTCGCTAAATCTCTGTTTGGTAGGAAGGGCTTGTGCCTTGAGGAGGACATAGGCTATTTTGAATTAAAAATGTAGAAAAGGTCGTGGGCTAAATCTATTCCTATTATTGTTTGATGTAGGTATTCCAAGGAATGGAAAACCTCTACCTACCCCCTCGGGGATTTAGCGTATTTTTGCAGACAAGTAGATCTACTCTAACAAGAATGAAACGCTGAAACCTCGTAGTATGTGGCGACACAGAAATCTTGTAACAAACGTAAATGATTCTATTATTCAGTCTACACTGTACTGGAAATAAGATATAAAAATTCTGGAAGCGACTCCTTAAATTGGTGAGAGTGGTTTGTATAATGTCCTACGTATTCCTCTATCATCCAATAGCAGCAGAAGTAGATTTTTGGCAATTTTTTTGCCGCAGCATATAGCACGGTTTGTAAAAACGTAAGTAAGTACCAACCATAATCTGTTACCTACTGTTATCAGTTATTATACTAGTATAATATCTAAGTTTATGGTAATAACCCTTGATTGTTTACAAATATGTAATTAATTGACACAATTCCTTTTTATATCCATCATTTCAAAGGCTGCATTTTTACCTGACTGCATTAGATGGAGGGTCAATATTGGGTTCGATTCTGCTTTACAGCGACTAAACTTATTTTAGTTTGGTCCTGTCTTAGTCTGACCTCAAAAAAAGAAAAGGGATAGACGTAACGAAGAAAGATAACCTACCGAATTTAGTCCAGTCAGAGGCTGTATTTTAGTCGTGACTTCTTTACTTATGCACTAAAGACTTAATGAAATGCCTTAGTTAACAGGACTAATTTTAATTTGACAGGAATAAATATCTCTCGTCTCTTTTCTTTTCTAGGAGAAAGAAAATGACAGGAGTAGGTACACTAAAATAAGTTTGGTCGCTGTAAAGCAGAATCGAACCCATTATCAATCCTTAACCTGTCAACGCCCAAGGGTCATTAGCGTAGTATGGACCCACCTACATTTTTTGACATCACTTGATGTAGCCGAGCGTTGACCGGGTAACAGCCCACAGCTGAGATAAGGTCTTTCCTCACACATCAGGAAGTATGGGCCAAATCTCTCAACGACCCAGCGGCGGACTGGGAGATTGCGTTAGGTTAGTGACCGCCTAGTTATCAGAATTTTTCAAGCCACCTAAGGGTATCTCACATGGCTTGACACCGTTGTGTGGAAATCATAACCCTGTGCATTGTCTTTTATACGCAATACGGCAATTAATAAATATTTTGGTATTCTATAAAAAATAATAATTTCTTGCCTTTTATGGCTGAGCTGGTATCGAGGAGGCAAAGGTATTCCATTTCTGGATATGCCCACTTTTTACGAGATGTTCTTTGGACCCCTAAACGTGATAGGTGGTAAACGTATTTTGGAAGTTTAATATTTCATTACCTATCTATTTGTTTAGATGTTTGGGTCAGGTTTCCAATTTTGTAGTGACGTAGGTACTTATGTTTTTTGTAGAGATAAATACTTCATAATAATAAGGTATGTCGCTTCCAGTTTCTATATTTAAAAAAGATAAAACTTGTAGTTTTAAACAAGGAACGAAGCAGCGGCTGCAAGTCTGTGGTGAGATGGCTAAGCCAAGTACCTACTTCTCACTTTGACTAAATGGTCACCTTAAGTAGGTAATAGATACCTCAGACTACTATTATTTTAAGTAGGTATCATATTCATACTATGACGGAACGGGCTTTAATAAGTTTAAAAATAGAAGGCCTAACTCACTGACTCATCAACGCCCAGTCTAACTCGGACCCAGAAAGCTGAATTTTATCACTGCTTTTTTTTTTAAACAAAAAAAGAGTTGAACGTTTGTATGGAAAATTCATTAGAAGTAAAATGAGCTGCCCTTGAGTTTCTTGCTGGCTCTTCTCGGGGTACTGCATTTGGAACCAGCAACTCGTCGGTGGAGATGGGCTGCTGATTACATTTAGCCAATCCTCATGGACGAGTTTAGTGTGCCTTGTTTATATTGACATTTCAAAGTGTATTTTTATACCTACTGAATTAAAAGAATTTTGAGTTTAAGTTTGAGTATTCAGGATATCGCTTAGGTACTAGGGCATCTGTTCTAGACATGGCAATAGGTACATCATGAAACTGGTTAGGTACTCAGGTTACTCAGGAAGTAACATAGTCACTTTATTGGGTAAGGTTACAAAGTAAATAAGAGATGTAAGTAGTTACACGTAGAGATAATAATAGTCTAGGAGCTGTTCCAATTCAATAAGCAGGTTGGTACTCTCAGAACATTCGACTGGGTGAACCGATTTTGATGATTCTTTAAAAAAAAAAGGTTCCCGTGTGGTCCGATTTGGTCTAGTTCTGACAATGGCATCCATGAGAAAACCATATTATACTTAATTCTATGTTATAGTAAATACAACTTTCTAACATCAATCGTTGGGCCGCGGGCCGCGGTCCCCAAGCACGGTCACTTGGCGGAAAATGTTCTATTTTCCACCTCCGCTCCACCTACTTACTATAATCTTACGCATACAAATAGCTATCATCATGCATAACGTATATCGTGCAATGGGTCTCGTGGGGTGCGCACTCGTATTCCTAGAGCTCTGTCTACCCCTTAAGAGACCTGAGATTGATGATGGTAATATACGTAATGTATGTTATATGCGAGTTGTGTGTATTAAGTATAAATATGTTTTAGTGTACGCAAAGGGTATGAAAGTGTTCAGTTTCATTTGTGTAATTTATGTAATAGGTGTAGTCTATAATTACTACGAGTATAGGTACATACTAATGGGGAACTTGCACTAAAATTAAATTGATAAATGATCTTAATAATTCAATAATGATAGTCGCTAAAATAGCATCGCTAAAAAAAAACTAAAATTATGATTTTTGATTTGCAATAAATAAATTATTTGTGCATATTTTAACTTTTTTCTTTTTGGTATCTTTATGTAATCCTTAAATGTTTAAAAACAAAATTGTATGCTAGTTTTCTATTGTACACTAATATTATAAAGAGGAAAAGTTACAAAGGTTAGAAAGAAAACTTACCTACTCCTTATCACCGAAGGGATCGGTAGAGACAAGAAATATCCTCCGATTCCGAAAACATCTCAAGATATTAGATTTCTAAACATATTTTTTATCAGCTCATAACATTATGAGATGTTTGCTTATTTAAAAGAAAATCTATGTTGCCGCTTGACCTCTGAATAGACACCATGCCGGCAACAATGGGTCGATGGTTCCGTATCAAATGATTTCCAGCGAAAACAATAAACAACGACACGAAAGAGAGAGAATTGGATAATAGCAATATTGGGTTATTTATTTTTTGCTATTCAATATTTGGAAGGCGTTTCTTACTCGTGTTTGATGATAATTTAATATTTTTGACTTTACTTGTTTGTCCCTGAGGCTTTTTGGCGGGAATCCGAATAGGGACGACATGTTTTTTGTGAAATTTTAATTTTGCCGTATATTTTGGGGTTTGGCTCATAATAGTGATAGTATATTATGTGTTAAATGTTCTTGATAGTGTGCAGTGAATTGAAAATTCGATAAAATGCGTGCGATGGACTTTTTCGAATTACCTCAAGAACTACCTCTGTTAGAAAACAAGGCATAATGCCAAAATACCTTAGCCTCTGATTTTGAGTTAGTTAAAAAATGTAAAATGTTCTCCCTTTCTTCGAAAAAAAAATGGAAAAAGCCAACACGTTAATATCACAAATCCAACGATTTTTTATTTCCAAACCCCAAAACCACAACATCTGGCGACCGTGATTAGTGATAAAAGGAAGAATGTCGTTGGAAACCGTGAAGAAAGAAAGAGCCGTGGCAAGAAGGCTGTTCACATTATACTCAAAAGATTTCTTGGTGAAATTGCACCAAGAAGATGGCGGCGACATGCTTGAAATTTCCGCACTATTTCAAAGACAACAACAACAACACCACCACCTAAATAGTCTCGATGAAAAAATCAAAAACCTTTTACTAGCAAATGAAGATTTAGAAGATGACGATCTACAAAAGGAGATGGTGGATGCAGTCGGATATAGAACGGCGTGGTACCGACTGGAAGCGGAATATAACGAGCGTCGAAAGGTGAGCAAGCCTAAGAATAATATTCAATTGCCAAAGCTAGAATTTCAGACGTTTGATGGTGACTTGAAAAACTGGTTAACATTTTGGGGACAGTTCAAAAAAATACACGAGGATGACTCTCTCCACCAGTTAGACAAATACCAGTACCTTTTACAGTCCATGTGTGAGGGGACAGAAGTAAGAAACCTTGTAGCAAGCTTTCCAGCAACTACGTACAAGGAGTGCTGGGAACAATTAATAAATAGATACGCACGGGAGGATCTCCTAATTCAAGTGTATGTAAGGGAGATATTAAACCTAGTCTTATTCAAGTCATCAATAAAAACAGTCACAAATCTTTATGATAAATTAAATGCACATCTTCGAGCACTAGAAACACTCGGTGTAACGAAAGATAGATATGCCGCTTTTCTATTACCAATGGTCGAATCTGCGCTGCCACAAGAAACAATACGCACATGGGAACGTTGCAAGGAACCCGCAAAAGATGTTGCAGATGAATTAGCAAAGCTATTAAACTTTTTAAAGAGAGAAGTCGACAGCGAGCAGAGAATAGAAATGGCAAGAAAAACATTTGGGACAGAGGTAGGAAAAGTTAACCAAGAATCACCCAGACCACAAACAGCAGAATGCTTATTGACAAATTCAAAACAAAAGCGAGTAGCAAATGTCTGTGTCTGGTGCGACAAAGAATCGCATGCAAGTGTTGAGTGTTACAAACTACACAAAATGTCTCTGGATCAACGATTACTATTTCTCAAAGAGAAGAAAGTTTGCACTATATGTTTAAGAAAGGGACACCACCCTAAAGCGTGCAGAGCTTCAACAAAATGCCTCATCTGTCAAAAAAGGCATTCAACGGTACTCTGCTCTGAACATAAGATAGAAGAAAAATCTACAGAGAAGACAAAAGAGACCACTACTGCACCAGCGACATCACTGCCTTCTATGAACTCGAATGGTGAGACCTTACTGCAGACTGTTATTGTAGAAGTACAATATCAAGACAAAAAGATACCTGTGCGTGCCTTGTTGGACTCTGGATCACAGCGCACATACTTGAAGAAGGAAATCATTGACAGTCTAGGTGCGCCATCTACTGGAAAGGAACAGTTAACACATTGTCTTTTTGGTGGCTTACAAACAGTCAGCAAAGAATATGGAATATATGATGTCAAAGTCAAAGACTTGAACGGCAACTTCAGTATCAACATGCAAGCTATCAGTCAAGAGCGTATCTGTGGGGACATCCCTAAAGTTAATAAAAGTGATATAAAATTAAGACAATTATTGCACGATAATAATGTAACATTGACAGACTTGAAAGACAGTAACTTGTCAGAAATAGGTTTACTTATCGGGGCAGATCACTTGGGACATGTTTTAACAGGTATAATAGTTCAACTGTACAAGGGGTTGGTGGCAGTCAAGACCAAGCTGGGCTGGACTCTCCAAGGAAAGCAGGTGAGTGTAAATTCCAATTCTAACCTCACTAATATGCTGCATTGTACATGTGAAACTCATTTGACAGATTACTGGTCACTCGAGACGATGGGCATCACCGATCCAACTGAAGTCAAATCAAAGACGGAGCAGGCAGCCGATATTATGCTGACCTTCAACGAAAACATCAAGATAACCAAGGATAACAGGTATGAAGTAAAACTTCCTTTTAAAACAAATTGTGATAACCTGTTACCCAACTATGGTAAATCATTACAACGTTTAGAATCAATGACTAAAAAACTGACACAGTCAGGCAAATTCCAAACATATGACTCTGTTTTAAAAGATTGGTCCAATAAGGGTATTATCGAAAAGATAGAGATTAAACCTAATTCTGGGCATTACTTACCGCACAGACCGGTATATAAAGAACAGAGCCTCACTAGCAGTGTCAGACCAGTATTTGATGCCTCTGCATCTGATAAAAATGGCCTCAGTCTGAATTCATGTCTTGAAAAGGGTATAAATTTAATTGATCTCATACCAAATTTAATAAATGGGTTTAGAACTGGAGCAGTAGGTATAACAGCTGACATAGAGAAAGCTTTCCTCCAAATCAGTTTAGATCCAAAGGATAGGGACTATCTCAAGTTTTTATGGTATGCAGATGAGTCACAAAAAAAGCTGATTGCATATAGACATTGTAGAGTAGTTTTTGGGTTAACCTCAAGCCCCTTCCTCTTATTAGCTACGTTAAAACACCACATAGGTAAAATGGAACATGGATCTCTAGCCGGGACAGCAGAGGTCCTGGAAAAGTCGTTCTATGTTGATAATTGTCTAGTAAGCGTAGACACAAAGGATGAAGCAGACACATTCATTGAGGAGGCAAAAACGATCATGGATACAGCTATGTTCAACCTTAGAATGTGGGTTACATCAACAGGTATAAATGAAACAAATAACAACACAATCTCAGTGTTAGGTATGATTTGGAATCCTATATCTGATGAGCTGTACTGTAACATGAAAGGCTTACCACCATATGACAGCATACAAAAAATTACAAAAAGGTGTTTACTATCTTTAACTCAGAAAATATTCGACCCAATAGGGTACACATCTCCAGTGATGCTGACACCAAAGCTGTTGCTGCAAGAAACATGGCGTCGTAAGTTATCATGGGATGAAGAATTACCTGCCGACTTACAAACACAGTTTTATGATTGGTATAGGTATATAGAGCACCTTAACGATTGCAAGTTGCCTAGACGTTTGTCAACATTATTACTTATTGACTGTTTACTAAGCTTACACCTATTCTGTGACGCAAGCAAAGACGGGTACGGAGCGTGCATTCTTCTAAGAGCAGAAAAGGAAGGTCAAATAACCGTCAGACTTTTAACTGCTAAATCACGAGTCACGCCGCCTCAAAGAGTTACTATACCCAGATTAGAGTTAATGGCTGCATTAATGGGTTCCCGCCTACTCTGTAACTTACGTGAGAATATTCCATTGTGTAGTTATAAAGAATACTGCTGGACAGACTCCGGGGTGACTTTATGCTGGATTAAGAGAGAATTACCACTCAACACATTTGTAGGGAACAGGGTAAAAGAAATAAGACAAAACAGTAATATTGAGAATTGGTTTCATATTCCAGGCGAGCAGAACTGGGCAGATTTAGCATCCCGCGGCTGTGACGCAAAAACCTTCCACGAGTGCCGATGGTGGGAAGGTCCGGGGTGGCTACACCTGCCACAGGAAGAATGGCCGCATTCTGAGCTCAATGTAGACGAACATGATGTATACCTGGAAACAAGAAAGAACAAGATTAACACAAATGTATGTACACAAAATTTATCTTCTCAGATTTTACTGCTAGAAAGAATTCAAAGTTATTTCTCTAAATATTCAAAGGTAATCAGAATGACTGCATGGATTTTACGATTCATACATAATACACAACATGCAGCAGATAAAAAGAAAGGAGAAATTACATACAGGGAATTTGAAAGGGCAGAGAGAAAGATAGTACAATTAATACAAATAACTAGTAGTGAGGAGATAGAGAAGAAAAGTGGAAGTCTGACTAAGTTCCAAGATCAAGATGGACTAATAAGAATCAAGACTAAACTTTTATTATCTGACTTACCAGAAAGTTTAAAAACACCATACCTACTCACAGCAAAGAACCCAATAGTAGTGATGATGGTCAGACAACGACATGTACAGCTTCAACATGCAGGCCCCAATCAGCTGATAACCGATATTCGCTCACGATTCTGGGTCATAGGAATACGTCGATTAGTAAAATCTGTAATCTCTAATTGTGTAATCTGCACTAGATACAGATCTAAACCTCTGGACGCTCCGACGGCACCACTGCCTTTGGAACGGATCACGTGCTCAGCAGCTTTCCAAACAACGGGCGTCGACCTAGCTGGGCCTCTGTACCTCCGTGACCGCGAGAAGTGTTGGATAGTTCTGTTTACATGTGCGGTATACCGAGCTGTACACCTGGAACTGACAAGGTCATTATCTACAGAAGCATTTATGATGACATTGCGAAGATTCATTGCAAGGCGAGGGCGATCCGACACTATGATGTCAGACCAAGGCACAAATTTTCAAGGTACAAAAGGTTTACTTACGTCTCTAGACTGGAACGAAGTACAGAGACAGTCTACAGTACGACGCTTCAATTGGAAAATGAATGCAGCTACTGCCGCGTGGTGGGGGGGGGTACTGGGAGAGGCTCTTGCGCCTAATAAAGGATTTACTCAAACGCATAATCGGTAAGACATCCTTAAACTATGATGAATTTCATACTGTGATATGTGACTGCGAAGCAATTGTAAATGGCAGACCACTGACTTACATTAATGATGACAAAGCAGGGTATTTAGAACCATTGACTCCAGCACATTTCATACAACCCATAAGTAACACTGATGTAACTGATTTCGATTTAATTGATTCACAGAGTCTGAATCACAGACAACAATACCTCCAGAAGCTCAGAGAACAATTTCGTCAAAGGTTTATGTCTGACTATTTAACTTTTCTTGTACAAAAGGGAAAAGAAAAGAAGGAAAGAAAAATAGAAAAGGGGGACATTGTTTTAGTAGAGACAACTGAAAAAAGGATTAAATGGCCATTGGGGATAGTTGAAGAGTTTTATGCAGGTAACGACGGTGTAGAAAGAACTGTGAAAATTAAAACTGCAACTGGGTCTAAAGTACGTCCTATACAGCGATTATATAAGCTGGAGCTAACAGGTAACAGTTTCACACCTTTAAGATCAGTTACAGGTCTAGATGGCGAACCTGACAGCTCTATAAACTCCGGAGAGAAGCCTGATACTCCTCAGATCACCGCGGATGTCAGTCATGGCGAAAAGCCAATACACCCTACACGTTCAGGAAGAAAGGTAAGACTGCCTAGCAGATTTAATATATATGTTTAGGTATTATGGGGTTATTGTTTGACTAGAATAACAATACTTTATGATAATTATTTTCTGAATAATTGTTCTTCTCTCAAGTCGGTCAAATTTAGTGGATGTTTTTTTTTTACGATAAACTTAGTATACACTGTGTTTAGTACTAAGTGAACTATGTTTGTTAACGTAGGTACTATACTGTTTTTTAAGTGTTTTTTTTTTTTAAATGTTACAACTTAAATACATAACTGATAGCATAATAGGCTAGTCTGTTAAAAATAAGTATAACATTACCTAGTGTTATTGTAAAATATCTAGATAGAACATTACAATTTTAAAGAATTAACAGTTCTAGGATCAGAAGTTGATCACTTCTGTGATGTTACTTATACCAATATTTTCTATGTATTGAGTTTAAACAGCATGTCTACATTACTGTGATCATTACAAAAATTATCCAGTTTTACTGTTTAAGACCTAGTTAAGATTCTAAATAATGTACGAATCTGGATTTCTAATCACATTGTTAGATTGTATGTATCATAGATTTAGTTTATGGTATGTATTGTTTTCAAAAATATTTAAGTAAGTTAAACTTTTCTGGCTCGGAGGATGTTAGAAAACAAGGCATAATGCCAAAATACCTTAGCCTCTGATTTTGAGTTAGTTAAAAAATGTAAAATGTTCTCCCTTTCTTCGAAAAAAAAATGGAAAAAGCCAACACGTTAATATCACAAATCCAACGATTTTTTATTTCCAAACCCCAAAACCACAACAACCTCTTTAAAATCTTCAGTTAAAGTGTACTATCGATTTACTGTTGATAACCTAACCACACCTAAAGACATCTGGGCACTACCAAAACCACAGACCAAGCTCTTTAAACTGGATTTTGGCGAAATCAAAAAGGACTGCCATTATAAAAGAAATTGGTTTTTTGTCCCTGAGACGTTTTAATAATAACGTAATCATATTTTGTCAGTAAATGCTAGCCTTGTACGGGGATTAAACCTTCATCATTTGAGTCATCCTAAGGCAGGGTACATCTCAAGTAGGTAGTGTACTTTTTTGCGCACTAACGAATCTGTGTCTAGCTTTTCTTTGTCTTCGTCCGTAGTCCGTAAAAAATATCCTTTGTCTCTTTTCACCAGCTCTCTACGCACAATGACCAATTCAGTAGATAGGTTTTAGGGATCCTTTAACGAGACAAGGGCCTTGACGGGCATGTTGGCTCAGTTGGTATTGATGACCCTGCCTTCTGAGTCGGAGGTCGCGGGTTCGATCCCCGGTCGGGGTCAACATTTGTGTGCATGAATATATCTGCTGGCTTTGTGTCTGGTCGTTTAATATTTATTTACGTATGTTTATCAGTTGTTCAGTACCCATAGTACAGACCCTGCCTAGTTTGGGACTAAATATCCTCCTGAGACCCTCGGTATCACCTATGATACTACTTTTTAATATTTTTTTTACAAGGGCATCTGTTGAAATTAGTTTCAATCATTATTAAAATTACTTAGAAGAGTTATAAAGCTATGGCACTAGGTAGCTATGGCTCGTTTTCGTACGAATGGATCTTGCCAATTATTATTTAAAATTGAAGATGCGCGGAAAAACCGACATGGAGAGTTCGGAAAAAAGTAAATATTATTTAAGACTGTATTTCCGTGCCATTTTTGTTTTAACTGTATAGAATATCTTTAATCTTAGTATTTTTAAAGCTGTACTCCAAAATCAAAATAGTTTTATGACTTTTTTTAGTGCATTTCCTTCCGTATTGTTTGGTATTTAAGGGTAATACGGACAAGTAAACAGCGCTGTAGTTAGATGCACACTGATTTATTCAATAGAAGGATTTTATAATGGAGGTGGCGGTCGCACACGCACACAGGCGTAACTTACATATCTAACATCCCTTCCCCTTATAGCTAAGTAATAAGAATATATACTAAAAAAAACATAAAAACATATGTTATGAACTTTCCGCATCGAGTTCGTCGGTCGGCGAATAATAGTGTACTGGCGTCAACTCGCGTCGCCGGACAGAAGGTGCAACGCACCGCGGTGTCCTCAACGTCTCCTCGTCTTCCTCCGAGCTGTAGTGTGAGCCCTCCGAGGCCGAACTGCTAGTCCCAACATCAGGGTCGTCGGATGCGCCACTAGCCGCAGATGGTAGATCCGGAATCACATCTGGGTCCCAATGCCTGCCGTCAGCTGTCGACGAAACTCTCCATCTGATCTGGTCTATGTGTCTATTCACGTGACAGTTTAAGCTTGGCACGTAGACCACGTACATAACTTTGCCTATTTGACTTTTTATAACCCCTTCAAGCCACTGGTATTTTTTATTGTTGAAATGTTTTACAATCCAAACCTTATCATTAACATTAAGTTGAGATCTATGTTTCCCTCTATAATTTCTAGCCTGTAAACACTGATTGCGTACGACTGTTTGAGTCAGATCGGTGGATGGTGGTGACGTTGTCGTAGGACAAAACAGATCTAACCGCGAACGTAAGGGTTTACCATAAACCAATTCGGCTGGCGTCTTTTCGGTGGTACTATTTTTGGAATTCCGGTAGTCGAACAAAAATTTTGCTATTTGCTCCTGAATCGGTTTTCTATTAGAATTATTTATAATTATGGTTTTTAAACCCCTCTTAATAATTTTTACCATACTTTCAGCTTGCCCGTTGCTAGAAGGATGGTAAGCCGGTGAAAACACATGATTGATTCCGTTTAATTTACAAAATTCTTTAAACTCTTGTGAAGTAAAAGAGGTACCGTTATCAGTTACCAGAGTATGAGGGACCCCCACCCTAGACATAAAGTCGCAAAACTTACCGATCACCGCTCTAGAACCGTACGAGGAAGTCATGGTGTAACATTCCACCCATTTGCTATATGCGTCTACAAGAATGAGAAACATCTGATTCTTAAACGGCCCTAAGAAATCAGCATGAACCCTGTAGAAGGGCGCCGGCGGGAGTGGCCAGCTGGCCAGCAGCACTCGCGGCGGGACAGGTCTTAGTGCGGCGCACACGGGGCACGCCGCCGCAAGCGCCTCCAGGCGAGCGTCGATGCCCGGGAACCATAGCCGTTTACGCGCTTCAGCCTTCATTTTTACGACTCCGAAGTGAGAACTATGCAACTCCTTACAAATCGTGTCTCTTAATGTTTCAGGTATAACTATCTTATGGCCACGCATTAAACACTCATTCTCAACCGCCAACTGTAACCGACAATGATGGTACGGTTTAAGCTTAGGATCATTAACTTTACGAGGCCAGCCGTAATTTACAAAATTCTTAACTTTAATTAGTACGGGATCGCGCTCCGTTTGCTGTCGGATCTCGTATGACGTCACCGGCAAGTCTCCCTCTAATACAAAGTTAACATAGGCCGCCCTCTCCTCGCCGCAGTCCGCACGCTGCCCCCCGGCCCGCGCCGCCACCGCAGCACCCGTCCCTTGCTCCCGCGCTTCGCACATTGACAACGACGCCCGAGACAAAAAATCCGCGCTATTATCTTTGCTACGTATGTATTCGATAACATAATTATAAGCCGATAGAAATATAGCATAGCGCTGGAGCCGGTTTGCTGTCACTTCGGGAATGCCGCGGTGCGGTCCGAATATGGAAAGCAACGGCTTATGATCCGTGCGTAATACAAAGGGTGTAGCACGGCCGTATAAATATTGATGAAAGTAACGCACTCCAAATATTATAGCTGTCGCCTCCCTTTGTATTTGGGCATAATTTTTTTCAGCAGAAGAGAGGGTGCGTGAAGCATATGAAACTGGTCTTTCGAGACCATCGCTACCGATTTGCGAAAGGACGGCTCCTAAACCTGAAGGTGATGCGTCAACAGTTAAAATTAATTTAGCATCAACATCAAAATGTGCTAGCACCTTATCGGAAACCAATAATTCTTTAATTTTCTTAAAACTTTCATCATGCTGTATAGTCCATTCCCATTTTACGTTTTTATGTAACAAGCTATACAGTGGATTTAATATTGATGACGCATCTTGTACAAAGTTGCGATAATAGTTAGTAAGACCTAGAAATGATTGCAACTGCGAAACGTTTAGTGGTTTAGGCGCGTTCATTATTGCCTTTACTTTATCTGGAGATTTCCTGATGCCATTCCTGTCAATAATGTGACCTAAGTAGCTAACCTGGTCTTTATAAAATTCACATTTACTCGCTTGTACTGTTAATCCTGAGTCCTCTAGACGCTGAAGGACTGCGCACAACCGTTGATTATGTTGATCCTTATCTTTACCAGTAATTAATACGTCATCTAAGAAAAATACTACCCCGTCGAGCCCAGCTAGTACGCATTCCATAGCGCGTTGAAAAATCGCGGGCGCTGATGATAAGCCGAATACTAGTCGGGTGTATTTAAACAACCCGCGATGTGAATTTATCACGGTTAACTTTTGCGATGATTCATCTAATTTGAATTGGTTATATGCCATTGACAGGTCTATTTTGCTAAATTGTATTCCGCCGTTCAATTTTGAAAATAATTCGCTTACTGTTGGAAGTGGGTATTTATCGACGACTAGTTGTTTATTAATAGTGACCGAATAGTCCGCACATAACCTCAACCCACCATCTTTCTTTAAAGCGGGTACTATTGGAGATGCATATTCAGAATGTTCTACTGGTTCGAGGACTCCTAATTGAATTAAACGATCTAATTCTTTATCAATTTTATCTTTTAAAGCGAAAGGTACTGGACGAGCTTTGATGAAAATCGGTTTAGAGTCTGCTTTAAGACTTAAGCTAACGGTGTATTTGTTAAACTCGCCCAGATTACCTGAAAAAACTTTCGTGAATCGATTAACTAGATCGTTTACTGTGGAGTTTTCGTGCGAATGAATCGTATAAACGAATGGTTTTAATTCCAAATTAAAGTCATGAATAAAATCACGACCTAGAAGGGCTACATGTCCATTCCGAACAACATACAAATCCAGAGTTTTAGTACTACCGTTATAAGTGACCGGCAAGTGTAACAAACCACACGTTTTGATGCTATCACCAGTAAAACTAACCAATGTTTTCCTAGTAGATGATAACGGTATGTTACTGAAATGAGAATCATATGTTTTCTCCGGCAATAAACTAACAGCAGAACCACTGTCTATTTGGAATTCCAAAAGCAAGCCACCGACGACCACTCGCTCAACCATTGGTTTACCCTGAGTACAACGGATGTTATAAACTGACTTACCGTCGTCCCCCGCATCCACAATATCCTCCTCAATACTCTTTACTTCTTTGTTATACGAGCACATTCTACGCAAATGTCCTTTTTTATCGCACTTTTTGCATTTGTAATTTTTAAACCGGCACTGTGCCGATTTATGATTATAATAACCGCAGACGCTGCATTTTTCGTTCTTGGTGACTGCTAGAACGGGATCCCAGGACGCTGCGGCCGCGGGTGGGGCGCAGCCGGCGCCGCCCGCCATGGAGGCTGTGCGCGCGCACCGCACGCTTTCCGCCATGTCTACCGCCTTTGCTAACGACATCTCGCGCTGGTCCTGGACAAACAATTTGTCCCGCTCTGGTCCGGCCAACATGCCCATGATGAATTTGTCCAACAGAGCCTCTTCCAAGTTCTTGAATCCGCAGTGTGCCGCTAAACCTCTAATCCTAGCGGCCCATTGAGTGTGCGTTTCTCCAGACTTCTGCGTTGCTGAGTAGAAAATTGATTTTTCCGAAAATCCAAACCTTTTTGGAGTGAAGTGATCATCCAGCAACTGGACAATGGCTTCATATTCTTTCTCTTCCACTTTATCTGGCAACGCTAAGTCGCTAGCTAACTTATACGTAGATTCACTAAGCGCGCTAATGAGTATTGCCCTCCGCTTGACCTTGCCTTTGTCCGTTACATCGGTAATGTCGTTTGCGATGAACCATTGCTTTAAACGCGATTTATAGCTATTCCAATCATTGGAAAGGTGGTCGAAATTATTTAAAACGCCAAAAGACACTCCCGAGGACATTTTTTAACGCGAGTCCGGCCGTCGCCACGTGTTTGGTATTTAAGGGTAATACGGACAAGTAAACAGCGCTGTAGTTAGATGCACACTGATTTATTCAATAGAAGGATTTTATAATGGAGGTGGCGGTCGCACACGCACACAGGCGTAACTTACATATCTAACACGTATCATAGGTGATACTTTGGGCACTTGCATCTTGAAATGTTGTTCTTTGCAGGGTTGAGAGATTGTGAAATTTTTGCTAATCTAGTCAATTTAGATGAATCAGAGTGTAAAGATATAGATTTAGGAGATGAAGAAGAACTAAATATAGCGAAAGATGACATCTCGGAGGAAGTAATACCTCAATCGAGATCTAGATCTAGAATAGTCCTGGACTTGGTTCAGAGCCGGACGAGGATATTATAGCTCTACCTTCAAATCGAAAGCGAAGGCTGGTGCAGGCTCTTCCCCATGAGTCTAAACAGTTAAAAGAAGCTCAACACTTACCCATATATGTGAAGGGCACCCAAACAGATCGACCTAAATGTACACTAGATAAATGCTGCCAACTAACATTCATAAAATGTTCTACTTAAAACATTTTTTGTGTTTCAATCTGACCCGTAATTGTTCCTTTGAAATTCGTACAAAAATAGATTACATTTTATAGTAATGTTATAAGTCTGCTTTAAATAAACATTTAATATTTTTAATTCTTTTTGTTACGATTTAGGTCTCTGTACCGATATTAACCACTACTCCAAAAATCATAAAGATACTATAAAATTTTGGGTCCCGGGTCTCAGGAGGATAACCGAGTGTGACTTGTGTTGTGACCCACAATCATTATTATTATTATTTAGAAATCCCAAAATAAATTTTATGATATATAAGGTACCTACTTCTGCCAATCCACTCGTATTTCATAAAAGATTGCTTATTTTATGCGATTATTATCAATAAAGTTGTGGAATGAGTGACAGAGATTCGTGTGTTGGCTGCAGTAACTTTTTATCTGATTGTGATCTCTATTGCTCTGAAGTTAGGACCTCTTTTATACTGCGTACTTAATACGCGCTACTAATTAATATCTAATTACGTATAATGGAAATTAAAGGGCGAAGGTCAAGGTTACTGGCGTCTGGCGACCTTTTAAAGCCAGTAAAGGGTTGCTTTGTAGGAATAACGGTATCTAAAAATATTGTAAGCCACTTATAATATACTTTTTCTAGGTGGAATTAGGTACCTACGTAATAAGGATTTTCTCCGAGGATAGCGAAACAAATGAAAAAAGACGTTTGGCACTCGGGGACTGCCGCGGTAAAGCTATTGCATAGCATTTTGTATCAACAAGACTGCCGAAAAGAAACGACGTTAGACGGCCTTCAAGCCAAACGGGTGTTATTTAAATGGTTATCAAAGTATTCGTATTTTTGTAAGCAGAAAAATATAATCTGTAAGCAGAAATAGCTAATTGGTCAGCAACTCATGGCCAGCAAACATTACAAAACCTATCAGCATTTTATGTCATTCTGGATGGCTGTAATTATTTTTGAGCTGCAATGAGCTGCTACTGTTTAATAAAATTTTGGTAAGCACGCAGAGGGGAAGCCAAAAAATATTTTTTGAGCTGCATATAAAAGTAGCAAAAATAATCTTAGCAAACTTGTCATGCGCAAAATGGGCGCATTCCTTATAGTTAGGGAGGCGAATAGGGGAATTTTCGGTAATACTCGAGCGTGGCAGTTTAAGATATGAGAGATACCTTAGACCTAATAGAACAACCTTGTCAAGTATTTAGCTCTATAAGTAGTGACGCGCGCCTAGGATAGACGATCAGATTAGTAAAAAAAAATCGATAGTCTGAAATACTCAAGCGCGTCAGATTAAGATATTGGGGATTGATTTTAGTGTTTTAAGACTAAATTTAACTAATCTGACGATAAGTCCTTGACGCCGCCAAGTTATAGGGTCGCGAACTTGTAAAAAAAAAACGTTAATCCGGCATTCTCGAGCGCGATTTTTTTATTTTTTATTTTGAAGAATATAATCTAAAACTTACTAAAAATACAAAATCTGCCGGTTTCCGCATGACCGGAAGTGTGGAGGAGCCATTTCGTCTTCCGAAAAACGCGTTGCGGCATATAAGTCGCGAATGATACATTTTACACAAAAAAAGTTTAAATAAACAAAAAAGGTAATTTTATTTTACACAAAAAATGTCTCTTTACATTTTTGTCCAAAGTTAAAACTTTTTGACTTGAAGCATTATAAAAACTCAAACTCCCGGTTTTTTGAGTATATCTCGAAAACTGAGGTTTTTAAAATAAATTGATATGAAATAACGATGATTAAATTATTGAACTTTTATTATATCTCAAATTTTTTTTTTCTGAAGCTTCTCGACAATTTTCGTGGACTCGGAAAAAGTTACGCGTATCTTTATACAAAAGTTTTATTAACATGTACAGTTCCATGTATGTATATTATTCAATAGCCTGTTGATCCTCAAATTGTTTTTTGGACGTACCGTAACTCGTAAGCAAAACGAAGTGAAGAATTGAAGCAAAAAAGAGGAATTTGCCATAAACATGTAATACAGACTGAGCGCTTCGCGGAAATATGCCGTCCCATCAGTATCTTTCCTTTATTTCGCAACATTGATGGTGGGGAAAAAAGCGGTAGAAGGGAATTTTCGGTACACCTTAATATATATATAATTCCCCGTTTTATCAAGGAGAAAGAAAGGAAAAAAATAAACCAAAAAACCTTTTTCGGTCAGATTAAGAGAACCCACCAACATTTTTGTCAGATTAAGAAAATATGCTTTCAAGATACCAAGATAAACCTCCCCTATGAAAATCTGACGCGCTCGAGTATTGCAAAAGAACTATTTTTTTTTGCATTTTCAAACATTCATCGTAACTTATCGTCACGCCCAAATCGTCAGTTTTTTTAAAGGGAGCTTCCTTGGGGCCTACTTAACACCCCTTCCGAAAATCTGACGTGCTCGACTAATTTTTTTTTTTTTGCATTTTTGACTACTTTTTATGCCTACCCCCACCACGCAAACCGGCAGATTAGTATACCGTTGTTATCAGAGGCACTTGGGGCATACGTAGTATGAATATCTGACGCGCTCGAGAATGCCCAAGTAACTGTTTTTTTTTACATTTTTGAAAAACCGTACACGCCAAACCCACCGCTAAAATGGTTTTTACCATAATTAGCTTTTCTTTTCGAAATTATTTTATCTTTCGATTTTGATAGGTCTCGACGGCGCCGTTGAATTACGTTATTTAGCTACCTCGCCTCCCTAACTATTACAAAGATTAAGAAGGACTTTGGATTATGCAACATATACCATTACAAGTAGTGGTGGTGGTGGTGGTGGTAGTGGTGGTAGTGGTAGTGGGAGTGGGAGACTCGGACTCGGACTCGGCGTCGGAGTCGGAGTCGGAGTCGGAGTCGGAGTCGGACTCGGGCTCGGGCTCGGGCTCGGGCTCGGGCTCGGGCTCGGGCTCGGACTCGGACTCGGACTCGGACTCGGACTCGGACTCGGACTCGGACTCGGACTCGGACTCGGGCTCGAGCTCGGACTCGGACTCGGACTCGGACTCGGACTCGGACTCGGACTCGGACTCGGACTCGGACTCGGACTCGGACTCGGACTCGGACTCGGACTCGGACTCGGACTCGGACTCGGACTCGGACTCGGACTCGGACTCGGACTCGGACTCGGACTCGGACTCGGACTCGGACTCGGACTCGGACTCGGACTCGGACTCGGACTCGGACTCGGACTCGGACTCGGACTCGGACTCGGACTCGGACTCGGACTCGGACTCGGACTCGGACTCGGACTCGGACTCGGACTCGGACTCGGACTCGGACTCGGACTCGGACTCGGACTCGGACTCGGACTCGGACTCGGACTCGGACTCGGACTCGGACTCGGACTCGGACTCGGACTCGGACTCGGACTCGGACTCGGACTCGGACTCGGACTCGGACTCGGACTCGGACTCGGACTCGGACTCGGACTCGGACTCGGACTCGGACTCGGACTCGGACTCGGACTCGGACTCGGACTCGGACTCGGACTCGGACTCGGACTCGGACTCGGACTCGGACTCGGACTCGGACTCGGACTCGGACTCGGACTCGGACTCGGACTCGGACTCGGACTCGGACTCGGACTCGGACTCGGACTCGGACTCGGACTCGGACTCGGACTCGGACTCGGACTCGGACTCGGACTCGGACACGGACTCGGACCTCCGTGCCCGTCGGAGTGGGGAGCGTGAGGTTTTTCGTTACGGAATATCTGGATTCGGTCCCCGCGCTCAAGGCCCGCGATAGAAGCTATGCAATAGCTTAAAAATTAAGTTTAAGTATATCTGTATTTAAATTTATTGATTTATGAGTTGATTCTGAGGCATGTGTACCAGCCTTGTACCAGCACCCCAATTATTAATAATAGTAATAAATTGTGTGACACGATTCAAACACGGTTATTTAGTCCCAAACTAGGCAGGGTCTGTACTATGGGTACTGAACAACTGACAAACATACGTAAATAAATATTACCAACTGAGCCAACAGGTCCGTCAAGAATGAGAGGGTCCATCGTAGGACTGGACTGGGTCAAAATCAAATCTGGATTATGTGGGTTTCCTCACGATGTTTTCCTTCACCGTCGAGCTAGTATATAATGTGCGAGTTTAAAAAAAATGTGTGCGTGAACGAACGCAAACCCGGGCCTCACGGATGAGAGGAATTTTGACACGACTATCACTGGAAGTAGCATTTTAATTTAGGGTTTTAGTAAATAAGTTATTTGGTATATTATTTAAAAAAAAAAATATATATATATATTATAACACTTTAAGTTCGGCTCAGTCCCTATTAAAATTACTTATAACTACAAAACTATGTCCCATTCTTACCTCTTTATGGAAGAACTGATGAATCGATCTTGATGAAATAAATTTAATCTTCAGGAAGGTTTTAGTTTGTAATGTATCGTACCTAGTTATTTTGTCAGTATGATTTTTTATTCCGCACATCGACAATCACCTAACTTAAAACAAAGTCGCTTCCCGCTGTCATGCTTAGATCTTATAGTATACTACGAAACGGTTTTTGATGCGGTTTTTTTAATTAGATGGATTGATTCAAAAGGAAGGTTTTTGTATCAGCACTGCACCCGTGCGAAGCCGGGGCGGGTCGCTAGTTACCTATAAAATATGTATTTTGTTAACGTACCTAACATACATGTCTTAAAATGACGCTGTAACTTATGTGGTATGCCAATGACTTTAGGTGTTTGACACTATAATAAACCTAAGCTAATCTTATAAATATGTAAACCACAGATCGTTAACGGTCGAGAAATCGCAGGATGCTGTTGGGGTTTTCTGTGATTTATCTAAGGCATTCGATTGTGTAGATCATGAAATTCTCATCAGAAAATTACGTCATTATGGCGTACAAGGCCGCGCTCTTGATTTAATAAAATCCTACTTGAAAAGCCGGATACAATGTGTTGATGTAAACGGTTCAAGATCGTCTGGATCGGCGGTTTGTATTGGTGTACCGCAGGGCTCCATTTTAGGCCCATTTCTATTTCTGGTCTATATAAATGACCTACCCAACCGAGTGCAACATGATATTGTACTGTTCGCAGATGATACATCTCTACTTTTTAAAGTTAAACGACCTATTAAGTCTTATGACGAAGTGAACAGTGCAATTAATGATGTTGTCAGTTGGTTTAACGTTAATAATTTACTTCACAATGAGAAAAAAACTAAATGTATACATTTTTCTTTATCAAATGTTAAACGAACTTTAAACTCAGTTACAGTTAAAAACGAAAAATTAGAATGTGTAAACACTACAGTATTTTTAGGAATAACTCTCTAAGTTACAGTGGGGACCACACATTGATACGTTGGCGAAAAGGCTCAGTTCTGCTGCATATGCCGTAAAAAAAATACGTAATATGTCAAGCGTAGAAACAGCTAGGCTTGTCTATTTCAGCTACTTCCACAGCTTGATGTCATATGGCATTCTACTGTGGGGGAATGCTGCTGATGTTCAGAGAGTATTTATTTTGCAGAAACGAGCCATTCGTGCAATTAATAAAATGGGGTCTAGGATGTCTCTAAAGGAAAAATTCAAGGAAATTGATATACTGACACTGGCGTTACAGTATATTTACAAAAACGTATTGTATGTTAAAAAGAATATATCACTTGACAAAAAAAATCGTGACAGACATTGTATAAACACTAGAAATAAGAATGAACTGGCTGCTTATGTTAGTCGATTATCTAAAGTTACCAAATCATATAAGGGTCAATGTATACGCTTTTACAATAAGATTCCTATTGCATTACAAAATTTGCCTCTTGAAAAATTTACAACAATAGTTAAGCAAACATTATATAAAAAAGGCTACTATAAAATTACCGACTACTTAGTAGACCAAAATGCATGGGTTTAACCGACTCAGCGCTATGTAAGGCTATTCGTTATAATTATTATTGTGAACCATATTTACTAGTAAGACATGAGACTAAAAAGAGCTGCCCTTGAGTTTCTTGCTGGCTCTTCTCGGGGTACTGCATTTGGAACCAGCAACTCGTCGGTGGAGATGGGCTGCTGTTTACATTTAGCCAATCCTCATGGACGAGTTTAGTGTGCCTTGTTTATATTGACATTTCAAAGTGTATTACTAATACCTACTGAAATAAACGAATTTTGACTTTGACTTTGACTTTGATGTAAACTCTTACCAAATGAATATGACTCGAGCAGTTGAAAAAAATATTTTTGCTATGTTTGTGTGTTTTTGACAACCCTATTGAGATTCCCAAATCCACCGAACCGCGAATAAAAGGCCGAACGCGAAAACGAATTAATATTGAATTATGAAAACAAATGAATTAATTAATGAGAACGAACCGCGCTCAGACGGCCCGCGTGTTCTACTTTTGAATTTGAATTCCGAGTTTGACAGGTGATTCGAGTTGATGAATGTTCAGTTCGTTGTCTATGGTTTTTGTTTGGGTAGCCAATCTGGGCGCTTGTTTTCACTGGTTTAATCTGGCGTACACCGGTTATGAAACTAGTTTGCGAGCGTTAGAACATCAATCAAGGGAACAAAGGTGCGAAAAAATTATCCAACTCTTTCACTGCGTCACACGTGTCGCGTCAAAACTTGACAGCGCACTATACCGATACAATTATGATAGGTTTGTAATAATACTAGCGGCCCGCCCCGGCTTCGCACGGGTGGACATTTATTTTTTCAACATTTTGGGATGCACAAACAAATTTCTCCTAGCAACCCATAGTAAATTATCAAAAAAAAATTGACTTTGTATGGAGACTTTTAAAGAATATTTGTGCCAAGTTTCAAGTTGATAGACGCAAAAAACCCCTCTTCTCTATACCAACTTCAACCCCTAATTTCACCCTTTTAGGGAATGATTTTAAAATAATACAAAAATACGTTTCTCATCATTTATTTTTAAGCGTATTTGTGTTAAGTTTCAAGTTGATAGACGTAAAAAAAACAATAACGTTTCCATACAATCTCCAACCCCGTTTCACTCGTGAGTTTTGAAAAATCGAGATATACCTACTTGTCTTGTTGTTTGTTTTAAGGAGTATTTTTACAAAATTTCGAATTGATACATCCAAAAATGAAGGTATTCATGCAAACTTCAACCCCCAAGGGGATGAAACCCCTTGGAGGATGGTTTTCGATAAATTCTTGAACTAATATATCAAGTTTATTTTCAAGAATATTTGTAAAAAGTTTAAAGTTGATACACCCAGAAATCACACTATCCCATACAAACTTTATCCCCCTCTTTCACCCCTTTAAGAGATGATTTTCAAAAAATCCAAAAACACGTGTCTCATCATTTATTTCTAAAAGTATTTGTGTCCAGTTTCAAGTTGATAAGACGTAAAAAACAACACGTCTCCATACAAACTCCAAACGCTACTTTCACCCCCTTAGGGGATGATTTTCGAAAATTCCTAAAACACGGGTCTCATGATTTATTTTTAAGAGTATTGGTGCGAAGTTTAAAGTTGATAGACGTAAAAATCAAACACGTCTCCATAAAAACTCCAATCGCCTGTTTCACCCCCTTAAGGGGTGATTTTCGAAAAATCCAGAAATACGTATCTTGTTATTTGTTTTGAGGAGTATTTTTACAAAGTTTCGAATCGATACACTCAAAAATGAAGGTTTTCCATACAAACTTCAACCCCCACTTTCACCCCCTTGGAGAAAGATTTTTGAAAAATTCTAAAACTAATATCTCATAGTTTGTTTTCAGAAGCATTTGTACAAAGTTTCAAGTTGATGGACGCAAAAAATAAACTTCTTCGTATCAACTTCAACCCCTACTTTCATCCGTTTAGGGGATGATTTTCGAAATATCCAAAAATATGTATCTCATAATTTATTTCTAAGAGTATTTATGTAAAGTTTGAAGTTGATAGACGTAAAAAACAACACGTCTCCATACAAACTCCACTCCCCTGTTTCACCCCCTTAGGGGATGGTTTTTGAAAAATCCGGAAATACGTGTCTTGTTGTTTGTTTTGAGGAGTATTTTTACAAAGTTTCGAATTGATACACCCAAAAATGAAGGTTTTCCATACAAACTTCATCCCCTACTTTCACCCCTTTGGAGGACGATTTTCAAAAAATCCTAGAACTAATATTTCATAGTGTGTTTTGAAGAGTATTTGTGCCAAGTTTAAAGTTGATACACGCAGAAATCACACTATCCCATACAAACTTCAACCCCCTCTTTCACCCCCTTAAGGGTTGAATTTCGTAAAATCCTTTCTTAGCGAGCATCTACACTATAAACGTAACCTACACACAAAATTTCATATTTTTATGTTCAGCGGTATGGGCTGGGCCTTGATTTTTAGATTTAGCTTCTCCTTTTATATATATAGATTTTGCCGCATAGTAGAGTGTGGTCTAAAAGGTGACTGTCACTACACCAAGTCTTCACTTTTGGGTAGGTAGGGCTCCGCTGATTCGCAATTGCTTTTCAATATCATATGTCGATGTTTATAATCAAGTACCTACTATCTAAAGTGTTCCGCCAAATCTAAGCACACATCGCGTCCGAATACTACAGCGAAGATCCAAACCCAAATCCCGAGAAACAAACCACATGGGCTATTCATTCGCCTTTAATTGCTATCAATAATAGATTTTACTTCAATGTAGGTACATGTAAATCCACTTAGTACAGACCAATCGATAGGAATCGTATTACACATTCCGCACCGTGATTGGGCATGCATTTTGTATGGGCTACGGACCGAGACCATTCAATAGATACAAAGGTGGTTGTAGCTCGTTAGCTAGGTCACTTTATATACGTATATATTACACTATCAAAGAAATACACACGTGTAACAAACACGGAAGTTTAAAATGTATCTACCTACCAGCCAGGGGGCCAATTCCACTAAATGTCAACGGCTACCTATAGTTGGATGACAATGACATGTCAATGGTCAGTCAATGGAGTTATTTGCTCTGAAAAGTGCCAAATAACACCATTGACATATCATTGTAATCCAACTATAACCGTTGACATTTAGTGGAATTAGACCCCTGGTAACACTTAATTTGAGACTAGCTTCTACCCGCTGCTAAGCTCGCGCACGTTTATTTCAACCCCTTAGGGGTTGAATTTTGCAAAATCCTTTCTTAGTGGATGATTACACTGCATAAGCTATTTATGTGGAAAATTTTAAGTATCTAGACCCAGCAGTTTAGGCTGTGCGTTGATATATCGCCAATCAGTCAGTTTATCATTTTATATAATAGGTATGGAGATACTAGTTTATGTATCCGCGGAAAACCGCTACTTGACAATGGAAATGAAAATTCCATGCAGGGTTTTGAAACTCAAACTTTGGGATGCGTTATTATAGCTCATGAGAAGAATTAGCGCAAGACAACGTAACATGACTGTATACTCAGGCATTAACGGAGTGGGTGTTGTCATAATGTATTCCTTCACCTCTCTAAAAAATAAAAAAATCACACGCCTTTTATCCCCGAGGGGTAGGCAGAGGTATTCCATTTCTGGATATATAGGTACCCACTTTTCGAGATATTCTTTGGACCCCTAAACGTGATAGGTGGTTAGCCCATCGCCGGACCGGGTCTTAATTCTGGGACACACGCCTCAGAATTAATTCTGGGACCTGCGGGTTTCCTCACGATTTTTTCCTTCACCGTCGAGCTAGTGATGAATATGTACATAAGTTTTGAAAAACTCATTGGTACATGCCAGGATTAGAAGAACCCGAGCCTCACTGAGTATTATCATGTGAAGCAGGCTCTTTTCTGTCACTCCTTCCTAACTTCTTTTAAATTTAGAGTAATACTAGCAGCGCCCCGCGGTTTCACCCGCGTTGTTCCCGTCCCCGTAGAAATACGGGGTTAAAATATAGCCTATGTGTTATTCTGATGTATAAGCTATATAACTGTAAAGTTTCATCAAAATCCGTTCAGTAGTTTTTGAGTGAAGGAGTAACAAACATCCATACATCCATCCATACTAACTTTACATACATACATATGCTCACGCGTTTTTCCCGAAGGGGTAGGCAGAGACAACAGCCTGCTACGATCCTGACATACCTCGCGCGCCTCATCCACGTCCATCAATCGGTTCATACAAGCTCGTCGGTTTCGCTCTTTATCTGCCTACTTTTCAATACATTGCCCATCTACTTAGTCGATGTAAGTACGCCTAGGTCGCCCTCTGCTTTTCGCTTTTATAATAATAGTAGGATTTTACAAACGATCACGACCCTTTCTATAGCTACATGACTTCAGCCATAACACTAAAAAATAGCCAACGAGGCCAGTTGAGGCAGAAAATGCTCATAACGCCAAGGGTTTTACACCTCATAAATGTCGGCGGGCGTCGCAAAAACTATCATAATTCAAACTTGCTACCTACTCTGATTTGCTTTTGCTCCTTTTCCGTAGACTTAAGCATGTATTAGGGGTGAAACACATAGTCAAAATGCTTTTATTCAAAGTAGGGATTCAGTATACCACTTTCTGAAAGGCCGTACTGTACCAACTTAACAAGATATTAACCAACTGCCGCAGAGAAGTTGAACAAAAGATACGAAAGAGTATATAGATACTTCATTTGCGACCTTGACCTGTTTGCGAGGAGAAATATAATATAAGGAAGGAAAGATATAAATAATAGGTACTATTACCTTTTTATATTTCCGCCACCCAATCTTATTTTCACTCACGGCAACGACACGGCATAAATGTTTGAAACTATTTTCACCGAGCCGTATAATAATATGTATATCTACCTACGTGAATATTTTGACATCTTTTGACTATTACCACAGAATAAGTAATAGTAATTACGAAGCTTTTAGTAGGTACCCGATTGTACTAGAAGGAGGGTAATGTTTTTTGGATGATTGGATAATGTATGAGTTTGCTGAAGGTACCTCTTCTTCTCGTATTGAGATCGAAGTAATTTGTTCAAATATTAACGGGTGCTCGCATCTATTATATCCATTCCGTGGGAGTTTCCAAAAAATCCCTTCCCAGTGCTCAATCATGTCTTTTGAGAAGCATTTGAGGAACCTTTTTTGAGATTTCGACTGTCCGTTGATCAATCAGTCAGCCAACCAGCCGCTCAGATTCTGAGTTCCCGAGATCACCCGTCGATGAAATTCGAGCGCCTGAAGAATACAACCTTTTCTTATTATATTTTTTTTTACTTTCTTTATTAAGGAAACAAGCAGCTTATAGGTACAATAAAAACTTATAGATATTAACATTAAATAGAAATATTACAGTAAGCCAACAAAGTTTCCACTAATGATAAGATGTAATTACTAACTAATGTATTGAAATCGATCTTTGAGATTTTGTATTAGAGATACCTACAGCAAACTCAATTCCGAGATTACGTCGACTGCTCAAGAACTGCCTTCCAGAAGCGTCAAGGATTACATCTTTTACAACCTTTTAAGGGCCTTATATAAACAGTTGGACCTTTTGGTTTTCATAATTCATGCATATGTAGGTAAATACTTATGTTGACAACTGGCCACAGGCCAGTAAAACAGCTTTTATAATTTGATTTTTTTTTAAATTGTCAGTTTTTTGGTTACTATGTAGTTTGTTTTAGTTGTCTTTTCAGTTTTGCATTATACAGCTGTTTCCTTATTTCTTCTTTCTTTTATAAATTACTAGGGGTTCTGCGAGGTTTCACCTGCGTATTTCCCGTTCCCGTTCGAATACGGGAATAAAATATAGTCTATGTTACTCAGGGATATTCTAGTTTTCCATTGGTAATAGAATTTTTAAAATCGGTCCAGTAGTTTTTGAGTTTATTCCTAACAAAGATACAACATACAAATCTTTCCTCTTCATAATATTAGTATATATAAAAGCCCCCCTACCAAGTGGCATTGTACAATCTAATCGAATGTTCTTTTAGATTGTCATGTATGGGATTGACATAAGCACTTGCCAAGGAGCGCTAACGCTAATGTCAATACCATACATGTCAATCTAAAAGAACATTCGATTAGATTGTACAATGCCACTTGGCTAGGGGGGCTTAAGTGCTTATTTTATTACCAAATCACTTATCTGTGACATTATTTCGTTTCCACGCTGGTGTTACCAGTTCGTTGTCTGAATAAAACATCGTCGCTATTTTATACCGCATGAGTTGAGCACCGTTGCACATCTTCTCATAACTAGGATTCCACCATTCCCTAAAATTTTTATATGCACTGCGTCTTTCTACCTTTCTTTTGTTATTGAATGCTGCACATATTGCGCAGACGTTTTCCTTATGCGTTGGACTGTGGTATGTGTAATGGTGTTTCCATCTGAAGTATTCGTAGTACTGCTTAGGATGTGTGATTAGATCGTTCATTATAGAGGCTAGCTCCTTCGGATGGTGGTCTCGGGCATCAAGGTAGGAGTCTGGTGGTAGAAACCTGAAATAAATTAATGGTGCATGAAAATGATGTGAAACTGTTTGTCAGGAATTTGTTGCTTTTAGTTTTTGAGTAATAAGAGTTTTAGTGTGAATGATCGCTATTAGGAGTTTTAGTAACTGACTCGACCACGCTCAGATAGCACCCATGCTACGAAGTTATCACTAGATAACTTTGTGGCATACTAATCCAAAAAAAAAATTAATTATGCCTAAAGCACAGGATCGCAACATTTTCCGTTTTATTTGATTTTTTTATAATTAGATAAGTAATTAAAATTTGACCACAACAGAAAACAGTTCTATTCTTGAATATTTTTTTTATTTTCATTGTCGTTTTGTGGCACTAATCCCAATATTTGCCTTTTAGTTTTTGATTAAATACAGTTTTATTATTATTCCGGGTTTACTTAACACAAACCATAACACCTTATCTTATAGCCAGTTGGTAAGAATAAGTCGTAATCGAAGATTGTGTTAATGTAACTATAACTGTAACTATCAGCATGGTAATTTTATAAAATATTTCATGAAACAAGCTTTTTCACTGCAAATAATATGTTTCTTGTGAGTAAAATTAACGCTGTCCCTTGCGATAATCGAACCAACGACCTTTAACATGACTGTACTTACCAAGAATAATTGGCTCCACCATAAAGAACTGGAAGAGCGTAATTATTCAAAGCCCTCAGGACTTTTTCCGTCACATAATCCACTGAAAATGAATTCTCCATCGCCAAGTAGAAATAGTACGACTTCCTTAGAATTTGATTGCAGCTATCATCAGCTCCACACTTCAAGTGGCCACAGTCTCCATAAACATCCAATTTTAGTCCATAAAATAGAAGTTCTTTCTTCAGCTCGTCCACATAATCAAATCTCCCGTTTCTATCAACACAATTCGATACGAACCACGCGACCGCTTTGCTTTTGTTTTCAAATTTTCTAACCAAATTTTCGTCTACTTCGTTCATATTTTCTACCCATTTCATATTCCTTTTTGGACCTACAATGTTTCCGTTTATGTCCCGTATCAGTAAATATGGATATGGCACATCGGATTCTAGTAAGAAAGTGGAGGTCCAGTTGAAGAATCCTTCGTAGACCTTGTCGCATACGGGATAGTTATCACCGGATTCTAAAGTAAAGAACACATACTTTTGGTGCGGGTGTCTTATTTCTGGAAAGGCTAAGTATTCACCGCTAACACGAACTCCATTGAAGAAGAGCGCGTCGAATTTTCTTATATCATTATCTTTACCAAAAAATCCTTTGTTGCTAGTGACGTAACAGTTTGAAAACCTGCAATTGTTTCTAGTAAACGGTTCTTGACCGTGAGTTTTATTAAAAAATGGCGCCCAAGAAAAATATGTCCACAAAAGAATGTATTTCAATTGCTTTTCACTTAGAATTTCATCAAAGGTTGTCACTTCAGTTTTTGTTTTGTAAACCCACAAAACAGAAAACATTATTAAAATTACGACAAAAATAGTTTTACTTTCAAACTCGCTAGTGATATCTTAAAATGCATTGATACTTTTTTTATGTTGTATGTATGTATTGACTATAAAATACACTACAATATCTTTTAATTTTAGTAGTGATAAATTTTTTATACTTAATGTAGTATTCAAGATAAGGATATAATTACAATCGCAAAACTACTAACTACTCTCAAATTGAATTTCAAGAGAATAACTATAAAAATAGTTCTTGTATTGAATTTTAATAACGCCTACTAACGCTTTCCATTCCACTTAATGATAAAATTCGCTGAATTGGGATCTGTCTGTGTATCTTAGTATGTAGTTATAATTTATTAAACCTGTTCTGTTTTGGAATAACAAAAACCGGGCCAAGTGCGAGTAGGACTCGCGCACGAAAGGTTCCGTACCGTTATCAATAAAAACGGCAAAAAATCAATTTTGTTGTATGGGAGCCCCCTTTAAAAAAAAACTGTATATTTCAATTAATAATGTCTTAAAAACTAACATTATGGGGCTTATTAATCTTAAATATTAATAGTACATTATGGTACAAGTGAGTAAAGTTGGTGATTACCGCTGAGGCGCCATTGAGACCCGAGCCGTAGGCGAGGGTCATAAGAGAGCCGAGGACGGTAATCATCAATACACACGTGTATCATACGACGTTTTTCAACACACTTGTGAATAAATAATACTAAAAAATCATTTTAAAATAATCATTCGCAATGGCGGGGAAAATTAATTGGTTTTCCAATTTTTTATTTATATAATTTGGAAAAGGCAAAAGGATCTAGGCCCATACAGCCTCGTTTTCCTATGCGCTCGCATCTTACAATGGCGATCGGCCATGGACTAAAAAAATTAGGTTTCTTTTTCTTTGGTTTGTCGTGGATAGCGTTTTAGCCACGTACAAAATGGGGTATTTAAAGTTTTTACAGAGAAAACCAAAGTTATATTTGAGTGAAAGTTTTGTTTATTAAACACGTACAAGTTGAAATGATCTATTTAAATACGAAGTTGCATGAAATGAGCAAGCCATATTTGTGTATTAATTTATTAGTACGATTGAATACGATCTTTTTTGTATCGAAACTTTTTTAAGAACAAAGCAACTCTAGCAACAAAATTGAAAAAAAAAATCTATAACTCACTAGTGAATAATAGCAAACAAAAAGTCTCAGTTTGATTATAGGTGTCATTATGTGCCTAATTGCAGTGAAATTAGAGCCACTTTATGAGCAAGTGTGTTGAAAAGATTGTTGTATTATTAAGCCTCAACATAGGCCTTGAATATTTATTTGATTTTGTTTTTGGTATTTTTTGTTATAGCGGCAACAGAAATACATATTTTGTGAAAATTTCAATTGTCTAGCTATCGCGGTTCTTGAGATAAAGCCTGGTGACAGACAGCGTAGTCTTAGTAATGAGATACCGATTTTACCATTTGGGTACGGAACTCTAAAAATGTGCTGACGAATTTAGGAAAATCTTAAGGCTTCTGATGAGATAGAAATTAATCTTAATTTAGTTTTTCCTCTAAAGCAATTAGGGCGATAAGGCAGGCGTTTTAGCAGCTTTGTTTAAAAATACACTTTCCAGGTATTATGTGATGTGGTGTTTTTTGCAAGTAACCGTATAGTCAAAGGTCGCCGGCCGGTGTCAAGTGACATTTTGCTGGGGTGACGCTTGGTTGGATGTTGCAGCGAATGTTGGTAATCGTTTCAAACGGTAATTGGCCGAGAAAGTTTTGGAATGGCCATCGTGTCCGTACGGGAGCCTAATGTTATTTGATGGTGTTTTATTTAAAACGTTATTTGCACTGTTGTGTGCAGTTCTAAATTAAAGTATTTGTTTATATACAGAGTTAAAAAGATTTTCTAAAACGCGTCAGAATAAGCGCAATTCCTCATACATCCCAATTAGTATATTAATATAGAAAAAATATCATGCATTCGTGCTTTAGTTTTGTCTAACGAAATTTCTTAAATAAAGAGCAATAATAGTACAATTTCCATAGGTAACCCTATATTCAGTTATGCTAATTCATTTTTCGAAAAATTGTAACACATTAAAAATATCTGAAATCGATTAGTCGATAATGAACAAATAAATTTCAGTTACATATTGTATAGTAAGGCCGTAAGGTTGTATTTCTGGTGTACCTACCTCTCTTTGTAATTATCACGTGTTTTATTATGAAAAAACAATATCGTCTATTCATTCTATTTCAAATGTCACTACTACTTAGTTTTACTTGAAAGCACAATAAAGTCGGTTAGGTAAGATAATAAAAAATACAATATGAATTTTAAATCTGCCATTTCACTCTGTAGTTTTTTATATGGGCATTTTCAAAATAAACCAAAGTTTAAACTATTACAGCAACATGCGACCCCTACTAAACCAGCCCTTTTTAATTCAGCGGCTTAGCGCGCAAGGAACGTTCTAACCCTTTATTATAGGTACCACCTCTAGAACTAGGGATGTACCGTTTAACCGCTACATTACTTACTTTGACCGGTAAAATAGCAGTTACCGAACAAAGTAAAAAGTGGAATAACAAGGACCTTACTAACTTGTTTAAAATATTTTGTCTCTGTTTAGCACAGGCTCTGCCTAGTTTTATTAAAAAAATATTTTTATTAAAAAAATATTTTTACGGAAAATAAATAAGTATTCAAAGACAAATATCGGTTTTTTGAATCAGAAAGTCTTGAGGTTTCTAAAAATATATCTCGATCCCAGATCTTGTCAAGCGTGACACTCTGAAAGGACATATCATTTGATCCAGTTGTACAAAAAATCTTGATTCTTAGTGGTTAGGCAAGGTCAGTAGCAAAGCGTAGTATACGTTGGACGAACAGATAAAACGTATTTTTAATTTTACTAGCTTGTAACCACGATAGAGAGCGTACTCCCACCTCAAAGGACGGCAACGCGCTTGTGACTCTTCAGCTGCAGGTGTCCATGGGCGACGATAGTCACTTACCATCAGGTGACCCGTCTGCTCGTTTGCCCCCTTTTACGATTTTAGCTTGTAACCGCGAATCGGCATGTTAATGGCGTGCAATTGGAGAGTCCTATGTCTATCAGTGGACTGCTATAGGCTGACGATGATGATGTTGGATGTTTAGGTGTCACTGATTCCAAAACCGGAAAGGTGCGACTTTGACTCCCTCACCGAGGGTTCCTTACAGACTTGTATGTAAATAGTCGGATCGAAAGACAAACTTAAATTTGTATTTGAAATAATTTTCATACATACATAGATATACTGTCAATTCGTCAAGTAAAAATGTAAGTTGTACTCATAATCTCCAAAAAAAAATTTTTTTTTGTGATAATAACACAACAAAATATTAACAATATCAGAATTTTTTCCTTTATAAAAATCATGAGTGTAGGTAGTATATTTTAATTAATTAGCTAGTGTCCAAATATGCAGCTTATACTTTACTAAATGCACACTTTTCATTTATTATTAATTTTTTTATGTTCCAACCACGCATATACTACAATGCACCTGCATTCATTCGAAAGCTTGATCGGCAATGTCGAGTGTGCGAGCGAGATAGACCACAAGAGAGAGGGAGATGGCATAATTTATTAAAGCAGCTTTGATGTGATGCTGACCATCTTATAGTAGTGTTATTAATTATCCCACATCGCAACTCGAACAGATATAATTGTTGTAGACATATCTCTAGCGCTGTCTTTGTAGCTACACCTTAATAATGATCATTATAATATGATGTTTCTATGGAATAGAAAACTGGTCCAGACCTCGGTCTCCCGTATTTAGATTTCCGAACCAATACTACCTACATTGAGCAATAGCCGTAGGTACCACCTAAGTTTTATTATAGGATATCAAATTTGAGGCCTCTTTATTTATGAACTAGGGGTTTATTATGCAACTACGGGTGCCCAGCGGCGTTGTCCGAGCGGATCCAGTTTATTCCCGTTCCCGAAGGAATTTTTGAAAATCCCTTCATATCGGTTTCCTACGACATATAAGATACCTACATACCATATTTCAAGTTTCTAGGTGTAATCGTTTTGGAATAAGTAGCACGTATTTCTCTTTTTAACCAGTTCTTAAATTTTCCCGTGGGAATGAGATATTTTCCTGGAATAAAAAGTACCCTAGCTCTTGACCCGGGTACTCAGTAATCTCCATTATCTAGTTTCATCAAAATCCGTCCGGTAGTTTTTGCGTGATGCGTGCACAGACAGACAGACAACAATTACGAAAAAATGTTTTTTTTCTTATCTACATCGTTAATAATATACAATACCTCTAAAATTATATGTATAGATAGACAATAGACGATCGTAACACAAAAAATACTGTTTATGTTTATGTTCAAACGGCGGTATTTTGTGCCCTAATTGGAATCGCAAACCAAACAGAACGTTAAATGGTAACCAAATGCCATTTGACGCAGGTTATTCAAAAATTCTCTTAGATAGTAGGTCTGCAATTAATAATACAAATTAACTTTTTTTGTGAAAAAAAGTCAAAGTTAAAATGTTTTATTCAAAATAGGAACTTACAAGTCCACTTATTGAATGTCATTTCAACTCCACCGCTTCAGCATGTATGGTTGAGGAGAAGAAGCGGGGCAAGAAACTCCTCAACACAATATTCTTTTAATCAAGCATTGGGTTACATAATAATTTCGTTTGTGTAACCCAATTTAGTATGCAAAGCAAATGACACTCTTAAATCGAAACTTAAATTTATGTTACAATGATACTCAATGGATCTACTTGCCTGACTCCCAAACTTGGAGTCCCTGTACTATGGGTAGCCAGTCTTTCATCATATAATGTACATAATATATTGTACATAAAATTGCATACATAATCTCACGCCTATTTCCCATTGGGGTAGGCAGGGACAATATACTGCCGCTTGCTACGAATCTGGCAGATCTCGTGCTTCATCTACATCCATCAAACGGCTAATTCATGCCGGTAAAGTAGGTATTTCCAGAAATGGAATACCTCTGCCTACCTACTAATAATGCAAGTTTCGTGTAGACGTGTTCCTTCTCCGTAGGTGAACTAAAAATATGAATAAGAATGGCATGCAGCTCACATGTGGGTGGCAAAGCTACTCGTAACAACGCAACACATCTATTATTAGAAATCAAAGCGTAGACTCTTAATGGGAAACGCGAAGACTCAATTCTCGGTATTGAATTTTAGTCTTATCTGTTTATTTATATTGAAAATAATATTTTCTGCTAAAAGACTAACATTCACGTTCCAGCTAAGTAATTGGTAGCTATATATATATATTGGTAGGTAGGTACATAAGTAAAATAAAACTGACGAGACCGTGTCTGTACATCAAATATTTTTTTAAATATTTGCGGTAGATCCCTGTGCAATTGTGCATTTCTAAAATGAGCGCAGTGACAAAAATTTGTCGACGCTTTATCTTGTGCTTTTGTCTCGTTGTAGTAGGAAAAAGAGTGAGATAAAACAGTGCACAACGTTGTAGTAGCCGTCATGTTGAACAGTACCCATATACTCGTACAAAATAGACACAGTTAAAAAATTAGTACATACGGTAAGAAGTAAATGAACGTAGAAAATTTTAAAGTAATAAATTTCAAAACATTCCAATACACTGTGTTTACGAGCTTTTACCCAGCGGCCTTGCGGCCTTGGAAACCATTTTTTCCCGTTCCCGTGGGAATTTTAAACAATATTTTTTTTTGCGAATAACTAGATCTTCAAACCGTTACACATCAGTAAACTGTTAAGGTCCATAGCTGAGCCATGAGTCTTTGCTCAGATATTTTATATTTATTTATTTAAATAGGTCCACCAACAACCATCACACTTATACTTAAGCTTAATACAACCAAATAATGTGAGGTAAATGCAATGGTCATTTACAGGCAGAAACTGCATACGTACACGGTAAAAACAGAATAAGCAACATTATTTCGCATGACAAGTTTAGTCTGTAATATCTCAGGTGGTTGGAATATGTATTACCATCTCTATTTTTGTGAGAATTAAAAAATTTTTAGTCTTCATGTATTATGGTTTTACGTGCTTTCCAAAAAAATAAAATACTGGCCGGTCATCCATTTGGTTCACCCTCGCAACACCTTTCGCATATTTTTTTTCTTTTTGATCCGTCATTTTAATAACCAGTGCTAATTTATTTCGAGCCAAAAATAACTGCAGACACGCAATTCCGAAATAAAAAGGTAAAAAGTTAAATTTTGTTATAAGTTTGCGAACGGTACGACTTATTTATAGAGCGAAAGTACTGCAGTAGCGGGGGAACGGGAGGGCATGCTTTGATTTGTTCGGAATAGAAAGAGATAACGTGTATGCACATGTCACAGATTAGCCACATTACATTATTACAGTGAGTTGCTTTTTAAAACATGTAGTTTGATTACAATAGATACTCTAGAATATAAATAAATACCTACTTACATAATATTTCTTAACCCTTTTTTCGTATCTTCTGGCATTCGTGAAAACAATGGGCAGGTAAAATTATTGTATAAGAACTTAAAGGAATGGTAACAATAAATAATACAAATCTGGTGACATTAGAGATTCAGAATAAAAATGTATACTTATTAATTTAACAAATAATAGTAGAAACACTATCAGACTGGATTCGACTGAAGTAGAAAATTATTTCGATATTAAATGCCTAACTTTTTCTTATAATACTTTGTAATAATTTTACTTATAATAAGCAAATGAAGATCAAAAATATAGATACTTAGATAGACGTTTCTACCACGCATACGCCTACTCTATGACCCAAGGGCGGGAAAACATTTTCACCAGTATCCTGCCGGGCTCGACGCCTTGCGGTCGTTTGAATGCGTTCTATTCTTTGAATTTAAAACGTCGCGTGTATAGAGCTCGTGTTTTTATTTTTTCTAAATGAACATGACATGTATATTACGTTAAAAATGTAGTTTTAAAGAGGTTTTATTTGAAAATAGATTTTTCGATAGAGGCAGTTGCTTTGCGCAGTAAATTTGTGTTATTTTTCTTTCGCTGTGCGGACTTAGAGCGAAATTGGACTTTATTTGGATTTTATTATCCTTTTTATGGTGAGTACTTTTGTTTGAACATAGGATAATTGCTTCGTAATAAAAAAATATTTTTCGTTAATTAAATTTGTTGCTGAAAATTTGTATCTTTGTTAGTGTATTCAAAGAATTCAAGAGTATTTTTAATATTATTTTTCTAAGATTACGTAATAAAAATTAATAGTAGGATGGATAGACATAAATATAAGGGTTTCTTCTTTAACAACGATACTAAAAAGCTCAACAAACAACCTAGAATTCAGCCAACGTTACACTGTACCATATAGGTCCTAGGATTATGATTTGACAGAGATCTTATATCCACAACCCTCTATTCCCAAGCGGGTTGTCAGGATAAGATACTCCATTCTTGGAAGTACCCATTTTTCATAAGTATCCGTACCCCTAAACGAGTTTTTAGTAAATTATGTTAAGGCACTGACAAGCAATAAACCACATTTTAGAAAATAAATTTAAAAAATAAACATATAATATTAAAATTTCGAAACAACAAACTTTTTAACTAGTCTGCATCTGAAAGAGGGTAACTGATATTTTAGAATTTTCTGAATAAGAAAAAAAAACAAAATGGCGGACCTGTTACTTTGGGACCCCTATAGTTAAAGAATTTAACGGATTCAAAGTGCAATGTTTTGCTAGATTTGTTTTTAAATTAATGCTCTCTACAAGCCTTCGGGCTTTCTGGATTTTGTTATTATTTTGCTTCACGCTTCACTTCAATTATTTATTATTATTTGAAACTGAATTTGTGGTCTTATTCAGTTGAACTTCACTAAATATCAAAATCACCTACGCTATGTATGCCTATAAAATTTTAGGAGTTTCCTCCATTTCTCATGGATTCCATCATCAAAACTGGATTTTAGTAAAAACGGGACCAATCTGAAAGTATGTTCTTTTAATTATAAAATAATTATGTTTATACATGACGTTGTTCTAAGGTTACAAACATTATAAAAAACATATTATACAACCGATATGAGAACGTCCTCCTTGATCGGTAAATAAATCAGTGAATGGTTAACTTTTTATACACAAATTTAAATTTAATACTTAACTAGTATCACAAGTACACAAACAACAATAATTTGTCACACATTTACGCACCACAAATTAAAACCAACACTAATTTAAAAATTTCGTCACAGCTCAAATTTTCGTCAGCCGACCCTTTAAAAGACCTTCAAACTTTTTTGTCGAACGAATGTTTTTAAGACAAGTAGCGTAGCACCTGTTGTCTATACAGCCATTCCCAGGCGATCGGAACCCGTTTTGTATAAAAAAACGACAAAAAATCGCCGAGGTTTTGGTGAATGATTATTTTGTTTCTTGCCTTATTGGTCACAGGTGCATCAGTTCAATCTTTGAATTTACGGAGGTAAAATTTTTATTTTCTTAAACTTGTCCTTACTGGAAGTGCGTGCAGATAAAATCCCTTACACCTTTTAGGGTTCCGTGGGCAAATGGCAGAAAACTATATCCTTATAAATTTGTACTGAACGTCTCTCGGTATGTCGCAGTCATTTTATTCAGAGACTATTGTCACTAATTAATTAAATAGGTACCTTAAACAGTAAAAGTAATCATTTTATACGACACAAGCTTTTGCCCTCGACTTTCTCAAGATTAAAGCTGTGTAGGTACCTGCAAAATTTCATAAAGATCGGTTCAACCGTGAAAATGGTATCAGAGTTGCTTTTGCATTTACAATAGTAGTTGATATGAAGGGCTTCATCTTCACTGCTACTCCTAAAATTACTTAATGTATACAAAAAAAAAAATTCTAAAAAGTTTGTACGACCTCTTCGCATTAAATTATGATATCGCGTAAATTATTTCTGGAAAAACGTTACATAGTAGGTAATAAATTACACTGCGTCCATTTTATACCACAGAGGCGGACTACAATAAAATATGTAACAATAAATAAAAAAACACAATCGCGCCTATTTGTTTTTAATTAGGTTCTTTAACATCCACACGCCTATATTGTAAATTTATTGAAAAACGCCATCGATGCGAGAATCTATAGATAATGTCAAAGTGAACGATGAATCAGTGCCGCTAAGTCTAATTTATTTGTTGACCCCCGACAAACATTAGTAGCCCACGATCGCACAAGGACAAAATATTAGTGTTTTATATTATCTCTTATTGATACTTTCAGTTCGACAAGAATTTAAATATGGCGGACTTAATGCCTACCTACTATCAGTCATCAATCTAAGGAAAGATTGGCCAAAAATTAAAGGTAATTTTTTTCTAATTTCAGAATATTTTTATTGTAATTACATAATATGATAACGCGTGGGACCCCTGCTAAGTTCGAAGAGTGAACGAATGTTTGTATCACGTACAAAATTGACAAAGTTTCAAATGCATTAATAACTACTTACCTATGAAGGTATCTAACGATATGATATTTTGGACCGTGTTACGTTGATTATAAGTTCCTTTCTTCCGTGCTTTCCGCTACCAGGAGGACGGCCCAGCTGGTTTTAAATAAACGGTATAAAGTTACCGCATCTAGTTGAGATATTTATTTTCTTTTAACGATGGGTCACGCCGATTCTGTTTTACGGTTATGTATTTATTGGTAAGGAGAAGTAGTTTAAAAAATTGCTTATTTTATATGTATCCGCCTACTCCTTCCACCCACTTTGCCGGTGGATTTACAAAGGGTTTTTATGTTTACGTAAATCATAATAAAAATATCGTAAAGTATTATAATACACGCTCTAAATATAGAAAGAAAGGGAATAGCTTAATTTACATAAGTATTTCAAGATAAATGACGTCGAAAGTAAAGTTTAAGTTAGAGGACCTGGGCGACTTCGTTTGGCTTTTTTTGTGTATGTATTATTGCTTTTTTCAGGAAAGATAGATAGATAGTCAAATACCCAAAGAGATCTTTCAAATTTACTTAGATCGGATTAACTCTCTCATACTGATTATATTTCTTAGAAATTATTTTACTAAGAAAAGAACAAAGGGAAACGTTCCGTCTTGTTATCGATCGATTTAAGCTAGAAGTCTCTATGTGATGACCGAATATCGATAAATAAATATATTTATGTTTGCAAAAGTAATTTAAAACTTCAGAACTATTGATGTCGTCTACTTTTGATCTCTAAGGTTTTCGTGTAAGTATTAAATTAACTAAGTTATTAAAATAAAGTACCAAGAGCTGTTAAGTCTTAGACTTTAATGTCATGAAAATGTATTTGATTTTATTAGTTAGACATAAATTGTTATCACCTTATAATGATATGATTATGGGTTCAACAGGCGCAAGATAGCAATACATAAGCTATTATCTAACAGAAACGTTGTCCGGTGACATTTTATCTTTAATGCACATGCACGTAAATAAATTAAATTAATTAATTTTATCGACAAATTTTTATTAATAAATGTGCACTATTCAGTTACGGACTCCAAGTTTCTTTACGGTATATGTAGGTATAAAGCTAAAAATAATTGTGTATATATTGATCTTGCTTCCTGGAGACTCACAAAAATAGATATTTATTACTTTGTTGGAGGTCACTGCACTCTATCCCCAAATAGTTCGATAAACTTTAGGTATAGGTTCTTTTTAGAATGTTTGCTTTATTCTTATGCTTAGCATAATAAGTAATCTAAGCAATCGTTACATTGCTTGATTCAAAAAGCACGCCAGAAACGAGTACTGTAAAAGAAATAACAAAAAAATTAAGACATTAAAAAAACAAAGAAATTTGTGCCAGTATCAGACCTTAATTAAATATAACATACTAACGTAGTTCTCGTTCCCGTTTGAATACGGGAATAAAATATAGCCTATGTTACTCAAAGATATTCTAGCTTTCCATTGGTAAACGAATTTTTAAAATCGGTCCAGTAGTTTTTGAGTTTATTCGTATCAAATGTACAAAAATACAAATCTTTCTCTTTATAATATTAGCATAAATAACTTAAGTATAACGTATAGCGAGTAATTTTCAGCGAAATCTTCGAGGTTGCATACGTGCCCATGATGACAACGACTGTTTGAAAACAAGTTTAGGAACTTGCCCTCATTTTCTGCCTCTACATGTAGGTAAGTTTCATTGTAATACAAATAAGAACTGAAATCAAAACAGCTCTTCATCGTAGATAAAAAAAATGTACATTACACACCTAGGGAAGTATAACAAGAAATGTCTCAAATGCTATGTTCATCTCTCCGAGAGAATAGCGGCAACTTTCGGCCCGATGTGCTAAACAAAATTGCCGCTTCCGTCGATAAGAAAAAAAGTATACACACCTCTGGAACTAAATAAAATAGCCTCAGATCACATATTTGTAGACCTTGGCTTCGCCTAGGTCGACAACACAGATCTAAGAAATGGTCGACAATAACATGTGATTTGAGACTTTTTTATATTTTACTTTCCTAGGTGTGTATTATACAATTTATTAAAACATGTGTACCGTAATGAATTTTTGGCAGATGAAGAGACTTGTCTTGTTTAAATTTTACAATTAAATACAGCTCAAGTTAAGTAGTTTCTATAAGTTAAGGTTATGTTTGAGAAATCAGAAAAGAAGAAAAGAAAATGAGAAAGAAATAAATAAGATAGTTCAGATTACATACAAACATAAAAATAATTAGACATCAAGGGAGAGAATAAAAAATCAAATACAAAATTATCACGTAGGAAATTCTCAAGGCAAAAACTGTTTCTCGGAAATGTGAGTCTTCCATTTATGTTGACGACGTAATGACTTTGTAATAGAAAAATGACCGCAGTAATGATGCCCGGGGTTCGATTCCGGGATAGTGTATTTTTAGATTTGTAAAGCTACTGGATTGTTAATAGTCTTCTATCACAAGAAGGTAGTCTGTTCTGCGGATATCGAAAAAAACTTTCATTTGGTCGGCGGAAACACAACTTGAGCCATAATTTACAAGTACAAATAAGTATCTACAAGTAGGTATACTTTTTAGAATAATATAGCTTTAATTCATCTACTGACGAACTATAACTATCCAACTAAACAGTGTGTAATTGCCATAAAACTTTTTCTTTATTTTCTTCTTAAAACTAAACAAAATGCTTTTCAGTTTCAAAAACGTGATATTTTTACCAGGGTCATATTTGTTGTGCATAGTACCTAGAGCTCTAGTTCTAGTTCTAGAGCTATATATAGGTATCGTGCTACTCTGCATGCGTTCGGGAAAATAAACAAAATCTACCAACAAGTCAGCAGCCGTAGGTACCATTTAAGTTTAATTACGGAATATAAGCGCAATTCCTCATACACCCCAATTAGTATATCAATATAAAAAAAATAGCAGCAGAATAAATAATAATAATATAATAATAATAGCAGAGCAGTGATAGCCCGGACGGTTAAAGAGCCGGCCGAAAATCAGTGAGGCTCGGGTTCGAATCCAGGCATGTACCAATGAGTTTTTCAAAAACTTACGTACATATTTATCACCAGCTCGACGGTGAAGGAAAACATCGTGAGGAAACCCGCAGGTCTCAGAATTATTTCTGAGACATGTGTAAATAGACCCGGTCCGGCGATGGGCTCACCACCTATCACGTTTAGGGGTCCAATATATCTCGTGAAATGTGGGTATATCCAGTAATGGAATACCTCTGCCTACCCCCTCGGGGATAAAAGGCGTGAGATTATATTATTATATTATTATTATTATAAAAAAAATATGGTGCATTCGTACTTTAGTTGTGAATAACAAATTTTCTTAAATAAAGAGCAATAATAGTACGATTCCAGTAGGTAGTACTAAAGTCAGCTATTCTAATTATTTTTTTGGAAAAAATTTACACTTATTAGAAATAGATGAAATCGATTAAGTAGTCGATGGACTCGATTCTGCAGACCACCTAAAATTCCTAATTTTAAGTTAGCCTATCCTTCTTCATAAAATACGAAAGGAAAAGGACAGAAACAAACCATAGATTGAAGAGTAATGTCAGACATGTAAAAACCAACTAATTTGAACCTTATGAACGTGCTTATCTGTCACTTTTATCCATCACCTTTTTACATCGTCGCTAAAATTGCTAAACACGCCTTAGTTGACAGGACTAATTTTAATTTGACAGGACTAAATATCTCTCGTCTCTTTTCTTTTGTAGGAGAAAGATAATGACAGGACTAAACTAAAATAAGTTTAGTCGCTGTAATGCAGAATCGAGCCGGATACTAAACAACTAATTTTAGGAATTGCGCTTATTACCTAGGGTTCGAAAGAATATCTCGTGAAAAGTGGGTATTTCCAGAAATGGAATACGTCTGCCTACCCTTATTTATTTATTATCTTATTTTACGTTCTTATGACGGAGAATTCGGATAGTAGGCTCAGATAGTAGTAAACTGACAACAAACATGTAGTTATAGTTGCTTAGCGTTTCCTGACACGCATCACACGATTTCACACGAGCCACGCCGAAGTATAACCAAAGTTTTGAATACGTTTTATAAGTAGGTAATTGTTATTTATGAGTTGCAAACAACTTGACTTTGGAAGGTGTAAACATTGCGTGTAACCGCGAAACTTTGTTGACAGAAATGGCTTGAATTTGCGTGTTATAATTGATTGATATAATATTTTCTTGCAGAATTTAGAGAATTTGTAGAAGTAATAAAGTACTATGTAAGTAGGTACTTAGTTAGTGAATAAACGGACCAATGAATCTTATGACGAGCGGGCAGGTGTTTATATGCGTTTATGTACCTACTTATATGTGTCAGTTGTTTGGTGCATGCCAGGATTCGAACCCGAGCCTCATGACCGTAAAGAGGGCTTTTTAACAACTGAAATATGACTGTTTTATCTATATGAAATAACAACCTATACAACATGTAACAGAATAAGCGCAATTCCTGAAATTAGTTTGTTCAGCATCGACTACTTAATCGATTTCAGCTATTTATAATATGTGTTAAATGTTTCCCAAAAATGAATTAGTGTAGCTGAATTTATTATTGATCGATATTTAAGAAAATTGGTTAGACACAACTAAAGTTCGATTACACCATATATTTTTTTATATCAATATACTAATTGGGGTGTACGAGGAATTGCGCTTTTTCTGTTACGCGTTGTATATATGAAACAGAAAAAATGTTTCTAATGTCCGTTATAGACTTTGAAACCATCTAACCTCAGTGCTCTTTAGAAAGGCAGTAAAGTTCTAGGTTTCTTTAGAAAGGCAATAATGCGAAAATGTTTTAGACCACTAAAGCAATGTATAGCCAGTATTAGCACGGAAATGGGAATAAACCGGATCCACGCGAGCAACGCTGCTGGACACCCGCTAGTAATATTATAAAAATATCTCGAATTAGTAATTCTCAGACCCTGTAAGGTAATGGACATGTATCAAAGACAAAAGTTAATAAAACCTTTTTTGTATGCGTCTCACTCACTCATTTGGTATGACAGAGCTATTTTGTCCGCAGTAGCTAAAGATAGCATCGTTGTGGTCAGCAGTTTTTCTGCCTACTGTATGCCACACGCATTGTGATGATTTATAAAGCTTCGGCCAAATCTGAGGTATCGACGCGACGCGAGAAAGCGGATAGCGCGAAACATTTTCGCAAACCAAAATATTATTATCACTTTTTTAATTCATAAATTATTTTAATAACAAATTTAATAACAATTAAAAAAAAGTGACATGAATTTAGGTTTAAAGAACTTTATTCTCATAAAGAACACAGGTTCACTTATAATGAGATTTACATTTCAATCTTAATAACTAATTAGTCTGGTACACAAAGTTCAATTAAGCAGGAGAGATATTTTTATACACATATTCCTTAAGTTTAGTTTTAAATACGTTTATATTTTTGCATTCCCTAATTGTGCTAGGTAGGTTATTAAACATTTGTACTCCCTCAAACATAAGATTCTTTTGACCATAGTTTAAAGTTCTTGCTATATTGCTATCACTAGCTCGACGGTGAAAACATCGTGAGGAAACCCGCAGGTCTCAGAATTAATTCTGAGACATGTGTAAATAGACCCGGTCCGGCGATGGGCTCACCACCTATCACGTTTAGGGGTCCAATATATCTCGTGAAATGTGGGTATATCCAGTAATGGAATACCCTGCCTACCCCCTCGGGGATGAAAGGCGTGAGATTATTATATTTAAAGTTCTTGCCATTGGCAGTTCAAGTTTATTTCTATTTCTTAAGTTAGAATTTGACAAACAGGAAAGTTTTAGTTTTTCTCAGTTTTGAAATAAGTTACGTAAATAACTATTCCGTATTACGTAAATAAATATTCTATTGACACCTTAAAAATATACTTTAATGGCACCTTTTAAAAGTATTTTGGATTATAGGGTGAAGAAAAGATTATTAAAAAATATAAAAGGCATCTATTGGATAGTGTTAGCTTACACTGACAGTCAATATCGTTATAAAAAAATCTGTCAATATCATTATGTAAACAAACAGTTAAATAAATTTCCAAGAAATAATATTATTAAGTGTATAAACAAATTAAGAATGGTCACGTTACAATAAATTCAAAATTATTACAGTATAGTTCCTAAGCCAATAAATCCGTACAACCACATTTCCCTTTTCATTTCACAATGCTCTTTTTTTCGCGTCGCGTTCTTCACATCTGTACGACCGAAGCTTTATCTTTATTGCAATATAATACAGGAGAAGAATTAAGTTACTGCACACCTGTTCAATTTGCTGAGTCGGTTTTTAGTCTGTACGTTATTCCTTTGCGAAGCCATGCATGTTTTGTTTTGTGATTGCTCGGCTTACTGGCTCTGCGTGTTAATTATCTGCGTTGAGGTAACATAATATTTTTATGACACAACGTTGACGACTTGGCTGACAGAAAAGCTACTAGCATAAAGGCGCAACACACAGTAAGACGCGAGATTTTTTTAAGATGTGATAAAGATTTTATTTATTTACCAGAAGCGCCAAGCGGTTTCACCTGCGTAGTTCCCATTCCCGTGGGAATACGGGGATAAAATATATCTTATATGCTATTCAGATGTATGAGCTATATAACTGTAAAGTTTCATCAAAATCCGTTGGGTAGTTTTTGAGTGAAAGAGGAACAAACATTTATACATCCATACATAGGAACTTTCGCGTTTATAATATTAGTAGGATGTGATTTTCTATTTAACCACGATTATCATATCGAAATTATTTGTATAGTGTATCGTATACTTAGTACTATTTAGAGTTCCTAGTTTTATTTTATCTATACATATAATAAAACTCTAACGGGGCCGTGTCTGTACATGAAATATTTTTTGAAAATTTTAACGGTAGTGTATATAGTTATCGATATAGATACCGAAACACCAATTTTTGGAATTTTTGTCTGTCTGTCTGTCTGTCTGTCTGGTTGTGCACGCATCACTCAAAAACTACTGGACGGATTTTGATGAAATTTGGTATGGAGATAACTGAGTACCCGGGTCAACATCTAGGGTACTTTTTATTCCAGAAAAATATCTCATTCCCACGGGAAAATAAAAAAACTGGTTAAAAAGAGAAAAACGTAGGTACTACTCCGAAACGATAACACATAGAAACTTGAATTATGGTAAGTAGGTGTCTTATATGTCGTAGGAAATTGGTATGAAGGGATTTTTGGAAATTCCCACGGGAACGGGAATAAACTAAATCCAAGCGGGAAAACGCCGCTGGGCACCCGCTATTTGAAATATGGCATGTAGGTGTCTTAAATATGTCGTACTCAACCACTATGAAGGGATTTTCGGAAATTCCCACAGGAACGGGAATAAACGGAATCCGCGCGGGCAACGCCGCTGGGCATCCGCTAGTCTAGTATAAAATTGTAGTTTTTAACAGGGCTACTGTTCGAAGTAGGTTTGCTTCTTATGCGTAAGTCCCGTTTCGATTCCGGAACAAACCATTTTCCACAGGTCAAAAGTAATTTCAGGATTTTGAAAAGCCCCCATAGAGATAAGGGTGAAGTTTTCAGCGAAGCAAATTTTGTAATAGAAAATCTGGTGAGCATCAAATAAGAAAACTTATTTACAAAAGATACAATTATTAGATGTACATGCTATCATTATAATACTTTGCTTTAAACTTTCTTAAGGATCGAGTAATTAAAACGACAATGGCTCTTTTAATACGAAGTTTCAACTGAAACTTCACAGCTGTAGTTTCCCTTGCGAAAAAACTTGACGGGATTTAAATTACTCTTAGATGTAAGCGCTAGAGACTCATAGCAAGAGTAAATAGAATAAAAGAGAAAATATTTGTATTTTTGTATGTTTGTTACGAATAAACATAAAAATATAAATATAGCAGTGATAGCCCGGACGGTTAAAGAGCCGGCCGAAAATCAGTGAGGCTCGGGTTCGAATCCATGTATGTACCAATAAGTTTTTCAAAACTTACGTACATACTCATCACTATAGCTCGAAGGTGAAGGAAAACATCGTGAGGAAACCCGCAGGTCTTTCTTTTTTTTATGATATAAAAGGGGGCAAACGAGCAGACAGGTCACCTGATGGTAAGTGACGTCCGTCGCCCATAGACACCTGCAACTCAAGAGTCACAACTGCGTTGCCGACCTTTGAGGTGGGAGTAGGGGGAGGGGAGGGGAAGGTCTCAGAATTAGTTCAGAATTAGTGTCGAACTCAACAGACCTAGTCCGGCAATGGGCTTACCTATCACGTTTAGGGGTCGTATACCTATTCTCGTGAAAAGTGGGTATTTCCAGTTCCATTTCCAATCTATACATCTTCTATATCTATACATATAATAAAACTCTAACGGGGCCGTGTCTGTACATTAAATATTTTTTGAAAATTTTAACAGTAGTGTATATAGTTATCGATATAGATACCGAAAAACCAATTTTTGGAATTTTTGTCTGTCTGTCTGTCTGTCTGTCTGTCTGTCTGTCTGGTTGTGCACGCATCACTCAAAAACTACTGGACGGATTTTGATGAAATTTGGTATGGAGATAGCTGAGTACCCGGGTCAACATCTAGGGTACTTTTTATTCCAGGAAAATATCTCATTCCCACGGGAACATATAAAAACTGGTTAAAAAGAGAAATACGTACTACTCCGAAACGATAACACCTAGAAACTTGAAAAATGGTATGAAGGTGTCTGATATGTCATAGAAAATTGGTATGAAGGGATTTTTGAAAATTCCCACGGGAACCGGAATAAACTGAATCCAAGCGGGAAAACGCCGCTGGGCACCCGCTATTTGAAATATGGTATGTAGGTGTCTTAAATATGTCGTATACAACCACTATGAAGGGATATTCGGAAATTCCCACGGGAACGGGAATAAACGGAATCCGCGCGGGCAACGCCGCTGGGCACCCGCTAGTATACAATATGTAACAGAATAAGCGCAATGACTGAAATTAGTTTGTTCAGTACCGACTACTTTAATCTTTTTAACACATGAAAAATTGTTGAATACTCGTAGCTATTTTTAATGTGTAAAATTTTTCCGAAAAATGAATAAGCTTAGCTGAATTTAGGGCTACCTATGGAAACCGTACTATTGCTCTTTATTTGAGAAATTTGGCTAGAAAAAACTAAAGTAATAATGCATCATATTTTTTTATAATAATATACTAATTGGGATGTATGAGGAATTGCGCTTATTCTGTGACACGTATAAAATACCGAAAAACGCCTTAGTCACTGCATCGCATCTGTTAACGAAGAACGGGGCGCTCCGATATCGATAGCCGCGCGCGTATTTATTCTTTTCATGGAATTATTGAACGTATGTCCAATTCGTTAAGGCTTCGTTTGGATCTACTCTTAAGCAAGTACTTGTAAAGCTCGTACAGGGTAAAAAAACCAATACCCGATCTATTTGTAATTAGACGAAGAATGTTTACCGAGCATCGTAGACGCAATAGGTATCCTAGGAATTAGACGTCCGTCCGCCGGCACTTTTGTACCTAGGTGACGTGACGTAAGACCTAGGTTTAGTGTTTAATGGATACGAATGGCCCGTGTGGGAACCTAATGGTATTTGATGGTGTTTTATTTAGAATGTTAGTTGCACTGTTGTATGTTCTAAATTAAAGTATTTGTTTCTATATAGAGCTTAAAAGATTTTGTTTAGAAAAGCAGTCGAATACCTACTCTTTGTCAAGTTAAAGTTCGTTCGATTCTGGTTTAGTTCTGTCTTTGTCTTACCTCAAAAAAGAAAAAAGGGAAGATAACCTACCGAATTTAGTCCTGTCAGAGGCTGTATTTTAGTCGTGACTTCTTTATTTATGCACTAAACGTAAACACGTTATGAAATGCCTTAGTTGATAGGACTAATTTTAATTTGACAGGACTAAATATCTCTCGTCTCTTTTCTTTTCTAGGATTCAGAAAATGACAGAAGTAAGTTTAGTCGCTGTTAAGCAGGTTCGAACCCATTTTAGGATTATCTATGGGCATCTGACTGGCTAGTGGCTACGCAAAAATATTTGTAATTTTCGTATTTTTTTTTAATTTAAAAATACCGTAAAATATTTTGTCCACCAATATAATTATCTAAGGTCGCTTTGAAGTCCAGCTCAAAGATTTGAAGGCATAGCAAAAACTTGTTGAAAAGTTAATTATAAAATTTGATTCTAAATCGCGAAACTAATTTCAAGATCTATACATTTAATAAAACTGTAACGGGGCCGTGTCTGTACATTAAATATTTTTTGAAAATTTTAACGGTAGTGTATATAGTTATCGATATAGATACCGAAACACCAATTTTTGGAATTTTTGTCTGTCTGTCTGTCTGTCTGTCTGTCTGGTTGTGCACGCATCACTCAAAAACTACTGGACGGATTTTGATGAAATTTGGTATGGAGATAACTGAGTACCCGGGTCAACATCTAGGGTACTTTTTATTCCAGGAAAATATCTCATTCCCACGGGAAAATAAAAAAACTGGTTGAAAAGAGAAATACGTACTACTCCGAAACGATAACACCTAAAAACTTGAAAAATGGTATGAAGGTGTCAGATATGTCATAGGAAATTGGTATGAAGGGATTTTTGGAAATTCCCACGGGAACGGGAATAAACTAAATCCAAGCGGGAAAACGCCGCTGGGCACCCGTTATTTGAAATATGGTATGTAGGTGTCTTAAATATGTCGTAGGCAACCACTATGAAGGGATTTTCGGAAATTCCCACGGGAACGGGAATAAACGGAATCCGCGCGGGCAACGCCGCTGGGCATCCGCTAGTACCTAATAAAACTCTAACGGGGCCGTGTCTGTACATTGAATATTTTTTTTTAAATTTTAACGGTAGTGTATATAGTTATCGATATAGATACCGAAACACCAATTTTTGGAATTTTTGTCTGTCTGTCTGTCTGTCTGTCTGGTTGTGCACGCATCACTCAAAAACTACTGGACGGATTTTGATGAAATTTGGTATGGAGATAACTGAGTACCCGGGTCAACATCTAGGGTACTTTTTATTCCAGGAAAATATGTCATTCCCAAGGGAAAATATAAAAACTGGTTAAAAAGAAAAATACGTACTACTCCGAAACGATAACACCTAGAAACTTGAAAAATGGTATGAAGGTGTCTGATATGTCATAGGAAATTGGTATGAAGGGATTTTCGGAAATTCCAACGGGAACGGGAATAAACGGAATCCGCGCGGGCAACGCCGCTGGGCATCCGCTAGTTTTTAATAAAACAGTTGATGTTGTGACTATTGACGGTGGTGAATTTATTACGATATAAATTATATATTTATTAGACAGTGTACTCATATAGATAGTTAAAAAAATATTCGCAATTAAAATAATCACCTTGTATAAAAAAAAATCGTTTACCAGATTGATTTTTATTTTGGATTTCAAAATGTTTTCGTATAATGTTTGTTTTAATTATATTACTAGGTTTTATGGACAGACTCAACTCCGTGGAGAATGATTCATAATAGTCTGCCCCACAAACTGCCCCCACGTTGGGCAGACAGTAAAACTTATGCGTATTGCTCCCAAGGGTAGGATGACCAATATTATTCCGAACTACCCCCAGAACCAAAATAATTAACATTTGTACCGAATCTCTACTAATATAATAATTTGTAAAAGTAATATTTTCTCCCGAGTGTGATATATTAGTGACTGGGATAGGTATGTTGATGATCGATTGTAAGAAAATGCTAGAGGATGATGATGAACGTGAGAACTCATGTATGTAGGTAATATAAGAATTAATTCTGAGACATGTGTAAACAGACCCGGTCCGGCGATGGGCTCACCACCTATCACGTTTAGGGGTCCAATATATCTCGTGAAATGCGGGTATATCCAGTAATGGAATACTTCTGCCTACCCCCTCTGGGGTGAAAGGAGTGAGATTTTTTAAATTAATTTTATTTAATTAACGCAAAAGACTTTTGCGTTGTTGAGCTTTGTGGTGCTTTGGCTTCGGCTGTAAAGCCACAAATGCAAATGTATATAAATACATTTTTCACGGTTATACCAGTGTGCCCATTTTGATTAATTTTGGCGTACTGATGGTTTATAACTTGAGCAACAAAAATCTACTGCTAATATTCTCATAATCATCTATTATAATAGATAATCCTATTGTTTTCCGATTACGTGGCTTGATCGGTAGTATAAGTTTCAGTTTTATAAGTATCAGTATAAGTTTTCTATACAGTGTAGCTTTACTAAAAAAACTGGTATTTTTATGACACGCTGTACATGAAGTACTATATTAAGATTATCCTGTATGTTATACAACTATAGAGCCGTTCCACTGGTGAGAATACCGTTAAACCGCACGACCAATGCGGTTTTAAAATAACATTTTACGATTTCACGCCATTTTACTGCCAAGAACGTTTTTACGAAGTTAGTTGTTTAGTTTAAGAGAAAGAATTCTTGAAATAAAACTCGACAGGTATAACTTTGATTAGATAAACCAAAAAACCCATCCGAGTATAGACACTAAAAAGACGATTTTTTGTTTCATGATGAAAAATCTAACGAAACTCCATTTATTGTAATTTATCTGGCCGTTTGGGCTTTTGTTTTGGGTTTACATGCTCTATATTATATTAAAAATAAATATATAACTTAGAGTAACAGTTCAATTTAGATCGTAAGCTTTCCACCACCATGCTGTCCACCGAAAGTAAGCACAAACCATTTTTGGGTACCGAAAGGATGTTGACGAATCTTTGAAATTTCGATAAAATTTCTTATATTAGGCCGTTGCTTCCCCTCAACTATATATATATATATATATATACTCGTATATAAACAATATTACTTTTGGTTTTAAGCCTTTAGTTTAACAAAAAAGATATCTACCATACAATCATGCTAGCTATAAGTACTGTAAGGTTTCCATAGGTAGGTACAGTCAAAGCTCACGGAGCTTTACACTTGTAGTGCGAGTCTGACCTCTAAGGCGATTGTAATAAGGACGTTACATAGTCCAATGTGACTTGACTGTACGATAGGGAGTAAAACTAATTTTTTAAAATAAAATCTCTATAATCAATTTTGACGAGTTTTGCTGAATGTTAATAGCAGTGATTGAAATGACTCGTTCCTGGATTAGCTATTTAAGCAAAACTTAGAGCATCCTATCCAGGGGCACTAGAGACTTTGAGTTTTAAACCAACAGGAGACGTCACGCGCACTAGTTTCTTTGCAAAAAAGTCTGCCAATTTCTGCGCGGGGGATGAGGAAACAAACACAAATAATGTTAAAACAAAAGCATTTTTTGACAAAACAATTAAACACTAGCTTGAACTAGGTGCACACAAATACATTCACCAATACAAGCACTCCGTGAACTCAAACAAAGTAGTTGTATTTAACCGGTATGCTCATTGACCGACACGATTTTTTGGCAGAGGGGAACGCGTGTCAATGGCGTCTCCGGTTGGTTTAATACTCAAAGACTAGAGACGACCGAGAAAAGAAAACGAGCACACAAAAGTTAAAGCCATTTCAAAATCCGGCGTTTTAAATTGTCGTTGACGTTCGGTTCGGTCGCAATCATGACTTAACTTCATAGTCATACAGTATATTTTTTAAATTTCATCTTTGTATATCATTTATAAGGATAGGCCCACAGGGGATGATCGCTTAGGTCATCCAGTTAGCTTGATCCGGCACTGTTACTGTTGGGAGCAGGAAAAACGGGCTCAGCGCGAGCAACGCCTCTAGGCTCCTTCTAGTAACCTATAAGAATACATTTTTTTTAAAAATAAAATGTCTACAATCCATTTGGACGAGTTTTGCAGAATGTTAATAACAGTGATTGAAATGACTCGTTCTTAAAGAAACTGTCTCAGATGATTGAGACTAATAGGGGCTAATTAAGGATAATTACTTTAAATAATATCTTAAATGATTGAAATACCCATCAATAATTGTGGCAATTACTCTGGATTGCGAAATGTAAAAATATTGCATTTTTGAGTGATTACTTCCAGAGTCGTAAGTGCTGCCAGTATTTACGGAAAAGGTTGTATTTATAAAGCATGTTCAAAAAATGAAATTTAATATGATTAAGGACTGATTTTTCAATAGTCAGTTAAATGTTATCTGAAGAATAAACATCACCTATCACTTTTCCTTTCTATTGTGTCAAACAGTGACAGCATCAATATATTCTCCAGATAAGATTTAAATCTGACAATTGAAAAATCAGCCCTTAGTGAGACCGTCAAGTTAGAAGTCTCACCATGGAATTGAGCTGTTCTGATAATGTCAAACAACTCTTCCTAAATAGTGCCAAATAGTGCCCGAAGCATATAAATAGTGCTATCATACTTTCGGAGATATTCAGGTCGTTCAGTGAGGCTGCTATCTTGACGTCAAGATAGCAGCCTCATCTCAGTACACAAAAACCACAGCACTGTTCTTGAAGAACTATATACCAAAAAACTCTTCTTAAATAGTGCCTTGGATTTGCAAAGTTTCAGAATTAGTGCTTCAAAGGAACCGAAGATATTAGGGTACATTGATGAGGCTTCCAACTTGACGTCAAGCTGGAAGTCACATCATCAACGAGGAAGAATTTCGAATCGAGACTAATGCCAAAAATCTCTTCCTAAATAGTGCCTCCGGAATCAAAACAAAGCGGAACGATTTAACTTGTATTTTAGTCAATAAATGATGATAAACTTCCACGTACATTTTGGATTTGGTACAGATAGGAATAAACCAACTAGATTAAAATGGAGGCTCAGCTTTATAAAGAGCAACATCTCACAATGTTTTTTTTTGTTTTTTTTTTTATAGATAGGGGTACAAATTGGGATGATTTATCAAGTATCAGGATGCGGACTGGTTTAGTTTTAGAGATATAATTTTTTGAAGAATCATGACTTAATCATTTATAACCTCAAATATCAAAGAAAACACAATGTCCAATATCAAACTTCAAAAGAGCGTTTTAAAAAAATTTTGTTCATTGATAAAAATCTATTGGATATTTATATTAAAACCTATTTTTATTTAATAGTTAATGTTTTGTTACGGAATACATTTATTAAAATATTTAAATTTTCTTTCATTGCCGTGTCCTAAACATGTTTAAACAATATTGTTTTATCTTAGGATGAATGTCAACAGGTCCATTAAAATCTTCATTTCCGTGGATTTTTATTTTTAGTTTTTCAAACTAAATCGAGTTTTTTTACAATGTATTCTAGCTTAATATCTAGCAGATGAGGGTGTATTTCAACAGGCCCATAAAAATCTTCATTTCCGTGTTTTTTTTTTATCCTTAAGTTTTTTTAAAAACATCGCTTTTATTTAAATTTTCTTTATATTGTTTGTATTCTTGATGAATATGTAGCAGATAACTTTAAAAAGTAACGAGATATACAAGATTAAAACTTTTGTGCCACGGCGATGAAACATACGTGCACGGCAATGAAACAAGCGTTCACGGCAATGAAAGAACTGTGCCACAGGATTGAAAGAATCAAACAACGGAAATGAAAATCCATATAAAACATAATATTTTATATACTTACCTGAGTATTATACTTACATAAAATATATACATGCCTGTCTCCGAGAGGGTAAGGCATACCCAGACTGTCTCTCCATCGGATCCTTTAAATTCCTACCAGTCCACAAACAATGGCTTGGTTCTAACCAAAGTTTGTGTTTGGGAGAAAGATTTGGATATAATCTTTGAATTTTTTTATCTTGTGTCTGCTACTTCACGCCGCAGACCTTATAGTCGTAGTTTTTTTTTTATAATTTAATTATTTAGTGGCACGCACGAGCATCAATGTGTTATACCTTTTTATATTTATTATAAAATAGCATAAGAATTAAATTATTTAATTCTTATCCTATTTTAGCTCAGTGGCGCATAATGCGTAAAAGTGGAGCTATACGATTGGCAATTACGGTTTTATACAAATAAATATAAAAATAAATATATACACATTGATGCTCGTGCGTGCCACTAAATAATAACTAAACACACACTGAGCTAAAATAGCATAAGAATTACGTAATTTAATTCTTATGCTATTTTAGCTCAATAGCACATTGTAATAGTTCCATATTTTAATTGGTAACCCTTTCACTAAGACCGGTTAAAGAAGCCATCTTGTCTTTTCAATTGCCTTAGACACGCTCGGTTCCGCGCTCGTGCATTGTATGTATTTTATACTTTAGATTTCTAATAATTAATTGCTCAAACCCCAAAAATAGGGCTTTTTTTATTTCTCTTGTTCCTGTATCGAACATCTTGTACATCTCATTAGTTTTTTAAGTTATCTGCTACATATTCAGCAAGAATACATACAATATAAAGAAAACTTAAATAAAAGCAATGTTAAAACATAGATTTTTTTTTATCGATGAACAAAATTTTTTTAAACGTTATTTTAAAGTTTGACATTGGACATTGCGTTTTCTTTGATATTTGAGGTTATAAATGATTAAGTCATAATTCTTCAAAAAATTATATCTCAAAAACTAAACCAGTCCGCATCCTGATAATTTATAAATCATCACAATTTGTACCCCTATCTACAAAAAAAAAACATTCTGAGATGTTTCTCTTTATAAAGCTGAGCTTCTATTTTGATCTAGTTGGTTTATTCCTATCTGTACCGAATCCAAAATGTACGTGGAAGTTTATCATCATTTATTGACTAAAATACAAGTTAAATCGTTCCGCTTTGTTTTGATTCCGGAGGCACTATTTAGGAAGAGATTTTTGGCATTAGTCTCGATTCGAAATTCTTCCTCATTGATGATGTGACTTCCAGCTTGACGTCAAGTTGGAAGCCTCATCAATGTACCCTAATATCTTCGGTTCCTTTGAAGCACTAATTCTGAAACTTTGCAAATCAAAGGCACTATTTAAGAAGAGTTTTTTGGTATATAGTTCTTCAAGAACAGTGCTGTGGTTTTTGTGTACTGAGATGAGGCTGCTATCTTGACGTCAAGATAGCAGCCTCACTGAACGACCTGAATATCTCCGAAAGTATGATAGCACTATTTATATGCTTCGGGCACTATTTGGCACTATTTAGGAAGAGTTGTTTGACATTATCAGAACAGCTCAATTCCATGGTGAGGCTTCTAACTTGACGGTCTCCCCTTAGTAGGATAGTTTACGGTTTATCTTTTACCAGCAGCATAGTAAAGTTAGCAAAACAGATTGAGTTAATAAAATATTAAATAAATAAAATAAAATATATAGAAATAGACAATGCAATGCTACTTCTTGTCCCCATCGCATTTTAACCGACGGAGCGTTTCTTTTTTATATAATAATTTAGAATTGCATTAAAACATATATCAAAAAAGTAGTTTTCTAAAACTAACGAATTAAACAGTAATAATACTATACTATTTTTAGCGATTGTTAAAATAATTGTCCAATTACTAATTTCCCTTGTCGATAATAATTACCGTAAAATCGGTTTCCAATTCGTTACAATTACTATACGGTTTTAAGAACCGATGGCACACGCAAATAGCATATTCTATAGCAAGTAAGTATGTAGAGTAAATGGTATATTATTTAAGAATTCAGTACACAATAAAGACACCCTGACCTATTTCTACAACACAAATTAACCTGATTTTTAGTTGCGGTTATGAAAAAAGTGTTATTTACCTCAATCATTCAATATTTAAACACGTGTACTGTTAAAAATTTGTCCTTACCATAACCAAAAAACCGTTGATGTCAAATATGTTTTGTGTGCAATGTGGTAAGCTTATTTAAAAATGAGTTTTTGTATTTATATAAACAGGATCGATTAGTGTAAAAATCTTAACAAACATGAATTTTGGTTTTGTAATCGTTTCTTTCAAAGAGATTAAAATTTATTAAGGCATAGAGGGGACAAAGCGAGGAAAATTTAAAGCCAAAAGTTAGCCAAGTGGAATAAGTATAGTACAATTTCGACCAAATGACATGACGCGTTCATACTAACTGACATGACAAGGGCATGACGCTTGAGCTTCAAACTTTTGTATGAAAATATTCCCAATGCCCCCTCTATGCTATTATATTTTAATCTCTTTGGTTTCTTTCCTTTATAATTAGTGCATTCCGTATTATTATTTACTACCTTCTTCAATTCTTTTCGAAGCTATAGCAACTGCAAAGCCATTCAATGGAACTTATAAATACCTCTATTAATTTAAATAAAAAAGTTTTTATTGTATGTATTGATTTTATTTGTTAATAATGTTTTATGAATAGCTTTAACTCTCTTTAATTATGGTTCATGAATAAAAAACCACACTACATTCCATGGGAAAAATACCAGTAAAACCTTATTCGCTGAGTACTTACATAAACCGCAGAGCTAACATAACACTCGAAGATGCAATCATGTGAAAAAGTTGTCTCTCTATCCGTCATAGTGGTACTTCATCACCATTTTTATAGGCCCATGAACAAGTTCATAGTATACACGAGGGAGGTTCTAGACTATGTGGTCGATGCCATATGTTAAGAGATGTGGCAAATATAGAATGAACTCTCGGTTGGTATGAGAAGTGGATAATTGGAGGTCGTCTTACAGTGGGTAGGCTGTGTGTAGTTTTTTCTAAGGGTCAATAAACTGGTGCGAGTGAGACGACCTTATCAATTATCGATAGGTGACGGCGCTACGGTGCACAGGGTGTGCTTTTCACAATGTATTATTTTTCTACGATATTCTTTGCGACGGTAAATAGGATTTCATGTAAGTTGTCGATGCAAGCTGTTTTGTTATATCTCGGCTACTTTCTTTGCGTGTAAGTACTAAACTATATATAAAAATACTGGCAAGGTAAGTTGGGCGGTACTCGATGATTGTTGGGTACAGACTCCAATTCGGTCCAAGCTTCTTTTTAGTCGAAGGTTATGTATAGAGTGAACTTATTCAACTTTTTCTAAAAATAATAAAACTGAAAGACTTATAATATTAATAACTGTCGATCTAATATTAATACCTTGATTTGTGAGGACCAGGATAGATAAAGGTTTGTTGCCCTTTCAAACAAAAAACTACTGAACGGATTTCGATGAAAATTTACAGTATAATAACTAATAACTAATATACTTTGTATATTAGAATAACACATTAGCTACTTTTTAGGGTTTCTTACCCAGAGGGTAAAACGGGTAAAACCCTATTACTAAGACTCCGCTGTCCGTCTGTCCGTCCGTCCGTTTGTCTGTCCGTCTGTCACCAGGCTGTATCATATGAACCGTGATAGTTAGACAGTGGATTTTTCTCAGATAATCTACTTCGGTTACTGATTTTACAACAAATACTAAAAAACAGAATAAAATAAATATTTAAGAGGCTTCCATACAACAAAACTGTTTTTTTGTCGTTTTCATAGATAAATTTCGGAGTCAATTCATTACAAAAAAACATAAAAAAAATTTTTTTCTCTTTATAATAGTCTTATTGTAGAAAAATAATAGTTACTTGTTTCTATTATTACCATATATTGTTCACACTATCCTTCCGTATTGAGAGCACCCCGTAGAAAGTTCTAGGAGATGTGAAACGGTCCATATCCGCGCGTTACACCTGCCGCCGCGGACCAATCACACGCATCTATTTGGTTGGTTCTTTTTTCGAATTTATATTATTTTTATCCCGGTATGAGGCAACTGAATCTAAAGAGAACGTAAATTATTTTTGTTTGAATAAGTAGCCGTTTTTTTGAATTAATATTAATATTAGATATTAAATTTAAAAACGAGTACAGCATGTTTTTATTTTTTTATTTGGAATGTTTATTATTACTTACTTACTCCAGATTTTTTAGAGCAATGAAATGCTATATTAACAAGAATAATGGAAATGCTCAGGTAGATGAATGAACGAAGGTGCATCTTTGGATGCACCTTTATTAATTGTACTCATAAGTCTCCTTTAAGGCTGAGTAGTGTTTTCCCAAGTAATGTTTATTAAACAATTCGCATAAAAAATAATTGCACAAATAATTGGTAAATAATAAAATTTTATTAAGATCAGTAATGTCAATAAGACAACCGGTGTAACATAAAGGCTGGTTCCCACACAACGGATAGGTTTCGGACTAACATAACATAAATCGCTGTTGAATAGCGGCCAGCACCTGGCATTGTGGAATGCCACCGCCAAGGATTGTGTGGTACAAGTTACAGGATGTTAAAAACACAGCAAAAAGACGCGTCACAAAATAAAATCTGTTTAATTCAGTAGAATTTTGACAGCTGTCATTTTAGTCGAAACAAACCTATTCTGTCTCTTTCTTTTTCTTTCCTTTTAAGGTTTTTTTGTTTAAACACTTTTGAAACGTCGGAATTTCACTTTTGAAAGCGCAATACGGTACGACAGTGAATACAAATTTAATACATTAATATAATTCAACAATATAAGTTAAGCGTAGTTGGTACACTGTACAGTGAAAAAAATAGCAACAACTGAAATAAAACCTAGTCAATGAATTTAGTTATACACAAAAGTCTACGAAAATATCATTAATGTCTATTCTATGATTCAGATGAATATTAAATTTAAAAACAAATCCAAGTATATCGGTAACACCGCTATAAAGTTGCCACAGACTTTTAATAAACAAAGAAATAATAAACCAAGAATAAGCGCAATTCCTCATACACCCCAATTAGTATATTAATATAAAAAAAGTGATGAATTTGTACTAGTTTTGTATAACCAAATTTCTTAAATAAAGAGCAATAATAGTACGGTATCTATAGGTAGCCCTACATTCAGTTACGCTAATTAATTTTTCGGAAAAATTGTGCAAATTAAAAATAGCTGAAATCAATTAAGTAGTCGATACTGAACATACTAATTTCAGGAATTGCGCTTACTGTGTTACATAACTGTCAAGTTTCATCAAAATCCGTTCTGCAGTTTTTGCGTGAAAGAGCAACAAACATCCATACATCCATACTCACAAACTTTCGCGTTTATAATATTACTAGCGACCCGCCCCCCCTTCGCATGGGTGCAATGCTAATACTTAAACCTTCCTCTGGAATCACTCTATCTATTAAAAAAAACCGCATCAAAATCCGTTGCGTAGTTTTGAAGATTTAAGCATACAAAGGGACATATGGATATAGGGACACAGAAAGCGACTTTGTTTTATACTATGTAGTGATTTAGTAGGATGAATGTCTACGAAAAAAAACATAGAATGTATTTTCTATGAGTCAGATGAATATTAAAATTGAAAATCAGATCCAAGTAACACCATTAAAAACTTGCAAGAAACCAATATTTGTAACCGTTAGTTTTAAATCGAATAGATATTTAAAAATACTAAACCGGCTTATTGAGAGTTAACCACGCACCGTTCATAACTTGATCCACAACTGTATTACACCTTATTGTAGCAATACCTTCGCTAGACAATCCAACCAGACCGACTACCTGCTTATTAGAATTTTACAAATATGTCTTAGTATGTTTTAAGGTGTTGAACACTTATGTAAAACTTGTCAGAAAGTTATGCTAGATGTGCGTCTGCGTAATGCAAATATTATAATAACTAAAATGAGTTGTCGGAAACGAAGAATATGACATATTATGCGCTAGGTAAAAACTATTATGAATTTTGTAGGAAGGAGAATTATTTTTACCTCACTGCCCTGGAAGATGGGTAAAGTTCATATGTTTGGTCAGTCGGTTGGCTAAACATTCTTTATTTTCAGAAATTCATAGGATAGATTATTTGAACAACTGTACCAAAATATCACTCTATCACCATAACTTATTTTCACTGCAAGGATATTCTATATATTATCTCTTTTATCCATAATGAAGTCAGTATAGTTACCACCTGACTGTCAAATTTGTTAAGCCACTCAAGAGTTTTAGCTTAAAGGCTTCCATTGTGCATGAACAGAATGAAACCGGAAACAAAAGTTTAACGTTACTAAACACGGAGGATGAATTTTTTTTTATCTTTTCATTTCGATTTTGTTCTATCACGTTTATTTCACCCCCTTAGGGGTTGAATTTTGCAAAGTCCTTTCTTAGTGGATGCCTACACTGTATAAGCTATCCATGTGCAAAATTTCAAGTCTCTAGCTAGACCCAGCGGTTTAGGCTGTACGTTGATATATCACCAATCAGTCAGTCAGTTTATCATTTTATATAATATTTACTTTCATTTTGCCTGATTCCTTCCTCCCCTGCAAAGACACAAGATACCAAGAGTAAAATTAGTAGTCGATTGCAAGGGCACTGTAACAGCTTCGTCATGACAGACAGTGACAGATATCCCTCATTTGTTTCAGCGTGTTTCATTCGCAGCATGTTTTAAATAACTTAAAAAATTCAGTCACGACCCCTGGCTAATAAAATACAGCGGGAAAACAAAGTGTTAGTTTATTAAACTTGATTTGTTATCACTGAATTCAATAAAAAGCTTATTCCAAATAGCTTCTAAAATGCATTTCAATCATAAATTTTACAAGGCTGTTTTACAATTAGGTATAGCAAATTTTAAAATAATAGGACAATAACAACAGTGATGCAATTGAATATTTACACATAAATGACAATGATGCTTGGAACCTGTGCTTGGAACAGATTTCCTCCAGTCTAGCGCAATACGATAGCGAAAAACAAACGAAATTATGTAACCCAATTTAGTATTATGTAACAATTGATTAAAATAATGTTGTGTTGAGGAGTTTCTTGCCCCGCTTCTTCTCCTCAACCATACATGCTGAAGCGGTGGAGTTGAAATGACGTTCAATAAGTGGACTTGTAAGTTCCTATTTTGAATAAAACATTTTGACTTTGACTTTGACTTTGACACGGTCATTTAAGTACTCAGTACATTATCCAGAGTAAATTTTCATAAAAATCAATTATAATCACCAAAAGTAATTAATGTGACAGGCATTCAAATTCCCTATTGTTTCTGTTCTGACACTATTGCTTATAGTATTCTATTAGTTCAGGCACATTATTGCGATAGAAATAAAAATAATATACTAACGCTTTATCCCAATGGTGGCTAAGGTATTTCATTCGTCTTCACCAGTATCAGCCCACTGCTGAGCTAAGGGTCTTTCCTCACTCTGAGGAAGTATGGACTATAATCTCGTAAGCGAGCCCACCGCGGATTGGGAGATGGTTTTAGGCTAGTGGCCACCTAACTGTCAGAATTTTTCAAATACCCCCATATAAACACCCATACCCAATACCCACGAAACACAGGCTCACTACTACCACCGCTCTTTGCTTACTAATTTTCTTGCTGTTTAACCACAATGCGACAAACAATACAGCATTACGAATAAGCATCTAACAGTTCCCTGGAAACAAATGAACATCGCTATAAAAAGCCAGCGAAAACAGACGAAAAGGTTTATTCGAGAAGAAGTTAAAAGCTTAAAATAATTTCAAAAAGATAATCTCTAATTCAGCCACTGATAGAATTATTGCACGCGAATGAATAGGTTGGATCGCATCCAAAGTTGAGACGGAGACGAGGTACTATTGGCTCAAGTCACTTGAAACTCGAAAGGAACTCCCCACTGGAAAAATTATTGCGTATTTTTTTTTAAACACCAAAAACATTCGCGTATGTGACGAAAATAATAATAAATTAAAAGTATCCTGACATTTCACGCTGCAAACAATCTCTTTTCAAAAATAACAAACACACCTAACGCATTTATGATATTATAGCCCTTGCCCGTGTCTTCCACGTTTACGTTCAATTTAAATGTAAAAGATGTCTATGTCATTTCAAAAGGTGTAAACTATCGTCCTAAAAAATTTCATAAAGATCGTTTTGCATTTATAATAATAGTCGGGTATTAAATAGTACAAACTAAATTAAACGAAACCTTAACTTACGTACATATTTATCACTAGCTCGACGGTCAAGGAAAAATGTAAAAGACCCGGTCCGACCACGACACCACCTATCACGTTTAGGGGTCCAAAGAATATCTCGTGAAAAGTGAGGAAATCCAGAAACGGAATACCTTTGCCTACCCCCTCGGGGATATAAGACTTGAGATTATTTTTTTAAAGTGTAGCATGGTATCATAAAATTATGTTTTCACAAGATTATTCTCTGTCGCTTTGTCATTATCAATTAAGTTGATAAATACGAGTATTTAAGGTTCTGGAATTCTTTGTCAAAATTTCTTATCGTAAATGAGCATCCCGCATCGTTCCGCATTCTAAAATTTGATCGAGTACCCGATGAGTTCGAAACACTTAGTACTACACCAGAAGTAGACTCCCTTGCTCCAAGCAAAACTTGATTTCCGTTCGAACCACTGCAAAGTCTAAATTCCAATGCAGTTACGTTTCTCACAAAATTGGTTTAAATCCAACTTAGTTTCTTTAGCAATAGAGTAGGATTTACAAAAACATTTATGATTGCAGTAATTAACGACTAAGTAGAGAAAAAGTTAAAACAGTGTTAGAGGAGTTAAAAATAAAGTAGTTAAAATCGTTACAGTAGTAATGGTATTTTCTTAGTTATTTCTATGGAAACCTGATAAAGTAAGTTGAATAATGAAAGGTTAGAAATTGCTTTTATTTTAAAAGACAGTAACTGTCTGCTATTATTGTTATTAAAAAAGTGTAGACTTGAGTTAAGTGTACATGTTTTCTACCCGACTATGCCGAAGACAAAACCAAAGTTAGGTTTTGTGTGTATAGTACATACGTTTGGTTATCTCTACTAATATTATAACGAGGAAAGATTTGTATTTTTATATTTTTGAATGTTTGTTACGAATAAACTCAAAAACTACTGAACCGATTTTAAAAATTCTTTCACCAATGGAAAGCTAGAAGATCCCTGAGTAACATAGGCTATAGATATTTTATTCTTATTCTCACTGGAACGGGAACCGCGCAGAACCGCTAGTATAAAAGAAAGAAAGAAACTTTATTCGGCATAAACAATAAATACAGTAAAAGTAATATAGAAAAGAGGTTAGTTTTAGTATAGTGGGTATTTCCAGAAATGGTATACCTCTGCCTACCCCCTCGGGGATATAATACAGTAAAAGTAATATTGAAAAGTATAGTGTAGGGTTTAGTATAGTGGGTATATCCAGAAATGGAATACCTCTGCCTACTCCCTCGGGTTTATAAAGCGTGAGATTTTTTTTTAACACAATTTATGCCTGCACAGCCTGGGCTGAGGCGCTGATTTTCAGCCGTTAAATGATGGCCAAATGCACGTATGTTGTACCGTAGCTGCGTAGCACCTAATTACTCGATTGATTTTGATAAATGACGTGTCAATAGATTCCTCATTATGGTCCGGGTGAAATAGGCTACATTTAGCACTAGCTTCTGCTCGCGGTTCTACTAGGCTAGCCGGTGTATTTACTTATGCTCCACCGTAGTACCTGAAATACTCAATCCAATTTTATGAATGAGATGTCAATTGATTAGTTATTGATTTGATTACATTTTTCCGTAGTCGGGTTAGAGTGTCAAATATTTACTTTTACCTTTTCTGAATGACACATTCATTGACACATACCGAAACCACTTGATAAACATGTAGTTACAAAACAATATATTAAGTGTCTACATCCCTTTTCCTAAACATTAATCATTGTATAGAAAGGTACTTTATCAATTCTGCGATTAACAGTAGGAAACTTAGGTAGCCTAGCTAAACTCCTAGGTAATACGCCATCGACTTAACTGCCCTTAAAAGTATACAGCACTAATACCCCCAATTCACCCGATCAATGCTAGACCACAACATTTACAAGCAACCTATTTTGTAATTAGAGAGCTGGAACCAGAAATAACCAGAAATAACTAGCTGCTACCGGCTTCAGCCAGACTATCATTAAGCTACGAACGAGTCGGTTTACTCTCTGAGGAAATTAATAGATTAAACGGGATTGTAGCTTGTCGGCTGGGAATGACCCAGCCTAGCATACTCTAGGTTGGAAATCATCTAAAACCTGTATAACTAGAGTTACCAATTAAGATGCAAGTGTTTAGCGACTCATTTGCATACGGTGCAACTGTGGAGTTCTATTCTCAATGATAATGTATCCAGAGCATTGTTTTTGAAAGTTCTGAATTCAAATTCAGTTTTAAAAAGGATGGATATAACTTGACTAGGAATATTCGGAATAAAATGTCGTATGTAGAGCAATTTTTTACGGGTGAACCTAAAGTTTGCGGCTGGACTCACCTACTTTCTTGTTTCATCATAAATAACCCGTAACAGCCCACTGCTGAGTTAAGGGTCTTTCCTCACACATGAGGAAGTATGGGATATAATCTCCCACGCGTGCCCAACGCGGATTGAGAGATGGTGTTAAGGTAGTGGCCGCCTAACTGTCAGAATTTTTCAAGCCACCCGTATCTGACATGGCTTAACGCCTTCCATGGTGCTTCTCGGGGTACTGCTGTATTCTGTTTATCTTTGCGCAAAGAAACAAACATAAAGTAATTTGAGAGAAAACCTAAGAAACACGTTCGCGTTATGGGACAGAAATAAACTTATAGGTATTCTATTTCAAGGTATTAGAAATCTCCCTGCAAAATCTCATTAAGATCGGTTCAGTAGTTTAGCCGTGAGAAGGCGAAGAGCTTTTGAATTTTTAATATATTATTTCTAATCAAACAATAAAACAGACTTGCTAACAAAGTTAAAAAAAATTGAATGCAATAAGCACAAAATATTTTATTCTTCCACAACCGATGCAAATTGCGGACCCGGTGTAATATAATTGAGCTCTTCCTGCACAGTGGTATTCTTAAATTAACTCCAACTATTCAAAGAATCCACGGAAAGAGATAGTCGTTGGATTATGCCAAGCTGGGCCAGCATAGTCGGTAATGTGCGATACACAGAGACGATTCGTACGTCGAACCTTTTAAAAGCTTTGAATACTGTTCACGCTCTCTCTGGGGCAACCCCAGTAGCAGACAGCATTGTTTGACGTTGGCAACACTAGCGACGCGCCAACGCCATCTTTTTGCCACCAATGCTCTTTGTCGCACGCCTATTGTACTTAAATTCTAATTACATTAAGAAGAAAGGAAAATATGCCATAAAACAATGTAAGGTGAATTATTTGAAGCCGCCGAACCTGCGCAATGGTGTTTACAAATAAGTTATTATTATTATTACTTACGTATACGAAGATGAATTGCACTGTGACTGAAGGGTACAAGTATGTGCGGTTTGGGGTGGAGACCATGGGACCGTGAGTCCTGCGACCACTATTATTAATTTAAACAAAATAATACGTGTGCATGTTTAGCTGCGTTGGTTTTATATATTACAATAATACCCCTCCTAATATTAAACGTATAAACAAACCACCAACTAAGTTTCCCCTTTTAGTATTTATTTGTAGTCACCATTAAAAATTGTTGTTATAATATGTAGTTGGTGTCACTTAAAACCGAGCAGAAAGTCAAGTTTACATTGTGCAAGTTCTTGCATGCATGCATTTTTTATCGTATTGTATGTATCTATCTTTCCCTTCGGAAAATAAGCGTGTGCATATTTATTATTATTATTTATATTATTCAACAGGTGCAATGTAGCTGTTTTCTAAACGTGAGGACTTTGTGTGTCTTATACAAAACTTAGACCAGCAGCTTTGTATTTTACGTGAATTATCTTCCGAATGGATCTAGAGATGAAAACTCTTCGTTCAGTGATCTACCATTTGTCGGTGCTTTGAGCTAAACTCTAGTTATACTTATGAATTAACTTACTGGAAACGTTGATTAGTTGATAAGCTTCCCCAGTTTAATACAAGTTTTATGAGACAGAATACGATAGGCCACATATAGGTATTCATTTCTTGTAGTGTATATTTTTTTTATCTGATGAAGCGATAATTTTATTTGTGACTTTTTAAACCATTCATGTATTTAGATTTTTGATACGTTTTCTAACGGATTATGTGGAGTTCTTTCTTACTGTCATCAAAATGTATAGACATACCTGTTCTTTGTACTATAATGTTTTATTAAAATGAAAAAAAATAAACAAATAAACAATTTTAGGATAATTCTAAAAGCAACATAAAGAAAAAGGCTAAGAAAATTGGTACTAGCTCTTAGACTAATACCACATATAAATAGTCCAGGAGACATCCAAAACTTATTCTTTAAAAATGGCTAAAGGCTATAAATTTTCTTTACAACTTTCGAGTATTTGAAATGTAACACAAAATAAAATGGCTGTGGCTGTTGCCAGGAAGCATCGTCGTCGCGACAAATAAGAGCTTATCTAACATCCTACTCTCTCACTCTTGAAGTATGGGTTTATATGAAACGGAGACAGAAAATGTTAAGATTTGGTGCTAGATATCATGAGGGTTGCTACGCTTTGAGTTCGAGTTTATAGTGAGAATCGAGTTTTATGTAAAAAGTCGCAAAAGTGAAGTCAAATCTTTCACATCACTGATTAATGCTTTTCTACTTTTATGGATAACTTTTTACTTAACTAATACTTTCTTCTTTTATTTTGTATTATACTGGAACGTCAAACTCGAACGTCGAACGACAAACAGGCTAAGTTCCTTGAGAATGTCACTTTACACTTGTCATAAACGCGTTACATTGACATCGTTTTGTTTCTAAACTAGCAGCGCCCCGCGGTTTCACGCTCGTAGTTCCCGTTCCCGTGGGAATACGGGTATAAAATATAGCCTATGTGTTATTCTGATGTATAAGCTATATAACTGTAAAGTTTCATCAAAATCCGTTCGGTAGTTTTTGCGTGAAAGAAGAACAAACATCCATCCAGACATGCAGACATCCATACAAACTTTCACTTTTATAATATTAGTAGGATTACTTTGAAATAAAACCCTGTCTAGAAACATCTAAACTTTTGTTGTTTCTTCTAACTCTAAGCATACGAAACACTGTTCCGTTTTTGGAGATGTTAAATTTGCAATTGTGACTTTCATTCGAGTTGCGTTCGAGTAACACAGCCATGGTACCACCGCAGGATATATAGTTAGCTTTCCTTCCGAGGACCATAACTGAGTGCAGAATTTTCTTTCTTTGCAACGAACCCGGACGATATATTTATGTTTTATATACGTATTTATGTGCATAAAAGCTATAAAGATGCTTTAGTTTAACGTCTGTTTTATGTTTGGATCAGAATTCTATGCCATTCTATAGGTAATAATAATACGAGTAATATAGAGATGCTAGTTGTTTGCTTATTTGTAAATAATTTATTGAATCTTTTTTGTTAAGAAATAGAATCTTTTAAGTAACTACGGAAAAAAGTTGAAAAAGGTCTCTCTGTTATACCTATGAACTTGTTTTTTAACGATCACATAGTTTGAGCAATATAGGGTGGTTTCATTCAATTGATACTCGTAGCAAGAGACTCATCTCCGTGTTTCGGGAAGCATGTAAATCCGTCCCGGTTTTCGTTGTGTTTCATAAATATTTCTACAATCGTCTTTATCATTGTTTTTATCAAATTCCTTCCATTTCATATCTTTAGATTTAGCCGTTATAAATAATCATATGATTTCCTTTGTTTCAGATTTCAAATCTACAAAAGCCGTCTGATTTTCGGTGGAGCCAGTAACATCTTTAGATTATTAACTTATGGCTCAATCCGCGGCACCCCTAAAAACAAAATGGACAAATCCAATAATAGACAACGTAAATATACCGTTAAGAATGATAATAAATTTGATAAAAACAAACTCAAAGTTGTAGAACAAAACACTGATGTTGATAACAAAATGAGTTTCAATGTAGCTGACAGTGAAAGTACGCAACATTCAGTAGGATGTCATGATCTCAAATGTCTGAATAAAATATCAAGAGCCACAAACGCATCCAAAGATGTTCAGCCAGTATCCATCCTAGTTAACGAACACTCATCATTTATAAAACGTATAGATAAAGAAAATTGTCTAAGAAAAGTAACGAGTAGAAGTGCCAATCCATTGTTTCTGCTGTTGAGGATAGTGACGTGCTTCAATGTGTTGGTGAAGAAATGGATGTTTGTATGTGTGCTGGTTAGTGGTGTGTGTGCGTATAAGGAGCAGAGGTTCGCGATAGAACCACAAGACCAGGTGAGTCGATTAATTATAATGATGCATGATACGTATACGAACATGTAAAAAAGGATATAACTGAAGCACTTAAAGTTAATTTACACCAAAGCTTAGAAAAAAACTAAAAGATGAAGATACGGAACCTCGTTCATTTCTACAAATCTGAATCCAATGGACCTGGTTCATTTCAAACTCCTTTATGATACGTGTTTACAGCACCATACTACAATCTATGCTGCATGGTACCGCGCGATCCAGTATGCTTGTTTCAGTCCATTCCATTTTGTCTCTTGTCTGAATGTACCGTATCTTTCTTTTTTTTAATCTACGCACAGCAAATTGATAGTAAACTCACTGCCCCCATTGTTTACCTTTAGTTGTTTTAAGCAAGATTTCATCGTTATTATTGTCAACGCGACAGTGACTCCAATAGATGTGCTGACATTACGACTTTATGTAAATTTTAATTGGTCACACTCCATTGTCTCCTAACAACGGCGATGAATAACACGTCACTTTTCTTTGTAATGTCAATCTCAACAACTACTATTCTAGTGGAAACTTCAAGAAAATCACTAAAACGCTAATAACTGCTCATCACCTTTTACAAAAGTACGTTAATTGTGAAGGAGTTTCTCGGACACTTTCATCATCATCATCATCGACCCGTAACAGCCCACTGCTGAGCTAAGGGTCTTTCCTCGCACACGAGGAAGTATGGGCTATAATCTCCCACGCGAGCCCACCGCGGATTGGGAGATGGTGACTTTACCATCGACGGACACTTTACCATCAGCTAAACTTTACCATTTCATGAGTATTGTAGAATAGTGAACTGCATTGTGATGAGCATATAATCGACCAGCAATCATATTAAGTCTGCCAGGTTAAAATTAGATATATATCGTGTCTTGTCCCGCAGAACTCCATCGTGCTAATTGATACATCAATTTAAATTATAACCTCAAAACCAATCCGAAAATAAATCGCTGTGGTGTTTCCGAAGCTTCCCAATTATGCTTTTGCATAAATAGCGCACTCACAGTGGCTTTATCAAAGTAATAACTATTAATTTCGGTCTGTATTCGAAATAATGGAAATTTAGCTCTTGAAAATTAATTCGCCATTCAGCCGACGCGAGATCGCTGATCGGTGGAAAATATCGCTCTATTTGTAGTGATCATTTATTAACTATCGACTTTGACCCTTTCACTGTACTGTGATTAAAATGAGTTGATCTATTTTTTTTCGCACTATCATTATTTCAACTAATTCCAACAAAGTTTTGTGTGGACGTTAAAGAAAATCGTTGAATCAATCAGTTTGAAGACGAAGTGTATACTTATAATAAATCCCATCTCAACATCGAATCAAGCAACACAGGGTACGAACACTGTCTACATAATTTTACCAATATAATCATAAAAAAAACTCACAAAATTACGGAAATTCGAACAAAAACCTTAGGCAGGACTTTCCACATTCTACATTTGGGAAAAAAAAATTCATGTCCCTTTTTCCTACCAGGAACAGGCACATGTTTAAAGCTAGTCTATATTTGTATTTAGTTGCTTATTAAGTAAGTGCAATTAATTTAAACTTTGTACGAAATTTCATCAGCAAAAGTTTTAACAGTAAATCATCCAAAACCACGCAACCATCACTTTGTAAGCCTGAATTGGCCAAGAAGCATTGTTATTGAGAACCGGTAATATGCAGACAATAATAAAGGAAACTTTAAGGCAGGAACTCATCGGGAATATAACAATAGAAACTGTTACTGTAACATTTCTTGTAACAAATCTCTTTTATTGAGCTCACTCTTCATTTAATTTATCTAAAATGTACCCAACTTGTAATTTACCATTAATCTAACCTAATTACTTAAATTACTTAAATTCTCCTTCTTGTTGTGCGTGAGTTAACTTTCTGTCTTGTGCCAGTAGATATTTTTGGTTCTATTCTTTTTCTATCTGTAAGAAACCTGTAATTGGCCTATTTTTTTTTTAAATTATTATGTTGTATGTGTTAGTTAAGCGTTTTAAAGTACCTTAGTTTTTTAGTTTTTAGTTACTTTTATTTTTTGTATCTGGTGTGATATGGATGTACCTAAATTGGCCTATTTAGTTTATAATAGGTCTAACTACAATGTCTGATATGGCTGTTGGTTTTCCTTAACTAAATAAATAAAACGTTCATATATCTGACTGCAAAATTAATCGTAGTTGAATCTACATCGGCTTTAAAATATCATCCCAAGAATACCGTACTGACAGGACTTAATATTTTTAATTTGTTAATTGATTTATAATGTTACTGGCACATAACCCGTTCGATCCTCCGGTGAGTACGCGTCTTTACAAAAACATTTTCCCTCCTCTAGGCAAGGAATTTTTAATATCTTTCAGAAATATCCCTGCTGCTGGTTCATGTCAACTTTGCCTAGTTGCTTATGGAAAGAATATTATTGGCCAATGTTATTCCCGAGGGATTTTGAGGAAAAATGTTTGATTTATGAACGCTGGTATGCCAAAATTAATATTCCTTTCCGTAAAATATTTTTCGGGCTTATAAAGTTTTTGAGCTCGAATTAATTTGAGATTAAATGTAGTTATTGGATTCTGTTTTATTAACTTCTGTGAACCCACTGTTATAAGAGAGCTTTTTAATTAACGTGGTTTGTATATGTGTTCATTATTTGGACTATTTGATTGTATCGTTATTATCGGCTTTTCTCGTAATTGATTGCAAACACTTTGAATTTTATCACTTGGTAAACTATCTCATCTCACAGAATCGGTATGAAACGAAGTTTGTCCTTTTCTGAACTTAAGTGCATCATGGTGTGCAGTTATACTTATTAAAGTAAACATTGTTTTGAATTTATAATTTTAGTTAATAATAGTTTCACTCGCGGTTTTATCCCGATCCAGGTTTGATCTAAGGTCCGTATTACAGAATGACCTTCAAGCAACGAAACTCCGCTTCATAATGGCAGAAAAAGCTATATATCAGTCCGATTATGTCCCTTTCTAATATGAATAATTATTAATAATAATCTTAATTTGCACAAAATATTATTACAAAAGTTGACACAGATATAATAGGAGTACGCATATTTTACCAAATGCTGGCATGCAAAAATTTTGAAATGGTGGTAAAACAGGTCATTCTAATAAAACAATTAATTAATAGATCTCCACAAATATATCTAAATTCAAATTTATGATGAAATCAAAGATAGAGTAAAATAATTAAAAATCTAATTTATCTGGTCATTCTGTAATTGCGCTTAATCAGAGTTTCATGTTTGAGGATGATAATTGTTCTGTAATACGGGCTTAAGACACAGCATTTAAATTGACCCTAAATGTTTTGCGTGACTGAATGTCTCAGATCACATGTAATTGTCGACCGACATCTACAAACATGTGCATGATCTGAGGCTTTCTTGTTTACTTCCCGAGGTGTGTATACTTTTTTTTTATCGACGGAGGCGGAAAGCGGCAACTTTGTTTAGCGCAGCGGGCCGCAAGTTGCCGCTTTCCGCCAGAAGAGATAAAAAGATTATATTAAGTTTTATGAATTTCGTTTATAATTCAAATTACCCATAACTTTTTATTCAGAGTGCAGTGGTGGGATCTCGAGTAACGTTGCCGTGCAGAGTGGAGAACAAAGCTGGCCAACTCCAGTGGACAAAGGACGATTTTGGCCTCGGCACGCATCGGCATCTTACTGGCTACGAACGGTACCGGATGATTGGAAGCGATGAAGAAGGTAACTGGAATATAACATAGAACTCTGAAGAGTAAAAAACTGACTTCGACTTATATGGTTTTCTCATGGATACAATGGTCAGAATTGAACCAAATTGAAATGGGATCACATGAGAAGCATCAATTTTCAAATAACAAAAGAATAATCAAAATCGTTTTACCCAGTTGAAAGTTCTGAGGTAACAAACATAAAAAAAAACATACAGTCGAATTAATAACCTCCTCATTTTTAACTGACTTCAAAAAAGAGCAGGTCATCAATTCGTCTGTTTTTTTTTATGTTTGTAACCTCAGAACTTTCGACTGGGTGAACCGATTTGGATGAATATTTTTTTATTTGAAAGCTAGTGCTTCCAGATTGGTCCCATTTTAATTTCGTCCAGTTCTGACAACGGCATCCATGACAAAATCATATAAGTTGAAGATTGAAGTCGGTTTTTTTACTCTTTAGAGTGGTTATTTGAAGTCGCATGATATTACGTCAAACTTTACCTGTAACAGATTTATCTAATACTAGCTGTTCCGAGCTATTTCACCCGTGTAAGTTTCGTTCCCGTGGGAAAATTATACCACATGCCTCAGAATTAATTCTGTGAGACCTGCGGGTTTCCTTGCGATGTTTTCCTTCACCGTCGAGCTAGTGATAAATATGTACCTACCTACCTACGTAAGTTTTGAAAAACTCATTGGTATTTGCCATGCCATGGTATTGGTATATGCCAGGATTTGAACTCGAGTCCCACTGATTATCATCATGAGATAACCAATACTTTCTGTTTACATCAGCTGATCATGACAATAATGAAGTCATTTTGTTGGTTTTAGGGGATTACTCGCTGGACATTCAAGAAGTAACATTAGACGACGATGCTTTGTACCAATGTCAAGTCAGCTCAGGATCTAGAGGTAAGTTCTATTTTATTATTATTAATTTTTTCGTTCAAAAATGCCTAACTGCCTTGCAGTTTCTTGGCGAGTTACTTTAATAACTTTTCCTACAAATAATTGAAGTTTTATAGTATAATTAGGTTTTGCCCACGACATTATCTGAGGTGTGGAATGAAAAGCAACCTTTATCACTTCCCGGCTTTGAGTATTAAACAGACAGGAGACGTCACGCGCACTAGTTTCTTTGCAAAAAAGTCTGCCCATTTCTGCGCGAGGGACGCTCACAAATAATGTTAACACAAACGCATTTTTTGACAAAACAATTAAACACTAGCTTGAACTAGATGCATACAAATACATTCATCAATCCGAGCACTCCGTTGGTTTAATACTCAAAGCTTCCCGGTCATCCCAACTATATAATATGCAAAAAGTCACATCAATCTGGTTGGTCTTTTCCTGCATAAAAGAAAAAAAACACAAATCTTTATTTAAAAAATAAATTTGCGTAGTCATTTTGGTAGCAAAAAGAATGACAAACCAAAATATACAATTTAGAATGTATAAAATTATTGTTTAGGATTACGTTTATGCTGTGCACTATCTTCAATAAAGAATATAAATATTTTTTTATTTCCCCCACAAATCTGTTTTATTACAAAAACTGAGAAACTAAATACTTCATGCTATTCAAGTTTACACCAAATGGAGTTCTGTACACTTAAGAATTGACGCTAATTTCCTATACTGCGGCTTTGTGGTAATTAATTGCCAATCACCTGTTAACGTCAGTAGACTATACCGACTATAAGTCTACGAAACATCTGAAAATAGCAAACTGTTGGAAGTAAATCCGTCTAACACGCAGGCGGAATAGTTTAAAAAAAACTTATGCCCCTATATTAAGATAAGCTCAGATAAATATTTATTATTCACTGTGTACTGTACTTTATTAAGATCTTATAAATAAGGAGGTTCGACGCAACAGTGTCCATTGGGTGTACAATAAAATTATAACTATTATTGAACATTTAAAATTACGATTTAACAATTCACATCAAATATATAGTATTATCTTGATGATGAAGGGAAACATTGTGAGAATACCTGAATTGGTTCTGAAGCAAGCGTATAACAATATCCCAGTCTGGCGATGGGCACCTGTAATTTTTATTACAATATAATGCAATGGTGAATCCGAGTTGTTTCTAGAAATAATGTGATAACAATAATAAATTGTGGGACACAATTTCAACACGGTTATTCAGTCCCAAACAAGGTAGAGCCTGTACTATAGGTACTAAACAACTGATAGACATACTTAAATACATATTAAACACTCAGATACGAAGCCAACAGACATATTCATGCACAGAAATGTTGGCCTCGAGCGGGGATCGAACCCAGAACTCAGAATTCAGGGCACTACTAACTGAGCCAACAGGCCAAAGTCAAAGAAAAATGGAACCCTACCAACCTTCTCAGGGATGTTATGATTGTTTGAGACTAGCTGCTTTCCGTGATTTCCTAGTATGCCTAAAGAATTTTACAATCTGTCTAGTAATTTCGGATCTTCATTTCAAACAAGCATGCAAATCTTTTCTCTTTGTAATATTAGTGGAGTTTTCTTGACGCTAACAATACCAATTTTATACTACGTAGCCTACCTATGTATTTACTTTGACACAAACACCTAGCGTGTGCAGCCGCAATGCAGTTTGCTAAGCCGATTATTATTCGGGCATACGGTATGCTGCGTCACCGCAATAAAGTTTAAAATCACGCGAATTTTCCACTTCGATAACAACCTTAGACGTTGACAAGTTGGGTAATTATCACGAATGTTACTTGTTATTTACTTAACAGTCTTCCTTGGATTTGATGTTGCAATTAAAGCAAATTTAATTAACCTTATTCACTGCTGCTTTAAATTTGCTTTTCATGTCATCAATTCTTATAAAGATTCCATGAACTTGTAACGATTTGTAAAGTACAATGATAGCCTTACGGTTAAAGAGCCGGCCGCAAATCAGTGAGGCTCGGGTTCGAATCCTGGCATGTACCAATGAGTTTTTCAAAAACTTACGTACATATTTATCACTAGCTCGACGGTGAAGGAAAACATCCTGTTCCTCACGATGTTTTCCTTCACTGCAGGTCTCGGAATTAATTCTGAGACATGTGTAAATAGACCCGGTCCGGCGATGGGCTCACCACCTATCACGTTTAGGGGTCCAATATATCTCGTGAAATGTGGGTATATCCAGTAATAAAATACCTCTGCCTACCCCCTCGGAGATAAAAGGCGTGAGATTATTTATTATTTTATTTTTATTCTGTCTGTCTGTAAACTTTGTAGAAAAGCAATATGACATTTTTATTACATTTTCCTAGGAACATAATTTAAAGTCATTAACGATAACAATGCGAAAGTCTGTTTGTTTTTCTAACCCTCAGAACCCTCAGTTTCCGAAAGGAAAATCAAACTAAAATTTGATGACACTGTATAAATCACATGTTAGCTGTTGTGATCGGCAAAAAATCATCACTTTGCAACAACCAATCGCGAGCGGAAGATAACAAGGGCCTATTGGCTCGGTTGGTAGTGACCCTGCCGTCTGAGTCGGAGGTCGCAGGTTCGATCCCCGCTCGGGCCAACATTACTGTGCATGAACACGTTTGTTGGTCGTTCGTTCGTGTCTGGTCGTTTAATATTTATTTAAGTATGTTTATCAGTTGTTTAGTACCCAATAGTACAGGCCCTGCCTAGTTTGGGACTAATTAACCGTGTGTGTATTGTGTCCTACAATTTATTATTATTATAACAATACAAAAGATTTTTTCTTATTTCTAGACCGGACAACTAGAACGTCATTTTTGTAAATCAAATACTACGACACTAAGAATCAAAGCTTACGTTTGCAATTTCCATAATCTCAACAATTATGTTGAACAGTCGTTAGCATATTAGATAGAACACACGAGCTAAGACCCACAGTAATATGGGGCCATAATGGTTTGCGTCTTGTCCGTTCCTTTGACAACATTGGCTTTGAAAGCTACGCTCTTGTAAAGCTCAGGGGAACCCGAAGTCTGTGAATCGTGCAATTGTAGAGGCGGTGTGATATAAATTGCAGTAGAGATTCTAATCGCGTTATTGGGCTTCCGGAGTCGACTGTACGCTATCTCAGATGGTAGGATAGTCGTGGCAGCAATAAAATTTAGAATGCTAGAATATAGTTTTTAGACAAATAAAAATTCTTTGTTACAATTTAAATTATATTTATGCAGTGTTCGAGCTACAGGGAATATAATAGTAGTAGAGTAATAATAGGTAATGTTCGGATTTTGCGATGTAATTAATGTAATGATATTTTTTTTCCTCAAATGGTTGGATCTTAATTATGCCCGAAGGGGTCTACTTCTAGTCTAAGGGGTATAAATTCAGAACTTCGATAAGAATACATATTCTGCGTCAGGAGTTCTGCGTATCACCAACCGTGTAAAGATTAGTGTTTCATTAAAAAGTAACTAAACTAAAGTATTGAGACGATGTAGCCGCAACCAGCCAGTACGAAGAGATGAGGTTAGCATGATGATGGAGTGAATATCGAGGGTTCAAAATAATAAAGTATTCAGCAGCCAAAATAGATTAGGTATATACATGCAAATGCGTCCAACCAAGTATAGAGGTCGGTTAACGAAAGCTGCAACGTTAACAGTGACACAATGCAATGTTTTGTAAAACAGTATCTTTTAAAAGCAATTTTTTCAAAATTTGTGATTCAGACGAGTAATAATGGACTAAAAAACCGGTTCAAAAACATTAGGCATAAGAAGTAGAAACAATAACAACAATTAATAACACAACAATAAAACATGTAGACATCCACTAGGAAATGGATTTTCGAAATCTACGGAAACGGGTAAAAAACAGTCGCAACAAGCGGCGCAATTTGTGCATGTGTTCGGCAGCTCTCGTTAACAGATCTGTTTTTGTACGTATACACAAATATTTTCAAAATACGTGTCCCGTAATCAGAACTCACGTTCGAAACAATTATAAAAGTTCGTAAACCTCTTCATGATTCAATAACCACGAATTTACCAAATTGGGGCTGTCCCACTAAATTCTGACAATCAAATTACAGGTGTACCCTTCTAACTACCCGAAACTTCCAAACTGACCTGTCCTTCATTTGGAAGTTCTCAAGTTCCCGACTAACAGGATTGATCGAACTTACATTTTACCATTTACGACAAAGTGTTTTTAGATTGACGAGGAAACGCAAGAGGATTAGGTTTCCCAACTTTACCTGGAGGACAATGTTACATACATACGTATATTTTACATGTGAGAGAACTGTGATTTGAAAGAAGATGTAGTGACAAGGATGGTTTGGTCATTTAGAACGTATGGATGAAAGAAGAGTAACGAAAGAGATTTATGGTGCGAATGTTGAAGGATGCAAGAAAAAAGGACGCCCTAGAAGGACGTTCACGGATCAAATAAGTGACGTCCTTCAAAAAGCTGGGGTCCGGAGTGCGAAGAATAAAAGAGCGTGCATGAAAAGGCTTATGGATGTGAAGGAAGCGAAAGAAGTACCTATCCAGTGATTGAGCAAAGTGGCGATCCATCGTGTCTGCCTGCCCATGTGAGCCAATGGCGTGAGCTTTATGTATATTTTACACATAGGCTGAGGCAAAAGACTGTAACTTGCTACGAACCTTTCAGATCTCTTGTGCAAATGTATAAAAGAAGAAACTGAATGGCTGACTGACTGATCGATCAACGCATACCCGAAACTAATAGAAATATGTAATTTTTTGCACTAAAGTTTCATAAATGATGTAAGTAATGTTGGCTTACGTTTATTTCAAACTAGTGGCCCGGGCAGACGTCGTTCTGCCACCGTATAAATCATCCCTGGACCCACTCTAACCCACACAAAAAGTTTCATCAAAATCTGTCCAGCCGTTCTGGAGTTTTCATCAGACTAACGAACATCAATTCATTTTTGTTTATATAGATAGATTAAAACAATTGTTGATTATCATCAGATTTTACTTATACTCTTACAATAATCACAAAACAGAGCTCCGTTCGCTTTCGAGGTTGTGCGTAGAATGGCGCAGCACACTATTACTCTCCTAGCGGAGAGTAAAATGCCGCTTCCCACTTAGTGTTGCCAGTACAATACTTAAGATTAATTGTAGACAATATTTGAAATGATATATTTTCTTAACTTTTTTTTTTTTTTTTTTTATGCTAAAAAAGGGGGCAAACGAGCAGACGGGTCACCTGATGGTAAGTGACGTCCGTCGCCCATGGACACCTGCAACTCAAGAGTCACAACTGCGTTGCCGACCTTTGAAGTGGGAGTAGGGGGGGGAGGGGAGAGGAGGGGAGGGAGGATTGGGTCTCCGGTTACCTCACTCACTCAACGAAACGCAATGCATTGCTTTACGCTGGTTTTCTGTGAGGCCGTGGTATCACTCCGGTCGAGCCGGCCCAAGCGTGCCGAAGCATGGCTCTCCCACGTTTTGCGACACACTTAGTTACACAAAATAATAAAAATTGTATCTAATTAACAATAATTTTATGTCAAATAGCAATATTGCTAACAGTAAGCAATTGAATAAACAGGTTCCGAACGACGCCGCGGGGCACACGCTAGTCATACAAAAACCTAGCATACGGTTTTCCCGATACACGACACACCCTACACATTCACACTACACTGCTCCATTAGTCACTCCCCATCAAAAGGGTCTCGGAAGCCAAAAAATATTCCATCCAATAACGAAGCCATAGAAACCAAAATAACTTGACAAAAGACCATGTCTCATTGTTTCAGATAGCGTTTCTCGTTATCATTTTGAATTATTCAGCAGTCGATGCTGTGGATGTAAAACTGCTGGATGCGGTGCGTGGTTCGAATCACAATATTTGCTCATTAGAGACTATTTTTAACCCCCTACCCAAAAAGAGGGGTGTTATAAGTATAACGTGTCTGTATGTGGTATCGTAGCTCCCAAAAGGATGAACCGATTTTTGTTTAGTTTTTTTTGTGTCATAGATATTTTTTTCCAGTGTGGTATTACTTAACGTACTTATCATCTGCCCTTGTCCATAAGGAGTGCTGAATCACTGCAAATTTTTAAAATCAGATTAAAGATTCATTACCTCGGACTGGAATCTTCTTAATAAAAAATCATATCTTGTGTGTATATAATGTATATATATATATATATATATATATATATATATATATATATATATATATATATATATAATATATTCATGCAATTATAATATGCTATGGTAGCTATATATTTACTTTATATGTAATCTAAGTACTGTGTATTTTTTTATATATTTCTAGAAAACGGTTTATTTATATAAGTATCTACCTACCTTAATCCATTGGTAATTTAGTGCACCACCTACCTTCATCTGTTTATCTCAGTTACATCCATCCTAAGGTTGTCGGGAAGAAATCGCTTAAAGCGATAAGACCACCCATTGTAAATTTTTTTATTAATGTGTCACTTGTTGCATATTTTTATTGGTGTATAATAAAGAGTTGTTACTTACTTAATTTAGCCGTGTTTATATGTATTTATTGTGTCGGAGGTTTTGTTAATTTTTAATTGAATGTTATGTAGTAGTCAGTTGGTAAGAATGCCTCTCTAATACAACCAGGTTTTTGGAGTGGTAAGCGACTACATAGATTACTAGCAACATACCCTCCGTTCGTTTCAGTTTATCCAGATTCTTTATGTCTTTTTTAAATCGTTTAAATAGTTCCACAGATTACAAAACATACAAAGTGACATCACTCAAATACGCAGTTAATATAATATCGCTATTAGCAATGCTGCGGTTTCAAATGTACAAAAGTTTCTTAATAACTTACGTCCTTACCAACTGCTTTGAGATAGATCCATAGTACAGCCCCTGCGAAGTTTGGGACTAAATAACCGTGTGTGACTTGTGTCCCACAGTTACTATTAAATAAATTATTATAATACGAAGTAAGCATAATAAAACTTTTTTTAATTCATTTCTGATAATAAATTTACTAATAATATTTAACTCCAGAATCTACAGTTCATTTTATTGTTTTCAAAATATAGGTGTCTAGTTGCTACGCCAGTAGGTACCGCGTACCAATTTTGATCATAATTAATCTTAACTTGTTATCATTTGGCCTGAAATTTCGGTGTTTTGATAAGAAAATTTGCCTGTCGAGGTCTTCGCAACTTTGAATACTTGAGATGTTATTAAAATTGCGACTATTATTTTACTGGAAGTAGGTACTACTCTGTCAGAACCTTCGGGAACTTAATGTTGAATTCTCAGAATGTTAAATTCTCAAAATGTAGAATATTAAAATGGTGAATTCTCAAAATGTTGAATCGAATTTTAAAACAGTGGTTTTAGTGGTGTAGCAACAACATGCGTCATTAAGTGTCAAAGTTCTATAGGCCACTTAACGAGTCCATTTGTGAGTAAATAATTGTACGCATTTATTACTAGCTGCAAAAACAACGAGAGGAAACCAATCTTGGCTTGAGTTGACTTCTTAGGCTAGTTTAACACCAGCATCAACGTGGTCCGTCGATGAGTTCACCACGTCTAGAGGTCCAAAAAATATACTTGTGGAAAGTAGGTTAATATATTATTATCCAGGATTGGAATACCGTGTTTGTAAAAAATACGTCGTTATATAAAATTTTAAGATTTTAAACTTCTTTTCTTCATTAAATTAATATATAGGTTCTAAAATTAACTACATTACAACTACAAATTGACTACTAAATATGGAATTGCTGCCAAAGAAAGAAAACGTTGTAGAAATTGTAACTTAGTTATCAAGTTTAATCTGTACAAGTATTTATCAAGTTTTGCACAACTTGACATGACGTATAATTCTGAACAGTGAATCAATTTTGCTTCTCGGAATTTAAATTGACAAAGGACTATTCCGTATCTCAAAGTTATGTATCTCAACTAATTATAGTACCTACTTAGTTGATAACATTGCGTAACAAACAAACAGTTCTGAAAACATTAAGATTAAGAAATACTTGTCATAAGAAAAACTTAGGACAAGTTTAACATTCTAATAACTTATCCAAAATATCATGCATTTGGAACCAGCAGCGAGTCGGTGGAGATAGACTACTGTTTACATTCAGGAAATCTTCATGGACGAGTGTAGAGTGCCTTGTTTGACTTTTCTAAGTGCAATTTTCAATTACCTACAAAAAATAGAATACATTCTCATTTATCATTAACTCATAATATGTCTGGCAATAATTTCTGTCAAGAATAATCCTAGCTTCAAACAGAACAACCCGTTCATTGGCCACTGTATATAAATCTCACGATTCTTCCGGCGAACTTTTTACCTTATTTTTATTCCTATCGTAAATAAATACGAGTGTATTCGTCTATAAATATTTCAGATACACCATTTTGCCATAGCGATGTCTATTTATTTATTCGCACGGCCTACAAGGCAGCGACCCCGGCTTTTCTAGGGTCCGAAATAAATAATTCACAGAGGTAAACACAAGGGTCTGTAAGTTACCTACTTTGTATCCTTCCCACTTCCTTTAAATCACGTCTGTCTGTCAGTTTGCTTGACAATTTAGTGTAAGTGCGTTCAAGTGATTTTATATTCGTGTGTTTTTTCTACATGTAAGCGTTTGTGGCATGCCCGTAATTTCTATTATCTGGGCTATAATTTAAATGCATTAATATGACAATAAACTTTGATTTTATATAAATATTTAGAAACATATTAAAATACAGTTTACAATTATATTTAAATTTAAAAAAACATTGTAGTAGGAAACACAATAAATAATTAAATTTAAATAAAAATATAGAGCTAAGGGCTACCACTTCATATTTTATACTCGTTTAGATTAAAGCATATTCAAAGTAGGGACTTACAAGTCCACTTATTAAACGTAATTTCAACTCCAGCATATTTTGCACGGGTGCAATGCTTATACCAAAACCTTCCTCTTGAATCACTCTATCTATTAAAAACACCGCATATATATATATACATTTATATATATATATATATATATATATATATAGTGATTGGTGACAATACAAGAAACATCACGTGCAGTCGCTAGTTAAAAGAATACCTCACGTAAAGCTGCCCTTTTGGGTTTCAACCCTCATAAATATGGGAGGAGGCTAGTGAAATTAAATCTACCTCTTTGCCTCGGGTCGATGTCTTTGAGATAACGTCTCTTTGATAGTTTTTGACTAGCCGAAGTGACCTCTCAATGTATACCTGCCTTGATTTGTTCGGTCTAGTAATATTTTTGCAAGATAATCTTTATGGATTGTTATACCGATAGGTATATGTTTGACCGGTGAATTTATTGTGGAGTGAAAGTTTTCGGTAAGATCGTTATCACATTGATTTTCAGTTTAACCTACATTAAATTTATATACAAACACACAAACAGACTAAACAACGGATAGACGTATTTATTTGCATAGAGATAGTTGAAGAAGTGGGAAATGATCTAGCCTACTTTTAATCTTGAAGAGTGCATGAAGTCGCGTCAGGACAAAGTTATGTGTATCGTATTGAAAGAACTTAAATTGGAGGGCTGGTATTACACTGAGAGATTTTTACAAGCTTTTATTTAATGAGGAATGCGGATATACGAGAGAAATGTGGTTTGAAAGAAGATGTAGTGACAAGGATAGAGAAGGGTATGTTAAGCTGGTTTGGTCATTTAGAACGTATGGATAAAAGAAGAGTAACGAAAGAGATTTACGGTGCGAATGGTGAAAGATGCAAGGCAAGAGGACGCTCCAGAAGGACGTTCACGGATCAAATTAGTGACGTCCTTCAAAAAACTGGGGTCAAGAGTGCAAAGAATAAAAGAGCGTGCATGAAAAGGCTTACGGATGTGAAGGAAGCGAGGGAAGTATGCGAAGATCGGGCAAAGTGGCGATCCATCGTTTCTGTCTACCCCTGTGGGAAGAAGGCGTGAGCTGTATGTATGTATGTATGTTTATTTAACTTGCATGTATGTTTTTATATGTATGTTTGTTCAGAGGAAATCTTGCAACTCAATTTTGAAGCAGATATCTTCAACAGATTGAGCTCAAATTATGTATACACGTTTAGTTGACAATGCATGATTAGCTGTGTGACGTCATTGTAAATCCAACATGGCAGAACACCCAAGATGGTGGAATACTTTTTGGTAATGCACTATAATATGGGTATCAAATTAAAGGGCTTGCTGAGAAAAACTCGAAAAAAAGTTTATTTATAAAAATATGTTTTTTAAATTAAATTTATTTATATTTTTGTTGCACTAGCCAAACAGCAAGTACGACCACGAAATAGAAGATTCCAAGGCTTAATTGATAAAGACTTTTCCAATACCCAGTTGTGGGACGAACAGAAAATACAACATTCATACTGGTCCAGGCGAAGGCAAACACGCCCGCAAATTGTTCAGCCGCAACAGCTGCTTTGTCCAGCACTCGCGGGTGGTTTGAATCACAAGCGATAGCGATTTAACCTCATATCTGTTACTGCTGGGTCGCTGCTGGGCTTCCTGAAGGAGCTGGGATGGCAAGAGTAAAGCCATTGCCACCATCACGCAAAATTGGCGCAGAAAGCACGTCGAGTTGCGGAAACAAGCCCGCGTTAACCCTTAAGTCTATAATAATACTATTATTTAAATTTATATTATAGATTTTATTTATCGCTCAATAAAGAGTTGTTTTTGCAGCCCACATAGCCGTTGATCGCGTTAAATGGAGGGATATAGTTCTTGGTCGCGATCCTCAGTCATGAGGGAACGACGAAGAAGAGAAGAGAGAGTTTGTATTGAATAGGCTCCAAAACGGTGTCCATTCCCTATCATCTATGAGACGTTGAAAATGATTGTTTCTATTTACTTCCGCGATAAATTTAAAGATATGTAATTTAATTAGGGTATTGTGTATAATAATAATTATTATAATTTATTTCAGACGTAGTTTATATAAACGAAGATTGATAATGATAGAGTCACAATAAAATTAATTAAGAAATGTACTTACGGATTTAATGTACAACAAAATTGTTGAATTGGCGATTCACATACATATTTCTCAATAAACACGGAAACGCTTCCACTGGTGCGTCCGCCCAAAACTTATACCAAACATAACAGACCGAATTTAAACAGCGGGTGAGTTAAACGACAGAAAGTTGTACCATTTCGCTGTAGTGGGACAACGATTGTGTTTGCCCAGCCGACTCGTCCATTTTGTACTAAAAGTGTGAGCTTAGTTTCAGGGCTTTTCAGAACCGCTGGACTATTAATTAACAAGTTTAACTTGTAACTTTGTCATATTGTAACGTGTATGAATTGTCTCAGCATGTGTATGAAAGCAGTGATAGCCTTACGCTTGAAGAGCCTGCTTCACTCGTCAGGGAGGCTCGGGTTCGAATCCTGGCATGTAATGTGTTATATACTCTTCTTAGTTAATAATAACCTCCTTTATGTAATTGCCATGGAATCGACGAGACTACGTTTTTGATGTAAACCGTCACTCAAATAAATACCATGAATTCTATATTGATATATTTTATTTGGGAATGTAAAATTGGCGACGAGAATATACTACGATGGCTACAAACGAACTAAATAAGTACAAAAAATCACGAAGCTGCCTTCGCGGCTTGCTTACACGCAAAGAAAATTATTTACAAGGAGTAAGTAACTTACCCGATTACGAACTTTCAACCGAATTACAAAACTTATCAGAAATACGAAATAGATACGAAGAATGCCAAGCAAACATAGAATACCTTACAGAAGAAACGAACTTAGACGCAGAAATACAAAATAGATTCGAATTTGAAGGAACAATTACAAAGATTTCGAATATCCTGAATAGAATGAAGAAACATACGACTACACCCAACCCTAACCAAAGAAACGAGAATAATATAAACGAAAATCAACACCGTGTACCGAAAATTCAATTTCAGCCATTTCAAAGCAATTCAGAAACGTTCAAAAACTTTATTCGAAGACTGGAACTTTACATAGATTTGAGTCAGGTAATTGATAGCAACACAAAGACCCAGATTCTACTTTCAATGCTCACCCCGGAATTACATGAGAAAGCTTACGACCTATGTGCCCCGGACGACCCTAAAATCAAGACATTTGAAACCCTATCCAAGATACTTGATGAATACATCGATCCTGTCCCAGGACCATACGCACTTCAACACAAATTTATCTCACGCCTGCAGAACGAATGCGAAACAATACCAGTCTACGCAGCTACATTAAGAAAACTTACAACTAATTGCGGTTTTAAATGTAACAATTGTCAGAAATCCATAGCTGATAATTTCCTCTGCCTACAATTTATCCGGGGACTACAAGACAGTGACATCAGAACCAAATTACTTCAAAACAAAGAGACTGCAACATTCACCGACATAATACAAACCGCGACAGTGCTTGAAATGGGAAAGATTGATAATGAAACAATTTCGAATAAAAACCAGCCATTAAACGAACCCACTAACCAAATGACCACCTCAACAAGAAAACCAAATGCAAACTCAACAAAACAACGAACAAGCACTTCAAGTTACAACAAACTCAGACAATTACGAGGAAAATGCTTCAGATGCGGAAAGGGAGACCACATGGCTAATGAATGTGGGATGATGAACGAAACCTGCTACAAATGTCAAAAGAAAGGCCACATGGCTAAGGTATGCTTACAGCGTACTAAGGATACGAATCAACTAGAAGAACCTTCGTCAGACGAAGACAACGCGGCAGAAATTAACCTAATTAAATCTGAAACGACGGAAAAATACATGATCACGGTGGAGATAGAAAATAGACCATTACGAATGGAATTCGACACTGGGGCAGCACTTACCTCAATTTCAATAGACACGTTTAAGAAAATGAATATTAAAAACAAAATCTACAGAACAGAAGTCACGATGAGAACTTACACTAACGAATTGATCAAACCTATTGGAGCAGCTTACGTTACGGTCAAATACAAGAACCAAACATTTAATAGAAAAATATACATCATCGACAAACCCGTTGATTCCATTTTCGGAAGAAGCTGGATGAAAGACCTAAAACTAGACCTAGCAGACATTAACCGAATAAAAATAGAAAAATTACCCAAATTAGACGAATTACTCAAAGAATATGAATCGTCAGTCTTTCAGCCCGCTCTGGGAAAAATTCCAAACTTCCGCGCCCACCTAGATTTAAAAGAAAATACGAAACCGATATTCATTAAACCCAGACGAATACCATATGCATTAAAAAGGAAAGTAGACTATGAAATTGAAAGACTGTGCACAGAAGGGGTCATCACTAAAGTAGAACATTCAGAATGGGGAACCCCAATCGTACCTATTGTAAAACCAAACGGAAGTATACGTCTTTGCGCCGACTACAAGGTTACGTTAAATAAAGTCATTCGAGATGAACATTATCCAATTCCAATAATCGAAGACATTTTCGCAGAGATGAATGGGGGAGAAATTTATTGCACGCTGGACATCACTCAAGCTTACTTGAATATGCAAATGGATGAGGAAAGCGCGCTTCTACAAACACTAAGCACGCATAGGGGTACCTTCAAAGTTAACCGACTGATGTTTGGTGTCAAGGTAGCACCTAATTTATGGCAAAAATACATGGATAGATTACTTCAAGGCATAGACGGAGTTAAATGTTTCTTCGACGACATCATAATCCAAGGATCTACACAACAACAATTACTTCAACGTTTACAGACGGTTCTAGAAAAACTTAAGGAATCAAACTTGCGAGTCAACAAAGATAAATGCCATTTCTTTCAACACAGCATCAACTATCTAGGCCACACAATAGATAAGGACGGTCTGCACAAAAATAAGGACAAAGTCGCTGCGATCTTAAATACTACAAGACCGAAGAACACAAATGAATTGAGAACCTTCCTAGGTATGGCTAATTATTACAACAAATTTATCCTAAACCTATCCACGATTACTCACCCGCTTAATAATTTGCTGAGGAAAGGACAATCCTTCGACTGGAATGAAAACTGCAATGAATGTTTTAACAAAATAAAAAAGGAGATAGCCAGCGAAAGAGTATTAACCCATTTCGATTCTAATAAAAGCTTAGTATTGGCCACTGACGCTAGCCCAACTGGACTCGGAGCAATCCTTTCACACAGATTGAAGGTCGGTTCAGAAAGGCCAATCGCGTTCGCATCGAGGACACTTAGCGAAAGTGAGAAGAAGTACAGTCAAATCGATAAAGAAGCAACAGCCATATTCTGGGGGCTGAAGAAATTCTTTCATTATTGTTACGGTAGAAAGTTCATATTAATTACGGATCACAAACCCCTGACAGTCATATTCCACCCCCAGAAGACCTTACCCACGATGAGCACCATGAGGCTTTTCCATTACGCTCACTTCCTATCCGGTTTCGATTACGATATTGAGTACAAAACTTCAACAGCTAATAGTAATGCTGATTATTTATCTAGATTTCCGGTGGGGAAACCAACTACCTCAACCGACCAACACAGTACATTTCAGCTCGGTCAGATACATACACTAGCTATTACAGAAGAGAAAATTGCTGAAGAGACTAGCAAAGATACTGAACTGTCACAGATCCTAGATGCCCTAAAAACGGGTCGCTCAGTAAGAGCACTCGGATATACTGACTCTGACTTAACCCTACAAGATAATTGTATACTTAAAGGCACACGAGTCATGATACCAGGCTCCCTTCGCGAAGCCGTATTGAACGAACTACACGCCGGACACATTGGAATACTTAAAATGAAACTCCTTGCCCGTAGTTACGTTTATTGGAAAAATATCGACAAGGACATTGAAAATAAGGTGAAGGCTTGCCGAGCATGTCGATTGCAGCAGAACGACCCAGAGAAAGTACCGTTGCACCACTGGGAAGAAGCAATAGAGCCGTGGCAAAGAATTCACATCGACTTTGCAGGACCGATACACGGGTACCAACTACTCATAATAGTGGATGCATTTACAAGATGGGTAGAAGTTATCCCCACCAAATCGATGACAAGCGCCTGGTGTATCAATAAATTAAAAGAACTTTTTTGCATATTTGGATTACCTCATATCCTGGTATCAGATAACGGACGCCAGTTCACTTCGATGGAGTTCGAGACATTCTTAAAAGAAAACGGTGTCTCCCACCGAACCTCAGCCCCATACCATCCATCGACCAACGGTCAAGCCGAACGTTTTGTACAAATAATTAAAAAATCACTGAAAAGCATGGAAGAACAACCGGGAAATATTTATGACAAACTACTCACAGTGAAGACGCAACTACGCCGCACTCCGAATGCCTCAGGTCATGATGCATATTCTTTGATCTTTGGAAGAAATATAAGAACAAACCTAAACGTGATGTTTGGGAAAAACGCCTTCCGCCAGCGCACAATGTCCACGCACCCTGAACGAGACACAGCCAGACATTTCAAAGAGGGAGATAGGGTTCAAGTCCGATGTTATGCAAACCCTAGCCGCAAATGGGAGTTTGGGACAGTGACCCGCAGGCTAGGACGCTTGCACTACACGATCACCATGGATGGAGGGGAAGTCTGGCGCCGGCACATAAACCAGATGCTCCCTGCCCCGCTGGTGCAGCCGCAGTACACCCGAGTGAATTAAGGGGGGGAACTTGTTATATACTCTTCTTAGTTAATAATAACCTCCTTTATGTAATTGCCATGGAATCGACGAGACTACGTTTTTGATGTAAACCGTCACTCAAATAAATACCATGAATTCTATATTGATATATTTTATTTGGGAATGTAAAATAATGAGTTTTTCAAAACTTACGTACATATTCATCACTTGCTCGACAGTGAAGGAAAATATCTTGAGGAAACCCATAGGTCTCAAAATTTGTTCTGAGGCATGTGTAATAGAGATGCCACGAATATTCGGCAACTATTCGGTATTCGGCCTATTCGGACACTTTTTTGCTATTCGGCCGAATAGTCCGTACTATTCGGCCGAATACCGAATAGCAAATCATGTAAAAAATGACACGTTATTTTACTCAAAATTATGTATTTATTTCCAAATTACAACATTTTAGTAGTTAAAATTAATCAGTGGTAAGTTGTGATGGATAAAAACGAGCTTTTCAGCATTTTTTGGTAGCAAACGATTGCGCTTTTCATCATTAACATTACCAGCTTCAGAAAATAACCGCTAGATTTACTCGCAATTTAAATAAATACAAACGCGCCGTCGTCGGCCGTCGCCTGCCGCACGAACGCAACGAGAAAAACAGGTTGTGACTTGTCTTATTCGAGCTAACGCGCCCCCACCAAGCATGTCCTTGCACCAAATATTCGGCGCCGAATATTCGGCGCTTCGGCCGACAGCGTTGCCGAATATTCGGTATTCGGTATTCGGCCAATTCACTATTCGCGGCATCTTTAATGTGTAACAGACCGAGTCTGGCAATGGGCTCACCACCTATCCCCACCTATCACGTTTAGGGGTCGAATATTCTGGTGAAAAGTTTAGTATTTCCAGAAATGGAATACCTCTGCCTTATTCCGTCGAGGAAAAAAAGGCTTGAGATTATTTATTTTTATTTTTTTGTCTTAGCAGACACTATTTACCAGTGTCTGGAAGTATCTAAATACCTACAGGTATTTAGATACCACTGTACGTACTTATTTATAAGAGCCCTATCAAAAAATGCTCAGCTTTTCCCACCGAGGCATAATTCTGGGGACTGCGGTTTATACAAGATATTTTCCTTCACCGTCAAGCTAGGCACGTACTTAAATTTTTGTGAAACTTATTGGTATAGGGTCCTCACCAGGATTCGAATCAGATCCTCACATAGGCTGAATCTCAACCAACAGGTCTATCCCTTCTCTAATCTGCAATAATGAGCCTTATTATGAAATTGCAAAAGGTCACAACAATTTGCAGTAACCTCGGGATAAGACTTGTCCTACCTGGCACAAATGGTCCTAGCATTGTTTTGTAAAGATGTTATAAAATCCTTATTCTTTTCGGCGTTTTTTTTAAAATTTTTGTACAACTCAACTTTTGACGTGATAACGTCTTATAAATCGATGATCGCCGGCCGCACGTACGAAAAAGCATGACTCGAGCCGAGCATGCAACCGAGAGCGCGAAACAAGCGATAGAGAGGTACGATCGGCTTATGACGCATCTATCTCTCTTCCACTCCAGTATGCATTTTATTATTAATGTTTTCTTATGACGTTGTCACGTAAAATTATCGTCCTTAAACCGACTTTACAGCCAATTTTTTTTGTTATAAAATGTACAGGTAGAAAGAATTAGGTATACATATTTATCACTAGCTCGACGGCGATGGAATATTGTGAAGAAAATCGCGGGAGCCAGAATTGATTCTGAGACATGTGTAACATCACCCCGATGCGGCTATGGGCACACCACCTATCACGTTAAGGGGTCCAGAAATATACTGGTGAAAAATGGATATTTCAAGGAATGGAATACCTCTGCCTGCTCCCTCAGAGATAAAGCCATGGAAAGAAAAAGAATAAAACAATTACAACAAAGAAAGTCCACTTTGTCCACAGTCCTTTACGTAATCCTATTTCGTTCGGTAACAAAAACGTTTACTTCCCGCCTTAGGCAAAACATAAATCGTGGTTCCGTAACTCAATCTCTGAATTTGGGGTACGTGAGAAAATTGGGAATTTTCAGTAATTCTTCTGATACAAGAAAATCTGAACTTCCTTATTTTATATTGGTATCATCGCTAATATTGGCTTTTATTGGAACTGAAAATATTGATATAGTATTATTACTAGCGTGTAGTATATAGTAGTATATTATTAGTAATAGTATTATTACACTTCCAACTGAGTCAACAGGCCCGACAAATATATTGAATGTATGAATCTTTGTGTAAAATTTAATTTTTCTATATCTATAACCATCCTTTTCAGAGTCCGTTAATCACAGTCACATAATGACCTTTAATCCCAGCAACGCGATTAAGGATTATAATACTAAGCGAGAGCAAAGCATACATTTCGCCGATTGTATGTTTTGTAACCTTGTTTGTCTAGACATGCATCGGAATATCATTTCAGGAATTCAGATTCTTCACAAAATAAACATCTGAAATATATCACGGACAATACTTTTTATTTTATTTGCAAAATCCGAAGCTTTCGCTGTGCAGACGAACAGAATATGCCAATAGAATTTACAAATATACTCTCAAACTACAACATAAAATACATCGCCTTCATTGGCACAATGCTCACGCTCGAGACAGAGGCAAAGAAAAATAATTTATCTGCTTCAAACCAGTTGCAACCAGTTCCAGGCGGTTCAAACTGGCTCCTAGTGCCAACCGCGTCGCAGATTTATTGCAATGTTCTAACTGTGACTCTGTTAGTTCGGCTTTCTTTAGATTTATTTAACGTTGTTCTGTGTAACTTATTGATTTGTAAACTTAGTAATATTTTCGGTAGTTAAGAGCGTTGATAGCCCGGACGGTTAAAGAGCCGGCCGAAAATCAGTGAGGCTCGAGTTCAAATCCTAGCATGTACCAATGAGTTTTTCAAAAACTTACGTACATATTTATCACTAGCTCGACGGTGAAGGAAAACATCGTGAGAAAACCCGCAGGTCTCAGAATTAATTCTGAGACATGTGTAAAAGACCCGGTCCGGCGATGGGCTCACCACCTATCACGTTTAGGGGTCCAATATATCTCGTGAAATGTGAGTATATCCAGTAATGGAATACCTCTGCCTACCCCCTCGGGGATAAAAAAGGCGTGAGATTATATTAAGTTATATAGTATTATTTTCTTAATATACCTATAATACGTATATGCATGCAATCACTATTGCAAGAGAGCTCGGGAATACTCAGATTCTATTTCTGAAAGTGTAGGTACTTTCAGAAATAGAATCTGAGTAGTTTTCATTAGTAGTATTTACTAGCGGTGGTCTTGCCACTGGACAGTAATAAAATGTCGTCCTTATATATTGCAAATACAGTTGCAAATCGCGAGTCGCCGGTATTAACAAGAGCAATTGACTCTTTAATTCTATTTACAACTCTATTAGTATTGAATTAGGACGGCTATTTATTACTATTGGTAAACTGCTTGAGTATTCGATTTATTTACTTTTAGGAAGACTTTCAGGATAGCAACAACAGTTCATATTGCAATAAATATTGTCACTAATTAAAAGTGCCCGCATAACTAAAAAAAACCCTCATACACCCCAATTAGTATATTATTATGAAAAAAATATGATGACTTCGAACTTTAGTTGTGTCTAACCAGTTTTCTTAAATATCGATTAATAATAGCACGATTTCCATAGAAAGCACTAAATTCAGCTACCTACGATAATTATTTTTTTTCGAAAAATTTTACACATATTAAAAATAGCTGAAATCAATCAAGTAGTCGATCGCATAATCTGTTACATAGTATATTGTGGTTGACTACGGTTAGAAGAAAATTAAATATAAAAAGTAAAACTGTTTTCCTGCCTTCTCTACGCTGACCCTAAGTCTGTGAGCATGTACAATAGTAACAAAGGTCAATTTAATTAACACTTTCTTTTACTGGAAACATCCCTGAAACAAGTAGCCAAAAAAAACCAGCCGCGCGCTTGGGACCGCGAAGCCAAACTTCTCCCAACTAAAAAGCGTTAGCTGCAGACTCCAACAAAACGAATAAATCGTCAACAAGTCCCAACTATTTCCGCATATACTCGTAATGACTCTATTCATAACTTCCAGAATGCCATGCGAGTTCCAAGTTTTTAACCAAATGGTTAGCCGCTTTAGAGGCTCATTTCTAGATCCATTTCTAAATGTGACTCTATTTTTGTCCTCTGCGTTTGATTTTGTTTATTTTGTTAAATAATAAAAAATAAACGAACAATTCTTTTAAGTATGTTTTTATTTATGTACTAGCTGTTCCGAACCTATTACCATCATTCATAGTTCCCGTTCCCGTGAGAATACCAGAATCATATATAGCCTATAATATAGCTTTTGTTATGTAGTAATGTTAAGGTAATTCTGGTGGTCTGCATGTAATGTCAAGGCTAAACCACTGTACTAACCTGGATTAAATTCAGCTGAGATGAAAAGAGGGTCGTTTTCATGGTGGAATATGGACGAAGTCAAGGGCAAAAGTTATTTTTTACCTGTAACATGAATTCCACACCAATGCAAAACCCCGACCAAAAACTACTAGTATCACAGAATAGCTAATAGTAGTAGGTACATAAATTATGAACTAAAAGCACTAGCATCCCCAAACTTGGAACAGGAATAGAGAGAGAATAGAATTTATAATCCGTTAAGTCCGTTTCAGCGTTTGAAGTTCCTTAAATTCCCAGCAGTTGCGAAAATTCAGTCCTCGCCCTAATGTGTTTAAGATAGCGGTCATTATTCAAACTTATGCGAACACCCAAGCATTTAGTTAGGTTATAATTGAAAATTAAATTATGTAGAAGTTAGTTTTACGCCGAAAATTATGTAGGCTCCGAATCATCGAAAATTAAGGTGAAAGTGCTGAATCGACGAAATAAAAGGACGAGTATGTATCGCTTTTTGTTTACACAGTATTTGCGGAGTATTTTTAAAGTGTTATGAGAAAAGAATAAAGAAGAAATTTCCACTCGACGGCGTTGATCTTCAAATTCAATGCTTTTTTTTAAGGTATTTCCAATCGAAACCGTAAATTCTGTAGGTACTAAGTAACTGATAAACTTTGATAGTTAAGTAAGTAGGTACCAACATACAGGATGTCCCAGAAGTCAACGATAAGCCGGAAACCAGCGATAGGCCTAGTCATGAGGGTAATCAGAAAAATATAAAAAAAATTCTATGTTCTTTTTTCAAAATGTTATGAAGGTTAAAAAAATTCCTAAAAAACGGACACCCTGTAATGAACTTTCTTGTACCGTGACTGTAAATTTTTACTTTTTGAATATTTTTTTTCTGTAATGCTATAATGAATAGCCGTGCTACAATTTACAATAAAAAAAAAAATACATAACTGCCTCACTTTTAAGTAACAAGTTAAATTTGTTTCCAACATTGAATTCTAAATAATTTCATCAACCTACTTAAACCAGCTGTACTGTAAAAAAATGTATGGCTACTATTTTGGCAAGTATACTTAAAAGTTGACGCATTTAGTCTAGATTATAAAATGGTATAACACATGCTAGGTTTTGTTATAGTTGAGGCATGAAAAATGGTTTTCTCGATGAATCCGGATTCTATGCCAATCTAATTTAATGAGGTAAAATGTTGGTAAAGCAACCTTAAGTCTGCAGCTGACCTGAACTAAGCCTTTTTATCCTCTTTCTTAACCCTCCTTTAAAGTAATGATACTTAAAATAAGTTTGTGTAATATTTTTTTTATTTAATGTGGTATGACATACATCATTGTTTTACAGCATTTTTATAAGAAATGTTCAAACTGTTTTCCTCCAGCTAATATGCACGCTCTACATCTCCTTAAAAATGATCAAGCTATGCGCCGGGCGTGACGTTTGGGCGTGATATTCTTGATCGAGAAACTCTCTGACTAGACTAGATACCACATGCTGCCGTAAATATTTAGCGGCACTTCTTCTAATAAATCGGGTAGTTTATTTTGTAGGAATTCTAAATAAACATGTCCATTTATGGTCTCTGGCAGCTCAATCGGACCAATAACTGTACCGTTTAAAATGCCTGTCCACATGTTTACTTTAAAACGGTACTGTGAATGATCTTCACGCATTAGGTGAGGATTTTCCACGTGCCATTCGTGTAAATTGTGTAGGTTCATGTAACCGTCCTTTTTAAACGTTGCTTCGTCGGACCATAGAATCGTTTCAAAATCTCGGGATCTTCAGTGTGTTTTTGCAAAATCATTTGACAAAATAGCACTCTCTCTGGGTAGTCTCGGTGAAGCAAAGATTGTACTCGTTGTACATGGAATAGATGCAGACGGTTTTTTTTTCAGAATACGATGTGCACTGCTTTTAGGTACTCCAAGGCTTTCCTCAATTCAGGGCAAGAGGGGCCTTCCTTCACCAGCCATATGATCAGGGAATCGACCTTCGGATAATGATCGATGCAGATTAATAAAAACTCGGTAATCAGGATGACGCTCTAAGTTTGGGTATCTCTCGCGATACACCCTAGCTGCAGCATTGGCGTTACATAAGCATTCTCCGTAAATAAGATGCATGTTGGCGTACTCCTGTACGGTATGTCTATTAAAACCTTCATAACATTTTGAAAAAAGAACATAGTTTTTTTTTATATTTTTCTGATTACCCTTATGTCTAGGCCTATCGCTGGTTTCCGGCTTATCGTTGACTTCTGGGACACCCTGTATACAAAGCGTAACAGAAAAATTTAGTTGTGTCTAACCAATTTTCTTAGATATCGATTAATAATAGCACGATTTCCATAGAAAGCACTAAATTCAGCCACGATAATTCATTTTTGGGAAAAATTTAACACATATTAAAAATATCTGAAATTGAATAAGTAGTCGATACTGAACAAACTAATTTCAGGAATTGCGCTTATTCTGTTACATGTTGTATACAACCAGGACATAAATGACTGTCATGTTCATGACAGAGTCATCTACCAACTGCATCTATAGCCCCTCCATGATAACATGCAAAAATGTGAGTTGCACTTTCAAGGTCCTCTTCTGTAAAAAAGCATCTGACACAGACTAGAGGGCGTCAACAAGTTGTTAACACCAATTTCTCTGGTACGATTGCTCTCGTATAAACCAATAATACACCGAGTACACTCACGTATATTTTAATTGTTCACAGGAGAACCAGCAATTCGCTCAAGATACGCTCGCCTTATCATCCTCATGTCTCCAGAGCCTCCGAGGATACTGCAAGGACCTGTGCTGCAAACCATCGAAGACCGTGAGATTGAATTGGAGTGCGTGTCTGTTGGAGGAAAACCCGCTGCTGAGGTAAAGTCAAAGTCAAGTCAAAATGTTTTATTCAAAGTAGGAACTTACAAGTCAACTTATCGAACGTCATTTCAACTCCACCGCTTCAGCATGTATGGTTGAGGAGAAGAAGCCAAGCCAAATATGAGTCATCATGACCCGAATGCAACCCATGCTTATTCCGCCAGAGCGGTAGATGCAGGGATCATATTTCTCCTTTACCTTGGGAATTTCGATAAACGATTTCAATGAGTGTCTACCTCCTGAAAACTATGTAAACTACTTTTTTAGGCCTTCTGGTTATAGCAAAGCAACATTTCTTTTTCGATGTACAGAAGATAGGATAGGATACAGTCTGGAAACCATTACGCTTTTCATTTAATTTCTTAAGAGGGCATGTCTTTTACGTGTACACTTTTACTTATACATAACTAGCGACCCGCCCCGGTTTCGCACGGGTGCTAACACTGAAACCTTCCTCTTGAATCACTCTATCTATTAAAAAAACGCATCAAAATCCGTTGCGTAGTTTTAAAGATTTAAGCATACATAGGGACATAAGGACATAGAGATATAGGGACAGAGAAAGCCACTTTGTTGTATACTATGTAGTGATAGTACAAACAGAGAGATTGTTCGAAGTGAGAGTTTGGTTTCTAACTAATTCAAACAAACACAATTTTGAAAAGTGATCGGTAATTTTAAAGTCTGGTTCACCCAGATGACAAGCTGGGTACTTCAAAAGTTTAGGTAGGTACTTAATAGTGTGACGGTGAAATAAAACATCGTGAGAAAGCCAGAAAATCCCAGTATTGGTTCTGAGTCATGATGTAAACCCTAAGGCACATTGTGAGTCATAGTGTTGATTTTTAGATAGGTTCACTTCACCTCTTGTCACGCAAAAATTGTTTAAAAAAACATTTATTGTTCAGATCACGTGGGTTGACAACGATGGTGGTGTTCTAACTCAAGGAGTGATGTACACTGCTGAGCCAATGGCGGACGGTCGAAGATATACAGCCAGGTATGATCACACAATTACAATAAGATTAATTTTTTTTCAATTATCTCCAAGTAATTATAAGTACAAGACTTGGTAACTCATGGATTTTTATTTGAACCGGAACTAAGAAGAATACACTAGGAGATGGTAAGGGCTCTGACCTACCAAAGTAGATATCTCCTACAAAATTAAGACGCCTTTGCCTGATGAAAAAATCCTTATCTGACCTTTGGCAATGAGTAGTAGATTCGGGTGGCAGACTGTATCATCTGCTCCCTCATAATCTGCAAAAAGGATCGGTAACTCAGTAGAAAGCTGTTATAGTGTCATGATGATGTTATTGTTAACTATTATGTTATGAGCTAATGGAGACGAACCATATGTTTATAGTGACATCTATTTATTTTATATAGAACTAACTAAAACGCCATAGATGGCACGTGACGTCACAAGTTCTAAACCGCGCTTACGAAGTATTTAACACGAATTTATATAAATACAACTGTCCAACCCCAATCGTTAGACCGCGGTCCCCAGGCATGATCACATCGCACATGATCTTTTCTTTTCACATTGGAAGAGCATTCATCCACATTTTAAAGGCCCAAACATACCAAAACGGGTTAAAGAACCTCCTGACCTGCCTTAGATGTGTTCCAGCCTTTAAGAAACACATGTTTTGCAGGTCTGTCCTCAGTCTCCGACCTCGAAGGCATCACCACAACCAAACGTTCACATGTCAAGCGCAGAATACAGCGGACAGGACGTTCAGGGCTGCCACTATCAAACTTCAGGTTGGTACTCCTAGAAAGAGTTTAGAAATTTGACAGGCTTATAGGCTCAGCTTGCAGAATACCAGCTCGATGCAAAATTTGTGTGCAAGAAAATTTCTGTAGGTTTTGTGTCTCTGTGTTTAGTGTGTTTAAGTCAAAGATATTAAAGTAAGGATAAGTGACATTCATACTGCGCGCGTTTGAAAATTGATCCGCTTCGAGTGGCTACAACATGTACATAACTACTTACTTCTTAGCGTATTTATAGGCTGACATTTTGCGAATCCGTCATTTTGCGAATCTGACATTTTGCGATGGTTCCGATACAACAATGACGGGGAAAGATGATACGAAACGAATAATAAAGAAAGACATAGCTATGTGCCAAGAGTTGCGCTTGAAATACGACTTGAAATACAATGCGACTAAATAAAATGTGGTTAATTAACTACATTTGTCGGCCTTATTTTCCGCGCTCTAGTAACATATCTGTTGTTTTAAGTACCTATATTTACTATCCATCTTACAAGTTTTGCGTAGTTTGGGAACAAATAGCCATGTTAACCTTACTCTACTGCATGCATTTGTGTTGTCAGTTTTCTGTCTTTTCAAATTCAATTAGACACATCTTTTGGGTCTCATATAGATTGTTCGAGCCGAGAAAAGGAAAAAGAAAAAATATTCGTTGAAACCACACCTGATTTTATCGTCCATTACAAATCTCATAGATAACGTAACGTTTATAGAAAACGACCACTCTATTTCCATAACTGGACATTAATGGCCTCCAAAAATGAGATAATTTGATGCTCCGATTAAACGCACATTTATTTAAGGCTTTATGGGGGAAGTTCGCTGCGGAGGCTATTCGACTTGCATAATTTTTATATTAAAGGTAGATACGGGTGAAAAGTGGGAGTGGGTACTCGTTCAAGTGCTAAATTGGTTGGAATTTGTTATCGTACGTTCATTCATCAAGCTTGGAAACTCGTAAGAAATGTTTTACTGGGTATCAAACAACGCAAAAACAAAAGGAGCAGTTAGCGCTGCGTTTAAAAAGCCCGCTACTAATGAGTTATTCAAAAACTTAAGTACATATTTATCACTAGTTCGACGGTGATGGAAAACATCTTCAGGAAACTCGCAGGTCCCAGAATTTTGAGGCATGTATAGCATTACCCCGGACCGGCGACGACACCACCTACGTTTAGGGGTCCAAAATATACTGGTGTAAAGTGGGTATTTCCAGTAATGGAATACCACTGCCTACCTCCTCGGGAATAAATGGCGTGATCATAATTTTTTCACTAAGGAAGAGGAATCTGGTATAGGCGCCATTAACAAATCGTAATGATGAGCTAAAACTGTCTTTTATTACATTACTAGCGACCCGACCCGGCTTTGTTCGGGTGCAATGCTAATACTAAAACCTTCCTCTTGAATCATTCTATCTATCAAAAAAAAACGCATCAAAATCCGTTGTGTAGTTTTAAAGATTTAAGCATACATAGGGATATAGGGACAGAGAAAGCTACTTTGTTTTATACTATGTAGTGATGGCATTTGTGATAGTGATGATATGTGATAGTGATGATAATTCTATAGTCAATCTTCACCGTGGATTGAAAGGTTGGGTACTACTTATTAGAATTTTAACTTAGCCTGTTAAACCACAAGAATGAGACACAATAGGATTATTAACCTTGTCCTTTAGTGATCGCTAATTTTTTACTGGTTATTTTTACACAGAGAACCAAACAGAATACAAAATGCGTTCTATAGCGATAATACTGAAATGCGTCATTGGTTCAAGTATCGTAGAAAGAAAATTACAGATATCCACATACCTACCGCAGTTTTTATTGATCTTTCTAAGGTAATTATATACGCAGACGTTTAAAGAAAAAAGTTTCTTTCTCCTAAATTATTTTTTTCCAACCTCTTTGTAATATACGATATAATATTTAGAAACATACAGTCATTTTCGAGAAATGAACTCGCGCACGTTCAAGCGCTCCCAAACACCCAATTAATATTCCAGAACGAAAATTTCAAAAACACATCGCGTTTGAACACATAAATTAGTACATAATCCAACCTACCAATAAACAGATACGGGGAAACGAGGAAACGTAACGAAATAAAGAAACAGACGGTCTGAAAAAAAATCTGAACCGCAATTTTGTAGGTACGTTTCTGGAAAATTTCGCCGATTCGGCTTATAGCCACCGCCAGCGTAACGTGGACCGTCAAAGTTAACACAATTGCCTGTAATTCGTTTCATTGGCTAAAGGGTATTAGGGTAGGGGAGCTCCGTTAATGCTGGGCGGGGTTTTTATACTGGAAAAGTGAAAATAAGAGGGCTGTGGGCTTCTAATTTTGTGACAACACGTCTAGGGGAGTCAGCAAATCCTTTACGTCAGCGGGTCGTTGAATATTTTTTATACAATATCTTTTTGCATTGCTAAAATGTTCTCGTCATTTCTGAAGAGCGTTTTTGAATTGTATTTCTAAGAATATACGAAATTAAAAAGCTAAAAGCTTGTGTTTAGGAAAATTTCACAAAGTTTGAAATTGTGTAGGTGAACAACGTGAAGAAACGCAAGCCCTAGAATAGAACCTCTGCCTACCCTTTGTGGGGTTTAAGGGTGAGCATATGTGTTTTAATTTTTGGCTTTAAATAATTGTTTTTATAGCATTTCTAAAATAAATGCAATTACTTTTTTTAAATAAAAATAAAACAAGTACTGCTCTTTCAGTAAAGAAAGCTCCCGACTAGAGGGTAAGTACTTCATTTAAACTAATGGGATTTCTCGTATTCTCAAAAAAAAAATATTTCCTACTAATATTATAATTGTTACAGTTAGTATTTAAGATGGTTGTAATTCAAACGTCAAACGGATTTAGATGAAATTTTGCAAACAAATAGTTAATAACCTAGATTGACACAGCACAGATACGGAAAAACATTGCTCCTATGAGAGGCAATAGCCTATGAATAGTACGCAGGCGAAGAACTAGTACCCTGTAAATGACATTACATTGGTCAACTTAGTAGAACACACTCATATTAAGTAATTATTTACTTATAATGTGGGACAAAAAAAAGACATATCACTACATAGTATAAAACAAAGTCGCTTTCTCTGTCCCCATATCCCTATGTCCCTATGTATGCTTAAATCTTTAAAACTACGCAACGGATTTTGATGCGGTTTCTTTTAATAGATAGAGTGATTCAAGAGGAAGGTACTTGTATTAGCATTGCACCCGTGCGAAGCCGGGGCGGGTCGCTTGTAGTAGATAATATCTTCTTAGAAGTTTTTGATTATTCTAGTTTCTTTTTATTTGAGGGAAAAAGCAGCTCTATAATATTACATTTAAGTATACAATCTCTTTTGTGTACAGAAGCAAACACAGCTTTAATGTATTGCGTTAGCAAATATGTTGCTCAAACTTTACTGTAACAAACAAAGTGAAAGTTCATGAAGTAATAGAATAATTCTTCTTTAAAATTAGTGTGTAGGTATGTACTTAAAAAAAAATTTAGTTTCATAATCTATTGAAGTTATAACATATAATAATAATAATAATATAATCTCACGCCTTTTTTATCCCCGAGGGGGTAGGCAGAGGTATTCCATTACTGGATATACCCACATTTCACGAGATATATTGGACCCCTAAACGTGATAGGTGGTGAGCCCATCGCCGGATCGGGTCTGTTTACACATGTCTCAGAATTAATTCTGAGACCTGCGGGTTTCCTCACGATGTTTTCCTTCACCGTCAAGCTAGTGATAAATATGAACGTAAGTTTTTTTTTGAAAAACTCATTGGTACATGCCAGGATTCGAACCCGAGCCTCACTGATTTTCGGCCGGCTCTTTAACCGTCCGGGCTATCACTGCTCTAACATAACATAGTTATAACATGACTATCGCAAACATCTAAACTTAAAGGAAAAGACTTTTTTTTAATAAATGTCAAACTTCAAACTATAAATTTAATGAAGACTCCTTTTCGTTAAAGTCATGCAAGTGTTTCTAAACCCATTGAATTTTACGATAAACTCTATAAAGAGGATGTATAAAGAGCTCTTATCGCCGTTGCATCGGCTTTGTTAGTTTAATTCCCTCACTATAAGGCTCACTACTTATAAGGTTTCGTCTAGACGAAGCGCCAAGGTATTATTTTCTCGGGAATAAAACGTTTTAAGTGAATAGTCGCCTTTACCACAAAGTGTTTAAAGTTAGGTCGTTGTGTTAGGAGTAGGTACTAGGGCACCCTGCTTATTCCCGTTCCTGTGGGAATTTAATAAAAATGCTTTATAGTGCTTACTTACGTCATAAAACCTTTGAGCATAATTTCATGCTTCAGACCCAGTGGTTTCGGGTGAGCGTTTATTTATCAGCCAGTCAGTTTTTTTTTTATACACAGATAAATTAGACATTGAAAAAACCTTTAACCAAAGACGTTCAAAGAAAAAGTTTCTCTCTCCTATAGACTGCTAATGTTCTAAAGACACTATGGAAACCACTTCAACCAAAAATCGGGACGCGGGGGGCGAAGTTTGAGATGACGTACTAAATTTCAATCAATTTAGCAATAAATATAAATATATAATCTCACGCCTTTTTTTTTTTTTTTTTTTTTTATCCCCGAGGGGGTAGGCAGAGGTATTCCATTACTGGATATACCCACATTTCACGAGATATATTGGACCCCTAAACGTGATAGGTGGTGAGCCCATCGCCGGACCGGGTCTGTTTACACATGTCTCAAAATTAATTCTGAGACCTGCGGGTTTCCTCACGATGTTTTCCTTCACCGTCGAGCTAGTGATAAATATGTACGTAAGTTTTTGAAAAACTCATTGGTACATGCCAGGATTCGAACCCGAGCCTCACTGATTTTCGGCCGGCTCTTTAACCGTCCAATTTACCAATAGTATTTAAATAACGTTTCGCGCTCGGCCAATCAGAAAGCTCACGTATTATTCTACTTTTGAATCTGCTCCATTAGTGACGGACTAGTGAAGTAATCATATACTACACAATCGATATCGATAAATGCTGCAACCTTAGGAATAGCACACAGTTTGTCAGTTTGGTATATATTTGCATGTAGAAGAAGATTGAAGTATGCAGTCAGGCTTAAGATGTTTAGAGGAAATTGTGGAATGTGTTCATGGAATCCAATTTTCAGCCTTGCCTGTAGGTTAAACCTATTTTTTTTTGAGGTTGGTATCTCTTGTAAATCTGAAAAACATTTTTAATTTCAGTTCTATATTTGATAAAATATATAAATTTTATCGACATAAAATCATTGATCTATCTTATATTTTATATTTTTTGTCAAGCACTAAGGAAATATTAATGGATAAAAATACAAATATTTTTCGTGGTGTAGTTTGAATAGGAAAATACTGACTGGTGATAGGTAACGCCTGTATAGGATTTCTGCGAATTTACTGAGGTTCCGCACCACACAACGACGAAAGCGGGCATATTTTTGTTAAAACCGAGAGCTTGTTTCGATCTGACTTCCAATATGTCATTGTGTTGTCAAACCAGCGGTGAAGTCTCAACACGGTTTGTCAACCGAGTGTTGGCGAGGATTTCCTAGGCCGAGCTTTCCTACATTAGCACTCTATAGGAAAGATAATGATTTTCTTCCAACCTCTTTGCCTTTAACCTTTTGCCCGGAATTTCATTCCTGTTCCGGGATTAATTTGATTAATAATTAATTAATTCAAACATGCAATCTACCTAAAACTTCATAAACACAATTATGTCATACTTCTCATTAAATAAATCTTTAACCTATTCCATGTACTTAATATCTTATTTACTTTCTTATTTATTAACACAATTTTTATTTTATTAATTATACTATCTTATTTATCTACACAATATTTATTTATTTTATTCAGTCTGTCTGCATTGTCTTTTGAGTTCCATTCATACCATATACAATACGTTTTACGTTTTGTATATGGTATGAATCAAAGTAAAATATAATAGGGCATAGAGGGGACAAAGCTAGGAAAATTTGAAGCCAAAAGTTATTCCAAGTGGAATAAGTCTAGTACAATTACGACCGCATGACAGCTCGCGTTCATACTAACTGACATGATGCTTGAGCTTCAAACATGCTTCAAAGTTTTGTATGAAAATATTCCCAATGCCCCCTCTATGTCCTATTATATTTTAATCTCTTTGGTATGAATGGTCTTAACGTTTTACAAAGTCATTTCCCTAGTCCCTCGGATACGCAAATAATCAATACAATAAAGTTATATATAAAAATCTTTTCAACACACTTGCTCATAAAGTGGCTCTAATTTCACTGCAATTAGGCACATAATGACACCTATAATCAAACTGAGACTTTTTGTTTGCTATTATTCACTAGTGAGTTATAGATTTTTTTTTTCAATTTTGTTGCTAGAGTTGCTTTGTTCTTAAAAAAGTTTCGATACAAAAAAGATCGTATTCAATCGTACTAATAAATTAATACACAAATATGGCTTGCTCATTTCATGCAACTTCGTATTTAAATAGATCATTTCAACTTGTACGTGTTTAATAAACAAAACTTTCACTCAAATATAACTTTGGTTTTCTCTGTAAAAACTTTAAATACCCCATTTTGTACGTGGCTAAAACGCTATCCACGACAAACCAAAGAAAAAGAAACCTAATTTTTTTAGTCCATGGCCGATCGCCATTGTAAGATGCGAGCGCATAGGAAAACGAGGCTGTATGGGCCTAGATCCTTTTGCCTTTTCCAAATTATATAAATAAAAAATTGGAAAACCAATTAATTTTCCCCGCCATTGCGAATGATTATTTTAAAATGATTTTTTAGTATTATTTATTCACAAGTGTGTTGAAAAACGTCGTATGATACACGTGTGTATTGATGATTACCGTCCTCGGCTCTCTTATGACCCTCGCCTACGGCTCGGGTCTCAATGGCGCCTCAGCGGTAATCACCAACTTTACTCACTTGTACCATAATGTACTATTTTTCTACAACTTTCGCGTTAGCATAAAACATCTTTCCTTATATTCTAATTTTAAACATCCCGCCAAACCCTACACTGCCATTGGAACATTTCAAAGTAGAAACAAAAACCTATCAACTTTTCGCAAAAAACAAATAGACAACTCCAATATCTGGTTCAAAGCATCGGCTGCGAAAGATTAGCGACACCCGCTCTCCCGTTTATCCCGGTTAAAAAGAAAAGGACAACAGACAGCGTTATCGAAGTTTCCCCTGGAAAGGAAATGTTTGCGGTTTTTCTGGGCTACCACAGTGTTTCGATTTTTATTCTTCACTTTGTAGTTCTGTATAGTCGGTGGCGTCGAAATATAATTTTCTTTGTGTATTTTATTTTCATCTAAAACATTAAATAAAGTGCAAGACCTCTCAGAAAAGTTTATTTATTACTAAAATGTTTTAAAAACTATTTATTCTAAGGATTAGCTAAGCTATTTAGAAACGAAATAACAGAAAATTCGTCTGTCACGGTCTCCCACATTGTTCCACTTTGGAGAACATGTTTTATTTGTAAATATTATAAATTTATGCCCATTTTAAATAAATTTTATTCGAATTTTATTATATTCTTTCAATCGCTGTTCATATATTGGTTCAGCATGAAAATGCAACCAGCTTGGTTCACACTCTTGGTATTTCACATGGTTTTTGTAGAAAATCCTAAATTACCTTTTATTTCCATAGATAAGTTATTATTTGAATTCAATTACGGAAGAAACTGGCCAACTTAATTAAAATTATAGCAACATCATCCTATTTCCATCCTATATTATGTCCTACGAAGATACAGAGCACTTACTAGTAGTGTTAAAGTAAGTAGTAGTAGTATAATCTCACGCCTTTTTTTTTTTATCCCCGAGGGGGTAGGCAGAGGTATTCCATCACTGGATATACCCACATTTCACGAGATACATTGGACCCCTAAACGTGATAGGTGGTGAGCCCATCGCCGGACCGGGTCTATTTACACATGTCTCAGAATTAATTCTGAGACCTGCGGGTTTCCTCACGATGTTTTCCTTCACCGTCGAGCTAGTGATAAATATGTACGTAAGTTTTTGAAAAACTCATTGGTACATGCCAGGATTCGAACCCGAGCCTCACTGATTTTAGGCCGGCTCTTTAACCGTCCGGGCTATCACTGCTCTTAAAGTAAATTTATTTTAATTGTGTTATATTATTATTGTTTATACTTTTTTATATGATTTTAGTTTGTATGTGATTATGTGTAATTATTAAAGAAATATTTATGGCCTTTTTCGCCTGAAAAACAGGGTATCCTAGTTCAGGCACAAGTAATATTTGTGTTCTGTAGTAAGTTTTGTGCATGTTACTGTATTTTATTTTGTAACATAGTTCAAGAATAAAGTTTTATTATTATTTATTATTATTATTATTATTTATAATAATATCATAAGTTACTGTTAAAGTGCGTTTGTTAGTTAGTTAATCGACGAGATTTTTGCACATATACAGTTGAAGTACTAGGAAGTGATATTTCCATTTCACAATGCGGACGCATTCGCGGGAAAAAGCATGTATTGTGATAGATTACGTAACTCTGAGTTATTCACTTCCCATTTCGAGATCGCAACGGTTTTCCGACCAACAGTACCACTGTATGTTGTTGCGCTTTTGTGTTACGTTTGAGATTGTGTTCGTATCTTCCATTTCTGTTTGCTTCAAGAAATATGGCTACATCAGTTCTTATATCCTACAGCGTTGTATTGTCCTGGCCAGGACAGTCTTTGTATTCTGTATCTTCTGAAAACTCCCTTGTATTGGTTTATGCCTTAGTAGCAATAATTTCAAGAGCAAGTCGGTCCGTGTTTTAGTTGGTAGTGACCGTTTGCGTTTTGATTCCGGCTTGGAGCTATATTTATGTGCATGTAGCCATGAACATGTATTTCCGCGTTTGGTTGTTTAATATTTATTTAAGTTTGCTTATCAGTTATTTAGTATTACAGGCTCTGTCTAGTTTGGGACTAAATAAGTGTGTGTAAGTTCTGTTACCACAATTAATTTCAACTGATGTTATAGAAATTTAATAGTTCAATAAAGTACTGGTTTTAAACTATTTATTTTTACAAGATTAAGATACTTATTGGAGTGTTGGAGTACATCTTATTTTAAGTTTGTTTTATAAAACACCGTTTAACAGTTTAGCGGGGAAATAGTCGGCCGTCCGTAATTTAAGTAAAATGTCATTAAAAGTTTCTGTCAGTTTCCGAATCAAAAGTCTTGCTTGAATTACAGAAGTTTGTGTAATCGACTGTGAAATACTATAATATAAATTGTACCAAATGGAATTGCGTCATTTGTGTTTACTTTTTGAATTTAGTTTATCTTTTTATAAAGTTCTTATACATGGTCATTCTAAATAAAGTGCAAATATTTAAATATTTAAAAAAATATGAGAAAGTATTTTCAGCATTAATTTTTATTTTTCATACACTACTTTACCAGATAACATCGATTATTTCAAAAAATAAAAAAAACCAGTACGCTGTAGGTACATAAACAATACACGCACATTATAACCAATCAAAAATTGCGCAAAAATATCAAAATAAATAAGTAAAGGCGTTTTAGTGCGGTAGTGAGCGCTTATGCAAAGCATGTTTACAATTTTTTTTTTAGGATAACAAAACAAGAAAAAAACTATAATTGTTAATTCTACCTCTGTTACATATTCGTACCCTTAACATATTAAAATTCTCACTTGATTTAAAATTACTTTACATATTTATAAAGAAAAATGATTAAATTTGTGAAATGTCCACAACCAAATTCATAATTTTCCCCAAAAACTCTTGAACATGACATAAACCTCACGAACAATGCTTAACGAGCCCTTACTTAAGTCTTATCACAAAAATCTATTTGAACCAGATATATATATATATATATATATATAATCTCACGCCTTTTTTTTTTATCCCCGAGGGGGTAGGCAGAGGTATTCCATTACTGGATATACCCACATTTCACGAGATATATTGGACCCCTAAACGTGATAGGTGGTGAGCCCATCGCCGGACCGGGTCTGTTTACACATGTCTCAGAATTAATCCTGAGACCTGCGGGTTTCCTCACGATGTTTTCCTTCACCGTCGAGCTAGTGATAAATATGTACGTAAGTTTTTGAAAAACTCATTGGTACATGCCAGGATTCGAACCCGAGCCTCACTGATTTTCGGCCGGCTCTTTAACCGTCCGGGCTATCACTGCTCTTAACCAGAAATATCATTATTAAAAACGTCGATCAGAACTTAATTGTCTGGCTTAATACGATTACGTTTTTTCCCCACCAAAGTGGGGACGTTATGAATATTAAGGGCCTATTACACTTTAAAAGACGCGCCCTTCCCTTAGGAGATTTAATGTATTCGTTTTTCTGCCTTACAAATTTTTGGGCCATGGGTTTATTCAAGTTGACTCTTTATTTCTTCTGCTTAATACATCTCATTATTTTTAAAGCTTTGATTTCAAGAATGGAACAACTAAGGCTTATTGTATTTTTAATAATTAATAATAATAAATTGTGGGACACAATTTAACGCACGGTTATTCGGTCCCAAACTAGGCAGAGCCTGTACTATATATGGCTACTAAACAACTCTTAAGCGTACATAAATAAATAAATATTAAACACCCAGACACAAAGCCAACAGACAAGTTCATGCACACAAATGTTGACCTCAAGCGGGAATCGTGTGCGAAATGTATTTTGTACGTTTAGCACCACAGAATGGTCTCCTAGTTTGGGTACAAAATCGGTGTGTACTTGTTTCCCCCCATTATTTGTTACTAGCGGTTCTGCACGGTTTCACCTGCGTAGTTCCCGTTCCCGCTGGAATACGGGAATAAAATATGGTTTTCATACCTTCTATTCGAAAAGTGACGTTTTGGTCCTCAAAAAAAGGGAGCAAAGTAAGTCTTTTCTGATAGGGTTTTTATAAGTGCGAATAAAAGTGTTTTGAATTTAGAATTAAAAATATTCGTCAACATTCTTAGCCAAAGAGATTAGCAAAATAAGTTTGCATTTTAGGTTGGCGCCACTGTAGCTTAAGTACTATAACAAAACATTAGTGGCTGAATAGCGTTCGATGGTCGTGCCACACTGTCAGAAAAATTGCTGTGGTGTGTGGTGGTGAAGTGGTGTTATTTTTCACAATTTACATTTTATTTTACGCCAAATTTTCGAATTCCAACATCAAATTGTTTGTATCTTTTATATTTTAAACTGAATTCAAGTAGCAGTGATAGTTGAACACCGGAAAATATTGAAAAAAGAAGCAAACAATGCCATCAATATTTTTTTCTCATAGAGAGGTATGAAAAGCAGAGTGTATCATTCGGTCGCTAAATTATTTTTACCTTGGGCTACGTACTTTAAACCCCTCACTTCGTTCATGATTCTACATTAGAATCCCTGACTACGTTCGGGATTCTATCCTAGAAACTGTTCGTGATTTAAAGAAACGCCCTCGCCGTAAAAATATCGTTTTGCTCCCTTATGACACAATCTACTATTATGTTACTCGGGGATATTTTAGCTTTCTATTGGTGAAAGAATTTTTTAATTTGGTCCAGTACTTTTTAAGTTTATTCGTAACAAACATACAAAAATATAAAAATAAAAATCTTTCCTATTTATAATATTGGTATAGATTATTGATAGATGACTAACTATGACTTTCATTTCAGGTACAATATGCGCCAAAAGTAAGAGTATTTATGAAAGCTGGGGTCAAAAACGGACGGATACAGGAAGGTGACACCTTAGTTGTAGGTTAGTAAGTTTCTGTATAATATATTGGGTTCGATTCTGACAGCAACTAAACTTATTTTAATTTAGTCATGTCTTTGTCTTACCACGTCTTACCTCACAAAAAGAAAGGGATAGAAGATGACCTACCGGATTTTGTCCTGTCAGAGGCTGTCTGTCTGTTTTAGTCGTGGCTTATTTAATTGTGCACTAAACACGTTATGAAATGCCTTAGTTGGCAGGACTAAATATCTCTCTTCTGTTTTCTTTTTGTTGGCTAAGATAGGTTACATCCTACCTATTGTTTTGATGAATGTAAATGAGTGTTTTACAACCTGTTTTGTTTACAGGTTGCCAAGGCAATGCTAACCCGAACAATCTTACATACAAGTGGTACATCAACAACGAGGCATTGATTGGTAGCGAAAGCAATCAACTGGTAAGCCCTTTTTTCAATATTAATATAGATTATACATTAGAATAACAATTCTAATGTATAATCTATATTATAGGTTGAGTAAAAGTAATGATTCATTTAACTCCCTTTTACGTGAAATAGAAACATGTACAACAATTAGTATAATTATGAATGTGATAAAAATATGATGCCTTCGCACTTTTAGTTGTAATTTTCTTAAATAAAGAGCAATAATAGTAGAGTTACCATAGATATCACTAAATTCAGCTACGCTAATTCATTTTTCGGAAATTTAACACGTATTAAAAATTTCTGAAATCGATTAAGATTCGATACTGAACAGACTAGTTTCAAGAATTGCGCTTATTCTGTTACATAATATTGTATGTTTATAATTCATCGAAGGAAGTCGCGCGTATCCACTAAGTACTAATTATATATAATCTCACGCCTCTTTTTTATCCCCGAGGGGGTAGGCAGAGGTATTCCATTACTGGATATACCCACATTTCACGAGATATATTGGACCCCTAAACGTGATAGGTGGTGAGCCCATCGCCGGACCGGGTCTGTTTACACATGTCTCAGAATTAATTCTGAGACCTGCGGGTTTCCTCACGATGTTTTCCTTCACCGTCGAGCTAGTGATAAATATGTACGTAAGTTTTTGAAAAACCCATTGGTACATGCCAGGATTCGAACCCGAGCCTCACTGATTTTCGGCCGGCTCTTTAACTATAAGTACTAATTACTTTGAGTACTAATTTAAATTAAATATTTAGGTATATTTCATACTTATGTTTCTTTGTGTCTCCTTCATTTTCCTTCGCTCCACTCCAGCCTTACCTTGGCGTCATATTAATTTTACAAGCAAAAATTTACATGTCCGTAAGACGCTCTCCGAAATACAGGAAGCGGGTGTTTTCAAATTTCTTCCTGGCACTACCAACACCTGCAATATGCATTTTACATTAGCCCCGTTCACGTAGCAGAGAGAAGTTTCTCGAAAATATGACTAGCGGAGCACTAGAGAAGAAATTGAAGCAGTAACAAAGCGGTGATTATAATCTACTAGCGACGGGGGACGGGGAATCACTCTATCTATTAAAAAAACCGCATTAAAATCCGTTGCGTAGTTTTAAAGATTTAAACATACATAGGGACATAGGGATATAGGGACAGAGAAAGCGACTTTGTTTTATACTATGTAAAGATGATAATACAATCTCTACATAGTATAAAACAGAGACGCTTCCCGCCTACGCCGTGACGATTTCGATACGGTTTTCATTAATAGAAAGAGCTACAAGACAAGTTATTGTATATAATATAAACCGGAATAAAACAAGGGCGGGTCGCTAGTTCATTATAAAAGGCTTAATTGATGTCTTTGACAATACTTAGGTATACCTAACAACTTTACCTAAGTGTTTGACGTAGCCAGCTTCGGTATATATAATATGTAAACTAAATAGGTATTACAGAGATTATTTCAGACCAATACTAATGATTGTAAATTACACATAAAATACTATATTTAGTATTGAATAGTATGTAGATATTTTCATAAACTAAAATTAGATTATTCTAAATACTTATACGTTACGCTTTCACGGCCAAACCACTAAACCGATTCAAACAATTCTTACCAACTATGTATTACGTTACTGTATCATATACTTTGTTTCAGGTCATATCAAACATTTCACGGAAATACAATGAAGCGACAGTGAAATGTGAAGTGTACAATCAAGTTGGAAAGAGTGCTGACACTAAAAACTTAGAAGTCACATGTAAGTATCACCTACTTGGTCAGAATGCTGCTGCACATTCATGGTATTTTTTTTACCGTCCCAAATATTTACGTAACTTTGCCATGCCTTGACCAATTATTGAATACTAGCTACCCACCCTCGGCTGAGGTTTGTATGGTACTAGCAACGCCCCGCGGCTTCACCCGCGTAGTTCCCGTTCCCGTGAGAATACAGCTTTGAGTATTAAACCAACCGGAGACGCCACTAACAGGCGTTCCCCTGTGCCAAAAAGAAGTGTCGGTCAACGATCATACCTGTTATATACAACTAGTTTTTTTTAGTTCACGGAGTGCTCGGATTGGTGAATGTATTTGTGTGCATCTGGTTCAAGCTAGTGTTTAATTGTTTTGTCAAAAAATGCGTTTGTGTTAACTTTATTTGTGTGCGTTTCCTCGTCCCCCGCGCAGGAATTGGCAGACTTTTTATATATAATATGGGGATAAAATATAGCCTATGTGTTATTCTGATGTATAAGCTATACAATATGTATCAGAAAGGTGAAATAATATTGAAGGGTGTATATGTATATCGTGTAACGAAATACCTAAAAAAATATCAGATCTAATATAGCAACTTTTTTCTTTCATATAAACTTAATAATTACTTTTTATGTGTGAATTTTGGCCAGCCCTAAGATTGAATAATAAAAGCGTACGGGCTCCCTACGCGCTAGTGTCGTTGACCGTAGTAGTGGTAGGTAGCGTAGGTAACGCAGCTGATCGCTCGCGCCGAGCGCCGGTCGCCGCCCGCGCCTTAACATACCTACCTCTTTTATTCTAGGGTAAATGTTATTGGAAATAATAAATGTTATTAATAGCAGTAAGCATTTATTAAAAAAAAATTAAAGGTAAAAACGTAGTTTTTATTCAATAATAAATTTAACTGATCAAAAAATTGACATTAATTAAACAAGTAATACCTACCTACATACTAGTCATGTAGTTTCATCCAACTTTTACACTTTGGGATTTGGGTCCGACCTACTATTGGTTTACACACACATTAATACCGCACAATGACTCAAAATGTCCACCCGTGCGCAGTTTGTACCACCGCGCCGCAGGTCTCGGTACCACGAGTAGGCGTACAGGCGCGCGCGCGACCTTGGGGGGTTTGAGCGCGGAACAAACCAGCCTCGCGCGGAGGCAGACACCTGACAAATTCTCCCGAAGCAGCTGAAGGATAGCATCCGCTGCTCATCCAGCGGTCTACCTTCGGCGAAGCGCACGTGACACAGCTCCCTAACTCGACTGATATTGCCATCAGGAGCACCGACACCAAGTCATTTCATAAGATTCACTTGAATAATCGTGAGACACTGTAACGACTGTTGCGAGTCATATTCTTTGATTATAACACGTCTTCACTCGTTGATAGATAGGAAGCAACTAAGTTCATTGATTTGAAAATGAAAGAATTTGCCGATTTTCTAAAATTTTGTTCTAGGGTTCAGTTGAAAATTAAACATAAACCTATGAAGATAAAAGACGTAAAAATAATTTTAAGCGATACAATGATAATGAATCAATTAATTACATAATTTACTTTTCTCAATTGTGAAATAATAATAACGTGAAATAAGGTAAAAGACTTAGAATTAGTAATATTTTTTAAAACATACGGAACCACTCAATAAATAGAGGGTGGAGCTAGACTCTTTAATAATGCCGCCGACGGCCCTTTGACCTTTGCGCAGTGTCCTTATTGGCCAAAAAGGAGCGCGCGGACGTTTCTAGTGATCAATGGATTTTTCATTGATCTAAGACCGCAATCCACGTGGACTACAAAATTCTATCAAAGACTAATAATGTCAGATATTTACGTAGGTAAATTAGTAGGTTTTCTTTAAAACTATGGGGAAAAAAATAATAATGATGGAGTATTATCGGGCCTGTTGGCTCAGTTGGTAGTGACCTTCAGAACCGGAGCTCGCGGGTTCGATTCCCGCTGAACAACATATGTTGGCCTACAGTTGTGTGAATGAACATTTTTGTGGGCTTCGTGACTGGGTTTTCAATAATTATTTAAGTATATCTATTAGTTATTTAGTACTCATAGTGTAGGCTCTGTCTAGTTTTTTGTAGGTAAAAACACGATGTCTTATCTGTACCATGTTTAGTCACTTAATAGAGAGTTCAACAGCATTTAGCAGCTGATTTAAGGGTTGAAAATGATTTTTTTTAATGATAACTTCCACGTCGTTTTACTCCAAATTTATAGTATATATTAAACAAGAGACATTTTTCCCGAACTGTATATAAGCTACTTTATATGACCCTTAATTATTATTTCACCTTTCTGATACATATTGTATACTGTAAAGTTTCATCAAAATCGTTTCAGTAGTTTTTGCGTGAAAGAGGAACAATCATCCATCCATACATCCATCCATACAAACTTTCGCATTTATACATAATATTAGTATAGGATATAAAAACCTCCCTTGAGTTACTCTATCTATTAAAAAAACGCATCAAAATCCGTTGAGTAGTTTTAAAGATCTAAGCATACATAGGGATAGACAGACGGGAAGCGTCTTTGTTTTATACTATGTAGTGATGATTCTCCAGTTTTACATAAATTTTATGAGCGGAGCGGTGATAACCCGGACGGTTAAAGAGCCTGCCTAAAATCAGTGAGGCTCGGGTTCAAATCCTGGCATGTACCAATGAGTTTTTCAAAAACTTACGTACATATTTATCACTAGCTCGACGGTGAAAGAAAACATCGTGAGGAAACCCGCAGGTCTCAGAATTAATTCTGAGACATGTGTAAACAGACCCGGTCCGGCGATGGGCTCACCACCTATCACCTTTTATGGGTCCAATATATCTCGTGAAATGTGGAACACCTGTACCTATTCCAGTAATGGAATACCTCTGCCTACCCCCTCGGGGAAAAAAAGGGCGTGAGGTTATATTATATATTATTATTTATACCTAGTGATGATTCTCCAGTTTTACATAAATTTTAAGATCTACCATATCTCGTAATGTCTGACTCTCAAAGTGTACTGGCAATTAAACAATTTATATTTAAACAATGCTAACTTAACAACTCCTAACCATTAACGCCCCATTCATGCTATTGTATAGGGACTCTTATATCAAGTAGGTCAAGTGAGAAAGAGCTAGCAAATTATACCTTACACTGTGACAATAGTACTTATTTGCAACACAAAAAAGTGAACCGTTTTGTTGCTTGAAGTGTGGTAATTGGATTACTAGGAGTTTTTTGATTGCATTACAATTAAATTTTTAAAATAGCGTAGTTATAAATTTTACTAGCTAACTACATGTATTTACCTAAATCTATATCATTACATAGTATTACATAGTATAAAACAAAGTCGCTTTCTCTGTCCCTACATCCCTATGTCCTTATGTTCCTATGTATGCTTAAATCTTTAAAACTACGCAACGGATTTTGATGCGGTTTTTTTAATAGATAGAGTGATTCAAGAGGAAGATTTTAGTATTAGCATTGCACCCGTGCAAAGCCAGGGCGGGTCGCTAGTAATATATAAAATGATAAGGTGACTGACTGTTTGGTGATATATCAACGCACAGCCTAAACCGCTGGGTCTAGAGACTTGAAATTTTGCACAAAGGTAGCTTATACAGTGTAGGCATCCACTAACAAAGGATTTAGTAAAATTCAACCCCAAAGGGGGTTAAATAAACTTGCGCGCTCCAAGCTATAAATTATTTAATAGGTCTCAAAATCAATATAACCTCTAAATAATACCTATATAATTTTCGTTTCTTCGGTTTATAAATTGTTGATTCATAGTACGTAAGTACTTAGGTAAGTCTGAATGCGATAATTCCCACTGAGCCAATTTAAGGGAATTTGATAGTCTTATCGTTAATAGGAGCTATAATATAAACGAAATTAATTATAATTAAACTCGTTTGAAATTAAGACTCATTTGTGAGAGACCATTTGTAGGCCTAATATTTGAGTAGAATATTATATTATGTGCTTACCTGAAATAACATTATAAATTTTACGAGTAATTCTCTTTATTATTTTGAGTGGGAATGAAAATACGCTGAAAGTGATCATGGAAATGATATCTTAGTACTCTGTACCTGATCCTATATTGATATAATATTATTTCGCTGTCTAACAAAAAACTAGTTTTTGAAAAACTGATTCAGGTACCGATTTTAAAAATTCTTTCACCAAAGGAAAGCTACATTATCAGGGAGTAACATATTAGGCTATTTCATTGCCGTATTCCCACGGGAACGGGAACTACGCGGTTGATACCGCGTGGAATAGCTGTATTATATAAATAGGGTACTAAAATAGTAACTCTCTAGTTTTGCCATTGTCACGCAAAAAGGTCGCGTAAAAAACTGAAACTCTTCTTTACAGATGGTCCGACATTTTTGATTAAGCCTCAAAACATAGAAGGGGAAGTAGGGTCGACTGCCACTATGTCGTGCGTGGTGGACGGCCACCCTCAACCGCGGCTATTGTGGCTGAGAAACGAAAACGACCGAATTGTTGTAAGTATTTCAATCAATAAAATACCATCAAATATCTATTTTTTATTTCATTCTGGACTAGTTCATTCCTTGCCGATCTGGATACTGGTAAGTCATGACGGAGTTCTCCTAGAACTGGTTTTAGTACAATTTATATGGAAGGTTTGACCGCCGCTGCACCGTAAAGTGGCGGATAATCTGATGCTTCTATTGCCTGCTGCTCGTATTACCTTATTGAACGATTTTACTTTGACCATTTACTCCATTCTGTTTTGTCTGGATAACAGTCGCGTCTGACTCTCATTATTGGAACAACAACTGCAATTTCTAGACACTTGCCTTCTTTATACCTAACTATAACATAATGTATACCGGTTTTTTTTTTGTAGAAAGTTGGCAATTCTTCAAACCTCACCATGACTATAAGTCAACATACAGCAGGGCAGTACTGGTGCAGAGCTAGTGTTGAAAACTATCAGGACATCGAGGCATCTGCTGTTGTTTACGTTAAAGGTAATTATGGTTTGAATTTTGTTTAACTTTTATTATGAGTAAATCTCAGAATACATAATCTGTCATCTGATAAAGATAAATATTATGTATCTATACAGTCAACCATTTCTCAGATATTATCACACAGTTCAAACAAACCCGGTTTTAGCCAAAAAAAATTTTTTACCTTCATCATCAATATAATGAAAACGTAGTACGTTTATAAAGTAACTTTCATATACCCCACCCGGTATCAAACGCGAGCCTTATTCATGAAAGTCTCAGTGAGTGAGCTATCACTAATTTCTAAATTAATTATCATATGTCTTAATTTTAAAAACGAGATAGAACTTAAAGCACTGTAACATCAATAAAACGTCAAGTTTGAGATGACAAAGTGCTTTGTCATATCGAAAGCAGAAGCTGCCAACTCTCGTCAACCTGTTGGCAGAATCGCTAAGTTTCTCGAGTTCCGTAAATGTCATTTGCAAGGTCATTCCAGATTCGAACGCTTCTGCGAACTAGCAAAGTTTGAAACTTGGAAGATCTATTGAGTTGGGGCTGTACCTTACATTTTGATTTCAGGTTAACTGTCGCTTTAGTACTTTGTTTCGGAAGTTTTATCTGTTAGAGTTTGGGTGGAACTTATTGGATCGTCGAAGTTTTGAATGTTCCTGTTATAATTGCCACTCGTGTAACTTTGGTTTATTCGAATTTCCTTAATAGGTTTCTAAGGATTGATTTTCTTTGTTTTTGTACATTGATAAATATTAATGTGTACTATAAACATAATTGACAATATTGGTATCAGAGATTTTTCTGCTTATACCTGATTGGTTTTTTTTCTCGAGAGCATACGGATTTTGATGCAATTGAGTATTGATACTAAATATATTATAAGTGATAAATATTGCAAAATACTGTTAACATTACTCAAATAGTAATGAATCTCAACACAAGGTCACGCAATTTTGTTTGTTTTTAGGTCCACCAAAAGTTTTGTCAAATTCAACTCAGTACGGGGTAGAAGGAGACAGTGTAAGAATAGAATGTATATCCTTCTCTGTTCCGAAGCCAGACTTTGTGATGTGGACTTTTGAGGGGGTTGAAATCAATTCTTTTCATAATCAGGTAAGTAGTAAAGTTTGTGATACAGTCTTATTTCTTCAAAATATTCTTAGCAAAAATATATAGATAGAATAGAATATTTTATCATGGTAAGTTTTAACTTCTTTTTCTTAGCAGAAAAATCAACAGTGTTTGAACCTAGGATGATATGAACAAAGCTGAGTGAAAGAGATAATGACGAGTGAAATTCGTCTGAGCAGTTTGGAATTCGAGACAAGCCGTAGTTTAAATTATAATAAAATATTGAGTAGTTTTTGGACACTTTATCTGCCAAAACCCCTGATCCCAAATTTATATTAAACAATTCAACTGTTTCAGGAATATGCATTTCTAGAGGAATCTCTATCTGATAAAACGACCAAATCTACGTTGATTATCCGAGAGAGTCAGGCCAGGCATTTTGGAACGTACAACTGCAGCGTCACCAATTTGTATGGTACTGATAGTGTGGAAATTCATTTGATTCCAGATAGTAAGTTTTTTATAATAAGAATGTTACCTGTATCATACAAAATCAACACACAATTCTTTAAAAATGACTCAACCTGTCAATCTCTTACAGAATCTTTCCCACTCATCTTAATAATTTCCGCGTGCGCCTCAGCAGCAATCCTCATCCTCATAGTCATGCTAATCATCATGCTCTGCCATCGCAAGACAAAGAAATCTGATGATAAGAAACCAGATATTACGAATATTGGAAAAAAATGTGTTGATCAGTTCAAAGACTGTGATAGAACCTCTAACATCAGTGATTTGAAGATGGAGTTGAGGCAGGTAGAAGGCTGCGATTTGGTAAGAGGAACTTCTCATAATAAACAAGGCGTTACAATAATATTAAAATCAGAAATGAAATGTAGATATTATCTAAGAACAAAAAAGTAATAGTCAAATATAAAGAAATTAATAAAGAATTTATTGATGATACCTTTCTAATCGTTATAAGGTTATTGCACTTGTGCAGAAAATTTTATGCATGTATAAAAAAAAACAGATCCATGTAAAACTGAAAATAAAACATCACTATTTAAAAAAAATTCAAAGAAGTTATAAATAATAGTATTGTTTGAGAAACTTAAGAAATGGGCTTTTCGAAAAATCACAAATTTATTTGTAATTTGTTTTAGGATAACTCAAACGGGGGATCAGAATCAGAGCTCCATTCTACATTGCACCTGACCACTAATCTTGGACTTCCACTGGCTGGTCCAGTACCCCTACCTGATGCAAGCTATGACAATGAGCTGATGAAGCAGTATCAGAGATACAGTGGAGATTTCAATCAGCCCATCAACAATCTCCATTTTAAGGCAAATATTTATTGAAATCTTAGGTTCTGTTAAAGGAAGAAATTTTGATCAATGTCTTAAAAATGTTTTTGTTCGAGCATCTTTGGAGAAGATGATTCTAACTAAATATTTTCTACAGGTACAAGGTCAAAGCAACGGATATGTACCTTATGTTGACTACAGTAGAGACTACGCTCCTCCTGGAGATTACCTTACTGGATCACTCACTAGAAGCACAGACACTTACCCCAGCCACTGTGGGTCATTGCATCGGCAGGCAAGTTGTGGAAGACTATCAGGCGTGATTGGACCTGACGGTAAGTTACAAATAAATTCAATTATCAGTTTCAGGTTTAAAACTCATTTTGAAATCTTTAAATAAATTTAATTACCTGACTTACAACCTTATTATTTACATTCGGAATCTGGATAGTTCTAGATTGTACCGTATTTTTTTTTACAGTGATACCAATGGCAAATACAGGATTAGTTCATGGCAGTGGTATTGACGTTAGATTCGCTGCAACTTATGGAAATCCTTATCTTCGGGGAAGTGGACCCATAAGTAAGTTGCTTAGATCATCTTTAACCTATCTTCTAATAAGTTAGGTATTTGTTGTAGTTGAAGAGTTATTTCATCTCGAATATGAGTTTCTATTTTAAAATTCAATACCCACCGTTGGACCTGCAATGAGTTTGCGAATCAATTTTTTTTATAAAAAATAAATAATTTCACGCCTTTTGTCCCCGAGGGGGTAGGCAGAGGTATTTCATTACTGGATATGCCCACATTGTACGAGATATATTGGACCCCTAAACGTGATAGGTGGTGAGCCCATCGCCGGAGCGGGTCTATTTACACATGTCTCAGAATTAATTCTGAGACCTGCGGGTTTCCTCACGATGTTTTCCTTTACCGTCAAGCTAGTGATAAATATGTACGTAAGTTTTTTAAAAAATCATTGGAATTCGATTACGATTTCGCCAGGATTCGAACCCGAGCCTCAAAGATTTTCGGCCGGCTCTTTAACCGTAAGGCTATCACTGCTTTTTTAAATATAAATAAAAAACTTCTTTCTTGTCTCCAGCTTATGTGCCCCAGTTGAGTATTGCCAATGCTGCTAGCCAGCTCAAGAAGCCATCTCCACCGCCATACTATAGTGTTAGGAATTCAAACATTCCTTTGCCTGGTGAGTTTTTGTTGATTGAATTGCTTTAGCTCGAGTATTTATTATGGAATTATTAAATGATATTTTTAAATAAAACCTATTTAGTGACATCAGGAACCTCTCCATCATCATCATCTTCGTCAAGACCTGTCACCAGTCCAATGGTTTCATCATCATCAACCAATAGTGGAGCTCAGCCTCAGGTGAGTATTTAAAATTAAACAATAGTAATCATATTATAAGAGCCAGTCATTTAAATTCTATTTAAAAATAAGTTTTTTTATGTTGAATGTTGATAAAGGAAATGTGAGACCCGGTATATAAGTGTCATCATTATCAATGTATCTTCCTTCCGCTGCTGGACCTTTAAACCAAATCTCTTCTAACGGCTTCCAGCTTTCACTATCTAACTACTTTAGGTAACCCTGTCTTATCATTTTATGCTACCCACTAGGTATACTCGTATTTTCTATTTAATTCACCAGTATATTAACATAACATTTTTTCTACAGGTTCCGAAATGTTCCCCCCAATCAACTGGTGCTCTGTACGTCCTGCCTCCGTCAAGCCAAGGAAACTTACAGTCCACACAAATTACTGCCAAAGGTTTGTGTTACCCATTAATATCTTAGTATAAGTATTTTTCTTTTATACTTGCATTCTTCACTTGGTTACCTCTGTATTTGTTTAATTGATTCTTGATTTTTAGTTTAATCCACAAGTCTACACACATGTCAATTTCTTATAGTATTCTTGGTATAATATATATTTCTATTGGTTTAGTTTGTGATCTATAAATATTTGTGTTTCTATCCTCTTAGTAATATCATTACTTTTTTCAGGTACCGGATCGTCAATGACTAATGGTACTCATGTTTAGAATTTAATGTAGTTAGGAGAAACTTGAATGTCCTTAAGTAATTTAAGTTTCACTAATGAAGTGTAAATATACCAATGGGTGACCATTTTAGTATACTTTGGTTATAATTTCCAAAAGCTGAAAGCATTTTTGCGATTTTGCTCTATGATAAAAGTTGTTATACTTGGTATATTTATACTTATTTTGTAGAAACCTTATATTCGCTGTAAATCTAAAGATCTAATTGTAAATATTATGGAACTAAGAAAACAGTTTAAGGAAATTTGCTGTCGAAAATTAAATTTCTCAAAGACAACAATTTCAAATAATTATTATCAAAGAAGCCTAAAAATTAAAAAGCTTTAAGTGTTATGTCAAAGATAAACTTATTAGATGATGTAGATGACTTTTAAATAGTTTTTTATTATGATTTCCTATTATAAGTGTAAAAGTGTTTTAAGAATAAATTAAATATTTGTGAAGTATTTTATAGTTACTTTGAATTATTAATTTTTGACTAAGACTGAAAACTTAAGCTAATGTTACTGTACAAATATTATTTTAGATTTTCAAGATTTTCTGAATTGGCCTATATAATAATTTTAGAAGTATAATATTTTGTGTGGAATGATTAATTTCTATAATTATCTGTATGATTTTTTTACTGGTAACATTATAAGATTACCTTGAAATATTATTATAGCTGTTCCCATACAAGTGCAATACGGCTGTTTTAACTTAGCTGCTATGAACATAGGCTCGTACCGCCAAATGGTCGCTAAAAATGATTTCACTCATTTCCGCAAATTCAGAGCTGCCAAGTTACAACGGCCGTACTGTATATTTGCATTATTATTTGTGGTTCACCAATTCTTATTATTAATAAAATGACTCCAAACTTATTTGTCATCTTATTATCTAAAATAAACTTAATTGTACTGTGTATTGCTAGTTATTTTGTATTATGTTTTTATGCTATAAAGATTCAGATTAAAGAAGTTTTGATAATACTCCGTTTTATTTATACCCTATCATAATCTATTTTCAATTCTCATTTTTATCGTCGCACCGAACAATCTTTTTGATGACCTAATAAATAAAAGGAAGAAGATAAAAGATAATAAATATCTATTGGAAAAACAGTAAAACTTTTATCTACGAGTATATCCACACTAATATTATAAAGAGGAAAGATTCGTATTTGTGTATGTTTGTTACGAATAAACTTAAAAACTACTGGAACGACTTTAAAAAATATTTCACCAATGGAAAGCTAGAAGAGCCCTGAGTAACATACACTATATTTTGTTCCTGTATTCCCACGGGAACGGGAATTACGCGGTTAAAATTGCTTGGAACCGCTAGTTATTCTATAACATAAGACATCGCTAATCAACTAAGGGCTGATTTTTCAATCGTCAGATAAATATTATCTGCAGAATATATTATTGATGCTGTCACTGTCTGACACAATAGAAAGGAAAAGTGACAGATGATGTTTATTCTTCAGATAACTTTTAACTGATTATTGAAAAATCAGCCCTAAAAATATTATTCAATGATATAATAAAGAAAAGCGTAATACCAATATCTTACTACCAAATGACGGAAGATGGTTTTTCAGACGTCAAGGAGAGGTTCACAGCTTAATGTAGGTACAGTCAAGAGGGGGTGCAAGGTAGTCGCCTCCTCGCGGCGCACCCCGGGCAAAGGGGCTGGCGAATGGACACAGGGTTGCTGTGTCCGTTCGCCAGTCGCGGCTAAGACTACCACAGGGGTCTCTCCGCGTGTCCCTCTGATTAGCAGAGGGCACAGTGGAGAGGCAGGGGCGGGCTCGGTGTGCACTCGCACTGCCTCCGAGCAGGCCAGGGGGAGCGTCTTCCCGGCCACCGCCGGTACACCGTAATCCCGCTTCCAGAGTGTCGTGGGACCGGGGGTCTTGGCTTAACCGCCCGGACCGCGAGGAAGGAAAACCTCTATAAAAAACCTGAGAGGAAGCGGTGGAGAGGGACAGGGAGGAGGACCCCTCTTCTCTCCCAATCCGCCGCAGGAGGAGAGCATGTGGTTCTCTCCTCCTCCCCGCCCAACGAGGCCCGGGTGGTGATGCGGGGGCATCACCATCCACAGGTTAGGCCTCGTCGCGAAGGCGCGCGTGGTGTTCCCACGCGCCTTTGGAGCGTCCGGGACAGGGATCACTCCCCCGTCCCGCAGAGGAGGGCCTACCGCGCAGTTGTTGTGGTAGGCGGCCGCCGACGTGGCTGCGGAAGTAATGCCTCGGCCTCCCCGTGGTCACGTCCCTATGGCGTAGCGGAGGAACACAGTGGGGTTTTAGCCGGTAGGAGTCCGGCATAACCACACCATCCCCCCCGGTGGTGTGTGTATCCGATGAAGGATTTCCCCACTTAAAAAAAAAAAAAAAGGTACAGTCAAGAGCACATGAACAGTTTTATCTAATCATTGTATCCATCATTGTATCCAGTTAAACAGCACTTTGCACTTGCGCGCCAGCCCAATAGGTAGATACATAAATCTATGCCTAGGAATTATTACTAGACTTATGTATGTAGTAAGGAAACGTTCGCTGGCATTTCCATTAGTGTCTAAGCTGGACCCAATCTAGGAAATCTTATCTCAAAAGAACATGTCTGAAGTTTAGAGGGTCCCAGAGGACCGGGTTGTCAGGATGTAAACAATGGCGAGCGGACACTCTGGTGGCGTCCACACGTTCTGATCTCGAGTGCACTTACAGTGTGGCCACAAAATTAGCGGGTATCTAATATTATAAACTAATCTATCTATATTAATTTTATAAAGAGGAAAGATGTGTATTTTTGTATGTTTGTTACAAATAAACTCAAAAACTACTGTTTCACCAATGGAAAACTAGAAGATCCCTGAGTAACATAAGCTATATTCTATTCCCGTATTTCCATGGGAACGGGAACGGCTAGTTATTAAATAATCCAGGCATGTACCAATGAGTTTTTTAAAACTTACGTACATATTGATCACTGGCTCGACGGTGAAAGAAAACATCATGAGGAAACCCGCAGGTCCCAGAATAAGTTCCAAGGTATGTGTTACAGACCCGATCCCCCTCATCACCTATCACGTTAAGGGGTCCAAAACTGGTAAATGTGGTTATTTCCTAAAATGGAATACATCTGCCTACCATCTCGGGGATAAAAAAAAGTTTTTATTTTCTATTATTAAATGGAGTGAAGAAAAGTGTGATCTGAGAGTGTATCAGATTTTAGCTATTTGGATTTAGGTATGCAGGAGTTTATATTTATAAAAAAAAATATGGTCTATTTTCGACATTGCCAATTATTAATCAATTAAAATAGTGTCTAAGCCTTATCTCACGTGGTGCGCTGCAGTACATATTTTTTATTTAATTTAGTTTGTAAATATTATGAGTGTTTTATAATTATTTTTAGGTCCATATCCTATTAGGTACCTATGTATACTGATTAAAATATAACAATTTAGACTAATTTTTCAATTCATTTTGGTAACAATCTCTGTTCTTGTAGCCCAACTACGAAGAAACGCGATGAAAGCAGTTCCAAGAATTTGAGTAGATAAGTATGATCGAAGATTATATCAATTTGTTTTATTTTTGTCTGCTGGGGAGACTCCTTTGGCAGACTGATAGAATCGCTGTAGTTTCAGATTGAAAATTCAGATTTAAGTTTAAAAGGTAAAACAGCTGTTTGCCAAAATTTGACAAAATCTTTTACGAAACTTTGAGACAAAATCTCTCTTTTGCTGCACTTTTAGAATATTTTACAGTTTACCAATTTGACTCTACGAATTATTCCTTATTCGTAGATCGTAAAGTACTAGTTTTGCCTATGACTTTGTCCGTGATCAAAAGTAGTGTGTCTTTCATTATGTAAGCCTTTTATGGAAATCGGTTCAATGGTTTATCCATGAAAACGTAACAAACATACTTGGCAGGATGAGTAATTATTTCACGAGACTTCAACTCTGCAGGTTCACTTGGTACTAGACCCGGTAGGTAGGTATTGTGTGACATGACATTTTGTCTCAGTGTTTATGTATATTTAAATAACTTTAGCGTATGAGTTATTTTCTACAATTCATCACGAATTCTTTGAAAATACTAGTATAAATAAATTAAAATATTTAAGTAACAAAGGTCACATTTAGAAATTATAAAAAATGTCAATCAAAAATACCTCCCCGGGTCATACCAGCCGCAAAGGTGCCCATGACACTCGCTGCGTTGCCGCGTTGAATGGCGATGGACAACCTTTGCGCCAGGTAGGATCCGGAGCAGTCATCAAAACCTCTCTCTGAGTCTGCGACCAATTTCGGAGACAAAGGTCAAAAGGTCGTCACTAGTATAAATGCCATAAACTTCAAATTCAGCAGGTACATTACTCCTAAGAAATAATTTTGTGAAATTCCCTCGGGTATGTTAAACAACGGTATCCGCGCAAGCAATGCCACTGGGCGCCTGTTAGTATGTTTAAATTATGTAAACGCATAAATGAAGGTAGCTATAGAACAAGTTTTCCAATCGACGTATCGAGTAATAACATCAGGCGCACGGCAACGCACCGCCAAGACCTAAAGACAACTTAATCAACGGAGCGCCTTGAAAACACACTACTAGTCTACAGCCTAACCATCATCTATAATCCTATTTTCGTAGCTATCGCCTCGCTCCAGCTTTGGTTGAGATTGAACGCAAACAATCCGTACTCAAACAGCCGGCCAAGTGCATTGCGATGCCGGATTAATCAAGCGATTTATGCATTGGAATATGATGTTGGCTTTTAATGAGGTGCAGCGATAATGGTGTGATTCTTCAGACATTTGACAGATGATAATGTCTATCATCTATGTTTATCCTACCAATATATCTATTTAGTATATAAAAGAAGAAACCGACAGTCTGACTTACTGGTTGATCAACACACTGACGAAACCGCTGCGTCTAGAATCATGAAATTTTGCACAGAATGTCTTTAAATGACTTAAGTGAGTACTAAAAAGTGATATTTGGAAACGCTATTTTACTCGTATATGTGAATTTTTTAATGTTATTCACTTAAAAAATGCACCTAGATAGTCTTAGAAGCTAGATTATCACACAGCCTACATTTCTTCGACGAAGTCTAAAATAATTCGAGTAGGTACATACCTAGAGCTTTATTTAAATAATACTCTTATTTGAGAAATTAAAACAATAATTTAAACTTGCGCAGATTTGTTGGAAACATCAGCACCGTATAAATAATTTGATTAATTGATAAAAAACATCCTAAGAAACTTAGTTACGCGATTCCAAAAAATATTAATATTTCATTTAGGTATTGCGGAACCCTCGGTGTTTGATTCTGTACTGACTCTCAATTAATAGTTTATTTTTTATTCTTTACCATTAGCTACTCTTACCGAGCACGTCAATTGTATCTCCTTTGTTAACCACGGGGTAGGTATTCAACCAGCGGGAAGTACCCTTATAGTCCAAAGTAATTCGAATGACCAGCATTGCAATTTTAAAGGCTATAAAATAGTAAGTTGATGAAACGTAAAGTAATTATTTCTCGCAATATTCCTTAGTACCACTTTGCATAAATACAATTAACCAAAACGAAATATAAGCATTCAACTGGGCAATTCAGCATAAACCGGAAGTCCTCCCGGTGCCATTACAAATGCGGAAGTGCTATTTGCGCCGCTTCCGGTTGCTGACGTGCATTAATTAACATTTATGCAGGTTACCGAGTAATTTTGTGCAGTAAACAAAGAAATTCATTTGACTTTTATACCTCATGCATTAAACGTACCGATACCTACTCTTATTTCGTAGTTAGATAAATTTATATTTGTAGGTATCTATTCCAGAATATGCAAAAAAAAAATCTTTGTCGTACTTAAAAAATAATGCTAAAAATATTACTTGATCACGAACTCTAACCTAACTTGGCTCTAACCTAAATAAACAAATTTTTATCACTACATAGTGAACTGAAACTTTTATTCCATTTCGACATGAGGACCTACTTCATTATTACAAAATATTACATAAAGGTGAAATGTCAATTAGTGATAGGTACATGTATATAAATTGGAGAACCGCCGTACCCCCGACATAGCTCTCCTGATATTAGGGTTCTGGAAACCTTGGACCCCGATGTCGCTCCCCGAAGCCCTCAAGGACCTCGAGTCGCTGTTGGGCTTCCTGGAGGAGCTGGGATGGTAAGAGTAGAGCCATTCCCACCATCACGCAAAATAGGCGCAGAAAAGACGTCGAGTTGCGGAATCAAGCCCGCGGTAACATACATTACATACCTACATACATAAGTCTGTATATTATATTTACTAGTAAGACATGCGATTAAAAAAAAAGATGCCCTTGAATTTTTTGCTGGTTCTTTTCGGGGTACTGCACGACGGGCCTGTTGGCTTAGTTGGTAGTGACCCTGCCTTCTATGTCGGAGGTCGCGGGTTCGATCCCCGACTCGATCGAGTATCATGTTACGAAGTCAGAGGTATTCTGGGTACTTTACTACTTTCCTTAGCAAAGTAGCATCAGTAGTTTGTATTTATTTATGTAAGAATATGTTCAATAATATACATATTATATTAAGTAGGTAATTTACTGCACCGTCTACCCTAGTTCTAATCTCTTGGTTTGATCCATCCTAAGGTTGTCTGGAAGAGATCGCTAAAAGCGATAAGACCGCCCATTGTACTTTATGTTAATTCTTGGTATCCATATTGTGTTGTTTTTGGTGTAGGTACAATAAAGAGTTGTTGTATTGTATTGTAATTGTATTGTATTGTATCCTCATGTGAGCGCGATATAACTTCTACTTCTGAAACAAATGTGCTACATTTTTAAGACTGTTATCTTCTCGTTAGCACGTAGTTTGCTCAGTAACATTGTAACAGCGTTCGTTCAATTTATGTAAAATGGAATATCGAAATAAATTTATTATTTTCGTTTCGCGTGAGCATTCCTCTGATAACTCCATTGCCAAGTTTGAATGAATCTAAATACGAAAATGCCGTTTGTTGTGGCGTTCTATGTGGGAGGCCTTTGTTCAACAGTGGACATCTTCCGGCTGATGATGACGATGATGAAAAGCAGGAATTCCATGTGTCTATGTTCACGTGAGATTTAGGTTATGGCGTCCCTTAGGAACTTGTATTTTATCATAATAAAAAGTTACTAGCCTGTATCTTTCTCGAGAGTAGCCCCTCAAGTGTGGGAGTCAAAATGGCCGATTTGCATTGAGTGTGGAACCCCCAGAGGGGTTCGCTACAGTCAAGGCGGTTTAGGGGCCCAACCTCCACTAAAACTGCATTTTATTATCCCTTGATATATCAAAATCTATACCTACCAACTTCAAAAAATTGTTAATTACGTAGGTATATCAACTGAGACTTGTATTCGACTTATAGGTAAGTATAGTACGTAACATTTTTTACTTTCAGCCTCAAATGTTGCGACTTGCGAGTTACATAGCCAATGAGGGCTACATGTTTGTGTCTTTTGAGAAAAGTATAAATACTTATACAGAGACCGGAGCCAACCTATCTATCGTGTGATCTGTCTGTGCGTTTGTTTGGTGTAATATGTGTTTGGAAGTAATGAGTTACATAGCCAATGAGGGCTACATGTTTGTGCCTTTTGAGAAAAGTATAAATACTTATACAGAGACCGGAGCCAACCTATCTATCGTGTGATCTGTCTGTGCGTTTGTTTGGTGTAATATGTGTTTGGAAGTAATTTGTAATTAATCATGGAAGTAATTTGTGTTTGTCTGGAAAAAAAACTAGTTGAATGTTTTAAAAAAATATCAAAATTATCAACATCCTTTTTATCTATCTGGTGCAGTCGAAAAATACTTAGGTATAGCACTTTGGAGATAACAACGAATTTACATAACACCTTCATACCTACACTTGAAAGACATAACCTGGTGAATTCGAGTAAAAAATTTTATAAGGGTAAATTTTCAAACATACTTTTTTAGGCGTCCTATGCCCTTTATGGAGAAACTATCATTCAAAACAGACTAAACACATGCTTTTTTGAAAATATACCTCGTAGCTTAACTATTTACATAAACCAATTAGAATTAATATTAAAAACTTAAAAGAAATTCCACCTTGAATAATCCGACTTGTATGGCGGCCTACCCCTGGGGGGCTTGTCCCACTTCAGATTGCGCTCAGAAAACGACTCACTATAACACGAAATTTTAACGTATATTTTATCAAAATATCTCATTTTAAAGATATTTTTTCCATTTCATATTTAAAATCACAAAAACTTTACTAACTATTCAATAAAAAAACTGAGAAGCTAATATGTTTTTGTCCCGCGTAAAACTGCTCTTTTAATGCTCGTATTTGACTACTTGTTTCATATTAGTCAAGCGATTTCACGCCAAATTTTTGTATCGTACCACCCAAGCGTTTGTCGGACCCCAACTTGTGTGTGGAGAGAATGGCGTATACGCAGGTTTTCACATGTTCCCGAGGTAATTTTTTCCTGAAATCTGTTTTGGTCACCGTGAGCGGCCAGTTCGGTGGCATGTTTTAAATAATGAACAGAGTGATGTATTGTGTCGTCAAGTTAGTATGTTGTGGATAATTACCTCGATATTACGACCTGCCAATATCTTCCAAATTAATTAGGTAGTTGGGTAATTATCATGAAAAAAACATTTGGTCGTCATTTTGGTGGCGTCATTGCAGTGGCGCAGTGGGCCACCGTAATGATGAATGCCTGTATAATCAATACTATTACTAATAATATATTAAACATAGTACTTGTTTTTCATATATTATTACTGTGTTGTAAGTATTTTACCGTGATGATAGCATAACAGTAAAATTTACGTACTATCTAGGTATAACTGTGGTAACCCTATATTAAGGCTACATACATTAAGAAATAAATAATATGAGTAATGCGTTGGGTCCCAAAAAAGTTGATTAATACAAAATAAGACATTTCTGTATATAATATGTCTTCTTTATTTGAAATATTTAAGAAAACGTCATTACGGTGGCGCAAAAATTTTAAAAAATATATTTCTTTGAAAGTACTGTGTTTCCAAGGGCGCCTCCCAAATTATTAGATTCACAGCATCTTAATCTATAATCTAAAGCATTTAGTTTGAGTGAAATATGAGAAAAAAAAATTGCCACCGCAATGACGTAAAAAAGGCCGGTTTGAAAATTTACCCATAACACATTTGCTCGTAAAAGGTGTCTTATTTCACCAATTTTAAATATCGTTACCTATCTCATTACGCCCAAGTGCGGTAAGTGTAAAGTAAAACGCACGGTTTATCAAGATGCTCCGTCTTAAAACGAACGGTACTTTTAAAAATCTCAGCAAAGAGTTTTTATGTCAAAAAAGTTGTCAACATTTTATGATTAAAATTAACTTTGGGAGATAAAATATATTAAAGAAATATTTATGTACATAATTATTTAATTTAATTAATTTTGACAGTAAATTACAACCAATCTGTAACAAAAACACAAAAATATTATTTTACTTTATTAGTAATAAGTACTGGCTGTTTTTTGTGCCTTTTCCTAAAAAAAAATGATGATGCGCGCCGCGCGCTTTTTCTTAACGCTGTATTGTTTTTATTCGTTTACCATAGTCGGAGTTTTATTTTATTTCCTCGCAAATGTGTTATAAAACGTCGTATGACATACGTGCGCTTTGATAATTACAGCCTCTGCTTACTTGTAGCCCTCGCCTACGGCTCGGGCTAGCAATATCGCCTCGGCTGTAATTTTCAACCTACCGCACTTATATCATAATGTACTATAATAGAATAGTTGCTTCCAGTTTAGCTTCGTCGTGTGAGACATGTTTCCCAAAAAAAGTTGTTTGCACAATACAATTCTGCAGTTTTTGCTCTTCAAATGTAGCTCGTTTCGAGACAATCTGTCTTTTTGACGTCACAAAAAGAATGGTGCATAAAATCTGACAATGTTTTCTGCAAATGCCCTCCATTGTGCGCTCTCATAAACTTTCAATATTACTCCCGAACTGCGGACAAACATTCCGATATTATTGCGGTTTTATTATGCAGTCGGATGAGGAGGTGTCGATTTGTCGGTGACGAGAATTTATTATGACGGTAAGGCTGGGATTACATTTTCCTGATTTTATTATGAACTAGTGACCCGCCCCGACTTCGCACGGGTGCAATGCTTATACCAAAACCTTCCTCTTGAATCACTATCTATTAAAAAATCGGTTGACTGTAAAGTAAGTTTACTGACGATGTTTAAATAATAAATAAATAAATAAAATTTGTTTATTTCTTTAACAAGAATGTTCTTAGAGCTAGGGGCAGGTAGCTTCCATTAGGCTTTTCACCTGTGTTGGGAGCTACCGCTCTTCAATTTAAAGTTTAAGATTACAGTAGTTACCTAGTTTTACAATAGTCTTAACCTTAGTTGTAAGTAAAATTAGGTAATACCAACTATGTGTACTTATATACAAACAAAAGAAAGAAAGGGACCTACAGATATGCATGTAGTTGATGTAGGTGATGAGATATGAAAATAATAGAGGTAAGAGATGTTTAACGTGACAACGTCATAAAAAAATACTGATGGAATGGATTGTGCCTCTTTGTCGCTCGTTGCGCGCTCTCGTTAGCACTAGAACGACGCATACGTCACACTTTTTCGGGAATGCCTCAGTCCATTTATAAGACGTTGTCACGTCAAAAGCACTAGTCGCCACTACGATTTTCGAAGGTTCCCCTAGATTTCTTTGGGATGCCATCGTCAGATCCTGGTTAACTTACTGTAGCTTCAAATGTCACAAACAATAAAACCGAACTCTAAAGAGTAAAAAACCGACTTCAATGAATAGCACTAAAAACATCATCTGTTTATACAATTTGTGGACTGTAGATAGTTGTTTTTTTAAGAATCACCGATTTCAATAAAATTTAAATAAGACCGCCTCTGAAGTATGATCTACAAAACAATAAAGAATTTAATCAAAATCGATTCATAAGCGGCGGAATGATCGCGTAACATACATACAAAAATCATACAGTCGAATTGAGAATCTCCTCCTTTTTTAGAGTAGGTGAAAATTACATAATCAAATAATGGTGTGATACTTCCTGGCCCCGCCACAAAAGCAATTTTAATGTGATTTTGCAGAACAAATGTCCGTAATATGTCGGTTTTTGTCGTCAGTATTAAAAAAATTGTCGTATTAAGTTTTAAGAGAAATTAATAAGAATTTTTGGCGCGGCTAGGAAGTGTGCTTCGCAGCCGCGCCACCTGGCAAACTGTAATAAATGGGACCAATATGTACTATTTTATTCTAAAACAAATGTCTAGTTATTGTCGGTTCTGCTAATATGAGAAATACTGCCAAAAAAAATATCGTAATATTGAAATTTTGAAACTTAATTATTCGCAGTGATTGTCGACTAGCGCCTATATTATTCGCAAACAAAACTTTGCTATTTTAAAAATCTTACATAAATACAATATGTTTTGAAACTATTTGAATAATATTTTCACTTTATTAGTTTATGATACCTCAATAAATAAATAATCTAAAGCCATTTGTCCCCGAGGGGGTAGGCACAAGTATTTCATTTCTGGTAATACCTACCCATTAACCAATTTATTATTATACTAGCAGCGCCCCGCGGTTTCACCCGCGCAGTTCCCGTTCCCGTGGGAATACGGTTATAAAATATAGCCTATGTGTTATTCTGATGTATAAGCTATATAACTGTAAAGTTTCATCAAAATCCGTTCAGTAGTTTTTGCGTGAAAGAGGAACAAACATACATCCAGACATCCATCCAAACAAACTTTCGCATTTATAATATTAGTAGGATTCTCTTGACCCCTAAACTTGATTGGTGGTGAGCCCATCGCCGGACCATATGTCTGTTACATATGCCTCAGAATTATTTTTTTCCTTTACCTAATGGTTTCAAAACATATTGTATTTATGTCAAACATATTGTATTGTATTTATGTAAATCTTACATAAATACAATATGTTTTGAAACTATTTGAAGAATATTTTCACTTTATTAGTTTATGATACCTCAATAAATAAATAATCTAAAGCCATTTGTCCCCGAGGGGGTAGGCACAAGTATTTCATTTCTGGTAATACCTACCCATTAACCAATATATTATTATATTCTCTTGACCCCTAAATTTGATTGGTGGTGAGCCCATCGCCGGACCATATGTCTGTTACATATGCCTCAGAATTATTTTTTTCCTTTACCTAATGGTTTCAAAACATATTGTATTTATGTGAGATTTTTAAAATAGCAAAGTTTTGTTTGCGAATAATATAGGCGCTTCGTCGACAATCACTGCGAATAATTAAGTTTCAAAATTTCAATATTACGATATTTTTTTGGCAGTATTTCTCATATTAGCAGAACTGACAATAACTAGACATTTGTTTTAGAATAAAATAGTACATATTGGTCCCATTTATTACAGTTTGCCAGGTGCTGCGGCTGCGAAGCACACTTCCTAGCCGCGCCAAAAATTCTTATCAATTTCTCTTAAAACTTATTACGACAATTTTTTTAATACCAACGACAAAAACCGACATATTAGGGACATTTGTTCTGCAAAATCTCATTAAAATTGCTTTCGTGGCGGGGCCAGGAAGTATCACACAAATAATGAAACGCTGTTGCCTTAACGTGAAGCTGAATGGTTAACCAAGATAGAATGCAAGAGCAATCTGTATAACTTGCGATGGTTTAGTGCCACGGAGATACGGCGGTACTAATGTTTTCTACAAATAGGGTAACGTAATGGATTTTAATTGCAAACCCAATAGCAATCAGTATAAAAAAGCGGCCAAGTACGAGCCAGGGTACGGCCAATGACTGTTCCGTACTATGAGGATTTTTAAGTGATAGTTGGAAGGTTTATTTAACTTTAAAGCAAATAAGGATCATACTACTGTTTTGTGAATAAAAAATATATAAGTTTGTACAAATGTCATTATATTTCTTAATATTCAATCCCCATTACAAATGTTCGTAATCTTATAGGTAAGCGTTTTTCTTTCTAAAGTGATATAATTGTAACCTTTTTGGAACTATGTACTACATACATTTAAAATGTGTACTTCAAAAAGTTCCTTTTTCATTTTTATATTCTTCCAAAATCAATAATAAATATGTTGGAATATTTCAGGCGTTAGCTTTTAATAATTATAAAATGACGGTGACGGACAGACGGGCAGACACAAAGGTGATTCTATGAGCGTTCTGGTTTTCTAAATTGCATACGGATCACTAAAACAGAATTAAACGTGCAATTGTTCAAACAGTTTAACAGCCAATCACAATGTTGGTACAGGATTCAAAACGATTTTACGAGGGGATTTACGACTTAAACATTACTTAATTTACGATAAGGTTTAATCGTATACGGTTTACTGTATACATGTTATATTAGAGAAGCTTTTCTTTGACTCATTTCTAAATTGTAAAGATAGATAAATTGCATTTTGTATCAACAAGACTGCCGAAAAGAAACGACGTTAGAAAATGCACGGCCTGCAAGCCACACCTCCGTGCCCGTCGGAGTGGGGAGCGTGAGGTTTTTTTTCGTTACGGAATTTCTGGATTCGGTCCCCGCGCTCAAGGCCCTCGATAGAAGCTATGCAATAGCTTAAAACTTTGTATAACATGGTATAGTCAAATATGGAATCAACACGTAATATAGATACACAAAATGACAGATAATGAATTTCGAATAAGCAAAATATCAGATAAACAGAATTACTAATAAGCAAAATTTTAATGTCAGATAAGCAGAATATCTTCCGACGAATTGCAATGAGACTGACATCTTATCCCCGTTGGGACTGGCATGTACTTTGCTAAGCACAATGTCAGACTTCCGATATTCTGCTTATCTGACATTTTGCGTATCTGACTTTCGGCGATGATCCCTTCTTCTTCTTGCTTATTTTCGCCATTATTTTTGGGACACAGATTTTTTAAGACATTTCAAAGAAAGACATTGTAGCATTAATTAGCACACTTGAAAGGGTTTCGTGGCCAACTATTGTTAGAATCTTTGTAGTCGACTAGGGAAGTTTCAAGAGAGTTTAAGTTTGAAACTTGGTTGGCTATTATTATCTTCTTATTTAATTAAAATTAATGTTCCATATTTGTTAGGTTTTGCTTTACATCTAGGAGATGTCTTGTGGCCCGTTTTTTCCGTTCCTGTGGGAATTATTAATTGCTTTTCAGTGTATATTTATGTATTTAAAAAAAAACTGAATGGTGGTATAGACATATTGAGCAGGTGGATGAAAGGCATTTAACAAGACGAGAGACTTAGGATGAAAAATACTTAACGACCTACACTTACTAATGCTTAAAAATATAAAAAAAAACATTAAAATCCATCGAGCCGTTTCGGAGGAGTACAACCATAAAAAATGTGACAAGAGATTTTTATGGTTCCGTAGCCAAAACTTAAAGCTATTACTAAGACTCCGCTGTCCGTCCGTATGTCTTTCTGTCCGTCTGTCACCAGGCTTTATCTCATCAACCGTGATAGTTAGACAGTTGAAATTTAACAAATGATGTATTTCTATTGCAGCTATAACATAAAATACCTACTAAAAAACAGAATAAAATAAATATTTAAGGGGGCTCCCATACAACAAACGTGATTTTTTGGTTCTTTTTATAGATAACTAGCGACGCTTCGCACGGGTGCAATGCTAACACTAAAACCTTCCTCTTGAATTCCTCTATCTATAAAAAAAACCGCATCGAAATCCGTTGTTATTAATTAGTTTTAAAGATTTAAGTATACAAAGGAAAATATGGACATAGGGATATAGGGATATCGGGACAGAGAAAGCGACTTTGTTTTTTACTATGTAGTGATGATACTGAGCCGCACTCGCACTTGGCCTGTTTTATTATAAGTAAATTCGATTTATTAATTCCCTCTAAACTTTTTCGCAACATTACCAACTTCATTGAATAAATAGACTTGACATCCATTGCGTAAACCTATTTCAAAAATCATCCCCTCACACCAACGAAGACACAAAAAGTGCCCCAATTAAAACTTACCCCTTAACACCCTTTGTTTGTCATGATGTCCGGCAGCCAAGTAATTTGTACTGTTTACTAAGTTTTCTCATTTCGTGTTCATCCCTAATAGGGTGACCATGATTATGGGGTACAGAGGACATAGCTATTTTGTATCATTTGGACTTTATACCCAACTTCTAGAAACAAACAATTCATATTTAGGTTACAATTACGTAACGTTAATTAATTAATTAGATGTTCTTTAAAGTGACCATTTTATAACAAAAAAAAAGTTCCTCGTGACGTCACGCGTAGAGACGTAGCTCCAACAGAGTTGCCCAAATAGATATTTATGGGCTAACAGTATGTATAACTAGATATGCTTATAATAGAAGGCAGTTTATTATTGATCAAGAGATATAAAACAGATTTACTATAGGTAAGTATCTTTATTTGACTAAAAAAGTGAGTTTCATTACATGGCATAAATACATTATATTGTAGAGACACCAATGGTATCAACGGCGTATACTTTACACAATGTCCGTTCATTCTCCATTCTTATTAATGGTCACCCTACAGCTAACCTTCTGTGAAGGTCTTAATGAAATCCTCTGAAAGCTTTATGAGAAAAATTTCTCAAACTTTCCGATGAAATTATAAAAAATGGTGCAAATGTTCCAATGAGTTATCAACCATTTTTTGTTGAACAGTAAATAAACCACACTTTGTGTGCTTGATAGTACTTTGCTTATGGAGAAGCTTGTTTATTTTGAAACGTAACCACTTATAATTCTGTTAATTACTCACAAGATTTTTGGTAAAGTTTATTTTTTGAAATTCAGTCTATGATTTAATGGTAGTTTTACCGTTTTATGAAGCTGAAATACTATTACTATTTGTAATAAAGTACTAATTATTGTGATGTGAACAGATAATGGGTTTTATATTTAAACCTGCATTAAACTAACTAAAATAATATGGCTAAATAATATATCCCAAACCTTGAATTTCTTTTTATAAAATGTGATTGACTGAAATGTCATATAATATGTATAAATGTCTGATATTTATTGCAATATTGTTTAGATTGTTATTTACTGGCATGTAAAAGCCAGGCCGACAACATGTGGCACAAAAGTCACAATGAAAAATAATTATGTATTTTAAAATTTTAAGAATAACAAAAAAAAATGTAAAGACACGTTGCGGTCAGAGTTTTATTATATGTATTGATGTAGATGGCAATAGATCAATTTCCCATAACGTTGTAAAGTCCGCTCTGACTAAATTAATATTAGGGTCATAACAGGAGCCTAATACCCTAGAACTAGTAATTACCTATGTTCTGCTAGTAACTCATCCGTCCACACAATATCCGTAACCTAATCGAATCTCTATTAATTGGTCCTCAGTTTGTACAGGGTGTTACAAACACCCTTACCATAACCTCCGTCTATCTGCAGCCTTAATACCAAAGTTGTAAGTTGACGCCGATTTATTTAGCAGTGATAGAAAACCATAAAACAAAAATAATAATTGATCTTTATTCTTTATTTCACCCACGTAGTTCCCGTTCCCGTGGGAATACGGGAATAAAATATAGCCTATGTTACACAGGAATATTGTAGCTTTCCATTGGTGAAAGAATTTGTAACTTCTGTCCAGTAGTTTTTGAGTTTATTCGTTACAAATATACAAGAATACAAAAATACAATACAAATACAAAAATTTATAATATTAGTTTAGATGTAGATAAGTGAACGACATCATTTTGTGTCTCAATTCAAATAGCAAATGTCAAATTGAACTTGACATGGTAACCAGATGCTATGTCTATTTTACAAAAGGTTTTGCATTTTTTTTCTGTTTAAAGTTTTAAGCTGATGGTTAACAGGTCTTTTATTATATGCATAAACTAGCTGCTCGGCTCGGTTTCACCCGCGTAGTTATTTATTTATTTATTTCAAATCCATTTGCAATTATTACAGTATTAAACCAAAGCGTTACAAAGACAAGTCTAACCTACAATTAATCATAATTAACTAAAATTTTATTATTATTCTCGTTATATTTAAGTAATATTTCAGTTCCCGTCCCCGGTTTAATACAGAATTAAAATATACCCTTTGGTAATCTTTGATAATGTATCTTTTCATTGCTGAAAGAATTTTTTAAATAGTTTTTGAGTTTATTCGTTACAACCAAAAAAATACATTTATAATATTAGTGTGGATGTAGATGATAGTATTTTGTGTCACATTGTACCTCTCAACAATGTCATCTACTAACGGATTAGCTTGATGACCTAGAAGTTGGGATTGGATCAGAATAACTATTCTATGTCTCATGATTGGATTTCCTGATCGCGTTTGAGCTGTATCTTGCATTGTACAAGTGTACCTGAATACTCGTACCTATTTGTTACCAATCGAAGTTAGCCTTAGCCTTCCCTACTTTGAGTACTGAAAACTTACCGATTTCATTAAGGATATTCACACACTAGGTACGTCGTATGACTAAAACCTTCTTTTATACCTTTTTTTTTCAATATTTACCATGTTATTATTATACGATAAAGACAGAAATTTACAAAGAACACTGAACTAAATATATAAGTAATCTAATAATCTACATCTATAAAATATCTCTATAACATACATACATACATACATAATCTCACGCCTATTTCCCATTGGGGTAGGCAGAGACAACAGACCGCCACTTGCTACGAACCTGGCAGATCTCACGCGCTTCCTCCACATCCATCAAACGACTCATGCATGCTCATCGGTTTCGGGTACTCTATAACATAATAATATGACAAGACAAATTAATCTAAGATCCCCCCCATCTTTTATACCTAGGTAAATATAAGTTAGTATTAAGTACTTTTATTTAAAATATATATATATATTCATTTTCAATATGTCTCACTTCTTTGTTAGGAATAAAACAAAGTTAGTTAAATAAGTAAGTAATACTTATACTAAATCATAAAATCATACTTACCCTACTGTATTAAGTTTATGGCATTGTCATATTATATAAAATCCGCTATATTAGATTGAGACGTACTTATATGTCCTCGACTGCATCAAATGACACCTTATGTGCCAAAATACGTTAACAAGTTTAGGAGCTACAAGGTCACCTATGAACATAAAGAATTGTCTAGTCGTCCGATATATTTATTCGTCCGGTTATCGGATGCCTAGCAACAGCCACGATCACAGTAACAGCCTAGCAACATACACAATCACAGCTAAAATCATAGGTAACGCACCCCACTTTATCTTTCGTCGTGTTGTAATCGCGTAGAAATTGTTAATTGCCCTTTTTCCAAGGCAAAAATCTCGTCAGACATATAAAAAGAGCCCAGTTATCCCAAGGTTAGTTCCCCAGCTATCTGCCCCTATTCTCTGCCACCTGATCATAAAAAATAATTGAATTGCACAGAGCGAGCCCATAATATTCGTACCGTGGTACAGTCAAGAGCACGTGGAGCTTGACACATTGGACTTTGTAACGTTCTTATTACAATCGACTTAGAGGTCAGACTCGCACTACAAGTGTATAGCTTAATGTGATCTTGACTGTACAATCGTCTTATATAATAGGCAGGGGCCTAAGACAGCTTTAGTCCGCGTTACAGTTAGCCATGTCTTGCGGCTTCACTCGCAATAAAACTATAGCATATTATTATGTCACTCGGCGATATTGTAGCTTAACAATGAAAGAATTTTCTGAATCCGACATGTACTTCCAGATACACGAACTACTTTACCTCACGCGACCCTATTACAAAGCATCTGCTGTCCGCCCGTCCGTCTGTGTGTCAGTAGGCTGTATCTCACTAGATTACCCATATTATTAGGTAGTTAGTCGAAATTCACAGAATGTGTATTTTTATTGCCTAAAATTAAATTAGACAAAGGGGATTTCATTTTGGCATTTTTATTTTAAATTGTAGGTACAGTTTTAAGAAACCCTTTCTTTGCAAGTCCGAATGGCACTGACCATTTTTTTGACCCGTAATGGAATCCAGACACAAAAGGACTATCTTCTGTGGACAGTTTCTTTAAAGATATAATTTGTACAGATGAGACCTAGATAGATTTATTTTCGAACCAAAAACGCAAATGGAAATTTTATATAAATACTCGTACAGCCGTTTTTGAAAAGGTGAACATTTTTTTTTTATTAATAATAGGCAAACCATTTGTCTGCCATCTCACCTGATGGAAAGTGATGATGCAGACGACGATGGAGCATGTTTGCCTAGATAATGCCTATTCACTCTTGCCTTGAAGAGGCCCAGGTTATAGCGTTCCGGAAACAGATCCGCAGGCAGGGAGTTCCATTCCTTAGCCGTTCGCATTAAAAATGTTGAAACGAAGCGCTTTGTGCGAATATTATGTAGGTCTACAACGTAAGAATGGAATCCCAACTAATATAATCCTTGTTTAGTTCGAAATTCCAAGTGCATACTTTCTATTGGATCCACTCTTTACAAAAATGCATAGTTTACTGTGTTCTAAAACATACTTTGACCTAACCAATTACCTACCGCCATAAGTCCGCCTGCCATAACTCGCCGTTAAGGCGTCTAATTGGGCAGTAATGTCTGAGCAGGCAAATTCGCGGAGTGACTTTCCTTGTAGCGCGTAATGGCGGCGGTGACGGAACGGCCTATTGCGTGTTGGTTGCTTTTTGGGAGCTGGTGCAAATGATGGGAGCTTTAAAAAATTGCTTCGGAATACTGTTCCAATAATTATGAACTCTCTGATTCGGGTAACATGGTCTAAATTACAAATACCGAACATTACAGATAATAAACTAAATATATTGTTTGGGAGATGACGCAAAATCTATATGCGCAGCGTCGTAAATTTTGGGGTCTCTAGTATGATTCTCCGAAGCCACCGGAATACGAGCTTCTAGGTCAGTAACTTTTTTTTATAAACAACATTGGTGAATATTGTGTACTACCAGAAATGAATTACCTTTACGCAGTCGGGTCGTGATTCGGTGAGTAAATATCCACTTTTTCTATAAACAAATGAAGCGAGCGTGTCTACTGGTGTATAATCTCCCAATTCCAATGGATATCTATTAAAATCCATCTCCCAACTGGCGGTTGGCTCATGTTAGATTATTAGTTCATACTTCTTCTTTATTGGGTTTAATGATTGTAATAATTCCTATAAAGCTCTTCAAGTTAAAGTTAGTTTTATGGACTTCTTGTGTAACTATAAACCCTATAGTTCTCAAAAAAAAGGAAGCGATAAAATAAAGAAAGACTTCAATTATTTCTGCAATAGAGCACCCTACACTTTTCAGTCAATTAAACTTGACTTTCACAAGTCAATTCACTTCAATACTCTACAAAAGTTTCGTTTAATTTAATTTTATTTACGAAAAAACCAATACTTCTGTAAATAGTTATTAAAGAGTCAAGCGAAGTTGTAAAAACTTCTACCTACTTCTTTCTGACTTTTGCGTCTAGCTGACATAGCATAAGGTACAAATTGCAAACTTCGATAATAGTATTATCTAGCAGCTTTTATTATTAGCTTTTCAAAAAACTACCTACAGATTCCTAGATTCAGATCATATTCGAAATTGTCCATACTGTAAAATATAAGGTAATTTTTTTATATTATTATATTTTTTTGTATGTTATAAATTTTTAAGTGGCATAGGGTTTAATTAATTTGTTTTTGTGACATATAATTCTTAGCTTAAGAAGAAAAATTGTAAAAAAAATATTGCTGAAATCATAACCATTCCTTAACGTATACACGCTTCTAGCTATACAATCTCTCATTCGGGTCTGTTGAAAGAAATTGCCACAAGACCAGGTGGAAGAAATTGTTCACTATATACTGTCCTAATGTATGTTTGCTGTGTGTAAGTACTATACATTATTGAATAGATAAATAATGATGTATCAAGTATGATGTTGAGAATAATAATATTAACACTACGGATATGACACCTCTGAGAAAAGTATTAGGTTATTTATTCAGAAAAATATGCGATCGAAATTATTGTTTATCACGAAAACCGCTACTTCCTGTAATTTACACCACCAGCAAATAATATTATCAATCTTTGCAAGTTTGCTTCAAATTCCTCAAACTTACAAACTTTATGATAAAAACTTGGTAAGCTATTATCGAGACGTGGTAGGACCCCTACTTTTGTTTTATCACCTGCGGCATAAGGCAGAGTTTCTGAAAGCTAGAGATGTAACATTGACCGAAAAAATCAATTATTTAAAAATAGATTATTTTTATTAAAAATAATCGATTATTAAAAATCAATATATACGAAAAAAATTCCAATCATTATGAAAAAATATATTTTTTCACATTTTTTAACCTTATAACGTAAACTCCATGTTAGTGAACTTACTTAAAATTTCTTCATTCGTCGCACATGTGGTGCTGTTTACAAAAATCGGTTAAAATGTTTGAAAATATAATCGATTAATAAATAATAATTTCTTTTTTATTTAATAAATAGATTAATTAAAATCGATTATTTAAAAATAATAATCGATTATTTTAAAAATCGATTATTTTTTACATCCCTACTGAAAGCCCCGTAACTGATAATTAGATCGAGATCCTATTTTTGCGGTTTTTGGTTACAATTACCAACTTTTCTTACCTACATATACTTACTATGGACTACGATCTCCCTTGTGAGGACACCGTAGAGATATTGAGTGATCGCCAGATCTAATGGCCATCTAAATAATTGACAAGTTTCAAGTCACCCGAGGGTACACGTCTTAACAAATTCCATTAAACACAACAAAAACTGGAAAAAATGGTTGGTTTCCGTAAAATGCAGTTCGTGATTGTAATGCCACTAGCTTCCCATTCGCTGACTGACCGCGCAAAACATTGCTTAGCTTGTGTTATTTCTAAAACATCGGTATTGCAGGGCTACGAGCAGTTAGTAGGTACAGTCAAGAGCAAGTCAAGCTTGACACTACCAGTTTAAGCTGAGCTCTGATTTGTACTGCGGGCCATAGAATACAGGGCCGGGTCAAAGTCCAAAGTGTCAAGCTTAGCGTGCTCTTGACTGTACACAACATACTTTCTAGTAATTCATTTTAAGAAACTTACGTACATATTTAACACTTGACTTAATAGCCTTACGGTTAAAGAGCTTGCTTCACATAATGATAAATCAGTGAGGCTCGGGTTCGAACCCTAGCATGTACATACCCAAAACTTACATACATATTAATCACTAGCTCGACGGTGAAGGAAAACATCGTGAGGAAAGAATCAGGTCCCAGAATTAATTCTGAGACGTGTGTAAAAGACCCGGTCCGGCGATGGGCTCACCACCTATCACGATTAGGGGTCAAAACAATATCTCTTGAAAAGTGTGATTATTCAGAATTGGAATCCCTCTGCTCGGGGATAAAAGGCGTGAGATTTTATTTACCACTTGCTTTTCGGTGAACGAAAAGTTGACTTTTGATGTGTAATGTTACGATTTGATATAAAATAATAAAATGAAAGTGTATTCCAGTTCTATAAAAATATTTAAAACAAATGTGCCAGTCATGGAAATTTTAATTGTAAATGGAAGAAAACGCGCCGTACCAGGAAGCCTTCGAAGAAAATTAATGTTTGTTCTGTAAAATTAAAAACGTACGTACTCTACACAGGATGGTTCATACTTTTTATCATTAAATATTGTTGTTACGATGTTTGTTACAGAAAAAATAAATCCTATTATATTAAATATACTCCCGAAAACCATATTAAGTAAAATAGATAACCTACCTGTTTTCCACAAAAAACTGAAAGATTTTCTGCTAATGAACAATTTTTACTCATTAAAGGATTTTTTATAAAAATAATGATAGACTAAACATAGCAACTTAAAAATTAGTCTACCTATTTTTTTATTTTTATCGACCTACTTTTAAAATTGTTTTATATTTTATTTTTGTATTTTTACATTGCTGCGCCCTTCCAGGGCTATAACCACATTTTCATATGATATGACTACTACATAAATATAAATAAATATTTGCCATGCTTCTTTAGATACAAAATTCAATCAGACAAAAGTAATCTTTTCATTATGTTATTCTAGGCTAAATCTACATTGGCCGAAATGGAAGTCTCTAAATAGCACTGGTCTAAACAGCAACATTGGTCACTAGACTGGCTTTTATTATGCGAGGCTACTGCAACCGCATTGATACCTATGTGGTGCTATCGTGCAGTCTTTAGACCACTGTATAGCGGAACAAATTGTCGATACGACTTCAAACCTTCAAGAAGAGAGCGTACTCCAATATTTTTTATGGTGCCGCTCTCATCATCCTGTAGATTGCGTTGACGTTATTTTTGTTTACCCCTTTAGATTGGTTTGGCAAAACTGGATTTTCCTAGCTTCCTTTCTTAGAAGGAAATTACATATTTTTTTCTCGGAAATTAAAATTAAATATTGTACCTAAATGAATTTTATTTACCTGTCACTAATATCAGTGTTTACGAATACATAATAAAACTGAATTATGTCTGGAATGTGGTTCAAATACCTACTCACAATAATGGCTGCATTGGAATTACAAGTGGAAAGTGATTATCATCATAATATTACGATTATAACAATGATGATGATGATTGATGACATCGATATCATATTACTTCACTTACTAGTATAATAAGTTGACCTCTCTTGGAGTTTTATTCCTTCAAGGCACCCGTATTAACTTAACTAAAAGAGAAATGAGAATTTTCAAGTAGAAACAAAGTTCCCAGAGGTAATTTATTGGGTCTCTCAAAGTTTTCCATCAAAAGGATTGGGAGTTTGACAAACGAAGTTTTCTTAGCAAAAAATATTTAACCTCGGTATTTATTTTGTTGCTAAAATTAGATAGGTACCTTAAAATTTTTAAGGGTACTATGATACTCTATATAATATTAAACTGCGATAGATGCATTAGTTTTTCTCAAAATATGGAAATATAAAAATCTGGTATTTTGCGACTAATTGATTTTATTATTTATGAATTTGATTTTATCAGACAAATAATTCTTTATTACAGTAAGACCGTTTTAACTTGGCTTCTCTGACATAGGCTTCGACTGCGCCACCCCCACCAACCCCCTCGAACCGCCAAAATGTCGCTAAAAATGTTCTCGCGCAGCCACTTGCTCAACTTCAGAGCTGCCAAGTTAAAAAGGCCGTACTGTAATTTATTTAGAGTTTTCTGTGATAAAGTTGTTGAATATCAATAAAATTTAAAAATATTTTCCCTAAGATATTCCCAGTTACAACCAATTTGAAATTGGAACGACGTTTTGTTCAAAAACCGTTTTATCCGCTTATTCGAATCAGGCAATTATCGCAGCGATTTATTCCGCCGGCACCATTAAAAAGGATCTGTGCGATTGTAATTTTGATCTCAAGCAATTTCTCTTTATCTTTATGTTAGCAAAACAGAACGTCTTTTCAGTATTTAGTTGTAGGATACAAAGTTACTTTACTTTTTATCATCTGTCAAAACGCAATTTTATCTTGAAAAATGTATCTACTGAATAATATCTACGTCACCATTTTTAGTAGGCAAGGCCATTACTAATTGTTTGTATAGTTTTATTGATTTTAAATCAATGGTAAAATGAAAATCAAAACACATTTTAAAATGTAAGTATTATTGATTAAAAAAAATAATGATAACGTGCAATATAATTTTGGAAAAATACTGGATCAATCATAATATAGGACCTGTTATTTGTTTTGTCTATAGGTATTTTTATACTAATATTATAAAGAGAAAAGGTTTGTATTTTTGTATGTTTGTTATAAATAAACTCAAAAACTACTGGACTGATTTAAAAAATCTTTAACCAATAGAAAGCTAGAATATCCCTGAGTAACATAGGCTATATTTTATTCCCCTATTTATACGGGAACGGGTGAACCGCTAGTGTATTTGCCATCGTATCGTCTTATGCCTTCGGGCTACTCTGTCTTCAAGAGTAAGCCCATCATTAATTAAAAAATTCAAAAGTAATATTACAAAGAGGAAATATTAGTTTTTTTTGTATTAGGCTACGAAACTACGAGACTGATTTCAAAAATTCTTTCCCCAGCCAAAAGCTTACTTTTCTGGGAATAACATGCGCTATAATGTTGCCATGGGAAGGGGATTCAGTAACATAATATATACATTTGTATAAACAAGGAAAACACTACTGCATCTTTTCTTGACTCAGAAAATAAGGTTCAAATTCCATTTAACAACCTAAACTTGTATTTTGTCAACATTGAAACTAGCTGCAGAATAAACTAGCGTCTCAATGTAGGTATCCATCGCTTACGACTTAAACACGATCTGATACTAAAACTGTGTTTCTGTGAAATGTAAATCAATTCTAAGAAGTGGAGTCTGGCCCTAATAAATACAAAGTTGCAAATTCACGTTTCCCACCGCCTTTTGTTATCTCACCAAATAAACTTTATTATTGCTTGAATGCCAAGGAAATTAATATCTTTCACTAAGTAACCGGCCAGCGGTGTTGCTTGCGGAAATAAAATAGTGGCCATTCTTAAACCTCTAGTTCTCTAAAAAAATATTTAGGTTATAATTTACATGGATATAACTTTTACCATAAAGTTTTTTTTTTTTAATAAGAAAAAGGGGGCAAACGAGCAGACGGGTCACCTGATGGTAAGTGACTACCGTCGCCCATGGACACCTACAACTCAAGAGTCACAACTGCGTTGCCGGCCTTAGGAGGTGGGAATAGTGGGAGGGGGAGGGGTGGGGGGGGGGGATTGGGGCCTCCGGTTACCTCACTCACTCAACGAAACGCAATGCATTGCTTTACGCTGGTTTTCTGTGGCCGTGGTATCACTCCGGTCAAGTTAGTTATTACAGGTTTAAATAACATTTATTTACAAAGAAAATAACCATTCATTTACAATAACTACAGATAAAAAATGACCTCCATAGAGGAACCATGTGGGACAGTGCAAGGACATCGCAGTAGCAAGACGGGCTCTTCTAGAACCTTTAAACAAAATGTTCATTCTCTTCTTCTGCATTGTATTGCCTAGAGCAATTTTAAATTAACAATAGAACATAAAATACCTAAATAAATTCTGGCACGTGTAAATATTTATCGTATAAATCTACATTAATTTAGTTAAATAATGAATTTGCCATAAATATTAATGTGTGTAATTAAATTCGCTATACAATGTAAAGAAACGATAACAATTTTCGAGATTGCTTAGCCTTAAATTGAATTTTGTTGATTCTGTATTCTTCTTGTAAATAGCTTCTAATGTATATGAGATTAAAGTGGAAATTGGGTAATAAATTAGAATGCTTGAAAAGAAAATTAATTTAAATTAATAAATATACTCGCTCGTCTTATCCCTTATAGGATTAGCAGAGGTAGGAAGGGACCCAGTTTTTAACAGTATATTTTATGTGCCACGAAATGTGGAATTTGCTGGGATGTTGTTACCCATACCTCAGTATCACATTCTGGTACTACTCATTCCTCATGATGATTTCCTTTACCTTTAAGCTAGTGAGAAATATGTACGTAAGTTTGTGATCCAATCGAAAATAATACAAACATATTGAAAACTACAAGAGTAACTACTTATTAAGGAAAATAAAATATTGCTTTTATTTTCTCATAAACTACCAACTTCAGTTATCGCGTATAAAATATATACTACTTAAGAGTAATAGCACAATGTCTAGACTTTAACATATTGTCTATTTTATGTCCTAGATTCTAAAGATCCCTGCTGAATAATAAATAGTATAGTCATAAAGAAAATATATTCCTTACATTTCCAAATCTAAACGCAGCAATTTGGACAGACCTTGAGTCACAGTCATAAATAAATTAAGCTTTGCAGAGATAGACAGAGACAGATGGCTTACATTCAGGTAAGTTTTTTTTATTCCTCCAAAATAACTCCATTATTTTTATCGTTCCTTTTTCGTGTTGGGGAGAACATTTCATTTTCAAGATTTAAATACCGGCTTAAGTAGCGATTTAGTAATGGTATGTATAACAGCATACCTGTCCGTAGGGCGGGTAGGCTGTAGCCCACCTGTGATACAATGAGGGTATTTCCTGGAATGGAATACTTTTGCCGAGCCCTAATAATTGGGGATAAGACCGTTTCTTTTACAATATTTGTATCAACAATTTTTCAGTGTCAGTGTACAGGACAGGACAAAGTTAATTGCACTTTAAATCTGTCCATCTCTCCTTAGAATCATCCTTCCGACTCTACGGACGGATCAACTGAAAATAAAAAAATATTATTAAATTAAATCAACTGAAAATTGTATTTTTAATTATATTCCCGTTTATATTAAATAAAAAAAAGCGTGGACTAAAAAAACAAAACAATAAAATAAAAAAATAAATTAAATTCTTTTGTCTCAGAGTTCATTATGAGACCTGCGGGTTTCCTCACAATGTTCACCACCAAGCTAATGATGAATATGTACTGTAAGTTTTGAAAAGAGTTTCGAGCCCCACTGATATCATCATGAGAAGCGGGCTCAACTGAAACTCAATATTCATTTATTTATTTCGTTAAAATGACACTTACAAAAATCAATAGTCTAATAACAAGCTTTAGAATCGCTTGTCCCATGGAAGTGGGCTGAATGTAAATAGCAGCCTATCAACTGCAGTGCCCCGAGAAAAACCAACTGACTCAAGCTACAGGACTGTCTCGGTAATAACTCGAAATCTTAAATAAAAAAAACACTATTAGAATCCTACATCACTTGTCGCCTGTCACTGTCACGTTTATTAAGCATCCTTCAGCAAAAACCGGTAATACTCTGATGATGACAACGATACAGATTCAAGGAAACGACAGTCATCAGACAAAATTAAAATACCCAAAAAATAAATTACGGAAAAGTGTTCCACAAAGCTCAGTCATTGTGTTATTCATTTACATAATCGTCCCCCTTAATAAATTTGAAAGGAAAGGGAAAAATTGAAAGATTCCCCTTTTTAATAAGGTGAAAAATGTTTGGGTATCCCCGAGATTTCCTTTTCACTTCATTATTGAAATATGGACGAGGAAAAGTTGTGAAATATCACCCGCTATTATTTTAATTTGGATGCCTCGTTAGTTATTAAAGGTCAAAAGAAAATAGCCGAGTTCTGGACAACAACCGGGAAATTTTATAATCTTAATTTATTTTTTAAACGAATGAGGCTGTTATATCGAGTAACCAGAAAATAATTGCCATTGACGACGGGGTTTTTTATTTTTTACAAAATTTGTCTTACATTGTTCAATATTTTGTTACCGTAACTTTAACGTATACGTGACCAACGTGACCATCAGGTAACCCGTCTGCTCGTTTCCCCCTTTTTTATATAAAAAAATACGTTTTAATATTTCAAATATCATAAATGAACAAATAATATTTAAAGAACAGTGATGGCCCGGTAAGTGGGCCGACTCTCTTGCGATGGGCTCGGGTTCGAATCCTTATGAGAGCATGTACCAATTTGTTTTTCAAAAACCTTCGTACATATTTATCACTAACTCAACAGTGAAGAAAAACATCGTCAGGAAACCCTTAGATCCATGAATTGATTCTATGCCATATGTAACAGCACCCGGTCGCGCGACGGGCTGGACACATGTCACGTTTATGGGTCCAAAAAAAACGGTGAAAATTGCGTATTTTCAAGTTTAAAATACCTTTATTTCACATAATATCTAAGTCCCATTTCTCTGTAAATTGAATTCTTGTGAAACTTTTAAGATCCCAACATAGTTTCTCAACATCCCAACAAAATCTACCTACTTCCAGACTTGAAATTCATAAATTAAGGGGATAACCTCCCTATTTGCGCCAAGTAGTTTCTGGGCAGATTTCTCCCAGACGATGGCACTTCAGTCCCAGCCAGAAGTGGTCCATTGTTCTATGCCATAATAGCGCCCGCCATTTTCTTGGCTTTTATGCAGTGACGCGTTTTTGCGCCATAATACACTTTTTATGAGCTAGTTTCGCCATATTAGAGGTTTATGGCTCTACATGTGTTTGACAATGAAGCAGTAAACTCCCTGGCTACTGTCTAGACCGAGAACAGAGTTGACTAGAGAGGCCATCTACGAGAAAAAAAGGCTACAACGACTATATACGGGTACCAATAATTCTGCACGACAATAGATTAGGCACGTATTGTTATCTTGCACCCGCCGGGAACTAGCTGCTTGACCAAATTGAGGTATGTCTTACTAATCTTATAAACGCGAAGGTTGTAAGGATGAAAGATGCTTATTACTATTGGGGTGAATGAGTCTTTCAAAAAATTGCGTACATAGGTACGGTACATATTTATCACTAGCTCTGGACGGACAGGACAGGACGCCCTGAGTAGACTCGGAAGTTTGATCTGCTTTTGGAAGGAGGTAGGATGGTTGGAGTAACCGGCCGCCATGGCTCACGTACAATGGTCCACTTCAGGACTAAGTGCGGAAACCAAACCCCCTAACATAGAACATAGAACATATCACTAGCTCGACGGTGAAGGTAAACTTTCAGGACCCATAATTAATTCTGAGTTGAATAAACACTAAATTTTTGTAACGTTAACTAAAAGCGACAAGACCGCCTTGTACTTTAGTTAATGTTGGTATCAATATTGTGTTGTTTTTGGTGTACAATAAAGAGTTATTGTAAAAATAAATAAAATAAATAATCTCACGCCTTTCATCCCCGAGGGGGTAGACAGAGGTATTCCATTACTGGATATACCCACATTTCACGAGATACATTGGACCCCTAAACGTGATAGGTGGTGAGCCCATCGCCGGACAGGGTCTATTTACACATTTCTCAGAATTAATTCTGAGACCTGCGGGCTTCCTCACGATGTTTTCCTTCACCGTCGAGCTAGTGATAAATATGTACGTAAGTTTTTGAAAAACTCATTGGTACATGCCAGGATTCGAACCCGAGCCTCACTGATTTTGATTAGAGTTATTGTATTGAATTGTTAATACATTGCTGTGTTGATAAAAAAGTTTAGCATTTGTCTATTCTGCAGATGTATTTGTCCCATAAGTCTTGTATTAAGTAATGTACACGGAACTATATTAAACCTACTAAATTATATTACTGAGAGGATCAACACTGTTTCTGTTAAGCTCACACACATATGTATACTATCATAATTATGCAATCCAAATATACTCAGGCAAATTAGGAAAATAAACCCTATTTGCCGTCTATGGAGCTGAAAGGGAGAGTTATGTATCTTACAGACTACAATACAATAAAATACAATACGATAACTCTTTATTGTATACCAAAAACAACACAATATAGATACCAACATTAACTAAAGTACAATGGGCGGTCTTATCGCTTTTAGCGATATCTTCCAGACAACTTTGGGATGGATGAAACTGAGAGATTAGAACTAGGGTAGACGGTGCACTATTTATTATTTTTATATTTATATACAGCATATTTTTTACATTTATATTCTCGTACTAATTGGGGTGTATGAGGCATTGCGCTAATTCTGGTACGCGTTGTATATTATATATTTGTAACTTTATTTTGTACATATTCTAAAAATTCTCACCAAACTGAGTACAGTTTGTTGTGGAGATAGCGCTCTATTTTATTGCATAGATACATCATAATCAGAATATACCTAACTGATTCTTAATTCATTAAATATACTACTAAGAATGACATGACACGTTTATCTAAGTCAGCTTCTCGGGGTACTGCATTTGGAACCAGCAACTTGTCGGTGGAGATAGGCTGCTGTTTACATTTAGCCAATCTTCATGGACTAGTTTAGTGTGGCTTGTTATTGACGTTTCAAAGTGTATTTTATATACCTACTGAAGTAAATGAATTTTGAATACAAATAGTCATATTTGTATGAGGTGATCAACATATTTTTAACAATAATAGAAAATGATTCGACGGACCTGTTGGCACAGTTGGTAGTGACCCTGCCTTCTGAGTCAGAGGTCGCGGGTTCGATCCCCGCTCGGGGCAAACATTTGTATGCGTGAACATGTCTGTTGGCTTCGTGACTGGTCGTTTAATATTGATTTAAGTATGTTTATCAGTTGTTTAGTACCCATTTTACAGGCCCTGCCTAGTTTGGGATTATATAACCGTGTGTGAATTGTGTCCCACAATTTATTCTCTATATTTATTTTTGGTCTTATGTTAGGCTTTTCACAATATGTATATAAAAGTATAATATATAAAAACATTTACAAAACAAAATAAAAATTACACATTATAGAAAAACTAACTAAGCTGCCGCCGCTGCCGGTGGTCAGGGCTGCGGAGAGAGGAACCGACGGACTATCCGCGCTGTGTCCAAGATCACCGCCTTCTGTATCTGACCCTTGATCCAACCACCTAGCGAGAGTCTCTCAAGATGTTGGTCGAGACTTATTATTATTATTATTATTCATGGTAATGTTTTTTCAGTTTCATCGACTCTACAGTTAGTATGATTGGTTTGGATTGGAACCCCTGTACAATTGAACAATTATATTTTAGTGAGAATATTAGCAATTCTCATATTCATTACTAGCATCACCCCGCGGTTTTACCCGCGTAGTTCCCGTTCCCGTGGGAATACGGGGATAAATATAGCCTATGTGTTATTCTGATGCATAAGCTATATAACTTTAAAGCTATATAAGTTTCATCAAAATCCCTTCAGTAGTTTTTGCGAAAGAGGACCAAACATCCATACATCTATATATCCATACATACAAACCTTGGTTTATACTATTATAATATTAGTAGGATAACTCATGTTCGTGCGACTTACTGCGATGCAAAAATTGTGGCCGTTCGCTTTGACTTGTAAAGTTCTTAAATTAAAATAACCTCCAAATAAATATTTTCACCTACTTTGATTTCGATCGGTCGTTAAAACTGTTCTGATGACGTGCGATAGCGCTGATTTTTATGTTCCGTTTTGGTAATAAAATGGCGTTTTTGATGGCGTCTCCGGAATTTAATTTATTTAATTTATTCCGTGTTATTTTTAGCTATTAAAAACATATTTTGAATTTTTAGTAGGTACCTATTGGTCACGATGGATGTGGCTCTTTTGCAGAAAAAAATACAATATTTTGATCCAGTGCCACACCGTTTGACTTGACCCAGTATCGGACAAATAGATCAGTTGCAAAAAAAATGTCCCGAGCTGGACTTGATTCTGCTTTCTGAATTGGGGATAACGAGTTCGATTTCTACCAAAATCCAACATTTGTTTTGCGGGAACATGTTTGATAGTTTTGTGTTTGGGTTATTATGTACTAGCGACCCGCCCGGCTTCGCACGGGTACAATGCTAACACCAAAGCCTTGAATCTCTCTATCTATTAAAAAAAACCGCATCAAAATCCGTTGCGTAGTTTTAAAGTTGTAAGCATACATAGGGATATAGGGACAGAGTTAGCCACTTTGTTATAAACTATGTAGTAATGTATTTAGTTATGTTGATCAAAAGTCAAAAGTTTTTATTCAATGAAGGGGCATAGAAGTCTTCTTATTGAAAGTCATTGCGACTCCACCGCTTCAGTATGCATAGTTGAGGAGAAGAAGCGGGACAAGAAACTCCTCAACACATTATTCTTTTAAACAATTAATGTAATACAAAGTACAAGTGTCATGGTGATCAATTCTTTAGTACTCACAGTGTAGTCTATGTATGGAACCCTTTATCTGTGAATCCGACTAGCAGTTGGCCAGATTTTTTAACGTCGTGGACATGATTGGTATGGTTAATAAAAATAAATAAAGAAACTCACGCCTTTTTTATTTAGGCAGAGATATTCCATTTCAGGATATAGCCACTTTTCACGATAACACGTAAAACGTGATAGGTGGTGAGCCCATCGCCGGTCTGGGTGGAACCATCGCAAAATTACAGATACGCAAAATGACGGATTCGCAAAATGTCGGAATTCTGACATTCTGCTTATCTGACCATTCGCGTTTCGCAGAAAGTCAGATGCGCAAAATGACGGATTCGCAAAATGACGGAATTTTAAAAATACTTCCCACGACACTAGGATAGACGAATTTGATGTCATGCTTTAGAATTAATTCTGGGACCTGCGGGTTACCTCATGATGTTTGTATCAAGATTTGTATGACATATTTTTTTAGAAGCCTACTTAGGAATTGAAATGCCGCATCACTTGCATCTAATTCGTTCCGCCTCGAGCATTTAGCTCCTATCACTCAAGTTACTGTCTCAAGTTCCTATCTCTTTATCTTTAAATAATGGACAACTCTCTCATAAAATTTATTGGAGGTAGAAATAAAAGTTTTGTTGATAAACTGCCGTGTTTCTTGTCTTACTAAAATTTAAGACAGTTTGAGAGTAAGATTGAGTTCTAAAATCTGTTATTGTAACCATGGTTAATTTCATAAATAGTAATTGTTATGAATTATAGGCTGTCTAAAAAATTTATTTGTGAATTTAATAATAAAACCACCTTTTACCCCGTGGTCCCGGTAAGTTGACCCATTACCACGTCCAGGGGGAATTTTATTTACCCGTGGTCTATGGCACTAGGTATTACAATTTGCTGAATATTTCGACTTCTCTTCAACTCTGTTACCTATAAGTTTATATAAAAATAATTACTTAAATAAATTTCATTCTTGAAAGCAGTGATAGCCTTACGTTTAAAGAGCCCGCTTCTCGTGATGATAATCAGTGAGGAACGGGTTCAAATCCTGGCATGTACCAATGAGTTTATCATAACTCACGTACATATTCATCACTAGCTCGACGGTGAAGGAAAACATCGTGAGGAAAGCCTTAGAATTAATTCTGAGGCATGTGTAACAAGCCCGGTCCGGCGATGGGCTCACCACCTATCACGTTTAGGGGTCGAATATTCTCGTGAAATAGTGGATATTTCCAGAAATGGAATACCTCTGCCTACCCCCTCGGGGATAAAAACAGGTTTAAGGTTTTACTCAACTCGACAACGAGTCGGCATCGCCTCGGTATCTTGTTCAAACATGTAGGCGAGGCGATGCCGATACGATGCTATTTAGTATGGGTTGGGGAATTTCATACAATGAGTTCTAAATGGTTTGAGATGAGGCGGTACTAATGCTTTTCAGAGTCGACAAACTTCGCTTCAATATTTTTAATGCGAACGGCTAGGGAATGGAACTCCCTGCCTGCGGATCTGTTTTCGGAACGCTATAACCTGGGCCTCTTCAAGGCAAGAGTGAATAGGCATTATCTAGGCAAACATGCTCCATCGTCGTCTGCATCATCACTTTCCATCAGGGAGATGGCAGACAAATGGTTTGCCTATTATTAATAAAAAAAAATAAAAAAAACTAGGCTGTACACTGTCTGAAAGTCATTGTAAGAGTTTTCCATCGAAATGTACTTCCCATGTCCCGATGTACCTCAACTAAGTACTTTTATTTTATGCTCAAATTAGTTACCATTTATATCCAAAACAGAATAACATAAACGTAAATTCACAGCAGATTCAAAGTATTCCTAAAATATGGCGAAGTAAACGTTCTCCGAAAAGAAATGCGAGAAAAAAGAAGCCACCCCATTTGGAGTGGTTCCAACCAGCGAATGTGTTCGCAATTTTACTAGAGATTTAATTTCGTAAATGTCACGGGCCCATATCAGTTACGGTTGCCTCCGACCTGTGATTTATACTTTATATTGTCACTGTTATGTGTAACCTGTTATTTTGCTCTCCTGAACTGTTTTGCATTTTTAATTTATTTACCCTTGCTACTGGCTGATTGTTGAGTTCGTTTTGCAAATAAAATTTCTCGTTTTTTCGCTTCTTTGCTACACACATAATATCACGCCTTTTGTTATCAGAAAAGACAGCTTGCCACTTACCATACGAACCTGGCAGGTCGCTCGTGCTTCATCCTCTAGCATGGTAGTGAGTTTCAAGATCTTTATCTTATATTTCTTTTATACCTCGCCAATCTGGTTACTCTAGATGTCATCCTCTACCCACCCCCCCATTTACAATAACCTTTAACTTATAGGCGCAATATTACCAAACTACCTCAGCATTCTTTTGTTAATCCCAGTCATAGTTGAAATTCCTAAGTTACTGTTCTTCACTTGGTGCGACTAGACGGCAGCCGGAGCCGTGTAGTCGGTAGTTTCCCACCAAATACACGATTCCTTGGCTACACGGTATCCTACACACCGTGTAGTCGTGTATTTGGTGTGCATGAGCTTCTGTAACAGTTTCAGGAACGCTTATTTTACTTAAGACAATCCAAGTATGTACGTATGCATATATTAAACAGATAGTATAAGTTTTCTTTATAATATCAATAAAAATCAGAATACAATAGGTGTCAGAATATAATCGGTTTTAACGATAGCTTCCAGACATCCTTGGGATATAGGAAAGCAAGTGTTTTACAGAATTGGCGTATTACAAATTAGATGATTATACAAATATGAACGACTACAAAATATGTATGAATGACATTGAGGTCAGACTTCCTTCAGCACAGTGCGTCCCGCTGTTGACAGATAAAAGTAACCATAATATGTTGCCCAATTTAGTATTTCTTAACATATTTTACAGATAAAATTGTCCTCTAAAACGATAAGTCCCTTTTTTGAATAGCTGAAAACGTCAGCGTCCGTTTGACGACTTTCCCTTGAATCTATCTTCAAAAGATGTTCATAGACGCGTAACTACGAGTATAAATTTCTATAAGATAGGTATTTAGTATGAAATTGATTAATAATGAGTTTCTTGTCCCACTTCTACTCAACTATCCATGCAAAAGCGGTGGATCTGCATATACTTCAATAAGTGAACTTATATGCCTTTACTTTAAATAAAACAATTTTGATTTTAAAATTATTTCTTTTTACGATTTTTTAACACAACTGTAACAACATTACAGATCTTGTAATAAAATATCCAACAAAACTTTTGTGTCCGCATAAAAATTAACCCTTCCCAGTATTTTCGCTCAACGCTGTCCTTTCCCAAGTTTTCTCGGCACATCCGGCCCCCGGGGGCGGCCGCAACAAGCGAACGACAAAGGGTTAACTCAGCCACTTGACTCCCGGGAAACCATTGTTTTACCCGAGATGACTTTTCATTTTAAAGAAAAGTCCGGTTCGTTACTTCACGTAGAATCTTTTATAATAGCTATATTATAATCTATTAAAGAAACTGTCTATCTTCGGTAGTTTATAAGTAGCTTAAATATGAAAGTTACTTTGTTAGAATATCATTAGGGTTCATATTTATCACTAGCTACAACTAGAAAGAAAACATAGTGAGTGTTGCCGATGTGCTGGCAGCTTTAGTAATATATTTAAATTTAGAACCTTTAGCCTTTTTATAGTTTTGTCTTTTGTTTATATTTTAGTGTCAATAAAAATCTGTTAGAAAAATATGGTTTTTCTGTAACAAGAACAGTGAGGAAACCCGCAGGTCCCGGAATTGACTTTAAGGCTGTGAAAGCGTCCCGATCTTTCGATGGGCTCATCACTTTAGGGGTCTAGAAAAATACTAGCGAATATCTGATATCTCTACAGGAATGGTATATCACGTTTGGGGTTCCTAAGAATATTTGGTGAAAAGTGGGTATATCCAAAAATGGAATACCTCTGCATACCCCCTCGGGTATATACGGCGTGAGATATATTTTTTTTCTAGGAATGGAATCCATATTTCGACTCACCCTGGTACAAAGATATAAGCATATTTTTTTTATTTTGTAGTTTAAAAACAGTTATCTTAGAAACACCACTTTGGAAAGTATCCTCATAATATGCAAAACGTTGCGAGTATTTCAATGAATTTGGGTAACTTATTAATTTTGATTATTAAATTCATAATAAGACCAACAAAATTCAACAAACACTTACGAGTATGTTGCAAAGATACAATAATAATAATAATAATAATAGTTTTCAGTACTGCCATCAGAATGGAGTTTGGTGTCGATAAGTGTGCGGTTATGCATGTACAGCGGGGGAAGGTTGTAAATTCAACGAATTTACAACTTTCTGAGGCAATGTCTTTCAGGTCTATCTCTGAATCAGAAACCTACAAATACCTTGGTATGTCACAGTCGTTGGGTACTGAGGACGAGGGCATTAGACGGTCGGTGAAGGAGCGTTTTTTCAGTCGGCTCACAAAAGTACTCAACAGTCTTTTGTCTGGTGGCAATAAAGTGCGCGCTTTCAACGCCTGGGTAATGCCCCTACTCATATACTCCTTTGGAATACTAAGGTGGACTCAGACCGAGCTGGGTGCCCTGGATCGGAGGGTCCGTCTACTGCTCACCACACATCGTATGCTACACCCACGCTCGTCAGTTATGAGATTGTACATCCCGCGGAAGTGTGGAGGTCGAGGCTTCCTAAACGCCAAAGATCTCCATAACCGCGAGGTGTGCAATCTCAGGAAATATTTCCTTAACAACGAGTGTGGGATGCATCGAGATGTGGTGGCAGTGGACAGAAACCTCACGCCGCTATCCTTGGCAAAAGAGAACTGGCGCAAACCTGTGGTACAGAGCACAGCGGACCGCAAGGCGGTATGGGAGAGCAAGTCGCTACACGGACGGTTCTACAAGGCCCTCACGGGACTTGATGTAGACCTGCTCGCGTCGGTGAACTGGTTACGATTCGGGGACCTCTTCGGAGAAACTGAGAGTTTTGCCTGTGCAATTGCGGACGAAGTTATGATGACGAACAACTATCGGAAATATATCCTGAAGGACGGTACGGTCGACATTTGTCGGGCATGCCGCCGTCCCGGAGAGTCACTCAGGCATATCATCTCCGGTTGCTCTCATCTAGCTAACGGCGAGTACTTGCACAGACATAATCTCGTAGCCAGGATCATTCACCAACGGCTTGCTCTTCTATACGGCCTTGTAGACCGCGAAGTGCCGTACTACAAGTACTTACCTGCGCCAGTTCTCGAGAATGGTCGTGCCACGCTCTATTGGGATCGATCTATTATCACTGACAGGACTATTGTAGCCAATAAGCCTGACATTGTGATAATAGATCGATCGCAACGCCGGGCCGTGCTCGTCGACATCACCATTCCCCATGATGAGAATCTCGTGAAAGCCGAGAAGGACAAGTCCAGTAAGTACCTAGACTTGGCCCATGAGATTACCGCCATGTGGGATGTTGATTCGACGATCATTGTCCCGATAGTTGTCTCAGCGAACGGTCTAATAGCAAAGAGTCTCGACCAACATCTTGAGAGACTCTCGCTAGGTGGTTGGATCAAGGGTCAGATACAGAAGGCGGTGATCTTGGACACGGCGCGGATAGTCCGCCGGTTCCTCTCTCTGCAGCCCTGACCACCGGCAGCTTGGGCCTCTGCCCCGTTGCCGGCGGCACCCTAGGTTAGGTTTTTTATAATGTGTAATTTTTATATTGTTTTGTAAATGTTTTTATATATTTTACTTTTATATACATATTGTAAAAACCTAACTTAAGATATAAAATAAATAAATACATAATAATAATATAATAATAATGAGAAGAGCAGTGATAGCCCGGACGGTTAAAGAGCCGGCCGAAAATCAGTGAGGCTCGGGTTCGAATCCTGGCATGTACCAATGAGTTTTTCAAAACTTACGTACATATTTATCACTAGCTCGACGGTGAAGGAAAACATCGTGAGGAAACCCGCAGGTCTCAGAATTAATTCTGAGACATGTGTAAATAGACCCGGTCCGGCGATGGGCTCACCACCTATCACGTTTAGGGGTCCAATATATCTCGTGAAATGTGGGTATATCCAGTAATGGAATACCTCTGCCTACCCCCTCGGGGATAAAAGGCAAAGATATAACTTACGCAGAAATCTTGACTTTAGGGAATATTAAAAAAGATATTTCCCGAACATAAAATATTTTTATTATTAAATTCATAATTCGCGAAAAGAATAAAACTTCCAACGCTAATTATTTAAAATGGAAAATTCCAATCAGCAAGTAGACAACCTACGAACAAATCTTGACTTTAGGGAATATTAAAAAATATACTTCCCGAGCAAAATGTTAGCTTATTCAACCGTTAGCATAAATTTGAATAAGATCGATGCTGTAATTAAATTGTTCTCCCGCCAGCTGATGTATTAATTAGTACTGAATCTTGAAATAATATTTCCTTATTTCATAAAACAGTACACGATAGCGTTTGCAAACGACTCCTATCGCGTTTCAAGAGAATAATATAGTTTAATGATACTGGATGAAAGCCTATGTTCTATGTGTAGAAATATCTATATCCTGCACACATAATTAATAGCAATAACTTAATTACATTACGATATAACTTAAACTTAACAAATGAATTAGAATAATACTTAATAATCAATAACTACATCTTAGAAATTCTAAGAACAAGAAAAAAAACAAGACAGCAATTAAAAGCTTCCAAACTTAAACCTGTTAACATAAAAATTCTCATTTTTTCAGTGTCCAAAATCGACAAGAAAGGAATAAAAATATCGTTTAAAGGGCCATTATAATAATATCTTTGAAAAATAGCAGTGCTTTACAACCTTTTCAACATGATTGTGATGAATAGCGAATTTTCTGTAGGGCTCTGATGAATTAAAGTGTCATTTCAATGAAGGTGTCAGCACTGTTATGAAAGTAATAAAATTTGAATTATAATATTATAATTATTAAATAAGAAAATATAAGATAAGGATAAGAAATAGTTTGCAGAAAATAGGGATAAAATCTAGTGTCATGAGAAAACGGTTAAACAATAATGGTTTATTGAGCCCCACAATATATTATGTACTACTGTATACGATAAATATATTGTAAAGTAAATATTGGGATACATTATTTAATGTAAATAAAGTTTACTATTTAATATATATATATATATTTTATTATTTTATTATTAGAATAATGGTATGGGTTTTATATATGCCCGAAATTAATTGATTTATTATTAGTATTATAATTTGGACACACTTATTCCTTTTTCTTTAATGAAATTTACCAAAAGGGTTGTAAAAGACTTGAACTTATAATTTATATCAAAAGAAACGCTGTTTAATTAATCCTAAAATAGTGTTGCGAATTCTCAAAACAAAGACTCAAAATTTCCCAAGCCAATTGAAACAAGAACATTTTAAACAAAAAGTAGAAGAATCCTGGAACAATTATTACAAAAATGACTTGCCATCGGATACCCCATTAATCTGAGTTGTAGTTAAGGATGTTTCAGTAAATTACTTTCAATCTCCTCACCGATAATTAGAAGGCTACGTAAATCAATCCTACCGGAGTGGAGAATCTATCGTTGGGGACATACGGGGAGTAAACTGGACGATCATAAAACTCTTTTTTTTTATAAAATTGAGAACAATTTTATTAGTTACAAATTGGGCTATTATATATTGCATGTTAGTAGTAGCGCTAATGATTGACCCTCCAGGAAACGGTGGGCCTACTGACAAAGGCTTATTAACAATAATAAATACAGGAAATAACCACACTGATTAATTATATAGAATAACATAAAATTAAGAGAAAAACAAATAAAACATATTCTAATATCATAATATGTAGCCGAATTTGTAATTAATAAAACTCTTATAAGCCAACAGCAATGATTTTTTTAAATGACATAAAAAACAAAGGAAGTTCCCAATTTGATCGATTTTTTTCCGTCCTGAACTCCGTCCTTTATAAACGAATTTGAAAACTTCCTTTTTTTTTTTCAGATTAATTATGTTTTCTCAAAATCCATCCTGATTAGACAGGATCCATGAGAAATTAAGAGAACTCTTATTAATTTTATAAGGATACATTTATTTGTGATTTTGATATTTTCAACAACACTTCAAGCATTTGCATTCGGAAAATATAATTTGGTAAAGATGAAGAAAGATCGCCACAAATTCGGTGTCGAATATATTGAAGACGTTTTTTTTGTTATATCATTATCTATAGAGAAAAGTGGTAAGCCTCTTAATCAATTCTGATGCCAGTGGAATTCCTAACAAACCCACTCACCATAGAGCTAGTAATAACTATAAAATCTACTTATACAATTTTAATTTTTAAACTATAAGCTCGTATATCTCGGGTTGTAAAATATGTAAAAATTCGAAAAATTCACAAGTTGAGAGGAGTTGCGTTAAATATTCTTAAAGTCACACTTTTTCAGCATGTACTTTCTTAAATGAAGAGTAGTCCACGTTAACGTGAGCGCTCACAATCACAAGAAAATTCTGTACAACGCAAACTTGTTTTTGTTGATTTGGACCCGTGTATCTCTGCTAGAACTTCATTAAAGCCCAATGTAGAAAGGATTGCTGATTCATTAATTATAAGGGCTTCACAATGTTTATAGCGATGAGACGGATCGAATCTCACTGTTATACTTTCAATTGACATTGTCTAGATGACACCGAGGATTTGGATAAAAGGATTTATAGACTGTTAGAGGATTTTCTTATTTCTATACAAATATACTTTGGCTTCAGATGTTTGTTTTTAATCGTCTGAGCCCAGATTTCGTGTTTTCAAGTGATTGGATTCGTTTATGTGCCCTTGGATTTCGTATTACGTTTTCAGGGTTTCACGAGCAAATATAACCGTATTGATCTTCTTTCGATAGTATGTTGTCTCTTTGTTTTTGTTTAACTTGTTCACTACTGCCTCTATTGGTTTTATTTTATTAGTGTTTATTGTAGTAGTATTTTCATCTATCTAAACATCCGTGAGTTTTATTTTTAATTGAAACCTGTAGAAGTGGTTTTCATTAATTGATATTCATTAATCAGCAGTGATACTTCAACTACCAATTATTTTCGGTATCATAATAGGTAATTACAAACGTAAGTACAATCAAAAACTGTTGTGAGTTCAACGAATTTGACTTTAGTTTAGTGAGTTGCTGAGTAAGGTCGGCTTGAGTTATTACCAACTCGAATAGATTTAGGAATTCACATACTCTAGTAGGTATATAAAAAAAAAATAAAGTATTCGAAGGACTCTTGAATACTTAACGGATTACCTAAATAAATAACAACGTCATTTTCTTATTAAATATAATAAGTACATAGTACCTATATTTTTAATGCATTTCTCAGTCACTGTGACGTAGCGAGTTGGCCTGTCCATTTTGACTTAAAATCCATTGAAGTGCTCTAGTACCTGTATTTTAAATTCAAGTACGCAATCCAGGCTCTAGACTGTTCCAACTTGATTCTTTTTTAATAAATATTTCCATTATTTAAACAGCTGACTCGATTCTTGTTAAGAACCTGAAGAGTATGGACAAGTGGCGTTCTATTATACGAGTAGTTGATAGTACGGAGTTCAATTATAAATATAGGTACCTACGAGACTATAATGGCTTAGTTGAATTTGCATACACCGTGTTTTGAGATTTCACGATGATCCTGTTTTTCCCGTTCCTGTAGGAATAAGGCAAAACACTTTCTCAACGATTGACTATATCAAATATAAGCTAATTTTATTTTAAAAAACCGGCCAAGTGCGAGTCGGACTCGCGCACTGAGGGTTCCGTACAACCTTGCAAATTTATGGTTTTCGTAATTTTTCCTTTATCTATGCTATAAGACGTTGCTTCGTACCAAATTTCAAGACTCTGAGTTCACGGGAAGCACCCTGTAGGTTTTGATTCCCTTGCAAGTGTCGAAAATTTGCGGCATAAACGGCTGTATCTTTTGATTGCGTTGGCTTAGAAGTTTGATTTTTTCACAGCTTCAAGGGACAGTAGACCTGAGTAATTGATATAAATTTCAGCTTCATACCTCCACGCGTTCCTGAGAAAAAGGGTCTTGACAGACGGACGGACGGACGGACAGACGGACAACAAAGTGATCCTATAAGGGTTCCGTTTTTTCCTTTTGAGGTACGGAACCCTAAAAATAGCTTTTTACATCGTTAAGCAAAAATTTCGTGATGGTCCCTTTTTCTTGATCCTGTGGGAATTTCGGAAAATCCTTTTTTACCATGAAACCTATGTAGCATACCTCACCTTATAACGATTTAGACTACACAAACACTCAGAAAAATGACATTTTCTACTCTATGATGGCACAAAACGTTGACTTGCTCTTGGCCGTTTATTTATTTAAATTTAGTATTACTTACAAGCGTTAAGCGTTTGAACAGAAAATAAAAGTTTCCTTTTTAACATGTCTTCGGGAAAAGGAGCTTTCCAAAAACAACCCCATAATTAGGTAGTCGTGTAAAATCACCCACCCACAGTCTGTTTGTGGGCAATAAAACCCACGGATCGTATACCGGATGGATTAAACATGTATTCCTCGTTTACGCGGCAACTCTAAATTTTACTTTAGCCTATTTAATGGTCCGTGGATGATAAAGCAGCTGGATGAGACAAGCGACAGATAGCTAGAAAAATTGTAATAAAAAATATTTTGATTCTATTAATGGCTTTAGTCATTCGAAGGCACACAAATTTTTATTCAAAATAATATATAATAAATAAATAAAATACCTACCCGATAATTGAAAAGTCTAAAAAACTTGATTGTGTTCTTTACAGAACGAAAAATGTAGCCCATGAAAGTCAGGAGTAAAAGACGAATCAAGAGACATATCGCTATTCTAATAAGACATGAGATTAAAAAGAGCTGCCCTTGAGTTTCTTGCTGGTTCTTCTCGGGGTACTGCATTAGGAACCAGCAACTCGTCGGTGGAGATGGGCTGTTGTTTAGGTACATTTTAATCATCATGGACTAGTTTAGTGTGCCTTGTTATTAGACTATTGACTGTTCTAAGTGTAATTCTTGTTACGTACAGAATAAAATACATTTCATTTTTATTTTAATTCAAAATCCGTCTAACTGCTATATTTATAAATTGTTTATTTGTGACGTTGACGTCGCCGTTTACCATTCCTTTGCTCCGAATTCTGTAGAAATATACAACGCGTAACAGAATAAGCGCAATTCCTCATATTCAATCCAATTAGTATAATTATCCCTTAACCACCTAGCATCTATTTTTGTCCTTCAACCACCTACGTGCGGTCACAGAGACCGCTAACATATTATAGCGATTATTTATTTATCTATGATAACAAATTTAAGGTAAGTTGAATAAAATGCATGTATATACTTAATTGCTTTATTTTAGCACCATAAATTATCAACAGTGATATAAAAGTTTTCTTCTTTTTCTTTTTTTAAATATATTAAATAAACTAAAAATCAAATCAAACAAAAAAAAAAACAAAAAATATAACTAAACAAAATTGTGATGCCTAAACTTGTACTCTTTTTCGCGGTAGTAACGACACATTTTTCTTCGAACACTCCAAAGAAATTGGTGCTTTACACACAAAACATAGGTAAGCTATTTTGCGTTTCTTTTTGGATCACACGTGAAACAAGTTTTACGAACTTCAAGTTTTTTGCCATCAGAAGTGCTTGGTAAATCTTGGTCAACCAACCACCATCAAAAGTCACACAACAACCTACGTGCGGTCACGGAGACCGCATGCGAATTTTTTTTTACTTCCCCTTGCCAAACGCGCGCACCTACCAACTCGCAGAGCACAAGCGCCATACTGATTTGTGTGTAGAAAAGGTACATGAACGCGCTGTGACGAACTTCACTCACATGTGGTAATATTTGAATTTGAAAAATCGTTGCGGTCTCTGAGATTTAAATAAAAAAATATGATGCCTCCGTATTTTGGTTGTTTCTTAAATAAAGATAAATTATAGTACGATTTCTATGTAGGGAGCACTAAATTCACTTGTTTTTTAATTCATTTATAGGAAAAAATTTACAGATATTTGTAATAGCTGAAATCGATTAAGTGGTCGAAACTGAACAAACTAATTTCAGGAATTGTGCTTATTCTGTTAGATATTGTATAGCGTCACATCCGTTAAACATTAAATACTTTTACTATTATGTAATCGATGTGAAAAAATATCGAATAATGCATTATACAATAATCAGGATTTGGTTAGGATCATTATTGGGCGATGATCAACTTATCTATTTTATTGCTGCGCAAGTGGGTGGCCTCTGTGTGGGAGAGAATGCGGGGCAGCACCAACACTCTTTTGAAAGTAATCGCTGAAAAACCAGACAGCCATATTGTTGCACATTGGGTGGCTGTGCGTGTACATAACACGTGCTAACGTAGTTATTAAGTCATACCTACTAACAATTTATATAAATTCATTTCTGTCCTTATAAATCAGTTCTTTTCATTAATTTCGTTAATTTCGTCCATTTCGTTAATTTCATTTATTTCATACATTTCATTCGTTTTATTCATTTCATTTGTTTCATTCATTTCACTCATTATACTTATTTCATTTATTCTTATCCAAAGATATCATTTCCAATTCTTTACATCTACAAACGCTCCTGATAATGTTAGAATGTCTGTTGTTTTATGTTAAAGGAAAACTGGTTCTAGAAAACGTACTGTAGGGGCGGGTTCCAAATAAAATTAGTACTGACGGGAACATATAGGTACCTACTTTGGAGCTAATATTTAAGTATAATAAAGTTAGTATGACATAAAATAACAGCAGTAAATATATTTGAAGCGCTCGTAGAACTGCGGTATCAATGGTTACACGATCACACTGGTTATGCAAAGTTGTTCGCGGTCAGTCAGTGAATGGGAGTCCGTATTTTAGAAAGCACGTTAAATTGTTGGTCCAAGTTTTCTTTGTGTTTACGCACAATGGAAGTCGCTAAGCCATGTCAGATACCCTTGGGTGGCTTGAAAAACTATTAGATTGACCTAATCTCTCTGTCCGCGGTGGGCTCGCGTGGGAGATTATAATAATAATCATTTATTTCAGGTTTTTAATTATAGTCCGTTCCTCTTGTGTGAGGGACGTACAAAACATGCTCAGCTCAGGGTTGATGATGATGATGTAATGACTATTATATTTAAAAGCGGTAGCGTCTTATTTAGCATGTATCCTGTTGGAAGTGAGCCCATTCGTACATGATATCCGGGTTTTATTACTGGCAAGGACTTAGGTTCCTAAAAACCTACGTACCTCCAATTTGATCACTGGCTCAACTTATAAAAGTACCTATTACAAGTTTTCGCTTGTGGAGGAGAGGAAGGTAGAATGCTCCTCCATCGTGAAAAGATCGTGCCTGGAAACCGGTCCTGTCCAACAGTTGATATTTATACAAACTCGTGTGAACACTATCAAAAGTATTTTTTAGGTCTATGAAAGCGCAATATGTAGGTAGTTATTTTTTGGCACAGAAGGAAAAGACTTGATCCATACATCCCACTGCCTGAATGTTTCATATTTTCTTAAGATATTTTTTCATCTGTTACTCTTACGACCATGTTGTCTATAGAGGTTAGAATAAGACTGGGTCTGTTTTTAACCGATTTCAAAAAGGAGGAGGTTATCAATTCGTCTGTTTTTTTTAAATTTGTTACCTCAGAACTTTTGACTGGGTGAGCCGATTTGGATGATTCTTTTTTTATTTGAAAGCTGGTGCTGCTTGGTCCCATTTTAATTTCATCCAGTTCTGACAACGGTATCCACAAGAAAACCATATATGTTGAAGATTGAAGTTTTTTAATCTTTAGAGTGGTTATTACTATATCTATCTCTACTCGTCGAGTTTTACTAGTTTTATTATATCTAGCTATTCTTGTAGCAAATTTTGTAATTATTTGCACAAAAGCTCTTTGCTCAATACATCAAAGCAAATCAATTCAAACCTAATGATAGGCTATTTAGTTTGGGAATTTACTTAGAAATACCAAAATGCCTACAAGTATTACGCAATTAATACAGTCTAGACCAAACGGGACCTGAATAATGAACGTAATAACTCGTCAATAAAATACAAATTAGTATGCGAGCTGACGACAGCCCTTTAGTTAGACTTTGGGTCCCAAAAAAAAAACTTTTATTCTTTGGAATACTCGTAGTATTCTAAAGAATAAAAGTACTAGCAGCTCATTTATTTTTGATTTCCACAAATGTTACGATGATTTTGACAAGAATCACTCAGATATTTTGACGTACGACTTAGCGACATCGTATGTGTGCTTTTTGTGCGTAATATTACAATTAGGGATGGGTGATAGATAGTAGCATCTGAAAATAATCTATATAATATATAAAAGAAAGTCGTGTTTTTTACACTATTTATAACTCAAGAACGGCTGAACCGATTTGGCTGGAAGTTGGTGGGGAAGTAGCTTAATAACTAGGATAAGAAAATAGGATACTTTTTATTCGGATTATCCCACGGGAACGGGAACTACGGGGAAACGGGAACTATGCGGGTGAAACCGCGGGGCGCTGCTAGTATTAAATAAATATTCATGCGTCACACCTGCTACTCTCCTTCACCTAGCCACTTCTCATATTTCACATTTCATTTCGAGTAGAAAATATGATTTTTCATGGTAATTAAAATTCATTGCCTTTGAAGAACAGGTGAAATCATGTGAAAAAAAATACGGTATCTTATCAATGACAATTATTTTACAGTGCAGTGATAACTTTGTGAGTCATGATGATAAGTGAGACTCGGGTTCAAATCCTGGCATGTACCAATGAGTTTTGCGAAACTTACGTATATATTATAGGAAAACATCGTGAGGAAACCCGCAAGTCTCAGAATTAATTCTAAAGCATGTGTCCGGTCCGGCTATGGGATCACCACCTATCTTGTTTAGGAGTCGAATATTTTTGTGTAAAGTGGGTATTTCCAGAAATGGAATACCTCTGCCTACCTCCTCGTGGATAAAAGGCGTGATATTTTAAATTGATTGAATATTTTTTTGAAGTAGTTATAATGCTTATCCCTTAATTACAATAAGGTGTGCCGTTAAAATTATTGTGACGTTTATCGCTCCGACTCACGACGGGGTCTGTGGTTCACCTTATCATTGATACTTCTACTATCTAGCACGTTTCTTTATATAAATAACAAAATAGAATTTAATTTATTATTCAAACTTCATCTAAAATCCTGAATCTCAAACAATTTTCCAGCGAATCGGCATTCCTATTCAAATGACGATACGGACTATAATCCCATGAGCTCAAACTAATTGTTTCATCAAATTGAAGTTGCGACTCCTCGGCGGGTTCAAGCGAAATAACGCTTTATGGCACATAAGCTTGTCCATTACCACATTTTATAGGGTTATGCACCGCGTACAGAGTATAATGCAAATTAATGCCCCGTGTGAGGCGTTTCGCTGAGCTAGGGTTGTCACCTTAACCGTTATTATTTCAATTTCTGTGACTTTTTATGAGGAGTTTTTATTTTTATGTGTTCAAATAGACTAATTAATAAACATAAACAATTATTGTATTTAATAATAAATTCTAAATCTATAATATGCCCAATTAATTCTATTTTACATTCTTATTTATATTAATGTTCTACACAAATATCAATGTTTGAGCCGTATAATACTCGTAAATAATACGTGTATTGAGTATGTTATGTTAGTTTTTTAATTTCTGTTCAGATCTGAAACACTAATAATTTACGCACAGTGGGTCCCAAATTGGGACCCACTGTGCGTAAATTATTGTCAAAGCTTTGATTCACACATTGGGACTCCATCAGGTGCGTGAAGCAAAGATTTGACACTTTAAAACAACAGTTTGCTCCTAAAATAACTACAAACGCAAAACTCAACGCGAGTTCAAAACCTAAGGGTTACTTAGAGAGCAGTTAGCGCTTAATAAACCTTAGTTTTACAAACTCTAGCACTCTCAGACAAAAGTTACTACTTCAGAAGTGCTATAATCCGATAAATGTTATTGGCTAGACTTCTAGACAGTATTATTAGCGTAGAACTCGCGCTATTAAGAGCTAGAAAACTAAACTTCTATGTTCTCGATATGTACGACACTGGTATAGGAGCGCATGAAAGAAAAATTGTATTACCTATATTCAATTCGTGTTCATAACTTGCCGTAAACTAACAATAAATGCTTTAAAACTATATAGGTATGCTCACGTCTTCTACCTTCGAGGGGGTAGGCAGAGTAGCCATTCTTGTAAATACACACTTTTCATCAGTATAGGTATATTTTTAAACCATTTAATGTGAATGCTTTTCCAAACTAAAATTTGTCTAGAAGAAATATAAAGTCAGTTAGATAAAGTGATAGACGGTGAAGGAAAACATCGTGAGGAAACCCGCAGGTCTCAGAATAATTTCTGAGACATGTGTAAACAGACCCGGTCCGGCGATGGGCTCACCACCTATCACGTTTAGGGGTCCAATATATCTCGTGAAATGTGGGTACCTATATACAGTAATGGAATACCTCTGCCTACCCCCTCGGGGATAAAAAAGGCGTGAGATTATATAATTATTACATATTATAATATATATATTAGATAAAGTAAATTGGAGTAGGTATACCTATCTCTGCTGACACTCTCCTGTATAAGATGTGTTCTAAAATCATACATTTTGCACCAGTGTTAATCTTTGAACCTTTATAGATGTTAAGGGTGAATGTAAATTATAAATTATTAGTTATTAATTTTGATAGGGGCAACCCTAATTTAAAACAGTATCGGCTTTAAGCTCTGTAGCGCCCTCAGTGTATTACTACGCTTATATAAGATCCAATTAAGGCTAGACCAGACTATGCAAATTCGCGTTGCGCCTCTCGCTAAGAAACCTCCGTTTACCTTTGATCTAATTTAGTTATTACTCTTTCTCAATATTTTAGTTCTTCATCTCTTAATTGCAGTCCTATTTCGGCATAAGTTTGGGTTACATAAATCTACACGTGCCTGCTTCACGTGATGAGGATCAGTGAGGCTCGGATTCGAATCATTTACCAATGAGTTTTCAAAGAAGCATGTTTAACAGGCCCGGTTCGGCGATGGGCTCGCCACCTATTGCGTTTAGGGGTCCAAATAATATCTCGTGAAAGATAGAAGATAAAGATACAAGACAAAGAGATAGAGACCGGATACTTGAGATTATTAGTTACTATTACTATTATTACGTATATAAAAAAAGTCACTTTCTGGCGTCTGTAGGCTTAGATCTTTTAAACGACGCAACGGATTTCGATGCGATTTTCACTAATATAGAAAGAGCGTTAAACGAGGAAGTCTTTTGTCTACATTTCACTAATATTGTAAAGATGAGAGATTTGTATTTTTGTATGTTTGTAACGAATGAACTCAAAAACTACTGGACCGATTTTAAACATTCTTTCCACAATGAAAAGCTACAATATACCTGGAACATAGGATTTTTATTTTATCCCTGTATTCCCACCGGAACGGGACCAACGCGGGTGAAACCGCGGGGCGCTGCTAGTGATATATAATTTGGAAAAACCGCAAGTCCACTTTTTCTATTTTGTATTTTCATGAAATAATTGGAATCTCCGTGAATACACCCGCTGGTCCGCCGATGAGTTCACCACCTGTCACGTTTAGGGATCCAAAAACCACACTGTCGAAAATTGGGTACTGCCAGGAATGGAATATCTCTACCTCTTGGGGATAAGGTGTGAGGGGTGTGATTTTAATTTATTACCTACAAGCAGCGCCCCGCGGTTTCATTCACGTATTTCCTGTTCCCGTTGGAATCCGGAACAAAATATAGCAATAATGTAGCTTTCCATTGGTAAAATATTTATTTTTAATTTATTTACTTTTACAAATAATATACAATTTTAAATTACACTAGCCAAACTAAAACACTATATCGCTCATAATTGTTTTGATTTCCATGGATCTTTTTTTATAAGAAATAACCACTCTAAAGAGTAAAAAAACGACTTAAATTTTCAACTTATATATGGTTTTCTCATGGATGCCGTTGTCAGAACTGGACGAAATTAAATGGGACCAATCTGGAAGCACCAGCTTTCAAATAAAAAAAGAATCATCCAAATCGGTTCACCCAGTCGAAAGTTCTGAGGTAACAAACATAAAAAAAAAAAACAAAAAATACACACGAATTGATAACCTCCTCCTTTTTGAAGTCGGTTAAAAAGGGGGCAAACGAATAGACGGCTCACCTGATGGTAAGTGACTACTGTCGCCCATGGACACCTGAAACTCAAGAGTCACAACTGCGTTGCCGGCCTTTGAGGTGGGAGGGGGGATCTTTAGAAGTTTAAACAATATTATTACCTATATGTATAGATTACTAAGTGAGTCATATTTCTCAATTCACTAAAATTTATTTCTATTGTTCACGTGAAACCTAGTAGGTACACTAAATTAGCAAGTTTTTCTGGGAAACCTTAGCGATGCCATGTTTACTTCGCTGTTACTAACTTTTAATGAATTTGCGAAAGTATATTGTAATTTATTTTTTAAAATGGCCTTTGCTAAGCTTGTTTACGAGAAAATTTATAAAATTATTTTCTTTGTCTTTACGATACATTCGATTCAAGTACTATTTTTCGTATCAATTAAAACTACCTACAGTACGTACTAATCGCCCGTGACTTGAATGGTTAATTGCCTATTCATATTTCAGTTTAAATTTTTGTGTTTGTTACTCAATGTAAAAATGGCTCAACGGATTTGGACAACTTTATAACGTAGAATAACACAATGAAAGTGGACGAAGTGAAAGAAGTATGTATGGATCATAGCAAGTGGAAAGAAGTGATCTCTGCCTACCCCTACGGGAAAGATGCATGATTATATGTATGTATGTATTAATACAAAGGATACTGTTAATCTCAGAATGCAGAAGCAAACGCAGGCAAAAGCTAGTATAGTAACATAAAAAGAAAAACCAGACGCACGAGAAGCTCATACGATATCGCAGAATCATAATTAATAAAACAGTGTAAAAAAACTGCAAATACTGTTACTGCGGAACAATCTGTATAGATTTGTCCTTTACTTGCAACAAGAAATCCGTAAAGATTTTCTGTTTATAATTTTCAGGTTGTATAATTCTTAAACGAAGCTTATGTTTGTAAAATAGTCTAAGAAATATCATGTTGATTGGGAAAGACCTATTATTTACCTATTCACTGGATACTGGATATTCACTAGATATGATAAGCATTTTTTGACGTTTCCACCACAATTTCGCATCGACCGCCATTTTGTTTTACAAAAACTAACCTATAAACCATCGCACTTAGACACCTAATTTATTAAATTCGTTGGGATGTTTCGAGGCTATAAATACGACATACAAAACATAACACTGTCTTTCATTTCGCCCAATCAGGTAAAAAATCATCATGCAGCGTATGATTCAACAATATCGAGACTACTCTATGATACTGCATCCAAACTCTTGATATCAATGCATCGGAACACAATGCTAGTGGAGTGACAGCTTTGTACATGGACAAAGCCTGCTGTTCTTTGAACACGGGTAATAGATAAGCACGTTGTGTTTCTGAACGAAGGTTTTTGCTATTCTATTGAAGCAAAGCAACCAAGGATGCATACAGCAAAAGATATAAAGATATATCTGCGCAGTGCTGGTAAATAAGAGTAAATGGCTTATTGCGGGATTTAAAGAGAGACGACATTTTTATTTTTTTTATTTTGCTGTATATTTCGGCTCGATTGGTAGATGCTTGAAATGTTCTGAGTGTGAACATGTGCGTGGGAATAAGGGAATTAAATATAGCCTATGTTACTCAGGGATATTCAAGCTTTCCATTGGTGAAAGAAAATACATTAATATATACAAACTTTCGCGTTTTTAGTATTAGTAGGATAGTAGGATTCAACCCCCCATGTGCCGCGACACCCAAATTGAAAATGGATGCATAACAACAATGAAATGTCCTATAAATAAAGTAGTAGTTATTTAGAAGTGACATTATTAAAGAAAAATAAAGTGGTGGACTGAGATGTTATTAATAAAATTTTATTAGTCATTATATTAAACTACTTGATCTAAGGGATCTTGATTGATGAGCAGTGATAGCCTTACGGTTAAAGAGCCTGCCTCGGGTTCGAATCCTGGCATGTACCAATGAGTTTTTCAAAAACTTACGTATATATTTATCACTGTGACGGTGTGACGGTGAAGGAAAACATCGTGAGGAAAGGAGCTGGCCACTCTGGCCAGTTCATAAATGTGCGACACCTGGAGCCGATGAGTGCTTATCTGCTACATTTGTGCATATTGAATTTCGTAGATACTTGTGTTGCACCAGGGGGAAATCGTCTCCCCTCCTATAATTGCCAAAGGGTTTCTTTCCAAGCCAGGTGTGGCTATTTACATTTTACACGCCACACCATTTTATTTTTTTCAATAGTGTTAAATAGCAAATGCTTTTAACGCTATTTGCGGTATCTCAGTCCGTTGTAGGTACTCGTTGAATTATTTAACCGATCACGAGACAAGTCCGTAAATAACTACCTACCTATTGTTAACATAAATGTGGTCGGTATTTAGTAGGGATGTGAAAAAATAATCGATTTGTAGAATAATCCATTTTTAAGAATCTATTTTGGAATAAAAAAATCGATTATTAATTAATCGATTATATTTTCACACATTTTAGTCGATTTTTGTAAACACTACATTTGTGCGACGAATGAAGATATTTCTTTCATATTAATATATTCTTTTTCGTATATTTTTAATAAAGTAATAGATTTTTCATGATGACAATAAAAATCGATTTTCTAATAATCGATCTTATTGTATCAATGTCACATCCCTATAGTATTTAGTGCAGAGGCGCAAATTGCTGCGAGATCGATTATTCGGATTTTCCGATTATCGTCGCTCGGTGCTACATCATTCAGTTGTTGTGTTTGAGCATGAGTTGCTTTAGAAATGGGATTTAGGCACGCTAGGGTTGCCTATTTAGTTTTCTTTCAGTTTGCTGTTTAAAGTAGGTATTTTTTGATATGCTTACATCAAGTGGTTTTGTAAAACGTAGAGTGGGATTGACATTAGTGCTTGACTTGTCATGCGCACAGCTTCATAGCGCGACCAAGTAAAATCGACGCAACGCTGTTAAGGCGACTGTAGCCGCCAACGGCCTTGGGCTTCAGGGCGGAGCTTATGTTTCCCGCTCCGCGCTTCCCCGCATTTTGTCCACGCGTCTTGATAACGCAGTAGGGTCAGTAATAAAATATATACAATACAAAACGAAACTTGCATCAATATAAAAATGAATCTTTGATCTAAGATTCATAACAAAACATTTTGTGAATGGAACGTTACTTCAAACACCAAACATCTTTTAGTAATTATAATAAACTGATAACAAAAACCTAGAAAGCAAAATTGTGGAAGAGTTCTCCTGCCACTTTACCATCAACTCCACTAACGGGCACTAACCATAGGTAGTATGCATTGTGACGGACGAGCATAAAATGCTTGGCAACTCTATCAAAGTAATACTAATAAAAGTAATATTATTATTATTAATACAATCGCAACAAATAAAATACTAATCATTGAGTAAGTAGTTCAGGTAGCCCAATCTGGTCTTCATCATCAGTTCCACTTTACCAAATGGTGCTTACCAAGAGTAAATGTACTAGTTAAACCCAAATTGCAATAGGTGTACACTATAATATTCATAGATTTATCGCACCCTTAGAATGAAAGTGACCCAACTCAAAATTCCTGTATTTTCTGATTTTGCTATAAACTGACCTGAAACATCCTATTCTAAACCCCTATGGAGAAAAAGAGACCAAACTATAAGTAAAGGGGGGACCGCCGATAAATCGGTCACTTTAGTTGATCACGGTATTTACCTATGCATGTCGTGTGAAAGAGACCGAACTAGTATTGCGTCAGAAGAGGTCGCGAGTAGACGAGTACAACATCGACGGATCTCGAATTATGCCAGTTTATTGGAAATACTGTAAAAGTAAATAACATTTCTTTTTTTTTACTAAACTGACCACTTTTTTGAAATAAGTCTGTTTATAACAAAATATCTATTAGATTTTATTGAATGTTTTTAGATTGGGTTACTTTAGTGCTAACATTAAATAAAAGAAGAAAGACACTTATAGGTATAGGCCTCTTTAGTAGTATATATTTTTGCCATAAAGTGGCGTAATTTGGAACTACTTTATGTTTAATGTCAAAATAAATATTTAAAATACATTTAAATTGAATATGATGTTACTAATATGTACATTAAAGATCAATACATATACCCGCGAAAAAGAAATCATTTCCGATGAAACACGGTAGAGATACATCAAGTTTATTCAAATTTACACGCTTTTGAAAACTTTCTTGCTCATTTCCCACAAATTGCGTTTTTTGACTTAGGTCACTTTCGTTCTGGGGGTGCGTTATAATATTGGAAGAGTTCCCTCGATTTCTCGAGGATCCCATCATCGGATCCTGACCTGATGAGTAAGGTTCTACCTGGAAAGTATACGATTTCAAACGAAAAAACTATTTCCCGAATCGCAGCAAGCAGTCTTCGAGTAATCTGGGAACACACAAAAAAAGAAATAAAAGATTTCGGCACTGATAACTTTCTTTTTTTTTAAGTTGCTTAAATAAAAAAAAACGATTTAATGAAGGAGATTCGTGAAAGCTAACAATATGGATCATGGTAATAAACATTGTCTATGTACATCTTTTCCTCATTTTATATTGTGTCTAATAATGTTATTAGCCGACTTCAAAAAAAGCGCGAGGTTCTCAGTTAGTCGGTTTTTTCCCCGATTACTCGAAGTCAACAGGACAGGTTCCGAAAATTCTTTTTTTGTTTGAAATCCTATACTTTCCGGGTGTTGTTCCCACTATCATTAAGTCAGGATCTGATGATGGGAGTCTGGAGAAATCAAGGAAACTCTTCAAATATTATAGGAACATCTATAGTGATTTGCGAATTGGGTGTTTTCCGTCCGATCCGATCCGGTTGGGTACAGTCCGATGTGGTCCGATCCGGTCTGGTTAGATCCGTTCGGGTTCGATCTGATCTGAACTGGATCGGTCCGGACCGATCTGATCAGACCAGACCAGGTCGGATAGGATCAGATCGGACCCGATAGGCCCAAACCGGATAGTATCGGACCTGATTGCATCATATTGGATGGGATCGGACCAGATCACATAAAATCGGACCGGATCGGATCAGGTCACATCGGACCGGATCGGATCAGGTCACATCGGACCGGATCGGATCAGGTCACATCGGACCGGATCGGATCAGGTTACATCGGACCGGATCGGATCAGGTTACATCGGACCGGATCGGATCCGTTGCTTACATTACTATGGTTGGTATGGTAATGTTTTGCATTAATAAAATAGAACTCGAAAGAGTAAAAAACAGATTTTAAATTGTATGGGAATCACCAAATTCGGTACACCCAGTCTAAAGTTCTGAGGAAACAAACATAAAAAAAACATGCAGCCGAATTGAGAACCTCCTCCTTTTTTGAAGTCGGTTGAAAATCCATTATCTTCAGTTCCACTTCAATAAATTGAGGTTTCCAACAACAAATAAAACACCCCTATTGTTTCCTTGAATCAATCTTTGTTTTGTATCCCTTACCCGACTGCCTCATAAGGATGATGATGTTTGTTATTACTTGTTATGATGAAAAATTCTAAAAATAATAGTTTCGGCTTCTACTGCCGTTATGAAGACCCCCAAACACATACGTTTTTCTTAAATATCTTATATTATATGTACAGACATCAGTTACAATTTTATTATATGTATGTATATATAGAAATGCATAGTTCAACGTTTTAGTTGTATTATGTTTATTTATAATTATTCTTTGCGAAAGCCTTACGTGTTTATTTTTATAAGTACATGCAAGTTATTGTGTTCATATTCTAAGCTTTTGGAAGAGGTAGGTGAGATTTTAAAAAAATTTAGAGTAAAAAATTATTAATCGAAACATTATTTTAAATGTATGTATATTTACACCAATATTACGAAATTCGACATATTTAATTTTTTTATAAACCAGTAACAATTTTTCATATTTATTTATTGTGTTAAAAGTTTAAAAGACATCCCTCTTTGCACACTGTACTACACATAAAATGCGTAAAAATTCGAGCGCGCAGCGGCAACGCGGCGCGCGACCTCTCTCCTTGAATGTCTGCGCTGGACTGGCTCCCGTCGCCCCCGCACGGACCCGCTAGAGACGATTTGTAGTGAAACTGCTATTTCGTAATTTGCGTAAAAACTAATTGGTCTTTTAAAAAACTGAACTATAAAATTTTAGATAGATGAATTACCAATGTTTTCCCGCAAGAGCTATGAAAATATCTGTTACGAGCTCTGGAACTCTTCTGTTAGTTTTAAATTAAATCTCTGCGCACCCTATTGCAACTGCATCGAATTTGTAAACATAGTTTACGGAATGTTTGCGCAGCACCGAGACAACAATTGTCTCGGTAATCAATTATTTTCACGGATTAATGTTCGTATTCTATACAAATTGATCGGGACTCTGTTGAATACAAAATTGCTGCAAAACGGTTTGTTTGAAGCTTTTGGCGCTTGAGATTATCTATACTAATCTCTACATCTACACTTCTACACTAATATTGTAAAGACGAAAGATTTGTGTTTTTGTATGTTTGTATCTTTGTTACAAATAAACTCAAAACCCCTGACCGATTTTGAAAATTCTTTCATGAATGGAAGATATTATATTAATATAAAAAGCTTACTTTTCTGGGAGTACCTAATGGGTTCAATTCTACGCGTCCACTGCCTAAATAGCTTAAAACTAAATTTCTTAAATTATATTTAGTTTTACGCAGCCGCTAAGCCAAATGCAATTCTAAAACGCCATGGTTACTAAATTTAGATAGTCTATAACCACAGCGTAAAATGCCTAAGTTGAATAGTGTTGCAATTACAAATAAAAAAAGAGCTGAGTGAACGAATGAATGAAATCTAAAAAAAATACAATAATAAATGTGTATATATTTATTAATATGTAAATAAAGTTCTCAACGATTACTTTCGATGCCATTTTTATCATTTTAACATAGGTTTAATTTATATTTTCTTGTTTTACTTCAAATAATAAAGTCACTTTTATTCGGGCAACACTGAAAAGGTATTATCAAATAGATTTTTTTTCTTTGGACGGGCTAGAGTCATAGACCGTACTGCCTCGTCTTCAGTTAAGTTTATCTTTAAATGGATATGTGCCTCGTCCTCAGTCTTTGTTTTCTTGTTAATTCAATAACATCTTCAGCAATCTTCAAATTTCTTAGTTAAACGGCTCTGCTTTGGAGTCCATGTACAAAAATACTGAATCATCAACACCCCTTTTTGGATCATCGACAGTAAAATTATAGTACTTTTACTGAAGACTTTATTAAATGACTTCGGCAATCTAACAACGTCGATCCTATGCATTTTATCAAACTTTCCATTCACTGCACACCTTCACAGACACCTGCCACACAAAATATTATTAGTCAAAACCCAAAATATACAGCAAAATATAAATTTAACAAAAAAACATGATCCCCTTTTCGTATTTCCACCAAAAACCCTCTTGACTATTTCTAAAAATATGGAACATATCTTGAAACTTGAACAAACACAAATATGTCGGGATTTTTCCTATAATCTAATTTAAGCGACACCATTTTAATCGCCGCTAAATTTAGGAGGTTTAGCCGTGATGACATTTCTAAAATGCTTAAAATGGCGTCCACAGAATAGCCATAAGGTCGCTAAACCTAAATTGAATTGGCCAGATAAATTAGGAACGTCAGATTCATTTTTAGTCCTGTCATTTGATTTTGACAGTACTGCCTAGAATAGCAAAATGCTTTAGCAGCTGTCAAATAAAATTAAGAGGTTTAGACGGTGTTGTAGAATTGAACCCAATATAGGCTATAGTTTATTCTCGTGTTTCCACGGGACGGGAACTACGCGGGTGAAACAGCACGGAACAGCTAGTACTAGATATAATAATAAATTGTATCTATGTAACACAGACTTAATCTTTATAGCGATTTTTAAAATTTCTACCAATATTATACATTCGAAAGTAGATTAGTCTGTGTGTCTGTTGCTTCTTAGGGCTAAAATGCATAATAGATTTTAATAAAAAACAACGGCCGATTTAGATCCCGAAAAAACAAAAACTATGTCAAAGAGGTTGGAAGACATTTTTCTTTTTCTTTGTAAATGATTTCACGCCTTTTACCACCGAGGCGAGGAAATACCCACATTTCAAAAGTATAATTTGTAGAGGACGCGATTATATAAAGCTCACCTCGACGGAATCACGAGCAAAAGCTAGTATCAAATTAAATTACGCTTACACCATAGCCTAGGGTGGGTTTAGAAGAGGTATACCATTTCTGAGCTCACTCCGAGCTCACATTCAACATGTGTGATGATGATAATAAAATGAAGTTTTCACTTCTCATGCTCTAAAAGTACGCCAATAGGTATACCTATAGCCCTACGAAGCGGGACTAAAGTGGACACTTTAGTCCGTAAAAAGTAATTAGTTTTTTTAATTTTCTGAGTGTAAACCATATTAATTGCAAAAATGTTGAGAGTTTTAGTTTCATGGTTTTTCCGCTTAAAAGGTGGCGCCATTGTGTTTTTAAAGAGATTTAAATCTCTTTGTTAATCCGTGACAGGTTTAGAAGAAAAAAACTGCCCGCGAAACTTTCAGAAATTTTGTCGAGTGTATTTGTTCGGTTGTAAATAAATTTGTACTGAATTGACTATTTTTCTCGCACTCAAAGTGAAAAGTACAGTTTGCACCTCGAGACTAAACGCCAAATTAATATACCCTCGGCTTACCACCTCTGCTGGTATATAATGGCTTCGTTTAGTCCCTCGATACAAAATATACTATTAGCGCCTACCTACCTATGACACTTTGCTGGGCGATGAAATGCAATGTGATGCATTTATTATAATAAAATTTATTTATTTATTTTTATTTTGGCAACATACAGTCATGTATAACAATATTTACAGATTCTTAAGTAATGATAGACTGGAATGCCGAATTTCTGCTTAATTTTAACAATGTCATTGTAAGTATCGAGTAAGGAAGAAATACAGTGAGAATAATTTTAGAGGTACTTGCTTTTAACATAATATAAAAATATATAATAATCATTATTGCATTTATAATCTCTGTACAATGGGCGGTCTTATTGCTTTCAGTGTTTTTTTTTTCAGAAAACCTTTTTGGATGAAACCAGCTTATTAATCCAATTGATTTCATCGTCCTGTTTAACAATGACTTGTTATGGAACATTTCTTTTAATTTAATTCACAGTGAAACCGTCTCACATTTCAAATGGAAGTCTGAATAGGAATGCAGCGCTGCAATTCAAGGTACCCTCTTTTGTTGGAAGCAAACAAGGTCCAACAATGGTACATTGTACCTCTTTTGTGGGCTCTCCTCGGTCATGTAGGGAACTGTGTCTCATTATTTAACACTGGACGTAGGTTAGGCGATTATTTGCCGACGCTACAAAGTTAATTCAGGGGTTAGGGAAATAACAGACTCCATCGCAATGGACTACGTTGTTTTTTTAATACCCCTTTTATTGTTCCGTACCCAAAGGGTACCAACTGGACCCTATTAATAAGCCTCCGCTGTCGATCCGTCCGTCCGTCATCGGGATGTATCTCATGAACCGTAATAGAAAGATAGTAGAAATGATAGTGAAAACAGTAACAAATCCGTTTGTGGTTTAAAATAAGAAATCAGAGAAACAGAAAGAGACACCATATCGACTATAATTTGTGCTATTTAAATTTTTAGTACTTTGATTAAAGAGGAGTGGTACTGGTAGCCTTAGCCTTAAAGAGCCTGCTTCACATGATGATAATCAGTGAGGCTCGGATTGTGTGAAAGACCCGTTCCAGCGATGAGCTCACCAGTCACCATCTATCACGTTTAGGGTCCAAAGAATATCTCGTGAAAATTGGCTATATCCAGAAGTACCTTTGCCCCTCGGGGATAAAAGGCATGAGTTTTTTTTTATTAAATAAAATATTTTTAAATAAATTTGTGACATGGGTTCATATTATTCTACTTTTAAATTTGACATTGATTGGCGATCCCATTACCTGTTACGTTTAGGGGTCCAAAAATCCACTGGTGAAAACTGGGTTTTTTCAGTAATAAAATACATCTGCCGACCCCCTCCTGGATATAGCGCGTGAGTGAGACAACTGCCACTAACTGCCGGTTTCGGCTACTACCTGAGTATATTGCCAGCAGTTTATTTTCTGAAACCAAGCATAATTGAACTTCACATACGGTACCAAGGTAGCGTTTTGTTATTGACAGTTATGTCGTTACCATTGGCACAGTGACTGATTGAACAATATCCCACCATTCAAAGAGATTCTTACACATAGCTATAACAACCAAGAAAAAATGTCTGGACTAGAAGTGACATGAGTACCCAATGCTTTGCAATATTTCTATGTTTAGCTATTCCTACTTATTGTATTCACCGTCGAGCTAGTGATAAATATATCAATATTTACAAATGAGATATTATGTTGACTCAGTTACTCAGATATCTCCATAACAAATTTCGTCAAAATCCGTCAAGTGGTTTTTGCGTGATGCGTGCACAGACAGATAACATTTAAAAAAAATGATTTTTGTTATTTAAATCAAAAAATATCTATGTATACTATGAACGGAAAAATATTTCATGTTACATAATTACAGTTTTATTAAATGCGTATTGATGAAATACACACTAATTTCGGAAACTCATATTACCGTATTTAGTAAAACTAATTCCGTGTTCAAATCCCAATGAATAATGGATGCACTAAATAACTCTATGTAGCGGGTAGTCGTGTGAATGAGTGTTACGTTTTTGCATGCTGCACTGTCATTCTGCAGTTATGGTATTTAGATTATCGTGTCATTATTCTTATGATATAAAGTGACTTTATTAACTACAAGAGTTTATTCTAAAACTTATAATAAAATATAAAAATGGTCTACCTTACATTACCCCAGCGTACCTTCTTACCTCAGCGTACCTTCAACGTGAATCCAGTTCCAGACTCATCAGGATTCAATTGAAACTGTATAACTTTTTTACTGGAAGATTGTCTAAGTAAATTTGTATTTGTGTAGCACTGTACTGTATAATAAATCAATAAAAAAACCGAGCCTCATAAAAATATGGTATAGTAAAATTACCATTTAAAAAATATATAATACTGTTATAATTATAGAGTAGTAAACAGCGAAAATAAGACTATTATCCATAGTTTGGAGGTACGTATATGATGTATGCTTTGTGTGCTAGTTGCTGGAAATTCTATAAATAAATAAAATAAATCCTGAAACTACTGATACGACTCGGAAAATTACATCATTGATAACTTTAATTTTGTTTAAATAACGATTTACTGGCGACTTTCCAGCGGCCTTGCCTGCACGGATCCTTTTATTTTCGTTGCCTTGGGAATTTATAAAATATATTTAGTGTTCACTTACATCATAAGTACCTTTCGCAAAATTTCATGCTTCTAGACCCTTAGGCTTGGGCCGTGCGTTGACTGATTAGTTAGTCAGTAACAGAATAAGCGCAATTCCTGAAATTAGTTTCGTTCAGTATCGACTACTTAGTCGATTTTAGCTATTTTTAATACTTATGTGTTGATTTTTGCGAAAAATGAATTAGCATAACTGAAATTAGCATAACCTATGGAAACCTTACTGTTATTGCTCTTTATATAAGAAAAAAATTGGTTAGAGAAAACTAGAACACGAATGCATCATATTTTGTTTATATTACTTATAGGTAATTGAGGTGTATGAGGAAATGCGCTTATTCTGTGACACGTTGTATATATTGCCATTTGAATGAAGAACTAAAGCCCCAGCAGCTACAGAGTTCAGATCAATTAGTGAATTCACAGAATAACTCAACGCGTGCCATTGAACCGTGAATGCAGGCGTAAATCTGATATAAATTACATTATTTATTACCACGAACCCCGACAAATATGCCGATTCAGCGACAGACCGAAAGCGGTATTTATAAATTTCATGGATTATCCATTACCGATGCAAATTGTTGCCGTAATTTCAATAAGCCCCGGATTTGTCTAGACAACAGATGGAATGGCAGGAGCTAAATGAACAAAAGTTACAGCTACAGCATGACACTAAATAATAATGAATAACGACCTCACCTTATTTTTGTGGGGTTGGCAAAACACTAACTCAACGGTCGTGATTATTAAACTCTATATTATATATATATTTTAATTCTTTTTTTAAAACTAACATTACTATTTCTAATGTCAAAACCATATACTCTATATTAATGAAATAAGATTAAAAACCAATGAAAAATTTAAACTGCCTATTTAATTTTTTTTTCGTTTTCTTTATTATGGAAATAAACAGATTATACCATAAAAACTTATAGATATTACATTAAATAGAAATATTACAGCAAGCCAACAAAGTTCAATAATGTTTAGCACCTAAAGTTGCAACGGACGCGCTACTAAACAAAGAAGTCTATCCACTAAACAGTCTTTGAAGGAAACCTGATGCCCTGAACCTAAGCCTGTTAAAGAGGAAGAACACCCTAATCCATCAATGGCCTTCTGCCAGTTACGTCTAGGAGTTTGAAATATAGATTGGTATGGAGGAGTGGAGGTGGAATGCTCCTCCATCGTGAAAAGGGAAAATCTTCCCCCAGGCTAGGTGATCCTGCCTGGGGACCGCGGTCCAACGGTTGATGTTGGACAGTTGTATTTATACAAACTCATGACAAAACTTAGATAGAGCGGCTTAGAACTTGCCGTCTGTGGCCCTTCAGTTAGTTCCATGTAGAATCCCTAGATGTCGCTACCTCGGTGAAAAGTGAGTGTTTCCAGGAATAGAATAACTCTTACATCCGTCTTTCGAATAAAGACGTGAGATTTTTTTCGGATTCCGAAGTCCAGCTCGCAATTGACAGGTTTCTCTAAACAGACTCCGAATGCGTGCTTTACTCCAACTTAAATTGAGTTCTAAAGCGAGAATGACACATGATTTCACCAATGAAAGAGGAATGCCCATGAAATGCCTGAAATAGACAGAAAACATTACTAGCCCTAAAATTCATTCATAATAAAATATGAATAATCCAATTTATTTCGAATCTGTTTAACTAGGGTGAATATATAACGTTTATTTTAATACCTGTTTTGATTTCTGTTTAATTTCCTGTTAAATTCATTGTTTATTGAAATAGCAGACATAAGGTTTTGGGTCTAAAAAGTATGTAGCGTGCGAACATTCAATAAAATCTAATTATTTCAAGAAATACAAAATAGTTTTTATGTTTTGGGCTCTATGAACACAGGATCGTAGTGGTTATATCCTATTTGCAGGATACATGAAAATAAGACATTTCGCCCACTCGTTGATTCCATTCGTTTGCGACTTGTGTTTTTACAGATTTATTATAACGATCTTTTCTTTTCTACTACTTTGACTATTATTTATTGATTTTGATGTTTTCTCTTCGCGTGATACATATTTTCAAACACCGACTTTGATTAGACCCGCCTAACACGACAACTCTGCTTTTGGTTTGGATTTGTGCCTCCGAAAACATAGGTAATATAACAGAAATGTGTTGGAACATGCACTGTGCTAACTGCTATTTCGATCTTAGACGGATAAAACGGAACTCCTTCTCAATGCAAAATGATGAAGTTCTTACTCTGCTGTACAATAATGAACACCACCACAAGCTAATACAAGAAAATAATATATTATTTTCTTTAAATTCTAGCTCTTTATTACATACATGGGCGACGGACGTCACTTACCATCAGGTGACCCGTCTGCTCGTTTGCCCCCTTTTTTATCATTAAAAAAAAAAACATAACAGTAACAAAAATCTAAATAATTTGACATAACCTGTCTTTTATTAAAATGTTTTAAAATAGCGTCTGGGCCTAGTTTTAGGATAATAAAGTAAATTGTAATGGATTTCTGTTGAAATAAGGTAAAATTGGATGTAGAGATCATCTTTGTCTGTCTCAGGCATTATTTTGTAGGGCCAATGGGCATTCCCCTTTCACACCTAATGATTTTCAGTTTCGTGGAAATTCATTTTACATGCCACTCATGAAACAATCCATCTCTACTTCAGCCATTGATTTCCAGTAAAACTCAATAGTGCTGTAATTTCATTCACTCCAAAGATTCCAAATTCCAATATGCAAAGTCTGACTGAACCGATCAGTAACGACCAAATCCATCTGAATCAATATTTCACAGAAATCATCGGAGCTCAGCACAAATTCGCGTTGAGTTCAATAATTCAAAGAATCTATAAATAGACACGTCTCATTCCTAACGGATATTGATTTATTCATTTTTATAAATGGAGTTGTACGAATGGGGCTGTCAGTTTCTCAAGTTGATTTGTAACCACGGAATAATCTTATTTTTTATAGAAATTGACAATGTTCAGGGCAAAAACTTAGATACCATTTCTTAGTTCGAAGTTTCATGGAAAAGTTTCTATTTCACGGGTATAATAACACTAATAATAATTCTGCTTAGCGCTTTGTTTTTATAGGGTTCTCAACTTGACTTCGAAAAATCTTTCTTTGTTAATTATATTCACAGGGGAATGTTACTTTGACTTGAGCGCGACGCTTTATTTCTTCGAATTTTCATAAATCGATGACTGTCTGTTCGGTGCCTCATTACAACGAAAAATTTACTTCAATTTTACCAGGAGTATAGCGAAGTATAAGAGTCTATTCCGTTAGCTCAATCTGTAGACTAAGCGGGTTGATAGATCTTAATGAAATATTTGTATTTTCGCGTATTTGTTACGAATAAACTCCAAAACTACTGGACCAATTTTAAAAAGTTTTTCTCGAATGGAAAGCTAGAAGATCTCTGAGTAATATAGGCTACATTTTATTCTTGTATTTCCACGGGAACCGTTAGTGAGAGATGAAACAACAATTACCTGTGATTTCTATTCTCTATGCTCAGACGCTGCGTTTTTGAACCCCAATATAATAATATAATATAATAAATCGTGGGACACAATTCAACTAGGCAGAGCCTGTACTATTTGTACTAAACAACTGATAAACATACTTAAATAAATATTAGAAGCTAACAGACATGTTCATGCACACAAATGTTGGTCCCGAGCGGGGATCGAACCCGCGACCTCCAACTCAGAAGGCAGAGTCACTACCAACTGAGCCAACATGCCCGAATAATACTTATCACAAATTCAAATTCTTATCACGAACCTCAAGTTGAACATTAAATGGTAACCAATGGTTATTTAATGATGTAGGATATTCCAAGATTATCTTAGATAGTAGGCCCTAAAATGTTTCTAAAAAACTCAAAAGTATATTTTTCAATATTGCGTTATGTCGCCTCTACATGTTTTCCTAGTTAGTCTGTGGCCAGACTCAATAATTCAATGGATCGGCTCTCTGTGGACTCTGCCATACCGACAATAGACTGGCATTACTTATAACTTCTCCATCTGATATTTATAGATTTGTTATTTGATTCAGATGTTGTTGAGAATGAAGTTAACAGAAAAATAGGAAGTAAACTGCATATTGGTCCATTGAACTGCTCTCCTTGAAATAAAAAGAAATACATAAAAACAAACGTTTTATAACAATGTGCTATCCATGTATATTTTTTCACGAATTTTATATTAATTTAATTTTAAGTTGTTTTCGCATAGATACTACAATATGAGGCAGATCGTAGATCAACCAGAATACGAACTTTTTTTTTGTTATTGGACACAATTCACACACGCTTATTTATCCCTAAACTAAGCAGAGCCACAGATTAGAGAATAGTTGCAGAGCCTCTAATGCCACTAAACAACTAATAACAACTTCCCTGTCCAACAGTAGACACAATAGTTGAAACAATGCAATAAGTCGTATATTACTTATTAGACATATGCTAAACACCCAAACACGAAGCCAACAGACATGTTCATGCACACACATTTTGAAAGCGGGAATCGAATCCGCCACCACCGACTCAGAAGGCAGGGTCACTACCAACTGAGCCAACAGGCCGGTCAATCTTATCAAAGAAGTTTTGAGACTTATAGTAATCTTGCAGTTTTGTTTGTCAAAAAAACAGGCCTATAGATATCCACAGACCGCAGCTAAACTTCTGGGGGATGTTCCATTTAATTATTGCACTAAAATTCTATAGGACAGCTTTGAATCTACATCATTCAAAAAAGAAAATGATTCCTTTTCTCCCAAATTACGTTTAGGGGTCGAATCTTCTCGTGAAAAGTGGGTATATCCAAAATACATAAAAAGCGTGAGATTTTTTTTATTATTTCAATTGAAAAATATATTATGAGTACAACTGGTTTAGCGTTTACCTCGACCTAGTTTCCAGAAGATTCTACCTATATAAACCTTTTGTACAACCGCATGTTCGGAAGATTAATCCTTCAACTTATAAGGTGAGAATCGATGGCACAGGATCATTTTTTATCCCACGCTCCTGACGTGGCTAATGAAAGCGTTTACCTCAGCAAACTGCGATTTTTCATATTTCACGTCAACAGATACCTTTTGGCTGTCTGTCACACGGTTGTGTGCGATTTTCTTGCAAAAACGAACGATTTTTCAACATTATCAAATTACATCTTTATGAGTTTTTCAAAAACTTACGTACATATTTATCACTAGCTCGACGGTGAAGGAAAACATCGTGAGGAAACCAGCAGGTCTCAGAATTAATTCTGAGACATGTGTAAACAGACCCGGTCCGGCGATGGGCTCACCCCCTATCACGTTTAGGGGTCCAATATATCTCGTGAAATGTGGGTATATCCAGTAATGGAATACCTCTGCCTACCCCCTCGGGGATGAAAGGCGTGAGATTATTTATTTATTTGTTTATCTTTATTAGGGTTCCGTACTAAAGGTTAAAACGGGACCCTTTTACTAAGACTCCTCTGTCCGTCTGTCTGTCCGTCTGTTACCAGGCTGTGTCTCATGAACCGGGATAGTTACAGAGATGAAATTTTCACTGATGATGTGTTTCTGTCTATATCAACAAATACTAAAAAACAGAACAAAATAAATATTTAAGCGGGTTTATTAACTATAAACTGAGGTAGATGCGTGTCTAAGCTTTGCCCAAAATATGACAATTTAAGAATTCGGTAATTAATAATAAATTATACTCGCATAAAAATGGAATATTATAAGTACTTAAATGACAATGATGTTTGGTGTAAATTTTCTCCAGAACAACACAGTGGGTAGGTACTAAAAATGCCATTGTTTATCAGAATAATGTGTTGAGGAGTTTCTTGTCCAGCTTCTTCTTCTCAAATATAACACAGATTTGCAATGACTTTCAATAGATGGATTTATAATATAACATTGATATAACACAATTTTATTTTTACGGTTTTCGTTTGGATTACGAATAATCTAAATTATTAAGCGATTTTGATCCAAATGTAATGTTGAACTTCATGTTAACTCTCTAATACGTATATAGAATTTTCTCTCAATGAGTATTTTACAAAAACTTTGATTTTCAAGGTTGAAATCGCGATCTTTTAGTTATAGCAGTAGTATTTGCTACAGAACGGTGTCACAGAAGGAAAGCTACCTCCAATATTGAACAAGTCATCGCAACGATGATGGTGTGAATTCGTTCAAAAATTGTAGTACGTTGTAAGAATCTACAAGGATATTATACTCTTGAGGTAGCTGTAGTCAATATCAGAAGAACACCTGTTTTGGGGGTCTAAAATGTTTAAAAATACCAAATAAATATTTCCAGTGGTTAATGTTTGATTATAGTATTATTAAGCAAGCAGACAGACCTTTAACGACACTACGACACTACATAGAACTAACTAATGCGCCAATAGACTTCAAAGTTCTAAACAGCTGTATCGAAATTTTCTAATGACTTTATAAATTTGGTACTTTTTTAAAATTTTAATTTGCTACATACATTGGGTAAAATTTTATTGAAACTAATTATGACTCATATTACGTACTTACATACAATCTATGGCCAATAAATAAAAAAATAAAAAATATATACAAACATATAAATTATAATATAAAAATTATATAACATAAAAAAAAAAAAAAATTATTATAACATAAAAATATGTATATATATATTATATATATATATATACATATATATATATATTTACAACATACCTATCATAACTTACCTGCGATTGTAGGTAAGATATTGTATTGTAAATAGCCATCGTCGCAATATGGCATTAAGGTTTATTTCGCTTAGGTTACGGTTCGATTGTTCGTTTGCTTAATTGTAATACTAACAATAAGAACTACGTGTCAGTGACCATACTTCTTTAAAGTTCTGCGTCAAATTTACTTGGTCGCGCTAGAAAGCTGAGCTCATGACAAATCCAGCGCTAATGTCAATTCCTTTCATTCATCCATACGGTCTTTACGGTTTCATTTCGTCAAAGCTTGGCTAGATCATGAAGGTCTCCTTGATTGATAATATTTCTTAGAGCGGTGCATTGATTAATAATATTTCTTAGCCATATAAACGCAAACATGCTACAATTTTGATACACTAAATTGCATGAAAGTTGAACAACAAGTACGTACACACGCTGACACCAGAGGTTATATGCGGGTTAAAAGTTTTATAGCGCTGCGTTTATAATAATCATAAATTATCTTTATTGCAGTTCCAAAACGTTAAAAAAACCCAAAAACAATTATTAAATAAAAGAAGAATAATCACAATTTTAAACAGTTTCTTGGTATTAAGTTTTCTTGTGTGTGGTGAGGCAAAGGGCAGCATATGCTGCGTCTAATGTGTGAATGAAAAAAAAAATTTTGTGAAACTGACAAGGGATTTTAAAATATTCCCACAGGGAACGGGAAAAACAGAATTACATCGAGACCAACCCGAAGCTTATAAAAAAAAGAACTAAAGCAACGTTCCATTCGCTGTCACATTACATTTCCTGAAACACCTCTGTTTCAGGAAACTTAATATTTACGAGGCAGCGTCACTTGCGACACGCAAGTCAGAATGTAATAAATGAAGATACATAACTCGTTTAAAATTTACACCATTCCCTAGGGCGAGAGAAGAAAACCCTACGTCATGCGGGAACGTGGATCTACGAAACCCTAAATGGGATGAATGGGAGTAAGTAGTTCAAGTTACACCACACGTTTTAGAACATCACTGAGACTTGTACCATTAGCTCTTAAAATAAAGAGTAAAAAACCGACTTCAACGAATAGCCATTTTTAAACTTGATCGATTTCGATAAAATTTTAATGGGACCACATCTGAAGTATGATCTATCAAAAAATTTAAAATTAAACTTTCTGAAGTCGGTTGACAATACTGCCCTATGGTCAAACGAATAAAAACTATTACGAAATATTTGTGTCAGTGACTGTTCACGGTAATTACTAGGAATTTTATGTAACAAAAAATATTTTAAATTGTTGACTTGAAAGTCTAATTTCGTAGCTCAACAAAACCGACGTTTGACAAACGACCTTTAGAAATAGGATAAGGACAAAAGTTGACCTTTTAGACCCATTGGGACTAAATGGCCCAAGTCTAGCCCAAGGCCCTTATATGATAGATAACGCTGCTTCACGATGTGTTATTTGTAAATTGGATGTTTTTGTATCATTTTTTACCTGAGAAAGAAATGTAAGGCGACCACCCCGGAAATAAGAAGACATTTGAGCCAGTTAGTTCACTTGCAATAGGACAAAATAAATCTGAAATCTAGATCTTCTGAGAATCAACTGCGAAACGAAGTGATGGCTGAAAACCCCGGAGACGCCACTGACAGGCGTTCCCCTCTGCCAAACATAAGTGTCGGTCAAAGCGCATACCTGTTATATACAACTAGTTTTTTTGAGTTCACGGAGTTCTCAGATTGGTGAATGTATTTGTGTGCATCTAGTTCAAGCTAGTGTTTATTGTTCTGTCAAAAAATGCGTTTGTTTTAACATTACTTAAACCCAACGTCTTTGCGCCCCTAAAACCCTGGGGTGTTCCTCCTCACCGCTTCGGACCCAGCCATGGCACCGCGGTTGTGCATCCGCAGCTGGATCACGGCCGCCCGCAACACTTTGAGGGGCCTCCTCGAGGTACTAAATCATGTTCCCGGCGTATTATTTATTTTTCTGAGAAAGCTTTCACGAGATACATTGGACCCCTAAACGTGATAGGTGGTGAGCCCATCGTCGGACCGGGTCTATTTACTCATGTCTCAGAATTAATTCTGAGACCTGCTGGTTTCCTCACGATGTTTTCCTTCACCGTCGAGCTAGTGATAAATATGTACGTAAGTTTTTGAAAACTCATTGGTAGGTACATGCCAGGTTTGGAACCCGAGCCTCACTGAATATCTTAGCCTAAATTAATTAGAAATCTCCTGATACAAAGGAAACTGTCCCTGCAATGTTCACGCGATTAAAATATGAAAGTATCCTCACGTTTCGACTTTAATTTACATAATTGCGTCACGTAGGCATATAAATTTTATGTACGTGCGACTGTTGCGAATAAATAGTAATAAACAAGATTATATTGCGAATGAATAGAAGTTCTGAGTATATTATCTTTGGAAGACCATAGCATGACCATATCCCAGGGTCAGGAAATAATTAAAATTGTAAGTTTCTAGCAGTGCCATGCGACTTTAGCCGCTTAGTTCCAGTTCCCATGGGATAATGGGGATAGAATTTAGCTTGTATTACTTCCTGATAATGTAGCTTTTCCTTGGTGAAAGAATGTTTCAAATCCATTTAGTGGTTTAGGCGTGAAAGTGTAACAAATAAAGGCACTTTAGAATTTATAATATTAATGTACAACTATAGGTACTTAATAAAAAAAAACGCATGTAATTGAGAACGGCTTATTTTTTGTATGAAGTTTGTTTAAAACTGCGGATCTGACAAACTTAATTTTACAGTATCTAGTAACGACACGAATTGATCGATCATTCATCAATTAGAGTCATCTGTCTCAAAAATATAAATAACCTAAAAATATTCTTAAATATTCTCGGAGCCGAATACAAAATATAATGTACGAACCAACCTATTTCAATGAAATCCGTGAAATCCCATGTACAGAATAAGCTACCGAACGTCGCCCTATCTGTATATTATCGTAGCTTCCTAAATCCAACCAATAAAATTAGTCCGTTCTACTCTACAGACTTTAGTGAAGGCACAGGGAGGGAGGTATCGATATTATTTTTTAAATCTCATGTAACAAAATAATGTGCAAAGGTCAGAGACAACAAACGCACCCAAGATCTACAGAATGTTATCATAACATGGTATTTCCTAATTATTATCATGTGTAGACGATCGGGAATGCTTTAAATACTTATCCTAACCTATACTTGAATGATACCTGGTCTACCTACCTACCTTAACACAATATACCTATTTACAAAATATATTTAGCACTTTTGCATCATCTTTCATATGCTCAGTAAAGAGTGGAAGTGAGTTCTTATAATACAAATATATCCAAGTCACGATGGAATAGTCTTCTTTTGGGTAAGTCCTTTCTACCGTTGACCGCATTTGTGTCCTTTGACTAGGGTTACAGCAAAGCCCGAGCCTATTGATATGTCGTCTAACCGCAAGAATAAGACAAAATAGCATTGTTGGTCCTTGATCGCACCCGTAGAACGCTTGATTCTATACAGATTTTTTTTTATAATTTTATTTTAATAGTATTCCAGCTATGTCGTCGATAAAGTTACAACACAAAAGAAAAGAATTCATTTTTCTAAATAAACTTATCAACGCCATTTAAAATATTTCATAAAACACGTAATTTTTTTTGTGTAAAGTTTTTATCGTAGATTTTTTAATCTTGTTTTTTTAAAGTCCACTCCCATCCCTAACCCGTTATCGAGGAGCAGCCAATCGGTAAGACGTCCTCTAGTGACGTATTGCCGTACATCCTTCTAGCTCCAGCATTAGGTAGCTATTTATTTCCGAGAGCTAAATGCACTGGCTTCAAGTATACAAACGCGGTTTTCGCGTATTTGAATTTTCTTTATCTTGGGACCGGGTGTTATAATGAAAAAGGAGTTCTTGGAACTCTTTGGAAAATGGCGCGTGTAGAATTGTACATATTATTTTGGTTATAAATAAGGCCAGTTATCTCTGTCAACGGATCAGTCTGGCTTTCATGGAGCAGATTTTCTCAAGCACAGCGCAATACGACAAAGAAAAATAACTAAATTATTTAACCCAATTTAGTACTGTTAAGTACCTATGGATTGATTAAAAGAATAATCTGTTGTACCGATTTTTCTCCTCAAATATACCTATATGCTGAAGCGGTGGAGTTGCAATGACTTTCAATAAGTGGACTTATAAGTCCCTACTTTGAATAATATCATTTTGATTTTGACTATCGAGACATAATGTGGCCATTCTCCTGGGCCACTACATCGTTCAAACGTAGTAATAAAAACGCTAAAAATAAACGCTATAGCCATCTCAATTATTAATTTTATATAATTTTTATTTTGCTGTTGTAGAGGCAAAAGAAATACATAGTCTTTGATGATTTGAAAATGGTTATACAGCTTACTAACAGACAGACAGACAAAGAGATGGACAGACAGCGGAGCCTTAATAATAGGGTTCCCTTGGCACCCTTAGGTTACAGAAACCAAAAAAACTAGAATGTTCTTTTTTTTTATTCGACCAAAAACCTTGCCTTTTCATGGTTAAATTAATGATCTACCCATTAGGGTGCAATTTCAACGATCGTCCGGTCCCTCTGACCGCCAAATCAACATCTAAATCTAACGCATATATCCACTGTCAATGGCTGGCCCGATTGATGCGAGTCCAGTAGTCACCAAAGTTTTACGCGAAAAATATTGACGCCATTTATTTGGGCGGTGGCCTAAGTGAAAAGTTTTGTCGGAAAGTTATAGCTTAGCAAGTTCTTGCCAAGTTGGTCCGGTAGTTTATTTTAAGTATTAGTTGCGGTAGTTGCTGTAACTTTACATTGATGTATATTTTCTTATACAATATTTAAGATTGATTTACAGTCATTGTGAGAACTAGTTATTGGAAGTCCAATAAAAAAAAAGTTTTTATCGGATCTTGTAAGCAGTCTGTTTACATTTACATTCGTAACCACATATCATAACAATACATAAGCTATTATCTCGCAGAAATGTTACCTTACCGTCTACATAATTTATGTGTTTGTACCTAGTTTATTTAATTTTTATATCTCTTTTTTTTTGGACTTATTGTATTGTATTTCTTAGCAATGTCAAATATTTTCCTTTAAAAAACTGGTATCTATTTTGTATAAAATTTTACTATGATTTGGTTAAGTAGGTAAATATAAAATAGTGTAGTTGTTGAATATCCTGAAGCGCTTCTACTTAACAGCTAGAACAGTTCCTGAAATGTTGGTAGATGCCTTTAAGCTTTGTCATGCAATAAGTACTACGAAAAAAAATAAAATTAGGGTATTATTGACACCATAGGTACTTCAGCCTACCAATTAATGAACATCCCAACAGTTTTTTTTTAATTATTGAAATTACGATCAGAATTATATTTAGAACTAGCGACCCGCCCCGACTTCGCACGGGTGCAATGCTGAATTTTCTTTGCTATAAACCTCACGCAGCCCGAGACCTTTCCAACGAATGCAAAACAGTGGAAATCGGTCCAGCCGTTCTCGAGTTATATCGTCAGGAAGGAAAACCCGACTTATTTTTATATAGTAGATAATTAGATGAAACCACCGTGTTTATTTGATTATTCTAAATATAATTTATGTATCGTAATTTCGTTAATTTTGAATAAAACTGTTAGGGTGTCAACTAATTGGTCTAATGTCAACAATTGGGTATTATTTGATCATACTTAAAAGTGTGTTTGATGATTTGTCCTTCTTCCACGCAGTGATAGAGCAATGGATCGCCATGGAAGACTGGGAAGTCAAATAGTCTACTTTTTATGCCGGAATGCGAGTGAAGTTGCAGCTGATATTCGCTTATAATAATAATAATAAATCATTTATTTCAAGTAACTTTTACACACTCATAGTTAGTACGTACTTATAGCTATGTCAATATACAGGGCAATAACTAATATTAAAATTACGTTTCTAGAAGTACTCAAGCAGTGGTTAGACATAATAATTAAGTATACTTCTAGAGACATGCATGATAGATGGTGAGCCCATTGCCCGGCCCGGGTCTGTTACACATGAATCAGAATTAATTCTGGGACCTGCAGTTTTCCTCACGATGTTTTTCTTCACCGTCGAGCTAGCGATGAATATGTACGTAAGTTTATGAAACCTCATTGGTACATGCCAGGTTCGAACCCGAACCAAACTGACTATCTTCATCTGAAATAGGTTATTTGACCGTAAGGCTATCACGTTTAGGGGTCCAAATAATATCTCGTAAAAAGCGGGTATATCCAGAAATGGAATTCCTCTGCCTACCCCCCTCGGGGATAAAAGGCGTGAGATTAATTACTTTATTTACAAAGAAAATATACATTCATTTACAATAATTACAGATAAAAAATGTCCTCCAAAGAGGAACCATGTGGGACAGTGCCCAGAAGACTGGCTGCATTCCCTCTCTGGATAGCTAGGCTGATCCTTTGACAGAGATAGCTGCCAGACCTCTGGTCACCTGAAGCCTCGACCAAACGCACCGACAGCTCTTTGAGGAGCTGCCGCGCCCCCGGCCCCCACGGTCCCATTTACTTTATAGATTTTAACATTGCCTCATATATGGGTAGTCAAACCTCTCGGCTATCAAACGCAGGATGGGTTCAGAGCTGGCCCGCTCCCGCTTATGACTTGGACCACGGCAACTACTCCAAAAAGGGTAGCCCGTAATCTCGCAAGGTCGAATGGTGTATTTTATTTGATTGCATGTCACTCGCTCGGATTACAGCGTATGTTTTACAAATATTGGCGTTAGATCAGCTGAATTGATGGGGGTATAGAAATGACAGCTTTATGGATCGCCTCTGGACGCGTATTGCAGCATTTAGGTTCACAACGGCGGGCAGTTGATATTGTAATCTGGCTGTAAAAGGGTCGAATTAATTGTGTAATCTATGGGATGAAAGGCTATGAATTTACGCGCAGATTGAGATTTATGATTTCTATAGCTAATAGAGGGATTATACAATCATTTCATGAGGGTGCCCTAAGGGTCGGTATGGTATGGGTTATGGGTACTTTTTAATAAGTAGTTGCGTGATTATAATTTGTCGAGGATTAAAAAAAATTTTTTTTTGCACATTAATTATTTTAGGTAAAGTCAAGAAGAAACCGATGAGAATAAGTGGTAGGTAGGGATTACGACACTAACCGTCAAGCATCAAGATGCAGACACAATAAAATATTCAACTGATAACGTCCGTCTCTGGCCCACTGATGCTTGCCTGATGTTATCATAAGAATCCTACCTATATACCTATATTTCACCCGCGTAGTTCCCGTTCCCGTGGGAATACGGAGATAAAATAGAGCCTCTGTGTTATTCCGATGTATAAGCTATATAATTGAAAAGTTTCATCAAAATCTGTTAAGTAGTTTTTGCATGAAAGAGGAACAAACATCCATCCATACAAACTTTTGCGTTTATAATATTATGTAGGACTAGCTGATGCCCGCGACTTCGTCCGCGTTGAATTTGTTATTCCTTTGCGTTTAGAAAATATACCAAGAAGGATAATCTACTTACTCTATCTATCTATCTACACTAATATTATACAGAGGAAAGATTTGTATTTTTGTATGTTAATCATCACTATCACTACATAGTATAAAACAAAGTCGCTTTCTCTGTCCCTATATACCTATGCCCCTATGTATGCTTATTTTTTTAAAATTACGCAACGGATTTTGATGCGGTTTTTTTAATAGATAGAGTGATTGAAGAGGAAGGTTTTAATATAAGCATTGCACCCGTGCGAAGTCGGGGCGGGTCGCTAGTAACGAATAAACTCAAAAACTACTGGACCGATTTCAAAAATTCTTTCACTATTAAAATGATAAATTATCCCTGAGTAACATAAGCTATATTTATGACGAAAGAGAATTAGGGATCCTTATTACAACTTGACTGTACATGCCGGGATTGGAACCCGATCCTCACGAATGAGAAGCTCGCTCTTTAGCCACTGGGCTATCATTGCTATTTATATTTTTGTTGTTAAAAACACCTTTTATACAACGCGTCACAGAATAAGCGCAATTCAGCATATACGTACCCCGATTAGTACACTAACATAAAAAAATGGTGATGCATTCGTACTTTAGTTTTGTCTTACCAAATTGCTTAATTAAAGAGCGATAACAGTACAGTTTCCATAGATAGTCCTAAATTTAGATATGCAATTTAATTTTTCGGAAAAACATTACACATATTAAAAATAGTTGAAATCAATACTAATTTCAGGAATTGCGCTTATTCTCTGACGTGTTGTGAAGCCTAGGACACTCTCTGGATTATGATTTTTGAATTAGTTCTTCATATCAATGGCTATGCATGTGCTCATAATAACAAACAAATTTCTTCAAGGAACCCATAGTGAATTCTCAAAAAAAGAAGTGGACTTTGTATGGAGACTATTGGAGAATATTTGTGCCAAATTTCAAGTTGAAAATAAGGAAATACGTGTCTTGTTGTTTGTTTTGAGGAGTATTTCTACAAAGTTTTGAATTGATACATCCTTAAATGAAGGTTTCCCATACATACCAAACTCAACCCCCTATTTTCACCATTTTAGGGGACGATTTTCGAAAAATCCAAAAACACGTGTGTCATCATTTGTTTCTATGAGTATTTGTGCCAAGTTTCACGTTGATAGACGTAAAAAACAACACGTCTCCATAAAAACTCCAACCCCCTGTTTCATCCCCTTAAGGGGAGTTGTTTGGAAAATCCAGAAATACATATATTGTTGTTTGTTTTGAGGAGTATTTCTACAAAGTTTTGAATTGATACCCCCAAAACTGAAGGATTTCCATACATACAAACTCAAACCCTACTTTCACCTCTTTTAGGGGACGATTTTCGAAAAATCCAAAAACGCGTGTCTCATAATTTATTTCTCAAAGTATTTGTGCCAAGTTTCAACTTGATAAACGTAAAAAAACAACACGTCTCCATACAAACTCCAACCCCCTGTTTCACCCCCTTAGGGAGAGTATTTTGGAAAATCCTGAAACACGTGTCTTGTTCTTTGTTTTGAGAAGTATTTTTACAAAGTTTCGAATTGATACACCCAGAAATGAAGGTTTTCCATACATAACAAACTCAACCCCTACTTTCACGCCTTTAGGGGACGATTTTAGAAAAATCCTAAAACATGTATCTCATTATTTATTTCTATGAGTATTTGTGCCAAGTTTCAAGTTGATATACGTAAGAAACAACACGTCTCCATACAAACTCCATCCCCCTCTTTCACCCCCTTATGGGGTGTTTTTTGAAAAATTAAAAAATACATTTCTTGTTGTTTGTTTTATAGAGTATTTTTACAAAGTTTCGAATTGATACACCCAAAACTGAAGGTTTTTCATACAAACGTTCAACCCCCTTTTCACCCCCTTAAGGGTTGAATTTCGAAAAATCCTTTCCTAGTGCTAGCCTACGTCTTCAAAACAATAGCTGTAAAAAAATACAGCTTTCTAGGTCTAAGGGTTTAGGCTGGGCGTTGATGAGTCAGTGAGTCAGGACTTCTCTCTTTATATATATAGATAACGAATAAGCTCAAAAACTACTGGATCGATTTTAAAAATTCTTTCACCATTAGAATGTTACATTATCCCTGAGTAATATAGGATATATCTATGACGAAAAAAATTAGGGATCCTCGCGAATGAGAAGCGGGCTCTTTAGCGACTGGGCTATCATTGCTATTTATATTTTTGTTATTAAAAACACCCTATATACAACGCGTCACTGATACGTACCCCGATTAGTATACTAACATAAAAAGATGGTGATGCATTCGTACTTTAGTTTTGTCTAACCAAATTGCTTAAATAAAGAGCGATAACAGTACGGTGTCAATAGGCAGTCCTAAATTTAGTTATGCCAATTAATTTTTCGGAAAAACTTTACACATATTGAAAATAGCTGAAATCAATTAAGTAGTCGATACTAATTTCAGGAATTGCGCTTATTCTCTTACGTGTTGTAAAGCCTAGGACACTCTCTGGATTATGATTTTATATTAGTTCTTGATGTCAATGGCTACGCATGTGGTCATAATAACAAATAAATTTCCATAAGGAACCCATAGTGAATTCTCAAAAAAAGAAGTGGACTTTGTATGGAGACTATTGAAGAATATTTGTGCCAAGTTTTAAGTTGAAGATAAGGAAATCTTGTTGTTTGTTTTGAGGAGTATTTCTACAATATTTTGAATTGATACACCCAAAAATGAAGGTTTTTCGTACATACCAAACTCAAACCTTACTTTCACCCTTTTGGGGGAGGACTTTCGAAAAATCCAAAAATACGTATCTCATCATTTATTTCTAAGAGTATTTTTTTTTTGGAAAAACCAGAAATACATATCTTGTTGTTTGTTTTGAGGAGTATTTCTACAAAATTTTGAATTGATACACCCAAAAATGAAGGTTTTCCATACATACCAAACTCAACCCCTACTTTCACCCTTTTATGGGACGATTTGCGAAAAATTCAAAAACACGTATCTCATCATTTATTTCTAAGAGTATTTGTGAGAAGTTTCACGTTGATAGAATAAAAAAAACAACCCGTCTCCATACAAACTCCAATCCCCTGTTTCAACCATTTAGGTATCTTGTTTGTTTTGAGGAGTATTTTTACAAAATTTGGAATTGATACACCCAAAAATTAAGCGTTTCCATACACATCAAACTCAACCCCTACTTTTACACCTTTAGGGGACGATTTTAGAAAAATCCAAAAATACGTATCTCATCATTTATTTCTAAGAGTATTTGTGTCAAGTTTCAACTTGATAGACGTAAAAACCAACACGTCTCCATACAAACTCCATCCCCTTGTTTCAACCCCTTAGGGATTTTTTTTTGGGAAATCCAGAAATACATGTCGTGTTTTTTGTTTTGAGGAGTATTTTTACAAAGTTTCGAATTGATATACCCAAAAATGAAGGTTTTCTAAACATACCAAACTCAACCCCCACTTTCACACCTTTAAGGGACGATTTTCGAAAAATCCAAAAACACGTATCTCATTATTTATTTCTAAGATTATTTGTGTCAAGTTTCAACTTGATAGACGTAACAAACAACACGTCTCCATACAAACTCCATCCCCCTGTTTCAACCCCTTAGGGGGTTTTTTTTGGAAAATCCAGAATCACGTGTCTTGTTATTTGTTTTGAGGAGTATTTTAACAATGTTTTGAATTGATACACCCAAAAATGAAGGTTTTGCATACAAACTCTCAACCCCTTTTTCACCCCCTTAAAGGTTGAATTTGAAAAATTCCTTTCTTATTCCTAGTCTACGTCTTCAAAATAATATATGTGAAAAAAATCAGCTTTCTAGGTCTAAGGGTTTAGGCTGGGCGTTGATGAGTCAGTGAGTCAGGACTTCTCTCTTTATATATATAGATAGAGGATATAAAAAAATATGATGCCTTCGTATTCTAGTTTTGTCTAACTAAATTTCTTAAATAAAGAGCAATAACAGTACGGTTTCCATACTCGTAGGTAGCCCTAAATTCAGTTATGCTAATTATTTATCAAAAAAAATTAACACTTTAAAAATCGCTGAAATCGATTAAGTAGTTGATACTGAACAAACTGCTTTCAACAATTTCGCTTATTCTGTTACGTATTGTATATGCCTCAAAACTCGTGAGCCTGGGGGTTTGGTTTCCATAAAACAAGTTGACATAAAACATGGCCCCAATCGTAACAAGTGGGCTTAACCCTACAATCAGTACATCCTCTAATTGGTCACGTGTAGCCACTCGTAGTGAGCACTATCCACACTGTTTTGATCCGAATGTTTGTTGTCGGGAAATATTGAGGAAGTAATATTTGTTTTAGGAAATCACTTATTATTATTGCAGCTTGCGTTTTATTTTCAACCCAATTCGACATGGATGTTTTTTTTTGTTTTTGTTACCTCAGAACTTTCGGATGATTCTTTTTTTATTTGAAAGCTTGTGCTTCCCGTGTGGTCCCATTTTAATTTCGTCAGTCCTGACAATGGCATCCATGAGAAAACTATATAAGTCTTAAATTTGTATTAAGTATGTGCGCGACAAATGGATGAATAACTCAATATCACCAACCGATTTTAAGAATTCTCTTTTTTAACTGACTTCAAAAAAGAAAGAGGTTCTCAATTCAACTGTATTTTTTTAGTACAATAATGTTGGTTTTTTACTCTTTCGAGTTGTATGCTTGATGATTAACCCGTCGACGGCCAAGTACCTAGATGCACGTTTGAAATAATCTATAGATAGGTACATATAAAATTGTAACTAGTTGATGTGAGTACATAGTAGTATTTACGTTAGTGGTCTGTATAATAGCATAGAAGCAAAACAATATTTAGAATTTTTGTCTGTCTGTCCGTATGTTCGCAAGCGCATAAAGCGAAAACTACAGCACAATTTGATGCAGTTTTCACAGTTGTATTTTTGCAGGTCTTACTTAAAGTGTGGTTCATGTTTTATACATACATACAAAGTGTTTAAACTGGTTTAAGACGAGGATAAAGTTGGGTGCAAAAGCTAGTAATACTGTAAATTATATCTTTACTGAGTGTGGTGCTTATAGTAAAGTAAAAGTAAAGTTTTAAACTCTAATTAAATAACGTGAAACAAGTTTTATAATATACTAGTGGCCCGGTACGTGCTTCGCAATGTGATAAATGAAGAACCACTAATAACTACCGATAACTTGTCCGAATAAAGCCTAAAAATTTGGTTTGGATAGGTGAGCCCGTTCTTGAGTTATAAAATAACAACTAAAAGTAGCATTGATTTTTATATACAACGCGTAACAGAAAAAGCGCAATTCCTCATACACCCCAATTAGTATATTAATATAAAAAAAATATGATGCAATCGAACTTTAGTTGTGTCTAACCAATTTTCTTAAATATCGATTAACAATAGCACGATTTCCATAGAAAACACTAAATTCAGCTACGATAATTCATTTTTTTGAGAATTTTTACATTTATTAAAAATATCTGAAATCGAATAAGTAGTCGATACTGAAGAAACTCGTTTCAGGAATTGCGCTTATTATGTTACATGTTGTATATATAAGATGTAAGGACGACAGTTACAAATTAAGGCCTGAAATCTGATTATTATGAGATGGTAAATAATTATTAGTACTGGGATTCAATAAGTTACTTCCCATTCCAATGAAATCAAATTATTTGATTTGATTTGCTCCTTCGTGACATTTCCATGGGTTCGAGAGTTCAAGGATTGGGAGAGGTCACGACTTAGTGAAGTATCTATTTATCTACTAGCTTTTGGGTGCTGCTTCGTCCCCTTTAAATTAAAACCACCTCTACCGTTCCCGTGGAAATACCGGAATACAATATAGCCTATGTTGCTCAGGGATATTGTAGCTTTCCATTTGTGAAAGAATTTTTAAAATCGGTCCAGTAGTTTTTTGATTTATTCGTTACAAACATACAAAAATAGAAATCTTTCTTCTTTATAATATTAGTGTAGATAGATAACTCGGTTTCTAGGTGGCTTATCAAGATGAAACATGTACAGTCAAGAGCGTCATGTAGCTTTACAATCGTAGTTTGTGTCTGACCTCTAATACCATTGTAATAAGAACGTTACAAAATCCAATGTTTCAAGCGCCACGTGCTTGATGACTGTACAGTCAAGAGCACTCTAAGCTTGACACTTTGGACTTTGACCCGGCCCTGTATTCTATGCGCAGTTAAACTGGTAGTGTCAAGCTTGACTTGCTCTTGACTGTACCAGATTGTAAGTTGGTGCGGAAACACCAAAATTATGAAAACCGCATCCAATGTGCACTAGTTTTCGCGTTATGAGCGTAGAAAGATATGGAGAGACAGACGAAAAAATATTGTCTTGACTTGTATTGATGTCATAAAATTAAATATTCCTGGATTAATGTTTTTTAAAATATCTCTTATGTATGGGCCAGATAAAATTTTATTAAGTTTGAATTGTCTTTAATATTCCAGCATTTCAAGTTATGATTTATTTGTAGTCGCGTGTCACTGTGATTTGTGAGACAATGCGTAAACTGCGTTGGTTTTAATGCAATTAAATTCTTTTGTGTGTAAAATGCTTATAATTATATTCACCAACAAATTAAATATTACAAATATCAAAATACAGGTATAATAACGAACTCAAATTCTATAATTAACCACATGATATATTATTATTTACCTAACTAGACTAGACTTATTAGACCATAATCACGTATTAGACAATAATGTGAAACAGAGACAAAATATCTTCAACAAGCTTAAAGATAACTTTGAACGTACGTTTGATGTATTTATGTTATTGCATATTTATGGTCACATATTTTTATGGGTGTACTTTATGGATATTTTTATCTTTCTTAAAACATTACATAGGTACTAGCTCTTTGCCCCCAAAAAAACTGAGTATCAATACGTATACGCGGAGGTGGAATGCTCCTCCATTGTGAAAAGGGAAGATCTTCCGCCAGGCGAGGTGATCGTGCCTTGAAACCGCGGTCCAACAATTGATGTTGGACAGTTGTATTTATACAAACTCATTAGAAAACTCCGATAGCGCGGTTTAGAACTCGGCCGTCTATTGGCGCGTTCTATGTAATGTCGGTACATGTTCTGCTGCAATTTTTTGGCAAATTAATTAAATATTATTACTATAAAATCAACTGTCGTCCGTTACTCTTGCAAAAACTTGAAAACGACTTGACTTTTGTTTTGTCTGTTTTATTCGCCTCGATGTTTGGGTGGTTTACATTCACAATTGGATCCAAAAGGTGGCGCTATAGAGGTACTATTGTTCTACAGCAGAACAACCTATTCTCGTCCATTCGATTGAAGATCTCAGTCGACAATAATATAAAAATAAATGCCACTGCGGGTATGTATCTTATGGAATAATTATCGAAAGAACTTGAATAGGGGCTGGCTGACATCAATCGCAGAAAACACTAAAAAAATCTGTGTAATCATAAAAGTGTTCCTCTGCATTTACCCTAAAAAAAAAGACGTGTGGCACTCGGGGACTGCCGCGGTAAAGCTATTGCATAGCATTTTGTATCAACAAGACTGCCGAAAAGAAACGACGTTAGACAATGCACGGCTTTCAAGCCACACCTCCGTGCCCGTCGGAGTGGGGAGCGTGAGGTTTTTTTTCGTTACGGAATTTCTGGATTCGGTCCCCGCGCTCAAGGCCCTCGATAGAAGCTATGCAATAGCTTAATAATAATAATATAATCTCACGCCTTTTTTCCCCAAGGGGGTAGGCAGAATATACCCTAAAATAACTCAGTAAGTATTCAAAGTAGTTATTCTAAGTATTCAAGTTGCAAGTAGGTACTTATTACGACGTACCAAACGATCCCCTACTTTACTAATTGGTCACGTGTCCCCACTTATATTAGGGAGAGGGGGGAAATTGGTTTGTGAAGCTTCCAAGTCGTGTTGGCTTATAAATAATAATAATTATACGAAATATATATCGGTATCTATTGTTTGTCTTGGTACGAAATAAAATGTGAAGGAGAGATGACAACGTTGTAACTCAAGGGAGGATGCATTCCATTTCGGTAAATAAAAAACTTGAGAGGTATCAAGGGACACTCGGACGGAACGAAGTTCCATCATCATCATCATCATCTCATCATCATTAGTAGATTAATCATGGAGCTTCAACTATAGCAAAAAGTGTCGGTCGTTACAACTTTTGGTCTTAATTTTTTCCGTCTAGCCCCCTTTCGCAACGTGCGAAAAGGAACTACGTTCCAAACATTTTTACTAGAATTTTTGGTCCCATAAACCTTGGTTGTGAGCCCATTGTCGGAACAGGAAGCGATTACACATTCCTTACAACCAATTCTTAGACCTGCGGGCTTCCTCACGATGTTTTTGTTCCTCGATTTCTACCAGATTGCACTTCGGGGAGTGTACCCAGGGGCTGCACGAGCTCATTCTGCTTTCTACCATCGGACTCCCAGACGTACGGCTGGGCTTCATCCCTACTTGGTGGATATCCCACATATACGCATGCAAGCGCTTTTCAATGTCTTTTATTATGCGCACCGCCAAGGAGTGGAACCACCTGCCGGCGTCTGTATTACCGAGTTCATTGAGTTGCGGGCTCTCTAACCACAAAGTGTAATGTAATGAATTATGATGAAAATTAAATTAAATGTTTTTGTTTTTAGAGATGTTCTAAAAATATTTCACTCTGAGACGTTTCAACTGTCGTATAGGTAACCTAATACTTTTCTAACAGTATAGTTACCCCCATTGACTTAGCAGTTCATTATTCACACTTACTGAGAAAAAAACTCACGCCTTTTATCCCCGAGGGGGTAGGCAGAGTCAAGTATTCCATTTCTGAATATACCCACTTTTCACAAGACATTCTTTGGACTTCTAAACGTGATAGAATATATCTACCACATATTTTTTTTATCAAACAGATAATCTCTTACAACAGAATCCCAATAACAGTTCTGAAAGCTGCCGGAGAAATAAGGGCCCTTGCAGACGAGGCACTCGTAGCCCTCTGTAAATTCAAGTGTCGCTGCGAATAGTTCAAGTCAGATGATAAAACTCCTTAATAAGAACTTACTTAGGATTAATCCACACACGTACAAAGTTTTTTTACGTCTTAGTTTAGACAGGTTAGCTGAGATTTTCAATTTTGGGGCAAAAAATAAAGTGAAATTTTAATTAATAAATTAATTAAAAAATAAACTCCTCAGTCTCAAACTAGGTAGAGCCTGTTATTGGTACGAAACAACTGATAAACGTACTTAAATAGATATTAAACACCCAGACACGAAGCCAACAGACTTGTTCATGCACACAAATATTGGACTCTCAGAAGACGACTCAGAAGGCAGGGTCACTAGTAGGTATTAATATAAGTAAGAGAAAATGAAAAATAAAAGTCTCTGACCTCCATGTCAGAGGTACAAGCACAACACCCTGTGAAGACGGGTGTCTTTATAATAAAAAAAAGGGCAGGGTCACTAGGTACCAACTAAGCCAAAATACCAGTCAAAAGCACTCCTTACCCGTGGTACTACTGATGGTACTACAAGTAGTACCACGGAGATTATTTTTTGCCCGTAGTATTACTATCCTGTCTAGTATAGTACCACGGGAGATTTTTCATTACCCCTGGTCCTGCTTATGTATGACGTTTTTTCATTCTAACGTCACAATTCTCCGACTAGCATCTATAGTAGTTATTAAAAAAAGGTCAGGCTTTTATCTGTTTTTTTTAAGCTGTTATTTAAGTTCAAAAAATATGCTACGATCTAGCATCCGTCGCCTTCAGTCACATAAAACCGTTTACCATCTAAACTTTCGTCATATTATACTGAATAGCTAGCCTTAAATCTACTTCTACTTTACAGAATCCTACTAATATTATAAACGCGAAAGTTTGTATGTATGGTAGTTTGTTCTTTTTTCACCCAAAAACTACTAAACTGATTTTAATGAAACTTTACGATTATATTTAATATACATCAGAATAACACATAGGCTATATTTTATTCCCGTATTACTACGGGAACGGCAACTACGCGGGTGAAACCGCAGGGCTCTGCGAGTGGGTAATAACTTCGATATAAGTTCCGCTGGGGCACTCAAAAGTGACAAGCTACTTCCGAAAATGTTATTTTAGTGCAACTTGACAGGATCTAAAAGCCTAATCCGGTTTAAAAGCTAAAACAAAGACCTGTCTGACCTATTTAGTGAACTAAATTGCTTTCACTTGACAACACATAAAGAGAAAATATCTGTAGTACTAATGGATTGTACGAGTACGTCACTGCCGCCAGTAATGACAAACCTAGGCCCGTCTATAGGGACTGTTATTGGCTCAGTCGGTAGTGTGACCCTGCCTCCTGAGTCGGAGGTCGCCGGTTCGATCCTCGCTCGGGGCCAATAAACAAAAAAATGAATTTTTAAATATTTAATTAATCATAACCTGGACTAAAATACTTTTAATCCAAGCATCTCGGTAAAATAAATTATTAATTTAAAAAATAATCTCACGCCTTTTATCCCCTCGGTGAAGGTCGTCTTATATTCGTACCTTAGACTAGTACCGTACTAATGACTTTAATTTTGACACTAGTGGCAACTGCATCTCTGAATTATCGAGTGTCATATTGTTATGCTTCAAAAGCATTATCTAATCTCATGGCTACCAGTAAAAGTTACAAGTGACGACTAGTAAGTGCTGAACGCAAGAAGCCTTAAAAAATAATTAGAAATTAATTAACGCAGCGTGTAGACAGATCGATACACTATTTTAAAACAACACAAAACATTTATCCAAAACACCGAACTTCGAAGTCGATAATCAAAATTAAATTTTTAACATCCATTAGCTAATGGCCACTTTCACCTTACTGCTCAATAAGTCATGAATAATTAACCCTCAATTTACCTATAGAAACTATCTCAGCCCTTTACAAAACAAAGGGTAGGCGGCGAATTAATATATTCGGAATTATCAACAAATTATTAACAGACCTTTATCAATAGAGGGTGGAAGGCCGCGTACGACGTTTGCCGATAATTGCTAACACAAGGATATAGAAATGACAGATTTGTCTTATTCGCCATCTTTACATTTGAGACATTTGGCCTCTATAAATGAAGTTAACGGTGAAGGAAAACATCGTGAGGAAACCCGGCGATGTGAGGCGCGGTCAGGCGATGGGCTCACCACCTATCTCGTTTAGGGGTCCAAAGAATACCTCGTGAAGAGTGTATATATCCAGAAATGAAATACCTCTGCCTTCCCCCTTGGGGATAAAAGGCTTGAATTTTATTATTTTTTTTTCTTTTTTATAAATAAAGTAAAGCGGAAAGCGCGTACAAACATACATAGGCAGTCAGACAGATCAAAGTTCTAAAAATAATTGTTTTGGCTTCTTTTATAAAGACCGCTCATATTAAGTTTTCTTATACATCTCCTATGTACCTACAGATATCGTCCTGTTTATTTTTTTTTATATTATGCATTTACCAACCTGAGGTGGGCTTGCGTTGTAGGCATCTAGCAATTCACATAGATCTAACTAAAGCGCGCTATCAAAGTGTGCTCATGAGTTTGTATAAATACAACTATCCAGTATCAACCGTTCGGTCCCCAGGCACGATCACCTCGCTTGGCGGAAGATCTTCCCTTTTCACGATGGAGCATTCCTTCTCTGATCCTCATCAAATAACTTAGCCCACACTTCCTCAGATATAATGAAAAACTGGTCAGCAGTGAGTGTTCAGTCTCTTTATGGCTTTTCATCGGCTTAAATGACGTCAATGCAAGCCTTTTGTTCTTTGGTCAAGCCACAGGTTACCATGGAAGGACAATAGATAGTCCTATTGTTTAGCAAACCGTTACCAGGCCGTTATTTATAAAATGACAACTATTCTCTTTGCGGTTCAAGCGACATAAAACTACCTTAGATGATATAATATTTGTTCAAACCTACGAGCACATTCTTTTCCCTTACAATTTTCCTACCAATCCTATCGCAAGGCCGGCTGTAACTGGCTCTATCCAGTTCAAACTAGATCGATGTAAGCCGTTAGGCCGAAGAGATAGTGTGCATAAAATCAGCACGTGCTCTGCAAAACTAATGGAATGACGTAATACAAAGATATTGCCTACTGCGAAGGTTGTTACGGAGAAATTGATTTTGTAATCATCTATGGCTTTATTACCTATTTTCTACCGAGATTTATGTATTAGAGTGTACGGAAGAATACGGAATAGTTTTTGGAATAAAACAAGGCTGTGTGTTAAAAAAATTTGTTGTTCAGGAAAAAAAAAACTTAGTGATGTGGTTGCAATGCGAAAATATAAAAATTTAACTTGAATACCTGGTAATAATAACTTGAAAAAACGAGTACTGGACCATATTTGGGCAAGCGCAGTGTAGGGCGCCCTCTGGCGAGATGGAGCGACGATCTGCGAATAGATCAGAAGAAGAGAATACCGGGCTCAGAGGCTAGTTTTTTGCCCTACATCCAGCTGTGAACTGTGGACCATAGAAAAAATATCATCTGTACACAAGCCTTATTAAAATTTTGCCTGGCTTTTTATTAGGTGTGAAAGCATAGAGGAATCTTTACATTGAAGCCTTAAACTTTAAGGATAAAAAATGGTGTGATTTTACGGCTAATGTAGGTACTATGCCTCCACATATTTAACTGCAGATTATATTCGCTATGCCTATCAAATATTTCAAAAGACTGAAGGTTTCCAAGAATTAACAAATGAGTAAAGGTATATATTTATGAATATATTTCGTAGTGCCACGGTTGAAACTGAGTCAAAAGGATTACTTTGACGCTGAATAAAAGGAATATCAAAGTTAAATTAAATTTAAACTAAGTTAGTAAAACTTACTACGTGATACGGTTTCGCTGCCTTTTCATAGAGAAAATTTACTTTAGGTTTTAACATGTCTGGTACTTAAAAATATACTGGTTTTTTGTTTTGTAGATTAGCAACTATATTCGTGTGACTTGGGAATCTCATGTTAAAAAAAACATGTTCTCCTTCTTTTATTCTATTCACAAATAAGATTGAGTATATACTATAACTGCAACTACAACTGTATTTTCTTAGAAAGCACAATATTATAGTTTAATCACATATATAATACAGTCTTTTATGGGAAAAAAGGGGGCAAACGAGCAGACGGGCCACCTGATGGTAAGTGACTACCGTCGCCCATGAACACCTGCAACTCAAGAGTCACAACTGCGTTGCCGGCCTTTGAGGTGGGGGTAGGGGAAGGGGGGGGGGGGGGGGTTGGGGCCTCCGCTTACCTCACTCACTCAGCGAAATGCAATGCAAGCGTTGCAATGAGACCGTGGTATCACAGTCACTCCGGTCGAGCCAAGGCTCTCCCACGTTAAAATTATATTTACATCACACATTTCTACCTCTTCACTTAATAAATTACCGACCTATTTAATAAATAGGTCTATTAATAACACTATTTCTATTTAATTTAATTTGATTTTGTTATTGTATTTTGTTTGTTATAGGTACCTACTTAAGTACAGAAAAAAGCCGTCTTCTTCACTTGTATAGTCTTAAGTTTTGTTTCTTTTTCTCATTGTTTCTTGATTTAAATGTAGAATATTTGCAGCACTGATAGTTAAAATAACCTTCCATTTGACATCCTAGTATGGTGGTACCACCAAAATCCTATTACCCACAAAACTTTTATCAAGCAGCTCAAACAAAACAATTAAAGGAACCAAACCCAAGGTTACTCAAGCAAACCCCTCCTTTATGATTATCACCGCTACAGATTATGCCGGAGAGCGATTATCTCAAATGAGCAGACAGTCCCCCCCCTGACATCTTAACCCGACAAAAACAAAATGAGGGGGAGGCCTCATTTCCACATTGTAGCTAACGCAAACACAACAGGGCGCACAACGGCAACGACTTCCGTCACCCAAAGGGTATTCGAAAAAGGAATTCTGTTACGGCTGATGCAAAGTTTGGTTTGTCAAACGTGCCAGAAACGTGGTTTGCGCTGACAAATAAAAATTAGTTTTTTTTTTAATTATTATTTTAAATGTCTGGTATAATAGGTGTCATAAGAGTGGTCTGCCTGTTACAAGTAACACAAATAATACTTAACAGTAGCAATTATAAAAAAAATACAACAGAAGAATTTATACAAAAACGTATCTTTATATTAAATTTGAAGACTAAATATCCTTATAGTTTCTTTTATAGATGTACCGCATCAGCAGTATTAGTATAATTATAATAATTTATTTCCGATACAAAATTCAAAAGTCAACCAGCATTTCTAATGGTGATTATTCTGTTACGGTCCGCAGAAAAGTAGCATAATAAAATCCCAGTCCCATTCTGTGATCCCATTCCTGTAATGCGATTTCTAAGTGGATGGAGGAAGTTTAGTACGCTTTTCATCATGGAACTCGAATAGGATCAAGGTATTCAGTTAAAAATAGAATGTCCACTATTTAGGCCAACCTGACACGATTGTTGCTAAAATTCCATATCTAGAACCAGAGGTACCATTCGGATGGCAGTTTTACCACCAGCACCCCACCCCCCCACTTCCTCGAGAGACAAGTAATAATTTCCTCAGGCTTAATAGTTTATATTAATTTTCTTCTTGATACTATAGTCTTTGCTATTCATGTTGGTATTTGCTTTAGCTTGGTAATAGAGAGATGTTTGTTGTTTGAAGTTTAATTTTATTTTTGGTAGTAAAATATTGCACAAGCGGATAAATTTTTCGCGTTCAAGAGGAAATTTCGCAAAACAATAAAATTTATAATCCAATATCTGCGTCTTAGAAGTAATCCACTCCCCCGTTTATTTAATAGTATATAGATAGAATAGATATAAATAAATTTTAGCCCAGCAACCCTTTTATTTCATCGAACCCAAAAAATCGGGATTGTATTATAATACGAAGAAGGAAATTTACGAATTTTATTAATTATAATTATTTAATGGTAGCTTCTAAAACCTGACAATCACACTTTACATTAGCTTTACTGAAAGGTAGCTGGCTCGCTCCACTCGCTTTCGAGCGAGTAAAGCGAGCGGCGCAGATGTCTCTTTCATACGTTACGAGCTGTTGGTAGCTGTTCTTCTAATTACAAAACAAATTATGTTTGTACTTGTAAGGATGCTGGCTTCATAAATTTCTACAGAGTTCGACCCGTGTCAATAAGTGCCATTAAATTATACTATCATAATGTAATCTTATTTAAAACAAATTATCTGTTCAGTAGCTTCATTATACACTCCGGAACAGCGTTCGTTTATCGGATAACATTGAAAATTATTAGTATCATGAGCGTGCGATAAAATCTATCGGAGTAATTCTATTAAGTATTCAAGCTAGTGGGAACTTCGTCCGTGGTTATTGGTTCTAATTAGAGATGAACTGGATTTCGGAATTAATTCAAAATTAGTTAGGCATTTGTGTTTAGATCTAGTAATGGGGAAATAGGATTTGAATTTGGCGTGGCATTTGTGAAATAGAGTAAAGTAGTAGACTAGAGTAGAGTAAATGGCCCATTATGGGCCATTTACATGAGGGCAATCCAGTAAGACAATCCACTAAGACTGCATACAAAAAAAACTTGAGGACAGTGGAATGGATTGTCCTCAAGTTTTTTTGTATGCAGTCTTAGTGGATTGTCTTACTGGATTGCCCTCATTTAAATGGCCCGTTAGTCTATATTTGAAGTTACAAATAGTGCGCAGTAATTTTATTAATTCTGAGTTTGAACGGCCTAGAATACACAGTGAAACACAACTTCATATTAAACTTGTTTGGAAACACTTATTGACGAATGGCGTAATCATAAATTGATGAAATTCTCTGACTAAAATCCCACTTCGTATATCTTGTCAAAAAGTTTAACTTGCGTGAATTGAGCTATAGTTGAGACATGCGTGTTTCAGATTATATAAACAGATTATATATTCTTTGGATACGCTTCACACAGGACCTATTTTAGCAGGCGTCTTGCGTCTCTATTTATATTCTAAGTAGGCGTCAGCATTTTTTGTTTCTTGTGGTATTGGGATTACCAAAGAGCATAAGATTCAAACCCAAAAACCCTTCAATATTATTACAGTACCCACAGACGCAACCAGTCTACTAATTGTTGATAATAACGTGTCCAATATAGCTATTTTAAAAGCCCCGTTGGACCCCAACAGTCGTTTATCAGTGGTCTGAAATAAGCCTCCGGAACAATATAAGTCCGGCAAATTAGTACTGACCGTGATGTTAGATTATAGGGACTTACGGGGCTCAAAGTTCGAATTTATTGATAATAGCGGTGCCCGTAGTCGTAGCGGTAGTTGCCATTCCCGTAGGAATACGGGAATAAAATATAGCCTGTTACTCAGGGATATTCTAGCCTTCTATTGGTGAAAGAATTTTTTTAATCTGTCCAGTAGTTTTTGAGTTTATTTGTATAACAAAGATACAAACATAAATAAATACAAATCTTTCCTCTTTATAAAATTAGTATAGATGGTGGCCTGGTTCGTAATCGGAGACCCACTTGTACTTCTATTTATTAATTTAATAATGATCCTTATGGAATGGAAAAAAAAGTTGTGAATTCATTGTGAGTGACAACATTGCAATGTTGTCACATGTGACTAAATCCGTACAGCTACGTAAGATATGTTAAACCGTAAGTCCCAGTTCTCATTGTGTTTATACAATGGAAACAGGTCGTTAAGCCATGTCTGATGAACATGGGCGGTTGGCTTGAAAATCCTCATAGAGGTTGTAACCGTTATCTATAGTTTGGCGTTGTTAGGGTCCTTAAACATTAATTAAAATAGTTTTGGTCATTATTAGTTGTTATAAAAACGGTTTTCTATCAGCTTACGCACTTAGTCAGCATTATCCTAAAGGCGTACTCGTAATATGTGTGTATTCGAAGTAAGTATTATCTCTATATAAAAAAATGTAAGTGACACACTGACAGAGCAGTGATAGCCCGGACGGTTAAAGAGCCGGTCGAAAATCAGTGAGGCTCGGGTTCGAATCCTGGCATGTACCAATGAGTTTTTCAAAAACTTACGTACATATTTATCACTAGCTCGACGGTGAAGGAAAACATCGTGAGGAAACCCGCAGGTCTCAGAATTAATTCTGAGACATGTGTAAATAGACCCGGTCCGGCGATGGGCTCACCACCTATCACGTTTAGGGGTCCAATATATCTCGTGAAATGTGGGTATATCCAGTAATGGAATACCTCTGCCTACCCCCTCGGGGATGAAAGGCGTGAGATTATTTATTTTATTTTATTTAATTTTTATTTCACACTGACAAAAATAGAACAACTCGATTTCCAGGTAGGTGGTCAATTAAAGTATTCATAATTTCAGCTAATTGTTGTCCACTATTGGACAAAAGTCTCCCCCAAGGAGCGCCAACTATTCGGTCTTGGGCAGCCTGCATCCATCCACTGCCAGCCACCTTCTATAGACTAACTAAAGTATTTATAGATGTTAATAAAATGTGAAGAGGGAACATGTACCCTTCTGTAACCCCACTTAAATATTTATCTGAGTACGTACCTTTCGTTTTTGAATATAATAATGGACTTCTAGAAGTACATTTGCTGTTTGTAGGTAATTGTACACCGTAATTTAAAATGTATTGTTAATTTATTATTCATTTCTGTGAGTGTTCGTTAGCGAAAGTCCAATTCTATATGTTGTCCTAATTGATTTATTATAATCAGCATCTTTTAAGCAATACAAAATGTAGTCATCATACACATAACATAGTTAACTTTGCTTTGCCAGTATACCTAGTACTATAGTTTGTAAATAAAAACGATCAATATTTATTTCTTCAACTTACAGTAGGTATAATAACGTATCTGTGATTGGGACCTTCTTTCATGTGTGAGAACATCTGTTGCGACAAGATCATGCTCTGTAAAACATTGTTTTTTATCGAGATTGAACAAGAATTTTATCAAATAAGCACAAATCCAATGCAAAAATCACACACATAATTCCAACTTCGCCTAAATAGAGAGGCCAAAAACAATGAAAAGATAGACCAATAAAAATGTCTATTAAAGGACTAGATTGTATCTGAGGGCAAAGCAGTGTCCTGGATGAACCGAGTAATCCCTTTCTACATCTTTTCGCAAATCTCCCTGTTTTTGTTACTGATAAAGCAAAACCTTGAAAACAAAAGTACCTAATAAACATGGTTGGATATATCTTCTATACAATATATTAAAACTGTAACGGGGCAGTGTCTGTACATTAAATATTTACAAATTTAAAAAATTTAAAAAATTCACGCCTTTCATCCCCGAGGACCCCCTCGTGGATGAAAGGCGTGAAATTTTTTTTGCAGCGGCCGAGGTATTCCATTACTTGATACACCCACATTTCACGAGATACATTGGATCCATAAACGTGATAGGTGGTGAGCCCATCGCCGCCATAAATATTCACATTTACAGTAAAAAGAGAAATTATACGTACTACTCTAAAACTATAACACCTAGAAGCTTGATAGGTGTCCAATATTATGTTGTAGGCAACCGCTATAAAAAGATTTCCGGTAATTTCTAAGAGAACTGGATCATGTCACACAGAAATTTCATACCTGAAAACGTTTGCTCCCTTGAGATTTTAGTAAAATCTTGTTGTATGGGAGCCATAAATATTTATTTTATTTTGTTTTTAGTATTTGTTGTTATAGCGGCAACAGAAATACATAATTTGTGAAAATTTCAACTATCTAGCTATCGCTGTTCTTGAGTTACAGCCTGGTTACAGACAGACGGACGGTCTTAGTAACAAGGTCCCGTTTTCACCCTTTGGGTAAAAAAGAGAAATAAAATACAATTGTAATGAACGTACAATATTTTTCGTATCTGTCGTTTCCAAAATGGAAGATACAGGTGTCCTAGTTACCAAAGTTGCCTTGTGCTGGTGACATGCCATGATAAGGGTTCGAGAAATTAATTTAAACGTACTCCTACATGATTTTTGGGTTTCCAGTGAAAGATGAAATTGGTCTCGTTTTTAGGGTTTTTTATCCAAAGGATAATAACATACAACTAAAGAGTAAAAAACCGACTTTAACTAATTATATTAAAAAATATAGTCAAACTGAAAACCTTTTCCTTTTTTGAAGTCGGTTAAAAAATAATCATTGAAATCGGTTAACTTGATATTGAGTTGTTCGTCCATTTGTCACGCACATACTTAATGCAAATTGTCTTAGGTATAATATGGTTTTCTCATGGATGCCATTGTCAGAACTGTACCAAATTAAAATGGGATTTCACGAGAAGCACCAGATTACAGATAAAAAAGGATCACCAAAATCGGTTTACCTAGTCAAAAGTAATGCGGTAACAAGAGATGATGAGGTAACAACTTTGAGTATTAAACCAACAGGAGACGTCACGCGCACTAGTTCCTTTGCAAAAAAGTCTGCCAATTTCTGCGGGGGGGACGAGGAAGCAAACACAAATAATGTTAAAACTAACGCATTTTTTGACAAAACAATTAAACGCTAGCTTGAACTAGATGCACACAAATACATTCACCAATCCAAGCACTCCGTGAACTCAAAAAAACTAGTTGTATTTATCAGGTGTGCGCGTTGACTGACACTTTTTTTTGGCAGAGGGGAACGCCTGTCAGTGGCGTCTCCGGTTGGTTTAATACTCAAAGGGTAACAAGAATAAAAAAACACATACAGCTAAATTGATAACTGTCTCCTTTTTTGAAGTCTCTTGAAAACGGGAATCTAATATAAGCCTCCGAGGTCCGTCCGTCTGTCTGTCTGTCAGTCAGTTGACTGTATCTCATGAACCGTAATATTTAGACAGTAGAAATTTTCACAGAATGTGTATTTCTGTTGACGCTACAACGAAAAATTATAAAAAGAAAAAAAAGGTAGTACTGAACCTTTGTTGTGTGAGTTCAACTCGCACTTGGCCAGTTTTTCTGTATATTGTATTTTTAGGACTATTTAGTTAAACAAAAACGATTTAGTAGCTGAATTTGATTATTCTATGTCGTAGACGGAAAAGATAGGTTACTTCATTAATATTTTTTACATTATCCCGCATATAACCGCATGGTACGACAGTCAATTTACCTTATCGGACTCGTAGACATCTCGTCAAATTTTAAGTTAGATATGGTATACTGGATGATTTTGTTTACAGTCTCGAAAAAAATATGATATATGGTATCTAGAGCCGAAGTTATAACTAGTTATGTACACGAGATTAATTGTTAACTAATAACAAAGTACAGAAAAGTATGCACACTGCTATGTAGCAGCTGGCGGTTGCAGGTAGATTGCGCATTAATGGAAGCTTCGAGCCCTATTTCAAATATTTCAGTGTGTAATACAGACTACAATTAAGTAATGTATATTTGTATAATGTTATTATTATGAGATGTGTAAAAATATATATTTTTAGGAACAATGCCCAATGAATCTATTACACTTACCTATATATAACAGCATTTTTTTTTTGCTGATTGATGAATCACATTTCAAAGTTCAATTATCCACCTAATTTATTAACACTTAGTTAGAGAATGAAAAAATACAAAACTTTCCTCAATTATAAATAAAATACGTCATCGAAATGCCATTATCCACCTACAGACTAGATAAACTCGATACCACATTATTGTATAATATCCAAATTATTACATACATACATAATTTCGCGCCTATTTCCCAAAGGGGTAGGCAGAGACAATAGACTGCCACTTGCTACGAACCTGGCAGATCTCTTGTGCTTCATCCACATCCATCAAACGACGCTTGCATGATCGTCGGTTTCGGGTATTCTTTATCTGGCTTTTCTTCAACACATCGCCGATCTGGTCGATGTAAGTACTATCACAGAATAAGTAATAGTACTATCAAAATTATCATCACATGTTTAAAATCCATACGACAGTTCGAAGTCCGAAGACAAGACACTGGTATTAGTGACATAGTAGAATTGTAGGTAACAAATTAGTTACATATAAGTATCTTTAGCTGTGAACTGCACAAATGGAGATTCTATGTCGACGCAAATGTGTTTTCCACTGAAAGCAAATGAAAGCTTCGGTAGTGACAAGTTTCTGAAAGTCTTCTAAAGCTCTTTAGCTTTCATAAAAAGCTCGCAACACTTTGTAATACGGAGCTGCTTTTGTTACTTTGCCTCTGTTCGGGTACAAAAAAACTAATATGTCCTTTGAGTTATGTTTTTGCCCAAATGTAAATTATAATGTAAGCAGTTCCATAGGATTTAAACCATTTAAGTCTCGTTCCTATGGAAATATTGCCCAAGCTACTTCCAGAAAAGTAAGTTTGAAATATATTTTAATGGCACAGTTAGTTTCGGAGCCTATTCATTATAAGCAAACATGCGAAAACTAATCTTTCCAAAACACAAACGCACAAAAAAAAACACCATACAAGTATTGATTTTACGATCGGACACAGTGCACAAACACACTAATATGTTGTAAGCATTCCAGTCCAGATTTTTCGCGTTCCTGATGGAATTTCAACTCTGATGCTCTCATCAATTCATCAGTGTTTCATCGTCATCGGATGAATGACATAGCAGCGCCTACAAGTCGAACAAACATACCCACATTCGTATTTAAAAATAACCAATTGTGCTACGTTAGCTAAAACTCAGCCGTAGTAATTTTCCTTAATAAAGTCAACAGAAATCAAACGAAAACCCAACATAAAAATAACAACACAAAAATTTATGTTTTGAAATCATCTGATAAAACAGGGCTAAATCTTCAACCCCAAGCATTTCAAAAGGATTAATTCTAGGGGTTAACGTACCCAATTTCCTGTCTGTCATGGCGTGCTTCATTAAGTGAATAATTTATTGTTCGTACAGGTAATATAGACCGGGAACCTAAAGGGTGGCAATTTACAGGAAAAAAGGTCGATCTTTTGAATTGTTTCAACAAAAATACGTGTAAAAATATGGCTCATAATATTTACTAACGAATTATTTTGCAATCGTCATCACCGTTACCGTAAGCAATCCGTTATGGGTCATTTATGGGACGGGGCTACCAGTGGGATGTAGAAGTTTTATTTACCAATAACTATAAGCAACTCCGTAGTATCTGGATAAAAACAGTCGGAGAAGCAGAACCAATAGTTAAACTTTGCAGAAACATTACTTGATAATTATAGAAAGGTACTCCCGACACAAAGTAGAAGCTCTCTTAATAATAATTTAAATAAGGAATAGGTGTCACGTTAAAAAAGGGAAATATTATATTGCTTCGACACCACAGCTGTCAAACATCAATATGTTCGACAGAGTTGCATTTCAAAAGACTGTTATTAGAACTTAGACCTATGCCATGTTCCAATGCCGACACTAAGTGTTGTATCCACGTCTATCCATAAAAAAATCTTATCACACATACATAATTCCACGCCTATTTTCTGTTGGCCTGCCACTTGCTACAAACCTCGCAGATACATACATACATACATACATAATCTCACGCCTATTTCCCATTGGGGTAGGCAGAGACAACAGACCGCCACTTGCTACGAACCTGGCAGATCTCACGCGCTTCCTCCACATCCATCAAACGACTCATGCATGCTCGTCGGTTTCGGGTACTCTTTATCTGGCTTTTCTTCAACACATCGCCGATCTGGTCGATGTAGGTACGCCTAGGTCGTCCTCTACCGACTCGCCCATTCACAACACCCTTGTATATTTGTCTCGTTAGGCGACTTTCATTCATCCGCTTAATGTGACCAAACCACCTGAGCATTCCTCTTTCAATCCTAGTCACTATATCATCTTTCAAGCCGCAACGCTCTCGGATCACACTATTTTTCACTCTATCTATCAATCTTACTCCACTAATGCTTCTTAATGCACGCATTTCGACTGCATTTATTCTACTTTCATGCTTCTTCTGCCATACCTCGCAGATATGTCATGCTAAATCCATATCCATCCCAATAATTCACGCTCGTCTTTTTTGGGTACTCTTTACCTTTCTTTTCTTCAAAACACAGCCAATTTGGTCTATTTAAATACGACTAGGCCGTCCTCTACCGAATCGCCCATTCACAAAACCCTTGTGTACTTTCCTTCTTAGCGCCTTGTAATGTACTTAGTGTATTAACGATTAAATGATATAGTAGGTACTTCGATATCACATGACGTGTGATAACTACCTTCAACCTGAATAAATCAATCAGTTGTGCGTATCATTTTATCTCCCGTACAACATACATTCAACGCCTTTCATTCATTTGCTCCATATGACCAAACCACCTCAGCATTATTTTTAAAATCCTAGTCATTATCATTTTTCAGGCAATAACGCTCCCGGATCACAGTATTCTTCACTTTGTCTATCAATAGTACAAAGCTCATTTCCACAGCATTAAATTTGGTATCATGTTCGAAAAATCTAAAGTTTTCAGTAACCAGTGAAATTTCAATCAGAATTTCTAGCAACTAAACATTTATGTGGTTTCTACTTCCAACTGCAAATTATCTAGAACATTTCATAAACCATTCTCAGTATTATCCTACATATTTGATCGGGTGAACTGAGCGAACGGAAAGGAGATATAAGCTTCATTACAATTCGAAAGGTGGAGTCAAAAGTTAGGGAATCGTTTGGCTCCCGTGCAGGTATTCTGAACACGTAATGGACGGGGTTATGCAAAATGGGGGAACTACTCATAACTCTGTTTTATTTATTTTCTTGTGTAACTAACGCTAGGATTTATGGGCGGAGGGGCGTTCAGTTTGATCGCTGGATAATAGTTTTTTGGTATTTCTGGTTAAATTTAATTTTTTCGGACAAAGTGAGATGAAGAACTGTCTCTTTCCTTCAAAGATCTAGTAGGTATTAGTAGTGATAGCTTTTTGAAAGTGTGCTTGTGAGGCTCGGATTCATATCGTGGTGTCAATCAATAAGTTTCCAAGAACAAACTTATAAACGAATAACTCGATAATGAAGGAAACCATCCAAGAAATTGGTTCTAAGGCAACAGCAACCCGGTCTGGCGATGGGCTCACCAACTGTCAAGTCTGTGACTGGTAAAAATAGGTATTTCCAGAAATGAAATACTACTGCCGACCCCTTCGTTGAAATCTGCGTAAGTTTTTAATTTTTTATCCAATCATTCTGCTGACCAGCTAAAATTCCTCATTTTAAATTACCCTAGCCTTCTCCATAGAATACGGAAGAAAAGGACACTAACAAACGGTAGATTGAAGAGTACTGTCAAACATGTAAATACCAACTAATTTGAACCTTATGAACGTGCTTATCTGTCACTTTTATCCATGCCCTTGTTACATCGTCGCTAAAATTGTTATTAACACGTGTATTTGAATAAGATGTGAATGCGTTCATAATGTTCAATTTTGTTATTTTGACATTATAAATAAATATGGCGCTTATTTCTATCCCTTTTCTTTCCAAAGCGGTGAAAAAGGATAGAGTGAACTTAAAATTAGGAATTTTAGCTGGTCAGCCAGAATCGAGTCCATCAACTAGTTATACCAACCAGAATCACTGCAATAAGTAACCAAATTGTAAAATGGACGTAACGACGTTTAAAGTCTTGGTTCCGTCCAACATGAGTGTGCTCAGAGTGAATTTTTCCGTCGATTGGCAAATTAGAGCAGTTCGAGCCGTCTGCAGATATCGTTCCCGATCCGACTTCATTCCGCGCGAGCTGGTCCCCCGTCCATGTTAGTTTTTACTTATTGCTTCAGTTATACGTCCTAGATGACAACCGAAAGCGGGTAGATGCAATTTTATCTTTCTCATCTCTACCAGCAATATCGTAATGCGACTGCGAAAAGCAACCATTTTCCGACAAGCAAGGCGTGCCTGGGGACCGTGGATCAACGGTTGATGTTGGATAGTTGTATTTATAAAAATTCTTATGAAAACTTTGACAAGGCGATTCAGAACTTATGATGTTACGTTCTTCTTATGGCACTTGTTAGTTCTTTAAAGGACCTTGCAATATTTTTTGCCTTTATTGCAAGAAAAATACGCTACATGCACAACTCATTCTTTTGTTTATAAATCAATTCATATATTATTTATTAATATCATAAACATTTTTAAATAAATGTGATAAGCATGTATGTACACGTACTTTAGTCTAGTCTGGTTAGTTTTTCTGAATCAGTGGAAGGTTTGTGGCTGTTTGAAGATTTATTTGTCTGAGTATTATTTCACTCATAAATACTTACTAGGTACTTGGATCCATTTACCAATACCACAGATATTAACAATACCCACAGAGTTCATCAATTGCTTCAGTGGGAAATCTAATGGTTCCAGAAAATAAGCTTTGTTTGCTTGTAAAAATAAAATGAATATTTTATTCTTAGACTCATTTAGATTTTTATTAACCTTCTGATGATTGATACAAATCATTGATTGCCAGGAGCATTATTTCTTTAATTCGGTTATTTCTTCTTCTATTTCAGTAATTTGATTATTATAATAAATATCGATCACAATAAATCTTTATTTACAGCACAACCCCTCTTTCAGTAGTTAAGTTAAAACACATAATATATAATATAATCTCACGCCTTTTATCCCCGAGGGGGTAGGCAGAGGTATACCATTACTGGATATACCCACATTTCACGAGATATATTGGACCCCTAAACGTGATAGGTGGTGAGCCCATCGCCGGACCGTGTCTGTTTAAACATGTCTCAGAATTACTTCTGAGACCTGCAGGTTTCCTCACGGTGTTTTCCTTCACCGTCGAGCTAGTGATAATATGTACGTAAGTTTTTGAAAACTCATTAAAACACATTTCATGTCAAAATCTCTTTACCTCACATTCTCGAGTTTAAAAGTATCTCCGTTTCACTCAGATTCCGCTGTTCACTTATAACTTTCACTTGCGGCTCTTTATCCACCAAATTAAATTGCACAGATTTTTCGAATTTAAAAAGTAATTTATTCCCTAATTTCAATTGGATATCACATAGTTTTTATCAGGTTTCTCTCTATCATCGATTCTGTATAAATTGGTCTTGGAGAGGTATTTCGATCTGGGGTGCATGGAGCGATTGGGACAGGGATCACTCCCCCCGTCCCGCAGAAGAGGGCCTACCGCGCAGTTGTTGTGGTAGGCGGCCGCCGCGCGGGAGTAATGCCTCGACCTCCCATGGCTACGTCCCTATGGTTAAGGACCTGCAGGCGTATTCACGGAGGCTTGACACCGTTTCCGTTCGATTCAGATCGAGTGAAAAATTTTCGGAAACTGTATTCTAGGCGTTTCTGACATTCAAGGAAAATTTTCCGAATCCTTATGTCAAATATGACATTCGTTTTCGATACCGACATCTCTGAATAGCCCATCTTCGATAGATTTTCCGATTCCGATTCGAATATCGAATATCGAAGCTCCGTGAATACGCTTGCTGATACGCTATTTTGTGCATTTAAAGTTGATAACCATTCCACTCCTTTACTAGCCCACGTCATTTTGGTTTAGACACAGTTACACAATGGTCCATACGGTACACATTGCACTTATTCATTTACTATAACTAAATATACCTAAGCTTGTTCTATAAGCTACCAACTAAGTTATAAACCACCTACAGCGGTGCTTCATTAAGGATTAGTGTATATAGTTGCTGAACTGCTAATTGTGAGGTTCATGTGTTATTATTATGGTTTTCCTAACTGCCATCTTAGTTATGTTAATAGTGTCAAATAATATTCTATTAGTTGGAATCATATCTTGTAACACTGATAATACAGTATTGTTATGTAATTATCTTTACATTTGATTGACAAGAAATCATTGTCTAATAGTACGAGATCCGGCCGCAAAAAGTGTAGGGATCGAGTATAAGCTACAAACCAAATCTTTACGCATATTTATGATTAGGAGAATATATTATTATATCAATATGGGTGCCCCTATCGAAATATGGCCGCAAGTATTTTTAATAAGAAAAAAATGATGATTTTTGGAACGAAATGCCATTCACTTGATTTTTCAGAGTCTTTATGCATATTGCCGTGAAGTGGGCGGTATTTTATGTAAAAAAAACAAGTGAATGAAATTTCGTTCCAAAAATCAACATTTTTTTTATTAAAAATACTTGCGGCTATATTTTGATATATATTTGATATACAGGGTGACTATTTTTACCGTCTGGAAAAAAATGTGGTGTGATAGGTACAGCACGGCCGTTTTAACTTGACATCTCTGAAGTTGCGCAAATGGCTGCGCAGTAACATTTTTTTGCGACAATATGGCGGTAGGAGGGGGATTTGCGCAGGCGAAGCCTATGTTCAGAGAAGCCAAGTTAAAACGGCCGCACTGTAAGTGTAATATATTCATTTGGCAATGTTACTTAAAAAAATTTTTTTTTTCAAATTTTTTTTTTTCAAAATTTTTTTTCTTGCTTAAACTAATATAAATTACTCAATTGTAGTCAATAATACACACTGAAATATTTGAAATAGTATTTTCAAAAGAAACAGGCTCGTAGCTTCTATTTATGCGCAATTTACCTACAACCGCCAGCAGCGCGTAGTACTGTGCGTAGTTTTCTAGATTTTGTAAATTGCATTGAACATGATTTAACAAATAATCTTCGGCTCTAAGATACCTTATACGTCATATTTTTTTTCTAGACGGTAAAAAAAATCATCCAGTATATAGATATATATTCTCATGATCATAAATATGCGTAAAAATTTGGATTGTATCTTATAATAATCGATCCCTACACTTTTTTGCGACCGGATATTATTAGGCTATAATTTGTTGACTGCAACTGTCTAACTATTATAGTACTGGAAGAATAATACTGAATTTTATCAGAGTTTTCTTTTATAATAGACCCGGTCCGGCGATGGGCTCACCATCTATCACTTTTAGGGGTCCAATGTATCTCGTGAAATGTGGGTATATCCAGTAATGGAATACCTCTGCCTACCCCCTCGGGGATGAAAGGCGTGAGATTATTTTTATTTTTTTATTTTTCATACGTTAAATCTTAGCTTTGACTTGTGACAAATAGAAATGAATAACCTCACGCCTTGTATCTCCGAGGGGGTAGGCAGAGGTATTCCATTTCAGGAATATATAATCTTTTGCCCCCTTGACGTGACCATTGTTGGACACGGGCACATTGTAGGACCGGGTCTGTCACACATGCCTCAGAATTAATTCTGGGACTTGCGGGTTTCCTCATGATGATTTCCTTCACCGTCGAGCTGGTTATAAATATGTACGTAAGGTTTTGAACTTTTGAAAAACTCTTTGGTACTTGCCAGGATTCGAACCTGAGACCTTATACATGAAAAGCGGGCTCTTTAACAGCTTTTTTGTGTGACAAAGTTGATTCTCAGAGGTGATATATAAAGGCGTAGATGTTTGCTACGTTCAAAAGATCTATCACGCTTTAAATAAGTCAACAGGAAGATTGAAAAATAATACAATATTCGTTTAGGTTCATACAATTTCATTAAAAGATTAAAAAAATATATTGGCATGTAGCAATATTTGAAACGAACATATTTTTTATTGACTAATAGGATTTATTTTTGCAGACTATCAGTTGTTTGTGTATTTTTATATTCTTTATTTGTTGCGCTGCGAACTGCGAACTTTTTTCATAATATGTAGATTAGGCAAGTATTTTGTTTTTAGACCTCGTATTACATTACAAATTAGATTTGGCAAGCAATATTTTTGAAGCTGGTATATTTGTTGTAATTATCCCTTCCTCTCAAGCTTTGAGCTCTTGGTTACATTCCGGTTTCAGATATATTCTCGAACATAACGATAATTTGAAGTGTTGTCGTGCCAAATTTTATTTATATAGGTATTTTTTCATTAATGATGGGCTTACTCTTGACTCCAGACTAGCCCGAGAGCAAAGACGGGGCCTACGATGGGACGAGCTTTCCCAGAAGATACCTGTTTAATGTTCACTCGATCCTTAAAGGCTGGTGGTGGGAAATAGAGACGCCGGCAGGTAGCTCAACTCTTTAGATCTTGAAAAGCGCTTCGTGCGTATAGATGATATTATATCCACCAAAAAGGCATGAAGCACAGCCGTGCGTCTAGAAGTCCGATTGTAACAAGGGGAAGGTGGAATAACCTCGTGCATCTCTTAGGCACACTCCCCGAAGTGCAATCTGTAGAATACCGACAGACTGGCAACTTTAGGGCAAAAGATTGCTGCTTAGTCACCATTATATCGTCACCACCCATTCTCCTGGATCTGCGCTCTACCGAGTCTATCGTTTTCGGCGTAAAAATGTAACGCACAGACGAAGTTACGTTCTCATTTATAAAATTAATAGAAAGCTTTATCTCTTCAGGAGTTGCAGTGCTAAAAGTCACTGAAAATGAAAATTTTTCTTCATTAGCCTTCAACACAATACACCTAGCTGAACACCATTCGCTTTAGGCATTGTTAAAAAAGTAACGTGAAGTACAGGGTGGAACAATACACCCTTTGTCTGTCCATGAAGTGGCGCTGTAGGGTGCTCGTTGTAAGTAACTTTACATGGACCGCGTGGAAGGGAAAAGGCTATGAATATTTTCCGTGTTAGACATAGGAATATTTTTTGAACGCAATTTTAGGTTGCGCAAAATTGTGAATAGGGTTTGTGTTTTCTGATGCCACAGGATAAGATAAGTAACAACTCTTTATAAGAAGCAGGAGCCATTATCTCCCACTCGAGCCCACCGCGGATTGGTAGCCCACCGTGGATTGGGAGCCCACCGCCGATTGGGAGCCCACCGCGGATTGGGAGCCCACCGCATATTGGGAGCCCACCGCGGATTGGGTTTTACTAAAGTACTTATTTTTATAGCTGTACAACCAATAAACATATGCAACAAGTGACACAATGTTAATAAAAAGTAAAATTAGAGGCCTTATCGCTTAAAGCGATTTCTTCAAGAAAACCTTAGGATTGATGTAACTGAGATAAACAGATGACGGTAGGTGGTGCACTAAAGTTGACATTGGATTAAGGTACTCAGGTAAGGTATATGGTTAGTTAGTTTTTTTATTAAGATCTACCAAAATGAGTTCTTTAAAATTATTATAGTTATCTACTATATAAAAATAAGTCGGGATTTCTTTCCTGACGATTTAACTCGAGAACGGCCGGACCGATTTTGATGAAACTTTTTGTGTGGGTTCGAGTGGGTCCAGGGATGGTTTATAGCAAAGAAAATTCAGCATTGCACGCGTGCGAAGCCGGGGCGGGTCGCTAGTCTACTATATAAAAATAAGTCGGGTTTTCCTTCTTGACGATTTAACTCGAGAACGGCCGGACCGATTTCGATGAAACTTTTTGTCTGGGTTCGAGTGGGTCCAGGGATGGTTTATAGCAAAGAAAATTCAGCATTGCACCCGTGCGAAGCCGGGGCGGGTCGCTAGTTTATTATATAATGGTTGTTTTGACGTCGAATTTCGCTTTGATGGAAGATAATATAATATTCTGTGTCATACCAATGAGTTTTTCAAAACTTACGTACATATTTATCACTAGCTCGACGGTAAAGGAAAACATCGTGAGGAAACCAGTAGGTCTAATAATGAATTCTGAGACATGTGTAACAGACCCGGTCCGGCGATGGGCTCACCGCCTATCATGTCTAGGGTCCAAAGAATATCTCGTGAAAAGTGTGTTTAACCAGGAATGGAATATCTCTGCCTACCCTCTCTAAGATACTCGTTGATAAAGCGAACCTTAATATTTACTTACTAACCTGAACATAGTAGACCGTATCTGAGTTTCAACTAACCTAACTAACCTAACCTAACCTAACCTGAACATAGTAGACCGTATCTGAGTTTCAACACATAATTTTTACTTTGTTGCATCTCACAAAGCAGATGCCTCGAGGTGCCTTCTTGGATATAACTTGTAGTCTGAAAGCTTCATGCAAGTTATGTGGCTGATAGTTCCTTGTACAAGATATTAATTTTATGCAACATTTTCGCATTGTGCTAAGTAGAAACGAAGATTAATGCAAATAACAAGTTTAGGAACACGTCATGTATTTTTATTCGACCAATCCTACTAATATTATAAACGCGAAAGTTTGTATGTATGGATGTCTGCATGTTTGTTCCTCTTTCAAGCAAAAACTACTGAACGCATTTTGATGAAACATTACAGGTAGCTTACTAGCAACCCGCCCGGCTTCGCACGGGTGCAATGTTAACACTAAAACCTTCCTCTTAAATCACTCTATCAATAAAAAAAACGCATCAAAATCCGTTGCGTAGTTTTAAATATTTAAGCATACAAAGGGACATAGGGATATAGGGACATAGGGACAGAGAAAGCGACTTTGTTTTATACTATGTAGTGATACATCAGAATAACACATAGGCTTATCCCCGTATTCCCACGGGAAAGGGAACAACACGGGTGAAACCGCGGGGCACTGCTAGTGGGAATATAACTTAACAACAAGATCAGTAGCTCGACGGTGAAGAAATAACATCGTGAGGAAATCAGCAGGACTCAGAATTATTCTGGGGCATGTGTAGTATGTAACAGAGTATACGACAGCTTAGTCTTTTAAACTACAATGAAGGAACATCATTAAAATTTTAATTTTATTGTCAAACTAGCGGGTGCCTGGCCTCATTTTTTATTTATAATTATAATCACAATTGTCTTAATTTTGACATACGTTGCTTCTTTCGTACATCTGTCAATAAAGCCAGTGAAAGAAGAGCAAGCACTGATCGCGTAACAAATGTCAAATTAAACTAGCGAACCGCCCCGGATTCGCACGGGTGCAATAATGCTAAAACTAAAACCTTCCTCTTGAATCACTCTATCTATTTAAAAAACTACATCAAAATCCGTGGCGTAGTTTTAAAGATTTAAGCATACATAGGGACATAGGGATATAGGGACGAGAAAGCGACTTTGTTTTATACTATGTAGTGATGATGATTATAATTACACAATAAGGCTCCTGGTCCTGTTTATTGCCATTGTTTTGTCATTCACAGCGCTACTACGGTTTCCGCGTGAAGTGTTACCAAAACGTATTCGAGACTAATGCAATTTGAAACACAGAACTACAGCAAACGTTTAAAAATAATAACAACTTTATGTGACTGTTGACCGCTGGTACTTCGCTAGCAATTTTGAGAGTAATACTTAGAAGCCTGGCAAGCCAGTAAAACAACTCAGAAAAATACGAGTATTTTAGGAGATAAAAAATACAAACTAAATTTTATAAAAAGTAAAAATACATTTATTTACTAGCGGGGTCCAGCGGCGTTGCCGCGCGGATCCAGTTTATTCCCTCTTCCGTGGGAATTCCCGAAAATCCCTTCATAGCGGTTGCCTACGATATAAGATACCTACATACCATGTTTAAATTTTCTAGGTGTTATAGTTTCGGAGTAGTACGTATTTCTCTTTTTAAAAAGTTTTTTTGCGTGATGCACCCAAACAGACAGACATACAAAATACAAAAAAAAAAGTAGAGACACGCGGGCCCGCTGGAGTTTTATTATTTGTTATATTTTACAGATGAGCTATGTTTAGAATTTCATTTAATTTTCATTAGGTATGTTCCAAAATGATAAAACAAACCTACTTAAAAACCGGCCAAGTGCAAGTAGGACACGTGCACCGCGGGCTCCGTATAAACTTGTAGATACCCATATAAATAGTTCTTTCAGAAATGTGTACAGAATAATCGCATGTTATTTTTTAATGTAAATGTGTAAGGATTAATTGTACAGAATAATCGCATTCTTTATTAATGTAAATTTAGGTTTTTTTGCATCTTGCCAACTTTTATGATTCTAGGTCAACAGGTTGCTCTATAAGTTTTGATTTACTAGCAATTATTGTTTAAATATGCCGCATACATTTCTGATATTTTTTACAGTGGCTATAATCTCTAAATTTGTATTTGCTATTAATTTCAACATTCCTGAAAAAAAGGATTTCGACGCACGAACCCTGAAATGATTTTATATATTTTTTGTACTTTTTGAGGTATGGAACCCTAAAAATCATGGTCCCAAAATCTGTACTTGGGGTAAAAAACAAACATGTAACCCTCATTAAGTTTGTTAAAACACCGCGTTGATACATTTTTGTATTATTCAGTTAATAAAGTTTCATTCATCACTAGTTCGACGGTGAAGGAAAACATCGTAAGGAAACCCGCAGGACCCAGAATTAGTTCTGAGGCATGTGTAACAGGATCTGGTCCGGCGATGAGCTCACCAGCTATCACGTTTGGGGTCGAATACGCGTCGAAAAGTGGATATTTCCAGAAATCTAATACCTCTACCCCCTCGGAGATAAAAGGCATGAGATTTTTATTTTTTTATTTAGAGCAGTGATAGCCCGGACGGTTAAAAATCAGTGAGGCTCGGGTTCGAATCCTGGCATGTACCAATGAGTTTTTCAAAAACTTACGTACATATTTATCACTAGCTCGACGGTGAAGGAAAACATCGTGAGGAAACCCGCAGGTCTCAGAATTAAGTCTGAGACATGTGTAAACAGACCCGGTCCGGCGATGGGCTCACCACCTATCTCGTTTAGGGGTCCAATGTATCTCGTGAAATGTGGGTACATCCAGTAATGGAATACCTCTGCCTACCCCCTCGGGGATGAAAGGCGTGAGATTATTTATTTATTTTATTTATTTTTTATTTATTATAGCTCCACAAAGCATTCGGTTTTTGACTCACTTTTCCGTTCTATAATGACATAGTTCCCGGATTCCCCGCACGTTCCACACAGATTGACGCAGGGAGCGCTGAGTAACAATTAACTAAACATATGCAAACGATTGCAGTGGGTGAAGCGAACTAGGATTTGTGAATGTTAATGTTTTCTGGGACAAAGGAAGGCGTGGAGTAGAACAAAAGTAATAACAATGAGATCATTTAAACTGTGTATCCTTAAACGACTGCACTATAGAAGAAGAAGTACGTAATGTGTATTTTAATATGTGTTTTTCGTTGATTTTTTGTTGACCTTTAGGTACAAGTTTGGTTTTCTAGTTATCACAATTAGTCTTACAAAACTTGCACTTGCAAGATTTCACAAAGCTTAAGAAATATGGTTATTCCTGCTGAAGAAAATATTAACATGTGAATACTGGTATTAATAATTAAATAAAATTACAAAAATATTAACAAAGCCTTTTTTGTTAAGTCTTGAAAATATGCCGTAGTACATTATATTAAAAAATTAACTGAGGCCTTAGCCTCGAGGGAGGAGCCAGCAAACGTAGTTCCATTACCAATACTCCATTATCCGGTTTTTTATTAGAAAGAATATACACTTAAATATATTTCTTTGTACAATTAAAAAAACACATTAACATATTTATAACTAACTTAACAGATGTAGGAAACATCGTGACGAAACCCGAACGTCCCATATTAAATTCTGAGGAATGTATAGTACTAGCACCCTGGTCTGGCGACTGACTCACTATATTATCACGTTTAGTCTTTGAATTTTTTCTAGTTCTTCTCTAGGTGCTGCATTTGCAGCAACTCGTCGGTGGAGATAGGATTGGACATTTTTAAGTGTAATTTTTCTTTTACTTATAGAAATAAATGAATTTTAAAATTGGTTTAGCAATATACTGGTGAAAAGTGTGTATACCCCTGAATTTTTCGGAGTAAAAAGCGTGAGCATATAATATATATTCTGATTGTTCAATTACCTACTTCCATAATTTACGTTAACATACAAAATTTTGCGACAGTCCTTTTGTATTGAAAAACCTCGTTTTAAATCTATTTTGTAGCAATGTTTTTCTGGGAGTCCACGTAAATTCCGACGTGAAAACATTTTCGTCCCAATTCTTTCCTCGTCGTGTCCACGTGTCGCGTATTTCCATACCTCTGTGTCAAAGAGGAACTATCTGGAGCGTGTGTACCGACTGTGTAGCCTCGTTTGCGGGATTGTAATTACGCGCGTTTCCGCGAACTTTGGCCGGTTATGAGTATTACATGTGTAGTTGGTAAAGTTGCCTAGCCAAGATTTTTGTGGGTTTCTGGTTTTTCTATCCGAATACATGATTAGGCGAAAATTGTTTACAGGTACATATCTAAGTCGACTAAATCGACTTGCAGTTTGGACCTAAGGAATAGAGGTTTTTTTATACGTGGACCTAAATTGAGAGTTGACGAAACGTGTCGATACGGTATTTATGTAATATACCTTTTTTTACCCTATCATTTTCTTCACCAGACTAAAGTTTTTTTAAAATTCCTTTCAGTGCTTAATACAACAGTTGGTTTTTGGTTTTTGTAATCATACTCAGTATTATGTTTCTGTATATTTTCTCCAAATGTTTACATGGTGACGATGGTTACTGACCTTGACTATCAAAATAAAATTATTATATATAAATAAATAAATAAATATAATCTCATGCCTTTTATCCCCGAGGGGGTAGGCAGAAGTATTCCATTACTGGATATACCCACATTTCACGAGATATATTGGACCCCTAAACGTGATAGGTGGTGAGCCCATCGCCGGACCAGGTCTCAGAATTAATTCTGAGACATGCGGGTTTCCTCACGATGATTTTCCTTCACCGTCGAGCTAGTGATAAATAAGTACGTAAGTTTTTGAAAAACTCATTGGTACATGCCAGGATTCGAACCCGAGCCTCACTGATTTTCGGCCGGTTCTTTAACCGTTCGGGCTATCACTGCTCTCAAAATGATTATCAAGAAGACAATTCTTATTATAAGCATAGTCCTATGCCTACATTTCTAGAAAGTAATGTGCCGGCCCCGCGAACTACTTAGTTGTTTATACAAAATGTATACCTATTCGATTTCCTTTATAGCATCTGCTAGAGTGCGTCAATACTCTCCTAAGAGGTATTTAGAAGTAATTCCTGTAGATTCGCCATCGTCACGATCTTCGAGAAACAAGACTGTTTCTAAATTTGAAGCTGTTTGCGATCAAGTATCCTAATGGATACTTCCTTGTTTATACAGGCTAGGCAAGGCCAGGTTGGGCAGGCAAGACGCTTTACACCGTTGGTATGAACAAGGTGTTTGAGGGATGTCGAACAAAAATATTTTTTTAATTCTTTCCATTTGGAATAAAGTTGTTACCAAATTTCATTATTGTAGCATTCGTTGTTTCTAAAATAAGCATCAGAAAGATAGACAGGCGGAGCAAACGATAAGGTTTCTTTTTTACCACCCAAAACTCTAAAAACAAAAAAATAATAACTCGGGCCATGGAAATACAGAAGTTTTTTAATGTTAGAGTAGATGATATTTTAAGAACTTTCGTATGTAACCTACAGCCATGCAATAAATATTTTTGAATTTGAATTTGAATGAAGATTTAGAAATATTGTGAAATCAGTTCAATCCTTGAATGCTTTATATTAACATCAGAAATGATTGTTTTGTTAGGGGTAACCTTACAAAACATATAAATACTTATATTTTATTCAAGAAAATGGTGTCATTCCATAGTGAAATTCTCTACTTCAGACTAGAAGTCTTAAACGCCGGGTTAAAGGTAGGAATTTGTAAAAATGTTTTCTAAATTCCTATTAGCTCTTTTTATAATGCTCTTGGGACGAAACAGGGTGGTCTTTTTAACCGAAAACTACACGGCAATATCAATAAATATCTCACTCGACAAATTCCCTAGAAAACGTCATAAAACCCACATAGCTACAGAACACCGAGCTACCTGTATACCCAACTCCCAATTCAGGCCATAAAATGCATATTAATCCAGAAATAGATGTATCTTTATGAGCAAACTACGAGTGTGCTATGCGTGTTACAGGACCTTAGGGAGTCGTAAAGTCTGCTTGTTCGCTAGCCATTTCATATTTTAACTTTTTAATGCGGAAATGTGTTGTTTAGATACGCCCTCTGTGGGGTTTTCAGATTTACGTGATTTTAAAAAGAAACTGCACTTTCCTCTCGTGGTTGTAAGGAATAAATCTGAGCATATACAAGTGGATTTGTATTCCATTGTTCCTGTAGGAAAATTATAGCCATGTTACTCCTAGAAAAGTAAGGTTTCTGGTGAAAGATTTTTTAAAGTCGGTCCAGTAGTTTTTAATCGTAACAAACATACAAAAATAAAAATCTTTCCTCTTTATAATATTAGTATAGAAGACAAGTATAGATAAATGTCTGGATTGACAGTAGCTGTAGTAAAATAAAGTGACGTATTGGTAGGACACGCAAAATAAGAAGTATGGTAAAAATAACCGGTAAAAGTGGCACATGGGTATCTCTTTTTAAGACATATCAAGATTTTCTGCCCACTTAAGGTAGACTATCGTGGGTCGCGGCCGATCACAGCCGCGCGTGTTAGAATAATTGTTATTTTTATATATAAATAATTATTGTAAATAGAAATTATAATATTATATAATCAAGTACTTTAAGTGAAAACATTTTTGCGTAAATAACACGTGTTCCGAGTGTTGAAAACAACGTGTGTTCCGAGTGATAAAAACAAGGTGTGCGGAGTGGGGATTTGTTATAAAAAGGGCAACGACACCTTAGTCTGGGCATTATCTTTCGAGTCACTGTGGCGATAAGACGCTTCGCTGGACAAGTTAAGTACTGAACATGTTAATTTATACATAAGGCTTTACTTATTTTGTTGTGCTATATAATATATACATAGAAGTATTTATACTTATAGTTGATTGTCAAATATTTATAAAACTATAGATATACATTATAAATATGTTAGAAGCCCTGATTCCTAATGTAAATACTTATAATATTAAATTATATTATGCTACATAATAATATGCATAAGTAAAACGAACTGTGGTTTTTAATACAATACTGAATCTATATTGCCTTTAATTTAATTACCCAAAGGATCTAGTTTAAATAGTAAATTACATTAAAATCTCTATTAACACTAATTATTATTATTTTAGTATTCATTTTTCTATCATCAGAAGTGGGATATTACCTGTTTTAGATATTGTACTAATGACATAATATTTTTTAGGAACCATGGATCCTAGCCTCCTCGAAGGCCTACTGAAGGCCATTCGCGATGCAGTGACTTCGAAGCCTCACCATGATGACGTCGCATTGCCGGTCTTCGATCCGGAAAAGAGTGACAACGGCGCGGCGTCCTGGTATGCGAGTATCGAAAAACTTGGAGATGAATTTAACTGGAGTGACATACAACAAGCGGCTAAAGCCGGTAAGTCCCTACGGGGTTCAGCTTTATCATGGTTTGAATCTTGGGAGCCTGATAGTGGACGAACATGGACCAACTTCAAAAAAGATATTTTAGACCTGTTTCCGGAAAAGAAGAATTTATCCGAACGTTTAACAAAAGCGGTTTTGTATTCTTCCGAATCAGCTAGTACATATTGTGAATATGCTAGAGAAAATTTACGGTTATTCCGTGCTACGAAAATTGTCTTAGATGAATCTCAATTAATCGAGCTTGTTTGTGGAGGAATTCGCGAAATTAGCGTAAAATTAGCTTGTTTGAATAGTTCTGTGACTACAACATCGGAACTCCTCACTCTTCTCTCAACTCATGTGAAATTACCCCGAAAAAGACCTTTTGACTTTGTTAACAATTCTCAAACGGACCTCTCTAATATGCCTGGGCCCAGTAATACAAAACGTCTAAAACAAGCGAACGGAAACCAAAATTTTGAAAAGCGTTGTTATAATTGTGGTGACACGGGACATCTTAAGCAGCAGTGCACAAAAACAGTTTTCTCAGAATCTTCGAAAAAGGATATTACTCCTGAACGAAGCCAAGTGGTATCGTGCACTTTTTGTAAAAAAATTGGCCATTCTGTTGAAAAATGTTTTTTTAAACGTGCTCAGCAACGCGATACAGTTAAACCCTCAGATGGTAAACAAGCATGACTAAATTTTACTGAAATATTTATTAATGACTTTAAGATACAATGTCTAATAGATACTGGCGCTAGTTGTAGTGTAATCAAGGAAGGGATAGCACGGCACCTGGGATGTCACTTGTCACCACACTCGTTATATATTGATGGCATAGGTAATAGTAAAGTACATGTCTTTGCAAAAATCACTGTTCCCGTTAAATTTGAAGACGTTTGCCTTGAACTTGATTTCTGTGTAGTACGTGATACAGATTTGATTTTTGATTGTATAGTTGGGACAAATGCAATAAAACATTCAGATATTCTAATTGTAACTGACAAAACTGGTAGTAGAATAATACGAAGCCCAACGTCATTGCCCGAAACATGTAAAGTTAATTTGATATGTCCTTCTACCGACTATAATTTGGATAACGATCTAGCTAACTCAATTTATCACCTAGACCCAGAACTACAACAAAAGATAAGAGATATTTTTAAAATCTATCCATCAGTTATTCCTACCTCTGGGAGTATTAGTACGGTTACCACGGGAGAATTACATATTCGATTAAAAGATAACAAAATCATATATTACCGACCCTATCGCTTGGCTCCTGTTGAGAGAGAGAAGGTCAAAGAAATTATAAATGAACTATTACAGAACGGTATAATTCGAGAAAGTGATTCAGATTTTGCAAGTCCAGTACTGTTAGTTAAAAAAAAGGATGGAACAGACCGTATGTGTATAGATTACAGAGCACTTAACAAAATTATAGAAAAAGAAAGATACCCTCTCCCTCTCATACAGGACCAGCTAGATAGGTTGGGTAAAGCCAAATATTACATATCCATAGATATGAAAAACGGTTTCTACCAGATACCAGTATCTCCTGAATCAGTAAAATATACAGCATTTGTAACACCTGACGGCCACTTCGAATTTTTAAAAATGCCGTTTGGTATCTGTAACGGGCCGTCAGTCTTTCAACGAGCTATAAGTAAAGCGGTTAAACATCTAAATTTCTTATTAGTTTACGTCGATGACCTTTTAATTCCGTTTTCAACGATGTCTGAAGGACTCGAATACCTAGAGCAAACTCTTATAGCTTTAAGTACGGCTGGGTTTACAATTAATTTGAGCAAATGTAAGTTTTTTGTAACAAGTATCGAATATTTGGGAAACATAATATCGGAAGAAGGTATTAGGCCAAGCGAGACAAAAGTATCCGCTTTAGTAAATTCACCAATTCCTATGACAGTAAAACATGTCCGCCAGTTCATGGGCCTTGCAAGTTATTTTAGAAGGTTTATTCCGGAATTTGCATCACGTACTGCCGGTATCACTAAATTGACTAAAAACGGTCAGCCATGGGAATGGGGGCGGGAACAAGACGAAGCAAGAGAATACGTCATTAAACATCTAATATCACAGCCGCTTTTGACAGTTTTTGACCCAGACTTGCAAACTGAACTTCATACTGACGCCAGTGCTATTGGTTATGGAGCAATATTAATACAAAGGGTCAATGGTGTGAATAAGGTTGTGGGATATTTTAGTAAAAGAACTACTTCAGCGCGGGTTGATTGTTTCTATGCAACCATGCGAAAGCGGTGCACATCCCTGGTGCGCAGGGCTCGGGCCAGTCCCAACACCATCCTGAGAGCATTCTCGTGCAGGTTTGACTGCCAGTACATGAATCATTGCACTATGATTCATGTACTGACTAGTATTTAATTTGATTTGTTTTTGTGTAACTATATGGATATGGAACCTATGTTTTCCGAAATAAATGATTTTATTATTATTTTATTATTCAGCTGAATCCCGCTACCATTCCTATGAGTTAGAGACTCTTTCAATTTACAACGCTCTTAAAAATTTTAGAGTTTACCTGTTGGGAATTAATTTCAAAATTATTACAGATTGCAATGCTATAAAATCTACATTTCACAAAAAGGATATTTCACCTCGTGTTGCACGGTGGTGGACATACTTGCAAGATTTTTCTTTTAAGATCATCTACAAAAAGGGAAAATTCATTGGTCACGTAGACTATCTCAGCAGAAACCCAGAAGTACCTTCTCAAATATCCGATGAAGTAGAGTTGCTCAGTCAAAAAACACAGAGACTCAGTCGTTAGTTGAGAAGGTTCAGTCTGGCGAATTAGATCAAAATCAGTATGTAGTAAAAAATAACTTGCTTTATTACAAACCATCTGCTGCTAGTCAACTCAAACTCTACGTCCCCAAAGGAAGTAGACTCAGTATTCTTCGCATGTTCCACGACGATAACTGTCACGTGGGCTATGACAAAACATACCATAAAATTTTGGAAAATTTTTGGTTCCCAAGCATAACTAAATTTATTAAAAAATATATATCCCATTGCCTAATATGTATCACGAAAAAATCTCACTCGGGCCCTAAGCAAGGACTTCTCCACCCAATTGAAAAACCTCCAATCCCCTTTCACACAATACACTTAGATTGCACTGGTCCATTTTCTCAGTCGAGCGAACGGTATAAACATATTCTAATAATCATTGACGGATTTACCAAATTTTGTATATTAAAACCTTTGAGAAGCTTGACAGGCAGTGAGCTGGTCAACACGATCCGTGATACAATTTTATTATTTGGTACACCGTCTTTGGTCGTAACGGATAGGGGTTCAAACTTTATATCAAATCAAATACGGTCTCTTCTCGATGAATTAGATATAAAACATCACATGATAGCAACTGGTACACCCCGAGGCAATGGTCAAGTCGAGCGGTATGTCAAGACTGTAATTGATTTGTTATCAGCGGCATGTAATGACACGTCAGACTGGCCGAGCAACCTGTGGAGGGTTCAGCAGTCAATTAACACCACTCTTCAGAAATCCACGGGTTTCACTCCTCTTAGATTGTTAATAGGCCGAGATTCAAACGTTCCCCCGGTTCAGGCTCGATTGAATGAGATTCCCATCTGTGACATTGAACACCTTGTTGATGTACGAAATGAAAGATCTTTAGCTCAGCAGCGTCTTAAAGATTCTGCTGAGAGATTTAAGAGGCGTTTTGACTCTACTAGGCGTAATAATCTTACTATTAATGTTGGTGATACGGTTTATATAAACCAAGATCACAGAAGACATGACAAATTAAAATCAAAATTTAAAGGCCCGTACGAGGTAATTGAGCGTCTTGATAATGACCGTTTTTCTTTAAAAGGATCAGGAAAGTTACACAATATTATAGTAGCAAAAGACAAATTAAGATTGTGGCCTGGAGAATGGGTAGAGCAAAATGCCTCTTTAGAAGACTATATTCTAGATAATTATGATACTGAAGATGATTGTAGTATATTAGATCACGAAAGTGGTACTACAGTAAATGTTCAATGTACAGATCATGGCTTTATAAGTACTGATGAGGAAAATGTGTAAACTAATTAAAGACACTTATTGTAATTTTAATGCCTTGTTGATTATTTTGGTTAATGTAATAATTTTATGTATATTTTTGTTAATCGCGTCATGGATACCCGTGTTAGAAAAATGGAAATATTAATTATCAGTCAATGGTGTACTTGATGTGGGCTTGGTCTTCACCAGAAGTGGTGATGGAGCCGTACATTGCAAGACTTATGAGAATGAATATCCCTTCCCATCCGCTGATTATGCTGTTGGCTTCATGTCAGCTTGGTCTTCACTGTCAGCGGGTGATGGAGCTCGACATGGCGAAGCTAACGGCACATTCTAATCTCCTGATAACTTGGGTCCTATAGCTTCGACCAAAATCCTGTCCTACCGCTGTTATGCTGTTGGCTTGGTGTCAGCTTGGTCTTCACCGGCAGCGGGTGATGGAGCTTGACATGGCGAGGTTAACAGCAATCCTATATATCACTTGAAAGCTTTGTGCCACATTGGGTGCTAAGGCTTCTAGTGAAAGCCTGTTCTAACGCTGTTATGCTATTGGTCTGATGTAAGCTTGGTCTTCACCGGCAGCGGGTGATGGAGCTAGACACAAAAAGACTAACAACTTGTTCATATAAAGGGTTTTACATGACGCGATAAATTGGCTAATAGTACTTCGAGAACGAAGTACTTGTCAGTATGGCCGTGTTAGAATAATTGTTATTTTTATATATAAATAGTTATTGTAAATAGAAATTATAATATTATATAATCAAGTACTTTAAGTGAAAACATTTTTGCGTAAATAACACGTGTTCCGAGTGTTGAAAACAACGTGTATTCCGAGTGATAAAAACAAGGTGTGCGGAGTGGGGATTTGTTATAAAAAGGGCAACGACACCTTAGTCTGGGCATTATCTTTCGAGTCACTGTGGCGATAAGACGCTTCGCTGGACAAGTTAAGTACTGAACATGTTAATTTATACATAAGGCTTTACTTATTTTGTTGTGCTATATAATATATACATGGAAGTATTTATACTTATAGTTGATTGTCAAATATTTATAAAACTATAGATATACATTATAAATATGTTAGAAGCCCTGATTCCTAATGTAAATACTTATAATATTAAATTATATTATGCTACATAATAATATGCATAAGTAAAACGAACTGTGGTTTTTAATACAATACTGAATCTATATTTAATTACCCAAAGGATCTAGTTTAAATAGTAAATTACATTAAAATCTCTATTAACACTAATTATTATTATTTTAGTATTCATTGTTCTATCACGCGCGATCAATCGCATGCGACTGACGCGGCTGATGCGACAACAGTCAACGTATCGTTTTCGGAAGTCTATCTTAAACGTTAGGTACGGGTTCTGAACCCATCGCCAGACTGGGATGCTATTTACAATCTCTGACCAATTTTGGAGCCTGCGGAAACTCGCATGGTAAAAGAAAACATCGAGCAGTAAAACATGTGTAGCTACGTACATACATACAGCTCACGCTATTTTCCCACAGGGGTAGGCGGAGACGATGGATAACCACTTTGCTCGATCTCTGCATACTAAGTGTAGAAATGATACTCCGAAATAGAATTATTTAACGATTTATTGCTAGTCACTGCAGAGTACAAAGTGAATTCGAGACAGTGGCATCGCGACAGAGCGGAAAAAGGATTTTTACTTTTTTATACATATACAGTCGGGCATGGGTTATTTTACATAGTTCCTACAATAAGCCTTATCATGCACGCTCTTTTATTCTTAGCTCTCAGGACCCCAGCTTTTTGAAGGAAGTCACCTATTTGATCCGTGAACGTCCCTCTGGGATCTGTGAACGTCCTCTTTCCTTGCATCCTTCAACATTCGCACCATAAATCAATTTCGTTACTCTTCTTTCATCCCTACGTTCTAAATGACCAAACCAGCGTAACATACCCTACGTAAGTTTTGAAAAACTAATTTGTCTTGACCAGGAAATGAACCCGGATGTCATGTGCGGGTGGTGAATAACTTCCAACAGGGAATCAAAGCTATGTTTTCAAAAGACTATGAACTCGTCATTGAAATAATATCAGTATGGAGTAACCTATATGTTGTAGTGTATCCTCTTGAGTAAAATTCCTGGAAGATACTCATATCAAAAATCATATATCTTGTAGTTTTGTAGGTAAGGGGTTCATTTCACAGTAGAGGACAGAGCATAAGAAAAAATATTATAGAAACACTATACATGACGAAGAACGAACATTGTAGATTTTATGTTACTGGCTCTGACTGACTGGCTCTCTGGCGGTCAAGGACAAACGAAAATCTATTGTGTCTGCTATGTGACTGACCATGCTTCACTGGCTCACTGGCGGTCAAGTACAAAGGAAAATCTATTGTGTCTGCCTTCCAAATGCTTGACGTAGGTAATTTTTAGAGTAACATCAGAAAGTAGGAAATTTTTCGAGTGTATAGGTGTATGTGTGTCTGTTTTCTTATCACATATCATATGAGCAGTAATAGCCCGGACGGTTAAAGAGCCGGTCGAAAATCAGTGAGGCTCGGGTTCGAATCCTGGCATGTACCAATGAGTTTTTCAAAAACTTACGTACATATTTATCACTAGCTCGACGGTGAAGGAAAATATCGTGAGGAAACCCGCAGGTCTCAGAATTAATTCTGAGAAATGTGTAAATAGACCCGGTCCGGCGATGGGCTCACCACCTATCACGTTTAGGGGTCCAATGTATCTCGTGAAATGTGGGTATATCCAGTAATGGAATACCTCTGCCTACCCCCTCGGGGATGAAAGGCGTGAGATTATTTATTTTTATTTTTCTTATCACAGCCAGTACCTAGCCCAAAAGTATTTTGTATTTATATAATTCTTATTATGATTATATTTCTTACATTGTGTTTTTGCCCAATGGAAGTCGTTAAGCCATGTCAGATAACTCTGGAAGTTATTTTGGAAACTTGTAAGGAAAGCGCAGGGGCAATCCACAAAATCTTCTCTGAGTGTAATACGTGATGAAAGTGGTGAACCTATGATTGAAGAACGGCATGTACTAGAGCGGTGGAAAAGATACTTTGAAAGTCTGTTTGAAAAGCAAGAGGATGAGCATGAGAGTGAAATTTGTGAGATTTCAATTCCACCGGAAGATTTCGAAATAAGTATGAAAGAGATTGTGGAAGCGCTAAAAAGTATGAAACTAGGTAAAGCTGCAGGATATGATAGCGTGACGGTAGAAATGTTACGGGCTGGTGACACGTTGGTAACAGGCCTGCTGCAAAGACTCTTTAACCTGTGTTTGGAACATGGCCGAGTACCAGATGACTGGACTAAGGCGGTAATTGTACCACTATATAAAGGAAAGGGGTCGCAACAGGACTGTAAGAACTATCGTGGCATTAGTCTCTTAAGTGTGGTCGGCAAACTATATGCGAGGATATTGATTGATAGGGTCGTGAGTGAAACGAATGAGAGGATATGGGATGTTCAGGCAGGCTTTAGAAGGGGAATGGGATGCATGGATCAAGTCTTTTCCTTACGGTGCGTCACTGAGAAATTTTTGGCAAAAGACCAAAAAATATTCTGCGCCTTTATAGACCTGGAAAAGGCTTACGATAGAGTGAGAAGGAATGAGCTATGGTCAACACTGGCCATGCATGGGTTGAACCCTATTTTGGTACAGGGTCTGAAATCCCTCTATAGGGATTCTAGAGCCTGTGTCAGAATTAATGGCGCCTACACGGACTGGTTTGACATCTCTGTGGGTGTTAGACAAGGTTGTGTAGCATCGCCATGGCTTTTCAACCTTTTCATGGATAGCTGTTTGACAGATTTGAAAGAGCGAGATTGTGGAGTACGAATGGGTGAGGTACGTGTCAAATGCCTGTTATACGCCGATGATCAAGTAATACTTGAACCATCGGCGTGTAAGTTGCAGGACACTGTAACTCTTGTAAATGAGGCATGTAAGAAGAAAGGCATGAAAGTGAATGTAAGCAAGACGAAGGTAATGGTTCTGGAGAAAGATAGGGACATGTCTGAATGTGATATTATGATTGAAGGCGAGAAAGTAGAACAAGTGCCAGAGTTTGTTTATTTGGGAAGTAAGTTTACAAGAGACGGAAAGTGTGACAGTGATATTGAAAGAAGGGTGAATGCAGGGAACATGATTAACGGAGCTTTGCACTCCTTTATGAAGAGCCAGAATGTGACAAATAAAGCACGTCTGGCTGTTCATGATGGTGTGTTAGTACCTACGTTGATGTATGGCAGTGAGTGTTGGGTATGGCAGAAGAAGCATGAAAGTAGAATAAATGCAGTCGAAATGCGTTCATTAAGAAGCATTAGTGGAGTAAGATTGATAGATAGAGTGAAAAATAGTGTGATCCGAGAGCGTTGCGGCTTGAAAGATGATATAGTAACTAGGATTGAAAGAGGAATGCTCAGGTGGTTTGGTCACATTGAGCGGATGAATGAAAGTCGTCTAACGAGACAAATATACAAGGGTGTTGTGAATGGGCGAGTCGGTAGAGGACGACCTAGGCGTACCTACATCGACCAGATCGGCGATGTGTTGAAGAAAAGCCAGATAAAGAGTACCCGAAACCGACGAGCATGCATGAGTCGTTTGATGGATGTGGAGGAAGCGCGTGAGATCTGCCAGGTTCGTAGCAAGTGGCGGTCTGTTGTCTCTGCCTACCCCAATGGGAAATAGGCGTGAGATTATGTATGTATGTATGTATAACTCTGGATGGCTTAAAAAATCTGTCTGATCGCCACTAACATAACACCATGATATTCCAATCTGTAGTGGGTTCGCATGCAAATTATTTCCCATACTTCCTCATGTGTGACAAACAATCCTTAGCTCATGTTACGAGTTGATGATTATAATGATTTATTTGATGACGTCATGTCATCAGTACATTTGCTGTAATTTCGTGTGAAACAGACAAACCCAATTCACAATGCTTTATCCAAAAAAATATTGAGTTCTCAGCTCACGAGGTAACATAATATTCCCCGTGTATTGAAAGGTCGCTTACTTGAAATTGGCATCATATTCCTTCCTTTGTGCAGTGTCAGGTACCCCTCGGTTTACTTACGCTGTTTTCCTTGGCACTTGATTTTGTGTTTATTATTTAATTTAAAAAAAACCTAGCCTTATATCCCCGAATTTTTTGGCAGAGGTATTCCATTTCTGGATATACCCACTTTTCACGAGATATTCTTTGGACCCCTAAACGTGATAGGTGGTGAGCCCATCGTCGGACCAGCGGGCGTATTCACGGAGATTCGATAGGTACTCGATAATCGACTCGGAATCGGAAAATCTGTCGATAGGTTTCGAGATGGGCTATACACAGATGTCATATTTGAAATAAGGATTTGACAGATTTTCCGATATCGAGTATGGAATCTCCGTTCTATTTACACATGTCTCTGAATTAAGTCTATAGGTAATTATAATATTTAGTTTACTAGTTTTATAAAGCTTTTCCAAATAATTTGTATAATTTGTAATGTAACTAGCTATTGCACAGAAAAAATAATATTTGAAATCGGTATCCTGTAGTAGAACTGAAAAACTACTCGACCAATTTTAAGATTTCGTTCACCAATGGAAAGTTACATTATCAGAGATTAACACAGATTTTTATTCCCACAGGAACGGGAACTACGCGCAACATCTATTTACAAATAATTCACTGTATAAAATAAAACTCGATACTTCTTGACAAAACTTCATCTACCTATAGGTACCTATATCTCCACCGAGATATTTTTAAGAGTAGAGTATAATTTTAAAAATGAATCTACAGCTCTTATTCCCTAATTCACATGTGAAGAAAGGTCTTTACTCAGCAATACCTGTTAGCTAGTTGATGTATGCAACAGAATCTATCCACCACTCATCTAAAATTGTAATGTAATAACTCTTCCTCGTACGTTAGTCATAAATATGTTTTATGAGTTATCTTCAGACAACCTGGAGTGTACGAAATAGGGTAGGTTGTTTACTGAAGTATAGAAAAAAGCTCAGGTAAATTTAGGAAACTATATAAACAAGTACCCGAAACCGACGAGCATGTACGAGTATGAACCGATCGTAGCAGGTGGCGGGCTATTCTATCTGCCTGCCACTTCGGGAAAAAGGTGTGAATATATGTGTGTATGTAAATTTAGAAAAAAATATTTTATTTACAAACTTAGGATAAAATATGTCCTCCAGCTCACCATGTTGAGGCAAACTATACCTACTACTATTTTTACCACCGAAGGGGTAGACCGAGTTATCTAGTTTCTGGAAATACCCACGCTTCACCAGTATATTCTTCTGACCCCTAAACGCGATAGGTGGTGAACCGCCGGACTGGTTCTGTTAGACATGCCTCAGAATTAATTCTGGGACCTGCGGGTTTTCTCACCATGTTTTCCTTCACCGGCAAGCTAGAGATATATGCACGTAAGCTTTTCAAAAAAGCCATTAGTTCATGCGAGGATTCGAACGCAAATGAGGGGAACGCGAAACCTTTGGCTACGGGGCCATCGCTGATAATAATACACATTACGTATAAACCGACACATAATGTAAATAAAATACATTAGGACGAAATCATATCACAAACATTCAATTTCCCATTTAAATATAAATAGGGTAGAAGGATTAGTGGGATGGGATTAAGGCATAATACATCAGAAGTCCCAAAAAAACTTCATTTTCAATTCTCTCGAGTGTTTTCACAGACCTTTCATGGGTCCATGTCTGCTACAAAGCGATGTCAAATACCTCCGATGAATAATTTATGGGGACTGGACAACCCTTGTGTGTGTCGTTTGACCTGCGAATATCATCGCTTTCATGGCAAGAAATAGGTCGTCAATGTACTCGTATGGCTACGGCTATATTAGCTGTATTGTTGTTCTGTATCAGAATCTTATGTTATATTCTGTAAGTGTATTAGTTTTTATATATCATTAAAAAATCTTATTCAAATAGTTACAAAACCTAATCACTATCACTACATAATATAAAACAAAGTCGCTTTCTCTGTTCCTATATCCCTATGTCCCTATGTATGCATAAATCTTTAAAACTACGCAACGGATTTTGATGCGGTTTTTTTAATAGATAGAGTGGTTCAAGAGGAAGGTTTTAGTATTAGTATTGCACCCGTGCGAAGTTGGGGCGGGTCGCTAGTATGTACTATTACTTATTCTGTGCTAGTATGTAATAATATGTTAAGGTGGTATCTCCAGAAATGGAATACCTCTGCCTATCCTATCGGGGAGAAAAGGCGTGAGATTATTGATTTTATTAGTTTTACGGATGGCTTAACGATTTTAATCAACTTTACGAAATTAACAAAGAAATTTTAATAATTAAAGATACACAGAAACAGAATAACAAAAAACTTAAAACTAAAGAGCTGAAAAGGGTGACAGCTTAACTATTTTCTGAAGCATTGGAACCTTTGTCCGGGCTACCGCTATAAAAAAATCATCTTAGTACTCTACTCTGAGAAATAGGGTTGTGTCCTAACTAGTCAAATCAGTTACTTTTTACGATCTGTCAAAACGAAATTTTACTATGGAAAATGTACTGAAATAGCAAACCGTGACGTCATAGTTTCTAGTACTCAATTGCAGCACTTTTTTTGATTGTTTTATTATTTTTAAATTTGCTATAATTGTAAATTTAAAATCGAAATACATATTTTGAGGTGTTTTGGGATAATCTTTTCAATGAATGATTACTCGCAATTTAATTTCGATGCTGTCAACTACCCAATTGTGTTGAATTTCAAAACTTTAATTGCTGGGCTCGGTAATTAATTAGGTAAAAAGGTTCAAATCTGTGATGTGAACGTATTTCCTATGTTTGTGAAAAATAACATAGGGCTCTAAAGGGTAAAAACCGACATCAACTTTAATGGTTTTCTCATGGATGCCATTGTCAGAACTGGACGAAATGGGACCACAAGGAAAACACCAGTTTTCAAAAAAAAAAAAGGATCATCAATAGTTTCACCGTCTAAAGTTCTGAAAAAAACACACTTTAATTGAGAACCTCCTACTTTTTTTTCGTCGGTTAAAAACAACTGCCTTTGAGTTTGTCGCTATTTCTTTCTGGGAACTGCATTTGGAATCAACAACTCGTCGGTGGAGATAGGCTGCTGTCTACATTTAGCCAATCTCCATGGACGAGTCTAGAGTTGTGTTATTATACTTTTGACGTTTCTAAGAGTAATTTTTTTAACTATACAGAAGAAAACGAAATTGAGTTTGTAAGGGTGTTGTTTTATACCAAAAACTAGCAGTTTCAGTATATGTTCTGTCATTGTTGAAGGGAGTTAAAATATGGATACGACGAATTTTTTTTTTGTGCATAAAAGTGCAAATAAGCAAACACATGTTGCACTTTCATGTTGGGCAGTAAATTGCAACCACAATCCACTTAAGCTCCGACCATAACTCATTTATGAAATATGTCCAAGCACTACAACAAAAACACTACATAATATAATAGTTGAGCTAAAAAATAAAAAAGGGCTTTCTTATAAAAAAATAGATTAAAAAAAACTTTTATTTAGTCCTCCACCTCCAACTTCGCTCCACCATATGAATACTTAAAATTATAATATTTATATTAAATAAGAGTTCATATTGATGGTACAATATTATATTTTTAATATTTTTTCCAATGACGATCTAAATACTTTTGTGGCTTCAACAATAGAATTTTACAATAAGAAAACCGAGGTAAACACTGAATGAGCTGCTAACATTATTATTCTCAATTTACATAATTGCCTTATGCAATGGGCCGAGCGATTCGTGAAAGGGGAGCAAAGGGCCAATAGGAGGCAGCACCAAATTAACAAAATTAATCTAAATCTCACGCCTTTTATCCCCGAGGGGGTAGGCAGAGGTATTAATTTTCTGGATATACACACTGTTCATGAGATGTTCTTTGGACCCCTAAGCGTGATAGGTGGTGAGCCGGGTCTTTTACCTCAGAACTAATTCTTTAACCTGCGGGTTTCCTCACGATGTTTTCCTTCACCGTCGAGCTAGTGATAAATGTGTACCTATACGTAAGTTTTGAAAAACTCATTGGTACTTGCTAGGATTCTATAAAAACATATTGTACCCAAATAAGTACTTAGCAACAGTAAAAAAAAACGTTTTTATAGTGATGTCGTTTTTTTTACGTTTTAATCCAGTTATTAACTCTTTTTCAGCCATTAACGGTCTAATGACTTATGCTTCCTCCAATGCGCGCCACGTCCCTAATATGATTAAAAAACCGGCCAAGTGCGAGTCGGACTCGCGCACCGAGGGTTCCGTACAACCTTGCAAATTTATGGTTTTCGTAATTTTTCCTTTATCTATGCTATAAGACGTTGCTTCGTACCAAATTTCAAGATTCTGAGTTCACGGGAAGCACCCTGTAGGTTTTGATTCCCTTGCAAGTGTCGAAAATTTGCGGCATAAACGGCTGTATCTTTTGATTGCGTTGGCTTAGAAGTTTGATTTTTTCACAGCTTCAAGAGACAGTAGACCTGAGTAATTGATATAAATTTCAGCTTCATACCTCAACGCGTTCCTGAGAAAAAGGGTCTTGACAGACGGACGGACGGACGGACAGACGGACAACAAAGTGGTCCTATAAGGGTTCCATTTTTTCCTTTTGAGGTACGGAACCCTAAAAACGACAAAAAACGTTCATAAACTTCAGAATCGTCAGGGCAAACTCATATCGAGATTCAAAATTACTACTAAACCTAGAAACACGAGCTGAATACCTAATCATTATGAATATAGTTACTAATTAAAAGCTTATTTTGTGCAGTAGAACCCTGAACCCTCTCTGTTCTGTAATGAAAATTTCTTCCTTTGACGAATCTGTTAATTTATAAAGAGGAAGATTTTTATTTAGTTTTTCGTCTTTAGAATAGACTCTTTATTCAAATACTGTGCACAAAGGCCACATGTACTTTTCTAATAAACACTTAAACCATTTCCCGAGAAGCTTAATTAATTAGGAAAATTAATAAATATTGAAAGAGCTTACTAATTAATAGGTTCGACTCTCATTAGCAAAATTAAAAATATTCAAAGGATATTTTTTCTTAGTTCTCCGAAAACATTTTTCTTTGGTCCATGTACCCATTCAATCGTTCCTTTTAAGCGGAGAAAAGCGAAACGAATCTCTTTAGTATAATAACGTGAAAAATTGAAGTTTTAAGCTGCTTTTCTTTAAGAGGCTTTATTGTGGATGAGAAAACTTGCTCGAAGAAGGTGAAATCATAATGGATTAAGACGCTTTTTGTGCATTATTGTAGCAGAACGCGATGACAAGCGTAAATGTATTGAGAATTTTGTTTTATTTTTATTTTATATGCCCTCTATTGAAGTTGCAAACGAAGGTTTCATTCGTTTAATTGTAAAACGAGTTATTAAGAACTTCGTGTCAGTAATTTTATTAATACCGCTTGATATTTTTACCGTTTGGTAAAAAATATGGTGCGATAGGTAAGTGTAATAGATTCATTTGGCACTGTTACTCCAAAAAAACTTTTTTATAAATCTCGCATAGTAACATTACACTAATATATATTACTCAATTGTAGTCAATACTACACACCACAATATTTGACATAGCATTTAAAAGAGAATCGGGCTCGCAGCTTCCATTCATGAACATCTACCTACAACCAGCTGCTAACATAGCAGTGTGCGTACCTACTTTTCTAAACTTTGTAAATTGCATTTAACATGACTATATTTAACAATTAATACCGTGTATAACATTGGCTCTAGATATCTTATACGTCTATTTTTTTCCAGACGGTAAAAAAAACATCCAGTATATTTATTTGGACTGTTGCGTCAATTTTACTTGGTCGCGCAATAAAGACGCGCTCATTACAAGTGGAGCGCCACAGACCATTAATCTAACTTAATGGTCTGTGTGGAGCGCTAATGTCAATCACATACATTTGTAATTATATTCGACTAATCTTTAAAAAAAGTAACTTGGCTTGGCTCTAATATACCTACTTATTATGGGTCTACCTTAATAGCTTTGGGTAAGCTTCCCCCGTTGCCAAAATAATTTTCTCTGGCCAGGAAAACTACTTTTAAGCTTTCTTAGTTCGTCACGTTTTTTTGTTAACTTACAAAAAAAATCTACATTTCCGTGAAATTTGAACTGATTTTTATTAGACTGGTGGGTTCAAGTGTGGTCTCATAAAAGTTTTGTGAAAATCTGATGAAGAACTTGTGAATATATTTTGATTAAATTTAGAAGAATGACATTTTTTTTTTTTTATATTTTTTGATAAAGGACCTAGTTTTTCATTCGACGTTTCAAATTATAATGTCCTCACTGGGATAGAAGCACCTCAAAAGACAGCAGAACCACAAAAGTGCTAAATATATAATCGATCTTCTCTCGATCCCATAGTCATTTACTACCACGCAGGCACACATAAATAAACTAGAATCTCTCAAACATAATAACACTGAAATTACAAGCTACTTATTACAAAGTTTGTTGGAACACCCAAAGATTTATAGCAGTCCCAAAATCATCTCTGGACCACATTGCTATTTGTCATGCGACAGCTGGTTCGAAGCAGTTCACACCGGTTCGGGGCGGTTAGAAGAGGTGTTAATACTGCAAAATGGCGGATATTTTGCTTCTCGAACTAGTTACAACTCGAAATGGGGGTGAGGTCGTTTGTTTTTATCGTTGCTAAGTGATTTTGGATGGTTCTCTCGGGTACGTGAGTTTTTTTAATAAGGATGAAGAATAGGCCGTACCTACAAGTACCTAAGGTTACTTTTAGTGGTAAGTATAATTACTTACCACAATATTCTGCAACTAATTATAGTTGCAAAATATTATACATAGGTACATATATACCATAAGGTGGTGGATCTTGTATCAATGAAATCGCTAATATCAGGGCATTTGATAAGCATAGCTATACTTATCAAATGCCCTGAAGTGTTTGATAAATTATAACTTCTATCTTCCTAACCACAGGGGGTATACGTGAGAGCAGCTCACAAATAAGAAATTACCTATCTTGTTTGTAAAATAAAATTCATATTTTTCTATCAATAAATAATAAATTATTACATATACACTAGCGGTTCTGAGCTGTTTCACGCGGGTAGTTTCCGTTCCCGTGGGAATAGGGGAATAAAATATACCCTATGTTACTAAGGGATATTTAAACTTTTCTTTGGTAAAAGAATTTTTAAAATCGGTCAGTAAAATGCTAAACTGACTGACTGATTGGTGACATATCAACGCACAGCCGAAACCGCTGGGTCTAGAGACTTGAAATTTTGAACATAGACAGCTTATACAGTGTAGGCATCCACTAAGAAAGGATTTTGCAAAATTATACCCCTAAGGGGATGAAATAAACGTGCGCGAGCGAAGCCACGGGTAAAAGCTAGTAATGAATATGTGTAAAACGAAAATATATAATGGATTGCTTTTGTAAAATCAATAAAATACATCGGCGATTGGCATCGCACTAAAAAAATGGGAAATGATTTTCCAAATACTTCCAATTGCCGTTTAAAAATTAAGATTGCCTAGAATGAAAATAAAGCCAAACAACAAAAACCTTTCGTTATTAATCCTACATTTACATGGAGATTACGTCTGCTATCTGTCAGTAAAAATTAATGTAATTTCCGGGCGGGTTATTAAATTTTGTGTTTTGATGAAACGCTTTGTGTTTCGTTTCATCCATTTCATTAACGATAAATAATTTCTGAACTCTTGCTCTATGTGCTTTTGTTTTGAATAAGTGATAACAATAGTAGGTATATTATACATCTAGGGAAGTAAAAAGTGTCCTATATTACATGCAATGTTGACCGAGGCGAAGCCGAGGTCTACAAACATGTGATCTGAGGATTTCTTACTTACTTCCCGAGGTGTGTAGGTATACATTTTTTCTTCTCGATGGAGGCGGAAAGCGGCAACTTCGTCGCAGTGGGTCGAAATTGGCCGCTTTCCGCCCGGAGATTATGAAAAAGACTTTTTAGTTTTCATCGAATAAACATGTTGTTTTCATAGTCTACGTGTAACGGACCACAGAAAATGTAAGTAGGTAGGTATCTTAGATTTTTCATTTTTTGTAGAGTGAAAAGTTCTTGTATATTCCTATACTTGCTTTTGTCTTCTACTTTACCCGCTGATTGATTCAAAAGTAGCGTGTGTTATTCTGATGCATAAGCTATATCACTGTAAAGTTTCAGCAAAATTCGTTCACTAGTTTTTGCATGAAAGAGCAACAACAACCATCCATATTCATAAGTTTTCGCATTTATAATATTAGGATTAAATAACATTTTAGAATGTACAGTTTAGTATTAATATAACAAAATATCTAACTAAGAAATAGCAAGTGAAATTAAAATACACAATGTAATCAAAAGCGTAATATAATAACCAAAACGCGCTAAATTAACTTGTTGCGAAGCCAGAGTTCTACGGAAATAAAACACAATTTCCGGCAATGTTTATTCGCTGGATTTAAATTACGAATAACAATGACGTTTCCTTTGACAGCGTTCGACGTCATTAATCCGCGCCGTCAGAAACTTCCGAAGCGCTAATCCGTCAGTGAGGGTTGAACTCCAAAAGAAATGGCTCTTCAATATGACCGAAATGTATGCATACTAGTAAAAGAGATTAATATATAAAAGGCATAGAATTACAGCATTGGGAATATTTTCATACAAAAACTTTAAATCTCAAGCGTCATGTCAGTTATTCGGTCGAATCATACCTACTAGACTTTTGTCCACTAGTAATAATATTTACCTTCAGATTTTCCTGGCTTTGTCCCCTCGATTGATTGATAGAATGAGGAATAGTGTAAAACGAGAGCGTTGTGGCTTGAAAGAGGATGTAGTGACTAAGATTGAGAAAGGAATGCTCAGGTGGTTTTGGACATATTGAGCGGATGGATAATAGGCGTCAAACGAGACAGATATATAAGGGGACTGTGAGTGGACGAGTCGGCAGAGGGCGACCTAGGCGTTACTTACATCGATCAGATCGGCGATGTATTGAAAAAAAGCCAGATAAAGAACACCCGAAACCGACGAGCTTGTATGAACCGATTGATGGATGTGGATGAGGCGCGAGAGGTATGCCAGAAACGTAGCAGGTGGCGGTCTGTTGTGTATGCTTACCTGTGGGATTAAAATATAATACATCCCTCTATGCCCTATTATATTTTAATCTCTTTGATATGAGTATACATATCCTATATTTGTTTATGGCGAGTGTTTATCCCTTACGGTTGGTCTGATGCTTACAAAATGTATTGAAATTATTAGAATTCCCCGAATAGTTATGTATAAAAATTAAAACTCAGAAATAAGGTTCAAATTTTTTTCGCTACTATTAGAGAGTCTTGTAGAAATTACTGAGGACGGGAAATATCTGGTAACATTGATCTTTAATCCTACTAATATTATAAATGCGAAAGTTTGTATCGATGATGTAATGGATGGATGTTTGTTCCTCTTTCACGCAAAAACTACTGAACGGATTTTGATGAAACTTTACAGTTATATAGCTTATAGGTACATCAGAATAAATTCTGAATAAATGCAGGTCTCAGAATTAATTCTGAGACATGTGTAAACAGACCCGGTCCGGCGATGGGCTCACCACCTATCACGTTTAGGGGTCCAATATATCTCGTGAAATGTGGGTATATCCAGTAATGGAATACCTCTGCCTACCCCCTCGGGGATAAAAAAGGCGTGAGATTATACTTATTACATCAGAATAACACATAGCCTATATTTTATCCCCGTATTCCCACTTGAACGGGAACTCGGATGAAACCGCGGGGCGCTGCTAGTTATTAATAATGAAAAATGTATTAGATTGAAGTTAAAGTTCAACGTGACTGGCGCGCGGATTTTCACCAAGTAAAATTAACTCACCACTTTAAAGAAGTATAGTCACTGGCACGTAGGTACTTCTTAGAAGTTAGTATTACCAGGGGAGGCACACTGTGTGACGTCATCGCGCCGCTACAAGTACATGTGGTCGGCCGCCACCCGGCGGTCTATTAGTGGTTGCCGCGCATTGGTTGTATAGATATTGAATTTTAAAAAACTATTTTTCTTTACATTATACAGGGTGACTTTTTTTACCGTCTAGAAAAAAATGTGGTGTGATAGGTAAGTGTAAAAGATTCATTTGGCAATGTTACATAAAAAAATATTTTTTTTCTCAAAAAAATTTTTTCTTGCTTAAACTAATATACATTACTCAATTGTAGTCAATAATATATACTGAAATATTCGAAATAGTATTCTAAAAAGAAACAGGCTCGTAGCTTCTATTTATGCGCAATCTACTTACAACCGCCAGCTGCGTGTAGTACTGTGCGTAGTTTTCTAGATTTTGTAAATTGCATTAAACATGAATATATTTAACAATTAATCTCGTGTATAACTTCGGCTCTAGATACCTACCTTATACGTCATATTTTTTTCCAGACGGTAAAAAAATCATCCAGTATAATGTATGTATGTAGATAACCCAGTTGTATATCTTTGTCTTACACTTTGCAGAAACAGGCAGTTTTGAAGTCTTAACATAACCTAAAGGCAAATTACACAGGTTTTGCTTAGTTGGGTGGTCTTTAGTACCTAAATAAAGAATAATCGTAATATCGTAGGTAAAATACACTATTATACTAACTACTACTACTAACGTATAATTTAATGGGTCGAGCTGCCGGCAACCCTAGATCTAATGCTCCGCCTCCGAAAGAGCGCGTAGCATGCGATAGAAAGAGATGGCCACATTTAGCCATGTTTGACGTACCTAAACAGGGAATTTGTTAACAGAGAACCTTCTGTACGTAGTACTATTAGGTACTTATTCTGTGGTATTCGTTAGTTTACTTGCCACGTGGCTAGGGGGAGACTTTGTTAAAATTACACGATGTCGCACTAACCCGAAACTGCGAGTCCTTGCTTTAGGCGGGTGTAGAAACGCACGAACCGTTAAATTAACCCTTTAGCGCTCACGTCAGACTGACCTCCCGCAATTACTGCGCGACCACCGTCCTCGCTCTAATAAATACCTGACACACTTACAAAGGCGTTGGTGTTACGTGGAAATTATATTTTAAGTTTTCAGTGTTCATTTGGCACTGCGTTTCATGTTCCAGTGGTATTTGCTTTCCTTCAGTTATCGGTCAAGTATGGTTTAGTGTAGGTACTTTTCTACTGAGTTAAGTAAATAGGTATGTTGATGATATGATAGGGCTTAAGTTACAGTTAAGGAACTGACAGTCCGTCTGTGATAGTCTTACTGAAGTCTGTTTAAAAAATTATAATAAAGAGTAAATAACGAGTGATTCAGTCGTAAGTACATACATTACTAGTACAGTCGAAAAACAATGTGTTAGACTACTGGTAACATATTTAAAAAAAAATTAAGTTGACCCAAACTGATTATGAGTCGATTAGATCGGCGATGTACTAAAAAAAGCCAGATAAAGAATACCCGAAAATGTATATAAGTCGTTTGATAGTTGAGGTTGAAGTGTGAAAGGTTGTCAGGATTGTAGATAGCGATTGTGACCGGAAAAAGGCGTGAGTGTATTAATGTAGTTACGTTGAAACACAACTTTCACGTTAAATAAAATTGCTACGTAATCGTAACAAGGAAGTAATTTCATTACACGACAGCGCATCGCTTCGAAGTGACAATGACAACTACAATGAGAAAACTCCCACTATTGTGGAATGACAATCCGGAATTTTTCCATAACTTGTTGGAGACAATTGCAGCTTCGACAAATTGGTGTCATTGCTTCCCGGAATGAGTTGGCGTTGCTGGATTTTAATGAGGACGAATACAAAAATCGTCATTATTACAGACGCGTGCCATGCTACGTAACAAAATAACTCGGTACGAATGTTTGGAGACCGACAGCGCGCGGCGAGGCGGTAAATTTTTTTCTAACATTGAAAATAGTGACTTGATTTTAATTGTAATTATATAACTTGCTATTGCGACTTTATTTTAGTGTTTAAGCTTCTAATGGTTTGAGCAGTGATAGCCCGAACGGTTAAAGAGCCGGCCGAAAATCAGTGAGGCTCGGGTTCGAATCCTGGCATGCACCAATGAGTTTTTCAAAAACTTACGTACATATTTATCACTACACTGAAAAAACAGAATTGTTAAATGAACAAAGTCCATCTCGGTTAACATTTTTTACAATTAATTCGTTTAATTCTACCAAGCGCTTGTTACTTTAACAAAACCTAGTTTGTATAAATAACAAAGTCGTATTTGTTAAATATGATAAAATGAATCACTAAATTTTAATGAAATTTTCTTAAAATATACCGTTTTTTGTTTGTTCATATAAACATTTTATTTTCGTAGGACGAACAATAAAAGTATCAGATGTAACAAAGATAATAGTAATAGAAACAAATTAAATTTATGACATATTTTCTGTAAAAATAAAAATGTAATGTAGTTAAATCAACAAAAATAATATTAAAAGAAACAAATAAACTTCGGTTGATTTTATTGAAGAATTTCTGCAAGAAAATGACAAAATTCTAGTAATATGTAAGAAAATTATTGTTTGTAGTTACAAAATAGGAAGGGTTATTTTAAACAAATAATAATAATTGAAACAACAAAAGAATTGTCAAAACTTACAATTGGTTTCACATTTTTGACGGTTAATTTGTTTCGTTTTGATTCCAAGTCCTTGTTAATATTACAAAACCTAGTTTATATAAAGCACAAAGTCGTCTCTGTTGAATACAAAGTGATTTTTGTAAATTCTAATGAATTTTTTAACAAATAATACTAGTTGAAACAACAAAAGAAGTGTCAAAACTAACAATTGCTTTCACAAATTTTTGACAAGTTTTTCGTTTAATTCTATCAAGTCCTTCTTAAAACAACAATACCTAGTTAGTATGAATAACGAAGTCGTCTTTGTTGAATATAATTAAGTGAATTTCGTAAATTTAAATGCAATTTTCTTAATAAATACCGTTTTTGTTTGTTCATATAAACATTTTATTTTCATAAGATCAACAATAAAAGTATAAAATGTAACTAAGATAATATTAAAAGAAACGAATTAAATTTGTGACATAATTTTAGCAAAAAGTAAAAATGTAATGTACCTAAACTAACAAAAATAAAATTATACGAAACAAATAAAGTGGTCAATTTTATTAAATTATTTCTGTAAGAAAATAAAAAAATTCTAGTAATACGTAAAGCAATTATTGGTTGTAGCTACTGAATAAGAAATGTCAGTTTAAACAAATAATACTGTTTGAGACATCAAAAGAAGTGTCAAAACTAACAATTGCTTTCATAAATTTTTGACAAGTTATTCATTTAATTCTACCAAGCGCTTGTTACTATAACAAAACCTAGTTTGTATAAATAACAAAGTCATCTTTGTTGTATATAATGGAGTAAATTTCGAAATTTTCTTAAAATATACAGTTTTTTGGTTATTCATATAAACATTTTATTTTCGTAAAACCAACAATAAAAGTATCAAATCTAACGTAGATAATACTAAAAGAAACAAATTAAATTCATCACATAATTTTTGTAAAAAATATGACATGTAATTAAATGAACAAAATTAAAATTAAAAGAAACAAATAAACTTTGGTTAATTTTATTGAATAAAAATTCTAGTTATATGTAAGGCACATATTGTTTGTAGTTACAATATAATAAGTGTTATTTTAAACAAATAATTATAATTGAAACAACAAAAGAAGTGTCAAAACTTACAATTGCTTTCACATTTTTGACGGTTAATTTGTTTCGTTTTGATTCCAAGTCCTTGTTAATATTACAAAACCTAGTTTATATAAAGCACAAAGTCGTTTCTGTTGAATACAAAGTGAATTTTGTAAATTCTTATGAATTTTTAAACAAATAATACTACTTGAAACAACAAAAGAAGTGTCAAAACTAACAATTGCTTTCATAAATTTTTGACAAGTTATTCGTTTAATTCTATCAAGTCCTTGTTACTATAACAAAACCTAGTTTGTATAAATAACAAAGTCGTCTTTGTTGAAAATAATGAAGTAAATTTCGTAAATTTTAATGAAATTTTCTTAAAATATACCGTTTTTTGTTTGTACATATAAACATTTTATTTTCTTAAAACCAACAATAAAAGTATCAAATGTAACTTAGTTAATTTTAAAAGAAACAAATTAACGTCGGCAACGCATACGCATTGAAGAGTCCTTCTCTGCGTGGTACAATACTTCCGCCGGTGTCCCACAAGGTGACGTATTATCTCCTCTACTATTTGCAATTTTTACCAATTTAATTTCTTCAAATCTCTCTTCTTCCTACCACCTGTATGCAGATGATCTCCAAATTTATACACACGCTTCGCTTGAAGATCTGGATGAGGTCATATACGACACTAATTTAGATTTAGCTCGCATATTGGAATGGAGTAATCGTTATGGTCTAAAAGTAAATCCTACTAAGACACAGTCTATCATCCTTGGTAGCTCAAGACTAATAGCCAGAGTAGATTGGAACTCCTTACCGCATGTCAGTTTCGATGGCGTCCACATTCCTTTCTGTGCTCAAGTAAAAAATCTAGGACTGATTATGGACAGGAGAATGTCTTGGGGCCCTTAGCTAGCGGAAGTTATCAGAAAAATGTTTGCTGCATCAGCATCCCATAGACAACTTCGCAATTTTCTACACACTGCCACTAAAATTTCGCTTGCATAATCCCTTCTGTTGCCCATACTTGATTACGCCGACGCCTCTTATCCTGATTTAACTGAAGCCCAACTTGATAAGCTTGAACGTCTCCAAAACATCTGCATAAGGTTCATATTTGGTCTTCGCAAATATGACCACATCTCTGAATTTCGGAAGCAGCTCAAGTGGCTTCCTATTTGCCGCCGCCGGGATCTCCATCTTCTCGCCCTTCTTTACTCAGTGCTATTCATTCCATCAACATAAGACAGCCCATTGTACTTTTTTTGTATAACTGTCATTTGTTGCATATTTTTATTGGTGTACAATAAAGAGTTGTTACTTACTTACTTGAATGTGTGTTATAATATAATTTGTGATAAAAATTATAGTGCTATGTACCTTAACTAACAAAAATAAAATTAAAGGAAACAAATAAACTTTGGTTGATTTTATTGAATGATTTCTGCAAGAAAATTCTGGTAATATGTAAGGAAATTTTTGGTTGTAGCTACAAAATGTTATTTTAGTCAAATAATACTAATTGAAACAACAAAAGAAGTGTCAAAACTAACAATTGCTTTCACATTTTTGATAGTTAATTTGTTTCGTTAATTCTTTTTCATATTACAAAACCTATTTTGTATAAAGTACAAAGTCGTCTCTGTTGAATATACAGTGAAATTCGTGAATTTTAATGAATTTGTAAACAAATAAAAGTAGTACTGTATAAGGATTCTAGAGCCTGTGTTAGAAATAATGGCGCCTACACGGACTGGTTTGACACCTCTGTAGGTCTCAGATAGGGTTGTGTAGCATCGCCATGGCTTTTCAACCTTTTCATGGATTGCTGTTTGACAGATTTGAAAGAGCGAGATTGTGGAGTACGAATGGGAGAGTACCTACGTGTCAAATGCCTATTGTACGCCGATGATCAAGTGATACTTGAACCATCGGCGTATAAGTTGCAGGACACTGTAACTCTCATGAATGAAGCGATCAAGAAAAAAGGAATGAAAGTGAATGCAAACAAGACAAAGGTAACGGTAATGGAGAAAAATAGGGATATTTCTGAATGTAATATTATGATTGGATGTGAGAAAGTAGAACAAGTGTCAGAGTTTGTGTACTTGGGAAGTAAGTTTACAAGAGACGGAAAGTGTGACAGTCATATTGAAAGGAGAGTGAATGCAGGAAACATGGTTAACAGGGCATTTGCAATTTTTTATGAAGAGCCAGAATGTGTCCAAAAAAGCACACAAGCAAATAAACTGGTTAATTTAATTGATTATTAAGAAAATTCTAGTAATATGTAAGGCAATTATTGGTTGTAGTGTAGCTACAGAAAAAGAAGTGTTATTTTAAGAGATCTTATGACGTTTATATTTATGTCACATTTGTTTGCTATATAATTTAAATGATGAATCCTAGTTAACTTAGAATCGAATATGACTCCTAAAAATTTTGCTTTGTCTTTAACAACTATTGATTCTCCATCAATAGAAAGGTTGATGTCAGAGATAGAGCGTTTTCACAACAGAAAGGGAAAGTCTGTGTTCAACAAGTCATTGATTTTAATAATAAAGCTCAGATTTAAGCCGAGAAGATGCATTCCTTAAATAATAAAATAAAATATTTTGAGACTGACAGAGCTCGTCTTGTAGCAATCGACTATAGTAGGTTGAAAGTAATCCTGACAATACCTCAGTTTTTAGCGAGAACTATTTTGTTTGGTATCCACAGTAGTAATTATTTACATTGGAATGTATTAGAATGTATCTCGTGATATGTGGGTATATCCAGTAATGGAATACCTCTGCCTACCCCCTCGGGGATGAAAGGCGTGAGATTATTTATTTTTATTTTTTTATTTTTTATTATTTTAAATTATTACAATTGCTTTCACATTTTTGACAGTTAATTAGTTTCGTTTTGATTCCAAGTCCTTGTTATACCTAGTCTATTTTACGTAACAGGGGTTCGGTGACAGTTCAAATTATTCCGTTCCACGCCTTCTACTTTTGACTAATAAAAATATTTTATGAAAAAATAATTAATGTGTTATGATTTGAAATACAATATTGTTTACTAGTCGAAAGTAGCATGGGTAAAAGAAAAAAATGTGATGTGAACTATCACCGAACCCATGCTACGTGAAATAGACTATAATATTACGAGACATAGTATGTTTAAAGAACAAAGTCGTATCTGTGGAATATAAAGTGTATTTCGTAAATTTAAATGAATGTTTAAACAAATAATACCAATTAAAACAACAAAAGAAGTGTCTAAGGTACATATCGATTGCTTTTACATATTTTTGACAAGTAATTCGTTTAATTCTACCAAGTCCTTGTTAATGTAACAAATTCTAGTTTGTATAAATAACAAAATCACCTTTGTTGAATATAATGAAGTGAATTTCGTAAATTTTAATGATTTTTTTTCGTAAGACCAACAATAAAACTATCAAATTTAATTTAGATAAGTAATATTAAAAGAAACAAAAAAGCGTTGGTTGTTTTTATTAAAAAAAATCTGCAAAAAAATAAGAAAATTGTAGTAATATTGGTTGTAACTACTAAAGAAGTGTTATTCTAAACAAATAGTACTAGTTGAAATAACAAAAAACAAGTGTCAAAAGTCAAAACTAACAATTGCTTTCACATCGAGACACCCCATAGAGACTTAGCATTATATTACGCAGATGCTAAGTCTATGCGAGACCCCTAGAAAATGGTAAAAATGTCACATTTGTGCCGTTGATGATATTTCCCTACTTTTTTTTACATCCTTTTTGTAAAATTTTCATTTTGCTGTGTGTTTTGGGTTATGGCTCATAATAATGATAGTGCATTAAGTGGCAAATGTCCTTGATAGTGTACAGTGAATAGGAAACTGGATTAAATGCTTAGGACTGGCGGACTAAGGTAGGGGCCCGGGGCCTCTGGTCCTGGGGGGCCTCAAAATTTATCAAAAAGTTCTCTTGATCAAATCCTAAACAACAACAAGACTGCGAAAGCTGAGTGTTGGTTGGAGGCACAATAGATACCTACAAATATACGATTAAAACTATACTAAATTTGGATGCCCCCCAAGACTAGAGGCCCGGCCCAGGCCTGGGGAGGTTTCCACATTTAGCGAAAATTTATATGAATCAAATACTAAGGATAAGAGGCAGTTGGGTGTTGGTTTGATACCCGAAAGTTACAAATACGATTAAAGCGGATCAGTGGCGGACTAAGCCTGTCGGAGGCCAAGAAAAACTGAATGAGGCCCGGCCCACCCGTTCTTAGAACTTTTGGATTTTGGAAGCCTCCCAGGCCCAGGGCGGGCTTCTGGTCCTGGGGGGCCTCCAAATTTTGAATAGCTTTAATCGTATTTGTATGTATGAAGTCTCCTACCAACACCCAACTGCCTTTTATCCTAGTTTAGGATTTTATTAAGGGAACTTTTCGCTTAATTTGGAGGCCCCCCAGGACCAGAGGCCCGGGGCGGACCGCCCTTTTCGCTCCTACCTTGGTCCGCCAGTGAAGTGGATAACCTATTATTTAAAATTAAAAAAGAAAACGATTAAAAAAGTAACAATGATAGCCTTACGGTTAAATAGCCTGCTTCTCATGATGATAATCAGTGAAGCTCGGGTTCGGTTCCTGCCATGTACCAATGAGTCTTCAAAATTTACTTACATATTTATCACTAGCTCGACGGTGAAGGAAAACATCGTGAGGAAACCCGTAGGTCCCAGAATTAATTCTGAGACATGTGAAAAAGACCCGGTCGCGCGGTCCGACTATGGGCTCACCACCTAGCACGTTTAGGGGTCCAAAGAATATCTCGTAAAAAGTGGGTATATCCAGAAATGGAATACCTCTCCCTCCCCACTCGGGGATAAAAGGCGTGAGATTATTTACCTACCTTTTATTTTGTACCTATTAAAATTTTTTTTTGCTTTCAAATACACAATCTATAAAAATACACCAAGTTCTAAGACCGGTGAGGCCTCATTCAGTTTTTCCGCGTCGGGCCTCCAACATGCTTAGTCCGCCACTGGATGGACGTTTTCGAGTTACCTCAAGAAGCCGCTTCAATCTTCAGTAAAATGGTCCAAGATATTGTATGTACCTGCAATATCTTTGAAAATTACGCTGTCGTTTTACTGTTGTATACCAAGTGACATTTCAATAAGTTTTAATCAAAACTTATAGTATTTTTGTGCATAGACTGTAGCAGAGATGAAAATCTTGAATTTCGTATCGTGTTTAGTGCTGATGGCTAAATAGCCAGTGCCTTAAAATAAGTTTAAAAAAAAGAACAGACGGTGTTCGTTCCATAGATTTAGAATTTTATTCTATATCTAATTTAGTGCTGGGACTCGAATCGAAAATTTCGATTTAATTAAATTATTCGAATCATTTCGAACAACCCGGCGAAAATTCAAACTATGATTCGAATAAACCCTTGATTCGAATCAATAAAATTGTTTAATAGATAAAAATATACATAATATTACGTTTTCGAACACTTAATAGACCTAATCGCTGGCTGTGCCCCACGGTTTCACCCGCGTAAATACCATACCGATGGGAATATAGCAATATAAAGTATCAGATTATGTATTAATCCTAGTTATAATCTACCTCGCCTGAAAAACAGGGTTCCCTAGTTCAGGCACATGTGATATTTTTGTACTGTAGTAAGTAAGTAAGTATTGGTGCAGGCTATTGTATTTATATTGTAACAATGTTCCAGAATAAAGTTATTATTATTACCTATGTTCCTTTCAGCCACATCAAGAGTTACAAACGTACATTCTTGCGTACATTCTTACAAACTTTCACGTTTATAATAATATTATAGATTTAACCTGAGAGAGTTCAAGAATCATAAATATTAATTCGAATCATCGATGTGATTCGAATTGTAATGTAAAGAAAATTCGAATTAACTCGACAGCTCGAATCAATATTGGATCTCATTCGAATTAAGTTTTCACCGTCATGTCATCATTCGAATAGAATGTGATTCGAGTCCCATCACTAATTAGGTATCTATATTCTATGGTTTGTTCTGTTGAAAATTGAAATCCGTCCGTCCGTTATTAATCGACCATTCGACTGACCGGTCGGTCCCAATCCGAACCGACGCCTGCGACGCGCGATCTAAGTGAGTGATTATTTTATTGAGGACAGGCTGCACCTGCAGTGGCATCATGGACGATCTTTTAGCATCCTGGGACATTTCGCAAGAGACTATAGAAGTCTTTCGCAGTAAGTACCTACTCTATTCTACAACTTCAAACAAACCACTGTAGGTCAACTGTAGGTATGTACTACATACTTTGTTAATTGTTTCTGTGTCACTGTGTTTTTCTGTGTAATTGTGTAAATATTCTAAACGCTGCGAGGCCACACATAAAATTTGACAAATTTGTGCGTTTTTACGGATTGAGTTCAATAAAATCATATATTTTTATTAAGTACCTACAGATTTGAGTCAACTAAAATTTTCGTTAAATTTAACCGAGAAAAATTGTCATTTAGAAAATGTAATTTCAGCGTCATTCAACATGGCTACGCCTTTTTTTGGAATGGTTAAAGTGTCCTACGAATAGGTATGGGGTATGATTTTAAACACCGGTACAGTTCAGTTCGCTGCACCGCAACCAATATTTTGTTTTTACACGGTTTATAGGCCTTTACCCGCAGCGCGGGATCCGTCCCGCGAATCAGATCTGACGATGCGATCTGACTGCATGCGTTCTCTGTAACCAACGGCTGCCCGCTTGTATGCTTTTTCACTGCCTGCGGCAGAACGCAACGGGTTCAATCATCAGACAGTCATCGCGTGATCGCCGTGGCATCGATCTTGCAAATCTTCAACCAACCAACTCATTGGTACATGCCAGGATTCGAACCCGAGCCTCACTGACTTTCATCTGGCTCTTTAACCGTAGGGGCTATCACTGCTCATAAGATAATAGGAATATTTCTTCTACCTACTCTTCGCTCTTTATCTGAACATGTTTCACTTTGCTCATCGGTACTCATGTTGCTTTCTTTTCGAAGACCTCTGTTGTGTATTTTGTCACGCAACCATCTCAAAGGCAATCTTGAAGTAGAATGGTTATGTATCATAGACCGGATCCGAGCTAGTGTAAAGATCCTTGCGATCCGATCTAACAATCTGTTCTCAAGGATCGTATTTTTAGCACAGATCGGGCACTGTGGGTGAAGGCCATATGAAAGGAATGCTTACTTTGTACCTACTCTACCATATATCAATTGTTTTGACTTTTCAGATCAAAATATCGACATTTCCTGCATAGACGAATTGGGCGATGATGAATTGAAGATTTTGATACCCGACAATAAGCTCCGAGACAGAATTAAGTTTAAATCTGGATATAAAACTTATAAGGAGGAACTGCAGGCATTACACTCTGTAAGTGGCTCCTTAATTTCAACTCAGGTTACCATTGATGGATGTTGTGTCATATCATCTTGGAATTTGAGCTACGCCTCTTGACGTTGTGTCCTTGAATGTGTTAATCTGGCTTGTAGGTCACCACACTACTTGGGTGTGCTATAATTTCTTGTAAGCGGCCTAGCAATATATAGGTATTAATGTTTTGTAAGAAAGTTTAGAATTTCAGTTTAAATTAATTACAAAAAGGCAGATTTTCGGAAGAACTGTACAAGTGACGTGGAATTTAGGGGTGGGGGTGGGGGAGTTTACACATTATGCTGTTTTTAATAAAACTTTAACACCTTAGTAATACTAAGTATACTGTTATTTCCAGAACACTAACTCCATTGATACTGTTTCATGCGATTCTATTGAATCTCTCATCTTTTCTGATGATACTGATACTGCAGCAATTCAGAAGAACCTGGAGGTATGTTATGGTGTATCTATTTTGCTGACAGTTAAAGGGGCTTCAGTAAGTTAAATTAGCAGCTTGATGTATGAGGCTGTCATCAAGGTTTTCAGGTTTAAAAAAAATCACAATTCAGGGATAAAATATTTTTTTTTGTTTAAAGTGATTTAAAATGTCTCTAAACATTCTTCAGCTTCTGAAGCCCCTTAATACTTATATCCTCCTTATAGGTAGTCAAGGATCAAGTTAAGCAGTTTGCCTTAATTTTTAATCCCTTTTTTTATTTAAAATTGGATTTTTTTTTTTTTTTATTTGGATTGTCAATTTGAAATTGAAATTATCAAGATAAAATATATGCCACTTAATAATTATCGTGATAATTATCAAACCGACTTTAAAACAGGTTCTCAATCCATTTGTATTTAATAAACCAGGTCTCGCTCAGTTCTTCTACCATAAAAAGTTTGAGATCCATGTAATACCAAGTCGGTTAATTTATTCAGTCACTACTAAGGGACCTACTGTCTTAAGTAATTATGTAATTAGCTAACCTAAAAACATCTTATAGTGACCATATCCATATTAAAAATCTTTTATGTTCTAAATAAATAGATTGACTTGGCATCACACTAAATAATCTAATTTAATATAATAAATATGTATCACTTGTGAGATACCTACATTGGGTTTTCATGCGATGGCCAAGTCAATCTTCTTGACAAGTTTTGTTTTTAATGGACAGTGCATTTACAATAATAATACAAATACAATAAATACAAAATAATTTATTTCAGTAAATTACAGGTTATAACATCAAGATGTAGAGGCCTCACTCTTTCATAGCCATCTTTATTTAATTACCAAAATATAAAAGAAAAAGGTAAAATGATCAAAAACTAAGCAGAATGCTGAAACTAGTAGGTACATAATATTGTGCATGAATGTGTTTGTGTCTTGGAGTGAGGGTGAGATGTGCGGGTGTCGGGGTGTGGGTGAGGGTAGGTGTGTAAGTGTATAAATGTGTATCGAAAGCCATTTTCAAATCGAGGAAAACTGTAAGGCATTTTTTATTTTGATCAATTTATTTTATTTATTAAGATATCTAACAGCTTGTTAACATAATATAAGACTTAATCTAATACATGTTTTATACACACACCGGCACAATTAGCGGAACAGAAAAAAAAGGGAGTATTTACGCATTTTTGCGTGTTACTGGCCGGCTAAACAAGCTTTTTTTAAATTTGGGTTTTAATTTAAAAATGGAATACTAAGCGACTGCCCTTTTTTTCATTCTTTTGTTTTAATTTTCATTGATTCATTTTTTCCACCGCTTGTCCGTTTTTAGAAGGTTCGTGAATTCCATTTGAAAAGCTTTGAATTGCAGTTTTTGAGGCTTTTGAGTTTTTTCGCATATTGATAATTTACGAGCATCTAATTATGCCTGATTTAACGCCATCAGAAATCATTAGGGCAGATCAAATGAGGAGAAATGGTCAAACCTACAGATCGATTGCCAGAAGCCTTCGTCGATCGTTATCAACGATTTATCGTAGCATCCAACGATACAGATTGACGAATGCTTTAGTGAGAAGGAGAGGACAAGGCCGGAAAAGGTGTACTTCAAGGAGGGATGACCGTTTTCTCCAACTTCAAGTCCGACGGAACACGAGACTAACGGCGGTGCAGGCTCGAAATTTACTGGAAGAGGTACGAGCAGTAAGGATGAGTGAGCGGACAGTTCGTAGAAGATTCGAAGAAGTGGGTATAGGCTCGTATGTGCCCGCCAAAGCCCCAAAACTTGAGAGACATCATCGCACAAACCGTCTACACTTTGGTCGTGAACATCGTGATTGGGACTTCGACGACTGGGGACAGGTTCTTTTTACTGATGAATGCAGAGTTATGTTAAATCAAATTGATGGAAGGCAGCGAGTATGGAGACGCAAAGGAGAACGGTATATCCAGTCTAATTTTGAAAATACAGTTGCATATGGCGGCGGTTCAATTATGGTCTGGGGAGGAATATGTTTAGGAGCTCGTACGGAGTTAGTAGTGGTCGATGGCGGGAATCTGAATGCTGATCGGTATATCAGGGAGATTTTAGAAGAACATGTTGTGCCATTTGCCCCCTTTATTGGTAACAACTTCATTCTAATGCAGGATAATGCTCGGGCTCACAGTGCTCGCACAGTACAGACATACCTAAACCATGTTGGTATAACGGTGATGGAGTGGCCAGCACGGTCCCCCGATATGAACCCTATAGAACACGTCTGGGACTTGCTAAAGAGGAGTGTAAAGTCAAGAATGCCCCCTCCCAATAATCTCAACGAGTTGCGAAACGCATTACTTGAAGAATGGCAGAGGTTGCCCCAAGAAACCATTGATAACATCATCCGCAGCATGCCCAGACGGATGAAAACCCTCATCAGAGCACGAGGAGGAAACACTCGATATTGAACAGTCATTGAAATTGTTGTTAAACTTTGGAAAATCTTGAATTTTCTGCTGTTTCTCTATAATTAAAAATCGAAGAAAAATGCATTTTGTTTAATTTAATTTTTATTTTTATAAAATTTTAAGTATGGTGTTACAAATGAATGTCAAAACATGTTAATTTAATTGTTGTTTCATTTTAAATAATATATTGTTTAAAAATTACATTCATTGTTCTAAATTCCCTCTTTTTTCTCCTTTTTTTTTCTGTTCCGCTAATTGTGCCGGTGTGTGTAGATCCACGCCAATAACAGGATATTATATATCATACTTATAACTATAGAAGATTCGAACAAAACGGTATCAGGGTGCGTGCGAGGATGCATGTCTATGTTGTGTGTGTGTTGGGGTGTGTGTGTGATTTGTTTAGTAATTAGTGAGGTTAAAGCAGTTACAGCATCTTCGGTTGATTTACGCTGTCTAAATCCGTATTGTTGATCTGATAATATTTTATATTTGTGCAAATAGCTTACAAGTCGTTTATTTAAAAGTTTTTCTATTATTTTTGATATGGATTGTAAAACCGATATTGGTCTGTGATTACCGACATCCTTTCTATCTATGAACTGGTGTTATAACGGATTTCTTTAGAATTGTGGGAAAGATACCTAACCTATACCGATAGATATAATAAGAAGTAGTCATATTTCACAATTTAACCCATTAACACAAAAAAATATGAAATAAAATGAACTTTAAGCAAAAAAATTAACCAACTTCAGATGTAACAGTAGTAATTCACTAAAAAGTTAAAAAAAAAATTATACTGCAGATCGATGGTACCGAAATAACACTTTTGCAGACTTTCTTCCTGAAACATGTTTTTTAGAAGTCAACACCCTCATATTCGTTATTATATCGTAAGACTTCTAGATAACATATGTTTTAGGAAGAAAAAGTCTGCACACATGGTATTTTGGTACTAATTATTTTAAACATTTTAGTGAATTACTGATGTTACGTTTGTAGTCGGTAATTTTTTTTTGTTAAAAGTTTATTTTAATTTAGTGAATGATTATACTTATCAAAGATATTATCACTTGGAACCCTGATTTAAAGTTAAATCAAGAACACATACATTTCTCAGTCTCAGTATCACATTTCAAAATTCTTTATAAAACTTAATAAAGAGTTACTTATAGTTTTTCTATAGAAACAGTAATATTTTTATATCTATATAATAATATTGTTTCCAAATTGTATTTTAATAATTAATATTAGTTTAATAACTGAGATCCTTAACTATCTTTGAAATATTGTAAAATATAAACAAATTTTCTTAATAATTTTACTAATATAGTTTTATTTTGATTTTTTTTAGTTGAATTTGTTAGAAATCTTGTCTGATAATATTCATGGTCGTCAGGCTATGTCAGCTGTAAAAGCTAAAAAACTAGACAACAAATCACGAAATAACTTAGTTAAAGGTGTAATTGAATACTATTTAAAAAAAAATATAAAGCTCTCAAGAGTTAACTTTGAGACTATTGCCGATGAAATTGTTCGACAATGCCCAAAAGAATGCAAGGTTTTCTTTTTAATTTAATTTTGTATTCTAGATTGCATGTTTTGTAGGTATTTGAAAATTAGAAGAGTCAAAGATATTAGAAAAAGCGAAAGTGCTGACCTTTATAAAAAAAATCTTGGTTGCTAGAACATTTGCACACTTGCTTGTTGCTATCAAAAAGTAAAAACTAAACTATTTTTACATAGCTGTTTCAGAAACAATATATTTTAAGCTAGAATTTCAACTTGTACCAAAAGCAGTGGTTTTTGCCAAAAGTTAAAGTTTTAGCTCATCGAAGACAGTGTTTATGAAAACTATGCCATTGAAAAAGAAGTGGTAGCACTTTCACGTGTTATTATAACGCCTATAACTATATTTAGGGCTGATTTTTCAATAGGTGATGTTTATTCTTCAGATAACTTTTAACTGACTATTTTAAAATCAGCCCTAAATTAACTATACTTTAGGTGGTCCTGGGTAAAAGTTTTATTTGTAGTTATGTTGAATTAAAGATCAGTAGGTAGTAAGAAATGTAGCTCTGTAAACGTAAACAATGAATTAATTTGATAAATATTTTCTAGGAAACTTACTATGTCCCGAGCAGAACCTATGGACTGAAACAAAACTTGCCTGCAAAAGGCAAGTTAGTCGACAGATATTACAACCAATTACGGATTCTTAGAGGATCGGGAGTGCTGCCAAGAAAAAGACAATTTGAACACTTATCAGAAACTAGTGAAACTGAAACTGGTAAGCTTAGTTAAATTGGATCTGTTACAAAATATTAAGAAATAATTATGATTTTCAATATACAACTTTTAGCTATGATATTACAATACCTCTAAAACAGTTCGCTTTCTCATAGTTGTGATACTAGCTGTAAATTCCTAAAATATACTAAAATCACCCTTATAGATAATATATATTTTTAAGCTAACATAATATCATTAGAATTTTTAGAATACTAATCATTAAAAATACTTTTATGCATACAGTGAACTATTGGTATACATTGCTCATAAAAGTTTGATTTAAACCGTCATAATTATTTCTTAAAATTTGGTTTTAAATCCGAAGAATCGCTGCATAAGTAAGCCCCTTTTCACACGTTCTGGTTTCCGCCGGTCCGGCGGGCGGCGAAGTATATGGCCATGTACGTTCGCTTTCATACGTTCCGGCGGGCAACCGGGCAATCGGCCATACATTTCGCCGCCGGACCGGCGGAAACCGGTACGTGTGAAAAGGGGCTTAGTCTTAGTACAATTTTAATATTTCGCTTTCACTTTTTTTTTATTTGTCTGTCTGATCAGATGTTAATGTTACATCTCTCTATACATTAAGCTAATATAACGTTCTAAACAACTATAATTTTTACCTAATGTCCCTACATATTTCTAGAAAATAACGAAGAGACCCAAACCTGGCTCAAATATAACCGCGATCCCTGGCCAGTGGTAGAGGAGAAATGGCTGGAAACTTGCGCTTATAGAAAAAAAACATACATTGACACTGAAAAAAAATTATTGGATGTCTTAAATGAATGGCCATGCCTAAGATGCACAAACGGACATAGATTGGTATGTTTCATCGTGTTTTTTAAGGGATGTCAGATAACTGTCTAATTTATCTATTTGTACAATAATTCATACAGAAAACTTCCTGAAAGACACTTATCTGAGTATGTTTAAAGCTAGGATATCTGTTTAAATATTTATTTTGTGTAATTTTTAGGTTGAAATTGACTTCCGCTTCATACACATTGAAAAACAATCGAAATTGTTTGAGAAATGGGATACTTTTATTGATAAAATAATAAACATCATAAAGCCAGAAATTCATGGAAATAATTTAGAAGTTTACTTGGAAAAAGATAATGCAAGTAAGTGTTTTATTGTTTTTTTATATCTGCACGACGAGTCTTCTAGGAAGCCCCTTTTTTACATGATGATAAAAATCTGTTCTGTTTTTCTCAAGTAATTAATAAATTTCTTTCTTTCTTTCGGCTAATCACTTATTATTTTTTTATTTCCATTTTCTTTGCAGACACTGATACACAAAATTTTGCCGTGCTTTCATTACTACCACATAAAATAAAACCAACCTCCAAAATTGTAGATGCCAAAAAGCACTACAAAGTATCAATTGCCGAGTCGCAACAAGCTTTTATAATGCTTGTCCAGGTAAGTGGATAATCTTGTAGTAATACAGGTCCATATTTGGATGACAGAATAAGTACATGATGTTTTTTCTTTTGTAAGCCTAAAAGCTCGTTATTGTTCTCTTGCTTCCCCGTATATTACAGATACCGTAAGTTAGTTCTCATCAGTGGGCTGCAACGTGTTGCTGCATGGTGTTGACCGTTCAAATGACATTATGTATAAACTTACTAAATTCACATTTGTTTCAGAACAATGCCGATATCGAAGAACATTTAAATAATAAGCGTCAAACCTCTAAAAGGAAGGGTTTAACTTGCCAACCATTTATCATGTGCGTTGGGACGCCGGCCAAGCTTGAGGCTTCGTATGTGGTTATTGAAGATATAAGGTACCGGTTCGATAGTGTTATTAAAGCCTTAGACGTGTGCTTTAAAAGTTTTATAGTACTGAACCTGGAATACCCTAAAGAGTGTGAGCAAATTTGGTTGTTCATTCAACACTATTTTTATGACATCCATCTTAAATCTGACAAAAAGTTTAGCCAGGTGGTGAGTTTGCTTAAGGAATTAAATTAATGTAAGATATAAGATAAATAATAATGTGGATTTGTTATATTTGTAACGATAGGTTTTGTACAACTAAAGGACTTTTCCTACATTTAAGGGTAATACACAGCTTAACATTGGGGTCCACATATTGTTGCAAACAAAGTAATTGTGACAGGAAATATGATAATATCAATAGTTTTCGTAAACATTTACACACACACTCAAGTAACTTGTCTCCTCTTTTTCTGCAAGATAATACAGCTATTTGCTTATCTTCAAATGATAGCCAGCATTATTCTGCCCCTACCACTTTAACGTCTGAGAATATTAAAACAATAGAAAGTGTCCCGGAGCCAACAGACTCTATAGGTAATCAGAGCTGTAAAGAAACTTTAAACCATTCATTAGAATCCTTAAGTATTTGGTTATATGGACATAGTGAGCTTAATAGGAAAACTGCCAATGATATACTTGCACGCGTAAGTCAACATGTTACTCAACCTATTGGAAAGATTTTGTCTGAAAATGTTTTGCCTATTTTAAGTGAATCAGCGGTAATGCCGGTTCTTGAAGATTTATCTAACTTATGTCTGGACCCTTTCGGTGGTACGTTATCAGAACATAACTTACTTAAAAATTGGACAGAAAAAGGGTTTTTTATTTCCCCACGAGATTTTGTTATTGACGATCATGTAAATACTTCAAATAAAACATTAACTGGAACAATTGTACCTCTGACAAAATTAATCAAAAACTTTTTTGAAAAGCCGAATGTTTTTGATACTGTTCAAAAATATATGCAAGTTTTACTTTCCGATAAAAGTTCTTCTATCTCCAATATCATACAATCAACTTATTGGAAAGATAAAATTAAGCACGATTTTGAATCGAAAGACAAGATAATTCCATTGTTTATTTATTTTGATGACTTTGAATGTGGTAACCCATTAGGTAGTCACAGTGGAAGCCAGTCAATAGCTGCAACATACTGTCAAATAGGTTGTTTACCACCGCAATACTCTTCTTTGCTTGAAACTATATTTGTTTTAATGCTGCACTATTCGTCAGAAAAATCGTTTGGGAATGGTGTTATTTTTCGTGAACTAGTCAAGGATTTAAAGACTTTAGAAGAGAACGGCGTACAGGTTAACACTACACATGGAACAGTTAATTTACATTTTAAACTTGCATTAATTGTAGGTGATAACCTTGGACTCAATACAGTTCTAGGTTTTACCAAATCGTTTTCTAGCAATTATTATTGCAGAATTTGCAAAGAGCATAAAAATGCAACTATAACGCAAAACAAACAGAATGATCAGTTACTGCGCACTCGAGAAAATTATGAGATCGATGTAAATACAAACAACTTTCGTATTACGGGAATTCGCGAGGAATGTTATTTCAATACATTAAAATCGTTTCATGTTGTGGAAAACTTAAGTGTTGATATTATGCATGACATCTTTGAAGGTATTTGTCATTATGACCTTTGCCATGCATTATTATATTTTATCAACGACATACATATATTTGATTTACACACTTTAAATAACCGAATTCAGCTATTTAATTTCTCTTCATGTCGAAATACTCCAGGAATTATCAAAATGGAACATATATTAAGTAGAAAGTTACGTACAAGTGCTTCAGAAATGATGTCATTAATTCATTATTTACCCCTTATAATTGGAGACTTGGTGCCAATTGATGATTCTGTTTGGAATTTTCTTTTAATTCTTGTTCAAATTACCGAAGCCGTTTTAGAAAGATTTATTAACGAAAAAGCAATAAGTCATTTAGAACATTTAATAACAGAACACAATGTGGAGTACGTAAGGTTATTTAAAGATAATTTAAAACCGAAGCACCATTTCATGATCCACTATCCATATATCATGCGAAAGTTGGGTCCACTAAGAAATTTGTGGTGTATGAGATTTGAAGCAAAGCATAAATCACTTAAAAGTATTGCTAATAACACTTCTTCGAGGAAAAATTTACCTCACACCTTGTTGATAAAAGAACAGTTGATTGCTGCTAGTAAAAATAAATTTGTTCAAGAATTGAAAAATGAAACAATATTTGGTAAAACTGTTCCATTCTCTTCTGAGGACCAAAATTGTGTACATCCTAATATTTGTTTAGAAAAAATGGTAGCATGGGTTGAATATAACAGTATTAAATTTGAAATTAGTAAAATTATAACATTGACGTCATCAAGTGGCTACCAGTTTTATATTCTTAAACATATTGTTCCCACGGAATCTGCTGCAAAACTGATTTGTTTAAGCGTTACTTGTTTGGGGTTCAATGAACATTTAAGATCTCACCATATAAATATTAATGAATTGGGGGAAGATTGCAGAGCGGTTGATATTAGTGAAGTACAAATTTTTCCCTGTACGCCACACACTATATCCAATGGTGATACTTACTGCAGGATAAGGTTTATTTAGTGAACACCTTTCTGAATAATAAAAGAACACTAATTGCTGCTAAGAACAGAAAAACAAATATATACAGGGTGGATTTTTGAAACGGGTCATTAAGTGCAGTTACCTTAATCGTTATAGTTACAGGAAAACGTTCCTAGGAGACCATCCCTAACTTTTAAGATATTGTGAACCGCATTCACAGATTTTGGAAAAAATGTATAGTCAGGAAAAAAAATGCTAAAAAAAAAAAAAAATTGTATGCCAATCGATCCTATTTCGTGTGGGGATCAAAAGACTCATTGGGGACCATTTAAGGTATGAGTACTAGAAATGACAGGACCTTAAATTAGAATAGGATCGATTGGCATGACAATATTTTTTTGTATTTTAGCATTCTTTTCGCTGACTGTATATTTTCTCCAAAATATTTGAATGCAGTTCATAATATCTTAAAAAGTTAGGGGTGGTCCCCTAAGAACGTTTTCCTGTAACTATAACAATTAAGGTACCTGCCCTTACTGACCCGTCTCAAAAATTCACCCTGTATAGATAGTATATAGGGTGATTTTTTCAAGTGGGCGTGGTAGGCCAAATCAGAAACTATCAGGAATAGCGAAAAGTACTCAAAGGAGTCTCGGGCCCGATTTCGATGAAAACTAAATCTGCATCTTTGGATTTTTGAAAAATCAATAGTCCTAGCCAGGAATCTAACCCGTTGATTTTGTAAAAAAAATCTCACCCTGTATTATTACACCATTCGATAGTGTCGCTAATAAGGATCGAATTCTGGGAGGAAATGACATACGAAAAACTTAAGGAAAATGTTGGAATATAATAAACTGATTCATATTTTAAACTACTGCTTTAATTCATACCTGCATTACCTGTACCTTATCCGAAATGATACTCAATATTTGTTTCAACACAGACCCGCAGAAAAATATTGAGCATCGTTTTGGACAAGTTACAGGTAATGCAGGTATAAATTAAATCATTATTTTAAAATATGAATCTGTTTATTAAAATACTACATTTTACTTAAGTTTGCCGTATGTCATTTCTTCCTAGAACTCGATCCTTATCAGCGACACTATCAAAAGGTGTAATTAATACAGGTGTGTTTTTTTTAATCAACGAGTTTGATTCCTGGCTAGTAATATTGATTTTTCAAAAATCCAAAGATGCAGTTTTAGTTTTCATCAAAATCGGGCCCGAGACTGCTTTGAATACTTTTCGCTATTCCTCATAGTTTCTGATTTAGCCATCCAGGCCCACTTGAAAATTCAGCCTGTATATTAAAAAAAAAATTACAAAAAGCGTATAAAACCTAAAAAAAAAACATAAGAAATACTATCCATATATCATGCGAAAGTTAGGTCCACTAAGAAATTTGTGGTGTATGAGATTTGAAGCAATAATAAATCACTGTATTGCAAAGAGATTTAAATATAATAGGGCATAGAGGGGACAAAGCGAGGAAAATTTGAAGTCAAAAGTTATTCCAAGTGGAATAAGTCTAGTACAATTTCGACCGAATGACAGCTCGCGTTCATACTAACTGACATGACAAGGACATGACGCTTAGGCTTCAAAGTTTTGTATGAAAATATTCCCAATGCCCCCTCTATGCCCTATTATATTTAAATCTCTTTGCTGTATTGCCAATAACACTTCTTCGAGAAGAAATTTACCTCACACCTTATTGATTAAAGAATAATGGATTGCTGCTAGTAAAAATAAATTTGCTTAAGAATTGAAAAATGAAACTTCAATATAGGTACTGCACTCTTTACTGTTTGTCAGTCACTAGTTGAGTTCAGAGCATAATTTTGTTTAATTTACGTATTAGTGAGATAAAATTGTGTTTAACTGTCTTTCTAACATTCTTATTTTGTTTTAAGTTGACATAAGCGATTTGTTTCTTTATTATAATAGTTATAATTTATTTTAGACTAAGTCATATTATAAGTTCTTATTGTCAAGATCTGAAAGGCCACTAAAATTACGGAAAAGTCAATTGGCGTGAGTTTGATCCGGCTGTTTACTGATCTTAAGAAGCAAATTAATTAATATTTTTTTGTAATATTAGTGATCTATCAGATTTTTGTCATTATTGAGATGATGTGTTAAATGTGAATTAAAGCATCAGGCTACGATGACATTAAACCATGTATGACAAATTATATTCGTAAATTATAAGAATAATTTTAAGAGCAGTGATAGCCCGGACGGTTAAAGAGCCGGCCGAAAATCAGTGAGGCTCGGGTTCGAATCCTGGCATGTACCAATGAGTTTTTCAAAACTTACGTACATATTTATCACTAGCTCAACGGTGAAGGAAAACATCGTGAGGAAACCCCCGCAGGTCTCAGAATTAAATGTGTAAATAGACCCGGTCCGGCGATGGGCTCACCACCTATCACGTTTAGGGGTCCAATGTATCTCGTGAAATGTGGGTATATCCAGTAATGGAATACCTCTGCCTACCCCCTCGGGGATGAAAGGCGTGAGTTTTTTTTTTTTTATTATTATTTTAAGAATAATTTTGGTAGGGTGTACACTTGAAAATATGCTGTGAAACTTACTGTAGACGTTTTGTTGAACGAGTTAAAACTACAAGTATTCATAATTAATTTCTCATGTATTGGAATCCTCGGTGGATTTTTCAAACGCATGTTAGTGAAATAAATTGAATTTATTTGTAATTAGTAATTTAAATAGAACTCTTAAGAGTCTTTTATTCGTCCGAACTCCCCATTTTCGCTATTGAATAACGATATACTTATTCACCAACCAATATTTTTCAAATCTTTTAATTTTATAACATATCCCGTACATTAATCAATGTTTTGGTTGTGAAACATTGTCTAAAATTAAATGCACAAAAAATACAAGCGATTAAAAGTAAATAATGGAAATTACACACCCGAACTTTTAAAAACTTGTAACTTGTGTGTTTATTTGATTTTGGTAAATGTTTTACAACTAAAACATGGGTTATTGTACGGTATATAGGTAATATTACAAAATTTATAAATTTTAAAAATATTGGTAAATGAGTATATCATGATTTAATAGCGAAAATGGGGAGTTCAAGCGAATAGAGGGCTCTTAATTGGTAAATACTGCTGTAATTTAGTCATGTCTAAATGTTAAACTAAATTATGTTTATAGTTTAACTATATAAGTAGAATTCGCTACTAATTACAAATAGTTTCATTTAATTTAACTAAAATGCGTCAGCAAAATCAACTAAGTATTCCAATACACCTTAATGAGAAATTTATTATTTATACTAGTAGTTTCGATTCGTTTAACTAACAGTGACAGCATATTTCAGTATGCGCTACCAAAATTATTATAAAATTTAACGAATATAATTTGTCATATTAACAGGTTCAACTGTCAAAGGTGCCCATGACACTCACACAAATAAATGAATAATAGTAAGAAAATTATTACTGTCAACAAATATTTATATTACTTCAACTAACATTTATAGTAAATACTACTATAATTATATTTCAGTATAACTACCAAAATTTGTCATAATATTTAATAATATAATTTGTCATATTAACAGGCTTAATTATTATCCTAACCTGATGATTTTATTGTATCCAATTGTTAAATCAATGAATAATAATAATAAAATTATTAGTATCAACATATGGTTTTATTCTTTCAACTAACATTTACAGTAAATTCTACAACATATTTCAGTAAACCTCTATAAAACTATCATTTAAATTTACAAATATAATTGGTCTTATTAAACAAGGTTACATGTCACTGTAACCTGTTGCTTTTATTAGATCTAATTGAAAAATCAATTAGTAATACTATTAAACATATTAGTATTAACAAATAGTTGTATTCATTCAACCAGCATTTATCGTAAACTTCACAACGTATTCTGTAAACCCTACCAAAACGATTATTGAAATTTACAAATATAATTTGTCATATTAACAAGGTTGACTGTCATTGTAACCTGATGCTTGTATTCAATTCAATTATTAAATTAATAAATAATAGTGGTAAAATTATTAATATCAACAAATACTTTTATTATTTCAACCTAATTTACAGTAAATTCTATAACATATTTCAGTAAACCTTACCAATACTATTCTTAAAATTTACAATATTATCTGTCGTATTAAACAGGGTACATATCACTGTAACCTAGTGCTTTTATTAGATCTAATTGAGAAAACAATTAGTAATACTAATAAAACATGTTAATATTAACAAATAGGTTTTTCCGTTCAAATAGATTAAGTCGTAAATTTTACAACTTATTTCAGTAAACCTTATCAAAACCATTATTAAAATTTACAAACATAGTTTGTTATATTAACAAGGTTTACTATCCTTGTAACCTGATGCTTTTATTCGATCCAATTGTTAAATCAATAAATAATACTAGTAAAATTATTAATATAAACGAATCGTTTTATGTTTTCAACTAACATTTGCAGTAAATTCTACAACAAATTTCAGTAAACCCTACCAAGATAATTCTTAAAATTTACCAACATAATTTTCTCATATTAGACAAGGTTACCTGTAATTATAACATGTTGCCTTTATTAGATCTAACCCGGAAATCAATTATTAATACTAATAAAGTATTAGTAATAACAAATAATTTTATTCGATCAATTAGCATTTACAGAAAATACACAACGTATTTCAGTGTGCCCTACCAATACCATTCTTGAAATTTACAATTATAATTTGTTATACTAAACAGGGTTACCTGTCATTGTAACCAGCTTCTTTTATTAGATCTAATTGAGAAATTACTTAGTGATACTGATAAAAAATATTAATATGAACATATAATTTTCATTCGTTCAACAAACATTTACAGTAAAATCCAACACAAATTCCAGTACATCGTAGTCAAAATATTCTTAAAATTGACCAATTGAAATGGAAAATGTTACCTTTTTATTGGTAAAATAACACAATGATTTATTTCTGTCAATAATCAATTAAATTTGTATAATTTACAAAGGTGCCATTAACCGAACCCAAAACAGTAGATATAACAAATATGAAATTGTTAGATAAGTAACTAAAAATGGTTTCTTTTACAAAAAAGGAAGGAAACTGAATCATTTTCTTGTTCGTTTTATCATTATAATCCGTAAAGTTAAACAAGTCAAATCTGTTGTATATACTGTTTTCTCGTTTGTCCCTATAATGAAAGTAAATATTTGTCTGGACAACAAAAAAATTGTTAGGTTAACAAGAATTTTTTTTCAGTGAGCTCGACGGTGAAGGAAAACATCGTGATCAGAATTAATTCTGAGACATGTGTAAACAGACCCGGTCCGGCGATGGGCTCACCACCTATCACGTTTAGGGGTCCAATATATCTCGTGAAATGTGGGTATATCCAGTAATGGAATACCTCTGCCTACCCCCTCGTGGATAAAAGGCGCGAGATCATATTATTATTATTATTATTCTAATGGTTTTTTTTATTTTACCATGCAAATTAGACTATTACCAGATACTTATTTATCACTATGCAAAATTTTACCGAAATCCGTTAAGTCGTTTTTGCGTGATGCGTCCACTTACAGACAGATAAAACTAGAAATATATATGTTTAATGTTAGATTCATACCTGACTGTCGTTCAATAATAAATAATAATAATAAATTGTGGGACACAATTCACACACGTTTATTTAGTTCCCAACTAGGCAGGGCCTGTACTATGGGTACTAAACAACTGATAAACATACTTAAATAAATATTAAACGACCAGACACGAAGCCAACATACATGTTTCACGCACACAAATGTTGGCCCTGAGCGGGGATCGAACCCGCAACCTCCGACTCAGAAGGCAGGGTCACTACCAACTGAGCCAACAGGCCCGTCAAAACGTCGTAATAAGTCAATTTTGAAATAAACAATAACTTTGAACAAAAAAAAATACTATATCACCTATTTATTTACGAAACCGTATATTATTTTACATCTTCCTAAGAAGTCACCTGTCAATATTTAATTAATTAATTAGAAATCTCACTAGGTCCTAGTATATAAAATGATAAACTGACTGACTGATTGGTGATGTATAAAAACACAACCTAAACCGCTGAGTCTAGAGGCTTGAAACAAAGATAGCTTATACAGTATATAGGCATCCACTAAGAAAGGATTAAGCAAAATTCAACCTCTAAGGGGGTTTAACGTGCGCGAGCGAAGCCGAGGATAAAAGATAGTGTTGGTACTAAAATATTGGTATGCCGTAATTAAAGGCTATTGATTAAGGTAGAAACACGAGCTTGATAGTCGTGCGGATGTGTGTTACATAAGCGCTATTGTACGGTGACCATGGATCTTATTATTTAGGTACACATACTGAGTTTTGCGTAAAGATGTTTTAAAAATTTTAAAGTGTAAATAATATTATTGCGTGACCATGGAGTTTTGCAAAAATTTTAGTTCCTACGCTATCTAACATTTCAATGTGCAATTTTAGTATGTATTGTTGTCAAAAACCAAACAATATTATTTCCTATGTTCAATGGGACTTTCTTATTAATATCCTACTATAATATTATAAATGCGAAAGTATGGATGGATGTTTGTTCCTCTTTCACGCAAAAACTACTGAACGGATTATAATAATATATATATATATATGTTAGCGAGGAACCCTGGGTGACGTGACGGATCAGATAATTGTTAGTGATCGTTGGTGATATTCAGAGGTCTCCCGCTCATCAGAAGTTTTCGGGATGGCCGATAGCGGTTTACTTAAGGTCACAGCACACTTATCAACTCGGAAAGGGATCGTCACCGTATCGCCTCGAGCCGTTCAGTATTGTTTGTATGAAACTCCCTACTGCAACGCACACTAATCGGAAACGTAACGTAATCGCCTCGCCTCGGAACAGGCTCCGAACCGCGATGCGGTGAGTGGTCAACTTGCAGTTCCCGCGCTTACGGCTCGCTGTCCCCCCGCTTACGTCTCTCCGTACGCGAGCTCACGGCTCTTCGTCCACCCTTGACCGTGTTCCCTCCCGCGACTTGCCTGCCGACCGTGCCGCCGCCCGCCATTCGCAAGGCAACTTCCTTTCGTGTTGCGCGTAAGTTTTATTGATTTTTTTATTGAACACTCAACGTTTGGATTCAAACTGATTTGGTGCCAACCCGGTCAGCCAGCGGTCGGCGAGGCGTAAGCGTACATGCCAGGATTTGATTTTCGGCCGGCTCTTTAACCGTCCGGGCTATCACTGCTCTCTGGATTATAATAACTTTACAGTTATATAGCTTATACATCAGAATAACATATAGGCTATATGTTAACCCCGTATTCCCTCGGGAACGGAAACTACGCGGGTGAAACCGCGGAAAGCTGCTAGTAATAAATATTTTTAAATCTAAAAAGTTATATGGTAACAATTTTGAGAGATCATAGCTTGTGTGTAGTCATGCTCCGCAGGAACTCGCTGTTTGATCATCTCAGATAACATTTTATAATTATATTGTGTTCTTTCATAATATTTAGAAATCATTTAAGATAAATGGATGAACCTGGTTTGTTTTTGTGCGTAAAATTTTAACCCGTTTAGAAGAAATTTTTTTCACTGTAAAAGTGATTTTTGGTGACTAAAAATGCTGACTATGAGAATACTGGTGCATATTCCTTAAAAGAGTTTTCGTTAATATTTAAAACCCGCTTGACTAGCAAATAAGTAGTATTAGACTGAAAGGATTCCGAATTCTCGTTTGCAAATCTATTTCCAATAGTTCCAACGTTAGAATAAGTACCTACTTCGTTATAGTCAGCATTTGTAGACTGCAGTTTAGAATTTTAGATTTCACTAAAACCTTATTTTTTCTTTATTTGAGTTTGATTAAAAGTACGGCAGTCTAGTTTTAAACAGTGCACAGCAGCGTCACGTTTTTTATTCATGTTAAAATGTTGAATTAAAAAAAATACCTTCTTAGTGTTAAGTTACGTCATTTATGGAACCTTTGTGGAAAATTTCATGGTTCGAAACCGAGCGTTTTCGGCTGTACGTAGATCAATCAGTCAGTCAGTCAGAGTGAGTGTGAGATGGGCTATATATTCCTGTGAGTTTATGATTAATAGTTACCCTACAATTTTAACACTGTCCCAAAACAGTGTAACTGACATGTGTCATCAGCGCTTTGTATACTATCACGTAAATGTATTGTTATAATTAATTTGGGTTTGATCATCTATACTCTAGTTTTAGGAGTATCGGAAATAAAACTGTCTTTCATGTTTTGTTTATTAAGACATTAAATATTCAGTGTATTTAATTTTTAATATGCCTTATAGCCTTGCGATAGGGGTCATCCTTTAATCACGTAAGGTTCGAAGAGGGGAAAGAATGTCGTAAAACCAAATAAGTAACAGTTGCTTAAAAAACCTCACGTGACTGATAGATGATCTGATAAAGCGGAAAAGACACAAGTCTCTGTATATTAATATGCCCTACGGCTGAGATTATAATTCATACCTATAATTCCTAATTTAATATTTTGTACATTGTTTCCAGATAGTATGTACTCTAAGGAAGTTTTACACCTAGTTGTTACAAATAGATCCTTGAAGAAAAGTATACAATATGTAAAAGATTAAGCGCAATTCCAGAAATAAGCTTGTTCAGTATCGACTACTTAATCGATTTCAGATATTTTAATAAGTTAATTTCTTCCGAAACTTGGATTGGCCTAATTTAATTTAGGGCTAACTATGGAAACCGTACTATTATTGGTCTTCATTTAAGAAGTTTGACTAGACATAATTATGGTACGAATGCATCATATTTTTTATATTAATATACTAATTGGGGTGTATGAGGAATTGCGCTTATTCTGTGACGCGTTGTATACGCTCACATTTTTTGGAAGGGTTGGCATTACTAGAAGCGCAAAATTTCACCAACATGTTTTTCTGACCCATAAACGTGTAAATTGTTTTGAAAAACAGTGGGTTGGGCCGAAGCTCTGTTGCTGATATTAATGAAACGTGCCATGAAATGAGCCCATCACTGCTGTAACACATGCCTCAGAGCGAACTCGGGAAACTAAGGCCGTTGAAATGCGGCCGACAATACTGGACTGTCGAGGAATGTCAATAAAGTTGAAAATCAAACACTGTATTGCATTCTTGGAATTGTGTACTGGGTAAAGCGGTATCAAAGAAGCATAGGTAGGTAACTTAACAAGAGAAAACTTATATAGCGCGTTCTATTATAAGAGTAGGTAGGGGAAGGGAGGGCAAGATGGAAGGAGCGAGCAAGATGGAAATTACCTATAAACCCTCGACACGTGACATGTCACCCGCGTCTTTACGCACACATAAGTAAGTGGCCATGTTGACTTCACACACAAAGTTCTGTTCGATTCGCACCAGAAAGTGAAGAACACAGATTTTTTTTTATTGGACGCCATATTATTATGAAAACGTAGGATTTTTGGGATTAAATTGTTTGTAAAAGGTAAGTAATATTTTCGATTGTATGAATTGATATTTATCATAAGAAAAAAAAGAACGGTGACAGATTGGTCGGTATATTATTATTAAAAACGGCTAATGGGCAAGTTGAATTGACAGATATAAAAAAAAACTAACAACAAAGAAAAAAATACTATAAAGTAAAGGGGAAAGGAAAGGGTAAGAGAAAAGCAAAAAGAACAGTCTAAATCGAGGAAACTTCAAAAGAAGATTTGTTTTGCCTGTTTTGTAGAAAACAATACATGAAACCACAGCACAGAAGATTAGTTGAATGCTCGTCGTGTTGTATTTGGGCACATGAGCTGTGTACTAATACAGAAGATGTCTGTGTCGCATGTCTCAATCGCAATATTTAAAGTCATCATGTATATTTCATCTTGTCCTCATAAGCTTTCCATTTTGCCTTCAGTATGAGGGTAAAATGGAATATGTCAGGGTTTTACTTTATGAGTAGTTACTGATTTTGGGAAAAATATTATTTATTTTTAACTACAAAATATTATTATTTTTTAGGCTTACTCTCAAAACTGATTAAAATAATAGATTTATAACAAGCAATTTTTTTTTTATTTCAATTCAAAGTTAGGCCTTCCATATTGCCCTCCTTTCCCCTAACGTCATCTAATGATAACGTTTATGAACATAACTATATACAAATCTAAAAGGGTCTTGAACTGTGACTTTCCCTGCGATGTTTCCTCCGTCCAGTAAGTGATTGTAATATCTGTAATAGTGCAATCTTCTTACAAAGTGCAATATCCTTTTACCAAAGCATATAATAATATACGATCTGACACCTAACTGAAAAATAACACGAAGTGAAGGTTGGTCGAGATTTGTGGCATAGAAAATGTTCGTGTGAATTTCTATTACATGTGTAGGTATTCTTATAAATTGTTAATCCCTTGCGATCTTGTGGAATTTTATAAATTCTGCACTGTATAATTTCTGCTATGTGAAGTGCACCACTAAAATCACCTACTTCAAGAATAATCTCTTTTGTTAAAACCGATGTAGCGACACTACATAGACGAGCCAATAGACGGCCGAGTTCAAAACCGCGCTATCGAAGTTTTCTAATGAGTTTGTATAAATACAACTGTCCAACATCAATCGTAGGAACGCGGTGCCCAGGCATGATCACCTCGCCTGGCGGAAGGTCTTCCCTTTTCACGATGGAGGAGCATTCCGGTAAATTTAAATATCAAATAAATAAAACGTAAATAAAACTATCACTGAAAAGCTTATCGGTTTAAAAAATCTAAGTGCTCCCCCATAATCCGTCTTAGTTTCGAAGCGAATCCATTTAATTCATATCAATTAGTTTCAAAGATAAACGCGAAGACAGGACTATAAAAATCACACTAATGGCGACAGCATAATGTCACTGGGTGTTTCGATAAACAAAATACGTTTTATTATCCATCGCTGCCTTCTAAAACATCCAGGTAAAGACGCAGAAAACAAAAACGGCAATGAAAGGTGAAGCGATAGAAAAAACTAAGATATTCAAAGAACTTGTCAACACTGCTGCAGTAGAAATGTGGCGTAGTCACGCGAAGAGGAAGTTCAATCAATTACAAACATCAATGCGTGGGTTTAAAGTAGCATTTCAGGTAACTGATGAGTAGGAAGAAAGGACGGATTTGTGTAAGGAAAATTAAGGTATAGTAAAACTTCTTGTTGCAATAATAATGGTGAAAATAGAAACATCGTACTTTAAAAAACTAATAGAAAAACACTGTTTGTGTGTACGGTACTTGTCGAAACAAATCAAAAGAATCTAAACCCAAAAGGTTTACGAATGGCCATTGAGAAGTCCCTCTATCTACCTCCTGTCTTCGTCATCAAACCAAATCTGCATACACTTGCAAAGATTCATTTCTGTATAAGTATTAGAAGTAGATTTAATTCGACTTCCTAAATTTTTTTACAATTATTCACACACCGTTATTTTAGCCCCCAAACTAGGCAGAGACTGTACTATGACAGACATGTTCATGCACACAAATGTAGGCCCCGATCGGAAATCGAACCCTCTACCTCTGACTCAGAAGGCAGGGTTAGGGCCAACAGGCCAACAGGCCCGTCAAACATGTTTACATAGCTAGCTAGTTACAAGTGAAGTTAAAATATAAAACATGTAAAAATAATAAGTCTTCAAAGGAACTGCCATACAATAAAATCAATTGATGACAATTATAGTGGATGTAGGAGTTAAACCGTCCCAAGTGTCAATTTATAATGACGTACCTATTTTATATTCCTATCGGTTGACTAGCGCCGCCGTTAGCTTCAAGGTAGCTCTGATTGGATCCTATAAAACGTAACACATTTTGAAAGGCGTTTCATTTTACAGGCTTATAATGGAATATGACTATGTTTTCAAGGCTTTTAATTATAAAAGCCTTGAAAACATAGTAATTATAACATTAGTAATTCGAATATTAATCTAATATTTACCCTACTATGAAGTAATCAAATGGAAGGGTTATGATTATGAATCTCAGTTTATGTAGTTACCTAGTAATATTTTTTAAACATAATATTATTCAGAATAATATGACAACACATAATGAAGTTAGTTTTTCCGTAGTCGTGATTAACTTTTTTGCTTAATTAGTCTACACTATTATTATAGCGATGAATGATTTGATTTGTTTGATTTGTTTGATTGTTTGTATTGAATAGACTCCAAAACTACTGAACCGATTTTGAAAATTCTTTCTCCAATGAAAAGCTTACCTTTCTGGAACTTACATTCTCCCACAGGGACGGGACTAACACGGGTGAAATTGCGGAGAACAACTAGTATGTTATAAAAATATTCTATCTGCTCTAGCGTCATCTATGAAAGAAAAAACAGAGTGATTCCATTTTTATGGGAGTTTAACTTTTATAAAGAAAAAAAATCTATCTTACATTGTCAGTAGAATCCTCAAAGGTAGAATCGTATTTTATTAATAAAAATACTGGCTATTCTAACAACTTAAATACTACCGCACTTAATTATCTGTTCAATATACTTCCGCGTCGTCAGTACTATCTAAATTCAATAGAAATACAATCACAGAACGTTGTGTGGTAAGAAAATTGAAATTCAACGCTAAGACTGCAAAGTAAAGCGACAAAGTTCGCAACTGGGGTTTCTCAAATTATAAACTTGTCTCCGAAGCGAGACACTAGGCTGGCTAGGCTAGTATGAGTTTAAGTATACAACTGTCAAAGTATTTTCAACGAAAGCATGGTCACCCTTCTTTCTCTAATTTTATTTTTAACCGACTTCATAAAAGTCGGAGATTCTCAATTCGACTGTATGTTTTTTCTATGTATGTTACGCGATCATTCCGCCAATTATGACTCGATTATGATGATTTTTGTTTGTTTGGTAGACCAACTTTCGAGGTGGGTCGATTGGTAGGTCGAGTGGTTATTAAAAAATCAACAAATGTCTAAAAATAGATTATACTTTTAGTGATATTCATTATAGTCGGTTTTTTACTTTGTAGAATTCTTTGTTATTAATGAATAGGCTCCGAAACTACTAAACGGATTCAAAATAAATAAATAGAAAGCTTACTTCTTGGAGTAACATGGACTTTATGCGGGTGAAATCGCGGGGAACACTAAATAGAATGACAACCAGTTTACCGATTCGATAAATGGATTGGTCTGTTAAAGTTTCTATTGCCTCACAAATGACGTCAATCTGACAAAATTCTTACTCGCGATTCACTTTTCACACAAAAAGTAACAACAACAAACGAAAATATCTTGAAAAAACTCATCACATATCGCGTTGCGTGTTGTGTCGTAATAAGACACATCATCTGTAGTAAGTATATTTAAGACTAATCTAAAAAATTACTGATATTCTCATAAATCCCAAACATGTGTACCAATATTTCCCCGCCATACACAAAATTTGGCGAGAATATATAAATAAGTTCCTACTATCATCACATCGCGTCACGTGTTGTATTGTGTCGTACTAAGACACATCATTTGTAGTAAGTAGGTATATTTAAGACTAATCCAAAAAATAACTGATACTTATTCTTATAAATCCCAAACATGTGTACCAATATTTTCCCCGTCATAGACAAAATTTGGCGGTAATATAATAATAAGTTCCTACCATGCAATATGTATGGTCACACCATTCAAGTATTGCTTAACCTAAACTAAAATTACCCAGCTCCATGCCACCCGAGCTAACTTAGCAAGTTAGTGCTGCCTTTCTTACCATTTTAATATGCTAATGGCAACCCGCTCTTTGAAGTGTCACTACACTGGTAACACTACCTATATGTTCATTAGGCGATACGGCTAGTGCACTGAGAATGTCTTAGAATGCTTTGCGTCTGGGTATTTTGAGGTTATACGTGTAGATATTGCAGCATCACTACTCACTACATAGTATAAAACAAACTTGCTTCCCGCTGTCTGTCCCTACGTATATCTTTAAAACTACGCAACAAATTTTGATTCGTTTTTTTAAATAGATAGTGATTTGAGAGAAAAGTTTTTATATACCATATAAACCTACAAATAAGGAAACTTATTCCTTATTCGTAGATATTTTCCGAAGCGAAACCTACACATATCCAGACGAATCCGTATTTTTTGCGTTTTGGAGTTTAAGAAGAGACTTTTGCCTTCGAAGACAATAAAATCTTAGAGGACCGACTAGTAGGTCTTTGCACACCAGTTATTTGGAGACATACCGGCGCGCGGCGGGTCTGCTTGGTGGGTCCTTGGAGACGAAGCGGAAGATAGATCGTAAAAAACTGTATGAAGATTAAATTGCGAGTACCTAATCATTAATTAAATAGATTATCTCAAACGCTCTAAAAATGTATTACGATATTCTAAAGCAAATTTCAAAATAATAAACCGATGAAAAGGTGACGCAATGGAATACCAAAAATAGAATATCAATATTCTTATTTACGTTTTGACAGATGATCAAAGTAACTGATTTATCTACAGGCAGTCAACTACCCAATTATTATATAAAACAAACTTTGAATGTTATTGCTACACAAGATCTTTTCAATAAATTTCGAACCTTATTAAGCGTGGCTGAGTCTCCATTAATGAGTACATTGTAGATCTCATAACATTAATTGGAGAAGTCTTTATATATTTTTTTTAGATAAATTGTTGGTTTCGTTTTCATTGTATGCGTACGGATTCATCCAATACGACCACGAATACCAGAGGTAGGTAAGTGTAAAAATTCAATTTCTCCACCACACTCACTCGAATAAGGACCGGTATGGAATCGACAATATTTGATATTGCATATTTCGTCACATAGCCTCGCTGTAAAATATGCAATCCAATAAGTTTCACCTTTCAACCGAGCATAAAGAAATGGGGTCAAAATGTGCGTTGAAATGCGTTGACATGAAAACGTAGTACTTTCGTAAATTAGCCAAGAAAATATTAAGATCTTTTCTCAGTTTTTGTGACATTGTACTTTATTTCTATTGCACGCACTTTTTTTTACTTAGGATTTCAAACTTTTTAAATCTAGGTTTCATAAATCTGATAACTTTGAAAATAGTTAGCGTATAGGTAATTCATTATTTATTTATTTGCGTACCATGTTTTAGTAATATAAAGGTCTTAGGTCTAGGTTAGTACATTCATGGGATGTATAAGTAGGTATAGGTAATTAGGTTCGCCATGTGTATTTTTTAGAAAATAAATAACAAAGTTCATATTTTAAAAATATTAATATTAAATCATATCAATAGTTAAGATTTGCTATAATAAACAAGTTTTTATTTAATGTACAATTAGTGGGTGCCCGGCGACGCTGCCCGTGCAGATACTGTTTATCTCCGTTCCCGTGGGAATTTCCAGGAATCTCTTCTTAGTACTCACTTACTTATTTAAAGAAGGCTTTCTGCAAAATTTCACGTTTCCAGATCCAGCGGTTTAAGTTGTGTGTTGATAGATGAGTCAGTCAGTTAGTTTATTCGTTTATATAAGAGTATATAGAAGTTAGGAGTTGAATTTTGCCAAATCCTTTCTAAGTGGATGCCTACACTCTTTAAGCTATCTATGTGCAAAATTTCGAGTCTCTATACCCGGCGGTTTAGGCTGTGCGTTGATACATCACCAAACAGTCCGTCAGTTTATCATTATATATATAGATATAGAAGATTTGGTAGTCAGGTTACCTAGTACATATTACAATTATTTTAGATATTACATTATTATTTTCGAGACGATGGTTTCTTTAAGTATATTGCCCCGCTTAGTTGAAGTATTAAAAAAAATGCATTAACTCGTGCAATCTATTCAAGAAAGAATAATTTAAATAACTAAAATAAAAACCCAATCCATCACAGAATTCATTTCTTAAGTAAATGGACTTCAAAAATGATGGATGTAGGCAAGTTTTAAGTAATAGTTCTAGCTCAATCGTCAGGCTGAAAAGATTTCTACTTTTGAAATTACGAAAAGTCTAGAAGTCCCATAATTTCGACTGTATTTTAACTTGAAATTTAGTGAGTTTTGAGATATTACACTTTAACAAGAGACCTCAATTTGCTTAAACATTTTTTTAATACAAAGTTTAAGTAATTACTTACAATGTTAGGCTTAAAATGTGGTTGTAGTTGGTTAGATAATAAGTATAAGTATAATTAGTATTCGTTAAAATTCCTGCTACGTAACAAATGGCTTAATAACTTGGAATATTTTGTAGAAATACATTGCTGGTTATGTTGTCATCAAAATAATTAGAACAGAATTTCTTCGGGGTTTATCTTGAAAATAATAATTACACAAGACAATTGTAAGGCTGGAAATTTCCATATAGAAAGTGGTAACGTTTTTCCCTTTGTTAGCGTAGTCCAATTGTCATACTATTTGAAAGTATTATAGATCTAATAGAAAACTAGTTTTAATCAGTTAAGAACCGCCGCCGGTTCCAATTGGAACCGAGACACAATTAAAATTCTATTGTGTCTGTGATTCATGGTCTGAGAGGTTAACGTCCATTTTAAACACACCTCTCTCTCTCTCTCTCTCTCTCTCTCAGGCAGCGGCATCGCAACTCGTTCACAACCACAACCCTCCTTTGTCACCGCAATCGAGGCATAGTTTCAAGGACCAACTTTTACAGCAAACAATCTATTGTGGGCTACACGTAAACCACAAATCAAGCCTGCTTCCCTCGGCAATAATTTTTCATCACATGTAATTAGATACTTTAGCAACAGCCGTTAGCGAGAACATTATAGGCGGCTAACAGGCCCTATTTATCGGGCCTTCCGGTAATTTCCCGTGTGTAAAACGACTTTCGTTTTTATTTCGGTATCCGGATGGTTTTTTGCAAGAATTGACAGTCATTGGTTATTCAAGTTTTTTTTTTTAGGTAGATCAGCTCTTGCTATTGGATCTTTCTTCGCAGATTGAAATTAAGTTCTTAACAGAGTGTAAAAAAACGTAACTAGTTTGATATTAACTTTGGAAAAATCTCAAAGGTGGTCAAAGAAACAAAAAGTTTATTTGAGACAACTTGCCTTGTTTATTGAATCATAGTTACAAAAGAGTTTGAATGTCTTGTCTTAATTATACATACCAGGGGGTACCTATTGGCGTTGAAAAATACTTCAATTTTAGAATATAGGTAATAGTCTCCTTTGATAATTGTCTGGAACGGACAGTACTCAACGATGAAAAAATTAAAACAACCTCAAAGGACTTGCAAAAGCTGGATAAAAAGAAAAAATTAAGTAGGTATGCACAAAATTCATAATTAACATTTTTTTCTGCCAAAGACAAACGTAGCATAATCCCAAAAGGCCTGAATACGGATATGGAAAACCAAAGTGTATACAAATAGGACAGAGTTCTTCATCTTAAGGAAATAAATAAATTCATGGTGACAAAAATGTCTGCTTTGAAATAGGTACTGGTAGCAAAGGCTGACAATAAGTTATTTACAATAAATAAATCAGCATCTTGACGACGTTAGCTTGTTGTTATATTAGATTTTCAATCAAATAAAAAAATACCATATCAAAACTCGATAACATACACTAGAAAATAATACAAATATTCTACGCAAATATTAAATAAATAGCTCATGACTTTAACTCCGACAGGGCCCGCAGAGGTATTCCGTTCGTGGAAATGTCCAGTATTCAAAAGTTAAACAATTCAAACAATAATAAAAAATATAGATATAAGTACAAAGGGCGGTCTTATCGCTTTTACGGATCCCTACAGACAACCGTGAGATGATTAGAAATAAAATTAGGGATTCGGATGGTCTTAGTAATCAAATATTTAATTAAATAAAATAATGAATCACATCATCTTTTTTTATATTCATCATCATCAACCTATAAAAGAACACTGCTGAGCTATAAGTCTTTTTCATACATATAACATATAACTGAAGACCATTGCGGAACAGGTTGAGTGTCCAGTGATGAGGCACTTAGGAAAAGTGTTTGTAAATAAAAAAAATAAGAAATGCTCACTTCAGTTAAAATCCCAGCTCAATCCAGAAAGGTCTAACTCGACGTAATTTCCACAGTGCGACTTTTCAACTTTTTGATGTTTACGCATTTGCAAGAAACTTTACTAATTTATTCTTCCGACTGGAGCCGTACTTTGGCAATGTTTCATTTGTCTAATTTGGCTTTTAAAAATATTTATGTTAGCAAAACTTAAAGGTGTTTTATGGAAATAACTAGCTATTGCCCGCGCTTTCGGCCGCGTTTTTGAATTTAAATAAACCTATGCCACTTCCTAGTACTATGTTTCTGAAAAATCTAAGGATTTGATGAAAAGTAAAGAAACACATAAGTTGGAAAATCTGTCCTTATGAGTTTGAAAATAAAGGCGACAATAGAAATACACACTGTGTAAAAAATTTTGTTTTGAAGTTTGTGTACAAAACAACATCCATCTAACTAGATACGGAACCGAAGTTAGTACCTACGAGTATATGCGATAATTATGGTAAAAAAAACTTACGTAATATTATTTGTAATTAAATTAATTTATCGGATAAATACCAGTCTTAAGAACCCTAACACCATAGTCACCAAACAATAGCAACAATCAGGACCATATACAGCGATTTACTGTTTTTAAACTATTCAATAATTCAAATTTGGAAACCCGGCGCTTGCGCAAACGCCAGTGGCGCCACACGAATGCCAACGGCAATGTCGTTGCTAACTCTCAACGTAAGATTATTGTGGATACGACCGTAATCGTAGTAAGGAATTATTGTATTGTTCTAGTAAAAAGATAAATGAAAATTCGAGACTGACCTTCGAGTATAGTATCTTGGTTATTGAATTATACATAGGTAGTTATCTTTACTACCATTTAGTAGTCGCGAGCAAAATATAGTTTACACATAAAGCAGCAAGCTCTGTCTATTTGGGAACTAAATAACAGAGTGCTAAATCTTCCCAATGACTAACAAGTAGCTGTTCCGCGTGGTTTCACCCACGTTGCTCACGTTCCCGTGGGAATACGGAAATAGAATATAGCCTATATTACTCGGTGATAATGTTGCTTTCCATTTATGAAAGAATTTTTAAAATTGGTCCTATGGTTCTTGAGTTTATTCTTTACAAAAAATACATATCTTTGCTCTTTATAATAATAGTGTACCTAGATAAATGTTGACTAATCCATAATTATTTGCTCTAACAACGCTGATGTCCACACTATTCTAGCCAGGTATAAACATTGCCAGCAAGCCTTGTAGTTTTGCGTAGGTGTCAAGATTTAGGTCGTTACTGACAGATCTACACTACCCACTTACGTAATCGTATCTTCGTAGTAGAATACATAATGACAAGCACAACATAATATATCTTTTATGTTAAAAGCGAGAGTTTGTTTATCTAGGACTTGATATTAGTTTCGTAACGAGAAATATACCTATGTTTTGACGTGACGTGAAAATTACACCAAAGTAATCGTATGCTTAAAAGAAATAATTATGCTGAAGACTTTGTCCCCGAAAGGGGTAGGGTATCCCCGCTATATCGGACACAAATAATTTGGTTATCGAATAAATAAATAAATAAAATAAATATTCCACTGCAATTATATATTTTTAGCTCAGAAGAGAAAAAAGGAACCCTTATAGGACTTCGTTATCCATCTTTCCGTCCGTCTATCTGCCTGTCAAGACCTTATTTTTGAAAGAAGTCTTAATATAAGCATCAAGATGAAATTAATATCACATACGAAGGTGGTACAATCCTTAGAGTGCGAAAATTCGAAGTTCTAAGTCAAAGCTATCAAAAGATGTGACTGTTTATGCCACATCCTAGAACTGGCAAGGAAATCAAAACCTATAGGGTATACTCCCGTTGACCTAGAATCATAAGGCAAGAAGCAATGTCTTATAGCAGAAGTAAAGGGAATTTTCCGAAAGCCGTAAATTTGTAGTTACATCCAATTACATAACTCGAAGCCTAACTCCTTACACATTTCCTTGATGGACGAACTATTTACATAGGTAGGAACTTACAAGTTACAACGGAACCCTCGCCTTGGTACGCGACTGGCACTTTTAGACGGTATTTTTTTAAATGTTCATATTATTTTATTAAGCTATTGCATAGCTTTTAAGCTATTGCATAGCTTCTATCGAGGGCCTTGAGCGCGGGGACCGAATCCAGAAATTCCGTAACGAAAAAAAACCTCACGCTCCCCACTCCGACGGGCACGGAGGTGTGGCTTGAAGGCCGTGCATTATCTAATGTCGTTTCTTTTCGGCAGTCTTGTTGATAGAAAATGCTATGCAATAGCTTTACCGCGGCAGTCCCCGAGTGCCACACGTCTTTTTTTATTTTATTAGGGGTAACAAACAATTATGCAATAAAGTATTAAATGCTAACCTTAATCAGTAAAGTGTTACTATATAATTGTACAATCAGCATCGTTAACCACATATTAGTTTACAAATTATAAATAAAACACAAATAAATGTTAACATTACGTAAATAAATTTTCACACCACATGCTCGACAAAGCCGGATTATATATCATATAAACGTCACCGAAAGCAAGACATTATATCCCTTGGCTTGCGCCGGGTTAAATGTTGTATGGAATTTCATTGTAACCTTAGGCAAATAATGTAATTTTCACTTTTCATAATCCGTATTGCTATGACTATAAAGTCTAATTTCATTAAGTGGCCAACTCGATTTTCGAAAACCGAAGCCGCGACCAACTAGATTCGCACGATCTTCATTTGTTAAATCGAGTAGGTCACGCCGGCAGAAACAAGTTGCTGTATCCATTTTATAGCTTTAACATTTCAAAAAGAATATCGAAAATGTCGAGTGATGAAAGTACTTTGACTCCAGAGTCTATTAAACTAGATGCCATAGGCATTGTCAATAATCATTCAATAATGTACTACCATGCAATTGCATTTTATTGTCTCGCATAAGGTGAGAAAAGTAGAGTATATAACTCGGGAATAAAACTGTTTTTGTCTTGGGCGCTTAAATCCCTCACTAAACTCAAGACTCAGTCTTAATTCCCTCGCTTCTCTCGGGAATTAAATCATAACTCCCTCGCTGCGCTCGGGAGTAAAACTGGGAGTCCTTCGTTACGTTCAGGATTCAATGTCGCGCCCGTGACATAAAACAGTGCTTTATTCCCTTGTTGTATAATCTACTATTATTTTCTAAATATCTAGTTCACTAAAGTACTTACGATGTATCTGATTCTTAGTAAATTCCTCGTATTGGTCTTATAATATTTCTTTCTTAAAATACCCTATGGTATTGCACTGTATCAAAAGTAAATGAACTGTACTGAGTACAATAAATCAATCATAAAAGTGATGCAATTGAGTATGTACTAAAATGATGACTTCACAGAGTCAGTACCTACTCCGTACATTTTCTTAACTAAATTTTAGTTTTGACAGATCATAAAAAGTACCTATATCGAAGAGATCATAAATAGTAGATCAGTAAAACACCATATTTAAATAAGCAATATATAAAAACACCTTTTCTCTCTCAATATTGTGGTATTATACATATCTACCAATAGTAGCATTTTATCTTTTAACCTTTCTAGGGGAACAAAAACTCCCGACTAAGTTTCCCATATCGATTGGAGTCACCGACCAGTACCGTTTGCGGTATTATAAAGTCGTACTAGAATAGATATAACCCGTTTAATTGCATTATTGAACTAAAATATTTTATGTTATTTATTTTTATTATATTATTATTATTTAAGAAATCTAGTGACAATTACTCATGTATTAGTAAATCCTTGCCCTATGTGTTAGTAAAAAACATGTAGAGCACAATAATCGCTACATAGTGACGGGCCTGTTAGCTCAGTTGGTAGTGCCTTCTGAGTCGGAGATCGCGGGTTCGATCCCCGCTTGGGGCCAACATTTGTGTGCATGAACATATCTGTTGCCTTCATGTCTGAGTGTTTAACACTTATTTAAGTATGTTTATCAGTTGTTTAGTACCCATAGTACCGGCTCTGCCTAGTTTGGGATTAAATAAATGTGTGTGAATTGTGTCCTACGATTTATTATTATTATCTATATATTATAGTATAAAACAAAGTCGATTTCTCTGTACCTATATCCCTATGTATGTTTAAATCTTTAAAACTACGCAACGGATTTTGATGCGGTTTTTTAGTAGATAAAGTGATTCAAGAGGAGTATAAAAGGACAGTCTAGTCTGTCACTAATAATTTTCAGGTTTCTATTGGTATTGCCCCGCACCCTGTGCAGATGCGGCGCGCAATCTAAAGAAACAGGTAGATATGGACACAAATAGACATCAAAATTATCGACACAATAAACGCTCAGTGGTTTGAACGACAGTCTTTCTATCTATCCTAATTATAGACATGATGATTATTTGTAATAAAAATTGACGTCTTGAAGAATGGCTTTAAATTGATTTCAATTCCTATTGGACAAAATCGGATTAGGTTTTTAATCAATAACCGTCCACTAGATAATTATAATTAAAAAACTAACTATAATTTTTACAACTAATGAGCTCGTATGTTACCAAAGAGATTAAAATATAATAAGGCATAGAGGGGACAAAGCGAGGAAAATTTGAAGTCAAAAGTTATTCCAAGTGGAATAAGTCTAGTACAATTTCGACCGAATGACAGCTCGCGTTCATACTATCTGACATAATAAGGACATGACGCCTTAGGCTTCAAAGTTTTGTATGAAAATATTCCCAATGCCCCCTCTATGCCCTATTATATTTAAATCTCTTTGTATGTTACGTACGCGAGCCCATCCTGTACGTAGCCCGCAATCTATAGACTTCGATCGCGTTCGACTGACTGATGTGACAATAGTCAATGTATGACGCGTGCGGCTGACGTCTATCGTAGGCCGTATATTTTTATACATTGAATATGGTCTCACCTTGTCTATCCGGTGGAATAGCATCTTTTAAGCTAGCTGTCACCTATGGGAATGCTTCAACTCCCTCAGGTCGACTTCTATTGTGCGTAAACAGAACTAAAACCAGGACCACCAGTATGTATACGGATTAAAGAAAATAACTACATATTTTTTTGTCTTTAGTTTCCACCAAAGAGGTTGGAAGAAAATCATCACATACTTCGAAATTTAAATCCCCACCATCAATAAATTTAAAATATCTGTTAAATATCGATTTTCAAATAACGCTGATCTGAGATATTTATATAATAAAACCAAACAGAGTTATGTTTTGCAGAACTTGACTCTATTTTCAGATTCGTAGAAGTAATAAATACGCCTCTACAGCTACATTTGTAAGCCACGAAAATGAGCTAAATGACGTCACACTGAATGCCAATCAACTACTGTACACGCACCTACTTTCTCGGAATATAGTTATCACTGCCATTGAATTCCCGAAAATATTTTTCATTAGTAATTTTAGCATCGTAGACCACGAAAGAGCAAGTGTAGGACGGACGTCCACCCACAAGGACAGACCAATTAAAGGTCACCCTTAGGCAAAGGACTGGAGGTGGAATGCCCCTCCATCGTGAAGAGGGAAGATCTTCCGCCAGGCTAGGTCATCGCGCCTGGGGACCGCGGTCCAACGGTTGATACAATACAATACACCAAAAACAACACAATATGGATACCAACATTAACTAAAGTACAATGGGCGGTCTTATCGCTTTTAGCGATCTCTTCCAGACTACCTTAGGATGGATGAAACTGAGAGATTGGAACTAGGGTAGACGGTTGATGTTGGACAGTTGTATTTAAACAAACTCATGAGAACACTTGAATAGCGCGGTTTAGAATTTGCCGTCTATGGCGCTTTTGTTAGTTCTATCTAGTGTCGCTAGATGTCGCTACCACCGTAACAATACAACTCAAATACAAAATAAAAATACAACGGATAATTTTATTAAAGCTAGGATTATTTTTATAAAACGTAGCTTACTGTTAGATACTGCTGAAAAGCAGAGACTAACGCTTTTTAAAACTATTGTCAAAAAAGTGACAGCGGCCCGTTTTATAATTATGGCTGATACTTTTAAAACTTGTCTCTCATCTTGCTTGATAACGGTGTACATTGATGAGGTTTTTGCCTTAACCTATCTTAAGTTTTTTCAGACACTCATACTATAAGCCAGCTTAGGGTTAAGTAAATACAGCAGTTGAAAATAGTAAGTTTTCCCGAAAAATATTTTACTATCCAGTTACAGTTACAGAAGCAAGAGTTCTCGTATTAAAAATGTACCCCATCCAGCACATCCGCAGTTCTCGTCCCCAAATTTCCCGGAACTTTTCTACTGAACTCCAATTAATTATATCGGATAATGAGTCCGCTCTCGATACGAAGTTTTCTACGTGATTCGGGATCACTTTTCTTTCACTCCCCACTGCATTCGGGATTCGATTGGTTCAATACCGGCCGGACGTGATTCGGATTTTAGGTTTACAGGGAATGTACAAATTAAGGATTGAAAAAATACGAAACAGTTTTCAGAAGACATTGGGTTCGATTCTGCTTTACAGCGACTAAACTTGTTTTAGTTTAGTCCGGTCATTTTCTTTCTCCTATAAAAGAAAAGATACGAGAGATCTGTCTGTGAGAGTCTTGTCAAATTTAAATTTGTCCTATCAACTAAGGCGTGTAACAAGGTTATTGTGTAAAGGTAACGGATAAGCACGTTCATAATTAGTTGGTTTTTACATGTTTGACATTAACTCTTTAATCTATGGTTTGTTTCTGTCCTTTTTCTTCCGTATTCTATGGAGAAGGATATGCTCACCTAAAATTAGGAATTTTAGCACATTGCATTTTAAAAGAATGCAGGCATGCAATTTACCTCATGCAGGCATTCAGTCGAATAGAATGACAAATGTGTGAGATGACATAAGCGTTCGAATTGTCATGCGCGCGGAATTATAGTGCGACCACGTAAGCGCCACACTAAAGAAGTGTTACTGACGCGTAGTTCTTAATATGTAAGTAGTTAGTATTACAATTAGGCGAAATCTAGCTAAGCGAATGTAACTTGCGTTTGCCACTCATCCCCCCTAGCCAAGTGGCATTGCACAATGTAATTGAATGTTCTTTTAGATTGACATGTATGGGGTTGACTTAGCGTTAGCGCTCGTTGGCAAGTGCTTATGTCAATCCCATACATCTCAATTTATAAGAACATTCGATTAGATTGTACAATGCCACTTGGCCTGGGGGGCAGCTAGGGGGCAGTATAGGTTCGGCAACAAAGTTTGACCTATGGCGATTGACAGTATTACATAAAATGTTCCTCCGTAATTCGGAGCCTAACATATGGTGACTGGGAAACTAAATTCGGGCAAGTTGAAAAAAATATTTATTTTGGATTCTGTTCGGCTCAGCTTTCAAAACTGGTTCGTATTACAGTTCCATTTGAATCCACAATCCTATGACATTACGAAAAAACTTTGTAGACTACTAAAGTTTAATCTACCAAAAGCACATAAACATAACAACTTCACCGTTTTAGTCCTAAACAAATAAAGCGAACTAGAATTCATTAACCTACAAAAGTTTTGGCTCAAACTCAATCCCTACTCTGAGTAGGTACCCAACTAAAAGAATGACCTTTTAATTGAAGTCCTACTTGCCCGCAGATTACGTAGTTCTTGTTGGCACTATAAACGTGTACTTGAAAGCACTTTTAGAAAAAATAAGTATTAAACTATTTAACCTGGTGGAAAAGAAATGAGATGTAAAATAATTTTGGCCTATTTATACATACATACATACATATAATCACGCCTCTTTCCCGTAGGGGTAGGCAGAGACCACTTCTTTCCACTTGCTACGATCCTTACATACTTCTTTCGCTTCGTCCACTTTCATTATTCCTTTCATACATGCTCTTCGGTTTAGGGTACTCTTGACCTGGCCTTTTTTCAAGACGTCCCCAATTTGGTCTCGAAACGTCCGCCTAGGTCTACCCCTTCCCACACACACACTCGCCTTATACACTTTTTTCGTCAATCGTTCGTCATTCATTCTCTCGACATGGCCAAACCATCTCAGCATACCTTTCTCAATTTTTGTCACTACATCTTCTTTCAGACCATTAAGGTGGAAAGAACGAAGGGAACACAGCTTTGATTTTAGTTCACTCATTGAACTTTTCAGTGAACATCTGAATACCAGACTCGTAGATTTAATATACAAAAAAGTTGAATGGCACTATATGCATCGTACGGAAACGAAAATCGAGGGATAGCAGAACGAAAAAAAAAAATAAAGACCTGGAAGGAAAATGATACTTAAAGAAAGATTTATTTTATTTTACATTAGAACATGTTATCGTTACGCATTTATCCCGCAGGGTAGGCAGAGATATTCCATTCATGAATATACCCACTCACCAATAGGTATATTTTACGGACCCCTTAACGTGATAGGAACCCACCGGATCGGGATGTTAGTACCAATGCCTCAGAATCAATCCTGGGACCTGTGGGTTTCCTCATGATGTTTTTGTGACCAGTTTACATTTTAGCCTGCTCAGACGAAACACTTTTTTGTCCGCCAAAATAGATCGCTTACAACTTTACTGCATCGAGTAACGCACACGAGGCATTAAAAATGTCTCCCGAATAACCGAGGACACGGAGAGACCGGACTGTACAAAAGTCCGCGGGAGTCCCCGAGGAAAATAGAACTAACGTGACTACTACTTTTTGTCCTCCGCGGACAAAAGTCCCTCATCTGGCTCAGTTTAACAAACTATATTCAAAATATAGTTTGTTAAACTGAGCCCTCGCCAAAGCAAAAGCACCAGAACTAGGCCACCCAAAATGAATGATTGTTTTATTCAATTAAATTTTGCAATTCATCGTCGGACAATGAACTCAATCACCACTTCCATTAGCACAGCGAAGCTTTGTTCCTTTTGCCACTAATGTATCGGTGCTGGATTTTGAATTCTAATTCGTTGAGCGATAGAGGAAATTATTATGACCTTACCAGCTAATTTCAAAAGACAATTGCAGAGCATTACTAGTTGGCTATTTTTCATTAGAGAAGCTTAGGTATCTACATGAATGTCTTATAATGAAAATCCATAAGTTAATTGAACTATTTGTTTGTTGGTGCCTTGGTGTAGCCTCTAAACTCCAAGGAGATTTTATTGTTGACACTGTTATGCATTAAAAACACTGTATTTCAAGTCGTATTTCAAGGGCTACTCTTGACAGATAGCTGTCTCTTTCTTTATCATTCATTCCGTATAATCTTTCGCCGTTGCATCCTATAAATCTAGAAGGTAAGTATGTACATGTTGTAGCCCTCGTAACGGAACAATATCCAAACGAGCACAGTATGAATATAACTCATCTATAGTTTAATATCTTTGATTTAAAATTTTATCTCAAGACTCCATATAACCTTAACTAGCGACCCGCCCCGGCTCCGCATGGGTGCAATGCTAATACTAAAACCTTCCTCCTGAATAACTCTATCTATTAAAAAAACGCATCAAAATCCGTTGCGTACTTTTGAAGATTTAACCATACATAGGGACATAGGGACATAGGCATATAGGGACATAGGGACAGAGAAAGCGACTTTGTTTTATACTATGTAGTGATTTGCACCGACACCTTGATAAAAAATATTTAGACAACTAACTATCTTTTGCCCGGGATTTCGTCCCCGTGCTGACCCAATTAAAAAACACTCGGTATGTATCTATAGATAACTTTGCTTGTAGGCAGCGTATCAATATGAAACATGTACCAGATCTTCAGTTGGACCCAAAGACGCTTCCACTTTACGTAGATAATATTATAATAGCTTATATTATATACGTTTAAATTGGTCGGTTTTTGCTCCATATTCCTAATTTAAACAAACAAAATGTATTTAGAATAAGAAAGATTTATGAGAGCCAATAAAATAAACTTTAACACAGTAAATTGTAGCAAACTTATGTGTATCGCTATTACGTAGGCAGAAGATGAATAGATAACACCTACAACAATGGTCCGAAGAAACTTGCGTAGGTGTTGGCTCTGATTGAATCAAATTAATTTCGACACAAAAAACAATAGACTGATGCAAATAGTCACATATTAGGATATTTGCATCAGTCTTTTGTTTTTGGTCGACCTCAATATTGGAAATACGCAAAGAGATTTAAATCAAAGAGATTTAAATATAATAGGGCATAGAGGGGACAAAGCGAGGAAAATTTGAAGTCAAAAGTTATTCCAAGTGGAATAAGTCTAGTACAATTTCGACCGAATGACAGCTCGCGTTCATACTAACTGACATGACAAGGACATGACGCTTAGGCTTCAAAGTTTTGTATGAAAATATTCCCAATGCCCCCTCTATGCCCTATTATATTTAAATCTCTTTGGAAATACGTGACAAAAATTCAAGACATTTAAATATTTTCTTTGCATGCCATAGTTATAACAAGGTGTTATGGTGCATGGCGATGATAAATCCATTCGTAACATGTGTACTTGCCTGGAAAACTACAGGTTTTGCTGGGAATAAGAAATGTGCTTGGCAAGATTTCCAATTTGTACATCCACGAGAAAAACGTTGCTAACCAAAAAAATTAATCAATATTTATTCTGATAGCTTTCTGTGTAACTCAACAGCATAATAAAATATGCCTACGACTTATCTCCGAGGCGGTTGGCAGAGGACTAATGTAATTCCTAAAAAAAACCCTTTTTACTAGTTCATTTTTCGGCCCTGAAACGTGAAAGTTTGTGGACCCATCGCGCCGGACCGTGGTTTTGTTACACATGCCTTAGAATCAATTATGGGGCCTGTGCGTTTCCTAACGATTTTTCCTTCACCGTCGAGCTAGTATAAAACTATACTAATATCATAAATAGAAAATATTTTTATTTTTGTATGTTTGTTACTAATAAACTCAATAACTACTAGTGGACCGATTTTCAAAATTATTTCACCAGTGGAAAGCTAGAATATTCCTGAGTAACATAGGCTATATTTTATTCCCGTATTCCCACGGGAATGGGAACTACGCGGGTGAAACCGCGCAGAACCGCTAGTGCGCCTTACACTTGACAGGCAGTGTAACTACCAACATATATCACTCAGAAATTTTAAGGTATTTCACGGTAGTTTCGGAAAACACATTCTTCCCATACATTAGAGGTATGAACTTCCAGCAGGGCTGTACCTGTAATAGCTTATACAAAGCAAGGTCGGACTCAGAGTGCAGATAAGAATTTAAAGTGAGCGTGCTTGTGTGAGGTAGGAACATTTCTTTTTGAAGAATCAAGTAATGCGTGGATATGGCAAAGAATCTTTCTTTGTATTCTTCAAACTAAATATTTATTAAATGTAAATTACACAATTAATGAGTAAAAAGAGCTGCCCTTGAGTTTCTTGCTGGTTCTTCTCAGGGTACCTTCTTACATTTGGAACCAGCAACTCCTCGGTGGATACGGTATGCTGTTTACATTTAGCCAATCTTCATGAACTAGTTTAGAGTGCCTTGTTATTAAACTATTGACCTTTCTGAAATAAATGATATTTGACTTTTGCCTTTTTAAGTGTAGAAAAACAAGTGTGGTGCGTCATGTCTTCCTATAATATTATAACAGACTAATAGTTCTCCTATAAAGCCCGCCTCCATGATTGTAGTTGCTAAACTCCGAGTCCAGATTGGGGACCAATGAGTTTTCAAATACTTACATAGTTACATATTTTATTACCCATAAGGCCCAGAATTAGGCCATGTAGGTCAAAATGTCAAAATGTGTAAAAACAGCAACCTGGTCCGGCTATGAACTCTGTCTGTAGTTTGCAGTGTACCTACTCTGTCTATTACACATTTTATAACTGTGTTTGTCAATATTTCCAAATAGGTAGGTAATATTTAATTTTCCAATATCAATTGGGTATTTGACTGTATCAAAATTAAATTGCGAGTAATCACTCATAAAAAAGTTTATGCTAAACCACCTCCAAAAATCCATTTCGTTTTTAATTTTATAATTATAGAAAATTTTAAAATAATAAAACAATCAAAAAAGTTATGCAATTGAGCACTAAAAATGTTGACGTCACAACTCAGTAGTCAGTACATTTTCCATAGTAAATTTACGTTTTGACAGATCATGAAAAGTAACTCATTTGACTAGGCAGTCAAATAGCCTATTATGTTTTGTACGTTAAATTCTTTTTCTAAATACTCAGTATGAAGGTACATTTTATAAAGGATTTATTTTTAGAAATAAATATTTGTGGTAAACCCCTATGTTAAGACTTTTTAATTTTGTTAGAGAAGCCACATCCAAAACCGCAGAGATCATTCCATAAAAATCGTAAAAATGGCTTGAAACTTTTCGCTCTGTTTACCACCGTGGGAGTTTCTTAAAGTGTACAAGTATTGTGAAAAAGCCACTATAAAGTATACACGGGTACTGTTAGTGGCACGGAATGCATCGCGTGTAGGGTACACATTAAAATTGTCAGTGAGTGTAATTAAGGTTGGATGGAGCGATCTTTTTGATGCGGTTCCGTTTAAAACGAGTAATTGTTGTGTTGTACTGTTGCAGGTTTTAGGGCTTTTGTTTGCTAATAATGGTAGTCTTCGCGCATAGTTCAATCTCATCAATTATTGAGTCAAAAAAGTCAAAATCATTTGTTTTCAGTAGGTATAGAAATACACTTAGAAAAGTCAATAGTCTAATAACAAAGCACTCTAAACTCGTCCATGAAGATTGGCTAAATGTAAACCCATCCATCTTCATCGACGATTGACGTTGCTGGTTCCAAATTCAGTATCCCGAGAAGAGCCAGCAAGAAACTCAAGGGCCTCCTCGGACCCTTCAACCTAATGTCAACCCTATATATCTGTCATTCTATTCGACTTATCTTTACGTGTTATAAAACCATAAGACTGGGTTTACAAGACCATTGGACCGGCCTGAGTGTGTGTACACACCTGGACCGGCGTCTCTCCCACACCCTGATAAACTTGAGCCAGAAAGAGCTACGGTACGTACGGTAACTGGCGCCATAACAGGCCACGGTCCCTTTAACAAACATCTGTTTACTTTAGGTATCACAGACAGCCCCCTGTGCAGAGCGTGGAGGCAGAAGAAACGGCGGCGCACGTGCTGTTGGAGTGCGAAGGCGTGGCGCAATACTGGGCGAAGCACCTTGGATCCCCGAGGTCTCTCCTTGAAACCCCACATTCTCTAAATAAATCCTACTAATATAATTAACGTGAATGTTTGTGAGTATGGATAATTGTATGTTTGTTGCTCTTTCACGCAAAAACTACAAAACGGATTTTGATGTAACTTTACAGTTATATAGCTTATACATCAGAAAAACACATAGGCTATATTTTATCCACGGGATCGGGAACTACGCGGGTGAAACCGCAGGGCGCTGCTAGTAATGATATATTTTGGCATAAATAAACAAGATTAAACCCACACTTTGCTCATAGTAATATCTATAATTACCTAACCCAGAATAATTTAAGGGCTCTCTCACGAGGTTTTTTTTCTTCATTAATTAATCAAAAAACCGTTAGCATATTTGAGATTAAAGACGATCGAAACAATTAAATTTGTATTAATCATACAACTTTTAAATCTGACACTGCATTAAACGGTCCATGAACTATTTTATTTAAATCAAAAGTTTTGACTGATGACGAAACTGTTGACGCCCCGAAAATTATACGATTACAAACTTCTGATGAAGGCTTGTCATTGCACAGCAATTTATTTACTTTAGTTTTCTTTTCGACAATCAAATTTAGAAAGAGTGGCACTTGTATTAAGATAGGCGAAATCGTTTTTAAGTTCATCATCATTTAATATTATAAAAAGAAAATATTCGATTTTTTTCTTTGTTTGTTTGTTTCGTATAGGATCCGATACTACTGGACCGATTTTAAAAATTCTTTCACCAATAGAAAGCTTACTTTTCTGGAAGTATATAACAAATATTTTTTTGCACGGGAACGGGACTTAGGTACATTAAAGAGAACTGACTGGCTGACTGCTCGTTGATTAAGCATAGTCGTAAGAACTGGGTCTAGAATCATGAAATTTTGCACAAAGGTTTCTTAAATGACGTAAGTGAACCTAGTGTTCACCTACGTCATTTAAGGGATTTTTGGAAATTCTTACAGGAATGGGAATAAACAGGATCCGTGCAGACAAAGCCGTTGGGCACCCACCAGTTAATAATAAATAGATGCTATGTTACACGTACCATAATCTTAGACGTGGTATTAAAAATTAAGTATTTTCAAACAAACTTTAAATTAATACAAAAAATTATTATCATCATCTTAACATAAATGTAACTGCATTGCTGAGCTAAGGGTCCTTCCTCACATATAAAGAAGTATAGGCTGAAAAAATATGCTGACACCTTTATCTTCCAAGGGGTCAGCAGAGGTATTAAAATTAACAAGAAAAATATTTACATTCAGGAATTATTAGCAGGAAAATATCAATATTTCCAAACTAGAAACATTCCAATATTCTTTTTTTCCTCGTCTATATGGAGTACATCCCTAATTCTTCCATGCCTTAGGCTGAACACGTGACTGTTTTTTTAGATATTGTCGTTGGCTTTATTTCAACACACGGACTGTTCATAATAATAGAGACATTTACGAATTACTATGCGTCATCGTTTGTTCCATCACAAAACTTTTTTCTACTCAAAATAGAGACTTATAAATTTAAAACCTGTTGTTGGAAACTTAGATAAATGTCATGCTTTCATGCTTAGTAGTAATTAAGGTATAGGTAGGTATATTCTGATTATATGCTAACAAACTGTACTCAGTTAGGCGAGGACTTAGAATAAGAACAAAATAATGTTGCAAATTGTTTAGATCGACGACGCGCGACGGTGTGGTTAACGAATTCTATTATTTATGTAGGTAAAAAAAAAACACTTAGAAACGTCAACAAAACTGTAGTATAGATAGTCTGTATCTATTGTTGCACCGCAAACATGTAATGCGTATTGCTTGCTTATATTATTCTATATTTAGACATAGAACAATATACATGTTTCAAACTTCCACCTAGTTTATTTTAAAACTATCGGCGACGTCCTCTCTTTACACAGAATAACAAGAAGAATAACAAGCTTAGAGCATTTAACCATCTCCAATGCTAAGATAACAACGTATACTCTAAACTCCCTATTTTTAAAGACATAAATAGTACCATAGATTTTCAGACTTACAGTTACGGTTTTAACGAATTAAAAATGTCTACAGAAAAATACGTTAAAGGTGATTTATTTAAGTTTTATAGAACTTACTGCAATTAAATTGAATTATGTAGGTTTAGTTGTAACCTAAATTTAAATCGAATTATAAACTTAATAACCACCGTAAAAGCTGTGCCATTATTACTCGAATCACTCATAAATCAGTCAAAAGGTCTCGTGAGGCAAACCAACTAATAAAATGCTAAATAAATAGTGTTTGAAAGCGGTCGCAATTTAAATGCAGTAAAATGTGGTATTATTTATTACATACTAGAAATAAATAATAATCAATTGCGAGACCTAATTCTCTTGAGGATAATTTACACTAGACTAGACAGAGAGTATTAAACAATTGATAAACATACTTAAATAAGTATCAAACAGCCAGACATGAAGCCAAAATTCATAAAATACAGTTTTAGAAATAAATAAGGACAGAGTCTCTCATTATACAGTACGAGTATCTTATCGCTTAATAAACAATAAATAAGTAATAAATAATTTATATGTAGAGACTTTTCATCAGGAATATTTTATACTCACAGTATCTTTATATTTATAAATGTAATTATTTCTAGAAGTCTTCCTATAAATATATAAATAAAATAAATAAAACCGGTTTAAGGATAAAAGTGGGTTAAATTCGACTTACGAGATTTGTTTACATACATAGTTGGTCAATTACAGCTAAAACTAATTTAAGGCGAGTAAAAATATTACAGCGGATATCCTACCAAATAATAATAAAAAAGGAGGTCCAACATACAAAAAATGTATTTTTTTTTGTAATCGTAAAAACGGTATTTATTCTTGGAGTGAACACCGGCTAAAAATGAGTCAGGCTCGCCCTAAGTATCCCGAACTGAATTTAATATCACTTTTTTTTTGAAAAATACATAACGAATTGTTAGTGTACAAGGCAGCATCTCACTTGTCCAGCTTTTTTGTACTGCATTGCATGATACCGTTAAGCCGTTGATCCCATTTTTGTGTTTACGCACTAAAATTAGCAATTAGTTTTATAAAATTTTACAAGGATATGCAGAGTCATCAGAATTGGTTCTGAGACGGATGCCCGAGGGGAACACCAGTCACCACTTTAAGGGTTCCTAAAAATACACTTGTGAAAACTGGTTACTTCCAGAAAAGACGTGAGTGGGTTGAAACGTAGTATTTTATCACACGTTACTCTCCAAACACTGCGAATTAGAGCTCAGCCGAAAAAAGTGTAACTTCGACAGACACGACACTTGTGCTATAAGTTACATCTATACGTACAGTTCAGTGTAGTTATAGTCAATGTTACTCCCAGAAAAGTATGCTTTCCTAATACCCAGATAAAAATCTATTTTACTCCCTGATAATGTAGCTATCCGTTGGTGAAAGAATTTTTAAAATCGGTTTAGAGGTGGTACCCACCAACAGGGTTTACTAAAATGTATCTACCCTCCTTATTTATGTACAAAACTGGTATAAATAGAGGTAGTCCAATAAAGGAGGTCAGATCCGATCACCGATCACATTCGATCTTGACTCTCGACACGAGCAACATCTCTCATTTTTCAACCCTCATCGCCCTCTACCTCGCCCATCGGAAGTCACAATCGCTGCCACCAATGTGGTATAGGCATGATTGCGTAACACACAGCCATACAGAGTTAATTTCGCATTTATAATATTAGTAAGGATTGCATTACATCACTATCACTACATAGTATAAAACAAAGTCGCTTTCTTTGGCCCTATATCCCTATGTATGCTTAAATCTTCAAAACTACGCAACGGATTTTGATGTGGTTTTTTTTAATAGATAGAGTGATTCAAGAGGAAGGATTTAGTGTTAGCATTGCACCCGTGCAAAGCCGAGGCGAGTCGCTACTTCTTTATATGTGTGTCTACAAACTTCATTCCCACGACACCTCTCGTTTTATTTATATTTATTTAAAATGGCGGTTATAGCGATTAACCTCGCCACAGTACCCGCGAAACAATCCAACGAAATGTTCAAATCGTGAGTAACTACAATAAACAGCTTCTGAAACTAAAACTACAAGTTGAAGTTAGCATCTGACAATTTGTCGGTTTGTTAACAGAAATGGCTGTCTTTAACACCGATACAAACATTTCTTAGAAACCCCTGTTCAACCAACAAAGGAAGTATTATAATTTCTAAATTAAAAAATCACACAATCCGTTGCAGTTTTTCTAGAGGACGCGATTACTTAAAGTTCTTGTAGATTCACACACGGTTATTCAGTACCAAAATAAGCAGAGCCTGTATTATGGGTACTGAACAACTGATAAACATACTTAAATACATATTAAATGACCAGACACGAAGCATACAGACATGTTCATGCACACAAATGTTGGCCCCGAGCGTGGATCTAACCCGCGACCTCCGACTCAGAAGGCAGGGTTACTATCAACTGAGCCAACAAGCCTGATTTACACCTCATTCACTAAAATCTGGTGAGCAAACAAAAGCTAGTCCTAAATGTAGCCTATGTGATCCGGTCTGTAATCCGTGTTCATCAAAATCGGTTTTTCAGTTTAGGCGCAACGGTTTACCAAAAAGGTTGGATGAAAAATATTCTCAGAGAGAAACTTTTTCTTAAAATGTCTTTAAATGTCTTTAAATGTCTTACAAACAAATATCTTGGCCGCTAAAATACCCTTCCTTCATAGTCGGGTGTGGAAAACAAAAGGCTATCGTTACATCACATTGTAACATACTTCCAAATGATAAACATTTTGATATAAACAAAACTTAACCGTTTATACTTGCCACCATTAAAGTATGCCAACTTGTGAATTGCTAATGCCAATACAATTATCTTTTACTGTCTAAACAACGTATTGTTTGCGACTGTAAAATGCAAGTATCACTGTCGATCTTTATTATAAGTTACAGGGGACTCGGTGCCAAATACGATTTTATTTTTAGCGAGTAGACACTTGGTCCGAGGAGTCCTGGCGCACAGGGACTCTTCAAGCAATCCAACAAGTGACTCAGAGAAGCATCCCCAAGGAGGAAGAATAAGTATTACCACCTGCGTGATGGACCCCCGCCACGAGGGCCTCATTTTTACATGTTTTGTTTTTAGACTAGTTTAGTTCCTATTTTTAGTTTATACCAGGTCCGGCGTTGGGCTCACCACCTATCACGTTTCGGGGTCCAAAGAATATCTCGTCAAAAGTGAGTATATCCAGAAAAGGAATAGCTCTGACTACTCCCTCGGGGATAATAGGCGTGACATTAATTATTTATTTTATATTTTAGTTTTACTTTAAGTTTACGTATTTACCGATTTCTCCTATAATTATTGTATTTTTACCTATCGTCGTGACCAATCAATTTATTTAAGTATGTTTTAAATGGTAACAAAATAAAATTTGACTCTGTGGGATATTGAAAAATTGTCTTTGAGTAGGCCTGTAGTTTTTTTCTGGACACTCTGTATACTACGGAACATTTCGTACAAAAAATATGTAAGTGAAACTTTTATTACCATATCGGCAACGGCGATCTTTTCCAAACAACGCTTGAAATTCATATTTAAAAAATAACCGCTACAAGTGGGCGGGAGAAATGATACAGTACGTTGATCTATTGACAACATAATGACGTAGCAATTTAAGGTAAGAACACACTAGCGTGTTCAGAAGTAATTTTATGTGTCGTGAATACGATTATTAAAGAGTAGCAAAAATTGTTGGAAGATAAAGAACGCTTGTGCCCTGCGGGAAAAATATGGTTTATTAGCAGAAACTGGCCCGTGTTTTTACACAATCAAAAAGTTCGACATCTTTGATCTGATGTTTGGCATGTACAGGATTAGACCAGTGAATTTACCATTGCAACAAATAAACTTATGAAAAAAAAAAACGTTTTGCTACACAATATCTTCAGCTGATAGCAGATATTCTTAAATGACTGTCACTGTCACTTTGACTTTTGAGCTGCATGTTTTATTAATGGTAAGTAGGTGGAAGTTAATAAAACTAAAGTAGAAGAAGATAATAATGTACTTAAAACACTAGGTCCAGAGAGAAAAACACGGCAAAATAATTAATTGCTTTTGAAAAACAAGAAACCTCTGTCCAAATACCTATACAAATACTAAACATCTTTCTTGAATTAGGTACAAAATCTATAAATGTCAATTCAATGATTGTAAAATAAACAATATTTTTTGTTCTGAATGTCATAATTCGGTTTCCTAACATGCTGTATATTATGATGATTATCAAGTTTATTCATGATATAGCCTAGGTCTTAAAAAAAACACATATCATCAATCGTCACGTCATTGATGCCGCTCCTATTATGTCGATAGTGTTTTATTTCAAACGATTCAACTATCGCTTTGGCTAATGTGAAAATCGTGACGACATGATACTGATCTGTATGTATATTTTTTATCGTGAGTTGATATAGTTGTGAAGATGTCTGGAAAGTAGTTGAACTGTTTGCACAGGGCCTTTTGAAGATATTCTATGAATGTTTGTTGCATTATTTACCTATTCTTTTTTTTTTTAAATAACCTATACGCTGTCCCACTGCTGAGCAAAGGCCTCTCCTCCCTCCCTCCACTTATCTCTATCCTGTGCCTCCTCCGGCCATGTCTTCGAAAAGGCGTCAAGTTCATCCCGCCATCTCCTTCGGGGTCTGCCTCGGCGTCGACGGCCATTAGTTGGGACCCAGTTGGTGCAGATTTTTGCCCATCTGTCCGACTGCATACGACAAACGTGGCCTGCCCATTCCCACTTCAGCATGGCAGATTTTTCGCCGACGTCAACGTTTTGGGTTTTGGAGCGCAGCGTTGTGTTCCGGATTGGGTCAATCCTTTTTACACCTAGTATGCTGCGCTCCATCGCCCTTTGGCAAACCTTGAGTTTGGACTTCTGTATTGAAGTCAGTGACCAAGTCTGAGCACCGTAAGTTAGGACGGGTAGAATACACAACACATGTCGACGAGCTTCCGTTTCAGCGACAGTGGAAGGTTGCCCGTCATTATTTATTCTAATATATAAAAATCTGGTGTTTGTGGTTGCACTCCTCCAAAACGGCTCTACCGATTTTAGTGTTTTTTTTTTGTTTATTTTGGTAAGTATGAGAATAAGCCGTCAATATTTTTCGTGTTCCTAATTAGAAGAAATTTACTGGCTGACTGACTGATTGATCAATGCACAGCCGAAACATGGTCTAAGAGTATGAAAATTTTCACAAATTATTGAGAAGCGAAGGTGGAATGCTCTGATATCGTGAAAGACGAAGATTTCTGTAGGCGAGGTGATCGTGACTGAGAACCGCGGTCCAACGTCAACCACCGTGTTTACCAGTTGTATTTATAAAAACTCATTAGAAAAATTTGATATCGCGGCTTAGAAGTTGCCATCTAGTTATTTCTATGTACCACTAGGTGTCGCTACAGATTTCTTATATGACATAAGGAAGCACGAGAATTCCCACGGGAACGGGGAAAAAGAGATTCCACGCAGGCAACCCGCTATAGTAAAATAGAAGTCTAATAGAACGTTGACCGCACCTATAACATAGCGGAGTCATGTCGAAACTACTTTCTTCAAACTTTTAAAGAGTCGGATATCCCACAGACCGCAAAAGAAGGGCTTCGGAAAAAAATGATTTGTCAAACCAGTCTGACGAGTTAACTTCTATCCGAGCGAGGTAAGTAGTCAACGGTATATAGAATCTGCGGATGTGGTATTTAATAATAATAATAAATTGTGGGACACATATCACCAGTGATCGGAGTAGGTAGATTGATTAGAGGTCATTGACGTCAAACTTATATGTTAATAATAAGGATATGCCTCCGAAAGTTCCGGAATTTTAAAATTATTATGATGTTGTAGTAAGTAAGTAAGTATTCCAGATTTTCGAAACTTTCAAATGTAGCCAATTGAAAACCGTATTTCAAAACATATTCTCAGTAATAGTAGTGTTCAAAAATATAACAAAATCAATTAAATTTATGAATATAAATACAAATGCGAAACTAAGGTTGTCGTAGACCTACTAATAAAATGAAATGATTTCGTTTGCTTACTTATGCGTTTTTTATTTTATTAAATTTTTTACATTACTGGAAATTTCGGTAACATTTCCGGTAAAATAGCATGTCCATGTTTGATTTCGTTTGCTTACTTGTGCGTTTTTTTATTTTATTACACTTTTTACATTTCTGGAAATTTCGGTAACATTTCCGGTAAAATAGCATGTCCATGTTTGATTTCGTTTGCTTACTTGTGCGTTTTTTTATTTTATTACACTTTTTACATTTCTGGAAATTTCGGTAATATTTCCGGTAAAATAGCATGTCCATGTTATGATATCATGATGCAAGTACGTAAAATCAATCTGCCTACTCCGATCACTGCATATCACACACGGTCATTTAGTCCCAAACTAGGCAGTGCCTGTACCATGGGTACTAAACAACTGATAAACATATCTACTTAAATAAATATTAAACGACCAGACATGTTCATCCACATAAATGTTGGCCCCGAGCGGGGATCGAACCCGTGACCTCCGACTTAGAAGGCAAGATCACTATAAACTGAGCTAACAGGCCGCCATTTCACGCCTTTTTCAACGAGGAGGTCGGTAGAAGTATTCCATCCCTCTATATACCCACTTTAACCCTAACAAGTTTATTTTTGGGCTCCTTATTAGGATTATTCCTTCAAATATTTTAAATATTTATCACTTGCGAAAAATTGTGAAAAAAACCAATCGATTTTTTTTTGTCTTTTGTTGCAGAACCCCGGTCCGCTGATTAGCTTAATACTTTTGGCCCTCGGTGATTACTTTACATACATATTTTTCATTTTAGGCTCCGAATTTTTTTGTCTTTTGTTGCAGAACTCCGGTCCGCTGATTAGCTTAATACTTTTGGCCCTCGGTGATAACGTTAAACTTTATATACATATATTTCATTTTTAACGCTTAATAATTATATCATGCCACATCCGAAGTTCGTGGCTCTATCGTCCGATGGTATCGCAGTATATAGTCCGTTAACGCGTATTACCCTCCTGATCGATCTAGTGCGGCGCCTATAACAGGCTACACGCCACGCTTAAGGCCAAGGGCCATCTCGAGTGAAGCTATAATAAGGTGCGAAATTAAGTGCGAAAACGGCCTCGTTGGCCGAGGTTGGTACTTACTACATTTGTGCGTGAACACAATTGTTGGTTTCGTGTTTAGGTGTTAAAAATCAGAGCTTTACCTGAGGGCCCAGCTAAGTGGCTTTGTAGAACGTGGCATGTACCAATGAGTTTTTCAAAAACTTACGTACATATTTATCACTAGCTCGAGGGTGAAGGAAAACATCGGGTTAATTCTGAGACATGTGTAAATAGACCCGGTCCGGCGATGGGCTCACCACCTATCACGTTTAGGGGTCCAATGTATCTCGTGAAATGTGGGTATATCCAGCAATGGAATACCTCTGCCTACCCCCTTGGGGATAAAAGACGTGAGATTTTTTTATTTTTTTATTTAGAATGTAAAGATTAGTCGAACATTATGACAAATGTATGAGACGAACATTAGCATACCTACTAGAGTTTCCATTACCTACTAGAGTAGCGAGCGACACTACATAGACTATTTATAAACCGCGCTATTGAAGTTTTCTAATGAGTTTATAAATACAACTGTCCAACGTCAACCGTTGGACCGCGGTCCCCTGGTATGATCACGTCGGGGTCACCAATATGGAGGAGCGGAGGAATGCTTCTCCATAGTGAAAAGGCAAGATCATCCGCCAGGCGAGGTGATCGTCGTTGATGTTGGACATTTTTATACAAACTCGTTAGGAAACTTCGATAGCGCGGCTTAGAACTCCGCCGTCTCGAACCGGTGATGGGCTCACCACCTATCACGTTAACGAAGGGGTCCAAAGAATATGCTGGTAAAACGTAAGTATTTCAAGAAATTGAATACCTCTGTCATCCCTCTCGGGGATAAAAGTGAGTTTATTAATATTGTTTTACCTACACTAATACAATACTAATATTATAAGAGCAGTGATGGCCTTACGGATAAAGAGCCTGCTTCACATGATGATAATCAGTGATGCTCGGGTTCGAATCCTGGCATGTACCAATGAGTTTTTCAAAACATACGTTCTACATATTCATCACTAGCTCGACGGTGAAGGAAAATATTTTGAGGAAACCCGCAAGTCTCAGAATAAATTCTGAGGCGAGTGTCACAGATAGAGGATTCGATCCCGGTCGATTTTTCTAATCCCGGGATTTCGGGATTATCTAAAGTTATCCCCGGGATCCCGGGATAGTCCCGGGATTGTATTGGTAATGGAAAGTGGTAATAAAAAGACTGTAAAACATATCAAAATATTTTTTTTAAATTTTCGGGCGGAAAGCGTCAACATTCGGCCTAAACGAAATTGCCGCTTTTCTCCTCTGTCAATAGCGTTGTCAAGACATAGAATATTTAAGTTTTAAATATTTAAAAGGCGGTTAAACAAAATTATACTTTTTTCTTTTAAAATAAACAAACTGGGCCTAGTTTTTTCTGTAAATAATTTATAAAACTAAAAATAAACTTCAAAAAATATACTGCTTTAGACTTATTTAGATAAACTATAAAAAATATGCTAAAGAGATCAATGTTTATAAGTACTGTAATGTAAATGTATCAATCCCGAAAATCCCGGGATTCATTAAATTTGATCCCGTAATTTTCGGGACTAAAATATGACCGAGATCCGGGATCCCGGGATCGAATACTCTAGTCACAGACCTAGTTCGGTGATGGGCTCACTACCTATCACGTTTAGGGGTCCAAAGAATATCTCGTAAGAAGTAGGTATATCCAGAAATGGAATACCTCTGCCTACCCCCTCAGGGAAAAAAGGCGTGAGATTATTTTTATTTTTTTAATATTATTAAGAAGAAAGATTTGTATGTTTGTAACGAATAAACTCAAAAACTACTGGAACGATTTTAAAAATTCAATTTAACTCAATTCATTCACCACTGGAAAGCTACAATATCCCTGGAGTAACATAGGGTATATTTTATACCCGTATTCCCACGGGAATAGAAACTACGCGGGCGCTTAGTTCTTAAGTAAAGAGAGACTTCGCCTTAACGATTTAAGAAAATGGTCATTTAATCCGCTTAAGAAAGCACACGAAGAAACAAATTAACGGTAGATCAGAATCACTGATAATTTGTCTTGCCCGAACATTGTCATAAATGGATACCTGCTGTCAATTATTCTTTCGAAACTTAGAGATAAATTGTACCTTTATAGTTGTTACTGGATATTAGGTGTCTCTATAATATTGACATTGGTATATATGTATTAAGGTATCTTAGGGTTCTTCAAGTGTGAGCCACGTTTTATTAAAAAAAAAACTAAATTTCGTTTGTTGTATTTGAGCCACCTTATATGTTTATATAGGTATTTATTTTATTCTATTTTTTTGTTTTTATTGTTATATCGGCAACAGAAATACTTACCTACATCTGTGAAAATTTCCACTGTCTAACTATTACGGTTTCTGAGATACTAAAATGATGACAGACGGATAGACGGGCGGACAGCGGAGTCTTAGTACCTAATAGGGTCCCGTTTTACCCTGAAAACTTAGAATTTAAGACGTATGTGTATAAGTTGTTTAGTACCCATAGTAAAGGCTCTGCTTAATTTGGGATTAATAACCGTGTCTGAAATGTGTCCCACAATTATTATTATTATGTTCGTCTTTACCAATTCACGGAACTATAGAGTCCAGGATATTTGGAAGGCGTGATACCCTTTTAGACAACTATATCCGTACTTTAAACTAATGTAAAGATGTGACATCAACCGGCAACTATCCATACATTTAGCTCTGTCATTTTTCTCCCTCTAGCGCTATTTCAATGCGTAAACGCAAAGTTTCGTAGATATCTACAGTATAAAGTAATCTGGATATACCCACTTTTCCGGATACAACCCTAAACGTGATAGGTGGTGAGCTTATCGCTGGACCGGGTATGTTACACTAATCCTGTATTCATGGCATGTACCAATTAGTTTTTCAAAAAACTTACGTGCATATTTATCACTAGCTACACGGTGAAGAAAAACATTGTGAGGATACTAACAGGTCCGAGAATTAATTCTGAGGCAAGTGTAACAGATCTGCAGTGTAAAATAAATTGTCTACTTAAAGGATATATAAAATGAAAAACTGACTGATTGGTGATATATCAACGCACAGCCTAAACCGGCGGGTCTGGAGACTTGAAATTTTGCACATATGTGGTGATCCATCCACAAGGTGAAATAAACGTGAGCGAAACGTGAACGTGAGTAAAAGCTAGTTTCATATAAATTGAACAAGTAAGTTGAGATTTTGTCAACTAAACAATTCAAGAGAAAGTGGTTCAGATTTTATCCGCAAGTTTTAAATCAAGAATACTAACTACCTAACATGTGAAGTTATATAAAAGCTTATAAAAAATATAATCACGTCGCGGCTTTCGAACGTAATATGAACTCTCTGTATATAATATATATAATCTTAATAACATGAATATATGGAAGGAAAAATTAGTAAACATAAAGCACTGTTCCATATACATTATGTTGTATAGCGAGACAGCCAAAGGGAAAACTTACAAAGGAGAAATTCTAAACAAACAAGCCAGGATATTTCAACTCACGTAGTACGGTAGCGAAAGTAAGCCTCGGAAAGTAAACTAAGTAAGACCGGAAAAGAAAAATACGTTGTCAAATAGGAGGAAAAAGTATTTTTTATAATAATTTCCATATTTTTATAAGAAACTTTTATATTTAGAACTATTAAATGATACCTTGATAAGAGTTTAAGTATAGCAGAATCAAATACACATATTTTATTTACAGATAAAAATTACTTCCAAAGAGGAACCATGTGGGACAATGTCAAAAATATGGGCTGCATTTCCCACTCTGGATAGCTACTAGCTAGCTGACCTGAACCCACGGTCTCTACCCAAAACGGCTCAAACATGATGCATAATTTTATTCTTACCGCGGGTGACATTAAGACTTATAATGGGATCCATAGGTACGGTATCTGAAGATACTAGAGTTGAAATCCTGACACAACTTTTTGGCGTTGGTCTATTTGGTAAAAAGACACGGCGAGAAAACGAAATGATGATGTCACCGTTTAGCAAAAAAAAAGTCTGCTCCTGATATATTTTTTAATTATCGTAACTCGTGATAAAAATTCTGAATTCCATCATACATTAAAAATTTGTTCGTTAAAAACAATGTAACTAAACTTAAAAAAACACAGTTTCAGAGTCATGCCTCGGGCCGGTCTATTAAAAGCCAGAACTGGGCCTGTTGTATCAGACTATTTTTTTAACCTTTATCTCTACATTTGGACATGATTGCTACGAAAATATTATTTTGTTTGACACACAAGCAAAGTGTTATATTAAATTGTTTAAATACGTTTAAAAAACTCTGTAAATAACATAAATCGATATTTTGTATAGGTAGTAGGTACTTATAAAGATATAAGTATCGTGAATCATGATAATAGTTAAGACAAATCTTTGTCTAATCTCTATTCAAACTTTAATCCAAAAATATTCCAATTTATTTTTCGTTTTCGGACACCTTTCTAATCTCTCAGTTTCATCCATCTGAAAATTATCTAAAAGACATCGCTAATATACCACTAAATGTAGGTACTTTTTTTTTCTGCTCACGTTTGAGAGAGAGATTATGGCACATACTTCCTCATATGTGCCCTGTCATGGGTTAATGATGATGAATATAGTTTCGGCTACGGAATTTATAACATTCCTGATTCGCGGTCTACGTTCCGGTATTGCCTAAGTTCACCTTACCGTGGGTTGAATATCTAGTAGCTAGGTAATCCTACAGCGGCTACAATACAACACACGTATTAGACAATAATCTAAATAGCTTAACCTTGACCTAAATCTTTGATCTATAATAACTAATGCAAGAATCACGTTTGTTCGTGATCAGAAGATTATTTTCATTAACCGTCTTATCGATATAAAGTATTAGTTCTGGTGACCTCTAATAGGATGAAAATTGGTAATAGAATAGGTAGTGAAAGCTTATGTCAGATATAAGTTCATATAATTTTTTATATTACCTATAGTACCGAATCGTAGAGGAAATGGTTCGTAGTCTATGAAACTGTTATTGTTAGAAAATTGTTTTTTCAATTCAATTCAATTTTTATTTTCATTTTTTTTTTTTTGTAAAATTTACAGTAGGTACATCTCTATCTAGTTATATTCCCACGCTCCTAGAAAGTTGCGCATACCTAAGCAACTTAGGTAGGATGTTGACAGATAGGTCAGCGGGAATATAGCGGTTCCCAGAATCAAATCTAAATAAACAATAGTCCTCTTATTAAATCATTTACTTAGACCAGTCAGTACTGAATGAACTTCTTCAGGCGTGACACATACTTGAAGTGTATAAAAAGGCTTTTTACGTTCCCAAGAGCTCAACTATCTACCTACCTATTTATTTATATTTTTCTCTATGCAAATTTCGGAGATATAATGCAGTCTTGTTTTAAACATTTAAATCAAAAACTAAGCGTTATAAAAACTAAAAAAACATTTAAGTACTTAATGAGCAAAATGAAGCCCGAATTATAAGTTGACAGCTCCAGTATAGTTACTGAACTAAGCCCGTAACAGACTCAGCGGAACCTTATATTATCATTTTGGTACAAAACCCTAAAAATTACCCTGCTTAAAACCATTTTCCTTCATCCAAGTAGTACTATCTTTGCTGGCATTGTATTTTTTCCGCTACCTATAAATCCTAAAGAAACCTTTTCACTTCAAGGCTCACTAATTAACATTTTGGCCGCCATTTGCTAAATTTATTCTGAATTTTGAGCGTCCATCAGTTAGATCCTAGTTAAGGAAGTTTTTAGGATGAAACCAGCTGAGAACTCGAGACTTCGTGCTTACAAATGAGTTATTAGTGCTAAATATTTGCATTTTTACCTTTAAAATACTTTTAAGTTCCAAAATGGTAGTGCGTTTAAATTTTTTAGGCAAAGATTAAACCTTTCGGGCATAAAGCAGTGTCAAAATTTTTATTGGTTTTGAATCTTATTTCAATTACTAATAGAAAACTAAGTTTTTTTATTGGTGAAATAATTTTCAGAATCGGTTGAGTACTTTCAGAGAAACATACAGAAAAACAAATCTTTCCATCTTATAATATTAGTGATGATGTAGACGAGACTGTTAAATGATGTTAATTCAGCCAAAGCCCGACACAAAAGACTGTATTGTTCAGCAAAAAGTAATATTAGAGAAAATAAATAACTTGTAAAATCTTTTAAAAATATTGAAAGTGAAGACCATTAACAACTTGTTTGACAAGTGCCAATCTTAGAAAAAAAAACATGAAATTTTAAAAGAATAGAAACTAAATAGATCTTACCGACAATATGTTAGAATAAAATACAAGTAATCTTAAATCAATACACTAATGTTACAGGTAATCATATCTAATAATGTAATCTACACTTTCATCCGAGGTTATACACTAATGTTACAGGTAATCATATCTAATAATGTAATCTACACTTTCATCCGAGGTTATAGGCCAAGCTATTATACTTACAAAAAGCTTTAGTAATTATCAAAGCCCAAGAACACAAGGTACTGGAATTAAATAATGATATATACCGTTCACACACTAGCCTGGACCGCATTAAGGAAGCGGGCATAGAAATAGGAAGAAGTATAATCAATTTTTACCCAGCACGTATTTTTATATCACATTTTACATGTAGTGTACGGAAAAATCATTAATTGATTTATGTTTACACTGCATTTATAATGTAATATGTACTGTAATCTTTGAGTATTAAACCAACCGGAGGCGCCACTGACAGGCGTTCCCCTCTGCCAAAAAAAGTGTCGGTCAACGATCATATCTGCTACACACAACTAGTTTTTTTGAGTTCACGGAGTGCTCGGATTGGTGAATGTATTAGTGTGCATCTAGTTCAAGCTAGTGTTTAATTGTTTTGTCAAAAAATGCGTTTGTGTTAACATTATTTGTGTGCGTTTCCTCGTCCCCCGCGCAGAAATTGGCAGACTTTTTTGCAAAAAAACTAGTGCGCGTGACGTCTCCTGCTGGTTTAATACTCAAAGACTGTAATAAGAATTAATAAATAATAAAAAAAAAGTTGCTCTTGACTGAAGGTATACAATAATAAAACAAAACACGCTTCCGCGTTATCTCGTCACGGTAATCGTAGCTCAAAGCGATCATTTACCACCGAACACTCACAATATATTAACGCGGTAATATAAGGCGTTTTACTAGAGCAGATACAGTTCTTAATTAGTCTCTTTGGATGAGCATCATTTGTATTTGTTAGCGTAATATTTAGTTTGATTTGTTTTCTCGTGAGATATCTAATAAAGGTTGTAGCTAAGCGGCTTTTTAGAACGTAATTATTAGTCGAATAGAATTTCAAATTTCTGGGATATTAATTAGCGCTCGAGTTGTCATAAGCGCGTGTCTTTATAGTGCGACCAAGTAAAATTGTGAACCACTAAAGAAGTAATATAAATTTTGGAACCCAATTTACACATGGTTATTCAGTTCCAAACTAGGCAGAGCCTGCGTACTATGGGTACTAAACAACTGATAAACTGAATTAAATAAGTATTATACACCCAGACACGAAGCCAACAAATATTGGTCCCGAGCGGGGATCCAACCCGCGACCTCAGAGTCAGAAGGCAGGGTATTACCAACTGAGCCAACAGACTCGTTAAAGTAAAATATTTAAAGAACTATGCGGGAAGCCCAAGACCCAGTCACTATGGCTTGTTGAAGGACTATGTCCAGCAGTGGACGGCTTTCGGCTGACGCGATGATGATAAAAGAAGTAGGTATAATCAGCTGTTACATAAGTCTCACTTTATGCAAGTACTAGCAACCCGCCCCGACTTCGCACGGTTGCAATGCTTATACTAAAACCTTCTTCTTGAATCACTCTATCTATTAAAAAAACCGCATCAAAATCCGTTGCGTAGTTTTAAAGATTTAAGCATACATAGGGATATAGGGACAGAGAAAGCGACTTTGTTTTATACTATGTAGTGAAGATTGCCAAGCTTAGCATTGTTGATAACAAATTCATGTGTGGTATAGTATATCACGGAATATCCATTCACCTATCATGATGACACCCATTAAAAGAAATGGAATGATCATATCCTTCAATCGCTATCTTGATATAAATAATGAGCAAAGTCTGTATAAAAGTTATTGATAATTTAAAGTTTATGCTTTGTAAATAGATGTTTTAGGAGAATGATTACGTATTGATTCCGTCATTAAAACTAAATTGAAATGGGACCAACATGAAAGCTAGTCCTTTAGCTAGTGATATTTTTATTGTATCTTTATTATATTGATATAAAGTGATGTAAGTCTTCCTAAAAGTAAATAAAAAAAAATCTATATCAATAAAAAAAAAACTTAGATAAAAAACTTTTTTAGACGACTTAATTGAGAACCTCCTCCTTTTTTGAAGTCAGTTAAAAAGAAAATGTATGTTAACTGATTTATGATTTGCGAAAATCTCTGTCTCTTTTATTACAAATTCAATCGATTCGATTAATCCACAAAATGTTAATATTAGTTGAATCCCAAACAATGTGTGATAATATCACACATTACATTAGGTATATTATACCTTTACACTGCCATCATATTAAATTTGCAAATGGTGGTGCTTTTGTTGATTTAAATGATGATGGAAAGTGAATATAATCCGTTGTAATTACTGCTAACAATATCTATTAACGTCACACAGGAATCCAATTCCTGTGAGAAGATTTTCATTACTGAAGGCAAGACTAAGAGCTATTATGAAACGAAACTTTCTCTCACGCATTCAACAGGTTCGTTACATTACGCGAAAAGACGACGTGATTATTACGTGTTTTAAAGGAATAGTGTGTCTCTAAATGTGAATGTTAAAAACCGTCCAAGTGCGAGTCGGACTCACCGAAAGGTTCCGTATCATCATCTGTGAAAACTGTAAAAAAATCCGTGTTTTGTGTATGTGAGCCCGATATAATATTTAATTTATGTAGTTTTTAGTATTTGTTGTTATAGCGGCAGCAGAAATACATGAATTATGAAAATTTCAACTTCTAGCTATTGCGGTTCTTGAGATAGAGCCTGGTGACAGACAGACGGACGGACAGACAGCGAAGTAGTAATAGGGTCCCGTTTTTAACCTTTGGGTACGGAATCCCGGGTATTATACCCGGGTAAATCCCGTTTCCAAAAAGAAATTATAGCCCATGTTACTCTCAGAAAAGTTAGATTTACATTTTACAATTTAAAAAAAAAAATGATTAGTAGTTTCAGAGCTTATTCATTACAAACAAGCATAGAAAAAATGAAACTTTCCTTGTTTTTTTTTTCAAGGAAAAGGGGGCAAACGAGCAGACGGGTCACCTGATGGTAAGTGACTACCGTCGCCCATGGACACCTGCAACTCAAGAGTCACAACTGCGCTGCCAGCCTTAGGAGGTGGGAATAGTGGGAGGGGGAGGGGATTAGGGCCTCCGGTTACCTCACTCACTCAACGAAACGCAATGCCAGCATTGGTTTACGTTGGTTTTCTATTTATTATATTAGTAAAAATATTTAGATTCGTTTATAATAATATGTTAATCATAATTCATCAGTTGGTCATGCAAAAAAAGAGAAGAAGGCATGCTATAAGAAAGCGATGTGGTAAGACAAAAGGTCAATTCAAATTTTAAAATGCTCTACACACAAATAACATGCAACTGCTCCCAAAAATAGTAAGTACCACAAATTAGATTTATTTGAAGCTGTCGCTGGCTGTTAAGTAATTTACTAGAGACGAATATTAACATAGGAATTTAAAAAAATTCGTTGATTTTGACTCAGAGGTAACTGGCAACAAAACAAATAAGAAAGAAAATTTGGTATAGATAGGTATTAATATAGATGCTATATTTAAAAATGCTAATAAGAAGCTTAACATACAGTTGATTAAATGAAATGAAACTGCGCAGGTATAATTATTATAATCATCTTCAGGATTCGGAGAAAAAACGCTTGTTGCAACACACTGGCAACGCGAATTAGCCAATCCAAACATTTCGTTATCAGACAAACATCGTTATTGACGGAACAGTGTCCCACTATTCAACAGTGATAGTGAAGTAGTGTAGGTTAATGACAATGACAATAAAATCATTGTACCAGTGTTTATGGCTTAGGTGGCTACTCGACCACAGAAAACTAGGTCAATGGTCGAGAAGCCACCTTTTCAATGGCTAGGTGGCTACTCGACCACAGAAAACTCGGCCAATGGTCGAAAAGCCTCCTTTCGAATGGTTAGGTGGCTACCCGACCACAGAAATCTCAGCCGATGGTCGAGAAGCCACTTTTTGAATGCTTAGCTGTGGATAGCAACCAGACTTGCTATCGGTCTATTCACGGAGTCGGAACAAGTTACAGAAATCTTCGTCCTCATTTCAATGTCGTCAGACTTGTTTTCTTACAAATGAAATGTGTCTGTCAAAGAAAATGTGGAATATTTATGTTATCTTTTCGCTTTTCGGGAAACTTTTAATTATTTTGGCTTCAGCGACAACGAAAATCGAAGAGGCTGCGTGGGCACAATGGTAATGAATATACCTGATGTGATTCGTAGCAGGAAAAAAGTTTGTCCATAAGACGAAACCAAATTTTCCATCATCTGATCTGTTTATAACGATGTTTCCGTTGTTTTCGTGTTTACCTAGACAAAGAGCTTGGAAATATGTCTTTCTAATACGTGAACGCTAGAGACGTAGTAAAATTATTTTATTGTACAAAAGACTATGTTTATAGACCGTTGCTAGGAAACCATTATAACGCGGCCAAATAAAATTAACGCCAGGTAGTAAATTTACAGGACAGTTAAACAAAGCTGGCTCGTTTACAACACTCACACCAATAGTGAAAGATGTTTGCAGTTGGGCGAAGGTAATCATGTGTCTTGCAAAAAAATATTTTTGTGAATAAACTTCTTTTTTTTCTTTTTAAATCCGTGCAGTAGTTACTGAGATTTTCCTCCACATCTAACCACACAATTTTGTTTTTTTATTATATCAGTTCAGAAGAGTATCTGCATTAATGTACACAACTAAACAGCCAATGCCACCGAAAATAAATTCAAGTCATTTGTACGTAAAGTATGAGGTTACAGCCTAAAACAAAATAAGCTATTTACATATTCCGTACCTTCCGACCTTAAAACACAGAAAAATATGTTTCGGAATAAGAAAATATCATTGTTATTCGAGTGAAATTCACACGTGAACCGCCCTCCAACGTGATTCTCATACTAAATAATAATTATTTACTCCCCTCTGAGGTACGTATAACCTCTACAGGAGAACGTGGAACGTGTTCCTATTCGGCTTTCTTTGTAGATCTGCGAGCATTTTTGAGGTAATTTTGTTTAGTTTTTCATAAGTTCACAACTTTAATTTGACGAAATATGCAATGCCTTATTTTTATTGAGTAGGTAAATGTCGCCTCTCAAGCCCGACGCCTGAGATGGATTCTAGGTGAGGGCATGAAATGTGCCAAGGAGTTAATGAATAAAATAAAAAATAAATAATCTCTTGCCTTATATCCCCGAGGGGGTAGGCAGAGGTATTCCATTTCTGGATATACCCACTTCTCTTCTTCTTATTCATGTATGTTCTGAAGAAAGGCCAGATAAAAAGTACCCGAAACGAGCATGCTTGTGTCCATTGATGGATGTGGATAAAGCGCGAGAGGTACCCCGGCCGTTATAACTTGACCACTCTGAAGTTGCGCAAATGGCTGCGCAGTAACATTTTTTAGCGACCATTTGGCGGTAGGAGGGGGTTTGCGCAGGCGAAGCCAAGCTTCAAGCAAGCAAGCAAGCCAAGTTCAGAGAAGCCAAATTAAAACGGCCGTAGTATATGTTGTAGGTGGTGGCGGTCTTTTAAGTTTCTGTTTACCCCATCGGGAAAATGGCGTGATCATATATGTGTTTGTAATTATGTATACTTTATGACTACATGTATGAAAATATTCTAAGAAAGAATACATCGGATATCTATTTATTATCTCATAAACTTTGATTATTTGATTGGTTATTGTAAATTTAATTTCAATTTACTGCATTTAGTATGAATTTATTTTAATTTTATTGTATCATAATTTAAGTTTAATTTAATTTTAGTTTTGACTTTGTTTTTATTGACATGATTTTATTTCTATTATAAGTATTTGTATTGCATTTCAATTTATGGGGCATTACCTGAAATAAATGATGATTATTTTTATTATCATAAAAGCCCAATATGTGTACAAGCAGGCGATACAGTCATACCACTCGAAATCACACACAGAGGTAATCTTGAACTGACAAAAACTAAATAGCACGGTGTATCCGAGAATGGAATAATTTGAACACTCTTGTTTTTCGCGTTACCGCAAAGATTGGGAGTTATGACGTTTGGGTAACGCGACGGTAACAATAGGGTTTTATCATATCCGTTATATTTGTGACAGACAATTGATGATCCTGTTGTATCTGCGTTGCGGTACTTGACGGTATGTAGGGGAGCGGGGGGCTTGTTGTAACAGGGGTAAGTATTAACAGACCTTTTTCAATAGGAATTTAAACTTTATTCACGGTTTTTTTTTACCTAATCTTATAATTATAACACGCCGCGCCGATTCCTCGCAGCCAGTGTCCCGCCAGGTGGCGCAGAAAGTGTGTGTGTGCAAGCGCTTTGTTGTAGCCAGGTAACGTAAGTAACTACTGTAACTAGAGGTTGCTCAGCGGCGTTGCTCGGGCGGATCCTGGTAATTTTCAAAAATCCCTTCTTAGTGCTCACTTACGTCATATAAAGAACTTTTGTTCAATATGTAATTTCTTCTTGACCCAGCGGTTTTGGCTGTGCGTTGATCGGTCGAAAGCAGTCAGTTTCTTCTTTTGTATTATACTTGCACAGACTCACAGTTTCACTCCCATAGTTTCGGTCCTCGGCGGAATACGGGTATATAATGTGGCATTCCATTAGTGTTTAGGATTCGAATAACTCTTGACACCCCCCTGGGGATAAAGTTATAAAAAAATTGAGTGTATTTTATTTACTTATTTATTAGAAAGAAAGAAAGAAAGAAACTTTATTTATTCGGCATAGACAAAATAACAAAAATTACAGTAGCACATAATAAAATAATTTTATGCCGAAAGGGCCACATCTCAGCATAATGCCACAGCCTGGGCTGAGGCGCTGATTTTCAGATGTAGCCGTTATATGAGGCTATTAGAAGTGCTGCGTCGTCTCTTTTTTACATTTAAATACAATAGCAGTAGTAGGTACTCTTATCGTGAATTCGTGAATGTCTGAAACATAATTAATAGAATAAAAACAAGGAGTTGAATAAAATTTCCAACGACACGTCAGCAAATATAGAATTGAATTTATTCCCAATAAAATAAATATGATCGTTTTTGTTTATTTCTATTTAATTTTATCCAAAATGCAGTAGCGCTGTAAAATTGAAATTATGCTTTTGGGGAGGTGTACATTTAAGTGTTTCTATTGGTATAAATTATTCGAAAGAGTATCGTCGACATCAAGGTGGTATAGGTGAATCAAACACAAATCTCTTTTAAGTCCTTAGGGACAATTTAGAATTGGACAACTATGATAAGAAAACTCATAAGTGTCTGTCTGTTTTGTCTTCTGATTGTAATGAATTTGGACAATATCTAGTGCACGCTCGTGTCGTAATCTGTTCTTTGTTTTTTTCAATTTCTTAATTGCTCTGTATTATAATGTAGGCAGTATACGTATATAAATGAATGTTCATGTAATTTGACCCCGAAATAGAGATCAGAACCGTAAGTCTCAAGGTTGTCTGGTAAAAAACTGGTAATAAACATAATATCTGGAGTTAACCTGATCCCGTGAAGCCTTTCATTTTGTGCCGCTGGTTATTTTATTTTTTACTGATATCTGACCCACTGGTGTCTGGTGGTTAAGCGGTATTGGTGTGGAGATGGCTTTATTTTTTTATGTACATTCTATTTTATTTATTTATTTAGACGCACATAACATTTAAATTGTGAGAGTGACATAACAGATAAAAAAAAGTAAAATTAAAAGATCTACACCATTTTTTTTTAATCATAAGTAGGTAAGTAAGTAACAACTCTTTATTGTACACCCATAATAAATATGCAAGAAGTGACACAATAATAAAAAAAAACAATCTATTTATATAAAAATGAATCCCTTTTTCCCTTGGTCACGGCATCACGCGCCATTAAGGCTGAACCGATTTGGCTGAAAGTTGGTGGGGAGGTAGCTTAGAACCAGGAGACGGACATATGATACTTTTTATTCCGATATTCCCACGGGAACGGGAACTACGTGGGTGAAACCGCGGGGCGCTGCTAGTGTGCAATAATAATAATATACCTGATGTTAAAAATGAAAATTTAATTTTCTATTTAATAGTATAGGTAATGTCTTATTAAAAGTACCATGTCATCTTTAATATACAATGTATTTAAAAAAATACTTATTGAAAAAATATGTTCAAATTTTCAAATCCAGGAACACTTTACTTTTATAAAAAAAAACAGATTCCTAATTTTATTCTATTTGTCTTCGTATATGTATAGTCGAGTTTAAGGTATCCTATATGGTCTGTTAGATGTTTTCATTGAATTTTTATCCTTATTCAAACCACATAAGATCATTTCACACTCACACAAAGGTATATTACTGTAAAGTTTCATCAAAAACCATTCAGTATTTTTTGAGTTAAGGCGGAACAAACTTTTATCCATCCTCTTCCTCACAAATGATCGTGTTAATAGGATAGGATAGTTTTATTATTTTCAGAAAAAGCTCACTCCATATTAACATACCCATGGACCAAACGGAAGCTTGGACCGAATTCGAGTCTGTACCCAACAATCATCGAGTACCGCCCAACTTACCTTGCCAGTATTTTTATGTATACTTTAGTACACGCAAAGAAAGTAACCGAGATTTTACAAAACAGCTTGCATCGACAACTTAGTATTTACCGTCGAATACTAGAACTTTCTTCAACATCATGACAGGCCTGTTGGCTCAGTTGATAGCGACGTTGCCTTCTGAGTCAGAGGTCGCGGGTTCGATCCCCGCTCCGGGCCAACATTTGTGCATGAACATGTCTGTTGGCTTCGTGTCTGGGTGTTTAATATTTAAGTATCTATCTGTTTTTTAGTACCCATAGTACAGGCTTTGCCCAGTTTGCGACTGAATAACCGTGTGTGAATTGTGTCCTACAATTATTATTATCATTCCGAACCATATTATGTAGTGAATGTGCCATGGATTAGGAGGTGGTAGCCACCAAACTGTCAGAATTTTTTAAGTCATCCAAAGTTTTGACATCATTGTGAGTGAACACAACGAAGAACCATAACTTTGATTTAATATTTGATTGTTGTATCATTCCAAATTCAAAAGTTTCTTACGAATAGTGACATAATATGACATTACTTATACCTATTGCATTTAGATTTGACGGACCGCAGTCTTATTTATAAAACACATCTTAATTATTGTCATTTCATATTTTTTACATACATACAGCTCACGCCTTCTTCCCACAGGGGTAGGCAGAGACGATGGATCGCCACTTTGCCCGATCTTTGCACACTTCCCTCGCTTCCTTCACATTCATAAGCCTTTTCACGCACGCTCTTTTATTCTTTGCACTCTTGACCCCAGCTTTTTGAAGGACGTGTCATATTTTTTATGCCACATAAATATACTAAACCCATTTATCTAAGTAATGTATTAAAAACAACATACAAATTATACAAAATTATAAAAATAAGACTGTTTTTCAATTATTTAATTAAATTCGTACTACTTTAATAAACAAAAAAGAGTTTGTAAAATGTTTCTAAACACCAATAATATACAGACATTTATGAAACAAAAACAGAAAGAAATATCAGCCATTACTCAAGGCAATAAAAAGTAGCGCCGAGATTAAATTTAAATTAAGACTCCAAATATTGTGAAATCTCGGTCTAAGACATTTGACCTCCTTATAAGCTATAATCAGTTGAAGATTAAGAACACTTGAGCGAAATGATATTATTATTCATAATGTTATCAATATTTTTTATGTTCTCATTATTACCATGTGTCCCATCAATCAAAATACGTAATCATTGACTCGAGATATAGGTACAGGTTAATATTATTATTTGTTGCAGCAGTTGTAGTACTGTTGAAAGTGCGTCTACCTCTCTTTGGTCTGGGTTTAAATCCAGGTCATGACTTTTTCGAGAGCTTAGCTTATATATTTATTTAATTAGAGCATTATTATATTATTTATTTAACAGCAGTGATAGCCTTACGGTTAAAGAGCCTGCTTCACATGATGGTAAACAGTGAGGCTCGGGTTCGAATCCTGGCATGCACCAATGAGTTTTTTCACTAGCTCGACGGTGAAGGAAAACATCGTGAGGAAACCCGCAGGTCCCAAAATTATTTCTGAGACATGGGTAAAAGGCCCGGTTCGGCGATGGGCTCACCACCTATCACGTTTAGGGGTCCAAAGACATCTCGTGAAAAGTGGGTATATCCAGAAATGGAATACCTCTGCCTTCCCTCTCGGGGATAAAAGGCGTGAGATTATTTTTAATTTTTGCCTATTTAATTAACTGTTCTCGCTTTGCTTCGGTTAATGTGGTGCGATGAGCTCACCACCTGTACTAGGGATCCAGAAATAATATGGTAGTTAAATTTGTATGTTTTCAGGAAAGGAATACCTCGGCTAAAGGGATAAAGTCGTGAGCAGACTTAGGTATTTAATTATAATTTTAAGCTGCATTTATTTAGGTACCTATTATAACCGGTCTAGCTGCGGACGAAATCCTACTAATATTATAAATGCGAAAGTTTGTTTGGATGGATGTCTGTTTGTTCCTCTTTCACGCAAAAACAACTGAACTGATTTTGATGAAACTTTACAGTTATATAGCTTATACATCAGAATAACACATAGGCTATATTTCATCCCCGTATTCCCACGGGAACGGGAACTACGCGGGTGAAACCGCGGGGAGCTGCTAGTATAACAATACATAAGGCTAAGCTTACACAGATTATGTTCATAGAAAGTGTTATGTCTGGTTGCGGTCCTCTAACTAAAAAAGCGTTTTTCATATTTAGATTAATTACTTGAGTGCTGAATCTTTCAATGCCGAGTTTGAACCGCTTGACCAATAAAGTTTAAATTACTGCAGTGATTTTTAAAATTCCTACAGGAACTGGAAAAAAGTTTATGTGTACGGGCTGCCTACGACGCAATGACCACAGGTACAGATTACCTCCTCGCTATTTATAGATAATGTAAATGTATTTCCTTAAAGGTCCTAAATAAAATACATATCTTGTCAACAAATTTTAATCATATCAACAGTAAAAAATATATATATTTCGCATTTATGATAACTTAAAAAATAATATTATGAGACTTATCTAATCTTTAATTGTATATTTAGCCGCAACCCAACTTTACACTCGTATTATGCTGTACTATTTAATTACAAAGTGATTTTTCAGTAGAGTTGTCTGGAGTTTTTCCCTTCTAGTTTGTTGACTTTTGATTTTGGTAAATTAAATAGAATTTGTGGTAGGATGCACTCCCAAAGCCTGCCATCATACTCGTTATTATAATTAGGTATTTTAAAAGTGATAGTAATAATAATTCTACAATATCACTATCACTACATAGTAAAAACAAAATCGCTTCCCGTCTGCCTGTCTATGTATGCTTAGATCTTTAAAACTACGCAGCGGATTTTGATGCGGTTTTTGACGTGACAACGTCTTATAAATTGATGGAGCCGGCGGAATTCCCGAAAAAGTGTGACGTATGCGTCGTTCCAGTGCAAGCGAGAGCGCGCAACGAGCGACAAAGAGGCACAATCCATTCCATCAGTATTTTCTTAAGACGTTGTCACGTTCAACTATCGTCAGTAAACCGACTTTACAGACAACCGATTTTTTTAATAGATAGAGTGATTCAAAAGGAAGGTTTATATTTATATAATACATGTTATATATATATATATATATATATATATATATATATATATATATATATATATATATATATATATATATATATATATATATATATATATATATATATAAATATATATAAATATATATAAATATATATTTATATAATACATTGTTCAGAGAATATTTATTTTGCAGAAACGAGCCATTCGTGCAATTTATAAAATGGGGTCTAGGATGTCTCTAAAGGAAAAATTCAAGGAAATTAATATACTGACACTGGCGTCACAGTATATTTACGAAAACGTATTGTATGTTAAAAAGAATATATCACTTTACAAAAAAAATAGTGACAGACATTGTATATATAAACACAAGAAATAAGAATGTACTGGCTGCTTATGTTAGTCGATTATCTAAAGTTACCGAATCATATAAGGGTCAATGTATACGCTTTTACAATAAGATTCCTATTGCATTATAAAATTTGCCTCTTGACAAATTTAAAACAATAGTTAAGCAAACATTATATAAAAAAGGCTACTATAAAATTACCGACTAGGTACTTAGTAGACCAAAATGCATGGGTTTAACCGACTCAGCGCTATGTAAGGCTATTCATTATAATTATTATTGTGAACCATATTTACTAGTAAGACATGAGACTAAAAAGAGCTGCCCTTGAGTTTCTTGCTGGCTCTTCTCGGGGTACTGCATTTGAAACCAGCAACTCGTCGGTGGAGATGGGCTGCTGTTTACATTTAGCCAATCCTCATGGACGAGTTTAGTGTGCCTTGTTTATATTGACATTTCAAAGTGTATTTTTTATACCTACTGAAATAAAAGAATTTTGACTTTTTTTTTTTGACATGCATAATATAGTGGAAAAAAACTGATAATCTATATCTATAAAAGTCAAAGTCAAAGTCAAAATGTTTTATTCAAAATAGGAACTTACAAGTCTACTTATTGAACGTCATTTCAACTCCACCGCTTCAGCATGTATGGTTGAGGAGAAGAAGCGGGGCAAGAAACTCCTCAACACAATATTCTTTTAATTAATTGTTACTTAATACTAAATTGGGTTATATACTTCTATACTAATATTATAAAGAGGAAAGATTTAGGCTATATTTTATTCCCGTATGCCCACGCGGGTGAAACTACGCAGAACGGCTAGTAATTAATAAAATACGCCCAAACAGTCTCGTTGTCCCTTATTAGCATCAACTGATTGATTTTCATAAATCATATTAATAAGCGAAATTTTGATATGAATATTAATTTGTGTAATTTCATACGAAAATATCAGGCAATAGAATAACTTGTTTTTATTCAAAGTCTCTGAAATTCGGACCTTGGTAATTACGACACTAAATCATTAATAAAAACAGAAATATTCAAGAAAACTTTCCAAATAACCCTAAGCAAACCCCATTACGGGTTCCGCCGATGGAAAGTTCCTTTGACATTCCGAAATTTGAGTTTCCTCTAAAAGAAAACTTTAATTGGACTTTCTAAGGCTTGTCAAGGTTCGAATTTCGTTACTCCAGGTAAACTTCGAATCTGAACTTGGAGGATTTCATTGCTTTAATAGGAATGAGTAATTTGTTTTATATTGCCTCTACTTCTGGCTCTGTTCGCGTTGGTGTTCGGAGATTTTTTTGACGGGCCTATTGGCTCAGTTAGTAGTGACCCTGCCTTCTGAGTCGGAGGTTGCGGGTTCGATCCTCTCTGGGGCCAACATTTGTGTGCAAAAACATGTCTGTTGGCTTCGTGTCTGGTCGTTTAATATTTAATATTATTTAAGTACGTTTATCAGGTGTTTAGTACCCAAAGTACAGGCCCTGCCTACTTTGGGTCTAAATAACCGTGTGTGAATTGTGTGCCACAATTTATTATTGTTATTATTTTAACATACAAAAATACAAATCTTTCCTTTTTATAATAATACTAGCGACCCGCGCCGACTTCGCACGGGTGCAATATACTAAAACCTTCCTCTTGAATCACTCTATCTATTACAAAAACCGCGTCAAAATCATTTGCGTAGTTTTAAAGATTTAAGCATACATAGGGACATAGGGATATAGGGACATAGAAAGCGACTTTGTTTTATACTATGTAGTGATTAGTATAGATATAGAAGTATAGATAATAATTTATTTCCATCTCCATATCTTATATTTCTTTATTAATTTGAATTTCACATGTTATCCTAAGTGCCTATAATATTTTTCAAATGTCAATAAAATGTTACTAATGTTATTGAAAACTACCCAAATATCATTATGAACGCATTACAAAATCCTTTTGTATTATCAAGAAGTGTACTCAAAGCATTAGGGTAATTACCACCAAACTCCATAATCTACAATCGACTCGCTAAGCTATATAACTTGAGGTAAGTATAACTTAGCCGATTTAACAAACAGATTAATCAATTAGACGGTATTCGCATTCCGGGTGGCGTCTCGGAAATTAGTTGTGAATAACAGCTATGTGAGGGGGGAACTAAGCTCGGTGCGGAATAGAATTTAGAACGATATTGTGCATGGCTGTTTTGTTTTGTCTGTCTGTAGTCTAGTTATTATACGAAGAGTCGAGCTCTATTTTCAACCGACTTCAAAAAAGGGGGAGGTTCTCAATTTGACACGTATGTTTTTTTTTTGTGAGCTGTGATAGCCATACGGTTAAAGAGCCCGCTTCTCATGATGATAATCTGTGAGACTCGTATGTGCTGTATCAATGAAAAAAAAATAAAAAGAAAAAAATATCACGCCTTTCATCCCCGAGGGGGTAGGCAGAGGTATTCCATTACTGGATATACCCAGAGCAGTGATAGCCCTTACGGTTAAAGAGCCGGCCGAAAAGCAGTGAGGCTCGAGTTCGAATCCTGGCATGTACCAATGAGTTTTTCAAAAACTTACGTACATATTTGTCACTAGCTCGACGGTGAAGGAAAACATCGTGAGGAAACCGCAGGTCTCAAAATTAATTCTGAGACATGTGTAAATAGACCAGGTCCGGCGATGGGCTCACCACCTATCACGTTTAGGGGTCCAATGTATCTCGTGAAATGTAGGTATATCCAGTAATGGAATACCTCTGCCTACCCCCTCGGGGATGAAAGGCGTGAGATTATTTATTTATTTTGTTTTATGGATATACCCACATTTCACGAGATATATTGGACCCTTAAACGTCCAATGAGTTTTTCAAAAATCGGTTGGCGCGATATTGAGTTATTCGTCCATTTGTCGCACACATACTTAATGCCTGCGGGTTTCCTCACGATGTTTCCCTTTACCGTTGAGTCAGTGATAATTATGTACTTTTTTTCAGATAACATGTTTTTGAAAAACAACTTTATATATTTATAATATTAGTACTTATAAGCAGATATAGACAGTTAAATAATGTTTAATACGCAATTGGTGATGTAAAAATGACGACAATAATTAGATTCAATGGATATTTAAAAGAATGTTCGGAGAAAATGGTCATTACAGCTTTAAATCGTTCGCAAAGTGCTCGAAGCATGTAATTAAGTTTGGTCAACACACTTTACCATAATACAAACTCTAATGCAAGGGAACAAAACGGAATTTAGGATTTTTTCTAATGGTGCAATAAGTATGCTCAGTGAATCGATCTAATAAATTATGAGCCGTAGAGAAATGAAACATCATTGTAGAAAGTTACTGGAAGTTATATTACTAGACTCAACAAGTAATTTACAACTCTTTATTTTACACAAATATTAGATATGTGGTGAGTTAAACTGTAACAAAGCTATTATAATATGTGGTCTCACCGCTTTAAGCGATTTTTCCCAGACAACTTTAGTGTGGTAGTAGGTAACTAGATAAACAGATAATGGTAGGTATTTTACTAACTTTTACAGTGTTGGTATATAGATACCTACATATCAGTGACTCACTAGTTTAAATACAAAGTATTTTTTTCTTTGCAAACAACCCTTAGCTTTTGTACGGCACGCGTTGAAATAAATCAAATGGTTAGGGGTTTACAGTAACCATTAAGGAACTCTAATATCCTCCTCCATCATCAGACACAGCTCGATGGCACCATAATATTGAAAAAAAGTTACTTAAGTATGCATAAAAACTCAAGCAGCAAGACTAGTAGTACACTAGTGTTTGTTTTTTTTTATTTATATACGAACAATTCGTTCATTATTATATATACCTACATATATATTTTTAATTATAAATAATGTTCACTTCTAGGAATTTATGTCAAAGATATCGTATTTATAATTTGGTACAAAGAAACGTAATTATATGGCTATTAAGAAATTAAAACACGGGTTACAAGAGTCGTTACAGCACAATTACACTGTAGAGATTTGGGTGTGTTTTATTGCATAACGTAGTCACAATTTCAAGTAACTTAAGATGAAAAATATAAAACAGAGGGATCAAGTTTATGGATATATAAAATCTCACATCTCATTTCCATCGGGGTAAGCAGAGACAAGACTGCTACTTGCAGCAAACTTAACCGATCTCCCATTTCATCCATATCCATCAAACAACATCATACTCTTCGGTTTCGAGTTTGTTTGTTTTTAACTTTTGTATCAGCACCACAGGGTATACAAATTTGACCTGTATAAGTCAGACTGCGAAATTTACTAAGGCTGATTTCATCTTACGCGGGGTAAGCCCTTGTAAGCCTTATTACTGACTAGCAGTTCTGTTCTGTTTCACCCGCATAGTTTCCGTTCCTGTAGGAATACGGGAATAAAATATATGTGACTCAGGGATCTTCTAGCTTTTCATTGGTAAAGAATTTTTAAAATCGACCCAGTAGTTTTTAAGTTTATTCGTAACAAACATACAAAATACAAATCTTTCCTCTTTATAATATTAGTAAAGAAGTATAGATTGTACTTAACAATAATTTCACTTTTTAACCGCAATAAATGGGTGATTGGGTTGATTAAATACTCCATAGAATCCCAATTAATGAATGGAGGACTGATTCCACTGGAGCAGACTGGACCAGAGCCAACGAATGAACGAATGAATGAAACTGATTCTAGAATCTGGGGCATACCGGACCAAATCGAACCAGAACGTTACCGTGCCGTATCGATTAGCACTAGTAAAGTAATCCAATGCCGTTGTTTCGTTTATTGCATCCCTGTGTGGATGCAAAATGCCAGATAACTCGGGTTTCACGGTGCCATGGGAATTCGATGAAAACTGTATGCGGATTAAGCTATTAGAGGTGCTCAGATTCGGTATTCACTACGGGCTCTGGAAATCGTACATACATGATCACGCTTTTTCGCGAAGGGGTAGGCAGAGACAACAGCCCGCCAACTACTACGATCCTTGCATACCTCTCGCGCCACATCCACATCCATCAATCGGTTCATACAAGCTCGTCGGTTTCCGGTAGGTACTCTTTATTTGAAAATCATAATAATAATTCATGCATTCTAAAATTCAAGCACGATATACAACCCATCAGGTCTATTTTCATTCGGGGTCAGGACACCAGTTTGTTCCAAAATAAAAGTGATATTAGCCGGACCCCAATGGATAAAATAAGTAATTTTCAAGTCAAAATAAGTCGAAGGTAAATAATAAATAAATTACTTACGCGGTTGTTTAGTCCTAAACTAGGCAGGGCCTGTCCGGGTAGTAAACAACTGATAGACATACTTAAATAAATATTAAACTACCAGACACGAAGCCAACAGACATATTCATGAACACAAATGTTGGTCCCGAGCTTGGATCGAACCCGCGACCTCCGGCTCAGAAGGCAGGGTCACTACCAACTGAGCCAACAGACCCGTCAAGGTAAAAACCTTTATAGTATAAGTAAAAGTGGAATGAAAATTGCAGCTCATCAGTGTACCTATTCTTATCTAAATCTATACTCAGTTTATTGTTATTTTTAACTAACGGATGACGTTCCGTACCCAAATTACCCGTATTCCGTATTACTAAGACTCCACTGTTCGTCCGTCACCAGGCTATCCCATGAGCCGTGATAGTTATACAGTTAGAATTTTAACAGATGATGTATTTACCCCTATAAGAATAAATACTAAAAAACAGAATGAAATAAAAATTTATGGGGGCTTACATAAATTATTTTTTCGGAAAAATTTAACACATATTTTAAAAGGCTGAAATCAATTACGTAGTCGATACTGAACAAACAAATTTCAGGTATTGCGCTTATTCTGTTACATATTGTAGATTACCATAAAAATCTGTTGACATACCTACATAGCATAAAACAAAGTCGCTTTCTCTGTCCCTATATCCCTATGTATGCTTAAATATTTAATGATGCGATTGTTTTTAATAGATAGAGTGATTCAAGAGGAAAGTTTTAGTACCTATTTAGCATTACACCCGTGCGAAGCCGGGTCGGGTCGCTAGTGTAGAATAATTCAAATTATAACAAAAACAGTGATAAAAGTAAACACTATGCCACCCGTGTGACAAACAAACATGAGTAAAAACTTACTATGGCGCGTTTAAAAAGCCATTACACGACAACATTAAGGTCAAATCGGATATTATAGTACTATTAACATTTTCTAATATTCAATATCACTAGCACGTAGGCACTCTTCATCTTATCCATACTAAGTATTTGTATTACTTTTACCCGCGGCTTCGCTCACCCCCTTAGGGGTAGATTTTTGCAAAATCCTTTCTTGGTGGATCCCAACACTGTATAAGCTATCTATCTGCAAAATTTCAAATCTCTAGATCCAGCGGTTTAGGCTGTGCGTTGATACATCACCAATCAGTCAGTCAGTTTATCATTTTATATATATAGATAGAAGATGAGTAAGTTTTATGTCAATAGGTTATAATCACTTTGTTTACCTCTAAATATTTATTGATTTCAAAACCTTTGATCAAGTAACAGGGAACTGATTACCTATTATTACTTATTTAGTGTCAATTTTGTGACACATTATTACGTGATTATTGAAATCTGTGATTGTGGGGTTCTTCTTCATCTTCTTTTAGGTGCTAATGGCTTTTCACGTTTTGGTGACTTTCGAAAATGTCCATCCATTAAAAAAAACTACGTGCGGAGAATGTAATATTCGAGCTTCCATAGATATTGAAAGTTGAATGGTTTTTGACAGTTAAAGCTGTGTAGTCGTTTTCAAAATTTTCTCGTAAATCTAACAATTCCATTTACAAATTATTATAAGTTATCATAAAATTTAAGAAGTCCATCAAAAGATTTTTTCAAAATAATTGAAGTAAGTAGGTATAAATACTAGTTTACAAGAGTTGTGAAAGTTTTCAATTTTTTTCCAGATACACAATACAATCTAGAATTTATAACATACCTACAGCTACGAGCTCTTAGACCATGAATCACAGAGACAATAGATTTTTAATTGTGTCTCGGTTCCAATTGAAACCGGCGGTTCTTAACTGATTAAGGTCGACGACCAAATTGATGTAGTAAAAATAATTACATTTGAAAACATGTAAGTATATTAATTTTAACCCTGGAGCCCTACACTGTTTGGCCAACCTAATTTTACTACAAGGGGTGCTGGAGAACCCCAATGTTTATGAGTCTAAATTTTTTTTAAATAAAACCAAGTTTCAAACTTATGTTATTTAATAGTATTAATTAGGATTCGAGATCATAAATCAACTTAAATATCTAGCTATTCTAATTAATTTGAGCCTTTGGCACACTTTAAGTTGATGTTCCAAAAAAAATAGAATTTTGCACTTGGTGCACTTGGTCTTGGACTTTCGGTCTTTATTTCTTGGACAGAAACCACAACGTCCCTGTGTGTAATGACTGAATGAACTTTGATCAGGTACAGGTTTCTTGAGGAGCCCGGAAATAATCTCTTTGATATCCCTCCTCAAACATGGCTTTTGCAGACGTTCTTCCAAATGTTCATTGATAAGTCCAAACCCCAATTTCTTTAAAAAAGTGACGAACTTTATGCCTAGCTTATTGTTTGCTTTTGAACATTTGTAAAGAACCCAGGAGTTTATTCCAATTGTATTTAAAAGTCCATAAAATATGCACATAGGCCAATAAAATAATAAAAAAAATATTAAGATTTTCCTACACCGGGGTGATAGGGCACCCCACGACACACGTACACACGTCTACAGAACACGGCTGTCGCCGCATAACTGGCCAATCATGAGCAGGTGATACCAAAGTAAAATACGTGGGCGCATAAACCTGTGCATTGAAAATAGAACGAATAAATAAAAAAACAAAATGCTATGGGGTGCTCCAGCACCCCGAGTAGGGCTCCAGGGTTAAAAACATGGATATTTTAGAGAAGCTTTTTTTTGACCGCCATTTTCTCAATCTTCCTACCGCAACGCCAAAGTTTATTTTTTTGTATGTCGTACCTAGTAGGAATGTTTCAAAGTTTTTTTTTAATGTCTTATCTTATAAGATAAAAAACAATTGACGGGATAGGAAGTGAACCATGGGAAATATCAAAAGTATCAATTAATAAATATAATATATCACAATAACGTTACACATTTGATACCATTAATTACACTGTTACCTTCCGTAACCCGAGGCGAAGTAGATACTAATAAAAAGTCGTAATTAAATCCGTCTCAATACATTTTCGTAGCCAACTTTTATTATGTTTTTAAATGCAGCATAGAAATTATATAAACAAAAATTTTGAAAAATACCAGTACCCAAAAATGTTTATCTGTTATTTTGTATTCTGTGGCCAGTAGCTCCAAAGTGTATTGTAATAGAATGATTTATTAAGTGGCTTGTACTGATGATATCTATTGTTTGGCATAACTCGCGCCAATATCGAGAATCAACTACATCTATCCCTTTCACTGCTTTCGAAAATTATGCGACAGATAGCTTTTTCACCCGCTGTCTATTATTTCCTTTATTGCGGGTTATACGTACCTTCTGTCAGCAAACTTATCTTTGCCTTCAATGAAAGTAGAAATTGAATCCTATTGAATAGCAATAAAGTTTATAATATCTACATCTGGTTGTTATTATTTTAAGTTAAGTTTTTCTGTAGCATATGAACGGTCTCATTATTGATTAGATTAATGATTGAGAGTATCGATTGTGTTTGTTCCTTTGAAGTTTTTCAATTGACCGTGCTATTGGAGGTAAGTGATGTTAGAGTTCTGCTTACTAACATGGTTTTAAAACTACGTATCACTTACTACACTTCTTTTGGGCATTTCGTAAATTTTACTTGATGGGACTTTAACGATTGTCCTAGCTTCAGTATAAACATTAAGTGAGAAAAGTCACTCATTGAAAAGTCACAGCTCATACCTATTAAAAGTCTTACAAAAATAGAAAACTAGCTAAGCCCAATATAAACTTGATATTTAATAAAAAAATGACATCCATTTTTAAATAGTTCTATGTAGTAAGTTAGTAAAGATCTTTTTTTTTCAAATCTATAGAACTTTACTACGGAACCCAAAGCGCAACAAACTTATCGGCTTTATAAATTATTTCTTCTTGGATAATTTTGTATCCGTTCGCTGTAAGGTATTCATAATATCATAGTACAGTTGTGATACATCGGTCCATTAATTACGAAACTGATCTTCATTGTTTCTTTAAACCATTATCTGATTTCAATCTGATTTTAAAAGTAGTAGCTGATAGATGTTTATGTGTTTCTTGCTCTAGTTAGGCGATTCAAGTATCATCATCAACCCGTAATAACCCACTGTTGAGCTAAGGGTCTTTCCTCACAAATGAGGATGTATAAGGCATAATCTCCGACGCAAGCCCACTGCGGATTGTGAGATGGTTTTAGGCCAGTGGCCACCTTACTGTCAGAATTAAAGCTACTCAAGGGTATCATGACTTAATTCCATTGTGCAACTCTAATTGACTTTTAGAATATTGAGAACTCTAATCTTACAAAAGATGTATGGGAGGCAATGATGATGTCGAAGTCAAACGTCAAAATATCTGAGATTCGGCTAATGTTCCCGCTGTCGCCAAATATGTACTTCGGTGTATCACGAATCATGGGCGAACTCACGGGCTTCTGTGGTTTGGCTCCTTCATCAGGTCCTTCGCCGAATCCCAACATGACTGCAACATGTGGCAGTGGCTATGTAGTTCGCCCTAGAACGAATATGAAGTTTGTACAACGCGAGATGAATATTTGCTCGATTATGCGGCCACAGTTGATTGAGAGACATTGATATCGGTTTTTTGGAGTTGTTGTAAAGGTAAGGTTCGGTAGTCAGGGCAAAGATACTAGGCCTAAGACATGATGAGGATGACGTTATTGAGCTCGGACGTTGCTAAAGCCCTTTTAAATCGAGGTTGTAATGAAACAGTGGGTTCTGGAGTTGTGATGTAGATTCGAAGTCGGTACATAAGGTACTTTGAAGAACTAGCAAAGATATTGATTAATGTAGCTACATCGATACCATCACGGTTATTTAAGTCGAATAGACATATTGGGACACCAGTGTACGGATAATTTGTTAAGGTGGTCTGATCACTGAGGTAGTAGCTGTACCAACTAATAAATGTTTAACGGTCTCGATTAATGGAAACGGTTTCCACACGTATTTCTATTCCATTTGCAGTACTCTACGACGTTAGATGCGAAAACTATTTAAACTTGTCACTCGTGGGAAAAAATATATCCCTAAAATGTAATTTTATAATTTAAATTGTACTACTGAAAGTGTGTGGTGAATGAAGTTTGCGTGTATGGAGTGTTTTTTACGTTGTCACGTACTACGGAGGGGTTTGGTATGTGGAGTGTTTTTCACGTTATCACTTATTTCGGAGGGAATTTTGATAGCTATCAATGAAAAAGAAGACGAAACAAAAAGAATAACAGAACTCTGAAGAGTGAAAAACTGACTTAAACTTATATGGTTTTCTCGTGGAGGCCATTGTCAGAACTGGACCAAATTGAACATATGGGAAGCCATAGCTTTAAAATAAAAAAAAAGAATCATTAAAATTGGTTCACCCAGTCGAAAGTTTTGAGGCAACAAACATAAAAAAAAAACAAAAACATACAGTCGCACTGAGAACCTCCTCCTTTTTTGAAGTCGGTTGAAAAGGTAAGACGAATAATAGTTCCATAGTAACATAAAAATTCAAACTCAAACTCAAAATTCTTTTATTTCATTAGGTATAAAAAATACACTTTGAAATGTCAATATAAACAAGGCACACTAAACTCGTCCATGAGGATTGGCTAAATGTAAACAGCAGCCCATCTCCACCGACGAGTTGCTGGTTCCAAATGCAGTACCCCGAGAAGAGCCAGCAAGAAACTCAAGGGCAGCTCTTTTTAGTCTCATGTCTTACTAGTAAATATGGTTCACAATAATAATTATAATGAATAGCCTTACATAGCGCTGAGTCGGTTAAACCCATGCATTTTGATCTACTAAGTAGTCGGTAATTTGTTTGTTTGAATGTTTGCTTAACTATTGTTTTAAATTTGTCAAGAGGCAAATTTTGTAATGCAATAGGAATCTTATAGTAAAAGCGTATACATTGACCCTTATATGATTTGGTAACTTTAGATAATCGACTAACATAAGCAGCCAGTTCATTCTTATTTCTAGTGTTTATACAATGTCTGTCACTATTTTTTTTGTAAAGTGATATATTCTTTTTAACATACAATACGTTTTCGTAAATATACTATGACGCCAGTGTCAGTATATTAATTTCCTTGAATTTTTCCTTTAGAGACATCCTAGACCCCATTTTATAAATTGCTAGAATGGCTCGTTTCTACAAAATAAATATTCTCTGAACATCAACAGCATATCCCCACAGTAGAATGCCATATGACATCAAGCTGTGGAAGTAGCTGAAATAGACAATTCGAAAAAAACACCGCGTTTTATATTTTATTCCCAATCGTTGATAACTTCTGGTTTATTTTCAAAACCTGATGATATTCCATTCCCAATCTTTGATAACTTCTGAGTTAGACCGTTTCACCGTTCGACCTCAGCAAATGTCCCATAGTCGTTATTCACGCATTCACCTCTTTATTGACTTTGCAACCGACCGGCCACCATCGGAAATTGCATCCACGGGCAGCGCGAATGGAATCACAATAGGATATTCTATTAGCACGAGCCTGGGAGCTATTAACTGAGGATTACGTACGGTCGGCAGCACATCATGTTTATGACGACACTTAAGTTAACAGCCATAATTCTTTTATTTTTGCTAAATAAAAACCAGTTTTGTTTTTAGAAGCCTAGACAAAGATAATCACGGCAAGCGAAACGGTAACGAAACTGAAAATTAGGACATTTAAATAGTTACCAACCCGAGTCTAGTCTTTCACCAGTGGCACCCACCGACCCGGGGGCCAATTCCACTAAATGTCAACGGTTATAGTTAGATAACAATTTCATGTCAATGGTCAGTCAATGGTGTTATTTTGGCACTTTTCAGAGCAAATAATACCATCAACTGACCATTGACATGTCATTGTCATCCAACTGTAATCGTTGACATTTAGTAAAATTGGCCCCTTGGTCATTTCACGTGATAAGAGTAGGTACCTATTCATGCTAATAAATATATCAGATCTCATCTATGCCTTTTTAATGAGTTTAGGATAGCTAGTTAACAAACTGAGCATCGACTCAAGTGTTGTAATTAGTTTTTTAAATGTAAGCAGTCGTATTTGTATATTATATACGTATTGTTGACGAGTTTTACTTTACGTAGGAACTTACAAACAGGTGTAATACGACGGTGAAGAAAAACATCATGAGGAAACCCGGACGCCCCAGAATTGGCTTTATGGCATGGTGTAACACATTATTAGTCCGACTATCGGTTCGCGACCTGTCACGGGATTCCGAAAATACTCTGGTGACTTGCTAACTCCCTTGAGAATATAGCGTAAGTGTTGAATCAAGTGCTTTCATCTTAATACCCTAAACGAGTATTTATATGTATGTAGATATAAGAAATGCTCGTTTGTTAAGGGTAATAGGTGGTAATAGATATCTATCTATATACATACAAGATAATATATACATCTATATTTCGGTTCTGGCATATACCAATGAGTTTTTCAAAACTTATGTACATATTTATCACTAGCTCGACGGTGAAGGAATACATCGTGAGGAAACCCGCAGGTCTCAGAATTAATTCTGAAACATGTGTAAACAGACCCGGTCCGGCGATGGGCTCACCACCTATCACGTTTAGGGGTCCAATGTATCTCGTGAAATGTGGGTATATCCATTATCCAGTAATGGAATACCTCTGCCTACCCCCTCGGGGATGAAAGGCGTGAGATTTTTTTATTTTTTTTTATTTAAGATTTATATTTCGGTTATCTCGAAAACGAAAACTTTGTGTACGGATACAGTTTTGCATTTTAAGTTCAACTGCATAGTTGTATTTCCTGTAAAAACGTAATTATACACAAAAAATATTTTTCAATAATACAGACACTCACCGACAGATGGCGTTGCACTGGTGTTAGAACGAGCAAAGGTCGGCCTCCCAGACACTGCAAATAAAATCGCTTAGTTTGCCACGGTAAATACTGATTTTCATCATCGCCATGACATCTGTCAAAAATCGAATACACACTCGGATACACAGATTAAACATAGCCAGTAAAATATAATAGGGAATGTCCTATTATATTTTAATCACTTTGGCCAGACTAATTTCTTACGATACATCAGATTTGAGACAGGCAAGGTACGTCGACTTGGGTAGTCTATCTTTAAGAGAGATTCAGGGCTGTGGCAAATACATTATATCCCCGATTTTGCCTGCAGTCGGAAAGAGGAAACACAAATAAAGGGAAGTCGACACAAAGAAATCTGTGCCCAGATGGCAGGCGATTGCCAGTACGAGGGGCAATTTGGGAAATTATCCCTTTCCGCCCCATTCCGCGTAGCGTGCGGCTCTTTCTTGTCATTACCGCGTATAATTTGAAAAATATTGTTTTTTAATATTCTCTGTTCTTATATAATATCTAGCTGGCTAGCTAACTAGCAGTTTTGCTTTTACTTAATTAAGATTTTGGGTAATAAAATGATATTTTAGTTAAAAATAAGTCTTAGTCACACTTATTTAGGTCAGAAGTGCACGATAAGCTAGCAAGGACGAATAAAAATTTTGTAAAGATTATTTTTTTCCATATTTTACTCTAAAATAAATTAAAAAAAATGTGTAACACAATATGTTTAACTTTTGTTTAGTAACATTCAATCGAGTCTCAATCAAGTTTCAGTTGAGCTTCCTTCATCAACAGATTCAATTCAAGAGGCGCATTGAGGTTGCTTTCAAGCTATATAAGAACTTTCTTAGTCTACCCTTGAAGTAATCGCTTAGCAGCAACTACACGTTGTGGAATTTTACGCTAGTGAAATCTATCACTGGTTCCGTTGCCTGCTTACATTTTTGTATATAAATATACGCTAAAACCGTATACATCGTTTTTGTTTACGTCAACGTCGTTCCACCCCAGTCACCCTCGACGCTACTACCGAGTTTCTTTTTTACCACTTTGTCAAGAGAATTCCTTAAAATATTAACTTCAGAAGATCAGAATTAATTGATGAAGCATAAATAACCATTTCATTAAAATTACCGAATGTGCAAAAGGAAATGCAGTTCGGATTAGTGAATCCAATACGTATATCACTGTGATTGAACATAGAAAAGTGATGTACCTTGTGATGTTTTATCGATTTATTTTGTGAAATATGAAATATCGGGACACCGAATTGCTTTGACTTTAATTCTTTTCAATGATTAGTTTTGTAAATACTTTGTTCTTCAAAAGTTATCATTAAAGGAAGAGTGGAAACTAATTTAGTTTTATAAGGTTGGATTCGTCTAACAAAGAGTAAAGCTTAGATTTTAGAGCAAATGCCGTACTGTTTTTGCAATTGATTTTACTTATATAAAAGCCAAAAACGACTTAATTCCTAATTTATCACGAAATAATTTCAGAGATTTGGTAACATAAAATTTGACAGGTAGCGTGGGCAACGCCGACGGAAGCCTGCCAGGTTTGCTCTACGTTAGGCGAATCGGACTTGGGGCAACTTACGATTATATTATTTTGGTAAAATATATTTTTTAAAAGCTTTTATTTATTATATCTTCGCTTACAATTAACTTATATGTGAGTACTTTATTTTTATTGCTATTAATCAACTATCACACAGCTTTTTATGATCATTCCATTGAAGCAAGATTAAAACCAACCGAATAATCACACATAAATTACAATCAAAATTAATATAGTCTCGTGTTACAATCTTCATGGACGAGTTTAAAGTGGATTGTTATTACACTATTGAAATTTCTAGGTATACTAATTATTGTACATACAGAAATAAAATATATTATCGATAAATTCGAATAATTTATCGATAACTCACTTTAAGTACTCTCATCACTACTCAGACCGCAGGTGTGGCGCTTGCATTACATCACTCGCATAGCATATGATAACGAGGAATGTCGATATTTCCATTCCGTTTGATATCGACTAGTAACACAACTCTATCGGTTTTCATTGGAGATCGAATGAAAATACGCCATTGCTGGAATTTTTGTGGTTATTCCAAGTATTAGTTTTCAATTTGACGGCAAAATAACAGTATTTCTTATTGTTAATTAACTTAAAGTTTACTTGGGAGAATACCGAAAAAGCTGTTTTAAAACCATAATGGGTTCGATTCTGCTTTACAGCGACTGAACGTATTTTAGTTTACTCATGTCATTTTCTTTCTCCTAGAAAAGAAACGAGACGAGAGATATTTAGTCCTGTCAAATTAAAATCCTGTCAACTAAGGCATTTCATATCGTGTTTAGTGCATAAGTGCAGTCACGACTAAAATATAGCCTCTGACAGGACTAATTTCGGTAGGTTATGTTCTATCCTTTTTATTTTTTTGAAGTTAGACAAAGACAAGACTAAACTAAAATAAGTTTAGTCGGTGTAAAGCAGAATCGTCCCCGTGATGAATCATCGTTCGTCATTGTTATTATTTTACAGTAAATGCTTTTGCAAATTCGTAAAAAAATGCAAATTGGTTTGGTATTTTTTTACGACTAGCTGTCTGCCTGACTCAAACACTCTTTAGGAATGCTTTTATTATTAGTTAATATGCTACTATTACCGCTTCTAATATCTCAATAACACCCCCGAGTGGCGTTAGGTTGATAATAATCACTGCTAGAATGTGTTTTATCAAATAGTTCCTATGCAGTCATGTTGGCTCCCCTGTCTCTCAACAAACACGCTAAGAACACACGCATGCAACACTTATTTGCAAGACTGCCACCATAACGGCATAAGAACTACATATTTGAAATGCATTCTAGTAGTACCAACATGTAGATGTTAAGATAGGGTTGCTAACCGTCCTGTTTTCCCTGGACATGTCCTAGTATTTGCAGTGTCCTGGGATGTCCGGCATAGTTTTAAACAGCGTCCTGGGTTTCTATACCACCCTCATAAGGTCAAATATTTTAAATTTGCAAGCCAGTTTAACAATTCTTATTCTCGCAAGTGTTCGTGCTGCTTCTAAACAAAGGCGCAACGTTCCACTTGGTGATATATCTTTCCATTACTGCGTCCTGTTGTTAGACTGAATTGTCCTAGTTTTTCTAACTTCAAATCCTAGAGTTTTTAAAGGAGACATTCCATCTTGGGCCTGTACATTGTATACCAGCGTGAAAAATAGAGAAAAATATATTGACTATGAGAAAAATATTTAAAAAAATCATTTCCATGTATTTAACTGCCACAAAAGTAATTTTACTTCGATGATGATCCATGGAATCATATTGAAATAATACTATTTCTAACCTCAAACCCAATTTCCATGTTATTGTAAATTAGTCCGTCAAAATAATGTCAATTGTCATTTTACCGGGGTCAGGTCGCCATTTTTTTTCCGTAGTCGCGTTGCCAGTTTCGTGAAAATTAAAGTTTATTGTGCAACGAAACTAGACAAATATGACCAAAATCATGAACAAAAGTATATATTTTATGCTATTTACCTATTTACATTTACTTATCTAAGAAACTGGTGTACATGGTGCAGGCCCAGTCTCCATACATTCCTGAAACGTCTCCTTTGGGGTTGGAGACCCTATGTTAAGAACAACGAAGCGGGCCCATAATCGGGTATTGGATTTTCTCGGGGAGATGTAGTACTAGGAAGAGTTTTCATATACTTGAGAGAAAGATTGAATTTAAATAAATAAACATTACTATCTACTATCAATGTGTGTAGGAAAAAATCCAATAATCTGTAGATCAGACAAAATACGCAAAGCGACGACAAACACAATCGAATTAATTAGAAAAGTGGCCCGGTAACCCGAGAGTGATTGTCACGGATCCGTTTAATGATCCCATTTGTTCTTTAAACACTTCACGTGACACACACACAACAAGATTGGAGAATATATTTCTACTATGTTGTCCACTGCTGGACTTATACTTTATATCTCGATATTAGAATCCAACAATGCATGATGTGGACGTCTTGCATAGCAATTGATGTAATGTCCCTGCATTGCCCATTGTAACTTCAACTGGGCTAAGTCGTGAAGGTCGCAGGCTATTTTTATTTATTTTTTAGCTCTTAAAAATGTATTGTGTATCTTAAAAATGTGTGTAAGTATTTTCTATTCTTGTTTAATTTATTTAATATAATATATTATGTATATATTTATACCTATAAGGTAAACGCAGCTATTACCGACCCCCTTAAGCAAGTTTTGAAATTGATTATTAGAATTAAGGGTAGTGGTTGCAAACACACCAGATTTTTTTATTTTATATTTAAATATGGATTGTATATTTTATATTTATATTTTCATTTGTTTATAAATATCATGTATGTATCATGTTTCATTGAAAAAATAATCAAAGGATTGTTGAAGTCAATTGTTTCTATTACCGACCCACCCGAAACGCTCTGAAGCTATTACCGATTTTTATGAATCTAACACCGACCCTTAAGTAAATAAAGCATACTTTTTTCACAGAATACCTACCTACACGTTCGATTATCAAAATAATTATTAATTTGAGCGAAATATCGCTTTCCCACAATATCCCGTTTTCGAAATGTCGCGTTTACTTTTATTTGCTTCTCATTTTTGTACTTGATTCATTACAATAATTATAGTTACTAAAATAATCAGAAAATGTAGATAAACTTGATTTTAAACTTTTTGGCGGGAATCCGAAGAGGGACGTCATGTTTTTTGTATAATTTTCATTTTGCTGTGTATTTCGGGTTTTGACTCATCATAATAGTGAAAGTTATTTATGTGGCAAGTGTCCGTGAAAGTGTGCAGTGAATGGGAAATTCGATAAAATGCGAGATATGGACATTTTTGGATAGCCTCAAGAAGTCACAATGAAGTCTTCAGTAAAAATGCTATTATTTTACTGTTGATAACTAAGTTAAGAATGTAGAAAGTGTTGAAGACACTGTATTTTTGTGCATGGACTCTGAAGCAGAGCCATTTACTCCAGGATATCATTAACTAATGACGAGGCTGCATGGTGTAATGCCTTTGCCTACCCTGTAAGGGGTGAAAAAAAATTAATACCAACCAAACCAACATGATATTCATTGTTATGTAGATTTCTTCTTCTACTTCTAGTGCCCATGCTTTCCAACTAATCGCAGTGAAGCTTGGAATGCTTGTGGATTCTTTAAAAGATTGTTTTCACATTTGGACCTCAATAAAAATAAAGGTATTGATTTCTCGGTGGACATAAATGAAATTTTAGTAATATAAGAAAATTGACTTTAATAGAAATGGTAAATAGAATAACATTCATTAAATCAAATTGAGAACATAGGTCGTGTATTGTTATCTTGCGCCGCAGGAAACCTGCTGCTTGGCCAGCTAGTGCAAACCATAGCCTTTCTTTCTAATTGATTAGCCTGCTTAATAGTAATTACTTCTTAAAACAATGTCAATGCTGTTACTTCACAATGCAGTTCCATGTAGTGCCGTTAAAGGAGATTGGTCCTAGTGTCATTTGTGTTTGACACAGAGGATCACTGAATCACCTGAAACATAAATATTCACTATCAAAATTCAGAGACAATTTTGTAAATGTGTAGATGTTAATAAAATAAAAACACACTGTTTTATTTTCAGCACAGATTTTTTCAAGTTGGGATAGCGGCTGGTGCTTTTACACACATGAATCATAATTTGCTCCACCGTGGCTAGCACTAATACTTTATACTATTTAAGTCAGAGTGACAAACCTGAAAATAAAAGTAAAAACATGTAAATATATAATTTACATGTTTTGAATAAAAATAATTAGACAATTTTATTTCAAAATAACTTAAACCCTTTTTTTTATTTGCCAAAAAGCCTATAATTTTTTTTCGAACTTCCCAAGTTTAGCGCAGCCGAAGGTGAGGGTTGACTGTCGGAACAAGTTGCAATGACGGTTCCGCACGTGTACTTAATAACTATTTTTAATACAGTTGCGAAAAAATTAAGCAATTTAATAAAATAATAAAAATACAATAAACCCAACTAACATTTTTGGAAAATCGCGCCAACCGTAAAAGATTAAAAGCAGAGGTTTTTTTGTTTTCTTCACCCATTCTGGGTAGGCAAAGGATATATACAGCCAAGTCTTCAGTAGATTTTTTTTATGGATATGAAATGAAAATGAAATTTAATGACATTAAATTAAATTAAACCTAACCTAACTCATTGAATCAAATCATTATATTAAAACAAATTAGTAGCTTTACTTTTAGACATTACATACCGTTAATCAAAAAATACCAATTAATCGGTATAGAATCGGTGATAGCTTCTCTTTGTTGCAATTTCCGATTCATATGGATCGTTAATTAGTGTTAAATAAAAAAATGAACAAATCTTTTACCGAGCCACGAAAAATAATCGATATTAATTGTAATATATTTCCCTATCCGTTTTAATACAATAATTTATTGATTTAGTCCTAAACTATAAATCATTAACCCATTTTCATATAAATGCGAAGAAAACTCTAAGTAGTTTCTTTCATACCCCATATCTAAATGTTTAATAATGCGTGGCAGTTTATCGCGGAAAAACAAGTTTATAGTATAATATGGAGTATGTCGCTAATAGATGCTTATAATTTTAGAATACTAAAGATTGAAATGGTGTTATAAAAACTTGTTTAATTATTATAAGCATTAAAGAAAAAGGGAAAAAATAAAGAATAACCTCTCAGCCATTGCCGATCTATGGGTCGGTAATGACTGCACTACTGAAATGCACTGCTGCTATTGCCGTTCTATTTTAATTTCAAAAATACTTTTTGAAATCCTTTAAAACACAATAATTTAGTTGCGAAATGTGGAATATACAAATAAAGGAATATGTTGAGTTATTCAGAATAAACTTAACGTAAATATTTATATATAAAATATCTTGAGCAAAAAAATTGAGTACTTACTTGAGGAAGTAAGGGTTAGTATGACACGTTCGGCGCACTCGCTACGTTCACAGAAACTAACGTATTTGGTCACATTCCCGTGTACCTACGTACATTAACACCAGTAAATTAATTAGGAAACATACAAACATGTGTGTATATTATACTCTCTTGTGACTCAAATCGTTCCAAACCGATAAAAATAAGAATAAGCTGAATGGGTCGGCAATACCTGCAGATTTTAGATGGGTCGTTGATAGCTGCGTTTACCTTATATTTATTTACGTAATAGTATGTAACATTATGTTCAATAATATATAGTGCACCGTCTACCCTAGTTCTAATCTCGCAGTTTCATCCATTCTAAGGTTGTCTGGAACAGATCGCTAAAAGCGATAAGACCGCCCATTGTACACAGTTAATGTTGGTATCCATATTGTGTTGTTTTTGGTGTACAATAAAGAATTTTTGTATTGTATTGTATCGTGAACAAATAAAATAATCAAATTCAATGTTCAGTAGACGTTATTCCAGTATCTCTTGAATAGAAAAGACGAACACAGGACACTGAATGTTCTAGGAATCTTACTATTATTATAGCTTGTTATTATTGCTTAGTAAGATAATTTGTTTTGCAGACAGTATTTACCTATCACGTTACGTTTATACAATATGTAACATAATGAGCGCCATTCCTAAAATTAGTTTGTTCAGTATTGACTACTTAATCGATTTTAACTATTTTTAATATGTGTAAATTTGTTTTCGAAAAATGAATTTGCATAGCTGAATTTAGTGCTCTACCTATATGTAAATCGTACTACGAGTATTATTGCTCTTTATTTGAGAAAATTGGTAGATAGAACTAAAGTACGAAGCCATAATTTTTTTTATATCATTATACTAATTGGGGTATATTATGAGGAATTGCGCTTATTCAATTACGCGTTATATATTGTTTATCATTCACCAGTACAGTTCCCGTTCCCGTATGAGTACGAGATTAAAATATAGCATAGGTTACTCAGGGACATTCTAGCTTTCATGAAATTTCTTGCTTTGGTAAAAGAATTTGTAAAATCGGTTCAGTAGTTTTTGAGTTTATTCATCACAAACATATAAAAATACAAAATCTTCGATAATATTAGTATAGATAGCCCATCTATACTAATACTCTTGACCCCAAACTAGTCTGAGGGCAAAAACGGGGCGATGAGACAAGCTTGCCCACTGCGCTGTTAACCACGTTTCAGCCCACCACCTTTAGGGATCCATAAAATACACTAGTGAAACGGAGGTATTTTCAGAAATGGAATACTTCTGCCTACCCCCTGGGGGGTAAAGGGCGTGATATTTTTTGAATTTTAAAGCCTCTAACTAACACTATGCCTTCTGTTCAAGCATCGGGTTACCGCAGGTGCAAGATAACAATAGGTATATAAAATGTATATATTTTGCAGAAATGTTACCAGACTGGACTGTCTTTTTATTTATCCTACTATCAGTACATAGTTTAAAACAAAGTCGCTTTCTCTGTCCCTATATCCCTGTTTCCATGAAGCGCTCGTAGCCCTGCGGTGCCAGTGTGTTTGTAACGATCATACTGGTTAAGCAAAGTTGGGCGCGGTCAGTCAGTGGATGGGTGATCGCCTAGTGGCATTTATATTACGAGCGCTTCCGTGTTTCGGAAGGCACGATAAATTGTTGGTCCCGGTTTTCGTTGTGTTTACGCACAATGGAAGTCGTTAAACCATGTCAGATACCCTTGGGTGGCTTGAAAAATTCTGACTGTTAAGTGGCCACTAGCTTAACACCATCTCCCAATCTCCGCGGTGGGCTCGCGTGGGAGATTATAGCCCATACTTCCTCATGTCTGTGGAAAGACCCTTAGCTCAGCAGTGGGCTGTTACGGGTTGATGATGATGATGATGATGATGATATCCCTATTTCCATATGTCCCTTTGTATGCTTAAATCTTTAAAACTACGAAATGGATTTAGATGTAGTTTTTTTTAATAGATAGAGTGATTCAATAGGAAGGTTTTAGTGTTAGCATTGCACCCGTGCAAAGCCGGGGCGGGTCGCTAGTAATATTATAAACGCGCAAGTTTGTATGGATGGATGTTTGTTCCTCTTTCACGCAAAAATTACTGAACAGATGTTGATGAAACTTTACAGTTATATATCTTATCTTAGTTATAATCAGAATAACACATAGGCTATACTTTATATTCGCAGAATTAATACATAATTCCTTTCAATTCAAAAGAAGGGAAACAGAGTAATTGATGTGGATAATCTTTTCAATCAAGGCAATTATGGAACTATTAATAGGGGTGCACTTACGTGGTAGAATTGTGCATAGTATTAATGATTTCCGCTGTTAGATAGACGGTTGGCCGGATGAGGCTGTGCTGCATTATTAAGTCATGTTATACCTTTGAGTATTAAACCAACAGGAGACGTCACGCGCACTAGTTCCTTTGCAAAAAAGTCTGCCAATTTCTGCGGGGGGGACGAGGAAACAAACACAAATAATGTTGAAGCAAACGCATTTTTTGACAAACCAATTAAACGCTAGCTTGAACTAGATGCACACAAATACATTCATCAATCCAACCCGGTGTGCGCGTTGACCGACACTTTTTTTTGGCAGAGGGGAACGCCTGTCAGTGGCGTCTCCGGTTGGTTTAATACTCAAAGTGTTATACACTTGAACTCGTGTAAAAGCTTTACATTAATTTATATTATAGTACTCTGCCAACAGTAACTAGTGAGCTACTGAAATAACTTGAGGGCAAAATATAATAGTACATTTTAGAGTGTGATAGTATGAATATTTTTTTTACTATTTCTATTCCAAGAAATTAAAGCAAAATTTTCTAAACTTTCGAAGAAAAGAATTTCGAAGAGAAGAAGCTCATATTTTAAAATCTAGTAGCTTTTCCTCTCGATTTCACTCGTAATTCCCGTTCTCGTGGGAAAATTATAGGCCAAGTTCTCCCAGAAAAGTAAGCTTTCAATTGGTAAAAATATTTTTATAAATCATTTCAATACAACATACAATCTAAAAATATAATCTTTCTTCTTTTTAATATTAGTGCAGATTACAAAAAGCTCAAGTGCTTGATTAATTTTTTAAGACAAAAGACACCTAAGGAAAGCTCTTATCGCACGAGTATCAAGAGCTAAATTCGCAACGGAAAAACAACACCAAAAACAAAAACCCTAATTACTGTTCGGAACACGTACCGGACAAAACATGGCAGTAATTTTTTCAAGTAACGATTGCGATTTGACATTTATTGTGGCATTAAGGAGAGCAATACTCGTATCACAAATACGGGCGGCCATTTCGCGCACGAGGTGAATTCATAAAATGGCCGCCTCACGGACGATGACAGCCGTCGGTTTAATGCCATTATTTTTAATTTCGCCCGCCATTTTGCGCTAAGACGTTTTTTGTGCTTAATAAAAAAGATTTAGTTACATGAGTCTGGGGTTTTCTTTGTTAAATATGTAGTTTTAGTTTTTCAAATAAAAATTCTTGAAGATAGTATGATAAGTGACAATGTAAGACGAGAACGTCTGCAAGTTATGAAACTGTGTTTATAGATATACCCTCAATTAAATACAATTAACGAAAGACACCTTGAAATTTCAGAGAGCCGAAAGTTCTGAGATAACAAACAAAAAAAAACCATACGTATCGAATTGAGAACCTCCTCCTTTTTTTGAAGTCGGTTGAAAAGAGAAAAGTCATGATTAATCCTTGAAAAGTAGAGCAGTATTCAAACCAAGTGAAGAGTACGTAAAATCTTAAAGAGCCAGCACTCATTTCCTTTGACACGTCCATGCTTTGACATTGCAAACGTGAAGACATGGGGTATAATTATATATAGTTCAAGGCAGGTCGAGAATGCAAATGAGAATGTATTATACGGTTATTGCATTTTTAAATTACGACTATGCAATTAGGCTTTCGTGTTAGTGGAATAGTGGATCGTAAAAAAGGTCATATGCCTATTGTAGGTAAGTATATACTGGATGATTTTTTTTACCGTCTGAAAAAAAATATGACGTATAAGGTATCTAGAGCCGAAGTTATTTATACACGAGATTAATTGTTAAATATAGTCATGTTTAGTGCAAATTACAAAATCTAGAAACCTACGAACAGTAAGTACTACGCGCAGCTGGCGGCTGTAGGTAAATTGCGCATAAATGGAAGCTACGAGCCTGTTTCTTTTTAAAATACTACTTTAAATATTTCAGTGTGTATTATTGACTCCAATTGAGTAATGTATATTAGTTAATGCAAGAAAAAATTTTTTTTAGAAAAAAATTTTTTTTTTTGAGTAACATTGCCAAATGAATCTATTACACTTACCTATCACACCACATTTTTTTCCAGACGGTAAAAAAAGTCACCTGTATAATCTTAATCTATATAGTTTTAAAATTTATTAAATAATATTTGAATTTTATTAGAATTAATTAATTTTACTCATAAATGAACTATTACTAAAATGACAACACAAAATTTTGACGTTGACATTGACACGTCGGTCATGCTTTTTTTTTCTTTCGCATGCGGGTTAATGCCTTACGCATACCTGGTGGTAGCGGGCACGACAAACAGGTTATGTCAGGCTAAAACTGACTAAAACCCCCCATTCTGTTCCTCCTCTCCCCCTAAGTCCGAGTCCCGCGAAACAGTTTCTTCCGTGACTCGGCCGGCTATGCTCTTCCTCCATCAGGGCAGCAGGCGCGTGTTAACCATTTCGGTCATGCCTGGCACCTCACTTCTCTGCGACTCATCAAGGCGATAAATAAATAAAAAAAAAGACGTGTGGCACTCGGGGACTGCCGCGGTAAAGCTATTGCATAGCATTTTGAAAACAAACGACGTTAGACAATGCACGGCCTTCAAGCCACACCTCCGTGCCCGTCGGAGTGGGGAGCGTGAGGTTTTTTTCGTTACGGAATTTCTGGATTCGGTCCCCGCGCTCAAGGCCCGCGATAGAAGCTATGCAATAGCTTAATAAAATAAATAATCTCACGCCTTTCATCCCCGAGGGGGTAGGCAGAGGTATTCCATTACTGGATATACCCACATTTCACGAGATACATTGGACCCCTAAACGTGATAGGTGGTGAGCCCATCGCCGGATCAAGGCGATAATGAAGGGATTTTTGAGCAATCAACAATTTCTTTAATTTTAAAGATGATATTTTAATAAGATGTAAATATGTCCTTCATTTTAACCAACTTCAAAAAAAGGAGGATATCAATTCGTGGCGTATGTTTTTTTTGTTTTATGTTTGTTATCTCAGAACTTTCGACTGGGTGAACCGATTTTTAAGATTCTTTTTTTATTTGAAAGCTGGTGATTCTCGTCTGGTTTCTTATAATTTTGATCTAGTTCTCACAATGTCATCCATGAGAAAACCATATAAGTTTTAAATTTGCATTAATATCACGCCAATCGATTTTGATTATTCATTTTCAACCGAATTCAAAAAAAGAAGAGGTTCTCAATTTGACAGTATTTGTTGAAGTCGGTTTTTTACTCCTTAAAGTTCTATGTTTTATTAGGATCTAACTATGTCCTTCTTTTGTTTGTACCTCTATCATCTACCTCAGGTCAAGTTACTGTTACTTATTACGGACATACAATACAATTAATGCAAACCAGGCTTCAATGGCTTTGTTGACTTGTCGCGGACTGTACCTGTTTGCACTTGAGGACAAACACTGTCCAGCTTTGATTAGATCTGGCTTTAGACGGCCTCAAAGGATACATGTATGTTTGTAGAGAAATATTTGATTAATATACACGTGGTTAACATTAAAACGTAAGGTTAATGATTATTTACAAAAAAAAATATGGTCACCCTAGATAAAAGCAAAAAAGGAAGATACGATACTAGCTTCTTGCGCGTGGACCGCTTAAATTAGGTCTGGAACGTAATTCGCTACAGTCTCAATCGGGCGGGAGCTAGTCTACACTAATACTTTAAAGAGGAAAGATTTGTATTTTGTATGTTTGTAACGAAAAAACTCAAAAACTACTGGACCTATTTAAAAAGTGTTTCAGTAATGGAAAGATACAATATCCCTGAGTAGCATAGGCTATATTTTGTCCCCGTATTCCCACGGGTTTCGTATTGGGCATTTAATATTTATTGAAGTATGTTTATCAGTTGTTTAGTACCCACAGTATAGGCTCTGCCTTGTTTGGGACTGAATAATCGTGTGTGAATCGTGTTACCCGAGTAGTTTCCGTTGCCGAGGAAATACGGGAATTAAATATAGCCTATGTTATTCAGGGATATTCCAGCTTTCCATTGCTGAAAGAATTTTTAAAATCGGTCCAGTAGTTTTTGAGTTTATTCGTAACAAAGATACAAATCTTTCCTCTTTATAGTATTAGTATATAGAAGTATAGATGATATACTTACCCATCCTATGACCGACCGCACCCAGCAATTGAACGAGCTTTGATCGGAATAAGGAGGGCAAGTGAGAGGGCTACGAAGGGATAGTCAAGGCTAAATAGTTCGGATCTTAAACTATTGCGGAGTTCCCACATTTATATTACAAACCTGATAAATGTTAATGCGGACCTCTGAGTTAGTTGAACTAGATAAAGTTCTACAGAAATTATGTTGAATAATCTACAATACACTAGTGTTAGTTGGTTTATCGTTTTAAGCAGCAACAAATCCACATTTTTGCATAGATTCATTTCACAGACTGGAAAGTGACGAAGATATTTTTCATCTTTCCGGGCGGAAACGGAACGCTAAAAAAAGTTGCTGCTTTCCGCCTCCATCGATAAGAAAAAAGCATACACACCTTGGGAAGTAAATAAGGAAACCTCAGATCACATGTTTGTAGACCTTGGCTTCGCCTCGGTTACATTTGTGATCTGACTTATTTCTTTTACTTCCCTATAGATGTGTAATATACTATTTTATTCTTGGCGAGGGCAGTATCAATGAGTTCTTCAAAAACTTGCGTACATATTTATCACTATCTTGTCGGTGAAGGACAAATAGTGATCAAAGAAAGAAAGAAGTATTTATTTGTCCTATTAATTCTTCGAGCACAAAACTTTATGTAAATAGTTTTATAGCGTGCTGCAAACTTGCTATGCAGGTCCCATAATTGATTCTGAGGCATGTGTAGTGCACTTTTCCCGGTACGGCGATGGACTCTATCTGTGACGTTTAGTTTTTTTTAATTGCTGATGGGATTACTCTTGACCCCAGACTAGCCCGAAGATAAAGACGGGGTTAAGATGGACACACTACTGGACATACCCACTTTTAACCGATATATTATTTTATGACCTTTATAGGTCATCAAATAATATATCGGTTAAAAGTGGGTATGTCCAGTAGTGGGATAGCTCTGTTTGTGAAGGAGACGTTTCATGAATGTATGGAGACTAGGTCTGCACCATGTACACCAGTTTTTTAGATATATAAATAAAATAATTATAGTTTTATTCATGATTTTGCTCATATTTGTCTAGTTTAGTTGTACAATAAATTTTAATTTTCATTTAACTAGCATGGCGACGACCAAAAAAAAAATTGCGACCTGACCGGTAAATGAAAATTGACATTATTTTGATGTTTGTCGGACTAATTCACAATAACATGAAAATTGGGCTTTAAAAGTTAGAAATAGTATTATTTCAATATGATTTAGTGCGGATCTATAGAAGTTTAATTACTTTTGTGCAAGTTATACAATTAGTTATTATCCGATACAAATGTATCGGATAATCGCAATAAATCTAAATTGTGAAATGAAACAAAATTCCTGAAAGATTCATTACTCGCAGAATACTTAACGGAGTTCCATTTCCCGCTTAAAGAACAGCGATTAAGAGATCAAATATAAAAAGTTCATTAATTAAACTTGATTGTAGAGCGATCTCTCGTTCTTCCGTTTTTAGTGCGAATGTGTACAAGGGAACTATCACATATTATCTGTTTCATTATCTTGTTTGAAAACATCGTGAGGAAACCCGCAGGTCTCAGAATTAATTCTGAGGCATCTGTAACAGACCCGGTGCGGTGATGGGCTCACCACGTATCACTCATGAAAAGTGGGTATTTCCAGAGAGAAAAAGTATATAAGTTTCATTTACATTTTGTACTTTAAATCAAGCTAATACTACAAGCCACCTCAAAGGAAGACTCAAAAGTAACGGATCTTCATACACTGAAACAAATTCAAATTCTTCTTATGAAGTCCATTTTTTTTTGCCAACGCTACGTAAAATCTCTGCAAAGTTGGTACTAAAATGTTCCTTCCAGGAATATGAACGGTTAGTACTCAAAGTACTCTCAAAGGCGACTTAAAGATGAATTTTATTTATAACATCTGCAGAAAACCAGCTCTGAATCAGGTTTTGAAATATGAATGGAAAAAGACAGGTATATTACGCGTGCCGATAGAGCGAGATGGATATATGTGAATAGTAAAAGTAAGAGAAAGATAGAGGCTCGTCGGGTGGCTTCAAAATTACTTGCAAGATCAGGCTGCATTCACACCGATGTTCTATCTTTTTCACTAACACTGTTTGCGATGACTCAATTTAAAGCACTCATGAGAACAGATTCCTTTTTAATAAAAATAAAATTTAATAATTTATTTAATAGTAAATACAACAAAAAAAGTTATGAAAACTTTTTTTTTAGTTAAAATACTATGTACAACGTAAGGAATTCTTACTGACTGTGTGTCCTCATTAAATTGGTGAACATTCAACCCGAATAACATTCATTTTGAACATGTAATTTAAAAAGAAAAAGAAACATTTTTATACCATAGTGTAAGAGTAAGCTTATTTACATACATCTTTTATCACTAAGAGGTTATTTGTGTAATGTTAAGTGATCATTACAATGACAGCGCAATACATTAAAATCACATTCGTGTGATCGTGGTCTTAAAATAGTACACCTAATTGAGGTTTCTTTCTATATAAAATAAATAAAAAAGCGGCCAAGTGCGAGTCGGACTCGCGCACGAAGGCATTCGTACCATTATCTATAAAAACGGCAAATAAAACACGTTTGTTGTATGGGAGCCCTCCTTAAATATTTATTTATTTTGTTTTTAGTATTTGTTGATAGCAATAAAAATACATAATTTGTGAAAATTTCAACTGTCTAGCTATCGTGGTTCTTGAGATACAGCCTGGTGACAGACAGACGGACAGCAAAGTCTTAGTAATAGGGTCCCGTTTTTACCCTTTGGCTACGGAACCCTAAAAAGTGACAAGTGCGAATCGAATCACCCTAAAAGGTTGAAGGTTCCGTCCACGTGAACTTTAGGTTATAGTGTCTAATGCGAATTATTTGTTTTTCTGAGATGAAAAGCCCGTATCCTCCTTCAAGGTCATATCTATAACTAAGATACCAACATTAATCTAGATCAGTTATTCGGTTTAGGCGCCAAAATGTATCAAATGGACGAAATCATTTTTGCATAAATAATATTATAAGAAAAGAAAACAATACATTTATTTAAAAAAATCATCCCAAAAGGAACCATGTTTTTGGAGTCAAAGTCAAAGTCAAAATGTTTTATTCAAAATAGGAACTTACAAGTCCACTTATTGAACGTCATTTCAACTCCACCGCTTCAGCATGCATGGTTGAGGAGAAGAAGCGGGGCAAGAAACTCCTCAACACAATATTCTTTTAATCAATTGTTACTTAATACTAAATTGGGTTACATAATTTAGTTTGTTTTTCGCTATCGTATTGCGCTGGACTGGAGGAAATCTGTTCCAAGCATCATTGTTATTTATTCGCCAAGAGTCGAAAAACTAGTTTGAATACAGGTATTCTATTTTCATATCGGAACTAAAAACCTCTTCTAGACACAAACGGACAGACACCGCTGGCAAATAATAAAGTTCAGTCTAGACAGTTTTGCTAAGGAACCCTAAAAATACAGTGATTGGTTTTTGGAATAGACATTTCAATTCCAGACTATAGTCTTATAAGACAGCTAATTACATATTAATTGAAATAATTGGATTAAGTGTGACTATGAATAAGCCGTTTGATTAAGAGTCACCATTGGTTGAGACGTCTTACCTAATTTGATTTTTATCTGGAGATTAAAATATTGATTTGATGAAATCAGCGGACTTGTCGAAAAATGAATGTGGGTGTAATGATTTAAATTGGTAATAGCTTTTTCGTGTTATATCTACACTCTAAATTATCAAAATTCTGGCATGGAAATCAGATTTTTGCTCAGAATATCACTACATAGTAAAAAACAAAGTCGCTTTCTCTGCCCCTATATCCCTATGTATGCTTAAATCTTTAAAACTACGCAACGGATTTTGATGCGTTTTTTTTAATAGATAGAGTGATTCAAGAGGAAGGTTTTAATGCTAGCATTGCACCCGTGCGAAGCCGGGGCATTATATATAAATCACATTGATAATCTTGGATATACAGCTTCCGAACAGTTAAAAACCCATTAGCAGATATCCGGTCAATCTGTATCTACAGTAATATTATAAAGAGGAAACATTTGAGTTTTTGTTTGTTTGTTTGTTTGTATTGAATAGGCTCCGAAACTACCGGACAGATTTTAAAAACTCGTTCACCAAAGGAAATCTTATTTTTTAAGAGTGAAATAGGCTGTAATTTTCCCACGGGAACGGGACTTACGCGGGTGAAATCACGCGGAACGGCTAGTTATTTATAAGAGAAGAAACTGACTGGCTGATTGACTGACTGATCAACGCACAGCTGAAACCATGGTCTAGCTAGAAGCATGAAATTTTGCCCAAAGATTCCTTAAATGAGCAAGAGAGCACTAAGAAGGTTTTCGAAATTACCACGGGAACGGAAATAAACTGAATCTGCTTAGGCAACGTTTCTGGGCACGCGCTAGTTTAGTGTAGGAATGATACGAGTACAAAAAATGGAAATACAAACAATTTTAGAAAAAGCTGTTTTTAATAGTTACAAAAAACACCAATATTTTTACATGATATTGCAAAACACATAAATGCATAGCTCTCTAAACAAAATATAAAAACTAAAATCAAGAGTATCGGTGGTATTAAACCTAGTACCTACGTAATCGATCCATTATGTTCCTTATTTAACTAATATACACTAACTATTATCTCCTGGAAGTATCCAATTTCCTACTTTTAAACGTGTATTTCAGTAACGTAACGATCGCTATACTAGGGTGCTATTACACGTGTACAAGAACCAATTCGGGGACACGCGAGTTTCTTCACGATGTTTCTTCGCCAGCAAGCTGGTGATAAATATGTAAGTAGATTTTTGAAAAGCTTTATGCCCTAGCCAAGATGAGAATCCATTCATTCGATCTATCACTGCTCTACAATAAATAAATCCTACTAATATTATAAACGTGAAAGTTTGTGAGTATGGATGTATGGATGTTTGTTGCTATTTCACGCAAAAACTACTGAACGGATTTTGATGAATCTTTACAGTTATATAGCTTATACATCAGAATAACACATAGCTTATATTTTATCCCCGTATTCTCACGGGATCGGGATCTCCTCGGGTAAACCGTGGGGCGCAGCTAGTGATAAAAAAATCTTAAGCCAAGAACGAGTCGAGATTACTACCAACAAGCTATCGTAGCTTACTTGAGGACAAATGACTAAAATAAAAAAAAAACCTCTAGCAAAATTGAATTCCACTTACAAGATGCAGCCGTATAATGGACTGAATACACAGTCCATCCAATTGAAAATATTGTCCTAGTCCTGCCCACTCCATGTTTTATTCAACTCCGAATTGAGACTCAACAAGAATACTAAACCGATTGGCAAAAAATAACAAGACATGCTTCCGTTCTATTTCAACTGTTTTTTATTGTAAGAAATATAAACACAACCTAATATAGTGGCTCTTGTAGTTCGAAATACATAGAAAAAATATTTCGCTTTAAAATCTCAAAATGAAGAAACAGTACACCAAAATATTGTAGGACGTAACATTACTCTGTGGCGGTTGTAAAGGAAAAACTTCTAATAACGAACGTACACGTTTATAGTACGGCGGTACTGCCTCGTTTTTGAGGCTCTGCAGTGGTGAGGGAGCGAGAGGTGTATAGAGCTTCGAGCCACGGAAACGAGACGGAGATGTTATTGCACCGGTAGTGAGGAGTGAAAGAGATCAATAATGAGAGACACGAGGAGTTGAAAAGGGATTTCAGATTAAGGTCGTTGTCGGTCAAAGATAAGGTAATTGTAGATGAGAAAGGAAGAAAAAACTTAATAGATTTCCCTAATAGGCAGAATACTATCAGAGAGGTATCAGCGTCCTACGTTCGCTCAAGTATAATAGATAATTCTATTATGTCTACATTCCGTTACTTGAAGTGGTATTATCTGTAGCATTTTTACACAAATATGCTTACAAATCAGTGACAAAAATATGTCTTGTCCCCAAATTTCTTTAAAGGAGTATTCGTCGGGAATAATTTTTGTATGAAAGAAGTTTTTTTTGCGGGTCAACAATAGTTACTACACAATACAATATTGCCTGATTAATAATATTAGTAGGTACCAATGTAGTGTATAATCAAGATCATTAGCCACATCGTAAGTAGATAGGTATACTAATAAATTATTATAGTACTTATTGGTTTTTATACATATCCTATAAATATCCAATATATCTCGTGAAATGTGGGTATATCCAGTAATGGAATACCTCTGCCTACACCTATAAAAGGCGTGAGATTTTTTTTTATTTATAAATATCCATAATAAAAAATATGCGCTAGCAAAATTAAAAGCGTAGCTTCGATCATGAAGCGCAATTCTAATAATTTTCAATTCCTTTATGTTTTCTACGCCAACCATTAGGTATGTTACAACATGCTATGTTATGTTATGTACACATAACTTTTGTTACCAGGAGGTAAAATCTGTCCCATCTGTAACCCTGTTTAATCTGTGCCAGTCAGCTTGGCCGGGGCTAGCGGAGCTTTCATACACCCTCAGTCACAGTTTGTGTGCGAAAGACGACAGTGTGTTTAGCTCTTTACGCGCCAACCGCTTCCATTACGCGGCATTTTGAATTTTTAAATATCGAACGCGGAAAAAATAAACAAAATCGCCTCCTCGCGTCAGCTCAACCAACCAGTGACAATGTGCTTTAAAAATTAGTTGAAACTTTTTTATTGTATTGTGACAAACAATAGTACAGGTGTTGGATTAATTTCGTGCGCTGTGTTGCGTTATTCATGAATTTTGTCATCTGTAATTTTTCCGGTGGATTTTCTGTGATCTTGATGGTAGATTATTCACGTACAATATTGTGATTGATTACTGAACTAAGGATTAAGCAATGAACGCTTTTTTCCGTGACTCGGTGTAAAGGTTAGTAGTGTTTTTTTTTCGGTTTTATCCAAAGGTGTAAATCTGTTCGTGTGCTAATTACGGGTTTGGGTTTGGTACGATTTTATCTTAGTTTTGACAGCGGCGTGAATTATGACAACTTTAACTAATTTGATTAATAATTCAAATTTTTACCGCAAAAATAACATTATTTATCTTTGCGGTTCTTAATAAAGAAACGGTATTAATATTTCTTTGGCTTTTTCTGTAGGACTAATACAAGAACAGAGTAAGTAATTAGGGAAGAAAATTAATTTCCTTTTCACTCAGTGCTTTGAGAAAAACGAATAAGTACGAAAAAGAGGTCCGTGTTTCTAATCCCGTGAGGGTTACAAAGTGAAATTGTTTTTGTCTTGTTAACGTAGCAAGGTGTACCAGTATGTATATTAGGTTTACCAATTAATTTGCTTAACCTTTGTCTTCATAGCTTGTTGATTTAGGTTGTTTGTAGAAACATCGAGAACTTTTCTTTTTACTTTCTACGTTAAAAGCGGGGTATAATTTTGAAACCTTTTTTTTCTGTAAGAAGTTTCTGAACTAAAAAGATTGATTGTAAAGCGATTTTTTTTAATAAAAGGGGGGACAATAGAAATAGGTTCTAGAGTCGATGGTTTGTTTAAATATATTTAATTGACTGCCCATAACTTTTGATACAGTGTTTGTATTTTGAAAATTCTGTTTTCACAAAAACAAGAAAACAAAATTAATTTAAGTTTTGAAATTAGTACTTTAATATACCTAGAGTCTGGCTACGCTAACTCTGCAATGGAATTACCGGGCAACCCCAAAAACATTTGCATATTATTATGGCAATTTTTTTGTCAGTCAAATTCGTGGTAGTTGAGTTGTCAGATTGAGTTCGAATTTGTTGTTTTTTCTAATTTTAAAGAAATATAATGGTGAAACCTATAAGAAGTGGCTTGCGGGATTTATTATATAATATGATCAAAGATATTATATATAGAAAGACGTAGATATGTTACTAGAGCACGGAAAATGAGGCCGACAAATGTAGTTAATTAACCACATTTTATTTAGTCGCATTGTATTTCAAGTCGTATTTTAAGCGCAACTCTTAACAGATAGCTCTCTTTTCTTTAATATTCGTTCCGTATCATCTTTCCCCGTCATTGTTGTATCCTATAAATACGCTAAGAAGTAAGTATGTACATGTTGTAGCACACTCGTAGGGGATCAATTTTCAAACGCAAGCAGTATGAATATAACTCATCCTTACTTTAATATCTTTGAATATGATACGTAAATTCAATGACGTGAGAGAAGAACAAGATATGATCCTTAGCAGAAAAAGCCTATGTTTACAAGTTATAGAAGAGTTGACAAGTAAGTAGATTGAATGATTTTGATAAATTATTGATATTCAAAGTTGTTTATGAACGTTTAATTAGCTTTATAAAACAATGTAGGTACCTACTTGTTTAGACCAAATTACACCAAACAATCCCAGAACATTTCTCTCGGAATTAAATTGATTTCAATCGAAAATCCCCGAATTATTCTTAAAATGAGAGCGTAATTGACACGGTCTATTCATAGATTTCAAAGAGCACTAATTAATTACATAAATAAGCAGAATTTTACGTATTTTGACAAAATGTTGCCTCATTTTCACCATTTTGTCAAGCATTCGCTAGTCACGTAAGGAAATTATGTTTTGGGCGGCAATTTGCAATATGTCTGTCATCTTCAACATGCTATGTTGGTGTTGGAGGTGTGTACGTGAGTTGCTTGCTAAAAATTTAGCAACGAACTTCTATTTTTACTAACAATTTTAATAAATCATAGATTCCGTCGTTTGAGTTCCATTTAGTAATGAAACTTATTATTTTAATAGATAATTTTACATAGTCAAATACCTAGTAAATAATGATTTTATTTTATAATATACCATGATAAGATTTTTAAAATAATTTACTATGGATTTTTCTTATTATAATACAGCGGGCACAATTTGTTATGTCGTAGGTACTAGGCGGGTCTACGAGTAAAATTATAGTTTTAATTAACCATCTTTATCATCTAAACTGAATACCTATGTAGAATGCAATAAAGAATCAAGGTTAGAGTTTTAAATATAAACAAAGTATTGTTACGTGGACAAGTGTAGTCTAGTGTTAAGTGGAGGATTATGTATGTAAATTATTGTTCTAAATTATTTGTTTAATAGATTGTTCTTATGGAGTGCTTAGGATTTTAAAATAATTTTGTTTTCCTAAAGAACATTAAAACTGTTGTGTTTACGAAGAATGGAAGTCACAGATTCCTTAATTGGATTGAAAATTTATTTCTATTAACCTAACCTAACACAATTTCCAAATCTTAGCCCACACTTCCTCGTATATATAGTTCAGCAGTGGGCTATAGAGTAAATATATTTGATACCTAGTTTAACTTGCATAATAATTTAAGTCATTATAAATCTTTTAAGTCTGCAACTAAAAAATATACTCGTACTACTGCAGAAGTAAAATTAAAAATCTATTAGAGCACGCTAATTGCTTCCCTTTATTTCTTACTGCTTTAAAAATAAAAGGAAAATAAAAATGTTTGGTCGCAAAATCGGTTTTTGATTGTTTTACACCCACTTAGTCCGACTGTTCGTAATTAAAGGCATTAAAGGTCATATTCCGCGAATCGTTTGATGTAAGTACGTCGCACGTCCAAGCTAATGTGAGGCAATTTCCCCAGAGGGGAAATTCTGTCTACTGAACAATCTTTCCAAAATTTGTAAGTAAGATAAATTATCTTCCAATCAAGTCCACTACGGATTCAATGCAAATAGATTTCAATAATCAATATTTATATTTTTGCTAGTCACGCTTACGAATTAATAATTTGTAATTTAATGCAATAAGTAACAATTTCATTTGATAAAATTATATATTTTAATAACAAAAGAAAATCTTACATTTTGTGAAAATATAGTGTTAGTACTATAGTGTAATGTTTCTCCACTTATAGCTGCATTCCAACTTTTAGAATTGTTCAAGCCACCCAAGGCTATTGGACATGGCTTAACGACTTTCATTGTGTTAACATAGCGACAACCTATTCTGGTTTTCACTAACTTTTATTTTACCCAATTTTTCTACATGTTACCTAGTCTTCTCTATGTTACAGGTCTATGAAATGAACACGACAATTTTATCAAAGCATAAGGATTTTATTGATGGCACTTTCGTTTTTTTTTTTGAGTATTTACCATTTTGAGAATTTAACATTTTGAGAAATTAACTTAATGAGAATTTAACATTTTGAGAATTTAACATTTTGAAAATTCAACATTAAGTTCCCGAAGGATTTATGTCACAACACAAATTGCGTACCTATCGATTTTTTATATTACCTACTCGCGGGGTCGAACTTGCAATTTGTCGATATTCCATGCAAAAACTTATCGATAGAGAAATCAGTAAGATATCTAAATTTCGTCCTAGTCTATCTACCTATCTACTGTATTCTTCCATAGAATATTACAAGCAGAAGTTTCACAAAATACTCCTATTGAAAACCGGCTAAGTGCGAGTCATACTCGAGCATCGAGGGTTCCTTACAAACAGGTGTGATCTACGACCTAACATTGCTTCTTGCCAAATCTCATGATTCTGAATAAAGCGGAAAGTACTGTATAGGTATTGAGTTATGGATCATCCCCTATCAAAGATATGTCATCTTTATCCACACACATTCACTTCTCCCTAGCGCCACGTGTACCGATTTCATTCCTACGTTGGCCACTTTGTGCGGACTATAGCACCACCAGGGACCTCCCACACTAAAACAAAGTAAATTAATTTTAAGCTTCTTTATTCCCCGACGCAAGGATCATAATAATTAAGACGAACCTATATCAAAATAGCTATATTACAAAATATTGTGTAACATTTTCAATTAGGTCCAAAATTACACAGAACCCGGCCGAACTTCATCTACATAATACCTCTCAACACAAAAGGGGATTAAAAATCACGGTAATCTCCCTCGGAAAGGTTCGAAATTTGAAACCTTTAATTTGGGGCAATTTATTAGTTTTCAAAGCTTTTTGTTATTTTTTGGCAGATCTCACCCAAGTCTCGCCCTTGGGTCGACAAAAATAAACAACGGTAGCCACCACACCTGTTGTTCAATTACCCCAGTCAGGGATCTCGACAAAAACTCGTTTTAACTTTTGAGGGCACAGCATTGGTACCACGAGTAACTCACCGTTCTTTCGTTTGACGTTTCAAATTGTTAATAAATGGTTTGTTCAAATATTAGACTAGGTAAGTAAAATATTATTGTAGGTAGGTAGGTACAGTCAACAAAGTTGTTAGGGTTACATGGCCAGTAACTAAGAATTCATTTTTCTGGGGAAGTCATAAATAAATCTTATTGATTAATGTTTATTTCGAAAGGTATCTTTGATCCCTATAATTTACCGAAAAATACTATAAATACATTTAAGGCTTTAAGAGAAAAGAGAATCTTAATTTTTGGCCATATAACACTAACAACTTTGTTGACTGTACCTACACTAATATTATAAAAATCAAGATTTGTTTTTTGTTTGAAATGAAATTGTCTCCGATACTTCAGCTCCGATTTTTAAAATTCTTTCATCAATGTAAGCTTACTTTTCTGGGAGTAAGAGAGTAAAATTACTATAATTTTCCCACGGGGACGGGACTTATGGAAGTGAAGTTGCGGGGAACAACTAGTATTATACAAAGGCGAAGTGCCACAAACTCACTGTTTAATTATTACGAAATCTCAGAAAGTATAAATGCTACAAACTTTTGAGCCAGGTAACTTCCTTATAGGGAGTAGGTATTATGTGTCCTATAAGAAAATTATTTTGAGAAATTCCCACAGGAACGAGGGAAAACGCTATCAGTACGGCCGACGCCTCTAAGGAAAATAACCTATGTGAAATTGCATGCCCTAGGACTATTTAACCCAGTAATATAAGCAGTCACCCGAATTTGTCACTAACTCGGCGGTGAAGGAAAACGTGAAGAATCTCGCAGGTCACAGAATTGATTTCGAGGCATGTGTGAATGCACTCTGGTATAGTGATAGCTCCCTCTTCAGGGGTCCAAAAACATACTGGTCAAAAGCTAGTAATGAAAGGAATAGAATACCTCCTCTCTCTCTCTCTCTCTCTCCTCTTTGGCGATAAACGACTTGGTCACTTTGTCATGATTCGCATTTCTTAAGTATATTTTTTACTAGCAGCGCCCCGCGGTTTCACCCGCGTAGCTCACGTTCCCGTGGGAATACGGGGATAAAATATAGCCTATGTGTTATTTATTTATTTATTGCATTCTTATGTATAAGCAATACAATTGTAAAGTTTCAAGAAAATCCGTTCAGTGGTTTTTGCGTAAAAGAGGAACAAACATCCATACATCCATCCATACAAACTTTCGCGTTTATAATATTATATAGTAGGATTTAACGCTTTGTAGCCTCTAACAAATATTAGGTAGCTATATATAAGATCTGATTGTACATATAAGTCTTGGTCTTGTTAATTTATTTGCATTTATAATACATACCAAATACAGTATAATTCAGTTAACTAACCTCATCAATATTTATGATTATGTGATATTGTTAGTGTTTAGGTCTATAGCCCTAAATGTAATTTATTTTTTCGTTGTACGAGCGAGTTAACAGCTGTTTCGAAAGATACACAACGAAGTTATTTTGTTGGAAGATACTGAAAACTAGCAATAATACTAAGAATCTCATCTTTTTACCTCCACTTGTTAATATTATGGACTTAATTGTAATATTTCATAAAATCGATTTGTTTTGAGATAATCTTTTTAAATAATGATTACTCGCTATTTATTTAGACTGAGTCAACGCTTATTGCTTGGCGAATTAAGAATTTTGTTTCTGTGGTGAGTGAAAAATATGTGAGAACTTGTAGTACCACTTTAATCGATTCAACAGTCTCCTGAATGAAATATCTAGTTTTATTTGCTGACCTGTAGATCGAACCGATATTTTTTGTGCATCATCTACCTACATTTTTCAGTTGGGACCATAATATTTTTTTTATTATAGATGTTTATTTTCGTTCTGCGTTGGATTATTAGTTTTGACTACTGGTCCTTGCCGCCCGTTCCCATAATCATGTTACCTATACCTCCTTGGAATCTACGCTTTTTCAATAATATTACAAAGAGGAAAAATTTGTATTTCTGTGTGTTTGTAAGATGAAACTCAAAAACTACTGGATCGATTTTCAAAATTATTGGGAAAGCTACAATATCCCTGAGTAACATAGGCTATATTTTATTCCCGTATTCCCACGGGAACGAAAACTACGAGGGTGAAACCACGCAGAACCGTTAGTTTTACATAAAACCATTTTAACGTAAGTTTTGAAAAAAAAATCTGGTAAATCAAGAACAGCTTTAGGTATTTTCTTGTAAAACTGTACACACAAACCCATAAAGGAATTATTAATTTCACTTAATCGGTAATGTGGTTGATTTTCTTTATTTTCATTTCTAACATTACAATCGTGCCTGTCACAGTTTTTTTGTAAATAGAGATGTATTTTTCCGTACGTACATTTTACCTATTGCCTACTTGTAATATCAAATAAGAAACAATATAATTAAATCAGCAAACATAATCCTATTGTGTCAACTCAAGCGCATCTATTTCTTACGTTTTAAGTCCCTACTAGGTCTTATCAGAAAGCAATGGAATGAAACAAGAGAAATCGCTTATCAGTCACGTATTTATCCGAACTAGCTTGTTCTGCGGCTTTGTCCGCTCACTTTACTTTCTCAGAATCCAATTTACTGCCTACTAATATACTTGATTCGAAGAAATTGTTATAACTCAACACCAGTTACCAGATATCACATAAAATGGACAATAATTTTGTTACTCAGATACTTTTTAATTTAACTTAAATTTCATACGCGTTTGGAAAGCTAGAAATGCTCTACAACGAGTGAAATCTAATTTGTTTAGATATACTTACTTACTTTTTAACATATTTTTTCTCGGAAACTCTTTTTTGAGAAAATTAACCGGATAGAAGAAAAAACATTTTTTATTATAACAAATTTTTAAAATTATACTTCCGAAAACGTAAATTTTACACTTCAAATTATGAAATTATACATTTTTCAAACAGAGTAATTTTAAAGGCTCTCGGAGCCTTGCTGTACTACTTCAGTATGTTTGTAACGATCACTATAGTTAAGCAAAGTTGGGAATGTCAGTCAGTGTACTGGTAAGCGGCTCCGTATATCGTTGGTCTGATCTAAACAAAACTTGTATTTTAATACTTACAGGGGCAAAAAGATATACAATCCAACTGCACTTTCGTCTTTCAACCGTCCTTCAAAACGAAAAACTTACGACTAAATAACATAGAAAACTAAAGAGTAAAAAACCGATTTCAACGAATAACAAATAAAAATACTAAGTAGGTTAACAAAAGTATAATCGAAATCGCTTGGCGTTATATTGAGTTATTCGTGCATTTGTCGCGCACATACCTACTTTATGCAAATTTAAAACTTAAGTATAAGGTTTTCTCATTAATGCCATAGTCAGAACTAGACCAAATTAAAAGGGGATCACAAAAGAAGCACCAGCTTTCAAATAAAAAAAGCTTGTAATAAAAAAGAATCATCCAAATCGGTTCACCCAGTCGAAAGTTCTGAGGCAAGAAACATAAAAAAACCATATGCTACAAATTGATAACCTCCTCCTTTCTTTGAAGTTGGTTAAAAAGAGGAATTTGTAAAATAAATCTGTATTCTGTAGGCATGTCGCAAAACGCCATACCTACCGTTAGGCACGTAAGAGAAAACACTCGTCCGCCCACGCTACCCCGATTTCGGTTTTGGGGATCCCTACAAAAACTGCCGAGGACCTTATCTAGGGGAATTATTTTTTGCACAGCTTCCAATATTATGCAGAGATATAATGCGCAGAATTAGTTCTGAGACATGTGTAAATAGACCCGCTCACAACCTATTACGTTTAGGGGTCAAATATATATCTCGTAAACTGGGTAGGTATATCCAGTTATGGAATTCCTCTGCCTAACTCCTCCGGGATAAAAGGGGTGATTTTTTTATAATGCTGTTGTAATGAGGGAAACAAACAATCAGACTCTAAGATCGATAGAAAGTTCTGGATGAGTTTAGAAAAGGATTATTGAATTTGTATCCCTTCAGTGATTGTTAATCCCTTCTGACTAACGTCATTTAAGGAACCTGTGTGCAAAGTTGTATGCTTCTAGACCTAGCTGTTTCGGCTGTGTGTTGATCGATGAGTTAGTCAGTCAGTATATCACGGTATCGGTACTTAGTTACTTAATAGACTTTTTGTAGTTATTAATAAAAGTAAAAAAAGCTTATGATTATAAGTATCTTATTATTTTTACTTAGGGCTGATTTTTCAATAGTCAGAAAGTTATCTAAAGAAGAAACCATTACCGGTCACTTTTCCTTTCTATTGTGTCAGACAGTGACAGCATCAATATAGTATTTTATAGATAAGATTTATCTGAAGATTGAAAAATCAGCCCTTAGTTACATAAACCGAGGTGTTTTAACGATGTACTATGGAATGCATAATCATTCCTGACAAATTTAATAAGTAATATTATTGAGTAGGTAATTTAGTGCAACAATATAGGAAAATAGTAGAATAAATATTTGAGGTAAATTGTGCGGAACCACGGACCAGATTTAAAATTACTCTTCCCAAATGTTACTAAAACCAATTTCCGTGTAGACATAGAGGTTGCGGTTTTAGAATATCCATTCGTAGTTTTGGCTCCATTTTGGACACGTATTATGGCGTATAATAATCCATTATATTTTATTACGACACCTAAATAATATTTTCGTGAGAGTTTTGGACATTTGTTGGCCAATTGGGCCGAAACCCTTAAATATTTTTTATGGAAAGTAGCTATATATCAATTAATGATGACTCCGTTTTATTAAATAATAATAAATTGTGGAACACAATTTACACACTATTATTCAGTCCCACACTAGGCAGAGTCTGTACTATGGGTACTAAGCAACTGATAAACATCTTTAAATAAATATTAAACACCCAGACACGAAGGCAACAGACATGTTCATGCACACAAATGTTGGCCCCGGGCGAGGATCGAACCCGTGACCTCCGACTCAGAAGGCAGGGAAGGCAGGGCTACCAACTGACCCAACAGGCCTGTCAATTAAGCTATTGATGTCATACTAGCTGTTTATAGCGATATCGCTAGCGAAAGTCCCGTTAACTTAAGAAAATTATTTATTTAATTTTTATTATTATTATTGGCTCGTGTTTTTCCTCGAAAAGTAAACTGTTCATTGGTAAAAGAATTTTTAAAATCGGACCATTCGTTTTGAACTCTATACATTTTAAACAAACTTAGAAGAGCGAGAGCGAGAGCGAAACTTCAAACGGAACCGCCATATTATTGGTACTTTCTTTCCACTTTCTACCCCTATTTAGGTGGGTTTTCTTAAACACTAAAGAGAGAAGGTATGTTTAAAGCTAATACTTACATTTACTTACGAGGTTGCTCCAATAAATCTGTTCGTTGATGAATTGATGCTTACATAAGTTTGGTACTATTTACAGCGCTTATTCAACTTGAAAAACGAGTACCACTGATTAAACTTAATGATTTTCTCTATCATATCATATTACACAATTTTGTTAGATTTATATTATGGTCCAATCCCGAAAAATTTTACTATCACCGTTTTGTTTTCTTGAAATTTCACAGTAAACATACCATTTTGTTTTAACAAATAAACGCCAACACACTTACGCAAGCTGGCAATTAAAGTGTTTTAAACGATCCGCAATCAATTATACGCCCAAACGCAATTTGTTTTACTTTCTGACAGAGTCCATACTGAACATAATGCTATTTGTTATCTTTATTAATGGCTTTTAGACTTAAAACCGGTCAATTTTCCGGTTTTAATTAGTCTTCGAGAATATTTTGTACTAGTACCCCGCGGTTTTACTCGCGTAGTTCCCGTTCCCGTGGGAATACGGGGATAAAATATAGCTTATGTGTTATTCTGATATATAAGCTATAAAACTGTAAAGTTTCATAAAAATCCATTCAGTAGTTTTTGAGTGAAAGAGGAACAAACATCCAGACATCCATACATACAAACTTTCGGGTTTATAATAAATAAATAAATAAATACTTAGGTCTTTTCTCACATAGGGAAGCTTGGGCCATAATCTCCCACGTGAGCCCATTGCGGATTGAGAGATGGTGTTAGGCTAATAGCCGCCTAACTGTCAAAATTTTCAAGCCTCTCCAGGGTATTTAACATGGAACCAAAACCGGTACCAACGGGTTAACTTGCCTTCCGATATGCTCTCGCGGTCTTATCGCTTTTAGCGATCTCTTCCAGACAAACTTAGGATGGATGATTCGAGAGATTAGAACTGGGGTAGACGGTGCACTATATACTCGTTTTATTGAACATACTCTTACATACTATTACACAAATAAATATATTGGTATAAATATATACATAATATATATTAAATAAATTAACAAGAATAGAAAATACTTACACACATTCACACATACTTGAGGATACAAATTAATAATAATAATAATGCATAATTATAACATTAATAGAGCAGAAAATTAATAAGACCTCAATGCTTGCAAGATATTGAGCTTTCAGTCGAGTTTTAAAAATGTGTACCAGTGTGATAGTTAAAAACGCACTGGCACCTAAAGGCTAAGAGATATTCTTACTTAGAATATTTATGACTATTATAGGTGACTTGTTCTTATTGTTAGGGCAAACGGGTACTGAGGGCCCTAGCCTAGGCTTTGTAAAACATAAAGTTTACATAACCTAATCAAATAGAATAACTAATGTACTATGCAATTGACAGTAACGATCGAAGTGACCAAGTAAAATTAAGGCAAAACTCTAAAGAAGTCACTGGCACGTAATTCTAAATATACTATACTATACGTATACTCTGTGGTATTACAATTAACAGAACGCCAACTAAGCAGAAAACCTTCTTTTTCCACTTGGTAAGGGGGGAAGGGGGAAATTGAGATCAAGATGGAGCGACGATATTTAAAATGTAGTGAAAGACTGAACGAGGAGACCGGGCTCAGAGGGCCATCTTGTCACCTACGTCCAGTACGGTGGACTCCTATTGGTTGACTGATAATTTCAGAGAAGTGAAAACTTATCTAGATGGATGGATACAGAAAATTTCGAATTGTCGATTTACATGGCCAAATACCTTTGACTTATAAGAGTTTATCTGGTGTTTGAAAGTTAAGTTAAAATTATTTCTGAAACGGCTGAATAAGATTCAACATTTTTTTTAAGATAGTAAACCATATTAGGTACCCCCGAGTGAAATGTAGGTCAATATAGGCTATTTTAATATGTAGGTTTATGTTTCTAAACTTGAAAAATAGTAAAAATATTGAGTCATTTTGATCTCCACGTGTCTTTGATAATTTTATGCGCTTTCTACTTTTGGGATATTGAATTTGTTAAAACTGAAAGCTAGGATCGAATATGTATATTGTATAGAAAAAATCAATCAAGAAATATATTGAAAAAAAAATATAATGTCCACCATTTTTTCACTTTCTCGAGAGGTCTCTAAAAAGGAATTGGACGATATCGCAATAGATAGTTTTAAGGAAAACTTTGACATTTATTGGTCGTATAAATGAGTAACGGCCTTACCTCCCATTTTGGTAAAATACAAGCGTGTGTACGCATAAAAAAATATATAAAATGTTATTTATGAGTGCGTAGTTTTTGCCGTTTCGAAAATCGGGTTTATCGCTCGATGTATCGTTTTGTTGGGCAATAAAGGTCAATTTTGTATGAAATATGATTGCACCAATTGTAGCAATAACATTGGTCAAATATACGAGTAACACAATGATCTAAGGTATAAAATACTGCATCTGTTGTCATTTATAATGAATGTTGTCTTGATTTTCATTACTAGAGAAATTAAGTTCCGTCATTATGTCTTTGAAAACTTGTTTGTGATGACATTATATTATAAAATTTTGACCACTCCAAAATTCAATATTTATTCATAGAGACCGCTTTTAATGGTTCAATCACCATAAATTATCCTGTCTACGTATATTATTACAAAGCCTTATTATTATAGATAAGATAATCATAAAACTTTGCAAAAAAAAAAATGTTTTTACGTTAAAGTATTTAAAGCCCACACAAATGTTATTTGTGTATTGTTATTTTAAACAAATAAATCTTAAAATACACCACAAATTCAAAATGAATTAAAATGCTAACGTTTTATCCCCAAGGAGTTCCGCACAAGTATACCATTCTTGAAAATACCGTATTTTTACCTCATCTCACACACCCTTCATCTGTCACATTTAGATGGACCTTTTAAACGTGACAGGTGTTGAGCCCATCGGATGACCGGGGAGCTGTTGATGTAACTACGGATTTCCTTACAATATTATAATTTACCGTCACCGCTAGTGATCAATTAGGTTCGTAAATTCTTGAAAAAGTCATTGGTACATCACCAGGATTCGAACCCGAGTCTCATGAATGAGCAGGCTCACTTCCAAGTTCCAACAGGCTAAAGTTTGTGTAAAAAGAGGCACTACTACGATTAATTCCTATTTTTTTTGCTATATGGGCTTATATCTAGATTTTTCGATTTGATACTTTTAACATTTTTTTTTATTTGTTATAAGTGGTTATTTTTAAAATACCGCTGCCTACCCCCTCGGGTATAAAATCGTGCAAGATATTATTAATAAATATGGTGAAAGTCTTTGGATGATGGAGCGGTTTTCGTCATTAAATCATAATGTTAAATTACTCGTTAGTCACAATGGTTCTATCTGTATCCGTTAATCAAAACCTTAACGTGAAACTTCACACCCACTTCAAATTATTTCTCCAAATAAAGGCCACCCTCCAAACGATAGTAAGTCGAAAAGAAATATTTTTTTCGTCCACCAAAATCAATATCGGGCAACCCCTTAACGCTCTGCCGCGCAACTGAAATACACGTCTCTCAGGCCCAAAATGAGAGATTGCTTTTATATTCTTACTTCATTTATCCTTATTTATCTGGAATAAACCCTTGTACCACTTCTATTACCCTTTCGTTTTCACACGACAAAGAATTCTGTAGGTTTTTTGTTGTGGACCTTGTCCTTTACTATTTCTGAGCAAGGATCCATTACCTTTTAAATAAATTGAGTTAAAGTCCTGTAAGTCGTGTGTGTTCTTTTTCAACCGACTTTAAAAAAGGAGGAAGTTTTCAATTCGACTATGTTTTTTTTATGTTTGTTACCTCAGAACTTGTTTTTGATAATTCTTTAATCTTTTTTTATTTGATAGATGGTGGTCCCGTTTGTTTCGGTACTGACAATGGCATCAATGAGAAAACCGTATAAGTCAAAGTGTTTTTTTTTACGCTTTAGAGTTCTATGTTATTTTGTGAAAAATCCAATTAGAGCGCTTATAGACTAGTGACAGTATGTTAGCAACTGCTTGCGACAACGCGGTCCGCGACCATCGCCAACGATCGGCAACGCATCGCCAGCATATTTTGAAATATTGTCAATTGCATTAAAAGACAAGTAAATAAGTAAATGCGTACGATGCGTCTTTTTCTTTCCTAGAATGTTCAAATTTAGAATGTTCATTTGAAAAGATGTAGTAAGAATGACCAAGAGAATGTTATTTTGACTTCGACAATTGAAATATTTTAATGCTTGTCACATCTACTTTAAAAAACCTCATAGGTGTTACGACATAAGATATTTAAATACTATTTTGTGTGATCCTAAAATCGCTCGTGTCGTTTATATCGTTCATGACGTGGGGTGACGGGGTTTCTGAGCCGGATGTCGCAGGTTCGACTCTAGCTATGATCTAACATTTATGTGTATGAACTTAACTGTAGGGTGTATAATATTTATTAACTCTATGTTTATCAGTTGTATAATACCCATAGTACAAGCTCTGCCGAGTTAGATGCTAAATAACCATGTGTGAATTGTGTAACACAATTTATTTGTAGTGTTTGTCGCCTTTGTAGTCCTCTTGTAGACCTATATAACATAATATTATCATATTACATTCCGTTTTATCAGTATTTACACATGTTGTGCCTTCGCAAGTGTAATTTTAAATTCAAATGGGGCATTTGTTGAATATACATAAATTCACCATGTTAAACCAATGTTGTTGTTTCATCTTTTGTTATGTTTGATTAACCTACCACCCTTTGTTGCTTGTTCTTTTGGAGTTCAGTTTGAAATAACGTGACTTTTTGGTAATATTGAAACAAAGTTTTGGAATACTTTGAACTTTCACCGATCAACTTTGAAACACTTTATCACTCTACTTTGAAACGAGGATGAATGAGGATTCAAATTACTCTTTTCATATGCAACTATTTTAAATACACAAATTCACAAAGTACTGACATGGACTAAGAGAATAAGATAAGCATAGAAACGAATCAATACAAACAAATAAAATGACTTACATAGACCCTATAGCTATACAATATTGAAATGATAAAAATCATTAAGTAGATGATAATCCACACTATATTATAAAAGTTATAACTTATCTGCTAATTAAGTTATCTGAGACATGTTCTCTAGCTGTGATCGTAACACTCAAAACATTTTTGTAAAATTTCAATGTCATAACGGAACTTGCAAAAGCAACTTGTTTTGAAAAATCGTTCGAAGTCAAATTTTACCAACAATCATTTATTTACCAGATCATCTAACAATAACAGTAATTTGTCGATGAAAAATCAGTTTTGCATGACTACGAAATCTTTGAATACAAAACAAGTTCGTTGTTAAATTTTAAATAAGTATTGTTTATTAAAATTTAGCAAAATACAATATTTTCTTACTTTTGCCGTTGTGATAATTTACCTACTTACTTTATCTGATCACCAAATGAAATTGGTATTGTGTCTATTTCCTATTCACATAGTCCTTGGCCCTCAGATAAAGTGATGAAAACATGTTTCTCATTTATAATCATTCTCTCACACATCGCTTCTCGTCAAATTAAGAATGCGTTATTGAACAAGATTTTTTAACCAACTGATTTATTTTCGTTCCGTGCGGAACCCTCTTCTTCAAGATTCAGGCTTGCATTTGACGGGTACTTTATTTCTTTTTCTGAAAAGTAACAGCACTCAAAACCCGTTTTGCAAACCGTATTCCTTTTATGGTGAGTCATTAATTCTGATTTTATGCGTTCGAAACAGCTGCTGAAAGGATGTAGGTATGTTAGTGCTTCGAAATACTTTATGGTTTTGTATTGTTCAAAATAATAAACCAAATACTTATTTATTTAATGGTCTTTAAGTTTTTCTTGATCGATATTTACTTTGTGATTATGTATCTATCAGTATTACTCAATAATGAGTAATGACAAATAGGACCGAAATACCTAATTGTCTTGCTTAACAAAATATTTTGAAACTAAATAATAAATATTTCCTTTTTATTTTTAGATGAATCTATTCGTGAAATTAAAGAACTACACACTACTTTTTGCACCACAATAGTCGCAGCGCACAACAAAACTAACATAGAATTTTGCATGCAAAAGACTTCATCTCAGATGCAAAGATATATTTTTTAAATAAATAAAAAACATTTGCCTTTTTAAGCAACAAAGTTTAAAAGGCAATGTACCCTCAATTTAAGCAGCTGAGCCGGATGGCAGGTTTTATTGATTCATCCGATAACCTGATCCCGTGGCGGCCCCCCGTTGAGAGGATTGCATCTTTTTATTACATCCTCTTATGCCATTTCAAATTATCGTTATAAAGGGAAATAATTTATGACCAGATAAAAACGACCAATTTTGGAAATGTATTACCATAGTTAGCAATATTTATATGTTATTCGAAAATCTACTAATAGAATAATACAAAATTTGTGTGGGAGATTATTTCAAAAAAGAAAAAGTATTTTATTTTAAAATATTTTGTATCAAAACTGAGGAGCAGATTTTTATGAAAACGTTAAATTACCTACGCAGTATTAATAGATACTTAGTCCCCACTAATATAATATTAAAAGAGGAAAGATGTTTGTACGATGAATAAACTATCAAATAGATTTTAAAAATTCTTTCACCAACGGAAAGCTTACTTTTCTGGGAATAACATGGACTATATTTTTTTTAACGGTAACGGGATTTACGCGTTTAAAATCGCAAGCAACAGCTAGTTAGATATAATCTATTCCTTCTTCCAACGTTCCGATACTTTATCCATCTACCTGTTCATAATAGTCTACTGCCAAGGTATCTCCAGTCAAGTTTAACGCACTCAAGCAAAACAGGTAGCTAAATGATGGGTTGAAACACGGCAAAACATTGCTGGCAATAACTTACTATGCTACTGCTGTGAGCTGTTCTATTACATCACTACTTAAAAATAGAGCATAAAATTGAAAAACAGGCAGACTAGACTTACACCGTTTTCGGTATGGATGATGCAAAGAGGCAGCCACGCGAATGATCTGGCTTAAAGAGATAGCATTTTGAGCTTTAATTTAGATATTTAAAAGTCAGTTTTGAATGGTGCAAGTTTTGGTATTATGTCGTTTTCGGTATGGCCATGTCTTGCCACGCGTAATGTACTGTCAACTGGTTTTCAGAGTCCATTTCTTTTTTTACAAGAAAATGTATTCTTGTCATTTCTGCCGAAAGATAAAAATAATAAAAAGCATTTTAGTGTCAATGAAGTCTTGGGTTTTAAATAAAATGGCTTGAATGGAAAATATTTGAAAGGTGTTTATGGAAGTAGGTATTTTATTTTATTATTCATAAGTCGTTGTTTTGCAACAAGTGAGTTTGACATTTAATAAAACCTCCATTGTAACTTTGATTACTTTTAAGGTTACCTGTAATTTTCATACGTTATATTATAATACCTACTTAAATTAAACTTGGAAAGTACTTAATAATCAATTCAATTCTTAGTACATAAGCACTTAGCTAACAATTTCTGTGAAGCCTGAATACGACTTTGTGCTATATTCGCAAGTTTTGAACCACTTCGAATTCGCTTTGTTCATTACAAATGAACGCCCATCTAATTTTTTAAAGTCATAATACAGTTATAAGTCATAATAAGCTGTACCCGTGACATATTTTAAATTAAATAAACTTTCTGTTCTCATCTTAGTTATATTTAAACTCTTTAATGCTCATCTTAATTATTATATTATTTTAATTAAATCTTCACAAACCTCATAGAAAACTCAAAGAAATTGCTACCAGAACTAATAATACTAAGTAGTAAAAATTAAAAAAAATTGTCATCGAATTATTAAGACACCAGAAATCCAGACTGCTAGTAGAAGACACTGAAAATAATATTAGGTACCTATCCACTTTCTGTTTAAGTCGGGTAAAAGAATTGCCTTCTTGTTTCTGCCCTTTTTGGTGTTTGCAGTCAATTCAACATCGAGACATTTGACATCGTCAGTCGATCAGTCCATCAACAATTTCTAGACTAAATACATACACCAGACCAACATTGCACTCCACCTGGCGCACTCAGGTAAAAATATCTAAATAAACACCGCATTGTCCTTGCTTCACCCGCTCTGCGGTCAACGGAGGCTGGGTAGGCCGACAGGTGTTTCGACGGATACGCAACCGGTTGCTCTAGCAGTTTCTCCTGGCAAGTACACTAGCTACTAGCAAGTCGGACAAAAACATACAGTAAGGCAGGACAGCCTAACTAGTGAGGCATTATACTGGACTTTTTATTTATTTATGTGGCAGTAGCTTATATTTTAAACAAAAAACTTAGATCGTACCAACCATGAGCTAATTACAACGAACTACTGTGAATTTTAAGAGTGCATTATAGAATTATTATGTTATTACTACACATCATTATTACAAATGTTAATGTGAGTATGCCTGTCTAGATTTAGGACTGTGTTAAGTTATATACAACGCGTCACAGAATAAGCGCCATTCCTCATATACCCCAATTAGTATATTAATACAAAAAAATATGATGCATTCGTACTTTAGTTTGTCTCACACAAATTCTTAAATAAAGAGCAATAATAGTACGGTTTCCATATATAGCCCTAAATTCGGTTAGGCTAATTCTTTAGAAAAATTTAACACATATTAAAAATAGCTGAAATCGATTAAGTAGTCGCAACTGAATAAACTAATTTCAGGAATTGCGCTTATTCTGTTACACGTTCTATGTAAAAGCGAAATACCTACCGTGAATTTCGTTGTATATTTTACATAACAGAAAGTGACGAAAGTAAACCAACCAACTCTAAATACACAAAAGCCAGTGCACCAACGCCAAAGTGCAGACTGTTTACCCAAAAAACTAAAACTCTATCTAGTGCCACGACTAAAAAGACCATTTTTATTGTTTATTAGCAGCGCCCCGGAGTTTCACCCGTGTAGTTTCCGTTCCCGTGGGAATACGGGGATAAAATATAGCCTATTTGTTATTTTGATGTATAAGCTACATAACTGTAAAGTTTCATCAAAATCCGTTCGTCCGTTCCGTTAAAAGCTTCCTCTTGAATCACTGTATCTATTAAAAAAAAGCATTAAAAATCCGTTGCGTAGTTTTAAAGATTTAAGCATACATATTGACATAAGGATATAGGGACAGAGAAAGCGACTTTGTTTTATACTATGTAGTGATAGTGATTCACTTGAAGATAAGGCGTAAATTAATATTTATTTCAGTGATTCAAAAACAGCACCATGAAAATATTATTTCTTGTAACCGTTCAAAAAGAAATGATTCAAAAATTCTGAAACTTGATTCTTCAAGAATTAGCTCATACAGTTGTGAGTAGTTTTCAATGTTTCGCTTCGCGTCATTCTCAGAATTGAGCTTTACAAAAATGACAATGTATTTTTCAAAGTCTCCATTTGTTATTCCTTCGTGACTTTTCGTAAGTAGATTCCGACGTTTCATAAAAATATAGCGCTGATTCTGTCCAGATTTATTTTGAGCTGAGGCAGGAGTGCGGCTTTTTAACCTATTTCGAGTTTCTCAACTTTTTTTGCAATTAGTGATCATAAAATCTATGTTACAACTATTACAAGATTTATTGAGAAAATTTCTTAAAGAACGCGTTTAACGAAACTATGCTTACAACCCCTCTCAAGCCAATAAAATAAAACACAATTGATTTTGTTTAATATTAATTTAACATATTTGCATTTGCCAGTTTGTTGCAAAATACATCTTTTTACAACATATCACTACATAGTATAAAACAAAGTCACTTTCTTTATCCCTATGTCCCTATGTATGCTTAAATCTTAAAAACTACGCAACTGATTTTGATGCGGTTTTTTTTAATAGATACAGTGATTCAAGAGGAAGGTTTTAGTATAAGCATTGCACCCGTGCGAAGTCAGGGCAGGTCGCTAGTTTTACAAATAAAAACCTAAAAATGAGAACCACGTGGGACAGTGCCCATAAGACTGGCCCATCCCTCTCTGGATAGCAAGGCTGATCCTGTTAAAGCTAAGAGATTAAAATATTTAACAATGCATAGAGGCTACAAAGCGAGGAAAATTTGAAGTCAAAAGTTATTCCAAGTGGAATAAGTCTAGTACAATTTCGACCAAATGACAGCTCGCGTTCATACTAACTGACATGACAAGGACATGACGCTTAGGCTTCAAAGTTTTGTATGAAAATATTCCCAATGCCCCCTCTATGCCCTATTATATTTAAATATCTTTGTGTTAAAGAGATACTGCCAGTCCTCTGGTCACATATTATCTGGGGGCACGGCAGTGCCCCCGCCAAGTCTAGCAAAAAGCGGCACGGCCGTACCATATTATTATTACGTTCCTCCTTCATAAAATCAAATCAAAAATTCCGGTAGCGGTTTTAGTACGTTGACCTACCTGAATGGATTCGGTTATATTCAAGGTGCGTTAAAACGTTATTACTGGACCATAAAGGCGTTAATAACAATAAAACAACGCTATTAAAATATATTAGTGTCGATTCCTTGAGTGATGAGAAATGAGGTAGAGAACTCATGTTTTTGAGAAAAATACGACAAGTTTTGACTTTTGTTGTATAATAAAATGTATTTTAAATTATAATAAGAACGCTACATTTTAATACTCAATTAGAGTTACGTAAACGACTTGGAAGCAAGTTTAATTTCTTATAATACGTAGCTAATAATGATAGCTTCAAAATACTAAACATGGAATATTATAACATTGGTAAAAGTTTAAAATGCTACAAAAATTTAAATAGTTTTACTAAAGAAAGTTCCAGTAGGTACATTACATAAAAAAAACAATAAATTTGTATTTTTTTTAAAAATACGGGAATTTTACTGAAAATTATTCAAATAAAAAGTAATTGAGAGTACCCTTTGATGAATGTGGATGAAGCACGAGATATTTGCATGTACGTATAAACAAGAAACTCTTGCTCTTAAAGAAATTAGGTTATTCGTTTCTTAAAATGTCAGTCGCTCTAATGGTCTCTCCGTCCCAAGCATTTACCCAAAGCACCTTTAGAGCAAAAAACCCTCCCGTGTCGACCGCGGGGACAAAATGACCCGCGACACATTTTTTGTATCTTTTCACGTCAAAAACAGGAGGAAACCCCCCGCTGTTTAGGTGATTGACTGACATTTTAACAAGTACTTTTCTAGGTTTAGTGGTCTTCTTAACATGGTGTAGTAAGTTTCTAGGGGAGTTAGGGATTTATTTTCAAAAGAATATAAGGTAGTAACTAACAACTCTTTATTGTACACCAATAAAATAATGCAATAAGTGACACAATGATTTGAAAAAAAGTACAGTGAGCGGTCGATTTCTCCAAGACAACCTTAGGGTTGATGTAACTGAGATGAACATATACAGGTTGGTGGTGCACTAAAGTTGTATGTAGTCAAAATGTGAACGATGCTTTCTATGAATGTACCGTAACTTCCTTTTTTGATTTTATCTTAGTTTTTGGTTAAACTTTTACATTGTTGCATTCATAGATTTAGTATACTAATGGTTGCATTCCATAATGTTCATGATACTTAAAATGCGCTTGTATAGGACCTCTGATATGACTAAATCAATTTTGTTATCAAATTTAATACAAAGAAGATGTAGTGACAAGGATAGAGAAGGGTGTGTTAAGCTGGTTTGGTCATTTACAACGTATGGATGAAAGAAGTGTAACGAAAGAGATTTACGGTGCGAATGTTGAAGGATGCAAGGCAAGAGGACGCCCATTCACGGATCAAATTAGTGACGTCCTTCAAAAAGCTTCAAAAAGGAAGCGAGTGAAGTGTGCGAAGATCGGGCAAAGTGGCGATCCATCGTCTCTGCCTGCCCCTGTGGGAAGAAGGCGTGAGCTGTATGTATGTATTTAACACACTAACACGTAAATTAATTTTGAAACACATTCACTACGGTCCATAAATCTATTAAAATCAAAACAACCTAACGAACATCATTACAAATCTTACTGAGATTGATATGTTTTGATACTTTGACAGCGGGGAACTCGCCACCGTAATACTTTCCAATCAATATGGTAATGTGGTAATACATGTTATTTATTACTCTCCGAAAGAAAAGTATACGTGAGAAAAGTGGTGGCAGATGGTAACTTATAATCTACCATTAGGTATTATGGCTAATAAATACTGTAATGAATCACGATTAGGGATTTAAAATGTCAAAGGTTCTCATTTTATTGTGTGAATATTAGTTTTGTAGCGACACTACATGGAACGCGCCAATAGAAGGCCGAGTTACATATAACGCGCCAATAGACGGCCGAGTTCTAAACCGCGCTATCGGAGTTTTCTAATGAGTTTGTATAAATACAACTGTCCAACATCAACCGTTGGACCGCGGTCCCCAGGCACGATCACCTCGCCTGGCGGAAGATCTTCCTTTTCACGATGGAGGAGCATTCCACCTCCGTTCCTCCATACTGGTGACCCTCGCTCGACACCTGGACATCAGCGCAACCTTCTGGAACACCTGGACTTCAGAAGCATCATCGCATCGCCATCACACATCACTCCCACAAACAACCTTCACTCAAGGTCAGCAGTAGCAGTCGCACAGCAAGCCAGACTCCGCCTAATCAGGTCCATACGCAGCCGACGCACCGTGCTACCTGGTCCTGCAGGCTCATTACTCACAGCGACAGCACTCGGCCCACGCAAAGTTCACCGCAGCCCACGTCCGGATCTACAGCGGCTGGTCACCCTCGCCGGCGTGGCGGTCTCTGCACACTGAACTACGGGCACTTCAACAGTCGCAGCAACCCGCTCAGTCTCGACTCACCGCAGACTTGGAGCAGCACTGGCACTTGCAAGCTACCTACGAAGCAACGACGTAGCACAAGTAATCAAATCGACCTCCGGTCTTGGAGGGGGAGTGATGTAGCGACACTACATGGAACGCGCCAATAGACGGCCGAGTTCTAAACCGCGCTATCGGAGTTTTCTAATGAGTTTGTATAAATACAACTGTCCAACATCAACCGTTGGACCGCGGTCCCCAGGCACGATCACCTCGCCTGGCGGAAGATCTTCCTTTTCACGATGGAGGAGCATTCCACCTCCGTTCCTCCATAGTTTTGTTGAATTAATTTCATTTCTATTCCATAAATTTGTAAGCATCTTGTAGGTACACAAATATTTTGTTTTTTACTAAGTAGCTCATGCAATTCAACAAGTCGAAGATAAGTCCATTACTTACAGTATTGGTACAATCTACAAAAAAATATGAAGCAGCATTTTCGAAAAAATGCGGAATTCATCTTTAAGATTTTATTTGAAAGATGTAGATAGCTGTGTCAGAAAAGTAAACAACTATAATTTCTCTATGTCTGAGACCTAATACAAAGGCATCTAAAAATATCATAGAAATGTTGGTAAAGAAATGCCAGAAAGCAAAACCTGCAAATATGAATGAAGATTTATATATAACCTTTTCTATAATAATACGCATTACGCTTACAGCCGAGGGAGTTAGCAGATATATTCCATTTCTGGAAATACCCGTCAGTGTATTTTTGCTATAACAGCATCGACTTGTCTCGCAATAAATCAATTATCACCATTATAACTGCTATTATTTTAATAAACCACTGACTAGTGACTATTCTATTTCAAAAGTTTTCTATAAAATATTTAATAATAATAAAGCTTTATTTCGGACTTCCATCCATATTTAAATAAATAAATATATTTAACAATAAAACTTAGGACTATGTTAGTAAATTGCAAAGATATTAAAGTAAGGATGAGTTATATTCATACTGCGCGCATTTAAAAATTGATCCGCTACGAGTGGCTACAACATTCACATACTTACTTCTTAGCGTATTTATAGCATACAACAATGACGGGGAAAGATGATACGGAACGAATAATAAAGAAAGAGACAGCTATCTGTCAACAGTTGCTCTTGAAATACGAATTGAAATACAATGCGACTAAATAAAATGTGGTTAATTAACTACATTTGTCGGCCTCATTTTCCACGCTCTAGTGACATATCTACGTCTTTCTATATATAATATATTTGAGTAAATTGTATATACTATATACTTGTTTCCTATATGATATAGGAAACAAGTAGAAATCAAGGAACCTACTCACAAAGGAGTCAATAAAGTCATAGTATCTAGTCAGTCGACCCTAAAAAGGCGACAAATGTCAAAATTGACCTCTATAATCTAATTTCCCTACCTTCGTCTTACTTTGTATACAGTCAGATTCAAAAAGAGATAATAATTTAAAGTCTCCATCACGAGAAGGTATAAAGGGGAATGCCCATTGACCCTACAAAAGAATGCCTGAGATAGACAAAGATGAACTATACATCGAATTGTACCTTAATTGAAAAGAAATCCATTACAATTTACTTTATTATCCCAAAACTGGGACCAGATGCTATTTTAAAACATTTTAATAAAAGACAGGTTATGTCAAATTAAAAATATTTTTGTTACTGTTAGGTAATAAAGAGCTATTATTTAAAGAAAATAATATATCTCAAAGCTTTATCTCAGTACTTACAGCTTGTAGTGGTATCAATTATTGTACATCAGAGTAAGAACTTCATCATTTTGCATTGAGAAGGAGTTCCGTTTCATTCGTCTAAGATCGAGATAGCTGCAGTTAGCACAGTGCATGTTCCAAAACATTTCTGTTATATTACCTATGTGTTCGGAGGCACAAATCCAAATCAAAAGCAGAGTTGTCATGTATAGCGGGTTCAAATCCGTTGTAAACACAAAGCTGAGTTGTCGTGTTAGGCGGGTCTAATCAAAGTCCGTGTTTGAAAATATGTATCACGTGAAGAGAAAACTTCAAAATCACTAAATAATAGTCAAACTAGTAGAGAAGAAAAGATCGTAATAATAAATCTGTAAAAACACATGTCGCAAACGAATGGAATCAACGAGTGAGCGAAATGTCATATTTTCATGTCAATATTCATAGAGCCCAATACATAAAAACTATTTTGTATTTCTTGAAATAATTAGATTTTATTGAATGTTCGCATGCTACATACTTTTTAGACCCAAAACCTTATGTCTGTTATTTCAATGAACAATTAATTTAACAGGAAATTAAACAAAAATCAAAACAGGTATTTTAATAAACGTTATATTTTAACCCTAGTTAAACAGATTCAAAAATAGTTGGATTATTCATATTTTATTATGAATGAATTTTAGGGCTAGTAATGTTTTCTGTCTATTTCAGGCATTTCATGGGCATTCCTCTACTATAATAATGATAAGTATGTAAACTGTGGGACACAATTCACACACAGGCAGGGCCTGTACTATATTTACTAAACTTGTACTATGAACTTCTACTTGTCACTACATAGTATAAACAAAGTCACTTTCTTTGTCCCTATATCCCTATGTCCCTATGTATGCTTAAATTTTGGATTTTGATGCGGTTTTTTTTAATAGATATAGTGATTCAAGAGGAAGGTTTTAGTGTTAGCATTGCACCCGTGAGAAGCCGGGGTGGGTCGCTAGTTATTTATAAAAATCTCTATACTGCAGGCAGATTAAACATTGCTTAATGTCACCAAAAATTTAGTAAAACATTACTACCCATACGTCCATGCAGGCACAAAAGGACAGAGTCAGATTAAGTACACCAAATTAGTCCCTCTTTAATTTATAGCCCCCAAGCCTGCCTGAATCCATCCCAAAATCAATCTACTGAGTTTCGTCACATAAAATCACGTACCGTGGATCGATTGGCATTGTATCGACTTTTGGGTAAACACCGGTTACACATCGAGCGGAACTAATCTAAATAAATCAGTCCGTAGCTCTTGCTGAAACAAAAATAGGTCGTTTTTTGTATAAAATAAAATTACGCACGCTTCGTGATTAAGTTACTGCAACGTTTGAATCAATTCGCAATAATTGTTTGTTTTCTACGATAAAGAATGGATTTGTTGCATTTTGGACGTTTGGGTAGATTTTTTAACTTACCTAGTTGGAAAGTTGATCCTACTATCTCAGTCTTTTGACTCAGTTGGTAGTAATATTATTGTCTCTTGAGTCTCCGTTGTCTTAACCTTCGGTCAGTCGCGCGTTTTTTGTTTACGCGGTTGGTCACGTGGGGTCTTTGAAGACCCCAAAAAAAAATCAGCATAAAACACCTTTTTAATTAGTTTTTCCTAATTATGTAAGCAAATCATTGGTGATTAACCTAATTACAATAAAACTACCACTAGTTACGTAAACATGTTTTTTTATTTCTGCCTTAAACTTGCAATCTAAAAATAGTAACATAAATTTCTCTTCTTCAGATCACAATCACAAAAAAATATATCTAAATCTACTAAATGAAGGAACTTTTCCTTTTTATCAATTTATATGCGATAACACTAGTATATACCGCCTTTTATCCGGGTATATACCGACTTCACTTTTTTCATCATCATTACCACCTTAAAAATCATTACTTTCATCCTCTAACCAGTTTAATATACGAGGTTGTTGTTCTTCGTTCATTTCTAGTTAATAAAATCTAAAACAAAAATAAATAAAAAAACCGGCTACTAAGAAAATCTAAATTTAAAAAAAATAAATTTTTGCTTACGCGGTTAGTCGCGTGGGGTCTTTCAAAGCCCGTCTACACAAAACACGCATATATCTCGCTACGCTTACGCGCGATCTGAATTTAGCGTCGATGTGCAGCAAATATAATTCAACTTAGGAGGGTACCTAAAATATTGAATAGCTGAAATGGTTTTAAAACCAAAAATTTTACATTTTTGTAACACCTGGGCTTTCAAAGACCCCACGCGACTAACGGAGGGTTAAGGTTGGAGGTTATATTTCCGCCCGGGGCGAAGTTTGTGTCCTAGTTTCTTGTATTGATGGATGTGATATATCTTTGAAATTTTTATTATAGTTGTAGTTTGTTTAGTACTCATATACATATTTTTGTCTTGTTCGGGAATAAATGACAGGGAGTGAATAATTGAGTCCATTCCCATCTTTATTTCTTTTTTAAATGTGGTGTTGTTACAAATATTTAAGTTTTAAATCTTTTTTTTTAAATCACAATATTTTGGTGACTTCAAAACTGTTTAGTTTTTTATATGTAAAAGGTAACCCTTTCTTAGCAACTTCAATAGATACTTTAGAACAAAAATTCGGGTATTAGTGTGAAATAAAAATGTACTTTTAATTAATAGCCTACTTTTAGGATATCTTAACAACCGAGAACCAGCGGCTGTACCAATAAAATCTGTAACAGAATCGATTCCAAGTTTTGTCGGCGTAGACGCCATCAAACCTGTTTTGTTTGCACTGTCCAATAACAGACCTTACTACCTAAAAATATCTAATCAATACTCCCCCTTCAACCGTAGTCTTAAGCTCGAAAGTCCCGTGAACATTTACGGCAGGTGGTAAATCGCCTATTTTATCAAATGTACGATTAAACGGATGCCTGTTACATCCGTTCCCAGAAGGATGGAGGTAAAAAATGTGGAAAAAAACGGGACACACAGCCGCATCCAATGGTGAACAAATTAGGGGAACCGCGTGACAGGTTGATCGTTTTGGGAGAATGAACAGTTTTTATAGATTCAAGACCATAGAATTGAAAAGAATCCTTTATTTACTAAGTAGATAGTTTTTACAAGATGTTATAATGTCATTTAAAATTCTTTTAATGCACTGAACCTGTTTATATGTGTGCAAATATTATTAAAAGCTTATAAATAAAATAGAGTTTAAAGAATGTTATGCTTATGTTATTGTTAGTTTATGGCAGTGAAAACTAAGTAACTAGCAGTGATAGTATAGACCCGTTTAGATGTCGGCTTGCTTCTAATGCGTGAGGCTTAGGTTCGAACCCTGATGAGAGCATGTACTATCGACAAACGCTAAGCCTGAGAGCCTGAACATTTGGAAGAATAGTCGCTTTAAAGCTCAAGTTTTCATTTCCCCGAGCCTAATTAGAGTTAAAAAATCAGAAGCCAATAACACCGTTTCTTTTTCCATTCCGATGCATTCATCGAACCGAAGTGGTCATAAACATGAAAGAAATCCTTTTTTGTAATTTTTATTGTTACTAGAAGGGAGGGCTTAGTGGCCACGGGTTGGGAAAAGATATCTGCTCGCAAAAATGACACTTAAGTGTATCAGGCAGAACTTTTACTGATAGTACCTACCAAGGAGTTTTTCAACGACTTATGTAAGGTGATAAAAACCTGCAGACTCCAAAATATTTATATGAAATTAAAACTGTACCTATCAAGCCAATAAAATAAAACACAATTTATTTTTTAATTGTAACTGAGCCTATTGGAACCGAGCGGAGCTCGACGAATTGCATTCAAGTTCAAAAGATTTGAGTTGGTATGCAAACATTTTGTTGTAACCATAGATTTAGTATACTTAGATTGGCAATGCAAAAGAGAAAGAAAATAGGTACCCGTGTGTTAGAGCGAGATAGCGAGCGGTAGATAGACGAGACCATTTTCGTAAACGTTACGGGGCTATACCGGGCCGACGTCAGTTGTTAACGAAACAAATCTCGCTTATTTTAATTAATCTCGCGTATTAAAAGAGCAAGTTTGATGTTTAATAGACGTAAACAGCTATGGTTACGTGTGCAGTACCGGTTGTAATTCATCTAGGAAAGAAAATCCACAGAATTAGTCATTTTACATGTGAGTGCGATTGAAAGATTTAATTCTCTAAATTCAATGATTATAGAAAACTGAAAAACAAATTGTGCACAAATAGATAGGTAAAATAACATTGCTTTTTATTATATAAATGTTCTGAATGTATAAGAATTGATTTAAGCGAAAAATAAAATACGTGAATTTCTTGTATTTCTAACCTCAATTTTATAGTGATTGTCGTAATATCGATTAACCACATTTCGATAACGTGACTGGCAAAGGTATTAACTACACAATATACCACACGCCCATTTGTTATCGAGAGCTACAAGTTTAGGGAGAGCACTATTTGTCTTGCACACATCCACGTTACACGCACAGAAGTGTCAATTTTCTAGGTCTCGCCGTACTGGCTCCATTGTCAATCTTTAACGTTAGTATACTAAATCTATGGTTGTAACAATAAGTGTCCATTTAAAAATAAGCTTCATATTGGAACTATCTTGTCAGAATAGTCAAAAATAAATGAATGTCCTGCAAAGAGATTAAAATATTTTAATCTCTTCGATGTCCTGTTTGAAATGGAAGCTGTGTTTTCATGTAACTGAAATGGCATTTTGTTCATAAAATTGGGTTTGACCTACCCATAAGTAAAACAGGGGCAGAAAAAGTAAGTTTGATGAAATAAAACCTTAAATTTTCTACCTAAATATTATACATTGCACGATATTAAATTTTTACCATGATGAATACACCGTCCCTAAAATTTCATTAAAAAATCACAACATTTTTTTTATACCTACCTACTTACTTACTCAGAGATTAAAATATAATAGGGCATAGAGGGGCCATCGGGAATATTTTCATACAAAAACTTTTAAACTCAAGCGTCATGTCAGTTGGTATGAACGCGAGCTGTCATTCGGTTGAATCCCGGTCGAATCACACTAGACTTTTGCCCACTAGTAATAACTTTTGACTTCAAATTTTCCTCGCTTTGTCCTCTATATGCCCTATTATATTTTTCACTTCTCATGCTCTAAAAGTACGCCAATATAGCCCTACGAAGCGGGACTAAAGTGATTACTTTAGTCCCTAGGGAGTATAAAGTATTTTTTTTTTAATTTCCTTAATGAGAAAAAGACAACCTCAAACAGCCAGTAAATATCTGTAGAGTGTGGACCATCTTCATTGCGAAAATGTGAAGAGTTTTAGTTCCATGGTTTTTCCGCGAAGAAGGTGGCGCCATGTGTTTTAAATTGTTTACCTGCAAAGAGATTTAAATCTCTTTGTTAATCTGTGACAGCCTGACAGGTTTAGAAGAAAAAACTGACCGCGAAAATTTCTGAATTTTTGTCGAGTGTAAATTTGTTGGGTTTTAAATAAATTTGTACTAAATTGACAATTTTTCTCGCACTCAAAGTGAAAAGTACAGTTTCCACCTCGAGACTAAACGCCAACTTAATATACCCTCGGTTTCATAACTCCCTCGCAAGCTCGGGAGTCAAACCACCTCTGGTAAATAATGGCTTCGTTTAGTCCCTCGATATAAAATATACTATTTATCTCTTTGTACTTAATACTTTAAAAATATATTCTACCTTTATAATTATTTTCCGGAATCTTCTCCCGAGAAATTTTAAGAGAATTATATTCCACTGTACGTGTTATACCTTATACCAACAATACTAACTACCATTTCTTTTACAAGATGATTGTTTAAAAGATTATACATAATTGGATCATATTTGGAGATCCCATATTGTTCTTGAAAATATAATTGAGCTTCACCTCGTTTCTTTTGAAAGTCTCATTATAATTATCTGGTAATGATACGCTTACAGAGGCTTGTTGGAACTCAGCTCTGTGTGGTTTCGTATAATTCATTTGAATTTGTTAATTGAAAGGTTGTGAAAAATTTACACAGGTTTAGTGAAGACGTATTATATTTTCTCATGGATACTTTAAGTCATAATTTGTTAATTTAAAATAATATAATATAATGTTATCGTTGAATCTCGCTGCTTTCAATCACTTACATAACTATCTCTCGAACCCGAACCTCATGTATCAGAGGTGTTCTCACTAATCACAACACTATACTGCTCTTCTTTGGCTAGTATCTTTGCAATTTTTAGGGTCCCGTACCCAAAGGATGTCGGATTTGAATAATTCAAAAAATAATTTACAGGTATTGAAACAGTCTAGAATATGAAAATGAATAAGATGTTTTGATCTCGGTCGGCAATTCTAATAACTTTTAAAATATAAAAAAAAAAGTTATAGTAAATACTTACTACAATAGTTGGACAAATATCGATTGCGAAGTTTTTTTGTAGATATTGATAATTAATATTTTCTTTTATTTGTAGAACATTTTTATGTTCTATCATCAATAGTTTCTGCAGCGCTGCGATGAAAGACATTTTGTGACAAAAAAAAAATACACCTTGGGTTACATTATTGAAGTTTTAGTAGGGATCCCTAATTTTTTATAGAAATAAATTTAGCCTATGTTACTCAGGGATAGTGTAGCATTCTAATAGTGAAAAAAAAGGGAACCGGTCCAGTAGTTTTCGTGTTTATTCGTTACAAACATTCAAAAATACAAATCTTTCCCATTTAAAATATTATTAGTGTAGATATTATAGATTAGTATAGAAGTGTAGATGTAGATAAAACATTGATAATGCTGGTTCTACTCTGAGTTGTCTATGGTACCACAGAGTACAGCCCAATACAAGCTTCAAAGGAAGCACGGAGAGAGGTTTTATGTACCATTTCCGGGAAGTTCGCGAGATCTTAATTAGTTATCTGGTTATTTTAATAAGTTCATAACAAATGATGACTTTGCGGTATGCTGTGAAGTCATGTTTTTCATCTTGTTATATTCAATCAAAGCTCTCTTTATTATACAATAATAACTGTGCCTATGTAATTTGTACGTTCTTAGGGCTTGCACAAAAAACTGCGATGCGACGTGATGCGAATTCGTAACGCAGAAATTGCAACATAAAAATAGCAAATTTACATAGCAATGTTTACGATGACGACGACGCATCGCAGTTTTGTATACAAGCGCTTACTTCATATTTTAACCAGTTAATAATATAAAATAAGTTTTGCTTATTATGAGTTAACGGAATCAAATAGAAAAATTTGCAAAGTCGCCAAAATAAACATTAATTTTGGTTCTCAAACTAAATAACAGATTATGTTTGTGAAGCAAGATAAAGGAACGAATTACGTGTAAGTATCCCAAATAGGACTCTATGTTAAAAAATCTTCACAAAACACATCATTAAATGACTGTGCTCATTAGCTACCTCAAAATTTACACATTTAATCTTGGAATAAACACATCTTGCTCATTTGAAAACGCTATTACACTAAATACAAACAGATATACCGAATTAAATATGTAATAATAATAAACGAGCACTTGAAATGGCCCAACACATTCGTGAACGAAAAAATCGAGTCACGAAATCAAAACATTCTAAGAAGCCAATCGTTTTTAAAATCGATTAAAGTCGATCTCATTTTAAAATCTCGTATGTGAACTTGTAGAATGCACTCATTTCCGGATCATACGGAGCTAAGTATCTAAATATAGGATTTTGAACTCCCAAAACGTTTGGTTTAATTGGCAGACAAGTTTATTCCAGCGGAACAGAGTCTATATTTGAACGGTTTCCGTCTGAATGTCCGAATAGTAAAGGATGTTAAGGAAATATTTGTCTACTAGATTTAGGCATCCGAACTCTAAGGAAACGTTGGTATCTGATATTGTCTACAGTTTAACAAAATTAACACGGCGTTCGGAATATTTGGGCCCGGTAGCACCGTTCTGTTAGTACGATAATTAATTTAAGCCGTAGGTAATTTACTTTAGGAAGTTTTATGAGGGTTATTACTTGAGGGATTGGTAGATTAAGATTTTATCGTTACAATGTTAGAGTTTTAATACTTTACTTCGAGTTTCTTATGGTTAAGGTAATGTTCACGTCGTTTAATTAATGTATGATTATAACATTATGGTCAGAAGTGTTTAGAGATAAGTTAAAGGTGCAACTGTACTTGCAACTTTCACATGACATAAGCTGTATTAAGGTGGTCGCACACATATCAACTCGGAAACGGATCAGCGCCGCCTCAACCAGAGCCGTTTAGTATTCTTTGTATGAATTTCTGTAGGAAAATTGTCGTAACACACCGCTACACTAATCAGCATTGTAAGGGCATTGGCTCGCCTCGGGAAAGAAAGAAGAAAAATATTTATTTAGCACCTATTAAACTGTTATGAAACTATTACAAAATAACTGAATTCTAAAAACAACTAGGCAGTCACCAATAGCTCGAACAAGTCTGCCGAGGCAATGACGATCCTTTCCCGAGTCCATGTGGGCTATACCTTTTTTATTTATTTATTTTTGAACAGTGATAGCCCTTACGGTTAAAGAGCCGGCCGAAAATCAGTGAGGCTCGGGTTCATGCCAGGATTCGAACCCGAGCCTCACTGATTTTCATCCTGTAAAGCAGGCTATTCAACTTAATAATATGTATAATAAATAATAAAAATACACGATAATATTTTAGTACTAAACAAATGATTACTTAACATTCCTAAATAAATTTAAACCCAAGGTACTCCATCATCATTAATCTCAGTTTTTGCTGTGAATCAAACCCAGATAGGTCTTGAAATATTGTGCTAATTAGCGGGTTAATAGCCTAACACCATTTTGGTAGTCATGATTGACTCTCGTGAGATATTTATAGGCGTATTTATCCTATACTCTAGGGTCTGCACGCATTCACCCGCGTAGTTCCCGTGGGAATACGGGGATAAAATATAGCCTATGTATTATTCTGATGTATAAGCTAAATAACTGTAAAGTTTCATCAAAATCCGTTCAGTTAGATTTGGCGTGAAAGAGGAACAAACATCCATCCATACATCCATCCATACATCCATCCATACATCCATCCATCCATCCATCCATACATCCATCCATACATCCATCCATACATCCATATATCCAATATCCATCAATAAACTTTCGCGTTTATAATATTAGTAGGATGTTACTCAGGGATATTTAAGCTTTCCATTGGTGAAAAAATTTTTAAAATCGGTCAAGTAGCTTTTGAGTTTATTCGTAACAAACATACAAAAATAAAAAAATACAAATCTTTCTTCGTTATAATATAAGTATCGAGTATAGATTGAGAAGCTTGTAAGGAAACCCGTAGGTCCCAGAATTGATGCTAAGACTGGTGTAGCAGCCCCGGTCCAGTGATGGTATCAAGGCCTTTAATGTTTAGGGGTCCAAAAATACTGGTCAAAACTGGATATCTCCAGGAATGAACATAATGAACATATGCCAATCTCCTAAAAATAGAGGTGTGAGAATTTATTATTATGAAAAATCTGCCATTTATTCAGCAATCGACTAGTTAGGGGTTGCTAAAAAAAGAGCACTATCATTATCATTTCATACTTCTCTTCGCGTTTGTCTGTCCCTATGTATGCTTAGATCTATAAAACTACGCAACGAATTTTGATGCGGTCTTTTTTTAAAGATAGAGTGATTCAAGAGGAAGATTTTAGTATCAGCATTGCACCCGTGCAAAGCCGGGGCAGGTCGCTAGTTTACTTATAAATCATCGATACAGTAAGCGGTGGATAAGTGCCCTAGTTTAAAGCAAGTCTGGACGTATTTTTATTTAAAAATACAAAACCTTGTACAACCAGTTCTTGAAGTTGCGAGTTGCGACTGACCGACCACCTGCCTGTAATAAGGTAATAATGGCCAGCCATTATCTTTTGCTTTAAATATAAATATTTTTTTCCATATTGTTTTTTAAGATTTTTGTGATTGATTGAACAAAACTAGCTTTAAAGAAAATTGGATTTTTAATTAGTTAGGATAATTAAGACAGTGGACTAGTCTAACACTATCTCCCGACTTGCGGTAGGCTCGCTTCAGGGATTGTAGCTCATACTAAAGACCTAGAAAAAAAACCTATGGCCTGCCTCAAAATGTATACTATCATCCTGCCAAATTTCATTTTGATTGGTCTATCGGCATATCTATCAAATAGAGTTACTTCTGCATAATAAAAAAGAAAGAAGTAGTGTTGTTCTTGTTAACAAACGTAAGTGTAATTTTAAAAAATAAAATAGAGTGTCATTTTTAACTGTTGTTTAATTAACATAGCTTATTCTCCTCAATCATACATGCTAAAGCAGTGGAGTTAAAATGACGCTCAATTAGTGTACAAGACTTTTAAGTTCCTACTTTTAATAAAACATTTTGACTTTGACATAGACTCTGTTGCAAAATAAATTAAAGCATATTTGTAAAGGTTTAAAATATTGTTAAATTGATTTGTTTAACAGTTGTTTAAATGTTTAGATGTTTGTAAATAGAGCAAGCGGCCCGTGTGAGTCACATGCGCCAGACATCTCTCGAGGGGGTAGGTTATAAATACCCACAATGGACTAAAATTTAACCGCTCCTCAGTAACCATTGGTGGGTTCGTCAGACCACTTCTATGAAACTTACTTCTAGTATTTCAAGTTAATGTATTGTCAGTGAAACGTTTTTGGAGTAATTTTTGTTTCGTCTGCTATACTGAAAAATAATTGGTAAGACTTTTCTTTAGTTTTGCGAATTGCTGAACACGTGCGAAAGATTATATTTTTATTTTGTTATACTTATGATTGTTGAACTTTGTAAACGCTACAAATATAATATTTTCTCTATATTTTCTTGGTACTTTTATTTAGTATAGTCACTAAACTCTAGTGTTATAGTGACAACTAAAACAGTGAATGTTTTAGGTTCGAGTTCACAACACTAAACTTTAGGTAAACCCATAATTTGTGACCCAAATCATACCACACTATAAGGCAACATATTAAGGTGTTAAGCAGTTACATAACATAATATTAAACAAATGATTATTCAAAGTTGTCACTATACACATAGATAACTATTGTGACTTACTTATACATGTAACGGAATAAGCGCAATTCCTGAAATTAGTTTGTTCAGTATCAATTACTTAATCGATTTTAGCTATTTTCAAAGTGTAAAATTTTTCCGAAAAATGAATTAGCATAACTGAATTTAGGGCTTCCTATGGAAACCCTAAATTCAGTGGAAATTCTAAACTGGAAAAGTGTATGAGGAATTACGATTTTTCTTTTTCGCGTTGTATTATAGATAGATATCATTTTATACTCACTGTAGAGCAATCTTGAGCCTGCTCAATCTTTGGATGGATATTAGACACTCCTCCCGGATGTTCATTATTTATAGTCATTGAAGTATAACATACTGGGCAAATTTCTTTTTCAGACAACTTTTTTTAAACCTGCAACCAGATTCTTTCTTCTTTCTTTCTAACCTTATTCAAACATATTAAACAAACCAAAATATACAGTGATTATTTTTATAACCTAAACTACTCCACGTGGTCAGGGAGACCGATTCAATTTTATTGCCAGTCCTATCTTATAAGCCCCAATTGACTCTTCAGCTGAGGTTATCAGTAATAAAATTAATAGGTGTAGATAATGCTAAAATGTTAACCCTTTCGGTGCTTTGTAGATAAAAGCTACTTGCCTTATTAATTAATTATTATAGAGGTTACTTGGATTGTGTAGTTTAGTTATAGTATCAATTGAAAAAACTAAAATAAAAACGCTCTTGGTAGATAGCATAACGATGAAATAGATAAGAATTTTAACATAATAATAATAATAATAATATAATCTCACGCCTTTTATCCCCGAGGGGGTAGACAAAGGTATTCCATTACTGGATATACCCACATTTCACAAGATATATTGGACCCCTAAACGTGATAGGTGGTGAGCCCATCGCCGGACCGGGTCTATTACACATTTCTCAGAATTGATTCTGAGACCTGCGGGTTTCCTAACGATGTTTTCCTTCACCGTCGAGCTAGTGATAAATATGTACGTAAGTTTTTGAAAAACTCATTGGTACATGCCAGGATTCGAACCCGAGCCTCACTGATTTTCGGCCGGCTCTTTAACAGTTCGGGCTATCACTGCTCTAACAAACTTAACATAACTTTAGTGTAGGAAGTATTTTATAATTATACTAGCGACCCGCTCAGGATTCTCACGGTTGCAATTCTAACACTAAAACCTTCCTCTTGAATCACTCTATCTATTAAAAAAAAGCATCAAAATCCGTTGCGTTGTTTTAAAGATTTAAGCATACAAAAGGACATAGGGATATAGGGATATAGGGACAGAGAAAGCGACTTTGTTTTATACTATGTAGTGATGATGATTAGTAAATTTCGTAACATTTTATCAGATTCGAAAACTACAGATTTTATTTATTAAGAAATGACTTAGGTATTTATTAGCGAATCAGAAATAGTTACTAAACGAAGCTACCTCTAACATCATACATATAATATTGGTACTAAATTATTATCAAAAAAAAAAACAGTCACGCAGTCGACCACGTGTCAGGATAAAAGTAGCGTATGTAGTTCCCGATTCGTGTAGAGTTAATTTTTACGTGAAATCACATTTACAGGTAGCCTATTAACTCTATTAAATATTCATCAGTCATTTTCAACACATGTGCCTTCACATAGTCATCATCCACTGTAATTGTAGCTGTCATATTATAACATTTATTTATTTCCCTTGAAATGGTAGTGTTAAGTATTTTTGTCTCTTTCTTAACAATAATGTACTGTTCTGTGTTTTGTAATTGGTCTGTCAAAATTCTAAATAGTCGATTTAGTTATGTATCTTTCTATTAGGAATATATAATAATATAAAATGATAAACTGACTGACTGATTGGTGATATATCAACGCACAGCGCACAGCCTAAACCGCTCGATCTAGAGACTTGAAATTCTGCATATACAACGCGTAACAGAAAAAGCGCAATTCCTCATACACCCCAATTAGTATGTTAATATAAAAAAAAATATGATTCAATCGAACTTTAGTTGTGTCTAACCAATTTTCTTAAATATCAATTAATAATAGCACGATTTCCATAGAAAGCACTAAATTCAACTACGCTTATTCATTTTTCGGAAAAATTTAACACATATTAAAAACAGCTGAAATCGAATAAGTAGTCAATTCTGAACAAACTAATTTCAGGAATTTTGTTGCATATTGTAGATAGCTTATACAGTGTAGGCATCCACTAAGAAAGGATTTTGCAAAATTCAAAGGTGAAATAAACGTGCGCGAGCGAAGTCGCGTATAAAAGCTAGTAATTTATAAATATAAAAACCGTTGTGTTGCTGACTACATAAAATATGTGAACTTTCGGTCCCTACGAAGTCATGAATGTTGATAATTTTGAATCACCAACCAACATTTAATTTAAACAAAACCACGTATTAACCACAGCAGCCCAGTTCAACAAATCCCGTTTAACCACCGCTCTAAAACAACCAACGTAATGGTTCTCCCATTAATTCGATGACGAGTAATAGTAACGATTAACTATAATGACTTTAACCGTAAGAAATATGAGTTTATGTCATGGGAATCAGACAACTACTGATTGTAATTATATGGATGATAGGCCTACAAAATGTGTGTTTGTCTGAGACAGGAGCGGGTCTCAGAATTACCTAATTTGAGAGATATTTATGAGGTAATTCGAAAAAGCGAAAATCTGATTGCATGTAAAAGGAACTCAAACATACATACATGAAGCTCATTCCATTGTCCCACAGGGGTGGGCAGAGACGATAGATCGCCACTTTTCTTGATCTCTGCATACTTCACATCTATAAGACTTTGCATGCTCTTTTATTTTTCGCACCCCGGACCCCAGCGTTCTGAAGGACGTCACTTATTTGATTCGTGAACGTCCTTACCAGTTCCAAACACGTAATCTTTGCTTTTTATAATATCTGTAGTAGTCAAGGAGAAGATGTAGCCTGTGAAAGGAGACGTTCCATCTTGGGCCTGCACATTGTACACCAGCGTGAAAGATAGAGAAAAATCTAGTGATTATCAGAAAAATATTTAAAAAAATCTTCATCTATTTAACTTGAACAAAAGTAATTAAACTTCAATGGATCCGCATGGAATCATATTGAAAAAATACTATTTCTAATTTCATAAGCCCAATTTCCATGTTATTGTGAATTAGTCTGACAAACAACCAAATAATGTCTATAGTCATTTTACTGGTCAGGTCGCAATTTTTTTCTGGTCGTAAGTTTATTGTACAACAAAACTAGATAACTATGAGCAAAATCTTGAATAAAACTACATATAGTTATTTTCACGTTATTTTATTTATATTTGTCTAAAAAAACTGGTGTACCTACATGGTGCAGGCTCAGTCTCCATACATTCATGAAACGTCTCCTTTATTCAATGCAATTGTTTTGAAACCTTTTTTTGGTTAGAATGTAAACAATTTGGATTTAGCTTAGTCTGTTATTTTACCGGTTCAGGTCTCAATTTTTTTTTCGGTCGCCGCGATGATATTTTAATGAAAATTAAAGTTTATTGTACAACGAAACTAGACAACTCTAAGCAAAATCATGAATAAAACTAAAGTTATTTTATTTATATTTATCTAAAATGTGGTGTACATTGTACAGGCCCAGTCTTCATACATTCATGAAACGTCTCCTTTTCATGATGGGCTACTTTTTTTAAATCGGACAAAGACGAGAAGTGCATCAAACCACTTAGGCAACAGGCTGCGCCTAGAAAGACTAATTTATATCCACATAACACCCGAATAGTAAAGATAAAGTTGCATGTATGTTTTTAGTCGCTTCTGAATTAACATAATATTAAATATATTTGACTTACACAATGCTACCATTCCTGATTGATATAGGCTGTTATTTAATATTGACGAGGATTAATCGAGTGGCGCAACTAGTATTTATTAGGACTGAAAGGTAGAATCTTTAGTTTTCTTAAATCCTTTTTTAACAATTCTTCTTTTATTTGTTACAGATTGCCACGTGTGGACTATCATCGCGTGCGCTTAAATACGCCCACTAAATCATACAGCAGTAACAATTAATCATTAAACCAAGAACCTAAAAATAAACATGGCGCTTAAATACAACTATACTATTTCAAAAATAGAACACAACCCGAAGCGTAGGGGAAGCTGAACTTCCTTTTAAAATGTAAAAATTTAAAAATAGAAACGGATATCCCTGTTATGTTGGTAACGGATGTCGGAAACTACGTAAATGTTGTTGAGAGAGAAAATGTCGAACTATAAATGTAGGATATTCACAAGTAGAGGTGTACAGCCTTTATTCCTGTTGTTACGGACTCGGAGAATGGTGGATTTTTGTTTTTATATAGTGTTGTTTGGAATTTTTGGTGTGTGCGGTGGTTTTCACGAGCAGAAGTTTGCTATGGAGCCGCAGGATCAGGTATGTTTTTAAAAACTTATTTATCTTTTTATACTAAATTAAAGAGCAGTGATAGCCTTACGATTAAAGAGCCTATATGATGAAAATCAGTGAGACTCGGGTTCGAATCCTGGCATGCACCAATGAGTTTTTCAAAACTTACGTATATATTTATTACTAGCTCGACGGTGAAGGAAAACATCGTGAGGAAACCCGCAGGTCTCAGAACTAATTCTGAGACATGTATAACATCGGCCCGGCGATGGGCTCACCACCTATCACGTTTAGGGGTCCAAAGAATATCTCGTGAAAAGTGGGTATATCCAGAAATGGAATACCCTTGCCTACGCCCTCGGGGATAAGGCGTGAGTTTTTTTTTATTTGAACTGAACTAAAGCATAGTTGGTCGTGAACTCTATGATGTGATTGGTCTATAGATTGAGTAATTAAACATCAAGTTTTCAAATATAATTGTAGAAAAACGACGATCTGTGGTAGCCCTGTGGGAAGTGAGTCCATCTCTTATTCATGAGGATCATATAGATCGAGTACTGTCGTCTTCTGATTATATAAATTTTTGTTACGGCAGGGCAGTTGCCTCCTGGTTCGAATGCTGGTAAGGGCATGGCACCAAATAGTTTTTTAAATCGTTCGTACATCTTTATTACTAGCACAAAAGTGAAAAAAAAATTTGAGACGAAATCCGCAGTGCCCAGAGCGATACCTCTGCTAAAACCCCAGGAAATAAGGCGTGAACATATAAATTTCATTTATGTTCGTACCCACTATGTAAAATGTTTTGTAAGATTGATCCCCCGTTTTTTATTTTTGCCAAATTGGTGTTTCGAAAGTCTATTAATCAGTTATAAAAACGGGACCAATTTAAAAGTATATTATTTCAAATAAAAAAAAGAATTTTCCGAAACGGTTTATAAATTACGCAGTTCTAGGATAACGAATACCTATAAAAAGGTCATCCACTTTGAGGACCTCCCCTTTTTTGAAGTCGGTTATAAAAATATGTCGCAATTTTTTTTTCTGCATTGAACTGCTTAAAATATTCTTCCTGTGACATGCACGCACTGCCTAAAGACACGACATTTGATGGAGAAGTAATTTATTACGACAAGCCATCTAATATTTATTAACAACCAATATCGTTGTTGGTAATGGACCGTGCTGTTCAAATATTAGTACAATATCCATAGCAATCTGGCTGAGCCAATAACATAAATCATTTTGGAATTGCCCGCCAAACCCTATTTCACGAAACAGACTGATGTGATCACAGATTATTCGCATTAGAACACTGTATTAGATTCATATTCTATTCATGACTTCAATGAATTGGTATTCAGATTGGGTATAACCAATTTCGAGATAATACAATTTTCTTGGAATACATTTATGTTGGGTTATTACGTATCTTGTATTGCAACGGCGTCAAGTGAGTTAGGATTTATTACTACATTTATTACGTACATAAATGTTCGTCTTTGACAGTTCCTCTTACAGATTATAATTCAAAAAATGAATTGAAGACGTTTTTGATCATAATGATTTTGTTCATAAGTCTACTTATTGAAAGTTATTGCAACAAAGTTATTATTAAAGTTAAGCGTGGGAGAGCCATGCTTCGGCACGCTTGGGCCGGCTCGACCGGAGTGATACCACGGCCTCACAGAAAACCAGCGTAAAGCAATCCTTTGCGTTTCGTTGAGTGAGTGAGGTAACCGGAGGCCACAATCCCCCCTCCCCCTCCCCACCCCTCCCCCTACTCCCACCTGAAAGGTCGGCAACGCAGTTGTGACTCTCGAGTTGCAGGTGTCCATGGGCGACGGACGTCACTTACCATCAGGTGACCCGTCTGCTCGTTTGCCCCCTTCTCTCATAAAAAAAAAAAAACTTCACCGCTTTGGTATATATATAGTTGAGGAAAAGAAGCGGGGTACAAAACTCCTAAACAAATTATTCTTTCAAACAATTAATTCAGTACAAACTACAATTTACATGGTCTAATACCCACTTTTTAAGAAGTATATTTTTTGATCCGCTGGTCTCAGAATCAATTCTGAGACTAGCTGGTTTTCATTCATCGTCGAGCTAGTGATAAATATATTTATGGGTACCTATTTAAAAATTTCACTAACTACAAGGCTATCGCTGCTCTTCATTATTATTAATCTTACAATTCAAGAAACATATCTGTTTGTTCTAACCTTACCAGATGCTTCTCAGTATGTCCCCTCCATCATTATCAACCCGTTACAGCCCACAGCTGAGCTAAAGGTCTTTCCTAACGTATCAGGACGTGACTCCCTTCCTATATTGTAATATAGTACATACATACATAAATAATCTCACGCCTATTTCCCATTGGGGTAGGCAGAGACAATAGACTGCCACTTGCTACGAATATGGCAGATCTCTCGTGCTTCATCTAGATCCGTCAAACGACTCATGCAATCTCGTCGGTTTCGGGTACTCTTTATCTGACTTTTCTTCAATACATTGCCGATCTGGTCGATGTGGGTACGCCTAGGTTGTCCTCTACCGGCTCGCCACTTCACAACATAGTATAGTATATCCCCTCCATTTGGTTAATATTCCACATATTTACACCAAGCACTTCGCAACATCCTTCATAATGCGTACAGCAGCGGAGGGGAACTCCATGTCTGCGGTAATTCCGAGATCATTTATCCCGGATCTACTTACGCGAATGAATAGGCTTCTTGTAGGTAAGCTTGTTCTAACATTGAGGTCATAAGCATGCCCATTTTTGAAACTTTTATTTAACTTGCAATATAAATAAAAATAAAATAAAATAAAATTGTGTTTGTTCGAATGACATTTTGTATACATACACGTTTAATTTGGATGACAATGCATAATTAGCGTGTGACGTCATTCTAAATCCAACATGGCGGAATACCCAAGATGGCGGACTAGTTATTTTTACTTTGCACTGATACAATAATGGGTATGAAATGAATGGTAGAAGCGCTCGAGCCCTGCGGTGAAAGTGTGTTTGCAACGATTACACTGGTTAAGCCAAGTTGGTGTGAATGGGTGACCGCCTAGTGGCATTTATATCACGAGCGCTTCCGTGTTTCGGAAGGCACGTTAAATTTTTGGTCCCAGTTTCCGTTGTGTTTACGCACAATGGAAGTCGTTAAGCCATGTCGGATACCCTTCGGTGACTTAAAAAATTCTGACTGTTAAGTGGCCACTAGCTTAACACCATCTCCCAATCCGCGGTGGGCTCGCGTGGGAGATTAAAGCCCATTTTTCTCATGTGTGAGGGAAGACCCTTAGCTTAGCAGTGGGCTGTTACGGGTTGATGATGATGATGAAATGAATGGTCCTTGTTAAGAATAACTCGAAAAAAGATTGTTTTAAAAAAAGGGTTTTTTACTTTTAATTTATTTTAGACTTAACTTCACAATCCTACTAAATTTACAGTTGTATGACATACATAAGAATAACACATAGGCTTCTTTTTATCTCAAAACGCGGGCGAAGTCACGGGCAAAAGATAGTATGTTATAATAGGATGCTCGAGTTTTGTTTATTGGCTTATTTGAATATTTCCTAATTATTAAGAAGCTTCGAGAAAAAATTCTTAGAAAGTATTCGAAAACAAAAAGTTTAACAAGTCCAAAGGCGATTATTTTAGCAAGTTACGGCGACCCGGGTTACATCGTAACTCGTAGTCTTTATTTTGTACGACATAACGACTATATTCCATTACATATGGCAAGATATCTAAATTTGAAGTTTTATTTTAATACTAGCAGCGCCCCGCGGTTTCACCCGCGTAGTTCCCGTTCCCGTGCGAATACGGGGATAAAATACGGCCTATGTGTTATTCTGATGTATAAGCTATATAACTGTAAGGTTCCATCAAAATCCGTTCAGTAGTTTTTGCGTGAAAGAGGAACAAACATACATCCATACATCCAGACATCCATCCAAACAAACTTTCGCATTTATAATATTAGTAGGATTAATGGTTACATTTTTTTAAAATGTGAACAAATGTTGAAGATTCTACCCAAAATGACTCTACTTGCCTTTTAGGGTTACATTCCTATAATAATATGATTACGCCTTATCCCCAAGGGAATTGGCATATGCCTTCCAATCCTGGAAGCTAATATTTTACCAGTGTAGCTCAAGACTCACTGTGTCATCAAGTTGAGGTCCGAAAACCTCAACTTATGACAGTGAGTCTTGCGCCGTACTCCAGTACTGTTACTCATACCTCAGACCAAATTTCGATGCCTCACGATGTTTTCCTTCTCCGACCAACTAGCGTTAAATGTATACGTAAGTTGTTAAAAAGTCAATGGTACAGTCAAGAGCACATGAAGCTTTACACTTGTAGTGCGAGTCTGACCTCTAAAGCGATTGTAATAAGAACGTCACAAATTCCAATTTGTTAAGCTCCCCGTGCTCTTGACTGTACATGCCCTCCCAAATCTAACCCAGACCTCATGCATGGCCATAACAGCTTCAAGTACAAACCTTCAAGAAGAGAGCGCACTCCCACCTCAAAGACGGTAAACACTTATCATCAGGTGACCCGTTTGCCCCATTTTTTTAAAAAAAAGTTTCAATTTTATGTCTGGTCCCAGACGGCGGTGGTTGGCTCAAGAGTGACGCTGCCATGTCGAGTGGAGAACAAGGCTGGGCAGTTGCAGTGGACGAAAGATGACTTCGGGCTCGGTCTACATAGAGACCTGAGTGGGTACGACCGGTACAAGATGATCGGGAGCGACGAAGAAGGTATTGGATTTTTTTTGTGCATATGTTCTCTGCAATTTCTGCCGCGTAAATCCCGTTCCCGTTGGAAAATTGTGGTCCATGGTACTTTTAGAAAATTCAACTCGGTACAGTGGTTTTGGAGTCTATTGTATGTTTAAAATGAAAAGATATTTTTTTAATAGGAAGGAATAAAAATATAAAGTAATTTATGTTGTTGTACACATAACATTTTATAAGGAGTATTTCAGCTCATCGACAAATGTTTTGTAGTTAGTACTTACTAATTAATACAGGAAAACTATGTGAACCTTTCTCACTTCTTTGAACTAACTACTACATAGATAATGAATGCTGTACTACTATATTTAGTAGGATTACAGGAATGTTATAAATATTAATGAACCTTCGTGAATTCATGATTAAATTAGTAATCATGTAGTCCTAGCTTATAAGCTGGTGTCAAGTCCTACCACTAATTGTTATTGGTAACGTATACTACTTACTACCTTTTCAGTGCCGGATTTTGGTACTCTTTTTTTGCACTACTGTCATTTTTTTATATGTCTGTAACTGCCAGAGCTTGAAAAAGTATTTTTTTGTTTGCTCAAGTGTTCTGTACTACCTAAAAAAAATGTTGCTTGTCGTTTTGGAGTTTACTTCAAAAATATTTTAACTACCTATTTTATAATTCTTTTTTCTATGCGCTAAAAAAACAAAGTTTTTTTGATTACGCTCGATTTCAATCTTAAATTTTTCTTCCTTTACCTGGAAACTCCGAAAACACTTTTGCAGCACATGGTCAGTTGTTTATTACAAGTTCCTAGACGGCCATTTTTTTTTCCATGACCAATACCGTCAGTAGCACTTGAAGCCGGACCACAGTTCTCTGTTGCTGGGCGTGGCGTAAACGTGTGTCACTGATATAAATTTCGTTGTGTTAACGCACAATGGAAGTCGTTAAGCCATGTCAAATACCCTTGGGTGGCTTGAAAAATTCTGTTTGTTAAGTGACCACTTGCTTAACACCATCTCCCAATCCGCGGTGGGCTCGCGTGGGAGATTATAGCCCATACTTCCTCATGTGTGAGGAAAGACCCTTAGCTCGGCAGTGAGCTGTTACGGGTTGATGATGACTGATATAAATGTAATTTTTACAGGAGACTACTCTTTGGATATACGGGAGGTTACGCTGGATGATGACGCCAAGTATCAGTGCCAAGTCAGCTCAGGGTCAAAAGGTATGAATTATTTAAATAATTATTTGTATACTGTTTTTTTAACCGACTTCAAAAAAGGATGCGGTTTTCAATTCGTCGTGTATGTTTTTTTTGGTATGTTAATCCATGACTCAGTCAAATCTGAAGCGATTTTTTTTATTCATAAACAATCTATTTAAATATCGATTAACGCGTAATGAGGTGGTTATTGTTTGTTATATATGAAGCTGTATGAAGTCGACTTATTTTTATAGCATTTTGTTTATTGAGTTTTTGTTTTAGAAAAAAATCATTTTAATATGACTTTTTAAAATAGGTAACAGATTTTTTTATACCGTTAGAAAAATATGGTGTGATAGGTAAGTGTAATAGATTCATTTGGCATTGTTATTTCATTAGCACTTTTTTAACAAATCTCGTATAACAACATTATACTAATATACATTACTCAATAAAATTGTAGTCAATATTACACACTGAAATATTTGAAATAGCATTTTAAAAAGAAACGCGCTCGCAGCTTCTATTCATGCAACCGCCAGCTGCTACAGTAGTGTCCGTAGTTTTCTAGATTTTGTAAATTGCATTAAACATGACTATATTTAACAATAATTAATCTCGAGTATCCCTTGGGTTCTAGATACCTTATACGTTATATTTTTTTCCAGACGGTAAAAAAATCATCCATTATTGTTATTATCTTGCCAACATTGTTTCAGTTCATTTATTAAGCATGAGTAAAGCTAGTTTCCAGTTCCGTTGTCAGAGACCCTCCATTATAATTTAATGGCGGACCTATTGTAGCTCTTTAGTATGGATTACATGTTACTACGTTACGTTACAGCTTTCTATGTTATCCATACTAAGAGCTCTTTCATTAGTTCTGTTAGAACGTGCTTGTGATATTGTATTCATGGTCAACTCGAAAGAATCTGATGCCATAGCTTAGTAAGCATTCGAGTAATTGTAATACTAGTTACTATTAAAGAGTACGTTTCGGTGTTACTTTGAGTGTTGCTTCAATTTTACTTGGGCGCGCTATAAAGTCGTGCAAATAATTTAGCCTTCGATGTGTGCTAAGCCCATTGGATTCCTGGGTGTGTATAGAATTAGAGTCAAAATAATATCACCATTTGGTACTAAGCCAGCTCTCTACTGAGATGAGTTTTTCCTCACTATGAGGAAGTACGGCCCATAATTTTCCAGGTAAGCTATCGTGGATTGGCAGATGTTAGGCTAGTCATCTGTCAGCATTTTCCAAGTCACCCAAGGGTATTTGACTAATAATAATAAAATGAAATGTAACATAATAACATTCCAATTACGACTACATTTAAAAATTACAAGTTGTTTTGCGTTCCTTCTCATAAAAAAACCCATCTTTTTAATTTTGTGCGTTAAATTACGGTATTTATTTAGTTTAACAATCTTCAGTTCAAATCAGGCGATTGTTGAGTACAATATATAAGCTTTCCCCTCATTTAAGCACCTACAAAAAAATGTTCTTCGACGTTTTCAATAAGGAACAAAAAATAATTTGACTCCATTTTTCCTGAAACATCTGTCGAAGCGTAATTCCAATATTTATCCTCATAATGTAAAAACGAAATAATAATTGGTCTTCTCCGTAGCATCCGCAATTTTACTCTTTAAAAGTCGACTTTGGGAAAGATATCCCACGATATAATGAGGGCGTAATTTGGAATATAAATCAACTCATATTTGTACTGCTGCGATGCGGAATTGCCGTTATCAGATGCTTCTTGTGTTATTGGAGCTGTGAGCAGTAAAGAATAACTTTATGGAGTAAAGTACAAGCGAAAAGCGTAGTGAATGGTATTTCTGTAGTATTTTATATTCTATTATTTGGCTTAAAGACACTGAGGGTATTTCGAAGCTTATTTTTAATAATATTTTTATAAATTTACCTTGAGTCTCATTAAATTAAATAGCAGTGACGTTGATGTTTCTAGATAAAAAAAAACTTAATACTTTTCTCTTGCTTGATGCGTGAAATTTTTTAGACAGATTTCACATACGGTTATTTAGTCTCAAACTAGGCAAAGTCTGTACTATAGGTACTAAAGAACTGATAAAAATACTTAAATAAATATTAGACACCTAGACACGAAGGCAACAGACATTTTCAAATGTTCTTTCATACATACAATTTGGTCCCGACTGGGAATCGCACCCGCTATCTCATAAGGCAAGATCACCAATTTAGCCAACTAAACAACTAACAAAAGTAGCTATATCTTTAACGTTAAAATATATAATAATGACAGTATAATATTTCAATTCTAAGCAATAATATATTCTCCATTATTTTCACCTTTCGTTATTAACTAATCTGTTTTTTCAATATCATTTTCCAATTCACATGTTTTCTAAATTTTCGGGACGGTTATCGGAAATTTCTTTTGTCTTATTTCTCACATATTTTTACTTCCAGCAAGTAAGTAGGTAACTATTGTTTTCGTTCTTGAGCCAAGCCTCGCGAAATTGTGTTTGCTTTTAATAAATTGAAAATCTAGCTGCGCACTTCTTTCTGCCTTCGAACATTCCCCTCTTGTTCCGTTTTGTGTAATTTTGCAATCGCTACTATTATTCAATGGAAATCGTTTGCTCCTCGTAATTTGTTTTTAATTTTCCTTTTACCCTTTTGAGTTCGGCTCTTTATCGTTTATCGTGCAATTTCCTCCGGCATCTAGTCTGCTTTTATGTTTACGACTTTAAAGTTTAATTTTGTTTTTCGTTTGGCGTGTTTATATCCGAGTTTGAGAATTTAATATAGTTGGTAGTTTAGTGCCCCTAAAATTCTGTATATTTGTCTACATATCATTTTATTTTAAGCTTAGATATATAACATATTTTTCCAGTCTAGTTGACTTGCTGTTTGAGTAGGTAATTTCACAGTCTAGTCCATTTTGTCCATTGAAACTCATTCATATTCATATAATATAAAATTCCTTAGATACCAAATACTAAGCTCCCTTTTTTAACAAAATCTATATTTTCATCTTACGGATTCATAAGTTTCACTTTGTAGCTGATATATTTGTAGAAATTACAAATAATCTTATGCTGCGAAGTAGGTTTTTAAAATGATCTTGTATTTTATATTCTCACAATCTGTGAGACGAAATGCGCTTTTGAACTATTGGTTTTCCAAATTTAACTGCATTTATAACTATTAATAAACATAAAGATGTCTTATCTTCGCCAAATTTGGTACAAGTTGGCTTACACATTCTATTATAATCGCATCAAAGGCTCTTAGATACCCCTTCACGCTTCGAATTGCATTGTGTCCCTAACATTCGACCTATTCAACCAAATTAATTTTCCCCCGGATTATTTCATGAGACGTTTATGCGAATTTATAATAAACCGTCTTAGAAATTTCGAGTGCTTCGATCCTTTTAGCTTCGAGTACTTCGCCTATTCAGATGCTAACGAAAAGGTTCATGAAATTAATTTACATAGCCCCTTTTGTGCGTCAGTAAACGTCTATGTAACCTTTTGATAAATACGCTTTCAGTTTCAACTGTTTCGGTTAAAATATTCCTATCTGAGCTTAGGAGGGCTCTCACGGGCCATCCGGCATTTGTTTCAAGATGTAGGTCCAACTTTGTATTTCTTAAGTAATTGACGTCGGCCTAACATTTTCTTGGATCGTTATCCTCAAAGCTATTAAGTAAACTTGATCTTCCTTAAGATCAAATTCACTGAATAGCTTAATTGTTGGAATTTTGTGTTTGTCTCAATTAAGTTTTGGCGCCTCTAACTTCGTCTTATCATTCAGTCTCAGTTTGTTCTCGTTTATATTTAGGTAAATATAATTTTATGTTTTTATTTATCTACAGTTACTATTTGCCTTACGACTTGGGATCTTTAATGATTCGAATAACTTATACAATTTTATTTTTGTCTTAATAAGTTTTATAAATAGGGCTTCTGGAAAAAACTCCTGATGGAACAGCTAATGGAAAGAGTCCCACTTGTTCCATCATGGATCTATCGAAAAGAATCTTAGAATTAACTCATGCTATTTTCACTGCGATCTTTGCAGTACTGAATTTATACTTTTCTCATGTAACTATAGCCCACTTCATTCAGTTTCTACCACTTCTTCCTCTATTATAAAACAAATAATTACTTGAGTAGGAGGTAGGTAAAAGTAAAATTATTAAATTGAAATTTAAAGTGATACTCTTATTCATTTATTCATGAGTAGGTATTATTCAAGATTTACCCAATAAATATTTCATAGATAACTATCTGTACGCAAACGACATGTATGAGTACCATGTAAATAAACGCGAACCCTTTTGACGGCTTATCAAAACAAGTGTGCTCAGTAAATCCAGGGCTGAATCATTGTCAACAGAATTAAAAGAAAAGTAAAGAAAGATTTTTATAAAAATTATCATTCAATTTCGGTAGGTACAACTTAACTCCTCAGGACAAAGCATGGAATAATAAATATCTATTCTGTACCAACTTTTCTTTTAAACTTCGCGAAAGCAAGAGAAACGGACAATTTACATGGAACTACTAACTTTGTTTTTTATCTAGCAAAAAGCACAATGGACATGGCTTGCGGCAAAATTGTACAACTTTGCACTATTTAACTTGGCAACTTTGTTTTGAAACTGAAAGTTTGCGCCGAACGAAATATCTGAGGAAAATGGAGACTCCATTGTGTTTCTGTATCAAATTTGTAGCAAGTAGTAAAATTATGGCCAATAACAAGATGCTCATTAATTTTTTATTTAGTTGATTCTAAATCCAATAACACAATGCCCATTTTTTTTTACGGCTTATATTAGCTTATATTGTAACTAATATAACTATGTGGGTAATTAAATCTTGGAAGTAAATTTTAACTTATTATTAATTTTTGTATAGACTTGAAACTTCACAAGTTTGAATGAACAATACAATAAATTGGTGTCATTGATCTGATCAGATGATAGAGACAGGTATTTCCAGAAATGGAATACCTCTACTTTGTAAGCATATTTTTTTATACAAACTTAATATACTATTTTGCTGAGTCGTGCATAAAACTATGTGTTACATGTCGCTGCTACATCTTTATGTATTTTATTTATATTCTGTGGAACAGATGAATATTTTTTGCTATAAGAGTTGATAGCTAAATGTTCAATTTCATGTTTATTCAAGTCATAAAATATCAGAGTATAATAAAATAAGACATCGTATTTTGGGTAATAAAACATGTCTCAGTCAAATAACAGTTATAAGCGTTCGCAAGGTACAAAATAATGAATAAACTACTACCAGAATTTCATACCATTTATTCATATTAACTTAGAACTAATTAGGTTGGCATGAGGCTAGTCATGTCTTAGTAATTTTTCTATTTGACGCCTGACCTTAATAACGTCATTAACGAAATGAGGTTACAAGGGAGGGACAAAATAACCTCCTTTGATGAACAGATCCTTTGAAATTTCTATGCGCCACGGAGTAACAAACTATAAATAACAAACTATAAAAAATATACCCATATAGATTTTTAGAAATTTACGCATAAAAAATGAGCTTAGTAAGACTAGCTCTCTATAGGAATAGTTATAGAGAATTAATGTCTTGACTGACTGAATGAATGACCTAATAACACAGTGTCTAGACCTCTGGGCTAAGGAAGCTGGAACTTGAAAAGTAGGTAGCTTTTATGGTGCTATACAAAGCTGATATATTGATCACTTAGAATGGCTGGCTGTCATTTTTTTAGAGACGCAATTTAATATTTTGTCAAGGTTGTTATATATACAGGCATGTTCCTTTCCCATACCACACGTACGGAAAGTACATTATTTATTGAAAATAGGATGTTTTACTGAAAGAAGACATCATTTTATTTTTAATAATAAGTAGAACTGCGTTCACAGATTTTTTAAAAGCGCCTGACTCAAACTGAAATCAAACCCGCCAAAAAAACACAATGTATTTTATGATAACGGTCGGAAGGTTTATCTTAAATGAAAGGAAGATCATAAATGTTGACAATTTATTTAAAATTTTGTCTAAAATAGGTTTTAGGTGTGCAGCTCTTCGGATAAAGGATGACTTGTCAAATATTTGTTTTAAATCAGTTCTGTAGATGTGGTTAAAACAAACTTGACAATGAAATCTGATAACGACGTTTCTGTCACCTTAGTTCATTATATCAAGTTCTATCGAATAAAACACTGAGTTCAACGTAAAATTTTAGGTGGCAATAATTTTATTAGGCGTGTCCTAAGCTAACATTTCAATTGCCGAGTATTTTTTGTCTCGAATACTCTGTATTTCTAATTAAATGTTCAATTGGACTGTACGTGCGCGTTCATTAGCTGTCAACAGCCGAACGGTATGTGACGGATCTGACGGGTTTTCTCAGTAAAAAATAAAATGGCGCTGACAATTACCCTCTAATAAAATAAATTATTTAATCCGTTGCATGACATGCCGGTCCAGATGCAAATATGCAAACATAAATAGAATAAGTGCAATTCCTGAAAATAGTTTGTTCAGTATCGACTACAATAATGAATTAGCTTAGCTGAATTTAGGGCTATTTATGGAAACCGTACTATTATTTTTCTTTATTTAAGAAATTTGGTTAAACAAAAATAAAATAATTATGCATGCATCATTTTTTAAGTATTAATGTATGAGAAATTGCGCTTATTCTGTGACACGTTGTATATCAATAGTAACTATTCCTATTGGGGATAAGACATGAATAGGTTTTGTTTTTATAGAATGAGGAAGTCGGAAGTTCCGGTTTCACCCAAAACCGCAATTTGAGTAAGCGTATATCCGTTTGTCAATGTCAATATCAAGAAAAACAAACAACCAATCCAATTTCAATTCGAAATAAAAACGCAAGACATCACCCATAAACCAAGTCTTGTAGGATTTGCAAGTAATTTTTCTAATCGAGCTCAACTATAGAAAATTATTTTTGTGATTACTTACGCGAGAATATTGATTTGTGAGTCCTCAGTAATTTATTTTTACTCAAGGTAAAGAAAAAATATTGGATAGGATTTCTTACTTTCCACTTATAATACTTATCGTCATTCACTGCAATACCTACATACATACATACATACATACCTAAAGCTCACGCCATTGTCCGACGTGGTACGCAGAGACGATGGATCGCCCCTTTGCTCGATCTCGGCATACTACAGCACTATCTTTCAATCCACACTGTAAGCCTCTAAGCTTCTTTAAATTATGTAATAAATTATATGTATAGCTTGCAGTTGTTGGTCTTTTACGTGTTGATGATGTGATTACTAAATATAATTTAAGTGCGAAATTTCATGACCAGGTTCTATTTTCGTACCTCATGAAACATTTGTCCTCCACCTCACCTCATCGTGACCAAGAGGTCGACGATAGAACATTTTCTCAATAAATTATTTCTAGCTTTTGCTAAATTAATTAAGAAATACAAAATAGTCACTTGTTGCGCAAGGCTGGTAAGTTGTTATTTGGTGAGAGTACTTGTATTGAAAGCTGAGTGTAGAGGGTTTCGAAGGTAGGAGACCCAGAAGAAATTTTGCTGCCAGACGAAACATTAAATTTTTCACCTTTTATATCAGGTGCAAGAAAAACAGCAACAAAGAGAGATTTAACATTTTGCTTAAAAATATTTTTTTTTCATTCAATCGTCATGCTGGCCAGTGCGATTATTCAAAGAACAAAGTTAGCGCACTGACATGAAATAAGTATTAATTAATTTTCAGTTGGCAGGATTGGTTCAGTTGGTAGTAACGCTGGATGTTTCATATAGGTACTAACTAGCTTTTATCCGCAACTTCGCCTGCGGTCCAGAATATAAAGTAGCCTATGTTTTATTCTGATATACATCATATAATAAACTATATCACTGCAAAGTTTCATAAAAATCCGTATAGTATATTTTGCGTGAAAGAACAAGAAATATGCATCTATCCAAACTCTCGCTTTTAAAAGAAAAAATTGTTTGTTTGTTTGTTTGGAGTAATCTCTAGAGCTACGGAATCGATTATAAAAAATATTTTATAATCAAAAAGATGCAATATCCATAACTAATATATGGTAAAAAAAGATCTGTTCCAAATCTCAATAAGTAAATCAAGACAACAAACAAGTATTACAAAAAAAATCCTAATAAAAATGAATGACTAATAAATATATTACATCTTTCCGAGAAAGCATATTTTACTCCGTAACGTCCACAATTTCCTTTATGGAGAGGAAGCCAAACATACTCTCGATCTTAATAAAGAAATTGATACCGAGTAAACATTTTCACTGAACTTTTTGTGATATATGGCCTTACTGCAGTAAATAACACTTGGAAATGTGTCTCCGAATGTCAATAGGAACCTCTAAATAATGCTAGAGTTAAGTGTCGAACGCCTTAAAAGTAGGTCACTGTAGCGTGTTCGCTATTTTCTAGCTCAGTGTCGTGTAAGCGTGTAGGATTTAAGATTTCCGGATTACGATGACGTCACTTCAAAATTCTGTTTACTTTTTAACCGACAAAAAAAATTTAGATTATTTAGTCGCCGGGTATTTTATACTAGCTGTTCCGTAGTTCCCGTCTCCGTGAGAACACGGAAATGAAATATAGTCTATGTTACTCAGTGATAATGTAGCTTTCTATTAGTGAAAGAATTTTGAAAATCGGTCATTTAGTTTTTGGGTTGATTCATTACACACATAGAAAAATACAAATCTTTCTTCTATACAGAGTGTTTCGATTTTCATGATTCTTTTTTTATTGAATAGGAATCTCTAGTCCGGTGAGAGAAAATAAATCATTTACTTTTTGTTTATATTTCGCGCGGTATTATTTTTGATATTAAGTTTTGGCGATTCTTACACTAAGTCGCGTTTGGACTTTTGTAAGCCCCATTGACATCTTGACTCATGTGTGATTCTTGTGCAAGTTGCGACAAGTCCTTGCTATGATAAAATTGTTGAGAGTCAAGTGGGCTGTGTGCGAAAGGCCTTATGCGAAAAATAACTACAACCGAGCTCCTAGAAACAATGCTGATGAAACTACTTCACAGCTTTTCTGCAACTGAGTAATTTTAATACTAATAATGGTATTTTAATGGTATCTAAGCAACAGTTCATCTACACGTACAGTACATATGCGAGTATACCTATCAAGTGAATGTTGTCAATCCTATACATGTATCATTCTATTCTGTTAGCGTAACGAGTACCTAAATGTCCCTCTTGTCTAGTGAGGATAAAAATGTAAAAATTATGTGACAACATCTCTATCCAGCTACGCATAGAGTTGAATTTTAACCAACAAAGATATCTGATACAGCTTGGTACGAGCCTTGCTGAAGTGTGTTAGTCACCATCCACAATGTTCAACAAGCACAGACAACTTTCGATACGTAGACGCTGCAAATGAAGGCAAATACGCTTAGGCTCTATGGATACTTACAACAGCTCAGTCGCGTTTCATTTGTTTTTAAATCAGACACTTAATTACAGACCAATCCATCATCATAATCTTTTCCTTTTTTTATGATAAAGTCGGGTCAGTATGATACTGCAAAATGTTTTGCAATTTTTTACGGCCAACCTCCTGTCGTAATCTTCTTGATTACAGCCAAATCAATAAGTATTATAGCCAATCACAACGCCCACTGATCTGTATTATGTCTAGACTATCCCGTCAGCTGACAGTTAGCAGACACAATAGCATTATCTTTTGTCCTTGAGCGCTCGGAGTTAATGATTGACTGGAATCATAATATAAATTAACGCCCCGTTTACCCTTTACATCCCAGTGACTTTTATGAGTTTAATTTTGAATCTCTGCATATATTTTACTATGTCTAGCGATAATGACACAAACTGTGAATATACTGGATGTTTTTTTTTACTGTGTGGAAAAAAATATAACGTATTAGGTATCTACACTACAGCCGAGGTTATACATGAGATTAATTATTAAATATAGTAATTTTTAATGCAATTTACAAAGTAGGTAGCAGCTGGTGGTTGTAGATAAATTGCGCATGAATGAAAGCTACGAGCCCGCTTCTTCTTAAAATACTATTTCAAATATTTCAGTGTGTAATTGAGTAATGAATATTACTATAAAATTATATTATACGAAATATGTAAAAAAAATATTTTGAAGTAACAATGCCAAATGAATTTATTACTTATCTATCACACCATATTTTTTTCCGGACAGTACAAAAAATCAAGCGTTGTCTATGTACTATAAACTTGTCCGTGGAGTATTGGACATAGGCCTCAACAAACAGTTAATAAATTAAAACGTTTGTACACAGGTGAACCTCCAATTAGGTCACGATACGCTCGCCTCACAGTGCTAGTACCCCCGGAGCCCCCGAAAATACTGCAAGGGAATTACTTCTCTACGACAGAGGACAAACATATCAAATTGGAATGCGTATCGATTGGCGGGAAACCAGCAGCGGAGGTACGTACTCTTTTATGTGTTGAGTTTTGATGTTGTATCAATGTTTTAGGATTTCGTTTTTCGCTTGCGCAAATTCGTAGCATTTTCAGGAAAGGAAAATCTGGCTGTGTTTTCATTTATTTTTGTGTCTATCTATTGTAAGTATTGAGTCAAGTTAATTACCCATTTTGTCAAATGTAGAGAAGTTCATAATAATATGATGCTAGTACAATTAAACGTCTACTCGTTTTCCCCATAAAAATATTATATAATACTAGCGGCCCGGTACGTGGTTCGTAACGTATAAATGAAGACCACACACAAACTTCACATAAGCCATATTATGCTAAACAGTCCAAATAAAGCCTAAAAATTTAGTTTGGATAGGTGAGCCCGTTCTTGAGTTATAAAATAACGAAAAGTGGCATTGATTTTTATATATATATAGATGTGTAGATATAGTTAGTTACTTACATTAATTGTTTTCACAATCAATTTAATACCCTTTAATAAACCCCAATATAAAATTCTGTCAGTCTATTATATCCAAGACAGGTTGAACAAGTTTTTGGTAGAAATAATAAATTTTGATACTACTTAATTGTCCCTTACTTTTGTACGGAGTCAATTACAATTTAAATTATTCAAACATAGGTACATCAAAACATTTCCAAATACAAAACTATATAATATAAGTCATGTCTATACATATTGAAATTTTAACTGGCTGTGTAATGTTTAAAGGAGATATTTAAGAAAACTTAATAACATCAATAGAAGCCAAAAAAAAGACAGAATGCTTCTGTGTCTGTCCGTATGTTTGTACGCGCATTACGCAAAAAATACAGCAAAAAGAAAAAAAGTCAATAATAAATAATAATATAATCTCACGCCTCTTTTATCCCCGAGGGGGTAGGCAGAGGTATTCCATTACTGGATATACCCACATTTCACGAGATATATTGGAACCCTAAACGTGATAGGTGGTGAGTCCATCGCCGGACCGGGTCTATTAACACATGTCTCAGAATTAATTAAAAAAGAGTCAAAAAATCATTTATTTTCTGTAGGTAAAAAAATACACTTAGAGAGATCAATAGTCTAATAATAAACTAATAAACTCGTCCATGATGATTGGCTAACTGTAAACAGCAGCCCATCACCAACGAGTTGGGAAGAACCAGCAAGAAACTCAAGGGCAGCTCTTTTTGATCTTATGTCTTACTATTAAATATGGTTTACAATAATAATTATGATTAATAACCTTACATACCGTTGAATCCGTAAATCCCATGCACCAAATTGTATGAGCTTTTCACAATGAGGATCAGTACAGTTATAGCAAATCCATTAGAAATATTATCCACGTTATTCTTTATGATATAAGAATGATATCTCTTTTTGAATTATCCAAATCGGACCATTACTTACGAAGATATTAAATAATAAACATACTCAATGATCGCGAGAGCGTGTACGTCACTGTGAGGGAACCAAGTATGGCCGGCCGGCCGGCACTCAATGATCGCGGGAGCGTGATGACGTCACAATGAGGGCGACGCTACCGCGGCGGCTACTCGGTGAACTTCGCTAGGAATTCGGTCATAACTTTGTCAATTTTTGTCGTAGAACAAAAATTTGTGTACTGTATGTTAAGGATTTCTTAGCTCTATAAATCTGCATTCTCAACTAAAAACGTTACGGATCCTCATTGTATTGTTGCCGGTCTAACTTAAAATCTAGTACATGTTTCATCTTGATATGCAGAGTTATCGAGTGTTTTTTAACTGGGTCTATGTTTGTCTAAATCTAGAATTTCAGACTGTTCCCTGAGGCTTTTCTTTGAAGTCTCAACATAACAAAGGCTGTCTGTTCTCATATCAAATCATTGTTCACATTGAACCCCTTTGAGAATCTCTCTCGAATTTGTTTATCAGTGTCGAGGCCCGTATTGTTTAGGTTAGTATTATCAACGGCATTACGGGTAGGAGTGTGGTTCTCAAACAGTGAAGCTTCTTTTGTAGTGTCCAGGGTCCCGTACCCAAAGGGTTCCAACGGGACCCTATTACTAAGCCTCAGCTGTCCGTATGTTTTGCCAATATAAAAACAGACTAAAAGCAAGCTGTTTTTTTTTATATTACGGAATCCGACTCACACTTGGCCTTTTTCTAGGCGTGCTAGTGGATGATGAAGAACGCTTTCCTCGTAATAGATCGTTCCCTCAAGTTATGAAATACTCTAAATTTTACCTTATGCAAAAGACGGGGTGTTAATGTGAGAGGAAGTTCCTCCGCACACAATTTTTTTATTTTGTTTCTTAACCCTAGAGTAGTCGTGCCTTTCCGTGAAACGCGAGTGATCGCCTGGTGAGCATTTTGCCACCCAAACTAAACTTGTTTTTTTTTCGTAAATAATAGTCAAATTCATTTACAAATAATTTAAAAGGATAGAATAAAACGTTCACTATCAGAAAAAGTCACATTCATGAAAGTTTTGTAGTTATTATTAGAAAAAAAATGCTTTTGAAAATCTTAGATAAAATTTCTTGAATTTTGCCAATACCTTTATCTTAACCTACATAAAAAAAATTAAAACCTAAAAATAATAACAAAATTAAACATTTTCATCTTCTACGAGAGCAGGCCTGACACATGTACATGCAATGTTCGGTGCACAGTAACTTTGTGCATGTGTTGCACCCTTTTTTTTTTGAACCTTTTATTTTTCTTGAAAGAGGTATATTTTGATGTTCAGTTACATTTTCCAATAAGTTTTTTGCACCAGCTTCTTTAAAATGATACTCCTCTTCCACCCACGCAACAAATATGCATCTTTTTTATTAAATTTGTATATTATACTTCGCGCGTAGCTTATCTAAAAAGATATAGATAAGTAAAAAATAAACTAAGCAAAACAAATAACGACGACCCAGAATTAATCAAAACAAACAAATATCAATATTATTACGATATTTACATCAAAACAAAATTATTCCCAATAAAAACGAATAATATATCAAGTAAATTAAGAAACCAGACACAAAAATTATACCTAACGTGAGTAGTCGCGCTGAGCAATTCGCCGCATTTTGTGCCGCGGGCGGCAAAATGCTCATAGCGCGATCACTCTAGGGTTAATTATATTTAGTGTATAGTTAAAAAGCTTGATTTTTGAATATGCAATACAATTTACCATAACCATTTTTTTTATTAAAATGTAAAAATTACATTTTTAAAAATGTTGACTGTTGGTAGATGTTTACCTACTACATTATAGTAAACTAATAAATACCAAGTCAAGTGTAATTGTGGAAATCTTCAAGTGTGAAAATAACTTAAAAATAATGTTTATCTAGAGTAACTATGCTGTGGAAACAGAAGACCACAAACCTAAATCTCTAAGACTCACTAAAGTAAAACAAAATAGGAATCATGTAATCTACAATCAATTTAGGTACCATTCGTCTAAATTACTATTTTCGGGGAATACCAAATTATTTCTGCTTACGTGTATTTTTTTTGGTACATGAAGTTAAATAACTAAATAAGTAAATTCTCAATTAAAATTAAAAAGCAGCAGTGATTACAGTTAAAGAGCCGGCCGAAAATCAGCGAGGTTCGGGTTCGAATCCTTTCATGTACCAATGAGTTTTTCAAAAACTTACGTACATATTTATCACTAGCTCGACGGTGAAGGAAAACATCGTGAGAAAACTCGCAGGTCGGGCCTATTTACACATGTGTAAATAGGCCCGTTCCGGCGATGGGCTCACCACCTATCACGTTTAGGGGTCCAATATATCTCGTGAAATGTGGGTATATCCAATAATTGAATACCTCTGCCTACCCCCTCGGGGATAAAAGGCGTGAGATTATTTATTTATTTTTATTTATTTTAAATAAATAAATAAATTAATTCTCATTTATTTTAATAATACAAAAATGTCCGAAAGAGAGGACGTTATTAAAAGTTTGAGAGCCATCGAAAAACATTGAAGTGGAGTGGATAGGTATTTCACCCACGGGGAAACATACAATTAGGAGTTAAATTGAAAATGATGTCGTAACAAAACAGAGCACCCCTTAGAGGGCGAAGCTTTTGGAACACCCAGAAAGATTTAAAGTAGTATTGATTAATGTTGAAATTAGCTTATCTGGATTTACCAAACAATTTATTTAGATTTTTAGACGACTAAATTCACTAGAATGGAGTATTTGGTTGATAGAAATGAATAATAATAATATTTAATAATAATAAAATATAATATAATCTCACGCCTTTTTTATCCCCGAGGGGGTAGGCAGAGGTATTCCATTACTTGATATACCCACATTTTACGAGATATATTGGACCCTCTAAACGTGATAGGTGGTGAGCCCATCGCCGGGCCGGGTCTGTTTACACATGTCTCAAAATTAATTCTGAGACCTGCGGGTTTCCTCACGATGTTTTCCTTCACCGTCGAGCTAGTGATAAATATGTACGTAAGTTTTTGAAAAACTCATTGGTACATTGCATTGCCAGGATTCGAACCCGAGCCTCACTGATTTTCGGCCGGCTCTTTAACCGATAGAAATGAATAATGTAATCATGAGCGTTGCAGCTTGTAAGATTATAATATAGTGACTAGGACAGATAAAAGAATACTCAAGTGATTTGGACATATTGAGCGGATTGAAAATATGAGTCAATCGAGAATAGTTGTCAATGGACAATGTGATCTGCACGTAAGAATATCGATCGGCGATATATTGATGAAAAGCTCAGATCACAATCCGAAACCGTAGAGCATGTATGAGTTGATTGATCGATATGAATTAAGCGTTAGTAAGCAATTGTCTTTGCTTAGCCCATCAGAAAGAGCGTTTCTAAACGACTCATCCTTAAAATTAATAATATCGTGTTTCGAAAATTTAGAATTAATACCAAAAAACATTTGTATACAACTTATTTAGAGACATTACTGACTATGAAAATATACTTAAGATGTAATTCTTTCTGCGATTTTGAAGTTTTTTACTAATAAGCTGTTTAACTTCATTGCCTTATTTTATCACAACTTGCTTAGAACATTTGATATAACTTTATAGTACACCGTTGGAATAGTAAATTGATTAATAAAACTGTCACATACGACACTATATCTAATGAGCGTTTCAACAAAGTAGCAATTGTGGGTATTACAGTAATTGATGTCATTAACAATATTAACTTTCCTAGTAATGAAATCACTAATAAATTAGTTTTGAAATGGATTTACACATTTGTGTTGCATTAGGCTGCTTTCTATAATTATATAACTTTTCTATTCTAATGTAATTATAGAAACATAGTTATTTAATAAATGGTCGTGTATTATTTTAATGGGAAATAAATATGGGGGTATAGACAATAAAGCCTTATCAAGATTAAAAAAAACAATGGATTTTTTATTATTTCTCCCCAGAATAAAGCTAACTTTACTTAAAACAAATACTGTCAAAGTTAGACAATATTGTCTGGAATGTATTGAGCTAAAGATAAACACAACACATCCAGATGATAACATAGTGACTGTTATTTAGTTTATTGATGGTTTTTTAAAGCATGATTACAATAAGCTTACTCTTTTCAGATCACCTGGGTAGACGCCAATGCAGGAGTGATAACGCAAGGAGTCACGAATACTGTGGAACCATTGGCAGACGGACAGAGGTTTACTGCGAGGTAAAGTAACTATGTCATTTGTTTTTTAAGATGGTTACGAAATAGCAAATTTGGCAACTTTTACATCCTCATCTGCAGACGTATTCACAGAGACTCGATACCGTTTCCGTTCGATTCGAGTCGAATCTATCGACATCGGAAACGAATCTATCGAAATGGGCTGATGTTGGTTGACAGTTGTTGTCATATATGACATTAGTTTTTGATACCAACATCAGCCCATCTCGATAGATTCGTTTCCGATGTCAATAGATTCGTTTCCGATGTCGATAGATTTGACTCGAATCGAACGGAAACGGTATCGAGTCTCTGTGAATACGTCTGCTGAAGGTTATACTTGAGAATAATGAGTGTTTTTATTCGTAATTGTGTAAAATTATTTATCTTCCAGAGCGTAACAATACCTAAAAATACAATGAGAGGTTTTTCAAATGGGAGAAATTCATCGATTCATTCATTCATCAATAGAAACATCTAGCTATTTTGATCTTAAAGGTCATCTTAAAGGACGACCTTATCTTACACAGAACTACACGATATGTATATTTTGTAAATCAATGAAAGCATTTACTGTGACACATTTTTTTTTCGCAGATCCTTATTGAAATTGTTACCGAAAAAAGAAAATCACAATCAAACATACACGTGTCAAGCCCAGAATACAGCAGATAGAGCATACAGAGCTGCTAGTATACAGATTGAGGTAAGTAGCAAAGGGTATTACGAAAAATTAGTTAATCAGTTATTACAAATAAAAAAGTTACGTTTAATGTTTCTGTCAGTAGAAATAACTCAAGTAATCTTTTTAGACTTTCAACTGAAAACTTTTCTAAGAAAATGAGCAATATTGTTGTTGTTGCACCTAAGTAATAAATTGGAAAATCAAGTAGAATTAACAAACAAATTAAAACGAAAACAAAACTGCCAATACTTGGAGTACCTGCCTAATTTAATGATCGCACAACCTCATTAGTTAGTTGTCAATTTTGTTTGCCACATTAACGATTTTCTGTACCGTTTTCACGACGAACACAGTTTGTTTTCTCCTTCTAATTGGAAACTTTGCCACACTCCCGGCACGTACGCCTAACATACTGGTATTGTTTTGTTACCTCTTTATTTATTCTATCCGCGTACCATATCCTCCAGCGGCCTTTTTTCGGGCAAAGGGTACGGAGCTTAGACATTCTGAGAGTACACAAAAAGGCTTAGACGCATTTGTTATGTAGGCTTTTGGGTCAGTTAATTTTTTAAGTAATCCGTACACACAATTATTTGAGTTTCGTCCGGTCTTAATTTATAGCAAATTAAGACCGGACGAAACTCAAATAGCTTTTCGTAAATTTTCGCATCTTTAGGGTCATAAGCTTCTTTAAGTCTGTTAGTTGGTAGATCATGTATCTGCCTCGTTGTTTTTGTATTCTGATGCATCTGAAGAATAATAATAGTGTCCATTTATAACTTGTTGATGTATTTTTTCAAAGTCATCAGTATGAAGATGATCATTACTCCTGTTATTCCTACTATTTCTATTGTACCTTTCGATGTGGATAAAGCACAAGTGGCGTGCTAAGTTGTATGAGGTGGTGATCAATTGTCTCTGCTTATCCTTATCCTCTGTCGAGAAAATCTCATAACCGTATAAAGTACTAATATATAAGTGTGTGTGCTAGTTTCTAAAGATTTTGTTATACCTACTGGATTTATATAAAATGTAAAGTTTACCTGCAAGAACTATCTTGATATTTATGAGTTCTATATCATCTTGTCCCCTGCAGCTCCTAATTTGTATTCCTGTCTAGATTTGAAATTGACAAATCGCCACCCGGTACACTTAGTTTATTAGTAAACAGGTTCGAGACTACCTAAGCATTTGAGATCCAGCCTAGCCTTATATAAGCTACATCCCAATTTTTTACATGTGCCGAGAAAAGGCAATCGCGGAGAACCTCTATCGTGCCCTTATAAAATATTGAGATAGAATTCGAGGTATTCCTATTTGAGATATCGCCTACCGTTCCGCGGTAAACTTTCACGTCCTTTGTTGAATTTGCTGCTCCCTATAAAAATATTGCTCTCCATAACAATAGTGAACGAATTGTATTATGTTTATTTGCTGAGCTGGGTTTCTTTTGCTGTTTGTTCAGGAATGTTTTGGGGTACTCATTTAAAATTTCACTATATTTTGGTCTTTTCTTTTGTTTCGAAATTGAAATGGTATTGTTTCTTTTTTTGAAACGACGTATTATGTTTAAAAAACCGTTTTTAGCTGTTTATGTTTGCCTAGTTTAAACTAGTTTTTAGTGAACGCCTTTGTATAATACCCCTTCCATTAATTTGGTTTTTAGGTTACAAAAGTGACAATGTTAACCATAATCAAAGTTACACTGTAAAAAATCAGTTACTGTAACTTATAGAATTCAGTATTGTGTTTTATTTTTATTTTGCGTCAGTTGAAAACCAAACGAATATTGAGTTTGCTGTTCAGACTGTTTGTTTTAGTATGTATTTGAAATTCACAGTCGATAAGCTTCAACCAACAGTATACTTTCATTACCAAGTGGGATTATCTCATTTCCTCATGCTCCCATTTCGTTACATCTCTTCCTATTATGTAGACCACAAGCTCTGAGAGATATAAAAATGACCACAGAAGCAATGGACGTTGGCTATAAAAGTGAAAATAAATACGATACGATGGGCACCACGTACTGTTATAAAAATTATTGTCCTCCGAAGAGTCTGTTAAAAGGAAATTACTATTCCGGTCACGAATATAAAGCCGCTGGATACGGTAGATATGTTTCTGTTTTGTTTTTGCTGTCCGATGCAAATACAAAGTGATTTCGTTCGTTTATTTCAGAATGGAAATGTGATTTCTTTTTTGTTTCTCTCATAATATAAATAATCTTTTATATCAATATAGAAACTTACTGATCGATCAACGCACAGCTGAAACTTCTGGGCTTAGAAGCATATTTTTTTTCACAAAGTTTCCCACGGGAACGGGAGTAAAGTGAATCTGCGGGCAACGCCGCTGGTCTTTTTTATATTTGCTATGCTGCCTCAAATATTGTATAGGTATAGATACTAACAATAGGTTAAGTTATCATTGTATTACTAACAAAAATGATCTATATTGGTCGAAATAAATGGGTTACTATTATTATTATTATACGTTAGTAAACTCATCATTTGAGAATGCTTGCTATAGATATGGCATTTTTTATGTTTATAAAAAAACGGTAAATTGAATCATTCTGGAAAACAAGTCAATTTTTATATAGGATTTTGGACAGGACAACGTATGTCGTGTCAGTTAATGACGAAATTTAATTTAATAATAAGTTCTTAATACCTATAAAATAAGTTTCCCACAGAAAAAAGGCATTACAAATAAACAATAAATAAATTAGCACCATTATAGTTTACATTTTTCTCTGTTGTAAAAATGTAATTGCTCCCAACTGTTAACTTTTAATAGGCACCTGTAAAATGTTTATTGGCTACCAATAGTCATTTACAGGTTGGTCGAGTAGGTAATTTTATCTAGTTACAAATCAAAGACGTGACCACTTTTAGCATAGCATAGCCTTTAAAAGGCTTTGCAAAGCCTGTTATAATTGGTATTTGAAAAGATGTGATAAAAAAAACGAATTGTCACTAAATTTATTTCTTCTTTTCAATATTGGAATTAAAATTCATACTTTGTAGTTAACTATGCGTTATCTTCTACCACCTCCACGGTCGTGTATGTAACACGACCGTTGATATCTGTATAGAACTAACTAGCTCTTGCCCCAGACGTCGTCCACGTAGCGGAATTAAAGGTAGTCTATGTTTTATTTTGATGTAGCCTGTGTATGTATAACCTAATATTTCTGTTAAGTTTAATCAAAATCCGTTAAGTAGTTTTTGTGTGAAAGAGTAAAAATAACATCCATTCTCACCAAGTTTCACGTTTCTGATAATTAGTAGGATAAACAGAATTGTTACTAGGTATAACTGATATTCTACCTTTAGTTTTGTTGGGGTTACCAGCATAACCAAACATTTTAAGTATATTCTCTTTTTACATATTATTATCTACATACTAGGGTTAAATTCTAAACGCTAGATTGCTTGTTTAGTCCTTCCAGTAATCTGTGATGTCTATATCTGCGGTTGTTATGACGGAAAAGGGTCGGTTTGTTTATCATGTATTTTTTCGGGACCGTAAAATAAGAACCCTTTTTACGGGCAACCCAATTACTTTTTATGATCAGATGGCCGACGATATTGCTTTGATATTGAGATGGTCGCCATTCGTACACGGGATACTGTTGTGTGACCATTTTGGTTAATGTAACAGCGTTCGCATAAATTTTCATTGCAGGTACTCATTTTGGTTATTGAAAGTTCGACGTCGTCGGCAATTCGTGTTTTATGTCAAAAATATTTAGTGTCGCCATAAAATATGCATGTCAATTATTTTTGAGTGCCACTCACTTTTGCATAAATGCTGAAAAATGTTTTGCTTTGTTTGGTACGCATTTCGCAAATCCAATTTCCGTATTTGCAGTTTCAGGTAGAAAATGCATACCTCTCGAATGCATAACTTTTTTTAGGTTTCGAACAAAAACTATAATGCCAATAGACTGCACTGCAGTGCGAGCTATTAAAAATGCAGTTTCAAAAACTGTCTCTCATTTATTATTCGGAAAGTTTACGGCTTAGCCGCTTTAGCCGTTGTGCTTTATTTATTCCTTTTTTTTTTAGTTTTATCTCGTAGAACAATGAATTTTGTTTATGGCCCGGTTGTTTAGCAGTCTATTATGTCCAAACGGCAGTTGCGTTCGTTTTTTAGTTACAGTCATTTGTTTCACGTTTTGTTTATTTCTAAACATTGTAATGGCAGTCAGAGCAATTTATGTTTGGCAGTCACGAAAATTGTGTACTCCATTTGTTGTATCACTGCGAATCAACTATAACGTGAGATTACAGTTGGAATACATTTTTTGAATGAACGCTAAAGACTGAATTAAGCTAAAGCTTTCATAGTAATATATATTTTAACTTCTTACTTAATGATATAAGAAATGTATCTAGGGATTAAACCATGACTTTATTCTATTTATCTACATCTACACTAATATTAAAAAGAAAATATTTGTATTCTTATATTTTTGTATGTTTGTAACAAAAAAACTCAAAAACTACTGGACCGATTTTAAAAATTCTTTCACCAATGGAAATCTAAAATATCCCTGAGTAACATAGGCTATATTTTATTCTCGTGTTCCCCCGGGAACGGGAACTAAGTGGGTGAAACCCCGCAGAACCGTAAGAAATTATGTGAAAAATAAATTTATAGTACCGCTGACTGCCTTACTCATCCCGAAAACACCTTCAAACTTGAAATTTTAAAATAGATTCTTTGCTGACATCCACCTAGTAGGTAGTAAAGAAATAAAGTTTTAAAATATTCGTTTTTATTGCTAACAGGTGAAATACGCTCCAAAAGTGCATCTGAGGGTTAAATCTGGGGTCAATGGAAGAACACCGGAAGGACAAGACGCTGTTATTGGTAAGAAAACGTTTGCTTTCCAACCTATACCCTTTTAGGACTTTGTATTTATTTATTTCCAGAACAATATAAATTTGCAGACTAAACTAAATCCAAATTGTTTACATTCTAACCAAAAAAAGATTTCAAAACAGTTGTATTAAATAAACTTTAAACACCGTCATCCGCAACAGGCTTCTTCTCTTCTTTTTTCTCTTCATATATTAAAAATTACCTAATTCATTATGTTTTTAATCCGTTACTTGCTATTTTTAACCGACTTCAAAAAGGAGGAGGTTATCAATTCGTCTGTATGTTTTTAAAAAAAAAATATGTTTGTTACCTCAGAACTTTCCGATTTGGATGTTTTTTTTTATTTGAAAGCTGGTCTAGATTGGTCCCATTTTATTTTTCGTCCAGTTCTGACAAGGGCATCCATGAGAAAACCATATAAGTTGAGATTGAAGTCGGTTTTTTTACTCTTTAGAGTGGTTATTAGTATTAACTTCCTAGTATTAACTGAACACACTGTTTTAGCCTGTGAAGCCGATGCGAATCCAACGACTTTGTCGTACAAGTGGTATAAGAATGATGAGTTGGTGTTGGGAGAAAATAATACGGAATTGGTAAGTAATTCGTCTCTTTGTGTCTGATACTCTGAATTGTTGTGGAAAAATAGATCTATTGTTATTCCTTGTATATTTTTATTGCGATTTAATAGATACGATAAATGTTTATCTCTAACCGAGTTCTAAATACAAAACATTTTCTTTTTGATCTCTGCCACAATAAGTACAACTGTATTCCATTAGTCAACATGCTATGTTACAAAGTACCTATTAGATGTCATCTGCGGAAATCGCAAAAACAAATATATTTTATAACCCCGCAAACCGCACAAATGCTGGATTACGGTCACCTATAACACGTATGACGCGCGCATATAACCAATACTTTAATAGTATTGATATATTCGCTGCACTACCTGGCCCCTACCGTAAAGCTATCATTCAAATTCTTAGGAATAGTAAATCCCTTTCTTCTAAAAACTAAAAATACTATACTAATGCACCAATCACTACATCACTTCCTTATGATCCATTCCTTATGATTACACACAACACACAAACAGATATACTCTCACACATAAATTCTTACATACAATCATTCACACACACACTTAAAATTTCAATAAAATAATAATAAAGAAAAAGAAGTATCAATCTTATACAATAATATTATATTTATTATTTAATTTAATATTATCTACCTATTAGCATACCTACTTTCATTAATAAGTATGTGGTTATTGAGATTGGTTATACAATTACATATCCATGTTATTAGCCCAAGTACAATAATGTATTGTGTAACTGTTTTTAACCCAAATAAAAGAAAATAAAACATAATGTTCTTGCTCCTATTTCTTTTAATAATTAATTTGTTGTTGCAGAGAATTCCCAACGTGACAAGAAAACACAGAGAAATCATGATAAAATGCGAAGTATACAACGAAGTGGGTAAGAGCGAGGACACAAAAAGTTTGGAAATTACTTGTAAGTTGTTTCCTTGTTTAATATTCTATATTTTTACGAGTTTCGAGCTGCCTGGAGTGTACAGTACTCGAAATTTTTGGACAGGAGCAAAATCAAATTAAATCTTAAATAAACTTTCATATCCTGCTTTTGGTTATCAATTATGATTAATTGCAATAATGATTAACTTCACTACTTCGTTAAAAAAAAAATATTCTAGACTTATTAAAGTTATTCTGGTACGTACCCCTAATCGGATTCCTCGCTAGTAATTATTATTTTTAATCCCTCTCACAGACTCATTGTAGGTATATTTTACTATTCCGATAACCCTCATCGTTCCTTAGAAGGTAGGTAAGGTACAACCAAAGAATAAGATTAGTTTTAAATTAATGATAGCACAGTGAAAGAGTAAGTAACGCAAAAGCAGCTAAAATACATTTTGACAAAATATCTACGTATGTTACTAAGGGATCCGTATGGAATAAAATATTTCCATTTATTTCCGATCCTTTGCACAGGAGATCCAATTGGAATAGAAAACATTATTATATAAAACTTAAAAACATAAAAATATTGATGATCCGACCAGAATAGCTAGCCATAAAACATTATTCTCACATGAAATATCCCATTTTTATGTATTCGAAAACTTTGCAGATGCACCAACATTTCGCAATCGTCCAAAAGATGTTGAAGGTGAAAAAGGAACTTTAGTTACTCTTAGTTGTGATGTAGATGGATTCCCTCCTGCGGAAATTATATGGTCACATCACGAGGAAGACCAGACTATTGTAAGTATTCTATATATAGTATATTATGTATAGGTCTAGTTTATATATAGGTCGAAAAACTTACTTATAATAAGAAATTGCAAATCTATGAACAAAGTTGAGAAAGAGGCAAGCAAGTATTTGCAGAAATTCTGTAAAAACATAAAAATAAGAGAAATACGTAAGTAATTAATTCTATGATAAGACAAACAATTCTACAAAGCGTTCTCAAACAAACTAACATTTATCTCGGTAAAATGCACTTTATGGAAATTCTAAATAAAGCTGGCGGTTTCTTACGTATTGCAAAGGAAAAAATATTACCACAGAGTGGAATGTAGTTTTAAAAATAATTTTCTTTCTGTACGAGGTTGCATATTTGACTGCGAAGAAGTAGCTGTTTTAAGTTGTTTGAGAAAACACAACTAGCTCGGAAGAAAATAAATCGAATAACATAAAACCTTAATAAAACTAAATGTTGCATAAGTTTCAAAACCAACGACATCCAATTTGTTGAAATAGGTATATTTCATAAAAGCGTACAAGGTAAAACATTATCAACATAGCGTTTGATTCATAACCCTTACCGGCTTTGCCGTGATTGGCTAAAAAGACCAAGGTAACGTAAGTGCTTTTAATAGAACACCGTCTAGGTATTATACTCAGTTCAATAATTCAATCTTCAACATTTCAATATAGGAGTGTTAAGTAGAAACACCTACGCAATACTCTCAGCAAGAACACGGTTCCTGGAAAATCTACGCTTTGAATAAAACACGTCAGTAGGTTCCACATACATTGATGTTTTCAAATTTCAATTTTAAATGCTATATAAACTTTTCAATTAAATTGGAATACTTCTGGGAAACTAAAAGTGATCGAAAGAAATTATACTTAATGAGGTCAATTGTTAAATGAATATTTAACAAAATTTTCTTGTTTAAGGGCTGATTGTTCAATTGTCAGATAAACCTTATCTGGAGAATATATTTATGCTGTCACTGTCGGACACTATAGAAAGGAAAAGTGACAGGTGATGTATAATCTTCAAATAACTTTTAACTGACTATGGAACATTCATCCCTTAATGGAATTATTGATTCTTATTTAATAAAATAAAATAATGCAGAATAGATATGAAATTGTTATGGAGAGTGATTGTTTAATAAATTACATACTAAATTATGATGAAACTTAGTCGCTATGGCTGTTTTGACGTTTATAACGTCTACATAAACCTATTAATTATATTTTTATTCTACTGTAGCAAGTTATCTGTAGCAAGTTAAGCAAGTGTATCTCCAATAAGAGTTCCTAATGGTATACCGTTGTTCTAGACAGATACAAAAACTTGACGAAAAATGGATTTAGTTTCTTTTGTTGACGATTGTGTAGGTATTCGAGTACAATTGATTCGAGTACTATAAGGGGTATGTTAGAGACAAGCTGGCTTTTATCTCTGTTATCGGAAATGGATGGTTATGTTTTTGTCGTTTTATTGTTTGCTGTAAACTCAAATTTTGATTTGATTTTAACGTTTAAGTGAAAGAAAAGTGTTGAAACTGTAGGTACTTACGTTGTTAATTGTTTATTTAGCTTAACTACATCATTATTATCAATCAGTAACTTTTTGTGTGCTTACCTTTATTTTTTTGTAATTTAAATTACAAAGGTATTAAGAATTCACATTCTTGGTTTACTCAAGTCATGTTTTATTTCTTACATCCATTAGTAATAGCTAAGTATTTTTCTTTTACAATACAGTATAGTACAGTCAAGAGCACATGAAGCTTTACAATTTACTCTAAGACGATTGTAATAAGAACGTTACAAAGTCTAATGTGTCAAGCTCCGCGTGCTCTTGACTGTACAATACCAATTTATTATCCAATGCGAAATCTGAACGAAATATTACAGAACTAGTAGACTCACCAGTTATCAATATATTTTGGTAACATTTATTATTCTTTCTTAAGGCTTTTTCATATTAACACACGTTATCTGGCTTCTACCCAAACTTAAAACGACAAACCTTTTTGATACTTTTATTACACTCGTAGGCGTATCTTTATTATTCAGTAGCAGTAGGTTTACCTTTTCTGTCAAACGGGTAAAGACAAAGACGGAATTATTAAATAAAGGGCCTATGAAGTTAGTTTACGTTTTTGGGAACAAAGGTAATACCTATTTTCTTTTGTCGTTTCGTGCGCAGTTGTTCTTGTAAGGGCACTTTTGTCATTGTCTTAGATTTAAATGAGGTTATTAATTACACATAAATGCCTTTTGAGTTTTAATGGGTTGGGCATTCTAGGAAGTTTGGAATAAGTAGACATGTTTTTGTTTCAAATGTCATACGGTATTTTTTAAATAAGAAATAATTTCAATACCAATGTGTTTTAGTACTAAAAATTATCATGACCATATTGTTCGTTGAAAGAACCAGTACACAAATCCTTCCAATTATTATTTGTCTATAGAATGGAACATCAACATCACGACTTTAATGAAAGAGGTATCAGAAAATGGAGAGATAAAGAAACATTTGGTAACAAAATGCTAAAACGTTTTTTTGTTAATCGAGTCTATAAAATTGATTACATTTTTAAAAGGACTTACATTAATAAAGTTTAGTGTGATCCAAGTTCAAGTAGGGGCTAAGTTATAACCAATATTTGAACGCCATATTTTACTAGAACCGCTTGAATATTAATAAATATTACCAATCCATAAAAATGTTATTTAATTTTATTTTGGCGTCTACCTGTTTTCGCTTATAGTCGGCTTAAGTAAATGAAGCTATAAACATAATTTATGGTACTATTAGTCTATATTGAATACTGCTACAATAATTAACAAGATTTCCGAAAATGACAACCATATAAAAATATCCTTTTTCGTTTTGATTAACAACTTGTAACAGTACCAGATTATCTCGCTTGATATTTACTTTTCATCTCTCCGGGCGGAAAGCGCAAATTTCGGCCCAATGCACTGAATAAAGTTGCCTCTTTCCGCCTCCGTCGATAAGAAAAAAGTATACACACCTATGATCTGAGACCTTTCTTATTTTACTTCCATTGGTACGTAATAAATACTATTTCAATATTGAGAGTATCAATAGGTACATAAAATGAAATTGTAATATTAATAATATAAGGTCATTTTAACATTGACCCCAATTATAACTTTATAATTTGTCTCACAGCGCGTCGGAAAAACTCCAAACTTGACCCTGACTTTGGATACTCATACTGCCGGCAGATATTTATGCCAAGCCAGTATAGATGGATACCCAGAGATAGAGGCGGAGGCGTCACTACTAATTAAAGGTAAGTTTTCTTAATAATCATCATCATCAACCCGTAACAGCCCACTGCTGAGCTAAATGTACTTTCCTCACACATGAGGAAGTATAATTAGGTCATATTTTTACCTTTAGGACAACTTGCACTGTCAAACGAGATAGCGTTATTTTTTGAAATATTACTCTTAAAGTATTGTGAATGAGACATGAGACGCACGTATTCTAGGTTGTTGGTAAGTGCTTTATTGTCACTGCCTACCTAGACGGAAAACACAAGCATTATTTTAGCACATTATTGTGTAGGCTAAGACTTTATAACGATCTACACTTTCTAAAATTGGTATAATTACAAAAACTAAATTTTAGAAATGCCTATTTTATTATTTTCGCAAATGTACAGGTTTTCCGACATGACGACATCTATATTTAAATAAAAATAGACTTCCGGAATCATGAAAGATCCTCACTTGAGAACTGATGATAGTTGGATTTGGATCATAATTTTTTTGTGGTGTTCTTTCCTAATTATCAGGACAAAATTTGTTTGAACGATTTTTTTTGTACAATCCACCTGTTCGAAACTAGCATTCGAGTATACTTAAATATTTGGTTTTAATGGAAAATTATATAATAGATCAATATTGCACATGATTAAATATAAGTATTCCAAGGAAAAACTTTTAAAACGGTTCTTGTAAAACACAAAGAAGCATAAAACATTTTTCCTTTATTAACAATGAAAAGAATTTTGGCCTTCGCTTGACATTAAAAAAAAATATTGGTAGGTACATTTTAGGAGTGGAGCAGCTTTCATGAATATGTGTGTCTATTGTTCGATTCAACGTTGACGATATTATTGTGCCCAGAATTAATGTAGTTTAGAATGACAACCCTTCTTTTTTCAACAGCTGAATATTTCATGCATTCAAGGAATAGTTTTGTCTTGTTTATTCCTTCTGTTTATATATCATCATTACTACGTACCTGTATGGTATTTCACCGCACCTCTAATATATATCAGCTTAAGATTGTCAGTTTTGTCCATTAGCTGGTATAAGATCTCTGCTTCTTACGGCATCAGTTTTATACGTGAAGAATAGTCTTCGCCTGAAGAATCACAAGTGCCCTAATATTAGCTATAACTATTAATTATTTATTTAATTTAACATATACTTTTATACCTTATCATAATAAATAAATACCAACTTCATAATAGGGTATTTTTCGAATCAATAAATGTGATAGATAACTGATGAGCCCATAAATGGACCCAGATGCTGTTACATATGTCTCAGTACCAATTCTGGCGTCTTACTTCACGATGTTTTTTGCACCGTTATGCTATTGATAATTCTGTACATAATTTTATGGAGAACATATTGGTTCATGCGGCACCAGGGGGCCAATTCTACTAAGTGTCAACGGTCATAGTTGGATGACAATGAGATGTCAATGGTCATTTTGACACTTTTCAGTGCAAATAACACCATCGACTGACCATGTCATTGTCATACAACTGTAAACGTTGACATTTAGTAGAATTGGCCCCCTGAAATGACATCCCAAGTCTCTTGCATGAGAGGCGAACTCACTTTCAATAGAAATATACCCAGACACCACTAATTATTAATATCTAGACCACATACTTTTGAAATATATATATCTGAAAGTTTCAATGCCTTCCATAACATCAGAACGATAAGTAGTATTGTTATAATAATAATAATAATAATCCAAACTTACCCCAATTAGGGTTTCAATTATATATGGTTACGAAGTACGACCCTCAAGTGGAAGCGGTCGATATTCAGAAGGCCAAGCAAGAAAGGGCTCTGAATTACTTGTAGGTAATTTTCATTAACAAAGTACCTTGTTTAAAGGATGACGGCCTGAGCTTTAGGTCTAATTAGGAAAAGTTGTTTTCAAAGATAATTGCGTAACTTGTTAATCAGGCAGCGTTTGTTCTTAATGATAAAGTGTTATTTTGTAGCTACAAGTGTACCGGGGTTTTTCATAATAAACACTTTGAGTCTTTCGGATATGTTATTTAGTAGCGGGTGCTTAGCGGCGTTGCCCGCGCGAATCCTGTTTATTCCCGTTCCCGTGGAAATTTCCAAGATCCCTTCTTAGTGCTCACTTACGTTATTCAAGGAATCTTTATGCCTTTGAATCTAGACCTAGCGGTTTCGGCTGTGCGTTTATTGATCAGTCAGTCAGTCAGTTTTTTTATGTTCTATAGACTGACTTCCTTATTTCTTAACCGAATACAACAAAGCCAATACGAATTAATATGATATGAATCTTACTATAGCAAGTTTGTTACTTCAAATACTCTTAAGCTGCCAACTAGGTAATGTTTTAAAGTAGTTATATGGACAAAAAATTTAATATCAATGGTTAGAAGTTCTTCTTCCTTTGTTCAAGAATAGATTCTTCACTCGTTTACAACCACTGTCAGTTATGAGATTTTATATGTTACCATTTTCTTATTTAGGTCCTCCAAAAATTCTTTCCAACCACACCCAGTTTGGCTCCCAAGGAGACACAGTGAACATAGAATGTGCTGCTTTCGCTGTGCCTAGGATCGACAGCATTGTTTGGACATTCGACGGGAAAGAGATAGATGCTGTACATGATCAGGTAAGTCTGTCTTTTGCTATCCCAAATAATATAAAATAATAATCTCACGCCTTTTATCCCCGAGGGGGTAGACAGAGGTATTCTATTTCTGGCTATACCCACTTCCTACGAGATGTTCTTTGGACCCCTAAACGCGATAGGCGGTGAACCTATGCTACACCAATGAATGAATTTATTTGCTTCATTCACTATTTTAAGATCAATAAATAGGTATGCTTTATTTTTAAGTTTTGTGATAATTCACAAAACTGGTTAACAGTTATGAACGTACAATCGAAATGTTTTTAGGAGCTAACAAATTTTTGAACACGAATAAGTTTATTAAATAAGTTTTCTTAGAGTATTTTTAAACACTGCTTTAGTAAGACTGTCTTCTTCGGACTCGTGTCTTAAAGCTTCGATAGGTATTGATAATGGTTTATTTATGGATTATATGCGTCTAGTTTAGCATTCGCTTTCGTCTATAATTTATCCGGTCCATTTATCATTTATCGGGTTGCAAAGAGGCGTTATTAATCTATTATCTATCGATAGGATAGGATATGGGCTCACCACCTATCACGTTTAGGGGTCCAATGTATCTCGTGAAATGTGGGTATATCCAGTAATGGAATACCTCTGCCTACCTCCTCGGGGATGAAAGGCGTGAGATTATATTATTATTATTATAGGATAGGATAATTGTTTTGAAGAATTATTATTATGGTTTACTTTATCACTACATAGTATAAAACAAAGTCGCTTTCTCTGTCCCTATATCCCTATGTCCTTATGTCCCTATGTCCTATATGTATGCTTAAATCTTTAAAACTACGCAACGGATTTTGATGCGGTTTTTTTAATTGATAGAGTGATTTAAGAGGAAGGTTTTAGTGTTATCATTGCACCCGTGCTAAGCCGGGGCGGGTCGCTAGTATCGTATATAAAACCTTTTAGTATCCAAAAATACTAATTATCTTTGCTAAGTTTTCCTTCAAAATTTATTTTTTAAACGCGACTTTGTCTGCGTTCCGGGATAAAAATCCTATAAGTTATTCTGGTGTATACGCTATATTACAATGAAATAGCAACAAACATGCATCCATACATACTCACAAACTTTCTCATTTATAATATTGAGAAGGATCACACGACTACGTAAATTACCTTGTGGCATTATAACAAGCTTACTTCAACTAACTACTAAAACTAAGGCAGCATATAACAAACTGTATAGAATGTGTATATATTTAAGAAGGTAGCGTGTCTGGAGTATTGTAACAAATGGCAAACATCACTCGTAGTAGAGGTCGTTCAGTCGATGTGGCTAATCCACCGGGTGGCCAAAATTACTTCCCTGAGGGACACCTGAATACTGCTAATCTCAGTATTAAGTCAATTAACATGTCGAGGTTGAGTTGATTGACGTTACATTTTACCTTCATCAAATAATTATAGTTGAATCGTACATCGAATCGTAATACAAGTTATGTATCTACCTATTACTACGGGATGACCACCATCATTGTCCATGTTGAATCCGTCTTTTCCTCTTTCCCGTCATAATTTACAAATCCTTTTTATCCAACGTTTAAGGTCATAAAAGGATTCTACTGCTTCCAAGTAGGTATTTACCTTCAGTCAGATTTTCTATCTTTAATGAATACGTCATACGTACTATAGATAATATTATAAAATAGCAAGTGACCTGCGGCGTTGCATTGAATTCGTTTGTTTCCGTTCCCATGGGAATGTTATTTTAGTAACTTCATTCTTATTTAAGGAACCTTTGGGAAAAACTTCTTGCTTCTAGATTCAGCGGTTCAGGTTGTCCGTTGATCGATCAGTCACTTAGTATTTTCTTATAATAATATTATGTATATAATAAACTAGCGGTTTTGCGCGGATTCACCCGCGTAGTTCCCGTTCCGGTGGTTATAAGATAAAATATAGTCTATGTTACTCAGGGGTATTTTAGCTTTCCATTGGTGAAATATTTTTTTAAACCAGTCCCGTAGTTTTTGAGTTTATTCGTAACAAAGATACAAACATACAAAAATTCAAATTCAAATCTTTCCTCTTTATAATATTAGTAGAGTATAGAAGTATAGATACCGTATAAATATGTTATACGGTATAAGGTTATACGGTTATACTACTTTTTTAGTTACTGCTCCTATAACGTATAAATATGTTATAGGAGCAGTAACTAAAAAGTAGTTAATTTCGTGAAAACTGTGTTTGAAACATTTATTAGAAAGATTAAACATCGGAAAGCGATACTGTGTCATACAATAACGCACTTTGTATTCTAACGCTTACCTACAAAATCTGATACAGTTATTAAATTCCCAGATATGTTATTGAGACTTTTTATGTAGGTACACTTACTCTAAGCCGCTTTTTGTCAAATTCTCAGCTGAAATTATTTACATTAGATATCAAAGTAAACATATAGAAAAAGAATGAAATAAGTTCTGAATCCTAAAACAGCAACATCGTAAATAATGTTTGAGATAAATCACAAATTCTAATGTAAAATGCATGTTTATGATGATTTAACGCACTTTCGGATTTGTACGAAGCATCTTTTAGCAAAATATTCAGAAAATGTGGGTTCAAAACTTTCGGTAAATAATGTTATATGTAGTGAACTACGTATGTGACAAATATCTTTGTAATGAAGATCTAGTAAATCCTGCCTGTTGGCTCAGAATAATGATTTATTTAAGTATGTTTATCAGTTGTTTAGTGCCCATAGTTTGGGTCTAAATAACTGTATATGAATTGTATCCCATAATTTATTTGTTAAATTTAAATCCTTTAATATTTTGATCCAGGATTACGCGTTCCTGGAAGACGTACAACTAGGAGGTGTCATCAATTCCACTCTGATCATCCGAGAAAGTCAGTCCAAACACTTCGGAGTATACAAGTGCAATGTATCCAATGAATATGGAAGCGACACCCTAGAGATTGTACTGAGGCCTAACAGTAAGTGTATATTCGTATCTACCCACAACTTTTTACCAAATGTTTTAAATTGAAATTGTTGTTGTGTTTCTGGCACGCCCGACTCTGTACGCCGCGTCGGCTAGACGTCGCTTCCAGCATCAGTAGCAGACCACTCACGAGACACTATTTCTCCCTACACTTTTTCCTCAATATTGTAGCTCTCAAATCTGTAAGATTTACACTATATCACTGATAACTACCCTTTCGCGAGCACGACTACATATTTTAGTGAGACCGCCACCCATTTCTCATAAAACCACAATATTTCTTTCCCAAGTACCTCGCAAATATCGTCTCGGGATATCACTATTATCCAGCAGACGATGTCGAACCTCTATAACGGGCGACCACACAGCACATGTGTGGGTATGTGTCATTTGTTATCTAGCTTGCAAGTGTTTTATGGAAGACTTGCGAGGTTTTTAAGGAAGACATACTTTGGCTTACTAGGAAATCTTTGGCAAATAGTTATGTCTTCTCAATTATTTTACTAATAATCAGATATAGTTCAATGGAGCCAGTATCTTGGTCTTTAAAAACTTTTAAGTACCTAGTAATTTTTGAAGGGTTAATGTTCTAAATATTTGACAAGTTTATTTTCCGATTTTTTAATATTCCTTTGTTGTCTTCTGGTTCTTGATATTGTTTCAAATAATTTGCATTTAAATACAACGCGTAAGAGAAAAAGCGCAATTCTTCATACACCCCAATGAGTATATTACTACGAATAAGAAATAAGTCTAATTATTCGTAGGTATATTAATCTAAAAAATATATGATGCAATCGAACTTTAATTGTGTCTAACCAATTTACTTAAATATAGATTAATAATAGCACGATTTCCATAGATAGTACTAATTTTAGCTACGCTAATTCATTTTTGGGAAAAAATTAACACATATTAAAAATTGCTTTAATCGAATAAGTAGACGATACTGAACAAACTAATTTCAGGTATTGCGCTTATTCTGTTACATGTTGTATTTTTTTTTTATTATATTCAAACTAGAAACAGTCGGTACTCAGAAGTTGTTATTGGATAAAAGACGACCTCTTAAAATAGACACTTAAGTCTAATGTTCCATTTTCTTTTTTAAAGCATTATTCTTTTTCAGAATCTTTCCCGCTACTCCTAATCCTGTTTGGGGTGACGTCTGGAACGATAATGGTGGCAGCTCTAATTATGCTGGTAATACTATGTCAAAGGAAGCAAAGGAAGAACAAACAGAGCCAAGTGGCAGAGAAGCCTGATGTAACAGTGACGGCCGAGGAACTTTATAAAGAGAATGATAGGAATTCAAACATAAGTGACTTGAAGATGGAATTGAGACAGGCCAATGGAAGTTGTGAAGTGGTGAGTAAAATATAATACATAAAATCTCTTAGTCATATAGCTGGATACAGGAAACCTTTTACAATACATGGTTTTTATTATTTTCGACCAATTAAGCCAAAGTATTTCATAGTTGATAATACCTTTAGGCATTAAGTTCGCCATGTGTACATTTTCTTGAAGCTTGAATATTTTGGAAACAGATTTTTTTATTGAAAATTAAAACTAAGATAAATAGATATTTTCTTAAATATGCAGAACTATTAAAACAGTAAATGTGAATAAAACTCAAGCTATAATAAAACACACCACTGAAACACGTACTCATATCGTTGAAGTAGACGGAACTTTAAAATAAATGTTTCCATCTAAATTCTAGAAACCAACCTGGCACATTATTTCTTCCGCAGCAAGCGATTCAGTTTCCTCGTATTCATTTAGTTTATCTCCTTCAAGATACTCTCGGCATTATTAGTTGTAATAAAAAGCTTTGTGAAACTAGGGCGTCAAGGAATCTCACTTGTATTCCTTTTCTTTGATCATTGAGTTATTCTTAGACAGCTTTGAGTTAGAGTGTTCTCACAAACAATGTTTGTTGTCACCATTCCCTTGGAAATACAATATTTATTTTATTGTTTGACAAATTCCTTTTACATGTTACGTGTCTGTGTATTTAGATTTATTTCTTTGGACATTTATTTATTGGCACTTACAACTCCAAAAAACAAAGTTTATTTTTGTTTAAGTTTTTTAACAATCTTAATTTTTATCAGATTCTCTTAGAACAATGTCCCTTTGATCAAACTTGTTCTTTATTTTTTCGCTAAATTAACTTTTACTAACGTGTTTCAAAAAGTGAAATAATTATTACATTTTTTAGGATTACTCCAACACCGGATCGGACAGTACTTTATGCTCAAATGCTAAATTGGGAAGTGGTGTACCACTGGCTGGCACAGTACCATTGTCATCTATTAACCAGAGCGGATACCAACCTTATAGATATAGCAACGATTATACAGACCCTGCATATGCTGACTGCTATAAAGTAAGATATAGAATTAGCTATACGCAAAGAGATTTAAATATAATAGGGCATAGAGGGGGCATTGGGAATATTTTCATACAAAACTTTGAAGCCTAAGCGTCATGTCCTTGTCATGTCGGTTAGTATGAACGCGAGCTGTCATTCGGTCGAAATTGTACTAGACTTATTCCACTTGGAATAACTTTTGACTTCAAATTTTCCTTGCTTTGTCCCCTCTATGCCCTATATATTTAAATCTCTTTGGCTATACGTCTCTACTTGTTGGATTTTGGTGAAACAGCTTATAGGATTTTGTTCAGCCAAGGGTTTTTAAATGTCGGTTTAAGAATAAGATTTCATTCACAATATTTTTTTACAGAGTGTTTAGATGCCTTGCTCAAGGTGGTGTTACAAACTATTTTTTCTATCAAACAGGTATATTTTTAATAAAATTTTCTTTATTATTTCACTTGACACAAATTTTTAAATTTTTAAATCTTATTTGCTTTTATTTCCATTTGGTACTTTTGAGAAGGATGCAAACTAAGTAAAAAAAAACTAAAATTTTCATTTTTTTTATATTTTGCAATATAATAGTTTGCTTATAAAATAGATAAGCAAATATTTATCGCAACAATTTTGATGTAATGATTGCAGATGTTTTAAGTGGACAGAGAAATATTAAAAGTAGCCAAGTTGTTTTTTTTTTCAGATTTTAGTCGACATAATAAATAACCTTTTTTTCTGCCGTTATAATGATCAAACCACCAGAAAACTATACAATACAGCCTCGTTAGTTGTGCTAGCAACTAGCTGCATGTAATTAAATTTTAAGCGAATAAACTAACTGAATTTTTACTGCCAGGCGATCTTAGATAGACGGGTACAAGCTGTCTTATACAGTTTCGTTTTGGATAGACAAATTAGAGTATTGTCGAGGAAGCCAATTCTGCAATTAATGCTCTGTGGACGCGATTGGTCGTTGAGTTATCACGTCATGTTCGTCCAATAACAGAAGGTTATGATGACGTGATGAGCGTGAACACTCTCTTACTGGCCGCACGGACATCGTAAATGTTATTTTGTAAATTACTCTCGAGTTATTATTTTCTTGATTTTTAAGAATTTTAAAATTTTAGGTAAATGGCTTTAACAATGGATATTCCACTTACGTGCACTACGGACATGATTATACACCAGGATCATTACGAGTGCAGTCTCCTACACTGGGCAGTGATAAGCTGACTCCTAATAGGTAAGAATATAATTTTAAATCTTAATGATTGTACTATGAAACCAAAATTAAATTATGGAACAGAAAACTAATCCACACAAGCTACCTTCTTTCGTTCTTTATGAATAAAAGTTTGTACATTATACATTAATATTCTCTTCAGTTCTTATATCATTACAAAAGTCTTGTAAGTATATTGATTAATTAAGTCATTTAATTTTACCTTCATCATTGTTTTATATTACTTATGAAAACATTCCAAAACGTTACTGTTAAACAAGCTGACATCAATTTTTTTTACCCTTGTTTTCATATTCGTAATTCTCTTGTAGGTCTGTAAACGGTAGTTTACCAAGAAGTGTGGATACATCTTCCACTGTACAGTTTAACCCTGGTAATGGATCTCAGAACAATTCATTGCAACGCTCAAATAAGAGGCAGGATAGCAGTAGTGCTTTGAACAATTTAGGACTACCCACGACAGAAGGTAAGTTTGTCATTATGATTATGTTTGTTATAATAATGCTAATGGTTTTGAAAAGGAAGAAACACTATTCCAATTTATACTTCTATGAGAAGTTAGGTTTGTAGATTAAATGTTGATTTTTTATAAAGACGTTGATATAAAGTGGGTCTTTCAGACGGATTCACACTAGACTTTTATATAGCACGTTTTGGATTACGATTTGTTTGCTTTGACCGCTCTTTGCCTTAACATACTTAATATCTTTTGTTTTTGAAACTAAAAAACCATCTGGTAACTTTCAGTGATTTACTATTTATTATGAATATCAGGTATTAGTACACGAAAGCAAGTTTTAAAAATAAATTCTTACTAAATAAAAATCAATACAGATTTGTCTAATGGTTACCAACTTCCACAATGCATTATTAATTCTCAAAGCTTTTCTATACGGTTCAAGAAATCCGAAACCTGGTATCCGTCTAAAATTTTTGATACAAATATTGGACAGGAATGAAATTGAATTTTACGACTAGATTTTACAAAGCGTGCGAAGGATATGAAACTTCTGCTTTACTTTGTGTTGCTTCTCGAAGGAAGTCAGCACTAAAAAGCCTTTAGTAATATTTTTCTTGAAGCGTGATTTCTATAAACTTTTTATTGTATTCTGCGACTGCAAATGTAATATATTAGAAATTGAAATATTACGTTTCAGACCAAGTCTTAGCGAGAAAATGTTGCCACGAAGCGTAATAATTTTATTAAAAAAAAAATACAAAGCAGTGATTAATACTAGCTAATCATAAATAGTCTACTTTATAACCAATTCTCCATAGTACACAATCACAGAGATTAAAATATAATAGGGCATAAAGGGGACAAAGCGAGGAAAATCTGTAGCCAAAAATTATTACTAGTGGGCAAAAGTCTAGTGTGATTCGACCGAATGACAGCTCGCGTCTTGAGATTCAAAGTTTTTGTATGAAAATATTTCCAATACCCCCTCTGTACCCTATTGTATTTTAATATCTGTGATCTCAATATATTGCCATAGACTCTAAGGCAATATAAGTTTTTCAGCTGTCTCCCTTTGAACCCTTTTCCTATAAGATGCAGGACACAGCAGTGAAGAAACAGGTCACCGAACCATACAATGTAACTGAGCCTTTAAAAAATATTCTTGCATCTTTCTCCTACACCTCGGCTCAAATAAGTTCACCAATATGAACTTAGAACAAACAGCGTGTCAGATAATTATTAATCAACGAACGACTAAATAAATGATAAATATTTTGTTACATCGTCATCGACGACGACATCAAAATCGCGGGTGGATGCAAGCGGCAAGTTGCCGTTCGTTGTGGCGTTCTATGGGGGAGGTCTTTGTTCAACATTGGACGCCTTCCGGCTGATGATGATGATGATGATGATGATTTTGTTACAGTGAACAGAATACCGAATGGTGGTATTATACATGGTGTCGACGTAAGGTACGCCGCTACTTACGGGAACCCTCACTTGAGGACTGGCGGTGGATTAGGGTTCGCAACCACTGTAAATACTGCGAAGCCTGCGTCTACTCCTGCACCACCTCCATATTCTTCTGTTAGAAGTTCTGTGGTGTTACCTTCAGGTACCATTTCGTTTATTTTATATTTATGTCTATATTTTGTATTTTTTTCAATAGCATCATTGAATCTCATGTAAGGATCTTAATTTCTTAAGTGATTTAATTTTTCTGATCTTAAATACATTTATGCCTCTCAATTTTTTTTAGTTTGATTCTTTTATTTCAAACTTTACAATATGAGTGCTATTGTTTTTTAATAAAGTGAAGATTATCATAATTTCACCAGGCTTATCATATTTGTCATCAGGTACATCTTCACATTCGATAACATCTCCAACCAGCCTCGCTTCTCCCCAGTGTGCGACGAGTCCAATCACAACTTCTACTATGTCTACTGATAGCACACAACCGGCGGTAAGTAGATTTTTTTTTATTATTGAAACACGCTGTAGAGTGATAAATGGTGATAAAGGTATTATTTGGAAGTCCAGAATAATTGAAAACGTATTAATTGAGAGAACATAAAAATATCTGCATGTTACGTTTCTACGACCTAGGGTCTGTTAAGTTATTTCGAATGCCGTTGTTGCGACGCACGCGAAAAAAATTTCAAGTGGTACACCCTCGCGAAAAGTCGTTGTATCGAAAATAGCTAAATCGAAAGACGAACTCGCGAACACGCTGTCACGAAATCCCTATCATACTTGGTACGCTAGATCGATAGTTACGGTATCGAAATCCATTGTTGCGATTAGAGTGCCTATACCTAGTATCATTTGGAGGCAACGACTAGTTAGGACTTATTGCTAGAGCCTTGGACAGATATAATAAATTTACTAGCCGTTCCGCGTCATTTCACCCACGTAAGTTCTGTTCCCGTGGGAAAATTATGGCCCATATCCTCCCATATGCTAAAGATTTTTTTAAATCAGTCCAGTAGCTTCAGAGCCTATTCATACAAACAAACAAAACATCTAATCTTTCCTCTTATAATATAAGTGTAATACAGATATATAATTATAATATGCTTAATAATGATAAAAAAAATGTAATAATATTGGGAAAATCTCATAAATTCGTAACATGCTGTTGCCGTAATAGTTTGTTGTTACCGAAAGAATACGTGCATTTGAGATTGATATACCCTTGTAACACGCTGTATAGCGTACAATATTTTGGGATTATCTACCACATCCAAAGACAACCGGAATACTACAAAAGGCTGACGACGTCTTAACTCCAGTTGATACGACCCGGGAAGCCAGGAGAGCTCTCCAGTTAGAGTGGTATTAGCAACCGCACGATCCTCTGAGCACATGTCAGATTTGTTTGTCAATTAACAAAGGAGTTTGATGTAGGAAAGGACTCCTTTTCGATGTGCTCAAACTCTCATTCCAATATTTTCTATTTTAATCCTATTTCTATACTAATATTATAACGAGGAAAGATTTTTATTTTTGGATTTTTGTATGTTTGTTACGAATAAGCTCAAAAACTACCTGACCGATTTTAAAAATTCTTTCACCAATGAAAAGTTGAAATATCCCTGAGTAACATAAGCTATATTTTGTTCCCGTATTCCCACGGGAACGGGAACTTCGCGGGTGGAACCGCGCAGAACAACTAGTATATTTTAAATGTGAAAGTTTGGACGTTTGTTACTCAATTACACAAACACAAAGAAAGAGATTTTAAAACTTGACACACAGATAGTTGTTTTTAGCTTGGATTAACCTAGAGATCCTATGTATCGTCCCGGTATTGCTCTCCTGATGATGTCTGACCTATGATTTTCTCCACAGGTGGGCGTAGCTACGTCCTCTGCAACCCCCCAGTCTCCAGGTGCCCACTATATCCTGGCACCGTCGAACAGAACTATCAGCAATGCGACTGTTACTAAAAAAGGTAAGTAAAATTGATGTCTGCATAATTTACCTTTATTCACTTTATTTTTTTATTAAAAAAGTAAAAAATCTAAATGTTTATTCAATGTCGGGGCTTCTAAGTCCACTTTTTATAAGTCATTGCAAATTTACTGCTTCGCTATGTATAGTTGAGGAAAAGAAGCGGGTCAAAGTTCTCAACAAAAACAGTAAAATTGGACTATGTAAATATAGATTAAATTTAATTAATCAATTTATTTCTAAATCATTATATTATAAAAATCAATATATTAAAAACCAATGAATTCTTTGATTTTTCTTAACATTATTTGATTTTAGTTGATTTCAAGGTTGCGTGTCGGTAAAATGGTAAAGTTTGACAAGACTTTTAAACTAATGCTATTTTCAGGTAATGGTCACCAACAGCCTTTAGCGACTCACGTATAATCTACGGTTAAAAAAACACTTTTCTAACGACTTTTGATAAACTTTACTATAATTGATATGAATTCATACAATTACTTTTTTGTAATGAACAATCTTGTGAATTTATTATTAACATCTTTAATATAAGTAATCTGTCTAGGTTTTGCTTTATTTTTAATTTGGTGTCAATTTCCTATAACAAATTTTTTAAACTATGTAAAAGTAATTCAGTTTGAAGAGGGTCAAATTTGTCAATCGTAAAAGCCTTTTCAAGCACACAATATAATAAATAATAATTATGAATTTTCCAAAGCAACATAATTTGTCTTTTTAAGAATTTGACTTTATTTCTTTTACAAATGAGAATCTAAAATGTTGAAAGGACAGTCCTCCATAAAATTTTATTTGTCTCTGACCTTGAAGTTAAATTAATTAAGGTTAAAAAGGTCAATAAATTAGGTTGTTAACTGCTTATCAATAAAGATTTATGATTTCTTGTAATATTTGCTAACAAAGAATTAATATTGAATTATTAGACAGGAAAAGATTTCTATCTAACGAGTTATGTTATTATTTTTTATTATGTGACTAAAAAATAGTTAGAATATATTCTATATGAGTTAGAGAAAGAAAATTAACAGAAAAAATGATGTGATTTTCGTATCCTACAAATTAGTCAATTTTTTCATTATATCATTGTTATAGAATATCTTGTCAATTTCAAAAAAAAAATATCTGACTGAGACTGGTCTTGTTACTGTAATTTTTATAATAAATGTGTGTACTATATAGATTAATAATATAAATAATTGTATAGATGTTATTGATACTATCATTGAAAGAATATTGACTGGATATTTCAGAAAGTATTCTATAAAATTAAAATAATTTAGTAATGAGACATTTTAAATTTGGAACGGCCTTCTCAGATATAATTCATCAAGTACAGTTGACGGTGAAAGTGTCCAACCTTATTAATAACTATAATAATAACTAAAACTATTAAATCGTTTGAGTTTTATTTATTTAAATTATAATATTTTTGGACACTTTTTTCCTTCATCTCTACTTTCATTAAGTTTTGTATAGCTGTAACTTGTAACTTTTTATCTAAATAGTAACTTTTTTACATTTCGTAAAAAAACGTCATAAATTTCACTAAGCAGTCAACTTAATAGATCATTTTTTTTTTAGAATGGATTTAGTAATAATCTTATTTTTTTCAAACGGAGGTGTAGATAATTTATATACCTACCAATTCAAAAATAAATATTTAGTTTCATAAAAAAATTATGTCTACTCTTAGATAAATAAAATTAAGCTTTAATTTCTGTACGAAAATGTTGTGCCATTGTCATATCTAACACATATCTATTTTCAAGTTTTATAGGTCTTATTAAAAGAATGCACCGATCTTCCATAGATATTTTATTTCCTTAGAGCAATGTCAATTCTAGATGTTTATTTAAAATAAAAATATTTACAACAATATAAAATATATAATTTTGAATTTAAAAGAAAATATTGTGTTACATTAAATTCACTGCTTATCACTATAAAATAATGCTCAATAATTAATAGACGAAAAAGATTTTTATTTAAAAGTTTCGACGTAAGACTGATTAGACTAACAAACAAGGCGTGTCTATTTCTCCCCATCATACAAGCTACTTCAATTTTTGTCAAATGTATAAAATGATCGAGTCGATTTTATTCTTTTAATTCCATTGATAAACCGTGTGTTTCACAAGACAATCCTTAAAAAAACATTACAATTGTCCTTCTCAGCCTGAAGGTCACCGTTGATTGAATTAACATTTAGCATATTCGAAGTTTCTATAATGTTAGTAATTTTAAAGTTATCACTAAAGACTGCTTTGTGGCCGATGCCAGAATTACATGGTAATTACAAAACAGAATATCACTTCTTTATTATTTGGACATTGTCAAATAATTACACAGTAATTTGTCTCCAAAAATAGGGACGGCTACTTAACAAAGCCGATAACAATAAAATTACAAGGAATCGGTTTATTTCGAATTATCGATCGATTATTCATTAAATATTACCTTTCTACCAGTAAGACGTGGTGATTACAATAATTATTTATGTATATAATAAAAATACATTTTAATTGGTAAAAACATCGAGGATTGTCTATGACAAATGAATTTACTAGGTAGGTACCAACGATTTGTGTTGAAAACATCGTAACTATAATTAAATGTCTAATTTTTCAAAGATAATATTAATAAAAAATTATCAGATGTAATCACAAACTATTTTTAACATTGTATGTTTTTTTTAATTTCAAATTCCTAAAAAATTTAAGTACTAATTTAGTGTTTTTTTACAAAATGCATAAAAAACAAATATTTTTGGGACTGTAATATTGAAGTATCTTCTATGATATAGGTGTTCTCTTAGAATTTTCTTTGACATTTTAACATACAAAAAAATTCTACCCAAATGGCATACATTGAAATTTTATATCATACTTAGAAGAATATTGCTTGGTATTATAACATCCGTCTTTGATTAGATATAAGAATCTTTTGGTCGATTATTTGTGATTTCTGACTATCTCGAAAAACAGCTAGTGTTTGTTAATTATCTGAAATAAAACTTACCCGTGTCACTTTTATCTATGACTGTACTTACTCTTTTATTCGTGCAGTTCTTATGTTATTATTTCGTAGTTTATTTTCTAAATCACAAATAATCGAGTTATGATCACTAATTAAATAATGTACCATCAATAAGGCTTACACTTTCGATTTTAACTTCACTTACAATGAAAACGTTTGTGTGAAGCCTTTGAGTATTAAACCAACCGGAGACGCCACTGACAGGCGTTCCCCTCTGCAAAAAAAAAAAGTGTCGGTCAACGTGCATACTTGTTAAATACAACTAGTTTTTTTGAATTCACGGAGTGCTCGGATTGGTTAATGTATTTGTGTGCATCTAGTTAGTGTTTAATTGTTTTGTGAAAAAATGCTTTTGTGTTAACATTATTTGTGTGCGTTTCTTCGTCCCCCGCGCAGAAATTGGCAGACTTTTTTGCAAAGAAACTAGTGCGCGTGACGTCTCCTGTTAGTTTAATACTCAAAGTGTGAAGTAGATTAGTGTCGTCAGTGATAGATTATAAAGCGACGCCTGAAACAGTAGGTTGATGACGTCACAAGATGTATTTGCGAGATACTACTGGGCATTCGATGACGTCAGTTACAGCTGACTCATAATTTGTGGATAATATAATTACATTACTAATGATTATTACTTACACTTATGCTAGAAAAATATAATTATTTTTTCTGTGATACATAGATTAAAAATGTTTTTGTAAATAGTCGCTATTATGATAACTATGTGAGTGAAAAGTTAATTTAAATTGTATTGAAATTATTGTAAAGCTTTCAATTTGTGAACTTAGCCGATAGTGAAATAATGAAAGTTATGTTTTGTGGAGTGAGAAGTAGATAGTGAAGGTTGTCGAAAGTTACAAAATACTTGTAAATTAGTGAAATTGTACAAAATACTTTTCTAAATAAAACGAAACTTTGGCCTATGTAAGTTGACATTTTATTTTTCATTCCTTTTTTAGGGTTCCCAACATAAAGGGTGCCAACGGAACCCAATTAATAAGCCTCCACCGTCCGTCCCACTGTCAGTCTGTCTGCCTGTCAGTGTAATGTCAGTAATAGGTATTTCAATAACAAAAAATATTAAAAAAATAGAAAGAAATAATAAATTAAAAGGGATCTTCATAAAAGAAACATGTTTTATTTGTAGGTTTTTGTTTTTGGCACTCGCACTTGGCCTGTTTTTTCTATGAATTTAAACTATCATAATATCTTAACCTATCTTAACATATTATTATCTTAATCATAATATTTTAACGAACAATTCTTATATTTATGTACATTTTGGGTAAGTATATCGGTAATAGCTCGGTTTTGATTAAATTTTGTACAGTTCAACTGTACAGTCGTATTTACTGTAAAACGCCTTTTTACACAGAAAATAATATTTTTTAAATAATACAGAAGAATTTCTATTTTTTGAGGTGATTGGTGACACTAAAACAGTGAAATATTATGAACAGTTTTCAAAAGTTTGATTCATTGATTCTACTAAGAGGTGAGAGCAGTTATAGCCCGGACGGTTAAATAGCCGGTCGAAAATCAGTGAGGCTCGGGTTCGAATCCTTGCATGTACCAATGAGTTTTTCAAAAACTTACGTACATATTTATCACTAGCTCGACGGTGAAGGAAAACATCGTGAGGAAACCCGCAGGTCTCAGAATTAATTCTGAGACATGGGTAAATAGACCCGGTCCGGCGATGGGCTCACCACCTATCACGTTTAGGGGTCCAATGTATCTCGTGAAATGTGGGTATATCCAGTAATGGAATACCTCTGCCTACCCCCTCGGGGATGATATTTCTTACTAAGAGGTACCTACTATCTCTCCGACTTAGGTTTATAGGTGCGAAAAGTGATGGACTTATCTATACACTTTATTGTTTTTATAGGTGTCCTTATACGTAAGTAATTGACATACAATCAACCATTATCAACAATAGTGAGTCGGAATGATAGTCCATCTATATCTCGCGCTCAAAAATAAACCATAACAACTACAATTTCAGTTCCTTTTCAAATAAATATGAAATCAAGTCACGTCCGCAGACTACGTCTAGATTTCCCACCCATCCCCTTACTACGAACTGTATCTTAATACATAAAGGCACGTCTACCTTAGTTACCTGAATTATTTCTTCTACGCCTTAAGAATCTTTATGGCACAGCTCGGATATAAGGCAATTGTGATTCATCTGTAATACGGACATGAGCGTAAAATGTTTATCGCCCCTGTAGCGGTGTGGCTACTAAACAAGCGTCGTAGACCATACGTTAGATGGCAAAGAGTGGCCGTGCCGAGTCACTGTTTTGTATCAACTATTAGGTGTTGTCTCTGTCTACCCCACTGGGAAATAGGCGTGATTATATTAGGTGTTGAAACACATACAACGCGTCACAGAATAAGCGCAATTCCTCATACACTCCAATTACTATAATAATATATAAAAAAAACTATAATGCATTCGTACTTTTGTTTTATCTAACCAAATTTCCTAAGTAAAGAGCAACAATAGTACGGTTTTCATATGTAGCCCTAAATTCAGTTATGCTAATTAATTTTTCGGTAAAATTTAACTGATCAAAAATAATCTGAAATCGATTAAGTAGTCGATACTGAACAAACCAATGTCAGGAATTGCGCTTATTCTGTTACATATTGCATAAACAAAGAGAACTAACGACGGCTTGGTACTAACCAGAAATTTGACAGGCGTGAACGTCTTGACCAAGCAGCGCCGCCGGGCGTCCGCTGCATATTTAACAGAGCCGTTTTACAGCAATAATTACGCTCGGCATAGGAATGAAGAGATTCATATTAGCTTTCTAGCTGCATGGGCGGCTCTACAGCTACATATTGGGGCAATGGGGGCGATTCTGCTTTACGTCGACTAAACTTATTTTAGTTTAGTCCTGTCTTTGTCTTACCTCAACAAAAGAAAAGGGATAGAAGATAACCTACCGAATTTAGTCCTATCAGAGGCTGATTTTAGTAGTGGCTTCTTTATTTATGCACTAAACACGTTATGAAATACCTTAGTTGACAGGACTAATTTTAATTTGTCAGGACTAAACATCTCTCATCTTTTTTCTTTTCTAGGAGAAAAAAAGACAGGAGCAAAAAAATATAACTTTAGTAGCTGTTATAAGCAGAATCGAACCCAATATATGATAAATTATACATTTTTGATACGCAATCAGCAGAGCTAGAGATATTTTTTAATATTTTTCTCCTTTTTAGCTGTAAAATTGTCTTTATGACACTTGGTGACTTAATGGTTATCAAGGACGAATTTTAATATAAAGGAAGTATTTACATTTTAAAACTGACACCATTGCAATTAAAAATTTATGGTATTAGTCTATTGTCTCTACCTACCCCGCCGGGAAAAAGAAGTGCGCATATGTAAGTATGTATGTAATTAGTCTCACGAGTACAGTTTTTTTTTACTCCGCTCTTTTAGAGCAGTGATAGCCCGGACGGTTAAAGAGCCGGCCGAAAATCAGTGAGGCTCGGGTTCGAATCCTGGCATGTACCAATGAGTTTTTCAAAACTTACGTACATATTTATCACTAGCTCGACGGTGAAGGAAAACATCGTGAGGAAACCCGCAGGTCTCAGAATTAATTCTGAAACATGTGTAAACAGACCCGGTCCGGCGATGGACTCACCACCTATCACGTTTAGGGGTCCAATGTATCTCGTGAAATGTGGGTATATCCAGTAATGGAATACCTCTGCATACCCCCTCGGGGATGAAAGGCGTGAGATTATTTATTTTTTATTTTTTACTCCGCTCTTTTAAAGGCCCCAGAAGGGGAACAGAAGGAAAGGAAAGTATTAGACCGTGCAGTGTTCGCGCACCGCTTCGGTTATTGGTTATTACCGTGAGGTACCTATTGTTATGGACCTGTAATTGGTACCTAGGTTTATACATAGGAAAACTGATTTCCATTATGTTTGTTTTGGTACAGCAGCGATAGCCTTACGGTTAAAGAGCCTGATTCACATGATTATAATCAGTGAATCGGGTTCGAATCCTGGCATGTACCAATGAGGTTTTCAAAACTTACGTACATATTTATCACTAGCTCGACGGTGAAGGAAAACATCGCGAGGAAACCCGCAGCTCCCAGAATTAATTCTCGTGAAAAGTGGGTACATTATTATCCAGAAATGGAATACCCCCTCAGGGATAAAAGGTGTGAGATTATTATTTTATTTATATTTATTTATAATTGACACATTGAGACATGTGTAAATAGACCCGGTCCGGCGATGGGCTCACCACCTATCACGTTTAGGGGTCCAATGTATCTTGTGAAATGTGGGTATATCCAGTAATGGAATACCTCTGCCTACCCCCTCGGGGATAAAAGGCGTGAGATTATTTATTTTTATTTTTACAATAAAATATAATTCAGTGTCCTAACGGGACCTTCCTCAGCACAAGATGCGGCGGTTTGTAAAACAGCGCCACAACGCTGGTATTATGTGAGGCCCCAGTATTATATATTTCTATATATATATTTCAAATTAATCCAATCTTCATGCTGTGATAGACAGACAGAGAGATAGACGACCGAAGTTGCACTTTCGTTGATCCTCTCGATCCTCGATCTCTGAAGGATAGGATTCGTAACGAATACATCCGACAGAGAACCAAAGTTATCGACAGCTCAAAGAATTAGCAAGCTGAAGTGGCAGTGGGCCAGGGATATCTCGCGAAGAACCGACAACCGTTGTTGTAAACGTGTTCTGGAGTGGATACCGCGACTCGGCAAACGTAGTGTGGGACGCCCTCCGGCCGGATGGGATGACGATCTGCGAAAGGCTGCTGGCAGATGCTGGATGCGTCGAGCTGAAGACAGGGAGCTATGGCGCTTATTAGGGGAGGCCTATGTCCAGTAGTGGACAAATGTAGGCTGATGATGATGATCCTCTTACTGATTCGGTGCGGAATCCTAAAACTTGTGTTCTTAGCTTTATCAAGTTGTAATTCGATCTTCAATAATAAGGTGGAATTAAAAGTCAATTAATCATAAGAAGCCAAAGAACTTAGTCTTTGTTAAAGTAACTTGACCTATTTACTTATATTTCAGTCTGTGTATTAAAGGTTTTGATTACTCAGCAATTAATATTCGAGCAAGAAACAATAACTTACTTAAAATAGATAAAAAATAAATGAAATAATAGAATAGAATATTTTATTACTATCTGTTTACAAGATTGTTATAAAGGTATTTAAAGTCATTTCAAACAGCGAACCCTGCACTATATTATGCGCAACTTGTATCGCATTTTTTTAATAATATTTATTACAGTACATTTTACACTACAAATGCAGCGTAAACATAAATCAATTAATGATTTTTCATTAATACGTGGTCCTGATAATCAATTGCAAATAATGCTTATACATTGCCAGAAGGGGTAGGCAGAGGTATTCCATTTCTGGATACACCCACTTTTAATTTCACTTTTCATTCTTTTTTTGCCCCTAAACGTGATACGTGGTGAGCCCATCGCCGGACCGGGTCATTTACCTCATCTGCCTCAAAATTTATTCTGGGACTCACGATGTTTTCCTTCACCGTCAAGCTAGTGATAAATATGTAAGTAAGTTTTTTGAGAAACTCATTGGTACATGCCAGGATTCGAACCCGATCCTCACTGATTTTCATCTTGTGAAGCTGGCTCTTTAACCGTAAGGCTATCACTGCTCTAACTACGTAAGTTTTTGAAAAACTAATTAGTACATGCCCTCGTCAGCACTCGAACCCGAGCCTCACGAATGAGAAGCGGGTTCTCACCACATATCGATACATAGAACGGAAGCGAAAATCTTTCTTTCTTTGTTACACTAACAGAATAAAAAACCGACCATAAAAAGGACCCTGACCACCATGTCAGGGGACAAATATGTGCGAAACATTAAAAAAAAAAAAAAAAAACTTAAATTTTGCTTACTACGCGCCTTCACCTTTGGCATTAGTTTAATGGCGAGCATGATGGCGTCTATTGCCTCGGATTTAACTTCATAGGTCATCAAAGGGTTGGTAAAGTACATTAAAAGTAAAAAGACGTTATTAGCGTAGTATAATTGGTCTGGTCTAGATGTCACCATAAGGTGACACTAAAGGTTATAATTTAAAAAAACACATCAAGTGTTTGATGTGTTTTATCCATATCAACCTTGAAAAATTTGTTAATTAGAATTTTCATAAAAAATAAAACGTATTCAGTTCGTTCCCAATTCCACTTCTGAAAGATCGGTTTATGCAATTTAGCGTCATTTATGTATTGTATCATTTTATCTATACCTTTTTTAAATGTCCTTTTTATAGACCCACATGGTTTTACCCGCGGCAACGCTCACGTACGTTTATTTCACTCCCTAAGGGGTTGAATTTTGCAAAATCCTTTCTTAGTGGATGCTACACTGTATAAGCTATCTGTGTTTATCTGTGTTTATCTGTGTTCAAGTCTCTAGACCCATCAGTTCAGGCTGTGCGTTGATACATCACCAATCAGTCAGTCAGTTTATCATTTAATACATATAGATATAAATAAGATATATACAAATTTACTACGATCTATATCAAGCTTGAAAAAAAGAGCTAGAATTTTCTTAAAAAATAGCACGGTCCCAATTCCAGTTCCGAAAGGTTGAACAGTTCATATTGAGGCCGATATAAGACCTTTTTAGGCCTAAACCGTCATCTGAAAGGTTTCGCAGAAACCATTGTTTTGTAAACTACCCTGACAGTTTCCGTTCCACATCCTTTTCTGGTGTTTTACATAATGTTAAGGCCACCGAGATTGTTTGCCCTTTGCTAGCATTTCGTCTTAGGCAGGAGTGCGCAACAATTTTATAACTAGGAAAGATTTAATAAAAAAACACTGAACAAAATTCTGTTATATTTGATAAATCGTTTAGGATATTAATCCCATTATTATTTCATTAAATTCAGCTTGTCGATGGATGTCAGCCACTTTGAAACACGCCACAAAAACTTTGCTAGGAGTAGAAAGGATTAGATTAGGATATTTGCAGATCGTGGAAGAGCGGAGATCGTGCCTTTGGGATTAAGGTTCAATTGAAGTTGGATGATTGTATATAGAAACTCTTGTGAGAGCTTTGGTAAAATTTATGACGTCACCTGCTTGCCGTCTATGGTGCTAGTTTGTTCTTTAGTACCGTAAGATGTCGCTACAAGAGTATCAGTGTATGTTTGTGCCGTTTGGGGTGGAGACCATGGGACCGTAGGAGACGGAGGCGCAGCAGCTCCTCCAAGAGCTGTCAGTGCGTTTGGTCGAGGCTTCAGGTGACCAGAGGGCTGGGCTATCTCTGTCAAAGGATCAGCCTAGCTATCCAGAGAAGGAATACGGCCAGTCTTCTGGGCACTGTCCCACATGGTACCTCTTGGAGGAATTTTTTTATGTATATTTTCTTTGTAAATATAATTATGTTATAATAAGAGTATCAAACGGCGCTCCAGCGTCAACGTCACAGTTTTAAGTGTTAATCTCATTAAACAATTTATAAAAGTGAACCACTTTTTATCAAAACTAGAGAGACACGTAAATGCCAACATCAAATTACTCCCGTTCGTCTGAAATATGAGAAAATTATGGACTGAGCCGAGAGTTGACGACCGCTGCTAGGAATACCTTCGGGATATGAATTTATACGAGTACCGTTGGACGCGCTTTTTCGCAAAGCCTTTTCGGGGCGGAATTTAAGAGGTTTTATGTAAACATTTTGGCTGGGAATAGTTTTCGTTGATACCTTTAGTTTGATATAAGGAAGGTTTAGGGCGCGTAGCTGCGAACGCATTTTCTATTCTAAAAAAAAACAAAAGTAATAATAATAATCTCACACCTTTTATCCCCGAGGGGGTAGACAGAGGTATTAAATTTATGGAAATACCCACTTTTCACGAGAATATTCAACCTCTAAACGTGATAGGTGGTGGTGAGCCCATCGCCAGAATTAATTCTAAGACCTGCAGGTTTCGTCACGATGTTTTCCTTCACCGCTGAGCTAGTGATGATTATGCAGGTACTTACGTAAGTTTTTAAAAAACTCATTGGCACATGCCAGGATTTGAACCCGAGCCTCACTGATTATCATCATGAGAAGCGCGCTCTTTAACCGTAAAGCTACTACTGCAGTGCTAATTAAATAAAACTTATTTTAGAATCTTTTCATTAGCAGACTGTACGGTGGCTACGCGGTTGCTGCGGGTAGGCGGTGTTTGTTTTATTTTATTTTTTTTTATAAAAAAGGGGGCAAACGAGCAGACGGGTCACCTGATGGTAAGTGACTACCGTCGCCCATGGACACCTGCAGCTGAAGAGTCACAAGTGCGTTGCCGGCCTTTGAGGTGGGAGTACGCTCTCTTCTTGAAGGTTTGAAGGTCGTATCGGTCCGGAAATACCGCCGGCGACAATTTGTTCCACAGATCGGTTGTGCGAGGCAAAAAGTTTCGTGAGAATCTTACAGTGGTGGACCGCCAACTATCCAGGTGGTGTGCATGATTGTAAAAAGGTAGATACGTACCTGTTGCCCAAAATAGTAGCTGACGTACAGAACATACATAAAGAGCACTACTATAAAGGGCCGTCATTTTATGCTCAGCCATTTTTACAGCCGGTTTTTCTTATTTTATATATACCTATTGGATATTCCGGTTTTTACACAATCTAAACTGTATGACGTTAAATTATTACGTAGGAATCTAATATTGATTTTAATTATCATTGTGATTATAAAAAATACTAAAATAAACCTTTTTATATTTTGTAAAGTATTAAATGTATCTGACTGAAAACTTTCTGATAAATTACTTAAGTTCGTCGAGTTTATTGTTCACTGAAACAGCTGTGATGTATATTATTACAAAAAAATACATAATGACTTTGAGATATCGCCAAAAACGCAATACATATCCTCATCCCCATCCATCAAACGACCATAACTTGTCGAAAACGTCGGGAATAGGTAATATGTGGGAAAATAAAAAATACGAACATACATCTACATCAAGATGACTCTGCTAAAATATTACGACAGCGAAAAAAAGAATCATGAGTCATACGAAAATGCGGTTTGTTTCTTTTTTTTATCATCCCCGTTCCCCGTAAACTTCTTTTTATGTGCAAATACACTGGCTCATAAAGATACTACGTGATATTTTTGACAACAACCCTCTTGGTGACGGACTAGCTTGTTGCATCGATTTGGTCTCTAGTACACTGAAAAAAATGTCATTTCGGCGTAATCATAAAATAACGTGACGTTGGTCTAAAACAGGTGCATTATCGTAAAATAAGGAAATAATAGGTTAATACTATGCTATAATCGAAATATATTAGTTGGAATCGAATTGTTTGAGTAAGTAATGCGATATTATGATTCTTAGCATCGTAAAAATTTATCACACAATATAATATTCTCTTCTTCAAATAATAACTCACTATACTATAAATTTGTATGATATTGATAAAATAAGATTATAATTATAAAACACAATGACACCGTCGCCGTATTTTTATAGATTTCCTAGTTGAATATGAAGAAGTATCACCGAAAATACGATGAAGTCCTAGCACCACATTTAATTTTATTGAATAATGTGAATCCTACAAAAAAATAATTACAGAATCTTATTTTTAGAGTAAGCATCATATTAATATAGTGATGATTACTAAAATACGACTACAGAATCTCATCTATGAGTATGCATAACATTCTGTGTGATTCCTTAAAAATAATATGATGACAGCACTTTCGGCGCTAGCTCCAATCGCTCCATTCCGCTCACATAATTATAACAAAGACATGATATTTTTTAATTCTTCGTAATCATAAAATAACGTGACGTTTGTCTTAAACTGGAGCATTGTCGTACAATAAGGAAAAAATAGGTTAATATTACGCTATAATCGAATTAATAAGTTAAGTTGGAATAGGTAATGCGATATTATAATACTTATAGCATCGTAAAAATTGGTCACACAATATAATATTCTCTTTTTAAATAATATCTCACTGTACTATAAATTTGTATGATATTTAGAAGTAAGATTATTTATAAACATAAAACACAATGACACCGTCACCGTACTTATATAGATTTCCTAGTTGAATATGAAGAAGTATCACCGAAAATACGATGAAATCCCAGCATCATATTATTTAATATTACAGTCATATTATTTTATGCGCTAAGCATATTAATATAAGTGACCCTACATAGAACGCGCCAATAGACGGCCGAGTTCTAAACCGCGCTATTGAAGTTTTCTAATGAGTTTGTATAAATACAACTGTCCAACATCAACCATTGGACCGCGGTCCCCAGGCACGATAACTTCGCCTGGCGGAAGATTTTCCCTTTTCACGATGGAGATTCCACCTCCGCTCCTCCATACTCCTCTGACCCTCGACACCTGGACTAGACCTAACTGGATCCTCCATACTCCTCTGACCCTCGACACCTGGACTAGACCTAACTGGATATAATGATCATCGGCAAATAGTAGAAAAATAATAGTGGAACACACTAGTGTTAACGCACACATAACGCAAACAAGTATTGTCATACGTTCTCGATAGATGGCGCCATGGTCGAATTAAAACGCACTATCGTTTGACTCAGGGTTTAGATATAAGTAGTTAAGATGCATTTGACATTGTATCCACTCCAACATTGAGTGCAAGGTTTCATTAGTAGAGAGAGAGGTTCCCCGGCTCTTTTGGACACCTTTGCAATATCTGGATCAGGGAATTTCGGGCACTATTTAGGAAGATTTGTTTGAAATTATCAGAACAGCTGAATTCCATGGTGAGGCTTCTAACTTGACAGTCTCCCCCACCGAGCCTAGCGTGTTACAATTTTACAAAATTGGAAATATGAGGAAGTCCTCGATAAATAGTAAAAAAAATAATAGGACATAATAACTGGAGGTACGAGGAAGTCATCGATAAATAGTAGGATATATAATAGTACGTAACTCGAGATATGATGAAAGCAAACATAAATAGTAGTAAACATAATCACATTATGGTTGCTCGTCCGACTAAAGCCATGGTGACACGTCATCTTAAATGCAGTTATCATCATCAGACGTGTTATCATCTTTCTTTTTGGTGATATCAGTATTCTCCGTCCTTGAGGTGAATTCATCTTACTTAACCTGATTTCACGACTTTTATGATTACCAGTTTTCTCAGTGTAAATGGACCTATGGTGTCTCGGTCGCTTGGCCGGTTTTTAAAACAAATAGTACGTTTTTTTAACATAATCGCTTACTCCTCAAGTCGTCACAGCCCACTACTGAGCTGAGGGTCTTTCCTCACACATGAAGAAGTACGTATATATGCCAGAATCTTGGGTGTTAGGCTAGTGCTTACATAACAAGTCAATCGGCTGACCAGTTTAACGGCTGACCGGTAATTGACCGGTTTTTTTAAATAAAATAAATAAATAATGTCACACATTATTTTATATTATACTGTTATTTATTCACCTGAAAATAGCAAGTTACATTTTAATAGATGGACTCCGTTGAAAATAATACAACGGGTACTCTTGAATACTCTTTACTTCTGTTCAGAAGTCAGAACAAAGATACTCTACAAACTCAATAACAGCTCCTAGCCTACATCCTACTTCCACTTTGTACTACGCTTTTCAAGTGACATTCTTATATTTTATACATAAAATGATAAACTGACTGATTGGTAATATATCAAACTAAGCCTGAACCGCTGGGTCTAGAGACTTAATACAGTGTAGGCATCCACTAAGAAAGGATTTTGCAAAATTCAACCCCTAAGGGGTGAAATAAACGTGCGCGAGTGAAAAGCTAGTATTTTATAAAGTAAATAATATTTACAAATTAATTAATTGTACTGTAGTATCTTTCGGTATAGCTAAAATAAAGATCAATTAACAAACGCGAGGGAGTCTATAAAGGTATTCCATTCCCAGAAATACATACTTTTCACTGAATAAGGGATTTGCAATCTCATACCTACTGTATCTAATTTGAAAGTCAATAATAGTGTAATAACAGATTATAATATTTTTATTTATTTACTGAACTACAGGTTTCTACATGCACAATTCTAATACATATCATGCGTTTTGTCATTGCGTTGTCGCACCGTCTCTATTCTCGATGTACTATCAGCAAACGCTAAGTCTGATACATTTGGAAGAATTGTCGCTTGTAAGCTCAAATTTTATCACCCCGACCATAATTAGAGTTACACAATGAGAAGCCAGTAACATCGTATTTTTTTCCATTGCGATCCATTCATCGACACTAAATGGTCATAAACATGAAATAAATACTTTTTTTGTAATTGTCATTGTAACTATAAGTGAGGGCTTTGTCGTTACGGGGTGGGAAAAGATATAGCTGCTCACTAAAATGACACTCAGGTGTATCAGGCAGAACTTTTTTCGATAGTACCTACCTATATAAAAACCGGCACTAGAAGCAAGGTCCAACCCACAAAAAGTGCCGCTACCGTTTAAACTGCTGTGTAGACACCCTAACATAGATGATTGTCATTTACGTAACATTTTGACTTCCACGTTGAGCGTGAATGACGTATTATTCTAGAGATACTGTGAAACGTCTGTTCCACGTATCTAATCACTCTCCTGACAAGTGTAATGATAATAAACAGGTACCATGACTTACCGACGTGTATTCTGGAATCTCAGCTGGAATATATAATATAAGTTATATTACGGTGATAATTTACGATTATGACAAGCCACATAATACATTATTTATTAGTGAAATGAGTTTCTATGGTACCAACCTAAATAATAAAGATGCGAAAAAACGCAATAAAAAAAAGAAATAAAATGAAAAGTAATTCACTTGAATCAAATATGCAATATAACACAGAAAATTGCATCCACCAAAACGGTAAGAGTTGGTTATAAAGCTCAAATTTTGGCAGATTTTTCACAACACTAAACAATCCAAAAACCCTCTTTTTACTACACTTTAAAAAGTCTATTTAAATTTTACGATTTTCCCGTTTTATTGATATTATCTCGCGTTTGAATGGTAACGTTTGGGAGTGCTATTCACGAAAATGTGCTCAACTTTGCCTTTTACTGCTCGAGTGAGCATTGTTGTTATATCAGGCAACAACTGCTTTCATACGTTATTTTGAAACTGTGATAACTTCTACGGGCTTTTAACATGTTTCGCTTTACATCACTTATAACATAAACACTTATTACAATTCAGGTATGAAAAAAAATTGCATATCATGGAAGTTATCCTATTAAATGGTTTCATTATATCATATTGTTTTTAATTGTGAAAACTTGTAATTGGCTCTTTGTTGCTCACGATTGTTTCTCACAATGTTATTTTAGCTGTAAGTTTTCCGAAAAATAAATAAATAAATAAAAATAAAAAAAAATTTCCACAGGATATAGGGCAGTTATAACACTGTTTATGTGGAATGTCCAAAAATCCCTTCTTACTCTCATTTAAGTCATAATATAATGGCAAAGGTTCTACAAAATTGGCGCTTGTTGAAATCAAAGGTATCGAAAAGACTATATAAACAGGCCCTTATATACCAGTAGAATACTATATCCTATTACCAAAGGCGAAGATCTAAATTGCAAAAGCGTAAGGCTCTTGCAAAACCCCAATAAACGCGAACAGTTTAGTATGCACCGAGGGACTAAACAGAACTCTTAATTGCCACTATGAGTTACGCCAGCTGTAAAAATAAAAGGAGGTCAAAGGATAATGAAATGTCTTTATCTTAGAGATAAGGCAAAAAGAAACCAGTTGGAACAGCTCAAAAGTAAAAAACTCTTAATGAAGAAGAGGGACAAAAGTAATTTAAATTCGTTACATCTACGGGCACGCCATCTGCTAAATGCACTTCATTAAAACGTGCTAACTGTAGCAGAGCCAAGCGGCGACTGACACGGAGAATTCGAAATTCAAATTGCGCCGTTCTTTTTCAAATTCTGCGTGCACTTCTTCCGGGCCAGTGACGGAATTTACTTTACAAGAGTTTTTGCATAAATTCTTTTTAGTCATACTTCGTTTATATTCCTCCAAAACGTATCTCTGGATGTCTAAACAAAGAAAGTGTTCATTTTACGAGTTTTATGTCTCCGCTGTAGAAACAGCAAATTCTTGTTATCGCCAGAGTGCCAGAGCCGAGGCAATAAAACTCTTCAGCCAAATTTGATTTCAAAAATTGCGCGTGATCTGTTCTCACGATATTGACTTTGAAGTTACAAAAATCTTACTTGATTTAGCCAGTTCGTAATCTTTACAAATTTACCTGATTTCATTTCGCAGGTAAAACAAGTTGACTTCAGAATTAGAAATTTCTTTTTCCAAGTTTAACTCGTTAAGATTCCCTCTTTTGGCGCTCGTTCGCGTTTGTCTTTTGAAAAGGAAATATTTGATTTGCCTCTGCATTTTATGTTAATGTTAAGTGTGGATTGTATAAGTTAGGCCTTTTGCAGGATCAGGTGTACTTAAGAAACGTTTCAATCATGTATTTCTTTCTTTGAACTTTTTGCTTACGTTTCTGATTGTTATTTTATCTTACAATCAATCAATCTTACGCCTTTCTACAAATGTAGGTACCTTAACTATTATTCCAGTTTTATGTTCTTTTTCTTCTTCTTTCTTTAGTATCTTCATTCATTGTATTTTTATTGAAAGTGTCACTTCTTTAAAAAATAGTCGACGGCGTCTCTTTCTGAAACAATTTTTTTTTATTTGAGGACAATAGATATTTTTCTATACAATAATAATAATAACAACAACTTACACTAACTTTCTTCACACTTTACCCATTATTTTTAGACGGGCCTGTTGGCTCAGTTGGTAGTGCCCTGCCTTCTGAGTTGGAGGTTGCAGGTTCGGTCCCCGCTCGGGTCCAACATTTGTGTTCATGAACATAATATCTGTTTACTTCGTGCCTGGGTGTTTCATATTTATTTAAGTATTTTAATAGGTTGTTTAGAACTCATAGTAAAAGCTCCGCCTAGTTTGGGATTGAATAATCGTATGTGACTTGTATCGTTTACAATTCATTATTATTATTACTTGCATCGCAATTAGATTCGAATCTCGAATTTTCCTTAAACACCAATCACATTTACAAGTAGCCTATTAAGGTTCTATTAAATATTCATCAGCCATTTTCAACACATGTGCCTTCACATAGTCATCATCCACTGTAATTGTCGCTGTCATATTATAACATTTATTTATTTCCCTTGAAATGGTAGTGTTTAGTATTTCTGTCTCTTTCTTAACAATAATGTACTCTTCTGTGTTTTGTAATCGGTCTGTCAAGGCTCCAAATAGTCAATTTGTTTATGTATCATTCTATCCGGAATAAAACCTACTTTGCTCCTCAGAAGAAGGATCAATAATGTTTTATTATTCTTGTATTAAATATATTGGATCTTGGCGGATTTATTAGCGCAGGTAACAGATGGACAGAAAACTTACTATCGCAAAAAAAAGTAGCCTGTTACTCAGGAATATTGTAGCTTTCTGTCACTATAAGAAAGAGCTCTAATACTTACATAGGTACCGTCTACAAATGTAAGAAGACTAATCATGCCTTTGGAACAAGCAAGTCGTTCGGTCGAAATGGGCTGCTGTTTAAATTTAGCCAATCTTCATGGACGAGTTTAGAGTGCCTTGTTATTAGACTATTGACGTTTTTCAGTGTACCTTTTGTACCTACAGAAAATAATTAATTTTTGACTTTTTGACTTTTATAAGTACCTATATATCATTATGTAGGTACTTCTATTTAAAACCTAAGCTTAAAGAAACCAATTAGCGGTAAATCCAGTGGTTTTGTCATTACCGACCTCGTTTTTGGGAATGCTAATTTTTAGAAATCCATCCTAAGTGCAATACTAGGGTACCCAAGGAAAATTTCCTCAAAATCCTTGATCAACGGTTTGGACTGGACGGTGTCTGTAGGTCACGTTTTATTTATAGCTCTGTTTTTTTTAAAGGTATATATATACAATATGTAACAGAATAAGCGCAATTCTTGAAATTAGTTTGTTCAGTATAGACCACTTTAAAGGTTTTAGATACTTTTAATGTGTTGAAATTTTCCTAAAAATGTATTAGGTATCATTAACTGAATTTAGGGCTACCTATGGAAACCGTAATAGACAAAACTAAAGTACGAATGCATCGATTTTTTTAAATATTATTAATATTAATATACTAATTAGGGTTTATGAGGAATTGCGCTTATTCTTTGACATAACTATAAAAATAAATAAGGAAAAAAGTCTATACATTTTTAAGTGTGTCACTTGATCCTCTACGGAGTTGAAAATGCTCATAAAACTCTGCATAGAGACAGTTGGAGTCCCGAAGGATTATAAGTTTATTTTCAAATTAAATAGTTTCTACGGGCCATGTCAACAATAAACTTTCATACAACTTGAAACTTTTAAGTGACAGTTCTCACTTAATACCTAATGTATATTAGAGTTTATTTAAGAGCAATGATAGCTGTGATATAAAAAAGCTTGACTCTTACGCATGGCCTTTATAGTTTCGATTGTGGCTCCGAGCATGATTGATTTTTTTTATGACTTTTTAAAAAAGATACTGTTGTAGATACCTTATAATAAAATACATATTAATGAAGCAGTTGTTAGCTGGACTCCTTTGTGTTTAATTATAATTTGTTTTCGGGTCCGGAAGCCATATCAAATTACACTACATCAAATCGAACTCGAATCGAAAAAGTTGAGATCGAACTCGAATCGATAAAATTGAGATCGAACTCGAATCGAAAAAATTGGGGTCGAACTCGAATCGAAAACCTTTAGATTGAACTCGAATCGAAAAAATTTAGATCGAACTCGAATCTAAAAAATTGAGATCGAACTCGAATCGAAAAAATTGTGATCGAACTCGAATCGAAAACCTTTAGATCAAACTCGAATCGAAGAAATTTAGATCGAACATCATAAATCGAAAAATTATTTCATCGATCGTTCATCACGAGACCGATCGTGCATGACAAGCTTATGAAATCGAAAGTTCAATAAACCGAACGTATAAGAGATCAAAGTATTAGCTAATTGACAGGCTGTAACATAAAATCTTTAAATAGTAGGAAGTATACGTACAAACGTTTGTAATTGAAATGTTAATATCGGAGATAAGGCTTCAGAGTTTTATTTTTTATTTTCCATCATAGTGCCCGAAACTGATGAGCATTAATAATTGGTGGATGTAGATGAAGCCCGAGAGGTGAGCCAGGATCGTAGCAGGTGGCAGGTTGTTTGTCGTATGTGCCTACCCCTTCGGGAGACGTACTGTTAAAACAGAACCAATGTATTGAATGAAGATCATGATATCAACAGTGAGAATAGGCCATGGTCTGAAGACGTCTTCCTAAAAGATATATTGAGACTCAAGTGTTGCAAAATTGATCAAATAGCAAAGAAAATGTGTCATAACTAGAAGCACCAGTTGCCAAGGGTAATAAGTTGCAGTCTCTAACAAAACGTATTGAGCCTGTGGTATCACCTTACAAGACACCTAACGTGACCGTAAGCGTGAGCATTCCCCAGTGTTGACAATCGCGATGAATGAATCATTGATTCATTAGAAATGATTCAAACGTCAACTTCTTCATGTCTAATACAAAATTCATTGAACAATCATTAAACGCACATATGCTGTTTTCTATTGAGGAGTTTCATTTAATACTTCCAAAATATTTGATTAGATCATCATTAAAGGCTGTAATGGGATATAGCTGTAAACTAAATTGAAAACTTCTCGTTTTTGAAGTCGGTTACAGAGAGAAGCTGTTTCTCATTTTGACCCTAGTTAGAGTCTTTGAATATAAAAAGTGTCAACAATGACGACTCTTATCTCTTAAAGAGATCTCATCCAGACCCTCCAGGAAAGTCAAGGAGAAAAAAAACAATCTAAATTCACTTTCACCAATTCTATTTCTTCTTAGGACTAGGTACGCTATCTTTGTTACCATTTTCGTATAATAAAGCACTATATATACTAGTTTTGCAATGTATAGTAGTATTAGGTATAGATAGTATACTCATATATCGATTTTTTGTCTTTTATTCGATGACCTTGGAAAATGAGTACCTAGCATCGAGTTAATTTGACAATGGTTTGTAGATCTCGAGAAGTGCGTTAAGGAGCGAGCATAGCTAAAAAAAAATGGCCATTTATAGTGTATTTTATTAAAACTAAAACAAAAAAATTACGATCAATGATTTTCACTGCTTCATTGATTTATTTACTAATTATGTTCGAGGAGTGAGCTCTTCTCTCATGTGTGAAGGTCGGGTCCAATTCTTAGTGAAGGCATGTACCTTAAAAACTTAAAAAAAAAACATTCATAGTAATTTATATCGAACTCAATGGTTCAAGGAAAACATTGCAAGGAAACCAGCAGGCCTTGGCATTGGTTCCGTCTGAGGCATGTGTAACCTAAAAAATAAGTCAAAAAGTCATAAATCATTTATTTTCTGTAAGTACAAAGGGTAGGTACACTTAGAAACGTCAATAGTCTAATAACACTAACTTTAAACTCGTCCATGAAGATTGGCTAAATGTAAACAGTAGCCCATCCTCACCGATGAGTTGATCGGAGTTCTTCATGACATTCCCTTCGGAATAAGGCATGAATGTTTCGAAGTTGGTGTTGTGATTTTTTATAATATATTCATATGTTACGATAAATCAAAATTAAAAACTCCTAAGTATTTTTGGCACCAAAAATTCTACGGCAATAAAAAGTCTGAGTGAAATAGTTATGAGTCACTCAAAACGTCAAGGTAAATAATCCAAGCGAACTCTCAGTAAGTATTTTTTTCCCTCCATGGGTTTACGGATGGGAAAAACGACGGGAAAGGTAAAAGGTCCTTAGATAGGAGCGCTTTTATGAAGGTCTTTATTTTAGAGGTCTTTTTAACAGCTTTCGAGATTGCCGGGATACGGCCGAGCCGAGGGGACAGATAGTTTCTTCTAGATATTTTGGCTTATAATAAATAAACAAAGAACCTTCGATAAGAAGTCTATATACGTCCGAAAGAGAGAGATTTACACGTATTTTATGTTATCAATATTCTGTAAATATGTTGAAGTGTTTTTATTTATTATTTTAGGTCTAAATTCAGTGCAATATCGCGGGACTATCTTGGTTATATTTTAATTTAGCTTTAGGGCACATTCAGTGACATTGTATATTATGTGGATTATATGTAAGACAGTCACTGATTGGTCAGTATGGCACAACCTACCGAGGCTTCATTGATAATTTGACTAGGGTAATTACAATCTCTCTGAATCTGCTTACTAAGATCGCCCCGTGACATTGTATGGAATGGAGACGATTGACAACAGTCCCTGAAATTGTAACACCACTAGTGAAATTATAATGTTTGTAATAACACCTCGACATACATATTTATTAAATAAAGAAAAAACTTTAAAATACATACTTACTCACAGATAAAATAAAAGTCACATGTTTCATTCCATGTTTCATGTCATCTAAAACTTATGTATGAAGAATAAAAATATACAAAAAAAGATATTTAATATGTTGTATTGCCAAGTCAAGCGGATAATTTGAGATCGTACCAAGTGAAAGACTCAATAAAAGATGTTAATCTTCGTCACTTTTCAAATCCGCACTATGTAAACCACCGATAACAAGCTAAGTTAAAGTGGTTAACTTAGAATCACTTAGCTCCACTTAAGAGTTCCCGTCTAGTTCCATAATAGGAAATGTTCAAGATCAGTTTCCGATTCCAATTCGATATGGAATCGATTTTCAAGAGTTTCGAGCGGCAGCGAGCATTGTTGGGACTATAAGTTTTTTCGTTTGGGTCCAGTTTGTGTTGGTCAAAGTGGTAATTGGGTACGCTTATGTTCCATTCTTCGGTCAGGGTGTCATCTTAGGGTCGGAAAATTGAAGTTGGAGAATATTCTTATTTGACTATGAGAGATTTACTTAGTTATACAAAAAAATACATGAGATAAAAAAAATAGTTTTTTTTCGAGGTCACCATAAACCTTACTTTTTAACTGACTTCAAAAAGGAGGAGATTCTCAATTCGTCACGTATTTTTGTAGGTGTTTTTTTGTACCTACTTAAGTTAGTCCTATGTTATTTCGAAATTTTGTAATGTTAAACCTCTCGCAAATAGTATTGCGGGTAGTTCGATAAAAAATGTGTAGGTAGATGCATAACCGTTGGCGCATATTTTTCCATTTGCCATACAAAATGGTCTCTTCGTGAGAGAATGGAGTGACGTAATTGGCATGATGCATCTGCTGGACTAGGACTTCAGGTGGTCCCATACCTCATACCTCACCGGACTGACTGTCATTAAAATTCTGACTATCTCAGAAAGAATAATGAGTAGCTTTGATACATAGATTTTACACCGTAGATAGTAGGTACAGTTCGAAAAACAGAATCTTTCATAACATAAATTTTATCGTGTCTGATAAAATAATATACTTACTTTTATACTTATATCACAAAACAGAACATTTAATCAAAGAGACTCCGACATCTAATAAAAGAAACAAAAGTCAGTAGCAACACAAATCCTTCGGAAAATACAAAAAGGCTGAAATAATATTATTGTGGAGAATAGTCCGTGCGTATATTGCTGGGGTATTATAGTTTCTTGCTTACTTTTTGTCTTTAATACATGTTATTGAGAACCTGTTTATAGCTTCTCTAATAATAAAAATAATATAATAATATAATCTCACGCCTTTTTTTACCCCCGAGGGGGTAGGCAGAGGTATTCCATTACTGTATATACTCACATTTCACGAGATATATTGGACCCCTAAACGTGATATGTGGTGAGCCCATCGCCGGACCGGGTCTGTTTACACATGTCTCAGAATTAATTCTGAGACATGCGGGTTTCCTCGCGATGTTTTCCTTCACCGTCGAGCTAGTAATAGCTTCTCTATGATTATATTATTATTATTTTTGTCCCCTGATATTGCCTTGGCCGGTGCTACACCATGGTTATAATTTATACTAACATAATATCATATATCTTAGTCTAAAACACCTAATTTTCGCCCAATATTGTTGTCCCTTTCGAAGGCGTGTCTTTTCCTTTTATTTATTTTATTCAACTTTTACATCTGCATTGACTTTTGGCACAAGTCATCTCTCACGCAATATACTCAAATTTTCTTAGGTCTCCTATCTTTCTGTAACCGTTAATATTACGCTCTGTTCTTACAACATTACCCTCATAAAATATATTGAATTTGAATCTCTTTCCATCTGTCCGCAATGACAAACTGTTATAACACAAGTTATCTTGACACTAGGTGACATTTTTAAACCTTCCTCCTAATTTCTCTCTAAGAAAATATACATTGATTTACAATAATTACAGATAAAAAATGTCCTCCAAAGAGGAACCATGAGGGACAGTGCCCAGAAGACTGGCAGCATTCCCTCTCTGGATAGCTAGGCTGATCCTTTGACAGAGATAGCTGCCAGCCCTCTGGTCACCTGAATCCTCGACCAAACGCACTGACAGCTCTTTGAGGAGCTGCCGCGCCCCCGGACCCCACGGTCCCACTTAACTTCTGTATCGTATAATCCAAATACATACTAACCTTCTACAAGTGTAGTGAGTAGGCCAGTTTTCAATAAAACAAAATAACCATCGGGTGACGATTTACGAGTATCTTAATCTTAATGAATGAATCTTAGATTATTAGTAAGACAGTTTTTAACAGTTTCACCCTCATAAGTCCTCCTGGGAAAATTATAGTCCATGTTAATGCTAGAAAAGTAAACTTTCCATAGGTGAAAGCCTTTTTATGATATTTTTGTTGAAAACACTTTGGAAACAATATCACAACTGCGTATAATTTATATTTTACGCTAGGAAAATTAATTATAGTACCTTAGAAACCACTATTTTTCCGAACTTAATCTAATCACAAACTGAGTAAGCTCTGGTTATTTGTCTAGTGTAAATACGAACGAAGCACATCATGTTAGGTGTTACGTAAACGAGGCATCGCGTGATAAGCTTTTATGTGTTAATACACTCCTTCCTTTCGTAACAATGCCTAAAAGAATTTTGATATATTTTCCTATAGACGGTAACGGTAGGGTGTGTTTCGAGCAAAGAGATTAAAATATAATAGGGCATAGAGGGGACAAAGCGAGGAAAATTTGAAGCTGAAAAGTTAATCCAAGTGGAATAAGTCTAGTACAATTTCAACCGAATGACAGCTCGCGTTCATACTAACTGACATGACGCTTGAGCTTCAAAGTTTTTTATGAAAATGTTCGCAATGCCCCCTCTATGTCTTATTATATTTTAATCTCTTTGGTTACGAGGTTATAAAAAGATCTTCGTAAGTTACTGTGAGAGGCAGCAAAGGTACACATTTGGGGCTGTGCAGTATAATTATACCTAAAAACATATTATTTTGCTATCACCAAGCCCGAAGCATTTTGATTGATCTAGAATGTAAGTTTTTTTGTACCAATGAGTATTTAATTTTTATATTTATGTCAAAATCTTGTTTCATAACGTCAACTTATTTGGCTGAAGAGTTTGATGCCTTTTCCATTGACAGAAAAAAAAGTTTAATACATTTTGTCATTTAATTTCTTGATCGGAAGCTACACAAAAATATTGGTTAGTATATCCTAAAGCCGTATACAGAAAGAAAGCCGAAAACCCATCGGAGCCGACCGGCGCCTACAGGCGCCGGTCTACGCAGGTAACCGGCGGAGGCATTTATATGAACAAGCGCTGACCGGCGCCGACTCGCGCCGGTCGGCGCTGGTGCCGCCCGCCAATCATCGTACGACATTTTGCTCGCTCTGCTTCAATCTGCTTGCTTTCTGTAGAATGGACCGGCGCCGATGGGCGCCGATCGGCGCCCATCGGCGCCGACAAGCTTTCGGCTTTCTTTCTGTATACGGCTTAACGACTTTGTCGGGCTATTTTACCGAGCGGTTCTTAAATTATGACGTCACTGAGAGTAGAAATAGGTACTTAACTAATATTTTAAGGTTTTATTGTTAAAGCCCACATGAAGCCAACAGACATAATATGTTCTTGCACAAAAATGTTGTCCCTGAGCGGGAATCGAACTCACGACCTCGAGCTCAGAAGGCAGGGTCACTTCCAACTGAGCCAACAGGCCCGTCTGAAAATAAAACCCATACAGAACGATCGTTACAATAATAATATGATATTAAGTAAACCAGTGAACGTCAATAAAGCAACTGTAAACATGGGTGTATAGTTACTTTATGTCTGTGGAATAGAAAAACGAAGGAAAATATTTACACTGAGACTGCCAATGGAATAACTACCCAATTACTTGGTTTATTAGTCATCAATCATTTTTGTGTTGTTGAATCTGAATAATAACACGTCCACCTTCTTTGTCGAGCTGCAAAAAGAGTTATTGAAAGAAATTCGATTTATTTGAATGATATTTTTATGTAATTATTTCAAAAATTGTGGTTTTATGTCGAAATGGAAAATTATCTACACTAACGCAAACAATTTAAAAAAAAACATGTACGAGTACAGACACGGTCTCGTTCGTACCTATGTGACAGAGAATTCATCTTTCTTTTCGGTGACAGAAAGCTTATGTAATCTATATCTATACTAATTATAAATAGGAAAGATTTGTATTTATTTATCATTAGCTCGACGGTGAAGGAAAACATCGCGAGGAAACCCACAGGTCTCAGAATTAATTCTGAGACATGTGTAAATTGACCCGGGTCCGGCGATGGGCTCACCACCTATCACGTTTAGGTGTCCAATATATCTCGTGAAATGTGGGCATATCCAGTAATGGAATACCTCTGCCTACCCCCTCGGGAGTGATGGGTGAGGGGTGAGATTATTCTTCTAAGATTTGTATTTTTGGATTTTTGTATGTTTGTTACGAATAAACTCAAAAACTACTAGACCGTTTTTAAAAATTCTTTCACCAATGGAAAGCTAGAAGATCCCTGAGTAACATAGGTTACATTTTATTCCCGTATTCCTACGGGAATGGGAACTACGCGAGTGAAACCGCGTAGAACCGCTAGTATAACTTTGAAGACAAGAATCTCACAACCGAATGCAACAGACATCCAAGGCACACTAAATTTGCGTGTGTCATAATTAATTCATTAGGGTGCGTCCATATAGCACGGTTTGTAGACCGCACCTATTTTCACTCCGGCGCGTAAATATTTTAACATGGAAAGGTCGTAGGGTCGATATTAAGAAAACACTCTTACTTTGAATTAATTCTGAGACATGTGTAAACAGACCCGGTCCGGCGATAGGCTCACCACCTATCACGTTTAGGGGTCCAATATATCTCGTGAAATGTGGGTATATCCAGTAATGGAATACCTCTGCCTACCCCCTCGGGGATAAAAAGGCGTGAGATTATATTATTATTTATTACTCTTACTTTTATTGCTGATTTGCATAAGTACTTTAAAATGACCGTAGATTTTTACACCTTTAGCACTTACATGAGTTATTGACGTGACAACGTCTTATAAATTGATGGAGCCGGCGGCATTCCCGAAAGAGTGTGACGTATGCGTCGTTCCAGTGCAAGCGAGAGCGCGCAACGAGCGACAAAGAGGCACAATCCATTCCATCAGTATTTTCTTATGACGCTGTCACGTTCAACTATCGTCAGTAAACCGACTTTACAGACAACCGATTTTTTTTAACTAGAGAGGATTAATGTTGAGCTTTTTAATTTAATATAAATCTCTGATTATGTAACTAATTTAAATTAGTACATACCACGCCCAAGGGTAGTGATAGCCTTGGGATTAGTTAGTCGGTCTCTCATGCGAGAGGCGCGGGTTCAAATCCTGTTGAGGGCATGTACCAATGAGTTTTTCAACAGCTTGACGGTGAATGAAAACATCGTGAGGAAACCCGCAGGTGTCAGAATTGATTCTGAAGCATATTTTGCGTGAAAGAGGAACAAACATCCATCCATCCATACAAACTTTCGCGTTTATAATATTAGTAGGATGAGCTCTTGACCTCAATCTGGACCAGGAGAAGTCAAGTCAAATTCAAAATATTTTATTCAAAGTAGCGATTTATAAGTCCACTTTTTGAAAGTCATTTCAACTACACCGCTACAGTATGTATGGTCGAGGAGAAGAAGCGGACATGAGGATGGAACGAGCGCACTTTTGCAAGCATATTCACTAGTGAGGAATCTATTCCTTTATCACCTGTAGGCCTATAAATTTGATAGATTTTATACATGATTAGCTGTTGCGCGCGGCTCAACCCGCATTGTTCCCGTTCCCGTGGTAGTAGGGGAATAAAATATTATGCCCTGATAATGTAGCTTTTTAGTAGTAAGAGAATTTTTTAAATCAGTACCTACGTAGTTTCAGAGAGTATTCAATTCAAACAAACAAACAAAGCTCCTACTTAAAATATTAGTGTAGATTTGACGTTTGATCCGTCTTAGCTGTGTTCGGTGACGTCATATAAAATAATGGCGCTTCTTTTCTTTGTGACCTTTTGTAGTCTAAACGGTTTGATTAATTTCAAAAAAGGTAAAAAGTGTCGCTAAATTAGTACCTATCCGTCTCCGAAATGTCCGATATCTTTTCATTACCTTTTACGCGTAATCGGGTTTTGTAGTTTTTCTTACTGTCGAACTGTCGACGGTCCAATATAAATAGTTAGACGTCCTTCAAAGTTTACATAATGTAAGAGCCGTTACAGTTCTGGTATCGCAGATTCATCATTATAAACCGTACGATCCGAGTCACTGACTTTTCTTTTTGTCGCGGTTTTTGTCAGAATTCAATTTTCTTTGACAGCTCTCTAGCGATTTTTAGTCGCAAGTGTCTTTGACCCTCAGAATGCATGTCTCATTTCTCACACTTTTGTATACTCGAGTACGAAAGTGCTTGGAGTGACTTTTGATATTGACAACGTACTTGACTTGCAGGTTTTGCGATTTTATACAAATCTAATTAGATTAATTATTTTTAACGAAAACCTAAATTTATTACATTTGATTTTGTTCTTTAATTCAGTTAGCTCGCTAGTTAACGTAAGAACGAAAGTAAAAAAGGTTGGGACAGCTAATTTTTACATAGGTAGAACCAGAGCAGATATTGGCACCACGGTAAAGGATACAAGGCTGTAAAAGGAAAATAAAAACATGAATGCAATGTTTGAAGTTGAAGTGACGCTTCTCTCTCTTTTTGACTCGAAGGCAGTGTGTAAATCGCCTTAAGTATATCTTGGAGTTACTTAATTTTAATAAAGATTATTTTCCAGTTTGAAAAATGTCTTTAAATCTTAAATCATGTCGCTATCATCCAAATTACAGAAGTCGTAGGAATTATACATTATTCTCTATTGTATATGCCAAAATGGATTCGAACCCAAGCTGCATGCATGAGAAGCGGACCCTGTGGTTAAACAACAGGATCCACAGGGCCATCACTGTCCTTTTCTTCAATTTCTATAGTTTATTAAACTAGATTAATTATAGAAAACATTTTATAAAATGTAATAAATAGTTTAATAAAAAAATTTATTACGATAGGTATCTCATGAACTTGGAAAATGAAACAAAGCCATTTTATGACGATTGTACTTCTTGATGTTTTCATCGAAATCGACCACAGATCTAATGACGTAATGACGCCATCTTAATTCAATTGTGGATGTGTTCAATGTAATATCATCGTTGATTATAATGGCTACTGGAAAGTACTGAACTTATAAAAAGAGATATTACATTACAAGCTTTTGCCCGCTACTTTGTCCGCGTTCCGGGCTTAAGAGAAGCTTATGTGTTATTTTGATCTAGAATATAACCATCTCTATCCAATGCCATACATCCATACAACCTTAATCACAAACTTTTGCAATGATAATATTACTCGTAGTACTACTTTTAAGAATTACAAAATAAATATGATAAAATTTTGTTGAAATTACATACAAACCTGCAGTTTTCGTTTCTTTGCCTTGAAGTATTCACACTGTCTACATGCAATACTAAAATCTCCTATTCAGACTTTTATTATAGTGGTCTTTGAGCATAAATACTTTGTCTGAAGCGTTTGACTATTTCTTCGACTTATTATGTCTATTTTATAATTTATGTTTTCCGGTGATTAATGTTAAAGTCGGAAACCGAAAAAATAAGTTGACCTGGCTAACAAAAGGCATAAAAGAATCTTGCCATAATAAACGAAGATTTTATATGAATTATAAATACACCAAGGTAAATAAGACCGTGCATAAAAAATATTTTAAAAGATATAGTTCTGTCCTGAAAAAGTGTATCCAAGTAGCGCAAAGAATAAATAACAATAGACATATTGTAACGACTGACAATAAATGTAAAGCTACTTGGGATATCATTTCATCAACTATTAATTATAATACTTTTAATAATGATATTCAAAAATTAGATTACAAAAATGTGACATACGACAACCCAAATGACATTTGTGAAATATTTAATGACTTTTTTATAGATTTGACAAATTCCCCGTCTAAGTCGGTAACAGTCGATTGCAACATACCCATAAACCCATTTACAATATTCCTGAATCCGGTAAACGAGCATGAGGTTTTTAATATCATCATGAAGTTAAAAAACAGTAAAGCAAGTGGCCATGATAACATAACTACATATATTCTCAAAGCCTGTGCAAACACTATATGTCGTCCACTGGCTCATGTCATCAATTTATCTTTCACTGGGGGAACATTTCCAGATCAAATGAAATATTCAATTGTGCGACCTTTATTTAAAAAGGGGGATAAATCTGATCCCAATAACTACCGACCTATAACACTGGTCCCAGTAATTTCTAAAGTAATCGAAAAAGCCATACATGTTAGACTAAGTAGTTTTCTATCTAAATACAATATTTTAAACCCTTATCAATATGGTTTTCGGAAAGGACATTCTACTGAACTTGCATGTTTCAACCTCGTGAATGAAGTATCAAGTGCTATTAATGACAAAGTTCCAGTAATGTCGATTTTCTTAGACATGAGCAAGGCCTTCGATTTTGTACAGCACTCTAAACTCTTGTGTAAATTAGAACGCTATGGAATCAGAGGTAAGGCACAGGATTGGTTTAAGAGCTACTTATATAATCGGCGTCAATGCACAGAGGTTTCGAAGTTCATTAGCGTTGGAAATAAACTTGAAAAACGTCTCTTCAGGTCTCCGTATAGAAATAATTACACGGGGGTACCACAGGGAAGTATTCTAGGTCCACTTTTGTTCCTCCTCTACATAAACGATCTTCCAATAACGATGAAACATACATGCATTCTTTTTGCAGATGACACAACGATTGTCATTAGATCTGATGGTAAAGATAATTATGAAAGTAAGATAAACTCAGCCTTAGTAGATATAATGCAATGGATGGACTCAAATAATTTAAATGTAAATATAAATAAAACGATATACATGCAATTTCATCATCATTTAACTAAACCATTAACTTTGAATATCAATTATAATAATGATAAACTTGACGAAACTAATATATACAAATTCTTAGGTATTAATATTGACAGTAATCTATCATGGAAAGAACATATAGATTATATATGTAAAAGACTAGATCGTTTTGTATTTGCTCTTAGGCGTTTGAGACAAACCGTATCAAAACAGGCAGCAATAACAGCATACCACGGTCACGTCTCTTCTGTTCTAAATTATGGCCTGATTGTTTGGGGCAATTCTGTCGATATTGAAAGAGCTTTCAAGCTACAGAAAAAGTGCATACGTGCCATATTTAACTCATGGTTTAGGGATAGTTGCAAGCCTCTGTTTAAAGAACTAGAAATTCTGCCTTTGCCATGTATGTACATCCGTAAATCTTGTATGTTTACAAAGTGTCACCCGGAATATTTCAGAAATCTCAGAGATGTTCGGGTTAAGACACCCCGAGCTCAATACATACATATGCTACATCAACCTCCTTCACGCGCTGATATTTATAAAAAAAATGTTTTTAATATGAGTATCACTCTTTTTAATAAACTTCCAGATAAAATAAAACTATTAAATGGAAAGGATTTTGAAAGAAGTTTAAGTAAATGGTTATTGGAATGTTGTTTTTATAGTGTAAATGAATATTTAGATTATGTTATGTAATTCTTTATTCTATTTAATTTTTGACATAAAATTGAATGGAATTGTTACTATTAATGAAGATGTTGATTTTAAATTTATGACATTTTTTTTTTTTCATATGTAGGTAATGGTTATTATTGACATTCAGGGTTTTTTTTTATTCTTTTTTTTTAATTTTAAATTGTATTACTATTACTAACCATCAATATTTGCATGCTTGATTGAGGGCTGAATACATTACTAACCCTGACATCTTAAGATCTGTTAAATGTAAACATAACATGTATTCTTGCAAATAAATATTACTTACTTACTTACTTACTAAATCAACTTTTTATTTGATCAAATCCCGTACTTTCGCTCTTCCGTCTCTAAAGTTAAGAGCCCGCCTGCCCACCGCATCAAATATGTAATAACTGCGGTAATTACCCTATACTATACAGTTCTATATAAGTGAATTTATAGTTTTCTGTCTGACTGTGTATTGGTAACTTACAGAATTTTCTTAAGATTCATATTTTTAGATCGACAAATATATGAAAAATATTTAGAGCAAATCTTTTATTTAATTTATTTTATTTTGTCAACAAACAGTCATGTTATAATAATATTTATAGATTCTTAAGTAATGATAGACCACGTTTACAGTTTTACACAAGAAACAGTAGAGCAAATAGCGTATTTTAAAAGTACCTATAGTTATTGGTAACGCAATTTTCAACCCTCATATTTTCAGTAGGTATAGTAGTAGAACCTAATTCATGGTAAATGTTATTTTAATTCCTGGAAATAGAAACTTTAACCTTTTTTATATCTGGGGGCACGCAGTGCCCCCTCCAAGTCGACCAATAAAACGGCACGGCCAAGAGAAAAGAATGGTACATCCTTTTCTCTTTGATAAACTATTATTTTTATATGTTTTGCTACAAAATATCATGTAAAAATCATTCTAGATTTCATGTCAAAATATATTTTAATGTTTTTTTTAGTTCCCAATCAAATAAATTATAATTATGTCAGCCTCACAACCGTACCAACGGGATCAGACAAGTATGAAAAGCCATAGTAATTACCCCGGTAGCGGTTGTTCTACGGTCTACGTCATCCAAGTTTTTGTACTCATTACATTTTTACTGCCTTCATTTGTCTGTGACGTGTGTGGTGGTGGCTTTTGTGTGTATGTGTGGATTGAGTGAGCACCCCTCAGAAAAAAAAGGAAAAATGCTCTTCATTTAGTAGAAGTTCTAAAACAATTGTAAAAGTAATCCCTGAATTTGTAAAAAGATAAAAAAAAAGATACAGGGTTTAACGTATGCTCACTCAGTTCTCACAAACTACCAATGAAATCAGTGAATGTATTAATGCAACATATAATATTTATATACTAGGATTTAGAAGAACCTAAGCTTACTTACCTTTATAATTTGTAGATCACCTAGTTACGTAATTAAGGTTTTACAAAAAAAATAAAATGCTCACTCAATCCTCACACTTTTGAAAACCCGATTTCTAATGAAGAAACTGAAGATTGAAACTGCTATGCATGTGTATAGTTTAGTAAAATTAATATGGGAATTTGTAAAATAAAAAACGAACCACTAACGTGGCAGGTTTTAGAATAATAAATTTTTTTAAATGCTCACTCAGTCCACACATTTTACGTAAGTTAAAAATGTGAATATCTTAAGATTTATAGTATCAAAGAAACTGGAAATTAGTTCAACTTTTTGTAAAAATTTCTACAAAAGATCTACCATCTAATATTTTATATTCGTTGTCTGTTTTTAAAGATATTCAATTTTAATTTTCCTAATGTAAATATATCGTTTAGGGTGACCACACTTCTTCATAATATTATGGTCATATTAAAAATACAGGACATTTTAAAAGAATATTCTTTCTGGTTTTCGAAGTAAATTTTTGACATACGACCTCCGCTGATTACGACTCTTTATTATAATTTTCACACCACATGCTCGACAAAGCCGGATTATATATCATATAAACGTCACCGAAAGCAAGACATTATATTCCTTGGCTTTAACCGGGTTATAATGTTGTATGGAATTTCATTATAACCCTTGGTCAATAATGTAATTTTCACTTTCATAATCCTTATTGCTATGACGATAAAGTCTAATTTCGTTAATCAAAATGTGGTGCAGTCGTGGCCAACTCGATTTTCGAAAACCGAAGCCGCGACCAACTATATTCGCACGATCTTCAATTGTTAAATCAAGTACCTAGGTCACGCCGGCAGAAACAAGTTGCTGTATCCATTTTATAGCTTTAACATTTCAAAGAGAATATCGAAAATGTCGAGTGATGAAAGTACTTTGACTTCAGAGTCTATTATACCTACTAGATGCCATAGGCATTGTCAATAATCTACTACCATGCAATTGCATTTTATTGTCTCGCATAAGGTGAGAAAAGTAGAGTATATAACTCGGGAATAAAACTGTTTTTGTCTTGGGCGCTTAAATCCCTCACTAAACTCAGGACTCAGTCTTGATTCCCTCGCTTCGCTCGGGAATTAAATCATAACTCCCTCGCTGCGCTCGGGAGTAAAACTGGGAGTCCTTCGTTACGTTCAGGATTCAATGTCGCGCCCGTGACATAAAACAGTGCTTTATTCCCTTGTTGTATAATCTACTATGTATTATAACGCATTTGCTCGTAAAAGGTGTCTTATTTCACCAATTTCAATATCGTATTGTATCTCATTACGCCCAAGAGCGGTAAGTGTAATGTAAAACGCACGGTTTATCAAGATGCTCCGTCTTAAAACGAACGGTACTTTTTTAAATCACAGCAAAAAAAAAAAAACAACATTTTATGATTAAAATTAACTTTGGGAGATAAAATACAATAAATAAACATTTAATTTAAACCATTTATGTATCTGTATGTAACAAAAACACAAAAATATTAATTTATTTTATTAGTAATACTGGCTGTTTTTTGTGCCCTTGCCTAAAAAAAATGCTGATGCACGCGTATCGCTTATTTGTGAACAAGTAAAAATTATTCCGCGCGCTTTTTCTTTTCGCTGTATTGTTTTTATTCGTTATTGAAAGTCCGAGTTTTATTTATTTCCTCCAAATATGTTATAAAATGTCGTATGACATACGTGCGCTTTGATAATTACAGCCTCTGGTTTCTTATAGCCCTCGCCTACGGCTTGGGCTAGCAATATTACCTCGGCTGTAATTTTCAACTTACCGCACTTATATCAGAATATACTATTGTACATCTACACATATAATAAAACTAAAGGGACCGTGTCTGTACATGAAAGATTTTTTGAAAATTTTAAGTGTAGGTATATAGTTATCGATGTAGATACCAAAACACAATTTTTTACATTTTTGTCTGTCTGTCTATCTGTGCACGCATCACGCAAAAACTACTGGAAGGATTTTTATGAAATTTAGTATGGAGATAACTGAGTACCCGGGTCAACATCTAGAGTACTTTTAAACGACTTCAAAAAGGAGCAGGTTATCAATTTGTCTGTATGTTTTTTACTCTTTAGAGTTCTTTGTTATTATTTCAGAAAAATATCTCATTCCCACAGGAAAATATAAAAACTGGTGAAAAAGAGAAATACGTACTATTCCGAAACGATTACACCCAGAAACTTGAAATATGGTATGTAGGTGTCATAAATGTAGTAGGCAACCGCTATGAAGGGATTTAATGCAATTCTCACGGGAACGGGATAAAACAGGAACCATGGCACCCGCTATTTAAATTATTATGGTCTTATATGGTAAAGAAACCACTATGAAGGAATTATAGGAAATTCCCACGGGAACGGGAATAAACTGGATCCAGGCTGGGTCGCCGCTGGGCACCCGCTATTTGTAATAAAATTTTACACGCGAGACTTGAAAAATCTTTCACAAATTGAAAGCTTACTTTTCTGGGAGTAACATGGGCTATAATTTTCCGAAGGGAACGGAACTGATGCGGGGTGAAACCGTGGGGCACTATTAGTATGCGATAAAATACAACTTGGCTATGCTATTAGACACTAGCATTAGCAGGATGATGCTGTGATCGATCAGCAAAGGCAACCTCCCGACGATGACAAGTCAACATTTAATTAAATTTCATCAAAATTTCTTTCTTGGAATTTATATAGGTAGGTATGGCACAGACAAAACATCGTTTTTGAAAATGTATTAGTACATAAGTTTACAAAAGCAATGAAGAACAACAATATTTTTTCCCACTTTGAAGTGTTCACTTGTTTTATTTTTTCAATTAACATGTTCCTATTTGCAAGCCAGTTCGAAATTTAAATAAAACTATTGATAAGTTGCCTCCTTGGTTGCCATGTTTTGGAGTAAAAGATTTTTTAATACAGTTGCTCAAAAAGTGGCGTATTGCAGGGACGTATAGCGTTCGGGATGAGGGCTATTACACACTCGATCTTTTTCTTTACCTTTTCCGCACTCGTTCGTTTTCTTTCCCAACTGTCAAAATGATGTCTATTAAAAAGAAAAAACCAACCACGAAGTTTTTACTAAAAAAACTTCATAGAAGATTTTATGATTCTGAATGCAAATATTTCTAAAAAGAAGCTATTAATTTGTTTCAATATCAGATTTAATGATTTGATTCAATGAGTTAGGTTAGGTTTTATTTCATTTCATCTCATTAAATTTCATTTTCATTTCATATAAATAAGAAAATTGTACCGATGACTTGACTGTATGGGCATTGGGCATAGTTCCCTTTGCCTACCCAGAATGGGTGAAGTAAGCAAAAAAAAAATCTCTGCTTATTTTTATGGTTGGCGCCATTTTCCAAAAATGATAGTTGAGTTTATTGTGTTTTTATTATTTTATTAAATTGCTTCATTTTTTCGCAACTGTATTAAAAATAGTTGTTCAGTACACGTGCGGAACCGTCATTGCAACTTGTTCTTTCTTTCCCAACTGTCAACCCTCACCTTCGGCTGCGCCTCGGCTTGGGTAGACATTTGTCGGAACTCGTTGCGATGACAGGCTTTCCGCACTTGTAATGAAATATACTATTTAAATTACACGTATACTTACTATGCAATTTATTTGGCCGCTAAAAGGCGACAGATATGTATACATGTTTTACCAGCCGCTGCTCATGTATTTGGCCAGTACAGCAATTTCGATTTAACTCGAAGAAGGTTGTCAAAATAATGGATATGACCATAATATTATGAAGTGTGGTCACCCTAAACGATATATTTACATTAGGAAAATTAAAATTGAATATCTTTAAAATCAGACAACGAATATAAAATATTAGATGGTAGATCTTTTGTAGAAATTTTTACAAAAAGTTGAACTAATTTCCAGTTTCTTTGATACTATAAATCTTAAGATATTCACATTTTTAACTTACGTAAAATGTGTGGACTGAGTGAGCATTTAAAAAAAATTATTATTCTAAAACCTGCCACGTTAGTGGTTCGTTTTTTATTTTACAAATTCCCATATTAATTTTACTAAACTATACACATACATAGCAGTTTCAATCTTCAGTTTCTTCATTAGAAATCGGGTTTTCAAAAGTGTGAGGATTGAGTGAGCATTTTATTTTTTTTGTAAAACCTTAATTACGTAACTAGGTGATCTACAAATTATAAAGGTAAGTAAGCTTAGGTTCTTCTAAATCCTAGTATATAAATATTATATGTTGCATTAATACATTCGCTGATTTCATTGGTAGTTTGTGAGAACTGAGTGAGCATACGTTAAACCCTGTATCTTTTTTTTTATCTTTTTACAAATTCAGGGATTACTTTTACAATTGTTTTAGAACTTCTACTAAATGAAGAGCATTTTTCCTTTTTTTTCTGAGGGGTGCTCACTCAATCCACACATACACGGCTTTTGTTTAGTTTTTAATACCGTGGAATTTTGACAGCTGACATTTCAATAGTAGTAACAAACCTGTTCTTACTGTCAAGGAATTTTTGCTACTTTATTGGAACGTCAGAATATAACAAATAAAAAAAATACTTTAGATCTTTAAGTACATCTTTGGTGCACTTTGAAACATAAATGACGTTCATGGTTCCACACAATCACAGATGTAAAAAATCGTATATTAATTTAACTTTTTTTATCACTAGCTTTCGCGTGAACTTCGAAGTCAAAGTTCATTTACTTATGAAGTTAAAAAATAATATCACTTAGAAATTTCTAGAAACGTATTTTTCGGGGATAAAAAGTGGCCGGTTTACCCGTGAAGCGTGAGCTAATTTTGACAGTGACATCGCGAGGAAGACGTCGATGAAGTGAACTTTTGAATTATACGGTGATGGACTCATCCATGGATGAGTCCATCACCGTATAATTCAAAAGTTCAATTCATATATTATTTTTAGGGGTCCGAAAAATACCCTAGTGAAAGTAGCTACTCCCAGTGTGCCATATTTTTAGCTTTTGTGTAGCACTGGTCTATTCAATTCAAAGTAAAATCATTTATTTCTATGGAAAAAAACACTTAGAAACTTTAATAGTCTTATAACAAGGGACTCTTAACTCGTCCATGGAGAGACTGAATGTAAACAGGTCAGAAGCCCATCTTCACCGACGAGTTGCTGGTTCCATTATTCCATTCAGTACCCCGAGACAAACCAGCAACAAATTCAAAGGGCAGCTTTTTAGCGGTAGGTACCTTATGTATCACTGTGTGTTCAATACAAAAACTATCTTAGTCGATATCAGTTACAGTAACCACTACTCAAACCACAGTACATTGGAGCTAAGTTGACTTTCCTTAGGGTCGCGACACATCTGCGGAACCTACAGCGCCGAAGGTTCGGTGAACAACATACATTACGGTTGACGTGGGTGGCTGATCCATTTATCTTTAAAGTGAAACGTCAATGTATGTTGTTCACAATACCTTCGGCGCTGTACGTTCCGCAGATTTGTCGCGACCCTTAGACGTGCCGTGTACCTAAGATGGCTGCATTCACCTCTCAGTAGCAAACCAGCGATGGATAATCTCACGCCTTTCATACCCGAGGGGGTAGGCAGAGGTATTCCATTACTGGATACCCACATTTCACGAGATACATTGGACGTTACGGGATGATACGGGTCTGTTTACACATGTCTCAGAATTAATTCTGAGACCTGCGGGTTTCCTCGCACGATGTTTTCCTTCACCGTCGAGCTAGTGATAAATATTATGTACGTAACCCAACAAGCAAAGTAATCCTATAATGATAGATTATAAGTCTTCCAATTCTAATAATGTAATTAATGTAATGTAATGTAATTCTAATAATTCTAATAATTAAGGCATTGGTGTAGACTCTGTCTCTTATAATAGTATTACATAAGCTCTCACACACTCAAGAGCTTTAGGATTTATATCTCAGTCTAATAGTTTGCTACAAGACTACTTTCAAAACAATTACAGGATTTATTTACTTATAATAACATTTCACAAGCGTATATATTCTCAAGAGTATTTGTTCTTATTACTCCGTGTTATAGTTGACTACAAGATTATCTTATAAACGACTAATAAGAATACGTATCTTATAATTGTCTGCAGAAAGATTAAATAGTCTTGAAATCCTATAGAGGCATTTTGTAAGAATAGAAGATATTACAACACTCTTGGCTAAGATAATTATAAGCTTGTCTAGTTACAGTATTCTTTAAGACTCTTTTAAATGCATTAGTGCTTATTAAGAGCGTTATAAAATCACATAACCGTATAAGCTACTATATCAAGCACATTATAAGTAAACATCAGCCATTAGTGATTCAATATGGAGGCAAGCTATCTTGATTGAAACTACTACAAGTAATAATTTACCTATAATTATTCTTTAACATACTCAAAGCAGAGTATTTCAAAAAAATGGCGAATGATCATAAAAATCGTCGAAATATTATTTTACAACAAATATTATAAGTGCTATTTTGCAAAGCGCGTTGTAAAATTAAATAAATCTTGGTACACATTTACAACAAAAATGACTTCCCCGGCGAGTTCCCACACTATATTATTATTTACGTTACGCAGTTACTACAAATTATATCTAATATTATAAATGGGAAGGGATACTTACATTTTTAATATTTCGCTTTAATAAAACAACACACTGCAATAACCAGCCGAAGCAACTTAACTTTTTTTTTAATAAAATGTACTTATAACTAATAACTAAGTATATTACTAGAGCATTATAGACAAGATTGCTTTAGTAAGATACTTATGTCAGATACTAATAGGTGTGGTTGTACTTATAAATGTCTAGTCTCAGAACATTATAGAAGCAATAGCGCTTCCTCAAGTGTACTATAGGTCTAACTGACATTCTATAAGTTGATTATAAGATCGTTACACGAAAAGAATGCTCCTATAACTGCACCCAAATCCAGCATTGTAGTAAACTTCAAGTATCTTATAAGTAAAAGAAAAACTAGTCTTGTTTTATCAAGTTGTGTTGTCAAGTGCTGATTTTGCTAGTTGGGAAGTTGTTGAAAAACTCATTGGTACATGCCAGGACTCGAACCCGAGCCTCACTGATTTTCGGCCGGCTCTTTAACCGTCCGGGCTATCACTGCTCTGCAACCCGGCGACTTCGTCGATATAATTGTAAATGATGGCCGCCAGAGCGTCGCGCTTTGCATACAACCGGCCTGACATTATGAAATATCTGAGAGTATGAAATAAGATTTAGTTACGATTTAACATTCAATTTGACGATTGTTGTTTGAATTGGGATCCAAAATGGCGCCAACATGAAAATAGAGATCAACAGTTATTTTTGTTGAGGATTGTTTGTCATTGATAAATAAAAAGGCGTCATATCAGATATCTCGCGTCTTCTTTGCTCTTTCAGTATCTACTTAAAATAGAATAGAATCTTCGCCAAATGGTCTTTCGGAAACCTCTAGTATAACTCTTTACACTTCGACGACTAAATAAATCAGTCAGTGTAAACGAACTGGCCCCGAGCCAGGGGTTGCAAACTTTTAACATCAGTTAATCTAACACAGGGCCCGTTGGCGGCAATTCAAGTTCTTTTTTCAAATTTTGGCACCGGCACAAAATAAAACCGAGCACCTTAATTGCTCTGACCCGAATTGGCGCTTTCCTTTGCATTGGTCGCTAATTAAAAAAATAAAAAGAAAATCGGTGAGATAAATAGCATTTCAGTTTCCAATTAAGGCAATTTAAGTAATTAAAAGATAAAGTACAATTTATTTTGAAGCATACGATCGTGATTTAGTTATTCAATAAACACCGTTTTTAATTAAGTCATTTAAATATCTGTACAGAATTAGATTTTAATCTATAATAAGTACATAATAATATAGTTAAGTTTCATAGCTTGAAAATTTAATTAGTTAATCCGGCTTTTTACCATACACTTACAAGCAAAAATGAATGTCAATATTCCATGAATAACGTGCATAAATGATAATATTCAATATGAATATACCTCTTGGGAATAAAATTATACAATATGTATCAGAAAGGTGAAATAATAAGTAAGGGTCATATAAAGTAGCTTATATACAGTTCTTTTGTTTAATATATACTATAAATTTGGAGTAAAACGACGTGGAAGTTATCATTAAAAAAAATCATTTTCAACCCTTAAATCAGCTCCTAAATGCTGTTGAACTCTCTTAAGTGACTAAACATGGTACAGATAAGACATTGTGTTTTTACCTAAGAAAAACTAGACAGAGCCTACACTATGAGTACTAAATAACTAATAGATATACTTAAATAATTATTGAAAACCCAGTCACGAAGCCCACAAAAATGTTCATTCACACAACTGTAGGCCAAAATATGTTGTTCAGCGGGAATCGAACCCGCGAGCTCCGGTTCTGAAGGTCACTACCAACTGAGCCAACAGGCCCGATAATACTCCATCATTATTATTTTTTTCCCCATAGTTTTAAAGAAAACCTACTAATTTACCTACGTAAATATCTGACATTATTAGTCTTTGATAGAATTTTGTAGTCCACGTGGATTGCGGTCTTAGATCAATGAAAAATCCATTGATCACTAGGAACGTCCGCGCGCTCCTTTTTGGCCAATAAGGACACTGCGCAAAGGTCAAAGGGCCGTGGGCGGCATTATTAAAGAGTCTAGCTCCACCCTCTATTTATTGAGTGGTTCCGTATGTTTTAAAAAATATTTCTAATTCTAAGTCTTTTACCTTATTTCACGTTATTATTATTTCACAATTGAGAAAAGTAAATTATGTAATTAATTGATTCATTATCATTGTATCGCTTAAAATTATTTTTACGTCTTTTATCTTCATAGGTTTATGTTTAATTTTCAACTGAACCCTAGAACAAAATTTTAGAAAATCGGCAAATTCTTTCATTTTCAAATCAATGAACTTAGTTGCTTCCTATCTATCAACGAGTGAAGACGTGTTATAATCAAAGAATATGACTCGCAACAGTCGTTACAGTGTCTCACGATCATTTAAGTGAATCTTATGAAATGACTTTGTGTCGGTGCTCCTGATGGCAATATCAGTCGAGTTAGGGAGCTGTGTCACGTGCGCTTCGCCGAAGGTAGACCGCTGGATGAGCAGCGGATGCTATCCTTCAGCTGCTTCGGGAGAATTTGTCAGGTGTCTGCCTCCGCGCGAGGCTGGTTCGTTCCGCGCTCAAACCCCCAAGGTCGCGCGCCTGTACGTCTACTCGTGGTACCGGGACCTGCGGCTGGTGGTACCTACCCACTGCGCGCACGGGTGGACATTTTGAGTCATTGTGCGGTATTAATGTGTGTGTAAACCAATAGTAGGTCGGACCCAAATCCCAAAGTGTAAAAGTTGGATGAAACTACATGACTAGTATGTAGGTAGGTATTACTTGTTTAATGACAATGTTTTGATCAGTTAAATTTATTATTGAATAAAAACTATGCTTTTACCTCTAATTTTTTTTGAATAAATAATTACTGCTATTAATAACTTTTATTATTTCCAATAACATTTACCCTAGAATAAAATAGGTAGGTATGTTAAGGCGCGGGCGGCGACCGGCGCTCGGCGCGAGCGATCAGCTGCGCGCGCAGGCGCTACCTGCCACTACTACGGTCAACGACACTAGCGCGTAGGGAGCCCCTACGCTTTTATTCTTCAATCACAGGGTTGGCGAAAATTCACACATAAAAAGTAATTATTAAGTTTATATGAAAGAAAAAAGTTGCTATATTAGATCTGATATTTTTGTAGGTATTTCGTTACACGATATACATATACACCCTTCAATATTATTTCACCTTTCTGATACATATTGTATACAAAGTGTAACATTACACATAATTCATTTTGGTAAAAACGCATCGTAACGAAACAAAAGTAGTTTTTAATGTATTTTTTACTTCTAGCTAGCTTGTCTAGTTTAGGAGATATTTTCCTTTTTGTGAATGATTACCAACTTATAATAATTGCTTGTCAGTGTATAAAATAATAACAATTAGAACAATAAGCAAACACAATAACAACTCCAATCCCTCCTCCTGTCGCAGCAGAATCAATTATTAAGGGCTATAACTAGAAATCTTTTCCACAATTTGTTCTTTTCTCCTCGGTACAATGATTTCTCTGGGGAGGCGGAAAACGGCGATTTGACCGCACTGCGCGTTAAATTCTTAATCGCAGTAAAAAAGTTTGCGATCCCTACTTCCCTTTCGTTTTTACTTGAACATTTGGTTTTTCTTGAATTGCCGCCGGAAATGTAATGGAGTAGCAAAAAGTCGGGAGATAAAACAATGTTTTATTAAATTCTACTGACTTTTTCAAGATGGCTGAAGAATGGGACTTGAATTATGTGGGTATTAAAAATAGGTACTATCTGGTTAAAACGTTTGATGTTTGAGCAACAAAAACAACAAAAAACATGCAATGGTCGATGACATTCCAGATCTCTATAGATATCTGGAGATAGCTACTACTAGATACAAAGCTAGAGATACCTCGCACTTCAAAATCCGGCAAACCGTTGAGGCTGCACGAGGTCAACAGGTCCGCCATATTGTTTTTTGTGACGTCACCAATCCAGTGTCACTACTACAACTGATACAATCTAACATGGATGAGCTTAGAGTTCCTTGTTAATAACATCGACGTATCTAAGGACTGATTGTTTAATAGTCAGTTAAAACTTATCTGAAGAAGAAACATCATCTGTCACTTATATCTAGATAAAGTTTATCTGACGATTGAACAATCAGCCCTAAGTGTAATTTATTTTTATCTACAGAAATAAATTTTCAGACTCTAAACGTAATAGGTGATTCTAGAACCTGACGGTTTCCTCACGATGCTTCCATTCAACGTCGTATTAAATAAATATCTGTAATTGTTTTTTATATCCATGTAAGAAGAGAGTCTGTGTGTTCCCCTAGGGTAGAGGTAGAGGTATCCAAAAAGCTAACTTTCTTTAATAAAGTCACTGGAAATAAGAAATAACAATATTAAAGGTTTTCTTTTCCAGTATTATCCTTGTCGGGAAAAATTCTGACATAAAACTTCGTATTTTCTCTAAAATTGCTGAGTCTAAAATGGGAACGAAAAACGTCTTCCAGACGTTGAGTTACTATATTTTAAGAGTATATGTATATGTCACAATCTAACCTCGAATTTACGGCGCTCCTAGGTTTGACTAGTAAATCTTTGGGTCTGACTTACTTAGTTTGTTTTGATTTAGTTTTAGTAAAAGTCCAAACCAATTACGCCGCCAGTCATCTTGGTGGACCTATGAGAGCGGCAGAGGCGGCCACTAAAACTGCAGCAAATAAAAAGCGGGATAAATATTCCAGACTTAATTCATCGCTTGGTTCGGAAACGGCTGGTTGTTGGAGCACGGAGGCTAAGCAGTTCATAGCCGAATTGGGTAGTCGTTTAAGAGAACGAGGAGGTTACCCCCGCTCTGGTTCGTTCCTGGTGCAAAGGATAGTCGTGGCGATCCACGCGGTAACGCAGCGAGCGTTATGGGCATTTTTGCTCCTGGATCGGCTAGGGGCGGGTTGTTTGATTAGGTTAAGTTTAGGTTTAAGTTTGACAATATTATTTATTTAATTTCTTTTTTTAATGTAATTGTGAATAATGATTATTAATTTAATTCAATTCATTTATTCAATTTTAAAACAATAATTATTGTGTAGGAAATTGTATGTACATAATATAAATATAAAAATAAATAAATTACAAATTTGACATGTGTCATATTAATATATGTCTTGATCTTCTTCGAAAACATGCGCTCCTACCAATTGGTAGGGTTAGGTTGGGTTAGAACTGTGACCAGGCGCCCAATCCCACTAAATGTCAATGGCTATAGTTGAATAACAATGACATCTCAATAGTCAGTCAATTTTGTTATTTTGGCACTTTTCAGAGCAAATAACACCATCGATTGACCATTGATATGTCATTGTCATCCAACTGTAACCGTTGACATTTAGTGGAATTGCCCCCAGCGAATGAAGAATGCCTCGGTAGCGTGCTACCAAGTGCTAGAATCAAAGTTTTCCGAAAATGCGTCAGTTGGTAGGACTAGTCAAACCTAGGAGCGCCGCTGCTTCGAGGTTTGACTATAACATATAGACTGAATGCATAAAACGTTTACGCAACGGTTTTATGGAGATAAAATATCTTAATAAACGTAGGGTTAAGTAGTTATTGAATTCTCTTGATATGATAATAATATGATTAGAACTAAGCTAATATACAAAGCTTAACAGAATAAGCGCAATTCCTCATACACCCCAAATAATATATAATATTAATATAAAAAAAATATGATTCATTCGAACTTGGCTTGTGTTTAACCAATTTTCTTAAATAAAGAACAATAATAGCACGATTTCCATAGGTTTCACTAAATTCAGCTGTGCTAATTCATTTTTTGGAAAAATTTAACATATTAAAAATAGCTGAAGTCGATTAAGTAGTTGATACTGAACAAACTAATTTCAGGAATTGCGCTTATTCTGTTACATATTGTATAATTTAAAAAATATCTGAAAAAGAAGTTTTCGTATTTCTTCAAAATAAACAGCAACAATAATCTAAATTATGTAAAATGTCGTGTTGATTTAAGATCGATCCACCGGCTTAAGCGTAAAAAGGTTTTTATAAGGTTTATAAAAAAATACTAAGTTGATATAATATACTTAGCTGAAAAGTCAGTAAATACTCCATTGGCGCATCAGTCTAATAGTTTCGGAGCGAATCAAACAACACATACAAAACATATAATTTTTAGGGTTACGTACCCAAAGGGTAAAACGAGACCCTGTTACGATAATAACGTTTTAAAAAATACACATGCAAATACGACGCGCTCGTTTGCAGAAGTGACGAAAACCGAGGGCGATTGGAAAATTGTAAACCGACAAAAACCCAAAACAAAATACCGTTACCTCGGTAAAACAGGTATTTCTACAGAAAACGAAGGAAAGTTTAGAGCAGCATCTGTTAATGTACCGATTTTCATTACCAGAGTACATAAAGAGACAACAGAATCCGACATAAAGAATTATATCTACAGAAAGATACAAGAAAATGTGAAACTAGACAAAATTATATTTAAAAAGGAAAAGAATTATAATGCGTACAAATTCTTTGTTACGGAAGAAAAGGTGCCAATATTTTTAGATAACCGATTATGGCCACAGGGCATCATATTTCGGCGCTTTGTGCACTTTAGACATGTATATGACAACGGTACTAACGGTAGTAACATCGTAAGCTGAACCTCCAAACAAATATAATGAGAAATTTAAATAGCTTCAGTAAACTTGTCAGCTTCAACTGTAAAAATGTGAAACGCTCAAATGAAAATATTAGACAGTTATGTCAGTCATCGCATATAAGAAACGTGGTTATTGCCAGACGATATATCGTTTCTTAGCAGCATTGATGAGGAATTCGAGTATACGGGTACATCAGCTGTGGACACCACGGCAGGCATACTGCGTGGTCGGCCGTACGGAGGAGTCACCCTGTTGTGGAACAAACGTGTTTTTCAAAACGTATCAGTCATACAATGTGGTAATCCGCGAGTTTGTGGTATAAAAGTAAGTGTGGGCCAAAGGTCGTTCTTAGTGTTCAGTGTCTATATGCCGACAGATAAACCAGACAACTTAGCAGAATTCGCGGACTGTCTGAGCTTGGTGAGTGCTATTGTAAGCAATGAGAATACGGAATCGGTTTACATACTTGGTGACTTTAATGCCCATCCTACTGAACTCTTTTATTCCGAACTAAACAATTTTTGTGGTGACCTAGATTGGACTTGTGCGCATGTTGAAATATTAGGTCCAGTGTCTGACGCATATACATTCATAAGTGAGGCGCACGGGTCGCGGCGCTGGCTGGACCACTGTGTGGCCACAAAGTCCGCGTTGCGCTCCATTGTAAACGTTCATATACAATACGACGTTTGGTGGTCTGATCATTATCCTTTAGTAATAGAATATAAACTAGAGGCGATAAAACCTAAAATATTATGTGACAAAAATAAAGAATATAACAAAGTAGTATGGGGTGAAAGAAAACCTAACCAAATTAGTTTATATTCTAAAAAGTGCCATAATAGACTAAGAAATATTGATTTTCCAACCGAGTTACATAAATGTTGTGACTTTACGTGTAATAATTTGGATCACAGAATCATAATTAATAAAATGTATAGTGATATAATACATTCTTTAAGTCAGGCAGCCATTATTAGTTGTGTAGAAAAGCGACCTAAAAAGAAAAAACCTGTAGTAGGCTGGAACAAGCATGTGTCTGAAGCTCACAGGGAGGCTAGATCTAAATTTCAGCTATGGGTATGGCATGGAAAACCAAAATCGGGTCATGTATATGACGAAATGACTGAAAGCCGGAGAATTTTCAAATCTCGTTTAAAATGGTGTCAAAATCATAAAGAACAGTTAAAAATGGACATTATCGCTTCGCACCACTCAAAACACGACTTTCGTAACTTTTGGAAAGCCACCAATAAATTAGGTAGCAAACCCAGTCTCCCCGTGAGTATCGACGGCATTAATGAAAGCAATTGTATAGCGAATATGTTTAAGGAGCACTTCACTGTGAAGTCACCACTGGGACCATCGCAGTCCGTGAGCGATGCGGGGCCTTGTGGCCAGGAGATTTTATGTACAACATTTAAAGCTAAAGATGTGAATAAGGCTATACAAACTATGTCAAAAGGTAAATCTCCTGGCCACGACGGTCTTAGCGTTGAGCACTTGCAGCATGCTGGCCCACACCTACCGCGAGTGCTCGCTATGTTTTATACTTTATGTATAGGGCATAGGTAGGTACTTACCCGCCAAAATGATGAAAACTGTGGTGGTACCTATTGTTAAGAACAAGACTGGTGACATATGTGACAAGAAAAACTATAGACCAATTTCGTTAGCCACAACTGTTGCTAAAGTGTTTGACGGTTTGCTTAATACACAGCTTGATAAATAATGAAACTTCATGATAACCAGTTTGGTTTCAGGCCAGGACTTTCTACAGAATCGGCGATCTTGTGTTTAAAGCAAACTGTCAGGTACTACACAGCCCGAAGTACACATATTTATGCCTGCTTTCTGGACCTCTCAAAGGCATTTGACCTGGTTTGTTATGACATCTTGTGGCGGAAACTGGAAAATATCGCGATGCCAGCAGAGTTAAATGGTATATTCAAATTCTGGTATCAAAATCAGGTCAATGTCGTGAGATGGTCGAATGCATTTTCAGAGCCGTACAGGTTGGAGTGTGGGGTGAGGCAGGGGGGGTTGACCTCACCTAAGCTCTTCAACCTGTACATAAACGCGTTGATAGAGGAGCTCAGCAGCACCCATGTCGGATGTCATATTGACGGACTATGTGTAAACAATATTAGTTACGCGGATGACATGGTGCTGCTGAGTGCCTCGGTCTGTGGTCTTGCCAAGCTGTTAGGCATCTGCGAGAAATATGCTACCAGTCACGGCCTAACGTATAACGAAGGTAAAAGTGAGTGCATGGTCTTTCGGGCCAGGAACAAATGTCTATACAATATACCACCCATTAAACTAAATGGGACCCCGCTAAAGAAGGTAGAACAGTTTAAATATCTGGGACATTTAGTTACTTCTGACCTGAAGGACAATGCAGACATTGAGAGGGAGCGTAGGGCGTTGTCTGTGAGAGCAAATATGATAGCCCGCAGGTTTGTTCGTTGCTCCACCGAAGTTAAGATCACTCTGTTTAGAGCTTATTGTACATCTTTATACACGAGCAGCCTGTGGGTGAACTACAACAGTACAGCGCCCTACGAGTTCAATTTAATAATGCGTTCAGGATGCTGATGGGGCTGCCCCGATTCTGCAGCGCGTTGGGGATGTTCGCCGAGAAGAGAGTGGATTGCTTTTACGCGACCATGCGTAAGCGATGCACATCCCTAGCGCGCAGGGTCCGGGCCAACCCTAACAGTATCCTGCGCATGTTCGCGAGCAGGTTTGATTCTCAGTACTTGAATCATTGTTGTATGGTGCACGTACTGAGAAACAAATAAGTCATCTAATATTGAATAGGTATAGATACTAACAATAGGTTAAGTTATCATTGTATTACTAACAAAAATGATCTATATTGGTCGAAATAAATTGGTTATTATTATTATTATTACTAAGACTCCGCTGTTCGTCCGTCAGTCTGTCGGTCTGTCAGCATGCTGTATCTCATAAGCCGTGATGATATAAAAAAATTGTAATTTTCAGATCATGTATTTCTGTTGCCGCTATAACAACAAATTACAGAAAAAACAATTAAGGGGTCTCTTATAAAACACGAACCCTTTAAGCACGAGTCCGACTCGCACTTTTCAGATTTTTTCTCTCTTTATAATTATACTAGCGACCCACCCCGGCTTCGCACGGGTGCGATGCTAGCACTAAAACCTTCCTCTTGAATCACTCTATCTATTAAAAAAAACCGCATCAAAATCCGTTGCGTAGAGCAGTGATAGCCCGGACGGTTAAAGAGCCGGCCGAAAATCAGTGAGGCTCGGGTTCGAACCCTGGCATGTACCAATGAGTTTTTCAAAAACTTACGTACATATTTATCTCTAGCTCGACGGTGAAGGAAAACATCGTGAGGAAACCCGCAGGTCTCAGAATTAATTCTGAGACATGTGTAAACAGACCCGGTCCGGCGATGGGCTCACCACCTATCACGTTTAGGGGTCCAATATATCTCGTGAAATGTGGGTATATCCAGTAATGGAATACCTCTGCCTACCCCCTTGGGGATAAAAGGCGTGAGATTATATTATTATTATTATATATAGTTACAGAGAAAGCGACTTTGTTTTATACTATGTAGTGACTGTAGATATGTTTACAATATAAATGTACCAGGACGACATAAAACCGTTACAAGTATTCTGGAATATTCCATGTGTTTCCACATACCTAGATTGTAAAATTCAAATTCCTTCCGTCGCCTTATACCCTTGTGGGCAGTTGACGGGTCGACTTGCAATTTTGTTTGCTTGCAATTCAAGTTGCATCACATTTAATAAAACATTAATGGTATAGAAACTAGACTCTTTGAGAACCTGGAAATCCAGAATTAAATCTGTGACATGTGTAATAGCCACCTTCGTCACGTTTAGGGGTCCAAAAATATCATCATCAACGCGTAACAGACCACTGCTGAGCTAAGGATCTTCCTTCATCTAGGGCCATTATCTTTCACGCGTGCCCACCGATTGGGAGATGGTATTAAGATAGTAGATACTTAAACTATATACAAATACAAAAAATATATACCTACTGCTGAAAAGTCGTGATGGAATACGTCTGCGTTACCGAATAAAGGCGTGAGCATTGTTTTACGTAGGTAGTGGCCGAAATCTATAAAGGCGATTCTCACATGACTCAGATGGGTATCGTAGCGATCTCTCACAACGCCATCATAAATATTATTACGCAAAATCGTGCCAGAAAGTACTCGTAGTACAGCATCGTTTTCAATTTGCAATTTCAGAACGTTAGTTTTGAAATTTCAGTAAGAATTTTTTATTCTACAGACGGTGTAAAATCGCCTCCGACTTTCTAATAGTAAAGTGTAGTGCTGAAAGACTCGCAAGTCGCAAGTACGCATTAAAACTCCTGCATTTTGCACAGTACCCCGGCCCACTTACACAATCTGCATATAAGGCAATCCAAAGTCACAAAGGATTCGTATACTTCTCAGGAATTGCCTTACTTTGCGAATGTCTCTGAAAATAAGAGATGGGTGAATAAACGTTTTGTTTTGATGCGGTATTTTGCTTTAAAATTTTTAAGCGCTTTATATTTTGCTACACTTGTTTGTGACGATCTATGTAAACAATACTTGGAACTAAATATAAACTTACTTACTTCTAACGTGTATTATATACTTGAAACTTTGGAAAATAACTTAGATACGATGGCACTAAGAGGTGGATAATTGAACTCCTCAATGTTTACTCGGGAACCTTCGACTTCAAATCCAATAAGGTTGGTAATGTTCTTAAGTTATTACTGGACTGATTTGATTTGTTTCGACGAGTGTCATTCAGAATGATGCACTAACTGATCATAAACGTATTTTCACTTCTCATGTTCTAAAAGTACGCCAATATAGCCCTACGAAGCGGGACTAAAGTGACCACTTTCGTTTCTAGGGAGTAAAATGTAATTAGTTTTTTTTAGACAAACTGAAACAGCCCGAAAATATCTGTGAAGTGTGGACCATCTTCATTGCGAAAATGTTGAGAGTTTTAATTCCATGGTTTATTCGCAAAAAAGGGTTGTAAATAGTTAATCTGCAAAGAGATTTAAATCTCTTTGTTAATCTGTGACAGGTTTATAAAAAAAAACTGACCGTGAATATTTCAGATTTTTTGTCGAGTGTAAATTTGTTTGGTTTTAAATAAATTTGGACTAAAATGACTATTTTTCTCGCATGAGTGAAAAGAACAGTTTGCACCTCGACACTAAACGCCCTTGGTTTCATTGACTTGGTATATTATGGCTTCGTTTAGTCCCTCAATATAAAATATACTATTAAATACGCACAAAAATAATTTAGTATAACACCTCTTTATGCAACACGTACCTACATCTAAAATTATTATTTAACACGCTCCAAAAAATACATAATTTTTCTTGTAAAAATACAACTGCTGCCTTCTCCAAACACGTAACCAAAACATTTCTACTATCTCATCGTGAGCAGTCCTCCCAGCTTTGTGCATTATTGTTTCACAGCAAATCTCCCAGTTTCTTTGCAATGCCTTATTTAAGCCGAGGCTCTACTCGTATTCTGGTCTCCCCTTTATACTTCCATTGCTGATGAAATGTTTTCGGAAGAAATTTTTTGGTGAAAACCCCTCTAGTTGCTCAAGAGTAAAAGTGGTATTATCAGTTATTTAGTTATTTAATTTACGAGTCTCTGCGCGATTATTGATTTTTTTTTTTAATGATGGGCTTACTCTTGACCCCAGACTAGCCCGAGAGGAAAGACGGGGCCTACTATCAGACGAGCTTGCCCAGAAGACGCCTGTTCACTCGATCCTTAAAGGCATGTGGGTTTTGTGAACTCGGAGATACAGACGCCGGCAGTAAGGTCCACTCCTTGGCGATGCGCACAATAAAAGATCTTGAAAAGCGCTTCGTCCGTATACTTATATGGGATATCCAGAAAGTAGGGATGAAGCCCTATCCAGAATAGGCATTATATACTGGATGATTTTTTTTACCGTCTGGAAAAAAATATGACGTATAAGGTATCTAGAGCCGAAGTTATACACGAGATTAATTGATAAATATAGTCATGTTTAGTGCAAATTACAAAATCTAGAAAACTACGCACAGTACTACGCGAAGCTGGCGGTTGTAGGTAGATTGCGCGTAAATGGAAGCTACGACCCTGTTTCTTTTTAAATACTATTTCAAATATCTCAGTGTGTATTATTGACTACAATTGAGTAATGTATATTAATTTAATTAAGAAAAAAATATTTTGAGAAAAAAATATTTTTTTTTTAGTAACATTGCCAAATGAATCTGTTACACTTACCTATCACACCACATTTTTTTCCAGACGGTAAAAAAAGTCACCCTGTATAAGCATAGGCATAGGCGCTCGTATTATAGCCCCCTACTAAAGAGCTGACCTTGAGTTTCTTGCTGGCTCTTCTCGGGGTACTGCATTTGGAACCAGCAACTCGTCGGTGGAGATGGGCTGCTGTTTACATTTAGCCAATCTTCATGGACGAGTTTAGAGTGCCTTATTATTACACATTGACGTTTCTAAGTGTATTTTTTGTTACCTACAGAAATAAATGTTTTGGAATTTGATTTACCCTAGCCAAGGTGGCAAACGACAGTTTTATTCGCTAAGCCGGTGTTCGCCTAATTGTAATACCTACTTACTTTTATAAAATTTACACATGCCTCAGAATCAATTCTCGGTCCTAAGGGTTTTAAGAACGTAACGTTTTTGAATTACTCATTGGTCCATGCCCACGCCTAAAAGGAATGTCAAAACGTTATTGAAATACAATTGGTCCATTACATGTATTAATAATAATAATAATAAGAAGAACGAGAAATGAAAAGAAAAACAGAAAATAATAATAATAAATTGTGGGACACAATTTACACACAGTTATTTAGCCCCTAGGCAGGGCCTGTACTATGGGTACTAAACAACTGATAAACTTACATAAATAAATACAAGAAGCCTACAGACATGTTCATGCACACAAATGTTGGCCCCGAGCGGGGATAGAATTCGCGAACTCCGACTCAGAAGGCAATTTCACTACCAACTGAGCCAAGAGGTTCTTCATGATACATTAATATAGAACAAATAAAAAAACAGCAATTTTTTATTTCGTTTCGTAACGTTTTTCAGATACACATACTTGTGACGCAGATACACATAGGTACGTATTAACAGACAAACAAACTATTATAATATATATACGGCGGAGCCTATTGGTGGCCGGTGGCAGGTGCAAGCGGCCACCTCATAAATCTACAGCACATACAGGTTGCTCCATAAATATATAATTTTATCCCATATTTCTCTCTTTATTCAAGTTTTTATTACCAATGGCTGTATATTTTTTGTTTCAATTGATAGCCGAATGGTTTGAACTTTTAAATCTGTAACATTTTGTGTGAGGAAGAGGTCAGTTGCCATACTAATCAGAATGTAGGGTAGCGCTAATAGGGGGGGTCCGAGCACAATATCGGAGAGATTTGACTCTTTTCTCGTCGCCAGGTTCTTCGAGTTACATGTAAAACTTGTTAAGCGGGGAGCGCGGTGACGTCATTTTGTGTTGTAAAACTAACACTATAAATCTTCTTGTCACTAACACATTTATGGACTGCATAGTCTGAAATAAAGATTTTCAAGTAAGTACTTCAAGTTTGATTGAATCCTGGTGAGGGCATGTAAGAGGGCAACTTACGTATCTATATTATTTGTTGGCAAAACAGACGTTGTCCTGTACAACTGTCAATTATATCAAGTGACTTGGTTACATGACAAAAGTTGATATAAATTTTCTAATGTTGTATTTTTTTTATAAAAACCTTTTCCTGGAGAAAATACATTCCGTCCAGCAGTTCACGCGTGATGCCGTGACCAAGGGAAATAGGGATTCATTTTTACTCGTATCAATACATAGCTTGACAGTGATAAAGTGGGTAGGTACTTCCAGGAATTGAATACCTCTGCCGGGCCATTCAGGATAAAGCTTGAGCGTTTTTTTTAATTTAGGAATAAAAACAAAACTTTTTAAACTAGCTAAAAATAAATAAATTGTAGGATAAAAAAAACTTTTCTGTATATTTGTCAGATCTCGATGAAAATTGGCAGGAGATAGCTTACATCATGAAAAATGCTATGTTATATTTTGATTCAGGGAAAACGGACAAAGAGACTGGAAAAAGTTAAAATGATAATTGAATCTGTGGCGACGTACAGCCACGTTAAAGTACGAGGCTCGGTCGGACCGTAAAAGAGCGTGGCAACACTGCTCACACACACGCGTAGCTACAGAGAGCGCAACAGCGGCTAGCTTGATCCTTTCGTTGTAACGTTCTTGTAAATATCTAAATAAATATGTGTAATCCATGTACAATAAACGTTTAATAAGGTCGAAGGGCAGGTGCCTTCCGTGTTTCGGAAGGCACGTTAAATTTTTGGTCCCGGTTTTCGTTCTGTTTACGCATAATTGAAGTCGTTAAGCCATGTCAAATACCCTTGAGTGGCTTGAAAAATTCTGACTGTTAAGTGGCCACTAGCTTAACACCATCTCCCAATCCGCGGTGGTCTCACGTGGGAGAATAAAGCCCATACTTCCTCGTGTGTGAGGAAAGACCCTTAGCTCAGCAGTGGGCTGTTACGGGTTGATGATGATGATGAAGGTCACAGGGACTGTCATTTGACCTTGCCCCTCCAGTACCTTATAAATCTTTAATTTAGTCACGTTCGTACAGGTGCAAATATATAAAATTAATAATTACACATATTTAGTATCTTCAAATAAAGCGCCAACAAATGTGTATCGAAACCACAATTCTCTGGTATTCCGAAAGTAAATCTTTATTGCTTCTTTCATAAAATCTCACATCCTGTATAAGATCTGTGAAGAAAGCACAGTAATCGAGTTTTTGTAAGGGCCCGTTTACACTGAACTTTTGTAGTACTTACCATTATATTTGATTGCACCTTACATTTCGCCAAACCTATTGTCTAAAAATATATAAAACAAGAAACTGACTGGCTGATTGACTGACTGACTTATTGACCAACGCACAGTTGAACCCGCTGGGTCTAAAATCATGAAATTTTGCACAAAGTTACCTTAAGAAACGTAAGTGATCACTAAGAAGGGATTTTCGGAAATCCCACGGGAATGGAAAAACACGGTTTCGAAACGGACGGTGACCAAAAAAAATGTCGCAGCACTCAAAAGACTGACACGTTATTATATTACAATTGTACGAAACGTTACATAATAATATTACAATTAAACAAATGAAACTTTCGTTTTCCATTTGACTAGGGGGTAGATACGACTCAGACATGTGTATAACCTTGAGCAGGAATCAAACCTACGATCTCTGCAAGCAGGCAGACAGGTGTTCCGGCTGAGCTAGCAAGCAAGGACCTTATCTACACTTATAAAGAGGAAAGATTTGTATGTTTGTAACGAATAAACTCAAAACCTACTGGACGGATATAAAAAAAATATTTCACTAATGGTAAGATAGAATATCCCTGAGTAACAAAGGCTATATTTTATTCACGTATTCCCACGGGAACGGGAACTACGCTAGTGAGACCGGTCAAAACCGCTAGTTTTACATATTTAGCCATTTTGGTATAGCAACCATTAAAAAGGGGTTGCCATTCCTAACCAAAAACATAAAAACATTAATTAAAAGATGCGTTAAAAAATTCGAATAAAAATAAAAAAATAAAACGTTCCGAAATTGGAACACTGGGATGATATAAGTTAACATTTAGTAGGTACATTTATTCCCACAACGAATAGTCTGTGTGAACCCTTAAATCTCCCACATAAAAGATAATAATAAATGTGTTACTATGGGAACTTCTTAGATTGGTTTCCAAGGCTTTTCGTACCTTTTCATTTACTATCCGTGGGGTTGGTTTACTGTATGTGTTCGTGAAAAATGATTGGATACTGCCAATTCTTACAAAATTCTTACAATCGGACAAAACATTTTATGAAAAAAAAAGCTGCACATTCTTAAAACAATCTCTTGCATTCGAAGGACATTGTCTTTATTGTAAAATTAAGAAGATGCATTCGACTGTCACTGCATGAGACTGTTGTAGGAATGTAATTTGATAGGCCTGTTGGCTCAGTTGGCCGCCCTGCCTTCTGAGCCGAAGGTCGCGGGTTCGATCCCCGCTCGCGGCCAACATTTGTGAGCATGAACATGTCTGTTGGCTTCGTGTCTGGTTGTTTAATATTTATTTAGGTATGTTCATCAGTTGTATATATAGTACAGGCCCTGCCTAGTTTGGTATTAAATAACTGAGTGAATTGTGTCTCACTTATTATTATTATTATAATGTAAGTAACCAAACTTAAATTTGTTTACTGTAATGTCTTTTGTGACACTCGCAAGATTTAGATAAATCGATTGACGTAAGAATCTTCAAAATCGGCCTACGCGTCGGATCTCTAGAACGCCACAAATTAACATCATACCTACTTAAATAGGCTGATAAACACTTTACCCTCAGCAGTCGGATGATAAAAACAGAATAAACTAGAAATGTTTTATTTAAAAAAAACAGGGTCCAACTCACCCTCTGCTACACCTTAGCTCAAGCCGTATACAGAAAGAAAGCCGAAAGCTTGGCGGCGCCGGTCCATTCTACAGAAAGCAAGCAGATTGAAGCAGAGCGAGCAAAATGTCGTACGATGATTGGCGGGCGGCACCAGCGCCGACCGGCGCGAGCCGGTCGGCGCTTGTTCACATAAATGCTTCCGCCGGTTACCTGCGTAGACCGGCGCCTGTAGGCGCCGACAGGCGCCGGTCGGCGCCGATGGGTTTTCGGCTTTCTTTCTGTATACGGCTTTAGTTTTTTTTGTTACATAGGTATGTAAAAAAAAAAAAATTTGCTTCGAGAGCACTGCATTCTTTGATGAAACGCAAGAATTTGCACCGGTACTTGTCTAAATTAACATACCTATAGACAAGTACAGGCACACAACTAGAGGCCGCCCATTGTACTTTTTAAAAATCATTGTGTCACTTATTCCATATTTTTATTGGTGTACAATAAAGAAACTATTTGCATATTGCAACCCATTTCTTGTAGCTTCCGACGTCATAAAACTTACCTAAGTTTATCCTAAATTTCGCAGGACCAGGTTGAAGCTGTACGAGGAACAGTTTTCACGGGATATTTTTTAGGAATTTTATTTCATGTTTAGTTGCTCCTTAATGATATGCTTCTGAGTAGTTAACTAGCATGCTACAAATGCATGTTTAAATTTAAAAAAAAAACTACCTAATGATTGACCATGCCTAACAATGCTTAACCTGATCGTAACAAACACTTAACAGATTATCAAACATAAATACATTAATTAGAAGATAAACCAATCTATCTTTCAATAGTCAACCAGTATATTGATTAATATTTATTAGCTAACAAGTTTACATTAAAACTAAAAAACCGTTGAGCAAACTAAGTACCAGCATAAAATCCCACCGCGCTAAAACCGATTAAAACTAAAATCAGTCCCAGTTAAATCAGTTAATATAGTTTCCGCTAAACCTCGTTCAACATTCGTTTTACTACCTCCATTTCTTGGCGCCATAAAAGTTGGAACTACTGGATGATCAAACAAGCAGTTATAATTGCTGGAAGACGCAACTTTGTTTAGAATAGATCTAAGGTGTTACCTTACGTTTTTGACGTGACAACGTCTTATAATTAGATGGAGCCGGCTGCTTGCACGAAAAAGTATGACGTATGCGGCGTTCCAGTGCAAGCGAGAGCGCGCAACGAGCGACAAAGAGGCACAATCCATTCCATCAGTATTTTCTTATGACGTTGTTACATTCAACTATCGTCAGTAAACCGACTTTACAGGCAACCGATTATTTTTGGTATTTCAACCTACGTATTGAATTGATTTTCTATCTACGTTGTATAAAAGTAAAATTAGTGTCATTGCTAAATAGTGATTTATCTTTGGAGCGACTGTCAGCTATAGCATGACTAAGATTTTCAAAATGTCAGAGAAATGTCTGTTGTTCGGCATAATCTGAATTGGAATGTACTTGTCTGAGATTTATTTTTTACAAATTTCTGCGATATTAATATAATTTAACAACTTTATTAATTAAAGACACTTTGATATGATATAGATAGAATACAATAATTACTGTGTAGTTATGTATGTAGAATCTGGATGGTTTTGTGAATTTCTACAGAATTAAATGTAATGTTACTTAGTGTTCTAAGTATGTTTTAAAATAAAAAGTAAAGGAAAAAACAGAGTCAAAAGTATTCGATGTTTAAATAAGTAATAAATTACGCTATACCACTTCTAGGTAAAAACTGACTCTCTATATCCCTGCAATCAATATTCAAATTGGAACCGAGTGGCGGTGACTAATTCAATTAAATTAATCAGATCGAGTCACTCGAAAGAAGGACACATTAAGAACTAGTAGTTATGGGTTCGAATTCTTGCGGTACTTCAGAGATATCGATTGAACAGGTTTTTAGGATTCCATTAACGAAAGGTGTTAACGGGAGTCTGATTTCATTCATTCATTCATCATCAACCCGTAACAGTCCACCGCTGCTAGAGCTAAAGATCTTTCCTCACACATGAGGAAGTATGGGCTATATCTCCCACGCGAGCCCACCACGGATTGGGAGATGGTGTTAAGCTAGTGGTCACTTAACAGTCAGAATTTTTTAAGCCACCCAAAGGTATCTGACATGGCTTAATGACTTCCATTGTTGGACCCTAATTACTAAGCCTCTACTGTCAGATGGTCCTCATACCTATCTGTCATAAACCATCACCTCATAAACCATATAGTTATGTAGACAATTGAAATTTTCACAAAATGTGTATTTCTATTGCCACTATAACATAAAAAAACAGAAATTAAATTAAAGGGGAACCTACGAGAAACGTGTTGTTGTTTTAGGGTTCTCCGTCTTTTTTGTTGTTATTAGGGTTGTCCGTCCGTCTGCCCGTCCGTCTGTCTGTCACCAGGCTGTATCTCAAGAACTGCGAATAGCTAGACAGTTGAAATTTTTACAAATTATGTATTTCTGTTGCCGCTATATCAACAAATACTAAAAACAAATTAAATTTAATATTTATGGCGGGCTCCCACACAACAAACGCGATTTTTATAGATAATGCACGGAACTATTCGTGTTTGAGTCCGACTCGCACTTAGCCGGTGTTTAGTTGTTTGATTACGAAGGTTCCGGTGCAACTAAACTAATATTTATGTTCGAATTAGAGAGGAAATATTTAAAGAGCAATGACTCAAATAAATAGGTGGTAGCCTACCTACCACCTATTTATTTTGTTTTGTTTCAATTAATGTTAAAATATTTACTTCACTACATGTATAAAACAAAGTCGCTTTCTGACTGTCTGTCCCTATGTATGCTTGGGTTTTAAAACTACGCAACGGATTTTGATGCGGTTTTTTAATAGATAGAGTGATTCAAGAGGAAAGTTTGTATGTATAATTATAATACATGCATAATATAGTAGAGAAACACTGATAATAGATGTTTGTTCCTCTTTCAAATGAAATTAGAAAGTGTCTAAAACTACAAGTAGGTGCAATAAAATGTCTCAAAAACACAAAATTAAATTACGAGTGGTCATTCATTAAAAAGATTATCCCAAAACACCTTTCAACGTGTATTTCGGTTTTCACTTTACAGTTATGACAAAATTAATAATAAAATTTAATTAATAAATAAAACAATCAAAAGAAGTGTTGCAATTGAGTACTAGAAACTATGACGTCACACCGTGCTATTTCAGTACATTTTCCATATTAAAATATCGTTTTGACAGATGATAAAAAGTAACTGATTTGACTAGGCAGGACACTACCCTATTGTTTAGACTACATACAGGCTGCACACCGGAATAGACTCAAAATCTTGGTAGTAAGGTTATTGGAATTTGAATTATTCAAAATATTGGTATATCACTGGTATATGATTCATTTAAAATGTTGGTTCCATTTCGTAACTCTATATTTAGTACAGCCACGATATCTCCAAACATACAAATAATGGCTAGGAGACAATTTATAATGACTACTAATGCAAAGGGACTTAAAAGCATTCACCTATAAAAATGGAATGTTGAGTGTCAACATGTTTCTTTGTTTGAGTATGAGTATTACTTATTCTGTGGTATGAGGTCAAAATTTGAGAATTTAAAGATGGTAAAAAAAAATTTTTTAATTTCTACAACCTTTAAATTTTTAAATCATTCTTAAAATTTTATGACATATTTCAGATGAACGATGAGAGCTGACGTCATCTATACTGATATTATAAAGAGGTAAATCAGTGTGATTGTTTGTATGTTAAACATAGATAGTGTCCGAACTTACTGACCCTACATGCTTGTGTATAAAATCCAAATATTAACTATTGAATTTTGCTCAATATTTAAGTTTTACTTGAGAAAATGAATAAACTATACTTAATTTAAAAACAATCCCATTTCTTAACTTGGTATAAATTAGTGGAAAGTATATTAACAATATTTGTTCTTGAACAATAAAGTCAATATCAAATCCACATCAATAAAACAGTTGTTATTAAAAAATATCTTTAAATCTCAGCATCTATAAACTAAGGTCAATGACCAATTAATTGTCACCGAAAATAAATAACCGCGAATTAGTAACAGTTTACGCTTGTGATCGTGAGCTTCAAATAATTGGTCGTCTCGTTCTAGCTTACGGTACTAATGGGAAGTCTCTTTCACTCGGCACGCTTACTGTCAAGCTTCGAATGTAGTACACGGAAAATTTTAAGATATGTTTTTCTTTTTTTTTTTCGTTCATTGTTTTAATAGAGATGTAGAGGAGCGGAGGTGGAATCCTCGTCCAATGTGAGAAGTGTTATTTTTTAAATAATAATAATGTATTCATAAGCCAGCTTACATCAATTGGTCGTAAAGGAACAGTAAGGCTTATTAATAATTACATATTTAAACTTCGCCCGACATTCAAGCTAGGAAATTTGAAAATCAGTGTTACAACGTTGTGACAATTATTCAAGCTTCCGTATAATTTAAATGAAATACCAACTATTTATCTATACATATAATAAAACTCTAACGGGGCCGTGTCTGTACATTAAATATTTTTTGAAAATTTCAACGGTAGTGTATATAGTTATCGATATAGATACCGAAACACCAATTTTTGGAATTTTTGTCTGTCTGTCTGTCTGTCTGTCTGTCTGTCTGTCTGTCTGTCTGTCTGTCTGTCTGTCTGTCTGTCTGTCTGTCTGTCTGTCTGGTTGTGCACGCATCACTCAAAAACTACTGGACGGATTTTGATGAAATTTGGTATGAAGATAACTGAGTACCCGGGTCAACATCTAGGGCACTTTTTATTCCAGGAAAATATCTCATTCCCACGGGAAAATAAAAAAACTGGTTAAAAAGAGAAATACGTACTACTCCGAAACGATAACACCTAGAAACTTGAAAAATGGTATGAAGGTGTCTGATATGTCATAGGAAATTGGTATGAAGGGATTTTTGTAAATTCCCACGGGAACGGGAATAAACTAAATTCAAGCGGGAAAACGCCGCTGGGCACCCGCTATTTGAAATATGGTATGTAGGTGTCTTAAGTATGTCGTAGGCAACCACTATGAAGGGATTTTCGGAATTTCCCACGGGAACGGGAATAAACTAAATCCAAGCGGAAAAACGCCGCTGGGCACCCGCTATTTGAAATATGGTATGTAGGTGTCTTAAATATGTCGTAGGCAACCACTATCAAGGGATTTTCGGAAATTCCCACGGGAACGGGAATAAACGGAATCCGCGCGGGCAACGCCGCTGGGCATCCGCTAGTTTATATAATAAAATTTAGAAGTTATCGTACATTAAAAAAGGTTGAGGTGCGTTGGATCTTGAATATGTGTGAGATGTGTTTGAGGTGTGGTGTGTATTTGTTCGTGGGTTTGTAAAATGTGGTGTAATTTGTGATGTGATATGAGTTCTTCTAACAGGCGAGGTGATTGTGATAAAATTTGGGACTGCGGTCTAACGGTTGATGTTAGACAATTAAATTAACACAGACTGTTTTTATGGCGAGCCTGTTGGCTCAGTTGGTAGTGACCCGGCCTTCTGAGTCGGAGGTCGCGGGTTCGATCCCCGCTCGGGGCCAACATTTGTGTGTATGAACATGTCTGTTGGCTCCGTGTCTGGTCGTTTAATATTTATTTAAGTATGTTTATCAGTTGTTTAGTACCCATAGTACAGGCCTTGCCTAGTTTGGGACTAAATAGCCGTGTGTGAATTGTGTCTAACAATTTATTATTATTATTATAACTGTGCGTTCTCCCCTGCTATATTATATTCACAATTCGGTACCCTTACAATGTCAAATTGGCACCTTATCATTATCTGTTTTTCTACCCTTTTCTATATCAGACAATTACCTAAGCGTGAACAGGGGTTTAACTACAACTAAAAGATTTTTTTTACTTACACCGAGAGCGTCTTCATTTTGTTCCCGTTTTGTTTAGTGCATGCTTCGCTTGGTGGGCTGGTGACAATAGGCTTCCGTGAATGGAAAAAAAAGTTTATAGGCAATTACAGGTGCTAGGAATGAAGGAGTTTTGTTTTGAAGTATGTCGTTTTATAAATCGTGCTCAATGAAATGTAGTCCTTTGATTATCATCAATAATTTTTATTTTTTATTTTTAACCTCTCAAGCCAAGAAAATGAGACACCATTGATTTTTATAATAAAAATATCATCAAAATCGGTTCACCCACTCAAAACTTCTGTGCTAACAAACATAAAAAAAACCAGTAGAATTGAGAAGCTCTTCTTTTTTGAAGTCGGTTGAAAACAGTATTAATCCGGATGTCTGCATTTTATTACAACTTGTTTATTGCGAAGAATAACTTGCTCATTGCGAACGACACGAGGAATCCTGAATGTCATGTATAGCTTATGGTATTATGTTCTGGGTTTATGGTTAGGGCAAAACTGATTTAGTATTATAAGACGCTTTAAGTACTCGTAGGAAATACATAAACTTTGTTAATCAGATAAATCATTGGAACCATCAAAATGAGCGCAATGCACAAAATGTTGTAACTGGCCGATGTCTGTACATTTATTTATTTCCAGAACAACGTAAACTTACAGACTAAACTAAATCCAAATTATTTACATTTCGTATAAAAAAAAATAGATGTTAATATAAATAACCAATAGATTTTTATCAATGAGGTATAATACACATCAAGGTAACGTGTGGACAAACACGGCAATGAAAGATTTCGAGGTTTAATTAATTATTTTAGAGCACCTATCAATCCTATTCATAAAATATTTAGTGCTACACATAGCTAACTATTACACCTGACCAGAAAAAATGTTAGAACATTATAACTATGTTTTTTAGTACCGATTTCATCGATGCCACGCAATTTTTGGCTCCGGGAAATTCACCCTTAACTGACTCTTGAAAAATCTGCCCTAAATCAAATAAACTTTAAACACTGTCATCCGCAACAGGCTTACATTATTACATAGGTCTTAACAATAGCAATAGAAAACAAATCAATCATTTTTAGATTTTTGCTCTGTCTGTCCGTGTTTGTACGCTCATCCCTCAAAAAATACTTCACCAAATTAGATGTGGTTTTCACAGTTATACAGCTGCTGTTCTAACTTAAAATCTCGTACAAATTTTATATACGCCGCCTAGAAGCCGAGTAACACACATGCTGGGTTTTATACCCTTGTACGTACGGAGAAGAAGTCGCCGGCTAAAGCTAGTCTTAAATAACTTTACATCTCGAAAACAAAAGCTATGTATCATCTATAAAAAATAAAACTGTAAAGCGACCGCGTCTGTACATAAAATATTTTTTATTTTTTTTGCGGTACTGTAGATAGTTATCGATGTAGATATCAAAACACAATTTATTTGGAATTTTTGTCTGTCTGCGTCCCCCAAAAAGTTCAGGTACAGTCCCACAAAACCGAGATAACTTTTTACAAAGGGGGAAAAAGTTACACCCACAGGAAAATTAAGAAACTGGGTAAAAAGACAAATGTACTACTAAAAAACTATAACACTTAGAAACTTAAAATATGGTATGTAGTTGTCTTACACCTATGTCGTAGGCGACCACTATGAACGGATTTCCGGGAATTCCCAAGGGAAGGGGAATAAACTGGATCCGCGCAGGCAACGCCGCTGGACACCCTATCTGTAATAATCCTGAATTAGAACGAGGAAATAATTGTTAAGAACAAGACAAATCAACTAAATAGTTTATGTGCAAATTCAACCTTGTAATAAAGACCCTAAAGACCAATTTCTCTTATCAAAATGTCACTGTAACTTACAAAAGGACCTTCAGTTAAAAGTCCTCTGGGCACCATCACAAAAAACTCGCCCGGTCCTGAATTAAAAAACCAGCCAAATGCGAATGGGACTCGTGTCTAGAGGGTTCCTTACTTTAGAGTTGTTGTTGGCACATAATAAGTTTGTACATACATTCATACATAAAGCTCACTCCATTGTCCCACAGGGGTAGGCAGAGACGATGGATCGCTTTGCCGATCTCTGCATACTTCTTTCGCTTCCTTTACATCCATAAGCCTTTTCATGCACGCTCTTTTGTTCTTCGCACTGCGGACCCTAGCTTAATAGCTCTGAATAAGGTTATATTTTTTTTTCCAAATTTGTTTTGGAGTGATGCTAATTATTGAAAAACTGTGCTAGAACGATTCTGTTATTCTTTTTTGCAAAATTTATCAGGTCTAATAGATTTAGACTTTTCGCTTTCTTTAGACGTTTTGAGTCAAAATCTATGCGACACAAAAAAAATATACTTGCTATTTTATTGGTTAAAATAATAAAAGGAATAAAATATTAAGTAGACTCAGTAGGGTAAGATGGGGTATTACCAGTCACCTAAGAAAAAGTGACACCAAATTCGTAATCAATCAACATTTGTTTATTATTATGATTTTAAACTATATTACATGTATTCTTCTAGCATAGTCACAAGAATCGAGATCAATAAGTTTATCGTGTTAGACATAATCATCATTTAAAAAAAATATAGCTATGACCGGTATAAGCCGATATAGCAGGTAATACCAGTCAGGTTTTGTTAAGGCATAAGTCGCATATATAACTCTCAGCAGAGGAATATCCTGAGCACTCAGCGTGAACCCAAAGACCACAGAGCCCACACCTGTAACATATCTCGTTATTTTGTAGATAATCATAACCAACAATACTTTTTTTTCTCCAAGTCATCATCAGCATCGGTATTTTTGTCTTCACGCAGGTCTGTTATTTCTACAAAGAAGAATTAAAGTCCGATGTAGTACTGTACTGCTCTTGTCTTTTTCTACGAATACTTTTTTCTTGATTTTCTGCATATCTCTGCGTTTTTTTTCTTTTTCTATAGGCACCTCTTTTCTTCTCTCTGGTTAACATTCTTTGTAAGGAGTTCCTGTTGAAATGCTATTTACGAGACAAATATATTATTTTCTTATCTGTTGTTTTTTTAATTGTGAGAATGTCCTTTGTGAAGTTTGAAGTTTTAGCTCCTTATATTAAGTCCAGACCTTGTGGCTTCCTTGATCTGCTTTCCTTCATCAACAAGCTGAAAGGCTTTACTTAACTGGTCTTGGGTCCAGGTGGTCTTCTAAACAAGGTTTGATTAGTATGTTGGCCTTTCTAGAAGTATAAAAAATATATGAAAATACATAGAAAAATCAACACTGGTCAAAATATCACTCGTGGTAATACCGGTCAGGCTGACCGGTATTGCCCATTTAGAAGAGTTTTATAAAAAAAATATTTGTGTAAAAACATGGCTAAAAGAGATTTAAAATGATGATTAATTCGAATTCTAGATAGTTCTATATCAACATAAAAAAATTACAATTAAAAAACACGATAAATATTAGACTCACCTCTTAAATTCCAACTCCGAGAAATTACATCACGATGGCGCGAAAACAACTGATGTGCGTCTCTTCCGAACGCGTGCTAGGAACTGAGCGGGGATTGGTGCCCTGGGGAGGGGTGATAGTCGCGCCACCCTATGTATGTGTGTGTACGCATTAAACGCAGAAATATGGGAATAATAACAGTGACCGGTATTATCACCTGACCGGCATTACCCGTCTCTACCCTATATTTGGAGGAGATTGACAAGTAGAATGAAAAAAACAGCAAAGCAATAAGGGCTGATTTTGCAATAGTCAGTTACAAGTTATCTGAAGAATAAACATCACCTGTCACTTTTCCTTTCTATTGTGTGAGAGAGTGACAGCATCAATATATTCTCCAGATAAAGTTTATCTGACGATTGAAAAATCTGCCTTTAGTCTAGTACTATGATTATATCGTGACGTTAATTAATGTGCCAGGGTGTTTATATTATTAATTATATGAAACGAGGTTTCAACAGTATCATGTACATCATGATAATGTTAATCATGGACAAGTTCTAAGTGCCTTAACCTCTAAGACCACTGACTTTTTTAAGTGTAATTATCAATTACTTTTATGTTTCATAATGATTGTCAATTCGCCCTGATAATTTCACCAGATCGATAAATGGACATATTATAGACCATAAGGGGTTTTATTTGTTTAATACGGAACTCTAAAGAGGCTATAACCGAGTTGGTTTCATTTACGTTAAAATCAACACAATTTTAATAATTCAGTGCAGAAGAGTCCGGATATTTTAATTAGCATTTCTGCGAAAATAAACCACATGTTTTTATCAGACGGTTTTTGTGCTGTAATTAAATTAATTTTAATGTATTTCTCCTGTTACGAGTTAACTGGAAGAATTTATTTTACATCTGACAGGTTTATTTACGAATTTTTCCGTACTAATGCGGTAAAAAAGTTCTGTCGATCTATTAGATTATGTCAATTGAAGCTGCCAACTTGAAATTTGGAATTAGTTTAAATAGTGGTTGCCCTTTTTAATCTTATATTTTGCACTAAATAAATGATTACAATGAAATACTAGTTGTCAGATTTTGCCAGGCGACAATTTATTTTTGAATCAAAATGCCAAAATTACATGTACAGATGACAAATACGAATGAGTGCTACACAGTAATTTTTATTACATTCCCGACAATTTTTTTATGTATTTTTTTTATGACTATGATTTTTTGATGTTGCTTTTTTAACTTTGGTGAAAGATTTTTTAAAATCGGTCATTAGTTGTTGAGTTTATTCTTTACAAACATACAAATTATTCCTTTTTATAATATTAGTGTTGATATCATTGATTACTAATATTTTATTTCCGGAGCAAAAAGTACTGAAATGGAGAGTCACCATTTTAAAGCTAAGTTACTCGGTTAAATAGAGTTACCATATTTTGAAAGGGCTTCATCAAGTTATATAAAAACTGTGCTTTATTATGCTGCAAAGTTTTAGGTTTACTTTTTAAAATACTGAACCCAGAAACGCGAAAAGTTATCCTGTCCCTGGCTAATTACATCCGCTGTGTCGCCTGCGAAGTCGTTTTGAGCAATTATTTTACAGAGACTTTTGTTGGTGACTGTACAGATTCAAGGAAAGAAAATCTTGAAATTAAATTTGTGAGTCTGTAGGTAATACCTACCTAGGCAATACTATAATCTATAATATAAAATTGAATCGCAAAATGTGTTGGTAAGCGCATAACTCTGCAACGCCTGGACCAATTTGACCAATTCTTTTTTTTAAATTTTCTTTGAAGTTCAAAGATGGTTTTTACGGCGAGAAAAATTCAAATAATTCTCGGAAAAAAATATTTTTTTGTTAATGAAGTTTAAAATAAATTTGTTAATATAAAATAATAAATAAATATTCAAATTAGGTAATCATCGGCACGCACACTGCTATAAACACACACACCCCTTTAGTCATAAAGACACAAAACAAACGAGTCACACAATATTGTAAATTTGTCCGAGATAAAATTAGCCTATGTCCTTTCTCAAGATACATACTGCCAAATTTCACGAAGTTCGATCTAATGTTTGTGGGAGATATTATTTCACAAAAACCTTTTTGATAAATACGACGTGCATTCGGTAAACACAACGTGCATTCGGTTGACGTAAACAAGGTAATTAGCCCCACTCTCGGCCGAGCACGCCTATAAATACTCGAGCGACCATATTGACAGATCAGAAGGTGTTCGTCTGTAAGCACGGCACGACGGTGGTCTGAACTGTCTTCATCAGGTAGTACTATTCTGTTACTATGTTAGTTTTTGTGTAAACTATAAGTTAAATAATATGATAGGTAATTTATACATTATTTTGCCAATATATGGTAATTTATGAATATTATAATGATAAGATGAGATATAAAGTTAATTATGTTGCTTTATAACTAAATAAATGGCTGATGGTTAAAGACTCAATCTTCTGATATTTACTTTTTATACCCTATCTCCCACATGTTTTAACTGTGAAATAAACTAACGTACCTGCAGACAGAGTTCTTTTCGCATTTATCGATGTAAACGATTATTTTATTTTTGTGTGTGTAGTGTTTTGCAAAATTTTAATAAGTCAATAAACTTCCTTTGCAAACTGTACTTTTTAGGCACTTGAGTACATATCCCCTCTCTCAAATTAGATTAAGAGATAGATTCAATCCTATGAAAGAATACTGAAACATTTTTCCTGTTATACGGTTTTCCGTTGCTAATGCGTGTTAAAACGAGTTTTTAAGAAAAGCCTACATACACGTAAGCTTATTTTTATCACTAGCTCGATGATGTAAGAAAACATCGTGACCCGCAGGTCCCAGACTAATTCTGAGGTATGTAACAGACCTGGTTTGGCAATGGGTTCACCACCTATAACGTTTAGGGGTCCAAAGAATGTACTGGTACAACGCGGGTATTTTCAGAAATGGAATAATATCTACGTACCCCCTCGGTTATAATTTTATTTTTTATTTTATATATTTCTCTGATACTGTGATACGAGTAGGCCCAGATGTTTTTAAAATCAAGAGAGTGTTAAAAAAGTTTTCATAATAAATCGATATAACGTTCTCTCTCAAGATGTCTATCGACAAACACAAAGCACAAACAAAACAGTTTGGCACTTTCGTATTTTTATAATTATAAACATGATATCCGTTTTCAAACAAAAAGCGAAATGAGAAATTATTTAATTAATTTACAATTAAAAACAAACTTACGAAGTTACCAAAGGAGATAAGAAATAAAATCTTTTCATCCAAGATTCTGAAATTAACTTAAAACTTACAGCCTTTTTACGTTTGCAAAGCCATTGTTCAAAGGTAGGTGAACCACTTTTCATTACTTTAGTAATTTGCAATTCTCTATGTAGTCCAACCGCTTGTACACTTACACACTGCTGTTAAGAATGGCGAGCTACTTAAAAAAAGGATAGCATAATAAAATTGGTAGAGACTAAACCAGAAATAGTGTTATGGTATGATGTGGTTATGTATTTGTGCTTGAGTAACGAAATTGAATACATTAAAATATAATTTAATACACTCACGAGGGCCGGCAGAAGTCAGTATTTGTTTAGGACCTTATATTAGACACCTTTAGGTTTAACCTACTTAATACAATTTAATAAAATGATTATCTTAGGATAATTAGTTTCTGAGAATCAAATGGTTCATCTGACAAGGCACTCAAATAAAAATCCTGTTTGAAATCAAGCTCATCGAGCTCTTCAGTGCAGGTGAAATGATTAGTATGCTGCGATTTGAAATCGGTGATAGGTGGATCTATAGGTGTTTTTAACGATCACACTGGTCAAGCAAAGTTGGGCGCGATCAGACAGTAAATGGGTAATTATTTAGTGGCATTATATTACGGTCGCTTCCGTGCTTCAGAAGGCAAGTTAAATTGTTGGTCTCAATTTTCGTTGTTTTTGCGCATAATCGGAGTCGCTAAGCCATGTCAGATAGCTAGCCACTTAGCTTAACACCATCTCAAAATTCTCAGTTGGTTCGCATGGGAGATTTTAGCCTAATGTGTGAGGAAAGACCTTACGGTTTGATGATGATATTAGATATAAATAACATGGAAATGTAAAAAGTGAAAAATCGACTTCAACGAACAACACAAAAAAATACAGTAAAATTGAGAACCTCTTCCTTTTTTGAAGTCGGTTGAAAAAAAATCATCAAAATCGGTTGGCATATTGCTTATTTTAGATTTTTGTCCATTTGTCGCGTACATACTTAATGCAAATTTAAGACTATGGGTTTCTCATGGATGCCTTTGTTAGGACTGGACCAAATTGCACCAGCTTTCAAATAAAAAAGACTCATCAAAATCGCTTCACCCAACTCAAAGTTCTGAGGTAACAAACCTAAAAAAACGGTTGAAAAATAACCTTGTTTACTCGACCTACTTTGTATCCGTGTGTCGTGCGGAGGGAAACGAAACGGTCCCTAAGAGAGACTTTATCAAAACTACCTACCCCAAGTTTGCACGACCGAACCCCCATCCAAATTACAGTGCACGTATTGCAACCCCCGCCCTCTACACAGTTATAGTAACCAATATTCACTACACGACCGAGAGCCGTGAGATTCTGCAAATCTATGTGAGTTGTAATTCTCTTCTTTTTCGTTAAACAGTAAAAATTTAATAATTAAACATGGTTACATCTTATCATTATCTTATCATTGAGGAGGCCAGCGGAGGTATTCTATTTCTGAAAATAGCCACATTTCACTAAAGTAAAATAATATAATATTTTAAAATAATAACAATTTTACGCTCACGCCGAAATTATCAGTATTTTGCAAAGTTCCGTAAGTTGATTCACCTAGTACCTAAACTATACGTATTATAGTAGGTAGGTACTAGTATGTAGCTGTGTTAGCTAGGGTGAAATTTCAGTTCAATTCAGTCTTCAAATCACCATCTTGTACACATTGGGCTCGATTCTGGCTGACCAGCTAAAATTCCTAATTTTAAATTATCCTGTCCTTCTCCATAGAATACGGAAAAAAAAGGACAGAAACAAACCATAGATTGACGAGTTATGTCAAACATGTATAAACCAACAAATTTGAACCTTATGAACGTGCTTATCTGTTCACTTTTATATATGACCTTGTTACTTGGTCGTTAAAATTGCTAAACACTTGTTTTTAAATAATATGTGAATGCGTTCATAAGGTTCAATTTTGTTATTTTGACATTTGTGACCTAATAAATAAATATGGCGCTTATTTCTGTCCCTTTCCTTTCCAAAGCGGTGTAAAATAATAGAGCTAACCAAAAATTAGGAATTTTAGCTGGTCAGCCAGAAACGAGTCCACTGTCACACCAAATCGAATGCCAATCACGCAAACGTAATGTTCACTACACTTTACAGTATTTACATCTCTAAAATGTCACACATGCATAAACAAGATATATACAGGAAAATATTAAAACATTATACGTGCTTTTTACTCGCAGCATATACAACGCGTCACAGAATAAGCTCAATTTCTCATACACCCCAATTAGTATATTAATATAAAAAAATATGATGCATTTTTACTTTAGTTTTGTCTCACCAAATTTCTTTAATAAAGAGTAATAGTAGTACGGTTTCCATAGGTAGACCTATTTTTTTTAAATTAAGCTACATCACATCATTATGATAAAGTATCCTTATTCGGAAAATTTTCGAACATAATATCTAAAATAGCTGAAATCAATTAAGTAGTCGTAAGTAACAAACAAATTTCAGGAAAGTCGTAAGTAACAAACTAATTTCAGGAAATGAGCTTATTCTGTTACATATTGTATAGATACGAGTATACACTTCAGATAGGTACTATTTCTTGGAAACTTACAAAAGATTTTGGTTAAAAGATTATCCCAGAAACCAATCTCATAGCGATCTCAAATAACTACCTCTTATCTTTTAAAAGATGCCCTAGAAAGGTGGAAAGGGTCGACAAGAAAGTCATTTTGTATCTGAACATATCGAAGACGTGGGAGCTCCAATAGCTACCCAAAAAGTAATAAGATTATCTCGAAACATAATAATGATCTGATTTTCCTCAGAGGAATGAAACTAGGAGTCACTAACAAAATAGACGCGGTACGTAATACTCGTATTATGTAGGTATACATGTACTTTGTATTGTATTGAATGTTTAAAAGAATAATGTGTTGAGGAGTGCCCCGTTTCTTCTCCTCAACTATACATACCGAAGCGGTAGAGTCGCAATGACTTTCGATAAGAGGACTTACAAGTCCCTACATTGAAAAAAAACTTTTGACTTTGACTTTATGTATGTTAACCCGGGCTTGTTTCCGCAACTCGACGTCCTTTCTGCGCCTATTTTGCGTGATAGTGGGAATAGCTCTACTCTTGCCATTGCAGCTCCTCCAGGAAGCCCAGCAGCGACTTGAGGTCCTTCAAGGCTTCGGGGAGCGACCTAGGGGATCCAAGGTGCTTCGCCCGGTATTGAGCCACGCCTTCGCACTCCAGCAGCACGTGCGCAGCCGTTTCTTCTGCATCCTGCCTCTACTCGTACTATGGTTGGAGCCGATTTCCTTCAGCACAGCGCAATGCTACAGCAAAAAATTTAATTGAAAAAAAAAAGTTCAATAAAATATGTTTCTTATTAAAGACATTTAATTTTATTTCATTTTCATTGTTTGTTGTTATAGCGACAATAGAAATACAAATTCTGTCAAACTGATAGACAGACATACAGGTTTATTAATAGAGTAAATTTTACACCCTTTTGTACTGAACCCTAAAAATACAATAGGGAGCATAGTTGTGGATTTTCAGTTATAACACTTTCCGAAGCTAATATTTAATTTCAGGAAACTCCAAGTTAGAATGTTGAATAAAAATATTTGATTTACATTTTGATGTTTGCCAATCTGATGTTCGTTTCAAACAACCAAGTATAAGTATTTTCTCTAAGATTACGATTTGATTTAGTTGTTTGTAATTTACCTATTCAATTTCTAACGTTTACCGCAGGGAATCCGTCTGACAATCTCGAGAATTTAGCTGTCATTCCGATTTCGTGGTTCATGATAATTGAAACTCCAAATAAGTTGGTGAATAAGTATAATATGATTTATTGTTTCTTAATACGAAAGGAAAATACTTTTATCTCAACATTAGCAAAGCATGGTCCCAGAATTTCGATAAAAGTCCTTGAATAGGCGCACCACTCAACGAACTTTTGGACCTCTAAACGTGATGTTTAGGGGTCCAAAAATATAGGTACCTACTGGTGAAAAGAGGGTATATTTTCATCTAAAGGAATTACTCTGTCTCCTCCATCAGGGAGAAAAGGCGTAAGCATAATTAAATAAGTCATTTTGAGAAAACACATTCAAGTCCACACAAAATTTTCCATTCGTGTTAAGAAAAAAGAAAATATTGCTCGCAGACTTGCTGACATCTGGCAACATTTGGCGCTTCATTTATCAACGTCGAACGGAGAGGCGTATTATTAGCGACGACAAATGGCTCCGATCGCTTATCTATTGATTCGGACATCCACTGATCGGCATGTGTTAATATTGCCCTTCTTTGTTGGCCGAGATTATTAAGCCAGAGTTGACAGGATTTCTGGGCTATTGGGCTATATTTGATAACAGCTTGTTGGTAACAGGGTCGACTATTGCCATGCGAATTTGCTTCTTCTTCAGTGATAAAGGCTTTTCACCAAGATGTCAGTTTTGCCAATGTCCAAGTAAATAAAATAAAAATAAATAATCTCACGCCGTGTATCTCCGATGGGGTAGGCAGAGGTATTCCATTTCTGGATATACCTACCTGTTGTAGGTAGTTGATAAATAAATGTCAGTTCAACAACTGAAATGAAACACGGCGAATGCTAGACAACTCTAGCATTCGCCGCGTTTCATTGCAATCATAACATGGTGGCAGCGGAAATTAAAATAATCGCGATTTATTGCAGTAATCTATCACGAAAACGTTGAAATAACGTTTTTGAATATTTGTTTAAAATTAATTGTGATCTTGTGTATATTGCGTGTAAGGAAAGTGTAAGGTGCGATAATTAAAAATGGAGCACGCGCGTCCACCGGTGGACGGCGGTCCCGTCAGCCGGGCTGACAATTGGAAGCGGTGGAGACAACAATTTGAGCTGTTTTTAAAAGCGTCAGGAGTACATTCTGAGAAACCAGCCGTGCAAGCGAGCCTTTTGGTTAATCTTATAGGGTCGGATGGCTTTGACGTTTATCAAACGTTCGTTTTTTAAAAGGAATCGGAACGAGATGACATAAAAGTGCTCCTGAAAAAATTCGATGACTACTTCGGTACTAAAGTAAATATTACGTTACTGAGGTACACATTTTTTACACGGAGCCAAGAGGACGGTGAATCGATTCAGCAGTATTTTCACCAAATATTCTTAGGACCCCTAAACGTGATAGGTGGTGAGCCCATCGCTGGACCGGGTCTGTTTACACGTCTCAGAATTAATTCTGGGACCTGCGGGTTTCCTCACAATGTTTTCCTTCACCGTCGAGCTAGAGATAAATATGTACGTAAGTTTTGAAAAACTCATTGGTACATGCCAGGAGTATGGACACGTTGGTGCGGAACTCTGTCCACGATATGCCGAGCATCTTCCTGCAGCACCACATCTCTAGAGCATCTATCTTCCTCTTTTCCAACTCACGCACTGTCCACGTCTGTGCCGCGTACAGGAAGATTGTGAATACCAGTGTTTGGATGAGCCTGACTCTGGTTTTGGTGATGTTGCGATTCCTCCACACCAATCGAGGATGGCTACGACCGTCTGATAATGAAAAGATTCGTTGTGAACGTGTAAAATAATAAATTAAGACAGCAAGGACCAAACTTTGAAAACTATTACAGTTAAATTATTAACTTACAGTTAAATTATTACAGTTTTAATATAATGTAAGAATTTTTTTTTTAATAAAAAAAAAGGCGCTAACGAGCAGACGGGTCACCTGATGGTAAGTGACTACCGTCGCCCATGGACACCTGCAACTCAAGAGTCACAAGTGCGTTGCCGGCCTTTGAGGTGGGAGTACGCTCTCTTCTTGAAGGTTTGAAGGTCGTATCGGTCCGGAAACACCGCCGGCGACAATTTGTTCCACAGATCGGTTGTGCGAGGCAAAAAGTTTCTTGAGAATCTCACATAAACAATACTTGGTTTATGCCTAGGAGGTCTTTGATTATAACATAATTATTATGTAGGTACTGTGCGTAGTTGGTTCCTTCAAATGTACCAAATATAAATTCGTATCAGAATCCCTAGACTTACCAACTAAAGCTTTCGTATAAGTGTTTATAATAATAAGTGGAAACATTACCACACTTCCAGCACTGTGGTGATGGCTTATCATGGCAGTTATATTTTAATTCTAAGACCTACTGCTGTGTGACTAGCGGGTAGATAAGCGACACTGAAAACTTATTTGATGTTACTAACTGACCTTTAGAGACATTTGTACATGGTATTGCGATAGGGAATCTTTTGTTGAAGTCAATATTATTTACAGGTAATTATAGAGGGTATTCCTGCATGGAATACTTCGGCTAACCGATACGGAGTGAGGTTTTTTTAGTTTATTGTTGATGGTATTTTTTTTTGGAAGGCAATTTTAAACCTATGTTCCATTCTAGATTTTTTTGGCATCAACATTACATTTCTCTTTTGTCATCAATCATTTATGTGTATTTTTGTGGGCCTCTATTTACACACGTTTATTTAGCTACACAGGCACAGCGTCCAATGGGGGTATTAAACAACTAATAAACCTATTCAAATACATAATAAACACCTAGACACAAAAATAACACATACATATGTATAACTATATAAAACCGGACAAGTGCGAGTTGGACTCGGGCACGAAGGGTTATATCTATAAAAACGGCAATAATTCACGTTTGGTGTATGCGAACACTGTTAAATATTTATTTTTCTGTCTTTTAGTATTTGTTGCTGTAGCGGCAACAGAAATACATTATACACAAACAACGGCCTAACTATAATGGTTCATGAGATACAACTTGTTGACAGACGGACGGATGGACAGCGGAGTCTTAGTAATAGGGTCCCGTTTTACATTTTGTAAGAAACATTGTTGGAAAGTCGCTATCATCTCCGCTCTTTTCTCTCTTATATAGCAACTATTCAACGCGATCTCAGAACGCTCCTGCGGTTTGTTAATCTTTTAATGGAATTAACCCGCGCCAAGCGATGTCACTAGCAAAATAGCGGAGCGCAGAATTAGTGAGGCGCTGGAAGTGACTGAATAAAATGATAATGTTATATAAGAGTATGTAAGAAAAATAGGATTAACATAGAAGGAAAAGAAGAAAACATAATTTTATTCTTGTTGTTTTCTAACAAAAAAGTTCAAACATGCTTTGCATAAACCCTCAGTACCGCACTAAAACGCCACGTTGGTGGTTTTTATTTATTTTAACGCAATTTTTATTGGGTACAGAGCTTGTATTGTTAATATACAGGGTGGTTTCATCAAATTAGGTATATTTTCTTAATATAATTGTGTACCTATCGTAATTTCGATAATTTAAAAAAAAAGTTTTGGGGTGTCAATTGGTAGGCAGAACTAATTGGGTGTTTTAGACTACTTTCACATTTTTCACCAGTGTATTTACGAACTCCTAAACATGACAGGTGGTGACCCATCTGCCACGTTTTCTAAGACGCCGCACTCCGGGCTGGGTTCCTCACGATGTTTTCGTTTATCGCCGCGTCGAGCTTTATGAATAGTAGGTATGTAACTAAGATTTTCAAATATTATGTATCATGATGTATAAAGTATACACCAGGGCCGCATACGTAAGAGGCAGCTCAATTGTAATAATATCTTCCGATAGAGTATTTGACTGTCTAGTGAAATGAGGTACTTTTTATGATATGTAAAAACGAAAATTTACGATGAAAAATGTACTGAGTATTGAGTTGTGACATCATCATTTTTAGTACTTTATTGATTATTTTAAAATTTTCTATAGTTGTAAAAAGCCAATCGTAATGCACTTAAGAGGTGATAATCTTTTTAATTAACTAAAAACTCGCAATTTAATTTCGATACAGTCAAATAGCCAATTGTTAAGATACCTACCTACGTTAATTCTAAGCAATTCTCAAGCCACTTCCAGCAGATCTAACCCCAAACCTCTCCTAGTAGATTGTTTCGTTCCTTGCATAATTACTTAGCTTTTGTTACTTAATTATGGTACGAGAGAACGAGGTTTTTAGCACAATGAGATGAACAGAAAACGGGCTGATTTATGCTTTCTGCCTTTCGTCGGGAAAGAATGTTAACAGGACCATTCCGCTAAGTAGATTTCAGTTAATGGGAAAATAAAACAGTCTTAGTTTATTGGCTACAAATTAACGTAATTTCTGTTCAGCAAGTGTCATTTGGCACTCGGGAGCTCTCCGGAATGAGCTGTTAAGGGTTAATCGATAAAATGAATCGATTAAGCATAAAATACATTGCGGACGAAATGAGGTTGTTTATTATCTTATTTATTTTGGCATTTTATTGTTTTGGTCGATGGAGAGGTAACTTTATATAGGGTTATGTTAAAACCTGAGCTATTCTGTAGTGACATCAGTTTGCTGAGGCGATGATTTTTGAGTTGCACGTGGCCATTGGCGACGGTAGTCACTTACCATCAGGTTACCTGCTCGTTTGCACCCCTATACAATAAAAAAAAAAACTTTATAGACATTGTCTGAAAATATTACACTACTTCTTAATTCACGGTATGTGTCAAGTAGAACATCGACCGATATATTGATTGTACTCGCGATCACGTGATAAATATTTTTCCTACAGGAACGGACTCGCAAGAGTGAAATCTTGGGTAACATCTAGTGATGAATATGATCAGATTTAAAAAAGTTCATCGGCCTAGAATTGAACCCAAGCCTGTTGCAAAAAAGGCGAACTCACTTCTGACAGGTCTATCACTGGTGAATAATATCCTACTGATCCTACTAATATTATAAACGCGAAAGTTTGTATGTATGGATATATTATGGATGTTTGTTCCTCTTTCACGCAAAAACTAATTAACGGATTTTGATGTAACTCTACAGTTATCAGAATAACACATAGGCTACACATCAGAATAACACATAGGCTATATTTTATCCCCGTATTCCCACGGGAACGGGGACTACGCTGGTGAAACCGTGGGGCGCTGCTAGTACCTAATAATTATCAGAAAATAACAGAGTACCCATCTAGAATAATGAATCATTTCACGTCTTTGATGGCTTCGTGACACGAAACTTCAAAAGCAATTAAGAATTTACTGACAATTTTCACTAATTTGACTTCATTTGAATTTAGTTTTAACTCGATTAATATAATTTCAGAAAGACACTGCCAGTAATAAGTCTGGAGCTTTATAAATCTTCGTGAATGTAACAAATAAAATTGTGTTTTATATTAAACTAAATAATAGAAGTGATAGCCCTTACGGTTAAAGAGCCGGCCGAAAATCATGAGGCTCGGGTTCGAATCCTGGCATGTACCAATGAGTTTTTCAAAAACTTACGTACATATTTATCACAAGCTCGACGGTGAAGGAAAACATCGTGAGAAAACCTGCAGGTCTCAGAATTAATTCTCAGACATGTGTAAATAGACTTGGTCCGGCGATGTGCTCACCACCTATCACGTTTAGGGGTCCAATGTATCTCGTGAAATGTGGGTATATCCAGTAATGGAATACCTCTGCCTACCCCCTCGGGGATGAAAGGCGTGAGATTATATTATTATTATTATATATTTATATATATTAAATAATATAATAATAGTTGTAAGTTGAAGAAATAAATAAAATTAATAAATACGTATTTTTATTATATTTTGTTTTTATTTCTTCATATTATATGGGGAGATTACATTAATTATAAGAAAAAAGCTATTAGGTATAAGTTACACTGTGTGCTTCTCTTCACTACATAGTTTAAAACAAAGTCGCTTTCTCTGCCCCTATATCCCTATGTCCCTATGTATGCTTAAATCTCTAAAACAACGCAACGGATTTTGATGCGGTTTTTTTAATAGATAGAGTGATTCAAGAGGAAGGTTTTAGTATTAGCATTGCACCCGTGCGAAACCGGGGCGGGTCGCTAGTACTAAATATAAATAAAAACCTAATTTATGAATATAAAATCACGCCGTATCTCCGAAAGTATAGCTGAAGTATATTTTTTGTTAAGAACCCACTTTATTAATTTAAGTACCAACAACTATTGTGATGTTAAAATTATGAAGCTTTATAAAGAAAATCATCTACTTAAACAAACTTCACTTTTTGTTATATTTTAGAAGTAGCACCTTGTAGGGTTTCTGTAGGCCTTCCTACCCTCAGGCATACGCTTTGAGAGTTAGTGTTGTAACCTGTTGCTTTATCGATGTTTACAAATTTAAATGTCAAAGGAACTCTGATAATTAAAAATTGACAAATTTAGGTTGTACCAGTTAATGATTCATTAAGTTTGAAATACCTTTTTGACATTTAGTACTCGGTACATAGAAAAATCTGTGAATCTTCTAGAGCAGGGTTTCTTAATTTGGGGTACATGAACCCCCAGGGGTTCGCCAATCGATGGTGGGGGTTTGCAACATAACGCGTTTGACCAACGCGCTCACAGCTCTTTAGCAGAATGAACCCGCTATAAGCATAATAGCTTTCCATTCTTCAAGTTGAGCTACTAGCGGAACTCTTGTTAGCTCGTTAAAGTTATGTTCCGCACCATCTGGCAACATTGCTAAAACATCTTGAGTGACACGTGTTGCGCGTCAGTGGTTGACTAGTGAATACATAATAACCAGAATATTTTATTTCTGAATCGCTAAGAGCAGGGATAGGCTTAAGTTTAAAGAGCCTGCTTCACATGATGATAATCAGTGAGGCTCTGGTTCGAATCCTGGCATGTATCAATGAGTTTTTCAAAAACTTACGTACATATTTGTCAATTGCTCGACCGTGAAGGAAAACATCGCGAGGAAACGCAGGTCCTAGAATTAAGTCTGAGACATGTGTAAACTGACCCGGTCCGGCGCTGGGCTCACCACCTATCACGTTTAGGGGTCTAAAGAAAATATCGTGAAAAGTGGGTATATCCACAAAAGGAATACCTCTGCCTACTCCTTCGGGGATTTAAAGGCGTGAGATTATTTATTTTTTATTTATTTGAATCGTTAATAATTTTATTTCGATTCACGAAATTTCTTATCTTTGAATCGGTCGACTGTAACGAGGGGTTAACCAACCGTTGTATAATTTGGAAGATTAAACACCAAACAATACATTGATTGTTATTATAAGTTATAGTCTTTTCTAAACGCAATAAACATCCGTAGGGCTCGATTCCATTTGTTTTTATCGCGGTAACTATAATAATTCAATAATATTCAAAATATTGGCAACGAGACAAAGGATATATAAACGCAATTATAAAACAACAATATGCGACTTGTAAAGTAAAATTGAATCTATCCTAATAATCCTACGAATCAAAAATAGAGCTACTAAGAAATACAAGTCACAGCGTGACAAAAAAAAAGCCTGACCCAAAATCGATATTTCTGCCTATCGACGTTTTCCCATCACTAATTGAAATATGTAATAATGTTATAAAAGAACTTAAGACTTAGGGACCAGGGTAACAAGCGCTGCTGGCTGTAATCTTAGTTGTACAACTTTACATATTAAACTTTAGGTCCGTACCTTTATTAATGGCTTTATGAGCGTAACTTACGCATATATGTACACACCCTGAGATTGTATCTTTATTAGTGTAAGAAACGTTATGTAAGCTATTATGTCCAAGCATGAGGCTACCTTACAAAGGCTAGTAAGATTGTTTCAAAGATAGTTATACTGTCTTTGTATCCGGGCTTATTTACATTTACCTATCTTCTTATGATGGGTCTACAAGAAACTGGCAGCTAGTTTATAATTATAGCCGTAAACTAGCTTAACTAGCGATAAAGCGGGGTTTTACTCGCACTACTGGGGAATAATGTAGTGTATTGTACCTACAAAGTTAGGCTAAGGTTCATCAAATACAAATATTAAACTTACCTGATATTGTCATATAAAATTAATATAATTTGAAATGATTCAACTTGGGAATTCTGTTTGGGATCAGACCAAAATAAATCAACACGTAGATTTAGTTTGTCACTAGCGAGCTCCCTGTAGGTATGTATTTATCGTATTCTGTTTATTCCCGTTCCTGTGGGATTTTCGAAAAATCCTTTGTTAGTGCTTACTTATGTCATTTGCGCAAAATTTGCTACGTACCCATTGACCGACCTGGGTGTCGGCTGACTGACTGATTGGCTTAATCAGTCAATCAGCCGACACCCAGTCAGGCAGTTTCTTCTTTTCTTTTATATATATAGATAGATAAACGAAACAAAACACCCCCCGCGTTATCTTAAAATTCAGACAGTGTAAGGCCTTAAGCTTTGAAGTTCGCTAAACCCGTATTACTTAAGATTGAACAAAAATCTATCTATTACGTCCCGAGTGGCTGTCTAAAATAAAAGCTAATTCTCTATTTCATGGCCAGAGTCGTAAAACAGAAACGAAACTGGAGCTCAGACCAATCAATCCTCTAATTTTATTTCAGGTTCAGTCTAATACAGGGCCGGCTTAAGTGGGATATTGAAATGAGGCAAAAAAACATCCTACAGCTGATGGACCATTTACTTTTTAATTAAGCTCTTGATTATTTTTCACCTGTTTTCAGAAAGTGCCTTATTAAAATGGTTTATGAGTTTATGGTTGTATTTGTAATTATTGTAAATGAATGTATATTTTCATTGTAAATAAATGTTTATTAATTTACAAACAAAAATATACAAACATAAACTCCCTCATAAACATGAGGGAGAGTAAAACTCTTAATTTTTTACCACCCTCGCCCTGCGGTTCCACCCGCATCTATGAAACGAATATCGATATATTTATTTCGATATAGTTTTTCATATTTTGTTGATTTTATATTTTTTCCCCTAAACGTTTTGGTGAGCCCATCGCCGGACCGGGTCTGTTTACACATGTTTCAGAATTAATTTTGGGACCTGCGGATTTCCTCACGATGATTTCCTTCACCGTCGAACTAGTAATAAATATGTACGTAAGTTTTTGAAAAACTCATTGGTACATGCCAGGATTTGAACCCGAGCCTCACTGATTTTCATCATGTGAAGCCAGGCTCTTTAACCGCAAAGCTATCACTGTTCTTCATTGTTGTTAGAGTCATTTGTCACTGGAAATAGATAATTATTATTTTTGTGATAGGGCCCTATACTAACCTACATACGCCCCTGCTCCGTCCACGGCAAATGAAGAGCTCAGAATGGCTCTCGATTTCAGATCGCTCTCTTGGACCCGGGTCGAATTAATTTTGCCCCAGCACGCGATCCCGCCAGTATTACAAATTCTTCTTAATTAGAGAGATGAGCTTTTTATTCGAGTACTTTTAAAAGGCACGATGTGTATTCATCTTTATTGTCAACAGTTATTTTAGAACGTGGTCTTCGGAAGAAGGGGAAATCCAAAGAGGTTGGAGAAAAATCTTTGAAAGATACACTTTTTCTATAAACAACTTTGGGGAACCTTTAACCACATAAAACCTTCAGAAAACGAATAGAATGTGTTAAGCGCAGTGATAGCCTTACGGTTAAAGAGTATGCCGAAAATCAGTGAGGCTCGGGTTCGAATCCTGGCATGTACCAATTCATTCCCACCACAAAGTCATTACCACACCACCAGTGTCTATAAAGCGCTGGTCGCGTAATAAATCTACATTTACACTACAATATCAGCGATAAGACCACCCATTGTACTTTGGTTAATATTGTGTGTTTTTGGTAAAAAATAAATAAGGTAAACGCAGCTATTACCGACCCCCTTAAGCAAGTTTTGAAATTGATTATTAGAATTAAGGGTAGTGGTTGCACACACACCAGATTTTTTTATTTTATATTTAAATATAGATTGTATATTTTATATTTATATTTTCATTTGTTTATAAATATCATGTTTTCATTGAAAAAATAATCAAAGGATTGTTGAAGTCAATTGTTTCTATTACCGACCCATCCGAAACGCTTTGAAGCTATTACCGATTTTTATGAATCTAACACCGACCGTAAGTAAATAAAGCATACTTTTTTTCACAGAATACCTACCTACACGTTCGATTCTCAAAATAACTTAAACCCTTTTTCTTATTTGCCAAAAAGCCTATAATTTTTTTCGAACTTCTTAAGTTTAGCGCAGCCGAAGGTGAGGGTTGACTGTCGCAATGACGTTGCAATGTTGCAACAAGTTGCAATGACGGTTCCGCGCGTGTACTTAAATAACTATTTTTAATTCAGTTGCGAAAAAATTAAGCAATTTAATAAAATAATAAAAATACAATAAACTCAACTAACATTTTTGGAAAATCGCGCCAACCGTAAAATATTAAAAGCAGAGGTTTTTTTTTGTTTTCTTCACCCATTCTGGGTAGGCAAAGGGAACTTTACATACAGCCAAGTCTTCAGTAGATTTTTTTATGGTTATGAAATGAAAATGAAATTTAATGACATTAAATTAAATTAAACCTAACCTAACTCATTGAATCAAATCATTATATTGAAACAAATTAGTAGCTTTACTTGTAGACATTACATAACGTTAATCAAAAAATACCAATTAATCGGTATAGAATCGGTGATAGCTTCTCTTTGTTGCAATTACCGATTCATATGGATCGTTAATTAGTGTTAAATAAAAAAATGAACAAATTTTTTACCGAGCCACGAAAAATAATCGATATTAATTGTAATATATTTCCCCATCCGTTTTAAAACAATAATTTATTGATTTAGTCCTAAACTATAAAAAAATACACCATTTTCATATAAATACGAAGAAAACTCTAAGTAGTTTCTTTCATATCCCACGTCTAAATGTTTAATAATGCGTGGCAGTTTATCGCGGAAAAACAAGTTTATAATATAACATGGTGTATGTCGCTAATAGATGCTTATAATTTTAGAATACTTAAGATTGAAATGGTGTTATAAAAACTTGTTTAATTATTATAAGCATTAACGAAAAAGGGAAAAAATAAAGAATAACCTCTCAGCCATTGCCGATCCATGGGTCGGTAATGACTGCACTACTAAAATGCATTGCAGCTATTGCCGTTTTATTTTAATTTCAAAAATACTTTTTAAAATCCCATAAAACACAATAATTTAGTTGCGAAATGTGGAATATACAAATAAAGGAATATGTTGAGTTATTCAGAATAAACTTAACATAAATATTTATATATAAAATATCTTAAGCAAAAAATTTGAGTACTTAACTGAGGAAGTAAGGGTTAGTATGACACGATCGGCGCACTCGCTACGTTCACAGAAACTAACGTATTTGGTCACATTCCCGTGTACCTACGTACACTAACACCAGTAAATTAATTAGGAAACATACAAACATGTGTTTATATTATACTCTCTTGTGACTCAAATCGTTAAAAAATAAGAATAAGCTGAATGGGTCGGCAATACCTGCAGATTTTCGATGGGTCGTTGATAGCTGCGTTTACCTTAGTTGTTGTATTGTACCACTATTATGTATAAAAAAAATATATGTTTGTGACAAAGAAACTCAAAACGAGAACGGGAACTACGCAGGTGAAATCGCGCAGAACAGCTACGATCAAACAAACACGATTCCAATACCAATTGTAAATTTCTCTTGGGTTAAATGTTCTCTACAAGAAATTTAACTCAACTTTACTTAAGTACTTAAGCGAGGGTTTGCGTTGATAGCAGTCAGGACATTTCTTTTTACACAGAAAATATTAAAGACTAATAGCGCCCCGTGGTTTCACACTCGTAGTTCCCGTCCCCGTGGGAATACTGGGATAAAGCCTATGTGCTATTCTGATGTATAAGCTATATAACTGTTAAGTTTCATTAAAATCCGTTAGGTAGTTTTTGCGTGAAAGAGGAGCAAACATTATACATCTATTCATACAAACTTTCGGGATTATAATATTAAGTAGGATGATACCACGCCATGAAAAGAATGTGCAAAGGCTTGAAGCTTCGTTGCAGTCAATTCATTATTTATTTATTTTTCTTTATCTTATCTTGTTTAAAAAGATTCTCTATCCTGTGTAAAAAATGTTGCCATTTCAAAGTTTACGTTGGACTTTTCTTTAATATTTTCCTGTCTACCATTCGGGATTAAACGTCAATCAAGAAAAAAAAATTAAAACTGAGCTGTTCGCTGTTTGATGTTGAAGGATATTCTTAAGGGAATTTAACTTGATTATTTAAGGAGCAGTCACGCAGATTGAATGACTTTAGACGAAAACCATAAAAAATGTATTAGAAACTAGTTTTATGTTGCTGACCTTAAGATGTAGTCCCTATGGATATTGCAAGATACTTGTCTAGAGGTCGCATCGTGTGTACGTCAAACTAAAAAATTATATCACACACACATCACATTTGTGCATCGATCGATCACTTACGAAACTAGATAGGCCACATATAAAATCACAGTGAAATAAATGCAATATATTGAAATATACATCACTAATTACTTCCTCATGAATGGGGAAAGACCCTTAGCAACAGAATAAGTAATAGCCTTAGCTCAGCAGTGGGCTGTTACAAAAAGTGGAGATACCAGTTTTTCTGTTCCCATGTTCAAAATTTAAAAATCCCTTTCTAGTTGTGCAAAACTTCATGCTTCTAAACCTAATGGTTTTGGTTGTGTATTGATCGATCGGCAGCCAGTCCTTTTCTATATTGTTTTTTCTTTTCTTTTTCTTTCTTTTTTGATATAAATATATTTTTTTATATTGTTAACAGTACTCAACTCGTGCTTTACGAGTAGGTACACACCTTCACCAGTCGTAACCATGCCATCGTTATTAGTAAAATCGACGTGGTCACATCAAACGTACTAGTCTATACTTACATAGTTTTGAATGGAACTGACTCAGTACAAATTGGCCTAAAAGGAATCCTGGCGGAAATTGTCAGAACGCCCGGCAGAATACGTCTAAATATCATCATCATCAACCCGTAACAGCCCACTGCTGAGCTAAGGGTCTTTCCTCACCCATGAGGAAGTATGGGCTATAATCTCCCACGCGAGCCCACCGCGGATTGGGAGATGGTGTTAAGCTAGTGGCCACTTAACAGTCAGAATTTTTCAAGCCACCCAAGGGTATCTGACATGGCTTAACGACTTATATTGTGCGTAAACACAACGAAAACCGGGACCAACAATTTAACGTGCCTTCCGAAACACGGAAGCGCTCGTAATATAAATGCCACTAGTCGGTCACCCATCCACTGACTGACCGCACCCAACTTTGCTTAACCAGTGTGATCGTTACAAACACACTGGCACCGCAGGGCTACGAGCGCTTCAAAAGTCAGACATATTCTATTTTTGTGACGTCACTCACCCAGTAACACGACCTATATAACTACAAAACATTTATTGAAATCGATGACAACTAGTGACGTTAATAAAAACAACATACATATACCTACTCAGATTTGGGTAAAAATATAAAAATATATACCGTTACCTCGGCAAAAAAATATTCTAAAAATATGACAACTTCCGTGAGCCTATTTATAAATAAAACAGAAATCCAATTTGGATTATAATCAAAGTAAGAAAAAAATTCATAAAAAGCTTACCCTTTACGAGAAATGTTTAAAAAATGGGAAAAATTTTCTTTTTATGGAAAATGCCTTTTGCGTCAAACGAAAGATTAATTAAACCATTTATATTAATTATTAGACTTTCGTTTGGATATAAGAGATTTTGATCTCTTATTTCTTCATTGGTATTTTTTTGGAAATACATAAGTTTTTTTTTATAAGAGAAAAGGAGGCAAACGAGCAGACGGGTCACCTGATGGTAAGTGACTATCGTCGTCCATGGACATCTGCAACTCAAGAGTCACAACTGCGTTGCCGGCCTTTGAGGTGGGAGTAGGGGCGAGGGAGGAGGGGGAAGGGGTGCAGGGACTTGGGGGAAGGGGCCTCCGGCTACCTCACTCACTCAACGAAATGCAATGCAAGTATTGCTTTACGTTGGTTTTCTGTAAGGTCGTGGTATCACTCCGGTCGAGCCGGCCCAAGCGTGCCGAAGCAGGGCTCTCCCACGTAGAAAAGCCAAGTATAGCTATCTATGGATATGAAAAATCAAAGTGAAGATTTTTTAAGAAATTGTCAATCGCGGCAACCCTGTGTGCTAGATAATTATGTTCCTTTCAACACGGAAATACAAGGAGCAGGTTTTAAGATTAAAATCAATAAAGTAAAATAAATATGCTGAGGGATAGGCAGAAGTAGTCCATTCCTGGGAATACCCACTTTTCACCAGTAAATAGCCTTGTGAGCTGGAGAACGCGGGTTCGATTCCCACTCGGGCCAACATTTGTGTGAATGAACATGTCTGTTGGCTTCGTGTCTTGGTGTTTCATATTTATGTAGGTATGTTTATCAGTTGTTTACTATAATCCCAAAGTAGGCAGAATTTTAAGGCGTGTGTGATTTTTTTACTAATTTATTTTAATTAATCACTCAGACTATTGTATTTGAAGTCTTCCTGACATTAATTTTGAATAATGACTGTAGCACGATAAATCGTCACCAAACGTTCAAAAGGTACAAATTTGACCACAAATAAAATTAACATTCAACAACCAAAACACCTGTTACGTTGCAAACTTTGTTCTAAAACTGGCCATGCAGAACTTTTACTGTCCAAACTTGCATACATAAACATTGACAGGCCTAAACCTTCAAAACCCAACTCTATTATGGAACTGTAAAGTCCACTTTCAGTTGTAATTATCAGAGCTATGGTCCGGTCTGATAACAAGGGCAAATTAGCATAGAAACCAACAAGGGGATGATTTTCGTAGATTTATGACCATTAGTTTCGATCAAAATAAAGCAAATGCCCAAACATTTGCTTTATTTTGATCGAAACTAATGATCATTGTTGCACGCGATAACGGATGATTTGTAAGTTTGGTACTTACTTTAGTTTCAACTAGAAGTTCTGCGCGATTTTAACCGCGTAGTTCCCGTTGCCGTGGGAATAAAATACAGCCTATGTTACTCAGGGATATTCTAGATTTCATTGGTGAAATAATTTTTAAAATCGGTCTAGTAATTTTTGAGATTATTCGTTACAAACATACAAATCTTTCCTTTTTATAATACCTATTAGTATAGTATATAAATAAAATTATAGAAGTATAGATATAGATTAGTACAGATAACGGAATTCGTTGCTCTCAAATGTCTGCAATGAAGATTAGTTAAAATGTGCCATCGATTAAAAACCAATAGATACACCTGAGTATATACATATCTATAGACACATACAGACTATAGCAGGTAGTGGTCGGGGATACTATAATAATAATAATAATAATAAATTGTGTAATACAGTTCACACACGGTTATTCTATAAACGTAAACATACTTAAATAAATACGTTATTAAACACCCAGAAACGGTGGTTCGAAGCGAGAATCGAACCCGCGACCTCCGACTGAGAAGGCAGGGTCACTCCCAACTGATGCAAAAGGCCCGTCACTACCTAGTACTTATAAATCTTTGGTACAGTCCAGAGCACATGGATCTTTACACTTGTAGTGCGAGTCTAACCTCTGAGGCGATTCACAAAACTCGCAGGTATCGCAAGAGGCAAATGGAGTCTTAATTAACCCTGACGCTACTGTTTTGCAACCCGGTCGAATGGCGGCAGGCCATTCATCAAAAGTGCTTTCAAAAAGGCTAGGCGTTATTAAAAATTACGAAAATCTTTTGCAGTACATATATTAATTAAACTAGGCTGACCCTAAATAGGGACAAGGCGTGAAGACAATAAGTTACAAAGGCAGACCGCCTAGTTGTCATATAATAGAAATCTGTCAAAATAAATGCATGCCAAATCTGTCTTAGATACACATGAATTTGGGTAAGACTGAAGCGAATATTAATATGCAATTTTTAATTCTTCCAAACGGCATTCTTTGTTAACTCATCTATTAGAGAATTTTTTTTTCTTCAACGATGAATAAAACACAGAGGTAGAGAACGCGTGGTATGTAAAGAGAATGTAAAGAATAAAATTCTGAACCGATATAGAATGTCGAATCTTCATATCTGAAATATTTGTCAAACAAAAGCTACTATAGGTATTTCAGAGATGTTCGGAACTAAAATGTGAAATTTCATATTATCACAAAGAAGCAGAATAAAGAATAAGTAAGTGAGAATAATTCATATGTAAATTCGTGCCTTTTCTCTGAGAAGATTTGAATGCCGCAGTGCAGTTCTTCTAGGTAGTTATATGTACTATCGACAAACGCTAAGCCTTACCTATACATTTAGAAGAATTGTCGCTTGAAAGCTTAAGTTTTTAATACCCCGACCCCAATTAGAGTTAAAAATAAATATATAAATAATTATTTAGAAGTATTCCATTACTGGATATACCCACATTTCACGAGATATATTGGACCTCTAAACGTGATAGGTGGTGAGCCCATCGCCGGAGCGAGTCTATTTACACATGTCTCAGAATTAATTCTGAGACCTGCGGGTTTCCTCACGATGTTTTCCTTCACCGTCAAGCTAGTGATAAATATGTACGTAAGTTTTTGAAAAACTCATTGGTACAAGCCAGGATTCGAACCCGAGCCTCACTGATTTTCGGCCGGCTCTTTAACCGTAAGGCTATCACTGCTAATTAGAGTTAAGCAACCAGAAATCAGTAACACCGTCTTTTTTCCATTCCGATTCATTCATCGACGCTAAATGGTCATAAAAATGAAAGAAACCCTTTTTTGTAATTGTAATTGTAACAATAAGAAAGGACATTGTAGTGGGAAAAGATAGCTGCTGGCGAAAATGACACTTATTGTGTATCAGGCAGAACTTTTACTGATAGTACATCATCATCATCATCAACCCGTAAGAGCCCATTGCTGACATAAGGGTCTTTCCTCACACATGAGGAAGTATGGGCTATAATCTCCTTCCCGAGCCCACCGCGGATTGGGAGATGGTGTTAAGCTAGTGGCCATTTATCAGTCAGAATTTTTCAAGCCACCCAAGGGTATCTCACATGGCTTAACGACTTCCATTGTGCGTAAACACAACAAAAACCGGGACCAACAATTTAACGTGCCTTCCGAAACACGGAAGCAGCTCAGATAGATCATAACTAAGAAAATTCTGTCTCCAAAGCATGCAGCAAACGCAACCTTTCAATTCTGTTTTTGAAAGGCCTTCTGGTGTATCTGTAAAAATAATTGGCTCTCCGCGACTCTTTCATATTTATTTGGAAAAAAGCCCGTTTTTAGGGGATGCTTGTTTACATCGTATGGAATATATTCGCAGTTTCAAGTTTGTGTGTTGAATGTGTACACTTCCTGATGAATGAGTGAACGAATGGTTGAGTGAGCCAGTGTGGTATTTCCATAGACATATTAAATATGTCTATGGGATTTCGCAAGTACTCGTATAAGAATGTATCCTGTACGTATCCTGTTTATTGCTCCCAAGGGAATTTTGAAAAATCCTTTCTTAGCAGATGTTTATATTGTATAAGGAATCTACGCGCAAAATTTAATGTTTTAAGTTGTTATAAGTTTAAAATATTTTACGACGAGTGAGTCGGTGTTGCTTTACTTGTATAATATACCTAAATAATATTTTTTTCATAAGACTGTGAAAGTTTGCAAATATTTGCCGTAAGAAGAGAACTTTTATTTATCAATTAATTTCAAAAAAATATGTTTTTGTAGTATGTTACCTAGGATCTGAATTTCCGATTTGAATGATTCTTTTTTTATAAGCTGGTGCTTCGTGGTCCCATTTGGTCCAGTTCTGACAATGTCATCCATGAAAAAACCATATAAGTTGTAGTAGTTTTTTTACTATTTAGAGTTCTATGTTATTCTGGAAAATATTTGTATATGTAATACTCATAATCTGTCTTGAAGCCTGGAGAAGCTTCTTACTTATAGTACTCATTTCTACATCACTTTTCCCATTTCACATAAATACAAAATATAACTACGTATTCTCCGAAGCAATTGCTCTTGTATTCCTAGAAAAACGAATTGGTATTAAGTTCATCATCCATAAGAGTTGGATATGCTTCAAACTGAAAATTGCAATGTACCCGTAAATTTTTCTTGGGCTCTCACTGAAATATTCAAAGTAAAATTACCCATTACCTTGTTTGAAGACAACGGCTATGGAATGGTAGGCAACCGCTCCATTTTTTACCTCACAAAGGGGACCGATGGCCCATTGGCCCATTAAAATTTCGTTATTGTTGCTTAGTAATTTTTCTTTATTTGCGTGGATTTTAAGAATGGATTTTCCCCATTTGCCCCGCACTTTGCATTAAGAAAGCCCTTTGGAAATTACGAATCATTATTTATGTTCTATTTGATGGAGTTTTTATTGTGTTTTTTATTAGTGGTTATAAAACAAAAATTGCTGTAATGGAGCAAGGAATAATTTTATAATGTGGTCAGAATAATTTATTTGTCTCTTAATTTATTTTTTTGTAATGTATTTTGCGTAGAGGTTATTCAAACTTGCTTATAATTACAGTAAAGATGCATAGACTCCTTGTGTCCCTCAATTTTTTATTATAGCAGTGAGCTGTTACTAGATGGCATAGATGTGTATTCTGTAACTGCATCTTTTTAATAATATAAGTGGACTTTCGTCTACTCTCTGAGTTGATCTCTGATCAAGCTCTTTCAAAGCCTCGAAGGCTTTGAAAGTACTGTGGCAGATGTTGCCTTGCAAGGAAACCTCTCATACGACGTACAAGTATGCGACTTATATTTTTCTTAGGCTAATTGGCTGATCATGTATGTTCCCGTTCCCGTGGGAATACAGGGCTAAAATATAGTATATGTATTATTCTGATGTATAAGCTATATAACTGTAAAGTTTCATCAAAATCCGTCCAGTAGTTTTTGCGTGAAAGAGGAATAAACATCCATACATCCGTACATACAAACTTTCGCGTTTATAATATTAAGTAGGATAGGATATATACCATTATCTTAAATTGATTCTTCGTCCCTAAGCTTTGTTACTCCGCTTAACTTATTACCAAGAATTGTAGTTTAATCTGAATTGTAGGTTACTCTATTGCCTAGATCTAGCTACGTCGTAGCTGCGTCTAAGACCTAGGCTGGTTTGGCCTGGCTGTCATTCTAACCACGCGACCTGTAATTTGCCGAACGGAAACGTTATCAAACTGCGCTTCCTGTTCTAATCCCTGTCCAGACTATGAGACATTCCGACATTGAAATAAGTTGCCAATAGTTTTCCTTAATGAAGTAGGTATTGATTAAATCAATATCGTTTTTGAAATCGAATTTTGATTTATTAAACGAAACGAACATTACCTTCCGTAACCGACGAGTAAAATGCATCTTAATTAATCTGTCAGAGATAGACAAATTAGGAAGATATTAAAGATCTTTAGGGTTATTATAGTATGCCTCCCCTTTCCGTCCACCCATCTCTCTGTCAGGGGCTGTATGTCTAGAACCATAGCTAGAATAGAGTTTGTCTGTCATTTACAGTTTGCTCGTCAGCAACAGAAGGAAAACAATGATTTACATATTTTCAGTGCCTTCAATTCGCAGTCGAATTTCGTTTCTGAATTCAAAATTGGATTAGAAAAATTTTATTTATTCCAATTCAGAATATACTAACACATCACTATCGTCTTTATTTATTCTTTCAGTAAATACACCAGTAATTTTTTTTTTTCAAAATTAAAAATAATTTAAACTGTGTTTACCTACCTACATACCATATACTTACAACCTACTAAATATAAAAATTCGATTTTATTTTTATAGTTCTATGACATTATAAATTTAAAACTTTATCACTTATGAAAAAGTGAACTTCATCCTTTCAATCTGATAAAAAAAACAAATTTTAATCATCATCACAACTCCATCCACTGGACATCGCAGAAACTATTGTAACTCACAAATTTATATTTCCAAGGCCTCTGAGGTATTAAAATGGAAAACTCTGGCCGTAAAACCAATTGTCGCTGCGCAGTCAAAACTAATGGGGCTAATAGAAATAAAGTGCCATAATCTGAACACCCTTATTCAGAATTCGGTCCACGTAAGACGGTGAGTCAGCAAAAATGCCTCAACCCTCTGCGGGGTCCCAAAGAGCTTGCTGCAATTGATGTACGTATGAATTTCGGTCTAAACCGCCACTATCTCAGTCTCGATAGGGTTAAAATATTTGATTTTCGCTGGTTTATAATGTAGAGTTTTTAAAGAAATTGCTATGGTGTTACTATAAGATTTTATTTAAACGTAATTATTTATTGCCCTGTTCAATTTTCCAGATATATGTAAATGCATAATTATACTTTTTTCTTGTAGGACACAATTTACGCGCGTTTATTCAGCCCCAAACTAGGCAGAGCTTGTACTATGGGCACTAAACTACTGATAAACACCCAGACACGAAGCCAACAGATATGTTCATGCAAACGTTGTTTACATGAAATAAAAACCTAATCAAATAATAAAGAAAAAATATTGCTGAAATAATTAAACAACAGGTAAGTACTTTAATATTTCAAAGTATTTTGTCCAACATGGAACCTAAACGGAAAATAACAAATAATATGTAAGCCCGAAAGACAAACTTACAGGCAATCACTAGTACCTAATTCAATAAATAAGCCAAGCAAAATTGATTCTAAAAACACGGCCGACCGCCAAACTCTTATATCCCCAGTTCTAAATAAAACGCGCAAGGGGCGGCCTGCGAAAAATCACTCCATTCCGGCTCAAACCGGTAAAACATAACCCTAATACAAGCTTCTTCCAGACGACATTCCGGGCATTTTCTCTGTCCAGATTGACACCGTTCCAAACAATCGAGGGCAGTATGCTTTAATCTGGGCAATAAATTTCTTTTATCTCCCCGCCTCGGGGTTCCAAGACGTTTTCTTCCCAGAAAAGGGAATTCTTTTGGAAAACGAGTCCTGTACCCCGTACCCTGCTTTTGTCAAATGGTTCTAAGTCACAAGAGAAAGTTTCGGAAGGTTTACGAAGTTTAACCAACGTTATATAAGTATATTTTTACATTGTTTTGAGGCATGTGTAACACTACTCTTTCTGGCAATGGGCTTATAGCAACTGTAACTTTAAGGGTCCCAAAACAAATTAAAAAATTATATCGAATCAGGAATGGGATAACTCTGTTGATCCCCGGGGTTACGCCCCTTAATTTTGTATATATATTTTTTTAAATGGATACTACATAACTAACAGAACACAACAAAAATCATACATATATGTGTTAAACATAAACTTTACATCAATAATAAGAGAGAAGATCGGAGTGACTTGATGGAATAAGTACCTAAATTGTAAATGTAGGACGGTATTAATTTACTTTTACATCCAAGTCCACAAAAATATAGATGTTTTTAGTTATAACCTTATGTTTTTGCGACAAAACTATATATTTACTGTATCTTTTGCTTGGTGTGATGTCGCAGCCGTAATGAAAAACGATGTTTTCTCAGATATGTTTGTGGCTTGACGCCGACAATTATAATATATTTCTTTTGGCTAAATTTTAATTGAAGCGTTGTTAAATTGTAATAGAATTGAGAAAAAAATTGTTATATTTCAATTTGACGTAAGCGAAGGGTGGATTCACACAATTATCAAGTTCAAAAACAAAAGTTACATGAACACTACACAGGATATCGCAGTCATGTGTCAAAGTATCCACTAAATTTAAAATGTTTCTCTTAAACTAAATTAAATTGAATTTACCACCATAAGCAATAAGATGTGTAGCCAATTAGCTACCCATCTATGTTTTTAAGGTAGTCCCTCTGCCAACAAACTGTCTTGCAGTTTGTCGGAAGAACTTTATTTAAAAAAAAATCGGTTTGTTTTTTGTTCGGTGCATAAAAGTAAGTCAGCAATTATTTTTAACTGGTCGGGTCCCGTTGGCCTTACTTGCATTTAGCCTTGGCGAGCAGAGTACCTTAGTTGTATTTTGTCCGGGTAGCAAAATGCCTACTTATTTATTTATTTATTTATTGCACATTGTAACACAGCAAGAGTATGTACAGACCCTGTCAGGGTGTAGCAATCTAATCTGAGTATAAATAATTTTAGCATTTATAAACTCTTTTACTGTATAGTAGCTTTTATGTATTATTATCTTTTTAAGTTTGCTTTTAAATGCTAAACTTGGTCTTTGTTTAACAGTTGACGTCTTCCGGCTGATGATAGTATTTAATTTATCTTCTATGTACCTTACATGGCGTTCTATCGTAATTACATATTTAAATGGCTTTAGAAAGAGTTTTTCAAATGAGGATCCGTAACGTTTTTAGTTGAGAATGCAGATTTATAGAGCTAAGAAATCCTTAACATACAGGACAAAAATTGACAAAGTTATGACCGAATTCCTAGCGAAGTTCACCGAGTAGCCGCCGCGGTAGCTTCGCCCTCATTGTGACGTCATCACGGTCCCGCGATCATTGAGTGCCGGCCGGCCGGCCGTACTTGGTTCCCTCACAGTGACGTACACGCTCTCGCGATCATCGAGTATGTTTATTATTTAATATCTTCGTAAGTAATGGTCCGATTTGGATAATTCAAAAAGAGATATCATTCTTATATCATAAAGAATAACGTGGATAATATTTCTAATGGATTTGCTATAACTGTACTGATCCTCATTACCACAGGAACTGGAAAAATACAGGTTCCTCGTGGATCTTGCACTTTTTCCATTATTAGGGGTTGTCACTATTTTATTTCTTTTATCCGTATTAAACATCATATCTATATAAACTTACTTCTTTCATATAAAATCATAGTCTTCTCCAATATTTTCTTTGGTCTTCCCTTCTTCCTAATATTTTCCAAATTAATATTGAAAACTCTTCTAACAATATTACTCTCATCCGCATTAGCCTGCGCACACTTTGACATATCTATTCAGTTATACTATCTATGATGTGAATGTGTTATCATAAAAGTTATAGCCGTTTATCTTGACAACAACAAAAATACCGTCTAATATTTTATTGTCAACTTTTATGCAAATAAAAATATTTACATTTAGATTGAAATTCTGCTGATAGGCTCGAAATATTCGAATTTCAAAATTTTGCGACGCATGCTTTTAAAACAAATTGGTAGGCAATGAACACGGACAATACAGTGCACTTTCTAAAATAACAATAGGAACTAACAGGTTTGCTTATGCATGAGGCTGTCAGTAAAAATATTTATTTATATATATATTATTATAGTTGGAAAACTGAAAACCATAAAATTACGCTACCAGCCAGGTAAAAAGAATTGTAACTTTTTTTTCAGTCGTTGTAGATTTCAGCAGCGTAAGTCCTAAGTGCTAGGACCCCGTGTGGTCTTAAACGGTTACAGTAATAAAAAAAACTACCACCTTTTATCCCTGAGGGGGTAGGTATTCAATTTCTAGATATACCCACTTTTCACGAGATATTCTTTGGATCCCTAAACGTGATAGGTGGTGAGCCCATCGCCGGAGCGGGTCTGTTATACAGCCTCAGAATTAATTCTGAGACCTTCGGGTTTCCTCAAGATGTTTTTCTTCACCGTCGAGCCAGTGATGAATATGTACGTAGGTAAGTTTAGGTTCAAGGTTACAGCTCAATTCAAATACTGAACATCAATTTACCGACAGTAGGTTTATATCATGAAGACAATTATTTTATAAGTCCTATTCCCCAACTATGTAGTGAAAAAATTGAGAAAGGTATGCTGAGATGGTTTGGCCGTGTCGAGAAAATGAATGACGAACGATTGACGAAAAAAGTGTATAAGGCGAGTGTGAATGAAAGTGTGGGAAGGGGTAGACCTAGGAGGACGTTTCGAGACCAAATTGGGGACGTCTTGAAAAAAGGCCAGGTCAAGAGTACCCTAAACCGAAGAGCATGTATGAAAGGAATAATGAAAGTGGACGAAGCGAAACAAGTATGTAAGGATCGTAGCAAGTGGAAAGAAGTGGTCTCTGCCTACCCCTACGGGAAAGAGGCGTGATTATATCTATGTATGTATGTATTCCCGAACTAATGTGTACAATGCGTATCTCCTATTAAAACTTATTTCTCTCTAAGCAGCCGAAAAAGTTTCGAGTGACATATCACTCCCAACTGAATAATTGATCGTTTTACTCCAAAAAACTTTTCGAGAACTTTCGAAAAACATTTCGCAGCGACGAAACGAAATGTATCTTCATTGTGTTGCTGAAACTATGAAACATAGTGACATAAATCAATTTCGTAGAACGTGTTGGGCTAAGGGATGGAAAGACTTATATAATCTTTGGGCTGCTGTGTTTGAAAATGGTGAACCTTAATACAAGGACACAAAATTTATATTTGCTTAAAACAACATTGTAGATTCTGTCCCAAAAAGGGTCACTATAATGACTGGTCTTACGGCAAAGCCTTAGTGATAAGGTATGAAATAGTTATCTTGGTGATTCAAGTGATTTTCAGGGTTTATTCTGACTGAATTTCAAGAATACAATACGGAAATTCTATCCACTTTATTCACAGGAATATTTCCAATGTTCCAACGATTTAAATCTATGAGAGGTCACTGTATAGGTGTCCGAAGGCACCACCTGTGGCGTGGTTCGACTTAGGGGTGCATATGTCACACTATCGGCGGTGACCAATTTAAGAGGGATTTCTATGGGGTCCTAGAATTAATTCTGAGGCAAGTATAACAGCCCCGCCAGTGACGGACTCACCACCTATCACGTTAGGGGTCCAAAGGTTATACTGATGATATGTGGATACCTACTACCTGAAATGGAATACCTCTGCCTTCCCTCTCGCGGATAAAAGGCGTGAAATTGTTTATATTTTCACTTTGTCTCCTTCACGAAAAACAGAGTAAGTCCTTAATGAAACACCAAAACCTTAAAAGTTTTAAATTTCTTATTGCACCTGTCAGGTTTATGGTTTGTTATACTGCTGAAAAGTAGGTATTTCCAGGACTGGAATACTTCTGCCTACTCCCTCAGGGATGAAAGGTGTAAGCATTTACATAAAGGTATATTATTATTATACCGATGAAAACTGATCAAAATTATTGGTTTCACTCATTTTATACAGAAATGAAGTATTAAATAAGCTGGCATTTATCAGTTATATTAATATTAGGTAAACTTCATCTTATAATGTAACTTTTTATAAATGTAAGTCTATACTTTATCACGTTTATAATCGTTACATAAAGGTACCATATTCCTAAGGTTTTCATGAAAAGCAAGTTACATTTAAACATTAATATTTTATTGATAGGTATATTCCAAGTCGGCCAATGTAAAATAAATGTAAAGTACCTGTTGTAAGTATTCTGCCCTAAAAAACTAAAACTAATTAACTGCGATGATTTCACCACTTGTTAAATATAGGGGGAAAGAAGGTACAAAAAAAATTTAAAATTTTAATAACTTCTTTCTATTCCTTCGTGAAAAGGTGCGGGTATTTTTTGTTTATATTATAATCTGTATATATGTATAGAAGGAAACCGAGGCTGACCCTGACTGACTGATCTGTCAAGGCACAGTCTAAATGGCTGGTTATAGGCACCTAAAATTTTCTATTGACGTTCCCTTAGTAGCGTAGGCATCCGCAAATAAAGTATCTTTTAAAATTCCTCTGAGACCAGGAATAAACAGGTTTTGCGCAGGCATCAACGCTAGCCATCCGCTATTTACAACATAAAAGATCTTTTCTCCGCTGTTTCCAGTCACAAATACCTCACAAAACACGAAAAAGGTTCAGAACGAAGGAGAGTCAAACAATCATCCATAATTAATTATCTCCCAACAAAAAACTCCTATCGAAATCATTCAAAAAGTTCCTTTTTTAAATCTCCTAAACAAACAACCCGGACGAGGCAGTGGATCCGGAAATAAGACAAACATCAAAATTGTCGTATTCGGATCGAAACGCCCATTTCCATAATAGCAGATTCCACTTCATTACTCTAAGCCCTCAAGTCACTGAATCATGGCGGATGGAAAATAAAGACGATTATGGTTCGATATCAGGAATGAAATGTATTTATTTGTAGATAAAAAAACAAGACTTGATTTTTTTTTCATTTTCAAATCCCGACGGGGGCGTACGAATGAGTTTTTCAAAAACTTACGTCAGTCGGGCTCTAAGAATGTTTTTTTTTTTTATATAATGGCACGCATTTTGCCAATGTCAAGTAATTCAGTTTTTATTAAGTCTAAAGTTTACAAACACTCAGTGTCTTCACTGCTTTCAACATTGCTCCCTTGCTTAACAACAAGTAAAGTGAAAGCACTTTTACTAAAGACTTCGTTGGGACTTCTTGAGGCAATCCAAAAATGCCCATCCCTCGAATTTTATCGAATTTACCATTCACTGCACACTTTCACGGACACTTGCCACATATTATACTATCACTAATGTGAGTCAAAACCCGAAATATACAGCAAAAGGTAAAATTAGACAAAAAAAATTGACGTCCCGTTTCGGATTCCCGCCAAGAATGTTTATCAGTTTTCAAGTTTGACTCTATAATACTGCGTGCAGTAAAGTCTAAATTAATTATCAAAGTACATAATAATATATCGTATCTCCGAACTTATGAAAGATGTGTGCATGCAATTATAAACCTTAGGTGGTAAACATTTTCAGACCGCGACTGTATGTATTTATCACTAGCTCGACGTTGAAGGAAAATATTGTCAGGCCATATAATCACGTTCAGGGGTCCTAAAAATATGTTTATGAAAAGTGTTACCAGGAATACCTCATAAATAAATGCGCAAGCAAATTCTTTTCAACCGACTTCAAAAAAAGAGGAGGTCCTCAATTCGACACTTTCTTATGTTTGTTACTTTAGAACTTTCGACTGCGTGAACCGATTTGGATAATTGTGGTGTTATTTCTATTTTATTCAGTTCTGAGATCCATGAGAGAACCTTAATAATATGTAAGTTCAAGTCGGTTTCTTTACTCCTATTAAGTCTTACAATCATAAATTATTTAATTCAAATAGTTTTGCTTTGATGAAATTTGACTGCGTGACCTATAATACACTCGGCGGCAAAAAATCGCACCTTTGAAAAACCACTTTTAATCCCATTTAGAATCAATGATGATGGGACTATTAGGTATCATTTTATAGGTCTAATCATCAACATTCAGAAAATCATACCTACTTCAGTCTTGCTAGGTCATAAAAAAAGAAGTGATTGCAAAAGAAGAAGAAAAAGTTTGTTGACAAAGAATTAAAGTAAGACAAAAAAATGCTTAAAAATTACTTAAAACCTAGTTTTACCCCCCCCCCCCCCCTTTTTATACCTCTAAAAGGTAGCGCAACTAGCGGCCCCTTTATAAAGTAATTATGCATTATTTTTCTATAACGTCGTTATTTGGGTAAAATGTTTTTTTTTATGGCATAAATGATTGTTAATTTTAATGTCGCTAAATTAATGTTTAAAATGATACTTAATAGTCCCATCACCATAGATTCTAAATGTGATTAAAAGTGGTTTAAAGTATTATTTTCCGAAGGTGCGATTTTTTTGACGCCGAGTGTATTTATATTATTTTTTGGTGAACTTCGTTTAGTCCCAAATACAATTCGCTGTAGTCTTTATTATGTAACGTAGTCCACGTGAGTTTGATCCCTTATTTGTAAAATGAATCTTTAGGATGTTTCGATTGATAGGTACATCAAAATAGCTTCTTTCAGTGTTGAACGAGGTTACGAATTTGATATAAATACGACCATTAGTCGACTTTGCATTCGCTACTACGTACTTTTTTTTTTATAAGAGAAGGGGGCAAACGAGCAAACGGGTCACCTGATGGTAAGTGACTATCGTCGCCGCCCATGGACTGGACACCTGCAACTCAAGAGTCACAACTGCGTTGCCGGCCTTTGAGGTGGGAATAGTGGGAGAGGGGAGGGGAGGGGGGGGGGGCTCCGGTTACCTCACTCACTCAACGAAATGCAATGCATGACTTTACGCTGGTTTTCTGTGAGGCCGTGGTATCACTCCGGTCGAGCCCTCCCACGTACAAACTTATTTACTAAATCGTGATTTTTATATTTGTGTCTATGTTTATAGGTACCTAATATATGATCACGCCTTTGGGGGTCGACTTCTCAGCTTTTTGGAACCCTAAATTAAAATTCAAAATTTTAATCATTTATTTTCTGTAGGTATCGAAAATACACTTTGACTCTTTCTAAGCGTGGCATGTTAGGTGAGTCCATCACAGGGTGTTGTTACACATACCTTAGAATCATTTCTGGGACCTGCCTCTTTTCTCACGATGTTTTCCGTTGGCACCGAGCCAGTCATAAGTATGTACGTAACTTTTTGGGTAACTCAAGTTTGGTAAATGCCCTCCATGATTCGAACCCCAGCCCCGCGGAAGAAAGGCAGGCTCACTAAGCACATTGGTATCACTGTCTATACTTTTTTTGTAATAGATACTAGCTGTTGCTCGTGACTCCGTTTGAAACAATGTAGGATGAAAATAGCAATTTTAAGCGTAAACGGTAACAGACAGAATTACTTTCGAATTTATTATATTAGTAGGGGTAAATAATAAAAGCGTTATTAACAGGCAAAAAATAATGTTTTCTTTAGTTATTTGGGTCTTCAAAATACTAGCTAGTAAACCTTTTAGAAGCCAAGACGACAGAAGTCTTCATCTTGCTTCTACCAGATTACAAGATAAAATGCTTGTATTTATAAAAGTGCATCCCTAGCCGTGATTGTAGCTAGGATAACATACTTTATTACCCCTGAGTAGGGCTGCCACACGTCCGGATTTGATCCGGATAATCCCTTAAAAATGAAATTGACTTTTATAAATTCATACATCTCCTTATCAATAGTTGTTTATAGAGTCAAAGTGTTTTTTTAGTTTAAATTGTATGTTTGTAGAGAATAATATCTGTAAATAGTGATCTGTATTAAAAAAAATACACTGGTAGAATGATTTGACGCTAGTGAAACTGGCGGGCGTAGCTAATATTTTATATTTCTTAGAGCTCCATATACCATAAGTAACAGAATAAGTGCAACTCCTGAAATTAATTTGTTCCGTATCGATTTCAGCTATTTTAGTGTGTATTTTTTTTTCCGAAACATAAATTTTCCTACCTGAATTTAGTGGTACCTATGGAAACTACTATTATTGCTCTTTTTTTAAGAAATTTGGTTAGACAAAACTAAAGTACGAAATCATCCTATTTTTTATATTAATATACTAATTGGGGTGTATAAAGAATTGCGTTTTAACTGTGACGAGTTGTATAATTCAATTCAAATAATTTATTTATAATTATGTCTATGAGTAAATAAAAATACACTTAATAACGTCAATAGTCTAATAACAAGGGACACTAAACTCATCCATGAATGTTGGCTAAATATAAATGGCATGCTTTCTCCACCGATGACTATCTGGTTAAAAATACAGTAAGCGAAAAGAATCAAAGTCAAAGTCAAAATGTTTTATTCAAAATAGGAACTTACAAGTCCACTTATTAAACGTCATTTCAACTCAAACGCTTCAGCATGTATGGTTGAGGAGAAGAAGTGGGGCAAGAAACTCCTCAACACAATATTCTTTTAATCAATTTTTACTTAATTAATACTAATTTGGGTTACATAATTTCGTTTGTTTTTCGCTATCGTATTGCGCTGGACTGGAGGAAATCTGTTCCAAGAATAAGCAACAAACTCAATGACAGCTCTTTATAACGTCAGTTGATATACGCCGTACAGTATACGTAAAGTATGTCCTTTTAGTATTAAGATTAAACCCAGTTAATTGCATAGCAGTGCAATTCGCGGACACTAATCAGTAACTAACTGCTGGTTACTTAAGGATGATGATGATCCCTTCTATATTGAGACAAAACTTTCAATAGTTTATCAATGTAACTTGGTGTTTAAGCTTTATGTGAAATCTTATCTAATATATTATAAATTTAAAAAATAATAATTTTAGCAGTGATAGCCTTACGGTTAAAGAGCCCGCTCTCTTGGTGTTAATCAGTGAGACTCGGGTTCAAATCCTGGCAGGTACCAATGAGTTTTTCAAAACATACGTAGGTACATATTCATCACTTGCTCGACGGTGAAGGAAAACATCGTGAGGAAACCCTCAAAATTAATTCTGTGGCATACGTAACAGACCCGGTCCGGCGATGGGCATACAACCTATCACGTTTAGGTGTCGAATGTTCTCGTGAAAAGTGGGTATTTCTAGCTCTGGCTACCCCCTGGTCTGGGAGAAAAGGCATGAGATTATGTGTCGGGGAATCAGCAACGCCATCTATTATGATAACTAGAACTTATGAGCCATTACGCAGCAACGCCCGTCTAGTATAAGAAGATGGATCTAATCGTTGTCAGTGTTACTATTTTTAATTAATTGGATTAAAGTGTCAAGTTCATTTTTTTAAAGATAAAATTTTAGTTTTCATTGAATAAACTTGAAAGTGTCCGGCATGTTTAGCAGAAGTTGGCATCCCTACCCTACAGGGTGTCTCGTAGAATTAAATTACTTATGTGAGAACGTGCACGTTCGTGTAGATTTAATTGAATGAAAATTTACTTTTAGAAATGTAGGTTAACATGCGTCATTTGAGAATGGAGTCGGGGCATTAATAAAATTAATGAAGAATTCTGTTTTGTTCAGTCAAGGGCCCATGAAGCTTTATAAATAAATAAATAAATTGTGAGACATAATTTACACACGGTTATTCAGTCCCAAACTAGGCAGAGCCTGTACTATCATCACTACATAGTATAAAACAAAGTCGCTTTCTCTGTCCCTATATCCCTATGTCCCTTTGTATGCTTAAATCTTTAAAACTACGCAACGGATTTTGATGCGGTTTTTTTAATAGATAGAGTGATTCAAGAGGAAGGTTTTAGTGTTAGCATTGCACCCGTGCGAAGCCGGGGCGGGTCGCTAGTATGTACTAAACAACTGATAGACACACTTAAATAAATATTAAACACCCAGACACGAAGCCAACAGACATGTTCATGAACACAAACGTTGCAAGTGTTACAAGCTCTGCTCTTGACTGTACCTATCAGCACTGAAATCCTACTAATATTATAAACGCGAAAGTTTGTAAGTATGGATGTATGGATATTTGTTGCTCTTTCACGCAAAAACTACTGAACGAAACTTTACAGCTATGTTGCTTATACATCAAAATAACACATAGGCTATATTTTATTCCCGTATTCCACGGGAACGGGAACTACGCAGGTGAAACCACGTAGTTCCCGTTCCTGAAATGCTAGCAGTTAAATAAATAAAAAATATAAAAAACTCTCGCCTTTTATCCCTGAGGGGGTAGGCATATGTATTCCATTTCTGGATATACCCACTTTTCACGAGATATTCTTGGACCCCTAAATTTAATATGATAGGTTCACCATCGCCGGACCGGGTCTGTTACACATACCTCAGAATCAATTCTGGGATCTGCGGGTTTCTTGACCGTCGAGCTAGTGATAATAAATATGTACGTAAGCTGTTTTGAAAAACTCATTAGTACATGCCAGGATTCGAACCCGAGCTTCATTGATTGTCATCAAGTGAAGCAGGCTATTTATTATATTTTTATTTTTATTTAAAAAGACATCCCACCCAAAAACATCGAGACACGTTATCCAAAATCTATTGGAACTAATTGTTTTTAAAAACGTTTGCGATTCCGAGCTTTCGGAGAGTTCGAAAAAAATTCATCTAATAAAATTCCTATCTTGCAATCATGCAATATTGAGTTGAGTATCAATATCAACAAAGCCCCAGTATGGAAGCGAAGAGCGAGCGAACCTGGCATACTCAGCATTATTTACAAGCTCAGCTTGAATACCAACTTTATCGTATGTTCATCATGTTTCGTTACAAATTTTACGTTAGGTCAATAATTTAACCTATCAAGCATCCATCTACCACGAAATCGTATTGTATCGTGATTTTTCGACTTGCTGTCAAGTTTGAAAAGTCATGTCTATCAATTAATTAATGATGTATTCGTAACGAATACATCCGACAGAGAACCAAAGTTATCGACATATAGCTCAAAGAATTAGCAAGCTGAAGTGGCAGTGGGCCGGCCATATCTCGCGAAGAACCGACAACCGTTGGGGTTCTGGAGTGGAGACCGCGACTCGGTAATCGTAGTGTAAGACGCCCTCCGGCCAGATGGGATGACGATCTGCGAAAGGCTGCAGGCTGATGCTGGATGCGTCGAGCTGAAGAAAAGCGCTATGGCGCTCATTAGGAAAGGCCTATGTCCAGCAGTGGATAAATTTTAATGTAGGCTGATGATGATGATGATGATGAACCTACTGAATAAATAAGGTACGCACCAACTAGGAGGTCGTGAAGATAGTTCTTCTAGAACTGGTTTCTGTTAAATTTATGCACTGTGGTTGACGATTGCAAATATTGCTGCAATCGTAAATTCTACTCTGTTTCTGGCAGAAGTAATATCTTAACACCTGAATTTGTATGTTAAAGTCTCATTTTTAATTCCGTGGAACTCTGACATTTCAAAAGTTATCAAGTAAGTATATAGCGGTTGGAAAAAGAATAAAAAACCCCTTAAAAGTAAACAGAAAGAAAGGGCCCAAAAACCTTGTTGCTACTAAAATGATAACTCTCAGAATTCCGTGGAATTGAAATTCAAACTACTTGTATACAATAAGATTTTCTACAGCTCCTTTCTGCAGCCGTACCACCTAAGTTTAACAATGGAACATCCTTACACAATTAAAACTTCTGATCTCTATGCGCAGATGTCCTAATTAAAATCTCAAACTTCAAATTCAACGTTATATTGTAAAGAAATACCATTTCACGCTCTCTGATATTCAAAGATTTTTTTTTATGTTTGGACAACATTTGAATAACACATTTTATTTACAAAATATTTAGCTGGCTTTAATTTGTTTCCTTTCTTTTATTTTTATTTTTGTTTCTAACTTATGAGCTGCAAAATTTTGTCATGTTGTATGCATACGTTTTGGTTAAGTGGCTTGATCTGCCAGTGTCTATTTTATATTGAACTTTATTGTCACTTTCTGTTTTGTGCAACTTCACTATCACTACATAGTATAAAGCAAAGTCGCTTTCTCTGTCCCTATATCCATATGTCCCTATGTATGCTTAAATCTTTAAAACTACGCGACGGAGTTTGATGCGGTTTTTTTAATAGATAGAGTGATACAAGAGGAAGGTTTTGGTATTAGCATTGCAAATAAATAAAGATCTTACTGCTGTACAGTTCTGTTCGTAAAAGATTTGCGTTTTTGTCATTTTCGCCTACCACATTGTTGCTAGCAACAATCGTCTATCCAGCTGTTTTATTCTCTCTGCCAACAACACATAAATCAGTTAAGTCGACTCGGCGCCGGCAAATTTCCCGGCGACCGACGCCATTTCGGTCGTGATTTCGCGCCAATCGAGCTCATTAACGTGTCGTCTGTCCCTGTCTGCTCGTTGGATTTGAGTGAAACGGTCTATTAAGGGATTTGCGATTTTGATGAGCAATGTAGTTTTGGGTGTGGAGGTAAGAATAAGATAATATTATTATGAAATTATTCGGTGTTGTACGGTTGAGTGATTTCATTAGCGAGTTAGTCGTGTATCTAAATATTATTTTTAGGGTTCCGTACTCAAAGAGTAAAAACGGGACCCTATTACTAAGACTTCACTGTCCGTCCGTCTATCCGTCCGTCTGTCTGCCTTTCAATTCCATCACCATTTCCATCTCAAGAACCGCGATAGCCAGACAGTTGAAATTTTCACTAATTATGTATTTCAGTTGCCGCTACAACAACAAATACCTACTAAAAACTAAAGAAAAAAAAAATACAACAAACTTGTTTTTTTGCAGTTTTTATAATAATGGTACGGAACCCTTCGTGCGCGAGTCTGACTCGCACTTGGCCGGATTTTATACTAAACTCCGTTTGCGTAAAGTTTAGGGTATAGCGTGTTCTTGGTGTGTCAACCTATGTCCTTTCTCAAAGTTTAAACTCAAAGTTGCATTTAGAGCAGTGATAGCCATACGGTTATAGAGCCCGATTCTCATGATGATAATCAGTGAGGCTCGGGTTCAAATCCTCGCATGTACCAGTGAGTTAATCAATCTTACGTACATATTCACCACTAGCTCGACGGTGAATCAAAACATCGTGAGGAAACCCACAAGTCTCAGAATTATTCTGAGACATGTGTAACAGACCCGGTCCGGCGATGGGCTCACCACACGTTTAGGGGTCAAATATTCTCGTGAAAAGTGGGTACTACCAGAAATGGAATACCTCTGCCTACCCCCTCGGGGATAAAAGGCGTGAGATTATTTTATATTATCTGCTACGGTTCAATTTAAAATCGTTATTTTTAAATCCTGAGCCTTCCTTGTTACTGAACCAATCAACGTTGTATGGTTTTTTATCAAAATGCAATTTTCGTCCCGCCATTCATGACGGAATTGATAAATTAATCTCGATGAGCAATAACGATAAAACATATTGGGTTTTCGAAAATTTATGGAAAATATTTTTATACAGTTAACGGAAACAAGATCAAAAACTTCACTTCTCAGCTGCAATGTACTTTTTTATATTCTAGGAAATGTAGGAGGTATCATTAGGATTTATCAATAAATTTCAGCAGTATAATATAATAAAAATCGCAATGGAAATTGAAATAAAAATGCTTACGCCTTATCCCCGAGAGGGTCAGAGAGGTATTCCAGTTTTGGAACAGAGAGGTATTCCACTTTTCATCAGTATATTCCTTAAACCTTACAAGTTTAAGCCTTTCGTTGGACCGGGATATCTAAACTAGCCTCAGAATCGATTCTAGGGCCAGCTTATTTTCTCAAGATGTTTTTCTTCGCCGTCGATTTAGTGATTGTAGGTATTTTTTTACATCATAAAGTTGAGCCATCCATCAGTTAGTCCATCTTGCTCAGTATCGACTACTTACTCGATTTCAGCTATTTTTAATATGTGTAAATTTTTTCCGAAGAATTAATAAGCATAGCCGAATTTAGTGCTACCTATGGAAATGGTGCTATTATTGCTCTTTATTTAAGAAAATTAGTTAGACACAACTAAAGTTAAAGGCATTTATTGTGGCGTATGTGGAATTGCGCATATTCTGTTACGCGTTGTATTTATCAAATCCAAATTTGAGGTTCACAAGTCTAGCAGTTGAAGCAAAGCGTTGATAGTTCTGTCCGGACATTTCTCTTTAGATGTTTAAATAGATTTACTTTATTTATAAAACAAAATAGTTTCGAAACCTTTCAACCTACTGTATTCCCACAGCATTCATCAAACCGAAACTATCCATAGGCCGGTCCTATAGTCCATTTTATTCCCTAGACAGAAATTCGTATCTCTCAAACATAAAGGGTAAGCCCCCAAACCACTAGGGATGCCCCAACATGTCAGGATAGTCAGCATAGTCGCACTCCCCTGGTATATTGCTTGCAGGATGTACCTTACTATCGAGAGCGGATCCAGGGGAGGTCATGGGGGGGTCATCACACTAGGTATTCACCTACAGGGTTTATTAAAATGTATCTACACTCATTAGTTATGTACACAACTAGTATAAATAGGGGTAGCCTATTAAAGGAGGTCAGATCCGATCACCGATCACATTCGATGTCGACTCTCGACACCAGCAACATCTTCTCATTTCTGCAACCTCATCTCCCTCGACATTGATTAGTGGCAATCAATATCGCTGCCACTAACCCTGGCCTGTGTTTAAAGGTCGACCGCTGATCATTTTTTCTCGACCGCTTTTACACCTAAACAACGGATTTTAAAAACTCTTGCACCAGAGGAAAGCTACATCATCAGCGAGTTGCATAGGCTATACAGGGTGACTTTTTTTACCGTCTGGAAAAAAAAGTGGTGTGATAGGTAAGTGTAATAGATTCATTTGGTAATGTTAATGAAAAAAAATTTTTTTTTTTTTAATTTTGTTCTTACTTAAACTAATATACATTACTTAATTGTAGTCAATAATACACACTGAGATATTTGAAACAGTATTTTGAAAAGAAACAGGCTCGTAGCTTCCATTTATGCGCAATCTACCTACAACCGCCAGCTGCGCGTAGTACTGTGCGTAATTTTTTAGATTTTGTAAATTGCATTAAACATGACTATATTAACAATTAATCTCGTGTATAACTTCGGCTCTAGATACCTTATACGTCATATTTTTTTCCAGACGGTAAAAAAAAACATCCAGTATTTTATGCCCACATTCCCACGGGAACGGAAACTACGTGGATGAAATCGTAAGGCACTGCTAGTTTCATTGATAAATTTATTACTTAATATAAATGCCAAAGACATACGCGAACTACATGCATAATACGGCTATTTTCTGTGTTTTTATTTTGGATAGAGTACCCGAAACCGACGAGCTTGTATGAACCGATTGATGAATGTGGATGAGGCACGTGAGGTATGCCAGGATCGTAGCAGGTGGCGGGCTGTTGTCTTTGCCTACCCCTTCGGGAAAAAGGCGTCAGCATATGTATATATGATTATTTTAGATTTATTATTGGCATCTAATTGCAGACCGTCGTCGCATCTGAACCTTAACTATGTGAAAATGCCTTAAGATTTGTATTTGCGATCGTAGTGAGTATTTTTTATCAAACTACCACAGACTTCACATGGATTAACTTTCCCATCAAAAACCATGCCGTAATTTGCAGAGCAGTCTATCAAAAATCTATGGCGATTACACAAATCGAGGCATATTAAATCATCTGTGAATCGTCAAACAGGTCATCAGGCCATCTGGGGTCTCATTGTCTATTTAGAAATTGTCACCGCAATCGTCTTCATTTTGACATACGTTGCTTCTTCCGTACATCTGTCAATTTGCAGTCAGTAAAAGAAAAGCAAGCACTGATCGCATAACAAATGTCAAATAAAGACGATTATAATTATAAATAGACAATAAGGCCGCTGTTTGGAGACTTTACCAATGCGAGTAGTACGTGAGACCGGCAGCTACTGAAGCATCCTTGTAGGTTCTGAGTGAACTCGAATTCTTCTCTTTATCTCTCGCAGCATAAAGGGGGCTCACAATTCACTAGAGAGGTCCCAAGTTTATCAAGTGCGATATATTAGTTGGTTCAGCTGGGTCTGTTGCTGTAAGTACAATTTATTGGTTGATATTTAGTTACAATAATATGAATGTATGGAGAACTGATTAGTTTGTGTAGATAACAAAAATATATATGAGTATATTATGCACATTTAGGTATCTTCAACAGGGTTGGCTGCTGCTTCTGCACAAAATTTTTACTAGTATATTTATTGCACTTAAAACAGGACATTCTAGTAAGTTCATTTCCGGAACAGGATGCTGTTACATATAGCTCAGAACCAATTTTGGGACCTGCGGGTTTCATTAACTAGTTTTTTCAAATTCACCAGACAAAATTTAATTTTAGCAATTTTAAGAAGATACCGATAAATTTATATCCATAAACATAATAAATTTAGAGTTTTGTGTTGTCTTAAATGATTTATTATATAAAATTATGTTGGTACGTTTCCGAGCATTCGCTTCTGAAAAGTAAGACGTTTTCCTTTGTACATAAGTATTGTGTTTCAGCCCAAGTTAAAGGCGATTTCTCACATTTAATTCTACAAAAGTTATATATTTTTTTCAGTTTTTAAAATCACAGAATTAAATTATAAAGACAAAACTTAGTTATCAACCTTTTAATTGAGCACAATGTACACCGATTACTGAGTGAAGACTGTCTTAGGCCCGTAGTATGGAACGATCCTTAAACAACAAAATTCCAATTTTGACTGTAGGAAATTAAATGAAAAGGAAGCAGGTAATTGCAATAACTATCAATAACTGGACCTTAATCATTAACCCCTTAATGGAGTAAAAACTTTTTGATTTGTAACTGGGAAGATAATTAGTCTTGTTAAAATTTTCCGTCGCTCATGACTTGACCACACACCTCTCCAGAGGCAAAGCGCGTTTGTCACTGTCACTGTATCCCGCTGTTATGATTTGAACAATTCCCGAATAGAGACTTATCTTGAGAATCTCCCCGTCGCTTAGTTGTCGGCTTTTAACTACTATTTCCGTCTAGCAAACTAATGGTATCATTTATGTAGCGTTTAGCATAGTCTGAGTGAGTGTTGATTTAAACATAACCTCAATCATATAATTACTGGTCGAATTTTCGCGGGGTTTTTGTTTGACAGCTCGTCGTATCGTCGTCGACAGGATAGGATAAGGTTGAAGTAAGAAGGGGGTTCCCCATATCCATCTGTTTGACATAGCATCCTCTAAATGAACATCGACGATCAAATTTATTTTAAGTCTCTCGATTTCAAACTGTGTAACTGGGTTATTGAATTTTTTATTCTTTCTTTTTATATAATATAGGAAGTTTATGTATAAGTTTTGTACCAAAACTATTTTTAGTTTTTATTTACTTTCAATCACAAAAAAAAACTAAAAATCGTTTTGTTATAAAACTGTTATAGTCTTTCGATTTATGACAAGAAAAAATACACTGTGACGCACTTCCATTCACCATAGATATTTTGACGCAAAACTATGAAAGTCGTACTAGTCATAGTCATAGTGATATTGATATGACTATGACTAAGTCATAGTGATATGACTATGACTATGACTAGTACGACTTTCATAGACATTTTTCTCTGATTGAAAAATCAATGGAAATCGCCGTATAATCGCACAGCCACGAGCGCTTCATATCTCAAGCGACCCAATGAGTGATACGACACCGATAAAAAGAAACTTCCAGAAACCCTCGCACATCTGGTGCAACTTTGCCGCATAAATCTTTTAATAACGGTTTCCGAATAAAATATAACCTCTTTTAAACTTCTAAGTGGTAAAATAAAACTGGAAAATAGAACCTTTGTTCACCAATCGATCTCCATAGCTCCAGCTAATTTCCCATTTAAACAAACTAAGCTTTCCGCGAGATATGTGATCCTCCCCTTTATTGCGATCAAAGGGTTTTCTATACCAATCGAAGTCATCTGAGCTGACCACTGGAATTACTTATGGTTCTCATATAGTTCCAGTATTGTGCGTGTAAGTGAGAATTTTGTGAGTCAATTCCTTTTTATTCTAATGCACCAAAAAGATGAGGATTTATTCGGATGTAAGTATGTAAGTTTAATACTCTTGGGGCAGCATATTTCTTAAGCGGTTTGACGGATTTAAAAATGCAATAGGGCAATGTTTTTAAAATCCTTACAGTGCCATATTACCCGCAGTCAGCCTTTTTGGTTTCTCTAATTAACTTGCGACTTCAGTATTTCATTTCTTGAGAGAATCTAAAAATGTATATCTACTCGTATTCATTGCAATATGGGTATGTGGATTATATATTCGTGAATAATCTAAATTAAATTCTAAACATGCGTTGACCCCATACCCCCGATAACAGACCCCCAACTTCTTTTTCATCTTTCCAACTTTCAACTTTCGCCCCGCTGCGCAAAACAAAGCAGCTTTCCGCCACCGTCTAGCAGAAAAAAGTATACACACCTCTGGAAGTCAATAAGAAAGCCTCAGATCACATCTTTGTTGACAATTACATATATTAATAAATACATTTATACTGAGCAGTGATAGCCTAACGGTGAAAGAACCTGCTTCACATGATGAAATTCAGTGAGGCTCGGGTTCAAATCCTAGCATGTATCAATGAGTTTTTAAAAACTTACGTACATATTTATCACTAGTTCGACGGTGAAGGAAAGCATCGTGAGGAAACCCGCAGGTCCCAGAATGAATTCTGAGAGATGTGTAACGGACCCGGTCCAGGGATGGGCTCACCACATATCACGTTTAGGGGTCCAAAGAATACCTGATGAAAAGTGGTTATATCCAGAAATCTATTACCTACCTTTGCATTCCCTTCCCTTCGGGGATATAAGGCGTGAGATTATTTATTTTTATTTTTACATTTATATTTTTTCGCTGGCATGGACCCCCGCACATTTTTTTAGCAATGAAATAAATGCTTGAAAGCCATAGTTAAGGGTATAGTTTCAATCGTAAGGGCACAGTCTCAGCGGTAAGGCACCCACTCATAAGGAATAGTTCCCCTGGTAAGGGCTCGCGCGAGGGTCAGACCGCACTCAGTTTTATCACCAGATAGATTTTCCGTACGATTTCAGCAAACAACGGCTCGATTTATCGGTTGATGCGGGAATAGGTGATTTATAGCTCATTTACTTTTGGAAAAGTGGTGATCAGGCAAAATTGCGTCTGAATGAGGGGATACATATTCGACGCGGCGCTTTAAAGTGAGACTTTCGTATATTGATTCTCATTTTACGCGTCTATGAGAAAATTTGTAGGCATTGGGTAGTACCTATTTGTACTTTATAAGTTGAGTATTGTGAATAAAAATGTTCTTTAAGAATTGTGGAAACCGTAAAAAAGCAGTAAGAAATTATATGGAAAAATATTCTTTCGAATCATGGACCATGTTACACTATATAGACATCGCATTAAATCGTGTACCTGACATGCATTTTAGCAATCTATGACGCTACAATATTTTAATCTAGTGAGTTCGCTAGTTGCTCAAATAATCGTCCGGACACGTTCATTCACTAAAACGTAACATATTTGTTGCAAGGACGATATAATTTGACTTTTTATTCTCTTATAATAGTATAAGCAGTGAATACTTTAAAACCAAATTCTGTTTGAAATAAAATCGTCGAAGTCAGCGGTTAACGGATAGATAGATTACATTAGCTATAATTTCATAATTTTAAGAGTTTATATTTATTTCAATTGTGTTATATGCATCTACAAGTAGTTTAGTGATATTATTAGGCTACTTCGCAAAGAAATAAATCGAAATTTAGGGGCATAGCAATCCATTATGTAGATTGTAGAGCATAAACTTAGAAAACAATTTTAAATATATTAATAAAAAAAAATGGGACACAATTCACACACGACTGTCTAGTCCCAAAATAGACAGATCTATACCGTTGTACAAAACAACACCCTAACATCAAACGAATAATCATGATCAAGAACATAAAATTGTGTAAGGCAAAGTTGGAAATTTAATGTAACATTATTTTGCAGGATCTACCTAGTTTTATTGTACGAGCCATAAGTAAATGTTAAGTGAGCAACAAGATACCTACCTAGCGGTATTTAATTACACGATAAAAATGAAAACCTTCGGCATTAAACAAAATATTGTGCGCTAAAGAATTCACTTCACATTCCTTTTTCTTAAAGTCCCCTAAAATACCTTAACTTATCCCTTATCCTCTTATAAGTTGCTAATAAACTGTCTAAAGAATGCGAAGAAGCCGTTTGCTCCCAACTTAATTTTGCAGTTGGAAAGTGGCTCTTATAATATTCTCAACTAGTTTTTTCCCGCGACTTCCACTAAAGGGGAAATATTTTTATTTTGTATGTTTGTAACGAATAGACTTATGGAGGAGCGGAGGTGGAATGCTCCTCCATCGTGAAAAGGGAAAGAGAGGTGATCGTGCCTGGGGACTCGGGATCGTTGCTGTTGGACAGTTGTATTTATTTATACAAACTCATTAGAAAACTTCGATAGCGCGGTTTAGAACTCGGCCGTCTATTGGTGCGTTCTATGTAGTGTCGCTACAGACTTAAAAACTACTACACCGATTTTAAAAAAGATTACTTTTGTAGGAGTAAAGTTAGTTAGTTACATGGGGATGTAACTTTCCCACGGGAAGGGGATTTAATCTGGTGAAATCGCGCGGAACAGCTAGCTTTAGATAACGTGACTTCTAGGCAGCGCATCAAGTTGGAACACGTACAAGTAAAATCTAAAACCCGCAATACACGACTGTAGTTTTTGTACTTTTTTCTACCTGTTATATTTTAATTTAATGTAATGAATGTATAATTACATTAAAATATGACAGGCCTGAGGAAATCTATAACAAAAATCTAGTGACAGATTATTGTTATAGATCTCAAAGAGCTGATAGCCCAGTGATTAAAGAGTCCGCTCCTCATTCGTGAGGCTCTGGTTCGAATCCTGTCAAGTACCACTTACGTACATCAGTTTAAAACGTACATTTTTATCATTAGCTCGATGGTGAATGAAAACATCATGAGGAAACCCGCAGGTCATAGAATTAATTCCGAGACATGTGACAGCACCCCGGTCCGTCCATGGACTCACCACCTATCGCGTTTGGGGGTCCTAAGAATATTCTGGTGAAACGTGGTACCTCTGCTTACACCCTCGGAGATAAAAGGCATGATATTATTTCACAACGCAAATAAAACTTGGTCAGACCAGGCATAAAGTAATGAGATGTGTAATAAAGTTGGTAATTTTATGAATGTTAGCGCGCTAATTTGCAAGTTTCGAACAAATCTTTAAGGCAGTGGTGAGGAATTTACCGAGAAGGCGTTTATTGGTTGTTTATTTTACTTTGTCAGACTTTTGTATGTTATTTTGATACAAGTAGCGGTATTCTTATTAAGAAAAGAAAGAATTCTTATAAAACGAAACTATAAAATACTTTTAATAGCAGAATTCGATAAATATTGCTGATATTTCAAATTAAAAGAACTTTATATGAACCGTGTTTTGAGCAATACGAGTCTACATTAAAACGTCGGATCGAATGTTTACAATCGGAGTATCCTTGTACTACAAAAAACGACTTCAAACAGGAAACTAAAAAAATAAAAAGCACAAGGTTCCTATCGATTTCTCCGGCATGAGACCATCAGATCCTGGTTTCCTTATCATGGAATGACCCTTGGAATATGTCCTTTCCAGAAAAAAAATGAATCTTCTAAATCATAAACGACGAAGTTATCCGCGAACACACACACATAATTATATATATGCGGTCGCATTAGTCTGGTTAAAAACGCTTAATATTGCCAGAATACCTATAAACCAACTAATTAAAATTTCTTCTAAGTTTCGTATTATCTGTTAACTAATAATCCTACTAATATTATAAACGCGAAAGTTTGTATGGATGGATGTCTGGATGTATGGATGGATGTTTGTTCCTCTTTCACGTAAAAACTACTGAACGGATTTTGATGAAACTTTACAGTTATATAGCTTATACATCAGAACAACACACAGGCTATATTTTATCCCCGTATTCCCACGGGAACGGGAACTACGCGGGTGAAACCGCGGGGCGCTGCTAGTTCGTTAATAAGTCGTTACGTAACTCAATCGAAGATCGTTGATGTACTTATTTTATGAATTCTCGTAAAGGGAATTTTGATAAGAATAATATATACTTAACTAGCAGCGTCCTGCTGTTTCACCCGCGTAGTTCCCGTTCCCGTGGGAATAAGGGGATAACATATAGCCTGTGTGTTATTCTGATGTATGAGATATATAACTGTAAAATTTCGTCAAAACCCGTTCTGTAGATTTTGCGTGAAAGAGGAACAAACATCCATCCAGACATCCAACCAACCATACATCCATCCATACAAACTTTCGCATTTATAATATTAGTAAGCTTAGTTTCAAGCATCGATACCAGACTGACCCAGAAATTAGCGTCACTCCAAACTCACTCACAGCGCAATCTAAGAACAGGAGTAACCACCTCTCGATTATGTATGTCAAGAGTTCTCCGTCTTTCATTGTGTTCACGCACAATGGAAGGCGTTAGCCATATCAGATAAAGGTGGTTTGAAAAATTCACAATTATTGTTTAACACTTGGCTGGGGGGTGTAAATGTCACCCTACAGCCGTTTTTTCGAGCACGCGCGGACCGAGTCTCCGGTTATACGCTACTCGTATGTAAACAAGTGATCGAAGTGGACTCGGAAGCCGGCAGTCGGGTAAAAGTTGCTTTTTAATTTCGTTTTACCAGTATATAAATAGAAATTTATTGGATTTGGTTAACAAATGATTATCGCTACGTAACTTAGTACATTACTTATTCTGTGGAAGAAGTTAGTTGATGTTACTACTTGATAAATTGATCGATTCAATTGTTTATTCTTTGACATTTACATACATACATACATAATCTCACGCCTTTTTCCAAAATGGTTAGGCAGAGACAATAGACTGCCACTTGCTACGAACCTGGCAGATCTCTCGTGCTTCATCCACATCCATCAAACGACTTATGCATGCTCGTCGGTTTTGGGTACTCTTTATTTGGCTTTTCTTCAATACATCGCCGACCTAGTCGATGTAAGTACGCCTAGGTCTTCACAACACCCTTGTATATTTGTCTCGTTAATCGCCTTTCATTTATATATGTAATGAATAAACATAAACAAACAAGAAGCTCGCAAGCCAGCTCGCTGTGTACATTAAACAATTATTCATACCCTTCCGCCTTGGTATAGCACCGTGAGGTGTGTGAATTAGTGCAATGCCCTCTGCAATGCGCAATTTGAACAGTGGAACTCAATTATACTGAGCGCAATCCCACAGGATTGCTGCGTTGCAAAAACCTGGAATATTTATTAGGCGGTCATTACTTCATTAGGTGTGGAGGCGCTTTGATGAGTTTATGAAGTTATGATCTTGTAAAATTGTTGTAAAAATAACATCCAAAAACCAGACTGCGTCTAAAATAGTCCTCCTAACTACTCTAATTTTATGAAAAAACAGCTTTATACTTAGGTGATTAAAATTATGTGATAGATCGAAAGAGGACAGTAAATTCGATCTATTTGCCGGAAGTACACGTATCGCAAAACGACTTTGGTTCCTGACCTTGAGTCGAAAACATAATTTAATTCAATATAAGTAAACTTATTACAATATTTTGTCTAATGATACTTACTTACTATTTATTTGTTTTGTTGTATTAAAAAGTTTTGATATGTATATGTGGAAACTTGTAATTAGCATTTACTTGTCCACAAGGACTACTAATTTGTAAACGTAGCTGTAAGCTCCCCAAATAAAAATGAATGAATGAAATAACGAATGATTGAGTGAATGAAAGAATGATTCAACGAAGGAACGAACGATCGAACGAACGAACAAACAAACAAACAAACAAACAAACAAACAAACAAACAAACAAACAAACAAACAAACAAACAAACAAACAAATTAATTTTAATTAATTAATTATTAATTCTTTGACAGTATTGAATAGAGGTACATAGCGGGTGACCAGCGGCGTTTCCCGCTCGGTTTATTCCCGTCCCTGTGGGAATTTCCAAAAATCACTTTAAAGCGGTTGCCTACCAACTTACACTAACAGTACCTATAGACCACAGATGCAAATTACAGGCAATAATACACTATTCACTGAGAGTACTGTGAGTTGCAGTCGACTGTATAGGTAGCGACAATCTGAAGATAAATATGGGATCAGTTTAAGAAAAAATATATCAAGAGATTATTCAAGATGTTGTTTATTTGTGTCAGTGCCAAGTACAAGAGACTATTTGGTATTGAATTAAATTGTTATTTAATTGCGGTCGATGATGGGGGCGGAGTGAGTATCTTACTACTCCTGATGTATGAAAGCATAATATATGAAAGTAAGAAGCGAGGAATTAACTATATAATTTATTTTCCGTAACCTCTCAAATTATTTTTATTAAACGAGTGTAAAATATTCGAAAACGGGATTCCGTTTAATAAACAAAAGACTAGCTAAGTATCAAGTATTTAGATTTATTAATAAATTCTTCCAATAATTTAATGTTTACCAACGACAATCTGACAATCTACACCCAAAACATATCGTATTAACACTTCGCAAGATACGATCACTGGTAATAAATAAGAATCGTACAAATAAAATAAAATACGGATCCTTAATCCATTCGATTAATTCACATCTAGGTATAAAACAAAGTGGATACCGCGTATCTTTTCATCTTTTACGAGGTGGCAACACTTTATTATCGACGCGCGTTCAATATTCGATTACTTTTGCCGATAAAACGAAGGCGTGGAATGAATTTTTCTATACTGTTTTTGAACTAATATACCTACGTGTTTGTAATAAACTCCTTTTGTGTACATACCCGGAACTAAATTAGGTATTTTCATCACAAGAAAGGGACATACCTTGTGCCTAAGTTATCTGCGTCCTTGTTAGTATGTTAGCGTGCAACGCACTAAAACATGTAAGTCACTTGTACCTACTGTATATTGTATTGATTGTTTATAATGTTTAACAAAAAATACCGACTTCAAACTAGAACTCAAACTAAATAAAGTTAAAAAGCACTAGTCGCCCAGATGATTTCCAAAAGCTTTCCCTCGATTTCTCTGGGATGCCATCGTCAGATCCTGGTTTCCTTATCATAGTACTACCGTTGGAAAATCACCTTTCCAACTAAAAAATTATCATCAAACTCGGTTCATAAGCGACTAAGTTATCTGCGAATATACATTAAAAAAATATATGCGGTCGAATTAATAAACGGGTAAAGTATAATACTAAGCATTGAACTAATAAAGATGATAGGAAAAAAACAAACATACTTTATTTATTGTTTCCAATATTAAAAGTCTGCTCTCATAAACGGTAACAAACAGGAATATAATTTTAAAAGAAACAGAAATATTACTTTCCGGATAGCAACTGTTATGACGGTGAAAGTCAGACAATATTACGTTCATGAATAAGAATTTATAGGGAAGTGGTCTCATAAGTATGGTCTTGAAATTAAACCATTTATTCTAATTGAGTTAAAGCCATTGAGCGTAGACCCTTTGTGTTAAAACAATACATTCCTCTATATAGACCCTTATTATTTTCTGGAAAACCATTTGTTTCTGCTAAGATTGGCCTGTTAACAAAGTTTTGGTTACTTACAAACTTCCCCTTTTATCTTTTCAAATGAAAATGTATTCCCTTTCCGCCCCTCAGCAATATATAAAGTTGTACAAGCCAAACGCCGAGACTTTTCTTGCTTTACTCGGTTTTGGGCGTAGTTTTTATGATTATTTAATGACTTTTCTGTTTTAAAAAATTCTGGGTAAAGAATTTTTTCGAGTTGTGGAAGCATTTTGTGCTCCAAATAAAAAAAAATGCTTCATTTTCTATCTGATATTATTACTTATTGTGATTAATCAGTATATTTATTTAAAGATATTTTATTAAAACTTCAACATTTAATCGATAAAAATCTTAGATAAAAGCAAAAGAGGAAGATACGGTATAGTCATAGAAATCATCGTTGACATTTGGACTACATACAACTACACGCGCAAATAAAAAAAGAGATAGAAAGACGTACTCGGGCACAAGCGCGAACGAGTTGACTACAACGAATTACGCTACTTGCACCTAATTTAAAGGATCCACGCGCGAGGCGCCGGTACCGTATCTTCCTCTTTTGCTTTTATCTAAGATAAAAATAAATAAATTAGGTTAGTACGTAGAAGGTACCAAAAACATTTCAAGTAAAAGTTTAGGGAAGAACCTTGTTTTCCCTAGATACCTCTTTGCGTAGTACTTTTTATTTTCATCGATAAATAAGTATTCCAATTTACGCCTCAGATAATGTTTATAAAATCACTTAGGTATCATATAAGCAATATTTTATGTGTAAAACTCTAAACAATTATGTTGCCTTGGTATGAGATTGGCACTTGGTACAGGTATCTTCAGATTTTATAAAGTACCTTTTTTCTACTTAAAATCATAATGTGGAATTCAATGTTAATAGTTAAAATAAGTACACACTGTTCTCTATAGTACTGAGGGATTAGCAATAGTATATTACATGCCAAGGAAAGTAAAATAAGAAAAGTCTCAGATCACTAATAATGAAGAACACGTGCTCTGAGGCTTTCTTATTTACTTTCCGAGGTGTGTCTACTTTGTTTCTGCTCGACGAAGGCGGAAAGCGGCAACTTCATTTAGCGCAGCGGGCCGAAATTTGCCGCTTTCCGCCCGGAGAGGTGAAAAGGTATTTTTATGGATGTATATCTTTTCACCACTGTCTTTCCCTGACCCCTAAATGTGACAGGTCTAGGTAGGTAGGTACTATTAATTTTGAAGATGTAGGTACGTACTTTGTAATATATATTATACTGCTATTTATACAAAAAATGAATTTTAGGCCCTTAAATTCTTCAAAAGATCCACAAGGCGAGTCGAGAAAATCCAATTTACTTTTTATTTTGTCTTACGCCCAAAGTTTCAATGTATAAATTTATTACGTTTTGTTTATTGTACTTTGTCCGTTCAAAGTATTTTGAGAGAAATAAAAATTCAAATAAATACATTATGGTCGGGATCTTTCCACGATAAAACAAATTCATCAAGTCCACAGGACTATCTAGTGCGATTAGGCTATCAAGTCGCTTAATCGCGAAACAATAAGATTATCTTTTGTCATTTATCGCCCGTGGGAGTCTGATGCTTGAATAATACTTTACTAGACCATAGCGACAGATTAATCGTTTTAGCACATTTACAAAATATGATAGGAGCAGTGATTACGCCTAAGGGTTAAAGAGCCTGCTGCACATGACGAAAATCAGTGAGGCTCGGGTTCGAATCCTGGCATGTACTACAGAGTTTTTCAAAACTTACGTACATATTTATCACTAGCTCGACGATGAAGGAAAACATCGTGAGGAAACGTCACAGAATTTATTCTGAGACATGTAAAAACAGACCCGGTCCGGCGATGGGCTCACCACCTATCAAGTTTAGGGGTCGAATTTTATCGTAAAAGTGAGTACCCCCTCGAGGATAAAAGGCGTGAGATTATATATATTATATTACAAAATATATAGAGATATTATTGAACGTTTCGTATAAGAATAGAATTTCTTTATAAATTTTTTTGCATGCATGTTAATATGAGTGTAATCAAATCATAGATCTATAATATATACCTAGTTCTGAAGAACCAACCCTCCAACAAAACCTACGAGATTCAACCAAAGTTTACATTATTTCCCGAAATCTCACGAAATGTCGCCCGAAACTCAACCTTCCAAACGAGCACTAACAGCTGAAATATTCTTTCCGAACACTCAACTTCCATTTTCAGACTCGCGAGGGCTAAATCTACGCTTAAACCTTTTCTGCCAACTTGACCTAGTTCTTGGGTTTTGGCCTGAGTTATATGCTCGAGCGTTTTATTTCTAGAAGGAGTCATCATCATCAGCTTATAGCAATCCACTGCTAGACCTAGGCCTCTCCAATTGCACGTCATTCAGCTCGATTCTTGGCAACCAAGAGATTAAAATATAATAGGATCTCTTTGTTGGCAACTCTCATCCAGCTGTTACCAGCCACCCTGCGAAAATCGTTGCTCCACCTAGCCTGAGGTCGTCCTACCTTACGCTTGCCGATTCGCGGTCGCCACTCTAGAACATGTCTACCGCAACGGTCATCTGTTTTACGGCTGCATTGCCACTTCAGCTTGCTAATTTTACGAGCTATGTCCACAATGTCTATGTCTAGAAGGACTATCAGATGTTGATTATGAAACAATGTTCTTTTAATTTATCGCGATAAGTTGCTGCCATACTTTTTGAAATTTTCAAAAATCGAATGAGAACGATAATCATCTTTTTTTGTCAATTAAAAGGAAGGATATATTAATTTTTAATAACAATGGCTTACAATGATGGAGTAAAATGTTATAAAAAATAATATTACTTTTATCCATGGATTTTATCTTATTTATCGTAACTTTTTAATTGTATTCATTCATTGTTATATTGACGACAAAAATCTATCCACAACTTCAGTTCAAAACTAAAATTTATGCATACTGATGGCTTAAATTAGTTACTCGTAGTAGTTAGCCTTTGGGTTGTTTAGTCTAGTTAGTTTAGTAGCAAAGAGATTAAAATATAATAGGGCATACAGGGGACAAAGCAAGGAAAATTTGAAGCCAAAAGTTATTCCAAGTGGAATAAGTCTAGTACAATTTCGACCGAATGACAGCTCGCGTTCATACTAACTGACATGACGCTTGAGCTTCAAAGTTTTGTATGAAAATATTCCCAATGCCCCCTCTATGTCCTATTATATTTTAATCTCCTTGTTTAGTAGTCATCTGCAAAACTTTTCTGCAGTCTCGTCGAAGCGATAGCAACCCCTTGGAAACCAGCTTGTAACTCTTTTAGCTCCGGCTCGACCGGAGTGATACCACGGCCTCACAGAAACGCGTAAAGCAATGCTTGCATTGCGTTTCGTTCAGTGAGTGAGGTAACCGGAGGCCCCAATCCCCCCCCCCCCCTTTCCCTCCCTCTACCCCCACCTTAAAGGCCGGCAACGCAGTTGCGACTCTTGAGTTGCAGGTGTCCATGGGCGACGGTAGTCACTTACCATTAGGGGACCCGTCGGCTCGTTTGCCCCTTTTTCTTGCCCCTTATTCGTAAATAAATTTTGATTTGTTGCGAAAAAGAGGTTGATAAGTCGCTATGCTTTTCCAAATTGTTCCACATAAGTGGGCACTTTCCAAGTTTCCCGCGTTGACTGTGTAACTTTGCTTTTAGTATCGATTTATTGTGTGCCTAATTTTATTTTGGCATTAATTTTCTGAGGTGATTATTAGGTTATAACTTCCTTGTCCGAACACAAGTTTCCGATTCGATATAAAAGTTTTATTGCAAGGTGTCCTTGCTTAAACCTGCTATTGTTATAACCTGATAGATTAACACTCTACTTATGGGGTAGAGTATCTGGCGCCCTGCGTAACGTAAAGAAAATACGTTTTGACACCAAATAAAATTCTTTTTATTTTCATACACAACTACATTTTTCACTTGATGGGCCCGGTCCGCCGATGGGCTCAGCACCTATCACGTTTAGGGGTCCAAACAATGTTTCGTGAAAAGTGGGTTTATCCAGAAATGGAATACCTCTGCCAACCCCCTCGGGGATAAAAGGCGTGAGGTTATGTATGTATGTTTAAGTTTGTATGCAACCCGTCCCATAGGAAGGCACGATTGCAAATAAAATGTATAGATTTATAGATGAATCGATATTATTTTCAACTAATCGATTTTAAATGGTTCCCTAAATTCAGTTATGTTATTATTTCGGAAAAAATTAACACATATTAAAATATCTAAAATCAATTTAAGTACTCAGTTGATACTGAACAAACTACAGCAATTGCGCTTTTTCTGTTACATATTGTATAAAAGATGTTTTTACACTTTGATTTCAACCGCCTATAACAACAAAATTGTTCTGAATACAATATTAAAACCCGATGCTGCTTTCCGCAGAGTCATGCTTTGTGAACAAAGAGATTAAAATATAATAGGACATAGAGTAGTCTTGGGCATAGTAGTTTGCCATATTGCATTGCCCTCAATTTAGTTCACAGTCCTACCGCGAAGTAGTTCGTTCATTTAGTTCGTTTTTTTAATTTGTTTTTATATATGGAGATAGTTCAGTAATAAAATGTTATTCATATTATAATTGCAAAAAACTTTAACCACAGATTTAAGGCGAGTAGTGTCGTGAAATGGTCATCTTTGAAGGCATAAGGCTTATAAACGAGCTATTACAAAATTCCAGAAAAAATATATCTTAAGCATTGATATATAATCTTCATTTTCATAGTTTGAAAATGTTGTAGAACATTATTTACTATATGAAAAAAATTATTGCAACAAGGCTGTTTTGAATTTTAAATTCGCTTCTTCTTCTAAACTAAAAGAGATATTTTCATAGCTCTTGCGGGAAAACATTGGTAATTCATTTATCTAAAATATTATAGTTCAATTTTTTAAAAGACCAATTACTTTTTACGCAAATTACGAAATAGCAGTTTCACCACAAATCGTCTCTAGCGGGTCCGTGCGGGGGCGACGGGACTCAGTCCAGCGCTGACATTCAAGGAGAGAGGCTGCGCGCCGCGTTGTCGCTGCGCGCTCGAATTTTTACGTATTTTATGTGTAGTACAGTGTGCAAAGAGGGATGTCTTTTAAACTTTTAACACAATAAATAAATATGAAAAATTGTTACTGGTTTGTATAAATAAAAAAAATGTCAAATTTCGTAATATTTATAAATATACATACATTTAAAGTAATGTTTCGATTAATAATTGTTATTCTAATATTTTTTCATATAATATGACCTCCTACCACTTCCAAAAGCTTGGAATATGAACACAATAACTTGCATGTATTTATAAAAATAAATACGTTAGGGTTTCGCAAAGAATAAGTTAAATAAACATAATAAAACTAAAACGTTGAAATATGCACTTCTATATACATATAATAAAATTGTAACTGATGTCTGTACATATATAAGATATTTAAGAAAAATGTATATGTGTAGGGGTCTTCTTATCAGCAATAGAAGCCGAAAGTATTATTTTTAGAATTCATCATAACATCGTATATCATAACAAGTAATAACAAACATAATTACTCTCCTTATGAGGCAGTCGGGTAAGGGATACAAAACATAAAGATTGTTTCAAGGGAACAAAGGGGTGTTTTATTTGTTGTTGGAAACCTCAATTTATTGAAGTTGAACTACTTCTAATGGATGTTCAACCGACTTCAAAAAAGGAGGAGGTTCTAAACTCGCCTGCATGTTTTTTTTTTGTTTCCTCAGAACTTTCGACTGGGTGAACCGAATTTGGTGATTCTTTTTTTATATGAAAGCTGGTGCTTCCCGTGTAGTCCAGTTCTGACAATGGCATCCATGATAAAACCATACAAGTTGAAGTCTGTTTTTTACTCTTCAGGGTTCTATTTTATGTATGCAAAACATTACTATACCAACCTTAGTAATGTAAGCAACCGATCCGATTCGGTCCGATGTGACCTTATCCGATCCGGTCCGATGTGATCTGATATGATCCGTTCCGATGTGATCTGATCCCATTTGGTCTTATGTGGTCTGATCCAATCAAGTCCAATTTTATGTGATCTGGTCCGGTCTCGTCCAATATGATGCAATCAGGTCCGGTACCAACCATAGTAATGTAAGCAACCGATCCGATCCGGTCCGATGTGACCTAGTCCAATCCGGTCCGATGTGATCTGATCCCATTTGGTCTGATGTAGTCTGGTACAATCCGATCCGATTTTATGTGATCTGGTACGGTCCCGTCTAATATGATGCAATCAGGCCGGTACTATCTGGTCTGGGCCTTTCGGGTCCGATCTGATCCTATCCGACCTGGTGTGGTCTGATCAGATCGGTCTGGGGTTCAGACTAGATCGAACCTGACCGGATGGAATGACTTCGGACTGTACCCAACTGAACTGACATGATCGGACTGGATAGGATCAGATCGCATCGGACCGGACTGGATCGGATGGTTCGTATAGTAATGTTTAGCAAACAAAATCGATTAGGGGAATCTTCAGTTCCATCCACTTCAACAAATTGAGGTTGTCAACAACAAACAAAACACCCAATTCCCAAATCGCTATAGATGTGCCTATAATATTTGAAGAGTTTCCTAGATTTCTCCAGACTCCCATCATCAGATCCTGACTTAATGACAGTGGGAACAACACCTGGAAAGTATACGATTTAAAACAAAAAAAGAATTTTCGGAATCTGTGTGACTTCGAGTAATTGAAAAAAAAACCGACAAACTGAGAACCTCGCGCTTTTTTTGAAGTCTGCTAAAACATTATTAGACATAATATAAAATGAGGAAAAGATGTACATAGACAATGTATATGATCAATTTTAGGTTTCAGAATCTGCTTCATTAAACGTTTTTTATTTATTTAACCAACTTGAAAAAAATTAGGAGGTGTTCCCAGATTTCTCGAAGACTGCTTGCCCGTTTCGGGAAATAGTTTTTTGTTTGAAATCGTATACTTTCCAGGTAGACCCTTACTCATCTGGTCAGGATCTGAAGATGGGATCCTCGAGAAATCGAGGGAACTATTCCAATATTATAGGTACACCTATTGCAATTTGGGTATTTAACTAGTACATTTGCTCTTGGAAAGCACCATTTGGTGAAGTGGAACTGATGATGAAGACCAGATTTGGCCACCTGAACTACCTACTCAATGATTAGTATTTTACTTGTTGCGATTGTATTACTTTGATAGAGTTGTAATTGTCAAGCAATTTATGCTCGTCCGTCACAATGCATACTATGGTTAATGGAGTTGATGGTGAAGTGGCAGGAGAACTCGTCCACGATTTAGCTTTTTAGGTTTTTGTTGTTTTTAGGGTTCCGTACCTCAAAAGGAAAAAACGGAACCCTTATAGGATCACTTTGTTGTCCGTCTGTCCGTCCGTCCGTCCGTCTGTCAAGACCCTTTTTCTCAGGAACGCGTGGAGGTATGAAGCTGAAATTTATATCAATTACTCAGGTCTACTGTCCCTTGAAGCTGTGAAAAACTCAAACTTCTAAGCCAACGCAATCAAAAGATACATCCGTTTATGCCGCAAATTTTCGACACTTGCAAGGGAATCAAAACCTACAGGGTGCTTCCCGTGAACTCAGAATCTTGAAATTTGGTACGAAGCAACGTCTTATAGCATAGATAAAGGAAAAATTACGAAAACCATAAATTTGCAAGGTTGTACGGAACCCTCGGTGCGCGAGTCCGACTCGCACTTGGCCGGTTTTTTTTTATCAGTTAATTATAATTACTAAACGATGTTTGGTGTTTGAAATTACTTTCCATTCACAAACAATTTTGTTATGAATCTTATGCTAAAATATTTAAAAATATATCTTTGATCTATCTTTCACTAGAACTTTTTAAATATTTAATTATTTAAATTTCGTATCATTTTTATTTTGATGCAAGTTTCCTTTTGTATTGTATATATTTTATTACTGACCCTACTGCATTATCACGGCCGCATGGTCAAATGCGGGGAAGCGCGGAGCGGGAAACATAAGCTCCGCCCTGAAGCCCAAGGCCGTTGGCGGCTACAGTCGCCTTAATAAGAAACTCGCGTAAGAGTGTCAAGAGTAAAAAAAAATGTCGGTTAGCCATGCAGCGCCACTCAATAATAGAGCGGACGTCAGAAAAATACATATTTAAAAGAACTAAGAGCGAGATTGTGGACGAACTAGTTCGCATAATTCACCTAAAAGAGCGCTCTTCTGAACTAGGTCGTTCGCGAACTACCCAAGACTAACATAGAGGGGGCATCGAGAATATTTTCAAACAAAACTTTGAAGCATGTTTGAAGCTCAAGCGCCATGTCAGTTAGTATGAACGCTGTCATTCGGTCGAAATATTACTAGACTTATTCCACTTGAAATAACTTTTGGCTTCAAATTTTCCTCGCTTTGTCCCGTCTATGCCCTATTATATTTTAATCTCTTTGTTTGTGAACCATTGTATTTTTCAGACCGGAATATTCTATGATGGCCAAGATTTATGGGTACGAGTGGGCACCGCTTTCATTTTAACATTTCCTAATAAATTTTCCAATACAAAGTCAATCAGGCCCATTGTGTATTGAAATAGACAATGGTTTTATTTATGGACTGCTTTTATTTACAGGCCGTCTATTTATGGCGGTTAAGGGTTGGGTATACTTCACAATATTTTTTAATGCCGAAAATAAAAATTAATCACTATCATCACTACATAGTATAAAACAAAGTCGCTTTCTCTGTCCCTATATCCCTATGTCCCTTTGTATGCTTAAATCTTTAAAACTACGCAACGTATTTTGATGCGGTTTTTTTTAATGGATAAAGTGATTCAAGAGGAAGGTTTTAATGTTAGCATTGCACCCGTGCAAAGCCGGGGCGGGTCGCTAGTATCTAATAAAAGACGGACATGATGAAATGGATTCTCTCGTACATAAATATCATTCAATATAGAGACCACAAATCCGAGTAGAATAAAATAAAATCTCGTCAATTACAAACTAAAGGACAGTTGGCCGCATATAATGATGCTTAGCAATCTGGCCACTCAAAACTGGGCGTGGTGGAATTTATACAAATAGATTTTAATACAGTATTTTCAAGCCTCTTTGAATTAATAAAAACAACAAAATAAATTTCATAATCAATAACTAGTTTATGTTGTACCTAATGCAATATTTTACCCGTGTAGTTCCCGTTCCCGCTTGAATACGGGGATAAAATATACCCTATGTTACCCAGAAATATTGTAGTATTTTAATGGTGAAACAATTTTTGAAATCGGGCCAGCACTTTATCGCGATAAGATATCGCGATAAGACCGCCCATTGCACTTTAATGTGTCACTTGTTGCATATGTTGATTGGTGTATACTAAAGAGTTGGTACTTACTTTCTTATTTTTTGAGTTCATTCGTTACAAACATACAAAAATATAAGTCTTTCCTCTTTTTAATTAGTGTAGATAAACAATAATATTATAATATATATTTCGTCGCTTGCAGCTTTTAATTTTCATTAAATCAAATATGTAGGAAACGTGCTGTTACACTGTTAAATAATATTGATAAATTTTGGGCAATACGAGCCATTTACGACATATTTATATAGAGCAAATGATGCTTGAGTTATACAGAGAAATATGGAGAAATTTAATTTTTAAAATCGAAACCCAATTAATTACATAATGCAATAAGAAATATCATCATCATCATAATGAAACCCACTGTTGAACAAATGCCTCCCCCATAAAACGCCACAACGAACGGCAACTTGCCGCTTGCATCCACCGGTTACCCGCAACCTTGACGATGTCGTCGGTCCACCTGTAGGCTTAGCACGCTAATTATTTTCCCGCTCTCACCTGTCACCTTAGCCACAAAACAGTATTTAGATGACGTCACATAGATGTATCTCCTCTGTGTGACGTCATCTTAATACTGTTTTGTGGCTAAGGTGACAGGTGAGAGCGGGAAAATAATTAGCGTGCTAAGCCTACTGGTGGGAAGACTACCAACGCTCCGTCTTCCGGTTCGTTGTCGCCACTCGGATATAAAATAACAATATATGTGTTAGGTATAGCTCAGAAGGGAGAAGGGAGATATAAGGCTATTTATATTTCCCCTTCGCTCTTCTAAAGCTTGGGTCCCACGGTCCGTAAAATCGCGGATGCACGCAGACCAGCTCGCACGACGCACCGTGGGAACGGCCTCGTCCGTGATAGCACAGAACGTCTGTGGCGGTGCGCCCGTATCCATCGTGAGTCGGTAACTTCAAAGGTGCGCTCTTCTCTCTCTTTCTCTTTCGCTTTGCATTATGACAACATAAAAACATCTACACACACCGACACGCACCGTTGGACCGGCCCTGCCTGCGGTGCGTCGCCGTCCGTGCTCGTCGGCTGAGTGTGGCTGATCCGTGGAATAGCGGACCGTGGGACCCCAGCTTAAGCTATACCTATGCAATTTTACCAAAAATTGCTACACTACATCCAACCAGGAAATTATAGCTCAAAAAATACCAGTGTGACAGCACCGTAAACAAGCAGAGATTTAATTCTAGCAATTTCAAACTGTCAGTTCAAAAGACCCAATGAAAATAGTTTATAAACAACAAAGAACGCCGCAAAGATCTTTCTCCGCAACACTGCGGCAAAAGACAGTGTCAAACGGAAACTAAGATTCTAGAGTTGGTTGAGAGTAAAAGATAACATGACAAGTGTCCCGCAGTCTCGCGCGATGTCCCACAACGTCTCGGATTTTCTCGGTCCCGGATTTCCAGTGGAGACCGCGGATTTAGCTCTATCATTTCTTGTTATAAAACTTGTTACTGAGTCGTTTGCGGATATTGATAGTGAGGAAGATTTAAAGAAATAAAAATATATTACGAGCTTTAATATTATGGTAGCGATAAGACCGCACATTGTACTTTAGTAAATGTTGGTATCCATATTGTGTTGTTTTTGGTGTACAATAAAGAGTTATTGTATTGTATTGTAAAAGTAAGATGAGTTTATTTGTACATAGGATATTGACACTTCTTACATAAAAAAATAGGGTTGTCTGTAAAGTCGGTTTCCAGACGAAAATTTTCAGTGATAACGTCATCAGAAAACATTTGTGAGAAATCGGAAACTGGAGTGGAAGAGAGATGGTATGGTATGGTATGGTAACGCGGGCTTGTTTCCGCAACTCGACGTCATTTTTGCGCCTATTTTGCGTGATGGTGGGAATGGCTCTACTCTTGCCATCCCAGCTCCTCCAGGAAGCCCTGCAGCGACTTGACGTCCTTGAGGGCTTCGGGGAGCGACCTTGGGGATCCAAGGTGCTTCGCCCGGTATTGAGCCACGCCTTCGCACTCCAGCAGCACGTGCGCAGCCGTTTCTTCTGCCTCCATGCACGCTCTGCACAGGGGGCTGTCTGTGACACCTAGAGTAAACAGATGTTTGTTAAAAGGACCGTGGCCTGTTATGGCCCCAGTTACCGTACGTAGCTGTTTCCGACTCAGGTTTATCAGGGTGCGAGAGAGACGCCGGTCCAGGTGTGGTACCGCCGATCTCGCCTGTCTACACTCACCCAGGCCGGTCCAGGCCCGTTCCTGCTCAGCCTGAGCACGGAGTCGCAGTTGTGTGCGGGACCAGCCGAAGGGGAGGGGCACCATGGGCTCTGGGCCTATCGCCGCCATACCTGATCCCTTTCTGGCCAACTCGTCAGCCGCGTCGTTTCCGCGCGACTCACTGTGACCCTTGATCCACTGCAAAGTGATTGTATTGTCGGAGCTTACCTCCGTCAACTTTTCATGGCACTCCATGATGAGACTCGATTTGATTGAGTTACTACGGAGGGCCTGTAGAACCGCCATGCTGTCAGAGAGGATACGTATACATGCACCTTTTACTCTCCTTAAAGCTATGGCCGCTGCCGCCATGTAGATGCCCACGCACTCAGCCTGAAAGACTGTATTGTGAGCTCCCAGGGGCCTGGATAGATAAATTTGTAAGTCTTCTGAGAACACACCGCACCCTGTGCCGGAGGCCGTTTTTGAGCCATCCGTGAAGACGCGTAGCTCCCGGAGGTTCAGACTCTCAGTCCCCTCCTCGAAGAGTTGTATCTTGTACTTTTTGTCAAATATAAACCTTACCGGTATCCTGTCGTTAACCGCCGCTAGTAGCGGCAGGTCCACGACGGCATTGTCCAGGATTTTCGTGTGGGTAACAGCTCTGTCACGCCACAGCTTTAAGGTTTTTAGACGTACCGCCGCTGACGCCGCCTCCTGTTGGAGGAAGAGGTGGAGCGGTGTTAAGTTCAGCATGGTTTCCAGGGCGGCCGTGGGGGTTGTCCTCATGCAGCCTGTCGCCGCCATGCATGCAAGTCTCTGGAAGGATTGTAATTTACCAGCGACCGTGGCGAGTTTTGTCCTCGGCCACCAAACCACAGCTCCATAACTTACCATGGGTCTTATCACTGTCTTGTACAGCCAGAGTGTTATTTTGGGGGTAAGGCCCCAAGTTTCTACCCAGCATCCTGCGGCAGTGCCAGAACGCTATGCTGACTTTTGTGAGCTTCTGCTCGAGATGGCTACTCCAGCTCAGCTTATGGTCTAGCGTTACGCCCAGGTATTTTACCTCCGTAGAGAGGTGGAGTTGGCAGTCGAAGAGTGTAGGGAGTTTGTAGCTACCTATATTTCTTTTGTTAGTGAACATTACCTGTTCTGTCTTGGACGGGTTGACCGATAGGTCATACTGTTGGCACCATCTTTCCACAATGTGTAGGGCTGTTTGTGTGACATCGCAGACAACATTTGCAAAGTTACCTGATATTAGGATTGCCAGATCGTCGGCATATCCGATGGTGTAGTAGCCCTGTAGGTTAAGATTAGCAATTAAATCATTTACCACAAGGTTCCAGAGGAGGGGTGATAGAACTCCCCCCTGTGGGCAGCCTCTAGCCACGAGGGCCCCTTGGGGATCATCGCTACCAAACCTGACTATTCTCTTGCTGAGCATGTTTTCGATCCACCCTATAATAGCCGCATCCGCCCCGTGCCCTGTAAGTGCGGATTTTATGCTGGTGAAGTTGGTTTTGTCAAAGGCTCCTTCGATGTCTATGAAGGTGCCTAGGCACATAGCTTTATTCAGGATAGCCTCTTCTAACCTGCTGACTACCATATGTAGGGCTGATTCTGTTGATTTACCTGAGCTGTATGCATGTTGGTTGTCGTGCATTGGTATGTTTCTTAATGCGTTGTCTCTTAGGTCTCTGTCGCAGAGCCTTTCCAGCGTTTTCAGTAGGAAAGACGTCAAACTGATTGGCCTGTATGACTTAGCATTTGTATAGTCTGTCTTACCTGGTTTGGGTATAAAAATTACTTTCACCTCCCGCCATTGTTTGGGAACATACCTGTGGGCCAGGCATGCCCTCAGCAGCGTCGTGAGTGGCCGAACCAAAACGGCACAGCCCCATTTCAGCAGGGCGGGATGTACGCCGTCGAGACCAGGCGATTTGTATGGGTGAAAGCTGTTAATTGCCCAGTGAACCTTATCCGGCGTTACCACCTTTTCAGCGGTAGACCAGCAATCGCTCGTCGGGATCGTGGTCTCCTCGTCCCAGGACATGTTTTGTATGATACTGCAGCCAGGGAAGTGCGTTTGGAGCAGCACTGCCCGAGCCTCAGCTGGTGAGTTGGTCAGAGAGTCGTCTGGGCGGCGCAGAGACCCTACACTCTGGTTTTGCTGTAGTGCTAGAATTTTCCTTACCCGATTAGCAGTGTTGTTTGATTCGATCTCACCGCAGAATTTGCGCCATGCGGCGGTTTGTCTGTAGCGCAGTCGTTTCTTATACCTGGACTTAGCATCCTTGTACCGGTCCCAGTCCAGGTCGCTGCAAGTGTTCATGGCGCGGTTTAGGCGCCGTCTTACCTTACCTCTGAGCCTCTCCAGTTCGGGGCCCCACCACGATTCCTTGTTGGCCTTTCCAGCAGGTGGAGTGGTTAGAGGACAGGCGTTATGGTAGCTGTAGCTTATCGAATTGGTTAGCTCAGTTACCTGCACTTCTATTTCCTGAGTGTTTTGTATCCTTGCAGGAAGCTTTAGCGCACCCAGTTTCTGGCACAGCAGCCTTGAATAAACCGCTTTGTCCGTTTTCCGGGGGTTCCTGCGTGGCTGTACGACCTTGATTGTTACCTCAATGTTAAAGCGTATCCATCTGTGGTCGGAACACGAAGCCTCGTCCGACACGTGCCAATTGGAGACTAAGTCCGAAGCGCCTGCCGTCGCCAGGGTGAGGTCGATGATGGTCCTACTCCGCCTGGTGACATAAGTTGGCTTCGAACCTTGGTTAAGGACATCTAGGGTAGTAGTGGATAGATATTCTACCAATTTCTTACCTCTGATGTTGCTGTTGGTGCTTCCCCATAGGGGGTGGTGTGCGTTGCTGTCGGTGGCGATGATAAGTTCCCTCGCGCCGTTCTCGCAGTAGTTCACAAGTCTCGCCATCTCGTGGGGAGGAGGGTCATCGCTCTCCGGCATATATGCGGACGCTATTACTAGCTCGCATGGGCTTGAAACTTGTTTGATTTTTGATTGGAAGAGAGATAGATGCGTCACAAACCGAACGCTTAGGCTGATCGTGCCTCTCTATCACTTGTTACGCGCTCTAGCTTGCGCGGTCCGCTCAGGCGGAACGTGACAAATTTTCTTACGTGCAGCCGGCGTTCATCGATTTAGAAGACGTTATCACGTCAAAAATATATAAAGATAGATTGTGTGTTGCTTGACTACTTATTGATCGTGGCATAGATTAGTGCCTATAGTAATAAATTTGACACTCGATATGTACCTACCTAATTAATTTGCTGTTGTATGATAAATTATATTAATATTAATATAATTTATGTATAATTTAGAAGTAGGTAATACTATTTTGTGTTTGGATATGTATCTGTTAGAAATATGTAAGCTATACATAAAGTATTTTTAATGGTAGTGTGGATAATTATCGATATACATAAGAAAAATCAATTTTTTGAAATGTTTGTCTGTCTGTCTGTTTGTGCACATAAAACTCATAAACTACTGGACGGATTTTGATGAAATTCGGTATGGAGATAACTGAGTACTAGGGGCAACATCTAGGCCACTTTTCAATCCCACTGGAAAACATAAAAACTGATCCTAAAAACTTGAAATATGATATTTAGGTCTTATAATAATATGTCGTAGAAAACAGCTATAAGAAATTCCCATGCGAACGGGAATATGAAGCGGCCTAAATAACCATTAGACGTGGTGGGAGCCAGACGTCAAACCCCTAAAGGATCTTGATCATGGACAACGCCGCGGGGCACCCGCTATTCTAAATATTTAAAAGTGATTCTTTTTGTTTGTTACACTTTCATCCCTAAATCACATTATCAGTGCATAGGCTATAGCCCGTATTACCAAGTTATAGGGAACTACGCGGGTAAAACCGCAGGGCACTTCTAGTAATAAATAACATACACAATAACGTTTTGTAACACAGAAAGTTCAAGTTTTAATTACACGCAATCCCTATTTTCAAGAGAAAAACAAGCATTCAAATTAACTAACATCAAATGGTAAACCTTTTCACTTAAATGAGCTAACATTAAAGAAGTTCACGTATCATGAATGTGAAGTACACCGTCTGAAGTCAAACGGAGTGGAGTGACTTCATCAACTGAACTACCCGCTGATCGCCTCCAACTTCAACTTCAACTTTTACTTCAATTAATTGCCGGTCTTACGATTCATTTGCTTTATTCGAATTACTTGCACTTTATATAGTTGAACTTCTATTATTAGAACAATCACTACATAGTATAAAACAAAGTCGCTTTCTGTGTCCCTATATCCCTATGCCGCTATGTATGCTTAAATCTTTAAAACTACGCAACGGATTTTGATGCATTTTTTTTAAGAGATAGAGTGATTCAAGATTAAGGTTTTAGTGTTAGCATTGCACCCGTGCGAAGCCGGGGCGGGTCGCTAGTAATAAATAAATAAATTGTGGGACACAATTGACAAGCGGTTATTTAGCCCCAAACTAGGCAGGACCTGTACTATGGGTACTAAACAACTGTTAAACATACTTAAACAAACATAAACGACCAGACACGAAGCCAACAGACATGTTCATGCACACAAATGTGGGTCCGAGCGGGGATCGACCCTGCGACCTCAGACTCAGAACGCAGAGTCACTGCGGGTAAAACAGCGGCGCGCTGCTAGTCAATAATAAATTGTAGGACGCAAATTCTCAAACTCAAATGGCTTACTTTAAACCCCTACAACACCTATAAACCCTCAAACACTTTATAACGCCTGTGCAATATAAATCACCTATTTCATTGCATGGTAGTTCATTTGTAGTGGTAAGTAATAACGGACGTTTTTCCTTAATGAAAACAGAGTCTTCTTTGTGCCGAGTGCAACTTCGAGTTTGTTTGGTTGAAGTTGGCACTGGAAGTGATTGTAGTCTCAAGAATATTGGGAAAAATTTGCTCTTTTGTTAAATCAATGCGTCCCGTGTTCAATAGTAGTACCTAGTAGCGCGGTGCGGAAGCAGTTTTCATTGTATTGTTCTTGGTAACTTTGTTTTATTCGCTATTTCCTAGTTATGAAAAAATATGTTTTATAATAATGATGATAATTTCTTAATTTCTCTTTATAATAGAAAATAATATGTTTTGAGTGTTCACCACTATAGTTGCTGAAAATAAGACCAAAAACAGAACACAAAAAAAAATCGCTTAAACTCGTACATACTTACATAATAATCTAGTAAAAATTGTAGTAATAAATTAATAACAACTAGCGGGTTACCAGCTTGAGTTTATTTTTTCCCGTTTCCTTGGGAATTTCCAAAAAACCCTTCTTAGTGTGCTTTTATTGACCAGTCAGTCAGTTTCTTCTAAATAAGTATAATATCTAGAAGATATAACTTTATTCTCTTGTACCTAAATATTTTTAACAATGCTATTCGCTGATATACTCGTAATCCTTTTACATATAAATTCCCCAATATATGTATTAACGGAATACAAAATAGATCTGTATGCGACTGGGGGAATATGGGTTGAAACAATGATAATATTGAGAGTACCCTTGGGGCTAAACCATTGTATTCCTGTTAATGTCACTTATATAGAAACCAAATTTAATAAACAAATAATTATTGTGAGTCCACGGCTGACCTATCCAGAAATAATAAATACAAATAAAACAATATATACTTGCATCTATATCCCAGATTAAATACGAGTGATTATCCACGATCGATACATTAGAAAAGAAGCTTTATGATCATTTAATAAGGGTCATTTTTAAATGACCCATGACTTAAAGCAGATTTTTTAAAACTGTAATATTAAAACTTCCATTTTATGATTCAAAACAAACTAATTTCAGTTGTTGCGTTAATTATGTAAAAAAATGAAACGAAAGCCAAATGCTTACCGTAAGTAACTTTATAGGCCGCATAAGTTATTGACGTATGACGACAAAATGTATTGGCATTTGTCAAAGTCAGCTCGTCCGCCTTTGCTAGCAAGGTCTTTCATACATAGGGATACACAGTTAATCCATCAAATTGACTAGCGTTATGGTACTGGGTAATAACTGTGTTGCTCTTCGTACCCTAACAATTATATTAAAGTGCTATGATTATACCAAATCGATTACTTGTTGGAAACTATTTTGTGTAGGTAGTTAGTCAAAAAGTTTTCAGTTTCAATTCTTGTAGGTATAGTTGTTAATGGCGCTGTTTATTATTGTTTCGTCTGCTGACAAAGAAAAGACGATTGAAAGTGAAAGTCTGCCTTCACAAAACTTTTTTAGATCGTTTCTACTGACTTTCAAAAACATACATCTGTAGAAAAATTAAAAAACATGCCTTTTACGTACACTCGGCGTCAAAAAAATCGCACCTTCGGAAAATAATACTTTAAACCACTTTTAATCACATTTAGAATCTATGGTGATGGGACTGTTAAGTATCATTTTAAACATTAATTTAACGACATTAAAATTAACAATTATTTATGCCATAAAAAAAAACATTTCACCCAATTAACGACGTTATACAAAAATAATGCATAATTACTTTATGAAAGGGCCGCTAGTTGCGCTACCTTTTAGAGGTATAAAAGGGGGGGGGGGGGGTAAAACTAGGTTTTAAGTAATTTTTAAGCATTTTTAGGGTTCCGTACCTCAAAAGGAAAAAACGGAACCCTTATAGGATCACTTTGTTGTCCGTCTGTCCGTCCGTCCGTCCGTCTGTCAAGACCCTTTTTCTCAGGAACGCGTGGAGGTATGAAGCTGAAATTTATATCAATTACTCAGGTCTACTGTCCCTTGAAGCTGTGAAAAAATCAAACTTCTAAGCCAACGCAACCAAAAGATACAGCCGTTTATGCCGCAAATTTTCGCAAGGGAATCAAAACCTACAGGGTGCTTCCCGTGAACTCAGAATCTTGAAATTTGGTACGAAGCAACGTCTTATAGCATAGATAAAGGAAAAATTACGAAAACCATAAATTTGCAAGGTTGTACGGAACCCTCGGTGCGCGAGTCCGACTCGCACTTGGCCGGTTTTTTGTCTTACTTTAATTCTTTTTAAAAAAATTTTTTTTCTTTTTTTGCAATCACTTCTTTTTTTATGACCTAGCAAGACTAAAGTACGATTTGCTGAATGTTAATGATTCGACCTATAAAATGATACCTAATAGTCCCATCATCATTGATTCTAAATGGAATTAAAAGTGGTTTTGGATTTTTTTTTGACGCCGAGTGTATATCACTCGTCAAAACAAATGAAATTAATAATAACTTAAGGGGTTTACGAGTAGAGATTAAGTAGTTACTTTATCCACCATTGAGCAGATCTGATGATGGAACCAGGGAGTTCCATCATCAGGGGGCCAATTCTATTAAATATCAACGGTTACATTTGGATGACAATGACATGGTCAATCGATGGTGTTAATTGCTCTGAAAAGTGTCAAAATAACACCATTGGCTGACCATTGACATCTCATTGTTATCCAACTATGACCATTGACACTTAGTAGAATTGGCCCCCAGATCTGCTCAATGAGACCAAATCATTGTATTGTCATCCAAAGTAAATACATTTGCAGAGTTTAAATTAACGTATTATTAAAAGTGAGTTCAAGTTCGACTTCCAAGATATGATTACTTCTTACATTGTTACTTAACTAGTTACTAGTGAAGAAAAAGATATTAAAGTAAGGATGAGTTATATTCATACTGCGCGCGTTTAAAAATTGATCCGCTACGAGTGGCTACAACATTCACATACTTACTTCTTAGCGTATTTATAGCATACAACAATGACGGGGAAAGATGATACGGAACAAATAATAAAGAAAGAGACAGCTATCTGTCAACAGAAAAGAAATACGAATTGAAATACAATGCGACCAAATAAAATGTGGTTAATTAAGTACATTTGTCGGCCTCATTTTCCGCGCTCTAGTGACATATCTACGTCTTTCTATATATTATATCTTTGAGTGAAGCTATAATAGTATAATTTAAAGCACGTAAGGTCATATCAGTGAATATACTGATCTAGTATGTTACGTCAATTTCATCTTTAACATTCCACCTATTCTATTCTATTGATTATTCTATTGACGGGTCTGTTGGCTCAGTTGGTAGAGACCCTGCCTTCTGAGTCGGAGGTCACGGATTCGATCCCAGCTCGGGGTCAACATTTGTGTGCATGAACATATCTCTTGGCTTAGTGTCTGGGTGTGTAATATTTATTTAAGTATGTTTATCAGTTGTTTAGTACCCTTACTACAAAATAACCGTGTGTCAGTAGTCTCACAATTATTATTATATTATTATTCTACTAGATGATAGGAAGGACAGTGTCAAGGGAGGCTGATGATTAAGCTTAACTGCTTGCCTGCCATGACAACCCATCACAGTTTTAGAGCAGCAAATCACACTGCAGAAACTAGCTAACTTTACTAAATTACCTCTAAAACTACCACAATTACATACTGTAGCTCATATTTAAGTTATGTAGTTCCATTTTTCCATCCCCTACTAGTCCGTGGAATTGTAAAACCAGATTCTTTTATTTCAGCGACATTTCTGAATATACCAACCCTAAAGCCTTGGGGAACAAAGAAGTTGACGTTGACAAGTCCTAAGGAAACAATTATTCAGTATTACAAGTTTATATTTGACCCTAAATGGAAAAGAAAAATACGAGAACACATTGTGCACTGCACCGACAACAAATCTTACCTATACGAGAAACTACTATGATTTCTGCTACGATGAGCTCTTATATTATTTAAGCCTCAACAGTTGATTGCCATTGGGGGTGATTTTGGTTTACACCGACTTAACTTATTTGGTTTATATCTGTATTTTTTCACCTAAAAGAAGAAAAGGGATAGAAGATAACCTAGGAATACCGAATACGGTACCGAATTTAGTTCTATCACTAGAACACAGCCTATTTTATTCGTGACTTCTTTAATTATGCACTAAACACGTTATGAAACGCCTTAGTAGACAGGACTAATTTAAATTTAACACGACTAAATATCTCTCGTCTCTTTTCTTTTCTAGGAAAAAAAAAATGACAGGAGTAAACTAAAATAAGTTTAATCGCTTTAAAGCAGAATCAGCACCATTGACTACCAAAAGTTACTAACGTTACGGTAACAGCGATGCTTTGTATTTTATAAAAAACATCTTTCGTGGATAATAGTTTTGTATTTTTTACGGTTTTACGGCAACGTTGCTGGTCATACCCGTACTCTTGTTATATTTTATCAGCGACATATTGATCTCAGCAAACATGAACACTTCACATACCAATAGCATGTTTTACTACGGTAGCGGTTTGAGGCGAAATACAACACTATGTGTTTCCATCCAACCCTTCGCAGAACCACTGTGGAACACGAAACATATCGATCTGTCAATTTATGTCACGTAGATATCAGACCCGTTTTATGTATCGTTTATTTTATTTCAATTCCTAATTTATATTCGTCTGTAAAATGACATATTTGAGCGTTTTTTAACCGACTTCAAAAAAAGGAGCAGGTTATCAATTTTATGTTTTTTATGTTAATTAATTATGTTTGTTACCTTAGAACTTTCGACGGGGTGAACAGATTTTGAAAATTCTAAATAAAAATACAATACTATTGAAATATAAACTGACACAAAGTTCTAATAACAAGATAAAAGGTAATTTATTCTTCTTCATAAATACTTCGTAACCTTTTCACAGCTTACTTATTTCGTCAAACAATATCTCATGATTATAATTATTAAGGAAGTATGGTCTATAATCGCATGCGTGGGTGTTTGCCCAGCTTGGAAGACCGGTGATATTAGATGAGGCATGGGCATGATAATATTTTCGAATAGATAAACTCTAATGAACAAACCAAATAGCATTTTTTTAAAAACCATCGCAGAATGTCACATACGCAAAATGACAGATATGTAAAATGTCGGAATTCTGACATTCTAATTTATCTGACATTGTGTGTTTCCGATATTTTGAGTATCTGTCATTTTGCGAATCTGACATTCTGCGATGGTTCCGTTTTACTCAAGATGAAGCTGTTGTATGACTCTTTGTTTGTTGACGAAAAAAATGACATCCGGTTTTCTAAGTATTTTGTTAATACGGATGCATCCCACAAAAACAACAATATCTTTGCTAAATGACGATAGCAATTTTTTTTAAGAAAGATGTCGGTTTTTTAGTAACCATCTTATCCAGTCCATATTGACAAATGGCCGAATGATTTCGAGTGGACAAGAGGAAACTGGAGTTCAGACAAAAAATTGCAGTTTTCCTGTAAGATAATGTCTCCAGATGGAGCTACAGTTATTGTTATATAATGGTTCTTTTATTGCACCCTTTGAAATTGGCAATTTCCAGATTTTTTTATGGTCAGTTCTATATCTGGTGTTTTATATTCTTTCTTTGGATGGATCTTTAGAATCTTTTGACCTTAAAAATTAAATTATAATAGTAATGATCTCACGCGTTTTATTCCCGAGGGGGTAGGCAGAGGTATTCCATTTCTAGAAATACCCTTGTTTCACCAGTATATTATTGGACCCCTAAACGTGATGGGTGGTGAGCCTATCGCCGAAGTGAGGTGCTGTTACACATATGTCAGAGATAATTCTGGGACTTGCAGGTTTTCTCTCAATTTTCCTTCACCGTTGACGTGATAAATATGATATACTGCTTTTGACTCGACTTTGTTACTCAAAGTCAAAGATAGAAATATTTGTCCTTTTGCAATAGTTGTGAGAAATTAATTGGACTGCCAGATTTCAAATTTTAATAAACTTTGATGATCTAACAATTAAATTAAAGAAATTTGTTTTTCCAACAATTACATACAAAAAATGTGATTGTATTTTTTAAACCGCTTTATCATTTGTCAAGATTTTCTTTCAAGATAAAACGTGCAAGGGGTTTTAGCATTCACAGAATGAAATGCAAAACAACTCTCATTATAAAGAAGTAATTACTGAAAACCTAAAGCAAAAAACTAAGTTAAAACTTTGCTGAACTTTGCTTTTTTTCTGTACCTCATTGCAAGTTTTTTGCTTAATTACTGGGTAAGAAATAATTTTTCTGTTGAAAACTTGTGGTTTCGCTTTGTACGGTTTTGTTGAAACTTAAAAATAATAACGTAGTTACTAAACTTTTATTTTTAATAAACGAAATAGGTGTTAATGTCTTTTTATAAAAGTAAAAAGAGAAAATACTAGTGGCTAGACGTTAACCTGCCATAGACAAACAAGGCAATATGCAACGGAAAGTCTAATACGGTATCCTAACAGTTTGTCGGCCTGGCAATTTGCCCCTATAATCTCGGACAAAAAGATAAAAGTCTGCAATATGTTGCCGTTGGTGCCGTCCGCAGATTGTGACAAGGGTTCCGACACCGCTGTTTGAGGACCTAGGATGGACCCTTGGGGGAGTCCACTTGAATATCAAAAGTATGAATTAGTTTGTAGCCACAACCAATCTTTTTAGTATGTCATTGAATTTGAATCTATTACCGAGCAAATTTTGTTTTTATATTGTATTTTCACATGGTTAACACAATTAAAACCAATGGTGAAAAATCACTTGGTTTCTGAAATAATGAAGAATACAAAAATCAAAGACCTATTTTCAATCATCAGTATTATTCTACAATATGCTCGCGCTAAACCTTAACCATTCCTAAGGAAAATTTATGAAGTCTAATTTGGTATCAATGTTGTTAAAATCCACCCAGTACGTTGTGAGGTTATTTCCTGTAAATACATTTAGACTATTGACATTTCTAAGAGTACCTACCTACCTACTTTTGTACCTACCTACAGAAAATAAATGTTTTTTGAAAATTATTATGAGATTTGCACTATTTGCGATCTGCTCAATATGATATTTTCAAATTTTGCGATTTACTCTATTTACTTAGCCTGTACATTTTGTGACTTGCATAATGCTCATTCTGCTATGGATCCCTAAAATGTTACTGTACTTAATCTCAAATGGGCCTTAGTTCTTCAATCTATATGCAACAATACAATATTATACTCGATCCAGTTAACACAAACACTTGCTCCCACAAGTAATTTCTTAACTCAAGGGACCTGACACACCGCTACCCGATAGAGAATCTAATAGAAAATGATTTATATCATAGAGAGTTCCCCGGGCAATCTTGGACTTGTAATTTTCTTAGGGTGTCGATGTAACATTTTTTGTCTGTAGACTTGGAGATGATGAAGTATCCAATATTAAATGTAGGGGAAGATAAGTTGCAAACATGAATTTCACTTAGTTTTCTTGTAAGTGGTCTCAAATAGTTTAAATTCCCGTGAAGGTGAAGGAAAACATCGTGAGGAAACCCGCAGGTCTGACCCGGTCCGGCGATGGGCTCACCACCTATCACGTTTAGGGGTCCAATGTATCTCGTGAAATGTGGGTATATCCAGTAATGGAATATACCTCTACCTACCCCCTCGGGGATGAAATGCGTGTGATTTTTTTTTATTTCCCGAACTTTATTAGTGAGTTTTTATGATCATAAAAAAACTGTTCAACAACCAGTTACAGTTCATTATAATTACCACAATTTGACTAAACTAGCAAAATAAGATAGAAATTTTGACACGAAATAGCCCCTTTTGACTAAGAATAATCACAGTCAGCTATGAGATAATGAGTACAATTCCTAAAAAGCGTATAAACAATTGTAACGTTGTACTTTCGTATTGAAACATTTAATATTGTGACTCAAAAATAGGCAGAATGTGATGATGCTTTTGCCTTTGCCAAACTTCAATTTAAAAAGAAGTCGGTGTTGTCAATTTCTACGACAGAATTTCCTTTTGTTGACAAAAATAAGTTATTCAATTTAAATGCATTGTAAAGTTATAAATATTAATAATATAGGGAAAATAGTGTTGTGTTATTATATTTGAGATCACTTAAATGTCAAACAGTTTTGAACTATGATTTTTGCACAATTGTGTCTTGTGAATTTAAGGTCAAGATAGCCTACAGTTACCGTGTTTTTCGGGAAGAGTGTGAGAGATGGTCTTCCAAATACAGAACGTTGACTTCGTTCTTTCTTAGCCGTGATGTCGTCGAAATAACTTGGCTAGCGACATTTTACAAAAGCAAATGCTTTTGAGCTCAAACTTGAACATCTTGAATCTACCCTACTTCAAATTTTTATTAGGAAACTCATTGTTAAAGAAAGAATGTTTCCTGAAGTATTCTTCTATATTCCAATTTGTATGGGTTGATATACCCACATTTTTGTAAGAAACCTCCGGGGTTGACATGAGATCCTGATGCTTCAAGCTTGACTCTTCTCCCCCACAAGGAGGTTTCTACGATACGCAAATTTCTACGATACGCAAATTTCTACGATACGCAAATTTCTACAGTCCCTAAATTTCTCCGTTGCAAATTTATTTGACTACGGGTGCCAGTTTCTCCGAGCTCCGAGTTTTTTTTAAGAATGGTGTAGCGCTTCTCGCTATTTTAAGATAAGTCACCATGATCAAGTAGGTGTTTTAAATTTCAACATATTAATGATAAATTTAACCTAATTGGTGGTATAACCTCGTTAGGATTTTACAGTTAAGTTATTTTATTTGCCCCGTGAACCCGGCTCTGCCGATTAACTAGTCTGGTATAACTTTAGTTACAACTTATCTGTAATAGTGTTAACGGTTAATGTACAACATCTGATATAAAAGATAAATAAATAATAACAACAGTCATTACCCACATTCAGTTTATTTTATTTTTAATCACAAGCAAACCCAGAACCTAGCAAATTTCACATCATCTTTTATTCCGGTATATTTTATTTTGTCATGAAAAATTCTTGGTGACACAATTCATTCTGTAGATACCTCCTCTTTGAACATAAGCTCCTTACATAAGCCTACGTAGAAATAATAAAAATAGTGGTGACGGCATTTTTTCTTTCGATTAAATCTCCAAATATCATTATCACCTCCAAAAGGTAAATGACAAGAGCAAACGAACGGGGAAGTAAACAACCAATAAACCACTCGGATTCAATCAAACAGGGTGATGCGGCAATAAAATTTCAGGTACGCACTTGGAACTGATTCGAAGGCCGCAAAATAACAAGTTGCCTTGAGAATAGTGTATAAAATTGAGAAAATGTACAAACTGCGCATAATTCCGAAATATCCTACCTAAAAATTTAGGCGCATTTGTAAAATGCTTTGAGATCATAGCAAATTATCTTTGCTTTCCTTGATTTGAGTTGTTATTTAGAATACCTAGTCTTAAAATATTATCACGATTCTCACGTAACTTTTTGCCTCGCACAACCGATCTGTGGAACAAATTGTCGCCGGCGGTATTTCCGGACCGATACGACCTTCAAACCTTCAAGAAGAGAGATTACTCCCACCTCAAAGGCCGGCAACGCACTTGTGATTCTTGAGCTGCAGGTATCCATGGGCGACGGTAATCACTTGCCATCCGTCCAGGTTACCCGTCTGTTCGTTTGCCCCCTCCTTTTATAAAAAAAATATATATATGCACACGCCTTTAATATTAAGTGTTTGTGAATAGGTACCCTCTTTTCACCAGTATATTTTTTTGGCCCCCAAAGGTGACACGTGCCTCAGAATCAAATCTGGGACCTCATGGTTTCCTAACGATGCTCTCCTTCACCGTCAACGTTGACAGTGAACGGGTGGCGGTGACGGTATATACGTTTTTTTTTTAACTCGTTGGCACATGCCCAGTGCCAACGCCACAACTCGAACCCGAAACTCACGCGTGAGAGGCGGGTTTACTACCGTCAGAGCTATTAATGCTCTTTTTCTTTTCATAACCAATTCACAGTCAAAATGGCATACTAACTTCTAACAAAAATGAGAAGCGAGACCAGGGGTGGCACACTGCGTGACGTCATCGCGCCGCTACAAGTAGATGCGGCCGGCCGCCACCCGGCGGTATATTAGTGGTTGATGCGCAATTCTACGGGACACACGTTCGCGCTCTGTATCTCGTTAAAATTTTTATAAAATATTTTTCTTTACATTAAATAATGTATGTATGTAGATAACCCCGTTGTATGTCTTCGTCTTACATTTTGCAGAAACAGGCAGTTTTGAAGTCATAACATAACCTAAAGGCAAATTACACAGCTTCTGTGTAGTTGGGTGGTCCTTAGTACCTAAATAAATAATAATCGTAATATCGTAGTTAAAATACACTGTTACTAACTACTACTACTGACGTATAATTTAATGGGTCGAGCTGCCGGCAATCTAAGGCTCCGCCTCCGAAAGAGCGCGTTGCATGCGATAGAAAGAGATGGCCACATTTAGGCACGTTTTTCATACCTAAACAGGGAATTTGTTAACAGTGAACCTTCTGTACGTAGTACTATTACTTATTCTGTGGCGAGACATCTAAGTACTATAAGTACTTTCCAAAGCATGTTCAGGTTCCCCTAAATCCGCCCTTAAATATTCCAAACTGAGCGAAAACGAACCAAAACAAGTAAATAAGAAAATGTATAAGTTACATCCAACTAATTTAAGTTAGTCCGTGATAGCTGTTTGGTAAATTGAAAACAAATACCTGCCACATTCCTAACAACTAATGAATAAGTTTTAATTACTTTACGGGACAAAGAAACGGATACGAATTTTGGACTGAGGATGAATTTTAATGAGAATCAAAGCTTTGGGCTAGACTATTAGGTGATGATTTTTAGGGTTGAATTATTATTATGGTTGGAGAAGTGGGCCTTTTACAAATGGAATACTTCTGCCCTTTCTTCATAATGGAATATTATTATGGAATCATCTAATAAATCTATTTTTAGAGGTGAATTATTATTACGGTTGGAAAAGTAGGTCTTTTACAAATGGAATACTTCTGCCCTTTCTTCTTATTATGGAATCATCTAATAAATCTAAGAATCCGCTACATCTTAAAAGAAATCACTGTTCAGCCCCCCTAGCCAAGTGGCATTGTACAATCTGATCGAATGTTCTTTTAGATTGTCATGTATGGGATTGACATAAGCACTTGCCAACGAGCGCTAACGCTACTGTCAATCCCATACATGTCAATCTAAAAGAACATTCGATTAGATTGTACAATGCCACTTGGCTAGGGGGGCAGTACTTATTTGAATGTAAGTATCTATTGCGCTTTGCTTTGAACAGTTTGAAGAGACTGAGATTTCAACCTTATTTTACTATTTAAAGTTGGATCGCGTTTCCATTCAGTACCGTTGCCATTGCATAAAAAATTTGGAAAGGTTCTTAGTTTATGTAGTGGAAATAAAATAATATGATGAAATAAAATCCGTCTCGTTATTTTTGCGTCATGCGTGCACAACCAGACAGACAGACAAACATTTCAAAAATTTGTGTTTTGATATCTTCATCGATAACTTTATACAAGCACTGAAAAAAAAATATGATGAATATAATCAAAATTTTGATTAATTTGAACAACGTACTTGTTTATATACGTTCGCATAAAGCAAATTGATGCCTGCTATCAAGCTAATTTGATAGAAAAATAATCAAGAATTATTGTTTATTCAACTAACCTATTTGTTGAAATGATTAACTAATTGATTAAATTAACCCTGCCCACTTGTTACCATTGATGCTGATATTGTTAAAGGTAATCATTATCTTTATTCATTCAACCAACTTATGTTATGATTTTAATCGTGAAATTTGATAAATCTCACAAACGATATGAACAACCCAATAATTGTTATTTATTATTTGAACAAAGATTTTTGTATAAATCAACAAAGTTATGTGTTTCAACAAAATATGTTACTTGATTCAAGTAAGAAAGATATTTATGATATTAATCACGTAACTTAATTATTTCTAAGTGTTTCCTTTATCATATTTATCAGGTTTTATGTTGGGGTTTACTAGGTGTTATGTTTAGTCCAAATAAAAAACTTGTTTAAAATCTAAAGCTAGGTCCACACAATGAGTTTTCAGTCCGGCTGTAGAACGAAAGTGGTTTAATAATACATAGTACTGTATGGGAGGTGGCACACATATAGTCCCATACATTAAACCACTGCTGCTTTCCAGCCGGTCTGAAGCGAATTCTGTGAAAGTGTGCATGAAAAACAGTATGGAGCCCACTGTAACAAAATAATAGAGAATTATGAAATATTTGGACTTAACATTACAACTGAAAGTTACAAATGAGATACCTTTTAGTTCAAGTAATTAATATTTATTATTTCAAACAATGTGCAGAATAATTATTATAACAATAATAATAGGTAGGTATATAATAGTCCTAGTAGTATATAGGTCCTAGTCATAATAGTAATAGTAGGTGATAGTCCTTTTACCTGGAAAAAGAACTTTAATATCTCTGCACCATTTATTATAAACCGCTCCTGTAATGGCAGATGTTTATTGGCTTTCAATATATCCTTGGCTATGTATGTTCAAAGCTCTTGCATTTTCCTTAGGTAAAATTTTTTCAACATACACATAATTAAGCATGATACTTCAAAACGGTTTTTAATTGCATCAACTCCACCTGAAACAAAATAAATTTTTAAATAAATTTGAAATAGATAGTTAATAGTCCATACTATTTTCATAGATGCGAAAGTAAGTTAGTTTGTCTGTTAGCAGCTGAACCGATTTATATGACATTTGGTAGTGAGATAGTTTCAGACTCGAAGGATATAACTGTTGCTTATAGTGCCTTAAAACTTGTATCATTATTATATGTGTGTTTTATAAATTGTACCTACTTACATTTTTAGTGACACCTTTCTTTGGAGTGATTTTATTTGGAGAATTTATTATTTTAAATAGTGTTGTGGTTTGTGTTTCAACTTGTTGTAAAATACTGATGTTCTGCAGAGCCTGAAATAAAAATATACTTTTAGTTGAAAATATACATTGATTTACAATAATTACAGATAAAAAATGTCCTCCAAAGAGGAACCATGTGGGACAGTGCCCAGAAGACTGGCAGCATTCCCTCTCTGGATAGCTAGGCTAATCCTTTGACAGAGATAGCTGCCAGCCCTCTGGTCACCTGAAGCCTCGACCAAACGCACTGAAAGCTCTTTGAGGAGCTGCCGCGCCCCCGGACCCCACGGTCCCATGGTCTCCACCCCAAACGGCACAAATATGTAGCCCTCATTGAGGTCGGCATATTTGCGCCGCTTCAGGCGTTCAGCGGCCGCAGCCGCCGCGCCAGCGCCCACAGAGGTGGCATCGATGTGGGATGGGGCCAATGTGTCGGCACATGTGGCATCCCACACCAGCGACCTGCCATGTCTCCATGGCCCGACAGTCATACCATCAGGCCTCCCGCCACCTATTCGTGTGATGCCGTTAGGCTCAAGAATAGCTGGGATAGCAGCAGTGGTGAGAGTCCTGCGGATGATGTCGTTGAGGCATGCATGGCGCGACAGGCGGCCGGCGCTACGTGCGCAAGAGAGGCCGTGGTGTCCGAGTCGATCGAGAGGCTCCCTTTTTTTAATTTTTTAGTTATTTCTAAGTCCATTCACTCCCATATCCCGAATAGACAATCTGACGGTAGGGTTGTAGGTATATACTCAAAGAGGCAAACAAATTAATAAAATATTTTAAGAGTTTGATAACAGATCGACTGATACTGGTACTACATTTCATAAAACTTACTTGCAAACGGTGGAATCAAATCAGGTAGGTAGGTAGGTAGTAGGTATTTCCCATGCTGTCAAAAGATCTGCGGCTTGGTCAATGATAGTGTACACGATCACAGTCACATATCTTATCTGTTCTGTGCATAGTCTACTAATCAGTTCACAGTACCTATATTTTCAAAAAAATATTAAAATTGCACTTGCACAATCCGTCCGTTGAAGAATCGAAAAATAACTTGTCGTAATTTGTATAAATCGTCACATCAACCGCCCGCGTCTGTGCCGCGACGCGGCACCGATTTGAGTGTTGCCGTATTAACATGTAAAATTTCGCATGATTTTTATTATATCAAATCAATCTCGAAGAATGTTTTCTACAGTCTAATTACGTGATGTTTAATATTATTGGGGTTTCTTTGAATAACTCTTAATACTAATATTTATTTATTTTACCTATTTATTATTAAACTTCATGTACCAAGAAAATGTAAACATGCATGGTGAACTTAATACCTATCCTAATAAACAATTTAGCTTTTTTTTGATAATTAATGACTAACTTAATTTGTATGTCTAAGAAAAGACCTAATTATACCACAACTAGTTAATATTGCTATCAAATGGCAACACCAAAACGGTTAAAATTCTATCAAATATTTTGTTTATTCTAATAAATTAATTTGATCAAATCAATGATTTAGCAATGACTGTTACAATGCAGTAACTTTATCATTGTAACTTACTAGTTTTTGAGTGATGCGTGCACAACCAGACAGACAGACAGACAGACAAAAATTCCAAAAATTGGTGTTTCGGTATCTATATCGATAACTATATACACTACCGTTAAAATTTTCAAAAAATATTTAATGTACAGACACGGCCCCGTTAGAGTTTTATTATAATATGTATAGATGTCTACCAGTTATTTAGTACCCATAGTACAGGCTCTGTCTAGTTTGGGACTAAATGACGGTGTGTGAATTGTGTCCCTCAATTTATTTATTATTATTTATTTATTTTTTATTAATAAGCACACACAAAGTACTTAAAGCTAAATACATTGTCCCACAAAACTGTGTCAACAGTTTGACTGTGGGATCGGCAGTCTCTCTTAATAGGTATATCTGGACCTGAAAAGCATTAGGCTGGATCTGCATATACGACCAAAACCACTTTTTAACATATTCATACTTAACTTTTTGTGCTCTTTCTGGCAAACTCACTCTTGTATTTCTATCCTTCTTCATTGCAGAGATAAATACATACATAAAGTCGGATCTGACTACTTTCCGAAAAATTTAGGAAGCATAGAGGTTTGTTTGTATTGATACCTTTATTCCATAAATTATTAATTTATTTTGGAGACGTAAACAAACATACACCCTTATGCATTTAAAGTATTCTGTTTCTTCATGAACTTTCGCGTTGGGTGTATCAACAGATACGCACTTATGCCGCTAAACCTTGAAACGGAATTAATGTATTAAACATAACTTACGCCATTTTGCCAGTAAAATATTGTTTTTAACTATTATAGCATAAAGACGAATGTAATCATGAGACAATCTAGCTGTAATATACTATTATTACGTAAAAAATCTTAGGCATATGTCATTTTAAACCATTATGTTACCAACTTTTTTAAATTTTTCAAGGCGCGTCTCGGTCGGTACTAAAGATAGGTCAGATATCTTCAGATTTTTTCGTCGCTAGTAAGCACCAGTGGGAGCAAGTGGGGAGGCAAATTCATGGTTAATCTTGTCTTGTGCATTCATATTAAAGGTCACGCGTGTTAAAGTAAGATAGTAAATGTAGATGGCACGTGCCAGGCCAGTAATTTGATTTTGAATACCTACTCATCATAAACAAAACTGCTTCACACACTTTTATTATCTTCATACGTATGTATGTTAGTATGTAACAAAAACTTTGAAAATTATTTTGACCCCCTTCAAACATTGGATTAACTCAAAATTTGGATAATTATCAAGGATCGATGACAATTCAATATTTTAAACAGTCAGACCCGTAATCCTTGCTAGGAAAATCATGCTCGCGCAGCTTTACATACTTGCGCAAAATATTCGTGTACATGTGGGAAGTAACGTGCAGCTATTCTAAGTCAATAGATGCAACTTGAGCTTTTGACAGCAGCGAAGAATCCGCCCCCGCTTAGGGGATTGTATATTATCACCTCTAATCATACAGGTTCTTGCGTTGCTCCTATGTACATAGAATAGTAAACTTTCAAGGCTAGGAAATAGCATAGAATTGAAGTTGGACTTTCAATACAGCATCTCAGATTGCTTCGTCCCGTCAAACTTATCGAGTCGTAACACTCATGTATGCTGAACGGTGTAAGTTCTTATCTTGAGGATCACTTGAGTTTCATTTAAAAAAATTGAACTTCCACCCAATCCGATATATAGTTAAAAAACGTGCCGATGGATGAATGGCAAAGGTTCGTTAAAAATGTCGTGTCGCTAGCGTCAACCTCAAGAACCGGGCACACCCTGTTTTTTAAGAACCTTACCCTTCTATCGGCCCTCTAGGAGGGTTGGCGGTTTATTTGTCCATTACTCGTAGGATAAAAAATAGTAAATGAAACAAAAGGATAAAGAAAAAAACATTGGATAACAAAAGACGGAAGTTAAAAGACCAAATTAAAAATAAAATTATATAGCGTAGATTTAGCAGAGCCAAAGAAAAATAGGAGAGACTATTATGAGAAATTATAGAGCTTCACAATTGGAAAAAAAAACATAGAAGGTCGTTTACAACAAATGCGTCAGCATAATGCCGAATACCGGGCTTCTCAGAATCTGAAGAAGAAAGAGCCGTCCGCTTATAGCAAACCTCACGAGCTTTAGCCGAATATCGGGCCTCGCAATCCGAAAAAGACAGAGCAGCTTGCTAACAACAAATGAGTCAGCATAATGCCGAATACCCAGCTTCCCAATCTGAATAAGATTGAGTAGCTCGCTTACAGCAAATGCGGCAGCATAATGGGGAATCTAGACGATTACATAACGCAAGTCTCACAGGTTCCTTATAGGGGATAACACAGTTTGTGATAAAATATGTGAAATTTGCACCAAGCGTTGGTATCTGCATCAGATTTCTAATTGGACTATAAACACAACCACAGCCCCTTATTTTCCCAATGAACTTAAGCAAAAAAATTGTTTAATCACTTGCAGACATTGTAAATGTCACTTAAGTCCAAAGTAACATTCCACCATCTAAAGCATGCTGCGGATGAGGGTTCCTGACTTCTACGCGATTATAAGTTCACGCATAGCTTTGTTTCGGTGTCGCTTACGGTCATCGAAAAACAGCATACTGAGGATGATAGCTGACAGCTACAACTGTCCGTATTGTAAGTACCAGCTTGCTGTGCATCGCACATTGTAAATAGAAGTACATAATGTTTTGTCATGTATGCTGTAATTTATATTTTTATTTTTGTATGTATGTAATGGGACTATTGCCTGAATAAAGAATTATTATAATTGGAGCATATTGAAATAATCTACCTCCAGGCCCTATTACAGAAATGATTGCAAATTTGTCACAACCTGAACAAAAGCTTGCACGCACGCATTATTTCATTTGCTAAAATACAAGTCTTTTAAATAAAAATGTTTTTAAGCAATTTCCAAAAGGGAGGTTAACGATTCTATTCATTAAGTTAGTCTAAAACTTCCAAGCAAATGTACACAATTTTACAAAATATAGGTAATTTTATGTATGTATACATAATCATAAATTAGTATTCTGACTCCAGCTGGGAACAGTGTAAACTTCATAACAATTAGTTCAGTTGTTTTAAAGATAATAGACTAAGAAGAGTAAGTATGCCAACAAATTAGGAAAGGCTTTAACGGTTTTTATCAGCACTTCCAAGTACTTCCAACCTTATACCTGAGATAATTGTTTGTAGTGACCAAGATTATGTTGACATGAGACGTTTATCATGGTTGAGAATTTTAAGCCATAATGCTGCATTTAAATATAAAATTACAGTTTAGTACTGACTTGACCAATGGGTTTGTCACACAAATTGTCAGCGTAAAGTCGTATTTTAACATATTGTACGTAGAGTCTATGATGAACTATATTATTTCAGGCATAAGGTCGGGTGTCGGGGAAAATATAAAAAAAGTAATAATTTACCACTTTATTGCAGTTTTAGATAAGTCCAGTTATCATAAAACTAAAGGTGAACATGTTTACAATAAATACGTATCAAAAAACTGTTCAATTTCCTTATATTATAAAAAATATTCACAAAATTGTTTCTCAATTTTGTTTTTGCTCTCCTGAAAACCTGACTTTTTCGACATCCGACCTTATGCTTTTCATGTCCAGATATCACATTAGAATTTATTGATATTATATTGACAATGATAGGTAGTGGTTTTTTAAAAGTATACAGATTTTTTTTTTTATTGCTTTCTCGTCTAATAATTTTGGGAAGACTATTAAATAAGTAAGGGATTCGTTTTTGAAGAGTTCTATCACCATAATAATTATTCATTCTTGGAACGAATAATTTCCTTGAAGCCAGGGTTTTCGTATATATTTATTAATTTATTTAATAAAGCTAACATCATATATCTCTATGTATATTTCTCTCTCTATATATATAATATCTCGCAAAAAATGGGTATATTCAGTAATGGAATACCTCTGCCTACCGCCTCGGCGATGAAAGGCGTGAGATTATTATTATTATTATTAATTACTTATTTTATAGCGTCACTTCATTTTCGAAAACCCTAAATTTATGAAACTCCAGTTTTCCTCCCGCTCTATATACAAGGCAGCGAATATTTTTAAGGCAAATTCCATGAGTACAATACAACCCAGAACCCATGTCACTGTAATGAGCTTCGCCACAAGCAAAGTATTTGCACAAACTTTCCAGTTTATTCCCGTTTTTACGTAGCGTAAGTTTTTAGCTTTCAAACTCCATTTAGTTGTCTGTGGTGCGGAAGCCAACGTTGTAACAGAGTGAAACATTTAAAATTCATTGAATATAGACTAGTTCACAGATATCTTATCAATTCTAAAAATGGCCGCTTTAGATAAATAAAAGCAGAAAATTTGAGCCAAGCGGACACATTCGAAACGATGCAACCATCTATTTGGAACTTAAATTTAATTTTGTATACAATCTATTTTAGCTAGCTATGGCGACTTCGTTTGCAAGGATTAGCGTTTAGTTTTTGTACTTCCCCGTGGAAATTAAATTGAAAGTCATATGACGTGTTGACCTGAGATATACTAAGTTATAAGCAAACTTAATTCAGAAGAGTCAGACGTACAAACATTTTTTTTTTCGATATTTCAATAGATAACTTTATGTTTAGATATCGATTAACCATTTAAATTAACCATGTACCAAATACTCGGTCTCATTTCCATTTTATGTATGGACTAAAGCCACGAGCGCAGTCCGTTCGAGTCTGCTTAGTCCGACTACTCGGACAATCTAAAGTCAAAATGTCTAAAATCATTTATTTTTTGTAGGTACAAAAAGTACACTTAGAAAGGTCAATAGTCTAATAACAAGCCACTCTAAACTCGTCCATGAAGATTGGCTAAATGTAACAGCAGCCCATATCCACCGACGAGTTGCTACTGACATCATAATATTACATTTGATAAATATCCCATACGGAACTATAAGTACTGTAGCTTTAACGAATTAGAATGGTCAGTGTTACCTGTACCTGCTTGTATAACCTGAAACCGGCTGTAATACTGGTAAAATAATAATAATATAATCTCACGACTTTTTTATCCCCGAGGGGGGTAGGCAGAAATATTCCATTACTGGATATACCCACATTTCACGAGATACATTGGACCCTAAACCTAAACGTATACGATAGGTGGTGAGCCCATCGCCGGACTGGGTCTGTTTACACATGTCTCAGAATTAATTCTGAGACCTGCGGGTTTCCTCACGATGTTTTCCTTCACCGTCGAGCTATAAATATGTGCGTAAGTTTTTGAAAAACTCATTGGTACATGCCAGGATTCTAACCCGAGCCTCACTGATTTTTGGCCGGCTCTTATAACCGTCCGGGCTATCACTGCTCTCTTGGTAAAATATATTTAAAAAGAAACGACTCTCCTGTGGGTTACTATTTAATTCAATTGTTGAACACGCGTTTCGACTTACAATATTTTTGTATGACAGTACTTTCACCGGAGCTATACAGAGTCACAATTTTCTGGTAGTATCGAATTACTCGGTACCGACGGCGTTGAACTGGAACTGAAAAAAAGACCTTTTTGAATACAAATTATATACTAGCATCATTCATAATCGTAATAAATTTGAATGTAGGTAAAGAGATTCGCAATTATAATGGGAGTATAATGGGTGAAAAATATATATATATATAGTAATAATAATATAGTCTCACGCCTTTTTTATCCCCGAGGGGGTAGGCAGAGGTATTCCATTACTGGATATACCCACATTTCACGAGATATATTGGACCCCTAAACGTGATAGGTGGTGAGCCCATCGCCGGATCGGGTCTGTTTACACATGTCTCAGAATTAATTCTGAGACCTGCGGGTTTCCTCACGATGTTTTCCTTCACCGTCGAGCTAGTGATAAATATGTACGTAAGTTCTTGAAAAACTCATTGGTACATGCCAGGATTCGAACCCGAGCCTCACTGATTTTCGGCCGGCCCTTTAACCGTCCGGGCTATCACTGCTCTTTAAATGCTTATATATATATATATATATATATATATATATATAAGCATTTTAAAATTATAGGCTATGTTACCCTGAGATGGCGGGATTAACTGGACGCTTTCTCGAGGATATGGCGGAGGAAGCACAGGATAGGGATAAATGGAGGGAAGGAGGAGAGGCCTTTGCTCAGCAGTGGGACAATACATAGCCTAATAAATAAATAAAAATTTCTGCCAGAAAAGTAAACTTTTCATTGGTAAAACAATGATTAAATCGGTCTGGTAGTTTTGGAGCCTATTTAATACAAACACACAAATGTTACGTCTTTATATTGTTAGGGTAGATACGTCGCAAACATTTCCAATCAGTCAATATTAATGTTTAGATTAGATATTTCACTATTTTAGATATTGTAGGACACACTATACCCTAAATCAATTCTTGAGACCGGTCTCGAAGAAACATACACATCCCCGAGCAATAAGTATTGTACGATGCATGTTTAAACTTACATTTGATGACGTCCATATGCGGTTTCATAGTCAGATACAGTTACGTAGCAGAGGACGTAGCTTTGACTCTACGTCGACGACGCCGCAGTCTTCTACACAGATTATTGCTATTATGAATGTTGCTATATTGCTATATTATTATACAGATAAATTAAAATCAACAAGGGAGTCCAGAAAATATACTGCTGAAAAGTGGGTTTTTCCAGAAATGGAATAAACGTATTTTTATTATCTCTACATAAGTATAAAATAAGTACATAAAATTATAGTTCATGAAAACTTAAGCCCAAACTCGAAGGGTTCACAAGTAGACATTGAGTTGCGATATCCACCTTCTGGCTCCACCATCAGATCAGCTCGGTGGTACCATAATATTGCAAAGTTAATTATTTCTGAATAAAGGCACTGTTGCCATCCTGCTTTAGCTTATGTATTTTCTGTGCCCTCACGCTTAGCTTAGGGTGTTAGCAGTCCAATCGATCGATGGTAGAATGGATTAGTCGACGTCGATCGATAGTTTCTACCTTGATCAATCGATCGATCGTCGATCGACGGTATCGATCGATCAGTTGACGTCGAACGTCGTACTGGCCAACAACGCGTCCATACATTTCTAAAGAAACTGGTGGAATATAGTGGGGGTTAATCGATCTACGTCGATTGATGCCATCGGCCGGCAATCGATCGCTTGGTTAGTCGAACGGTATTCGTCGATCAATTAAAGTTACTAGACTAGTCGATCAACTTCGACCGACGTTGACCGATGCTGTCGTTCGACTATCCGTCGCTCGGTCTGGTAACACCCTAACATCTCCTCTGTCTCGATTCCCCTTCCTCCCCGCGCACGTCTTTCCCCACCTGAGACGCGGCACAGCACTAGCGGTCAAGCTATACTAATTGCTCATAATATGAAACCATAGGGATGTGAAGTTATTTTTAGGTTATTAATATTTAATTATACTTACTTTTGAAACGGTGAGTTATGAACAACTTTGTCTACTCTCCATGTCGGAATAGGGAACTTTTTGGGCCTCACTATCTTTACTTTATTTAAAACTCGTTGACTGAAACAATATGAGAGGGTAAAAATTCGTTACAACGAATTTATTAATCAGGTTATGAAGAAGGAATTTGTTACTCATGAGTTCGGAGAATATATAGGTAGGTACGTACTATTTTTATTCAATGTTATTGGATATTGCATCTAAAAGTAATTTATCGTTTTATTTCTAAATTATGTCCAAAAAATTATTTACATATATAATTTTCATATGACATATATATTAGAATCCAAACAGACACTTTATAATATTATAGTCTGTGTGTTTGGTCATAGGAAGATCAAATTTGGCGTAGATTTAGCTAATAGAACGCTTACTAAGAGAGGTTTATTAATTTTGCACGGGAACCGGAAAAAGACAAGACAGTGATATGTTTACTGTTAATTTTTAAATGTACGTTTGCTACTTCATAATCATTATATTTTTTTCTATGTAAAATATTATGCATAAGTACATAGTCTTACCTTAAGGGAAGAAAAATTTTGAGAACAAATCTCTACTGTCCCTTTCCAACATTTCATTTTTATTCCCTTTAAAAGACAGCTTCTTTAGATATACTTTCCAATCACGTAATCTTTTAGAATAGAAAAAAAAGCTACCGTTTATAATGATTCATCAAAATAATTATTTTTATTGATAATTGTAAGCTGTTGTTGTAACAAAAGCGAGACTAAATTAAATACAGGGAAACGATTACCAAATGGTTTTTTAGGGTTTCGTACCAATATTTAAAAAATGAAAACCTCTATCTATCTAGTTATAACAGTTGCTTATTTCAGGACGTATTCATGCTATTTTGATTTAATAAATTGTCATTGTAAAAAGAAAAAACTTGCTAAGGACCTTTTTTTTAATTTTTAGGGTTCCGTACCTCAAAAGGAAAAAACGGAACCCTTATAGGATCACTTTGTTGTCCGTCTGTCCGTCCGTCCGTCCGTCTGTCAAGACCCTTTTTCTCAGGAACGCGTGGAGGTATGAAGCTGAAATTTATATCAATTACTCAGGTCTACTGTCCCTTAAAGCTGTGAAAAAATCAAACTTCTAAGCCAACGCAATCAAAAGATACAGCCGTTTATGCCGCAAATTTTCGACACTTGCAAGGGAATCAAAACCTACAGGGTGCTTCCCGTGAACTCAGAATCTTGAAATTTGGTACGAAGCAACGTCTTATAGCATAGATAAAGGAAAAATTACGAAAACCATAAATTTGCAAGGTTGTACGGAACCCTCGGTGCGCGAGTCCGACTCGCACTTGGCCGGTTTTTTTAATTAAATTAGCTTAGTTTTCTAAAATACCTTATTAAAATTTAGTTCAAGGCTGTTGTTGTCCCAAATATAAAATTAAAAATTTAGTTAGTAGTTAAATAATGTTAGCTCACCTTTATTGCAAACAAAATAATTTCATATATATTTTTATAGTCATAGGGTTGAATGGTTGTAAAATGACCTCAATTACACACCGTGGGTACATATCATAAATATATTACATTTGTAAACAAAATGGAAAATCCTACCTATGAGTTTAAGCTACATTTTTATTTCCATTAAGTTTTTGTCGAGAATCTAGCTTGCTGTAAAACAATGATATTTAATTCAGTTCTCGCTTTTGTACAACACAGCTTCATTTGATGAAAACTCACCTACTACTCAAGTAGCCCTTATCTATTTTTGGAGGTTTGTATCGTCCATCTCGTCCGAATGCTGCAAATTTCTTTTTCCTAAAAGAAAATTGTCAAAACAATCATAAAGAACTAAGAATAATTGACATAAAGAGGAAGCCCCTTTTCACAAGTACCGGTTTCCGCCGGTCCGGCGGTCCGGTCCGGCGGCGAAATGTATGGCCGATTGCCCGGTTGCCCGCCGGTACGTGTGAAAGCGAACGTATATCGCCATATACTTCGCCGCCCGCCGGACCGGCGGAAACCGGTACGTGTGAAAAGGGGCGAAAGATTTGATTTCTTGTTTGTTTTTTTTTGTATTGAAAAGGCCCGAAACTGCTGGACCGATTTACTTTCTTCTAAGCCCCTTTTCACACGTACCGGTTTCCGCCGGGTCGGCGCCGGCTACCCGGCGGCGAAATGTATGGCCGATTGCCTGGTTGCCCGCCGGTACGTATGAAAGCGAACGTACATGGCCATATACTTTGCCGCCCGCTGGCCCGGCGGAAACCGGTACGTGTGAAAAGGGGCTAACTGTTTTACCAATGAAAAGTTTACTTTTCCGGTAGTAACATACGCAGGTGAAAACAGGGAAAGCTAGTTTTTTATATTATTACCATACTCCTTCTGTAAACTGATCGTAGTTAATGCTACAACTTCACTTCACGACATTTGTAATCATTATTCAATGCGACACATATTATTTGCTCTGGGTAAATGCAATGAAACTTATTGGAGTCTATACTTCTCTTCTAATAATATAAAGGCAAAAGACTTGTATTTTTGGATTTTTGGATTTTGGTATGTTTGTTACGAATAATATCAAAAACTACTGGACCGATTTTAAAAATTCATTCACTAATAGAAACTTAGAAGATCCCTGAGTGACATAGGCTATATTTTATTTCCGTATTCCAACGGAAACGAAAAATACGCGGGTGAAACCGCGTGAACCGCTAGTCATAAATAATTTTCTAACAAATAATACTTTGTTTTGTAAAGCGTACCGCGCACGAGCTACTATTTTGTGACCATCGCGTTGTTTAGTCTTATAGGATACCAGCACACAGGGTTCAAGTAAATTTTCGTAAAAAGTTCCACAGAGTATTTTCGTAAAGATTATTTGTCGCCCGTGCGCGGACATCCTTGACAATCACGCAACAAAAAGTAGCTCGTCCGTGAATACGCTTACCGATTTCAACAGAGTTCAATCGTCAACATCATCTCCCTTTAGGATAGGTATCAATTTTCATAACATAGTCTTTGTTGGACGTGTATCTGTACCCTCTATAAATACAACACACAAATAGGGCAGTAATACAATGTTAAGGCTAAATTACTGGCACAATGCAAACAAGGCTTAGACTCGTAGCAACTCGTCGAATGAGGTGGGATGGTTTCTAGGGTCGCGACACACCTACGGAACTTACGCCGCGAAACATTGGGTGAACAACATACATTACGGTTAACGCGGGAGGCAGATCCATTTATCTTTAAAGTGAAACGTCAATGTATGTTGTTCACGGAAAGTTCCGGGGCGTAAGTTCCGCAGGTGTGTCACTACACTTACATTTAGTAAAACTTAATGGACGAGTTTAGAGTGCCTTGTTTAGACTATTGACATTTAGTGTACTTGTTGTACTTAGAGAAAATAAATATTTTTTTTATTTTGACTGACTTACATAATATTAATATTCGCAATGACCTACATGGTACGTTGCGACGTGTAACAAAATCTGTGTAGAGCTGCATCCAGCATGTACTACTCAGTGTTTAAGCATATTTAAACAGATGTAAAGCAATGAAGTCTTCAACAATTGATAACTAAATAAGATTACTTTAAAATACTTACATTTATTTTAAACTAGCAGCGCCCTGCGGTTTCACCCGCGTAGTTCCCGATCCCGTAAGAATACGGGGTTAGAATATAGCATATGTGTTATTCTTATGTATAAGCTATATAACTGCAAAGTTTCATTAAAATCCGTTCAGTAGTTTTTGCGTTAAACAGCAACAAACATCTATACTCACAAGATTCGTTTGTGATATGCAGCGTAAATGTAAACAGTAGTATGGGAAGTAGGAAGATAGGGTAATTTATATAAAAAATGTCTCCCCACTATTACTTACTTTTGAGGGTAATGTATGGTGACACCTTTAGGCGTAACTTTCTGCTTACAAGGTCCATTGTTACCGCACGGGCAACCTTTTTTTGGCTTCAGCGACGTTTGGTACATTGGGACGGCTCTTATTCTGAAAATAAAATATAAGTCTTTATAATGTTATAAGAAGGTCTTCGTTTCAACTTACTTACTTCGAAAGTATCTAAGATTTCAATTTACTTTTAAAAATCGGTCGAGTAGTTTCCAAAATTATTTCTTACAAACAAATGTTAAAAAAACGAATAAGTTCCTGTTTATAATAAAAGCGTAGATAGAAAGCTGCTTTAGCAATATGTGCTTACAAAATATTACACGAAAATTGTCATCCACACAAATGCGAGATTCGTAAAATTTTCTATTTGCACAAATCATCACTTCATAAAATAAATGATTGGTTAAATTTACAAAACAACTAAAATTAGACAAATTGTATGGATGGTGAAGTTTTCCTATAAAATTTTATAAGCAAACTTAGCTTATCTCTGCATTTAATTGACTTAACTGGTAGATATAAGCGTTTAATGAAAATTACCTTAGCACAGTAAAATATCACGCACATAGGTATAAAAGACAAAACACAATAGCCTAGCAATGAGATAATGGACTCGATTCTGCAAACCACCTAAAATGCCTAATTTTAAGTTAACTCTATTCTTTTCCACCGCTTTGGAAAGAAAAGGGACAGAAATAAGCGCCATATTCATTTACAACGTCACAAATGTCAAAATAACAAAATTGAACCTTATGGACGCATTCAGATACACGTTTTTAACAATTTTAGCAACGACTAGCGACCCGCCCCGGCTTCGCACCGGTGCAATGCTTATAAGATTTTCCCGCTTTTCTGTGGAAATTTTTCCTGAATTTTTTTTGTTATAAGCCTCACGGAGCCTGAGACCTTTCCAACGAATGCAAAACCGTGGAAATCGGTTCCTGCGTTCTGGAGTTATAGCGTCAGGAAGGAAAACCCGACTTATTTTTATTTTAGCAACGATGTAAGGAGGTCATGGATAAAAGTGTCAGATAAGACATCAAATTAGACGGTTTTTACATGTCTGACATTACTCTATATTCTATGGTTTGTTTCTGTCCTTTTTCTTCCGTATTCTGTAAAGAAGGATAGTCTAACTTAAAATTAGAAATTTTAGGTAGGTGGTTTGCAGAATCGAGTCCATTAATTTGATGATAAATTTTACTGTAATGGGTTGATGTTGATGAAATAAAATTTTATACCATACTTTATGATAACACATTATAGAACTTACTCTCGTTTTCCAAACACTTTCCATTTTGGTTTCTCCATTGCAATGTAGCGTAAGTTAGATAAACTGAAAAAAAAAATCTTAGCTAAATTGCTTTTTATTGAAAGTATATTCACCACTTCTTACCACCTTAGGGGTCGAGTATTCTCGTGAAATGTGGGTATTTCCAGAAATAGAATACCGCTGCCTATTCCCGCGGGGATAAAATGCGTTAGATTATTTATTTTAAATGTTTTATTCATATTATATCCGCGGTGGGCTCGCATGGGAGATTATAGCCCATACTTCCTCATGTGTGAGTAAAGATCCTTAGCTCAACAGTGGACTGTTACGGCTTGATGATGATTCCTATTATGTTTATTAATTTATTAGGCAGTGATAGCCTTACGGTTAGAGAGCCTGCTTCACATGATAAAAATCAGTGAGGCTCGGGTTCGAATCCTGGCATGTACCGATGAGTTTTTCAAAACTTACGTACATATTTATCACTAGCTCGACGGTGAAGGAAAACACCGTGAGGAAACCCGCAGGTCCCAGAATAAATTCTGAGACATAAATGTAAACAGACCCGGTCCGCCGATGGGCTCACCACCTATCACGTTTAGGGGTCGAATATACTTGTGAAATGTGGGTATTTCCAGAAACGGAATACCGCATCCTACCCCCTCGGGGATATAATGCGTGAGATTATTTGTTTTATTTATTTTATTAGGCACATTATTTCTATTCCTTTACCTCGAATTACTGGTAGCCTCGTCAATTCTCCTCCCAGTGCTACCCGCTATACCCATTTGGATAAAACTCCTATAAAGGTTTTACCGAAAGTAATTTTTGAAAAACCTCTCGAAGAAAGTCCAAAAGTATGATTTAACATTTGAGCCACCAAATAACCTACAACTTAGATTATTAAAGGATCTGAACAAATTGATGTAGATGTGCGTTTAGTATATTATGTCATGGTAAAATGAAAATTTCACAAATTTTACAATAATTAATAATTACATTTTGTTTTCTATGATTTTTTGATAGTTGTAGGTGACAGTTGACACGGTCTTTGTTTTAAACACAAACGTCTTTGTTTTGAAAGAAGATTTGTATTTCAAGATTGTGATACTTCTAAAAGATTTATTATAAACCTGCCAAGTCGAGTCGGACTCGCGCACGAAGGGTTCTCGACCATTATATATAAAAACGGCACAAAAATCACGTTTGTTGTATGGGAGCCCCATTAAATATTCGTTTTATTGTGTTTTTTAGGATTTGTTGTTATAGCGGCAACAGAAATACATCATCAAAACGTCGTGCAAACATTTCAACTATCTTACTATCACGGTTCATGAGATACAGCCTGGAGCCAGACGAACGGCCAGCGGAGTCGGTAATTTGGGAGCGGAGTTAGTAATAGGGTCCCGTTTAACCATCTGGGTACGGAACCCTAAAAAACCAGTTTCCGCGGGAGTTACGCACTTGCCAAGATAAAACTATAGACTGCTTTTAATGTGTAATAAAAGAAGAAAAAAAATAAGCTAAAGAAAATTGAACACAAAAATTTAATAAATAAAAAGAATTTTGTTATAGGTTTTCTCCAATAAAACATTGAGATAAAATAATACAGGCCATAACATATACTGCAGATTATATAGGTAGTGAATATTGAATGCTCACGCTCCGTCGTCCCCAAGGGTGGCAGAGGCATACCCGTCCTATAAATACCCACGTTTCACCTGTATATTTTGTCAATCCAGTATAACTTAAGTAAAAATATCTGTAAATTTTTGGATTTAGAATAATACTTAATTTATTAGTCTTGCTTGCCTAAGAGTCGTCCAATATTCAAATCCCATCACAGGAGAATCACCTCCCATGTCGCAAGTTAAAGCGGCACCCATCACAACGTTTCAACTTTGACTTCAAAAAAGAGGTCGTTCTTAATTCGACTGTTTTTTCTATAAGTTTGTTACCTCAAAACTTTCGAATGGGTTTCGAATGGTATGGGTATTCTAATATCCGTGACGGGTGAACTGATTTTAATGATTCTTCTTTTATTTGAAAGCTGGTGCTTCCCGTGTCATCCAATTTGGTGCAGTTCTGACAGTGGCATTAATGAGAAAACCGTTTAAGTTGAAGTCGGTTTTTTAATCTCTATAGTTCTATGTTATGCAAAATATCTTTGACGCTACAAAAGTAGCTACGGCACGCGCCACATGTGAGAATCGCCGATGTTTCCTTCTCATCTTCTAAATTGGAAGCTCACTTTTCACGAATAACGCCCCCAGTTCTCGTCAATTGACAATTTCGCCGAGCAGCCTATTGATTCCTTCAGCGGTGTCACCTATGAGTATGATTAATGCTGATGTTCCACCTACATGGCACCTGGGTTGCTTTAGTGGTGGCACAAGTCACAAGATTTCCGAGTCTGGTATCTCCCACTTGTCCGGTTTTTTTCCAATATCCTATTGAAAAAAAAACCAGACAAATGGGAATCGACCGGTTTTTCAGTCTCCTATTGAAAAAAACCGGACAAGTGGGAATCGGACTCGCTCACCGAGTGATCCGTGCAAATTTGTAGGTACATAATATTATGAATAGGTCAGAAATTAAAATAATAATAATAATAATAATAATCTCACGCCTTTTTATCGACGAGAGGGTAGGCAGAGGTATTCCATTCCTGGATATACCCACTTTTCACGAGAAATTCTTTGGACCCCTAAACGTGATAGGTGGTGAGCCCATCGCTTGACCGGGTCGGTTTACACAAATGTCTCAGAATTCATTCTCGGACCTGTGGGTTTCGGTCAACGGAAAGAAAGATTAATTAGAATTCCCTTGAGAATGTCGAAACTTACGGTTATTGCGGCATAAACAGCCGTATCTCTTTTTACGTCAAGTATACCACTGGTAATCAAGAACATACATACATACATAATGCTCACGCTATTGTCCCACAGGGGTAGGCAGAGACAAACTCAAGAACAATGATAGATAGTTCTATTGTTTCTACATTCCGTTTCTTGTCGGATGATCGTGTTAAAAATAGATGACACTATATCTACCGACACGCAAGAAAGTGATAGATTGCATCGCTAATCTCGTATCGCTTAGACCACCACAGTACCAGCACACATGATAATAACAAAGACTAATAAAAAATATGTAGATGGTCTCGCTGGGTTGACAGCTATTAATCATTATTCTTCAACTGAAGCCCCTTTTGTCATTCTATAAATTATAGCGAACTTTTTGTTGAAACTTTTTTGGAGCAATAAGGGCGTTCTCCTAGATTATTCTTGTGTGATTGGACCAGATGTAGGAAAGTCATAATAACATAAGAGTAAAAAAACCGACGTGAAACTTCAATTTATATGGTTTTCTCATGGATGCCGTTGTCAGCACTGGACGAAATTAATAAAAAAAGAATCATCTAAATCGAAATCTTTCATCCAGTCGAAAGTTCGGAGGTAACAAACATTAAAAAAATACAGACGAATTGATAACCTCCTCCTTTTTGAAGTCGATTAAAAACAAAGAGATTTAAATATAATAGGGCATAGAGGGGGTATTGGGAATATTTTCATACAAAACTTTGAAGCCTAAGCGTCATGTCCTTGTCATGTCAGTTAGTATGAACGCGAGCTGTCATTCGGTCGAAATTGTACTATACTTATTCCACTTGGAATAACTTTTGACTTCAAATTTTCCTCGCTTTGTCCCCTCTATGCCTTATTATATTTTAATCTCTTTGATTAAAAATGTACTTTCTAAAGTTTTGGTTCATCCTTCGACCATAGTTGCACAATCGTTAAGCTTAGTTTACATTTATTAAGTCAGTATCACGCACTAAAATTTAATATATGGCTATTTTGTAATCCAGTTGAGAAAATAATAGGTTTGGCTGTAGAGGGCTCGCGATCGATATTATAGCCCATAGTTCTTCATGTGTGAGGAAAGACCCTTAGCTACGCTGCGGGCTGTTACGGGTTGATGATGATGATGAATGCATCTATTGCTGACATCCAATTTTTACATGAAAAACTAACTGTCAAACTACCACTACCGCTATAGGTTTATCTTTACGTAGTATAAAATTCATGCATGCGTAATAGCAGTGATAGCCTAACGGTTAAAGAGCCCGCTTCAAATGATGATAATCAGTGAGGCTCGGGTTCGAATCCTGGCATGTACCAATAAGTTTCGTTCATAAGTTGTCGAAAACTTGCGTACTTATTCATCACTAGCTCGACGGTGAAGGAAAACATCTTGAGGAAACCCGCAGTCCCAGAATTAATTCTGAGGCATATGTAACAGACCTGGTTCGGCGATGAGCTCACCACATATCACGTTTAGGAATCCATCTCGTGAAAATGGGTATATCCAGAAATGGAATACGTCTGTCTATCCCCTCGGAGATAAAAAGGGATTTTATTTTTAAAAAATGCAGTAGCTTTTCTCTACTGTACCTAATCCCCTAACTCCTGAACTACGCAACACATTTAGATGTGGTTTTCACTAACATGAACAGCGATAAAGGAGGACGACTTCTATTATCATATAAACTGAAATAAATCGAGGGTGAGTCACTAGTCTACAATAGTATAATAGCTTCAGTCATGTGTCTTCGTCGTGAACATGAGTCTGATCCATCTATCACGATGACGATATGTATTAGCAGAGTGCTCTATCTTGAGACATAAAGATATATTTTCCTTCCATCTATCTCAGGGGACACTTTATGTACTACTCACTTGAGCCCACACACACACGTCGACTAGAGATAGCTTGTATGAAAGTTTAAGGATAACATACGTTGTCGCTAAGTAGTGCGGCAAAATATACGTTTGTAAAGCTCTGTCGACTTGTGTGATAGACACGATTCAACCATTCAGGTTGAAAGTAAAATGTACAGTTAGTAAGTAATAACTCTTTATTAAACACCAATAAATCTTGTCCAGACCACCTTTAATATATGCAAACTACCCAGTTTTCCTATCATTGAATTTTAGAATGATGAGAAAATAGGTAAACTATAGAAGGAATTCATAAGTATCGCAAAGCACCTCAAAGAGGGATACTATAGATAAGTTAACATCATTACCTAAGTATAGTCTGTACCTTGATACCACCTTTGGTGGAAGCCGCAACAAGAATTTACTTTGAACAATAACTCTTCATTGAAGACTGGGACCTAAGTGTCTTTCAGTTCCCGCGAAGTGGCCTCGAGTGACACCGCTTTGTGAACACCCTTTTGTTTCCCCGCTTTGCTTCGACAAAGAAAATTTATTTTTAAAGGCCACTGTGAACGTTGAGTTAACATAGGCACTACTGGTATTACTAGAACAATGTAGAGACACTAAAGAATGCCGGGTAATCTTACTTATTGCATTATCTATTACACTTCCTACTAATATTATAAACGCGACAGTTTGTATGTACGGATGTATAGATGTATGGATGTTTGTTCCTCTTTCACACAAAAACTACTGAACGGATTTTGATAAAATTTTACAGGTATGTAGCTTATACACCAGAACAACACATAGGCTATAAATTATCCCCGTATTCCCACGGGGACGGGAACTATACGCAGGTGAAACCGCGGGGCGCCTTATTATGGTTTATTATTTAAGTTACAGACTTTCAGGGACTCTGGCAAACATTTATATCAATTAACCGTAGGCGCCACAGCCTAGCTCGTCAGCCATTATGCGCGGAATTGTTGACAGTTCCTCGTGACGTGACGCGTAGAGAGGTATTTCCAATAGAGTTCGCTTTAATCGATATTTATAGGCTAACAATATCAACATTTAAAACTTTTTTATTTCTTACCTTAGGTAGGTACATAATATTATTTTATATTTTTTTCACTTAGAAATTCCTCTACCGTGTAGTAAAATTTTTTTAAAGATTTTTTTTAAGATTTTTTAAATAGGTGATGATTACTTTCCTCTTTTATTATACCAGGAATCTTTTATCCTATTACCTACTTTAGCCTGGCCTACTATCTAATTCTCTACGTTGCCCAAGGGAATATCAAGCTAAAATCTTGATTATTACTCTTCTTGGAACCCAACGCAGTCGCCTAATTTTATTCTAAATATAAATTAATAGTTACAAAAATTATCTTGGATTATTTCTTGTGTAGGTTTGGTTGGTCAAGGGCTTATGTCTTAGATGAATAAGAACTTAAAAGGTATTCTAAAGTTTACTAACTCCATCTTTAGTATGTAAATAAATAACAAAAAATATTTAACGCCTTATCTCCAAATGGCTTGTTTGGATTTCCTCACGATAATTTTGGTGAATGCTTCGATCTGAAATCGAACCCGCGACTTACGCGTGAAAAGCGGACACCCTAAAAAAACTATTTATTTATTTATTGATTTTTGGAAGACTAACAGCAAAATTTTACAATAGATTAACATATTAATAACCTAATGCTAATTATAAGTCTCCACCTTTAAATAACAATTTGGCATCAGGACTAAGAGAGGATTTAATAAAAGATTTAATAAAAGAGGATGAAGTTAGAGAACAAATATCCCTGTTATATGCTTACACAAAAGACTAAAGTATTCCATATTCTATCACTGAAGTACCTATATTCCATAAAAACTATGTCCGCGTCACTTTGTGTCCCAGTTTGTAAGCATAGCAAGCTGTTGTTACATTTCAGGAGATGCCACAGCAGAGAAATTGCGTAGCGTTGTCGTGCAGGCGATGAACCGAACAACTTGTCTAAGGACATAGCCAAGTGTTCGGTTTTGATAGATATGACTATTAAAATCATTGTTATTTATTTATAATTATTTATTAAATTTATTATAAACAATTTTGGTTTATATTTATTTTGTTTACATGCTTGATTTTAATTTATTATTTGTTTATAATTGTTTATTTAATTTATTATAAGCAATTTTGGTTAATACATGTATTTTAATTGTTTTGTCAAAAAATGCGTTAGTTTTAACATTATTTCCTCGTCCCCCCCCGCAGAAATTGGCAGACTTTTTTGCAAAGAAACTAGTGCGCATGACGTCTTCTGTTGGTTTAATACTCAAAGTCAACGGTCAATACCACAGGTCAATACTGTTATCATTCGCAAGAGTTCTAAATCAAATGAAACAACTTTTGCAAAGGAAATGTAGTCGTGCGCTGAAATCTTGTTTCCCAAGTTTGTACACACGTCTTATGGGATTGTACCGTTATGAGAAATGGGTGCGATTTATTTTGCATCCTTACCGCACCCGCGTCTTAACAAACTTGTTGGAGCGAGACAAATGTACGCATACTCGGAAGTTTTGATTGAGATGCATTTATCATTGGTAAACGAAACGAAACATGTTCCTGTAAACGAAACGGCTATCTAAAAATATATATTGGTGTTTTTTTCAATACACATTATATAATGGATGATTTTTTTTACCGTCTGGAAAAAATATTTGACGTGTAGAGCCGAAGTTATACACGAGATTAATAATTAAATATAGTCATGTTTAATGGTAGATTGCGCATGAATTGAAGATAGGAGCCTGTTTATTTTTAAAATACTATTTCAAATATTTCAGTGGGGAATATTAACTACAATTGAGTAATGTAATTTAAACTAATATATCAAGTTTATTCCGGTTTTCGTGAGAATTTCTAAAAATCCTTTCATAGCGGTTGCCTACAAAACCTACATACCATATTTCAAGTTTCTACGTGTTATAAGTTCCAAGTAGTACGCATTTCTCTTTAGAATCAATTTTATATTTTCTCGTGGAAATGAGGAATTTTCCTTGTAGTAAAAAGTGCCACACGAAATTTCATCAAAATCCGTCAAGTAGTTTTTTGCATTATGCGTGCATATACAGACAGACAGACAAAAAAAATTTAAATGGGTGTTTTTATATTTAAATCGATAACTATCGACAGAGCTACAGTTTAGATTGTACAATACCACAAACAAAAATGATGTACGAACACGGTCTCGTTTCAGTTTTATTATTTGTACAGTCACGACGGCGACGGTTCTACTGTTTTAAAGTACCTATAGATAAATTGTAAAACGTAGCAGTTTTTTACAATTCTAAAATGGTCTGTTTTCCTACAGGAAATTAAACCAATATTATGTTGAAGTTGGTACCGGTCTGCCCCCCGGGTCGGTGGAATGCATTTTCCCTATGTAACAAAAAAAAGGATCAAAAAGTGTGGAAGTTCTTGTATCGGATCAGAGAAACAAAAAGTTGAAGCACGAACATAGACCCACGTTCTGTTGATACTTACTTAATAATAAACTTCACTTGCGATCCACTAACTTTCGTCCCTTTACTAACTTGCGCTTTTGACAGTTCAATACATTGGTGCTTAACCCTTGTACAGTTATTTTGATGTTCTAAGGCCAAGGATAATTCGCAACATTTTATAACACACTAGCGACCCGCCCCGGCTTCGCACGGGTGCAATGCTTATAAGATTTTCCCGCTTTACTGTTGAAATTTTTCCTGAATTTTTCTTTGCTATAAACCTTACGGAGCCCGAGACCAACGAATGCAAAACCATGGAAATCGGTTCGTGCGTTCTGGAGTTATAGCGTCAGGAAGGAAATCCCGACTTATTTTTATATAGTAGAGATAAAAAAGTGAAAAGAGCAGTGAGCCTTACAGTTAGAGAGCCTGCTTCACATGATGATAATCGGTGAGGCTCGTGTTCGAATCCTGGCATGACCGTATCAAATGTATAATCGATATATTATGTCGCTACATAACAACATGCAATACTATTGTAGCCTTTTTAAGATCCTCAACCTCGTAATAGACAGCCTGCAGGATATGAGTGTGATAGGTAGTACTTTCTTCTGTACTAACACTAAAATATCATCATCAGCCCACCGCTGAGCTAAGGGTCTTTCCTCACACATGAGGAAGTATGGGCTATATGGCTGCCACTAGGCGGTCACCCCATCCACTGATTGACCGCACCCAACTTTGCTTAACCAGTGTGATCGTTACAAACACACTGGCACCGCAGGGCTACGATCACTTCCGTGTGTGTGTACTAAAATATGCCATCATAATTTATAAAATTTGTTACATCATTCAAGCAACCAGACAGCGCGGCACGAGTTAAAAATGGCGTACATTAAATTTTGCAAAATTAATACGACAGGTGAGCTCGGCTCTTATTAATGTCATTCCGTGAATAATGTTAAATAAAATTTTGTTTCCCTCATTTTATGAGGACAAACTTTTCATGGGAAATTGGGTCGATTATCTCATCTTTCTTTTTTTATGCAGGTATATTTTTATCGAAGTGGAGGAAACTGGTCGGATGAATAAGGAATATAGTTAGCTTATTTTTACATACGTACTTAAACTTCAAATAACTGGTCTGAACATACATCTTCTAATTTAACAAAGTCGCTTTAGTCTGTCTGTCCCTATGTATGCTTAGATCTTTAAAACTACGCAACGGATTTTGACGCGGTTTTAATAGATAAAGTGATTCAAGAGAAAGATTTTGGTATCAGCACTTGTATCCGTTGTTGGGGCGGGTCGCTCGTATTGTAACAAAAGTAAGTAAATCAAATATAATTTAGAAAATGACACAGTTGGATGCCTTTATTTATGTGCATGCAAACCAGAACCAAAGAAAAATACTCTAGTCTTTACCACCCAGAGGGACGGCAAAGCTATTACATTTCTGGAAATACCCTATTTTGTTTTTTACTGTTCGGGCGTCTGGCGTAAGTACGATTGTTGATATGATTGTTACTTTAACCCTTAATAAGGCACAAGTTCGTTTAATTTTTAATTCGTTTTGAATCTTGTCTCAATCACATATAGCTCAAATTATGGTTGTAACTATTGTCCCTCAGCCTGTGATGGTTTTTACTTAATCTTATGTATTTTCTTGCATATCACTATCACTACTCTGTGCGGTGCAAGCGGTTTTTTTTAATAGATAGAGTGATTCAAGAGGAAGGTTTTAGTGTTAGCATTGCACCCGTGCAAAGCCGGGGCGGGTCTCTAGTATTTTTATAAAAAACAGACAACCCTAGCCCGTTATTTTTAGTACAGTCACAATCATTTTTTGTTTACGTGTGAGCTCGAAACTCAACAATGCGTCCCCAAATTGGGCTGCACTGACACGGTGAACCTCGCTGGAAACAGTTTGCTTTCCGCATTTCGCTTTTCCCTGTGATTGTTTTGAGTTGTGAATTCCAAAGGTCTGCAATTGAAAGTTGTAGGTATGCGATTTTACAACAATGGATCCACTAGTTTATGTTGTGGGAGCTATTTCTAACGCAGCCAGTCTTCTAGGCACTGTCCCACATGGTTCCTTTTAGAGGACATTTTTTGTCGCATGCGATAAAGTATAATTGGCAACATTTAATTTTTATCATACTCAGTAGTTATTTTATTTTATTCTGATTATATTATTGAATAATAATCACTATAAAAAAAATTCACAGCACTTACACACCTAGAGAAGTAAAATAAGAAATGTCTCAGATCACATGCGGTAGGTAATTGTCGACCGGGCGAAGCCAAGATCTACAAACATATGATCTGACGCTTTCTTCTTCACTTCCCGAGGTGTGTATACTTTTTTTCTGCTCGACGGAGGCGGAAAGCGGCAACTTGGATTAGCGCAGCGGGCCGAAAGTTGAGGCTTTCCGCCCGGAGAGATGGAAAATATATTTGCCGAACCGGTAAATAGTTATTTTACTTAACAATATAAACATAACTATTTATATTCCAAGCAAAAGAAAAGCACATTATATATTATCCCACCTTATTAAAATTTCAAGTGTATAATCAGCTTTATTTTAACCCTAAAATGCTAACGGGCAACTTTAACCGATTCAAATCCCGTGGCTATTATAACCTGAAAAGTCCCACCGGCCGCATGGGACATTTTGTCCAAGAGCAAAGTTGTGATGCATGCCGTGAATTAGTAATGAACGACGATGATATCGCGGCAGTTTTACCCGGATAGAACTGGATTTTTCAAGTTGGAACCAGTTTGGACTGATTATTTATTGAGAATCTTATTGCGATTCACAGATAAACAGAGACATTTTTGTTGGAAGTGACACAGTCTTTTCAAGAGGCCTAGATTTCATTCTGGGTGATGGCATGCACCCATAAGTTTCAAAAAACATATGTAATGACCTTTTCATTGACTCAACAATAACGGAAACATCGTGAGGTAATTGCAGGCCATTGCATTCTCTCTGAGGCATGAGTCATATCTCCTCAGTCCAGTGGTGGTGTTACCATCTATCTCATTTAGAGGTAAAAATTTCGTCTTCTGGTAAAACCTGGTGATGCTAATATACTGATGGAGTACTCAAGGAACTCATCAAACTCTCATTTTTAATCGCCAATATTTCCAAAAGCATCGTATAGCCCCGCTAAGCTAACTGGCTTGAAAGTGAAAAGCAAATTTTCTTCATCGAAAAACCAAAGTATTTGTTTGAGACTACCCACTGTCCTGACGACAAATTGAAACCAACCTCGTTGTTTTCCACTTAGCAACAATTTGTTTCCAGTAACAAACAACCACCGCAATAGATTTTTCACCTGAGTGGCGTCGGCAAAAACTTACACAAAGAACATCCCCAGAGATGTTTATAAATTGCATTTTTAGAAAGCAAATACGATTATCTTCGGGATGCGGTAAAAAGATAAATAGCTACGGGATTCGCAGCTGTCTTGTTATAGTTAGGTACTTTTATTTGTATTGTAGTTACCTGATTACGCTATGAGGAGAGATTTTTTGGTAGGAAAATAACAATAAAACAATAAAAACTATTATTTCTCAGCACAAGTTAAAATATAGAACACAAGATCTATTTGGATTGTAGGAGCCTGTAGTAGCTGGTCTCCACCACTCGGTAAATTATGTACAGTCAACAAAGTTGTTAGTGTTACATGGCCAAAAATTAAGATTCACTTTTCTCTTAAAGCCTTAAATGTATTTATAGTATTTTTTTAGTAAATTATAGGGATCAAAGATACCTTTCGAAATAAACATAAATCAATAAGATTTATTTATGACTTCCCCAGAAAAATGAATTCTTAGTTACTGGCCATGTAACCCTAACAACTTTGTTGACTGTACAATACAAAATAGCTTATCAGTATGAAATAGTACATATAATTAGAGTTTTAATATTTTGTTATCTAACTGTCTGTTTGTGCACGCATCACGCAAAAACTACTGGACGGATTTTGATGAAATTTGGTGTGTAGATAACTGAGTAACTACGTCAACAATTAGGGTACTTTTTATCGCGGTAAAGTGTCTCATTCTCATGGTAAAATTAAAAAAACCGGCCAAGTGAGAGTCGGACTCGCGCACCGAGGGTTCCGTACAACCTTGCAAATTTATGGTTTTCGTAATTTTTCCTTTATCTATGCTATAAGACGTTGCTTCGTACCAAATTTCAAGATTCTGAGTTCACGGGAAGCACCCTGTAGGTTTTGATTCCCTTGCAAGTGTCAAAAATTTGCGGCATAAACGGCTGTATCTTTTGATTGCGTTGGCTTAGAAGTTTGATTTTTTCACAGCTTCAAGGGACAGTAGACCTGAGTAATTGATATAAATTTCAGCTTCATACCTCCACGCGTTCCTGAGAAAAAGGGTCTTGACAGACGGACGGACGGACGGACAGACGGACAACAAAGTGATCCTATAAGGGTTCAGTTTTTTCCTTTTGAGGTACGGAACCCTAAAAACTGGTTAAAAAGAGAAATAGTTCCACTCCAAAATGATAACACCTAGAAACTTAAAATATGGTATGTAGATGTCTTATATGTCACAGGCTACTGCTATAAAGGGATTTTTGAAATTTCTGACGGAAAAAAACTATAACTTTAATTAACAAGAACAGCTGTGTACTTACTAACATATTTATCAATAGCTCGACAGTGAAGGAAAACATCGCGAGGAATCCCGCAGGTCTCAGAATTTATTCTGAGACATGTGTAAATAGAGCCGGTCCGGCGATGGGCATACCACCTATAACGTTTAGGGGTCCAATATATCTCGTGAAATGTGGGTATATCCAGTAATGGAATACATCTGCCTACCCCCTCAGGGATAAAAGGCGTGAGATTAATTATTTTATTTTTTAACAGCTGTGACTGACGGATAGCTAAAAGTTCTATCTTGTAATATTTTGGTACTGTACCCTAATAAATGGGCCTATCTAATCACAATAATAATAAGTTAACTTGCTTTCTCTATTTAACTTACTTCTGTGGAGCCTATCATTATAAAATTAACAGTGACAGATGTCATTTTTCCCCTGCGCCCTTTTAATTAGGAGGCGTGAACGTCGTTTGTAGGTCATATTTCGTATTGGACAGTTTTCCTCTAAATATTTTAGGTAAGTAACTCAAATTAGATTTGATATTGTGTGTTTTATCAGTTTTTTTTAATAATGGCTTCATTTTTAGAGGCTTATTATACGTCTTTATTTGATCAACAAAGTTGATCGGTTGTAATTTTTTTTTAACTTTTTAGTAGGTAGGTATCATATTTTCATCTTAAGGCAGAGGCTATAATATTATTGCTGTGGCTAAAAACCAAGCTTATCTAAGTGAATGTTAGACGAGTTTTTTGCATTTTATTTATAGTTGCATTGGCAAATGTATATGACTAAGACGCAAATCAAGTCAATGGTCCGGCGATGGGCTCCCTACCTATCACGTTTAGATGTCCAATATATCTCGTGAAATGTGGGTATATCCAGTAATGGAATATCTCTGCCTACCCCCTCGGGCATAAAAAAGGCGTGAGATTACATTATATTATTATTAATATTACAAAATCAAAATTTATTTATGTTAAAATTTAGATTTTGTTATTTATTGTAAACTAGCGACCCGCCCCGACTTTGCACGGGTGCAATGGTTATACTAAAACCTTCCTCTTGAATCACTCTATCTACTAAAAAACCCGCATCAAAATCCGTTGCGTAATTTTAAAGATTTAAGCATACATAGGGACATAAGGACATAGAGACAGAGAAAGCGACTTTGTTTTATACTATGTAGTGATATGTAGTGATTGATTCTTATGTTTTTCATCTAAGAAAGCGTATAGACGAATCTTTTTTTAATAAATACCTATATCAAAGACGAAAAAATCTTTCATCATCAAAGATTCTCGCGTGCTATTTCATAAGTGTTCAAAGTAAAATATCTCAATAAACAACATTTCTCGAAGGTTTTCCCGAAAAAACAACATGCAAAAAATCAAAGGGTTACTGTCTAAAACATTACCCTTGGGTTCGGAATAAAAGGGTCCCAACATCGAGTTTAAGTGCCTTCAAGGTTTTATTAGTGATGTGACATTGATCGAAAAAAAATCTATTATTTAAAATTCGATTAGTCTTTTCAATAATAATAGATTTTAGAAAAACTATACGAAAAAAGATACTAATTAATATGAAAAATGATATTTTTTTCACATTCTTTATCCTTTTAACATAAACTTTATGTTACTGAACTTACTTCAAATTTCCTCTTTCGTCACACAAAAGGTTCTGAATATATGAGAGAATATTATAATCGTTTAATTAAAAATCGATAATTTCAAAAAATTAAATCGAGTATTTTTAAAATAGATTACATTTTCACATCCCTAGGTTTCATAAGAAAATATGGGCTGTCGATGACCGCCTTATGTTTTTACTTAGGGTTTGAATAATAATTTGGTGGGGAAACACGCAAAAAGGTGGAATAAACTTCGATACACGTATACAGGCAGCTGTGGCGGGAGATTTATGAAAAACGTGCCGTTCTATGTATTGCAAGTTCTGCAACGTTTTTGTTAGACGATGATCTATGGAATTGTATTCGGTATGTATTTTAACCGACTTCAAAAAAGGAGGTGGTTCTCAATTCGACACGTATGTTTTTTTTTATGTTTGTTACCTCAGAACTTTTGACTGGGTGAACCGATTTGGATGATTCTTTTTTTATTTGAAAGCTGGTGCTTCCCGCGTGGTCCTATTTTAATTTGGTGTACTTGTCTGTCCATATGTCTTAAATTTGCATAAAGTATGTGCGCTACAAATGGACGAATAACTCAATATCTCGTCAATAGATTTCGATTATTCTGTTTTAACCGACTTCAAAAATTCTTAATTCGACACGTAAGTTTTATTTATGTTTGTTACTTCAGAACTTTCGACTGGATGAACTGATTTGGATTATTCTTTTTTTTTTTATTTGGGTGATCCTATTTTAATTTGGTCTAGTTCTGACAATGACATCCGTTAGCAAACCATATAAATCTTAAATTTGCATTGGAAATGGACAAATAACTCAATACCTCGCCAATAGATTTCGATGATTCTTTTAACCGACTTTAAAAAAGGAAGAGGTTCTCAATTCGACTTTTTTTTAGTATTATTCATTGAAGTCGGTTTTTTACTCTTTAGATTTCGATGTTATTATGTATTACAGCTCATAATAATAATCTTAGGAGATATTGCTTATTTAAAAAAAATAAAAGCCCATCACCCTTAAATGACGTCACGTCGGCTACTTAACTGACATAGGGTATCAAGTGTCAATCAAAAAGTCAGTAAGTATCATCATCAAAAGATAATTTAAAAACGACTAGCGACCCGCCCCGGCTTCGCACGGGTGCAATGCTGAATTTTCTTTGCTATAAACCATCCCTGGACCTACTCGAACCCACACAAAAAGTTTCATCAAAATCGGTAAGGCCGTTCTCGAGTTAAATCGTCAGGAAGGAAAACCCGACTTATTTTTATATAGTAGATAATATAAAAAACTACTGCATGGGAAATAGAATAAGTGATTTGGTTCCTTGAAATACTGCTCTGTAAAAAATTAACCGGTCAACGAGCAGCTACGTCAAGCGATATAACAAAACCGGCATACTGCGAATGGGACTAGCGCACCGAAGGTTCGGTACAAACCTAATACATTCACCAAAATAGTTAGGAAACATTTAATGAAGTTCATAACATATCAAAATTTATATTGCTCTAACGACGTGGAACGTGTAACGTGGAAGGTGTAACGACGATTTTCACGTGGGAGAGCCATGCTTCGGCACTTGGGGCCGGCTCGACCGGAGTGATACCACGGCCTAACAGAAAACCAGCGTAAAGCAATGCATTGCGTTTCGTTGAGTGAGTGAGGTAACCGGAGGGCCCAATCCCCCCTTTCCCTCCCCCTACTCCCACCTCAAAGGTCGGCAACGCAGTTGTGACTCTTGAGTTGCAGGTGTCCATAAGCAACGGACGTCACTTACCATCAGGTGACCCGTCTGCTCGTTTGCCCCCTTTTTTATCATAAAAAAAAAAAAAAAAATTACATTTTTGTAGTACAATCAAGAGCACATATTGCGTCACACTTGTAGTCTGACCTTTAAAACGATTGTATAATAAGAACGTTAGAGCAGTGATAGCCTGTACGGTTAAAAGAGCCGGCTGAAAATCAGTGAGGCTCGGGTTCGAATCCTCGCATTTCAAAAACTTTCGTGCATATATTTATCACTAGCTCGTCGGTGAAGGAAAACATCGTGAGACCCGCAGGTCTCAAAATTAATTCTGAGACATGTGTAAATAGACCCGGTCCGGCGATGGGCTCACTACCTATCACGTTTAGGGGTCCAATGTTTCTCGTGAAATGTGAGTATATCCAGTAAAGGAATACCTCTGCCTACCCCTTCGGGGATGAAAGGCGTGAGTTTTTTTTTTTTAAATTAACGTTACAAAGTCCAATGTGTCAAGCTCTACCGTGCTCTTGACTGTACCTATATACTCATATGCCTACAAGAGCGAAGCACCAAGCAACGTAATCATGCACGAATTACCCAAAAAATCTTCGACACGTGTATTCCCTCCGTGTTAACACAATTTTCGCATTTACTGGCCCTGGCATAGTGGGAGAGAAAGGGGCTAATAAACTATATAAGGTCCTTTTAAATCAAAATATTTTAAGGGTAGGGTACAAATATGAAAGACAAATAGAATTAATATGAAAAGAGAAAAAAAACGTTACCGTCCGTCATGATGATGATTTTTTTTTTCATTTTATTACAAAAAAAAACTCACGCCTTATATCCCCGAGGGGGTAGGCAGAGGCATCCCCTTTCTGGATATACCCATTATTCACCAGATATTCTTTGGACCCCCAAACGTACATAGGTGGTGAGCTTATCGCCGGACCGGGTCTGTTACATATTTCATTACACTCAAAGCGATAACGACCCAATTTACCTTTTTTGTACTTTCTTCCTAGTTTTATTGGTGTAAAAGAGTTGTTACTTACTTACCTACTCTCAAACAATTATTTAGATTTTTTTTTATTATGCCAGTTATTTAATTTTGGTATATACTAAAAATAGCTTCGTTCCAGTCAAATGTTCCACAAACGTTTATTTTTTCTTTCTTGTAAAAGCTATGATTTGTCGTTGTAAATTAGGGGTGAAGCTAAAAAAAAAATATCGTCATTAACCTACAGAAGTTCACTCCGTAGACGCGCCACCCTGCCAACCCTCCCAAAATGCAAATTACAAAAAAAAAACGGCCAAGTGCGAGTCGAATTCGCGAACGAAGGGTTCCGTCTATAAAAACGGCAATAAAAAATGAAGTTTGTTATATGGGAGCCCCCTTAAATATTTATTTTATTATGTTTTTAGTAGTTGTTATTATAGCGGCAACAGAAACAGATCATCTGTGAAAATTCCAACTGTCTAACTATCACGGTTCATGAGATACAGCCTGGTAACAGACAGACGGACAGAGGGGTCTTAGAAACAGGGATCCGTTTTACCCTTTACGTCGGTACAAAACCCTACAAATTGACGTAAAATAATTTACAAACTTTGCTGACAAGCGGTGTGCTAGATAAGAGCTTTATAAAACGTTAACCCTACGTGGCTTATAGTAGCATCAGCCACATAAACTAGAGGGAATCTGCAAAGTTGGGGCACCCGCTAATTCACGAGAAGTTGTTCACAGGGTTTGTGCTGTGTCAAAAAGTTGTCTCGGGAAATCCGGCGGTGGTACTACATGCTACGCTGACTGGGTCTGTATGAGAGTTTTATTTTTTAGCGGCTCCGACTAGATCTCATTTACACGTGTATTTGAGTTTGTGAGTTGGTGCGAGATTTCCTTAGGGTGTAATACATAGCCCAGCAGTTGAAGATCCCGTCTCTCATGCGTGCGGTCTGGGTCTCGAATCATGGGATGTACCAATGAGTTTTTAACGGTTAAAGAAAACATCGTGAGGAAACCCGCAGGTCCCAGGATTAATTCTGAGGCATGTGTAGTAGACCCGTTTCGGGGGATGGGCTCACCACCTATCACGTTAAGGGGTTCAAAGATTGTATAAATTGTTTTATTTAATAGATAGAGATCTCATTTAGGATGACGTTATCTATATATTCTATACTAGCGGGTGCCCAGCACCAGGTTTCGGAGTAGTACGTATTTCTCTTTTTAACCAGTTTTTATATGTTCCCGTGGGAATGAGATATTTTCCTGGAATAAAAAGTACCCTAGATGTTGACCCGGGTACTCAGCTATCTCCATACCAAATTTCATCAAAATCCGTCCAGTAGTTTTTGAGTGATGCGTGCACAACCAGACAGACAGACAGACAAAAATTCCAAAAATTGGTGTTTCGGTATCTATATTGATAACTATATACACTACCGTTAAAATTTTCAAAAAATATTTAATGTACAGACACGGCCCCGTTATAGTTTTATTATATGTATACCTATACTAATATTATAAAGAGGAAAGATTTGTATTTTTGTAGGTTTGTTACGAATAAACTCAAAAAGTACTGGACCGATTTTGAAAATTATTTTAATAATGGAAAGCTAGAAGATCCCTGAGTAACATATTCCCAACGGGAACTACAGGATACATATAATATACATAATCTCACGCCTATTTCCCATTGGGGTAGGCAGAGACAATAGACTGCCACGTGCAACGAACCTGACGGATCTCTCGTACTTCCTTCACATCCATCAAACGACTCATGCTAGTCGATTTCGGGTAATCTTTATTTGACTTTTCTTCAACACAACGCCTATCTGGTCGATGTAGGTACGCCTAGGTCGTCCTCTACTGACTCTCCCATTAACAACACCCGTGTATACTTGTCTCGTTAAATGACTTTCATTCATCCGCTCAACGTGACCAAACCTATAGGATAATAATTTTATAGAAAAATTGATTTTTACAGTAGGTCAGTTGTTGAATGAACCCATTACATATTAAAATTGAATTGAAATGTAAATCAGTCACTGATAACAATTTTAGTTACTCTATAAAATAGTCTTAAACTGAATCTCCTAGGTCACTTAGATTATTCTATTCGCTAACTGAGATTGGTCGAAAACCAAATGCTTTTTAGATTCAAAAAGTTTCCCAATCATTATCTAGAGATAACTGGTAGGATTGATATGAAGATAATTATGATTTAATCTGATTTATTTTTGTGAGAATTCTCTTAAACTTTTTATCAATTTAGTCTTTAGCTATAAGTTAATAAAGTTTGTGAAAGTAATAAAGTTACTTAACTGAGAGGTATCCAATGCATTGACTTACAAAGATTTAATTCTTATTTTTAAAGATATAAAACATAGAACCGTCTAATACCAAGAAGATTGGCTGCATTTTTTTTTATATATTTGCATTTCCTTTCGAGCTATTTAAGTAGGTACTTTTATTTATTTATTTCGGATTTATGCATCATTACAGTAAATAACCAAAGCGTTACACAGACGAGTCAACATACAGTTTAATATTAACATTACTTTAATTAATATTATAAATAATTTTAAAATTATCATTGTCAGTATCAGTAAGCATTGATACATGCCCTCACCAGACATCAAACCCTGCATGAGAAGCGAGTTCATTTTCAACAGGACAGCAGCAGAGCTTTATCATTCTGATATCCACATTTTGACGATAAATCGGTCGTCTGTCAAGTCGGTTTACTGACGATAGTTGAACGTGACAACGTCATAAGAAAATACTGATAGAATGGATTGTGCCTCTTTGTCGCTCGTTGCGCGCCCTTGCTTGCACTGGAACGACGCATACGTCACACTTTTTCGGGAATGCCGCCGGCTCCATCAATTTATAAGACGTTATCACGTCAAAAATAAATAAAAAACATACCTATTCCATTAGTCCAAAAAAGGGACACTTAACTTCGGGATCATTCGATTTTCCATATAAATTACGTCGAATCCAGTGTTTGCATATTTTTCACTGTTTTTGGTGAAAATAAAATTTGATTTCGTCCATATTTTTTTACGTCCAAAACTTTAACGAGTCTGCATTGTGTGTATGCCTTTGATTTATTATGCACAGTATTTTTTAATTAAATCTCTGGTATACAGATTATTGTGGGTCGTTCAATTTATTTTACCGATAGTCTATGTATACACAGGTAAAGTTGTTACAATCGGAAACCAAATTACGAGTTTATACTATATTGGTTACAACTTACATTCTGCTCTTTCTGACGAATGTAATATTGATTGAAAAAAAAAAGGCGTGAGATTATATACAGGGTGACTTTTTTTACCGTCTGGAAAAAATTGTGGTGTGGTAGGTAAGTGTAATAGATTCATTTGGCAATGTTACTTAAAAAAATTTTTTTTTGTTTTAACTAATATACATTACTCAAATTTAGTCAATAATACACACTGAAGTATTTGAAATAGTATTTTAAAAAGAAACAGGCTCGTAGCTTCCATTTATGCGCAATGTACCTACAACCGCCAGCTGCGCGTAGTACTTGTGCGTAGTTTTCTAGAGATACATTAAACGTCATATTTTTTTCCAGACGGTAAAAAAAATCATCCAGTATATTATTAATATTGATAATATTTACGATAATAACGGTAAGCACTTATAAAACTGGACTTATGTATATAATTTATGTGCCTACGAGAATATTTAAAAAATGAATGATTTTATTATAAGCCAATCAACAAATAGGTTATATAACTAAATTGATATCAATTCTTGCGCTATTCAACGTGGCATGCAATCTACGTCATGGACCTTTTGGACTGCGGGCGGGTGTGATTTTCGATAGTTGCTAATTAAGAAATGTAATTTGAGATTATTATTTTAAACTTTATTAAAAACTAACAATTTGCCTGTATACCTACTTGCTGGTTGTGTAGTAGAACACTTACCCTATATTTATGAGACGATATCAGAAATAATATATCACTTCTGAAAGCTTAATTTTTTTTAAATAAAAATAATTTCAAACCTTTTATCCCCGATGGGGTAGGCCCACGAGAATATTTTCCCCACCCACTTTTCAAACAGAATATTCGACATGAAAACATGATGTGGTGCGCCCATCGCCGGACCGGGTCTGTTACACATGCTGTGACGGTTCCCACTTTGGGTAAAAGATGTTTTATCATTAAAGTTAATTGCAATCTTTATTTAAATATTAAGACTAGATTTTAAAAAAACGAGCCATCTAGTAGCGAGTAGCGTTGTTGGGAGAGGACAAGGACGAGAATACTGTGTGAGAGAGAGAGATAGCAAGGCTGTAGCGGGAAAAAACGGCCAAGTGCGAGCCGGACTCGTGTACGAGGGGTTTCCCTACGGTTATCTTTAAGGAACGGGAATATCACTTTGGTTGTATGGGATTCCCCTTAAATATTTATTTTGTTCTGGGTTTTTTTTAGCATATAGTTATAACGGCAACAGAAATAGGTACACCATCTGTGGATGTTTCAGCTGTAGACTTTGACATTTGGTGGAATTGACCCCCCTGGTGAGGAATCGACGGATGGTCCGACAGACAGCGAAGTTTTAATGATGAGTGCTGTTTTGCCCTTTGGGTACGGAACCCTAAAAAGAAATGATGACGTCGTCGTGTCTGGCGAAGAAGCATGACCGAATATGGTCATGACCGAATCAAAGGGCTCCCATTGGTCGCCGCCGGTGGCGTGATTGAGACTGCGCCCGCGCCCCTTTTCAGGGAAATAAATAATATAATTTTGAGGGATTATAGACATTATTATGAGGACGAAAGGGTGATATTGGCTTGAAGGTCACAGGTGATTAGAAAAGGAGATGAAACCTTTGAGAGGGGAACGGCGGGGGGTCCGGGAACGAAGGCGGGTCCTGGAGAAACGAATGTTATAAAAGGACTCTGAAAACGCGGGATCGGGGAGTTCGGGATTTGGAATTGAGCAAGGCACTATACGGTTTTTTTAGAGGATCGGGGGGGATTCGCAAGATGGCTGCCCACGCGCTTGGCGGTTTTGCTAGAGAAATTAGGGATTTACATGGTCTAGAATAGGAATATTATGTTCTATCGTGAAAAGTAATGCGTTTCAGTATTTCTGGAGTATGGTGAAGTCGATATTTGTGTGAGAATAGGGAATTAGCTTTGATTAGGTAGCGTCTAGCGTGACAGACTCGTGGGCCCCGAGGCGCTAGAGCTCTGGGAACGCAAGCGGAGTGCTGGAGTGGTTCTTGGTTTCTGTTGTGTGTTGTATCCATGGCCTTTCAAAGTGAGTGTTAGTGACGAGCGAGCTTCGGCTCCTACGATGGAAATGGGCAGGTATGAATCTCATAGCCTGCAGAAGGTAAGTGGAGTGTTCTTATGGGTAGGCGAAATTAGGTCATATTGAAGCTCAGGAATTTGTTAGGAAATATATCCTAGGGTCCACTCAACTTGTTGTATTTTCTGTGTTCTGTCGCCCTGCGAAATGTCTTGTCGTAATTTTATAAGTAGAAATAAATAAATAGGTAATAAATAGGCAAATGCGTACCTACGTAGGTACGTATCTAGACTAAGATCTGACTGACACATAGTTTTAAGGTGAAAATCTACTAAAATGTGAGAGAGATTGGTTTAGATGTACTGGCTGTCGTATTGGTTCTATCACTAAACTAATCTGTTCAACAGAGAGGGTGAGTTGCGTGGTGGTGGCCAGGCTGTTTGGCTAAATTCTTACATAATTGCTTGAGAGTGCGTAACTGCGTAAAATACAGCATAGCGAAGTCCTGGCCAATCAGTTTGCTCATTATTCACACACCCCCACTCAGGTTGAGTCATTATATCTACATAAAATCTGATCAAACGGACAGACAGCCTTATATGAGATGTTGATGTAGGTATGATAAGGCAGTAGGTATAAAATAAGGCAATTTAAATGGTCTAGGGCCTAGAGTATCATACTAAGTACATGTCTATGTGGATTCAGTCAAATAAACTAGGTTTCAATCCATGTTGACAGCCTCATCAAATTAATTAGGAATACTAAATTAAGCTGTATGATTTATTTTATGGTACCTAGAAGATAAGTTACAAATAATCTGAGAAATTCTTAATTTCATGGCTCTTAGTCTGAATAGGTATCATATGAAAGACCCAATACCTACCAAAGGAATATCTAGGCTAGGAAATCTTTGATTCACAAAATTAGGCAGGGGTTCTTTATTTCATTATTTACAAGCTAGGACAACCAAAGAGTCATAATACTCACCATTTATCATCAATTACATTCTAATAAGAAAATACTAGAACTTAAGGACACATGAGTACTGATATCTAGAGGGATATAAGTTGATAAATATATCTAGCTGGGTAACTACTTAGCTACAACAATATCTGAAATTCTATTGCTATTTATAGTATCAACCATTTATATGTGAATATTTTATGCCTTTATTCAGCAACAATAAACTACTGGCCGATTTGCTATATGATAGTGCCGTTTCTACTGTATGGCTAGGTCTCTCCTTTAAAACGGTGGTAGAGGCAGCTAAATGCTACTGGCGAAGCCGGTTCCTCATATACCAATCAATATACCTACCATTTTATTATGGACAAACAACAAACTGACTGATAGTACAATGCTACGGTCTCCTCTTTAACTTCATGCTAGTGCTTTCATTGGTCTAGTGTGGTTGGCTTGGATTAATCATCTAAAACCATATTTTAAAAAATGATTATACGCTGTATGGTGACAACCTCTTATCGGAGAGTTTTATTGTTCCAACAACAAAACTAAGCTTGGTCGGTTCTCTTATTGGTCATCCCTGTCTCTGCACAGCAACGAGTCCAGTGGGTGGCTATGGCAATACTGTCGACTATCGGCTCCCCTGACTGTCATCCATACCATCGTCACACTCTATCTATATTTCTACTCCATGGTTGACTTTCTGGCTGAGTTTGATTCTAGACAGCTCCCCTAAATGCTTACTTCACTGAGTCTTGACGCCCTGCATCACAGCTTGATGAACCATCTGACGTTCTATCCTATGCTTGCGCATCGCGCCCTCATCCCTGGTCCTTGTGGCCGAACAATACCTGCTCAATGATGGAGTATGTTGCTATACAGCACTAAAATCATTATATATCATACAACTTATGTATTTGAATACATACCAAACAATCTAGACTATATGTCTGCTCAAATGCTCCTATGGAGTCTAAACAATTTTACTGATGCTTGCATTGCATGGTGGAGCGCTACCCCAGTCTTGGCTGAGGCGCACAGGATAGTACGGGGACTCTCTTTTGCTCCATTACAAGATCTGACTTGGTTTGGAGGGGAGTGTGTGGCCACCGATCCACGGGGTACTGTCCCCCCCTTAAGGGGCCAATAATCATAATAGGATAGGGAGTAGGTAGCATATTATTAGTTTTATAATATTCATATATATATATATAAAATAAAATATTTATTTATTTATTCAAACCATCTTCTTATTTCATCATTCATTTTCTTATTGGTTTCCTTCTGTTTTGTTCTAGGTAAATCCAAAGGCATTAGGCTACTTCTAGATACACAAATTATGAAGAATGTAAAATTCTATACTTATTTAATTCATTGTTTTATGTTCATAGATACTATGTTTTCAGTAGATGCTTCTAGGAATAAACTTTGTTCAATTTAATATTAATTTTTGGTTTTACTCAAAAACACCTCTAAAGATACCTGCTACCTCTTAAAGAATTGGGTTACTACGATGTTACACAATGTTAGGGGTCATACCAATTACTAGACGATCACATCATGGCTTATCATCAACTTTTCTATGCATACATTCATCTATCGGTTCTCCAATGGATTTGTATGTATGGTATGTTTAATTATGGAATGTGCATACATGGGTTCGATTCCCGCGTTGCTGATTTAATTCAGTCTTTATTTTTAAAGGCTTTATGTTGTCGAATTGGGCAATGGTACAATGCCTCAGAATTAATCTTGGGACCTGCGGGTTTTGAAAAACTATAATTTTTCGCTAGTGATATACTTATTTAATCGGTTAAAATTAATGTTTTAGCGATCAACAACCAACAAACGGGGTATCTTAGAGCGAATCACATGTCTTGACTGATTAAATACCATGAATGTACTCACCATGTAATTATCAAATAAAGAATTGAATTGAAGCTTCACATTATCCTTTAAACATTATCTAATCCCACTAAATGGTACCAATACAGATTCTTTGCCAATGTAAACTACCATAATATCCCTGGATTAAGTTTGTACTAGCAACAAAGACATCTTCTAAAGTTTATAATGCCAAATGCAAACGGCTGTGTTTGCATTTGCTTACTCTGTGTACATAGGATGTCCGAATTAGGTTGGATTATTCATTAGTTAATTTGTGACCGTGATTTTAGGTCACACTTAATCATTGTATAGTTTGCAGCAATATTTCAGAGGATTTAGGAGTGAATGGAATCTTTTGGTACAGGTTTATATATTACGTGGGAAAATGAAAATGTATTTTACTCTGAAGGTAATAAGAATTACACTTAGAAAAGGCAATAGTCTAATAACAAGGCACACTAACTCGTCCATGAAGATTGGCTAAATGTAAACAGCAGCCCATCTCCACCGACGAGTTGCTGGTTCCAAATGCAGGGGGGACAGACTACTTGGTAAAGGTCACTTTCAATCGGTCTGGAAGACAACGATGAGACCTATGTTCTTGCAGAAATGATGATGATGAAATTTGTGCACCGTATTGACAATGGAGTTATCTGTTAGTCTGCTTATCTGCAGGCGTATTCAGGGAGCTTCGATATTCGATATCGGAAAATCTGTTGAACACTTTCGAGATGGGCTGATGTTGGTATCGAAAACTAATGTCATATTAGACATAAGGATTCGGTAAATTTCCGTGGCTGTCAGAAACGCAAGAATGAAGTTTCCGAAGTCGATAGATTCGATTTCGGGAAATTTTTCACTCGATCTGAATCGAGCAGAAACGGTATCGAGTCTCCGTGAATACGCCTGCTGGTCAAGCCTCATAATCGGAAAACAATAGGATTATCTATTGTAAGAGATCGCCCACAGTAAACTGCTGCTTAATAAAGAACAATGGCAAAAGTCCATGTGTTTTGGGTAGCCCACTTACACCTGCCCACGGAAGACGAAACCGCGTAAAATCGATAGTTCTTGGACAGACTAAGATAATATGTAATCATACCACATTTTTATAAGTTTTCGTTTAAAAGTTATTCGTTACCTAGTGTATTTTGTAGGTTATTATGAGATTTTAGGTACCAAAGACGTGTAAAGAAAAAATTTCTCTAGGAAAGAAAATGATTTTCTTCCAACCACTTTGTTAGAAAATAGCACTGCCTACCACATGCCATATAATAAGTTACTCTATGCCACATAGTGGCAGTAAATGATGGCTTGTGCAAAAAATATCTATACCTATATTAAAATATCGATATTTTTCCAAATACATAATTAGCATATTATATATATCGTCGATATTTTTAATGGCGATATATCGACTTTTATTTTACAGTATCGAATTCGTATCAATTTTAATATATTTTTGACGCAATTCTGGTTTCGTGTTTCATTTCATGTTAGGTACTAGATACTTGTTTAGACTCAAGCATTTATAAAAAAATACTATTTTCATCGTCCTTTTTTACGAATTTGAGAATATGTATAAATAATAATGTAAAAACTGACGATATATCGATATTTTTCACTCGATTTTTATCTATAGTATTTAGAAATGTCGATATGATAAATATCAATTTATTTTTTCACTTGGCCATCCCTAGTGAATGACATGGTTGAAGTGATGACACGACGTTCAATTTTACCACAACAACAAAAAAGTTTTTGTATTAATCAATTAAAATCTAATAGCATAGAGGCATTGGGAATATTTTTATACAAAACTTGGAAGCTCAATCGTCATGTCCTTGTCATGTCAGTTAGTATGAACGCGAGCTGTCATTCGGTCGAAATTGTACTAGACTTATTCCACTTGGAATAACTTTTGGCTTCAAAAAATCCTCGCTTTGTCCCCTCTATGCGTTATATTATATTTTAATCAAAATTCAAAATCGTTTATTTTCTATTGGTATTAAAATATACACTTAGAAACGTCAATATTTTATAATAACAAGGCACTCTAAACTCGTCCATGAAGATTGGCTAAATGCAAACAGCAGCCCATCTCCACCGACGAGCTGCTGGTTCCGAATGCCGAGAAGAGCCAGCAAGAAACTCAAGGGCAGCTCTTTTTAATCTCATGTCTTACTAATAAATATCGTTTACAATAATAATTATAATTAATAGCCTTACATAGCGTCGAGTCGGTTAATCCCATGCATGTTGGTCTACTAAGTAGTCTGTAATTTTATAGTAGCCTTTTTTATGTAATTTTTTCTTAACTATTATTTTAAATTTGTCAAGAGCCAAATTTTGTAATTCAATGGGAATCTTATTGTAAAAACGTATACATTGACCCTTAAAGGATTTGGTAACTTTAGATAATCGACTAACACAAGCAGCCAGTTCATTCTTATTTCTAGTGTTTATACAATGTCTGTCACTATTTTTTTTGTAAAGTGATATATTCTTTTTAACATACAATACGTTTTCGTAAATATACTGTGACGCCAGTGTCAGTATATTAATTTCCTTGAATTTTTCCTTTAGAGACATCCTAGACCCCATTTTATAAATTGCACGAATGGCTCGTTTCTGCAAAATAAATATTCTCTGGACATCAGCAGCATTCCCCCACAGTAGAATGCCATATGACATCAAGCTGTGGAAGTAGCTGAAATAGACAAGTCTAGCTGTTTCTACGCTGGACATATTACGTATTTTTTTACGGCATATGCAGCAGAACTGAGCCTTTTCGCCAACGTATCAATGTGCGGTCCCCACTGTAACTTAGAGTCTAGAGTTATTCCTAGAAATACTGTAGTGTTTACACATTCTAATTTTTCGTTTTTAACTGTAACTGAGTTTAAAGTTCGTTTAATATTTGATAAAGAAAAATGTACCTACTCATTTAGTTTTTTTCTCATTGAGAAGTAAATTATTAACGTTAAACCAACTGACAACATCATTAATTGCACTGTTCACTTCGTCATAAGACTTAATAGGTCGTTTAATTTTAAAAAGTAGAGATGTATCATCTGCAAACAGTACAAAATCATGTTGCACTCGGTTGGGTAGGTCATTTATATAGACCAGAAATAGAAAGGGGCCTAAAATGGAGCCCTGCGGTACACCAATACAAACCGCCGATCCAGACGATCTTGAACCGTTTACATCAACACATTGTATACGGCTTCTCAAGTAGGACTTTATTAAATCAAGAGCGCGGCCTTGTACTCCGTAATGACGTAGTTTTCTGATGAGAATTTCATGATGGACACAATCGAATGCCTTAGATAAATCACAGAAAACCCCAACAGCATCCTGCGACTCCTCCCAGGCATCAAAAACATGATTTACTAGCTCAACACCGGCATCGGTTGTCGAGCGACCCCTAGTAAATCCAAATTGCTTTACAGACAATAAACTGTTGATAGAAAAATGTGCACTCAACTGATATAGAATAATTTTCTCAAAAATTTTACTAAGAGTCGGTAGAATTGATATTGGTCTGAAGTTAGAAGGGTCTAATCTACTACCGGCTTTGAATAATGGAATAATTTTACTATGTTTCACCAGATCAGGAAACACGCCATCATCAACGCATTTATTAAATAACCAAGCTAGAGGTGAGGCAATTAAGTCTATTATGGATGATATGATTTTTACAGATAAGCCGTCGAGATCGGCAGTATTTTTCATTTGTATTGATTTGAATGCTTTTAGGATGTCCCAAGGATTTACATGATCGAATACGAAATTGCGTGTATTACATGCAGCGGTATGTTCTTGTAGTAGCGATTCAGCGAGTGCGGGTGACGAGTTAAGTGACTTGGTCGTCGAGACTGGAATATCAGAGAAAAAATTTACAAACACTTCAGATATATCTTTATCATTTCTTAAAATTCTATTGTTAACTTTCAACTGAAAGTCAAAATGTTGAGATTTTAATTTTCCATGTAGTTTTTACAATGTCTGTGCTATTTTTGATTTTATTACTTACATGGTTAGCTTTAGCCGCGGTACAAATACGTTTGAAGACTTTTGAATATTGACGAACATAATTGCAAAAGGTATCACTAGTGTTATACGTCCTTTCCTCGTATAGCTCATATAATCTTTGTCTGCTTTTATGAATTCCCACCGTCGCCCAATCACTGAACATTAGATTGTTATTGATTTTTACACTTTTTGTTTTAAAAACATTATTACATTCGTTCTTAGCTAGTGTTAATACTGACTTGTACAAATCATTAAGGTCATCACAATATGAAAAATCTAAAAGTTTATTTTCTATGTTATTTCTAAATTGCTGAAGGCGAGTACACGTCTCTTTGGTATTAAGATTTCTCAATCGATCGATTCGTGTTTCTATGATATTTCTGTTTTATTTGACTCAATATTTCCAACTGCTAGATTAATTAAAAAATATGGAAAATTTCGACTTGTTATGAGTCAATATAACAAGCATAGGTGTGATACCCCGTGGGTGTCTATTTCAGTCGGTACCAAAGCTGCCGATGTTCTTTGTTGTTAAAAGACATCCCCTTAAAAAAATCTTAAAAAATCTATGTTTGTAGATAAAAGTTATAGCTTATAAGTAGAAATGGGGAATCATTATAATTAATGTTTGTATAACAGCAAACTTTGAAGCGTCTTTGTAAACAAAACTATGTTTAAGACACATAAGAATTAACAAAACAGTGTCGAACAGAGCAAACAAAAAAAAAAAAACAAAATTCGGAAAATTGTGTTTAAAGGAGCGATAATTTTGCGCTCGATAGAGCGGGGCGCAAATAAAACAGCTATAATTTGCGCCCGGCGGGGCAGGGCGCAAACAATAGTCCGTGTTCGCACAAAAACCTGAGTTTTGTCGCGACATATTCATGATCAGCCGGAAGCCTATCGACACAAACAGGCTGGATGTGTAAAATGCTGCTACAAATAAAAAATTACCGGTTTCAGTGTTACCGGTCGATGTTAGCGACAGTTATTATATTATCTGTGTTCATTGACAGTTAAATGACTATTGTTGATTTTGTGATTAATATAAAATCCAAATTCACCCAAATTACTGTGTGAATAGTCCATACATTAAGCATACGTCAGTACGCGCCCTAATACTTCCGTTCTAGTAATCGCCATTATACTATACAACTATTTCTAACTTTGACGCACTGCCGTAATCAAGCTAAATTATTACAAAAAAAACCTTAGCTGTTCATCATCATCATCATCATCATCAGCCTATATTAGTCCACTGCTGGACATAGGCCTCCCCTAATGAGCGCCATAGCGCCCTGTCTTCGGCTCGACGCATCCAGCATCTGCCTGCAGCCTTTCGCAGATCGTCATCCCATCTGGCCGGAGGGCGCCCTACACTACGTTTGCCGAGTCGCGGTGTCCACTCCAGAACACGTCTACCCCAACGGTTGTCGGTTCTTCGCGAGATATGGCCGGCCCACTGCCACTTCAGCTTGCTAATTCTTTGAGCTATGTCGATAACTTTGGTTCTCTGTCGGATGTATTCGTTACGAATCCTATCCTTCAGAGAAACTCCAAGCATAGCTCTTTCCATAGCTCGCTGAGCGATCTTGAACTGGTGGACCAGCCCTATCGTGAGTGCCCACGTCTCAGCTCCGTAGGTCATAACGGGTAGGACGCACTGATTGAAAACTTTGGTTTTCAAAGATTGCGGAATGGATGACGAGAAGACTCGACGCAGTTTCCCAAATGCTGCCCAACCCAGCTGGATCCTCCTCCTGGCCTCCTTCTCGAAATTGTTTCTACCTAACTGCAGAATCTGCCCTAGGTAAGTATACTCGGAAACAATTTCAAGACGGTGGCCATGTACGACGACCGGTCCCGGATCAATGTGGCCATTGATCATGACTTTGGTTTTATCCAAATTCATGCCAAGACCGATGCATCGCGAGGCTGAGGCTAGGTCATCCAGCATCCGGTTTAGCTCCTCTAGCGACTCCGCCATTAAGACTATGTCATCAGCGAATCGCAGGTGTGAGATGTATTTGCCGTTTATGTTGATACCCATACCTTTCCAGTTCAGAGTCTTAAACATATCCTCCAACGCGCTCGTGAACAGTTTCGGGGATAAGACATCCCCCTGTCTCACTCCTCTGCGCAATTGGATGGGTTTAGACTGCTGGCCCTGTACTTGGACACTCATGGTGGCGGCCTCGTAGAGACATCTCAGCACCTCGATATAACGATAGTCTACTTGGCAACGCTGTAAGGATTCCAGAACAGCCCAGGTTTCTACGGAATCGAAGGCCTTCTCATAGTCCACAAAAGCGAGACACAGGGGCTGATTATACTCTTCGGACTTCTGTATAATCTGCCTTACTGTGTGAATGTGGTCTATGGTGCCATATCCTCCTCGGAACCCGGCCTGTTCCGGCGGCTGGAACTCGTCGAGTCTCCTAGCAAGACGATTCGTGATCACTCGTGAGAATAGCTTATAGACGTGGCTCAGGAGTGTGATGGGTCTGTAGTTTTTAAGGAGGGTTTTATCTCCCTTCTTAAAAAAGAGCACCACCAAACTCCCGCTCCACGCCTTTGGAGTTCTCTCACTGTGAAGGACGGTGTTAAAGAGGTTCTGTAGCTCCTCTATAATAGGGGCTCCTCCAGCTTTTAAAAGCTCTGATGTTATTCCGTCCTCACCGGGGGCTTTTCCATTCTTAAGCTGTCTCAGAGCTAGCACGATCTCGTCTTGGCTGATGTCTGGCAGTTCGTCGGTATAGTGGCGTGTCAGGGTGGCTCTAGAATCGTGGTCATCTCGTTGGGAACGGGGAGCATGAGCAGCGTACAACCGGCCATAGAAATCCTCTATCTCGGCAGATATCTCCGGCTTCGACAATACGGTCCTCCCGTCAAGCGTTTTAAGTTTCGTCAGGTGGCTCCTACCAAGCTGCTGAGTGAATACTTTGGACCCTCGGTTTCGCTCTATTGCCTCTTCAATAAGGCGTGTATTGGAGCTCCGAAGGTCACGCCGTACCATCTTCGTAATGCGCTTGTTCAGGTCTGACTTCTCTGACGAAGTCGCTTGGGTGGTTTCCCGTCTTTTTGTCATCAGCCCGAGAGTCTCATCCGACAGTTTGGACTTCTTGCCAGTACGCTGCTTTTTGCAAAACTTGATGCCCTCGTCCCTCAACGTTTCGACCAGATTGTGTAGGGACTCGTCAGCGTCATTAGTGGGTTCCACGGCAGCAAATCTATCCCTAAAAAGCTGCTGAAACTTCTCGGTGCCCGCCATGATTTGGACTGGGTTAGGTCGGAGCATGGACTTCATCAGACGGTTTCTTTCAAGCTTCAATTTGATATTCAGAGAGCCTCGGAGCAGTCGGTGATCAGATCCGGTATTAAACCTATTGATCACTGAGACATCTCTGAATATGTGCTTTCTATCCGTCATGATGAAGTCGATCTCATTTTTAGTCACAGTGTCGGGGCTTTGCCATGTCCACTTCCTCTGGGGCTGTTTCTTAAAGAAGGAGTTCATTAAGAACAACCCCTCCTTCTCAAGGAAGTTGACTAGCATTTGCCCCCTGTGATTCCTAATTCCATATCCATGCGGGCCTATTCGGGATTCGTTGCCCGTTTGGGTTCCCACCTTGCCGTTAAAGTCCCCCATAACAACGTTGAAGTGAGCCTTAGTGGTGTTGTGCAAGGCTTTGGATATGTCTTCGTACATATCCTCCACTTCAGCATCCGAGTGTGTCGAGGTCGGTGTGTAGACCTGAACGACCTTCATGCTATACCGTTTGGATAGCCGAAGGATCAGGTACGCTACCCTGGTCGACACACTGGAGATTTCTTGAACGTTGTTAGCAAGGGCCTTATTGACAAGAAAGCCTACACCACCCTGGGATGTTTTATCACCCTCGCGAAAGTAGAGAATATGGCCCGAGTCTAGAGTTACGGTGTCCTCCCCCTCTCTGCGGACTTCACATAAGCCCAGGACATGCCATTTTATATTCTCTAACTCCACTTCCAACTGCGCTAGATGATGGTCAAGCCTCAGAGTGCGTCCGTTAAACGTACCCAGGGTCAATTTTTAGGGTTCCGTACCTCAAAAGGAAAAAACGGAACCCTTATAGGATCACTTTGTTGTCCGTCTGTCCGTCCGTCCGTCCGTCTGTCAAGACCCTTTTTCTCAGGAACGCGTGGAGGTATGAAGCTAAAATTTATATCAATTACTTAGGTCTACTGTCCCTTGAAGCTGTGAAAAAATCAAACTTCTAAGCCAACGCAATCAAAAGATACAGCCGTTTATGCCGCAAATTTTCGACACTTGCAAGGGAATCAAAACCTACAGGGTGCTTCCCGTGAACTCAGAATCTTGAAATTTGGTACGAAGCAACGTCTTATAGCATAGATAAAGGAAAAATTACGAAAACCATAAATTTGCAAGGTTGTACGGAACCCTCGGTGCGCGAGTCCGACTCGCACTTGGCCGGTTTTTTAAGTAGTGAATGGTAGCCTAGCTGTTATTGCCCGTTAAAATATCTACCTAAAGTAACCTAGGTTTGTCAGTCTGTACAAAAAACATGTTTTGTCTCCGGATCCGGAACCGCCACGACTTGCAACATTTTAACGCTCCTAAAGCCTATCTGTACACGGAATAATGTATGCGCATATATTTGTTGCTGGTGTCGTGCGGGCTATCGACGTGCTCTCCTAATATGCATACACAGCTATGAAAATATTTTAAAAGTACCGCAAATTTTTGCTTTTATTAAAAGAAATTCACGAGCATTTACTTTTTGCGAGATTGTAGCGTTTCAAGTTAGCTATTGTTATACAACAACATGTTTTCAGTTTTTTTTAAATTTAAGTTTATGACTCAATAAAATAAATAGTTTCATGCCTTTTAGCGTGGCTGGCTAATGTTGGTATCGAAAACTTTCGAGATGGGCTGATGTTGGTATCGAAAACGAATGTTATTATGTGACATAAGGATTCGGAAAATTTTCCGTGGCTGTCAGAAACGCCTAGAATAAAGTTTTTTTAAAAATTTTAAAAAACTTTATTCTAGATCGAACGGAAATGGTATCGAATCTCCGTGAATACGCCTGCGGATCTGCTATACATTCCTCAGAATTAAACCTAAGACCTGAGGGTTAAACTTAGCTACTCTAAAACTAATTACTCATTTTTTAATTTTTTTAAATAATTACTCAATCTTGTTACATTTACAAGCCAAATATATAGCACTTTCCTAAATATGCTGCGTAATTTAGAAATGGCTAATCCTCTCAGTACATCGCTTGCAAATCAAAATACCACATCAGCAATAACTATTTACCACTTAAACAAAGATTGGGTTACATGTAATTGTTACTATTACGACATTGTTAACCAAATAACACTTGCAAATAACAGGGTTATTAACCAAATGAATTGCCGCAAACACACATTAACTGCAAACGTAATAACGTAAAAGAGAACAATAGCTAACAATGTATGCTCAAGTTACTAACTTTAATTGTTACAGCTACGTAAAGACAACAGAGTTGCCTTTTGATTTGTATAATAAAATACTATGTCGGCGTGATAGTCGGTGTACAATTAATTGCTGAGAGTGTCTATTTCGTCACATGGAAGGAGCTGGTCATCATCAAATACCCACTTAATTAGTCGATGATTAAAAACTGCAGCGCCACTAGAAAAGTGGCAAATTAAGGTTTCATTCGCTTAATGACAATTCAATTCAATTTGTAGCGACACTACATAGAACGCGCCAATAGACGGCCGAGTTCTAAACCGCGCTATCGGAGTTTTCTAATGAGTTTGTATAAGTACAGCTATCCAACATCAACCGTTGGACCGCGGTCCCCGGGCACGATCACCTCGCCTGGCGGAAGATCTTCCCTTTTCACGATGGAGGAGCATTCCACCTCCGCTCCACCATAAATTCATTTATTGCAAAATAAGGACTAAACTAAAATAAGTTTAGTCACTGTGAAGCAGAATCGAACCCACGTGTGACTTATGCAGTTATCTGACTTATCTCTAATCTTAAAACTATTTGCTGTCGCTACAGTACCTATTAACGTACCCACTAATATTGTCAATCCTAAACATATTTTGTCATCATTTTTTAAGCCAAAAGCCACTTAAACACACTAAGCCCTCCACTTACTCCCTTTATTATGTAACTAGATGTGCGTTTCCGCCCAATTTCAATTTTTTTTCATCCCTTGGGAAATCCCATATTTTTTATAACCTTCCCAGACATGTTTTCAACTTACCAAAGTTTAATCGCAGTCTGATAAACGGTATGGCAGCAAATAAATAACAAACAAATAAACACATTTTGTATAAATTAAAGATATGATTGCGTGATGTAGGTTTGAATCCTGGCATGTACCAATGAGTTTTTCGAAAACTTACATACATATTTATCACTAGCTCGACCGTGAAGGAAAACATCGTGAGGAAACCCGCAGGTCTAAGAATTAATTCTGAGACATTTGTAAAACAGACCCGGTCCGGAGATGGGATCACCACCTATCACGTTTAGGGGTCCAATATATCTCGTGAAATGTCGGTATATCCAGTAATGGAATACCTCTGCCTACCCCCTCGGGGATAAAAGGATTATATTATTATTATTATTATGTAGGTACGTATGCAAGAACATACTCGTACATACTCTGGGTAGGCAGAGTCATTACATCGCAAAAGTGAAACATCCGTCAAACCAATTTCATATCTAAGTATGTACATAATTATACATAATAATAAAATCTGTATTTTGTAAAACAAGGTGACAAGAAGTTTGTAGTATTTATATGCGTTTCTTGAAATCATTTTTGCGTCTATTTTTATTAAATTCTTACGTTAGTTATAGATTCCGAACCTGTTTGTTTTATCATTATTGGATGTGCCTAATACCGTTGAGCAAAGTTTTAACTGCTGCCAGTTAATTCGCTACGTAATTGAGACACTAAATGCTTACAACCATAATTTCTGCTTTAGTTTAACCATAACCATTCAACCGCGAGTGTAATATGCTGGAGCTAATAAAATGTAAACTATGGCTTTGATAATAATAACACTACTTCTATATTAAAGGTATACTTATAATAATACTTACAAGGAGCAGTGATAGCCCTGACGGTTAAAGAGACGGCCGAAAATCAATGAGGCTCGGGTTCGTATCCTGGCATGTACCAATGAGTTTTTCAAAAACTTACGTACATATTTATCACTAGCTCGACGGTGAAGGAAAACATCGTGAGGAAACCCGCAGGTCTCAGAATTAATTCTGAGACATGTGTTAATAGACAAGGTCCGGCGATGGGCTCACCACCTATCACGCTTAGGGGTCCAATATATCTCGTGAAATGTGGGTATATCCAGTAATGGAATACCTCTGCCTACCCCCTCGGGGATGAAAGGCGTGAGGTTATATTATTATTATATATTATAATAAGTCATCGACGTACCTTTATACTTATAAACATCAAGGAATAGCAGTAATTAAAAGAACTACAAAAATGAAGTTAATTGGACTTGAATATTATGCAAAGTATTTTTTGATCCCCATGGAACAAATCTTACATTTTTCAATTATAAATCTTTTTCTGGCGAAATTATGATTTTTAATTATATTTTTTGGTATTTAGGCAGGATTTCCAGATTCCTACGGGAACTGGTTCAGTGTGAGGCCCTGCTAGTACATAGATAATATAAATTTCCTATTACAACGCAGTATTTCCCCCTACCCAAGGCATACAGCATTTCGCTGAGTATAATTCAACCGCTACCAGGGCACGCACAGAATCACATAATTACGCGCGCGGCCGGCTGCGATGACAAATGTTGACGGATGCGACACCCATATATACACAGCTTCACCGGTGAGATGTACGAAGGAATCTCAATGTAGGTTTTTTCTATTTTGAGCACATTTCAGTCATGTGCCAAAGGCTGACTCGATGCTGAAGGGTACTAAACAACTAATAAAATACTTAAATAAAAGGTAGAGATGTATCTACACATGAATAATATCAGCGATGTAAATATTATGTGTGCCTATTACCATATGGAAGATAGCCGAGAAAGGACTATCCTACTTTTTACCCGACTGTGACAGAAGGAGGGTTATGTTTTTCGAGAGTATGTATGTATGTATTTATGTATAATTGTTTAACACGCTCTGCAGCCTGAACGGCTCGATGGATTTTAGTTGAGAGGTGTCGTTAGATTCGTATTTACAGTGAGAGTGACATTGGGTATGTCAAATAAAAAAAAAGGCGGACTTTTGGCGCCAAATTGTGAAAAAGAAAATCAACGAAATATGTTAAGTGGGGTATCAATGAAAAGGTATTTTAAATTTATGTATATATATATATATTTAAAAATTCATGTTTAGGTGTCTTTAACCAGTTTACATTTCAAATGACCATTTAGGACTTATAATGTTTTAAAGTTGTTTAATAACTAAAAATAATATAATATAATCTCAGGCCTTTTTTATCCCCGAGGTGGTAGGCAGAGGTATTCCATTTCTGGATATACCTACATTTCACGAGATATATTGGACCCCTAAACGTGATAGGTGGTGAGCCCTTCGCCGGACCGGGTCTATTTACACATGTCTCAAAATTAATTCTGAGACCAGCGGGTTTCCTCACGATGTTTTCCTTCACCGTCGAGCTAGTGATAAATATGTACGTAAGTTTTTGAAAAAGTTATTGGTACATGCCAGGATTCGAACCCGAGCCTCACTGATTTTCGGCCGGCTCCTTAACCGTTCGGGCTATCACTGCTCCACTAACTAAAACGTATGAAATAAAATAGTTAATTTAAAAAATTAAATACCCGACTACCTAAAAAGCTGGAAACAAGACCTATTAGTGAAGTAGGAAGTAAAGACCATGTGCGGCAATATGTTTTTATCGTTGAATTCGTATCGGGTATTTGATTTTTAAAATTAACTTGTTTACTATTCTGTAAAAACATAAGGCTGTACCAAAGAAACAGACTCACGCACGAAAAACATCACCCATCTGTAGGCTGCTAAAAATATGCCTCATCCACGTGTCAGCAGAACTCGGCACCCACTTCAAATTCTGCCGAGTAATAAAAGTAAACAACGCAATACTGCTTTAATTTCCTGGCAGCCATTACGCCCGTACGTTATCTTACCGAGACGTGTGGAGAACAATAATTCGCAAAATTAAATTATCGCCATAAGGGTTACTTATTACCTTCCACATATCTATGTATATGTCGCAGCGTTACTGGAAAAGCCGTGATATTCTAATTACTACAATTTACGGGACCATCTTAGTTACGTCATAATTTTCCTAAAGGTAGACTTCCGTGGGTTGCGTCTTATCGCAGCCGCGCGCGAATGTATGAAAATGACAGGCGTTGGCCGCACGCGTCTGTCGCAGACTTCGGAAATGGCGCCATACATTTTCATACATTGACTATTGTCGAATCAGCCGCGCGTCAGTTGCACACGATAGATCGCGCGGCTAGCCGCGACCCACGGATGTCTACCTTAACTGCATTCAGCAACTAGTTGACTCGCTGTATATACCTACAGTCGGTGTTGAGTAAAATTTATTTGGAACCCGAAGTGTAAATATGTTAACCTTGCTAAATATAACTACTTAATTATCTAAGTAATATGTGTCTCATTTGCTACACTTATTTGAATAAGCACCTTTCCGGGTAGATTAGATAGCGGAGTCTAAAGTACAAGCTCAGTCCAACGCATCGTAAAACGCCTGAAATTAACAGCAAATATTTTATTTTTACTCATTATACACTAATTATTTAAGCTACATGCACTAAATAATAAAACAATTTACACTAAACATAAAAATTGTATGCACTAAATATCGAAGCGGCTATAATCACAGTTCTATTCAAGTTCAACAAAGCTGCCCAAAATTCAGACGCGAAAAGCCGAGATTACAAATGGGAGGTAGAGCAACTTGTCACATATCAAGCCCTCGGTAATCCTTCTCAGTCGGTCGCGAAGTGTCTCTACTTGAAAATTCCATTTCCGTCCGTCTTTGTCCGCCTCCGGCCCGTGTCCGATTGTGCGATATGACGGCGCTATGTGCGAATACGGTTGTCACTGAGTTTTTGTTAAATTTCTAATTTTTTGCCCATAATCATGGCAAGTAAAAGAATGCAGATACAATAACATTATCTATTGTCCTTGAGTTTTAGTGGGACGCTGATGTTTGATTGGTTTTCAGGTGTGTTATTAAGGATTAATAAAGCGAATATTGATGGATCCCACCCCGGGTAGTTTACTTTGCAAATTATTGACTAGAAAGAATATTTTCAAAACACTTTTAGTTTTTTTCCTAATTTTAGTACCTACTATAAGTATTAAAACAATCAAAAAAGTGAAGCAACTAAGGGTGCCTACTATTTTTAATTTTTTTTATTAAATTTGAGTTCTGACAAATGAAAAAATTGATTTGACTAACAACCAACCACTCTATCTAAGTAGATTTATTTATTTATTTGGGAATGGAATGTGATTAGATTGCATGAAGGGCTATTTTAATATGGAAGTAGGGTAAATAAAAAGACATGCATTGAGTAGTGAACTCCTACAACAAAGGCAACAAGCTCAAAAGCTGGAGTTAAATAAAATATGCAAACTAAACAAAAAATGTACTATCAATTAAAATTACACGTACATCTATACACTCTACAACTGTAAGCACATAAAGGTACGACCAGACTGGAACTAACAGTGGGGCCCATCAGTCCTACGCTAGTGTCGTTATGTATTCTACCTTCACGACTCACTACTTTGTGTGGTTTACGTGTATTGTGTGAGCAAACATGCCTGCAATAGTATATTGTGGATTAACTGTTCACTTTACTAATTGAATTCGATAAATCAAATACTATGTTATCCTTCGGAAGCTTACTAAAGGTTTGAAAAGTTCTAGGTTATAGTACTAATAAACTGTCATTATATTTACCTTTACAAACATTAGTATGACAAATGTTACACATGTTACTGTTTCTTGTGTGATGAAATACATTTAGCTCAGCAGTGGGCTATCCTCCGACATGAGGAAGTATGGGCCATTATCGCCCACGTGAGCCCACCACAAATTGGGAGATAGTGTTAGGGTAGCTTGCACCTGTCGAAATTTTTCAAGCGCCCATTGTGCGTGAACACAACGGAAACTGGTACCCCTTATACAAAGATTTAATTACTCAATCACTCCTTTTCCCAATTTTAGACTATGGCGATGCCAGCTATCTCGCTTTGTCCGAATCTCAGCTAGATAAACTTAAGCGGCTCCAAAATTTCTGCATTCGTTTTATATTTGGGCTATTCAAGTAAGACCATGTTTCTCTTCTACCCCTCCCTACTTAAAAGTTATTTTTACCGGTCTTTGTAAGAGTCTCTAATCCACAATGTGTTGTTTTTGGTGCACATTATAGAATTGTTTTATTGTATTGTATTGTATTGTATTTAGATTCCTTTATCACAAAATCATAGGGATTTGAATCATAAAGTTGTAACACATGTTATAATGTCGCTAAATCGTGCCTCAAATGTGTCCAGTACGCCAAATCGAATTACACTACATTCCCACGAGAACGGGAATAAACAGTATCCACCCTAGTAAATTACAATTAAGTAGGTACTTATCAAAAAAAAAAATTGCAAATGTAAGTGAAAAAAATATTGCAATCATAAATTTTTGTTATAACTTTGGCTGACTTTGTACGAAGTCATCAAACCATTGGCTCTAATGTCCCATAGAGTCACAGAGGGCTAAGTACCAGTATACTCTGAATAGTTCTGTTGTATCTATTGACGGAGCATGCACGGACTGGAATGTTCTGGTACAGGCGAACGCGGAAGTTTTAAAGCATTCGGAGCGAGTTCTGTGTAAAGCTTACATTTACCGAATTTAATGGAATGGAATTTGCTAGTTATAAAGCATGTATGCAAACTGCATTGACTTTGTTATTGGCTGTAAATGTGGTTGAATTAGTGATGCTAATGATATTCGGTAGAAACTAAGGTAAATGCGTTGAAGTAATCCAATTAAGGTAGTAAAAAATCCTTTGTTCTGTTTTTTATTTTGTGTAAAATCTATATAATATAAAATGATAAACTGACTGATTGGTGATATATCAACGCACAGCCTAAACCTAGTCTAGAGACTTGAAAGTTTGCACATAGATAGCTTATACAGGTAGGCATCCACTAAGACAGGATTTTGAAAAATTCAACCCGTGAGGGAGTGAAATAAGCGTGCGCGAGCGAAGCCGAGGGTAAAAGCTATTTATGTATAAAATAAGGCTTATTGCCATTCTGATTTAAATGTTAACTGAAATAATAACGATCATGTACTATCACAAATATTTTACCATATCTAATAAGCCGTAAAACTCCCGTAGATATTAACTATATAAATGCATTATTAAATCCAATAAACATCGTTCGATGTTTCGTGATAATTTCATCTCTTTAGCTCCTCATACGAGTCGAGCGCTCTCATTGGCGTTGAGCAAGTAATAAGTTAACACCACCAAATACGGTATAAAAATATATAAATTGTACCTAATGTTTATGGGAAAATAATAATAATAATAATTTGTCCTCCAAATCGCTTTACTATTTTTGTAATTACTAATGTTCTGTTTGACCTTAACAATATTCAATTGATTAAGACGACTGCCCCAAGGGCACCTAGGGGCACGAACCTCGTTCGTGACGTAGACGTGGAAAAATAACACTTCTCCGATCAACTGTACAACATGCTGTTTACTCTTCAAACGGTCTCAGGATAGAGTCGTACAATAGCGTGTACGCGACTGTACCAGCTACACTTGCCTTTCATAACACGTAAGCGCTTCAAAACAGTCTCCCGTCTGTTTATTTGTCTAAAGCTCTAACTAAAGCAATCCATCCTACATGTTTACTAGATGAAATGGAAAAATTAAATTAAAAGCGGTGCTACGAGAAAGGTGCTACGAGAAAGGTGCTACGAGAAAGGTGCTACGAGATATATGCTACGCTCGTAGTGGTTCGTAGCGAATGATCTATAGTTTTAGTCAGTTTGAAAACACGGAATATCTAGTACTTTACGGGAATAGAATGCTGTGTTATAGACTAATTTTTATGCAAAACATCTTATTTGGTAGTGAACTTGCTTTCTGAGTAACGTGGCTTCGATTTTCGCCTGAAACCAACATTTGTGGACATTGACGTGTCTGTTGGTTTTGTGTTTGGGTATTTATTTATCATTTTCTCAGTAACAATAGCAAGTGTCCAAATTGTAATATAATAATAATACTCGTAATAATCTCACGCCTTTCATCCCCGAGGTAGAGGTATTCCATTACTGGATATTTGTGGACATTTCACGAGATACATTGGACCCCTAAACGTGATAGGTGGTGAGCCCATCGCCGAACCGGGTCTATTTACACATGTCTCAGAATTAATTCTGAGACCTGTGGGTTTCCTCACGATGTTTTCCTTCACCGTCGAGCTAGTGATAAATATGTACGTAAGTTTTTGAAAAACTCATTGGTACATGCCAGGATTCGAACCCGAGCCTCACTGATTTCGGCCGGCTCTTTAACCGTAAAGGCTATCACTGCTCTGTCCAAATTGTGTAATACAATTTATTTGTTTATATCTTCTTTTATCTAGTAAAAAACATCTTGAGGAAACCCGCAGGTCCCAGAATTAAATCTGAGATGTGTAAAAAGATCCAGTCCAGCGATGGGCTCACCACTTATCACGTTTAGGGGTCCAAATAATATCTCGTGAAAAGTAAGTATATCCAGAAATGAAATACCTCTGCCTACCCCCTCGGGAATAAAAAGGCGGAAGTATATATTATTATCATTATAAAATCTTTTTCTCTTTTTGGTAGGTTATTTGAGGTATCCGAAAAACAGAATTTGGTTAATGTAAATTATTTAAGACTACTGAAAATAACGAAAAAAATAGCAAACGGCACACTACTGGAAACGATTAATCCAAAAAAGTATATTATCAAAAAAACTCGTAGTTTTTTGTTGCTTATTGCTCAATTGCTCATATACCTAGACAAATAAAATGACAGAAAACATATAAGATACCATACTCTCTACGTATTGCTGAAAATATATGAATGAACAAAACATTTTCCGCGAAATTTTCCATTAAGGTAAAACACGAAACAACATATTTTTCCCTAAAACCTGTTATTAGTACACTGAAAGGGAGCAGAAAAACATTTTAATTTATTCGCACGGGAACTGGCTGTTAGCATAGCAACGGATGAAATGAACCAGACATGTCGCGACCTTCATTCAAAATTGTACTGTTTGCAAAAATACTAACATACAATAATCATTCTGCTAACTTTCAACTTTGTCTGATGCATGGAGTCCATGATGCAGCGAATGTGAATTCCCTGAATATAAGACATCATATAGCCAGCCAGTACTCAAAATCAATGAAAGAGGTCATACATCACAGATATCAAAGAGATTCAAATAATATCTACATATTAAGTAAGTATATTACACACGGTGCTGCTCGCTAGTTAGTTATTTTTCGTGAACTTGGCATAAAAATTGGCTTAATATAAAAAAATATATGATGCAATGGATCTTTAGTTGTGTCTAACCAATTTTCTTAAATATCGATTAATAATTGCACGATTTCTATAGAAAACACAAAAGCTAAGCTAATTGTTGGGGAAAATTTAACGCGTATTAAAAGTAGCTGAAATCGATTAAGTAGTCGACACTGAACAAACTACTTTCAGGAATTGCGCTTATTCTGTTACATATTGTATATTTTGCTCTCTACGCACAATGACCAGTTGATCGTGCCCTGAAAAACGCGAAATGACCAAAACGCAGAATGACCAATCGCAAAATGACACATGCTGTACACGCAGAATGACCAATCGCAAAATGACACATCTGTATACGCAGAATGACAAATCGCGGAACGACCTGCACCTTACAGATACGCACAATGACCAATCGCAAAATGACCAATAAACTTTAATAAATTTATACTTTACTCCGAAATTGAGTTTGGCGACTAATGTCAATTTAGAATTAATGGTGAGGCTATATTTTTATATATCTTATACCATTAAATGCGCAACATTTGTATTATATTATGGTTTAGGTATGTTTTGATCTGTAACGACGTTGTTTAAAGTTACAGACTACGTAAGAGAAATCTCAACCCAGTATAACTAGTAAGTATTTATTTGCAATACATTTTAGTGGGTACAAAAGGTCTAACGATGTAAGGGTTACCCACGTATTCAGACCGCAATCAATCATGTAAATATTGGTGATGAGTAATAAAGTTTTAAATTAAAGCTTTCATCGCCCTTTTAAACTAATGAAATCCGAATATCTAAGACAGGTTATCAGCAATTCGTCGTTAAGCCCGATCACAATTATATGATGAGGAATATCTACGTACGAAATAATAATGTACGAACATTTTCTTACAGCAAGTTCTTATTTGATTATCACGTCATCAACAGCCAATCGCAGCGTCACGTCATACACAACTTCATATTTTAAGATTAAATAATTCACAACATTCAAAAGAAACATTCTAAGTTTTTGTACAATTAATCTTCTACCTTTCATTCTGGCTAAACACATAGTCAATGTGCAAATATAAATATTTGGTCCTTCAAACCGGACTATTTAGGTACATACCTAATATAAAAAAAAGACGTGTGGCACTCGGGGACTGTCGCGGTAAAGCTATTGCATAGCATTTTGTATCAACAAGACTGCCGAAAAGAAACGACGTTAGACAATGCACGGCCTTCAAGCCACACCTCCGTGCCCGTCGGAGTGGGGAGCGTGAGGTTTTTTTTCGTTACGGAATTTCTGGATTCGGTCTCCGCGCTCAAGGCTCTCGATAGAAGCTATGCAATAGCTTAAAAAATATGTATGAGCGTAAAGTGGCGTTGCTAAAACATGTCCCATAGCACACAATTTTTTGCGATGACTTCGCAACGTTTCTGATTAATTACACTCACAAAAAAAAAACTATGGACGCGTCACAAATTGTGAAAAAATTCGGGACATTCTGTAATAAATAGCAGGTAAAATTATTTCGGTGTTATTTCTATGCAAATTCGCTTTATCGCCGGGACGCAATTCCGCAAGCCCTATACGTTACGTCGTGTAGGGCCTTTGTACCGAAAATCCGGTAAATTTACAGATTCGCCCTCTTTTGTTTTAGCGTGGCAACAGGTAGGGTTAAGATTGGTAAGAATAACATTTATTTACAAAGAAAATATACATTCATCCTATCCTACTAATATTATAAACGCGAAAGTTTGTATGAATGGATGTATTGATGTTTGTTCCTCTTTCACACAAAAACTACAGAACGAATTTTGATGAAACTTGCAGTTATATAGCATAGCATCAGAATAACACATAGGCTATATTTTATCTCCGTATTCCCACGAGAATGGGAACTACGCGAGTAAAACTGCGGGGGCCTACGGAGAAACTGCTAGTTTTCAGTATATACAGATAAAAAAAAAACCTCCAAAGAGCAACCATGTGGGACAGTGCCCAAAACACTGGCCGCATTCCCTCTCTGGATAGCTAGGCTGATTTGACTTTGACAAAGATAGCTGCCAGCTCTTTGGTCACCCTAAGCCTCGACCAAACGCACTGACCGCTCTTTGAGGATGGTCTCGTATTCGCCATGATAGTGACGAGAGTTTTTAGCATTCAAAATCTTTAGCGAAGGAATTTAAAAAAAAACCTTGTTTTGTTTCAATGAGTATGTACTGCTTTTAGGCCGAGTTGAGTTTTATCGGACTCGTTGAGCAGGCATTCTGTAATAATAAGGAAATGACCTTGATGTTAAAAAACGAAATATTTTATTCACGTGCACACACTGACATGTAATCAGAAGTAACCAATAAATATATTATAACTTTGATGTACAAATTGAATGAATGAACAGATTATTTCAATCGAGGTAATAACTATTCGGTTAAGGTAATAACCCCCACTCGTATTGTACTTAAAAGCTTTAGCCACAGTGTATTATAATTAACAACTATTATAACGTACAAATTATAATAAGTATGTTGATTACATCGACTAAAATAGAAATTTATGGACCAATATTTCAAATATTTCTTGCAAATAATTATAACAATAATAAAATAAAAGTGTAATATAAAAATTTTAACACTAAATGCTTATCTCATAATATTTCCAAAGTTAAATATTGGTTCGACTAGACATTGATCAGCCACGACTTTTCAATCTGGATTCCATCAATTTCTCATCGATTATGTTTACATTGCTCAGAGATGAAATCAATCTCAAGGCAGACTTCAATTTAAATAGAAATACACAACATTAACTCAGGTAATAATATAGATTTTTAAAAGTGTTTATTTAAATTAAATAAAGTTTCAAAGAGCTCCTAAAATATGTATAAGCACTAAGAATAATCTACTTATTGTATTAGGTCTGATAAAATAGCCTTTTCACAAAGGGAATTTAAAGAAAACAGTATTCTCTGTACTACCTTTTATTTCTCCATGATTTTAAAAATTTTAATCCAGCAAAACTGTGTGTAGAGAAAATCATTAGTTTTTAAAATAGAAAAATATTGTATACTAGCGACCCGCCCCGATTTCGCACGGGTGCAATGCTTATACTAAAACCTTCCTCTTGAATCACTCTATCTATTAAAAAAAACGCATCAAAATCCGTTGCGTAGTTTTAAAGATTTAAGCATACAAAGGGACATAGGGACATAAGGACATAAGGATATAGGAACAGAGAAAGCGACTTTGTTTTATACTATGTAGTGACTAGCAGCGCCTTGCGGTTTCACCCGTGTAGTTCCTCCATTCATCTATATACATCCATACATACAAACTTTCGCATTTATAATATTTGTAGGAAGTAGGATATTGAAATTATTATGAAAAATATTTGGACCTTTGTACCACACAAATAACGATATTTTTCATCTATAACTATAATCTATTACAGAGCCTTGTTAATACGTAATGTTTCCGAGGTGTAGTAATAATAAATCTAAATTTTCCACTAGTTATACAAAGTTTAAGTTAAAAGCTTCAAAGGCTGGCTATAAATTAATTTCCAACTTTATCGAAACAAAAAGTTTGCTGGCTAAAACTTTCATATTATTTAAGCGCCCCTTTGTCTCTCAATTTGCTGAAACCACTACGCCGTAAATTGAATCAACATTGTGGGTCAACTCACGTAATTATTTAAAAGATCTTTATCCATGATCATCTATTTGTTACCCATTTTTTTTTATATAAGAAAAAAGGGGCAAACGAGCAGACGGGTCACCTGATGGTAAGTGACTACCGTCGCCCATGGACACCTGCAACTCAATTATCTTCCATTCACCAGCATTCATTCATCATAATCAATTAATGATTACCCGATTATCATCTTCCATTCATCATCAACCCTGCAATATACCGGCGCTGTGACTAAAGCTTCAGCACAATACAAGTAGGGTTTATTTTAGGTACTTGCATTATTCTGTGCAGAGCATTAATAGCCTTACGGTTAAAGAGCCTGCTTCACATAATGATAATCAGTGAGGCTTGGGTTCGAATCCTGGCCATTGTGTTTTGTACCATTGAGTTTTTCAAAACTTACGTACTTAATATTTATCCCTAGCTCGACAAATAAAAACAGTAATGTTGTTTGTTTTTAAAATCCATTCAGTGAAATATTAAGCTACTATCATTTAATTTTAATTTAATAAATAACAAGTATCAAAACTAAATTTACAACTATAAACAGAGTTGCCATGCAATGGTTTTTTGAATTTTCCGCGTTTTTTTAGTCTCATCTTTCAGTACACAGACTCTAGACAGTTCTACCATGACGTATAATATCATATTATGTTGTACACAAAATGTTCCTTCTAGTATTTAATTTAAATCAATGTGTTGTATACAAAACATTGTATACTCTGTGTGTCAACCTCATGATTTGGCAATTGTTTTGGTTGCTGACGATTAAAAGTTGGTTGACCAATCAATTACAATACGAATGCAATTACATTGTATTTGTTTCATTTTATTGCATTAACCTTGGTTAAGTTATACCGGCCACACGACATTGGTAAATTAATAAATCGGTACAGAATGTTTTATTTCATCTCTCCAATCGATGCCGGAAAGCGGCAACTTTCGCCCCGCTGCTGCGCTAAACAAAGTTGCCGCTTTCCGCCTCCGTCAAGCAGAAAAAAAGTATACACACCTCGGAAAGTAACTAAGACAGCCTCAGATCAAACATGATCAATATTATTGATCATGTTTGTAGACCTCGGCTTCGTCTCGATTGACAATTACACGTGATCTGAGAGGTTTCTTATTTTGCTTCCCTTGGCCAGTAATATACTACTTCACCATAGTATTTTCCCTCACTGTCAAGCTGGTGAGTGTTTTTGGATTTTTTTAAACTAACCTTGCTACTGGAGTACGAATACCTATCGTTAGTACGGGCGGTAGCACAGTTCTTGCGAATCGTCCCCAATCCACATCCATCAAGCGACTCAAGCATGCCCTGCACGTAGACAAGTTTCGGGTATGTAAGCTAGGTCGCCCTCTGTAGTATTTGTAATTTTGATAAAAGAACTTTTATTGAGGCAATTCTGAGTTTATTCAAATTCCTTATTTTAGGACGTCCGTTTACCATTACAAAAGCCAAGTGTGGAGGGGGAGGAGATGCCGCGTTTGACATATCTGTCAAACTCCGTATGTCAAGTTTGAGAGATGTCAATCGCGTTTTGTTTAATAACTACTTCTAGGCTCTTTGGCGGGAATCCGAAGAGGGACGGCATGCTTTTTGTATAACTTTCATTTTTCTGTACATTTCGGGTTTTGACTCATACTCGTATTAGTGATAGTATATTATGTCACAAGTGCCCGTGAAAGTGTGCAGTAAATGGGAAATTCGATAAAATGCGAGGGATGGACATTTTTGGATTGCTTCAAGAAGTCACAACGAAGTGCTATCATTTTATTTACTCTTGATAAGCAAGGGAGGGATGTAGAAAGTGGTGAAGACACTGAATTTTTGTGCATGGTATCAGAAGCAGACAATTTAACTAAGATTAAAATATAAAGTAAACACTTGAAAACTAAATTACTTGACATTCGCAAAATGCTAAATGCGGTGCCAAAAAAAGAAAATAAAATACTAAGTATACGCTCTATCGACTCGCCTATTAACAATCCTCTTCTATACTCCGCCAATGTGTCCAAACCACCTCAATATTCCTTTCTGTACCCTAGAAACTATATCCTCTTTGAAGCCACAACGCTCTCGGATTACACTATTCCGTATTCTGACAATCGAACGCACTCTACTTATGCTTCTTAAAGTATACATACTAGATTTTGCCCGTGACTTTACCTCCATTCCGAGATAAAAAGAAGCCTATATGTTTTTCTGATGTATCTACGTCACTGTAAAGTTTGATCAAAATCCGTTTAGTAGTTTTAGCTAAAAGAGTATCTCGTGAAATGTGGGTATATCCAGTAATGGAATATATCTGCCTACCCCTTCAGGGATGAAAAGCGTGAGATTTTTTTTTATAGTACAACAATTCATCAACTTACATCCATAAATACTCAAATAGTATAAGTATAATCTCACGCCTTTCATCCCCGAGGGGGTAGGCAGAGGTATTCCATTACTGGAAATACCCACATTTCACGAGATACATTGGACCCCTAAACGTGATAGGTGGTGAGCCCATCGCCAGACCGGGTCTATTTACACATATCTCAGAATCAATTCAGAGACCTGCGGGTTTCCTCAAGATGTTTTCCTTCACTGTCGAGCTAGTGATAAATATGTACGTAAGTTTTTGAAAAAAATCATTGGTACATGCCAGGATTCGAACCCAAGTCTCACTGATTTTCGGCCGGCTCTTGAACCGTCAGGGCTATCACTGCTCAAATACTTACGCGCTTATAATATTAGTAAGATTTTAATAGAACTAAGCGGGTGAAAATTTCCTGTTGGAGGTTTCTTCTAAGATAGATAGATAGATAAAAGATTTATTTACGTACTAGCGACCCGCCCTTGCTTCGCACGGGTGCAATGCTGATACTAAAACCTTCCTCTTGAATCACTCTATCTTTAAAAAAAACGCATCGAAATCCGTTGCGTAGTTTCAAAGATTTAAGCATACATAGGGATATAGGGAAAGAGAAAGCGACTTTGTTTTATACTATGTAGTGATGATACAGCTCATAAATAGGTTCATAATACAATCATTAGGTGCCTAATTCTTTTAAATTTCGTCTGTACAGACGAAATGTACATGTTCCGATAAAGCAAAAAGGGTCCCAACTAGTATGATGCCTTGCCGCTTCTTCTTCTCTTTCCTCGTCACTTACTTCATTTAAGGAAAGTTTGTGCAAAAACTGTACTTTTCTAGATCATTCCAGCCCCGCCCAGTGGTTTCGGCTATGCGCTGCGCGATTATTCCGTCAGCCAATAAGTAAGTCAGTTTCTTCTTTTATATACATCCTAACTCTCAAAATCCTAATATATGCAAAAGTGAGTTTGTTTGTTACGCTTTCACGCTTAACTCACTAAACGGAACTTAAAAACTCTTTCACTAATGGAAATCTACATTATCTGGGAGTTACATAGACTATATTTTATCCCAATATTTCCATGGGAACGGGAACTAAGCAGGTGAAACCGCGAGGCACTGCTAGTAGTCAGTAATTTAAATATCGCATCAATTTATATGGAGTTCGACCCAATCCATCCGTCACTCGCGACGCCTGTAGCCGTGGCTGATTTATCATTGTTTGCTCTCCTGATTTGTTTGCAGTATCCAGACGGCCTCTTTGTCTGGGAAGGGATTTTCTGGGAAATATTTTCCAATAGTTCAGCTCAGTAAGCTCTTAGTATATTTGTTTATCTTTAAAAGATGTTGCTACGCTGTAAGGGACAATATTTATATTGATGTTAGTGTTGCACTTCATTATTGATTCGCTTGGGAGATTATTACTCCGGGTTTTAATTAAAGTACCGTATGAGTTATTTCCATTTAGTATGTAATGTGAACTATCGTAAAAATAGGTTCAGCAAGAAAAACATTCATTCTTAAAACATTGTTATATTTTAAAGTATTTATAGAAGTCACCTAAGGGTGATATAACGGTTACAAAAAATATAAGAAAAGAGTTTTTCAAATCACAATACTGAACAAAAAGTAAGAAAAAGGAAAAAGTACCTATATCCGTGTATTTTTTTTTTCGTGTAATGGGGAAGTCGTTTTTATTTCTTCTATTTATTGTCATTATTATCACTATCACTACATAGTATAAAACAAAGTCGCTTTCTCTGTCTCTATATCCCTATGTCCCTATGTATGCTTAAATCTTTAAAACTACGCAACGGATTTTGATGCGGTTTTTTTTTAATAGATAAAGTGATTCAAGAGAAAGGTTTTAATATTAGCATTGCACCCGTGCAAAGCCGGGGCGGGTCGCTAGTGATCTTATAAAAACCAACACGCGTTAATTTCATCAGATTTAAGAATTACATTACACTGCATAGCTAATAATTATAGACGGCGTTTCTGCACCTATATATGTGAGGTCTGATCAAAATTATGTCATTACGAGTTACAGAGTATACTTTCCTAAATTGCGTCGCAATATTGAAATATCTCCGCAATTTGGAAGCTGACTTAGAAGCAATTGTCTGTTTACAAAGGGAATGCCGATGAGGCGACACAAAGGAAACTAGTAAATAAAGTGGATTTAGAGACAAAAGAGCAAAATCACTTGCTTTACGAGCTTATGCTGGGTGACGAGTCATTCATTCATTTTGCGGAAATATTTTGATGCAGAAGTATTTTGTTGTAGAAATATTTTGTTGCAGTTAAATTATATAAGTGTGCGATTTAAGAATAAAAATGCGTTTATAAATCTATAGGATCTTTGGTTCGAAGTCAATCTCAGAATTAATTTACTTCTGGAGGTAATTGCCCGGTTGCCCGCCAGTACGTAAACGTGAAAGCGAACGTACATGGCCATATACTTCGCCGCCCGCCAGACCGGCGGCAACCGGAACGTGTGAAAAGGGGCTTAGGCTAAGTTCATATAACCACGCGGTACCGCGCGGAACTGCTTGCCGAGCGGTGCAAGATCAATCTAAACAGTGCATGTCCATATGACCGCGCGCCACCGCGCGCCCGGCACAGCGCATCGCGCTGCTGCCCGCGCGCAAGATCTAGCGTACATATTCTGTCATGTGAATGCTTACACCGCGTTCATATGAACTTATCCTTAGAAACAAACGAGGGACTCTAAACTCTTAAGGTTATCTGAATGTAAAAAGCAGCCTATATCCATCGACGAGTTGCTGGTTCCAAATGCAGTCTAAAGAGAAGAACCTGCAACAGTCTCAATTGCAGCTTCATTTGACTTCATGTCTTACTAATATTAAGATTTCAATATATATTACATAATTATATTGCAGATACGTGTGTCGAGCACGCTTCAATACCGCATGCTCCATTCCGACTTGCTCAATTCAGCCGATCCACCTTCCAACGAGTTTATCTCTGAAAATACCTGGGTACATATTCTGAATCTCTGATACAAATAGGTTCATTTAGACCACTATAGCCTCGCATTATGCAGGTAGCCGTGCAACATAGTGGACCTGCTAGATTGATTGTACCTTCGCGGTTTATGTATATAAGTACCTTAATCCATTGTTAACTTTAGTGCACCACCTACCATCATCTGTCTTAAAGCGATAAGACCACCCACTGGAGGTACTTTTTTATCATTGTGTCACTTGTTGCATATTTTTTTTGGTTTAGAGAGTTGTTATCTACTTCATAATCAGTCGTATGAACTTGTACAACTTGAAAGGTTGTGTAGTTTACTCAAACTTTTTGTATTATACATAACCTTTTAAATAATTTAGGGCGCTTGTAACCCTGCTATGCCAGTGTGTAACGATTGCACTGGTTAAGCAAAGTTGGGCGCAGTCTGAAAGTAAAGTGAACTTTAATACAAGCACTTTCATACGTTTTCGTTGTTTATGCACAATGGAGGTCATTAAGCCATGTCAAATACCCTTGAACAATTCTGACAGTTAGGTGGCCACTAGCCTTACACCATCTCCCAATCCGCGGTGGGCTCACGTGGGAGATTGTGATCCATACATCCTCATGTTTGATGAAAGACAGTAGTGGGCTGTTACGGGTTGATGATGATGTCATTTAGAATGAGATACACTTTATCAAATACGTTAAATTACTTTTATTAACGCACGTATACGCATAAAACACACCTGCCTTAGTAATTATCTTAAAGATTAATAGCAAGCAGGCATATTTCATGTAGGTATCTAAACGTACAAGGCATAGTTAAATATGTACTCCTTTGACATATGAGCTCAAAGGAATAAAGACTGGAACACCTGTGCTTGAAACAGTGTTTTTGAAGATTTACAGTGTCGCTAAGCTTCTTTAAATATTTTAGACGTACATTTATAATATTTGTAATCTCATATTTTTAGACAAAGGCATGATACGAACTAGCATTTCAATTAAATTCGAGTATATGTGCAATACGCCATTTACTAATAAAAAAGTTGTTGCTGTTTCCAGTTGTTGAATTATTTGGTTGTAAGTATATTTCAGTTATTATTATCGTAAAGTCATTCAATGTTTATTATAATTAGTACTTTTTTGTTGAATTTTTTCTCCGTTTTTCCAAATTTTTCATCTTCAAAAGCTGCTGTATAGGAACTGGGTTCATATTAAAACTGAAAATACAGATATTGCAATAAAAAAACTGCTTTTAGTCAAATATACCATTCCGATGGAAGTAGAGTTTCTTTCTTCTCAGGGTACGTTCAAGAGCACGTAGAGCTTGATACATTGGACTTTGTAACGTTCTTATTACAATCGCTTTAGAGGTCAGACTCGCACTACAAGTGTGAAGCTTCATGTGCTCTTGGCTGTACCGCAATGGAAGCAGCAACTCATCGGTGGAGATGGGCTGCTGTTTACATTCAGTCAATCACCATGGACGAGTTTAGAGTCTCTTGTTATAAGACTAATGACGTTTCTAAGTGTACTTTTTTTTTAACAGAAATAAGTTGCCAACACACTTTTATGCAGTTAAGCGAGTATCTTAAAGCTGCAACTTGTAATGCTTATTATTAATAAAAAGAATTTTCATTTGATGTACGGTACCTACGAGCGAGCTCGGACCCAGTTTGTTCAGACAAGCACTCAGACTGTCTCCTGAATGAATGGACTACTCGTAACTATCATGTAAATGCGTGATCTAAGTGTGCTCAGACGTTGGCTCCCAATCAGTGTATCGAGCAAAGTCAAAGTCAAAATTCTTTTATTTCAGTAGGTATAAAACATACACTTTGAAATGTCAATATAAACAAGGCACACTAAACTCGTCCATGAGGATTGGCTAAATGTAAACAGCAGCCCATCTCCACCGACGAGTTGCTGGTTCCAAATGCAGTACCCCGAGAAGAGCCAGCAAGAAACTCAAGGGCAGCTCTTTTTAGTCTCATGTCTTACTAGTAAATATGGTTTACAGTTCAGCAGTGTTCTATGGATTATTCCAGCGAATTCAGTCCGATGAAAGTTAAGTTCGCATACTTAGCGAGTTTTTTGCGGAGTTGTTTTAACCAAATAGGTTAAAGGCCTTCGAAAATGTTTTAACAGGTGATAGGGAAAACCTTTTTTCGGTGAGTTCAAGAATTAAGTGGTTGACTGTGGAAAGTTTACGTTTTGATTATACTTTCATTTATTCGATATATCCTTTCTAGAAGATTCAAATTTCTCTTATCTCTCGCTATAAGTCCCTACATTGAATAAAAACTTTTGGCTTTGACTTTACTGCGAAATATCATGAAAATCGCTAAAGTGTTGCAACAAAACGGACAAACAAACAAACAAACTATTTAATTTCGCATTTGCTATACTACTAGCAAGCACCAAAGTTTTCCCGTTCCCGTAGGAATTTTGCGAAATTCCTTTAGCAGATACTTACTCTTAAGGAGCTTCTGCAAGAATCTATACTACAAGCACCAAAAATTTCCCGTTCCCGTGGGAATTTTGCGAAATGTCTTCAGCAGATACTTACTCTTAAGGAGCTTCTGCAAGAATCTATACTACAGGAATCTATAGTAGATTTTTATTATACCACATTTTGTGCCAAAGTACAATCTACCTCAGTTTGTATAGAATATCATTGCGTAGACCACTAATGCATAACAGGGCACAAAACGAAAACTTAATTTAAGAATTTTATCACGACACTTTTAGAGAGATATAAACTGTAACATTTTTTTAAAGATGTATAAAAATATGATGTTGAAACTTAGCAATCTCAAAGATTAGTAGTTTGGAACTCGGATAACTCCAAACATATTTTAACCAAAAACTTGGACAATATACTTACTTTTTGACACCCAAAAATAACTTCCAACGTTTTAGTGCCGATGAATCTTAATTAACACGAGCTAGCTCAAATCCCGTGATGCAGACATTAAAAAAGCAAAGCGCACTGCAAACAACAAACAAGTCGCTTAAATTTCCAAGTTGTCTCAACTCAGGCGCACCGCGTTAAAGCGGGTAATAAAATCTCGAAATTTACCGCTGTTTTTAATCTGCACATTCTTTTGTTTAATGCTTTCAGTTTGGAAACTTAGGATGATGTGTCGTTAAACTCGCAAGCAAAAATTTCAGTTGTTTTTTGTGTCACCTAAAATTCTTCATTATTAAATATTCATAACTAGCAGCGCCCCGCGGCTTCACCCGCGTAGTTCCCATTTCCGACGGAATACGGGGATTAAATATAGCCTGTGTTATGCTGATGTATAAGCTACATAACTGTAGGTACAGTTTCATCAAAATCTGTTCAGTAGTTTTTGCGTGAAAGAGGAACAAACATCCATACATATAAACTTACACATTTATAATATTAGTAGAATTTAAATTTCAGCACAGATTTTTTAAATCCCTTTTTTATATTTTCATTTGAAAATAGACGCTAAAATAAAGGATTAATTTGTTTTATTTTACAATGTTTTTTTTTAACTATAATGGTTTACATAAGGATTTTGCTAATACATATTTAATGATAAACAATAATTATATCTGTCATAATAATCTATGGAAATGTCAATCTCAAAATGGTAGGAGGCAATTAAAAAGAGGTCGAATATTGAAAAACAAAACCAACCACTGAAAAACAAAATGGCGAATATGTTTATAACTTCAATCCTTGAAAACCATTTCTAGATTTTTCGAAATAACTCTTCAAAATAATGACTATAAAAATGTATGTACTACGTACTTTGAGTATTGGTTTAATACTCAAAGACTACGTATGATAATTTGTATACCATTCCAAAATTAAATATTGTCCATTATTTCTGTTCGCTACTATCAATTAACAGCTAACTTCAGGCCTTACCCACTTTAGTTTCTGAAACAGGACGTAAAAAGTATATCGGTAAAACCTGCAGTTAAGCCCGATGCGTGGGTAATTACAACCATTCGGGCTAACAATACGTTTTAATTCGCGCTTATCTGCACTCCGCCGCTTAAACAGGTTGATTGCAATCGTTAATGCAACCACAGACTAAAAATAAACAGAGCTGTTGGAAAATTTCGGGACTTTCCTTCGAGTTTGCAAAAAAACATTTTTTGGCTAAAATAATGCTGTAGGCATGCCTTTCAAATATCCTTCTAATATTATAAACGCGAAAGTTTGTGAGTATGGATGTATGGATGTTTGTTGCTCTTTCACGGAAAAACAACTCAACGATGTTGATGAAACTTTATTACAGTTATATAGCTTATACATCAGAATAACACATAGGTTATATTTTATCCCCGTATTCCCAAGGGATCGGGAACTAAGCGGGTGAAACCGCGGGGGGTTGCAAGTATAATCATATTTATTTGACCTAATACAGGAAGCTTATATACAAAAACGATAAACCCGCAATGATAAACCAGCTTGCTTCGTTTGAGTCACACCTTTATCCCTGTGGGTCGGCAAAAGTAAAAATAAAAATAAAGTGATACAGTTATCCAGTAAAGTAATTTTCAAATAAATTTAGGTACAACACAAAAGTAACGAATATATATTAGATAAGTAAATTTCCTTTCCGATTCCGATTTTATGATTACCTATACGATCATATTAAACGATTTCCTTCCTTCACCGTCAAGTTAGTGATAAATATCAACGCATTGGTATATGCACAGACCAGGAGTTATACAGGGCCATCACTGTTGTTTTATGCCTGGCAATATAATTGAGATGGTAAAAAAATATGTGTAAGTTCTATTTTTTCTTAGTCTATGACAACAATGTACAGTCGGTCACTCAGGCTGATAGCATCGTAGCATTCGGTCTAGTTTCCATTCAGTTTGTTAAGGGTGTGTTCTAAAAGCATTGCAGGGAGGGCATTGAGTTGGGTTGGAATGTACCTATGTTATTAATATTACTTACTAGCAGCGTACCGCGGTTTCACCCGCATAGTTCTCGTTCCCGTGGGAATACGGGGATAAAAATAGCCTATGTATTATTCTGATGTGAAAGCTATATAGCTCTAAAGTTTCATCAAAATCTGTTTAGTAGTTTTTGCATGAAAGAGGAACAAACATCCATAAATACAAAATTTCGCGTTTATAATATTAGTAGGATAAACGCGAAAGTTTGTATGGATGAATAGATAGATGTTACGTACTTTTTCGATAAAATTACGGAACAGATTTCGATGAAACTTTACACTTATTATACTTATACTTTACAGTAATACAGTTTATACATTAGAATAAATTAGGCTACATATCATAGCTCGACGGTAAAGAAAAACATTGTGAGACCCGCAAGACCCAAAATAAATTCAGAGACACGTGTAACAGGATCCCGCGGTCCGGTGTAAGGCACCTATCAACTTTGGGGGTCCACAGAATATACTGGTGAAATGTGGATATTTAAGAAGGCCGTGATGCCGGTGTGTATTATACGATCACGTAGCCTAATAATGCTGAGAGCAGGCAATCAGTAGATGGGTGACGTCATATAATAGCACAAGCTCTTCAGTGTTTCGGAAAGCACATTTACCGACTTAACTTATTAAGCCGTGTTCTTTTGAATGACTTGAAAAATCGTTACAGTAAAAAATATGATGTAACGTCACTAAGATTCTTAATTGCTTGATTCACGGTGAAAGAAAACATCGTAAGGAAACCCGCAGGTCCCAGAATTAATTCTGAGGCACGTCCTTCCGAATTTAGTTTTATCGGAGGCTCTATTTTATTAGTTGACAAGATGAATTTAAATTTGACAAGACTAAATATGGAACCATCTCAAAATGTCAGATTCGCAAAATGACGGATTCGCAAAATGTCGTATAATGATAATTAATAACAGTTGCTATTTAAATATGGTTCCTCATTTGAGAGAAAAGACCCTTAGCTCAGCAGTCAGACATTTACATGTTGATGAAGACGATGATGAGTGTATATATAAATCCCTATTTAAATACTTGTAATCGACTGTATTTAACTATTGCTGACATATAATATTTCGTAATAATAGTAAGTAAGTAAGTATCAACTCTTTATTGTACACCAATAAAAATATGCAACAAGTGACACAATGAATAAAAAAGTACAATCGGCGGTCTTATCGCTTTAAGCGATTTCTTCCAGACAACCTTAGGATGGATGTAACTGAGATAAACAGATGAAGGTAGGTGGTGCACTAAAGTTACCAGTGGATCAAGGTACTTAAATATACATAATAATAAAGACGATTAAACAAACGTCAATTCAACTTTTATACGATTAAATTTAATCCTGCAGATATTCGCGGTTCGCATTTTTTACTGACCTCTCCTAAATCCATCTTTGTACCCCAGAAACATACGTGACATGAATATTTTAGCTCGACCCTGTATTCGCAGTGTACCTACCATGCTTTGTTTTTTCCTTCTCCAATTGTTTTTTCGGCTTTAATGGCAGTAAAGGTTTGGAAAGAAATTATTCATGAATTACTTAGTACGTATTTAATGTTTAATATTTTATGGTGTTCCTTTTTCTTTGGCTTTGAACGTTTATTTCAGAATACCAAACGCAGAACAGTCGTGGTTTATGGTCCGAAAGAGTTGGTACGAAAATACAGATTATGATTACCAATGTAAAAATAATAATAAATTGTGGGACACAATGTTATTTAAAATAAAAAAAGTAATAAAGTTACTGTACACATCAAAAACTAAATTACACTTTGTAACCGCCATAATATGCGGTCATTCCCTTATGCTGTAAGCATAAACTGTTACAATTAACTAAATAGGTGAATATTACTAAGACTAATACCCATTAGGTAACACAAAACATTGATATTCATGGTCGTTTAGAGCAGGCCATTACGTTAGCCCGGGAGTTGGAAATGATTTTGTTAAAAAATTATCGTGTATAGGCTAGCTCACATAACAAGTTCCTTTTAAAAATTGCATAAAACATCAAGATTTACAGTTTTAAAGCAATTTCTCTGTGATTTAAAAAATAGTGCATAGTACTTTAGAATACAATAAGTTAATTCAAAAATATTCACTAAATTTATACGGAGATTTGAAGTTTTTTATTGAATCTGATCAAAGTTAATATTATTTAATTTCTTGAAAGAATACTTCACTATGAAGCAATCTGGAGTAGACTTGGAAAAAGTTACTCACATTATTATGCAGTTTCTTTTTTAAATCCGTACCATTTACATCATAAATTTATTAGTACCGGCTCCCGGGCTAACAGTACTGTTTAACAAAAAAGTGCCTGTAATAAGTGGGTTAAACTCTTCCACATAAATTACCTCTGTGCTCTTTAATGAATCATTAAAGTCGGCTTCACAGTGGCGGGCGCAGATTAGTTTAAAGGGTCCTCTACCTTAGCTAAATAACTTACGATCAATATTAACAAATATTTATTTTTTATTTTTATGTAAACTATTGACGTGATGTAAGGTGCTAGAAGGGGATTTAAATTAAATCAGGGTACAAAACTTTTAGTTTTACTCAAATTCAAGTTATATATTTTATATCCATAAAAGGAAAACTAGCTTGACGGTGAAGAAACACATCGTGAGGAAACCCGCAGGTCCCGGAATTAATTCTGAGACATGTGTAATGGTCCGACGATGGGCTCACATCCTATCACGTTTAGGGGTCCAAAGAACATATCGTGAAAAGTGGGTATATCATAAAACGGAATACCTCTGCCTAGCCCCTCGGGGATAAGGCGTGGGCAGGTGGCAGAGAAAAATATTTAAAATACCCGCTTTTTACAAGTGACCATACAGTTAACAAGTAAACACATTTCCAACAATTCTTGAATCATCATCATCAACCTGTAACAGCCCACTACTGAGCTAAGGGTCTTTCCTTACACATGAGGAATAATGGGCTTTAATCTCCCACACGAGCCCACCGCGGATACGGACATGGTGTTAACCTAGTGGCTACTTAACAGTTAGAATTTTTCAAGCCACCCAAGGGTAACATGGCTTAGCACGACGAAAACCGTATAACCGAACCGAATTCTTGAATATTTACATTAAAAATGTCCATACCATAGATTCATTTTAAATAGATCCCTTTGTTTTTAATACTGTTTGTTGATGTGAATAAGAGCAATATTTCTTAATTAGGTTAGGACCCACATTTCATGTTGGTCCCCATGCTTTACTACTAGTTAGGGAGGCGAGGTAGCTAAATGGCGTAATTCAACGGCGCCGTCGAGACCTATCAAAATCGAAAGATAAAATAATTTCGAAAAGAAAAGCTAATATGGTAAAAACCATTTTAGCGGTGGGTTTGGCGTGTACGGTTTTTCAAAAATGTAAAAAAAAACAGTTACTTGGGCATTCTCGAGCGCGTCAGATATTCATACTACGTATGCTCCAAGTGCCTCTGATAACAACGGTATACTAATCTGCCGGTTTGCGTGGTGGGGGTAGGCATATGCCTACTACCCACTACTATATAAAGTAGTCAAAAATGCAAAAAAAAATTATTTACTCGAGCGCGTCAGATTTTCGGAAGGGGTGTTAAGTAGGCCCCAAGGAAGCTCCCTTTAAAAAAACTGACGATTTCGGCGTGACGATAAGTTACAATGAATTTTTGAAAATGCAAAAAAAATAAGTTCTTTTGAAATACTCGAACGCGTCAGATTTTCATAGGGGAGATTTATCTCGGTATCCTGAAAGCATATTTTCTTAATCTGACAAAAATGTTGGTGGGTTCTCTTAATCTGACCGGAAAAGGTTTTTTGGTTTCTTTTTTTTCCTTTCTTTCTCCTTGATAAAACGGGGAATTATATATATATATATTAGGGTGTACCGAAAATTCTCTTCTACCGCTTTTTTCCCAACTATCAATGTTGCGAAATAAAAGAAAAATACTGGTAGGACGGCATATTTCCGCGAAGCGCTCAGTCTGTATTACATTTTTATGGCAAATTCCTCTTTTTTGCTTCAATTCTTCACTTCGTTTTGCTTACGGACTTACGGTACGTCCAAAAAACAATTTGAGGATCAACAGGCTATTGAATAATATACATACATGGAACTGTAAAAAAAAATTAGATATAATAAAAGTTCAATAATTTAATCATCGTTATTCCTTATCAATTTTTTTTAACACCCTCAGTTTTCGAAATATACTAAAAACCGGGAGTTAGTTTTTATGATGCTTCAAGTCAAAAAGTTTTAACTTTGGACAAAAACGTAAAGAGACATTTTTTGTGTAAAATAAAATTACCTTTTTTGTTTATTTAAACTTTTTTTGTGTAAAATGTATCATTCGCGACTTATATGCCGCAACGCGTTTTTCGGAAGACGAAATGGCTCCTCCACACTTCCGGTCATGCGGAAACCGGCAGATTTTGTATTTTTAGTAAGTTTTAGATTATATTCTTCAAAATAAAGAATAAAAAAATCGCGCTCGAGAATGCCGGATTAACGTTTTTTTTTTACAAGTTCGCGACCCTATAACTTGGCGGCGTCAAGGACTTATCGTCAGATTAGTTAAATTTAGTCTTAAAACACTAAAATCAACCCCCAATATATTAATCTGACGCGCTCGAGTATTTCAGACTATCGATTTTTTTTTACTAATCTGATCGTCTATCCTAGGCGCGCGTCACTACATATAGAGCTAAATACTTTACAAGGTTGTTCTATTAGGTCTAAGGTATCTCTCATATCTTAAACTGCATCGCTCGAGTATTACCGAAAATTCCCCTATTCGCCTCCCTAACTATACCTTATTCCGGCCCTGTGCTCATCGCATTAAACATGGACAAATTGCCCCAATTTAATAATGCAATTAAAAAATGAAGGGCGTGTATCTTTTTGATCTCACGGGAAGAAAGGAAAACCTCACATTAATTAAACATACAAAATTAGGACTTACTCTAAAATAATAAAAATAAAAAGGTAATTTTTTCAAAAAAAAAATAAGAGTTCTCCTGGTTAAAGAGACCGCTTCTGTGAAGCTATGGTACGAATCCTAGTAAAAGGAGTTTTTCAAAAAAAATATGTACTTACGTATTTACTACTATTAAAACCCTAAAAACTATATAATGCTGACTCCTTTTATCCCCTTTTTATTTTAGGGGTAGGGAGGGGTATTCCATTCCTGGAAAAGCCCTTTTACCATACTTTTGGACACGTAAACGTGATAGGTGAGCCCATCGCCGTGGTGTTGCTACACATGCCTCAAATCAATTCTTGAACCTGCGGGTTTCCTCACATCGTTGTCCTTCGCCGTCGAGATAGTCTATACTAATATTATAGAGAGGAAAGATTTGTATTTTTGCATGTTTGGTACGACTCACTTCGACACGAACTCAAAAACTGCAGCAGGCGTGTTCACGGACCTTCGATATTCGACTCAGAATCGGAAAATCTGTAGAAGATGGGCTATTCAGAGATGTCGGTATTGAAAACGAATGTCATATTTGACATAAGGATTCGGAAAAATTCTTGTGGCTATCAGAAACGCCTAGAATACAGTACAATACAATACATACAAAAATTTTCACTCGATCTGAATCGAACGGAAACGGTGTCGAGCCTCCGTGAATACGCCTGTTGGACCGATTTTAAAAATTCTTTCACTAATGTAAAGCTAGAAGATCCCTGAGTAACAAAGGCTATATTTTATTCCCGTATTCCTACGGAAACGGAAACTACGCGGATAAAACCACGCAGAAATCTTAGTATGGTATAATCGGCTTATCTAATCAGAGGTCCTAGAGGCATTGTACTAACGAATCGAATTAACTTCTAGATTGACAATGTATAGGATTGACATAAGATCTCGTTAACGTTAGCGCTCGTTGGCGATTGCTTACGTCAATCTGTAAGATCATTCAATTCGTTAGTACAATGCCATTTGGCTAGAGGGCAGGTAGTTGCCTAAAGTACTTCAAACCTCCTCAGATTTCATAACAATAATAGGTAGGTACATCTATGACGCAGAGCAGTGATAGCCTTACGGTTGAAGAGTCCGCTTCTCATGATGATAATAGTTATTGAGGGTCGGGTTCAAATCCTGGCATGTACCAATAAGTTTTTCAAAAACTTACCTACATTTTCATTACTGCTCGACGGTGAGGGAAAATATCGTGAGGAAACCCGCAGGTCTCAGAATTAATTCTGAGGCATGTGTTTTAGACACGGCCGGCGATGGGCTCAACCTATCACGTTTAGGGGTCGAATATTCTCATGACAAGCGGGTATTTCCAGAAATGGAATACCTCTACTTACCCCCTCGGGGATAAAAGCTTTGAGTTTTGAGTTTTGTAAGCGTACTATATATATATATATATATATATATATATATATATATATATATATATATATATTATATATAAGCGTACTATGACGGAGAACCATGCCTCTAAAGTGACCTCGAATATATGATACTATCTGTGGATACTATCAATATTGGTATTTAATTGTGCCTCTAAGTGTATTTCGTCCATATTGTTCAAATAAACGTATGTACAACGACTTATTCCAGAAAATTCTCTTTTAAAGAAAAAAAAAATTGTATCGTAGAATTAATTACGTAAGTTGTTTCATTATGTACCTTTTTATGAAATTACGTAAATAAACGGACGTTAATCTGATCCTACACAAACGACCCTTTTTGATTAGTTGGTATTATAGCTGGGGCTATATTAAAAAAATGCAGAGCCTACGCGGAAATTTTTCTGGAAGGCCCGAGTGATATCAAACCCAAAAAAGGGAGAGGTATTTTTTTAATAAATTATGTATATTTAATTGTACCACCAAAAAACATCCTCTATTATTCCATTTTTTCATATGACCATTGTCGCCTCTAAGCCCGCGGCAGATTCATAATATGTATAATAAAAAAAAACGAGGAAGGGTTTAGTAAATCATAGCCAAATCACAATTAGATCACCACGTTTTTAACCGACTTCAAAAAGGAGGAGGTGATCAATTCGTCTGTATGTTTTTTTTTTATGTTTGATATCTCAGAACTTTCGACTGGGTGAACCGATTTGGATGATTCTTTTTTATTTGAAAGCTGGTGCCTCCAGGTCCCATACTCTTCCAGTTCTGACAACGGCATCTATGAGAAAACCATATACGTTGAAGATTGAAGTCGGTTTTTTTACTCTTTAGAGTGGTTATTATTAATTGATATTTTGGCACAATGGCACAGAGTTAATCAAGCTAAAATAAAAAAAACTCGGATGCGTTTTTAGAGATATATCTCATGAGGCAATAGTATCCTTAGACACTGTTAAAGGTGGACAGAAACACATAATAGGCTCTGTCTAGGAGCCCTTTCCTGACTTTCACTGGTAGATAAGTGACGTGTGAGCGTGTAGCTTCTTCGAACATTTAAAAAGGGAATGAGGAAAAACAAATGAAAATTGAAGGCAACTTGAAGTTTAAAATTTGCAAACAAAGTGGACAGGCTTATAAAGAGGAGGAAGGAGACTAGATGATGGTCTGAAATTTAGTAAAAATTATCGCTTCAACACCACTTTTCAACGGTGTATTTTTTTTTACTTCTAAACGTGATGGTAAGACCATCGCAACTGTAAACATTATTGTCAAAAAGTACATCTTCCACTTCCAACACTTCATTGAATGTCTTCAACACAATCTAAAAAAGAGTATTCTGAATTACCTGTTGACTTAGTCAGTTTAAAAAAAAACAACGGTACTGCCGATACCCTTTGGGTGGCTTGAAAAATTCTGACTGTTAAGTGGCCACTAGCTTAACACCATCTCCCAATCCGCGGTGGGCTTGCGTGGGGGATTATAGCCTATACTTCCTTATATGTTAGGAAAGACCCTTAGCTCAGCAGTGGGCTGTTACGGGTTGATGATGATGATGATGACTGCCACCGAGTGCATGTGCAATCTAAAGCATCTTCGTCATGATAATAATGCCTTTGAACCGTCCCATCTACTAACTACTCGTGCTTTACAATGCCGAACATGAACATGAACAGCTGCCTAGCTCAAGCCTCAAAGCCAGCCGTAGAATCTGGACGACGCTTAACCGTATCAGCGCAGGAGTCGCCCGCTTCAACTACTGCCTGCACAAGTGGCGCCTTAAAGAGTCGCCAGCGTGTGACTGTGGGGCACCTCAGCAAACAGTTTCCCACATCGTGGAGGAGTGCCCCAACCGACGTTTTCATGGCGGCATCAAGGAGCTCAGCGAGTGTTCGGAGGTGGCTATAGACTGGCTGAAAAATTTAGATTTATAGCAAATGCAGGACTATCCTACAAAGGCCGTACGATAATAATAATAATAACGATCGTTTCAATCAAACCGGCATCTCAGAGATAGGAGAGTCTCAAAGGAATTCCACATCAATATTCTGTTATTGCTGTTAAGTACCTTGCGGTCTCTACTGTCAAGTTTTACTGCCTTTTGTACCATACCTTCTTAAATATATAGGTACAGTCAAGAGCACGTAATCGCTTTAGAGGCGAAACTCGCACTACAAGTGTAAAGCTTTATGTGCTCTTGACTGTGCCTATTTTTAATGCGATTGTACCTAAAAACTCAGTCCAGTTATGTTTTTCAACTTTCAAATAGTGTTTTTTTTTTTTTCAAATTTTGAAATCAAATGGAATGTGCTTGATAGAACCGCGATTCGACAACTTATTAATTAATTATTAAAACACTGATAAACTCGCTACGTGTAAAGTGCATGCAAAACATTACCTTTATTTTGGTGCAATAAGGTAATAAGTAGTCCACGACACTCGAGAGATAAAAACACCCCACTTCTAAATCTGTGAAAACCTCTTTTATTACAGGCAAAATCTAAAGATTGAAAAATACTCCTCAAGACAGTCCCATCCACTAACTAATCATGCCTAATGTTGCTGAACCTGAGTGATCGTTACACCGTTATCACGAAGCTACGAGCGCCTCAAAGGAATTCCACATCAATATTTAGTTATTACTTCCCGTGTAAGTACTTCCCTGTTCACTTATAGAATTTCACTGTCTTTGTACATGACCTTCCTTCTGAAATTTGCATTTATAAATAAGGAATCGAGCAAGGGAGAATTATTCCTCTGAAATAGGTAATTTAAAATTAAATTCAAATTGTTTCAACAAAACAACCTATCACAGACAGAATTAATCTTTCACTAGTCAAGCCTTTACGGTTTCTTTGAGAAGGGTCTTCTTGATAAGGACCCAAGGCCCAGGTGGCCCAAATTATGGCCCTAAGCCCACGAGTCGTAGTGGAATGTTTTAACCTGTCAAACGGGCTCTAGGAGTAACGCTGGGGACAAAATGTAATTCTCTCGGCTGGAATTGACATGCCTAAATTGGGAGAGGCAGCAACCTAACTTAGAAACGGGGGAATAATAGTCGATACACAAATAAGTCTCAGTCATATTGAATGAGTTGCTTACAGCCCGTTTCACTTCGAGAATATTATGCACCAACTAAAGCTTATTAGTCTGAACTAAGGTATTGCGCAAGGCAAGGCATAAGAAACTTTATTCCGCATAAACAAAAACATTATACTATGATAATGATATAATACTAATGATATTATGTTATATGTAGGTACCTTCCTACATTAAGGGAAGCTTACAGTTGTCTGAAAATAAATTATTATTTAATCCAGTCAGAAATAAATGGAATGAATAAACAACTTTGCCTTAACGCAAAGTTCATATGAATTCAGTGTGACCGAGCCTTGATGAAATTTCAGGAGTGACATCAAGCTGATACTGTCCAATTGCACTGCGTATGCGATGTACGATGAAGTGCTTTCAGCGTACCGTAAATCTTAAAAATCACCTAAATTTTGTACTTTTCCTCTACTTTACCGATAAATATCAGATGAGAGATTTATTATGTGACTAATGGCAGTTTATTGCTACCCATTAAATCTAAAATGGTACATTACATTACAGCTCGTGTTTTTTTTCATTGAAAATATCGTTGGGTTGTGTTAAAAATCCTTTGAATTGAGTTTTTACTTTAGTTACGATTTATTTAAGAGGACTTATAATTGGGTAATTGACAGCATCGAAATTAAATTGCGAGTAGTCATTCATTGAAAAGATTATCCCAAAATACCTCAAAATTAAAAATAATAAAACAATCAAAAAAAGTGCTGCAATTGAGTACTAGAAACTATGACGTCACGGTTTGCTATTTCAGTACATTTTCCATAGTAAAATTTCGTTTTGACAGATCGTAAAAAGTAACTGATTTGACTAGGTAGGACACAACCCTATTTATAAACAACTACTTTTTGCCCGTGACTTTGCTCATGTATGTTTGACTCCGCTTTATTTATTTATTTGGGTAATCAACACGACATACACTAAAACATTCAAATACACTTAGGAACTACAATAAGGTATCTAAGTGCTGACTTAATTATAGATTACCACAACATGGGCATATCATAGACGTGTGGTAACTATGTAGGTAACTAATATAAAACGACATAAAAAAAAGACGTGTGGCACTCGGGGACTGCCGCGGTAAAGCTATTGCATAGCATTTTGTATCAACAAGACTGCCGAAAAGAAACGACGTTAGACAATGCACGGCCTTCAAGCCACACCTCCGTGCCCGTTGGAGTGGGGAGCGTGAGGTTTTTTTCGTTACGGAATTTCTGGATTCGGTCCCCGCGCTCAAGGCCCTCGATAGAAGCTATGCAATAGCTTAAAAAGAATTAAATAAAAAAGAAATTAAAAAGATAAAGAAACAAAAAGGAGATCACTGTTACCAAAAAAGAACAAAATAAAAATAAAACGACTAACAAAATTTTGATACTGACCGTTTAAATTGGGCCATAGGTGAGCCAAATATATCCACCTCAGGGTTATTCATTGATGCGGAGTTATACGACGATTTCAATCTGTTTATTGGTGAATGTTGGTCTATTCCTGAGATGGCGTGATGAGATCCTGTTTTAAGGTATCCTGTATAGTAGTATTTGGGTTCTTAATTCATTTACCTATAGCTTCCAAGGAAATATTTTCTTTGAACGAACATGTAATTTTCCACGAAAACTGGCAATAGCAATTTAGAGGGTCGCTCCCCCCCTTTATTATTATATCCACTACCTTTAGCACCTTTATGGTGGGCAATAAAGGAAATCGAACGTACTTCCTACCAAATAGCTTTTATTTAGGAGAGGAAAAGACATATTTTATCACGTTACGACTTTGGCTATGGATTTTATTGGAGTAGTATACAATACATATTGCTTGATTTATGCCCCATTTCAGAAAGTAAGAGTTGATTGGTGACATTAGAAAATGGTTTTGGTTTTTTCAGATAAGTATTATATGTATCCTTGGATTGAATTCATACACATACATACAGAAGCTTAACAATATTATTGCTAATACGTGATGCTTAAAGAACCTTGAGTTTTTTGCTGGTTCTTCTTGGGGTACTGCGTATTTAGAACCAGCAACTCGTCGGTGGAGATGGGCTGCTGTTTACATATAGCCAATCTTCATGGACGAGTTTAGACTATCTTGTTATTAGACTATTGACTTTTTTAAGTGTATTTTCTATACATACAGAAAATAAATGATTTTATATTTGTATTTAAACATAGGTGTTAATCTGAAATCTAATTTTAAATGTCATTCATATACATTTTGTTATGTTAATCTTTATCTTCGACTTTCTGCGAAACGCAAATGGTCAGATAAGCAGAATGTCAGAATTCCGACATTTTGCGAATCCTTCATTTTGCGAATCTGACATTTTGCGATGGTTCCCACTATAGCTGCATACATGACAGGATGCGAACCCGAGCCTCAGGAATGAGAGGCTCCTAGGCTATAACTGCTCATTAATATAAATTCTTATAAATTTTCCATAGTTCAGGCTGTGAAGTCTTCCCATAGTCCCAAACTAAGCAGGGCCTGTACTATGGGTACTAAACAACTGAAAAACATAATTAAATAAATATTAAACGACCAGACACGAAGCCAACAGACATGTTCATAAACACAAATGTTGGCGCCGAGCGGGGATCGAACCCGCGACCTCCGACTCAGAAGGCAGGGTCACTACCAACTGAGCCAACAGGTCCGTCAATGCGCCATACATAAGACTCACCTTCCAAACCACTTTACATGCTACTCATGTATCAAAATCTTTTTGGACCGTGTAGGTTGTCATTAATTCTAAAGGTAATTCTTCGCCATGTTCACAATTAAAGAGACACGAAGTTGCGTTACACTTAAAAAGGAAAGCTTCGGAGCCCTAAAGGTTGAGTTCCACTTGTAGCGAGATGCCTAATCAATCAATTCATCTGTTTTTTTTAAGACAACTAGAAACTTTGAAGTTTGAAACTTGGACATAGTAGAAAGGAGGCGGCGGCAGTATTGCTCGTGAGCAGATGGTACGGGACAACAATAAATGGCAATTAGTTACCTACAAGACAAGTCGGGCTATGAATACTGGTGGTACGGGCAAAGCTAATGTCGGGTCAAGCCAGTTTAAGGCAGCGAATGTAGTAAGGATACCTATATACATTACCAATGTATCTAAATCTACGAATGGCTCAGATATTGTCAGTTTTGTTAAGGATAAGTTGCAAGATGATGTAACTGTTTACAAAATTAATAGAAAGGCAGAGAAGAAGTACAACTCCTTCAAAATATACGTTACAAAGTCGAAGCTAGATTTGTACCTAAACGATGATTTTTGGCCATGTGGAGTGACTTATCGGCGTTTTGTATCGGATTACAAAACAGTAAGGCCCAGGGCAGAAAAAACAAACATTAATTAATGGATTTAAGCCCTAAAATTATGTATGATTTCATAAGCTACAATTGCAAATCCTTTTAAACGTTCCGTTAATGATGTAAGACAGCTGTGTGAATTGGCGGATATTGTAGCTCTGCAGGAAACCTGGCTGTTTCCATATGATATTCCTTACTTAGGTGGCATACACGACGAGTTCGCTTATACGGGCCAATCAGCTGTGGACACAACGGCTGGCATTGTGCGCGGGCGACCTTACGGTGGAGTGGCGATCCTATGGAACAAGCGTGTGTTTACGTCCGTGACCGCTATCAGCTGTTCGAGTGTGCGCCTAGCCGCAATAAAGGTGTCACTTTGTGATAAATCATTTATTGTATTCAGTGTTTACATGCCGGTTGATATTAGTGTAAATATACCTGAGTTTACAGAGTGTTTAGGCGAAATTAGTGCAGTCGTCGAGAGTAATGATGTGGAAACCGTTTATGTGTTGGGAGACTTTAATGCCCACCCCGGTGAACCTTTTGCAAGTGAGTTACTAGAATTTTGCAGTGAACAAAACTGGATTTGTGCGGACATAGCTAAGATGGGCATTGCATCGGGTAGCTATACCTATATCAGTGAAGCTCACGGTTGTAAGCGCTGGCTCGATCATTGTGTTACCACCCAGTCAGCATGGAAAACCATCGTTGATGTAGGTATAGTTCTCGATGTATTTTGCTCTGATCATTTTCCGGTATATGTGCAATGTCAACTGGACAAAATTAAATGTAAGCTTCCTGTAAGCGACGCGGCGAAGAATAATGCATTGTGGGGTGAGAGGGATGGAGAGCATATAGGTAGATATCACGATCTTTGTAATGCCAAATTAAAGCAAATTCATTTCCCAGAAGCTTTTTCCACCTGCTGTGACGGTCATTGTAATAATTCCGAGCATTGCAAAATTTTAGATAATATATATAGTGACATAATCAACATACTAACTGAGGCTGCAGTGGCTAGCCGTGCTGAAAATAAGCCTAAACGTAATAAGCCATCCCGTGTGCTGGCAGGTTGGAACAAGCACGTGAAAGAAGCACACCGGCAAGCTGGTAGTGATTTCAGGCTTTGGTTATGGTATAATCAACCCACTTCGGGTAATATATTTAATAAGATGTGCCACAGTCGCAAAATATTTAAGGGTAAGCTCAAATGGTGTCAGAAACATCAGGAGCAGATCAGGCTTGACATACTTGCAACGCATCGTACCGCGAAAGACTTTGGTAAATTCTGGAAAGCCACAAAAAGGCTGGATGTCAAGCCTGGTCTACCCGTTGCTATAGACGAAGCTTATGAGCCTGAACACATAGCCACACTTTTTGCGAAACATTTCACTGTTCAGTCGCCACTGGGTGCACCGCAGCAGCGGGTGGTCGATGCTGAGGACTGTTGTGACACCGACCTCGTCCGATTTTCATCAAAACAGGTGGCTGTAGTCATTAAAAATATGACGAGAGGGAAGTCTCCGGGTCACGATGGCCTCAGCATCGAGCACCTGCAGCACGCCGGCGTACACCTACCACGTGTGCTCTCCTTGTTCTTCTCACTGTGCATGGGGCACTCGTACCTCCCACAAGAACTCATGCGTACTATTGTTGTGCCGATTGTTAAGAACCGAACTGGGGATGTGGCAGACAAGGGTAATTATCGGCCTATCTCACTCGCCACAGTACTTGCGAAGGTACTTGACAGGCTGTTGGATGCGCAGCTGGAAAATCATCTCATTCTGCACGACGGACAGTTCGGGTTTCGAGCCGGGCTGTCTACAGAAAGTGCCATCCTTGCACTTAAGAATACTGTCCAGTATTACACAGAGCGTCGTACTCCGGTGTATGCGTGTTTTTTGGACTTATCCAAAGCATTCGACACCGTATCGTACGATGTACTCTGGACCAAGCTGCGACAGAAGGGTGTACCTGCAGAACTGCTGCGCATCTTTCAGCACTGGTACTTAAACCAAGAGAACGAAGTGAGATGGGCCGGTGAGCTCTCTGAACCGTACAGATTGGAGTGCGGGGTGAGGCAGGGGGGTGTCACCTCACCCAAGCTCTTCAATCTGTACGTAAACGACCTGATCGAGGGGCTGAGCGACAAGCGTGTCGGCTGTTACGTGGATGATGTGTGTGTTAACAACATCAGCTACGCGGACGACATGGTGCTGCTCAGTCCATCGGTCCGTGCGTTGAGAGAGCTCCTTCGCACATGCGAAGAATATGCCTCTGCACATGGCTTGACATATAATGTTAAAAAGAGCGAGTTCTTGGTCTTTAAGGCCGTCGGAGGCAGATGTCCGGATACTATACCTCCCATCAAGCTCAGTGGCAGAGAGCTCCAACGAGTGTATCAATTTAAATATCTTGGACACTACGTTACTGACGACCTTAAGGACAAAGTAGATATTGAGAGGGAGCGCAGGGCGATGGCGGTTCGCTGTAACATGTTGGCGCGCAGGTTTGCACGCTGTAGTAGGCAAGTCAAGATAACATTATTTAAAGCCTACTGCCAGGTATTCTACACGTGCAGCCTGTGGTCCAGCGTGACGCAGCGAGCCGTCAGCGCGCTGCGGGTTCAGTATAACAATGGCTTCAGGATGCTGATGGGGCTGCCCCGCTTCTGCAGTGCATCAGGCATGTTTGCGGAAGCGCACACTGATGACTTTTATGCCATCATGCGCAAGCGCGCCGCCTCGATGCTCTGCAGACTGCGGGCCAGCTCCAACTCCATCCTGAGGGTCATTGCCGGGAGGTACGATGCGCCCATTGTGCGAAACTGTGTGAGGGTACTTACCACACCAGACACATGACCCCCACTGGCCATATTTTTGCCGCTTTATTAGTTTATACTTTTTATTGTTTGATTTATTAATTTATATTATTACTAACATAGGATAAGCACATTGTTACTAACACAATAGGGTCTAAGTTACCTGAATAAAGTCATATTATTATTATTATTATAGTGTAAAATTTTTATTGGATTATTTAAGTACATTGATAAATAACAAATTATTGACATTTAAAATAACCCTACATCGTATTAATTGTCTTAATTGCATGCTTTAATATAACAAATTACAGTGATACTATGTTATGTCATGAACACGTTTATTAATTATTTACCTGCAACCGCAATGAAGAGAGATTTGATTTGATGATTTAGAATTGTCGTAACTAGTAGGTACCTAATAATATAATATAATCTCACGCCTTTTTATCCCCGAGGGGGTAGGCAGAGGTATTCCATTACTGGATATACCCACATTTCACGAGATATATTGGACCCCTAAACGTGATAGGTGGTGAGCCCATCGCCGGACCGGGTCTGTTTACACATGTCTCAGAATTAATTCTGAGACCTGCGGGTTTCCTCACGATGTTTTCCTTCACCGTCGAGCTAGTGATAAATATGTACGTAAGTTTTTGAAAAACTCATTGGTACATGCCAGGATTTGAACCCGAGCCTCACTGATTCTCGGCCGGCTCTTTAACCGTCCGGGCTATCACTGCTCTACTGTACTGTACTGTAGGTACCTACTTAAAACTTTTCCATCCAGAGAAGAAATGTATGTCACAGAGGAAATGTACATCTAGATACTGTAAACAGAATAATATTAATACATTTTTTTTACTTGTATGTTGTTTTTGTGAGGGGGTATTTAAAATTTAATTTCAAGTTACTTACAGTTTATGTGATTTTAAAATTCAGGAAAAAATATTTAGATTTCACTAAGTATAAATAAAAAAATCTCAAATCATATAGTCCTAAATATTGATAATATTTTTTTTGCGAAAAAAAGTTATCGTTAATTTCCTATAAATAAATTAAAGAAAACTATCTTTTTGATATAGAAATAATAATGGTAAAGATATCACAGACATAAACTGTTTTTTTTTTTATCTTTATAATATTAACAAAGTCGCTTTCTCTGTCCCTATATCCCTAAAAACTACGGAACGGATTTTGATGTGTTTTTTAAAAGATAGAGTTATTCAAGAGGATGGTTTTAGTATTAGCATTGCACCCGTGCGAAGCCGGGGCGGGTCGCTAGTTTATTTATACTTTATACTCGTACTACCAAATGAAGCAATTTTATTATTATTATTATTAATTGAATTATGGATTCTTTCAATTCCGCCTACACTGGAACCGCACACAAAAATCCCCTGGTTAGAATAAATTAATTTCATCTCCACGTTAATTGAGAGGGCACGGGAATTCTCGTGAACCTACAGAGGGCACCTTGTTATTTATTCTTATAATGCCCCCTAACCCGACAGCTTTATACTAAGGTCTTGTGTCAAAAAATCCGTGCTTTGAAACACTAATTTTATGTCACAGTTTTACGAGAGAAATGTTGTTTCTTGTTAAATTATATAATAATAATTTCATATTTTCTCCCCGGTTAAAGAGTCTGCTTCATATGATGACAATCATTAAGGCTCGGGTTGAAATCCTGGCATGTACCAATGATTTTATCAAAACTTACGTAAATATTTATCACTTGCGCGACGGTGAAGGAAAACATCGTGAGGAATCCCGCAGGTCCCAGAATTAATTCTAGGACATGTGTAAAAGACCCGGTCTGGCAATGGGATCACTATCGATCACGTTTAGGGGTCCAAAGAATATCTCGTGAAAAGTGGGTAGGTATATCCAGAAATGGTATACCTCGGGGATAAAAGGCGTGAGATTATTTTATTTTCTTCCCGAGGGCATAGGTAGAGGTATTCTATTTCTGGAAATAGTAATGCTTCACCAATATATTCTTTAAAACAATAAACGTGATACGCGGTGAGCCCATCACTTGGGTTTGTTACAAATGCGTCAGAATAAATTCGGGGACGGTTTCGTCATAAGTCACTTTATAAGGCAGAGGGAGAATAGTTACTACATTAAATGAAACTCTATGTGATGGAAATAAGATTCAAAACCAATGAAAAATTTGAACTGTCTATGCCCGTTAAAGGGTTAAACTTGTAAGTATTGTGTGATACGTCCGCGTGAAAGCTCGTATTGGTACCAATTGAAGTGACGCTTGAGATCAAAGATTTTGTATCAAAATGTTCCCATGGCCGCTCTAGAGGCTTAGAGACTATAGTTACCACCATAAATTAAACTGTGTGTAATTGAAACAAGATTCAAAACCAATTTTTAACAAGCCTATGCCTTATTAAGGGTCAAATCTCCTTGGTACTGAGCACAGACCTGAATCTCTGTTACAGAGTACTGAGGAATACTTTAGGCAATCTTCTTTTCTTTGAGAAACAGTAACCAAAAGGCTGGCTCCACAAAGTGATTTTTAAATGTACGCGTCTTAAAAACTGGGGAAGTAACCGAAGGAAAACGAAAGCTTATATCGCTTCTTTAAGCGTACTAATTTAGTAAGTGTACTATCTAGTCTCTTTAGACTAGATAGTACACTTACTGTACTATCTATTTGAAACAGCCTCACTAGCCTCTTTATGCTCAAAGCAGGAAAATTAATAGCCAAATCTCATATCATGGACAAAGCAACTAATATTGAGAGCCAAAGTTTCACTATATCGCTGAACAAACTATACACATACAGGCGAGTTTCTAATCTAGACTAGTTTCATTTGCAGTGACTCTGTCACACCGATGCAGATTTTTTTTATTAAATAATAATAATAATATAATCTCACGCCTTTTTTATCTCCGAGGGGGTAGGCAGAGGTATTCCATTACTGGATATACCCACTTTGGACGAGATATATTGGACCATTAAACGTGATAGGTGGTGAGCCCATCGCCGGACCGGGTCCATTTTCACATGTCTCAGAATTAATTCTGAGACCTGCGGGTTTCCTCACGATTTGTCAATTCGTTTAGAAATAAGGCGTAAGTGTATATTTCACATTTGCTTACATTTATTTCGGACCATGTCCAAATAAATGGTAAGGACACACACAAAAATCTTGCAAAACTCTCTTATGACATATTAATATGTATTATGTTAACTTTACTATAAATGTGGCTTTTCCCATTAAAAAATGTTAATACTAGAAAATTAATGTCTTTTTTTGTTGCGGTAGCTAGAGCTACATACTTCATTACGTAACGTACCACACCATTTAGATTCTACCAAGAAAACTATCAAAACAGATAATATGTATTTGGTGGGTCCGTCCGTCCATATGTCAGTGAGCTGTATCTTATAAACCGTAATAGGAAGACAGTAGAAGTTGTTTTTCCATTTCTTAACAACAAAAGAAATAAAATAAAAGGTAGTACATTCATACATACATACAGCTCACGCCTTCTTCCCACAGGGGAAACGATGAGACGATGGATCGCCACTTTGCCCGATCTTCGCACACTTCCCTCGCTTCCTTCACATTCATAAGCCTTTTCATACACGCTCTTTTATTCTTCGCTCTCTTGACCCCAGCTTTTTGAAAGACGTCACTAATTTGATCCGTGAACGTCCTTCTGGGGCGTCCTCTTGCCTTGTATCCTTCAACATTCGCACCATAAATCTCATTCGTTACTCTTCTTTCATCCATACGTTCTAAATGACCAAACCAAAATTAAAGGTAGTCCCTGTACTAAAACCGTGTTTTTTTACTGTACCGTGGTACGGAACCCTTCGTGTGCGAGCCCAACTTACACTTGGCCAGTTTTTTGCAATTGCCTAAGTTATAGAGAAAATACTATAATGTCTGTTCTCTAAGACCATCTAAGAACCAGGCTTAAGGGTGAGGCCAAACGAGCGTAATTTCGGTTGCAGAAATTCTGCCCGACCGAAATTCTGTTGGGCTGCCAGACGGAGCGTAATTTTGTGAGTCGTGAGTAGCAGAATATATCTCATTTCTCACTCCCCCTTGAGTGATCCGTCACATTCCACTCTAGTATCTCTTTCACACATTGTCTATGTCTACCCCCTCGCCCCGCGAACTGAAATTCGGTCCGCATAATGCATGTGAGTCGGCAGGCAACTCATTTTGCGTCGCCGTGTGAATCAAATAGGACTTTTGTATGAAATCGAATGCAGCAGAATTTCAGCGACCGAAATTCTGCTACTCACGACTCACAAAATTACGCTCGTTTGGCCTCACCCTAAAGGTCCAGACAGCTACGGTGTAAGGGAGGGATGCTATAAGGTGCTTTGAGCTCCTAGTAACCAGTTACTATAGTTCCTAGGTTACGGTATTAGGTACATTATTAGCTGAAGTACAAAGCCTCTTTAAAGTACTGTCACATTGTACACGTACACTTACATTGACAAAGGACGATTTTTTTATTATTGATGTACGCAAAATAACACTTAAATTAACCAACTCATTGCAGCGCCCCGTGCTACCACCAGTGTAGTTCCCGTTCCCGTGGTAATACGGAGATAAAATATTGCCTATGTTATTCCCAGATAATGTAGCTTTCCATTGGAGTAAGAATTTTTAAAATCGGTTTAGTGGTTTAGGCGTTAAAGCGTAACAAACAAACGAAAAACAATATGACGGATGTGTTCTTTTGTAACTGCGTCAGACCGATTATGCTACAGACTGCAGCAACAAAATATATCTATCATTTTGATATGATTAAAATGAAATCAACTTTTTATAAACAAGCTTTTTTTTCGAGTTTTTCTCAGCAAGCCCTTTCATTTGATACCCATACCTATTGTAGGAGTAGGAGTGCACTAAAAATAACTATACCGGCATTTTGGGCGTTCCACCATGTTGGATTTTGGATGACGCCACACAGCTAAACATGCATTCTCATCCAAACTAAACTATAGAAAATTTCAGCTCAATTGATTGAAGATATCAACTTCAAAATGAGTTACAACATTCCACCCGTACAAACATACATTGCAAATTAAATAAAATCTTGTAAAAATATGAAATTGATAGATTGATCAAGAGCACAGCCAAGACCACACTGATGGGTCGAGAAGCACTTTATTTTGCACAAAGATTTTAATTGACGTAATTCAGAATTAGAGGATTTTACGAGTAGATCATTCCAACGGGTTACGGGGAAATTGCCGCTGGGCACTTTATTGGACTCATAAAAAATAGACACTAATAACGTTACCTTCATAATTGATGTATTTTAACATTACCTTTATTTGCTATATTAATTATTTTCAATGTAAAAAATGGGCATAGTTTACACTTTAACAGTAGGTAAATCATCGCTAACTAGTAACTTATGTAAGCGTTTTTAATTGCAACAAGCTTTATTAAAGTGCTGTAACAGCTCTTTCATGTATAAATATGTTTAATAATAGGTTCTCAAGTGCAACATATTTTCACCATAGCTCGCGTGCTTGCAGCTAATTTCGTGTAGGCTTTAGAACATTTTCTAAGATAAGATTACCGTTGGAACATATATCGTGGAACACTAATAAATTCGAAATTAAGGTTAAACGGTATAATGTTACTATATTTAGGTATTTCATTTTGAACTAAATTTAAATGCACTTTTTATGTATTCTTCATAATGCTATCACAAATTAAAAACATAACTAATAAAAAACCAAAAAAGTTACTAAATATTGAGTTACCTAAAGTCGTTTAAGATTGCGTTACGTTGCCAAAGACCTCGATTTCTTTCCAAAACTTCATTTCTTTTCTAGTGTTATTGTTGAAAAAAATTATTGTTACATTAGCAAACAACGACATGCCAAACGTGGTACATTCTCAAAGACATTCATAGGTGTACCTATACGTTGCTAACATGTTACTTGCAACATGATAGATAGATGATTGTTTAAAAAAAGTTACTAATATTATCAAATAATTATCATAATGACAATAATTTTGTAAGACATATTAGCAGTGATAGCCTTACGGGTAAAGAGCCTGCTTCACATGATGATAATCAGTGAGGCTCGGGTTCGAATCCTGGCATGTACCACAGTTTTTCAAAACTTACGTACATATACTAGCTTGACGGTGAAGGAAAACATCGTGAGGAAACCCGCAGGTCCCAGAATTAATTCTGGGACATGTGTATCTCGTAAAAAGTGGGTAAATCCAGAAATGGAATATCTCGGCCTACCCCCTCGGGGATAAAAGGCATGATATTATTATTATGTGGGAGCACCCGCCAAATCGAGCAAAAAAGCGGCACGGCCGTATCATAATTTTCTCGAAGCAATTCAGGCCGTTTTTGACCCCCCATAATTATTATTTACATAACGTGAAACGTTTATTTTCTGATAAACAAAAGAAGTCTATCAAATAGAATTTAGCCTAAAAATACAATCCAGCAATTACAGTGTTTGTCGGTTGTGTGTACAGGGCACTCATTCGTGAAACGTTTTGCAAACAAGTTCCCGAAACCCCCTTTGAGAATATGGACTATTGAAATTTGGATGGCCAACAAAACTATGTTTTACGATGAAGGGAATAAAGTGCTATATTTGTCTTGGGGTTATGAAGTAGGAGTCGTGTGATTGTTTGCAATATTACAGTTTGATGTCATTTCAATGTGCCAGGAAGTGAACTGTCTAGATATTCTGTGCCAGTTTAGAGTAGGGTGGTTGTATTTACTGAATATATAAATAAAATATATAAAATTAAATTGCGAGTTATGTCAAAAATATCTATTTCGAAAATAAAAAAACGCCGTAGGAGGCAAAAAGAGACATAAAAATAGCTGCCAGTAGCTGCAAATTTGAATATATTCGTCAAGTCATATAACTAAAGAAGATGTAGGTACAGTGTCATAAGATCACTTGTATAAAAATAGGAACGTAAATTATCTTTTCAAGGGTTCCTTTTGCAAAAGATGCTGACGGGACTCTATTACTAAGTATCCGCTGTCCGTTTGTCTGTCTATCAGTGTTTGTGTCTCATGAGTTGTAATAATAACAAAAAAAATAAAAATGTATAAAAGAAAAGTTTTTTCAATTGGATGGTGGTAAGAAACCCTTTGTCCCTTCATAGTCCAACACCAATACTTAGACGACTTTATAAATTACTAATACGGAGATAACATATAAGTAGCATATTATGTGTTATTCGATGTATAAGCTATATTACTGTAAAGTTTCATCAAATTGAAAACATCCATATATCCATACATGCAAACTTTTTTTTTTAATTAGTAGGATTCAATTAAGCCTTTCTAATAGGTACCATACTTACACCCATGTACCTAAATTGAAAGTATGCCAAATTGTCACACAATAAAATTTATCAACATTGTCGGTTGAAATTTACCAATATTGTCGGTAGAATTTGTAACCAACAAACTAAAAGCAAGTCGACAAGGACCTCCTCTTAGATAGCGGCCACTCAATGAGTTTGAAAATGGCAACACTAATATGGCTCTCCAGAAGTGTAAACGAGTGGAAGTTTCACAGCAAATGGAAAAGTCCGGCTGTGTTGCTCTTCTGAAGTTACAAGTCTGGACACTTTGTTGGATATTAATGTTTTCCTTATTTAGGTATATTGCGATAAAGTGGTGTCAGTGGTGTTCACCTGCAATGTAAATGCGTTCATTATAAGTAAGAATAATTAAGTGAAGTACGATGTATCAACACAGTAAGGAATTTGGTTTATTTCTATAATTTCGAACACGATTTTTTTAAAAATTGTTTATGAATAAAAATTAATACTTGTTACTATGATTCGAGTGTTGCAGCCTATATAACGATATAGTGATAAACATTAAAACCAACACTGAGTTTGGTCTTATTGAAGAGATTATTGAAGAAATATACAAGGATAGCGGATTAGCGGAATGTAGGCCAGTGTAACTAACATCAGCGCCGTTATGGAAATGTCGACGCATATTTCGTGCATTTGCTGTCACAGTTTCACAATAGCTACACAGAATGTATAGAAGAAAAACCGGATGAAGTGTAGATACCTGAAACCGATGAATATGCACGAGTCGATTGATAATTGAAGAAGAAACACGAGAAAACTACCATTTAAGCAAGTACGGACTATTGTCTCTGCCGTGACGGAAAAGTATGTATATAGGTATGTTTAAATTGCCAATACTTACCATCAGTCATTAGATAAAACTAAAACCCAACCAAAGTAAAAAGCTGTGAAGCCTAACTTGGTAAGGGGGTTGACTTATTATGCTATGTATATCTTACTGTTATGTAATAAATAATCTATATAATAGACAAAGAGGTCTTTGACATAGCCTCGTATGAAATACGCGTTACCTACTCTTCTGGTCTAGATGTAGAATTTGAACATTGAACAATGCCTCTCATATAACACAAGACGGATTGTGGTAATCAAAATTCCTACACAAGGCTCAGTTGTATAATAGCATTGGTAGTATTCTCTGATATTATGTGGGAATTATTAAATCATTTAAGGTAATCTACACTAATATTATAAAGAGAAAAGGTTTGATTGTTTGTTTGTTCGTTTGTATTACGTACGTTTATTTCACCCCCTCAGGGGTTGAATTTTGCAAAATCTTTTTTTAGTGGATGCCTACATTGTATAAGCTATCTATGTTCAAAAATTCAAGTCTCTACACCCCGCGGTTTAGGTTGTGCGTTGATACATCACCAATCAGTCAGTCAGTTTATCATTTTATACATATAAAGATAAGCTCCGATACTACTATACTGATTTAAAAAAATATTTCAACAATGTAAAGCTTACTTTTCTGGGAGTAACTTGGTGTATAATTTTATCATGAAAACTGGTATAATATATTTAGAATAATGACGATTTTTACAAGTTTTGTTTAGGGAGGTCTAGGTCAAACCTTGCAACTGAATTTTAGACCACTACTGACTTCCGATTGAGCTGAATTTTAGCACACTTGTATAAGTTTGGTAACAATACAAAAATCTGGTACCACCAAGCAGATCTGATGAAGGAACTTTTCAATGGCTACTCGGAAGCTCCTTATGTTAGGGTTCATTTAATTTGTTAAAAACAAAACCTTGTTTCTAGTTGTTATAAACTAGTTACTTATTTGTCAATATTATTGTTATTAGTTGCCAAATCAGTATAAAATGTAATGGAGACTTAAATATATAAGTATTCCTGATAGCCTCTACTTAACCTAAACCACACCGATGTTTCTTGTTTTGCTCCTCAATTTTTGTTTTGTTTCATTGAAGTGGAGTTCTGTGTCCAGATAGAATGCAGCAATTCTACAACTATATATTATTTTTATCATGATTTTAAGTATATTTTACGTATAAGACTAATCTTTTGGATAATATGATTATTATTTTCTACTGTTCATTGCGAAACCAATCCATAACAGTCCTGCATCTTTCGTTGTTATTTATTGCGATACTTTGTCTATTATACATCCATAACTTTTCAGAATTAAAAAGAACTCCCTTAGCGTCAGTCGTGAACTGATGACTTAGTTGAGAAATTTCTTACAAATTCAGTTCATGTCATATTCCACCAATTTGTAACTACCACCTGCGTCTATGCCACCATTCCAACACTCTATTCCACATATTATAATTCCATAAATCGATATTCTATCTCACTCACGTCTGCTCTGAACCCCTACTAAGCAACCGCGAACTCATTTTAATATGCAAATTGTTAAAGGAATCCAGACGAGCAACGTTGATGGGCCACAAATTGAATTTCTGTGGAACTCGAACGATGCGCGCCGATATAACGTGCAAGTGAAACGTTTCGAGATCGACTTTATTACCTGTGGTAATGGAATTTTGAGTTCAAATAGACTTGGCTTTATTGGCGCCTTTGAAAAATTTGGCTCAAATTGTAGTTGCGATTGGTGAAGATCCATCATAGATCATTTGCATTAATCCATTGTTTCCATTTCGTTAGAATGCCCACTGCATACTGGATCATTATTGGATCAATCCAGTTCCGTGCGGGATTAAAACGTGTTTACATTGGTCAAAATACTGGATCAGTCGTTATGAAGAATAATTCAATCCAGTTCATAACGGTACACAACCTTAGTACGCCTACCATGTAGCTACTGTAACGCGCAACAGGGATGCAACTGTAGCAAAAGCAATGATATGACAAACCCGTTGGAAGATCTGATGGATGAGACAGAGTTTCAATTCCGGGTCATGGCATATACGTGTATCGTGTATCACTAGCTCAACGAAGAAGAATAGCATCTTAGTGAAACCGATATGGCCCTTTGGTCTGAGGAATGCGTAACCAGCTCCTGGTCCGGTGATGGATTCAACGCCTGTCATCATGCTTGGTGATACCCCCTCGGCCAAACGCGTAAGTTTATTTTAGCTTACATACAAGCACATAAGTGTATGTATGACACTTAATGGTACAAATCCTTCTTCATGAGTTCCTGGTAAGCCTACTGTACAATGGTTGTCAAAAAAAGTTGATTGAAAATCCAAACAACGACTCCCAGCAAACATTTATTGGTCCGCGCACAAATCGAATGCAAAGTTGCGAACTGTGCCACACCGTGTTTTTTTAGACAGTAGTTGCAAAAGTTGTACAAAGCGGGCGATTTCTATGTAGGCATTTTCACTCTTTGACCACGCACAAAACGAGACGACAGACGTGGAATAGCGAGTATAAAAGTCACTAAAAATCATGAGATGTGATATTGTGTTTTATTGTTAACATACGGGAGTTAGGTACCTACGATGTGTGAGTATAATGCTGGAATTATTTATTCACGACTAGCTTTTGCCTGCAACTTCGCCCGCGTTCCGAGATTAGTAGTTGTAAGTAGACCCTGTGCTAGTCTGATGTATAAACTATATCACTGTAAAGTTTCCTCAAAATCCGTTCAGTAGTTTTTGCGTGAAATAGCCACAAACATACATCTATCTTCTAACATAATGCGAATCGAGGGAGGGTAACCTGTAAACAAAGAGATTAAAAAATTATAGGGCATAGAGGGGGCATTGTAAATATTTTCATACAAAACTTTGAAACTATGAATGTCAGTTAGTATGAACGCGAGCTGTCATTCGGTCGATATAATAGTTTATACAGAATAACACATAGGCTACTTAATACTACTTAGCTCGGAATGCGGGCGAAGTTGCAGGCAAAAGCTAGTCGAGAATAAATAATTCCAGCATTACTCACACATCGTACCTAACTCCCGTATGTTAACAATAAAACACACGTAATTAACTTTTACGTCACCGGACCGAGTCGGTTAATTCGTGTTAGTAACAAACTGTTATTGGCCCAATAACAATAAAACGACCCGTATTTATGTTGGAAAAAATAGAACTATTTCTTCTCGAACTTTCTCAAGGGGAAACGTTCTTGGCAATAAGACTTAGACTCTAAGAAGTCTCTCTCATAAATATTCTCGAGGCATCAAATTGTATTTTTCTTATGTTTTCATTGCCAGATATTTCGTTAGAAGGTACTTTTTAAAAATCATTACCCAGGGACGTGGTAAATATTTCTTGAGAAATACTAATAGATTTTTAATAAATAGATTACTAAATTCACACATTTTTTTAAGTTAAAAATAAAAAAAAAACAATGCTTTTAGGCTTAGGCTATCTTCTTACTAATAAAGCGAAAGTTTACGTGTTGGTTCCTCTTTCACGCAAAAACTACAGTAGGGATTTTGATGAAACTTTAAAGCATATAGCTTATACATCAGAATAACACATAGGCTGTATTTTATCCCCGTATTCCCACGGGAACGGAAACTACGCGGATGAAACCGTTGGGTACTGCTAGTATTTCATACTAACAGCAAACTTTTCAAACCGTACTTAGATACAAACAAACAAAATCTCACACTGTGTACTCGTATTACTGTGGCCTAGCAGCAATAAAACTAGTTATTAGTTAAAAAAATGTTAATTTTTTTTTTATGTAGAGTTAAATATTTTACTGTGGTACGGTACCCTTTGTGTGCGATTCTGACTCTCACTTAGCCGGTCGAGGCACAAAGCATTTAAATCTCGCCTGAGATGATGAGAGCATGGTTTGATTATGCCCTTCGTTAAATAGAGTCCATGTTTTCGAATTCAATTCAATTGAAACCACTTATTTCTGTTCGTAAAAAAAAAATATGTCATCAAAAACAAAACTTGTCAAAAAACCCAAGTCTCGCAACTCAGTTCTTCTACCGTAAAAAGTTGTGAGATCCATGTAATACCAAGTCGGTTAATTTATTCAGTCCCTACTAAGGGACCTACTGTCTTAAGTAGGTAATTACGCAATTATCTAATCTAACAACCTCTTATAGTGACCATAACAATATTAAAATCTTTTATATTCTAAATAAATAGATTGACTTGGCATCGCACTAAACAATCTAATTTAATATAATGTATCACTTGTGAGATACATTGGGTTTTCATGTGATACATCAACGCACAGCCTAAACCGATGGGTCTAGAGACTTGATATTTTGCACATAGATAGCTTATACAGTGTAGGCATCCAATAAGAAAGGGTTTTCGGTTTGATACTTTAATAAATAATTTATGTTCATACAATGCAAGTAATTTAAGTTTTCCTATTTGTGGATCGATGAACGATGATACACATGAACTGTTTTACTACGAGACATAATACTACTTTAAGATTTATGAAACTAATTCAAAAAATTTCAATCATCAAACATGTTTTTATACAAGGTGTGTACGTACATAAGTTTTATAATAATATTGTTATGAACTTCTTGCATGAAAGCAAACAAACAAATAAACGTGCGCGAACGAAGCCGTAGGTAAAAGCTAGTCAATTCATAAAACAAATGAATTTTTCTCCGGTTTTTTGACCCTTACTCTCAAGAATATAATAGTTAAATAGGTATTTTGCAAATAATAATGTTTCTTTCTCAGAAATAATTTTAGATTTTTCCGCAGTGCCGTTTTTTGTATAGAGAATCACAGATTTACTTGATATTGAAGCTCAAAAACATGGGCAAAATAAACTGGATCGCGGTCAGGGAAACTCAGGAAATTTAAAAAGTTTCCAGCCCGCTTCTAGCGGTTGTTTTTGTGGCCACAAATAAACGCGGTATTGAAACCGACTACGGAAATGGATATAGATGAAATGGGCTTTTTTAGTGTTCTTATTTTTGTTACAGCATAGGTACATAACGTTACTAGTGTTGCTTTGTTTGAACAGTGATGCCTTTTTTTATTTAGGTATTTAAAACCTTTTGTAGAATAAACTAGGTGTCAGCGCGATTTCGCCCGCGTAAGTTCCGTTCCCGTGCAAAAATTATAGTCCATGCTAATCCCAGAAAAATAAGCTTTCCATTCGTAAAATAATTTTTGAAATCGGTCAAGTAGTTACTCAGTTCATTCGTTACAAAAATACAAATCTTTTCACTCTATAATATTAAGTTACGATCGTTAAATGGTGAGGTACCAAATTCTATTTGACGTTCGTTCGCATATTAAAACATTTTCTTAGATGGAAGTGGACTCCCTACCTACAGGGGTATCAAACTTTTGCGTACATACATACATACATTAAGCTCATGCTATTGTCCCACAGGGGTAGGCAGAGACGATGGATCGCCACTTTGCTCGATCTCTGCATACTTCTTTCACTTCCTTCATATCCATAAGTTTTTTCATGCACGCTCTTTATTCTTCGCACTCCGGACCCCAGCTTTTTGAAGGATGTCACTTATTTGATCTGTGAACTTGCGTTTACAATATTAATTCCTCTGACAGAAACATAACTACCTTCAGCACCAACATAAACTCCCATAACTCACCGTTCAAAGTAATCATTACCGAAATAATGACAAAGATGTCATTAACCAACTCTAAAGTGACAAAGATGTCATTAACAAACTCTAAATTAATGTCACCACGTCATAATTCAAAATCTTCAAACTTCAAAGCTTACCAACCGCTTGTTTCATTACACAACTTGTCGATAGGCGATGATGGAAATGAAACGAAATGAAAATGATTAATAGACTGAAACCGTTCAAAAGGAATTAATTCCATTCTATATTTCATTACGGCCCATTTGCAAAGGAGTCTTGCCAAACGATTCTCGCCCTTATTACTAAGGTTGTTGACGTAATCCTTAATTAGGTGGCCTGCGTGTTTGGGTGCTTTTTTGTGATATGACTAGGTACAAATAGCCGTGAACGATCCTTGGTCGTCGAGGACTGTTTATTATTATTTCTATGATTTTATTGTTATAGTTTTTCACCAACAAAAATATAATTTTCGAGCAGTAAGTATTAACAAAACTTACCGACTTACGAGTACGTTACGTACTAGCTGGCGGAAGTGGAATGCTCCTCCATCGTGAAAAGGGAAGATCTTCCGCCAGGCGAGGTGGTCGTGGCTGGGGACCGCGGTCCAACGGTTGATGTTGGAAAGTTGTATTTATACGAACTCATTAGAAAACTCCTATAGCCCGGTTTAGAACTCAGCCGTCTATTGGCGCGTTCTATGTAGTGTCGCTACATCCCTATGGAGAACTACCATGTCAGTGACTATACTTCTTTAGAGAGTTGCGTCAGTTACACTTGGTCGCTTTTTAAAGCCTCGCGCATAACAAGTCGAGCGCTTATATCAATCCCATACATTTTTCATTCTATTATATTAATCTTTACGTTTTTCTAAGTCACTTGCTAGGCCCGCTGACGAGACCCATGTTTTTTTCAATGGTTACTAAATCTCTTTGCTAAAACTAAGGCAAACGACATTATATTTTATGAGAAAATTTCGACTACCTACGCCATAGGCAACGGATGCGAATAATTCGAAAAAATTCGAAGGTGTCGTAAAAGACAACTACAGAGTTCCATTTGGCCCTTTGACGTAGTCCAAGAATTTGCATTGAATTTCCAAGGAGGTCCAAGGAGGTAGCGTCATAAAGTCCAGAACACACTGCCGCGGAATTTGACGCGCGATATGGGCGTTGACCTTTGAAAATTAAACTAACAGGAGACGTCACGCGCACTAGTTTCATTGCAAAAAAGTCTGCACATTTTCTGCGGGGGGGACGAGGAAACAAACACAAATAATGTTAAAACAAACGCATTTTTTGACAAAACAATTAAACACTAGCGTGAACTAGATGCACACAAATACATTCACCAATCCAAGCACTCCGTGAACTCAAAAAAACTAGTTGTATATAACAGGTATGCGTATTGACCGACACTTTTTTGGCAGAGGGGAACGCCTGTCAGTGGCGTCTCCGGTTGGTTTAATACTCAAAGGCGTTGACAGAAGGAGGCGGAATAATACCGCAGCAGTGGAGTCGAGGCTTAAGGCGGGCCGGTCGTAAAAAAATCGAAACATTTTGCTGTGTGCAGTAAAATATACTGCACCGACCCTGATGGGAAAAAGGAAAGATGGTGGTCAGGTACAGGCTGGCTGTAAGAAAAATAACGAACACACATTGACAAAGACGTCAAAATTGTATTATGTGGTACCTCTCAATCACTAGTACCTATGGTGAAAGAAGATATTGGTTCTAAAACATGAAACAGCATCTCGGTCCGGCGTCTATCACTGCCTGAAAATATACTGACGAAACGTAAATGAAAAATAAAAAATAAATAATCTCACGCCTTTCATCCCCGAGGGGGTAGGTAGAGGTATTCCATTACTGGATATACATTTCACGAGATACATTGGACCCCTAAACGTGATAGGTGGCCCATATCTATAGCCCATCGCCGGACCGGGTCTATTTACACATGTCTCAGAATTAATTCTGAGACCTGCGGGTTTCCTCACGATGTTTTCCTTCACCGTAGAGCTAGTGATAAATATATACGTAAGTTTTTTAAAAACTCATAGGTACATGCCAGGATTCGAACCCGAGCCTCACTGATTTTTGGCCGGCTCTTTAACCGTAAGGGCTATCTCTGCTCTTTATGCTCTTTATGAAACGTAAATGATTCCACAAAAATAACTCCTCTGCTATTTCTTTTGCGAATAAGGGGTAAGTAGATTGATTTACTTAAAACGCAAAGCAGGCTGCTAGTAAGTAGGTAACAACTCTTTATTGTACACCAATAAAAATATGCAACAAGTGACCCAATGATAAAAATTTACAATGGGCTGTCTTGTAGGTGGTGCACTAAAGTTACCAATGGACTAAGGAACTCATATACATAAACGTTTTTCTATAAATAATATAAAAAATACTCATAATAAAGTAAAAATAAAGATACCATAGTATATTATAATTGAATATAGATTATGCTAGATTATTGTCCTAATTGGAAACATTTATTTTATTGGTATTTATTACAAAATGTTTTATCCTAGACACTTATAAAACTTCAGCAATTATAATCACTGTATTTTAAAAATTACAAGAGACCCTCCACCATGAACCTGACAAATTAACCTCAAACAATTGCACAACAAACAATGAGAGCCCGGAACTGCTAAAAATGTTGCCGAAAAATGCCCGGAATTTTTTAAAAGAAAATCAGTCTTTGATAAAGGTTGCGTTTTAATAACTCCAACGTTTCAACTGAAACAAAGCGGGCACAATGACTATCATTAACCGACAATTATGAAATATGACTCACGGCCCAATTTATGAGGCAAGGCGGTGAAATAATGGTAATATACCTAGCACTGAAGGTACCTGTGTACAATAGTGAAGGCATGCCCTCTGTGAACAATTCTAGACATGAGAAACTACTTTAGTCTTACACATTTATAACTTGGGTTCGTTTTAGCTCCTACAGAAAACTCTATACCTAATGACAGAGAGTATTTAAAAGAATATTTTCTAACACTGAAAGACGCAGAATTACTTATGCACAGCTTAAAGCAGTAGGTCTAGAATTTTACACAGGAGTTGGAGTATATAGAATGTAGGTGAGCCCTAAAAAAATATTTTTGGATAGAGGAGAAAAGTTTACATGAAAGTTACAGGGCAGAAAAGTATTTTTTTTTATTACGGATTGGTTCTTAAGCTAAGTGACTACATCACGGAAACCTCACAGAGCTTATGTGTTTGTATGTATACAACATGTAACAGAATAAGCGCAATTCCTGAAATTAGTTTGTTCAGTATCGACTACTTATTCGATTTCAGCTATTTTTAGTATGTGTTAAATTTTTCAAAAAAATGAATTATCGTAGCTGAATTTAGTGCTTTCTATTATTATTATTATTATTATTTATTTAGCGGACTTCTTAGGTCCATACAGGTTAGTAACAAAGTATCTTATAGACTATGTTAGTTACATAAAACATTATACATCTATCTTAACCTATGTTAGTAAACAAAATATCCTTAACCTATGTTAGTAACTTATAACTAATGGAGATTTGGTCCGACAGATTAGAGTCCATAGGAATGGACTGTCAAATCTGTCGGCCAGCGCCCGCAGGATTGTGTTGGGGCTCCCGCGCAGTCTGCTTAATAGCGACGCCGATTTTTTACGCCAGATGGCGTCGAAACCATCGGTGCGCGCCTCCGCGAACATGGTGGAAGCGCTGCAGAAGCGTGGGAGCCGCAACAAAGCCCTGAAGGCGTTATTAAATTGGACACGCAGAGCGTTGCATGACCTTTGAGTATAGCTGAACCACAGGGCCCCCGAGTACAGTGATGTGCAGTATGCTTTAAACAGAGTTATTTTAACTGGGGCTGTACATCGGGAAAACCTGCGGGCCAGCATGTTCGCCCGGACCGACAACGCTCTACTCTCCCTCTCCATATCTACATTGTCTTTCAGGTCGTCTGTTACCAAGTGTCCCAGGTACTTAAATTGGTAAACTCGCTTTAAAGCAAGACCGTTCAGTAGTACAGGCGGAACGGTAGATGGACACCTGGTACCAGCCCTGAAGACCATGTACTCCGACTTCTTCGCGTTGTACACTAGCCCATGCGAAACTGCGTATGACTCGCAAACCGCGAGCAGCTCCCGGAGGGCGCCTAATGAGGGGGCCAACAGCACCATGTCATCTGCGTAGCTGATGTTGTTGACACAAACTCTGTCGATAACACAGCCGACACGCATGCTGCTGAGCCGGTCGATCAACGCGTTTACGTACAGGCTGAAGAGCAAGGGCGAACTCAATCCACCCTGTCGCACCCCACACTCCAGCCTGGACGGCTCCGATAGAACTCCCGCCCACCGCACACGATTTTCCTGATGCAGGTACCAGTACCTGAGAACCGATGCAAGCTCCGGCGGCACCGTCGGAAATCTTTTTTCGGAAATTTCTATGGAAATCGTGCTATTATTAATCGATATTTAAGAAAATTGGTTAGACACAACTAAAGTTCGATTGCATCATATTTTTTTAATATTATATACTAATTGGGGTATATGAGGAATTGCGCTTTTTCTGTTACGCGTTGTATTTGTCATAATTATAAATTATATAAAAAAATAGTTATTATTCCTTTCCCAGCGAGCACACGGTTACGTAATTATAATAAAGAAATCTAACACTGACTGACTGACAGGCAATACTCATTAGTCTAGTAGGAAATTTTTGAGCATGATTTCGTCACACTACGTTAGAAGAGAACTAACAAAGGATTTTTGAAAATTGAGAAATTGTCACTGATTGGTCAGTTGTATGTGAATCGACCAATCAAAACGGACGGAACGGAACGGAATAGATTGTCAAATTGAAATTGAAAAATCGATACCAAAATCCATGCAATTTTAATACCACAGTTTTTTTTATTTGAGGTCGCTTAAACAGCAAGAAATTTTATACGAAGCTCCTATATTTTTCAGTGAACATCACTGGGTCACGGGGTGACCGTCAAAAAATATTACAAAAGAATAAAAATCGAGTCCATTAGTAATGTGCCGTGGGTTGAAAAATGGCATCAGTATTTTTTTAATCGCCGGTTTCGTTTTTTTTGTGTGGACTTAACATGTAATAATGGAGATAGTAGATTACGAAGTAATTACAAGAAATATAGGGCAATGAAAGCTGTTTTGATTTTTGGGGTACATTTTTAGTGGTTTAATGATTTATACGTATCATTAGATCATTCATCATTGCTATACCACAGACATGAGATTAAAAATAGCTGCCCTTGAGTTTCTTGCTGGCTCTTCTCGGGGTACTGCATTTGGAATCAGAAACTCGTCAGTGGAGATGGGATGCTGTTTACATTTAGCCAATCTCAATGGAAGAGTTTAGAGTGCCTTGTTAATAGACTATTTTCTAAGTGAATTTTATATAATGATTTTGTATTTGTACTTTTAGTTAATTGTAATAAAATAAGATTGCCGGCAATGGGCATCGCTCGAAGTACCCTTAACCAATGGGAAAGAAAGGTTATTGAGTGGCGACCACGAACCGGAAGCCGCAGCGTTGGTAAGCCTCCCACCAGATGGACCGACGACATCGTCTAGGTCGCGGGTAACCGATGAATGCAAGCGTCAAGTTGACGTTCGTCGTGGCGTTCTATGGGGGAGGCATTTGTTCAACAGTAGACGTCTTCCAGCTTATGATTATCTATATATATAAAATGATAAACTGACTGACTGATTGGTGATGTGTCAACGCACAGCCTAAACCACTGGGTCTAGAGACTTAAAATTTTGCACATAGATAGCTTATACAGTGTAGGCATCCACTAAGAAAGGATTTTGAAAAATTCAACCCCTAAGGAGGTGAAATAAACGTGGGCTAGCGAAGCCGCGGGTAAAAGCTAGTGATGAATAAGATAGCTGTACTTCTTTAAAAAGTGTCATGTCACTCATTGTGACGTACGTCACAGCAACTTTTTGTTGCTACACCGTTTTCCCTACTTTCATGCAATTTAACCATCTGTGACATGTCTTAAGGTGGACACAGATAAAAGAAAAATAATAGTATAGGATAACTGAAATCCATACTTGATACCTATCATAGTTGCGCATGCGCTGATAATTCATAGCTGGGGCATATTGGTGTAACATTTTGTCGACCCTTGCACTATTGCGCGCTATGAGGGTGAATGCACACTCGCTGTAAGCATTTACCCGTAACACAACGCCGAACATTCGTACGAACGTTACATTAAATGGAAATGCTTAGGCTAACTGAGCTTTTGCCTTTATTGTACCATTCGTAAGAACGTTACATTACACCGGAACGCTCGAGGAAATGCTCACCTTAAGGAACCTAACAGAACCACAGATAAAAACTGACCAATGGCGAGTCTGAATTACATAGGAACGGTTCCATACCACCGTACAATCAAACGTATCGATCAAAAAACGCAAAAATGCTTAATTTTGTATCTTTATTTTAATGTAATGAATTCTTGTAGTAGCCGCAAGAGAAATACACATTCTGTTAAACTGTCTAATCTGAGTACAATCTATACTTAGTATTATAAAGAGGAAAGATTTGTATTTCTGTATGTTTCTTACCAATAAACTCAATAACTATTGAACCGATTTTAAAAATTCTTTCACCAATGGAAAGCTATAATATCCCTGAGTAACTTAGGCTATATTTTATTCCCGTATTCCGGCGGGAACCGGAACTATGCGGGTGAATCCGCGCAGAAACGTTAGTATCTAATACAATTCATGAGGCACACTGCCCACTGTCAGACAGACATACCTATGGATGGAGGGACGAACAGCGGAGGCTAAGAGGGTGCAAACTCAAAGTATTTCTATTCAAAGTAGGGATAAGTCCACTATTGAAACCATCGCTTCCGCATGGTTGAGAAGAAGCAGCGGAGCAAGAAACTGCTTATTTATTAACATCATTCTTTTAATCCATCAATACAAACTACAAGTTACATGGTTTTAGTGCTGGGCTGCAGAAAATTTTATTGCCAACTTTTGGGTACGGAAACCTAAAAACACCTATTGCCATTCGGCTAGTGGGCAGAGAAAGCAGTGCAGAAGTTGAAGGAGGAAGTAACTTTTTTGCTTAGCAGTGCCACAAAATGAAGATAAACAAAAAATATTGTTGTGAAATAAGTCGTCAAAAAGTACTAGGGCAGTATAAATCAAAAAGCGTTAAATGAGAGTACCCCGGAGTGGTGGAGTAAGATTGAAATTATTCTATTTCTTTGGGCTTCTCCGCGCTCTTCCCGAACTCGTAATTGAGAGCCGAATTCTTGAATTGGTACTAATATTTGTATAGAGCAGCTAAAACGAGATATTGAATTGCAGGAGACATTTATTCTGTGCTGCCTATTCTAGAATGGCAATAACGATTGTATGTTTTATAATATTAAAGTCTAACGCCAATATCTATATTAATATTATAATAGGGAAAGGTTTGTATTTTTGTATGTTTGTTTGTAAGGCGCGGGAAGGAGAGGTTCACGCGGGCGCAAGATAGATAACAATACAAAATAATTGAAGTTTATTTATTCTCATAATTTTTTCATCATTTAAGCTAATTGCTGTCCACTGCTGGATAAACGCCTCCCCCAAGGAGCGCCAACCATTCCGGTCTTGGGCAGCCCGCATCCATCCACTGCCAGCCACCTTCTTTAGGTTATCGGTCCATCGTGCCGCAGGGCGCCCTACACTTCGTTTGCCTAAGCGCGGTCTCCACTCCAATACGTGTCAACTCCAGCGGCCATCAGTATTTATTCTACAGTATATTTTTTTGTTAATAAAAATGGTAGGTTCTACAGCTCTATATAATTCTCATTGTTGCGTGTGACCTAATTCAGGGGGTGGGGTCAGCTCACTGTAACAAGCTTGAGACCTTTATTTGAAAAGTAAGTTTAACTTTTTACTTTAGACATTTTGCGTGCATTGTAGTAATAATATAATTACCAAGCCAACTTGAATTGATTGAAAGAATATGTATGTACTTATAAGTCTTATTAAATTGTTGGTAGCTAGCTATTTTTGTTGGTGTGTCAGTCGTCTTAGGATCGGTCATTCAACATTTTATATATTTTTACAAAAATATTTGTTTTTTATTATTTACTATAGTAAACTAAATAATAATTATAAAAAATACATCGTGTATGTATCCGATTAACGGACTAAAAATGAATAAATAATCTCATCTTTCTATCCCCTAGGGGGTAGGCAGATGTAGGTATTCCATTTATGCAAATACCCCCTTTATACGGACCAATATGGACTAATAATTATTATTTTTATTGTAGACAAAAAATGGTTTACATTCAAAAAAACATGATGTCCCAAATGAATATACTTAAGTACTTCCCATTGCGATACTTTGATGGGTTGAAAAGATGACGGATGAACCAACAATTTGTCTTTTGTTACGTGTATGATAAATTTCTTGTCAAAATTTAGAAATTTATCACGCACAGGCAAAACATCTAAGGAAGCTTACGTAGAAAGCTTCTAATGAAAGTAGATCATCCGTTTTTGTATATTATGATTCCTTTAGGGTGATATTATTTTAGCCGTTATACTTATACACAACACACTTAAAAAAACAATATTGCAATATTGATAAAGCTGAAAATTGCCTGAAGTGTTTAGTTTTAGCAGATTCAGCGTATACGAGACCACTTCTAAAGTATATCTTTCCTCGCTAGAAGTAAAAAAAATACATATTGAACTGGCGACTTGGTGTTAGGCTAGTTGACCTATTTTTTAAGCCAGCCAAATGAATAGTTTAGCACCTTAAAAGTGTTGTTCAAAATTATGCAGTTTACAACTAAATAAAAGAAAAGAACCGAACACAGTAATAATTACGAATGAAATCATAAACTTAAGTACCTAGGTATCCGTAAACGCAGAAAAAAAAATCTATCTACGATAATTTGATTGATGTTTAAAATGAAACGTTTGATAACCAGTTAACGACTGATAAAACAAAACATTCACCCAGAAAGTTATGCGAAACAAAATGGCCGACCGAAATTCCAAATTTGAAAAAAATGCCAGCATTCCGTCCGTTCAATTTTCCAGATAATTAAAAAATATTTCCAACGTTATCAATGAAACGGTTTACCCAAAAAAACCCACGCATCGGAAAGCAAAGCTTAATAAAATATATGTCCGCGTAACATCGGATCCAATGTAGCGTGGAGGCGGCGCTTAAAAAACTATTGACTCGGAAAAAGGTCCGTAATGGGCATATTGTAGTCCGTCTGAAATTCTGAATATGCAGCGACCCATCGTTCATGCAAATGGGGCCTTTAAAGATCGGATCGAAGATAGTAAGTGGTTTTAGGGTACCGAGAGAATAGATTCAGAGTGTCTGCGGAGCTAGAATTTCTAGTTTTATTTCTTAATCAGCTTTTGAATGAAAAGTAGCCTACAGTTTCATTAGATATGCTTTCTTTCCCTGTTAAATTTCATAATTTCGTGATAACTGGTTTTCCCGTGATAAGGTAATAGTCAGAGAAACAAATAATGTAACTTTTTCTATAATAATTAATAAGGTTAGCCTCATGACTGTATTGTATTATTTACAAAGATTTAAATATACTATTCAAATATCTTTGGCTATTAACATAGAGGACACTATAGGCAACTGCCTAGATAATATAACTATATTATCAACTGTTTTAGTTTTACTATACTAGCAGGTGCCCAGCGGAGTTGCCCAGATGGATCCAGTTTACTCCCGTTCCCGTGGAAGTTTCCAAAAATCCCTTTGTAGCGGTTGCCTGGGACATATAAGACACCTAATACATACCATACTTCAAGTTTCTATAGGTATTATCGTGTCGGAGTAGTACGTTCTCTTTTAAACCAGTTTTTTTAATTTTCCCGTGGGATAGATGTTGACCCGGTTACTCAGTTATCTCATCAAAAAAAGTAGTTTTTGTGTGATGCGTGCACAACCAGAGAGACATACAGACGGACGGACAGACAGACAACAATTTAAAAAAAAATATGTTTTGATTTCTACATCGATAACTATAGACACTGTCGCTAAAATTTTCAAAAAATATTTCATGTAGAGACACGGCCCCGTTAGAGTTTTATTATATGTATAGATATAGATAAATAGATTATTTTGTAAAAAGAAATAAATAAACTAAAAAAAATATAACCTATAAGATTTTATTGTGTGATCACTAAATGCAACTTATATCTGTTTGCGAAAAGAAATATGCTTAGTCTCAAATAAATATACACACTTTAGACGCGAAAGCAACAACCATTTTTCACGCACCAGTATTGGCTGGTGAGATTCAAACCTATAAAAAGGTCAGTGGGTCAGCGAGCTCAAATTAACCAGTCAAAGTCGACTAAAGCGTAAATTATCTTCCACTCAAAAATTTACGCTCGTTTTAAATGTTAATCCTCATCGATTTGGCGCCATGCGTTCGGGTGCTCGAGCTCGTATAGGTATTAAATAAAAACATACATTCAACGTTCGGTAAAAAGGGTAAAATGGTAAACGGTAAAACGTCGGAAAGCCTTAATCACCCGACGCGAGATTTGGCTTAACGATGTTTCAAAAACCGTGTGCGTTTAATCACGATTCAGTGGCTGTTTCATGAGTTTTATAGGTTTTGGGTGTTTGATGGCCCATTTTATTGGTAATGTTTTAAATTTAAAATTAGGTTTTTTTTATTTCATTTTCTTGTAGAGATGACGGGCCCATGGGGCCCTGAAGCACGGACATTCTTGAAAAGTCTACGAGTGCGCCTAATAGAGGTCACTGGCAACCCAATTGCTGGTGGCTATGTCGCCCAAAGGATTAGCTTGGCTGTCCATAGGGTAAATGGTGAAAACATTTTTGGTGCTTTACCTCAACATGGTGCGCTGGAGAACATAGGTTATTTTTATATTTAAAAAGAGGGGGCAAACGAGCAGACGGGTCACCTAATGGTAAGTGACTACCGTCGCCCATGGACACCTGCAACTCAAGAGTCACAAGTGCGTTGCCGGCCTTTGAGGTGGGAGTACGCTCTCTTCTTGAAGCTTTGAAGGTCGTTTATCTTTAGTTTTTGTTATTTTGATGATCACATACATATTACTTGTCATTAGTTATTAGTAAGTAATCTTTATTTTCTTATATCTACATATCTATTACAATAACTGAAAAACGCCAATTTGTGACAGAAACTTAAAAAATAACCAGTTCTAGTCATTCCAGGATAAAAATAAGTCGTTCGCAGTGCAAACAGTCCCAGAACTTTATCTTCCTCTATGCAAAAAGCACAATCCATTGCTCCGTTGGTGTGTGAAAGAAAGAAAACCAACCAGTGTAATTTTTCGGACCTACAAACGTAATAGATTTACACATGCTTCAGAATTAATCTTTGGTTTGCCGGTTTCGCCACGACATATTGCTTCACCGTCGAGCAAGTGTAAGTTTTAGAAAATCTCTTTAGTACAGACAAAACTATCATCCACATCACTTGGATAATTGGCAATACACCACTGTGCGATTCTCACGAAACTTTTTGCCTCGCACAACCGTTCTGTGGAATAAATTGTCGCCGGCGGTATTTCCGGACCGATACGACCTTCAAACCTTCAAGAAAGCGTACTCCCACCTCAAAGGCAACGCACGACTTGCAGGTGTCTATGAGCGACAGTACTTAGTCACTTACCATCAGGTGACCCGTCTGCTCGTTTGCCCCCTATACTAAAATAAATATGCCTTCATCATGATTGGAAACCAAGCCTCATGAGAGACGGGTTTACTCCCCTTAAAAAGCTAATCTTTTACACTTCGTGATGGCGTTGCCGATACTCAATACCGGTAGCATTTGAAATCGCATAAATTTTGTGCCTATCGGTGTATATATAGTTATCGATGTACATACCAAAACAGTCTGTCTGTCTGCATCCCGCAAAAACTACTGGACGGGTTTTGATGAAATTTGGTGTGGAGATAACTGAGTAACCGGGTCAACATCAGGAGTACTTTTTACAGCGGGAGAATCTATCATTCCTTAAGAAAAATGGAAAAAACTGGTTAAAAAGAAAAATACGTACTATTCCGAAACGATAACGCCTACAAACTTGAAATATGGTATGTCTTAAATGTCGTAGGCAACCGCTATGAAGGGATTTTTGGAAATTCTCACGGAAACGGGAATAAACTATAGGTAGCAGATTTTCAATGTATACATTTTTAATAGTATAAGTAATGTTTCCGAGGTGTACCTTCTATTTCTATAGAAATTGTATTTATGGAAGAGCGGAGCCTTCTAGCACAAGCAAAATAATTGCTCACTTTCACTAAATATAAATCTAACGACACCTCTCAAGCTAAAATCCATCTAGCCGTTCAGGCTGCAGAGCGTGCCAAACAATTATACATATTATTATATACATACATACTCTCGAAAAAGCCGAGCATTGATGTGTGCATCATCGAGCAGTGATAGCCCTGACGGTTAAAGAGCCTGCCGAAAATCAGTGAGGCTGGGGTTCGAATCCTGGCATGTACCAATGAGTTTTTCAAAAACTTACGTACATATTTATCACTAGCTCGACGGTGAAGGAAAATATCGTGAGGAAACCAGCAGGTCTCAGAATTAATTCTGAGACATGTGTAAATAGACCCGGTCCGGCGATGGGCTCACCACCTATCACGTTTAGGGGTCCAATATATCTCGTGAAATGTGGGTATATCCAGTAATGGAATACCTCTGCCTACCCCCTCGGGGATGAAAGGCGTGAGTTTATATTATGGATGCTCCCAAACTTTTACAGCAAAAATTGTAATAGCAACAGAAATAATACATAAGCCTTGTACGCATGGAGTCTTCCAGATTGCCAAAAAAAGGTATTTTACTCTGAGCTTAGCTCAGGTAAACGAAAGCCTGGAGGACAGTTTCTGCGTTACAGGGATGTCTTAAAACGCCACTTGACTGCAATTGGCATGTCTAGTGAGTCATGGGAGGAGCTTGCAACGCAGAGGTCGGAGTGGCGAACTGCTGTCAACACGGGTATAGAAAACTTTGAGCGTTCCCGTCTTGAAGACCATGACGTCAAACGCCTGATCCGAAAAACTCGACCCAAGCCCTCCTACAACTATACTCGCAATTCAAGTGGGTCTCTTTACTGCGCTTCTTGCAATAGGACCTTCAAAACAAAATTTGGTTTTGCGAGTCATGCTCGCGCTTATGCAAGAGCCCAGGCGAAGACGAGCTAAGGGTGTCGCCGTCCACGGATACGTCTGGGAGGACATCATCATCATCATCATGAGTGGTATTCGTTGGTAACAGAATATTAATAATGTTGAAGGATGCAAGGAAAGAGGAAGCCCCAGAAGGACGTTCACGGATCAAATAAGTGACGTCCTTAAAAAAGCTGGGGTCCGGATTGAGAAGAATATAAAAGAGCGTGTAGGAAAAGGCTTATGGATGTGAAGGAAACGAAATAAGTATGCAGAGATCGAGCAAAGTGGCGATCCATCGTCTTTGCCTACCCCTGTGGGCTAATGGCGTAAGCATTATGTATGTATGTATGTATGTATGTATAATAAACAGTGTGGTATTAGTGGTATTAGATAGAAATAGATATATTATATTTGAAATATGGTATGTAGGTGTCTAATATTATGTCGTAGGCAACCACTATAAAGGGATTTTTGGAAACACACACAGTAACAGGAATAAACTGGATCCGCGCGGGCAACACCGCAGGGCGCCTGCTAGTACTGAATATAACTCAGCATATTCCATTAGATTTTAGCAACAATTTCACTGTGTTCATTGACCTGACAGAGAGGCAGTAGAGCTACTGATATTGTTTCGAAACATTGAATCTGGCGCACTTTGTGAATTTTGATGGCTTCATTCTCGTTGTACAGTGTAGTTGCCTTTACGCGAATTATTTAAATGTGATAGCCTGGATGGAAGCGAGTCCTACTCTTCAGCATGGGACTCATGTTCGATTTCGGATCAGGGCATAAAATAAACGTATAGATATTATTTAATAAAATAAAAAATAAAAATATTATTTTATAAAAATATCGACGCTGAAACAAAATAACAGAAAAATATAGTATGAATATATACAAATATAGAATGCCTTTATAGTATATAACACACTAACTCATGTGTGAGGAAATACAAGACAGCAGTACGTATCTCAAAGATCGCATCGCAATAAATTGACTGTAATTCACTTGTATGAAAGTCACACTAAGTGTATGCACGGTGTCACAATGAACGAGTATCCTGTGAACTGAAACAAATAATTATGTAGGTATAGCATCTCTAACTTTATCCGTCCGTAATCTGCTGTAATTTCCGTAATTAAATACTTTGGTAATTTTCAAGTAGGTATAAAGGTGTAAGTAACAGAAAATTGTGTTTCCTTGTAATTTGGAGTGTAATGCGCGATCGAGTTCGTTCTTCGCACACAATGTCTGATTAGCGTGTGTTGTCCTGAATTTATAAACACACGTCGCAGAGTTAGGAAGTAAAAGGAATACCTAATATTTGCGTTATTAACAAACTGTATAAAAAATTAAAGTGCATCGGAAGAAATGCGTCAATAAGATTTTTGCATTTACAAAATTTTGCACAAATAAATGAAAAAGTATGAAAGTAGCACAAAATTCTATTCGAGTAATAGTTAATCGCTCTTATTTTTTTAAATTTGTCCGATTCCTGGTAGGCGCTTTTAAAAAATCTGTGAACGCAGTACTTGTAAATTTTTATTTCCTTTTTCTAAAATAATATAGGTAGGTATAATGTCAAATTACTTCCGCTAAACTACAAAGCAGTTTGTCTGCGAGAATAACACTCTTTTCATCTCTTACTAATTGTAATAGATTTTAAGCAATGATCTTTAATCATTGTTAACTAATCTTACACCCTATCTATTCACTTTTATAACAATACTTGTATTCTTATATTTATTCATATTCTTCAAAAATTTGGTTCTGGCAGAATCAACAGCCAGTCATAGCCCCGCGGCTGTGACGTAGTGCTGAGCCATGACCCTTTTGCTTGCATGTACGCTTTACACGACCATCTTCTTGATCTGTACTCCTCTCTGTTAATTGTGTTTAGTTTGTGTAGCTGTGTATTATTCAAGTAAATAAAGTGTTTTCTATTCTATTCTATTCTATTTGTCGTAATTATAATGTACGTCTCTACAACATTCTTAACTTCATGTCACTAAGAACATACCGCGCTGCCTTTGAAGTGAAAATTGCTGGCCTTATTGTAATATCGCAAATGCTATATTGCTTTGAAGTGGAGAATTTTGAATACAAATTAGATAAGATAACAATGCTATTTATGTTGCCTGGGTTGAATATTCATAGAAACACTTACTTGCGTGTCCTTAAGTATAACTAGCAAAAATTGTAATATTATAAATGCGTCCTAACTACATAATATTATAAACTAGCAGCGCCCCGCGGTTTCACCCGCGTAGTTCCCGTTCCCGTGGGAATACGGGGATAAAATATAGCCTATGTGTTATTCTGATGTATAAACTACATAACTGTAAAGTTTCATCAAAATCCGTTCAGTAGTTTTTGCGTGAAAGAGGAACAAACATCCATCCATACATCCAGACATCCATCCATACAAACTTTCGCATTTATAATATTAGTAGGATTTATTTTTTGTTACGCTTCACTCTGAAACCACGATTTTAAAAATTATTTCACCAATGGAAAGCTAAATTATCTGCAAGTAATATTTTATTCCCGCATTCCCAAGTAAACGGAAATTACGCAGATGAAACCGCTGGGCGCTGCTAGTATAAAATCATCTTCGATCCACCGTCTGACCAGTAATAAGTATGTCTTAGATGACACAACGACAAATAGAGTACAATGGTCAGTCTTATCACTTTGTGCGTTTCGTTCAGACAACTTAGGCAGTGGTCCGCTATAGATGTTGGAAGCGACGGCTAGCGTCTAACTGCGGACGCGGCGTAAAACTTATAGACGCCGCGTATAGCGCAAAGGCGTGCGAGAGAGACCATCGTATAGACCAGGGTAGAAGCCTTTAAAAATAATAAAAAGTGAAAAAAAATAGTAGTAGGATGAAACCCATTAGAAAAGGAGGGGAATATTATAAAAAAAACCGGCCAAGTGCGAGTCGGACTCGCGCACCGAGGGTTCCGTACAACCTTGCAAATTTATGGTTTTCGTAATTTTTCCTTTATCTATGCTATAAGACGTTGCTTCGTACCAAATTTCAAGATTCTGAGTTCACGGGAAGCACCCTGTAGGTTTTGATTCCCTTGCAAGTGTCGAAAATTTGCGGCATAAACGGCTGTATCTTTTGATTGCGTTGGCTTAGAAGTTTGATTTTTTCACAGCTTCAAGGGACAGTAGACCTGAGTAATTGATATAAATTTCAGCTTCATACCTCCACGCGTTCCTGAGAAAAAGGGTCTTGACAGACGGACGGACGGACGGACAGACGGACAACAAAGTGATCCTATAAGGGTTCCGTTTTTTCCTTTTGAGGTACGGAACCCTAAAAATGAAAGGAAAAATAAATTACGGACGATCTGAGGTCGGGAAGGGGATGGGGGTGCGATTTTTAGGGTAAAAAACTGTTTTTCTCGGTTTCTATATTATTATATGCATTTCCATAATAAGCATTCGTCGGCCGCATACGGCGTCAAGCGGGACGCAACCTACGGCGTTTGTGACATACCACCGCCCTTAGGATGGATGTAACTGCTATAAACAGATAAGGGTACAAACATGCTAGGTTTTTATTATCGTGCCTGTAAGGCAGTTGAACAACTCCCAATATCTGAAATGCGGGTTCCGCCGCTCAAACTACGAATAAGGAATCTTATTCCTTATTCGTAGCGCTCAAACGTAAAAAAGTATTTAAGTAAAAAAGACATGTACGTTGATATATCACCAATCAGTCAGTCTGTTTATCATAAAATAAAAAATATGTTTTATGAATACGGGAATTAAATATAGCCTATGTTACTCAGGGATATTCTAGCTTTCCATTAGTGAAAGATTTTTTAAAATCGGTGCAGTAGTTTTTCAGTTTATTAGTAACAAACGTACAAAAATATAAATCTTTCCTCTTTATAATATTAGTATAGAAGTATAAATTAGTGTAAATATCTATGTGATAAAAGACGAAAATAACTTAGCGGCTTCACGGATTTAGATGAAATTTGGTAGGATGATAGATTAGGACCTGGATTAACATAAAGGCTACTTTTTATCCCGAAATAACGCGGACGAAGTAGCAGGCAACAGCTAGTGTTTGATAAAAGTACTTTTTTCGAAAAAATTCACTCTTCCGGAACGTGTAGTTCGAAAACGGGTAGGAATTTGAAAAAAGTGTATAAGATAAAAGTTGCAGAATATTTTATGAGCTTTCTTTATGTAGAAAATATGTTTTCTCTACGATACACCGTTTTAAAGATATTAGCGAAAAACTCAAAAGTGGGAACTTTAATCCCCCCTCCCCACTCCGGCGGACCTCCTAGACGCCGGGACTTTTAGTATGTTTACTCCCTAAGCACCCTGAACAGCTTACTAAAGAAATCGTTGAGGTCCCCGCTCACGCACTCTACACCTACTGTTGGGTTATTTATTGACTGTACTAATATAGATTAACTGACTTTTTTGTTGAACTCTTCAAAATATCTACTAGATTATCATCATTTCATCGACAAGAATCCGTCATTTTGCGAATCCGTCATTTTGCTAATCTGACATTTTGCGATGGTTCCGGCCACAGGTACTTAAATGAATGGCAGGATTTTCTTTGATCTAAGTTGCATGGTATACTCGAAATATTTCCGCTACTTACGTGAAATGAACTGCTACATTTCCAGAAGCAGTCTGACGGGATCGTCGAGACTGGGACGTATTAAGAATTCTTTTTGTTATTTTCTACACTAATATTTGTGGTAGAGTGTAGGTGAAATGCTCCTGGACTACATCGTCAAAAGGGAAGATCCTCCACCAGGCGAGGTGATCTTGCCTAGTATCTACAATAATATTATAGTTTTTTATTCTTTGTATATTTTATATGTTAATATTTTAATATGTTAATATTTTATATGTTAATATTTTAATAATATTTTAATGTTTTTGAACTCTAAAACTAGTGGACCGATTTTGAAATTATGTAGTGCAAATAATACAAACGGTAAAGAGTATTATAATAATTACAAGAAAATGTTAAAGAAGGTGATAAGAGTTTCAAAAGTTAACAGTAACAATAACTATATACAGAAAAGCTCCAATCTCACAAAAGCTACTTGGAACGTTATAAAACGCACCTCAAGGGGTGCTTTAAAGTCGCCATCCGTTATAAGTGACCTATTAATAGATAGCTCTATAGTGTCAAATCCACAATGCAAAGCTGAACATTTTAATGATTATTTTATCAATGTAGGTTGCCATAATCATGGTGTCTCACACCCGAGTGTTCCAATAGCTCCATTACCAAATAGTATATACTTCAGTCCAGTCACAGATTCAGAAGTAAAACAATTAATTAGGCAACTAAAAAACAGTAATAGTTGTGGGCACGATGGAATCTCTACAGCGGCCATTAAAGAATGTGGTGATATTTTAAGCCGCCCACTAACCTATTTAATAAATCTGTCAATTGATAAGGGAGTATTTCCACAACCTCTGAAAAGAGCAATAGTAAAACCTTTGTTCAAAAAGGGTTCACAAAATGATATTTCTAATTACCGACCAATTTCACTATTGCCTGTTCTTTCAAAAGTCTTTGAGAAGGCAATTTATAATAGAGTAACAAAATTTTTAGTCAAATTCAAAGTGCTAACCGACAGTCAATTTGGCTTTCGGCAAGGTCGTTCCACGGAACAGGCCATCTTCAGAATGTTGCGAATCGTCTGGGATGCAATTAATACAAAATCTAGTGCTACTGCTATATTCTTAGACCTCTCTAAGGCGTTTGATTCGGTCAACCACACCTTACTTTTGAATAAATTACACAACGTAGGGATACGAGGCATTGCACAAAAATGGTTTAAGTCTTATATCAGTAACCGTAGTCAGGCTGTAGAAGTTACTTTTATGAACAAATCGTGTAAAACAATAGAGTCAACATTGTCTTCATTTAGGAATAACAGCAGAGGAGTGCCACAGGGTAGTATTCTGGGTCCCCTACTTTTTCTTATCTATATAAATGAATTGCCATTGGTAATTTCACATCCGTGTGTCCTTTTTGCTGACGATGCTTCAATTATCATCGTTAACAGAGGATTATCTATTACTCAGTATGAAACAGAAATTAATGTAACATTAAAGACACTCACAGATTGGTTACAAGCCATTGATTTAAGTGTTAATGCAGTAAAAACTAAGGCAATGCAGTTTCACCCTCGACAAGCTAAACCCCCTACCCTTAATATAATTTGCAACACAAAGGAAATTGGAAAACTAAAGCATCATTTATTTTTAGGTCTGCAGATTGATTCACATCAAAGTTGGAAGTACCAAATAGAAAAAGTCAATGGAAAACTGTCCAGCTTTTCATACGCATTACACTTTCTAGCAAGATCAGTATCTCAGAAAGTACTGATTGCGGCATACTATGGTACAGTATATCCGCTTTTAAACTACGGCATAATTTTTTGGGGTAATTCGGTGGACTCTAAATCGACATTTATATTACAAAAACGGTGCATCAGGACAATATATAAATTAGACCGCAGGACATCTTGTAGACCATTTTTTATGACATATAAATTTCTTACGCTTACTAGTTTATATATTTTTAACTTGTGTAGATTTGTGCGCAACAACGGAACAAATTTTACGGAAAAATCTACATACCTCAAAACCACCCTAAGATCACGGCAAAACTTAGCACTTTTGAGCACCACCTCTGATGTCTACTTTAAGAGTGCATACACGACTGCGATTCGTGTGTATAATCACCTACCAAAAACTATTAAAGAACTCGACGGTAAAACCTTTAACACTACATTAAAGAACTGGCTTATAAAAAACTGTTTTTATGAGCTGAATGAATTCTTTTCGTTTCGTTGACATTTTTTATATTAGTAGATACCTTTTGACATATTAATTTGTAATTATCGATACTTGTTTTACATATCCTTAAATTTCTAGTTGTAAGCTACTTACTTGACATTATCAATTCTCAGCTGTTTAATTAATATACCTTCATTTATATAACTTCATACTACATTGTATGCCCGCAGCGGGTAGATTGTGTGATTATTTTTTAATATAAGATCCTTTGTATGTACCACAATTTAACAATAAATATATTCTATTCTATTCTATTCTATTCTATTAAAAATTCTTTCAACATCAGAATGCTCGACTGTCCCTAAGTAACATAAGGTAAGTATATTTTATTCCCGTATTCCGACGGGAACAGAAACTACGTGTCTTATGTCTTCTGAAAGTCTACATTTCTAGGTATCCCAGCTACATGCCTGTACTAAGATCACGTCACGTCAAGTCGGATCGTTATGGCATTAGCGCGGTGGGCGGTGAGCCTTGCAAACGAGCGCATTAATGCGGGGCCTGTTAGCAGCAGCGCACAGTGGAAATTTAAGTTATTTTAGTTTCTTTAGACTGGATTTACAACTACATGATCATCGTGAAATATTTTTTGTAATAGTAGGACCGAATTTCGCTCTTTGCGCGGACCTAGGTCGAAATTTAGGGATCCTTGTATGGAAGAGGTAAATATATGCAAAAATCATGTCGCTGAGTTGCTTCATTGCTACGTGAAAAAAGAAACTATTTCTGATTTTAATTTTTCATACGCAATTTTACTAGATAACGTCGATTATTAAATAAATAACAAAAAAAAACTTGCACGCTGTACATAAACAATACAAAAAGAAGCCGAAAAAAGTGGCGTCATGTTTAAAATATATATGTATGTCTATATATATTGTTAGAAAAGAACAACAAAAACGAACGTCTCTTTATATGTTAATTGTATTTCTCTTACATATTTTTACCTACCCTATAAAATATACACAATTTAAAAGGGCCTTATAACAATTACAACTGTACATTTCACAAAATTACACTATAACCACCCAAAACCACACAAACACCATCGCACTAACTACCATGTATTGTGCAAGTGTGCTGGCACACCGGACTAATTGGCATTTCCGATCGCCGACCAAGCAAATCACCGAAGCGTGTCAGTGTACGCCAACCCTTATCAACATCGTGCTTTCGCAGAATTCACCCAAATTGCACTATGAAGCTCATTGCTGGTGTTAAGTGATAATTATTTTCGGCAACTAACCCGCACAGGTAATGAAATCGAAATTATACGCATATAAGGCCAAATGTATAGGGCGTGTGGAAATTTTCTCTGATTGCCACAATTTTCTCTGTCTAATTACAAGGCACTCTAAACTCGTATTTATAGAAAACGGTTTATGTATATAAGTATCTACCTTAATCCTTTGGTAACTTTAGTGCACCACCTACCTTCATCTGTTTATCTCAGTTACATCCATCCTAAGGTTGTCTGGAAGAAATCGCTTAAAGCGATAAGACCGCCCATTGTACTTTTTTATCATTGTGTCACTTGTTGCATATTTTTATTGGTGTACAATAAAGAGTTGTTACTTACTTACTTACTTACTCGTAGATGAAGATTAGCTAAATGTAAACAGCAGCCCATCTCCACAGACGAATTGGTGGTTCCAAATGCAGTACTCCGAGAAGAGCCAGCAAGAAACTCAAGGGCAGCTCTTTTTAATCTCTTGTGTCTTAGTCTCAAGCTCTATAACAGTACATAAGCTATTATCTCTAGAATAGTTACCAAACGGGATTGTGATTAGTGAAACAAAGTCAATTTGACGGGCCTGTTGGCTCAGATGGTAGTGACCCTGCCTTCTGAGTCGGAGGTCGCGGGCTCGATCCCCGCTCGGAAACATTTGTGTGCATGAACATGTCAGTTGGCTTCGTGTCTGGGTGTTTAGTAATTTATTTAAGTATGTTTATGAGTTGTTTAGTACCCATAGTACAGGCTTCTGCCTAGTTTGGGACTAAGTAACCGTGTGTAAATTGTGTCCCACAATTTATTTTTTTAAATAGCCTCTATAGATACTGCTTACTAGATTCTGACGTCAAAATGTCTGAGTTTCAGGCCTAAACTGCTCATGTGGAATGTAAATCGGCTCTTTATAGAGACCTATTGAGGCCGCGGATATAACCATTCTTCGTTACGGTTATGTCTGCAATACACTAGCTTTTGCCCGCCACTTCGTTTACTTTATGTCTTTGTTGTGGTTTACATCTACATAGAGCTACGTAGAATTGTAATTAGATGTTTATATTATTTTACGAAATTATTAGTGTCAGAATCTGACATGCAAAATTAAACAGTTTATGTTTAAGTTACAGACTAATAATGAAATAAAGAATAATCTCACGCTTTTTATCCCCGAGACAGAGGTATTCCATTTCTAGATATACCCACTTTTCACGAGATATTCTTTGGACCCCTAAACATGATAGGTGGTGAGCCCATCGCCGGATCGGTTCTTTTACACATGCCATAGGATTACAAAATATTCTCTACCTAACTTGAAGTTACAGGGGTATTAAAAATGTTTTTTATGAACACTGAAAGTGAAGGCGCGTGGCTTTTTCCAACCATTCATCCCCCTTCTCTCTGATAATAACTTTCAACGGCAAATAAGAAAGCGATAGGTAAAGCCGAAATAAATCAATACAGTGTCGAGTGACTCGTCAAACTTCTAATTGAAATGTTCGGGTCGGGGGTTTCATAAATCATTGACTGTAACGCGGATGTAGTTACAGTGGTAGTATGAAAGCATACGATTCTATATTTAAAGTATTTATTTTCAGATTTTTTTAAGATCTTGTCATTTCTAGCAACTTATTTCAATTAAATTATATATACGATGCAGTAATTGCACTATTTTAACAAAAAAATCGATGTTACCATTTGAAAGAAAGAAAAATATTTATTTGGCACCTATTCAAATTTAACTATTACAAAATAACTTAAAACTAAGAAAAACTACCGTGACCTTTAACTTGACCTTGAATTAATTTGACCTTTAAATGACGATTTGACACTTCATTTACTAGGAATATAGCCGGCGTTGTGACGTCATTTAGAGGTAAAGTTGTAATTACTACGTTTATTAAAAATCATCTCATAATATAGCTGTAAATATAAAATTTTACTTTCAAAATCTATGCATATCGTCTCAAATCGATCGCCAATTTTTTTCTCAAACTCTGTCGCGGGATACTGTAATGTATACAATTATAGTTTATGCCTGAGATTTCGTCTGCTTTCCGGGAATAAAAAATATTGTATATATTAACTAGCGACCCGCCCCGGCTTTGAACGGGTGCAATACTAATACTAAAACCTTCCTCTTGAATCACTTTAATCTATTCAAAAAAACAGCATCAAAATCCGTTGCGTAGATTTAAGCATACATAAGGATATAGGGACAGAGAAAGCGACTTTGTTTTATACTATGTAGTGATATTAATATAGGTTATAAACTATCTATATGCAAACTTGTACCGTTTTTCGTTATTGAGTAACAAACATCCAAGCATACAAACGTTGATATTTATAATATTAATAAGATTAAATGACGCCACGTAACCGGACTAAAAGGGAATTTTTGATTGACATTAAAAACATTAAAAACATTAAATGTGTGCTACAACATGATATAATTTGAATTTTGAATATAGAATTTCTTAAAAATAAGCTCTATCGCAAAACGTAATGAATATAAAATAAATATAAGTGAGTGTTCATTATTGAATACCACATCCAGTACCTCTATACCGTCTGTTACTGCCTCACGAACTTCCCCCAGTATGAAAGGTGAAAAATGCTAGGAGTTGTCGGTAATTTTTCACACGTCGGGCTGGCTTTGCTTTCTCGCTATATGGAACTAATGTACTGAGGGTTGTTTGTCCGCCGCACTGTGAGGGCGACGGTAGTTTCTATTGGGATTTTATTTATGTATTTCATCTACGAGTTCTTTCCTCATATTGTTATTCAAGATCTAATAGTAATTCTGAGACATGTGTAAACAGACCCGGTCCGGCGATGGGCTCACCACCTATCACGCTTAGGGGTCCAATGTATCTCGTGAAATGTGGGTATATCCAGTAATGGAATACCTCTGCCTACCCCCTCGGGGATGAAAGGCGTGAGATTATATATATATATATATATAATAGTAATCATTTTCCAAAGGAGAATAACTTGCAATCAACTCCGAGAGGCTGCGTACACGCAGTTATTTTTAGTTTCATATAAATGGTTCAATCGGTTTGCCATTTTGTAAATATCTAGTTATTAAAATTATAAAAAATGTACGAGTATCATAGTTATTTTTGAGGTTTTTCGAGGTCAAATAACCATAACTATTTTTTAAAGTAATTTCAATCTATAGGTCCTGTACTTATATTATGATGTGCTTGCTAATGTGCAAGTTTTCATTAGATTTTTACAAAACTGCGTTCAGTTCGGTAAACCTAATTAAAAGTCGAATATTTCACACAATAAGGATTCAATTTGAAAATTTGTTTAAGAAACATTGTTATAATTTTAGAATTGCTTTCCAATGACAAAATTGTTTAAAAAAAAAGTCCTATTATTCATGTAATTTACTTTGACATGTACGGAACCGAGTGACAGTCATGGAAAAACTATACTAATTCCTTATTTTTCTCATCATCATCATCAACCTGTAACAGCCCACTGCTGAGCTAAGGGTCTTTCCTCACACATGAGGAAGTATCAGCTATAATCTCCCACGCGACCCACCGCGGATTAGGAGATAGTGTTAAGCTAGTGGCCACTTAACAGTCAGAATTTTTCAAGCCACCGAAGGGTATCTGACATGGCTTAACGACTTCCATTGTGCGTAAACACAACGAAAACCGGAACCAACAATTTAACGTGCCTTCCGAAACACGGTTTTATTATTTACTTATTTTTCTACGGACCCCAAAAATGATGAAAGTGTAAACCCTTCGACGACACGATATCTAATATTTTAGGCCACTGACACTTGTAAAATTTATATCTTTTGCTCTGGCGGAACCACTTTCATGATTTAGCAACCACGCCGACCTTCTGCAGTTCAATATTTTCCAACTCCGACATACGAGTACCTACCTAGTTGCCATGGAGTAGCACTGTTTTAAAAATACACTCTTTTAAATACGATAGCTACTGAAATGTTTGTATTTTGTATGTTTGTAACGAATGACTGCACAAATTTAAAAAATTCTGTCACCATTACATCCCTGAGTAAAAACATACTGTATACCCGTATTCCCACGGGAAACCGCGTGAAACAGCTAGTATCGTATAAACTATACACACTTGCAAAGTTTCAAGTCTATACGACAGTATAAAGATTAGAATAATTATATTTCCATAGACACATATCGTGATAGCTACTTAGCTAGTTACATTTCAAGTGAAGCTAATATTATGACGACGAAAATGTTACCACAACTAGATTAATATACTTTTATTTTTGAACGAGTAGATAAGCCGGGATAAACTTTTAATAAAGCTAACTGTCTGTACCAATGTTGCGCAGCTCGCGGCCGTGCCAAAGGGCACTCTTTAAATAGGGTTGTCAAAAGGCGTTTTCTATAAATATTTTATCATAACAAGAGGATTATACTGTAAATAAGCAAATGAGCTACGCAGACGGAAGCTTTTCAAGATAAATATTTTTGCTTTTCATAATAGGAATTAAAACAAAAACGGATCAAGCTTATAAGCACTGATTCTAGTTTAGGAAACAGGGAACACCTAAATAGTTAAAATGACGGGCCTGTTGGCTCAGTTGGTAGTGACCCTGCCTTCTGAGTCGGAGGTCGCGGGTTCGATCCCCGCTCGGGGCCAACATTTGTGTGCATGAACATATCTGTTGGCTTTGTGTCTGGTCGTTTAATATGTTTATCAGTTGTTTAGTACCCATAGTACAGGCCCTGCCTAGTTTAGGACTAAATAACCGTGTGTGAATAATAATTGTGGCCCACAAATTATTATTATTATTATTATTAGTTACGCTTTTCAACTATTATTGTTAAACTCTGTTTAATTGTTATTGGTTTTGGTTGAAACAAATTCAAGTGTTATCAAATAAACTAAAAGTGATGAATGTTATATCGTTGTTTAATTGACTTATGTGCCCTGGGTAAATTGAAAAAAAAACGGCCAGTCCATTCATTGTTAAAAAAATCAAGTTGTTAAATTAGATGATCATAATATTATAATACCTATATATACTTATAAATTTAACATCTGGAAAATAAAAATGATACAATAAATAATCTCACGCCTTTTATCCCCGAGTAGTGGGTAGGCAGAGGTAATATTCCATTACTGAATATACTTACCCACTTTTTCACGAGATATATTGGACCCCCAAAACTTGATAGGTGGTGAGCCCATCGCCGGATTGGGTCTATTTACACATGTCTCAGAATTAATTCTGGGATTTGCGGGTTTCCTCACGATGCTTTCCTTTATTTAACATCTGAGAGGTACTTACATGTGTTATTCGTGTATTGCAGTTTAGAATTTTTAACAATACACATATGTATATATACACACATATAGATTACTATATATACACATATAGATAAATATTTATATAAATATATGTATATAAATGTAGGTATTATAATATTTTATGATATATAACGGAATATTTATATATGTAACCAATATTTATAATTGTATATTTTTATCTATATTTATAGGTATTTATAAAAGTAGTTTAGTTCTTTATTACTATTAGAGGTTTGTTTCGAGTATACCTAACTAGTGAATACCTGAATTACGATTTACTTCCGGTTTTTTTTCTGTTTGTCACATGAAATTGTTAAAATAAGATTATCCAATATGTAATAAGCTGTTGTTATCCCAAATAAAATAAAATAAAATAAATAAATAAAATACTTACAAATATTTACAGATTAATTTTAAGCGTTATAGGTATACATTTTGTAGCCTGACGTAACGATTACACTGGTTGGCAATGTTGTGTGCAGTCACCCTTTGAATATGGAATTGTATTACTTTTCTCTGTGTTCAGACTTTTTATACCCTTAGATGATCACAAGACTTACACCATCTGTCAATCCGCGGTGGGATCGCGTGTCATATTATAGCTCAGACTTCCTCATATGTCACAATGTTTTCCTTCATCGTCGAGCTGGTGATCCGGTCCGGCTATGGATGGACTCACCACCTATAACGTTAAGGGGTCCACAGATTATACTGGTGAAATGTGCGGGTATTTCCTGAAATGGACTACCTTGGCCTACTCCCTCGAGGATAGAAGGCGTGAGATTATTATTTTTTATTTTTAGGTTGTACTGGTTGATAAGAATTATTAAGACATTAGAAAGTTAAAATTTCAGCTATAAATTGAAAAATTACTTATTAAAAGCACCAACCCTAGAGAGAATCCATTTTATCGGGCAGCATAGGAAATGAGGGAACCCGTACAAAGGGTAAATAATTAAGCGTTAGCGATGAAACAAATCAGGCTGCGGCGCCTGGTTCATGTTTAATTTCTTACCTATAAATATACTAGTAGGTACATAATATTATATAAACTTACAGTATACCTACTTTCGAAGTACTTTTGTGATATCACGACTTTATCCATCAACCACAAGATCCACAGTTATATCGTCATACGGCGGTAGCGACATCTACCGGCCTAGCATAGAACAACAAGCAACATTGATGGCAAGCCCGTGACGTCACAGGTCATATACCGTGCTATCAAAGTTCCTTTAATAAGAGTTTCTATAAATAGAAAAGTAGAACGTTATGGATGATTGGAAGTATAATGCTTTGAAAATGGAAGATCTTCGGCCAGGCGAGATTATTGTACCTACCTGGTGGCTGCGATCCAAAAATGTATGTTGGTTTCAGTACTATAGATAAGAAAGGATTAAGATTTTTATAAGTAATAAGTAATTATAGTTCATGAAAACAAAAAAAAATGTTTATGTGGCAAGTGACATAAAAATCAAATGAGCCGCAACTCGTTAGGTTTACGAGTAGCCATAGAAGAGTTGCGATATCCACCTCCTGGCTCCATCATCAGATCAGCTCAGTGGTACCATAATTTTGCATTATCATCGAACTTACGAATGCAAAAATTTAGCTCAATCGGTTGAAGATATCTGCTTCAAAATTGAGTTGCAAAACCCCACCCGAACAATTTCATTTCATTAAAAGTTAAATAAAAGCTTGTAAAAAAATTGACTTTCTTGTTACATTTTTAGATCTCTCAACACCAAGTAATAAATGTTTTTGATTTTTAATAATTATCTCTCAACAATTCACAGAGTGAAGTTTTTCCGCATTTACACAGATGATCAAGGGCCTCATCTCATCCACCTGGAGCACCCTGTAGGGCTCTTCAAGCTTTTGTTCCCCCACACTTTTGTTCTCTTATGTTATGATTTTATCATTTTGGGGTTCCGTGTGGATCTAAAGATATTGTAACGTCCTTGTCTTTCACTAACTGATAAAATACGGGTATATTTCATTTGTTATCAACATTTCTGTTATGTTATTATGGAGCTAATTTAACTGTTTCAATGTTTGTCATTATGTTATGTATGACTCATATCAGAATGTAGGTCAGTAGTTTTCGAGGCTACTTTTATACCTCATCATCATCATCTTCGTCAACCCGGAACATCCCACTGCTAGGCTAAGGGTCTTTCTTTCCTAATACCTACATGAAGAAGTATGGGCCTTATAGGTATATGAAGGAAGTACTTCGTACCTAACTGCATTTAATAAAGGTTTTTGGGTTAGGTATTATGTATATAGTATGTGAACATTCATTATTCACATTATTTATTTGTTATTATTATTATTATTTAATAATTTATTGGCGCAATCTGTATCCATACGTAAGTTTTCGTAACACTTACCTACTAAACTTTTGATACATATATGCACTAAATATGTATCAAACCCGAACCTCTCGAAGGAAAGACGGGCTCCAATCCAACAGGACTATCAGTAGCCATAACTGTTATATTAGATGCGCCACAATAACTTAACCACTGTTCATTTGATGCAGATTCTATTAAACATCATACTTAGTTATTTATCTGAAAACTTTCAACATAACTCAAACAGTAGACCAATATCAAGCCACATCTGATAGTAACATTTATTTGTTTCATCGCAATAAGCTACGGGCTCTTTGATGTAACGAAATTCGGATGGTCATGAGGGCCCCGTGGTAAAATAATGCCATATTATGGGTCATAAAAGGCGGTACAGCACAAATATTTGCTGATACCACACTTTCGGCCATCTTTGGATAGTAAATGCGACATAAAGTAGACTTAATACTGGAAACGTCAAAAGATGAATCTTTTGTGTTTACCCAACGACAAAGTCAAAAGGAGGGGTTATGCATCTCACATGTTATATCTTACACATAGAGGAACTACTCTATGTACAGTTTTCAACAAAATGAAGTGCCTTTAGATTTACTCATTAGTAGATTAATCTTACTAATATTACAAACGCGAAAGTTTGTACGAATGTATGTATGGATTCATGTTTGTTCCTCTTTCACGCAAAAACTACTGAACAGATTTTGGTGAAACTTTACAATTATATAGCTTATACATTAGAATAACACATAGGTTATATTTTATCCCCGTATTCCGACGGGAACGGGAACTACGCGGGCGAAACCGCAGGGCGCTGCTAGTTTTCAATATGGCGGGCGTTAAGACATGACATATTTCAGTTTGTCTGCTTCTGACTTTAATCCCTGTTTCTTTTTTGATATTTAATTTTATTGAAAGGGTGAATTACTGTGATTTTTTTGGTATGTTTTTCCCATTGAAATCTATGTTTGAAATAAGTAATATGTATAGCATAAAATAATGACTTAGGTGGCTACTCGACCACAGAAAACTCGGCCAATTTTACGTCTCAATCATATTTTAAAACCTGAAGCAATATCTAGAATTACATAGTCTAGGCATTGTAAACTCGTCCATGAAGATTGGCTAAATGTAAACAGCAGCCCGTCTCCACTGACGAGTTGCTGGTTCCAAATGCAGCACCCCGAGAAGAACCAGCAAGAAACTCACGGGCAGTTCTTAGTCTCATATCTTACTAGTAAATGGTTTACAAAATTCCTCTAAATTCTTTAAATCTTTGTTCCATTCTAAGCCCACACAATAAAACGCCGGTCGGCTGGTATAAAAGACGCCGTCAACTCATGTATTTAGCAGTACCACTAAGGGAAATATCGTCTATACACTCACTCTCTTGGGAAAATAGAATTTGTTGCTCCATGTTCGAATTCAGATGATCATAAAATTATAATAAGGCGGTATAGGTTACAACTTATTGAATGTGAGTAGAAATAAACTCGGTGCTATATATGACAAAATTGTCACCGATGTAACTATAGTAAAATGTATGTGAGGTTAAAAGAAGGAAATAAACTTCTATTAAAATTTGGCAAAGGTTCTTCATGGTTTCAACCGCGTAGTTCCCATTCCCGTCGGAATACGGGAATAAAATATAGCCTATGTTACTCAGGGTTAGCTTTCTATTGGTGAAATAATTTAAAAAATCGGCAAAGTAGCTTTTGAGTTTATTCGTAACAAAGATACAAACATACAAATTTTTCCTCTTTATAATATTAGTATAGCAGTATAAATAAAATTAACAAAAAATACAGTGAGATATAAAAACACTTGTATTCCGAATCAGCTAGCTTAACGTAAAGCCACAGCCTGAGCCGAGACGCAGACTTTAAGATGCATGTTGCAAGTAATATCTATCAATCCAGCTGTACTCATGTATAGGAGACAACCTTAGGTCTACCTATCACGTTTAGAGGTCTAAAGAATATGTTGTGAAAAGTGGGTATAATACACTCGGCGTCAAAAAAATCGCACCTTTGAAAAACCACTTTTAATCCCATTTAGAATCAATGATGATGGGACTATTAGGTGTATCATTTTATAGGTCTAATCATCAACATTCATCAAATCGTACTTTTGTCTTGCTAGGTCATAAAAAAAAGTGATTGCAAAAGAAGAAGAAAAAGTTTGTTGACAAAGAATTATAATAATAATAATAATATAATCTCACGCCTTTTATCCCCGAGGGGGTAGGCAGAGGTATTCCATTACTGGATATACCAACATTTCACGAGATATATTGGACCCCTCAACGTGATAGGTGGTGAGCCCATCGCCGGACCGGGTCTGTTTACACATGTCTCAGAATTAATTCTGAGACCTGCGGGTTTCCTCACGATTTTTTCCTTCACCGTCGAGCTAGTGATAAATATGTACGTAAGTTTTTTGAAAAACTCATTGGTACATGCCAGGATTCGAACCCGAGCCTCACTGATTTTCGGCCGGCTCTTTAACCGTTCGGGCTATCACTGCTCACAAAGAATTAAAGTAAGACAAAAAATGCTTAAAAATTACTTAAAACCTAGTTTTACCCCCCCTTTATACCTCTAAAAGGTAGCGCAACTAGCGGCCTTTTTATAAAGTAATTATGCATTATTTTCGTATAACGTCGTTATTTGGGTGATATTTTTTTTTATGGCATAAATGATTGTTAATTTTAATGTCGTTAAATTAATGTTTAAAATGATACTTAATAGTCCTATCACCATATATTCTAAATGTGATTAAAGTGGTTTAAAGTATTATTTTCCGAAGGTGCGATTTTTTTGACGCCGAGTGTATACATATCTAAATGGTATACTTCTGCCTACCCTCTCAGGGATAAAAGGCGTGAAGCTATTACCTTAGGTACATATATACCTTTTTATAGTTATTATTTTAAGAGTGCTATTGTACTTTGTGTTTACTTGCATGTTGTATTTAGTCTCTGAAACTACTAGACCGATTTTATGAATTCTTTTGTCACTTAAAATATAACTTTGACTAATATATTTTATTTTGATAAACCGAAGCGAAGCAAGGGCGGGTCGCTTCTGAACAAACAATTATTGAACACCTTGCAATGGAATGAGTTTTCTACGGAAAATGTTGATGATGAGTCAGGCAAAGTGTTCGTGCTTGCGATGGGTGCTCTACGGCCTTTGGAGGCTTTAATGAACGCGTCAGTGGTTTCCATGTCGAACGCAAGTTCTTTAGCCAAGTGTCAAACAGAAGTTTTATTCGTTTTCAATACTATTTTATTACTTGTCAATGAGTATACTCTTTAGAGTGTTCAGTCAAATTTGCTTGGTCGCGCTAAAAGGCTGCGTGCCCGGCAAGTTAAGTATTTGTTATACCATATCTTTGTTATTTTCAACTGAAGATTAAGTTTTACAAAACCACTTGAGTATTAGGACAGTATACCTCAACCATGAGTTAGGCAAAATGTACTCAGTAAAGTCTATGGTAAAGGTTTTTTTTGTATTAATTAGCTTACTCCTGACCCCAGACTAGCGAAGACGGGGCCTGCGATCGGACGAGTTTGCCCAGAAGATGCCTGTTCCCTAGATCCTTAAAGGCTTGTGGGTTGTATGAACTCGGAAATAGGAAGGATTTCTAATTGAGGCTGCCTGAAGAAGAGTAACAATAATTAGTAGGTATTTGCGGTACAGATTTACACTTTCTGCCTTCCGCTAAATAAAACGCCAACCAGGGGGCCAATTCTACTAAATGACAGCGGTGATAGTTGTATGACAATTACATGATTGTGGTCACTCAATGGTGATATTATGTCAAATTTTGACACTCAATGGTGATATTAGGTCAAGTTTTGACATAATATCACCATTGAGTGACCACAATCATGTAATTGTCATACAACTATCACCGCTGTCATTTAGTAGAATTGGCCCCCAGTCCACTCGTAGAACAAGTGACAATGCAAAGGAACATGTTAGTTTCATACATTTCATATCATAGTCAGTTTTCAAGTTCCTTTACTATAAAAAGCTAACGGCAGCACATAATGCAGTATCCAGAACAATACCACAGATCGCCCCAAGCCAGCGGTCAAAGTATTCTGCACACGTATTCTATTTTCCAGACGTCTGTTACAGTACACCGCTGTTTTAACAGGCGCAATTACGAAAAATAATATTTTATTTTGCCAACTTGATGTGGTTTCAACCTACAACTGTCCGTTGAGATTTCAGTGTATATGTCACAGTCAAGACTGTTTCCTGTTCAAAAGTAATTTTGACTGCAAGGAACTGCCAAAAGTACTCTTGAATAAGAAAGTTGGTAAATTAAAAAAGGGATTTTGATAAGGTTTGAGCTGTGACTACAACGACGCGGGAAGCTCTTTTTATTTTTGAGTTTTGATCGACCTTTTTAGACAAAACTGCTTTTCAAATCAAATGTCTTGCACGGGACAAATTCATGTTAAATTACACACACTCGCTCACTGACTCAACTTAATCTCCAAAACTATGCCACCTAGAAACTAGAAATTTAGCAATTTATCCGTATATAGTGAGGCATCGGATAAGGAAGTGTTTTTCGAAACCAGGGCAAAGTGAAAAATGTGGAAAAATTTAGACGTGGGAGAGCCATGCTTCGGCACGCTTGGGCCGGCTCGACCGGAGTGATACCATACGGCCTCACAGAAAACCAGCGTAAAGCAATGCGTTGCGTTTCGTTGAGTGAGTGAGGAGGCCCCAATCCCGCCCCTCCCCTCCCCTCCCCTTCGTATTTTTCCGTAGTCAGGTACATATTATTTTCCTTTTTTTTTTATTTGGTTCATAAAACTGGATACACACTTCATACACTATTACAAATGAATTACGAATTATGAATAACTAGCTTTACAAATTACGTAATTAATTTAATTAAACTTAATTCGTAATTCACCGTTAACAGGATGTTTTAAATACCGCCCAATTTCCTGAAACGCATTAAATTATTAAGCAGTAGAGCGAGTAATATAAAGAAAACCACAAGCCTCCGCCGACGTTAATGTTTTATGCACATTTAATTACAAGAGTAGGAAGATGCTATAAAGACAAAACGGTGTTGGATATGTAGTATGATGATCCGCCAAAACAAGTACCTAATTGAATAAAAAAAAAAGATCTATGGCTAATAGCTGGAATACTTAGATATTCCAGCACAAGAAGTCGGTTCTTGCAGGCTTCTTGTTGAAATGTTAAATAATTATTTTAGAACTTTTTGTACAACAAGAAAGCAATAAAGATTACTTAATATCTATTATCACACTATTTAATTAATTTGGTCAGTACATCTGAATCAACAACTTACTAGCGTGTAAACCAGAGATAAGTCGGTTTTCCTGGTTCCAAAAAGAGAGCTCTAAGTTGTAATAAAGTTTTTTTACTAGCTAAATTAGTAGTGTTGTAATTTTATAATAACCATTTCTATGAATAACTAAAGATTATTATTATTGACACTGCAGAGATAAATATGAATCTAGTGTCACATCTGTAAAAAGAGATTAAAATATAATAGGACATAGAGGGGGCATTGGGAATATTTTTATACAAAACTTTGAAGCTCAAACGGCATGTCAGTTAGTATGAACGCGAGCTGTCATTCGATTGAAACTGTACTAGACTTATTCCACTTGGAATAACTTTTCGGCTTCAAATTTTCCTCGCTTTGTCCCCTCTATGCCCTATTATATTTTAATCTCTTTGCCTCTGTATAGAAAGTCTGTATCTATAGTTGCACCGCAACTATTGTTATTCGCTGCCACATATTATTGTGATGCGTATTGCTTGCTTAGCAATTAAGTAAACAAAAGTTTTTTCTTATATTAAAAAATTATGATTTCATATTTGGAGATGGAACAATACACACGTTTTCACCTGGTTTCACTTAAACTTATCGTCGACGTCCCCTCCTAATATATAACCTCGCTTAAGAATCCGTCAAACCGTTTACATGAGGTCTTGTGAGGTCACCAACACCAACCCGGTATCACTCCCACAGCTAAGACAAATCTAACGACAAAGAACTATGAATTAGTAGTTCCCGATCCCGTGGGAAAACGGGGATAAAATATAGCCTATGTGTTATTCTATTGTATAAGCTATATAACTGTAAAGTTTCATTAAAATCAGTTCAGTACTTTTTGCGTAATCGAGCAACAAACATCCATACATAAATACTCACAAACTTTCGCGTTTTTAATATTAGTAAGATAGTAGGATACGAGTAGTTCGATGTTGTCAGGTAAATTTATAACACCAATTCTGACGACCATGTAAGCTAGGGCGTGATTTAGGAAGCAAACAGACTTTCGAATTTAATCGCAGTAGTTAAAATGTATGGGTGCTGTTTCACAGACGCATGCATTGTGGCGTGTAAGACACTGCGGTAAGCCGCTGGATGTCTGGCAGCAAGCCAGTCGGCTACCGCATACGGGATGGCTTACTCGCTGTTTATTAAAATTAAATGGTATATGGTCCCCAGCGGAATGAGACATGTTGTCCATCTCTCTCTGTCACTGGCTGCATGCAACACTTCATTCCAGGTGAGGTGGCTACGTGCCAATTACTTTCATTAAGATGACTTATAAGCCCCTACATTCAATAAAAACTTGATTTTTAGATTATATTTAGTTCTATAATTGAGTAATGTATATTAGAATAATTATATTGTAAACTAAGTGTGGTAATTAAATAAAAGATTTGTAAAACTTTTGAATTTGACTTGACTTATTTTACACCACGCCATCTGCCGGTGAGTAGCAGTATTATTAAAAATATATTTTTTGTATAAAATTTCGTTTTTTTTCGTTGAAGGATGCAAGGAAAGAGGACGCCCCAGAAGGACGTTCACGGTTCAAATTATTGACGTCCTTCAAAAAGCTGGGGCCCAGAGTGCGAAGAATTAAAAAACGTGCATGAAAAGGCTTATGGATGTGAAGGAAGCGAGGGAAATGTGCGGATATCGTGCAAAGTTGCGCTCTATCGTCTCTGCCTACCCCTTTAGGAAAAAGTCTGAGCTATATGTATTTATGTATGTATATAACATGTAACACACGACTGTCACGTATATGAGAAGCCACGCCTTCGGTACACAGTGACCGCATTCATTTGTTACCGCACCGCTAATTGACGACGAGCTTATGCGAAATTAACTCAAATTAGATTTTATTACCCCCATTTGAGAGTGTGTAAAATAAAGTGCCAATCACTATTATATACTTATTACAATAACTCTTTATTGTACACCAAAAACAACACAAAAGAAATACCTAAATAAAAAATTAGAAACGGTGGCAGAACTACGTGTTAGTGACTACAACATGTAACAGAATAAGCGCAATTCCAGAAATTAGTTTATTCAGTATCGACTACTTATTCGATTTCAGCAATTTTTATTATGTGTTAAATTTTTCTCAAAAAAATAATTAGCGTAGCTGAATTTAGTGCATTCTATGGAAATCGTGCTATTATTGTGCTGTAATGCCGCCTCTATTCGACTGACGTTCGTTTCACAAATGGCTCCGCCTTTAAACGTAGTACAAAACTCCATTTTCAGACCTCGTGTGACTCAATCTCGCATAATCACATCCAAAGCTGACTTTACTTGACGGGCCAGTTGGCTCAGTTGATTGATAGTGACCCTGCCTTCTGAGTCCCCGCTCGGGGCCAACACTTGTGTGCACGAACATGTCTGTTGGCTTCGTGTGGTCGTTTAATATTTATTTAAGTATGATTATCAGTTGTTTAGTACCCATAGTACATTTTTTTTTAGTTTGGGACTATTTCACCGTGTATGAATTGTGACCCACATTTTATAATTATACTATTATTATATTAAAGCTTAAGTGATAAGCTTTAAGTACACGATACCGGTTAGTTAGTTCCTTGGCAATGATTCATTTTAAAATTCAAGTGTACATATTTGATTTCCGTTTGTAAACAAAAAATCATTGGTACATACCAGGATCCAAACGCGAGCGTCACGAATGAGATATAAAAATCTTTCCACTTTATAATATTAGTGTACAAATCCAATATGGCGACTCTGTATCAAGCAAGGCTATTGCGTAACGAAGTCCAAGCGTCCATACAGGTAATCCTAATTGCAGAAACTCGAACCTGGACTCGGTCCAACTGGAGCCGTCGTCGCACCACTGTGCCGTAGAGATTAATTAGCAAGATTTATAGTGTGATTGTTGGCCTAGGATTTAGCATAGCGCAGTTACTATGCTGGTTTATAGCGCGTCCGAGAGCAATTCTGTGAAATTTTGTTTAGGCTCGTATATTTGTCGGGTTACTTTGTTTTAGTTAGGGTTTCTAGGTAAAATGTAGTTTACGTATGATTAACTTTATTCAATAAAATCCCTGTGTAATAAAATATGAGTAATAAAATTTAATATAAGTGTAATTAGGTTATCATAACTCATTGGGAGTGCATATATTTTGGATCGATATAAACGGGATTATTCAACAATCAGCGTTTTGGCGGGAATCTAGAGGTCAATATTTTTGAAAAAATAAATATTTTTAGTAGGTATTTCGGATTTAGATCATATATTGAGCGGTCATACGTTGGTACAAGGTGGCACGTGTCTGTGAAAGTGTGCTGCAAATAGAAAATTCGATAAAATACGTAGGCAGGACATTATCGTATTGCCCCTAGAAGCCTAGTCAATCGATCCTAATAAATAATAATAATAATAAAATTCTTTATTTGTTTGCTCTTCACAACATTAACCATACAATTTTGGTACAGGGTAGGTACAATTTTGGTAAAAATTGGAGCATGGTTTGTACGTGTGAAGACTGGTGCCTGAGCTAAGCGTGAGCCTGTGTTTCAGGAACACCAGATCCCCAGATGTACTCCCCGGAAGTACGGCTTAAATATAAGATGGCATGGCATGGAAATATAAGATTTAATTAGACAGACTGTATGGTAGGTTACCAGGTGCATGTTGCGGAAGCTGTTGTGTGGTGTGTTTAAGTGTGAGTGGGGGTGAATAAGGTATGGATGAGTTGCGTGTTAAGTGTGGTGTGTTAATGTGCAAATGTAGGTATGGGATGCAAGGTGTGGTAAAAAAATGATGGCATGTAGGAGACTATAGTTAAATGGGTGGTTGTAGCAAATTCTCTGCATCTTTGTATGATAGGTCTTGAAGCCATGACACTAATTTCTTTTTACAGTCATGAATGTTCAATTCATGGATATCTAGTGTTCTATTTGCTAAATTAAAGAGGTAAGGTCCTAGGAAAACAAAGAATCTTTGGCTAAAACTGGTTTTTATATGGATTTTAGGGGCAATGTTTTTATTTCTTGTAATTGGCGATTCAGGGGAGAAGGGTGTAAGGGAATGCTGGAGAAGGATTGTGTGTAGGATAAACAGTTTACGAACGGACAGGACTTGGCAGAATTCATAGAGAGCAGCAGTAGGAAACTGGAATGGTTTGAAGGTTGCGACTTTTAGGACGGCCCGTTGTGCTCTTTCTAATTTTATGAGGTGAGTTTTGGCTGCACCGCCCCATGAAGTGATGCAGTATGTGATGACGGATTGACAGAGGGCCAGGAAAACCATTTTTAATATATTTGGTTCGGCGACGTGTCGGAGATTTTTAAAGATGAATATAAGTTTCCGGACCTTGGAAGTGAGATGGTCAATATGGTCAATGAAAGAGAGCTTGTCATCTATGCAGACACCTAAATACATGATGTTGTGGACTCTGCTTAGTGTGGAACAGTTACATGTTTGTTGGCCTAGGTCATCGTGACAATGTGCTGTGAGAGTAAGCGAATCAGGTAAAAGATGTGGTTGGTTACGGATTGAGAAGGTGAGATATTTGGTTTTTTTGGTGTTTAACGTGAGGCAGTGATTGACAAGCCATCGTGTTACGGTGTTTAGGCCTTTTTGGGCTAGGTCAAAGACTTCAGGCCATGAACCAGCGGCGAAAAGAAGAGCGGTGTCATCGGCGAAGGAGATTACCTTGCCATTTTGGAGCTCTAGATTACAAAGATCGTTGATGAATGCCAGAAAAAGCGTTGGTCCCAAGATGCTGCCCTGGGGAACTCCGTGTCAAAACTATTGATTCCATCAACGACAACACTCTGCACTCTGTCACTAAGGTAATCCTCGAAAAGGGAAAGTTGGGTGTCCCTTATTCCTAGGGCTTGAAGCTTATGTAAGAGAATTTTTGGTGATAATGAGTCGAATGCTTTTGCCAAGTCTAGGAAAACGGTTAGGCATTTGTTACCTTTGTCCATGTTAGTGACGATAAAAAGTGTAAGTTCGTTTACTGCATCTGAGGTGGATTTATTGGCACGAAAGCCAAATTGATTTTTGGAGAGTAGGTGTTTATCCTCAAGGAAGTGAATTAGCTGATTGTTTATAATACGCTCCAGGGGTTTGGATAACGCTGGGAGAACTGATATTGGTCTGTAATTCGAGGCCAGGTTTTTGTTACCAGACTTAAAAATTGGGTGGACAAGAGCTTTTTTAAAAGCTTTAGGGAATTTACCCTGGGAGAGACTCAGATTGTAAATGTAGGTTAGGGGAGGGATCAGAATGTTATGAAATGATTTTAAGAATTTAGATGATAGGCCATCCCAACCGGCGGCACAATCATTTTTGAGACATAGAATAAACCTCTTGACTTCGTCATGATCCGTGTCCAGTAATACAAATGAAGATGTATGCCAAAAATTGGGTGGGATAGTGAAAGAGGGATTTTGGTGGATAGCCTTTGCCAATGATTCACCAGTATTTACAAAGGTTAAATTAACGGAATTAAGTGACAACTGAGGGGTTGATTCGATATTAAGCAGTTGAGATGAAACTTGTTTGTTGTTTTTTAAGTTAGTAATATCAATGATTGTTTTCCATAGTTGTTTTGTGTTTGTACCTGCTTTCTTTAGTTCTGATTTCTCATATTCTCTCTTAACTTTTTTTATTAGTTTGTTACAGAAATTTCGGTATCTTCTATAGGTCGTTTGTAAAATTGTGTTATGAGGATTACTTTTTAGAGACTTATGCATATTATCCCTATTTCTTATACATCTAACGAGCCCCTGTGTCATCCACGGTTTAATTGGTCTGAATTGGCGGGGTATGTGTAAAATTTTTGAGTGTTGGTTGATCGCATTCCTTAGAATGTTTATGAGGTTGTCAGTGGCGATATTAATGTTAGTAGTGCAATACACTGTCTTGAAGTCGAAGTTGGAGAGAGCTTTAGTAAGGCCGTCTAGATCAATATGCGTGCGTGTTTTTACAGGAGTAAGTTGTTTTTTTGACGCTAGTGAAAGGATAACTGCATCGTGATCAGTGACTGGAGATTGCACCACTATAGCAAGAGCTCGAAAATTGGTTTTGATAATGGCGTGATCAAGGCATGTTAAGTTATGGGTGGGGAGTGAATGAGCTGGTAATAGACCATGGGAAGCCATGAGATTCAGGTACTCGTCCGCATGAATATCTCTAGACATTGGTGAGATATCGATGTTAATATCGCCGATTATTGCAATGTTTTTAAAGGTTTGCACTGTAGATAGTATTCGATTAAGAGAAGAGATGAAATTGTCTGTGTTACTGAAAGCCCAAGGCCTATAAATTGCGAGTATGGCAGTTTGAGTGCCAACTTTGATCAAGAGACAGCTGGCATCGATAAGTGGTGGTTCTTCAATGAGATAATTAGCGAGATTATTGTTTATATATACGACAACCCCATCATTCTGGTTTGTTGGATTTGTTGAGGTATAGTGGGAGTAGCCTAATATAGTCGGTATTTGTGACAGTTTAGACAACCAGCACTCTGTAAAAATTAGTATATCTAGGTTGATATTTAGTCTATGCATAAGTATTAAGAAACTTGATAGGTTTGCATTTAGGCTTCTTATGTTTTGGGAGATAATTTTTAGGGACTGTGAGTGATTGTGTTTTTTAATGTGGGTCAGACAAGTTTCGGGGTGAGACGACAAATAATCGGATACCGAAATTTCCTCTATATTTGTTAATAAGTCGTTTTGATTAGCCATTTATGTTGTAGTAAGATTGTAAAATGAAAGGGTAGTAGCAGAGAGAACAATTTGTGCTATTTACGAGTATAAGGCAAAAGTTTATAGTGTAACATGTAAACATAGGGGCCGCATTTTGGTAAGTATGTGTCTGTAAATGTATTAATAGTGAGGGATTCTTTGTAGCATGTGTGGAACTTTTGTTGAGTTGTTTATGTCCATGCAAATGAGTGAAAGGGTTGTTTAGTGTTAGGCGCAGTTGACTGGTGGTAAAAACATTGGTACTTAATGTTAATAAGTTGATTTTAGGCATGTAGTAGCCAATATACCTGGTTTCTGTTTCTGAAATTACATAATAAAAGACAATTAGATAGAACAAAAGTAATTGTGATATTTTCAAAATATAGTTAAAAACATCAGAGGCGACAAGCCGATTATAGTGGAAAAAATGTAGAATGTAGCTAAGGTGGAGTGAGAGATAAGCGTAGAGTATGTGTGTTTTTGTGTTAATGTTAGGTTTGAAGTGTACGTTAGAGTATGTGAAATACATGATTCTGAGTACATGTTTGATGGTTAAGCTATGGCCTAAAATACAAGATAAGTAGAAATGGAAAAAACTGGATCTTAAGAACAAATTACAAATTACTGTTGCGACAGGGAATAGTCATACCGTGTCTTTGCTTATTTTTTCTAAGTCATATTCAGTGTTGATTTGGACATGCTTGTTTTCTTCTACTCGAAGAAAAACGGTTCCATGAGAGGTCCAGCACGGGAGATCATGATGTTTGGCATATTGACGAACTTTAAAGTATAGTTTAGACGTCTTTTGAGTCAAGCTTTCTGAGACATATATTGGATGAGTGTTGCCAGTAATATTAATGTGCCCGGTATGCAACTTCTCTGCATTTTTCTTTCCCTTGTTGAAATATTTTACAGCGGCTAAGAATTTCTCTTTTTTTGGTGCTGTAGAAAAGTCGGCAAGGATACTGGAGGATTTGTGACTGTCTGCTAATTTTACGCGGAAAATGTCTTTGATATCCATTGAATCTATATTGGTGTCAACTGCTTTGCCTATTTCCTGCACGATATTGAGTAAATCTTCCTTTTGTTCATATTTTTTCTGGTCAGATGTAATGCGAGGAACGTTGCGAATCTCAATAATTGTGGAGCAATTTTTCTTCTCTAGGTATTCAATTTTCTCTTCTAATACTGCTATACGTTTTTCATCAGCCTTCTTCTCTTTTCGGAGTGAACTTATTTCTGTTAGAGCTTCATCGTACTTTGCTGACAGAAAGTTGATACTATTCTTAATTTCAGTGTTCTGATCTTTTATGGTCGCTTGTAGTTCTATGAAACGTTGTTCTTGGCTGGTAGCTAGAGTGGTAAATAGACCACGCATTTCTTGTATAAAGTTGTCCATGTTTGACTCTGGTTCGGCCGCAGGTGGGGTGCCATAAGCACGACGTTTGTTTTTATTTACTTTAGAGAAACTATTTCCAGCATTCACACCCTGGGGTGCTTCCGGTTCTGAATCGTATTGCAGACTTCGATGCTGAGGCGTATGCAAGGCGTTCGGAGCGTCATTAGTTGTTGTTGTTTCTGCTGACTCTTTCAGTAGTGACATTGGTTCCAACTTATCTTTCTGGGATGGAGGAGTGCGTTGTAATGCCATATTAGTTAGCTACCAAGGCAGCAGCACAGGACGGTAATAAATCAAAGATAAATAAGAAATCAGGTCAATTTCTGCAAGTATCAATTATGTAGGCACGTCTACCAGGAACTCATAAGCTGACAAAGCAATAGTCGCGACAGTACACTGTGTACAGGAGTAGTCCAATTCCAAGTGATATCCAAGAGTAGTTGAATATTAAAATTTATAATCAACGTACCAGGATCTCATAAAATCTTGAGGCAGGCAGAAATTTGTTTGAGCACTTTTATGGCTGGGGTTCATTAAATAATACATCCGATGAGCCGGCGCAAGTACCAGGGTCGCATAAGTCTAAGATAGGTAGACAAAAGGCGGCACACAGAGGTGTGATCGTGTGCGTGCGGCCGCGACCGGTTTACTTGTCATGCAGATTCGTACACCGTATTCAGAGTTACTCACACAGAGTGCTGCTATGAAGTCCTTACACGCACACTATATTGTCGCGGTGACACACTTCTGGTTGCAACTCCTCGCGTTTATGCACTTCTATTTTTCTAATAGAATTAAACTGATCTTTAATTTTACTTTCGCAATTAATTTTTTGAGCGACACAGGTCTAGAGACGACTACTCGCAATCGAGGTCCGGGGGGGGTCATAATAAAAGTGTACTATCTATTATACTGTCTATATAATAGTCTGTATAATAGTGATATTTAAGATGAGTGCTAAAGAGAGTATTACACTGTTGTGAATGGTATCTTTAAAAGAACCAGAAATCTCTGAATTTGTGTCGTACTTAGTAATAATATGGCTAAATTGGCAATGCCACTTTGACATAAAAAAAAAAAACAAAGTTTAATTGTTTTACAAATAAAGCCGACATTCAGTCTGTTACTAGTTGATGGTGAAATTTAAATTCAAAAAGAAATCCTTCAAAAGAAATATTTGGTTGACGTTAAAGATTTTTAGTTTTATTAACAAATATGATTACCATGGGTATAAAGATTGTGTGCGTGGATTGTAAGTTTTATATTTATGCTGAAACAGTTGCACTCATGTATACAGAAATAATGTTACATTGTATAGTATCCATGGATTTGCAGATATTACTGCGTGACAGAGAAAGACGAGTGGTAACCACAGACTGCGGTCAGAGTGTTGAACAGAAATGTTGATCTACAGGTTTGTCCACGGTCCGTCGGGAGACATGCCACAAAAAAATATACTTTGAACGCCAGTAATTCTAGACATTCGAACAAGTAACGTATATATTTAATTGTCACTTTAGTGTCCCTCTCTTCTTCACCAACAGGACAGCTATTATTCAAGCTAATGTGGCAATGCAGGAGTTTTGTCTGTCACTGTTTACATATTAATTAATCAATGTATTTATTTAAATAAATAAGTAGGACATTTAAAGCTATTAAAAATATTTAAATCTGACTTTTCTGGACTTTCCCATATCCTTGGAATGATGCAGTGCTGTCATTGTAATAGGTTTTTTTATGACTTACACAGTATTGCATGGGCACACTATAGGACATGTGCGCCGAATGGTTCCAAAATTTCTAGAACACCCACGGCGGTATGTGTAGTATCTTATCATGACGGTGAAATTTGGTAGGCAGGTTTACTATTGCTTGAGGAAGGACACATATCACACATAGCCTACACACAGTCACAGGCAAACAAAAGCGATAGACAAAAGCTAGTACCTATTGACAGAAAACTGTGAAAAAGAATATCATCTTATTAGAATCTGTGGAAATCAACCTTGCCTTGTATTATTTAAATAAATAATAATCTCACTCCTTTCATCCCCGAAGGGGTAGGCAGAGGCGGTCTATTACTGGATATACCCAAATTTCACGAGATACATTAGACCCCTAAACGTGATAGGTGGTGAGCCCATCGCCGGACCGGGTCTATTTACACATGTCTCGAATTAATTCTGAGACCTGCGGGTTTCCTCACGATATTTTCCTTCACCGTCGAGCTAGTGATAAATATGTACGTAAGTTTTTTAAAAAACTCATTGGTACATGCCAGGATTCAACCCGAGCCTCACTGATTTTCGGGCGGCTCTTTAACCGGAAAGGCTATCACTGCTCACTGTATTATCTTGATACGCTTAATTCATTATATCCCTCCTAAAATTGTCTTCAATTAACAAACTATTATAGTGATGGCATCTCGAATCTACGATATATACTCGTACATAATAAGTGTAAAAGACATTATCGCAAAATCATTACGACTCCAATACTAATCTCGATCACATCTTCATCTAAACTGGTGTAGTTTCACCTTAAGCTGAAAAAAACTAGTAAATGAGCTTTTGATGACTACTGCTAATGATAGTTGCGTATAGTGCTTATAGGTATATTATGTTTATTTGAGAAACGTTGTACAGCGTACTTACTTTCATATTCATTTATTATTTTTTGTAATATTGTAGGTTTTACTTAAATCTAGCGGAATAGTTCCAGTTAATAAATTGGAGTTCCACAGGGTTCTACCTTAGGTTCACTAATTAACGTTTAAAAAAAATTTAATGAGGATATGAATTTCGAGAATTATATATTTTTGTTTGACTATATCTATGTAATTAAAATAAATATATATTTAAGGTACATGAGAGGAAATAGGGAAGACATTATTGAAACATATTTATTATGAAGTCATAGATTTATTCTGAGAGCAGTACATTTGAAATGGCAAATAATATTGGCATGCAAAGAACAAAACACTGTATCATGCAATATATTTTTTAAACATTTTACTTTTTTTTACAACGAAAACAATTCGCTTAATCCCACAGGAAAAATGAAAGTGTTTACAATATTAATGTAGAAATCATTTAAATATACTTAGCATTATGCCTGTGAGAAAACTATAAGACTAAAGTGGCACTCAAAATATAATATAAAATATAACATTCACACATTTTGTTGAGAATAAAAGTTTTAAACTATTTTAGAAATGCAGTTCTAATTGCCATAGTACTATAATTATCACAGAAATTATGATTTTGTCTAACTTATTCATCCTCTGCAAATATTTTATTCTATCTAATTATATCTTTATATACTATTTTATACCCTTTCAACATAATACACTTTTTTATTTGTATATGAAAAAAGATTTAATTGCAATAGTTATTTACAAAATTATAATACCACTCAGTCGGTACGTTTAGTACATTATTATAATTATTGATACCTATTTCTATGGAAATGAATGGAATATATATTTTTTTACATATTGAGCAAATGCATTTGGATGCTAGAAAATCTACTATAAATTCGATATAAAAAGACAAACAAAATTCGTTGACAAAAACAACAACTAAGCGATACTACATTTTTTTTTTTTTATAAACAAGCAATTCGTACATTTGTAAAACAAAATTTACTCTGAAGACAAACATGCAAAAATATTTACAGACGATAGGTTGTAATAACATGTGTTATTTTTTTTTTGAGAATCCTAAAACAAATATTCATACCAAAATGTGTTCCACTAAGGGCTGAACTTATAGTTGAGAAGATTCATTCTTAACTATCAATAAACGATTTTATCAGCTTTCTATTTGCGCCCTAATTCGTGAGTAATGACACTAAATTGAATATACAAATCCTCTTAATAAATCTCATATTTTCAGTAACTATTTACAGATTCAGTCATATATTTAACATCTATAGGAACATATATTACACTCGCTATATCATAGCTTTACTGTCCATTTGTCTATACAAGTCGTATACGACCCAGCCTTCGCTATACGTGGGTCCCTTGAGCTGGCTGACTCCCATTACCTGTGAAAGATTGCTGTTATTAGTTAAATTGACGCTTGTATTGAGTCTATGTATTTGTGGACCTGACCTCTTCGCCAAATGGTAGGTACTTCGTAGGTACTAACGAATCGAATTATCTTACAGCAGGCGTATTTACGGAGCTTCGATATTCGATATTCGACTCGGAATCAGAAAATCTGTAGAAGATGGGCTATTCAGAGATGTCGGTATCATAAACGAATGTCATATTTAACATAAGGATTCGGAAAATTTTCCGTGGTTGTCAGAAACGCCTAGAATACAGTGACAGATCGAGTGAAAATTTTTTTTACAAAACCTGAATCGAACGGAAAAGGTGTCGAGCTTCCGTGAATACGCCTGCGGATTCGTCGAGCATTAACAATGTTTTGGATTGATATAAGCAGTCGTTAGTTAGCCCTCATTGGCGGATGCTTATGTCAATTTCATATATTGTCTATCTATAAGATAATTCGATTCGTTGGTGAGTAACTGCCGTCGCCCATGGACACCTGCAACTCGAGAGTCACAAGTGCGTTTCCGACCTTTAAGGTGGGAGTAGGTACGCTCTTTTCTTGAAGGTTAAAGGTCGTATCGGTCCGGAAACACAGCAGTACAAAGCATCTTGAATAGCGCAATTCCACTGTATTTATAACGATCAATCGAGTAGGTAAATAATGTCAGATGCGGTTAGTTATTAAATAGGACTTAAAACCACATTCTCAGGTAGGTCTGGGAAGCATCCGCGCATCCGTGGTCTCTCATTGGAGATTATGGCCAACTCTTTGTAATTTATGAGGAAAGATTACGTAAGCAGTAGGCAGTTAAGGTTTAGTGATAATGTATTTAGAAGTTTTTTGGTTGATGTTTGCTTTTCTTGTTGAAGCTAAAAGTTGAGCAACAACCTTAGAAATCGATATAAGGTTTGTATACGGTGTAGAAGTTTGTTTTGCAACAGTTAGTGACAAGTTTATAAAAGTGACCCATTTTTACACGCTTTATATTTGCTTCACTTGGAAGTAAAACACTATCTAAACAAATCTGGGAAGTTAAATATACTGTCTAATTACAGATAAAAAATGTCCTCCAAAGAGGAACCATGTGGGACAGTGCCCAGAAGTCTGGCCGCATTCCCTCTCTGGATAGCTAAGCTGATTGTAAGTTATTTTAAATATATATATATATTTTCTTTGTAAATAAATGTTATTTATCTTTAGAATAACTACGAGTATGTCTAATTATGGTTGTAAATGCATGAAACTTTGAAAGTGTATGTAGTTAAGATTACTGTACAACAATTTGGTATAATCGAGCTGATCTGATGATGATGGAGCCAGGTGGACAGAGGAACTCCTCAATAGCAACTCGAAAATCCCTCGAGTTTGGGTTCATTTCATATATTTCTACGAGTTCCATACATACAAAAGTGTTTTTTTAGTTTTCTTAAACTATAATTATTTTAGGTCATTTAGTCCGTTCTGTTCTGTTCCTGATATATAGCTGTAATCACCCTAATTTCTCAATGTTGTGTTGTTTCTATATATCATAAATTATTTTTTTTACTTTACCTGTTGGTAAAACAACAGAGCTCCTAACTGCGGAGTAAGGGGGCGGCGCAGGCGTCGCCGCGGGCTTAGCTGTGTGCACTTGGTTGCCGTAACCTGGGAAAGACAAAATTATTTAATAATCACTCTACAAATGATTTAATTACCAAGTTCAGTGGATGGATTTTATCTAAACTGTTTCTAATAAGACATCATGAAACTAATATAGCAGTAGAAATAACATCAAATGAAGATACATTCGATGAACAGTTTCTCGAACTATTTTCAAAGAACTATTTCAAATCTTTAAGTAACTATCGTTCTAAAATAGGCAACAAACAAGGATTTAAAGATTAATAAACTAATAAACACATAATCTAAAATGTAAATTAAAATAACATAAAAATGCAGATTTTAATCCTTTCAAAGATACTAATTAAGCAACACCACACAGGGTAAACTTTACGACTCAACATTTTACGAAGTTATGTTAATCCTTAACTATATTTATCTGGATCTCCAAATCTTTGTGATTAATTTTATAATCTGTGGGCAGTTATTTTTTATTGTTCACGTTCTTGAAATGCCATTAGCGAACGAAACCAGGCAATATTAACACGGAAAGGTGAAAGGAAAAATGTTTAATAAATTTTCAAGTATAGTGCCGTGAAATACGTTTTGTATAAACTATAAATTTAATAAGCTCAATTGGAAATGCTTTGACTAATTAGTGGAAGTAACAAATATTAATGCTTTTGTGAAGTTGACTTTTAATTGAATTCTTTTAAAATTTTGGGCGAGGTATTCGCATTGGTATTCTTGGAACAACTAGCTCATCTAGAGCTTTGCTTAGTATAGGACCGCAGATATCAAGGAGATCAAGTTATATCTCAGATTGTCTTCAGATTTTACTCAACTGATTAAGATTGATGCATACCTAAGATTTTGAGTCAACTTATATAACAGTATCACTGTCCCATACAGTAAGTCGTTTGTTTTTGCGATGTTTCGTGATATAACAAAACAAACAAACAAATTTTAATAAAGTGGTTGTTGTATTGGCTTTTTATAAGATTCATAGTAATCCTACTAGGTATCCTACTTAATATTATAAATATTATAAACGAGAAAGTTTGTATGTTTGTTCCTTTTTCGCGCAAAAACTACTGAACGGATTTTGATGAAACTTTACAGTTATATAGCTTATACATCATAACAACACATAGGCTATATATTATCCCCGTATTCCCATGGGAACGGGAACTACCGTTCTAAACCGGGGGGCGCTGCTAGTATTTTATAGATATACTCTTATGGGAAATCAAATAAATATAATTAGTAGATAGGTATATAAACATAAGAATAAGGTTTACAAGTACTTACCAATGGAGCTATTTCTCAAGTAAGGATTTCCATATGTTGCTGAGTATCTCAGATCCACGCCAGCATTTTTGGCGTTCGGCTGAGCGTATATTGGCGTTGGTGGAGCTAAAGGAGAACAATTCATTGATAGTAATTATGTTTGATATCTCTTGGTAGTAAGTTAAATGGATGCAGTTGTATTTAGATCAGCCAAATCAATGAATAAAGAATGTTCTAGACACCATGGTCGACTTGAAGGTGTTTAACATTTATTTGTGAAAAATCACGAAAGTTATGTACCCACTAGTCTAACATAATCTGCGGTGGGCTAGCGTAGGAGATTGTGGTTCATACTTCCTCATGTGTGAGGAAATAACTTTACATCAGCAGTGCAGATTGATGATGTATCAACATTTACAAAAAAATGATCCCAAATATTACGTTTTTAACATAGGTATGGTAGAATATTCTTTGAGAATATGCAATTAAAAGTGAAACTTACTCAATATTAAATATAAAGCATTTATTTTCAAATTGACAAACATGCATAAACCTAAAAATCGGCAATACTAGACTATCAACAAAACATCATTAACATAAAACTTACTGTCACCACCGACGGGCAGTCCTAGATTGTTGATCGCATCGGTTTCGTCCTCGGACTTATTCGTTCGTTGCAAGGAGTTGTTTTGGGATGCATTGCCGGCTGACAGAGGCAACGTTGATGCCGTATCAATACTGCGAGTCAGTGAACCTTGCAGGGACCTGTATAAAATGAGGAAATTTTCACGTTTACAATAGTCAGTCACACTAAGACTACATACGCGCAACACTGTATGTGTCAAAAGATCTATTTCACTTTCAAATACACTGCGATATGTATGTAATCGCACGTCTGTAAATCGCATTTTATCGTTTCTTTAACTAAAAAGTATGACATTACGAGTATAAGACCCTGCTAATAAAAAAGTCCATTTTTAAAGTAAATACTAAAGGCGTTTTAGAGCACAATATAGTTTGTTTTGATTCCCTTAAGATATCATAAAGAACTTCTATTTTGGTCTGGTTACGTTCACGATTATAATCTGTATCGAAATATTTAGTTTCACCTTTATCACCCACCTATTGTTCGGTACTTCCAGCTGCGTTGGCGACTGAACCCTCAAATGAGGAGGCGGCGCGTACCCCTGTGGGTAGTCGTAGACATAACCACCCGGATTCTGTTACCAATTAATATTTATTATTTATACGATTGAGAAAGGTAAACAAAACAATGGACTCGATTCTAGCTGACCAGCTAAAATTCCTAGTTTTAAGTTAGCCTATCCTTCTTCTTATAATACGGACGAAAAAGGACAGAAACAAACCATAGATTGAAGAGTTAATGTAACACAGTGGTTTTTACAAACCAACTGATTTGTACCTTATGAACGTGCTTATCTGTCACTTTTATTCTTGACCTTATTACATCTTCGCTAAAATTGCTAAACACGTGTACCTATTTGATTAAGATGTGAATGGGTTCTTAAGGTTCAATTTTGTTATTTTGACATTTGTGACATTATAAATAAATATTCCGCTTATTTCTGTCCCTTTCTTTTCCAAGGCGGTGGAAAAGAAAAGAGCTAACTTAAAATTAGGTAATTTAGCTGGTCAGCCAGAATCGAGTCCATTGTATGGGTAAGAAGGTTAGTAGAATACATAAGAATTTCGAAAATGTTCTTCATCATGTTGCCTGCCTACAATAAAAAACTATTTATACCTAAAACCTATTATAAATGTTTTGATAAAGCTCGTTTTGAATAACCAAAACAAGAACAAAATACCAACCTTAAAATAAGGATCACTGTATGTCGGATCGGAATAATCGTTGCTGTATCGAAACTGCATCAGTGGATCGTCATGTCGAATGTTGGGCATAGGCACTGGACCGGCCAGTGGGAGACCAGCTGGAGCTTTGGTATCAGACCGATCAGAGCTGGTGTAATCCTGATGGATAAAAAAGACAGTTATAGAAAAAAAAGTTAAACTGTAGTTCAAGTATCTCAGGCGGGAATGAGAAGAATAAAGAATAAAACGTAACATTAGTAACCATTTCACATCTAAATCTATACTAATATTATAAAGATGATCGATTTGTATTTTTGGATTTTTGTCTGTTTGTTACGAATAAACTCAAAAACTACTGGACCGATTAAAAAAATACTGTTCACCAATGGAAAGCTACAATATCCATGACTAACATAGTCTCTATTTTAGTCCTGTGTTCCCACGGGAACGGGAACTACACGGGTGAAGCCTCTCAGAACCGCTAGTAATTTATATAGACTTAACTACTAAAGTGGCCACAAGAAAGAATAGATCCTAAATAATTACCAGTTCATAAGTCCCGTCGCTTTGTGGTAACTGCAACTTCAAATCGCTTATATTAGAACTCCTATCACTCTCTTTGTACATGTCACCGGTCATCGCAACGTCTGGCTTCTCATTAATATGCTGCTTCTTCCTCCGTCGTCTATGGCAGATCACCACGAGAATGATGAAGGCAGAAAACATGATTATGCCAGAAGTCACGCCAATTAGAATTATAAACAGTGGGAGGGTTTCTGAAACAAAGTATAAAATCAGAATATTCTGTCAAGTTAATAAATGTTTATCAGTTGTTTGCAATAAAAAGTCATCTGAATATAACAATATCTAACGCTTATGTCTGAGCTACTTCGATTCTGCAGTAGCGCGTGTTGTTTTCACTTAATTCATAGTGTGGCAAGCCGTCTCTGTCGTAAGTTTTAATAAAAACGAATAATCATTGAAAGAACTGTGCACTTTAAGTAAAGATTTTTATAGAAATTAATACTCACTCAACGGTTTTAGATTTATAGCAGCGTTAGCGTTTCCATATTCATTGGTTACACTGCAATTGTACATGCCATAATGTTTAGATTGGCTTGACCTAATCACAAGACTAGATTTGACGATTCCATCTGGCAGCGTTTCTTCTAATGTTGCGTAGTCCTAAAATAAGAATTCAGTTAAAGCTTAAAATTTCTAGAGCTTATCTATTCCAATAAAAATCTGTTGCCGCATTTATCAAAAATCATCACTTGAGAGCGGCTCTACCGATTTTTTAGATTTTTTTTGTTGTATTCGTAATGTTAAGATTACGAAATAGAATTATTTATTTTGCTGACTGCGGCGAAGCCAAAAATGGTGGGTTATGAAATCAGTAGCTTCTTAATATTCATTGTTGATTAAATCTCGCTTTTATATTAAAAATGCAAAAGTTTCAATACACCCTTACTATTAAACAATCGCAAACATAATTGACTTACTGGATCCTGAATAACACTAATTTCTCGACCTTCGAAGTACCATCTGATGTCATCGGGCTTTGGTACTGATAATGCAGCACATTCTATCCTCACGCTGTCTCCTTCAGAGCCAAACTGAGTCCTATTTGACAGGATTTTTGGAGCACCTAAAGAGGATTTAAATTAAATAATAAATTTTACAAATTCCTAAGTTATTGTATTGGTATTGCTTATTTTCAAATTAGTATCTTCTATTTCTCCATTATTAACTTAAATTAGTAATGATCCTTTTGTTTTCTCAAAGGCCTTTAAATATTGTATTTCGTTTGTCTGATGAATTTTACCTTTAATAAATATTATGGCTTCACTTTCAATCTCCTGGTAGCCTGCAACCGTAGCTTTGCAGATGTATCTTCCAGCTGTGTCGTTTTTCACATGCACTTTTAAGTTGGGAGCCTTCCCCTTAACCTGCTGGAAGGTATGGGACGTTCATATAAAATAATTTCCACTTAAGTAGACCTCAATTTTAAATTCTACGGTTCAGTTTTGGGTGATGCTTTAAACATTATTTACCTACAATAGATATCTTATAGATCTCTGTAAAATTTCTAGAAAAATATAAGAATTAGATACATTACAACAAACATTGTATCAAACTATGGCATGCAAATAAAAAAAATGATATTTGAAGTCTCATAAGTTTTGACTAAACTATTGAAATATGAAAACGATAGTATGTTAAAAAACCTAAAGTTAATGATGATAATTGAGATGATGAAGATAATTCGAGCATGGTAGTCACTTACCCCGATGCGGCCTGGCTCGTGGAACAACCAACGAATTTCTGGTTTCGGCTGGCCGTCTACGTCACAGCTCAGGGTAACGGTGGATCCAACCACAGCTTCTACGTTCTGTGGTCGAGTTCTAAACGATGGAGGGTCTAGGAGAAGATAAAGTATTGAAATTTATGTTTCTAATCTAGGAATGACTTTGTGTTGGAGTTTATTACTTGGCGTTACTTCAATTACCATGATTGAGTTTATAATTACAAAAAATACCTTATAATTCTATTGTCTTGAATTTCTGGGGCTATAGCTAAAATATCTGTAGATAAACCTTTAAGAAAACTTTTGATTGCAAGTTTCGTTTGCCAGATTTCAAGCTGTATAGTGTATATACTTACATGTTACTGCCAAAGTCAATGAATCCTCATTTTTTCCAACAGAATTGCTGACCTCACATTTTATTTTGGCTTGATTATGTTTCCGGGATACGTTGAAAATAATCTGTAAGGAAATATATAAGATTATTTTTTCATCCTTTACACCTATTTCAACATTTTTCTTTATTATTTGTATCAGTTCCATCTATCCTAATATTATCTAGGAGAAATCAGTATAATGGTAAGACTTATACTATCTTGACCATTATACTATCTTTCTTGTATTCTATTTGATTTTTTCACAATACACAGTTTTTATATAGCATTGTACAATAAATTAACTAAATTTTAATGTTTTCCTAAGGTTCAGCCTTGCGTAAACAACAAAATGCACCACATTTAAATGAAATCCTTTATTTGCAAGAACCAAAAAAAAACACAATTTACATTTTAGTTAAAAACGGATAAACTGGATAATCTGTTTATACCTGCGGAGCACCTCGGACAAGCTTAGTGAAACGGTGGCAGTTTGTAAAGTGGATTGTGAATTACTGGGGAGAACTAACAAAACAAAACTTGAAACAATAAAAGCGTGACCTTATAGGCTTGAAAATAATCCTAAGTATTCCAAAAATTTTAGTTACATAGCTTTTGTCCCTGATTTTACGATTGATCGATTCAATGATTTAGTCGGGAAAAAAATAAGAAACAGAAAGGTCTTTCGCGTTTTAGATAACAAGCTTCTGTCCGTGATTTTATCCGCCTTCTAGAATGAAAAGTAGTCTATATTTTTCCGATCCTTGCAGAACTTCATCAGGACCGATTCAGTGGTTTAGTCATGAAATTGATACAAAACAGGCATTAGACGCTTTGGCTTTTGGATTTGATTCTAACTCACCATTTCGTTAGTGTAGTCTCCGATGACAGGGTTGTCATTTATATACCATCTGTAAACTTGGGGTGTGGGGTTGGCGTCGACGTCACATTTGAATCTGGCTTCGATACCTTCTGGGACTTTGTCCACTCCAGATTTGATAGAAATATTCACTTTTGGAGTGTATTTTACCTGTAACAACCACGATAATTATACAAGAGTGTACTACTGGAGATAAATAAACCAACCTAGGTACTAGAAACGTGATTGGGGAACAAAGAACACCTGGAGAAGACAACTGCAATGAAGTGTCATGACATGAGATTAAAAAGAGCTGCCCTTGGGTTTCTAGCTGGTTCTTCTCGGGGTACTGCATTTGGAACCGGTAACTCGGTTGATAGTATTCATGACCACATTTTATTAAAACGGAATGAACGAATGGATTTATTTAATCAATAAATACAAAAATGACCACCTATAAACGGTTTTTGTTTTAATAATTGAATGATCGGCTTGTATTGTTCTCGATAATTAAATTTGTATGCATAAAGTGAACTAATTATAAAGCGAAACGAATAATTATTTGTTAATTAATTATTTAACGACCTGATAATAAAGTTAATTATAAATACAACATTCATGTAAATAACTGACAAATTGAGGACATCTATGAGACATCAGATCTATACTAAGTTATTTTGTGTATGTTTAAGGCAAAGTTTATCCAACAAGATATTAACATGAATGTCCAAGTCAACACAGCAGTATTTTAATATAAAAAATAACACATTGTTATAATTTACAAAAGAAGCTGCATTTTAAAATAATAATTGACAGTTAACACTCCTTCGTTTTCTCAGAAGTCTGAAAATCTACCGATCGAATATATTTTATGTCTAGAAGGATCCTCTTTTCACGAATTAAGGTTTGAACAACACACTGGTAAAAAGTAGGTTCTTCCAGGAATGGAATATATCTTCCAACCCCTTGATGGATAAGTAGTAAGCCATCACTTTCATCTCCGTAAAGAAACGAATCAGGAAATATTTCATTGTCTTGGACACGCTCTGTACCCGATGTCAAAATAATAAAAATATAAATGTTTTAATGAATGTAGAGGCTTATAGGAAGTCATTGTAACTGCAACCCCGTGAAATGTATAATTGAGAAAAATAAAGGTCAAGAAACTCTTTAACACATTATTCTTTTAAACAATCAATACTACGCAAACTACAAGTAACATATAATATGGTTTTAGTGATGTGCTGAGGTAGAGAATACTAATATAATATTAAATTGTCTAACACAATTCACACACGGTTATTTAGTCCCAAACTAGGCAGGGCCTGTACTATGGATACTAAACACCTAATAAACATACTTAAATAAATATTAAAACGACCAGACACGAAGCTAACAGATATGCACACAAATGTTGGCCCCGTGCGGGGATCAAACCCGCGACCTCCGACTCAGAAGACAAGGTCACCAGCAACTGAGCTAACATGCCCATCGAAAATTGACACTCGAGAGAAAATTTACACCGAACATGTATTTAGTATGTAGCCTCACAGCTGTCCAATACTAACCTCTATATGAACAGTCGCCATCCTGTAAGCTCTGTCGGCGGTATTCTGCGCCTGACACGTTATTGTCTGGTTGTGGTGCTCTTTGGTCGGTACCAACCGCAACACCGAACTGCGACAGTCAGATTTAGGTACACTGTTAATTCAATTAATATGTCGAACACCGCGCGGTTCCAATGCGCACAGTAACAATTAAATATCAATTGTGTTTTATTTATTTGCTTAAGAGGTTAAGGATAGAGATATTGTTTGAGGTTAAATGAGAAAAGAGTCCTTAACTCTTTTCGGTATAGTCAAAGTCAAAATGTTATTCAAAGGGGAATTTTAGGGACTTATAAGTCCACTTATAGAAAGTTATTTCTACTCCCACGGCTTCAGCATTTATGGTGGAGGAAATCTGTTCTAAGCATCATTATGCAATGCCATTAACCAAAACGACATTTTGCAAAGCACTTGTTTAACATGAGTTTTGGAACATATTTTCAGGCAAATTCAAATTGTAGTTAGTACTATAGTCAACTTTTTAATAAAATACAAATTTCCCGAAATTGTATACTGAAAATAGTAAATTTGTTTCAAGATGACTAATCGTACGTTTTTTTATTATTTCGTAATATATTCTATTCAGATATTCTACTGTTTTATTTAGCTCTTCTTTAGTCTTACCTAGTTGTAGTTCTGTGTCCATCTGGAAGCTCCTTAATGGTATCTTCTACGTTCTTCTTGATAACATTCTGGTTGCCATCTACCCAAGTTATCTAGACAACATAAAAAAAAAATATAGATCGTAGCCTATGTAGCGACACCTAGCGGTACTGCCTAGAACGAACAAAAGCGTTAAAGACGGCAAAGTTCTAAACCGCGCTATCGAAGTTTTCTAACGAGTTTGTATAAATACAACATCAACCGTCGTCGGACCACGATCCCCAGGCACGATCACCTCGCCTGGCGGAAGATCTTGCCTTTTCACGATGGAGGAGCATTCCATCTTAGCTCCTACTCGATATAAGGCAAATAAAAAAAAATGTCTTACAAACACATAATAATTAGTCGTCTAACTGTCAGACTTTCAATCTATGCTAGGGCCTGACATGGCTTAACAATTTGCTCATACACATCCAAATTCAAACTCAATACAATAACATATAATAGCGAACACGATAATTTATCAATAAAGAAAGATTGATAACCAATTTTCATCATCGTTAACGAGGAAGACATAATAAGGTTGAATTGATTCATCATTAAATTACATGGTTTTTTCTGTACTTAATTGTAATATTCCCATAGATCTCTTATGATCAATTTTGCTGTGAGCTTGAGCAGTGATATGTAAGTAAAAATACATACACAAAAACACGTATGTTGTATGGTACCTTTACCATACAACATACGTGTTTTTATGTGTTTTATTATGTACACGGAAACCTTTGTGCTCGGTCTCATTTGGCCGATTTTTGTTATTATTGGACTACTAGGCATATCTACTGGTTTCCAAGTCGATGTATACCACAATAACCAGTCGCAACCACGGTTCGAAAACTCGAATCAGCTCATTATCGAGTTCCGATAGTATCTCATTACTTTTGGGAATTTAAGTGGAAAAAGTTTCGATTTCGTATGTAATTTGTAATGCCGTGCGTTCGAATTATACGGATAAATGTACGGTACTTTCGGGGTATTAAATCTCTTGCGTTTTTCTGTCTTCCTGTCTGCACAATTTTGTAGAAAGTAATAAATAATGCATCTTGCAAAACTTACAAAAAAACCGATTACCACAGTTTTTTGCAGAATTAGTCTAAAGATATATCGTAAATGAATGCATGAAATGTAAGGATAAGTAAGTAAAAACTTGATTGACTGACTGACTCATCTACTGATCGAAGCTAAAGACTTGGCATTAGAATAGTGTATCCTTTTAAAATTCCAACGGGAACGTGACAAAACGGCGCATTGTAGTCTACATCAATGCTAATATTATGAAGAGGAAAGATTGGTACTGTTGTATGTTTGTATCTTTGTTACAAACAAACTACTAGACCGATTTTAAAAATTCCTTCACCAATGGAAAGCTAAAAGATCCCTGAGTAACATAGGCTTATTCCCGTATTCTCACGGGAACGGGAACTATCGGGTGAAACCGCGCAGAATTGCTAGTATTCTATAAAAAGAGAAAACTTGTTTGAATGACTTGGAATTTACGAAATTTTTCAAAATTTTCTCGGGAACGGGAAAAACGAGGCCTTCTAGTGTTGTATATAATTTAACTTTTTTAAATTCTCGTAAGTAGAGGAACAAGAATAATTACCTCAGCGGCAGGTTTTCCGCCAACGGAAACACATTCAATATCTACAGGCTGCTCCTCTGTGGCGTCTATGAAAGCCCCCTGTATAATGCGAGGGGGGTCTGGAGCCACTATCACTGTCAGCTGGGCGTATCGGGACCGGATTGGCGGTTCTCCTATTAAAAATATATATATATGATAGACAATCACAAATGGTCACAATTGGTTACTTATTCCCAAACTATTATTCCTGTTAGGGGTACAAAATCACTGGTACATAAATAAGTACATTAAACACGGAGACATGAAACCATGTTCATGCCAACAAAAAGTCCCAACCGGGAATCGAACCCGTGACCTCTAACTTAGATAACAAGGTATCTGCTAACTGAGCCAACAGGCCCTTGATTTGTAATACAAATATCTATGTTATTAATAAAACTTTGTATTATAATAGACAAGTCATGATGTGTCATAAAATTTTATGGTACTTTTCATTTCACCGTCGAGCGAATTCGCAACAAAAATACTTAGTAGGTATTTAAAATCAAATCGTGCCGACTCGCCCCATCGTGCTAGTTGTTTTGACGACAGATGACGAACAACTCATCGCACATTTTAATGGAAATTAATGCAAAATAACGTTTAATTTAAAAAGCCTAATAATTAGGTAAGTACATTAATAGCTTCGACTAACCATTCAACCCTGAGCTGACTTGGCACTGGTATTGACCATCATCTTCTAGAGTCACGTCCCTGATGTCCAAGGAGTAGTCTCCTGCAACAAAAAATTTAATTAACAAAACGAAAAATAAAATCACTTATATAAAATTGTGTGAATCAAGTACATTAATTAGAAGAAACAAAAAATTCGACTAACTGTGATTATATATGTAGCAATATTACATGTGATAACCAAATAAACAAAATTCATTCTGAGTTATGTTTAACCCTGCATCTATATTAATATTATAAAGAAGAAAGATTTGTACGTTTGTAACGAATAAACTCAAAAACTACTGAACCGATTTTAAAAATTATATGTCTCTCTCACTCAACGATATTGTAGCTTTCAATATAGTTGAGTAACATAGGCTATATTCTTTCTCCATCAAGATGGCCCGACCAAATTAAAGACTCATCCAAGTTCTACACGATTGTGAGAGACGCGTAGGACAGAAACCGGTGAAGGCAGATCACCTAATCCAAATGCGACCCTAATGCTGACCACGATCCTCAGACATGAGGGACCGACCCCAGAAAGAGAGAGAGATGCCCACGGGAACGGGATGTATAGGTACGCGGATGAAACCGCGCAGAACCGCTAGTCATAAATAAAGCAGCGTATATTTTTTTAAATGTTTCGTCACCGTCACATTTCCTTACACATTTCATCTTCAGAAACATTCGGCCTAGAATATTATTAGTATCCACGCAACTGAGTCAGTGACCTGCGTAACGGTGTTGATTGTTCGACGCGTATGCGAAATGTGGTCTCAAGGCCGATGAGAAATGCCATCCAAAACAATGGTGGGATCGCAAAAATGGTTCAGTAGTTAAGCGTAACGTTTACTGCAAACCGTGAGAGCTAATGAGGTATTCGCATTGTGTAAGGCGCATCTGCAAGCACTTTGCATCTGGATATTGCTACATCCATATTTTTTAAGAAACTAGGGCCTTATTGTATATTTATAATTTTAATAGTAATCTTGACATTTGTTACGCGATTAGTGCTTGTTCTTCTTTCGCTGGCTGTATTTACAGATGTACGGAAGAAGCAATGTATCTAAAAATGAAGACGATTGCGTTTACAATTATAATATAGAAAATAAGGATAGATGTTATTATAGACTAGCAGCGCCCCGCGGTTTCACCCGCGTATTTCCCGTTCCCGTCTGAATACGGGGATAAAATATAGCCTATGTGTTATTCTGATGTATAATCTATATAATTGGAAAGTTTCATCAAAATCCGTACAGTAGTTTTTGCGTGAAAGAGGAACAAACATACATCCAGACATCCATCTTCTTCCATCCAACTTCCATTCACTAACTGACAGCGCTAAATACCTATTGCTTAACTTGTGTGACTGTTACAAATATACGGGCATCTGCGCCACATAAATAAACTATTGGTATATTTTCAGACTCCGCACTTAGCTCGGAAGGGAATCGTTGGGCATTTGTTTTGACAGTGTTGTACTGGATAAGGCACTAATTTTTTGGATCTAGTGTTTCGTCTTTCGACCCAGTGCCACGATAGGGTGAGTGGTTGAAAATTGGCACATTCAGATGCACTCTGGTCACGTTGAAAGGTCTGGACCTAGTGCCACTGTGCCAAACCCTGGATATTTAATATGCATGCAATAAATATTTTTGAATTTTGAATTGGTATATACCTTATAATATTATATACAAAACTTATAAAGATGTATACCTAGCTGGTGACAGGAGGTTTTGGTATGTTGGCGATAATCTCTGGAAATACAGAACCGATTTTGAAAATTCTTTTACTAATAGGAAGTTCGTTCAGAATTCGTCCAAAAAAAAATAGCACCGCTTTACAGCTTACCTACTGATACACTTAAACCAAAACATCGAGGTTGGGTCGCTTATTCCGTCATCACCGGCCTCGTTGACAGATCCGATTTGCACTCTTAAGATGATTTACACTCATGCTCAGTAACCTTCTAACAATTTAAAGACTTGTAACCATTTAATTTTTACCGTAAGACTTGAGTTCGTTAATTGTTTTACACTTTTTTCAGGTTTCTGGAACGCGACGAAGGATTGATACCCACTGTACAAATTTAGCCCTAAAATTGGGACGTTCCTCTAACAACTAGGTTAGGATGAGACTAGAGTTACTCTTTAAATATTCACTTCAGTCTTTCTTTACTCCGTAACATTGTTTACGAGGAAAGACCCTTTTATTTATTTCACTTAAGTACATCTACGAATATCTAACGGAAGGGACCTTTGTTATTCTGTGAAATGGAATTCGACTTTTGTGATTTAAAACCAATAGTATTCGTTTTGAAGTTTGCTAGTTCTCGTATTGAAAATTATGGCTTCAGAATGCTATCGTTGTGGAGAAGATCCATTACGGCGATGTGAGTGTGTAATGTGAATACATTAGGATCATGAGTGTTCGCCTGTGCTTTTGCTATCATGTTAGGATGTGCTGCAAGAAATCTGCCCCAATCGTAATGGTTTTTGTTTGTTGAAAATATGCTCGCAAAAGAACTATATTCTGAAACTAGCATCCCTCTACTAATACTTGTGACCTGAGACTTCTGGGTTAGTGCTTCAAAAGGCACGTTAAACCGTTGCATTCAGTGTACCTACGCTCTATTTGGCTTCGTGGTCAATTGCCTAACTAAGTACGTCATCTCATCCGCTATTAGCTCAACAGTGACATTTTTATGATAACGAAGATGAATTGTTTAATGAGGTCTTTTACCACTTCTCTCATTTCGTTTTTAATTTTCAGTTACTGCGAGAGCATTTGGCTTCTTTTCAGCTTTTAAAGTAGGTACATGGAATAAACTTTTCAGTTTTTACCAACGCGATGACAAGCAGCTAAAACAGGTGCCCAACCTTAATCCCACTTAAAACGAGTCTACCGTCCGAAATAAAAAGCACATTGCTTTGTACGGACTAGTGATGGGATATAACGTTTAAAAATATTACGCGAACTAAATCACATGTTAGGAAGGGACTTTTACTGTAACTGTTGTAGACTTACAGTAGGCACCTATATTTGGAGATTACATAACTATACAGTCTTTACTTACAAAATTCTATCTTAGGTACCTTTTTCGATTTTTTTTAAATATCATTATCTTCTAACCCCAAGATTGTTATTTAAATAATAATTTGACTATATCGGTAAAATAAATGGATTTATGTTTCAATAATTTCAATCCCAAAAAAATAAGGTACCTAATAATAAAAAATCTAATTTCTTTAGCAATCCTTTTTTATAACACCAGCGTTCCAGTCAAATAACAAAAGAAATGCAATTGTTTTAAAACGTTTACGCTCAAAACTCCAACCGTCGTGTCTTTAAATTGAAATCAAATACTTAATTTTATTCGCTATATTTCTCTATTATCAGAATATTGGCAGATAAAATATCGACACCTAACCATCACTACTGTGGCAGCGTACGTAGTTTACCTAAATATTTCTTTACGCTACATTTTACACGGCGAGTTTTTGAGAAATAGTTTTGAGTGTGTTTTTATTTTTGAAGTCATGGCTAACACGCGGAACGTCGTTGACCGCACTGTTATTTTGTTACATGCAATAAAAATAACATATAAATAGATGTACGAAAAAACTGTACTAGTATTTATTGTATTATGTTTATCTATTATCTACGATAAGCATTTATTTTGCCGAGGCAGGGCTTTTGCGTTGTGGAAGTTTTCCGACGTAGAAGTTTTGGAATATCTCGACGTTTTGTCAAATAGAAGTTGAAGATTTTGGGTTTTCAATTCGGCGTGTGATTCTATTATAGGTCTGCATTATTTGAAAAAAAAAAACGATTTATTCGATTACCGGTTCGTAGACAGAACAGGAATAGCATTTGTCCTTCAACCTCCTACTGCTTGACTACATACCTACCTTAATAACTTTAAGCCAAATAATGATTTTTCATTATAATTACTATTTATGTAAATTGTTAAAATAAAATAAAATGTTCAATGATTTACAAAACTTTTACGTCGCAAAACGTCAACATCGCAAACTTTTCTAATAAGAAGATTCACCGTTTACACAGTTAAGACTTTTTAAAGATAGAAGCAGCACTAACCTTCTTCGTCGCTTCCGATCATGGAGTACCGGTCGTACCCGCTCAGGTTTCGATGGGTACCGAGGCCGAAGTCGTCCTTCGTCCATTGCAGTGTACCCACTTTGTTCTCTACTCGGCAGGGGAGTGTCACTCTCGAGCCGACGATGGCACTCTAGAGGAAGAAGAATTATATATTAACATATTTTCTTCATGATGCTGTGCTGTGATATGCTTTAGTATTCTGGATGTCGATATTAAAAATCAAAAAACTGAAAGAGAAGTCATAAATAGTGTCAACTTGTTTATTGTCGTTATGGCAACAAAGTACAGACTAACAGCAATATAGGTACTTTATCCGTTTACGTACATATCTAAATAGCGAATATTTATCTCTTCATTAACAGATAAAACTTTGAATTCTATCAGCACACTTACCACCTAAGTTTAATAATACAAGTCGATCGAGCATTATGCCACCTACTTATATTAAAATTTATTAAAATTATATTATATTTTTAAATTTTCTCGCCTATTACATCTACGGCAGTCAGTTTCCCCACGACAAATCATCCCTTCAAATAAACCTAAAAGTGAAAGTACCAACATATTGTATAGCTAAAAATAAAGTATACGCCTTATCACCGGCAGGGTTGGCGGTGGTATTCTATCTCTGAAATCACTTTCCACTTTATTTTTAGATCCGTAAACGTGAGAGGTGGTGAGCGCATCGCCGGACTGGGGTGGTATTACACATGTCTCGGAATAAATTCTGGGGTTTGTGGGTTGTCGAGCTAGAGGTAGATAATTATAATAAATTGTGAGGTAGTTGACAGCATCGAAATTATATTGCGACAAGTCATTCATTAAAAAGAATATCCCAAAACACAAAACACCTTTATACATGTATTTCGGTTTTCAATTTACAGTTACAGCAAATTTAAAAATAATAAAACAATCAAAAAAAGTGTTACAATTGAGTACTAGAAACTATGACGTCACACCTTGCTATTTCAGTACATTTTCCATAGTAATATTGTTTTTTTAATAATTAATTAAAATTACTAGGCAGGACACTATACCCTATTGTGGGGTACAATTTACACACGATTATTCAGTCTCAAACTAGGCAGTGCCTGTACTATGGGTACTAAACAACTGATTGACATACATAAATAAATATTAAACGACCAGACACGAAGCCAACGTTCACGTACACAAATGTTGGCCCCGAGTGGGGATCGAACCCGCGACCTTCGAATCAATGCCGACGAATGTTGAAAAGTTATTGGTACTAGTCCTGACTAGAATCGAATCAGCCTATCTAACATAAGAGCCACGACAAACTTTTATGGACACTTGTCTCGTGCATTTATCTTTTATTCAGAGGGAAAACTGTACATAGAATTTTGACATGTCAGCCCGACTGGTCCTCATAATTGGGAGACGAACTTTCTTTTAACATACATACCTTTTTTTTAATTATAAACCTTTATTGTTCACTTACACAGTGAACAATAAAGGTTTACTTAATTAATATCTTATAAATAAGGAGGTTAGATCCAACAGTGTATCCATTTCAGATGTACAACAATATTATAACATTTAATTAAACATTTTAAAATTGATTTAACAATTCACATCAAATATATAGAAGAAATTAACATTCTACTAATATTATAAACGTGAAAGTTGGTATATAAGGGTGTTTGTTACTGTTTCACGCAAAAACTACTGAACGGATTTTGATGAGACTACAGTTATAGGTATAGCTTATACATCAGAATAACATATAGGCTATGTTTTATCCCCTTATTCCCACGGGAACGGGTACTACGCGAGTGAAACCACAGAGCGCTCCTATAATTCAAACATAAAATAGTGGTTTACGCGAAGCTAAATAAATATTACAACTCATGACCACTATGCTAGGCGTTCGCCACTTGTTAATGTATTATAAAATAAAAATACGCTTAAAAATTGTACCTACTCGTATTCTAGTAATATAATGCAAATATGCCTGTTTAGCAATTCCTCGTAAAGCTACTTCATTTCACACTTAAGGGTCGTGTCCCACTGCTAGCGAGAAAGCGACAAAAAACGGGTAAAGTAATATATTAATACTAGTCAAGTAATGTGGCCGATTCTGCTTTACACCGACTAAACTTATTTTACTTTAGTCTTGTCTTTGTCATACCACATAAAAAGAAAAGGGATAGAAGATAACCGTGACTTCTTTACTTATGCACTAAACACGTTATGAAATACCTTAGTTGACAGGACTAATTTTAATTTGACAGGACGAAATATCACTCGTCTCTTTTCTTTTCTAGGAGAAAGAAAATGACACGAGTAAACTAAAATAAGTTTAGTCGCTGTTAAGCAGAATCAAGACAGAAGATAATCCTATTGTATCGAGATCTGAGGCGTAACGGAATCTCTTAAGATTCCATGCCAATAAAAAATACTTTGATAGTTGATTATTTGCATTGTAAGTCAAGACTCTTTTAACTCTTGTTCCATTACTTAATTAAAACTACAAAGACTATCAAAATGCATATCATAAGCAATTCTCTTAGGCGTTCTTCTCTCGCTCGAAGGAGATACGTGAGTGTTGGTGGAAGACTACCCTAATTTTGAATGAAAGGGGATGATTCTCTACTAAGCGAGGTACATAAACACCTCGACTTAGGGACGCCCTATTCATGTTAGGTTTTTAACTTATATTTGGAATCCTGTAACTGAAACTCTATAATAATAAATTGTGGGACACAATTTCACACACGGTTATTTAGTCCCAAACTAGGCAGAGCCTGTACCATAGGTACTAAACAACTGATAGACATACATAAATAAATATTAAACGACCAGACGCGAAGCCAACAGACATGTTCATGCACACAAATGTGGGCCCCGAGCGGGGATCGAACCTGCGACCTCCGACTCAGAAGGCAGGGTCACTACCAACTGAGCCAACGGGCCCGTCAAAATAATATAATATAACCTAGAGAGAGTTAAGGTAGCTACACAACTACACAACTCAACCTAAATACTCCATCTGGTCACTAGCAACCGCAGTTTGTACGCAGTGTGGTGGTGCCTTAAGAGTAATAAAACAAAGAACACCAAAAGATGTGAAACAAGATACAAAGATAATGGTTCGGAAAATCTTTTCTCTTCAAATTTATTCCAACAGCATTTAATTTTTATGTCAGATTGTGGAAGCATCGAACAAAATGGCGCACTACGCCAGAACAAAATACCTATGCAAATGAACTAAATAATTTTAAATTCAAATTAATACTGCTAACGCCATGTCTTAAGGCGTGGGGGCAGAGCGGTAGGCTGGATATTAACTATGTTATTTAGTAAAAATACATACATATAGGCGGTATCGTTTACGTTCAGGGGTACCTACTGCTAAAAAGTTTAATATCTGTAAAAATATATCAATATTCAAAAAAGGGGTATCCTTGAGTTGGTTGCTGGTTCTTCTCGGCGTATTTGGAACCAGCCACTCGTCAATGGAGATAGCCAATTTCCATGGACGAGTTAAAAGTCCATTGTTATCAGATATTGACGTTTCTAAATCTATTTTTTGACCTACAGAAATACATGAATTTAGATTTGATTACATATTTAATATATATTAATAATATTTTTTTTGTAAATGAATGTGAAATCATGCGTTCCTTATTCACTTTTTGTTCCTTATTAGTTATTTTCTGACCATTGCCCGTTTTGATCCAGTTTATTTCTGTTCTCATTTGATTTCCGTTTCCAGGTTTCTTTTTCAGACACCTTCACCGTTTAACCCATAACAACTCACCAAGGCTTCTCAGCAATGGAGTAAATGGTTTAAGAACGCATAGAAGACAAACAAAGAGACATTAATTTTTATTTACATAGATTCGATTTGTGATACATTGAAGTTCTGCACATAATAACAGCTTCTGTGACATTGACTTCCAGATAAATCTATGCAAAATTGTAAATGAAATATCATTGCGACAGATCAAAAATATACGAGATCAAAATAATGCGTTGGATCAATAAACTAAGTAACAAAAAAATATGATCGACCGCTATATCTTATCACTTGTAAGCAACGAACCTCATACTGGGTGTTGACATTAATAAACAGACGAACAAACTGTTAAGTTTTATATTAATTAGACACAGACGCCTGCTGACATTGTAGGTACAAGGTAGACACAGGGTGTGATAAAGTTAAATTAGGTAGTTTGGTGTAAATTTTATCCACCTCAGCAAAGCACTAAAACCATGTAACTTGTAGGTACTTAGTATAATATTGATACTTTAAAAGAATAATGTGTTGAGGAATTTCTTGCCCCCCTCTGCTTCTCCTCGACTATACATACCGAAGCGGTGGAGTCGCAATGACTTTCAATAAGAGGACTTTTAAGCCCCTACATTGAATAAAAACATAGATTGATAAAAAATACTTTGACTTTAGAAGTTAAGAGAACGAGAAATTGAGAAAAAAAAATTAAAACCCAAAAACTTCAATTGCAATGTGTGTACAACGTTACTATCCTTCTCTTGCAATCGGGTAAAAGTGTAGCCTATCAATCCAGAAATGATCACGGAAACCAACTTCACGCCCGTCACAATCTGTCAAACCGTTGGTCACAAACAAAAATGTCGGCCATTTTCTTTTTGGGACGTCACCAACCTAGTGTCAGACCCACAACTAAAATCGAACTACACCTAAATTTTTAACATAATAATCTATAAGTAGGTATATACTAGTATGTATAAAATTATAATCTGACTGATTGGTGATATATCAACGCACAGCCTAAACCGCTGGATCTAGAGACTTGACATTTTGCACATAGATAGCTTATACATTGTAGGCATCCACTAAGAAGGATTTTGAAAATTCTATCCCTAAGGGAGTGAAATAAACGTGCGCGAGCGAAGCCGCGGGTAAAAGTTAGTAAATTTATATACCTACTCACATAACATCATTTATAGTCCTAGTTCAGTCGGGTAAAATAGCTTAAACTTATTTGCATTAAATTTCATTACTTTTCTAAAAATGCGACCGCCCTTGACTTTGTGTTTTCAACTAACTTTATGATCAACTTTCAACTTTATGGGCACATAATAAAACCCAATTTTAAACGCCTATATTTTGACGCACACCTCTGCGTTTGACGTGCGAGTTTGAGTCACTCTTTGTATTGCCTAAAAGGCTCAAACTAGACTACTACTAGACTACTATGTTAAACCCAAAATTCAAATTGGTAATGTTCATTTTCTCTGTATTGCAAAATATTTCCATTCCAACAGTTAATATTTTCATATAAAATAGAACCCCAAAAAGTACACAATGACATTTATAAACCATAATTGGATCATCATGTATACAATAAACATATGTAAAACAAGATTTAGATAATCTCTAATACATATTCATAGCAACATCGCGCGGTAAACTCATAAATAAGTAATAATGTTTATAAAATGACTTTGCGAATATTAAAACTACAACTTTAGCTATTAATTTCTAAATGGAGCATTTCATTAGTTTCTAAAACCATTTTACGGTTTTACGTCACAAAAGAGCTTGATCATAAACCACTAAATAGACAAATTAATACTAGAGGTGTCCAGAGGTAACAAAACGCCAGTCGAATAGAAATACAAATCTATAGGATTGACATAAGCGTTCGACAAGTCATGCGCGTGCCATATTATAGCGCGACTAAGTAAAATTGACACAACACCAAAGGAGTATAGCCACTGTAGTTCTTAATAGTTAAGAATAAAAAATTAAGGAGTACCAGCGTAAGCGAATGAAACTTTTGATTGCTCCTTTGCCAATGGCTGGTCTTTGGTAATTCTTGGAAATTTTTAAAAGCCCTTTCTAAATAAATACTTACGTCCTTAAAGCTACACATTCTAAATATAAGATTCTTATTTCAACTGGGTAGGAAAGTTTCAGTTTTGTGTAAAATTTGTCAATCAGTTAGAGTGACATAGGCTGTAATTCGGGGGTTAGATTCTAGTGACAGTATATTATAATAATAATACACTACAATTATAAAACTTATCTTGAGTGTGACGCAAAACATAGTGAGGAAACTCGCTCCAGAAAAGGGTAGTTGACTATCTTAGTCAAATAAGTTACTTTTTATGACCTATCAAAACGTAAATTTACTATGGAAAATGTGCTGATATAACAAACTGTTACGTCATCATTTTAGTACGTTAAATTTAGTTAAAATTAATATAAAATTTGCTATAATTGTAAAAGTTAAAATTGAAGTACATGTTTAAAGTTGTTTTGGTAAAATCTTAATACCTATTGAATTACTACTTGCAATTTAATTTCGATACTGGGTTCGATTCTGCATTACAGCACCTAAACTTATTTTAGTTTAGTCCTGTCATTTTCTTTCTCATAGAGAAGAAAAGAGACGAGTGATATTTAGTCCTGTCAAATTAAAATTAGTCCTGTCAACTAAGGCATTTCATAACGTGTTTAGTGCTTAAGTAAATAAGTCACGACTAAAATACAGCGTCTGACAGGACTAAATTCGGTAGGTTATCTTCTATCCCTTTTCTTTTTTTGAGGAAAAATAAAGACAGGAATAAACTAAAATAAGTTTAGTCGGTGTAATGCAGAATCGAACCCATTGTCAACTATCCTATTGGTTCTGGGGCATGTGTAAAACGCCCTGGTTCAGCAATCTCACCACCTCACGGATATGGTTTAAAAAATATTATATAGGTACCTACCTGATCTTGTGGCTCCATTGCAAATCTCTGTTCCTGGTATCCATGGCAACCGATCAACAGAACTGTGAACGACAGGAACCAAACCCCGACATCCGGTCGCCGCCATTTCCGACTTCCCGCCACTGTCTGCGTTCTATTTTCGAATTTCGACTCATCCCTGCGCGGGCGCAGCACTATAAACGGCGTTCCATTTTCAAAATCCCCTTTGAATTTTGCCGCCATCGCTTATATCGTTGTTGCATGTTGACAATCGTTTCGTTTTGGTTTCATTTGCCCAGATTTTTTAGGACTTTTCACGAAGCATTATTGAGCTGTAACAAAGAAAATAAAAGTTGTTGAAAACAAAAGTCGTAAATAAAAAAAAAAAACATAAGTTACGCGATCATAATAGTTTGATGATAAAATAGATAATTTCATGTTGTAGTAAATTGAGGAATCCCAATGATTTCACCACAGTAAAATATAAAAATCTCATTAATACCATAAGGTTGTTTCAATCAATATCTACGTGGGAGGTGGACGCAATCAAAATTTTATGCTCAAATAATTACATTAATTCACAATATAACTATCACATAAAATACCAAAACTTATTACCGAAACTGTTTTTTAAAGTATAATAAATACATCATTCCGTATAGAAAACTGTTAGATGGGACACCCGCTGTTAAAAGTTGCTTTTAAAATTATTTTGCAGCTATTTTAGATCATAATATATTATAAATGTCCTTCAATCGCCATAAATTATGATGAATACCACAAATGAGTTTTATCATTTCATTTGAAATTATCTGAATATTGATATATATGTTGTTCGACTACACTCGAACGAAGATAATGTTGTTTGTGTGTACGTAAGTTTGTGACTCTATTGCTTTAGAACGGGCTGTAGCCTAAACGGGAAGACTAAATGAGATGATGTTAGATTTGCCTTATTTGTGACTCTGGGATGCTGACATCAGTGTGGTTATATAGATGGTAGTTAAATATGCGGTAGGTACACATTAACAACAATAAAAAAATATATAAAAGTATATACTTACAACATTAAAAACTATGTTAAGTATGGTAAGTACTTCCAAAATGAAACTAAATAAAATCTAAAAGTTTATTTTATTTTTACTCTACTTTTTAATTTAAATTTTTTCCAATGAGCAATTTTAATCATTGGAAAAAATTTTGATTAAAAAAAATTTTTCATCATCATTAACCCGTAACAACCCACTGCTGATCTAAGGGTGTTTCCTCACACACGAGGAAGTATAGGCTTTAATCTTCCACCCACCGCGGATTGGGAGATGGTGTTAATCTAGTAGCCACCTAACAGTCAGAATTTTTCAATCCACCCGAGGGTATCTGACATGGCTTAACGACTTCCATTGTGGATAAAAAAATTTCATTAGCAGAAAATCTTTTAGTTTGTTGTGGAATGTGAGCCTGTGTGACAGGTGTCTAGTCTAGTTGCACTATCTAGACTCGTATTACCTACGCTATTTCCTGGCTGGTAAGATAAACACAATCATTATCTAGTATTTTTAAACACATCACACTGCTTGGCAACTTAATGTGACAACCCTATAAGTATCGGACTTATTTATTTATTTATTTGCATATCACATGGTATTTATAAGGTATTTACCAAAGATATTATATATAGAACTTTGGTGTTTACAACAAATTAGGAGCTAGGACATGTGACACCCTGTAAGGGCACCGCAAAAACTTAAAGATATCCTATATATTCCATTAAGTATTAAAAATTATAATTAATATGTATAGGTATATTTAAATAATCAAATAAATGTAAATATTCAATAAGTTTTATGTAGACAGTAAAGTTCATAAGGTCAGTATTTTTTGACCAGATTCAGATTTGCCCTAAGGCCCAGTAGGCCCGGGCCTATTGCGGCCAGATATTAGGGGCGGCTAATCCTGAGAAAAAAGTTCCTGATGATGCGGGCCGCACTGCATCGTATAACAATAATCTTCCTAAATCACTTTCTACATTTTATGTATAAAATAATAAAAGTTGGCAATTAAGTAAATTCATTAAGCCTATATGGTGGATACTGAATAAGGGGCGGCTGGTACATACTACATGGCCTAGATCGGCCAAGACTGCAAATTGCCTAAAGCATAAGTTTATAAGCCTTTAATAGTCAAAATTGGTCTGACGTTTGACCTCACTTTATTTTTCACAAGATTAATTCCACCAAAAGTGTAAAGTATATTTATCAACAAACCCAAAAAACCGCACAAATTATATTTAAACTTCACATAGCATTAAATGTGTCCAACACATGCGGCAATGTGGTGTAAAGTTGGGACAGTATCGATGAAATACAATACTAATGGAAGCGTCTTATCGTTTTATCGTAGGCACATGGCACATAGTATTGCATTATCGTCATAGTCATTCATCAGCTAACAGTTAGTCATAGGCTTTCCGGTGACTTGAAAAATTGTGACAGTTTGATGACTACCAACTGTCAGAATTATTCTAGTCATCGAAGCTTCGGACTTTCCAGTTTTCGTAGAAGACTAGGAAAGGTTTTTTGTTTAGTAGGAGGTGATAATTTAATAAATAATTGAAATAATAGTGTCTAACATAAAAAAAAAAATTTTTACTAGGTCGCAGTATAGTACATATAACACGTCCTCTGATATTATATTTGTCAACGGTCAAAGTAAGGTTACGAACGTTGCTGATTTAAATCTTATAGTAGTAATAATACATTTTATTTCAAAAGCGATGCACTCTTAGGTATAACAAAACAGAAATATACAATCAGACACATGCGTATTTTCTGTACCACAATGATTAGCTGACGTTTCTATTTCAATTCTTATAACAAAATATGTCCGTGGATACACAGAATATTGAGGTAGACTAACTGTCTCTATATAACTTGTTCGTGTTTTTGGTATCAAACTGCATAAAAAATAAAATCTTTGCATTTATAACAATAAATAAACTGCGCTCGCGGACCCGAAAGTTCTCTAGCTTTGTCGCTTCCAGTAACTCTATGTCAAAACAGTCGACCACCAGATGGCTGGGACAAATATTATTTTAACGCCTACTTTTTATAATTATGTGTACTTCAGTTAATTACTGTGGTGTGCAAGCAAGAAGGCTGCTTGTTTCCCATGAATTTCTGATCTTTTATTTTTATGGTTTCTTCTTTTTATGGGTTCTGTGTTGGCTTAGGTCGGGGCAGACATCCTTTACGCGTCCAAATATAAACTGTGGGTTAGTTGAAACAGCTGTAGGGGTTTTAGCAGTATTTGCTTTAGTCTGAACTCTCAATGGAATTAAAAAAAATGAATAATTCAAAATCTCAAACATAACACAACACATGACACAAAAAAGGATCGTGAAGTGGATAAATTTAGAATTGCTATAGATATCACAAATAGCAATAAAAAAAGGTCAAGTGCGTTGAAAGAGTTGGATTCACACACAGAGGTCCGTACCATCACTACATAGTATAAAATAAAGTCGCTTCCCGCTGGCGCTGTCTGTCCCTAAGTAGGGTTAGATCTTTAAAACTACGCAACGGTTTTTTGATGCGGTTTTTTCAATAGATAGAATGAAACAAGAGAAAGGTTTTAGTATCAGTATTACACCCGTGCAAAGCCGGGATTGGTAGGTAGTCGTACAATGAAGAACAACACATTTGTTTCATTTTTAATTTTATTTCTTTTTTATTAAGTATTTCTTTTTATAGCGACTATATACTTAGTAATATGTACTTTGTGATCATTGTAAGCGTCTACCTATTGGCATTATTTATATGTAGCACAAAACGCCAAAACACGTTACTTCTATTGGTACCCATTTAATTTCTATTGTATTTCATTGCTATTATTTCTGTTTATAGAAGCAATAAATACACGTTCAATGATCACTATGTAAGTACCTATTAAGATTCATTAGATACAGCCCGCTATCAGACAGGCGGAGGTTTAGTAAACTGTACCCTTTGGGTACAAACCCCTAAAAGGACCCAGAGTTAAGTGGATAGAACCCAAACTGCTTTAAATATCACAAGTATCAATAAAGAAACGAAACAAAAACTTGAAAGTTACAAAAAAATTGCCTCCACTCGTATGAGTGAAAGAAATAGATATATCTCACATACAATTTAGAAGTGTTTCGCAAATATCTCCATCACCCAAATCAATCACTCAACACTTATCATCAACGTGTAGTTATAATGTGGCTGCGCACACGCATTTTAACACTCCGGGTGGGCTGGACTGAGCTATCACGTGTCGTTTGATCGTATAGTCATAGAACATGTGTTTAAAATGGGAGATTGGAATTTAATGTAGTTGCATTTTTGAATGAGTTGGTTCTACTGTAGAGCTTAATTTGATTTTGATGATGTAAGTACTAACGACAAACGCTAAGCCTATACATTCGAAGAATTGTCGCTTAAAAGTTAAGTTTTTATTACCCTGCCCCTTAGTAGTGTTAAGGCTGATTCATGTTACAACGGGACGGGCCCCGTCCGGGCCCGGGCGTGCCCCGTCCGGGGAACGGTCAAATATTTTTTGTAAGAAGCGCTGGCCCGGACGTGCCCCGTCCGGGCCCGGACGGGCCCCGTCCGCTCCAAATGTCGAGGCGTGTTGTAGGATGGTTCGCCCCGGACGGGGTACGTTCGAGCCCGGACGGGGCACGTACGGGCCCGGACGGGCTCCGTCCCGTTGTAACATGAATCAGCCTTTAAACAATCGGAAGCCAGTAAAACCTTTTTTTTTTCATTCCGATCTTTTCATAGACCCGAAATGGCCATAAACATGAAAGAAACCCTTTTTTGTAATTGTCATTATTACTATAATACAGGGCTTTGTAGCTACGGAGTACGGGGTAGGAAAATATAGCTGCCCGCAAAATTTACACTTAGGTGTATCAGGCAGAACTTTTACTGATAGTACAGTCAAGAGCACATCAAGCTTTACACTTGTAGTGCGAGTCTGACCTCTAAGGCGATTGTAATAAGAACGTTACAAAGTCCAATGTGTCAAGCTCCACGTGCTCTTGACTGTACAAGCCACACGCGACATAGTTTTACGTACTTTCCTACGATAACACAATTAGGTAGGTACGAGTATAGTAGTATAGTAGTTGTTTTGTACCATAGTCCACTCCGGCCCTATTTTTAGACACTGGACATTAAAACACTTGGGTCCAAATAGAAAATAAGTTGTAAGGAAGTAGTCTGTAACTTAATTTAATTTATGTAATTTTGTATTATTATTATTTTCTAATTCTATATTTTTTGTACAATTGCACTTTTGAGCTATGGGTGCTTTATGCCTGAAATAAAAAAAATATAATTATTATTATTATAGTACGGGCTCTGCCTAGTTTGGTTCTGAATAATCGTATGTGAATTGTGTCCCTAAATTTAGGTATTACTAGCGACCCGCCCCGGCTTCGCAAGGGTGCAATGCTGAATTTTCTTTGCTATAAACCTTGCGGAGCCCGAGACCTTTCCAACGAATGCAAAACCATGGAAATCGGTTCGTCAGTTCTGGAGTTAAATCGTCAGGAAGGAAAACCCGACTTATTTTTATATAGTAGATTATTATCACACTGATCCAATATAGTGTCTCACTGTACGTATGATAGTTCTAAACCCTTCGAATGTAAGTCCGACTATATACCGTCATTGAGTAGTCGGTCTGACTTGCGTCTTAGTAAGGTACAGTGGTTTTAACTTGGCAGCTCTGAAGTTGCGCAAATGGCTCCGCAATAAAAATTTTCAGCGACCATTTGGCAATACGAGGGGTTTTTTGCGCAGGTGAAGCCTAATGTACAAATAAGCCAAGTTAAAAGCCCTTACTGTATATGTATCGCTTTTAAGCAATAATGTCAAAGTTTTCCTCAAATAGACAATAGAATTCGACGTATGAGAAACAGAATGGGGAGCGGCAGAATGCTTCACTTTTGTTATCCCATCTAAATTTGTACGAGCATTGAACTTTCTGAAGTCAACTACGAAGTCTCGTCACTGCCATACTAAACGGATGGTGAAGGAGGACCTCGCGATTCAATTTCAAAACTCAAACGATTAATGAGATATTGAAAAAGTTTCGATTCAAACACCCCACACGTAGATTTTTCGAATCATGTTTCTCGAGATCCGCGATTAACAAAACTGCAGGACAATAACTATTAATACTCGAATTAATCATGTTATAAGTAGCTAAAGAACGAAACGAAACAAAAAAACGAGAAATAACGCAGCTTTGTTTCTCGTTTTTTATCATGTGATTTTTATTTACAGTCAGTAAGCCATGTCAGAAACCATTGATGACTTCAAAAGTTTTGACAACAATCCGCAGTTGGCTCTTTTATGTGATTATAGCTTCAAGTCCAGCATTAGTTAACATGAGTAAATCAAGGTGTTATTTATTTATGATAAAGAAATACAAGTACCTACTATACTTTTTTCAATTATCAATATATTTTTTTTCATATGCTAAGAGTTGGTAATCAATACAGCCATCTTGAATCTTGATTCATAGGAATGCGACTACAAAAACAGAGATATCAAGTTTTGGGCCGGTTCTACGAGTATAATACTCCTTATTTCTAGTTCAATTAATTTTAATCATACTCCCTAAAATAATTACATTCAATTTTAATTGTTTAGAGCAGACAATGGTAATATTACTCGTCCTAATGTTTCATTAACGTTACACAGCTCATAACTGGTAATGAGGTTTCGTTATTTCCGTTATGGCCACCTCTGTTTATTCTCGTATGCATGGAACTCTAATTTGAATGTAAAAATTAGTAGTAAAAATTTTTCTCGGCTCTGGGTACCCTTTAAATAATCACTAAAGTTGCTTAACTTTTTTTAGGTATAGAAGAGGAAGTTATAAGATATTAAGATTCGATTAATATTGTTTAAATTATAAACAGTGTTCATCACTGGTATTATTATTATAAATATGTATAAATCCTAGTCAGTCCATCCTATAGCATAGTTCATTTTTTTTCTGGCAAACAGTTATTCAGACTACTGTTTCTTAATTATATTAATAGCCTCATCTTAGTTCTAATAGATCCGATCATAGAATTTAAGGACTTACATAGAACTAATATGTAACCATTTCATACCTACAGTTTAAATTATGTATAATACAAATTTTATGGGTTTACCTCTTGTCCTGGGACCAACATTTTTGTATACATAATTGTTGGCTAATTCTGGGTCTAGAAGTGTTTTTTATTTTTTGGTAAGAACTAAAGGGCGCAAACGAGCAGACGGATCACCTTATGGTAAGTGACTACCGTCATCCATGGACACCTGCGACTCAAGAGTCACAACTGCGTTGCCGGCCTTTGAGTGGGAGTATGTGTAAATGTAATAATGTTGGGACTTAGCGACCCTGTGGATTTACATGTAAGGCAGCTCAACAAACGGTTTTTCACATCGTGGAGGAGTGCCCCAACCGTCGTTTTCATGGTGGGACAAGGAGGTTAGCGAGTGTTAAGCCGTATACAGAAAGAAAGCCGAAAGCTTGTCGGCGCCGATGGGCGCCGATCGGCGCCCATCGGCGCCGGTCCATTCTACAGAAAGCAAGCAGAGCGAGCAAAATGTCGTACGATGATTGGCGGGCGGCACCAGCGCCGACCGGCGCGAGTCGGCGCCGATCGGCGCCTATCGGCGCCGACTCGCGCCGGTCGGCGCCCATCAGCGCTTGTTCATATAAATGCCTCCGCCGGTTACCTGCGTAGACCGGCGCCTGTAGGCGCCGATAAGCCGTATACAGAAAGAAAGCCGAAAACTTATCGGCGCCGATAAGCGCCGATCGGCGCCGATCGGCGCCCGTCGGCGCCGGTCTACGCAGGTTACCGGCGCAGGCATTTATATGAACAAGCGCCGAACGGCGCCTATCGGCGCCGACCGGCGCCTATCGGCGCCGACACGCGCCGGTCAGCGCTGGTGCCGCCCGCCAATCATCGTACGACATTTTGCTCGCTCTGCTTCAATCTGCTTGCTTTCTGTAGAATGGACCGGCGCCGATCGGCGCCGACAAGCTTTCAGCTTTCTTTCTGTATACGGCTATAGGCGCCGGTCGGCGCCGATGGGTTTTCGGCTTTCTTTCTGTATATGGCTTTAGGCGGCTATAGACTGGCTGAAACATTTAGATTTTGCTTTATAGCGAACGCAGGACTAATTTTCAAGGCCGTACGATAATAATAATACACTTTAAAAAGTACCGAGTCTGTCAGACCCGGTCCGGCGATGGGCTCACCACCTATCACGTTTAGGGGTCCAATATATCTCGTGAAATTTAGGTATATCCAGTAATGGAATACCTCTGCCTACCCCCTCGGGGATAAAAAAGGCGTGAGATTATATTATTATTATTTAAAAAGTAATTTGGTAAATCAAACTTAATGACCATTGCAGCTGAGTTACCACAGAAAAGTGGAACTGCTTACATACATACATATGCTCACGCCTTTTTCCCGAAGGGGTAGGCAGAGACAACAGCCCGCCACCTGTTACGATCCTGGCATACCTCACGTGCCTCATCCACATCCATCAATCGGTTCATACAAGCTCGTCGGTTTCGGGTACTCTTTATCTGGCTTTTTTTCAATACATCGCCGATCTGATCGATGTAAGTACGCCTAGGTCGCCCTCTGCCGACTCGGCCACTCACGATCCCCTTATATATCTGTTTCTGCTTGAACTGCTTTCAGGCCAAAAAGTGAATTAACATTTAAAGTGTCACCGCATTCTAGTTTAATAGCTTCAGACGGAAATACAGTAATTTAGTGTATTTATTTTAGACTAAAATGTCTACCTACTTTTATTTGAGTTTCAATTAGGTTATGGATTTCATAACTTGTTTTTAATGTAGGACGCGCTCGCTGAGATTGATGATTTCAGTTGAAATTGTTGATAACGCCTATAATTAAACATTTCGCAATGGTACAACACAAACCACATTACAGATAATGATTAAAATTCACCAACGAATACATATACTTTCAAGTTGTTGAACGTATAAGTTTTATAATTTATTTAACCTGTTGTTTTTAGAACAGCCTGTTCCAAAAAGGTCCCATTTAAAGAACTCTGGTGGTACTAAAAAAAACTTACCTTTGTCCAACTCCGGTAGGAAAACGCAGCGAAAATTCCGGGTGAACAGAAATAACTTTGAATTTCAACTTTCGAACATTTTCGGGGACAAAGAACTCGGAAGTTAGAATTTTGAATTCGAATTCGAGCGCGGACCGGGGGCGACGAGACGTGACTAAGCTCGACTGGATAGCGTTTAGAATATTCGGTATTGTATATTTTTAGATGCCGCCCCTCAGTGCGTACTGTCTGTACTAGGGTTCCACACGTGGTATGTTTCCGGTCGAAAGTTCAAGGAACTAAGTACGAAATTAAGAAAAAAATTGACAAAAAATGTGGTCTTTGCATGTGGTCCATGGGTCCAAGTTTTCAGTTCTCATGGTGATTCACATGCCACATGTTTGTAAAACAAGTTTCAGCTTGTTTGGATTACATCATTGTTTGAAATATTATGTATTGCAAAATATGGCATAATATTATGAAAGGAATTAGACGGTTATTTAGAGAAAATTGTCTTGAGTGACTTCACACCGATAGCCTAGCTATTTAAAAAGTAAATGTTGTTACTCTCTTGTTGGCTGTTTCATGGTTTTTCTTTTCTTTTACATACATGAGCAATTAGCATGTTGGTTAGAAGTAAGTAGTATAATGTTACTTAAATATCAACATAATGTAGTTTTAAATGCGTAATTATATTCATAACATTAGTTGGTACTTTCTACGAACTCCAGGTAACATTAAAGACAAAAAAAAGTACATACACAAATCTACCTGTCAGAAAATATTCTCTTTACCTATCTCAAAAATACCTGACACAAAAATAACTTAGAGAACTGCGAGACATAAATAATATTCTTGCAGTTTGCTAAAACTATAACACTTTAGATAACTTATCTTAAGCTTAGCAATAAACACAGAAAAAATACGTTAATCTACACAATGGATCTTGGGAAACGCAACAGACAGACGACTATGCCAAGATATACCTATATGCAAAAGAGGTATTAGATATAATTAGACGTTATAAACGTAGCTGTGATTATCAAAACTATGAGAATGATGTCCAACACGCATGTCTCATTGTGTTAAGAATTAGTAAACGTTACTACTTTCGTATTCTAAAGAAAGGAAACTTAAAACTTTTCTACTGAATTAGCATAGTTGTGTCTGTCTATTTTTATTCTCTCCTTTGTTTCTTCGTCTTTCGATGTCTAACTCTTTGCTTACACAAAATTATACAATCTTTTATTAACTTTGTGATAACTAGCTTTAGACAACGCTTTCGTCTGCGTTTCAAGGACTGAAAGTTGATTTTGTCTATTCTCAAAATATCAGCTAAGGTAAACGCAGCTATCAACGACCCATCGAAAATCTGCAGGTATTGCCGACCCATTCTGCGTATTCCTATTTTTATCGGCTTGGAACGATTTGAGTCACAAGAGAGTATAATATACATACATGTTTGTATGTTTCCTAATTAATTTACTGGTGTTAGTGTACGTAGGTACACGGGAATGTGACCAAATACGTTAGTTTCTGTGAACGTAGCGAGTGCGCCGATCCTGTCATACTAACCCTTACTTCCTCAGGTAAGTACTCAAATTTTTTGCTTAAGATATTTTATATATAAATATTTACGTTAAGTTTATTATGAATAACTCAACATATTCCTTTATTTGTATATTCCACATTTCGCAACGAAATTATTATGTTTTAAGAGATTTTAAAAAGTATTTTTGAAATTAAAATAGAACGGCAATAGCTGCAGTGCATTTTAGTAGTGCAGTCATTACCGACCCATGGATCGGCAATGGCTGAGAGGTTATCCTTAATTTTTTCCCTTTTTCGTTAATGCTTACAATAATTAAACAAGTTTTTGTAACACCATTTCAATCTTAAGTATTCTAAAATTATAAGCATCTATTAGCGACATACACCATGTTATATTAAAAACTTGTTTTTCCGCGATAAACTGCCACGCATTATTAAACATTTAGACGTGGGATATGAAAGAAACTACTTAGAGTTTTCTTAGTATTTATATGAAAATGGTGTTTTTTTTTATAGTTTAGGACTAAATCAATAAATTATTGAATAAAAACGGATGGGGAAATATATTAAAATTAATATTGATTATTTTTTTGTGGCTCGGAAAAAGATTTGTAATTTTTTTTATTCAACACTAATTACCGATCCATATGAATCGGCAATTGCAACAAAGAGAAGCTATCACCGATTCTATACCGATTAATTATATTTTTTAATTAATTGTATGTAATGTCTAAAAGTAAAGCGACTAATTGGTTCAATATAATGATTTGATTCAATGAGTTAGGTTAGGTTTAATTTTATTTAATGTCATTAAATTTCATTTTCATTTCATATCCATAAAAAAAATCTACTGAAGACTTGGCTGTATGTATAGTTCCCTTTGCCTACCCAGAATGGGTGAAGAAAACAAAAAAAACCTCTGCTTTAAATATTTTGCGGTTAGCGCGATTTTCCAAAAATGTTAGTTGAGTTTATTGTATTTTTATTATTTTATTAAATTGCTTAATTTTTTCGCAACTGTATTAAAAATTGTTATTACACGTGCGGAACCGTCATTGCAACTTGTTCCGACAGTCAACCCTCACCTTCGACTGCGCTAAACTTGGGAAGTTCGAAAAAAATTATAGGCTTTTTGAGGAATAAAACAAAGGGTTTAAGTTATTTTGAAATAAAATTGTCTAATTATTTTTATTCAAAACATATAAATTATATATTTATAATAGTTTTTACTTTTATTTTCAGGTTTGTGACTCGGACATAAATAGTGGTGGAGCAAATCATGATTCATGTGTCTAGAAGCACCAGTCCTATCCCAACTTGAAAAACTCTGTGCTGAAAATAAAACAGTGTATTTTTATTTTATTAACATCTACACATTTACAAAATTATCTCTGAATTTTGATAGTGAATATTTATGTTTCAGGTGATTCATTTATCAGGGGATAAATGAATCACCTGAAGCATAAATATTAGTGTGTATTGACACTAAGACCAATTCCCTTCAACGGCACTATAGGGAACTGCATTATGAAGTAACAGCATTGACATTATTTTAAGAAGTAATTACTATTAAGCAGGCTAATCAATTAGAAAGAAAGGCTATGGTTGGTAACTATGGTTTGCACTAGCTGGCCAAGCAGCAGGTTTCCGGGGGCGCAAGATACCAATACGTGACCTATGTTCTCACTTTTATTTTATGAATGTTATTCTATTTACCATTTTTATTAAAGTCTATTTTCTTATATTACTAAAATTTCATTTGTGTCCACCGCGAAATCAATATTCAATACCTTTATTTTTATTGAAGTCCAAATGTGAAAACAATCTTTTAAAGAATCCACAAGCATTCCGAGGTTCACTGCGATTAGTTGGAAAGCATGGGCACTAGAAGAAGAAATCTACATAACAATGAATTTCATGTTGGTTCTATTCCTTTTTTTCACCCCTAGGCAAAGGCATTACGCCATGCAGCCTTGTCATTAGTTATTGATATCCTTGAGTAAATGGCTCTGCTTCAGAGTCCATGCACAAAAATACAGTGTCTTCAACACTTTCTACATCCCTAACTTGGTTATCAACTGTAAAATAATAGCACGTTTACTGAAGACTTCATTGAGACTTCTTGAGGCAATCCAAAAATGTCCATATCTTACATTTTATCGAATTTCCCATTCACTGCACACTTTCACTGACACTTATTGCCACATAATAAACTATTACTATTATGATGAGTCAAAACCCGAAGTACACAGCAAAATGAAAATTATACAAAAAACATGACGTCCCCCTTCGGATTCCCGCCAAAAAGTTTAAAGTCAAGTTTATCTCCATTTTCAGATTATTTTAGTAACTATAATTATTGAAATGAATCAAGTACAAAAATGAGAATCAAATAAGAGTAAACGGGACATTTCGAAAACGGCATATTTTGGGAAAGGGATATTTCGCTTTAATTAATAACTAGCGGTTCTGCGCGGTTTCACCCGCGTAGTTCCCGTAAGATGAAATAATTTCTCCCGTTTTTTACACATTTACCACTATATCTTTGCTCCTATTGGTCGTAGCGTGATGTTATATAGTCTATAGCCTTCCTCGATAACTGGACCATCCAACACAAAAAGAATTATTCAATTCGAACCAGTAGTTTCGGAGATTAGCGCGTTCAAACAAACAAACAAACAAACAAACTCTTCAGCTTTATAATATTAGTATAGATTATTTTGAGAATAGAACATGTAGGTAGGTATTTTGTGAAAAAAAGTATGCTTTACTTACGAACGGTCGGTGTTAGATTCATAAAAATCGGTAATAGCTTCAAAGCGTTTCGGGTGGGTCGGCAATAGAAACAATTGACTTCAACAATCCTTTGATTATTTTTTCAATGAAAACATGATATTTAAAAACAAATGAAAATATAAATATAAAATATACAATCTATATTTAAATATAAAATAAAAAAATCTGGTGTGTTTGCAACCACTACCCTTAATTCTTATAATCAATTTCAAAATTTGCTTAAGGGGGTCGGTAATAGCTGCGTTTACCTTATATTTCTTCTAAATTTCATCTTGATCGCTTCAGCAGCTTAGTACTAAAAAGGTTCAAACTGCCGTACGTTGTAATATAGCTATTTTTGCATATGAAATATTAGTAAGGCTATTAGAGAAACGGTGATTCAAGAATTATGAAATTAGGGATAAATAACAGAAATTACTCAGTGTTTCGGATGGAACGTTAAATTGTTCCCAGTTTTAGTTGTCTTGGCGTACAATTTTATTGAAGTCATTAATGAGATATCCTGTGCTAGTTTGAAAAAATCTGACAAATAGGTAGCCTCGTATCGGATACTAGCAACCCGCCCCGACTTCGCACGGGTGTTTCAAAACCTTCCTCTTGAATCACTCTATCTATTAAAAAAAAACGCATCAAAATCCGTTGCGTAGTTTTAAAGATTTAGGCATACATAGGGACATAGGGATATAGGGACACGGAAAGCGACTTTATCTTATACTATAATAGCGACCCGCCCCGGCTTCGCACGGGTACAATGCTAATACTAAAACCTTCCTCTTGAATCACTCTATAAATATAAATATAAATAAATATAATCTCACGCCTTTTTATCCCCGAGGGGGTAGGCAGAGGTATTCCATTACTGGATATACCCACATTTCACGAGATATATTGGACCCCTAAACGTGATAGGTGGTGAGCCTATCGCCGGACCGGGTCTGTTTACACATGTCTCAGAATTAATTCTGAGACCTGCGGGTTTCCTCACGATGTTTTCCTTCACCGTCGAGCTAGTGATAAATATAATCACTCTATCTATTAAAAAAAAGCATCAAAATCCGTTGCGTAGTTTTAAAGATTTAAGCATACATAGGGACATAGGGATATAGACAGAGAAAGAGACTTTGTTTTATACTATGTGGTGATGATGTAATGATTATGACCCATGCTTTCTCATATGTGAGGAGAGCCATAGCCTAGCACTAGGTTACATGATTATTTTCTAACCCTTAAAAATATGTCTAGAATTCTTCATGTAAGAGGTACACTCTAGGTAGGTACTATCATTTATTAGGAGTACTTTATTTAGAACAAATGTCTCTAACAATAGTTTTCTTTGTCTAATTATGTTCCGATTTTGGAATGTCGCCAGAAATCAAAATTTAGACTTACCTAGTTAACCAAAAAATAAACATTGACTTTTAGACATAGATACATTACAACAGAATAGTAACTTAAAACCACATTTGTTACAAACAATAAATATCTGTACCAAATTTCTATACCGTTCTATTTTAATTCCTGATGCAAATAGCTAGAAAATTTACCTTTGAAAGGGGTGCGAATGTCTGGTATATATTTTTCTCTCTTTGCGTCTCTCGCTAAATTTGTCCGCAGTGCACATAGTTTTTTTGCAGTCTACAACGGCTGAGTACTGCAAATGAAAACTTAAATTTAAGGCAGTACGTTAGAGATTAGATTTCACTACAACTTCCACTGAAATTAAGCCGCTATGGCAGTCATAATAACGCTTAATTTTATTCGTTCAGAATAATAGTTACGTGTTTTATTTTCTTTGTTGGTTAAGCATTTAATTCTGTGGAATTTACGACTGAAAATTTGAAATAGTTTATTTTTACCGCGTAAAATATTACCAGTAAAATAATTTATGGTTTTACTATACTTACTGACTTAAGGAAAAACAAAAATAAGATAAATTACATACGTCATAGGATATTATGTTTATTAAATTTCAAAAAGGGTGTTATTGGACCTGTGTTAATTTAAAGCGTGTCCGAGGCTATTATGTCGTCACAGGAAATTTAATATGGCGGTTGGTTGACATTATTTAGTAGCGAAGTATGACAGTATTTATGTAGCGAAGCGCTCGTAGCCCTGCGGTGCCAGTGTGTTTGTAACGATCACACTGGTTAAGCAAAGTTGGGTGCGGTCAGTCAGTGGATGGGTGACCGCCTAGTGGCATTTATATTACGAGCGCTTCCGTGTTTCGGAAGGCACGTTAAATTGTTGGTCCCGGTTTTCGTTGTGTTACGCACAATGGAAGTCGTTAAGCCATGTCAGATACCCTTGGGTGGCTTGAAAAATTCTGACTGTTAAGTGGCCACTAGCTTAACACCATCTCCCAATCCGCAGTGGGCTCGCGTGGGAGATTATAGCCCACACTTCCTCATGTGTGAGGAAAGACCCTTAGCTCAGCAGTGGGCTGTTACGGGTTGATGATGATGACATTATTTCGTAGTTTTATCGTTGCAATTTTTTTTACGTGTTAGTTTTTTTCTTAACTTCCGTTATTTCGATATGAGTGACAAGCAGTATTAAATAATGGTAAATATTACTAATATTATAAATCTAAAATGTGTTTATTACTTTGTTGTTTTGTGTTTTTTTCAGTCATCGAAGCAACGGATCGACGTGATTTTTTGTATAGCGATATTTGGTAGTCTAAGAAATGACATACATATTATATGTAATATTTTTTTATCTTAGAACATGAATAAAGTCACCGGCAAAAGCTAGTAATTATATATACCTATTAAAACCCACACACAACCTCAATTCTTAGACCTAGGAAACTGAAATTTGAAATGTTTATAGTTTTTTTTTTAACTTTTTCCAAATTTAAACCGTATCGGGAAAAATTCAGACAACGCTTGCTAAACATCAGTTACTAAACGGTAAAAAACCGGCCAAGTGCGAGTCGGACTCGCGCACCGAGGGTTCCGTACAACCTTGCAAATTTATGGTTTTCGTAATTTTTCCTTTATCTATGCTATAAGACGTTGCTTCGTACCAAATTTCAAGATTCTGAGTTCACGGGAAGCACCCTGTAGGTTTTGATTCCCTTGCAAGTGTCGAAAATTTGCGGCATAAACGGCTGTATCTTTTGATTGCGTTGGCTTAGAAGTTTGATTTTTTCACAGCTTCAAGGGACAGTAGACCTGAGTAATTGATATAAATTTCAGCTTCATACCTCCACGCGTTCCTGAGAAAAAGGGTCTTGGCAGACGGACGGACAGACGGACAACAAAATGATCCTATAAGGGTTCCGTTTTTTCCTTTTGAGGTACGGAACCCTAAAAAAGACCAACCACCAATTTCGACTTGTTTAACGGTGCATATATACGAGATGGAATTAAAAATATAAAGTAATATGCTCTTAAAAAACATCTCAACACATCTAGTGTCGAAGTTGTCGGCGATAACTTGACGAAAAGCGTCGCAGTAATTAAAACTAATTGGACATTGGACCAGTTTTAATTTATGCTTGTTTTTACGATTCATGAGGCATAAGGCTACTGTTTTATGTCAAGAGGAACGATAAGCGACAGCGGGCAGAGGAAAAATGAACAAATTGAAAAGCCATCAAATCAAAATAGCTCTTAAAACTTTGTAACTAGGGTAAAACAGCCAATTAGTCTCTCTACTTCATCCTGCCAATTCATTGACACCCCAACAGTTTGTTTCAAAATTAACGAAATTATGGTAAACAATTAGATAAAACCATAGCATTAATTTGATTATTTTAAATATAATAGTTTAGTTAATTATAAAAAATTGAATAAAGCTTTTAGGGTGTCAATTAATTGGTGGGGTGTCTAAAATTGGGTGTTTACCCAAGTATGTATATTTATAACTAAAATCAATAAATTTTAAAGTTAGTTTTAAAGTTTAGTACGTATACCGTTTTGCAAATCTCAAGTTTCTATCTATTTCCATTACCACAAACGGACAGTCACTTTCAGACTCATTTGAGCACGTAACCTAACGAATTCATTCATTTTGGAGCTCAGTCTCTGAACTAAGCATCAAAGTTTCCAATGTATCCACCACCTTACTTTGTGATTAGCTGTGCTGAGCATCAAAGCCAACATCAAATTAAAGGTATCATCATTACATACTCGGAGGTCATATTATAAGATAGTTTTATATACCTTTTTTTGTGGCCAAATACAATCCCATTAAAATAATTGTGAAAGCATGTTTATCAATTTGTTTGTAAACAGCCGAACGTCTGTAACGACTTATCATAAGTGTTCTTAACAACCCAGTGCTGGACAAAAAACGGATAAAACCCAATAAAAAATAAGTATCCTAACCCTCCCCTCCCCTTACCCTACTCCCACCTCAAAGCTCGGCAACGCAGTTGTGACTCTTGTGTTGCAGGTGTCCATGGGCGACGGACATCACTTACCATCAGGTGACCCGTCTGCTCGTTTGTCCCCTTTTTTAACATAAAAAAATGTATATTTAAGTTAATTCCCGTTCCCGTGGGAATACGGGGATGTAATATAACCTAGGTTACTCCGTGGTAATGTAGCTTTCCATTGGTAAAATAATATTTAAAATATTTTTATTTATTTATATTTAAAGAAATACCTATACATTTCGTATTCGTTTATACATAATTTATTAGTATGTGTTAATCTAGTTTAATTATTTATTTATTTATTACTGAACATATTACTTATTATACCTATCCTAATTATTAACTAAGATAGGATCCGGAGCGGGCGTCAAAGCCTTAATTAGTCTATAAATATCTACATATAATTACTACCATTATGTTATATTTAGTAAATAGGATTAATCTTTATTATAACAATTGAATGCATATTGCCTGTTATAGCTTCCCCTTGAAATTATGTGTTTTACCGACATAAAAGTAACCTATTTCCTTCTCCAATCTATCTCACCAAAATTCAATATATATATGGGGGTGAAAACGTAAAAAACAAACTTGCTATCGTATTTATATTAGAACTCTATCTCACTACCTCGATTATGAAATATTGTAGGTTAAGTTCTAGCACATTCTAAATCACACATTATGGAGATATTGCTTGTATGTAGTTCTAGCGCCAACAATGGAGTAATCCAGCCCAACATCTAATACCGAATTTACGACTGCAGCCAGTCTATTGACACTCTATTTTATGTATCTCTCTCGGATCTCTCTATACTGCTAACAAGCTGTTGAGGTCATCCGGCTTGTGGAAATTTAAGGCTCAATCACACAGAGCGCGGTGCGTGAACGCGGCGCGGGCGTATCGCTGACGTTTGTTTTCTATAGAGAAAATAATATGAATAGATAAGGTCGAGCCAAAGAAGGGTCGTACAATAGAATATTCCTTATGGACGGATATCCACTTAAACACAATTACAAGAGGGCATATATTTATTTCTAATTGAGTGGATTTCCTTACTTAAGTTATGTTCTGTAATAATGCCCTTACATAGGTAAACATGCCTTGATACCAAAAATCTCCGGCCTTAGCGTATTTATCGAGACAATAGTGTGTCTTTAATAGAGTAATTCAGATAAGAACTCGTTTCAAATAAGTGAACTCATTCCTCCCATGATTGATGGTAGAAATATTTTGACTTTTTACTAAGTGACTGCTTGGTTTTGTGGCTCTTGTAGAATGTAGACCAAGTACCTAAATAGCTACAAAATGTCTTAATCAAATAGCAGCGAAATATCTATGAAGCTGCTCATTCATTGTCGCAAGTAACGCGTATTTTAAAGAGCTTGAGCGCAGTGTTGCAGTGAAATGTGTCACGCAATCATCACTCAAGCGTTACCACGCTGACGACCCGCTCACGCCCCGGTCAGCTGTATGTTTGCGCCTTTAATCTCATGTAATCCAAGGTTTACCTTAATATTGGAAAAGTGCTTGGACCAATTTTAGAGTTTCACAGACAAAAGAAGTTATTAACTTTACTTAAGTAGGCCAACAGGCTATATCCAAAGGCAAGGCAAGGCAAAAAAAGTTTTTTAATGTCAAATAGCACTTCCACACTTTTAACAAAAAAACATTAACCTCTTTTTGGCTTAGATAAAGATCATTGATTGTTCCTAAAGAAAATGATACGAAATGTTAGAGACGTAAAGGATTTGGTAACATTTCCTCTGGAATGGAAAAAAGCTCCATTTCGCTAAGCTAGTCTATTATCTATCTATATGTACTGACTGATTGATCAACGTACAGCCAAAACCGCTGGGCCTAGAAGCATGAAATTTTCTACAAAGGTTCCTTATACTTATAACGTAAGTAAGCATTAAGATTTGGAAATTTTGGTATGAAAGAGGATGTAGTGACTAAGATTGAGAAAGGAATGCGCAAGTGGTTTGAACATATCGAGCGGATGCATAAAAGGCGTCTAACGAGACAAATATATAAGGGGATTGTGAATGGCCGAGTTTGGCAGAGGGCAACCTAGGCGTACTTACATCGATCAGATCGGCGATGTATTGAAGAAAAGTCAGATAAAGACAAAGAGATTAAAATATAATAGGACATAGGGGCATTGGGAATATTTTCATACAAAACTTTGAAGCATGTCTGTAGCTCAAGCGTCATATCAGTTAGTACATGAACGCGAGCTGTCATTCGGTCGAAATTGTACTAGACTTATTCCACTTGAAATAACTTTTGGCTTCAAATTTTCCTCGCTTTGTCCCGTCTATGCCCTATTATATTTTAATCTCTTTGGATAAAGAGTACCCGACGAGCATGTATGAACCGATTGATGGATGTGAATGCCGCGCGAGAGGTGGTCCAGGATCGTAGCAGGTGACTTTCTATTGTCTCTGCCTTCCCCTTCGTGAAAAAGGCGTGAGCATATGTATGTATGTTTTGGAAATTCCTAAGGAAACGGGAATAAACAGCATCCGCTCAGACAACGCCGCTGGGCACACACTAGTATTAAATAAAATAGGTATCTCAACAGCAGTACTAAAATCAAGCTACGACCAAATAATTCATTAGAGACAGGAAACCAACCTGTTCTTATCTCGAAATCAGGTGACCGGGGAAAACCACCGGGCATTCTTGTATTATTACTGCGGCAATTTCGCGTCGAATTGACGGTTTTACGGCGAAATTACTATAATTTATGCGTCCAACTGTTTATCTATCTGGCTAGTTTTTGGGACACGAGATTGCTCAATCATGCACTTTTTGATGACTTTATTATAGACTAGATTTTTAACGCGACTTGGTCTCCAGTTTAGGATAAAAAGTATCCTATGTCACTTCCTGTTATCTCAACTACCTACAATTTATATGCAAAAAAATGCGTCCATTCATTGCTCCGTTTATTTATCACTGGCTCGACGGTGAAGGAAAACATCGTGAGGAAACCCGCAGGTCTCAGAATTAATTCTGAGACATGTGTAAACAGACCCGGTCCGGCGATGGGCTCACCACCTATCACGTTTAGGGGTCCAATATATCTCGTGAAATGTGGGTATATCCAGTAATGGAATACCTCTGCCTACCCCCCCGGGGATAAAAGGCGTGAGATTATATTATTATTATATTATATTATATATCATTGCTCCGTTGCTGCACGACTAAAGATAAGCTAACAAACACACTGGCGCATTTATCATCATCAACATCGACCCACAACTGCTGAGCTAAGGGTCTTTCCTCACACATGAGGAAGTATGCACATAACCACACACGCGAGCCCACCGCATATTGCGAGATGGTGACGGAGAAATCGCTTTACTTATATTAAGGATTTGGAGCAATTATAACCGTTGCAAGTAAACCCGACTCTTACGCACGAGGTCTTATAAAATCATTGACTATTTAAAAAGTATGTACAGTTAAGAGCACGTGGAGCTTCACACATTGTACTTTGCAACGTTCTTATTACAATCGCTTCAGAGGTCAGAGTCGGACTACAAGTGAAAAGCTGTCTGTGCTTTTGACTGTACTCACAGTGATTTCCTTCACCGTCAAGTTAGTTGCTAAATACGTATGAAAGTTTTTGATAAACTCACTGGTAAATGAAAATACTCCGTAAAAAGTTCTTTCACAAGAAAAAGTCTTGGGAAAAACGTGACCGTCTATTCACTATTTTTATGTCTCAGAATCAACAATGGAGTACGAGTAAGTGCGTCCTGTGAAACGTTCATGGTACCCGCATAATATTACGTGTAATTCACAGGAACGCTGTCACGAAATTACAGGACTAGTTTCCAGTGCAGTGCCCATTGCAATATTAACTACTGTGTAGTGCTTCCTAAATTACACTGGTATGCTACTACTGCATCTTTTGTCTACCATGTAAATACTACTCTAGGTATTCTTTAATAAATGAAGCTGGCCAAGTGCGAGTCGGACTGACACGAAATATTCTTAAAAAAAACACGTTTTGTATGGTTTTTTGGTTAATGTATGTATGTTCATTATTATGATAAATGAGTGTGTTATTTATATATCATAATAAATAGTAATTCATCTTTAAGGATGTTTGTAAAACTGCCGTTGATTATAGTTGTGTTCTATAAAGACGTATAAAAATAAATGTAGTCTGTGGAAATCGACTTGTAGTTTCAATAGAGTCCCTTTAATTTTATATAGATTTTATTGTTGATACTTCTAGCTGTAATAGAAATATACATTTTGTGAAAATTTCGACTGTCTACTTACAACGGTTCATGGGCCCTACACCACAGTAAATCTACCTTCTACACTAATATTACAAAGAGGAAATATTTTTTTGTTTGTAACGAATAAACTGAAAAACTACTGGACCGATTTCAAAAATTCTTTCACCATTAGCATGCTACACTATTCTTGAGTAACATAGGCTATATTTTATTCCAGTATTCCTACGGTAACGGGAACTACATAGGTGAAACCGCGCGGAGCAGCTAGTATTTTGATTCGCACGACTAATCTCCAAAAAGAAAAATATCCAAAAAGACGAATGTCCAAAATTTTATATGTACTGTGAGACAAGACAGTGATTCTTTAAACGTTAAATTTTTTTGTATCGAAATGATTATTGGAACCTATAAAATGCTATAGATAGTAGTGAATGTAGTTTGTGTTATTATAACTCATGTATATAAGTAGTTACTGCCATTTGGACAAATGTTTACGATTTAAATGTATATATTTATGTGTTACAAATGAGTAAATATTTTCAAAAAGTTTTGGCAAAAATTACAGCCCTTCAGAAATAAAACTTGCTGAAAAGACTGTAATTTTACTGTCCGGTAGTTGCATGCAGAACCGAAGCAATTTAAAGAAAAGTTTTAATATTTTTTATGGAATAGCAATTTGCTTTATACAATATGTAACAGAAGAAGCGCCATTTCTGAAATTAGTTTGTTCAGTATCGACTACTTAATCTATTTCACAAATTTTTCATGTGTTTTTTCCGAAAAATTAATTAGCGTAAGTAACTGAATTTAGGGCTATTTATGGAAACCGTACTATTATTGCTTTTTATTTAAGTTTGGTAAGACAAAACTAAGTTTCGAATGTATCATATTTTTTTATATTATACTAATTGGGGTGTATGAGGAATTGTGCTTATTCTGTGACGCGTTGTATTATATTATGTATTTGACTCATAAATCTGTGCAACATAAATATAATGCTTGGCTTTATCCCAAGGGATTTGAGAAATATTTTTTTTTTTAGCAGTGTGTCCATTGCCAGACCTGGGTGCTGTTACACATGCCGCTGATTCACCATCAAGCTAAATTAAGTTATAAAAAATGGAGTATTCATTATGTAAAGTTGTTTATACCAAACTCGGCTATAGTTGCAATTCGCAAAAACTATACACGTTCCGGCATTTCTTGGATACGACAATTCTTTGAAACCAAATGAAAAGTGATTACTGTCATATAGCCGTTAGTAATTGCACAGTTGGACGTAAAATTATTTATGTCGAAACATCGGCCGGTTGCAGCAATGGACGAAAATTATTAATGTTAAGGGAAAAACTCATAATAAAACCCAATTATTGACACCCTAGTTTACTCTAATAATTAATTGACACCCCAACAGCTTTATTCAAAATTAACGAAATTACGATAAACCATATTTAGAATAATTGGATAAAACCACCGTGTTTATTTGATTACCTATTCTAAATCTTGTAGTTTCGTTAATTTTGAAAAAGCTGTTGGGGTGTCAATTAATTGATGGAGTCAACAATTGGGTGTTTTACCCTACCTATTTAAAAACAAAACATTCTTGCAGATATTGTATTCCTTTCCTAGAAATAGGTACCGACTTCTTACTAGTAGTTTTTTTGGAATCCTGACTGAAACGTGACAGATAGTGTGCTGTGGGACCTGCGAAAACTAATAACATGAAAACAAAATCACTACATAGTATAAAACAAAGTCGCTTTCTCTGTCCCTATATCCCTATGTCCCTATGTATGCTTAAATCTTTAAAACTATGCAACGGATTTTGATGCGGTTTTTTTAATAGATAGAGTGGTTCAAGAGGAAGGTTTTAGTGTTAGCATTGCACCCGTGCGAAGCCGGGGCGGGTCGCTAGTAATAAATAAAATAACATTTAAAATTAAAAAAATATATACCACATGTAACAGAATAAGCGCAATTCCTGAAATTAGTTTGTTCAGTATCGACTACTTATTCGATTTCAGCTATTTTTAATATGTGTAAAAAATTGAATTATCATAGCTGAATTTAGTGCTTTCTATGGAAATCGTGCTATTATTAATCGATATTTAAGAAAATTGGTTAGACACAACTAAAGTTCGATTGCATCATATATTTTTTATATTAGTATAGTAATTGGGGTGTATGAGGAATTGCGCTTTTTCTGTTACGCGGTTTATTTGCATACACCATAAAATTGATTCTTTGTGGAGATTATATGCTTTTAGTTCACGTCTGTGCTTATGGAGGAACTAAAATGTAACAAATTTTATTTTTATGTTAATTAATTAACAATTCGTGACATTTTAGAGGCAGAATTCACTCAAACGACAAAATAAATACATAATTAGAAGTTTCTAAACTCACTCCGAATTAGAGATGCCAATCGTCGAGTTCTAGATGAATCGATAAAAGAACGGGTATTTTAATATAGTTTTGGCAAAAACGGTTAGAAAAAATGTAACTATTCGTTATCTCAGTAATCTGAGAACCGTATGAATATGTGGTGTTCGACACTAAAGTATCCAGTATCGACAAAAACGGCCAAGTGCGAGTCGGACTTACACAAGAAGGGTTGCCACCGTATAGAAAAAGCTATAGTTGAGTTTCAAATACCTATTCAATGTGAGTCCAATTAATATTGTTAAACGAATTTCGTATTTTTCTTTTTCACAATATGGCGCCTGATTTGCGCCGAATTGGAAATTGATTACTGTCATGTCTTTATTGACACTTCCAAGATTAAGACGGCTTTTTGGCGGGAATCTGAAAAGGGACGTCATGCTTTTTTCATAATTTTCATTTTGCTGTATATTTCGGGTTTTGACTCATATTAGTGATAGTACATTATGTGGCGGGTGTACATGAATGTATGCAGTTAATGCAAAATTCGATAAAATGCGAGGAATGGACATTTTTGGTTTATCTCAAGAAGGCACAACGAAGTCTTCAGTAAAAGTGCTATCATTTTACTGTTGATAAGCATGGGAGGAATGTAGATAGTGTTGAAGACACTTAATTTTGGTGCATGGTCTCTGAAGTATAGCGATTTAAGTATGATTAAAGTATAAAATAAAGACTTGAAAACTAAATTACTTGACATTGACAAAATGCGGTGCTATTAAAAAAAGAAGAAGATTAAGATGAATCGATTCACGTAAGGTAAGAATCATAAAAGTCGGTCCACGAGTTTGGTCTCTAGAGTGCCACAAAGGAACATACATACATGTATGTTTGTATGTATGTTACATGTACATACGAGTTAATGGTAACACATTTCTGTTACCATTAACTCAGCAGTCGGGTAGTAAAAAAACACGTAACTTGTAGGAGGACCCCCTGTCGATATTTACTTTCTTATTATTTCACTCTCGTAGTTCACTTTCCAATAGGAATGAGGGAATAAAAATATAGCCTATGTTACTCTGGGATCTTCCAGCTCTCTATTGGTGAAAGATTTTTTTAAATCAGTCCTATAGTTTTTGAGTTTATTCGTAACAAACATATAAAAATACAAATCTTTCCTCTTAATAATATTACTATAGAAGTATAGATAGCGGCAATAGAAATGCATATTCTTTGAAAATTTCATCTGTCTACTTATGACTGTTCTTGAGATAGAGACCACTGACAGACAGACAGACGGACGGATGGAAGGACGTACAGCGGTGGCTTAGTAATAGAGTCCATTTGTGTAAGGAACCCTAAAAACTATCGACAGTTGACAAATTGGATCAATATCGGATCAACATTGTTGATCTAAGCATTTTAATGATCACAGATCACTTTGTAATTAGTACTAATAATTCTGAGACTAAGTTATGCAGTGATAGCCTTACGGTTAAAGAGCCGGCCGAAAATCAGTGAGGCTCGGGTTCGAATCCTGGCATGTACCAATGAGTTTTTAAAAAACTTACGTACATATTTATCACTAGCTCGACGGTGAAGGAAAACATCGTAAGGAAACCCGCAGGTCTCAGAATTAATTCTGAGACATGTGTAAATAGATCCGGTCCGGCGATGGGCTCACCACCTATCACGTTTAGGGGTCCAATATATCTCGTGAAATGTGGGTATATCCAGTAATGGAATACCTCTGCCTACACCCTCGTGGATAAAAGGCGTGAGATTATTTATTTTTTTATTTTATTTTAATTTCGAGATTCAAAAAAAAATAACAAGGCATGCGTGCGTCTGCAAAAACATAACAATTACAAAAAAGATCTCAAATATTCAGATCTCATACAGGTTTGTAGACCACAAGCAAGCTTAATTACTTAGTCGCACCTGGCTTGCAAAACTGTTTTGCAGTAGTTTTTGTAGGCAATTGCATAATTAAATATACAGCATTGATCATTATTGGTCATAAAGTGACTCAAAGTTACAACCGCAACTCTAGTGGTGTTCAGATCTATTTAAATATAATTGCAACTACGTGTTCTCGGTCTAGATATTAAATTGACGTAATTTGCTGCTAGTTTTAAAAGCAAATTGCAATAACAACATAATTAAATACCTGTATAGGTTCTCGATTATGTTGATATTGTAATCAAAAATAGCTGAAATCGATTATGTAGTGGATAATGAACAAACAAATTTCAGGAATTGCGCTTATTATGTTACATATTGTCTAAAGTTAATAATTAAATTCGTAACACAATACATGCATTACAATAACGGGAATAAAGGTTTAATTACTAAATATCGTAATAAAACTAGCTACCAGCTAAAACAACAAGAATAATATCATTTACAGGCACATAATTTATTAATTAAATATGTAACATTCGAGGAACCCCAGAACCACACACATTGTATGGCCACAAATACGTATCTCATACTAAAAAGACTAACCAACTAATTGCAAAGTAATACTTCCTCCGTGAGGTCAATTATTTTAATAACTGGCAACTCTAAACAAACTGCCACGAACCCAAGCTTCTCCGTAATAGTTTGCAACTTTACAACTACTTGATCCTCGGGGATTTTAATATCTGCTCGACACTTGTGCGGTTCATAAAAATTTAAAAGGAAAATAATATTGCCAATACAACTATAAAACGGTGTATGAAGTTTTTAGTTGACGCTATTACTATATTTTTAAGAACTTAAGAATGAACACAATGACTGAAGATAATATAAGATAAATCTTTATTTGCGTAAAACATGGTACATGGAAAATAATATAAATTCAGTTCGAATTATGTCTGGCTAAATTTGATATTAGCAAGCATCCAGGACAGTGAAGCCGTTAGGAGTTGAGGGCCTGTTTCAAGACTCGCTGATAAAGTGTCACATACATACATATAGTTAAAATATGTGCTGAATAAATATTTCTGATATTATTTCTGTTTCACGCCTCAAGCTGGAGTATATGAAGGTATATCTGATAGATAGTCTTATCAGACACTAGTAAAACAAAAACATAAATTCTATATAATATGTCAGATAAGATGTTAGGGTGCGGATATGCTATTCGGCACTTTAACAGCAAGTGGGGAGAGAGCCCCTGAGCTTTTTTCATGTAGGTAATTCAATCAATTTTAGTCTAGAAAACATTTAAAAATGGCTCGACTGATTTTAATGATTTTTTTGGGATATGGTCTGTGGCAAGTTCCCAGGCCATAGTATAATATACTTTTGGAGTTTGGCTTTTAACGCCAAGGCTGACCTTACTATGTGTAAATGTGTGCGTATCAGCTCGTATAAGCAGTGGACTTTCTTATCCGTGTTTTGTACTTACGTTCATATACACAAGATTCAATTTTCAATAAACCCTAATAGATACCTAGAGGATGGTTTGAAAGCAGTTGCTATTATGAATGGATAGAGACAAGGGAGTAGAGTGCACGAGCGAAGTTTCTAGACTCAGACATGATTGATGAAGTTTTGATGTGTAAAACTCGTATCAGGATCCAAGACAGAGCGAAACTCGCTGGAATTTTTTCCTTTTCCTCAACGTGGGTGACTTATAACCTAGTTTCAAAAGCAGTTAAGAAAATACATAGTTAATTTGGAGCTGTACCATGTAAGTTTCAGAGATTTTTAATTTGACGTTGTTCTATTTATCAACTAGCTGTTCAGCGTGGTTTCACAAGCATAGTTCCCGTTCCCGTGGGAATACGGAAATAATATATGGCCTATGTTAGTGAATGATATTGTAGCTTTCCATTGGTGAATGAATTTTTGAAATCGGTCCTGCAGTTTTTGAGTTTATTCGTTACAAACATACAAAAATACAAATTTTTCCTCTTTATAATATTAGCGTAGAGAAGTGTAGATAATAGACAATCATAAATAAAACTGTTGATCCCAATTCAAATCCCAAACGGTTTTCATATCTTCAATGTTAATTTATGTAAAAACTCCTTGTTACTTGCAACAATATTACAACTGAACGACCTGTTGTAGATTCCACAATTGGAGAATGGTAACTATCACATACGTCTTCTAGTTGTAAATGAAGAAATTGCCTCCAAACCATTATTGTTTGCCAGAGGTTATAACTTATAATATACACCACTTTACAAAAATGAAGAGTAATTTTCTATAATAATTGGGATTCACACCCGTAGGCGTAAAAACCGACGCTACTGCCTTTTATAGTAAACTAAAAGAATATAAAAGGCAGTGAAATATGATATAATGACAATGGACTTCGTAAATACAGTTATAAATCTTTGAGTAAGAATGGAAGAACTAAAATGGAAATGATGTTCGGAAGTTATTTAAATAACTGGTAAACCAATTTGTCTTCACCGTTAAAGATTATCATTTAAAATTGGAACGTACGCTATTGGTGCAAGTCTATTGTCTCTGCCTACTCAGTGAGACGGTGTGAGATATATATAATTATGTATATATGTATGTATTAACTGTTAAGTTATAAATCAAGACTGAAGACCCGTCGCTCCTAGTTAGGCTACAAGAAGTAATCCAAGTCCAAACTTACGAACCTATTTTTTATGAATGGTGAAATTGACGGACACAATATAATGTTATCTATTTTTTTTTTGGTAAGAAAAAAACATTCTAATTTATATTATAATATGTGATGTGGACCCAATTTAGTATCATTGTACACTAAATTAAGTCCACATCACATATTCTGCAAATTGATTTTTTTTCATCAAATCTGAAATAACTCGGCAGTTCTGAATGAATAATTGATTTTAAAAATAAAAATTGGCATTTCGTTAATGTTATTACCAGTATTAAGGAATTGTATGTTGAGCTAAAACATAAAATCATACGTTGATTGTCGCAAACGTACACTACTCAGGAAAGAAGATATTCTCCACAAATAATCTCAGTAACTCATTCATTTCACATCAAATAATTTAATATACCTATTATATCCAGGAGCAAAATTAATATGTAAAAGAGATATATAGCTTGGTGTAGCAAGTATACGTGTAGCAGGTTACACGCCATGGAATGGGAATGGCGTATAACACGTCGTACAAATTTTGGTTACACACGGATGCTCTGTGCGTCCAGCAAAATTTTAAATAAAACCGGGTCTCATAAAACTATAACAAACGTAACAAACAAGCGTAGTTCCCGATCCCGTGGATATAAGGGAATAAAATATAGGCTATGTTACTCAGGAATATTCTAGCATTCCATTGGTAAAAGAATGTTTAAAATCGGTCCAGTTTTTTGAGTTTATTCGTAACAAAGATACAAACATACAAAAATACAAATCTTAGTAGTAATTATTAGTATAGTTATAAATGAAAACCAACTTTAATAAAAGTACTAAAATAGTACAATAATAAAAAAAATACCTAATGATTTGAATATATTAATAGAAAAAGAGAGGCACGTTAGTATTCCTTGGAGTCAGTGCAAAGCTATAACTATAATCTACAAATGCAAATCTACCTTAGTATAAAAGAAACTAAAAATCTACCTACATGTCGAAGGAGTCACCGTATCAAGACAGTATGAAATACAGGATAGCTCAACACATACTTCAAGAAGTACTATACTAATACTTACGTGCCCCGAATAAAATTATCATTGAATTAAGAAAATATTATGTATATTATTGTAGTCTTTTTAGTGCTGAATTTATGGGTATGTCTGTTTTGTAATTTCAGAGATTTCATTACACTGTCGATAGAGTAGTTTGGTAGTACCCTATGGAACGAACTCGATCAATACCAATATATGTTCGATAGTAGGTATGCGCGCCGTTTTGAACTCCTGTATGTAGCCAGGCGTGTTTTTCTTTGAACCCGTATCTATGCAAATTGCATTACAGCTGCCCACTTCCATTTTGTTTTTACAACGACGATGTAAGAAAAACTCCGGGGCTAATAAGGCTTGGAATAAGCTATTTGGGTTTCAGAGCTGTGTCAGCACTCAAAGTTTTTGGAGCCGATCTGTCTGTTTATATAAACGCTCGGAGAAACTGTTAAATTAAAAACACACAGTTTGTATGGTTTACTAACTTTTACAATCGACTACATACGTTTGATAGATAGAATGAAGAATCCGAGAGCGTTGTGGTTTGAAAGAGGATGTAGACTAAGATTGAGAATGGAATGCTCAGATGGTTTGGACATATCGAGCGGATGGATGAAAGGCGTCTATCAAGACAAATATATAAGGGGATTTAGAGTTGCCGAGTTGGCAGAGGGCAACCTAGGCATACTTACATCGATCAGATCGGCGATGTATTGAAGAAAAGCCAGATAAAGTGTATGTACTCGAAACTGACGAGAATTTAGTAACATATTGATGGATGTAGATGAAGCTCGAGAGATGGCAGGATCGTAGCAGGGTGGTGGTCTTTTGTCTCTGCCTACCCCTTCGGGGAAAAGGCGTAAGCATGTGTATGTATATTCGTGTATATATACCTATTCGGATTTAAAAGGCATTTCCAGGTCCTCCAACTATCCGTTTGCAAAAGTACACTTCGATCCGTCCTATACATTCTTAAAATAAAATCCAAACTGTAATTAAAGTTTGTAAATTTACCTATACGAGTACATGCTATGGAAGAGCGGAGCCTACTGGTACAGAGTTTTTATGTTTATAATAAGGCCCCTGAACCCTGTAACATAATATCGAATTTAAAAGAAAATAAATATTTTTCATTTTTCATATTTTTCATTCATTCATTCATTCATTTCATTTCTTCATTCATTCATTCATCAGTTGCTCCATTGCACCGCTTCAAAATGACAATTAAACAGCTTAACACTAATAATTGAAAGGCGATTAAGGTGAACCCTGTCTCCTAAACTAGGATATCCTGTTTTAGGAGCCAGTGTTGCAGTTGGCGAGACATTTGAATTCCTATCTGAGACAAGTAAGAGTTTTAATTGTTATTGAGATGCTGTACGAGGGGGAGTGTGTATGTGAGAGAAATAGAAAACAAAAAAATCTGTTAGTGTTGACTGTTTATTTAGCAGTCAAAGGTAAGTATTGCAGAAAAAGTTTATAATTTACTAGAATCTAGAATGGTTCATTATAAACTTTTTCTGGAATATATAGGGGCTGGTATTGTAGCATATAGGTTTCTAAACGAAACGCGATTGACATCTGTCAATGTAATGTCACCTGGAGTTAAGGTGAGGCTTTTTGGCGGGAATCCGAAGAGGGACGTCATGTTTTTTGTATAATTTTCATTTTGCTGTGTACTTCGGCTTTTGACATATAATAGTGATAGTTTATTATGTGGCAAGTGTCCGTTGCCTTTCCCTAAAGGGACAAATTAAAAAAAGTTAAGGTGAGATGCGGCATCCCCCTCCCTCTCTTGCCTGTCTTTGGTAATAGCGAATGGACGTATTAAACTTAAGAATTTATACAATAAACTCCCAATTGCCTCCAAAGTGTTATTTTATTAAAAATACAAATACTTGAGCTCATATTTTACCAGGCCTACTTAACTGGAAGCCGCAAAAGATCACCTCAATCTTATTAGTCGCGAAGAAATACAAAGAAACCGTACAAATTGTTGATTGCTTCTACTTAGTTCGGCAGATAATTGTATACAGGTATTTTCGCGATATTATTAATTATAACTTTTAAATTTTAAGGGCTTCTCATTTTATTAAACAATATTATCATTTTATTATATACGAGGAGAGATTTGTATATTTGTTTGAAATGAATAAGCTCCGACACTACAGGACCGATTTTAAACATTCTTTACCCAAATGCCAATGCAAATTTAGAATGCTTACTTTTCTAGGAGTAATATCAGCTATAGGTAATTGATCTATATATGTATATATATATATATATATATATATAATGTTATTTTATACATACATATGTATGTATGTATAAAATGATAAAATGACTGACAGATTGGTGATGTATCAACGCACAGCCTAAACCGCTGGGTCTCGAGAAACTTGAAATTTTGCACATGGATAGCTTATACAGTGTACGCTACTACTAAGAAAGGATTTTGGAAAATTACGCGAAAAACAGACAGTATACCTATATTATGTAATATTTTCTACAAATATACAAAATACTACAACTATACAAAAAAAATAAGTAGATAGTATTTATTTGCAGTAAGATTTTTGTATGGGGTCTTCAATCTACTAACCCATTGTATCCCCATCAAATATGCTATTCCCACGGAAGAATTCAATGGTATTTTTAATATGTATGTAAGTGTGGTATTCTACCATTTATTGGTAAACCACTTTCTGAAAAGGCGCTAAATTAAAATCACAATAGGATGATCTCGATGTAATATAATACTCTTTCGCTATTCACGCAGTCGCCTTACAATCATGAACAATCTCCTTTACTTCCGAAACTTGACCTCAAGATCCCTCTCAGAAATGGCCATAATATGAACATTTAATCAATCAACCGCAGATAAAAATAGCTGTAATAAAATATGACACTATATACCCATCAAAGTGAGAACCGGTATGACACATTGACAACTTTACAGTATTAGACTTTGCAAGAGTCCAATTGTGTTCCAATTCAATTCATACAAATCCGTGGGGTAAAGCGGGCCATAGTACTGTATACGTAATGTTTATTAATATTAGCGTATCTACAGTTTTAATCTCCCCTGTCTCCCGCGACTTCATAAATAAATAAATTGTGGGACACAAGTCACACACGGTTATTTATTCCCAAACAAGGCAGAGTCTGTAGGTACTATAGGTACTAAACAACTGATAAACATACTTAAATAAATATTAAATACAGACACGAAGCCAACAGTCATGTTCATGCACACAAATGTTGGCCCCTAGGGATTGAACCCGCGACTCAGAAGGCAAAGTCACTACCAACTGAGCCGACAGGCCCGTCATGTCTATCTACACTTGACAGCTTCAACCATATAGAGAGTAAAGACAAAAATGTATGGTACCATCCCTGGCGTATTCTTTTATGCGCACATAGATAGTAAACATTTACTTACAGAACGTGTGATTGAAGAATGGGTTTTACACACTTTGTGTTTAAAATACCCATACTGCCATGGTATTGTCTGTTATAATTGTATTTTCAAAGTCTTAGTTTATTTTAGGCTAAATAAATAAAAATCTTGAGAGGTGGCAAGGGTCACCCGGTGTCACTGGCTTGCTTTCTATGAGAGAGAGAGAGAGAGAGAGAGAGAGAAACGCCCTGCGGCGTGCGCGTGTTGTCAAAAAGTTTCGTTACAACTTTTGGTCTTAATTTTTTCCGTCTAGCCCCCTTTCGCAACGTGTGATAAGGAACTTCGTTCCAAAAGGAAAAATCTCACGCTTCTTATCCCCAAGATAGGTAGGCAGTGGTATTTCATCTCAGGTCAGATTTCACTCTTTAATCTAAGCTTTAATTTAGGCTTAATAAATATAAATATCAACGTAATAGAACTTATGTAGCTGCAGAGCATAATAATGCTCGTACGTTATAAGCCTGGTGAGTGTTCCCATGCGGCGTCTACCTAAACTTGTCTGTGGCGTATAACAATGTAGTATGACTGGTTGACGGACGGACAAGTTCGCTAACGACTTTTATACATATACATACAATGGATGACTTCCAATTACTGTACGTTTTAATGGTCTTCGTATGGTGATGTGGTGCTAAATTTTCTTACCGTTAATATTTTAACATAAAGTAATGTATTGTTTTAAACTTTGTGAATAGTGTTAAAACTGTACTCACAAAGTGTGTATGTTGGTACTAGGGGTGCTAGATCATGATTTTTGAATTCGATTATTATTAGTATTAGTGAATAAACGTCAAATATTACATTAATTGACATTAACAGTATTGCTCTCTTCTAACGAGATATTGTCGACCGTGATATGTTCCATCAGTAACTCATTACCTGACGTACCCAACATTGCTTAACAGTGTGTAGTCACAAGTATGCCTGCGTAGAGAGCGCCTCCAGAATTACCAAAATGCAAACACTGTAACAAAATCATCGAAACAAGTTGCGGTAAACCGATGGCTTAGTAAGACCTGAGCCCGGCCATAAGCAGATGCTAAGACAATCGAGGTAATCGTCCTATCGTGTTTAAACGCACAACAAGATCGATTAAATCGGAAAATTATCCGATTCCTTCCCACGACCGTGAGTAATGGACGTAATCGCTAAGCTGTTGTCTTTGCCACGGTGTTTTGTTCACAGTTCGTCATTATTTTATGGATACTATTAGGTAAAGTAGATCGTTCATCACAATTAACTTTAGAGGTTGGTATCAGGAAGGTGGCTGGTGGTAAAAGAAATGGCAAAACCTTTTACAGTATGGAAACATACTGTGTTGACCCCAAAGAAGAATGCGGACAGAAAGATTTTTTTTTTTTACTTCAAATTGTAATTTAATTGAGCTTACTTTAAATTAAACAAGTGCATTAATAGATAAACCATAAAAAGTGAAACTCCTGCGGGCTTCATATTTAGAGACACATTCTGGCTTACCTACTCTATCAATGCACAGCCTCACTCTGCCACTAGGACAAAGGGCTTTTTCTTAATTCCCACGGAAAATGAGGAATATTTTGCCCCGCTTCTTCTCCTCAACTATACATACCGAAGCGGTGGAGTCGCAAAGATGATGTTAAAGAGGAAGCCAATTGATTTGTAATTTTATATTGTTCAGTTTCTTACGTAAATCAACCTTCAATACTAGTTTCTTTTCCCGAACACGCTGTAAACTTACTCACCGTTACTTTATTACCAACCCTAAATAATGGCTTGCTTTTTTGTTACTTCCAACTCCATCGGATACGAAATCAATTGTTACTGTCAGAGGTTTTGAATAGCGACAACTAGAGCGAATCATATTTTTATATTTTGATCAAGACTAGCAAGCGCCCAGTAGTGGCGCTGTCCACGCATATAGTATTTTGTTTCCGTTCCAAAATCAAATAATCTAAATCAAATGCGTTTTTTCAATGTAGGGGCCTATAAATCTTCTTATTGAAAGTCATTGCGACTCCACCGCTTCGGTATGTATAGTTGAGGAGAAGAAGCGGGGCAAAAAATTCCTCATTTTCCGTGGGAATTTAGAAAAAGCCCTTTGTCCTAGTGGCAGAGTGAGGCTGTGCATTGATAGAGTAGGTCAGCCAGAATGTCTCTCTAAATATGAATGGTGACCAGACCACGTACCAGACGAAGCAGCATAAGCTGGAGACCACCAATAATTCAGGGCAACGATAAGCCAATGGATGTGTCTGTGTGTGTCAATGATGAATGTCTTGAAGATCTATTCTCTCGTCTCGGCGTTTATATGATGAATGAAACAATGTACTTTGTGCCGAACGTCTTTTATACATGTGAAGCAGACCTGCGTTTTGTTGTGACCGAAACCAATCATTATCGAATCAATACTGCAACACAACCAAGTTAACAAATTTAAAAGCATACGCAGCTCCCATTTGTTTAGTGAACTGAACACAGTACAAATAAAGCAATTAAAAACTGTCCGTCAATTCACGTTTTGTGTATCTCCATGGACAGTTTCATACAGGAATTGTCAATTAAACTTTATTAAAATTTGTACATCCTTTTTTGAATGGGAGTCGGTGTCGTGCATGAAATAATACCACGAGTGCGAATATTAAATTTTTGGAAATATGTTATATTGAGAATTTGTTATCTTGTAATATAAATTTTAAATAAAAGAGCGTGCATGCAAAGGCTTAATGGATATGAAGGAATCGACGAAAGTGTGCGGAGATCGGGCAGAGTGGCGATCCATCGTCTCTGCCTACCGCTGTGGGAAGAAGGCGTGAGCTGTATTTATGTATATCACTTGTAATATTGATTCCAAGAAAATTTTTATCAAAGTTTGTTTGGTTGGGTCCAGAAGTCTTAACTTAACTTTTGATTTATCTAACTTTATATTCGTTAAAAAAGTTAAGCTTCTAGATATATTTTTTAAACCATAATATGAAATATCCTCGTGATGATATTTCATATTATGTTGTTCTCTCTTCTCTCAGGTTATCTTCAAAAATTTAAGCATTATACAATTATTCAAAAAGCAAAATGATTATTTCGCAATACAAGTACGTTTTTGACGAGTCAGCAACCTTATACACAACAATGACACATAGAACAACCAATTAAAACTAACGGGATGGCACTTTCATCGGCCGACGTCCGGTCTACGTCGACTGTCAAAAATGTTTATTGACGGAAAGACTTTATAACCATCTGTGAGTCATGGTTGCAGTTGATTGGTCGCAGGTCACTGTTATGGGTAAAGAATGCACTTAATAGTATACAGTAGAAAGGATATTTTTGGAAAGGTGATCAATGATACTGATAGTTAGACAATTTCTCTGATGATTGAAAATTATAATCGTAACCTAAACAAAGAGATAGAGATGAGTAATAAGTAGTAACAGTAAAGATACCGATAAGTGGTGGAGAGGTTGAGTCTTTAAGTGGAGGCAGTCTGTTAATAGACAAACTGACGATCCCCAATCTACGATGGGCTCGCTTGGGAGATTATGGCCGTCGCGTGAGGAAAGAACCTTAGCTCAGAAGTGGGCTGTGACTGGTTGATGACGGTTGACGGCATACGAAGACTGAATTTTGCAAATCTTGAGTTAGCGCGATTTGGGGGAGACTTATGTCCGGCATTGGTTGACTGATGACTATGATACTTAGGCGTTGGTAGGTCTGAAGACCAGGAGTGTTCATAACGATCACATTCTTCGGCGCAAAGTCGTCATCATTTTCATAAAAGAGATCGCAAGTCAACATGAATAGTGAATCACCAGTTTTTAGTCTGACCTAATATTGGTGATTTCATTACATAAATGATTTTGACCGCTCTCCAAAGTTTACTCACAACTGAAGCATTTTAATCAAATTGCTCTGTCTGCAAATTCGTCGCATGCATTAATCATATGAGTTCGTCTGCGACATGATGAAATGCATTGTGATTAAAACAATTAGGAGGATTTGTTGGTGAGTCAAATTAATTCACGGAATTTGTCAACGCTAATTGTCTCTGCTGTTAGCAACTAATTTAAATAAAATACGAGCTTAAAATTGAGAGCGTTTTGAAAAATATGACGAATTGTCGAGCGGAGTCTACACTGAGAAAAATATTGGGACAAGATCATCAGAATTTACTTAGAAAAAAACACGAAATTCTTCTTCACTTCACGGTCTATGATTATTAATTTGTGCTCAAACGATTCAGAAACAACTTAGAGTGTTACTAATAGTAATTTCCAAATTCGCAGGTATTTCCTAATACCATGTTTGTTTCCAACGTTGGCTTTCCAAAAACCACTACCAAAAGATCCCTTCATCTTTTATCGTCGGCTTAGATTTGTATAAGTTACTCGAGGTCAAACCAAAATGGTTTTACGTGCGGCGTACCTAATACTATTACTTTATGGATACGCATAGAAACTTGTATGGTGAGTCTACGAAATTTGCGTAGGTGAACTGGCGCTTATGTAGTGTGACCACACTTTACAAAAACTTTTACTCAAGTTGGCATCTGTTTTGCTTAGTGATTCACACACTTGCATGACGTAGCGCCTTTGATAGCGTAGACAATTTATTTTACCACACGATTTTGCTCCATTGTGTGTTTCTCATGAAACTTTAATAATTATAATTTATTGCATTGCTAGAATTGTAGTGATGTCTGTTAACTATTGCTCCAACTTGCGAAGTAGTTTGTTACATGATATTAAAAAGAGCTGCCCTTGAACCAGCAACTCGTCGGTGGAGATATGGCTGCTGTTTACATAGCCAATTTTCATGGACGAGTTTAGAGTGCCTTGTTATTAGACTATTGACTTTTCTAACTGTACTTTCTATACCTACAGAAAATAAATTATTTTCATTTTATTTACCTATTTATTTAGTTACTCGTCTCTGGTGTGCTTCAGTGCGAATTATACGTAGATGTATGCTGGTTTCCAGCATATCTATAGCAGCACTATCGTCGCATCCAGCTACCTTGTTTGTATTTGTAATAAAAAATCATGAATATGCCTACAAAATCTTGCTTAGTCAAGTTATCGGTTCTGCGGCAGATGTGTCCAGTCAATAGCCACTTGAGCCTGTTTATTTGTTGAGCTACGGACGCTACGGTATGTCGGCTACTTACGTTCTGCGATTTTTTGTAATGAAAATTGCTAGTCATGCATGTTGTAACTTGTCGTACCGGTTGTAGCACCTAACAATAGCTACCTCATCCATCTGTACATTGATCCGACAACCAGTGCCCGCCTCAAGTACTACCGATTGGTATTGGTAACGACAATAGACTATCACAAATGACAGTTGTTCGATCATTTAATTTGCAAAAGCCGGAAGGAGTTAGAAACGGACCGCATACAAAAGTAATTTTCTTGTTACCAAGCAAAAGAAAAACACACACATAGACTACATAATATTTTGTTTAATATAGTAATTTAATTTAATTGACTTAAATTACATTTGGTTTATTTAGGTCACAAAAAACTTGTTTTAAATATTCGCATAACAATGAATAGAATATGTATTGAGCAAATGAAAGAATAAATGTAAAATGGTGTAAATTTAAAGAAATACCAAAAAATCATTGTCACTCTACCCGAAAATGTGACCAAAATCGTAAGACCGTAATCTGATCATTATTTACTTACAAAGGAGCTACAAAAGAATCGAACGGGGTGTCAAGATATACTGGCAAAAATGATACTTATGTGTGGCCTTCACGCTGTGGAGGTAAATAATTGATTTATAATAAAAAAAAGTTTAACATCCGTTCCAGTGCCATTGTTAACTTTTTGCAATATCGATTTCCAAATACCTATTGGAGAAGATAGGTTATGTTGGAGTTTGGCTTTATTTTTTTAAACCGACTACGATAAAGGGATTATGATTATGAATCTGGTAGGCTACTTAACTATGTGGCACTATATGTATACTAATATAATAAACTAGCTGTTCCGCCTGATTTCACCCGCGTAGTTAAAGTTTCCGTGGGATATCGGGAATAAAATATAGTCTATGTTCCTTAGGGATCTTGCAGAATTCGAATAGTGAAAGAATTTTTGAAATCGGTCCAGTTGTTTTTGAGTTTATTTGTTACAAACATACAAATATTTCCACTTTCTAATATTGGTGTAGAATTAGATATATCTTAATTGTTAGGTAGCCGATACACCCTAAATTTGACTAAATTAAATTAAAAATTAAAGATTAAATAAAAATTAAAGAGCAGTTATACGGGTTCGAATCCTGGCATGTACCAATGAGTTTTTCAAAAACTTATGTACATATTTATCTATAGCTCGACGGTGACGGAAAACATCGTGAGGAAACCCGCAGGTCTCAGAATTAATTCTGAGACATGTGTAAATAGATAGACTCGGTCCGGCGATGGGCTCACCACCTATCACGTTTAGGGGTCCAATATATCTCCTGAAATGTGGGTGTATCCAGTAATGGAATACCTCTGCCTACCCCCTCGGGGTAGGCAGGCATAAAAAAGGCGTGAGATTATATATTAAATTAAATTACGAATAATCAATCAAAAATTTAAGAATACAGTGAAGTTACATGTTTTATTTTTTTGCTAATAAGTCCGCGCGAGATTCGAAATTGATGATTTTCAAATTTATTCCTCCACTTGTGACAAGCCTCGGAAATATTGTAGGTCACCGGAGTTTATTGGAGTTGATTACGTCTCATATTTGATCTAATGGTTCAAAATTTCTGTTTTACTTTTAACCAATATTTTGTCGCATAATTGTAAGATGAAAATAAGCGTATTTTCCGTTATAAGCAGGTTTTTATCTCATGTTGAGTAGGCGTAGTGAAGTATACTCCTAACTTTGTCGTTGCCATAAGAGGCATCTTCGCTACCTGTGTACAAAATAAGATGACAAATATGCTCCTAACTATTTTAAATATTTGTGAAATTATACCTAAGTACAAAGCCTACTTAGGTATAATAGTATTTGATAATACTTAGTTGATTAATCAAAATTTCATCAAAATCCGTTCAGTAGTTTTGGCGTGAAAGAGTAACAAACATACATACATCTACACCCTTGTGGCGTTTATGTTACTAATATTAAGATCTCTTCTGTATTGTGTGAATGGTGTTCCACAATTTATTTATTGCGTTGCATTTCTGAATAAAGATCTACATGTTTTTTACATACAAATAAACACCGGTGATAAGTACCCACGCAGTATGCACTTAAATAATTCGATATAGATCTTTCATCATCATCAACCCGTAACAGCCTACTGCTGAGCTAAGGGTCTTTCCTCACACAATGAGGAAGTATGGGCTTTAATCTCCCACGCGAGCCCACCACGGATTGGGAGATGGTGTTATGCTAGTAGCCACTTAACAGTCACAATTTTTCAAGCCACCCAAGGGGTTATCAGACATGGCTTAACGACTTCCATTGTGCGTAAACACAACGGAAACCAGGACCAACAATTGCCAACCAACGTCCTTCCGAAACATGGAAGCGCTCGTGATATAAATGCCACTAGGCAGTCACCCATCCACTGACTGACCGCTCCCAACTTTGCTTAACCAGCGTGATCGTTACAAACACAATGGCATCGCAGGGCCACGAGCGCTTCTTTAGTAAATCTTTAATTCACACTTATATAATTGCGAAAGTAACCCTACTTGCAGTTTTGCCGTATGCTACCTTTTCGTGGATAAGAAACTATGGAGGAGCAAACTCAAACTCAAAACTCATTTATTTCTTTAGGTATGGAATATACACTTAGAAACGTCAATAGTTTATCATAACAAGGCACTCTAAACTCGTCCACGAGCGGAGGTAAAATGCTCCTCGATCTTCCGCAAGGCGAGGTGATTGTGCCTGGGGACCGCGGTCCCCAGTCCCCAGTTTAAAAATAATAAAAAAAAACAAAGAATAAAATAAAGGTACAAACACCGTATAGATATAAATTATCAAATGTTCCATTTTACTAACATTGGTATAGGTAACCTATAAAATACGTTTTGTAATAAATTATTAGAATACACGTGTAAAAGTAAAAGTCAATATGGATCGGAAAAGAAAATGATTTGAATGAAAACATTGGTATAGGAATGTTTGTCTTCAATTCTGTTCGATTGAATCGGTTGACTCCTATTGGCTAAACTATTGGATCCAATCCTAAAACAATAAATTAAATGGAGCGGAAATTACGTCTTATAAAAACAAATCACTAATACAACGGATGAGGAAAGAATAACCTCACAGAGTCATTTTATAAAATTACTAGCGACCCGCCCCGGCTTCGCACGGTGCAATGCTAACACAAAAACCTTCCTCTTGAATCACTCTATCTATTAAAAAAAACCGCATCAAAATCCGTTGCGTAGTCTTAAAGATTGAAGCATACATGGGGACATAGGGATATAGGGACAGAGAAAGCGACTTTGTTTTATATACTATACTAGCGACCCGCCCCGGCTTCGCACGGGTGCAATGCTAACACTAAAACCTTCCTCTTGAATCACTCTATCTATTAAAAAAAACCGCATCAAAATCCGTTGCGTAGTTTTAAAGATTTAAGCATACAAAGGGACATAGGGAAATAGGGATATAGGGACAGAGAAAGCGACTTTGTTTTATACTATGTAGTGATAGTGATAGTGAAGAGTCATCTTTATGTCTATAGGTACTTACTAGTAATAAGGCAAGTTCTTTGTAAGTATGTATGTTTGTAGAAAATCTGTGAAAACCACAGAAGTGTATTAAAAAACAATACCAGTAGATGAATACACAGGCAGTTGACTGACTGATAGAAATTCATTTCCTAGTGATCATTCATTTTGACGATTATTTAAAAAAAACATATTAAAAATAGTAATTCTACTAGAACCTGGCAGATCTCTCGTGCTTCATCGACTCTTGTATGCCTGTCGGTTTCGGATATTTACTCTTTAAAGGGCTTTTTTTTCATTTGATTATCGAAACGTAATTTAAAAAATTAAAATTATGAGGCAATTAAATCCCAAAAAAAATTACGGTGGTAGGTAATTAATTATGTCGTAGATTCATTCCATTTACCCAATACCCAAATAATCCAATTGACCCAGGTAGCCAGTATTAGTATGTGATAATGTAAAACTCTTTTCAATAAAACTTTTTACTTTATCGAGCTATCTTCACTTCTTTATTCAATATAGTCATTTATGCAGTGACTTATTTTTCCCGTCAGTTGAATTCAGATCCTCAAAGGGCATGTTCACATTAACAGCTGAAAAAAAAATCTTTAAAAAATCGGCCCATCGAACACCTGCCCTAATTACAATCCCTAACGAAACGAATACACTATCAGAACCTGTTTACATACAAAAAACACTTTTGGTACCTTCGCTTAAAAATACTAAAACTTGTATTCTTATGTTTCTAAAGCACAAATTCGAACGGCGAAGTTGTTAAGTGACAGTAAACGTAACTTTGTTATATTACATCTCAGAGCTGCAGCATCTTGCTTGATTGTGTTTTTTTGGACACCGGCTCCTCTATAATGTCTTTTTTATTGAAAGTTGTGTTTTGTTTTAGGTTTTGATGGAGACGTCGTCGTAGAAATTGGATTATGAGAGGTATTATAGAGTCGCAGTGTTGGTATTAAAATGCGAAATTGTGCTGGTTTCACGTATTTAAAAATAATAACATTATTTTGAATTTTCAATTTATTCTTGTAACTTTTATAAGATATGAAAATTTTAATCAATTATATGTTAATGGTAGCGACATCTATTGTTATTTTCTAAAACTAATATCTCTGGAAAACTAGTTTGTTTATAACAAATTAATTAGAAGAAATTTACTAAATATCAATTACCTACTTCGGCTGCAATGTTTTGATATACTGAATTATTATTTATTTTACTAATTAAGTATAAGTACCGAAGGCGACAATTCCATCTATATTTTCTAATAAACAAGCAATAGAATAAAGACTTACCCATCCAATAAATCAGCGAAAATCCATTCAAAACACAACAAACAAAAATCCAAACTTTACTGTACACCAGTCAAGTTATATCACCACACAGTCACCAGAGAAACCAAAAATCAATACACCTAAAAGTATCTGACCGTAAGAAAAAACAAATTGAAAGAAATAAAAAGTTCGAATCTTGAATATTACGCGCGAAACTGCGATACGTCAAAACGTCATAGACTATATTAACCCGTAGACGTCCGCCGTGGCCTCAGGTTGACACCGCACTGGGTGAGCTACGCTACCTACAAAATGCAGCCACAGAGTAGAGCGATAATATGAAGAAGGAATGATTTTGATAAGCTCTCCGATGCAGATGATGCATTTGTTTTGACTTAGGTTATTGAATGGTGTACCAACGGACAACTTTCTGTAGAAGAGTATTGACTCAACAAATGCTGAACAGTTTTGTTTTTAATCCTTTACCCTTTAATTCGAAAGTATTATCACTTATTGTACTTTATTTAATTTGTATATACGTACCTAATCTGCATTGATTTTGGATACAAACATAGAAAGAGAAATATTGGTACTTAAGTACAATTTTTCTATGTTGTCTCTCTCTCATTTTTAAAAATTTAATCCGTAGCTACGAAGTAGAGCTGTTGTAGTTACCATAATCTTAATGTACCTAACTCTGTTTGTCTATTTGTTACGTATTCCCGGATAAATAAATGCACCGATCGTTATGAACTGGTATAGCTCGACACTTTTTACAGAGATGTACAAAGAAGATAGTTTAAAAAATTAAATTATTAAGTATTATAATTTATGTAATCTAGTAGGTAGTGTTATAGTGAGGATGCTATCCAAAGTGCCTGCGTAGTATTGATAAGCTTAGAACTTGTGATTATTTGATATGTTACCGTTATATAGACTCAGGGCGGTTAAATAATTATCACGTAATGGCAAAGTCAACAGTTTTGCACATAGTTACTACGTCCCAACAACGTTCGAACTAATTAGCGTTAGAAAAAAGTAGGTATACATATTTAAAAAAAAACAGTGATGGATAATTCTAGCCTGTTGTGGATAGGTACAAATTTTGTAGTGTTGACATTTAAGTGATTAAATTAAACGGAATTAATTTGAAAATATTTTGGTAAATAAGAAAATAATTTGACCATTAAATTCTGAACAAAAATTTTATTTCAATGATGCGTTGATTATACCTAATGTTTATTTATCTAGTTTTTATATAATAATAATAATATACTTATAATAAATTATTAAATGAGGTACTTATAATGAATGAAGATAAGAAGTTGCACGGCTTAGCAAATAAAATTTATATTTAATTTAAAAATCTCATTTTTGCTATTTTAGACACAAAAAAAAAAAACGATTCACCCTTGCGACAGTCAAAGAGTTACACTGCCAGTATTTTTTTTCTTTAACAACAAAGGAAAATAAACGTAATGTCATCCATCAAGTATCTCTTCCCATGTAGAATCCGATATAGTATTACAGTGCAATTTAAAAAACTATGTCGGCCATTAATAAATAGTTACTCGCATAGTCACACGTTTCAAAAGCTATTAGGAGGCTTTCCATTAAACTACTCTGTGCATATAAAATGTAAAACAAACATCGACCTTGTGCCAAGGTTTCAAAACTAACAAAAGATGGGAACTCTGCACACAGATAACTTAACTTATAGACCTCGCTTTTACAGCTCAGCAAGCTTAGGCTCTACAACTGCATAAGGTATAGCGCTGAGGTTTCTTTTGTAGAGAGCACTATTGACGGGTTAAATAGTGTTTGGCGATCTAGGTCTTTGTTATTTAGATACAGGAATTTTTAGCTCTTTATCTCACAATCCTTGAATAAGAAAACATTATTGGAAACGAAAACTTGGTGCAAAAAATCCCGATACTTTTAGTTAGTGGACATTTTATGTCTAATTTAATTCTACGAAATCCTAGTACATTTTAAGTTATTTTTGTATTTGATAGATAAATATTCTTAACATCTCAAGTTATTTATTTAAGTATGTTTATCAGTTGTTTAGTACCCATAGTACAGGCCCTGCCTAGTTTGAGACTAAAGAACCCTATGTGAATAGGTCCCACAATTTATGATTATTATTATCTAGCTAGAAGACCACCTATTGCATTTTATATTATTTTTTAGGTATCTCTTTTGCATTATTTTTGATATCCTCAAAACAGCTTTTTATTCTCACCGAATAACTTTTAAAGACATTGCCTTCTTTCCGGTACAAAAGTCCCGAAACACTTTTGAGATGAAAACTAATCTATCAAAAGTTATTTTGTTGAAATCTTTAAAATTTTATGAATTACAGTGGCTGCCATATTGTTTTTTGTGACGTCACCCAGTAGTGGTTCTTCAACTAGATCTGACTATCTCCTTTACTAAAACCTATCAATGTATTTAGGCTACTCGTGGTGTTAGAGATCGACTTACAGACATACCTACTACTACTTCTAGCCCAGTTTGTAAAAAAGCTTCAACAAGCGCCTTCTTATTATGTACCTAGTCTGTGTCTTTACCACGATCGCCATTGTAGTCTAATTGACTACCAGTACAGTACAGGTTGCCTTATTATCAATACAGGTTATTTTATTTAACACAACATGTCTCGGAGCGAATGAAAACAATTAATATTGTGGTGCTAAAACTATAGAGTTATTGCTTCTTGTATATATCTGTTCGTCACGACATTTTCTAAAGGAAACGTTACAGACATGGCCGAAGGAGGCACAGGATAGGGATAAATGGAGGGAGGGAGGAGAGGCCTTTGCTCAGAAGTGGAACAATACGTAGGCTAATCAAAAAAAAGTTATGGACATAGCCCAAATCAAAAGAAAACGGAAAAAGATATTTATTTCACGCATTTTATCCCCGAGAGAGCAGGCAGATGTATTCCATTCTTAGAAATACACACTTTTACGTTCAGTATATTTTGGACAGGTGGTGAACCTGAGGTTGCTGCTACTGCTGCTACACATGCCTCAGAATCAATTCTGAGACCTGCGGGTTTCTTCATGATGTTTTTTTTAATAAAAAAGGGAAATTGTAAGTACATAATTAAAAAAAGATTATCTGGAAACCTCACAAAAAATATTTCGAAATATTTTTATGTCAAATAGAGAGCTTAAAAGGAAGCCTCACTTTTCTGAAAGTTTATTAATTTTTAAATTTATTAAAATATTTTTTTAAGATTTGTTTTTAGGTAATCTTTTTCATGAATTGAATTTCAATGCAGTCCAAATATAATAGAAGAAGTATACATAATTATAGTTTCACGAGTTTCGCACAATACGAGCATAAGAAATCGCGTTTGGATATTTTTCTCACAATGCTCATAAATGATTCAATACATGTGTGGCGGTCAGCGGCCACCAATGTATAACTATACCTACTAAAAAGTAGTCTTTACATAGTTTACAATGAAGTCGCTTTCCGCGTCTGCAAAACCCTAACTCAAGTATTGACCCGGTTTTCACTAATATAAGGAGCTATAAACGAGAGTTTATACATAAATAAATCTCACGCTATTGTCCCATAGGGGTAGGCAGAGGCGATGGATTCGCCACATTGCTCGATCTCTGCACACTTTTTTCGCTTCGTTTTATTTTTATCGATTTTCCGCTAACAAACTGATAACAAATTAATTGATTTATTAATATCTACACCAACTTTACGAACAAGTAGATGTGTTAGTAAGTTTGTAGGTAATCTGCGGAAGTGCTTAGTAATCCCATTCTGAAAATTCCTTTACAGATATAAAGGTAAACTTTTACTGAGATACAGATGCTATTTTACTGACTCGGGTGAAACCGCCTGACCTAACAAGTTGTTCCTTATTTTAATTTGTTATTTTGTTAATATTTTGATTGCTTGATTGGTATTAAAAAAGTAATTTCCAAACCATAGAGTTACAAAAATTAAGCTTTCAAAATGATCAAATACCAAATAGGTAGGTAGTTATAATATAAACAAAAAATATAGCCTATATTACTCAGAGATCTTCTAGCTTTCCATTAGTGAAAGAATTTTTTAAATCGGTCCAGTAGTTTTTGAGTTTATTGGTAACAAACATACAAAAATTAAAAAATTCAAATCTTTCCTCTGTATAACATTAGTATAGATAGGAATTCATTTAGCAAAATATAACCCTACGCGAAACACGTAGTACGTTTTCATTTTCGAATCTGGCAACAGTTTCTCACAATTCCATTGTTTCATTCAAGCCCGCCACAAAAGATCCTTTATGGGTTTTTTCTCATCATCTCTGGCTACTTTAGATAAGATCCGTCCGTCCCTTTTGAAACTTAACATTGAATACGGGTTTGCTTGCGTTTTTTTAATAGTAGGTAAACTAAGTAACGTTTTTGAATATCGAATTGTACCTTTTGGAAGTTACTGGAAGTCTTACTTGTCCAATCCCAAAAATACATAGGCTATAATAATATAATATAATATAATTTTCTTGCCTTTCATCCCCGAAGGGGTATGCAGAGATATTCCATTACTGGATATACCCACATTTCACGAGATACATTGGACCCCTAAACGTGATAGGTGGTGAGCCCATCGCCGGATCGGGTCTGTTTACACATGTCTCAGAATTAATTCTGAGACCTGCGGGTTTCCTCACGATGTTTTCCTTCACCGTCGAGCTAGTGATAAATGCATAAGATATTATCTCACTTAAAGTTACCTGACCGGCTCTATGTGACGGGCCTGTTGGCTCAGTTGGTAGTGACCCTGCCTTCATAGTCAGAGGTCGTGGGTTCGATCCCGCTCGGAGTCAGCAGTTGTGTGCATGTCTGTTGGCTTCATGTCTGGGTCTATGCATATTGCTCTTTCACGCGATAACTACTGAACGGATTTTGATGACACTTTACAGTGATATTGGCCATATATCAGAATAACACATAGGCTTTATTTTATCCTCATATTTCCACGGTAACGTTATCTACACGGGTGAAACCGCGGGGCGCTGCTAGTTTATTTATATTTCTGATAAGTCGCTATACTTATGTCGCTTCCTAGTAGGTAGGACCTTAGAATATATTCTATTTATACTTATCCGCTTCTATTGCTGACTGTACAAGAAGAACACCTGCTCTTCGTTACCGTATTAAATGCATGGGAGCTTTAAGTTAATTTAAATGAAAGTTAAGGAGGATTCAAACAATAGACATTTTTGTGGTAAAAGTGTTTGACTCCGACCTCTATTCGAACACTTGCATGGTATTCAAATAGAGTTTTTTGAAAGGGATTTATCCATTAGAATTCGGTTTGGGTTTCCTTTTATTTTACTATTGTTTTTAGTTATATGTAATACTAATAGTAATAATTTATTTACTTGCCATCGCAAGTTGTTTTACAAAAAAAATGATTTTTTTAATGAATATATTTTAGTTAGGTATTTTAGGTATTTGACTAGCGTATCTCTCCTTTCCCGTATACACTTAGTAACTATGTCTAAATATATTTAAAAACTTGTACCAAGTGTACATTTGTCAAGTATGCGTATCATAATTACCATTCATCCGAGTACCTACTATGAAAATTTTATGAGTCGTTGAAAGCACGCTCGAAGATACCTAATTCCTACGGGAACAGAAATTCATCTTTTCACGCATTTATTAAAAACGGTACCTTTGCATTTTTCCCATGGGAACAGAACAAAATAACACGGGAATAGAACTCGATCGATTCATAAGGCAGGGTCAGTACCAACCAAAGAGATTTAAATATAATAGGGCATAGCCCTCTATGCCCTTTGTCCTTACAAAGCGAGGAAAATTTGAAGCCAAAAGTTATTCCAAGTGGAATAAGTCTAGTACAATTTCGACCGAATGACAGCTCGCGTTTATATTAACTGACATGACGCTTGAGCTTCAAACATGCTTCAAAGTTTTGTATGAAAATATTCCCAATGCCCCCTCTATAACCTATTATATTTTAATCTCTTTGGTACCAACTGAGCCAACAATATTTGCTTCACCCCAGGCACGGTTGGAACTAATAAAATTTTCTCAATGACACCTCACCCCGATGTATTTTAAATCACTATCTTAAGAAGAAATGATTGTGCGAACGCCCTTATAAATATTTATTTTGTAAATTAATTCATGTCACGATCTATACAATTCTTTAAGAGCATACTAAATGCACGTCTCCTCAATAATATCAGTGACAGATCTATTCCCATACATTGTTGCACGCATATCAAAATAACAATACGCAATGAACGCTAAAAGATGCAAGTAACCCTTTAAAATTGTTGCACCTTCGGAAGCCATAGACTTTCTTATTATAACTGGATTATTAAATAAAACAAGCAAAGCTGGATTACAGATCTCTACGTCTCTGTCACGCGCCACGCGACGCTACCTCTCTCGTTTTAACCTAAGAAATATCTGTATAGCTATCTTCATCGCACGGCACGCTTATGTAGCCGTCTCGCTCGCACTGGGTGAACGTTCGACACATCCGCCGAGAACTGGTCAGAGTGACAGGTGCAAAAACAAGACGCTGGCTGACCAAGTACATTCCTTGGTCAGGTTTTCTTTTTAAAAAATGTCGGATAAAATGGCGCCAGATGGTCAGTGTGTGGGATGAAGGATTCTTTGATGCGAGATTAGTTGTGATAATAATATTTTATACATTTGGAAGCAAACATTTGGAAGACGGAGTTTACTGGCTAATTTCTTTTTAACCGATTTAAAAAAAGGACGCAGTTCTCGAATCGGTTGTTTGTTTTTTACTTGTTTTTTTATCATCTGTCAAAGAATTATAATTAGTTTTTTTTATAGTTTTTTAAAATGAAAAACGGAATGAAAATGAAATGAAATTATTTATTTCGGACACATAATATCCCTATATAAATTGTTAGTATGACTTAATAGCTATATTAGTAAAATAAAATTAAGCAATAGGTATTTTTTTTAAACTCAATAGTTTTATTGCACCATAATGAACTACCATACAGATATCCTTAAAGCTAAGGGGTCATTATGCATTACCCTGAAGGGCACATTTCATAAGTTTTTACCGTAACTATAACCTCGGAGATAAAAGGCAGTAAGTATTTTTTTTTTATCTTGCCAATAATTCATAACCCAACATTTCGGCTTTGCTTGTCGGATAAAAACTGTAATTCATTGGCAATTTTCACACACAAAGCCACGCAAATAACTAGTATTACTCACAGCAGGTTTCAGCTATAATTCTTAGTAACGAGCCGCGGAATTCTGTGGTATTTTAATGCACTTGAATACTTTTCTTCTACTTTGTATTATGCAAAGCCCGCTAATTAAAGTTGGCTTAAAGGTGCTTTTATACGAAGAAGCTTGATTAAAATATACATAACTAAAGTATTCTGTATCCGTGTTGTTGTCTTTTGAAGCGCCTCCAAAAGGATTCCGGCACTTTTGTGAGAGTTTAAAATTGATTAAAAACTGGCAAAGTGCGAGTTGGATTTGGGCAGAGAGGGTTCTGAGCCACGAAACAGTTTTATTGCTATACTAGCGACTCGCCCTGGCTTCGCACGCGTGCAATGCTAATACTAAAACCTTCCTCTTGAATTACTCTATCTATTAAAAAAAACCGCATCAAAATCCGTTGCGTACTTTTATAGATTTAAGCATACTTTAAGGACATAGGGATAGAGAAAGCGACTTTGTTTTATGCTATGTAGTGACATTGCCCAAAAAAATTTTTTAATGAATAATACCTACTCTCTAGTGATTTCTTGTGTTTCAGTTTTTTAATCGTCAACTCAGCCCACATTTGAAGTATTTTTACAAGTTATTTTATTTAGAACTACTTAGCTGTCTTCGACGCCGTTCATTATATGAAACCACTTTTTTTACTTATTATGATTTGTTAGGATATCCACCATATTTACATAAAATCTGTGCAAACTTTAAACGATTTAGTCCGTTAGGTACGATAGACTAACGGACAGACAGACGGTCCCAATGAATGTTCGGACTTGTTCCCTCACAATTTCTGTCATTGCTATAAACCCTTTTCTATACAAGTGCAATAGAATAAAATCTTTTAAAAACTGACAAAATCGCTGACCACGTTAAAAATTTAATTTAGGACCTTATACAATGCAATACCAACTCTTTAACTACCAGTTCTCATAAAGCCAGTTCAATTTACAGTCGCAATAAGAAGCAAAACCCAAACAATAACGATAAGACACGGAGTTACATAAGCGCAGATTGCCAACCTTCGGCGCGAATATTGCGAACTGTTTCGAACCTCTGCAAGTTAGCACCTGCGATGCACCGCTGCGCAACCCCTGCATCAGGGGTGTTTAATTTTAAACTCGCCGGGCTGGTGATTGGGGGGAATACATACATAATCTCAAGCCTATTTCCCATTGGGGTAGGCAGAGACCATAGACTGCCACTTGCTACGAACCTGGCAGATTTCTCGTGCTTCATCCACATCCATCAAACGACTAATGCATGATCGTCAGTTTCGGGTACTCTTTATCTGGTTTTTCTTCAATACATCGCCGATCTGGTAGATGTAAGTACGCCTAGGTCGTCCTCTACCGACTCACCCATTCACAACAGCCTAGAAATAGTATATTTTATAATTATTTTTCTATGATTAATCGGAACTGGAAGCAACTTTGCTTTTTTTCTAGCTAGCGACCCTTTGTTGCGAAAAAAAACTAATTATCAACGAAAATACGAGGTCTTATGACTTTGAGACAACTGTATATAATTAAACACAAGGTTAAGACAAGTGAACAACCAAGTAGAGATGTGTCACTTTATGAGTAGCATGTAAAAAATCTAATGAAATTAATCTTCGTACGCAGCACCTGCTACGTTTCTTTATCTACCTACTGATGAAATCTACGAAATCGCATTCCAATTCATTTTTAACATTTTATATTTTATTTCCATTGGCAAGAGTGAAATTTCATCGTACTATCGTCGTAAAATCATACGTATAAAAGAAAGTAAGTTTATGAAATGAAAATAATTTAAAAGTAGCAATCATACCCCTATTTATATAATCTGTGCCATTTGAGGACTGTGAAATGGACTTTGTGTGTTTTTTTTTGCAACTGCGACTTGGTTATGAACTTTGGAATGTATCATGTGGTATAGTCAAGAGCAAGTCAAGCTTTACACTACCAGTTTAAGCTGAGCTCTGATTTATACTGCGCGCCATAGAATACAGCGACGGTTCAAGGTCCAGAGTTTCAAGCTTAGCGTGCTCTTGACTGTACGTACTCGTGCGTACTAGAAATGTTTAGATGGAAAACTAAATATAACAAAATTGTTATGCTTACTTCGCATAAATAAAGGATATTGTATGAACAAAATGTCTTCTATCAACATGTCTATGAATAACTAAGAAATTCTAGAATAAGGCAATAAGTCTGCGACCCTCGAAGAGCCGAGCTTTAACCAGCCATGCCTTACATTATTGATGTCACTTGGTACTGCTTATAAGATTCATAGTTTGCAGTTATTAAGTGCACTTGACTAGCTCAATACTTCGGTTTATCGTCCAATATTTGTGAAATGTCTTGTTCAACAACGAGGCAATATAACGTGTATACGAAACTGCAACTAATTTGCATACTGTGGCAATAGCAAAGCTGAAGAGAAGAGATTGTGGAATTTTGTAATGTCATCTAAACTTCACTTTAACTATGAGTGTTGAGAATGAAATGTGAAAGGAATGAATGACATTTTGTTAAATAGATCTGTCAAATGAGTCTGCAAAAAGCGGTAATGTTGTGATTTTACATGCTTATGTGTACGTGGATTTTTAAATTGATAGTGTAGTGGGTACAGAATAGTACCCTTTGGGTATCACCCTAGAAAAGAGGTAGGTACAGAAATATACTAAAGATTACCGAAATTCCGGGTCCTTGAAAACAACCGGTTCTGCAAGCGTATTCACGGAGATTCGACATTTGATATTCGACTCGGAATCGGAAAATCTGGCTATTTACAGACGTCAAATATTATTGACATCTTTGAATCTCAGTGCAATAGAGCAGTGATAGACCGAACGGTTAAAGAGCCGGCCGAAAATCAGTGAGGCTCGGGTTCGAATCCTGGCATGTACCAATGAGTTTTTCAAAACTTACGTACATATTTATCACTAGCTCGACGGTGAAGGAAAACATCGTGAGGAAACCCACAGGTCTCAGAATTAATTCTGAGACATGTGTGAACAGACCCAGTCCGGCGATGGGCTCACCACCTATCACGTTTAGGGGTCCAATATATTATCTCGTGAAATGTGGGTATATCCAGTAATGGAATACCTCTGCCTACCCCCTCGGGGATAAAAGGCGTGAGATTATTTATTTTTTTATTTGAATAGCTCATCTCGAAATCTTTCGACAGATTTTCCGATTCCGAGTCGATTATCGAATGTCGAATCTGAACACGTGAACACGCCCGCTGGAACCTTAAAAAGACTCAGGTAAATACACAATTTTTAATATATCAAAATTGCCCGGGGATCATCTAATCCGGTCATAACCCGGGCCTGAAATGTAAATCGGGGGAGGGCCTCGCCGAATAATTTCCACACATTTGTTGAGCGGGTAGTGTCGTATTTAGTGGCCGTAAGCCCCTCGATAGTGCCCTGTGTGTTAGGGTGGGAGTACACCGAGTGGAAGGGTTTATTATAATAATAGTAAATAAATAAATAAAACTCATGACTCTTATCCCCGAGAGGAAGGGGTACTTCATTTCTGGATATACCCACGTTTCACCAGTATATTCTTTGGGGTCCAAAGAATGTACTGGTGAAATTGATAGGTAGTGACTGGTGAACCTGTCGCCGGACTGGGTTTTATTAATCTAGCAAGTTTCTTCCTATGTATTTATTTGATTCTTAAATCACAACTGTAAAAACTGCATCAAATTTGGTGAGGTAGGTAGTTTTTGATAGACAGACAAAAATTCTAGATGAATTGTTTTGGTTTCTATTGATATTATAAGTACATACCCCTCATGTTAAGCATAATATCTCCTATAGCAGCGCCTTGCAGTTTCATCCGCGTATTCCGACGGTAACGAAAATCCCCGCGGGGATAAAATGTAGCATATGTGTTATTCTGATGTATAAGCTATATAACTGTAAAGTTTCATCAAAATCCGTTCCGTTCCGTTGTCAAAGAGCAACAAACACACATACATACATCCATACTCAGCAAACTTTCGTGTTTATAACATTAGTAGATACAGACGTTGACTACTTACAATTTTATTATATTAAGACACACGTATAGTGCTCTAGGATCCTCAAAAGTTTGCACTCAGTGTGCCAAGACCTTGGCTGTAATTTCAGCTAAGCCGAGCCGCCGGCAGCTTAACTATATTTACAGCAAAGTTTCGGGGCACGCTCCTTTACTTATGGATCGCGGTCGCCGTTATTGTCATAGTTTATGAAGTGATACAACCGGATTTCTTGGACCCTCTACTTTATGGCCTTGAAATTTCAATTGCTAGCAAGTTGTAACACAACTACGGTACTATCGTTTGGGTGGAGTCCGGAGGCGCGGGAGTATCAAAGAGCTGCCAGCGTTTGGTCGAGGCTTCGGGTGACTGAGGCGAGGTGATTTATTTATTGAAAAAAGAAAAGTTGTAGTAAAATTCCATGTTAAGTACAACAACTGAAAATCATTATTTTCAGACAACTATGAGCCCCACAGATTTAACTTAACGACACGTGTAAAAAAATATTTTTTGCGATTCCGGAATAATTTTCAAATCGAAAATACACTTTCTCGAAAAACTTAACGGTTACAAAAATCTGTATTTTACAACCTCTCCTCTCCATCAAAATCAAAATCCGGATATTATAATTCCGGATTCCGGGATATCCGGAGTTTCCACCCGGTCAGCTAGGTCCCACCGTGGGAGCAGCGGAGTGCGCCTGACATCACTTTGTAGGTACAGTAATTACATACCTGTCGGCTATACACGCTGGGATTATTTATATATATTACATAGGTAAGAATTTTTCTATGTAGGTATATAAAAACAAACACTGACTGACCGATTGGGTGACTGATCGATCAACGCAGCCAAAACCGAAGGGTCTTTCTAGAAGCATGAAATATTGCAAAACGATTCCTTATTTGTCGTAATTATGTAGTGCTGTAATAGCGGTTTTTGGAAATATCCACTAAAAAGGGGATAAATATGTGTACCTACGAAAGTTTTTGGAAAACACATTGAAACAAATATTCTTTTTAATTTTTAAAACCATTGTTTAAACGAACGTCGGAATTTGGTCTTTGTGTATAATCAGATGCACGCCTAAAACCACATAATAAAAGAAAATAAAAGAAAAAAACTTTTCGCGTGCTTCCCTCACAAAACTATAAATCTGCCTGTCCAATATGACACAACTTAATTAGTTAAAAATAACCCGCTAATAATTTAAATCTCACCACCATTCGACCCTTATTTACTGACTGAAGTTTGCAAACGCTATTCAAAAACAAACCCTATGTTCAAAGGCTTAAAATTTAAAAACTTAGCTCGTTAAGTTTGTATATTATGTTAAGCTCAAAAACGAAAACGCTCATTGAGCAAAAAAAATGATCACGACGAGTTTCGCCCTCTAAGGCTCTTATAAAAACGCCCATGAAGCGTTGTGGCAAACAATATTAATATCTACTAAAAAGTTGACTAGTAGGTTGTACACTCTTCTCAATACTCATACTCCAGCGTATACCCATATTACAAACCACTGTATGCATACTACGAGTATCAAGGTTCAGGAGGGACATGAGATTAAAAAGAGCTACCCTTGACTTTCTTGCTGGTCCTTCTCGGGGTAGTACATTTGGATCCAGCAACTCGTCGGTGGAGATGGGCTGCTGTTTACATTTAGCCAACCTTCATGGACGAGTTTAGAGTGCCTGGTTATTAGACTATTGACGGTTCTAAGTGAAATTTTTAGAAATAAAATTCAAATTCAAAATTCATTTATTTCAGTAGGTATATAAAATACACTTTCAAGCCAGTAAAATAAAACACAATTGATTTTTAATTGTTACGGGTGCCGATTGGAACCGAGCGGTGCTCGACGAATAATCTCATGTCAAAAGAATTTGAATTTGGTTCCAAACGCCTAATGGCTGTTTTCCAGTAGCCAGACCCCATTCAGATCCTTTTTTTCTCTCAATGAGAGTTTTCGTTTAAGCCTTACATATATACAGAGTGTGCGGTATGGTACAGGAAAAATGTAATTTAGTTAATCACCTTCATGTCACGAGGGGTAAAAGCTTCACCCTTTGCAGGGAACGCAAACATTTTCCGTCTATAACATGTTTTAGCGATGGCTACACGGCACATGGCGCCATTATGGACGTGTTAATGTAATTATAACAAACTAATGTCATCACCATACTGCCATTTAATATTGGATGTGTGTGATTTTACACTGTAATGACACAATGAACGTTATTGTACGCGGATTACGCCCTCAAGCATTGCATTAATTTGATTGACTGAATATAGTTTTAGTCGCCGTGTAACAGTAATAGCTTTAGTACGACAAATAGGTTCATGCGCTCAGCAACGGGAACCCCGAGGTTCCTTCACAACCTAAATCTTCATCATGACTTTAAATCTGCCGTCAATATATATTCCAGATATAGCTTCCAGAAATTGAATTTTTATATCTTCGCGCGGAAAGCAGCAAATTTCGGCCCGCTGCGCTAAAACAAAGTTGCCGCTTTCCGCCTTCGTCGATAAGAAAAAAAAGTATACACACCTCGGGAAGTAAATAAGAAAGCCTCAGATCAAATGTTTGTAGACCTCAGCTTCGCCTCGGTTGACAATTACCTGTGATCTGAGACATTTCTTATTTTACTTCCCTAGTTGTGTAATATAGATACCTATTATTCTTTGCCTACCCATTCCGGGATAAAACATGACCATAATTAGGTAGTTATATTTATTTTCACTTCAAAAGAAGTGAAAATGAAAACATTGTTCTCAGAAATGTCTTTAAAGTTAATAAACAAATGTACAATATATTTTTTTACTACAATTTGTGGAGAGAGGTAGGTCTCGCATGATTAGTTTCAAACCGTTATCGGCACCCAGGAATTTTCTAAATGAAATTATTAATTTAGTGTAAAAATCTTCAAAGACCAGCGAACCATGAGCGGTAAGAAAATTTTCATTGGTTAACATTTTGGAGTACGGTCGTTCCTTTTAATCATGCAGAAACAATTTAGCTGATTAAGGCGAAACTTTAAAAAAATATTGAATGTATTTGAGTACGTATGAATTATCAGTAAGTATTATGTATCACCTACAATTCTCATCTCACGCGTCATATCCGCGAGGGAGTAGGCAGAGGTATTCCATTTCTGGATATACCCGCTTTTTCACCAGATATTCTTTGGACCCCTAAACGTGATAGGTGGTGAGCCCATCGCCGGACCGGGTCTGTATACACATGTCTCAGAATTAATTCTAGGACCTGCGGGTTTCCTCACGATGTTTTCCTTCACCGTCGAGCAAGTGATAAATATGTACCCACAATCACCCACAATTTAGGTATTATTATTGGCTTTTAAGACGTCATATCCGATACGCGACAGTGCACGCATAGTGTAGGGATTAAACGATAAGCATTGTAAAACAATTATATTATCAAGCAATAAATAAATATGCTCATAACTTTACCTCCGAGGTACTTGGGGCAGGTATTCCTTTCATGAAAATACCCACTTTTCACCAGTGTAATATCTATCGACCCCTAAACGTGACAGTTGGTATAACCCAGTGAATAGAGAGCTGATACCTTAACCCCCCTTATTTGGTCTCTATTCACTGTACTAGTAAATCCTTCGCTACCACCGACTGGCTGCTTCTCTGAAACTCCCAGATTCTTCTTAATACCTATGATAAGAAGTAAATTCTATGAAATTCCCACAGGAATGAGAAATAAGGGACCTAACTCGGAATCGAAGCCTCATCTGAGATGGGCTGATTTCCGACAGGGCTACCACTGCTTCTATCTAAAGTCTAACTAAATCATGCTTATAGACGCAATTGAATACAAAATACTTATTAGCAGCAGTTGAAATATGAGGTTCCGGAGTGAAGTACCATAGTTATAGACCAAACTCGAATTAGGAACTGAAGCGATTAGGTTTGGGTACCGCGCAGTGATCGATATCTGGTTAATGCAAGTAAAGGCTAGAGCCGTGCGCTACTGAAACGCCCACCTTGTAAATCTTTGCTCGTAATAGTGTTGTGCTTTTGTCGATGAAGATTAGGATGGAGTAGAACTTTCACCCTTTAGAACTCAATCTGTGTTACTGTGCACACAGATAAACCACTGTACTGAACAGATCTTTATAGGTTTTGTTAGCTTGAAGAAGGAAATACAACTTTTTAACCAGGAACATGCACAAAGAGCCGGCAAAAAACTAGTATATCAATAAAACTTGCTAAAGAGGCATTGGCAATATTGTCTGACGCTGACTACCTGCTGTAGTTTTAATTAGTAAATGACCTAAAACCGAATTGAAATATGTGACTGAATTTCGCCAGGTGATGTGATCGTGTCTGGAGACCGCGGTCCAACTATTGATGTTAGACAGTTTTATTTAGGTACAAATACAAACTCGTGTGAATTTGCCGTCTATAGCGCTTTAGTTAATTCTATGTAGAATCGCTAGATGTCGCTACAACACAATTTTCCGTTAACCGGCAAACAAGGTGAGACTATTTTTTTTAATCTGGAGTGCGGACATATTGACCCAAAATAATAGTATGATTTTCGTATTAAGAGTTATTAATATAAACCATCGATAGCAGTGCAGCAATCGACATCACTAGATGCAATAATTGCGTTAGCCCGCCGGTTTCAATCCGGCTACTTGGTACAGAAAGCCGACGCTAATGGGCCCGGTGGCCACGGGTTAGAGATGCACGTGGACAGTTTCCTTTTGAGCAATTAACTCAAGTAGCCACAGGAAACAGTGAAATGTCAAGTCATTAAAATAGTACCATTCGCTTGCCAATTAATTTTCGTTCTCTTGATATTTGAGGCTTTGTATAACATTTTATAACGACCTGTGAGATGGGAAGTTTGTCGTTTGTGCAAGAATCAACACCGTTCTTCTCTTTGTTGGTTCTTTGCTGCAGTAAGATGCGGAAAAATTACTACCTATAGTACCTATACCACTGGAATGTTAGCATCCCTCTAACAACTGTCAATCTTATTATGAGAGAGATTTTGTATATACTGGAATGTTACGAACTCTTTGTTTTTGTACGTCGTTAAAGTTATGGTCAGTAATGTCATACAAAACGTGAGGAAATTCCGATGGGAAAGAAAAAATACTAAATGTCCATCAAAAACAGCTGTTTTTTGCATTATTCCAAAATGAAAACAAAGAAACTCCCACAGGAATCGTAAAAAAAAATAACTACGTCTAATCAATCAAAGACAACGATCTATCTATCTATCTAGTTTAACGTAGATAATTACTTATTGTAACCGAGAGGTAAGTATATGAAAATAGGTTAGGGATTAATGGGATCGAAAGCACGTTCAGTGGTTTTGTTGAAGCCAGTATCATTTTGCAAATTGGTGAATAATTAAACGAACCATTTGTTAGGTTCACTTATAAATCAAATTCATCCCAAATAGTGCAATAAATTTTTGCGAGTTGGTACAATTTCTTAGCTTGTATAAAGACTAAGTTTGGTATTATTTTGTTGATAAGATTTACCATTTTGTACAATTTATTATTTTATTTGTAAATGATTTGATTACTTGCAGTTTTTACAATTTCAAATATACCTAGATGCTCAAGTCATTCTCAAGTCAGACGGGCCTGTTGGCTCAGTTGGTAGTGACCCTGCCTTCTGAGTCGGAGGTCGCGGGTTCGATCCCCGCTCGGGGCCAACATTTGTGTGCATGAACATGTCTGTTGTCTTCTTGTCTCGTCGTTTAATATTTATTTAAGTATGTTTATCAGTTGTTTAGTACCCATAGTACCTACAGGCTCTGCCTAGTTCGGGACTGAATAACCGTGTGTGAATTGTGTCCCACAATTTATTATTATTATTATTCTAATTTCTATTCCTAATGAGATTTAGCGATTTGTATTATTACTAAGCCTTTCTTAAGCCGTATACAGAAAGAAAGCTGAAAACTTATCAGCGCTTATCGGCGCTGGTCCATTCTACATAAAGCAAGCAGATTGAAGCAGAGCGAGCAAAATGCCGTACGATGATTGGCGGGCGGCACCAGCGCTGACCGGCGCCTGTCGAAGATTGTCGGCGCTTGTCGGCGCTTATCGGCGCTGGTTCATATAAATGCCTGCGCCGGTTACCTGCGTAGACCGGAGCCTATAAGCGCTGATAAGTTTTCAGCTTTCTTTCTATATACGGCTTTATCCATCCGTCCGTCTGTTCGTATGTCTGTCAGTCTGACAAATAGCAAGAAAACAAAAATTATGGTCATATTACTGCGAAAGCTTTATTTTATTCCATTCGCGTCAATAGCACGCGATCTAACAACGAAATTAGAGTGAGTATCAAGATGTAGTGCATCGGATATGAGATTGCAGTAAATATGCATGATAGCCTCACTATACAGCAACCACTTGCCGAGTTCTCATTCGGAAACTGATGCAATATTACTTTATACTTAGTAGGCACTTTATTGTAAATATAATAATATATATAATATAATCTCACGCCTTTTTTTTATCCCCGAGGGGGTAGGCAGAAGTATTCCGTTACTGAATATACCCACATTTCACGAGATATATTGGACCCCTAAACGTGATAGGTGGTGAGCCCATCGCCGGACCGGGTCTGTTTACACATGTCTCAGAATTAATTCTGAGACCTGCGGGTTTCCTCACGATGTTTTCCTTCACCGTCGAGATAGTGATAAATATGTACCGTGTAAGTTTTTAAAAAACTCATTGGTACATGCCAGGATTCGAACCCGAGCCTCACTGATTTTCGGCCGGCTCTTTAACCGTTCGGGCTATCACTGCTCTTTGTTGTAAATATTGTTACGAAAATGAATATTTGCTTTCTGGATAGTGGAATTATCCTTTGGCAGGTATAAATTCGAGCACTCTGACCAAATGAGGCCTGCATTCTCCACTTCACTACAATCCTATCTAATATTATAAACGCGGAAGTTTCACGCAAAAACTACTGACCGGGTTTTGATGAAACTTTACAGTTACGTAGCTTATACATCAGGATAACACATAAGCTACATTTTATCCCCGCATTCCCATGGGATCGGGAACTACGCGGGCGAAACCGCGGGGCGCGGTAGTTCACGATAATTACACATATACCTACATCGTCTTTTCCTTAAAAGAAAAAATATTTGTTATTACGTGTGTTGTCCAAGCAAATAAATGTTCATCTATTCTATTCTATTCTATTCTATTCTATTCTACTCTACTCTACTCTACTCTACTCTACTCTACTCTACTCTACTCTACTCTACTCTACTCTACTCTACTCTACTCTACTCTACTCTACTCTACTCTACTCTACTCTACTCTACTCTACTCTACTCTACTCTACTCTACTCTACTCTACTCTACTCTACTCTACTCTACTCTACTCTACTCTACTCTACTCTACTCTACTCTACTCTACTCTACTCTACTCTACTCTACTCTACTCTACTCTACTCTACTCTACTCTACTCTACTCTACTCTACTCTACTCTACTCTACTCTACTCTACTCTACTCTACTCTACTCTACTCTACTCTACTCTACTCTACTCTACTCTACTCTACTCTACTCTACTCTACTCTACTCTACTCTACTCTACTCTACTCTACTCTACTCTATTCTATTCTATTCTATTTGACTTTTCATTATGGAAGAATAGATTTTATAATCACCAGGTCAAACAAATCGGTAGAATAAAATTATTTTATTTTGTCTCCTGTTTAGGGTACTGACAATGCTGTCCGTAGTGGATTAACAAAATAATATGAGGTTTTTAAAGAAACTCAGAGGAATCACTTTCTTTAGATAAATTGTGCTCTCAAAGTTTTCATCAGCCGTACTAAGTTTTATTACGGGATGAAAATAAAATTAAATCATAAAACAAAAACAACTGTTGAACTTTATTCACTAAGCGCGTACAACGCCATTTTAGATCCTAAGTCAAATCGCGAATGTCAAATTGAACATTAAATGGTAACCAAATTCCATTTGACGTTGATGGATATTTAAAGATTGTCTTAGATAGTAAGGCGGCAGGTCAATAATACGAGGAGTGATTTTTATACTTACCTAACCTAACTCTTTAGAATATCCTACATCAAATACCCATGTGCTTGCGAAAAAAATCCAGTCTAAAATAGTAGCCCAGGGATCGAAACAGTATGAGAGCCATTTTTAAATTCAAATTGGATTATAACACCCAGATCTGTCGGTGCAGTTTTATGACTCCGCTCCTACCGTGGAAAAGATTATTCGGTCTCTTTGGTTTCCAGATTTAAATTAGGTTGGAAATTGTAGCAGTTTCAACTGCATTGGAATATGGTAATACTTGAGTCTTGTTACGTAGTTTTACTCTGTTTTTTGAAAGATCAATCCGACCGAGAATATAGACGGAGGCATCTTATGTATCTTCGAAGGTTTCAGTATTTTTTATTGACACAGATCTATCTATTACTCTGTGTCTTTATCTTGCATACCTGTTTAGTTTTCTTTCCTTCTTCTTCGGAACCTAGGACCGACACAAAGCTCATTAATATTTAGTTAAAGACTTATCCAATTGCTTCTTGCTCTGTTCCTTCTAAATCAATAGTACAATCTTCATTAATTCTTTACCCTTTCTCACATATGTCAAAAAATCTTCTACATATCTTCACCGCAGATAAACATATTAGATTTCAAGTTGAAGTGACATTGGTCAGGACACATGGTTCCTAGAATCTTGACCAATTGGGTAAAGGAGTAAAGACGGCGATCAAGCAAGATCAACGTAAGACGCCCGCCCCAAGACGTACAGACGACCTGATAGAAGTTTTGGGTCTTCTGTTAGTCGCTCTGGATCACAATTCAGCTGTGGAAAATACTTAATAATGAAGATATTTTTATAAGCCTCTTAACATCCACATGACTTAATGACTTTCAATGTTAATTCCGAAAGTTCGAGAATAATAGAGGGAGCGATTACGCAATATGTAGGTTTTAACTACTGTTCTGTAAACTTGAAATAATTTGGACTGAATTTCTGTCTCGAGTCAAATAGTTGATGAAGTTATTTGGTGTGTTTCCCCCGACGGGTGTTAAGCTCGCGACCCTTTCGCTTGTCGCACTACTAAGTACTTTCTTAACTATTTCAATGTTTGTGTACTAATAGGTATAATCTCCTTAAAATTTTACAACTTTTACGAGGAACACTGAATACAAAAATGACAACGAAATGTGCCAAGCAGCGAATTTGATATCCGATTTCAAAGTTACATTATTTATTTTCTGGTATTTATGCAATAAAAGTAATTAGGGACTTCACAAACCACTCATTCAATCGATCCACAAATTTTGAAGGGTTTTATTTGGCATGATGAAGGCATTTATGTATTTTCTACAGGCCTCGATAAAATACTAGGTCAACTTGCGTTATCAACTTAACACTAAGTCCGTGGTATAACGCATTTTATCTCATATTCACCCATTGGTGCTTTCAGAAATGGAATACCTCTGCCATCCTTTCAGGATCTCTGAATATTTATACTAACCATCACCCACAACAAAGGCGTAAACCATCTATGGCCATTAAACCCGCCATCAATACAAGCCCTGTCGCCACCATGACACCATAAATAATGACAGGTTGTATACATTAAGATGTCCCATGGAAAATCATGCCGCTTCCGTCATTGCTCCCAGGAAATTATGGCGCGGTGAGTCAGCTAGTGGAGGTGCAGACTTGCGATTTAAATTCGCAACGGAGATTGGTTTGTTGGTTATAGGGATGGGTATGGGGATAGGGAATGATGCTTGAAACATATTTCCTCCAACCGAAAAATATCCAAATTATGTAAAGTAACTTAATTAAGAATTGATTAAAAGAATAATGAGTTGAGGTGTTTCTATGCCCCGCCTTCTTCTCCTAAACCATACATGCTGAAGCGGTGGAGTTGAAATGACTTTCAATAAGTGGACTTATAAGCCCCTGCATTGAATAAAAACATTTAGATTTTTATAATTGCTACTTGTATGATGTAGTGACTAATATTGAGAAAGGAATGCTCAGGTGGTTTGGACATGTTGAGCGGATGGATGAAATTCGTCTAACGAGAGAAATATATAAGGGGATTGTGAGTGGCCGAGTCGGCAGAGGGCGATCTAGGCGTACTTACATCGATCAGATCCCGATCGACGAGAATTTATAAACGGTTTGATGGATGTGGATGACGCTCGAGAAGTGTGCCAGGATCGTAGCAGGTGGCGGTCTATTGTCTCTGTCTACCCCTTCGCAAAAAGGGGTGAGCGTATGCATGTGATTGCTACTTCTAAATCATTTTTTACATGATTTACCTGTGAAATTTTACAGACTTTTATTGATGAAAAAACACGTTTGCTACTAAAAATTAAATTTGCAATGAAGTCACGATTTACGATTTCTAGTAGCAGGCTACGTGAAAAAGAGTAGCAGGTGCGCCGAATGAAAATTCATTTCATATAACTTTTCATAATATATGGTGCTTATGAAATGAGTCAACACTAGTTTATACTGATTTTTCATAAAAAAAAATATATATTTTATATAATATTCGACGTATATTTATAAACGTGATAGGTGGTGAGCCCATCGCCTGACCGGGTCAGTTACACATGCCTTAGAAATAATTCTGAGACCTTCGGGTTTCCTCACGATGTTTTCCTTCACCGTCGAGCTAGTAATGAGTACGTAAGTTTTTGAAAAACTCATTGGTACATGCCAGGATTTGAACCCGAGCCTCACTGACTATCATCATGAGAAGCGGACTCTTTAACCGTAAGGCTATCTGCTCTTTCAGATTTTTTTAGGCCGATTGTCTTCAAGAGCAGTAGAGCCGGCCGAAAATCAGTGAGGCTCGAGTTCGAATTTTGGCATGTACCAATGAGTTTTTCAAAAACTTACGTACATATTTATCACTAGCTCGATGGTGAAGAAAAACATCGTGAGGAAACCCGCAGGCCTCAGAATTAATTCTGAGACATGTGTAAATAGACCCGGTCCGGCGATGGGCTCACCACCTATCACGTTTAGGGGTCCCATGTATCTCGTGAAATGTGGGTATATCCAGTAATGGAACACCTCTGCCTACCCCCTTGGGGATGAAAGGAGTGAGATTTTTTTTAAATTTTTTTTATTGTCTTCATTTTAGGCATATTAAATATCGGTCGATGAGAGGGCGGAGATTTAATTATAACTGTACACGAACTAAGCGAATGAGTCTTTCGTCTACCACAGGGGCTAGTATGAAACTTCAAGCACGTTGGTGTCAAAGGTAATATAAAATCACTGCTCTAACAGCCAAGAATAAGTACCAACCAGGTACAGGCAGCGCGAGAGCCATTTATAATACTCCAGTATCTAGGTATAGTCTCGAGTGTGTGATAGGGTTGAACTTCAACGTCACTGGTGCCAGTATTAGTTATCGTCACTGTTACTTTTAATGAAAGTAATCGTTATAAAATTAAGAATATACTTAATCTAGAAATAATTGTTCAAGTTTTTATATTATGGTTATTGTTTATTGGCCCGGTGACATTTTAGCGATGGTTTTCCAGCGTCGGGATGATTTTTTACTGCTCTATTTTTACTTTTTGTATCAATTTTATTTTTAAATTTTTACTATAATTCAGAATAATTCAAATCATTTCTTTCTGTAAGTAAAACGTTACACTTAGAGACGTCAATAATCTAATAAAAAGGTACTCTAAACTCGTCCAAGGAGATTGTATAAATGTAAACAGTAGGTACTCTATATTCACCGACGAATTGCTGGTTTCAAATGCAGTACCTAACCTGAGAAGAACAAGCAAGAAACTCTAGGTCAGCTTCTAATGTCATGTGATTTTTTTCTTTTTAATGTTAAAATGATTAATTAGTACTACTGAGGGTTCCTACTACAATCCTGCAGTTTAAAAGAACAACTTTAATTTCACACTCTATGTGCCATGCATTTAATTCTATCCCATATGCATACTTGCATAAGTTTTTTCTTCAAACATCAACGACTCTATAATTATGTTATTACTAGCGGTTCTGCGGGGTTTCATCCTCGTAGTTTCCTTTTTCGTGGCAATATGGGGATAAAATATAGTCTACATAACTCAGGGATATTGTTGCTTTCCATTGGTGAAATATTTTTTTAAATCGTTCCAATAGTTCCTCTTTATAATATTACATATATAACATACATACATATGCTCACGCCTTTTTTCCGGAGATGTAGGCAGAGACAACAGCCCGCTACGATCATGGCATACCTCTCGCGCCTCATCCACATCCATCAATCGGTTCATACATGCTCGTCGGTTTCGGGCACTTTTTATCTGGCTTTTCTCTAATACATCGCCGATATAAAAATAATATTATAATATAAAAATAAATAAAAAATTAAAATAATCTCACGCCTTTCATCCCTGTAGGGGTAGGCAGAGGTATTCCATTACTGGATATACCCACATTTCACGAGATGCATTGGACCCCTAAACGTGATAGGTGGTGAGCCCATCGCCGAACCGCGTCTATTTACACATATGTCTCAAAATGAATTCTGAGACCTGCGGGTTTCCTCACGATGTTTTCCTTCACCGTCGAGCTAGTGATAATGTAACGTTCCGTTAACTAGTTTAGTTAAAGCTAATAAGTCAAATCTAATAATCGAACTAAAGCTACTTAAATACAATTATCAAATAAAATTAAAATAATCTAAAATATTATCCCTTTTTAAAACTAGCCTTATTAATAAACGTACAAACTAAATGTCGCGATTGTCGCGACAGTTAAATCTAATCCATCAGAGTAAACGCTCTCGCTTCGATCAATTACCGGTTTTTAAACAGACCTTTTGTCCTCCAGCTGACCGTGACACACCTTTGCGCTCCGCGATTGCGAGAGGATCTCACTAATTATTTGAGAACTACCAGCTAAATAAAATCAATTTAATAATTTATACCATTTCTATCTTTTAAAAGTGTTAAGTAACCCCGATATTGGGTAAGTGTTGTATTTTTACAATGTAATTAGTAGACTTAGTATATCTATGCTTTAGTTAAAATATTTGTAGTAAATTGTGCTAAGCTGATAAAATTTACCTATCGCATTTAACCCTACGCATACAATTTCATTGCTTTAAAGCTGATGATAGTAGATTTAGTTAATTTTTGTTCCACTTTTCGTCCTCACAGTATTTGACATGACCTTGACTTATGCAAGGTCATGCACCTAATTTGTAGTTCAATTCTATAGTTAATTATTTAATTATATTTGTGTAACGTAAATATCGCTGCCGATGTCATTCTGTATCTTATTCTATACAATAGGCATTTTTCCAAAATTATAATGTGATTTGTCAACTATTAAGAAAGTTACCTATGTTACGTAATCTTTTCTGTGAATTGCCTAGTTCACCTCATCATTGACTGCTATTTAGTGCTTTTAACGTCTGCCCGCCCCTGCTACGCTGCGCTTGCACTTTTTGAAAAACAGGCCGAATGTTGCAGTCAGTAACATGAAACTGGACTTTTCGCAAAATGACTATTCCGACTGAATTTCCAGGGTTCACTGCTCCGGCAAGAAGGCCGACTACTTGGACTCCTGTCCTTAACCAGGAGTGTCCCGGACCTATCCCGTGACAATTTAGACTTAAGAAGATCTCAAGCAGCAGTGCTCCATCATCGGACTTCACCTCAGGGCAGTGACGTTGTTTTATAACCGCTCAAATCGCGCTCGATAACTACCCATTAAAGATCCTACGACCCCGCTCACCGGCTACTGTGGAAACATATTATACGTTATTTTTCTTAATTCTACCCTCTTTTATTTTTTCTCTAATCTAAATCTACTTGTGACGCCTACCCGTCACAATGGCGCCCACTAAGCTTTAATGCGTGGTTTCGAGAGCGATTTGTCAGGTTTTCTGCATTTTGTAGTTGTCCCTGGTGATGGTTGTGCTAAGGCTTTCTAGCTAATTCTATATTTGTTCATTGATTGTGCATTTTTATTAGTACCTAAAAACTAAAATATATAGAACATTTACCCAATACATAATGAATTACGATATCAAATATTTGTCCTTGCAAAAGACGGAATTAGAATACGAGGTTGTTGTTCGTGGTGGTACACCTGGAGAATCTGTTGCTGAATTAAGAAAACAAATTGTAAAGATCGCTCCCGGTTTTCCGCCAGAAGACATACTTGAATCTCATTAAGAAGCGTCGGAGGATGTCAAAGCAGTAAGAGAGACGTTACTAAAAACTCAAGCAAATATCGTAACTTTGACAAATAAGTTTGATAAAAATTTGTTCCTTAGAACTGAGAATACTCTACACCATGTTTATCACAGATTGAATAGAATTACACCTAAAGCTAATTCTATTGAAACTTATAAAGTCTGTTCTGAAAATTTTAAATCTCAATATAAAGGATTGTTAGCTATGAAACCTCAGAATGCTCAAGGTAATTCTAACGATCCCAACCCTATCACGGTCAACTGCGAGCGCAACTTGGTTTCTGAAATAAGTAAAATTAAATTTTCGGAAAAAACCTGCGTACGTTCTTTCGTACAGCGGATGGACGAATTTATGCAAACTAGAGGCGTTTCCTCTGATAAGATTATAACTTATGCCTACGAATTCTTTACTGACGATGCACTTCATTGGTACCGTTATATTAAAACAAAGATTACTTCCTGGGAGGAACTAGTGGTACTACTTAAACAAGATTTCAGTCAGAGCGACTACGATTACAAACTCCTGAATGAAATTCGTTCTAGGACACAGGGCGAGAATGAAAATATTACTATTTACCTATCTGTGATGCACGGTATGTTTTCTCGTCTAAATAAACCTCCCTCAGAAAATGAACAGCTTGAAATATTGCTACACAATATACGACCTTGCTATGCGAGTACTATTGCTGCATCATCTGCTGTAGATACCCTTGAAAACCTTAAAAGTGTTTGTAGGAACTACGAAAACATTCAATCACGATTGAAACAGTTTCACGAACCGCCTAAAGTGAGTTTTGAAACTCTGGCACCGGATTTTGCTTACGATAAACCATCCTTTACACCTGGAAGCTCATCCTACGTCCATAGTAGCAGAAAACCAAACTATCCAAATACTTATCCTAATAACTACTCTAAATACAATTATAATAAACCTAACTACTACGGCAACAATAATAATTATAAACAACCTAAACCTAATACAAATTATAATAACTACAGAACTAATAATAATACTAACTATACCTACAAAAATCAACAAAGTGAACAAAATAAAAATATACCAATTGCTGTTGTAAATTCTGAAAGCAAAAGTGTCTTCTGCCCACGATGTAGAACTAACAATCATTCTCTTAAAGAATGTAAGGAACCTCACTTTCCCATCTGTTTTAAATGTGGAAAAAAGGGTTTTCGTTTTCCTGAATGTTTAGACTGCCAGTCTAAGGAACCTAATCAAAAAAACTAGGTACTTTGGATTGCCGTGATAGTAACACTAAAAATAACTCAAAAATTAATCAAGCTGAATGGAAAGAATGGTTAGAAACTATTTCGAAATTCTTTTCTTGTTATACTGTCACTTCAATCCGAACTACAAAAACTCCTAACAATCTTCGACCCTATGCACCTATTAAAATTAACAGTCTCTCGATGTTGGGTCTTTTAGATTCGGGCTCTTCAGTCACTATTTTAGGGAATGAATCTCATTTACAGTTTATTAATAATGGATTTAAACTCCACGACTGTGGAAACCTTCAATTCATTGCTGCTGGTGGTCAACGTCTGCAACCTGTTGGTTTGATATACCTACCCATATCCTTTGAGAACCAGACTCATGTTATTAATACCTATGTTGTTCCTGATATATCAAACAATTTAATTCTTGGAATGGACTTCTGGACTGCTTTTGGTCTCTTCCCAAAGCACCTCAATACTATAATACTCTGCAAACCAAATTTCTCCTTAGCTGAACTAACTGCTCACGAGTCTGAACATCTTTGCTCTTACAATCATCTCACTGAACCTCAAAAGGTAACTGCTGACCATGTAATTAAGCAATTTCGAAACATATCCTACGAAGAAAGAGGACTCGGTCGAACTGGGTTAATTACTCATTCCATCGATACTGGTGATGCTGCGCCTATCCGTCAGCGCTATTATCGGCAGTCGCAAGAGAAACAGCGTCTACTAAATGAACAACTCGATGATATGTTGAAGGAAGATGTCGTAGAACCATGCGATAGTCCTTGGTCATCCCCTGTTTTGCTGACTCCTAAAAAGAATGGAGAACTCAGATTCTGTTTGGATAGTCGTAAACTAAATTCAGTTACTAAAAAAGATGCCTATAGCTTGCCTTATATATCTGAAATATTGGATAACCTACGTGACGCTAAATATCTATCCAGCATTGACTTATCTAAAAGTTTTTGGCAAATTTTAATAAAAGAGGAAGATCGATGTAAAACTGCCTTTTACATTCCTTCTCGAGGTACTTTTCAATTTAAATGTATGCCATTTGGTCTCACTAATGCACCAGCTACACAGCAAAGATTGGTAGATGCCTTGTTCTATGGTCCTGAATTTGAGCACATGGTATTTGTTTATATCGATGACATTATAGTCGTCTCTCCCACATTTGAAAAACATATTTCCCTTTTAGTACACGTTTTAGAAAAATTAAAATCAGCAAACTTAACTATTAATTTCAAAAAAAGTCAATTCTTCAGAAACAAACTTAAATATCTAGGCTACATGGTTGACTCGAATGGCTTACATCCTGACCCTGAAAAAGTTGAAGCAATTTTAAATTACCCTGCTCCTTCTAACAGAAAGGAAGTACGACGATTTCTGGGAGTAGCGTCCTGGTATCGCCGTTTTATCCCTAATTTTAGCTCATTAGCAGCTCCACTAAATAAATTGACATCTCAAGGTAAGAATGCTCCTCCATTCTCATGGACTTCCGAAGCTGATACCGCCTTCAAAAAGCTTAAGGACTGTCTGGTGACTACCCCAGTTCTCTCTTGTCCAAATTATGACGAACCTTTCCAGGTAAATACCGATGCTAGTGACTACGGTATTGGTGCTTATCTGACTCAGAACATAGACGGGAATGAGAAAGTGATCGCGTACATGAGTAAGACGCTGTCTAATCAAGAACGCAACTATAGTGCTACGGAGCGCGAAGCGTTAGCTGTCCTAACTGCTGTCGAATACTGGCGATGCTATTTAGAAAACGGAAAAAAATTTACGGTCTATACTGATCACTCTGCCCTAAAATGGTTTCTAAACCTTAATAATCCTACTGGACGTTTAGCACGCTGGGGTGTTAGGTTGTCCGCCTACAATTTTGAAATCAAACATCGAAAGGGTTCTGATAACGTTGTCCCTGATAGTCTTTCCCGCATAGTGCCTGTTAGTGCTATTTCTAATGATGGTTCTGCTCCATCATCTCAATCCCCTAGCACGTTGGATACTTGGTACCTTAACATTTTTAACGGTTGTCAAAATTCTCCTACATCATTTCTAAACTATCAAGTAATGAATAATAAATTGTACCGTTTTAGAAAAAGTCTAAACCCATTAACCCAATGCTCCCCAGGAGCCCGCCGGCGGGCTGGCACAAAATGCCGCCATTCCGTCAAGCAGCGGCAGCCCGCCGGCGGGCTGGCCTACCCAGATGACTTTAAACCTTATTTGTATCACCATTAAATACATGATATTGAATATAATTTACTACCGTGATCTAGAATAAATTCGGAATCCGTTGATATCCAAAGCTACACATGTTTTTTGTTTTTATTTATAGAAAACCGCTTCCAAACACGCGCCATGTGACAAGTCATAAAAAAAATGGCCACTTCATAGTAAATTTTCGGTGTCGGATTTCAAGTGGTGTTCAATTATAAACATAAGTGGCCTCTAAAGGTTGAGTTGTTTATCTTAGACGATAATACGATCTTTCTAGTTGGTGTTTAGTAACATTGTTTATAAATTTGAGTACTGTGGTAATATTGGTAGCAATTATTCTGTGATTATTCTCGAAACAGGTCCGAGTTTTTATTTACGAACAGAAATGAATGACTTGGACTCATAGTACCCCTTTGTTTTTTACATGTGGCAGCACATAATCTATCCATAGACAAAAATACATTGACAGTAGGATGATAGTCAAAGTAGTATTTTTTTGGTGATCATTTTTTTGGGAAAGTTGAACAACGCCCGGAATTTTAATTGCACCCGCGCGCCCCCTACAAAACGTCAAAATCAAATAACATTTTATTGTGGTTTTACGGGTTAAAACGAGAATTCGAATGGAAAGAAGTTATACCGCTAGAACTAAGATCAGACGTAATAGCTGAAAACCATTCAGAACCTACTGCTGGACATTTGGGTATTTTTAAGACATTTAAACGTTTAGGTCTAAAATATTACTGGCCAGATATGCTCCGCGATGTCACTAACTTCGTGTCGAGATGTGACACTTGTCATACCCATAAGCACCCTAATCATGCTACCCTAGGTGTCATGGGTCGACCTAAACAATGTACTAGACCGTTTCAAATGATTAGCATGGATCTTGTAGGACCAATGCCAGCGACTAGATCTCAGAATACTTTTTTGTTTGTCGTCACCTGCTGCTTCTCTAAATATTGTTTATTATTCCCCATACGTCGAGCAACAGCTGAAATAATTGCTCGTATTGTTGAAGAACGAGTTTTTCTTGTTCATGGTATCCCTAGCACTGTTCTAATGGACAATGGAAAGCAATTTATTAGCAACACTTTACGTCAACTATTTGCAACTTACAAAGTCCCGAATGTTCACTATACTCCGAAATATACTCCACAAGTAAACCTTGTTGAGAGATATAACAGGACAATTATGACTGCTGTTTCTTCATTCATTGAAAATGACCACAGATCTTGGGACGTACTTATACCTAAAATTCAATTTGCCCTTAATAGTTCCGTAAATGAGGTCACAGGTTTTGCTCCTTCATTCTTGGTATTTGGACGTGAGTTAGTGAGTTGTGGATCACACTACATTGATTCCGATTTGACTGAGATTATTTTTGCCCCTCGGGATGAATATGCCGAAGATTTTGGAACGCTGCACAAAATTTTCGACAAGGTCCAAACATGTTTATTAAAAGCTCATTCTCGCAACGCTAAACAATATAATTTGCGCAGAAAAGATGTCGAAATGAACGTCGGAGATATAGTGTGGAAACGCACTTACTACCAGAGTGACAAAGATAATAAATTCGCTAAGAAACTAGCTCCAAAATTTCTAAAATGCCGAGTTGTAGTTAAGAAATCTCCGTTGGTCTATGAACTTGAAGACATGGATGGTAATAACTTGGGCTCTTGGCATATAAAAGACCTTAAGCTGACTAACTACAAAGATAATTGTATTTAAATAAAAAAATGCAAACCCCACAATATTAAAACTACCTAGGCACATTCTATTAGTAACTGAAGCCTTTCGTTGATACATCCTAAAAGTTTCGTGTATTATTCTGGCAATTCTATCTTCATTCTGCTAAAGCTAAAACAAAAAAAAATATCTTAACGACCTAAAAGTTAAGGTAAAATACTACCTGTCGTTTCTCAAGTAGCTAAGCTTGATATGAACCGATACCTAATTGCTTCTAAAACGCAATTACTCCTAAACATATAATGTATCAGCGAAAATTCTTAGTTACTTACAATATCTATTTAATGTGGTGTGTGAGTATATTAGTACATAAACTAAATACTCAGTATGTACGTGAACAGTGTCCTATCTTTAAAGTGCAGTTGTTGATTATGAATGAATGAGGAATGAATGAGAAAAGGTACCTTGAATGTGGATGAAAGTTAGAAACACACTACCTTAAGTTTAGACGATAGGTAGATAAGAAGGGATTTTACTAAGGAAAAATCCAATTCTAAAAAGGGGGGTATGTAACGTTCCGTTAACTAGTTTAGTTAAAGCTAATAAGTCAAATCTAATAATCGAACTAAAGCTACTTAAATACAATTATCAAATAAAATTAAAATAATCTAAAATATTATCCCTTTTTAAAACTAGCCTTATTAATAAACGTACAAACTAAATGTCGCGATTGTCGCGACAGTTAAATCTAATCCATCAGAGTAAACGCTCTCGCTTCGATCAATTACCGGTTTTTAAACAGACCTTTTGTCCTCCAGCTGACCGTGACACACCTTTGCGCTCCGCGATTGCGAGAGGATCTCACTAATTATTTGAGAACTACCAGCTAAATAAAATCAATTTAATAATTTATACCATTTCTATCTTTTAAAAGTGTTAAGTAACCCCGATATTGGGTAAGTGTTGTATTTTTACAATGTAATTAGTAGACTTAGTATATCTATGCTTTAGTTAAAATATTTGTAGTAAATTGTGCTAAGCTGATAAAATTTACCTATCGCATTTAACCCTACGCATACAATTTCATTGCTTTAAAGCTGATGATAGTAGATTTAGTTAATTTTTGTTCCACTTTTCGTCCTCACAGTATTTGACATGACCTTGACTTATGCAAGGTCATGCACCTAATTTGTAGTTCAATTCTATAGTTAATTATTTAATTATATTTGTGTAACGTAAATATCGCTGCCGATGTCATTCTGTATCTTATTCTATACAATAGGCATTTTTCCAAAATTATAATGTGATTTGTCAACTATTAAGAAAGTTACCTATGTTACGTAATCTTTTCTGTGAATTGCCTAGTTCACCTCATCATTGACTGCTATTTAGTGCTTTTAACGTCTGCCCGCCCCTGCTACGCTGCGCTTGCACTTTTTGAAAAACAGGCCGAATGTTGCAGTCAGTAACATGAAACTGGACTTTTCGCAAAATGACTATTCCGACTGAATTTCCAGGGTTCACTGCTCCGGCAAGAAGGCCGACTACTTGGACTCCTGTCCTTAACCAGGAGTGTCCCGGACCTATCCCGTGACAATTTAGACTTAAGAAGATCTCAAGCAGCAGCGCTCCATCATCGGACTTCACCTCAGGGCAGTGACGTTGTTTTATAACCGCTCAAATCGCGCTCGATAACTTACTACCCATTAAAGATCCTACGATCCCGCTCACCGGCTACTGTGGAAACATATTATACGTTATTTTTCTTAATTCTACCCTCTTTTATTTTTTCTCTAATCTAAATCTACTTGTGACGCCTACCCGTCACAATAAATATGTACGTAAGTTTTTGAAAAACTCATTGGTACATGCCAGGATTGGTATTGGTACATGTCGAACCCGAGCCTTACTGATTTTCGGCCGGCTCTTTAACCGTAAAGGCTATCACTGCTTTTTCAATATTAATTTAGATAAAAGGTAACAGGTTGTCACAACCCTATTGCACTACATTTCAAGTGCTCTAAAATAAGGTTAAGCATCCCCAGTCTACCTAGAAAGTCCTCCGCATGTCGAAAACATTAACGTTAGATGTTTAGTAAGTTTACTCCGGTTTAAGTTTGCGTCAAACTTTGCTATTGTGTTAACTAGCTTGGGGTAGAGCTTATACTAAATCACATGGACTGGTATTAAAATTATTAACATTGGGGTAGGATGCAGTGAAAGACATTGAAATATACTAGGGAATAGAGCGGGAATTGGGAATATTAGTATGGTTAGTATGGTACTTAATATCATGTCTCAACATACCCATAGATAACCAATTAAACATGACTGTACAAATATATTTTACGAACTATAATAAAGGGTGGATATTTTTCTTAGTTTGACTACCCGGAACTGAATTCCTAGTGGTCAAATCAGCTTGACCATTAAGTTTGACCACGAGGAAGGAACGACATATAAGCTAATACTACAATGTATGGAGGAGCGGAGGTGAAATGGACCTCCATCGTGAAAAGGGAAGATCTTCCGCCAGGTGAGGTGATCGTGCCGGGAAACGTGGTCCAACGGTTGATGTTGGACAGTTGTATTTATACCAACTCAATAGAAAATTTCGATAGCGCGGTTTAGAACCCGTCTATAGGCGCGTTCTATGTACCTAGTGTCGCTACATAGAAGTGCACTGGTGCGCGAATGTTAGTGCATGGCCAAATAATTTTACGCAACAGGACATAATAATATATTGCAGGACTTACAGGTACAATATTCGCGATTATTCCGAATATCTATGTCTGCTGAGTTACAAAAATTTTTATAAACATTTTTCTTGGTAACAAAAGAGCATAACATAACATCCTAAGAATACACCTGATGGAAAGTAATGTTGAAATGCACTATAGTGATTATTAAAATAACATGCATCTTAAAATAAAGTAGGAAAAAATTCAATACTTATTCTCCATCTTTCACCAAAAAGATATGATCAAAGGAGACCTCACATGATTTAGAAAGTACACCGAGCGGGGTCCTACACTCAGATTATCGTAAACATAAACCATACCCTTATAATAGTGGTGTCCAATTGCGAATAAATAATCGAATTATCAAGCTAACTAGTCGATAATCGATTTTTTATCACTACATAGTTAGTATAAAACAAAGTCGCTTTCTCTGTCCCAATATCCCTATGTCCCTATGTCCCTTTGTATGTATAAATCTTTAAAACTACGCAACGGATTTTGATGGTTTTTTTTTAATAGATAGAGTGATTCAAGAGGAAGGTTTTAGTGTCAGCATTGCACCCGTGCGAAGCCGGGGCGGGTCGCTAGTTAAATATAATTCATTTTCATGATACATTTGAATATAAATTTATGAAAAATAACTGTTAAAAGCACTATGTGCAGACTACATAATTACATAAAAAATTCTATACATTTATAAAAACATAAATCCACAGAATAGTCTCATAAATTGTGATTTAGAAATTCAGATAATAATTTTCGTGAAAGTTTCTCCATATATTTCTTTTAATGCGCATATTTGTTTTTGAATAATATATATTCGAGTGCAACATAACATTGTTCGCAAATAACTTTTGTTTTTTCAGGTAAAGTTTTGCACGGTAAATAATATTAAAAATAGCTAATTACAATATTAATTATAATTGTAATGGAATATCGATTATAATGATTTCCCATCTCTATAACATGTTCCATTTTACCTGGTCCTACCTTTCCAACACCAAATTGAATTTATACTTCATTTCCCGTGAAATACCTATTTGGAATTTATTTTGGACCATTAGCATATTAAAACGGCCCTTACTGGAGTACGTTTCATCCTTTTTGCGTAAACCTTGACAATTCAGAGACGGGTGGATACAGAAAATTGTTATGCTACTGCATGCATGTATCACCACATATACCATTCTGCCATCCGTTGTCAGTTGGCGGTCTATTGCTATACTATTATATGCGTCTACACTAATATTACAAAGAAAAAAAATTGTTTTAATTATTTGTGAGTTTGTTTCTGATGAAGAGGCTTCGAATTTTAAAAATTCTTGCACCAATGGAAAGCTTACTTTTCTGGGCGTAAAGGGTCGCGCCCCACCTGCGGAACTTACGGCGCGGAACTTTCGGTGAACAACATACATTACGGTTGACGCGGGAGGCAGATACATTTATCTTTAAAGTGAAACGTCAATGTATGTTGTTCACCGAACCTTCGGCGCTGTACGTTCCGCAGATGTGGCGCAACCCTTACATGGATTATAATTTTCGCACGGGAACGGGACTTGCGCAGCTAAAATCACAAGTAACGTCTTAAAATGTAAGGAAAGTCACATAGCAGTGACACCTATTCTAGAATTGTCTAGAATGGCAGTCTATTGAGACTGCCATTTAGAGAAGGAAAACATCATGAAAAAGCCCGTGGCGGTCCCAAAATTTATTCTGAGGCATGTGTAACAGACCCGGTCCGGCGATAGGCTCACCACCTATCACGTTGAGGGGCCCACAAAATATACCCGTGAATAGTGGGTATTTCCAGATAAGGAATACCATTTTTTTATTCGTGAGATATACATACATACAGCTCACGCCTTCTTCCCACAGGGGTAGGCAGAGACGATGGACCGCCACTTTGTTCACTCTCTGCACACTTCTTTCCCTTCCTTCACATCCATAAGCCTTTTCAATCACGCTTTTTATTCTTCGAACTCCGGACCCCAGCTTTTTGAAATACGTCTCTAATTTGATCCGTGAAAGTCCTTCTGGGGCGTCCTCTTTCCTTGCATCCTTCAACATGCGCACCATAAATCTCTTTCGTTACTCTTCTTTCATCCATACGTTCTAAATGACCAAACCAGCTTAATCGTGGAAATATGATTAATATTTTCTCGTAATTTCACTCACTATCAGACTCAATGTGTTACAAAGATTATTCAAACACAAATTTAAATCGAATAGCTGTATAGAACCTTATTTCTAGCATGCTCAAGAGCGGTGTATAAACCTAAACAGGGTGTTGCAAACAAAGGCGCGTCTCGTGCAAAGTTGAAAATGTCTGTTTTTAACTCGCGCAGTTTTCGAGCGCAAGGTGCGAAACAACTTCTTCTTTCGGCTTTTTTATCAAAGATTTACTGGTACTGTTCAGAGGGAACGCTAGGCAAAGTCTAATAATATAATAGAACATAATGCTGCTTTAGAAAGAGTTGTAACATCTTCAGTACAAATTTAAATCTTCTAGCAATATGCAAATTATTTTAGATATGTTGAAAAAATGCCCTATTTTAGAAAAGTATACTTTCTAGAAGTGGGCATTTAAACAGATGATTTAAGTTGCATAATCCTCCCCCGGACAGACTCTGTCTGTCAGCTAATTAATAGTTTAATTTGCCTTCGGAAACTGGGGGATAAAAAAAGAAGAATATTATGTCTCCGAGAGACATTTTCTCATCGACATGAACAAAATACTTGTTACCTACTAAGCTTACTTAATCTTTGTCCTACCCTGTTTCTATTTTGTACACGGGTTTTAGTCCCGTTTGTTAACAAAAGTCTTTTGTGAAAGAACACCTAGGTTTAGCGCGTCCGTATAAATTGGATTCCGAAGCACTTGGTGTTACACAACAAATAAGTAGGATTATCCTTTAAGTAATTAGCCAATCAAACAGAAGCTTAAGCTCTTCAAACTCAAAGCGTATAGCTAATAGGAAATTTAGAACATTTCAGGCTTATAGCTTCGGTATACATATCTATCTACAATCTTTGAAACAGCGCGTCTAATAGCATTCGGTTATTATTTTACTTCCTTTCACGTTTGTGATTTGAATTGGGATCCAAAATGGCGACGTAAGCGCCTATACAGAATAGAGATCAACAGTTATTTTTGTTTTATGATTATCTACAATAGCAGTGATAGCCTTACGGTTAAAGAGCGTGCTTCACATGATGATAATCAGTTAGGCTCGGGTTCGAGTCCTAACATGTATCAACGAGTTTAATTTAAAAACGTACCTACATATTTATCACTAGCTCGACGGTGAAGGAAAACATGGTGAGGAAACCAGCAGGTCCCAGAATTAATTCTGAGACTGTGTAACAGATCCGGTCCGGCGATGGGCTCACCACCTCACGTTTAGGGGTCCAAAGAATATCTCGTGAAAAGTGGGTATATAAAGAAATGGAATACCTTTGCCTACCCCCTCGGGGATAAAGTGGCGAGTTTTTTTTTTTTCGTTTATTATCTACCACTGTTGAATAAAGTAGAATCAAATACCGTAATGACGTTTCGGGTATTATTTTTCTTTCTTTTCTTTAATAAAATAAAAAATAAAATAAATAATCTCCCTCCTTATACCACCGACAGGGTAGGCACAGGCTTTTCTTCAATACTTCACCGAAATGATCGATGTAAGTCAAAGAGTTTAAAATATACATTTTAAATCTCTTTGATTTAAGTACAAGTATGTCGCTTTCTGGCAACTTGGCCACTCACAATGCCCTTAAATATTTGTCTCGTTTAACGAATTTCATGCATATTTTTTTTCAAATACATACTCGTATTACCATTTATTCATTGATATTTTTGCTGTTTTTCTATCAATAGATCTCCGGTAAAGGAGTGAAATATATTTTTGCAAACTGTCACCTCGCTAGATGTATTGGTGGGGTTTTACGACACCTAATGGCCGAGACCGTCAAGTTAGAAGCCTCACCATGGAATTGAGCTGTTCTGATAATGTCAAACAACTCTTCCTAAATAGTGCCAAATAGTGCCCGAAGCATATAAATAGTGCTATCATACCTTTGGAGATATTCAGGTCGTTCAGTGAGGCTGCTATCTTGACGTCAAGATAGCAGCCTCATCTCAGTACACAAAAACCACAGAACTGTTCTTGAAGAACTATATACCAAAAAACTCTTCTTAAATAGTGCCTTGGATTTGCAAAGTTTCAGAATTAGTGTTTCAAAGGAACCGAAGATATTAGGGTACATTGATGAGGCTTCCAACTTGACGTCAAGCTGGAAGTCACATCATCAACGAGGAAGAATTTCGAATCGAGACTAATGCCAAAAATCTCTTCCTAAATAGTGCCTCCGGAATCAAAACAAAGCGGAAAGATTTAACTTGTATTTTAGTCAATAAATGATGATAAACTTCCACGTACATTTTGGATTCGGTACAGATAGGAATAAACCAACTAGATCAAAATGGAGGCTCAGTTTTAACATCTCAGAATGTTTTTTTTTTGTGTTTTTTTTTTGTAGCTAGGGGTACAAATTGTGATGATTTATCAAGTATCAGGATGCGGACTGGTTTAGTTTTTGAGATATATTTTTTTAAAGAATTATAACTTAATCATTTATCAAATATCAAAGAAAACGCAATGTCCAATGTCAAACTTCAAAAAAACGTTAAAAAAAATTTTTTTTTTCATTGATAAAAAAATTCTTAAGTTTGTTTAAAATATCGCTTTTATTTAAGTTTTCTTTATATTGTATGTATTCTTGCTGAATATGTAGCAGATAACTTAAAAAACTAATGAGATGTACAAAATGTTCGATACAGGAACAAGGGAAGTAAAAAAAGCTCTATTTTTGGGGTTTGAGCAATTAATTATTAGAAATCTAAAGTATAATATACATACAATGCACGAGCGCGGAACCGAGCGTGTCTAAGGCAATTGAAAAGACAAGATGGCTTCTTTAACCGGTCTTAGTGAAAGGGTTACCAATTAAAATATGGAACTATCGCCCTAATTACAATGTGCTACTAAGCTAAAATAGCATAAGAACTAAGTAATGCGCATAATGCGTACAAGTGGAGCTATACGATTGGCCATTACGGTTTTATATAAATAAATATAAAAAGGTATAACACATTGATGCTCGTGCGTGCCACTAAATAATTAAATTATAAAAAAAACTACGACTATAAGGTCTACGGCGTGAAGTAGCAGACACAAGATAAAAAAATTCAAAGATTTTATCCAAATCTTTCTCCCAAACACAAACTTTGGGTAGAACCAAGCCATTGTTTGTGGACTGGTAGGAATTTAAAGGATCCGATGGAGAGAAAGTCTGGGTATGCCTTTCCCTCTCGGAGACAGGCATGTATATATTTTATGTAAGTATAATACTTAGGTAAGTATTTAAAATATTATGTTTTATATGGATTTTCATTTCCGTTGTTTGATTCTTTCAATCCTGTGGCACAGTTCTTTCATTGCCGTGAACGCTTGTTTCATTGCCATGCACGTATGTTTCATCGCCGCGGCACAAAATTTTATTCTATTAATAAAATCGATGTTTTTAAAAAAACTTAAGGATAAAAAAAACCACGGAAATGAAGATTTTTATGGGCCTGTTGAAATACACCCTCATCTGCTAGATATTAAGCAAGAATACATTATAAAAAAAACTCGATTTTGTTTGAAAAACTAAAGATAAAAAAACCACGGAAATGAAGATTTTAATGGACCTGTTGACATTCATCCTAAGATAAAACAATATTGTTTAAACATGTTTAGGACACGGCGATGAAAGAAAATTTAAATATTTTAATAAATGTATTCCGTAACAAAACATTAACTATTAAATAAAAATAGGTTTTAATATAAATAACCAATAGATTTTTATGAATGAAAAAAATTTTTTTTTAAACGTTTTTTTGAAGTTCGACATTGGAAATTGCGTTTTCTTTGATATTTGATAAATGATTAAGTTATAATTCTTCAAAAAATTATATCTCAAAAACTGAACCAGTCTGCATCCTGATACTTGATAAATCATCACAATTTGTACCCCTAGCTACAAAAAAAAAACAAAAAAAAACATTCTGAGATATAAAACTGAGCCTCCATTTTGATCTAGTTGGTTTATTCCTATCTGTACCGAATCCAAAATGTACGTGGAAGTTTATCATCATTTATTGACTAAAATACAAGTTAAATCTTTCCGCTTTGTTTTAGGAAGAGATTTTTGGCATTAGTTTCGATTCGAAATTCTTCCTCGTTGATGATGTGACTTCCAGCTTGACGTCAAGTTGGAAGCCTCATCAATGTACCCTAATATCTTCGGTTCCTTTGAAGCACTAATTCTGAAACTTTGCAAATCCAAGGCACTATTTAAGAAGAGTTTTTTGGTATATAGTTCTTCAAGAACAGTGCTGTGGTTTTTGTGTACTGAGATGAGGCTGCTATCTTGACGTCAAGATAGCAGCCTCACTGAACGACCTGAATATCTCCGAAAGTATGATAGCACTATTTATATGCTTCGGGCACTATTTGGCACTATTTAGGAAGAGTTGTTTGACATTATCAGAACAGCTCAATTCCATGGTGAGGCTTCTAACTTGACGGTCTCTAATGGCCTTCCAAAGAGTTTCTCTATAGCCCCGTCGGTCCCACCTCTTTATAAATGCTTTTACGGAGAAATAAAATTGTGTTGATTGATAAAGGAAATTTTTATGACAATAAGAAGTCTTAAAAAGGTTTAAATTGGGGCTCTTCTGAGCCCTCAAGGTATTTTACTACATCCATAGAATTCTGTATTTTTATATTTAGAGTTGCTGTAGAAAATATTGTATCATGAAAATGTTTTTTAGTTTCGTGTCTGGGTTCGAATATTTATTTATTTATTTAAACTTCGTGTACCATGCCTAAAGGAATGATCTACGAGTCAACCATCAATCTAAGCAGAATATTTCAGCTGATAGAAGCTCAGATGATAGAATTGTTTTTTGAGACAGACGACGCTGGTTTCATTCTTGTTTACCCAATATTTGTGTGTATGATCCATATCGGTTGGTTTCATATACGTATACAGGATGATTTTTCATGTAGGCGTGAATGGCTAATTCAGAAACTATGAAGAATAGCGAAAAGTACTCAAAGGAGTGGCCCAATTTTGATGAAAACTAAAACTGCATAATGTTGTGAAGATGACTGCGCTACTGGTCTGTGTTGAGAAAAATATTGAGCAACATTTTGGACATGGTAGGTATATCACTTGCATAGTAAAGACTGGCTCTTTAGAGACTAAGTTAAAGTGTATAAATTTTGTCCCACATTTTTTTATATTTTTTTATTTCAGTATTCAGTATATAATTAGAAACTACGAGCTGTCTAAAAAGCTTTGTTGTGATTCTGAAGAGTAATAAAACACTAACTAAAATAATAGTAGATTATACACCAAGGGAATATTGACGGGCCTGTTGGCTCAGTCGGTAGTGACCCTGCCTTCTGAGTCGGAGGTCGCGGGTTCGATCCCCGCTCGGGGCCAACATTTGTGTGCATGAACATTTCTGTTGGCTTCGTGTCTGGTCGTTTAATATTTATTTAAGTATGTTTATCAGTTGTTTAGTACCCATAGCACAGGCTCTGCCTAGTTTGGGACTAAATAACCGTGTGTGAATTGTGTCCCACAATTTATTATTATTATTTATTATTATTAATAAAGCACTGTTTTATGTCACGGGCGCGACATTGAATCCTGAACGTAACGAAGGACTCCCAGTTTTACTCCCGAGCGCACCGAGGGAGTTATAATTTAATTTCCGAGCGAAGCGAGGGAATTAAGACTGAGTCCTGAGTTTAGTGAGGGATTTAAGCGCCCAAGACAAAAACAGTTTTATTCTCGAGTTATATACTGTACTTTTCTCACCTTATGCGAGACAATAAAATGCAATTGCATGGTAGTAGATTATTGACAATGCCTATGGCATCTAGTTTAATAGACTCTGGAGTCAAAGTACTTTCATCACTCGACATTTTCGATATTCTTTTTGAAATGTTAAAGCTATAAAATGGATACAGCAACTTATTTCTACCGGCGTGACCTACTTGATTTAACAAATGAAGATCGTGCGAATCTAGTTGGTCGCGGCTTCGGTTTTCGAAAATCGAGTTGGCCACGACCGCCGGCGGGTGCACCACATTTTGCTTAACGAAATTAGACTTTATCGTCATAGCAATAAGGATTATGAAAAGTGAAAATTACATTATTGACCTAGGGTTATAATGAAATTCCATACAACATTATAACCCGGCTAAAGCCAAGGGATATAATGTCTTGCTTTCGGTGAGATTTATATGATATATATATCGGCTTTGTCGAGCATGTGGTGTGAAAAGTACTTTTTTTAACTTTGTTCATAATTTATAACGATACCTATCTGTTTATTTTAATTATCACTACATACTTAGTATAAAACAAAGTCGCTTACCGTCTTTCTATCCCTACGTATGCTTAGATCTTTAAAACTAACGCAACGGATTTTGATGAGGTTTTTTAATAGATAAAGTGATTCAAGAGTTTTTATATACCACGTTTGCACGTTTATTTTGCCCCTTAGGGGTTGAATTTCGAAAAATCAGCCTACACTGTTTAAGCTATCTACGTCCAAAATTTCAAGTCTCTAGACCTAGAGGTTTAGGCTGTGCGTTGATATATCACCAATCAATCGCTTGGGCCGGATCGACTGGAGTGATACCACGGCCTCACAGAAAAGTTGAGTGGGTGAGGTAACCGGAGGCCCCAACCCCCCCACCCCCCTCCCCCTGCTGCCACCTCAAAGGCCGGCAACGCAGTTGTGACTCTTGAGTTGCAAGTGTCCACTTACCATCAGGTGACCCGTCTGCTCGTTTGCCCCCTTTTCTCGTATAAAAAAAAACAGTTAATTTATCATTTTACATATACAGTGTGTCTCCATAAAGTGCACATATGAAAATAGGTGAAACTAGACACATATTTATCGACGGAAAAAATGATAAAAAAATCTGAGATTTAAATTTTTTATATTTTATAGATATTTTTTTTCTTCTGATTACCTACTTTTGACTTTATGTAAAGAAAACGTTATAACTTTAAAACTAAGAAGTATATCGTGATAAAATAAAAACAGTAATGATGTCAAATAACAGAAGATACTAATAAAATAAAAATAAAAACCAAAAACCGGTACTAAGAAATAATAAAATGGGACAATCTAGAACGAAGCGTTGAATGGTGCACCCGGAATGACTTAGTTCAAACACTCATAGTAAACGCTGTGATAAGGATAGAGATACGGATTTTTTGTTTTTTGAAAGGTAATACAATGGAGAATAACATAAAGTAATACAAGCTACCTATAATATGGACAGTATTTAGAGAAATTTGACAATTAATTAAAAAAACACCAATTAAAATACAGATTTTCCTCAAAAAGTCCTTTTTATTATTTCTTGGTACCGTTTCTTGGGTATTTTTTTATTTTATTACTATCTTCTGTTATTTTACATCATAACTGTTTTTATTTTATCACGATATACTTCTTAGTTTAAAAGTTATAACGTTTTCTTTACATAAAGTCAACAGTACGTAATCAAAAGAAAAAATATTTATAAAAAATAAAAATAAAATATCAGTTTCTTTTTTTAATTTCCGTCGATAAAAATGTGTTTAGTTTCACCCATTTTCATATGTGCACTTTATGGAGACTCACACTGTATAGATAAACCGAAGCGAGGGCGGGTCGCTAGTTTCTTATATTCTTTATTATCCGTTTCTCCCCTTGTAACTTGACCCAAAGGTTTTCCTTTTAATGTTTAAAAAGGGGTCTAAAGGAAAATTAATCTGCCATGAAACTTTTTAGGTTTCTTAGGATACCTAAGGGATCACTAGAAATATTAAGGGTTGGAATTTCTCCTGGGAATGGCGTGGAATTTCTGCAATATATTCGGCTTATCACTGATGGATCATTGATGACTATTGCGAGTAACTGCACTGAATCAAACAACACAGGACATCCTAGTTTCGGAGTGGGGAAAATTTACCTGTAAAATAGGTATTTCATCATATCGAAATTAAATTGCAAGAAATCATTTTTTTTTACGAAAACACCTCTAAAAAGGCATTTCGATATTCTTTTTAAAATAATAACTTGTTTTTTAAATACAATCAAAAAGTAATGCAATTATACTAAAGATGATGACAATACAAAGTTAGTACTCAGTACATTTTCCATAGTAAATTTTCGTTTCGTCATCTCTTAGAAAGTGACTCTTTTGACTAGTCAGTCAAATACTCTATTCTACTAACCTACAATTAGTTGTAATTTTTTTTTTTAACTCCTATGTCTATTACTGCTTTATTTTTAATAAATTATCAACCCGTAACAGCCCACGGCTGAGCTAAATGTATTTCCTCTCAAATAAATAATACATTTTATTTTCAGACTTCTAGAAATCTGAAAGGACCTAGTCCATACAGGGTAGTAACAATGTATCTTATAGACTAAGTTAGTTACAAATTTAAACAGATACAACAATAACCTACGTCAGTTTATACAAAATTACCTAATATTATAAATTCGGATAGTTTTAAATAAATAACAAATTGTTCAGTTTATGAAACTATGTTCGCGGTGCAATTATAATGATTTTAAATGTACTATTAATATAAACTAACTCCACAGACTTTATCAACTGAGCCAACATAAAAGTTGTGTAATAAAATTGTAGCATACAATATGTCTGAATAAAAAAGTTTCCGGAATAAAACCGACTAGTAAATTACAACATTTTCCATTTCAACGCACTCTTTAAATACGTAATTCAGAAAGGGAAACATGGGGAAGTCGGCACCGCCCGATGTAGCCTCGCATTTATTCGTCACCAAGATTTGAATGAGAGCAAATTTGAAATTTAAATTCGAGCATTTGGCCAAATTGATGGCGACTGAGACCGAGGGCTCTTTAGTCCCCTGCCTCCCCATTTGAAATAGATACCGCTATTAAAGCGATTGCTATTTCGGATTATGGTCCTTATCTTTATTTGAATAAAGCTTCCGGATTTGTTTAAATTTAGGGGTTTAAAACTTGATTTATTGCAAGTTTTCTGTGTACCTTTTTGTGTTTGCTATACACTTTTTAGGGTTCCAAATTGTGAAAATGGGACCCTATTACTAATCCTTTGCTGTCCGTTTGTCTGTATGTGACAGTGGGTTGTATGAACGTAGTAGGCAGACAGTTGAAATTTTCACAAAATGTTTATTTAAAATTGAAATTTACAGGGGTCCCATATAACCAAAGCACATTTTAGCGATTTTTTATTGCACATTGCTACGGAATCCTGCGTTTGCTAGACCGTCTCGCAATAGACCGGTTTTTAGAAATGATCATCGTGAATATCGTGACAACAAACTTCCATAATTATTTATTTTAACTAATTTCTTACAACAACTTTAGCATTCCACGACATCATTTACGCACGAGGAAGAACACACAAAATATGTTAATTTTTTTTTTTAGATAATATTTGAAATACTCTATTTTCAACCGACTTCAAAAAGGAGGAGGTTATAAATTCGACTGTTTTTTTATGTTTGTTACCTCAGAACTTTTGACGGGGTGAACCGATTTGGGTGATTCTTTTTTTATCTGAAAGCTGGTGCTTCCAGATTGGTCCCATTTTAATTTCGTTTAGTTCTGATAATGGCATCCATGAGAAAACCCTATAAGCCTTAAATTTGCATTAAATATGTGCGTGACAAATGGACGAAATTCAATATCACGCCAACCGATTTCAATGATTATTTTTAACCGACTTCAAAAAAAGGAGGAGGTTATCAATTCGACTGTCTGTTTTTTTTTTTTTTATTTTTTTTTTTTTTATGTTTGTTACCTCAGAACTTTGGACTGGGTGAACCGATTTCGATGATTCTTTTTTTATTTGAAAGCTGGTGGTTCCAGATTGGTCCCATTTTAATTTAGGCCAGTTCTGACAACGGCATCTATGAGAAAACCATATAAGTTGAAGATTGAAGTCGGTTTTTTTTTACTCTTTAGAGTGGTTATTTTAACAGACTTCAAAAAAAGAAGAGGTTTTCAATTCGGCTGTATTTTTTTAGTATAATTTGTTGATTTCGGTGTTTTACTCTTTAGAGTTATATGTTATGGATACAATTGTTTCTAAACACAACGTTCAAGGTAATTTTAACAAAGTTAACGGTCCTCTGAAACGCTACAATTAAATTGCACTAAATTGCAAATGTTGCAGTTTCTTGCGCAGTTTCTCATCGCACAGATGTTTGTAACCTGTTGTGCAATAATTTCTGGAATGTTATGATTATATCTCTACTCATAGACGACAATGAGACGGTACTTTAGACGCCGCATTTTTGATGAATTGATGATTAGGGAATTGGAGGAATTCATGCTGTAAATAAAATAAATTTAGAGTGAAAGGGACCAAATTATGTGAATAAATAAAGTGGGACCACACTGGAAGCACCAGCTTTCAAATAAAAAAAGAAGCACCCAAATCGGTTTACTCAGTCGAAAGTTCTAAGGAAACAAACATAAAGAAAAACAAAAAAAAACCATACTACGTGTCGAATTGAGAACCTCCTCCTTTTTTAAAGTCGTTTAAAAATCAAGACAAAATATTATATAAGACTAGCGACCGGCCCCGGCTTCGCACGGGTGCAATGCTAACACTAAAACCTTCCTCTTGAATCACTCTATCTATTAAATAATATATATAATAATATAATCTCACGCCTTTCATCCCCGAGGGGGTAGGCAGAGGTATTCCATTACTGGATATACCCACATTTCACGAGATACATTGAACCCCTAAACGTGATAGGTGGTGAGCCCATCGCCGGACCGGGTCTATTTACACATGTCTCAGAATGAATTCTGAGACCAGCGCGTTTCCTCACGATGTTTTCCTACACCGTCGAGCTAGTGATAAATATGTACGTAAGTTTTTGAAAAACTCATTGGTACATGCCAGGATTCGAACCCGAGCCTCACTGATTTTCGGCCGGCTCTTTAACCGTTAGGGCTATCACTGCTCCCATTCAAAATCTATTAAAAAAACGCATCAAAATCCGTTGCGTAGTTTTAAAGATTTAAGCATACAAAGGGACATATCCCTATATGGATATAGGGATATAGGGACAGAGCTATACATAGTATAAAACAAAGTGACTTTGTTTTATACTATGTAGTGATAAACAGTTTTTACATAAACAACGCAGTAACTAGTATTGTAAAGCTTAAGTACACTAACGACTTTAGTAACTAAACACTGGCCAATAATTAGCATCCGTGTAGGACACGTTCCAGGTCTAACAGATTTATAGCCCCGAGGCGCAAAACCTAGACTTCTAGAAGTAAGGCATAATTCACATGAGGACCGATAGTGCACAAATAATTTGTGGAAGTCAAATTCAAGTTAATTTGATGAAATGGAAACTTCATCATCAACCAACAGTCATTTGCTACGAGAAATTAAGTAAAGTACTATCTAGACTCAGCTGTTTCGGTTGTGCATTGATCATATAAGTCAATCATCTGTATAATATACTAGCGGTTCTGCGCGGTTATAGGCGCGTAGTTCCCGTTGCCGTGGGAATAAGGGAATGAAATAAACCTGTGTTACTCAGGGATATTCTAGCTTTCAATTGGTGAAAGAATTTTTAAAATCGGTCTAGTAGTTTTTGAGTTTATTCGTAACAATAAAAGAAACATACAAATCTTTCCTCTTTATAATATTGGTGTAAACATAGATAGAAGATTAGCCTTTACGGAATGAAAGTAGACAGTGGTCAAGCCTGCATCTTTTTTCAAGAAATCAATGCAAATTGCTTAAGGTATCAAACTCAGAGTTACTTTCGCATTTAGTGAGAATGTGCAGTCGAATTTGTCTAAAGTGTGCACCTTTTTTTGGAGCCCAGAGAAAATGCATTACTTCATATGTTTATGGGGTTATGTGGGGCTCTGCAGCCTAGTGCTGCCATACCCACTAAAAACCCTGGAGTGTTCCTCCTCGCCCCTTCGGACCCAGCCATGGCGCGGTTATGCATCCGCAGCTGGGTCACTCTAAAGTGTGCACCTAGCTTAACTTACCACGTAAGACACGGCACCTCTGGGTGCGACACTCGAGTTCACCTTAGAAACTAATTAAACTACCTCTCTATTTACTCCCAGCATTTACTATTAATCTGTAATGTTGTAGAGAATTAAGCTGAACTGAAAATAAATAATGGTTCACCGAATAATGTCCAAACCAATATTATAAAAAAATATAATTATTACCGCCCATTGTACTTAAGTTAATGTTGGTATCCATATTGTGTTGTTTTTGGTGTACAATAAAGAGTTATTGTATTGTATTGTATTGTATAATTGTATGTTGGGGGTAATCTCTGTGAGTCCTACATAATCTGGGGGCACGGCCGTACCATCCTTTTCTCGAAGCAATTCACGCCATTTTCGACCCCCTATAACTTCGTTGTGGATATACCTAGAAGCCTTAATTTTCAGTAACGAAGCAGGCATTGTATAAAAACAGTATATTTCAAATATCATTCAATTTGAACCAGTAGTTTTAGAATTATAAATATTCAAAGTTGCCTAATTTTGTCACTCACTGACTGACTGACTGACTGACTGACTCACTGACCGCTCAACAAAACTCTAAGGCACTTGTAGCATGATCTTTTTACATCGTCGCTAAATTGTTAATTGTTAATTGACGGGACTAATTTTAATTTGACAGGAATAAATATCTCTCGTCTCTTTTCTTTTCTAGGAGAAAGAAAATCACAAGACTAAACTAAAATAAGTTTAGGCGCTGTAATGCAGATTCGAGCCCAATACTGTATTAATTTAATACAAGTATTGCACGATAAAATGACGCATTGAAATTTGACGAAAATTCATAAACACAAGAAATAGGGTTGGCACTGCGCCAAGCTGCCCAAAATATTTAGGGTTGACCTGAGTAATTCCCCTTTGAACGTTTAAAGTGAAAACTAAAATGGTTATTCGTAACTTTGCAGTTAACAAAATGCGGACACTGCGAGCTTCCCGGTGAACTTTTGTATTGTGCCCGGGATCTAGAAAGTTCTGGAAGCCGTCAATTTTACAAATGGGGTTAGTAGATTTAGCAACAAACACTTACAAATATTTTCGTTGACTACAAACACATTGGTGGTGACCCTGCCTTCTGAGTCGAACGTCGCGGGTTCGATCCCCGCTCGGGGCCAACATATGTGTGCATGTCTGTTGGCTTCGTGTCTGGTCGTTTAATATTTATTTAAGTATGTTTATCAGTTGTTTAGTACCCATAGTACAAGCCCTGAATACTTTGGGACTAAAATAACCTAAGGTAAACGCAGCTATTACCGACCCCCTTAAGCAAGTTTTGAAATTGATTATTAGAATTAAGGGTAGTGGTTGCAAACACACCAGATTTTTTTATTTTATATTTAAATATAGATAGTATATTTTATATTTATATTTTCACTTGTTAATAAATACCATGTTTTCATCGAAAAAATAATCAAAGGATTGTTGAAGTCAATTGTTTCTATTACCGACCCACCCGAAACGCTTTGAAGCTATTACCGATTTTTATGAATCTAACACCGACCGTAAGTAAATAAAGCATACTTTTTTTCACAGAATACCTACCTACACGTTCTCAAAATAACTGAAATCCTTTTTTTTATTTGCCAAAAAGCCTAGAGGCTTTTTGGCGGGAATCCGAAGAAGGACGTCATGTTTTTTGTAAAATTTTCGTTTTGCCGTATATTTTGGGATTCAGTTCATAATAGTGATAGTATATTATGTGGTAAATGTCCGTGATAGTGTGCAGTGAATTGGAAATTCGATAAAATGCGTGCGATGGACTTTTTCGAATTACCTCAAGAAGCCTCTTCAAAATCTTCACTAATAGTGCACTATCGCTTTACTGTTGATAACCAAGTGAATTCGATAAGTTTTGAAGAAACTTATGTATTTTTGTGCATAGCTCTGAAGCAGAGCTAAAAATCTTGAATTTCGTGTCGTGTTTAGTGCTGATGGCTAAAATTCCAATGCCTTAAAATAAGAAAAAAAAAAAACCAAAAAGCCTATAGGTAATTTTTTTTCGAACTTCCCAAGTTTAGCGCAGCCGAAGGTGAGGGTTGACTGTCGGAACAAGTTGCAATGACGGTTCCGCACGTGTACTTAATAACAATTTTAATACAGTTGCGAAAAATGAAGCAGTTTAATAAAACAATAAAAATACAATAAACTCAAGTAACATTTTTGGAAAATCGCGCCAACCGTAAAAGATTAAAAGCAGAGGTTTTTTTGTTTTCTTCACCCATTCTGGGTAGGCAAAGGGAACTATACATACAGCCAAGTCTTCAGTAGATTTTTTTATGGATATAAAATGAAAATGAAATTTAATGACATTAAATGAAATTAAACCTAACCTTACTCATTGAATCAAATCATTATAATGAAACAAATTAGTAGTTTTACTTTTAGACATTACATACCAAATCCAAAAATACCAATTAATTGGTATAGAATCGGTGATAGCTTCTCTTTGTTGCAATTACCGATTCATATGGATCGTTAATTAGTGTTAAATAAAAAAATTAACAAATCTTTTACCGAGCCACGAAAAATAATCGATATTAATTGTAATATATTTCCCCATCCGTTTTAATACAATAATTTATTGATTTAGTCCTAAACTATAAAAAAATACACCATTTTCATATAAATACGAAGAAAACTCTAACTAGTTTCTTTCGTATCCCACGTCTAAATGTTTAATAATGCGTGGCAGTTTATCGCGGAAAAACAAGTTTATAATATAACATGGTATATGTCGCTAATAGATGCTTATAATTTTAGAATACTTAAGATTGAAATGGTGTTATAAAAACTTGTTTAATTATTATAAGCATTAACGAAAAAGGGAAAAAATAAAGAATAACCTCTCAGCCATTGCCGATCCATGGGTCGGTAATGACTGCACTACTAAAATGCACTGCAGCTATTGCCGTTCTATTTTAATTTCAAAAATACTTTTTGAAATCCCTTAAAACACAATAATTTAGTTGCGAAATGTGGAATATACAAATAAAGGAATATGTTGAGTTATTCAGAATAAACTTAACGTAAATATTTATATATAAAATATCTTAAGCAAAAAATTTGAGTACTTACCTGAGGAAGTAAGGGTTAGTATGACACGATCGGCGCACTCGCTACGTTCGCAGAAACTAACGTATTTGGTCACATTCCTGTGTACCTACTTATACTAACACCAGTAAATTAATTAGGAAACATACAAACATGTGTGTATATTATACTCTCTTGTGACTCAAATCGTTCCAAACCGATAAAAATAAGAATAAGCTGAATGGGTCGGCAATACCTGCAGATTTTCGATGGGTCGTTGATAGCTGCGTTTACCTTAGTGTGATTTATTTTTATTTTAACACCATTTATTTACATAAACATTTTATAAGGGTCAATTTTTGACCCAGAATTTATTATTATTAAATAAATAAGCTATTCTCCGTGTCTTTTTTGTTTCAATATTAAAAGTACTGTTGTCCAACCTTAATTACAAAATAAAACCCGCCAAGCGCCTATAATAATTATATAAACCAGAGGCGGATTACCCTTAAGCAAACTAGGTATATGTCTAGGCGCGCGAGGGTACAAAGGGGCGCGCGGGTGGAATTGTAAAATAAAGAATAGTACATTATGGTACAAGTGAGTAAAGTTGGTGATTACCGCTGAGGCGCCATTGAGACCCGAGCCGTAGGCGAGGGTCATAAGAGAGCCGAGGACGGTAATCATCAATACACACGTGTATCATACGACGTTTTTCAACACACTTGTGAATAAATAATACTAAAAAATCATTTTAAAATAATCATTCGCAATGGCGGGGAAAATTAATTGGTTTTCCAATTTTTTATTTATATAATTTAGAAAAGGCAAAAGGATCTAGGCCCATACAGCCTCGTTTTCCTATGCGCTCGCATCTTACAATGGCGATCGGCCATGGACTAAAAAAATTAGGTTTCTTTTTCTTTGGTTTGTCGTGGATAGCGTTTTAGCCACGTACAAAATGGGGTATTTAAAGTTTTTACAGAGAAAACCAAAGTTATATTTGAGTGAAAGTTTTGTTTATTAAACACGTACAAGTTGAAATGATCTATTTAAATACGAAGTTGCATGAAATGAGCAAGCCATATTTGTGTATTAATTTATTAGTACGATTGAATACGATCTTTTTTGTATCGAAACTTTTTTAAGAACAAAGCAACTCTAGCAACAAAATTGAAAAAAAAAATCTATAACTCACTAGTGAATAATAGCAAACAAAAAGTCTCAGTTTGATTATAGGTGTCATTATGTGCCTAATTGCAGTGAAATTAGAGCCACTTTATGAGCAAGTGTGTTGAAAAAAATATATAATATAGCATTAAATTTATTGCGCCAGTAAGTAAGCCACCTACTCGTACTTACACAATAAAAACTATTTTTACTTACAACCTCTTCAATTTATAACAAACTAGCGACCCGCCCCGGATTCGCACGGGTGCAATGCTAACACTAAAACCTTTCTCTTGAATCACTCTATCTATTTAAAAAAACGCATCAAAATCCGTTGCGTAGTTTTAAAGATTTAAGCATACAAAGGGACATAGGGATATAGGGACAGAGAAAGCGACTTTGTTTTATACTATGAAGTGAAGTGAAGATAAATTTAACGGATGGAACTGACTTAAACTTACGTCTACGAACAACCTTATCTTCCAATTTACGATAATTCGGCCGTTACTTCAGATCAAACGGTGTCAAAAAGTGACATGCGCCTTGTAAAGATGGCATTAACATGATAAGTCCTAATTTCCAATTAACATTTCGCGGGACAAACATTTCCGGTGTCACTTTTACTACGGCGGTGCGGTGTCACTTTTTGACACCCCGGTACAAAGCAACGACCAAATATCGGAAATCAGAGAACGGTAGGATGCCCTGAAATCGATTCGGTCTAGAATCTTTGACCTTAACATTGAGGACAAAGTAATGTTTCAAACACGCTCTAGACTTAATTTGCTTGACACCTCCATCTGTGTTCTGTGCGTGTGGAACCCTTATCACAGCAGAATACACTTGATCTGGGTCAGGCATTCAAGCGGAAACTTCGCACCGATTTATAAAGTTATGTTGTTTCTTATTTATTTATATATTCATCGTTTGGCTTACTGCGCCTCTTTGCATTGCTGATCTGTTAATAAGTTTATATGAAGTTATTATAAATTTGACTACTTAGATATAATGATTGACGCAATACGGCGCGGTGTCTTAACGAAAGTGCGTTTATAGGTGCACTCAGTGTAGTCAGTATACCTAGTCATATAGCATAGTATTTTTGGTTTTCTGCTATCTTGACGTGTATTATGACTCGAAACATGGTGTAACTTTGATACCTACCGATGTTTTTAAACCGTAACTACCTACAATTATTGACCTTGAATTATTCGCCCAATAATTCGCCTTAGCGTCGTCAGTATCGTTATTTACTGTTATATGTGCTAGTATATATAGTATTGTAATATCTGTGCCCTCGGTGCCTGAGTCCGTCTCGCACTTGAACGGTCCGGTATTTTTAAAAACCCCTACGACCCAACAACGATTTGTCGCGTACTCTAAACGCGCCTCGTCATCATAATGGACACCACACGAGCTTCATAACTTGCAGGTGTGTTGCGTGCCATTGACAAGACGGCACTAATCTCGGGAAATTGACTGGCAGTGCACCGTCGGACAATATCAACTATACACTATTAATAGGAACATTATAGGTATTGTGGCAGGCATATTGATGAGAATGGAGTTGTCATATTATTAGCTCTATGCTGCACTTGAGGGTTATCGATATCTGAAACCGAGGTCCTTTGCTGGAACATCATTAGGCTCGACGAGTGTTCTTGAGGAGTTGATTATAGGTATATCGCCATTTTGGCACTGAACAAATACGAGTTGGTTATGTATTGTAATAGCTGATAAAAAGACTACACTAGAAAAGACTAAATAAAATAAATAGATTTTATCTCCGAGGGGGTTTTTGGAGCCCTTATCCTGCCAGCCAAGGATTCTGTTACACATGCCTCGGAATCAATTCTCAAACCTGCTGGTTTCCTCACACTGATTTCCTTCTCTGTCAAGCTACCGATAAATCGGTACGCTTCCTCGTCAGGATACGAATCCGAGCGTCTCGTATGAGAGGCGGGCGGGCTCACTGACCACAGAACTATCACTCCTCCGTCTTTTTTTCAAAAAAACGTTTGAATTTTCTATTTTGAGGCTGTGGGTTTACCACCCAAAAGCATACCCAAGGATCGCATCAGCCAGACGGCTTGAGGTAAAAAATAGCCAAAACCTTTTGCCGTATGGATGGCATAATGTGCCAACCCCGAAGAATGGAAAAAGGCCAGGAGATTGATGAGTTCTTACTAATCAAAACCATTGTAACTTTGTGTCCAAAGACTTCTGATGAAACAGATTTTTTCTTTGGTTGATCTTCCTGATACCTATTTCTGTCCAACTTTAAAAATGACCAAATCATTTCATAAGTAGGTACTTTAAACACGTTGTATTTCGTGGATTCTTTATTATATTTTAAAATAGTTAGGATATACTTACATTAATCAAATCGCGTCGTATTGTCGTGTTCGTTTCGGTCTTTTTTAATATAAATTTTCATATTTCTTTTTCCTTTTATTTTGCGAACCTTTTGAGGTGACAGGTGCTTACATGCTTTAGTTTCGTGTGCTTTAGTTTGGTCACCATACGTCTTCACCGTCGAACTTGCAATAAACATTTACGCAGTCAAAATTACCCACAAATTACCTAACTTACACACGAACAGACAGAAACACCATGTCACCAACTAAGTACTAAAATACAATATTAAAACTTCAGAGGTACATCGAAACCCTCATCAATTTGTTCTAACAAACTACAAACATCCATTATGGATTGGATACAACGTCAGCCATTACCCACCGATCAATATTGAATGTAGACATCATCAGTTAATTTGCCACTAAGTGTACGCGTGAACAAAGCCCACGCCCTGGTACACTGTGCTGTGCCAATCGTCATCGTTATGTGGGTACATCAAAGGTAGGCAGATGTGATTTGATAGACGCTGAATTTCACGTTTCGTTAGCAAATGGTTGGCTAATGACTTGTAACTTTGCTTGCATTCATTACAAGCTTCTATTTAACTTACAATGTATTATGGGTGGAATCTTACAACTAAATTTTTAAGCAGATCTCTTCAACCGATTGAGCTGAAATTTGTTCACTTAGCAGCAGTTAAAGAACAATAAGTTATCGACTTCTTAAAAGCTCAAAGTTGATAATAAAATTAGGAATGATAAGAGTCTTATAATGTTCATGGGTCTTATATTTATTAACCCTGGTGCAGGCATGTACCAATATTATAGGTATGTTTCTTTTAACTCAAGATATATAAGATATTTTAAGAGCAGTCAGCAGGCTTCGAACCCAAGGCTCACCAGAGCAACAATCTTACTTACTAACCCTGCATAGCTCTTTACCTGTCATTCCATATTCATACTTGATATTAGCTCTGCACTTTATAGGGTTTATTGCCAATTTAAGATACGGAACCCTATGGACATTAAACTGTAATATTATACCGCTCTTAATGTCCCTGCCTGGCCCCCGAGACTAATAGCGTGATGAGTACGTGTGTACAGCCATTACGGCCGGCGATAAAAGTATAAACATTTCTCGTTGACCATACATAGTGTAACGGAACGGGGTACGCAAATATGTACGATAAGCGTGGGTGTGATAAGGTTTTATTATAACTTTTATGCGGCTGTTACTATAACAATATAGGTGGTTTGTACATTTCCATTCGTTTGTAACTCGCAGTAGGAGGATGAGGTCGGAAAAGAAATTGAAAAGTTAAAAACTAATGTATCATATTTATCACTAGCTCGACGGTGAAGGAAAACATCGTGAGGAAACCCGCAGGTGTCAGAATTAATTCTGAGACATGTGTAAACAGACCCGGTCCGGCGATGGGCTCACCACCTATCACGTTTAGGGGCCCAATAGGTATATCTCGTGTAATGTGGGTATATACAGTAATGGAATACCTCTGCCTACCCCCTCGGGGATAAAAAAGGCGTGAGATTATATTATTGTTATATTATATATTATAAAAACTAATGCTCACGCCTTTTACCCCGAGGGGGTAGGAAGAGGTATTGCATTCCTGGAAATACCCAATTTTCACCAGTATATTTTTGCGTGACAGTGTGAGCTTTCACGTTTTTGGTGTGTAAATGTCCGAATTAAATTCAATTCATTTCTATCTCTAGTATTCAGTAAGTAAAAAAAAATACATTTTGAACCCACCATTTTAATTGACTTAAAATAGTGACTCTTACTTAATAGCATACATTGTAACTTGAAAGACACTTTTAAAATACTATCACAGCAATAATGATTGAGGTATCAATTACCATTAAAATGGCATCCGAAACATTTTTGTATTCTTAGGTAACTAAAAACGAAGATTTCTTTTTAGGGTTTTGTACCCAAAGGGTCCCAACGGGGCCCTACTACTAAGCTTCCGATGTCCGTCTGTCCGTCAGTTTGCTGTATCTTATAAAACGTAATAGGTAGACGCTTTATATTTTCACAGAAAGTGTAAAATTATCTATTTCCGGTATAACAAAAAATAAATGTAACTGATAAGGTTTAAAATATATAGTGACAGACCTGTGACAGACGGACGGACAGATAAAAGAGCTTACGGAACAATAAAAATGTTTGGATTTTCAAAATTGTCTTTATCTCAACCTGTACTAGTCCGAAATATTTATTCCTGTTTCAGGCTATCATCGTAGACCTAAAATAGTACCCGAAAAGGGCCCTATTGTTACTACCTACCCTTACTTTTCACTTTTATGGGATGTGTGCAGCGGCAGTAAATGCCTACCATTTTGGAATACTTAGAACAATAAAATTATACACTTGTGATATTATTTTAAGGCTTTGTTTACTTTACTGTAGCTTTAATTAGCAATACCATTATATAGTTTATAACCGTAGTAAATATAAAATAAAGTATTTTATTTCACGTACAATTTAATAATATTTTTATTATTTCTGTGAAATTTGAGTAGATCATAATATTCTATCTACAAATGTGTGTATATCAATTTCATCGTCTTTTAGAATGTAAAACATAGAATATAAGTATTTTTTATTATAATAGTAGTCTGTCAGTGAACCCAACTTTCGAGTATTAAATACTAGCAGCGCCCCGCGGTTTCACCCGCGTAGTTCCCGTTCCCGTGGGAGTACGGGGATAAAATATAGCCTATGTGTTATTCTGATGTATAAGCTATATAACTGTAAAGTTTCATCAAAATCCGTTTGGTAGTTTTTGCGTGAAAGAGGAACAATCATCCATCCAGACATCCATACATCCAGACATCCATCCAAACAAACTTTCGCGTTTATAATATTAGTAGGATTCGCTTGGCTTAGTTCCGCGAATTTCATGTTCTCATTTCAATACTTTGTATTTATACGGAGGAAAGGGATAAATCTCGAAAAGTATAATAATATTATAGTATTCTTCCCAATATCCTACTAATATTATAAATGCGAAAGTTTGTTTGGATGGATGTCTGGATGTATGGATGTATGTTTGTTCCTCTTTCACTCAAAAACTACTGAAAGGATTTTGATGAAACCTTACAGTTATATAGCTTACACATCAGAATAACACATAGGCTATATTTTATCCCAGTATTCCCACGGGAACGGGAACTACGCGGGTGAAACCGCGGGGTGCTGCTAGTAAGCTATAAAACAGTATCAATTTTGAATAACAACTACTAACTCACTAATAAATCAATAAAATTGTTACACATAGGTCTTTGCTAGATCGCGGGTTTCCGCCCGGGGCCAACATTTGTACGAGTAGGTATAATAATTGTTGGTTTAGTGTATTTGTGTTTACATGTATTTATGTATGTTAAGTACCCAATAGTACAGGCCATGTCTAGTCTGAGAGTAAATAAGTGTGTCCGATATTATATTCTCACAATGAGAATGGATAACAAAACCGCAGGTCCCAGAATTGATTTTGAGGTATGCACCCCGGTTCGGCCATTGGTTCAGCATCTTTCACGTTTGGGGGTCCACAAAATGTACTGGTAACAAGTTGGTATTTCCAGCAATTATAATATTATTAGATACACCCCTTCTATGTTAAGAGTTTGGTTTTCGCACATAGTCCCTAAATTGGACCACTGTACGTGAGTCAAGGCGGCCGATTATTCCAACCACCACACCTCCCTCCAGAATCAGATCAAACTTCCGCGTCTACTCAGGACATCTGCAAGGGATTCTATGTTCCAAGAATTTCCTTGTGTATCTGGGCAACGCCAACGCACTCGAGGAGCACATGCGCTACCGTCTCCTCTGCCTCCATGCACGCTCTGCATAGAGGGCTGTCCGTAATACCTAAGGTGTGTAGGTGTTTATTCAGTCAGCAGTGTCCGGTGATAGGTAGTCCCCGCCCAAATGACCATAAGGGCTCCTAATTTGTATTTTAGACATTGATCTATATTCATGTAATTATAATAATATGCTATGATATTGACATTGATTGTACATTAACAATACTATATTTGCTTGTGTTGCTTAGGGCGCGACACCATTCGCATGCTGTCTCTGTCCAAGCGCAAAAATCCCTTATTTAACTTTACTATTCCAACACATATTTTTTTGTCTAACCCCAAAATTTTGCTCCAATGACCTTCAAAAAGAAAAGCTATGCAAACTCAAATAATTATTCATAAGCAGTAAACTGTGAAATATAGCCCTAACAATTATAATGTGTATTCCCTTAGCGGAAGAAAAGTCCAAACCGAACTCCTAAACAAGCGTTAAAAAGCGCCAATTATCCCCTCTACGGCAATTAGTCTGCCGGTTCAGCAAAAAGTTAATGCTCCATAAAATTTCGCCAAATATTAAACCCTTTACAGGAATTTTAGATTCGGGTTAATTTAATAATTACCGGAGCTTCGGAGCGGTTTGTTTTAAAGGCGCATACACACGATGTAAAAATCTGCGGCTGGTTTTAATTTATTAAATTACTTATTCCGTTACATAGGAATCAATCTTTGCGAGTTCGGGTGTGTGACATTGTATATTAATGTATATGCATTAAATAAAATTTATAAGTTGAGAGACAGAAAGACAATAGGTAGTGAAAAGATATTTATTTCCAAAAAAGACACAAAACTGATCAATATTTTTTTGGCAATACCTTGACAAAGGGGGAATAATCAGGATATCCTACCCAGCCATAATACAAGGCTCAGTAGAGCTGGTTTTCATTGTTCTATAAGATAAGATAATATGCGATATTAATGGTGTATTGTAGAAAAAAAAAACAAAAAAAAACTATTTAACATTATTTTTTAAGAAACATGATATTCTATAAATTATTGTATACAACTGTTACGCGTTGTATAATATGTAAAATCCTCAGTAACAGATCAACCGATTTGGCCGGCTTTTTAAAATAAATAAAAAATTAAAATAAATAATCTCGCCCATTTTATGAGGCAGTTTATTCAAAAGTATTCCATTTCTGGAAATACGCACTTTTCACTCTCTCACACTGTGCGCAAACTTTTACAGTAAACTTTTGTAGGCAACTTGTCATCAAAAAGCGGCACACTTATATCGTTAAACATTAGAAAAACGGGACTGCTTCCCCAACTTTTGCAGGCTCTGTGTACGTTGATCTAAGTCGCAAACTTATGACAGATTTTATCTTTGACTAGCTTTTACCCGCGGTTTCGCACGTACACGTATATTTCACCCCCGTAGGGGTTGCATTTTGCTAAATCCTTTCTTAGTGGATGTCTACACTGTATTAGCTATCTGTGTGCAAATTTTTTAGTCTCTAGACCTAGCGGTTCAAGCTGTGCGTTGATACATCACCAATCAGTCAGTCAGTTTATCATTTTATACATAATATACAATATGTAACAGAATAAGCGCAATTCCTGAAATTAGTTTGTTCAGTATCGGCTATAATATGTGTGTTTTTCCGAAAAATTAATTATCGTAGCTGAATTTAGTGCTTTCTATGGAAATCGTGCTATTATTGATCGATATTTAAGAAAATTGGTTAGACAAAACTAAATTGCAATCATAGCATATATTATTTATATACTAATTGGGGTGTATGAAGAATTGCGCTTTTTCTGTTACTCGTTGTATATAAAATTAGCGAGTTATCGAGTTTTTGTGTTCGGTGTACACGCACCTTAACTTAGCGGTTAGACTTGTGTGGATTTTCTGGCGTTTGACACCCCTAGCAAAGCAAGAGAAACAGGGATGGACGGCTGTTAATTAAAATTATCGATTATTCTGTTTGGCTTTTAATTAAAATAATTAGTTGTTGCAAAATGATTTTCATAATTATATTTTTACAAACAATTTAAATTACCACAAATTACGTTTTTAAATATAAATAGGAGGCCTTACTTACCATTTTTACCACCATTGGAGACAGATCAGAGGAAGATTCCTCTGATCTGTCTCCAATGGTCAACTGTCTTACAGATGTCAACCCCTTTTTCAGGATACGAGCGGGCTCGGCTCGTAGAAGACAATAGAACAGCGCCTGATCCACTGATTAGCTGCCGGCGTTTGAGTACACTCGGATCACATGTTTACATGATACTAGTAGCGTCCGAGTAGAGACTCAGTCTGAGCGTGATCCTTGCCAACTCGGGTAAAAGTAGAATGGCATTACATACTACACGTCACATCTAAAGAATGTTGTTGCTAGAACTGTTTAGTTTGTATAGCAAAATACCAAATCAATTTAAATAAATATTTAAATTTTGATCTACTAACAGTTTTAAAACTACTAAAAAGGTTACAAATAATTACATTGTTAGTTGAATACAGCAATTCAGGGCACGTAACTACGAGTAATATCTTAGTCTTTCTCGGGGTCGGTGCCAAGCTATCTCGGTAATTATAGTCTATTTCACGTAGCGTGGGTTCGGTTCGGTGACAGTTCACATTTTTTCCTTTTACTCACGCTAAGTATTTTTGACTTATAAAAAATATTGTATTTTTGCAATGTTAAAATAACAAAATACAAATTAATGATTTTTTCAACAAATATTTTTATTAGTTGAAAGAAGTTATGAAGGTCTCAGAATTAACCTCTAAGACCAGGCATCACCGGCGGTTCTTTACAAATTAATTCTGAGACATGTGTAAAGAGACCCGGTCCGGCAATGGGCTCACCACCTATCACGTTTAGGGGTCCAATATATCTCGTGAAATGTGGGTATATCCAGTAATGGAATACCTCTGCCTACCCCCTCGGGGATAAAAGGCGTGAGATTATATTTTATTATTAAGTTATGAGTAAAAGAGAAAAATGTGAACTGTCACCGTGAAACGTGAAATAGAATATAGGAGGAGTTACTTGTCCCACCTCTTCTCCTTAACTATACATAATATAATATAATAATTTAAATACCTACTACATTTTTTTATTTATACTTATTGACATTTTAATGTGACATTTATTATTGTCATTATTTTGTATTTTTGTTGAGACCGTCAAGTTAGAAGCCTCACCATGGAATTGAGCTGTTCTGATAATGTCAAACAACTCTTCCTAAATAGTGCCAAATAGTGCCCGAAGCATATAAATAGTGCTATCATACTTTCGGAGATATTCAGGTCGTTCAGTGAGGCTGCTATCTTGACGTCAAGATAGCAGCCTCATCTCAGTACACAAAAACCACAGCACTGTTCTTGAAGAACTATATATCAAAAAACTCTTCTTAAATAGTGCCTTGGATTTGCAAAGTTTCAGAATTAGTGCTTCAAAGGAACCGAAGATATTAGGGTACATTGATGAGGCTTCCAACTTGACGTCAAGCTGGAAGTCACATCATCAACGAGGAAGAATTTCGAATCGAGACTTATGCCAAAAATCTCTTCCTAAATAGTGCCTCCGGAATCAAAACAAAGCGGAACGATTTAACTTGTATTTTAGTCAATAAATGATGATAAACTTCCACGTACATTTTGGATTCGGTACAGATAGGAATAAACCAACTAGATCAAAATAGAGGCTCAGCTTTATAAAGAGCATCATCTCAGAACGTTTTTTTTTGTTTTTTTTTTGTATATAGGGGTACAAATTGTGATGATTTATCAAGTATCAGGATGCGGACTGGTTTAGTTTTTGAGATATAATCTTTTGAAGAATTATAACTTAATCATTTATAACCTCAAATAGCAAAGAAAACGCAATGTCCAATGTCAAAATTCAAAAAGGCGTTTTAAAAAAAATTAGTTCATTGATAAAAATCTATTGGTTATTTATATTAAAACCTATTTTTATTTAATAGTTAATGTTTTGTTACGGAATACATTTATTAACAATTTTTACAAAAGTAGGCTAGATGTGTTCTTCGTGTATTGCAGTTTAGAATTTATAACAATATATTTATATATATAAATATATACTAAAGATTAATATTTATATAAATAAATGTAGGTTTATGTAGGTATTAAATATATATTTTAAGATATTTATCATATTATGTAATTAATATTTATACTTGTATATTTTTATCTAGGTATATGTTAGAGGTTTGTTTCGAGTATACGAATTACGATTTACTTCCGGTTTTTTTTTTCTGTTAGTCACATAAGTTGTGGATAGCTGTAATTGGCTTTGAAACTGTTAAAATAAGATTATCCAATATGTAATAAGCTGTTGTTATCCCAAATAAAATAAAATAAAATAAATTAAAATTTTTAAATTTTCTTTCATCGCCGTGTCCTAAACATGTTTAAACAATATTGTTTTATCTTAGGATGAATGTCAACAGGTCCATTAAAATCTTCATTTCCGTGGATTTTTTATCTTTAGTTTTTCAAACAAAATCGAGTTTTTTTATAATGTATTCTTGCTTAATATCTAGCAGATGAGGGTGTATTTCAACAGGCTCATAAAAATCTTCATTTCCGTGGTTTTTATTATCCTTAAGTTTTTTTTTAAAACATCGCTTTTATTTAAATTTTCTTTATATTGTTTGTATTCTTGCTGAATATGTAGCATATAACTTAAAAAAGTAACGAGATATACAAGATAAAAAAAAAATTGTGCCACGGCGATGAAACATACGTGCTCGGTAGTGAAACAAGCGTTCACGGCAATCAAAGAACTGTGCCACAGGATTGAAAGAATCAAACAACGGAAATGAAAATCCATATAAAACATAATATTTTATATACTTACCTGAGTATTATACTTACATAAAATATATACATGCCTGTCTCCGAGAGGGAAAGGCATACCCAGACTGTCTCTCCATCGGATCCTTTAAATTCCTATCAGTCCACAAACAATGGCTTGGTTCTACCCAAAGTTTGTGTTTGGGAGAAAGATTTGGATATAATCTTTGAATTTTTTTATCTTGTGTCTGCTGTTTCACGCCGCAGACCTTATAGTCGTAGTTTTTTTATAATTTAATTATTTAGTGGCACGCATGAGCATCAATGTGTAATACCTTTTTATATTTATTTGTATAAAAACGTAATGGCCAATCGTATAGCTCCACTTGTACGCATTATGCGCATTACTTAATTGTTATGCTATTTTAGCTCAGTACCACATTGTAATTAGGGCGATAGTTCCATATTTTAATTGGTAACCCTTTCACTAAGACCGGTTAAAGAAGCCATCTTGTCTTTTCAATTGCCTTAGACACGCTCGGTTCCGCGCTCGTGCATTGTATGTATTTTATACTTTAGATTTCTAATAATTAATTGCTCAATCCCCAAAAATAGAGCTTTTTTTATTTCCCTTGTTCCTGTATCGAACATCTTGTACATCTCATTAGTTTTTTAAGTTATCTGCTACATATTCAGCAAGAATACATACAATATAAAGAAAACTTAAATAACAGCGATGTTTTAAAAAAACCTTAAGATTTTTTTTTTTATCAATGAACAAAAACTTTTTTAAACGTTTTTTTGAAGTTTGACATTGGATATTGCGTTTTTTTGATATTGGATAAATGATTAAGTTATAATTCTTCAAAAAATTATATCTCAAAAACTAAACCAGTCCGCATCCTGATACTTGATAAATCATCACAATTTGTACCCCTATATACAAAAAAAAAAAACAAAAAAAAAACATTCTGAGATGTTGCTCTATAAAAAGCTGAGCCTCCATTTTGATCTAGTTGGTTTATTCCTATCTGTACCGAATCCAAAATGTACGTGGAAGTTTATCATTATTTATTGACTAAAATACAAGTTAAATCGTTCCACTTTGTTTTGATTGCGGAGGCACTATTTAGGAAGAGATTTTTGGCATTAGTCTCGATTCGAAATTCTTCCTCGTTGATGATGTGACTTCCAGCTTGACGTCAAGTTGGAAGCCTCATCAATGTACCCTAATATCTTCGGTTCCTTTGAAGCACTAATTCTGAAACTTTGCAAATCCAAGGCACTATTTAAGAAGAGTTTTTTGGTATATAGTTCTTCAAGAACAGTGCTGTGGTTTTTGTGTACTGAGATGAGGCTGCTATCTTGACGTCAAGATAGCAGCCTCACTGAACGACCTGAATATCTCCGAAAGTATGATAGCACTATTTATATGCTTCGGGCACTATTTGGCACTATTTAGGAAGAGTTGTTTGACATTATCAGAACAGCTCAATTCCATGGTGAGGCTTCTAACTTGACGATCTCTTTTTGTTTGACCTTTGTACTTTTTGATTTTGATAACAATACAAGTTTACAATAAGCACCAAAAAACACTTGTATTGTTACTGATAAATAAATTTAAAAAAAGTAGTGATAATAGCGAAGCGGTTGGAGTCGCAATGACTTTGTGTCCTTATTATTATTATTTATATTTATTTAATAATACAGTCAAAGTACATTTTTGTGCTTATAAAAAAAAGTCCTCCAAAACCGTCTAGACGGTTTGACCGTATATAAACCCGTATACAGAAAGAAAGCCGAAAACTTATCGGCGCCGATAAGCGCCGATCGGCGCCCATCGGCGCCGATCGGCGCAGGTAACCGGCTCAGGCATTTATATGAACAAGCGCCGACCGGCGCCTATCGGCGCCGACCGGCGCTTGTCGGCGCCGATAAGCGCCGATCGGCGCCGACTCGCGCCGGTCAGCGTTGGTGCCGCCCGCCAATCATCGTACGACATTTTGCTCGCTCTGCTTCAATCTGCTTGCTTTCTGTGGAATGGACCGGCGCCGATCGGCGCCGATCAGCGCCTATCGGCGCCGACAAGCTTTCAGCTTTCTTTCTGTATACGGCTTAAGTCTCTACATTGAATAAGATTTTTTTTTTCATTTTGATACGATAACTCCGTGGAGAAGTAGGTTAGATCAACAGTGTTTTCTAAATATTGCCCCAACGCGCACATTTTTTCCTTCAATAGTTTTTAGGGTTCCGTACCCAAAGGGTAAGACGGGACCCTATTATTAAGTAATTATAAAGTATAAAGACTCCGCTGTAAGTACGTCCGTCACCAGGGTAGTTAGTAGATAGACAGATGATGTATTTCTATTGCCGCTATGATAACAAATACCTACTAAAAGCAGAATAAAGTAAACATATAAGGGGCTCCCATTTAATAACCGTGATTATTTTGCCTTTTTTATATATAACTAGCTGTTTTGCGCGATTTCATCAACCTAAGTCCCGTTTCCGTGAAAATACGTGTATAAAATATAGCCTATGTTACTCCCAGAAAAGTGAGGTTTCCGTTCGTTTTTTTTAAAAATGGTCCAGTAGTTTTCGAGTTTTTTCGCTACTGAGATACAAATCTTTCCTCTTTTTAATATTAGTGTAGAAATAGATGGTACGGAACCCTTCGTGAGCGAGTCCGACTCGCACTTGGCCTGTTTTTAAAAAACAAACCTCTATCAGAGCGTGATGGATTTGCTTGAATAAAAATTACTCTATTAAAGATTATCTACAAAAACCGATAACTAATCGACAGTGATATCTTATTTGAAGCGTCACAATTTTAAACTTAGTAGCCAAAAAACTAAAGTCTTTTATTGCTTTCACGGGATATAAAGCGACAAAAATTGTCTACGGTTTCGATATTTGAGTTTAACAGAAAACTACTCGTGCATTCGAGAATGGATAATTATTTCCCGGTTGTTAACTGTTACGTATTTTTTTAAACTAGCGACCAGCCCTTGCTTCGCTTCCGTATGACTGTTTATATTTATATCTACTAAACCTTGCATTAATTTATATAAATTTAACAAAAACGAAAATTTTAGTTAGATTTCTTGTCTTTATCCCTATAATTTTCATCAAAATCAGTTGAACCATTTTGGAGGTTATTCTAGCCGGTCAAGCAGCTCGTTCCCTCGGGCACAAGGTAACAATTCATAAGCTATTATCTCGCAGAATAGTTGCTTGACCAGCTAGACAAACTTTCAGCCAGAAACGAAATCGGTCATTCATGATAAGCATCATGTAAATAGCAGCTTTCACATTAATTTTATCATTTATTTTGAATTTTGAATTTTTTGCAATGTGAACATTAGTGTTTGTATACAAATGTCCACAAATTATAAAAGTTGGAAGAGGTTTAAGGATAAATTGTAAGAAAACAAAAGTGACTAAGTGGCTATTAAGTTAGCGGATTTGTATTATCTGTCTAATCTGTATATTTATTATTTATTTTTTTTATTTATAAGTATTTTAAATAGTAAACGTGCTATTGTTTTTTTCCGAAAATACCTATGTCTAGAAATATATTTATTTATGTCTGTAAAATATCTATTTATTTTTAAGAGCGAGTTGATGAATTTTCACTACAAGTTTTTACTCGGCTGAACTAAATCTATGTAAAAAAAGTAGGTCCCAACTCTTAATTGTACATCAGTTTAAAAAATATGTAAACATGCGACACGATGATTTAAAAAGTACAGCGGGTGGTCTTATCGCTGTAAGATAATTCTTCCAGACAACTTTAGGATAAGAGCAGTGATAGCCCGAACGGTTAAAGAGCCGGCCAATAATCGGTGAGGCTCGGGTTCGAATCCTGGCATGTACCAATGAGTTTTTCAAAAACTTACGTACATATTTATCACTAGCTCGACGTTGAAGGAAAACATCGTGAGGAAACCCGCAGGTCTCAGAATTAATTCTGAGACATGTGTAAAAAGACCCGGTCCGGCGATGGGCTCACCACCTGTCACGTTTAGTGGTCCAATGTATCTCGTGAAATGTGGGTATATCCAGTAATGGAATACCCTCGGGGATGAAAGGCGTGAGATTATTTATTTTTATTTTTTATTTATTTTATTTTTACAACCTTAGGATAGATGTAATGATGTCATGTTTTTAAAAAAAATTAGTTCCTTTTACACGAAATCAGAATTCCTGGTTTACATTTTTTTTTGGCTCTACGTCGTTGATAGTATTGATAGTGACGTAACAGAATCTAACTCAGGCACGTGAGGCACGGAACTCAACTTGAGCACAGTAAAAAGGCGACAGCTTTATCCGACGCCTATATAGCAGCATCTTAAGTGAAGATCCGTATTTTGGTAATACTGTTCTTAATCCTTAATAGAGTAGTGATAGCCTTACGGTTAAAGGGCCCGCTTCTCATGATGATAATCAGTGAGGCTCGGGCTTAAATCCTGGCATGTACCAATGATTTTTTCAAAACTTACGTACATATTCATCACTAGCTCGACGGTAAAGGAAAACATCGTAAGGAAACCCGCAGGTCTCAGAACTCTGAGGCATGTGTAACAGAACCGGTTCGGCGATGGGCTCACCTATCACGTCTAGAGGTCGAGCATTCTCGTAAAAAGTATTTCCAGAACTGGAAAACCTCTGCCTACCCCCTCGGGGATAAAAGTCGTGAGATTACTTACTTGTCCTTAATCGGCGACGCGGCTCGCTGATAAAATCGCTGGCGTAGCGACCACACATGAGTTTGCGCAGCTCGACGATGTTACTATGATTACGTTACAGAAGTTGACGCTGAACTGACCACAGATTAAAAAAAATACTAAAAGTGTCTCTGTATAAATTTTTTTTTAGTAAAAATTTGGCTGTTTTTAGGACATCTGTCATATTTTGTAAAGAAAAAACTGACTGGCTGAGTGTCTGAAAGGTTGACTGATTATGATCCCTTAAAATACGTAAGTGAACAATAATTTAATTTTATGAGCCGACACTGCCTTTTGAGTCGGAGGTCATCCAACATTTATGTGCATGAACATGTTTTTTTTGTCTTTTTGTTTGTGTGTTAATTTTATTTAGGTATATTCATCAGCTGTTCAGAACCCACCTCTGCCTAGTGTTTGCCTAAAATTAAATAACCAGGTGTGACTTGTGTCCCGCCATTTTTTTATTTAAACACAATAGATGATTATTTTTTTTTCAACTTTTATTTGTGGTTATAAAGTATGTAGACTCTTCTGTTAAGTCTGTATGTGCATGTAAAGAACTTTGTCTGAATTTGGTGCTAGACTGAATTAGTCCAGCCAGTCCAGAATTAACAGACATACTGTTTAATCCTGAGTTTGTGTAAGTTACATAGTACAGAGTTAAGTTAGGCCATTAAGATTGTATAGGATGACAGTTGGTTTGCTTGGGATATTTGACTTAGACTTAACTTGTTTGATCTGATTTAAAATAGCTCTGTCATTTATTTATTGCAATTTTTCTCTTTTTCTCATACAATGTCATCAGTTTGTTTTAGCAGTAAGCTTGTCTCTCATGAATAAGGCACAGATTCGATTCCTGGAAAAGGCATGCACCAATGTGAACAAACATTACGTACCTACTATTTAAATTATATATATTTAGTACTAGCTATTGCCCGTGATTTCACACGGTTAAGCCCCGTTCTGATTGGAAAATTATAGCTCATGTTACTCCATGAAAAGTAAACTTTTAATTTTTGAAAGCATTTTTAATATTAGTAAGGTATTTTCGGAGCATATTCACTACAAAAATAAAATAAAAAAATCTCACGCCTTTCATCCCCGAGGGGGTAGGCAGAGGTATTCCATTTCTGGATATACCCACATTTTACGAGATATATTGGACCCCTAAACGTGATAGGTGGTGAGCCCATCTCCGGACCGGGTCTACGAGTATTTACACATGTCTCAGAATTAATTCTATGCATTAAAAAAAAGTATTTCCTGCCGGCCTGCGGATTTCCTCACGATGTTGTTTCAATCATTAAGCTAGTGTACACTAATATTATAAAGAGGAAATATCTGTATGTTCTTTTTGTATATTAAAAATAATAATAAAATAATAATAAATAAATTAAAATAAAATTAAAAAATAAATTCATCAATGGAAAGCTATTCTCACGGGAACGGTAACTACGCGGGTGAAACCGCGTAGAACTGCTAGTAATAACTAACACATCATGTGAACTTTATTTAATTAAAAGATAGGACTACTATCTCTCTATCCTTAGTAAAGGCTTGTGTGGCGCAGACAGTACTGAATTATTTCATTAGCCATGCCTACTTATTGCAACGATTGAAAGGAACTGTCTTGCTACAGACCAGTGGGTAATAAAGACGGCAGTTAATAACAGGGCAATAGACTCAGTCCCCAGTCGACATTACTACTTATAAGACGTTCAATTGAAAAACATGATGCATAATCACATATTGTAGACGCAACAACATTTCTATGAGATTATTACGGAACCAACGGTTGGTGGAAGTTTGGAACTTAGAGCGGAAGAAATAATGTGAATTTGTTTTCCATCGTTGGTATGTTATTTATGTCATACTAGCGACCCGCCCCGGCTTCACACGGGTGCAATGATAACACTAAAACCTTCCTCTTGAATTACTCTATCCATTAAAAAAACCGCATCAAAATCCGTTGCGTTGTTTTAAAGATTTAAGCATACAAAGTTACATATAGGGATATAGGGACAGAGAAAGTGACTTTGTTTTATACTATGTAGTGATAGTGATGATGTAGTGATCAAGTAACAGTAACTACTAAGCAAGCATCATCTCTGCAATATCTCGAAAACAGCAATAAAACTTAGGTGTTTTGAAAATTAAGTTAGTCTTTAAAGCACTCATCGGTCTTGTTGGCTCAGTTGGTAGTGCCGCTGTCTTCTGAGTCGGAGGTCGCTGGTTCGATCCGCGGGGCCAACATTTATGTGCATGAACATGTCTGTTGGCTTCGTGTCTGGCCGTTTAACATTTATTTAAGTATATTTGTCATAGCAAGTATGTCAGTTGTTTAGTACCCATAGAACAGGCCCTTCCTAGTTTGGGACTAAATAGCCGTGTGTGTAAATTGTGTCGCACAATTTATTATTATTATAGATCCCTTTTGAAGTTTATTATTTTGTAAATATTGTAATAAAAATATGTTTTCAATGAAGTAATCCCACCGGTTCTCGTTCAATATTTAGACCTTTATTTTTTCGACTTAAGAAAGACACCATGTTGTGCGATATATTAACAAACGTACAGCAAACATAATAATATATTATGTAGTGGTATAGAAATAGCTTCTAACAAAACCCAAACTGAATTTCTAATAGTATTTATATCTATAGCGGTTCTGCGCGGTTTCACCGGCGTAGTTCATGTTCCCGTGGGAATAAGGGAATAAAACATAGCCTATGTTACTCAGGGATGTTGTATCATTCTAATGGTGAAAGAACTTTTTTAAATCTGTCCAGTAGTTTTTGAGTTTATTCGTTACAAACATACAAAAGTACAAATATTTCCTGATATTAGTGTAGAAGTGTGGACGTATCTATTTGATATAAAAAGATATTGTTTGCTACGTTTAAAAAATAAAATAAATACAATAATGATTAAGCTATTTTTCGTGTCTTGAAATCAGACACTATAACTGAACAAAATAAAAAATAATCAACTATACGCTTATCACTTAAGTCACAAAATGATTCCCAGATTATATACTAGTCAGATATTGGCAAGCTTCGATTGCATTTGACTGTTGGTTTACCAACTCGCTGTAATATGAGAAACTGTAGGTAATCATGTTTGACGTAATAAAAAGCTAACGATGGCTGGGACGCTGACCTTTATCATTAATGATAAAGGTGAGCGTATTATAAAGGTATTGCAGTCAGTTGTTATTTATTAAAAATCTGTATAAGAAATTTAAAAGTCTGTAATTTAAAAGTGAATGTCACAATTATAGTGAAAACTGTTTAATATTACTCATCATATATGACTGTTATTAATGTTTTTAACTGAAAAGATTATAATTTAAATTTTAGGGATTAAAACAGGAATTTTAACTTTTCTGTGTAATTCGATATCTCTCTTTCGATTTCAATAAAATCTGTTCCGATAATACCGCCCATTGTACTTTAGTTAATGTTGGTATCCATATTGTGTTGTTCTTGGTGTACAATAAAGAGTTATTGTATTGTATACCATTATCTATGAAACGGCAAAGAATTTCAACTGTCTAACTATCACACGGTTATCACGGACGGACATCGGAGTCTTAGTAATAGGGTCCCATTTTACACGTTGAATACGGAACCCTACAATTGGATATATAAACATGCCTTATACCGGAATAAATGGTCTAAAACAAAGGTGCTACTGTCTCTCTCTGTTTCTCCGCTAACTTCTGAACCACGCAACTGAAAATCAGTTGCGTGGTTGATACGGTTTCACTAATGGAAAGAGCGATAAATGAGGGAGGTTTTATAAACACATTGCACCCACGCAAATCTGGGACAGGTCGCTATTGTAAAATAATTATAGGTACAAACCAATCAAGCAAAACTTAGAGAATGACCTAGTAAGACCTAATAAGACCTAACAGGCACGCCACACTTGCAGATCCTACTTTACAGGCATGCAGGTTGCAAAGTACGGCCCCATTGTAATAGAACGCCTATCTAGCCATCTGCCGGCTAAGGCACTCTCTAGCATCAAAATGTAAGAAGGTACCGATGACAAAAAAGGTCTTTAAAAATATTTCTTTTTAGGTACGCTTAACCACTGGACAGATTTTGAAGAAGTTGGCAGTAAGATAACTTGCATCTTGATGAAGGACATAGAATAATTTTCATCCCAAAACGCGGATGACATCATCCTAGAAACTTGTAATTTATAAACATAATAACTGTTTATCGCATAGTAACCCCTAGGTAACTGCGTAGTAAACAGTAGCTTAATAAGCTTCTCTTAAGATGTTCCTGCCAATCAGATTCAGTATTACTTTGGCAGATTGCACTACAATATCTCAGTCCTCTGTGTCTACATAAGAAAGGTTTTGCTACAGTAGCTAACATAGATTCACATCAGAGAAATTTGGAAAGAATTTTTTAAATTCGGTCCAGTAGTTTTTGAGTTTATTCGTAACAAAAATACAAATCTTTCCTCTTTATAATATTATCTACTATATAAAAATAAGTCGGGTTTTCCTTCCTGACGATTTAACTCCAGAACTGACGAACCGATTTCCATGGTTTTGCATTCGTTGGAAAGGTCTAGGGCTCCGCAAGGTTTATAGCAAAGAAAATTCAGCATTGCACCCGTGCGAAGCCGGGGCGGGTCGCTAGTAGTATATATTAGTTAGAAATACACTTGACTAAGGGTCCAGATGGAAGATTTTTTTCTCGTGTTTCACTTCAAAGTAATTTGCATAGAAAATTATTAGAGAAGGTAAATTTATTTTTGCGCTGACCATACCCACTGTAATATAGAATAAAAAAGTAGTGCAAGGAAGAAAAGTGGAAGCTTTTCCTGTATTTTCTGCAAGAAGTTGCTTGAGAGTTTAATCATGCGCAAGATAAGCAGGTCGCCTCTAGGGTTGTCACAGTAATAATTGCGACGCAAAAATGTTTCCATTAACTTCACAAATTAGAAAAGAGACAGTCTGTATTTTTTTTCTTTTTAATTGTAATCCGTGTTTGAATTAATGTTTTTGTTATTTCATTTACAAAACTATTTCTGTTATAGAGACATAAATCATGATAGTGTTTCATTTTCATGTATTATACAGTCACCACTTACGCATCGTATTCCGAAATAGAGTTAACTAATAAAAATTATCTTAAAAGGACACATAGTAATACAAAAACAGTGAATACTGTCATCAATGTTTATTCCAATTTGATTACAATATGAAATCCAAATTAAAAAGACTTCATACAACCGTATACGTCCACAGTAATCGTATGTGTTTGCTATCATACGAAGTATTTTTTTTATTATCAATGAAGTTAGAAAAACAATAATTAGTTGACTTAGAGCCACCCCAGGGGAAACCATAACCCGTCATCATCATCAGTTGACGGGCATGTTGGCTCAGTTTGTAACTCCTCAACCCTAATATCATATATAGAATACTAAAAGAACATAAAACAGCTTGGTGGGGCTGTAAACATGTAAACACATGTAAATATAGTCAGAAATAGAAAAATATTAAAACTTAGGAAAATACGAAAAATTATGAAAATTCAGTAAAATAGGGCTTGGTATGATCGAAGAGATGTTAAAATAGCATAAAAGTTTCATAAAAGTAGTTAGAAATTGGTTTCAGTAGGGTTCAGGAAAAACCGAAACTTGTTTAGTATGGAAAATATAGCGGAATAGTTCTTGTATTAAGATAAACCATTTTTCGGTTATAACTCCGGAACTATTGGAGCTAGAGAGATAAAAAGTATATCATTGTAATGCTATTCACGGACCCTACGATATGCAAAAGATTTCATCCAAATCGGAGATGGTCGGGTTTTTCCGGCGCGGGACACGAAGAGGGGGTTCTGGCATATATGGTGAGGGAGGGTGCGCGGTCGCGGGGCGAGGCTGCCACCTCAACCAAAGGTTGGACCTAGGATGTATGATACATGGGTCGATCCTGTTGAGCAATATGACATATAAATAAATAAATATAATAAAAATATAAAACTCTCATATGGCGTTATTAGCTTGAAGGTTCGTTAATAACAGAAGTTAAGAGGACGAGGCAGGTATGGGTTCCCTGTCTGATTAATGGAATATGGTAGTTTTATGCAATATTCTAAACGAGCCTATAAATAAGAGAGTTGGGCCTATGTTACACCTGGGTTTCCCTCCCATCTTAGGGCGGCTAGGCACGAGGCAGGGGTTGTAGTGTTTGAATTATTGACGGGGTGTGGTACTGCCCGAGTGGTGCAGCGGTTGTGTCAGTACGTTTCACCGCACCGCGGTCGGTGTTTATGTCGGCACATACCAATGCTAGCTTGGCGGTGGCGACACCTCCGTTCTTTAACTTGCATTATGACTTGCTTGTGATGTTGGGGCTTACGCTTCGACTCACAATTGTCTTGTTCAAACACTATTTGGCGATATAGTGCGAAAAGGTAAAAAGTCCGGGCCTCAGCACTGCCTAACGGTACGGCACGGTGATCTTATATGGACTTAGTTTTTGGACATGTTCCATAAGCTTCATCTGATGTAACGATCGCTTTTAAATATTACACATTGGAGGTAGTAGCAGAATGACTGACGACGCACCTCTTAGCGCTGTCTTGTGGTTCATAGTAAACACCCTGGGACTACTTCTGAGCTTCTTGGTGCTAAGTAACGGAGACGATGGTGTCGACTAACACTTAATTGATGGAGGTTGATAACGTCTCTCATTGAAATGTGAAAAGCAACATCTAGCTTGGTTGTGGACCTGTGCGGTGCGAATTGGGCATTAACACAAGTTATCTTCGAGGAGTGTTGTTGGTCTAGTACGCGAACACTCGACCAAATCTTCGGGAGTAAGGCTCTTCGGAGTCTGGAACTGGAGTCATGTCGGTATTCGTATTGGCATGGTAAAGGGGTCTAGAATCTTGATTGGCTTGACGGGGATGTCTGTCATGCTTCTGTTGAGCTTGATATTATAATAAAAGTGATACCACGAATGAACGAGAAAATGAGGAATGCCTCACATATCCTATGGTAACCATGTATTTGCAGAACGTACATTGGTTACTTCATACTATCATATGAGTGCGCGCGCAACGCGTATTGATATAGATTAATGGTTTTACCATTATAAGCTCATTCAGGGTGTGACAGCGCTTCTGATGGCTGAACGAGAATCGATGGCTCGTAGGGACCGAGGTCGGGTCACGACGAGCATTAAGACCTATGAACGAGTTGTCCTACGGGACTTATTGCCTTTCTGGGCTTACTATAAATGATCCTGAGGTCTTAAAGACTATCTCACCACCAAGCGCCTTCGAGCGTAACTTTTATTATCAATATGTTCGAGAATGCCTTTCGAGGCTTACTGCAAATGATCCTGAGGTCTTAATGACTGCCGTAACTCGCCTTCGGGGCAAAACTCGGCACCACAAACGTCTTCGGTCGCAACGGTCCCTTCGGGGCAAAACACGGCTCCGGCCGCACCAATCGACTTCGGTCGCAACGGTCCCTTCGGGGCAAAACTCGGCTTCGGCCGCATCAATCGACTTCGGTCGCAACGGTCCCTTCGGGGCAAACCTCGGCTTCGGCCGCAACAATCGCGGCGGGATAAAAGACCGGATGTCCGGCAAAACCGGGACGTTCGGGGGGGTCGCAATCGCAGCTGTGGAATGTTGCGGGTTGGCGATCACCGTAAGGGGCGAGGTGGAGCTCCTTACTCTTCCCACCAAACACATTTTTATTTCTTTTCTTGAAAGGAGGTGAGAATGTGGGGAAGACGATTTTATCTCGAGTCTGTCATCAGATAAGAGATAACAGGGGTGGGGAATATGAAGTGTCCTTCATGAAATATTGCCTTAGGCATGAATGGCGCTGAAGTGGGCAGCGTTATTAAAGATTAAAAGCGAGCGAAAGACAATTTTATAAATATGCGATAGAAAACTAACGGTATAGTTGAATCAAGTTAAGATTTCTTTTGATGGCAAACGGTAAATCATGATCCTCAAAAAGGATCTGGATTACTATTCACAAGGTAGTGTCCTACACTACTAGACGATCAAATAAATAAATTACATGGCCAAAATTGCAGAAGTTATTTGTGACGGTGTCGACCTATTTAGCGATGCCTCCTGAGTTAATACTTTGGAGATCATCATGAAAGCTAAATTTTGAGGTCGTTTAAAATTATGCGTAGGACGTTTGGCGATTGTATTCGTATTCGTCTTTACGTGTAACATCCATACTCGCTTGCTATAAGATTAGCAGCGATTTGACATAAAAGTGGATTTTCTCTAATTCCGTGCGAGAGAACATGTTAACAAAATATTGAAACGATATATTGTGAATGAGATTCTTGCTTTGAGCTGTGCAATACTAGCTTAGCATTATATGATGTTTAGCTTTTGTTGCAGCGTATGAATTTTAATACGTTGGAATTACGGTTCCTTCGTATAGAGAAATGTATCCATATTATAAGTAAGGTCTTAGGTTTAGTTACAAGTTTATAGTGACTCCGCCTTCTGAGTCGGAGGTCGCGGGTGCGATTCCCGCTCGGAGCCAACATTTGTGTTCATGAACATTTCTGTTGGCTTCGTGTCGGGGTGTTTAATATTTATTTAAGTATGTTCATGAGTTGTTCAGTACCCATAGTACAGGCTCTGCCTAGTTTAGAACTAAATAACCGAGTGTGAATTGTGTCACACAATTTATTATTATTATTACTTGTGATCAGTCCACAGATCAAAAAAATCAAACCGAGCCAACCCTACAATTTTTGGTAGCCCATCTAACCTTTTGTGTCCCGTAGCAATTCAATTTAGTGATAAGGGATAAGTGAGGGGTTTTATCGATAAAGAAAGACAACCGTCCATCGACAGATGTGAGTCGATAAAAAACTTATGTATGTTATGTTACTACTCGGGAATCGCACGAAAAAACTTAAGGTTTTTGCTTGCCAGTGTATCGAAAACTCTAGAAAGTAAAGAAAATGGTGGCGAAGACAGATTAATAAATGAATGGACGCTCCCTGTGGACGATTGGGTAGCTGCAAGAAAAAGAATGGAACACTGGTACTGTTTTCCCACAGTTCTGGGCAATGGAGTTTTTGTTACAGTTTGTTTTGTGTTGCATTTTATTTTTTGCTACATTTTGTAGCTTGACTGGTAGCTATACCGCGCCTTAGGTGGCCACAGACGTGATCGAAATTGAGGGTTTAGGTAAGCACACAAGGAGAACAGAGGCAAGGGCTAATGAAAGCGATACATTTTATAGATTGACATGTATGGGATTGACAGAAGAATGCGTTAACGTTAGAGCTCGTTGGCAGTGCGTATGTCAATCCCATACATACATATGAATTAAAATCATTCGCTTCAACACAGCAACTTGGCTAGGGGGTCTTTTCTTCTTCTCACTGTGAGCTACCGTATGCGCGACCAAAATATCATTTTATAATAATATAATCTCACGCCTTTTTTTATTACAGAGGGGGTAGGCAGAGGTATTCCATTACTGGATATACCCACATTTCACGAGATATATTGGACCCCTAAACGTGATAGGTGGTGAGCTCATCGCCGGACCGGGTCTGTTTACACATGTCTCATTATCATTTCATTATTATCTCAAATATCCGGTGAAGCAGCGCGATCCGCGGATGCAAGATAACAATAAGCTATTATCTCAAAAACGTTACCTGTTATTTACAAATAATCTCGTTGCTGTCTTATCTTTCTCCCCATTTACTGCATCATCATGGTTCACTACTGGATATATATGCAAGTCACGCCACAAACTTTGATCTTTTTCGTCCCGCATTACTCACAAGCTGATAACCTTCAGTTTGCTATTTCAACTAGTTACATCATTGATAATACATCATCACTACATAGTATAAAACAAAGTCGCTTTCTCTGTCCCTATATCCCTATGTCCTTATATCCCAATGTCCCTTTGTATGCTTAAATCTTTAAAACTACGCAACGGATTTTGGTGCGGATTTTTTTAATAGATAGAGTAATTATATATAAGCATTGCACCCGTGCGAAGTCGGGGCGGGTCGCTAGTATTGTTATAAATGTTAAATGTTTTCTGTATCAAAAACAGTTAATAAACATTTAAAGCTATCTACAAATTGTGGCCATCATCCTGTAATCGTATTAGAGCTTAATTAACACACATAAACTGAAAATACTACGCTCTTAATTATGAATCGAGAGCCGAGTTCAATAGGTATCGACTGAAACTAGATATCGAATACGATTAATGCATGCTATCAGTCGAATTGAACGAAAACAGTGCATCGACGGCCGCAAGCGTTGTAGTGAACTCGGTTGTGAATAATAGGATATTCGGGCATCGCATCTCTGTCTAAATCGACGGCTAATGTACGCTAAATGTTTAATTTGATGCTTAGCATGTTACCAGTTTATGTGAGGATGTTATTGCCTAGAGGCATCAAATATGTATCGTAGGTGTAGAGCCCGCCACGCCTTTTACGCCTTTTTTTATAGATACTTTAATGACTAGGGCAGAAGTGCAGGTTAGAGTTACCACCATCTCTTAAAACAAACTTATAACAGTATTGTTTTAGTCTTGCTTTCTTTGTACCATGAAATCTGATGGTTTTCAGACCTAGGTACGAAAGTGATGACAGTTTTTGAAAATGTAATCTTGCCTGGGGACCGCGGGCCAACGGTTGATTTTCTCATTAACTCAGTAGAAAACTTGGTTAGCTCGGTTTAGAACTTTTGCCGTCTATCCCGCTTTTAGTTCGTTCTATCTATCTATCTAGGCGTCGCTACAAAGTCATGATACTATTCTAAGTACCTAAAACCTCCCTAAACAATGAACTTTTTTGTAAAAGACTTCGGAAGAGGTGATAAAAATGTGTGAAAACGTGAATTGCTGTGAGGTGATAATGATTAATGTAATGATTAATGTATCATATAGATAGATGTATTTTCTAGGAAGATAAAGGAAATATGAAGGTATTGGTATTCGCAGCGCAAGGTACGGCCCCACTTCATTTCAGCACATCAAAATTTACGGTCGCACCTACCGGACCGTGTATTAGTGCGTGTTCCGATTACGAGACTAGAAATGGAGACAGGTGAACTTCGTGGCTGTTAATTTAAAACTTAATGACTTGTAATGGAAATCAAAACAATGGGGTAGCTGCAAGTAGCAAGTCGACGAATGTCTTCAATTATCCTTTTAACAACAGAAATTGTCTCGTTTACGATTCAACTTGTCCAATACAATTTTGTTAGGTACTAGTGACCCGCCCCGGCTTCGCACGGGTGTAATGTTAATACTAAACCTTCCTCTTGAATCACTCTATCTATAAAAAAACGCATCAAAATCCGTTGCGCAGTTTTAAAGATTTAAGCATACTTAGGGACATAGGGATATAGGGACAGAGAAAGCGACTTTGTTTTATACTATGTAGTGATTGTCACAGGTATTGTGTTGTCAATTTGAATGGTTCTTGATGGTTTGCGGTGCAGCTCCGCGCCCTGAGTGTCCACAGAATATCAGCGTCGCTGGCTCTTAGCTACTCGCGTCGAGCCACGACATTATGCTGAGTGCCTAGTTTTTCTTAGCTTTAAGTTATTTTGTAATAGTTAAATTTGAGTAGGTGCCAAATTTTTCTTTCTTTCTTTTTTTGCGAAAAGGTTTTGTAAAAAAAAAGTGATCTGGTGATCATTTTCAGATAGACTACGGAGCTATTAAAAGACAAACACACGTATCGGAATGGGGATAATATAGGGTTGTGTCCTACCTAGTCAAATCAGTTACTTTTTACGATATGTCAAAACGAAATTTTACTATGGAAAATGTACTGAAATAGCAAACCGTGACGTCATAGTTTGTAGTACTCAATTGCAGCACTTTTTTTGATTGTTTTATTATTATTAAATTTGCTATAATTGTAAATTGAAAATCGAAATACATATTTTGAGGTTTTTTGGGATAATCTTTTTAATGTATGACTACTCGCAATTTAATTTCGATGCTGTCAACTACCCAATTATTGTAATTTGTGTCAAAAGTGAATATCACAGCCGAATCATTTTGAAAATTTTACTAAGGGCTGATTGTTCAATCGACTTCGACTTCATCGAATCGAGAATATATTTATGCTGTCACTGTCTGACACTAAGTATAGAAAGGAAAAGTGATATTTGATGTTTATTCTTCAGATAACTTTTTTTTTTAACTGACTATTTAAAAATCAGCCCTAAAAAACAAAAGATTTTACATTCACCGACCGAAACTAAAAATTTTACTCCGTGTACGTTTCATAATAACTTTAATCCAGCCTATTTTAGACACCCTTATTGCAATCAACTTAATTTTAACTTACATTGCTTCTGAAGTCCTAGTACCAGTATCTGTATTGCTCTCAGATGAAATAAAAAGTAAAGATGGAGCGCTGCGAATGTGTGTGCGTGCGAGCGTGTATATGCACAGAGCGAGCGCCCTTCGTCCCATTTCGTAGCTAGATTTGGTAGCCAGCTTCGAGATGGGACTGTTCTTTTCCCATTTCGAAGCCGGCTACGAGCTGGGATTGTTTTAGTATCATTTCGTAGCTGGCTTCGAAATGGGAAAAAAATAGTTCCATCTCAAAGCCGGCTTCGAAATGGGAAGAAAACAGTCCCGTCTCGAAGCCAGCTTCGAAATGGAAAGAAAACAGTCCCATTTCGAAGCTGGCTACGAAACCTCTTTGGCTAGGTACTACGAACTAAATTAAGTCTTAATATTTACCCTTCTGACCCGTAGTCACACTGTTTTGTTATATGTAGGTAATTTATTATTTATTTGTAGTGACACCAGTGAAACAAAACAGTGTGATAACGAGTTAAAACGTTTAAAAAATGTATACACACAGGTAATTTATTATTTATTTTAATTATTGGGGACAATAAACAAAACACCTTTTTTCTCCCTAAAATGCGAGATGTTACAATTAAATATAATTCGCTAATTTCATAAACATTGGATAAATTATCCCAATAGTGGGTTCATTTTACTAATAAATTGTGCTATGTATATTTTCTGGCAGTGCAATTCTCCTGTTTTTGAATTATTCTACACTTAAATATTATGTTTGATATAATGTTGGCTCGATGGAGTAGGTACTGTTAAAAAAATCTTATTTTTATTGACATATTGTCCTATTTGCTAGCCAGCTTCGAGATGGGACTGTCTTTTCCCATCTCGAAGCTGGCTCCGAGATGGGACTGTTTTCTTCCCATTTCGAAGCCGGCTTTGAGATGAGACTGTTCTTTTCCCATTTCGAAGCCAGCTACGAAATGATACTAAAACAATCCCAACTCGTAGCTGGCTTCGAAATGGGAAAAGAACAGTCTCATCTCGAAGCTGGCTACGAAATCTAGCTACGAAATGGGACGAAGGGACAGAGCGTGGCGTACTTTTACAGGCTTCAGTTTATCCTTCGCAGCGCTCCATCTTTACTCTGATTATAGAGGTATTGCTCTAATAAAGATGATTCCTATTCAGATTTAAAATACATTGAGCCTTCAGAGTATCGTATATGGAACACAGGCCTGAAGGGGTGTGGAAATACGGAGGGCAGTTAAAAGTGTTACCGGAACAAATATTGCTTCCCTAGCCTCGTGCTACTTATACGGAGATAATATAATATGATTGCACTGTTACTGTGCTATAAGGTGCTTATGAAATAGTTGCCTTTATTTTGGGGGATTAACATTCGTGTAAAACTGTACAACATTCAAGGGAGCAACTGCAGAATCCCGATAAGCTGTTGAGTGCGTTTTGGTGGTATAGCTATTGCTTTTTTATGGTATGTTTTGTAGATTTATCAGTTTATACGTAAATTTTAGGAACATCTTTCAACGACGTTAAAACAAAGCATAAAAATATGAGTCCTTGAGCAAGATTGAGAGAGAGAGACAGAGGAAGAGGAGTACAATAAAATTCGAATTCTAATTTTGTGGTGATTGATCATATTTTTGGAAGAAATTACAAATATCAAAGGGAAATGTAGCAGGTTTAGATACATCGAGCAGATTGATGATGTACCTACTGAAGAAAAACTAGATAATATAAGAAACCGAGACGCACGAATAGTTAGTTGGATATTACAAACGAGGAAATCCGCCGAAGAACTAAGGTCACCGACGTAGCTCTCAGAATATCTCGAAGAACCGATGACTTATGAGCTATGGGGAAGAAAGGTTCTCGAGTGCCGGAAGACGCAGCGTTGAAAGGCCTCCCACCAGCAGGCGTATTCACGGAGGCTCGACACCGTTTCCGTTTGGTTCATTGTGGCGTTCTACGGGGAGGCCTTTGTTCAACAGTGGACGTCTTCCGGCTGATGATGATGATGATGATTCCCAGAAATGGAAAACCTCTGCCCACCCTCTCGGGGCTAAAGGAGGGAGCCTATTTTATTTATAACACTTAACAAGGAAGGCAAGAGACGCTTTATGATTATGAACAGCAGAAGGTACCTATAGAAATACCTGAGCTTGTACCCACGGTAAACTTACCGGACTATCTTTATTATTACAATAAGAAATACCTATAGTTTTTGTCGCTCGTTCGTATTTGTACATCCGGAGCGCATTCTAATTGCCGGATGCCGAATCTTGGGTCATTAGCTGGATACTGCGATGGTTGGAAAGTGTGGAGAGCACTTATCCGTACTGACTGACTTCTAAAAAGAGCTGCCCTTGAGTTTTTTGCTGGTTCTTCTCGGGGTACTGCATTTGGAACCAGCAAGTTGTCGGTATGGAGATGGGCTGCTGTTTACATTTAGCCGATCTTCATGGAAAAGTTTAAAGTGCCTTATTATTAGACTATTCAGTTTTCTAAGTGTAATTATCAATCACCTACGGAAATAAATACATTTTCATTTTCACTTGTCAACGATGTTGATGAGTCAGTCAGTCAGTAGTTTCGGCTGTGTGCCAGTCAGATGTTATAACTGTATAAACTATTTTTAATTTTATTTTATTTTAAATTTAAAAAGTTTGACAGTAGATTCCTTTTATGATTTAGGCGTCGGATAAGAAAGGATTTTGCAAAATTCCTACGGGATCGGAAAAACGTGTCTTTTATATTGACATCCAACTTTTCTTTTGTTTGGTTTTTATTAAAAAAAGACAGATGGACAGAGTGACTTCTTTTTAAAAAAAAACTCATCTACAGACTGACGGCGGCTAATTATGGGTGATCAACAGCAACAACCGATAAACACACATTAAAGACACTATAAATATTGGGCCTAGGCAGAAATCGAACCTACAGCAAGGCAACCTTAGAAGGCAGGGTCACTACTAAGTGATCCAATAGGTCCATTATTTTTTAGCCAAATAACAATAAATATATTATTATGCTGTTATCTTACAGAAATATTCGACCATCTAATATTTAATTCACAGCACAAAAAATACCTTCTGTGTCGTTATGTTATACCAAACTGACTGCTATGTTTATTTTAATATAATAAAATGTAAAATATATTTATTTACTTTTTTAAATGTTAACTTGTATGAAGCACACTCCATAGCAGATTACCCGGCCTATTGTCTTACAAACAAAAATGTAGCGCAGATCAAAAACAGAGGAGCGACAAAAAGTGGCTCACATCTTAAATGAAAGGTTTGCTCTTGACGTGACGGTGTCCGGTTATGTATGAGTTATCTTACTCTAGCTAATTGTAGATTCGTGAGGCAGAAGTAGAGTTAGGAAAAATAGAGGAGGCACTTTATTAAATTTCACAGGTTTCAATCATTATTGTCATCATGACCTTCTGTTTATACTGAACAGCAGCGGAGGGCGCGACGCAATTAAACCTTATTACTGAGGTATAATCTGGGGGCACGGCAGTGCCCCCGCCAAGTCGAGCAAAACGCGGCAAGGCCGTACCATCCTTTTTCGAAGCAATTCACGCCATTTTCGACCCCCCTATAACTTCGTTGTGGATAAACCTAGAAGCCTGAATTTTCAGTACCATACCAATTTTTTTTTTTTTTTTTTATGAAAAAATGTTTAATAATTTCTCCCATAAGGTATTAAAAAGTAACAATAAAAGTTAGGCTAAGATAGTAGCGAGTGGGAGACAGGAGCCCAAACTAGGATAACCTGTGCTATGGCACTCCTGGCTCCACTTACTGGCACCCCTTAGATAGTACCGAACCGATACAAAACAATTTAGAGAAATTAGGGGAAATAATCCATTTTACTTTAATACAGTGAACAATAATTAACAAATATATAAAATGCAATCTGGAAAGAGATTGTTTGATGCATGTAAAGAGTGTCTGGTGTATGTCTGTGTGTGAATGTTGAATGTGGGGAAGTGTGGGTGATTAAATGTGGGGGTGTGTAGATGTTGTATAAGGGTGTGTATGTATTTGTGTGGGGGGGAGGAGAACAGAAGGAATTTATATAGGGGGAAAGCATGGGGTAGGTATAGATAAATTACGAAGTAGGCAATAAAAGGTCTTCAGTTTTATCGTATTCGAGCTTTTGAAGCCATTTAGAGACAACTAGTTTGGCATCACTACGTGATTTAGGGTAAATGTTAAGAACCTTGTTAGCAAGGTTATAGAGTCTAGCGCCTTGAAAATCATAAAATCTTAGAGCAAAAGATGAAGTAATAGGACTAGAGACGCAGACCTGATACTCACGTCTAGTGTGTGCTCGAGCATGATTCGGACTATATTTAACATTACCATGTTTCCGCAGGATGGAGGAGAGGATAAATAGCTGTCTGACTGTTAGGACTCCAGTGTCCTTGTAGAGTACAGAGGTAGGATACAGCCGCGGCTTCTTCAGACAAACCTTCAGTATAAGCCGTTGAGATCTTTCCACGTTTAGTAAGTGTGACTTGGAGGAGCCACCCCAGACCGAAATACCATAGGACAGTATAGATTGGCACAAGGACAAATAAATCGATTTCATCAATTGAGGTTCAGCAGCATACCTGAGACACTTGAATATGTATGTCAGTTTGCGAACTTTAGAAGAGAGAGAATCAATGTGTTCCCTAAAAACCAAGTTTCGATCGATAGTGATACCCAAGTATTTAATGCTAGATTTAATTAAATTAGTTTTACTTACAAAGAAAAAAAAAATTTACAATATTTACAAAGTCAAAATCACCTCCAAAGAAAATGACCGTCATATGGAAAGCGTATAACTGAGTACATTTCTAAAAGAACCTAAATTTCACCATTAGCTGACATCATACCTCGTATTGAAAGCCTGAAAAAAAAAATGATTGAAAAAAATATTTTGCCATTATATTTTTGAGCCTCACGATGTTTTCCTTCACCTTCGAGCTATTGAAAAATATGTAAGTAAAGTACGAAGTTTTAAAAACTCCTCATAATTGTTTACCATTCTGGTAACAATTCCGCGACATATTAGGTTATGTATTGTCATCGTCTTATCATGGGACCCTCCTACTTAACCGGCTGAAAGACTTATCAAAAGCGATGAAAATTACTGTGTTAATTATAATATACTAGCGACCCGCTCCGGCATCGCACGGGTGCAATGCTAACACTAAAACCTTCCTCTTGAATCACTCTATCTATTAAAAAAACCGCATCAAAATCCGTTGCTTAGTTTTAAAGATTTAAGCATACATAGGGACATAAAGATATAGGGATATAGGGACATAGGGACAGAGAAAGCGACTTTTTTTTATACTATGTAGTGATTTATAAATCTTTCTATTCAAATCGTAACCAATTTTCTAAAACTGATAGTTTCTTAGCTCTTGAACGGTGCCATGCCATACATACATTAAGATTTAATTCGATACTCGGAACAGTGTTTGTTTATTTTGAGCCATTATCTGGGGGCACGGCACTCACGGCAGTAAGCGAACCCAACTGGGGCAACCACGGTCGCTCATGCTTTTCTCAATGTAAATAAAGGCACCTTGTATATTTGTGAGAACCAATTGCTAAGACGTAAAAATATATTTTTCAAATTGTATTTAACTAGTCATCCTATTATGTATAATTCATAATTATAGCTTTAGTCTGTTAACTGACTAGCTGTCGAACTTTCTACTTTATAGAATATTGTAAAACAATAAATCGAAATTTGCTCATACTGTTGTAGTTTAATTTGTGTTAGATAATAATAATAATGTGGGACACAAGTCACACACGGTTATTTAGTCCCAAACTAAACATACTTAAATAAATATTAAACGACCAGACACGAAGCCAACAGACATGTTCATGTACATAAATGTTGACTCACAAGGCAGGGTCAGTACCAACTGAGCCAACATGCACGCTAACAGCTTGTGCGGTGTGCTGCAGCACTGCTCAGCACACATGTTCGCGGACGACCTCTGCGCCCTGCGTGGCGGCACGGACCTCGAGTCCACTTTCCGTCTTGTCCAACAGGACATTGACGCTGTCGTTAAGTGGTCCCATGACAACGGAATTATACTTAATGTTGACAAAACAAAGTTTTTATTAATCCACTCTCCATATCTACCGCTTAAAAATATCCCAACACTCTTGTATGCCCACTCCTTTTCTTGCATTCATCAAAATATGTATAATTGTACCTGTGATCCCATAGAACAAGTCAAATGTATTACTTACCTCGGAATTAAAGTAGACGAACATTTCTCCTGGTCATATCATGTTAATTTTGTTCACGAAAAACTTAGAATATTGTTAGGTAAGTTTTTTCACTTACGATTTAAAGTTCCTATTAGTACACTAAGATGCTTATATTTCTCACTTGTAGAATCGATATTGAGTTATGCTCTGGATAGCTATGGTCTTACAACAAAAACAAACATTGATAAACTTGAAAATATGCAAATCAGATTTTTAAAATTACTTGTCAATTCCAAAACTAAATTTAAATATAAAAATAATTATAAACAACTTTTTAAAATTTGTAAAATATTGCCTATTAGTTTAAAACATAAATATTTACTCGCAGTTAATAACCATGGCTCTCTTGAGCATAGCTCAGTACAATCTTCGCATAGGAGTGTTAATCACGCCTATAATACGAAAACCCTGGCTTCAGGGAAATTATTCGTTCCAAGAATGAATAATTATTATGGTGATAGAACTCTTCAAAAACGGATCCCTTACTTATTTAATAGTCTTCCCGAAATTATTAGACGAGAAAGCAATAAAAAAAAATTCTGTATACTTTTAAAAAACCACTACCTATCATTGTCAAAATAATATCAATAAATTCTAATGTGATATACCTACCTATTAAGAGAGACTGCCGATCCCACAGTCAAACTGTTGACACAGTTTTGTGGGACAATGTATTTAGCCTTAAGTACTTTGTGTGTGCTTATTAATAAAAAATTAATAATAATAAATAAAAATAATAATTAACTCTATGTATATTTCGATAGAATCCATTTGAATATTCTTAACGAGTACAAAAAAAAGTTGTTAAGGTATCTATCCAAAATCCTACCTGAGACAAACAGAACGATCTTAAAATGTATCTAGGTACCTATATTTAATAGTTCTTTGGTTAACTAAAGCCTCCTTTTGTTCACTTACAGTCATCTTACACAATACTATTACAAAATAACATATATTATATACATATTGATCTTAAGCTAGATTAGATTAGATTAGATTCCTTGATAGAAAAACAACCCAATTATTGTTTATTAACTGTATTTGATTACTTTATAGTACTGATTTTGCTGACTTGGTTTCCTCTTCCTCCTTTCCTCTTTCATCACAATTTCTTTTCACGATTCATTGTGAATGGAGCCTTTCCAAATTTTGGCCCTTTTGAGATCAATTCAATACGGATACTCTGAATGATGCTTTATTTTTTGAGTAACTTCTATTTACACACTAAATCTGGATCTTGTACGGCTTTGGAACTTGTATCTTCAATTATGATTACGAAAAACATACGGAACCAGCTTGTAAGTAGTTTTTTTTTGCCTTGTAAATGCACTCTTTTTAAAATGCGAAGTAGTTTCATTTCATTACACTTAAATTTTGGTAAGTATATATTTTTTAATCAGATGCATTTAGAGTGTACTCTCTCAAAAAAATGCTTTATGATGAATATAGGATTCCTTATAAAGTTTGACTTTTTCTAATGTTTAGATGTAGATTTTTGTATGCTGATGCTTTATTATTTTCTTACAAATGAGTCACCTCATGAGTATTTTCCTTACGAGTATTCTTTTTATAAGTATTCTCTTCACGAGTATTTTCTTCATGAGTATTTTTTCCATGAGTATTATCTAGATGAGTATTCTCGTTATCACTATCGCGACCCTCTTTTTTCATTTCTATCCCAATTCGGGGCACAAGCAATTTAATATGACGTTTTACAAAATCATGAGAGAAAATAAACCAAACTTCTTCGACAAATAAACGGATACACAACAACAAAGTGGCTACACGTTTTTGAGTTACAGTTGTTTTCTTCCATTCTTCGTTACTATCATTAGTTACTATAAAATGCCAGATCAGACCAAAGTCAGACATAATGAAAACAAAAATGTGGAAAAGGAAAAATATACTGTATTTCAAAAACATTCTGTTCTTTCTGAATAAATATAAGAATGTAAGCAAAAACACAGTAGGTGAAATACAGGTTATAAGCAGTAAGGATGTTAGTTTGACAGCTGATCCTAAACTGGACTCCTCAATTATATCGAATATTATATAAAGCAGCAACTGTTCATAAAAAAGTACGATAACAGCTGACAAGTAAATAAAAATGTTGACCTGAACCTTATTGTAAATATCGTAGTCAAAACCAAATAGAAACAGTTGCAAGTAAACGAGACAAGACATCATTTGACTCCACAAAAGTATTACAAGATCCAAGTAGTAAATGAAGTATTTCAATAAGTATTCCTGCTCACAAAGTAAAGAAGAATAATCCCAAGTCACGCACAACAACTGCAGTAGTCCTATAAGATAATGCTTCACACTCAAATAGTTGTACATTTGGCTGTACCATTTGAAAAATCCCGTTAAGAAATAAACACAAATTATAACTAAACAGAACAACACAGACGCACTTCCTAAATACAACGTTTGGAAGAGACCAGGGTCAAGTACATCGTATGGACATGTCTTTATTTCTTCTGCCATTTAGATGTTTATAATTAGAATTGTACTTTAATTATTCTGACACTACACAATAATTAGTGAGTATTGTTGTCACAAACTTAACACCACAAATATTGTTTTTATGTTAAAATATTGAATATTCTTCTGCAAAAATCTTTGATTTAAAAATTTCACAATTTGTGACAGCGTTCATGCTCGTTTACTAAATAACTGGTAAGTACGTAGTGTTTCGGAACACAGAGTAGGGCTAATTAAAATTAATGTTACAAATATATCGCTAAAAGTGGAACGAAAGTAATAAAAAGTTATCAATATCAGTGCCAATTTATTAACACAATTGAAACTTTTTCTATACATACACAGAAGTCGGTGGTTCATTTTAACAGATGTTTAAAAATTAAATAATAATACATTGCAGGGCACAAATTAACACAAGGTTATTCAGTCCCAAATTAGGCAGAGCGTGTATTATGGGTACTAAACAACTGATAAACAAACATACATACTTAAATTAATAATTAACACCCAGACACGAAGCTAACAGACATGTTCATGCATACAAATGTTGGCCCCGAGGATCGAACCCGCGACCTCCAACTCAGAAGGCAGGGTCACTACCAACTGAGCCAACAGGCCCGTCGATTTAACTTTTGGCTGCGGTTCGGCAGATATATGCAAAAAACAGACCGAGTGCCAACTATTCAAGGCATGGAATTTACGCCGTCCCTTTCAATTAATACATAAGTATAATATTACAACAAAAGTTGGTTCAATACTCAAAGCATGTATACGATCATCTGTAAATAAAGTACTATTATATTGTTAATTCTTTTTATACTCAAGAAAATAATAATAGTTTCAATATTTACAATAAAAATGTACTCTAAAAAGGCATCATGTACGACAGTGCCCGAAAAACTGGCGGCATCAAGACTGTTGATCTTTTGACAGAAATAACTGACAACCAATGCCAGCCCACCACCAAACGCATGTGGATGAAGCGAGAGAGGTGTACCAGGTTCGCAGCCGGTGTCGATCTGTTTTATATACCTACCCCATCGGGGAAAAGGCTTGATTGATACGAAGACTTGCAACTCATACAGTACTTTCAGATGCTTGAATCTGTGTGATAGATGATTATAATAATATGTTAGAGGTAAACTCTCTAATCAGACACCACCGTAATGGCCTTACCTTGCCGCGTTAATTGTGCTCAACTCATACCAGACCTCTAAACTGTAGATACAATGGCTGGCCTTATTTGGTTACACCTACGCAAATTCTTGGAGCTTTTTAGTAACACGATAGTCTTTATATGGATACGTCTACAAAAAACTACTTAATCGCGAATCAAACTTTACTTTACATGTCAATACTTTTGACATAGCAAATAGCAATACAAAGACATACTTTTGCACAGTATTTTCATAGTGTTCTCTCTATAAGTTAGTGCGATGGTAAAGTGGTGTTGTATACAAAATCAAGAAAGGGGGAACGCAAGAATAAATTTCTAATTTTATTGGCGCAACCATTTTGCAATATCTTCATATAAGATACAATTATGTACCTGATACAACACTTCAATATATCTCATAATAACTCTTACATATAACAATCGTAATAGTGTGTTTATTCAGGTACTTACCTATAATAATATATTTTGAGAAATTATTAGAAACAATGCCTATGCGCCAAAAAAATACAGACTTCTTTTAAACCACAAGGCCTCTTGCAATCTTTATAATTATTAGACCATTATGTCACTGAGCTACGCCAACTGACGTAGAAAGAGATAGATAGATAAAAGATGTATTTACTTATACAGCACATAAACAGATTCATTAAACACTCGTTAGGTGCCTACTTTTTACTACGTACTATAGCAAAGAACGAAGATTTTTATTTTTTTACTAGCCGATCCATACTATGGATAGCGTGCCGAAACCGGCTGCGCTCGCGTCGCGTTGGCGCCGGCTCTTTTGCGAAGAAACCGTTACGACGTTGATCAAAAGTGTGGCCTGATGTGTGACAAGAGCTCTTACTAACACATTTATTGCTCTTATATTGAATTAACAAACTGGCATGTCCCAATGAGTTTTTCAAAACTTACGTGCATATGACGTATCACTAGCTCGACGGTGAAGGAAAACATCTTGAGGAAACCCGCAGGTCCCAGAATTAATTCTGAGACATATGTAAAAGGCCCGGTCCGGCGATGGGCCCGCCTATCACGTTTAGGGGTCCAAAGAACATCTCGTGAAAAGTAGGTATATCCAGAAATGGAATACCTCTGCCTACCCCCTCTGGGGCAAAAGGCATGATATTTTTTTTTATTTTCGTATAAATACCTACCCACTTTTCACCAGTATGTAGGTACATTTTATGGACCCCTTTACCTGACTCATTTCAGGCAAAGGGGTCCATAAAATGTACCTGTGACCATCGTCGGACCTGAGTGCTACGGGGACAGATGCCTCAGAATCAATTCAGTGTAACACATTCCTCAGAATAAATTCTGGGACCTGCTGGTATAAACACAGAAGGGATGATAATATTATGTTGTTTACTTTATGGAATATAACATAGGTATTTATTTTATACAAGTAGGTATTTATACAAGAATGTAAAGAATACAAGTAGGTAAATACTAGCCTGTAGCTTTAAACAAAAAAGATACTACCGAATGTGTACCGAATACACTTTATTTATGCATACCTATAAACCTACAAATTAAATAACACTTGAATAAAAACGAAAGCATCAACTACCTTTTTAAATGTACATGCCGTTTTAATTCGAATTTGTCTAAAGGCGCGTGTGTGTATTATTTGTAACACCTTGTAAGTTGAAAATAATTCCCAAAAATATTGTAAGTACTACAGTGTACAGAAAACAGCGCTACCTGTCGGACCCAGGGACCCGTGTCGGCTACTGGTGTCCCATTTGCATTACATATTTTTAACTTCCAAAATAACACAGAAATTCAACAAAATGTCTCAGAAATGCTTAAAAACCAGCTGATTAAAATTTAGGATGAGTTATTTATTATTCGCGATCACTCGTTCATTTTTCACGTTAATGTTTTGTCGTTGCTGCAAGCGATTAAAGTTTCCTGCCATCCATCATCATTGCTGTCAGGGTTGGAGGGTGTAGGAATACTGATGACTCTATTTTTGAGGCAGTCTATCAAAATAAACCTACCTGTGATTAAAATTTAAACGGAAACTTTATTATTTTTTACTGCTTGTTGTTATTTAAATTTGGAATCCTAGAATTAAAGTTGAAGACACAGATAACACAGCTTCACAAAAAAGCGTAAGATACTTATATTGAAGTTGATCTAATCGCGGAAAAACACATTGTTGCGTTACTACAAATACTACCAATAGAGATAGACATGTGTACCTATACTAAACTACCGTAAGCTGCACAACTCACATATTATGATTCCGAGTTGATTACTAATCGCAACAATATTATTATTGTTACAATAATTATATAAACAGTAAACAACGCGGTGAAATCAACACACAGCAATGTGTCAATTGATAAATATATATAGAACGTGCGATACGAGCGTCGACAGTCCATCGGGAATAATGATTAGTGGTGTACTGATAAATTGAGCGTGAATAAAGTTCTGGTGAAGTGAAAGGAAGGATTGGCAAGGTAGGATGTAGGATTTTTGGTTAATCAATATTTACAGAGACAAGATCTGGCTAGACAGAATTTGTAGTTGAATAGTTCGCATTGTAAATTGTAGATACATACTTAGTTATTTGTAAATTTCTAAAATGTTACGTTTAAATGTATTTGTAAAAAAAAAAAAATCACGCCTTATATCCTCGAGGTGGTAGGTAGAGGTATTCCATTTCTGGATATACCCACTTTTCACCAGATATTCTTTGGATCCTCAAACGTGATAGGTTGTGAGCCCATCGCCAGACCGGGTCTGTTACACACGTCTCAGAATTCATGCTGGGAACTGCGGGTTTCCCCACGATGTTCTCCTTCACCGACGAGCTAGTGATAAATATGTAGGTACGTAAGTTTGAAAAACTCATTGGTACATGCCAGGATTCAAACCCGAGCCTCGCTGATTTTCATCATGTGAAGCAGGCCCTTTAACCGTAAGTCTATCACTGCTCAGTATTTGTCAGTGTCGTTATAAATTATTGATAAAATATATTCCAATGCATTGCAGATGGAGAAACTGGCAATAATCCTGTCGGTGATATGGGTTTTAGACGCCATACCCGTAATGACCAGGCAAAGCTTGCAGCTTCTGAAATTCCAGGAACGTTTCTGCCAAAACTTGTTGAACTTCAACAACTTCTACTACACTTTGGAAGACCAGAGGAACGTCAGTGGGATACCAGCTGATATATCTATTCATTGGAAAACCGGGAACGTGTTCTTCACTCTGATCAGCGACGAAATGAAGATGAATTTACAGGTTCTCCACCCAGGAGGCGATTTTGAGACTATAAAAGTCGCCGGACTTGGCCAGTCGACTACGGTTGATAACCTCAACGATATAATTTATGTGGCCACTGATAATGGAGTGTACAAATACAAAGATGATGGTTCAATCGAGCTGTATACGGCTTTGGGAGAAGATGTTATGTATTTAGCAGTCAATAACGACGGTTCTACTATGTACATAGCCACGTGGCCACAGAACCGAGTGCAAAAGATTACAAATGAAGGACAGAAACAAGAGACTTTTTCTGTAATACCAAATGGACACGGACTAACAGTTGATACGAGAAACAATATATATTTTGTAGCAACAAAAACAACGTACATTCTGAAGTCTGGCTATACAATACCTATAAAAATAAAGGGACTACCAACGGATAAGATGACTGGTGTTTTCGTAAGCAGATCCGATGAAGTATTCGCAATGGATGAAAACAGTAATCTGTACACTATTGACCCAGAAAATGCTAGTGCGAAGCATTTAGGATCATTCAGTGTGAGCGGAGTCAACTCTTTTGCAATGGATTCCGCTGACAATGTCTTGATGGGTGTAAAAGGAGCCATTTTGAAGTTCAATGCGTATGAGAAAAATCCTTGCCAAAATTTTGAAATTTATGATTCACCGTCAAAAACATATTATAAGGAACCTGCTAAGTAAGTTATGAAAGTTAAATCTGCGTATGTTTCTGTGTATGTACTACATTGTTTGTATTTCTCAACTATAATAATATGGTATGATGATAAAATTGCAAAAAAAACATTATCGCAATATAGAAGACTGATAATTGCATTTAATGTTTCGTTCAGTGCGTTAACTCTATCGCTGCAGAATTTTGTACTCGCTTGCTTGTGTTAGTTAGTTCCTATAACATTTATGTTTGCATTATTTTAATGATCTCAAGAATACAAACATGATTGTGTTTACATGAAACAAAAAATATTTTGGACCAGTTAAAATTTGGGTTACAACTAGGCTCTCAAAATACAATAATTTCCTACTGTACGAATGACATGCATAATATGCTGTATTTTTAATTAAGATTTATTATTGGTAATTGAATTGGACCCTGACTTAAGTATATATGACACCCCCCCTCCCTAAATATGAATTTATGTCTTTTTACATTTACAACTACGATGCAGGCTAGGGCAGACATTCGCTTGAAAAAGATGAAAATTTTCGTAATTAATTTACTAAAATATACAAGTCAAGAAATGAGTGAACTTTTCATAGGTACCTACTCCCACATTTCCACGCACCGTTTCATAAGCGGTGTCTATTTTTAAAATAGCATGCATTTTTTATTATGTTCGGCACGTGTTTATTTCCATTCACAACTGATGGAAAGCATCGAGAAGGTTGAAGGTGGGCTTGCCTAGAAATAGCCTATTCACACGTGAAGAGACTAGTTATTATTACCGGGAACGTGTGAATAGACTTTTATATGATACCTAGCAGTGCCCCGCGTGGTTTCACCTGTTTAGTTCCCGTTCCCGTAGAAAGACGGGAATAAAATATAGCCTATGTTACTTGCTGATATGTAACTTTCCATTGGCAAAATATTTTTTAAAATCGTACGTATTGGAGCCTATTCAAACAAAAAAAATATCAAATCTTTCGTCCACCCAGTTTATTCCCATTCCCGTGGGAATTTCCAAAAATCCGATTATAGCGATTTCGTACGACATATAATACACCTACATAGAATATTTCAAGTTTCTAGGAGTTATCGTTTCGGAGTAGATAGTACGTATCTCTCTTTTTAACCCGTTTTTGTATTTTACCGTAGGAATGAGATATTTTCCTGTAGTAGTAGAATTAAATAGTAGGTACCCTAGATGTTGACCCAGCCACTTATCTCTACACCAAATTTCATCAAAATCCGTTTTTGTGTGATGCGTGCACAGACAGACATTTTCAAAAAATATTTCGTGTACAGACAGTCTCGTTAGTTTTATTATAACGAGCTTTATATAGGTAGTTAATTATATTTAATATACAATACAGATGTCACGTTTTCACATCGACAAGTACCTAGATTATAGACGGTTTTCCTTTTCAAATGTCGACTGATTTACTCAACTGCTCCAGAAAGAGGTGATATCATTAGCGTAACCTCTAGCCTTTGGTCTGAAGTGCGAGGTGTCATTACATTCTTATTATTCTCCTACTACCTAATGTCTAGCAGGAGCATAAGGTTTTAAATTATTTTAGTCCCTTGTAAACCAAGTTGGTTTTTATATCTCGGTCCGGTGACTACCTGTCACGTTTAGGGGTCCAAAGATTATAAATTTCATGAAATATTATTTATGATATTATTTATTTTAATTTTTCGAGATTTTTGATGTTTCATAAATAATGTACTTACCTAATGTACCTACCTTAGTTGCTGATATTAACAATATTTACTTAGTTTATGTGTTTATTTTGTTAGTGAACCGATTGTGGATGGTATTTAACACGTAGATAATCAACAGGAAACTGTGTTAATTAACATTGACTGATTAAACTCATTATTTATTCAATACTTAATAAATGTTACTAACATTTATCGATTATCTTTTATTTTCCTTGTAACCTGCCTACATACTTGTCACCTGATTTTTTATTAAGGTACCTATGTACCTATATCGTCTGGAATATAATAAAATACTAAGGTAAGTAAATAAATATAGCTGGCAGGTAGGTGTACCCAATATGGTCAAAGGTGGTATAAATTTTCACAGCGATCAAAGAGAAAACTATTATAGTCAGCTACACAAGGAATAGAGAAATGGCAGTCCCTTTCTTTTTCTTTCTAAGTTTGTTAGTTATAATTCTTCTATAATAATAATAAATAAATTGTGGGTCACCCACACTTTATACACACGATTATTCAGTCCCAAACTAAGCAGAGCCTGTACTATGGGTACTAAACATACAGCTACTTAGTTACATATATTTGCTTAGGTATATACTTACATATGTACTTAAATAAATATTAAACACCCAAACACGAAGCCAACGGACATGTTTATGCACATAAATGTTGGCCTCGAGCGGGGATCGAACCCGCGCCGTCCGACTCAGAAGGCAGGGTCGCTACCATCTGAGCCAACAGGCCCAAAATTATAGGCTTTTAATATTCTTCATCACACAAGGCGTCAGTCCTATGCTATTATGAAATGCTGCAGCTATGAAATGAAAGATATTAGATATATATCTTGCGAAAACAATCTTATTTTAAACGAGTGCCGAGCACTCACTATGTTATTTTATTATCTCTGCCTACCTGAGAGTAGTACCTACCACCTAAGACGTACGTAAGTTTATAAAGAAAGCTTTGTCACAAAAAGGAGTTCTTCATTGACATTGCTACTAAAACTAGTCGCATACATCGATATCGTTTATGTGGGTTTTTTAATATTGTGATATTTTCAGGACTGGCAAAAAAGGAAAGAGGCACAACGGCAGAAAACGCAAGCATAGAAGAACCACAACAACTTCCACGACAGAAGCCAATGAGGAAGAGGAAGAAGAATAAATTTACCGATAAATAATTTTTTTTGTTCATGTTTATTATTACTGCTGCAGTGAAATGCAAAAATATACTTATCTTCAATGTTTTTACTGTTTTATTATAATAAAGCGCTCTCTGTAGAAGATTACGTGAACTAGAATAAATTATACTCGGTCATTTCAATAGGCGTCTACAATAGAAGTAAGTTTTCAAGTGATCGAATAGGTGGCTCTAAATAGAGTATTTCGTTTCGTTATTGCCTTTAATATATTACACTAGGTATTTTGAATAAGACTGAAATTTTTGCAAATACAAAACGTAGAATCTAATATTGCAGCATCTAGAAAACTTACACTATTTACAGGATAATTAATTTATTTATACTGGAGAAAGACAAGTTCTTCTAGGAATGAAATACCTTATCGAACGCCTTCGGCTCGGAGATAATAATGACTGTATTTTTTAGAATCCGTTTATAATAATAAATAAAAAAGTCTTTCATAATTTTGTATGTGTAAGACAGTAATAATAAAATAAAAAATGAATTATAATTTAATGTTATGTATAAGAGCATGAAACTAATATTAAGTAGGTATACCATATACATAACCTTTTACAACCGAAGAAAAAAATTTACTCAGACTTCTTTGAAATTTACATGACTTTTTCATAGTTGCCTAAGTATCATGTTAAAAATAAATTAAAAAATCCTGAAGTCCCTGGGTTCCTGAAAACATACCCTCACGAGCGTGGGGCTTAGGAGATAGCTCGAGATGTGGGTTTTGTCTAGTTTGGAGCGCTAACGTAGGTACCATCTAAGAACGTGTGAAACGTGTCTAGTCTTCTGGGCACTGTTGACTGTCCCACTTGGTTCCTTTTGTAAAAAAAATTACGACGATCGATTTTTTGTTTTGCACCGGGCATGTAGATTCCAGTTTAAATACAGCAACACTGCTTTTCCATCCCAAATGAAGTCTTTTTGGTGGTTATTCCTATACGTCTGTGGTTAATCCAAAATATACATCTATGTTTTGCTGAATGTTTGTCGTTTTGGGTCAAATAGTGATATTATCAAAAAGATTAAAATATAATAGGACATAGAGGAGACAAAACGAAAGCAAATTTGAAGCCGAAAACGTACTAACTGACGTTGACAGATTGTACAAATTGTTAAATATCATCATCAAAATTGTGACAAACTGAGTATTTGTACAAATTGAAAAACATTTTCGTGCACGGACTTCGTAGCATGGCTGAACTATAATATAATAAAATAAGATAATCAAATTAATTGAAAGACTTTTATCCATAGCCATGACTTATAATTTAAAAACAAAGCTTGATGAATGAATGAACGAAACGAACGAACTCAACGAACGAACACCATTTGTCAAATTGTCATACGCGTCTCGGATGTGTCAATGAGCGATCGTTGCCGTAGATTTTATTTGTGTCGTAAATGTGCGAATTTGTGATAATGAAAAAACACGCGCTAACCTATCTTATTATAAAGTGATTGGTGTATTTTAAGTTCTGTGTTTTGATAGAATCGTTGTTTTCCATTTGTATGTCACTGGACTCGTCAATATGGCGGCGGCTCGGCACAAGTCACAACAGAAAAACATTTCTTCTATACTGTCGAAGTTACACGGCGCTTTCTCGGACGCCGTCTGCCCTACCAAGCTGGCGACCGACAAAAGGACCTTGGATAAGACCTGGAAGTTGATGGATAAAGTAGTGAAACTGTGTCAACACCATAAAATGAACTTGAAGAATAGTCCCCCGTTTATTCTAGATATTTTACCGGATACATATCAGCGGTTGCGAGTTATATACTCGAAGTACGAGGATAATATGCAAGCGTTGAATAACAATGAACATTTTAACATATTTATTATAAATTTGATAAGAAAGTGTAAGCAAGCTATCAAGTTGTTCAAAGAGGGGAAAGAAAAAATGTTTGATGAAAATTCTCATTACCGACGGAATCTGACGAAGCTGAGTCTGGTGTTCAGCCACATGCTGAGCGAGTTGAAGGCGATGTTTCCAAACGGAACATTCTCCGGAGACCAGTTCCGTATCACCAAGAGTGATGCTGCAGAGTTCTGGAGGACCAACTTTGGAAACAGGTATTTTATATTTTAAAAATCTATATGCTACCTACTGTGTTTAGCATGTTCCGGCCAAATACTTCGGTTACAACCTGATGTAGTAGTTATGTTCTCCACGATTTGACTTTTGAAAACCAATCTTGAAACTACACACTGTAATACCTACACACAATCAAAATACTATACTCTCTATTTAGTACACACTCGTATAATATATATTGTTTAGTACGTACCCAAATATATTACCTGTGTTGCATGCAATATGGCAATTTGTAATAACATTTACCTACCACTATTCCAATAACCCAACAAGTTAATAAACCACCAGGGGTATCCAACTTCACTACATAGTATAAAACAAAGTCGCTTTTTCTGTCCCTATATCCCTATTTCCCTGTCCCTTTGTATGCTTAAATTTTTAAAACTACGCAACTGATTTTGATGCGGTTTTTTTAATAGATAGAGTGATTCAAGATTAAGGTTTTAGTGTTAGCATTGCACCTGTGTGAAGCCGGGGCGGGTCGCTAGTACTACATAATATAAAGTAGTTGAAAAAAACATACACTATTCAACAGGACTCCCTATGAATTCACCTGTAATATTGATATTGCTTGAAAATGTACTGCAAACTCTATATTGTTTATTTTTCTTTGCTATTGATATTAGGTCTGAATTTTTAGCCACCATTTGGTGGTATGAGGCGGTTTTGCGCAGGTGGAGCCTATGTACAGAGCATACATACATACATATAATCACGCCTCTTTCCCGTAGGGTAGGCAGAGACCACTTCTTTCCACTTGCTACGATTCTTACATACTTCTTTCACTTCGTCAAATTTCATTGTTCCTTTCATACATGCTCTTCGGTTTAGGGTACTCTTGACCTGACCTTTTTTCAAGACATGTACAGAGCAGCCGCGATAAAATGGCCATACTGCACTAGTACCACACTGTTGGAAATTCTACACATATTATAATTTATAATAGTAGTACAACTATGCCATTTAAACATTTTTAATACCTTAGCACCATTGAAAGCAAGAACAAATTATATTGTAAGCTCAACAGAAGAGATAGGCGGTGATGGAACACTATGTTATATTGAGACATATGAAATAGCACCCTAATTGATTGTTTTAATTTGTTGATTATACTGGTGATATGTGGGTATTTCCTGAAACGGAATACTTCTGCCTACTGATAAAAGGTGTGAGATTATAAAAAATAAAAATATTAAGTACTCGCAGCGCCTCGCGGTTTCAAGGTAGTTCCCATTCCTGTGGGAATACAGGGATAAAATATAGCCTATGTGTTATTCTGATGTATAAGCTATATAACTGTAAAGTTTCATAAAAATCTGTTCAGTAATTTTTGCGTGAAAGAGGAACAAACATTAATCCATACATCCATCCATACAAACTTTCGCATTTATAATATTAATAGGATTGTGATGATTTTTTCCTTTAACATATTTACTCTACTTGCAGTCTGCATTTTGCAACCACAACCTATAAATATAATAATATCTGGTATATTCTGAATAACACTACATTAGTAAACAGTAAGTTTTCCTGATAAAAGTGTGTGCAGTCCTGATAAACATTGTAATAAATAAATAAACATCCCTACATTGGGTTACATTAACACTTAAATATATTTGCAGGTAGGTTTAAACATCCAAGAAACTTGTTTAACTTGTTCGGTTGACAGGTACCATGTATGCACAGGTGCCTATTAAATTTCTACTTACTTTGTTTGCTTTGAACATACCTTAATGCACTTCTAATTAGTTGACTGGGTTTCAAGAGGTTATTGAACTTAAATATAAATGTATTGGGCAAGTGTGAGTCTAAATAAACCCCATTTGGAGAGTTCATGACCACAAAAAACTATTTCTTAGTTTGAAGAATATATAAATTTATTTATAAACTAGCAGAGCCCCGCGGTTTCACCCGCGTAGTTCCCGTTCCCGTGGGAGTACGGGGATAAAATATAGCCTATGTGTTATTCTGATGTATAAGCTATATAACTGTAAAGTTTCATCAAAATCCGATTGGTAGTTTTTGCGTGAAAGAGGAAGAAACATCCATCCAGACATCCATACATCCAGACGTCCATCCAAACAAACTTTCGCGTTTATAATATTAGTAGGATTGGGCAAGTGTGAGTCTAAATAAACCCCATTTGGAGAGTTCATGACCACAAAAAACTATTACTTAGTTTGAAGAATATATATAAATTTATTTATAAATGTAATAAATATCTTGTGGATCAATTCAAATACTTAGTTCAAATACCTTTGAGAGTTGATACAGAGTTAAAGTACAATAACAAAAAAATATAAAACATGATTCAATTAACTATACATACCTAGGTACTTAAAAAGAAAGTATCACTGCAAGCTAAAGTTTATTATCTTGATAGAATATTATTATCACTATCACTACATAGTATAAAACAAAGTCGCTTTCTCTGTCCCTACATCCGTATGTCCTTTTGTATGCTTAAATCTTTAAAACTACGCATCGGATTTTGATGCGGTTTTTTTTAATAGATAGAGTGATTCAAGAGGAAGGTTTTAGTATTAGCATTGCACCCGTGTGAAGCTGGGGCGGGTCGCTAGTTTACTATAAATGAAGTAGGTACTTATCAAACTAAAAAAATAAATAAAAAAAAAACAAGACTTTTTCATAAACTATACCTTACAAGATTTCTATCCATAATTATTAACTTCCTCCTGCGTAGCATTATAAGAGGAAGTTAATGGTTTGAGTAGGATGTCTATCTGTCTGTGTGTCTGTCGACAGGATATCTCCGGATCTACTGGACCGATTGACTTCAAATTCGGTCAGTAGATACCTTAGGTCAATACCTCGATCGAGTTTGAATTTCAGACCCGTGGGTCAAAAGGGACTGGGCATTTCAGACCCGTGGGTCAAAAATCTCAAAAATGTCAAAACTAAAAAATGTCTAAAAGGTCAAAAACGTCAAAAAATGACGAAAAGGTCTAAAATGTCAAAAAATGTCGAAAAGGTCAAAAATGTCAAAAATGTCAAAAAGATCAAAAAGTCAAAAATGACAAAATTCTCAAATATGTCAAAACTCAAAAAACGACAAAAATGTCAAAAATGTTTTCGTTGTTGGCAGTAAACAGGTGGAAGTTTGTCCATAGAATTACATTCTCTCGTTTAAAATATTATAGAGAGTTGAAGATGTTTGTGATTTTCTGGAAGGTAATCTCTGGAATTACTGGTCTTATTATAAAGATTTGACGTGGGTAAAACAGTGGGTGCACTGCTAGTCTAAAATACAACAAAAAAGATGTCATACCTATAGAAATTGTTGCCCACAAGCATAATTAGCATACCTTCACACAACTGTCACAGTCGCCCATATTTTTACTATCTAATGAAGCACTTAGCTCAGACAATGTAGCATTATTCCCACATGCTTCTGACTTCCTTATTGAAATGTCTCAGAGCTTTCTCATGGGAAAACGTATTACAAAAACATGTTGATTGATTAGCTAATTCTCAGGATTATTTTCCTTATTTAGCTGTTGCAAAGTGTAGTCCTGCGGAAATAAAGAATAGCATTCCTAGTATTTTGTTCTGCTGCCATTTCCTTGCCATAAAAATAAAAGTCTAATAATAAAGTTACAGAAATTAGTCCACCCAACAGTATGTACATACTTACCTATCCAAAACCATCAAAAAAGTATTTGGGGAGCTGTTTATGAACAATATATATATCTACAACATGTAACAGAATAAGCGCAATTCCTGAAATTAGTTTGTTCAGTATCGACTACTTATTCAATTTCAGCAATTTTTAATATGTGTTAATTAAAAAAAAAATGAATTAGCGTAGCTGAATTTAGTGCTTTGGATGGAAATCGGGCTATTGTTAATCGATATTTAAGAAAATTGGTTAGACACAACTAAAATTCGATTGCATTATATTTTTTTTATATTAATATACTAATTGGGGTGTATGAGGAATTGCGCTTTTTCTGTTACGCGTTGTATATCTATAATGTAGGTTAGTACTTCTGTGTCAGGATTATAATCTACCTACGAAAGGGACTATTACCTACCTGTCTTACTTACTCTGTACTTTCAGAGTAAAACATTTTGTTAGTATAGGAATTAGGTACCATAAAAAGATTTTCTTCCTTTTATGACTTGTATAATTAAAAATAGTTAGATATTACATCTTAACCCACTTAATGCTACCGTCGTTTTAAAACAACACATAGGAACATAAAAAAATTAAAGAAGATTTAGGTAGTTTTTTATTTTTTTATTTATGTTGTTTGAAAGTTGACTGCTTTGTCGACTTAGTCTGTGTGGCAATAATATATGATTCATAGGTTCTCCTTATTATTTACAAGTTTATTTAGCCGTGTTTTCAATGATGAGTTTATCAAGGTAAGTAATAATAATAAGTTGCACAATTTATTGAGATAATTTATATAAATCGAAATGTTAGTATCATAAACTACAAATAAACATCATATCACACTGATTCAGAACCTTTGGTAAGAAGTTATAACGAAAAATAACTAGTGTTGTTTATAAACGCCAGTAGTAAAATGTACTACTTTATCTTTCGCACAAGAAATTATTATTTTATTTTTTATTGTAGGACAAAGTTTTTGAATTTTGGTATAGACGAAGCGATGGTGCTTTACTACGGTGGTCACCCTTGTAAACAGTTCATACGTGGGAAACCCATCAGATGGGGATATAAATGTTGGGTGGGTGCTACTCGTTTGGGCTATGTCAACTGATTCGAACCCTATCAAGCACATTCTGGAGAAGACTTGAGAGCCAGTACAAAAAACTGGGATTGGGAGCCAGCGTCATTCTGCAGTATGCTGATGGTTTGCTTGACCCTCATGCCAACTTTTATCTATTTTTCGACAATTATTTTTCGTCTAATATAAAAATCTATAACGAGAACATGGGGGTCGTGGTCGTGGGTCGTGTCGCGTCAACAGGTCTGACCAGAATATATTCTTGTATAAAACATCAATTAGAGGCAAAAAAAAAAGTATTTTCTCTAATTGCGCACTGCCTGGATATGACTCTGGCATAATGCATGGCAGCTTTATAAAGCCAACAAAGGTGAATTTGACCATCTGAAATTCCGCAGGAGCATAGCCACTGGAATATTACAAACATTTAGGAAGGATCAGCGGAAGCCTGGCCGTAGCCAGGCCGTACGTCTGGTGCCTATCTTGAGTCTTCACGATATCATGGTATCGGCCACATAATAAAATACAGAGAAGGGCTGCTCTTTTTGCCATAAACATGACAACGTTTTTTGTAAAAAATGCAATGTTACACTACACGCTAAAAACGGGTTCGAGTCGTATCATAGCACTCCCATATGATTTAATTATTTTGCCATATTAATACTTATTTTTGACGTAAAAGCCAATTAAAATAAAGGATTGAAATGAAACTGTTTTCTTTATGCAATGCATACCTCATAGTAGTGCATTTTACTAGTGTTGTTTAAAACCGACACCACTTTTCCGAATTTTCACTGGACAAATATTTTTTTTCTTATTTTTCCCATGTTTTTTGTCAGTTTTTAAGCCTCATATACAAAAATTATTCAGTTTGGAGACAGTAAAATGTTTCAGGAGTATCTGGGTTAAGTAGAATGTGAAGTCTCATGCACACGGAGAATAAATTCGAATGAACAATCTATTGTTCTACCGACACTACTTATTAAACACATACTTAAACACATAATTGCATAGCTTCACTTTGATCGCTCCCTATAAGTGCAACAAAAAATGAACCTTTGTTTTCTAATTATGGGGTGCAAAAATACAACATCCTGCTATTGAAAACTATCTATCATAAATATTTTTATGGCAGTACTGATAGTGAATCATTAGACGCTTTCTTGGAAATAAAACTTATGTCCAACATATAAGGAATAGTTTACCTAGGTGGAGGTAATAGATGATGTCTTAGCTTTCTTGCAAGGCTCGCTAAATGCTATTGTATAGTGGGATACCTACATTGGTTCTCAGAACATGAATTGAAATTCTAGCACTAAATATTGATTCTTTTTGTGAAGCATAATTATATGCATTTTTATGCTATCCGGTCAAGCACCAGCACCCCACAGGGGAGCAGGGACAATACATAACTAAAATCGGATTATGATACTTTAGATAAATATTGAACTGTGTATTATAACAACTAAATAGGCAAACATTCCATTACTTCATCCTTGACAAAATATTTTTTCGACCAGTATAGTATAGTGTAACCTATAAGAACAAGCAGCATGAAAAAAGCTTAGTAGCCATTTTTTCATGCTATTTGTTCTTATAGAGACAATAAGTCGTACATTTGGGAATGTTCAGGGTTTTTAGGGATTGTTAAGATAGACATTGGGACTTTACATGAAAAGCTTCTAATTTTACGTTGAGTCTAATGATAAGATTTATTATCAGTTTTTCTTAGACATTATGTATTTTATCTACTGATTCTAATTATAATATTATTATTTGTACCTTCTACCATTATATCCATATTGTCTTCTACTTATCATTATATCTTAGCTTTATCTTCTTCAGTTACAATAACTACACCATAAGACCCTATAATAATAAAGTGCTTATTTGGCAGCTAAGTAGGTGTCACATAAGAGCGAGTGTCCGGTATCCAGGTCCATTAGTGTTTGTTATATATACTCTTAATTAGTTGCTACGCTGTTTCAGGTATCGTATGAGGTAGCTGGGACCTTATTGTCTATTTATAATAATTGTAATGGAATACGTACATTGCTTCTTCCGTACATCTTTCAATACAGCCAGTGAAAGAAGAGCAAGCAGTGATCGCGTAACAAATGTCAAATAAAGACGATTACGATTGCAATTATAAAGAGACAATAGGGCCCCAGATTCCTCATACTCAACCTGACACATATGATACGAGTAAGAATCCGTGCAAAATTAAACTAAAATTACTTGACAGACTGTATAACCTCATTGTAGCTGTTCTGATTGGTTGAATAAAATCGTAACGCTTTTCAGCAACCAATTAGACTTAACATAAGATTTACAATCCGTCAACTAATTTTAATTTATTTGCATTTTAGTGTTGCTGGCGAAGAAAAATTTGTCTGAGCATTTTTCCCAACAAAGATATCAAATAAATAAGTATTTCAGTAAAAATACCTAACTTCGGTTCGCCTTTTTTTATTTTGGATTTTTTTATGCAAGTATTGTCTCATACTATACTACAATCCTGCAAAGTTTCATCGACTGAGGAATTAATGTTGGGGTCCACTACCTTTATTGCCTAGACTACGTTGGCAAGTGCTTATGTCAATACCATGCTACCGGGTCTCATCGCGCACCTAAGGCGCGGTACAGACAGAGCGGTCAGATTATAAGTCTACGTTAAATCACTTCTTAGAGAAATTTATAAACAAACGACATACTGCTTCATTCATAAAGTGTCAACATTCATTTGTTTCCGTTTCACCCACTCGACTGATAACATCAGTTTTATGAATGGAAAAGAATTCCAATAACTCACGGCGCTCGTCTATCGGTGACGCGCCTTATCATTCCAATATCCGCTTCCTATAATGTGATAAAATGCTCACTCTTAACATCTATTTTACCGTAAAAAGTATTTTTTTTTCATTTAACTTATAAATCTTAACCTCATTTATCAACTATTTTTACCCGCGGTTTCGTTCGCGCACGTTTATTTCACCCCCTTAGGGGTTGAATTTTGCAAAATCCTTTCTTAGTATATGCCTACACTGTATAAGCTATATATGTGCAAAATTTCAAGTCTCTAGACCCAGCGGCTTAGGCTGTGCGTTGATACATCACCAATCAGTCACCAATCAGCCAGTTTATCATTTTATATATGGGCATTTCTCTGTAAGCTCGTAATCGGCTGTCCCGACCAATTTTTGAAAAAAGTATTTGAATTATTTATAAAAACACCACACCTAATAAAACCTTAGCCCTAAAACTTTACGGGCCCTTTGTTTTTAGAACGATAACTATTATAGTTTTTTTTCTAGACGTGATATAAGCTCTAAAAATACAGTCCCCTGGCTGTCCCCATCACTGCATTCCCACCTAGAAATGAGATTAATGAATAAGTTATTGAAACTACGTAAATTTGGCAGTTAATATCATAAAGAAAAATAATTAAATTATATTTTAATCGTAAAACAAGGTCTGATTACGAATTTTATAATTCAGTAAACTCTTCTAAACTTTGTCCCCAAAATTTTCATACAGTCCCCTGCCAAAAATTTCAATCAATATAAAAAAAATACTTTAATATTTACAAAGGTTTTTTTGAGTGAAACGTAACGCAATTATTGTGAAGTTGGCAACCTTGCCAAATGCGGCAACGAGACGTCATTTTGTTAAGTGTCAGATCGTCATTAGTGAAGTGAACTCGCGTTTGGACCGCTACCACACACAGTCCTCTGGTAAGTGATAATATGTATGTATATTACTTCATTGGTCTCTAAATAACGTCTATTTTTATATTAATCATGTCTTAATCGATCAGTAGCTTCTTAAAAAACTATTTTATATCAGTTTTGAAAATATTTTGAAATCTAACCGAAATACACAGTCCCCCGGCGACAGTCCTCTGCCTGAAAATGCTGCAGGGGACTGTTTTACACAACAGGGGACTGTATATTTTGCGTATTGGTTATTGTTTTTAAGTATTGTTTGTGTAAATTTATCCGCTAATTTGTTTTATTACTGCAAGAATCATGAAAGCATCATTTGCTTTCTTTATATTCTTTTACAGGTTGACCGAAAGCACGTGAAATGACTCCTAAAAAGAAAAAGTTACACCGAGAGGAATCTCTACAGAAAAAAAGTGAAGTAAAGGATATGACACCTCGTGAGCACAGACCAGCTTTAAAGAAGTGGAAAGAACATTGTACCGTATACCGTGCCAAAAGACTAAGACTGAAAAACGTCACTAATACTTTTGTTAAAGAAAATACGCCGTCATTAGATCCAGAAGCAGATACTCCGCCTTCAAGTTCCAGTTCAGATATATCCAGCTCCAAGCCCAGCAGTTTCCAGTGCTAGTCTAGAGTAAAGAAAAAAAGAAGCCAAAAAGCGACTATGATCGATCGAGCGATCAATGTTGAAAAAATTATTGAGCATCATTTCGGACAAGATACAGGTAATCCAGGTATGAATTAAAGCATAACTTTAAAATTTGAATCGGTTTATTAAAATCCAAAGTTTTCCTTATGTTTTTCGTATGTCATTTTTTCCCAGAATTCGATCCTTATAAGCGACACTATCGAATGGTGTAATAATACAGAGTGAGTTTTTTTTCCAAAATCAACGGGTTCGATTCCTGGCTAGGATTATAGATTTTTTGAAAAATCCAAAGGAGCAGTTTTAGTTTTCATCGAAATCGCGCCCGAGACTCCTTTCGAGTACTTTTCGATATTCCTCATAGTTTCGGATTTAGCCTATCACTTGAAAAATTCACCCTTTATAAAATATACAAGTAATATATAGAAATATTTATCTGATGATCGAAACTTGGTCTTGACTTAGTATTTTTTAAATAAATGATTACTTTGTAAAAGTGTTTGTTTTATTTTAAATACAAATCATATCGTTTTCATTTTAAGATTAACCATTGGCTCATACCCTAGAAAAGTGCGCATTTCGCGAAGTGTACATTCTGCGAAGTGCACATTTTGCGAAGTGCTCATTTTGCGAAGTGCACACTGTGCGTCCGACCCTTCCGAAGGGCAAAAAATCCAAGATTTTAAAACTTAAAACGTTCAAAACAGTCCCCTGATGTCTCAAACAGTCCCCTGTGAGGATTTCTTGGAAAATCGCTAATAACTCGGAAAATACTTTTAAATTCAGTGGGCCTCCTTATCTAACTAAAATAATAGTTAATTTTCTTCAAAATAGAATACGGTTTTTTGGCAAATTTTAAAAATAATTGCCAAGACAGCATTTGTATGGGACCTGTACGAGCTTACAGAGAAATGCCCATATATACAGATTAATTTATTTGTTTCATACGAAAGAAACAGTCCAATAAACAGCAGACGTATTCACAGAGACTCGATACCGTTTCCGTTCGATTCGAGTCGAATCTATCGACATCGGAAACGAATCTATCGAGATGGGCTGATGTTGGTATCGAAAACTAATGTCATAATGTGACACCAACTGTCATAGTTTTCGATACCAACATCGGTATCGAGTCTCTGTGAATACGTCTGCTGTATATGAAACAAATGAAGCTAAGAAAAAAATATGATGATAGTCTTATTTGTTTGTTATTGTATATATTATCTCATGAACTATAAATGTAGATGTGTAGTTTAAATTTTCACGTAAGGTTATTTCTATTGCATCTATAACAATAAAAATTTTTTTTTTGTTAGCCTATACGCTGTCCCACTGCTGAGCAAAGGCCTCTCCTCCCTCCCTCCACTTATCTCTGTCCTGTGCCTCCTTCGACCATGTCTTCGAAAAGGCGTCAAGTTCATCCCGCCATCTACTTCGGGGTCTGCCTCGGCGTCGACGGCCATTAATAAAATAAAAATATAAAAAGTAATAAATTAAAGGGTCTTATCCAGATACAAGAAACGTGTTTTTTATGCGTTTTTGTAGTACCTACGTTGGTGCCCTTCGTGTGCGGGTCCGACTCGCACTTGGCCGGTTATTGTATATTTTTTTAGAAAAAGAAACAGTAATACTCAAACTCAAACTCAAAATTAATTTATTTCAGTAGGTATACAAAATACACTTTGACATACTTTCGTACTAAGCTGAATTTGGTTAGAAAATTGATTGACCAAATAGTGTTGCACCAACTAGACTCCTAGACTTCTTCAGTTTTAGTTGGATCAAATTTTTTTGCATATTGCAACTCAAATGAAAAGGAAATATCAATATTACGTGTTGGTATTAGCTTCACGGTAAGTCCAGGCACCATAAATCGGTTTTATGAATAGCACCAGGAAAAGTAATTACACAAATTTATAGTCCTCAATGTTGTTGGATATATAATTAATCCTGCCTAAACTAGGTAAATACTGCTACAATTACTATTAACTAAAAAAAAATCTACATTAGGTACCTACTTTGCGACTTTTGCGAGTTACGGGGTTGTGTCTCAATCAAGATATTGAAATTGAAGACTTTCTACATTTATATAAATAAATATCTCACTCCTTTGATCCCCGAGGGGTAAGCAGAGATATTCCATTTCTGGAAATACCCACATTTCACGAGAATATTCGACCCCTAAACAGGTGATGAGCCCATCGCCGGACCGGGTTAGTTAATGCCTCAGAATTAATTCTAAGACCTGCAGGTTTCCTCACGATGTTTTTCTTCACCGTCGAGCTAGTGATAATTATGTACGTTTTGAAAAAATCATCGGTACTTACATACTCTCATCAGGATTCGAATCGAGTCTCACGCTCGAGAGAGGTGCTCATTATCCAAAGGGATGTCACTGCATATCATATACAATAACTATCTATATATATATAAAATGATAAACTGACTGATAATAAAAAATAAAAAAATAAAAAATAAATAATCTCACGCCTTTCATCCCCGAGGGGGTAGGCAGAGGTATTCCATTACTGGATATACCCACATTTCACGAGATACATTGGACCCCTGAACGTGATAGGTGATGAGCCCATCGCCGGACCGGGTCTATTTACACATGTCTCAGAATTAATTCTGAGACCTGCGGGTTTCCTCACGATGTTTTCCTTCACCGTCGAGCTAGTGATAAATATGTACGTAAGTTTTTGAAAAACTCATTGGTACATGCCAGGATTCGAACCCGAGCCTCACTGATTTTCGGCCGGCTCTTTAACCGTCCGGGCTATCACTGCTCTACTGACTGATTGTGTGATATACAACGCACAGCCTAAACCGCTGGGTCTAGAGACTTGAAATTGTGCACATAGACAGCTTATACAGTGTAGGCATCCACTAAAAAAGGATTTTGCAAAATTCAACCCCTAAGGGGCCGAAATAAACGTGTAAAAGCTAGTGATAAACATATTTCATATCATACACGCATGAAGCTCACACCATTGTCCAACAGGGGTAGGCAGAGACGATCTATCGCCACTTTGCTCTATCTCTGCATATTTCTTTTGCTTCCTTCACATCCACAAGCCTTTTTATGCATGGTCTTTTATTCTTCATAAACTTGAAGGACGTCATTCATATTACAAAAGGTAATATTTGCTTATCTTTTTATAGTGATATAGTAAATAGTACTTAACTTGCACTTTTGCTTGCATGAGTACGATTAATCGATAATCATATCCTGTAAATATGAACTTTGTGTAATCTTATCGCAACAATAGATTAATGTTTCCGTGCGTTCTTATCTACTAATAAAGGAAGTGACTCGCTAATCAAATCCTTGTGACTTAGATAGGTTCGCTTGTGATAGTGACTTCAATTTCATAAATCGAAGCTTTAAACCTGTAGGTACCCACCTACAGGGTTTAGTAAAATGTATCTACCCTCCTTATTTATGTACACATCTGGTATAAATAGAGGTAGCCCATTAAAGGACGTCAGATCCGATCACCGATCACATTCGATCTCGACTCTCGTTTAATGGGCTACCTCTATTTATACCAGATGGTATTCGTGGTGAAAATAATAAATTGACACCAACTACATTCTATTTGTACTACAATCTTTGAAAATTGTAAAATAGATCATTTAAAATCAACTAAATTATCTATACATATAATAAAACTCTAACGGGGCCGTGTCTGTACATTAAATATTTTTTGAAAATTTTAACGGTAGTGTATATAGTTATCGATATAGATACCGAAACACCAATTTTTGTAATTTTTGTCTGTCTGTCTGTCTGGTTGTGCACGCATCACTCAAAAACTAATGGACGGATTTTGATGAAATTTGGTATGGAGATAACTGATTACCCGGGTCAACATCTAGGGTACTTTTTATTCCAGGAAAATATCTCATTCCCACGGGAAAATATAAAAACTGGTTAAAAAGAGAAATACGTACTACTCCGAAACGATAACACCTAGAAACTTGAAAAATGGTATGAAGGTGTCTGATATGTCATAGAAAATTGGTATGAAGGGATTTTTGGAAATTCCCACGGGAACGGGAATAAACGGAATCCGCGCGGGCAACGCCGCTGGGCATCCGCTAGTATTATCTAAACTTAACTGAATCTAACAACATTAAGACAAGTGAAAAAAGAATTTATAAAGTTCATTAAACTTCATTTCTGAAATAGCAGTAAGTCCCAAAAATGGGCACATTATGTTTCTTGCGAAACCAAATACTAACAAAAAAAACTTAATTTTACTTAGCATGAATGATGTTATATTTGTCAATTCCAATTGTCTAAGTTACGATAACTCCACGGTGCAAATAGGCATTTTATATACAATATGTAACAGAATAAGCGCAATTCCTGAAATTAGTTTGTTCAGTATCGACTACTTAATCGATTTCAGCTATTTTTAATATGTGTTAAATTTTTCCGAAATGCGAGTTAGCATAGCTGAATTTAGTGCTTAGTATGGAAATCGTGCTATTATTGATCGATATTTAAGAAAATTGGTTGGACACAACTAAAGTTCGATTGCATCATATTTTTTTAATATTAATATACTAATTGGGGTGTATGAGGAATTGCGCTTATTCTATTACGCGATGTATATCTAATTGGATTAAATTCACTTTATCCCATCTTGTGAATTAAAATCAATTTGTTATAAATAACGAACCACTGCCGGGTTCAGTGAGACTCGTATTGGCCATAAATCAGACAACGGAAACTGGATGGAAGCGATATTATTGTCATTGAGTTCATCCGACCGAGTCGGTTGCATTTCCGATAATTATGCTAAAGAGTGATTTGGCTTAAATATTATGGTATCTGGAGATTTAATTCGGTATGTAAAGCTCTTATCTCTCTCTTTTGGTATATTATTGAAGCAACGAATTTCAATAATTATAATTTCCAAATTGTATCGACAGAATTATTTTATTATATTTAAGAAAATCTATGTTACCATTTGACATCTAAATGACGTCACCATGCCGGCGTCATTAAAATTTAAGTGTCGAATGTCATTTAAAAAGAGACTATAATATTACATCCGGTGCCGTAATATTCGTAAAAAGCACCATCTTCACTACATCACTACATAGTATAAAACAAAGTCGCTTTCTCTCTCCCTATATCCCTATGTATGCTTAAATCTTTAAAACTACGCAACGGATTGTGATGCGGTTTTTTTAATAGATAGAGCGATTCAAGAGGAAGGTTTTAGTATTAGCATTGCACCCGAGCGAAGCCGGGGCGGGTCGCTAGTAGTATATAAAACAACTTTCTCTGTCCCTATATCCCTATGTATGCTTAAATCTTTAAAACTACGCAACGGATTTTGATGCGGTTTTTTTAATAGATAGTGATTCAAGAGGAAGGTTTTAGTATTAGCATTGCACCCGTGCGAAGCCGGGGTGGGTCGCTAGTATAATATAATATAAAACTATAAGATGAAAATATTATAATAAAGTTTAAACAGTCTTTTTGATGCGTTTAAGAATATCTACGGTGTAATTTAAAATAATAAAATGAGATTGCAGAGAAGAACAGAATAAGTAAGCCAAATTTAAACAAGTTAAAGACCAAGGAACCCTTTTAGCCCTAATTGCAAAAGGCATGGCAATGAATAAATTGGATACCGTAGGAACGATAAAAGAAAGCCAGACGCTTGACAAGGAAACGTGACAGCTGTTTAACCACCTTTTGATTATACAAAGGGTAAATTTTAAATGTGTAAGCGAATGAGTCACTCGTAATCATGATATTTGCAACATGTCTCAATAATAAGACAAGTAAAAGCTAACATTTTGGTGTGTGCATGAAGTATTATTAAGTCCCAAGAAAACAGGTGCTTTTAGATTTTTCGGAAGCAAACGTTTTGTTATGCCCTGAGGGTGTCAGATACTTCAAATGACGGACTGTTGTTTGTATTCCACCCCTGGAGTTTTTGAAACTAATTTGATAATAGAATTTAAAAAAAATATTTTGTCGTTTTCATTAAAACTTGGACATAAAGAACGGTGTCGGATGTCAGTTTCTAATAAGAAAGTAAAAAATGTGCCTCCAAAAGTTTGGGCCCTCCATTTTGTTCTGTTTACAACGACTACGGAAAGTTGGAGTTTTGTGGTTTGCCATTTGTCAAGCTAATTGGACTATTAAGGTGCAGACAGACTACCGCCACAGATATCCGCCTCATTTTCGTCTTTCAAACTTTTAGGATGATCGCTGTTTTCAAATTTCGAAATTGACTTACGAAAGTTTTGACAATAAAGACATCAAAGTGGTTGCTCATTATACATCCAATGAGCAACCACTTTGATGTCTTTATAGACATTATCTTCCAAACTCATTTCAGAATGTGTCGCAATGTTTTATGGCTGGTATATGGCTTCTTTAATAGGCACGTGGGAGTGGGTACAACTTTGTTGCATTGGTATTCTCCCTCTTGAATCATGTGCTATCTTTTCACAATATTCGAATATAATGGCGTAATTCGTAAACGTACATTGGATCTTACGTCTAAGCATGCAAGCAGCATTATGAGTTTGTTGAAGTTTGTTGCTGGTTCATCTCGGAGTACTACGTTTGGAACCAGCAAATCGTCGGTAATGATAGGCTGCAGTTTACATTTAGCCAACCTCCATGGGCAAGTTTAGAGTCCCTAGTTTTTTTTTAGTAATTTTACGTTTTTACGTATAATTTTAAATCGTACGGAAATTAATACATTTTAAATTTGAATTTAGACTTTATAGGTACTAAAGGATTAGTAAACCCTGTTCCACGAAACAAAACATTATCCCTTTCTCTGGCAACATAATTTATCAACACGGATTGTTTGTTTAGGTACCAAAAACAGAAACACTTGTCGCAAAATTCTCACATAACAAATTGTTGACGTCACCCGTTGTCTCTGTCCGGACGACATAATTAAACCTGCCTTCATTGTCCTAAAGGGACAGGAGGTCTACAGTGCCCATTACATGACAGCAGGCATGAGCTGGGCACTCATTCAAAGCGTTTCATGATGTAGAGAAAAGGTCGAAATATTTTATCACGTTTAGGGGTCGAATATACTCGTGTAAAGTGTGTATTTCCAGAAATGGAATATCTCTGCCCCTCTCGGGGATAAAAGGCGTGTCATTTTCAACCGACTTCAAAAAAGAGGGTAGACGAATTGATGCTAATAATAATAATATGACTTTATTCAGGTAACTTAGACCCTATTGTGTTAGTAACAATGTGCTTATCCTATGTTAGTAATAATATAAATTAATAAATCAAACAATAAAAAGTATAAACTAATAAAGCGGCAAAAATATGGCCAGTGGGGGTCATGTGTCTGGTGTGGTAAGTACCCTCACACGGTTCCGCACAATGGGCGCATCGTACCTCCCGGCAATGACCCTCAGGATGGAGTTGGAGCTGGCCCGCAATCTGCAGAGCATCGAGGCGGCGCGCTTGCGCATGATGGCATAAAAGTCATCAGTGTGCGCTTCCGCAAACATGCCTGATGCGCTGCAGAAGCGGGGCAGCCCCATCAGCATCCTGAAGCCATTGTTATACTGAACCCGCAGCGCGCTGCGTCACGCTGGACCACAGGCTGCACGTGTAGAATACCTGGCAGTAGGCTTTAAGTAATGTTATCTTGACTTGCCTAATACAGCGTGCAAACCTGCGCGCCAACATGTTACAGCGAACCGCCATCGCCCTGCGCTCCCTCTCAATATCTACTTGGTCCTTAAGGTCGTCAGTAACGTAGTGCCCAAGATATTCAAATTGATACACTCGTTAAAGCTCTCTGCCAATGAGCTTGATGGGAGGTATAGTATCCGGACACCTGCCTCCGACGGCCTTAAAAACCAAGAACTCGCTCTTTTTAACATTATATGTCAAGCCATGTGCAGAGGCATATTCTTCGCATGTGCGAAGGACCTCTCTCAACGCACGGACCGATGGACTGAGCAGCACCATGTCGTCCGCGTAGCTGATGTTGTTAACACACACATCATCCACGTAACAGCCGACACGCTTGTCGCTCAGCCCCTCGATCAGGTCGTTTACGTACAGATTGAAGAGCTTGGGTGAGGTGACCCCCCCCTGCCTCACCCCGCACTTCAATCTGTACTGTTCAGAGAGCTCACCGGCCCATCTCACTTCGTTCTCTTGGTTTAAGTACCAATGCTGAAAGATGCGCAGCAGTTCTGCAGGTACACCCTTCTGTCGCAGCTTGGTCCAGAGTACATCGTACGATACGGTGTCGAATGCATTGGACAAGTCCAAAAAAACACGCATACACCGGAGTACGACGCTCTGTGTAATACTGGACAGTATTCCTAAGTGCAAGGATGGCACTTTCTGTAGACAGCCCGGCTCGAAACCCGAACTGTCCGTCGTGCAGAATGAGATGATTTTCCAGCTGCTCATCCAACAGCCTGTCAAGTACCTTCGCAAGTACTGTGGCGCGTGAGATAGGCCGATAGTTACTTGATTAATTAATTAAATTAATTAAATTTAATACTTGATTAATTAGTTAATTTGATGACCTCTTAACTTTTTTTTATTTTTTTTTTTACGTTTGTTACCTCAGAACTTTCGACTGGATGAACCGATTTGAATGATTCTTTTTTTATTTGAAAGCTGGAAAGATTTGTCCCATTTTAATTTCGTCCAGTTCTGACAACGGCATCCATGAGAAACCCATATAAGTTGAAGATTGAAGTCGTTTTTTTACTCTTTTTTTATATTATATAAAAAAAAGTAAAATGGTAAAGAAACGAAGAAATAGTGCAAGAGAAGTACTCTAAATATGTACCTCACCGGCAATTTTGAGTCCTCTTAACGAAGACATTAAGCCGAAATTTGAACCAAATAAACATTACTTATGGGAACGAAGATCGATTCATGTCATAGCATATGTCCGCCATCCACATCGGATCTGTGTAAAATTTTAAAAGAAAATATATAATAATCGATCAGTCACACTGATTTTACTGAAAATGTATTTATTTCCGTAGGTAATTGATAATTACACTTAAGTCAATAGTCTAATAATAAGGCACTTTGAACTTGTCCATGAAGATTGGCTAAATCTAAACAGCACCGACGACTTCTACTACTATAAATAGAAGCCAAGCTACCGATTTTCTAGTAGGCTAGATATTTTCTAATACTTAAGTTAGATTTAAGGCTAGTTGAATGTAAATATTTATCTCCTTAATGAGATATATTACTCCCATTTACAAATTATAAAATAAACTATATAACGCCCCCAATCAGGGTGCGAGGATATATATCAATGGATATATTTCATGATATATATCACGATATATATCAATGGATTTTTTCATAAAAATCATTGATATATATCCATTTTTTTTAAGTTTCATAAAGCTAACTTATTTTCTTAAGACAAGGCTGAATGGGCTAGATTCCTTTGCCTTAACCTAAATAATAAAAAAATGCATTATCTGTCAAAATAAAACGAGTTTTACTGTTTGTTTTGCCGGATTTTAGACACAAAATAGAGAGAGGTACCAATTTACCAGTTAGGTAAGGAATCATTATTTTATAATGTTATAATTATAAATACAAATATTTTGATTTTAATAAATAATTTCGAGTCAATTAAATGTTTTTATTAAAATATTCCTTATTTAAGAGCTTACTTACTAATATTTCGTACTAATATTTATTTATTTATACTTATTTTTTACTTAATACCAGACCTGTGTGGCAGAGACTGGTTCCCCAACTAGGAAGGACCTGTGTGTCAGGTCACCAGGTCTCAGACCCTCGGATGTCTTGTAACTATCTATTTGACAAATATTGCTTACCTTCTTCAACAAAATAAATGGCTTAATTAAATTTAATCTATTAGTGATAAAAGGCTTGTAACATGGTTTCTTTCTGCGCAACATCAAAAAAATATTATTTGGATATATATCCGATATATATCGGATATATATCAAAAATCCGATTTTTTGATTTTTATTATAAAAATCGGATTTTTTCGCACACTGCCCCCAATCCTTACTTTTCGACTTTTCACTGTGTGTTGTTGTCCCTATGTATCTGAAAGTAACCTGACTTTAGGTCGCATATAGTCCTGATTCCCCGAAAATGGTCAGACCTCGTTAACTCGTTCATCGTTGTGTCCACCGTGCGTAATGTGGAACCTTAGATAATGGGTGGTATTTTTAGACACATCCACCTACGATAGATGTCATCCTGTCCCACTGTTATCACGGTAACGATAATGAACGCAGTTTCAGATACGGTACGGTAATAGGAAGTGTTACTGAGTCTTATGGTACTATTATAACGGAAATAGCGAATGTCTGTTCAGTGTTGTACTGTCATGGTTATAGAAGCATTTGGGATGGTATTAAAAATATATATCTCACGCCTTATATCCCCGAGGGGGTAGGCAGAGGTATTCCATTTCCGGATATACCCACTTTTCACCAGATTAGAGATAGAGTCAAACACAAACTCAAAATTCATTTAATTTTGTAGGCAAATAAAAACTTAAATGCCTATCACTACACAGTATTAAACAAAGGCGCTTTCTCTGTCCCTATATCCCTATGTCCCTATATCCCTATGTGTGCTTAAATCTTTAAAACTATGCTACGGATTTTGATGCGGTTTTTTTTAATAGATAGAGTGATTCAAGAGGAAGGTTTTAGCGTTAGTGGCGGGCTAGTAGTTTAATAATTAGGGAATCTAAACTCGACCATGGAGGTTGGCTGATAGTAAACAGCAGCTTATCTTCACCAAAATGCAGTACCTGAGAAGAACCAGCAACAAATTCAAGGGCAGCTTTTTCACGTTGTCTTACTAATAAATATGATTTAAAATGTATTAATAATTATGATTAATAGCCTGACATAGCGTCGAGTCAGTTAATCTCACGAATATAGATAATTTGCTGAATGACTTAGCATATGAAGCATGTTAGTGTCAGATATTACCCCTGGGGAAATCAATGAACTAACCGACTCTTAACGGCCACTCCTTACGATTTTGTGTCGCCAACTCATCAAAGAATAGAAGAGATATGTTTATAAAATTGTTAAATAATGGTATAAAATTAACGAAATACCTAACGGTCTTAGTTTTTATATGTCACCTGCTCAACGAGTTGAGTGAGTTCTTTGACCTCCAAAGGAATGTGATGCAAAAAATGTGCAGTCAGACTTTTGAGGACATTAAGTTTACTGTTCAGACGCCGATAAAGGCTGCAGATATTTTAATGGTCCCATTGCTCCTGCTTTCTTATTCCGGACAGCAATCATAATTAAAATGTTTAAAACTTATAATAAAATAAATATGTATAACTATTAAAATAAAATAAACTGTTATAAGTGATAATTAACGTTCTCAAAAGTGCCTGTCATCGGTAAATTATATTTTTATTTTAGGGATTATACCTAGGCACATGAGGATTGGGAGCAACTTTGTGATCATTAAATAAAATCAGCTGAAGAAGCATGTTACATTGCACTGTTTTACAGACGATTTTACCGCGAACTCGTCCTGGGTTCCATAATGAAAGTTGTTCAGTGTTTTGCACTTATCACCTCTTAAAATATACCAGCCAGTATAGCATGAAATAAGTGAGACCGGTGTAAATATAAAATGTCGCATCTAAAACGTCAAATCTATACATTTTGTTGCTCTCACCGCACTCACCCATCTCATGTTACTCAAACAGATGGGCAGTGTTATAGTCTACTTAAGCGCTATACTGTGCCGGTGAGACCGAGGAGCAGACGAACCCTCCCACACGCTTACCTCACCTCTCCTCTGTCTTGATTCCCCTCCCCCCGGACGTCTGTCGCAACCTAAGGCGTGGTACAGTACAGCGCTAGCAGTCAAGCTCATAAGATTTCAACACCTTTTTCCCACCACATTTACTGAAGTGACGTCTTCTTGCCCGTGACGTCAGAACGACTACTGAATGGTGTCGTTAAGGCCGCCCGGATGTTTTCTCCGGATGGTGGCCCGACGGTATTCTCAATGAATTCCGTTTTTAGATGGTTTTCGTTTGCTGTTTCCGTTCAGCGAGATATTTTCTCGTTTTCTGTATTTTAATTTTCATTCTAATTGCTTGATAAAATTGCCTTATTTGTATCTTGCTTATGCGGTTCCATTTTATTTGGAAATCGAATATTGTGCATAGACGACTAGTAAAAAAATCCTTTGTTATCATTTATCTTACTTTTATTATCGTAAGACAAGACGTTAAGAAGAACTGCCCTTGAGTTTTTTGCTGGTTCTTCTCGGGGTACTGCATTTGGAACCAGCAACTGGTGGGTGGAGATAGGCTTCTGTTTACATTCTGCCAACCTCCTTGGACTAAACGTCCCTTTTAATTGACGGTCCTAAGTGTATTTTATTATCTACAGCATTAATTAATTTGATTTGATTAAATTTGGTCGTCTCAAATCTCACTATAGAATTTTCTAACTAGCTTTCATGTCTATAATATTATTTCATAAGAGTAATTCATTGAGTCCTTTTCAATATATCAATAAAAATATTTTTCTCGTTCTCAGTGTTCAGTTTACGGAAAGAAATTTCAATTTATCCGTTTAAATTGCTTCGCTGGCATCAATCCGCGTTATTAAACGTTAGTTGCAATATAACTCAGTTCCAGTCGCACTAATCACTTCGTCCAGAAGGAAATTTCTTTACAATAAATAGCTTTTACAAATAAAAAAAAATCGTTTCTCGTTCAATATAATTTTTGTAACTTTCGGTAACACAAAGGGGCTCAAGTGTATATCTGAAGTTATAAATACGATTTCTCACCGGTTTAATAAGCTTTGCATCGACCCGGCTCGAAGCTGCGGTAATTACGAAACATGACTTTCAATGTGATAACACCGTTTCAATTCGGGAGGTCTGATAATTTGCTGCTGCGGTATGGTATAACAGAAAAAATATAAACAACGTTTTAATCATTATTTCCTGTGTAGGTGAAACCGCAAAGCCAGCTCTTTATTAAATTTCGACACTGTATCTGATAATATAATAATAATATAATCTCACGCCTTTTTTATCCCCGAGGGGGTAGGTAGAGGTATTCCATTACTGGATATACCCACATTTCACGAGAGATATTGAACCCCTAAACGTGATAGGTGGTGAGCCCATCGCCAGACCGGGTCTGTTTACACATGTCTCAGAATTCCTCACGATGTTTTCCTTCACCGTTGAGCTAGTGATAAATATGTACGTAAGTTTTTAAAAAACTCATTGGTACATGCCAGGATTCGAACCCGAGCCTCACTGATTTTCGCCCGGCTCTTTAACCGTCCGGGCTATCACTGCTTCTGTATCTGGCAGTTCAAATTCAAATTCATCAGTAATGCTAAAAATATGTGTAAGGCAACTTGGACTGTGATACAAAGGGATACAAATAATAACAAAAATAGTTACAAAGGCCATATTGAGACTATAAAGTACAACAACAAGATTATAAATGATCCTCAAGAAATGGCAAACATTTTCAATAATGACTACATAAATAGGGCAAAACATGATGTGTCCGACACTTCAAAGTTTATACCAAGAATAAAAGGCATCGATGATAGTATTTATCTATTTCCCACAGACTCTAATGAAATATATACAATTATCAACAGACTGAAAAATACGCCATCCGTGGGGTACGATGATATTCCAACTAAAGTTCTAAAAACTGTATCAAATATCATAGCACCGATTCTTACTCATATTATAAACTTATCTTTTCAACAAGGTATATTTCCTAAAGACCTTAAAACATCTGTAATCAGACCCGTATACAAAAAGGGTGATAAAGAACAGATCAATAATTATAGACCCATAGCCCTCATACCCATAATATCTAAGGTCTTCGAAAAAGCAATGCAAGTGAGAATTACTAAATTTGTTGATAAATTTAACATCATTAATGCCCAACAATACGGATTTCAAAAAGGAAAGTCAACCACATTGGCTGCTTTTAATTTAATATCAAAAGTTCTGGAACATGTTGATAAATCAAAGCCAACAACAGTAGTGTTTTTTGATATGACTAAAGCTTTTGACCTTGTTTCTCATAAAATACTATTACTAAAATGTGAAAGATATGGACTCAGGGGTAATGCACTCGATTGGTTGAAGAGTTATCTTAACGATCGAAAACAATATGTTGAAATTCCTAATATTAACAAAGACAACAAAATGAACATATTTAAATCAGACGTACAAATTAACAAAGCTGGAGTTCCACAGGGAAGCATTTTGGGGCCATTATTGTTCCTCATTTATATGAATGACTTACCCCAAACTTCTACACATGATTATACTTTGTTTGCCGATGACATCTCGGTCATCATAGCTAGTACAGTCGCAGACACTAATTTGTACATTAACGAAATTAACGGTACCGGATACGGAATAAATTGACAGTAAATATAAACAAGACCAAAATCGTGCAATTTAGCAACCAACGCAATACCAAAAAAAAAAACACCTAAATATTAAAATTGACAATCAAAATATAGATAGTGTAGAGACAACAATATTCTTAGGCCTTACTCTAGATAAACACTGTACTTGGAAAAAACACATAGAAAGTGTAACTAACAGACTTAGCAAATACTCATATGCACTATGGCGATTAACGAAAGTTACAAACCAGAGGACAGCGCTGATGGCATATCACGGATACGTCGAATCAATACTTACATATGGAATAATTATATGGGGAAACTCGGTGGACATAAAACGAGCATTCGTGGCCCAAAAACAATGCATACGCTCTATTTGTAACGTGCCAGTAACGACTACCTGTAAGCCATTATTTAAAAAAATAAATCTAATGACGGTACCCTCTATTTATATTCACGAGGTATGCAAATTCATACGGACCCACAAGCAATTGTTTAAGTGTAAGAAAGATGTATTAGCTAATTATAATCGCAGACATCCTAACAATCTGTTACTGCCTAAGATAAGAACAGCACTATACGACAAAAGTTGTTATCCAATGGGAGTAAGGATCTTTAATAAACTGCCAAACTTTTTAAAAGAGATGCCACTAACTATATTTAAACGTAAATTAAAAGCTTGGTTAATTGATAAATGTTTTATGACATAAATGAATATTTGACAATGAAATTATAATAATACAATACTTGCATAATAATAACAACATAAGACATTTGTTCTTGACAATACTTTTAAAATTTCTTGACATTCTTTTAGCATATTATCTGTATAATGTTCCTATTTAGTCTGATATAAATATGTATGTATAAACTTAGACACATATGAACACCCATTATCTTTAAGTATTTGCATGCCCGTTAAGGCTAAATGTGAGATACTAACCTTACTCTAATATGACGACCTAATACTAACCATATTTAAAGCAAATAAATGAATCTAAATGAATCTGAATCAAAAAAAAGGGGAGGTTATCAATTCAAATGATTTTGATGATTATTTTTTTATTTGAAAGCTGGTGCTTGCCGTGCGGTCCCATTTCAATTTGGTCCAGTTCAGACAATGCCATCCATGAGAAAACCATATAAGTTGAAGTCGGTTTTTTACTCTTTCGAGTTCTATGTTATTTGTGGATTTATACCAATCTATAGTATAGTGTCTGAGACTTTATGGTAGAGAATGATGTCAGTAATACTCAACCTACTAGCACCTACTACTTTCAAGGACATGTTTGAGCTAAGACACGATTGAAAATTGAAAAGTCTAACTTAACCTGGGTATATTGAACGATTTTGCTTTCAAAATCTTTGCTATTCTTTTCTTTTTGTTACTCAGGAGGTTTTTGTCGAGAAGACATAAAATTTTTATAGACCAGTCTTTTGGGTGTGATGATGATGACAGATGGAAAGAGAAATATCCTGACTGACTTATCTATACGATGGCTAGTCCTAGACGGTAAAGGAGCGGGTTCTCGTGGGCAGATACACAAGCTATCATCTCTCAGAATTGTTACCGGACCGGCTATGATAGCTGAAATTTGGTATGAAGGTAGTATTTATGACGTAGGTAGACACTTTAAACGTTTTTAGAAATTCCCACGGGAACGGTATAAAACGGGTTCCGCCATGTGTCTATTAAAGTCTGTGATGTGGCTTAGAAATGGTTTACGGAAGCGCTGAATAGTCTGTGGAAAACGACTCGAGTTTTCCGCATATATTCAGAGAGCGTAGGAACTGTAAGAAGGCTTTGTTAAAACGGTTCATTGTTCTTCTTTTTTATTTGGAAAGCGTAACTAATTGAGTGTGCCTCCGGTAACAATACCGTGGAAAATGTCTTTGCGGTCTTACACGAGCACGGCAGTAAGCCGCATTTTCACGGTCTTTACTCGTATCTTTTAAACACCTGCCCCCCTGGCCAAGTGGCATTGTACAATCTAATCGAATGTTCTTTTAGATTGACATGTATGGGACTGACATAGCGTTAGCGCTCGTTGGCAAGTGCTTATGTTAATCCCATACATGTCAATCTTAAAGAACATTCGATTATATTGTACAATGCCACTTGGCTAGGGGGGCTGATCCCAAATCGATTAAGTAGTCGATACTTAACAAACTAATTTCAGGAATTGCGCTTATTCTGCTACATATTGTATATGTTTATATATTTATAAGAAGAAATATGGGTCTATCCTAAACAGAAAAAGTCCATACAAAAAGTGAATGAGTACAGACTACAGACAAAATTAAAAGTAAAAATTAAGGGTTCCTTGTTTTTGCTAACGAACACTTGTTTGTATCCCATTTAAATCAACGCTTTAGTACATTAAAAACAATCTAGCCAAAAAGTGGGATAACTGCGTTATAAATTATTATATTATATTACACGTAATATTAATTTCCACCAACATTTTAATAGTCGACCTTCAGCGCAATATTTTCAACAACAATATTACGTAACCCACACAATTTCGCAAAATTTTCGTATTTACTTTCGTTACACAGCGTGGCTTTATAAGGGTGGGTACTACCTAACGTCAAACGTGTGGGCGACTTGCTTCGTTACTGCAAAGGAAATCCCTGCTTTAGCAAGTATAATTTCTTATTTTTATACGTATCTAAGTTATTTTTTATGTTTTTTAAGGTTTTACGTCGTCATCAACCCATAACAGCCTACTGAGCTAAGGGTCTTTCCTTACACTTGAGGAAGTATAGGATAATAATCTTCCAATCATCACGCATTCACTGACCGCGACCAACTTTGCTTAACCATTGTCGTTACAAACACACTGGTATCGTAGGACTACGAGCGCCTCAAGGTTTGAATTAATTTATATTATGTTGTCACCAAATCTGTCATTTTTGCTCTGATTCATGTTTTTCGATAAGGTGTTGCCGTACGATAGTATAATTTCACTCATAGGTCCGACGTAGACTCTAATTGAGTGCACAAAGAAAAATAGCATTAACATTTTCTATACCCATCGCCAAAACAATGATAAGTTTTTAATATTCTTCATCACACAAGGCGTCAGTCTCAAAAGGTGGAGTATTATTGACAGACAAAGCTTCGACATTTGAGTTTCAAACAAGTTTATTACCTAGAGAATCAACAACATTGAAGTAGAACATTTTGCAAAATGTTTACCGCACCTTTGCAAAGTTCGTGCAAGTAGCGATAAACTTGAGATCTACGATACACAATGTATTATTAAGATCAGTACCGTACTCGACGCCTTTCAGCTTGTTACTTGTCAGAAATGCCACTTCAGCTACAGACAGGATATTCCCCTTTCTTCCTTTACATTCTTCAGTATCATTTAATATTATCTTTTGAAAAGATATGTTCCCTTTTTAATCCTATTATATGATGTTGTTCAAAAGGCTTTATTTACGGAGGTTGTATCCATGACTACTCTGGTGCTGTCTATGTATGACGATGATCATTTACCATCAGATGAGTAGTCTGCTCGTTTATGATTGCCGTTTTATAATTACAAAAATATAAGACCATGTTTACTTTGTTTGTCACTGAGATTTTTTAATCACGTACGAAGGTCGAACCTAATCATTTTTTTGTTTTCATTCCTCCATTGACTTCTTCGTCTTTACTAATATAAAATCTTTGATGAGGTGGCGCATAAGAACGATACCGACCACCCAAGAATTTTATTTTTTCTTAAATCTTTAGATTTTGTTTTCCGAATGGGACATAGGAATCCAAAAAAAACATTCAAGTTTTTTTCTTCAAAAATTGAATTATAAGTTCAAATAGATCTCCATTATAAGCCCCACACCGAATTTCCAAAGAGCTAACTCCCTTTCCCTAATACAGTGTTAAACCAGTTTAATATCGTAATAAAACGCACGATCGTGACCAGCCAAATGTCAGACTGCAGTCTGACATTTAGATGGTCCACTAAGACGGATATCGTTATACCTGCACACGGATGTACTAAAATATCGATTTCGTATGATCGAAAATACGAATAATTTGATGGAATATTTATCCTTCGAACCGGTATTAGAGTTGATATTTCCGTGAAACCTGTTCTAAGATTGGTTTTAATGCAATCCGATGTGAAAATATCAGTAGAGCTTTAAAATTTACATTTGTTTTTAGGTACAAGCAGTCGAAGTTGGCAACATTGCCTACTATAATTCCCCACCTGAGTTAGCTGTATAGATTTTGGTAATTCAAGCAAATTTTCAATTTCTCTGATAACATAACATTTCTTAAAAATAAGTTATAATACGTCAATGTTCTTGCAGGATACAAATCATATGACTCAAGCCTTTCTCATTTCGCTGGCAACAGATAAATCAGACATCATGTTCGTATTACATCCAATCTCGTGTTGTAAATATTATATAGTATAGTTAGAAGAAACTCAATATGACATTGTTAGGTAGACTTGCGTGGCTTATTTGAACACTAATGAACTACACCTACCACCTACCACTATTGAAACATCTTTCACTGAATTTATTTGACTGTTTGTAAACTATTGTTGTATATTTGCCATCTTTTCCCATACTTTCATCAATATAGTTTATGATATCACGAAGCTACGCTCAATTTAAATTGTTTATTGCTTTCAATGTGATTAGGTTCTCTATTATGTCTGTCATGAGGGCATTCTTTTGTTCCTTTTTTATAGGTTTTGCTACGCCTTTTTTTCTGTAATAATCTTAAAAACATAGTTGGCTTGTTATACTTATCTTCTTTTCGTACTGTCCGTCTAATAATTGGACAACTATTACTACCAGTATCAGTGTTCTACTAACATCCCACGTTTTTTCGCTTTGTTGTAGACCATTATGTGACTATCTTAGCATGATTGCTTAACAACTCCATTAACAGCCGGGGCGTAACTTAGTCACTTAAAATTTTGATGGGTCAACCTAATGTACATTTAAATCGATAGCTTAACAGTTACTCCACGTACTAAAATTAAGTTAATTGGTGTATCCGAGTACGTTTAACTCACTTAATGTCAATTGCAAATGTATTTTTAGATTGATTGCCTCTTAATCTAATACCTAATAACGTTTTATTAAATAGTCCTAGCATTATAAGATTTACCGTCTGTAGAGTGAATTCCTCGAATGATAATAAAGATGAAAAGCTTTTTAGAATTAATTATTAAGTACTTGCCTGTAAAATTCAAAAGGTGTATATTTAGCAGTTTTATTGTAAAAGCCGAGATCATTTCGCTAGTATTATAATTGCTCGGACTTTTGTCTACCTTCTTCATTTCACACAGTAATGCATTCCATACTTATATACTAATATTATAAAGAGGAAAGATTTGTATTTTTTTATGTTTGTATCTTTGTTACGAATAAACTCAAAAACTACTTGACCGACTTAAAAAAATCTTTCATCAATGGAAATCTAGAATATCCCCGAGTAACGTTGGCTATATTTTATTCCCGTATTCCCACGGGAACTACGTGGGTCAACCGCGCAGAACCGCTATACTAAGCATTAAACCGTTGGTCCCGGTTTTATTTGTGTTTACGCACGAGGAAGTCGTTAAGCCATGTCAGATACCCTTGGTGGCTTGAAAAGTTCTGAGAGTTGGGTGGCCACTAGCCTAACACCATCTCCCAATCCGCGGCGGGCTCGCGTGGGAGATTATAGCCCATACTTCCTTTTGTGTAAGGAAAAACCCTTAGCTCAGCAGTGGGCTGTTATACGGGTTGATGATAATTAGCATTTATCGGTCGCGTACAGCGTCACCTCGGACGTGGCCTACGGCGTTTGCCATATAGCACCGCCCGAGACGTAGGTACTGTATATTTAGTTTACTATATTACCGTCTGCCTGGTACTCGTACAAGATGATACTCTACAATTAATTTCTGCCAAATAGTTGGCGTTACATGGAAACGGTGAATGAATTATTAAACTCGTCATTACTGCCAGTCTAGTACACGCTCTTGTGAAATTCTGTCATTAGAATTTCTAAATTTAAAGGTATTTTGTAAAATATTCTCTTCATAATTATCGTTATTCGTAAATTGGGACTCTTGGAATGAATATTCCGTACCTTCACTGAGTTTTACTCTAATATTAAACAAAATTTAAACACCTGTATACAAAAAATACGCCTGGGTAAATGCTGATTTTGCCACATATCTTTTCGCGCACTAAAATTACTATTTTCATCAACATAGGTCTTTCTCCTGCAGACTGAGCTGCTGGATTAAGCTAGCTAGCATAATATGCCGTCATGAAGGTAGAAGATTACATAACCTGGTAATGATGCCGTAAAACGTTCATAAAATATAGTTACGGGAGCAGAAATTTATCGTCTTTTCGATAGATATGTTTTTATAGTTTACTTAGCTACGAGGTAATAAAAATAACGGTTTATGTATAAGTGAATTCAAATTTTAGGGATAAAAAACGTTGTTCTAGGAGATTTTCGATAAAATAGGATTCGATATTTAAACATAAAAATATAGGTTTTTTATAGGTACTTATTTAATTATCATCAACCCGTAACAGCCTTGCTGATATAAAGGTATTATTTAATTATGGGTAATATTTACACTAAACATATTTCCTAAACATAATACTTTTCAAAATGAAGTACATTAAAGTATAAAAAGTAGAAGTAATTATTTTTCCACATGAAAGTTTTGAATTTAATTTAAATACAAAATCTGATATTAAATGATCTAAAGAGTGAGAGTGTTTTTTTTATTATTATTTAATGATGAAAATTCGGGGTTAAACGAAAACTGGGTCAAACGCCACTACACCGAAGATTGTGGCTGCATCGGCAGCGAGGTAGCAAAAATTCCAAACTCCCACAGTAAAAAATAAAACACAATGGACTTGAATCATTCACGCACAGTAAATTCTTCCAGTACAAATTGTTAAAATCGTTATCGCCGCCACCCACTGGGCAATAAACCAATTGAGACGATCTCGCGAACTTGACCCTTCGTAAAATCCGTAGCAACCCGCACCATTCGCACATTTACGATATTTCCATACTTCCATACCAATATCGGCTCTACCATTAATAGCTTAACTTCGCATTTCGTTTAATGCTCGAATAAAACTCAACCCTGTCTTTTCAGCAATACAATTTTCCTCTTGAGTGTAGCGTGTTAAAGATGTTTTTTCGACAGCCAGCGTTCTCGATTGATTCTTATTATCCACCTTACTTTTCTTGAATGGATTTATTTTTGTTCCCATTGTGGGTATTTTCACACGACACTGGATTCGTGCCAAGGGAATTCTGATCGAATACAGACAAGTCGCCTTTAGCTACATTTTTAGTATTGAACATTATTTTGTTACTATTATATTTGGTGTGTCCTCGATTCAATTCTTAATAGCAGACTTGCTCGACTTGTTGAATTTCAAATTTGCAATGTCACTTGTCGTTATGTTTCTCATTTTAAGGAGTGAAATTGAAAGTGAAAATTGGACACGAACTACGCTTTACCAATCTTTATCATCATAACAATAAACGACGAACGACACTTTCTACTATACTTACTTAAACGATCTAAGATTTATTTGAATAGATACTCAATTCATTATAGGGGAGCGTGACTTGATTTTTTATGCTCTATTATCGAGCTTTAATCCAAAAGGTACCTACAACGTCGCCGTCGATACATTTGCCGTAAAAAAACCAGTAAGATTATTTCCCTACTAATTACTGCTTACTTTATTTGTTGCTAGATCGTTTGATTCGTATACACCATTTGTCTCGACATAGTAAAATTTCTGCATTCGTTTTATATTTGGGCTATGCAAGTATGACCATGTTTCTCATTTTCGTTCTCAGCTCAAGTGGCTTCCAATTCGTCTTTGCCGGAATGTTCACATTCTCTCCCTGCTTTACTCTGTGCTGTTTATTCCTTCTCCCCCCCACTTAAAAGTTCTTTTTAAACGACAGGGCGAATACACCAGTCTTTGGGAGGGTCTCGAAATTATCTTCTACAATTTCCTCGTAACACAACTGAATTTTACAGTAACTCATTTACGGTTCAGGCTGTTCGGCTATAGAACGCGTTACCCCTGTATGTGACTTACCTCGAGGCCGTGTTCTAATTTACTTACTCGTTTATCTACCTCTGTTATTACATCAATCCTCGTTTCACTTAAGGCTTTAGCTCAACTCCCCAATATTTACTTGCTTACTCCATGTACTTAGAGAAAACGGAGGTTCAGTTATATCCTATCTCTTAAGCGTTGCTAATTTAGTTACATCGAAGTACACGTGTATTGGGCTGGTCCAATTTTTGTTTCGATGATATTTGATATTTAGACCTCTACACTACCATGAACCTTTTCGTTTGTAACAGTATCCTCTATTTTGATTCCCATAACCAAACAATTTTGTGTCGTTACACTAGTTGCTAGCTACAGCAACAGCCTCTATTTGTCTCTATCTTCTCTATTAATTAATACCTATTATACAGTATTAAATGTCCCAGCAACCAATACTAAACGTCAATTGGAAACCGTTATCGACAAAATGTGATACCACCAATTTCTCTGCACGTACGTAATTAGATTATTTCAATACCATTAGCTATATATAGACCAGTGGTACAGGATGTGCCATGTCTGTCGTATGAACTCGTATTCGTATATGAAAATGTTCGCCCTTGGCACATTCGCGGTGTTACACGCCCGCTCTCTGTATGAATGAGCGCAACGCAGCTTCATTGATAGGTTTGTCGACTGGGCGTGTGTATTAATATCTTGACGTTGAGTACTGATAACGTTCTGGACGGATGGGCTTTGGTAGTGGTTTTCAGTATAGGTATACGCCTGTTTCTGTTTTTTTTATTGGTTAATTTTATTAATACCTACTGTTTTTTTATATTAGATTTTTTTTTTGAAACACAGTCATGAACACGAATAGTAACTATTATTACAGTAGGTATTATTACCCAGACCTTGAGTTCCACTATTTAATAGAACAAAAAAGTACATCGAGATCTCATTTGGTCGACTACCTTCAAAATAAAACATGATTTTAAACTTAAAGAAAAAGTAGTAAGTAAATTACATTGCCATACATGATACAACAAACCAACGCTAACTTAAACGAAGTTAAACATTTTTTTTTTCAATGAAAAGGAATGAAAAAGTTTTACAAGCTATGAATGAATGAATGAATGAAAAATATGACAAGGTAAAATAATCGCATTTAGGCCACAAAATATGTAACGTTCAATGTTTGTATCGACTAACAATATATTGTTAATAAAGATACTCATTTTTTTGCGTTAAGTGGCTGTTTTCCCATTTCTATAATTTCGCAAAATTCTGAATTTGGTAATGGGTACGCAAGGGGTACTTTCTCGGGATATTTTATTGAACCTATCAATTCGAGATTCTCCCAGCGAGAGGAAAGTGCAAAGTCGAGAAAGGAATACATTTGAATCTTTTATCAATGGTACCAATCTCTTCTCAAGAGAATTGCTATTAAATAATGTACAGAAGAAATTTTGTATCTCTATTCCACTAAATAATGTAGAGTTTTCTTCTATTTCTAAGTTATTTTGAAGTGTCTTTACCAAATACGTTTCAAGGAAAATTTTGTCTCTCCCATTTTTTCCCAAACTCTTTGGTCTGTACAATACAATAATATTGTAACTGGCTGTTTTCTGTACACAGGAGATTGCATTAAATAAACCTGCCTAGTGCGAGTCGGACTCGTGCACGAAGGGTTCTGTAGCATCCTACTAATCCTACTTAATATTATAAACGCGAAACTTTTTATGTGTGGATGTATAGATGTGTGGAGGTTTGTTCCTTTTTCACGCAAAAACTCCCGAACGGATTTTGGTGAATCGGATTTTGGTTATACAACATGTAACAGAATAAGCGCAAAAACTGAAAAGTTTGTTCAGTATCGACTACTTCTTCGATTTCAGCTATTTTTAACATGTGTTAGTTTTTTCCCAAAAATGAATTAGCGTAGCTGAATTTAGTACTTTCTATGGAAATCGTGCTATTATTAATCGATATTTAAGAAAATTGGTTAGACACAACTAAAATTCGATTGCATATATTTTTTTTATATATTATCCCTTAGTCAGTGCAGGATAATAATACTAACTGGAGTGTATGAGGAATTGCGCTTTTTCTGTTACGCTTTGTATAACTTATACATCAGAATAACACATAGGCTATATTTTATCCACATATTCCCACGGGAACGGGAACTACGCGGGTAAAACCGCGGGGCGCTGCTAGTTATCTATAGAGCGGCAAAAAATCACGTGTGTTGTATATAAGCCCCCTTAAATATTTATCTCTCAATTCGGGACTATAACATTATTTGTGTTAGTATCGTGTTAGTATAGCCATCGTTGCGTCACATTGTTTTTGTTTTTATATTCTGATGCTGTTATGTAAAGACTTTTTTTTCAAAGCCCACGATGTTTATTCGCGGTGGGTAAGTATTCACCGAATTGATTCCATTACTCGATACTGTTTACCTCGGCAATGCGCTGTTGTTCTATGAAAACCAAAAGTCAATCTAGCGAAAAGCTTGTTTTGAACAAACCCTGTAAACAACTGTTGTAATGACGCAACTTCCATGTTAGGTCAAGGTTATGTCTCAGAATTTAAATAAGACGAATTTTCTTCGTTCATTGGAAATAGCACTTAGAAGACAACAGCATCCACCTCAGAAGTCACCTGTTTCTCTTCGAAGATTAATTCTGTATCATAGAGCTTGACACATTGGACTTTGTAACGTTCTTATTACAATCGCTTTATAAATCACACTCGCACTACAAGTGTAAAGATTCATGTGCTCTTGACTGTACATTTTGAACGGAAAACTTATTCTTTTATAATTAGTATTGTCGCTGATAAATGAAAGTGTGAGTTAAAAATATATATGTCGGACCAAGATGCCGATTTATTTTTAGGGTTCATTTTCAGGGTCATTTACTTGATTGAGTTGAAACAGTTAATAACTTGTGGACACGTTAGAGAAGGTACCTAGCTAAAAAACTAAATTTCCACGGGAACTGGAATAAACAACAGACAACCCCGCTTCCGGTTCAGCTAATTCTAAATACAAAGAGCACATCCTAATAACAGATACGGTATTACATCCGTATGTTTTATTCGTATCCGTACCTACATTTTGTATACCGAATTGTCTTACTAAAAAACAGCTGATCAAACTTGCATAAATAAAATTAACTGCGAACGGATTCGCGGGCTTTCGTAAAAAAATATCCTTATCAATATTAAAGTTATCGAATTAATTATGTGTACAGGAAACCGATTTGAATTACTCATTTCCCTTCAACTGCGATATCTTATACATGAGATACGTATTTACAATTTTTTTCCGTAATGATTGTGTGTTATTGACAAGACTGCATAGATAAAGATAAGATACTGCAAAATAAGTTGTTCATTTTGCAAAATCTAGCTATAAAGTGTTATTGTGGAGCGAGCGAAACAACGAATTATGAAAGATTGTCAACAATTTATTGACTCATTGTCTGATTGGACACTTAGTCACATGAACGCTGAAACAATTTGTCTCAAATTATTTTTTTGTGGTTTTCGCGATGATATGATGAAATAATCATAGGTTGACGTTGCGTTCGTAGAATTAAACCGCCGCTGGTTTTCAATAGGTCCAAATCCTATCAAAGAGAGTATTTTTTCATGTTGACGAAAGTAATCTTCTGCCAGCTGGAAAATTATTTGTAAATAAATTATTCTGAATGGAACCACAACGAAAAATAATAATGATGTAGTGTATAGAAGAAATGTCTTGAACTTTTAACGTGAGATAGTATTCATTCATATTGTCGGTATATCCCACGAATAGAGAGAGATGGTTAAGTGTCGTAAAGGCCGCAACTAACGTATCAGACGATCAATGGCCACGACCAATCCGCCAGGAGTGTACTACTAAGAAAAAGAAGAATAGTACAAGAACGTTTAGATATGGTCTAACTTCGCAATCATTCGAAAGACAGAAGCTCAATAGTTCCTACTAGCAAACAAAAATTCATCAAGCTAATAACGGTTATCTTTTAAAATTCATAACATTGACAGTCAACATCGCTAATCTACCTATTAAACTTACAAGCTTTGGAATATTAAACACTAGCGGTTATTTCCCGTTCCGGAAAGAATACGGGAATAAAAGATTAGTTAGCATTTTATACACTTTCTCATTTTATGGAATTAAGAATTTGGATAAAACCAAATTCTAGCTTTCCATTGAAGAAAGAATTTTTAAAATCGATGTAGTAGTTTTTGAGTTTAATCGTAATAAAAGTACAAACACACAAAAATACAAATCTTTCCTCATTATAATATTAGTATAGAAGTACAGAAAAGAACCGATTGATAACTTGGGATTCTTGTGAATGAACGACTGGATCATTCATGGAACAAGGCTGATGTAAACTTTTTTGTGTATCTTAGCGAAGTTCGCTATAGGTGGGCTTCAGTCCGTCGATTGTTCAATGTTGTATTGATCTCAACTCTGCCGCCAAAGTTTCCTGTTTGAATTTAAGGCTGGGTGGGCCGGCCGAGGCCGATTTTTGAGATTTTTAAAATCATCTGAGACATAGAAAATAGTGTTTAAAATTCTGAAAAAAAGATATATATAACTTAAGGACATACTCTAGTCAAAGTCGCATTCGGTTACACGATTTGATGAACTTCACTCGATAGAAAAAAATATCTCAAAGTTACCCCATTTTGTTGTGTTTTTTCTATGTCAGGTCTGAACTACTGATATTTTACATTTATTTTTTGTACTAGATTAAAGATATGAAATATTTCTAGACAAATTCGCAGAGTTTGACTTTATAAAATGATTTTTATAATCACTATGTTGAAAAAACTACAAAATGCACGAGCGCGGTGGCTTAGCTGGCGTGTTCAGTCGCGCGCTGGCGCTTACGGATGACGGACCTGTGTAAATTTTTTCCGTGACAATTTTTTGCACCAATCAATCAGTTTTGACGAATTGATATATTTGTTGCAAGTTATCCATAATGGGTAATAAACAACGAAAGCGAAAAAAGGCGTTTACCACTATAAAATTAGTAAATAAAAAGAATTAACTCAAAATATATGTGAAGAAGTAAGTAAATGTTTAATTTGTCACGTCATTGTCGACTTTGACACAATCACATTAAATTTCATTTTACATCAATCTCATTTATAAATTCATAAAAAGATCATGCCATAGTATAAGAATATCAGTAGGTATAATTCAACTGAAATTAGGCAAGTAATCAAATAAATCGGAATATGAAGGTGGGTAAGGCCGTCAATTTTTTAAATCTGAAATATTGCATACATGTGTAAATCGCATGAAAATGCAATATTATGATGACATGGTGCTGATCTGATGATGGAGCTGGAAGGTGGCCATAGGAACTTCGCAATGAAACGACACAACCTCATCAAGTTTGGGCTTCATCGAATCGTCATGACTATCTATCGCTGAACATAATTCCTCAAATTGAGCAAAGCCAATACCAGAAGCCACAATGCCAGTAGTGGCGGCTGTATTAAGATTAACTTGGTCTTGATTGCATTCAAAACGAAAAGTTTTAACATTAATGTTTTATGTTGTTTTTAGGCACTTGTCTGACATGGCTGACGTGTCCGAAAACTCTGTCAGTAAATTGAATTCTGTCGATCCTGTCGACACTGTAAATCTTAACGTAAGGATCACATTTGAAATGATAACATTTATCTTAACATTTTTATGTGTATTTTGTCAGTCTATTAACTTTTCTCTATGCTAACATCAAAAAATATATACATAACTAATATTAATCTAAAATATGTAATACTTACTATATTTGTTCACTGTTTCAGAGATACTGAAGAGGCGGAAGACTCACTTATCGTAAAGTATGCATTTAAAGAAAATGAATTTCAACCTGTTTCGGGATGGCGAATTGTTGATATAAATTACATTTTACAGGAGTTACAAAAGAAAGCTCGTCATAAGGGTTTATTTAACTGCACCTTAGGAAAATTCCGTTTGATCAGTGAAAAACGACGAGGACTTTTATCAGTATTTCATTTTGAATGCAATATTTACAAAGAAATTTTGCTCGATTAACTCTGAAGACCTAAACGATAGAGATCAAGTTAATCTTAATACAGCCGCCACTATTGGCATTGTGGCTTCCGGTATTGGCTTTTCTCAATTTGAGGAATTATGTTCAGCGATGGATATTCCGGTATTCAGCTCAAAATACTATTCCAAATTAGAAGATGAATTATTTGAAAAATGGAAAAAGACGGCAAATTTTAATGCTTCTATGGAATCGAAGAAGCAGCTCAAGTGGAGAAGGATATCGCTATCGCAGAAGGTCGAACTAAGAACGGCTACCCTTTAATTGATGTTTACGTTGCTGGGTCATGGTGCGCTAGATCTTACGGCACCAACTTTTTCATCGCATTTTAATCTTTTTCGTCATCATGGATACGTTAAAAATTCGAGTAATTATGGAATATGAGTACCGTCGTGGCAGCAACGCGGCACAAGCGGCACGCAACATCAACGACGTTTACGGAGCTGACACTACAAACCAACGCACCACCTGTTATTGGTTTGCTCGCTTCTGTTCTGAAAATTTCGACCTAAAAAATAAACCTCGCGGTCTTCCGAAGACTTTGGTCGACAATGACAAATTAAAGGCGATTATGAAAGCTGATGATACACAATCTACGGCTGAATTCGCAGGAGCTTTCGACGTTAGCGTCAAAACAATATTGGTCCATTTGCGTCAAATTGGCAAGGTAAAAAAGCTTGACAAAAGGGTGCCCCACGAACTCAATGATCGCCAGCGCGAAGTACGCGTCGAGACGTGCCTTGCACTGCTCAACAGATACACAAATGAAGGAATTTTGAACCGCATTGTTACCTGCGATGAGAAATTTATTCTGTTTGATAACCGCTAGCGCTCAGCAAATTGATTGGATTCAGGTTCAGTACCTAAACAATGCCCTAAAGTTTAAACGAAAACTTACCCCTAGAAAAGTGATGAAGTGACCTGTTTGGTGGTCTAGCGCCGGTGTGATTCATCACAGCTTCTTACCAAACGGGGTGAGCATTACTGCAGATGTATACTGTGAAGAACTGAACACAACGATGGAGAAGCAGGCACATCTCCAACCAGCTTTGGTCAATCGCTCGTCTCCGCTGCTCCTGCACGACAACGCGTGACCTCACACTGCACAGCAGACGGTCTCCAAGTTGCAAGAACTAGGGTTGGAAGCTCCCCGTCATCCGCCCTACTCACCAGACCTTGCGCCTACAGACTACAACTTTTTCCAGAATTTGGATAACTTCTTGGTGGGAAAAAAATTTAATACCCGAGAGGCAGTAAGTACAAAATGCCTTTGAAGAATTTGTTGCCTCCCGTCCAGCTAATTTCTTTAAGAAGGGCATCAATGAACTGCCACTGCGTTGGCAAAAGATGCATTAATTGCATAGGTGATTGATTACTTCGATTAATACAAATAAAAATACATGAAAAAAATTCGTTTCAATTTTTTTTTTCATATAAAATGGCAATTTCATTGGTAAAGACCTAATATTTATGTCAAACAGAATTTTCGATTTTTTATTTTTGTCACCATGATGTATACACATAATAGCTATAATAATTACATAAACAAACAAAATAAAAACAGAGAAGTTACTTCATTTATTTACGTAACTCTAATTTATTACTATACCATAAACAAAGTTTGATAGTATATAAAATGCATTTCTAAAGTCAAATAAAATTATCCTACTGCTAATTTCTATTCTATGTCGCTGGCGGGGTCATGCGAGTTCACTGCCGATGCGTCCGATCTAACTATTTTGCGCGCGACCCGTGACAGCGCTAAATGCCTACTGCTGCAGGAATACCTGGCCTTAAAGCAAATACAATTAGAAATTGGTAGGATTTTACTGAAATTTTGTCATAATTCTCGCTATACGTAACTCAAGTAACTACGTAATTAATGTTTCTATCCATGCTATATTGTTAATTTAAAAAGCTTTTATTTAACTTGCAATGTAACTATGTATCTTCGGTTGGAATCTTGCAACTCAATTTTGAAGCAGATATTATACCTTCTTGTGACGGCGACTCTAGTATAGTATACTACGTAATTGGTAGGCTGCTCATCTATCTTAATTCGACGCAACCCCCATTCTTGAATAGTTCATTCATTCGTCTGAACGGTCAACATTCGCGGTATTGTCCGCGCGTAACCTTGTCCGTTTTTCCGTCAATCGGACGTTACAGTTTTAGCTTAGTGGGTCATTAAACGGGCGGGCCGCTCCGGGTTATTATCGGAGTTATTTGGTGCGCGTGCGCCGCGGCAGATGATCGCTTTATTAATATTTTGCTGTCCTGTATATTCTAATCTATGTGTCACTAGTCAATCCTCAGGTCTGATTTAGAGTCTTAGTGAAAGTCCAAACCAATGGTGTGCCTTGATCTTTGACTTTGAAAACATGGCGCTCCTATACCCATTGGGTTAGGTTAGATTAGAAATGTGATTGCGGATACGCGCACACGCTTTGCCATGGTCAGGTCCGAAGCGGCGAGAAGGAATACCCCAGGGGTTTTATTGGGTATGGTAGCACTATGCTCGCACTATAAACTATACTCTACTTTATGTCACTTATGTCTCGGAAATCACCTTCTGAAAATATAGACACCTTTAGTATAATGAAATGAAATTAACTCCTAGAGAGACCGAAATATAGCTTAGATACGTATTTGCGTAATTGCAAGAAATAGAGGAGTGAAGGGCAGAAAATTACTATTTCTAAATTCAGTCTGATTTTCTTTAGGTACACATGTCTCTTCCATTTACCTGAAGCCAGCGAAGGGAATTTACTTTTGAGTAGGTAAATAGTGGATGCATAGATATTATTTGAAGCTAAATATTTGTTTGCTATAATAATAAAACTAGGTTTGAACCAATGATGTTAAATATAAAAAGACGGTTTGAACACATAGTATGAGGTATTATAACAGCTTCCAAAAAATTTGAAGAGTTTTTTCTTCAACATTCCGCAGCCATATTATATGGTTTTGCTGCATAACAAAGATGTAAAAGTCACAAGACACTAAGTTCGTGCCAGAATCTATTGGAAAGTAAAATACGAAAAATCGATGATTCGACGGAGTTTTCTGCTTTGGTTAGAAACTTTGAAACGTCCTTTGTAGCAATTGAATAGTTTCAATTTCATAAACATACTTGCTTTAATAACTCAAAAATTATCACCAAGAAGTATATCAAAGAAACATTCGTTGTCCCCGATTTATTTAACCGTTAAATTGGAAAAGGATTTCCAAAATCCAATATGGCCGGCAGTCCCTTCGAGTAAGGAATTCGCCGGCTTCGGAACGCTGAAATTTTCAACTCGATCCATGACTTGATGTATATGTTTGAGGCTGACAGGCGACTCAAGTGACAGGACGGGACAAGTTGTGAAATGTTTTGTAGTTTTCGGAAGTCTTTGAACTCATGTCTTTGGTAATGAGATTTTGGTCTGGGCTAAGTAAGGTCTCATTATTCCCTCCATCTTCTAATAGGGCTCTGATCATCATTTACTTGCCCTTTTCCCATCATTTGGGGTCGGCGCAGTATGTTTTTTTCTTCCATTTATATCTATCATACGTCATATTTACATTCACTTTCATCTTACACTTACAATCCTTCACAGAAATCATCCATCTTTTCTTTAGTCTACCCCTCTTTCTATAACCTTCCACATTCATAATATATGATTTTAATATGCATATTTTAAATCATCTAATAGTACACACACCGGCACAATTAGCGGAACAGAAAAAAAAGGGAGTATTTACGCATTTTTGCGTGTTACTGGCCGGCTAAACAAGCTTTTTTTAAATTTGGGTTTTAATTTAAAAATGGAATACTAAGCGACTGCCCTTTTTTTCATTCTTTTGTTTTAATTTTCATTGATTCATTTTTTCCACCGCTTGTCCGTTTTTAGAAGGTTCGTGAATTCCATTTGAAAAGCTTTGAATTGCAGTTTTTGAGGCTTTTGAGTTTTTTCGCATATTGATAATTTACGAGCATCTAATTATGCCTGATTTAACGCCATCAGAAATCATTAGGGCAGATCAAATGAGGAGAAATGGTCAAACCTACAGATCGATTGCCAGAAGCCTTTGTAGATCGTTATCAACGATTTATCGTAGCATCCAACGATACAGATTGACGAATGCTCTAGTGAGAAGGAGAGGACAAGGCCGGAAAAGGTGTACTTCAAGGAGGGATGACCGTTTTCTCCAACTTCAAGTCCGACGGAACACGAGACTAACGGCGGTGCAGGCTCGAAATTTACTGGAAGAGGTACGAGCAGTAAGGATGAGTGAGCGGACAGTTCGTAGAAGATTCGAAGAAGTGGGTATAGGCTCGTATGTGCCCGCCAAAGCCCCAAAACTTGAGAGACATCATCGCACAAACCGTCTACACTTTGGTCGTGAACATCGTGATTGGGACTTCGACGACTGGGGACAGGTTCTTTTTACTGATGAATGCAGAGTTATGTTAAATCAAATTGATGGAAGGCAGCGAGTATGGAGACGCAAAGGAGAACGGTATATCCAGTCTAATTTTGAAAATACAGTTGCATATGGCGGCGGTTCAATTATGGTCTGGGGAGGAATATGTTTAGGAGCTCGTACGGAGTTAGTAGTGGTCGATGGCGGGAATCTGAATGCTGATCGGTATATCAGGGAGATTTTAGAAGAACATGTTGTGCCATTTGCCCCCTTTATTGGTAACAACTTCATTCTAATGCAGGATAATGCTCGGGCTCACAGTGCTCGCACAGTACAGACATACCTAAACCATGTTGGTATAACGGTGATGGAGTGGCCAGCACGGTCCCCCGATATGAACCCTATAGAACACGTCTGGGACTTGCTAAAGAGGAGTGTAAAGTCAAGAATGCCCCCTCCCAATAATCTCAACGAGTTGCGAAACGCATTACTTGAAGAATGGCAGAGGTTGCCCCAAGAAACCATTGATAACATCATCCGCAGCATGCCCAGACGGATGGAAACCCTCATCAGAGCACGAGGAGGAAACACTCGATATTGAACAGTCATTGAAATTGTTGTTAAACTTTGGAAAATCTTGAATTTTCTGCTGTTTCTCTATAATTAAAAATCGAAGAAAAATGCATTTTGTTTAATTTAATTTTTATTTTTATAAAATTTTAAGTATGGTGTTACAAATGAATGTCAAAACATGTTAATTTAATTGTTGTTTCATTTTAAATAATATATTGTTTAAAAATTACATTCATTGTTCTAAATTCCCTCTTTTTTCTCCTTTTTTTTTCTGTTCCGCTAATTGTGCCGGTGTGTGTAGTTTTGTAATTATAATGATGCTATGCTTCCTACGAATGGGACTATTTGCGAAATACCGTCCGTAAACGGGACTTGATACTAATCTTTGTTATTAACTACCTAGTTAGGTTCCACCAGTAAGACCTTTCGCCGTTCAATTTGTGTTTATTATGCTCATCATTTCCAGCTAAAGATTCCGATTTAAAAATCTTGACAAGTTAGGCCAGTACAATCCCCCATCTATTGAAAAACAAGCTCTGTAGTTTTGGTAACTACAGAGACTGAATATAGGTACAACGCGTAACAGAAAAAGCGCAATTCCTCATACACCCCAATTAGTATTTTAATATAAAAAAATATGATGCAATCGAACTTTAGTTGTGTCTAACCAATTTTTTTAAATATCGATTAATAATAGCACGATTTCCATATAATGAACTAAATTCAGCTACGATAATTCATTTTTTTGAAAAATTTAACACATGTTAAAAATAGCTGAAATCGAATGAGTAGTCGATAAACTAAGTATAACTAGTCTGAACAAACTAATTTCAGGAATTGCTTTTATTCTGTTACATGTTGTGTAGAAAAGATGACGGGCGATAAAATTACGGACTTAAAATATGTTTTTCGATAGAAGAGGTTTGTACTGGCTTAACTAAAAATTTTTAAACTAGTAACAGCAAGTGATGGGCACAATAATCACAAATTGAACTGAGAAAAACCGTAATGTTCACTGGATAACCGTGACAATGAAAAAAAGAAAAAAATATCGGTTAACTGTAGATGAAAGATGGCCGAAACGGAAATTGTGACGTCATTCAAGAGCGACCGGGGGGGACTGATGATGCGCTTGGAGGGTTACCACACGTTGAGACTTGTATTTATTACAGGAGTTGGCTTTACCAATGTGGACAATCCTTTGAAAACTTTGGTGTGTCGTAACAAATCTATATATATATAAAAGAAAGTCGTGTTTGTTACACTATTTATAACTCAAGAACGGCTGAACCGATTTGGCTGGAAATTGGTAGGGAGGTAGCTTAGAACCAGAAGAATGACATAGGATGCCTTTTATTCCGATATTCCTGTGGGAACGGAGACTACGCGGGTGAAACCGTGGGGCGCTGCTAGTATCCTATAAGTAGGTATTGTTTGAAACTGTGTCAAAAAGAAAAATGATCAGGCGAGTAAAATCAATGGAATAATTTCTTCCAGCTAAGAAAATTACTCTATGTTTTATTACAAAAAAAAAAGTGTAAATTTCAGTTAGAACCTTTAAGTCCAAGATTAAACCCAATTATTTTTTTTGCATAGTTCCGTAGTCAGTGGATTACTTCAGCACTTCATTTCATACTACGTAAAGATGATAATGACACTTTAGTTCATTCTAAGTTCTCGAATCCCATCTGGTGGCCAGGCCTTACAAAAGTCTATAACTGAATGCACCCGTGTTAGTATAATTATATTAAAATAGTACATTATATTTTTCTACGCGTATCGATTATAGTAGGTAACTAATTCTTGTTTTGTAATTTTCGTTAGTACTAAACCATAGTCCAAACCAGTCCTGAGTCCAGGTGCTATTGAATAAGGTCGTTCGTGTATATTTTTGTCAAGATCCTCAATATTGAGGGATAAGCGTATAGAAAGAGAGAAAGAAAGTTGGATTATTAACCTCCATTGTAAAGTCAAATTGGCATTCACACGGTAATACGAACATGAGTCATTATTTGCTCAACATTGCAACGAACAAAAAGTCGAACGGAAACGTCTTGCACTCATGTCCTGTGGCAACACTGAACACAGATGGTGAGCGTTGATCGCGATCATTACTGACCTTTTTCCTTTTGGCGGGAAACGGTTTCGGAAGGACCACCTGCATGCAAGTTGCAAGAAATTTTGTATCTGTGATAGGGAACTGGATATTGAAGGTACTTTCTCGTTTTGCAAAGTACAGTTATGGTCATTGGCTCATTCCTTCTTTACAGCGATACATGGGTACTATTTATGGTGTTATTCTATATCCAAATTAGGCAGTCTTGTATGCCTGTGTGTGCTCTTTCATAATGTCTATTCTCGTTTGGGAATATGCATTCCCCTAAGTCTTCAATTTCCTCGTCTTTTGACTATTGTGTATAATGTATATTTATTTTTTCAAAAAGCATTATAATCACTTCCACATATTTTCAGCGTATGTTACCAGCGTTCTTTCTGTGAGTAAAGTTGAGAAAGGCGTGAATTGTAAATTGTCTTGCTCAAATCAGCTCGAATAAAGTGATCATTGGCAGCGTTAAAGCGTGAAGTTCGAACTCATTCGACCTATTGGCATTTGTCTTTAATGGTTATGGCGGTTACGGTACCAATTTTGAAGCCGTAACGTAGTTTACAACCTGTTACTTTTTGCTTTTACTTTTAACCATTTTTAAAATTTGAATTGTTCTGTTAATCAGATTTTTTGAAGAATTTGGTTAGTTACATTGTTGAGTTAGTATGACCCAACCAACGACATAAGGCGAATTCATGTCGTGAAAAATCTCTTTGTTGGTCGAATCTGGACCAAGTTAAATTCAAATGGGTTTATCAAAGATATTTTCATATTTTCGTATGATGTTTTGATTTATTAATTTATTGAGGAAGATTTCTAATAAACGAATGATTCAAGCTGTACTGTATTGTTTTTAATTCAAATGTTATTCCGTAATACTGCAATGTACCTTTTAAGCACCCACGGACGTATAATGACAATTGATAATCCTGTTGTGTCTGCATTTTATTAATTGACGGGTTAAATTTCTTTATAAATAGGTTTTCAAGATGACAGTCAAGGTTAAACTCTTCACATCCTCCATTTTGCAGGTCATATTGTTCATTGAAATGTCACCTCATCACAAAATTGATATTATGACTCATTGCATAAAAGTGCAATGTTACTGACCTTACACAGGTCGACTTCGACTGTCGACGAGAGGGTTATTTTTACTTTGATTCACTTGAATACAAGTACCTACGACAGGGCTATTTTTACGCAAGAAGGCTACAGGTTTTTTATTCCAGGTGCAAGAATCATCTGCATACTTTAGAGAGAAAACGTGTGAGTTTGCAGTTTTAAAACATTTCACTCATTATACCGAAGAGTTGTGTCTTCGCACATACATACATACATAATCCCACGCCTATTTCTCATTGGGGTAGGCAGAGACAATAGGAAAATTTATTATTATTATTATTTGTTTTTTATCTTATTAATTTGATACAGCTCATCACGGAGTAAAATGTCTAAACGTCTCACAAAAAGGCCACAGCGAAGAATGTGTCAATGTTTATTCAAGTTATTTAACTCAAACGACTAGTTATTTCTAATTACCAATACCCATATCCAATGAACATGTTTCAAGTACCCACTTATGATTCATTAGCAGCCTCATTACCATTGGTTTATGGGTCGTTACTACTGTTTACCTTTACCAGTCAGTGTTCTGGTTTACAAGATCTCGATTATGGATTGCGATCTCGAAACAAAAAGTCAACTAAACTTTTTTATTTCTTCTTTAAGTAGCTTGGCTGCTAGCTTGTTAAGATGGCCACTAAGCTGTATCATTTGAACGTAATGTAACATGATTGTTACAAATTGATCATTCTTTTAACTATCAGTGAGTATCGTATCCGTATCGTATCGTACACGGTTGTTGCGGATGTTCTCCTACTGATATTATTAAATACAAAAGTGTTTGTTGCTTTCTCCTTCTTTCAAGCAGCAACGGTGCATGCAACGGACCGAAATAATTTTTATCATAGCTATAAGTAGTTGGAGAACCGTAAAAGGTAGGTATACAGGCCGCTGTTTATGCGCCTCTTATCCCTGAGGGGGTAGGCAGAGGTATTCCATTACGTGATATACCCACATTTCACGAGATATATTGGGCCCCCAAACGTAATAGGTGGGTGCGCCCATCGCCGGACCGGGTCTATTTACACATGTCTCAGAATTAATTCTGAGACCTGTTTTTTTTTTTTAATTATACGGTAACGACATCATATCACGCTACTTCGGCAATCCCACTGGATACTCGACAATGTAGTACATTGTGCAATACGGAATATGAAACAATTAAAAGAAATATTACCGCAATTTTACGATATTGCTCCAGATTGCTCCACTAATTGCTCCGCTACCTTCAGTAACGCGAACTGTATCTTAAGGAAAATTGTCTTTGTAATTCATAGAGACATGGAAAATTACATTTTGGATTCTAGAATCTAGAGGGATTTCAAAAATATAAATAAAATTGATTTGTAGATACTGTCCGACCGATTTTTTCCGCGTTCACTCCACAGGGATTTGCCCCACATCAAAAGGTATTTCCCCGGCCTACATTCTATTCTTTTTTCGCACCGACAATGATTTTTTTGTTACTGATTCGCGGCCCACTTTACTGTCCTGATTTGTCGTAACTTTTTTGTATATTTGAAAGTTACTACTTAGAACAGTCAGTTTAAGTATAATCATCATCCTAACAGGCACCTGCTAAGCTAATGGTCTTTCCTAACTCATGAGGATGTATGGTCCATTTTCTAAAATAAATAATGGAGTGCTTATTGAAAATTGAAAATTTATTGAACCCGCTTTTTAACGTTTCGAGTCAACGTAACGTAACGTAACGTTTTAACGTAACTCGTATCATGTAAACTCGTGATCAGAGTGCACTAGGCTGGCAGCCAATCAGTGGATCTGACGGTGTTCTATTGACACTCCATCCGAGCTCACTCGTACCTTGAAAACATAGCTAAATACTGCGCAATAAATTTAATGTGTGCCCAATGTGAGGAAAACACACTTTTGAACTAACAATGGACGCGATTCTGCAGACCAGCTAAAATTCCTAATTTTAGGTTAGCCTATCCTTCTCCATAGAATACGGAAGAAAAAGGACAGAAACAAAACATAGATTATAGATGAATGTCAAACATGTAAAATCCAACTAATTTGAACCTTATGGACGTGCTTATCTGTCAGTTTTATCCATGACCTTGTTACATCGTCGCTAAAATTGCTAAACACGTGTATTTGAATAAGATGTGAAGGTTCAATTTTATTATTTTGACATTGTAAATAAACATGGCGCTTATTTCTGTCCCTTTCCTTTTCAAAGCGGTACAAAAGAATAGAGCTAACTTAAAATTAGGAAGTTTAGCTGGTCTCCAGAATCGAGTCCAATAGCTTCTCAATATCAATTTAATTTACGAAACTCCACATTGCTACCCAAGAACACGCTTGGCCACTTAGATAACTATGGGAACTGGATTGCGTGCTCTCAAAGGATCTGGAAAGCTTTGTTCTTCCCCATCAAAAATGATTGGTGTTCCAATTAGAAGTTTCGCCGACACCGCGTTGAATGCTGTTTCTTGGAACTGTGATTCGTCTTAGCGATGTGCCGGGCGCCGGAAATATAAGTTTGCTAAATCATAGCATTTAAATATATTGTATGCTTTTTCAAGACTGTAATCCAGTAAAAAGTTGCTGTGATATTTAGATTGAAATGTTAGGGACACACAAAGAGGCAGGAATATGCTGGTGAAAATTAATATGTTTACGCTTTTTATCCCCAAAGGTGGCGACAGATGTATTGGACGGACCTGTTGGCTCAGTTAGTAGTGACCCTGCGTCCGAGGTCGCGGGTTCGATCCCTGCTCGGGGTCAACTTTTGTGTGCTTTAGATAATTCGCCCATTACACTGTAGATTAATATGTTAATTGTTTTTCGTAATTCTCATAGGAACTATGCTTTATACCTACTTGTGACTTAGCACTGTGGCCTACGTGCCTCAAGTCCTACAAGTACATATTTCACTTTATTTTACTTCAATAGACCCTTGTAATTTACGTCATGAATTTACGTAGAAATACCGTGGTGACGAACTGAAAACGTGGTCTAAAATTAGACATTCTCGTTATACTTAGAATTATCCTCAAGTTACGTTTCAAAAATAAATAAATAATGTACATACCTATTTATTTTATAAAAGGTATAAATACTTGCTATTAATTTATACAAACAATGCAATATTGTTTTTAGGTGTTTGCTTATTTAGATGCTTGTTTAAAAAAATGTGTTTGATGTGGATGGTGAAATCGAATCACAATGTTTTGATGTCGATGTAGGAATATCGATTTAACTTGGAAATCTTGGAATATCGCACAAACATACAGACAGACAGACATACCTACGGAAATTCTAAAAATAGTTGTTTTTGGTTCTATTGATGTTACGAAGAATTTAATAAATATCTACTAACTTACGTACCTACAGAGTTTGGCCACAATTGTGTTATATATATTTTTAAGACGTCTTAAAATCTAAAGACTTTCATGTTCTAAAAATAAACTTTTTGTTACAGGTAATTTCTTCGCGTCAATCATCAAATTGACTGCCTTTGAGAGACAAGGATTTAAGTGAGTGACGTAATAAAATAACATCAGAATCAAAGCTTTGAATATAGATAATTTGGGAGACACAATTCACTTATAGTTATTTAGTTGTAATAGACAGAGCTTCTACACATAAATACATTACATTAAACATTCAGACACGAAATCAACAACATGCCAACATTTGTGAGCATGCTCACCTGGTCGCGAATCTCATACACGTGGCCGGGGGCCGTACAATTAGTTTCCAGAACTCCTTAGATCAAATTCCACATTTTTTAAAATTTTTGAATTTTGTTGTAATCTTAGAATACGCCATACTCTTCATCAATCGGTTTGGTGAAGTATGTGTCCGTTGCCACTTCACTGCTCACATTTCTATGTCGAACTATCAGTTCTCTCTCACAAATAAACTGACGTGAAAGTCAGTTTATTTGACTGTTTGTTACGTTTTCGCACTTAAGCCGGTGGATCAATCTTGATGCATTTTGGAGATAGATTGGACCTTGGAAAAGAACATAAACTTACTTTCATCCCAGAGAAAGAAACCGTTCTCAGGGGACGAGATTATCTAAAGTTCACGCGGAGAGAGAACTGATAGTTCGACATAGAAATGTGAGCAGTGAAGTGGCAACGGATTTATAATATTACTAGCTGTTCTGCGTGGTTTCACCCGCTTAATTCCCGTGGGTATACGGGGATAAAATATAGCCTAAGTTACACCCTGATAATGTACCTTTCAAATCGCTCCAGTAGTTACAGAGCCTATCAATTCAAACCAACAAATCTTTTATCTTTATAATATCTATACATATAATAAAACTCTAACGGGGCCGTGTCTGTACATTAAATATTTTTTGAAAATTTTAACGGTAGTGTATATAGTTATCGATATAGATACCGAAACGCCAATTTTTGGAATTTTTGTCTGTCTGTCTGTCTGTCTGTCTGTCTGGTTGTGCACGCATCACTCAAAAACTACTGGACGGATTTTGATGAAATTTGGTATGGAGATAACTGAGTACCCGGGTCAACATCTAGGGTACTTTTTATTCCAGGAAAATATCTCATTCCCACCGGAAAATATAAAAACTGGTTAAAAAGAGAAATACGTACTACTCCGAAACGATAACACCTAGAAACTTGAAAAATGGTATGAAGGTGTCTGATATGTCATAGAAAATCGGTATGAAGGGATTTTTGGAAATTGAAATGACGGAACGGTATGAAAATGAAATGGAACGGGAATAAACTAAATCCAAGCGGGAAAACGCCGGTGGGCACCCGATATTTGAAATATGATATGTAGGTGTTTTAAATATGTCGTAGGCAACTAATATGAAGGGATTTTCGGAAATTCCCACGGGAATAAACGGAATCCGCGCGGGCAACGCCGCTGGGCATCCGCTAGTGTAAGATATTAGTGTAAGTTAGGATTACGATAACCTCTATGAAATAACGGTTCACAAATTTATCTCCAGCTTAAAATCCCGTAACTCAAACCCCATAACTTAGGTCCTTAAAATAAACGGTTCAGTGACCATAAACATTGCCATTACACCCTATTTATAACGATATAAATGATTCAAAGCACGCAGATCTCTTTGGATGTGTTGCATCAAACGCAAAACAATGCAGTTGTGCAATCTGAACGCACCTACAGTGTTACAACGCTTTGCATTTACAACATCTGAATTTATTATGAGCTCTTATCTAGTTTAATATTAAATAACTAGGAGACCAACGTCACCAGGAACAATCTAGAGGTTAAATAGCCAAAACAGTAGATTTTAGCGATTTCATCCTCCAATGATAGGGTTTGTCGTATTCGAACCCAGCCTTGCTAACGGAAAGCAGACACAACAGGAGATTCGAATGACCTTGATAGATAACTTGGCTGCTAGGCCGGGTATCAAGTTGAAACCGGTACCAGATTTTAAGTTAGACTGTCAACAATACAACACCGTTTACCATTTGATGCAGTAGTTTTTGCTTGATGCCCGTACAAATATACGAACAGACATACATACATTATCTTACGCCTGTTTTGCGTGGCAGAGACGTAAAAAAACCAAAATTGCTTGTTTTGGCTTCTATTCCTGTTAAAATGACCCTGATATTAAGTTTTTGAAATATCTCCCACGTGTACAGACATCGGCGAGTTACCATTTTATAATATGTATATAGATTTTGTGTTTCGACCTCTGTTGCTCACTCAAAATCACTTTCAAATGCTATGATTGAGGGAAACCATTCATTATTTCCATTGCAATAATTCTTGAAGCGTGCGTTTCGTTGCGTGAGCGAATCGCTGCATAATGAGATTGTTACTGAAATGCTTATTCAAATTATACGCTGTTTTGTTAGCTATTACGGTGAATTGTTAATTTGCCCATTGGAATGGAAATAGTTTCATCTGTATTTTGTGTTTCTGTGATAATTCTCCAATGAAGTTAACGAACTGGGGGCCAATTCCACTAAATGTCAGCCATTGGCGAGCCACTGTCATCGAACTATCATTCCATTATGCTGCAACTGGCACTATGACATCTAATTTGTATTCCACTAAAATCATAGTGGCATTACAATGGAATGACTATGAACTATGTTAGGTGTTGCCTACCATATTATAACTATTACTACTATGAGTGTCATTAGTTTTATTTCGGGTTTTCGGCACTAAAATTTTTAGATGATTGATTTTATTTAGGGTACATGTGACATTTTGATAAGTTTTGAAGGAACTTGTGTATTTTTGTGCATAGACTCTGAAGCAGAGCTAAAATCTGAATTTCGTGTCGTGTTTAGGGCTGATGGCTAAATTGCCAATGCCTTGAAATTAGGGAAAAAAAAGCAATCACTGGACAGCGCCATTCCATGGTAGGAATAGTAGAATACCAAAAGTGGTGAACAATGATAGTTGAATGACTGTGAAAACTGACAGTTATCAGAATACGGAAAGTGCCAAATAACACCGTCGAGTGACCATTCCCATGTCATTGTCATCCAACTATCACCGCTGTCATTTAGTAGAATTGGCCCCCTGTTTATTTTCCAATTTCCAGTACCAATTCCTTAAGATCTGCTATCCATAGGGATAGATGGTTTGTTTGGGATTGGGGTTAATTTACACATTATTTAGGTATGTATGTCTTTTCTCTCAAAATGATTTAATCCATAATTGTGATTTTTGTGGGACACGATTTATTAGTCCCAAACTAGGCAGAGTCTGTACTATGAGCACTAAAGATCTGATTAAGTATATTAAACACCCAGACACGAAGCAAACATACGTGTTCATGCAGACAAATATTGGCTCCGGGCTGGAATCGAACCCACGACCGCCGATTCAGAAGGCAAAGTCCCCAAGACTCGACGAAATATTATCATGCGAAAGATATCACTTTTCTAAATTTCCTTTTTACAATAAAAAGCGATTTTACTCTGAATTCAAGATTCTCATAATAAAAGTTTACAATCTTCATCCTGACAAAGAAGCCATCAAATTTCAAGACAGTACTTGTGACGCTTCCTTTCATGTCAAATCGAATTCCACTTAGATTTGTAATTTATGCCAAAGTCCATAAATGTCGCCCTCTGCTGTCCTTTTTAAATCCTCCTCAAAGGAACAAAGCTTGGAAATTGTAAGCATTCCATTGATTCGATGATGATAAAGGAAATTGAATTTTGTTCCGATTGTTGTGGAAAATTATTTGCGTCTGCGACGTTCGAAGATTTTCTTCGGAATATTATTATTTTTGCTTGTGAATTGTATCATGCGTGCTTTAATAATACCTACGATATAATCCTTGGATTTGAATCGTATTGGGTTTCGTAAAATGAGATGTAATACGTTGTTATTTCTCATAAGGAGCTTGTGATTTTATGTACCCAATGATCACAGAGATTAACAAGTTTGACGCCGACAGTTTGCAAATATATGATTGTGTAATGATATCCTAGTGTTACATTTTCTCTCGTGTTAGGAAGGCTCTCTAAACCTTTGGTCTCAGTTTTCGTTAAGTACAATGAAAGTAGTCTGGGTGGCTTGTGAAATCTTGCTATGTACGTGGCCACTATATCCTTACATCTCCCAATACTGACTGGGTTCGCGTAGGAGGTACTCTTACTTCCATAATTATGTGAGGAATTACCAGATCATCATGATGATGAACCCTACGCGACGTATGACTCACTACTATAGTAGATATACAAGTATCAATGCCCTTGCCCCTTCCCCCGTAGTCTTGCTTAGATAACATAACTTTGTTGTTAAAACTTGTGTTGACTTTGTTACTTGTTATAACAAAGCAATCCAGAGAATTATGAAAGCTTTTGTCTATCTGTAATAAGCGTAGTTACAAGACAGCTGCCTCTTCACAATGTAATTTTGCCGATCTGCCTGCCTACGTCGCTTGCGGGTGTTTCAGATTATTGTTTTCCGTTGATGCGAAATAAGGGTCTTAAGAATCTTGCGTTTTCATTTGTTTTGGTGCGAATCATAACGGAATAGAGGGATTACCGAGCTGAAGCAAGGATTCTTCGACTTCTAACGATATCTAAATGTAAAGAGAAAGTTTTATAAGCTACAGAAATATGGTAGTTCTAGTGGATTCAAATTCTTGTAAAGATTTTGTTCTCTTTATCCGACTGACCTAGGAGGGGAGGAGGGTTAAGCTTACCGAGGGTATGTGAGTCTCGTATTATTTAACCCAGCCTGTGACCTTAAAAGGTTGATATATTTGTCTATATTATGTTAGTTGTGAGTGACACAGGGTTGGAAAAAAATTTGCAAACCTGTTCCTTTGTTACCTTTTGACCTTCTAAACGGTTTGTTTGACTTTGAAATGCCAGATGTGGCTGGATGTGGATATCTTGTATCTCCGGAATGTCATTAGCTCCATTTTAAATCTTTTCACGAGAAAACTCATCACATTTTTCCTTCGCTAAAATGGGAGTATTCAGCATAGTTTATATGAGATGAAAAATGGTTTCACTTGGAGTGCATCCTTCAACTATCTATGCCACAAGACCTCACTTTTGGTGATAATAATACTAGATAGCCCTAATATCTGCTTCATTCGCTATTACCTTAAAAAATCTACGCTAGTGAACTGTTTCTCCAAAGTATCTATTGCGTCTAACCCACTTTTGGCTTAACTGTGCCGATTTGTCCTGGAGGACGTATTAAAGACGATCGATCTGGATTAACCGGAAAGTTGAGACTGCCCCGCGTCGGCATTTTAAGTCCTATCAAGAGGCCCGTTTGCAGAGTTTATGAACAGGCTTTATTTGTTACGTTACTAAGCTGTGTCTACGGTTCTGTTTATTTTAAATTCTCCAAAGGGTCAATACATATCATCACTTAAATTAAAGATAGCCTGAGATAGTCCCTTATACATTGCATTTTTTTACATTGGGGTTTGAAAGTCAAAAGACCTTCCATGTCTAATTCAAGATTCTCGGTCATATGTTTTGGTGATGAAACCGTTTTGAGACTTCCATTATTAAAATGCGCTCCCCATCTTTGTATTATGTTAGACTAGAAACATACATTTTACAGAAGCATGAGTCTAGAAATCTTGGTAATGAATTTAATATGATACTTCAGGCAAGCCGTGGACAGAGAGGCAAGGATTTTTCCATTATATGGTACGGTACTCAAAAAAATACAGTAAATCAACTCATCATCTGCAAATTGGATAGCTACAGAAACCACTAAAATGAATATAGATAATGCCTCGCTCAAAATATCATGAAGCTTTTTGCGTTATTGACAACCTGACATCAATCTGCGGTTTTGCGTGCTGTCGTCAACGAAAGTATGTCGTCATTTTGAACCTTATGCCGATGTAGGACCAACAAAGTGCGCAACTATCGTAACCGACTGTTCGGCGATGTCATTACTCTGAATAGCACCAATTTGGGCCGATAGACCACAGCGCTGACGGATGTGACATGACATGCATCAAGATTTTGATGTTGCTATTTTTATGCGGTTTTGGTTTTATTTTTGGTTCGGGTCATGTCCATGTTAATGATGTTAATATCCATCTTTACTTTCTAGAGTGGATCGTATTACAAAATCAAAATCCAAACGGTTGTATTCAATCTAGGGGATCAAGTCATAAGTCATAACACCACTTTTTAAAGTCATTGCAGTTTCTACATCTTCTGAATGTAGAGCTAAGGAGAAGAGGAATACAACTTAAGTGCTGATCTCCACTTGAGCAGGATAGCTTTGTGTCTAATGTAGCGGAAGCTCATTAAGAAAGGAGTGACAGCAGTTCTAATCATGAAGCTTCATAGAATTGTGACCTCAATTTGAGACGAAAGCGACTTCGTTTTGTGGCATGTGTAAAAACACTCCTGTCACGTTTAGATGTTCGAAAAAATATTAGATTGCTGACAAGTGGGTACTATTACTTCCAGCTATGAAATCCTTTGCCAACTTCCTCGGATGTAAGAGTTTATATTTTGTATCAATGTAAACACTTCTAGATTGACCGAAGGGTCATTGTAAATTCACTTTTATTATTTATATCAATTCGACTATGTTTTTTTTATACCTCCGAACTTTTGACTTTGTAAACCGATTTTGATGATTCTTTTTTTTATTATTTGCAAGCTGGTGATTGGTCCCATTTTAATTTCGTCCAGTTCTGATAATGGCATCTATGAGAAAACCCTATAAGTCTTAAATTTGCATTAAGTACTCTCTCACTCAATATAACGCCAACCGATTTCGATGATTCTTTTTTTAAACTCTTTCAAAAAAGGAAGAAGTTCTCCATTTGACTGTATTTTTTGTATAATTATTCGTTTAAGTTAGTTTTTTTACTCTTTAGAGTTCTGTTATTTTTTATTCCAGGTGCTCAACTTCTGAGAAGAAATAAAAAGCCGTTTGAGACATTTTGTGCTCTCTGGCTGGAGTCGTATTGTACTCCTCATTAGTGAGTCCATTGTACGTTTCTTTTTGTATCTCTTGTTTATTACATTACTATCTTTTGCCCGGGACTTTGTATTGAATAAAATGTTTTCCATATCATTCCTTCGAGATGTAATCTCCTTATTAAATTCCTTAACCGTTAATACCTGCTCGTGCTTAGTTTCTGGCCGCTTTGTGATCGCGACATCCACCGTGTGCTAAGACCCTTTTTCTCGGGAACGCGTAGAGGTATCAAGTTGAAATTAATATTAATTAAGTAAGTCTACGGTCCCTTGTAAAAAAAAACACGGGTTGCACTCCGGGAGTGCCGGCAGAAGTGAAAACTTGAGTATCGATTTCGGTGTTACAACACTACTCTCCAACCGTCTTACGGTTTTTCGATCAGTTTTACCCATCCCACAAAAGTGCTCAACGCCGCTAAAGAAGTTTTCACTTCAAAAATCAAGCTTCTAAGTCAACGCAATTAAAAAATTTGGTCGTTAATTCAGCATAAATAAATCAGAACCCAAAGAGTAGGTACTTCACGTTGACCTAGTATCCGGAATTTTTGCTAGAAGCCAGGTGTCACAGCTGAAGTACAGGAAAAAGTCTGAAAATCGTTTGTTTGTAATATATCAAACAAAAATATCTTGTTTTGAGTATGCACACCTTAGGTGCGCCATGTCGTGTTTTTTATTTCTCACATAAAACAAATGAAAATCGCTTAGACCAAAGAAGTGACAACAAAAATCCAATATCAAGCAATATAGGCCGTTATAACCGCAGTGTGCAGTCAACGGTGCACAGTTTTAATGAAAAAGTAATAATCGACTTTATCGTCCGCACCTTATTTATCGACAGTTATCTGCATGGTATTAGGACGCTATAAAAATAAAATACTACCCTGTTATTGAGTAGCCTAGATTGCGGTGCAATGCCCTACCGACAAGTTGTAAACGTACCTAATTCAAACATAACAAAAATAGAGTAGCGGTTGTATAGTGGATCGATATCGACGGTTGAAAGGCTAATTGGTCTAAGCGACATTTTTTGCGATATTGAGTTATATACATATTCGGAATCAGCAAATTTTTCTCCGTCGTTTGAATCAGGTTTCAAATTTTTTTGACATCTTTTTGGCGCTTAGCACCCACAGCAAAACAGGCCTCATTTCTGAGCTCATTGATCTATACGACACAAAATTAGACAAATTTGAGGACTCGATGACTGGTGGTTTCGTCGTTTGGCCTATTTTGCATTAAACCAAAATAATAAGCTATGTCGTTTGGCCCATTTTGCATTCAACTACAATAAAAAAGCGTGTCGCTTGAACCATTTTGCATTAAGTTCTATGAATTAAATAAGTCTCTTGACCCATTTATCCTCTATTAAGGATAATGAGTGATGTCACTTCGGCTTTTTTTACCTAAATATCTCATTAGTGTTATGGCATTTGAAACATTTTGATTCAATTCAATATACGTAAAATTGGCATTTCCATTATTTTATCAAATCGGTTTTAACACATAGGCCGTCCAATAAATTATGAGATTAGCTACTCCTTAGTCGCTTGGGAGTATAAAAAAGTAAAAATTATAAGTTCAATTTATTGCGCGCGCTGTGTAAGTATTCGTTACGAATATCTCACCTACCCGCGCGGACGCGTCAGTCAGCTGTTAACATTACAGGAACTGCGAAACGCTTAGGGTGATATACCACCTTCTTCTATCTTAAGGGTTTGGTTTCCGCACTTAGTCCCTAAATTGGACCATTGTACGTGAGTGAGCCATGGCAGCCGATTATTCCAACCAGCCCACCTCCCTACAGAAGCAGATAAAACTTCCGAGTCTACTCAGGACATCCGCAAAGGATTCTAGTGTTCCAAGAATTTCCTTGCGGATCTGGGCAACAAAGAGATGGTAGTGCATGTGCTCTTCGAGTGCGTTGGGCACTCTAGGAGCACATGCGCTACCATTTCTTCCACCTCGATGCACGCTCAGCATAGAGGGCTGTCAGTGATACCTAAGGTGTGTCGGTGTTTATTCAGTGAGCAGTGTCCGGTGATGGTCCCCGAAACAATTCATAGGCTGTCTCTGTCCAGGCGCTGAAGGCGTTTACTCAGCTCGTGTCCAGGGATGGCATAGCCTCCTTGGATTGCCTACATCCTGGCGTTGAGGTCTACCATTTCTCCGCTTGCATTTGTGTGTATTCCCTAAACCAGTTCGTAAGCTGGTTAAACGGAATGGGTACAATGGGTTCGGGTTCGATGGCCTTCGTGTCAGAACCTCTCCTGGCGAGTTCATCCGCTGCATCGTTTCCACGCCAGCCAGTGACAGTTGAAGTGTCACTGTATTGTGGTTTAGTACCGTAACGTGTTCTAGTGCATGATGGCACTCCAATATCAGTCTCGAAGTGATCTAGTTTTTCTTGAAGGATTGAAGGACTGAGGCACTGTGGAAGAGTATACGGATATGGGTATCCGTGACTTCTCTGGCCTCTCTGACCACACATTCTGCTTGATAGACAGTGTTGAGCATTCCTAGTGGTCTGGATATTCTACTATTTAGATCATCTGAGTAGACTTCAACTCCAGTTCCAATGTTGGTTTTTGATCCATCAGTGTAGATCCTTAGCACTTTTGGACCTGCTGTAAGTTCTACGTTGTAGTGTTTTACGAAACAGTGTATTTTCTGGGTCCTATCGCTCGGTGATGCCATCACCGGGTGTCGCGAGATTGCATCCTCTTTTAAGTTTTTTTTGTGTTTGATTCTGGAATCTCTTTACACCTGCCTGAACGTCACTAGGGATGCTTCTTCCCTTACGACAAGGTGCAGGGGCGGCTACCCCACCATCGCCTGTAGGGCAGCAGTAGGTGATATTAGCATAGGCAAATCTTTGCCTGCGTAACAACTAACAATGACCGGAAAAATGGAAATTTCCGAAGGGGCCCGTCCCAAATATCTCGGTCACAAGATTCTCTCCAGGGTCTTCTGTAGGAATGATGTCAGACTTATTGGCCTGTTCGCCTTGGGTTGTGTGTAATCGGTTTTGCCTGGCTTAGGGATGAAAAGCCATGGTGTGAGGAAATCCACTCCCCATTGCAGTAGGGCAGGGAAGATGCCGTCTAGGCCTGCGGATTTGTAAGGCTTGAAGGCTGTAATTGCCCATTTTATTAGTTCCTCTGTTACTACGGTACGGGCTCTGGACCTTTCTTGGTTATTAGGTATGTGTGATTACTTACTTGCCCATGTATTGTCCTTGGAGAGGCTGCAGTCTAGGAAGTGTGTTTCTAGAAGCAGTTTACTTATTACACGGTCTGATTTAGTGTACTATGTATTGTCTGGGTTTTTCAGCGAGCGAAGGGTGCGGTCTTGATCCGTAAATAGGCTCTTTCTTTTTTTATATAGGTCCATGTCTTCTGGAAGCCTAGAATCTTTGCATCTGTGGAATTGTTTGCGCACCGTTTGCCTGAGCTTACTAAGTTCTGTGTTCCACCAAAAGTTTCCCTTGCTTTTGGTGTTTGAACCTATTTGTTTACAGCAGTCGTGGTACCTATGCTTCTGTTATATACTCTCGGTGTTTTCGAATCATTTGGGCTATCCAGGCACCCAACACCCTTAAACCTAACGGACGGTTTGAGTGCCAGAAGGCGTTTGTATAACCAGGTATGTCGGTTTGGCGTGGGTAGCGTCTAGCTTTGGTCTTTTTTGTGTTAGCTGATAGTGAGAATCGAATCCCCCTATGTTCGGAACAGCAAGGTTCATTAGATACATGCCAGTTAGAGATATGATTCGTTAAGTTTTCTGAATTATTTGTCCGCGAGCTGTGACCCTAGTGGGTTTCGACCCGCGATTTAAGATGTTAAGGTTAGTAGAAAAAAGGTTTATACTATACCACTTTATCTAATACTTTGCTCCAAGACACATTGAATCAACAACTTGAATGATTCCTCTACACAAAAATGTTTTTTTTTATACAAAATATACAAAACACTGTCTAAAATAGTATAAAGTGCCATACCAACCTCAAAAATATCTTATGGACGTTGCTGAATTATGATGGCCTAAGCATCAATATCTACTATAATCTAGTAAGGGTTCATTTTGTTTCATCCTGCAGTCCCTCTAATGGGCATCTGTATCAAACTACTTCACTCTGGTGCAACACCATCATGTTGCTTCGGCTCATAGGGCATATTCTTCTGTCAGATGACTTGGCACTAGATTCATTTTCTCTCGTATTATATTATTCTAGGTCGATGCTTGAGCCAGTTTACTTTCAGCTATTTTATTTACGGTAGGCATTTGAACCATTTTGCCTTTCTCAAAAAAATACTAAATTTGATGCATTTTGGGCTAACCAACATAAATTTTCTAAAATAATACACAATTTTCAACAGTAGTAACTAAAAAAACTTCCTAACTTAATTAGGGATATACTGTATTAAATAAATAAAAGTCTATCAAATAGTTGCTTTTTTATGATTTTTTTTTCAAAAAAAAAAACTTTGAACCGTCCTCCTGCAAGTTTTACAAAATGTCGCTTAGATCAAATAGCCTTTCAACCGTCGATATGAAACGTCAATCCAAGTCCATTTGTGAAAGTTATTGCTTCGAAAAATGTTGCACGTAAAATTCACAAGTTCAAGTTTAAATTGTAGACTGTAGTCTTAATACTTGAATTGATTCATGAACACTGAACAGGTGTTAAAGGATGTATAGACTATATTGCATTGAAACGAGTTTATGCGCGCGTTCACGCAGATAACTTAGCAAATGTTAAACTTAAAGCAACCTTCCATGTGTAATCTGAATGCTTTCTAGGTTAAACACGAGGCCTGGTTCTTGGCTTAGCGGATCTGTCCAGATAAACAGCTAGGGTTGTCAGTTCATATTTATCTACCTTGCTCCAGTTTCAAAGTATGTATTGCCAGTGTCGGAGATTGTAAATGTGTCTACCCGACTAATGAAAAACTAAAAGGAAGGGCTATGTTTGTAGAGACATCTGTAGGTGTCTACCCGACTAATGAAAAACTAAAAGGAAGGGCTATGTTTGTAGAGACATCTGTAGCTTCTACATAGAATTATCTAAAGCGCCGTAGGCAAGCAAAGTGCGCGACCTCAGTAGACTTCCGTTGGGTCGCGACCGATCGCAGCCGCGCGCGATTGATCAACAATTTTGAACAATCAAAGACATGCAATAGTACTATAAATGATGACGTCACAAAGTCAGTCCACATACATTTTTGTTCACAGCTCATAAAAAGTTACTCATTTAGTAGTTACTAGGCAGTAGAATACCCTATACCTAGCTTAGATTTCATCTTTGTTTTTCCCAGTAGAAGTTGCTTTTGTAACTGTGAATGCAAATGGTACTATCTGAGCTCGATGATTCCTAGTAACTACAAAACCATTATTATTTTCTAAGTAATTTCTGTATCAGGAATATAACTCGTTTCAGATGTCACTGACTTTAAAGGCGGCACGGCAACTATAGTTACTTTCAACAATTTTCTATATTTTGCATTTCCTCGAAACCTCTGGATGAAATGTATCAAGGAAATGTTCTTCTAATGACACCGTCACTATTTAGCCTAATAGCATCTATACCAATCCGCGGTGGACTTGTGGGACTTCTTTATTCTTCTTCTTCTTAATACAACGCGTAACAGAATAAGCGCAAGTCCTCATTTATCAGAATAAAATTCATGTTTTTAATACATACAATAATAATTATAAAACACATAATATTAACAAACTAAACTAAATTCCTCATACACCCATATTAGTGTATTAATATAAAAAACACCGGCCAAGTGCGAGTCGGACTCGCGCACCGAGGGTTCCGTACAACCTTGCAAATTTATGGTTTTCGTAATTTTTCCTTTATCTATGCTATAAGACGTTGCTTCGTACCAAATTTCAAGATTCTGAGTTCAGGGGAAGCACCCTGTAGGTTTTGATTCCCTTGCAAGTGTCGAAAATTTGCGGCATAAACGGCTGTATCTTTTGATTGCGTTGGCTTAGAAGTTTGATTTTTTCACAGCTTCAAGGGACAGTAGACCTGAGTAATTGATATAAATTTCAGCTTCATACCTCCACGCGTTCCTGAGAAAAAGGGTCTTGACAGACGGACGGACAGACGGACAACAAAGTGATCCTATAAGGGTTCCGTTTTTTCCTTTTGAGGTACGGAACCCTAAAAATATGATGTCTTCATACTTTAGTTATGTCTAACCAAATTTCTTGAATAAAGAGCAATAATAGTACGATTTCCACAGGTAGCAGTAAATTCGGCTATTCCATTTTTTGGAAAAAATATTAAAAATAGTTGAAATTCATTAAGTAGTCGATACTAAAGAAACTAATTTCAGGAATTGCGCTTATTCTGTTACATATTGTATAGGTTGATATATACATATGTGCAATATCCCTTTCACATTAATTGGTGTCACATAAAATCTTTTTAATGATATATTGTAACATACTTGACGTACGCCGTATAGCTGTATCTTAGCAGTACATAGTAAGGGTCGTTACGATACATCCAGTGACGTAACCAGCCTCCTATGACCCGGTGCGAGCTTCCTATAACTGCGACCTTGAAAATGTTCTATTATTATCTGACAATAAGATAGAAGTATGACTACAAAAAAGTCGTCAAAATGGGAAAGTCGGCAAAAAGGGCAGTAGGTACCCAAATGGACCATGTCTATAAAAATAAATCTCTCATCCAAAAAACGAAATCTTTGTATAAGTAAAGGTAGTTTTGACCGACATATTAATAATAACGTCAGTTGTGTACTGATAGTAGGCCACGCCTACACCATGCTACGATTTTCTGCGCCCCTCGGCTCTTGTGATTGGGCACCTCGTCTGCTTGCAAAAAAAAAAAGTTTACTTATGTGAGAAAAAAATATATCAGTTGTGTACACTGTTGGTAGTAGGGAACGTCCACACTATGTTTTGGGATAACTATCGCACCATGCATGAACCAGGTCTGGTCATTTCTGCGCCCCCCGGCTCTGCGCCTAGGCACCGCTGGCGCCGGCCCACTTACGGCACTGGATAAATATGACCTCAAAGCTACACACTCTTATATACGAAAGTCTAAAAGCGATACTAACCTCTTAAAACCTGCGGCGAGTACCGTAAGTGTTTACGCGCAGACCGTTTTACGATTTCATATACGAATCACAGTGCTCGTTGGATTTATCGCTCGGGTAATACGACGCTCACTATAAAACGTAGTCCATTAAAATAATTAAACCGTTCAGCTGGTGGATTTGTTGACAGCTGATTGATTGTGTTGCGATTGTTAAGGAGCGTGGAAAATGAGACGGTAGATAGTAGAGATGCCACGAATAGTGATTTTGCCGCGAAAACTGGGGCCTTAATGGGGGCGATTCTGATTTACACCGACTAAACTTATTTTAGTTCAGTCCTGTCTTTGTCTTACCTCAAAACAAGAAAAGGGATAGGAGGTAACGTACCGAATTTAGTCCTGTCAGAGGCTGTATTTTAGTCGTGACTTCTTAACTTATGCACTAAACACGTTATGAAATGCCTTACATGACATGACTAATTTTAATTTGACAGGACTAAATATCTCTCGTCTTTTTTCTTTTCTAGGAGAAAGAAAATGACAGGAATAAACTAAAATTAATTGAATCGCTGTAAAGCAGAATCGAACCCAATGTCTATTTATAATTGTAATCGTCTTTATTTGACATTTGTTAAGCGATCAGTGCTTACTCTTCTTTCACTGGATGTATTGACAGATGTACGGAAGAAGCAACGTATGTCAAAATGAAGACGATTGCGATTATAATTGTAAATAGACAACAAGGCCCCTGATCCGGCCATTCTCTTGGCCGAATATGAGTTGCTGATTTTCATTTGTAGTTATACATTTTGCGGGCAGAGGGACGTATTTGTTTCATTTGCGAGTTAATCTTGTTACGACAATATTTCCCGCAATGGAATACGCCTAAAAAAAGTTTTCGGATAAAATTATAACCTGATCTATTTTTTGCGTGACCAACACACTGCGATGAATGTTTTATAAATAGATTACCTAGTAACTCCGAGGTTGTATACAAAATATAATTAAACAGAAACTATAGTTTCCTTAAAATTAAAAGTAGGTACAAAATATTACAAAAAATATATTTTCTGAATCTTTTCAGATTTAACGCAAATAGAGATTAATATATAAACAACCATCGTACGCGTCGAATTGAGAACCTCCTTTTATGAAGTCGATTAAAATCGCCTCATTACGTGCAACTTAAGCCATAAAGTTCAAATCTACCACTCTATTAAGCGGTATAAACGCAATCAAGTTATATAAATTCGAAAAGCAGTAAAGCCTGAGTTCTCCGAGCTTTACGGGATCCACAGATGCGCCTGCGTCGCTGTAACGGTGCGCCATTAATTGATCCGGCTAAACGATGTCGACGAGTAATGCTTCCACCACACCTATGCGGTGAAGCGCTCCGTTCGATCGAAAAAAACGCGCGTTTTAAAAACCGTTGTTTTATTACTTTCCAACTGAAGCTGCGATCGGCAGCGTAAAGAATATTTTTTTAAACCTTGAAATGTCTGAGGTTTCTGAAAGAGAAATATATACACAAAGTGTCATTGAAAATGGAATGTATCTTAATGTTTTAGAAGTTCTACGAGCTTTTTCTTTGAAAGTTATGTCACCTGTCAAATATACCTACTTGACATATCTCCGACGTTTTCGGCAATCTACGATTATTTATTTAACTAACAATTCTTGTATATTATATTTCATATCTTGTACACAGCTCTAATTATTTAGATAAAGTTTTGCTTTTTAAGGTTTAAAAAACGCAACTTTATATGACAATAAAGTAGGTACTAGCTGCTAGTAATCTTTAGTTAAAATTTTGTAATAGCAGAAAAAGTGAGTGCCTATTTATACCAAAGAGATTAAAATATAATAGGACATAGAGGGGACAAAGCGAGGAAAATTTGAAGCCAAAAGTTATTCCAAGTGGAATAAGTCTAGTACAATTTCGAACGAATGACAGCTCGCGTTCATACTAACTGACATGACGCTTTAGCTTCAAAAATGCTTCAAAGTTTTATATGAAAATATTTCCAATGCCCCCTCTATGTCCTATTATATTTTAATCTCTTTGATTTATACAGACGCAGAATCAATATGTTTTATACAGGGTGTCACATTTCAGTTTACTGAAAGTTTGTTGAACTTCGAGCGTTGAAGTAGCGCAGGTGTGGCCAGAGTTTACCAAGTTTACCGGCTAAACCGTGTCGACAAGCTTAACGGGAACACTTTGTTCTTAGCGTTGCGGTAACAATACTATGCTTTTTGCTTACATGTTATTGTTGGATGGGAATTCGTAACGGGTTTCGTCATCTCGTATTCGGTTTGATATTCAAGTGTTGTAATGATTTTTGCTGTTGTAAATATCCAAGGTTTTTCTCGCTGCAATTATAATGCAGAACGAATTTGAGTCAGTTACATAGTAATTTGGTACTAAGTATGTTAAATTTGTTGTCGCTATAATCGGGCTTAACTGTGGGTTTTGGGTCGTCGATCAACAGTCTTAAGATCCTTCCGAAGCACAGAAGATCTTGTAGCATATACTTCTATCCTCTAAACATCAAATTTTAACCATTCCATATCACAACATGAATATAATGTTATAAACATTTTTTTTGCTAATTTACCTACCTGTTGGATAGCTATTAAACATCGGATGTAAAGTCACTTATCATAAAAATAAAATAAACAAATGCCTGTGAATAAATTTTAGGCGAATGAAGTTACAAACTTGCAAGCAATCTACTACGCCTTGAGGCATCCAATAACTTAAATAATGACACAGCATCAATAAACAGGACAGTCTTGGATAATTGGTCATTAAAAGCTGCTTGCCTTACATAAACAAATCTTAATGCATTTGTATCACGTATTCACAGCACATGTACCTACATTTGCAATTCATTGGGAAGCATGATGCACAGGTAATGCGTTGTAAGGTTTTATTATGGGACAGAAGAGTAGCAATACATAAAAAAGACCCACGCCTTTTATCCCCGAGGGGGTAGGCAGAGGTACTCCATTTCTGGAAATACCCACTTTTCACCAGAATATTCGACCCCTAAACGTGATAAGTGGTGAGCCCATCCGGGTTCTGTTACACATGCCTCAGAATTAATTCTGAGAACTGCAGGTTTCCTCACGATGTTTTCCTTAACCGTCGAGCTAGTGATAAATATGTACGTAAGTTTTTGAAAAACTCATGTACATGCCAGGATTCGAACCCAAGCCTCACTGAGTTTCGGCCGGCTCTTTAACCGTAAGGCTATATCACTGCTCTCGTACTTTTAAATATACATTACACTGTTATTCTATTCACAGTATTCATTCATATACAGGTAGGCAATTGACGTCATGAAATGTTCAAATTTCCTAAAAGAAATATTATTTCTAAAGAAATTACCCTTGCTTATTCGTAGTTAGGGTTGTCACCTCTGCGTCAGCGGAATTGACCCAGATCTAAAGTTTTCCGTAGCGACTCCGTCTTTTGTTAAGTCTTAACGAAATGTTTGAAGCCTTATTGGGTTTCATTGTTTAAAAAAACTGGGATTGTTTTATAGCTACTACGAGTTCTGTTGCAAAAATTATGGTTTATCCGCAAAGAGATTTAAATACTAGGGCATAGAGGGGACAAAGCCCGAAAAATTTGAAGTCAAAACTTATTCCACAGTGGAATAACTTGAATAAGCCGTCCGACTCGTTCGTATCTCGCCAAAATAAATAAATATGCCGAGATGCGCCTTGCTAGGTTGCAAATCACGCTACGGCAAAACGCCTGGAAGGGATTTTAGTTTATTTTCGTAAGTATTTTTCATATTTACTCAGAAAAAAGAACAAAATTAGTAATTTTCTTATATTCGTTCTAGAACATTCTGCTGATATTGTAAATTAACGCCCTCTGCTGTTGAGTAGCTTATACCACTACTTCACTACTAATTAGTGATGTGGTGCTGTTTATCGACTTTTGTTATCGATATTTATTTATTAGGTAGAAAATATAGGCACACTGTTTTTAAGAATACAAACAGTTTAATAAATAATTTAAGGTACTTAGAGACTGGCGGCTCCGTTTGTTGTCAAGGAAGACCGCGATCTCGTGTGACAACGTTTTTAGCTAGGGACCGTCAAAACTTAAAACACTAGGTGGCCCGATAGATGTGTCCGGGAGTGTAGTAGGTATAATTGAAATTGATTTTGTTGTATATACCTTTACTTTGTCAATAAACTGATATTATCGATACCTTGGTATGAAATAGTAACATCCCTTTTAATCAGCGTGACCTCTACCGGTCGATAGCTGAAACAACTTCTAATTGTTTGAATACTTGTTTCAGCTATTGAAATCTAGATACCAGCACTGACGCTTAGGCTTCAAAGTTTTGTATGAAAATATTCCCAATGCCCCCTCTATGCCATAGTATTTAAATCTCTTTGTTTATCCGTAACTGTGCAGTGTACGATTAGGTACCACACGAATTGTGATCGCTTTTTTTAATTTATTGCGAGAATATGGATTACTAGCGGTTCTGCGCGGTTTCACCCGCGTATTTCCCGTTCCCGTGGAAATACGGGAATAAAATATAACATATATTACTCTAGTCAAAGAATTTTTAAAATCCGTCCAATAGTTTTTGAGTTTATTCGTAACAAAGATACAAATCTTTCCTCTTTATAATATTACTAGCGATTCGCCCCGGCCTCGCACGGGTGCAATGCTAATACTAAAACCTTCCTCTTGGATCACTATCTATCAAAAAAACCGCATCAAAATACGTTGCGTAGTTTTAAAGATTTAAGCATACATAGGGACATAGAGAGTCCCTATGTCCCTATGTATGTATGTCCCTATTAGGGACATAGGGATATAGGGACAGAGAAAGCGACTTTGTTTTATGCTATGTAGTGATAGTGAAGCATAGATATAAAAATAAAGCAGGTTTGTATTTGTATCGTGTGTTCTTGATATCGTGAACGAATGTACATACAAAAAATAGGAATAATATATTCACATCGCACTTAGACAAATTGCATGACATCTTCAAACTTGGTGGCAACCCTATCTTTATTGGGACTTCATGCCCCTGAACACTTCGTATGTAATCTCGGGAGGGCGCAATGAGATTCGTGCACAATTTCCCCGGCAAAACGTTTTTTTTCCGCCGCCATATTGTTTTCTCTTTGAATTACTTTTGCGACTTGAATCTGCGTAATTCGTCTTAGGGGAAATCTCGGTTATATTAAAATACGTCTTTCCCCCAGGAATTTCAGTAATTATTAGCTTTTGCCTACGACTTCGATCGTTTCGATATAAAAAGTACAAACTTGACAAACTTTAGCGTTTATAGTATTTGTTGGGTAAAACTGTTTCCATTTGAAATATTAAAAGTTTTGCCTATTATATTTAGGAGACGAATTTTCACACAATTTCTAATGTCGAATAATGCATTTGTAGAATGTATACTAAGCAAAGACGTTTAAAGAATAAGTTTCTCTATGATTTTCTTCCAACCTCTTTGGTACTGAGTAAGTATATAGTATTTCATCGAGGAAAATATAAATCTTAGCAATGGTATTCAATTCAGTTAATATACCTTGTCAGTGGAACTGTGGATTAAGCTTGTGTATAGCAAAAGACAATACAGCAATAATACTACTTAATAATAAGACTCGTATTTATCCTTAAGTTATAGTTTCCAAATTAAAATTAGTCTCCAATTTTACTAGTCGAGACGATAAGTTAGAACACTACAAGGCCTCAATTATTTCTTCCTGTTAATTAAACAGCCTGGTTGCTATATCTACTATCGTCTTACGTGCCTTCCCTGACATCCAGCGGATTAGCTCCCCAGTTAATTGCCTATTCAGTTAAAATTTAGGTCAAGTAGTCAATAAAATAAACATTAAGTTAATGTCTAACGTGCCTATTGCCTTCTTCCCGAGGTGTACTAAAGTAATTGGTTAGTAAAAGTTACTCGTAGCTGTTTATGACAGGTGAGGGCTAAGGAAAAAATACGCTGTAAATTTTTTTAATACCTTGAAACCGACTTCAATCTTCAACTTATATGGTTTTCTCATGGATGCCGTTGTCAGAACTGGACGAAATTAAAATGGGACCAGTCTGGAAGCACCAGCTTTCAAATAAAAAAACAATGATCCAAATCGGTTCACCCAGTCGAAAGTTCTGAGGTAACAAACATAAAAAAAAGACAGACGAATTGATAACCTCCTCCTTTTTGAAGTCCTTTTAAAGAGTAAAAACCTACTTCAACTTATACAACGCGTAACCGAAAAAGCGCAATTCCTCATACACCCCAATTAGTATATTAACATGAAAAATATATGATGCAATTGAACTTTAGTTGTGTCTAACCAATTTTCATAAATATCGATCAATAATAGCACGATTTCCATAGATAGCACTGAATGCTATGATAATTCATTTTTCGGAAAAATTTTACACATTAAAAATAGCTAAAATCGATTAAGTAGTCGATACTGAACAAACTAATTTCAGGAATTGCGCTTATTCTGTTACATATTGTACAGTTTTCAATTAGTATAGTTTTATTGTATAGTATTGGGACCTCCGGTTACCTCACTCACTCAACGAAATGCAATGCATTGCTTTACGCTGGTTTTCTGTGAGGTCGTGGTATCACTCCGGTCGAGCCGGCCCAAGCGTGCCGAAGCATGGCTCTCCCACGTAAAACGAACTTTGAAATATCTTGTGTTTATACAATGCCTGTTTGGTTACAGAAATTTCAGGCTTCTAGTTTTATCCACAACAAAGTTATAGGGGGTCGATTTGTGCTCGACTTGGCGGGGGCACTGCCTTGCCCCCAGATATTATTATGTTCCTTTAAAAGAAATCTGCCTGAGCAACGCTGCTGTATCTTGTATAGGTACAAATAAGAGAAAACGTTCCCACTGACTGACTGATTAAAGCATAGCCTTAAACTCTACCTGCGGGCGTATTCACGGAGATTCGATACTCGATATCGGAAAATCTGTCGAATCCTTATGTCAAATATGACATCTGTGTATAGCCCATCTCGAAAGCTTTCGACAGATTTTCCGATTCAGAGTCGAATATCGAGTATCGAATCATTTCATCATTCATTTAGAACGTTGAACTACGGGCTAGTTCAAGTTAAGTAACGAAATACAGACACAATAGGATTATCTATTGCCCTTGAGCGACCATTGGACGATGCTTTACTTTTTTCTTCTTGTTCTGTACTCCTCTCTGTTAATTGTGTTTAGTTTGTGTATTATTCAAGTAAATAAAGTGTTTTCTATTCTATTCTTTTATTATAAACTAGCGACCCGCCCCGACTTCGCACGGGTGCAATGCTTATACTAAAACCTTCCTTTTGAATCACTCTATCTATTAAAACCGCATCAAAATCCGTTGCGTAGTTTTAAAGATTTAAGCATACATAGGGATATAGGGACAGAGAAAGCTACTTTGTTTTATATTATGTAGTGATTGTCATCCTGCATGTCACACCTTGCTATGCATATTAACCATAGGTACCTTAGCAAACAAACAGCTTCCCCTTTAAGTATTCAGTTATTCAGCCATCCAGTGTTTTTCAGTTTGGCATAAATTAAATATAAATTTCATTTAAATTTAAGTTGGAAACTCTGGCATTAACGCGTTTTGCTTGTTTCATCATAACTTTAGCTCCAATGGCGGTTTTCACTTTCGTATTATAAATAACAAACTCAGTTTTCACATAAAGTTGTTTGGATATATTTTGCTGTATATTTACAGAGCGTGCATCTATTGTGTTAGTTGAAACAACAACTGCATAACATGGTCAAATACAATTTGTTGAGTTCAGCAAAGCAGAGCTCACTCGAAAGTGATTGTTTTCAGTTGCATTTGTTCTTACGCAGATTCTTATTAATCTTGACATGTCGGAATCAGAGTGTATCATAAGTGAAACGATACCCTTTCGCTAGTTACTAAAGTATACAATATGTAACAGAATAACAGCAATTCCTGAAATTAGTTTGTTCAGTATGTAGTCGATACTGAATACCATCTACCTCTCCGCGGTGGGACTTCTTTATTCGTCTACTTCTTATACAATATGTAACAGAATAAACGAAATTCCTGGAATTAGTTTGTTCAGTATCGAACTTAATCGATTTCAGCTATTTTTAATGTGTTCAATTTCTCCGTAAAATGAATCAGCATAGCAAAATTTTGTGTGACCTATGTAAATCGTACTATTTTACCCTTTATTTAAGAAAATTCGTAAGACACAACTCAAGTACGAAGGCATCATATTTTTTTATATATTAATGTACCTACTAATTGGGTTGTTTGAGCAATTGCGCTTATTCTGTGACGCGTTGTATATAATAATAGTAGACCGCGATGGTAACTACATTCTTCAGAAAATGTGAGGCAGTGGTTCACTATTGTGTTAATTGTTAACATTTCTTGATAAATGCCATTCCGATTTTTAAATTACTTTATTTTACCTAGGCTATCTAGCTGATCCCGAAATTTCCCGATCCCGTAATAACATTATAGCCCAAATTACTCCCACAAAAGTAAGCTTTAAATAGGTGAGAGAACTTTTAAAATCGGTCCAGCAGTTTCGCAGACTATTAATTACAAACCAACTTCAAAAACCAAATCTTTCTTCAGTAATAATGAAGACAAAAAGATTGTTTTTTCCTTCCTCAAGTTTTTGCACACTAGACGTTCTGACAAATATCGGTCAATTGAATTTTACTGGAAAATCAGCGAACCGCAAACCACAACTATTGTTCAACATTAATTACGCGGGGTGTTATCAGAATAAAGTAGTTCACATATTAATAGTTGTAGCACATATGATAAATTTAAACCAAATGTGTGTTATGTGATACAATTATTGCACATATTATTATATATCACTGAGTTGGCACACCATGTTTCGCGTAGGGATGGGAACCACTACACTGACATTTGCTACCTAAATCTATACTAATATTATAAAGAGGAAAGATTTAAAAAATCTCAAGCCTTTTATCGACGAAGGGGTAGGCAGAGGTATTCCATTATTGGATATACCCACATTTCACGAGATATATTGGACCCCTAAACATGATAGGTGGTGAGCCCATCGCCGAACCGGGTCTATTTACACATGTCTCAGAATTAATTCTGAGACCTGCGGGTTTCCTCACGATGTTTTCCTTCACCGTCGAGCTAGTGATAAATATGTACGTAAGTTTTTGAAAAACTCATTAGTACATGCCAGGATTCGAACCCGAGCCTGACTGATTTTCGGCCGGCTCTTTAACCGTAAGGCTATCACTGCTCTCTACATTTTTATACATTGTATATTGTCGCATTAGCCGCGCGCGTCAGTCGCACGCGATCGATCGCGCGCGTCTGCGATCAGCCGCGGCCCACGGAAGTCTACCTTTAAGGGCATGCTTCCGAGTGGCACGACTCTAGTACACGCCTCCACTCACGTCGATGTCATAATATGTCGTTCGACACTCGTGAGTCACGTGACACACGAAGTTCCGAGTAGGCCTAAGTGTTCTAGTAAAAATTGCTTTAGGTACTAGTTGTGGCAAAGGTTTTTCTCGGAATAACGTCGTCATATACTGAAAGAAAGGTAAGGAAAATGAATGGATATTTGGTTGATGAAAGGCGCTTAACGAGACAAATATGCAAGGGTGTTGTGAGTGGGCGAGACGGTAAGGCGATACTCGTAGGTACATTACCAACTCGGCGAAGTACTGAAGAAAAGCCAGATAGTACCCGAAACCAACGAGCCGTGGGTCGTTTCATGGATGTGGATGAAACCATCATTATTGGGCTTATTTTATAAACTTATTTTAGTTTAGTCCTGTCATTTTCTTTCTCCTAGAAAAGAAAAGAGACGAGAGGTATTTAGTCCTGTCAAATTAAAATTAGTCCTGTCAACTGAGGCATGCTTAGCAATTTTAGCGACGATGTAAAAAGGTGATGGATAAAAGTGACAGATAAGCACGTTCATAAGGTTCAAATTAGTTGGTTTTTACATGTTTGACATTACTCTTCAATCTATGGTTTGTTTCTCTCCTTTTTCTACCGTATTTTATGGCGAAGGATAGGCTAACTTAAAATTAGAAATTTTAGCTGGTCTGCGGATCCGAGTCCATTGTCTATTTATAATTGTAATCGTAATCGGCTTTATTTGACGTTTGTTACGCGACGATTTCTGTTTGGTGTGCTTAAAATCATTTTATTACATTTCTCATGTTATATGCGTACGTATATTATGAATTTTAATATCTGATTCTTTACCCTAACTTAATATTAACCAGAACTTTATAGTTGAAAGCATACTGTAACAAATAAAAAAACCGGCCAAGTGCGAGTCGGACTCGCGCACCGAGGGTTCCGTACAACCTTGCAAATTTATGGTTTTCGTAATTTTTCCTTTATCTATGCTATAAGACGTTGCTTCGTACCAAATTTCAAGATTCTGAGTTCACGGGAAGCACCCTGTAGGTTTTGATTCCCTTGCAAGTGTCGAAAATTTGCGGCATAAACGGCTGTATCTTTTGATTGCGTTGGCTTAGAAGTTTGATTTTTTCACAGCTTCAAGGGACAGTAGACCTGAGTAATTGATATAAATTTCAGCTTCATACCTCCACGCGTTCCTGAGAAAAAGGGTCTTGACAGACGGACGGACGGACGGACAGACGGACAACAAAGTGATCCTATAAGGGTTCCGTTTTTTCCTTTTGAGGTACGGAACCCTAAAAAGTACTATGTATACTTACGAGGTACTTCACGTAGGTTTATGTAGTCGCTTTTAATGTTATATGCCTTTGAGTAAATTCTTGTTACGAGTAAGTTGTTAAATGTTACGCATTTTGTAATTCCCTGGAAAGTTTTTACTTTAAAAGTCTGATTAAATTTATTTACGTTCTTTAATTTTTCCACGTATTCAGTTTGTAAGTAACCACTATCATCATCAACCCGTAACAGCCCACTGCTGAGCTAAGGGTCTTTCCTCCATACGAGGAAGTATGGGCTTTAATCTCTCACGCGAGCCCACCGCGGATTGTAAGTAATGTTTCTTATGAAATGAAAATAATGCTATCTTAATAGTTAAACCAACTTAAAAAGGAGAAGGTTTCTCAAATTCGACCGTATGTATGTATGTTCGCGGATAACTTCGTCGTTTATGAACCGTTTTGATGATTTGATTCTTTTTTTTGGTTGGAAAGATGATATCCCAACGGTGGTATCATGATAAGGAAACCAGGATCTGATAATAGCATCCCAGAGAAATCGAGGGGCACCTTCGGAAATCTTAGTGGCGACTAGTGGTTTTTTACTGTTTTTAGTTTCCTGTTTGAAGTCGTTTTTTTTTTGTTAAAAATTATTATTTCTACATCTTGAAACACCATCTCAAGATTCTAGCACATAACATTTTAAAAGAACATAACTCAACAGTCAATTGTGTTGTGATATACAATCCACCAAATTGTTATTTTAAAAATGAAATTAGGATCAAACACACGGGCCTATAGTCTCAGTTGGTTTAGTAGTGACCCGGCCTTCTGAGTGAGGTGTCGGGTTAATTTCCCGCTCGGAGCCAACATGAACATGTCTGTTGGCTTCGTATCTGGGTGATTAATATTTATTTAATCAAGTTCATCAGTTGTTTACCCATTGTACATACCCTAAATTTAATTTTATGTTTTCAATTTTAGAATTAGACCTACATTCTGTATATTCACGATGTTAACGAAGTATAAACTGGGTACCATAAATGCAAATAAAAAATTATTTTAATAAAATATTATTATTATATAATATATTATTATATAATAAATATTATTATTATAATATAATAAAATATTATTTTACCCTCTCGGGTAAAATAATATAACAAAGTAAACAAGAAAGTAGAAGTTTATGTTATTAATTGTGGCGTTAAGGGCAGTCTCGTGTAGCAAGAAGTAGGTCGAGCGAACTAATCTATCGCGCCCACTCTTATTAGAGGGACACAGGAGACTTGTAGGGTTGCTAAAAACGGGTTGTCGACTATATATCGAAAGAAACCCTGAAATAGACTGCTAGTATTATAACAATGCTCTGGCATTAAATAATCGCCTGGTCCTAGTTGTATCGTTCGAGGGCGTATATTATTATGTGTGTTTACGGAGGAATTGTGCATTGTATTTACGGTTTTATACATGGTCTAAAAGAGGTACCTAGTTATAATTCTAGACCTATCTTACACTGATGGTATTTACACGCCCTAGGTGTATACTCTAGCATACTCGTAGCGTCATTTGCGGTCCACTAATAAACCCGTAAAGGGGGCTTCCGTCAACTACGTAAGGCGTTTATGGAGGAGAGTTATGAATCTCACATGGGGGAGAGGAGGAACATCCCTAATCTTAACGGGATGAACAAAATACAGCATCGCCGCCGCCGGTGAGAGCTCTTTCTTTCTCAGATTAATTTATCGTCGACAGGGTAGCGTAGCACAAAACATAATTCTTGCTGGTAGTAATAAATTGCCGAATATTAGAACGGGCTTAAAACAACACAGATTATTAAATTTAAATATTGTTTATCTTTATCCAAATGGGCGGCAAAGGGATCAAAGCCCCTGCGGCCATGTGTTTTGTGATTACCACTAAGCGTTTATATGTTATTGTTTTTAGATAAATGGTTCTGTTTCATAGTCCTTCTCTCTGTAATCTTTAACACTTTCATAGTAAAATTATATCTAACTTTATAGAATTTCAATAAGAATTATTTGTACACCACATTAAGCTGGTTGTTAATACCTAATCTGCAAAAATATTATAAGACCTAAAATATGTCTACCTTTTTACCACAAATACATGATTGATTTATTGTTTGATTGACTGAAGTGACTACTCGATGCAATACGACAGTATCCATCTTATCTATTTTATTCACGCTTAACACATGCTACCCGAAATATACTTTTTTTTTTACGAAATATTCCTCCGCATTCTTGCCAAGAAGCAACCAATGCCTAAACTACTTCGTAACCAGTTATCACCAGTACAGTGTTCATTGGTTTATTATTATGACATTGACGGCTGATTAGGGAAGGAAAAATCCGGTCCATAAAACATGGTCTATCCAATCAGTCCGATTTATCGAATGACAAGTTATTTTCCTGTAGGTTCTATTACTGCCATAATGCGCCTCCAATAACGAGAAAAGGGTAAGATAATGATGATGTAGCACTAGTTAGAAGATAAGTGCTAAAAAGGTTGTAAAGGTGTAAATATCAAAGAGATTGATTATAACCAGATGCCTTAAGGTAGGTCCCAGTGTAGGACGCCCTCTGGCAAGATGGAGCGACGATCTTCGAAATGTAAATGGGAAATGAGAAGAGCCGAGGACAGGTCTCAGTGGCTCGTCTTGCTAGAGACCTACGTCCAGCAGTGGACAGTTATAGGTAATGATGATACCATTACTTAAAACAACAACCCCTGCTATTTATACCCTCAATCTGCATGTTGGCATGTAACTTCCAAGTACTACTATCTGGTTGCTAGAAATTTTGGCTAGCAGACCTTTTGATACTGGAATCTCGATATTTTTAGTCCGGACGTAATAGGATATTAGACTTTTTGGCATGCTAAGCGTTTCATATATTGCGAGCCGGAATGGTTTTATGATCGTGTGAAGGACAGTCAGAAGAAAAAACAAAAATCCGACTAAAATGCACAGAAATCATTTTCGAGCTAAGACATTTTTGACCGAAATGGTGATCTAACTAGCATGATCATGCAAAATATAACGAGCAGCTAATTATTTTGTAAAGGGCGATGGAATTCATTAGCTAACTTTGCGTAGGCAGATAGCTCTGCGCTATTGAACACTCTGTATGCGGGTAGGTAGGTACTATATTAATGAAATGGTGTGTGTATCCGGATAGCAAGCATAATAGGGCTTCTCCTGACGATCTCACTCCACAGCGTATTATATAGAAACCTCAATAGAAACTTATCAATAGGTACATCTGTATTTAGCCGCCAATATTCAGATTTCTGCTACAAAAGATTTGAAGAATTACTTACTACATATTAGAATAGAATGTTCTGTACTCGAAATAATTTTCCAATAAAATTGTCAACTGGTACATATGAGGTATTACCCGACCTCAATGAGGACTATACGTTTATGCTGTTTGGGGTAGTCAGAAGTAAAAAATCATTTACTTTCTTTAGGTACACTTAGAAACGTCAATAGTCTAATAACAGGGCACTTTAAACTCTTCAATGAAGATTGGCTAAATGTAAACAGCAGCCCATCTCCACCGATATGCTGGTTTCAAATGCAGTACCCCGAGAAAAACCAGCAAGAAAGAAGTAGAGAGACTATAGGTTTCTGAGGTCCAAAGGCGTCTTCAAAGAGCTGATACCTACCGTCTGAGATGAGTCCTTTTATCCCCGAGGGGGTAAGCACAGATTTGAACCCAAGCCTTACGCATGAGAAGCGGACTCCTTTAAGAACAGAACTATAGCCTTTAGGTCTAGGTCCTATGTATCTGAATGACCGGAGTATCAAAATGTTATCAAAATCCTCTGGTGTGCTTTGTTACCTATAAACAATGTGAAAACCTAACAGTCTGCGGCAGTAAGCAAACATGACCAAAACGAAACACAGAACATTGTACACAATATTTTACTACACCACGTTAAGTCCTTGGCAAAATGCAAACTAGTCAACATCCGACCACATTTGAGCTCGGTGATAAATTCTCTCGGGCAAAGTTGGAGCTACGAGAGAAATTCAATGGCTGGAGTGTCACTTTAGATAGTGAACATGCCGTATGTAGGTCAACACGCTTATTCTGATTATTCTCCCTTTGCTAAGCTACGAGTATCAAGGTGCCGAGAAATGTTTTAAAATTATTTGTGGCTATAAATATATATTTTAGTAGTGCGTAGTGCGAGTCTAACTTCTAAGGCGTTGGCAATAAGAACGTTACAAATACCAATGTGTCAAGCTCCACGTCCTCTTAACCAGAAGTTAGGGCAATACCAAGTAGCCAGTCAGTCAGTAAATTTTATAATAGCTATTGACATGCTTTGATTCTATTCAGTCCAAAAAGTGTGCAAAAGTCTGTAAAGATCTAATAAGATTCTCGATTGTACTAAAATTTATTTATATCTTTTATTTATTTTTAGTACCTACGTCCATAAACCTTCGTTGTTTATTTATTTATTTAACTTCATGTACCAAGGAAATGTACACATGGCTGGTTTATACACAGTTTAGTTAAATTGGTCAGTAGATTAAAATTGCTTCTATAAACGGGTATATATATGAAAATACCAAACTTCATAGTAATCAAGCTACTCGTATATTCATCTTCTGATTAGTTTAAGTAAACAGTGTGCAAACCAGCCATTATGCAAACCATCTCATATAGAAACGTATTTCTCTTAAAAATTTAAGCGCAGTAGTCTAACCTTCGTATACTCCTTCAAGATAGTGGGTTATGAGAAAATCAATAAGGCTTCTAGATTATTCGGAATAAGGCCGTGTACACCAAGGAGACTTCTACGCATAATGAATAATATGCAGATTGAGACTGCAGGCTGTAGTACTATTGAAGTATTTCTGTTCCCTTGACTCCTTCGAATTTTTGGACTCTACTTTTACTTTAAATATTTAACATATAATAATAATAATAATCTTTATTGCTTTCTTGTTGTACAAAAAAAAGGTCTATATTATGATCTTTCACAATAGTTTGGAAGTTATTTGACAAATGTTGGCGAGCGGGAACCGAACCCGCGACCTCCATCTCAAAGGGGCTCGTTTCTGGCTTCGAAAAAACCCTTAAATGGAAAAATAGAGTACAGGGTAATAAAGCTCCCATATTTGCATAAAAAAGAAATCTTTTTTGCGCAATTCTATTTTTAACTTCAAAGGCAACGGGTATAATACGAGTTTTTTCCAGCTATACTAATATTATAAAGAGGAAAGATTTGTATTTTTGGGTATATAGAGAAATTAATTCCTCTGCCTACCCCCTCGGGGATATAAGGCGTGAGATTTTTATTTTTGTTCGTTTGTTACAAATAAACTCAAAAACTACTGGACCTATTTTAAAAATTCTTTCACCAATGGAAAGCTAGATGATCTCTGAGTAACACAGGCTCCACAAGAACAGAAACTACGAAGACTAGAAGATCTCTAGAATGTTCTTAATTCTTCCAAATACCTACTAATCCAATTTAGAAATTTCCCGTACTCTTACAAAAGCCTGTAGTTTGATGTTGGTGACCCGTAAATCAAGAAACGAAAGGTGGCAACCCTAATCGTAGACCGTAAAATTCGTGTTAAGCATCTACCACATTTTTATGCTCATATATATTTATCTTTTATCCTGTTACGCTCTGCTATAAAGTCATTCAAGCCCTTCTGCGTATTTCCCCACAATATGCACGGATTCATGAATGAATGATTTATGAATGAACGGAATAGTTTATCAGCCAAGAATAGCGAGCGTGAGACTCGCGGCCGTTGGAGCTGTTCCAAAATCTCACTCATTCAATAAAATATAAGAAAACAAAAGGTTTTATCGTTTTTGAGTTGACGACCTCGCTCTCCGGTTTCTAGGGCAATTTAATTATGAACCCTGGATGCTAAAGTATTGATTCTAACTCTGCGCTGCTTTCATGTCATATTGAATGGATGCGCCTCGCCTGTTTCTCATGTTTAAAGTAAAATAAAAATAAGCTCACGCCTTTTAATAGGCACTTTTCACATATTCTTTGGACCCCTAAACCTGATAGGTGGTGAGACCATCTCCGGACCGGGTCTGTTACACATGGCTCAGAATCTACGCTCAGAATTAATTCTGGGACCTGCGGGTTTCCTCACGGTGTTTTCCTCCTCCGTCGAGCTAGTGATAAATATGTACGTAAGTTTAGAAAAACTCATTTTTACATGCCAGTATTTGAACCCCAGCCTCACTGATTTTCATCATGTGAAGCAGGCTCTTCAACCGTAATGCTATCACTGCTGTCTTTTGTTTTTTTCTCTTGTTTCTAATCTTCTATTACTTATCAATTGCTAGCTGATGCCCGGGACTCCGCTCGGAACTTTAGTGTTTTTCTGGGTTAAAAGCCTTTCCTCAAAATGTTAAATAAGTATCGTCCAGCCTTTTTATCCAGATCAGTCCACTGGCATAGTATTATTCCATCAATAAATGCTTGTGGAAATTCGAAGTCATCGGAATTGGTTTTAACTGCTCTAATAATAACATCAAGCAAGGATGCAAGTGAGGATATTCTTCCAAAATTTACGTAGATTTTAAGTTAATTTTCGTAACCCCGCCCCCTTATGGCCGCCCAACTATCAACATACTATATTTACCCACGTAAAATATTGTAAGTACCTAATACGTTTTTATTAGTACTTAGTTTCTTTATTAATCTTACTAGCTTTTACCCGTGGCTTCGCTGGCGCAAGTTTAATTTACCCCCTTAGGGGTTGAATTTTGCAAAATCCTTTCTTAGTGAATGTCTACACTGTATAAGCAATCTATGTGCAAAATTTCAAGTTTCTAGACCCAGCGGTTTAGGCTGTGCGTTGATACATCACCAATCAGTCAGTCAGTTTATCATTTTATATATATATAGAAGATTAGGTATACATCGAGCCTAACAAATATTCAATAGGTAAGACATCTTAAAACTTGAAGTATTTGTATACTGAAGAAATAGCGTGTTCCCAACTAATATCGCTCATTCAACCACACTTTATGGCTTCGTAAATGGGCTGAACTAATCCAATCTCGATCATTCAATAAGACCGTTAGAGCATCCATTCACTCAGCTACATTCAATAACGTGGGTGTGCGCTTCGACTCAAATTAGTTCTGTGGGGGTTGTAGGGATGGCGATTCTTTAAAAAAGATTAAACTGATGATTTCACTAGAATGAAAACGTGTAACTGAATATTAGTTAAAAGGAAGCTGATTTATGTATGCTCACGCCTTTTATTTCAAGGGAGTAGGTAGAGGTATTCTATTTCTGAAAATACGCACACGTTTCACCAGTACGTATATTATTTGGACCCCTAAACGTGATTCGTGGTGAAACCATCGACAGATTGGGGTGTTGTTACCCATGCCTCAAAGTACGAGTAAATTCTGGGACCTGCTTCCTTACGATGTTTTCTTTCACCGTCGATATGTAAATATTTTTGTGAATGTGTGGAGTTAGTCTATTTTTAACCGACTTCAAAAAGGTGGAGGTTATCAATTCGTCTTTTTTTTATGTTTGTTACCTCAGAATTTTCGACTGGGTGAACCGATTTGGATGATTCTTTTTTTATTTGAAAGCTGGTGCTTCCAGATTGGTCCCATTTTAATTTCGTCCAGTTCTGACAACGGCATCCATGAGAAAACCATATAAGTTGAAGATTGAAGTCGGTTTTTTTACTCTTTAGAGTGGTTATTCTTTAAAAATTAACATTGAAAGTGTAATCTAGGTATATACGTAATTAAGCTAAAAATTCGTTGCGTTGATACATTAATAATTTTAAGGTTCTAGTCCATACTTCAGAGGAAATACTCATAGCGCAGCAGTCAGCTGTTAATGCTATTAGAACTGTTACAGGATTATGATAGTTTCATACCTATATCGAAATAAAAAAATTATAAATATTCTGATCTTTATTTACCAGCATCATATAGGTAACAACGTAATTGCGACTGAACCATTATATTATGTTTGTCATTTTTTTTTGTACTGGAGTTCCGCAAAACTCGGAACAAACATGTTCTTAGTTTTTTCAACAGGGGAATAGCATAGTTTCTACCAAAAGTCAGACGAGATAAATCGTGGGTGGTCGCTAGAACATCACATTTCTAATATAGACAATAAACACTTTCGTATCCAATCTCGGAAGCCATTGCTACATTGATTTGATTGCTTAACCGCCAACGCCAAAATTACACCCAGACACGTATTGTGTGTCTGACACGCTTCCTTTTATGTATCACGTGACACAGATTCGATTGCAATCATGACTCATAGTTTGAACCAGACATAACCAAATAACCCTTCGTAGTAAACTGTAAGCTACAGCTTACAGTTTACTAGTTACCCGCCTGGGCGGGTTAACTACCAAAAACAGCATTAGCACGAAGGTTAGCATGGGACAGAAGGTCGGTCGGAAATCATGGATAAAATTTTGCGTTTAAAATTTGTATTTGTCTAAAGGCTGGTGGATAATACTGACTTAAATAGTACTAATCTATTTATAATTGTAATCGCAGTAGTATTCATTTTGACATACGTTGCTTCTTCCGTACGTCTGTCAATACAGCCAGTGAAAGAAGAGCAAGCACTGATCGCGTAACAAATTTCAATTAAAGACGACTACAATTATAAATAGACGATAAGGCCCCTGCACCATAAGGTTCCTGGTCAAAATGACCATTTCGTATTTATATTAGACCTAATTAGTATCGAGAACTGACCAGTTTATATCTATGATACATTTCAAATAAGTTACCAATTAATCTCAGTTGTAGATGTGTTGGATAGTAAAACTTAAGCGCCAGTTACTAAACAATGGGGTAGTTGACATCATCGAAATTGAATTGTGATTCATTAAATTCATAAAAAAGATTATTCCAAAACACCTTTAAACATGTATTTTAGTTTTGACTATGTAGGTAGGACACTACCCTATTCTGAGGCGATCGTATCTGTGTAACTTTGTAAAAGACACTCTGGTTAGCACTGTTGAGTGCGATCAGTCAGTGGATCCTTGGTGTTAGAAGGCACTATAAACCGTTAGTCCTGGTTTTGATTGTGCTTACGTACAGAGATTGTGTACCTTGGGTGTCTTAAATGTTCTGCACGTCATTAGTTACGAAGTGGTGATGAATAGATGAATGTTTATCTGTTGAGCATCGCTCGGTTCCAATGCGCACCCGTAACAATTAAAAATCAATTGTGTTCTGAGAATTGGTTTGAGAGGTTAAACGGTTCTCGCTGTCTCAGATTTCTCTACAACTTAAAAATTACAACGATATTTTCATAATGTCATGCCAGTGGGTGTAGGCTATTACTGCATGTGGGATGAGAAAGTGAATTATGATTATGCCCACGATTACGTTTGGTCAAATTACGTCCAAAAGTGGACCAATTTTGAGATTGTCCAACAGCTTTTTTGAGAAATTGCTTGAGATTACTTTTCATTGTAAATAAAATGTAATAGGTATAGTTCAGAAATTGTTGCTTTCAAAATAATGTGCTGTTACACTATATGGCGTACTTTTATACTTAAAACTTTAAGTAGGCAACTTCCGCAAAGCCAATCGAGAGACAATAAGCTGTTCTATAAGTGCACTTATAGACAGACAGACATTTTCATACATTCGAGGCCACTTTAGAGCCTTGCTTCTCCATCATATTATTAAAATGAGATCTGAGGTGACTATCCACAGTATGGATGAAGGAGGTATGCAGCGATATATTTACGAGTATACCAGAACTGCCCATTTAACGAAAAACAACAAATATAGCATCAAAATCTATTGAAATTCCGACTCAGGCCCGTATTACCGAAAGATCCTCATCATATTACAGAAAGCAACAACACTCTTGAGGATGTCAGAAAGAGATGCCGCTATATGAGTCGCGTAAAGCTGTTCCCTTCTAATTGTTCGCAAGTAGAGTTTCTTGCTTGAAAATAATCAAGTAATACGGGCCTGATACATATTCTGTTGTCTAAACGGCTTGTCTGTATATACCTAAGTCTTTTTGGCCTTTTGGGCCTTCTCCATCCATGAGATGAATGATCACCATCAGATCTCACTCTAATAATACTGAGACGAATCAACCCACTCAAAGTGCCCTTCAATGCATGAATATCAGCTGGTTCCGTGCTTCTTCAATGTTTTTTAGTTTTGTCACGTTTAGAGGTCCGAAAAATCATCATCATTAGCCTATATTTGTCCCCTGCTCTGCTGAACATAGGCCTCCTCTAATGAGCGCCATAGCGCCCTGTCCTTAGCTCGACGCATCCAGCATTTGCCTGCAGCCTTTCGTTCATCGTTATCCCATATAAAGAAAAATATACTGGTCAAAAGTATTTCCAGGATCGGAATACATCTGCCCACCCATTTTCATTTCAATATAAAATATCCAATTATATTTAGGGTTCCGTACCTCAAAAGGAAAAAACGGAACCCTTATAGGATCACTTTGTTGTCCGTCCGTCCGTCCGTCTGTCAAGACCCTTTTTCTCAGGAACGCGTGGAGGTATGAAGCTGAAATTTATATCAATTACTCAGGTCTACTGTCCCTTGAAGCTGTGAAAAAATCAAACTTCTAAGCCAACGCAATCAAAAGATACAGCCGTTTATGCCGCAAATTTTCGACACTTGCAAGGGAATCAAAACCTACAGGGTGCTTCCCGTGAACTCAGAATCTTGAAATTTGGTACGAAGCAACGTCTTATAGCATAGATAAAGGAAAAATTACGAAAACCATAAATTTGCAAGGTTGTACGGAACCCTCGGTGCGCGAGTCCGACTCGCACTTGGCCGGTTTTTTTTTTACATAAAGTGGATGTCGCCATAGGCCACATCAAGACCCGTCGGCAACGTTGATAAAGCACCAATCCAAAGTATCGACTTGACATTTTTAATTAAAACTTTTCCGATGGACTCTTTAATTAATTACGTTACGAGATAAAAGTTGAGTAGGAAACGTTGCAAGATGGCCGATAGATAAACATAGCATGTGAGCTAAATATTAAAAACTAATTTTCTCGATGCGCAAGGAGATACTACCAGACATCTCATCTTTTCATTTTCTTAAAAAAGAAAGGTACCTACAGCACGGCCGTTTTAACTTGACAGCTCTGAAGTTGCGCAAATGGCTGCGCAGTAACATTTTTTAGCGACCATATGGCGGTAGGAGGGGGATTTGCGCAGGCGAAGCCTATGTTCAGAGAAGCAAAGTTAAAACGGCCGTACTGTACGTGTAGGTAAAATTTTTGATTCATTTGTAAACAATTGTCGTATGTAGGTAGGATGATAATACAATAATTTGGTATCGTCGAGCTGGAGGTGGAAAATGGAACTCCTCAATGGCGTAGTAAGCCCCTCGAGTTTACGCTCATTTGATCTGTTTCGACGAGTGAGACACTCCACACTTGGTTTTGACGGTCTCATTTTTACATATACATTCTACTGCGTTACTTAGAAAAGCGTGTTTGTAGTTTTTTAACTATATTTTTAAATTGAGTGAAGCATTACACCTTTACAATCACTATGAAAGCACATAATTCGAAAATAACATTTTGATTTTACTATAACAAAGCTGTTCTAGACCATAGAATATGTTCTGTGAAGATTTCTAGAAAAAAATTTGGTCTCCAATCCCCCTAACGCAGACTTCTTGATCAATAAATTATACACAAACCCGCGATACAGACCTTGGCATTTTCCATTAGGTACGCATTTAGTAGTTTTAAATGCAGAGTACAAAGACTGAAAAATAATATCAGATATATTACTAACTAGCGACCCGCCCCGACTTCCCACGGGTACAATGCTTATACTAAAAACTTCCTCTTGAATCACTGTCTCTGTTAAAAAACCGCATCAAAATCCGTTGCGTAGTTTTAAAGATTTAAGCATACATAGGGATATAGGGACAAAGAAAGCGATTATACCTATTCTTTTAAAAAAGGGTTAATATATATGATGTGGTTGTGCTATAATAAATAAATAAATAAAGATACGTACCTACGTAATTTTATCATTATTGTTACAAAAGTGCCTTTTATAGGTGAAAACTTTTTAACAACAACAAGCTTTCCGCTCAAAAGCTTTCGATAATGAGTGCCTGAAACAGAATGGAAATTAATTTCATATTTCATCTCAAAAATGTTTCACAACAGCTGCTGATTTTGCGGGCGCTAGCATTGGCAAAAGTTCTGATGTTTACGGGACTTTTGAATATTCATATCAAGTGTTTGTTATTTCTTTTTATCCTTCATATACAGCTGTGTCGCAAATTATTTTATTGGGATAATTTATTGTGGGATAGTTCATATGGGGTTTCTTTTGCGACAAGACTATTTTAGAATCAAATATGTCACTAAGTAGGGTGGGCAGAGACAATAGACCGCCACATAGTACGTACTTGCCAGATTTTCTTGGTGTACTGCATTGGTACCACCAACCTACTGGTAGAGATAGGCGGAGCAGGCTAGGCTTACATTCAGCCTACCTCCATGGACGAGTTTAGGTTTAAACAGAGGTATTTCATTTCGGGATATACCGAATTTTTACAAAAATATTCAACCCCCCCAAACGTGATAGGTGGTGAGCCCATCGCCGGACCGGGTCTGCAACACATGCCTCAGAATTAATTCTGAGACTTGAGGGTTTCCTCACGATGTTTTTCTTCACCATTGAGCTAGTGTGCGTACGTAAGTTTATATTATGTACGTAAGTTTTGAAAAAGTCGTTGGTACATGCCAGGATTTGAACCCGAGCCTCACTGTTTATCATCATGAGAAGCGGAGTCTTTGTCCCGTCACATTGTCATAATCCCTTGGGATTGGGACACATAAATTTGAACAACACTATTTAATGGACAGTGTAATCAGTTTGTACAGGGTTGGACATGTTTGTCCAACCAGGCCCTCCCAGCGGATATCGAAAATTAATTCCATTAATTGCATAATGTGCTCGAGCCAAATCGATTGACATTCGGGAGGGGCGGACGGACCAATCACGATCGAGAGATTCTACTAATTGTATCGCCATCAACATTTTACCGTTATTGTTTTAAAAGCGGAGGCTTACTCAATTAAAATTTATCGGAAAAGCCAACTATATAAAATTAAATTATTGTTTCGTTGGTTTGGTTGGTCCAAGCTTCAGCTGGTCTGAGGGACTGGCAGTTCTGTGTTTAAACAACCAGTCTGTAACATTAGGTATAAAGTAACAGTATTAGGTATTTTAGTTTCGCTTCCTTCGTACTATGAAGTCCTTATAAAGTGTAATACAATAACTAGCTTTATTTAAACTTATTTTACACGTTGCGAAGGTGATGCTGAATGAATATGAAGCGTATATAATTTTCTGGACAGCAATCATTCATTCTTTTACATCATTGCAGTCAATCAGTCAATCCTATTGTGTCTAGATTCCGTTAGCTGCCGGTTTCAGCAGGAATCAAAAATGTCTTGGTAGATCTGTGCAATGCTCGTACTATGATCGTTTTTAAAAAGGTTAGCTATCTAAAGAAGAAACCAATCTTCTGGGTAATATGCCACACTGTTCCTTTCTGAAGGGATTTAAGTACCTAAATATTGTACAAAATATAATTCATTCTCTTGATTCCATAATCGATGTAAAACCACATTTCTTTTAGAAGTGTATATTTTTGAGCTGTTAAAGCTTTGTAACAGAATTCCGCAAACCATTGAATCACAAAGAGACCGCAAAACAAAACATTATTCGATCAGTCATGAAAGTAAAATGTTTTATCGAGAATACTTTCAATTACCTACGCAAAGTTATTAACTTGTTATAAAGTCTTTTCCAGGAAAAAAGTGAGCTGTGATATTTTTTCCTGTTAAGCTCCAATGAATGACATCTGATTCCGATACAATTATCTATTGTGAATTAAAGAGAGACATAATAGATAAAAGTATAAACTTCCGGAGATAAGATTAGTCTGTAAAATTCTTATCTATTCTGGTTTAGGTACTTCTCTACCGCAGAGATACAATACAATACAATAGAATAACTCTTTATTGTACACCAAAAACAACACAATATGGATACCAACATTAACTAAAGTACAATGGGCGGTCTTATCGCTTTTTGCGATCTCTTCCAGATAACCTTATGATGGATGAAACTGAGAGATTAGAACTAGGGTAGACGGTGCACAGGGTGCACTATATAATATTGAACATACTCTTACATACTATAACATAAATAAATATATACATATTATAACATAAATAGAGCAGAAAATTAATTCACCTCAATGCTTGCAAGATAGTGAGCGTTCAGTCGAGTTTTAAAAATGTGAATCGATTCAGCACTTCTGACAAACAGGGGTAATGCGTTCCATAGCAGAACAGCCTGAACGGTGAATGAGTTACTGTAAAATTCTGTTGTATTACGAGGAAATTGTAAAAGATAATTTCGAGACTCTCGCAAAGACCGGTCGGTGGATTCGCCCTGACGTTTAAAAAGAACTTTTAAGTAGGGGGGGTAGAAGGAATAAACAGCACAGAGTAAAGCAGGGAGAGAATGTGAACATTCCGGAGAAGACGAATTGGAAGCCACTTGAGCTGAGAACGAAAATGAGAAACATGGTCATACTTGCGTAGCCCAAATATAAAACGAATGCAGAAATTTTGGAGACGCTCAAGTTTATTTAGTTGGGATTCGGACATATCGAGATATCTGGCATCGGCATAGTCTAAAATTGGCAGAAGGAGTGATTGAGCAAGTACAATTGCAGTGGCAGTGGGTAGGAAGTTGCGTAGCCTCCTGAGAGATACCGCGTCTGTCAGTATGAATATCCGCTAAAACTTAAACCACGCAACGGATTTTGATGCGGTTTTCACTAATAGAAAGAGCGATAAACGAGAAAGGTTTTTGTTTATCATATAAACCGAAGCGAAGCGAGGGCGGGTCGCTAGTAATATTATTAAGAGGGTTGTAGGTTCTTTGCAAGTACTGATAGGATTCTAAAAATTCTTCGCTCCTATAGACTGCAGCTACAAAGCGTACCAAAGGTGCTTATGAACAATGCAAAATCGTATTGTGTCTGCATTCCGTTACTTGACGTCTCTCCCTCTCTCTCTTATTGTCGCGAATATAGGGGGGGGGGGGCGGGCGTTAGTCATACTAATATTATAATCGCAAAAGTTTGTGAGAATAGAGATTGTCTGTCACTCTTTCATCAAAAAAAGACTGAACCCATTATGATGAAAATTTATAGCCCATAAATCAGAATAACACATAGGCTACATTTCATCTTGGAACGCAAACGAAGCGAACATAAGCTAGTAGATTATAATATTTGTTTTCTATTTGTTTCAGCACCCTGGTCCCATGGAAGATATTCCGGGAGGAACTCAACAACGTGCACCCCATATCCTCAGGGTTGGAGACGATGGCGCTGAAAACCACCATAGATCTGACCTGCAACGACTTCATATCAAATTTCGAGTTTGATGTGTTCACTAGGTAAGGCTGTTCTAACTTTGAGTTTGTTGTTTTCATTTCACTAAGTCTAGCTGTCTATCAAGTTTGAGTTTGATGTGTGATTCAAAGCAGCCCCCTAGCTAAGATGCATAGCACTAAGGAAAGTGCTATGCAGACGTGGGAGAGCCATGCTTCGGCACGCTTGGGCCGGCTCGACCGGAGTGATACCACGACCTCACAGAAAACCAGCGTAAAGCAATGCATTGCATTTCGTTGAGTGAGTGAGGTAACCGGAGGACCTTATCCCCCCTCCCCCTCCCCTCCCCCTACTCCCACCTCAAAGGTCGGCAACGCAGTTGTGACTCTTGAGTTGCAGGTGTCCATGGGCGACGGACGTCACTTACCATCAGGTGACCCGTCTGCTCGTTTGCCCCCTTTTTTTAACATAAAAAAAAGTGAATGAGTTTATAGATTGACATAAGTAGATACTCGCTAACGTTAGCGCTATGCATTTCGGCAAGGGTATTACTCAAGAATATTGATTTTTACGATGTGGCGCGACCATAGAAACGATCTAAACATAATTTTAAACAAAAAAAAAACTACTTCAAACAGGATACTAAAAAAAGTACTACTAGTCTCCACTACGATTTTCGAAGGTGCCCCTCGATTTCTCTGGGATGCCATCATCACATCCTGGTTTCCTTATCTTGACACCACCGTTGGGATATCACTTTTCCAACAAAAAATAATCATAAAAATCAGTTCATAAACGACGAAGTTATCCGCTAAAACAAATAAAAATAATAGTTGAGAAACCTCCTTTTTTGAAGTCGGCTTAAAAGACTTTATGAAACAGTCGTCAACTGTACTGATAGACTCACCCTTTCACCTTTAGGGGTACAATATTTTGACAAAACAAAGACGGGCCTGTTGGCTCCGTTGGTAGTGACCCTGCCTTCTGAGTCGGAAGTCGCGGGTTCGATCCCCGCTCGAGGCCAACATTTGTGTGCATGAACATGTGTGTTGGTTTCGTGTCTGGTCGTTGTTTATCAGTTGTTTAGTACCCATAGTAGAGGCCCCTGCCTGCTTTGGGACTAAATAACCGTGTGTGACTTGTGTCCCAAATTTATTATTATTACTTATTTTCGGTGATTTCAGGTTATTCCAGCCGTGGAGCACTTTACTCCGCAATTGGCAACTGCTCGCTGTGACGCACCCTGGATACGTCGCGTTCCTCACCTACGACGAGGTTAAGGCGAGGCTGCAGAAGTACATACACAAGGCCGGCAGTTACGTGTTCAGGTGAGTCGATGGGAATCAGAATAGTATATTACATACCTAGGGAAGACAAATAAGAAATGTCTCAAATCTAAGAAGAGATTTAATTGTTGACCGAGGCGAAGCCAAAGTCCTCTTGGAGGCGGAAAGCGGCAACTTCGGTTAGCGCAGCGGTTACCGTTTTCCGGCCCGAGATATGAAAAATAAACATTTTTAATTATAAATTTTACAGATTATCGTGTACACGGCTCGGGCAATGGGCGATAGGCTACGTGACGGCGGACGGTGAGATCCTGCAGACCATTCCTCAGAACAAGAGCTTGGTGCAGGCACTGCTCGACGGATACAGGGAGGGCTTGTGAGTACACGGATAAGGAAATGGACGAGTTTAGTGTGCGTTGTTTATATTGACATTTCAAAGTGTATTTTTATACCTACTGAAATAAAAGAATTTTGAGTTTGAGTTTGACTGGCATGTTTACAGTACTCACGGATGCAATGTTTTTATAAATCTATATCTACGAGTATACTTAATACTAATATTATAAAGAGGAAGGATTTGTATTTTTGTATGTTTGTTAAGAATAAACTCAAAAACTACTAGACCTATTTTAAAAATTCTTTCACCAATGGAAATCTAGAATATCCCTGAGTAAAATATACTATATTTTATTCCCGTATTCCTACGGGAACGGGAGCTACGCCGGTGAAACCTCGCAGAACCGCTAGTAAAGAATAAAAAAAATAATATCACGCCTTTTATCCCCAAGGCAGAGGTATTATATTTCAGGAAATGCCCACATTTCATTATTATAATCTTTGGATCCCTTAACGTGATAGGTGGTAAGCCCATCGCCGGACCGGGTCTGTTACACCTGCCTCATAATTAATTCTGGGACCTGCGGGTTTCCACAGTTTTCCTTCACCGTCGAGCTAGTAATAAATATGTAAGTAAGTTTTAGAAAAACTCTTTGGCACATGCCAGGATTCGAACCCGACACCTCACGCATGAGATGCCGGCTCTTCAACCGCTGGGCTATCTGTTTTTATAACGTATGCTTTAACATTTGTGAGTGATTACGTGTAATGTCTACCCTAGTTCTATTCTATGAGTTTCATCCATCCCAAGGTTCCCTGGAAGAGTTCGTAAAAGCGATAAGACTGCCCATTTACTGTAGGTATCCTATTTTATTTGTTCATAACTTGGTCGCAGTTTGATAGAACCGTAACAACAATTCTACATCTACACTGGTTATTTCCGAGGACAATTTTACGAAGCTGTCAAAAATGTTTATCCGGTTTAATATTTATACCCTATTTTCACAGTTATTTATACCCGGATGGACGGGACATGAACCCGGATCTGAGCAGCGCCATCATATCGCCGGCTGAGGATCACATCACGGTCACACAGGAGCAGTACGAACTTTACTGTGAAATGGGTACGTACGGGTCCTTTTAAATTAAGTGAAAAGAAAGGGCAGATCAAGTAACAAACAAGATTTTTTTTTATTTCTCCGGGCGGAAAGCGGCTTTCGGCCCGCTGTGCTAAACAAAGTTGCCGCTTTCCGCATCCGTCAAAAATAAAAAAAAGTATGCACTCCTCGGGAAGTAAATAAGAAAGCCTCAGATCACATGTTTGTAGACATCGGCTTCGCCTCGGTCGACAATTACATGTGATTTACTTTCCTAGATGTGTAATATACTATTGCATTGATTTTATTTTTCACACGCTACTTTGCTAGATAACATCGATTAGTGACATGTTCCTAAGGGAAAAAGAGAACCTTTTCCAGACTTGAATTTATATTTTCATATCTTAATGTGAGATAAAGAATCCTCAGCTTATATACTAATAAATTATATATAAGCCTACATTAATTACAGGTATTTTCACATAAGTTTGTCGGTTCGGTCAGAGATTTCTAAAAATGACCGAGTCCACTGTCAAAATGAACTTAATTTAAATAGTTACTGGGGCGATTCTGCTTTACACCGACTAAACTTATTTTGGACAGGACGTCTTTGTCTTATCTCAAAAAAAGAAAAGGGATAGAAGATACCCTACCGAATTTAGTCCTGTCAGAGGCTGTATTTTAGTCGTGACTTCTTTACTTACGCACTGAACACTTTATGAAATCCCTTACTTGACAGAACTAATTTTAATTTGACAGGACTAGATATCTCTCGTCTCTTTTCTTTTCTAGGAGAAAGAAAATGACATCAGTAAACTATAATAAGTTTTGTCGCTGTAAAGCAGAATCTGCACCATTGAGCTCATAACAACTTTCTCCGTTGTGTATTACAGGAAGTACGTTCCAGCTCTGCAAGATATGTGCGGAAAACGACAAGGACATAAGGATAGAACCGTGCGGGCACTTGTTGTGTACACCATGTCTTACTGCGTGGCAGATTGTAAGTTTTCTTCATTCGTTTACTAGCTTTTGCATTGTCTAACGTCGTTTCTTTTCGGCAGTCTTGTTGATACAAAATTCTATGCAATAGCTTTACCGCGGCAGTCCCCGAGTGCCACACGTCTTTTTTTAGTCCCTTTGGTCAATTTTAACTACCTATAAGCAAAGAGATAATCACTGAGGCTCGGGTTCGAATCTTGGCACGTACAGTCAAGAGCACGCTAAGCTTGGCACTTTGGACTGTGAACCGGCCCTGTATTCTATGGCGCTCAGTATAAATCAGAGCTCAGCTTAAACTGGTAGTGTAAACTTGACATGCTCTTGATTGTACCAATGAGTTTTTCAAAACAATCAGCTTGACGGTGAAGTAAAATATTGTGAAACCCGCGGGTCCCAGAATTAATTCTGAGGCATGTGTTACAGATCTGGTCACCACTTATCACGTTTAGGGGTCGAATATACCCGGGAAAAGTAGGTATTTCCAGAAATGGAATACCTCTGCATACCCCCTCGGGGATAAAAGGTGTGAGATTATTTGTTTGTTATTTTTAGATTTTTGGGTGCGACTTCGTGGTATCATAATATCATCTTAATTATCTACCCGTAACAGTCAATTGCTGAGCTAAGAGACTTTTCCCACACTTGAGATAGACTGATTAATAATAATCATTTATTTATTAATGATTTCATTAACATATATCTATTCGCAGGAGTAGTGAGCAGTGATACCCAGAACGGTTAAAGAGCCGGCCCAAAATAAGCGAGGCTCGGGTTCGAATCCTGGCATGTACCAATGAGTTTTTCAAAAACTTACGTACATATTTATCACTAGCTCGACGGTGAAGGAAAACATCGTGAGGAAACCCGCAGGTCTCAGAATTAATTCTGAGACATGTGTAAACAGACCCGGTCCGGCGATGGACTCACCACCTATCACGTTTAGGGGTTCAATATATGTCTTGATATTTGGGTATATCCAGTAATGGAATACCTCTGCCTACCCCCTCGGGGATAAAAAAGGCGTGAGATTATATTATATTATTATTATTATTTGCAGGACTCGGAAGGGCAAGGTTGTCCGTTCTGTCGAGCTGAGATCAAAGGCACGGAGCAAGTGGTCGTGGATGCGTTCGTGCCGCCTCGGCCGCCAAACACCTCCGGAGATGCCAAGTGAGTTATTAATCTTCTGTTAATGTATTACTAACTAGCGGTTCTGCTCAGTTTCACCAGTGTAGTTCCCGTTCCCGTGGAAATACGGGAATAAAATATAACCTATATTACTCAGGGATCTTCTAGTTTTCCATTGGTGAAAGATTTTTTAAATCGGTCCAGTAGTTTTTGAGTTTATTCGTAATTAACATACAAAAATACAAATCTTTCCTCTTTATAATATTAGTATAAGTATATATTTTTTTAATTATCACAAAAGATTTTGGTACCTCGCCCTTTCTGTTGTCTATCACTAAATAATTTATAATATAAAAATCAATGCCTCTTTTCGTTGTTATTTTATAACTCCAGAACGGGCTCACCTATCTAAACCAAATTTTTAGGCTTTATTCGGACTATTTAGCAGATGGTTTATGTGAAGTTTACTTAAAATCTGTCGAGTGGTTCTTCATTTATACATTGCGAAGCACGTACCGGGCCGCTAGTAATTTATAATATTAAGAGCTGACGTGTTTTCCCCGTTTCTGTGAGTTTTTTTCCCGGCTAATGGATTTTTTCCTGCGCGCGTGGGAATAATGTGCAGATACCATTTTCATTATCTTTTTCAAAATTTTATCTCAATCTTCCGCGCATGCACTCGACAACTTATCACATATTTGATGTTTATATGTATTCTGTATTGTACATATTTTTTTTATTTGGTCTATATTACAAAATATTCTTTCTTTGTTTTAGGGCTGATTGTTTAATATTCAATTAAAAGTTATCTGAAGAATAAACATCACCTGTCACTTTTCCTTTCCATTTTGTCAGACAGTGATAGCATCAATATATTCTCCAGATAAGGTTTATCTGACTATCGAAGAATCAGCCCTAAGTAAAATAAAGAAAAAACTAAGAGAGTAGTCGTCTGAGCCCATGGGCTGAGTTGGCCAGGCAGGCGGACGACTCACCCACGAAAAACACCGAAAGGGGTCAATGAGCCAGCGGGATGAGTTTTCTGTGGGTCCAGTTGCCCACGAATGCAGTTTCAACAAAATAAGTTCCTCAATATTCTGTACCTTCATTCCATGCCTTTATAATACAAGTGGCAACCCTGTAACAGTAATTTGTCTCATACTTTCAGGAACTCGCACACAAAGACTGCTGTAAAACCCGTATCATCAAATTCGTCAGGATCATCTGGTTCCTCTGGTTGTAATGGATCAAGTGAGTATACTGTCCTACTCTAACCTTAGTCATGACTTTTAGCACGCTATACATTTCTCTCTCTCTTCTCATTTTAACACGAGAGAGAACAGTATAGCTTTACATACATAATCTCACGCCTTATATCCTCGAGGGGTTAGGAATTCCATTTCTGGATATATCCACTTTTCACCAGATATTCTTTGGACCCCCAAACGCGATAGGTAGTGAGCCCATATATAGCTTTGCAGTAGATTATTGCAAATTCATTTATGTTAAAACCTTGTTAGTCTAACAATAGAACACCCTTTCACATTAATGTCAAGATAAACTCGTAGTTTGAAATTGACTGGATATTTTTATATTACTCTGTTTTTTATTCGAATTGTCTATCTAGTCCAAATATACTTACTATACAACACAATAACTCTTTATTGTACACCAAAAACAACAAAATACTTAGTGCGTACATAATAATAATAAAAAACAAGTTTTAATCATAATTATAATAATAATTAAATTATAAGAAGACCGACAGCTCTGACATATTTCATTTTATGATATTACTAGCAGCGCCCCGCGGTTTCACCCGCGTAGTTCCCATTCCCGTAGGAATACGGGGATAAAATATAGCCTATGTGTTATTCTGATGTATAAGCTACATAACTGTAAAGTTTCATCAAAATCCGTTCAGTAGTTTTTTCGTGAAAGAGGAACAAACATCCATCCATACATCCAGACATCCATCCATACAAACTTTCGCATTTATAATATTCTATATAGTAGGATAATTTTAAACTAGCTATGGCCCGCGATTCTGTCCCCGTTCCATAAAAAGATTAGGTATGCTGATTTTAAACTATTTGTAAGTATGCTAAATTTAATCCAAATCCGTTTAGCGGTTTTTGCGTGATTGATTAACAATAATACAAACTCTCACATTTAAAAAAAAACAGTGATAGCCCGGACGGTTAAAGAGCCGGCCGAAAATCAGTGAGGCTCGAGTTCGAATCCTGGCATGTACCAATGAGTTTTTCAAAAACTTGCGTACATATTTATCACTAGCTCGACGGTGAAGGAAAACATCGTGAGGAAACCCGCAGGTCTCAGAATTATTTCTGAGACATGTGTAAACAGACCCGGTCCGGCGATGGGCTCATTACCTATCACGTTTAGGGGTCCAATATATCTCCTGAAATGTGGGTATATCCAGTAATAGAATACCTCTGCCTACCCCCTCGGGGATAAAAGGCGTGAGATTATATTATTATTATTATATATTTATTTATTTTATATCTTAAGTTAGGTTTTTTACAATATGTACTTATATAAAAGTAAAATGATTGCATTAACATATATCTATTCGCAGGAGTAGTGAGCAGTGATAGCCCTGACGGTTAAAGAGCCGGCCGAAAAGCAGTGAGGCTCGGGTTCGAATCCTGGCATGTACCAATGAGTTTTTCAAAAACTTACGTACATATTTATCACTAGCTCGACGGTGAAGGAAAACATCGTGAGGAAACCCGCAGGTCTCAGAATTAATTCTGAGACATGTGTAAATAGACCCGGTCCGGCGATAGGCTCACCACCTATCACGTTTAGGGGTCCAATGTATCTCGTGAAATGTGGGTATATCCAGTAATGGAATACCTCTGCCTACCCCCTCGGGGATGAAAGGCGTGAGATTATATTATATTATTATTATTATAAAAGTAAAATATATAAAAACATTTACAAAACAATTAATATTGTTACCAATTTGAGCGGAACGCTGCAGATGAACAAATAAAAAAAATATAAGTTTGATGGTAGTTTATTCTTTTCTGAAATTATGCCACAGACTAGCTCTTATACAGGAGTAGGTTCTTGGCTTGAGGTGAGCATTTGGTTTTATGCATCTAAACAAAATATAAGGGCGCCACCGGTGTGGGAAACGGCACCGGACCGATGAATAATTAAAATAAAAGGGTTACTTGAGTAGGTACAATCAAGAGAACTTCAGCACTAGCTCCACCCCTACATGTAGATGCTAGGCGTCTGCTTTAAGTAGGTAACCGAACCAGATATGTACCGGTACTAAACACCTCCGGTACTAAACACCTCCTGGAAACATTACATTGTTTGTATTAAAATTAAGTTAATTCCATTTAAAATGGACTGGGACGGGCGCTGTATCAAACCAATGAATTTAAGAACAATAATGAATAACAAAGGAATTCCAGAATTTTACTTAATTTTCCAACAAGTGATACAAAATGAACATTATATTACCTTTCGGAGGAAAATGATCCTGCCTAGGGCTTCCTAGACCACAGGACAAGCGATGTGTGATCAATATCGACTCCACGATCCGGTTACGTAATCGCAAGAAGCCGGCCGGAACAAAGTCGTCAACTCATTCAGCAAAAAACTGTGAATATAATACAAAACTCTGATTTCCCATACGAAATCTGAAGAAATCCAACATCATCAATCTTCACACTTACCAACAAGAGTATCCAAAAACGATTCCAAAATTAGTCGACCAAAACGGCCAAGATCTCAAAAGAAAAAGAACTAGGTCATTGTGTCACAAAGACTTTTTCACATGAAGACAACGACTCCTGCGCATTCAGCCTAAAACAGGCATGCACAAAATGTCATGACATAAAATTCGACGTAAAATCACGACATGTTGTCATAAAAATTAAAAAGACAGAAAATCGAGTAAACGCCGATTTTCTACGTAACAATATTATTATTATTACATTTATAAATCTGATATAGAAAAAAATAACTTTATTGCGATCTAAAGCCGTATACAGAAAGAAAGCCGAAAGCTTGTCGGCGCCGATGGGCGCCGATCGGCGCCCATCGGCGCCGGTCCATTCTACAGAAAGCAAGCAGATTGAAGCAGAGCGAGCAAAATGTCGTACGATGATTGGCGGGCGGCACCAGCGCCGACCGGCGCGAGTCGGCGCCGATCGGCGCCTATCGGCGCCGACAGGCGCCGGTCGGCGCCCATCAGCGCTTGTTCATATAAATGCCTCCGCCGGTTACCTGCGTAGACCGGCGCCGATGGGCGCCGGTCGGCGCCGATGGGCGCCGGTCGGCGCCGATGGGTTTTCGGCTTTCTTTCTGTATACGGCTTAATAACACCTGTAGATAATCATAGATAATGCAGGGAAACCTTGGCTTTTCTGATAATTTTAATGTGTTATCTTCTTTTACCAGGCGTAGAAACAATATCAGGGAACGCGAACGGTTGGGCGTCCAGAAACGCTACGTTCAACGGCCTGACAGACGACATTGATGACTCCGAGGTAAATACTGTTACGATTTTCTAATTGAGCCTATTCTAATATGCCACTTTTAAATATGCCTCTTTTTTTCAAGAGGAATATGACAAGAATAGAAGATGTGCACTCAAAGAGTGAAAGAGACACACTTATGAGATCTGTTTGTGTCTTTTCAATCTATATATTTTTATGGACTTTGACCGCGAAAGCCTTTTGTGGAGACAAATAGCTAAATATTATATTATTGTAGAAAGTTTGATTAGCATAATATCATATTCCACAAAACTGTAAAAAAAGAAACAAAATGTATCGCCTTTGACTTAGAGAACCACTCAGTGAATCAGTCGATTTATTCTTTTATTCACTCAAGTCACACACACAAGTCACGTATTTTTTTCGTATGTGACAACACCAATAATCCAAAGTCTGGAAAAAAAATACTCGGGTATGAAGTTTGATTGAATTCAGCCTAAGTACGATCATATTCACTGGTGTAATTTTTATTATAATTGGCATGTCAGAATAGTCTCATATTTTAATCGGAATATTATGAAATGTTAATCTCAATCATATTATTGTATCGGGAAGAAATAACTTTTTCTGGGCATGAAGCATTTTTATAGCCGTGTGGCATGATTGTGTGTCTTTTTGTTTGTCTTCATTTCATTTATAGCTTGAAACTTATCTGTAGATCGTTGCCTTGTGCATTTCCGTTAAACTTTAGTGCATACAGAAACAAATTAAAAAATACTACGTAAGTAAAATTCATACTAATAAGTACAGATAAGTTTTGACGCAACAGCATAGCATGGATAGATTTATATATGAGTTTTCATTTATTTTGCAGAGGCACCAGAGAAAATCACCGCATGCTTAGTGTTTGCACGTGCGCGTTTTGCATTTTGTGTTATGTGACGTTGGGACAAGGTCACGTCGTGCTGAATACATTCCATTTTCGCAGAAATTGTTTACGGTTGATTTCCCATAATTTAAACTGGGTTGAGTGTATCCATTTCTTTTTAACTTATGGGATAAAGTGAGGGAGACGTTTTTTATTTACAAAAAGGTGTGATGTTTTCGAAAATGGACAAGACAATCATATTTTCAGTGGGAAGTAATACTGTAATGCTCTGGGACAGAGAGCAGCACTAGCACAAGTCAGTTGATAGTTTCTTTAGATCATTCGCTTTTTGAATGGCCTTATCCATTACCTAAGGGTCGCGACACATCTGCGGAACGTACAGCGCCGAAGGTTCGGTGAACAACATACATTACGGTTGACGTGGGTGGCTGATCCATTTATCTTTAAAGTGAAACGTCAATGTATGTTGTTCACCGAACGTTTGGCGCTGTACGTTCCGCAGATGTGGCACGACCCTAAAGAAACTATCCGTATCTAAAGAAACTCAACTGCAACAATGATGCTATAATATAATAGTTACATACATGTATGCACTTTAAACAAGAATAATAATTTAACTTGGATACGTTTTCACACAGTAATTTTACCGTTAAATAACAGATGACGTTGTGCAACATGGCGACTTGTTTACGGTATGAGCTAGTAGCGCCCTCTGTGAGCTTTGCGTAATGTTTCCTACTGTTTATTGACACCTCACGGCTTATCAAAAGTAAAAAAAAAACATGCTTTTTGTCATTGTACAAGTAAATTTTGAGTTGGTTTTCGGAAACATTCACTTTTTTAAATCCAGTTTAAGACATTATATCGTGCCTTAAACGCACAGCACAATAAAGGCTCAAACTTGTTTCTTATAGAAAATGTGTTGTATCGTTTTTGGTTGCTGTTTAGAAATGTGACCAGATATAGTTAAAATTCATATACCCTCGACAGTTCCTGATCTAGAGCTTTATAGTCATTTCACAAATTTAATATCAAAATAGAGAAATAGTAGCACATTCGATATATTTGCGGTAATTTCCCGAAGCCCAATGTGTCTATACTATAGATAAAAGAAAAAATTTACTTGCCGACTGCCAGTCAACGCACAGCCGTAATCGCTGTGTATAGAAGCACTAAATTTTGCACAACAATTCTTCAAAAGACTTAGTTGATCACCAAGAAGGGATTTTTGTAAATTCTCACAGGAACGGGAAAACACGTAGGTATTCGTCGCTGGCAACCCCGCTTGTTTATTTATAAAAATATATATTTCTGGTCACATTTCATATATTTATGTATACATAAGTTGTAACATAGTATTCTCGTAATGTATACAAATTTGACTGCAAACAATTTAGTTATGGATAAATATTATTTAGTTCATAAAATATCTAAGCTTATTGAAAATTGGATCATTGTTACAACTTCCCCTGTTTGTTTTAAAGCCAGTATTATGTTCATAACAGTATGAAGTATGAACTATAATATTAATGATAGAGCAAAATCATTGAAACCTGCACTTTAGTGTTAAATAATATTTTAGAAGCTCGCGTATACAGTTACGCGAAAGATTTTAATCATTCTATTGAAAAATGCTTGGGGGAAGCCTATATCCAGCTGTGGACGTTTCTAGATACCTTTGAGTATTAAACCAACCACTGACAGGCGTTCCCCTCTGCCAAAAAAAAGTATTGGTCAACACGCATACCTGTTATATACAACTAGTTTTTTTGAGTTTACGGAGTGCTCGGATTGGTAAATGTATTTGTGTGCATCTAGTTCGAGCTAGTGTTCAATTGTTTTGTCAAAAAATGCGTTTGTGTTAACATTATTTCTGTGCGTTTCTTCGTCCCCTGCGCAGAAATGGGCAGACTTTTTTTCAAAGAAGCTAGTGAGCGTGACGTCTCCTGTTGGTTTAATACTCAAAGCTGGACACTGATATTACGATAATGATTGAAAAATGGCAACTCTCACAAGCAACGCCTGTTGATTCTGATATAACTCGGACATAAAACTCTACCGGTTTGTGAATTTACTAAACCATCGGTACATATAAAAAGTAAACGATCTGTCTAAATACCTTGCAAAGAAATAACCTAAAGCTAATTTTTAGACCACGTAGTTTACAGTACAAAATTGAAAAAACGAATCAAATTCATACGGCAAAGATGGAAGAGTTTTAAAATTGAGATTGTTTAATTTAGTTTCGTCCTACGCATTTGGCATTGTGATTTAATTCAGATCGAGGCACGAGGTCTCATAAACATAATTATGTTGTTTCCATGATATCACGACGCGGCTTGGACTTTGTTTACAGACGATCTATTGTAGTCCGTCAAACTCAAGCTTAGACATGAATTTATGATGCTGCAAAATTGTCTTGATAAAGGTGTAAAATAAGCTGACAGACTGTTGAATATCATGTTAACTGTTTTGATTGGTTGTTGAAAAGCGTTATGATTTTATTCAACCAATCAGCCCCCCCTAGCCAAGTGGCATTGCACAATCTAATCGAATGTTCTTATAGATTGACATGTATGGGATTGACATTAGCGTTAGCGCTCGTTGGCAAGTGCTTATGTCAATCCCATACTTGTCAATCTAAAAGAACATTCGATTAGTTGTGCAATGTCTCTTGGCTAGGGGGGCTTAACAGTCTGTCAGCTAATTTTAGTTGAATTTGCCGTTAGGAAACCAGGGGTAAGTGTTCTATGCTTCTGACCAATTCTGCATTCGCTACGCATTAGAGCTGTCTGTTCAACTAGAGCTTAGCAATTATGAAATAGTATTAAATGTTGAATAAATGATTCTTAATTTATGATTATTACTGATTTAGTTTCGTATTTTTGGATGAAATTGATATATTGTAATGATCACTTATGTTTAAAGATATATGTATTAATGAAATGAAAGTTATCAACTGAACCGGTGTCATTTTGTTTAGTTTTCTAACATCGCAATGCAAAGGTTATTCTTGGATATCATTCAAAATATAATTATCATGTAAAAGTATTGTTTCAAATAGGTATTTTATAATTAATTATTATTTTATTACTATTATTATCGGGACTTAATGAATTATTTATTTGTAAGTGTATTTTTTGAATGTTGACAATATACGCTTGGAGATTTAAGTGCTTGTGTTTTTTTCTCTTGCCATTTAGTTTTTGAATTCTCATCAAACCATCATACTGTTGCCATAACTTATGCTTATAGAAAAACAGTTACATTTCTATTTATCACACATATTTTGAGATAAATAACCCTGTAACGGGCATAGGCAGTTTAAATTTTTCATTGGTTTTGAATCTTATTTCAATTACATAAAGTTCAATATTTAATAGTAACTATTTGCCCTCTGCCCGTTAAAGTAATAATTCATTACCATTTTACCGTGAAGTGGTACCTTTAGACCATATTACAAAGGTGAGTTAAATGATGTATTTATTTATTAATGTTCAGCTGCTATACAACAATTTATTTTTAGCACAAAGACATTTCTCATGTCAGATCGCATATTTTATAGTGCACGGTCTACCTAATTCTAATCTCAACATCCATCCCAAAGTTGTCGGGAAGAGATTGCTAAAACCATGACACTGCCTGAGTGTCACGCCACAAGTGTCGATACAGCAAAGAGATCCTATAGTTTATCAAAGACACTTATAGGTTGAATACAACTAGTGTCGTTGTCATTTTTAAACCGGATTCAACTCATATGTTTTTCTCAAGGACGCCATTGTAAGAATTGGACCACACGAGAAGCACCAGCTTTCTAATAAAAAAATAATCATCAAAATCGGTACACCCCGTCGAAAGGTCTGAGGTAACAAACAAAAAAAAAAGGGAATTGATAAGCTCTTCATTTTCAACCAACTTCAAATGAAAATATCGGAAAAGTTTTCGGATTTCTTCCATGTTTTTGTTTTTTTTTTTCGAAATTTTACAAAAATCATATTTTTTTCCGAAATTTTACAAAAATCATATTTTTTTCCGAAATTTTACAAAAATCATATTTTTTTCTGATATTTTTCGAAATTGATATTTTCCGATTTTTTTTAAATATCCGAATCTTTTCCAGGATTGCGCAGAATTCAACGCTGCGACATCGACCATCGATGCGCTCCGCCCTTCTGTGAGATCCCCGGTCGCTTCGCCCCGCCACTCGCCAAGAGCGACTCGCAAGGCGCCTGTGCCCTGCGAAAACGCTTACGGAGAACTTAGGGCTCCGCCACTGCCCCCTAGAAAGAGTCTGTCTCCCGCTGAACCCGCTATAGTGGCCGCTTCCAGTGTTCAAGATATAGCAGCTGCTAGCGCTCAAGGTAGGAACACCGACTGGATCCGAATCAAATATATTTAAGCAAGGATGAGTTATATTCATACTACGAGTTGCTACATGTCCATACTTACTTCTTAGCATATTAGGGTTGTGTCCTACCTAGTCAAATCAGTCACTTTTTACGATCTGTCAAAACGAAATTTTACTATGGAAAATGTCCTGAAATAGCAAACCGTGACGTCATAGTTTGTAGTACTCAATTGCAGCACTTTTTTTGATTGTTTTATTATTTTTAAATTTGCTATAATTGTAAATTGAAAATCGAAATACATATTTTGAGGTTTTTTGGGATAATCTTTTTAATGTATGACTACTCGCAATTTAATTTCGATGCTGTCAACTACCCATTTATAGGATACAGTAATAACTGCGAAAGATTATACGGAACGAATGATTAAGAAAGAGAGCTATCTGTCAAGAGTTGCGCTTGAAATACGACTAGGTGAAAGATGCAAACATTGCGACTAAATAGAATTAGGTCAATGAATATCTTTGATCGGAATCTGTTTTTGTCTCATCTGCTTTTTATAAGATTTTAATAGTAATGTTTCCTGGGTAAAAAGAAATCGATTCTATCGAGTCCCTCAGATTATAAAAAAATATTGGACACCTATTTTTTGCTTTATGAAATAAATAAAAAATTACGAAGATAATATATTGCAACAAAGTTCAAGGTGTGGGGGGTTTGACGTCACTCCTAGCAAAAATTGTAGCACGGCGTGACGTCACGCGCAATTTCAATGCGCTGTATTCTTCATTTTTTGTTTTATAATTATTTTTTTCATTAATTTTATTATTTTTATAGAATTTTTTATTCAAGTACCCTATTAAAAACTGTACCAAGTATCATTTTATTTGATTTATTGTAATTTACACATAGGTTCAAGGGGACGCAAAAACCAGTTCGCACGGACGAAGCCGAGGAAAATAACCAGTATACCATAAATCTTATTTATTTATAGAACCCCGACGGCGTTCCTCGCTGGAACCGGAGCCGGATATTCGTCATCGTTTGACATCCGTAATCACTGGCTCCACTGAAACCATTACAGGGATTATAGACACAAGACACGAGGTAATACCAACTGAGAATAATTAAAAAGTACCTATACAACGCGTCACGGAATAAGTGCAATTCCTCATACACCCAAATTAGTAAATATATTAATATAAAAAACTAGCGACCCGCCCCGGCTTCGCACGGGTGCAATGCTTATAAGATTTTCATGAATTTTGTTTGCTATAAACCTCACGGAGCCCGAGACCTTTCCAACGAATGCAAAACCGTGGAAATCTGTTCGTGCGTTCTGGAGTTATAGCGTCGGGAAGGAAAACCCGACTTATTTTTATATAGTAGATATGATGCATTCGTACTTTAGTTTTGTCTAACCAAATTTCTTAAATAAAGAGCAATATTAGTACGGTGACAGAGCCTTAAACTCAGTTATGCTAATTCATTTTTCGGAAAAATATAACACATTAAAAATAGCGGAAATCAATTAAGTAGTCGATACTGAACAAACTAATTTCAGGAATTGCGCTTATTCTGTTACATATTGTATATGTCAACGCTTAGCCCCCAAGGTATTCCATTACTGGAAATACCCACCTTTCACCAGTATATTTTACGAATCCCTTAAGGTGACCGATGGTTAGCCCATCGCCTGAACAAGCTGCTTTACACATGCCTCTAGATCCATTCTGGGCCTTAGGGTTTCCTCAATATGTTTACCTTTACCGTCAAGCTAGTGATAAATATGTGCGTACGAGTAACTTCTCGAAAAACTCATTCGAAAATGCCCTTAATTATAATATAATTAAATAATACAATTCTAATCATCTGATAAACTGTCGTCACACAAAAGTACGCTTACGTGATGTCGCCAGAACACGTACTATTTAAAACAGACTTGACACGGACTGCTGTGAAATTATAAATGGCGCTACATACTTGTATCTGTGGCACTTTTTGTCATACGTAACATAATAGATGTTGCTACACACTTGGTACAAAAGCTCATGCATTATGTGTTCGTTACCAAGATGCTGTTAAGAAATATCTTTATTTAAGCATTTAGTTTATGGAACTACTAACGACCCGCCCCGGCTTCGCAGGGGTGCAATGCTAACACTAAAACCTTCCTCTTGAATCACTCTACCTATTTAAAAGAACCGCATCAAAATCCGTTGCGTAGTTTTAAAGATTTAAGCATCCATACAGACATAGGGATATAGGGACAGGAAAAGCGACTTTATACTATGTAGTGATTAGGTCTATTAGTTATAATATTTAAGTTTATTATTGTGTACGACTGTATAAAAAAGAAATAAAAAAATATACCGTCATATTTCTTTATCAGGTACCGCCAGACCCTAGGGCCTTCGAGAAACCACGCCGCGCTTGCACCCCACAGTCGAACAGCCGCCCCCTCCCCGCACCACCCCCCGAAAGACACTCCGAAGACAGACCTTCCCCTGCCGAGCCCAGACCCGAGAAGTCAGATTCGCGACAAATGCCAGAGAACAGACCAGAACGACAACTGCCTGATAATAGACCGTCAGAACGACAAATGTCTGATAATAGACCGTCAGAACGACAAATGTCTGATAATAGACAGTCAGAACGACACATGCCTGAAAATTGGCCATCAGAACGACATATGCCTGATAATAGAGCGTCAGAACGACACATGCCTGACAATTGGCCAACGGAAAGACACAATATGCCTGAAAATAGGCCATTAGAACGACAAATGCCTGAGCATAGGCCATCAGAACGACACATGCCTGAGAATAGACCATCAGAACGACACATACCTGACAATAGGCAATTAGAAAGACATATCCCAGAAAACAGACCGTCTGATAGACACATGCACGACAATAGACCGTTTGAACGACACGTGCCTGTACCAAATGAAAGACACATACCGCTAAACGAGAGACAAGAAAGGCACGTACCTATTCCAATACCAGATAGAACGGTCCCTATACCAGTAGACAGGCATTTAATTAGCTCACAATTAGACAATAGGCAAGATAGGCATATACCTATACCCAGTGAACGAATGGACAGGCATGTACCATTACCCAGCGATACCAGACATGCCCCGGTGCCCGCCGAAAGGCATTTACCGACCATGCCCATAGACAGGTCAGAAAGGCATAATATGTCGGAAAACAGGCACGTATCTCTACCTGAGACGAGGCATATACCGAATGACAGGCATATACTGAATGACAGGCATATAGAATTCAGGTCTCCGCCGGAAAGACCTGTAGATAAGCCTGATTTTAGGGATAGAATACCTAATTGTGAGCCTAGATGCTTTGATAGGGTCGATAATAGAGCACCGCCGAGGCAAAGGTCCCTTCCGACTACTACTAGTGGTAGCATAGACCATCACCCCACAAAGTCTACTACAATGCCAAAATTCCCATCAGAAGACATGAAAGATCCGCCGTATGAGAATGTCGGAGTGGAGAAGAATGAGTTGGCTGTTGCACGTAAGTAGTTTCCTTAAAAAAAATTATGGGACACAATTGACACACGGTTATTCAGTCCTAAACTAGGCAGAGCCTGTACTATGGGTACTAAACAACTGATAGACATCCTACTTCCTACTAATATTATAAATGCGAAAGTTTGTATGGATGGATGTCTGGATGTATGGATGTCTGGATGGATGTTTGTTCCTCTTTCACGCAAAAACTACTGAACGGATTTTGATGAAACTTTACAGTTATGTAGCTTATACATCAGAATAACACATAGGCTATATTTTATCCCCGTATTCCCACGGGAACGGGAACTACGCGGGTGAAACCGCGGGGGGCTGCTAGTACTTAAATAAATACTAAACACCCAGACACGACCCTGCCTTCCGAGCTGGAGATCGCGGGTTCGATTCCCGCTCGGGACCAACATTGTATGCATGAACATGTCAGTTTATTTATTTATTTTCCACAGAATACAACAATTATCCTTATAACTAAGTATCGCTTGGCTGGGCTTCGTGTCTGTGTGTTTAATATTTATTTAAGTAAGTGTCGGCTATTTACTACCCCGAGTACAGGCTCTGCCTAGTTTGGGACTAACTAACCGTGCGTTTATTTATTAACATTTTATTATTTATTTATGAACTGTCTCATTTAAAATAACGTTAATTTTCTTCCATTTCCAGCCAAGAAAATCAACCCTCTCACTCACGACAAACACGGCAGAAAGTACGGTGACAATGTGTCGTACGAAAACATAAATTTGGACTACATTGCTCGCTTGGTGGGCGAGGGATACCCCAAAGAAATAGTCGTGAGAGCATTGGGCATCACAAGAAACGATTTAGAGATGGCATGTGATATCCTACACGAATTCGGGTCGAAGGTACCTAATAAATGCTAATTTAATTAGTACAAATCTATTTTGAATCTGTTAATTAAGTGCACTCAGAAGTTTTGTATGAGAATGTGATAATCTACAATTTTTCGTACTTCAATCCTTAAGTCACGGAAAAAATATTTTAAGTCTTGTTACGTAACATACACAAGTCAATGATTAATTTTGTTATTTTTATGGTAATGACTGTGAATATGATATGAATCTGTATAGCAATTTTAAACTCATTTTTCGCAAAACAACAATTACGAAATATCGTAAAATTTTGACTTAGAATTCATTTGCCAAAAACTTAGAAAAACAACCCTCTTAATATAATTTTACATTGACGACACTATTCTCAATAATGAACTCTGTAATGGTATTATGCTAGCGTTAGCAATATTATCAGTCAAGACTATTTTTTGACAGTTGTATAACCTGCATTTCTGAGTCTGGTCGATACGATGGCTACTCGGACGCTACTCGTATCATGCAAACGCGTGATCCGAGTGTACTCTAACGCTCATCCATTAAGGGGATAGGACGGTGTTCTATTGACGCGTACAAGTGCACTCGTTCCGTGCAAAACCCGGCCAAAGGCAGTATGTTTTTGCTGCAAGTAGTAAAAAAGTTAAATTTGATTTCATCTCACTAAGGGCTGAATTTTCAATAGTCAGTTAAAATTTATGTGAAGAACAAACATCACCTGTCACTTTTCCTTTCTATTGTGTCAGACAGTGACAGCATCAATATATTCTCCAGATAAGATTTATCTGCCGATTGAAAAATCAGCCCTAAAAGCAATGATAATTACAGTTCCTATGAAATTATTGTACTGTTTCTATAGTCCATTTCACGTAGCATGAGTTCGGTGACAGTTTACATTTTTCTGTTTTACGGTTACTAGTTTAGACTAATAAAAATATTTGATTAAAAAATAATTAATACTTTATTATATTATTATCATTGCAAAAATAAAATTTTCGACGGGCCTGTTGGCTCAGTTGTTAGTGACCCTGCGGGTTCGATCCCAGCTCGGGGCCAACATTTGTGTGCATGAACATATCTGTTGGCTTCATGTCTGGTCGTTTAATATTTATTTAAGTATTTTTATCAGTTGTTTAGTTCAGGCCCTGCCTAGTTTGGGACTAAATAACCGTATGTCAATTGTGTCCCACAAGTTATTATTATTTATTTATTTACAATATTTCTTATTAGTCAACAGTTTATTAATAGTATCAGTAAAATGGAAAATGGGAACTGTTACTGAACTAGCATGCTATGTGAAATAGACTAGTGTCAATTTTCAAGCACGTATCGTAATATAGCGTAATAGTAATAATATGATGCTATACCGAAATAACTCAAAAAATATTCAAAACTAATTTAAAAATGAGTAAAATGTAAATGGTGAAGAAATAATGTTTATGAATTTATTTAAATTCAATTCTCTATGTGATTTTTGACTTACAAATTTTGAAGATATTTGTAAATATTTATTTAATTCTTTTCCCGTCAACAGCCGTGTGGATTTTACTAAAATAATTATTAAATTCTATGTTACATTTGGAATTCAACAATCTAGTTCTTTTACATAACTGATGATGATTTACGTTCTGAAACTGTGTGATAGTATTATAGGTTAAAAATTACAAAATCATTAGTAGATAAGGCACATTTTCCAACGCCTGTAAATATTTATTGCGCTATTGGAAACGGTTTTTTTATGTGTGTGTAACTCAAAAATATGAATAGGAACTTTATCAATATTTTGAGCCGCATACACAAGTAAGTAAATATAATTATAAATATAAGGTATTGGAGTTTTTAGTCTTAAAAATTTTGTCGATCTAATTCCAGTGTTTTGTTTTAATCAGTATTCATCTTTACTCACTACTCTGGATAAGGAACTAGCTTTGTAAATACTTGTATATTGAATATTACTTATATTTTCATATGAAGTAAATTGCTGTCTAAATATATCTACTTAAAATAGCGGTTCACATAGCATATATTTTTTCATATTTACGTGTATAATGTAATGTGATGTAATATGAGATACAAATTTTGACACTTTGACTTATGACACTTGCAATATTAATTATTAGCCTAATTATTTAATTATTCTACATTGAAAACTATTGTTATTGTAAATATTAATATTTCTATTTTTTTGAACTCGATAAATATGTAGTTTTAGCTTCCTTTTACTATAAAATATTAGACAAATGTAGTTTGATATGATAAAGTTATACATTTTCGTTACTTCGAAGAGCTTATAATGGCACCAAAATTTTTTGAGAAACGACCTACTCTTTGTATTTTTCTAATCTGAACGTTTGTTACTAACTGAACAATAATTTTTGAATATTCGAATTTGTCTTTTTTCTATATAGCTATTTTTAAAATATCGTTCATCTTTAAGAAAATCTAACGGATGACAAAATACCTGGAAAAGATGGAAATACAGCTTATTTAGCATAAACAATTTTACATACAACATTTTAAAACAATTTCAACACAAGGTGATTTCGTCGACATTTAAAAAAATCTCTACTACACGTTCAAGGGTGTCCGATCGTGTACTTGCTTGTATTTTAAGTGCTTTAGCGATTGACCTGACTGAATTTTAGGTTTTAATATTATCTAGTCTTATGACTGAAAATTGGACGTCACATAAGACGTGGGCAGTTAGTGTACATTATATTAATAGTAGACAGTAGACACATATCTACTAAGCAACTGTCGAACTCTATGTGACATCCAACTATTCAGGTATAGAAACAGTTTTGCTAATTAAAATAATTTGTTTTAGGTAATTAATTGAACAAGCCAGAAATACTATTGTAATACCTGTAATTTAAATATTACAGCTGTAAAAAATAGCGTTTTAGTACCCACGGAAGTTTTAGGTATTTATGAGTGAATACATATCCACCACATTACCTAGTCAGGGACTGTCACATGAAAACATACTGCATAATATATCCGCCGATGTTTTCATGAAGGTCTGTAATATTAATACATAATATAATCATTAGCTACCACATACATTTTTCTTTAAATGAAAAAAAAAATCCTTTAAATAAATATGTACTAGCCCTTACTATAATAATCCCTTAAATATCCCTATAAAAATATTGTAACTTATACTTTGGAGTCATATTTCATTCAAATGAATTAATGTTAGTGAAATTTTGAATTTTGAAAAAAAAAAACAAAATTTTCTTTTATAATATTTAATTGGTCATAGCGATACTTTGACAAGTCAATACTAAGGACTCCTATATAAATAATAGGCGATATTATTGCAATTAAAACGAGAGAAGCAACAGTAAAGACCTTGACCATGGCAAAATAACGTAACAATGAATGTACTCAAGCTTGCTGTTTACCGGTTTTAAGAAATGGATTTAAAAAATGTGGTGTGAATTTTGTTGTTGATTAGGGAGGACAATGTCGGATTACCAACACTGCTTCTTATCTGAATCCGAAGACACGTACCTAATGTTTATTGTAAAATTCTCATTTTGCTTTGTGTTTTGGGTTTTGGCCAGTGGCGTAGCGAGCCTTGGCGGGGCCCCGTATAAAAAAATGTTTGGGGGCCCTTATGAAGGGTTAAGATTTCTCACAAAAGAAAAAAAATATTTGCATAATTTTAAAGAATATATTTAAGGCTGATTCACGTTACACCGGGCCGGGTCAGGGCCTTCATCATAATTATCTTTGAATCTTCAGTAAAAGTTGTGCTCTATCATTTTACTGTTGCTAAGTGCTACTATATTTTTGTGCAGTCTGCAGCAGAGCCAAAATAAAACTTCATTAAATGAATAGTTATATTTTCAAAGACTAGAAGAAGTTGTATCCATGGTCATGGTTTCGAGTTAAAAATATATATACACTAACACTAATGATGGATGACCGATCCATCCATTAATCTTGATTGTTTTGGATGGAAGTAATTCTACAACCAATCAGAGATAAGTAAAGCCATTCGTAAAAAAACAAGCATCCATTCTCTACAAGAAATTTTTTTCTGACGCTAGTGACAAATATACCTACCTCTCAGTCCACTGCATATATTATGTAGGGTGGTAACCATCATTACGCCTAACGTATTGTCTTGTCAAAATATACTTTAGCGTCAGGAGCCACTTATGTAAATTCATATCAATCGACAATATGATCAGTAGCCACTGAGACCTCATTATACAAGCGCATTTACCAATGTTAGTTGTTATGATGGATCGTTGTCAATGTCAAGTTACAGATTGGAAATGTCGAATTGGGATTAAAATGGCAGTAGTTCTGGAAGCACATTTTTTTCTTCAACAAATTGATTATACTTACAATATTTCTGTGCTGTGACTGATTTAAATATTTTAATAGTCACATTATTATGTTCATGCTTTCATCATTGTTTTATTATATTATAATCGGTTCAGTGGTGATAAAGTTAAATGTTTTTATAACACATTTGCTCGTAAAAGGTGTCTTATTTCACCAATTTCAATATCGTATTGTATCTCATTACGCCCAAGTGCGGTAAGTGTAATGTAAAACGCACGGTTTATCAAGATGCTCCATCTTAAAACGAACGGTACTTTTTAAAATCTCAGCAAAGAGTTTTTATGTCAAAAAAGTTGTCAACATTTTATGATTAAAATTAACTTTGGGAGATAAAATACAATAAAGAAATATTTATGTACAGAATTATTTTATTTTATTAATTTTGACAGTAAATTACAACCAATTTCTGTAACAAAAATATTAATTTACTTTATTAGTAATACTGGCTGTTTTTTGTGCCTTTGTCTAAAAAAAAACGATGACGCGCGCCGCGCGCTTTTTCATAACGCTGTATTGTTTTTATTCGTTTACCATAGTCGGGGTTTTATTTTATTTCCTCGCAAATGTGTTATAAAACGTCGTATGACATACGTGCGCTTTGATAATTACAGCCTCTGCTTACTTGTAGCCCTCGCCTACGGCTCTGGCTAGCAATATCGCCTCGGCTGTAATTTTCAACCTACCGCACTTATATCATAATGTACTATTATGCACTTCAAAATATTAATATTACACGAATAAAATCGATATTTTTTTTGCGTATCTTGTGTTCACGGATCCACTCTTCAAAATATCATTATTCTTTTATAACCCAATAAATAGGATTTTATAGAATTATTTTTTTTTGTTAATGGCTAGTGTTATCACTGTTATCAGTTTTAAGTATGTTGAATTTTCGTTTTTTGGTGGATTTGTATAACATTTCTATGCGACGTACAAAAATGTAAAAAGAATTTGAATTTTGCATACTACACCATGTCAATGTATGAAAAAAAGGTGTAGTTTCAAAGGTTGAAATAGAGCAATCGAATGTTAACTTATGGTGAAATACAACGGAATGTTTTGGGGAAGGCTAAGTTTTATTTACGCTTTGGTAAGAATACGTTGCCAATATATATAAGTCAAAATCATGATGTAGTTTTACTTATATCACTGTTCCCTAACGTAACAGCAAAGCAGTTACTTATTGTCTATTTATAATTGTAATCGCAATCGTCTTCATTTTGACATACGTTGCTTCTTCCGTAGATACATCTATCAATACAGTCAGTGAAAGAAGAGCAAGCACTGATCGCGTAACAAATGTCAAATAAAGACGATTAAGTACAATTATAAATAGACAAGGCTCCTGCGGGCGTATTCACGGAAATTCGATACTCGATATCGGAAAATCTGTCGAATCCTTATGTCAAATATGACCTCTGTGTATATCCTATACACAGAGGTCATATTTGGGCATAGACATATGGGCTATACACAGATGTCATATTTGACATAAGGATTCGACAGATTTTCCGATATCGAGTATCGAATCTCCGTGAATACGTCCGCTGGTCGAAGTGAGTTTCGCACATGAATGAGATTTGAATGAATCCGGCCTGATGTGCGGACTTACAATGTAGAACTAACAAGTTCTTAGATCGTCTTTATGTTTCCATTTTATGATTGGAAAGTCTTGAGTGTAAAAACAGCCCGTAAAACCCATCACGTTCCGGATGGTATCAATTCATTAATTTTCTTTATAAAGAAATGCTTATTATGAGTAGGTAGTCGATTGATGAAGTATTTTTTGTAGAAATAGTACTTACTAGTAACAATATTGTTTTTAGAAATGTATCTCACAAAGTTCCTCAACATGTTGTGTGTCATAAGTTTAAAGGTAAGAAGTAATATGTAAACTACATTAAAATACCCAACTAAATTAAATTCAACCCAATAAAATACCTCATTTCCTGTATATCCTCCATATATGTATGTAGGTACCTATGTATAATTATATATATGAGGCTCGGGTTAGAATCCTGACATGTACCAATGAGTTTTTCAAAAAACTTACGTACATATTTATCACTAGCTCGACGGTGAAGGAAAACATCGTGAGGAAACCCGCAGGTCTCAGAATTAATTCTGAGACATGTGTAAATAGACCCGGTCCGGCGATGGGCTCACCACCTACCACGTTTAGGGGTCTATGTGAGTATATCCAGTAATGGAATACCTCTACCTACCCCCTCGGGGATAAAAGACGTGACTTTTTTTCTTATATGTGCTACTGAACTAATCATAAGTTATACGCTAAAATTCATTTGTTTCTGACTTAAGTACTTTCTGTCAAATTAAAGAGTCATACTAAGCAAATCTTTAAATTTTCAGTTTAACGTCGTTGCAAGTCAGTTTCCTTCGCACGTCGATTTTGAAAATGTTGGCAAAATTGATTTCAATAACGATAAATACAATGTATTAAAACTGACCGTGCATACTATAACAGATTATTTCCAAGAATCTGTTTTGAGAAGGACAACTCCAAAAGAAAGACTTTTCGTAGACAAAAACGGGTTTCGACATTCGTGGACCGGGCTTGAGAATAAAGACAGAAAAACTGTTTTCAGTAATGTTGAAAATTTTCTCGACGATTCTAAAGACTTAATTGCTAAGGCTAATAATGCGAACAGCTTGCCAGCTATAGACTCAATAGTCGGTTACATTAACAAGGGAACAAAAGCTGAAGAAGGAATTATTAAATCAGATACAGCTAAAACTGATACTATAGCTGATTTGAGGAAAGCTAGAAAGCAACATAAAAAACTGTTGCGTGATGGTAGTAAATCAACTAGGCGACCATGGCAACAGCCACCCCCAGGTACAACATCTGTAACAACGAAGTATTTTTGTCCATACTTTGGAGTAATAACCATGGTCTCTTTTGTAAACAATTCAATTGTTCAGAGCTGGAAACCTACAATAAAGACATCATCAACACTAAAAACATCGTTAACTACAAAACCAGCAACAAAAACATCAAAAACAACAAAACCAAAAAAAACCTAAATAACGACTATAACCAAAATCTATGTTATATAATAATAATTTATTTGTTAATACAATATTACGTAATAATCTGTACTAGAAAAAAATCTGTATCACAGACGGCCCTTTTGTGACATTAATACAAAGCGCAGGCCACCGAGCACTTTCGGTGGCGCAGCGCGGCCTTTTGGGGTTTAGTCATAGGAGTATATGAATTTAAAACTTCATATTTTATGATGGAAGCAAGCCACTTGGCACAGTGATAGTAGGGACCAAAATAAGCGATTTTACCCGCAGCAGCCAAACTTTCGTTCCTTAGGACGCAAGAGGGCGCCACTTAAATAAACACTTAAAAAAAATTGTATATATTTTTTTACTTATGATTATTAAAATTAACATTAATAATAGATTAACATGACTAATTAAAGTAAGTAGAGTCATGTGGGCTCTATAATATTGCATTTTTCGATATAACAACTATAATATCTTTAAAAAAAGTAAATTTACGAACTTCGTCAACGAATAAGTATCTTAAAAACTACTGAACCGAATTCGATGCGGTTTTCAATTTTAGATTCAAAATATATTTGCCTATCATAAATAATACAAATTATAGATATTTTCTTACGCGTTTTAATAAAAACAATAAAAATCCTTTTTTTTCTTTAATTTTTTTTTTGCTGCATGTATATTTTTTTTATTATAAACCATAAAAAGACAAACCGTTTAATACCTACCCAAACCTTTGAATTCGGTTCAGTCGTTCAGTTTGTATGATTTTTTGATGTGTTTTTATTTAAGTGGCGTCCTAAGGGACGAAAGTTTCGCTGCTGCGGGTAAAATCGCTTATTTTGATCCCTACTACCACAAAGCGGCTTGCTTCCATCACAAAGTGCAGCTTCCCGATAAAAAGTCGCCATAACTCCTATGACTATTTGTAACATTTGACTGTAAAGACAAAGTAAATTAACAAAAAAAAGATTAATATATATTTCACTACATAGTATAAAACAAAGTCGCTTTCTCTGTCCCTATATCCCTATGTCCCTATGTATGCTTAAATCTTTAAAATTAAGCAACGGATTTTGATGCGGTTTTTTTCGGATTCAAGAGGAAGGTTTTAGTATTAGCATTGCATCCGTGCGAAGCCGGGGCGGGTCGCTAGTTATATTACAAAGGGTTATGTTAGTTACACCATTTATAAGTCGAGAACGGCTGGACCGATTTTAACAATCTTATTTTTTGGATTTTTTTGAATTTGTGTCTCCGCCCCGAATATCAGAATAAAGCCGCATACGGAAAGAAAGCTGAAAACTTATCAGCGCTTATCGGCGCTGGTCCATTCTACATAAAGCAAGCAGATTGAAGCAGAGCGAGCAAAATGTCGTACGATGATAGGCGGGCGGCACCAGCGCTGACCGGCGCCTGTCGGCACTTATCGGCGCTGGTTCATATAAATGCCTGCGCCGGTTACCTGCGTAGACCGGCGCCTTTAAGGGCCGATAAGTGCCGACAGGCGCTAGTCAGCTCTGATAAGTTTTCAACTTTCTTTCTGTATACGGCTCAACTAGGTATTAAAACATCGACAAAAATCGGGTTCCGAGCGGGCAACGCCGCTGGGCAGCCGCTTAAAGTATCTATTAGATATATTAAAGTCTTATCTTTGCCTGATTTATCGTCTTTATTTTGTGGCCACTAGCTTAACACCCAATCCGCGGTGGGCTCGGGAGATTATAGCCCATACTTCCTCATGTGTGAGGAAATACCCTTAGCTCAGCAGTGGGCTGTTACGGGTTGATGATGATGTCGATGATAGTAGGAGTAAGATCAATTCAGATTACTTTAACTCGGTGGTAACCTATCTAGTTACATCCATCTTAAGGTTGTTTGGAAGAGATTCGCCCATTGTACTCTTTTAGTCATTGTGTGACTTATTTACCACATATTTAATGAAGTCGTTACTACAACTTTTGATAAATTCACTATAAAATAAATAATACCATAGACATGTCAATTCGTTTAATCCTTATATACTTATCTATCTCACAGAACCTTCCCTACGATTGGTTCTGTCTCTGTCATCAATATTCATCATTCGTCTGTTAAACGTTTGCTGCATATAAGGATCGTCTTCAAAATCGTGTTGCATTTTAAACCTGTCAAATGTTCCCATGAAGCTGTTCACAGCTGAGCTAATAGCTCTCCTGTAGCTATTCACTGGCATTTTATCTCGTAGCATCACTACTGGTTCGAATGGTATTAGCATTCCTGCGGCGGACGCAATTAGAGGTATTAAAGGCGCAGGTAAATAGTAGGTCACTAGTTCTAATGCGCCATTAACAACGCAGGTTCCAATGTTTCTAAATACAGTTACGACCTTAGGAGCGGATAAGAACAGTTTTACTGGATTTGTGACCAACGTATACAGTTTTATAATGAAATTAGGTTCTAGCGCTGTCAAATTTCTCTTGCGTAATACATTTGTTTGATTGTAACTTGATTCAGTTGTTATTTCTTCTATATCCACCGTGTTTTCTTCAGTTTTCTGTGTTGTTATCTTTGGTGCTGTATCGAATTGGTCGTTTATTTCGGGATTCGGTGGCTGGGGATAGAAAGGTAGGGTTTTGAACATTATGTCCTCATTATTTGACAGGACTGTTGGCTCAGTTGGTAGTGACCCAGCCTTCTGAGTCGGAGGTCGCGGGTTTGATCCCCGATCGGAGTCAACATTTGTGTGCGTGACCATGTGGTTTTTTTGGCTTAGTGTCTGGTCGTTTAATATTTATTTAAATTTGTTTTTCAGTTTAGTACCCATAGTACAGGCTATGCCTAGTTTGGGACTGAAAAACCGCGTGTAAATTGCGTCCCACAATTTATTTATTTATTATTAGTTTGTCTACATGTGATGATAGTCATCTAATACGTCAGAGATTCTGATAACTATATTAGATGGAGGTGGGAATGGGAGCACGTACCTATGTGGACCCGTATAATACACCAATGATACAGTAAATATTTAAGCTTATTTACTGTGTAAATTATTTGATAAGTATAAGCTTATTTACTGTGCCAGCTGATGACTATGAGTAGCAGTACCATTTGACACTTCATACAGCCAAATTATTCATGCTACGTCACTACAAGTTTAAATTAACTTACATCGGCACTTATTGCGGAGATAAACAAACATATTTGTACAAGCAATATTATGTCGTTATAAATTCCCATTTTGATATAAAACATTTTCGTATGCTGCCAACATTTTAATTCAAAACAAATATTGAATAAAAGTTGAGAAGAACAATAAAAAATGTTATAAAACGAATTTCCTATTATCAAAACACGAGTTCCTTTAAAAATATATATATTAATCTACCTAAAAAATATGCTGAATTTGGTAGCGATGTGTGAGAAATCGTTTTTCATAATTAATACAATATTACTATACTACTGTGAGTTTCATTAGATACTAGGTCATAACTATCTTATCTGTAGTTGGACAGATAGTCTATTGTACGACTGCTTTACCGAGTTTCCCGGCTCTTTGTGGGTGTTGGCACTGTTGACCTAAAGAGTCATAAACATTTATCATAAAATCGGGACGAAGCAGACCTAAGGCAGTTACAAGTGAAGGCTGAGAATCAATGGCCACTGCGGAACAGCTCTGAACTAAAGTAGGTAACATGGGCAGTCCGAAATAGGAAGACCGACTCAACGGTTGCCAGTATGCGAATACGATGAACGAAGTTCAATTGTAAGAACTTAAATTTGAATGACGAGTATCCTCATCGAAAACGAATTATAAAGAAACTGTTGCATCCCATAAAAAGTTCGAGAAGCTAGACATTTCAATTCGTAACTAATTGTTTTTTAATCGTGATTTTACGTTTGACTTCAGATTTTAATTGGAAATCAGAGTCATGTTCTAGTCACTACCAGTTGTAGCGAGAATGTACAAATTCATATTGGGTATTATGCTGCTTGTTGCGATTGCTGATGCAAAACCACAGGTAATTATTAAGTGTTCTATGCAATATACTGTGTAAACCATATTAGAATGTGTTTTTAAAATTATATTACTACTTATAAAAATTTAGAATTAGGCATTATTTTCACCATTCAAGTAAAACTCTCGTTTAATCATGTCTAAATAGCCTTTATCCGTTCCCACGACTAGGACGACAAGAAACTTAAAAAAAATGCAAAGATTTTATTAGGTAGGTACCTACCTATATAACCTACCCCTTATTGTTACACATGAAGATATAATTTTATGATACAATTTTCTGTAAAGAAAATTATGGTATCAACCACAAAAATCTCGTATTAATTTTCGAAATTTAGTACCTACCTACCATTCCACTAATTAAAATTATTTAAATACACTCGGCGTCAAAAAAATCGCACCTTCGGAAAATAATACTTTAAACCTCTTTTAATCACATTTAGAATCTATGGTGATGGGACTATTAAGTATCATTTGAAACATTAATTTAACGACATTAAAATTAACAATCATTTATGCCATAAAAAAATAATTTCACCCAAATAACGACGTTATACAAAAATAATGCATAATTACTTTATAAAAGGGCCGCTAGTTGCGCTACCTTTTAGAGGTATAAAAGGGGGAGGGGGGGGGGGGTAAAACTAGGTTTTAAGTAATTTTTAAGCATTTTTTTGTCTTACTTTAATTCTTTGTCAACAAACTTTTTCTTCTTCTTTTGCAATCACTTCTTTTTTTATGACCTAGCAAGACTAAAGTACGATTTGCTGAATGTTGATGATTAGACCTATGAAATGATACCTAATAGTGCCATCATCATTGATTCTAAATGGGATTAAAAGTGGTTTTTCAAAGGTGCGATTTTTTTGACGCCGAGTGTATTTAGAAATAAAAATGGCCACCTTAAAGCAACCTCTTAGAAGAGTATGCATGCCGCATTCCGTCTCTGGATGGCTAGGCTGATCCTTTGACAGAGATAGCTGCCAGATCTCTAGTCACTTAAAGCCTCGACCCTCACTGACAGCTCTACTAATATATATTTTACATTGTGCATTATGTTGATGAAGGTACCGTATGACTACAACCCCATTGGAAGGATAGAAGCTATGTTGGACGACAACCGTCGGTACTTGGACCCGCTGCCGCCAGTCCCTCATGCCTCAGATGTCAATCTGAACTACGAACGACTTTTCCCAGCCCGCCGCAAATGGGTCGACAAGAAGTGATAAATATCGCCTTTAAAGTCTGCGTTATGTAAAACTAATAAAGACACAATTCACTTATGGATCTATCTTACTCTGAGAGAAAATAACAACGAAGTTATAGGAGGTCGCAAATGGCCTGAATTGCTTTTAGAAAAGGATGGTACGGCCGTGCCGCTTTTTTGCTCGACTTGGCGGGGCCACTACCCCAGAATTGTAGGTACTAGCGACCTGCCCTTCGTTTAGATTCATAAGATATACGGTGACATAGAACTCTAAAGAGTAAAAAAAACGACTTCTACATAAATGGTTTTCTCATGGATGCCATTGTCAGAACTGGACTAAATTGCAATGGGACCACACGGAAAGCACTAACTTTCAAATAAAAAAAAAACATCAAAATCGGTTCACCCACTCGAAAGTTCTGAGGTAACAAACAAAAAATAAAAAACATAGAGTCGAATTGAAAACCTCCTCCTTCTTTAAGTCGATTGAAAACCTTCGTTTATCGCTCTTTCTATTAGTGAAAACCGCATCAAAATCCGCTGCGATGTTTAGGATGGGGTAGTGGATATACCACAGGCAGATGCGCGCAGCGACTTAATTTTATACGTATGTAGAGATAAACACGGATGTTATAAGAGACTATAGCGACCCGCCTAAAAATATTTTTACTAAATCAAATAATTAGGCTATCTATATTAAGTAGATAATGTAGCTTGATATGATAAAAATATTTTTTAAAAGTGATAACCCCTTTAATTTTTATTAGGTAATCATTTGTTTTTATAGCGGCAATACAAATACACATTCTGTGAAAATTTCAATTGTTTAGCTATACTACCTACTTACGGTTTATAAATAAAGACTTCTAGACAGACGGAGGTTTAGAAACAACATTCGAAAAATTTAAATTAGGTATGTCATCGGGAAATGTGTCTGTGAGCGTAAATGCACAGAGCGTGGAGTAGTTTTTCTGGCTTCAGTTTATCCTTCGCAGCGCTCCATCTTTACTTTTTATTTGATCTGAGGTCACATGGTTAAAATATCCTAAAATGAATCTTATGTGCTAAACATGTTATCCCTTATCAATTGTTATGCTTTGTGACTCCACTATGACCTCAGTTCTAACATAATCTTGATTACTTTTGCGGTGAGAAAGGCATAGCGGATCGGATTCCACGCAATGTTGCTATTTAAAATAATGAAAATCTAGCTATTTCTCAAAATCTGTTGATGGTTTAAATACGAATTGACTGATGAGATGATTGAATTGAAACAGAAAAAAAATAGTTTTTCTATTCTAGTCTTACATATCAGTCTAGAATATGATAGATAACAAGTTGAAGTACCTACCTAAATAGGTGAAACTTATTATTACGTCACTCGGATCATAATAACGAATCGGTTGACATATTTATCAAAATCGGTTCAATACTACGGTGAAACATGAGTAAATACACCGGTGCGAGCGAAGCCGCGGGAAAAAGCTAGTCATAAATGTAGCTTAATGTCACCCGGACTGTAATAACGAATATATGCGCACCTTATTCATAAAAATGAGTAGTTTAGGCGCAACAGTAATATAATTACATAGCCCTACTTTGTCTATTATTCTGGAAAAAATAAAACAACAAAATCTGATAAAAAGCACGCTTCAACACTTTAATAAATTATAAATACAAAATAGCAACATAACGAACAAGTTAACAACGATATATCACACCTTTGATCACATAATAAGGTCTGATTATACAATAAATACTATACAATAATAATTAAAAGCGATAATAGTATTTAGTGGGATAACTTTTATAATATCTTCAGTATACATGGTGGCAAATCAATACGGTCAGCAAAAATCGGTAGTTTTAGACTTCTCCGGCAGAGCGGAGGTTGGCTATAAATTGGTCTATGTTTAGCCCAGCGGGTGCTGGCGCTGCTAGTTCAGCATACTTAGATGTGTAGTCGCCCGTTCTTTCTTCATGCTGACCCTGTGGTAAATTTATGATAAAAAAATCAAAAATATTTATTTTCTGTATTATTAAGAGGATTAATTTATAACGCGACAGCCTTGTTATGGTTTATATTTAAGTTACAGAATTTCAGAGACTCTGGCAAACATTTATAACAATTAACTATACGCGCCACAGCCTAGATCGTCAGCCATTATGCGCGGGATTGTTGACAGTTCCCGGTGACGCGATGACATCACGCGTAAAGACGTAGTTCCAATAGAGTTCGCTCGAATCGATATTTATGGGCTAACAGTAGGTACAAAAAATACACTTAGATATGTCAAAAGTCTAATAACAAGGCACTCTACACTAGTCCGTGAAGATTGGCTAAATGTAAACAGCAGCCTATCTCCACCGACGAGTGGCTGGTTCCAAATGCAGTACCCCAAGAAGAACCAACAAGAAACTCAGGTGCAGCTCTTTTTAATGTCATGTCTTACTAGAATTATGGTTTACATTAATATTAATGATATTATGTATATATATGTTTAAAGTAGATAATATTATATGATATAACAGACCCCTGTTACACATGTCTCAGATTTAATTCTGGTACCTTTCGTGAAAAGCGGGTATATCCATAAATGGAATACCTTTGCCTACCCCCTCGGGGATAAAATTCGTGAGATTATTATTTATTTTTATTTAGAACGGAACTATATACCTACCACCAACAGTTTTATGTCTGTCAAAGGCATCTACGGCGTTCTCAAGACGGTTTTGGAATTTTGTACCTATAGCTTCCGAGATTGGCAATTTGATAACAAAGATGGAAATATATTAAAAACTTACCATGGCAGGGTACAGCAGAGCGACCAGCATACACAGCAGGATGAGCCACTTCATCTCTAGTATGACTCGTTGGTAAACTGCAAAGCCCTGAGCATACACTTTTATATGCTAGCCAGTTGACATCCATGACCAATATTGATTTAATTTATACCATAAATCATTGATTATTTTTTACGCCTGTCTTGTTACTAGCTCGCTTACACTTGATAGTGGTGTATTATAAATCTAAAGTAAAGTGGATAGAGTTCCATTTTGAGTATTGGGTTTGATTGATTGACCTAAATACTTTGTCGAACATTGTTGGAAAATGTTAGGCTCTGTGCAGTGGAAAACGAATGTTTTGTTCGGTTAATTGTAACACCAACTATCAAGAAATACGTGTCAGTGACTATACTTCTTTAGAGAGTTGCGTCAATTTCAGGCGTATTCAGGGAGCTTCGATATTCGATATCGGAAAATCTGTCGAACACTTTCGAGATGGGCTGATGTTGGTATCGAAAACTTTCGAGATGGGCTGATGTTGGTATTGAAAACTAATGTCATATGTGACATAAGGATTCGGAAAATTTTCCGTGGCTGTCAGAAACGCCTAGAATAAAGTTTCCAAAGTCGATAGATTCGACATCGGAAAATTTTTCACTCGATCTGAATCGAACGGAAACGGTATCGAGTCTCCGTGAATACCTACCCTGGTCATGATAAAGCAGCGCGTGACAAGTCGAACGCTAACGTCAATCCCATACATTCGTCATTCTATTCGACTAATCTTTTCGTAAAGCCACTTAGGCTCTCTGACAGATCAATCCATTGATCTATTTGTAGTAGCCACTAATGAGCTAGGTTTTTAGAAGGAGATTGTGCTCTATAATCTATAATGTTGTACCTATTAGTTTTTTAGTCTCTTTGGTCAATTAACTACGTATAACCAAAGAGATAATCAGTGAGGCTCGGGATCGAATCTTGGCATTTACCAATGAGTTTTTCAAAACTTACATTTTCAATCAATCAACAAAACTGCGGCGATGGGCTCACCACCTATCACGGTTAGGGGTCCAAAGAATATCTCGTGAAAAGTTGGTGTATCCAGAAATGGAATATTCTCTGCCTATCCCTTCGGGGATAAAAGGCGTGGGTTTTTTTTTAACCAAAGAGATTTAAATATACTGGGGTATAGAGAGGCCAAATGTACATCACTATCATGCCCGAATGACAGCTGGCGTTCGTATCTTGCAAACGCAAAAGTTTTTGCATGAAACTATGTATTTCCATTGTCCGCTGGCCGGTTTATACTCTAGTATATTTAAATCTCTTTAACTATAGCATTTTAACTTTCACTTACCTCAGGATTATATTAGTGAGCATAGTAAAATTAAAGTGCACCTTACGTTTAAAGGTATATCTGAATGATTTTATTGATCCAATCTGGTAAAATTAATCACCCAATATTATTTTGGTACATACAAAATAGGTAGGTATGTCAACTATGTCAAGCCCTAACTTTTGTTTTGCAACTTAATTTACACGCATTTATTTACGGTATTAATGAAAGAAACGGCAAGCTACCTGCCTTATTATTTTGATAAACCGAAGCAAAACGAGAGTGGGTCGCTAGTAGTAAAATAAAATTTAAACATATGAATAATTTATTTAATCAATAACTAAACATTTACGGCCTTGGTTGTTTATAAACTGGTTAAAACTGATGCTGTCATTGTTATATTTATACATATAATAAAACTCTAACGGGGTCGTGTCTGTACATGAAAGATTTTTGAAAATTTTAACGGTAGTAAGTATAGTTAATAGTTACCGATGTAGATACCAAAACACCAATTTTTGAAATTTTTTTCTGTCTGTGCACGCATCACGCAAAAATTACTGGACTTATTTTTATGGAATTTAGAATGGAGATAACTCAGTACCTGGGGTACTTTTTATTCTAGGATTTATTCCGCTAGTTATAGAATATGGCGTTATATTATTGTCAAACCGACAGCATCTGCTTTTACACATTGTCTAACTTTAAGGCCGTGTATATCTTGTTAAGTGGAGTTAGCGTACACTTCCAACACATATAGAACAATTTCGATGACGGCGGAGACGGCAAGCACGACGCATGCTATCACGCGGCTGTACTGCTTAACCTGGTCGGCTATGGTCGTGGCGTTTGGTTCCTGGATCTCGGTACTACGTCGTAGCCGAGATAGAGGGATGATTGCTTTCCATGGTCCGTCCTGCAACGGATACTTATCATGTAATACACAATCACACACTTAAACATAAACATTTATACACTTACACACCTACTCTCACCCACACCCCGACACCCGCACATCCCACCCTACACTCTCCCCCACCCCAAGACACATACACATTCATGCACATTCTTGTGTACAGTTTCTCCTTTCTACTTAGTTTATGTTTATGTCACGTTTAACATTTAACTAACATTATTCTTTAATTTTGATACCTAATTAAATAAAGATGGCTATGGAAGAGTGAGGTCTTCTGACACAGGTATTATTATACTTAAAAGAAAGCCTCTACAACCTGTAATTTAATGAAATAAATTATTTTGTATTTGATTAGGATGTACTTGTCCACAAGGATTACTAATTTGTCAATGTAGTTGTAAGCTCCCCAAACAATTTACACATACGCGTATAATAAAACACTAACGAGGCCGTGTCTGTACATGAAAATTTTTTGAAAATTTTAGTGGTTGTGTAGATTAAGATATTAAAACTCTCTCTCATTTTTTTGATTTTTTTGTCTGTCTGTTCGTCTGTCTGTCTGTCGGTCTGTCTGCCTGTTTGTCTGTGAACGTATCACGATAAAACTACTGGGCGGATTTTGATGGAATTTGGTATTTTAAAGAAGTGCAAGACATAATCTGCCTCACAACTTACCTCTACCATAATGGCTTACTGGAAAGGAGACCACATTAGAAAGACAATGAGGAAACATATTTTCAGCAGTGGACGTCCTGGGATGGTATGATGATGTTGATGATATAGTATATTACACACCTCGGGAAGTAAATAAGAAAGCCTCAGATCACATGTAATCGTGTCTGTCATTGTGTACAAACATGTGATCTAAGGCTTTCTTATTTACTTCCCGAGGTGTGTAGGTATACTTTTTCTTTTCGACGGAGGCTAAAAGCGGCAACTTCGTTTAGCGCAGCGGGCGCAATTAGCCGCTTTCCGCCCGGAGAAATAAAAAATCATATACTTATTGGGCAATTTTAATTATACTACCTTGTTAGCAGTGAAAGCGGGATTCAATTCTTGAGGCATCAGAGCCTCCTGCAGATCAGCTTCACTTTGCACTTTCTAAATAACAAACGAGAAAATTTGTGTGATTATAGGATACCAAGCGTAACATACTCTGAATTTGGAACCTCATGCCATTGTTAGAACTACATTTAGGCAAAGAGATTAAAATATAATAGGACATAGAGGGGGCATTGGGAATATTTTCATACAAAACTTTGAAGCATGTTTGAAGCTCAAGCGTCATGTCAGTTAGTATGAACGCGAGCTGTCATTCGGTTGAAATTGTACCAGACTTATTCCACTTGGAATAACTTTTAGCTTCAAGTTTTCCTCGCTTTGTTACCTCTATGTCCTACTATATTTTAATCTCTTTGCATTTAGGCCACGAAGTGGTTTGTGGCTGATTCTTCTACAGAATTGCGACAAATAAAATAGGCAAACCATATAGCGACAGACCGTTACAACTTAAAACGTTACGTCGGCAGCACGTTCCAGCGACAAACTTTCCAGCGACAGAACGTTTCATACATTTATTTTATTAGAGTTAGAAAGAAATAATATATATAAATAATAATAATAATAATAATAATATATAGAAATAATATATAATATTATATATTATTATATATTAGAAAGAGAAATATACATATTCGCCACGACACACCACGCGGGTCAAGTGTAGTTCTAGCTTCATAGGTTGTATGACACATTTGCTGCTCTCACATTTGACATTAGGTTGTAGGCCTTCAATTAGAAGATACATTAGCATTACATGAATTTTGTAGTATTTTATATTAGTTCAACAATATCTTTAAAAGAAAACATATAAGTATTTGATGTGTGCGACAGTGAGTATATATTTATTAAATATATATTATGTGTATATTTATAACAATATATTTATTTATGTAAGAGTATGTTCAATAATATATAGTGCACCGTCTACCCTAGTTCTAATCTCTGTTTCATCCATTCTAAGGTTGTATGGAAGAGATCGCTAAAAGCGATAAGACCGCCCATTGTAGGTACTTTAGTTAATGTCGGTATCCATATTGTGTTGTTTTTGGTTTACAATAAAGAGTTATTGTATTGCAGCAGCTAGACTTGTCTATTTCAGCTACTTCCACAGCTTGATGTCATATGGCATTCTACTGTGGGGGAATGCTGCTGATGTCCAGAGAATATTTATTTTGCAGAAACGAGCCATTCGTGCAATTTATAAAATGGGGTCTAGGATGTCTCTAAAGGAAAAATTCAAGGAAATTAATATACTGACACTGGCGTCACAGTATATTTACGAAAACGTATTGTATATTAAAAAGAATATATCACTTTACAAAAAAAATAGTGACAGACATTGTATAAACACTAGAAATAAGAATGAACTGGCTGCTTGTGTTAGTCGATTATCTAAAGTTACCAAATCCTTTAAGGGTCAATGTATACGTTTTTACAATAAGATTCCCATTGAATTACAAAATTTGCCTCTTGACAAATTTAAAATAATAGTTAAGCAAAAATTACATAAAAAAGGCTACTATAAAATTACAGACTACTTAGTAGACCAACATGCATGGGATTAACCGACTCGACGCTATGTAAGGCTATTAATTATAATTATTATTGTAAACGATATTTATTAGTAAGACATGAGATTAAAAAGAGCTGCCCTTGAGTTTTTTGCTGGCTCTTCTCGGGGTACTGCATTCGGAACCAGCAGCTCGTCGGTGGAGATGGGCTGCTGTTTGCATTTAGCCAATCTTCATGGACGAGTTTAGAGTGCCTTGTTATTATAAAATATTGACGTTTCTAAGTGTATATTTTAATACCAATAGAAAATAAACGATTTTGAATTTGAATTTGAATTGTAAGTGTAATACGAAACCACATTTTTTTTTGTTTTGTTCTATTATTATTTTTTACACGGATGCCTTACATTTCGGGAACACACGTTATCGTGAACTAAAACTGGCACTATGTAACTACAGACATAGAGGATATTTGAGAAAATTTGAATTTAATAGCTTAGCAGCAATACAAGCCAAAGAAAATTATAGTGCGCGTTCGAGATACACGCGGAAAAAGTTGCGAGAAAAACTTGGTTTTATATTACTTATAGTTGTTCATGAAAACAGGTTTGAAGCTGCTCAAAATACTACGCCTAAGCTACCCCAGTGTGGCCTGGGCACTCTATTATTAATGTGCTTATTATAGTTATATTACAACAAGCATAATATACGTCCCTTCTGTTGTTCAAACCATGTAGTTTGTTTTGTGAATAAATGATTTGGATACACCAAAATTATCTGACCTATTTTGTAAACCAAATGTAGCCTACCTTGTTGGACCTGATGTATTCAAGATGGAGTCTAATAGGTGTATAAAGCCCTAAACACACGACTTGCAGAGTCACCACCTAATTTTAATAACAGAAGATATTCTGGAGTGCGATTTTTGAATCTCACGGGTGATATCAAAATCACCGGTGACTTTTATGTCACCATTTTCCAAAAGCCGTATTTTTGAAAGTCACACGCAGTTTTCAATAAATCGTCGCAATCACAAAATATCACAATCGAGCCCCTCTGCTAATTCTTCCGAAAAACATACTTTGGCACTTTCGGCAGATGTCACATACGTCAACTGTCAAAAACAATCGCATGGTGATTTCAATTACGAGTGGGTGGGGGCACTCGTAAATCGATATCATAGGTATGACAAATGTAAGTCCTGATGAGTTTCAAAAATACGAACTTTCGGAAATCACTCACATCGGTGAGAATTAGTAATTAGATTCAACAATCGACCCCCTGTTCTCTATACGTCACTTTAATTAATTAGCAATTATAGGCAATCAGAAAACAAAAATAGCTGATATTCTCTACCGGATGGCACCATTTTGGGTCTTAAAATGTCTAGCCTCAGCTCTGAACTTAAAATTTTGAATTTTGGAAGGTAGCCGTTAGGACCCATCCATTAAAAAAGGTTTTTATCGAATTTAATTTTTCCAGAGTACTTATATCTGAATTCCTAGGTTAGGTTATTCTAATTTGCGCGCACCGTAATAATTAAAAATCAATTGTGTCTATGATTCTTGGTTTGAGAGAGTGTCACTATAGTGCTTCACTCCTCTGACTCATAAAGTTGGTAGCTTATTTAAATTTTGTTGGCGATTTATTACAAATGTATTTTCACACCACATGCTCGACAAAGCCGTATTATATATCATATAAACGTCACCGAAAGCAAGACATTATATCCCTTGGCTTTAGCCGGGTTATAATGTTGTATGGAATTTCATTATAACCCTAGGTCAGTAATGTAATTTTCACTTTTCATAATCCTTATTGCTATGACAATAAAGTCTAATTTCGTTAAGCAAAATGTGTGTGTCGTGGCCAACTCGATTTTCGAAAACCGAAGCCGCGACCACCTAGATTCGCACGATCTTCATTTGTTAAATCAAGTAGGTCACGCCGGCAGAAACAAGTTGCTGTATCCATTTTATTTAACATTTCAAAAAGAATATCGAAAATGTCGAGTGATGAAAGTACTTTGACTCCAGAGTCTATTAAACTAGATGCCATAGGCATTGTCAATAATCTACTACCATGCAATTGCATTTTATGAGGTGGGAAAAGTAGAGTATATAACTCGGGAATAAAACTGTTTTTGTCTTGGGCGCTTAAATCCCTCACTAAACTCAGGACTCAGTCTTAATTCCCGAGCGAACCCTCACTGCGCTCGGGAGTAAAACTGGGAGTCCTTCGTTACGTTCAGGATTCAATGTCGCGCCCGTGACATAAAACAGTGCTTTGTTCCCTTGTTGTATAATCTACTATTACCTACGTGATTTTTGCTTTTTCCTATTCCATTGGAAACAGGTTTTATTCACAATAAGCCTTTTTTGTTACCAGAATTTAATATAACCAGAACAATCAAACATTGAATGTACCTTCAAAATTTGTCGACTTTTTGTAGAGTTGTGGTTACCTACAGTAAAATATTTGTGTTCAATTTTTGTTTCCAGTCAAAGCAAATTGAATTTGCCATTTACAGGAATTGTATGCTTCATTTAACAAAAAATAAAACGCCAAAATGTACTCGTGCTAGTGCCATAGCTCTTTTCTAGAAATTCGATGTATTTGATTTTAAAAATCTCATTTTTTTTTTAATTTCTGAATTATCTTAATAATTTTATGATTCATCTCAAAATAACAGAATTAAGACAATAATAATAATAACGGGACACAATTCACACACGGCTATTATAAATATGTTTAGTCCCAGACTAGGTAGAGCCTGTACCCTGTACTGGGTATGGGTATTAAACAACTGATAAACATTCTTATTAATATTAAACACCACGACACGAAGCCAACAGACCTGTTCATGCTCACAAACGTTGGCTCCGAGCGGGGATCAAACCCGCGACCTCCGATTCAGAAGGCAGTGTCACTACCAACTGAGCCAACAGGCCCGTCATACACAAAAATTACACAAACATTATTCCGAATTTTTATTTACTTTTATAGGTAGGTACTTAATACCGTAGGTAGACAGTAGGTACCTATGCTTACACTCACATTAATTTGTCAACAACCGCGCGGTTCCAATGCGCACCGTAACAGTAACAATTAAAAATCAATTGTGTTTTATTTCTTGAAACCCGCAGGTCTCAGAATTAATTCTGAGACATGTGTAAATAGACCCGGTCCGGCGATGGGCTCACCACCTATCACGTTTAGGGGTCCAATGTATCTCGTGAAATGTGAGTGTATCCAGTAATGGAATACCTCTGCCTACCCCCTCGGGGATGAAAGGCGTGAGATTATATTATTATATATTATTTTATTTCTTGGCTTAAGAGGTTAAAGACGTAGCTTACAGTTACATTAAAGCTAATTCTGTGTATTCAAGGGTTTATGCTCCAATATTACATTATTCGACATCCCAGTTCATTTGCTATCGATACGATCTAGTGCCGCAGCTGTGTCTAATCCATTAGACCTATTCGTAGACAAATACCCATATACGTTTCTGAGTGGATATAAAACTAACAGACGAATTCAAGAGTTTTATTTGTATTGGACTTTATTTTTTCTATGAAAATTCGAGTGTACAAGAAATACCATCAACCCGTAACAGCCCACTGCTGAGCTAAGGGTCTTTCCCTACATATGAGGAAGTGTGGGCTATAATCTCCCACGCTGTCATAATTTTTGAAGCCATGACATGACTTCGTGACTTCCATTGTGCGTAATCACAACGAAAACCGTGACCAACTGTTTAACGTGCCTTTCGAAATACGGAAGCGCTCGTGTATACAATATGTAACAGAATAAGCGCAATTCCTGAAATTAGTTTGTTCAGTATAGACTACTTAATCAATTTCAGCTATTTTTATTAGCATAGTTGAATTTAGTGCTACCATGGTGCTACCTATGGACATCGTACTATTATTGCTCATTATTTAAGAAAATTGGTTAGACACAACCAAAGTACGAAGGCATCATATTTTTTTATATTATAATACTAATTAGGGTGTATGAGGAATTGGGCTTATTCTGTTACGCGTTGTATAAATTACCTTCACTGACTTACAAAGAAACTAGTACCGCAGGGCTACGAGTGTCTTCCCATTCTATTATTGTAACCTAAAAAAGTAGGGTACAAATGATAGGATCGTGCTTCGAATAGCATTTTAATGTATTCTTAAATCAATATGATGGCATGTCTGTGACAGTATCCGATGCGGCATCAATAGCATGCTACGCTATCTCCGAAACATACATTTTGGTCTCAAAATTTTATTTGAATGGATAATAATGTATTTTCCACTTCTCATGCTGCAAAAGTACGTCTTTATGTCGTGCATAGGCGACATAAAGTCGCTTTTTATGCTCTAGCGCAAAAAGTAAAATCTTCGTCTGAGACCAAGGCTAATTAATTCTTATAATTAATCTACAACAATATAATATTATTATACAGAATAAAGCATATAGTTATGAATAGGTAAGTCTATGTTCCTCACACCAAAGAACAACTTTTATTACAATCATTTCTATCATTTAGACTACAGCCCCCCTAGCCAAGTGGCATTGTACAATCTAATAGAATGTTCTTTTAGATTGACAAGTAAGGGATTGACATAAGCACTTGCCAACGAGCGACTTCTAAAAGAACATTCGATTAGATTGCGCAATGCCACTTGGCTAGGGGGGCAGTTATACATACCTACCTCTTAAAATTTCGAAAGTCTCGAAAGTATTTTTTGGCATCGGTAGATACCATTTTTCTTCTAAAAGGATGCGTTCCTTCTAAACGCAGTAGACAAAGACCAAAACCGCTCACAGTCTTCATGTAATTGATACTTACCTAAGTTCTACATGCACAATAATGGTACACTTTGCATCTTCACTTAACTTTGTCTTGCTGCGCTTTCATCTTAAGTAAACCTCAAGTATAAGTGAGTCGGGTAGTTAGTTAATAAAGTTTTCATCGCATAATTTATATCAAGTTACGTAATTATATTGCTACAAGAACTGGTAAATGATGAACAGACATTTTTAAGGTATTCACAAGATAGAAAAATGGTACCAAGGTAAATAGTAGGTAAGTAAGTAACAACTATTTATCGTACACCAATAAAAATATGCAACAAATGACACAATGATTAAAAAAAAGTACAATGGGTGGTCTAAAAATGACAAACAGATTAAACAATAGAATGGGACCAAATACGAATAGGCCGAATGTATAACTACTTAGACGGCCTGTTGGCTCAGTTGGTAGTGACCCTGTGTTCTGAGTCAGAGCACATGAGTAAAGAAACGGAACAGAGACAAAGCTTCATACAACCGCGCTGTCGTAGGTACACTACTACAAGCATGCAATGCTTGTGTGCGTTTCTACTAGCGCTGCGTCACATACGCGCCGCAACTGGATAAAACCGGCTCGGTCAGTAGAAATGCCGAGGGCCGCGCAATGGTTGCCGTATTTGTTTCGCGCTCCTGCTTAGTGAGAAATGGTTATTTTAAATTGTTTATGGTAGAATAAAGTATTACACTAAAAAGTCAAGAAAGTGTAAATAATTAGATTCGGAGGTGTAAAATGGTTACCTACTGTACAGTTTGCATGAATGTCTCGAAAATCACATATGTGACGAAATAAAATTGTTTGTTAATAGACCTGAACAACCTATAAATATGGGCAAAGATTCTTTAATTACTCATTACAAAGAACTCGACTGTAAGATTCGAAATTCGAAGAAATCGAGTGTAAGATTGTAAAAATATTATGCCATGTGGAAGCGTCCTTAATGATTATTTGAAAAAACTTTATATCCATTAGATTTAGAATTCATCATTAGATTAAAAGATTTAATAATTTATTAAAAATAAAAAGTTATAAAAAAATATTTAGAGTAGGTAATTTGTAAATAATCTAATGTACAAATAAAAGTCTAATAAACGTTTTGTTTATTTTATTCTCCTTTGCCAACCCTACTAAAATAGGTAAGAATTTTGCACGCTCCTTAGAAGCTTTGTCTCTGTTCCGTTTCTTTACTCATGTGGTCGGAGGTCGCGGGTTCGATTCCCGCTCGAGGCCAACATTTGTGTGCATAAACATGTCTGTTGGCTTCGTGTCTGGTCGTTTAATAATTTATTTAAGTGTCTTTATCAGTTGTTTAGTACCCATAGTACAGGCCCTGCTTAGTGTGGGACTAAATTAACCGTGTGTGAATTGTGTCCCACAATTTATTATTATTATTATGTTATTTAAGATAATATACAACTTACTCAAGCTCAACGATAAAGAAAAACTTCGTGAGGAAACCCGCAAACTTTGAATTGATTCAGAGGTGTAATAGCACCCTGGTCCGGCGATGGGATGACCTCCAACCGGTGGCTTTTGGGGGGCAAAGTGGGTCCAGAAATGTAATATCTCTGCCAAACCCCTCAGCTATAAGTTCCTTGATACATAAAACGTTCCAGCCACCCTATTTTCACAGAAACATTTCCATTTAAAATTGCCTGCATAATTATGCAAATATCTAAAATTATTTTTAATTATCAAATATCGATGTACTACCCGGACAAATTACACAAATACATGAATAGCTTGTAATCAAGCAAAACTGTATAACACGAAAACTATTTCCATTTTCTCATACGCCAAGGATCGGATTCACGTTCAATTGAAACTTTAATGTCACATTGTGGGCTCCGAATGAAAACGTGAGAACTTCACGGTCGAGGAAATAGGTTAGTTTAGTTACTGACAAGTCGTAGCATGTAGCTTTGTATTGTAAAACGTAAAGATTGGTCGAATTGAATGACAAATGTATGGAATTGACATTAGTGTTGGACTTGTCATGAACTCTGCTTTAAAATAGCGCAAACAAATATAATTGACGCAACATTCTAGAGAAGTAAAATGGACAACATTTAATTTTCACCGAGGAAGCAAAGTAAGAAAACCATTTGAGGGTATTAGCGTGAGGAATATAAAATATATTTTTTGCATTTTTTTATTATCATTTACTGAGATAATCAATAGTTTTTAAATAATATGTCATAAATGAAAACTCAGGCACAACTTACTTTATGTCTTAGCCTAACCGGAGGAAAAAAAAATTAATCAACGTTGACATTTATCGTGTGACGGTTATTGACATTGACATTTTGTTGATTTGTGTACCTAAGCAAAGGTATCCTTGCATTACGCCTGATTTTTCACTTACGCCCATTGGTAATAAACAGATTTTCATTATTATTTTTATGGCCAAAAATATTTTTTTAATTTACATAAGTACAAAATATTATTATGTGTACTCCATTTTTGTATCTACTTTCAATCTAACTTATAATTTAAGGGGGTTCAGAAAATGAAAGCTTCGAGAAGAGGATGGTACGGCCGTGCCCCTTTTTGCTCGACTTGGCGGGGGCACTGCCGGCCGTGCCCCCAGATGTTGTGAATCACTGACCCTAGTTCCTAATAGTTAGTATTACAATTAAGGCAACGCCAACAAGTAATTGAAGTCTTTGTCTCGCTGCTCGTAGGCATTTGACAAACGAATCTTTTCCCTTCCCTTTCTACAAACGCTAATTAAAACTTTCGCAAAAGAAAAGGCATTGTAGTGAAATCTTTTTGGTAGCAACCACTAAGTCTCCTAATGAAAAATGACGTCACTTTGCATAATAATATGTCAACAATAAATATTCTATTCGACAGCGTTCTTATCTGAGCAAAGAGATTTAAATATAATAGGGCATAGAGGGGACAAAGCGAGGAAAATTTGAAGTCAAAAGTTATTCCAAGTGGAATAAGTCTAGTACAATTTCGACCGAATGACAGCTCGCGTTCATACTAACTGACATGACAAGGACATGACGCTTAGGCTTCAAAGTTTTGTACGAAAATATTCCCAATGCCCCCTCTATGCCCTATTATATTTAAATCTCTTTGTATCTGAGTCACTGAATGTCTGACTTGAGGAAGACAGCCACAAAAAAAAAATTGTGAGTTGGTCTTCTATTCGTTTCTATACTAATGATTCGATAAGAAAGTTTTTTGACGTGACAACGTCTTATAAACCGATGAACACCGCACTGCACGCACGAAAAAACATGACTCATTGTCACGGTCCGCCTGAGCGTGCGAGCGAGAGCGCGGAACGAGCGATAGAGAGGCACGATCCTCATCAATGTTTTCTTTTGACGTTATCACGTAAAATTATCGTCCTTAAACCGACTTCACAGAGAACCAATTTTTTTTTAATATATGGGAACGTGCAAAATCCAAACATTGAAAAGGAAGAATTAAATTATGCAAATAGGTAATGTTTTTTGCAAATGTCCTTCAAATCGAATACTTGGGGTCATCTAACAAGTTACGTATGAGCTTAATTATCTCGAAATCATACTATTACACACAGAATACAGTTTTCCAAAACTATTTCGCTTATGATGTTTATATTGATTTCTCATAAAATAAATAAAGTAAATAATTAATCTCACGCCTTTTATCCCCGACGGCGTAGGCTGAGGTATTCCATTTCTGGGTATACCCACTTTTCTCGAGATATTCTTTGGACCCCTAAACGTGATAGGTGGTGAGCCCATCGCCGGATCGGGTCTGTTACACATGCCTCGGAATTAATTATGGGATCTGCGGGTTTCCTAACGATGTTTTTCTTCACCGTCAAGCTAGTGATGAATATTTACGTAAGTTTTGAAAACTCATTGGTACATGCCAGGATTCGAACCCGAGCCTCACTGATTTTCGGCCGGCTCTTTAACCGTTCGGGCTATCACTTTACTTATTTTGCAAATAATGATTTTTACCACTGTACTTACTTCAAATCGAAAACATACCACATGACGTGGTATGGTGACTCTCGAAATCTTACTATTACACACATAACATCATGTGTAAATCAGCCTTGATTTTATTTATTATCTTTTACCCTTTTTAACGAGATTCATCAAAGTTTAAACAAATATCTAACTTTTTCAAACTCCGCATCGCAGAATCCACGTTTTTGAAACGTGACAGAAACAACGTGTTTGGACCGGAAGCTACTCTCAGCCCCTGGAGGCAATGTGCCGTACATTATTTACAATATTCGGAACTGCACGCAAATGTGTTTGTAAAATAGTAGAAAATACTGACAGAATATCCTAGAAACGGCAGCAGATATATTCTGAACTAGCGGGTGCCCAGCGGCGTTGCCCGCGCGAAGTCTATTTCCAAAAAAACCTTCATTGCGGTTGCTTACAACATACTATGACACCTACACATCATATTTCAAATAGCAGCACCCCGCGGTGTCACCCGCTTCAGTCCCGTTCCCGTGGGAAAATTATACCCCATGTTACTTTCAGAAAAGTAAGGTTTCCATTTGTGAATGATTCAGTCCTTTATTAAATCAGATGGTGATAAATTGAGGTTATTTTTTTAAACAGCGATAGCACTGGTAGTGACCTCTCATGTTGAAGTTTCAGCATCGAACCCTATCAAGGACATGTATCATGGCATGTGTAACGGCACCACGGTTCGACGATGGTCTCACCGCTTGGTGAAAAGTGGGTACTTCCAGGCATAAATTACCTCAGCCAAATTTATCTGGGATAAACCGTAATCTTATTCATTTGTTTGTAGCTTTTTGGAGCCAGTTTAAAAGCCATTTACACATTTATAAGTAACAAGTTCGCTGCCAAACTACGAGTATAGGTAACCGTAGTAGGTACCTACGAGATCTATATGTATACTCATATTATAAAAAGGAAAGACTCGTATATTTGTATCTTTGTTACGAATAAACTCAAAAACTACTGGAACGATTTTAAAAATTCTTTCACCAATGGAAAGCTAGAATATCTCTGTGTAAAATAGGTTAGTTTTTATTCCCGTATTCCCACGGGAATTACGCGGGTGAAACCGCGCAGAACCGCTAGTTAATTATATTTTAGTTGACACTAAACGTGTTAAATACCAAAACCAAGCCACAAACTCATATTATTCTGATAAAGAATCATATTTTTGTGAGAAGTTTTATGATGACTGTGTCCTCATAAAATTGAAGACATGATTCATTTCTTTCAAAAGACGCGGCATCGAAATGAAACTCACTTTTGTTTTGATTGATCAGGGGTGTGCCAAAAATTTAAGAACAATTTAGCTCTTGGCAAAGGAATTAAAAATATTATAGGGCATAGAGGGGGCATTGGGAATATTTTCATACAAAACTTTGAAGCCTAAGCGTCATGTCCTTGTCATGTCAGTTAGTATGAACGCGAGCTGTCATTCGGTCGAAATTGTACTAGACTTATTCCACTTGGAATAACTTTTGACTTCATATTTTCCTCGCTTTGTCCCCTCTATACCTTAATATATTTTAATCTCTTTGGCTCTTGGTAACCCTATGGTGACTGCAGAGAAATGCGGCAGAGTGCCGGGAGAATGGAGGCATTGCACCGCACGTGTAAAGGAGATGGGTTTTCATGTCTTATTCTTATAATGGTTAAAACTCTATTTTAGGTCATAGTAGTTGACCCGTCAATGACCCGTAGATCGATTTTTCTCTGTTCCCATGGGAATAGTGCCAAGATCCACAAATACGTAGTTTTTTCACATTCCCGTTATTAGTTTTTCTATAACGGGACTGTTATATAGAATTGTGTGTTCTTAACAACTCTCCAAAAATTCATCGTAGTCATATAAATGGTATTTAATAAACATAAGTTTTAATTAAAGTCATGCTCGTATATGGAAGACGCATATTATGCTATATTGTGACGTGATTCAGTGTTATGTTTCTAATTTATCCATTCTCTCATTACCTTTATGCAATTTGACATTCATGACCAACATGTTCGTGCTAAATAGAACAACTTTTAAATAGAAAAAAAACGTAGATTAAAATCTGCAATTTTTTAAGGATGATACAAGTTAGGTACACCAAGTCATTCTCATTTCACAAAAAAACCCTTTGGATAGTCATGACACTCGTAGAGTCAAACATTAATGAACCCTTACATTCAGCATTCAGAACGTACTTCTTTGACAAAACCACTGATTCGGAAACAGCCAACTACCACAAGAGAATTGGCGTCACGCCAAACTCAATACGGGAATTTGAGTTATTTAGGAGGAATGTTGGATTTCGCGTAAATCACCGAGTTTGATGCTATGGCTCTGTATTGTTCATTTGATTACAACTGAAACTTCTTAGGCGGTTTCTTAAATAAATGAGTAATAAATTTACCCGACTAAGGTGTAAGTTTTCTTTGTGTTCACGCAGTCGTTAAGCCATGTCAGAAGCCCTTGCGTAAATTCAAAAATTCTGACGGGTGGCCTTTAGGCTAATATGGTGATAATCCTCGGTGGGCTGAAGAGATTAAAATATAATAATAGGGCATAGAGGGGACAAAGCGAGGAAAATTTGAAGCCAAAAATTATTCCTAGTGGAATAAGTCTAGTACAATTTCGACCGAATGACAGCTCGCGTTCGCTTTCATACTAACTGACATGACGCTTGAGCTTCAAAGATGCTTCAAAGTTTTGTATGAAAATATCCCAATCTATGTCCTATTATATTTTAATCTCTTTGGTGGGCTCGTATGGTTATTGTTCCGCATATGTGAGGGCCATAGTGGGCTGTTAAGGGTTGATGATGAACCCCATTCACCTGGTGTTGCATCATTGACGTGACAACGACGCAAGTATTATTTCGTTATACAGCCATGTATTTATTTATTTTATTTGCCTTATACAATATGTAACAAAATAAGCGCAATTCCTGAAATTAGTTTGTTCAGTATCCAATATTTAATCAATTTCAGCTATTTTTGATATATTAATTAGTATAACTGAATTTAGGGCTACATATTATGGAAACCGTACTATTATTGCTCTTTATTTAAGGAATTTGTTTTGACAAAACTAAAGCAGGAATGCGTCATAATTGTTTTATATCAATATTATACAATTGGGGTGTGTGAGGAATTGCGCTTATTCTGTGACGCGTTGGACTGTTCGGGTGCGCGTGTCGAATCTTTCTAGCCTTGCGAAAAATCCGGCGACACTACAATAAACTAACTAGGGAGACTAAAAATTGCGGCGAAAACATGATAAAGTTGGACCCGCAGGGCACTGTACTTAAAAATTTATCGCGTGACGCATTGCAGTGAATCTGTGGCACATCCTTTTTATTAGGATTCCGTACAAAAAGGGTAAAAACGGGATCCTATTAGACTTCGCTGTCTGTCTGTCCGTCTGTCTGTCTCCAGGCTGTATCTCAAGAGCCGCGATAGCTAGAGAGTTGAAATTTTCACACATATGTATTTCTGTTGCCGCTATAACAACAAATACTAAAAACAAAATAAAATACATATTTAAGGGGGCACCCATACAACAAACTTGATTTTGTTTGCTGTTTTTGTAGATAATGGTACGGAACCCTTCGTGCTCGAGTCCGATTCGCACTTGGCCGTTTATTTAATTAATAATTATTTACTTTTGTATTATGCAACGGATATTGCATTGCATCGCACTGTAAAGTCAGATAATAAAGGGAATCACGAAATTGTAAGAATAAACAAAATAACAACGGAACCGCTTACCTACTTACTGTACTTCACGTCTACAAGCTAGACTAGATTTCATTACTCAACGTAGGGGTTGCCGTGCATATAGTTATTTAAGTCTTAGAATCACATTTAATAAATACATACTTACATTGCTGTGCGCATGAACTACTGCCGTTAACAAACAAACTGACAATAATTTTAACATTTTGGTAACCACAGTTTAGTTTTGAATGAAAATATTATTCCCTTTTATTTTAATTTTAGGAAAACTATAAAGAATTTCCGTTCTATTTTATTTTATTACAAAATATAACTATTTTTAACGCAGCTCCGCGATAAGTCAAAAAATGTAGATTGTATTTTATGTCTGTGTTTAAAACAAGGTTGTAAAAATGAAAATTTTCACTTTATTCTTTTTATCATCTTGCTGCTCTGCGCTAGCGCATTACAATTGGCTTGTAAGTTTATTTAACTAGCTTTTCTAGACACTTCTGTCACCTACCGGGATGAAAAGTAACCAGTTCACTTCTCATGCTCTAAAAGTACGCCATATAGCCCTACGAAGCGGAACTAAAGTGACCACTTGAGTCTCTAGGGAGTGAAAAGTTATTAGTTTTTTAATTTCCTTAATGAGACATAGACAAACTCAAACAGCCAGTAAATATCTGTGGAGTGCGAAAATGTTGAGAGTTTTAGTAAAATGGTTTTTCCGCAAAGAAGGTGGCGCTATGTGTTTTTAATTATTAATCTGCACTAATCTGTGACAGGTTTAGAAGAAAAAACTGACCGTGAAAATTTCAGAATTTTTGTCAAGTGTAAATTTGTTTGATTTTAAATAAATTTGTACTAAATTGACTATTTTATCGCACTCAAAGTGAAAAGTACAGTTTGCACCTCGAGACTAAACGCCAACTTAATATACCCTCGGTTTCATTGACTCCCTCGCATTGTGCTAATTTTGTAAACACACTCTATCCATAAATTACTACGAAGATTTCATTTAATTTTGTGACCATGGTATGGTAACAAACATTGCCTAAATAATACCACTTTCGGTTTATATGATTTGAGCACGCCGATATAGCAGCCAATCGGTGCTTTTCCCCCCGACTTGATTTACTAACATATTGATACTAAAATATGGAACTATTGTTTAATAAATGAGTTAGTCTTCATGCATTAGGGATAATGTAGCTTACAATTTTTGAAATATTTTTATTATCGGTTTATTTAGTTTATAAATATTACCCCCAACATACAAATATACAATTTTACATTTATATAATGTTAGTATAGATTAGTGGGATAGTTTATACACACCGAAAAGTAGGTACACAGTCGAAGAATAGGTTTTCCCAGAAATTGAATATCTGCCTACCCTCGGGGATAAAAGTCTTGAGCATATAATATTATCTTTAAATATTGCACTAAAATTCCTATTTAACTAGAGTGCAGTGATAGCCCGGACGGTTAAAGAGCCGGCCGAAAATCAGTAAGGCTCGGGTTCGAATCCTGGCATGTACCAATGACAGGTCTCAGAATTAATTCTGAGACATGTGTAAACAGACCCGGTCCGGCGATGGGCTCACCACCTATCACGTTTTGGGGTCCAATATATCTCGGGAAATGTGGGTATATCCAGTAATGGAATACCTCTGCCTACCCCCTCGGGGATAAAAAAGGCGTGAGATTATATTTATTTATTTATAAATTCCTATTTTGATGTCTACCTAAATATAATTATTATTCCTCAAACAAACCTATCTATATTTATTCATCCGAGCATCCCGCGATATTGATTCCGTCTAGTCACGCTTCGTATATTTGTTCTGGGGATTTGGTGACCCCTAGATCTGACCCTGTTGGAAGCCCTGAATCCCTGCTTTTAGTTCATATTTATGTTAAAAACTTATTCTTCGGATTAGCTGGGGAATATAACGATATTTTATTACGTAGATACTATTGTTTCAGTGAAATTCCATGAGGAAATTTTTTACAACACTCTTCTATAACTTTTGTAATGGTATTGGTACTTACATATTTAAATATTAATCCAAAACGATTTTCCTTAGGTACCCGAACAGTATCACAAAAGTTTCTCAGACCCTAATTATAACTAAGTAGCGCTATTTAAAAAAAACACGTAAAAATGCTCTTTGTAACAAAGTACCAATGTAGTAGTTCCCTTTATTCCAAAGTGCCAATTTAGTCATGCTCTTTGTTACAAAGTGCCAACGTAGTCATGAATTACATAATAATGTTCCGACGTAATCTTAGCATTATGATGTACCTACCTACCACTGTCACTGCAGTCATGCTCTTTGTAACAAAGTGCCAAAGTAGTTAGTCTGTTACAAAAACCTAATGTAATCGTACTCTTTGTGTGTCAACGTAGTTATACCCTTCATTATAAAGTACCAACGTAGCCATGCTATTTTCTACATAGTGACAACGTATATTAGTTTTCATCTCTCCGGGCGGAAAGCGGCAAACTTCGGCCCGCTCTGCGCTAAGCAAAGTGGCCGCTTTCCGCCTCTTCGCCTCGGTCGACAATTACATGTGATCTGAGACATTTCTTATTTTACTTCCCTAGATGAACGTGTAATATACTTTCCTTGTTTATCTACATATGTTTTGCTATTCAGTCAGCTATCCAGCCAAGGTATAAGAGAGATGTATCAGGGGCCCTGGATATAGTCTCCAATACTGGACAGCAAATACACGCAGATGTCAAACCTGAAAATGAAGGTGCTACGGATAAGGTATTCTATATTTCTATTTAGTAGCTATAAATATACGGAATTTACCCGGTTAAAAGAACGTTGCACGTTTTTTCAATACTTTTTTGTAACTAGACTACTCGTTGAAATTTATGAGCTTATTCTCATAATATGTTGTCATCAGAATGGTATATTTATTTCCAGCCTTGTCCCAAATCTATTTTTCCTTCTCAGATTGAAGGAGGAACAGTTTTTCAGGTAGGATTTATTATATTTGAAAAAAGAATCTTCATACAAGTATAGCATACGAGTATACCTACCGTTTAAAATTGTCACCAAAATTGAAAATGCTAAAGTAACTGCATGCAATTTTTTTTAGTTCAACAAACAGAAAAAAATAATGAACAATTTAACTTTTTCTTGATTAACATTTTAAAACTTTCTCCTTTTTTATCAACCAGCTTTAGTCAGTCAAACTTATATTTTTAAATAACATATAACAAAAGAGGATGTCAGCACGTCTGGTGCAGTCGAGGGGTCGCCTCTCGGGTGACATTTTTTTATTTCGTTCACAATTTAACAATTTAGTGTTAAAGTTTTAACGTTGAAAATATTCACCTGCATGTTGAACCTTACTACAGACTTTTTACCTTAATATTATTGTAACATAGACCTATTTAATATGTCTATGTATTGAAATAATGGCTGCTTGTATAGCAGCTAACTTTGTAAAAAATGCCTATATTAAACACCTAAGAGCGCAGTTAAATAGGAGTAACTATAGCTGAAATCAGTTGGACACCATCATTACCTTTACACTTACCAACGTCTGCTGTTGTACCTGTTACTATACATACATACATACATACATATGATCACGCCTTTTTCCCGAAGGGGTAGGCAGAGACAACAGCCCGCCACCTGTTACTATACATTATTGATGGTATTATATTCACCACATTAAAATAAAATAAAAAGAATTTAGTTTTTGTCTGTCTTGGTTTTGATTGAATTAAATACGTCTTCTAAACTAATGAAGCGCGTTCGATCTATATCATTTATTTATTATACAATATTAAGCCACCTTAGCAAATAATTTATCCAAAATCATTAAATGCATTGAATTACATATTTATTTACGAATATATATATATATAATAAACGATTGTTTCCTTTCAGTAAAATTTGTCATCATCATATTTAGGGTGTCTTCCTTCCAACCACAGCGTTTTTTTAATCGTGAGCAATTATCAGTCACCGGATAGTTGTAATACCATTACTTTATAATCAATCTACTGAGATTGTAAACTGAAGATAATGTGTAACTGACTCTAAAAGCAACCTAACCCTTACATTTTCGTAGATTTATTTTATACCTTCTTACCTACTCCTCCAAAGATCACATTTCTTCTTTCAGGTGACACCGCCTAAGGATGCGTTGTATATGAAACAGTCTCTGCGAAAGTCCTGGCCGCTGACAGGCAAGCTGGATTTGATGCGGAGTGTGACTAGGGTTGTCACACTGGCGATCCTCGTCCTCTCGGCTGCCGTGGAATTCTACCCTTTAATTCAGCATTTGTACGCTCTATATTACGTGTAGATTTGCGTTATATAATAAATGTATGTGTATATTGATAATATGGATTAATAATTTTTCGATATTTCGTTTAAAGTCTTGGATTTCTGAATCTTATTGTTTACGCTCAGGTGTTCCAATTTCTAAGAGTCTGGTATCTTCCATACAAACGTACGCAACTCGACTATTTGATACGAAGCATTAATTTTACTAGTCATATCAACAATCTTGGTTCATATTATTTAGCGTTGATATCAGTGATTGATACATTAAGATCAAAAATATTATTTGGTAAATATAAAGCACCATGAACAATCGATTTTGGTGGAATGGAAATTGTTAAACAAGAGATTATAAAATTGTAACCATTTCTCAATCATTGGCTCGGAAGGAACGGTTCGATGTGTGTGGATATATTGTGACATCATGAACTTGACTGATTTATTATTTTTCGGCGCAGTTTTTTTGCTTCAATCTCAGAACTGCCATAATCACTCTATCAAGGTAAGCTTTCCAAATATTATGAAGATTCTATTAATAATTATTATTAATACTATGATGTCAGAATTTTCTGCTTGCTTTTAAGTAGGTAGTATTACTCGCTACGTAATTGTCTTACTATTCAATAACCGCAGCATTCGTGAATAGTACTGCTTTTAGTTTTTACAATACATGCAGTGTTTTAAACTTTTGCTTTTATTCATCGTCAGAAAAGAGATTATTTATGCATGTACGTAGATAGTGCAATAATGTCATTTATTGCATTGATGATAGGTGTTGTTCACTGATAATGCATCTTAAATACACTTTAAGTACCAATCAATACACCAACTCTTTATTGTACTCCAAAAACAATACCAAAGAGATAAAATAAATATACAGTAAAAGTTAGAGATCTCTTCGAGACTACTAAGGTGGTCAGATGAATTTCTTAAATTAAATGAAACTCAATGTTATTTCATCGATGTATTGTTACAGGAATACAAAATAAACCGGATCAAAAGAAATCACGAATCAGGTGCCTATCAAGAACGTTTGTCGAGACATGCAAGAGAAAAGCAAAATAGACTGTTCACGGTACATAGAGCTGAGTCTGATCCACCAAGAAAACTTAACCACCGTCTTTATCCTGATACTCGAAAAAAAAATAGAAACAACATTGCTAAACGTGGTTACAATGAAATCCTCCAATCAACTCGAAAACCAGTAAAACCTAATATCTATTTTGAAGTGTACACACCACACTATCAAAGGAGAAACGTAAACGCTGATGGTAAAAATAAACAAGCTTTAGTAAAAGATAAAGAAAACTCACAAAATCTTACACAACATGATGAAATAACGATTCCACACAAAACTGATGACCATCACGATGATCTGAATGAAAATCAACATCTTATAGTACCAAGTACAAGTAAGAACGAAGTTTCTCATGCTCCTAAGTTGCAACTTCATGGTCTGGGGACTCCTAGTAATTTTGAAGTAAATTACACTCACTATGATGAATTACATTCTCCAATTAAACAAGAAAAAATTCATACACCTGTCCAAACTGTCCAACCAGGTGATGCCCATCCGTCAGCCCATACGATTCATGAAAACGATCAACAAATTTATCCTACACACGAGGAACACCATGTTGATTTACATTATCCAAAAGACGAAGAAGTACATAACATAGCTAAAATAAATATTCCTCATGAAGATGAAATTGACAGTAAACCTATTTCCGTAAGTCCACACGTAGAAATTGGTAAAAGTAATATTAAAGATGTTTTAAAAGCTGCGAAAAATGCATCTATTCTCTTTTATGAGGAAGCAGACCCAGTCGAATCTAAAGAAAAAAATGTAGTTAAAGTGCCTAGTGCTGCTATACATAAAATTGCACAAAGTCTTATTAATCCAGCCATATTACACCCTGGTATTGTACACGAAGTGAGTCCAACAATTACTTCCAATAAACCAATGCCAAAACTAACTACAGTAAATATACCAAATACTGGTGACTCAAAACCATTAGAACATGGGATATCAACAGAACACAGTGTCTATGATGACGGCCATTTCCATAATTTTCAAGAAAATGACACCACGCATGATATCAAAGAAATCAAACCCGAAGTAATGCATGAAAATATTCATATTGATAACATAATGTCAAATTTGTTAAATAAAGAAGAAAACTCACATAAAGTGACACAAGTTTTGTCACCTGATCTTAATAATCTGAATAAGTTGGAAAATTGTTATCCTCAAACCCATAGTGTCAGTCACACAAATGAACACCATGATAATATTGAAGCGAAAATCAATGTCGAACCGCTAATAGTGGATGCCGGAAACAAGATCAATAAAGGTGATTATATTTTAGCTATAATTTAGGTAGACCCAAAGATATTAAAATAAAATAGGGCATAGAGGGGACAAAGCGAGGAAAATTTTAAGCCGAAAAGTTATTCCAAGTGGAATAAGTTTAGTACAATTTCGACCGAATGACAGCTCGCGTTCATACTAACTGACATAACGCTTGAGCTTAAAAGTTTTGTATGAAAATATTCCCAATGCCCCTCTATGTCCTATTATATTTTAATCTCTTTGGGTAGAACACACCAATTCACCACTCATAGCGGCAAGCGAAGATTTTTTTCATTTCTCCGGGCAAAAAGCGGCAAATTTCGGCCCCCTGCTCTAAACAAAGTTGCTGCTTTCCGCCTCCGTCGAAAAGAAAAAAGTATACACACCTAGGGAAGTAAATAAGAAAGCCTCAGATCACATGTTTGTAGACCTTGGCTTCGCCTCGGTCGACAATTACATGTGATATTAGACATTTCTTATTTTCCTTCAGGTGTGTAATATACTACCTATTTTAGAATCGCACTAAATGGAAAATCACCTGAAGCCTGACCTGTAACCTGACCTGTAAGTACCACGTGCTCAGCCTAGGTAGAGAAACTAGGTTGAACAAGGATCCGGACCAAAGAGATTAAAATATAATAGTGCATAGAGGGGACGAAGCGAGGAAAATTTGAAGCCAAAAGTTATTCCAAGTGGAATAAGTCTAGTACAATTTCGACCAAATTACAGCTCGCGTTCATACTAACTGACATGACAAGGATATGACGCTTAGGCTTCAAAGTTTTGTATGAAAATAGAAGTCCCTCGGGGAGAAGGCGTGAACATGTTTATTATTTGTTTATTTTATACATACATATCAGTATTTTCATATCACTACAGCTGTTCTAATTTACACACACAAGTCACATAAACAATTTAAAATACCAGTAAATATAAAAATATTAAGAACATTCTGTATTTTGATAACCTTGATTATAATGTGCACGCTCCACACGCACTTGAAATTCTTAAAACATTGTAACAAGCAGAAACGCTAAATTCATCGGCTTTCGGAAACGTGGAATCATAGCTAATCAATAATCAATATCTGTGGTTCAATAGGAAAACATTTATAAAAATTCTTAGAAATTCAAAGCGATACTAATCGATGAGGACTCAAAACTATGATTGATTTTCAAAATAAACACATTTTAGAACGGTGATTATAACTTTCAAATGTTGGAATAAGGTGGTTTTTAAATTGATATTTCTATTTTAGATTCACTTGACACAATTGTTATCCAGGATCAAAACTGTAAAGAAGTATTAGAAAAATACAAACCTGAAGCTACACCAACTTCGGAACCAATCGGAGATTCTGGTTATGTACCATACTATTCTCCACAATATGAAGATACTTCAAGTTTTAATCAACGGTTTGCCTGTGAACCTAACGAAAGAGGTTTTGATGAAAATAGCTACATGACGATATATTACGATTGCGGATATCCTAATCCATGTTATACACCTAAGCCTGATTATAGCCCAATGAATTATTATGGAACAAGATTTAGGGATCCAATCAAATACAATAGTGGGTTTAAAAATGATAAACCAAAACAATACTATGCGTATGATGACAAAGACGTGAAACCTGATAGATATAAAGAGAGAATACGGAGAATATGGAATAACAGACAAATTGTTATAAAAAGAAATTCTAATTTTGATGGCCTTAATAATAATAATTATGATCCGTATAATAACTATAATAAGAGACGAAATTTATGGAATGAAAATAACAATGCCAAATATAGAGGTACTATGAACCAAAATAGCCTTTCTGTTATCGCACATGATGGATATTATACTAATCAAAACATGTTTTGTCCATATGACATATTATTCAGATCAAACAGCTTAAAAATGTGACTTTCAATTTGCAAACAATAAGATCATTTACTTTTAATCACCAGACTAATATATGAGACTCAAAACAGTTGTAAACATTACCAAACATCAGATAGGTCTATTGGTTTGAAAGTGCTGATCAACGAGGCTAAAAGGTATTGTTTTTCTTCAAACTTCTTTGACGCCCGATCTACCTACAAATAAAATAGTCGATAGTGTTAAGTCAAACTTATAAGTTAGATCTTAAATAAACACTTTTTTTTACTGAATACTTTTATTTGATTCGCCTTTAGTGGATGAGGAATCCTAAATATTATTTTAATGAACCCACATCTTTATTTTTTACGGAAGTGAATGAATAACATTTAGCGATAGACGCGAATGTCTCTGTATTAATGAGTTGGTGTACATATTGAAGCTCAATTTATTATTGGGCCGTTTGCAAGAAAATTATATTTTACGGTATTTGTTTCACAGTCAAAGACGGGTCTGTGATTGAAGATTTTGGGTCTGTTAACAAATACATATAATTAAATTGTAACTGGCCAATTTCTGTTGTATATAGGTCATATTTTTACATTTTCATTTCAAAAGAATGGCAAGAGTAAGAAATGTGAAATGTAAGGAAAGATCAGATAAAGTTATGAAACTATATAATGCATTAATAAAAACTGTGGGGAAAATGAGGATTATTGTACTCGATAACAATAATAATGGATTTTTCATCAATATGACTTGCTCGTTCTTTACAACCTGTACTATATTACAATCCGTATTCAATATTATAAATGCGGAAGTAGGTGACAGACATGTCTGTCTGTCGGAACCGGTGAACCGATCTTAATGAAGTTTGGCAGGACGAAAATACCATAATATGTTGAAGGTGACATAGGTTTCTTATCTCGGACAAACACTTATAAAGTTCACACGGAGCCAGTTGTAGGCAGATAGGTATGATTATAAAACATGTAACAGAATAAGCGCAATTCCTGAAATTAGTTTATCAACTACTTATTAATACTTAAAGTTCCGAGTTACACCTAAAGTAGTCTCTTATAATAATGCTACTTGTGCTACTTGGATACTTAATCGATTTCAGCTATTATAATGTGTTAATTTTAAAAAATATATATATTAGCATAACTGAATAGGTCTTCCTATGAAAACTGTACCATTATTGCTCTTTATTTAAGAAATTTGGTTAGACAAATCTAAAGTACGATCATTTTTTTAAATATTGATATACTAATCATTGTGTATGAGGAATTGCGCTTTTTCTGTTACGCGTTGTATTATACCTTAGTACGTAACTTGAAAAGGTACAAGCTATTGAACCACGACACTATGATGTTAGTGTTACCAAGTCTCAGCCTGAATAGTCATTCATTATGACCAATTAGTCTCACTGAAACCGCACGTTTCCAGTGCTAGTGCACTCTGCCTACCTACTACCCTATTGCGGTTGGTTGGATTTCAAGCGAATGAGCAACTCCCAGATACACTGATGTGTACCATCACTACATAAGTAGTATAAAACAAAGTCACTTTCTCTGTCCCTATATCCCTATGTCCCTTTGTATGCTTAAATCTTTAAAACTACGCAACGGATTTTGATACGGTTTTTTTTAATAGATAGAGTGATTCAAGAGAAAGGTTTAAGTGTTAGCATTGCACCCGTGCGAAGCCAGGCCGGGTCGCTAGTTATCTATAAAAACGGCAACAAATTCACGTTTGTTGTATCTCTTAATTTTTTTTTTTTTTTTTTTTTTTAGATTTTGTTGTTACAGCGGCAACAGAAATACATAATTTCTGAAAATTTTAACTGTCTAGCTATCGCGGTTCTTGAGACACAGCCTGGTGACACGGACGGACGGAATAGGGTCCCGTTTTTTCCCTTTGGGTACGGAACCTCAAAAAGAATAAAAAAATATGATATTGTCTGTTATGGATATCTAGGTATATTTTGTTACAATAACTACTTACTTCTATCGTGCACTTATAGGTAGTTTAGTTAGTTATTTTATATGTATGTTACATATAAGGTATATATAATATGGGCCTCTGTTTATGTTATTTAAGTCCTACTAATGTAAATATTGCCTGAAAAAAAAGATTATTATTATTATAGGTACATTTCCCAGTAGAAGTAATTAATAATTCTCTTCCCTCCACTTGGCAAACAAATCCTCAGAAACAAAACAATAACAACTTTGCTTTCCTAACGATTCATTTGTAAATTGAGTTTTCTAACTGGAAAATAAACGAATTCCACTTCAAAATACGATCCTTTTCAAACGACTTCAAAAAGGAGGAGGGTCTTAATTCGACTTTCTTTTGTTTCTTTGGGTGAACCGATTTTGATCATTCGTTTTTTTTCAAGCTGGTTCTTCCTGTGTGGTCCTTTTTCAATTTGGTCCAGTTCTGACAGTGGCATCCACGAGAAAACCATATAAGTTGAAATTTATTTATTTATTTATTTAACTTCATGTACCAAGAAAATGTACACATGGCGAACTTAATGCCTAAAGGCATTATCTACCAGTCAACCATCAGGCTAAGCAGAAATAATTTGGCGTTTTTTTTACTCTATTATATTTTATGTTATTTGTTTCGAACGTGCCCTGCTCCCTTCCGATATACCCACAGGATAGCGCAAATTAAGTACTTACCTATATCAGTTGAAATGTCATAAAAGAGTTATCATAATGAAACATTCCCGTTCCGGTGAGAATACGGGAATACAATATAGCCTTTGTTACTCAGGGATATTGAAGCTTTCCATTGGTAACAGAATTTTTTAAATCGGTACAGTAGTTTTTGAGTTTATTCGTTAAACATACAAAAATACAATAATACAAATCTTTCTGTGTGTAGATAAATCTTATTTTCCTTAGCATTAACAGGCAAAAAGAGTCAAGTGTCGGGTGTATTCAAAAAGTAGGTACCTATATACCTAATAGTAATAACATTACGAATCGAAATCAATTATAGTCATTTTCCAAAATCGATTTTTATTGATAAATTAAAGTACTTAATACATTCTTGGATAAGTAAATTAAGCTTCTTTGGTAGTGGCGACTAATTCTAGATAATAATAATTAATAACCTTATAACTACATTATCTTCAATAAAATATTATATTTCCAACAAATATTGAAAGAAGTAAGGAATGTATTCAATTATAATAATCAAAGCAATATTTAAAGGAGTTATGGAGAAGTATTATTTGATTTACATGAAGTAGTGTGACACAAATTTAGTAATAGAAAAACGGGACAGTACCTTTATTGGCCTTCACAAATATTCCGGTTATATCCCGAACCGGCCCGGCAAGGTGAAGAAAGAAAATCTACTGAACGTTTGCAATATTCTTAGAATGAATTGAGATTAGTTAAGTGTCATCGAGTTGAAACAGTATGCGCGCGCTAGTTTTTTATTACTAGTTTCAACTGGCGATACTTGCAAATATTTTTTTTCTATCAGAAACAAATAGACCTCAAAAAAATGGTTGCAATTGCACACAAACAATGAGTCTGTTGATTTTAGAGACTTAATAATATGACCGGGTCGTGTTAAGCCGTAATATTTGCGTGGCACTTAATATATATTTTATAAATAGCTCCATTCATTCCCACATATTTTCTACTCTTGGTACTCATGTGACACGTCAATCCAATGCTAGGTATTACAGTCGTAATATTACGTACACAATTGACTAAGTATTTAGTAAAGAATTGACATATCCACGACTACACGCTTTACGTACTATTACGACGAAAATTTGCCGGACTTCGTATTTAAAAAAAATAGGTAGGTGCGTAAGCACTTATCAATAAACAAACCTTAACTAAGTGACTACGAAACAAACAAATTTCAATCAATTCCATCAGAAAACTTGCCTGAATTATTATTTTTATCTACAAAATATATTAAAATAACAATATTCAAATGAAAGCAGGGTCTTAATTTACGAAGTCTGGGACCGTTTTGCCGTGTGGCCAACTTAGTTGGGGACGTCCTTACGAACTTTGTGGCCGCGGAAAGAGGCCTGTATCTTGGTCGCGGCCTTGTTCAAATCCGGGTCGCCCAGATCAATCTTCTCTATGTCTTCCTGTAAATTAGAAAAATATGGATTAGACATAATGCCAGTCAGTACAAATACTCAGAAGACTATTGAGAAATAAGTTTCGGCTATTATTATAGCCTGCGCAGACGACGGACTTTGTCCCCGGAGGACAAAATCCCCCGAATCGTAAAAAAATATGTCCACCGAGGACTTGCCGCGGACTCAACGCACACGGTGTTCGATCATTTGTCCCCCGAAAATTTAGAGAAGCGCACGCTATGGAAGCGAATGTTCTGAGATTACGTTTGTGTTGTAATTTACATGAAGTTTAAGAAAAAGAGAAGTAGTTTTAAAAGAGAATACTGAGTCCATCCCTTTATATCGGATCGATTAATGAACGGATATTTTCATGCGAAGCATGCTCAGTTGAAACCATAAATTCAGATTTTTTTGCTATGGGTATATTTGAAACAATATCCAAAAAGATTCTTCAAATATTATAAAACGTCGGTTGGAACTTTTGAGGAGTTGTTGTCAATTGTGAAACCCTCTAAAAGTTATTCTGACAATGATGAGGATGTGCATTGGTCCAGAAAAAATAATTGCTGTTATTAATTGGTTATTGGTTGTTATAATAAATAAGCAAAAAATACCATATTTATTTTTTTCCTAATTCGACATTAAATCCCTAAATGATATTTTTTCATATTGTAGTCATCAAAAATATTATCTACCTTAAATAGACTAAACAAATTGGAAACTTTTCAATTTATTTGCAACTTAAGCCGCTGTAAAGTCCAAAGGTACATAATATCTACTTCTATTTAACTTCTTTAAAGTTTTAACAACGGAAAAGTGATCTAATTCTAGTTGACCTAGCTTCCAAAGGCCATTACGGTGACCACACGGCATCTTGTAATTTACCAAGTGCAATTTTCTATCGATACACGATTCTAGCCGTCACGTACACAATTTACCACTTTCTATAGATAGAAAGGATCGGTTTTGTAGGGTTCCGTAGCCAAATGATAAAAAACGGAAGCAATATAATTTCATGGACATTTCATGGACAGCTGTTTGGATGATTTACGTGAGAGTGATTGTGGATTGAAAATGAGTGAGACCACCATCAAATGCCTCTTGTACGCCGACGACCAAGTCATCCTTGCATCGTCGGCGTCTGAGCTGCAAAAGATGTTGGATATAATGAATGCAGCATTTGAAAAGAAGGGCATGAAAGTGAATGTTGCAAAAACGAAAGTGATGATTTTTGAAAGTGAAGACTGTATGACAGAGTGTGATATAAAGATCGATGGTGAGAAAGTTGAGCAAGTGAAAGAGTTCGTGTATTTGGGTAGCGTGTTTACAAGGGATGGAAAGTTTGAGAAAGATATTGAAAGAAGAGTAATGAAAGGAAATGCAGTGAATGGGGCCCTGAATAGCCTTGTGAGTAGCCAGGTCGTGTCGAACAAGGCAAGGATGGCTATGCATAACGCGGTTCTGGTCCCGACGCTGATGTATGCGAGTGAATGTTGGGTGTGGCAGAAGAAGCATGAAAGCAAAGTGAACGCCGTGGAGATGAGATCGTTGAGGAAAATGTGTGGAGTGAAATTGTGTGATAGAGTGAGGAATGCGGATATACGAGAGAAGTGTGGTTTGAAAGAAGATGTAGTGACAAGGATAGAAAAGGGTATGTTACGCTGGTTTGGTCATGTAGAACGTATGGATGAAAGAAGAGTAACGAAAGAGATTTATGGTGCGAATGTTGAAGGATGCAAGGAAAGAGGACGCCCCAGAAGGACGTTCACGGATCAAATAAGTGACGTCCTTCAGAAAGCTGGGGTCCGGAGTGCGAAGAATAAAAGAGCGTGCATGAAAAGGCTAATGGATGTGAAGGAAGCGAAAGAAGTATGCAGAGATCGAGCAAAGTGGCGATCCGTCGTCTCTGCCTACCCCTGTGGGACAATGGCGTGAGCCTTATGTATGTATGTATGTATAATTTCATCTCGGACTGTCTGTCCGTATGATATAGTCATTTTACTTGGAGAATATTGTTACCATGTAAATGAAATTTACAAAGTTGTGGTTGTGTTTTGTGAACCGCTGTACAATATAGTAACTGAGTGTGCCCAACGCATTGCTTGGTTGTGCCTTACGAGGTCTCACCTTGTCCTGTAGATCTTGTGCTTCTTTATCTTTCTCCGCCTGGGTTTGCTTGCGGGCCTGGTGGCCTCTGAACGACGCTTGGATCTTAGTGGCGGCATGGCAGAGTTCTGTGGACAATATAATAATTATTCATCATCATCATTTCAGTCATAGGATCCTGAATATAGGCGTCTGCCAATATATATATATATATATATATAAACAACTCAAGTCTTATGTAAAATTTATGGTTGAGTATTATTTTTCGCAACCCTAAACGTGTCAGGTGATGCGTTAGCCTTGAAAGTGGCTGATGTTACTTTGATTTTAAAAATATGTGTTTGATTGGTTTAGGTTCGCTGTTGTCTTTCTAAGTATATTATATTGTTGGCTATTAGTCTATCTACACAGGTATAAATATGAAAAAGATTCTTAACAGATTGGTTTTCTGTTTAAATCATTGTGATAGTCTAAACAAGGTTTAGAGAAACAAAAAATTTTAAAAGTGGCTCGAAAAGTAGGAAAATTTGGAAAAAAACCAAGTGTTTTAATGGGAGTAGAATGGGACAACGTTTTTATAATACAAAGTAAGTGTATTATTATATTTAAATATCTTTTATAATAAGTCAGGTAATTTTAGACACAAATCCAACACACGTGTCTCACGAATCGTCAGTGCCGGATTAAGGTAACTTAATGCCCTAAACAATCTTTCTCTGTGCTAGCCCGAACCTTAAGTGAATTTCAAAGAATTACACTTAAAAAAAGGAAATACGTATCGTAAGTAGAATACCTATGTATATGTTGTTTCTCCTGCCCATATCCCATGTTAAGTGGGGTCGGCACAACATGATTTCACATGTTGCCATAAGATGCGACCGAACCGAACGTCAACGACAATTTAAAATTGGACTCATCGCTTTTGCGTAGTTGGGTGCAGTCCCATACCAAAACTTTGTAATTTAATTATGTTTGTTTACTGACACTAGTTCTTAAGTTTGTAAATACTAACATTATATGGGGCATGCCTGAAATAAATTATTATATTCTTTATTTATTTTAGATCTTATGTTAGGTTTTTACAACGTATATAAAAGAAAAATATATATTATTATTATTATTAATTTAACTCGCTGACAATTTGAAATAGCTTTAACTTTCGTGTGCTAGTTTTTTTCTCGGTCGTCTCTGGTGCCCCCCTAACGGAATGCCCTAAGCAATTGCTTAAATAGCTTAAAGACTAATCCAGGACTGCAAATCATACACAAATTGGTCCCTGCGACAGAAACCTTGGACTCAAAACGGCAGACCCCGTTGCTGACGATGCTTTCAAATATAAAATCAATTTTCAAACAAATTGAGGTTTCGGCAAGTCTCAAATGAAGAAGGATCATTATAGCAACCGGGATCCCAAAATCCTTTCATTAAGCTGAAAGATTAGACCCAAGGCTCGTGCCGCTGTCAGACCTCTCTCAACAGAGATCGCTGATATTGAAATTTGGGCTAATTATTATTAGAATGTTTGTCATATGCGGTTGGTTTATTTCTATACAAAACTTTTACAGGTAACTTTTTAGTTATATATAGGTATCAACCAAATCGATATGTAGGTACCTATACACATCTTTCATGAAAATTATGGCTAAGGAAAATGCGTATCTTAGGCGATAAGCTCTGCGATAAGGCGTCAGTGTTAACTGAGTATTGCACTAATTATTTAGATCAATTATTAATTAATCCATTATTAAGAGCAGTGATAGCCTTACGGTTAAAGAGCCCGCTTCACATGATGATAATCAGTGAGGGGTTCAAATCCTGGCATGTACCAATATATTTTTCAAAACTTACGTATAATTTCATCACTAGCTCGACGGTGAAGGAGAAGTGGGTATATTCAGAAATGGTATACCTCTGCCTACCCCCTCGGGGATAAAAGGCGTGAGTTTTTTTTTAAATTTCATTATTAATGAATCAATCAATCAATGATCAATTATTACTTAAGATTTTTAATTTGTTTTGATTTTAGAGACATAAATTACTACCCTTTGACCGTTTGACCGTTGACTTTGTCCGCCTTTGAAATAAAAAAGTAGTCTGTGTGTTATTCTATATTCTACTATAATCTACGAACTATAATACTGTAAGGTTTCATCAAAATCTGTTCAGTAATAAGACGGAGTTTTTACGTGAATGAGTTACAAATATTCATTCATCCATGCTTTGGACCATGGCTTTATTTGCGTATTACTCCTGTACAACTATGAAATGAAATAAATTTTATCATTTAGGAATACAAAAACTTGTACCTCAAATACCAACCACAGTAAAATAGCCAATGATACCTGCTAATAATAATAATAATAATAATAATATAATCTCACGCCTTTTATCCCCGAGGGGGTAGGCAGAGGTATTCCATTACTGGATATACCCACATTTCACGAGATTTATTGGACCCCTAAACGTGATAGGTGGTGAGCCCATCGCCGGACCGGGTCTGTTTACACATGTCTCAGAATTAATTCTGAGACCTGCGGGTTTCCTCACGATGTTTTCCTTCACTGTCGAGCTAGTGATAAATATGTACGTAAGTTTTGAAAAACTCATTGGTACATGCCAGGATTCGAACCCGAGCCTCACTGATTTTCGGCCGGCTCTTTAACCGTCCGGGCTATCACTGCTCATACCTGCTCATGATACCTGCTCTCAGTGGAATTTCGAATAAGTAAAGTAAACAGTAAAAGTTTATCCAAAATTTCGTATGTATCTTTTCACTGCCAATTTCAAAACAGACGGTACCGCGATCCCAAAGTTGAACAGAGTTTTAAGGCCGGTATTTTAAACTCAAATAAGTGTTTACCGGAAATAGAGATGTGCATACGGCTTCATAAAGTTCTAGAAAGAACTACTATATAATATACTGGTAACATAGAAATGCTAGTCGTTCACTATCGTTATCTTACGTAATATGGAGACGAAAGTAAACCTATCTGTTTTTAATGTTTTGACATCTTGAGGAATCACTTTAATATTTTTCTAAAAAAAAAAATAGCGTGTCTTCTCCGCTGTCTGTCCGTCCGTCTGTCAGCGAGCTGTATCTCAATAACCGTAATTCTTACATATCCAGTTGAAATGTTGACAGAATATATTATATTATTGTTATTGTCGCTTTAAGTAATAATAATAATAGAAATAATATTAAACATTTATTGTGTTTTGGCGTTATCCGACTTTGTGTACGAATCCGACTCCCACTTGGCCGTTTTTTTTCTTTTTTCATTTCCAAATGATTTCCTATTTCATCGATGGCACCTCACTACAACCCATGCGGTCAGAATGAAAATGTACTCAATTAACTCGTAAAGTTACAGTTACGGATCCTGTAGATTTAATTAGCACATTAGGTTAGGTAGATATATATTGCTGTGTACTACGTTAAATTGTAGCAATCAAATAAAGATTATAATTATTATGTATTTGTCCTGTACTGCGTACTTACCTTTGTGGCTTCACCAATATTTAATTTCTAAATGACGCCGGATTTCTGATTGACATTTAACTCACACCGCCGGCGGCGTAGTGACGTCATTTAGAAATTTAATTTAAGTGAAGTGCTAACTTAGATCTTCTTAAAAATAAACAAAATCTCATAATATTAAATAAAGTTTACAAAAAAATTATTTCAAAGTGATCTCGAAATCAGATCTTCATTTTTTTCTTTATATACCTAAGTACTGCTTCGCTTACTGCCATGTTAATTCTGAATTCTAACAATTTGTTTTTGATCGACTTTTATCCAAAAAGATCTTATCGGCGTAATGATGCGAAATAATCGAATTGGCATCGATATCGATGGTTCCATTCTGTGGAATGAGTTTCGCGATTTTCACTTCGTTATTCGATAAAATTGGTTTGGAACTCCAGGTAGATTGTTGTCGATAGTATAGGTACTTAGATATTACTTTAAGAAATGCGAATTTAATAAAAAATATAAAGAGATGCTCTTGAGTTTGTTGCCGGTTCTGTTCGGAAAACTTTTTGAGCAGGTACAGAGAAATTGAAAGTATTTTTGAATTATGGCGGATACAATTATTTTTAGGGTTCTGTTCCCGACGGGATCCTATTACTCCTCCGCTATCCGCCCGACTGTCTGTCCGTAGGCTATATCCCATGAACCGTAGTAAACAGTTAATTTTTCCCCCATACAAGAAACGCTCAGTCTGTGCATCCGACTCGCACTTTATTTATGAGAGCGTGTTGCACATACAAAATGGCGGTGGTGGTAGTGTGCATTAAAACAGCTGTGACAGTCAGACAGAACGGCACCATTACGGGTTTTTTACTATTTTGTTAAGAATCCCTAAAACTCAAGCCGGGGAAAATATCATACTCTCAGCATTCAATAGGCATTCTCTGTATCAACAAGAAAAGGAAAACCGGTTTTCACAAACACTTTCGACCAAAATGACGACGCTCTCACCTTTTTTAGAAAAACCGGCGGCACAATTTTCCACATTCCTTTATCTTGAAAAGGCCGGTAAAGGTTAAGGTTCCATTTCACAGATCCATAGCAGTGTAATAGGAAGCTTTTTGAATTTATGTTAAGATTTCCGTACCTCAAAGGGAAAAAATAAACCCTTATTGGATTACTTAGTTGTCGTCTGTAAATCTGTTAAGGCCTTTTTTTAAGAAGTCGTGGACGTATCCAGTTGAAATTAACATCAAATAACCAAGTCTGTAATCCCTTAGAGCTGTTAAAAATATTACTTCTAAGTGAACGCAATCAAAAGATACGGCCTTACAAGGAACAGGAACTTATAAGGAAATCAAACCTTAGGTATAAGGTACCTAACTTCCCGTCGACTTAGAATCATGAAATTAAAAAAAAGCCATTCCATATAGCAAGTCAAGGAAAAAAATTCGAAAACAATAAATTCGTAGTTAAATAACAAGAAAAAGTTGCGATTATTTTGTTACCTAACACATTCCCGTGATTGACATTGGAACCTACAAGTTTATAATGGAACCCTTCGTGCGAGAGTCCGACTTGCACTTAGAAAGTTTTTTAATCAATATGATAAGGGCAGAGGTATTCCATTTCTGGATATACTACCTTTGACGAGATATTCTTTGGACCCCTAAATAAGTGATACGTGATGAGTCCATCGCCGGGCCGGGTATTTTACACATGTCTCAGAATATATTCTGGGACCTGCGGGTTTGCTCTTACCGTAAGGCTATCACTGCTTAACTGATAAGAGCATGAAAATGATAAAAATTTTACAAGCTTGATAGTTAAGAGAAACATCACATTTCTGGGTACACATAAGTATAGATAGACAAGGAACGTGACATACTTCTGCCAACCCCGTTGAGGTTACAATTATGATGTAAGAATTTTTGAGTGTATTTCTTGTATTAAAAACGCCAATGTTTCTGAGTATGGATGTAAGTTTGTTGCTCATTTACGCAAAAACTACTGAACGTTTTTTTATGAAACTTTACAGATACAGATGAAACTATACATCAAAATAACACATAAGTACACTGGAATCAGGTTACTGGCTGCAGGCTTTTCCATCAGCCAATTTGGGTAACCTGTTGGATAACGGAACTTTGTCCTTGTCAGTTGGGCTGCGTTTAGGCTTGAAGGTAAACGCGCCTCATCGATGTATGTGTGGGGAGCCGGTGGATGAGCTTGGGCACCATGGCTTGTCCTGCCAGAGGAGCGCTGGTCGGCTCTCTCGTCATGCGACTTTGAATGACGTCATTCGTCGGGCTTTAGCTGCAGCCAATATTCCAGCAATTTTGGAACCTAATGGGTTATTTAGATCTGATGGGAAGAGACCAGACGGGATGCCGCTTATTCCTTGAAAGTTAGGCAGATGCTTAGTTTGGGATGCCACTTGCGTTGATACCCTGGCTTCGTCGCATGTACTGGGTACTGCTTCTCGCCCTGGTGCGGCTGCGGTTTCTGCCGAAGCGTCTAAGACAAGAAAATATTTGGGTCTGGTTGGGAATTTCTTTTTTGTGCCGTTTGCAATAGAGACGATGGGCTCTTGGGGCCCTGAGGCTAAGATGTTTTTAAATGACATATCCGCACGTCTGATCGAGTGGCGACCCGAGGGCTGGCAGTTACTTCTCCCAAAGAATCAGTATAGCTGTTCAGAGGGGGAATGCTGCCAGTGTTCTGGGAACATTGCCCCGATGCGGCGTTTTGGATGAATTTTTTTATTTATAATAGTTTTTAACAGTGTAATAATTTTTTTTTTATAAATTTGTAAAATTATTGTAATTATTTTAGTATTTAATTACATTCTTGATTAATTTCCATTCATTTATATTTTATAACTAGTACACTACTATTATCCCAGAATGCGGGTAAACCCGCGGATAAAACCTAGTACCTATGTATATTGAGTCGTCAAACTATGGTAGTATGTACTAATTTAGTTTAAGTATATCTACAGCCTACTTACACAAGAAACATGATTTAGTACTAATTCTGGAGGTCAAACGGCTACTGCCAGTCGCGTTTTTGCTTCCGAAATTCCATCCTTTATTATGACGAATGGGGCGTCACAGTTAATTCAAGACCATTTCGTCTTTCCAGACATTTCTAGGGCTCAGATATTGGAAGATGAATCGGCGATAGTTCCCGAAGACAAATTGTGAACGTTCTGTTGATGACCCTTTGTTGAACTATGCTGTGACAAATATTATACGAAAAGAAGACATATTTTGACGTGACAACGTCTTATAAATTGGTTTGCCGGGTGACACTTCAAGAAACTGCGTTACGCTCCGCTCACGTTATGCGCTCACAATGAGAGCGAGTGAGAGGCACGCGTCCCTTCCACTCGGGCATGGTTAGCCCGCCTAAGAGCGAGAGAGACAGATAGTTGTCACGTAAAACTTTCGCCCGTATACCGACTTTACAGGCAACCAATTTTTTCCATTTCGGTGTATACTGTTAGCCCATAAATATCGATTCGGGAATTTCTATTGGAGCTACGTCTCTACGCGTGACGTCACGAGGAACTGTCTACAATCCCGCGCATTATGGCTGACAAGCTAGGCTGTGGCGCGTATAGTTAATTGATATAAATGTTTGCCAAAGTATCTGAAAGTCTGTAACTTAAAAAATAAACCATAATAAGGCTATCGCGTTATAAATTAATTCTCTAATAATACATACATGATACGGTACACCCGACAGCATAATCTACATCTGCACTAATATCATAAAGATTAAATAATTTTATTTTTGTATGGGTGTAATGAATAACCTCAAAATCTACTGGACCGATTTTAAAAATTCTTTCACCAATGGAAAGCTACAATATCCCTGTGACGTAGGCTATAGTTTATTCCTGTAGGTATTCCCACAAGAACGGGAACGATGCGGGTGAAAAAAACTATGGGGTGGTTGCTATTCCTATCTGATGTTTTCTGGATGTTTCGCGCATGTATTCTCGTATAGCGTAATTGAGTTTAGTTAAGAATAATATTTATTTGCCTTTATTTCCTATTTACCTACTCGACTTCATCAGAAAGAGATCTGTCAAAGGTTACTGTCATAGGTTACATTTTGACTCAACTTTTCCTTTTATGCAGTCGTGTGTTTTTTTGATGTTCTATGATCGTATTGTGTTATCCAAAAATCGAGAAACTTCTTTATACGTCTTTGATATCATCCTTCAAACAATCTGCATTTTCATTGTTGTAATGCTGTTTTAAAGACGTTACTTACGGCAGCACGGTAGCAGTCAAATACAATTTTGACAGTCTCGGTAAGAAACTTTCTAAAATTAATGTTTGTAGCTCCAAACTAAATGGAATGTACAATCTTGCAGGTGTCAAATGTTTAGTGTATGTAGTTTACATAGTTTCAACTAATGAGAAGATCATAGTTTTCAACTGATAATGCTTTTATTGAAGATACCTTATAAAGCGAGTGAAAAAGCATCAGTCCAACCTGACTATTTCGCTATAATAACAAGTAATCAACTCAATCCCTGTTAATAACCGCAAAACGTAAATTGAAAAATCTTTAAAAATAAAATATTTAATATATTATTGTAAATCACTGTCTAGTATAGTATTGTAATATAACCTATAATATAACCTAACATAATATAACCTAACCTATATTGTAATATATGTGTCACTGTCAACATTTTAATGATAAATTAAAAAGTTATTTAAAAACTGGTTTCTGGTAAATCTTAGTTCTAGTTCTTCAGCGCCATCTATACCTTTGAATACTCAACTGACAGATGTCACCGAAAACGCCTCATAGTGAGCAGAGTTTATGCTTAAGAATCTTTCTGAAATTACAGGCCATACTATCTTCTTTGATGTCCTGACTGACTGACTGATCTTTCAACGCATACACCGAGAAAAAACATAGCTCACAAACCACAATCGTGTCGTCGCGTTGTCGATTTTTTATTGTTTATGAAACAAAACACTTTAGCAATGCATTTAAGTTCATTTATTTACAGATACAGTGTTTTTATTGTGGGACCTAATGTTGAGCCACACACGACTTGAATTTTGCCAAACACAAATTAGCAAAGTTTTATTAATAATAATAATAATACTCATTTATTTATACTATGACAACAATACTTTGCTAATTCATCAAAGTATAACATTGTACAAAGTTCAATGTAAAGAACCTACAACATTACTTTGTGAAATTATTTAAATTAATGTTGTTGGAATTTCAATAACAACGTTAACTCAAAGACAACGTTCCTATGTGGGTTGTGTGGCGTTAAAATTTTATTGTTAGATTGACAATATTATTTTCTCAGTGTAGTTTTAAGGTGGAACTATAAAGCTCAAATTTGAAATTTAGATAGTTTGGAGTCTAGGCAAAGATAAAGACAGTTTTTCGAAAATCTCAACATAAAACTAAAAACAGGTAATGCCACTCAAATTAAAAAGATATCCCAGCAATTTTTTTTTTATGTTTGGACACTATAAATACGACTTGAACCTTCCATAATAACTAGGTTAATCCTTCCGCTGTATACCCAGCATAATCCTGGTCTATAAATAGTTGAGCAGCCGGAGAGTCTTTTGACTTAAATAATAAATATAGGCCAACGACTAAGAAGTATGAAATAGAGGCCTTACAGATAGGTATGTTCTCTCAGTTGGTAGTGACCCTATGCTTTCTGAGTTGGCGTTTGCGGGTTTGATTTCCACCCAAGGTCAACATTTGTATGCATGAACATATCTGGTTTCCTATCTAGGTGTTATAATGTATTTGTATGTTTATCAGTTGGTTTGTACCCATAGTGCAGACTCTGCCTAGTTTGGGACTAAATAACTTAACATTTACTTACGGTAAATGTTGTCCCACAAGTTGCAAAGAATTTTCATACAGGAATTTTAAATACAGGAACTTTTACTCGTGTTAAGTTTGATTTAAGTCTTCACGGTAGTCTTGTAGATGGATTTATGATGAGCTGTTGTTGAGTCCAAAAACGGAGAATATTAATTGCGTTTTGTCTTAGAATGCGACCGACATCACGGGCAAAAGTTAGTATTTTTGTATGACAAGTTTGCAAAGTAGAAAGAACAGAAAGCCACAAAAAGTAGCTAAAGGAATGGTGTTCACGCCTAACTACACTATTTGGCAATTTTCTAAAGAAACAAGAAAATGCGTAACAAAAAATACAGAGAACAAACTGTATTGTTATTTCTGCCCGCCAGTGTACGTTCCAAAGTTTTTCAATTATAATCGGATTGAGGTTACACGGGCGTGCAGCGGTGGTATCGGTTTTAGGGATCCGTATCTCAGTTTTATGGGGAATTGAGAGCTGCTGCTGGATCGGAATTCTGTCTTTCACTAACGACGTTTTAGATTCCTTGAAGTGCAATCACTGACTCATCTACACTTTTATGAAAAAGTACCTATGGCTAGACGTGTGTTTGTAGGAGGCTAATTTTTAAAAGTGTTGATCTGAAAATTCTTGTTCTCACAAATACATTTTTAGTGAAAATAAAAAGTTCAGGAGCAACGGTAAAATTTTCAATCTTTTGCAAATTAGAATATAGGTAGGTAGACTAGGTAGGAAGGTACATCAGATTTTGATCAAGAATAGACAGTAAGTCCTCTCGTAGAGTTCTTTACCCTTAAAATATGTATTTGAAATTACATTCGGTTTCTTTATCTAGCATGAAATTCATGAATGATTTATCTATTTTCATCAAAGACTTTATTTATATTTCAAATACTAAAAACAGAGAACACAGCAGCAGTCTATTTAAATTAAATTGACAGATTTCCATTTCAACTTCTAAGAAGATCTCTAAAGTTTTATTAGAGCTCAAAGAACTGCAGTGAATTTCATTGATTTTTTTAGATGTGTGCGTTTCTTTATTTTTATTTATACTTGGAGTTTGGCACGTGCACATGACTGTTTAACCCGGGATCTTATTATCTTTGCGTATGCGAGTGTCTTCAACTTAAATTAATAAAGTTAAGTTAAAACACAAATATTACGTTTTGATGTAGGCATCGACTCATTTTTTTTATTTACTAGCGTTTGACCAACGACGTTGAACCCGTTTTTTTCCGTTTCCTTGGAAATTTCCAAAAATCCTTTCTTACTTTCCACTTTCATTATTACATACTTCAATAAAAAGTAGTGTGCGTAGTTTTCTAGACTTTGTAAATTGCATTTAACATGACTATATCTAACAATTAATCTCGTGTCTATAGCTTCGGCTCTAGATACCTTATACGTCATATTTTTTCTAGACAAACAAAGATAAACAATCGTTAAAATCTCCGGTGTGGTGTAGAAACTTGCATAAAAGCCGTTGGAAAACTTGTTCTGTAAGCTCATTTACTTCAACTCACTATCAGGTCTCACAAAATTAACTTGCTTTTACTCTATGCTCTGGCTGCAATTTTCAATAAAGCTTAACTTCTCCTGGAATAACCTCTTGCCTGCAAGGTTCAGCAAAATAATCTGAAACTGTTCTAAGGACGTACTATGAAACTATATAACTTCCATTATGGAAGCGACTTGCAATGCCTAAACTACAAAAATGTACCAGAAAGAAATGTTTTATTGTTATAATTTATTTTTAAGCCATGACTATAGATCCAAGATCTTTAGTTAGTAACATTTTAATTTGGAAATGTAATACTCGACCCTACTACTCAGTAAATGCACAAAATATTACAGGTCTTCTATATTAATGTTATAAAGAGGAAAGATTTGTATTTGTGTATTTTTGTATGTTTGTTACGAATAAACTCAAAAACTAGTGGACCGATTTTAAAAGTTCTTTCACCAATGGAAAGCTAGAAGATCCCTGAGTAACATAGGCTATATTTTATTCCCTTATTTCCACGGGGACGGGAGCTACGCGGTTGAAACCGAGCAGAACCGCTAGTTCTTTTTTTTTGGTACAATATTACAACTATACCAGGAAACTGATACTGCTATAATTTTACTAAATACTGAAGTGGCTGTTTGAGGTAATACAATAAAGTCCAACCTAAGTTGGACTTTACTGACTAATCAGTCTGTCTTTTATCGAATTTCCTAATTGTGTGTGACAAACCCGAAATATTGGAAATACCTAATCTATCTATATAAAACTGAATCCCTTTTTCCCTTGGTTACGGCATCACGCGATTTGGCTGAAAGTTGGTGGGGAGGTAGCTTAGAACCAGGAGACGGATATAGGATACTTTTTATTCTGATATTCCCACGGGAACGGGAACTACGCGGGTGAAACCGCGGGGCGCTGCTAGTACAAAATAGATTGTCTTATTCCGGATCCCTGCCAAAAAAAACAAATATATTTCTCGATTCCAATGTTGCTGATTACTATTAGAAACATACCAATAGAATGGTTTTATCTTTGTTCTCTATATCTAATACATTTTCTAAGAAACTGTTGACGTAGCATTATTGGAAACTGCAGACTGCAGAGAATAAATAGAGATGTTTTCCAATCTGTTTTAGCTGGTAATTTGTGTTAGTTTAGCAAGCAAAACATAATAGTACACAAAGCTCAGCTTTGTACACATCGAAAACTAATTTTACTACCCGACTTTGGAAAAGCAAAAAAGAATTATTTATAAATCTCATGTAGAAAAAAAACAGAAGTCGTACACACAAACTACTGAACTAAACTAATTTAAACAAAAGAAATAACGTATAGTTCGATTTGTATTAATCCATTGTATTATAGATCTTCGTTGTACTTATATTAATCCAATCGAGGATGATGGATATATTATCCAATTAGTCACAGGAAATCCAATATGGCGGGCGCTAGATATTGTTACACTATCAGGTCGTATTTTCTGTAGTTTTTTTGGGGTAACATAAATAAAAAAGATTGTATAATAATCTAAGGTATAGGTCGACGTAGCGTGCGATACCTTAGAAAATCGATAATAAGTACCTACAATAGCTACTATATGAGGATTAATTTATAACGCGATAGCCTTACAAATTATGGTTTATTATTTAAGTTACAGACTTTCAGAGACTCTGGCAAACATTTATTTCAGAGACTCTGGCAAACATTTATATCAATTAACTATACGCGCCACAGCCTAGCTCGTCAGCCATAATGCGCGGGATTGTAGACAGTTCCTCGTGACGTCACGCGTAGAGACGTAGTTCCAATAGAGTTCGCTTGAATCGATATTTATGGGCTAACACTACAAAGGGAAAAAAACTTGTAGGTATTTAAATGTTCACTGGTAGAGGCAAAGTGTCGAGCACCAAAAGTTGTGACGTAGTCTAGTACCCGTCACAACTTTTGGTGCGCGAAATGAACACAACAATGTCGACAGGGACAAAATACGTATAACAATTATAAAATATACAGCGGGATGTATATCCCTTCACCCCTCACCACCCCTCTCCTTGTCGTTCATTATCTCACTCACACTTACAAGTTAGTCGTGACCAACTGAAGGAACGTGTTTGTTTTATACAATTTTATAGACAGTGCCCATAGTGTAGACGGATTGTAGATATTTTGACGCCAAAAGTCAAAATCATTTATTTTCTATAGGTATGGCATATACACTTAGAAACGTCAACAATAATAACAAGGTACTCTAAACTCGTCCATGAAGATTGGCTAAATGTAAACAGCAGCCCATAAGAGTTGCTGGTTCCAAATGCAGTACCCCGAGAAGAGCCAGCAAGAAACTCAGGGGCAGCTCCTTTTACCCTCGGGGATAAAAGTATCCCCGAGGGGGTAGGCAGAGGCAGGTATTCCACGCGTCACGCCTTTGCGTGAGTTTTTTTTTAGTTCCTCATGTGAGGAAAGACTTTTGGCTCAGCAGTGGACTGTTACGGGTTGATGATGATTAATGCGACGGTGTTGCTCTAACTAGCGACGTCTGAATATAATGAATAACAGACGTGAAACCGCTGCAGAAACTGATAACTGTTTTCTCAACTAATTTCTAGTTAATAGCCTGTGTTTGTGGAGAGTGCAAACAATTATTAAACGTTTTCGTTCATACGCAAAAACAAACTTTGGTTTTGAAACTCTGGCTAAGTGCAAAGCTTTGCCAGGGCTGCATTTATCTAAAAGAAAATGTAGGTATATACACACAACTACATTTATTACACCTATTTATTATACAATAGCTAACTAATAGAATATACATATTTAAAAAAGATTTTTTTTTATTAAACTTGAATAATTTTAGAGTTATGCCGTTATTAATATTTTTTTAAAGTTTAAAAAACCATAAATTGAATATGCAAAAAACTGTGAGAATAGCGACGCCATTGGTACGGTTACCAAATGTGACGTAAAAGTCTATGACAACAAATTCGACGAGTGCGTACAGTTGTTAATAAAATGGCCTGTTGGCACTACACTTTTGAATAAAGGTATGAAAAAAATTACACGCATTTTCCTACTGTACATTCGCTATCTCATAACAGGATACTGCTCATGCCACAGGTTATAGGCCTTATTTCCGAGCCCGTAAGGAAGTATATTTCTTTGTAGTTTCATCACTGTATGCATGGTATAATAATATCACTCCTCCGGGAATTCTCCTCCCGTGGAAAGTAGGTCACGACGATGGCACAAGGGTTTGTCGTGCTCATAATATGTATTAGTTACTATAGTAGGCACAGATATACAAACTAAGAAGAGGAGAACTACCTATTAAGCTCGATTCTGCAGACCAGCTAAAATTAATAATTTTAAGTTAGCTTATCCTTATCCACAGAATACGGAAGAAAAAGGACAGAAACAAACCATAGATTGAAGAGTAATGTCATACATGTAAAAAAAAACTAATTTGAACCTTATGAACGTGCTTATCTGTCACATTTATCCATGACCTTTTTACATCCTCGCTAAAATTGCTTAACACGCCTTAGTTGACAGGACTAATTTTAATTTGACAGGACTAAATATCTCTCGTCTCTTTTCTTTTCTAGGAGAAAGAAAATGATAGGACTAAACTAAAATAAGTTTAGTCGCTGTAATGCAGAATCGAGCCCATTACTATAATAAATAACATTAATTTAACAATTTATAAAACCCCCGACACAATAAATACATATAAACACAAACGGCTGAACAGATTTTCATGAAACATGGCTAAGAACAATTGGGATAAAATTATCTATGCCAAAAAAAAATACAGGAAAATCGATTCATCCGTTTAGGAGCTACGATACTACAGACGGATACACAGACAGATACGTTAAACTTATAACACCCCTCTCTTTCTGGGTCGGGGGTTAAAAAAGAGCTGCCCTTGGAGTTTCTTGCTGGTTCTTCTCGGGGTACTGCATTTGGAACCAGCAACTAGTCGGTGGAGATGGGCTGCTTTTTACATTTAGCCAATCTTTCATGGACGAGTTTATAGTGCGTTGTTATTAGACTATTGACATTTCTAAGTGTACTTTTTGTACCTACAGAAAATAAATGTTTTTTATTTTTTTTATTTTATTCACATGGCGTTATACTACACTGTACAGATGTGTGATTCTTGACACTATAATAGAATGAGACAACGATGAAATTACTTCAAACACATCCTATGCAAACACATCCTATACAACTAGTTTTTTTGAGTTTACGGAGTGCTCGGATTGGTGAATGTACTTGTGTGCATCTACTTCAAGCTAGTGTTTAATTGTTTTGTCAAAAATGCGTTTGTGTTAAAATTATTTGTGTGCGATTCCTCGTCCCCCGAGCAGAAATTGGCAGACTTTTTTGAAAAGAAACTAGTGCGCGTGACGTCTCCTTTTGGTTTAATACTCGAAGGAGGTATGGGATTGACATTAGGGTTTGACCAAGTAATATTGACGCAGCACTCTAAATAAGTGCACTCTCACACGTAGTTTTTAATAGTTAGTATTACAATTAAGCGAACGCCAACTAAGCGAATGAAATCTTCGTTTCCCACTTGGCTAGAGGGGGAGTAATGGAATACCTCAGCTGATTCCCGCGGAGATTATGCGTGAGCGCATTTAATTCATTCTACAAGTAAGGTCTCGCATTTTACTGTCAAATACCAAAAATAGTGTCACTAGTAGTAGGTATAGACACTCTTTATATAAGATTACTTAGGCTCCAAGTAATTTTAAACAATTAACAAATAAAAAAACAAAACAATCCGACTGAAGAAATTTCATCCATGGTCATGGCTCAACACTAATGAACAATGAAAATGTATTTATTTCCATAAGCATAGAAGACATTAACCAATTGACTGAAACTATTGAAACGGTATTGGAAAACAATGATTATTCCTTTAAAATCGTAACTAAAAACCAAATAAGAATAAGTTGCACTACAGCCGAGTCTTACCAAAAATTAATGACCGTAGTACGACAAAAAGGCCTTATTGGGCACACATTCACACGAAAAGAAGACCGGTGCTATAGGATTGTGATAAAAAACCTCCACTATACAACACCTCATGATGCAATCAGAGAAGAGATTGAAAAAACTGGCAATCACGTAAAGGGAGAAATAATCAATGCACGTACTGGACCAAATAAAAGACCAACTACCACCTTTTTCGTTAACATCGAACCTGGTGCTAATAACAAAGCCGTCAAAGAGATACGCTCCATATATAACACAATTGTTACTATTGAGGACCCAAAAAAACGCAAAACAATTGTTCAGTGCACAAAATGCCAACAATATGGCCATACAAAAAACAACTGCTTTAGACCATACAGGTGTGTCAAGTGTGCCGAAGCTCATAATACATCAGACTGTCCCAAAAAAGATCGCAATAGCCCTGCTAAATGTGCGCTATGTTTCGGCAGCCATCCAGCAAATTATAAAGGTTGCGAAGTTTATAAGGAAATCCTAGCGAGGAAACACAACATAAGAAGAATTGGTCCCCAGCTTCAAAAACAGCCTGCAAACAACAGAGTACCAATTAATAAAGAAGATAATAACAAGCACTTCAACAAGAATGAGCCTAATGCCAGAGTCAACTCACCCAACCCAAGAACATATAAAGATGCTCTCATAAACAAACAACAGGGAACTGTTGAGCCAACCCAAGTAGTCCAAGACCTACTAATAAAACAATCACAAAAGATAGACATGCTATTACAACAAATAAGCAACTTGATGGGGCTTATGACCAAGTTAGTAGATAAACTGATAAAATGAATACTCTACGAATAGCAACATGGAACATTAATGGACTGTCACCTAATAGAGAAGAAGTTAGCATGCTGATTGATATCCACAAACTCGATGTTCTGCTTATCTCGGAAACTCACTTTACCGATAGAAGTGCTATCAAAATACCACGGTATAACATCTACTGCACTAATCATCCCGATGGTACAGCCCATGGAGGAACTGCTGTTATCCTAAAGTCCTCTATAAAGCATCATCAATTACCATGCTTTAAGACAGAACAAATACAGGCAACTACAATTTGCATAGAAGACAAAATGGGTGAATTTAATCTATCATCAGTGTACTGTCCACCAAAACACAAAATTAAAGATCTTCACTTCACAGAATACTTTCACACACTTGGCAAGCATTTTATAGCCGGTGGCGACTGGAATGCCAAACACACTCATTGGGGGTCTAGACTAATTACCACTAGAGGAAGAGAATTGATGTCCTGCATTTCGAAAAGAAAGTTTATTACTCTATCAACACAGGAACCAACACACTGGCCTACAGACCCAGCTAGATTACCCGATATACTGGACTTCTTTATAATGGGTGGACTCTCGAGACTTGACTTCATGGTTGAACCGTGTTTGGATGGGTCACCAAACCACATCCCGGTAATCTTGACAGTAAGCACTACGATCATACAGCGAGAGAAACACCAACGCCTCTACAATAATCATACGGACTGGGGCTCATTCCGGGATGCGGTTGAGAAAATGTTGGAACTGAAAGTAGCTCTGAAAACACCAGACGACGTTGATCGAGCAGCTAGAAAGCTAACTAACGTCATCCAAGTCGCTTGTTGGCAATGTACCCCTGAGAATCCACCTACAAACTGGAAAACCTGTATCCCCTGGCAAATACGAGAGAAAATACAGGAAAAACGAAGACTCCGACGAGTCTGGCATACTAGTCGTTGCAGAGAGGATAAAAAGGCATTGAATAAGGCCATACTCGACGTAAAAGAGGCTCTCAAAACTGCTAGCAATGCAAAAGTACAAATCTACCTAGAGTCCCTAACTGCAACTAAAGCTACAAATTATTCTCTTTGGAAGGCAACGCGCAGCATGAACCAACCACAAAACACGAAGCCTCCGATAAAAGATAGCAGTGGTGGCTGGGCTAGAACGAGTAAGCAAAAGGCAGAATTGTTTGCAGAGCATCTGTCAAAAGTGTTTATGCCAAATTCGCCAGAAACAAACATTGATGATACTGACATAGACATTGAACTGAGTCAGGACTTTCAACTGGAATTGCCAATTAGACCAATTACTCCAAAGGAAGTGTATGGTATTATTAAAACACTTGACGGCAACAAATCCCCAGGCTTTGATTTAATCACCAAGGAGGTCCTTATGGAACTACCTAGGAAGGCGATAATGTATATGACCTCGCTGTTCAATGGAATTCTTCGAACAAAACATTACCCCAACCTGTGGAAGGTATCACAAATTGTGATGATACACAAAGAGGGCAAGCCAATACATGAACTTACCTCATACAGGCCTATCAGTTTGCTGCAAGTGACTTCAAAGCTCTTTGAAAAACTCCTGTTGCACAGAATGACACCTATATTAAAGGAAAGGCATATTATACCTGATCACCAGTTTGGATTTCGACAGGAACACGGGACAGTAGAGCAGGTGCATAGACTGTGCAGTATAATCAGAAAGTCACTTGAAGACAAAGAATACTGCTCCTCAGCCTTCTTGGATATACAACAGGCCTTCGATCGGGTTTGGCACAAGGGGCTATTGTACAAAATTAAACAGTCATTACCATACACTTTCTTCGAGATCCTTAAGTCATATCTCTCGGACAGGATATTTCAAGTAAGAGAGGGTGACTGCACATCCTCTTTCCATGACATCCAGGCAGGAGTGCCTCAGGGGTCAGTACTGGGCCCTGTATTGTATTCAATATACACCGCAGACCTTCCCCAATGCGCACATGTGACAATGGCAACATACGCTGATGACACAGCTATTTTGGCTAGCCATAGACAACCCGAGACTGCCTCCAAATTTCTTCAGGAAGGTCTTAATAACATAGACACATGGTTAAAGAAATGGAGGATCAGGGCCAGTGCCTCTAAATCTGTTCAGGTGACATTCGCTCTGCGCCCAGGTAATTGTCCTGCCGTGAAACTGGGTGAACAAGAACTTCCACACAGCGATGTAGTTAAATACCTAGGCATTAAGCTTGATCGAAAACTTGCATGGAAGGCCCACATTCTAGCTAAGAGAGATCAGCTAAACATGAAATACAGAAGCCTACAATGGCTGCTTGGTAGAAACTCCATTCTAAGTATTGATAACAAGCTCCTCCTCTATAATGCTATACTTAAGCCGATTTGGACATATGGCATCCAGCTCTGGGGGTCTGCAAGTACCTCGAACCTAAATATAATACAAAGGGTACAGAATAGTATGTTGAAAAGTATAACAAATGCCCCATGGTTCATTAGGAACTCAGAGGTGCACGACATATTGGAGGTCAACACCGTTCAGCAGGAAATAAAGTCTATTGCCGGACGCTACAAGACAAGAATAAGGAATCATCCGAATCCCCTGGCAGCCATGCTGTCCAGGCCCACCCACAAAAGGAGACTCAAAAGACTCGCAATAGTAGACTTAGCAAGCTAGACAATGGATCCCTAGACTCTAGCATGAAGGAAGAGGTTTCTTAATGAAGAAGTTACTCTGCAAAGCTAAAACCCTGCTAACATCTGCTTAAAGTTGACAGATTGCTCGCAGATTAAAATAAGAAAAAAAAAAAAAAAAAAAAAATTTCCATAAGTAATTAAACATTTCACTTAGAAAAGTCCATGCATAGTCTAATAACAAGGCACTCTAAACTCGTCCATGAAGATTGGCTAAATGTAAACAGCAGCCCATTTCCACCGACAAGTAACTGGTTCCAAATGCAGCACCCCGAGAAGAATCTGCAAGAAACTCAATAAAACAATTGTAGCAATCTCGAATGTCATTGCGACATCTGTCGTAAGATTGTGAATCGCTTGGTCCGAAGTAATCAGGAAACAAACTCCCTACAGTAAATGAAGAATTATTTACTCGGAAATGAAAATGAACCGTATCTTAGAGAGGCGAGAAGAATATACTTTTTTGTTAAACTAATTTTCTCAGAAAAAATGATTCCCTAATATAGGCAGTACCTTTATTTTTGTCTCATCTCCTTTGTTAATGGATCTCTCGAGTGAAATAAACTGAGCGAGAAATCTTTAAAGTAGACGCAGAATGAAAGCATAGCCACTTTATTTTTATCAATCCAATTTCGCACCAACAAAATTGGAGTTAGAAATTGAAGACACGAATACACATCAATGTGTCACTTTCTGTAGCACTCAGCGATAATTTGAATTGATATAATCAATAGACATAAAAATTGTTAATGCCACAGTGTATGGTAGATGCCAGTCACAAAACAGCTTAGTATTTTGTAAACGGATCCCTCAATCGAAAAATGCTTTTTACACGATTTTAAATGACATTTAGTGACATCTAACGACACTACATAGAACTAACTAAAGCGCCATAGACGGCATGTTCTAAACCGCGCTAACGAAGTTTTCTAACGAGTTTGTATTCGTAGAAGTATAGAACATCAACCGTTGGACCGCGATTACCTCGCCTGGCGGAAGATCTTGCCTTTTCACAATGGAGGAGCATTCCACCTCCGCTCCTCCACAGACATATCCACAGGACAGACGAGAAAATGATCATCCCCACTTTATATGTAGAGATTTTTTTTATTTTTTATTTTATCACTTTGTCGGCAAAGTACCTATACGGTGCTATACGTAACAGAAATGCTTTAGAATTATGGGATTAACATTAGCGTTCGACTACTCATGTGCTTGACATTACCACGTAAAATTTACGCAACACTAATATGGAATTATAGTCACTGACAGTTATTATTACAATAAGCGAGTGCCAGCTAAGCGAATACAACATTCGTTTTCCACTTGGCTACGGAAACTGATGAGTATTCCTCAGAATCCAACTAAGCTGAAAAATGTTCTTAAAACCATAATTGTAATGAAATAAAGTTATCAGGGGAAGTGCTTCGGCAGTTTATATGAATAATTTATTCTGTGAACTTTTGTAACGGAACTTCCAACCAAGTTTTAGGCCCCGAGTGACTAATGTATTGCTGTCTGTTAAGATGGTATACCTACTTTCATCTCTTTTGCTTCCTTTTCACTATAGAGTTTGGGTGAAACCTACTAGACGGTTTTCTGGGGGTTAGATAGTTTTTTACCTTTCTTAATATTAGCATCTTAATGTTAATAATAATAATCTCACGCCTTATATCCCCGAGGGGGTAGGCAGAGGTATTCCATTTCTGGATATACCCACGCTTCACCAGATATTCTTTAGACCCCTAAACGTTGTAGGTGGTGAGCCCATCACCGGACGATGTTTTCCTTCACCGTCGAGCTAGTGATAAATTATGTACGTAAGTTTTGAAAAACTCATTGGCGCATGCCAGGATTCGAACCAGAGCCTCACTGATTATCATCTCTGTCTATGTGCAAAAGGCGTAAGCATATGTATGTATGTGCCGTTGTATCTAAACGTATTTTACATAATGTTCTTTATCAAATGAAATCAGAAATCACAACGCAAAATCATCAATACCTGCATGACGAAAATGTTTTCCTTCCTAGCTCTAAAATTTCACCTTGTGTAGGCAATGAAGCAAAGCTATTAACAGCGGCCAACGTAACCAGTAAACGACACATGAAACTCGTATTAAAGTTGACCTAATGGGACCAGATGTCGCCACAAAATCCCTCATTAAGATTCGGTAACGATCTAAAAACAACGTTAGGGATTCAGCAGAGAAGGCGAAAATAAAAGTCGCAAAATCCAGAGGATTTAACGCAGAGCCAGAATCTCCATTTCGAGAATGCAAAATATACGGTGGAAAAAGAGCAGAATTTATGGGTGCATGGAGAAGTAAATGTTAGGTTAGTTTAGTAGTTTCAACTTTGGCCTTTATCCAAGGAATCCATTAAGCACGCTACCGTATTAGGCGCTTAATCGCAGATTTGAAACTTTTGAGACTCAAATCGTGGTCTCGTGTGGTCTTGTCGAAAGGCAGGTAAATATTTTATAGAGACCTGTTTCGCTCCTTTTAGCCAATCAGTTTTGTATTTAATTTATAAGGGATTAGTCAGGGAAATACATATTATAAAAAAAACGGCCAAGTGCGAGTTGGATTTGCATACGAAAGGAGGGAACCTTTCGCCACCGTACAACATAAACGCCAAAAACACGGTTCTTCTTAGGACATTATGTGGAAATTTCAACTGTCATCCCGGTTCATGACATACAGCGCACTGATAAATAGACAGACTGACAAAGTCTTAGTAATAGAGTAGCTGTTTGGGCAAAAAACCCAAAAAAAAAACACGGAAATAGTTGCTTTATGAAATAATCTAAATCACTGCAGTGTCAGTGATGTAAATGTGAGTAAATTGGAAGTTGTGAGTGACTTTTTCGTCGATGATTGGTTGGAAGGTGAAACGAAATGAACATAGAAAAATAACTTTAATATCACGTCTCATAAAAAAAATTGTTATGATTACTTTTCCGCGAGCGAGCTACCTTAGTTTGTATCGTTACTAGGAAAAACATAAAGCATGAGATAAATCACGGCGGTACCTAATCGAGTAGCAATATTTGAGTTATGGCCTGTCGATGTCGACTCCACACCGATTGGAAGCTATTTTTATATATGTATTGACTATCCGTAAATCAAAACAAAATACACTTTTGGATTTACTTAAAATCATTGTCCGACTATTTCTCGAAAGCGTTTTTAAAGACAAAGAAGTAGTGGGCGAAGAAGGAATGTATAAAAAGTTTGAAGTACTTGTGTGTAAAGGAACAGTGTTCCCCAGGGAACAGTTTGGAGCCCCCAGACACTCTAGAGGGCAATTACGAAGCGAATCCGTGCTTGTGTTTGACACATAGGTAATTAAAGAGTGTGTAGATGTACAGGGCTGTTCCTGTCGAACTGTGAAAATATTAACTCGCCGTCGTGCGTTCTTTGTCTAAAAGAGCAAAAGAAGTGTGTTCATTAGAGAGGGTTTAAGGTCAGTTGAAGGCAAGTAGTAATGGTAGGTATACGTAAAAGGTATGTCATTCTAAGTATTTTTAGGATGGATAAATATAATAATACATCAACAGAACTAAATGCTGAAGTAGATATTAATGTACCTATTGTCAATAAACTAACTAATTTGAGGTATTGGATTGAATTTGCGTGGCTGCATTCACATAAATTTTAATCTATATACATCGCAACATCCAAACGAAAAGGAAATGGTATTTCCTAGAAAAGCTAGCATTCGGTAAGTAGGCAAATAAGTAGATAAAACTACTTTTCATCTTTTGGATCGGTAAGATATTGCTATCTTATCTATAAACCTACAGCAAAAGGGACGCGATTATGCAAACGGTATTCAAATTTCTCCATGACCATGACCTGTTTATACAGTACCATGTCTGCCACGGTGAAAACTCTTGTGTTTATTTACTAGCAAACGCTTATGAGAAATTTTATGAGAAACGAAGAAACAGCGTGGAGTGACAGACTACTTGACGAAGGTACAAAATCATTTAAATAATAAGCTTTTTTCTAATCATCAATCAATAAGATAAATTCAATGATCAGCAGCTTTGAATAGGTATTCGTTTTATTGTTAACAGCAGAGTTTTGTAATTTCTGTACCTAAATTTCCATAATTATATTACTATTACAATATTTATCATTCTCTTGCTTTTTTCCTATAATTTGGGGTTGGTGCAGTATATCTTCTACTTCCATTTATATATATGCACTATCTTTCTTCTTGCACGTATCAGTCTTCATAAATCCCATCTATCTTCTCATTAGTCTTCCTTTCCTCTTATGTTTCAGCATTACAATAGTTTCTTTCCGCATGACATGTCCTCACGACGACAAACGTAATGGTGTTATCATAACGGTTGCACAAGCTATGATGTAGTTTTAGAAAGGTCAGGCCTAGCCTTATTTCAATATTTAGGCAATGGTCATTTCCAAGTTGCTTCCTTAATGGAATTTGCTGTACGTCATCAGTCTGGTTTCACCGGTTAAATTATGGCAGACTATTTCCGTTCGACCTCGGTATTGACAAGGGTATGAAGGGAACCTCTAAGGTCATTTCCACCTTGACATAATTCCGTGCCTCAACCTTGTCGGAACGGGCGAAGCGGCCCCAAAGTTGGTGCCGAGGGTTACAAAATCGATCGATTTTCGGCTACTTTCCTCCAAGGCCAGTCCTAATGAGGTACAATGGGTTTTTATTACCTTTGTGTGTAGTTTGTTAGTTTTATGGATGACGACAGAGTTGCTAGGGTTGACAAAATATACTGGAGGTTTTTTTTTACCGTCTGGAAAAAAATATGACGTATAAGGTATCTAGAGATGAAGTTATTCACGAGATTAATTGTTAAATACAGTAATGTTTTATGCAATTAACAGAATCTAGAAAACTACGCACACTACTGTGTAGCAGCTGGCGGTTGCAGGTAGAGAGTGCGCATGAATGGAAGCTACGAGCCTGTTTTTTTTAAATACTATTTCAAATATTTCAGAGTGTAGTATTGACTATAATTGAGAAATGTATTAGTTTAAGCAAAAAAATAATCATCATCACTACATAGTACAAAACAAAGTCGCTTTCTTTAAAACTACGCAACGGATTTTGATGCGGTTTTTTTAATAGATAGAGTAATTCAAGAGGAAGGTTTTAGTATTAGTATTGCACCCGTGCAAAGCCGGGGCGGGTCGCTAGTTGGTGATATATTAACGCACGGCCTAAACCGGTCAAAAGACTTAAAATTTTGCACATAGATAGCTTATATAGTGTAGGCATCCACTAAGAAAGGATTTTGCTAAATTCAACCCCTAAGGGGGTGAAATACACGTGCGCGAGCGAAGCGAAGAGTAAAAGCTTTTATGCTATAAGTAAGTAGGTACACACTTCTTCTTAACAGTTTTGTGTATTGTTTAAAACAAAATACAGTGAAGATAGTATAGAGTCCTAAGCTTTAGACAGTTTACGCTGAAAGGTAATGACAGTTTTAATTACCACCGAAGTTTAGAGTTTCCAACTTTAGCGTTCGTTGAGAACTTTTTAGGTTTTAATGTGCCAATGACGTGGAGATAAGTTTTATAATGTTGAAATAAAGTAGCTGCTATATTCTGAAACTCCTGGTAGAGTTTTATAGTGACGGTAATAATTTTTCAAAAGATTTTATTACTCTGCGGTATGTAGCAGAAGGAAGGCAATATTTTTCGAGTGTATTTATGTCAGTATGTGAGAATACTTCTTTCTAACTTCCTGTAGTCTTAACATTTTGACTGATTTGAAAGTGTGAAGTTGGTCTTCATTTTAGGAATATCATAGTCGAATATTTTGGTCTTTATATAGTTGTACTTGTGATGATGTTGTTTCAATTATTTAAGATGTCCTAATAATTAGACGCTTGTATATTATCTTTATTATTGAATTATAAGCCAGTCTTATGTCACCACTCGGTAAAAATCGAGAAGGTCACATCCCGAGCTTTTTGCCTGCTCCACCCCTGTTCAACGATAAAAGCTTTCAATGGGTCTCCCTAATAAGTTTATTATCCTGTCTTATTTGATTGTTATACAGTTCACCGTGCCACTGGAGTGCTTTACTGAATCGCTAAAAAGTTCAAAAGGTCGTGTCCAAAATAGAAATTCAATAATAAAACAAAGGACAACCGCCGGACCCCTTTCCATTAACCCTAACAAGTCTTTAACAAGGCTTTCAGTTTTTGTTTTGCCCCATTTTTTATGCAAAGAGGGTAAAGACTACATTTTCTGTTGTTCCTGTAACATAGTTTCTGAATCTTTGCATAGCAGGATTGATAGGTGTACGTTTTTATTTGTTTAAAAATCAAAGTTTTTTTTTTTATGATAAAAAAGGGGGCAAACGAGCAGACGGGTCACCTGATAGTAAGTGACGTCCGTCGCCCATGGACACCTGCAACTCAAGAGTCACAACTGCGTTGCCGACCTTTGAGGTGGGAGTAGGGGGAGGGGAGGGGAGAGGAGGGGAGGGGAGGGGAATGGGGCCTCCGGTTACCCGGTTACTGGTACTCACTCAACGAAACGCAATGCATTGCTTTACTCTGGTTTTCTGTGAGGCCGTGGTATCACTCGGTCGAGCCGGCCCAAGCGTACCGAAGCATGGCTCTCCCACGTCTAAATTAAGTGAGGCTACTAAATTAAATGAAACTACTTCGTAATTTTGTTTTATTTGTGTATAATTTTTGGTTCTGTTATTCTATTATAAATTACCTTTAATTCAGATTTTTGATCGAATGAAACCGTTTACAATAGTTCTAATACTAATTTTATTGGGGTGTCTATACGTTCGAAGCAACAATGTGTTTCTTGAGGTTTGATAAGCGAAAGCAACTAAAGAATGTATCTGTAAGCAGAGTGTTATATTTACAAATGGTTCAATTTACGATTTTAAATGTAGTAAATATCTTTTCTATAACAACATTTCAAGCAAGTAAATGAGTTATGACTTCACAGATAAAAATAATTATAAACGAAAAAAATACATTTAGAACACACTTTCGAAGCAATAATTAAATGCTGAATCAATATAATTCCCTGTGTAACAAATCATTTTCCAAATATTCTCAAAACACCTTTTAGTCTCAAATTGTACTGTGTTTAAGACTCCCAAACCTTAACAGTAACCAAAGTTTTGTTAGTATAAAAGAACTGAAGATCGCAAATAGCAAGTATATACGAAATTATTTTATTCCCAAGACGCTTAACTTCAAGATGGATTGAAGAATGATGTAGCATCCGATTTGACAGGCCCTTGAGGACCGCTGGCAATAAAGTTCCCTTGGAAAAATCCACTACAAGTCAATATTTCATGGACCTCTGAGTCTGAACTTTAAGAACAAGAAACTGCTACAGAGAGTCGGTTTCTTGTAGCTACTTCTTTAATATGGTTATTGGTCATGTATAGGCGAGCCTGTTGGCTCAGTTGGTAGTTCCTTGCCTTCTGAGTCGGAGGTCGCTGGTTCTATTCCCGCTCGAGGTCAACATTTTGTGCATGGAGATGTCTGTTGGCTTCATGTCTGGGTGTTTAATATTTATATAAGTATGTTTATCAGTTGTTTAGTACCCACCACACAGTACAGGCTTTGCCTAGTTTGATTGAATAGCCGTGTGTAAATAGTGTCCTACAATTTATTATTATATTATTATTATTATATACAGATCATACCCAGTGACAATTAGGTTACACATATTGGTGTTATTTTTGGGACTTGTGAAAAAGTGATTCCATAGATATTAACAAATAACTTAATCACAAAATCCTGATCCTGGAGTTCTAACTGGTGCTAACACCCTCATATTGTGATACAACTTGGTCTCAACGTCCTGTCGCTAGGATGTAAGTTGATAATAATTTGCACGCTCATTTATTTTCCTTTGACAAGTAAAAACATATAATAGTATAAAAACACACACAGATAAGTATAAAAAGATTGCTTTAGCTGCTGGGGGGGGGAGCATGTTAGCGACCAGCAGCTAAAGCAATCTTTTTATACTTATCTGTGTGTGTTTTTATACTATTATATGTTTTTACTTGTCAAAGGAAAATAAATGAGCGTGCAAATTATTATCATTGGTGTCAGAAGTAAAAATTTGTAAAAAATTGCGAAAAACGTATACCTACTATGCTTACAAGATTAAAAAGTAAGGCTGTGGCCACAGAAGCGAGTGCTAAGGATATGCCCAAAGGTGCTCCTCAGGAGGGCGGTACCTCCACTCTTGGCGCCTCCGCGCTGGTTCCGCCCTGCATCATACCGGAGGAGATGTCTGCAGCCGCACCCGCTCACAGTTTAAGTATGGTCTCAAATAGTACCGCTCCTCAAAGTGCACGTTCCGCCCAGTCCAGTGAGACTCTAAAGGCACAAATTCTTGCTGCCAAAGCGGAACACGCTCGCCGACTCGCAGAAGCCCAGGCTGAGCGAGATCAATTAGATTTAGAGAACGCTCGCCGACTCGCAGAAGCCCAGGCTGAGCGAGATCGATTAGATTTAGAGAACGCGCGCCGCCTCTCAGTAGCCCAGGCAGAACGAGAACGCACCGTTGCCGAGTTGGAGCTGCAAGCGCAGCTGGCCGCAATTGAAGCTGGCTCATCACACGGCTCGCACACCTCCCAATCTCGGCGCGTAGAAGACTGACTAGACAATCACTCGTACCATATGACGGCGCGCCGTAATCCTAACACTAAAGTTTTTCCATTTGCTTCTAGTGTAGTGCCGCGGAAAGCTCCGCCGGCGGTGCCCATCACAGCCGCTTACCTACCTACGAGCCCTCTTTGTCCTCCTCCTCGTCCTCCAGCTGAGCCACACACATCACACACACAAGATATAGGCAAACCTCCAAATTGTGATGATTGTTATTACTACAAAAATAAAACTCAAAAAGAGATAGGTACACAGTTTACTCAGTTGGCCGAGGCTATAACCAATTTGGGAAGCAAGAAGGCTACAAAGGTATGTGATGTTACTAAGTTTGACGGTCGCACCGCGGATTGGCTTCTCTTCAAGAAGTCCTACAACCAATCCAAGATGCACTTCTCATCTAGCGACAATATAGCTAGGCTTAGCGCAGCGTTGCAAGGGGCCGCTAAGGAGGCCGTCTCCATTAGATTGGTAGCTGCGGATGACCCGGAGCAGATTATGCGAGCTTTGGAGACCAGGTTCGCTCAGCCAGAAGTCATCGTGCTTCACCAACTCTCCCTGGTAAGAGCTCTCCCGAAACTAGGTGCCTGTGATTCTTCGCGTGAGTTGAACGTCCTCGCTAGCCGAATTCGAAACTGTGTAGAAGTCGTCCGTCTGTTGAACCAGCCGGAGTATCTCGCCTCTCCTGAGCTAGCTAACTCTATTATTGGCAAGTTGACCGCACTGCTTAGGTCTAGGTGGGCGGACTTTGCGTCGACGAGAGTCAATATCGGTAGATTCAAACTAGAAATTTTGGCAAATTTTCTCGAAAATGAGGCAAATTTACAAAATAGATTTGGTGTCATTGTGCCAGAGTTGACACCCGTCAAAAGTCAGCCGACACCGGGCAAAAGTCAAACTCAACCCGTCAAACCTTCCAAAGACACAATTTTTCCCTATGCAGTCTCGTCAACTCCAATTCCTACACAAAAAAGTTCGAACGCATGTAAGTATTGTACATCACCCGCACACGAGGTCAGCGATTGTAAAGATTTTCAGTCTCTCGCCTTAGATGATCGTTGGCAGTGGGTATTGGATAATAAAGTGTGTCGTAGATGTTTGAAGAGAGGCTCTCATCAGTACAAAAATTGCAAGAAAAGGTGTGAGGCGGAAGACTGTCCTTCCGATAGGCGGCATCATACGCTCCTGCACAGGCCCCCGTCAGATGCCTCGCCCTCTGTTTCGCAGACTATCGAGCCAGTCGGCTTTCAATCGGCCACCGTAGCGCATAGCGCCGCGCCAGCTGACTTTACGAAGCTTCTACTAAAAGTAATTCCAGTCACGTTGACGGGTAAGAAAGGTAGCGTAAACACATATGCACTCTTAGATGACGGCAGCTCTGCTACTTTGGTGGATAAGTCTGTGGCTGATTTACTTGCTGATGAGGATTCAACGGTTCCCTTACAGATTAACTGTGTTGGAGGTCTCACTAAGATAACTAACGTTAGCTTCCTTGATATTACGGTCAAAGGTTTACATAGCTCGGATAGCTACCCAATTCAGGCACGTTCTATTCCTAATCTAGGTCTTAGGGCTCAGTCCGCGAGCATCGGTGACATCAAGCGTTACAAGCACCTTTTTGATCTAGCGAATGTGTTAGCCTATTCCGATGCGATGCCAACTTGTCTTATCGGTACAGACAATTGGCATCTCTTCTTGCCTAAAACCGTACGTCGTGGCCCTAAATCGGAACCAGCAGCTGCTCTAACTCCCCTCGGTTGGGTTCTCTTTGGATTCATTAGCGGTCGACCTAACGTGGAATTTGTCAATCATGTAGAGGTTGACAATCATGATTCTAAGCTGGACTCTCTTATCAAGTACTATTATAAGCTAGACTCCATAGGCATAGAAAAGAAACCTCATTGTAGTCCTAGTGATAAGCGCGCTTTAGAAATTTTGGAGGACACTACGATTCGCTTACCTTCCGGTAGATTCGAGACTGGGTTGCTATGGCGCAATGACATCAAAGTCGTTCCTGATAGTAGGCGTCTGGCTTTGTCTAGGTTTTTGAATCTTGAGAGAAAAATGGCTAAAGACGAAGGTTACGCAACATTGTACAAGCAAAATGTCCAAGGTATGATTGATAAAGGTTACGCGGAGTTGTGCACTAGACCCCCGTCAGGAACCGTCAACTGGTATCTCCCACATTTTGGCGTGGTCCACCCGCACAAAAAGAAGTTACGAGTAGTCCACGACGCAGCTGCAAAATGTGACGGGGTTAGCCTAAATTCGATGCTTTTATCAGGCCCAGACCTCCTCCAGCCTTTGCTCGCTATTGTCATGCGGTTCAGGGAAGGACGCATTGCGCTCACAGCAGATATTAGGGAAATGTTCCCTCAGATTAAAATCCGAGCTGAGGATCGCGACGCCCAACGATTTTTCTGGAGAGACAATTCTCAGCATTCCCTTAAGGAGTACCGAATGTCCTCTATGATTTTTGGTGCTACGTCTAGTCCATGCACAGCGCTCCATTTAAAAAACAAGAATGCTCTCGACTTTCAGCATCTTTATCCACAGGCTGCCCGTTGTATTGTGGAAGACCACTATATGGATGATTTTCTCGGCAGCGTCAATGACGTGGAGGAAGCTGCTCGTCTTGCTTTAGAAATCGTGACCATTCACCAAGCAGCTGGCTTTGAGATGCGCTCATGGGTCTCGAATCATGCTGAAGCTTTATCCCTAATTTCCCCTGTCCTTCGCGCCACTCACACACCCGAAGTAGGGTTAGGACCATCATCTCCTTCTCAAAATAGAGTTCTAGGGTTAACTTGGCTTGTGTCTAGCGACTCCATATGTTTCGTCAAATCGATACCAAATCTACCTGACACGTATACCAAACGGACGGTGCTGTCCCTGCTTATGTCAGTGTTTGACCCTCTCGGCTTAATTACTCCCTTGATTATAAAGGGTCGGATTCTTTTTCAAAAAACTTGGAAATTAGGAGTTGACTGGGACCACACTCTACCAGAAATACTTATAGAGAAATGGAAGTCTTGGTATCAGGAACTCGAGAATCTTTCCGGGTGTACCATCCCTAGATGTTATTCGGAACAAGGATCAATTAAAGAAGCTCAACTTCATGTCTTTGCTGACGCGAGTGAATTGGCATACGCTTGCGTCGCTTATTGGCGCTTCACATTATCCGACGGTTCGGTGAAGGTAGCGTTAATCGGAGGTAAAACTCGACTTGCACCCCTAAAGCCAACGACTATCCCAAGACTGGAGTTACAGGCAGCACTTATCGCGGCTCGATTTGCTGTCTATATCTCTAGTGCTCATAGGACGAAGCCTTCTAAAACGTTCATGTGGTCAGACTCGATAACGGTTCTAAAGTGGTTGCGTAGTGACGCTTGCACGTTTAAGCCCTTCGTTTCCTTTCGTGTTGCGGAAATTTCAGACCTAACTGACATCCAAACTTGGAGATACGTCCGTACGGACTTAAACGTTGCAGACGACGGTACGCGTGACACTGGAGCTTTTACAACACGGTCACGTTGGTTTGCTGGACCATCTTTTCTTCTTTTACCGGAGGATTTGTGGCCCAGAAAACCAACGACTAACGTTCCCTCAGTCTCGGAGGAAAACAAAATTATTTCTGAATTGGCTGTCCTTTTAGTGGAAGGAAAACGAGTGGAACCCCCTGCTTTTTCACCTATAATAGCTTACTACCGACGATTCAGTAGGTGGTTACGACTACTTCGAGCGACAGCTCGTGCCCATCAGGCAGCAAAAGTATTTAGTTAGGTCTATTTTACCTCAAAATTCCTTTGGCGCCTCACTTCGCGGTAACTGTAATATGCGCATTTTAACCGTTGATGAATTGGATTCAGCAGAGCTTCACTTATTTATGACAATTCAAATCGATGTTTTTTCAGATGAACTCGCATGCGTGAAAGCAGGACACCCCGTTTCTCGCCACAGTAGGCTAAAGAACGTGTCCTTGCTCCTCGGGGAAGATAATTTACTTCGGCTGTCCGGTCGCACTACTGCTTCTAACGTCGTAGAGTCCCATCCGATTATCCTCGATGGAAAGCACCACATCACAAAACTTTTAATCCATTCCTACCATACACGGTTTGCGCATGCCAATAATGAGCTCGTCGTGAATGAAGTACGTCAAAAATTTTATATCGTCAATTTAAGGCCTACTGTCAAACAGGTAGCGTCAAGATGCCAAGCCTGTCGGATTAGAAAGGCGAAACCAGTCACGCCACCTACAGGGGACCTTCCCGAAGTACGAATGGCCCACCACGAGCGACCGTTCACCTATGTCGGTCTTGATTATTTTGGCCCCGTAAGCGTCACGATTGGTCGCCGAACAGCCAAAAGGTGGATCGCTCTATTCACCTGCCTGACAATTAGAGCAGTTTATCTCGAGATTGTGGAAAATCTGTCGTCTGATTCCGCCATTATGGCCCTACGTCGCTTCATCGCCCGGCGTGGATGTCCAGTGTGTATATACTCTGACAACGGGACCGCATTTGTAGGCGCCTCCAAGATCCTGCCTGACTTCTACGAGTTTGCAACCACTAAAGAAATTCGTTGGAAGTTTATCCCACCCTCAGCCCCATTTATGGGAGGATGCTGGGAGAGGTTGATAAGGAACATCAAAAGTGCACTGACTGTCACCCTAACGGAGAGATCGCCCAGAGAGGACGTCTTAGCGACGTTATTGGCAGAAGCGGAGGCTATCGTCAACAGCAGGCCCCTCACTTTCGTAGCCGTTGACCAAGATTCAGACCCAGCGTTGACGCCATTTATGTTTTTAATTGGATCTTCATCAAACGACAGGCAAAAAAAGCAATTTAATGACAGCGACCTGTCAAGTCGGGCACAGTGGAGGAAGTCCCAGCGGTTAGCTGACCATTTTTGGCAGCGATTTGTTTATGAATACCTGCCAACCCTAGTGCCTCGCCAACCGTCTTCCAAAGCTCAGGTACTGAAGATTGGCGACTTAGTTTGCATCGCCGATGGGACTCTACCCAGAAAATGCTGGCCTAGAGGGCGGATTGTCGCGACATTTCCGGGAAAGGACGGCGTGGTTAGGGTAGTTGATGTAGCCACGAAAGGGGGTGTCTTGCGTCGCCATGTGCGGAAAGTTGCGCTGCTGGTCGCTCCCTAAATCTACTGGTGTTCACACCGGGGGGGAGCATGTTAGCGACCAGCAGCTAAAGCAATCTTTTTATACTTATCTGTGTGTGTTTTTATACTATTATATGTTTTTACTTGTCAAAGGAAAATAAATGAACGTGCAAATTATTATCATAAGTATTTATCAATATATGGAATCACTCTGTCAGAAGTTCCAAGAATCACATCAATAAACTTCACTTGATCGACACTTAAGTATTTTTTTATTTCCCTGCTACTTTCTGGTTCTGAGGCCAAGGTTTTTGGACTTGGTGAGGCGTAACCCTATGAAACGGGTATCTGGAGTATCCTACTAATATTGGTGGATGGTATAAATGGATGTATGGATGTCTGGATGGATGTTTGTTCCTCTTTCACGCAAAAACTACCGAACGGATTTTGATGAAACTTTACAGTTATATAGCTTATACATCAGAATAACACATAGGCTATATTTTATCCCCGTATTCCCACGGGAACGGGAACTACGGTGAAACCGCGGGGCGCTGCTAGTTTGTAATAAACAGGATAAACAATGAAAGCAATAAGTCACTGAATAGGTGATCGCCTAGCTAGTGGTATCAGAAACTACTGCGTGTTTCCGACCGACTGTACGTGAAACGATATCAGTTTCCATTGTATTCACAAACATTGGATGCAGTGTTGCTACAGAGTTTCAGCTGTGACGCTGGTGGAATAACGTCATCCTAGTAGCGCCACAAATTTCTTACATCATCCAAAGTACGCCACCAGGCGATTTGTTGCTTTGACAAACATGACTAAATGAAGCAAGAATACGATTGAAAATTCAAAAGCGTGGCGCAGCTTGAATAAGCAAACACAATTTTGTATCCTCTTTTACCTAACTTATTTTATATATGACTCCCGCATATTCTTTGAGTGCAAGAGTGATTGCAAGTCTCTAAGCCATCTCATATGCTCCTGTGTTTGTCTGACTTTGCCACAAATAGCAGAAGTAAGGAATGGTAAATAATAATGAAGACCCTTTATCTTAATACGGAATCCATTACACTCTACCACTAAAGTTGCATACCATAGAACTCCATAACCTCGAAACAGCTTGGGTTTCAGCGTAAGGTGTGGTGTACCACTAAGTAAGATAAATGGGAGCAAGTAACTTCCTGCTCGAATTTTATTACGTGAGGTATATTTTATTCGGAATTCGTTCATGGTAAAATATTAGGCGCGGTCAATCAGTCGATCGGTTAAATTGCTCACTCGGGTTTTGGAAGTCATATCCATTTGTCACTATCTTGTTTTGTGCTATTGTGTACACGCAGAAAGTATTAATGTCAGCCTTGATTCCGACAGTATTTTGGCTCCAAATTACTTTCATACATACCTACATTAGCTTCAAAAAACTTTAATCTTGAAAATGCATTATGAAGAACGTAATACACACGAAGTAATAATATAATCTCACGCCTTATCCCAAGGGGGTAGGCAGAGGTATTCAATTACTGGATATACCCACATTTCACGAGATATATTGGACCCCTAAACGTGATAGGTGGTGAGCTCATCGCCGGACCGGGTCTGTTTACACATGTCTCAGAATTAATTCTGAGACCTGTGGATTTCCTCGCGATGTTTTCCTTCACCGTCGAGCTAGTGATAAATATGTACGTAAGTTTTGAAAAACTCATTGGTACATGCCAGGATTCGAACCCGAGCCTCACTGATTTTCGGCCGGCTCTTTAACCGTTCGGGCTATCACCGCTCTTAATCTTAACACACGAAGTACAAAAAATTAAATAAAGCAGTAATTCAAGGTGGTTAATATTATATAGTCATATATGCAGTGCAGTACTTTTTTTTGATAAAGTACAAATTGCTAAATCTTAGAAATTAGAACGAATTGAGCATTTGCACAAACCAAAAAAAATTACTAACTACGCGTAATAATTGATAGATAATGACAGATTGCACAAATTTCTAAATCTTATCATCAAAATTGTGACAAACTGAGTATTTGTACAAATTGAGAAATTGTACCAAATTCAATCTGTCAAATAAAATCGGTCAACATTTCGGATTTAATTTAAGAATTCGTAAAAAATATCACTTCCCCCATTGAAATGATCAGCTAATCGGATTAAATTGTACGGAAAGATGAGAAACTTTTTCAGTGCTTCTTGGATACAGTCACCTGGCATCTACAAGTGATGCCATCCAATTAGCAACCCTATAGTCAAGGCTTGTAGTCAAGATTTCCATAGCCCTCAGGTTTTGTTGTAGTAGTTTCCACCAGATTTCACATGGCTGAACATTCAACACGCGTTCTCAGAACTAGGGCAGGGATTTGGAATGAATATCGATAACTATTCACGGAATATCGATTCTCAGCTCGTCTGTCGACAGGGATTTGATTTATTATCGATGTCACAATCCCGTCGTCTGGTTTGAAGTAGGGTTGTTTGTTTCCAATCGCTTGAGTCGGTTATTAATGGATCATTCATTTCATTTTCAGATTATCTGTTCAATTAATTGATGGATAGTGGATATAATGAATCGTTATTTTGTAGTTAGTCTGAAGAATTGTCTAGTAACTCACATTAAAACATATTTTTTTGTAATTAATTCTCAACATCTCATCGAAACATAATAATAATAAATTGTGAGACACAATTCACACACAGTTATTTAGTCCCAAACTAGGCAGGGCCTGTACTATGAGTACTTAAACAACTGATAGAGATAGATATACTTAAATAAATGTTAAACGACCAGAAACGGAGCCAACAGACATGTTCATACACACAAATGTTTGCCAAGATCGCGGATCGAACCAGCGACCTCCCGCTCAGAAGGCAGGGCTAGTGACCGCTATTGGGTCCTTAGATTGACCAATAGCTTTTACAATTGGACGTGTGCTATTAATAGAATACTTAATAACAAAGAAAATGCCCTACTATTCATTTAATATAACATTGAGCTAAAAAAAAGAATACACTCAGAGTCACTTATTCGCCGGCCTATTGCGCCGGTGATTTCGTTAGACTCGAATGGCCAGCAATTTGTCCAGACTACCTAGGCTCGTATAATAACACAATACACGCGATATGGGCACAAAAGCCTATTGGAAGTTATCGCGAAAAGCGATCTCTTTGTGAGATAGTAGGTAAAGATCTCGGAGCAATGGATATTTTAGATGATACAAACATATGCTCTCTCCATTTTTCCTATGGGGCAGGCAGATACAATAGACCTGCTCAGAACTTGGCACACCTGTAAAGCTTCATCCAAATCCATCAACATATATGTTCGTCGGTTTCGGGTACTTTTGTAGTGGCTTTTCTTGAGTACATCGCCGATCTGATCGGTTTAAGTAGGTACGCCGTTTAAGGTCGCCCTCTGCCGATCGACGGATGGATTTAGAGGATCCGTATAGGTACTAATAATTATACAATATGTAACAGAATAAATGCAATTCTTGAAATTGATTTGTTCGGTATCGACTACTTAATAGATTTCAGCTATTTTAAGATATATTAAATTTTTCCGAAAAATTAATCAGCATAACTGAATTTAGGGCTACCTAAGGAGACCGTACAATTATTGCTCTTTTTTTAAGAAATTTGGTAAACACAAAAGTAAAACAAAAAGAAAATACAAATGCATCATATTTTTTTATATTAATAAAAATAGGGGTGTATGGGGAGTTGCGCTTATTCTGTGACGCGTTGTATTAACTTGTTAGGTTAGGTGATTTTAAAAATAACTAAACAGGCAGACGAACAACGCTGGCGAGATCTTCGTTAGACTAGGAAACTAGAACAGGGACAAAAACAGCTTAAAAACAAAATCAGATTTCAAATTCAAAGGTCATTCAAAGCAAAAAGAGAGTTCGTAACCGGATCAAACCGGTTAAATCTTGTTGTTACCGGTCCAACTCATTAGTCTGGCCAGGGGCCACGACTGTCGGCGAGTTAAATCGACAAAATGTTAACTTTAAGCTCAACGGAAATTGTTAGTTAAAATATTTAATGGGTTTTGTTTGGGTAACCTTTGTTTTAAAACTAGTTTTACCTACTGTTTGCGGGAAATTAAGCCAATGCCTTTTATTCTTGTCTATCCTAATAATAAACTTCGTGCTTGGTAACCTATAAAACCTAAACGGATATTTTATGTAACAAAACGAACATTAGATTAAGAAATTATCGCAATTTAATGTAACATGTCATAACATTACGGATCGTAACATAGCGTAACGTTTCGGAATGTAACATCACAACATAACTTTACTACACGCAACGTAATGTAACATCATATTTAACATGTCGAAAATCGAAGCGGCTTTTTTTTCGTGTCCGTTTGATTTATTTTAGTATTGTTTTTAGTGTGCGCGTCCCATTATTATTTTTTCATCGTACTATATTGTATAAAAAACACATCTGAAGCTATACTCTTCCTCAAAATCTTTAGATATGAAAAAAGTTACTTTAACTTGGGTCCTAGGAAGTCGTGAGTTATGAATCTCCTGCGACATTAATAGCTAAAGGCTGTTTCAAAGTCAAATTAACTTCACATTTCCACATCGAAGTAGAAGAAACCCCGTTAATACCCTCCAACCTCTCGGGTAATAAGAGCTCAAGTAAAATTACTTTCTTCAGCATACCTTTCTGTTTTTTGTTGCCCCGGGGATATGACTGCGTAAGTATTTTTGAGTTACGTAAATGGAATCTTGGACGAAGCAATGTTTTCTTAAAATTTAATACAATGAGCGCGACAGAAATAGTTTTTTTTATGAATTTACTTAATTTAACTTATTTTTTTTTTATTTACCGCAAGACGAATACTACAATTATGTTTCATTTATTTATTTATTTAATAAACAATAATAATTATAAAACACACATAATATTTACAAACTAAACTATGTTTCATTGATTATTTTTATTATTTGGTTGACTGGCATATAATGCATTTACATGAAGTTAAATAAATAAATAAATTACTGGACATACATTTTTTTCACAATTGACCGTATGTTGTTACTCAGATGCCTCAGAAGTCAGAACCATTTCTGGATCTTAAGGATTACCTCACAATATTTCTCTTCACCGCCGGTTACATATTGATTAGGGATGTACTATCGACAAAGTTGTTAGGGTTACATGGCCAGTAACTAAGAACTATTTTTTCTGGGGAAGTCATAAATAAATCTTATTGATTAATGTTTATTTCAGAAGGTATCTTTGATCCCTAAAATTTACCAAAAAAATACTGAAAATACATTTAAGGCTTTAAGAGAAAACTGAATCTTAGTTTTTGGCTGTGTAACCCTAACAACTTTGTTGACTGTACTATCGACAAACGCTAAGCCTGATACATTTGGAAGAATTGTCTCTTGAAAGCTCCAGTTTTTATTACCCCCATCCTAATAAGAGTTAAACAATCAGACCAGTAACACCGTCTTTTTTCCATTCCGATAAGTACTTTTTGTAATTGTCATTGTTACTATAAAGAGGGCTTTGTCACCACGATGTGGGAAAATATAGCTGCTTGATAAAATGACACTTATGTATATCAAGCAGAACTTTTACTGAGAGTACCTGTATATGATTGCTTCTTTAAAATATTAACACTTTTATTTTTTTAAATTTAAAATTACTACATTTTAATTTAATGCAATTACTAATTTTGCACATGATTTCGACTGCAAAAATTTTAAATAAAAACAAAAACCGTTGCTACTGGAAATGAAATATGAAACTTAATTCGGACGATTTGCCATACCATAAGAAGCAGGCAAGGTGAAGGATAGTAGCAGATGCTTAAATTTGTTACATATGACTTTTATAATGCTACTCCTGAAATTACTCTTCTCAGCAATTGATAAATTATAATATAGTTTACAATCAACATAGGTACCTACTATTGATTGTAAACTATATTACTACTACTAACTACTCGATAGCTATCAGTTCTTTAATTTAGGGCAGATTTTTCAATAGTCATTGAAAAGTTATCTGAAGAATAAACATCATATCACTTTTCCTCTCTATTATGTCAGACAGTGACAGCATCAATATATTCTCCAGATAAGATTTATGTAACGATTGAAAAATTTGCCCTTAGAAGGACAATTAGTATCACGAACTAACATTAGAAACTTATTTAGTTATTTTCCCACACATTATTTACAACGGAAGACGCAGCGTAGCTCCCACCAGGTGGAGCGACGACATCGTCAAGGTCGCGGGTAACCGGTGGATGCAAGCTGCAAGTTGCCGTTCGTTGTGGCGTTCTATGGGGGAGGGCTTTTTTCAACAGTGGACGTCTTCCGGCTGATGATAATGATGATGATGATGGTGAAAATTTACAACCCCACAATATGCGTTTATGATGATGTAGATGATGCAAGTGTTGCAGTGTGACTTGTTCAGATGAACTAAGTATCAATGTTAGGCAAAGTAAGATTTACAAGAGGGCCAAATCGGCTTATTCGTGATCCCAAACCCTTATAATAAACCTCGTATTCGTTCTTATTGGTATTTTATGGGTTTGCAATAAAAGTCAAAGGTTACTAGAGGGGAATACATATGAATTTAGGGTAAAACACAATAAGCCTTTGGATTTGGTAAAATAAAGCAAATATTTGGATATGAAGACTGCTTTGTGAGTTCGTTGCTCTAGTTATTAAGTTCATTTAAGCTTATTATTATTATTTAATCAGTCAAGCAGTTTACAACTGATAAACGTGTGTATCCAGGTGTTCTCCATTCAAGCTTTCTTATCACAGGATATGTACCTATTTGTACTTTTTATTAAGCTATTACATAGCTTCTATCGAGGGCCTTGAGCGCAGGGACCGAATCCAGAAATTCCGTAACGAAAAAAAACCTCACGCTCCCCACTCCGACGGGCACGGAGGTGTGGCTTGAAGGCCGTGCATTGTCTAACGTCCTTTCTTTTCGGCAGTCTTGTTGATACAAAATGCTATGCAATAACTTTACCGCGGCAGTCCCCGAGTGCCACACGTCTTTTTTTTTTAAATTGATTAACATTGAGTGCTGAGACTACTTCTTCTGGTAGCTTACTCCATGATCTGACCACTCTGTTGCTCAAGAAATGTCGATAAGGATTGTTGTGTGATATGGTGGTATGCAGTTTGAGATGATGTCCTCTTAGACGGGCATTGTAGTCACGTTCAAAGAATTATGAAAGTCTTGCGATCATAATGTCGATTTTAGATCATGTGTCCACGCTCTTTGCGGTCCTTCAGAGTTGTAAGTTTCAGCGCCTCAAGCCTTTCGACATAGGATACTTAGTAGTAATTATGGTGAATATGTCGCAGAGATATCGTCAAAACCGTGTTATTATAATCTCACAGTGGCATTATAATTGTACGAATTTTTATCGATCTTTTCCATTGCTTCGGCACTAACTAGACCGGATCACCAGTTTTGTAATTTAACTGGGCAGCTGGGCACATTCAGAGATATTTAGAAGATAATTTTTAAAGAGCAAATGATGTCAAACCGTTTAGTCTACACCTTATAGTCTGTACTAATAGACTAATTGTGCAATCTGTTGCTAGTTGCATCTGATCGCACAAGTATTTCCCAAAGGATCGCGCTATCAGATGAGACTACAAAATTTATAAAATTATTTTTTATAAATTTTGTAGTCTTATCTGATAGCGCTCTATTTTTAGTGTAAACTCTCTAAATTAATGTAATTTTAACTTTTTTTTAGTTTTATTTTATAGCGCGATCCGTGAGAGTTGAGAATAAAGAATGAATACAAGGAAAGACCGATGTGAAATGGGTAAACGTAATCCGGGAACACCCATATCGTACCAAATAGGCACCGATAAGTCCAAAAGAGCGAACAGATAGAAAATAAGGAAAGAGGATCTCATTCAAAGGTATCAGTTCTGAAATGATGTTCAAGTGATAGTGGGACTCTTTGAGAGGTTTCCGCACCTGCATGCTTTAGATATTGTACTTACCTACTTACTTATTTATTTATCGTACTAATCTACTATATAAAAATAAGTCGGGTTTTCCTTCCTGACGGGTTTTGCATTCGTTGGAAAGGTCTAGGGCTCCGCGAGGTTTATAGCAAAGAAAATTCAGCATTGCACCCGTGCGAAGCCGGGGCGGGTCGCTAGTCTACTATATAAAAATAAGTCGGGTTTTCCTTCCTGACGATATAACTCCAGAACGCACGAACCGATTTCCACGGTTTTGCATTCGTTGGAAAGGTCTAGGGCTCCGCAAGGTTTATAGCAAAGAAAATTCAGCATTGCACCCGTGCAAAGCCGGGGCGGGTCGCTAGTTACAAATGAAAATTGAACTCAATAATATATTCCTTGAGTTGTGTCAATGTCATTTGGCCTTTCGTGCAAAATTTAAAAATTGTAGGTCGCCAGGTACAAGTTTTTATATTGTCCCTTTAGCGGTAATTTTATATGAAAATATACTTTAAAATACCTTTTTTATGTGGTATACTTTAGTTTTCGATAATCATTCAATATCACCTTGATACCCCCAATCTCTATAAGAAAAACTTGACATGGACAGATATACAAATAACAAAATGATCCAACGTTCCGGTTTATTTTCATTATAAGGTACGGAATCCAAAAACATGTTTATAGTAACGAAGGATATCTTAATAGTACTCTAACTACCGAGTCTATAGCTTTTTTGGTTCCACAAGATAGAGATCAACGAATTGAGGTCAAATTTTGACCTGATTTGACGGGAAAAGGTCAAGCCTCGGAACGTGGTTTTCCTGGAAACGCCGATTCAGTTTTGCTTTATGAATAGGAATAAAACCCACGATAATACAACCATTTTAGTAAATTAGCTAAGTGGCGGTTAATCTAACCAAACAGTGACATGTGAACGCATCTAGTGTTATTTTTTATATTGATAAATATAATAATAGAATACACACAAAGTTATATGCTTACAATTCAAAACAATACAATACAAAATTCAATCAAGCAAGAAACGTTGCCAGCCCGCGCGACCATGCCAAACTTGCCCAAAAAGTTCAAGAAGAAAATGTTTGCCTTACTAAACATTTATAGTTGCAACATGAAATGTAGTCTATTAGACTATAAATAGAGACAGCGGCTATTAAAAATTGAATTCAAATAGTAAATTTCTTCTATAAATGCTATCGATTGGGAATTTAGATAAATTTTGAGTCCAGCCAGTTAAATACTTTTATTTTTATTTTTGGAAAAAGGGGCCACAATAAGGAGTGCATTTAGACAATATATTTTTGTTTTTTCGCCACTCAGTATAGTAGTTGTAATTAATAATGAAAAAAATATGAAAACACTTATTTTCTTAACACGAGTTGATATTATTTGGGTTTTCAAACGTGTTACCTTGATTAGTGTTGAAAATTACAATAGTAAACTTATTTTAACTTTACTCCTGTCATTTTCTTTCTCCTAGAAAAGAAAAGAGACGAGAGATATTTAGTCCAGTCAAATTAAAATTATACCTGTCAACTAAGACATTTCATAACGTGTTTAGTTCATAAGTAAAGAAGTCACGACTAAAATACAGCCTCTAACAGGACTAAATTCGGTAGGTTACTTTCTATCCATTTTCTTTTTTTGTGGTAAGACAAAGACAGGACTAAACTAAAATAAGTTTAGTCGGTGTAAAGAATTTCATTTTAATTAATCACTTTAAAAACGGAAGCTTTATAGAAAACTCGTAAGATGGACACCATGGAAAAAACTGAATGAATGAACAGCCATATATAAAAACTCATAATAAAACCCTATGTGAGGCTTGAAAGTGTACGATAGGGTATTTGACTACCTAGTCAAATAAGTTACTTTTTATTATCTGTGAAAACGAAAATTTACTACGGAAAATGTACTGAATACTGAGTTGTGACGTCATCATGTTTAGTACTCAATTGCCTAACCTTTTTGTTTTTTTTTTATGATAAAAAAGGGGGCAAACGAGCAGACGGGTCACCTGATGGTAAGTGACGTCCGTCGCCCATGGACACTTCCAATTTGTTATAATTGTAAAATGAAAATCGAAATACATTTTTATATATGTTTTAGAGATAATCTATTCCATTCATGATTACTTAAAATTTAATTTTGATACAGTCAAATACCCAATTTTCACCACTAAAATAAACAAATGAAGGTATCATTGACTCATAAATAACCCGTGTTGTTATGAATAAAAATAATCATAAATTATAAAAGTTCCAAAGCTTAAAGTCATCACAAAACCAAACTAGAACCAATTCAATGATAAAACTAATATAAATGCAAATGCAGAGCCTATTCTAACCGAAAATTTATTCAGAACTGTATTCTAACAAACATTTTGTGATGCCTATATTTTGATTATGCTAATAAATAAAAATATGGTACCATAAAATTGACTTTAGTTGCAAAAAGTTAGAGCACAAAATTAAATAACAAACGACTATCCTACTAATAGTTTGAGTGGATGGATGGATCTTTGTTACTATTTTTATTTATTATTATTATTATATTATTTCAAGCAAAAACTGTTGGACGCGTTACGATGAAACTTTACAACTTTATAAAAAAAAAATAGTTGTTTATCAAATGGATAATGTATTGAAAATCAATTTATGAAAAGCAAAAAAAAATAATTTTTTATGCTTTTCATAAACTGATACGCGTCGTCTTGAGAACCCCCTCCTTTTTTGTCAGTTAAATAAGTAATCTATGTTGCATCTTCCCACTGTTTCTATGTTAGATCACCTCAGTCTGCTATTTCGTTGCTTTGTATAAGAACAAAGTAACAATTCTCGCATTTATCTAGAGAAGCTTGAGTCCCAACCACATCGCCTATGCACATTGCACGCCACTATTAAAACTTATGGAAATGAAAGAGATATAAAGAATATTCTGAACAATGCGTTAAATGGAGTGGCAAGTTTTAGAAACCAGTTTTCGCTTCATGAAATCGCTGTAACAAAACACAGATAAGCTATAAACTTAGTATGGCTTAAGTTGTACTTAGCTTTACACTTCCACGGGACATTAAACTTTTCACTTTATGGACTTTTATGGAGGAAACGTTCTTTATAGGGTCGATATCATAAAGGGAGAGTAAAGACGTTCTGGACTAGAATTTTCTTGTGGCTATATTGGGGGTTGGAGGTTCTATCTTTTGGATACTAGAATAACAATAATAAAATAATAATAATCTCACGCCTTTCGTCCCCGAGGGGGTAGGCAGAGGTATTCCATTACTGGATATACCCACATTTCACGAGATACATTGGACCCCTAAACGTGATAGGTGGTGAGCCCATCGCCGGACCGGGTCTATTTACACATGTCCCAGAATTAATTCTGAGACCTGCGGGTTTCCTGACGATGTTTTCCTTCACCGTCAGGCTAGTGATAAATATGTACCTACGTAAGTTTTTGAAAAACTCATTGGTACATGCCAGGATTCGAACCCGAGCCTCACTGATTTTCGGCCGGCTTTATAACCGTAAAGGCTATCACTGCTGTTTGGATACTAGACTAGGTACATATTATTTGGTGTTCGCTTGCGTTCGTTATAGGTTACGGCGACCCATATTAAAATGAAATTAAATATCTAGTTTTTTGTTCAATGTAATGTGTTATCTTATCTTAGCAAAGTGAACCACAGTCACGTGAGTATAAGATGAACGTAAATGAATGAATTCAACAACCGATTTCAATCTTTTTATTTTATTTGAAAGGATATTTCAACTTTTTAATTTGTCCCGTTTTTATTAAAATCATGTTCTGATAATGGGATCCATGAATTGAAGGAACTCCTAAAAATTTATATCTATATAGGCATAAATAATAGTATACCTAGTGATTTTGAAGTTTTCATCATCATTTTAAGTATTAATTTGAACTGATGAAAAAACCACAAATTCAATTTCGAATTTTTCGAAGACATCATTTTCTTATAGTCCCGAACTAGACAGAACCCGAACTAAACTAAACAACAGCTGACAATTAATTTAGTGTCTTGCCAGTGACGGATTTGCAGTCTTAGCCGCCCCAGGACATGTAGTAAGTATAAGCCGCCCCCCCCTTTCTCAGTGCTTGCTCAAATCTTTAAGACGCTTGTCGCTGTGACTTGCCTCGAATGCGTGATTCGTCTTTTAGATTCAAGGTAGATCCTATCAAGTTTGTTGAGCCAAAGTTGTTTCCAAGAGCGTGTTTACATTGTGCTTATGCAAATTTTGTGACATTTCGGTTTAGATGGCGGGAATTTATGGGGGAAGGAGACAGTGCTATATGGGTTCTTAATGGAGGTGATAAAGAGGGAAGAATTTAGTTTGCGAAACAAGTTTTTAGGAAGCAAATGGATTGTACCGGTATCTTTTATGCTAAGTTGTTCAAAGGCATTTGTTACAACTACCAACGTGTATATTCTGGCTCAGGGTTATTGTCAAAATCTTACTAATATTATAAACGCGAAAGTTAGTATGTATGGATGTATAGATGTTTGTTCCTCTTTCACGCAAAAAACTACTGAAACTTAACAGTTATATAGCTTATACATCAGAATAACCCATAGGTTATATTATCCCCGTATTCCCACGGGATCAGGAACTAAGCGAGTGAAACCGCGGTGCGCTGTTAGTGATATTATAATGGCAAGGACTTTTGTCAATCGTCTCCATTTCATAGAAAATGTAAATATTTAGGTATCCAAAACGTACACTGGTAAAATTTGGATACTTTCAGACATACAATACAACACGATTTGACACTGCGTTCTGAGTCGGAGGTCGCGGGTTCGATTCCCGCTCGTGGCCAACATTTGTGTCGACGCACATGTCTGTTGGCTTCGTGTCTGGTGTGTAGGTATATTTATTTAAGTATGTATGTTTGTCAGTTGCATGTTGCATGCATAGTACCCGTAGCACTTAACTTATAATAATTCTAACGTGCCCATAGTACAGTCAACAAAGTTGTTAGGGTAACATAGCCAGTAACTAAGAACTAATTTTTCTTGGGTAGTCATAAATAAATCTTATTGATTAATGTTTATTTCTAAAAGCATCTTCGAACCCTATAATTTACCATAAAAAAACTATAAGGAGAAAACTGAATCTTAGTTTATGGCCATGTAACCCTAACAACTTTGTTGACTGTACAAGCCTGCGTCTGCCGTGTGTGAATTGTGTCAAACGAATATCTCTTCTGAAGAATATCTCGGAGATCAAGCGTGCACGTATTCCATTTATTTACATTGTTAAGTTAAACTTTCTTTTGTTGCCCTAAAGTTGTCTTAACTCCCCAAGTTACGGGCTAGTATTGTTCCCCCTTGAGTTGCCACTAGATACAGTGCCGTAGCTAGTACCTATCATTGGTCCCCAGAGCATAAACGGCTGCAAATGAAAATCTGCGCCTCAGCCCAGACTGTGGCACAATGCTGAGCTGTGTCCATTTCGGCATAAAAGTGTTTTTTTATTTCTTCCAGTGAGGAAAAACAATTCGAGACCTGCAGATTTCTTCTTGATGTTTTCCTTCACTAGAGCTACTGATAAATATGTACTCCTTATTATGATACTAGCAACCCGGCCCGGCTTCGCACGGGTGCAATGCTAATACTAAAACCTTCCCTTGAATCACTCTATCTATTAAAAAAAACGCATCAAAATCCGTTGCGTAGTGTTAAAGATTTAAGCATACATAGGGATATATGGACAGAGAAAGCGACTTTGTTTTATATTACTATATTTTATGTTTTATATTTCGTATGTAGTGATAGTGAATCGCTTTTGTACCTATGTGCTTTTTTAAATATGTTTTTTTTATGACAAAAAGGGGGCATACGAGCAGACGGGTCACCTGATGGTAAGTGACGTCCGTCACCCATGAACACCTGCAACTCAAGAGTCACAACTGCGTTGCCGGCCTTTGAGGTGGGAGTAGGGGGAGGGGAGTTTTCTAAGGAATATAAATCCTTGCACTGGTTGGGCCTACATTTTTGCGCCCCTAGCGTGGGCCCCTGTTTCCAGGCCCTGCCTACTTCACTGACTAGCCATAGACTGCACTTAGCAAAATTGTTTACAGCTAAAATCTAGGTCACTATGCCATTATCGTGCCAATATTTCTGAGAGGCTATAAATTTGAATTTACCGGTGAATCCAAGAGTATATCCAAAAAACATCGAAATTAAAATTAATTTATCAAAGACGATTTCTAAGTATCCTAGAAGCCGATAAATATCTTGTGACTACTGCTTACGTTATTTTTTTAAACACATAATTTTATCATTCCATATTAACTTAATAGAAGCCTGAATCGCCTGAGATAATAGTCCGGTAAATTTAGACATCCGAGTGTACACGGTAAATAGCTCAGTCAAGATTATCCAAACCACAAAAACCCATGTACTTGTGAATTACATAGAAAAACCTTAATACATAAAATACGTTACCCAGTTTATGGGGAAATTGTGTTAAAAATATACTCTTTATATGTGGGTATAGCGATGGGCCTTTAGGGGTCCAATGTATCTCGTGAAATGTGGGTATATCCAGTAATGGAATACCACTGTCTACCCCTCGGGGATGAAAGACAAGAGATTATTTATTTATGTATTTTTATATACTCTATGAAACTTAAGAATTCGACTAACTATCGATTGCGACATTAACGAAATGAATTAATCACATGCACGCCATGTATACTGAAAAACAGGACCCTCCATGTTGTGAAGTCCGGTGAACAGAAGATGAAAAAAATAGAGCGAAAGGCTTACATATCATATCTGAGACTATTTCCCACAGTTTGAGTCTCAGCCAACGGGAAAAGAGGGAAACTATCCCCCCTTTATAATGTGGCGACATCAAGTCTGGTTGTAGATAGGGTTGCCACTCGTCCAGGTTCTGTATTTAATTTGATGCTATCACTCTTCCTAATTATTTTTATTATCATTTATATAGGCGTCTAGCTTTGAGGCTACTGGGGGACCAAGCAGCTGTCAGATTTTTCGATCATAAAGTGTGTTTAGCTGTGCAGAGAGGTAATGCTGCGAGCTTGTACCCACTTCTCGATATTTTATTTGGAATATGTCTTTTAGGTATTTGTAATTCTAAAATTGTACTGTTAACATAAATTATTTAAGTAGTTTTATTCTAGTATACTTATGTAAATTTTGTCAAAAAGAGCTTCAAACAAAATAACTAAGTCACACACAATCACCAATATGTAACAGACTATTCCTGAGCTAAGGTTATTTCCTCACACATAAGGAAGTATGGTCCATGATCTCTACGCAAGACCACCGCAGGAGCAGGAGACAAAATTCTGTTCTTTAATAATTATTTAATAATATTTTTCTTGGAAAAGAAATTTAAGGTTTTCCGAAGAAATTTTCAATGTCCGCAGTTCTTAAAGTTTTTTTCAGGTGTCGGCAATCTAGTTCGTGGCAGCCCTAGCTGTAGGCAGCAAATGGCTAGTGACGTAGGTACTTGTGATATTTTGCGGTTTATTGAGGACATTATTAAGTTTTGTCTACGTTGTTTTTGGAAGGGTAAGCCGTAACGACTGAAACTTAATATTTCATATTTTAATTATTTGTTTGTTTAATAGCTGTGTTTTAGAAATACATTGTGCTTAAAATTTTCAAATAAGTACTTCATTATACAGCGTGTTCAAAAATTAAATTTGTTAGGAGTTTAATGTACAGATGAAACAGTCAAGTTATATTTTAAAATTACAGATTTTTTAAAATTTTATTTTTTGTGTCGTTGAACAATAAAAGCTTGAACATACAGACAGACAAGCAAACAGGCAGAGGGTAAGGGTTCCTTGTTTCGACACCGAACCTGAAAAAGGCGTCGTAACTTTAATGACCTGGAAAAAACCATCGTGTGCCCGTGACAAGGAAAAAGAAATACTCTCCAAAAAACTGGCGAAATAAGATGAAATAAAATAGGTGTGACGAGTACACGTCCTCGTTAAACGGTCACGGAGGAAATGAAAAATAAAACGTTACGGTATTAAATATAAAGCTAGTGTTATATTTTTACTTATGAGCAGTGATAGCCTTACGGTTAAAGAGCCGGTCGAAAATCAGTGAGGCTCGGGTTCGAATCCTGGCATGTACCAATGAGTTTTTCAAAAACTTACGTACATATTTATCACTAGCTCGACAGTGAAGGAAAACATCGTGAGGAAACCCGCAGGACTCAGAATTAATTCTGAGACATGTGTAAATAGACCCTGTCCGGCGATGGGCTCACCACCTATCACGTTTAGGGGTCCAATATATCTCGTGAAATGCGGGTATTTCCAGTAATGGAATACCTCTGCCTACCCCCTCGGGGATGAAAGGCATGAGATTTTTTTTTTTTTTTATATTTTTACTGTTACCCTATAAGTTGGGCTTCATAAGAATCGCAAGTAGGTAATGTCAGCCTCATAAGTACCTATGTCATTCTAAGTTACATCACAGTATGATAGATAAATCTTAATAATATACACTATAACATATATGTTACGGTACTTCGTTCACGAAGGACTAATACATATTGTGTTTAATCGATAAACATCTGAAAACGTAAGAATATTAATTGGGCCATATCCCACGCAACATGAGTTATTGCGTGAAATATTGGGCAATGAATTCGTCCCATACCATGCAAATTAGATAGGTAGGACCTTTAATTAAAAGGGTCCTATTATGGAGAAATTTCTTATTTGGTCAGCAATTTAATAGTTAGCCCAGTGGTTAAAGAGCCCGCTTCTCATTTATGAGGCTCGGGTTGGAATCCTGACATGAGTTTTTCAAAAAGCTTAGGTACATATTTATCACTAACTCGCCGGTGTAAAACATCGCGAGAAAACCCGCTGGTCCCAGAATCTGCATAAAACCACTTTTGTCGGTTTTTTTTATTGATGGGATGTTGATGGGGTAAGAAGATGGGAATAATAATTTTTGATGGGGTAGTGTGCGTGTATTGTTTATACGATGTGTAAGTTTTATTTTATTTTTGTAATCATCGATGTTATCTAGTAAAGTAGCGTATGAAAAAATCGAAAATAGTTTCTTGTGAAATGTATGATATACACCCATTAAATATTTTCACTTAATTTAAAATCACCATGTATATTGTGGACCGGATTATTTTACTTTCTCTAAAATATTCTAGAGTATTCAAGGGCAAAGGCCAGTAGTAAATAAACAAACAACGCTGCCAATTCGTCTGTTTTTGTGGAAGCGTTATCTGCTATCTAGCGAAGGGCTCATTTCCTTAATTGAGTTGTAACTCTCGGCTCTTCTGTGAGTTTTATTATGTTGGTAGATAAGTTACACGGATACAAATAATAGATGAATTCTATCTTGGGTTTATCTTCGAAATTGTTTCCACACTGTGAGGCATGTTGCAACGAATTTTGACAGCGCCATAGATACTGTGGCTTTTTAAACATTGAATTTGACAAATATCTCAATTAAGTAATAATTAATTACAGCTGTAATACTATGAATGTATGGATGAAAGAATATGTTACAGATGTATCATTATGATACATCTGTAATACTACGAACGTATGGATGAAAGATGAGTAACGAAAGAGATCTATGGTGCGAATGTTGAAGGATGCAACGAAAGAGGACGCCCCAGAAGGACGTTCGCGGATCAAGTAAGTGACGCCCTTCAAAAAGCTGGGGGCTGGAGTGCGAAGAATAAAACAGCGTGCATGAAAAGGCTGTGATGCGGATGTGAAGGAAGCGAAAAAAGTATGCAGATATCGATCTCCGCCTACCCCTGTGCGAGAATGGCGTGAGCTGTATGTATGTATGTAATACCTACCTACTACGCGTAATGATACATGCAATAAGTGAATGTCCGTCATTCTATCCTACTAATATTATAAATGCGAAAGCGTTTGTTGGTTTATCGTTTCGCGAGCTAGGGATCAACGTGATTTTTTTGAATAATAGGAAATAGTATCATGTCTTGACTATCAGGATCACATAAACTCAGATCAAATAAAAACTAAAAATGGCGCGCTGCGAAGGATAAACTGAAGCCTAAAAAACGCACGCAAGGTAGGTACGCCAAGCTCTATATGCATATACCTACGCTCACAGGCACATTTCCCGAAGACATTATATAATTTGTTCGTACGTATTGCTTCAATTGACGAACTAGTTCTAACTCAATCAATACAATTATTATACTTAGTTTGGGAGCCAGGAAACTCAATGTACAAATATAACAAGCCAGTAGGTACATATCTGTGTCACTTATATTGCATATTTTTATTGGTGTACAAGCTTTGGAATATAACAATTTTTGTATTTGTATTGTATGATTAATAAAATCTGTATTTCAGACAAACCGTAGTGTCCAAAAGTTATACCGTTCTAACTGATCGGTGTGGATTGAGTAGGTTGCTTGTAAATGTGTGCGTGCGAGCATGTATGCTGCACAGAACGTGGCGTCCTTTTTCAGGCTTCAGTTTATCCTTCGCAGCGCTCCATCTTTTCTTTTTATTTGATCTGAGCACATGAACGGAACATTAGGAAATAACAAATACTGAAGTCAGTGTGTCGGGAAATATATACTGAGTTGGATATCGATATTCTCTATAACATGCAAAGTTTATACATATCAAGAAGAAATAAATAACAAACTTCTACTTATCGTTTTCTCGGAAGGCAAACAATTCACTTGCGAACTTTTAAGTAGACTTGCTAAACTATTCTTCTGCTGAGAGTAATATAAATAGTCAAGCACTTGGAAACGGAGTCGCTGTACTTATGAAACTATAAAACTTAGGAGGTAGGCCGTAAACACCCACTAACACTGGTGCAATGACAGTAAGTACCCAGCAACTCTTAATTGTACACTCAAAAAAATATGCAATGAGACAATGGTCCAAAAGAAAAGATTTATATTCAGAATTTGAAACAAAAATACCAAAGAGATTTAAATATAATAGGGCATAGAGGGGACAAAGCGAGGAAAATTTGAAGTCAAAAGTTATTTCAATTGGAATAAGTATAGTACAATTTCGACCGAATGACAGCTCGCGTTCATACTAACTGACATGACAAGGACATGACGCTTAGGCTTCAAAGTTTTGTATGAAAATATTCCCAATGCCCCCTCTATGCCCTATTATATTTAAATCTCTTTGGTTAAAACCTAACCTAACCTCTAAAGAGTAAAAAAGAATACAGACGAATTGATAACCTCCTCCTTTTTGAAGTCGCTTAAAACGACTTCAATCTTAAACTTATATAGTTTTCTCATGGATGCCGTTGTCAGAACTGGACGAAATTAAAATGGGACCAATCTGGAAGCACCAGCTTTCAAATAAAAAAAGAATCATCCAAATCGGTTCACCCAGTCGAAAGTTCTGAGGTAACAAACATAAAAAAACACAGATGAATTGATAACCTCCTCTTTTTTGTAGTCGGTTAAAATACTATAATTTTTATATTCAACAGAGCTATTACCTACTGTTACTAAACCTATTACGCTGATAGCGAGTGATTTGCTGATGTCCGTTTAGGAGTTCCGTTCTCCATCTGAAGTTCTTCATCAGATTTTCATACAACTTTTATGAGACAAACCTTGAAGTATACCCGTTTAAACGAAAAATAAAAATATGAAATCGCTTCAGATTTGACGGAGTTATGGATTAATATATACTTACCAAAAAAAATTTAGAACTTTATTTTTTGACGTCAGATAAAAAGATAGTCCTGTTGGAAGTGAGCCCTCTTTCATCAGGTTCGGGTTATAATCCTGGTGACGACAAGTAATAATGAATTAAAAAAAATACGTACACATTCATCACACGCTCGACGATGAAGAAAAACATCGTGAGGAAACCCGCAGGCCCCAGATTGATTCTGAGGATTGTGTAACAGCATCCCGGTCCGGCGATGGGCTCACCACCTTTCACCTTTGGCGACTCTCTCAGGGCTAAGGAGTGATCATATTCCTATTATTTATAACACCCACTAAGTAAGGATTTTTCGAAATACCCACGGGAACCGAAACAAAACGGCTTCAAGCTCCTTTTTAAAATACGATATTTCGACTTAAGCGAAATAATATAATACCTATGTCGGTTTAATATATTTGGACGCGAATAAACTCCAACCGGTTGCTAACGCAATGCGAGCTCTAATCTCATCTGAGTGGACACAAAGTTATAAGTGTAATAACTTAGCTAAAGATCTCAATAATCGCCGGACGGCACTTTCTTTCTACAAAATAATAGTGTTGAGAAATAGCGAGAGGTCTTTCTTGCAAGTTTATCCCCGAGTGTATGAATCACTACATAGTATAAAACAATGTCGCTTTCTCTGTCCCTATATCCCTATGTATGCTTAAATCTTTAAAACTACGCAACCGATTTTGATGCGGTTTTTTTTTATCTATTATGTGTGATTCAAGAAAAAGGTTTTAGATTAGCATTGCACCCGTGCGAAGCTGGGGCGGGTCGCTAGTTATTAATATAATACAGGTACCTTTTTTTATAGCGGTAAAATAGCGGTGATAGCCTAACGGTTAAAGAGCCTGCTTCACATGATGATAATCAGTGAGGCTCGGGTTCGAATCCTGGCATGTACCAATGAGTTTTGCAAAACTTACGTACATATTTATCACTAGCTCGTCGGTGAATGAAAACATCGTGAGGAAACCCGCAGGTCTCAGAATTAATTCTGAGACATGTGTAACTGAACCCGGTCCGCGCGATGGGCTCACCACCTATCAATTTAAGGGGTCGAATATTCTCATGAAAAGTGGGTATTTCCAGAAATTGATTACCTCTGCCTAACCCCTCGGGGATAAAACGTATGAGATTATAATAATTTGTGTATGGTACCTAAAATGATCTGTGTCAGTCAGATTCGTCATTGACTATATGAAAGCACATCATACACCATTACACCAAGGAACATAATCTAATACCCATTAAGGAAGAATTTTTATAATTTCCCAAAGGAACGGGATAAAACAGAGGCGGGAACAATACCTACTAAGTATAAACTTTTTAATGAAATCCTGGTTAATTAGTAATAATATTCATTCCAATGAATTCAAGTTAAATTTTATACAAAAAAATACGACCTATTTTAACCGTATCCAATCTCAAAGCAAAACATACCCTCATTTGCCGCCCTTAGGCGTTAAAATAAAATTGGCACATTTATAAAACATACAATGCGGGCTTAAGCATAAAATATTATATAGCATATTTTATATTCAGAGCGATAAAATGTTTATCCATAATTCATGTTTGCAATATTTTAACCGAATGATCTTTTTCGTGTCACTAAAGATTTTATTCCATAATTATTTTAGAGCCTTCTTCGTCATGATGATAATCAGTGAGGCTAGGGTTCGAATCCTGGCATGCACCAATGAGTTTTTCAGAAATAGTTGATAACACTAACCAGAAATATTATAGTTTACTGTATAGGAATTAAAATGAGTATAAAAAAAACTCAAGCCTTTTATTCCCGAGGGAGTCGGCAGAGGTATTTCATTTCTGGATATACCCAATTTTCACAAGATATTCTTTGGACCCCAAACGTGATAGGTTATGAGCCCATCGCCGGACCGGGTATTTTACACACATCTCAGAATTAATTCTGAGAACTGCGGGTTTCCTCACGATGTTTTCCTTCACCGTCGAGCTAGTGATAAATATGTACGTAAGTTTTAAAGAACTCATTGGTACATGCCAGGATTCGATTCCGAGCCTCACTGTTTGTCATCATGTGAAGCAGGCTCTTTACCTTAAGGCTATTACTGCTCTTTAAAAATACAGTTCTTGTATTTATATTTGTACATACTCGCGACTTAGAGTGTGTGTCGCCTTGTGTCTTTTGCTAAGGGGATTAATCTAATTAAGGGGCCTCTGTTTACGTTATTTAAGACCTATTAATGTTAATATAGCCTGCAATAAAGATTTATTATTATTATTAATAATAATAATAATCTCTATAATTACGTAGGAACAAACAGCGCTGTGGTTATCACGTGACTTGCGTAAGTTAGATGATTAGTTCTAGATCAAAGTGTGTTTCACGAAGCCAATCGACGAGCGCGAACTTTCGTCATTACGTTACAAAAAGATTCGGCGGAAAACGCTAGAAAACGGCTTTGATGAAAGTTTCTATTGCTTCTTAGTTATGGAAATATTTGTTGGTAAATTAGTTACGATCTTGAGTTATTAAGAACTGTATTGAGGTATAAAGTATATATGTATATACAAAGTACATTTTTTATTTATAAAAAAGGGGGCAAACGAGAAGATGGGTCACCTGTAGCGATAGCATGAGCGCCACGATAAAATTTTGTCGTATTTTTTATCGATTTTAGACGTCAACTAAAATCGATAAAAAACACGACAAAATTTAAGTAATGATGGTAATTTAAGTGACTACCGTCGCCCATGGACACCTGCTGCAGCTCAAGAGTCACAAGTGCGTTGAGGTGAGAGTACGCGCTCTTCTTGAAGGTTTGACATTAATAACGGAAATCAAATGTCTTCTTTTTTAACCGACTTCAAAAAAGGAGGAGGTTCTCAATTCGTCACTTATTGTTTTTTTTGTTATTATAATCCATATTTTGCGTCAACAATGAACCTATTTCGTAAAAAAATGCGTATGTTTTGGTATACCTCAATCGTGGTCCCATAATATATAAGTTTTATGAAAACCTGATGAAGAACTTCAGGTGAACATGGACTCAAAGTTTCCCAGAAAAGTAAGCTTTCCATTGGTAAAACAAATTTAAAAATCGGTTCAGTAGTTTTTGAATTTATTCGCTACGAAAACATACAAAAATATACTCAAATACAAAAAAAAACAAATCATTCCTCTTAATAATTTTATCGTGATATAAATGCAGATCGTATTTTTTTTTCAAATCTACTATCATAAGCAAAGAAATTCGTAGCCTAATTCCAGTAAAAACAAACCACAGAGAAATGATCCCCTTCAGCCCATCAAGAGGATTAGGCAGTAATTCTCTGTCTGATATTTACCTTTGTTTCGTGAAGTGGACGACTCTGTTTTCAACACTAGGTACCGTAACTAGGGCGGTGCCAGCGGTATCATGGTACCTACCAGGGCGTGTTCCCTGGAGGGGCGCAGAAATAACTAGACTAGGACCAAATTTTCGGTCATTATACAATACCTATTTATAACAGAGTACAGTAGAGTAAATATTATTTATCGCATCACAATATTATGGGTGTAGAGTGTCCTAATATCAGCATAATAATATATTTGCTGATATATTAGTTATTTTTCTTGGGGTGGTATTCCACTGGTTAAATTTCTTTGTCCAATATCTTTGTCTAAGACTGAATTAAATTTTGCATCGAAAAAGTGTCGCTAAGAAATATGATGAATGCATAAAAATTTTTTGATAAACTAACACTGGACAAAGATATTTGACCACACTTACAAAAGTACCTACACATTAACTAAACTTTAGATTTTTGCATGACAGATTTAGTTTTATACGCATCCTTATTTTACTCTCAGAGCCGGTTCAGATTAGAACATTCTAGGGCGCAGAAGCTCGAACAGGGCGCATAAAAGTCTAGATACGGCACTGGTTGTCAATGAACTGATTTGAGAGCACACCAAGTGGAAATTCCGATAATACGAAGCAAGGTGATCCTTAACACAAAAGGTTATAAAGATACTAATGCTTTACGAGTAAGTCATAGATCCATTGTACAAGTTTGAATGCCACAGAATTATAAAACAAACTATCATTCACCCACCGAAAAATAAAAAAAATCAATAATCTCACGCCTTATATCCCCGAGGGGGTAGGCAGGTATTCCATTTCTGGATATACCCGCTTTTCACCAGATATTCTTTGGACCCCTAGACGTGATAGGTGGTGAGCCCATCGTTGGACCGGGTCTATTTACACATGTGTCAGAATTGATTCTGGGACCTGCGGGTTTCCTCACGATGTTTTCCTTCACCGTCGAGCAAGTGATAAAATGTAAATAAGTTTTTAAAAACTCATTGGTACATGCCTGGATTTTTACCCGAGCCTCACTTATTTTCATCATGTGAAGCAGGCTCTTTAACCGTAAGGCTGTCACTGCTCTTCACCCAGCGACATCGAACAAAATCCGGTTTTCTCCGATCTCGTGGGACTTTTACAAAATGAGGAATCTACTTGACGAATTTGAACTTTGTAGCATGTATAAACAGGTATATATTCTCACACCTTTTGGTCTAGGGGATCGGTAGAGGTATTCCATTTCAGGAAATACCTACATTTCACCAGTATAATGGTGGTGAGCCCATCACCGGACCGGATCTGTTACACATGCCTAAGAATGCATTCTTAGGCCTGCGGGTTTATTCACAATGTTTTCCCTCAACCTCGAGCTAATAATAAATATAACCGAAAGTTTTAGAAAAACTGTACCAGTAACAGAAAAACTACTGTACAGTTCATTTTTTATTGCAACAAGATTTAATTAACTTCCTCCCCTCTTCAAACTTCTGTTGGCTAACTTGATATACTATTTCAATGACAAAGCTCCCGACCAACTTTGGGTCCACTGAATAAAATATTGTCCGGACTTGGTCCAGGGAAAAGTTTTTGGTTACTTATTAACCGCTTGAATCGTCTTGCAATAGAGCTTGGCTGCCTTTGCGATAAATTAATTTTAATACAATTATTTTCAGTTAATTAACTTACCTATTTATAAATTATTATCTTATACATGAACGTTAATTTCAAAATTTAATTTTACTTATAAAAGATGTCTACTTCGAATCAGTTTTAGGAACCAGTGGTATAAGTTAGCTAATATTGTTACTGAATCAATGTAAACAGTACGAATAGTACGATTTAGCCCAGCGCTGCACTTCGATGGGACTGGATCGAAACACTGAATCAATGTATTTTTTTTTATTTTTCTATAAATTGTCCCACTGCTAAGCAAAGGCCTCTCCTCCCTCCTTCCACTTATCCCTATCCTTTGCCTCCTCCGGTCATGTCTTCGAGAAGACGTCCAGTTCATCCCGCCATCTCCTTCGGGGTTTGCCTAGGCGACGACGGCGAGTCGTTGGGACCCAGTTTGTGCAGATTTATGTCCATCTGTCCTACTGCATACGACAAACGTGGCCTGCCCATTCCCACTTCAGCTTGGCAGATTTTCCGCCGAATGTCAGGCAAGTATTTAAAAAAATACAAAATGTCCGGGCCACATGTGCCGACACATTGAACCCATCCCACATCATGGTTCCTCTTTGGAGGACATTTTTGATTTGTGAATAAAAGAATGCAAAAGTAGATCTTAAAGTAGGTACTCGTTAAAAACAAGTCGACTTAAATTACAATCACAGAGAATGGCGTCTATTACGATTCCGGGGACAAAATATCACTTTAATGGCTCATTTATTTCGCTGTAAATTTTAATCTACTTTTGAAATCTGAATCGCAAGAAGCTCTACTTAAAAGCAAGTTTATTTCGACCGTGAATGTTATTATCTCGATGTTTCTGATTATTATCTCCAGTCAAGATTGTTGCTAGGGGAAGATCAATAGCCTCGATCAAAGATACTAAGTTCAAATAATATGACATGAAATTTTTTGTTGTCAATTTTTAAACTTTTACTTAGCATTTTAATTTTACAAGATTATGTATTGATGTTCATTTAAATATGTTTTCTTTGTGAATAAATGTAAGTATGTGGGTACATTTACTTTAATGTTTATAAAATTATACTGCATGATTTTTTTTACCGTCTGGTAAAAAATATGACGTATAAGGTATCTAGAGCCGAAGTTATACACCAGATTAATTGTTAAATATACTCATGTTTAAAGCAATTTACAAAACCTAAAAAACTACGCACACTACTATATAGCAGCTGGCGGTTGTAGGTAGGAAGCTACGAGCCTGTTTCTTTTTAAAATACTATTTCAAATATTTCAGTGTGTAATATTGACTACAACTGAGTAATTTATATTAGTTAAAGCAAGAACAAAAAATTGGTAAAAATAAATTTTTTTAGCTTACACTTCCAAATGAATCTATTGCACTTACTTATCGCACCATATTTTTTTCCCGACGGTAAAAAAAGTCACCTTGTGTAATGAGTAGGTAGTATTTTTTTAATTGAAAATTATTTCGTAAAATATGCTCCCAAATTAGATGCTCGAATTACTTAATATTCTTTTTTAATTTAAAAAAATAATTTTTATTTAATGATTTTCTTTAACATGCTGGATATTTGAATACCGGAAATATTAAGCGAATGTTATGAATAATTAGTTTTTCTTGAAATTGTCTTTACCAAAATTCTATAATTGAAAACCTAAGCATTCATATGTTCAGAAATCGGGTTTTCCGAGTATTATTCAAGAACTACCTTCCTGTTTTTATAGGCTATCATTTTTTGCTTGCGCAGCATATATAGGGGTCACAATACTTTGTTCTTTAATATTGAAATGGTTTGGACCTTGTTCCGATTCCAGCCGTTTATCTAAAGGGTGTGCTAAAAAAACAGACACTTTTAAAAATATTATTTATTACCTATATATAACGACGGTTGAAAGGCTATTTGATCTAAGCGACATTTTGTAAAACTTGCAGGAAGACGGTTCAGTTTTTTTTTTGAAAAAAAAATCATAAAAAAGCAACTATTTGATAGACTTTTATTTATTTAATACAGTATATCCCTAATTAAGTTAGGAAGTTTTTTAAGTTACTACTGTTGAAAATTGTGTATTATTTTAGAAAATTTATGTTGGTTAGCCCAAAATGCATCAAATTTAGTATTTTTTTGAGAAAGGCAAAATGGTTCAAATGCCTACCGTAAATAAAATAGCTGAAAGTAAACTGGCTCAAGCATCGACCTAGAATAATATAATACGAGAGAAAATGAATCTAGTGCCAAGTCATCTGACAGAAGAATATGCCCAATGAGCCGAAGCAACATGATGGTGTTGCACCAGAGTGAAGTAGTTTGATACAGATGCCCATTAGAGGGACTGCAGGATGAAACAAAATGAACCCTTACTAGATTATAGTAGATATTGATGCTTAGGCCATCGTAATTCAGCAACGTCCATAAGATATTTTTGAGGTTGGTATGGCACTTTATACTATTTTAGACAGTGTTTTGTATATTTTGTATAAAAAAAAACATTTTTGTGTAGAGGAATCATTCAAGTTGTTGATTCAATGTGTCTTGGAGCAAAGTATTAGATAAAGTGGTATAGTATAAACCTTTTTCTACTAACCTTAACATCTTAAATCGCGGGTCGAAACCCACTAGGGTCACAGCTCGCGGACAAATAATTCAGAAAACTTAACGAATCATATCTCTAACTGGCATGTATCTAATGAACCTTGCTGTTCCGAACATAGGGGGATTCGATTCTCACTATCAGCTAACACAAAAAAGACCAAAGCTAGACGCTACCCTACCCACGCCGAACCGACATACCTGGTTATACAAACGCCTTCTGGCACTCAAACCGTCCGTTAGGTTTAAGGGTGTTGGGTGCCTGGATAGCCCAAATGATTCGAAAACACCGAGAGTATATAACAGAAGCATAGGTACCACGACTGCTGTAAACAAATAGGTTCAAACACCAAAAGCAAGGGAAACTTTTGGTGGAACACAGAACTTAGTAAGCTCAGGCAAACGGTGCGCAAACAATTCCACAGATGCAAAGATTCTAGGCTTCCAGAAGACATGGACCTATATAAAAAAAGAAAGAGCCTATTTACGGATCAAGACCGCACCCTTCGCTCGCTGAAAAACCCAGACAATACATAGTACACTAAATCAGACCGTGTAATAAGTAAACTGCTTCTAGAAACACACTTCCTAGACTGCAGCCTCTCCAAGGACAATACATGGGCAAGTAAGTAATCACACATACCTAATAACCAAGAAAGGTCCAGAGCCCGTACCGTAGTAACAGAGGAACTAATAAAATGGGCAATTACAGCCTTCAAGCCTTACAAATCCGCAGGCCTAGACGGCATCTTCCCTGCCCTACTGCAATGGGGAGTGGATTTCCTCACACCATGGTTTTTCATCCCTAAGCCAGGCAAAACCGATTACACACAACCCAAGGCGAACAGGCCAATAAGTCTGACATCATTCCTACAGAAGACCCTGGAGAGAATCTTGTGACCGAGATATTTGGGACGGGCCCCTTCGGAAATTTCCATTTTTCCGGTCATTGTTAGTTGTTACGCAGGCAAAGATTTGCCTATGCTAATATCACCTACTGCTGCCCTACGGGCGATGGTGGGGTAGCCGCCCCTGCACCTTGTCGTAAGGGAAGAAGCATCCCTAGTGACGTTCAGGCAGGTGTAAAGAGATTCCAGAATCAAACACAAAAAAAACTTAAAAGAGGATGCAATCTCGCGACACCCGGTGATGGCATCACCGAGCGATAGGACCCAGAAAATACACTGTTTCGTAAAACACTACAACGTAGAACTTACAGCAGGTCCAAAAGTGCTAAGGATCTACACTGATGGATCAAAAACCAACATTGGAACTGGAGTTGAAGTCTACTCAGATGATCTAAATAGTAGAATATCCAGACCACTAGGAATGCTCAACACTGTCTATCAAGCAGAATGTGTGGTCAGAGAGGCCAGAGAAGTCACGGATACCCATATCCGTATACTCTTCCACAGTGCCTCAGTCCTTCAATCCTTAAAGAAAAACTAGATCACTTCGAGACTGATATTGGAGTGCCATCATGCACTAGAACACGTTACGGTACTAAACCACAATACAGTGACACTTCAACTGTCACTGGCTGTCGTGGAAACGATGCAGCGGATGAACTCGCCAGAAGAGGTTCTGACACGAAGGCCATCGAACTACGAACCCATTGTACCCATTCCGTTTAACCAGCTTACGAACTGGCTTAGGGAATACACACAAATGCAAGCGGAGAAATGGTAGACCTCAACGCCAGGATGTAGGCAATCCAAGGAGGCTATGCCATCCCTGGACACGAGCTGAGTAAACGCCTTCAGCGCCTGGACAGAGACAGCCTATGAATTGTTTCGGGGACCATCACCGGACACTGCTCACTGAATAAACACCGACACACCTTAGGTATTACTGACAGTCCTCTATGCTGAGCGTGCATCGAGGTGGAAGAAATGGTAGCGCATGTGCTCCTAGAGTGCCCAACGCACTCGAAGAGCACATGCACTACCATCTCTTTGTTGCCCAGATCCGCAAGGAAATTCTTGGAACACTAGAATCCTTTGCGGATGTCCTGAGTAGACTCGGAAGTTTTATCTGCTTCTGTAGGGAGGTGGGCTGGTTGGAATAATCGGCTGCCATGGCTCACTCACGTACAATGGTCCAATTTAGGGACTAAGCGCGGAAACCAAACCCTTAAGATAGAAGAAGGTGGTATATCACCCTAAGCCTTTCGCAGTTCCTTTAATGTTAACAGCTGACTGACGCGTCCGCGCGGGTAGGTGAGATATTCGTAACGGATACTTACACAGCGCGCGCAATAAATTGAACTTATAATTTTTACTTTTTTATACTCCCAAGCGCCTAAGGAGTAGCTAATCTCATAATTTATTGGACGGCCTATGTGTTAAAACCGATTTGATAAAATAATGGAAATGCCAATTTTACGTATACTGAATTGAATCAAAATGTTTCAAATGCCATAACACTAATGAGATATTTAGGTAAAAAAGCCGAAGTGACATCACTCATTATCCTTAATAGAGGATAAATGGGTCAAGAGACTTATTTAATTCATAGAACTTAATGCAAAATGGTTCAAGCGACACGCTTTTTTATTGTAGTTGAATGCAAAATGGGCCAAACGACATAGCTTATTATTTTGGTTTAATGCAAAATAGGCCAAACGACGAAACCACAACCATGGCGAAAAAGCCAAATGCCCTAAGTCATCGAGTCCTCAAATTTGTCTAATTTTGTGTCGTATAGATCAATGAGCTCAGAAATGAGGCCTGTTTTGCTGTGGGTGCTAAGCGCCAAAAAAGTTGTCAAAAAAATTTGAAACCTGATTCAAACGACGGAGAAAAATTTGCTGATTCCGAATATGTATATAACTCAATATCGCAAAAAATGTCGCTTAGACCAATTAGCCTTTCAACCGTCGATAATATTCTTTATGAATGATAATTCAACCAAACGCTTGTTCGAAAAATCATTCCGCAACAGAACTGTTTTGCGACGAATGGCGACATGACAGTCGTGCGACATAAAGATTGTGCGATATAACGCATTTGCGACAAACTAAACCTTTACTTATAAATACAGTAAGTACCTACGACTGATCAGATTTTTTTTACACTTATATGAATTTGTATTATTTCAGAGTCACGTAGACTATTATTTTATTTTGAAGTAGGCAAAGCAGCACGGCGCTATACACGGTCTCTTGTAGGAATCGAACCTGTGACCTATGCTATGACATATAAGGTCGTATAAGGCCGGTCATTATGGCGCTACTGCCTTATTGGAAATGTAACTTCATTTTTATGAAATTTTATATTTTGGATCACCCTGTATCAGGAAACGATAGTCTATTATGCATGTACGCCATAAAAGAATTATTTAGACTTAGGTAAGAGCGATTTGAATGGACCCATGTTTTGCTTTTTGATGGACATTTAGTCCCGACCCTTATTTTCAGAATGTTGTTTGTTGACAGTAATGATATTCTATTGCTGTAGATTTGAACAAGACATTTAAATTTACAACAATATATTAACGGATTTTAGACAATATGATACGGAGAAATGGCAGACTCCAGAATGAAGGCAAGCGCCTCGCATAATAAAAATAAAACAAATAAAATAATATAATCTATAATAATATAATATAATAATAATATAAAATAATATAATATAAAGGGGAGTCAGCTGTTATGGGTACATGCCTCGGAATCCATGGAAGGAAAAACCCACAGGCCCCAGAATTGATTCTGAGGAAACCTACACTATGTTTTACTGTCACCGTCCAACTCATTGGTAGAGTCAAGAGCACATGAAGCTTTACACTTGTAGTGCGAGTCTGACCTCTAGGGCGACTGTAATAAGACCGTTACAAAGTCCAATGTGTCAAGCTCCACGTGATGTTGACTGTACATGCCCTCATCACATAGTGAAAGAATAAAATATGAAAATCTGTTAATTTTAAATCTCGTGTGGAATTATTGCGAGATATTTAAAACACAGCCTGCTAACACCTGAGTGTAAGCTACAAATAGTAAAGATATTAAATAATGGCCTACTCACACTTTATCGGGATATTCATAGCCATTACCATCTAGAAGACAGGGTCACTATCAAAATAACTGCGACCCGTCAAAATATAGGTTATCATAGTTCTTGTAAAACCTTTTTTTTATTAGGTATTCCTTTTACAAATAGTACCTATACAATTTTATAATACACTCGCCAAACTACAATGCAGTTTGTCGGCGAGAATAACGCCCTTTTTTGTTTGTTATTAATTTATCACAGATTGTAGGTATGCATTCATTATCCAGTCCTACACTTATCTATTCACTTATTTATTTATAACAATACTGGATTTCTTATATTTATTCCTAATTCTATTCGCCCCACCTGCCGAGTAGGTAAAGGCCGCTCCTCCCACCTTCAACTTATCCTTGTCCTGTTCTCTGTCCATATCGAGAAAGCGTCCAGTTTTTCCCGCCATCTCCTCTGGGATCTGTCCGGCACTGGCGCCCATAAATCCGTCAAAATATCTTTTCTAATTGATTTTTTTTCCGAGTAAAGGCATCACCTCCATCCTTCCAGTTAGCACTATCATCTGCGAGCTACCTCTAGCCATGTCGAGAAGGTGTCCAGTTTATCCCGCATCTCCTCCGTGGTCTGCCTTGGCGTCGTCATTTAGAAGACAATTGGTATTACATTACTAACATATCCAACAAAAAGCTGGCTTATCTTTTTTAGGGTTCCGTACCTCAAAAGGAAAAAACGGAACCCTTATAGGATCACTTTGTTGTCCGTCTGTCCGTCCGTCTGTCAAGACCCTTTTTCTCAGGAACGCGTGGAGGTATGAAGCTGAAATTTATATCAATTACTCAGGTCTACTGTCCCTTGAAGCTGTGAAAAAATCAAACTTCTAAGCCAACGCAGTCAAAAGATACAGTCGTTTATGCCGCAAATTTTCGACACTTGCAAGGGAATCAAAACCTACAGGGTGCTTCCCGTGAACTCAGAATCTTGAAATTTGGTACGAAGCAACGTCTTATAGCATAGATAAAGGAAAAATTACGAAAACCATAAATTTGCAAGGTTGTACGGAACCCTTGGTGCGCGAGTCCGACTCGCACTTGGCCGGTTTTTTAAATACATCTCTGTCCTACTACTGAGCAAAGTCATCTCCTCTCTCTTTCCACTTATTCCTGTCTGCTGCTTTTGTCTGTCTGTCTGCCTTTTCTGGTCGTGACTGGCGAATCAGTTATCTCCTTCGGGGTCAGCCTCGATGTCGACAGCCGTTCGTTGGAACCAAATACCATTTCAATGTTGTTGGGATACCTACAGTTTTTTTTTCTACTGAAGGTACTAATTGTAAACTTTTTGAGTTAGTCACTAAGTTATATATTATTCATTAGTTGTACTTGTTAAATACTCTTCCATAAAAGAGCCGAATTCAGACAAAAGAAAAAGTTTAAATTACTTCGCAAAATTCATTGTATCAAGACTTTCTTTTCAAAATTTATAATAATTACTTTTTAACATCTCGTCTTTAGAGTAGCTGTTATGAGAACAATTATTTATACTGCTGTTTTTGATTCTTTATTTACAAAGCACACACTAGCTCAAAATTTATTTAAAGAAAACATACATATGCCTGTTGGCTCAGTTGGTAGCGACCCTGCCTTTTGAGTCGGAGGTCGCGGGTTTGATCCCCGCTCGGGGTCAACATTTGTGTGCGTGAACATGTCTGTTGGCTTCGTGTCTGGTCGTAGGCATCTACGAACCCGGTCGATTTCTCGTGCTTCATCGTCTGTTTCGGGTACTCTCTAACTGGCTTTTCTCTAATACATTGCCGATCTGGTCGATGCGAGTACCTAGGTCCTCCTCTACCTTCCCGCTCATTAACAATAAAGTAAATTAAATTAAATAAATAAATAAAAAACAACACCCTTGTATATCTAAAAAAAACGTGGTGAAGAAGGCCCTAGAAGTATCTAAGACATGTTTTATAGGTACTCTGATCCCGCGATTGGATTACCATGTGCTTTAATTAGTGCTTCCTAAAATACACTGGTACTTTCAATAGAATCATTCTGCTTAACTTTTTTATTTTAAGGAGAGGAAACTGTATAATCAATGGAATTTTGAATGCTACATCAATTAACAAATTTTAGAAATAGAAACACTGATAGATCGGCAAAATTCATTTCATTCAGAGGTAATTAATCAATTATTCAATCAGTGGCAAAATAGACCAAATATTCTATTAAATTAATCAAAACTGGAATGTTATGAATAGACTCACGGGAGTGCCTAAATACATCATTAATCATAAAGTTAATAGAATATAATTTAGGTGCGGATATTTCGAAGTACTGCCAATTCAAATGAGATAGAACAACGTGAGTTAAAAATTAATATAAATTCAAGTGAACTCTATTACGATATGCATAAAGTTGATAGTAGGTGAGACAATAGATCCTACTTAGCGTGTTCTGCTCCTACCTCGACTTGGCAGGTTCAAACTTTCACACACGTCATATGCCTTATGGAGCAGCAGTACAGAAGCTCTACTTTTGACTTGTGACTGTGACATAGTCTCGTCGTATACGAGCTAAGTCACCTTTGACTTGCAAGTAGCAAGATATTAGAGCAGTGATAGACCGGACGGTTAAAGAGCCGGCCGAAATTCAGTGAGGCTCGGGTTCGAATCTTGGCATGTACCCAATGAGTTTTTCAAAAATTTACGTACATATTTATCACTAGCTCGACGGTGAAGGAAAACATCGTGAGGAAACCCGCAGGTCTGAGAATTAATTCTGAGACATGTGTAAACAGACCCGGTCCGGCGATGGGCCTACCTATCACGTTTAGGGGTCCAATATATCTCGTGAAATGTGGGTATATCCAGTAATGGAATACCTCTGCCTAACCCCTCGGGGATAAAAAAGGCGTGAGAGATTATAGCAAGATATTAATTTTCGGTATTTGTATCTAAAAACATACAAAAATGCTTGATAATGTATTGAAATTTCAACACTTAGTATTCTACACAGCTGGGGTCCCACGGTCCGCTATTCTACGGATCAGCTACACTCAGCCGACGAGCACGGACGGCGACGCACCGCAGGCAGGGCCGGTCCAACGGTGCGTGTCGGTGTGTGTAGTTGTTTTTATGTTGTCATAATGCAAAGCGAAAGAAAGAGAGAGAAGAGCGCACCTTTGAAGTTACCGACTCACGATGGATACGGGCGCACCGCCACAGACGTTCTGTGCTATCACGGACGAGGCCGGTCCCACGGTGCGTCGTGCGAGCTGGTCTGCGTGCATCCGCGATTTTACGGACCGTGGGACCCAAGCTAAAACGGCTAGTTTGATCAGGTAGGTACCTAAAGTACTTTGAACCTCCTCCATCAATACTGTCTACTTCATCGTGATGGATGATCTCACCCAAACAATAGTATGACGGAGAACCAAGGCTTCAAAGTGACTATGAATGTATGAAAATAAAAAAATGTGGGATACAATAATTCACTCACGGTTATTCAGTCCCAAACTAGGAAGAGCCTGTGCAATGCAATGTGTATAACTGATAAACATACTTAAATAAATATTAAACACCCAAACCCGAAGCCAACAGACACGTTGATGCATATAAATATTAGCCCCGAGCGGGGATCGAACCCGTAACCTCCGACTCACAAGGCAGGGTCACTACTAGGGAATCCAATCCCGCATCAAAATCGCGATCCCGCAGGCCTGCGGGATTGAGGTCATCAATCCCGCGGATCCCGCGGGGTTTGCGGGATTGTGATTTTTCTAAACATTATTTTGTTTTGAGTAGTTATTTAAAAATAATTGAAATAAAGACAATTAAATTTTAATTTTTACATATATACGTATAGGGAATCTCGCATTTGCGGGATCCCGCACCTCTTTTGCATTATCTAAAATTCGGGATTACTCGTGCGGGATTGAAAATAACATAAATGAGCTCAGACGACGTTCTGATTAGTTTTAAGACCCAGTACAGCCTCATTAAGTGTTTTAGAAACTTTCCTAATGAGCTCGCATTTGAATGAAAAAAAAATGTATTTAATTTACAAAAAAATTTTTTTTTTTTAAATTTTAAGTTGTGTGAATCCTGTTTCGGAACGGAATAAAACCCCTCAAACCAAGAATAGACACCATTGATTTTTAATTGTTGTTATTGTTATGTAACCGCGCGATTCTTGACGAATTGTAAGTTGAAATACTAGAACTATGACTAGGGATTCCTCCATGGCACAGGAATACTTTATCATTAAATAATTTCGAAGAAATTATTATTAAAAAAAAATATTTTTTCATGCCTAAAACTAAAAAATATTTTCTATTGTCAATACAAATCTAAAAGACAAAATGTTGGAAATTGTATTAAGTATATCGTTTCTTAAAATAAACTGATATTTTTACCTTTGAAGCATTAAATTCAATTGTTGTTTAGTAATAAGTAATTAAACTCGACCTACTACCTAATGATAATTATATAAAAAATAAAATTTACTTATCTTTATTTCAAATATTTATTGTAATTACTCAAAACAAAAGAATATTATGTTACTACTTCGCTATCGGCCCACTTAGCAAAAAGTCAACTTTTTTAAAATTAAGTGACTTTATCGCATTGACAATAGTTATTCGTATTAATTTATTAATTGCCAGTAACGTATTTACATTGTACCTAGGTTTTTAAGGCTAAAGAAGAACAATGACACCCTGTTAGGGTAAAGCAATGACAGGCTTTTAACATAGATCCAAATACAAACATAGATCCAATAGAAAGTCAACATTTGAGCAGTTCATTTTGCATTCATAGGGTACCTATAGGTAGTGGATGTGCGCTAAAAGCGCTTCGGATGAAAGCATCCTTGCTACAAAATGCTTGTTTCCTTGTGATCTTGACGTGCGGATCTCCAAAATGGCGTTATTCACGCTCCGAGAGCTGTTTACACGTCGCCGGGTAATGGCGAAGAGACGTGGATTCACTCAAGTGAAAATCCAGCCGTCCGGTATGCAGATTTATCGGTGGATTTATCCATGGAGTTGTTGAGACCGTTTCTTATAAATAGCAAGATATATTTACAAAAATATACACTCACAGTAGTCCAAAAGGGGTTATTCAAAACCTCTTCTCTCAAATTCCTATTTTGGAAACGTAAACGCAATGAGAACCAAACGTAAACGTAAACCAATGATAACTCTCATCGTAAATTTGTACCACGAGGGCTGAGCCTGGTGTGCCGTAACACGGGTCTTGCAACCTATCACGGTCTCCAGACTCTCTTATATACTGGATAAACAATCGATATAAAATCAAATTGTAATTAGCTATAAGTAAGTCCATGAGAGTGAATAAATTATATTATTATTATTATTATATCTATAGAGACTGTAAACTTGCAATTTTTTACCGACCCTTGATAAAAAGATTATGCCAGTAAAGTTTTTACAAACTCACTGCCTACCTTAAGCTTGAGATGGACTCACTTAATTACAAAACGTAAATAATCTTGAAAAGATAAGTCGCCTATTTTCCCTATTGAATCTTTGCCGATTTTGTCACTCATACATAAAAGATGTTAGGATTGTTGTGTTCGATGCTCTCCTTTGTAGTTCAGTGTAGAATTGATTTGGTTTACCTTTGTCGTCACTGGATTCGGCCTCGCTCAGATCGACAAAGATCGAGCTCAAACGTCGGTTACTGTGTCGGTAATGGTGATTCACTTCACCCGTAAAACGCTATTATTATTATTTATTTAATTAATAAGCACACAAATATTCATAATGCTACATACATTGCCTCACAAAACTGTGACAACAGTTTGACTGAGGAATCGGAAGTCTTTTTTTTTACTTATTATACAATTATAAAATTGTTGCGACTGCGTACTAGAAACTATGAAGTCACTCCTTGCTATTTCAGTACCTATATTTTCCATAATAAATTTAGTTTTGTCAGATCATAAAAAGTACCTAACTGATTTGACTAGGCAGGACACTACCGTTAAACCCTGTCTTTTTGCGTAAATTTGTTGTTCAGCGCGGATGCGGACTTACCTTTGTCGTCGGCTTTGAACTCGGCCTCCAGTTCAGCCTTGCTGGGCTCGGGCTCCGGGGCGGGTTGTTTGCTCGCGGCCTTCATACTCATTGTCTTCCTGGTCTTGTGTCCACGGAACACTGCCTGGATTTTAGTCGCTGCCTGTTCTTCTGAGGGGAGCGCTTGGTCGGTCTGTGTCTTCTGTTTGTCTTCTGTGGGAGAGAGAGGATAAAGTTTAATATTAAAATACCAGCGGATGCATTGGTGACGTGATTTTTCTGTCAAAAATTTTAAAGAAATCCGAATCCATAATCTGTATAGGAACAAATAGAGGACCAAAATACAAAAAGGTTTTTTTATATATATTTTTAGTTTATATTATATTTATATATGTTACATAAAACTTAATCGACAAAAATTCTCATAGACCGCAATTAGTTTTGCAGTAGTAGGTAGGTAATACATAGATCCATAAATAAAACTTGGGACTGTTGCAGTGACGTTAAAACTCAACATCGTTTTTTTGAAATGAATTTTATATACACACTTATGATTTACTAGCGACCCGCCGGCGCTTCACTTCAGTTTATATGGTATATAAAAACCTTCCTCTTGAATCACTCTATTTATTAAAAAAACGTATCAAAATCAGTTACGTAGTTTTAAAGATCTAAGCATACGTAGGGACAGACAGACAGCAGGAAGCGACTTTGTTTTATACTATTCAGTGATAGTTCTATTTGATTTTTATTTTAATGATAAGTCATAATATATAGTCATAACCTACACCATAAACCCTTAAAATTGATTCCACTCCTGTTTCAAAACAAACTAATTTAAGGTCTTGCGTTTATTATGCTACTCGAATATATTGGACTAAGTAAGCCGTTTAGCTTACAGAAGCGTCGACTGTTCAGTACCCAAGAGCCACTCCTATAATCTAACTAAAATTAATTCACCACCAGATAATGTTCCTAAGGCCTCATAATGCATGCAAGGACTTTTTGGTGGGAATCCGAAGAAGGACGTCATGCTTTTGGTATAATTTTCTTTTTGCTGTATATTTCGGGTTTTGACTTATATTAGTGAACGTATATTATCCTACTAATATTATAAATGCGAAAGTTTGTTTGGATGGATGTATGGATGTTTTTTTTGGTTCCTCTTTCACGCAAAAACTACTGAAGGGATTTTGAAACTTAACAGTTATTTTTATTTATTTATTTATAATCTCACGCCTTTTATCCCCGAGGGGGTAGGCAGAGGTATTCCATTACTGGATATACCCACATTTCACGAGATACATTGGACCCCTAAACGTGATAGGTGGTGCGCCCATCGCCGGACCGGGTCTGTTTACACATGTCTCAGAATTAATTCTGAGACCTGCGGGTTTCCTCACGATGTTTTCCTTCACCGTCGAGCTAGTGATAAATATGTACGTAAGTTTTTGAAAAACTCATTGGTACATGCCAGGATTCGAACCCGAGCCTCACTGATTTTCGGCCAGCTCTTTAACCGTCCGGGCTATCACTGCTACAGTTATATAGCTTATATATCAGAATAACACATAGGCTATATTTTATCCCCGTATTCCCACGGGAACGGGAATTACGCGGGTGAAACCGCGGGGCGCTGCTAGTATATTACAATGTGAGTGTCTATGAAAGTGTGCAGTGAATGGCAAATTCGACAAAATGTTAAGGGATGGACATTTTTGGATTTCCTCAAGAAGTCACTACGAAGTCTTTAGTAAAAGAGCTGTAATTTTACTGGTGATAAGCAAGGGAGGGATGTAGAAAGTGTTAAAGACCCTGAATTTTTTGTGCATTGTCTCCGAAGCAGATCGATTTAACCTTTATGTAAGATTAATGTTTAAAATAAAGTCTTAAAAATTAAATTACTTGACATTGGCAAAATTCTAAAAGCGGTGCCATTATTAAAAAAAAAGAATGTATGCAAATTCGAATGTTCCGGAACATATTATTACTTTAGCGTCTATTGAATGAGCTCGCAGGGGACTTATAACTGTCAGTAATTGAAAAGGGTTCTATTAACTGAGGAAATATCGAAGCCGCAACGGTGGGGAACTCGTCAGAATTTCACAGTTCAATAATTCCTGTGAACGAGGACTGACTTGCATAATGACCTAGATCTTAAAAAAACGTTGCATGATTCATGTTAGGAAACTGTTCATTCCAACTTTGCGTTTATGTAATAAGTAGCACCGCCCCGCGGTTTCACCAGCGTAGTTTCCGCTCCCGTGGGATTACGGGGATAAAATATAACTTATGTGTTATTCTGATGTATAAGCTATATATATAAGCTGTAAAGTTTCATAACAATCCGTTCAGTAGTTTTTGCGTAAAAGAGGAACAAACATCCATCCATACAAACTTTCGCATTACAATATTAGTAGGATTATATTCATTTATTGAAAGACCAACAAACTTCAACTTATACTTTAAATTATTCAGTTTTTTGTTATAATTGAAAACCTATATGCACAAATATAACTGTTTGTTCCAAGCCTGGATGTATTATGTATGTTTATATTAGTTGTTTACTGAGACCAATGGGTCTCTCTAGTTTGGGCCCTAAAAACAATGTAAGGAGGTATGTATTTCACAGCATAATGGAAAAAGCATGTATTGGTAAACTTTCAAAAACTTCTGTTGTGCTCGTATTAATCATATCAATATCAAAATGTATATTAATACCTTTCTAGTCATGTCAACTTTTCCCGAAGCATTGTAATTAGGTTAAGAGCTACCTAACAAAGTTAAGAAATTTCTTCCACTCAATTTTACTTATGCTACTTTTCGAGTGGGGTCCGTATTGAGAAGTGCCTTACATTTGAATTGATAGTTACAGTAACAGCAAAGTTACTCTTCTGTAGAAAGAAGACATCACGCAGGTACAAAGAATTGTGAGCAATTGATACCTACAATTTCTCAATTAAGTATAATATTTTTTTTTAGAAAATAACACAGTTTTATTTGTTTTTCTTTTTTATGTTATTTCATAAACCTTTTTATTATTATATAACTAGAATGTATAAATTTCTCAATTTGTACAAATACTCAGTTTGTCACAATTTTGATGATAAGATTTAGCAATTTAGCAAAACAATCTGTCAGTTAAGAAATACAAAAATAGATTAGCTACTTCTATATCGCTTATACTCGTATATCCTAGCCTAAATATTATCTAAATCTACACTAATATTATAAAGAGGAAATATTTGTATTTTTGTATGTTTGTTGTCACCGTTAGATTGCTACAATATTCCTTAGTAACATAGACTATATTTTATTCCAGTATTCCCACGGGAACTACGTGGGTGTAACCGCGCAGAATCGCTAGTATCTCTATAAAAGCGAAATTTTAAACATAATAAAACTTAATATGGAGGGTATTTATGACAACAATAGAAACCAAAACAGTTATTTAAAGGACTATTGTCTGTCTGTCCGTGTGTTTGTATGCACATCACGCGAAAACTACTGCACCGAATTGGATGAACTTAAAATCTAGTAGGTACATGTTTTGATACGCCGCAAGGTTATCTTTACATACATGGTGTTTTGAAACTGGGACAGTTCCTGGGACAAACTCACGGGCATCTGCTAGTCGTAAATATTTATTCTGTAGATAAGCAGTTATTAATAGGTATATTTATGAAAGGTAATATCAACCGATATCATAAAAGTGTTGGCGTACTTGTAAATACATTTTCTTTGGGGCTCGTGTAAGCTGATTTTCTGAACGATCTAAGAAATCAATGAGCACGTCATTTTATTTAGCAAGTTTATTTGAAATAGCCCAAATTTCTATACCAATATACCTAATTAGTTTTTCTATAAAACACGTCAAAAGCATAATTCTTTTGAGCGTCCAAAAATAATTCCGCTTTTTCTTTTACACGCCTTTCGGAAATGAGAGCGCTTCTTTACGGACTGACTGTCTTCCCAGATTTATTTACGACTTGTTTTGTACTCGTACCTTAAAATTTTAAAACTTAAAAATTAAAACTAAACTAGTAACATGCCAGAAAGCAATGGAAAGGAGCGTACTAAAACTAAGAATAACACAAAAGGACAAAAGTGAACTAATAAGACGAAAAACGAAAGTTATGGATGCCCTAGACTATGTCCTAAGATAGAAGTAGAGGTGGGCAGGACATATAGAAAGATGCACAGACAAAAGACGGACATCTGAGATAACTAGGTGGGAAGGACCAACGGGAAAAAGAAGAAGAGGGCATCCCAAAAAAAGATGGATAGAAGACATACAAGCTATAACAGGAAGCGAATGGACAAAGAAAGCAATGGACAGAGACGTCTGGAAAAAGCTGGAGGAGGCCTATACCCGAGAAGGGGTTCCGATTGATCGATTAGGATAGTGATTTAAAATGCATGTAATAACAATTTGTATATTGGAAAGAATAGGCTTTATTCTTATTATTTATTATTATTACCTTAAAATTTTAAGATTTTTTTTTCTTTATTTACAAAGAAAAAAACATTTAAGTATTTACAATATCTACAAATTAATAACCCCATCCAAAGATTTGTCTGAGAGAAAACTTGACTGACAAACTCTTATTGCATAGTCCGAACTAGGACGAATGCTATGCTATGCTTATTTTAAGTATTTCTCACTTAAAATAAGCATAGGATAAGAAAGGATTTTGCGAAACTCTGCATTCTGCATGTTTATTACTTTTATTTATTCCTTTATTTTACGTTTAATATAGGTATACAAAAAATATGTGATTTTATATACATATTCTTTGCATAATAAATATTAATACATTCCTGATATTCCAACAAAGTCCCCTTTAAGTATCAAGCTATCGATTTGGTATTAATACATGCCGTACAGTGCCCGTCGCAGGTGTAAACCGATTTACGCATGCGCTGAACACGATTTAATCAAGAATTTATCGAAGCCGGTTATTCTGGGCGATCACCGGGTTACATTGTTAGGAACTCCGGGAACTCCGGTATTATGTTATCAGCGATCGCAGTTCAGGTAACCGGTTATCATATTACTTATTGTACTCGATTAAATTCTATCAGAAACCTTGTAATATTTAACGATTTGGATATTAATTTAACTCTGTTTTCAATATTTGTTATAATAAAAGTCTTATGTGTCCAATACAGTTATTAAAGTTTACGTTATTTAAGATCTATTAATGTGAATATTGTCTGAAATAAAGATTTATTATTATTATATTATATTAAAATATATTCCAAGAGTCGTAGGTACGTTTTTAAAAATAATGGATTATTTATAGAACTATGATACTTTCGTTATGCGATCGAAACTGACCGCCCTCTATACGGCCCAAGCTTAAATTATTTTTTACGTTTTATTTATCTGAAGCATCACGGGGAAACTACTGAGGTTTTAATAAATTCCGAACTCGAATTAGACATGGTCCGAGCTGACAAAGCCGAGTAAAGTTATAAAGGCTAGTAAAGTGCCTATAATATTAGTCTGTATAATATTTATAACACAAAAGCACGGTCATTCCTATGTGCTAACTTTAACCAGTGTTCATGAAAATTCACGAACCGCAACCCCGGTTTATTCACATCTTTCCCCACATGTCTGTCTAGAATAATCTGAGCTTACGAGACGTAGGGCAATAATAGGAATTTAAAAGCAAATAAACGTATATAAGTTAAACTTTCATCTGCCCCCGGATTATATTTTACCTACAGTATTCACCTACAGTCTACATAGTAAGTAAAACTTTAATCTGAAACGGATTATATTTTGCTGTATTCTGGGGGGAGAGGGGGCAAATTGGAAGTAAAGGTTTCATCTGCTTCCGGATAATATTTTACTATCCTACGTTGTATTTTACTGTATTCCTTGGGGCAGCTAGGAATCGACCTCAACCCAAGTAAAGCCTGCCGGATTGCTTATTATACGGAGTGCTCGTAATTTTACACAATTCCAAGAAATTCGCCAAGATAGTGCCCCGGTTGCCTTGAATTATGAAATTAGTCGAGATTTATTAACACTATCTCCAGTCCCAGACTATAGCAATAGATTTAATTACTTAGCAGATTAACGGGCTCCAAACCGTATACGTAAGTGTTGGCATATGAATAGCTAATATTTACTGGATATACAAACGACATTCTGGGCCAAATTCGTTCAAGCTCACGATAATAGCTTACCGCTATCATGTTGTTTTAAGCAATGCATCAAGGAATGACCATAGTATAACGAGTAAATATTATGATGGTCTACATGTTTTCACGAGTAGGGAAACATAATTGTCGGAATTGAAAAATTCCAATCGATAGTTTGAATAGTATAGGTACAAAATCTAACTCGGGTCTAACTAAATTTACGGAAACTTTTGTTATTGGAGAAAATATAAAAAAAACACCTATTAAATTTTTTTTATTAAGGATCAGATAGAAAATACTGAAAACTTTCATCACTTGAAATTATCATAATAAAAATTGAAACCACAAAGATAAGAAAGAACCATGTATTGTGGTCAAATATTATGTATTCCATTCACAAAGAGCTCAACTTAGATACGCATTAAGAATACCTCGGTGAGCCACTATATTGGCACTTGAGCCTGTAGCAGTTCTAGTTAAGTAAATGTAAACATCTTAAGTAAGGCTCGACTCTTTCAGGAGGTACGAAAAGTTCTAAGCAATGAAGGACCTTTTCAAGGACTTTTCTTTCAGTTTTCAGACGTTTGTTAATAAGATAAAATTAGTTTACGCATTTTTTGTGAGTGGTTAGGTTGTACCATTACTAAATACACGCGTTTCACTACTGAATTTTTTGGAATTCTAAACAGCTAGAGATGAACCCTTCGGTGGAATGGGATGCTGTTACACATGTCTCAGAAGTAGTTCTGGAACCGTCGAGCTAATAATAAATATAAAGAATTGATAGAGACTTCCTCATGTGTGAGGAAAGACCCTTAGCTCAGCTGTGGGCTGTTACGGGTTGATGATGATGATGATAGTAGACTGAAACCACTTACACGCTAGACGCCGCAGCTGGTATAAACAGCGTTTAGATTTTAGCACAAGATTTATTTTCAAGAGCAGTGATAGCCTTACGGTTAAAGAGCCTGCTTCACATGATACAAATCAGTGAGGCTCGGGTTCGAATCCTGGCATGTACCAATGAGTTTTTATTTTTTGTTTGTTTTGATACATAAGTACGCGTAAGTTTTTGACGCGTACTTATGTATCAATAGCTCGACGGTGAAGGAAAAACATCGTGAGGAGACCCGCAGGTCCCAGAATTAATTCTGAGACGTGTGTAAACAGACCCGGTCCGGCGATAGGCTCACCACCTATCCCGTTTAAGGGTCCAAAAAATGTCTGGTGAAAAGTGGGTATATCCAGAAATGGAATAACTCTGCCTACCCCCTGGGGGATATAAGGCGTGAGATTATTTATTTTATGTTTATTTTAGCACACTCTCTGCGACACTGTGTGTGCTCCCCGTGTGATTTTAACACAGTTTTTGCTATGAATATACTTTATTATCGGCAAACTTTATTCTCTCAAATATAGGTGAAGAAAAATACTTCACGACCTATTCTCCAAATATACAAAAATAAAATCCTGTCAAGCCTTTTTGGAGGAGTGCAGCCACAAACACCGTGATGCGAGATTTTTATATTGGTACTAGCGGTTCTGCGCGGTTTCACCCGCGTAGTTCCCGTAAGATGAAATAATTTCTCCCGTTTTTTACACATTTACCACTATATCTTTGCTCCTATTGGTCGTAGCGTGATGTTATATAGCCTATAGCCTTCCTCGATAACTGGACTATTCAACACAAAAAGAATTATTCAATTCTAACCAGTAGTTTCGGAGATTAGCGCGTTCAAACAAACAAACAAACTCTTCAGCTTTATAATATTAGTATAGATTTAGAAATGTATATTTCTTATTCTTAATTGAAAAGCAAGAGGAATGAAGCACCTCTGTCACCCTCTCAGGGGTAAAGCATATTGTATTTATGTAAGACTAAGGTCAGAAAAAGTTACAACGATGCTCAACGATGCAAATTCATGAATTTTTAACTTTGAGCACTCTTTACAATAATATCATGTTTGCTAAAGAATTTTAAATTTTACTGCTTTAAAAATTTTTGGCTCTTGAATTTTAAGTTCTTCACAGTCTTCTAGTAATTCATGGAAAATTCAAAAATCTCTAGATTCCGACTCTCAAACCGTGAGGAATGTTGCAAAAACGACACTAAATTCTTGTGACATTAAAAATTATCTGCTCAACAATAAGGTTTTTAGAATATTTTCATTTGGTAGCCATTTTGTGAATATATTATGACTGAAAACTACATCGTTTGTTTTTTACGTTTAAAACGTTACAATCATTTTCAAATTGGGCTTGAGACATAATGATCTTTACAACATACGAAATAAATTGGCTTTGACTGAGTTTTGTAATCATACTCAGATTATTTAATAGTGTTTGAGCCCATTTAAAGCGACTATTCTTAATTATATTAGGTATATACTTTCAGTGTTTTACTAATTTTATATTTTCGTAAGACCTTTACAATTTTACTTTCCCTAAAAAAGACTTAGGTAATTCGGGCCGCTTGTTCTTCGACTACTGGAAAAAGTGATAATTTATTTTTTCAAGCCTTTTTATTGATAGACAGGTTAACGGAATAAGATTTTAAATCCAATAATCTATGCAGATGATAATAATTAGCAGTACTTAACTTTTTACAATAGTCTATTAGAAGATGAAAATATTTTTCAGCAGACAAAGATAATTATTGTTAATTTTATTTTGATTATGATTAATTAGATAGATATTATTATTTATGTCATGGTTTGGCTCGATTTATAGTGTTTTTGTATTATGTTACAATTAAAATTATTTTCTGTATATCTATTTTTCATAACTATCAAATAGAAATTCTCAACAAAACAAAACAATAAGTAAGTCGTAAACAATATTAAAAATTACACAAGAAAAACATTCTCATATTGCCACTTTATGACAAAAGCGAGCATACTCGTTGCCGTACCTAACCTATTAACTTTTATTTCAGTTTTTATATCAGATAGCCTAGAGGTATACCCGATGGAGTAGGTATCATTAGCCAGACTATAAGAGGTACTTAGAAAAAGATATTTGTTCCTACGTTATTACAGATAAAATAAATTGCTAACGCAGAAACAGACAGCTGTTTACAATGATAGATGAGAATCGACTCAGGTCCAATTTCAGAAGCCAGGAGAGGTCATCGGTAACATTGACCGTAAGCAGGGGGCCTTATTGTATATTTATAATTGTAATCGCAATCGTCTTCATTTTGACATACGTTGCTTCTTCCGTACATCTGTCAATACAGCCAGTGAAAGAATAGCAAGCACTCATCGCGTAATTAATGCGAAATAAAGACGATTACAATTACATACAATTATAAATAGACAATTAGGTTAGGTAACAGTTAACGCGTCGAAATCATAACCAAAGACAAATCGAAGTTCTATTACTGGTCATGAAATCCTTTTTTAAAGATGTTAAATATTTTGTCAGTTATTTTGTTTTGCTCTTACTTTATCCATTGTTAACTTTAGTGCACCACCTACCTTCATTTTATCTCAGTTACATCCATCTTAAGGTTGTCTGGAAGAAATCACTTAAAGCGATAAGACAGCCCTTTGTACTTTTTTAAATAATTGTCTCACTTATTGCATATTTTTATTGGTGTACGATATAGAGTTGTTACTTACTTTTTGTTGTGTTATTGTCAAAACTTTTTCACTACTTTAACAAAGTAGTTTAAAAAACACCCTGTATCTTAAGATAACTCTGTTTCTACACACCGTATCAAGATGAAATATGAACCAGAATTTACATTAGACCGGCATCAATACAACGGTTAAAACTGCAGAAAAAATTTGGTGCAGTACTTTTTTGTGTAGTAAGAGCTATCGTACAAACATTAACCAATTATCGTTTTATTATTTTTATAGATACTTAAAGAGGAAAATTTTAAGCCAAAAGTTGTTACAAGTGGGAAAAAGTCTAATGTGATTCAACCGGAATTCGACCGAATGACAGCTCACGTTCTATAACTGACATAACGCTTGAGCTTCAAAGTTTTTGTATGAAAATATTCCCAATGCCCCCCTCTATACCCTATTATATTTTTTATCTCTTTGGTGGCAGACCACTAGGTTGTTTCACCTTACAAGTTAAATGGCATGAAAAGCAAACTTATGTACGTAAATCTTTATGTAGTGAAGCAAAGGACAATACATAAAACAACTCCTCACTTTGTTAACAAGTTTGTGAAAGGTAAAGTAGGTGAGGGTTTAGTTAACGACTTGTAAACTGTGACCCAGGGTTTTGTTTCTCGGAGCCTCAAGTTCTTTGTGTTCTTAATTTGATTGAGAAACTACGGCAGAGCTGACGTTGTCTTATTGCATGTTGTATCTTGTAAATACTCGCCAAACTGCATAGCAGTTTGTTGGCAAACTTGCACTCTGTTTTATGAATAAACACTTACATATTGCTAATGTGTATCTAAGTATCTTATTTTAAAATATTTCATAATATACTCTGAGTAAAACTACAGAAAATAACCAAACTTACAAGCGAATAAGAAGCAGTATTTTATAAAATCGTATTACCGTCGGATAAAATTAAACCTCCGTATACTTTTTCTGAGCTCGAAATGATGTTTGAGTTGAAAAGCTTATACTATGGATCAATACGTTTGACGGTTGAATGGCCTCGTATATGGTAATTGTTGACTGAACATCAAGTTAATAAATCAGGGTAGTTTCCTGTGGTTGACTATTGGAATTGCGTTCACAGATTTTAAAAATAAAATAACTATTTAATAATAAACCTATTAATAATTTATTTCCATGGGGTAGGCAACAATTATTATATACTTAACATCAAACATGTTTTTATGGGAACGTAACAAAATAATTCCACTAAATCATTTCCATTTTTTGTTAACAGCAAAATCCAATTAAAATCACCGTTCCAAAGTTGAATTTTCCAAATTAAACGCGTGGATTTTCAATTAACCAGAACGCGAAACGGACATGATTTTTACTGGACAATCTAAAAAGGTTTTAATTGGTCAACCATTGTTAGAGAGAAGTAGAAGTTTAATCGCATGATTTAAAATCTACCTAAGCTATAATTGAGGTTTTCATCATGGTAATTAGTACGTAATTGTTCAAATTAAAAATGCCAGCTTTACATTGTTGCCAGTTAAAATTACTATATTCTACCAAGTATTGTTATGAATATTAAAAACTATAATAAGCTTGAAACCTATTTACAAGAATTATAAATGAAAAAAATAAAAAACATTTAAAAATGGTTTAGGTACGTAATTAGTAATAAGTAGTCGAATTGCATGAAATACTTATTATTGATCTCTTCATCATTAGTTCCACTTTAATAAATGGTGCTTTAAACGAGCTAATCAAAGTTACTATAAAAATACCCAAATCGTCTATAATATTTAAAGAGTACCCTATATTTCTACTAGATCAAGTCATCTTAACCTAATATGACGACCATGGAAGCATAGCTTTTCAAATAAAAATAATATTATTAATCGGTTTAGCCTTCTTCGAATAATCGGAAAATTGAAAAACTTCTCCTTTTTTTTTTAAGTAATTTAAGTACGTATTCAGTAGGAATTCTGTCACGTGATTTCGACTGTGAAATTTCACAGTCGAAATCACGTGACAGAATTCCACTTCACTTGCAATTGCACTGGCAATAGTTATTCTTTACTTTGCTTCTGGACATGAAATGTGAAATATAAAATGAAATTTATATGAATTGCGACTTCATAAATAGCAGGATAGGTAAAAGAGGGTAGGAGGTGTCACATGAAAAATCATATCATATGATTTTTCATATTTGCTACTCACGTATTCTCCCTCACCTACGTGTTACACACTCGTAGACATATTAACACATATGTCTATGTACACACTACGCTGCATCATGAAACCCAGCTTGTAGCTTGTCCGTTCCGTGCTGCGGTCTCAAGCCCAAGCAGCAAATAGTACATTTAATTTTCCCGCTTGTGCTTTGTTTCATCACCTTTGTTGTTTCTTACAATGTATTGTGCTGTTTTATTATGCTGGTAAGACAGTTACATGGGTGGTCCACGGAGCGATAAGCGGAGCGTATCGAGCTGAGATACCGTAGCGAATACAATGTTCAATGTTGATGTGCCGCTACCGTTGAAGAGTAAAGCGATGTATTTTTAATAATAAAATGAATATACAATACAATAACTTATCGTACAAGATCTAAAAAAGTTCTCTCAAATTGGGGCCTCCGGTTACCTCAGTCACTCAACGAAACGCAATGCAAAGCATTGCTTTACGCTGGTTTTCTGTGAGGCCGTGGTATCACTCCGGTCGAGCCGGCCCAAGCGTGCCAAAGCATGGCTCTCCCACGAAAAAACTGTTTCGGTGCTCCTGTCCAATACGAGATGACACAACTTTTCCTTCCAATATCCGCAGGTAAAAACATAGAGAAAACGTGTTTCCTTTAAAGTATGTCTACTCCCTTACAATGTAGCTTTCCATTGGTGAAATATTTTTTTAAATTGATTTTTTTTAAAACAAATACCTAAACTCACTTTCGCATATTTATCTTATACTATTCTCATATAAGTACATATTCAATGAAGATTCTCCAAAAAATCTTTTTAAAAGAATCGAGATAAATCCATTTTGAGCGTAACGAGATCATTTTGTAAAATTTTCACGTACAAGCATACGTAGCCCGCCACGCATACTGAAAACTATTATAAAATAAATTCTTTAACAAAATCGGGTATAGCTGCAATTTGTTTTAACTTTACTTTCACATACAGTTATTTTTAGACGTACATGCTCTGGCTACTAAATAACTGATAAACGTACTATATAAATACCTATAAATAAACACTCAGACAGGAAACCATGTTATTTTATTACACACAGAAATGTTAGCACCGCGCGGTTATCGAATACCCGACCCGTGACCCTTTAATTACAAGAACTTTCAATTTATGTTTGTTCGGGTGCAATCTTGTAACTCAATTTTGAAGCAAATAGAGTTGAAATTTTGTAAACACGTTTAGTTTGGAGAACAATGCATGATTCGTTGTGTGACGTCATTCTAAATCCAGTATGGCGGACTAGTTATTTTGAATGCCCTCCTACAATATGTTTATCAAATGAAAGGGCTTATAGAGAGTAACTCAAAAAACTCAAAAAATCTAGTTTTAATAAAAGTTTTATTTTTAATTTGTTTTATTTTTTTTGTTATAGCGGCTATAGTTATACACATCCTGTGAAAATTTATATAATCTAAATATAATCTCACGCCTTTGTTATCCCCGAGGGGGTAGGCAGAGGTATTCCATTACTGGATATACCCACATTTCACGAGATATATTGGACCCCTAAACGTGATAGGTGGTGAGCCCATCGCCGGACCGGGTCTGTTTACACCGGGTGTTTGTCTTTGTTCCTTCGGGTTTCCTCACGATGTTTTTCCTTTAGTGATAAATATGTACGTAAGTGTTTGAAAAACTCCAATGAGTTTTTCAAAAACTTACGTACATATTTATCACTAGCTTGGCATGTACCAATGGTACATGCCAGGATTCGAACCCGAGCCTTACTGATTTTAGGCAGGCTCTTTAACCGTCCGGGCTATCACCGCGTAAATAGCCACAATAATTGGGTAGTTGACAGCATCAAAATTAAATTGCGAGTAGTCATACATTAAAAAGACTATCCCAAAACACCTCAAAATATGTATTTCGATTTTCAATTTACAATTTATAGCAAATTTAAAAATAATAAAACAATCAAAAAAAGTACTGCAATTGAGTACTACAAACTATGACGTCACGGTTTGCTATTTCAGTACATTTTCCATAGTAAAATTTCGTTTTGACAGATCGTAAAAAGTAACTGATTTGACTAGGTAGGACACAACCCTATTATTATCGTTTTCATCTCAAATTTTACATGGTCTACGTTTATAAAGAATGTACCAGAAACAGGAAAAGGTACTTTAAAAAATGATTCTTTTACACGCAGTCATTTCATTTGGCGTTTAATTAAAGTACTTGTTTTGAAACGGTATTTGCATTTTAAATGAGCATTTCTTTTACTCTTTGTTATCATTAGCGACAGCAACAGTATTTTAAATTTCTAATTTTGCATAGCGAAATCCTCTAGTAAAATCTACTATAATTAAAAGCTCACCTTGGGAACACGACCCAAGTTTTTCAGTTTTAAAAATGTTCACAGAGAGTATTCATTATAATCTAAAGCTAAGGTCACACTACTACAGGTACTGTCTAATAATATGAAAAGAAACAAAAAACAATCGGTGTCGGTTTTTATATTGCTGAGTAATTAAAATCTCTTCTCAACGCTTTAAAGCGCGTCACACACGGTGCAGATGCTATAATATTTTATCTTAAGATACGAAATATATATTTCCATATTTGCGTATAAACGTACTGAAGATAAAATATATATTAACTTCGTCGTGTGTGATGGTTCATAGGATTTCTATGGTGAGCGATATTCTAAAATATGCTCTAAGATAATATATATTTTATATTATCTTCACCGTGTATGACGCGCTTAAGAAGTTATCCTAAAAAGTCAGAAATCTAGGGAAGAAATATAAATATTTGCTACTGCAGCTATGTGCCTATGGACAACTGTATCTCTGATTAGCAGTAAGATTGCGATTAGATTAAAAAAAAAACTATATAAAAAAACTTAAACTAAATTGTATCAACCGATTGATGGATGTAAATGAGGCACGTGAGGTTTGCCAGGATCGTAGCAGGTGGCGGGCTGTTGTCTCTGCCTACCCCTTCGGGAAAAAGGCGTGAGCATATGTATGTATGTACCTATAAAAAACTCTTTTACTAAGTCATTGCTGTCAGTCCGTCAATTCTGTCGTATCTTTAAAGGCTGTATCATAATATTCATATAGCATATGTGTTATGGCAGATATCTTGACAAATAATGATTTAAAAAATTTAGTTAAGTCTCCTTATACGTACTTTTTAATTTTTTCGTGGTTTAAAACCTCAGTTACAGAGTTGTACTCCGACATTTTTACGTATTTGGAGTTTTTAGATAAATATTTTAAATCATCCATTTGTTTTTTAGGTTTTGTAAACTCGCCTTTATAGTGTTACTGCTATAGCTTTGTACTGTTCTGCTGCGGCTTTGTGCTGAGTGTCACAATTTTGAACAGCTGCACAGCTCAACCACTTTAATATGAACTGGAAAACTGAGCTGCAGTTTATTGAAAAATGCTCCATTGTACGTGTACAGATATACCGACAAAATTGTTCGGTTTTGGTGGGATTACTAATAAAAAGTTGTACAAAGAAAAAGTTGGTAGTAGAATACGTGTATTGTTTGAGAATTACTAATACTCCAGTAACACTAAGTGCCTTCACAAAAGTTATTTATGGTATCGCAATATTATGGCATCTTTCATCACGTTAAGGTGAGTATAGACTACAACATTTCCTCGAGCGTTTCGGTGTAATGTAACGTTCTTACGAATGGTACAATACAGGCAAAAGCTCAGTTATCCTAAGCATTTCCATGTAATGTAACATTCCCACGAACGTTCGGCGTACTATACGGCTATAAGGCGACGAAATGTTACATCAATATGCTCGTTGGTTTTTAAAGGCTGTAACAAAATATCGAGCGTCGTGTTCGAAGAGCGGTTCGAGTAAATTTAAAAATGGCGAATGCTCGATGTTCTGATACAAGTAAATGTTGTAGTCTATATATATACCTTTATGCAAACTAATTCCAAGGAGAAGGCATACAGAAAATGCAATGCCTCAAAGCCTCAGCCATAGCAGGATAAAAATGTTACGTGATGGCAAAGAGAAGAGGAAAAAAACAGAAACTTTTTCTACAAAGGATGTAGACTTTTATATAAAATTTATTTTGACTCTTTCGTATCAAATAAAAAAGTTAAAATTCAGTTTTTTTGCTAAAAACTTACTGACCAACAAGATAAAAACTTAAGACATCATAAGACCAAAATTTTCGTAGCAAAAATTGTATCTTCCATATTTATAGCAATTTTAACCCTGTAGCGCCGACGAAGAAACGTGATACTGCTGATAGTATCTAAGAAATGTATACATCGTTCGTTAACCACGTCCCGCGGTGTCGAGATCACTCTAGTCGAGTGTCCGCTAGCTTTGTCAGCTCTACGCGAGTGTCTCGAATAGGCACTCCAATAAGCAGCGTTCTTGACTCTGGATAAATAAATATTTCTTTTGTTGACTCGTACTTGCATTTGCGATTATTCTGTTTGGAAAGTAAATAATTCTTGCAATTGCTGTTTTTAAGGTTGTATTTTCGGAATTTATTTATTTATATTACATATACCTACGCCATCTTTTTGCATAATTAGACCGGACTGAGAGTTTTAATTTGACATTAAAATCATCTACTGAGTATCCGAACGGTTCCGTACAAAAACATTGTTTTAACGGTGTTTTTTTTTTAATCTTATCTTTTTTTTATCTGTTGTTATAAGCGGCCATAGGAATATACTCTGTGAAAGTTTGTCTACCTATTATAAATATACGGCCCTGTGACCGACGTACGAACAGACGGACGGAGGGACAGATAGCGATATCTTAATAATAGAAACCCGTTGGTACCTTCTAAATACGGAACCCTAATAGTGATAACCTTAGTGAGTTTCAAACAAGTTTTGACGTTTCTTTGATTTTCGTCTGCACAGCACTAAAATGATAATGATTGAAACTGACGTTCAACTAAATTTTTTTTCTGCAACCCAGTGTTTATACATTGCTTTGTCAGTAGATTGTATTTTTTAATTTTTTTTTATCGTTGTTCCGTACCTAAAATGAATCACAATATCTCTATAAAGTGTATTTCTATACTTGGTTTTACATTAAAGTTCCCGGGGTGACTCGCCAAAGTTTGCGTTTGCAAACTATGTGTTGGCCTTAACGAAGCGCATATTTGGAAAAGGGGAGGGTAGAGGGAGGGGGGGGAGACTCTAGCCGCATTCTCGCCCTAGTTGTTGAGGCCTTGATAGATGACATCATAATGTATTTGATAGAAAAAGTCCTTCAAACAAGTGCGGTGTGTAAAAAAAAACCTCACGCCTTATATCCCCGAGGGGGTAGGCAGAGATATTCCATTTCTGGATATACCTACTTTTCACGAGATATTCTTTGGACCCCTAAACGTGATAGGTGGTGAGCCCATCGCCGGACTGGGTCTGCTTACACATGTCTCAGAATTAATTCTGGGACCTGCGGGTTTTGTCACGAAGTCTTTCCTTCACAGTCGAGCTAGCGATAAAATATATGTACGTTAGTTTTGAAAAACTCATTGGTACATGCCAGGATTCGAACTCGAGCCTCACTGATTACCATCAGGTGAAGTAGGCTCTTTAACCGTAATGCTATCTAATCTAAGTTGGTATGTAATTCGAAGAAAAATTCGTTAGAAAATGGTGTTAAAACTGTAATATTTTCTTGGCCACCCAAGCCTAGTTTTGAACATTAGTGAATAAAACATTATGTTGCACAGTACAAAAAAAATAGATTATTCTATTCCAGATTTTTGTTTAAGTGTTTAAGTATGGTTGTCAATGAATAACTATTCCCCATGACGCGCGGATCCAGCTTGTACTTAGCCGTTTAATTTTCTGGCAATTTTATATTTAATTTAGTGTTTTCTGTATAAAATAACTCAACTCTAAATCCTCGGAAACTTCACCTTGTACAACTAACAATTTAACCTTTTATAATATACTAGCATCGCCCCGCGGTTTTACCAGCGTAGTTCCCGATCCCGTGGGAATACAGGTATAAAATATAACCTATGTGTTATTCTGATGTATAAGCTATGTAACTGTAAAGTTTCATCAAAATCCGTTCAGTAGTTTTTGCGTGACAGAGCAACAAACATCCATACATTCATTCTTACAAACTTTCGCGTTTATAATATTACACGTAATAGGATTTATTCACATACGAGTTCGAGTAGTGTAGTTCCATACCTCTAGTTCATATAATCATAGTAAAATTATATGACCTAATTAGTCCTGTTGTATTTGTTAATTTACAACATAAAAAAAGATAGGACGCAGCTAAGCCCACCTAATTTCAGTAGAGTCACGTATATAGGTATTTAGTTACATATCATATGTTTTCAGTTCTTTATAATCCCAATATATTTTCTATGTACATACAAAAGGTTTGGAATAATTTATTTGTAATTGTATTTTAAAATGTAATAACTTATTTATAAATTTATAAAATGTTGAACTAAAAGCATCTTCGTAACAAAATACTTAAACACAATCACGACCTTGTGGGACATCTAAACTCCTAGTTACTACAGCTACGCAGCTTCCATTCGATGTTTGTAGCACAGTTCACCGCATAACCTAATTTATGTGTCACCTAGTCAGTAGTCTCTCTAGTTCACAGTTGGTTATTCTGTGCGTTCGTGTTACTATAATTCATGTTAATAAGCACTGTAATCACGAGCGGGCAACAGATTTATTATTCTGTAGCCTAATTTTGCTGGTGAAGCACAATTACATCAAACAAATGTTGTAACGTTAATCTGTTGGTAGACTAAAGGCGTAAGGGAAAATAAAGTACTGTCGTCTTGTTTAGGTACCTATCTATACAACATTGTGTATGTAGGTATGTATTAGGCCGGAGTATACATATAAGTGAATCTAACTTATGTATCTTTATATAATATGTAACAGAATAAACGCAATTCCTGAAATTAGTTTGTTCAGTATCGACTACTTAATCGAATTCAACTATTTTTAATATGTGTTAAATTTTTTGGAAAAAAATATTAGCATAGCTGAATTTAGTGCTAGATACTTATTATTGCTCTTTACTTAAGAAAATTGGTTAGACACAACTAAAGTATGAAGGCATATTTTTTTAATATTAATATACTAATTGAGGTACATGAGGAATTGCACTTACTCTGGTACGCGTTGCATATTTAGTTTGACAGTGAAAGGAAAGAAGGAACAGTGTGGAAACCCGCAGAGGTCAAATCAAAATGTTTTTATTCAAAATATGCTTAAAGTCCACATATCGAAAGTCATTGCAACTAAACGAGAATTGGTTGAGAAAGAACCTCCGGAATTACCAACATTTTTTAGGGGTCCGTAAAATAAATCAGTGAAAAAAAGTGGGTACTTACTACTTAATAAAAGTAAATCACGGAACAAACATGTAGCATTGTCAAATGTAGGGCTTCGTCAGAGTTTCATCTTAGGGAAACCTTGAATAAGTGATTTTGTATTACTTCCAAAAATGTATTTTTTTTTTTAAATTTAAAAAGATGTAAAATTACGAATGTACCTATTTTTATTTTACGTTAAGTCACGTCAAAAGTAAAACTACAGAAGATAGAAACAGTCTGCTATGTACTAACTTAATATTCCATGAAAACAACGTACGGACTATGCTTATCCAATTTGAGCCTTATCACAAAGACATTTAATAGGACAATTTATGTTCCTGCAATACGGTAATCACATGGGTGTTGACAGGTGTTTCCAATATCATTACCGTGGTGTAGACAATCGCTCCAACTGCCGTGTTTAACCATTAATAACAAATCCCCGCTTCCTTTGAAAGTGATATTCCTGTCTTAACGGCGTGTGGTAATTCATTGGATACATAATTAATAGCAGAACTTCACTATCGTGAATAATTTACAACTAACTAGCTCTTCTAAACGTTTTCACATGTGCGAAAATTTTTGCCTACGCTACTCCCAGAAACGTAAGCTTCACAGTCAAAGAATTTTTAAAGTAGGTACAATAGTTTCGGGGCCTATTAGCTTTAGTTTGTTCGCTTTCGGTGCAGAGTATATTTCTTTATAGTGTTCCGTCAATCTTACTTAGTCGCTCTGTAATACAGCGCATGACAAGTCAACTGACATTTACTTTTAAAAAACACTTGGCTGGTGGGCCCTCTGAGGTATTGTCGCCATTCTTTTAGTACCATGTGAAAAAGTATTACGTATACACTTATAAAATGTCATTGGCTTTAGTTATAAAAATGTAACAAGCAGACAGAAATTACTTTCGCGTTTAACTTTATTCGATGACGATAAAATCACCCCATTTTCCGTACACAACTGGACTTTTGTTATTCAAAATCACCGGAACTAGCCCATAATTAATTACCCAAACTTTCAGAACCCTACACGATAAAGGAGAATTATTTATTGCCGTTACCCTAGTGTGGCCTTGGTTCAGTCAATAGCTGGTTTCCTTGACTTTTATGTAAACCGTAACAAAAGGTCATAAATGTCAAACTGGAGGCCTCCAAAGGGTTTTCTTTGTAGCGGCACTACATAGAACGCGCCAAAGACGAGCGAGCTCTAAACCGCGCTATCGAAGTTTTCTGATGAGTTCGTATAAATACAACTGTCCAACATCAACCGCTGGAGCGCGGTTCCCAGACACGACCACCTCGCTTGGAAGATCTTCCCTTTTCACGATGGAGGAGCATTCTACCTCCGCTCCTCCATACCTTTGTTAGACCCTAAGGTTACCGTTTTCGTGGTAATTTGGAAGTCCCCTTGCTTGATGCAGATTTTACACTGCTTTTAAAGGTTACGCTTTTATCGCCAAATATATCAATCTCTTGAAATAACGGAATACAGACACAATATGATTAGCTATTTTCCTTGATCGACCGTCGGACACTGATGTTTGACTCGTAACCAGATACATCAATACATCAAAAATGGCGAAAAAAGATGTGCGTTTGGTTTATGATTTTAGTGCGCTGTTGTTTAAGTAGAGTTCGATATAAACGTGTATGAAACCAATAAGATTTATTTACAAAGAAAATATACACTAATTTACAATAATTACATATAAAAAAATTACCTCCAAAAAGGAACCATGTGGGACAGTGCCCAGAAGACTGGCCGCATTCCCTCTCTAGATAGCTCGGCTGATCCTTTGATAAAGATAGCTGCCAGCCCTCTGGTCACCTAACGTGTATGTATTGTTATTTCATTGACTAGTTAGGAATCTCTGTGAAATGATCAGCCTAGATATACAAAAAGGGAATGCGACCAGTCTGTGGATACTGTGAAACATGGTTCCCCTTTGGGTGGCACTTTATCTTCAAGCAAATATATTTTCTTTGTGTAAAGTAATTTGCATATTATTTATCCTGATTTAGCATCCAGTGTAAACAGAATGGATTTAGAAGACCAAGCCGCCTTATTCCGGAAATAGACTTAAACAAAATGGTGCTTCAAAGGTACGATTTAAACAAACGCTTTATACCAACACGAAGTGGAATGGGAAATAAGATCTAACGTATCTGAATAAGACGAATACTTCTTAGATAGAACTTTTCCGTAAGTTAAAAAGAATATGGTTACAGTTTTGTTCCCGAGGGGGACGCTTTTCAGCAGAATATTGTTGGACCCCTTAAGGTCACAGGTGGTGAGTCCATCGTTGCTATTACATCATATACCTCAGAATCGATTCTGGGTGTTTCCTTGCGATATTTTCCTTCACCGTCGTGCTACTGATAAATATGTACGTAAGTGTTTTTAAAAAACTCATTTGCACATGCGCTAGGTTCGAACCCGAGCCAAGAGCGTGAGAGACGGGTTTAGTAACCTCAGAGCAATCACAGCTCTTATGTGACATTTTGCGAATTCCATCATTTTGCGATCTGACACAGAAATATTACTATTAAATTTTGGAAATACATTTAAGTTGAACGAAAATCAATCTAAAAGTTATCACATCGTGATTGCCCAAATAAATTTCAATCTCGGCAATCTAAAACAACTATTCAAATCACCTTAATTCTCGTAGCCATTGCTACGGTCGTAACCGTTTTCGTAGCACCTGCTACGACGAAATGGGATTTCGGAGTGAGATATTTGAACTGTTAGAAATCGTCTTCTAGATAAATCACTCACTGCAATGCAAATCTTATACGACACAACGGTTTTAAGGTAGTAACAATTTTTATTAAAAATCAAAACGAAACAAACCGGCATACCAGCTGCCGACCTAAGAATATCACCAAAGAATACGTTTCTTGTATGGTTTATTCTGTTTTTTTTTCTATTATATTGCTCACTTTGATTGAATAACGAACTTTTATACAATATGTTATGCTTCTGCATCTAGCGGTTTAGAGCGTTATAGTCATTGAATGTTACTTTATTATGGACAGTAATTCCACAGTATTTATTTATTTAAGTATCGAGTGGCTTAGAAATACAAATATACTCAATTTACTCAGAGCTACCTCCGATAAGCAAACACCGTCCGTGGCTTATTTCTAATGCAAACTCAATTACCAGCAAAGCACACCTGACTTGATTAAATCTTCACGGTTTCTCTAGTGTTGTTGATTGTAAAAGGCCCGTCTCAGTAACTACGGGACGTTATCGGTAAAGTTTACCGACAAATTATACGTAAGTAAACGCGTCGGTAAACCTGACCAATGCCAACTGGTAGGACCTGAGTCTGACCGCTTACAAGGTGGTGTAGCCAAGTATTTAACTCTTAGCCGACTACGACGAAACGAAAAGGAAACGTTACGTTTTTAGCAGACTATATTATGTAGGTATGAATATAATGAAAAGGGACTGCATGCAGCTGAGATGAGAATGTTGAGATGGATGTGTGACTATGGATAAAATAAGGAACGAGTACATAAGAGAAAGTCTGAAAGTAGCACGCGTCATACGAACAGATAGTTTTGGATAGTTCGCGCCAAGCCGTTTCTAAGATAATGATTTTCTTCTAACCTCTTTGGTTCGCGCCTTGTCGAGACTCACTGTCACGTTTGAGCAATGAGATTTAAATATAATAGGGCATAAAGGGGGCAATTGAATATTTTCATACAAAATTTTTTAATCAGTTAGTATGAACGCGAGCTGTCGTTCGGTCGAATCACACTGTAACAAGGTAGCGGACCTCATCCTCTTTTCCTTCTCGTACCCAAAGAGGTTGGAAGAAAATCATTCTCTAGGAGAGAGCAACTTTTTCTTTAAACGTCTTTGTGGCCACCCTTCAAAATTTCCGTATCATTCCATCTACCTGCCAACTTCACACTTCAAAAAACGAAATAATCGATCTGAAGCTCAACTCCATATTATCTGCATTTAATAATATTATCCGTATATCACAATTTATCATCAAGAGACCATAATTAAAAAACTGGTAAAGGCACCGGCACCGTCCGGTAAGTTATTAACTTCTCATACTACCTTCCGTGTCTCATCCTTGTAAATACTCATCCCCATTTCCATTGCAGGTGTCTTAATTTTACATTAAATACATCCAACAACAACGTGTTTTCCCTCCTCCGTCGCCTGCTACACCACAACACTAGACTTTTTCCCACTAGCACAGAATAAGTAATTGCCACTAGTAATAATTTTTGGCTTCAGATTTGTATGTCCTATTATATTTTAATCTCTTTGCGTTTAAGTCACAACAAATGCTCGCGTGTCACAGCGAGCCTCGTGGCTCACCATGAACATTCACATTTCTTTGCTCACTCTGAGCACTCCCGTCCGTATGTCCGGAGACATGAAAAGCGAGACAGGGGACCACATGAAGGCATTTTTGTGACCATCTCGTACTAGTGTACAACAGGCCTACCTTTTCTCGTTATGAAGACAGCAATCTTTTAATATCCGCCCCATTCACACGCCACAACTATTACCAACAGGAAATTAATCGGGACTTACAGACCGAATGTATCAGAGAATATTCTATAAATGTATAACTGTGAAATTATATTTATTTACGCGTTGCGCAAACGTGTTGCTCATACTAGACACCAGGGAACTGTAGTTTCTGTGTCTAGTAACGGCTACCGGATACTTTTGATGGTTGCTACATCTGGACACTGGTACTGTTCAGTGCTTAATTTGTTTGCAATACTCACAGTTGTTGGGAAAGAACATCGGCAGCTTTGGTACCCACTGAAATAGACACCCACGGGGTATCACACTATGCTTGTTTTATTGACTCATAATAAGTCGAAATTTCCCATATTTTTTAATTAATCTAGCAGTTGGAAATATTGAGTCAAATAAAACAGAAATATCATAGAAACACGAATCGATCGATTGGTAAATCTATTAATACCAAAGAGATTAAAATATAATATAAGGCATAGAGGGGACAAAGCGAGGATTATTTGAAGCCAAAAGTTATTCCAAGTGGAAAAAGTCTAGTACAATTTCGACCGAATGACAGCTCACGTTTATACTAACTGACATGACAAGGACATGACGCTTGAGCTTCAAAGTTTTGTATGAAAATATTCCCAATGCCCCCTCTATGCTATTATATTTTAATGTCTTTGATTAATACAAAAACTTTTTTGTTGTTGTGGTAAAATTGAACGTCGTGTCATCACGTAAACCATGTCATTCACATAGAGTATCTTATATGGTATGTGGTAGGCAGTGCTATTTTCTAACAAAGAGGTTAGAAGAAAATCATTTTCTTTTCTAGAGATACTTTTTCTTTACACGTCTTTGGTACCTAAAATCTCATAATAACCTACAAAATACACTAGGTAACGAATAACTTTTGAACCCCAAGTTATAAAAATGTGGTATGATTACATATTATCTTAGTCTGTCCAAGAACTATCGATTTGACACGGTTTCGTCTTCCGTGGGCAGGTGTAAGTGGGATACCCAAAACACATGGACTTTTGCCATTGTTCTTTATTAATACTGACAACATTTCGTTTTTAGTTGCTTAAACTGTACGTACACGAACCAAGTAGACACATACAGTGTCTAAGACAGCGTAGGTAGTGGTTAATTTTATATTTATTGAATGAAAGTAAAATATTCGGATACAAATCCGACATAATATGACATATTACACAAAAGCGTTTGTCCACGCCTTAGTTATATTAAGAAAAGGTAGTAAGAATACGCCTTGGCATGATTTTATTAAAGTACCTACCTAAGTGTTATAAACTAGCTATTCCGCCCGGTTTCACGAGTGGGAATACGGAAATAAAATATACCCTATGTTCCTCCCTGATAATGTAGCATTCCATTGGTGAAAGAATTTTTAAAATCGGTCCAGTAGCTTTTGAGTTTATTCGTTACAAACATACAAATCGTTCCTCTTTTTAATATTAGTGTAGATGTAGATGAAAGCCTCGTCCCCACTAGGAACATTTGTCAAGCGACATGTGTCCCCGGAGACATCGAGCGATGTCGGGCGACGTCGGCCGACATCGCCGCGATATTGTTAAAACTGTTTCTTATCACTACTCTTCATCGACTGTGCGACAAGAAACAGTTTCAACAATGTAGCGGCGATATCGTCCGACGTCGCTTGACATCGCCCGATGTCGCCGGGGACACATGTCGCTCGACAAATGTTCCTAGTGGGGACGAGGCTTAAGTGTGCCGTGAATACATACTGGCAAAGTAACTCCGATTCCCTTTATAACCCCAACGACTGTTCGCGAGTTCGCCATCAACAACAGTTCCAAGGACCCGGCTTCAAACTACGGATAACATACTGGGCCGACCCCAAAAAAAAACCGGCCAAGTGCGAGTCGGACTCGCGCACCGATCGTACAACCTTGCAAATTTATGGTTTTCGTAATTTTTCCTTTATCTATGCTATAAGACGTTGCTTCGTACCAAATTTCAAGATTCTGAGTTCACGGGAAGCACCCTGTAGGTTTTGATTCCCTTGCAAGTGTCGAAAATTTGCGGCATAAACGGCTGTATCTTTTGATTGCGTTGGCTTAGAAGTTTGATTTTTTCACAGCTTTAAGGGACAGTAGACCTGAGTAATTGATATAAATTTCAGCTTCATACCTCCACGCGTTCCTGAGAAAAAGGGTCTTGACAGACGGACGGACGGACGGACAGACGGACAACAAAGTGATCCTATAAGGGTTCCGTTTTTTCCTTTTGAGGTATGGAACCCTAAAAATGAGCAAATAACAGGATGTTGATAAAGAAAATAATAAAATTTACATTCTTAAGCACTTTAATTTATATGGATGCGTTTAATTATAAGTACACTTGAACGTGGGAGAGCCAATGCTTCGGTACGCTTGGGCCGGCTCGACCGGAGTGATACCACGGCCTCACAGAAAACCAGCGTAAAGCAATTCATTGCGTTTCGTTGAGTGAGTGAGGTAACCGGAGGCCCCAAAACCCCCTCCCCCTCCCCTCCCCCTACTCCTACCTCAAGCAACGCAGTTGTGACTCTTGAGTTGCAGGTGTCCATGGGCGACGGACGTCACTTACCATCAGGTGACCCGTCTGCTCGTTTGCCCTCTTTTTTATCATAAAAAAAAACACTTTAATTTAAGTGTGTGTTTAAGTATACACTAAAAAATTTACATCGTTGACTTAAATATTTCTCTAATATGCCGTTGGGAAATTATTTTCAGGAGAATTGCAAATAATATTTCCAGAAAAACTAAATATAAATTTCTAATGTACAGCTACTGTTGTCGGAAATTCTTAATCCCCAAGCTCACATTTAGTAAGGATTAATAATCTTCCTGCAGTTTTAAAGCACGGTTTAAAAATTCTAAATTAGATATTTTTTAAAGAATTTTGAAACGTTGTGATATTCATAACGATTCAAGAGAAAAAAGGAATTGTAATTCTGTATTGAGTTGCTTCCCTAATCTAATTTTGTCGATATTTTAATATCATCAAGTGGATGAGGCACGTGAGGTATGCCAGGATCGTAGCAGGTGGCGGGCTGTTGTCTCTGCCTACCCCTTCGGGAAAAAGGCGTGAGCATATGTATGTATGTTTAATATCATTAATCATCATTAGCCTTATAATATTAGTACCTACTGTAATTTATCTTTAATAATCCTAATTTTAGAAAAGGGAAAATGGTATATTTTATTATATAATATAAAATGAAAACTGTCTGACTTATTGGTGATGCATCAACGCGCAGCCTAAGCCGCTCGGTCTAGAGACTTGAAATTTTGCATATAGATAGCTTAAACAGTGTAGGCATACACTAAGAAAGGATTTTGCAAAATTCAACCCCAAAGGGGGTGAAATAAACGTGCGCGAGCGAAGCCGCCGGTAAAAGCTAATTTATTTTGATTGACGAGATTGTTTACACTAAAATCGTTGGAGATACCAAAAATCACGTAGTTACCCATGGCACATTTTATCCATAAAAAAACTCTTACAACGTTTTTTCCCAGAATTGCTATTACGGCTACGCGTTCTTCTAAAATCTATTTTTAACCTCTCAGAGCATGAATCACAGACACAATTGATTTTTAATTGTGTCTCGGTTCCTATTGGAACCAGCGGTTCTTAATTGATTAATGAGGAAGTAAGACTTCTTTATATCACTTGCGCTTCTGTGTTTCCGAATGGCACGTTAAATTGTTGGTCCCGGTTTTAGTTGTGCTTACGCACAATGGAAGTCGTAAAGCCATGTCAGATACCCTTGGGTGGCTTGAAAAATTCTGACAGTTAAGTGGCCACTAGCTTAACACCATCTCCCAATCCGCGGTGGGCTCGCGTGGGAGATTATAGCCCATACTTCCTCATGTGTGAGGAAAGACCCTTAGCTCAGCAGTGGGCTGTTACGGGTTGATGATGATGAAGACTTCTTTAATAATTCCTTTAATATCCTAGCAATATTCCACTTCCTATGAATAATGCATATTATTATGTCAACGGCTCACTGGGACTCTTTGTCCGTCTTGAAAGCTAGACCACTGTGCCGCAAATTAGTCCTATTGTGCGAATGGTCCCAGTCTTGTATGCCTACATTGTTAGACTTGCTGAAACCACTTTACGTTTGCTTAAATCATCCTTAACACACAATTGAGTTTTAAATTTTGAGACTAAATGACCGTGTGTACAAAAAAAAGAATTTTAATAACTTGCGCTTCAACAATACTTCAAACTTTATGAACCATATGGTGAAAATTTCGTATATCTATGGTTTCTTATGTAAAAAGGTGTAGATTTTTTAAGACACTGTGATAAGTATATTCATTTACAGATATAATGCGAAGTATTAAAGCTGTAAAACAAACAGGTCCCAGAATTAATTCTGAGGCTTTTGTAACAGACCCGATCTGGCGATGGGCTCACCACCTATCTTTATGGGGTCAAAAGATTATACTGGTGAAATGTGGATATTTCCTGAAATGGAATATCCCCTCGGGGATAAAAGAGATGAGATTATTTATTTTAAAAAAGGTTATGGCGTGCCTTAGGAACAATGTGTGTTGTCGGGATAAAAAGTATTTTAAAAGACATTTTATATTTAGAAATAAATATACATTTTCTTTTAGTATAAACATTTCTTATACTTATTCGCCGATGTATTGGATTTAATGAGATATCACATACCCTGGGATTGTTAACAGGGTGGCAATGCCACTAAATGTCAACGATTATAGTTGGATGCCAATGACATGTCAATGGTCAGTCAATAGTGTTTTTTGGCACTATTCATAGCAAAATAACACCATTGACTGACCATTGACATGTCATTGCCATCCAACTATTACCGTTAGATTTAGTGGAATTGGGACCCAGGTGAGTCGACTAGTTTGAGGAGGAACGTATAGCTGACCTCGCCGCTAAGCGCGCTAAGTTAAAAGTCCTTCCACCCGCCACCATTAACTACAATTATGTGAACTGCGCTCATTTGCTCTCGCTGCGCAGGGAGTTTGCGGCAAAGATTGGCTACGTTAGCCATATTCTAGCCAGAATCTCCAAGCTAACTAAGAGTCGCAGAGGTCGCCATGACCGAAAACGGTCAGAGCTCATCATCATCATCCTCATCACCCCTAACACGCGATAAGTTAATGCTTAAAAATAAAATTTAAATGTGGTCCTGTGATTTTAAAATAAGCACCAAAGTGTAAATAAAAACTGCTATATGACCATTATCATCATCATCAATCCGTAACAGCTAGCTGCTGAGCTAAGGGTCTTTTCGTCACACATGAAAAAGTATGAGCCTTAAACTCCCACGCGTGCTCACCGCGGATTGGGAGATGGTGTTAAGCTGTGGCCACCTAACAGTCAGAATCTGGCGCCTGAGCGTTTTTTAATCCATCTGAGGGTATCTGACATGGATTAAAGACTTCCATTTTGCGTAAACACAACTAAAACCGGGACCAACGATTTAACGTGGCTTCCGAAACACGGATGTATATGATGCCTAAACATAAATGACCATTTTAAGAACTCTTTTCTGTCTGTCTAAAAGTTTGGTTCGGAATAAGCTCAACTGATTTTAATTAGAATTTTAGGGATATAGACCTCAACTTTAAACTAATTTTGTGTGTAGTTCCATTTCGATAACTTGCATAGTTCAGTAAGTATATAAGTGAGGAGTTATGACGAGACAAATGAACATGTAAAATTATAACACACCTTTACCTTTGCCGTAGTCAAAAATTTAAAAGAAACAACCAATACGTTGCGGATAGCTAACACTTAAATTTAGAATTTTGTCTTGAACAAATGTTTCGTCCGAAAACCACTACTGCAGATATACATTCACATAGTAGAAACATTTGGAATGCTTCTGGCTATCAAGAGACATTGTGAGGCGGGGCACGCGTCCACCGCTTTATGTTTCAACAGAATTTAAACGGAATAAATTTATTGTTCCCTCGCGTAATTATTGTGTACGGCCGCCTGAATATGGATGGCGCTTTAAATTTGCTATTAAAGTTTGGCGCATAAAACACTTTTCTTCGTGATGCGAATATTTAACGCCATTTTGGATTTTTATTTACTTTTGGCATCTTTGTTGTCTTATCTGTCGTGGGATGATATTGCGTTAGTTAAATTTTCCCAAAATTTTAGTAGAGCACGTTTCGATGATCCAAGTACCTATTATGTGACTGGACAGAATAAACTAAGATTGGCCTCTGCTATATAGGGTTCGTGCTTAGGGCAGGGGACGCTGATCCTTTGCTTCCCTTTGCTCCTACCCTGTAACACTATTTATTTTTTATGTACGTCTCCCTGAATATAGATGGTGCTTTAAATTTGCTATTAAAGTTTGGCGTATAAAATACTTTTTTATAAAATACTCTGTGTTGATGCGAATATTTAACGTCATTTTGAATTTTCATTTCCTTTTGGCATTTCGGTTGTGTATGAGTTAGTGGGCTCAATACATTTGCAGATAGTTAAGTTGAAGTTAAGTTATGTTGTAGTTGTTGGTGAGAGAACGTAGTTGAAGTTCAGTTGGTTGAGTGCGGGCCGATAGATCACAAACACATATGATTACTAAAATTTATAAGTTAAAAGTTAATGTTACACAGTTAAGGTTGTGATATTTCTTTCTCTCGAGTGTACGTGACCTCCGATCGATAGTTAAGTTAGCACTACTCGTAAAAAGGTAAATTAAAGGTATATAAATGATACGTAAATATTGCTAAGTAGACATTAGTGATACTTAGACAAGGAAGTTACCGAGAACACATAATCTTGAACTAGATCTTTAGCTAGGCCAGAGTAAAGCGGGTTGCTGAGAATGCAAAATATTAAACTAGATTACTATTGTCATGGCCACAGTAAAGTGTAGCGTCGACCACTCAAAATAATAGAAGAATGTATGGTTGTTGGCAACCCCAAAAGATATGACAAGGATACCAAAATAATAAGTTTAAGTGTAAGTTAAGGACAAGAAGAATAATTAAACTAGCAATAATCATATAAGTAGGTACGGTGAAACTGTACAGGTTGTCTTATCTGTCGTTGTGCCATAAAACTTTGTTTTTTTAATTTCCCAAATTTATTGATCCAAGTGCCTGATTATGTTACTATAGACAGAATAAACAAAGATTCTTGTGGGAATACGGGGATAAAATAGAGCCCTATGTTAGCCGTGAAAGCGTAACAACCAAGTAAGTCACTTTTTCATTTATAATACTTATAGTATTTAAGGAGGATAGGATAAGTAAATATCTGTGGAGTGTGGACTATCTTAATTGAGAAAATCTTGAGAGTTCTAGTTCCATGGTTTTTCCGCAAAGAAGGTGGCACAATGTGTTTTAAATCGTTAATCTGCAAAGAGATTTACACCTCTTTGTTAATCTGTGACAGGTTTAGAAGCAAAAACTGACCGCGATTCAGAATTTTTATCTAGTGTAAATTGTTCGGTTTTAAATAAATTTGTACATACTAAATTTAGTATTTTTCTTGCACTCGAAGTGTGTTTACAGTTTGCACCTCGAGACTTAAAGCCAACTTAATATACCCTCGGTTTCATTGAATCCCTCGCAAGGTCAGGAGTCAAACCACCTCTGGTATATTATGGCTTCGTTTAGTCCCTCGATATAAAAAATACCTACCTACTATTATGGCCTTATAGGCGAACTGGCAAGGGCATGGTGATACATCAAATTGTCTGAAAAGGCTGATTTACATGAATTCAGTACCAGTGGAGTCTAAAATCCTATCCACATAATATTAAATAGGTATTATATAGAGCAAAGTTTTTTTTATTTTTGTTTATGATAAATGAGCTCCAAAACTATTAAACCGGTATAAAAATTCTTTCACAAATAGAACGCTCTCCATAGTAGAAGTAGCATGGGCTTTCCTGCTAGAGGACTTACGCAGGTGAATTTTTTATAAAAGAGAAAGTAAATTTGTATGTACGTTTTCTCTCGCAAACCGGTAAAGCGATCTTAATCAATTTTGGTATAAAGATAGATTGGATCTTGGAGGAGCACATAGGTTCTATCCCAAAATAACACATATTTCCTAGAGCATGCATTAACCTAAAGATCACGCAAAGGTTACGAATACACTGCTAAGTAGTCATTCCATTTGGACAAGAATACTCAAAACAACAACGTAGGTAGCATCTGCCTACAGATGCTATTCAATACATTGAATATTGACATCGTGAGTGCCGGAACCGAAATTCTGTTCGGCGAGATACATCTGTCATCTCACGAAACAACGACGGATGGCAGTATCCGTAACTTTTTAATAATTCATTCTTAGAATGTCGAAATATGGGGTAGATTGTTTCTTGTTTCTTCTTTGTCGAGTAGATAAGTATAATGTCAATTCAACCCTGAATGCTTTCTTTTTTGTGCATAAATGTAATGAATCAGCAAGTTATTTTTAGAGCAACCATTTGGGTAATATGATGTACCTAGAGTAAATAAGTAGTAAGTAACAACTCTTTATTGTACACCAATAAAAATATACAACAAGTGATACAATGATAAAAAAAAGTCCAATTTCTAGCTTATCACTTAAGCTATTTCTTCCAGACAACCTTAGGATGGATGTAATTGAGATACCTCACAATACTATATTATTATTTGACATTTAATATTATTAAATAAGATTTCACTAGATATGTAGGTAAAATTAAAACCCGACTACGGAAAAATGTAGCCTCTGTCACTCAGATCATAATAGCGAATGAATTATGATCTAAATTAGATGAGGAGTGTAGGTGCCGTAGTCGGTTAAAAATAAGACAATTGCACTAGTAGACCTGCCACTAAAATTCCAACTAACAAATGAAGCCATAAACTTAAGTATCGCGTAAAGCCCTAACAACACGATATTGTTTGTACAAGCTTAGTTGAAATTCAGATAAGCCTGCAGATTAGTCCTCTGACACGACATAGCCATTATAATATAGGTATAATCGAGTGCCTCACACAATGCGAAGAATTAAAATTACTGAAGCGCAATGAGCAATCATAGGTAGATCAATTTGTAGAGTTGAAGTGGAAATAGGCAATTTCATTGGACAGCTAAAACAATGTGTAATATTTAAGTGTGTGGACAAAGATATTAAGCTAAGAAACTTCGATAGCGCGGTTTAGAACTTTACGTAACGAAAAATGACGTTACAAATCCATAGTATTATAGGCCAGCGATATTAATAAATGGTATTGTCTATATTTCAAATTCATTGTAAGGGTATAAATTTTGCAAGTCTACAAAGTTTCTTCAACTATTATCTTTGATTAAGCCTACAGCTATAGGCTGTAATATACGGATTTGGTCTATAATCAAGATAAATAATTTCTAACTGAATGTTGAAACATTTGAATAGACAATATCAGTACACAAACATTCAGCAAATATGTATACTCTTATATTTATTTTTGCTGTTGCAGCTACCTTAGTAATATAAAGAGCAATGAATAATATTCCAAGGTTGGGTGAAAAAAAAAAACTCACGTCTTTCATCCCCGAGGGGGTAGGCAGAGGTATTCCATTACTGGATATACCCACTTTTCACGAGATACATTGGACCCCTAAACTGATAAGTGGTGAACCCATCGCCGGACCGGGTCTATTTACACATGTCTCAGAAATAATTCTGAGACCTGCGGGTTTCCTCACGATGTTTTCCTTCACCGTCGAGCTAGTGATAAATATGTACGTAAGTTTTTGAAAAACTCATTGGTACATGCCAGGATTCGAAGCCGAGCCTCACTGATTTTCGGCCGGCTCTTTAACCATAAAGGCTATCACTGCTCTTTATTATATTATTTATTTTTGCTGTTACACCTACCTTAGTAATATAAAGAGCATGGAATAATATTCCAAGGTTATGTGAAATAGTGTTATAGGAACAACAATATGAAACAAAATCGATAATAAACATCAAAGCTGCTGGTTCCCATGGTTCTATAACCATTTAGCACTGAGTACAGTTATTTGAGAAAATATAGCCAAGAATTATAAAAGAAGTACCTACGATAATCAATTCTCGCAAAGAGAATGCATTACAGACTTACAAATTAAAAGCGGCCATTTTGGGAAGTTGTCTTTATGTACCTAAGTGCATTTTAAATTGTGGTCATTTTCAAATGTTGTCATAATGGGAACTCGACCAACTGACACAAAAATAAAAAGCGGACATTTTGGGAAGTGGTCTTTATGTACCTAAAGGAACACACCGCCACAGACATCATCACTCCCCCACCCACAAAACATTTTAGTTTTAATTTTTTTAGATAATTTACTTCGTACTTTAGCATATGATCCTCTGTTAAGTATACTGTACTGTACCACTTCTATACTTTCGTTATTAATCCTAGTTCTTAATCTAAGTATATTTATTATAGGTATTATCTTTATTTTCACCAAAATGTCTGCACGTATTTGTAAGTAAACTCGTGTAGACGAGTGGTGATTACTGTTACTAATTAAATATTTTTCATACCACAATACAATTTAAAGAGGTTTATCTACCTACCCATAAAATAAAACAACTTGATAAAAACTTTTGAAAAGAATTTTCTTCTGTATGTAGTAATCATTCGTATAATGATAAACTGACTGACTGATTGGTGATGTATCAACGCACAGCCTAAACCGCAGGGTCTAGAAGCATGAAATTTTGCACATAGACAGCTTATACAGTGTAGGCATCCACTATAAGAAGTATTTTTCAAAATTCAACCAATAAGGGGCTGAAATAAACGTGCGCGAGCGAAGCCGCGGGTAAAAGCTAGTAGCCTTATATAACTGACATTACATTGAAATTAGGTGCCTGTCATGCTTTCCACCAAGTCACAAGTGAAATGACCTTCTATATTCTTAACATTTTATTGTTATCAATTTGATTGATTGCTTTTCTGTAAAATAATTTGTGCGTGACTGAAGGTCAAAATAAACGTCTATCTATCAATCTATCTTGGACACTCTGTAACATAAAGTGGCTGTTCTGTGGTACAATAGCTACACAATTTAAATTACTAAGGCTGAAGAAGCAAATTTCAAAATTTGTGGTTCCCTAGAGGCTCGAAATTAATTAAGAAGTCTGATCTTTCAACGACCCGTGTCCCTTTATTCAAAGATTCAAGATATTAATTCGTTTCTCAAAGTAATTAAGACGAAATTTCGAGTTTATGTGATAGTAAATATTTTTTCGGCATTTTATTGTACGTATTGCAAAATATTATGTCCCGTATGAATTTGAGTGTTATTAATAAGTTTTGTGAATATTGACTCTGTGTATATTTTTATTTGTTGTATTTGTGTACTATTGATTTATATGATATTCAAGATAGCAATAAACGTATCTAATTTAATATTACTTAGCAAACACAACAGTATAGTGTGCTTTATATTTTATAACATATATTTTTTAAGTAAGATAAATGTAATGCCTTAGATGTACTCTGTAAGTTACATTTATATATAAAATAAAATAAATAATAAATAAATAAATAAATAAATAAAATAAATCAATGAAAAATCATGTTCAACCAACAAAGAGCCTTAGTCGTACGTAAATAAAATTAATTTTAAATCATATTTATTAGTAAGACCTAACGAGCTGGTTTTTTTCACGGTACTGCATTTAGTACCAGCAAGTCGTCGGTGGATATAGGTTGCTATTTACATTCATCCAATCTCCATGGACGAGTTTAGAGTCCCTTGTTGTTATACTATTGACATTTATCTACACTATATCTATAATAATATTATAAAGAGGAAAGATTTGTATTTTTGTATGTTTGTTACGAATAAACTCAAAAACTACTAAACCGATATTAAAAATTTTTTCACCATTGGAAAGCTAGAAGATTTCTGAGTATGATAGGCTATATTTTATTCCCGTATTCCCACGGGAACGGGAACAACGCAGGTGAAACCGCGCAGAACCGCTAGTATTATTATAAAGAGGAAGGATTTGTATTTTTGTATTCTTGTATCTTTGTAACGAATCAAGTCAAAAACGACTGGACTGATTTTAAAAATCCTTTCACCAATGGAAAGCAACATTATCAGGGAGTAACATAGGCTATTTCTTTGTTACTAATATCTACACTAATAAAATAAAAGAGGACAGATTTGTATTTGTGTACCGTATAAACTGAAAAACTACTGAACTAATTTCAAAAATTCTTTCACCAATGGAAGCCTTTTTTTTCTGAGAGTAATATATAATATATATATAATCTCACGCCTTTCATCCCCGAGGGGGTAGGCAGAGGTATTCCATTACTGGATATACCCACATTTCACGAGATACATTGGACCCCTAAACGTGATAGGTGGTGAGCCCATCGCCGGACCGGGTCTATTTACACATGTCTCAGAATTAATTCTGAGACCTGCGGGTTTCCTCACGATGTTTTCCTTCACCGTCGAGCTAGTGATAAATATGTACGTAAGTTTTGAAAAACTCATTGGTACATGCCAGGATTCGAACCCGAGCCTCACTGATTTTCGGCCGGCTCTTTAACCGTCCAGGCTATCACTGCTCTACTCTGCTCTGAGAGTAACATGGGCTATAATGGTTTATCTACAGAAATAAAGTTCTTATATAGTTTTGTGATACCGCTTATAGGACCCTGTGGTTTCGTTTACGGAATACCTGTCTGGCTTAAGCCCAGATGCCGGCTCGGTGGCACAGGCTAGCGACATTCCCGGGATTACTCGACCTAGTGGAATTTACAGCCGCAAACACCAGGCACTAATCCAGGTTGTGGTCCAATAATTTAGTCTAGTTATATTTGTTTTGCCGCTCATGCTCTTGGACTTTGAAATTCTACCCAGTCTGACAAAATCGAATAAGTTTTATAACTCGAGTAACAGGTGCCCAGCGGCGTTGCCCGCGCGTATCCTGTTTATTCCCGTGCTGGGAATTAGGAAATTAGGTAAATATAAATATAAAAAGGGATTTTCACTTAAGATTTAGTGAAAATCCCTTTTTATATTTATATACCTAGATATTTTTTTGAGGGATTGCATTCTGTAGTGATCAGTATTATTATTATTGACTAAGTAGTTGAACTGTAACTAAATATGAAATAAATTGTGGGACACAATTCACACACGGTTACTTAGTCCCAAACTAGGCCCGGAGCGGGAATCAAACCCGCGACCTCCGACTCAGAAGGCAGGGTCACTACAAACTGAGCCAATAAACCCGTCTATAAAAGCGAACGCCACTGAATCCATCTCCGAGGCAAGCTTATGTTCAATGCTATTATACAGGCTTTGTCATGGCGGTGTTCAGTAACAAGGTACAAATATACGGAGCCACGCAGACTAAAGCTTGAACAATACTGGTGTTTCCTCACAGTGATTTTCGTCGCCAAACTAATAAACAGATGCATAAATCTTGCACAATGCATTCGGGACAATCCCATTTTGGGTTTATAAATGCATCGTAGCGTTTAAGATATATGTTCTTTTTGATTGATCAATAAAATTATCATGTATAAATACATTATATTATGTATAAATAAATAATGTATAAATGCATTATACATTATATGTATAAATACATTATCATTTTTCATTTTCTCATTTCTGTAGGTACCTAATTAGGAATTACTCGTATAAAAGTCAATAGTCTAACGACAAGGCACACTAAACTCGTCCATGGAGATTGGCTAAATCTAAACAGAAGCTCATCTCCAACGACGAGTTGCTAGTTGACGTTGTCGTTGAGTTAGAGGAGTTGCGAGAAATAAAAGAATTAACTCCTATCAAAAAACACATCATCAACTACAAACGTAGATTCATATTTCTAATGTAGGTAAGTTTTCAGATACAGACCAGGTACACAAAAAGAAAGGTGGGTAGCTACAGCGGATATTAGGTACTAGGAGAAAGTAAATATATACTGTTAGCAACGGCAATGTTTTGAAATTGAATCCATGAGTACTACAGTCAATGGATATACTTTATCAGAGATCAAAGATGATTTGACCAATAAATTATAATGAGTCGAATAATCATAATATACCTCCGTCCCAAAAAACAATGAACACACAAATATAAAACAGCAGACACACCACCTATTGTTAAAGTAAGAGTATCATTAAAGTAATCTGCTTCAAAATTAACAACTGCAACAAACAATTAAGTTAAACTTAAACAGTTTCAAAAGATTAATACTAAAAGTTTTCTACTCAAACATCATGTTGTTATGAACTGCTACTCTGTACAACACTGTTTCCAGAACTTCGGTACACAAAAACTAACGCAGAATTATTCTCAACTGAATAAGAATAGTTTTGTTGAGACTGGAGGACGCGGTGAGGCATGTTTGAAACAAATTCTACACCACCAAAATGCAATAAAAAGAGATGCCATCTGCATATTCGGATGCATATTGTGTTTGTTGAAAGCATTGGAATATACACAACAAAAACAAGTTATTTCCCAATTATGAACCTTGTGAATTCGTACCTGAAGGTCTGTAATTCTCTTGTCTTTGGAGAACTAGGCTAATCCTTTCGAGAGAAGTCTGCCAGATTTATTGCGGTCACCTGAACCCTAGATTGAGAGGTAAGATAACCGGATTTGTTTTGCATTTTCAAGGTCCTCATATATGAAGGAGTAAAGAATACTAGTTGTATTTACGGGAAACTTAATATACAATATGTAACAGAATAAGCGCAATTCCTGAAATTAGTTTGTTCAGTATCAACTACTTAATCGATTTCAGCTATTTTTAATATGTGTCAAATTTTTCCGAAAAATTATTTATCATAGCTGAATTTAGTGCTTTCTATGGAAATCGTGCTATTATTGATCGATATTTAAGAAAATTTGTTAGACAAAACTAAATTTCGATCGCAGCATATATTTTTTATATTAATATACTAATTGGGGTGTATGAGGAATGCGCTTTTTCTGTAAAGCGTTGTATATGTCTATGAACCTACAAGAAATATCAAAACATTTCTACTACCAAGCCGTTTTAACAACAAGGTCATGTAAAAAACAGGACTTAGTGTAAAAGGCACCTACAAGGCTCAACATTTTTTTAAATTTATTTAAATACATTTATAATATAAGGTGACCCGGGGCTATTGTAACTAAACAACAAAAAGATGTATCTTTGAGTTGTTATAATTTTATCATTTTATATCTTACAGTAATATTTTGCGAATAAATCTCTCACACGTTTATCTGACTTTTCAGATTAATAATAGAAACTAGCAAAAAACTTTTAGGTTAGCGGTGAAATAGCTGAAAATTAAAAAGTGACGAAAGCTACAATAGCCCCACTCCAGGGGCTATTGTATCTATCGCTTTTAAATCTTTTGTGGTAAGAGCTACAATTGTCTAGCCGAGTTGCTGAATTTCATTTTGTAATTATTTAAATGATTTTGAATCTTAGGTATCTAATAATAGGGTGTAATATGCTATAAAATTATTTTGAATATGAAAACGGGGCTATTGTAGCTTTTTACTGCTAAGATAGTGTTGGGATGTAGTGATTGTGTAATGTCGATATTTTCAGAGTATTTTTTCAGATTAGGTTTGTAGTGACGAACCATCTAAAAATAAATAAATAGGTTAATAACAATTAAATTAAATAAAACAAGTATCTAAGGGAAGCTCCCATACAACAGACATGATTGTTTTGCCGTTTTTATAAAAAATCATTTTGTCATCAATCATCAAATGCTCTATGGGAGCCCCCCTTAAATATTTGTTTTATTTTAATTATATATTTATTTTTAAAGTGAATATATAACTTAATATAATATTCTGTGAATATTTCAAGCGTATACCTGTTGCCGTTGTCTATATCGAGCAAAAACGAGCAAAAGAATCACTTTTGTTGTATAGGAGCTCCCTTAAATATTTATTTTATTCTGTTTTTTAGTATTTGTTGTTATAGCGCAATAGAAATACATCATCTGTGAAAATTTTAACTGTCTAACTATCACGGTTCATGAGATACAGCCCGTTATCAATATCGAGCAAAAACGACGTTTTATGTATGGGAGCCCCTTAAATATTTATTTCATTCTGTTTTTTAGCATTTGTTTTTATAGCGGCAACAGAAATACATCATCTGTCAAAATTTCAACTGTCTAACTATAACTGTTCATGAGATATAGCCTGGTGACTGACAGACATACAGCCAGCAGAGTCTTAGTAATAGGTAATAGGGTCCCGTTTTTTACCCTTTGAGTACGGAACCCTAAAAAAAAACTTTTGAATTTATAATATTAAGGGGATTATGAATAAGTATATAATATTATAGACAATTATTCACATCTGCTTTTTAAAATTACGATACGAATGCATTTTTATAATACAAAATTGAATACCGACAATTTCTGTAAACTTGAAACATCACTAGTAAATTTTTACTCTATACTAAAATGGAGGGGGCTATTGTATCTAACCTCTAGGTACATTTACCCCGCAACAGAATTTAGGTGAGGCTAATGTATCTACGTGAATAAATCCAGATAATAACAACACAGGATAGATAAATAATCTCAGTTTTAAAAGTACGTTTCACTATATAACTACTTACTGTAAATTTTCAACGGAAAACCACTGCAAAGTATTTTTTTCAGAATAAAATCGGAAGACAGTCTTCTGGCAAACACAACGTAAAATGGCCGAAAAAGAACATGGCGTTGTAAGGACGCCAACCGGCGGCTCAGTGGCGCCACCTCAGATAAGACCAATAAATTTTTTGTTCCTCCATCAGTTTATAAATGTCTCAATACACAAATATCTATAGGAAATGAGTTAATAAGAATAGATACAATATCCCCCCAGCTGCAATAGCCCCGGGTCACCTTACAGGGTGTTACTTAATTCTAACATCGCCAAACTTTTACGTTTGATGGCGACATTCAAATTATGACTCTTATGATAAATACAAATTCACCAACACTTTATTTATTAAAATCTTTCAACGATTTAGGGTCACAGCACACATATCAACTCGGAAAGGGATCGGCACCGTATCGCCTTTCGCCTCGCCGTCAACCAGGCGTCAACCTAACGTATGCATGTAACCAAAGCGTAGCAGCGGCTCCTGTACGTCAACTCGGCTACGGCTAGGCGTCACCGCGCTTACGCCTCGCCGACCGCTGGCTGACCGGGTTGGCACCGAATTGTCACCAAATCGACGAAGAGCCGTGAGCTCGCGTACGGAGAGACGTAAGCGGGGGGACAGCGAGCCGTAAGCGCGGGAACTGCAAGTTGACCACTCACCGCATCGCGGTTCGGAGCCTGTTCCGAGGCGAGGCGATTACGTTACGTTTCCAATTAGTGTGCGTTGCAATAGGGAGTTTCATACAAACAATACTGAACGGCTCGAGGCGATACGGTGACGATCCCTTTCCGAGTTGATAAGTGTGCTGTGACCTTTAGGCTACTCGCAGGTGACAAGAAATACATAGGTACATACGAAAGATATTACTCTCCTTCTCGTTCTCTTATTTTTATCACGAACAGTCTTACTAATGGATAGTCTAGGAGCGTCGAAATAAAAATTTACGCTCGTAGGTATATAGGTATACGATGTCCCGAATAAAAATGTCCAGATACCTATTGTTTTACGATTTTTTAAATCAGGCCTTAAGTGCATAGCTATAAAACGAGCTCTAAACTTGGTGTGACCGGTTTTCTTTATTAGGTTAAAACGAAAACGCTAAAACACACAAATATAAAACTGAACTGAGTTTATAAAGCCAGTACTTAGATGCTAGTAGGTACGTAGGAGAGTATTATAGTAATCCTAGCTTCCAATTCGAATTAACCAACTCGACGCTATGCAAGGCTATTAATCATAATTTATTATTGTAAATCATATTTACTAGTAAGACATGAGATTAAAAAGAGCTGCCCTTGCGTTTCTTGCTGGTTCTTCTTGGAGTACTGCATTTGGAAGCAACTCGTAGGTGGAGATGGGCTGCTGTTTACATTTACCCAATCTTCATGGACGTGTTTAGAGTGCCTTGTTATTAAACTATTGACGTTTCTAAGTGTACCTTTGGTACCCTCAGAAAATCAATGATTTTTGACTTTGAATGTAGCATCCGCTAATAGTTTTTACACGATCCTCGGATATTGTATCTGCAGTGATTTTGTCATAAAAATAAAATGCACACGCTGTATCCCCGAGGGGGTCGGCAAAGGTACTTAATTAATTCCTTTAAATACCCACTTATGTATATTCGAACCCCAAAACGCGACAAAAGGTGGGTCCATCGCTGGACTAGGGTTCTATTACACATGCCCGCGTATTTGATAGATAAATAATGGTTACATTAGTCAACACAACCCAGTATAACTGGACTCTAGCACTGCCTCAAGCCACTTTATACAATCTGACAACATGAAGATAGTTGGTAGTTTTCTATTTATCCACGAAGTAAACTGCGGGCGTATTCACGGAGATTCGATACTCGATATCGGAAAATCTGTCGAATCCTTATGTCAAATATGACATCTGTGCATAGCCCATCTCGAAACCTTTCGACAGATTTTCCGATTCCGAGTCGAATATCGAGTATCGAATCTCTGTGAATACGCCCGCTGCAGACGTATTCACAGAGACTCGATACCGTTTCCGTTCGATTCGAGTCGAATCTACTGACATCGGAAACGAATCTATCGAGATGGGCTGATGTTGGTATCGAAAACTAATGTCTTATGTGACACCAACTGTCATGACATTAGTTTTCAATACCAACATCCGCCCATCTCGATAGATTCGTTTCCGATGTCGTAGATTCGACTCGAATCGAACGGAAACAGTATCAAGTCTCTGTGAATACGTCTGCTGGTCACCCATTCATTATAGATTGTACGTACTGGAGTTGACAGACCTGCATTGCAGTTGGTTTAACTATTCCACCAGCTTTTACCACTGCAGAATGTCTGTCGTAAACTTCATAATATGTCGCCAATAACCCCGTTGGCTAAAGAGACATGCTTGTTTAAAAACAAGTACCTCTAGAGCGACGATCTCTCTTAGCCGTATAATGATAAGCACCTCATAAAAAGGCACGTTCAAAACAAGAATTTTGGATTACAGCTGTTCTATATTTGACGGCCTTTTGGCTCAGTTGGTAGTGACAATGCCTTTTGAACCAAAAGTCGCGGTTCGATCCCCGCCTGGGGCCAAAATTTGTGTGCATGAACATGTCTGTTGGCTTCGTGTCTGGGTGTTTAATATTTATTTAAGTATATTTATCAGTTGTTTACTACCCATAGTAAAGACTCTGCCTAGTTTAGGACTGAATAACCGTGTGTGAATTGTGTCCCACAAATTATTATTATTATGTACTTACTTCTTTTTTTATTTCAATAAAGATTGCACCGTTTGCAACTAATTTTAATAGAACTAAACACAAATTCTACACGAGCAGAAGATAGCGCTAGAAAATATGCTATATCTAGAATATACCTATATATAACATTATATTTGAAAGGAAACGCGTTCTATATGGAAATCTCAAGACAAAGCCTTTCTATTAACGTTAAATACATATGGTGAACAAGAGTCGCTTGAAATTTATAGTGCTTGCTAAGAGAAAACTAGAGCAAGACCAAATAACTGATACAATACAATAACTCTTTATTGTACACCAAAAACAACACAATATGGATTAACCAACCTTAACTAAAGTACAATGGGCGGTCTGATACGTAGTCTTAAATAATTTATATTTATAATTTAATAGCGTTTCTAGAAATAGTAAAGTATGAAAATCGTGCAACGAAACACATATACAGGGGTGTTGTGAATGGGCGAGTCGGTAGAGGACGACCTAGGTGTACCCACATCGACCAGATCGGCGATGTAATGATGTATTAAGGAAAAGTCAGATAAAGAGACCGACACCGACGAGCACGCATGAGTCGTTTGATGGATGTGGAGGAAGCACGAGAGATCTGCCAGGTTCATAGCAAGTTGTAGTCTGTTGTATCTGGCTACCCCAATAGGAAATAAGCGTAAAATTATGTATGTATGTATGTAAAATGCTATTTTTGCGATTTTCCTAGTAAGGTTAAAATATTTCACAATGCACTTTGATCAAAAGTTAATAAATTAATTAAGAGTAAGTACACACAGCAGCTGAAAGTTGAGCCTTATTTAGATTTTAGTTTCAAGGTATAAATAAGGTATAAACATTATAAATGTATAAATAATAAAGATATAAATTTTATAAATGCGAAAGTGACTTTATTTGTACGTTTGTTACGCTTTCACGCCTAAACCACGAAACCGATTTTAAAAAATATTGGAAAAATGGAAAGTTACATTATCAGGGAGTAGCGCTATATTTTATCCACTTATTCCCAAGGGAAGGGGAACTAGTCCAGTGTTTTGTTCTGGTTCCTGAGAGTTCCCTCACGATATTTTCCTTTACAGTCGAGCTAGGGTAGCTACGTAATTAAGAACTCATAGGCACATGCCCTCATCAGAAGACGCGGGTCACTACCAAGGCTATCACAAGTATGGTTAGTACTACATTAGGTGTGTCGTGGCGCTATCTATTTCATACATTTACTAGGGTTAGAAAGAGAAAGACACTTTCACCCTGATACACCACGCGGATCAAGTGTAGTTCTTTTACCATACTAAATGTATGAGACTGACAGGCTGCTAGCTCGACACTATACTCCTCAAAGGTATTTTTAGCTTTACTTTCAGTGCAAAATCGATACTAACCTTCGATAGTCAACAAAACAAAGACAAGTCGACAACTTTGAATATCAAAAGGCCCTACTGTCATTGGAATTCGCACACATATGTCTTTGAAGTCACTTTGTCACTCTGACGTGACGTCACTTCACTGTTGTGAGACTTCCTAGCTCCAAATAAATATGAACAGCGTTCCTCTTGACGTTGACTGACGTAGGGTTTTAACGAATTTTACTCAAAAGCAACGAATTTTCTGGTAGGTAGAGTTTAAATTTGTTTGTTTATTCTCATGCTGTGTTGGGGCGTTAACGTAGGTAATTAGGTTAGGTATAAAATCACTCTAATAGTACAGTACATTATTTGCAATGTTTTTAATTCCTTGAAGTATTTCTTTGTGCGTTTTTCTTTTAATTTTGTATTTTCCTTTTACAGCTCCTAAAAAATCTAACATCCGCAACTGAAACTATTAGAAACTAAATCGAAAAGGACCTTAAACGATATCTCTGTAGCAAATATTAATTTTATTTCATTTTATTGTATTCTCTGTTTTTTAAATGAATAAAAAGTTTCTTTCTTTCTTTCTTTCTTTTTTTCAATATTCTTATATCCTTATCCATATCCAATTCGGTAATTCTGAGGCATGTGTAACAGACCCGGTCCGGCAATGGGCTCACCTCCTATCAAGTTTAGAGATCCAAACAATATACTGGTGAACCGAGATTTGTTTCCAGAAATGGAATACTAATGCTTACCCCCTCAGGGAGAGGCGTGAGATTTTTTTCTGATCCACTTTCGATATGACGTAGGGAACCCATACCTACACTGAGTGTGAGAGGGCGTGGAATACAAAAGGGGAAGCGGGGGTAAGGAGGGTGCATGACGTCAGAGATAAAGCCTGCGGGTATGGCGGGAGAAACAGGTGCGTTCATTAAAACTCGTTTTATTTTCGTATATTTCAAAATAAATAGTACTAAGAGAATTTGTTACGCAAAATACGTGGGAAGGCATTCGCTATTTTTGGCTTTTGTTTTCTTGTATTGAACCCGGCCAGAATTAGTAAGCCATTTTTTGTTTAATGAAAGCTTAAAATACTCGTAATACTTATATAAACCTGTCTACAGTTAGGGGTCGCAACTTTTGAACCAACCTTTTGATAAATAGGCATGACTTTTCTTGTGTATTTAAACTATTGAATAATATTTAAAACTTTAAAAATAAAATCCCAGGTTTCTATTCCCTAGGGAGACAGTAGAGTTATTTAATTCCTGGAAATACCTACTTTTCTCCGTGTATTGTAAAATTATGAAGAGAAGACCTAAAGTAGTTTTTTTCCTGAATCAAAAGGGGAATTGATTTAAAGGGTTTAATTTAAAATTAAATTTAAAATTAAACCTAAATCTATGTCCTTAAATTAATCGATGTTGAATAGAATTATCATAAATGTGTCAAACAATTTTTAAAATTAAAATAAAATATATTAGATAAAATATTTAAACAATTAGCTTGTAACTGAAAACCAAAGATATTGTATGTATACAATATCTCTCTAAAGAGGTAGAGACACTTTTTCTTTAAACATCTTTGGTCAACATGTTTAGGTACGCTGAAAGATTGTCACACATTGACATCGGCCAGTCTTTTTTGGACTCGTCGCGTCAGATAAAGTTTACGGACAGTAACAAATGACGATCGAAATACCTTTCAGAAAAAAACTCACCAAACGCTTCAAAGGATTTCAAACGAAACACAGACATCCCTGTGGTCTATAAAGTTTTTTTAAATCTGTATACTCGATAGGTGCACCAGGGTTGTAGCTAGGATCTCGCCAGATGGGAGGCGCAACCCTCAGAGGGGACCATGTTGCCAGCGGCGCAAAATTAAAATTTTGCCTGATGCTCAAAATTTTAGTCTTTCCAGGGGCACAAAATTCAAATCTTTCTAGGGGCACAAAATTCAGATCTTTCCAGAGGCACAAAACTCAAATCTTGCCAGGGGGCAAAATGCAAGTCTTTCCAGGGGCACAAAATTCAAATCTTTCCAGGGGCACAAAATGCAAGTCTGTCCAGGGGCACAAAATTCAAATTTTGCCAGCACGCTCAATACCCTAGCTGCAACCAAGAGCTACGGTACATGACGTCTATCGGATCATATTTTATATCCAGTTTTCGTAAATACTTAAATTTTATTGGAAAACTCTTTGATCTTCGTAAACTTTATTTAATCCGGCATTACCCGAGAATCCGGCGTCGAAAATGGACCATCGAGAATTCGTAAACAAATTTCTGATACATCAAAGATGTTACCGATAGAAAGTTGTTATTTAAAAATAGTATGTTTCATCGAGTATTTTATTGAGATTGAGAAATCTGTTGACGGTATTAGACGGATATATAGTTCAAAGAGAATACTTACTGAATGGAATCGATAGATAAAATACAAGAGTAATGTATCAAAGTATATTTTTTCCTCAACACAGGATTAAAGAAATCTATCTACATAATATGTTAAAGAAGAAACTGATTGACTGATCTATCAACTGGGCTTAGAAGCATCAATTTATGAAAAAAGAATCTTTACATGACGGCAGTGAGCACTAAGAAGGAAGTTTCGGAAATTCCTACGAGAACGGGTATAAACAGGACTCTCGCGGCAACGCCGTCAGTAATCTCATAACTATTTCCCATTGAGGATGCAGAGACAATAGACTTCCGCTACGAACCCGGCAAATCTCTCGAGCTTGATTCGTGAATGCTCGTAAGTTCTCATCTGGTTTTTCAATGGATCGACGATGTGGTCGATGTAAGTTTCTATGTATTATTATCTATAATAATAAAATAATAATAATTCATATATTTGTCAACAAAATACAGCATAACAATGTACAAGAAGTAAGAGCAAAGCGATAGTCAGCTACTTCTGCACTACGCACGTGTATCGCAGAGGCCAATCTTTGTCTATTCTGTCTTAATTATTAAAAAATAACAAACAATGCTAAAAACCAATTTGCCACAGACTGCGACAGTTCAGATGTACAAGGTGTCATAGAAAACAAAGCACTTATAAACGCTGGTTAATCAACCTCACAGACGATTTTAAACCAGCATGCCTACTAAATTGGACAACATAAGAAAATTTAAAAATTCAGAGATAAAAATCCTCCTCTTCATAAAAATTGCGCTGAGCAGTGAACGCTGTGTCAAAATGTTAGGAGACAAAGCACAGAGGCAAGAGTCGACGACATTTTACCGCAGCTCTTATGTTCGCTACACAAGTGTTTTTTTACTTATATTTATGTTATGTTTTGTTGTGTTTGCTATATCTATAGTATAGGTGTGTGGCTGCGTCCCCCATTGAATAGATCAGTGTGACAATACCCGCGGTCAGATTCACCCTATATCCCTAGCTCTTCCTAACTCGTACGCTTAACAAGTATTATAAGTAAATTCATTTCTACGAACAACTGCGCTATAAATAAATTTGTTTGAACATTCTGCATCACAATGATCTACACGAAAACCTGAATAATGAGCCTCTAAGTTTCAGCCTCGATACTTAACAAGGATATCAATCAATATAAAAGGTGGAACAGACCGCGCCTTTCAACGTCAAATTAATCGCTCCAAGTTTTAATATTTTGGCGGGAACTAGGCTTCCATTACCGCCATTTTGTAGAAAGGTTAGAATCATGGAGATAAAAAAGTACTTTGGGAGATTTTACTACGAAATTTAAAGTAAACATTAAACGTAATGTGGGTTTAAAAATACATAATTTATAGAACTTGTTTCTATGACCTTTAACCTTGACCAATATTTGTGTGCAAATGTACCTATTAATAAACCTTATATTATTAGAAATATTCTAAAATTTAAAGAAAATTGCAGTTGAGTTACTACAAGAAACCTTCACGACCATAACATAGAAACTCTAAAGAGTAAAAAACCGGCTTCAAGTTATATGGTTTTCTCAAGGACGCCATTGTAGACCAAATTGAAATGGGATCATACAGGAAGCACCGGCTTTCAAAAAAAAAAGAGCTTTCAAATAAAAAGAGAAAAATCTTAAAAGTTCTAAGGTAATAAACATAAAAAAGCATACAGTCGAATTGATAACCTCCTCTTGAAAATAGGTGTCAAAATTTGCTAAACTAATCTAATCCTTTTAGTAAATTCAAAAACCTACTACAATCGATATTTGGCGGCACATAGGATCTGAATTTATTTCGAAAACTCATGAGCACTTAAGAAAATTCATCTACTCCATTATGTTTCGTGCTGCCAACAACACATAATGCTCTCAAACTTTCAGAAATAAATAAAACGACGCTCAGCAATAACCAATAATACGGACTCCTCTAGCAAAATCCAGTTTTCTTCTGCCACGCTTCAGACAATTTACTAAAATGGCGGATGACTGGCAGTTTTCATACAGCCTGATTTATAGAGCCATTCGCTACGGAACATTCTACCTTTGTGCTTAATTTCTTCGAAAGACCGACAAAGGTGTATATGCATAAGCTATTGAAGAAATGAGGGTCCGTGGGCTGCAAAGGCAAAGGATCATAACCCAGTAACATGAATATCGTCGAATATTCTTATGAATAGGTTATAGCCCTTTGTAAAGGAGTCGTGGTTTTCTTTTATGAGTGTAATCTGGCCTTTACTGTATCTACAAGGTCTGACAAAAGTAGCTCCATTATATAATATTACTAGCGACGCGACCCGGCTTCGCACGGGTGCAATACTAATACTAAAACCTTCCTCTTGAATCAATCTATCTATTAAGAAAAACCGCATCAAAATCCGTTGCGTAGTTTTAAAGATTTAAGCATACATAAGGACATAGGGATATAGGGACAGAGAAAGCGACTTTGTTTCATACTATGTAGTGAAGAGGTGCATCTTAAACAAAACCTTTTATTGGGACTCTACCTATGAAATTTTACCTAATTGTGTTAGACATTTTATAAGATACCATATTTTATTAGAAGCATAAATCGTAATAGCGAGTACTCTCTTTGCTTCGGCTTATATTATGATACACAAAAGCCTTCCTCGTTTATTACTCTTTCTATTACAGAAAACATCAAAATGCGTTGCGTGGTTTAGGAGGAGTTAGCGGATATATTGACAGACTAGCAGCGCCCCTCGGTTTCACCCCCGTAGTTCCCGTTCCCGTGGGAATACGGGGATAAGTGTCCTGTAAAGGTAATTTATGTTGTAAATAAAATAAATAAAAATAAAATAAATAAAAATAAAGTGTAAGCTATATAACTGTAAAGTTTTATCAAAATCCGTTCAATAGTTTTTGCGTGAAAGCGGAACCAACATCCATCCATACATCCATACGTCCATCCATACAAACTATCGCATTTATAATATTAGTGGGATAGGATAGGATAGACGCAGAAAGCGACTTTATTTCGTACTATGTAACTATGAACGTTGCAATAACACTTAGTGTCACAGAGTTATGCTTCAAGGAACGGAAGTCTATCGTTAGAGCGATGCTAGGTTCAATTTATAATGATGCAGAGGCCAAGTGCTCCAAAGAGACGTGTATTCACACTCTAAAGTATTCTATAGAATATTAAACTCTATGTCCACTGCGTAATGTGGAAATTTGTGCGCAGAAAAGTAACAGATGCGCGTTGCGTCGTCTTTATATGGCCGGAACCACGTCTTTTTATTTGCTACTCTAAGTAGTGAAAATAGAGTTTAATATACCATTGACTGTAAATATAGTTCGCTTTGTTCCGACTTTGCATCAATGCAAATCTTTTATCACTCTGACTCACGCCGTGATGTGTAAATCGCGTAACCTCATTAGTAGACAGGTAATTAGGGAGCCATAGATAATAAAAAAGACCGTATATTATTCTACACTCAAATTCACATTAACGACACAAACCATCAACATCGCGTTGTATTGCTTATTTATTGATCGTTAGCTTTTAGTTGTGAATAATTGATTTAATCGCAGTGGTTCACTCGCAGCTCTAACATTGGATTTCTCAGTAATTAGTAGTTTATTTCTGGAAATGGTAATTTCATAAATGACAAATGCGATCGGCTAGAAAACCAATCAACAAATTAGTATAGTGATGTATCCAGATACGGGAAAATAGATTCTAATTAATTGTTGTCTGAGGGTATGCGATGATTAATGTGCGCAATGTCACAAAAGAACAAACACGCATCATAAAAAAACAAACTTGCGATATTTAAGTTTTGTTACGTAAAAAAACATCTCTTAGCATCGCAACCCGTAACATCAGAAAAACTTTAAATTATCCGACGTTTTATTAGCAGCGCTAAAAAACTTTAAATGATGTTAAACTTTGCAACCCCAGTCCAATGCAGCTGTGACTACTGAACCCGGTCGGCTAACACAACAAAGCTAATAAGTGCTACCAACATAACCAACACGGAAATGACCTCGCTCCACTGACACGCGCGAATCAATCAATCGCAAAAACATACCCGGCGCTATTTCATCAGTATAATATGAGCGGTTTTTGAATAATTTATTTTCAAATAAATGCTCGATATCACATGAAAATTAATTTATATTCCGGTGATTTGTGGTGCTATTTTGTACAAATACTATACCTAAGTCAGTAGGTACATAATATCTGTGTCACTTACTGCATAATATTTTTATTTATTCACAGGTCAATTAACAAAAATTTTAATTGTACGACCAGCTTTTGAAAATAAAGATTTTTGTATTTTTTGTATTGTATTTTTAATTATGTATAAAATGCCTGTTGTTATTTGATTGTTATCTTTATATCTGTTTATTATTTACAAGCGGATGCCAAGCGGCGTTGCCCGCGCGGATTCAGTTTATTCCGCTTCCCGTGGGAATTTCCAAAAATCCCTTCATACCGGTTTCCTACGACGTATAAGACACCTACATAACATTTTTCAAGTTTCTAGGTGTTATCGTTTCGGAGTAGTACTTATTTCTCTTTTTACCCAGTTTTTATATTTTCCCGTGGGAATGAGATATTTTCCTGGAATAAAAAGTACCCTAGATGTTGACCCGAGTACTCAGTTATCTCCATACCAAATTTCATCAAAATCCGTTCAGTAGTTTTTGAGTGATGCGTGCACAACCAGACAGACAGACAAAAATTTCAAAAATTGGTGTTTCGGTATCTATATCGATAACTATATACACTACTGTTAAAATTTTCAAAAAATATTTCATGTACAGACAGGGCCCCGTTAGAGTTTTATTATATGTATAGATTTAATTTAATTAAAGCATACAATTTAGTTAACGCTACATGCATTACCCCACAAAACTGTGTCAACAGTTTGACTGTGGGATCGGCAGTCTCTCTTTATATATCGTTTTTTGTAATTATATTAACAATGACTAGATGTCGGTGCGCGAGGCCGCAAGCGGCCACGCGTGTCTCTGTGGGGTCTTATTTTGTCAGAAAAATAAAGTATAATTTTGGGCGGGCATCTTGTTCTAGCCGTTTTAAGTCGAAAATAATAAAATTTTGTGAAATATTACTTTTCATGGCAACACTGTTTACTGAGACCCACAATCGCTCCATACAAGTCAACTTTCCAAAGTGTTGCCAACTGGCTAAAAATGCCGATTCAGATTAAGAAAATAGAAATTTTTCAGTAAAACAGAAATTACGGGGCGGCCATCTTTTTTTTTCTATTTTTCGGGATTTTCTAGTAAACTACAGGATATACCCTATGCGATGACATCAAACATATCCCTGTAGCATAGGAGTTGAAATGACGTTCAATAAGTGGACTTGTAAGTTCCTATTTTGAATAAAACATTTTGACTTTGACTTTGACTTTGACTTTATCGGCATCTGGGAGATCAATTCGGGTCTTTTGAGGTCTACCCTAAAAATTAAATCAACCATAACTTTTAGTGTTGCCAGGCGAAAATCAAAAAACCTACAAAAGGTCATAAGAAGAGATAAAATGTTTCACTGACTGTCACTTGTTTTTGCAAGATGGTAAAATTTAGACTTTTGACATTTTGCGTTAAAAGTAAAAAAATACGCCAAATTCCGGGAATATTCTTAAACATGGCAACACTACGTAACCGAGAAACGAGACCTCTAACCCCGCGATACAAGCCAACTCGCTCAGGTGTCGCCATCTTGCCGAAAATCGACATTCAAAATCTGATAAAATTCATCTTTTTCTTTGGGAGCCAATTGCAGGGCGGCCATCTTGGTTTTTAAAATTTTCGGTATTTTCTGGTAAACTACAGGATATGCCCTATACGATGACACCAAACATATCCCTTTAGCATATTGGCGTCTGGGAGATCAATTCGGGTCAAGTGGGTCTGAAACCACTCCAACTTTGAAACACTACTACGCGGCCGTCATTTTGTTTTTTCAACTTTTTAAATAATATTCGTAAATCATCTAAGCAATACTACAGATGCCATAAATTTGAACCGAATCGGCTAGAAAACAAAAGAGATACGGTAGGCAAGCCTAGCCGCCATTTTGTTTTTTTGAAAAGTTGGAATTTTCCCGGGGTAACTCCGCCATCTTGTACACTTTTTTCATATATGACTTGTCTCCAAAACTACTCCTTCTGGGAGAACAATTATGTCAATGAGTCAGTGAGTCAGTGGTAATCGAGCTTTTTAAAAGTATACAGATTTTTTTTATTGTTTTCTCGTCTTATAATTTCAGGAAGACTTTTACAATACAGGGTGACTTTTTTTACCGTCTGGAAAAAAATGTGGTGTGATAGGTAAGTGTAATAGATTCATTTGGCAATGTTACTTAACCCTTAGTCACATACACTTTTCACGAGATATAATGGACCCCTAAACGAGATAGGTGGTGATGGTATTTACACATGTCTCAGAATTAATTCTGGGTCCTGCGGGTTTCCTCACGATGTTTTCCTTCACCGTCGAGCTAGTGATAAATATAGGTATATGTAAGTTTTTGAAAAACTCATCGTATAACTGCTTAATAAATTGTACTATCCAATTATCGAGTATCGTATTAATCAAGTATAATCGTCAGGGATAAAAGACGTGAGATTATTTATTTGTAATTTAATTTTAATCAATTAAATTTTAATTGGGAATCAGTAAGTATTCCTCACTCTTTATGTATCTCCAAAACTTGCCTATTTTATTTTATTACGTCTTAAAAGCTTTCTAGATCCAAAACACAGAAGTTTCTAAGTTAGATTAAGTAACTTTTCTTAATATAAGTATTATTATATTCGTTAAAAGGGGCCTGAAATCATATTTGAATTTTATTAGCTAATATGGCTAATGGAAAATTCTCAGCACGAAATATGGTTATTATTACGTCTGTAGCTGCTTTTACAATTATTGTAGTAAATCATGTTTTGCATGTTGTTAAAGTAATGAAACGAACCCTATAGCTTTGACCTTTATATTTATAAACCAGCACTCATTATGGCGCCGTAATAGAAATACACTTGTAGTAACTACTAGCCTATACTATTACTATTTATAGTAATATTATAAAGAGGAAAGTTTTGTATTTCCACGTTTTTAGGGTTCCGTACCTCAAAAGGAAAAAACGGAACCCTTATAGGATCACTTTGTTGTCCGTCCGTCCGTCCGTCTGTCAAGACCCTTTTTCTCAGGAACGCGTGGAGGTATGAAGCTGAAATTTATATCAATTACTCAGGTCTACTGTCCCTTGAAGCTGTGAAAAAATCAAACTTCTAAGCCAACGCAATCAAAAGATACAGCCGTTTATGCCGCAAATTTTCGACACTTGCAAGGGAATCAAAACCTACAGGGTGCTTCCCGTGAACTCAGAATCTTGAAATTTGGTACGAAGCAACGTCTTATAGCATAGATAAAGGAAAAATTACGAAAACCATAAATTTGCAAGGTTGTACGGAACCCTCGGTGCGCGAGTCCGACTCGCACTTGGCCGGTTTTTTTTATAAAAGAAGAAACTGAGTGACTGATTGTCTGACTGACTGATCTAGTAGAAGCATGAATTTTCTCAAAGACGTTCCTTGAATGAGTTAAGTCTACAGGAACGGGAACAAACAGGACACGCGGGGGCAACACCTCTGGGCACCCGCTATTACGCATCTACGAGTATTTTATATAAAGCTCGACTTTATATAATATAAAACGATAAAGTGACTTGGTGATGTATCAATGCACAGATTAAACCGCTGGGTCTAGAGACTTGAAATTTTGCACATATTAATAATAATAATAAGGCATTTATTCATAATTTTTGTACAGTAATTAACCTTATACTATCTGCCAAACTGTATTAAACAGTTTGTTGGCAGTAATAGTGCTCTCTTCTTACAATTATTTTATACTGCCTTTCACATTAGTGATACCACTGACATAATATACCTACATAAATAGCTTATACAATGTAGGCATCCACTAAGAAAGAATTTTGCAAAATTCGACCCCTAAGGGAGTGAAATAAAGCCACGGGTAAAAGCTAGTACAACATAAAATCTATTATGTAATATCCGTCATTATTCCGTTTGGTAAACATTTCTCAGTCGTTAATATGTCGATGGCGTGACCAGTTATTCCAAGTCAACGATAAATCCTGTTATAAATTATGGTACGAAACATACAATTGTCTTTGAATACGCAATAGAATATATCATTGTTTCGTAATCTTACAATATGACATAATAATAACATGAGGCAAACTAAAATGTGGGTTACGATAATGTTTTATAATGATACGCGAGTGTGTCCCATAATACAAGGGGGTAGTTCGCGGTATCAAATAAAAATTAATTAAATAAATAATCTCACGCCTTTTATTTCCGGAGGAGGTAGGCAGAGGTATTCCATTTCTGGAAATACCCACTTTTCACAAAATATTCTACCCGGACCGGGTCTGTTACACATGCCTCAGAATTAATTCTGAGACCTGAGAGTTTCCTCACGATGTTTTCCTTTACCATCGAGCTAGTGATAATCTAATGATAGCTAGTGGTATCAAATTAATTATAGAGATTATCTTAAAACATTTTAACCATCATAGGCAATAGTCTAGGCAAGGACGGTAGTACAGTATGGTAAAGTATCATAAATTATACTTATTTTATGAGTATCCAAAAAAAACGAACTTACTTATTTTATATGTTTGTTCGGAAAAATGCTCAGTCAAAATTTTTGTTTTATTCGCTTAGTAAGCGTTTGGTTAATTGTAATACTAACTATTAAGATTACGTATCTGTGATGAGCACAAAATGTCAATCCAGAGATATATAGGTCTGTATGGTCAATGCCATACATTTGTCATTATAATCGACTAAACTTTACATTTTAAAAAGCCATTTCGCTTGAAATCTATTACGATTTCTATTAATAGCAATTTTAAAACAATAAAACAACATAAAAGTTAAGCGATTGAATACTAAAATGATAACGACATATTTAACTATTCAGTACATTTTCTATAGATGATTTATGTATGAAAGATGATGCAATCTAGCCGATTTGACTGGCAGTCAACTAACCAACTTATATAAGAAGCGTACCCTTTCAGTTCAATTGTAATCGTAATAATTATCTTCTGAAAATATGTAATTTTAGTTTTTGTTTCTGATCCCGATAAGTTTTCTATTATAAAGAGCATTAACAAACCTAAGTGGCAGTGGGCCGGCCATATTTCGCGAAGAATCGACCACCGTTAGGGTGTGTTCTGGAGTGGAGACCGCGACTCGGCAAACGTTGTGTAGGACGCCCTCAGGCCAGATGGGATGACGATCTGCGAAAGGCTGCAGGCAGATGCTGGATGCGTCAAGCCGAAGACAGGGCGCTATGGCGCTCATTAGGGGATGATGATTATAAAGAGGAAAGATTTGTATCTTTGTCACGAAAAAACTCAAAAACTACTGGACCGATTTTAAAAATTCTTTCACCAATGGAAAGCCAAAAGATCCTTGAGTAACATAGACTATATTTTATTGCCGTATTCCTACGGAAACGGGACATACGGGGGTGAAACCAAGCAGAACCGCTCGTTTGTGAATATTGTAATGTGCTTTGTCGTGTTACTGGATCACATATCCAATCTTGAGTGCCAATCTATTTAGGTGATACTACCCGCATGTACCATGGGGCAGATCAAGTGCGGAGATAGGCATCTGCCAAATTCAGAAGTCATTGAATGAGCAGTTATACGGGTTCAGAGTAAAGCGCGATTGTATTGAAAGAAAGAAAGAAAGAAAAACATTTATTTGCTTGGACAACACACATACACGTACAATACATACAAAGAGAAAGAAATAAAAACCTATACACAAGAGATTGGCGTGTAGCGTATCGTGCAAGCAAAAGGGCCATGACTCAGCACTGCGTCACAGCTGGGAGACTGCGACTGGCTGTTGATTCTGTCACAGCCCAAAGGAAGCCGTCGCGCAATTATTGTACAGAATCAATAAATAGCCACAAAACAAAATTTTAATTCGGTCAATTGTGAGTATATTGGAAACGAAATGTAATTTTCATCTCTCCGGGCGGAAAGCTGCAAATTTAGGCCCGCTACGCTAAACAAAGTTGCCGCTTTCCGCCTTCGTCGATAAGAAAAAAAGTATACACTCCTTGGAAAGTAAATACAAAACTTCATTTTTTTAGAATATAGTACAGTCGTATACAAACATGTTGAAATGACTGCTGCTGTGTTTTGTCCTTGTTACTGGATCTCATATATCCAATCTCAATCCGATTTTTCTTTTATGTAGTTTGTTCGACCTAGGATACAAATAAACTTTGTATAGCTGTCTACCTGGATTCCAATCTTATTAGCTGACACTACCTTTATCAAAAAGTTCCAATTTATGCTATGTCCTTAAAACTACGTGAAATTAAAATTTCCCAGGTCCAGGGCTAAGGTAAGTGGTTGATGCGTCAGTCAGTCAGTTTTTTTTGAGTGACAGGTATAACGTTACTAATTCTTAATACAGTTTTCTTATATTTTAGCGGAAATATACACAGATTCACGCAAAACATCAAAAGTACTTCGACACAGAGATGGGGGCTGAAAATTGTTTCAAACTTGTAACTTTACAACTCGTGATACAACAAAGAACAAAGGCTGTGGCATTTGCTTTATTAAAACTTTTCCGGTTTTTATGCTGGAGTTTCCTTTACTTGCATACTATTCCGACGCTGAAATGAAAAAAAAAATTTGTGTATTGAAATACTCGGAGCTGTAATGAAAATACTTTTATTACCTATTGAAAATAAATAAAACTAATTTTACCTGCGAATGTTGAGTTCTAGAAATATTTTTGCTTTTAATTGAATTAGAACTGGCTGTATAAACTGGGGCTATTTATAATTGTAATAGCTATGGTCTTTATTTGACATTTGTTATACGGTCATTGCTTGCTCTACTTACACTGGCGGTAATGATAGATGTGACGAAGAAGCAACGTACCTACGTCGAGATACGAGATGGTGTTAGGTTAGTGGCAATCTAACTCGAGGAGGCCCCACAATGTGTTGCCGTGACCCAGCTGCGGATGCGTAACCGCGGTGCCATGGCTGGGTCCGAAGCGGGGAGGAGGAACACCCCAGGGTATGGCAGCACTAGGCTGCAGAGCCCCACATAACCTCCCTGCCCTCCCGTGTCGGGGGCGTATTTTTATTATTATTTTATTTAAAAATAATCTTACGCCTATAATACCCGAGGGGGTGGGTAGGCAGAGGTATTCCATTACTGGATATACCCACATTTCACGAGATATAAATATGTACCTACTGTGAAAGAAATTGGAAGCGACGTATGCGCCATTCTATTCTTCGGCATGTATTTGTACTACACTCAGACCATGGATGGCGTTGTTTGTTGAGTTAATGCTTTAAACTAAGAGATGGCGCTGCTACGATGAAATAACGCTAATTAACCAGAGAGTAAAATATGAAGACACTAGGAGTTATAGAGTTCTGTGAACAGAGAGACCGGAAGGAGCTAGATGCTCTTTGGTTAAAGGCGGTTGTCATTGAATTGTGTTTTGTTCAAGAATATAAATTGATATCGAAATATTTGTATGTCTTATTCTGAACCATTCTAACAGTACATATTTATCACTAGCACGTAAGTTTTTGAAAAACTCATTGGAAAACAGGTTTCGAACCCGAGCCTCACTGATTTTCGGCCGGCTCTTTACCCTAAACTAAGTAATTATATTTAAATAAATTTATAATATACAGTGGTGTTACTTAATTCTAACCTCGCCAAACTTTTACGTTCGATGGCGAAAAGCGCTCTTTTACAATACCAGTGAACCAGCTTATGTACTTATCTATAGGTTACTATTTTCATCTTTAAAAAAAGTATGCAGTAATGCTTTTTCCCTGGGTAACAAAAAAAAAGAAGTGGCAACCTAACTGCCAGAATGTCCGTAAACACAATAGCGCGGGCGGGGCGGGGCCTGGGTGCCCTTGCTAAATTGTACCGTACCTCAGAACGGAAAGGCTAACGGTATCGTCACAATGTTCTCTTACTTGCGAGATTGCAATTGATTTGTTCCTACTTAGTAATCACTACATAGTATAAAACAAAGTCGCTTTCTCTGTCCCTATATCCCTATGTATGCTTAAATCTTTAAAACTGCAACGGATTTTGATGCGGTTTTTTTAATAGATTAAGTGATTCACGAGGAAGGTTTTAGTGTTAGCATTGCACCCGTGCGAAGCCGGGGCGGGTCGCTAGTGTATTATAAAGTACAGCGTGATGTTTTTGAACCCGTCCGTTAATGGTTACCTATTTGACTCACGGATTTTAAAGACATTTTAAATATACTGAACAACAAAATGGCAGTGCCAGCTTTCGTCAACGGGCCTTTACAAGTCCCAACATGCAACAGGGCAAACATTCACATAATGGACATGTAGGCTTAATTTTACGGTCTTCTTTGTGTGCTCAGCGGCTAGGTGTAATCCTGTTTAGTAACTAGCCTAAAACTAGGCTATAGCATGTAATGATACTGGAAAAGCATTGACGCAATCGTAATGTGGCTACCAATCCCATTACCGTGATACACACGGCTAGTTAGAATACAGAACCATTTCTTTTCTTTCTTCCTCACGATGTTTTCCTTCATCGTCGAGCTAGTAATAAATATGTACGTAAGTTTTAAAAAACTTATTGGTACATGCCAGGATTCGAACCCGAGCCTCACTGATTTTCATCATGTGAAGCAGGCTCTTTAACCGTAAGGCTATCACCGCTCTACATAGGTAAGTATCTAATATTCTTCCTGTTAGTTTACAGTGCACTTTCATACAGTTCATTAACTAAATCAATGTGCTACTACAAGTACTGGTACCCAACACATAGCGTGTCGTGAGTATTGTACTTTCCTGATTTTACCGCGAAATAATCACGTAAGTACTCGTCTTTTACGGTAAGGCTGTTTCGGTTTTATTTACAACGTGTAACCCACAAATAGGTTTTCAGACTTTTCTCATTTACGTTACTTCTATCAAGTGGTGGAATGTGAAATGGAATGCAATACATAGTCATATACTTAATATGACGGGCCTGTTGGCTCAGTTGGTAGTGACCCTGCCTTCTGAGTCGGAGGTCACGGGTTCGGGGCCAACATATGTGTGCATGACCATGTCTATTGGCTTCGTGTCTGATCGTTTAAAATTTATTTCAGTATGTTTATTAGTTGTTTAGTACCCATTGTACAGGCCCTGCCTAGTTGGGACTAAATAATCGCGTGTGAATGGTGTTCCACAATTCATTATTTATAATATCGATAAAAAACAATCATGACTATTAAAAATTTAACTTCACACGAACTGAACAAGGAACCTATATAGGTACGTTATGTACAAATTATCGACTCGTTCTATAATTATTTTTTAAAGTCTTATGTACAGTGAAATTAAGAAGCTGTCATTTTTCGAGTAAAATGATATTATGGACAATAGCAGACTAATTTTTGCCCGTCGAAATAGATACCAGAGCAAAGAGTTGGTATACGGCTCAGAGGTATATTTGAACAAATCGGCCCTAATGTAATCCCCAAGGGATCACACAATCCACACGTGGCTAAACCATTATACACGAGCACATACATAAATAAAAACACTGTCTGTCGTTACCAATTCCAAGGGACTGTAATTGCAATTAGAATTATGTAAGTACTCGTAAATGCGTGAGCACGTGCCATTATTTGCTGATGGTTACAACGCGGCGTCCTAGTTCATTTACTCGGTAAATAATTGGATGCTGGAACGTATATACCTATAGCATAAGATCCGGTTTCAAATTAGTGTAGGGGTCGAGTACATGCTACAAACCAAATTTTTACGCATATTTATTTACCAGGGTAATAGGGTCGAAATATGGCCGCTAGTATTTTTAATAAAAAAAAAAAATTGATTTTTGGGACGAAATTTTATTCACTTGTTTTTTTACATAAAATATCGTCCACTTCACGGCAATATACATAAAGACCCTGAAAAATCAGCTGCTTTTTCAGGTTTTTTTTACATAAAGGGGCAATATACATAAAGACTGAAAATACCGCTGATCTTTCATGATTTTTCATGGGCCAGCATTTATTATGTAATGATAAATGTAAAATATAAAATAAATGTGTCTTCAAAGCATAATTGTCAAAAATGTAGAAAAAAAAACATGTTTTTTTTTTATTTAAAAAAATTTACTTTTTTTTTACTAACTTTAGTAACAAACTTACAAAAAAATCCTTTTAGTGGAGCCGAACTTATAAACACCTACACCTTTCGCCTTCTAGCAAGAATAAGCCCTAACAGAAAGAAATAGAAAACCTTTTACACGCAGCTAAATAAGACATAAGGGCCAGAACATAAGCCGGATAAAGAAAACGGGCGAACGACACGAGAGCAGGTGGCCTTCCTTCACCTAATTTATGGACACCCCACAAAGAACCTCGCGGAATATGTGCTGGCCTTGAAAATCCCCACGATGGAAATCCCGCGGGCACTTTAAATTAGTCCCCTGAAACGGCGGGATTTAGGTTAATCGCGCAGAATTTTTAGGTTGGAATTCGAAAGTATTTTTTTATTCATTGAGTTACCAATTCTAGAAAAGAAAAATAAATTTATTTACAATATTTACAATCAAAGGACCAACGCGTAAAAACCCGCTGGTCTGGTAGCTAGTAGCTGATAGCTTCTAAAAACCGAGAATTAATGTTTGGTCTTTCTTTATGAATTTAATTAATAAAGTTCAAGGTTTCGAATTCTATAGAGCCTTTTGGCGAAAACCATATAAAAGAAATCAACGAAAATTACTTGGAAACGACCTTGAAGCTGTATAAACGCTATGTGGTTTTGTGAGTCCCAAAATTTTTTCTGAAAACTAGTTTCTTCGGACAACTTTCTCCATGTTCTAGAATTAAAATTAGTCCTTATATTTTCAAAAGAAGCAAGTTTTTTTTCTGCCAGATTTCCTTAAGATCGTTCCAGTGTATTAGATGTGTAAAAGTAACAAACACAGACAGATAAAAAATAAATCTATTTTCAATTATTACTTACAGATAAAAAATCACCTCCAAAGCGGACAAAGTAATTGCAATGCGTAAAAACAGGTTTAAAATTAAACTAAATTACTGAGCAAGGGGCAAAATGTCAAAGACAACATGGCCAAGCACATTTTTTATCGATGTCGATAAACCGTCAAACGACTTTAGACGAAGGGTTTACGAATGACAATTCAATTTTATCGACTAGATAAAAATCGGATCTATAATTAGATTGTTAAAGATTCACGTAGCGGGCATTCAGGTACAATCAATTTTATGACATGGTCATAAAAGGTAAGTCTAAATTTTTGACGTGACAACGTCTTATAATTCGATGGAGCCGGCTGCATGCACGAAAAAGTATGACGTATGCGGCGTTACAGTGCAAGCGGACAAAGAGGCACAAACCATTCCATCAGTATTTACGAAAAAGTATGACGTTGTCACGTTCAACTATCGTCAGTAAACCGACTTTACAGATAACCGATTTTTTTTGAGAGTAGGTATGTAGGTACCTACCTATACTAGTGAACACAAATATTTATTCTAAAACGTAACATTTACGTACCTACTCGTATTATATCGTACTCGTATTATTTCGAAATGTATTTCTCAAATTAAGATAGCTGCAGACGCCTTTGTTCTCTCTTGAAGAATATGCTGGTTATATTTTTAACTGTCACATTATGTAATTCTTTCGCTGATAGAAAATATTTTGAGTGCAATAAAAAAAATTCTCAAGGGTATCTATTAAAATAAGACAGAATAATACTTTAGAGCCTTTTATACGCCATCATTCAGCATTAAATACAACCTAGATCTATTTTTTTCCAGTCTGAGCCATTTAAAATCAATTTTTAATGTACCTAATCGTGTAGTGTAGGCGTGAATCAGCCCTATAAAATAATAAGCATTTCTTTTTGAAGTTCTATTTGTGAAAACCTGTAATTGGCAATATTTACACTCTAAGTTTAGTTATAAAATTTATTGTACCTACCCATATTTGTAAACGTGCTGTTGGTTTTCCTATGAAAATAAAATAAAATAAAATAAAATCTTAGCGCTACAAATTTGTTTATATTATGTTTTATATGGTTATATTAAGTAACTAAGCTTGTTTGTCAATCAGTTAATGATGATGAAGTTAAAATTTATTGTTTATTTATAATCAAATGTGTGAAGAAAATAAAAGAAGATAGAAAAGCTAATTAATTTCCTTTTTAGAACCTAATCTTATAAAAAGATTTTAATAATGATGATTATAAAACAGCCAGAAATAAAATGTTAATGGAACCTACTTAAGCGTTGAACTATCAAACCACTCAACAATAAAAATAGCCATATTTTTAACAAAAGTATAAACATAATCAAAATTATCGTACCTAGCAACTGAAATATACTGGAACCAATTACGGCGACAAGAGACAGGCTAAAATGGAAATGAATGTACTCCTCCATATTTAGGTCAAAGCTCTCGGCATAAAAATAAAACACACTCAAATTAGAAAAAACATTGGATTCAACGAATTCTAATTTTCATTTTTCGAATCCGCAAACTAATTGAAAAAAAGGGGATTATAAATATATTGCGAAGGCTCAGAAGTTTTTAATTTGACATTCTGTATTTCTCAAAGAAGTGCGTAATAGGAATAAGATAAATAAATATAGACTGTAGCAAAGGTATTATTATGCCTGGAAATACCTATGTCGGTGGTGAGTCGGTCGCTGTTACACATGTTACGTCACAAGTTTTTCTTCACCATCACGTAACAAAATTTTGCAGACCAGTTTTTCCGTTATTTAAAAAAATATTTAAATTACAAAATATATTATATCTATTTAACCTAGTAATACATTACACAACCTATCGGACATTTATTTACTTGAATTATTACATGTCTTAGCTATTGCTTCATAACAGGTAAGTATGTAGAATAAAAAAAAAGTATACGCTTACACTACAGTTTTCAAGATGGGACTTAATAACTTACTAAGTGAATTTCTGTGAGTTAATTTAAAATTTCACCGTAAAACAACGGCTGTGTTACCTGCAGTAATAAGTTAGTGTAAAGCGGACTTACCCTAGTTTCCTTTCACGGTATCTTGCCAGTTTTCTTTATAATGTAAATCCTTTAAGCCTTAGATAATAAAATGTATAGGATGCTGTTGCTCCAAGATTTTGTTTGTTGTCTTATTAATCTTGAGTAAAAGAAGGTTGAATGCAAAGAGTTGGGTTGTCGACTGCCTAGTCAAATGAGTTACTTTTTATGACCTGTCATACTGAAAATTTACTTTAGAAAACGAGCTGAATTCTTACCTACGACGTTAATGATTTTGTAACTCAACTCAACTTTAAAAAGAAATTGATTTTAAATTTTGATGAAATTTTAAAATGAAATTTTAAATATATTATTAGATGTGTTTTGAGATGCTTAGTATATTTATTGAAGATTATTTGCAATTCAGTTTAGAGCTACTATTATTATACAGAACGGATGTATATACATATTATATAAAGAGACAATATACGTCCCACTTCAGAACGCAGACCTCAGCTCAATACTGAATAGGGTGCATTTTCTACTGCGTTTATAGTTTTTTTTTGTTTTAATCTAAAATAGAATCATTTTACTTTAAACAATAGAATCTCGCTGCATATATCTAAATGAAATTCGCTGTTACAACCATCCTTTTGTTACATAAAAAAGATTACGCTAAATATGATTGATGGGGTGGGTGATGGATGAGATAATATTATACACAGGTTAATAAATCTTTACAACCGTACCCTGGTTCAGAATAGCTATTGTACCCGCGATACCCCACCTATGTAAATATAAACGACGAAGGGAAACCCTCCCTAACTAATTAGTTCTAACCTAATTAGCCTGCCCTTCTTCAACTCGACCTTTAAACAACTATTCCACATGCAAGCTTCGATGAATTAAAAAATATTGGCAGAACTCTTGATGCCAATGCCCAAAAAGTCAAATAAAATCTTATTTTAATTTTAAAATTAGAACTCACCTGGTTCTTCTCACTGAGAGTTCCGAATTTAAAATTCACATATATTTTTTAAATGGTGTCGGGAATAGCCGCGCGGCCGCGGGATTGGTGGTTTCAAAACGGGCGGTAAGATCGAATTCGGAATTCGAACACGACGTGCGCCTTCCTTGGCTTTCGATGCGACTGTGGAGAGCGGTTGCGCGGGAAAACGTAAAGGGTGGGTTGTTTGCACATCGCAAAAAGGTTTTATTTTCGTGCTTCAAAAAAAAAACTTACATACGCAAATATTTAGAGTTATTTAGATTAGAGTTTACAAGTTATGAATCATAAGTATAAAAATAAGTTTCCACATACTTTCTCCATTAGATCTAATTTGTGGACCTCTAAACGTGACACGAGATGAGTAGAACAAATACTTAATAACTGAAAACACCGCAAGATATTACAAAAAATATTACTGTATTCTTAAAGTACAAATATATCCCGTTTTATCATATCTCTGTGCAATCAACAGAACAATTTTAGACAGTAATCTCGTGTAATTCAAGTGGGCAGGGTGAATAAAAAACTCGGATGGTAGCCATTAAGCTGTCTCTTTATTGCTTTGGACACGCAACAATCCGGAACATTCTACTATATTTAAACTCATAAAACACCGCCGAGAATTTTATGTACTGGAAACAAACTGGTAAATATATGAATCGGTAAACCAACAAAATATTTGCAACGCGAATTCCCGTTTGGCACAACACTAGTCCACACAAAAGGCTTAATTATTAAAAGCCGATACCGTTGAAAGTTGTCGATACAATATGTGCTAGCATTCAATCAGTCCATCGTCAACTGAATAAGAATAAAAAATATAACGTATTTTGAGTGGACAGAGTTTTATTAAATTCAATGTGTTTTCATAAATTCTGTCTGTTGTAAATAAAATGTCGACAACGGAATACTATGGGTACCTACCATAGATTTTTTATTGTCTATCTATAGTATAATTATCTTAACAGATGTTTTACATGTTGATGTTTATGAAATCTTTTAGTAAGGTGTTTACGTGTAGCCATTGAGGAGTCTCCTACGTCCTGGCTCCATCATCAGATCATTTTATAGTGTTACCTGATTGTGGCATTGTCACCTAACTTAGAAAGCTAATTGTTGCAAGTATGGCAACACTAAAATAATATTTTCTTATAATTTACACCGTGGCAACCTTTCGGCCTTCAGTTGTACAAGGAGAAATACTATAGTGCAAGGTGCAGTTTCTTAATCTTGAGTTATTATTTCATCCGCCACCAATCCAGACCCAAATCCTACTAATATTATAAACGCGAAAGTTTGTATGGATGGATGTATGGATGTTTGTTCCTCTTTCCCACGCAAAAACTACTGAACTTGAAGTTTATGCATCAGAATAACACGTAGGATATATTTTATCCCCGTATTCCTACGGGAGCGGGAACTAGGCGGGTGAAACTGCGGGGCGCTGCTATAGTCAGTAATAAATACACTACAGTCCACGCTTCCACAGTAATCAGCAGTTGGTTTGCATGGGAGATTATGGCCCATCCATACTTTCTCTTGTGTGAAGAAATACGCTTAGATCAGCTGTGGGTTTTTACGAGTTAGGTATTGATGATGATCACCGAACTTACATAAGTATGCTACATTTCAGCTCTATCGGACGTCTCGGTAAGTAGTCTAATATTCACTTGCAAGATTTTATTAAGAATTTATTTTTATTATCACGTTTCGGGGTCCAAAAGAATATCTGGTGAAAAGTTTGTATATCCAGAATTGGAAGACCTCTGCCTATCCATTCATTTATTTTATTTGAGATTTTATTGCAGACATCGAGACAGACGAAACAAAATTTAAAGCATGTAAAAAGTATTACAATTTACACTTTAATTAGAATGATAGACGACTTAAATAGGTAAGATCCTAAATAATTAAGTTCAGAAATAATAGTTAATTGCAAAAGCTTATATCAAATAAGTAAAATTAATTCTTATTGTACCTACGTAATGCTAATCAATAAATTTTATTCTCAAATTTCACTTTTGTCTTTATGTAACATTTTCGCGAGCACACAATAATTAATCGACTTTCAAACTTCAGCACATTGAGGAGAGTATTAAATAACTTGAAACTAAAGAAAGATAGACGGGTTTTTATTTTATTATGACTGCTTAGTTATCTGAATATCAATCAATGTATTAATTAGTAGAAGAATACTTATTTTATTTGCATAGAATAGGGTAGAATATAAATGGTAGGTTTAAACAAATAAACAGATGAAATTTTGTAACATTGAGCTATTAAATATGGAAATGAAAACCATAAAGAAATATAATAGGTGCGAGTTACAAACTGTTATTCAAAATAACAAAAATTCGACCTTTAAGAAAGTATTTCACAGAATTAATGAAATTTCTTTGGAACCCATTGAAACAACTCTTTTTAGGGTCCGTACGCAAAGGGTGCAAATCCCTGTTTGTTGCTGTATGGCTGTATCTCATGAATTAGTATAACCAAAATCTTAATATTAAATTATCGACATTAAATTCCGTAGTGATCACATCACTAACCTTCACAAACAGGGTTAATTAACAATATCGACATCAATGTATCTTGTCGATACACTGTGCATCGCTATTCAATCTCTGCTGTCAGGTTAAAAAAACAAAAACGATTTAAAAACGTCGAAACGAAACAATTGTATTTTTCCTTTGAAAACATAAAGATATATTTTCCGACTGCACTGAAAGGTGGGTAACATTTGAGTATTTTACGGGTATATTGGCTCTATTGTTAGTGACTCTGCCTTCTGAGTTATGGGTTCTAGGTTCGAATCCCGCACCGGACCAACTTTTGTTTGCATATCTACAAAATATCCTCAACAACAGTGTTTCGGAAGGCACATTAAACAGTTTGCCCCATAGTTATCGTTGTATTTACAAATACTGGAAAATATTAAGCTACGTCAGATACCCTGCGGTGGCTTGAAAAATTCTGACAGTTAGCTGGCCTAACACCATCTTCCAATCTGCGGTGGGATTGCATGGGAGATTACGATCCATACTTCCTCATGTGTGAGGAAAGACCCTTAGCTCAGCAGTGGGGTGTTACGAGTTGATGATGATGATGAAACTTTCGCGAACTAGGAAAACACGAAGCCAGGGCAAGGAAAATAAAAAAAATAACCTCTCTATTTTTTATTAGGGGTAAAATAGAACGAACATTTCGCTGTGACGTCACGCCATAAATAAACAAACATTCAAATTTACACGCAGGAAGATCAGAGAAAATGGAAATTAAACTAATTTCCTTCATATTTTGAGTAACAACACTTCGTAGCATCGTAGGACTACTACGAAATTCGTAGCACGCTCGTAGACGTCGTCTACACGCTGCATAAATGCATTAATGAAACTAACTAAATGAATTTGTATTTGAAGAGAAATTTTGCTTTTATTTTTCTGAACATTTTTAAGCTATATAATGTATACCTATATACAATTTTTGAAAAGATCTAGAAAAAAGTGTAATCGACACCGACACTGAAATAAAATAGACCCCTTCGGTCGAGATGGGGATCGAAATGGGGGTCAAATAGAAAAGGAAACAAACAAGTAAACAGAGTTATTTTTGCATTTAAAAATCATTTAAAAAATGATCACACTGTATCGACTAACTTTATACCTACATATTATGCCTGATTACATTAATATAAATTTTATAACATTAGTAGGAAAGTAGGGATTTCGCTCTACATTTTACATTCCAAATTCCACCTTTTTCAAACAAAAAGGATAAGAAGCAAACAATCCCCGGCCATCAGAAGTGATATCAATCACACGAACTGATTCATTCAGGGATTGGAGTGGAGAAGGGGCCAATTTGTTACTGGCACCAGTGGCACCCTTCGGGGAGGGATCTCAAGGACGCGTTGAGATAATTGTTCAAGGTTCCGAATGTATGTATGTAAGTAAGTAACCACTCTTTATTGTACACCAATAAAAGTATATTAAAAAATGACACAATGTTAAAAAATTACAATGGGCGGTCTTATCGCTGTAAGCGATTTCTTCCAGACAACATTAGGATGGATGTATGACACAGAGTTATTGTTAAATCTGTGATATAATTTCACTAGTGGTATTATACATTGCAAGGACTTTTTTTTAATCATTTCCAATCCGTACAATATCACGGCACAAACTTAGTTATTTATTGCACTTGCCATATTTTTAGGATAATAATGTTAATCTATATAAATAAAAATGAATTGATGTTCGTTAGTCTGATTAAAACTCCAGAACGGCTGGACAGATTTTGATGAAACTTTTTGTGTGGGTTAGAGTGGGTCCAGGGATGGTTTATACGGTGGCAGAACGACGTCTGCCCGGGCCACTAGTAAGGTATAATTTACGTTAAATATAACATTAGTTTTTTTTTCTAATTTGCACATTTATTTAATAAAAAACACCTAGAATTTTAAACATTATTTACAAATTATTAACCCGATAGACTTTATCAAAAAAAGGGAACTCTAAAAAAGATAATTTATTTTCCATTTAAACTACAGACAATAGCTACCATTTCTCATAGGCAGCGTATTGACAGGTACTTAAAAGTTGGAAATGGTGTAGACAATATTAAAGATAAAATGTGGTAGTAGTAAGTACTACTACTATTACACATTATATTTTATCTTCTTCTTTTTTTATTATTATATTTTAGTCTCCTTGATATTTTGTAATGGAAATTTAACAAAATAAAACATGGTTCTAACATTTTTTAGATGTTTTTGGTACTGGCAGAAGATGCCTGCGCGGATCCTTCTCAATATGTTCTCAATCCATTGACAATTTCCAAAATTCCCTTACGTCATTTAAGGAATATACATACGTACATACAGCTCAGCTTAAGGAACCTTTGTGCTACATTTCATGTGGTTTTGGTTGTGCGTTGATCGATAAATCAGTTTCCAATCAGTCAGCCAGTTCTTCTTTTATATATATAAATAAATAGAAAGACTTACATTGTATAGATTTTAAGGAGAAGTACACTGTGTATGTTTGTTAGCACATAACATGTATAAAAAACGTCGTATATTCTAATGAAACGTCGTCCGACATGAACATGTCTGTTGGATTCGTTTCTGGGTATTTAAAAATAAAATAAAATAAATCAAATAATCTCACGACTTTCATCCCCGAGGGGGTAGGCAGAGGTATTCCATTACTGGATATACCCACATTTCACGAGACACATTGGACCCCTAAACGTGATAGGTGGTGAGCCCATCGCCGGACCGGGTCTGTTTACACATGTCTCAGACTTAATTATTTTCTGAGACCTGCGGGTTTCCTTATGATGTTTTCCTTCACCGTCGAGCTAGAGATAAATATGTACGTAAGTTTTTGAAAAACTCATTGGTACATGCCAGGATTCGAACCCGAGCCTCACTGATTTTCGACCGTCCGGGCTATCACTGCTCTGGGTATTTAATATTTATTTAAGTATGTTTATCAGTTGTTTAGTTAGTACTATGGGAGTACAGGCTCTGCCTAGTTTGGGACTGAATAACCGTGTGTCAATTGTGTCCCACAATTTATTATGTATTATTATTATAGTAATAAAATAACATACATTTTTTGCAGATATATTGAAAATAAGGGCCACGGGACGTAGTCACAGGCCTCCTCTAGTCCTGCTATATCCCTCTCTGCTATCGTCATACGGGCGTATTATCAGATTATCACAGAACGCCGCCATGTCATCTAAGTTGGAAGAGATATGCCCTAAGGAAACTTTTTCATCCCGTTTCAACAAATGTTGAAAACTAAGTCTTTAAAGCTATGACCATGACTATACTTCTTTGGGATAAAGCGTAAGTTTTAGTTGGTCGCCTAAAAGCGTAGTAGGTACCTATCTGAGAATGAGATTTTGGAAATGCCCATGGGAACGGGAAAAATCTAAATATTATTTTGAAGATCTATTGGTCATTTACACTCCGAATTACAGCTTCTTTGATTTGGCTGTTAAGGTTGTGCTTTGAATATCACTCACTTTATTATTATAAAATATTTTTCACTAGCCACCCTCCTTCGGTGGAAGCGCAAAAAAACATGTTTTTATGACATCACATAACAAATCTTTGAAATTCTCCGATTTTTATACATGTAAACCTTCCTCACTGTCTATTGATGGAAACCGCACTAAACCCGTTGCGTAGTTGAAAAGATCTAAGCGTATAGACGGCCGGACACTTATACATACACTTATACACTCTACATAGTCACTACTACTCGTATGTAGAGTTCTAATTGATATCCATAATTTGGCTCACGAGAGAGAGGTGAGGTATCTGAAATTTTCTAAAAAGATAAAAAAAAACACGCAGGTCTCAGAATTACTTCTGAGGCATGTGTAAACAGACCCGGACCGCTTTTTAAATAAATTAGATTACAAAATTTCCTTGGAACTATTCTGTCTCCAAAAACAAGAAACTGTTTTTCTTACGTTTCCTCCATCGATCTTGCTTCCAGGTGACGACGACATCCATTTATTATTTACATACAAAAAGTGCCCTGATGTTGTACCTAAACAAATTTGGCGAGAAATCTGAGACTATTTCTCAGGTTTTTCCCTAAATTTCTTACGTTGTTGATGTTCTTTTGTGACACAAATCCCTGCACATGACATCTATACTAATATTATAAAGAATAAAGATTTTTTTATTTTTTTATTTTTGTATGTTTGTTACGAATAAATTCAAAACCTGCTGGACCAATTTTAAAAATTCTTTCATTAATGGAAAGCTAGAAGATCCCTGAGTAACATAGACGACAGCAACGGGAACTACGCGGATGAAACCACAGAACCACTAGTCTACAATAATCTATGAGAAAATCACAAAGTGTCGGCGCCATTTACTAGCAGCAAAATAACTTTATATTGTAACAGCAGCGCCCAGCGGTTTCACCCTCGTAGTTCCTGTGGGAATGCTTTGATAAAATATAGTCTATGTTACTCCGTGATAATGATAATGTAGCCTTCCATTAGGAAATTAATATATAATTTTTAAAATCGGTTTAGTGGTTTAATATTTAAGTGCCTATTTTACTAACCATTAAATGGGCTTTTTTATTATGTTTACCTGAAATAAACGTTTTTTTATTTGTTTTTTAAACAAAGAAAGTCACATTGGCATTTATAATATTTAGAATCAACATAATATGTTTTTGTACCCAATGAAAAAACTCGTCTGTAATTCTCTATGTAAAAACTATAGCTACGCTTTTTAAACTGACCTTTCCAGCGACTTCGTCCGCGTTATGGGATATAAAGTACTTACCGTCCTCAAACTATTTATATGCAAAAAATCACGTCAATCTGTTGCTCCGTTGCTTCAGGAAAGAAGGACAACCCAGCAAACAGACTTCAGCTATTATAATAAAAGTAGGATTTTTGAGAATACAATCAAACCATATATCTTCTGAAGCATATTCACACAAAAGGTTGTCAACCCATCGCCGTGTAGGCTTCTATTCAGGTAGGTATAATTTATGGATGGCCGAAAAACCTTCGCAATTCAACCCTCCCACGGAACTAAGAATAGCGTTTGCGTTTGACGTGTAATTTTTTGCAAGTCACGCAATTCACTATTTCACTATGAATAATTTTATTTAACCTCATATGCATATGGTGTACGTACGAATAGAACGAAAAAAGCTGTTGAAATTACAGTAAGACAGTTCAGGAAATATAACCTTCCTTATATTAAAAAAAATCAAACAAAAAAGCAACGAAACTGATAAAAAACGACAGTAGGTAACTGACCTGGAGGCCAATTCCATTAAATTTCAACGGTTACAGTTGAATGATAATGACATGTCAATAGTCAGTCGATGTTGTTATTTGCTCTGAAAAGTTCCAAAATAACACCATTGATTGACCATTGAGATGTCATTTGTCATCTAACTATAACTTGACATTTAGTGGAATCGGCCCCCTAAAATTGTTAGCATGTCATCCGACTTATCGAAGTTTCATGAAGTTCAGTCTTATCGATGTTCAGTCTAATTAACTTTCAATTCTATCAATGTTCAGTCTTGTTAAAGTTCAGTCTTGACAAAGATCAGTCTTGTTAATGATTAGTCTTGCAGAAGTTTAGTCCTATCTGTATTTTGTGGTTTCATCACTACATAGTATAAAACAACGTCGCTTTATGTCCCTATGTCCTTATGTATGCTTGAATCTTTAAAACTACGCAACGGAGTTTGATGCGGTTTCTTTAATAGATAGAGTGATTCAAGAGGAAGGTTTTAGTGTTAGCATTACACCCGTGCGAAGCCGGGGCGGGTCGCTAGTCAATTATATAATAAACTTGATTATACAAAAGTATAATCCTTCGCAATGAGTATACTGTAGTTTTTATAAGATACAATTAGGCCCAGCAGAACTTAAATGTGAGCACGCAAGAGTCATGAAAGGGTTATTCCAACATGACTGAGATAACGTACCGTAAATCGACGGCCTGACTTATAAATTCTGGGTTAACATTTGCATTGTAAAATAATTGTTGTGCTATGAATTTTAAATTGTGTCGGAATCGGCGTATTGATTGTTTGTCCGGAATATATTAATAAACCTCGACAATAGGCTTTTATTTATTCTGATTTTAAAAACACAAATGGAAATGCCGGTTGTATCTGGAGGCCTCACAGAAAACCAGCGTAAAGTAATTGTAAAGGAGCGGACTGCTCTGAGCTGGAGTTAGAATGAAATCAAGTAAAATATCGAGACAACTGTTTAATGTGAAAAATTAAAGACAACTGCTCAAACAAAACCGACATATAAAAACACTTGTCAAATTTGAAAAAGGTAAAAAAATAAATTAACTATTTGGCTGGCCTATGGCCAGTCATCAACATTAGTGCATTGCATTTCGTTGAGTGAGTGAGGTAACTGGTGGAAAAGTGGGTATTTAAAGAAATGGTATACCTCTACCTGCCCCTGGGGATAAAAGGTGTGAGATTAATTATTCATTTTTTTTTATTTTCAGGTAATTCATACAAAGCAATTAAATAGAAAAAGTCGAACTTATCAAAGAGCTGTCAACGCGTTTAGTCAAAGCTTCTGTAGGAAGGGGTTGGGGGGTATCAAAAAGGTGGACAGTATGTCGCGCGCGAGTATAATCTTTGTCTTGTCGAGACGATGACGTCATTTTCGAGTCATAAGTGACAGTTGAAAGTAGACAAATATATTGTGTACCGGCTTCATGATACTTTATTAATTTACTGGTGACTATTTTCCAGATATTAAGAGGAAATGCAGTAAAGTTTCTAACCAATTGCAATGCTTTAAAAGGATCCCTTTGGGAGAACTTTTTTTTATCAGAAAATATTATATTTTTTTTTATAATGGTGATAAATAAAAACATAATGAAGTATTGACCTCTTAATTTACCTTAATTTTTTTACAGTTTGAGAAGTCTAGGTTTCTTTCCATAGGTACTAATAACATTTCAACGTACCTACTCTAGATAGCGTCAATTTTTGATAACAATTGCGCCATCTACCCAAACCTAGAAGAACTTCTTCAAAACCTTTCAGTTGTAACTAAGTTGTTAGACATCAAACAACGTAGTTTCAGCATAAACACATAGATGGCAGTGTTAACAAATAATAGAGGGGTCAAGTTTTTCAGAACGTTGATTCTTCACAGCTGTACTTGATTTATAAGTATGTATTGGTATTTAATTCTGGTATTATTTAATGAAAAATTCAATGTTTGTAGGTTGTTCGATTTCGAGGGTGCATCCTATATCCCAGCAATGGACCTAAATACGAACTCAAAAATTCAGTAGGTATTCTCTCTCATATATATCTTGATATCCTAACTCCAACACTATTGTCATTATATTGAATGCATTATACGCTATCAATAAAAGAAGATAGTACTTACTTAAATAATAAAAATTCGGACGAAACTAATTACCTAGTGGAACGATTAAAAAAAATCTTTCACCAATGGAAAGCTTACTTTTGTGGCAGTAAAATGCATGGGCTATAATTTTACCAGAGGAACGGGATTTACGCTTGTGAAATTGCGTGGAACAGTTAGTATTTTCAACCAACTTCAAAAAAGGAGGACGTTCTCAATTCAGCACGTATGTTTTTTTAAGTTCCAAGTTACCTCCAAACTTTTGACTGGGTGAACCGATATTGATGATTCTTTTTTATTTGAAAGCTGGTGCTTCCCGTGTGGTCCCATTTCAATTTGGTCCAGTTCTGACAATGGCATCCATGAGAAAACCATATAAGTTGAAGTCTATATTTTACTATTTAGAGTTTTATGTTATATAAATATCTACCTGTGGCATTATTTGCATGATTGTCTTGTGAATGCTCTTTCTCCTCCTGCGCCGTCTTCGGTTCGGAGCTCGTGTTGCATCCCATTTTGTTGCACTTAAGAGTACACTAACACACTAGCGATATAAAACGTCACACTACACTTGGGTTCAACTTTATTTGACTATAACATAGTTGGCAGCCGTTGGGGCGAGGATCTGAAACAAAATACATACGTAATTATAACATATTAAGTATTATTTTATATTTTGACGTCCAGCGTAGGTATTCACGGAGACTCGATACCGTTTCCGTTCGATTCAGATCGAGTGAAAAATTTTCCGATGTCGAATCTATCGACTTCGGAAACTTTATTCTAGGCGTTTCTGACAGCCACGGAAATTTTTCCGAATCCTTATGTCACATATGACATTAGTATTCAATACCAACATCAGCCCATCTCGAAAGTTTTCGACACCAACATCAGCCCATCTCGAAAGTGTTGACAGATTTTCCGATATCGAATATCGAAGCTCCCTGAATACGCCTGCTGTACCCCGAACTTTGAGCCCTCTAACTGTTTATTTCAGTCATACTTACTATTTATTTATTTAGTATCACTACATAGTTTAAAACAAAGTCGCTTTCCAATGTCTGTCCCTATGTATGCTTGGATCTTTGAAACAGCGCTACGAATTTCGATGTGTTTTTGATATAGTGATTCAAGTGGATGGTTTTTATATCACTACATAGTATAAAACAAAGTCGCTTTCTCTGTCCCTATATCCCTATGTCCTTTTGTATGCTTAAATCTTTAAAGCTATATATACGCAACGGAGTTTGAGCAGTGATAGCCCGAACGGTTAAAGAGCCGGCCGAAAATCAGTGAGGCTCGGGTTCGAATCCTGGCATGTACCAATGAGTTTTTCAAAAACTTACGTACATAATTATCACTAGCTCAACGGTGAAGGAAAACATCTTGAGGAAACCCGCAGGTCTCAGAATTAATTCTGAGACATGTGTAAACAGACCCGGTCCGGCGATGGGCTCACCACCTGTCACGTTTAGGGGTCCAATATGTCTCGTGAAATGTGGGTATATCCAGTAATGGAATACCTCTGCCTACCCCCTCGGGGATAAAAAGGCGTGAGATTTAAAGGATTTTGATGCGGGTTTTTTTAATAGATAGTGATTCAAGAGGAAGGTTTTAGTGTTAGCATTGCACCCGTGCGAAGCCGGGGCGGGTCGCTAGTACCATATAAATAAACCGAAGCTAAGTGAGGCTGGGTCGCTACTTGTGTAGTTACAAAATAAAAAACATTGTTTCAGGTCATTATTCATGGTAAGGAATTAATAAATCTGTATACACTTATCCAACCATTATGTCGCAGTGTTGTCTGTGAGTGGTACAGTCAAGAGAAAGTGGAGCTAGACATATTGGACTTTGTCACGGTAGCACTACAAGTTTTAAAGCTTCATGTGCTCTTGACTGTACTATAATTAAATTACACGGACTTTTGTAAGTCGCCTCCATTTCATACAATATCATGGAGCAATCCTAGTTACTTACATAATTTTATAAAATAATATGTTAAATACACTGAGCAACTGCTTTAAAGACCTGTTTATTCCCAACATTTACATATTATAAACAAAGCAATCTTTCTTCACAGTAACAATGAGTGTGAAGTTTTGAAGCCCTCCGAAGAGCTTTTACGAGTCCTATCATAATCGGGCGGCAGGAGGGTCAGACAAAGGGCCCTTAATGAAACTAATGCGCAGAGATAGAGGGTGCTAAAAAGTTAGGGTGACCATGGGTTTTGTCTAAACTAATATTAAAGAGGATAGATTTACTTTTTTTTATAATTGAAATGATAAAATAAATAAATAAAAAGCAGTGATAGCCCTGACGGTTAAAGAGCCGGCCCAAAATCAGTGAGGTTCGGGTTCGAATCCTGGCATGTACCAATGAGTTTTTCAATGAATTGAAATGTGGGTATATCCAGTAATGGAATACCTCTGCCTACCCCCTCGGGGATAAAAAAGGCGTGAGATTATATATAAATAAATAAATAAAAATAATCTCACGCCTTTTATCAAATACAAATACAAAATCATTTATTTTCTGTAGTTATAGAAAATACACATAAAAAAGTTAATAGCCCAATAACAGGGCACTCTACTTTCCTATGAGTAATATTAGTTATAACTTTCCCACAGGAACGGGATTTACGACGTGAAATCACGGGGAAAAGCAGTGTAAATAAATGAGAATTTTGGAGGAAAATATAATCATTTTTGGAATCAAAAACCTTTTCACACGTGTATTTTTGAGACCTTATGACAGGTGGTGAGTGAGTTTGTTTCCTAAGTTTTCAGACTCACGAACTTACTTTTACCTAAGCACTGCGTCTTCATAAAAGTTGCATATCTGATTTGGACTGTCCAATAAACCCTGTATATATGGTAAACTTACTCGGTAATTAGGGGATTTGTGATGCAAATTGGAATTATAGACAGACAAATTGCGTGATGTGACTGCTTAATAACATCAGCAACCATCCAAGCATCATCACGAATATTTGCCAATATTGGATAATCTCCTTTTAGTCCAATACAACCTAATTCTATTGGGACTCCCACAACGAGGGTTCTGTATATTTTTACAAAAATATTATCAACAAAAAAGTAAGGCAGGATATGTCTATATGTATTTATGTTTGTATGTACGTATGTTACAACTTAGGGCTGAAACTAATCAACCTATTTTAATCCGGGTCCGGCTGACATAGGCAAAATGTTTCCGTAGTCCGGTTTAAGGTTTATGTCTAGAATTGATTCTGAGGAATGTGTACCTAACAGACCCGGTCCGGCGATGGACTCACCACTTGTCACGTTTAGGGTCCATAAATATTCTGTTGAAAAGTGGGTATTTCCAGGAGTGGAATATATCTGCCGACCAGAAGATAAGCGTTGCTAGGTATCAGTTTAGTTCTTAAAACAATACTAGATTTTTAATATATTGGACATTTTCTGTTGTGGTTATGCGCTAACCATAGAACTGAATATCTTGCGCTAACAGTGAAACGCTATGCGCTAACAGGGGAAAATAAAAATATATTTTGTAGAAAAACTGTATTTTATTGTACACACAAAAATCAGTATTTTTCTTCCAAGAACCTGTATAATTCATATTTCCAATTTTTCTTCCAAGAACCTGTATAGCTAATTCTTATTTCCTTTTAGAACATCAATTTTAAAAAAGAACCAAAGACAAGCGTGATTAGGTGGTTATAGTGAAACCTCCAACAGTTGCTTTGTGGTTTCAATTTACAACGACGAGTAGGTACTAACTACCTCCCAATATAACAATAGCAAGTCGATAGAGGACGACACATCGAAGATGGATGATGTATTCAAGAAAATCCAAATAAAGAGTTCCCGAAACCGACGAGCAATACGAGCATGCATTGCATGCATGATGGATGTGGATGAAGCACGCACGATAGACTTGCCAGGTTCGTATAACAACCAACATGTTGCTTGGAACAGATTTTCTCCAGCACAGCGCAATACGGCAGCGAAAAATAACCAAATTATGTAGCCCAATTTATTAAAGAATTTATAAAAAGAATATATTCTTCTCCTCAACCAGTCATGCTGTGGCGGTAAAGTTGAAATGACTTTAATAAGTGGACTTGTGAGTACCTACTTTTTAACCGACTTCAAAAAGGAGGAGCTTATGAATTCGTCTGTATGTTTTTTTTATGTTTGTTACCTCAGAACTTTTGACTGGGTGAACCGATTTGGATTTTTTTTTTAATTTAAAAGCTGATGATTCCAGATTCGTCCCATTTTAATTTTGTCCAATTTTGACGACGGCATCCATGAGAAAACCATATAAGTTGAAGATTGAAGTCGGTTTTTTTACTCTTATAATAAAACATTATGACTTTGACCCACGACGTACGACCTTATCTCTATCGACCTCGATGGGGAAAAGACGTGAGTCTACGTATGGATGTAAAACAATTTCTTTTAATGAAAAATCCTGGAAATGTGTTTATTTGAAATGGAAACCGCGGGTGGCGCCGCGGGGCGTTTAACTATTAGAGATAAAATAAAGTTCTGAACAATGTACTCTACATTGTATTCTCAAGATTACAATCTTGTTTACTATTGTACAGTCAAGAGCAAGTCAAGCTTTGCACTTCCAGTTTAAGCTAAACTCTAATTTATACTGCGCGCCATAGAATACAGGCCCGATTCAAAGTCCAAAGTGTCAAGCTTAGCGTGCTCTTGACTGTAGTTACTAGTTTTAAACTTTGCATGCAGAGTTAAGGTTTCGCTTTCTGTTATATCTGTTCTTGAATCTCTGAAATATTTTCAATGAATGCTACTTTATATTTAAGGTTTACTAGCAAGAAGATAACTGATACAAACTACTTTTACGCGGAGGAAGTGGCAAGAAAAAACTATATGTATACGTAGTATTTATAGAAAAACTAGCTAATTTCACTAAGGACCTATTTAGATATTCATTGATTTCTATCACGGAAAGTTAATAAATCGAGACAATCGGCACTTTATCAGAGGTTACCAACTGAGTTACAAATTAAATAAAAGATTGAAGAAGTCTCTTTGATTTTATCTCTCGCCTTACAAGCAAACATGTCAATAATTTACCTAGACTGATCAACAAAAAATATATGAGAATCGACAGAAAATCATGCAGAAAGTAGACGTTTTATTTATGAGAAAAGGAGATTTTATGTTGACATCATGAGCAAAAATATACTGTCTATGTAAACTTAGTGTCTCACCACATAGAACTAATTAATCCAAAGTATAGAGAAGTTCTTTAAAAACTCCATGGTGTCAAAATTGTGACTTCGGCTATCCCGGAGAGGGGGTTGAACTAATAAAACTAATAAAAACTGTCTGTATAGCTTCAACGATATGACACATCTGTTTGAAGTTTAATTCCTTTGCCTTTTTGTCTATTCAGTGCCTTAGAGGCAAAGAAAGCGTGTTGAGAATAGTTGGTAATCCCTGTCCACAAATAAATCTAATTTTAGCTACATTCGCCTCCGAACTGCTTTCCCTCACGCTAAGGAGAGTTCACTTCTAATTGATGATTTGTGGTGCAGTCTTTGTCATTCGCTTAGTTCTGAATTTTCAATAATTTAATTAATTAGATACTATAGAGACAAGGCTGTCGTGAACCCCGGTAGAATCCCAGCGAAAGGTTGTTATAGAAGGATGTTTTTACTTTTTCACGCAAAATTATTTTGATAAAACTTTAAAGCTTATACATAAATCGTATACGATAGGTATTTTTATTACTTAGTAGCTGTTCCGCTCGGTTAGTTCCCGTTCCCGTGGGAATACGGAAATAAAATATAGCCTATGTTATTCAGGGATATTAAACAGGGTAGAATTCTAATTCAGTCAGTCTTTAGATTCGTGTTAGTTGTAGAAGAGCTTGTTTTTATTTGGCTTGCAAGGGTTGATGACGTCACAAAGAAAAACAATATGGAGGACGCGTCTTTTAATTTTTACGGATTTTCAAGTGGGATTAGCATTCATATTTTGATTGATGTATTCATACTCAGAAGAGAATACTTTTTTTGTATTAGGTCATTCGAAAGCCCCGACTTTATTCATACTTTCGACGAACTAGACCCTAAATCTCACTTTTTCCAATATACACAATCTAACCTCCGTCAAGTACCAACATCCCTTTTTGTGCTCGACAGCTTTTTCTAGACTAGATCCCAATCTTGGTTTGAATTTGGGACAAGGTTAAGTACATAGTAAATAGGGGAATAGGGATAAACGGAATGATCCCGGCGTATGATTGTCGGTTGCCATGACAACCGGCTCGTAGCCCTGTAAAGCTGGTAACGATTACCAAGCAAACGAGGTGCTCTATTTCTGTACCGTTCGCCTATTTAATCATTAGCAAACGAGCGGTATAAAAACGTAAATTGTGTCATGGAAAGTGTCAGCTTGCACTTTACTTGACATACAATTATGTTTAATTTATTCTAATGCCCTTATTGTCGGGCCTGTTGGCTCATTTGGTAGTCACCATGCCTTCTGAGTCGGACGTCGCGGGTGCGATCCCCGTTCGGGGCCAACATTTGTGTGCATGAACATGTCTGTTGGCTTCGTGTCTGGTCGTTTAATATTTATTTAAGTATGTTTATCAGTTGTTTAGTACCCATAGTACATGTTCTGCCTAGTTTAGGACTAAATAACTGTGTGCGTTGCGTATGTGAATATTAATTATTTATTATTATTATTAATACAAGGCATGTATTGATAAGTACCTACATACATTTTTTTTAATTAAAAAATCCTACACAAAAAACAGAAGGTGTGATTGTTTTCCCTTTCTTATCTGTAGAGCTGTTAGACTATTTGTGCTCCTATGTTGATGATAGTACATAACTGTATGTGTCCTTTTGAATAAATAAAAAAAAATGCAGAAAATCTACATCATGCGACTTGGATGTTTACTGTGACTTAAATCGCATGCGACAATACAATCTCAAAAGCGACGAAAGAGAGCGCCAGGTCACGGTCATCGATAATAAAACCAATAGATATTTTAAGGGACGCAGCGTATTTATTTTTAGCCAGAAGAAGTAAGCATATTTTCCTTTGTGAATTTTAACGGTTTGGTGGAATTTGAAATGGGAAGTGTGTTTTTTTTGTGGACTGCCATAGGCCTTAATTTATTCCTGCGAATAAATTAAGCTTAATTTATTCCTAAGTACATCATAGATTGTCCTGCGATCTATGATGTACTTATTGTTTTTTTTAATGATACTTTTACACGCTGTTGGTTTTTTGTCATTAATGTTAGTGACTTATTAGTCCGAATAAAGTACAGCACCAAAATCTTGAACAACCCTTCAAAGGTTGGAAAAAGCCACTTTCGCTTTCGATTTGTTACTCTGACGAAACGACAATGAAACCTATTTTCAGCAGTAGAAAGTCCATTTTATGTATGCTTGAGCTACCCGACGACAACCAGACGATTTTGAAATAAAACTCATCTACTGGGGAGCAAAATGGTTTTCCCTATCGATGCAATGTTTACGCGCCATCAAATCGCTACAAAGTCAAATATTTTATGCAAAGTAGACATTAAGCAACTTTCTCCATTTTAGAAAATATTATATCTAGGTATTTATGGACTGTATTTATTACCTACTACGTATGGATTAGGTTAGATAGTAGGTAGCAAAATACTTGGGTTAGACGTAGTTTTCAGGAATTTACATCTTAGGCCAGAGAGTAGAGAGCTAAGCTCTAGGGCTTAGCCTTAATAGGTATGTCATCAAAAAGGTTTTTTAAATTTTATTTACAGTTATACACATTAATAAACTAGTCTAATAACATAGATAGGTTATTGTATCCAATCAAGAGATGAACAAAATAGTATATTACATACCTAGGGAAGTAAATTAGGAGATGTCTCAGATCACAGGTAATTGTCGATCGAGGCAAAGCTGAAGTCCGCAAACATGTGATCTGAGGCTCTCTTATTTACTTCCCTAGGTGTGTATACTTTTTCAAAGTTTTTTTTCTTAACGACGGAGCCGGAAAGCGGCAACTTTGTTTAGCTCAGCGGGCCGAAATTTGACGCTTTCCGCTTGAAGAGATGACAAATATATACCTACACGCTTTTATCTCGGCGGTCGTCTATCGGTCGGCAGAAGTATTCCATTGGTGAAAAGTCGGTACCTATTACCGACTTTTCATCAGTATATATTTTGGACCCCTAAACGTGACAGGTGGTGAGCCTAAATAAAACAGTTTAACAAGAATTACCTAGTTTTCTAAAACGATGGACCTCGGTCATGCTACAACATAATTATATTCTGAATATTTACTCGCATTGTTTTCATGTTCTGCATACTTTCATATTGCAGTATTGCAAGATAGAGGTACTCAACTTATGAAAGTGACAATCCCCTTTTCACCAGTGTTTAATTGGTTTGGTTTACGATTAAACTTGTGAAATCGGATAAAATCTAATGGACTGTAAAATCTAATTTAAATGACAATGACATGCAGCTCTTCAGTTTAAAACTTGCTTTACTCAACCACGAAATAACAGCAACAACTTACTACTCACAGAGTACACGTATTCAAAATTTCAAATAAAAAACGTAAAATTATGTAAGTACTCAAAGAGTTTCTTATCAAAGATTCTGTATAATCCTCGCGGCCTCGGAACCAATTCTGGTGCCAGCGAGTTTCTTTGGAATGTTTTCTTTTCACCATCAAATAAATTTAAAATATAATAAATATATTGTAGGTAATTGCAAATTACACATAGAAGCGTAGTATACCTAATAACAATTTTTATTAGACTACATATTGACGTTTTTATTAAGGTACACTAAACTCCATAATAATAAGGAGATTGGCTAAAACATCGAGCTAATGATAAGTAAAGATTATCATAATCCTTACTTAATCTATAGATAATTTTTGGAGTAGAGATAGCCTGTTGAAAATAAGTCCACCTCTCATACGAAAATGTAATATCATTGGTAAAATGTACAATTAAGTTTTTTTTTACTTATTTACGTACATTCACTGTTACCAATTACGTCGTTTTTCAGATAATATGTATTTGAATTACCCACATACGTTTGGAACTCTTTTATTTTCATTATTTCTTGCTCAATAAGAAAATATTATCATAGTACATTATGATATAAGTGCGGTAGGTTGAAAATTACAGCGATATTGCTAGCAGAGGCTGTAATTATCAAAGCGCACGTATGTCATACGACGTTTTATAACACATTTGCGAGGAAATAAAATAAAACTCCGACTATACAGCGTTAAGAAAAAGCGCAAAATTAATTAAATTAAATAATTATGTACATAAATATTTCTTTATTATATTTTATCTCCCAAAGTTAATTTTAATCATAAAATGTTTACAACTTTTTTGACATAAAAACTCTTTGCTGAGATTTTAAAAATTACCGTTCGTTTTAAGACGGAGCATCTTGATAAACCGTGCGTTTTACATTACACTTACCGCACTTGGGCCTAATGAGATACAATACGATATTGAAATTGGTGAAATAAGACACCTTTTACGAGCAAATGTGTTATAATAGTACATTATGATATAAGTGCGGTAGGTTGAAAATTACAGCCGAGGCGACATTGCTAGCCCGAGCCGTAGGCGAGGGCTACAAGTAAGCAGAGGCTGTAATTATCAAAGCGCACGTATGTCATACGACGTTTTATAACACATTTGCGAGGAAATAAAATAAAACTCCGACTATGGTAAACGAATAAAAACAATACAGCGTTAAGAAAAAGCGCGCGGCGCGCATCATCATTTTTTTTAGGCAAAGGCACAAAAAACAGCCTGTATTACTAATAAAGTAAATTAATATTTTTGTGTTTTTGTTACAGATTGATTGGTTGTAATTTACTGTCAAAATTGATTAAATTAAATAATTATGTACATAAATATTTTTTTATTATATTTTATCTCCCAAAGTTAATTTTAATCATAAAATGTTGACAACTTTTTTGACATGAAAACTCTTTGCTGAGATTTTAAAAAGTACCGTTCGTTTTTAGACGGAGCATCTTGATAAACCATGCGTTTTACTTTACACTTACCGCACTTGGGCGTAATGAAATACAATACGATATTGAAATTGGTGAAATAAGACACCTTTTACGAGCAAATGTGTTATAAAAAATATTATACAACGCAAAACAGAATATCTGCAAGTCCTCATACACCCCAATTAGTAAAAAAAATCTCACGCCTTATACCCCCGAGGGGGTAGGCAGAGCTATTCCGTTTCTGGATATACCCACTTTCCACCAAATATTCTTTTGACCCCTAAACGTGATAGGTGGTGAGCCCATCGCCGGACCGGTTCTTTTACACATGTTACCCAATTAGTATAGAAATATAAAAAAACTATGATGCCTTCGTACTTTAGTTGTGTCTAACCAATTTTCTTAAATAAAGAGCAATATTAATAGAGTTTCCATGGATAGCACAAAATTCAGCTTCATTTAACACATTAAAAATTGCAGTCGATTTTGAACAAACTAATTACAGGAATTGCGCTTATTCTGTTACCTACATCTACTATATAAAAATAAGTCAGGTTTTCCTTCCTGACGATTTAACTCGAGAACGGCCGGACCGATTTTGATGAAACTTTTTGTGTGGGTTCGAGTGGGTCCAGGGATGGTTTATAGCAAAGAAAATTCAGCATTGCACCCGTGCGAAGCCGGGGCGGGTCGCTAGTATTGTATAAAAGTTAATCATACAAAAAATACCCATATTAGAATCACATGCACATTGTATTTATACTTAGTATCTGTTTATTATATAGAAGTATTTTATAGAAGACTAACTGGCCTAAACCGGGTCAAACTAGTTACACCGTGTATCCTTGGGTTATCGAACAAACTCCGCGGCTTAACTTAGAAACAATAGCAACAGATGGTGTATTAAAACGGCTGAGAGTTTGTTGTAGTTCTGTTATTGTGTTTGGTTTCTCATTGTTCACGGTAAGGGTATTTTTTATTATAACTAGCGGGTGACTAGCGGTTTTGGCTGCGCGGATTCTATATTCTACTCGTATTATTCTATACTAGCGTAGTTCCCGTTCCCGTGGGAATACGGGAATAAAATGTAGCCTATGTTACTCAGGGATATGCTAGCTTTTCATTGGTGAAAGAATTTTTAAAATCGGTCCAGTAGTTTTTGAGTGTATTCGTAACAAACATACAAAAATACAAATCATTCCTCTTTATAATATTAGAATAGATCTAGATGAGTCTGTAGTTTAAAAAAATACTCAAGCGTTTTGATGCTTATATTGCCACTTTTAAAATATGATTAAGATTTTCTCCGAGGGGGTGGGCATAGGTATCCCATTCATGGAAATACCCAGTTTTCACCAGGTATACCCACTTTTTAATAGTTAGTGATCCCATGCACTTTTTATTGATCTAAAATTGTGTGAACTAGATAATATTTTCTGATTTCATTTTCAACGAAGAAGCTGTACTCTGTGTTGATTAAATCCGGCCTCAATACATAAAATTGATAAACTTCGTCACAGAATATAAATAATATTATCCCGAAGGTTTCCATACGTATACGAAATTCATATTTCGTTGTACGGTCAACAAAAAAATTACGAATGACGACATGGTATTAATATTAGTTCAATATGTTTCTACAGTGGATTTCTTGAATTATGAATTCCGGAGTAATAAATATGTTGCCCCAAATATAAGTCGAGAGAGAGTTTGAGAATATTCGAAGTTCTATATTTTTGATAATAAAGTAGCAGCGGCTGGTACCAGCTCTCATGGGACCAGATTATTCTCATTCCCGTGGAAATTCCGAAAAGCCTTTTCTTTGTGGATGCCGAAAGCTGCCCTCTCTTCAAACTTGCTAGGTCCAGTGGTTGAGGCTATGATTTGAGTCAGTCAGCATTTTTGTTCTAGTATCGCTCATAGGACACAATTTACATACAGTAATTTAGGCTAATTTAGGCAACAACAACGAACCTAAAAAACTTGTTCATGATCAAAAATTTTGGTCCCAAAACAGGGATCGCACTTGATCCCTAACCTAGGACGCCACTACCACGTCACATTATCATTACCTAGCTTGGGGCTAAATAGGTGTCCTACAATTTGTTACGTTAATTAGGCTGCTGACTGTACATACTTAAATATATTACGTGTCGACTTTAGACGAGTCTTGTGTTACCAACTTTGCCTATCTTCAAAGGCAGAGTAACTTGGCACTTCGTAAAAGTTTCATCGGTTCTCTGTAGCTTAGGCGATGTTACATGGGTGTCACGTTACTTTGCCAAATTTTGCTTTGTTTATGTCAATGACATTTTATAGGTAGACACGTTATACTGTTACATAGTTTTGCATGCAAGCTAAGGCAGATTTTGGTAGAACAATATTTATTTTTAAGACCCATTGTACCCATAATGCTAGCAAATAAACTATTATTATTAATGCTCTATGACGGAAGGAAAACGATCATGTCTCCAGACTCACCGCCTGTCACGTGTAGGGGTCATAAAAAAAAATTGGTAAAAAGTGGGTACTTCCATCCATACCAATGGAATACCTGCGCTGGGCCTCAGTGATAAGGCTAGAGTTTTATTTTTTGAATTCTCTAAATAAATCGGGAGAGATGGTAGCTATCATGTTTTGCCAGGGGTCAGAGGTAATAGTTGCAGGATCGTTGAATTTAGCTTACATTTGAAGTAGTATCGCTAATTAAAATTTAATTTAAGCTATAGAATAGTCTTAATGGTTTAATAATATAATATTTCCTTAGAACAGCTTCGAAAGCAACTCGCACAATTACCTACCTGACATTTATATTGGCATATTTTGAGTAATAGTAACGCACCTAATTCAGTTTTTATAGCATATCATTGTTTGTGTCATATTTCATGACACATTAATCTACTGCATTTAATTAACAAGTCGAACAGCAAGTTTTCACAGAGCCTTACTATAGACCCTGTCAAAGGACGCACAACTTTGCGTTTTCTACCGTTCGTCTCTTACACAACATCTTGCTACATCTACCCTAAAATGTCGTTGTGACGTGTGTTGGTCCTACTTGCAATACACTGTTTAGTTAAGTTGGCCATAGATGAACATTGTTTCTGTAAAAGAGTATATTGAATACCAATCTTCATAGTGGGCAACCAATGCACATCTACTAAGCAATTTGCTACGGTGTGTGAACCAGCAAATTATAAGCATTGAAATGTTACAAGTACGATACTAGTTACTTTTGACGGGGCTGTTATCTAAGATGGTTGTGACCATACTCTCTGAGAAAGAGGTTGTGGGTTCGATCCCGCTCGGGGCCAACATTTGTGTGCATGAATGTGTCTGTTGGCTTCGTATCTGTTTGCTTAATATTTATTTCTGCCTAGTTTGGGACTGGATAACCACGTATGAATTGTGTCCCACAATTTATTTATTTATTTTCAAGTAGAGTGCGACGCGTATAGATGCGTCACACTCAAAAATTACTTGTATGCAACATGACTTAAAGCTTACATTTTAATGCCTTGCTTAGTTGAGTTGGTGTTATCAAAGTTTGCGATGACCGTAACGATGTGCTTCGCCTTAATAAGATTCAATTACTGGCGAAAGTGAACGACGTTGCTTAAAGTTATTATGCGCAAAAATATTTTCCATCTTTCTATAAAAATGTGCACCGTCTAACAGAGGGGGGTTCAGACTTAACAATTTATTTTCAGCTAACGTTGTTTTCGTGGTAACCTCCCCTATTCCGTACCCAAAGTCACTTTTATAGCTAAAGGCGAATTATTTTAAGACTTTCCGCGGTATGAGATCACAAAGTAGTCTGTCCTTCTTCACGATGTAATATATATTCATAATTTCGGAATCAACGCAGATACGCAAAATAACAGATAAGCAGAATCACGTCTCTACATAGTCAACCTAAACTTAATATGTATAATATAGAAAGATTAGATTTTTTGTTTGTTTGTATTGAATAGGATCCGAAACTTTCTAACTGATTTTAAAAATTATTTCATCAATGGAAAGCTTACGATTAAGCAAGTACATTTTCATGTTTACAGCAAAATAAATACTAGTTTTAGCAATATACATTTATTTAAAAACGTTAACCAACAGCTGTATAAATAAGATGACTGAGAAAAAAAATTATGATGATCAATTAAAATTCATATTTATCATTTTCGGAGAAAATTGTAAAAATAAAATAAATAATATAAATAATCTCACGCCTTTTATCCCCAAGGGGGTAGGCAGAGGTATTCCATTACTGGATATACCCACATTTCACGAGATACATTGGACCCCTAAACGTGATAGGTGGTGAGCCCATCGCCGGACCGGGTCTATTTACACATGTCTCAGAATTAAATCTGAAACCTGCGGGTTTCCTCACGATGTTTTCCTTCACCGTCGAGCTAGTGATAAATATGTACGTAAGTTTTTGAAAAACTCCTTGGTACATGCCAGGATTCGAACCCAAGCTCACTGATTTTCGGCCGGCTCTTTAACCGTTCGGGCTATCACTGCTGCATTGTAAAAATCCCCCTTAAAAATCCAATTACAAATTTTACAAGCGACTTTTTAATTGAAAACTACGAAAAGGGTAATCGAGCAATATCGGCCGGGGAAATGTGCATTGAACAGCGTAATTGAGCGGTCCCCTTGATTCAAAAACAGCTGATGATTTATTTTATTCAAAAATATAATTTAAATATTTAAAAAAACAAGTTTAAAAGTCTTGAAAGTTTAGCTTTTTCTGGTAAAAAGCGGGAATATTACATACTTTTTTTCAGCTCGACGGAGGCGGAAAGCGGCAATTTTTCATCTCTCCAGGCGGAAAGCGTCAATTTTCGGCCCGCTGCGATAAACAAAGTTGCCGCTTTCCGCCTCCGTCGAGCTGAAGAAAGCCTCAAATCACATTACATATGATCTGAGACATATCTTATTTTACTTCCCTAGGTGTGTAATATACTATTCCTAAACTATTGAGATGAAGACAAATCCAACGGCATCTCAATAATACTGTAGAAGTACTATTCGATTTATTGATAAATAAAAAACAAAATGGCAGACGCTTAAATGGTAATCACCCACCCAGAGGCACCACCTCCATAAATAACCCAAATCTAACTTTATTTTTTTTTTAAATATTAACCACCGGACAAGCCTCAGAGTCACATTGGTAAATCCTTTGACCGATAAAGAGAAATTCGTGATCTCATTGTTTATATAGGTAACTATTTTTTATAAGAGAAGGGGGCAAACAGACGGGTCACCTGATGGTAAGTGACTACCGTCGCCCATGGACACCATGCAACTCAAGAGTCACAACTGCGTTGCCGGCCTTTGAGGTGGGATAGGGGGAGAGGGGAGAGGAGAGGAGGGGGGGGGGTCTCCGGTTACCTCACTAGCTGTTTCGCGCAATTTCACTCGCGTAGGTCCCGTTCCCGTGGGAAAATTATAGCGCATGTTACTTTAGCAAGATAAGCTTTCCATCGTTTAAAGATTTTTTTAAATCGGACCAGTAATTATTATTTTTGCCTATTCGTTACAAAAATTCAAATATATTCTCTTTATAATATTTAAAAGTGTAGATAGAGTAGATATAGATACTGTAGATGGAAAAGTCATAACCAAAAAGTTGACGTTGAACCTTTTTAAGCTAAAGGCCAAAAGAAATTGACTTATAGACATACTTATATCCGTAAAACATTATTCTCCTTCTGCTGCTATGGGTAAAATGTTTGTTATTTGCAGAACAGCCTGTGTTATTCCCAATGCAATAGCTAATTGGTTTCCCATTTCGCCAATAACGAGTTGGAATTCCCGCGACCCCAAGGTATGAAAGTCGCTTCTATATTTCCAACAACAAAATACCGAATACCGATCGTATTCGGTATTGTCATTGTTTGTGAGTTATATAAACAAGTTGATGGTTTTATTTTCTTCGGTGTAAGCGCACAAAGCCATGGTGTTTACGACATCACATTGCAAATCTTTTTAATTATCTGATTTTCTCTACTATAATATGCGTGTATTATAATAATATACTAATCCTTCTTCTTGAGTCACTCTGTATTGGCGGAAACCGCATTAAAATCATTAGTTTAAAAGATCTAAGCGTACCTACAGACCGCGGAGAGCTACTTTGTTTTATACTATGTTGAGATGATTATTTTAGTTTAGTCGGAGGTGTGTTGGATTCGTGTCTGGTCGAACAAAAACAACTAATAAACATACTTTAATATTTATTTATGTATGTTTATTAGTTGTTTAGTACCCATAGTACAGGCTTTGCCTAATAGTGTGGGACTAAATAACGTTTGTGAATATATATTTTTATTATTATTATCTTCTTAATTTATCAATAAAGATATCGCCTCCGACTGCATAAGATTGTGCAGCAGATGGTGTCTTTGTTTCCATCTTTTAATCATTAGATTTTTTTTTCCAATACCTAGTGAAAGTTGATGAGTTTCATTCTTTGAGTATTAAACCAACAGGGGACGTCACGCGCACTAGTTTCTTTGTAATAAAGTCTGCCAATTTCTGCGGGGGGGACGAGGAAACGCACACAAATAATGTTAAAAGAAACGCATTTTTTGACAAAACAATTAAACACTAGCTTGAACTTGATGCACACAAATACATTCACCTGTCCGAGCACTCCGTGAACTCAAAAAAACTAGTTGTATATAACAGGTACGCATGTTGACCGACACTTTTTTTTGGCAGAGGGGAACGGTTACGCCTGTCAGTGGCGTCTCCGGTTGGTTTAATACTCAAAGGTTTTATTAGATAACCTAATGTTTACACGGACGGAATCGCATACTACAGCAGTAACAATATAATCGTTCAACTAAATATAGCTTACCCCGCTTACAAATAAAATCTTGTACATTATAATAATATCTTTAGTAGCCATTGGTCGACTCCAAAATTAATCTTTGTTCCTTGAATTCTGGTTTCATCCTGTACCTATGTACACAACACGGCGATGTTTGTTTGTTCAAGAGCTGCAGTCTCAAAGGAACGCGGCTGAGCTCCCATTTCACTGGATTAGGCTTTAGCTCTATTATAATAATTGCTAGACAAAAGAGTAACAGTTTTCATCTTTAAGCGAACTGCGTAAGGTATATTTTGCCTTCTACTAAACATTCCAACTGGACCTGCCGTCGGGAATTTAGCATACAAATTAATTGTAGCTAATTTGATGACCGCATACGCACTGCTAGTTGACGTGTGTAATTATAATTAACCCCAATTAGGTTAAATAAGTGATGTTCACACAATGAATTATCTTTTTTTGAGTACCGACATTCTATTTACTTTCGCCATAGTTCTATTATAATATTACTAGCGGTTCTGCGCGGTTTCACCCGCGTAGTTCCCGTAAGATGAAATAATTTATCCCGTTTTTTACACATTTACCACTATATCTTTGCTCCTATTGGTCGTAGCGTGATGTTATATAGCCTATAGCCTTCCTCGATAACTGGACTATCCAACACAAAAAGAGTTATTCAATTCGAACCAGTAGTTTCGGAGATTAGCGCGTTCAAACAAACAAACAAACAAACAAACAAACAAACAAACTCTTCAGCTTTATAATATTAGTAATATTATAAACGCGAAAGTTTGTATGTATGGATGTTTGTTCCTCTTTCACGCAAAAACTATTGAACGGATTTTGATAAAACTTTACAGTTATATACCTTATACTTCAGAATAACACATAGGCTATATTTTATCCCCGGGATCTCGGAACGGGCGCTGCTGGTACATATATTATAATTAGAAGTAGCGTACGGGTATGTATTTACTTATATTATCATCATTCATCATCATTGACTTGCCCTTTTCCCATTATTTGGGGTCGGCGCAGTATGTTTTTTCCTTCCATTTAGATCTGTTGTATTTACTTAGACATCAAAACAAAATATTTAGCCAAGGCATTTTAAGGTTTCCGTAATTAATTTACTTGATTGTTTGACAAATTTTCGGGTATACTTCAAGGTAGGTCCCATGTAAGTTTTGTAACAATCTGATGAAGAACTTCAGGTGGAGAACGGAACTCCTCAACGGACATCATCACTGGCTATCAGCGTAATAGGTTTAGTAACAGTACTGTAATGGATGGTGAATATGCAAATAATAGTCTTTTAAGTGCTATTGTTTGTATTTTTATTTTGATTATTGTATTACTGCAGCAAACAATTAATGTGTCAACTTTTTAGGGTTCGTTCCCCAAAGTGTAAAACGTCCCTATTGCTAAGACTTCGCTGTCCGTCTGTCTGTCCGTCTGTCACCCGGCTGTATCTCATGAACGTGAGCGAGTTCGACTCGCACTTGGCCGAAATTTTCCCCTTTCTCTATGTAGTTCACTAGTCATTATAGTAAATGTGAGCAATCTGTGGCTGGAGATTTCATTCCAATAAATAAATGTCTGTCTATTTTTGTTGTTTTTTTCACTTCGATGTTTTTTAAATGTGTATCTATTTATGTAAGTACCCATTCTAACGATCCATAAAAACACGAAAACAGATAAGAATCTATAATAAATTAGCATGCAACGGAACCCGATGTGTGATAAACGCAGTAAGTAATTCGTCGAGTCTGCAAGCTCGTAAAATGGGGGTGCCGGCGTGTCATGCATTATTTACACATGTGAGTGTTTTGCATGACCGGAATATAAGATTTGTACATGCCAGTTTTTCGCAAATTGTGAAAAAATGGAAGGACATTTCGGAGCCATAAAAGTGAAGAACGCTATATGTGTTGGTGAGGTGAAAGAAAAAAAATACGTTCTGTAGTTTCACCTTTTTCAACTGACTTCAAAAAAGAAGGAGGTTATCAATTCGACTGTAAGTTTTTTTTTATGTTTGTTGTACCTCAGAACTTTCGACTGGGTAAACCGATTTTGATGATTCTTTGTTTGTTTGAAAGCTGGTGCTTCCCTTGTGGTAATTTGGTCGAGTTCAGACACTGGCATACATGAAAAAATTATACAAGTTGAAATCGGTTATTTTAATGTACTCTTTAGAGTTCTGTGTTATAACAATATTATACAGATACCGTTGCGTTAACTTGGCTTTGATCAATAAATAATTCTGTTTTTCTTGGGTTCTATTTCAAACAGAGCTATTTCGATTTACATAATCTTAGGAAAATGGTTCTTATATGTTGGTGAAATCAAGGTCCTATCTTCATAATCATAGTCTATTTGAAACCATCCTACTATTCCTACTAATATCACAAAGAAGTCTCAAACAAAAGATAGTTAAACATACAATTACCTGCAATTACCCCTAAAAACACCGTCAATGCACGATTTCCTGCTATATTGCATAATGAGACGTCTAAATTCCATGCCATGGCCACGCATTATTAGATTGTCTGTCTGTGCGTCCCCCATATCGTGACGCATAGCAATATTTCATCGCCATGTTGTTTGGGTGCGTCGTATGACCTATAATATCTACGAATCATTGACATAAATTTCGTCAGTGACTTTTGTGGTACAAATTTTGCATTACGATTGTTCTAATCAATTATACATAAAGAAAATATACATTTATTACAACACTAGCAGCGCCCTGCGGTTTCACTCGCGTAGTTCCCGTTCCCGTTGGATAAAATATAGCATATGTGTTATTCTGATGTATGAGCTACATAATTGTAAAGTTTCATCAGAATCCGTTCAGTAGTTTTTGCGTGAACGAGGAACAAACATACATCCAGACATCCATCCATACAAACTTTCGCGTTTATACGCGTTATAGGGGATATTAGTAGGATCTACAGATAAAAAGTGTCCTTCAAAATGAACCATGTGGGACAGTGCCCAGAAGACAGGCCGCATTCTTTGGATAGCTAGGCTGATCCTTTGACAGAGATGCTGCCAGCCCTCTGGTCACCTGAAGCCTCGACCAAACGTACTGACAATTATTATGCACTGTTTGTTATCCAGCCTGATAATGTAGGATGTGAGGCCATCATTACTGGTAGCTTGCCGATGCAAAGCATAGCGTTTAATCTAAAGATTCTGAGACTATGTGCTCTAAACTTATCACGTTTAGAGTTCCAAAAGCCTCTGACAAGCCACTATGGGATAAGGATAAGAAGCATTCAAAAAAATTACTTACATTTTTATTAACGCATAAAACCAACGAATACACCGACGGGCCTGTTGGCTCAGTTGGTAGTGACCCTGCATTCTGAGTCGGAGGTCGCGGGTTCTATCCCCGCTCGGGGCCAAAATTTGTGTACATGAATTTCTGTTGGCTCCGTGTCTGGTCGTTTAATATTTAAATATGTTTACCAGTTGTTTAGTACCCAAGTACAGGCCCTGCCTAGTTTGGGATTAAGTAACCGTGTGTTATTTGTGTCCCACAACCCTATTACGATGGAAAATTACACTTGCTAGTGAAATGAAATGTAAAAAGAAATTTACATGATTTGCGATTTCAGAGACTTCATTTGTAGCAGGCTAGGTGAAGGAGGGTAGTAGGTGCGACGTATGAAAATTCATTTCATATGATTTCACATGCTACTCAAGAAATGACAAATCTTTATTACTCACTATCGGTTCTGCACGGTTTAACCCGCGTAGTTCCCGTTCCCGTGGAAATACGGGAATAAAATATAGCCTATGTTACTCACGCTTTCCATTGGTGAAAGTATTTTTAAAATTGCTCCAGTAGTTTTTGACTTTATTCGTTACAAACATAGAAAAGTACAAATCTTTCCTATTTATAATATTAGTGTACTTAGCTGTAGATGTTATTTAACTATACCTCTATATAAGTAATCCATTAAATCAGTCTTTCCTATTTTTGTTTCTCCTACAAAATTGTAGCCTTTCAGAAAAGCTCTTTTTCCTCATTTCTTAAAGGGAAACGGTAAAAAGGAAAAAATAATGAATAATAGACATTGGCGAATGGAAAGATAGTACCGGTATTAATAAATGATAGAAATGAATAAAATGCATTTTGAACTAACATACAGTATCAATGAAATTACCATAGTAATTAAGTAGGTAGGTACCTACCTATGTAAAAAATAAATAATCTCAAGCGTTCTATCCCCATTAGTGGTTAGTCAGACGTATTCCTTTTCTGGAAATACCCACATTTAGCCAGTATATTCTTTGGACCCCTTAACCCCTTTGGTGCTGTTACGCATTTCTCAGAATTAACTCTGGGACCTGCGGGTTTCACCCTCGAACTAGTGATAAATAAATAAAATAAAAACCTAAAACATCAAGTTTGCATTGCGTGCTTTTAGCTGATGTCCTGATGTCATGAATGCCATGCCTATTAAGAAGCACAGCTGTGAATAAGTAATGAATCCGTAAATCAATGGCGCGACATCTAATGAGGTCACCTTGGCTGACCAATAATAAATTTATGAGCGACGAACGCCCTATACTCGTAATTAACAGAATTTATTAGTGGTATCTGCGCACGCGACTGACCGTAGGGATGTCAAATATTATTAATCGATTTTGAGAATAATCGATTAATATTTTTAAATAATCGATTTTTAATAATCGATTTATTAAATATGAAAAATTTATTATTAATTAATCGATTATATTTTCGCACATTTTAATCGATTTTTGCAAACAGCACCATCTGTGCGACGAATGACGAAGTGAGTTCACTAACAAAGTTTATGTTAAAAGGATAATGAATGTTAAAAAAAAATGTACTAATCGGATTTTTTTTTCTTATACTTAATAGATTTTTAATAAAATTTAAAAAGTAAAATGTGGGTACCTATATCCAGTAATGAAATACCTCTGCCTACCCCCTCGGGGATAAAAGGCGTGAGATTATTTATTTTATTTTTTATTTTTAATATAATTTTCAATAGAATAGAATATAATTAATAGATTTTTCTAAAATCGATTATTGTAAAAAACAGAAAAATCGATTTTTAAATAATAGTTTTTTTCCATCAGTGTCCCACCCCTAACTGACCGTTGGTTTTTGATTAGACAGGAATGTAATGATCGGATGCAACGAAACGTTATACCAGTGTGTAACGGCCTGTAACGGCCACATTGGTTAATCAAAGTTGGACGCTGTCAGCGTGGTGGCATTATATCACGAACGCTTTCGTGTTTCGACACGTTAAATTGTTGGTCCCGGTTTTCATTGTGTTTATTAATAAAAATAATAAATGCATTTATTTACCATAATTTGTACAGTAATTAATTAACCTTAAACTATCTGCCAAACTGTACTAAACAGTTTGTTGGCAGTAAATAATACTATCTAATTAGAAATAATTTAACCTGCCTTTTATATTAATAACACTGACATAATATAAGGCGTAATCTAGGTATTACTTAGTTTACATAATTACTTTTGATTTTGACATAGAATAAGTTCTCTAACAAAATTTTATTAAACTTTTTCTTGAAAGTAGCTTTTGTAACACACTGTTTTTTTTAATTCTAAAGGAATTTCATTATAAATTGTGGGTACTAAATATCTACGGGTTCTTTGGCCATAATAATTGCAAAAACTTGGAAGTTACGCACAGTGGAAGTCGTTAAGCAATGTCAGATACCCTTCAGTGGCTTCAAAAATTCTGAATGTCAGGTTGCCACTGGCCTAACAACATCTCCTTATGTGCGGTAGGCTCGTGTAGGAGAATAAGACCCATACTTCTTCATGTCAGAGGAAAGACCCTTAGCTCAGCAGTGGGCTGTTACTGACGGGTTGATGATGAATTATAGAACAAATTACTACCAACTTGTTTGTGCTGTTTGGGGTAGAGACTATGGAACTGTGGTGTCTTATCAAAAGAGATGTCAACACTCAACGCGTTTTGGTCTAGGCGTTAGGTGACCAGAGGGCTGGCAGCTATCACTGTCAAAAAATGACCTACCTATCCAGAGAGGCAAAGCCAGTATGTACCAGTTCTTTAGAGGTCATTTTAAATCTGTAAATATTGTAAAAAAAATATTTATTTGAAAATAAATGTCAACTTTTCCTATAAACCCATAATATCAAAACAGTGACACTAAATTTTAATTTGTTTCAGTTTGTAACTCCGCAAAGTTTTCCCTTTGTATTTCGTCCGTCTGGGAACACAAAGTTCGACGTACTTTGAATATGAATCAGTCTGGGCCAGAGGCACTCAACCTGTAATGTTCAATGTCAAGAGTAAAAAAGATTCAATCCTTTATACCTTTGGCAGTACCTTGGAAAATATTATATGTGTGAATTCGCCATTTAATACGAAAATTTCACCCTCTGTGGAGGGCATGTTCTATGTGTAAATATCGATTTTATAGATAGATATGTATATGTAATTTTTGTTCCTAAAGTCTGATTCATGTTACAACGGGGCGAGCCAGCGCTTCATACCAAAAGTATACTATAGATGTTGACCGTGCCACGGATAGGGACCATCCGGGCCCGGACGGGGCAGGTCCGGGCCCGCCCCGGTGTAACATGAATCGGACGGCAGCGGGATTTAACTCCTGGGAAAACTCCTCCTCCTCAAATGTTGGTACATTTGTGAAATGACTGACTAGTAGTCAGTGTATGAAAAGTGGGCATTCGCCGGACGGATATGTGTAATTTGATAAAAAACAGAGGTTCATTTCAACAGGAATGGAAATCCGACCTCACGTATTCACGCGGGGTCACTAACCACGGGGTATTACTACGATTAATGTGCGGGTTTTCAGAGCGAAGTTTCTAGAGAAGCGATAGTGATTTTTGGGCTATTAAACACCTTTCTGAGAAAACACGTTTTTAGTATATTTCATGAGTGGCGGTTTATTATAAAATAATAACGTTTCGAATTCTTTAATATCTCTCCATAATTAATCAAGGACGAATTATGAGCGATTGGTACAATTCCCAAATGTTGAACACCTGCCTTCTTTATATTGCAGGCATTGTTTCGTAAAAGGTTGAGAACTCCTGACCTACGGCAAGTTTTATGATTTTTTTTTAGCACTTTTATTACTTTCAGGAGAAAGGTTTACGGCCGGGAGGCTTTATACATTTAAGATGTAACCCCAAAATGTATGGACGTTTATTTGTAGACGTTTCTAAAAGGGATCAGAATTCTACCTACCTACGTTCTAAAAGCTATCTTTAAAAAAAAAACCTTTTTAGATCTGTCGGTCAGTTTTCCTTTTATAACAGTCCGCCTAACAATAGGTACACTTTTTAGGATTCAGTGTCCCAACATAATATTCTAATGACAAAACTTTGTTAGACACTGTCAATAAAACAGGCCAAGTGCGAGTCGGACTCGCGCACCGAGGGTTCCGTACAACCTTGCAAATTTATGGTTTTCGTAATTTTTCCTTTATCTATGCTATAAGACGTTGCTTCGTACCAAATTTCAAGATTCTGAGTTCACGGGAAGCACCCTGTAGGTTTTGATTCCCTTGCAAGTGTCGAAAATTTGCGGCATAAACGGCTGTATCTTTTGATTGCGTTGGCTTAGAAGTTTGATTTTTTCACAGCTTCAAGGGACAGTAGACCTGAGTAATTGATATAAATTTCAGCTTCATACCTCCACGCGTTCCTGAGAAAAAGGGTCTTGACAGACGGACGGACGGACGGACAGACGGACAACAAAGTGATCCTATAAGGGTTCCGTTTTTTCCTTTTGAGGTACGGAACCCTAAAAACAACACAAACTAATCCCTACAAGATTACACGTACCCATGCAGGGGTGTCGTGTATGTTGTGAGTAAGCTAACGTACCGCACGACGGTTGAAAGCGGAACCATCGAATCTCGAGGGAGGAAGAGAGTAGCATACCGTAAACTAGTACTTATTACTACTGCGGAGGTGGAATGCTTCTCAACGAAGATCTTCCGCCAGGCGAGGTGACCGTACTTTAGGACCGCGGTCCCAACGATTGATGTTTTACAGTTCTGAATTCAACAATCAGTTGTCTCAGTTGGTAGTGACCCTACCTTCTGAGTCGGAGGTCGCGGGTTCGATCCCGACTCCGGGCCAGCATTTGTGTACATGAACATGTCTGTTGGCGTCGATTCTGGTCTAAGTATGTTTAACAGTTGTTTAGTAACCATCATAATATTAAATAACATCATTATATTTGTAAATGGGCGAGTCTTTTGAGGACGACCTAGGCGTACCTACATCGACCAGATCGGCGATGTGTTGAAGAAAAGCCAGATAAAGAGTACCCGAAACTGACGTGCCTGAGTCGTTTGATGGATGTGGAGGAAGCACGAGTGATCTTCCAGTAGGCTTAGCACGCTAATTATTTTCCCGCTCTCACCTGTCACCTTAGCCACAAAACAGTATTAAGATGACGTCACATAGATGTATCTCCTCTGTGTGACGTCATCTTAATACTGTTTTGTGGCTAAGGTGACAGGTGAGAGCGGGAAAATAATTAGCGTGCTAAGCCTACAGGTTTGTAGCAAGTGACAGTCTATTTTCTCGCCTAAATCCAATGGGAAATAGACGTGAGATTATGTATGTATGTATGTACACACAGTTTTGGTAAAGATTTTTAAAATTATATGCTAATTTCTTTTGAAATACCCCGAATATTTTATTTTTATGTCATATATTCCGAGAGAGAAATAACAGTAGGTACATAGTGTATGAAAATTCTTATATGTATTAAAGAGCAGTGATAGCCCGAACGTTTAAGGATCCGGCCGAAAATCAGTAAGGCTCGGGTTCGAATCCTGGCATGTACCAATGAGTTTTTCAAAAAACTTACGTACATATTTATCACTAGCTCGACGGTGAAGGAAAACATCGTGAGGAAACCCGCAGGTCTCAGAATTAATTCTGAGACATATGTAAATAGACCCGGTCCGGCGATGGGCTCACCACCTATCACGTTTAGGGGTCCAATATATCTCGTGAAATGTGGGTATATCCAGTAATGCCTACCCCCTCGGAAATAAAAAAGGCGTGAGATTATATTATTATTATTAATGTATTGAATATTGATTGCTACGAATGTATCTAGGACATATAAATCCACCATATAATCCACGTTCTCTTTCAATACCGTCTGTTATAAAGCCCCATTTCAAAGCGCTTCGGCTTACTTCTATAATAACTTCTTAGTTCGAACTACTTTTATTAGATTTTTTTCTCACCGCGCAGTAGGTGCTATTAGATGAGTGAAACAGTGGAGTAAGAACTGTACACAGACATAAAATATGTCTACGACTGTACAGTACTACATCTCTACACATTTTACCTATAATGGAACAGATATGGTTGGAAGGATACTATCCAGACGTAGAATTTAGTAGAATAATTGACTGCACATTAGAAAAACACAACACAACAAAATTTTAAATTATTTGATTTTAGAAAAAGAAGAAGAAGAAATCAATATACTTATTTGAATATTTGTTGGTTAAATCCGCTCTTAACTGTTTTAACCTTAATTTGTGTAGGTGTGTGTCATAATTCTTCTGTTTAATTAGATTTTAGACATTTTTGTAGCTATGCACAAAGATATTATTATTTATAAAAAGAGGTAGATATCTTACTAGAACGCAAAAACGGAGGTCAACAAATGTAGATAATTGGTCTAATTTTATTTTGTCGCATTGTAAGTATTTCAAGCGCAACTCTTAACAGATAGTTATCTCAATCTTTATCATTTGTTCCGTATCATCTTCCGCATTGTCGTATCCTATAAATATAATATAATAATAATAATATAATCTCACCCCTTTCATCCCCGAGGGGGTAGGCAGAGGTATTCCATTACTGGATATACCCACATTTCAAGAGATACATTGGACCCCTAAACGTGATAGGTGGTGAGCCCATCGCCGGACCGGGTCTATTTACACATGTCTCAGAATTATTTCTGAGACCTGCGGGTTTCCTCACGATGTTTTCCTTCACCGTCGAGCTAGTGATAAATATGTACGTAAGTTTTGAAAAACTCATTGGTACATGCCAGGATTCGAACCCGAGCCTCACTGATTTTCGGCCGGCTCTTTAACCGTCCGGGCTATCACTGCTCACCTATAAATACTCAAGGATATAAGTACATGTTGTAGCCACTCGTAGAGGAATAACATCCAAACGCTCGCAATATGAATATAAGTGATCTTTACTTTTACATCGGCTATGTAGGATTTTCATCCCGCAGGTTTACACACCTAGCGTGTTTCTGTTTTTTTTTATGCAGATCATAGTAGCCTATTTATATAAAAAAAGTTCTGGGGAAAGCAATCGGGTAAAAAGGGTAATTTCACGCTCAGAAACATAAAATTGCATTAGTATGACATACAGGTGGGAAAGGAGCTACGACACTCAAGATAATTGCTTGGGAATATAGCAAATGCGAGCTTACGAGGTCGTCAGCTGTGGACACAAAAAAACCTTTGCCGGAAGAAAGTATACTTTATAAATAGTTTTAGTTGTAGAAATTAAATTTTGAAATATTTGAAACCAAATTTGTGGCCTACTCCATAAGTTCCACATCACCATATTATATACTAGCAACGCCCCGCGGATTCACCCGCGTAGTTACTGTTCCCATGGGAATACGGGGGCAAAATATAGCCTTTGTTACCCCTTTTATTGTAGCTTTCCATTGGTGAAAGAATTTTTTAAATCAGTCCGGGGCAGTGGTCCAACTGCTCTGTCCAACTAGTTGGACCATGGGTCTTTACTAGGGGCAGTTGTCCAACTTTAAAAATTGTTGAACCACAGCACCTTTTGAGAGTTCCGTGGTCCAATTAATTTAAAAAATAACTTGCGAACTCTAAAAACCTCAACTGCATATTTATGTGTGTATAGTACCTACTGGTGTACGGTATTGAACCTCTTTGGCATCGGCTATTTGAAAAATAAAAAGAACTCACACTTAGGTATATCTTGCATACATCTAGGTACGTTTATCACAAAATGTTTAAAAAATAAATTTCCACCCGTCTGAAGCCGGGGCGGGCCGCTAGTATAATAATAATATAATATGCCATCAAAAACAAAACTTGTCAAAAAACCCAAGTCTCGCAACTCAGTTCTTCTACCGTAAAAAGTTGTGAGATCCATGTAATACCAAGTCGGTTAATTTATTCAGTCCTTACTAAGAGACCTTCTGTCTTAAGTAATTATGTAATTAGCTAACCTAACAACATCTTATAGTGACCATATCATTGTTAAAAATCTTTTATGTTTTAAATAAATAGATTGACTTGGCAATTGCACTAAACAATCTAATTTAATATAATATGTATCACTTGTGAGATATATTGGGTTTTATGCGATTGGTTGATGATTAACCAACTTGGTATTACATGGATCTCACAACTTTTTACGGTAGAAGAACTGAGTTGCGAGACTTGGGTTTTTTGACAAGTTTTGTTTTTGATGGCATATTATATTATTATTATACTAGCGGCCCGCCCCGGCTTCAGACGGGTGGAAATTTATTTTTTAAACATTTTGTGATAAACGTACCTAGATGTATGCAAGATATACCTAAGTGTGAGTTCTTTTTATTTTTCAAATAGCCGATGCCAAAGAGGTTCAATACCGTACACCAGTAGGTACTATACACACATAAATATGCAGTTGAGGTTTTTAGAGTTCGCAAGTTATTTTTTAAATTAATTGGACCACGGAACTCTCAAAAGGTGCTGTGGTTCAACTATTTTTAAAGTTGGACAACTGCCCCTAGTAAAGACCCATGGTCCAACTAGTTGGACAGAGCAGTTGGACCACTGCCCCGGACTGTTTTAAATAGGCTTGAAAGCGTAACAAACATACAAACAAAGTCACTTTCGCATTTATAATATTTAGGATTCTAAATGAAAATGCTTCAAATGTTGCTGAAAATGTAAACATTAGTTTATGTATACATATAAATTTTGTGGATTTTAATGAAAGAAGAAAGAAAAATATTTATTAGGAACACCTTTAAAAAAATCTTAAAGATAAATAACACAGAACATAATATTTGAGTGTCCTAACGGGACCCCACTCAGCACAAGCTGCGGCGGTTTGTGAAACGCCACAACGCTGGTATTATGTGGGGCCCCACTTTTTTGCCAATTTATTGCAAGAAAACTATGTTGTTACGTATGGTAAGTAAGGTAAGGTAAGTAAAGTCTTAATTCCTTATGGATCCCATCATTAGAATTCGATTTTGTAAGTACGCAACCAATCTAAAATATCCTTTCAAATAAAAAAAAAACTGTTTATAAAATTAAATGACGAAATTTTGATGTAACAAACATAAACAAATTAAACCTTTTTGCAACCAAGTTGAAAACCTTTTCTTTTTTTAAGGGCTGATTGTTCAATCGTCAGATAAATCTTATCTGGAGAATATATTGATGCTGTCACTGTCTGACACAATAGAAAGGAAAAGTGACAGGTGATGATGATCCTTCAGATATTTTTTAACTGACTATTTAAAAATCAGCCCTAAGTCAGTTAAAAATAGACGACTTTTACGAAGGTATTCCTACTATTAAGCCGTAGTCACACCAAGGCTGTCAACAGAGACAATAAAGGCGTCTACATAAGCGCGGTCCGTACGAATGACAGACAGCTACGACACGTGTCGCGCCTCGCCACTTCCCGTGTGTGAATAGCTTTACATTTGTTCCACAATAGCACCTTCTGATTCGGTCGTTTTGTTACTACGTTCATTGGAAACTTCTCCCATGAAACTAGCTTTTTGTCCGCCATTTTGTTTGCATTCCATATTCAAAAGTAGTCAAATTTGATCAACATCACTTAAGCGGTTCATCTGTGTTAAGTATACATAGATTTTTGCTTTAATAATTTAGTGAAGCGAGTATGCGATGATATTAACCCACAACAGCCCAAAGGATCTTTCCCCACACGTTAGGAAGTATGGGCCATAAGCCACGTAAGGCTACGTGGCCTTAGATTGTGAGATAGTGTTAGGCTAGTGGTCGCCATGTTCAAACAGCGCCAAATGTAAAAAGAAAATAACTTCTTGGCTACTAACACTTGACTATGATGAAACTGAAGCCATTTTTGAAATTCCATAATAATCTGCCCTTTAATTTCCACGTCTTCCTGCCGTTACATCCACACATACATCACACATACATTACATAAACACCTAACACACATCTTACACTACCCTCACACTCACTTTCACATCGTATTAATTATTTATAACCTACCTTTTTAATTATCTAGGTACCCACTTTATAACCTACAAATTGGCTATTGTATAATATCCTTCCGTTGGGGTTTGGCGCTGTATGCTGAGATACAGGTTTTTACCTAGTTCGGCTACAGAGGCTTACTTTAATATTATGTATTTTTTTTATTTAGCCTATAATACTGTAATTAACTGTTATGTTTTTCTAAAGTGAAATAAACATTATTATTATTATATTATTATTATATCTCCGGTACGTACTTATCTGACATGGCTTAAAGACTTCGATTGTGCATAAACTCAAAGAAAACCATGACTTATGGTTTAACGTGCCTTCTGAAACAATGCCATTGGGTCCATTCACTGACTGATCTCAGCGAATATTACATTACATAGGTTAGCAGATATAGCTACACTTCCCCCCTTGTGGAAGTGACTGTGCGGAGAGTAATCACTGAAATGAACTCTTCCCAGTGATCATTCTCGGTAACATTTAACAAACACTGCATCTTATTTTAATATTATTATTTTTAAGCATAAATGTTACTAACCTCTTTATTTACTACTGAACTAGTGTGATGACAAACACACTACGAGGCTTGCTGAAACATTGTCTTGTCATATTCCAATGACATAGATATTAAATACCTACATTGTAACAAATTCTCAAGATAAAGCAACAATTAGAGATGCGACGAATACTCGTTTACTACTTATTCGGTATTCAGCAGAATACCAATCACGAAATAATGAAAATAAAGTCACACATATTACTCGAAAATTTTATTTAAACGGTGCTGTGTTTTGCTTTGGGTAAAAAAATCGCATCTTTTTAGTAATACTTACAGACTCGTACTGTTACAGACAACTAGTAACCCAATCCGACGTAACCATAAACAAATAACGCGTGTCGTGACACCATTAACTCGCAAATGAGACAAATACGCCCCCTTGCACGCCCGCCATGATGCCACCGCACCACAAGCACTACAATGAGACAGGTCGTAACATGTCACCCGCAAAATGCAAATTTTAATGGAGTATTCGGCGCTTCGGCCTTGAGCTTCTCTGGATATTCGGTATTTGGCAAAACCACTATTCGTGGCATCTCTAATAACATCAAATCAAATTTAGGCTTCATAAGGTGTTAAGGCACATCATACATCATCAACCCGTAACAGCCCACTGCTGAGCTAAGCTCTTTCACACATGAGGAAGTATGGGTTATATATAATCTCCCATGCGAACCCATCGCCACATTTTAAAACGAAATCAATCAATTTCATTTCAGACGTTCGAAAATCAGTACCCTGTTGTGCAGGTGCAGTTGGCAAAATAGATACTACGACTGTTTTTAAAGTTTCATATTTTCGTTATCATGAATACGTTACCACTTACTAGCAATGACTGGCACTTAAAAGTATGTACGGACATACGAACCACGTCAGTGCATACTCGTAAAATTGTATATAGCTCGGTTTTATGACTATTTCACTCACGTCAAAAGTGATATAAATGACTAGTTTACTGGCTTGGCCATTTCCACACTTCCTCAAAGTCGGAGCGTATGAAAATAGTTAATTTAGCAAATTCGCAATACATTTGTGTTTGCCAATCGACTCGTCTTTGAGTAGATTGTTAGTGACATACCTAACTATGTTAAGACGAGTACGAGTAACATACGATAATATAATAGGAAAAAAGTTAAGGGATGATTATAATCTAAATCTATCTAGTTAGATTTATTTTGCGACACCCTGTTTTAATTTTCATTTGATTTCAGGTGTTCAGGAAGATTTCGCTGGAGTCCGGGTGCAGGTTTCGCTGATGTCCAGGTGTCGAGGGTCACTAGTATGGAAGAGCGGAGGCGGAATGCTCCTCCATCGTGAAAAGGGAGATCTTCCGCCAGGCTAGGTGATCGTGCCTGGGAACGGGGTCCAACGGTTGATGTTGGACAGTTGTATTTATACCAACTCATTAGAAAACTCCGATAGCGCGGTCCCGGTGGCGGGCTGGGCTCTGTTCAGCGATGAGCAGACCTAGACCGCCAGGCATTTCTTCTCATGCCACCGGGCGGGATGGCAGGTTGCGGATAGCCTAGCTCCGGCTGTGGGACCTGACTGCTTATAGTCGATCCCACATCCGAAGTGCCCCTTTTTGTGGCCCCGGACAAGAGAAGTTCCCGAACGCCAAACCCCAGGCGTAGGGTAGCCCAAACCCTCACTCCCATGATCCCTTACCCACTCCCTCCCTCCTTTTCCCCTATCTTCCCTTCGGTCCTTGAGGAGTGGTAACCTCGTTTCCAAAAAAGCCAACCCAACCTTTGTACCCCGTGTGCAATGAAGCAGACCAACAAAACAACTACCCAGGTGGGTCCCGGCAACGCCGGGGAATCCCATGCCGACTTGTCGGTCAGCCCCCATCGTATTCTGGGAGGGGGCAACGTTCTGCTTGATAGCGCCGCGCCTTCAGCGCGGTCGGCCGCTTCGGCGCCCACGACACTGGCTGCGACTAACGCGCCACACGACACGGAAATGGCTGCGATCACCGCGCCTCTAAACACCCATACGGCTGCGACTACTGCGCCCACCATCCCGACATACGCTGTTCCCTCTACGAGTGCCTGGCAACAGAACATCGTAAGGAACAGCGTAACAAACAACCCCGATAACGACACCGAGAACGCACGACTCTCCAGTCTTAACGGAGAACTTCGCGCGCTGGCACTCCAGCGCGAGAAGATCGAAGCAAGATTGGGGGACGCCGGACCCGGTGGTTCTGTCCCTATCTCTGAGGACGAAGTACGCTCGCTTCAACAAAAGCGCGAAAAAGTCCGAAACAGAGAGAGGGACCTGAATAACCGTTTGCGCAAAATCCGCGAAGGCAGTAGCCAGCGCGAAGCAAAGACGGTTACTCACAAAGGAGTACGCGACCAGTCGCAAGTACGCGAAGGGGACACCCAGCGCGAAAAGCGACCGGACGCGGAAACACGCGGGAAGGGACCAGTACGCGAAGGGGAAACTCAGCGCGGAAAATCACTTCCCGCACCAAAACCACCCGGGTCAGGTGACAGCAATCGTGTGTCACAAGACCTTCCCCGACCAAGGAACAAACGAGGAAAGCGAGGTGGGTCCTTGCGCAAGGCGTCATTGGCACACAACACCACGCCAGGCACCTCGGAACCGCAACCTGGACCAAGTGGCCAGGGAACGGCGAAGAGGATGCGCCCGGACGACTCGGCTTCACCGAGTACGCTCCAGGGTGACGCCAAACGCGTAAGAACCCAGGCCGCCCAAGGGGGGCAGCGAACCTACGCGCGGGCCACAAAGGATATTCCTGCGCGGCTCGCCGTAGCGATCTGCCTCCCTCCTCCATCCAGAGACCTAACCACAGACGAAGCTGACCACATTAAGGTCAGTCTCGAAGACCTGGTCATGGACACTGACCCCTCCACACCGCTCCCGGCCTTCCGTGGATACCCACGGGTAGCGGACGGCACGGTTCAGATGTGGTGTGAGGATGAAAAGGCCCTGTCCTGGCTGTACCAAAATGTCCCGAAAATCAGGCTACCAAACTCGGACGAAAGTTTGGTAGTCATGAAGCAATCGGAGGTACCGACCCGTGTCCGAGCCGCGCTCTTCGTACCAAGGTACAACGGAGACATAGCGCGGCTCCACAGTGTTCTGGTTCGCCAGAACACTTGGTATGACATAGGGAGGTGGTCGCTCTACAGGGCGACATCAGTCGGTGGGGATAACCATGGGACATACCTGACCCTGGGTATCCCACCGGATGAAGTCGAGAAGGTCTTGGGGCGGGAGCGACGTGTATCGTACCTACTTGGCTCGATATACGTGCGCTTCTACCCGAATACCCAGCCCTCGAACACCCCGACCGCAAACCCAAACACCGACCCAAAACCACCGGATACGGCGATACTCCAACTCGAGGAGGAGATGGCCAGGACGGCGATGGCTGACGCAGTGAGCGCACCACCCACATCACCGGGGTGGACAGAGCAGCTGCTCGCCTCGTCGCCAGGCGATAGCCGGCTCGGGATGGAGGGTGGGGGAGAACTATCCGATGGATCGACCTCCTCGTAACCCCACCCCACTGCCGCCTACACCCGCACTCAATCCCCTCAACATCATCCAGACCAACCTCCAGCATAGCCAGACTGCGGCGGCTTGCTTACGCAGGGCACTGGAGACGAAACCCCGAACTATTGCACTGATCCAAGAGCCGTGGATCAGAAACAATAGAGTATGCGGCCTCAGTAACATCGGAGGTAAGCTAATTCTCGACACACAGGGCACAGACAAACCACGTACCTGTGCCTACATACCCAAAGATATCCCTACCACGACACTTACGCAATTCTGTTCCAGAGACCTAACAGCCGTCAAACTAATGACCGATGGCGACGCGCCCGACATCGTTCTAGCCTCGGCGTACATGCCAGGCGAGACCGATGACTGCCCACCGAAACACATGATCGATCTGGTGAAGCACTGTGAAGAGGCTAACCTAGATCTGGTCATCTGTACGGACTCCAACGCCCATCACCCGCTTTGGGGTTGCGACAAAACCAACTCTAGAGGTGAGGTACTATGCACATATCTTTTTACTACTAACCTTAACATCCTAAATCGCGGTTCGGAACCCACTTGGGTCACATCTCGCGGACAAACAATTATTGACCTAACATTAGCTTCAGGAAACGTGACGAGCCATATCTCTGACTGGCACGTATCCGACGAACCTTCCTGTTCTGACCATAGGAGGATTCGATTCAAAATAACAGCTAACACCAAAAAACTTGAACCCAGACGCAACCCACGCCGAACCAACATACCTGGTTACAAACGCCTTCTAGCCTCTCTGTTATCCAGGAACCCAATACCCTCAAAACTCACGGATCCCAAAGAACTCGAAAACACTACAAAAATACTCTCGGAATATATAACAGAAGCATACCACGCTTGCTGTAAACTAATAGATCCAAACACCAAGGGCAAGGGAAACTCCTGGTGGAATACGGAACTTAGTAAACTCAGGCAAACGATGCGTAAACAATTCAACAGAGCCAAAAATTCTAGGCTACCAGAAGACTGGGACCTTTACAAAGACACACAATATACATTCAAAAAACAAATTAGAAACGCCGGCAGAGCAGCCTGGCGGAAATTCTGTGAAGACATTGAATCAAACAGCGAGGCCGCGCGTGTAAGGAAAATCCTCTCTACGGATCAGGACCGTACCCTTGGCTCGCTGAAAAATCCAGACAATACATACACTACATCAGACCATGACACAAGTAAAGTCCTCTTAGAAACACACTTCCCAGACTGCAACCTCTCCGAGGACAGAACATGGGCAAGTGAGCTTCCGCACATACCTAATGATCAAGATTGGTCCAGAGCCCGTACCATAGTAACGGAGGAACGAATAAAATGGGCAATCACGACCTTTAAGCCATACAAATCCGCAGGCCTAGACGGTATCTTCCCTGCCTTACTGCAATGGGGAGTGGATTTTCTCACACCATGGCTGGTTGTAATTTATCAAGCCTGTCTAGCACACAACTATGTACCACTTGCATGGCGAGAGGTGAAAGTTATTTTCATACCTAAACCAGGCAAAACCGATTATACTCAACCCAAGGCGTACAGACCAATAAGTCTGACATCATTTCTACTGAAAACCCTGGAGAGACTCTGTGACCGACATATTCGAGACGGGCCCCTCCGGGAATTCCCACTACACAGACAACAACATGCCTACTCCACAGGAAAATCGACAGAATCCGCACTACATAGTGTGATCTCCAAGATCGAATGTGCGGTAGACCACAAATGCTCCTCACTGGCGGTGTTTATCGACATAGAAGGCGCCTTTGATAAAACCATGTTTCATAGCATCAGCGCAGCTCTCGAGGAGCACGGTGTGAACTCGACCCTGCGAGGATGGATCACAAACATGCTCAGACTCAGAGCCGTACAAGTAACAGTGAACACCACCACGAGGGCTATCGTGGCGAGGGGATGCCCACAAGGAGGCGTCCTCTCGCCACTTTTGTGGAACCTGGTGGTGGACAGCCTTATCAAACAGCTAAATGATAAAGGCTACTTCACGGTGGGCTACGCTGACGATATAACTATAATAATAAATGGCACTCATGAAAACACACTGTGTAACCTTATGCGCCAAGCCTTGAAGGTAGTAGAGGAATGGTGCAAGGAATATAAACTGGCAGTGAATCCTACCAAAACTGAACTTGTCCTATTCACAAAGAAAAGGAAGCTGGCAGCCCTACAGTTGCCACGCTTCTTTGGGTCCACCCTAAGCCTATCAACTGAGACCAAATACCTGGGTATATATTTGGACAAACAGCTGAACTGGGCAAAACACACCGATTATATCACAACAAAAGCTAGCATAGCCCTATGGCAATGCAAAAGGCTGCTAGGAAGGAATTGGGGCATAAGCCCAAAAATTACCTACTGGCTATACACCACAGTCATCCGACCAATTATTACATACGGCTCCTTGGTGTGGTGGCCCAGGACCACTCTGAGCTCAGCCCAGAAAGAGCTTGAGAAACTACAAAGATTTGCCTGCGTAGCAGTCAGCGGCAGCATGAGAACATCACCCACTGCTGCCCTACAGGCGATGCTGGGGTTGCCACCTCTACACCTTGTTGTGAGGGAGGAAGCAGCTCTAGCAACGTTCAGACTGGAGCTATCCGGCACTTTAAGTAAAGATTCCAGAATCAAGCACATACGCATAAAAGAGGATGCCCTCTCGCGACACCCGATGATGGCATCGCCGAGCGATAGGACCCAGAAAACACACTGTTTCGTAAAACACTACAACGTAGAACTCACAGCGGAGTTGTATGATCACCCAGGTCCAAAGGAGCTAAGGATCTACACTGATGGATCAAAAACCGACACTGGAACTGGAGTCGGAGTCTACTCAGATGATCTCAACATTAGAATATCTAGACCACTAGGAATGCTCAACACTGTCTACCAAGCAGAATGTGTGGGCATCATCCAGGCAGCACACGCCATAGAGGCCAGAGAAGTGACGGATACTCACATCCGCATACTCTCAGACAGTGCCTCAGTCCTTCAATCCCTAAAGAAAAACCAGATTACCTCAAAACTCATCTTGGAGTGCCATAACGCACTAGAACGCGTTACGGTACTAAACCACAACACAGTGACACTTCAATGGATTAAGGGGCACAGTGGCTCACGTGGAAACGATGCAGCGGATGAACTCGCCAGGAGGGGTTCTGACACGAATCCCATTGGACCCGAGCCCATTGTACCCATCCCGTTTAACCAACTCAGGAACTGGTTAAGGGAACACACTCAAACTCAAGCGGAGATTTGGTGGGCCTCGACGCCAGGATGTAGGCAATCCAAGGAGGCTTTGCCAGCCTTGAACACGAAACTGACCAAGCGCCTTCTGCGCCTGGACAGGGACAGCCTGAGAATGGTGTCGGGGACAATTACCGGGCACTGCTCACTGAACAAACACTTACACACCCTAGGTATCACTGACAGCCCCCTATGCAGAGCGTGCATGGAGGCGGAGGAGACGGTAGCGCACGTGCTCCTTGAGTGCGTTGGCGTTGCCCAGATCCGCAAGGAAACTCTCGGAACACCAGGATCCCTTGCGGACGTCCTGAGTAGACTCGGAAGTTTGATCTGTTTCTGGAAGGAGGTAGGATGGTTGGAGTAACCGGCCGCCATGGCTCACGTACAATGGTCCGTTTTAAGGACTAAGTGCGGAAACCAAACCCCCTAACATAGAACATAGAACATAGCGCGGTTTAGAACTCGGCCGTCTACTGGCGCGTTCTATGTAGTGTCGCTACATCATCTTTGAAACTAAAAGTGACTCGCTGACAGACGTTTCTCGTTAGAACCAAGGTCCGTGTGTTTTTATTAAAATTTTAGTCTATACAAAAAGGTTGAAAAACAGTTTGATGAGACTTCATTTTCGTAGACAATTTTTTTTATCCAGGTGCACCATAAGAGTAGTAATGTATTTAGGTACTAACTAATACTCAGGAGAACAGATATTTCGCAGCTAACTCTGTCAAAGGATTAGCTTAGTATTCCAAAGTCGAAATGTCCGCCTTTTAAAAAAGCGTCGTGAGGAAATTCTGAGGCATATGTAACAGACCCGGTCCAGCGATGGGCTCACCACCTATCACGTTTCGGGGTCGAATATTCTCGTGGGTATTTCAAGAAATTGAATACCTTTGCCTACCCCATCCGGGATAAAAGGCGTGAGATTATTACTTCCTCAAATGAGGACATTTTTTGTCAGTAGGTAAATATTTTTCCATTTTTTTCTGTGTAAATCAATTTAAATATTTGCAGTCTGAAAATGTCCTGTTATTTCATTTTCTACAACCCCGTGATTCTTAATTACACACTGTTTCACGCGAACCATCAAAGGGGAATAATAACGGGGTAGAAGCCTTCAATTATCTCGGAAACATTTTGTGCCCTTCTGAGAGATAGGAGCCGCTAAGGAGTCATAAATACTGCTACCCGCATAGCTACAGCGTGATTTTACTTTCCCTCAAAATTAAATTAAATTAAATTAACGATAACTTTGTGATACAACATTGCGGTTTTCACGAAAAAGTTATGTATTTTTGTCGTTGTATCACTTTTCATTATCATTATATTTATCACTAGCTGTTCAGCGCGGTTTCAGCCGCGTAGTGCCCGTTTCCATAAGCCTATGCTACTACCTGATAATGTAGATTTCTATTGAAGAAACAATTTTTAAAATTGGTGCAGTAGTTTTTATTTTAAAATACAAAAGTACAAAAATACAAATCTTTCCTCTTTATATTATTAGTGTAGATGTATAGTGGCCCATAATACCCGGTGTGGTAACAATTCTGCTACATACTAGCTTATGTTTTGTTACAGAGGGCAGATACAGCGGTTAAAGAGCCTGCTTCTCGCTCTTGTTCGGGTTCAAATCCTGGCATGTACCAAAATTGATGTGTTTTTCAAAAAGCTTTTATCACTAGCTCGACGGTCAAGGAAATCATCGTGAGGAAAACCACTGCTCCCAGACTTGATTCTGAGACCTGTTCCGGCGATGGGTTCACCACCTATCATGCTTAGGGAACTATATCGATCAAAGTAATATGAGCGTTCACAAGAGTTGGAAATCGTTCGACCTAGGTAGGACCCTAGGAAAATTGATTTTTTACAAGTAGAGTTCGGTCACACAGGCCTTTCTACAAAATTATAAAGACCTAGACCATATTTCCATCGCTTACTATACTGCACAACATTACTACGAATATCTCTCAAGATTGTTCAATGTGTATTAGGAGTTCACATTGCCGCCACTATATTGTAAGGGTCACAAAAACGCCAATATGGGATCTTTATAGCCGCTTCCCGGGCGTTAAATAATTGTGTTACGAGTAATTACATTACCTAACTACATTCAATTATGTTCTATATAGGTAACTCTACTCAAAATGCGGGAACAGACAAATTAAAATTTTAAACAAAAATACAAACCCACTTCAACGAATAGTACTAAAAAGACTATTATCTACATATTCAACATCCATTATACAACATGTAACAGAATAAGCGCAATTCCTGAAATTAGTTTGTTCAGTATCGACTACCTACTTATTCCATTTCAGCTATTTTTAATACGTGTAAATTTTTTCCCAAAAATGAATTAATGTAGCTGAATTTAGTGCTTTCTATGGAAATCGTGCTATTATTGATTGATATTTAAGAAAATTGGTTAGACACGACTAAAGTTAGGTTGCATAATATTTTTTTTATATTAATATACTAACTGGGGTGTATGAGGAATTGCGCTTTTTTTGTTACGCGTTGTATACTGTTGCTAAACCTTATTACTCTTATAGCAAATGATTTGCTGATGTCCACTCAGGAGTTCCGTTCCCCATCTGAAGTTCTTTATCAAATTTTTATAAAACTTATATGGGACCAACCTTGAAGTATACCCAATCGAAAAAAAATTGACAAAATCGGTTAAGATTTGACGGATATATTCACTAACATATAAAAAAGGTAAAAAAACATACGTACCTCCTATTTTTGAAGCCGATTAATAAATTTTTTTACGGGGATTTTTTTAATCGTGCAGGAGACGGTAATTTAGTCCAAATCTAAATTTAAAAAAATTGCTCACGTTATTTTTACTTTTTGCTATTCAAATCCATACAAAATTGATGTATCTGTATGTGATTTCAAAGTAAATACCAAAAATTAAGAGAAATAAAAAAAACTCATGTCTTTTATCCCCGAGGGCGTAGGCAGAAGTATTCCATCGCTGGATATACCCACTTTTCACGAGATGTTTTTTGGACCCCTAAACGTGATAGGTGGTGAGGTGGTATCTCTGAAGCCATGGGCAAAAGCTAGTCCTAAATGTATCTTAGGATGAGTTGTGATATCCACCTCCTGGCTCCATCGTGAGATCGGCAGCTCGGTGGTACCATAATATTGCATTGTCACCAAACTTACATAGGTATGCCCAATTTCAGCTCAATGGGTTGCTTCGAAATTGAGTCGCAAAACTTCACCCGAACGACCATACATTGCAAGTTAAATAAAAGCTTGTAAAATCGGAATAATCGTTCGCGCAAACATACTGTTTCATACATAGACTGATAAAAACATTTTGATTTTGCTCTAGTCTGGAAAAAAGAAGTAAACTTCAAAAAATGCTGAGAAAACGACTTTCTCGAATGTTCTGTCTATTTCGAGATCACTGAACCCATATACAACGTTTTCTCGTCTTGGCAAGGATCTCTGAAGTACTCTTTGTAGCTCGCCCGTTTGATGTCTTTTCATTAAATATGTATTGCTCCGGTAAGATCTTTGTCATATTGTAGTGATTGTCATTTTTCTTTTCGAATTTTTTGCGTTGGGTGATTTACCCTCTGTGTATTTTGCGTTGGGTGCGTAATATTGTAAATTTTTCGTTGTTTGCCAGTTTATCCTACTAGTCAAGCAGCAGAGTCCCACAAGCCGACGAAGATATCAGAATAACCCTATTAAGTCTTCGATTGGTTGCTTGACCGGACGGACATTTTACGTTGGGTGACATGTAGCATAATATTGTGTATTTTGCGGTGGGTGACATTTAGCAGATTAGTGTAAATTCATTGGTTGTCAGTTTAGTGTGTATTTGCATGTTTACCAAAATTATTATTATATTATGAAAAATGATAAGTAATAATAATATTATCTCACGCCTTTTATCCCCGAGGGGGTAGGCAGAGGTATTCCATTACTGGATATACCCACATTTCACGAGATATATTGGACCCCTAAACGTGATAGGTGGTGAGCCCATCGCTGGACCGGGTCTGTTTACACATGTCTCAGAATTAATTCTGAGACCTGCGGGTTTCCTCACGATGTTTTCCTTCACCGTCGAGCTAGTGATAAATGTACGTAAGTTTTTGAAAAACTCATTGGTACATGCCAGGATTCGAATCCGAGCCTCACTGATTTTCGGCCGGCTCTTTAACCGTTCGGGCTATCACTGCTCTATGAAAAATTAGTTCAAAAAATACGTCATGTCGGTTTCAGGTTTCTGAAATCGTTTTGTCAATAAACTAAGAAATGCTTCGGAATCTTGATTTTATAGAGAAAATAGTAGCAAAGTTGTTTTAGCGCTGCCAATGCGTTGCCAGTCTGCCAATGAACTTATTGTCTGGCTAAAGCATTCTCTTCACAAACGATAAATTCCCATGGCTACCCATTGTCTCCAGGGCCACTTAACGTGTAGAGGTTGTTTTGGGCAAAACTTAGGTCACATTGTCTTGTCGATGCATAATAAAAAACATGATATTATTGATTTACGAAGAAATAAAAAAAGTGTTTCCTTCAAAAAGACAGCATCTCATAATTCATCTACAAGTTTAGTTCAATAAAAATAAATTCTCCGAAGAAGTACCTACTTAAAATCTGACATCTGTTCTTAATTTAAAGTGAAAGTATTAATTATTATATTTTAATAATATCACTTATTACCGATGGCAGCGTCATTAAAATCTTAATTAAACGTTGGCTTGCTCCACTGACTGGGGATTTGCGGCGTTCTGCTATAAGTTTAATTAAATGCTTCTGTTGAGTATTGTTATTTGATCCTTTTAATATTAAATTTGTAAACTTGCTTATTTGATGAAAAGATTATCGTCTATAAATAAACAACAATTCTCTTTTCTTAAAGTATACTTACAAGTAGTCACCCGCCGCACATAGCTTTGTGTTTTACCCTGTTATATATCTCTTAAGGTTTATCCTACACAAGGCATGTTAATTTATTTTAAGTTGACTTGTTTAAAAAATAAGTACACTTTTTTCTACACAATACATACATATGCTCACGCCTTTTTTCTGAAGGGGTAGGCAGAGACAATAGACCGCCACCTGCTACGATCTTGGCACATCTCTCGCGTCTCTACATACATAGAAACTAAAAAAATATTTAATTGACTGCGAACACCGCATCAATTTGCGTGGTTTATGAGTTATTAGCGGATATACAGAGACATGCGACTTCATTTTATACTACATAGAGATAAAAAATGTTCTCCAAAGAGGAAACATGTGGGACAGTGCCCAGAAGACTGGCCGCATTCGGTCTCTGGATAGCTAGGCTGATCCTTTGACAGAGATGGCTTCCAGCCCTCTGGTCACCTGAAGCCCCGACCAATGTTGTATTTTATCTATAGATTGAAAGCCTAATACTTGTGTTAACCAAGACGCTTTGTCAAAACAAGATATATTAGGGTTAGTGGGAGTGAATTTATAAAACTAGATAAACTATATAACAATATTATACCTAATTGTCTGTAGTCTATGTCTGTAGTAGTACCTACCTAAGGTTAAAGTAGATTGTTATTTTGCCAACAGCACAATTGGAATACGAGACGATTTTAATACAATAAAATAAAAATTTTACACCAAACGAAATAAAAGAGATACAAAAACGAACGAAAGTACAATGGGCGGTCATATCGCTTGTAGCGATCTCTTCCAATCAACAATAGGATAAACTGAGAGATGAGAACTAGAGTAGACGGTTTATGGTGTCTGGAATTCTAAAACCTCGCGTTTTAGGTATATTTGAATTTAGATTTCCATTAATAGTTTAAAACAAAACAACAGATATTCAATCCTAGCCTAGGTAACTATTCTCTAATCTGTGCCTAGGGTCCATAATCGTAAAACCTTCAAATAAAAGTAAGTAAACAATTTAATTCCATGCAGTCTCCCATAAAAATCGATTAATTCATACCACACAAATAATCGCACATTCAAAAGACATTTCGATACTTACAACAAATGGCTGTTAAATAGTATCAAATGTTAAAACAAAAAAATCACTGGCACACACAATTTGAATTTGGAGTTCGCACTGACACTTCCACGCGCTTCTGATCGGAAAACGCGGGACTATTTGCGCGGGAAACAAGACGCGCTAGCCATGGAGAGACCGGCAGTCTACTGAACCGAATCCCTTAGGCATGACGGGCGAGGGTGGTATTTCATTGGCACGCGACGGAGTGGAAATTTTGCAAGTTTTCTTACCTGATTGCAAGTCAAAGGCAAGTCAAAAATAGATTATATATGTAAAGGTAATAAAAATACACTTAGAAACGTCAATAGTCTAACAACAAGGCACTCTAAACTGGTTCTAATAATACTTCCTCATATGTGAGGAAAGACCCTTAGCTCAGCAGTGGGCTGTTACGGGTTGATAATGATAGTGTTGCAAGTTAAATAATACGTAAATCACTTGCAATACTCCAATTCAAGGACTAAGTGCGGAAACCAAATCCCTAACATGGAATACTACAAGTAAAATTAAAAGGTGCTGTATCTGTTTAGAAAAAAAATTTTAAACACTAACTTTAAACCGTTCAAGTATCGATCCAAATTCAAATATTTTATACACATATTTTTTATTTCACAAACGTCTCCTCGACCATTTTTGGTTGTTGGATTAAAATCACGTGCTCCTCGCTTGTCAATGAAACCTCGCCGTAAGGATGGGACTGAATCACCCCAGTTCACCCCACCTACTCCTGTAATGACGTTTTCTGTACGCGCTTCCTTATCTATACCGCGTTCGAAAACCCCTCGAGGTAAAAAACGGCCGATAATAGGGACCATGATATATTGGGGTTTATCAAATGGAATATTTATTTACCAAAATTATATACAATACTTACTGGCATGCCCAGCAGCGCAGAATTGCCGCGTGGATTCGGTTTATTCCCGTTCCCTTGGGAATTTCAAAAAAATATTTCTTAGTGCTCACCTATACGTAATAAGTATCTATAAGGAACTTCTGTTTTAGACCCCCCTGTTGAGGATGTGCGTGGTCTGTCAGTCCGTTAGTGTTATTAAGCAGACGAAACTTTCTCAAGCAGCATCCACTCAAGAGTCATAATGTCTGTATTGTGTGAATCGCCTAAGCGATGTTATTTTTAGATATCAATGTCGAAAGGGTTAACTGTACATATTCAGTGTTAAGTAGATTCACATTTGGCCGGTTTTTCAAGTAACTTGCAAAATTATTGGGAACAGTATTTTTTAATTAACAGAGCGGACAGAAAAATTGCTTTCAGGAGCGAAAAATATTGGATAAAGCAATATATTTACTTAAGTAGGGTGACAATAATAAAAGTTTTGAGTGAAAAGAAGAAAAAATTGAAATCTCAGTTTTTAATTTTCATACTATTAATTTATTTTAGTTTAGTGCATTTATTGGTAGCTTCCTTGTTTGTGATCAAGAGTTAAATATAGATCAAGCAAATCATTACAAAAGTGCTAAAAGAGTAAAGACACACAAGTGTACAGTAGTGGACATGTTGTGGATATAAAGATTGAATATATAAATAATCATAAAAGTAAATATTATGTCTCTCAAAAAAGTTAAAAGCATTTGAGAATAGCCAAGCAACAACAAGATGATTTTTATCAATCTCGGCCGCTGGCGGACCGAAAGAAACGAGGGCATATCAAAGAAAAAGTAATTTCAAAAACCGGTCACATTAACGAAAACAGTTTTGATAATAGTTATTTGCTAAGTTCAGTTAAATATAGGTTAAGCTTGAAGGAAAAAGAAAAGAAAACTCCCTATGCACTTAAAGCATAACCGGTTTTTAAAGCCGGTCTTTTAGTCCTGTGCATTGCACTTGCAAAATGAAAAGCTAATGAACGGACTGTTTATTCCAAAGGCGGATTTAACTTGTTTAATACGTGAAGCAAAATACTAATAGCACTAAACGTGGAACACCAAATAAAGTTATGAGTCAGACTGGCCTCGACCACAAGAGCGACAGGGACAGCGATACTGCGAATTTATTTCGTGAGTAAGTACATGGAATAAGTAATGTCTAGATTTTCCAGGAGACGCAATGGAAGGTCAGTCTAAGTAAATATTTGGCCATCCTAGAATAATACATAAGTAGAAAGTAATAATAAAATTTCATACTAGTGTTAGCAACAAGAAAACTCTAATCTTAGTATGATCTCCTATTGTAGATATTGTTAACAGCGGAGTTGAGTTGTATCCACCTGGCGAGTAACTTTGAGGATAAATGCATAATGACGCAAAATATTATTTAAATGAGCAAAAGTACACTTGTTTCCTTCTTTTTTTTCACACAACTCTTAACTTAACATTTAGATTATTTTATGTAAGTATTTTTGTATTTATGTTTATTAGGTATTAGTTCATTTTATCAAAATAAATAAGTATTAGAATTTACCGTAATGTTACGTTTCATTGATTATTTTTATTATTTGCAGCCATATTATTTCTGCTTAGCCTGATGGTTGACTGGTAGATAATGCCTTTATGCATTAAGTTCGCCATGTATACATTTTCTTGGTACATGAAGTTAAATAAATAAAAAATAGGTAGGTACAAACAAACAATCACAGTAGATATTCTATCCCTGAATATTATTAGTATATCCGGTCTGGTAACAATGCCTAGACATATAAATAGATTTAGGTATGTATTGTTCTCGTGCTGGGAACCCCCTGCTTAACTGGAGTTACTTAAATCAACTGATACTACATCTATTAACTTAATTTTTAGGGTTCCTTACCTTCTAAGGAAAAAAGAATCCCTTACCTACAGGATCACTTCTTTGTCCGTCTATCTGTCTGTCAAGATTCTTTTTTATTTGAGGAGATTTAAAGATCAATCGTCAATAAAAAAATCGCCGTCCCTGCAGACCTGAAGTTAGCTTCGATTTCCAGCAGTGTCTGTTCAATTGTATCTTTTGTTCTGGTTAGAGCGAGACAGCACTACGTGCGAGTAGTACTGTAGTAGCCGGCGACGTGCTGTCTGTCCAATATGCAGAGTAATAAAAATTCAGAGACATTAATTCGTATCACGAGTGTTTCTTCATTATTCTCACATAAAATTTTGAGGTTATAACTTTGCCTTGTTTTAACAGTTATATGATTTACTAGTTGTTCCCGTTCCCGTTCCCGTGGGAAACACGAGAAAAATATAACCCGTGCTACTCATTAATATTGTAGCATTCTAATGATGAAATAATTTTTGAAATCGGTACAGTAGTTTTTGAGTTTATTCGTTACAAAAATACAAACATACAAAAATACAAATCTTTCCTCTTTGTAATGTTACTGTAGATTCTAGAATAACTCCTGTTTATTCTGTTTATCCTGTTTATTCCCGTTCCCGTAAGAATTTCGAATAATCACTTTTTAGTGCTCATCTAAGGAACCTTTCTGCAAAATTTCAGGCATTTAGATAACCTCTTAAAATATTTAACAATATCAACATATCTATTATTTTTTTACTATTACTTAACACTAGCATTTCTGCGTGGTTTCATCCGCGTAGTTTCCATTCCCGTAGCAATACAAAAAAAATATAGCCTATGTTACTCAGGAGTCTTTTAGCTTTCCATTGGTGAAAGAATTTTTAAAATCGGTCCAGTAGTTTATGAGTTTGTTCGTAACAAACATACAAAAATACAATAAATAAATATTTTAACTTCATAATTTTATATTACCATAAGTATAAAGTATAGATGTAATATTTTATTAAGTATAATATTTTAAAACTATAAAAGTTATTACAATCTTTAAAGTTATATTCATTCTCATTACTCTGTATAGCTCGAAGGGAGACGGTTGCTAGGCAACGAAAGATCGTTCCTGACGCTCTACCACGTTGCGTGCATTCTATTTGATAAAAATAAACGGGTTATTCTTTAAGTCAGTACAGTCAAGAGCATGAAGCTTTACACTTGTAGTGCGAGTTTGACCTCTAAGGCGATTGTAATAAGAACGTTGCAAAGTCCAACGTGTCAAGCTCCACGTGCTCTTGACTGTGCGTAAGTCATCTGAATACCTACTCCAGTCCTGATAAATGAATACCTACCTAAACTCCCAAAATTATAATTTTGTGTAACAAAAACTACATGGTGTACATGTTTATCGCTACCTCGACGGTGAAGGAAAACATCGTAAGTAAACCCGCAGGGCCTAGAATTGATTTCTTTGTAATATTTGCATGCCGTCTACGGTAAAACATGTTGACAAATTTATTTGAGTAATATTTAACACCATATCTAACATGTCTTGCAATAAATTATAAATTACTAGCTTTAACTCGCGGCTTCGCTCGCGCACTTTTTTTTCACGCCCTTAGGGGTTGAATTTTGCAAAATCCTTTCTTAGTGGATGACTACCCTGTATAAGCTATGTATGTGCAAAATTTCAAGTCTCTAGACCCAGCGGCTTAGGCTGTGCGTTGATACATCACCAATCAGTCAGTCATTTTATATTTTTTTATATATTATAGATTATTATTATTTATTTTTTTGTTTGTGGCTTTCGGAAAAAATGCATTATGCATACGGTGGTAGTGGGGACGACAACCAGGTAATGTCAAGGTTGCACTGACTAAAAACCCCCCCTTGCTTTTCCTCCTTTTGCCGTAGTACGTGCCACGAAAAGTTATAAAACCTACTAAAGGTATACATTAAGGGAGCAGTAAAAAATAAACGGTGGTTTAGTAGATTTTGTTAATAATCGTACTTTAATACTCTTTACAAGTTATTTAGTTTCCTTGATATATTCAGGCAAATAAGGTAACTGTGTGTGTTTTCTTGCTATCTATACATTTCTGTAGATTTTACTTCACCTCGATAACTAGGTCTCTACAATAAGAAAATTAAACAAAATAAATTAATGATGACTAATAATTGATTGAATTGAAACCAGTCAAGCGTGAATTAGTCTCGAATCTTATGAAATCATGTTAACTAAAACGCAGCTCCTAAAATTAGGATTTAGGATCCAGTACATACGAAGAACTTCTTACCTTTTTGGGTAAAAAAATCTGAAATTATATACTTTCATTTACTACTTATAATGAAGGTAGCGAAGCATTATGATCTAAATATACTCCACCCTAAGTATATTTATAATATAATGCAAGTAAGTAAGTAGTTAAGTAGATATGAATAAAACAGCATTTTTAAATGTTTGTTTTTACGGCAAAACATATGTATCATTCGCTATGCTATTAATAATATCGATGGTATTAATTCTGACTATTGAATGCCCTATTGATAGTATCGATATAATTCGATAGTCCATTTAATATTTTTCACTATCGTACTATTGACATTATCGGTAGTGTTGCACTATATATAATGCATTCAATAGTCAGAACTAATACTATTAATAGTATCAATAGTGCTAGTAGTTCAATAGTCAACACAAATAGTACCGATAATATAATTGATACTTTACTTATTTTAAGTAGTAGGTACAATACAATAATAACATGACTTAAACAACTGAAAATCCGTAACAAACTTCGTCAAATTAACCTAAGATCCCCCTGAGCCATTTCTGGCCCAAAGGTCCCCATAACGCTAGTAGCGTTAACGCGCTGAATTTCTATGGAAATTCGTTGGACTAGGTACGCTCTAGAACGGGAATCAAGACCCCGATAACTGAGACGTTAACCCAGAGCCCCAATAAATTGCTTTGCCTCTGAGCCCCACGGACCTGCGATTTGCAGACTATTTTAATGTACTCGTATGTTTTGATATTGAATATTGATACTTAAAGTTAATTATATATAGAGATACTATTAATAGTTCTGAAACACTTCTGTTCGCCAGACGGTTGTCGGATTGCAACCGGAAAGCACGTACTCTACGCATGTTCTGACCAGCGACCCCACCCGGGTGCTTCCTTTACAACCCAGCTTACTTACTATGGCGGGTCTAATCGCGCCGTGCATGCATAATACCATTAGTAAATTTAGTATGATGTTCTAACCTCCATTCAGCCGAATTCTTATTAGGATCGGAAAATTTAAGCCCAGTCTAGAAGGTGCTACAACCACTTACATGTCTGATATTAATACCCTGAAATAAACAATTATATATGACAGTGTATGTAACTCTTTCTGACGTTGGCGTAGTGGTTAGTGTGGTAGCGCTTTGTTGCGTAGCCGTTGCTGTTGGTGGCGTAGCCCTTAGAATCGTAGCTGTCAGTGGCGTAGCACAAAGTGCCGTAACGCTTTACGTAGTAAATTAATGGAGAACTTGCATAAAATTTTTGTTTTTAATTTATCTTAAAGATATCTAGAAAATGCACAAACAATGTAGGTGTTTATTGCAAATCAAAAATTTACATTTCAAAGTTCGCGCGTAAACACCCACCGGCTTGACGCAACGTCACTCCTCATATTATGAAGTAAACTTTTCATGGAGCGTGAATAAATTATTTATTACAGAAATAATATATTTTCAGTTTTATTTAATACTAGCGGATAATGTAGCATTCTTTTGTAAAAGAATTTTTGAAATCGATTCAGTAGTTTTTGAGTTAAATCGTTTCAAATATACAAGTACTTCCTTACCTCTCTTTCGCTTTGTGATGGAGTGACGTCACTCTCCGCTGATTGGTGTTTCAAATTACGTCTCATAGAGCGTTACGCAGAATTCAAATATTTCGTGAAAAAATCATAATTTTAGATTTATTTTTTCAGCAATGCACTTTTATCGACTATCATTATTGAATTATTAATTATTTTAGTGCAAGTTCCCCATTAGAGTGCAGTACTTTGGTGGTTAGTACTCTGCGTAGCGTTTTGTGGCGTCGCGCATTATGATGTAGCATTTTGTAGCCCAGCTTCTAACTAGGATATGCCGATGAAGCCGCATATTAAAGATACATAATGTTAAAAATAATGTCAATATGTCGTAATGCTTATTGGCGTAGCGCATTGTAACGTAGCACAACACAAGTATATAAGTTCCTATTTATATTGCCAGACTCTTATGTTCATCCCATACATTTGTTATTCTATTGGACTGACGTTTAAGATTTACAAAGCCACCTATAGAGTTTAGATTTAGCAGTCTTTACAAAGTAGATGTATAAGGCACTGTTAATTTTGGATGTTATTTTCAAAATGACTTTTTCTGTGCAATTTGTAAGATAAATACAACTAATAAAAAGAGTGTGATACGTACGCCATCACTAGTTCCGATTCTCTAATCATAAAATACGAGATAATGTAGGACGTTATTTAAATAATTAAATATGCTAACGCGGCGCCTTTATACCCGAGGGGGCCCATTTGAGGATATATATACCTACTTTTCATCAGTGCAGTGCCTATATTTTTTACGATCCCTAAACGGACCAGCCTCCCGATTCACGTTCTTTTGACACGACATTTCCATACGATATATTTATGGATGTTTGTTCCTCTTTCACGCCAAAACTAGTGAACGGATTTTAATGAAACTTTGCAGTTATATACATCAAAAACCACAGAGGCTATATTTTATCCCAGTATTCGCACGGGAACGTGAACTACACGGCTGAAACCGCGGGACGTTGCTAATTATGTAGTGCCTTTCACTTGTTTCAATTTAAATCTACAAGACAGGTATACAATTTATCGACCGAAAAATCCAATCGAATAAACGAGAATAGGGCGTCAGCAGGCGTATTCACGTAGGCTCGATACCGTTTCCGTTCGATTCAGATCGAGTGAAAAATTTTTCGAATCCATAAGTCACATATGACATTAGTTTTCGACACCAACATCAGCCTATCTCGAAAGTGTTCGACAGATTTTCCGATTCCGAGTCGAATATCGAATATCGATGCTCCGTGAATACGCCTGCGGGTCTGTTACACATGCACAGAATCTATCCTTTACAGTGGAATAGAATATAACCAAAATAATCTACTTTATAAAATCCTAAGGCCTCTCAGACGAGAAGCTTTTGCCGTCGACAGAGCAGTTGGGTCGGTTGTCAACAGAGAGCTTAAGTAGGATGAACAAGTAACAATCCCCTAGCCTGTGACAAAGAAAGGTTTCATTCGCTTAGTTGGGGTTCGCTTAATTGTAATACTAACTATATTAAAAACTGCGTGTCATTGACAAAACTTCTTTAGTAAAATAAAAAATAAAAAAAAATCTCACGCCTTTCATCCCCGAGGGGCTATTCCATTTCTGGATATACCCACATTTCACGAGATACATTGGACCCCTAAACGTGATAGGTGGTGAGACCATCACCGGACCGGGTCTTTTTACACATATTTTCTCAGAATTAATTCTGAGACCTGCGGATTTCCTCACGATGTTTTCCTTCACCGTCGAGCTAGTGATAAATATGTACGTAAGTATCTTCTTCAGTGTTGCGTCAATTTTACTTGGTCGCGCTATAAACGCGCGCGCTTGACAAGTCGAGCGTTTATGTCAATCCTATACATTTGTCATTCTACTCGTACTCGACCAAAGTTTAAATTTTAGGAAACCTATTTGTGTGTGAGACACCTTAAGGCCTAGCCTTAAGGTGTCTCACACACAAATAACTTACCAGACGGTGCTGTAATGTTAATAACAAAATAAACTTTATTATTATTTCTGTATAGATGCGAATGCTGTGACGCTGTGGCCTCTCAAAGGCCTTTCGTCACATTATTCGCTATTACAAACAAAAACAATGTTCTCTAGGTAACTTCAATCTGCACTTAAACTTCGTTTGTGCTTTTTTTTTAATCATTGTGTCACTTACTGCATATTTTTATTGGGGTACATAAAGAGTGGAGTAAACTTCGGAAATGTCGCCATACATTTTCATACGTTGACTATTGTCGCATCAGCCGCACGCGTCAGCCGCACGCGATCGATTACTCGCGGTGCGGGACCGACAAAAGTCTACCTTAAGGTAAAATGCATGGCGCCCAAAGAGATTAAAATATAATAGGTCATAGAGGGGACAAGGCGAGGAAAATTTGAAGCCAGAAGTTATTCCAAGTTGAATAAGTCTAGTACGATTTCGACCGAATGACAGCTCACGTTCATACTAACTGACATGACGCTTGAGCTTCAAACATGCTTCAAAGTTTTGTATGAAAATATTCCCAATGCCCCCTCTATGTCCTATTATATTTGAATCTCTTTGATGGCGCCATTTCCGAAGTTTATTCCACATTGTCGTGGTTACCGTCCAATAAAAATAGATGTAATAATCTTTCGCTCCAACATAGAAGAAACTAAAGCAGCATACCCGGCAAGCAAAGCACGTAAAGACACAAGATCTAAGCCGCGCTATGGAAGTTTTTACAGGAGTTTGTATAAATACAATTGTCCAAAATCTATTGTTGGACACAGGCATGATCTCTTTCCTTTTCACGATAGGAGCATTCCACCTCCGCAGCTCCACATAGACATTGACTCTACCAGACTTGGGAAAATGGGAGATTTATAACTGTCACTTACAAAATCATCTGCTCCGTTAAATCCTACCCGCAGTTTATCGTTTGAAAAAACATAATAATCTTCGTCCAGTCTCTGTTGTATCTACAAACAAGTGCAGCATCTTTAGTGTATAGTCAAGAGCACATGAAGCTTTACACTGAAGTCTGACCTCTATAGCGATTGTAATAAGATCGTTAGAAAGTCCAATGTCTCAAGCTCTACGTGCTCTTGACTGTACAAGCCATTATTGGACCTTTTCTGACATTAAAGACATGCTTGTAACTAATTCCGTACATAATCAATTTCTGGAATAACCCGCTTTTAAACCACCTCTGATTTTCTTTGTGTTCACTCACAACGAAAGTCGTTTAGCCACGTCATATACCCTACAACAATCTTACAGCTAGATGGTTACCAGTCTAACACCGTCTCCCAATCCACGGTGAGCTCCCATGGTAGATAATGGCTCATACTTGATATGAGGAATCATATATGTGATGTTACACATTCCTCAGACCTGATCAGGCAGACTTAGGGACCGAGGATACTCATGATGTTTTCCTTCACTGATAATCCAGTACCAAGTTTCTGAATGGTAAGATTAATGGGCTTGAGCCTTATGCATATACTTATTCTGGATATAAGTAGACAAAAATGTTCCTACGAGTATTCAAAGTTCAAAACTATACAACCAGCGTGTCTAAGTTTTGGTTTCTCAAAGATTAAATACCTACAAAGTCGGATATATTATATTAGGTTAAGAAAAAAAATTACCGATGCAGTAATCAGAGTTGTCCCGACAAATACAATCAATAGAATATTGGTCATGGTGAATGGTTCTGGTTGACACTGTAATATTATAACACGTGCGCAACCGAAAACGATAAAAATCAATTTAAGCCAATTTGTAGGTACAAACATTCCTACATCTAATGGTATACCATAAAACTGCGATGTCAAATTTAATTGATAAATTAATTAATTGATATTGTAATGCCTACCTAATCTAAGTGGTAAATGCTGTTATTTGTTACCGAAACCGATTAGTTGCTTCCACCAGTATAATGCTACATTCAAGCGGAAAAGACGATTGAAAAATATTATAATTATTGTCACATTCATCAATTGCGTGCTATAGAGTCGTTCGGTAATTAGGGGTTAGTTAGTCTGATTTGATATTTGAGCTCCGTTCTCCGAATGGTGGCGGGTTAACCACCAAAAATAACATTACCAAGGGGTATAGGCAAAGCCGGTAGTAAAAAATAAGAAATCCTTTGCAGTATGAATAAATAGAAAATGGGAGGACAATTATTGATTGAGGATGAGCCTTGAAAAAATCCTTTGAAAAAGATTCTTTGAAAGAAGGATTTCCTAATAATGTCTGATAACATCTATATTCAGTGGGGCATGATGAAACTGAATGTTTGAGTATTAAAACATTTGTGCGTAAGCTCAGTGCAACATTATTTAATTAAGTATAATAAGTAGAAGTAGACTTTTCGTTTCTATACTTTTCATCTTATATTTCAATTAGGCGTAAAGTTGGGATTGGTTAGATATTTCATGATGAGTCACTGAGTGAATCAGAGTTTTTCCCAGCCATAGATAACGTGACCGCGTCCCGGGATAAAAAAACAACCAATTACTTACTCATTCCTCCCACAATGGCCACAGAATAAATAATAGTCCTAACGTACAGAAGATCGACTCAAGTGCTTTCCTTTGAGGTGCTGCGAAAATTAATGATGAAACTGTCGAGAGCAAGGTATAAATTAAGTCAAATCGCCGCTGGACAGACAACACTCATTTTGCGGTGATGATATCTATCATCTACTCTTTACGTGACACTATGAAAAAAAAATCGTTGATCAATTGCAACGAACAAACCCACAAACTCATATTCTCATTTACCTATAATATTAGTAGGATATGATATATAAATACAGTTTCAGTTTCTATTTTCTTGGACACTGTGAGATATGAAAATCATTAAGTTTTGTGGTCATTTTACCACCTATCCAAAATACACGCGAACTATTCCAGTGGGATATTACAGCTAGAGGATTCGATCCCGGGATCCCGGTATCCGGGATCCCGGGATCCCGGTATTTCTGGGATTGATACATTTACATTTACAGTACCTATAAACATTGATCTCTTTAGCATATTTTTTATAGTTTATCTAAATAAGTCTAAAGAAGTAGATTTTTTGAAGTGTATTTTTAGTTTCATAAATTATTTACAGAACAAACTAGGCCCAGTTTGTTTATTTTATAAGAAGAAAGTATAATTTTGTGTAACCGCCTTTTTAAAGATTTATAACTTAAATATTCTATATCCTCACAAGGCTTTCTTATTTACTTCTCGAGGTGTGTATAATTTTTTCAGTTCGACATTGAGGAAAGCGTCAATTTCGTTTAGCGCAGCGGGCCGAATGTTGGCGCTTTCCGCCCGGAGATATGAAAAAAATATTTTGATATGTTTTACTGTCTTTTTATTACCACTTTTCAATACGGGATCCCGGGATTAACTTAAGATAATCCCGAAATCCCGGGATAAGAAAAATCGACCGGGATCGAATCCTCTAATTACAGCCCACTCCACATCGAGGTACATTCAGGAAAGACACAAAGGTGGGATCTTACGTTTTGGTGATTAACAAAAAAAATCTAGCCTTATCGTGCCTTATCCCCGACTGGGCCGAGATATTTTATTCTTGGAAATACCCACTTTTTATATATAGTATATATTTTGAGTTTTGCGTCGGTAAAGGAAAAGTGGGTATTTCTGGAAATGGAATACCTCTGCCTATCGCCTCGGGGAAAAAAGGAGTGAGATTTTTTTTTACCCCTTAACGTGGCAGGTGGGGTATACATGCTTTAGAACCTGCGGGTTTCCTCACGATGATTTCCTTCACCGCCGAGCTAGTGATAAATATGTCCGTACGTTTTTGAAAAACTCATTGGTACAATCAAGAACACATGAAGCTTTACACTTGTAGTGTGAGTTTGACCTCTAAGGCGATTGTATTAATAACGTTACAAAGTCATGTGAAGCTCCACGTGCTCTTGACTGTATATGCCCTCGATACGATACGAACCAGAGCCTCATAAGAGACGGGCTTTACTTTGACAATTCTTTATGATATACATAGATGATGATATCTACATATATAATTATATAAAAAAATCAATGATACTTTTCGTTGTTATTTTACAACTCAAGAACGGTCTCACCTAGGCAAACCAAATTTTTAGCCTTTATTCGGACTATTTCGCAGATGGTTTATGTGAAGTTAGCTTAAAATCTGTCAAGTGGTTTTTCATTTATCACATCACTAGAGTCTAAATAATAAACGATTATGCTGCAGCATTAGTCTTTAATAGAGCACGTATTCAAACAGTTTTCTTAATAACTTAAACAACTAATCGTAGTCCATTGTAACTTTCGTTTAGTCGTCAAACTTTGGTTGGTTACTCGTCGTCTTCTTGGTCGTCTTCTCGGTCCTCGTCCTGTAGCGATTTCGGTTTCTGAACTTGCTCCTGAAGGATGCCGTTTCTAAGTGCGTCATTCAAAGCTGTTCTCTAAAAACAGACAAGCTGAGTTAATGTCATGGTAGCTCTAGGTTATAATTGTACTAGCGGATGCCCAGCGCGCGCGCGGCGATGTTACCCGCGCGGTTCCTATTTATTTCTATTCCCGTGGGAATTTCCAAAAATCCCTCCATAGTGCACACTTACGTCATTTTGGGAACTTTGTCCAAAATTTCATGCAATCAGAACCAGCGCTTTCGGCTGTGAGGTGATCTATCAGTCAGCCAGTCAGTCAGTTTCGTCGTCTGTATGTATAGATAGCCTTCCCATAAACTTATGCAGTCGCATAGCAAAACCCCCATCCAAATCGGATCAGTAGTTTTTGAGAACATCACAATTCTATGGGTCACACAGAAATCCACCTTTTTGAAGTCGGTTAAAAAAGTATTTACTTACTAAATATGTGTGCAGCTGGAAAAAATAATATTATTATGTACAGAAAATTATACACGACAGTGTGAGTGTCAATTGAATTGTTTTTCATAAACGTAGTCATATTAAAAGTAGATACTTACGAGTGATAAATATCTTGGATTGTAGTTGGCGAGTCGCTGCAGAAAAAAACATCAATGTATTATCAGTCGTCGTTGGGCACTCTTTACGGCAGCACGTTCTCACGTATAGCTAGAATCAGTGGTTCTCAATCTGAATTGTTTGACGATCGATATATTGTGTGGCGCAGAGATCGAAACCTAGCAGTAACTGGCCAAAGTCGAGGTGGCGGCGTCATTATAGCTACTCGAAAAGACTTGGCAGTTTCTCTTCAACCTACCTACCAGTCGTCGGCGGAGGATTTATGGATCACGCTCACAACCAAAGACTATCTCAATAAACCGCTCAAAATTCATTTATGTGTCTTATACCTATGTAAGCAGAATAAAGGTTATACATTCTCCCAACAACTAACAAATTTTTTAAGTAACCTAAATGATATAATTGTTAATTTTCCAGATGACAAATATCTAGTAATCGGTGACTTCAACATGAGCAATATTGTTTGGACTACACATAACACGGGAACGATTCCTTCAGTTTATAATAGTATTGATGAATGTTTATTGGTCGATGAAATTAATACTCATAACTTAATACAATATAACGGTATTGTTAATCAATTTGGTAAACTATTGGACCTTGTGCTCTGTAATGATATGGTTGAAGTGATCGAGGTCCCCGATTCTTTAGTACCTATTGATCCGTATCATAGAGCTCTTAGTATTATTGTCAAATTCGCTACGAACGAATCTCTAAAACCTCTCCCTTATACTAGATATTTCTACAACAAAGGTGATTATGACAGTATCAACTCCGAACTACTGAACATCGACTGGGAAACCGCATTTTCGCAGCGATCTTTCGATAAGGCTATTGATTTCTTTTATGCCACATTTAAGGAGCTCCGGGCCAAATATATACCAAGTAAAAAACCACGTATCGATTCATTCCCAAAATGGTTTACACCGCCACTAAAGAGAGCTGTCAAAGAAAAATTTAAATATCTTAAAAAATACAAAATTTATGGCAATAAATGTGACTTTATTTCTTATACTGTGCAGAGAGAAAGAGTAAGAAGACTTGAACAAAACTGTTTTGATATATATATATAAAGTCAATTGAAAGTAATATTGGAAAAAATCCAAAACAGTTTTGGTCATTTGTCAAATCACGTTCGAGCTCTCGTGGTATACCTAGTTGCCTGAAGTACAAAAATAAGTCTATTAACTCCGGTGAAGATATATGCAATGCATTTTCTGACTACTTCAGTACCACATTCTTAACACCGAGCAAACCAAAGAGCTCGGATACTAATATACCTATTGATACTTCGCCCTATGACATTGCATCTATCGAAGTAAATTCGGATGCGGTTGAAAAACTGCTGCTTAATCTCGACCCATCTAAATCATCTGGACCAGATGAACTTCCATCGCAGTTCCTAATCAACTGTGCCAAAGGTCTCGTTAAACCTATTGTGTTACTATTCCAAAGATCATTTACTGAATGCACAGTGCCTTCGATATGGAAATCAGCATATATTACTCCTGTACTTAAAAAAGGCTCTAAATCTGATATCACAAATTATAGACCCATCTCAAAATTATGTATACTATCCAAAATTTTAGAAAAAAATGTGTACACACAAGTTTATAATGCCCTAAAGAACTCTTTTAATTCTGCCCAACATGGTTTCTTACAACGTAAGTCTACAATATCCAACCTCGTACTTCTTAATGAATATGTAACGGATGCAATGGACAATGGTTACCAAGTTGATGTTATATATACCGACTACAGTAAAGCCTTTGACCGAATTGACCATTGTTTATTAATTCCAAAATTACAAAAAATGGGGATATGTGGCGATTTGCTCAGGTGGTTCTCCTCTTACATAGATAATAGATCTCAAGCTGTTGTTGTTTACGATTATATGTCTAGCTGGATATCCGTTCCTAGTGGTGTTCCCCAAGGATCACTGTTTGGTCCTTTGCTATTTAATATGTTTGTTACCGACATCAGTTCATGTTTCACTTTTTCAAAATTACTCTGCTTTGCCGATGATATGAAGATCTTTGCCAAAATAAAATCAAGTAACGATGCCTTATTAATTCAATCTGATCTTGCACGTCTTGACGAGTACTGTATAGATAACAATTTAGACCTCAATCCTACTAAATGCTTCACTCTTACATTTTCCCGCCAACACAATACAATTAAATTCGACTACATATTAAAAGGACACATCCTAAAGCAAATACCATATATGAAGGACCTCGGTGTTATTCATGACTCTAAACTCTTATATAATATACATATTGACTCAATAGTAACAAAAGCTACTAAAGCGCTGGGTTTCATAATGAGAAATTCGAAACATTTCACGAAAGCTAAAACAGTGAAAATTCTTTATTGTGCATATGTTCGAAGTCAACTTGAATATGCTTCTCAAATATGGCACCCACGCTATCAAATATATAGTGACAGAATTGAGAAAATACAGAAAAAGTTTATCAAATATCTATGTTTTAAAGTAAGACATTCCTATAGCTCACCTAATTATGTTAAAATTTGTAAAAAACACCACATTATGCCATTAAATAAGCGACGTGAAATTACAGATATCATGTTTTTTTCTGAACATCACTAATGGTAGCATTGATTGTCCGGACTTATTAGCCAATCTGTCTTTTAATCTCCCCACTAGATCTCTTAGATATTACCTCCCTATTTCAATTCCTTTCGCATCCTCCAACTATAGACAAAATAGTTTCTTGGTGCGTGCAAGCAAGTGCGTAAATGATTTGACAAAAGAGTTAGACATTGACATATTTAATTGCAACACATCTTCAGTGAGACAAACATTGGTAAACTGTTTCTTTGACTGAGCGCACTCTTTATATATATAAATTCAAATACTTAAATGTACCTAACTCGTAAGTTATCACTAATAATAACCTATACTCTTTCTTGTTGTGCGTGTGATAACTTTCTGTCTTCAGTGTCAGGTGATATTCTGTTTCCTATCTGTGAAAACCTGTAATTGGTCTTTATGTTTTTAATATTTTTAACTATAATGTTTAAAATGGCTGTTGGTTTTCCTAAAAAAATAAATAAATAAATAAAAAAAATTATGATCATCATAACTTGGTTCTCCTTATGAAACGCTAATGCACTGAAACATATTTATAGGCGATAGGTTAAAAAAATAGTGCGAATTATCGCTGGTTTTTCCAAGATGGCGGAGAAAACGCAGGGAGTAGGGTGTAAAAAATATGGATACCTTTATAAAATCCAAAGCTACTATATGTACATTTAGATAATATAGGGTATTTCATTGTATTGAAATTAAATTGCAAGTAATTATGAATTAAAAAGCTTATGCCAAAACACTTAAAAATGCATTTCGATCTTCATAGCAATTTTTTTAATAATAGTAGGGAAAAAAATGGAAATTTAGCGGACATCCAGTCCACCAAATCTTACTGCGAGAGAGGCGTAGTCTCAAGAACAGGAACATAAAGGGCAATTTAGAATTTGGGAGAGATATTTCTGTGATAAAATGTCTAGACTATTCAATACACTTTACAGTGGCAGAGGATATACAGCCTACATATTTTGGAACGAACAGGCAATACTGTATTGTAGACAATACATACATACATACATACATACATAATGCTCACGCCATTGTCCCACTTTGCTCCATCTCTGCATACTTCTTTGTAGACAATAGACAATGCCATATATTATGTAATATGAATATATATAATATATAATCCGAAGAGCCTGTCTGTGCAGTCGTAACAAACTTACGAAAATATAAATCGTTCCTCTTTATAATATTAGTATAGAAGTAAAGATATATAATTACTTACACTATTAACATCATCGACGCGATTGCGAAGTGCTTTCATTTCCTAGAATCAAAATATTTAAATTAAAAATTAAACTTATCAACATTGCGATAGGATTATATAAGATTTGAAGGTCGGGAGAAGCGTTTAACAACGCAATAATATCTAATAATAATAGTAATAATGTATTTTCATTTTCTCTCTACAATAAGTTTATATTTTACAAATTATGGGATACAGGTCAGTATTTATTGTGGAAGACGAGCCTAAGCTAGGTTTGGCCTGTGTTATACGAGTAGGTCTCCAGGAACCCACCCCGCAGCTTATTGTAACGCTAAAACTAACATTGGGAAGCTATGTTGGTTAGTAGTGGATAAGTATACAATATGTAACAGAATAAGCGCAATTCCTGAAATTAGTTTGTTCAGTATCGACTACTTAATCGTTTTCAGCTATTTTTAATATGTGTAAATTTTTTCATAAAAATGAATTAGCATGGCTGCATTCAGTGATATCTATGGAAATCGTGCTATTATTGATCGATATTTAAGAAAATTGGTTAGACACAACTAAAGTTCGATTGCATAAATGTCTATAATATTAATTGGGGTGTATGAGGAATTGCGCTTTTTCTGTTACGCGTTGTATAATCCAGCTGCAACTACCTAAATCGTATAAGAAATTCCTGCTACATCAACAAAGTATAAAAAGTGCGAGTCGGACACGCACACAGGGTTCCATACGGTTTCTTCTAATATCTACAGCAGCCCTGGATTTCTTAATAGGCCACATAGGCCGCGGCCTAGGGTCAGCAGAATTCAGAGTAAACTCACTGACTTTTTTTAGCTATCATGTTGATTTGCGATTATGAACGTCGCTCAAGCAAGTCACTTGCGGATACATAGTTTTCTACCTATAATTAAATGGGGTTGCCTATAATTAAAGAAAGTTTAGATCCAGTAGGTACTGATCTTTAATAAGCCTTTTTGAATTAAGATAAATAATCTGTTTATTCTGTGCACACATCTTGTAAGTTACAATCTACTCTCACACACATTTATTATTGTAATTGTAAAACACTGTTGATTGTGACTTGTCTTGTGAACCTTAAATCCTTACTAATGAATACCTTACCTATTATAAATTCGAAAGTAAATCTGTATGTCTGTGTGTTACACAATCACGCCTAAACTACTAAACCGATATACAGGAAATTTGGTATATACATAGTCTAAAGCCAGAGAATGGGCATAGGCTACTTTTTAGTGCAAAAAAAATAGAAAGTGTTTCCCACGGGAAAGGGGCTGGCGCGGATACAACCGCGAGGCGCTGCTGCTACTAAATAAACAAATAAGAAATGAATAATAAACTTTAATCATATTTCTTGGGATTACTAACCTAAGTTCGTATGTGTGGGAACATTGGGAACGGAATAAAATGAGACCGGAGGCAATACCATGCCAACGGGCCTGTTAGCAATTATTTAGTTCATCATCACTACATAGTATAAAACAAAGTCGCTTTCTCTGTCCCTATATCCCTATATCCCTATGTCTCTATGTCCCTATGTCCCTTTGTATGCTTAAATTTTTAAAACTACGCAACAGATTTTGATGGGGTTTTTTTAATACATAGATAGTGATTCAGGAGGAAGGTGTTAGTGTTGGCATTGCACCCGTGCGAAGCCGGGGCGGGTCGCTAGTGAACAATAAAAGGTAAGTATTTATTAGAACAACTTACCTGGCTACTCAATTCCTCCACGTTTACTTTTATGGGCTGCAAAATTTGTAAAACCATTGTCAAAAGTACCACTGCAAATTACAAATAAAATATTTTTTAAATAATACGGCCACTCGCTGGCACATGGCGTGGTTTTAGAACGAGGCCAGCGAAGCTTGGTCTCCCAGGAAGGAATCATTTATTACCCTACTTATATTCTGGGAATACGGAAATAAAATACAACATGTAACATAATAAGCGCAATTCCTGAAATTAGTTTGTTCAGTATCGACTACTTATTCGATTTCAGCTATTTTTAATATGTGTTAATTTTTCAAAAAAAATTATTATCGTAGCTGAATTTACTGCTTTCTATGGAAATCGTGCTATTATTAATCGATATTTAAGAAAATTGGTTAGACACAACTAAAGTTCGATTGCATCATATTTTTTTTATATTAATATACTAATTGGGGTGTATGAGGAATTGCGCTTTTTCTGTTGCACGTTGTATAGAATATGTAATCAAGTATATTCTAGCTTTCTATTGGTGAAAGAATTTTTAAAATCAATTGGTTTTTGAGTTTATTTGTAACAAAAATACAAATCTTTCCTCTTTATAATCTTACTATATAAATAGATTAATACACCCTCACCAAAATTTAAACCCAAGCCTCATGATAAACAGACTCACTACCAACAGTAAAAAAAACAATATAGATAGGTACTAACGACATGGTACACTTTGGGGTCAACACGTTGGTACTGGCGTTCGTCGTTCCTTTGATCCAACTCTTCTCTATACTGGTTCCGGTTCAATAGGTACTGTTGGGCCCGGCTCAAACGGTCCCGGTCCAAACGGTCCCGGTCCAATTGGTCCCTATCCCGGTCCGATTGGTCTCGGTTCAATTGGTCCCGGTTCAATTGGTACTGCTGGTCCCGAATCAATTGGTACTGGTAGTTCCTGGGGTAGACCTCGTACAAGTCAACTTTCGGATGCCGGTCGTACCTGTCCTGTAAAGATTAAATTTAATACAGATTCAATCATTTCAATACCCGTAACCAAAGAGATTAAAATATAATAGGGCATAGAGAGGACAAAGCGAGGAAAATTTGAAGTCGCAAAGTTATTCCAAGTGGAATAAGTCTAGTAAAATTTCGACCGAATGACAGCTCGCGTTCATACTAACTGACATGACGCTTGAGCTTCAAACATGCTTCAAAGTTTTGTATTCCCAATGCCCCCTCTATGTCCAGTATTATATTTTAATCTCTTTTCCCGTAACTTTACACCGACATGTCTCTATCAGGCAAAAAAAAAATCGGTTGTCTGTAAAGTCGGTTTACTGACAATAGTTGAACGCAAAGAGATTTAAATATAATAGGGCATAGAGGGGGCATTGGGAATATTTTCATACAAAACTTTGAAGCCTAAGCGTCATGTCGTTGTCATGTCAGTTGGTATGAACGCGAGCTGTCATTCGGTCGAAATTATACTACACTTATTCCACTTGGAATAACTTTTGACTTCAAATTTTCCTCGCTTTTTCCCCTCTATGCCTTATTATATTTAAATCTCTTTGGTTGAACGTGACAACGTCACGCGTCATAAGAAAATACTGATGGAATGGATTGTGCCTCTTTGTCGCTCGTTGCGCGCTCTCGTTTGCACTGGAACGACGCATACGTCAAACTTTTTCGGGAATGCCGCCGGCTCCATCAATTTATAAGACGTTGTCACGTCAAAAAAAAATCGGTTGTCTGTAAAGTCGGTTTACTGACGATAGTTGAACGTGACAACGTCATAAGAAAATACTGATGGAATGGATTGTGCCTCTTAGTCGCTCGTTGCGCGCTCTCGCTTGCACTGGAACGACGCATACGTCACACTTTTTCGGGAATGCCGCCGGCTCCATCAATTTATAAGACCGTGTCATGTCAAAAGCCGTATACAGAAAGAAAGCTGAAAACTTATCAGCGCTGACCGGCGCCTGTCGGCACTTATCGGCGCTTATAGGCACCGGTCTACGCAGGTAACCGGCGGAGGCATTTATATGAACAAGCGCCGATAAGCGCCGATCGGCGCCGATAAGTGCCGCGCCGGTCAGCGCTGGTGCCGCCCGCCAATCATCGTACGACATTTTGCTCGCTCTGTTTATCTGTCTATGTCTATTTTACACAGGCATAATGTTATGAAACTTTCATAAAACACTGGCAGGGCTTCCGAGAAGGAAAATTAAAAAAAAAACGGATCTGTTGTCGATTTTAATTTTAAATTAGTGAGGCTTTATAGCAATGGTTAGGAAGGCCAGAAATGAAAAGCCTAGGTACTTACAGAGAGTCTTAATCTTTGGAGACTGCGGCGGCGGTCCTGGAAAGAAGAGAAAGGAACAACATAATTATTATATGTAACAGAAGAAAAGATACGATTCTTAGCGCTCATATACATATATCTATACATTAATTTACAAAGAAAATTACAATAACTAAGGTACATATAAAAAATCCTCCAAAGAGGACCCATATGGGACAGTGCCCAGAAGACTGGCCGCTTGCCCTCTCTGGATAGCTAGGCTGATTCTTTGACAGTAACTGCCAGCCCTCTGGGCACCTGAAGCCTCGACCAAACGCACTGAATGCTCTTTGAGGAGCTGCCATGCCTCCGGACCCCGCGGTCTCTACCTCTGATGATGGTACCAAAGAGATTAAAATATAAAAGGACATAAAGGGGGCATTGGGAATATTTTCATACAAAATTTTGAAGCATGTTTGAAGCTCAAGCGTCATGTCAGTTAGTATGAACGCGATCTGTCATTCGGTCGAAATTGTACTAGACTTATTCCACTTGGAATAACTTTTGGCTTCAAATTTTCGTCGCTTTGTCCCCTCTATGCCCTATTATATTTTCATCTCTTTGGATGGTACGAACAGGTAGCTCTTTTCGCTCATCGCTCTTATCAAAAATTTTAATATTACATATTTCGTTCTCTTTGTATAAAATCGTTGTAAAACTTTGAAAAAAAATATTGTAAAATTAAATAAAAACATACGTTATCATCATCATCGTCCTGAAAATATAAAACAAAATCAAAACTACAGAATAATATTATAAATTATTATGCATTTGTTTTAGTAGGTAGGTATCCGCAGTTCATTATAAACTGAGGTAGATGCTACGCGTTATCTGGGCACAAAATATGGCAATATAAAAATATGTACCTAGATAATAGGGTAGGTATTTAGTCAAGGTACACGAAGGCACTACCTACTATTTTTTTGATCTATCGAAACGAAAATTTTGTATTGAATATGTACTGAGATTTAAATCTGTGACGTCATCATTTTACTACCTACTCCATTGTTTTTTGATTGTTTTATTTATTTTAGAATGTATAGAGTATAGTTATTCTTACCGGAGTAGCAAACACGGATGCGACGCAAAGAGATAGAACTAAAAGACTCTTCATGGTCAATAAATTCTTCACAAATGATGTTTTTTCAGCGCAACCGCCCTTTAAATCTTTTGCAATTCCTTATATAAATAACACCTAGTTAATTACTGTTGGTTGATAAGAAAACGGTGTGAAATCATATACCAATTCAATTAGGATTGCAGATTAGCTAAACATGTCATGTAATTTTTCCATTAGTTAGAATCTGATAAAGTGAATTTAAAATGAGAAATTTAATAGGTATGTAACTCTAATACATTCAAGATAAGTACGTATGCTAGGTTATATAACCACCTACGTTCCCAGTGGCGGATTTGCCCTAAGGCCCAGTAGGCCCGGGCCTAGGGCGGCCAGATACTAGGGCAGGGGTGGCGCGCCAATCGTGAGAACCACGTTACAGATGATAACGACAAATAACTCAGAGTCGGTACCTAGATATATTAAAGGCTAGAACACATTATGACGGGCCGCACTGCACTGCATCGTATAAGGGCTTGCACACAAAACTACGCGATGCTTATTCGTAACGCAGAAGTTGCAATACAAAAGTAGCAAATTTAAATAGCAATTTTTTCAGTGTGGCGACGCATCGCAGTTTTGTGTACAAGCCCTAACAATAATCTTCCTAAATCAATTTCTACATTTTATGTGGCAAGAAAAAAAAGTTGTAACTAAAATAAATTCGTTATGTACCTACATACTTAGTTCATTTTTGATGGGTACTGAGAAACCCCGCGGCTGGTAGGTAGTTAGGTACTACTTGGCCTGGGGCCTAGGGCGGCAAGACTGTAAATCCGTCACTTTACGCTCCATAAGTTATAATGTACTTAGGTATTAATTCCCAAATCATCCCATCCCATTCACAAAACATAATTCTCTTCTCCAATAAAACTAAGTACTTACTTATCTGCCTCTGTCTGTTTCTCCGTTGCTTACCTACTTCTTCTAATCTACGCAACAGATTTTGATACGGTTTTCACTAATTGAAAGGGCGATAGAGAGGTTGGCTGAATGTAAACAGCAGCCTATATCTACCGACGAGTTACTGGTTCAAAATGCAATACTCCGAGAAGAACCAACTGACAACATCAGTATTACGACGGGCCTGTTGGCTCAGTTGGTAGTGACCCTGCCTTCTGAGTCGGAGGTCGCGGGTTCGATCCCCGCTTGGAGCCAACGTTTTGTGCATGAACATGTCTGTTGGCTTCGTGTCTGGGTGTTCAATATTTATATACTTAAGTATGTTTATCAGTTGTTCAGTATCCATAGTACAGGCTCTGCCTAGTTTGGTACTAAATAGCAGTGTGTGAATTTTGTCTCACAATTATTATTATTATTAGCGCTGTTTACTTCGTCATTCATAGGACTTAATATGTAGGTCGTTTAACTCTAAAAAGTAATGATGTATCATCTGCGAACAGAAGGTATTATACATCATGTTTCTCGGTTGGGTAGGGAGTAGGTATTCGTTTATTTAGTAATAAAAACAATATTAAATGAGGCATTTTCCACGACTGCTTCCAGTAATACCACAGAGATGTAATTCAGTAATTCTATATAATACGTAGTCATTTTTCTGATTACCTAAGTGTGTACTTACCTCAAGAAGTCAAAATATAGGCTTCAATAAAAGTAGAACACTCGTTTTTTATATTTTTGGATTGCCTCAAGAAGCCGCTTCAATCTTCAGTAAAAGTGCACTAGTGTTTTATGGTCGATTACCAAGTGATATTTTATTGTGTAGTAACAAAGTGTTGAAGACACTGCATTTTAAGAGCCATTTAAAGATAAACTTTAATCAAGATGAGGCAGTACAATTTATGACTCTAGCCTGTCTAACACGTTGGGAGAAATTAAGAAAAAAAATGACTTTGATTGACGTTGACGTTTTGGTAAAAATCAATCAACGGCGTGTTGGCGCGCCTCTCATTTTAGATTTGTATTTTGTGATTGATTAATAGTTTTCGAATTGTTCTTACCTTTGATAACTACTATGTCCACAGCGGTTGATCAGAAAGCATACTTGCAAAAATACCTTGGCGGTCCCTCAGGTGATAAGAAGAAAAAAAAGAAAAAGGTTACCAAAGGAAAAGGGTGAGCAAATGAAAAAACCTTATAAACTAACTAAAATATATTATTACTAACCGGTACGTATAAATGTACATAATGTGAGTTATAAGAGATGTCATTAACAGTTCACAAGATTTATATTATGTTGCAATAACACTAAAAAGTACGAAACTCACTAACATTGACCCATTATGACCATAATACTTGTATTCAACTCCAATGTTTTAGTACACTAACTCATTGCTCCAGGAAATGGGTGACTTCCTGGTAGCATTATATCACAAGTGCCTCGAAATTTTGGAAGACATTTCAAAACATAGATCCTGGCTTTTGTTGTGCACTATGTAAGTTGTTATGCCATGTCAGATAGCCAAGGTGGCTTATAAAACTTTGACAGTCCATTAAAGCCTAAAACTATTTCTCAATCTGCAGTGGGCTGTTACGATTTAATCTTCTTTTATATATAAAAATCAAAAGCTGTTAGTTAGTCTCGCTTAAACTCCAAAATGGAATGGAATGCTTATTGTTGAACACACTAGCAGCTCTTGAGCTGATGTGTGTACTTTAATCACTGCACTTGTGTTTGACGAATTATTTGGTTTGGGTTTACATGGGCCCTTGTTTTATGGAGCAGAACAACAACTGCCGGGCCACTCGTAATGAGAAAAACTTACTTTCAGGTTCAAAATTATAGATGATGATATAGACTTGTCGAAGCTACGTCCGTTGGATGGAGACGAATTGGACATCTTGGGCGAGGGTGAGGATGCTCCGCAGATCGCTGGTATCATTGATGAGAGGCCAGAAGAGGTTAAGAAATTAGAACAATTCAAGACAAGTTCCAAATGGCGTGTGATAAATCAGGTAAAATATTAATGCATGCTCAGCCATAATGCCATAAAGCCAAGCAATGATAGCCCAAACGGTTAAAGAGCCGGCCGAAAATCAGTGAGGCTCGGGTTCGAATCCTGGCATGTACCAATGAGTTTTAATGAGTTGTTATTGCTTTATATGTGTGTGTGTAACTGTGGCAAAAATAATCATTTTTTCTTTCTTTCTTTCTTTCTTTCTTTTACAAAAACTTCGTACATATTTATCACTAGCTCGACGGTGAAGGAAAACATCTTGAGGAAACCCACAGGTCTCAGAATTAATTCTGAGACATACAGACCCGGTCCGGCGATGGGCTTACCACCTATCACGTTTAGGGGTCCAATATATTTCGTGAAATGTGGGTATAGTCAGCAATGGAATACCTCTGCCTACCCCCTCGGGGATAAAAGGCGTGAGATTATATTATTATATTATTATTATATATATTATATATATATATTATATTATCAGCCATAATAACAGAAGTTTTTTATTACTGGAAATAATCACTTTTCCCAGAATATTTTTTGACCCTTAAATGTGAGTGGTGGTGGAAAGTCTATTAATTAAACAGAATGCAAACATAATATAAATGCTTGCAGTTGCTTTAGTAATCCATCTGATAAGGTGTTAGTGTCTGTCAAGTTATGTCAACAGTGGGGCTAACACTGTCTTTCGAATTACGATATTTCTGCCGTTACTTAATCTGTGACATTAAGTGACGCTCACCATAGTAAAAGTGACAAGCGTAAAAGCGCAAGGTAGTAAGTACGCGCGATTTCCCCCGCATAACTTCCGTTCCCATGGGAAAATTTTAACGCATAAAAGTAAACTCTCCATTGGTGAAAGAATTTTCAAAACCAATCATGATTTTAAAAATGGTATAAAAAACAAACAAACAAAAAATTAAATCTTTCCTGTTTATAATATTAGTGTATATTAAATCATTTTTATTATTTCCAGGATGATGGATTCACTAGTAAACTACAAATTGAAGAAATAAAAAAAGACATCAAAGAAGTAGAAAAAGAAAATGAAATTGTTTTCGGTAAAATGTACAGTGATTCAGAAGATGAAAACAATGAGCTGAATCTACCTCCTTCTCAAAAACAATCTGGCAACACTAAAACGAGTAGGGAGAAAGAAAGGAAGTCAAGAAAACATAAAAATGAAAGTGACAGTGATGCCAGTCCACCAAGAAGAAGCAGAGCATCGCCACCTAGTAAAAAAATTGAAAAAGATCGTGATTCAGGCTTATCTCCACCAAGAAAACAAGAACTACAAAAACCAAAACAAAAATCTAGAAAACCTAGCCGCTGGGGTGATTTTGAAAAAGAATCAACTTCAAAACACATATCTCCTGATGCTTCACCAAAGAGGTCAAAAAAAAGAAGATCGCAATCACCACATAAAACAAAACGAAAGTCACCAGACTCTGATCTTTCGCCTCCAAGGAAGTCGCAGAGAGTCAATGACGATTCAGACGTTTCACCTCCAAGAAAATCGAGGAATGATTCGCCAAAAAAAAGGAATAGGTCACCCGATTCAGACTTATCGCCCCCGAGAAAAAGAAAAAAATCCATTGATAGTTCAGACACACATAAGTCAAAACATAAATCCGACAAATACAACAAAAGTGAAAATAAAAAAGAAACTGCATCCAGGCACAGAAAACCTGATTCATCATCACCCATAAAAAGTAAGAGACAAAAATCTCAATCACCATTGAGAAAATCAAGAAAACATTCTCCAGTGAACAGTCATAATAAACGGAAACATGACAGTGATTCAGACCTTTCTCCTCCTAGGAAAGATAGACATAAGAATACAAAAGAAGAAAGATATAAAAGAAGTAATGATACCCCACCTCCCTCTAATAAGAAAATGGCACGGACGTTGGAAGGAAAACTGGCGGGGCTCCAAGATGCAACTCAACTAAGGCAAGAAAATGAAGCATTCAGGAGAAGAGAAGAAGATGCTTTCAATAAAATGAAGGATGAGGTTTCTGGGAGGAATGCTCAAGTTGTTTCTAGAAGAAGTAAGATCATTTGGATATTTTGCTTAATTTTGATTTAATTGCTTTTATTAATTTCATTATGTGTTTTTTACTTTGTTTTGTTTTATAGAAAGAGAAGATTCTGAAGAAAGACAAAAGCAAAAGGAGAAGGCCGAAAGACAAAAAGAGTTGGACGAAAAGTATAAAAAATGGAGCAAAGGGTATGTTAACAATGTTATATATGATTCACGAAAGCACTCAAGATTGTTTTTGAAGAGCTGGTTGGGTAAATTGGTAGCAAACCTGCTTGTAGAGTTTAGAATCGGAGTTCACTCATGCTTTCTTTTCGCGCAGCCCTTTTGCGCTTTGACATGAGATTCTGTGAGAATGTTACAATAAGAGTATGTCGGCAACGCATCGGTTCCTACTGGTGTCCATGGCCGACGATGACAATTTACCATCAGATTATAACATATGCACCGATATTTATCTCTCGATTTGAGTGATACCACCTGTATTTTTCGTTCACCGGATACCGCCATATTATTATCTATCGGTTTAAATAATTATGTGCTTGTTGACAAAATATTTTTTTCTTTAGGATTTGAAAAGGACAATACTCAGCGAATCTACGCTAATATTCTAAAGAGGAAAAATTTGATTTTTGTGTGTTCGTTTGTAATGTATAGGCTCCGACCGAAACTACTAAACCGATCATAAAAATGATTTCTCGAATGAAAAGCTTACTTTTCTGGGACTAAGATGGGCTCTATAATTTTCCAACGGGAACGGAACTTACGCAGGTAAAATGTTGATGTTGTATTGGACATCGAATTGATTTTATTTCCAGCTTAAAACAAATTGAAGATCAAGCCGCGAAGGTCCAAGAGTTCATGCACGAGGCGTCGAAGCCGTTAGCACGGCACAAAGACGATAAGGACCTTGAGGGGAAGCTGAAAGGAGTCGAACGAGCTGGAGACCCAATGTTGGACTACATGAGGCAGAGGAAGCGGGAGAGGGGAGAACTGGGTCCAGGTAAGAGAATCTTTAAGGTGGAAAGGTTATTCGTGAGCGTCAGAATGGCTGGTTGTCTGTGACGTTGGTCTCAAAAAAAAATTTTAAGAAAAAATATTAAAATAAAAATACAATTATAGCAAATTTAAAAATAATAAAACAATAAAAAAAAATGTTGCAATTGAGTACTAGAAACTATGACGTCACACCTGCAGGGCTGTTGACTAGGCACTACCCTATTATTTATAGTATGTAGGAAATTTAAGCAAATATGTAGCAATTTTCGAATTAACTCCATTGACCAACGCCACAGACAACCAGCCAGCCAGGTCCCCCTTATCCATGTAGATTGGATATGTTGATATGATGTGTTCTGATGATGAAGTCGCGAATGTCCTCCGAGGTCCAATATGTTTATACCAAAGTTATCGGTTTAGGGGTCAGTTATGCATTTATAATAAAAACTACGACCTGCCCCGGCTTCGCACGGATGCAATACTAACACTAAAACCTTCCTCTTGAATCACTATCTATTAAAAAAAAACGCATCAAAATCCGTTGCGTAGTTTTAAAGATTTAAGCATACATAGGGATATAGGGACAGAGAAAGTGACTTTGTTTTATACTATGTAGTGATAATGCTTACGCCTTTATCACAGTTTAACAATCATACAGTTGTGTAATCCATCCCCGAGAAAGACAAGTATTCCATTCCTAGAAAATCCGCTTTTCATCTGTATATTTTATGGACCCCTTAACATGACAGGTCATCACTGGTCCGGGTCCCTGGTAACAATGCCTCAGAATCAATTCTGGGGCCTACACTGTCGACCTAATGATAACCTAATTAATATTAATGTAATATATTTTACAGAAAAACCAGCATACAAGGGCAGCTTCCCGCCCAACAGGTTCAATATCCGGCCAGGGTACCGCTGGGATGGTGTGGACCGATCTAGCGGGTACGAAAAGAAGTTCTTCGAGCAGCAAAGCAAGAGGAAAGCACAGGAAGAAGAGGCTTATAAGTGGAGTACTGAAGACTTGTAAATGTGTAGAGGGTGCAGTAAAAATAAATACACCCCGAGAGGTAGGCAGAAGTATTCCATTTTTGGTAATACTCACTTCGGTTTCTGGACGCCTTTGGACTAGGGTGTTGTTACACAAGACTTAGAACCAATCTGGGGTCTGCAGGTTTCAACACAATGTTTTCCTTCACTTTCATAAATGTAGACATATAAGATTTTTTAAATAATTGTGGAATCGAACCCGGCGTGAAAAGCAGACATACTACCAACAGACCTATTAATGTCCATAGGATACAGCAGTACCACATTTTTATGTAACAAGTAATGTATAGTGGTATTATAGAAAACAAACGAATAAGTCCAATAACAAGATTGTTACATAAGGAATTAGATGTACAGGCTCTTAACAAATGAACTTGAATATTTTATTTAAAAAAATTGTCTGACATGGAGACTTGATAAAAAATAAATGTCTGAACCCAATGTCATTATATTAAGTAAACTTGTAAATATAATAATGTCACACAATTATACTATATCTTTTTATTTAACTCTAATCTGTATATCTATCTATATACACTACACTAATAATATTACAAAGAGGAAAGATTTGTATGTTCGTATTTTTGTTACGAATAAACTCAAAAACTACTAGACCGATTTTCAAAATTGTTTCACCAACTGAAAGCTACATTATCACTGAGAGCAGTGATAGCCCGGACGGTTAAAGAGCCGGCCGAAAATCAGTGAGGCTCGGGTTCAAATCCTGGCATGTACCAATGAGTTTTTCAAAACTTACGTACATATTTATCACTAGCTCGACGGTGAAGGAAAACATCGTGAGGAAACCCACAGGTCTCAGAATTCATTTTGAGACACGTGTAAACAGACCCGGTCCGGCGATGGGCTCACCACCTATCACGCTTAGGGGTCCAATGTATCTCGTGAAATGTGGGTATATCCAGTAATGGAATACCTCTGCCTACCCCCTCGGGGATGAAAGGCGTGAGATTATATTATTATTATCACTGAGTAATATATTTTACTAGCGGCCCGCCCCGGCTTCGCACGGGTGTACATTTGTTTTTTAAACATTTTGGGATGCACTTAGAGTAAATATATCTTTATGCAGAACATAAGATAGGTTCTTATTATTTTTCAAATAGCCTGTGCCCAGCGGCGTTGCCCGCGCCGAATTCCTGTTCCAGTGGGAATTTCTAAAAATCCCTTCATAGATCGTTTGCGAACGACATATTATTATAAGACACTTCCATACCATATTTCAAGTTTCTAGGTAGGTATTATCGATTGGGAGTAGTACGTATTTCTCTTTTTAACCAGTTTTTAGGGTTCCATACCCAAATGGTAAAACGGGATCCTATTACTAAGTCGCCCCTGTCCGTCCGTCTGTCTGTCCATCTGTCACCAAGCTGTATCTCATGAACCGTGATAGTTAGACAGTTGAAATTTTCACAGATGATGTATTTCTGTTGCCGCTATAACAACAAATACTACAGAACAGAATAAAATAAATATTAAGGGGCTCCTATACAACAAACGTTATTTTTTTGGCGTTTTTATGTTGATAGACACAAAAAACCACACTTCTCCATACTAACTTCAAACCCTACTTTCACCCCTTTAGGGGACGATTTTCGAAAAATCCAAAAACACGTGTCTCATAATTTATTTCTAAGAGTATTTGTGTAAAGTTTGAAGTTGATACACGTAAAAAACAACACATCTCCATACAAACTCCTATCCCCTGGTTTGATTTTCGGAAAATCCAGAAATAGGTGTCTTGTTGTTTGTTTTGAGGAGTATTTTTACAAAGTTTCGTATTGATACACCCAAAAATGAGGGTTTTCCATACAAACTTCAACCCCTACTTTCACCCCCTTGGAGGATGATTTTCGAAAAATCCTAGAACTAATATCTCATAGTTTGTTTTGAAGAGTATTTGTGCTAAGTTTAAAGTTGAAACACGCAGAAATCACACTATCCCATACAAACTTCAACCCCCTCTTTCACCCCCTTTGGGGTTAAATTTCGTAAAATCCTTTCTTAGCGAGCATCTACACTATAAACGTAACCTACACACAAAATTTCATATTTCTATGTGCAGCGGTTTGGGCTCGGCCTTGATTTTTAGATTTAGCTTCTCCGTTTATATATATAGATTCACGAATTCCCAAGTCTATACTAATATTATAAAGAGGAAAGATTTGTATGTTTGTTACGAATAAACTCAAAAACTACTACACCGATTTTCAAAATTCTTTCACCAATGGAAAGCTAGAGGATCCCTGAGTAACATAGGCTATATTTTATTCCCTGGAAAAAAATACGACGTATCTAGAGCCGAAGTTATACAAGAGATGATTTGTTAAATATAGTCATGTTCAATGCAATTTACAAAGTCTAGAAAAAATCTACAAAGTCTAGAAAACTATGCACACTACTATGTAGCAGCTGGCGGTTGTAGGTAGATTGCGTATGAATGGAAGCTACGAGCCTGTTTCTTTTAAAAATACTATTTCAAATATTTCAGTGTGTAATATTGACTATTAAATTTGTGACAGTTTATATCTACCCACAACACAATACTTCAAAATTGACTTTTTTTTCAAACAAAATGATTACTAAGATAGGACACATATTGAAAAAAAAAACAAGTCAAGTGAATCATATATATTCATACAACAAGAGAACAGAAGTAGATCATTGAATAAATATCAACACAGTACAATCATTATAAACGTATGATAATAATCATATATTTAATACTCATCTTGCGATACATAAAACATCATGTTTTTTATTGCTTTTTATTTGTTAACTAGCAGCGCCCCGCGGTTTCACCCGCGTAGTTCCCGTTCCCGTGGGAATATGGGAATAAAATATAGCCTATGTGTTATTCTGATGTATAAGCTATAAAACTGTAAAGTTTCATCAAAATCCGTTCGGTAGTTTTTGCGTGAAAGAGGAACAAACATCCAGACATCCAGACATCCATACAAACTTTCGCGTTTATAATATTAGTAGGATTCATCACTAACATTTTTGTGTTTGAAACTAATTATATATATTATACATGCCATATAACTTATGAAACTACCTGGGAGCAAATATTCTACTAAATGTCAAAGGTTACAGTTGGATGACAATGACATGGTTGACGGTGTTATTTTCTCTGAAAAGTGTCAAAATATCACCATTGACTGACCATGGACATCTCATTGTCATCCAACTATGACTGTTGACACTTAGTAGAATTGGCCCCCCTGTTTCAGAGAAAAAAATTAAACATATCTTGAGATATTGTACGTTTTGAATCGCTTTCGTTTGACATTTACAATCCATTGCTTTCTTCTATCAGTGCAAGCCCATCAATTGAATGCTTTGAGTATTAAACCAACAGGAGACGTCACGCGCACTAGTTCCTTTGCAAAAAAGTCTGCCAATTTCTGCGGGGGGGGACGAGGAAACAAACACAAACAATGTTAAAACAAACGCATTTTTTGACAAAACAATTAAACGCTAGCTTGAACTAGATGCACACAAATACATTCACATATCCAAGCACTCCGTGAACTCAATAAAACTAGTTGTATTTAACAGGTGTGCGCGTTGACCGACACTTTTTTTTGGCAGAGGGGAACGCCTGTCAGTGGCGTCTCCGGTTGGTTTAATACTCAAAGATTGAATGCCAAAATCGGTTTACGTTACGTAACGTTCTTTCTCCGCAATCATGGATTAATTTTTAAAACAAATAAAATTACATATTGTATGTGGCATTAATGTCGAGTAGTTAGTGCACATAAGTTATGAATCAAACTGACAATATGGGATCGATTGTTAAGAATCAGTTTAAGTTTGTATTTATAATTATTTAAGATTTAATAGGGACCTGACGTCACGAACTTTTTCACGTTTTTCTTTTCTTTGATGTATCTACCTATATATTCATACCAAACGCTCTCTCACTGATTTCTGACGCATAATAAATGAATGTGCATAAAAAAAAAAACTTTTAAATCAAGTAGCTTAGCTATATTTATGTATTACAGCTATGTATCTAATAGTAGCGCAGGTAACAAAACTCGCGAGCTAACTTACAATTAGAATGCGAAATGATATAAATTTGTTATGCGGTTGGTTGCAGTTTAATCGCTAAATTAAACAATGGTTTTAAATCCCGTAATTAATGTATATGGATGACAATAATTAGTTCTTTATTTTTCACACTGTCAAATATAAAGGAATTTTCTTTTTACATGTAGAATAAAATGATAAGCGAAATTATAACAATCTTCATAATATTGTTATTAGAACCTTTAATAATCAAATTATAGACACACACAGGAAAAAAAATATGATATTTTGTATTTCGTAAAAATCGATCTCAAATCATCAGTAATTTCTTTACACCTAAGATCAGCGTCTTCCACCTCGGTTAAAACCTCGCCCTCTCCTGTCCCGGTCATCGTGTTCGTTCTGGTAGCCGCGACCCTGGTAACCTTGGGAGTAACCTTGACCTTGGCTTTGTCCTTGACCTTGATAGGTTTTGTAGCCTCCACCTCCTGAGAAGAAAATGCAGGTTAGTGTCAATTTTGTTTTAAACAGACAAAATGACAGATGGGAATAAAAATAATGTGGCTTCGGCCTTGTTTTTTTAAGGGATTGGATTCGACCAACAAATAACATAAATAAGGCTAATTCTAATAATTAAGGAGATTATATCGCAAAATACTAACCTTTCCAAATTGATGATCTTTCCTCACATATGAGAGTATCTCCCATGCAAGCCCAACGCCTAGTGGAAGGGTGTTAGGCGAGTGACCAACTGTCAGAATTTTTCAAGCCACCCAAGGGTATCTGACATGGCTTAACGACTCCCATTGTGCGTTAACACAACAAAAACCGGGCCCAAGTTTAACGTGCCTTCCGAAACACGACTGCCACCAGGCAGTCACCCATCCACTGACTGACCGCACCCAACATTGCTTAACCTGTGTGACAAACACACTGGCAACGCAGAGGGCGCCTCCTGTAGCGACTTTAACTCGGTATAAGGTTTATTTTACGTCTGTCAAGTTCGCGAAAAATAAATTAGCTGTAATTTTAGTCCATTTAAATATTTAGTGTAAATAGTCTTGCTGCAATTTTAATTATAGAATGTATGCAAAGAGGTTGGAAGAAAATCATTCTCTTTCCTACTTTTTCTTTAAACGTCTTTGAATGTATGTATCCAAATTAATTTAGGTTTCTAGTAAACTTATGTCAAAGTAGTTTTTTAATTCAATTCCCCACTCTGAGTTTGCAAAATAATCCACTTATTCAAAAATTTTGTTTTTACCATAATCACATGGTTTCAGCACTTTCGTTTGACCGCCATTTTCTTTAGAAAATAAGGAATGCACGCGTATTAACATTGAGTGTATTATAACAATTTAAGTTGCGTAATTATATTGCGTGCTTATAGTCTAGAATTGAGTCCGCCTTCCATTAGAAATTTATGTATGTAGAATTATAGAATTGTAAAGAGCAGTGATCGTCCGGGCTGGACGGTTAAAGAGCCGGTCGAAAATCAGTGAGGCTCGGGACGAATCCTGGCATGTACCAATGAGTTTTTCAAAAACTTACGTACATATTTATCTTATCACTAGCTCGACGGTGAAGGAAAACATCGTGCGGAAACCCGCAGGTCTCAGAATTCATTCTGAGACATGTGTAAATAGACCCGGTCCGGCGATGGGCTCACCACCTATCACGTTTAGGGGTCCAAGGTATCTCGTGAAATGTGGGTATATCCAGTAATGGAATACCTCTGCCTACCCCCTCGGGGATGAAAGGACCGAGATTATTTATTATTATTATTTTATTTATAAAGAGCAGTAGTATAGCGTTACAGTTAAACAGCCCGCTTCTCATGATGATATTCAATGAGGCTTGGGTTCAAATCCTGGCATGGACCAACGAGTTTTTAAAAAACTTACGTACATACTCATCACTAGCTCGACGGTGAAGTAAAACATCGTGAGGAAACCAGCATTAATTCTGAGGCATGTGTATTTATGAGACCCGGTCCGGCGATGGGCTCGCCACCTATCACGTTTAGGGGTCGAATATGAAATAACCTCTGCCTACCCCCTCGGGGATAAAAGGCGTAAGATTCTTTATTTATTTTCAATGCATGAAACCCTGATTCGAATTGTGGCTAGGGCACGCACCACTGAGTTTTTTAAAAACTTAAGAACATGCTCATCACTAGCTTGACGGTGAATGAAAATATCGTGAGGAAACCAGCAAGCACCAAAATCGGGTCTTGAGTCATGTGTAACAAGACCCCGGACCAGCGATGGGATCACCAACGCATCACGTTTAGGAGTTCTAAAGAATGAATATACTGGTGAAACGTGGGTATTTCCAGAAATATACCTCTGCCTACCCCCTTTGGGGATAGAAGCTTATCTATACATATAATAAAACTCCAGCGGAACCGTGTCTGTACATGAAATATTTTTTGAAAAGATTTATGGTAGTGTAGATAGTTATCGATTTAGATACCAAAACAACAATGTATTAGATCAACAGAATAACATAAAATTTACAGAAAAACAAAGAAAACCTATTCTAATATTGTACTAAACAACAATTATTGTAATTTTTGTCTGTCTGTCGCTCTGTGCATCAGGCAAAAACTACTGGACGGATTTTGATAAAAAGTTTCCTAGATGTTGACCCGGGTACTCAGTTATCTCCATACGAAACTTCATCAGAAGTTCCGTATGGAGATAACTTCATCAGAAGTTTCGTATGGAGATAACTGAGTACCCGGGTCAACATCTAGGAAACTTTTTATTCTAGAAAAATATCTCATTCCCGGGGGAAAATTACAAAACAGGTTATAGAGTATGTTTATTACAAACCTACGTCTGTAACCTACCGTTTAACTAAGACTGTTCCAGAGGTAGCTCCGCGGTGCGGGAGGGGTGACAGATTAGATGAGGTAAAAATAACAATAATAAATTGGTATGCATCGCGAGTGCTGTGTCGCCTCCCGCCCCGCGCTTTTAGCCCAGGAACCAACCGTTTCAGTAAAGCGGAGACCTTTCGTTTGTCCTTCAACGCTCCAATAGAACTTAGATTGACGTTATTTCATAGACTATGCCACAGAGATAGGTGAAAAACCGAGAAGATATCTAGGCTATTTTCAACCGACTTCAAAAATGAGGTTCTTAATTCGACTGTATTTTTTTATGTATATTACGCGATTACTCCTCCAATTATTATGAACCCATTTTTATAATTCTTTTTTATTTGGTAGATAATACTTCAGAGGTGGACCCATTAAATTTGATCGAAATCGGTCAAGTGATTTTTACAAAATCAACAAATGTTTTAAAATACACATGTATACATCGATGATATTTTTAGTGCTATTCTTTGAAGTCGGTTGTTATTCTATTCCAGAACGCGGAAAAGCTAGTTGGTAAATAAATATATTTTAGACTAGTTATTCCGCGCGGTTTCACCCGTGTAGTTTCCGTTCCCATAGGAATACAGAAATAAAATATAGCCTATGTTACTCCCTGATAATGTTAGCTTTCCATTGGTTAAATAATTTTGAGAAATCGGTCCAGCAGTTTTTGAGTTGCTTCGTTACAAACATAAAAATCTTTCCTCTTTATTATTTAGTGTAGATGAAATAATCATTCCTGCCAAGTTAAATTTCGCGTGAAGTATTTAGAAAATAAAATAGACTGATAAGTTATAAGAACTTCAAAATAGCAAAGAAAAGAAAGTGAGGAAAATATTTGATTCGACGAGGATAGTAATTACATCGTCCAGGTAAAGTACACAGTTTATTCAATTCATTTTAACACTATTTAACAAGCAACTTATGCTTAAATGTAGATTTATTTTTTTAACATTTGAAGCTCATTTCTTTTGTATATTAAACAAAACAATAAATAATAAGTGAACATCATGTTTAAAACTCAAGAGTACATACCTTCAGCTGCTGCACAAACGTGTTGCTCACACAGGACACCACAAGGAACCGTGTCCAGTAACAGCAACCGGACACAGGCGCTGTGTTTGCTACTTCTGGACACTGGTGCCGTTTGCTACTTCTGGACACTGGTGCAATTCGGTGCTTGTTTTGTACTCTCACAATTGTATGGAAATTTATAAACGTTGCTTGTGTAACTGACAACATTCACTTTCTAGAACACTTTTTGATCGGCAATCCTCGTTGCAAGAAGCAACTGGACACATACAGTGTCTACGTCTGCGCAGTTGCTGATTTCATATTTGTTAATTTTACGACCGAATACGCCGTAGCATAAATTCAGTCGCCGAATTTCGGTAGCATCGCTACACCAAAAATGGGACTAGCCGCGGCTATTTCGCATGGTTCGCTTATGCATATGAGTTCTCAAATCTACGGTTCTATAATAGTCACATAACTAAATTAATGATATCGAGAATCTTATCTTTCTTAGCAATTTAGTCAGTGCTAAAAATCCGCTGATCTGGCGCTGATCGATACTGCCGTGAAGGTATCTGTCAAACGCCTAGATTTTATTAGAAAATAGGTTTCTTGTAAAAATAATGCCTCAATCATGCTTTTCCGCACTGTTCATCGGCAAGCGGTAGTCATATCTTTCAATCTCGGCTGATATGGAGTTTTTCTTTTTGGAGCATAATATATAGCACCTCAATATAACATTGAAATGTGAAATTATCTGCAATCTCCATGCTGTTTTACCTTCAAAAGCAATAAAAACTATCTGGATATGACATGGCAAAAAAATATATACCATTATCATACCTCATCATATCAGCCGCAAGACATCTACTGCTAGACTTAGGTGATATAGGCCCACCTCCCCTTTTTCATCTTTAGCAATCGCATCATTTTAGATTACTGCTTTTATTTGATCGTCTATAATATTTACATCTCCAGCAAAATCATTTGTTTTCGCGATCATTAACTTTGTGTGAAATGGACTAAACCGGGGCCAACCACAGTACGGCTTGACCCTGGTACTGTTGGTTGCAATACGCCTACGGGATTCGTGTCTTTACTAGGAAGGGCTTTGACAAACTTTCCTTTATTTAAGAACTTGAGAGTAGCATATCCCTGTATGAACTTAAATCGGCGTTCACGAGCTACGATAGCAGGAACAACATCTTCGGGCACCCTTACAAACACCTGTGTCTGATTCTGATTCATTTTTCGTTTGGTCCCGTCCAAGACCCATCGGTCCATCTCAGCCCAAGGGTTCTGGGCGCGCAATCTGAAACCTACGTCGTCGATATTAAACTTCCCTGTTACAAAAATGGCACAAGGCACCATTTTTGATAGCGAATCTTTCATCGTCAGTATTGTTGGTTGCACTACGCCTACGGGATTCGTGTCCTCACTAGGCAGGGCTTTGACAAACTTTCCCTTATTTATGAACTTGAGAGTAGCATATCCCTGCATGAACACAAATTGTCGTTCACGAGCTACGATAGCAGGAACAATATCTTCGGGCACCCTTACAAACACCTGTGTCTGGTTCTGTTTTTGTTTGGCCCCGTTTAAGACCCATCGGTCCATCTCAGCCCAAGGGTTCTGGGCGCGCAATTTGCGACCTATGTCGTCGACATCAAACTCTCCTATAACAAAAATGGCGCAAGGCACCATATTTGATAGCGAATCTTTCATCGTCAGCGTCAACTTGACCCCGGAAGGCAGAGTTAAACCATTAACAAAGGGTTTAAGCCATTTCAGTGTGTATCTGTTTGCAGGATACACCTCTACAATTCCGTCAACGTAAGTCGGCCGCCCGTCGAATGCTAGTGCCCGCATCTGTTCTTCCTTATGTAGCGCTACTGCCTCATCCAAGGTCTGCATGACCAGGTCGGATTGTTCCTCAGTCAAGTGACTAGTATCAACCGGGACTATGACTACTGCAACATTGGTTGTGTAATTAAGACTTTTCATGACTTTGGCTCGATCTTTATTTTGTTTCATTCTCTCTCTTAGTTGCTGCCTGTATATTCGTTTGTTTTCGGCCTTTGTGCGTTTCTTTTTTTTTGTGGGTACAGTATCCTGATGTTTTTGTACTATTTTTAGATTTTCTGGTTTTATTATAGATGTGGAAGCATTATTTTCGGCATCAGCAGCTTTAGTTAAACTTTTATCGACTGTTCCGCTATGAATAAAGGTATTATAATTGCAAATAACACCTATTTTTACTTCACTTCCCATAGTTCCAACCTTGGGTACATTATGGTCCAAGCTGCCTATACTAGGATCTACTGTTGCCGTAGTTATATCGTTTTCTTTAGCTCTCGCCGCACGTCTCGCTTTTTGTCTTTTTTTCTTTTCTGTTTTGCTATTACCAGTAGTTGCAACACTTTCGCTAGTAGCAGCGCTTTCGTTTGTATTACAATCTTTATCATTGCTTTTACTATCAATGTCTTCTTTAGCAGTTGCATTATTTGAGAATAGAGCTTTTATTTTATCGTCTAAAACATTTAGCGACAATACAGCATCTGGCCACGGTTTTGTTTCAGCTAAGAAAGCATAGAGCCATTTCATTGTATTTACACCCATACAAGTTACGTATATGCTCCCGTCTTTATACGTCCAATCCTTACAAAATCGCGGTTTGCATGTTTGAGTTAAAACCATTTTTGTGATCATTAAACAGCGAATTTTTATACTTTGAGCTTGGTTTATAGGTTCTTTATTTTTGATTTCAACTTTAATCTTTGCATCTACACTTATTGCGGCATTAAAAGCCTTTTGAGGTGGTTCTACAGATGAATCTGTACAAGTCTCCGGTGCCTTAGAAACAATATTACAAGGACTTTTAGACGGTTGACTCATATTGACATGTGTAGTCTTAATTCGTTTGGGTAATGGCTCATTGCCAACAATAGCCTCAATGAATCGTTTCATCGTCTGTAATCCACTTGAAATTTGAACAGACTCAAATTTTGTAACTGAATTTTGAACAGGTGTATTGATAATGTTATCAATACAAACTGGTTCAGTAGAATATGTTTTAGAACCTGATGGTTCTGATTTTACAGATAAGTTAGTGTGACTTGCTCCTTGTATAAATATGCTTTCGTTATTACCTGTTTCAACCGAACTTATAACAGTATTTAGTGATTCATTTAAAGCATCACCTTTGGGAAGCGTAATAACTTCTATATCAATTAAATTACTCTCACCTTGATAGCCCTGCTTGAAACTACCCACGCTGTCGTAACCCTGGTTGTATCCGCCATAGCCTTGGTTCTGGTTCTGGTTGTAACCGCCCTGGTTCTGGTTGTAACCGCCCTGGTTTTGGTTGTAACCGCCCTGGTTTTGGTTGTAACCGCTCTGGTTCTGGTTGTAACCGCCGTTCTGATTGTATCCCCCAGGGGGTACTTCGTAGGTTTGGTAGTTGCGTTGGTTTTGGTTGAACGCTGCTGGGCTGGTCTGCGGTCTGTGGGATTAAAGTATAGTGAATATTGCTTACTAATAACGGAGACAAAAACTGGCCAATTGAGTCGAACTCGTGCACCGAGGGTTCCATTACTCGAAGGTTTTAAGAATTTACCAAAAGTATTTTTTCAATCAGTCCTTAATCTAGGCAGGTTCAAATTATGACAAAATATTTTAATCAAAAACTGATGCTTATCAAACTACCAACTTTTATATTATATTTTGAGCTAATACAGTTTCATTCATAGAAAGGATCGTACCCGAGACCTCCGACTCAGAAAGCAACACTGCCAACTGAGCCCTACTGTAAATTGCTATAAATATACACTATAGTGTATTTCACGTAGCATGTGTTCGGTGAAAGTTCACATTTTTCCCTTTTACTCATGGTACTTTTGACAAGGATAAAACAATAAAATATTAATTATTTCTTAATCAAATATTTTTATTAGTCGAAAGTTAGTGGGCGTGGAACGGAAAAATGTGAACTGTCACCGAACCCACGTAGCACGTGAAATAGACAATAGAAATATATTAGGTACTGACCGGCCCTGGTCGCCCGCGCCGTGCGTGTATCCCCCCTGGACGCGGCCTCCCCCCGCTCCCCTGCCTCCCCCCCTCGCCCCGCGGCCCCCCGCCGCGCCGCCACTCGCCCCCCCAACTCCCCCACGGCCGCCCCCCTGCACACCAATTGGCTATTTGAATGTATCGAAATTAAATTGCGAGATTAAGAAGAATATCCTAAAACAGTTCTAAAAATGCATTTCGATTTACTTTTCACAGCTACAGGAAATTTTAAAATAATAAAACAATCAAAAAAGTGTCGCAATTGAGTACTAAAAATGATGACGTCACAACTCAGTATCCTTTTCCTAGTAAGTTTTCGTTTTGACAGATCATAAAAAGTACCTCATTTGACTAGGCAGTCAAATACCCTATTCTAAATAGGACACGGCTTAACATATTCGCGGCCAACTAAAATATAACAGTAAACAACAATAGGTACGACTGGTACGAGTGTACTCGAAGTTTGGCAGTGAGCAAAGTGATTAAAATATAATAAGGCATAGAGGGGACAAAGCGAGGAAAATTTGAAGTCAAAAGTTATTCCAACTGGAATAAGTCTAGTACAATTTCGACCGAATGACAGCTCGCGTTCATACTAACTGACATGACAAGGACATGACGCTTAGGCTTCAAAGTTTTGTATGAAAATATTCCCAATGCCCCCTCTATGCCCTATTATATTTAAATCTCTTTGGCAGTGAGTGAACTTTAGGAGCCGAACCGTTTGTGAGGCCTAAGCAGCCGAACCATAAAAAAGAACTCACGCCTTTTATCCCCGAAGGCGTAGGCAGAGGTACTAAAATATCTCGTGAAATGTGGGTATATCCAGTAATGGAATACCTATGCCTACCCCCTCGGGGATAAAAGGCGTGAGATTATATTATTATTATCAAATTAAAATTAGTCCTGTCAACTGAGGCGTGCTTATCAAATTCAGCGACGATGTAAAAAGGTCATGGATAAAAGTGACACATAAGCACGTTCACAAGGTTCAAATTAGTTGGTTTTTACATGTTTGACATTACTCTTCAATATATGGTTTGTTTCTGTCCTTATTCTTCCGTATGCTATGGAGAAGGATAGGCTAACTTAAAATTAGGAATTTTAGCTGGTCTGCAGAATCGAGTCCAATAAGGCCCGTGCTAGAGTAAACCTATGATTTTGGGCATACCTGCGGTGCCGACCGTTGCTGCCACGAAGGCATCTCGGGCGGTGGCGGTTGCTGTTCGTTAGGACGACCTCCTCTGTCAGGCACCTGGGTTAGACAAAAAAAAATACAAAATATGGTCAAGCGTTTTATTCCCAAGGCAGAGATATTACATTTGTGAAATAACCACTTTTTACATGTATTTTTTTTTACCCCTAAACATGGTGAGCATATCGCCAGACCAGGGTAAATCAATAAGTTCAATCAGCAATATTAGCTCTTAAAATTAAAGAGGAGCTGTAATAACAGCTGTGACATGCAAATAAATAAATAAAACAAATAAATAAATGAATAAAATGTGGGCGGCACAGTCTTTTTAAGCTTACAATAATATCAACCTTTATCCTGATACAAATATCACTTTTTGTATTTATATGTCACAGGCTCTCATATCAGTACTTTTCTATATTAAATTTTGGTTTTGAAAGATCAGAAAAAATACCTCATTTGATTCGCCATTCAAATGGGTACCCTATTTCATATTATGTAAACCTTTCATAGGAAACTGTGCACTGGAAAACCAACCTTAACCACAGAAAACAAGGTCTCACTCACCTGTCCAATGATGACTTTATTCACTTCACTCTGAGTATTCTTCCTGACGCTGGCACTGGAAGTCTTTTCCACGACCAGAAGTGAGGTTCTAGCTGCCAGGAAGTCAGATAAGCGGACATCGGGTTTCACTTTTAATTGCTCTCTTTTGGGGCGGTACGTAGACTGGATGACATCCTTTTTTGTTTTAAGTCGGTCAGCCCACTGTAATTAAAGTCAAAAGTCAAAATCATTTATTTTCTGTAGGTATAGAAAATACACTTAGAAAAGTCAATAGTCTAATAACAAGGCACTCTCTTCCATGAAGATTGGCTAAATGTAAACAGCAGCCCATCTCCACCGACAAGTTGCTGGTTCCAAATGCAGTACCCCGAGAAGAATAAAGCACAATTATACTTTGTGCCCGAAGGAAATACCCACATTTCACCAATGTAATTGTTTTAGCCATGTCAGATACCCTTGGGTGATTCGAAAAATTCCAACAGTTAGGTGGCCACTAGCCTAACATCTCTCAATACGGGTTAGGCTCGCATTATGGCTGTCCTCAAGTGTTAAAAAAGACTTACTCGACAGAGGACTGTTAAAGGTTGATTATGAGCTATGTCAGAAGGCCACTGACAAACAAAATCTCCTATTCCGCTGTGGGCTCCCGTGGGAGATTTCCCATACTCATGTGTAAGGGAAGACTAGCTCAGCAGTGGGCTGTTACGGGTTAATGGTGATGTTTTACCTCAAAACTCTGAATGGTGCACTCCAGCCTGGTGATGAGCGTTTCTCTCCGGAGCCTGTACTCTTCAAACAGCTCCGTAAACGTGGTATCCAACTGCTTCCACTCTTTCTCCGTCATTGCCTTGTTGTACAAAGGCTTGCCTACCAGCTGGTCGCCTGAAAGCAAGATGGGCAAAACTGAAGTCTCGACTTTGGAGTGTAATACATAACCCAGATTGACGTGATTGTAAGGGTTTATAATAAAAAGTTTACTGTGTGTGTTTTTTTTTCCATATTTATAAAGAAAGGTAAGCGAAAAAAAACAAGCCTTATCCCCAGGCAGAGGTATTCATTCCTGGAAATATACACTTTTTAGAAGCATATTTTTTGGATCCCTAATCATGACAAGATGGCATAAAACCAGTAATCGTCTACCATTGTATATAAAAATAAATTGCTGTGTGTCTTGCAAAAACTCAAAAATGGCTACACAAATTTGTTTCACCTTAATACTTGGTGGTTTATATGTATAAGTAGTGTAGTCTCTGGTAGGACAATATCTACATTTACCCGTGCCACTAGTAAATTAATTAATAATAATCATACCTTCTTTCTGCATGGTCTCCTTCAACTTCGCCTCAAGTTTAGAGAACAGCATCTCAGGAGTGATGTTTGGTGGTGGCTTGTTGAATTTAAGCGCTATCAGTATTTCTTTCAGATCTTTTGCCGTCGGGGACTCTTGCTAGAAATTCAGAGTATCACAAATCAGGTTTATTGCAGACAGTACTTGTACATATGGAGGAGGACACAGGATGGAGGAGGTTATGTACAAACCTGAATGTATTTAAAAAAAAACTATGTGATTTAACTACAAATTTACGTTTTACTTTTTTTTCTTGTGCTGTAAGACCTTGCTTCTTGTCAAATTCCATGATTCTAAGTCAACCTTTTAAGTTTTGATGTATTTTCAAACACACATGACAAAAACAATTTTATTGTATGATTGGGATGATGAGAACTCGTTTTTGCTGTTCCCATGGGAAAACGAAACATCCCTGTCTCTCTCAAAATGTATCTACATTCCCAAATGTCAGCTGCATATGTTCAATATTTGAGGCAGTGCAATGATAGGTGTAAGTTACGTATGGTTAACACGTTCACGGACAGTAAGTCACCCCTTGTGGACACAAAAATTTTGTATGGAGAATTTGTGACTGCTATAGAAGCGTCGTCATATAGAATGTCATGTTGCCTATAAAATATGACACTATATGCTATGACAGGTGAGTGCTATAGCAGCTCCGTCACATTGTAAGTATATTTAGGGGTAGTATATGACACAACCACTATAGTAGGCAACTTCTATAGCAGGTCTGTCACATTGTAAGTATATTTAGGGGTAGTATATGACACGACTACTATAGCAGGCAACTTCTATAGCAGGTCTGTCACATTGTAAGTATATTTAGGGGTAGTATATGACACGACTACTATAGCAGGCAACTTCTATAGCAGTTCCGTCACATTGTAAGTATATTTAGAGGTAGTATATGACACAACTACTATAGCAGGCAACTTCTATAGCAGCTCCGTCACATTGTAAGCTTACTTAAGGATAGTATATGACACAACCACTATAGCAGTCAACTTCTATAGTAGCTCCGTCACATTGTATGATTACTCAAGAATAGTATAGGACACAGCTGCTAGCAGTTTACATATTCTTTGTTTTCAATTGAATTTCTGTAAATGTTTTGTACATAAATGAAACCATAACATCAAATCACTTTTGTTTATTAATGTTTTGGTACAACAAAACTATCATTCCAAGTAATAATTGAATAGGTACTCAAACAAATAATCACAGTTGTGGCACATATTTATGACACTATAATAGCAGCTAATTATATGAGATTCATTTTATCAGTCTTACTGGTATAATTTATTAGTCTAACGATGGCATTCTTATCAGTTTTAACTTTTTTTTAACTATTATTGAAATCTTAATCATACTAAATAACATTTTTAATAATTTTCTCTTATGCTACCAGACACTACTCGAACCCAGAACACCTAAAACATAGTAAAACAATTTAGTCTTCTATAAAACAAACATTAGTACAAAATCAAATCAATAGGTATACCTACGACAGTGAACACAAATTAAATAGAAAAATAAAAAAAATACAACTAATCGGTAACCTTAATCTAAATCTTAATGGTTTATTGTGCCTACTTATAGGCACAATAAACCATTAAGAGCCCTATCACAAAACTACGCTCCTCAAGATTAGGCATTTGAACGCGACGGCCCGCTCGCTCGGGGTCACGAGTTCACGGTACTACTCTGCCGTAGCGGCAAGCAAGCGACTTAACCACTTGATACTTTCTATTTTTTTTATTGTATTGTGTTGAACTTTTTTGGCGGCGTATGTTTATAAAGTTTAAAACAATAAAATTTATACTCCTTTAGGGATTATAGTTTATATAATATGTATTTGATATAGGTACGTACGTACGGACAGACCTTGAAATAAAAAGTATGTCAGTTCTCTCTCTCACATAAAATGTCTTATAAATTGTCTTTCATCTATACATATAATAAAACTGTAACGGGACCGTGTCTGTGCATAAAATATTTTTAGAAAATTTTAATGGCAGTGTAGACAGTTATCGATTTAGATACCAAATTTTTGTAAGTGTTTGTGCACAATTCAATCAATTTGGTATGGAGATAACCGAGTACCTGGGTCAACATCTAGGGTACTTTATATTCCAGAAAACTATCTCATTCCCGCGGGAAAATTTAAAAACTGGTTAAAGAGAAAAATACGTTGGTACTACTTCGAAACAATAATACAAAGAAACTTGAAATATTAGGTAGGTGTATTATATAGTAGGTGTATTATATAGTAGGTGTCTTATATGTCGTAGGCAACCGCTATAAAGGATTTTTTTGTAAATTCCCACGGGAACGGGAATTAACTGGATACAGGAAAGGTTTGATTTTTTGTTTTGTTTGTATTAAATAGGCTCCGATACTACCGGACCGTTTAAAAAAAACTTTTACCAATGGAAAGCTTACTTTTCTGGGAATAACATAGGCTATATATTTTTTCGGGGCGCTGCTAGTCTATTTCTAAACATTTATCGATGTAGATACCAAAACACCAATTTTTGAAATTTTTGTCTGTTTGTCAGTCTGGCTGTGCACGCATCACGCAAAAACTACTGGATTTTGATGAAATTTGGTATGGAGAACCCAGGTCAACATCTAGGGTACTTTTTATTCCAGGAAAATATCTCATTCCCACGGGAAAACGTAAAAACAGGTTAAAAAGAGAAATACGTACTATTCCGAAACGATTACACCTAGATACTTGAAATATGGTATGTAGGTGTCTTAGTAGGTATTATAGTAAGTATATGTTGTAGGCAACCGCTATGAAGGGATTTTCAGAAATTGTAACGGGAACGGGAGTAATATGGATCCGGATTGAATCTTCCGTTTATAACGAAGTAATTTCACTGGTATGTAGGTATCTAAAATAAGTAGCAACTTGTTACACACAAAAAAACAAAATAAATGAATTATTTAAAAATAAACTTGACAAATTCCTATCCTGTAATGAGAAAGCTTGAGTGGAGAACACCTGGATACAGGCTTTATCAGTTGTAAACTGCTTGCCTGATTAATAATAATAATAATAATAATATAATTGTCATGCAATAATATTCCACGTACCATAGTCACCATATTCTCTAATTAGGTGTTTTCATGATTAATATTTACCTACTTGAGCCGACACTTTATTTACGGCGCTTTTTTATTTTTATTAATTTGTTTACGAAAAATTATTTATTGTATGTCGCGAGATTTAAGTAATCATGTTTAAGTAAATATATGTTACTCTAACTGATTCAATAAAATTTTTAGAATTTTCAATGTAACTAAATATTATGAGTACCTACTTTTATCTCGCGAAAAGCTTTTATTACATAATAAATTGTGTAATGACGTTTTAAGATAGTAGAAGTTTTAAAGGGAGAGTTTATTGTATTCTTTTTAGCTCATTAAAATAAAAGCTTATTTAAAAAAAAAAACCTCTTAAAATATTTTTTACTTTTTAGTTGGATTTAAAATGACTTCACGTAGCTAACCATGCATTGTCATCCAAACTAAACATGTATACAAAATTTCAGCTCAATTGGTTATATTCCAGTTACATCATCAGACCCTGGTTATCATCTAGTACCAAAGTACTCCTCAAAATGAATCAAACGAGCCCAAACTCGATCGGATTGTGTCGTTTAGTTACCGAGTTCCTACGGCCATCTTCCAGTTCCATCATCAGACCCTGGTAACCATCTAGCACCAAACTACTCTTCAAGACGAATCAAACAACCTCAAACTCGATGGGGTTGTGTCGTTTAATTACTGAGTTCCTATGGTCATCTTCCAGCTCCATCATCAGACCCTGGTTACCAACTAGCGCCAAAGTACTCGTCAAGACAAATCATACGAGCCCAAACTCGAAGGGTTTACGAGTAGTCATTGAGGAGTTGCGATATCCACTTCCCGACTCCATCATCAGATCAGCTCGGTGATACCATAATATTGCATTGTCACCGAACTTACATAAGTATACCAAATTACAGCTCGATCGGTTGAAGATATCTGCTACATACAAACAACCATCACCCTAAAATGTGTTCAAGTTACAATTAAATACTTGAATGATTAAAACTTGTTATAGGTAGTCGCACTATAATTACGACTAAATTCCCGATCTTTCGGCGCGTAAAATTCCGACACAGGTCCAACGTCGACGAGCGCTCGCGCAATACTGAGCTCGCCCGGCCAAAACTTTGCTTTATGTAGCAATTTTGCAGTTCGAATTATTTTTCTTTTCAGGTTTATAATGAAATATTTTTTAAAACATGTATGATGTTTGAATTCCTTATGAACTAAAGTATCTTTTGATATAAAAATCATGTGATATTGTTAATATAGTAAGGAGAAATTAACGGTTATTTCCAAGCGTTTTTGGCAATTTCACGATCTCGAATATGATTTAATTTCTAGTTATTCAATACTTATTTAAAAAAATTTAAGCCACAAATCACTTAACCACTATATAAGCAATATTATTATATATTTTTCATCTAATTTGCTTACTCGTTTAGTTCAATCAACGAACACAAAAAAGTGCCGTCGCGCGTTTTTCGAAAAACTTGTGTTGGATTTTTTACTTTTATACAGTTAACTAAGATAAAATCGAATAAAGTAGGTCACTAGCCCCTATAATAATATATTTTCTCTAACATTCGGAAAGTAAAAGTTGTTCAAGTCTTCTAGTTTCTCAGATCTAAGAAGCCAAAGATGGCCCATAAACGCAAAAATTACGCTCGAGCTGTTGTGACATTTTAAAGACAACATTTTAGTCTCAAAACAATAATCATATATAGGTATACTACAAAATATAAAATCAGACTTTAATTTACTGCAAAAATAGGGTCAGTATGCCATATTTCAAAGCATGACGGACAGAGCGGAGGTTTATTAAAGCATCCTTTGCAGCGGAAACTTGTTTGTTTGTTGACCTTACGTTTTGTGCAAACTCTACATCTCAAGAACACTTTATTTCGATTAGAATTTTCAGACAGTGGTATTAGTTCTGGCCAGTGACCTAATTCAGCTGATTGTAACGGCGGCGCTGTAGAAGACTCTCCTGTGTTCATCGACCTTTTCTTGCGCCTGTTAGAGGATTTTTTTGTCATCATTGGCATGATTTTGATCATATCAGCGTCAGTAAGCTCATTAAGGCACAAATACTTGGCTATTATTGCTTCTCGAAAACTCAGCATCGTTGATTTTGAGTCACAATATTTGGAATACAAATAGAAAGCATTTGAAACAGCCATATCAAATAAATGAAAGACAACTTTCTTATACCAGCGCAAAGTCTTCTTTGGCGTGGAATAATAAGCAAGCATCTGATCTGCTCTGTCTATTCCAGACATATATTTATTATATTCTCTGACTTCAATTGGCTTTGTTTTCGGAGTACCATATCTATTTCTTGTGGTTACTAAACGTGGATGTTGATTTGTTGTAATCATGTAGACAGGCCGTTTGTCTTTCCATACCGAGGCGTAAACTTTTTTGTTTCTTTGCCAAAAATGTTGACCTTTTTTTAAAGGTTTCTTGTAAAGATCTCGTGGGTTCCCTTTTCTGTCCTTACGTAAAGTGCCAGTGGTATGTGTGTCACACGCTAATAATCTGTTGGACAAAGTAACACTGTTATAGAAATTGTCCATATAAAGTTCGTGGCCTTTATGCAAATATGGAACCATCAAAGTCATCACTAACTTTTCGAGCTTAGACTCATTTGGGTCTACTTCAGTTTTTCCTTCGTATATAATGAAATTCAGTATATAGCCATCACTTGTTGTCAACATATAGAATTTAATACCATATTTCTTTTTTTTGGATTTCATGTACGTTCGAAAAGACAATCGTCCCCGAAAGGCTAGTAGCGATTCGTCAAGGGACAGTTGTTTTTCAGGTCGATACAAACTTTGAAAATTTGCAAGTATCTTTGTCGCAAAATTCCTTACTTTATTCATACCTTTAGAGTTCAATTCCGAAACGCATAAGCAACGTAACAACTGTTCAAATCGTCGACCTGACATTGTGTGTGGAAAAATAGGATGGTAATACATAGGATCTGTGTAAGTAAACAGCTTTCTTATATGGGGTGCATCAATGTGCCCCTGTAGTAAGCACAAGCCGAGAAACTTTTTTATTTCGGTCGGATCCGTCGGCTTAAATGATTGTTTGCGAGATCCTCTCGTATGAGGTCTGGCCTGGTTACTTAGAGCAGCCCCGTAAGTATTGGTACAAGTTACGATATAGTCTATCAAATGTGGTGTAAATATGAGGTCGAAAACATCAGATGGCTCCGTCGTATCATCAAATGATATCGTAGCCCCGCAGTTAGTTGAGTCAAATTCGAAATCTTGAATAGGTGCTGTACTTTCTTCCCAGAGATTTTCATTTACAGGTGAAATTAATCGTGGCTGAACAATTCTTCTCTGTGAGGGATGATCATCCTGCTGTGGTAAAATATGTCCGTCATGTTGCATTTGCTGTGGTGATAGAGCGGGTTCATCTCGCTCATCATATGACGGTGCCATCTCATCACGCGGTGGGGAAGGGGCGATCTCATCTCGTGGTTGTGTAGGGGCGGTCTCATCGCGTGGCTGTGTAGGGGCCGTCTCATCGCGTGGCTGAGTACGGGTGGTCTCATCGCGTGACTGTGTAGGGGCCGTCTCATCGCGTGACTGAGTAGGGGCGGTCTTATCGCGCGGCTGTGTAGGGGCAGTCTCATCGCGTGGCTGTGTAGGGGCCGTCTCAACGCGTGGCTGAGTAGGAGCAGTTTGATCGCGTGGCTCATCTTGCAGATGTGAAGGCGCAGGCTTATCGTGTGGTTTTAAAAGCGAGGGGCTCGAATATTGTGGAAGTGAAGCAAAAGGACATTCTTGCGGCGAGGAAGGTACAAAGGAATAGACATCAACAGAAGATTTTTTATTCCGGCCTTTTATTTGACTTGATGCCTGTCTGCTCGAAACATCAGAGTCGGTATTGCTACTCTTGCACGATTCTTCATCCTCGCTAGGCTCATAATCACAGTCGGAACCATACTCTCCATCATTGTCAGAATAAGGATCGTGAACAGAATCATCCGTACCTTGATCATCCGATACTTGCTGTTCTTGCTCGTCAGCCGAATATTCCGATTCCTGGATGCTAGACTGTTCTCCCGATGATCCCTCTGATACTTCGTCGAGCAACTTCTTTAATTTTGCTCTATCACCGACATTGACCGCGAGCTTGGGGCGTTTTTTTGGAGGCATCTGGAACAAAACTCACTAAATAAATGCGAATAATTATAAGATTATTACCCAATAACTAACCAAAATGTAACTCTACACAAGTAAGGAACCTATATTAGGAAAGATAGGTATAATGCATGAATTGGCTTTTATCTTTATAAAATTTGTTTAGAATGTATGTTTACAAGTATTTGAATAAAAAAATTGGTTAGGTACTTTTCGTATCTTGCTTACATTCTCAATTTACGTGTTTATAAGTTAGCATACAACATTTCAGTAAAACTAAACAAGTAATAGTTGTTTACTTTTGATATAAAACCATAAAATACAACTACAAATAACAGAAAACATTACTTACGATCACCGTAAATATGAACCAAAATAGCGTCTGCGCGCGAAAATCACTCAACTTGCACGTATCCGCTCTCCGGCGCACTCGCCGCGTGACTGAACAAATTTGTATAGACACACGAGCGCTATAGCAGATGTGTGCGTGTGAGAGGGGTACAGGGGTCGGGGTGACATCAAACTTTGAATGTGTGCAAAAATCGTCTTATTGGACAGTTAGAGCCTCCTGATTCAATAGAATGTGACAGTAAAGCACGCTCTCTTACAGTTAGTATGGGGAGACGAATGCGTAAGCAGGTTTGCTACGTAAAAAGCAAAGTCCTACGACCGCTATAGCAGGGGTGACACAATTAATTTGGAAAAATCGCCATCTATTGCAGGTCTGTTCGTGAACGTGTTAAATAACAAATTCACACATTCAGGAAAAAAAAAGGTTTTACAGCATTGTGGTATCTTTGAACCATCCTCAAAGTTATTTGTGGCTACTAAATAAACTGCGAAATAACATTATGGCCTACACTAAAAAAATTGTACCATGGATTTCATTATTTTTAGATAATAAAAAAATATTATACCATTACAATCTCCATGGCACCACCTGACTTTTCTTTAGGACGGTCCACGTTCAACATACGAGCAGCCATTAGCTCGGAAATCAGGTAGTCAAGCAGCAAGATGCGGTCTTCTTTGGACTGGAGACGTGAGGACATGTGCCCTGGAGGAATTGGTAACATTTTATGGATATTATACACAATAACAGGTTTAAGAATTCAGATAATATAATTTATTGTTATTGTTTAATTACTTTTTATAAGTATATGAAAATCTTTATTCGCATAGAACTTAGAATGTTCTATTATTACAACCTACTTATTATTACATAGTTTATAGTGACAGCACATTTAATACTGTACGTACATCCCCTTTACATATTGAATGGGTGGACTTTTATATTGCTTTAATAAAAACTTTTGATTCGGCCCCTTATTATTATAGGCACTTCTGACAGAACAGATGAAGTGATAGCATCTCAAGAATAGCTTAAGAGTCTTAAGACTTAATCATTTACTTATTTTGACTTCTCACCTTATTGGTAAGTGTCACATACCTGTAGTCAATTTCTTATATGGACACCCAAGTTCCTTCAAGAACGAACTCAGCTCCAAGAGGAAGGAACTCGATTCTTCTGGATCATTCATAATATTGACCGTCTCTTCAAGTTCACACAGGTTCTTCAACTCTTCAGCCAAGATGTGAACCAATTTGGTGTACTCCAAGGATTTAGGACCTCCATCTAGAGCTTTCGAGAATGCTACTTCTTCAGAAAGCGGGCCTTCGTAGCTGTGAATAATACAATTTTTAGATGGTCATGCCGCGTAATCGTGAAACAATAGGATTAACTATCGTAACAGATTGCCCGTAGCAGGCTGCTGCTTTATAGGTTAATTATTTAGCTGTTAAGTATCTAATGGAACAAGACACAGTATGATTTAAGCCTAAATCCTGGATCCACCACTTGTATCTACTATTATTGCTAAACTAGTTTTATGACTACGTAAGCAATACATGTGTACATAAATCCTACCATTATATTTGAGTTTGTTACGCTTTCAAACCTAAACCACTAAACCAATTAAAAATATTTTGCCAATGGAAAGCTACATTATCAGTGTGTAATATTGGCTATATTTTATATCCGTATTCCCACGGGAAGAGGGAGTACAAAAGTGAAACAGCGGGGCGCTGCTAGTAAGTAATGCAGCAAGTGAAATTGCAACACCCATTCTTGTTGTCTTGTCATGCTTGAAATTTAGAATCTTCAGTATTCTCGTAAATTATAGAAGCGCGATACGCATTTGTTTATTGGTATCGGTGTTAAGACGAGCAGATATGCTGTGTACTGTAATATAGCCGATCAATATGTCGGCTTCGTCGGCGTTACAAGAAATAACCTCAATTTTTTCTATAAATATTACTGATAAATCATTAAAAAGAGCTATAGCTTGGTCAGAGTGTTAGCTTACTAAAGATCGTCATCATTAAAAACTAAAGCTTTTACTACAAGATTATGACGAAAAAACTCACCCCAAATCGTTCAAGGAATCTAAAATGTCGTTTTCCATTTTGCGTAAAATCAATTATCATAAGAAAATTTGAGGAAAAATAACATGAATAGAGTTTGTCGGAATTCGCGAAATATTTATGAGTTTCTTCTCCTCAACTCCACCTAGCTAGCCAAACCTTTTCCTTTTTTTTGCACAACCAAGCCAAGCAATTCAACCAACCAACATAAAATAGGGATGTGAAATATTGTAATGATCGATTTAAATATGAAAAAAAATGATTTTTAATGAATCGATTATATTCTGAAGATATTCTTTAAAAAAAATTAAAAGAAAAAAATAATATAATATATATATAATAATAATATAATCTGTTATGTTAAACATGTACTTTGTAAAATGGCATATTACAAACTAGACGACTATATAAATGACAATGATGCTTGGAACAGATTTCCTCCAGTCCAGCGCAATACGATAGCGAAAAACAAACGAAATTATGTAACCCAATTTAGTGATATGTAACAATTGATTAAAAGAATATTGTGTTGAGGAGTTTCTTGCCCCGCTTCTTCTCCTCAACCATACATGCTGAAGCGGTGGAGTTGAAATGACGTTCAATAAGTGGACTTGTAAGTTCCTAATTTGAATAAAACATTTTGACTTTGACTTTGACTTTCTCACGCCTTTTTATCCCCGAGGGGGTAGGCAGAGGTATTCCATTACTGGATATACCCACATTTCACGAGATATATTGGACCCCTAAACGTGATAGGTGGTGAGCCTATCGCCTGACCGGGTCTGTTTACACATGTCTCAGAATTAATTAATTCTGAGACCTGCGGGTTTCCTCACGATGTTTTCCTTCACCGTCGAGCTAGTGATAAATATGTACGTAAGTTTTTGAAAAACTCATTGGTACATGCCAGGATTTGAACCCGAGCCTAACTGATTTTCGGCCGGTTCTTTAACCGTCCGGGCTATCACTGCTCAAAAGAAAAAAATCTGCCTAAATTACACATTTTAATTGATTTTTGTAAACAACACCATCCGTGCGACGAATGAAGAAATTCGAAGTAAGTTCACTAACATATAGTTTATGTTAAAAGGATAGAGAATTTGAAAAAAATATCATTTCTTATAATAATTGAATTATTTTTTAAATCATCGATTTTTTTCGATCGATGTTACATCCCTATCAGAACTCACAGCAGCAGACATTAAGCCTCTGCTGTAATGTCAATCACAGATGTCAATGCTGTCACTGTCACTGTCACTACTGTCACTTTAATTTAATCATTTCTTCTAACGGCTCAGGGTTCAAGCCAATTGCTTTTTAACATGGGCATCCAATATAAATGCAAAATCAATAGTTCGTGTTCATATCTAAACCAGTGAACAGATCTTGATGAATTTTGGTATACAGATCTCAAAGATACAGTGGACCTTGGAAAACGACCAAGACTACTTTTCATAAACTTTTTACACATAAGATCCAAGGCGACGCGATTATTTAATGTTCACGTAGACGGTATCGCGGTGGTATTCAAGCAGTATTATAGTCATGAGGCTATGTAATATTTTATACGTCCATGATATTATTAAGATTATACAACATTTCTATGATTTCCAATGAATCAGTTTTTTTTTTAATCTGGAAAAAAACGTACCTACTAGTAGTTCAAGGTTTTTGTCTTTGAGTATTAAACCAACAGGAGACGTCACGCGCACTAGTTTCTTTGCAAAAAAGTCTGCCAAATTTTGCGCGGGGGACGAGGAAACAAACACAAATAATGTTAAAACTAACGCATTTTTTGACAAAACAATTAAACACTAGCTTGAACTAGATGTAGGTACACAAATACATTCACCAATCCAAGCACTCCGCGAATTCAAAAAAACTAGTTGTATTTAACAGGTATGCGTGTTGACCGACACTTTTTTTTGGCAGAGGGGAACGCCTGTCAGTGGCGTCTCCGGTTGGTTTAATACTCAAAGGTCCGGAGTGCGAAGAATAAAAGAGCGTGCTTGAAAAAGCTTATGGATGTGAAGGACGCGAAAGAAGTATGCAGAGATTGAGCAAAGTGGCGATCCGTCGTCTCTGCCTACCCCTGTGAGACAATGGCGTGAGCTTATGTATGTATGTCTATGTATGTATATCTCAGACCAACTATTATACAAATGGTCTCTGAAGAAGCCAGGAACTTTCAGTGTACACCTGAATAACGAAGTAGGTATCACTAGCATTAATCTTCTTTAAATAGGTAGGTAAAGCTATTTTATAGGACCTGTAAATACTTATTATAATTTAGCAATAGGTAGGTACTATGCAAATGCGAGCTCGAAGTCGTAAACATCATATACGTAACGGCGTATTTATGTAAATTTGTTGGCGGATTAAGTACCTACTAGGTACCTCCTTAGCACAGAGATTAAAATATTTTTAATCTCTTTGCTCCTTAGGTACCTACACGATGTAACTTCGCAGTGTTGAATGTAGCATTTAATTAATTTCAACAACACGTAAAACTGACATAGCAATATTGGGCGTGGTCAGTTATTGGATGGAGTAGGTAATTGATGTTTTTGGAGCTTTCTTATACTATAGTTTACATGTAGGTACTATGCGTAAATTAAATTGAATTGAAATGAATGAAACGAATGAAACCGGGGATAAAATATAGTTAGCCTATGTTACTCAGGAATATTAAAAGAAACTTGACCCTGGGCGGTCTCTAAAATGTCACTATCAGCTCCCAAGGAAATACAAATAAATGAGAAAACATAGGTAGGTACCTAAGTAGTAACATATAATATCATTGTACCTAAGTACATAAATTTTCTTCCCATAACCTATAAACTATATTCGGAAAAATCATCGAAGAAAAGAAAGCATGACATTTTCACCGTTTTCTAAAGAAAGAAAACATATAAAAAGAGTCCGCAACATATAGTATATTATTTAATAGGTAAAGATTTTTATGGAAACTGATAAATAAATAAATGGTCGTGACTCGTGTCCTCTAAACACTGATTTTAATCATGCTTGCTGATATTAAAAAAAGTTATAACTAAGTAAATAAACTAGAAAAACCAAAACACCCACAAAAACACCCGACCATAATTAAAAAAAAAATACTTATGCATTTAGGTAAATCTACACTGATAGCGTAAAGAGGAAAGATTTGATTTTTTTGTTAGTTTGTAATACAAACTAACAAAAAAATCAAATCTTTCCTCTAGGTTTAGTTTCGATCTAGGTATTCAATACAAACTTTGTATTGAATACCTAGATCGAAACTAAGTAATAGACCGATTGGCGAGTTTTTTAAAACTCTTTCACCAATGTAAAGCCTACTTTTCTGGGTCGAGTAATATGGGCTATAAATTTCCCACGGAAACGAGACTTATGCGGTTGTAATCAATCAGCGAGTGATGTGATAAAGACGAATCCAGCGACTCTTTGCACTTTAAAATCTGTCACACCGCTTATGCCACAGAATACATCAAACCGAAAAACACACGAAAAACTTTACCCTCCCTCTGTTGCAGTTGGCTAAAAAGATCGAAGTTATAATCACGGGTGACGATCATACAGCAAACTAAACATTTGTGTTTGTGTGTGTTCCCCTGGCATCTCCTCGTGTTGTATGCCGGTGTTGTGTTAATGTGTACTCAGTGTAGTTGTGTGCGTATGATACCTGCGTTTGCGCACCTCGCACAGGTACTAGACGAGTGTGTGAGACTGGCGCGTCCATCTCAAAATAAGGATGTTTTTAATATTATTATTTTTTACATTACTACAAAAAGGTTGGAGTATTGTTATTTTCATTGAATTTAAAAGATGCATACTCAGTGAATCAACAATTTGGAATATAGAGAATAGTAATAACTTCTACACTAATATTAGAACGAAGTAAATTTATGTGGGTAACCTATGGATTTACTGAAGTTTTTTTAACTTATGAAAAGCTAAACAATTTTCTAGTGACATGACTTGTTGCTCGATAATTTCGTGTCATTAACGCTTGTGAAATGGAGGGCCACAGCACAGCTAGTAGAATGACAAAGAATAATTAAAATTGTGTGATTGCTTTACTTGTTAATTCAAGAATTCTTGTTTATTACTTCGGATTTTATAAACCCGCTTAGACACCTTTATTTGTATTTTTACACAATATGTATATATTTAAATTATTTGACTATTTAATAAAATCTTTAATGAAATGTTTCGTCATCATACATATGGATTAAGCTAGGAATGCAAAACTAAAGGTCACGCACGACATAAATTATTATTAAAAACTATTTCTAGGACTGTTACTGCCGTGATGACGGCCACCATATCGCTGTCCAAACAAGTTTTCCACACACGTTCTCTGTCCCACAATCAAAGCCTATTCACGACCAAAACGGCCGATCTACTACGCTACAGGGCGCAGCGGATTCCGAAAGCCTGCCACCACAGTCGACCGCGCTGGCTGACGCGGTGCACGCCTTTTCGCGTTAAAAAGTTAACGTCATATCAATCTACAACGCATTCCGGATTCGATACTTAAATATTTTTCCTAGGAATGTGATTGGTGTCTGTTCCGTTGTCCCATGTGCCATAAATAGTGATGTTACTTTGTGCTGATTAATTGAAGAAGAAATAAAATGGGTGTTTTTTTGGAGCTGTTTTTTGTGACGATTCTGGTGTCGTGTGCCTTTGGTCAAGAGCCAGCGAAATGTTTCGGTGCAGGCAGTGTGGCTGGTGCAGCCATAGGTGCTTTCCTAGCTGCATTACTTCTAGTCGCAGCCGCTTATTTCCTGAGGAAATTGTATTGGAAATCGCGGAAAGGTAAGTGGCGAACGTCGGTTGGTTGTTGTCTTATTATTTACTTAGTCGTTTTTCTTTCAAAACGCCTGAGGCAAGCCAAGATGAGACTCGTCCCACGTTACTTGAACTTGAGTTTTGTAAGTAACATTGACCTTTTATTAAGGCTCAATATACAAATTTAGTTCTCTCTTTAAATGTAAAATAAATAAATTAAAGAAATCAAAACAAATGTAGGTAGGTAGGTAGTTAATACGTGCACGAATCAGTATTAATGCAATTTATCAATAATTCATTCATAAATTACTAATACCTAATGATATAGGTAGTACTTAACTTAAGTACCTAATTTTTATTAAGTATTCATTTATACAACATTAGTAAAGATCCGACATCATCGACATTTGATCCTCGGGTGAATAATTACCTCGTCTTGTATTAATAAATAATTCTTGTCTCAGAATAAACTAGTTTTTGTTCATTATTACTTATGCGTTATTCTATAACTATTCCACGTTCTATTTATATATTCTTAACTTAAATACCTATATTCTGAACTGCAGGTAGGTATAGTGATTGTAATACCAAACAGGTTTGGTTAAAATAAGCTGTGTTATTGAGCTACAAATCATTACCTCTCGCTAATGAAATGAACGTCATGGAGTAATAAACATTATTAATTACAGTGCTGAGTAACTGCACCTGCTATATTACTATCACTATTAACTAGGAAGATATAGACCTGAACCGTAACCTGTTTGGAATTAAATCAAGCGGAACACAAATAGGTATTCACAGGTTCCAACACATCTCTTTGCTTTGATGAAAACTATGAAAACGATGACAAATAAGGCTTCGTTCGAAAATGGAAGATCATAAGAACCTAACAAAAGTGCACCAATATCCGTGTACAAAAATGATTTAATATTTATTTGAGATGGGTTAGATGTTTTATGAGTAGGTAGCATGTTCATACATTATAACTGCTAGGTAGGTACCCTTCTTCACCTAGCCTGCGAATATGAAATTGCAAAACGTGCGAATTTTGTTTCCGAACGATCTAAGAGAACTATTGTCATAGAACAATGATTACTGAAAGTACCTAAAAAGTATCCCTTCGATCAAATAATTTTCTAACAAGAGCCTGCTTCTCATGAGCGAGGTTCGGGTTCGATTCCTGACATACATTAGTTTTTCAAAAAACATTATAAACAGTACATATTTTTTTAGTTTTAAGTACATAAATCGATCTATTATAAGTCAATATGTACCTACTGCCCAAGAGCCCATTAGTCTCTCAAAATGACCATTTACTCCATACTTAGAGCCTTCACGTGAAATAATATGACAAGTCCTGCCACAGTGACGTACACACGTTGTGGTACACGATATTAGACTCGATTCTGCAGACCAGCTAAAATTCTTAATTTTAAGTTAGCCTATCCTTTTCCATAGAATACGGGAGAAAAGGGACAGAAACAAACCATAGACAATAGAGTAATATCAAACATGTAAAATCCAACTAATTTGAACCTTATGAACGTTCTTAGATTGTTGTTTATCTTAAATTGTAATCGTCTTTATTTGACATTTGTTACGAAGTCAGTGCTTGCTCTACAACTTATACTTACTGGTAATGAATGATGTAGGTACCTACTTACGGAAAAAGCAAAATACATTTGTCAAAATGAATACGAAATTGCTATTAAAGTTGGTAAATAGACAGTAGATCATCAGGCCTGTGGCTTTGAGTATTAAACCAACCAAAGGCCTGTGGTCACCTAAAGCTAAAGACTAAAACACTTACAGCTAAAGACTAAAAGACCTAACGCGTCCTACCGTTACCCCTCCGTGATGATCCCTTTGGTCTCTACGCCAAGCAGTCCAAACATATTATAACGAACTATGCTTCCTTTCTGACGGGACTGTTGAATCTGTTGGTAGTGCCCGCCCGCTCGGCCCCGGTACAGGCCCTACCTAGTTTGGGACTAAATAACCGTTTGTGACTTGTGTCGTAAAATTTATCATTATTATACTACTTGGAGTGGCGATCCATCGTCTCTGCCTACCCCTGTGGGATGAAGGCGTGAGCTGTATGTACCTATGTATTTATGTATGTATACCTACTACTTGGTTACTAATGCATATGCATCATCATCGTAATCACAAATGCATATTTTGAAATCTTATCGATGTGTGCGATAAATAATACAACCACTTATAGTTTTCAATTTATCATTGTCATCTTATCATAACAGTTGTACCTAGCTATCTCGCCGATTAGGATTATAATATCCAAATACTTGTCCGATAAGATTCTATTGTAACCGATTTAAGCATAGATTTGCAGTCTTCGTTGAATACTTGAGGGAATGAGTTTTAATGTTCGAAATACAAAAAGACGCAATAAATAGTGGTGTCAAAATAATTTAAGTCTTTATAAATCTCTCTATTTATAATAATAGAGAATTGTGGTCACTAGAGTGGTTAATTCATTAGTGTTGAACACGGAAACATAATAATGAAGAAATTCAAGTTTTCTGAGCAGTTTTGGGATATCGCAGGTGAGTCTACAAGGCTTATTTTTATTCAGATTTTAAGACGTGCTTTATTTTTATTGTAGCATTATCAATCTACGTGATTCAGAAGAGATTTATTTATATACTTAACATAGAATTAGGTATATTGTAACATTCTTAAGATAAGTAGGTAGTGTAAGTACGTAGAGGTACCTAGATAAGACAAACAAACTATGTCGTACTGGTATAAGTACGACATACTAAGGTACTTATATACAAGTATACATTACTGCATAATCAGTCTGTATTTTCTTAATTTATTTTTGATGTAGGTAGGTAAATAAGTATGTATGTAAATGTAATACTAGCGACTCGATCTCGCTTTGCTTTGGATTCCAAATAGGTACCTAAGTATAAAAGTTACCCGCGCGATAAAGCAGGTAGGTAGCGGCACTTTTATTGGCTTCAATTTGATATTTTGAACTGAAAATTTATTAAAATATAATAACCAACCACATTAGTTCAGTTAGGGATGAAATGAAATGGTACTTATTTGTTTGCCTTGATTTTGGAGCTGATACAGATAGATAACATTTTGTTGCAAAAGTTCGGCAAAATCGGTCTATAAATAGTACGAGTATGACGTGCAAATTCTGTGAAAATAAATAACAAATAAATTCAGGACAATAGCTTTCCACAACTGATATAAATTTAAAATCAGATCAGTACCTAGTTATTTCATTACCCCCAAACCTTTGAGTATTAAACCAACACTCAAAGCCCCCAACATACAAACAAACACACAATCATATCGCTTTTTAATATTAGTTTAGATATAGATCTAACATTGATACATTGATGTACCAACCTAGTACCTATTTAGGTATTTTCTGAAATAGTAACAGTATCACAGTAGATACCTACGAGTATTTACGTAATAAAATTATTATTTTTAACTTTTTATCTTTTTTATAAAGTAGTACGCAGATAGAACCAGTGGAACCAGTTAATGCAGGTTGTCCAACCAAGGAACCTTTATCCAAGACCAAATTAAATGTCAAAATTAACAAATTCCGATCGCGAAAGCAAAGGATTCTGTATAAAAATAACAAAAACCTGATTTATTAGAATAGGTTCTAAAAATGACGTTGCCTGATTAATTACGCATGTAAACAACATATTATATTTATTATTGGAAGCATCTTTGGAAATTGTTCGGGTGTAGCTAAAGGTCAGGGCAAGGGATTTTTGCATTTCAAATTAGCGTAGCGTAAGTAGGTATATTTTTTATTAATTTTAAAGTGAAATTATAACGTGAATATGGTAGCTGCTATGTTCGTTACCCATGTTGCCAGCCACTCGTAAAAAATATGATAACTAAGTAGAGCTATAAAAATAGGTCCGCATACATTTTAGGGGATTGATCACATAACACAATAAATAATTACCTATAGATTATTTATTGTAATGTAGCACGTAAACATATAAATATATTATGGAAAATTGCATTAGTCGCCTACTATTCTTAAAATAGACGTACGTACCTACTTAGCAAAGTTGTACTGAATTTGATTATCAAATTATGTACAGTGACAGCAATATATTTTTTATTATATTATAACTGTAATTTTCTTGTCTTTTTCACTTTACAATACTTATTTGTACTTACTCTGTCGGGGCCGAATTATATAAAATATATATCTATGTACCCACTTATACAATTTTAAAAACGTAAAGTAACTGATCGTACGGTTGGTACCTACTTACGTGATTATTAAGAATATTTTTTAAAATCCTGAATAAGTATAGATTAAACTGCAGTAATTAAATTTAACGGCGAAGAAAGCTGTTAATTGCTCGAGAGTCGAGTTAAGATTAATTCAGAAGTTTTTAATTTACTGAAGAGAACCAACGTGTTGTAGATTTGTAGTTACTAGAAAGTACTTCTTGTTTTGATTCTTATCTTATTATTTGTTATGTTTTTTTATGTATTTTTTATATTGTGACGGGCTTGTAGGCTCAGTTGGTAGGTAGTGCCTGCTGCCTTCTGAGTCGGAGGTCGCGGGTTCGATCCCCGCTCGGGGCCAACATTTGAGTGCATGAACATGTCTGTTGGCTTCGTGTCTGGTCGTTTGATATTTATACAAAATATATGTGCATTAAGTAGGAAATACCTTGGTGGTACCGATTAATCGATCGGTAGGTACAATATAGCCAACTTTCCCCTAATTATTTAAGTATTTTAAAGATCAGGATATTTGAAGCAACTTGTTTCAATAACCTCGAAATGACGTCACGTTTAAATAAAAGTTCGTTTTTAACCGACGTCAAAAAAGGAGGTGGTTCTCAATTCGACTGCATGTATTTTTTGTGTGTCTGTTACGCGATCATTCCGCCAATTATGATTTTGATGATTCTCTTTTTGTTTGATAGATTTAGGCCTCTATAAGTGTAAGTTAATATTGTATATGTATTTAAAATACCTATTTAATTAAGTAAATTTTTTGCATTTTCTGTCAGTCGTAAATTACGAGTCGTAATCCTTAAAATACCAAGTAAATTCTGGGGCACGCGGGTTTCTCCTACCAAGCAATGGTTGAATTACATAAGCCAAAGAATTAGTAACAAAAAAATTACGTATAAAATGATTACATTATGACACCTAATAACTCCCATATTATGTAAATTCTCTCAATTCTTTCTCAACCTGTGAGAAAACTTTCTCTCCAAGGTTGCACTCGCGATTGCGTCACGATATAAACAAACATAAACACAGACAATTTCCATATGTAATCGGACGTGACTGTAGAAAGTATCCAATGACTTTTTGCAAATATGTAGGTAGGTACCTACTGTCTTATAATATGTAGATACCTACCTACGTACTTTACCATTACTGATGTTGGTTGGTACTTACTTGCATAAAAAATAAGGTAGTGAATAAACAAAGGTTTTAAAACGCCCTACCTAGAATCTTATCAAATTTATTGAACACGTAACTATTAATAAAATTATTTTAAATCATTTCGGGGCCATAGGCCAAAATGGACCCGTTCGTTTCATTAGTGACCTAAACACTCAATTTTACATAATGGCTTAGGGAGCCATTATGTAATATTTCATTAATATTATCAAATAGCCCAGTAAATATAATAATAATAATTGACGGACACAAGTCACTCACGGTTATTTAGTTCCAAACTAGACAGGGTCTGTACTATGGGTAAACAACCGATAAACATACTTAAATAAATATTAAACGACAACAAACACGAAGCCAACAGACATGTTCATGAACCCAAATGTTGGCCCCGAGCGGCGATCAAACCCGCGACCTCCGCCTCAAGGCAGGGTCACTACCAACTGAGCCAACAGGCAATAATATTTACCTTACCTACTTATTCATCTTTGATTTGATTCAACTACAGATTATACTATGTGATAATATTAGTACTTACCTAAAGTATTGGTTTTTGATAATATTCGAGATATTCCTACCAATATAGGTATTGACGATCGTGATTTGCGTCCAAATAATTATTAAACTTACATTTACCTATGCTATCATGAATGTAATGAAAGCAAATAATTACAGGTAGCACGAAAGTGCTGTAACTTCGACATATTGATTAATATTTATATTTACGGTTTAGTCAATTACGATGACAGAATAAAATTAGTTGGCAAATTGTTTTTTTCTTGAAACTACTAATATTCTGTGAAATTTTTTATCACAACAATATGTTAATTAGTTTTTATAGGCCAAATAAGATAGCTACAGTCACGTTTTACAAGCTGTTACTGTTAACTCGCGCCTTATCCCCGAAGGAGTTGGCTGATATACCCCATTCCTGGAAGTACCCACTTTTCCCCTGTGTAATATTAGGGCTCAAAACACGATAGGCGATGAGTCCATAGTAATCTGGGTGGCTTCTAGACGCCTAATAAGGGTATTAGAACAGAAGCAAGTTGAGGGCCCTTAGAAAGTACTATTCTTTTTCTTGTTATTGTACTTACTGTTATAAGAATCCAGTAGCCTTATTGTCTATTTATAATTGTAATCGAAATCGTCTTTATTTGAAATTTCTTTCGCGATCAGTACTTGCTCTTCTTTCACTGGCTGTATTGACAGATGTACGGAAGAAGCAACGTATGTCAAAATAAAGACGATTGCGGTTACAATTACAAATAGACAATAAGGCCCCAGGTAGTTTTTTCTAGTCATTTCATATGGGATTCAATAACATTTCTATAAATCTAAACAAACAAATAATTACTGTTGCTTTTCTTGTTTGTTTTTTGTAATTACTAACATCGTTTTTTATAAGCTTTACTAACAAGATATAGACCCTGTCTGAAATAAAGTGATTTTATTTTATTTATTTAAATTTTTTTGGGAAATTAATTAATAAAATGTATTGTGTATTAAAATTAAATTAAGAATAACATTTGCACGCACATCAACCTAAGTATTTTTTGGTGTCGACTTCTGAGAAGCATCGTTTTGCAAGTGGTACATAACTGTACGACCGGATCGCCATATGAAATAGGACCTCTCCCAGCAAGGAAACCTGTATGTGGCTGTGTAAAAAGTTTGCTATACTATAGTTTTATTGGCGATTGCAAAATGTGGCTTTCTGTATTGGCTATATTTATTAACCCACCTGCTGTATTTAATTTCTGAAAGAAAATAGCTCTAGCCCAATAAACTCACCAAGTAACTTTTTTAAAGGCATTGGATTCAAGGTTTTTACTGTTTTTTTTTAATGCAGTTGCTTTTATAAATTTTAATTATGATTATAATCTGTGACGTGTGTAAATTCGTTTCGTAACAACCATAGTCATCTATGAGAAATTAGAACACTTTTCAAAATGCCTGTAAGTGGAGTAGTGAACTGGTAATAAAATGACGTGATTTATTTTGCGATAATTGTACCATTTGTTTTATTGAGCACCCGATTATGAAACGTAACTGACTACCGTTTACAGGTATGAAAATGCAAGTGCTAGATTGTTGTTGATAAATCCACTGCCGCCTGACCAGAACAAATAAGACAGTTTACTAAAATATTGAACCAACTCTCCCTCAGGTTTTCCTTACCCCATGACATGAAAATTTAAATCATTCTCATTTCATGAAATAACTTACTTTTTCACATGATTTGACCTGTGAAATTTCACCGGCAATTTTTTTAATAACCATGAAAAATCACACTCTACCGGAAATGAAATATGAAAAGTGCAAACAAAGACGTTTTTAAAGAAAAAGTTTCTCTGAAAGAGAATGATTTTCTTCCAACCTCTTTGAGTGCAAAGTTTGATTTCATAAGTGGCTAGGTGAATGAGAATAGCAGATGCGTCTTTCATATGACGCATTCATTAATGATTTTTCACATGCTACCCATGAAATTACCTATTTAGTTGAATCATGGTTCAACTGGCAGTTTGAAATTTCTTTAAAAAGTAAAACATACTAACAAAATTATGATAAAATACACTATTATAAATCGACCCGTCCCGGCTTCGCACGGGTACAATGCTATACTAAAACCTTCCTCTTGAATCACTCTATCTATTAAAAAAACCGCATCAAAATCCGTTGCGTAGTTTTAAAGATTTAAGCATACATAGGGATATAGGGACAGAGAAAGCGACTTTGTTGTAGTGATAGTGATGTTCCATCAAAAGAGACGGGAAATTGGCCTATTTAAAAATGTTTTTTTTTTTATAATAGTAGCTAGGTAATTAACAGTCTCTTTTGACAATATATTCATTTATCATACCTGTGTTGAAAGAGACAGCAACATCATGAGAGGTGAAACTGCAAACAGAAAGTACGAAAGGCCACCAGTTACCTGCGCTTTCATTCATCTGTTTGTTTATTTTCACACTTCCGCCTGCGTCTGTCCAATCATCAGCATAGAATGATGACATTTTTATTGAAGACTATCGGTTCTGCGCGGTTTCACCCGCGTAGTTCCCGTTCCCGTGGGAATACGGAAATAAAATATAGATGTTACCCAGGGATCTTCTAGATTTCCATTGGTGAAACAATTTTTTAAATCCGTCCAGTAGTTTTTGAGTTTATTCGTAACAAACATACAAAAATACAAATCTTTTTTCTTAATAATATAAGTGTACGCCAACAATAACAACGCCGCTCGCTAGTCCATACCAATATTTATATAGTATGGACTTGCGAGCGGCGTTGCCCGTGCGGATCTTGCTTATGCCCGTACCAAAAATCTGTTCTTAGTGTTCACTTACTTCAAATCTTTGTGCATAAATTCACCCTTCTAGTGTCGGATGTGCGTTGATCGGTTAGTCAGCCACACCGTTTGTTCTTTTATTTTAGAAGCGGATCTGCGTGGTTTCACCTGCATAGTTCCCGTTCCCGTGGGAATACGGGAATAAAATAAAACATTATGTTACTAATAGATTTTCATTGGTGAAAGAATTTTTAAAATCGGTCCAGTAGTTTTTGAGTTTATTCGTAACAAACATCTTTCCTCTTCTCTCTAATCTTCTATAAGTACATATATATAAAAATGAATCCCTTTTTCCCTTGGTCACGGCATCACGCGTTAATGGCTGAACCGATTTGGCTGAAAGTTGGTGGGGAGGTAGCTTAGAACCAGGAGACGGACATAGGATACTTTTTATTCCGATATTCCCACGGGAACGGGAACTACGCGGGTGAAACCGCGGGGCGCTGCTAGTATTATTATAGATAAAAGACTTGGTACTCGCCTTCGCTTTATCAAAACTATCTTTATTCATCAAAAGAATGCAAATGTCATCAAACTCATTTCGAAACGACAGTCATACTTACTTAACTACCCTGCACTTTCCCAATTTACGTAAATAAATTGTTACCTGCTATGATAATGTCATTGGTGCTTATGCTGACTTGTACTATTTTCTGAATCAAGCATTTTATAAACTCTTGTTATGACTAGATAAGATTTATCAATTGATAACATTTCAAATGGGTGAGAAAGTTGAAAAATCTTAAACGGATAGGTATCATAACTCGGTCATCGTTAGTTTAAATGGTTAGTTCACTTTAAGTTAGGTATATCTAATCATTGGGCTTACAACATAGTAGTTTAAATTACCTGCGTAAAATCTTTTTAGAGGGCCAAATTAGCCGTTTAAGTATAAATAAGTACTTTGCTTATTTGGCAAATACAATACCATAAATACAAAAACACGGATTTACTTAAAAAGTCCGAGCTATTCAATCATGAACCAATATTTATCATACCTACCTACTTACTCTAACTAAATCTACATCTACACTAATATTATAAAGAAGAAAGATTTGTATTTTTGTATGTTTGTTACGAATAAACTCAAAAACGAATCGACCGATTTCAAAAAGGATTTAACCAATGGGAAGCTACAATATCCCTGAGTAATATAGGCTATATTTTATTCCCGTATTCCCACTTATAAGTAATCTTGGTGGCATGTCCAAGCTAAGTAGATTATAAAATACTACTGTATAAAAATAAGTGTGAGGATAAACGGGGCATACACTGAATGGTTTAATATCGAAAAAGGTGTTAGACAGGGATGTGTAGCGTCACCGTGGCTGTTTAATCTGTTCATGAACAATTGCTTGACAGATTTAAAAGAGAATGAAAGTGGGTTGAGAATGAATGAGTTACTCGTCAAATGTTTTCTCTATGCTGATGACCAAGTATTACTTGCGTCTTCGGCCGAGGAGTTGCAGGAGATGGTAACTGCTATGAGTGGATCTTTTGTTAGAAAGGGAATGAAGATGAATGTAAAGAAGACGAAAGCGATGGTGTTTGAAAGAGATGAGGCAGTGACAGAGTGCAATATCGTGATTGGAGACGAACAAATTGAACAGGTGAATGAGTTTGTGTATCTGGGTTCAAAGTTTACAAGAGATGGAAAGTGTGAGAGTGATATTGAAAGAAGAGTGAATGCAGGAAACATGGTGAATGGAGCTTTGCACTCTTTTATGAGCAGCCGGAAGGTGTCTAACAAGGCTCGTTTGGCTGTGCATAGGGGGGTGTTGGCTCCGACACTCATGTACGGAAGTGAAAGTTGGGTATGGCAGAAGAAACATGAAAGCAGAATAAATGCAGTTGAGATGAGAGCGTTAAGAAGTATGATAGGAGTTAAACTGAGTGACAGGATAAGAAATAGTGAGATAAGGAAACGATGTGGTCTGAAAGAAGATGTAGTGACAAAAATTGAGAAAGGTATGCTGAGATGGTTTGGCCATGTCGAGAGAATGAATGACGAACGATTGACGAAAAAAGTGTATAAGGCGAGTGTGAATGAAAGTGTGGGAAGGGGTAGACCTAGGCGGACGTTTCGAGACCAAATTGGGGACGTCTTGAAAAAAGGCCAGGTCAAGAGTACCCTAAACCGAAGAGCATGTATGAAAGGAATAATGAAAGTGGACGAAGCGAAAGAAGTATGTAAGGATCGTAGCAAGTGGAAAGAAGTGGTCTCTGCCTACCCCTACGGGAAAGAGGCGTGATTATATGTATGTATGTATAAAAATAAGTCGGGTTTTCCTTCCTGACGCTACAACTCCAGAACGCACGAACCGATTTCCATGGTTTTGCATTCGTTGGAAAGGTCTCGGGCTCCGTGAGGTTTATAACAAAGAAAATTTAGCAAAAATTTCAACAGAGAAGCGGGAAAATCGTATAAGCATTGCACCCGTGCGAAGCCGGGGCGGGTCGCTAGTATTTTTATAAAAAAATTATGTACCTATTCTTTTTAATTATGCCTATTGCATACCAATACCACAAAACAATCTAACAAAAAAATTCAAAATAACTGTAGAACATCATCTTATGACGAAAAATGACGCACATGTAAACAAGACGTCTTTCAAATCCAAAAACATGGAACTTCAGTTATGCGGCTACAAAAACAAGGGTTAATTGTTTTTGGGGCGAGCAGGAAAAAAATCTTGGCATCCGAAGGACGGTGACGTCACTGGTACAGGTACTTCCAGTGTAGTGGGGTCGACGCGATTTGGCTTTTGAAAGTGTTTATTTTAATTTATGTTTTAAAGTGCGTATTTTTTAATCAGGAATATTACTATAAAAAGCATTCGGATATTTTTTTATACATAATTATCAAAGAAAGAACATCCCAAACCGAAAGTAGCGCACCCTATTCTTAACACTTCATTATAATCACATCCTATAGATACTTAATAAAAATATAAAATAACCTTTACAAGTTTATCCTACCTATTGACCGAGAAGTGAATATAAAATAATCGAATTTACGTTTTCATAATAAAATAATAGCAATAACGACCTTCCCAGTTCCCACACAAAGAATAAAACTAAAAGTGTTCACAAAAATAACAAAAACTTGAAATACAAGTTTCTTTAAACTTTATTAAAATTCGCATTGAAATACCTAATAAATATTTATTTTATTCAGCTCATTATACATTTTTGCCCTCTTAACATACCTGTGTTGTTCCACTGTCGTAATATGTGTCATACTTTAAAATAAATACTCCTATTTACCTTTGATAACGTTAGTCAACACTTAGTTATTTCCAACCTACTAATAAATGTTATCTATCATTAATGATCCTAGTTTGTATCTATATTGCGACATTCGAAAACGTGCCTTATCTGAAGGGCGTTAAACGTGAAGTATCTTGCTTGAAAAACCAGGCTTCGGAGGAAATTACTAACATAACATACTTATTTTCAATAACGTAGGTAAGCTGTGTAAAATAATTATGCAATTAATACTTTGTGCTGTTGTTTGTTTTTGCGTTTAACTATTTCAAACATGTGAATGTCAAGTGTCACATTACCGTGGTAAAATATATACTTATTATTTATTTTTACTGTCTTTTATAAAGATATAATTATGATACTTATTTTTGCCGATAGAACAACAGAATAATAATAATAATAATTTTCAGTTTGACCTTGAGAAAGTGTTTGCATCTTGCAATTTTGTTCTTAGTAATATTGTCACTTTAAAAATGAATACAAATAATTCGTTGTAATGATGCTTTATTATTACCTACATTGCATGTAAACTTTTATTTTCATTGTTTTCGATACATACATTAAAATATTACTTAAAGTAAAAACACCAACTTTGTATACATACTTAGTTCATCAAAATTCAGAATAATCTTGTATAAACGCCTTATTTCCGAGAAGGTTGGTAGAGGTACATGAAATTAATGCCCACCTACTTTTTACAAGCACTATTATTTATTTCTAAGTTAGTCTGAATTGCAGTTCCACAAACCTCATTACCCCACCTCTAATTACCGTAAAAGTTGTGAGCAAGCAGCCGAATATGGCGTCTTCAACACTAGCCAGTTTGCCGCAGCCGTAGTGCTCGCATGCTATGTGGGTCAGCCCAGGAATGCCGTCCGGCCGGCCGCTCCCACCTGCGCTGTTGGTGTTATGTTGGTGTTTATGTTGTTTTGGTGTTGAGATGAGGGTTTCCATGGAAATTGTAGTTTCAAGGTCGTGGGGCAGCTGTTCTATAATTTGTAGTGCTATCCTAATTAATATTCTAAACTAGCAGCGACCCGCGGTTTCACCCGCGTATTTCCCGCTCTCGTGGGAATACGGGTATAAAATATAGCCTACTAGCGACCCGCCCCGGCTTCGCACGGGTGCAATTCTAACACTAAAACCTTCTTCTTGAATCAATCTATCTATTAAAAAAACTGCATTAAAATCCGTTGCGTAGTTTTAAAGATTTAAGCATACATAGGGACATAGGGATATAAGGACAGAGAAAGCGACTTTGTTTTACACTGTGTACCTAGTGATAGTGATGTGTTATTCTGATGTATAAGCTACCACTGTAAAGTTTCATCAAAATCCGTTCGGTAGTTATTGCGTGAAAGAGGAACAAACATCCATCCATACATCCATACCTCCAGACATCCATCCAAACAAACTTTCGCATTTATAATATTAGTAGGATGCGAAAGTTTGTATGTATGGATGTTGGTTCCTCTTTCACGCAAAAACTACTCAACGGATTTTGATGAAACTTTACAGTTATATAGCTTATATATCAGAATAACACATCACTATCACGGATTTTGATGCAGTTTTTTTAATAGATAGATTGATTCAAGAAGAAGGTTTTAGTGTTAGAATTGCACCCGTGCGAAGCCGGGGTGGGTCGCTAGTAGGCTATATTTTATCCCCGTATTCCTACGGAAACGGGAACTACGCGGATGAAACTGCGGGGCGCTGCTAGTTTTTCTTAAACATTATCCCTTGACATTATTATTAGGACAAAAGTAATTAAATTAGGAAGTAGGTACCATCATGTACATCTGTTTCAAAGAAGACTAGCATTGTGGGAATCACATCGAGTTCTGGGTTTAATGTCCCCTCCCGATTGCAATAAGTTTTGTAGGCTACGCGTCCTCTCGCTATTGTAAGTTATGCGCATTTAAAAACTTATCTATCACCAGCAATCAGATGGCGTGTTCCGTTGAATTAGATATGCATAAAATCAGGGGCGGATTTAGATATACAAAATAAAAAAGGAGTCGGAAAAAGTCATGTTTTCACGGTTCCGTATACACATAACTTTCGTCCATCCTACATAATAAAGTTCAGTATCCTTTAAACCGTAAAGGTACTCGGTAATTTTATTCACAGAGTAGGTATGTGATAAAGATAAAGTAAAAGTAAAGAGGCATCATACCCTCATCGAACCCTCTTTCGCGAGTACGACTCCCATTTCGCTAAATTTTTCATTTTAAGTAAACTACCTATTCGTTATTATATACTTAGTAATTGGAATGACCAAGCTAACTGCGTCTCTGCAATATCAGTTTCCTTCTACTATTTGCACTGTTTCCTTATGTCTTACCTCTTTATTCTTCAATTTACGAGTCTGCAGAAATAATCAGACGTAGATCCCATCAGTTATAGCGTCGTATCACGACAGACGATATCTTGCACGCAGAATGACGTGACTATATAGAATGATGCATGATTTGCTTTCCAATCGCTGTGGACTACTTGGTCATGATGCTTTTACATTCAGAGTTTGATTTGCATTACCTACTTATTGATGTCTTTGAGGCTCAGAGGAAGATGCCTACTGTCTGCCTTTTGGGGACTATTCATCACGTCACCAATTGTTCCCGATTTGAGAACGTTCTATCATCTTAACGTCATTAGAAGTCCGTATTAGCGGTAAGATGCCCTCAACTTTATTATGACTGTTTCGACTCGGATCCAGGTCATCCGGGAAAGGTATCCAAGGTCACTGACCATTTTCATTGATAAATTTAATATCCCATCATCTTTGTAGGCATCATACGACTGTCATTTTAATCAAATTGGACGCACTCTTGACTGGACCTCGACTATGATCCCTGACTCTATCTGGATAAGGTCTTGATCATCCACTGACCTAACTTAGATAGAACTGTAACAGATACGACCCGTGTCGGTTGGGACTGCGATCAGGAAAGCGGTCCCAAAATACTGGTTGGTAAAACATGTCATCCGTAATGACACGTAGTTCCAATCAAAACTCCACTCCATATCCGAGTGCCCTCAAATCGGGGGATCTTAAAAACTTGTTTACATTACAAGTCTACATTCTAATAAGCGTGAAGGATAAAAGTTGCAACACCCCACACGAGGTACCGATGTTTGCTAATAACTCAGGCGGGGCGTACCCAGCCCAGTGAGTAATCAAAATCTGTGCACCAAGATTTGCTCAGATTACGAAAAATGTCTCAGTTTCTGCGACGATATCTTTTAGCTACTAGGTACTTGTCGATTTTGAGTAGTAGGTAGTGATCGCGCGTGTTTCGGCATACCCGTACTCGTACTTACATTCTTCTTCACTTACAAATATGTGTCTCTCAAATTATAATACGTTTTGTATCCTATGCCCTCAACAAGTCAGAATCTCAATCAGGTATGATTTTCTCTTCACAACGTTTCATCTTTGCCAACATCGCTATGCTAACTAAAACAATTTCAAATGTCAAAAAGTTCTTCCACCTCACTGATCGAACGTTTCCTAATTGATTTGGAGGTTCTAAGGATATTTTTGCTTAGACTTTAGGATAATTGCACTACAGAGGGTTTGTAGTCATTTCTGTCTAAGTATCTTTCGAGCTAAAAGAAATTCTGTCTGCCTTATAAGTTGCCATTTTTCAACAAACTAAATGAATGACAGTCTAATTAAAAATCTCCAGCAAATTTAGAAAAACACAAAGATTCCTAATGAAGTAGAAATTCTGTTTTTAGAGGGTATCCTTAAGGATACCTATCATACGTAGTTATAGCGATTTTTGAGGAATGTATGTCGCAAGCTCTAAGTACATGTAGAAGATATCGGCGCAGAAATTAGCACTAAAGACAAAACATGTTATGTAAACATTAGACCAGTTTACAATGTTTGAGTAACTTATCTGGAGGTTCATTATCAGATAACGAATAGTGAGACGCCAAAATGGGGTTGTGTTGCGTGTTGCGCCGTTTCGTAAAATAAAATACGGATTTTTTAGATAAAAATATGTATATGTTTCAAAGTGAGAGTTTTAATCGTAACACATATTCAAGTATCGCAACCAAAACGTGTTTCCCTCAACATCATCATTAACCTATAAGCAGTCCAATGCTGGATGTAGGCCTCGAGCCCGGTCCTTGGATCTTCTCGTCCAGTCTTTCGAGCTACACTTCGCAGATCGTCTCTCCATCTTGCCTTAGGACGTCTTACACTGCGCTTACTCAACGAACTTACTGAACGTGGTCTTTACTGCAGTACTCGTTTGCCCCGACGGTTGCCGGTTCTTCGGAAGATGTGATGTGACCAACCCACTGCCACTTCAGCATGCTAATCCTTTTAGCTATGTTGACCACTTCCTTTGTCGCATAACCTCGTTTGGTTAACTCTACTATAGGATACCTACTACTACTAGATATAGTGAGTGTAAATGTTTGTCGTCCTATTAGGTTCATCGATTTAATAAACATCAAAAAGATATTTCTTTGTAAATTACTTTAATTCTCTACAAATAAAAACAAGCTTTCTTCACATTGCTAGCTGAATGAAGAAACCAGTAACCTTTTAATAAAATGGAATCGTGTAAACGTGATATGTTGCTTCACTGTGCCTTGACCCAAGACATCTTAGAGACGATAAATTGCCTGTCAAGTAAGACGCTGGCGACTTATGAGGCATGGTGCGTACACGCAGTGTGTCTGGAATACGTTTTGGTGACTTTGAGGTTACAGCAGTTTTTCAAGGGCATTGTTAAACGTGATATTGTTGCTATTAACGCTCACAAAAAAATATTAGGGTTTAATTAAAAAAAAAACTAAGTTATCTTTATCAATATTATGTCGATTACATTCTTTACTCTTAACTCTGCTGCATTGAACGATTGTGGGGACTCTGGTGATATTCGTCCTTTTATAAAAAAAACTAATGAAATATAAACATAGACTTAAAATTTGTTGTGTTTATGAACTCTGTATCAGTCCCAAAACATCTGAAATGTGTCGTATAGGCTGTTGGTTGAGTTGTCAATGCCACGACCAACGGGCACGTTCCACGGTCCATCTTAGCTTTACAAAATTTACATAATATTCCTGCTGCCCAACCCAACAGCCTGAAGGTAAAATAATAACCTTACATTATATACCTCGCCTTTTAAAAAGAATGGTAGATATGTGACCTGACTAGGCGTGTACCCACAATTATTATGATTATAATTAGGTACCTATATTTTTGTGTAACCGGTTTAAATAAATCACCTTACTGCGTCCTTTAGTTATTTGTTTAGCTTGTTTTTTAGATCTTCGTTAACTTCTTCTCTTAAATGTCACGTATTTTTTTTATTGTAGGTGACCTACGCGTATCTTTCAAAACCTGATTATCATTTAGGTACATAATAACAGTGACAGGTTGCAAATATTGCATGTTATTGAAATAAAACTGATCCATCCAGGCGTATTCAGGGAGCTTCGATATTCGATATCGGAAAATCTGTCGAACACTTTCGAGATGGGCTGATGTTGGTATTGAAAACTAATGTCATATGTGACATAAGGATTCGGAAAATTTTCCGTGGCTGTCAGAAACGCCTAGAATAAGGTTTCCGAAGTCGATAGATTCGACATCGGAAAATTTTTCACTCGATCTGAATCGAACGGAAACGCTATCGAGTCTCCGTGAATACCTACGCAGGGAACCTAACTAAGCACTTTTGAAGTTAGAGTATAGGTGCCTAATACTATAGGCACCTTGATTACTTGGCAAAAGGGGGAATAATCAGCTTATCCTACCAAACCATAATACTTGGCTCAGTAGAGCTGGTTTTCATTATTCGCCTATTTACTCTATGAAATGCAGATTTTCCTTCATAGTGATATTATCCTTCACTGTCATAGTGATAAATTTGTACGTAAGTCTTTAAAAAACTCATTGGTTCTCATCCGGTTGGAGATCGGAAAGACGGACACGGACACTGGCTTACTTTCAACACAATCACTGCAAAGAATAAACATTAGAATAGTAAAAAGCAAAAACTAAAAGGCCAAATAAATAATGGGATAACAGAATCACAGAATACTTCCTCTATCGTAGTGTAGGTATATTCATAAGATTCGAGTCTCACAACCTTGACTCGGTTTCAAAGACACAAAAAGTTATCGATGTTAAATTAACGTTTTTTGCAGACACGAAGTATTTATCTCCAAACAATGGTATAAAACTGTTTGCTGGGATAAAATCTTAAGTGAAGAACTGTCAACAAAAATGGGTTGTAAAATTAACGCTGACTATTGTATGTCAACGAGATTAGAATAGAATCATGGATTCTATATGGGAATTAAATGAGACAGGTACGGTATTGTTAATACGTCCATCGTACATATTATCCGAAAAAAAAACGAAAATTTGCTATAGAAAAAGTGAATTTTATATGTGTATCAAAACAAATAAATAATTACCAATTTCATCTTTATTATTATTGCTCTAGAAGTCTAGTTTTATTAGTAGATTTATACTATGTACCTTATTAAGTACCTTTCTCTTATTGACTCGATATTCATTACTACGAATAAAATCTTATTACTATCCCAGTCAAGTCAAATGTGTGTGCCATATCCAATTGTTAAATATAATGAAACGGATGCTGTAAAAACCTTATTTAAATACAATCCAATAGCAATCTTAACTCATTGACGCTTCTCGAAAGTTCCTGCCACTTATGAATCGTCAACCTTTTACGACCGACATATAAAAATGTAAATTAAAAAATAAATTAAGGAATCGTTTCGTTGATCTGGAAGACTGGAACTACCAACTCATTTTTTGCCTTAAGACACTTAAAGGATTTCAACAGTTTGGCCTATCGCCGAATCGTGGTACTGTTTATGCGTATCTCAGAATCAATTCTGCGGCCTGCGGGTTTCCTCAAATTGTTTTCCTTCATCGTCGAGCCAGACAAGTTTTAACATTCCGTGGCTCGACACCGAACCCGGGCATAGTGAAAGAAAGGCGGGCTCACTTCCAAAAAGGCTATCTGCTTATGGCTTGCTCAATAATAGAATATTATGCAACATTTGCTTCATCTATATGTATTGAATATTCATAAAATATATGGCAGGTGAATGTGAAGAAATGTCTTTGACGGGTGTTTACACGTAGGTATCAATGCTCATAAAACACGGGATCCCAATTCACGATCCATAAAACAGTAATCCATAAACTTTAACACAACCTAACTTATGCATTCGATTGCAGTAACCACAGCTGCCTAGTCGTTTACTCGTGATTTACTATCATATGCATAATCTACTGTTGTAAAGTGTACTTGCATACATTTGTGTCATCAAACTTCTTAGTATTGGTGAAATTCACGTTTTTGCGGCGAGGCGCGCGTTCGCGATTGGTTACGGCGTACCACAAGGTCGTATACTCGGACCTACCTGCGGTATTATTATCTCTCTTTAACATACCTGAGGATATAGATATTTGATTAGCTGTATACGATGTTTGTTTGGGATTCGTTACGGATTCCATTAGATATTGCTTCCGGGATTACTGTTGTGTGTAAACCGTTGTTACAGATTAACAATTATATCGATGTTATAAAATACCTAGTTTGAAACACTACTCGCGACTTCCATTTTACTGAACGTGTAATGTTATTAAAGTATTTTTTTCTTTAGATATGAGTTTTTGTTACTCTCTTATATTGATCATGTAGGTATACTAAGTACATATTTATAGGTACCTACGGAGTTTTCTGCCCTGTTAAACAATTTTTTTGTTCATTGAACTTATTGAATTTGGTACCTAGTGTTTGAGTACCTAGAGATACTTATAATCACTACATAGTTTAAAAGAAAGTCGTTTTTTCTGTCCCTATATCCCTATGTCCCTATGTATGCTTATATCTTTAAAACTACGCAATGGATTTTGATGCGTTTTTTTTAGTAGATAGAGTGATTCAAGAGGAAGGTTTTAGTGTGAGCATTGCACCCGTGCGAAGCCGGGGCGGGTCGCTAGACAGTATAATAAGTATTTGTCATTTAGATACAGGTTTAATACAAAAACGTGATTTAAAAAAATTAAACTTATCTAATTAAAGTTGGATCTCTGAATTCCTATGGAATTTCTAGATGATTTTTACTGTGATAGTAAACTATTGCCTTGGAAGAGAACTAAGACGCGTTGGTTAAATGAAGAAAATATGATTCCGAAGGAAATAAAGTACGTAACTTCTAAAAATGAGATAGCAGAACTAATTTTATAATCAATTTAATTGATATGAACAACCTGCCTAATATGCAAAACAGATTAAACGTTGAGATTTCATCGGTTTAACCTTCGTATTATATAATCCATAACTCGGTACAAACTAAAGACGCAGTATAATACAGTAATACAATAACAGAATAGGTATAACTAAAGATAGATATAAAAAGTGTAGGTCTCAGGTTGTCACGTATCGTATCACATGGCAGGGAGCCATTGTGGTTGTAACGTCGGCTGATGATGTCATTTTAATTCCGTCGATGTCTCAGGGCTTGTGGTCAAAGGCTTGATGGGGCTTTGTTTTGTTAAGGTTCGTCTTGATTGATGGTTGTTGTGTCATCATTAGAAGGGATATTGTTATACGTTTATTTTTATCCAGTCAGGTAACATTTCTGTGCGATAATAGCTTATATTGTTACCTTGCGCCCGTGGGAACCAGATGCTTGACCGGCTAGATATTGTGGTAGGCTTAGAATTGAAATAAATTGAGAAGAAATGAAGGAATATTTAGGAAACAGGCAATGAAAACAAAATTTTAAAGATTCAGTTCAAAAAATCTATAAGTAGTCAAGAGTATGTGATAAAGAGAAATGTCCTGAATGATTGATCTATCAACTCGTAATCTCATCCGATGGACCAAGTAAGCTAAAATTTGGAATGTAGGTAGCACTTTCAAGACGAGTGCACACTCGTGTGTATCTAAGCCATAACTCCGTGATTAATTGTATAAGTTCTGCTATAAGAGTCCATACGTGTAGACGGTTTAAATGTATATACTAAAGCATTGCATATGAATGTAGAGGAATTCGTTGAGCGTGAGAACTTGTGTCTGTAGTCTCTGGCCGTATATTTATCGCGTGTATTGTCTTTTCTTACATACTTAGTGCTTAACAGTCTAAGCTGGACTGGAACTGCGTCCCTTTTACCTTTACGACGGTATACCTTCTGCTACACTTTGATCTTCTATATTTACAAAAGATGAAGCTGACTGGCTGACTGATCGATCAAAATGCAACCGAAATCGCTGGGTTCAAAAGCACTATTTATTTACAGTACTAAGTATGAGTATTTTACACAAAATCTCTTATGTTAGCCTTATAAGGGATATTACGAAATTCCCACCGGAAATAAACAGGGCAACGCCGGAGGGCAACCGTTAATAAAACGTTGACTTCATAGAAAAAGGACAGGTTTACCCAAAATAAAATTCTTAGAAAATTTTGGATATGAAGGTAATATTTATTCGAATTAATTTGATACTTTATAAAGCTAATCAATTACTTCGACCCCACTTAACACTTGTGTATACCAATGTTAATGACAAATCCGTAAAGAATGTTTTGGTTTCGTAACTTGACATTGACATAACATTCGTCTTGTACTGTTAGTTTAATACATATGCAAATTTTTTCAAGACCAACTCATAGCCTATGAATAGTTAATGCTTTTCTTTTACTAGGTTTGGTAACTCTAAACTTAACTGGATTCCTACGTCAAGCTTCTGAATATATTCTAAATATTTATAAGCAACTCCAGAGAAAGGTTCTTTTTTCCAAGAAAAATTACGAGGTCAATCCTCGTAACGACTAAGAATGTAGTAAAGATACATTTTAATTTCTCTACAGTTTTTGTTGATCAACTAACATATCGTTTGAAGAGAATAAGTAGTAACAAAAGAAATACAGGTATTTTATTCTTGGTATTTTAATATTTATTTTTTCGTTTCTGACTGGAAAAGGAAAAATAGGGGTTATTTCATGGACCTGATCTCTCTTACTGGGGCCTAATTCAATACCTACCTAGTTAAAATAATTTGGTAAAATTGGTTACAGGTCACAAGGTTACAAAATCAATCCAATTGTACTTAGTAGAGCTAATTAACAGGTATTTTAAAATTAAATTGCTATAGGCAAATCTGAATAGAAGTTAAGTTATTGGGTGCATTTTTGCTTCTTGATTTTGAGACATTACACTCTTGCATTGCATTATTATTCACTCTGGAAAACGGTTGTAAATAGAATAAGCGCTTTAGCTTTTAAATTCATAAGTATCTTCAATTGTTTCTTATAATATTTTAATAGCATCAACTGCATATAAGAACAAGCAACATCCATTCACAACTACGTAGTGTTTTACAAAAAAATCAACAAAATGCCCAGTGTCCAATCAACTAAATCGATTGTTTTAATTCCCACTGACATTGACTAATCGCGGGTTGTCCACAAACTAATTGCAGGCCTTGAGCCTCCGGTTTGTGAATGGAGCTGTGACTCGTCCATCGTCACTACCTCTTTTGAACTTGAGGCTTGAATTTACGAGGAAAATGTGGACTCAATACATCATACTCATTCCATCCCATGTTTGTTTATTTGCCTCAACACAGTCAGTGAGTGCATAAAAACATATAACTGTGAGCCTGCACAATTAACAAACCCTACAGTTTATATGGTTTATAATAATTTTCTTTTCCTTCTTTCATACAAAGATACCTATGTGTAGACTAAAACTGCGTTTGTTTCAATGGAATAAAAATCACGGTATGTCTTACAAAATGCAGATTACATTTTCAATGAGATTTGTTAATAACATAGAACTCTAAAAAGTAAAAAAACCGACTTCAACGAAAAAAAAAAAAAGTAGTATTGAGAACCTTTTGAAGTCGGTTATAAGAAGAATCATCAAAATCGGTTGGCGTGATACCTACCTATTGAGTTATTCGTTGCTTTAGGACTTATATGTTTTTCTCATGGATGCCATTGTCAGAACTGGACTAAATTATGAGATGGTCACCAATGACCAAACCCACGGGAAGCACCAGCTGTCAAGTAAAAAAAGAATCATCCAAATCGATATAAAAAATTTAAAAAAACATACGTGTCGAATCTCGAACCGCCTCCTTTTTTAAAGTCGGTTGAAGACCAAGGTTCTTTGTCTAAGCGGGCATCCAATTGGGTCTTAAGTAAATTATCTACAATTATGTAACGGAACAAAACAGGTGGCAAGCGGCCTTGACATCAGGCAGTAACTTCACGCCTATACACGGGCCAGTCGGTTGGAAAGGAATCTCCAACAGGTTAATCGTTTGCTAATCGATTTACATGCACCAGCCTATTGATTTCAACCTTTGTTTCTGCATGCGTATCAAGAAACGATGTGCCTAACTGCTGCAGTTTATATAAAAAGTTGTTTATATTATACAAATTAATTTATATATTAAATTAACCAAATAAAAGGTACGTAATAAAAGGTTTTTATGGTTTGTAACTGTGTTTTTTGTTATTACAGAACTAGGTAGGTATATACTTATTAAAGATTGGACTTTGCATAGCAAGTCTATAAACTCCAAATGTAGGTAGTTTTGGTACCTAACGATGATAAATTGAATCGTCATGAAAATATCTAGTAAGTATAGCGGCAAATGAACCTATAATGTTCATGACTGCAATGAATGTGGTATGTATCTGAAGCTGTTCGTAAAATATGTTATGGATATATTTTATATTTAGTACTTATATAGATATAGGTAGAGACTTACGCGTAGAATTGAGATCCTTCTCCTTTTTTAATTAAGTAAGGTGTAAGTGACATTAAAAACAGACAAAACATCGCAACGCAAAATAAACAAAACGCGGATTCAAGAAGTGCCTTGAATTTTTTTATTATATGAAATACCTATTTGTTTAATAGTACCTACCCAACTACCCACGTAACTACCTAAACATAGTTTTTAAATTAAAACAACTTAGCGTCAAATTAAACTAGCTCTTAAACTTCCTATACCGTAGTCATAATTTTGTATAATGCCATAACAATGCGCAATATCGCGACGCCAACTCGATAACAATCTTAATTTTATTATTTTATCGACTCACAGTTTTACGGTATTTACAAATAATAGTTCCAATTTAATAATGTTCCAGTGACTTCTTTTAAACCTTTACTGGAATTCAATTTAGTTTAGGTTAATTTAAAAAATTGGTTCTATTTAGTTTTTGTGTAAAATCAATTTTCAATTCATCATCACAACTTATTGTATTTGAATTTTTGATATACTTACCCAGTTTACTTTGGTACTTATGTACTACCTACTAATTATATTACCTTATTATTTATTTATACAAATTCATCACACCATTATTGAATGTAGAAAAGAATCCCTTGCACTCTTCTCATTGTAATCTCTTCAAATTAACTACAATTCCTCACTTACTATCCCGCCATTACAAATCATCTGTCAAAAGCATAAAATGGCGGCGCGGTGCGAGTGTAAGATATGCAAACGACGTGCTAGATTGAAAGCTGAATGGGCATTATAAAGGTTGCTAAACACCATATTTCAAGAGACAGATTGTTAGATAATACTATGATTGATAGGCCGTATGACTTCCATTAGGAAATTTGTGGTTCGTAATGCAAAAAAGTTGACTAACCTAACCTAGCCCAAGTTTAGTTAGGTCAAAGAGATTTAAATACTAGGGCATAGAGGGGACAAAGCCCGAAAAATTTGAAGTCAAAACTTATTCCACAGTGGAATAACTTGAATAAGTCGTCCGACTCGTTCGTATCTCGCCAAAATAAATAAATATGCCGAGATGCGCCTTGCTAGGTTGCAAATCACGCTACGGCAAAACGCCTGGAAGGGATTTTAGTTTATTTTCGTAAGTATTTTTCATATTTACTCAGAAAAAAGAACAAAATTAGTAATTTTCTTATATTCGTTCTAGAACATTCTGCTGATATTGTAAATTAACGCCCTCTGCTGTTGAGTAGCTTATACCACTACTTTACTACTAATTAGTGATGTGGTGCTGTTTATCGACTTTTGTTATCGATATTTATTTATTAGGTAGAAAATATAGGCATACTGTTTTTAAGAATACAAACAGTTTAATAAATAATTTAAGGTACTTAGAGACTGGCGGCTTCGTTTGTTGTCAAGGAAGACCGCGATCTCGTGTGACAACGTTTTTAGCTAGGGACCGTCAAAACTTAAAACACTAGGTGGCCCGATAGATGTGTCCGGGAGTGTAGTAGGTATAATTGAAATTGATTTTGTTGTATATACCTATACTTTGTCAATAAACTGATATTATCGATACCTTGGTATGAAATAGTAACATCCCTTTTAATCAGCGTGACCTCTACCGGTCGATAGCTGAAACAACTTCTAATTGTTTGAATACTTGTTTCAAATATTGAAATCTAGATACCAGCACTGACGCTTAGGCTTCAAAGTTTTGTATGAAAATATTCCCAATGCCCCCTCTATGCCATAGTATTTAAATCTCTTTGAGTTAGGTACTTACTCCATTCCGGTTGCTTGAGAAGTAGGCATATTTTGAGCACATTTTAAAACAGTGAATGCACAAATATTAAAATGTATACCTACATACATAGATGAATAATAATAATGAGTGGACCGGACCGGGTCTTTTACACATGTCTCAGAATTAATTCTGGGACCAGCGGGTTTCCTCACGATGTTTTCCTTCACCGTCGAGCTAGTGATAAATATGTACGTAAGTTTTGAAAAACTCATTGGCGCCAGGATTCGAACCCTAGCCTCTCTGATTTCATTGAGTGTCTCGACTCAAACCTCTCCGATTCTCATAGTTTCCCATGCCTAGCTAACCATGGGGTGTCACAATCTATTACTTCAGAGTTTGCTCTACTTTCGTCGCCTCGCGTCGGTCGCGTGCTGCTCGACCGGTTCAGAGAAGGCAGGTTTTGCCAAATTGCTGATAGCGAATTTTGTTGCTGCGAGTATGATTGCCAGGGGGGTTTCCGCATTCCAGTTTACACCTATAATTAATTTGTTCAGTATCGACTACTTAATCGATTTCAGCTATATTTAATGTGTTAAATTATTCAGAAAAATTTATTAGCATAACTGAATTTAGGGCTACCTATGAAAACCGTACTATTATTGGTCTTTATTTATGAAACTTGGTTAGACAAAACTAAAGTACGAACGCATCATATTGTTTTTATAGTAATATACTAATTGGGGTGTACGAAGAATTGCGCTTATTCCTTGACTCGTTGTATTTTGAATTTATTTAACCATTTTTATCGTGAAGCTCGGGTTCAAATCCTGTTGGAAAATTTATCACTAGTTCGACGGTGAAGGCAAGCGTGTGGAAACCCGCAGGGCCCAGAATTGATACTGAGGCATGTGTAACAGCACCCTACGGGCTATGCGATGGATTTCCAGGAACCGACTACCTCAGTGATAAAGGCGGGATCCTATTAGTTTTATTATACGCACTAACACAACATAGCGTGAAGACTAAGACCTACATCGTATTGTATATGTTAAAAAAAAATACACTACATTTTTTTTCATCAACTTTCGGCCCGCTGCGCTAAACGCAGTTGCCGCTTTCCGCCTCCGTCGGGCAGAAAAAAAAGTATACACACATCGGGAAGTAAATAAGAAAGCCTCAGATCACATAAATGTTTGTAGACCTCGGCCTCGCCTCGGTCGACAATTACCTACATGTGATCTGGGACATTTCTTATTTTACTTCCCTAGGTAGGTATGAATAACCTACTTATACTATTTATACAATGTATATAATGTTTGAGAACACATTTGTCTTGATTTATTTGTGTTATTAGAATAGATAGCTTGAAGAAGTGGTTACTGAAACATAATATTCTATCAAAAATTTAATAATACTTAGGTAGGTACTAGATTGACCTTGTCCACGCCATATTATTGACGAATAAATTAATTTATTCTACACAAAGTTCGAGCAAAATACAGAAAAAAGGTTTTAATAATAAAGTATTCTTATCTTTTATAAATACAGGGATTTCCCGCCATATCATAAAAACCATGTTCTGATGGAATTAACAAACTATTTGAAAGGAGGAAAATACATCCTAGCCAGTTTTTTTAAAATAAATAGGTATAACTAAATAAACATACACTTACAGCTATATCACTGCATCCCCGAAAGACAGAGGCCACAAACCTGGGACCTTACCTTATTGTCTAGTTATAATTATTGTAATTCTTCATTGTAAGTCTTCATTTTGACATACTGCTTCTTCCGTACATCTGTCAATACAGCCAGTGAAAGAAGAGCAAGCACTGATCGCGTAACAAATGTCAAATAAACACGATTACAATTACAAATAGACATTAAGGCCCCGGAATCTCTCTTATATACAGATATAAGAGAGATTCCGGGGCCTTAAAGAAAGAAAAAGAATGCCTCTGCCACAGGGCAGAGGCATTCTTTTTCTGTAAACTTGTCAGCAGTGTATTTTTTTAGATGATTCAGACCCCTACCAAATTACAGGGGGTGTGGTAAGGTGGCCATCGAAAGTCACAAAAAAGAAATCGGACTCACAAAAAGTATTGTTGATTATTAAAAATCTGAAAATAAAGGGTATAATCTTATCAGAATACATTTTGTTTGTATGTGTTATATGTTATATTATTGGCGAAAATGTCAAATCGTATCACATATCTTTCTCAGTCTATATAGAAATATTTGCGAGCCAGAGAGTGATGAATATTAATACTTAGATAAGTTTATATTGGCCTTTAATCTTTTTCCTTGAATCCGTCGTCTTCGAAGTTATTTTATTTTAAAACAAGATCCTGGTTTATATTGCAATATTTATTACTTACAAAAACCTCGACGGTGAAGGAAAACAACGTGAGGAAACGCGCAGGTCCCAGAATTAATTCTGAGGCGTGTGTAACAGACCCTGTCCGGCGATGGGCTCACACAACCTATCACGTTTAGGGGTTCAAAGAATATCTCGTGAGAAGTGGGTATATCTAGAAATGGAATACCTCTGCCTACACCCTCGGGGATAAAAGGCGCGAGATTTTTTGTAAAGAATCTCTCCAATAATTTTGCATATAATATAGGTAACAATTATTGTGCTCAGCTTAGAGATGGGTCATTTGCAGCATGTGAAAAAAAATTTTTTTTTTTATTAAATTTTATAAAAAAATAATTTCACTCCTTCGCCTTATCATTGCTGCACAGGTGAAATTTCACAAGTTTGAAAAATTAGCAGCTATTAAATAAAATGATTCAAAAACTGCAATCATACCCATGCCTAGTACAGGGGGCTTATAGCCTATTTATAACCTTAATCGCAATCGGTTTCATTTTGACTTACCTACATTGCTGATCGATTAAAAAATGTCAAATAAATTAGATTCCAATTATAAATCCTAAACTAATATTATAACTGCGAAAGGTTGCGAGGATGGATAGATGTTTGTTGCTCTCTCACGCAAAAACGACTGAACGGATTTTTATGAAACTTGACAGTAATATAGCTTATGAATCAGAATAACACATAGGCTACATTTAATCCCGGAACGTAGACGAAGTTACGGGAAAAAGCTAGTAGACTATAAGGCCTCAGTTTACGGGTGTACAAACAAACACAATAACAGTACCTTCAGTACATAGTGGCGGTAGTATGTGTGTCGTCCGGTCGCTTTCCCAAGTGTCGGGACTTGTTCCATGTCCTCCATTAGGCGAACAAGTTGGTTAAGCCCAGGAGACGTATTACTACGTTTTATTGCAGATGTAGAGGTCAGTTGGATACTATACCTTAAGTTATAGGTCTAGAAGTTATAATCAATTAGCGTAAGTAGGTATGGGCACACATATATTTTATTACCTTGTATTCTCACGGGAACGGGAACTACGCAGGTGAAACTCCGCAGAACCGCTAGTGACATAAGCCACAAAATCTGTTTATTTATTTATCACATAAGATAAGTCTAGTGTGATACGTCCTAATGGCAGCTTGCGTTCGTATACTAAACCGACGCTTGTAATCAATTTTTTGCATGAAAATGTATTCCTAATGCTGCTTTGTCTTATATTTCAATCTCTTTTATTTCATTTATTTCACTAATTTTATTTGACCGCGACTCGGCAAACGTAGTGTAGGACGCCCTCCGGCCAGATGGGATGACGATCTGCGAAAGGCTGCAGGCAGATGCTGGATGCGTGGAGCTGGAGACAGGGCGCTATGGCACTCATTAGGGGAGGCCTATGTGCAGCAGTGGGCAAATGTAGGCTGATGATGATGATTTCGCAAATAATTTCAAATACAATATCTTTTTGTCACCGTACTAATATTAGGATTGCATAAATCTTTGTTTATTTGTTATAATCGATTTAGAACCTGCTACAGGCATGTCTAAGTATCACACTGTAGGAGCTAATTAGAAAACGTAGTTAAAACCAGCAATTAGTGGGTAACGAGTAGGTGGTAAGGCTGTCAACTCTAGCGATAGGTACAATTTAGTTGAAGCTGCAACATAAAAAAATCCAGTTAAAAGAAGAAGGATTCCGTACACCACCAAAAAAAAAACACATTTATTGTGTGGAGAGTTCCTTAAATTTTTTACTTTTATTTATTTATTTATTTATTATTGTTTATTTGGGAAACAAACGTCTGCTCGTTTGCCCCCTTTTTTATCATAAAAAAAACAGTTATAATAACACAAATTAATCTAACATAAATAATAATGAATAGAACCAGTAAAGTTTCCACTATTATACAATACAAAGAGTGAACAGAATTATTTATATACCTATAAGTAGGTATACTACAATGTAAACAAAGTTGAAAACAAAAAGTAATACTGTTTTTTTGTGGTTTTAATTATTTGTTGCTATTGAGGGCACACCTAATGATAGTTACTGCCTTTGAACTTACCTTTCGGGGACCGGGGGTCAATTAGGACTCAAAGGACTCTTAATAAGACCCAACAACAAAAATTGGTTGGTTAATACACTAGAGTGCCAACCCTAAATCGGGTACATATCAGGCACCGTCTCAACTATGCGCTATTGCCGTGATTATGAGACGCATATCGCAATAGAGACAGCAGCTCGCGGCGTAATTGCATGTTCTTAGCGAAAATGTGGGAAATCCCATGCTCGGAATGTACCTAAGTCTGCCATCACCTCAAGTTTCCGGGAAAGCTGCCATATCGGATGTGCTATTCCCAAAGAGATTAAAATATAATAGGACACAGAGGGGGGCATCGGGAATATTTTCATACAAAACTTGGAAGCTCAATCGTCATGTCAGTTAATATGAACGGGAGCTGTCATTCGGTCGAAATCGTACTAGATTTATTCCACTTGTAGTTAATAACTTTTGGGCATCAAATTTTCCTCGTTTTGTCCCTATTATATTTTAATTATAATATTGTAATTTCTTTGGCTCTCCCGAATAACAGATGAAATTTCGGGCTTGTCTACGATTGACTCTATAATAGACGTCTTCATTGGAGAACGGTGTGATATTATAAAACGTAACTCGTAGGGATCTACACACGTTTTAGGACATCTTTTCTCGATTCAAATTAGTATCAGCAGTGATAGCCTTACGGTTAAAGAGCCCGCTTCTCGTGATGATAATTAGTGAGGTTTGGGTTCGAATCCTGGCATCATACCAATGTGTTTTTCAAAAATTTACGTAAACATTTATCAATAGCTCGACGGTGATGGAAAACATCTTGAGGAGACCCGCAGGTCTCAGGATTATTTCTGAGGCATGTGTAACAGACCCGGTTCGGCGATGGACTCACCACCTATTACGTTTAGGGGTCGAATATTGTCTTGAAAAGTAGGTATATCCAGAAGTGGAATACCTGTCGAAGGGAAGTGCGTGGACTTAGCAGTATAGCACACGACACCACGCTCACACCGAGCACGCAGAGAAAGATAACTGCGATAGATTAAAAATTTTATAATCTATTAGTGCTGACAAAAGATCGTCTAACTTGCGTTGGGCGTTCCCAACACCTCTGCCTATCCCCTAGGGGATAAAACCCGTGATCTTTTTTATTTTGTCCTGTATAACAGGTCGACTTAAAATATAGCTTTTTAAGTCCGTAAAAACCATAAAAACTCATGAGTCTCTCTGAGTGCATGGCATGTATGGGACGTGTTGAGTCTAATTACATAATGACTCTGCTTCAGCCAGCAATTACTTGGATTGTTTTGTCGTATTACAGTCTACAGACACTTTGTTATTTGACTAACTGTTATGCGTTTAAGAAAATTATGCTTAAGTGCGGCCTTAAATGTACTTTAAGTTGGTTGTCCGTCTGTAAACTTGAGTGGGTTTGTATTTCATGTGTGTTCTTCTTGTCAAGGGAAAAATACGGATGAGAAAAGTGTTGAGACATTATATCTTACAATCAATCTTGATTTTGAGACATAATGTTATAACCCAAGTTCCAGTGGGAATTTCTTTAAGTTTTTTCTTAGCGGATGTCAACACAATTTGAAACGGTAGTCATTTACCATCCATTTGTTTGCCCCCTTTTTTAGTATAAAAAAAGTTTATAGATTCGTTATTTAGTCAGTCAGATTTCTCTGTCATATTTATAAAATTAATTAGGTAAGGCTACTTACCTATATTGTGTACAATACAATACAATAACTCTTTATTGTACACCAAAAACAACACAATATGGATACCAAGTGACACAAATATTTTTTACATATTTATACAGTGATTTTATATCTGTTCACAAAAATTACCTTAATCGAGATATTTATTTTCATAAATATCTCGATTAAGGTAATTTTTCGAGATATTTAGGAAACCCGCAGGTCTCAGAATTAATTCTGAGATATGTGTAAACAGACCCGGTCCGGCGATGGGCTCACCACCTATCACGTTTAGGGGTCCAATATATCTCGTGAAATGTGGGTATATCCAGTAATGGAATACCTCTGCCTACCCCCTCGGGGATAAAAGGCATAAGATTATATTATTATTATTATATTTATGAAAATTTTATTCAATGTATGCAATTGTATTAATGGAAGTCCGCCTATTGAAAGTTATTGTAGCTATTTACCGCTTCAGAAGGTGTGTTAATGAGATGAAGGGCGCAAGAAACTAACACATTATTATTTTAAACAATCAATACTATACAAACTACAATGCTGTGTAACATATTAAAAAAAAATGTTTTCCTACTTTTAATAATTTAGACAAAATAAACACATTACATTACAAACTTAAGCTACATACATTGCACATTACAAAATAGCATGCAAAAATACCAATTTTACTGTAAGATAAAAAACCATCGGGTTCGAATCCGGGCATGTATGAATGAGTTTTTCAAAACTTACGTACATATTCATCACTAGCTCGACGGTGAAGGAAAACATCGTGAGGAAATCCGCAGGTCCCAGAATTAATTCTGAGGCATGTGTAAAAGACCCGGTCACCACTTATCACGTTTCGAGTCCAAAAGAATATCTCGTGAAAAGTCGGTATATCCAGAAATGGTATACTTCTGCCTACCAACTCGGAGATAAAAGGCGTGAGATTAATATTATTATAAAAACCCACATAGTTCATTTAAAACAAAAATACTTATTGACAAAAAAATATTGTTCAATTACATAAATAGGTCTAACCAGTTAGGTAGGTAAGCAGTGAAAGTGTGCTATGATGAGCTAGGGTCAGAGGTCTGGAAACAGCGAGACTGCAATGTTTGAAACCTAAATCAATTGTGCCTATTAATGAAAGGCGAGCTCTTTCAATTTCTTTTAAATTAATAAATACATACATGGTGACAATTCTCATATTCTTTTATAGTGTAGAAGCAAAAGGTAAATGTAAGGAATAATCTTTTCCCAACGTTCACACTAGTGTGACGACTTTCAGTGATAGTGCAAAAGTGAAGAATAGGAATAAAGTTTCTTATCCTTCACACTGATGTGACAGAATAATGTGAAGGTCAGTCTGGCGCGGATTATTTTAATCCAAAACTATGCAGAGCCTGTACTATGGGTAATAAACAACTGATAAACATGCTTAAATGAATATTAAACACCCAGACACGAAGCCAACAGAGATGTTCAAACAAAAGTGTCGGTCCCGAGCAGGAATCGAAACCGTGACCCCCGGCTCAGAAAGCAGGGAATTTCTTTCAAACATATTGCACTCCGGGAATCCGGGGCGGGTCGCTTGTACCTAAATCTTTCCCTGCAACATCTGACTGAATCCACCCACGTAATTATAAGGCATATTTTAATAATAAAAAATGTAATCATAAACTTGCAGCAACCTTAGTCCAACAAAGTTCGAGCAAAATACAGAAAAAAGGTTTTAATAATAAAGTATTCTTATCTTTTATAAATACAGGGATTTCCCGCCATATCATAAAAACCATGTTCTGATGGAATTAACAAACTATTTGAAAGGAGGAAAATACATCCTAGCCAGTTTTTTTTAAAATAAATAGGTATAACTAAATAAACATACACTTACAGCTATATCACTGCATCCCCGAAAGACAGAGGCCACAAACCTGGGACCTTACCTTATTGTCTAGTTATAATTATTGTAATTCTTCATTGTAAGTCTTCATTTTGACATACTGCTTCTTCCGTACATCTGTCAATACAGCCAGTGAAAGAAGAGCAAGCACTGATCGCGTAACAAATGTCAAATAAACACGATTACAATTACAAATAGACATTAAGGCCCCGGAATCTCTCTTATATACAGATATAAGAGAGATTCCGGGGCCTTAAAGAAAGAAAAAGAATGCCTCTGCCACAGGGCAGAGGCATTCTTTTTCTGTAAACTTGTCAGCAGTGTATTTTTTTAGATGATTCAGACCCCTACCAAATTACAGGGGGTGTGGTAAGGTGGCCATCGAAAGTCACAAAAAAGAAATCGGACTCACAAAAAGTATTGTTGATTATTAAAAATCTGAAAATAAAGGGTATAATCTTATCAGAATACATTTTGTTTGTATGTGTTATATGTTATATTATTGGCGAAAATGTCAAATCGTATCACATATCTTTCTCAGTCTATATAGAAATATTTGCGAGCCAGAGAGTGATGAATATTAATACTTAGATAAGTTTATATTGGCCTTTAATCTTTTTCCTTGAATCCGTCGTCTTCGAAGTTATTTTATTTTAAAACAAGATCCTGGTTTATATTGCAATATTTATTACTTACAAAAACCTCGACGGTGAAGGAAAACAACGTGAGGAAACGCGCAGGTCCCAGAATTAATTCTGAGGCGTGTGTAACAGACCCTGTCCGGCGATGGGCTCACACAACCTATCACGTTTAGGGGTTCAAAGAATATCTCGTGAGAAGTGGGTATATCTAGAAATGGAATACCTCTGCCTACACCCTCGGGGATAAAAGGCGCGAGATTTTTTGTAAAGAATCTCTCCAATAATTTTGCATATAATATAGGTAACAATTATTGTGCTCAGCTTAGAGATGGGTCATTTGCAGCATGTGAAAAAAAATTTTTTTTTTTATTAAATTTTATAAAAAAATAATTTCACTCCTTCGCCTTATCATTGCTGCACAGGTGAAATTTCACAAGTTTGAAAAATTAGCAGCTATTAAATAAAATGATTCAAAAACTGCAATCATACCCATGCCTAGTACAGGGGGCTTATAGCCTATTTATAACCTTAATCGCAATCGGTTTCATTTTGACTTACCTACATTGCTGATCGATTAAAAAATGTCAAATAAATTAGATTCCAATTATAAATCCTAAACTAATATTATAACTGCGAAAGGTTGCGAGGATGGATAGATGTTTGTTGCTCTCTCACGCAAAAACGACTGAACGGATTTTTATGAAACTTGACAGTAATATAGCTTATGAATCAGAATAACACATAGGCTACATTTAATCCCGGAACGTAGACGAAGTTACGGGAAAAAGCTAGTAGACTATAAGGCCTCAGTTTACGGGTGTACAAACAAACACAATAACAGTACCTTCAGTACATAGTGGCGGTAGTATGTGTGTCGTCCGGTCGCTTTCCCAAGTGTCGGGACTTGTTCCATGTCCTCCATTAGGCGAACAAGTTGGTTAAGCCCAGGAGACGTATTACTACGTTTTATTGCAGATGTAGAGGTCAGTTGGATACTATACCTTAAGTTATAGGTCTAGAAGTTATAATCAATTAGCGTAAGTAGGTATGGGCACACATATATTTTATTACCTTGTATTCTCACGGGAACGGGAACTACGCAGGTGAAACTCCGCAGAACCGCTAGTGACATAAGCCACAAAATCTGTTTATTTATTTATCACATAAGATAAGTCTAGTGTGATACGTCCTAATGGCAGCTTGCGTTCGTATACTAAACCGACGCTTGTAATCAATTTTTTGCATGAAAATGTATTCCTAATGCTGCTTTGTCTTATATTTCAATCTCTTTTATTTCATTTATTTCACTAATTTTATTTGACCGCGACTCGGCAAACGTAGTGTAGGACGCCCTCCGGCCAGATGGGATGACGATCTGCGAAAGGCTGCAGGCAGATGCTGGATGCGTGGAGCTGGAGACAGGGCGCTATGGCACTCATTAGGGGAGGCCTATGTGCAGCAGTGGGCAAATGTAGGCTGATGATGATGATTTCGCAAATAATTTCAAATACAATATCTTTTTGTCACCGTACTAATATTAGGATTGCATAAATCTTTGTTTATTTGTTATAATCGATTTAGAACCTGCTACAGGCATGTCTAAGTATCACACTGTAGGAGCTAATTAGAAAACGTAGTTAAAACCAGCAATTAGTGGGTAACGAGTAGGTGGTAAGGCTGTCAACTCTAGCGATAGGTACAATTTAGTTGAAGCTGCAACATAAAAAAATCCAGTTAAAAGAAGAAGGATTCCGTACACCACCAAAAAAAAAACACATTTATTGTGTGGAGAGTTCCTTAAATTTTTTACTTTTATTTATTTATTTATTTATTATTGTTTATTTGGGAAACAAACGTCTGCTCGTTTGCCCCCTTTTTTATCATAAAAAAAACAGTTATAATAACACAAATTAATCTAACATAAATAATAATGAATAGAACCAGTAAAGTTTCCACTATTATACAATACAAAGAGTGAACAGAATTATTTATATACCTATAAGTAGGTATACTACAATGTAAACAAAGTTGAAAACAAAAAGTAATACTGTTTTTTTGTGGTTTTAATTATTTGTTGCTATTGAGGGCACACCTAATGATAGTTACTGCCTTTGAACTTACCTTTCGGGGACCGGGGGTCAATTAGGACTCAAAGGACTCTTAATAAGACCCAACAACAAAAATTGGTTGGTTAATACACTAGAGTGCCAACCCTAAATCGGGTACATATCAGGCACCGTCTCAACTATGCGCTATTGCCGTGATTATGAGACGCATATCGCAATAGAGACAGCAGCTCGCGGCGTAATTGCATGTTCTTAGCGAAAATGTGGGAAATCCCATGCTCGGAATGTACCTAAGTCTGCCATCACCTCAAGTTTCCGGGAAAGCTGCCATATCGGATGTGCTATTCCCAAAGAGATTAAAATATAATAGGACACAGAGGGGGGCATCGGGAATATTTTCATACAAAACTTGGAAGCTCAATCGTCATGTCAGTTAATATGAACGGGAGCTGTCATTCGGTCGAAATCGTACTAGATTTATTCCACTTGTAGTTAATAACTTTTGGGCATCAAATTTTCCTCGTTTTGTCCCTATTATATTTTAATTATAATATTGTAATTTCTTTGGCTCTCCCGAATAACAGATGAAATTTCGGGCTTGTCTACGATTGACTCTATAATAGACGTCTTCATTGGAGAACGGTGTGATATTATAAAACGTAACTCGTAGGGATCTACACACGTTTTAGGACATCTTTTCTCGATTCAAATTAGTATCAGCAGTGATAGCCTTACGGTTAAAGAGCCCGCTTCTCGTGATGATAATTAGTGAGGTTTGGGTTCGAATCCTGGCATCATACCAATGTGTTTTTCAAAAATTTACGTAAACATTTATCAATAGCTCGACGGTGATGGAAAACATCTTGAGGAGACCCGCAGGTCTCAGGATTATTTCTGAGGCATGTGTAACAGACCCGGTTCGGCGATGGACTCACCACCTATTACGTTTAGGGGTCGAATATTGTCTTGAAAAGTAGGTATATCCAGAAGTGGAATACCTGTCGAAGGGAAGTGCGTGGACTTAGCAGTATAGCACACGACACCACGCTCACACCGCGCACGCAGAGAAAGATAACTGCGATAGATTAAAAAATTTATAATCTATTAGTGCTGACAAAAGATCGTCTAACTTGCGTTGGGCGTTCCCAACACCTCTGCCTATCCCCTAGGGGATAAAACCCGTGATCTTTTTTATTTTGTCCTGTATAACAGGTCGACTTAAAATATAGCTTTTTAAGTCCGTAAAAACCATAAAAACTCATGAGTCTCTCTGAGTGCATGGCATGTATGGGACGTGTTGAGTCTAATTACATAATGACTCTGCTTCAGCCAGCAATTACTTGGATTGTTTTGTCGTATTACAGTCTACAGACACTTTGTTATTTGACTAACTGTTATGCGTTTAAGAAAATTATGCTTAAGTGCGGCCTTAAATGTACTTTAAGTTGGTTGTCCGTCTGTAAACTTGAGTGGGTTTGTATTTCATGTGTGTTCTTCTTGTCAAGGGAAAAATACGGATGAGAAAAGTGTTGAGACATTATATCTTACAATCAATCTTGATTTTGAGACATAATGTTATAACCCAAGTTCCAGTTGGAATTTCTTTAAGTTTTTTCTTAGCGGATGTCAACACAATTTGAAACGGTAGTCATTTACCATCCATTTGTTTGCCCCCTTTTTTAGTATAAAAAAAGTTTATAGATTCGTTATTTAGTCAGTCAGATTTCTCTGTCATATTTATAAAATTAATTAGGTAAGGCTACTTACCTATATTGTGTACAATACAATACAATAACTCTTTATTGTACACCAAAAACAACACAATATGGATACCAAGTGACACAAATATTTTTTACATATTTATACAGTGATTTTATATCTGTTCACAAAAATTACCTTAATCGAGATATTTATTTTCATAAATATCTCGATTAAGGTAATTTTTCGAGATATTTAGAAAATCCGCAGGTCTCAGAATTAATTCTGAGATATGTGTAAACAGACCCGGTCCGGCGATGGGCTCACCACCTATCACGTTTAGGGGTCCAATATATCTCGTGAAATGTGGGTATATCCAGTAATGGAATACCTCTGCCTACCCCCTCGGGGATAAAAGGCATAAGATTATATTATTATTATTATATTTATGAAAATTTTATTCAATGTATGCAATTGTATTAATGGAAGTCCGCCTATTGAAAGTTATTGTAGCTATTTACCGCTTCAGAAGGTGTGTTAATGAGATGAAGGGCGCAAGAAACTAACACATTATTATTTTAAACAATCAATACTATACAAACTACAATGCTGTGTAACATATTAAAAAAAAATGTTTTCCTACTTTTAATAATTTAGACAAAATAAACACATTACATTACAAACTTAAGCTACATACATTGCACATTACAAAATAGCATGCAAAAATACCAATTTTACTGTAAGATAAAAAACCATCGGGTTCGAATCCGGGCATGTATGAATGAGTTTTTCAAAACTTACGTACATATTCATCACTAGCTCGACGGTGAAGGAAAACATCGTGAGGAAATCCGCAGGTCCCAGAATTAATTCTGAGGCATGTGTAAAAGACCCGGTCACCACTTATCACGTTTCGAGTCCAAAAGAATATCTCGTGAAAAGTCGGTATATCCAGAAATGGTATACTTCTGCCTACCAACTCGGAGATAAAAGGCGTGAGATTAATATTATTATAAAAACCCACATAGTTCATTTAAAACAAAAATACTTATTGACAAAAAAATATTGTTCAATTACATAAATAGGTCTAACCAGTTAGGTAGGTAAGCAGTGAAAGTGTGCTATGATGAGCTAGGGTCAGAGGTCTGGAAACAGCGAGACTGCAATGTTTGAAACCTAAATCAATTGTGCCTATTAATGAAAGGCGAGCTCTTTCAATTTCTTTTAAATTAATAAATACATACATGGTGACAATTCTCATATTCTTTTATAGTGTAGAAGCAAAAGGTAAATGTAAGGAATAATCTTTTCCCAACGTTCACACTAGTGTGACGACTTTCAGTGATAGTGCAAAAGTGAAGAATAGGAATAAAGTTTCTTATCCTTCACACTGATGTGACAGAATAATGTGAAGGTCAGTCTGGCGCGGATTATTTTAATCCAAAACTATGCAGAGCCTGTACTATGGGTAATAAACAACTGATAAACATGCTTAAATGAATATTAAACACCCAGACACGAAGCCAACAGAGATGTTCAAACAAAAGTGTCGGTCCCGAGCAGGAATCGAAACCGTGACCCCCGGCTCAGAAAGCAGGGAATTTCTTTCAAACATATTGCACTCCGGGAATCCGGGGCGGGTCGCTTGTACCTAAATCTTTCCCTGCAACATCTGACTGAATCCACCCACGTAATTATAAGGCATATTTTAATAATAAAAAATGTAATCATATACTTGCAGCAACCTTAGTCCGTATAAGGCGCTGAGCACACCCACGCTAGGTCGTTGACACATTGTCAACTCGCAACGCAATTGCTGATGAGTCCTCTGCTTAAGGAGTAGATGAATCAATAAAATAAATATATATTTAGTCAGCAATCATTAGCCATGAGATAAATTTGTTGAAGTTGTCTAAATACTATGTAATATAATGTCTAGATACTACCGGGCATCAGCCGGTATTTTTTTTAATTTGAATTAAGTACTTATACCTACAAGGATTTTGGAAACTTATGCCCATTTAAAAAAACATAATACTTATATGAAAACGTCAGTGTCAAAATGACGAGGACGTTGAATATGTAACTTTAAAAAAAACATTCCTAAAGATTATAAATTTACTACATAAATTCTTGAAAACGATTAATAAAAATTTCGTTGTGTGATTTGGGTACCTACCATTCGGAAAATGAAATTTTGTTCGACTTTTCCCAAATACAAAGCACCAATTGAAACAGCTGTCAGTAGCGTTATGTTAGGTGTTACAAATACCGGTTAGTAGGACCTACAACCAGCCTTTTATTGCTTGGCAAAAGAAGCTGTCCTTAAAATTAATATTCAACGGTACAAGTCATTACGAACGCAGTGCAGAGTTGCTGTGTGCCAATCGTTGCGAAAGCGCGTTACCAAATAGGTCACAGTTTGAATTTGGAACCTGTCATACATGTCATCGTAGCCTGTCTTATGTTACGTTTAATTCGTGCAAAAAATTATCTTTTACACAGAAAAAAAACACAGACCAACTGCAAGTCAGACTCGCACTCGAACACGTCTCTTGTATAGGTAGTTATTATTATAAAAAAAATATCCTTGTTATAGCGGTTATAGTAAAAACCAGTACACTATTCAAACACCAAAAGATCTGACTGCAGCAGTGAAAAGCTTTAAAATCATTACCATGTTTGTAGTGCAGTCGGGAAAAAGAGATATCTCTATAGAATCTAATTACACCTCGTTTATTAAAATGTATAAAATGTATGGCCTCCGTTCGCTATATTGTATTTTCTATGACGTCAGTCACCTATGTTCTCAAAATCTACGTCACTAATTCCACTACTACAGCAATTTAAATACATTCAATTTTGTTTGTTTTGTTTGACGCATTCATTCTTGGTTACGCTTTAACATCCGTGAGTGTCGCTTTTACTATCTACAGAACTCTTGTTTCCGAGTGTTTCGAAGCGATTTTGGATACTTTTAATTTCTTTTAAGTTCTCCATACCTATTTTCCAGCTTATTATCTAGTAGCCAAGAGCACGTGGAGCTTGACACATTGGACTTTGTAACGTTCTTATTACAATCGCCTTAGAGGTCAGACTCGTACTACAAGTGTAAAGTTTCATGTGATCTTGGCTGTACTTACGAAATATTATATTATTACAGAGATTATCTCCTTCAAATCACTCCACCCTTTTTTTTTTTTTAAATAATAGGCAAACCATTTGTCTGCCATCTCATCAGTAAAGTGTTGTATATTTTATGTTAACTAGCTCATATGTCTTAACTTAACTTATGTTTCGAGATAAATAAGTACCAACTCTATATACACTATCTATCCATCAACTTTCATCCAAATCTGTGCAGCTATTAGGAATTTATCAATTAAACAATTGAAAAAAAAAACTATCGTTCGCCTAATGTTGCCGGCGATGCCGACGTTGAATCCGTTCATCCCGTTCCCGTAGGTTTTAAAAAAATCCCTTCTTAGTACTTACTTACGTCATTTAAGGACCTTTGTGCAATTTTATGCTTCTAGATCCATCTGTTTCTGATTTAGAAGATAGAGTTTGTAAATATTTTTAATATAATCATAATAATGAGCAGTGATAGCCCTGACGGTTAAAGAGCCGGCCGAAAATCAGTGAGGCTCGGGTTCGAATGTACCAATGAGTTTTTCAAAAACTTACGTAGGTACATATTTATCACTAGCTCGACGGTGAAGGAAAACATCGTGAGGAAACCCGCAGGTCTCAGAATTAATTCTGAGACATGTGTAAATATGAGCAGTGATAGCCCGGACGGTTAAAGAGCCGGTCGAAAATCAGTGAGGCTCGGGTTCGAATCCTGGCATGTACCAATGAGTTTTTCAAAAACTTACGTACATATTTATCACTAGCTCGACGGTGAAGGAAAACATCGTGAGGAAACCCGCAGGTCTCAGAATTAATTCTGAGACATGTGTAAATAGACCCGGTCCGGCGATGGGCTCACCACCTATCACGTTTAGGGGTCATATGTATCTCGTGAAATGTGGGTATATCCAGTAATGGAATACCTCTGCCTACCCCCTCGGGGATGAAAGGCGTGAGATTATTTATTTATTTTTATTTTACATGTGTAAATAGACCCTGTCCGGCGATGGGCTCACCACCTATCACGTTTAGTGGTCCAATGTATCTCGTGAAATGTGGGTATATCCAGTAATGGAATACCTCTGCCTACCCCTTCGGGGATGAAAGGCGTGAAATTATATTATTATTATTATTTGTAATCATAATAATATAAAGTTTAATCAATGACACTTAAGCATAACAATTTGAAAATAGTTAAGCGCAGTCTCCACATCTCGTGCACTTTTGCTCTCGATAGAGATCTTGCAAGTGGGCCGCAAGTCGCAACTTTCTCGTCAATTTTTTGCGCGTTTTTCGGAAACACATTGTTAGAGACAATTTGTCACAGTTTTAATGAATGAAAATGAAAATTTAAATCGATAAATTGTAATTGGATTTCGGATTTAAGTGATTTAACAGTGTCAGAACCATTCTCTACAACTCCTTAAAACAGGTGAAATAATAAAATGTTGTTTTATTTCGGGTCTATGACACGGTGCCATCTTGTGTCATTCGGTAGAATTGAAATTTTATTCATTACCTACTTGTTAGTTCGGTGGTTGATTTAATTTATTTGAAAACAAGACATAATCTTTCAAAAACTTTTATTATTACATCCGGTAAGACCTAACCGTCAATAAAAACAAGACATAATCTTTCAAAAACTTTTATTATTACATCCGGTAAGACCTAACCGTCAATAAAAATACTTCAAGAACAATAAAAAAAATAGTGAAACGTACCGATAATTGTTATAGACAATAACCAGCGACCTTGTTTCGCACAAGCGCGATTCTTGCGTTACCGATCGCATCGCACGCAACTGCTAATTGGGGATTATGCGATTGGCGTCCGTGTGAACGCGGCCTAATGATTTCACTCAGTGAAAACTGGGACTCGTTACGTGGTAAAATAAAAAGCCTCAACTTAGCGAGTAGGTACCTTAATGGCGTCCAGGAGTGCGATTTTTGAATCTCACTGGTGATATCAAAATCACCGGTGACTAAAATTATCACCGATGACTTTTATGTCACCATTTTCCAAAAGCCGTATTTTTGAAAGTCACACGCTGTTTCCAATAAATCGTCGCAATCACAAAATATCACGATCGAGCCCCGCTGCAAATTCTTCCGAAAAACATACTTTGGCACTTTTAGCAGGTGTCACATACGTCAACTGTCAAAAACAATCGCATGGTGATTTCAATTACGAGTGGGTGGGCACTCGTAAATCGATATAGGTATGACAAATGTAAGTCACCGATGAGTTTCAAAAATACGAACTTTCGGAAATCACTCACATCGGTGAGAATTAGTGACTTGGTGAGATTCAAAAATCGACCCCCAGGGATGGGTTTGATAGCTACTTTTAAATAATTTTCTTTTGATGAAATTACTTTTTATGTACCTGATTTCACCTGTCAAACTTTACTACAGGAGAAGCGACCGTCTTCTCAACCATACACGCTGAAGTGGTGGAGTTGAAATGACTTTGACTTTGAATAAAACATTTGGACTTTTGTGTAACAACAGGGTCTAAAATATATACTGGTTGAAGTCCGTTTGCATTAGAGGTACAGTAATAATAAGTCGTTTTGATTTGAGGCATTTTGCTTTGTAGGTGTTTAAAATGTGAGTTATTTTGCGACTAAGTCCTATAGCGGTGTAGGCGTAATCCTTCAAAGTCATTTCGCGGCGTAGGCATTGTGATCAAAAAGGGTAGAAAGTGGGTTTCCAGAATATATATAATTTTGATTTATATCTGAAGAAACAAATCTACCAGCACTTCCTAAAAACAAAGTAAACGCCTTTGCGAAATAAATAAAAAAGTAATAAGTACTTACCTACGTAAGAAAAAAAGTTCGTTGCTGAAGCTCTGGGACAAACCGGCAGATATGACGGTCTTTTGCGTTGTCTACAGCAAGCCTATTCACGGACGCTCGATACCGTTTCCGTTCGATTCAGATCGAGTGAAAATTTTTCCGAATCCTTATGTCACATATGACATTAGTTTTCGACACCAACATCAGCCCAATTCGAAAGTGTTCGACAGATGATACCATTTCCGTCCGATTCAGACCGAGTGAAAAATTTTCCGAATCCTTATGTCACATATGACATTAGTTTTCGACACCAACATCAGCCTAATTCGAAAGTGTTCGACAGATTGTCCGATTCAGAGTCGAATATTAAATATCGAAGCTCCGTGAATACGCCTGCTGAACCCTAAGAATTCCAAGTACAATTATTTTATTTACATCCTCAATAAAAACGAAATTCAAATTAATTGTAGCGAAATATGTTATGCAGTTAACAAAACAAAGTCAATGTCAGACGCAATCTACTTCCGAAATCAGTAAAGCAGTGTTGTATAAGTGTTACTATTGTTATCCTACTTTATATAACCGCGAAAGTTTGTATGGATGTATGGATGGATGTGTATTCCTCTTTCACGCAAAAACTACTGAACGGATTTTGATGAAACTTTACAATGATATAGCTTATTTTATTATTCATCAGAATAACACATAGGCTATATTTTATCCCCGTATTCCCACGGGAACGGGAACTACGAGGGTGAAACCGCGAGGCGCAGCTAGTATTTAATACTAGTGACAGTCCTCAAGTTTGTTCCCTGACACTGCTTCCACTACCACTCCATAAGTAGGTGGGGTAAAACACCCAATTATTGACACTGTAGTTCACCGTACCAATCAATTGACACCCCAACTGATTTATTTAAAATTAACGATGCACAATTATATTAGAATAATTAGATAAAACCATCGTGTTTATTTCATTCTTCTTAATTTAATAGTGTATTCGTTTATTTTGAACTAGCGACACGCCCTGGCTTCGCACGGGTGCAATTCTAACTCTAAAACCTTCCTTTTGAATCACTATATATTAAAAAAAACCGCATCAAAATCCGTTGCGTAGTTTTAAAGATTTAAGCTTACAAAGAGACATAGGGATATGGAGACAGAGAAAGCGACTTTGTTTTATACTATGTAGTGATAAAACTGTTGGGGTGTCAATTAATTGGTGGGGTGTCAACAATAGGGTGTTTTACTCTACTAGTTAACTAGTGCAATAAAAGATCACCAATATTTGTCTAACCAATTTCTTTTTTCATCAGGAAAGCATCTTGTGTTCTCCACGGACCCGGAGTCGGTGAAGGATGAATTCGCGTTCGACAACCCTGGCTTCAGGCAAGAAGAACGCGGGTGGCAGCACGACGCGCCAACCCTACCCCTAGGGGGGAAACCACACGCTTTGCACGCCGAGTTCACTCGTCCCGACCAGAGTAAAGACGACTCACACTTACAGGTAATTGTTTTCCTCAAACTTAAGGGCCGAAGCAAAACAAACACACACACATACTTTATATTTCTTATCATCTATTAATGTAAACATACTATACACTCGGTAAGATTCAGGTATGTGCTGTACACCAGTTACACCACACTGTACACATAATATTTAGTTCTATTTATAGTTTAGGTATTACCTACAATTTAGACGAAGAACACTGACAGGCGTTCCCCTCTGCCAAAAAAAAAAGTTTCGGTCAATGATCATACCTGTTATATACAACTAGTTTTTTTTGAGTTCACGGAGTGCTCGGATTGGTGAATGTATTTGTGTTTATCTAGTTCAAGCTAGTGTTTAATTGTTTTGTGTGACTTTTTTTGCAAAGAAACTAGTGCGCGTGCCGTCTCCTGTTGGTTTAATACTCAAAGGCTCCAACCCTTCATGTTATTCTTAGCCTTACATTAGCTATAGCCGTGCCACAGGTACCTGTGGTTATTTAAGTTAATAAGTAAATTTTAGCTTGAAAGTCAGGGTACCTTAGTTTAGGCAATGTTTTTGTAAAATGTACCTAATTAAGTGATAATAATAAGCAGTGATAGCCCGAACGGTTAAAGAGCCGGCCGAAAATCAGTGAAGCTCGTGTTCGAATCCTGGCATGTACCAATGAGTTTTTCAAAAACTTACGTACATATGTATCACTAGCTCGACGGTGAAGGAAAACTCTCAAGTCTCAGAATTAATTCTGAGACATGTGTAAACAGACCCGGTCCGGCGATGGGCTCACCACCTATCTCGTTTAGGGGTCCAATATATCTCGTGAAATGTTGGTATATACAGTAATGGAATACCTCTGCCTACGCCCTCGGGGATAAAAGGCGTGAGATTATATTATTATATTATTTACCTAATTAAGTATTCTTGATAATGTTGTTTTATATTTTAGTTAAAACTCACAAGTACAATACTTACATGTAGCCCATGTGGGTTGGCAAATGTAATGCATTAAGAAAATGACAAAGCATGAGATAAAAAAGTGAGAGGCAAGGAATGGTAGATAGCTGTGTGAAAAGTGGCAAACAAAGTTTAAAAACGATTTAAAGCTAAGTTTATTCAGTCCTTCTACTCTTCCATCTCACTTTATTCCTTTTCTTACTCTTATTCAAACGATTTGAGACATTTATGAGACAAAATGCCCTCATTTGATCTCCTACGTGCTTCTACGCCGTAAATTTGCCGAACTATCACTCGCCAGACGTTTATTGTCGGATTATCGTACAGTGAACCACACGCGATAGGCAACAATAAGCCTAATAAGATTATTTAGCTAATGACGCTATTCAACGTAAGTACCTTAATCCGTTGGTCCCGGTTTTCGTTGTTTACGAACAATAGTACCCACGCTTGAAAAATTCTAAAATTTAGGTGACCAATGGGCTGGACTCTGCGTAACAGCGACTAAACTTATTTTAGTTTAGTCCTGTCATTTTCTTTTTCCTAGAAAAGAAAAGAGACGAGAGATATTGAGTCCTGTCAAATTAAAATAAGTCCTGATAACTAAGGCGTGTTTAGCAGTTTTAGCGACGATGTAAAAAGGTCATGGATAAAAGTGACAGATAAACACGTTAATAACGTTCAAATTAGTTGGTTTTTACATGTTTGACATAACTCTTCAATCTATGGTTTGTTTCTGTCCTTTTTCTTTCGTATTCTATGGAGAAGGATAGGCTAACTTAAAATTAGGAATTTTAACTGGTCTGCAGAATCGAGTCCAATAATAGCCTAACACTATCTCTAATTCCGCAGTGGGCTCGCGTGCGAGATTAAGGCAAATACTTCCTCATGCGTGAAGAAGGACCCTTACCCAGCTTTGGGCTGTTACGGGTTGATGATGAAATAAATCGTATTACGTAATTAGTAATTAGAACCGATTAGTGGCGCCGTTGTCTATGGTATTTGTATAATATATTTTATAGATTATCTCTTTTTCTTTTTGCAATACTAAAGCACGGAGTCAACAAAGATAGATACCTTATGTATTATGCACATTAAGGTGGTTTCAGGCGCCAAAGGGGCAGACCACTTAAAACTGAATTAGTTTTAACCTGACCCTCCTTTGAGATACCATAGCGTGATAAAGATGATACATGCCATGATTCCATCCATCAATTACATTTTACACTAATATGACAGAAATGTCACGTTACATAACACGTTGCAAGTTTCTTCCGTAATAAAACGGTTGTTTAGACAGCAATCGTTAGATGACTCGAAATTATAGGTTTCGTAACAACGTGCACAATGCACATCTCTCTAAAATAACGTGACTTTACATTGTACGTTTCTAAACTGAAAACGGAGTTTATTATTGTTAAATGTTCCAATATTTTTTGGAGTTCCGTCTAGATATATTCACTTATAAACACTTACATAACCAGTCACATAGGTAGGTTCGTTTTGCAAAACGTCAGTGAAATGTTGTCCACTTAAACATATAGGTACGGTACTATATGCCCCTTTTCACACGTACCGGTTTCCGCCGGTCCGGCGGTCCGGTCCGGCAGCGAAATGTATGGCCGATTGCCCGGTTGCCCGCCGGTAGATACCTACGTACGAAAGCGACCGTACATGGCCATATACTTCGCCGCCCGCCGGAACGGCAGAAACCGGTACGTGTGAAAAGAGGCTATACGGTTAGGTATATGAACTCTAAGCCCCTTTTCACACGTACCGGTTACCGGGTAGCCGGCGGTTGGCGAAGTATATGGCCATGTACGTTCGCTTTCATACGTACCGGCGGACAACCGGGCAATCGGCCATACATTTTGCCGCCAGGTAGCCGGCGCCGGCCCGGTGGAAACCGGTACGTGTGAAAAGGGACTAAAACTGCACTCAAATCTTCGACACATTTGCAAACAATGTTTTTTCCGCTATTTTTGAGGCGTTGATTGTATCTAGGTAGTTTTATATTAGTGATCAAAAGGTTCCGTAAAATAAACAGTAAAAAAACGACTATGGTTTTCTCATGGATGCCGTTGTCAGAACTGGACGAAATTAAATAAATGGGACCAATCTGGAAGCAATCAAATAAAAAAACCGGCCAAGTGCGAGTCGGACTCGCGCACCGAGGGTTCCGTACAACCTTGCAAATTTATGGTTTTCGTAATTTTTCCTTTATCTATGCTATAAGACGTTGCTTCGTACCAAATTTCAAGATTCTGAGTTCACGGGAAGCACCCTGTAGGTTTTGATTCCCTTGCAAGTGTCAAAAATTTGCGGCATAAACGGCTGTATCTTTTGATTGCGTTGGCTTAGAAGTTTGATTTTTTCACAGCTTCAAGGGACAGTAGACCTGAGTAATTGATATAAATTTCAGCTTCATACCTCCACGCGTTCCTGAGAAAAAGGGTCTTGACAGACGGACGGACAGACGGACAACAAAGTGATCCTATAAGGGTTCCGTTTTTTCCTTTTGAGGTACGGAACCCTAAAAAAGAATCATCCAAATCGGTTCACCCAGTCAAAAGTTCTGAGGTAACAAACAAAAAAAACAGACGAATTGATAACCTCCTCCTTTTTGAAGTCGGTTAAAAAGATTAAATCTCCGTAATATCAGTATGCATGTCTCAGTCTAACTAGATACTTACATAGGTACGACTTGAAAGACCCAGCTTTATTAGTATCGTTTAGTAGGTAACCCTCTCCTAGCCTATTCTAGTTCCTCACCCATCTCAACATTCTCATCTCAGCTGCATGCAGTCTCCATCCTACTAATATTATAAACGTCAAAGTTAGAAAGGATGGATGTATGGTTGTTTGTTGCCATTTAACACAAAAAATACTAAACGGATTTTGATAAAACTTTACTTTTAGGTTACTTGTAAGCCCGAAATGAAGAAATATACTTACCTATTAAGTATATAATCTTACGATACAAAATTACGTATTCAAATATCAACAAAAGCAAGTTCAAAACCTCCAAATTGCTGTTACTCGTACCACAGACCAGTTCGTACGTAGTAATAAGACAGTAATTTAGAAAAATATTGAGAAAGAATTTGAAAATACCTTCCTTAGGGTCCACCGACCCTGTGATTACCATAACATTCCTCGATTCCTTCGTTAAACCGGATCGAAGTGGTTCTATCTGGTTCAAACTAATGTTCGGTTCACATATTATATTCGTTTACTGCTTTCGAGTTGCGGCGTTGTTCGAGTAAATCCGGTTTTTTTCCAATCCCGCTTTCAATTTCATTTTTCCCGTTCCCTTGGGATATTTTTTCCGTTCTCTTTTATAATCAGGTATAATTCACAGATTCCGTTCAGTTTTCTTCTGAAAGTTTCGCGTCTGTTCTGTACGTACAGTTTCAAGTTCAACCGAGGGGAACTAAGTAATTTTTTTTACCGAAATCGGGACAAAACAGTACCTACTGCAGCGTTCCGCTGCGGTTTTCAACCTTATCTTCATCCTCTTTTATCATTTCGTCTTTAATCATCCTCATTTCGCTTTTAATTCTCGCCTTCTATTTTCAAAATTTCACCGTTTCGTTTTTAATCATCCTCAATTTGCTTTTAATCATCTTGACTTTCTATTTTCAAAATTCCGTCGTCCGTTTCTGTTCCCGTTCCTGTCAAAGTATTCATTCCTAGTCTAGAGTTCTCGAAGAACAGGTCTGCAACGAAGAAAGCACCCTAATTGTTATAGTTCCACCTATCATGGCAGTATAAAGTTTCCCCAGAACGCAAGAGTTGCGTTGGATGTGTTTCTACAAACCTTTCTGCGGCACGCCTAGTGTCCTTTTCATTTGGTAAGTTATTTTCACATATTACTGACCTCCGCACCTTTCCCTAGCGTTATTCCCTATTGGTGCCACGCTGTGGATGTGCCCTAATCATCGGCCCCTCTTCCACAGCATGTTCCCCCAATAGCGGGCTCACCCCTGGGAGCCTCAGCTCACCCCTGGGAGCCTCAGCTCACCTCTGGGAGCCTCAATTCACCCCTGGGAGCTTCATCCCAGCCCTTACCAGCCTCTTCTATGCGAGGATCCATCCTCCAGGTCGGCAAGCTCACCATCGCGATCGAGAGCCCCGCCACGCAGTTCGCTAAGGGATATCGTCGATCAAGACAGCTCTTCCACCGCATTTGAAGATCCGCAAGTCTGACACCAAATGGCATCATTGTAGTTAAAAGACCCCAATCCCCAAATTTACCTAAACCCAAAATCTCATGTTCAGGGAAATCTTCGACTAAGGATTATTACGTTTAGCCGACAGTCTTAAACCTTTAATCAAGAACTAAAACACCTATTTCCTATAACACACGGTACCGTACGTTGAGGCGTAGGATGTCCCATTAATTTTATATTAGCGGCTCTTAGTCTCTAGATCCACCTTTCTAAAAGCCCAGGTTTAACTTTTCCTTTTCCTTACAATTGACTTCCCAAGAACCTTAGTAGGAGTAGGAACATATATTTCTATTCGTTTACCGTGTTTTTAGGCTTTCCGTTTGTTACCAATAAATTCTATCCTATAAAACACGGTGACTTTTTATTTATAAAAATCCTAACCCCGGTTAGGCGGTCATCCTGAGTTCCTCCTCTGGATGGTCTAATCGCGCGTGACAGCTTCCCCGGCTGAAGCGCATGATGCAATGGCGCCCGGATAAAAATAAGGTAAATCTTTTATAATATACTAGTGATATACTTTTATCCTTTTTCTCTTATCTTGTCGGTGGGTTACGCTACCAGTAGCTCCACTAATTTTATTACTATATTTTTCCTTTGTTCTAGAAAACAGCTATCTACGGATTAAACCTGAGCTGAAGAAGCCCAGAATATCGTAAACTCTCGAATAAATATTGAAGACTTCTGACGTTTGACATTCGACGTCAACTGGTTGAAAAACATTCTTCCAAGGATCCTTCCAAAAGGTCGTACTACAAAACAAACATTTGGAATGTATATTCACAGTTTATACGTTCAAACAATAACAATTAATAAAGTTATTCGTTAGGTTGTTTTATTTGCCTATGCTATTTCTTCAAACGTCCAATCCTAAACGTTAAACGAAAGGTTGTTTGCCTAACAAATTTTGACTTCCAGCATTTAAGTTTGAAGAAGTTAAATCTCGTTTTTTTTCTTTTATCGAATAACTCCAGTCGCTTTTATTCTAGGAATTTTATCGATTTTTAATGACAGTCGGTTCACAATTCTTAATCCATTATTCTTTATTTTACTTTTACATGGTGAATAGGTTGTTACATTTTAGGCGCTTGCTGTCCACAAAGACGCGAGTGTTAATGCGTTTGGACACGATAATAAACGCCATTTTTATTTCAGCATCTTGGTAGATTTCTTCTAGCTTTTTTTATTTTCTTCCACCTAGGACAGGAATAAGATAAGTTATTTGCCTAATTCCAAGGTTCCTCAGCGATCATTTTGGTTACTTTCCATTTCTTCAGGTTTCGGAGTGACATTTATGCACTAAGTTATTCTTCTTCTATGGTCAGTTCGTTCACGTGGAAGTAAATAGAACTAACACACATTTTGCAATATTTATTTCACCATTTATATTGAATTATATTTATTTCACCATTTATAGTGAAATAACCACTACGCCATACCAAAGACTGAATAGCAATTTCGGTTGATTTAGTAACGACGTACGGAATCAATTAGTAAAAGGTCTACGTTACTATAGGACTCACTTATTTTCGAAAACATTAGCGTCATCGTAGTTTTATCGATTCGACAGTTTATTGTGTAATTTATTACACAATTTTTTGGAATTTTGTCCATTTTTTCTTCACAATCGACATAATTGACATGACAGGTTTGCTTTTCTAGATTATCAACTTTCGACGTTCGAATAAAGGAGTTTTTTATCATTTCCCATTGATACTATAAAAGTGTCTCTTTTAAATTAGGTTTGCTTTGTACTGAAAGCTACCAAAAAGGCCCGATATCTTTTTCACACGGAGTTTAATACTATTGTCTACTTATTATTCTCTTATGACGTCACAGAAATCCTCAACTAATGCGAAGTCTGTAAATCTTTCAAAATTTCTAATACACAGCCCCGTGGCCAAATGCTTTACCCTAAACCAGTTTCGGCCCCCCTTCAAATGCTATCAATAGATCTTATCGGTCCTCTTCCCTTGGCTTATCATGGCTTTAAATATATTCTCTCAATAGTCGACGTTTTCTCAAAATACGTTTGGCTGTTTAGCCTTACAAAGATCGACGCTAAATCTATTTGCGTCCTTTTGGAAAAAGAAATATTTTTAAACTTCGGAGTCCCCCACAGCATTTTATGCGACAACGCAACTGTATTCAGAAGTAATTATTTCAACAATTTTCTAATAAGATTTAATTCCCAACCCTTTTTTACCCCATATTATTCCCCACAAGCCAATACAGTAGAACGATATAATCAAAGTATCGTGATTTGTTTGAGCATTTTAGTCGGTGAAAACCAAGACAATGGGCCCGTTTATTACCCAAAGTCAAACTTTACCTTAATTCTTGTATTAATCTCGCCACTTCGTTTTCTCCAAATTTTCTAATGTTCGGAAGAGACGTAGTCCTAGATACAAGGCATGGACACAACCAGACTCAATGCAACAATTTGGCAGAAAGTCGGGATTCCCATGCTGCGAACCTAGCATCTTTGGACGAAGTCTACGCCAAAGTGGCAGATAATCTATCATTGTCTTTCTTACGTAATTCTAGATATTATAATAAAAATAGACGCCAGGTCATATTAAATGTAGGCGATATCGTTTGGAGGCGTAATTTTTCACGTTCTTCTGGAGCTGACTACGTTTCCAGCAAGTTCGCTCCTCGTTTTATCAAAACAAGAGTTCGTAGGGTACTTTCTTCCCAGGTATATGAGTTAGAAGATTGCGATTCGCTCCATATAGGTACATACCACATCAAAGACATTTTAAAATAATGTTTTTGGGTCGTTTTAGGGTGGGTCCGTGTCCACACAGACCGAGTACCACTCTCTTACGTGTTAGCACGATTTCAGTGTTCACTTCATTAGTTAATTGCAGAAGTTAACACCCTTTATAAAACCTACTTTTTAGAGCCTAATTAGCCATACAAATTTTTTTTGGCTAGACTTACTCCTTGACTATGACCTTTTTACATAGCCGAGTTTTAAAATATTTTTTTGCGCCCAATTTTTGCGAACTTTTGCTTTTGACGTCTGACATTTTTTAAAGGTCGTCGCCCATCTTCCGACATTAAGGTCGATACTCACTAGACTGACTGTTCCTCATATGGACTTCAGTTAATTTTTTATCCCCAAGGATAATTTATTTTATTCTTTCAAATCCCAACCCACCGGGTTAGGTATATTGAGCATAAAGACATTGTACTTACGAGCCATTTGTCCCTCTATACGCTCAGCCCTACAGACGGCAAATTTTTGCGAACCGTGCGTTTCGCGAGATTACCATTTTGCAAATCGAGCATTTCGCGAGACGTACATTTCGCGAATCGTGCCTTTCTGCGACTTGTTCCTTTCGCAAACGCTTCCTTTTGGGTAAAGTGTACTTTGCGAGAACATCGTCCCCTAGGAATCTTTTTAATTCATTCTCAATGAATGCAATTAAATTTATAAAGCCTTTGCGCTTTCGCACTCGGCGATCAACCTAGCTTATTGTAGTTAAGTTATTTATGATAGTTTAAATATAATGTAACATATTTAGGGATTGTGTTGAAACGTTAGACTAGTCGCCATCGTGCATATAATAGACCACTCGATTGGAACCATCGTTCTCGTTGGTCGAATTACTTGTTAGTCTACGTTAACCATTAGGTTATGTTAGTTTTAGGTCCCTTATTAATAACTCTTTAAGCCCGGGCTAATTTAGTTTAACTCTTGGTTAATTTTAACTTAATGCTAATTTAGTTTAACTCTTGGTTAATTTTAACTTAATGCTAATTTAGTTTAACTCTTGGTTAATTTTAACTTAATGCTAATTTAGTATAACTCTTGGTTAATTTTAACTTAATGCTAATTTAGCTTAACTTCCCATTAATTTTAACTAAACTCTAATTTAACTTAACATCTTATTAATCTTAACTTAATGTTAATTTACCTTGACTCCTAACTATATTATTTCGACTTGATGCTAATTTTTAGCAACTCGTTGATTAGGATTTAAGATTTTCATTACTTATCATTTCACATTGGACCTCAGGTGCATGCAACCGTCTGCAGTCTCAACACCTTCGCGTCGGTCTGAGAGTTCCAAACGCCCATTTTACTCCTTGGCCGGTTGATGGTTAGCCATGGCATCACATTGTTAATCATTCCACTCGTCAACTGCTGTGGCGTTTCACCACTTTAGATTGTCATCCTTTTTATCTACTCTCCTTCATCTACCTTTTCTTTACACCGGCCTACCCCTTTTTGTGTCGTTTGAGGGTACTGCAGCGTTCCGCTGCGGTTTTCAACCTTATCTTCATCCTCTTTTATCATTTCGTCTTTAATCATCCTCATTTCGCTTTTAATTCTCGCCTTCTATTTTCAAAATTTCACCGTTTCGTTTTTAATCATCCCCAATTTGCTTTTAATCATCTTGACTTTCTATTTTCAAAATTCCGTCGTCCGTTTCTGTTCCCGTTCCTGTCAAAGTATTCATTCCTACTCTAGAGTTCTTGAAGAACAGGTCTGCAACGAAGAAAGCACCCTAATTTTTATAGTTCCACCTATCATGGCAGTATAAAGTTTCCCCAGAACGCAAGAGTTGCGTTGGATGTGTTTCTACAAACCTTTCTGCGGCACGCCTAGTGTCCTTTTCATTTGGTAAGTTATTTTCACATATTACTGACCTCCGCACCTTTCCCTAGCGTTATTCTCTATTGGTGCCACGCTGTGGATGTGCCCTAATCATCGGCCTCTCTTCCACAGCATGTTCCCCCAATAGCGGGTTCACCCCTGGGAGCCTCAGCTCACCCCTGGGAGCCTCAGCTCACCTCTGGGAGCCTCAATTCACCCCTGGGAGCCTCATCCCAGCCCTTACCAGCCTCTTCTATGCGAGGATCCATCCTCCGGGTCGGCAAGCTCACCATCGCGATCGAGAGCCCCGCCACGCAGTTCGCTAAGGGATATCGTCGATCAAGACAGCTCTTCCACCGCATTTGAAGATCCGCAAGTCTGACACCAAATGGCATCATTGTAGTTAAAAGACCCCAATCCCCAAATTTACCTAAACCCAAAATCTCATGTTCAGGGAAATCTTCGACTAAGGATTATTACGTTTAGCCGACAGTCTTAAACCTTTAATCAAGAACTAAAACACCTATTTCCTATAACACACGGTACCGTACGTTGAGGCGTAGGATGTCCCATTAATTTTATATTAGCGGCTCTTAGTCTCTAGATCCACCTATCTAAAAGCCCAGGTTTAACTTTTCCTTTTCCTTACAATTGACTTCCCAAGAACCTTAGTAGGAGTAGGAACATATATTTCTATTCGTTTACCGTGTTTTTAGGCTTTCCGTTTGTTACCAATAAATTCTATCCTATAAAACACGTTGACTTTTTATTTATAAAAATCCTAACCCCGGTTAGGCGGTCATCCTGAGTTCCTCCTCTGGATGGTCTAATCGCGCGTGACAGCTTCCCCGGCTGAAGCGCATGATGCACTACCTAATAAATAAACAGTAGTTTAATATGTCCCAAAATTTTATGAGGTGGAAAATACTGAAAAAAAAACATTCCAAAAAAAAACTCAGGCCTTTCATCCCCGAGGGGGTAGGCAGAGGTATTCCATTACTGGATACATTTCACGAGATACATTGGACCCCTGAACGTGATAGGGTGAGCCCATCGCCGGACCGGGTCTATTTGACACATATCTCAGAATTAATTCTGAGACCTGCGGGTTTCCTCACGATGTTTTCCTTCACCGTCGAGCTAGTGATAAATATGTACGTAAGTTTTTGAAAAATTCATTGGTACATGCCAGGATTCGAACCCGAGCCTCACTGATTTTCGGCCGGCTCTTTAACCGTAAAGGCTATCACTGCTCTGCAAATACTGAACAAAATTAAAATTTATTGGAAATCACTTTTAACAAACATCTATTTGAATTTAATCTGTTGTGTTGTTTTTGAGATATGAGATATTTTGAGTTTTGAGTTTACCGAAAATAACATTGTAGTTTATTCAGATCATTCACTATGCGTGGTCACTGGTCCGACATACACACACACTTGGCCGGTTTTTCCTATCGCCTGCATTTTTATAATGTATACCAATAAAACTTACTAGTCAACTCCACCATTGCGTAATTGCCCTGCTAGAAAGAGACAGCCTTTACCTGTTAACTATGCCATAGCGAATGGACACTGCTTTACATAGCAATGGAGATCAATTTGCTTTTAGTTATCATTGGAATGTGGTTCGGAATCGACTTGCTTTATTGTGCTAGGTCTGGCCAACCACAAAGCTGTGCAAGTTAAGCAATGAGATTTAAAAATACCTAAAGCTTAGTACCTACATTCGCCTTTTAAAAAAAACATATAAGTACATAAGTATAAAATGGCATATTATATGTAACAATACTTAAATACCCGGTCCGGCGATAGGCTCACGTCCTGTCACGTTTAGAGGTCCAAAAACTAAATTATTTAACTCGTTTTTTTTAATATTCCATTCCTGGAAATGCCCAGTGCGAACAAACAAGGGAAAAGTACTAGGTACAGAATATCTCGGTCTCGTCTATCTACACCCTCGGGTCTAAAACCGTGAGCATAATAATAATAATAATAATAATCTCACGCCTTTCATCCCCGAGGGGGTAGGCAGAGGTATTCTATTACTGGATATACCCATATTTCACGAGATACATTGGACCCCTAAACGTGAGCATATATTTTATATTATGAGTATTTGAATGACAGTGATGTTGGTGTAATTTTTCTCTAGCACAGCACTCAAAAACATGACCATGTAACTTGTAGTTTGTATTGTACTGATTTATCAAATATTTTAATTGGTTTCGCTACTGCAACCTCCAAAGCTGTTTCTGGTTTGTTAGACTAAGGTGCTGTGTTAGTCGATACCAATTCGATGTAAGTGGACTCTGGCTTCGTCTCTACGCGTGACCGGTGACGTCACGAAGAAAGAACTGTCAACAATTTTGCGAAATCGGGCTGTCGGAGCTATGCTGTGCTGTGGCGCCTATAGTTAATTGTATTTAAATGTTTTCCCGAGTATACATCTAAGTCTGTAAAATAAACTATAATTCAGTCATTGTCAAATTAACCATCTAATAGTAGATGAAACTGCACTGCTCAGTACCCACTTTACAACACTTTGCACAATTTAGTTTTAAAGCTAAGATAAGGAAATAAAACAATACAATCTGGCTCTTATCTCGGATCGATGATTTCATGTCTCAACAAACACCTACTTAAGCCATGACATCACCCCGTGATGCCCGGACACTCCAAGGTGGCTTGATCCGTGTGAACACAACTAGTGACTACGTTGAAAGACCTTCGGCTTGATGTAGACGCGAGAAGTAACCTTAAAGGTTTATAGTCACGTTGCGACTGCGCGATTTGCGATTGACAACGTTGTGCGCTTAAATTGCGCAGATGCGTAAAAAATTAAAAAAAGAGGTACTTACTTGCTTTACTCTGGGTGGTATATATTTTTCAAAGTAAATATAGAGGTCATATTTTTGCTTATTATTTTCTGATATTGCCAAATTAATGTCAAGGTGTAAATAAAAAGATATAAAATTTGGTTTTTATTATGAAAAACTAAAAAAAAAACCGCCAATTACACAAATCCCTTTATGTTTAACTAGCGACCCGCCCCGGCTTCGCACGGGTGCAATGCTAATACTAAAACCTTCCTCTTGAATCACTCTATCTATTAAAAAAAACCGCATCAAAATCCGTTGCGTAGTTTTAAAGATTTAAGCATACATAGGGACTTAAGGACATAGGGATATAAGGACAGAGAAAGCGACTTTGTTTTATACTATAATGTAGTAATAGTAATGATGCACTAACGTCCTGCTCAAGTTTTGGCCTAATAAACAAAGAGACAATATAATTATTTTAATTTCGTTTAAAATACAAATCACGTTTTAAAACTGTCCTAAAGACTTAAAAGTTTATAGTAAGTAGTATAATAATATCCAATTATTTTTATTATGCTCAAGATAAGTTCTTGATTCGCGTTGGTCAATGAAGTGATAAAATTACATTGTTGGTAGTGCGACAATCGCAGTATTGGGATAAGCTTTACCTACTGTTTTGTTTACAAATGATATTGATATTAATGATAGTTGTCTTTACCTGCGATAACTGGGACTAAAAAACTAAGTAGATCTAAGAATGTAACAATGGTACAGTCAAGAGCACGTAACGTTCTTATTACAATCAACTTAGACGTCAGACTCGCACTACAAGTGTAAAGCTTCATGTTCTCTTGACTGTACCTAACACAAAGCAACATGGGACCCTGGGTCCTTACTTTTATATTTAAAAAAATTGTATCTAATAATGTGCAATGCAATTTTTTTATATTTAAAAAAAAACGGTTTCTTTTCTATCTATTTTCTATCAATTTACTTTCTGGCATTTTTATCCTATTTCATAAAATATTTGTACTGAGTAGGTATTATATAAAGAGAAAACCTGACTGACTCATCAACGCAGAGCTGAAACTAAGTAACCCTTAGATCCTTAAATTTGGATGGAAGATTCCATTTATGACCCAGGCTATGAATAACAAAGGATTTTGCAAAATTCCTTCCTCTTAGCACTTTATAAAGCTGGTAGTAACAGTTGCGTTTGTCAACAGCGCGCGAGGCTGCGCCGCGTCAAGCTATGGGCGCGGGATTTCACAGGACTCGGACTGAGATGCGGCGGCGGCGCACGCGACGGTGTACATGTCCACTCTGTACTGCGCAGCGGGCCAGCTGCCGCCGCCAATGTGCAGCCAGGTAATCAGAATCAAAACATAGAATTGTGAATAGTAAAAAACCGACTTCAACGAATAAAATTAAAAAAATACAGTCGAATTGAGAACATCTTCCTTTTTTAAAGCCGGTTAAAAAAAGAATCATCCACCAAGAATCGGTTGGCCTGATATTGAGTTATACATAGGTACGTCCATTTGTCGCGCACATACTTAATGCAAATTTAAGACTCGTATAGTTTACCCATGGATGCTATAGTCAGAACTAGACGAAATTAATTAAAAAATGGGACCAATCTGGAAGCACCTGCTTTCAAATAAAAAATAAACATCAAAATCGGTTCACCCAGTCGACAGTTCAGAAACTTTTTATTCGACATAGCAACAAAAACAAAACTGAAATTACAGTACAACAACACATAAAAAAAAAAATCTATGCCGAAAGGGCTACAGCTCAGCATAATGCCACAGCCTGGGCTGTGACGTTGATTTTCGACTGCAGCCGTTAATGAGGTCAGTAGACCGCAAACAAGTAACTTAAACAACGAATATTGTACCTAATATATAACTAACTTATAATATAATTTAGTAACAAACATAAAAAAACATACAGTCGAATTGATAACGTCCTCCTTTTCTGAAGTCGGTTGAAAAGCTGTTCCTATTCATATTTCATGCCCTTAGCCCACGCTCACAATATACTCGAATTCCAATGACACCATCTCAAGACACCAACCTCAAATTCCAGGGGACAAAATCAAGAGTATCAAGATAGAGTTCACGGGCACCCCGTTGGAGGATGCGGTGGCCATCCTGTCCCTCGCCTCCCCCTACCCGGTCGAGCTGGAGATCCTGGAGGGGGGGAGAACCAGCGGCGCGGGAAGGGCAGTGCACCACCCGCTGCTGAAGCGAGCTGGGTCAACCGGTGATGTTAGCACGGTACGTTGATGCAATATATAATCTACTAGCGGTTCTGTGCGGTTTCACCCGCGTAGTTCCCGTTCCCGTGAGAATACGGGAATAAACTATAGCCTATGTTACTCAGGGATATTCTAACTTTCCATTGAAGAAAGGATTTTTTAAATCGGTCCAGTATTTTTTGAGTTTATTCGTAACAAAGATACAAATCTTTCCTCTTTATAATATTAGTACAGAAGTGTAGACTAGCTGTGACAGTGGGAAAATTATAGCCCATGTTACTCCCAGAAAAGGAGGCTTTCCATTAGTGAGTTTTTAAAATCGGTCCAGTTGTTTTTTAAGTTTATTCTCTACAAACATACAAATGTTTCGTCTTTATTATAAGGGTAGATGTAGGTAGGAAATATTTGTTGTTATTGTACTAAATAGGCTACAAAACTACTAAGCCGATTTAAAAAAATCTTTCACCAATTTAAAGCTATTATTAGGGAGTAACATAGGCTATATCTGTGGGCTATATTTTATTCCCGTATTCCCACGGGAACGGGAACTACGCGGGTGAAACTGCGCAGAACAGCTAGTTTATAATGAAATCGCTCTACTTTAAGACCATTTTAACGAGAAAATACTGTTACCAATAGGAAGGCGTAGTGAATAGCAGTAATCTATTACAACAGTATGTTTGCATATAGACTATCATTAACAAACGAAAGTATCGCTACTTTCGTTGAGAATATACCTACTATCGGTGGTGAATTGGTGACTACGAATTATTATGCGGGCGCACTGAGCCGGTGACACCAATACCCGACTTTTACTTTCGAAGTATTCAAAGATAATTACTAATTATACTTTTGAAGCAGTGAAATCAACGATGACTCGAGTCGTCTACCTAAGCTTTTATAACTGCATTTTGTGAGGACTCACGTCATTTTTGATGCCATACGGCTTTTTAAAGCTAGGCTGTCCGTCTGTCAGTAGGCTATATCTCATCATTAGTCGTAATAGGTAAACACTTAACATTTTCATAGACTGTGTATTTCTATTGACGCAATTGAAGTGCAATAAAGTTATTGATTAAAGAGGTCGGTAGGAGAGGGAGGTAGAGAGAAAATTAATACAATAAAACCTGTTCTTTTTGGGTTCATTGCTATATTTAAAAAATAGCAACAGGTGGATGCTTGATATGTTTACAGAGTGTGTATTCTACCATTAGGTCCATGTTTAAAATGTTCCACTACACTATAATAAAAATCAAAGTTAAAAATGAAAGGTGGTTCTCTTAGAAAAAAAGTCTTCCATGCGTTTTTTTGGTTAGTATCTTTTATTTTCTAGTGGTACGACACCCTTCGTTTGCGAAACCGACTCGCATAATTATGAATAAAATATTTCATACCGCTTTTCTCAATCATTGTTAAAACACACATGACCTAAATGTCTAGAACACTAAGTTAGACTTTCAAAGACACATCAGAATGACCGTGAAACTATGCACACACCTATTATGTAAAAATAATAACTTCAGTTCTCCAACCATAATTTCTTATTCAAATTCATGGCTCGTGAAAATTACTCACCAATACATGCATAACTAAAATCGTTAGATCCCCATTCGCTTGATAATGTTCCAACAAAATGCTTGAAAACAATACGAAAGTGCTCTGAATGAAAGATCAAGAGAAACTGGTGATATAACAATGCAATTAACAACAAAACGTCACAAGTGCTAAACTAAAATAGAGGAGATAGGACGTTAATGCAAATAACTTTAGGATGTTTTCGTATCAACATAGTATTGTGTTACGTTGCTATTGAATGCGTCAATGCGTGTTTGGAATACAATATCATCGTCTACGTAGAGGAATGTGCGGACGTCTCTATTGTTTTAGAGTTGTTTGTTTGGAATGACAATGTTCATAGTTAAATGAAGATGGAATACTATGTATAGAGTACTATATACTCATCTTGTATGACTAATTGTATTTTTATTTGCAATATTTTATGTTTCTGCTACCATAAATTTGACCTTGATGCCTACCATGTTCTTGTGTTGTGAGATATACTGTCTCTGGATCGTAGCTGAAAATTCTCGTATGCAAAGTATTATAATGATAAGGAGCAGTGATAGCCTTACGGTTAGGTAGCCTGCTTCACATGACCATAATCAGTGAGGCTCGCTGCTCGGGTTCGAATCCATGCATGTACCAATAAGTTTTTCAAAACTTACGTACCTACATATTTATCACTAGCTCTATCACGTTTAGGGGTTCAACGAATATCTCGTGAAAAGTTGGTATATCCAGAAATGGAATGCCTACCCCTTCGGAGATAAAAGGAGTGAGATTATTTATTTATTAGTTATAATACTCTTTATACTTACTTCTATTAAAGCATAAAATTTTAGCGTAGTTTCGCTGATTTTGTTTCAAATGTATTTCTCTTTAATTACAGCTGGAAAAAGAAGGCAAACTGCTGCATCCACCAAAATCTCCGAACACATCACATTCAAACAACTCCACATTGGAAACCAAGCATGGCAAGGGAGGAATCAAGAAAATCATCACAGAAAAGATAATTACATCCACAACACTCGAAAGAAGCAAGAAAGACAAGAAAGATGGTTTACCTACGACGTTAGAGAGAGAAAATGAAAAGAACAGCAAACTAGCTCACAAATCCAGACATTCCGATATTCCCACCTCATTGAACAAACCTGAAAGAAATAAGAATAGATACTCCACCGGTACAGATGTTCAAATTATACAGCCGGAGAATGGGATAGCTCATATCGAACATGCGGAAGTGCAAAAGAAAGAAAACGATCCTAAAAGGGCCATGAAATTCGGTATAAGGGTTTTACCGCCTAATGTACCAGATGATGGTGTACTCAAACAAAAGAACATCGAAAACGGAGTGGTAACCGTCGACAAAAAATCCACTGATGAAATAGACAAGCCTGAACCACCACGGCCAGCACCAGTTGCTCAGGTAAGGCATGAGAATGAAACTGAAAATAAGAAACCAGTTGTAGCCAAAAGAAGAGAGAAAATAGCTCCACCTATCCCCAACGCTCGTGTTAAAATGAACGAGTCTGACGTCACCATAAGTCAGAACACATCCAAGACTTCTGAAACTTCACTTACTAGTTTCGCTAGAAATGATCTTAATTCTAGCGGAATAAAGAGAGATGAAAACGGCATACCTCAGGAGCTACCTCAGCACATGTTTGACGCTGCCAAAGCAGCTAGAGTTAATAGAAAATCGGAATTATATTTTGAGAAAGAGAAACCGGAAACCAAGAAAGAAGAAGCTCCGAAACCGACCAAGAAATCTAAAGGCAAGGCACCTTCCCCTCCTGAAGTAGAGAAGAACAAAACAGACGACAGTATATTAGAACAGATGCAGAACGTCAACGACTTCTTGAAAAACGAAAAACAGCATTCTAGTATTTTATTTAATACCTCAACTACGTCGACTAACAAATCTGTCACATCGACTATGACGACTTTCAACACGTCGACACCAAAGGTTAAGAAAACCAAGAGTAGTTCACGGCTCGAAGAATCCATTAATTTCAGTCAAGATGACATTGACGACATTGTTTCTAAACCGTTTAGAAAAGAGAGCGATTCGCTCAACAATTACTTCGAGGACTCTAAGTCCAATATGTCATCAAATCAAGATGTTCACTCTGTTGTGTCCTTGAACAACAGTGATAAAAGCGATAAAGGATCGACTACTATAGAGCTAAATAACAGTGACATTACCATTCATAGTTCTCCATTGAATGACACAGCGCACTCTGCCTCAGACAATACATCTATATTGGACGAGAATGAACGCAAAGCCGCTTCTTTAGGCGATCTTTCTAGATTTGAGCTACGAATGAAAACTAGCAAGCCCTCTACTGGTACCTTAGAAAGGGCCCAAAGTCTCGACATATCTGCTGATGATGCCGAAATTAATGAAACAACTCTTTCACCTAAAAAAAGAAAAGCTATGTCCGTTGTCGAAACTACGTTCTATGATTCCGGCACTGAAGATGTATTAACTGACACGATGGACTCTGAGAAAGGAGTTGTCATAAAAAGCAAAGAACCACGACTAAGCCTAAATATAGCTAAATCATCAGCTATCGAAGGTCTGAACACATTCCAGAGGAATCGCTTAAAGAAAGGTTCTGAATTCGGTAATTTAGAAGATGCTATTGTTAAAAGCTCTAACAGCTCAGTCGATTCTGATAAAATTGAGACACATAAAATGGAAATACAAGAAATAACCAGAAAACCTGTAAAACTGCAAGACATTAATAAAGTTGAAGAACATGAGACATCAGATCATTTGGCTCGAAGAATAATGGATGAGAACTTAAAAGTTCATCTGAAGCTCGTATCTGAATTTGCAAAATCAACATCAGATGGCAGTAACATGAGTTCTCTTGATAGTACTCAAGAAATGCCACCAACAACGTCAACGGAAACCTTAACATCAAAATACGAAGAAAAAATTATGACTTATGATACGAATATTCCAGATGACTTGAAAGTTTCTCGGAATACTTACGTTAACAGTCTTGAGAGACCAAAATCCGACATGATGAAAAAACTACTCGCTAAGAATCCGATCTTAAACGTACATATTGATCAAAACGTACAAAAGAGTGAAGCTACCACTAACAAAGAACCATCGACTCCGATGACGGATACTTTTAAGTCTACTTTGCATCAGCCAGACATTGTTAACTTTGATTTAAAGCCCAGTGAATCAAAATCAAGAAATTACGATGAATTTGTAAGTAACATTAAAGTGGGATCTAACAATAACAGTATCAATTTCAATAAAAAGCCTACTCTCGAAACCTTTTCTTCCGAATGGACAGAACCCAAAGATGCACACAGTAGCAACGTCGTCACGATATCGACTAATGAAAAGAAACAAGCTGTGGAGGAACAAAAGAGAACATCGTATACCAAATCTATAGAGATTGGAGAACCTACTCTGAGATTAATACCGGACGTAATAGAAGGTATAAAAAGGCGAAGTGATGAAAGAGAAGGAAGGACGTTGTACATGGAACCTGCAAATATGTCCCTAACAATGACACAAGAGCCAGTTCAAAAAACTGTCACAGTAAATGTAGCTGAAGACGAGTTCGGCAATAAGGTAATCACACAAAACGTTGAAAAGATATCAACCAAGTACATTACAACTAAAACCGAAGCGCCATTGCAAGTAGAGCAGATAAGTTTTGGAATAATGAAAAATCCTGGAGAGATAAATGAAATGGAGCTTGAAGAAGGGGACGTTAAAGACATCGATAAGAAAATTTTGTATGAAATTAAGTCCCGAAACCCTAATATGCATTTTACAAGTGAAGAACCGTCATTCACGCGGACCGAGACTATAATATTAAACACCGAATTAGATGAGGAACAGGCAAAAGCTTTAATGGAAAAACTTAAAAACGATCCAAGTTTTATGGCACAAAAATCACCTGAAGAACTTTCTCAGATGGGTATAAGGATTATTCACGATTTAGAAGACGCTCAGAGTAAGACTCACGATACAGTAGAAGTAACTAAAACGAGGTACTCTATCAATCCTTCAGCTATATTAGAAACACAGAAAGGTTACAAGTTGGAAAGCTCAAAAGACTCAACAGAAAAAGATCATATAACAGAGATACAAGTTGTGACACCGCGAACTGAGAAACTGAAACAAAAATCTGAAATTAGTAAAGATAAAATTTTGAGTAGGCAAAGAGCACCTCCATATGAAGAACCACCGTTATCTTACGAACTAGATATTGAGCTACTCAACGACTTCATTTCAAACGAACGACATCACTCAGCGAAACATTTAGCTGACGAAAAGAAACGAACGAAAGCGCAGATCACTAACGAACCAAAGAAAAGGCATTCAGACTTCGACCTACCGAGGAACACCACCATTAAATTCCGCACTGCCACTTACGAATCACCGAAAGGGACAATAGTTACGAGCACAGATCTGGAAAATCGAAGACTATCGCAACTTGACCAAATGCAGCTGAGAGCAGCGACAGACCAGAAACCAACAATATCAGCCAAACCTAGCAGCATACCGATAAAAGCGTCAGATAAACAGAAACCAGTACTAGGGGTTGGAGTGTCGTCTAAGATACCGATTTTTACAACTCAAAAATCGTTGAGTCAGGAGAATTTGTCGGATAAGAATTTCTCGTTGCCTCGCTCGCCGCCTCCTACTTTGAGTAGCAGCACCACCAACATTTCGGTCACATCCATCAAGAGTAGTTCGAGAAGCCCTAGTGGAGGTAGATTGTAAAACTAAAGAAGGTAAGTGTTCTTACTTAATCCATTGTTTATAGAGATTACAATTTTATATATACTTATTATACTTATATAAAGATATGGCACAATTTTATTGTGGTATCTCGAAACCGTGCATTATATTTAGATATTATAGTACCTATTTTAAATAATATTACAATTATTATATTTTATTTTAGGAGCTTTTAGTTCTTTAAGTAAATTGTAACGAAAAATGTGCCTTTTAAAATAATAATATTAAATATATTATATTTTAGATATCTCGTGAATATATTGAATAGATTGTGTTATTGGGTTGTGAAAATAAACAAAATAGATTGTAGATTGTTAATTTCGTCACAATTAAATATTATCTGTCAAATAGTAATAATATAATTATATAAAACATATTAAATGAATTAATTAATGTATCATAAAAATATTGAATGAATTGAATTTCAATTTCGTACCCTAGACATTCCGTCCGAAGAGTATTACCGTTTTATACAAATGAATATTATTTTTTTAAAAATATAACACTAGATCATAGAATAAAAGTCTTTCAGAACATCCTTTTCTATGGTTAAAAAAAACTAAAGTAACTTTTATGAAGTTGGTCCATTGTTATTGTTGAATTTGAGGATTGTATTGAAGTTACAATAATATTTTATTGTACATAAGTTATTTTAATAATAAAGAAATCTATAGTGATGCATCTGTACTAATCTATAATAGTAGGTAGGTATATCAAAACTAACATTGTATGATCACAGTTTACAAATTGTATTTTTTTGATGTATTGTAAAATAAAGAAATCAAATGTTTGATACGTTTTTTATTAAGCTACCTCCTACTACCTTACGAAACAAACATTTTACCAAATTAGCTTACTAAAAGTAAAATACCATAACAATGTCTGAAGGCCAAGCGGCTTTGAATAACGTTATGGAGGAGCGGAGAGGGAATGCTCCTCCATCGTGAAAAAGGAAGATCTTTCGCCAGGCAAGGTGATCGTGCCTGGGAACGCGGTCCAACGAGTGATGTTGGACAGTTGTATTTATACAAACTCATTACAAAACTCCGATAGCACGGTTTAGAACTCGGCCGTCTATTGGCGCGTTCTAAATGACAAATACGTATGGGATTGCGACAAGCGTTCGACTTGTCATGCGCGTAGCAATCCTAGCATTAAGCGCTACCAATTAAAATTGATGCAACACTATAAAGAATTATTGTGACTGACTGAGTTCTTAATAGTTATATAATCGCATAAATCATTCGTTAGCCACTAGCCTCTTTGCATGACCAGTAGATAAACTTGCACTATCTGCTACACTAATAGGTGGGCACTGCCACGTTTAGGGGTCCGAAAAATACCCTATTGATTCCCTCGGGGAAAATACGTGAGCATAATTATTTTATTTTGTTTCAGTTTTAAATATAATGCAAGAGTAAATTGCTCAGTGGCGACACGGGATTTATAACTGTATTGGCAAATATATTATACGATCAGTAAGAGTGTAAGTGGTAAGTAGGTGTAGTGAATGACAGAGTAGTGAATGATGAGTTAGGTATGTGTGGGTAGTAGTGAGTGAAAGTGTAGTGAGTGTTATTAGCAGGAGTTATTATAAAATGTAAGAATTTTTAGATATTAATTACATTATATGAAAGCAGTAGGTAAACTAGTATGAGTAAATTGGTATGTGGCGACACGGGATTTACAACTGTATTGGCAAAGATATTATACCGTTCGATTTATTCCGATTCGGTACTAAAACTTGAGCTCTCTGTAAATTGCGGACCAGTTTCGAATCTTTGTGGACATGTCTTATCACATTGCTTCTTCACAATGTTTATAAACTTCTTTATACAATGTTCGTACTTGCATATGGTCCTTACAGCTATTTTACAAGCTTTCTTGCATGTTCTTACACCCAACTCGTAGCATGGCGTTCTGATTTCTTTTCTTTCCCCCCCTCCAAACTCCTCCACCATTTCTAGTCTAGGTTGAATGTTAAATTCCCCTTTAGTTTCCAGTGATAAGCTTTGGTCAACAATAGATGGTGTTTTTCCTTTTGTTTCTGTTGCCTGCATGTTAAAAGGTTTTATTAGACTTTTTTGATTGAAATGTTTGTTTGAAAAAATAGCTAAGTAGGTAGGTATTATGATTATGAGGAAGAGAAGTAGGTAATACATCCAAGTATTTCAGCGAATAAAAATACGGTTGACCAGTAAAATAAATAACTGAACCAAAATAGTTTACCTATCTACAAATTAATTAGGCAGTTACTAAACAATATTTTTTTCAGGCGCTCTATCACATCGCTTCTGGACAACACCTACTTACTTATAAACTTCCTTTCACATGCACTTGAAGTCTAGATTGCAGTAGATATGTATACATTTCTCTTAAGTATCGAGAGGTCACTTCTCCTTAATTATATACCGAAGCGGTGGAGTCGCAATGACTTTCTATAAGAGGTAAGCCCCTATTGAATAAAAAGTCTTGACTTTGTAAGCTTTTATTAACTTTTAACCTAAGATGAGAAGCCCCTATTGAATAAAAAGTCTTGACTTTGTAAGCTTTTATTAACTTTTAACCTAAGATGAGGGTGTTTTTCCTGTTCTTTTCCACAAATTGTTTAACTTATTTTATCTTTATCTATTAAACTGGCCAACTTTACTACCCAAAAAGTAATATTTTATGTACCTACCTACTCAATTAACTACCCATGTACTTAGGTATATTTAATATTGCCTAAGAAAAAAAATAACTAACCAAATTATTTAATATTACCACATGAGTAAAGAAATGTCTTTACTCGTGTGATATTAATATCCAAGCCTATTCGTCAAGTTTAATTAATTTTACTGCAAAAAAATATCTATTCCTAGTGGCTATATAAATTCAATGCAAATATTGTGTCAATACATATATGGCAAAAGTGTAAACATAGAGACGGATCATAAACCGCTGGAGTATATTTTTAAGAAACCAATTAATGAGACACCACTTAGATTGCAAAAACTAAGAATGAGAATTCAAGGTTATGATTTGAACATTAGGTACAAGCCTGGTAAAGAACTTTTAGTGGCGGATGCGTTGTCTAGGGCATATGTTTCTGATTCGATTTGCAATAAAGATATTGACGACACAGTAGAAGTTCATGTATGCATGGTCAAAGATAGTCTGAATATTAGTCAACCAATGTTAGAAAATTTCAAAAAAGAAACCGTAAAAGACAGTGAATTTAAATTATTATGTCAATATATGGAAAATTCATGGCCGAATGTTAAACAAATTCCAAATAATTTGAAATATTATTACTCCATCAAGGATGAGTTAAGTGTAGTTGATAACATTATATTCAAAGGATCAGCTGTTTTAGTTCCAAAATCAATGCGTGAAGACATGATAAATAAAATTCATTATAACCATATGGGGATTGATAAATGTAAAAATAGAGTAAGGGGTTTGCTATTCTGGCCACACATGAATAAAGAAATTGAAGACAAAATAAATAATTGTGATCCTTGTTTAAGATTTCAAAAAAGTCATTCATATGAACCTTTGTTACTTAGAGAAATTCCTGAAAAGCCATGGAAAATGGTAGGTGCAGACATGTTTTTCTTAAATAACAAAATTTATTTATTGATTGTTGATTATTTCAGTAAATATGTTGAATTGATTAATTTACAAAATCAAACGAGTGAGAGCCACATAAATGCATTAAAATCGGCGTTCTCTAGATGGGGAATACCAGAGCTATTATATACTGATGATGGAGCTCAATATAGAAGTTCATCATTTAAAGACTTTTGTAAATCTTGGGGGGTTAAGCATGTCGCATCTACACCTTATTATGCAAGATCCAATGGAATGGTAGAACGACACATCCAGACTGTTAAAAGGATGCTCAAAAAATGTATGTTGGAAGGAAAAGATTTAGATTTAGCTATGTTAGAATTTAAAAACACTCCCATTGATAACGAAATGCAATCTCCCAATGAAATCATGATTGGAAGACAAGTGGCATCGATAATACCTACCTATGATAAAAATAAGGTAATAAATTTTAAGACTGTAGCAGAAAAATTAAAGAAAATGAATAATAGTTACAAGTTTATCATGATTTAAAGAATAAAGGTAAAGAAATAAGTTTTGAGAAAGGACAGAATGTGTATGTAAGAGATAAAAATGGCAAAAAATTAATTAAAGGAAAAATTGTTAATATCGGAAATAATAGCAGATCATACAAAATTTTACTGGAAAACGGGGAAGAAGTGTTGAGAAACACTTTTCACATTTTTAAAGGATCCAATGCAGGGTTTTCTATTAGAAATAGCTACAATTATGAAGAGTGTGAAAATGAAATGCCAGTTGTTGTCAATGCAAATAACATGAGGCAGTCATCGAATACTGGCAGATCCAGATGTGGTCGTATGATTAATAGACCAGTACGTTTTCAGGATTATGTTATGTAATAAGTTTTTGTTATATAATAAGTTTTAATTTGTCAAGTTTTAAAGAAAAAAGGGGGGATGTCAGGTTGGTACATCTCTAGTAGAAGTTCACATCACTATTAAGGTTTGTAAGACTCTATGGTTGCGATAAGAATAAACTATTTTAATTAACTGTAATGTGCTTTTGTTCCAATAAAGACTTATTAAACTTAAAAAGCTATTTATATTTAATCACGTAAACGTGACACTTACCGCTGATAAAAAAGAAAACGCGAGAATACAACCAAAATGGTCTACTAGAACCATATTAGGCTTCTATCGCTTCGGTAAAAAAACCGAAATTCCGAAAGTAGAGAGCCGTCACTTCAATATCTACGACTACAAAGAATTAAAATAATTGCTTTTGCCAATCTTTATTGTAATTTATTCTACCACGATTATTTCAAAATAAGGAAGTACCTAATAGAAAAAAACTATTTATGTTTATTATATGGTATAATTCAGTAGGGGAAATTTATCCCCTCTTCTAGGACAGTAGTTACCCTATAACTATGTACGATTGACAAAAAAAATTATCATCAATGAGCATCTCTACTTTTTATTCTAAAAAGTGGTTTCGGCACGACCTCTTGCATTGTCTCTTCGCCGTTACTTTAAATTTGCTAGTACACGAGTACGCACTACATAAGTTTCTAAAGGCACTATAACACGCCCTTAGACATCGTTTAGCGCTTTTTCTAGAACAGGAAGATTTTCTTAACATTTGCAATTGGTTAGCAGTATTTAATGTATTTGTGCCAATTAACTCTTCGCTTTCATTGCTGTCTTTGCGTAAATCGTCACTGTTGTCATTGTCCTCTGCTCTACCAATATCATTATCCACAGAGATATCAAATATTATTATGTCGTTGATCCCGTCTGATAATGGAGCAAGTAGTGCAGGAAGTATGTTTGGTACATCTTCGTTATCAGATGCAAATCTGTACTGTCTTGGATTTTGTGCAGAATTTCCACCATTACTTAGCGAAGGCGTAGCTATACATGATCGCTGCAATAAATGAGACTAAATAAAAGATCACGCAGTAGATACCTTCCTCAAACTTCATTATAAATCACGTGGAATTAACTTACCGCATAAAATGTATAGAATATTGCAACTAAAGACAAATAGTAGGTACAAAACCATTGCTGTGTTCTTGAATTCATCACAATAGTTTCAAATTATTGCTTTCTTTATGTAAAAGTAGAAATACCTAACCTTTGCGTAATTCTCTTTATTCTTATCTTTTTTTAATTTCATAACATTGTAATGGTTTCTGGTTCCAAATATATGTAGAGTTCTTAATTTTGATTGGATATGTGATTGATAGCTTATTTATACACATTTTCCGGTCCTCACGGATTATGTCAAAAAAGATAGGTGTCCTTGCTACCTTGTCAATTTCAGAATCGAAGAATTCCAGTATCCGTTGGATACGACTTAGTTTTCAAACTCCCTAACGTACCTATCCAATAATCACCTTCTTAACCTATGTTATTAAAAAATCTAGGAAAATCCATTTTTCCCAGATAAAATATTAAAATTAATGCGTAATTTCGAGGTAGGTACATTATCATTTTGAAAGTATTCAAGAATTTCATTCAATTACAATGTGCCGTCTTCTTCCGCCATGTTGGTTTTTTAGTGGGTGCAATTCTTATTTTGCAAACTCTAATTCGTTTAATCAACCCTTAAATACTTGAAAACTGTTTTACGTATGTGTATAGTGTTTTATATAAATAATCTCACGCCTTTTATCCCCGAGGGGGTAGGCAGAGGTATTCCATATACCCACATTTCACGAGATATATTGGACCCCTAAACGTGATAGGTGGTGAGCCCATCGCCGGACCGAGTCTGTTTACACATGTCTCAGAATTAATTCTGAGACCTGCGGGTTTCCTCACGATGTTTTCCTTCATCGTCGAGCTAGTGATAAATATGTACGTAAGTTTTGAAAAACTCATTGGTACATGCCAGGATTCGAACCCGAGCCTCACTGATTTTCGGCCGGCTCTTTAACCGTCCGGGCTATCACTGCTCCTTCCTGTTTTGTTTAGTGTGGTGTAGGACTTGGCCGAGAGCCAGGAGGTTATAAATTATAATATAATTGTGTTATATAAGGTCATTTTAAACCAAGTGCAAATATTTTAAGGGTCGGTACAAATATGTAAGAGAAATAGTTTCTTGTAATTTTCTCAATCAACCCTTTAATTATTTGCACTTAGTTTCAAATGACCGATATATGCGACGGGTTCTACTTAGGTATAACACGTCTTATTAACATCAGAGCGCCACCACTTCAGGAAATTTGAGTACACACTGCTGGATTCGTACAATGTCTTGTTGTTAAGGGCAATACAGAGTTTGCAGAGAGTGTCAGCTGGAGGTTCGTGGAATGTGTAGTGGTTCCGCGATAAGCGTAAAAATATCTCGTGTACGTAAAAAAAATATCTGTAAATTTCTATGTGTTAACTATATTTAGTGACTCATTCTATATTTTAGTTGTTTTAATCTTTCCCTAAAAACTAAAACACAATGTTTCACAAATTAGCAATAACTAACAGCACAGTATGTAAAAAGCTTTAAACTCGTACAATTTAATGTGATATGCAATAGGTGATTGTAAGAAATTTAATTATTGTAGGTATTTAGTGTCGTAAAATTTTCGTCGATTAAACATGCATTAAAAGGTACCTATTTAATGAAATCATAGATATAAGTAATATTGTTAAGATTATTATTTTATTTTAACACGTCTTACATGTCTTGTGTTATTTTTCCCCTATCACGTTTAGGGATCGAATATTCTCGTTAAATGTGGGTATTTCCAGAAATGGAATACCTCTACCTACCCCCCTCGGGGATAAAAAGCGTGAAGTTATTTCAATATTATTTTTATTATATTTTAAGTGGACCCTGAAGTAAAACATCGTGTCGTGTGGAAACCCTCTGGTCCTAGAATTATTTCTGAGGTAGGTTTCAGTAACAGCACTTATTCCTTCAGATTAGTAATCCTATTTAGGCGTACTGGGAGCAAAAATGTACTTAGATGGCGGAACCACTACACCTTCCACCAACCTCCAGCTGAAACCCTCTGCAAACTATGTAGTGCCCTTAAGAACAAGACATTAGACGAATCGCGCAGTGTGTACTCTAATTTCCTGAATGGATGGTACCTACTCTGACGTCAATAAGACGTGTTACTTATGAGTAGATCTTGCATATACCTACCTACCGCCTCATTTTTTTACCGTCTAGAAAAAAATATAGGTGTGATAGGTAAGTGTAATAGATTCATTTGGCATTGTTATCTATTTAAAAAAAAACAGTTTTTTTCTTAATAATAATAATAATATAATCTCACGCCTTTCATCCCCGAGGGGCTAGGCAGAGGTATTCCATTACTGGATATACCCACATTTCACGAGCGATTGATAGCTTATTTATACACATTTTCCGGTCCTCACGGATTATGTCAAAAAAGATAGGTGTCCTTGCTACCTTGTCAATTTCAGAATCGAAGAATTCCAGTATCCGTTGGATACGACTTAGTTTTCAAACTCCCTAATGTACCTATCCAATAATCACCTTCTTAACCTATGTTATTAAAAAATCTAGGAAAATCCATTTTTCCCAGATAAAATATTAAAATTAATGCGTAATTTCGAGGTAGGTACATTATCATTTTGAAAGTATTCAAGAATTTCATTCAATTACAATGTGCCGTCTTCTTCCGCCATGTTGGTTTTTTAGTGGGTGCAATTCTTATTTTGCAAACTCTAATTCGTTTAATCAACCCTTAAATACTTGAAAACTGTTTTACGTATGTGTATAGTGTTTTATATAAATAATCTCACGCCTTTTATCCCCGAGGGGGTAGGCAGAGGTATTCCATATACCCACATTTCACGAGATACATTGAACCCTTAAACGTGATAGGTTGAGGCCATCGCCGCACCGGGTCTATTTACACATGTCTCAGAATTAATTCTGAGACCTGCGGGTTTCCTCACGATGTTTTCCTTCACCGTCGAGCTAGTGATAAAACGTAAGTTTTTTTTCTTGATTATACCTAATAATATACATTACTCAATTGTAGTCAATATTACACACTGGAATATTTGAAATAGTATTATAAAAAGAAACGTGTGCATCTGGATTGAGGGCCCACTTTTTAAATTATTGCGAAACGAAATGATACTTACAGGGCATTTACTTAAAATTTTGTAAAACCTAAAGCAAAGATTCTTAAATTTCTTAAACGTGAATCAAAAGAGTTATGGTCAAATAGCTTGGGCCCTCAATCCTGACGCCTGCATAAAACGGCATAGTCGAATCTCAGAAAGTACTATCCCTGGGATAATAATTTTTATTCGAGTATTTAGTTAGGAATTTGTTAAATACATTAAGAAATTGTCAAGTCTTAAGAATGCGACAATACAGATTTATGGCGGTTTAGCTTGGGCCCTCAATTCAGCAATTTTGATATTGTAGAATCAGCAAAAAATATGTGTTTTTCTAAGGAAAGATATTAATACGACTTTAATATATTTGAGTTCTATATCTCGGAAAATTTGTTAAAAAGAAATAACGACACAAAAGTTAATTGTTAAAAAGTTATTGAAATTCGTATTTTTTCAAAACGTCTGAACTGAGGGCCCAAGGTTTTTGTCAGTATTGACTAGACTAAGCTTTCTACACTACCGCACTTTAGGCTAAGTATTTTAACAAATTCTTAACTAAAAGGCTACAAAGCGTCCATTCTTCTAAATGCCGTACTTTAGGAGAAAATTGATTTTCGATGTTTTATATGAGAAAATTCAGTAGGGTGACCATAATGTTTATCGTAAGTATAAACAAGTATTCGTTGTGATCATGTAAGTAGTATTTTGTAAAGCGCAGATACAATATATATAATTATACAACGCGTAACAGAAAATGCGCAATTCCTCATACACCCCGGTTAGTAAATTAATATAAAAAAAGATGCAATCGAACTTTAGTTGTGTCCAATTTTCTTAAATATCGTTCTATAATAGTACGATTTCAATAGATAGCATTAAATTCAGCTATGCTAATTCATTTTTCGAAAAAATTTAACACATATTAAAAATAGATGAAATCGAATATGTAGTCGATACTGAACAAACTAATTTCAGGAATTGCACTTATTCTGTTACATATTGTATATAATATATAAAGCTCGATATAATTATATACGATTAGCTGTGCTGTGCCTTCACCTACGTATGCGTGGAAAAATAAAATAAGAAAGTGCCAATAATCAATGAAATTATGTACCTATTGGACGTATTAAAATTATAACCCTGTATATTAACAACTAGCATTGCTTTGCGGTTTCTTCCGCGTAGTTCCCGTTCCCGTGAAAATACGGGAATAAAATATAGCCTTTGTTACTCCCTGGTAATGTATCTTTCCATTTTTAAAAGAACTTTTTAAATCGGTAACGTGGTTTAGGCCTGTTCCCGTGGGAAAATTATAGCACATGTTACTCCCAGAAAAGTACGCTTTCCACTGGCAAAACATTTTTTTTAAATCGGTAAAACCGGTAGTATTGGAGCCTTTTCAATACAAAAAATCAAAAAATTCCTTAATCCAATATATTCCAGTTCCCGTGGGAATATCAAAAAATCTCTTCATAGCGGTTGCCTACGACATATAAGACGCCTACATAACATATTAGAAATTGCGGGTGCCCATCGGCGTTTCCTGCGCGGATCCGGTTTATTCCCGTTCCCGTGGAAATTTCCAAAAATCTCTTCATAGCGGTTCTCTAAGATATACAAGACACCTATATTTCAAGTTTCTAGGTGTTATCGATTTCTTTTTTCACCTGTTTTTATATTTTCCCGTGGGAATGAGATATTTTTCTGGAATAAAGAGTACCCTAGATGTTGACCCGGGTACTCAGTTATATCCATACCAAATTTCATCAAAATCCGTCTAGTAGTTTTTGCGTGATGCGTGCACAACCAGACAGACAGACAGACAGATATAGACAGACGGACAGACAGACAGACACAAATTTAAAAAGATGTTGTTTTGGTATCTATATCGATAATTATATAGACTAGATAAAATAGACTCGTTAAAATTTTCAAAAACATTTCATATAAGTACAGCCACGGCCCCGTTAGAGTTTTGTTTTATGTATAGATAACATTTTTACATATTTAGCTTACAAATAATAACCTTAATTTGTTTTTAACAAGAAAATAAAAATAATATGAAACCCTGCCAAAATCTTTATTATTTTACATTATAATCTGCCAAAACATATGAAATTGTATGTATATAATTATATTATACTATCACTAATATGAGTCAAAACCCGAAATACACAGCAAAATGAAAATTAAACAAAAAACATGACGGGAACGCGCGTACGTCAGGCGTCAAAAATACGAATACTATGATAACCATTTAAATAACACCCTATAATAATTATTGGATCACACAAAACGTAATCGCTTCCGACAACAACTATTCGCTTATGAAATATCTTATATGAGGATACATGCTGATTTGTCTCAAAAAAGTAACAAAATCATATACACCCTACTGAATTTTCTCATATAAAACATCGAAAATCAATTTTCTCCTAAAGTACGGCATTTAGAAGAATGGACGCTTTGTAGCCTTTTAGTTAAAAATTTGTTAAAATACTTAGCCTAAAGTGCGGTAGTGTAGAAGGCTTAGCCTAGTCAATACTGACAAAAACCTTGGGCCCTCAGTTCAGACGTTTTGAAAAAATACGAATTTCAATAACTTTTTAACAATTAACTTTTGTGTCGTTATTTCTTTTTAACAAATTTTACGAGATATGGAACTCAAATATATTATAGTCGTATTAATATCTTTCCTTAGAAAAACTCATATTTTTTGCTGATTCTACAATATCAAAATTGCTGAATTGAGGGCCCAAGCTAAACCGCCATAAATCTGTATTGTCGCATTCTTAAGACTTGACAATTTCTTAATGTATTTAACAAATTCCTAACTAAATACTCGAATAAAAATTATTATCCCAGGGATAGTACTTTCTGAGATTCGACTATGCCGTTTTATGCAGGCGTCAGGATTGAGGGCCCAAGCTATTTGACCATAACTCTTTTGATTCACGTTTAAGAAATTTAAGAATCTTTGCTTTAGGTTTTACAAAATTTTAAGTAAATGCCCTGTAAGTATCATTTCGTTTCGCAATAATTTAAAAAGTGGGCCCTCAATCCAGATGCACACAAAGAAACAGGGTCGCAGCTTCGATTCATGCGCAATCTACCTACAACCGCCAGCTGCTACATAGCAGTGTGCGTAGTTTTCTAGATTTTGTAAATTGCATTAAACATGATTAATCTCGTATCTACTAATACATATACATACACACATATCTCGTAATACATATAACTTCATCTCTAGATACCTTTACGATATTTCTTTCCAGACGGTAAAAAAAAATCAGCAGTATACCTAACACCCCAATACTATCAAGACTTCCGGCAACATCCTAACACAACACTAACAAAATCACACATAAAACAGTTTAAAAACATTCATTTTTGATGAAATGACTTCGTTTTCTGGTAATAAGAATTGCATCATAACAACAACACCATAAATCCAATATGGCAAAATGAGACGCGACAATATGAGAAGTCGTGTAGGTACTTAGTTACATGGCCGAAAATGGAACATACCTTTTTAAAGCAATATACTAAGTAAGTAGGATGATTATTACGTTATAGGTCTTTGTCATTTCAACGGATACTCATTCTTCTATTCTGAAAATTTACAAGGTAGGTAAGTCCGTACCATCTGTGACCATGATGAGAATGTGCCGGGCATGCATGCTTATAACCACATATCCAATTAAGCTATGAAATTAAAAAGATAAGAATAAAGAGAAAGGTTATTTTTGCTTAGTTACACAGTTTTTGACGTAAAGACAGTCTAATAAATATTTTGTAACTGGTTTGATGAATTTAAGAACACCGCAATGGTTTTGTATTATTTGAGTTTAATTGTAATACTCTATACATTTTATGTGGTAAGCTAATTCCACGTGGTTTTTATAAAGTTTGAGGTACATACTGCCTAGCTTTTATTTTGTCTCATTTGCAGCAATCATGTAAAGCTACGCCTTCGCTAAGTAATGGTAAAATATCTGTACAAAATCCAAGACAGTACAGTTTTGCATCTAGTAACGAGGATATACCAAATATACTTCCTGCACTGCTTGCTCCATTGTCAGACGGGGTTAAAGACATAATCATATTTGATATCTCTGTGGATAATATTGGTACAACACAGGACAATGAGGAAACTGACGATTTAAGTGAAGATAGCAATGAGAGTAAAGAATTAATTGACGGCAAAAATCCTTTGAATTACACTGCTGACCAATTACAAATGTTAAGAACATATTGGGGTTCGTGTAGTACTAAGAGAATTGAAAAACTAAATCTCAGGGCATGTTATAATGCCTTTAGACGCGTATGTTTGGAGTACTCCTGTACGAGAAGCTTGAAAAGAACGATGAAGTTAGAATGTAGGAGGGCGTGCCAAGGGCATTCTTCATTTTATCATTATGATTATGAACCTTATTATAATTACGAACCTTATTACGTCAGTTACCATTATCCTAGAATGTGAATTTCTTTTGCCGAATAATAAGAATATTGTAAATAAAAAATAATTTAACACAAATTTTATTTGGCATTTTTTGCTCAATCTTAATAATGGCAATAGGTAAAGATGATTTTGTGTGTATAATTAGGTAAGTAACTCGCCTTATTCCTTATTCGTAGTAACTAGCTGTTACTGAAATACAGGAATAAAATATAGCCTGTTACTTACTGATAATATAGCTTTCCACAGCACAGGTGGTATAATTTTTCAAATCGGTCCTTTCGAAGCCAATTCAAACACACAAATCTTTTCTCTCTATAATATTAGTGTGGATGAATAAAAAAAGTTAATTTATAAAATCAAACCTCCAACTGCTTGAGATTGTAGTAAGATTGTGCAGCAGCTGGTATTTACTTCTTACTTCACATAGGCCATCATTTTTTGGCAGTCAGGTTTTTTATTTTTAAATTATACTTTGTGCTCTTTATTTTTTTAGTGAGTAACCAACTTTGAATCTGTATAGGTACTAAATGGTCATTCGTAATGAATAATGGTAAAAGCAACCTAAAAAATATTTTCAAATAGGTACGTACCTATTCAATAATACCGAGGGCACCTAGGTAACCACACTTACCTAAGTAACATAGTTCGTAGACTTCCACAATTATCTTTCTCACAATATGGCGTCTGGTATATGAAAATTCGATTACTGCCATGTCTTTAGTGACACTCGCAATATTGAGACGAATCGATTGACGAAAGAATCATCAAAATCGGCCGCATTTGTCTCTAGGGTGCCACACAAACAAACATACCTACATAAATAGACTGATAAATATTAAAAAAAACAAAGGTGAGTAATCCGACATAATATTAAATTGTTGTTCATAAAAGTTAATGCCCCCCCCCCCCCCGTCTCATATAATCCTTCCTTTATTAGAAAGCAACAAATATCATATTACGTAGGTAGATAAAATAAAAATGAATAATTTAGCCATGAAGTAAAATTGTAATAAACAAGAAAAACAAATTAAAAGTAACTGCTATCAAAAATTTACCAAAGTTAATGCTAGCTATGCCTACTTTATATTCAAGTTTTTATTTATCGCTACCTACCTATTTATTTTCATGTACTTAGCTAATACCTATGTCATTATAAAAAGTTGTTTAATAAAAAGGTACCTGCCTGTAAATAGCATAACTTATTCTCGTCCCTCTCAACTTCTCTGCTGTTTACATTTAGCCAATCTTCATGGACGAGTTTAGAGTTCCTTGTACTAGTAGGTACCTATACCTAGACTAACTATTTAGGTATTTACCTTTCTAAGTGTACTTTTTGTACCTACAAAAAATAAATAATTTTTTTTTTTTTTTTTTTTACTTTTTATGTAAAGTTATTTTCACATATTTTGTATAATATTATTTTGACACTTACACAGATACCTAGGTACCTAAGACTACCGTTTGGCTTCTTGAAAAGTCTTACGAAGAGACTGGAACACTATTAAAACTTGCACACTAATTTACCTACTGCTTGATATATCTAATTAATATCTATAAATTCTTACATTCTATAATAACTTTTGCTAATAACACTCACTACCTACTATACTCACACATACCTAACTCATCATTTACTATACTACCACCTACTCTCTCATTCACTACACCTACTTGACATACCCTTACAGATCTCAACATTTACTTAAAATTTTCTTTTTCTATACCTACTCACTTTGTTCTCTTTTTTTCTTTTTATGTTTGTTTTTTAAGAGTAGGTACCTAAGGTACCAAACTACCTACCTACTAAACATTGTTCAAGAGTCGTTGTAGGAGGGAACTGGGAAATAGAATACAGGTACACTGAGTAGGTACTTAGTCTAGTTACCTTTATTTTTTAAATTAATTGGACCACGGAACTCCCAAAAGGTGCTGTAGTTCAACTATTTATAAAGTTGGACAACTGCCCCTAGTAAAGACCCATGGTCCAACTAGTTGGACCACTGCCCCGGACTGAAGTATACCTATATAGGGTCTTACTCTATCTGTTGAATATTTTATGAACAACTAGCGACCCGCCCCGGCTTCGCACGGGTGCAATGCTTATAAGATTTTCCCGCTTGTCTGTTGAATTTTTTTCCTGAATTTTCTTTGCTATAAACCTCACTGAGCCCGAGACCTTTCCAACGAATGCAAAACCGTGGAAATCGGTTCTTGCGTTCTGGAGTTATAGCGTCAGGAAGGAAAACCCGACTTATTTTTATATAGTAGAAAAAAAATAATGATTATTATTATTACCTATTATTGAAGTGGGAATGGGCAGGCCACGTTTGTCGTATGCAGTCGGACAGATAGGCACAAATCTGCATCAACTGACTGGGTTCCAACGACTGGCCGTCGACGCCGAGGCAGACCCCGAAGAGATGGCGGGATGAACTAGACGCCTTCTCAAGGACATGGCCGGAGAAGGCACAGGCTACTGATAAGTGGAGGGAGGGAGGAGAGGCCTTTGCTCAGCAGTGGGACAATAGATAGGACAAAAATAGGTATTATTAAGATCAGAGATATTTGAATTAAACAAATCTCAATTCTAGTTTTCAAGCATTTATTATACGAAATCAATTATATCATTTGACCTCTGAATTAATTCACGTTCCCAAATGAAGCAAAACGGATTGAAATTGGAACGGTATACCAGCCTGTCAATGTGAGTCAAGTGGTAGGTAACATAGATTATCTTAAAAATAAGCACCATTTTTTTAATATTAGGAATGATAGAGTGTGATTGTTTCGTTGTATTACTATTTATTTTATGCGTTGATGAATCCACGAACGAAGCGGTAACTTTATGAAAGTTAGTCTTCCTAGTACCTACGTATTACAGATCGCTGGAGTCTGATGATATTCTTCCGCTTAACTCAAACTTATTTTTACATGATCTGTGACATTCCCTCTTGATTTTACGTTTGATTGAACTGCTACATTTGTATATGGAACACACATTTTTGCCAGCCTCTCTGCAAGCTTTTCTACACAATCTCGCTGCCTTTTTGTCACAGGATTTCCTCCAACTTGACCTAAGCAAGTTGACTTGAGTTTTGTTTAGATTTAAGCTTTTGAAGAGCTCTTCATCATATGAGTCGGATGTTTCTGCGGTTGGTGGATTTCTGTTTACTTCTGTCGATATGCCTTCTTCACTATTATCGACATCAGTCCAGGGCTCGGCATCAGTAAGCTGTGGAATGTTTTTCCAACGCTGTTTCTCTGTAGGGTTTCTGGGTGCAATAAGCTTAATTTTCGATTCTGTTTCATGCCTTTCTGTAAGTGATGGCTGAAATGAATGACGTTTTATATTTTAACAGGCAAAAATATCTATTTATAAATATGTTCGCCAACAAGAATTAACACCAGCTTTTTTGGCAATGTGTATATAGGTATTCGTCGCAACTAGAGGGTAGAGGTCATATGCTGCATTGATTTTTACGTAGCTGTAGTTTGTATAAATTCACGAACTGATACAGAATAGCGCTATATATAGCGCTAAGAAACTCAAATGTTTACATCACCTACAGTAAGCTAAAAAAGTTATTAAGTATATTTCATTTACCCCTTGACTAACCTCCTCTAAGTACCTACAGTTTGATTGAGCTCGGGCGAGAAATTGAAGGACGTTCTCACTTTCCCATGAAACTTACATTTAGGAAGACCAGCAACACCTTCTCCTTGTTTGATGACGAAGACAGGTATTTGGTGAACCTTGGATTCTCTGAAGTCCTCAGATTGGAGTGGACATTAATGTCCTCCAGCTGATTCAAACTGTTCATCGTGTGAACCCTCTTCTCGTTTACATTGATTAATGATTTGAGCAATTTCTCGTACGATTTTTTTGGATTATCTGATGATGCCTGAAAATGAAGAGATACTGTAGCGTCCTACTACTCCTACTCTAAGTTTAGTAGGAACAAGGTACCTAATTCATTTTTTGTGTCTAGCCCCTGGGGGCCAATTCTACTAAGTGTCAACGGTCATAGTTGGATGACAATGAGATGTCAATGGTGTTATTTTGACACTTTTCAGAGCAAATAACACCATCGACTGACCATGTCATTGTCATTGTCATCCAACTGCAACCGTTGACATTTAGTAGAATTGGCACCCTGGTCTCCGAAATTAGCTTACAGACTGTTAAATCTCATGTTAGCTCTTGATTGGTTGAATAAAATCATAACGCTTTTCAACAATCAATCAGATTTGACATGAGATTTGTTTTGCCTAAACCGGGGATCAGTAGTAGGAATTGTATAGGTATATGCCAGGTGCATTACTTTCAAATATGACTAATAATAATTTTTCTACAGGAACGGGACTTACCTACATGGGTGAAATTGGGAACAACCAGTGTTTCATATTGGTTTATTCCAAACCAATAGGTATGTGTTTTAGGTACCTACTTTATTTTTTTATAATATGTACCTAAGTAGGTAGTCCTGTCACATTTAGGGGTTAAAAGAATATCTCGTGAAAAGTGGGTAAGTACCTTTATCCAGAAATGGAATACCCTCGGGGATAAAAGGCGTGATATTTTGTAATTTTATTTATACAGTATGTTTAACAGAATAAGCGCATTTCCTGAAATTAGTTTGTTCAGTATCGACTGCTTAATCGATTTCATCTATTTTTTAATATGTGTTAAATTTTTCCAAAAAAAATAATTAGTAAGTACCTACCTATAGCTGAATTTAGTGCCACCTAGGGATAATAGTATGTACTTTTATTGCTCTTTATTATTTAGACACAACTGCAGTGTGAAAAAGCATCATAATTATTTTGAGGAATTGCACTTATTTTTTACGTTGTATAGTCCTAAACAAAATAGGTATTTTAAGTATTTTAACACAAATTCACGGAGTACTTACCCCATTATGGGAATACACCATTAGAAGCAAAAGTAAACCACGAAGGCATAAGAGTACCATTTCCGTAATTCTTTTTGATTTATTATCAAGAATACCTACCTATTTAAATATTTTGCCTCTTATCTATGTTTTTATATAGTATTTCTCGTTTCGTATTGCAATTTTAATTGGTTTCGACAGTAGGTATAGGTAGTGAGTGATGTAAGTAATTTTTATTTCAATTTCATCGACTAATTCGACTAGATCGCTCGATGTCACGCTTCTAGCTAACAAACTATTAAAAGTGTTATTAGCTAAAAACATATTACTATTAAAAAAATGTTATAAATTATATAGAAAGCCATAGCCTTAAACGTCATTGTGTCTAATATTTGAAATATCTCTGTGAATCAGTTCATAATAAAATACTTTCACTTAAGTTTTTCAGTTTATTCGTTAATAATATACAAATTTATATTTAGGTATGTAATGACATATTCAATAGAACATTTTGTCACTACATTCTCGCCTACAGGGTTACCACTTAACTGAGACCTAGGAGTAAAAGTGTTCTGTGACTGAGACGGTTCCTGAAGTGGCTACGCTACGTGCGGCAGGGGTGACAGATGGCGTAACAACACTGTCAATTTTAAACACCCTGCTGACTTTTTGGTGGGAATCCGAAGAGGAACGTCATGTCTTTTTGTATAATTTTTATTTTGCTGTATATTTCGGGTTTTGACTCATATTAGTGATATATTATGTGGCAAGTATCCGTGAAAGTGTGCAGTGAATGGGAAATTCGATAAAATGCGATAGATGGACATTTTTTGATTGCCTCAAGAAGTCACAATAAAATCTTCAGTAAAAGTGCTATCATTTTACTGTTGATAACCAAGGGAGGGTAGAAAGTGTTGAAGACCCTGAATATTTGTGTCCATGGTCTCTGAAGTAGAGAAATTTAACTAAGATTAATAATAGGAAAAAAATAAAGCTATAGGGACTAGAATCCAAATGCCATTAAACAATTTAAAAAACACGATGCTGTGACGTCATCCGTTACCAGTCCCGTGCATCTACCCTACTTACTCCAGGAACCGTCTGCCGCGTCTGCGTCTCAGTTAAGCGGTAGACCTGTAGTTAGCAGTTTATAGATACAGTTTTCTGTAAGTGAGTAGTGGTAGTAGGTACTTATAGTAGATGTAGATAAATGTTGTAGTCCGGTTTTCATAGATAAAGCTCCGACAGCTCTCAAATAGGTATATCCCATACCGTACAAATCTTTTTTTTATTCATTATTATACAATTTATAATTCTTTATAATAAAAAATGAGTGAAATATAACTACCTACTGAATCTCTATATCTGTGATCTTAAACTATTACATAATATATTCTGACAGGCCTGTTGGCTCTGTTGGTATAGTGACCCTGCCTTCTGAGTCGCAGGTGGCGGGTTCGATCCCCGCTCGGGGCCTTCGGGGCTTCGCGTCTGGGTGTTTAATATTTATTTAAGTCTGTTTATCAGCGTTAGTACCCATAGTACAGGCCCTGCCTAGTTCGGGACTAAATAACCGTGTCTGAATTGTGTCCCACAATTTATTATTTAAGTATATCCTAATATACACAAATCTAAAGATGATATAAGGTATTTAGGTACTTAATTACTTAGTCTTAATCAATAGTATTCACGTTGAAATCTAAAACGTATCTTAAACAATCCACTACAAGTATTACGGCACTGTTTCCTCAATTTTCCTTCCAGTCTGCCCGTACACTTGTAAATTTTACAGCCATGCTTGTACGCATCAGTGCAAGCGTTTTCACATATTTTTATGGAGCCTTTATCACAAGTTGGTTTCCATCTTCTACCGACTCCAAGTTCATCTGTTTCGATTAATTCAGATTCATTTTGATGAGACGAAACGTTTGTATCAACTGAGTCAGCGTTTGAGTCGCTTTGTTGCGAACTGTCATATTTAATCTTCGGTTGTGTTATAATAATTGATGTATCTATTGATTCGCAGTTCCAATGGCTCTGTAAAAATATACTTATTGCTTAAAATCCTTTAAATTTGCATTCATAATTTGCTCTGCATTTAGGTATATGTCTGCGTAAAAGTATCTATTAGGTAGGTAACATTTAAAAAATAAATCTTGGTTAACTTACCGATAGGAATATCACTGTCAGTAAAACGAAAATTGCATGTTTGTCCATTTCAAAGCACCCGGGCTGCGTTAGCGGACAAAACGCTGACTATAGGTAGGTACTGTATGGCACAAACTAAGTAGATATGATAACGCATGCTGTATGCTATTGTTAGGTCTACCGTTCTACGAACTAACGCATTTTCAGAGTGACACTCTTGCTCTACACATGGTATCATTGTGACTGTTCTAACCTACCCTAACTAATGGGTTGGAGCGCCATGTTTTCGAAGTCAAAGATCAAGGCACACAATTTTTTTGGACTTTGACTAAGACTAAAGTCAGACCTGAGGATTGACTAAAACCTTAGGAGCTTTGAGGTTTACTATGACATACCTACATTATATCATTATGTTATGGGATAGTCTAGGTGCCTATCTCAAATGTAAAAGACTTATAGCTCAACAGTAGGGCGCGTTCCGGGTTGATCTTAATACATCAGAGAGAAATAAAAATAAAGCGGCATACAGATTCTTTATTTCAAGGTTTATACTTAAGTTTGCATAAACTTCTGCAAATTTTATTGAACTTTCTATCAAATCGTTTCAAACATTTGTATTGTTGACACACTCTGGTTCTTGCACTGACGCAGGCGTACTTACAAGCTATCTCTTTCTTTTTGCACACTCGCATATTATGGTTTGTTCGTTTGATACGTCGTCGATAATTCACTTTGTCTGTATTCAATGTATCTCTAGCAGACATATCTTCGGAATCAGTTACGGATCGCATATCTAAATCACTAAAAAAGTCCGTGACTGATTCATTTTCTTGAAAATTCTCATCGTCCACGGAAAATAATGCACTATCATCTGGGAAGTCTTTTTCCGATTGGACCAAATCATGCTTAAAGTAGGTAGTACCAGTTAGAAAATTCTGCGTACCTAAATTATGATTAACTAAGTTCCTTTTAGAATTTAATTACGTCAAAAACTAAAGAACTTTTGTTTTCTGCTTTCTGTTATATGAGGTACCTACCTACATGATTTTACAGGTAAGTATATACCTACCTATCTCTTGTTTCAGTTCATCACCCAAGTAGATAATTAAGTACCTACTGCATCGGAGATGCTAATTATATTATATTATTTTCCTTGATTCAAAGTAGGTAGTAGTTATCAAATAAAAATACTTACTAGCAAAGACATAATAATTAATATGATAAGAAATTCCATTCCACTAAATGTAATTGAAATCCAGCAGTTACGTGGCCTCTTTAATTTTTCCGATTAATTTTATAGCCTATTTTAATTAGAAATAGAAGTACATCAATATCTAAGTAAACTCAATCAAATTTAAAAGCAACAGATTTTTAAATAACTACAGATATACCTATCACTCAGAATCTTTACTGGTTGAATCATGTTTTCCATCAAAATGATCTGATTCAACGTAATATTTTTGAAATTCGTCTTTGCAAGCTCTTTTGCACTGCTTTTGGAACATACGTCTCATACGTCTTCTGCAGTACTGTCGTCGACAAGCCCCTCTGTATGCGGCACGGCAAACATCAATACAAGACTTGGAACCCCTTCTATTGCAAGACAAGCTTCCAAATTTCAGTTCCTGAACATATCTATGTCTACGGAAACTTAAATCAGTTGCATTGTATGTGTCACTTTCTTTAGATTGACCCATATCCGAGTCTATACTTGGATGACTTTCTGGTGTAGGTTTTTGTTTTGTTTCATGTTTATTATCTTTTTCCAATGGACGCTTTGATGTGCTAAATTGTCCGGTGACTGTTTTCAATTGCTAGAATTGAAACAATAATGGCACCATAGATTGTACAAAGACCTATTTAAAAAGAAGTTGTATTTTGTTTCAACATCGGTAATGATATCGCGTGGAAATGTATAATTTTGCTTTCATTTAACAACTTGTAAGTATAACAATTAAATAAATTAAGGTTACAATTTAAATTAATTTCAATGTTAAAATAATGGACTTACCAAATAAAATGTGGTTAACAACAGTAATAATGGAAATATTGGTATATGAGACAACAAACACATTCCAAAGATAGCACTTCTTTAACTTTCATATATTTCTATAACTGTATTCAGAAAGAAAAATGAGTTCAGATAGAAGTCTTGTTAAGAATTACTTCTATTTCGTTTTATACTACTTTTTAAGTATATCTTTCTTATATGTAATGTAATAAATATCTGTAACGTAAAGTTTTTATAGGTTTTTATTGACATCAAGTTGATTGGAAAACTTATAAATTTTATTGCGAATAGTTCGACTATGCAGATTATAGACTAAAATTATACTTAGTTCAAAAATACTAAAAAACACAATTGCATAGGTAACACTAGAAAGTACAAAATAATGCAATATTCTTAAAGTATTTTGCTGACTTATTTTACTACTACCTTTGACAATATCATACCCGCAGAATATTTTCGTGAAAAGTAGGTATTTTCAGAAATGGAATACCTCTGCTAACCCCTCGGGGATAAAAGGCGTGAGTTTTTATTTTACTATGTCATTTATGTTTAGTGCATGTTCAATGCAACAATAATATAAATCTTTCTTCAATAGATTATTAATAAACTAGTCACTTCTTAAGACCAATAAAATCATTTTTAAACGACTTCAAAAAGGAGGAGGTTATCAATTCGTCTGTTTTTTTTTTTTTTATTATGTTTGTTACCTCAGAACTTTCGACTGGGTGAACCGATTTGGATGATTCTTTTTTTATTTGAAAGCTGGTGCTTCCAGATTGGTCCCATTATAATTTCGTCCAGTTCTAACAACGGCATCCATGAGAAAACCATTTAAGTTGAATATTGAAGTCGGTTTTTTTACTCTTTAGAGTGGTTATTCATTATTTTAAGTCAGAAATTACAGTTATTATTAAAGAAATATCATTAATTACGATTATTTACAGTGTTATTCTATCTTTAGCATGGTACTACGTAGAGCTCTGCCTGTAATTCTTTGTGTTAAGTATCTTTTTGCCGCACATCGCGCAGATTCCTTTCTTATACGCGCACGCTTGACAGTAGTGAGACCCAACCTGATGGACTTTTGTCCTGCATATTCTGGAAATTAAGAAATTTTATGTTATTACGTATGGTATGTTTCAGAAAATATGTTGAACTGTTAGTTAGAGTTTTTATTGTTTTTACGTACAATGGAAGTTATGAAGCCATGTTAGATACTCTGAGACGGGTTGAAAATCATTTAATCTTAATATCTTTATATTAGCAGTTGGCTCGCACATACTAGGTACCTCATGTGTGAGATGATTGCTAAGCTACCTTAATGTACGACATTTTGAAAGTACCTACTGCACCTGGCATATTATAGTAACTACATTTATATGCTTGATGCTCAGATCAAATAAAAAGTAAAGATGGAGCGTGGCGAAGAATAAATTGAAGCCTGAAAAGTACCCCATCTTTACTTTTTATTTGATCTGAGGCCCGATGCAGTACTTTCGAAGAAGACCACTGAAGACAAAACTGGACCAATTAAAAAAAATCACCAATTTAAACACCACGGGAACGGGACTTATGGGAGTGAAATCTCGGTAAACATCTAGTATAAGAATAAAAACTTACTTGCACTCTTGAAACTTCGCAGTATAGGGATTAAACCTTCCTTTCTTAGCAGTTAACGCTTTATTTTCGCCGACTTTCCTGCCTCCAGACTCAACGGTGTTCCTCGCGCCGGCTTTCCAAGGGTCTGGAGTAATCACACGACCCAATTTCTTTTCACATTTCTCACAAACCATTGTTTTGTTTTGGTACGTCGAGAGCTTCGATTATAACCTCAAAACTTGTTTGTTTTTGTAGTAAATCTGTAGGTATCTGGTAAGATACAGAGAAATGAAGTTTCGTTAGACAACTAATAGAAATTAACGTTATGTTCATAGAGGTTCACGATAAAAATCAAGCAAATTCCAGGCAAACAATGTAAACAAAACTGCAAATCAAAGGATAAACTAGAGATGGGCAAAAAATCTCGATATTTGGAATATCAATATTTCCCCATACAATTATCAATATTGTATAAAGCCGTATACAGAAAGAAAGCTGACAACTTATCGGCGCAGGCATTTATATGAACAAGCGCCGATAAGCGCCGAACGGCGCTGGCAAGTTCCGACAATCTTCGTCACGCGCCTACGACATTTTGCTCGCTCCGCTTCAATCTGCTTGCTTTATGTAAGAATGGACCAGCGCCGATAAGCGCCGATAAGTGCTGGTAATCGGCGCCGACTATCAGCTTTCTTTCTGTATACGGCTTAAGTATACATCTAGACTAATATGTATAATAAAGAGGAAAGATTTGTTTGTTTGTTTGAAAAGACCGATTTTAAAAATTCTTTCATAAATGAAAAGACACATTATCAGGCAATAACAAAATAATCTCACGCCTTTCATCCCCGAGGCGGTAGGCAGAGATATTCCATTACTGGATATACTTACCTACATTTCACGAGATACATTGGACCCCTAAACGTGATAGGTGATGAGCCCATCATCGCTGGACCGGGTCTATTTACACATGTCTCAGAATTAATTCTGAGACCTGAGGAAACCCTCACGATGTTTTTCTTCACCGTCAAGCTAGTGATAAATATGTATGTACGTAAGTTTTTGAAAAACTCATTGGTATATGCCAGGATTCGAACCCGAGACTCACAGATTTTCGGCCGGCTCTTTAACGGTAAGGGCTATCACTGCTCTCAGTAACATAGGCTATATTTTATTCCCGTTTTCCCACGGTAAAGGATGAAACCACGCGGAACAGCTAGTCACCGATATTTTTAATCGTCAGAATAAGTATATCGATATTCGATATTTATTTAAGAGTATTGAATTCGTAACAATTTTGATATTTTTTAACGTTACTATGGTTCCGTGTGTAAAGTCAAAATCAAAGTCAACATTAAGATCAGCTGTGTGCATGAAAATACGAATTATTAAACCATGAGTGTGACAGAAGGTGCCTCTAATGTCCATATAAGCTGAAGACTTTATGTCTATTGTCTCTGTCTACCCCAATAGACCTGAGATTATGTAGGTAATGGTTTGATTACAATCATAGAAAATACTATTTTAATTCTTCTTTTCTCACAAATTTTAAAAGTTTTGGTTATATTTATGAATAATCATGCAAAAACTGACGATAAATCGATATTTTTTACTCGATAATTATAGATACAATTTTAAAATATCGATACGATAAATATCGATTTATTTTTTTACTTGCACATCCCTAGGACGTCACAGATTGTTTTGCTTTTATACAGAATTTGACATTGACACTGACCTCTTTGAGTGTTGCCAAATTTGTCAACAGCTCCAACCTTTTCGATGTGTCTATTGTCGAAGTACCTACCTATATTTTTCCATGAGTCTACACCACGCAAAACTGATATTGAAAAGAGTTAGCGTAGTTGTTTGTAGGAGAGAATCCTTTATATTAATAGGCGCAGAAAAGACGTCGAGTTGCGGAAACAAGTCCGTGTTAACATACCTACTATCGAACACTACTACTACAGTATTTCTGAGTGACATAGAGGGTGTTTTATTGACGCTGTTGAATCCACAGAACGCAGTACTCAAATAAAACAATAGATTTGTCTCATTTTTTATACTTTGTATTAAGCAAAAATATGAAATTGACTCGATACGTCTATTCTATAAAGGCTATTTTTCAATTAGGTATTAGAATAACCAGTTTCTGGCTACGTTAACCTTTTATTTTTAATTTGCTTTTCCTAATATTCTAACACTAAAAGCTTATTGTTATCTACAATCCGTGAAATGCAATTAAGCCAATTTAAAACACTAACCAAATAACATAATATTGCACAAAAATACTGAAACTTAATTAATTATACGTTGCTAACTTTGACTTAATAACTTTTCGTTAGGCGAATTACTTCTTTTGCTTTCTACATCCACAGTTTGGGGATCAGTAGTCGGTTTTGGTTCCTGATATTCAGCTGTATATCCTGCATCATACTGTGTTTGGTCGAAGTTCTGGTCCCCTTGATAGTTCCCGTCAGCCGCATAATTTTCATATTGCCCCTCGTACTGTGCGTTTGGATCGGTATATTGCTGAGGATACTGATCATAATTTTCATACTGTCCTTGCTGTCCTTCTGTGTAGCTTTGTTCATAATGTTGTTGGTCATATTCTTGGGCAGGGTACTCGTTAGTATCAACAGTGGGTTCATATTGCTCAGTTTCAGGAACATGACTCTGTTCATACTGTGAATTATCAGCAGGAAGGCCCTCAAACGGGGTATTGTCAACATGACTTTGATCATATTCAGGGTTCTCAGTATGACTTTGTTCCAAATTATTATCACTGTAATTTTGCGGTTCTAATTCTTCATCTTTGTCTTGTAAAACTTCCTCGTTTTGTGGCAGAAGCTTAGTTTCTTCAACTCTTGCATGATGTGGGCTTTCAAAGTCGTTAGGTTGATTAACGTCGGGCTTAATAACAGATTGTGTTGAGTCTTGCCTGCTTAAGGCGCTTGGGACGGCGTCATGGTCACTTCTGTCTGGTCGGAGGTCTGCGACTGGGTCTCGTGTGGGCTGTCTGGCGGTGTCACCTCTGGTATGGTTTGGTCTGGCACTGGGTTGGGCTGAGGAAACATCTCTGATGGTTGCGGACGCGTGCGAGGGTTGTGCTGAAACATTAGGGCCTACTCTAAACTGCTGATCAGCAAAAGATGTATATCTTTGCGATAAGCACGTGGAATTCTAGTATCAGGTGTCTAGTATAGTCCATTAATTTTAGAGAAATCCTTTATGTTTAATTATCACTCTATAAATAACACGACTGTATAGCCTACCACACCACAAGCAAGTATACTTGTCCAAACCTGCTCAGACTTTGACATTAGATAAAACCTGTCGCTGATAAAGCTTCATAACTCAAAGATGTATAAACTAAGTAGGTATATTACCTAAAGCCGTCAGCATACCTTGATAGGTGCTAGGTGCCGCATGCGTCGGCTGCAGGGACTTCCCCAGGCTGTTTACTTGACGCTGCAAAGTGGCCAGTTCTTCCCTGCGTCACACACAAACGTGATGGAACTCTCACACAGTGCCTCAATCTATTCAGCTACATAGGTACTATCCTATTCATAATTTCTTGAAAATACTATAAAATATTATAATAGAAATATTTAGGGGGTTCCCATATTAATATTTGCATAAAAATACAAAATATAATTTTTTTTAATACAATAATTTGTACAAATCTTTGATTACTCTACAATACTTTTTAATACTCCACAAAATGAAACATAACAGAGACTATTTATATTACCGAGCCAATTGGTACTTTCATTGTGAACTTTTCATAGATTTAATATGTACCTAATATAATAAATTTATTTCTTGTTAAACTTAGTAGGTAACTTAATATTACGTACCTAATGAAATAGATTTTTTATTATAACAAACTACCAAACAACTAAAACATGCTTTATCTACACTACAAAATCCTTGGTCTACTAATATTCTGTCTAGTCTCACCTTAGAAGGGTCGTCATCAGAATCACCAATTTTATCGATAGAAAGATCACTAAGATTTCTGCTTAACTCCCCAATATCGTCTTTATAACCATTACTATAATCATCTCTTCTATATCTATTTCTATACGTGTAAGGTGTCGATGTATAATAAGTGCGGTCTAAATCGTAAGAAGATCTGCTGTTTGGGTAGCCACTTATCGGTGTGTAGCTACGGAATGGGGAAATAGCGGTGGTGCAGTATTTCTTATGAGAAGACCACAGATTTCTGAGTTTCCTCATAAGTTCAGCATTCCTGCAAAGCAATTGAATCCTGTCTGCTCTGTAAATGAAATAATTGTGTGTAAATTTTGAGAAATAAATAAAGCAGTAGCATGTTTAAAATGATAATGTCATTAGGTTTAAAATCTACAGCATTTAATTGCAAACATTTGTAATCATTACCCATTACATTTTCACATAAAGCTTTGTACTTTTTTCTAACAACGAGACAGCAAAAAAATTACAACATAAATATAAAATACACTATTATAAACGTAAAACATTAACAAGCCTTACAAACTATGATTATATTGCACACCAATTAACTATATAGTATACACAACCATTTTCCCACATTAACAATTTACCAATTATAAAAGATTTAAAGACACTCAAGTTTACAACAATCTTGCTTTTTTCATGATATAAAATGTTTGGTATTGATTTTGGTAATCGTTGCAAATTTTCAGTTCTTATGAAGCTTCAACTTCGCTGTTTTCTGTTGGTTCTAAGCTTGTTTGTGTTACCTCTTCCTTAACGTTTAATACTGTGTCTGCTACGATACTCTCAGGATTTACTTCATCTGTTACATTTCCTTCATGGCCTTCCTGCATTTCGTCTTTATTTTCTGGTATTTCTTTAGATACTTCTTCGCTAACAGATATTGGTGTCTCTTCACTAACATAAATTTCCAATTTCTCTGTATTTGCTACATCTTCCATACTTTCTTCTAATTTACTTGTCACTAGATTTTGTTCTATTTCTGGCATATCTATACTTTGTTCTGGTAATTTTTCAAATTCCACGTTTCTAAACTCTGAGGGCTCTTCTTTAATTTCAGATTTATTATCTCCATTACAATTTTCAACTTCTGCTTCAATGGTTTCAGTGCTCTGTTTCAATACTTGTACGCCCCCATCTGTCACTTCCATACTAAAACTATTTATAACACCCTTGTTTTCCTCAGATTGTATTATAATTTCTTCGACTTGAACATCGCGTCTTTTCTTATCTTTCTTTCTAGGTTTAGGTATCAATTTTACGCTGATATCAACTTTGATAGGCTCCTTTTTCTCACGTAAAAAGGGCTGTTGAATCATTAGCGGCAAATTGTATACCTTTTCGCCTTTAGCGTCGAGATCCTGATTGGTCGTAACCGGGCCAATGACAATTGGCGGGTAATTATTCGACGAATCGGACTCTTTTTCGGAGCGGCGCTTGGTACGACGGCTCGCTATTGGGCGGTCTCGGGATCTTGAACGGTCGCGCTGTGTTCTGATTGGTTCGTCTGAACGGCCGCGACTCTGCGCTCTGCCTGCCACCAATAAAAACACAGCACGACGTTAGGTTGTTACTTTAAAATTTTAAAATGGGTAATGATAACAATGTTTGAGCCAAATTTAAAATATCTGTGGTGCAAAGTATTTAAATAGTTGAAATGTAAAGGAATATGTTTATAATCATGCTATTAAAGTTGAAATCGATTCGTACTTGTGCCTACGACTTGCGTCGTCGAGCTTGTCAGTGAGCAAACGACATTCGCCGGTGAGTTTCTCCATCAGACTGTTTTGTGATTGTATCATTGACTCCAACTCAGCCACCGTTTTAGCTGTGGAACCAAATTTTCCTTTTTAACCTTTAATTTTTGTCGCCTTACCAAAATGTATTTACAGTTGCTACTATGTGCACTGTTGTTGGGGAATCTTTTTTGTACAGGTTGGTTTTTAATTTTTCATTTAAACAATCTGATGAATAAACTATTGAAATTTTAAAAGCCCTTTCATAATACTGTCGATGGACATGCAAGTGGAACCGATGAAAGGGTAAAATATAAATGTTTTGAAGTAAAACTACAAAGTGTGAAATTTAATAATAATTTCAAAACATCAATAGTTTACCCATTAGATAGACAAAGTATTCCCAAATTGAATGCGAATCACAACACTGTCAGTTATGTTGTTAGATTAAAAGTAACGAGAAGTGCCCGGATTACTGAAACGAGTATCAACTATACGCTTACCATGCTTATTCTCCATTGATTCGAGCATTGTAGACAATTCTTTTTCTTTTTTCTTCTCTGGAGTGTTGGGTGTCAAATTTCTCATGTTCAACTGTGGAAATCAAATCATTAACATGTATATTGTGTTGACAGTTGACACTAAATTAAACTCTTCCACATAATGTAATATTGACTAGGCATAGCATAATGATGTTGAGAATGATGACAATGATAATGAAATTGCTATTACAGGTATCTTCATTTTTTAAAATAAATTCGATGAAAATATTAGTAACAGAGCACACAGTAGTAACAAGTCACATGACCTGCAAGAGGAAAAATATGCATGAATTTACCTCTTTCTCCAAATTGGAGATTTGCTCAGATAGACGTAAGTTCTCACGACGCGAGTGCACCAAATCAGCATCAGCCCGATCCAAGCGTTGACGAAGTGATTGAATCTGTAAAATATTAATTATTGGTGTTAGTTAAAGTTAAAATGAAGTCTGACGACCAAAATAGACAGACATGAAAAAGCCGATAATAATAATAATAAATTGTGGGACACAATTCACGCACACTTATTTAGTTTCAAATTTGGCAGAGCTTGTACATGGCTACCAAATAACTGATAAACATACTTAAATAAATATTGAACACCAGGGCACGAAGCAAACAGACATGTTCATGCACACAAATGGCCCCAAGCGGGAATCGAACCCATGACCTCCGGCTCAGAAGGCAGGGTCACTACCAACTGAGCCAGCACGCTCGTCGAAATGTGAGCAGTCCATCTGTGTTAAGATTCCTTACTTCAGAATTGAGGCGATTGGTCTCATGCTTCGCCTGCCTCTGATGGCGTTCCATGGCCAAGCGAGCACTGGCCAGTTCTTCTTCTAGAGAAGCCTTCTCAGCATGCGCTTGGGCTAAATCCGCTTGCAAAGATGCTGAAATCAAGTAAAATATCAAACCACAAATCTCTAAATTCAAACGCGTTTGGTATGCTTTTCTTGTAAATAAGTTATTTCAAGTTCTATAAGTGTGTAAAATTTTCTTACATGTTTTGTTTTTCAACTCCATCTTCAGCTCTTCTATGGCGGAATTCTTCATAGACAGTTCACGTTTCAGTTCGTTTTCTTCACGTCTCTGTCGTTCCAGATCAAGCTTTAAAAAGACAGTTGTATTATAATATGCACTTAGAACCCGCTACTCGTCGGTCGGTAAAGATAGGCTGTTGTTTACATTCAGCCAAACTCCGTGGACGAGTTTAGAGTCCCTTGATATTAGAGTATTGACGTTATAAGTGTAATATTTTGACTTTGACTTTGAATCGGTTAGCCAATACATGTCGTACCTAAACCCAAGGGTATGTAGAAAGATTGTGGCATCCCACTAAATAAGTCCCACTCTAAGAAATGATTGTGAGCTCAAACCTGCAGTTTTGCGACGTTGTCATACTGGGCAGCGAGGTCGTGTTGTAGCTCGTCGAAATGCGCATTGTAGCGTTGCTCAGCCGCGCTGCGTTCCTGAATAGCGCGGCGAGCGCCCTCACCAGCCAAATCTCGAACTTTGCTGCGTTCTTTAGCCAAATCGTCCTACGCAACAATGTTTACTTTGTGAAAAGTGGTCTTACCACAGAACGGTGTTTAGAGTTGGACGCTGAATAAAACAGATGCTGTCACTTTTTTAATGTTAAAATTCCACAGCATCAGTTTTGAACATTATCTACCTTAAAGTACTGTTCGGTGTTAGGTAGGTAGGTACTTATATTACAGATTTAGTTAAGAGGCACGAAACATTTTCATTTCAAAGTTTTTTGTGCTCGTTTAGAATTTTAACCTTTGTAAGAATTTGTATGAGAGTAATACTGTGCAATAAATAATAATAATAATAAAATTTATTTAAAAAGCAAATGACACTCTTAAATCAAAACATTATAATATGTTACAATGATGCTCAATAGATTTAGTTGCCTGGCTCCCAAACTAGGGATTCCCCCTGTAAATGTGAAGTAATACGTATTTTTTATTTAATTATACACGTATGCAACAGAATCTATCCCAATACTTTTGAGCTGTATCTTAGAACTATCTGTCGCCCGGGACTACCATTGCGTCAACTTTAGAATATCCCTTCCTGGCGAGGCGATATTCCGGGATGAATAGTATCGTAGCCTCTCTTTCCTTAAGATTTAAACTCTCGTCCTCCCTTTCATCAAGATCAGTCCACCGATAAGCCGTAAAAAGGTAGGTATCAAACAAACAGATACGAAAGGAAGTAGGGTTGTCTCCATACCTTGAGCCGACGGATTTCCGTTTCCAGATTGTTCCGCTCCTCTCGCAACTGCTGCTCGACGGCGTCAGACCCTCGGCGGTATTTTCCGTCCAAGTCCCCGTCTTGCTTCTCCAAACTGAGCTTCAACTTCGATATCTGAGACTCTAGGGATGATTTGTCTCTGCAACAATGGATTTAACTATAGTTTATTGTGTAATTTCAGATAGAACTTTTTGATGTGAGCACCAATCTAGGTAGAAGGCCCCTGGACGTCCCAGAAAACGCTGAAGCGACGACTTGGTCTAGGTAGCAGGAAGGAACTGGTTGGAAAGGGCACTAGACAGGGAAGATTGGGAGAAGATGGAGGAGGCTTTTACCCGGATGGGATCCACACAAACAATTAATTAAATTGAAAATAGTTTACATAATAAATTTAAAAAAGCATGTTATTTAAGTTTATACTTTTGGTCGAAATAAATAGCTAAATATATAAATACCAAGTAACTATTTCCTCATCAGATTTTTCAACAATTTATCCAGAATCAATCTTATCTGAGAAATACTAGTTGCCTTCTATATTCTACGAGTAACAAGCGAATCCAAGAATATTAGCTTCGGCACTTATGAGTTGTATCCGTGTAGGAAAGTAGGTCTCACCTCTGCAAGTTGTCGATTTGTCGTTTAAAGCCGTCAAGGCAGGTTGAGTCAACGAGCCCAGAGGCCAGCTTACGCTTGTTTTCGTTGTTCTCCTCCTAGAAGTAGATTATATTAATAGCTCAATCACATGTCAAATGCAGATAGATAAAAAGTAAACGCAATCAACCTGAATTTTCTTAAGATCGATTTTGGCTTGTGTCAGCTGTGCTTCCAGTTCAGCGATGCGCGATTCAAATACGATGTTAGGACCTTCCAGTTTCGTTGAGCGATACTTGCCACCTTTGCGTGATTTTGAAGGGGATATCTGAAAGGTTTTTATTCATCAGTAAAAACAAAACAACTTGAGGTAAGAATTTATTTGGCTATTTGCCAGTTCTCAGATATATTTTCTTTGCCGCACTATCCAAGATAATAGTTGGTATAATCCACCGTAATCGAAAACTACAGAGTTTGACACCATCATATCAACCGGAAGATATCCATAGCTTAAGCCACCATCCCTCATCCAAAGATCGCCACAACAAGCGGTCTTGTCTCTTGAACCGCTTTCATCTTACAGCTGTCTTCGACGTCGTTTTTCTGTTAATATTCCTCACTTACCTTATTATCGCTATCCAAGCCAGTGCTATCACCGAGATCGTCCAGTTCGTCGGTCTCAGAGCCAGCGTTGTAGGTGTGAAACATTCTGGTTATCAGTTTGTTCTTTTGGGCCTCATGCAGGTGCTCATTCTCGGAGATTACCTCTTTAACTTTACCTAGGAGGTTGTTCAGTTCATCCTGAAAATTTTCATTCTGATTATTATCATCAGAAATACCAAAACAAATTGCCGCAACTAAGTACCACCTTTGTAGCCATTTAGCAAATCGCAGTATAAGATCGTCGGTTCTCCGGAAACGTTGCTATATTACGCTGTATTAAATGAAGCGGGATTTAAAATTCGTCTAAAGATTTTAAAGTCGTCTTAGGAAAGTGAATATAGATTGATACCAGTATAGTAGTCCCATTATTATAAGCTCTAAGAGGAAAACGCCTATATCGAGCAGTAAACAGACTCTTGACGAAGTTTGTCGGTCTGAACATAGCACAAAATAGGACTCTTTATCATCCTTAAACACTTTTAAGAGCAGTTTGGAAAGGCTTTGGGCTGGGATAGCATGGTTTCGTGCGCTTAGTCCCATCCCTATTTTTCCGTTGGTTTTCGGTAACTCGGTGCTTTTTCTTTTCTTTCTTTTGTTATTTATTTAGCTAATGCGTCAAACCGAAGTTCAGACTGATACTTGGCCCGTGGCCGGTATTGTAACACGCACCCTGCAGTACTGGCTTTCTCGCTCCAGTTGTTCGATGTACTCTTCCTGCTTCTGGATAAAGTTGACGACGTCCGGGTTGGTCCCCCCAGCTGCGTCCGCTGTCGCCGAGATCGTTGTAGGTACTGAAGAAATAACACAGTAAGGATCTATCCTTCAAAAATATTACTGTGGAAAACTTAGGGCGTTTTTTGTGAATACAGAAGTCACGAAATACACTCTTTGCAGAGAGCCCGGAATGTCGGAGCAGAAATAACCCGGGTAGGTTACCGGACTTCTGTGGTATTTTTTATAAAAAATCCTTCCTTATAAAAAAAAAAAAAACAATGAAAGTAGAAGAGATTATGATAGGTAAGATGAAGGAAAACCAAGTAGATAGACAGAGTAAATAGAATCAGAGAGAAAGATTTGATGGATGCAAGAAAGAACATGTATGAAGAACTTTATCAACATATATATGTACTAGCGACCCGCCCCGGCTTCGCACGGGTGCAATGCTAATACTAAAACCTTCCTCTTGAATCACTCTATCTATTAAAAAAACCGCATCAAAATCCGTTGCGTAGTTTTAAGGATTTAAGCGTACTTACATAGGGACATAAGGACATAGGGATATAGGGACAGAGAAAGCGACTTTGTTTTATACTATGTAGTGATTAGGATTTACCGTAATGTTATGTTTAATTCATTATTTACTATTTGCCGCCAATTCCGCCAAATTATTTCTGCTTAGCCTGATGGTTGACTGGTAGATAATGCCTTTAGGCATTAAGTTCGCCATGTGTACATTTTCTTGGTACATGAAGTTAAATAAATAAATAAATATGAAGCAGTAGTGTGAATTATAGAGCCATAATTTTCCACGCGAGTCCGAGAAATAATAGATTGATAGGTCGTCGAAATGACGGATATTCTGTAAGAAAATAATAAAAAAATCAGCAAAATTTAAATCTGCGAAATGAAAATCTGCTAAATGAATATCCGAAACCTAAATTCGATTTGAAAATTTGCTGAATAAAAATCTACAAAATGTCGTTTGATAAAAAAAAAAGAATTTCCTACTTACCAGTAGGAACATGTTGCGGTGTATAGCTGTTGTTCAAGCTGTCGGCATACAAGGTCGTGTACTTGGCGGTGAGTCGCGGCCGCGGCTTGTAATCTAGCGAGTAGGGCGTCGTCAGATTGTACTTCTTGTCAAGGTCAGCATCAGACTCGTCCAAGTTCTTAACTGAGGGTGAGCCGCCGTAGCTACGTACCTGAAGGGGTAATAAGATGAGTCATACAGTGGATTCTGTTTAGTCCTGGCTGGCCTGTCTTACCTCAAAAAAAGAAAAGGGATAGAAGACAATCGACCGATTTTAGTCCTGTCAGAGGCTATATTTTAGTCGTGACCTCTTTAAACACGTTATGAAATGCCTTAGTTGACAGGAATAATTTTATTTTAGTTTGACAGGACTAAACACAGAACACTTTTACCTACTCCTAGCGGGACTAAATATCTCTCTTTTCTTTTCTAGGAGAAAGAAAATGACAGGAATAAACTCAAATAAATTTAGTCGTTGTAAAGCAGAATCGAACCCAGTGGCGGATTAAGTCAATGTCTCTAGCAAGTGCTAATAAAAGGCCCATAAAGACCATAATCCCTTGCGGATGTCCTGAGAAGACTCGAAAGATTGATCAGCCTCTAAAGGGAGGTGGGCTGGTTGGAATAACGTACAATGGTCAAACTCAAGAACTACCTAAATGCGGAAACCAAATCCCTATCATAGAACCTAGGTAGGCCCATAAAGTAAAACAGCATTGTCACGAAACTTCTTTTCTCAAGTTAATGTTGGCAAAAATAATTTTCTTGTAAAATGTTACCAAGACGAGACCAAGACCGAGATCAAAAAGTTATCAGATCTCATGTAGAGCCAAGCTTCTAACTCTACAAGCCACACTCTACACCTTAGTCAAACTTAGTCAAAGCTTGACCCTTTCGTTATACAAGAACTATTGTTAGTAAGTACTTATAACAGAAAAGTAATTTAACAGTGAATAAATTTTTCACTTTACGCCCATGTGATGGTGCGAAACCCTAATGGTACCTACTTATAAGTTTAATAGTACATTATGGTACAAGTGAGTAAAGTTGGTGATTACCGCTGAGGCGCCATTGAGACCCGAGCCGTAGGCGAGGGTCATAAGAGAGCCGAGGACGGTAATCATCAATACACACGTGTATCATACGACGTTTTTCAACACACTTGTGAATAAATAATACTAAAAAATCATTTTAAAATAATCATTCGCAATGGCGGGGAAAATTAATTGGTTTTCCAATTTTTTATTTATATAATTTGGAAAAGGCAAAAGGATCTAGGCCCATACAGCCTCGTTTTCCTATGCGCTCGCATCTTACAATGGCGATCGGCCATGGACTAAAAAAATTAGGTTTCTTTTTCTTTGGTTTGTCGTGGATAGCGTTTTAGCCACGTACAAAATGGGGTATTTAAAGTTTTTACAGAGAAAACCAAAGTTATATTTGAGTGAAAGTTTTGTTTATTAAACACGTACAAGTTGAAATGATCTATTTAAATACGAAGTTGCATGAAATGAGCAAGCCATATTTGTGTATTAATTTATTAGTACGATTGAATACGATCTTTTTTGTATCGAAACTTTTTTAAGAACAAAGCAACTCTAGCAACAAAATTGAAAAAAAAAATCTATAACTCACTAGTGAATAATAGCAAACAAAAAGTCTCAGTTTGATTATAGGTGTCATTATGTGCCTAATTGCAGTGAAATTAGAGCCACTTTATGAGCAAGTGTGTTGAAAAATTAATTAAATTCTAATCATCATAATATGTATATCGATCCGAATCGGACCAGCAACCTTGTTTAAAGTCTGTCCATGAAGCATCTATGAAATGGGGATCATCATTCAATATGACACATGATAGTTATAATCTAATCTATTAATCAATAGCTCTATCTCAATAAAAAGTAAAGATAATACTTACGCTCGGTGCATAATTCCCGGAGAGAAAGTATCTCAATTTGGATACAGCCTCTTTATACGCCAACTCCGTGTAATCAGGGATCCTCTTCAACCCATACTCATTCAGCTTAGTCGATCGCCTATACGAAAAATATGGATAACTCATACTTAAAATTTAATAAAACTTTTTGTTATACTATAAACTGGCCACATCTATAACAGAATTCCAACAAATCACATTTTGTTTTTAAAAATAAGTAAAATTCAAAAGAAAAACTTAAATTTCGTATTTAGAATGCCGATAGTTGCGCATTGCGCCAGGATTTGGATTGCAATGGGTTTTTTGGTAAATAGTTATTGATTACACGGTTGCCATGGTAACGGTTGTTAACATAAACAATTGCATGGCAACGGACGCAGTCGAGACAAGTATGATAGAGATGGTAGGTACTCAATAGGTACTTGATAAAAAATCAGATAAAAGTCAAGAAGACCTTAGAATAATATAAAAATCATTCACTCATTTTCTAATATGCATACCTACTGTTATGAACAACTAATAATTTTCACTGTAATAATTCAACATTTACAAAGTAATTAGCATGGTACTTAATAGGTGAGTACCTACTTAGGTGGGCAGGTACTAAATCAAAAGCAAATAAGTTATAAGTTAAGTATAACAATTAAGCTTTGGTTTCCTAAGATAGCGGTGCCGTCATATAGCGGTCCTAATATTAGGGAATTTAGGGACATAAAAAGACGACCGTCTTTACGGTGACGACGTTTGTAAAGTTCCACGGTCGGTCATCTTATTTTTTTTAAAAAACGTCAAACGAAACGTAACCAGGAGACAAAATGGTCGACTTTGATTTAGCTTTAATAATTTACTTAGAGGATGAACTATCATCAGAGTTATTCAAATCTCATGCCACAGAAGGTGCATTTACTCGTAAGATTTCATATAAAATCTATTAAAATGTTGTCGTTCTCGCTGCTCTAGTTGGAGTTGGAACTCATTTTGTACGTCGTTCCGGTCAAAAAAACACAAATTCGTTAATATAATTATAAAAGTGGCTACCGAGAAAAACGTTCACGAACCATCCCATACCGACGAGACGGCCGTCATGCAAATGGCAGCATCGCTTTTTTTTACGTTACGGTGTCAAATACCGCTCTATAGGAAACTGCATCATAATATTACGGCCGCTATATGACGGCACCGCTATCCTAGGAAACCAAAGTTTTAATCAACGAATTATGCATTAAAAAATTAGCATCAATAAAATATCATAAATCATTAATAGATAATAGTTAATAAAAAAAAAACATTTTACTAATAATAAAAAAAAAATGAACTTTCGTAAGCATAGGTATCTACTTATTTGTTATTCCTAATTTTTATAGTATGTACATGGCATAGGTACGGTTTTAACAAATTTCAATTGAAAAACTTGCCTAATCTTGGGGCGTCTCAGCTTCCCGTTCATCTCCTTATCCGAGCCAGCGCTGGAGCCACTCTTCGCTCTATATCCCGCCGATTTAGCTTTAGATAGGTAGTTGGTGGAACCCATTACTCCAAAAATCACTAACTGTAACGTAACCTTCTTTAAAGAAAACTAAGTCTCGGATTTTTTGATTATTTATGTAGAAGAGCCTACGAAAAGGAACCTAATTCTAATTTTCAAATTTGGAAAACATCGCGAACGCGGCAACAGACGTCAATGGAACGGGAATGAATAATTCGAAATAAAGAACTTTGGGTGCTTCCTGTGTTTCTTCTCTTTCACTCTTAGATGAAAAACTGATACATCGGTTTCGCTTTAACGGAAAAGTTTTCCTCGGGATGGCATAGTCCATGAGCTCTACAATGTACATTAATGTTAAGATTTTAGTTGTGAGAGAAAACTGTATTAGTTTGTGAACAATACCGATAACTTCATTTTATTTTTGGCGACTTAATAAATACCTTTACTAAGTAATATTTATTTATACGAGTACGTTTGAAGAGCAAGTAAGTAGATACCTAACCTGTATACCATTATTCAAGTCTAGTAAATTCGGGTAAGTATAAATTTTCTTTTGTGAATGTACGACTGATTCAATCATTTATTTAACGTTGTACTTTATCATCTTTTCTTTTATTTATTTATTTATTTCTTTACAATAAGTAGGTATTACCTAATGTTTTAATTTGTAAGTACTCGCCAAACTGCATAGCAGTTTATTGGCAAGCTTACACTCTGTTTTATCAACAAACACTTATTGCTAATATATAACTATTGTCTTATTTTAAAAGATTAAAGATTTTTAAGATCTTATTTTTTTATAAGATTTATTATCCTTCTAGACACCTAGATGATAAAAATAATAATCAGTCTTGTTAAAAAAACATTTTCCATTTTCCGACTAAGCTTCCGAGCGGAACACAAATACAAAAATCCAGACTAGTCTTTTAAATACTTAAGTACCCTCGCGTGGGATATACAAAGATATTATATATATAGAAAGACGTAGATATCACTAGAGCGCGGAAAATGAGGCCGACAAATGTAGTTAATTAACCACATTTTATTTAGTCGCATTGTATTTAAATTCGTGTTTTAAGCGCAACTGTTGACAGATAACTGTCTCTTTCTTTATTATTCGTTCCGTATCATCGTTCTCCGTCATTGTTGTATGCTATAAATACGCTAAGAAGTAAGTATGTGAATTTTGTAGTCACTCGTAGCGGATCAATTTTTAAACGCGCGCAGTATGAGTATAACTCATCCTTACTTTAATATCTTTGGGGATATATGTAATTGTTTTTAGAATACAAAATATTTACATATTTAAAGAACAATAGCTCATTAACTCACAACATCACTTACATCAATTCACATAACTCTATATAATTCACTTTACAAAAGAACAAAACTAAAACGTCTTAGCTCCTGAGCTAAGAGACAGGTGGTGTCTGGCGTGCCGTGAAATCGGTTTTGGAGGGAAAATCCGATCACGCGACGTTGCTCATCCACCTCCGTGCTAGCCGGCGACAAATCATAACCCTCATTCGCATAATCGGTTAGTCAAAACATACAACTTTCGTCGGTTGCAAAATATGCGATGCATTACTATTTTCAGTACCAATATCTAGTAGATTGTAGTTTTATCCTGAGATGAACTTGACCTTCCGTACCTATCATAGTCTGCGTAAAAAGGTCACGACTTAGGTTCTTGCTTAGAGCCAAAACTTTATTAAGTAGCATTTTAGTCCTATAAGTATCTACATCTACAATAATTTTGTAAAGAGGAAAGATTAGATTTTTTGTATGAAAGTATGATGAAAGATTAAAATGAAAAGGCTCCAAAACTTCAGAACCTAGTTCAATAAAATTTTCGCCCATGGAAAAATTATTTGGAAAAAAACATGGATTATTGTTTTTCTACGGGCCCGTCCTTAAGAGCGTAAATTCACGGCCATATTATGTACTTAGAGATTGCCGCTATTAGGTAATGGAATGAGATACATACTGCACCGACCGCAAATAATGAGGAAAGGGCAAGAAAATGCTGATGTCGAAACGCTGCTGCACATCGGTACCTAAAGGACAAACGGAAAAAAAATTAATAAAAATTATTTGCCTATAGCTTTCTGTAGAATTCAATTCACAAATTATGAAATAAGGGTTCCGTTTTTTGCCATTTGCCTACGGAACCCTAAAAACAAACTAAGGTATAGGAAAGTATGAAATGGTCTGATGTCGGTACAAGTTTATTGACTTTTATGATGTCACTAAGTTAAAAAAATACTTTTGAAAGCGTGTAAGTTAATGAACCACAATAGTATTTTAAAAATATAAAAAAAATTGCAAAGTGTTTTTTTATAGAAAGTTTTTGATTTTACTCGGGCACAACATTTGTGTGCATGAACATGTAGATATATAATATATGCTCCGTGTCTGGTCGTTTAATATTTATTTAAGTAGGTATGTTGATCAGTTGTCTGGTACCCATAGTACCTACAGGGCCTGCCTAGTTTGGGACTAAAAAAACCATGTGCCACAATTTATTATAATTATATGTTATATTATATTCACAATATATCAATGAGCGGGCAAGCAGAAAGATGAAATGTGTAAATTACCCGTACCAATTGTCAGTTTTCATAAACCAAAAAGGCCTGTCGTGGCAGTTATTGATTTACTTTAGTATAGACAACAACAAAACTTACAGATAATACTTTCTACTCATTCAGGTATATTTATTCACAACCTTCACGACCCTGTAGGTACTTGGATAAAAAAGTGCCAGTCGGATCACCGTACCTACAATAAAAACCAAGTTTCATTACACGGGGACAACCTTTGTTGTTAAAGTAATACGTGGTAATACACATTCGGTGAAAACTCGAAGTCAAGTGTTATTAAAAAAGCAGAAACTTTATTGTGCATTTAAAGGCACACATTAGCAAACTTAAATTGTCATGCGTACATACAAAGAATGCCGAATAAAAACAAAAAAGACCTGGAATAAAAAATCAACAACTACAGAATGTGTGTAATGTGATATGAGTCAACTTAAGATTATTCGAACTTATGAATCGCACATGAGTTTTGTAATATTGATTTGTTCGTTGACTGCTGACTGTACTTCTGAACTGAAAAAGCTATGTTGCACAGTAACGACAGCAGACACGCGATTCGGAGTCAGCTCTGCCTAGCACCAACGTTTACAGCACGATGTTAGGCCTGTAATATTAACCTGGTATTATGTTTAGGGTACCACCGGAAACCTCAGGTTAAGTGACGTTGATATAATGTTCAGATATTTAATTTAGCAAGGGAGATGACAGTTTAATTTAAATAAGTTACTACTAACAAGATGATAATAATTTCTCAAAAATAATATCATTTTGAATTTTTTGATTTTTTAATGAATTATATAGTGAGCAGCGATAGCCTTACGGTTAAAGAGCCGGCCGAAAATCAGCGAGGCTCGGGTTCGAATCCTGCTGGCATGTACCAATGAGTTTTTCAAAAACTTACGTACATATTTATCACTAGCTCGACGGTGAAGGAAATCATCGTGAGGAAACCCGCAGGTCTCGGAAAAAAATGTAAATAGACCTGATCCGGCGATGGGCTCACCACCTATCACGTTTGGGGTCAAATAAATGTCTCGTGAAATGTGGGTATATCCAGTAATGGAATACCTCTGCCTACCCCCTCGGGGATAAAAGGCGTGAGATTATTTTTTTATTTTTTATATTATTTTGAAGTTCCTCAATGTTGATAGAGTAACGGTTGTCCCATTTTAGTATTTTGTTATAAGTTTTACCATAACATATAGGTAGATACATACCTACCTAGTATCTACTTCTTTCGCCGTTTTGTCAGCGATTTGTTGTTTGACAGTTTCTAATAATTATTATTCAATTGATGGGCCAATAGTTGATAGTAACCTTTGCCATCTGAGTCTGTGGTCGCAGATTCGATTTATGCACTAGGCCAGCAATTTGTGCATTTTGTCTGGGTATTTATAATTATAGTATTCATAGTATAGGTACGCTATGCATATTTGGAACTAAATGATTGTGTGTGAATAATGTGTGAATTTATTTTTTAATAATCCAATGTAGGAAATAATATATTACACATCTAGGAAAGTAAAATGAGAAATGTCTCATATCACGTGTATTGGTCTACAAACATGTAATCTGAGGATTTCTTATTTACTTCCCGAGGTGTGTATACTTTTTTTCAGCTCGACAGAGGCGAAAATCGGCAACTTCGTTTAGCGCAGCGGGTCGAAAGTTTTCGCTTCCCGCCCGGAGAATGATATGAATGAATGAGATCTGTGGACCTGACAAAGTTAAAGCATACCAATAGCATATGAACACAGCAGTATTGCCCCTTCATTCGTTTTATAACAAGGCATGATAAATTGTAGGTATTTGAGATGAGTAAGGAAATAAGACAAAATAATTAAGAAAAAATCATTTATTGTTACCAAAAAGGCTACTTCGATATCGAAATTACATAATTAGTAATACTTAACAGTAAGTTACGGAACTCTACTTTCCATACGTCACAACTGAACACTTCGTTCGATTTGATACCCCAGGTATCCTAAATTCACTGACTGAACAATGGAGACATTGAAAATAAACTCACAGGCGAGTATTTGCAATGCAAAAGGTGTGGCTAAAATTTCGCTCAGGCGCCAGAGGTCTACTTCTCAATTGTATGATAAAAATATATACTCGTATGAGAAACACTGAAAATTTTACGGAAGAATTCTCAGAAAAATTTAAGATTTAAAAATTCCAAAACTGAATCCCTCATTTGCAATTGCTTTGAATTAACTTTAATCTGAAACAAATAAATGCGGTAGACCTTTTTAAATGACTTTTATTTAGGTACTTAAATTTCATGATACTTAATTCAAAATTCATCTGTAATTATCTAATGTTAGTTCATTTTACTATATTTTCATTGACGTGTTAGACAAAAATAAACTTATTCTAAACAGTCTCCTTTAATTAAGTATACTCAAGAATTGTTAAGCTTAATATTATGGTTAGGTGGTGTGCAAGTCTTGATGACATCTTTTCTATTATTAAAATGTTTAAGCTTTTATTGAACAAATACATTTTTTTTAATATGGAGTATTAAATTAGTAACGTCTCTAATTAAAAAAATAAAGGGCAACATAATCATAAAATTAGTAAAAATAATACTAAACAAACTTCCTACTTTTTGGTGTTAGTAGCTACACAACAAAAACTAAAACTAAAAAATAAATATTTTGCTTTTAAGTAGATCAAATTTCAAATTGCACGAAAAATATAATATGTTATACATTGTGGAATACTATACTTATTAATAATAGTTTCGCAATGGCACTTTTGAATAAATACATAGCAAAATAAGCGATTGTTATATCAGATCTTTATTTTATATATACATTGTGCGTTACTATATTTTCTGCATAGTGATGTATAAATAACGCCAAAATATAATCTTGTCTATGGCACAAGATACCAAAGCCCGTAGGTTTGATAATATAAAAATATTTACAGTGAGCGAGCACACACGAAGAATCCAAAAATACATTATTTATTTTTGAAGTTTAATTAATTGTGTGGAAAGATACTAAATTTAAATGTTGTATCTATTTTTGTATACAATTGCCTTTATTTCTTAATTAGTGTAGTAGTGGGTATCCTTTCATACAATTACATCATTATTATTTCATCATCTATTCATTAAAACATCATCTACGTAAACTACATATTTTGTGTCAATCGACGGATATTAAAATGCGGAGTAAAAACAGACGGAATAGATTTAAATGCAATACCTACATATCACTAAATTTTAAGCTCATTGGAATTTATTGACCACTTGTTTCACCCAACTCTCTTTCGGATCAATTTCTACGTTATTTTCAGGCTCATTAATACTGTTTTTGTTTGCGGGAATGTTTTTTTCTACACTTGTACTAGCTGGTATGGTATTTGTATCTTTTTTGGTTTCGCTGACGCTTCTTTCAAAGGTAGCTACTTTTGTTGTTATAGATTTAGGTTTGAGAACCTGTACTGGTTTCTTGATGCCTTGAGTGGGCTTGGCTATTTGGCTTTTAGACATTTGCTCAATTTCCATGCGCCTTTCTAATACAGACTTGGTGGTTATTTTCGATGGTTCCATTGACGACCTTTTCTCGAGAGTCTTTATTTTTCGCGTCGCTGAATCGAGACTAGCTCTTTCAAAGCTTTGTCTTTTCATTTGAATGTTCCCTTGCATATTGATTCTATTATTAGACCCATTGTTTTCATCTGTTGACTTTTCTTTCGTTTCATTTTTTGTTAATTTGTCGCGTGTATTAGGTTTGTTTTCTATGCAATCTTTTGCACTTTCCTCAGTTGGATTTGACTCAGATCTGGTGACAATTTGTTTATAGTTGGTATTTCGTTTAATAGTTCGCATATTAACAGACTCTGTAGAAGAAGATTCGTCATGGCTTTTAACCAAGTTACTATTCCTAGTGCCAATGAAATGTTTGCTTGTAACCCCTGTTGTTAAAGAAATATTAGTTATTTTAGGTTTAATGGGAACAGGTGGCGCTATTTTAGGTTTTAATATGTGAGGTTTTTGTAATTCTTGCTCATTGATGTTTTGTTTTACTAAGTTCTTGTTGGTTGTGATTGTATGTTTAGTGTGCACACTGCTCTTCTCATTGATAGTAGATGTAACAGTTACCTTTTGTGTTTTGAAGGAAGCATTACGTTTAATACTCTCCACCCTAGTAACTGTTTTATTTCTTACTTTATCTTTTATAGAGCTACCTGTTCGACCGTCTTCAGTGTCGTCTTGGTCTGAGTAAACAGCCGAATCTCTAAACACATCTTCATCAGTAACATGCTCTATTTGCTCAAAAGATTTCTCGTAATAACTTTCATCGGAATTTACTTGAGCTGAGGAATCCAATGATTTTTCTTTCTGTTCAGTAGAAGTTTTAGTGTCACATGTTTTAGTCTGAGATTCGGTATATGCTCCTTCACTTGATGACGTCACAAAAGATGAATTTGAAAACAAACTATCAGGTCTAACTGCGTTTTTATTAATAAGTACGTTTACTGTTTTAAGAGGAGATTTCTCGCATATCAATGTAGATGGATCAACGTAGTCTGATTGGGCTATTCTAGCACCCAAATGTTTGCTTCCTTGCATATAAATTGGTAGTTTATTTACACTTTGATAAGAACTGTTTACAGATTTGGATGGCGATACTGTGCTCCCAAAACTACTTGATATACTAGTGACCATGCTGATACTTTTTTCATAGTTCGGCCTCATTAGTTCAGGTTTTTTTGTAATGTTATCGCAACTATGTGACAAAATGTCTAAGCTATTCTTTTCGTTCTGGCTTTCTGTTAGTGTCGTATGTTCACAAACACTTTTACTCAGAGTGGAATTGTTTATTGTGTAAACAATTGTAGATGTAGTAGGACTCACATCAGTAGATGTAATTACTACTTTGATTTCATTTTTTAGGAGATTATTTTCTAGATCTTCACCTGGCCTTACAATCTTTGTTGCATCTATTTTATTTTGATTGTTATCTGGGTGATCATCCCCAATAATACTCCTAAATCTTTGCAATAAGTTTTTAGAGTAATTTCTTGGATTTAAGGCTGATCTTTTTTCTGTGGTTGGACTTTTGGAGTCTGATTTTCCACTGTCAGGACTACTTTCTTCATTAGCATTTATTTCAGTTTCATCGGTGTTCTTGTTGGGAGTCCGATTTCTAAACCTATTTAGAACGTTTTTCAAAGATAGCATATTGCTAGTCGGTTTATAAATTTTATGTTCAGGGTGTATAGTTTCAATTTCTTTCGGTTTGTTTTCTATAGCGAGAATTTCACAAGAGGAAGCTATTGATGTATTTAGATTGGGTTGAGATACTGTTAAGAGATTTTCGTTTTTGTTCTTATCCAAATTTATTGGTTCAAAGTTAGATTTGTAGCATCTGTCTATTTCTTCTTCCAATTCCAAAGTAGACTGACTGATATCTTGCGGGTAATCAGCATCATTTGCCTTCGAACTTTTATTGAATTTAAGTATGTCGCCGTCGGTCATGTAATTTTCTACGTCATCGTAGCTTATTTCACTTTGATCAGATGCAATCGTAAATGGTCTATCAATACTTAAAACTTTACCATCTCGGTTTAAATATGTCTTACTGTTGCTGTTAGGTTTACATTTGAAGGTTATTAAATTATTTTCATCTTGATTACCAGTGACCACTTGAAAACTTCTCGGGAGAGAACCAGATTTCCTGTCTCTTGATACATTGAAATGTTCTTTTTGTCGACTTAACCAAATCTCTGGTGTATTAGGACTTTGTTGGTCGGGACTCATGGGTAAATAGTCACTAGGCAAAGTATGCGGCACATCTTTCTTTCGCCTACAAACTTCAAAAAGATTGTCGTAAAGGTTTTCATCATCAAGTTTAGGTGGGCCGTTATTTTCCATGGCGACATAGTAGTCTGATTCTTGTACCTTTTTCTCGGGAGTTTTAATGGGTACATCATATATACCTTCATTATCTTGTATATTTAACTTATTAAATGAAAGATATACATAGTCAGAATCTGGACCATTAGATTTAATATGTATATCTAAATTTTGTGTAAGATTCGGTGTTGATGGCAGCCTTTTTGGTCTCACAGTATTCGTGTTATCTTGAACAACTGTACTCTTATAATTAATATTATGCGAAGGATCATCTAATTTGGTTTCTACTCTTAAAGTTTCATAAATATGATCGTCTGATTCATCTAACTTGTGCTCTTGACTAATTACTGCAATTTCTTTCTCTTCGCCATTATTCAAATAAAAATTTTCTGATGTTTGACGTCCATATTTGGGTTTTAGTCTCAGCGATTCTATATTTCTTGCTATTATTACTTCTTCAGGATTAGAATGGGATTTTAACAGTCTCTGATGTCTTCTATGAGCGCTATTCCTCTGCTGTTGCTTTTTCAATAATTTCTGGAATTCTCTATTCTGCAATAGTAATTGAGATATGATCTGCTCTAATGGTTGTTCACCTTCTTCAAAATGTTCTCGGACTTCTTCGTTTCTAGTTTCAACTTCTTCAATTTTGTCTTCTGCTTCAGACCCTTCGTTAATGACCTTCTGTTTATTTAAGTACTTAACCTTCTCTAATTCATTCTTTTTAAAAGAATCAGTTTTTTCTATTAGTTTCTTGTAAGTTTCTTCGTCAATATCTTCATCTTTGCTGATAGTTTCTGGCAAATCTAATCTTTGGGAAATTTCTTTAGGCTTTTCTACATTGAGACTGTCGTTAGATTCCGATATGTGTAAAATGTTTTCAGTTGAAACATCCGTTGAGAAGTCAGCATAGAATTTTGCTGTTGTGTCAGATCCAAGACGTAGTCCTTTTGTTCTGTTTTTCTTCAACTTCGATATTTTCTTTGGTATATTTTTTGTGTTGTACATTTTTATTTCTACATTCGGTTTTAAGGGATTTACTCTTTTCTTCCCATCGAGTTCAGGGTCCGATATTATAGATCCGCAATTGGGTTTAGACTTTCGAGTTAACTTATTAGAGCCACAATTCCGACACTCGAATTCAATTTTTTCGCTTCCTTTCAGATCACTTTTGTCACTATCACTTTCTTGAAATTTCTTTGCAACGATGTTGGTGTTTTGTTGTAGGCCTGGTTCTGATTTTCTTCTCCATGTACCTATTTTAGACAGTTTTGATCTTTGTGGATCATCTTTTGATTTTGACCTCAATGTATCTGTTTTAAGCTTATCGTTGTCGTTACATCTAGACTTTCTAGTATGAATGGTACTTAACGAATCTGTAACAGGAATATTCTCTTTTATTTTAGCACATTTCAGACACGTTTTGTGGATATTGCGGACGTTTATTAGAGAATTATTTGTCTCGCATAACTCTTCTTTGCTTTTACTCTTATCTGTGTATCCAACAATATTGTCAGACGAATGGTAGCCACGAGTAGTGTTTAAAGAACTCGGGAATTCTTTGCTGAAACTCTCTTGTGATGATTGAAAATCCGAACATTTGCACCCTGCTGGTTTCCTTTCCAACTGCTCAGCGCTCCCTGCGTCTATATAATGGAGGGATCGATCACATTCTGGACATTTTTCTCCCGTCAGTTCATTTTCTCTACAGCAGCATTTGTCATCCCTAACTTTGTCTTTATTTAGTTCAGATTCACAATCTGAACACAGATCTACATAGCAATTATCGCAAGTATAATCTATCCCTTTCTCACTTGATACCTGAGCGCAATCGCAGTCCTGACTGCTCTCTGTCCTCGAGTTGGGTACAGTGTATTTTCTATTTGTCTTTTTCAAACGCCCGCGAAGGCCGTTCTCGAAAGACTTTCTTCTCTCTCTGTCTAGTTTGCGCTTCTCGAGGTACTCCGGCGCCGACAGCTGTTTCCTCATCGACGCTTGTGTTATCAGGTTATGGGATTTCTCCGCTAGCATGTCATCTGGAATGGTCAAGATTAGTTTTTATTTAACAAATATAATTATTTAAATGTCTTTTACTGTAAACAAATGAAGTACACACATCATATCAAAAGTCTAAGCAACAAGCACCGTGTTACATATTATGCCAATGATTTTTATGATTTATTGTAGTTATATTTTCTTAGGAAAAGTTGGTAGCCTTTTTTTTAGGTGTAGCCTTTTTCCTCCTAAATAGCGTACTGGCTGGTTGTAAAAAAATCATAACATTCCGACAGCTCTTTGCATTTCATTTGCGGTCAAATGACATCGCTCCATATCGTAAAATATGTCACACTTACAGTATTTGATCCAAGGAGATTCTACGTTATTCCATAACGGGAGGAAGTGCTACTAAGAAAGCAGGCGGTCCACTTGAGAGGCACCTCGATTAGTATTGTGTCCCTTTCTAATAGTGCAACCACAATTTTCTTTGAAACATGGACAATTTGGCATTTTACATTTTTTGTTGTGAGATTGTTTAAATAATATGAAGATTTTTAAATTATTATTTACCAGCAGCATCCCCCCGTTTCACTTGCGTAGCTCCAAATTCATCGCTGTTCCAAATTCCCCCCTACATTTTCTTACTTACGTATTGCAATATAAAATCTATAAAATAAATGTACTTTCTATAATGAATAAGGAGTGTTTTTTTTTAAATATGTTTCTTGATTAAAAATATCTATGTTTAATATGAAACTGTTAAAAATAAGTACATTTAGCATACCAAAAATTATACCAAATTTAGGGGTACGATATTGTTCCTACGATGGCAACATCAACCGTTGACATTTGTTCAATGTCAAATGGCGGGAAATTAAATAGTGTTAATTTTCAACAAATTTACAATTATTTTACAAGTTATTGTGTTTAGCTGCTCTGTTCCTGGTTGTAGAAATGAATCTTACCCCGGATGTGGATTTTCATTTCACAGGTGAGCGATTATTACATTATGCATCAGATTTAGTCGTTCTAGTAAAGTTTATTTCATTTAAATGGGTTCCGATCATTTTTTACCAAATATTTCTTATATAACAATAAATAAAGGTTCGGTTCAGAGAATATTGAGGAAGAAATAAGTGCTTTAGTAGTTTTTAATAGTTTAATTTCGTTTCGAAAGAATAAGTTGGAAAACGAAACGGGTGACCATACTGACCATGATAAGTATTTGTAGACATTCTTTACAATATAGGTAGGGTAGGTTGTTTAGGTAGGTCAGATCAGACTTATTGTCCGACTTATATTATAGGAATAGGAATTGATAACTTTTACCCGCGTTATTCACTCTACATTTAGAGTGAGGCCAAACGAGCGTAATTTTGTGAGTCGTGAGTAGCAGAATTTCGGTTGCAGAAATTCTGCTGCATTCGGTTTCATACAAAAGTCCTATTTGATTCACACGGCGACGCAAAATGAGTTGTCTGCCGACTCACATGCATTATGCGGACCGAATTCAGTTCGCGGGGCGAGGGGGTAGACACGGGCCGAGCAAAGCGTCAGTGTTTGTCTATACATATAATAAAACTCGAACAGGGCCGTGTCTGTACATGAAATATTTTTTGAAAATTTGTTTATAGTAATCGATGTAGATACCAAAACAGCAATATTTGAAATTTTTGTCTGTCTGTCTGTTTGTGTGGTTGTGCACGCATCACGCAAAAACTACTGGAAGGATTTTAATGAAATTTGGTATGCAGATAACTGAGTACCCGGGTCAACATCTAGGGTACTTTTTATTCCAGAAAAATATCTCATTCCCACGGGAAAATATAAAGACTGGGTAAAAAGAGCAATACGTACTATTCTGAAACGATAACACCTAGAAACTTTAAATATGGTGTCAGTTTATTCCCGTTCCCGTGGGAATTTAAAAAAATCCCTTCATAAGGGTTGGCTACGAAAATACAAATAAATGATTTTATTTGTCAATGTAGGTAGGTTTTACAAAAGATGTTATATTTTTAAAAAGAAATAGTTCGCTAAATTCCGCCCGTGAGCATACAAATATTACACTTCAAGCATGTCATTATGATAAACCGATTAATTTAACATTCATTTCATATCACATTTCACATTATGATGTTTAAAATTTATGTCACTTTTATACAATAAAAAATATATATTATGTCAGGTAGAGTTAATAATATCAAGTCGCATTATAGTACCTAACCTATGTTATTAGTTATAAAGTAAATTATTGAACTAACAATACATAAGACTACATTCATGTTATGTATAACGATGTATAAGACACCTATTTTACCCTTTATGAAGGGATTTTTTTCAAATTCCCACGGGAACGCCCCGGGGCTTTCGCCCCGGTTGCCCTCCCCCAAATCCGGCCCTGGTTGGAAGGGATAGACCTAGAGGCGGACGTTTCGAGACCAAATTGGGGACGTCTTGAAAAAAGGCCAGGTCAAGAGTACCCTAAACCGAAGAGCATGTATGAAAGGAATAATGAAAGTGGACAAAGCGAAACAAGTAAGTAAGGATCGTAGCAAGTGGAAAGAAGTGGTCTCTGCCTACCCCTACGGGAAAGAGGTGTAATTATATGTATGTATGTATGTGCTATAAACGCAAAAGCTTGTGAGTATAGATGTATGGATGTTTGTTGCTCTTTCACACAAAAACGATTGAACAGATTTTGATTAAACTTACAGGTTACAAACTTACAGCTTTTACATCAGAATAACACATACCCATGGGAACGTGAGCTACGCAAGTGAAACGGGGGGATGCTGCTGGTTAATAATAATTTAAAAATCTTCATATTATTTAAACAATCTCACAACAAAAAATGTAAAATGCCAAATTGTCCATGTTTCAAAGAAAATTGTGGTTGCACTATTAGAAAGGGACACAATACTAATCGAGGTGCCTCTCAAGTGGACCGCTTGCTTTCTTAGTAGCACTTCCTCCCGTTATAGAATAACGTAGAAACTCCTTGATTTGATCAATACCTTTACCACGTATTTTCAACCAGCCAGTTCGCTATTTAGGACGAAAAAGGTTACATACACGGCTACAAACTTTTCCTAAGAAAATATACAATAAATCAAAGATATTATATATAGAAAGACGTAGATATGTTACTAGAGCACGGAAAATGAGGCCGACAAATGTAGTTAATTAACCACATTTTATTTAGTTGCATTGTATTTCAAGTCCTATTTTAAGCGCAACTCTTAACAGATAGCTCTCTTTTTCTTTATTATTCGTTCCGTATCATCTTTCCCCGTCATTGTTGTATCCTATAAATACGCTAAGAAGTAAGTATGTACATGTTGTAGCACACTCGTAGGGGATCAATTTTCAAACGCAAGCAGTATGAATATAACTTATCCTTACTTTAATATCTTTGCAATAAATCATAAAAATCATTGGCGTAATATGTAACACGGTGCTTGTTGCTTAGACTTTTTTGATGTGTGTAATAGTACACATCCAAATAGAACTAGATGTGAAGCAGATTAATAGTTTTAGCAGATTAGTACTTTTGCTTGTATTGGTTATGGATAATTTGCTGTAAGCATAATAATAATAATTCTTACCGTCAGTTTTGTTCTGCCCAAGCTCCATCACTAGCTGCCGGGCGTGAGACGGGATCACCGCGTTATAGTTTTCAAGTATAACCTAGAGAAGGTACCTTTTATTAACACATAATTATAAAATTATTTTTATTTACAGTAGTATGGTGCATGATATATCCAACTATTATGTTAAACGTTTAGGGGCCAAAGATTATACTGGTGAAAATTGGGTACCTATTTCCTGAAATGGAATACCTCTGCCTACCCCCTCGGGGATAAAAGGCGTGAGATTATAATTTTATTTTTTTATTTATTTTCATTTTAAGAATCCAATTACTCTCCGTGCAGATTATTATGTTCAAATTTATTTACAACTCAGTATTTGAATCGACTACAAGTCTACCACTTAACTGAGACGGTCCATTTGGTAGATGCGCGGGGCGGGAGAAGTATGACGTCACAGCAGTGTATACGAATTCATTAAAACAGGGTTTTGGATTGCGTAGTCAAATGAGGTACTTTTTATGATCAGTCAAAACGAATATTTATGAGTTGTGACGTCATCATCTTAAGTACTCAATTGCGACACTTTTTTGATTGTTTTATTATTTTATAAATTGCTATAATGTAGCAAAACATTCTGAATCTATGGCTATAATAGTAAAATGAAAATCGAAGTATATTTTAGGAGGTTTTATGGGATAATCTTATTAGTAAATGATCATGATAAATAAATAAATAAAAAAAGATACTCACTCGCTTAAGAAGCAGAGTCCACTCCCGCTTGTGGCGTGGGGAGCGAGCCTGTAGTGTCAGCTGTGAACGAGGCGCGTCCCACGGGATCACGTGGAACGAGAGCGGTGCTCCCGCAATCGATTCTACGAGCATCATGTTGTTACACTGGAATGTATAAAAATAAATTTTCTATTACTAATAGGGAGCCACAGAGAACAGTCTGTGTAGGGAACGCATAGCAACTCGGCACATAGACCGTAAACAAATCACCATGACCACCACATGTAAGTATATGTAATTTAAAGGTAAAAACTAAACATTACTCTGTGCAAACCTATCAAAGATATTATTATTCTTATTTAATGTACCTGTACTGTAATTATATGGCATCTTAGGGCCATTTAAAAGTAAATAAGAAACTGTCCACTCACTTATCAAAAACTCTGTTTATTGTAGGTATGGGTTAGTGGTATTCTCTGGCGACAGAACATATTGCAGTAATCTACTATATAAAAATAAGTCGGGTTTTCCTTCCTGACGATATAACTCCAGAACTGACGAATCGATTTCCATGGTTTTGCATTCGTTGGAAAGGTCTCGGGCTCCGTGAGGTTTATAGCAAATAAAATTCTAATAAGCATTGCACCCGTGCGAAGCCGGGGCGGGTCGCTAGTTTATTTTATTTATCACTATATTCATTCATTTCTATGCAAATTACTGGTCATATAACTTATTGTACCTACACCAAAAACAATACAACAGAGATACAAAAAAAATATTCGGTCTATAAGAGCAAAGGTCTTAAGCAATCTCTTTCAGTCAATCTTGAGATGCATGAAACTGAGAGTTTAGAAGTACGGTGGACTTTAGCACTATAATAGCAAGTACCTAGCGATTACAAATAGTGCTCAAAACAAAATTACAAAACATAATTTGATGTAAGCACATTATTTACCTTAAGCACGCAAGAAAGTTGACTTTTCATTGCAATAAACAACTACAAATAATAAAAATGGTTGAGGGCAAAATTATTAAAATACAAGATATTTACCATAATATGTGACTTGTAGGCTAGGATGCCGTCCTCTCTATTCTTGGTCACGAGCAGCATCTTGTCGAAGAGGAAGGCGTGACGCATCGCCTTCGCGCCGAACACTCTGCAAACAAGAATAAAAATCTTTGACCTTGCCCACTTAATAAAGAATGCGGAATAATTTGGCTTCTAGCGCTTAATTTTTTTTAATTTATTTATTCAAAAAATCTTGTTAGTAAATCCTTAACCTATGTATTACTAGATACATGTAGAGCACAAAAAAAGCGTATAAAAGGACAGTCTAGCCTGTCCCCGATCATTTTTAGGATGTTATTGGTGCTACCCCGCACCCAGCGCACTAGACATGCGGCGCGCTTAATAATAAAACGACGCGATTAAATAGAGTAAGTTAAGTTGAAGTGAACCAGACTAGACCACACCAGACCATTGTTCTTGAGTGGAAGCAGCAAATCGGCAATAGTTATATGACGCCCTCAGACTAGGTGGAGCGACGACTTGGCAAGGTCAAGAGCTGGATAGGAGTGGTGACGAATCGTGTTCGGCGTAACATTGGAAAGTGCTTTGTCCAGCAGTGGACTGATCTATCCATATACATAAAATAATAAACCGACTGACTGATTGTTGGTGTATCAACGCACAGCCTAAACTGCTGGATCTAGAGACTTGAAATTTTGCACATAGATAGCTTATACAGTGTAGGCATCCACTGGAAAGGATTTTGCTAAATTCAACCCCTAAGGGGGTGAAATAAACGTGAGCGAGCGAAGCCGCGGGTAAAAGCTAGTAGACGAATAATGATAATGGGCCGGCCACATTTATTTAAGAAACTTCAACTTTTGAGTAAAGACGTTCTAGAACATTCTAGGAAGAAATTAAGTTTGTCATACAGAATGACGTTTTCTGCAGAATTACTGGAAGCGCAAAACTGTAGCTGAGGTCAGTCGTATCCCTTCGAAGAGACCCATTACGAGCAAAGCAATGGATATATATTTTATTGGTTAGGTAATGATAAAGTAATGTGGAATCCGGAAATCAAAAGCACAAACACATACTTGTTTTCAGTAAAACTTTCTATAAATATTGTATGAAACTGCAAAAGCGAAGTTAAAGAGAAGACACAAATGTTATACCTGAATGTCCCTTCGGCGCACAGCTCTCCGTACGTAGTCAAATCCGGGCCATTCCATCCATACAGGAGTGACTGGATCTCCTGAAACGTGGAAATTGCAGGCTTTACTTTTTGATCTTCCTTTGTTTACATTTACAAAACAACAACTTCAAATCTGAAGTGAGATACAGCATTATTAAAAGAATTTGATCCAAAGTGAAGAGGCTCCAGACCTTGAGACTTTTACAATGTAGAAAGAGATGTTCAATTTTCAGGCAGACTTTCTCTGTCTACATTTATCAATGAAATGAAATCTTTATTACATCCAAGTTGATATGTGTAAGTTTAGAGGAGCGGATGAGGAATTCTCCTCCATAGTGAAAAGGGAAGATTTTCCGCCAGGCAAGATGATCGTGACTGGGGACCGCGGTCCAACGGTTCATGTTGGACACTTGTATTTATACAAACTCATTAGAAAACTTCGATAGCGCGGTTTAGAACTTGGCCGTCCATATAAGTTTGCACGAATACACACCTGAACCCTAACAGCGTGCTCGTGGCGACGTTTCATATCGTCGATGTGCTGAGCGATGCCGGTCATCTGAAGCAACGCGTACTCGGTCTCTCGAGACGCACACTGCTTCACCACGTTCTGTAATCAAAGATTAGACATTATATTGTTATTTAGAGTTATGTATAACATTAAAATTTTATAGAATAACAGATCTTAATCGTCTCTGGTACCGTCATTATTATTAAAACGTGCCTAATTAATTAACCAAAGTATCAACTGACAGATTTATCTGTGTATAGAAAAACAATGACTGACTGGCTGACTGATCTATTAAAGCACAGCTCTCAGCCCTGGGTCTATGAATGAGCATAGGTACACTAAAAAGGATTTTCCGACGTTCCCACTAAAACGGAAATAAAGGAATGAATTGTGGACACTTACTATCTACTTAATCCCAAACTTTCCAGAGCCTATGGGTAAGCAACTGATAAACATACTAAAATAAATATTACACACAAGCCAAGAGATACGTATTCATGCACAAAAATATTGGACCCGACTTTCGACTTCAGAAGGCAAAGATCCCGTCAAGTCATGATAAAATAGACATTTCAAGTTTACTCGTTAAACATTAGACCAAAAACAAAACACTCGAAAGAATTACCTGCAACAACAAATGGTACTTCAATATCCTTTGCACCGGCTTCAGTAGGTAAGACGCAAGCGGCAAAGGATGACCCAAAGCCAGTTGTCGCTCCCTGAACTCTCTTGCGCTGTGGCTCTTCGAAGCGAGGGCAGCCAGCCTCTCCATAGTACGAGGGTACCCAGTACAGTACGAGGTATACACTGAGAAGCCACTTGTGTTGTTGACAAAGCACCGAGCGATGCAAGTAGCGTCCAGCTGGCAGGTGTTAAGCTCTTCGCAAAGAGATCTGTTGAAAGAGAATAAAGATAAGACACTATTGAAAATTAAAAGCAAAGTAAATTCATACTGTCCATTGCAATATCAAATCTCTTACTAAATATACCTAGGTATCCCACTGGGGTGCTGTTACACATGCCTTGAAATCTTTAGACGATATTATCCTTCACCGATACTTCCTCATTCATGAGGCAAGATCCTTAGCTCAGCACAGAGCTGTTACGGATTGATGATGATGATGATACGGATTCGTAAACAAACCTCACGCATAATATGCAGGCTCTCTACCAACAGGAAGGTCACTGCGCTTAAGATTATATACCGCTAAGTAATTTCACAAGCCCATATAACTCACAAACTCATATTGTAATTGAAAAGACCACTGTAATTAAATGTCTTAGATCATAAAGACCAATTTATAATTAACGATCAAGTATGGTGCCTTGCGGAACTCCATACCTAGTAGAAAATTAACTGCGGTGTAGAAAACTCGTAAAAGAGCGACCGTTTTACAAACGTATTGTAGGTAGTGTGTGAAAGAGCGAGATATAATATAACAGGTATCGAGTTTAACAGGCCATGAAATAGGATCTAAAGTCTGTGGTTAGCATTGTCTAAGGCCTTTGTTGGGTCCGTGGTCGGAGATTTCAGCTTTCTAGCTGTTATTGTAATGTAGGATAAGTTACTCAAAAATTGAGGTGAAAACGTATGTCGAAATACACACTCTGAAGTTTTTTCAATGGTGTGAATTCAAAGTAGTTCATATCCAATAACAATATCGTTCAGTATAAATATAAATTGGTAATTCGATACTTTACAAAATTTCCCCTTAGCGAAAGGACCACACATCTAGTTCTATTTGTTCGAGACAAGTAATGACGTATAACTATAAAGTATAGTGCTCCTTTATAAAAAGCTTCCCTTCCTGTTTCACCCTCGGTATTATTTTAACAGCATATGTGTGGACGAATTCAGAACTAAATATTTATCTCATCTTCAAGACTTCATGAAAATAATGAATAACGCAATTTGTATTGGAAATAATTTCAACATTTGTCGAATTCTATAATTAAAGCTTGTCTGACAACGAGTGTGACTGAAGCGGCTATACCCTGGCTGAAAGATTTAGATTTAGCTTAATAGCCAACGCAGGAGTTTAGAACACTTTCAGAAGAAAGGTCTTGGACATCTAACAGTACCCAGGTAGCAAAATGACGTAGAAGCGCCGGCCAATTAAGGTCCATCTTGAAATAGATGACGTCAAAATTTGACGTTTGTAGGATCTTATAGTGACGTGGATTTGTCTTATCCCAATGACGTCTTATCGAGACGTCGGTGACACGTCACACCATAAACGTCTGTGACACGTCATACCATAAACGTCTGTGACACGTCACACCATAAACGTCTGTGACACGTCACACCATAAACGTCTGTGACGCGTCACACCATAAACGTCTGTTACACGTCACACCATAAACGTCTGTGACACGTCTATGGAGGAGCGGAGGTGGAATGCTCCTCATGCGATGAGCCTGATTCTGGCTTGCTGTGCGACTGCTGCTTCTGCTGACCTTGAGTGAAGGTTGTTGTGGGTGTGATTGAGTAATGACGATGTGATGATGCTTCTGAAGTTTGCGCTGAAGTCCAGGTGTTACAGAAGGTTGCGCTGATGTCCAGGTGTCGAGGGGTCACCAGTATGGAGGAGCAGACGTGGAATGCTCCTCCATCGTGAAAAGGAAGATCTCCCGCCAGGCGAGGTGATCGTGCCTGGGGACCGCCGTCCAACGGTTGATGTTGGACAGTTGTATTTATACAAACTCATTAGAAAACTCCGATAGCGCGGTTTAGAACTCGGCCGTCTATTGGCGCGTTCTATGTAGTGTCGCTACACGTCATACCATAAACGTCAGTAGAACGTCTCATGTAAGTGTCGGTAGGACGTCTTCTTGAAACTAAAACTTATATCATAAATAAAATTTAAAAACAAACTACAACAAACATACTTACCTACTTTTTTCAGAACTTTTTTTGTATAGAATTTTTGGACATTCGTTTAGATTAAATCATAAAACAAAAAAAAATACAATGGATTTTCAAAATCATAATTCTAGAAAAACCAAGCCCTTCATAATTTAGCTTCAACATACAGTAGGTACCTACGTCGTACGTGGCAGTTATTTTTGAATTGGTGAACGTCTACCGCGGCATAAGAATATGCGATTGACAAGTTTTTATATACTTACCTATTTTTTATTTTTAAAAGTCAACTCCATCATATTTTATAAAAAGGTGGTGTCTTAACCAAACTAGGCGTCTTGTACAACTTACAAGTTTAGTGACACTTCAGCTTGCAGTTATGAAGTTTGAAGTCATGAATTGTTTTGTTAAACCTATAGTAGCTGCTGTTCAGTCACAGTCACAGTTCAGTCTTCTGGTGCAGGATAGCACTTACAAGCAACTGAGGGCTGAATTTGTCTAATATAAGTAGAACTCCTATTAATTGAAAATTGTATAAAGTGTAGGTAGTTCAAGTTGTGTTGGTTATAGGATTAACTTTTTAGATAATTAATCATCCAACGTTACATTTTTTACTAGCATCACAGACTAACCTATACAATTATTACAGACACTTTTTGAGCAACAGAGTGGTCAGATCATGGAATAAGCTACCAGAAGAAGTAGTATCAGCACCCAATGTCAATCAATTTAAAAATAAACTTGACAAATTCCTATCCTGTAATGAGAAAGCTTGAGTGGAGAACACCTGGATACAGGCTTTATCAGTTGTAAACTGCTTGCCTGATTAATAATAATAATAATAATTCATTCGGTTTCTCGAACGGTAATGGTTGGTTTTACAGTATCCTATACTTTTTCGGATGGTTCCAGAATGATCTGTTGCGTACGTCATAAAGACGTTTACAGATTCATGTTCTAGAAACGTTCTTTTCTGGTCCTAACCAAAGGATCCAAAAGACGTCATGTAAGTACGTCGTTGGTACGTGCACCAAAGACTGCATCTGGAATAACTTGTTGCCGTCGATAACCGTACGTCAGTAGGACATACATCCACGACCGTCGCCGGACTGACCTTATAATGACTGGTAAAAGACGTCATTTCAAGGTTGGCGTCTGAAATTGCTACCTGGGTATTGACCCCTGAACACCACTTACCAATGTTCAATAAAATTATTAGATGTTTCCATTGAAAACAATGCTGGTGGAATCAAAGAGTTTTTTTTATGATTAGAAATTATTTAATTACTTTTTTACTATTCGAAGCAAATTTCAAAAAGTAAATTAATGTCAAGTATATAGGTCTGGTTTCTTCAACTAAAACAAGAATATTTAAAACCAAATCCGTCCCTGTTTCTTTTCAAAGCATCAAGAGTAAAAGCTAACTGATGTAGCAGACTAGCAGTGATGTAGAGCATCGTAGGTAGTGTGAGGGTGCGTCAATTATCCCATATGTCGAAAAAAGTAGAATTATTTGAAATATTTGTCAAGAAGCTAATATTTGTAAAGAGCAAATACAAAGGAGAGAATACTATAAGACCAACCGATTGCAGAAGCTACAAGACTATGTAGTAATGATAATGTTTACCATAAGGTAGAGCGACACACGTCCCTAACCCAACGATTTTGGCATCCTATGTGAAGAAAAAAAAAATCATACTAAAACTATTTTCTCAAGCATAGTAACGCTATATGATTGAACTATGATCTACAAGATTAATTGGTAACTCATGTATTTATCAAGGCAGTTTGATCGTGACATGACTTCTTCCTTCTTCTTCCAAAAGACGTATTACAATGAAATTGCTCACCTGTTAAAAATGTATATGTCTTCGATGTTATTGAAGAGTTCAGATAGCTCTTCTTCGGAAAATGTCGTCTCTCGCCGCCACTCGTGGAGGTAGCCCTGAAAATAAAGATAAATACTGTTAGTCCATAAATATTGATTCGAGCGAACTCTATTGGAACTACGTTTATACATGTGTCGTCACAAGGAACTGTCAAAAAATCCCGCGCATTATGGCTCACATTTTTCAAACCAAGTAATAATATAACTGCAGTCTACATACCTAAAACATAATATTAATTAAAGTAGGTATAGAAAACGCTCTCTCTTTATTACTGAGGATTCGATAAAGGTATAATATTCAATTACTAGTAATACTTAGTTTTACTTATTTGACGTAAAAATTATGATTCTTTTTGCAAAGTTAACAATCAAAAGTCTTTGCTAATATTGTAATTTTGTATAAAAAAGGTAAAACAATCTTATGCCTTCTTATATATTTAAGTGTAACACTACAGGACACTATGATCATTTTATCTCAAATCTATATTCACGAACGCGTAAATTATTCAAGTAGGCAATCTAGTCCATGGACTACTCTGAGTATGAAAGCGTCCACAGTCGAGCTTATCTGAAGCAATTGACCCGTTGAGGTGTGAATGGTTGACCAGTAGCCAACTGCAAAACCAAGTCAATTTTGTGACAACGTTAGGGTTGCAAATTGACACGTAAAAAGAACAATAATCTATATCCACTAATAATAATCTGCTTCAGGTGACCAGAGGGCTGGCAGCTATCTCTGTCAAAGTATCAGCCTAGCTATCCAGAGAGGGAATGCGGCCACTCTTCTGGGCACTGTCCCACATGGTTCCTCTTTGGAAGACATTTTTTATCTGTAATTATATTTTCTTTGTGTCTACACTAATATGTATTATCAAGAGATATTTGACTTTTTGGTTGTTTGAATTGAAACATTCTCTCACCAATAGAAAGCTTAATTTTCTGGGAGTAACATAGGCATAAAAGTATGTTTTTTCCACGGGAAGACGACTTACGCAGGTGAATTGCGGGGGAGAGCTAGTCTCTTAATATGTGTGTGTCGACCCTGGCACGAGCAGAATTGTTCCAGATTGCGTTTCTCGAGCACAATGGTCAATTTGTCCCACTGCGCGAGTTAAGGAAGCTACTACGCCTCGCGGTAACATTACAAGCTGAGTTTGTACAGGGCTATTGCCCTTTCGCAATACGCTGCATCTATGCATGGCTAAATGAACCTTTTAAAGGTAAAACGTATACCACTTCCGTTCCATATAAGGTACAAACAGATTGTTTACCATGCCTCCAACACCAACTCAGCTAATCTTACATGTTAATACCTACTTATTAGGCATCTATTTCGGTGATATATACGTTGACTAGTTTACAAACATTATTATTGCCAACAATTAAAATGACGTCCCTTATACCCTTTTTTGCCAATAATATGACAGCTGGTGAGCCCATCTCCGGACAGGTGAGAGTTGAGTAAGTACTTATGTTCATCTTTATAATTAGTTCAACGGTGAAGGAAAACACAGTGAGGAAACCCGCAGGCCCTGAAATTTACACCCCAGTCCGGCGATGGGATGGTATAGTGTTTTCTTATTTAATTAATCTTGTACAGATCTGGTTTATCATCTGATAGAAACACGGGTTGTGGGCAGCAGAATTTGCCTCTTCCACTCCACTTTAAACCATATTAAGGTCTCAGGTCAACAGCTTAATATCACATTAATTTCACAGTAGGCCATGGCTCTAATTTATTCGTGTCCACTTAATAAGTACCTACATTGCAAAGTATAAAAGAAAACTCTTTACATAAACGGAACACTAGCCAAAATCAATTGATAAAATAATCTAACCTACAGAAAGGAAAATATTGTCGACTATATTTCTTTATTAGGGTAACAAGATATACACCGATTCAATTTAAAAATCTTACTCTACAAATCATGTTAACTAGCGTGTCTGACTTAGGTACAGACCACCACAATATGAATTTACCTAAATTCGTAATTATAAATACTCAAAATTTTAATTAAAGAAATAAAGGAAAATAAATCGTTAATTTATGTAAATCCATCTTTAGATTCGCTACTGTCTCTTTCTGTCTCTATAAAACAAAACCTTTACTTGAGACAGTAGATACGTTATATAATTATTATGTAAAATAAAGACCATGCAAGTTGCGACTAACGATTACTACCTACACTAATACATATACAAAATTCGATTGCATCCTAATTCTAATAAGTAAGAATTATTACAATCTATAAATTTTATAAAATGATAAACTGACTGACTGATTGGTAATTTATCAACGCACAGCCTAAGCCACTGGGTCTAGAAACTTTAAATTCTGCAGATAGATAGCTTATACAGTGTAGGCATCCACTAAGAAAGGATTTTGCAAAATTCGACCGCTAAGGGGGTGAATAAACGTGCGCGAGCAAAGCCGCGGGTAAAAGCTATATATATATTATTTTAATGAAAAATATAAATTATAAATAAAAATGAATAATTAATTTGTAATCAATTCTATAATATAATTAAGTAAGTGAGTCTCTCGAAATTGCATGCCCCCCCCCCCCCCTCCGGGGTGTCACATAAACTTACATAATATTCAAAGTCAAAAGTTTTTATTCAATGTAGGGGCTTATAAGTCCTCTTATTGAAAGTCATTGCGACTCCACCTCCATATTTATATACAATACTAACTTGAATGTAGTGACAGCAATAAACCATTTGTAATTAGTATTCTAGATCAATCCAACCTAATTCGCAGTAATTTCTAGTTTGCCCAATAAGCTGTGCGGTGATAGCGAGATAGCGGGCGCGTGCTAGAAAGTTGCCGATAACCAGATAGCCGCATCACGAACTGCGCCTAGTTTAGACTAGACTTTAATGTGGTTTTGTTTATTTTCCACTTATTTCAATTCCAAGATAAAAAACTTAGCCTATGTCCGATTTTAACTCGGTTCAGCGGTGTAACCGTGAAAAGGACCGATATATTCTCGTAGACAGTCAATTTCCTATTTATAATATTACTAACGGCTCTGCGCGGTTTCGAGAGCTTAGTTCCCGTTCCCGTAGGAATACTGGGATAAAATATAGCCTATGTTACTCAGGGATATTCTAGATTTCCATTGGTAAAAGAATATTTAAAATCGTTCCAGTAGTTTTTGAGTTTATTCGTAACAAAGATACAAACCTTTAAACATTATTTCCTCTATATAATATTAGTTTAGATGTTTTAAGGAGAAAGTGGTTATAATTAAATTTAAAAAACGTCAACTCATCATTGGCAAATCACAGTGTCGGAGCAACACGCGTCAAAATAATTTTGGCACCGCATTAAAATGTATAATATGTCCTACTGTACTGTCCTGGACATTTCTCATGAATTTTGGCTGAGAAATAGCATCTTGAATCGATGAAGTACATACACTATACATTTTTAATATCATTTCGGTACATGTAAAATTTTCATGAAAAATTAAATATAGTTATGTAAATAAATATAGAGAAATAAGCATTTTTCTAAGAGGACGTAGATGCCCTCGTCGGGATTCGAACCCGAGTCTCACGAATGAAAACCGGGCTCACTAACCACAGGGTATCACTGCTCTGCGGATGAAATCGAGGGCAAAATCGACTTTATGGTAAAGGCAATTTTTACCTTACCATTTGCAACGGAGTAGTTTTGAAATACGCGATTAAATTAGCCAGTTGCATAAATATTTTATGAGTTCTCCCGTTTACGGCGTGGGCGTCCATTGCAGTTACAGGTTTTATATGACAGTTAAATTTAACTGACCGTTTCGTAACTTATTAGCGAAGTTATAAATACTTGAAAGTTCTTGAAGAGCTTTATGAGTTTGTATTTAAACCTAAGATGGAACAGAGATGGTGTTTGGTGGCAAGAGTTTATATAATGTCTGTTACATTTTTTTTATTTCTGAATTAAATTCTGTGAAGCAAATTCTAAATGCATTTGTTCAATGTAAGGTTATACAAGAAGTTATTGCAACTCCACTACCTCAGCACGTGGAAAAAAATATCTCTACAAACATAGTATAAAACAAAGTCGCTTGATAGACGCTTCTGTATCGTCTTTTAAACCACGCAATGGTTTTTGATGCGGTTTTCACTAATAGAAATAGCGATAAACGGGGAAGGTTTTTGTGTCACTACATAGTATAAAACAAACGCTTCCCGTCTGTCTGTCCCTATCTTTGCTTAGATCTTTAAAATGACGCAACGGATTTAGATGCGGTTTTTTTAATAGATATAGTTATTCAAGAGGAATGTTTAGATGTATATAATACATGCATAATATAGTAGAGAAACACTGACAAACTATATATATAAAATGATAAACTGACTGACTGATTGGTGATGTATCAACGCACAGCCTAAACCGCTGGGTCTAGAGACTTCAAAATTTGCACATAGATAGCTTATACAGTGTAGGCATCCACTACGAAAGGATTTTGCAAAATTGACCCCCTAAGGGGGTGAAATAAACGTTCGCGAGCGAAGCCTCAGGTACAAGCTAGTATAATATAAACCGAGGCGAAGCGAGGGCGGGGGTATCTAGTTAGAAATAAATCCTTACAAAAAAAAATAACATAAAAATTGATATTCAAAAATTCTTCCGCTTACAAAAGCAAATTTTATTAGTATAAAGACCTGCATCTAAGTTTCTATGTACCTATAATATACTCTGACATTTATTGTTATAAAAGAGGACCTGATGGTTCTTTTTTTCAATGGGTTTAAAGACCGTAAAGATACCTATACAGAAGTTGAATGTAACCAAATACGTACTGTCCCATTACAGAAATGTATGGGACATTACGTTGTACTTATGAAAACTGCTAGTGCTAGCAGCCCTGTTTAGACATTGTCGAATTATAAGAGCGTCAGTAGTCACAATTTTATTTTAGTTTGTTAGTTTATTTGGTTTTGTGACGGTCAGCCGGTACTCAGTTTCCAGCCGAAAACGCAAATAGACGAGGTGGTTTTTTAGCTTATTCTTTTATTTTTAGGTTTTTATTTTGCAGTACAGTCAAGAGCAAGTCAAGCTTGACACTACCAGTTTAAGCTGAGCTCTGATTTATACTGCGCGCCATAGAATACAGGGCCGGGTCAAAGTCCAAAGTGTCAAGCTCAACGTGCTCTTGACTGTACAAAATTGGTTCACTTACATATTTGGTGCATTAGATACTCTTTTTAATTAATTAATAATTAATTGCAATAATTTTTTTATCAATACGATACGTTTTTTTAAATAGAGACAATAACCTGCTCCCTCTTATTTCCAATTATCTTTGAAGTTTGCTAAGCGAAAAATCTGAAATACTACGGATTAATACGAGGTTTATGTAAATATGAAAAATAAAACGACCTCTATAAAAATCTGTTTTTAGAAATCTGCCGGATGAACCTACCTCATGCATATTAATATAAAGAGTAGGTACCTATGGATCCGTCCGTGGGTGAGTCGTACTCGCACTTTCCCGGATTAATTAATCCACTAGCCTAACTGCATCGTGTAAACGCAGCTTACTGAGCTAACAATACGTCGGTCTCGTGTCGCAACCCGCGCCACCGGTCGGGCCGCTATTTCATTGCCAGTGTCACCCAGTGTCACTCGCACCACCTCAACTTCACTGCCACTTATGTAAACGAGTATGTCATCATTTCCTCGACAAACTAGTACAATAGACACGAGAAGGTATAGATTTAGTAAACAACGAACTTATACTGAGTTACGTAGCGACAGTTATAAGTTAAAAAAGCCAACCAACTTAAATTTATTTATTTTACTTATTTACTTACTTTTAGGGAGACCTACAGTAAAAATAAATTAATAATCTCACGCCTTTTATACCCGAGGGGGTAGGCAGAGGTATTCCATTACTGGATATACCCACATTTCACGAGATATATTGGACCCCTATAGGGGTCCAATATATCACGTTTATCAACGTGATAGGTGGTGAGCCCATCGCATCGCGGGTCTATTTACACATGTCTCAGAATTAATTCTGAGACCTGCGGGTTTCCTCACGATGTTTTCCTTCACCGTCGAGCTAGTGACAAATATGTACGTATGTTTTTGAAAAACTCATTGGTACATGCCAGGATTCGAACCCGAGCCTCACTGATTTTCAGCCGGCTCTTGAACCGTAAGGCTATCATTGCTGCTTTGGAGACCTACAGCTACAATAATATAATGAGCAATTAATTTAAACATCAGGAAGCCAAGCGGTTTTCGCAATAAGAGCACTAACAGTAGGTACGTTATACTAACAAAATATGAAAATATGTGTGTTGAAACCTGGCATTCTCTTTTTGGATAAAAGCTATCAAATCCTTTGACAGAGATCTATTTAAGTGTACATAAATACATTCCTTATAGATACCGACCCCAGTGAGGGCTACATATCTGTGACGTTTGGGGTGGAGACCATACGACCGTAGGTATAGACAAACTAGTCTGTAAAGACAGAGTCTAGTCTGTCTATACCTACGGTCGTAGTTAGAAACCACCTGCACAGAACATTTTGGATACTCCCCTACTGAAATCTTATAAGGATCTCGATTGAGAAACCAATGAAATTCCACCTGGTACTTAGTCCATGTACAGGTTAAGCTATTATGTACCACCCTGTCATCGCACCCACATTTCGAGACAATTAAAATGATACACAGACAGGCAATACGTAATTTCAACGATTTTGAATGTCAAAAAAATTATTAACAGACCATTAAAGTGAGAAATTAGGTAGAACAGTTGCTCCCTAATTAGCAGTAATTAATCTTATAAATTACCTTCTAGTTCACGTTTCGCCACAAATTAAGAACGCTGATGTAAATCGACAGACAAAAGTGCAGAGACGGATTTAGGTTTGTATTTTGGGAGGTCACTCTGGGATTATATTATGGCTGTCCTATATTGAAGATATTATTTAAAGGCTTTACAAAAAGTATATATCGAACAAGCAATGAATATAGTTGTATAATTACCAATAAGTTCCTATTCTATCAATCTCATATTCTACCAACAGGAGAGCAAAGCCATTTTTCTAAATGACGGTTAATTCGTCTACGTATACTACCAAAACATTGCTGTCTTTGGAATCAAGAAAGACTATAAGGAATTCGCTGAGATTAGGATCGATAAAGGTTTGATTTGTAGTACTCGATGAAAGGAGATAACAAAAGCACATTGACCCATCACCACAATGGCTTATACAGTCACATGAAAAAATGTCTGAACCCCTTTAAAATAGACACATTACGTCATGATGATTATTTGATTGATAACATACTCAGTCCGGTAATCCGCAACACATTGTATATCTTTGGTTGGCTTGAAAAATTATGCCCTTTAGGTGATCATTAGCCTAACACCACCTCCCAATCAGATTGCGGCCCACACTTCCTCATGTATGAGGAAATACCCTTAGCTAAGCAATCTCACGTTACCTGGGGGGTGTCACGAAACAAAAGCCCCTAGATACGACCCTGCGCATGCAGCTATGCAGTTACGTATGTAAATGCGCAGTGATAGTAACAGTACACGCCCACGGGGCGACACGAGTCTTCATCGTCGGTGTTGCCAGCCGTAAAAATGTTTATGCCCACGTCCATTATTGTCATACACCGTGTTCCACTTTTACGTGTCACCGATTCTGATTTTGTTTTAGATATCGGAAAATGTTTAGAAAGTTCGTATTTCGAGTAGTTGCTTATTTTGCAGTAAACGCTCCATTCGAGATCAAGTGTTGTTGCATGTTTCTTGATGTTCTTGCTTACATAAAGAATAATAAATAAATAAATAATGTAGAGCATTTTATCCCCGAAGGCAGGCAAAGAAATATATTATAGAGTTTTTAAAGGTGTAGCGACACTACATGGAACGCGCCAATAGAAGGCCGAGTTACATAGAACGCGCCAATAGACGGCCGAGTTCTAAACCGCGCTATCGGAGTTTTCTAATGAGTTTGTATAAATACAACTGTCCAACATCAACCGTTGGACCGCGGTCCCCAGGCACGATCACCTCGCCTGGCGGAAGATCTTCCCTTTTCACGATGGAGGAGCATTCCACCTCCGCTTCTCCATACTGGTGACCCTCGACACCTGGACATCAGCGCAACCTTCTGGAACACCTGGACTTCAGAAGCATCATCGCCATCACACATCACTCCTACAACAACCTTCACTCAAGGTCAGCAGCAGCAGTCGCACAGCAAGCCAGAATCTCGCCCAATCAGGTCCATACGCAGCCGACGCACCGTGCTACCTGGTCCTGCAGGCTCATCACTCACAGCGACAGCACTCGGCCCACGCACAGTTCACCGCAGCCCACGTCCGGATCTACAGCGGCTGGTCACCCTCGCCGGCGTGGCGGTCTCTGCACACTGAACTACGGGCACTTCAACAGTCGCAGCAACCCGCTCAGTCTCGACTCACCGCAGACTTGGAGCAGCACTGGCACTTGCAAGCGACCTACGAAACAATGACGCAGCACAAGAAATCGAATCGACCTCCAGTCTTGGAGGGGGAGTGATGTAGCGACACTACATGGAACGCGCCAATAGAAGGCCGAGTTACATAGAACGCGCCAATAGACGGCCGAGTTCTAAACCGCGCTATCGGAGTTTTCTAATGAGTTTGTATAAATACAACTGTCCAACATCAACCGTTGGACCGCGGTCCCCAGGCACGATCACCTCGCCTGGCGGAAGATCTTCCCTTTTCACGATGGAGGAGCATTCCACCTCCGCTTCTCCATAAAGGTATAAAACCAATCTCAATACCTTTATATTGTTTGTAATAACTGGGTTATATTTTCATTTCATTTAAATCGGGCAAAATATGTCCTCAATGAGTTCTGTTTGAGATGGAGACTTTGGGATCCTGGGGTCCAGAGATACTCTATCGTACCTTGTCGTATCATACCGTGTCGTAGAGGTAGCTTATCAGAGAGCTGTCAACGTGTATGGTCAATGTGATCAGAAGGCTAGCAGTTATATCTGTCAAAGAATCAGACCACTATTGACTTTCAGAAATCGTCCATTTATAAATTAACCAGTATTTACCCAGGACGTTCGTCCGGATTCCGAGATGAAAAGTATGTTCTTCATCAGGATGCAAGCTATGTCCCTACCAAATTTTAACACGATCGATTTAACGGATTAGCTGTTGAAAGGTAACAGACAAATAGACAGAGTTACCTTCGCATTTTTAGTGTAGTCGAGAAGCAGGGATTTACTTTTCAAGTCTACAGAAATTATAACAAAAAAAAAAATCTTAAATACCTATTTACTTACGTTCTTTTCTTACAAACTTCACAAACAAGTAGTTGTTGAAAATTGAGCTATGTAGAGGTCTTTAATGCTGCATTCTCTTGATATTCCACCTTGGTACAGTTAAGAGCACGTGGAGTTTGACACATTGTACTTTGTAACGTTCTTATAACAATCGCCTTAGAGGTGAAACAAAAAGTGAAAAGATGATGTACTCTTGACTGTATATCTCTGGTGCTCAACCCACGTGCCCAGCCACAATGCGCTTGCGCCGGTTCATAACTCGCCCGCGCATGTCACTCGCGCCGGTACAAGCCATGGGCGATAGCGATTGAAATAGATTCATACTTAAGTGTACTATTGACGTGACAACGTCTTATAATTTGATGGAGCCGGCTGCATGCACGAAAAAGTATGACGTATGCGGCGTTCCAGTGCAAGCGAGAGCGCGCAACGAGCGACAAAAAGGCACAATCCAAAAAGTATGACGTTGTCACGTTCAAATATCGTCAGTAAACCGACTTTACAGACAACCGTTTTTTTTATTCATTGTGTCACTTGTTGCATATTTTTATTGGTGTACAATAAAGAGTTGTTACTTATTTACTACTTTTGGTGTACAATAAAGAGTTGTTACTTGTCTACTTACTTAATTTATTTCAAAACTGTTTTGTATTGGGTCTGGGCTAGGCTTGAATGTATTTAGTCTAAAAGATACGATCTAAGTTACGGTTTTTTATTTGGAATAATGTTATCCAGAGTTAATATGCTGCCAGCCTTTTACACAGTTTCTAGCGTCAGTCAGTTTAAACGTTGCTATTAGGCAACATACATTACATCTATTTTATTGTGTCAAAATTTGTCTTGTTTTCTATAACGATTCTCGCTACAGTTTGTTTTTTGGACCACACAACGAAGGCACGCGTTTATCAATGGATCTTTTAGATTGAAAGCTGATAGTCACGAAATAGATTTTTAACGGTTGTATTAGATAATTCTCACGAACATTACAAATAAAGAACAATGCACCCAAAAAGGTCGTCACGTATTACGTATTACACAGATTGATAAAAAATACCTGCCAGCTGACACCATGTGAAATTAGCGCCATGTTGTAAAAAGTCCATATAATAAACACAATATAAAAATTCCAAAACAGCATTGTAATAATTTTAAAACACAAAATATAAACTTTGATTATGTACACAAGTTTATAAACGAGTTACCTATAGTAAAAAAATGGCCCTGTTATGTTTTGATTTCTAAAAATAGGTACTACAACTGTTCTGCTGGAATACTCACTAAAACAATCTTTGAACCCATTTGGTTAAAATTTTAACGTTCAATTTGGCATTGGCGAATTTAATTGGTACCTACGCATAGAGAATAGAGATCAACAGTTATTTTTGTTTTATGATTGTCTATCGTTGCTAAATAGAGAGGAAGTCAAATTAGATATCCCGTCAATAAACTTAGGTCTTACGGCTGCTATTAATAAAGACTGTTTCCGTTTAAGAAATTAAATAAAACAAACACAAGAATTTGGTGTAATCTTCAATGCTACTTGAACTTGGCTTGACAGTTGACACGCTAAGCGTGTCTAGATCCATATCATCGCGACATACCACATAATAGTACATTATGGTACAAGTGTGTAATGTTTGTGATTACCGCCATTGAGAGCCGAGGTGCTAAGAGAGCCGAGGACGGTAATCATCAATACACACGTGTATCATACGATGTTTTTCAACACACTTGTGAAGAAAATAATACTAAAAAACATTTTAAAATAATCATTTTTCGCAATGACGGGAACAATTAATTAGTTTGCGTATGCGGCGATCGGCCATAGAATATCTATACATATAATAAAACTCTAACGGGGCCGTGTCTGTACATAAAATATTTTTTGAAAATTTTAACGGTAGTGTATATAGTTATCGATATAGATACCGAAACACCAATTTTTGGAATTTTTGTCTGTCTGTCTGTCTTTCTGTCTGTCTGGTTGTGCACGCATCACTCAAAAACTACTGGACGGATTTTGATGAAATTTGGTATGGAGATAACTGAGTACCCGGGTCAACATCTAGGGTACTTTTTATTCCAGGAAAATATCTCATTCCCATGGGAAAATATAAAAACTGGTTAAAAAGAGAAATACGTACTACTCCGAAACGATAACACCTAGAAACTTGAAAAATGGTATGTAGGTGTCTTATATGTCGTAGGAAACCAGTAGGAAGGGATTTTTGGAAATTCCCACAGGAACGGGAATAAACTGAATCTAAGCGGGAAAACGTCGCTGGGCGCCCGCTGTTTGAAATATGGTATGTAGGTGTCTTAAATATGTCGTAGGCAACCACTATGAAGGGATTTTCGGAAATTCCCACGGGAACGGGAATGATTGGAATCCGCGCGGGCAATGCCGCTGGGCACCCGCTAGTAATACATAAAAGAACGAGGTTTCTTTTTTTTTGCTTTGTCGCGGATAGCGTTTTAGCCACGTACAAACTGGGGAATTTAAATTTTTACAGAGAAAACAAAGTTTTGTTTAATAAACACGTACAAGTTGAAATTATATATTTAATTAAATACGGAATTGCATGAAATGAGCAAGCAATAGGTAGGTATATTAATTTTTGTACTGTACTATTGAACACGATCTTTTTTGTATCGAAACTTTTTTAAGACCCAAGCAATAAATTTGAAAAAAAATCTATAACTCACTTGTGAATAATAGCAATGAAAAAGTCACAGTTTGATTACAGGTGTCATTATGTGCCTAATTGCAGTGAAATTAGAGCCACTTTATGAGCAAGTGTAGTAAGTAATATAATACACTATGGACGTATTATTTCATGTTACAGCGTGCATTGAGATTATCCATAGATAACACAACAATGCGTAATGTCAAACATCTATTTATACACCGCCCGCTACCCACGCGGTGCTGGGGCCCTAAATACGCTGCCCATGCGACCATCAACAAGATACACGTTGCATTCAGATTCAGAACTGGTTTTCTGTTTACATCCGATGATAATGGTTTTTTGGAAGACATTGTTTGTTTATATGTCACTTCGAGGGAAAAACGTTAGACATTTTGTTAGGCGTGTGTCATGGCTCCCGGTTTTAAGGAAATCGGGACACATATCTAATTGCTAATTTTATAAAAATAAAATTAACTCTGAGTATCTGATGTGCGACCTTTTCACTGTTTAACCGCTAAACCGATTTTCATAAAACTTGTCAGGCAGAGTTTACGCCGAAGGGCATATTTCATCTTTGAATACGAACGAATAGAACCAAAAGTTACTCATTTTATATTTACATGTTTACCATAATTTTATGGTTTATGGTTAAAACAGTAAACATTAAGAAAATGCTCACGCCTTTATCCCTGAGTCAATCGTCAGAGGTATTCCCATCTTGAAAATATGACCAAACTTCCTCTAATATATTCAATAGAAAGAAATGGTAATTTTGACACAATATTGACAACTAAGTATATTATTGCGGCTATGCGTCTCTATCCGCAAGTGTCTCTCATTTTTTTCGAACCTCCATTTCTTGTGCACCTTAGTCTGATTTAGAGTAGGTAACGTAATAAATCTGTCGTAAATCAATCTGCAGTGGACAAGGCCAGACGCAGACCGATCCGGGGACGTCGGGTGTGCTGCTCAGTATGGCTCGCTAGGGTGACTATCATTTTGAATCATCACTACATAGTATAAAACAAAGTCGCTTCCAGTCTGTCTGTCCCTATGTATGCTTAGATCTATAAAACTACGCAACGCATTTCGATGCATTTTTTTAATAGTTAGAGTGATACAAGAGGAAAGTTTTTATATACCATACTAGCGACCCGCCCCGGCTTCGCACGGGTGCAATGCTAATACTAAAACCTTCCTCTTGAATCACCTGTAGTATTATTTACTACTCACGGTTACCTTTGCTCTCCCATTTTCGTGACATCATCTCATATGTCTATCGACGCATTTCTCTTAATATCATTCCTTTTCGCTGCATTCATTTCTGTAGATCCCTGAAACCTGTTAACGTTATAAAAACACATCTTCACTGCGCTACCACATCGTATCTTCACGTTACAAGCACCTTTATAAATCGGTCTTGGCTCCAATTACTTACAGCGCAGTTTTCACGTGTTCACTATACTCCTAGAACTTGGGGCTTCGAGCGCACAGATGCGCGTTACTTTTTCCTATTCCAATTCACTATTATTTCTTGATTTTTTGAATTGGTTTGCTGTTTATTTTGCTAAAAAGGTAATTTTGACACTTCTGACATTGTTGTTTATAACGGTTGTTATGGCAATTTCTTTCTCATTTTATTAGTGGCCTGATGTTTCCTATGTGATCTTTCGCTAAATTGTGAATTTTGGGCTGGCCATTCGTAAAAAAATACTTCTAAATTCAAAATTACGATTCCTCTGCCAAAATTCTATAAAAGGCAGAGGATTCGGAAGAGCAAATCAAGTCTTACTCCAGCTTTCATAAAAGAAAGTTCTAATTAAAGGCCTTATCCCGGGGTCGAGCGACCCCGGGACCCTGCAGTGCCTCCTTCTAAAAATCTTCACCGTGTGTGAGCCCCTCATTGTGTGAGTCATCTTGGTTCCCGTGTGTCCTCCCGCCTGGCCGTTGCCAGACGCACGCAGGCCCCTTCGCCTTGCCGTTGGCAGGCGCACGCAGGCCCCTCTGCCTTGCTGCGTACCCCTGCCGTGACTACATCGAGCCTCACTACATCTGGCCTGATTACATCGAGCTGTGCGGCCTTCAAGCGCGCAGCTCCTTCACCCCTGCCGTGCTGACGTCGTGCCCCTATTCTCCGCATCCATCCGTCATCAACTCCACTGACACATACCGCTTACCACACATCACACGCCCATACACCCACTTCACAAATTCCTTTTTTTTTAAAAACTGATGTAAATAGTGTTTTTTTAATATTATTTATCGAAATATAAAAATATCCTCATTCTCCATATTTTCTTTTTTTTGTTTTGTTCTTTTAAAATTGTCGCTTCACGACACACTCTATGTATTAAAAAAACCGCATCAAAATCCGTTGCGTAGTTTTAAAGATTTAAGCATACATAGGGATATAGGGACAGAGAAATCGACTTTGTTTTATTATGTAGTGATAAGCCGAAGCGAAGCAAGGGCGGGTCGCTAGTAAATTATAATTTAAAAAAAATATATAGTAGAAACAAATCAAACTGGCCGGTGTATAAGAGTTTGATTATCCACCTCCCGGTCCATCATCAGATGTGTGTCATTCAAGAGTGTAACAAATTCCTTACATTTGTGTTTTGCATCGCATTGAGTACTGAGAAAGTAAGTTTATACAATATAAAGTAAGATTACATTTTTTTACACAATTCGTGAGGAATCATTACCTACATGTAACTATTGTCACCTAGACACAAAACCAAAAAAACAATCGGGAATTGAACTATTAATAGGAGACTATTTTGTACGTGGTAACTATGTATGTACCTAACTGATATACTTTGCCAAAGGAATATGGGTTGAAACCTATAAAACACTAATTCACTTTATTCCAGTTCCTAACTGTGTGATTTGTCCAGTATATAAATTTTTATTTATTTTTATAACCCGCGGATTTCTCCCACTGAGATAATTACAACAAACACGTTATCAAGAGTCAGCCAACATACTTCCGTGCGATCGACATGGTATCACTGTAGGAATTCAACTGCTCCAATTAGTCAACGGATAAAAAAATATGCCAAGCAAATTATACAAGAAATAAACCCGTTACCAATTAGAAGTAATTGAGCTAACATAATCTAGTTCTTTCTAGTCCTAGATTGCGTGAGAAGTTGGTCACCCTAATCAACCCCCATATTAGGGTGTCCCGTTAGTTTGTCCCGTACATCAACCCGTCCAGCAAATTGCTGTAACTGTAAGCAATCCTTATTACAAAGGAGCACAGTCTAAATTGCGAATGAAATATTTACAGATCTGTGATAGCAGGATGGCCAAACGTCCGTAAGTAAGTAAATAGAACAATTTTTCTTTTGTTTTTCTTGGGCTTGCTCAAAGAAATGATTTATGTGGATGAAACAGAAAATATAGACTGAAGAAGTACCTAAGTACGAGAGAAAGTTTAAACACTGCAGTAAAAACCTTTAAATAATACCCTAGGTATATGAGAGCGAAAGTTTGTGAGGATTGATTGAAAGTTTGCGAAACTGGCACGCAAAAACCACTAAACGAATGTTGATAAATACCTACAGTAATATAGCTTATATATTAGAATAACATATAGGCTATAATTTATTAAGATATGATTTAAGGTTTTTGAACTTCACACGAAAGTCGCTGGCGTCCGCTGGTAATGAATAAATATACGCTCACACATAAAAAGATATTCCATTTTTAGAAGTAGCAACTTTGTGCTAGTGTACATATACGAGTAGATATTTCGAACCGTTACACGTAACAGATTGTAAGCTCATCCTCTGATCGGGGTCCAAATAGATGCCTTAAATTTAGATACAATTCTGGACCTGCGTGTATACCGTCGAGCTTTGTAAATATGTAAGAAGTTTTTAAAAACTTATTGGTACTTACATGTCCTATATCCAGACCTCATGCCTTATAGGCGGCTGAACTAGTTAGTAGTGCATAGGCAAAGAGACTTAAATATACATACTAGGTGATAGAGCAGCCAAAGCGAACACTATCGTAATATTCGTAATCCAAAACTAAACTTAATATCTAAGGTAATTAAGTCTAGTGTTATATTTCCGAATGACACGTTCGTACCTACTAGCTGGGCTGACGCTTGATACAACAGCTTTTGTATGAAAATTCTTAATGGCCGCTCTAAGCTCCAGTATATTGATATCGCTTTGCCATTAGGTAAGTAAATAATATTTAGTTACCACATTAAGTAGACAACAAGTTATACTGAAAGTAAGATCTGTCTTTAAGATTGTGCGACAGCGCGATATACTTTGCGACATTGTTATTGCGAGTAATTAACATGGCGGCGGAACGAAATACGGACTATTCCTAGTTATACATTTGTTAATAATATTTATATCATGTAAAACTCGATTAAACAATAAAAATACCCGCAGTCAAAAGTACCAATGTAAATACCCCTCACGTTTTGGGATCCAAAAATACACTCGTGAAAATTGGGTATTACATCCACTGAAATAACTCTGCCGCATAAAGAAAGAAAAAAATATATTAAGATGTAAAGTCATTTAAATGTTTTTGAAAAGATGGTCACTGGAACTACTCGTAGTGACCTGATTCTGAAAATTAAGATTATTCCCGAGAGACATAAGCTATGTATTTTAAGCGGGTAAGACCGCAGGGCGAAGCTTAATTTAATTTAAAAATGCCTTTACAACAAATCACGAGAGAATGCTAAAGTAAACAATTTCGCAAATTACTTAGATAAAACGCGAATTCACCATTTTACTTATTAGAAAGCAGTTAAATGGTCGTGCTATTTATTTCCCCTATCGGGGAAAGCAGATAATTTGACCATAAATTCCGCTTAAACGTCCAAGTGACACTTGACAACCAAAATAGAGACATTAGGGACCATTTGATAATGGCGATAAGCCTTTACCGTACTTGCGGTATCATTAAACTGTGTCTAAATTAAGAGGCTGAAGGTTTGTCGTCCCAATAGGGCAAAGTATTTCTGGGATTTAATAAAAATTTTATTTACAAATTTTAATAATGACTACCTATTTTACTTATTGGAGTTTAAAAGGAAAAACTGATAGACAAATGACTACATTTAATTTTCATTCATTTGACCCTTCCATACTTTTATCACTATACGTTTACAATAATATGGACAGCTAAGGGGACTTATAATATTAGTTCTACCAAACATATTTTTATGTAATCCATCTTGCATGATGGCCATGCATGGAATGTATGGAATCTCCTTGCTATATTTACTTAAACAACTAAAGCCTTTTTGTCTATTTGTAATTGTAATCGCAATCGTCTTCATTTTGTACGTTGCGTCTTCCGGACATCTGTCATTACTGCCAGTGTAAGTAAATAAAGCACTGACCGCGTAACAAATGTCAAACAAAGACGATTACAAATATAAATAGACAATATGCACTTCAACTTCAACTTTTTGGTTATGGCTTTTGGTGTGATGTGAAAACAATGATTCCGCCAAATAGGCACTTCAAAATTTTATGAAAACGCATAGAAAATCCTTTCGGGTAACCCGACAATTGACAGGTACGCAACCAATTAGCGATCGGCGAGTGAGAGCGCTTTTGACAGCTGTCATGTTTGACAGCGAACGCTTCCTGCTTTCCTTTCTGTCGCCAAGGAATTCGGTGGCAGCTAAATATGGCTGTCGTCTCATTAAAATAATTTATTGCTTCATCTGTCAGTTTAAACGCCTTAGTAAATTCTCTCTATGAAATTATGTATGTATTGTACAAGTGGTCGATTATCACTAATATCGGTATGATTTAATAATGATAATTTATTCGATTCAACCACAGATACAGAAATAAATAGATAACAAAAATTTACCTACTATGCGGCCCTCGAAAGCTATAGAAATGAAAGCGCCAGTAAAAGATCGAAAAATTTCAAGTTGTGCCTTTGTTGACAGTGAAAACTCTCCAACTGTAGTTGATTGAGTGGTGACGTTTAGTGTCATTGTAAAAATATATGTTATTTTTACAAAATCTATTGCCGTGGATACAAAAATCAAAGAGATTAAAATTTTATAGGGCATAGAGGGGACAAAGCGAGGAAAATTTAGAGACAAAAGTTATTACAAGTGGAAAAAATCTAGTACGATTTCGCACGAATGACAGCTCGCGTTCATACTAACTGACATGACGCCTGAGCTTCAAAGATTTTGCACGAAAATATTTATAATGCCCCCTCTATGACAAAAATAGATGTCTCGAGCACAGATTATTAAATATTTACTCACGGGGCGTAAGCTAAGTTTTGCATTTTACAGATACTTACAAGATTTGTCTTTCAAATCACATCAATTACATTACAATTTATTAATTTCTCTAGGTAAACCAAAGTTACACTTAGAACCGTCGATAGTCGAGTAACAAGGGACTCTAAACTCGGTAATGGAGGTTGGGTTAATGTGTTGTGTGAGCGAGCAGCCTATCTTCACCGACGCGTTGCTGCTTCCAAATTCACTACCCCGAGAAGAACCAGCAACCGACTCAAGGGTACAAGAAATTACAACCCAACGCATCTATTTTTGTCAGTTTAGGTAGGTATCTGTGGCTTAAATATTGACGACAGTCAAGACCAAATAAGGAAAAGAGAAAAGTAATAACGGGAAAGGTGTGCCGAATGCTATAATTTATAGCAGTGATACAAACTCTTGAATCATTTATTTTGATTTAGAAATTAAGAAGTGATTTACTTCATTAAATGAACGGTATAATTCGGCATATGCGCGATGGGCTCACCAACGTAAGTTGTCTGTGGGCTCATTTGACCACGAAGCCGTTTTCCCATGAATTGTTGTACTATGGAGACTATGGAGAGGCGTTTGCTTGATAACCAATAGATACCTAATTAAGATTTTAATTTCATAAGCCGTCTGCCGTTAATTTGGTTATTTTGGAGATTTCTGATAAAGTTATTTAGAGACTACAAGGCTATTTGTATGATTATTAAATACGTACCTATTAATTTATGATGTTCTCTCATATAATAATTGTATGTTGTAACGGTTCATTAAAAAAAATACTGATTACGTCTTGATTACGTAAGTAGGTACGTACTTCTCTAAATCTGAAATCCGCAAATTAAATAAAACAGTCATCGCCAAGCAATTCTAAAATTTCTATAAGCAGGATACCTACCACCTATCTCGTATATGGGTCGAATAAACTCGTGAAAAGTGGCTATTTTCAAATATGGAATACCTGCCTACCATCTCGGGGATAAATATGTGAGATTATTTATTTTATAGAAGAAATCGATATTAACAGGATTATGATTACTTAGTATTTAGTACTATTTAGGAGTACTTAGTATTCTAGCGAAATAAAAGCGTATACGAAATCCCAATAACTAACAAGCAAGTCAAACTGGAGTTAGTAGGTCGGGTCACAGCACAGGCCACCGCATGCATCAGGTCATAGCATGGCTGTCGAGTGTCGACCTACTTAGCTTAGTAACCTACGGGCATGGTTTATTTAACCTCTTCTGGCTAGAAGGAATATTTCAATGAGTAAAAGAGATGCAGTTACAGTTTACAAGTGTCTCTTTTTATCCAATAAAATTACTGGCAAAATATTATTTCAAAAATCTAAGATAAATTCTTTTTTATTTCTATAACGTTAGTGGCCTAGTATTCTTAAGTTTGCGTTTTAATGAATTGAGGATTGTACAAATTGATAAAATGTACCAACTGCACATATTTCGAATCAAATCTATCAAAAAATTAAAGAAAAAGTACATGTCCATGTCTCTTTATTTCACCTCTTACAAATCTCCACCCAGGAACCCTATCGAATGCTTCGGTAAGCTCATCCTACTAATACTCTAAACACGAAAGTTTGTATGTATGGATGTACGGATGTTTGTTGATCTTTCACGCATGAACTACGGAAGGGATTTCGATGAAACTTTACAGTTTTATAAATTATACATCAGAATAACACATATATTATTCTGGTATTCCCACAGGAACGGGAACTACGCGGGTGAAACAGCGGGGCGCTGCTAGTAGTCTAAATTATCATAATTACAGAGAGGCGAAACATGCCAATAGCAATATTTTACAGAGAAACTCCGAGTTACATCGCAAGTGCGCAAAGGGCGTAAACGAAAGAAATTAGCGCGCCCTTAATAAAGCCCGTAAATTATTCAAGGGTCAGTAGGCCGTCGGTGGGTATAGTCGGCAACAAACGTCAAATAACATGGGACACAATTCTTATATCCCAAGAGCCCAGGCTTGTCAGACCTTCGTCATTTTGTAAAACCTCAAAGTTTGTCTGTGTATGTCCCTACTACAGGTGTAAACGATCCCCGAATATGAAGTTTGGATAACGGTTCCTTTGGAAGTTATCAAGCAGCAAAGGTCCATAAAATTGCACCTCGAATTCGTTAAAGCGTAAAGCCCAGTTTTTATATATATTTTATTCGGATTAATATTAGAAATCACGTCGTCCATTGTCAGACACTTGGTGCGGTGGAAACCTCCTGTCAGACACCTTTGAATCATGGTGAATTAATATACTTATTGATATATTTTTTTACACTTCTATACTTTGACGATGCTATTGAAATGATACTTTTTATATTGTGCAATAAAGGAGCTATAAGATAATATTTTTTATTTAGTCTTAATCGTTATAGTGTACTTCTGAGCGACAGAATTCTTAAAAAAAAAGTTTCAACATAATGTTTTTTTGTAAGTTACTCCGTTTTTTTCTATGGACTGATAAAAAGTTTATTCCAGAAATGAATTCCTCATTCTTGAATTATATGAAAATGACATCAGACTTGGCCTAGTAGCTATATGTGGGCAGAAATCATGTCATGAAAGTATACCCTCAATTCACCATGATTCAAGGGTCTGACAGGGGGTTTCCACCGCACCAAGTGTCTGGCAATGGACGACGTGATTTCTAATATTAATCCGAATAAAATATATAAAAACTGGGCTTTAAACTTTAAAGAATTTGAGGTGCAACTTTATGGACCTTTGCTGCTTGATAACTTCCAAAGGAACCGTTATCCAAACTTCATACTCGGGGATCGTTTACACCTGTAGTAGGGACATACACAGACAAACTTTGAGGTTTTACAAAATGACGAAGGTCTGACAAGCCTGGGCTCTCACTCTATTAGGGACCTACGTAAAAAACGATTTATTATTATATAGATTACGTTTAGTATAATAAGTATAAGTATAATCTCACGCCTTTTTTATCCCCGAGGGGGTAGGCAGAGGTATTCCATTACTGGATATACCCACATTTCACGAGATATATTGAACCCATAAACGTGATAGGTGGTGAGCATATCGCCGGACCGGGTCTGTTTACACATGTCTCAGAATTAATTCTGAGACCTGCGGGTTTCCTCACGATGCTAGCAGTGATAGCCCGGACGGTTACGTTTAGGAGTCAAGAAAATATACTGGTAAAAAGTGGGTATTTCTAAAAATGTAATACCACTAAGGATTAAGATATTTTTGTTGTAATTTTTTGTTCTTGCTTCTTAGTTCAATATTTTAATTTTCCAAGCAGTAATAGCCAGCTAAAATGGAAAGCTTTTAATCGTAATAGTAATGCAAGTAATGCCGCAGGAAGTGTTACAACACAAGTGTCTGTTTACAAAAAGAAAGTTTCGTAACATTATTGAAGAAGGGTTACAAGAAAAACACGATTCCGGCGTGAATTAGAACGCAGCTGATGTTTCAAAGATACCGGAAACGGATAGACGACGAAAACCGTTCAGTAATTGCAGAGAATATTTAGATAGAAATAATTAATTTTATATAGTGGAATAGTGGGATACAAGAGGCTATTTGACTGCCTACTTTTTTTTCTATTTAAAACATAAAAGATTTTTAATATTGATATGGTCACTATAAGATGTTGTTAGGAGAGCTAATTACGTAATAACTTAAGACAGGAGGTCCTTTGGTAGGGACTGAATAAATTAACCGACTTGGTATTAGATTGATCTCACAACTTTTCAAGGTAGAAGAACTGAGTTGCGAGACTTGTTTTTTTTTTCCAAGTTTTGTTTTTGATGGCAAGCGTATTAATTTGGTTAGATTCACCAATTATTCAATGTCTTCGACCGATAAAAATACTCACGATATACCGCTCATTTTGTTTCAGTTTTTTTACTAATCATCTCCTCGCTGACAGTTGCAGAAGCAACTTTAGTAAAAAAACACAAAGTTTAAAAACGTGTAGCCCAAAACCGTCGTATTTAGTAATTTAAAAAGAGCTGTCCTTGAGTTTCTTGCTGGTTCTTGTCGGGGTACTGCATTTGGAACCAGCAACTCGTCGGTGGAGATGGGCTGCTGTTTACATTTGGCCAATCTTCATGGACGAATTTAGAGTGCCTTGTTATTAGACTATTGACATTTCTAAGTGTAGTTTTTATACCTACAGAAAAAAAAAACATTTTTATTTTCAGTAAAGCAGAACACTCACCTCCACGACCTGCCTGAGATCCTCGACGTAGACATTCTCTGTCTGCACTATCTCCGCGCAGACTCGCTCCAGCTGTGACAGACCTGGGAGCTGATTCCCCGCTGGACCTGCGAGTAAATACGTGCCTAATTTATCATGTAATTAGTAATTAATGAATAAGCTGTGATATTCCTGTGGAGAAGATGTAGTAACAAGATACAAAAGTTGGTCATTTAGAACGTATGAAAGAAGAGTAACGAAAGAGATTTATGGTGAGAATGTTGAAGGATGCAAGGAAAGAGGACGCCCCAGAAGGACGTTCAAGGATCAAATTAGTGACGGCCTTCAAGAAGCTGGTGTCCGGAGTGAGAAGATTATAAGAGCGTGCAAGAAAAGGCTTATGGAGGCAGGAAGCGAAAGAACTACGCAGAGAGTGAAAAAAGATCCATCGTCTCTGCCTACCCCTGTGAGAAGAAGGCGTGAGCTGTATGTATCTATCTCTGTGGTAGAGAGCTCTCTTCTGATGTGTGAGGCTGAGGCTCGGTTTCGAAGCCCGGTGATGTACCAATGAGTTATTTAAAAAAACGTACATATTTGTCACTAGGGCTTGTGACAAATATGTATGTACGTTTTTTTTAAAAACCTACTCTACTCTACCTACACTACACACAGCTCCACATCGTAAGAAAACCCGGTCCCCAGAATTATTTCTCAATTTCGTGTAACAGAGGCTTCACCACATGTCATTATCACGTTCAGGGGTCCGAAATATAGACTGGTGAAAATTGGGTATTTCTAGGCATGGAATAACTCTGCCGACCCCCACAGATAAGGCATGAGCATAGATATTTTTGTGGACAAGGCTATGCTATTATATGTTTATAATAGTACAACCTTGTACTGCTTGAAAACCTTGTTATTAACACTTGTCAAATTCTAGCTCGAATGCGTAAAATACTGTATCTCATTCAAAATTCGACACGTCTATTTCTTCATCTACCAAGGCTATGCACTAGCAATCGCACACGGCTCCGTCGACATTTATCTAAACTTCATGTTCAACTAAGAAAATGCACACATGGTGAATATTGCCTAAAGGCATTATCTACCAGTCAACCATCAGGCTAAGCAGAAATAATTCACTTAACATAATTGCCTACAACTCATCATATAAGTTAGAGACTGTCCAAAGATAATCAAATTATATAATAGACCCGACAAAATATTGTCACGGAATGGTTTGTAGACGTAGTAAATAATGTCCTATAAATTTACCTTATTGTTCTCAGTCTGTGGTATTCCATGACATTTTATAGATAGACACGTTCTTATTTCTTACATATTTGACTAAATACATTTCTAGAAAATATTATTAAGACAGGTGACGTTTGAATTTGAATCGCGGAAGTAGACTAGGTACATATTCCTCCAAACCATTAAAAAAAATACGTTTAGCGATGCCAATTCCTGGTGCCGGCTAACACTACCTTTTGCTTTTTAAATGATATACTCGTATTTCTTTTTACTTAGTTAATCTACTACACGCGACAACAACAAAATAATTTACAGATTTTTATATTGGCCTATTTTAAGTTGAGCACCAGTAACGCATCTACCTCATCATAAAGATATCGTTGGTAGTATTGAGAAAAAATTTCAACGATTAAAAAAAGCATGACATTCATTTTTTTTGCAAGCTTACAAACTATATTTAGACTAGGTCGAAGACAAACTTGTTTGGGAACTCGGATAAATCTAAACGAAGCACCTCCATTCTATGACTAACCCAGTTGCATACTGGGTCAAGGGGGCGGTATACAATTTATCGGAGTAATATCTATTAATTGACTTATAAATAAGAGAAACCTGCGATCGCGTGTAGTGATAATTTGTTGATTCAGTCGACTGCTAAAGATACTACAACACTACTACAACATCATAATAATCACTACTCTTGATGCTATACAGGTCTGTAAACATTTACAGCTACATATTGACTTTACCTACGAATGTAGTTAGTACTAAATACTTCTTATTATTAACAAAACAACCCCCTACCTATGTTTTCATCGTCATCAATGTCATCAGCCCACTTCAACCTATTCTTGAGCACATGCCTCTATCAAAACACAAGCCATCCTAAAGAAATGGAAACCCCATCGTTATCATCATCGTCATCGTTATGATGTTCAAATGTATTTTCAAACACGCGTATAAATGCTCTAAATTAATATATCCATCCATAATAAATCCATTTAAATATTGAATAACTTACTTGGACTCTCCGATCGCCTTTCTTCCGATGCCTTAGAGTTCAAAATACCGGCGTTGTTCACAAAATTGTTGCTCCCATTAGCAGACGTCATATCAGCGTCGCTGTGGTCGTCTAAACTCTCGATAGAAGCTAAGTAAGCAGAGTTCACGCCTCCTTTATTTTGCACACCGCTGCTGGAAGTCGAGCTCGAAGACGCAATGGAACTCATCGACAGCGGTCGCGTCACTTCAACAGCTGGATTCAATCTTATCACCTCTTTTTCTGGAACTGAGCTCTTCAGATTCCCTGTCGACCCTACCACTTCAGGATAAGGTCCGGTTTTGGCCAGTTTTGATGGACTGTCGTTTTTAAAATCTTTTCTGTGCAAGCTGTTAGTTCCTCCGTTAACAATTTTTGGTATCTTTGCTGGATATGCTTTAGGAGATACCTTGGCTTCAGGTTTGTCTGGTGAATTGTCTTTTGATGACAGTTTAGTATCGAACTCTCTATCATTTGACGTTATAGAGAGTTCGATAGATTGGTCAATATAGGGTAAAGATAATGATTCAAATGCAGTTTTGTTAGCGACTGGAACGTCGTATATAGCCGGTCTGTTATTCGTAGGAACGTCGTACGTGGTCTGAATTTCGTTCAGCTTAAAATCTGGTTTTATTGGTACCGCTTTTGATGGTGACTCGTTCTCCTCAGATTTGGTTTTGCCAAAACTCTTCATGCTGCATGGCTGGTCGTATATGTCAACTGATGGTAAAATTTCAACGCCAGACTGTGATATTTTCGATGTGGCCCCCATTAGAGGAATGTTCGACTTATGTCTAGTCGAAGATCTACCAACAGTCGTCATTTTCTTTTGGAATTTGAGAGTGGTCGTCTCTGTGGCACTTGATATCATCCTTTTGACATTTGGTGACAAATTTCCGAAGGCCGTCGCTTCACCTTTAGCTTCTTTAAACGTCCTTGACATTTTGTCTTTAAAAATATCACTGGAACTATGTTCACTTTTCTCACTAGCACCATTTTCTTCACTTTTAGTTCGAATCAAATAAAGAGAACTTTTGTTTATTGTTGCTACGGGAAGTCGGACGCTGCCAGCTGTTTTTAAACCATCTTTAGATGTGTTGTCTATATTAGGTTTTGTTGCAATCATCGCTTTGTCTTTTGTATTTTCAATCATGTTTTTGTGGTCCGGGACCGGTGGGTCATTTCTGGCATCTTTGGCCTTTTCCAGGGTCTTCACTTCTGGTTTAGCACTTTTTGGCTCCAAAAATGAATCGTAAATGCCGATTAGTGTCGGTGTCAGGTCTGTTGTGCTACCTGAAACAAAATGAACAGCGGTTTAGGAAATAGCATAGAGTTTAGACGGAATCAAAGAACGGGTTGGGATTTTAGGTCATAGCTTCTAATCCTTAAGGCGTAGTATTGCCTGATTATTTCACAATCAATTAGTGAACTAACAACTTTTTAATGACCCAACATTCTTGAGGGCGATTTCGATATGTCATTGTTATTTTGATAAGTATAACGATTTTCATTTAAGATTAAAATACACAATTAAGAATAAACGGTAACTGCAGACACTCTATTCAGCTAAATGTGGGACCTATCTCTAAAAAAAGAGAAATTGTAACTTTATGTATCTCTAAATAGTATTAAACAAAGTCAATATCTGTCTCTGTCTGTTTCCCCGCTTACTTCTAAACCACACAACGGATTTTGATACGGTTTTGCTAATATATAGAGCTATAAACGAGGAATTTTTATATTTACCTAACCTGTGCAAAAGCGGGTCGCTGGATTAGTAACAAAACTTTTGGATGATGAATGAGCAGATATTATGTAAGTAAAGCCAGGAGAGTTAACAAGAAATACTTCTTTATATTTGACTTGCAGTTCGGCACGGTACCACCCACGTAGTTCCCATTCCCGTGAATATAAGGGAATAAAATATAGCGTATGTTACTCCTTGATAATGCAGCTTTCCATTGTTGAAATAATACCAATCTTTCCTCTTTATAATATTAGTGTAAATAGACACTAGACAGTCCTAAGTTCATGTATACTACCAGAAATCCAAAATACGTAATTTTTTACACAAAAGGGTTGGTTCTATTCAGAAACGGTACAAAGTCATTAGAGGAATGGTTCTCTTTAACAAAAAGGCTTTTAAAGTTATGAAAAGGGACTTCATTTCCTTTGCAATCGCATTACTATGAGGACCGATGAAAAATACGATGACTCACTGTTTGTATTTTAATATTATATAAAAGTTCACTTAGCAATAGCAATGTAATTTAGATGTGTAATTTTTTTAACAAAAATTGTACAGTATTTATAAATAAAAACGTCCTGAAAGGAGAAATCATGTGCCCTGTGATAGTGCTCAAAAAGCTTGTCCTTTCTGGATAAGCTAGGATAGTCCTTTGTATTCCAATGTAAACAATAGAATCAAATGGTATTTTGCTTTAATATACGAAGAGAGATTATAATAGTAAGTACTTAAAATTGATTGTATCTAAGTGAGTATCTACCTATATAACTTTATTATTCCTCCTAGTAAAGCCGTATTTCGACAAGAAACCATAAAAATAGTAACATAAATTTTATCTGGCTGGCTAATAGAATTTGTTAGTGAGTACAAACGAAGGCAATAGAGATTTTATTGGCCTTATTACCATCGCTATCTATGGACTCCGATAGCGGTGAATAAGCTGTTCTTTTATTGTCATGTAAATTAGATTTTACTGTGCTTTGCTAGTGTTATTTGGTAATAGGACTTTTAAATCCATATCCATACTTCCCGAATGGATGATACAGGTGAGCCGATAGAGTTATACATCTTAAGGTACTTTTCATTCTGCAAAAAAATATAGTTCTAAGGAGACGCGTAACCTAAAATTTTTGTAGACGGAGTTAAAAACGGAGTTAAAAAAAAAGTAGACGGAGTAGCGGCAGCATGCATAAAGCCCTTCACTCATAGTATTTAGTTATATAAAAGTTAGTTACCATAATATTTTCAGATTTTAATACCGCTCTAAACATTTTGTCCATTCTTATCGATTGAAGCACATTGTAGAACATTCGAGGAAGATATAGATAACTGACCAATATCGACGGAAGTCTTCTATTACCGGAGCAGAGTTCACTAGACTAGCTCACTGCAGTTGTTTCATCCTCATTACATTTGCCATCGCATATCTGAGTCGTGTTGTAAAACGAGTTATGGTTAAAGAAACTTTATTTCTCACTAGTGGCCCGGGCAGACGTCGTTCTGCCACCGTATAAACCATCCCTGGACCCACTCTAACCCACACAAAAAGTTTCATCAAAATCTGTCCAGCCGTTCTGGAGTTTTAATCAGACTAACGAACATCAATTCATTTTTATTTATATAGAATAATAAATTCACCTACATAAGAAATGATAATATTCCTACATATTTATAAGGCGTCGAAATGACAAATAAGTATTATTTATTTTATGTAAAGTTCTCGGTTGTTTCTTTGCGTTAGCAACAGAAAACAAATTCTATTTAATTGTGTATCTTTTCACCTGTAGGTACATTCAGCCTCTCGACGGAGCAGGGTGGTGTGACACATGCCTCTAATTAATTCTGAGACCTGCGTGTTTCCTCAAGATGTTTTCTTTCACCGTCGAGTTAGTGATAAATCTTTTTGTATCGAAATCCTAACTTAAAGAGAGTTTGTTACGTGTTCCCTGTACCTAGTGAACCGATCTGAATAAATGTTGAATTTTGGTATACTTATAGATTGATTTAACCTTGGAGATGGACATAGACTACTTTTCATCCTGAAAAAACACATAGTTCCTAGGGGATGCGATAAAGTTCACGCGGACGGAATCAACACCTGTGAATTGTTATCTGTTAATGACTATTATTTGTTGAAAACATTAAAAAAACGACGTGACAACGTCTTATATTATAATTCGATGGAGCCGGCTGCGTGCACGAAAAAGTATGACGTATGCGGCGTTCCAGTGCAAGCGAGAGCGCGCAACGAGCGACAGAGAGGCACAATCCATTTCATCAGTATTTTCTTATGACGTTGTCACGTTCAACTATCGTCAGTAAACCGATTTTACAGACAACCGATTTTTTTGTTTTGAACCAGCGATACCCTAAGTTACATTATATTATTTGCTTACTAATAACAGGCCTTGTTTTCCTCTTTTCATTGCATATGTAAATAACGTTGTTTAAGCTGCTAATAATTTCCACAAATAAAAATAGCACCTCTTCAAAGATTTGCACATAAATACTAATTGTAATATTATAAGCTTCGATCATAAAGCGTTTTCCTTGAAAGACTATATGTTATGAGGTTTAGAGCAAAGATGTTTTATGGCAAAGTAATTATCTTTAAGTTTTAGCGCATCCATAATAGTTTTACGCATCACTGATCTCTTCTAAAGTGTTGTGTATTGTATGGACCATCATATTATTAGATAACTCACTATAGTCTATTTCACGTGGCATTACCCGGCAGTACCCGTGACGTCGAAAGTAGTAGACGTGGAACGGAAAAATTTGAACTGTCGCCGCCGAACCCAGCTACGTGAAATACTCGTAGAGTATAGATATAAAATAGTTTTGTAAGTTATTTCTTTAGTTCTTGAATAGACGTTGTGAAGAAATCTAACTTCTAAGTTAGAGCAATCTAAAGATACGGTGCTTTCAGTTTATGAGCTTCAGTAATGTTACCTTATTATTTTGGTACTGCAGCTGTACAATATTAACACTCAAGTTTCAAACTATTAAAGAAAGTTTGTGAGTACGTTTGTTGCTCTGTCACTCAAAAACTACAGAACGGATTTTGATGAAACTACAGTTATGTATCTTATACATCAGAATAACACAGACTATATTTTATCCCCGTATTCCCACGGGAACGGGAACTACCCTGGTGCAACAGTGGAGCGCAGATAGTCGTCTCATAATTGAGTTAGAGCAAAACCAAAACTCGAAGCGTTTCCAATATCGGTGCTACGACCGACCCCAACTGTAAATATAATTGAATTGACATACTTTTATTGCATAGTTATTATGACCTCTAAACCGAACAATAGCTAAAAATAGCGCATAATAAGTAACAATGGGAAACCCTTGAACCAATAACCTGGTTTGACCCCTAACGGTATGACGTCACTGCATCGGATTGTCACAATCACAACTATCGATCGACACGAACACGAAACCAAAAGTTGTTTTTTATCCAACTACTCCAGAAGGAATGTAATATTTTTCAGGTGTGTTTATGAGTTGTACCTATCACAGAACACTTTTACTCCTAGCCTATGCTAAACAGTTTGATAGATTTGGCAGTTCAGCAGGGTGCGATAGATTCCTCTTTATAAGATTGTCATGCTAGCGGGTGACCAGTGGCATTATTTTTCCCGCGCCCGTGGGGAAAAATATCAAGAATTTTATCCCTACATTTCATCAGTAGGTAAATATTTTGGACCCCTAAATAATAGGCGGTGAGCCTATACATGTGAATCTATAAAATCATACACTTTTGTTAGCGATTGCAACTTTTCTAGGTGCATAATAGGACATAGAGGGACAAAGCGAGGAAAAATTGAAGCCAAAAGTTATTCCAAGTGGAATAAGTCTAGTACAATTTCGACCGAATGACAGCTCGCGTTCATACTAACTGACATGACATGACGCTTGAGCTTTAAACATGCTTCAAAGTTTTGTATGAAAATATTCCCAATGCCCCCTCTATGTCCTATTATATTTTAATCTCTTTTACTAGGTGGCTAGGACCGCATTACGCTTGAAATTTTCACAGAGCCACTATAACTATTAATATTAAGAACGAAAAGATAAAAGTCTATTTAATAATCACAGCAAACTGTAGTAAAATATTACTAATGCAAAATGGGTAGGTTTCTCCCTAGGTAGGATCTGAATGTGAACTCTAGTATTTCGCTATTTTATCTCTGAATTAGCATTCATCGAACTAAATCCGGTCATGACACGTATCTCTATATTTATATCTAAAAGTACACTCATGCCCACAAACAATGTGGCGTGACTTGAATTATAATATTATGGCTGTCTGCGGCTACTAAAGAGACCAAATATGTTAAAAATTCTAATATTTCTGTCAATGTCCTACCCAGCCCTCTGACGTCTGCTTTCATCTCGCGTTCGTTCGCGCCGCCACCGTCTCTAATGAGCTGCGACACTTCAACACTAAAGGCACTAACACATTAGCGAGCCGAACGCCACAGGCGAGCCAATTCTGATGAGCTGAGTGAGCCAACAACATTGAGCAGGACGGACGAATAAAGCCCACAAACCAAAAGGACGGCTTACTAAAAAGCCTAATCCAATCTATTTTTAAGCGACATCGTGGCTGGTAAAATTCTGACAAATGAAATTAAATCAAAATATTTTTTTTAGTCTAGGTAAAAAAATACATAGAATGGTTATTAATCTAATAGCGTAGGGGACTTTAACCTCGTACACGTCACTGACAAGTAGTATTTTAACTCTATACATCGGATTTTTTTTAAAACTAGACTCAAAGACAAGTGTAATAACTTAAAAGTACAAAAGTACCCACAGAAGTAAACTATCGTCTGTCTTCGCCGGTGTATAAACGCCTTACAAACGGTCCAAAAACAAACGCGGAAGATTTGTGGGAATTGAGGAAGAAAGTCACGCGTCATTAGTTCTCCAGTTTAGAGAAACCCGTAACTGAAATTGGGGCCGTTATGGTTAATAGTTTGTTTGTTTGGTGCATTCGCAAGATGCATACAGCCAAGCAAGCTCAACTGAAACCTATTTTTCTCAAAAATGACAATCATGATGACAGCTGTCATTATCGTCAAACTGACAGAAGCTACAGACAAAGCATAGAAAACTGATTGTTGAATGTTGCTTCAATATAAAGTAAGTATATTTTTTACAGCTTTGTATGGAGATTGCCAACTGTGAAAGCGAGTTATTTCGCACCCTTACTCGTACATTTTATAACAAATAGGCTGTAGGTACCTACTTCTTTATGTAAAAGATCCGTGAGTCATTCATACATCTACACTAATACCTATTATAGAGGAAATTTTTTTTCTTCCTGTTTTTTTTGTAATTTATAAGGTCGACCTAGACAGAGTTTAAAAATTGTTTAGAGCAGTGATACAGCCATACGGTTAAAGAGCCGGCCGAAAATCAGTGAAGCTCGGGTTCGAATCCTGGCATGTACCAATGAGTTTTTCAAAAACTTACTTTATCACTAGCTCGACGGTGAAGGAAAACATCGCGAGGAAGGAAACCCGCAGGTCTCAGAATTAATTCTGAGACATGTGTAAATAAACCCGGTCCGGCGATGGGCTCACCACCTATCATGTTTAGGGGTCCAATATATCTCGTGAAATGGGTATATCCACTAAATACTGACTGCCTCTGCCTACACCCTCGGGGATAAAAGGCGTGAGATTATTATTATTTGTTTTAGCAATGGAAAGCTTACTTTTCTTGGAATTTCCCCAAAGGGACAAGACTTAAGCGGGGAACAGCTAGTGTATATAAAACTACAAATACTTACATAAAATTGAAAATAACAAGGTCTCATTCGCCGGCCAATATTTCTCCTCACTTCCGGTGTTAACACAAAAGAGCAAATACACGACATCACTTCTATACCGAGCCCTACTCATAGTTTACCAAAACCTACCAAAACTAAACACCAAATAAATCACGTTAAGAATTGAATCGTAGAAGCAGTAATGACGACCCGAATGTCTCTACGCGTCTTTTTATTAACGCAGAGAAGATAATAGTGGTATTATTTTAATACCTAAACAATGCCTATTGTTCCGTTTCCAAAATTATGTTATTCAAATATCTATGGATTCGATACGACGCCTCAAGTAAATTAGAAATAAACAAAAACACCATTCGTTGTTAGTCCGGCCACCCAGAGCGGGCGATACCAGTGGAGTTTTAGTCAATAGACTTCTCTTTTGTGTGAGAAAAGATGGCAGCTGTAATTTTCTGTGGTTAACTTTGACCCTGGACTGCTTTTTGGACCCCGAAGAACCCCCTGCTGACCTTAGACCTCCGCTTGCTCACTTGGACACCGTTTGAATTTGCTCATTCCACGTCACTCACTCAAGTTTTCAGTTGCATTATGTTTTACCTACTATAAGTCTTTTTGATGTCCAATAAATAAATGTTTTCGTTTCATAATACTTGTTTTATTCCTAAATACGAGTTAGGAAATAACATAAATGTTCAAGTTCGACCCTAGCAAAATAATAAAATGTGTTACTCAAAAAGCATTTCCTCTTGATATGTCATATGTAAGAAATTCGCAGAACTGGATTACTAGATTGTGTACGTCCTGTCAATCACTTTTACTTTTTTTTAGACTCCTTATGGTATTACGTAATTCATAGAATTGTTCTCAAAAAAAATATTTATGCTACTTTTCAAATACATACTCATATTATACTTATGCAGTAATTCTCTAAATGCTGTCAAGACTATAGCCATAAAAATCCTAAACCAATGAAAACAACACCAGTTTTAATTAAGGCTTTAAGATTCCTTAGGCATGATCAAGTATCCCAAACCCAAAAATACCAGATTTTACGTTGAATTAGTGCGTTATTTCAAACTTCCCTTCAAAATTCCTCTGGGCTCATGGCGAAAACATTCGCGGTATTGAAATAAAAATACGCAACCCGGCCGATACAATGTAGGAAGTGAATTCGATTAGTCGAATGCTTGACAGTGTAGTCACGGAGTCAAGTAGCTTTTGTTTTGAGTCTTGCTTCTAAAAATACTGTGATACCTTGATCTTCGACTAGAAATAGCGCGTATCTAATTAACAACATAATGTAAAAGGCACATTTATTTATTTGGTTATTCAACAATATAATATTTGCACACTGTTAATAGATGTCATAATATCTATCTACACTAATGTACACTAATATTATAAAGAGGACAGATTTGTATGTTTCTAACGAATAAACTCAAAAACTATATGACCGATTTTAAAAAATCAGTCCATAACACCACATAGCCTATATTTTATTCCCGTATTCAAACGGGAACGGAAACTACGTGAGACCGCGCAGAACTGTTAGTACCCCAATAAAAAGTTACCAAAATTAAAATTGTACCCAATTCTGAAACAAACCTTTACATAGGTAATTATTAAAAGTTTATAATGGAATAAACCAAAAATAAAATTTCCAGGACGCGGCCACTTGCGTAACCCATCGTATGTGTACGCGACTTACGTATCGCAAAGCACGCACGGCTGCGCACACGCAGATCAAAGCCCACCTCCGTCTGAGTTTAGAAACAATCCTCTTCCTGTTTGCCCTTACTGCGAGCTGCTTGCTTCATTGAATGCATATTGAGCTTTATTTCGTGTAATAATAGTATTCTTTACCTGTTTTTATACCGACAAAAATTTGTATGTCCTGTAGTTTTTTAATTAGAGCAAAATTACTAAATTGTTTCTATTCCTCATCTACGCTTACATAACACTAGCGGTTCTGCGCGGTTTCACCCGTGTAGTTCCCGTTCCCGTGGGAATACAGGAATAAAGTAAAGTCTATGTTACTCAGGGATGCTGTAGCTTTCCATTGGTGAAAGAATTTTTGGAAACGATTGAAACATACAAAGATACATATCTTTCCCTTTTTATAATATTAGAGTATATTTATCACTAGCTCGACGGTAAAAGAAAACATCGTGAGGAAACTCATATAACAGTCCACTGATAGACGGACAGACGGACGACCGGTGTAGTAATAGAGTTCCGTTGGCACCCTTCGAATACGGAACCCAAAAGCTATTTTCCTCAATGCATGAATGGAAATCGATACAGTAACGCCATAATATAGGTTAATTGCGTTTACCCGATTAGGTGTGTGACTCATACAGTACTAATGTAGTATTGTGGATTCAAAAGTCTTTGTGGTTAGCTCAGTTCTGCGGTTTTTCTTTGTTAGCTTTGTTTCTTGCGTAATATAAGACTTCTATTGCAATAAGAATCAACAATAAACATATTGCACTCACGATTTATCCACGAGGGGTTTAAAAGAAGTATATTCCTTTTTTGTAAATATTTACTGTTCACCATTTGTTTTTTCAGACCCCTAAACATGATAAATGACCGGGGTTCGTTAGCAATTCAGATTCAGTACTGAGTCTAAAATATGTACCTACCTACGTATTTTTTAGGCTCAAACTACAAGTAAATCACAACGAGATGACAGCGACCGGCAGCGAAGCAGCGAGCAGTTTCAGTGGCATATAATTTTAAACTTTATCTTCACTACTATAATACAGTATCGAAAACTTCAAAGAGTTGCCTGGAGGAAATCACTTTAATGAAGTACCCCCCTTTGGTGATCATTCAACGGATATTTTTGGTGCAGGTCCAAATATTCATTACTAGCATGCCGCCTAGCGGCTTTGCCCTCGTGAAAATCAATTTTCCCGTTCCCGTGCAAATTTCGCAAAACACCTTTGATACAAACTTTATCCCGACAATTACGAACACAACGGTCTCGAGTTAATACGATTGGCAAAATATTTAGCCATTCATTTTTATTTAATTACCTGCTATGATCATAATGCCTGTGTCCTCATGATGACAGGTATTGGTGCCGCTCCGGTACATACATGTACTATCGAAAAAAGTTCTGCCTCATACACCAAGTGTCATTTTAGCGAACAGCTATCTTTTCCCACCCCGTGGCGAAAAAGCCCTCACTTATAGTAACAATGACAATTACAAAAAAGTGTTTCTTTCATGTTTATGACCATTTAGTGTCGATAAATGGATCGAAATATAAAAAAAGACGGTTTTACTGGCTTCTCATAGTGCAACTCTAATTAGGGTCGGGGTAGTAAAATTGGAGCTTACAAGCGACAATTCTTCCAAATGTATCAGGCTTAGCGTTTGCTGATAGTACATGGCTGCAGGGCTGTGATCGCGCGTTAATTAGAGAGAAAGTTCGCGATAGGGTTGTCAATGTCAATTATTCGTGGCAAAACCATCATTATATCATCTGGTTGACTAAGCTGACCTGACCCAAACCATAATACCGGTCTTCAACCTTTCTGAATTCTACCAACAATATAATATAATACAACAATTAAAGCCTAATTGGTAGAAGGTTTGGTAACAATTTTTCGACATATAAACTTATGTACTTAGGTATACTATCGTACGCCTACGGGAACCCGCTGCTTGACAAGAAAAATAACCTTAGATACGTGCAAAAAAAAATTGCCTTAGGCATTACATTATTACTAGCTTTTGCCCACATCTTCGTTGGCGTTCCGAGAAAAATTGTCTAGGTCGTTCCATAAGATGCAAGCTATCATCCTGGCTTTCATCAGGACTATTCAGGCAGACAGACAGAGCACTGACCCATTTATAATATTGATATTATTAGAGCAAACATTTTCACATTACTTTTATTTGAGTCAACATTTTCACATTTCTTTTTTGTATTAGAGATGTAACAAAAAGGTTGCAATAAGAACACAATGTCGCACAGTGTTGCCAGTGTTAGACTTAACAGCCCTGCAGGGAACAATACTCGCGCGGCAAACCATAGACACAGCGATGGGTGTGCTTTGTGACATTTGAGATTATAGACCGCGAGCTTTGAGGAAATGGAGGGAAAGTGCTTCAGCATTCACATGCCGACAAATATGGGAAACATTAACCTATCTATTTGAAGTGGAAGGAAACAAAGGATTTCCATTGCATTATGCATCTTCTATAGCTATATAATGTATCTATATATTTAAAGAAGAATCTGACTGAGTCTAGAAGCACGAAATTTTGCACAAAGGTTCCTTAAATGACATAAGTAAGCACTAACGTGGGATTTTTGGAAATTCCAACGAGAACGGAAAAAACAGATTTACCGTCGTGGGCAACGCTCGGTGGTCAGCTTCAAGTTAATAATAATAGACAATATAATATCAAAAGACATCACTTCCACAAATGCTTAATTAACTTTATCTGTTTACTTTTCGCGTCTTAACCCGAATCATGCTTGATGCAAGGCAGGTAAATAGCTTACATCTTAAAGAAGAACATTGGGAACGAACCAAGTCGTGGACTATAGCTAGTCTATTTTTAAAAGATAGATAAGATTTTTATGTTAACAGAGAGTGTAAGTAATAGTTTGGTGAACGTTTCCTTCTTACCCACATATGTATATGTGTTTCTTATACAGAGCTCCTACAAACAACCAATACATTCCTACACTGATGAAAGTAACATGTATCAAATAGAAAACATATAACTTGCCAGGGTTCTCTATCGAGAAATGATTAGTTGAGTGTGATAGTCTATGGCATAATTATAATATTTATAATCTGTGGTATAGACTAGCACGTTTTCCCGCGTCGCGATGGCGCCTGCGCCTCCTGAGACTCCGGCGCCATATAAAGTAGCCATACCTGTAGAATTTAGCGGGAATTTTCTATCTACTCTAAAAATTCTAATTGATATTTGAGATTGTTAAGTTTTTTTATGGATTTGTGGTTTTGTGGAGGTGTATTTTTAGTTTTTAAATCATAAGTCAAAAAATTCATTTTAGCCCTTTTGCGCTGATAATAAAAATATTTGTTTAATTTTATCGCTTGCAATACTACAGTTGTGCAAGCTTTATTTAATCAGTTAAGAACCGCAGGTTCCAATTTGAACCGAGACACAATCAAAAATCTATTTTGTCGGTGATTCATGGTCTGAGAGGTTAAAACTGTTCTCAATTTCAAGTCGATAGCATTAGTAGTTGCCGAGATAAGCAGCAGCTGTGACAGACAGAATAGCAGCATAGAAGTTTCTTTTTTACCAGTTTGGTAGGTACAAAAATGATGCTACCTACGACTCTACAGAAAATATACCAACATGTCCTCTTCAACTTATGGTTAGCCTACTTCGCCTTCTAGGTATGCGCGTAGACAGTGTTTCTTTCACGATTTATTCCTAACCTGACCATCGCAGATAGACTAGATAGATTCCCACAGTAACGTCTTGCTTGCAAGTCTGATGTGAATTAAATTAAATCTGTACAAGAAGTATGTACCTTGATCTCACAATTCTGCAGGTATTTAAAGTTCTTATCAGGTTTTAAAAAAACATAATAAATATTTATATGTTTATAAGTAAAACATAGTTTTTGTGAGACAGTGCCCAGAACACTATCCGCATTTCTCTTTGTAGCTGGGCTGGTCCATTTTTTTTATCTGAACTTTTAAGCAACTATTCTATTTTCTAGGAAGTAATTATTTATTATATAAGAAAATCCAAGTTACCACTTGACCTCCAAATGAGTTTATGTCGACGGATGTAAAAGTGACTTTTCGATTGACATCTAGTATAAAAAAAAATTGAAATCTTATACCTCGAAGTCTGCTCAAAGTGGTTTCGGAATCTGGTCATAATTTTTTTTATACATACCCAATAAACCTCTTTCGCCAAGAAAACTCGGTAAATTGCTAGCGATAGAGCTAAATCCATCATTTGCATTAGTGGTTTTCTCGGTGGGAATCTTTACCAGCACTTCCGGTGCTTCCGATGTTTATGTGAATAGGTATTAATAAAATTTATTTTTAAATTAATACGACAAGGTAAAACATAATTATCTGTAAAGCTAAGAAGATTAAAAAAAATAAAAAATTAAGAATGTTTTTGTTTTATTAATTTAGATGTCAGTTTAGCTGTTTCTGGCATTGTAATAATAATAAATTTAATTAAAATATATAAAGACACCACGTAAATTTAGTAACGCTAATTGAGTAATACCTACTAAGTTTTAATTTTACCACAGACCAGTTTTTTACTTAGGTATTTACTATTGCATGTAAGTATTGTCATTATCTGCGACTAGCCTAATTGTAGGTTGTTGTAAATCGATAATAATATTCTTCGTGAAAACAATGTACACTTCACTTATACCTACTTACTTTCAAGTCGTGGAAACAGTAAGCTTTAGTTGCATGATTAATGTAGGTAATATTTAATAACACTTTGCCCAGTTTACATCGTTTTATTGTCACTTGTCCAGTTATTGGAAAGGGGATAATTACACCACGAATTACCCTACTTTTTGTTTTTGAAAGACATCCACAATATATGAATACATTCACTGTCAAAATAATTACCATTCTCTCAGCAAAATAATAAATAACGTAAGTAATTTTCGCAACGCTACTTTTACATCATATAATTTTTAAAAATACATCAGTAAACATTTATCTCTTTCGTGCTTCTTTCATGTCTTTGCCGCACCTTAAAAAAACTTGTAAACCCCTCGTCAAGAGGTCGTATATCAAATAAAATTACAATATCGCATCGTTACGTTCTCTTATTAAAAGTCGTAATGAGAAATAAATATTTTTCAATCGATTAGCGACTTTCATATGTGAATAAAAAACATAGTTTCGCCATATGAATTGCCACAGTTAATTGGATATCATAAAAATTAATGAAGGTTATTTAAAAGTCGAGTACCGACCGATGCAATTAAAACTACATTGATGCTTGCCTCCCCTCAGTTTCTGCAACGTGACCATGGACCTACTAGTAACTTGATTACCTATACAATACATTTTTAAATCCAAAACTATTTTCACTGTTTTTCATTTCAGTGTATATAAGTAGGTACGGTCATAGGCTATAGGTATCTTTCTACATTTACACTAATATTATAAAGATTAAAGATTTGTTCATTTGTATCTTTTTTTATGATAAATAGGCTCTGACCACCAAAAACTGACCAATTTCAAAAATCCTTTCATCAATTTGAACTTACTTTTGCGGAAGTAACATGAAATGGGCTATAAATTTCCCACGGGAACGGGACTTTAAGAGGGTGGATTCGCGGGGAAGAGCTAGTATATTATATGTATTGTATACTTTTTAGTTCTATGTTCCATGCTTTCTGTAGAATAGGTATCATTGATGTAAGCTGTAGCTAAGTCACGTGATGTTTATTGACCGTTAAATCCGAAGTTACCTACTTGTAAATTTACACAAAACCCTAAAAAAATTAAGTACCTACTTAATTATCCAATCACTGAAAATAGTGGGCTTAGGTTAGAAAAGGGATAAAAAATCGGTTGTCTGTAGAGTTGGTTTACTGACGATAGTTGAACGTGACAACGTCATAAGAAAATACTGATGGAATGGATTGTGCCTCTTTGTCGTTCGTTGCGCGCTCTCGCTTGCACTGGAACGCCGCATACGTCACACTTTTTCGTGCATGCAGCCGTTGAAATTATAAGACGTTGTCACGTCAAAAAGTCACTGGTGGACTAAGGTAGGGGCGGAAGGGGCGTTCCGCCCCTGGCCTCTGGTCCTGGGGGGGCCTCCAAATTTAGCGAAAAGTTTTCTTAATCAAATCCTAAACTAGGATAAAAGGCAGTTGGATGTTGGTTGGAGGCTTCATTAAAGCTATGTGGCTCTAAATTTTGAGGCCCTCCAGGACCAAAGGCCCGCCCTTGGCCTAAGGCCCCCAAATCCAAAAGTTCTAAGACCGGGGGGCCTCATCCAGATTTTTCGCCCTGCTCCTCCGACAGTCTTAGTCCGCCACTAAGAAAAGTTATGATGCCATTTGATGCCTAAAATTTACTCAAGAGGTGACTTTTGTTGTTGATTTCGTACAGACCCCTCATAAAGCTTATTTAGTCTCTCGTGTACATTTAAATTAGTTTTCACTGTATCTTTTAAACAAGAAAAATCCTTTATAGGTTGTCATTATGCGGGACTGTCATTGTGATCCCTTGCGCGGTGATAAACGAATGTAAACGATGAATATTCATGCGTGCACGCCGATTTACTGTTAGATCTTTTAACGCGAGAGTTTGACCGCGAATTTGTAATCGGTTGTGTTGCTAACGTTCAAATATAAAATATTTTTGTACTTGTGAATTAGTAAAAGTTTTTTTTTTTCTTTCGCTACGTTACGGTTAAAATTAGGTACTATTTTTAACACTAAATGAGCAGCACTATAAATATCGATGGAAACTCGGAAAAATAAACAAACAGTAAAAGTCAACTCCGCTGTTCTTGTCTCACGTTGTTTATTTTTCTGTAATTAAGTAATTAATAAACTTATAATGTTAAAAATAAGTACCTTAATTAGAAGAAGCACATAAAATAAATTGTTAAAATGGTCTCCGAATTAAAAATTGATTAGACAAATGTTAAAATTATTCAAAAGCTGGCAACCCAGTAGCGGTAACGGCCGACTTGGCGCCACACGTCTCCCGCCAAAATCTCCCGCGGTGACAGATTACGTTTTAAATACGAATGCGACATTCCATGAATTTTTTAAACTTTATTTTTTAATTCAGCTCTTTATAAAATGCAATCAACAAACATTGGAAATAAGGTCAAATGATACTGTCCTGTCTTCTGAGGCAAAAGTCACGGCGGGCGTCCTAATTTCCTATACGTTAGTGTTAGTTTCGTGGTTGGGGGTTCGTAATGTAACCATATTTATCAGTTATTTAGTACGTACAATACAATTAACCTTCATTTTAAACCAAAAACTATACATAAGAGATATTACCTATACAGAATAGGTAAAAAAGTACAATGGGCGATCTCTTCCAAAACTTGACAAAACTGAGAGATTAGAACTAGGGTAGACGATGCATGTCGTGAGTAACTTCTTTATTTCACAGTTCAGTTTAAATTGGTCCGTTCTGATTTGTTTGTAACGTGTGTGAATAGTGTCCCACAACTTACGTATTATTTATTTTATTAGCCCCAAATCAGACGGAACCTTTCCTAAAGGATACTGAAAGACCAATATAGTTTGTGACAGAACCAGAGTCACAAAGCGGGTCGAATTGCATAACCTCTTTATGGATGTACTAAACCAACACAACGACTCACTGGATAGTGGCAAATAAAATAATTCACAGCCGTTGGCAGCTAATTCGTCCTATTTCACGCATTGATACTGGTCCATTACCGCCCACGAAGATAACAGTTAAGTTTGCCCTTTAGGATTGGAAGCATTATCACATTTCTACACTCTGGTTATAGTGGTGAGCGGAGCGATAAGTGAGAACGAATCGAGAGCTGTTTCACAAATGATTTCATACTAAATAACACTTTCCAATACACGGTGCAGTTGTAGGTGTTGCAGATTTTAAACAAATAATGTCTGAAAAGTTACATGATTGCTTTTCGCCAAAAATGGATTAATGTTTAAATAGATTTTCTATTTATTTGTATTGGTCAATCAAATAATTCAAAAATATGTCATTAAAAAAATAGAATAAAAAAAGCCTATTGCAGCGCCCGCCCGCTTTACATTTCATTTATTTATTTGCTTCACAATCTCATATTATATTTGATTCTCGGCGTTGGAATTCTTCCATATTTAAAAACGGCATTAGGGTTCCACACGCTTTTTGTTTACGCTTTCCTCCCCTACTATTTTTTTTTATTGAATTCGATTAATATTATTTCTGATTTTTTATTCCATAACTACCTATCTCATTTACAGATAAAGAAAAGGTACTTACATCAAAGGAGAAGAAAGAGAAACTCTTCTTATTTAGAACATAAAAAATATATTTTAGTAACGGAATCATTGTTTACAGATTTGAATCAGGGCCTATTTAAGAACTTATGGTATTTTAAAATAAATACATGGTTAAATTACGAAATTTGTATAATTTGATGTTTGTTAAATTGATCATTCGAAGTGTTTAGTATGCTTTCACAAAAGGTGTTTAATGCCGGCGATATAATTTGAATAATGTGATTCCTGGAATTCTTGGCAATATTAAAATAGTGATGCAGCATTAAGCTATCGGTAAAACCGTCGTAAATCAAAGCTTAATTTCTTTATCGATATTTCGATAATTTTTTAACATAAATAATCATTTTTTTCTGTGTCAAATCAAGAATATTTTAAAAGATTTCTGTTTGAGATAAGGTCACCAATTTAACGGAATTAACTTTTTTGAAATGTCATGGACATAAACAGAGATCTTTACGTTCGAATACGGAATTAAAAAATACTGTTTTCGGATTTAAGAAAAGGTAAACTGCCCTGCTTTTATTATATAGGAATTTGTTTAAAGATATCATCTGCTACACATTAGACTTATGTTTGGTAACTAAAAAGATAGCTGTTTACAAAAATTACCCTTAGGTATATCAGGCGGAGTATATATATAGTTGATTGATAGTCCATAATGCTACATTTCCTCAAAGAAACATTGAACCAACTTAATACACCGAAGGAAATCCTTTTCAAAACAAGCCTTACTTAGAAGTAGAAATTACACAACACGGCAAGCAAAGTTTATCTAGATTAACTAGTGATGTGCAGTTATCGATAAAACATCTCGAGTTATCGATTGAGCGGACACGTTTCGCTTTATGTAATGTCATGTTTAGTTCGCCATTTCCGATTGATAGGCAGTAGATATTATTTTATCGTAAAGGTTATGTTCCATTTGCTCCCTAATCAGTAAGTAAATGTTATGACAATATTGGTGTTTGGACGTGTAGTACTAACTTATAATAAAATGCTTTTTAAAACGAATGCGATTTTACCCTTCTATTGTTTGCATAGATTCGTCTAAACACACACTTCAATATTGCAAGTGGTGAGCCCATCGCCGGACCGGGTCTGTTACACATGCCTCAGAATTAATTCTGAGATCTGCTACCGTCGAGCTAGTGATAAATATGTAGGTCCGTAAGATTTTTGAAAAACTCATGCGTACATGCTAGGATTCGAACCCGAGCCTCGCGAATGAGAAGCGGGCTCTTTTTCCACTGGGCTATCACTGCTTGGGTTTTATAAAATTTACTATACTTACTTTTTATTTTAACTACTTTTGGCGCTCGTATCGTATAAAGCCAGCTAACTTCCCTACATATTTGTTCATAACTTAACCTATTACAACGTTTTGAGAGAGATGTTGCACACTTGTAGCAAAATAGATAAGATAGTGCAGTGATTAGGTATGTCACTGTACGATAAGGGAACTCTATCACTAACTGCAATTTTATCGGCGGAAATTCTCGCAGTCCCATCCCTATCAATGTTATAATGTTGATAACAACTTAATGTCATAGTAATTATTATTGTTTATCGCTGTAATATGTCATAACATGAATCGCGCCTGTTTGTCTGGCAAGTCTTGTCAATGAGTCGATGTAATCGTGAGGCATGTTTGGATGTAATCAAATCAATCATAATAATAAACAATATTTAATAATGTATAGTTCCGAGGGTAGAGAGACATGTAGAGGGAGGTATGTACTGATATGGTGGATAAAAGTACGTAAAAAAAAATCGGTTGTCTGTAAAGTCGGTTTACTGACGATACGATGACGAGACAACGTCATAAGAAAATACTGATGGAATGGATTGTGCCTCTTTGTCGCTTGTTGTGCGCTCTCGCTTGCAGTGGAACGCCGCATACGTCACACTTTTTCGGGAATGCCGCCGGCTCCATCAATTTATAAGACGTTGTCACGTCAAAAATATTTTATAATGTGCAATTAAGCTCTTTAATATGATACCGTACTTACCCCTTTCGTCCCTTTTTTAAATTCTGTAATTTACTAGGTCGATAACATTTATGTGCTGAGATAAGCTGCTGTGGCAGACAGACAGCTGACAGAGCAACACTAGGTATAGGAGTATCATTGTTTACACTTTTGGGTGTGCATCTGGATTGAGGGCCCACTTTTTAAATTATTGCGAAACGAAATGATACTTACAGGGCATTTACTTAAAATTTTGTAAAACCTAAAGCAAAGATTCTTAAATTTCTTAAACGTGAATCAAAAGAGTTATGGTCAAATAGCTTGGGCCCTCAATCCTGACGCCTGCATAAAACGGCATAGTCGAATCTCAGAAAGTACTATCCCTGGGATAATAATTTTTATTCGAGTATTTAGTTAGGAATTTGTTAAATACATTAAGAAATTGTCAAGTCTTAAGAATGCGACAATACAGATTTATGGCGGTTTAGCTTGGGCCCTCAATTCATCAATTTTGATATTGTAGAATCAGCAAAAAATATGAGTTTTTCTAAGGAAAGATATTAATACGACTTTAATATATTTGAGTTCCATATCTCGGAAAATTTGTTAAAAAGAAATAACGACACAAAAGTTAATTGTTAAAAAGTTATTGAAATTCGTATTTTTTCAAAACGTCTGAACTGAGGGCCCAAGGTTTTTGTCAGTATTGACTAGACTAAGCTTTCTACACTACCGCACTTTAGGCTAAGTATTTTAACAAATTCTTAACTAAAAGGCTACAAAGCGTCCATTCTTCTAAATGCCGTACTTTAGGAGAAAATTGATTTTCGATGTTTTATATGAGAAAATTCAGTAGGGTGACCATAATGTTTATCGTAAGTATAAACAAGTATTCGTTGTGATCATGTAAGTAGTATTTTGTAAAGCGCAGATACAATATATATAATTATACAACGCGTAACAGAAAAAGCGCAATTCCTCATACACCCCGGTTAGTAAATTAATATAAAAAAAGATGCAATCGAACTTTAGTTGTGTCCAATTTTCTTAAATATCGTTCTATAATAGTACGATTTCAATAGATAGCATTAAATTCAGCTATGCTAAATCATTTTTCGGAAAAATTTAACACATATTAAAAATAGATGAAATCGAATAATAATATGTAGTCGATACTGAACAAACTAATTTCAGGAATTGCACTTATTCTGTTACATATTGTATATAATATATAAAGCTCGATATAATTATATACGATTAGCTGTGCTGTGCCTTCACCTACGTATGCGTGGAAAAATAAAATAAGAAAGTGCCAATAATCAATGAAATTATGTACCTATTGGACGTATTAAAATTATAACCCTGTATATTAACAACTAGCATTGCCTTGCGGTTTCATCCGCGTAGTTCCCGTTCCCGTGAAAATACGGGAACAAAATATAGCCTTTGTTACTCCCTGGTAATGTATCTTTCCATTTTTAAAAGAACTTTTTAAATCGGTAACGTGGTTTAGGCCTGTTCCCGTGGGAAAATTATAGCACATGTTACTCCCAGAAAAGTACGCTTTCCACTGGCAAAACATTTTTTTTAAATCGGTAAAACCGGTAGTATTGGAGCCTTTTCAATACAAAAAATAAAAAAATTCCTCAATCCAATATATTCCAGTTCCCGTGGGAATATCAAAAAATCCCTTCATAGCGGTTGCCTACGACATATAAGACGCCTACATAACATAATAATATTAGAAATTGCGAGTGCCCATCGGCGTTACCTGCGCGGATCCGGTTTATTCCCGTTCCCGTGGGAATTTCCAAAAATCTCTTTATAGCGGTTGGCTACGATATACAAGACACCTATACTTCAAGTTTCTATGTGTTATCGTTTCGGAAAAGTACGTATTTTCTTTTTTCACCTGTTTTTATATTTTCCCGTGGGAATGAGATATTTTTCTGGAATAAAAAGTACCCTAGATGTTGACCCGGGTACTCAGTTATATCCATACCAAATTTCATCAAAATCCGTCTAGTAGTTTTTGCGTGATGCGTGCACAACCAGACAGACAGACAGACAGATAGACAGACACAAATTTTAAAAAATGTTGTTTTGGTATCTATATCGATAATTATATAGACTCAAAGAGATTAAAATATAATTTATATTTAAATCTCTTTGTATAGACTAGATAAAATAGACTCGTTAAAATAGACTCGTTAAAATTTTCAAAAAACATTTCATATACAGCCACGTATAGATAAAATTTTTACATATTTAGCTTACAAATAAGGGTACTCACCTTAATTTGTTTTTAACAAGAAAATAAAATAATATGAAAAAAGGCGATTGCCCTGCCAAAATCTTTATTCTTTTACATTATAATCTGCCAAAACATATGAAATAGTACAATCTGGCACAGTTACTTGTACCGTCTACTACCTACCTACCTAAATTCATAAATTTAACCAATTTTACTCTTGCACTTACCTTGGAGATACATAGTACATATTCCACCACTACGGGTGGTTAAATAAGGTTCTAGTATGAGGTCCAACAAAGTCTGAGTACGGCATTTGAAAAGCTAGTTCCATTTTTCGAAAACTTGCACTTTGCAGGCGATTTAGGTATAATACTCTCCGTCACTCGCGCGTGCTTGGGAAAGTTTTTTTATAAACCCAAATCGGACAATTTACACAAAAATCAACAAAATGAATTGAAAAATGTTGGTCTTGCTTGAGTAACTTCTAGTGCAGAATCCTAGCAGTTGCTATTTGACACTTAGCAATTCTGCTTTTGTGAGCCATTTTACGAAACTCCATAGAAAACTGTCAAAAAGATGAATGAATTGCTGAATGATGAAAATGAATCATATCCTAATATGAATTGTCATTATGTGTCCATTTTAAGATTTCGAATATGAATCCTAGGATCCTAGGGATTCATCCGAAACGGCCTTTTTTAGACCCCCTTAATTGATCTCCCAGATGTCAATATACTACAGGGATGTGTTTTATGTCATCGCATAGGGCATGTAGTTTACTAGAAAATCCTGAAAAACATAAAAAACTAGATGAACGTCCCGTTATTTTCCTTTTACTGAAAAAAATCAATTTTGTTTATCATAATTTTTCAGACAGTTGGCAACATTTTGGAAAGTTGGGTTGGGAGAGATGAGGAAGACACAGTATTTTTGTGCATGGTCTCTGAAGCAGAGCCATTTTACTAAGATTAATAATAATAGGAAAGTAATAAGGCTATTAGGACTAGAATCCAAAGGCCGCTAAACAATAAAAAAAAACCATACAAGTATGGAGCGATTGTGGGTCTTTTTTTTTTAACAAGCTTTTTTCAACAGTAAAATAATAGCACTTTTACTGATGACTTCATTAAGACTTCTTGAGGCAATCCAAAAATGTTTATCCCTGGCATTTTATCGAATTTCCCATTCACTGCACACTGTCACGGACCCTTGCTACCACAGAGCTAGATTAATGATCTGTGCTTGCCACATAGGTATAATATACTATCACTAATATGAGTCAAAACCCGAAATACACAGCAAAATGAAAATTAAACAAAAAACATGACGGGGACGCGCGTACGTCAGGCGTCAAAAATACGAATACTATGATAACCATTTAAATAACACCTTTTATTAATTTTGGATCACACAAAACGTAATCGCTTCCGACAACAACTTATGAAATATCTTCTAAGAGGGTACATGCTGATTTGTCTCAAAAAAGTAACAAAATCATATACACCCTACTGAATTTTCTCATATAAAACATCGAAAATCAATTTTCTCCTAAAGTACGGCATTTAGAAGAATGGACGCTTTGTAGCCTTTTAGTTAAGAATTTGTTAAAATACTTAGCCTAAAGTGCGGTAGTGTAGAAAGCTTAGTCTAGTCAATACTGACAAAAACCTTGGGCCCTCAGTTCAGACGTTTTGAAAAAATACGAATTTCAATAACTTTTTAACAATTAACTTTTGTGTCGTTATTTCTTTTTAACAAATTTTCCGAGATATGGAACTCAAATATATTAAAGTCGTATTAATATCTTTCCTTAGAAAAACTCATATTTTTTGCTGATTCTACAATATCAAAATTGATGAATTGAGGGCCCAAGCTAAACCGCCATAAATCTGTATTGTCGCATTCTTAAGACTTGACAATTTCTTAATGTATTTAACAAATTCCTAACTAAATACTCGAATAAAAATTATTATCCTAGGGATAGTACTTTCTGAGATTCGACTATGCCGTTTTATGCAGGCGTCAGGATTGAGGGCCCAAGCTATTTGACCATAACTCTTTTGATTCACGTTTAAGAAATTTAAGAATCTTTGCTTTAGGTTTTACAAAATTTTAAGTAAATGCCCTGTAAGTATCATTTCGTTTCGCAATAATTTAAAAAGTGGGCCCTCAATCCAGATGCACACCACTTTTGGTTCGAAGTAATAAAAACTGTCAGAGACTATATTTCCTTTTTCTTTGGGGTGTTGTGTATATTTAACTTTATTGCACTTTAACGGGAAACCTACCAGCACCGTCAAATGTTTATTATACTTTTACTCGGGTAAGTTTTATGGCCAGCACCCTTCCAGCACCTAGTTTAGCATGCAGGTATTGCTAGTACTTATTACTATATTACAATCCAAAAGTTTGGCTTTTATCTTTATACTGTATGGTTATGGAAGAGTGGGGCATCCTGGCACAAGTATCTAAAAACTTTATAGGATGCCCTTGCAAATGTATAGTGTTAAGCATAATTAGTTAATAAATATATTTTCATTTTCATATATTATGATAGATAACGATCGAACCGTTGTTCTAGGTTTACTTTTCGCGCACAATGGAGTTCGTTAGGTTATGTCAGATATCTAAGGGTAGTTTGAAAGAAATCTAACAGTTAGGTGGCTGTATATATATGATGTAATCTCACGCCTTTTTTATCCCCGAGAGGGTAGGCAGATGTATTCCATTACTGGATATACCCACATTTCACGAGATATATTGGACCCCCAAACGTGATAGGTGGTGAGCCCATCGCCGGACCGGGTCTGTTTACACATGTCTCAGAATTAATTCTGAGACCTGCGGGTTTCCTCACGATGTTTTCCTTCACCGTCGAGCTAGTGATAAATATGTACGTAAGTTTTTTGAAAAACTCATTGGTACATGCCAGGATTCGAACCCGAGCCTCACTGATTTTCGGGCGGCTCTTTAACAGTTCCGGCTATGATAGTAGTATCGTATCTACTAGTGGCTACTAGTCTAACATCTCTTAATCCGCGGAGGACTCGCATAGGAGATTATGGCCTACACTTCCTCATTTGCGAGGAAAGACCCTAAGCTCAGCAGTGGGCTATTACGGGTTGATGATGATATCGATATAAATCCTTTACGAGTCTATTACGGGCCATTTACACGAGGGCAGTCCAGTAAGACAATCCAGTAAGACTGCATACAGTGGAATGGATTGTCCTCAAGTTTTTTTTGTATGCAGTCTTAGTGAATTGTCTTACTGGATTGCCCTCGTGTAAATGGCTCATTATATTATAAGGTGTCCCAACTAGCTAGTGCCTCAGCCCACCCAAGCTCCGCTATCTCACTCCCTCGGGGCGTTGCATCAGTCAGACAATAGCTGGGTTAATAAGGAAACTGGCGTCTTCCTTGTCGTGACTTACGTAACCGAAAGGGACAGTCGTATAATTATGAGCTCTTACTCAAATTATGAAGTTTATAAGGTTGTTATGAAATGCGATTTCGCTGCATGTTTATTGCTAAAGGATTTAAACGTAGATAGGAGGTAGTTAGAAAACCAATTAAATATTCAGCGCGTCTTATTCAAAGGTAATAAGGTTGGTTTTAACAAGAAATTTCCTTTAATATGAGATATTATGATAGTTCAAAAGTTCATAATAGATTACCTATTCACAATAAATCTGAACGATAAACTTTGGTTTGATGCTCGTATAAAGTAATTAATAAGCAAAATCGTGAATTTGCCGCAACTCAAAGTACCTACTAGAACTTCAATAATTACAACTATTTTACCGCCAGAAAACGGGAGTGGGGTGTAAGTTTCATATTGCATGTTACTCTACCTGACTCATAGTTATGAAAATCCAAATTCGTTGGTAACCTATATAAGTTATTATATAAAGGATTCAATTGTCAGATAGAATACAATTTAATCTTTATAACATGCTTCAGACGCCTTCATGTAAGTCTTAAGATGTTTGTGAAAATTTATATACTACCTTTGAAGTAGAGTACCTACCTACCTACTACATACGCGTAATCCTTCAAAGTCATTTCACGGCGTAGGTATTGTGATCAAAAAGGCAAAATTTGTTAAAAAAAAAAAACAATAAAAAAATGACATAAATATATTTAAAAAAAATTGAATACGAATCCAGTATAGGAACCTACCTACTCAATCCTACTGGATCTGCTACTGGAGGAATGAAAAATAAAGTGCAGGTACAGAAAATGTAGCAAGTCTAGTCTATCCTAAAACCGACACACAACAAGATATGACTTATATCCATACCCCTTGTATCTACTCATGTACGATCAGACCAGTATATAACAGTTATAGGTACCTCCAAACGATTTGTAACCTTGTAACCGTTTAATTTAATGTTACGAAGTGAACGTGACTCGAACTCGAAGCTCATAAAATTTAAGTTTAAACACTTCTTCCGACTCTGTTACGCTATTTCGGGGAAACCTGATGACATTATTTTATTGTTACTCATCAATGAATACAATTCATAAGAAACAAGTCTTGCTTTAGAATTAACACATAATGGAACGCATACCGTACCTGCCTTCCCCTGAAGTTACCTCCTGTCTTGGCTTTCTATCTAAATAAAGAGTAAAAAAAACTGACTTCAATTTTCAACTTATATGGTTTTCTCATGGATTCCGTTGTCAGAACTGGACGAAATTAAAATAGGACCAATCTGGAAGCACCAGCTTTCAAATAAAAAAAGAATCATCCAAATCGGTCCACCCAGTGAAGAGTTCTGAGGTAACAAACATAAAAAAAAAACAGACGAATTGATAACCTCCTCCTTTTTGAAGTCGTTTAATAAATATAAGGAAAATAGACTGACTGACTGACTTATCGATGAACGCATAGCAGACACTGCTGCGTCTAGAAGCTTGAAATTTTGCACTCAAGTTCCATAGGTGGGCCTGTTGGCTCATTTGGTAGTGACCCTGCCTTCTGAGTCGGAGGCCGCGGGTTCGATCCCCGCTCGGGGCCGACATTTGTGTGCATGAACATATCTGTTGGCTTCGTGTCTGGTTGTTTAATATTTATTTAAGAATGTTTATCAGTTTGTTTAGTACCCATAGTACGGACCTTGCCTAGTTTGGGACTAAATTACCCTGTGTAACTTGTGTCCCGCAATTATTATTATTTGATGTAAGTCAGCAATCCCACGGAAAAATAAACAGGATCCGCGCGCACATAAAAATATGAAAGCCGTACCTTACCTGTCTAAAGATATCAATAATAAATAATCGAACTCAATTACAATCACAACTCAATCCACACACCTCACGGAACAAATAAGTATGACTGTAAGTAGAAAGGAAATTGCTACCAATGTTTAATGTTGATTGATGACAGCACTAGCCAGTATTACTATAACGTACTATCGACAAACGTTAAGCCTTATACATTTTGAATGCATGAACGCTCAAGATTTTACTAGCCAGCCCCTAATTAGCTTTCAACATTCAAAAGCCAGTAACACTGTTTCTTCAAATTTCATTGCTTTCATCGACACGAAATTGTCATCAACATTAAGAAACCCTTTTTTATGATTGTCATTGTCACTATAATTGAGGGCTTTGTTGCCACAGGGTATCATAATGCAATTGGGCGCCTATACCTGTAGGAAAAAATAGCTGCATACAAAATTTAACCTTAGGCGTATCAGGCGGAACTTTTGTCGATAGTACTTAACTCGTCTAAATCAACTCAAACAAACAATGATACCTTAGTACACTTCACGGTACATTCACAAACAATGTGTTCATATTTTAAAAATATTGCGGTGAGGTAACGTCCTGGGAACTTCTATAAGTATAACGCGTAACAGAATAAGCCCAAATCCTCATACACCCCAATTAGTATAAGTATTAATATAGACAAATTATGATGCCTTCGTAGGTACTTTAGTTATATCTAACCAAATTTATTAAATAAAGAGCAATAATAGTACGATTTCCAATAAATTCAGCTATGCTATCATTTTTCGGAAAATATTTACACATATTAAAAATAGCTGAATAAGATTAAGTAGTCGCTACTGAAGAAACTAATTTCAGGAATTGCGCTTATTCTGTTACATCATCACTACATAGTATAAAACAAAGTCGCTTTCTCTGTCCCTATGTAAGTATGCTTAAATCTTTAAAACTACGCAACGGATTTTGATACGATTGTTTTTAATAGATAGAGCGATTCAAGTCTTGAATCCTCCTTCCTTTTGAATTTCAAGAGGAAGGTTTTAGTGTTAGCATTGCACCCGTGCGAAGCCGGGACGGGTCGCTAGTATTGTATAAAATCGTAACTTGCCAATGATTGTTGTACAGTCAAGAGCACGCTAAGCTTGACACTTTGGACTTTGACCCGGCCCTGTATTCTATGGCGCGCAGTACAAATCAGAGCTCAGCTTAACTGGTAGTGTCAAGCTTGACTTGCTCTTGACTGTACGCGCATCACGCAAAAACTAACTCCAGCAAAATTGGAGTTGTATTGTTGCCGGTCTAACTTAATTGCTGGTAGGTACAGTCAAGAGCACGTGGAGCTTGACACATTGGACTTTGTAACGTCCTTATTACAATCGCCTTAGAGGTCAGACTCGCACTACAAGTGTAATGTTTCATGTGCTCTTGACTATATACACGTTCGCTTCATGTTAATACGAAAGTAATCTTTTTATACAGAGTGTTTTTTTACTGGGTCAGTACGTCGTAAAATATGTGTGAAGAATGTATTTTTTTATTATTCGTAAAATAATATTCTCAAGTAATGTTTATCTTCGAAAGTAAAGAAAGCATTTGACTGAAACACCTATCGCAAAAAATAAGCACGCAAGCAAAAGTGAAGGGAGAAAGAACCAAATCACTTTTACCTAAAATTTACGCGGTCAACCGCTCAGGAGGTCGCTAGTATGGATATATTTTGGCATCCTACGGAAATCGAACCTGCGACCCTTCGCATAACAAATACACACACACCCTATCAGTATTTTTTATTTTAGTGTTCTAAATGTTTTATCACAATGAATCATGAATGAATTACGCCTATTTGCATTAGCCTTCAAATCCCTAGTTAACTTGATGTTAACATACAACATAATATTTAAAAACTAAACTTACTTGTTTATGAATTAACGGAATAACTCCAAAATAATCCTTTACACAAAACACTTATCACTTCAGTAGTTTCCAAACAACATACGGCAAACACTTGAGTTCTCACTGCCTTTCAATAGACTGAACGGAAACATGCACATGGCATAACGGTTTAAAAAATAAAATTAAAAAATATATAAAACAATATGGAGACGCGCGACTCTCGTTCTTTTACGGGCTAAACTGACTCGATGAATCACGACAAGGCAAAATAACATCAATTAATGGCCACCACTGACAATCGAGCATGCTAAAATAATTCGCTATTTTAAGCTCTATGCCGTGGTGTTAAAGCGAATTATACTATTTGTAGCTAGTGGAACACATTCCAAGTATCATGACTTGATGACTAAGAATCATAATAAACTGTGACGTATTTAAGCACAGATAGAAAAGATTACTTAATTCAAGTAATATTACTTGATCCAAGAGTTTTTCATATTCGTATATGAGGAAAGTCGTAAATCTCTTGGATCAAGAGTGAAAAGATTTCAGAGTTTATTATTTAAATCAAACAATAAAATACTCTCTACAAAAGCGCATGAAACTTTTATCTAAAATTTTTACGCTCTTGGACCGAATAAATAAAAATTTTAGATTTAATTTGTGTCGTTCTTCATTTCAAACAACAAAGCAAGAACGAGAAATGCTTGAATGAAGAGTTATCGACTCTTTATTTAATAATTGGTGTGTCTTGCCTTAAGGTTTAAAGCTTAGTTTAAGATTTAAAAAAATTGACGTGAAGTATTTAATATGCTTGACACTAACAACTGCGCTTTTAAATTAAATATATTTCTGCTTTGTTGTGAGATTGCGCATTGCTTCCAGGAAATACGATAAATATTTATCCTTAAATTGTGAATCTTTAGTATGAAAGAGACGAATGCTTTTTATAAAAGATTCGCATATTTCAATTAAACATTATATTAATTTGGGCGAAAAGAACCTATTGTTCAATATGAAAGTTTCTGATACTTCAATTAAACTTTATGTTAGTTTGGGTGAAAAGAGCCTATTACTTGATATGAAAGATTCTGTTAATTATATTAAACTTTATAAAAGTTTGTTCTAAAAGAGTGCAATTATTAATTTAGGAGAAAAAGTACACGATTTTGTTTTGGTCGTTCTTGGATATATACTAAGAACAACCAAATCAACATCGGGTACAATTACAAACGAAAACCATAGGTATTGAATTGAGTCATAACACAAAACTGAAGAACCGTCACAGAATATAGGAAATAGGAAAGAAAAAAAAAACGTTCCAATAGGTAACAATAAAATATGGAAAAGCAAAGCATAATCAATATCTATACAATCAGAATCTTTCATAAATTAAGTCCTAAAACTATTATATTAAAGGAAGGTAGTTAATTATTAATTGAAAAAGCTGTATGCAAGTTATTTTATATTCAATTTTATTCATTTGTAAAGTAAACAAACTACTGTGCATTTAAAGTAAACAAACTACTGTCGATTTCACTGATTATACTTACTGAAATACAGATGTATGTAGTATTTCGATCGTCGGTAAAATATCGAAAATATTAATAGTCCGTCGAGTAAGCGACATACCTCAATTTTTTTGCACATACCTACATATAATATTTCGGTAAAAATTCTGAGTTAACGTAGTCCGAGACTTGCCCCATGCGACGCCCGGATGCAGGCGAAGGGTACTTATGGGTTAAAAAATTTAGAAAAATCTCCGCATCCAAGCATACACGTGGCAAGGCTCGGACCAAGTTGACTCGGAATTTTGTTAGGAATAATCAAAAGTTAAATTAATAAGTCACTATCTACATTCTTGTACTTTTGTTCAAAGTCCCAGGATATCTGAAATAACAAAACATGTGTTACGTTACTCTGTCATAATTTATCAGAAAAATACTAAGTATAAAAAACAGGACACTTGGTCAAAGATTTCTCAAGGATGCTACATCGTGGTTACTTACCAGCGTTTGAGCTTTGGAGCTTTTGAGTATTGGAAACTTTTCTATGTACTCATACACCGTCAAGGTTTTAGAATTCTGTCGCTCCACATATGTGTTTTCCCACTTCTTTAAGAGCTCGTCCCACGGCTCATAATTTTGCATAAGCCATAGTGCATCATCAGATGTTCCTAAAATAAAAGAGTACTTGCATTAATTTAAACACACAAAAATATTATGGCTGCAAATAGTCTAGTGTTAGGCTAGGTGATGATAACTGAAGAATGGAATATAACCTAACCTAACCATAATTATAACGGGTGTTATTTAAATGGTTAGCGGAGTATTCGTATTTTTGTGAGCAGAAAAATTTAATCTGTAAGCAGAAATAGCTAATTGGTCAGCTACTCATGGCCAGCAAACATTACAAAACCAATCAGCAATTTATGTCATTCTGGATGGCTGTAATTATGTTTGAGCTACAATGAGTTGCTACTGTTTAATAAAATTTTGGTAAGCACTCAGAGAGGAAGCCAAAAAAATTTTTTTGAGCTGCATATAAAAGTTGCAAAAATTATCTCAGCAAACTTGTCATGCGCAAAATGGGCGCATTCCTTACAAAGATTAGGAAGGAGTTTGGATTATGCAACATTTATGATTATGATTTATGATTATTATTACGATTACAAGTAGTAGTGGTAGTGGCAGCGGTAGTGGTAGTGGTAGTAGTGGTGGTGGTGGTAGCGGTGGTAGTGGTGGTAGTAGTGGTAGTGGTGGTAGTGGTGGTGGTAGTGGCTGTGGCGGTGGTGGTTGTGGTGGTGGTGGTAGCGGTAGTGGTAATAATGTAGTAGTATTAGTAGTAGTTATAGTACAATTTTTTACGACATGTTTTCTCTGCTGTTCAATTATGAAATCTTGCTGACCAAGTAGTTATTTTGCGGACCAAGTAACTATTTTGCAGACTGAATGTTTATTATGCAAACCCATGTTATTGTAAGCTGCCTATTTAATTTTTGACCATTATCAAAATTATTTGCCGAACAAGGATTGCTGCCTGATTTTTTTATTTGAGAACAAAATCTTTGTATGCCGACCAAATGATTTAAATGCTTATTCTAACCAAATTTTATAATTGCTGCTCGTTTAATTACTTCTCAATAATAACCTAAGAGACTAATAGGTACTCATAAAAACTTAAAAAAAAACATTATCAACTACTTATGCAACTCCTAGCTCCATCATGACACCCACAGTATAAAGTGCTGGTCAAGATGAATTAAATGAACCCAAACACGGTGGGTTTATGCTGGTCCTAATAACATTTCCTAGCTAACAGTGAAATCCACATTGAAGTCTCAGTGGTTTAGGAGGAGTTAGCAGATAACAGATAACAACAGACATGCGCCTTCAATTTATATTTTGTAGTGATGATAGGCAATGATAATTTAATTACTTTACACATATTCAACTGCTTAACTATCACGGAGAAGAGAACTTACCTTGTATTTCTTCAGTGTCTGCTGAATTCACCTTCGGTTAGGTTTCTTTTTTGGAATTTTTTATGCAAGTATTATCTCATACTATACTAAGTTTCATCGACTGAGGAATTAATGTTAGGAATTAACCTTTATTGCCTAAACTAAAGAGGAAAGTAAGGATAGCGTGGCCTCCTCTGCAGATTCCATTGCTTTCACTTCAGGCTCAAAGCAGTAACAGTTATGTCCAGGACTTCAGGAGTTAATTTTCACAAAAATTTGCTGTTTGCTGGTTTTTCCGTTACGACACAAGAAATAGACGTGCACTCGTAAAATTTGAATTGCCAGTTGCCAACTTGCCAGTGACAAATCGGGGTGGCCAGATATGATTGTTCAGATTCCGCCAAACTAATTAACATTTTCCCATTTTTAAAATTCGTTTAAATAAATGCGCATAAACATGAATACGCATAATAAGTATGAACTCGCATAAACAAATATTAAGTTTAGGATTTGTGTTGAAAAATAAAATAAACATTTGTAGGAAATGGATAGAATCGATATATTGTTTTTGACAAAATCTATCATAGCAACACCATAGACAATAATAAGACCATAGAGTATCTACACTAAGATACTTATACATCTTCATAACAAATAATATTATAATAATGAAAAGTTAATAGGTGAGTTGACAGCTCTGTCAAATACATACAATTTACATCTTTTTGTCTATGATATGTATTTTGCAGAGCTGTCAAGTCACCTATTAACTTTTCCCTAGTATACCTACCTATGTTTACTATTGAACCTACTACATCGAATTTGGGCCCATTCGATTCGCCTCAATCAGAAATTCTGACCTGGTAGATTCCAAGGGTCATCTAATGATGGAGCCGGAACTTGGCCATGGGAACCCTAAGATGAAACCACCCAACTACGTCGAATTTGGGCTCATCGACTCAGCTAAGGTTGACCGAAGTACGAAATACCGAATGTCAAAAGACCGACGTACGTTTGACCGAATGTACGGCAGTCCGATATACGCGAGACCGAAAATGCCGAAGTATGGGCCGCTATTTTCTTTTTGTTGTGGCTATGATTTTTTAGCTTCACTAGTTATCGTACCTAACTGAGTAGTAACTGACTATCGTACCTAAGTCCTAACTGACCGACAACCAGTCAAGTAATTGAAATTTGATTGGTCTCCGTGAGAAATTCCGACCTGGGTGATTTCAAGGGTCTGATGATGGAGCCGGAAGGTGGTCATGGGAACTCGAAGATGGAACTCCCATAGCCACCTTCGGGCTCCATCATCAGACCCTCTAAATCACCAAGTTTCAGGTCGGAATTTCTTACCGGTACTAATCAAATGAGCACCAGTCAACGTAATTGGGTGGTTCCATCTTGGAGTTCCCGTGGCCACCTTCCGGCTCCATCATCAGACCTTTGGAATCACCCAGGTCTAAATTTCTCTCCGAGATGAATCGTACGAGAGCAAGTTCGACGTAGTTGGGTGGTTCCATCTTAGAGTGCCCATGGCCACCTTCTGGCTTCATCATCAGACCCTTGAAATCACTATGTTCCAAGTCGGAATTTCTCATCGATACGAATCAAATGAGCCCAAGTTCAACGTAGTTGGGTGGTTTCATCTTATAAAAATAACTTAAAAAAATACCTGACATCGATGTTTTCCATGACTCACAAGTTACATTCAAACATAAGCTGCTGAAATCATGTCAAGATTTAAAACCGTCCCCCTGAACCGTCCTTTTTTAAGTTTTTTATAGTTTCTTATAATTTTTTATATGTTTTTATTATTAACTTGTCTTATAATTTTACGCAAATGTTGTGCGTACTACTAATTGGCGAGCATATTATGTAATAGTTTTAGTCTACCTTAAGTTTAAAATGTCACGTTATGTTTTGCTGTAAGCATGCCTAATAAATAAATAAATAAATAAAGGTTATAGTTCCCATGTCCACCTCCCGGCTCCGTCGTCAGACCCTTGGAATCACCCAGGTCGAAATTTCTCATCGAGACGAATCAAATGAGAGAATTTCGACGGTCGTCCAATTTACCATAGATCCAGGGAAAATTTATATAGTAGCAACACCAAAAAGGCACTAATATTAGTAACCTACAAATTTTTCCGTCCAAGAGTGAAACTTCCTTGGTCGAAGAAAGAAAAAAAAAGAAATTTTAATCGAAACAATAAATACTAAAAAAGTTTTGAGTTAAGAATGTCTAGTTCTTGTGCTAAGAAACCTTACGCTCTTGGTGCGAGTAAGAATTTTGGTTCTAGATTTTGGTCGAAGAATGAATTTTGAATGAAATACCTAACAAAAATATTTGAGACAAGAATGAAACGTTCTTGGCCTAAGTACTGGTTTCAAGATTTAAAAACTCTTGAATGAAGATAGAATGAATCTTATTCTAAAAGCTCTGTTTTCGTTCAAAGTGGCGTGCGTTTTTAAAGGAAGACTTTTGATAGTTCTTGAATGGAAAATGGCGATATTTAACGCAAATGGTAACAATCTTGGGTTAAATAAGAATTGCCAAGAGTTTTCACTTTAACGCTAAGAATGGGAAACTTTTGGTTGGAATAAGTAACTCTTACATCAAAACGGTGTTTCTTCAAACAAAAATTTCTCGGAATCAAACTAAATAAATATAATTTTTGAGGCAATATTTGGGACCCATTTAACTCAAGTAAAGTATTTTATACCAAGATATATATTACTTGCTTGGAGCAATTATTCCAAGAGATTTTTGACTCTTGGTCTAAGTAATCTTTTCTATCTGTGAGTGATTCGTGACGTTTTAAAGTAGGAATCTTGCTTGTACAGTTATGACATCATTGAGGCCTACCGAACTGCTTGGTTCATTCCGTTTTACGGAAACCGATGAACGTGAAGAATCAGTTATCTTCGTATTTTAAAATTATTATTGAAACGACCTTGTTAATTTAAATATTATTTGTATATCAATCTTAAATGTTTTTTGAGTCATGATTACATTAGATTAGCAATTAGTTTAGCTACCATTTAAAATCATACCTACCCGATGTTTATGATTTTAATGAGAAGTTTATATGTAAAGAAAGAAAGACCCTTAGCTCAGCAATTGGCTAATAAGGGAGATAATAATCATAATGCAAATTAGTGATATAAGTATTTACAATTGTCAAATAAAATGAAAGGAACCAAAAATGGTTCGTCACAAAAATGTGCATTTTCCATGAAACAAAGCAATAATTTCGCTAATGTCTAATGTCTAAATCTTAGTTATGAATTAGTTTGCTCTATCATGAAGATCAGGCGTAAGCTTTGAGTATTAAACCAACGGCGTAAGTAATTGTAAACGTACTCACAATTTAATAATAATTATTATAAATAGGTATCATTAATTATAGTGGAAGGTCAAAAAGAAGATAATGTGTTTATTTTAGAAGACGTTTTGGATTAACTTACAATTTCAAATACAAAGGTTGTCCTTATAAATGCAGATCTCGTAGGCGTTCAAGGCAAGGTATATGAAACGAAGATGCTTATTTGAAAAGAGACTTTATTCTAGCAACAATAAACAATCATCTATCACAAACCTACAGTATAGCCATTCACTTATGAAGATTAGGTACCTAGGTACTTTTTTGAGCAATTAAATTACCAAATCTACAATTAAATTAATCAACATTCAAAAACAATTTAATGATGCTATCAAGTGTTAACCTCGGTTGTAAATTGTTAATCAATTATTTGAACTTTAACTAAAGGTCGTGTCAAGGTCGCCAGGGAGATGAATGGATAGAAATGCACAAACCTTCCCGCCCCTCCCACTCTATGATAACCTCTCGTGATTTGTAAGGTCTCACATTTGAAAGTTTGAGACAACATACAATATTTTATAGTGCCTATCTCACGGCTATACTTTCACTTATTTATTAGTTGCTTAGGCATTTTATTATTATCTGATAGAAAAAACGAGAAGTTTACGCCTTTTCTAACAGAAAGTTCAATCTGACACACAAGTCTTGATTAATAATTCAAAATAGGTTAGCATGAAATTTAAATGTGTACCTAGCACATTTAAATTTAATTTTTTGTCCAAAACACAAAAAGTCAAGGTCTGTACAAGGTATACATAATATGCTACGTCCATGGTATAACTTGACCTATAGAAGTAACTATTTTCTAATCTGCGCCTATAGGGTTACCTATAAACCACTGTCATCATCTGAGCATCTAAAATCCTAATCCGACCTAGTAAAATCCGACTTAGAAAGTTCCTAGTACGACCTAGCTTGTTGTTTTATGGTTGTCAAGGTCTCTAACAATAAGTAGCTATGTAATATGTAGTCATAAATGAGTGTTTAGTGTTGCCTATCCTGTCTGGCGTGACTGTAGTACAAAGAGATTAAAATATAATAAGGCATAGAGGGGACAAAGCGAGGGAAATTTGAAGCCAAAAGTTATTCCAAGTGGAATAAGTCTAGTACAATTTCGAACGAATGACAGCTCGCGTTCATACTAACTGACATGACAAGGACATGACGCTTGAGCTTCAAAGTTTTGTATAAAAATATTCCCAATGCCCCCTCTATGCTATTATATTTTAATCTCTTTATTTTAATCTCTTTGCTGTAGTACCTATGGCCTATACGCGCTCAAAACACGGATATAGGTATTTGTAGTTTATTAGCGGTTCATAAACTAATGGTAATAAATAACTAATAAATTTGATAACACTGTTTTAAATCCACTTCGGACCTTTGTAGGAATTGTAATTATAGGTAGGCAAGGTACCTAACCACATTCTACAGACTTATGAAGCCGTGCCCTGCGCTAGTCGTAAAATAAGAATAATAATCGTATCATCTACAAGTTACTCCCATTTAAAAAATATTTTTTATCTCGCCTGCTCACGAGTGCATTAACTAAACGCAGCGGGGCGTTGACCCCGCATCATATCGCACGCCAACGGGCTGTAGGCCAACCAAAGATTTATTATCGATTTATCGATAACTTGTGGGTCGATAACGGTAACTGCTGAAATGTCATTTGATTTGACACATATTTCTTGAACGTTAAATTATCGATTTGCATAGCGATTTTATCACTTGTGATTTATCGCTTTAGATTTTCTAGATTCATTTAAGCTATCAAATGATTTTATGACGTCATTCAAGACATACATTTTACAAAATCCTTCTTATTTTTATTTTATTTAGGCAAAAAAATCCACAACGTTCGTTCGTAGATAAACCAATTTGTATTTACAACACAATATCAACTTCGGTTACAGAAAATTAAGGTTAAGAACATAACTACTTATTGTTATCTATCTTTAGTTTTCTTAATATTTTTTTAATCATTCTAGTAGGTAGGTAGTTTATTCTTATTACCTCTCAAATAGAATGACTTTTTTGTGGTATATACCAATACGTTTATCTCTACTGTAATAATGAGTGTCAATTGAAAAATCGGCCCGTAATCGATTTTACTTGGTCTGATCAAAAATCGATTATCACCAGCCAAAGTCAATGCCACGTACTAGTAAGCTATTCTTAAACAATTTATTACCAACCTTCGGAGAAGACCGGAGTCCTCTTGTAAATTGTTTTAATTGTAAGCAATTTTCTTTTCTCGTTTACTTGCGTGAGATCATCTTCAGCAGGTATATTGGAAAACGTGTTCTCATTATGGTATTTATTTCTCGAACCCAAATTATTTTTTTTCCTGTGCTGATAGATATTGTTTTAAATTGCGTTTACAGGCTGTAGAGCAATCATGCGTGAGGCTCGGGTTCGAATCTGTGTGTGCATGTAACAAAGAGTTTTTAAAAACTTACGTACTAGCTCGACGATGAAGAAAAATATAGACAGATTTTATTCTCAGGCATGTCTAACAGCGACCCAGTCCGGCGATGAGCTCATCACCTGTCACTTTTAGGGTCCAAAAATATACCTACTGGTGAAAGGTGAGAAGGTATTTCTTTGAATGGAATATCTTTGACAATCTTGGACATAAAGGTGTTAGCATAATCGATATATTATCCCATCACTGAACAAGGAGTAAGTACCTACATAAAATAAAAGCGAAGTCATCATATCCTGTAGCTGCGTCTGCTACTGCACGTGTCTCAAGATAATCGTCTTGCCGCCAGTGAAACTATACTTCACTGGCTCCATATAGATCACACTGTTACGAAAACAAGATAACTTAAAAATAGAACAAAATAAACTTATTGAAATACTTCTATTATGTAGGTAGTACTACGCACTAGAGAGGGGAGGGGTGGACGATACGGTAATCTTATTAATTAGATCATTTTGCATACGTAACAGATAGACCGAGTTAATTTTACATTTATTATAGTACGATATTCTAATACTAAACAATATTGTAAATGCGAAAGTGAGTTTGTCTGTTACCTTTTCACGGCTAAACCTCTAGACCGATTATGATGAAATTTCTCAGGACGATATAGTTTTCATCTTGAGTAAATAGGCTACTCCTAATTCCGGCAAAACACGAGGACGTAGTCGCAGACAACAGCGAGTTCTTTGCGCTATCTTTAGGTATACTAGCGTTTGGAACCATCCGTTCTTTACCAATATCGATACTTAAAATACACTTAAAATGTAAGTAAATACATTAAAATAAAACTATCGCAAAAAAAGACGAAATTCCATAGAAACTTTTATACCTTATTTAACCCCCTTTATTTAAGGTATGATTTTTTTAAAATCATGTATATCTTAAACTACGTTATTTATGGTAACTCTTGATCAAAATTTCATGTTTCTTGACCCCGTGGTTTTTAGACTGAGCGTTGATAATAGTTTTCAATTAGATTTTTTTCTAAATGATCTTTATTCATGTCTACTGGAAAATATTGCGGAGGTAGAAACAGGTGCACGCGATTCACTCGTATGGAAATTGTACAGACTACTACACTGTGACATTAGCTAAATAGATGTTATGGAAATATATAAACGAAGAAAGAAGATGTAGTGACAAAAATTTTGAAAGGTATGCTGAGATGGTTTGGCCATGTCGAGAGAATGAATTAAGAACGATTGACGAAAAAAGTGTATGAGGCGAGTGTGAATGAAAGTGTTGCAAGGGGTAGACCTAGGCGGACGTTTCGAGACCAAATTGGGGACGTCTTGAAAAAAGGCCAGGTCAAGAGTACTCTAAACCGAAGAGCGTGTATGAAAGGAATAATGAAAGTGGACGAAGCGAAACAAGATGTAAGGATCGTAGCAAGTGGAAAGAAGTGGTCTCTGCCTACCCCTATGGGAAAGAGGCGTGTTTATATGTATGTATGTATGTATAAACGGTCTATAAAAAATAGTACCTAATATAATTTAGTTTGCAGTTTATTTCTATTTAAAACTTATCACTGGTGTATCTCTGTTTATGGCATTTAAACTATAATACAGATTCTTAAAAATAAATAAATGTACGAAAAATGTCATCGAGAGTTGTACACGGCAAAGTTATTGTTATGGTGGTACCACCTTATAAGTACGTATTATGGAGCGGATCCAACAGGATTTAAGTCGTTTTATCTAAGAATAAGTAGGCCATCAAGATAGCACTGAGCTTGGCTGTTGGACTGACATGACAGCATGAAATACCCACTTGTTTTAAGAACAGTATTAGAATATTTACCTCGTGAACTGAACTAAATCTGTGAATAAAATATAATATCGGTATTTTAGTACCGTAAACGTGGGTCATGATTTTTTATACTTGGGCCTGGCCAGGGGGTCGACTTTTGAATCTCACCAAGTGACTAATTCTCACCGATGTGAGTGATTTCCGAAAGTTCGTATTTTTGAATCTCATCGATGACTTATATTTGTCATACCTATGATATCGATTTACGAGTGCCCCCACCCACTCGTAATTGCCGATGCCATGCGATTGTTTTTGACAGTTGACGTATGTGATATCTGCCAAAAGTGCCAAAGTATGTTTTTCGGAAGAATTAGCAGCGGGGCTCGATTGTGATATTTAGTGATTGCGACGATTTATTGAAAACAGCGTGTGACTTTCAAAAATACGGCTTTTGGAAAATGGTGACATAAAAGTCATCGGTGATAATTTTAGTCACCGGTGATTTTGATATCACGAGTGAGATTCAGAAATCGGACTCCTGATACCTACTCTCTTTCACCTTGCTGCTAAACCTTTGAAATCGCAAATCGTGATAATTTCACTGGCGTTTTCATCAAATGAAAATATATTAAGAGTGGAAACCATATCCATCCCTATGACTTGCCCAGAATTCAAAACAGAAAAGTAGGTATTAATCGTGATTACGTCAGTCGTCAAAATGGCCAACCCAACTGTCATTATTCTGATGTGTAAGCCGAGACGAGTGCGTATAATAAAGAATTTTACAGTCACTAAAAGATGATAAATAAATGTTTTTGCCTTTTTATTATGTATCCTTTAGCATTTTCTTTTTTCATATCTTACGAAGTAGGTATTCGAAAACCAACCTAAAATCCTCCATGCCTAAATTCAAAATCTAAATGCGAAATAATATCGACTTTTCGAACGCGAGCGCCTCACTATATTTCAAAAAAGTTTTTAACCAGACACAGTGGAGTGAAGCGGGTTCTGTTAAGCCAAACAAAGATATCGCATTCAAACTTTCGAGTGCATGTGTTTTGTATGCTCAGCCCAAAATGGGTTTATGGCGATGACAGATGAAACCCGAGACATAACAATAATGATGATATTATACTGGGGAAAGCTGAAGAAACAAAATATTTACTGAAATATAATAAACTGAAATATTTAATATAATATAATAATACTTATAAGAAAACATATTTATTGAACTCCACGTAGATAAAGTATATAAGAGGTTGTTTTTTTTTTAGTTTAAGGCATTGGAAATTTTGCCATCACCCTGAGCACGACACGATTTTAAAGATTTTTAGCTCTGCTACAGAGTCTATGCACAAAATCCCTCGTATTTTATCGAATTTCCCATTAATTACACACTTTCAAGGAGATTTGCCACATAATTACTGAGCTCAAAACCCAAAATATACAGCAATATAAAAATTTTACATAAAATATGAGGTCTCTCTCTTCGGGTTACCGCTAAATGAATTTTAATTTTTATTAAAAAAGAAACTGTCAAACTTGGCGCGCTTTTATTTGAAACAAAATTCCGATGTAGTGTAGTATTATTACTACGCACGGTTACCTTTGCTCTCCCATTTTCGTGACATCATCTCATATGTATATCGACGCATTTCTCTTAATATCATTCCTTTTCGCTGCATTCATTTTTGTAGATCCCTGAAACCTGTTAACGTTATAAAAACACATCTTCACTGCGCTACCACATCGTATCTTCACGTTACAAGCACCTTTATAAATCGGTCTTGGCTCCAATTACTTACAGCGCAGTTTTCACGTGTTCACTATACTCCTAGAACTTGGGGCTTCGAGCGCACAGATGCGCGTTACTTTTTCCTATTCCAATTCACTATTATTTCTTGATTTTTTGAATTGGTTTGCTGTTTATTTTGCTAAAAAGGTAATTTTGACACTTCTGACATTGTTGTTTATAACGGTTGTTATGGCAATTTCTTTCTCATTTTATTAGTGGCCTGATGTTTCGTATGTGATCTTTCGCTAAATTGTGAATTTTGGGCTGGCCATTCGTAAAAAAAATACTTCTAAATTCAAAATTACGATTCCTCTGCCAAAATTCTATAAAAGGCAGAGGATTCGGAAGGGCAAATCAAGTCTTACTCCAGCTTTCATAAAAGAAAGTTCTAATTAAAGGCCTTATCCCGGGGTCGAGCGACCCCGGGACCCTGCAGTGCCTCCCTCTAAAAATCTTCACCGTGTGTGAGCCCCTCATTGTGTGAGTCATCTTGGTTCCCGTGTGTCCTCCCGCCTGGCCGTTGCCAGACGCTCGCAGGCCCTTCCGCCTTGCCAGTGCCAGACGCACGCAGGCCCCTCCGCCTTGCCAGTGCCAGACGCACGCAGGCCCCTCCGCCTTGCCGTTGCCAGGCGCACGCAGGCCCCTCCGCCTTGCCGTTGCCAGGCGCACGCAGGCCCCTCCGCCTTGCCGTTGGCAGGCGCACGCAGGCCCCTCTGCCTTGCTGCGTACCCCTGCCGTGACTACATCGAGCCTCACTACATCTGGCCTGATTACATCGAGCTGTGCGGCCTTCAAGCGCGCAGCTCCTTCACCCCTGCCGTGCTGACGTCGTGCCCCTATCCTCCGCATCCATCCGTCATCAACTCCACTGACACATACCGCTTACCACGCATCACACGCCCATACACCCACTTCAAAAATTCCCTTTTTTTAAAAAACTGATGTAAATAGTGTTTTTTTAATATTATTTATCGAAATATAAAAATATCCTCATTCTTTATATTTTCTTTTTTTATTTTGTTCTTTTAAAATTGTCGCTTCACGACAATTTGGCGCCCAACGGAAATTAGCTCTCTCTCTCTCTCCTTCTAATCTATCTGCGCCTGTCCTTTCCTCCTCATTTGCTCTCTCTTTTCTGTTTCTTTCTTTGCCATCTCTCTACATTCAACCCTTTTGCATTTTTCTAAATTCTAAAACAACACTTTGTCTAGTGTTTCACTACAACTAAATTTTTGGCTACTCATTTGGACAACCATACTTCATCTATACTAAACTATACACTCTTCTACTTACACACTCTCTAATCCTAACCTTTCTTTTCTTATCCCCTCTAGTGTGGCGAGCCCCGCTGCGGGGTTCTGTCAAATATCAATCAAGTGTGGCAAACCCCGCTGCGGGGTGCTGCTTACCCGCTCATATTTCGCGCCCATACACACTGGGAGACTGTTTTTATCTCTGTTTCACTAATTAAAACGTGTTAAGCGAGAAGGGAGACAGCTAGCAAGTCGTCGTTTATGTACTTTGTAGAGGAAAAAACCCACTTGAGAGTGTTTTAAAGATAGGCACCATTTTTGTTCTACTGTTAAATCTTTGATTGTGTAAAATATTTGTATGAGAGTTATAGATATTGTACTTTTTATTTGTAAATAGTATTATAAGGTTTTCATGAAAACGGTCACTAAGCTCAAAGGTGGTTTGTTTAAAAAATATAGTCCAAAACCTCTTCTACATTTAGGTACCCTGGTTATACCACCTGTACAACTTTATTACTACACAAATATTACAAAAGTACTTATTTCTTGGTAGCAAACTTAATTATAAAAACGTTCAGTTCGATAAAAGGGCTTCTGCTAGACCAAGGGATAATAAAATGCAGTTTTAGTGGAGGTTGGGCCCCTAAAAACCCTTGACTGTGGCGAACCCCTCTGCGGGTTCCACACTCAATGCAAATCGGCCATTTTGACTCCCACACTTGAGGGGTTATAGGAAAACAAAGGTAAAACTTTTTCTAAAAACTTTTATTTACTATTTAACAATGCATAGAGTAAAGTATGAATTTCTTAACAAGCCCTAGCTCGAATATGAGGTGATGATTAGAGATGAGGAGCCAGCAAATACCGTGTTGTATATATGTATAAATGTAAATATGTAAATAATTGCTGATAACTGGCTTTGAGCTCTACCGCTCAGGGCTTTCTTCACTGACTTTGAGCTCTACCGCTCAGGGTTTTCTTCTCTGGCTTTGAGCTCTACCGCTCAGGGCTTTCTTCACCTTGAAGTTAACGCTTCTCTTTATTTATCTTCAATTAGGAGCGGCTGACTACTCCCTAAATAAGCCTTAGGTCCATCTTTATCTCTAATCAGGAGCGGCTGACTACTCCCTAAATAAGCCTTAGGTCCATCTTTTTTTTCCACTCAGGAGCGGATGACTACTCCATAAATAAGCCTTAATTGTCATTTTTAAAACACACTTCTGGAGTGGTAGTCATTGAATGTGAACTCCACCCCTACCAGTATGAAGATGATGAATGAAAGGGATTGTTTATCTGTTTTGTCTGGTGAAGTCTGTTTCTGCGAAGCTGTGTTTTTATGGTTTATTCTCGAACAGTTCTCAAAATTTTCTCTGAGTCGAAAATTTTCTAGGGTCGGGGGGAAAATGTAGTATTATTACTACGCACGGTTACCTTTGCTCTCCCATTTTCGTGACATCATCTCATATGTCTATCGACGCATTTCTCTTAATATCATTCCTTTTCGCTGCATTCATTTTTGTAGATCCCTGAAACCTGTTAACGTTATAAAAACACATCTTCACTGCGCTACCACATCGTATCTTCACGTTACAAGCACCTTTATAAATCGGTCTTGGCTCCAATTACTTACAGCGCAGTTTTCACGTGTTCACTATACTCCTAGAACTTGGGGCTTCGAGCGCACAGATGCGCGTTACTTTTTCCTATTCCAATTCACTATTATTTCTTGATTTTTTGAATTGGTTTGTTGTTTATTTTGCTAAAAAGGTAATTTTGACACTTCTGACATTGTTGTTTATAACGGTTGTTATGGCAATTTCTTTCTCATTTTATTAGTGGCCTGATGTTTCGTATGTGATCTTTCGCTAAATTGTGAATTTTGGGCTGGCCATTCGTAAAAAAAATACTTCTAAATTCAAAATTACGATTCCTCTGCCAAAATTCTATAAAAGGCAGAGGATTCGGAAGAGCAAATCAAGTCTTACTCCAGCTTTCATAAAAGAAAGTTCTAATTAAAGGCCTTATCCCGGGGTCGAGCGACCCCGGGACCCTGCAGTGCCTCCCTCTAAAAATCTTCACCGTGTGTGAGCCCCTCATTGTGTGAGTCATCTTGGTTCCCGTGTGTCCTCCCGCCTGGCCGTTGCCAGACGCTCGCAGGCCCTTCCGCCTTGCCAGTGCCAGACGCACGCAGGCCCCTCCGCCTTGCCAGTGCCAGACGCACGCAGGCCCCTCCGCCTTGCCGTTGCCAGGCGCACGCAGGCCCCTCCGCCTTGCCGTTGCCAGGCGCACGCAGGCCCCTCCGCCTTGCCGTTGGCAGGCGCACGCAGGCCCCTCTGCCTTGCTGCGTACCCCTGCCGTGACTACATCGAGCCTCACTACATCTGGCCTGATTACATCGAGCTGTGCGGCCTTCAAGCGCGCAGCTCCTTCACCCCTGCCGTGCTGACGTCGTGCCCCTATCCTCCGCATCCATCCGTCATCAACTCCACTGACACATACCGCTTACCACGCATCACACGCCCATACACCCACTTCACAAATTCCCTTTTTTTTTAAAAACTGATGTAAATAGTGTTTTTTTAATATTATTTATCGAAATATAAAAATATCCTCATTCTTTATATTTTCTTTTTTTATTTTGTTCTTTTAAAATTGTCGCTTCACGACAGTAGATAAAGTTAGAAAACGGCGGGAGACGGGGTGCGTCCCAAATTACACAGATCCGTTGGTCGGCCGTCGAGACGTTGTATTTTCGGCAATTACAAGAAGTCTCCAGACTGATGTGTTAAATGGTTTGGTAATTTGAGCTTTTATGACAAGCTCCCTTAATTATGGGAGATTGAATAGGTTCCTACTCGGAAATTAATGTGTCATAGAAGATTTTGTTCTCATAGTTAAAAGGGCAGCTTAAATTAGTAGGTAGGTATATTATCAAAGTAACTGCAAATACAAAAACGAAATCAGAATTGACTTTCAGTTAAAATTCTCGTTTTAATCCCTACAATATTAATTAAAATCTGTTTAGCCGTTTCGGAGACTTTTCGAGACAATCTTTACGCATCGTATAAATATTACTTTTCACTTCAATTTCGGCTTTTAGTTTGAAATTACAGCCAGAAACGTAAATTTTATTATGGGTATAAATATGTGGGTATTAAGGATGGATGGCTATTTATAATTTACTATGAATAATATGACCTAATCTTAACAAGATCTCTGGGCTGACAAGATCTTAACACTGGTTGGCGTTAATATTGAAAACCGAGCAATGCTAGGTTCTGTACCCAAAGTGTGCCAACGGGACCCTATTACCTACTAAGCCTCCTCTGTCCGACTGTCTGTCTGTCAGAGGGCTATATTTATAGAAGAAATTTTCACAGAATGTGTATTTCTATTGGCAATAGAACAAATAATCTATAATTTATATACAAAACGATAAACTGACCGACTGATTGGTGATGTATCAACGCACAGCCTAAACCACTGGGTCTAGAGACTTGAAATTTTGCACATGCATAGCTTATACAGTGTAGGCATCCACTAAGAAAGGATAAGCAAAATTCAACCCCTAAGGGGCGAAATAAACGCGCGCGAGCGAAGCCGCAGGTAAAAGCTAGTAAATAGGTATTAAATTAAGTAAGACACAGCTCGCTACAAAGATGTTACATTCCCACAAATCTTAATTTTAAATTTCTTGGTTATCGAGAAGCGATCGGCGATGCATTAAAATCTAAGATCACGATTCTATGAGCATGTAAATTCTGTAGGCCAAACGCCATACTGCACCTTGCCGTATAGATCTAAAGTAGGTTTCTTACTGAGGAGAGAGTATTAGACGTTGAATTTGTAAAGGAGTAAAATTTGTCATCACTTGTAGGTATTTAAAATTTTACAAAAACTGGTTGTTTCTCAGTGTCGCTTTGTACTCATAATCCAAAATCGCTTTGTTTTTTACAAAGAAACACTTCTAGAAATGCTTATGAAGGTATTAGTGACGTTCAGAAACTCAATACATTATACTTCGAAACACGTTCAGAAAACGTTCTAATGACTAAAATAAACTGCGTTACAATAAACAATACGTCGTGGCATTCGTGCTTTCTGTAAATGTCGGTGGACTACCATTACAAGGTTACTGTTTAGGCATAAAAACTTCTCGGAAAAATTGCCGTTTATTTTTTGAACCGTTTATTTTAAATGCCTTTGGTGGATGTATGGGTTTGTTGTTAGTTCATTATGTATTTTTAGACCCTTTTACGCTATTTTTAGCCCGTGAATGGACTCGTCTTATGAATTTATGGAATAAAATTCAGAGAATGGCATTCTGATAATATTCATGAATGAATCATGAATCAACCGTTTCCAGATATTGTACACGGAGTTAAGGAATAAAATAGGTAGGTACCTACCTATTATTAACTTGAAAAAAAAATGTTTTCTTAATACGGCATTATATTAACTACACTAATATTATAAGTTTGTAGGGGATCTCCGGAACTGGTAATCCGATTCAGATTTATTTGAAATAAGCTGTTTTTTGACACCAAAAATACCTAAACAAGAAATATTTTTTACCAGCTACCACTGATAAACTATTGGAAGATACTTATATAAAATCAGGATAAAAAATTTGAAAACTATTAAAAAATACTACACCATTTTGAAATTTGATATTTTTAGGTCGTAATCCAAAATCAAACCGTATTGCGTTTCCATATCCAATCGCTTAAAAGATCAGGATCTTAATTACCTGTGGACACAAAAGAGAACACGTTAAAACCAAATACAAAATACATTGAATAAATTCGTTTTCTATCTATTACCAACAATAACATTGAAGTGTCTGTAATGTGATTTCAAAATAAATGACCTTTTTAGAGATTAAAACAGACATTTTAACATAAATTTGGAGACGTTTCATGAATGTATGGAGACTGGGCCTGCACCATGTACACCAGTTTTTTAGATAAATATAAATAAAATAACTATAGTTTTATTCATGATTTTGCTCATATATGTCTAGTTTAGTTGGGCAATAAACTTTAATTTTCATTTAACTAGCATCGCGGCGACTAAAAAAAAATATTTCTACCTGACCGGTAAATGACATTTGACATTATTTTGATGTTTGTCGGACTAATCTTCTATATATATGTATAAAGAGAGAAGTCCTGACTCACTGACTCATCAACGCCCAGCCTAAACCCTTACACCTAGAAAGCTGATTTTTTTCACATATATTATTTTGAAGACGTAGACTAGGAATAAGAAAGGAATTTTCCAAATTCAACCTTTAAGGGGGTGAAAAAGGGGTTGAGAGTTTGTATGCAAAACCTTCATTTTTGGGTGTATCAATTCAAAACATTATTAAAATACTCCTCAAAACAAATAACAAGACACGTGGTTCTGGATTTTCCAAAAAAAACACCCTAAGGGGTTGAAACAGGGGGATGGAGTTTGTATGGAGACGTGTTGTTTTTTACGTCTATCAAGTTGAAACTTGACACAAATACTCTTAGAAATAAATAATGAGATACGTGTTTTTGGATTTTTCGAAAATCGTCCCTTAAAGGTGTGAAAGTGGGGGTTGAGTTTGGTATGTTTGGAAAACCTTCATTTTTGGGTATATCAATTCGAAACTTTGTAAAATTACTCCTCAGAACAAAAAACACGACATGTATTTCTGGATTTTCCAAAAAAAAAACCCCTAAGAGGGTTGAAACAGGGGGATGGAGTTTGTATAGAGACGTGTTGGTTTTTACGTCTATCAAGTTGAAACTTGACACAAATACTCTTAGACATAAATAATGAGATACGTATTTTTGGATTTTTTTAAAATCGTCCCCTAAAGGTGTAAAAGTAGGGGTTGAGTTTGGTATGTTTGGAAAACCTTCATTTTTGGGTATATCAATTCGAAACTTTGTAAAATTACTCCTCAAAACAAAAAACACGACACGTATTTCTGGATTTTCCAAAAAAAACCCTAAGGGGTTGAAACAGGGGGATGGAGTTTGTATAGAGACGTGTTGGTTTTTACGTCTATCAAGTTGAAACTTGACACAAATACTCTTAGACATAAATGATGAGATACGTATTTTTGGATTTTTCTAAAATCGTCCCCTAAAGGTGTAAAAGTAGGGGTTGAGTTTGATGTGTATGGAAACCCTTAATTTTTGGGTGTATCAATTCCAAACTTTGTAAAAATACTCCTCAAAACAAACAACAAGATAAGTATTTCTGGATTTTTCAAAAAAACCCCCTAAATGATTGAAACAGGGGATTGGAGTTTGTATGGGGACGTGTTGTTTTTTACGTCTGTCAAGTTGAAACTTGGCACAAATACTCTTAGAAATAAATAATGAGATACGTGTGTTTGAACTTTTCGAAAATCGTCCCCTAAAAGGGTGAAAGTAGGAGTTCAGTTTTGTATGTATGGAAAACCTTCATTTTTGGGTGTATCAATTCCAAACTTTGTAAAAATACTTCTCAAAACAAACAACAAGAAACATATTTCCGGATTTTGTAAAAAACCCCCCCGAAGGGGGTGAAACAGGGGATGGAGTTTGTATGGAGACGTGTTGTTTTTTTTATTCTATCAACGTGAAACTTCTCAACAAATACTCTTAAAAATAAATGATGAGATACGTGTTTTTGAACTTTTCGAAAATCGTCCTCTAAAAGGGTGAAAGAAGGGGTTCAGTTTGGTATGTATAGAAAACTTTCATTTTTGGGTGTATCAATTCCAAACTTTGTAAAAATACTCCTCAAAACAAATAACAAGAAACGTATTTCCGGATTTCCTAAAAAAAAAACCCCTGAAGGGGGTGAAACAGGGGATGGAGTTGGTATGGAGACGTGTTGTTTTTTTTATTCTATCAACGTGAAACTTCTCACAAATACTCTTAGAAATAAATGATGAGATACGTGTTTTTGAATTTTTCGAAAATCGTCCCCTAAAAGGGTGAAAGTAGGGGTTGAGTTTGGTATGTATGGAAAACCTTAATTATTGGGTGTATCAATTCAAAGCTTTGTAGAAATACTCCTCAAAACAAACAACAAGATACGTATTTCTGGTTTTTCCAAAAAAAAAACTACTCTTAGAAATAAATGATGAGATACCTATTTTTGGATTTTTCGAAAGTCCTCCCCTAAAAGGGTGAAAGTTGGGTTTGAGTTTGGTATGTACGGAAAACCTTTATTTTTGGGTGTATCAATTCAAAATATTGTAAAAATACTCCTCAAAACAACAACAAGATTTCCTTATCTTCAACTTGAAACTTGGCACAAATATTCTTCAATAGTCTCCATACAAAGTCCACTTCTTTTTTTGAGAATTCACTATGGGTTCCTTATGGAAATTTATTTGTTATTATGACCACATGCGTAGCCATTGACATCAAGAACTAATTCAAAAATCATAATCCAGAGAGTGTCCTAGGCTTTACAACACTTAAGAGAATAAGCGCAATTCTTGAAATTAGTATCAACTACTTAATTTATTCCAGCTATTTTCAATATGTGTAAAGTTTTTCCGAAAAATTAATTAGAATAACAAAATTTAGGACTGCCTATTGACACCGTACTGTTATCGCTCTTTATTTAAGCAATTTGGTTAGACAAAACTAAAGTACGAATGCATCACCATCTTTTTATGTTAGTATACTAATCGGGGTACGTATCAGGAATTGCGCTTATTCTGTGACGCGTTGTATATAGGGTGTTTTTAATAACAAAAATATTAAATACAATGATAGCCCAGTCGCTAAAGAGCCCGCTTCTCATTCGCGAGGCTCGGGTTCCAATCCCGGCATGTACAGACAAGTTTTAGTAAGGATCCCTAATTTTTTTCGTCATAGATATATCCTATATTACTCAGGGATAATGTAACATTCTAATGGTTAAAGAATTTTTAAAATCGGTCCAGTAGTTTTTCAGTTTATTCGTTATTAACATACAAAAATACAAATCCTTAATTCCTCTTTATAATATTATTGTAGATAGGTAGATAGTGTATAATATCCTTCTTGATATATTTTCTAAACTCAAAGGAATAACAAATTCCACGCGGACGAAGTCGCGGGCATCAGCTAGTTCACAATAACATGGAAATTGGGGAAAGTTAGAAATAGTATTATTTCAACATGATTTAATGCTCATCCATTGAAGTTTAATTACTTTTGTGCAAGTTAAATAGATGGATTTTTTTTTTCTGATAATCACTAGATTGTTCACTATATTTCACGCTGGTGTACAATGTGCAGACCCAAAATGAAACGTCTCCTAGTGTTTGTTCCATATCTATATCTGGCGGGGTTTAGAAGCAAAGCGAGGGCAGGTCGCTAGTCTACACTTCTACATCTACACTATCTATACTTATATTATAATGAGAAAAGACTTGTAGTATTTTTGTATAGGTATTTGTAACGAATAAATACAAAAACTAATGGACCGATTTTAGAAAATTATTTCACCAATTTAGTGCTTGCTTTTCTTACTCCAAGAAAAGCAAGCACTAAATTGAAAAAATTATATATGGTAGGTATAATTTTCCCACGGGAACTGGATGAAATCTTTGAAATATGAATAAGCAAATTGTAAAACACAATTCACACTAGAGTATATAAGTACTAGGTACTTATATACTCTAGTGTGAATCTAGCCCAAATCAGGCAGAGCAAGAACTAAGTTTATATTAGTCGAACAAAGACGACAAATGTAAAATTAACATAATCTAAAGAATGTTAATAACGAATAATGTGGTGGAATAATTTAAATAATGTGTGGAATTATTTCTTCACCGTATAAAATCTTCCGCCTCCTTTGTGTTTTAGATATATTTGCGTCGCAGATTGAAAACATTAAACACACAATATTATTATAATAAAAAATTACAAGGAGATATTAAGAAAACTGAATATGAGGTTGAGGGGTCTTTATGACATCAATAGAAGTTAAAAAAAATACCTACTTTTAGAAATTTTGTTTGAAAGAAAGAAAGAAAATTATTTATTTTGATAGACTTACAGAGATATTAGAAAATCTAAGATACAAAATAATTTATTAAGCTACCAAAAACAGAAGCAGGAGATTTGGTAGCAGAAGACTGACAGCGCTGATCTTCCGTAGCGCCACAGTGAGTGCACAAAACAACTGCGCTGTTATTAGTTATTACACACATTAAATATTTAAAATCTGGTACATGTTTCATCTTGATATGTGGCCTACAAGCCGAGTCATCTGTACATACATAGTGCTTTTAACTGGGTCAATATGAGGACAAAGTCGCGAGAAAAAACTAATAGTTATATAGATGAAGTGAGTAATTTTAAAATAATTTATATTCTTTAAATCAAGGTCTATTTAGTAAGTACCGTCTACAATCTGCATGCATAACTTAAGATGGCTGACCTAGAGGTAGAATGTAGTCTTGAAGTAAAGTTCAACCCCCCTACAAAAGACGGTAACGAAACTTCGACAGACGCCTATCTATAATACTAATCCCCGATTTCCGAAACGCCAATCAAACAAAAAGCTTTTAAATATCATGTACTGTTGTCATTGGTTGAATAAAATCATAACACTTTTCAACAACCAATCAGAACAGTTAACATGAAAACAGTCTGTCTGTGCCTTGATCGATCTGTCAGTCGGTCAGCCAGTTTCTTCTTTTAAATATAGGTTTCTATTCGAAATACTCCGAATTCGGTTTTTAGGGAAAGAAAAATTGGAAAATTGCTCTTTTTATGGATTCAAGAACGAAGTCTATCGCATCAGCTACTATCCTTATAACAGTCGATAATATCATGTGGCTGTCTGTCGCTATATGTCAAAAAGGTCAGTCAAGTTACGAGTAATCTACAAAATCAAATTCACTGTTTGTGATTTTTTTTATTTCTTATTATTGTAGGACGAAATGTAGACACAAAAGGGTTATCTGTTATCCTTAAGATCCCGTGGGACGCTGATACTTACTTAGATTATACTTATTCATAGTAGTTAGGTATTTTTTATGGCTACGGAGACCCTGTATAGGCCACTAACGTATAACAAAACCAAACCCACAAGACAATATTATTGAGTGTCTGTCATTACTGCGACTATCCGCAATACATTATGTAAAGTGGTTTGCATTTCGCCGAGTGGTTTTTGCCTTAAATGTCTGTTTATATCGCCGCCGGCGTGCTGTCTGTCGCAACACCTGATTCTGCTGCTATTATATGTTAATTTGATTTTATACAACATTCGCTATTTTCAGAATTTAATTATTGCAAAAACAGACGTATAAACCCTGCTGTTATAAAAGCCTGGTTTCCTAGGTTGTGTCGTCGGTCTGGTACGCCTTACCCCCGAGGCAGGGAGAGTTATTTATTCTCGAAATACCCACTTTTCACCAATGTACTTTTTGGACCCCTAAACGTGACCGGCAGTGAGCCCTAACTGTTGTTCTGTTGTGTAAGCATGTGTATGCTTCAGAACTAATTCTAGGACATCTGTATTTCCAAACGATTTTTTCTTTTAATTTTGAATAACTTATTGGTAAGTACTTACATTCTCGTACCAGGAATAGAAGCCGAGCCTCATTCATGAGGCGGACTAACATCCAATACGGCTATCACAGGTTATCTACACTATTGTAAGAGAAAAGATTAGATTTTTTTGTTCATTTCTGTGTATTGAATATGCTCCGAAACTACTGGACCGTTTCCAAAAATTCTTTAACCAAATCAAAACTTACTTTTCTGGGTAGTGAGCTTTGACTGTTGTTCTGGGACATATGTATGTATTTTGACACGTTTTATTTTGAATAACTTATTGGTAAATAGGTACATACTCTATACGTAGGCTATAATTTTCCCACGGAAGGAATTGTGCGGGTGAAATTCAGCGGAATAGCTAGTTAATTATATTATAAAGTTAGACAAACTATAGGTGTAAGTAAGTAAACCTTGGCACCTAGGAATGCATCAGTATCGCTTTAGTATTCCTCTCGCCAGTCGTTACTTGTTTAGCATACACCTACAGAATGCATAATATCAATAGCAATAATAATAATCACATCTAATAATGTTTGAATTATGTTGCGGATAAAAGACTTTATTATTCTCCAATACCTAATGCTTTCTCCTAACAAGATTTTATTTTCATGGTACATTTAAAACACACTTGGAAATTTTGGTGACTTTAATACCGTAGATTTAAAATTTTATTGTCATTATTTAAAAGTTATTTCATTTGAAAATGGTATTAAATTAAAAATTAAAATTAATAAATTGACTAGCCACGTTATTTTTAACCTTATGATACCTATTACTGATTTGAAAATAAGATCATTGTATTAATTTAATAAAAATATGTGTCCCTTTAATTCAGTACTTTCAAATTTAAAACATCCCAAGAGGAGCATTGTATTGTTTTTTTTGTATTGTTATTTTGATTTCTTATTGTATTTACTTACTTATTAGTTATATTTAGTTGTCAGATTATTTGTTTAACAATTTATATTGTATACCATCATAATATGGTAGACTGTAGAGAGTCTTTATATTCTATTCTAGTGCAATAAATTTATTTTGAATTTTGAACACTGCTTTGATATATCTAAGGGACAGCGCACACAGAGACGTGAAATGTGGGAAAGCAGTAGCTTTCTGAGGAGGAATTTTTTTGTAATGTTAAAGTTTGTATGCCACCGATCCTACAGAAAGTGGATCCACGCGGTGCGTTTTCCCGTAAAATTTTTGTTTTTCCGCTTTCCCGCCCCTGTGTGCGTTGATCTTTAGGCTGTTACAAAAGGTGAATTCCCTATATGTTTCTATTCTAGGTCAGCCCCCCTAGCCAAGTGGCATTGTACAATCTAATCGAATGTTCTTTTAGATTGACATGTATGGGATTGACATAAGTACTTGCCAACGAGCGCTAACGCTAATGTCAATCCCATATATTATGTCAATCTAAAGAAACATTCGATTAGATTGTGCAATGCCACTTGGCTAGGGGGCAGGTCAGAACACGCCTAGGCTTGGAACACCGTAACACAAGATGCCAAGCATTCTGCTACGATACCTTAAAGACGATATACGTTTAATAAAGGCATGGGACGGCCATCGTAAAACAACTCGCGTGTAACCCGACCATTAGAATGTATAATTGACACAGAGCTCTGTCGTTGTGGAGGGGTCTTCCTGGGATTATACTCTAGACTAGGCTACCCTCCCAATTGGGGTGTGTATATAGGGCACAAACAAACCCAGTCAATGAAGTCAAACATCCTGCCATGACTATATTTTTTTATTGGTCAGTATTCTCTTTAATTATTATCGTGTACGTTTCGCGTCACTTATTTTGCAAGACATTGAAATACAATCTTTAGTTTTAAATGCATGCATGGATCTACAAAAGACATTAAAACATAATATTTATTATACATCTTATAGCTATTAATAATGACCATATACAAGAGCCCAATATTGAGATAAATCAATCTCAATATTTAAGTATAAACCCTAAATATTTAACTATTAATAATGTCCTTATCCATTGCCCGTACACACAGACCATGTGAACGTACTTCTTTAGAATTCCTTGTCTAATAGCATGAGAAATTATTTTTTAATTATTGAAAAAAAAATAGCTTATGTGAAATTATGTGAAATAATAGCCCAACCTACAATGGGTTAATACATCTTCAATTGTTGTAATTATGGGCTAAAATTGCTATGTGAATCCACCGTTGATTACGACCCACTGTTGGCGTGGGCTATTAGGAAGACGCTTTTAGTCGAACTGAATCTGTGTTTTCTTCAAACCATTTGTCATTGTCTCTGCTACCACAGTATAATGGTCGTTTAGTGTATTAAACTAGTCCCGCCCCGCAGCGCCGCCTGCAGTGCTTATCGCTCAGTTCCGTGATGTTACTGTATTACATCGTTAGTTCACGAGCTTGCACTGTAATCTTAGAACGAGACTGGTTTGATAGCGAACGCCTGGATAAAATGCTATCGGTGTAAAATAAAGCGTAAAATTATAGAGCAGCTGTTGTCTATAAAATATGTCAGGTTGTTTTCCGCTTGAAGAACGGAAGCAGAAGCTGAGCAGCCGTGCCACCGAAGTTTCATTACGGGATATCTATAAATTGACGCCTCTTTACTTATAGACAATCATAAAATAATTGTTGATCTTTATTCTCTATGAGCGGGCGGCGCCATTTTGGGGTCCCAATTCGAATCGCAAACGTCAGATTGAACGCCAAAAGAAATTTGACGGTTTCGGATATTCAAAGATTGTCTTATATACGTACGAGTAGTAGCAAACGTCAGATTGAACGCCAAATGAAATTTGACGGTTTCGGATATTCAAAGATTGTCTAAGATTAAACATCAAAGACTGAGTGAACTATATCGAAAACTCAATTCGATATTCAATACGCCCATAAAGTATATCCAGACGTCCAAAACAATCGACCAACAAAGAAAACCATTAAAACCGACCCAGCAATCCAATCTCCTCGACGTCTCATCGTAAACTGACAGGAATTATGCAAATTTGCGCGGCAACTACAAAGCAGTGCTGCCGCTCGTAAAAATTAAGCATTCGGTGTTGCCATTGGCAGTTATTGTTATACCGTGTCTGGGAGGTCCGTAAAATATGATGGGGATTTGTTCTGATGTTATCTTCAAGAGAAATGTGATGGAGTGAATGTATAAGCAAATAGGATTGTGTAGCATGTTTCTGTTGCGATGTTACATGGATATCGTAATTCGTAATCGGAAACAGCAGTTGCGTTTATACAACGCGTACCTAACAGAAAAAGCGCAATTCCTAATACACCCCAATTAGTATATTAATATAAAAACTATATGATGCAATCGAACTTCAGTTATGTCTAACCAATTTTCTTAAACATCGATTAATAATAGCACGATTTCCATAGAAAGCACTAAATTCAGATACGATAAGTAATTCATATATTTTTTCAATTTAACACATATTAAAAATAGCTGAAATAGAATAAGTAGTCGATACTGAACAAACTAATTTCAGGAATTGCGCTTATTCTGTTACATGCTGTATATTGCTTAATATTATGTAGTTTACTATAAGGCACCTTACGGCGTTGCCTGCGGGGACCATGTTTTACCGTTTCCGTAGGAATTTAAACCCTTTCTTAGCTTGCCTATATCCTAAAAAACTACTCGTATTTACGTTTCAAATTTCGACTTCTAGGTCCACTTTAGTAAATATATAATACAGATCGATTTAGTTATGCACCATATGTTCTCCGATATTTCCCGTTTCCGTGAGAAAATTAGTCCATGTTACTCCCAGAAAATAAGAGTTTTCATTTTTGAAAGATTTTTAATCAGTCATCCAGTGGTTTCGTAGACTGTTCATTAGGTACCTTAGTATGTACAAAAAATCAAACAAAAAAAAATATTTCCTCTTTAGAATATTAGTGTAGATAAATGGACTGCGACTTTATACTTTTTGCAGGTTAATTTGAATATTCATGATCTCGTAGCTACCTAGGCATGTTTTACTTGTATTTATCATGAGGCAGTTATCGTAATAAATAATGACCCACGACGGTGGGCTAGGTGTCACTACACCGCATTAACCCTAATTGGCGGTCAGGCCTGGTACAAACCGTTTCACTTGCGCTTGCGCACCACAACAATTTGACGTTACGATGTGAAAACAACATACATACCTATAACAAAATATATTCTCAAAAGGTCAATTCGGAAGAAGAAAAGAAATTTTTTTTTGTTTGGAATATTTAAAATAAATAAATAGTCTCACCGCCTTTTATCCCCGAGAGGTTAGGCAGAAGTATTCCGTTTCTAGAAATGCCAACTATTCACGAGTATTTTGGACCCCTAAACGTGATAGGTGGTGAGATCGGTAAAGTAGTTTCGAGTTTATTAATTACAAACAAATATATAACAATTATATTAGAAATCGGCTGTTGACCGGCAAATAAAAGCGGGTCGTGTGACAGGCTAATCCTGTTAGCATATTTCGCTAAGTCAATGACTTGTTAAAAAACAGCAAGGCCGTAATGTATCCATTGTGCATATTAGCATAATGGACACATTCTTAAGGCGAAGATATGATTGCCTTTACATCTTTGGCAGGCACTTTTTCGATGGGTAAATTTTAACAAATGCTACATCTTTTTATTTAATGGACGTATGAAGCTACAACTAAAATACGTAAATGCAGTAGATATGTAGCAATTATAGACGCAACAATTTTTTGGGAAACTCTGCGTACCTACTTGACTCTAAAATAGGAGGTGACCAGCCAACCTGACGTCAGAATCAAGGTCAAAAAAAATCTATTCCCAAAAATATACATCCTTTGTAGCAATTATTTATAGTATGTAGCAAATATAAGCAAATATGTAAAAATTGTCGAATCAACGACATAGTCAAACAGCCATTCTGACGCTCACCGAAATTTTACAGTGGAGTTACTTACTCTATGGCATACAGTTTTTCGTAAATCAACAAAACTCATTCAAAATATGAACTTAGTTATGCGATCCCAAAAAAAGACTTCATTGCGTAATAGGTATCCATAGAAAAGGTACGGAACTCCGATTCGCATTTGGGCGCTTTTATATTTTCAAAACAATTAATTTCAACAAACTTCTTCCCCTTAACTGTCTCTGCGGTTGACCAATTCGGCCTATTATCCAATCCACACAGCGCACGAGACATTAATCTAATTCGGACACGATCTGACATAAATTCCCCAATGGTTTCGCGCGGGAAAAAATTTAAACTCTTTTTTGCTGTCGGAACCGTCACGTCATTCAATCACAAAACTTTTTTGAGTTTTTTTTTAAAATGTTTCGTAAATTAAGTTTTCACTTTTTGTGCTGGCCAGAGCTAGAGAAGTGGATATGTAGCAATCTGATAATATAAAGATTCATAACGTGCATATTCAGGCAAGTAGAATAATATGCCTACTTTTTTGTGGGACAGATTTTACACAGGGTTATTTAGTCCAAAACTAGGCAGAGCCTGTACTACGGGTACTTAATAATTGATGGCCATAATTAAACAAAAATAAACGCCCAGACACGAAGCCAACAGAGATGTTCACGGACACAAATGTTGCCCCAGATTAGGAATCGAACTTGCGACCTCCGGCTCAGAAGGCAGGGTCACTACCAACCGAGCCAATAGGCACGTATGGCAACATGGAGCTGAACATGGAAAAAAATTGTCAATGAACTAAATAGGCGTGTACAAGCTGTCACCGAACTAAACATTGAAACAAATAAAAACAAATTCCTGAAGATACTTTCGTTTGTTTATTCAATATCAATGACGTAGACGCATACATTAGCTACTTTCAGAGCATCTGTGAAAAACAAACAATATATATTATCATAGTAGATAGGTACATAACGATTACCTGTAGACTGCCTTTAGGTAATATCTGAGTTGCGGTATAAGAAGCATTAATTATTCATTAATTAAATGAAATACCCAATCCGCGGTGGGCTAGCGTAGGAGATTGTGGCCCATACTTCCTCATGTGTGAGGGAAGACCCTTAGCTCAGCATTGTGCTGTAACGGGTTGATGATGATGATGGTGAATTAAATGAAATAACATAAAGAACTATCTGGGTAATTATATTAGTAATTTCATTTATCTCTTCCCATTTTCCGTAGGTATTTTTAGTAATTTTCTCCTCATCAGAGGGTCGATTTTTGAATGTCACCAAGTGACAAATTCTCACCGATATGAGTGATTTCCGAAAGTTCGTATTTTTGAAACTCATCGGTGACTTACATTTGTCATACCTAGGATATCGATTTACGAGTGCCCCCACCCACTCGTAATTGAAATCACCATGCGATTGTTTTTTACAGTTGACGTATGTGAAATCTGCCAAAAGTGCCAAAGTATGTTTTTCGGAAGAATTTGCAGCGGGGCTCGATTGTGATATTTTGTGATTGCGACGATTTATTGAAAACAGCGTGTGACTTTCAAAAATACGACTTTTGGAAAAGGGTGACATAAAAGTCATCGGTGATAATTTTAGTTACCGGTGATTTTTATATCACGAGTGAGATTCAAAAATCGCACTCCAGCGTAGGTATTCAGGGAGCTTCGATATTCGATATCGGAAAATCTGTCGAATCCTTATGTCAAATATGACATCTGTGTATAGGAGATAGGCTATAGGTACGAATACGCCCACTGATCGGGACGAGATAACCTACATTTCAGGAGGACAACGTCGCCGGCAACAGCTAGTATACAAAAGTAAGGCTGTCGCCTCTTATGGTTATGGCACCAACAGTATAATTTAGTTTGGCGAATAGTTATTAGTTTATATTTCGATTACATAGTTGTAATAAAATGCATATCACATTTGCCTTAAACTTACCCAGTCAATTATATCGCTAAAAGTTTAAATAGTGGAAGTAAAAACATTTAATAAGTACCCAATTTCGTGAATAATTAAGTAATTATATTTAAAAAAAACAAAAAACAAGCTTTTGTATTTATAGCAGTCGTCGAAAAAAGTCCAAACTTGCAGGGTTTACGAGTTGAGTAGTTCCATTATCTACCTGCCCTATAACGATATAATAACTATAATATAACGTCTGAAGTTATTTAAAAAATTGGAATCTGAAACTCACGGTTGAACACTAAAGAAAAAATTTTAAATAAACTTTATTGATATGTAATGTAACGACTTATAATAATTATTTCTTAGTTACTATAAATTCTATTGTTGAGGTTGATTGTAAATCATTAGGTGTCACAGAAGCGCGAGAGTTGTTCCAAGATCATAGTACGTGACGATGTATTGTCTATGCCCGCCTCGTCGAGAAAAAAGCGCGAAAATATATTGTATGTATGTCTATGATGTATGTATATAATATGTAGTTTCATTTTTTTTAACTATTTACGTATATTTAGTTAACTGTCATCCTGCGTTATTTACTTAAGCATAATATTCTTTGATTTCTTCAATTGATTGTGCAAAATTCTTACTCACCATCGATCATTGCACTATTAAAAAAAAAACAACGATTATTTAATTTTATCGAACATTTATAGTTTTATTACTCATGATAATATGTAATCTCTAAGTCAGTATATTGTCACGACCATCTTGAAGACAGTCGGAAGAGATGCCGCTGAATGGGTCGCAAAAAGCTGTCTCTTTCTAACTGTGCTGTCTCAAGCTGAGTTCCATTCATGAAGATCTTTCTGTAATATGGGCCTCAAGCTGTTCATACAAAACATATAAAGTTCATATAAAACGGATTTCCTACTCAAAAAAGTGACAGTGGGAAACAGAAATATTTATCTATAATTGGAATCGTCTTTGTGTGATATTTACCCATCACCGGTGCTTGCTCTACATACACTGGTAATGATAGACGTACGTAGAAGCAATGTACCTCAATATGAACGAACGAACTGGCCCTTTTACTGGTGATATGGGAACTAAGAGAAAAAAAAGCAATTATAATTACTTTTTGATCTATACGAAGTAAACGATCAAACTGTAATTAAAGGGAAATACATTATACCTATAAATATCTAAATAATTTATATTTCGACTAGCGACCCGCCCCGGCTTTGCACGGGTGCAATGCTAACACTAAAACCTTCCTCTTGAATCACTCTATCCATTAAAAAAAACCGCATCAAAATCCGTTGCGTAGTTTTAAAGATTTAAGCATACAAAGGGACATAGGGATATAAGGACATAGGGACAGAAAAAACGACTTTGTTTTATACTATGTAGTGATAGTGATGCACTCCAGTTTTTTTTGCGCTTACAAACAAATGTGGCAATCGCGTATTTTCTTAACGTAGCATACTTTTACAAAAAAAAATGAGAAAATTTTACGAGTTATCAAAATAATAAATAGGTAATAAGTTTCTGGATACAAGATCTATTCAAAACCTTAGGTAGGTACATCAGTATTAAACTTACCCAGGTGACTGCTTTGCTAAATAAAATTTGAATCAGCTAGGTATGTTAGGTAAATTCTTCGGTGTTATGAAAATTAAACTGAAGAAAAAAATGTTCGTTTTTTCCTAAGAGATTTAAATATAATAGGGCATAGGGGGCATTGGGAATATTTTCATACAAAACTTTGAAGCCTAAGCGTCATGTCCTTGTCATGTCAGTTAGTATGAACGCGAGCTGTCATTCGGTCGAAATTGTACTAGACTTATTCCACTTGGAATAACTTTTGACTTCAAATTTTCCTCGCTTTGTCCCCTCTATGCCCTATTATATTTAAATCTCTTTGGTTTTTTCACTAGCCATCCCTCAATTCATCGATTCATGGCGACATTTCTACGATAGGTACATAATTATGGAATATTGTTGTCGATTGAGAACAGCTGGTAAAAGAGAATATTTATTATAAAAAAATAACTCACCATCGTTCACGGCACTATGTGGTACAGTTACATTATTAAAATAAAGAATAATTCATATTATAGGTATATTATTATATTCAAATCATTAAATATTATAATTAAAAATAAATATTACATTACTCGTCAATACCCGTAGACCTTTCTTAATCTGAAATAAAAAATGTAGGGGAGAGAAAAATGCAAAAAACGCTCTTACCTACATATCTTTTAGAATACGTTAGGTTTGACGGTTTTGATGACTTCCAGTTACTGAACTTCGGTTTCGCATATAATAAGTAGGTAATTATGTGTTCAAAATAGAGCCATAGAGCGGGCGCTCAAAAATGAAAAGCGAGTCAAAAACAAACATGGAAATCAGTGCAATAACTAGCCTTTTATGAGCCCTGTCACAGATATTAGTAGCCCTGTACAAGCTTCAATAATTGCGCCTTAGAAAAACCTTCTAATCTTACCCGGCTCTGCCAAAAAAATTAACATAATATTATCTGTAAAAATAAATCTACCATCTAAAAAACAAAAAAAATGTTTAGTAAGTAACAGTAAATACTTTTGTAAGAAAAATTAAATTATTATATCAGCTGTGTATACTCCTGATAGTACAGCTACGTCTATACCCATATTAAGATGCTATAAATAATAGGCATTGTATTTGTATGGGGTGAGGGTTTGCGTTAATTATGTTACATGCTATATTACTGATTATTACAATACGAAAATCATAGTTACCTTACGTAACCCATTCCTCAATCTAATCTGAGTCACAAACGTAAACAACAATTAGAATATTGCTTTTTAAATAATTAGGATCTTAAAATAAACCGGAAGTAGCCACGCACGGTGTGATGCAATCGAGGGCGTTTTTTTTTCACCCCTTATTACAGGGTAGGCAAAGGCATTACGCCATGCAGCCTCGTCATTAGTTAATGGTATCCTTGAGTAAGTTCCAATAGTTAAACTTTAATCTTAGTTAAATGGCTCTACATCAGAGTCCATGCACAAAAATACAGTGTTTCGAGGGCGCTTCGCAAACCTTTTTTTTACGTTGTGAAATCCTGCATCGGATACACACACCACCCGGGGGGATGGTGCGGTTATGTCGGACTCCTACCGGCTATTTTTTTTTATTGTTTAATGGCCTTTGGACCTACCAGCTAAAACCCCACAGTGTTCCTCCGCTTCGCAAACCTACCTCAACTAATAACCGGGCGTTCTTGCAAAATTATTTAATTAAATAGCGCTACAATTTCTAGAAGAGAAAACAAATTTGACCAGGTTCAAACGGAATCGTCGTAGAATACAATATATCTTATCTCACTTGTTCATTTAAATTAGTGTAAAAATATTACCTTCCGTCAAGGGTTGTTAGGTAAAAGATGCTACATCGTGGCCGTCGTGTGTTCTCAAAAAAAAATTTTTTTTTTTATATGAGAGGTACCGAACGTAAGGAGCTCTACCTATGAGTTATACCTACTTACCTTGAAAATTTTATGGATAACCATATCAGCCAAAGATTTAGACAATATCACAACAATATCTTTCCTTACTGACTTTGGTTTATTTTAAGTGGTTTTAGTGACTTGTGACTAGTATAGATTCTTACCCATTGAAGTAGCTTGCTAAAAATATTTCATTATTACATAATAAAGTTTCTTCAGTTAAGCTAACGAGCAGACAGACAAGACATTTGAAAAGTGTCCTTTTGAATTTAAAAAGACACAACATGTAAGTAGGTACCTATCTACTTACAAAATATAATTACTCTTTGATTTTGTACTTATCAATAACTAAATAATGGCAGTTGTCAAGAAAACTTTTTTAAATTCATGTTTACAGATAAAAATATAAAAACTAAGAGAAAGCCTTTGGAAAAGCGCCCAGAAAACTGGCTGGCATTACCTCTTGAATATAACCACCAAACGCGATGACTGCTATAAGCTGCAGCGCCTAAAGAACCCATAGTCCCATGGTCTCTCTACCCCAAAAGTTTAATTATCTGAAATGACTTACCACCTAGCGTTATTTGGACACTAGTATAGAAATAAATATTATAAATTATATTACCATACATGAAAAATGAAGTCTTATGTAGGATGAACTACAGGAAAAATTTAATGAGGTCAATCTTCAAGTCACTGTGTTCGTACATGCTAATCTCTGAAACCTTCCAAATTATTTTATTTTTTAATGGATTGGTATGATTGGTTTCAGCTTAGATAGTTTTGGACCTGACAGGTGGCGTTGTTATCTATGGCAAGACAAAGTCTTCCCGGAGCCCACTAGTACAGTCAAGAGCACATGAAGCTTTACACTTGTAGTGCGAGTCTGACCACTAAGGCTATTGTAATAAGAACGTTACAAAGTTCAATGTATCAAGCTCCATGTGCTCTTGACTGTACGTGCATTATGAAATCGATATCTATAATTACTAAATAGCTAAAAAAGCATTGCAAAAAGCTGCAATGGTCTGTGGCAATCTTTTTCTTTATTATATAATACACTATCACTTTGAGCTAAAACCTGAACACCAAAATGTTTTTTTTTTCACATAACATCACGACTTTATAGATTCCCACTAAGCAGCCGCATGATCATTTTTGACCCGGGCTGTATATCGCCCTGATTCTATTGGTATACAAATTGTATAAGACCTTAGAGAAGATACATACACGGTTTTTATCATCATCAGGTTTTTCGTCTTTCAGTTTTTCAGAGCCGCCATCCGGTTTTTTATCGTCATTCGGTTTTTCGTTGTCATCATTCGGTTTTTTGTCGTCATCATCCGGTTTTTTAGCACTATCATCCTGATAATTTTAATGGCGAATTGATTTCTCTGTTGTATTATATTCAATAGATGAGGGAAAAGGACCGCAAGATCCTTGAGCTCATTGAGTAAACCAGTTAAGTAGTTTTATTTTTAATTATGGTCTATTTATGCAAACATTTATTTGCATGAACATGTCTGGTGGCTTCGTGTCTGGGTGTAAGTATGTCTATCAGTTGTTTAGTACCCATAGTACAGACTCTGCCTAGTTTGTGACTAAACCGTGTGTAAATTGTGTCCCACAATTTGTTATTATTATTATTTGTTGATATCTGAAAACTCACATCCAGCAACATACTTGCTGGATAGCTATTAGCTGGAAGCTATAACAGCAACTTGAATGTTACATGGCTGTTTGTGTGCCCTCTTAACTGCGGAAACAGATCTCCAGTTTAGCGGGGCGTGTTGTCAGCGAATACAGTTCTACAATGAGTTGCGTCCCGATGGGCACATTTCTTTTCAACCGTCTTCAAAAAGGAGGAGTTCATTCCTACACCCGATCCGTCCCGTTGCCACCCTCCGCTGTGTGGCCTGAGCTTTAAAATTTCTGTGTCCACTCACCCATTTGAGAATTGTGCTGGTAGGTAGACTCATTTCATTAATTTATCGAACATTTTAGCACTTATTTGTAACATAAATTAATAACATAAAAAAAATAAGAGCAGTGATAGCCTTACGGTTAAAGAGCCTGCTGAAAATCAGTGAGGCTCGGGTTCGAATCCTGGCATGTACCAATGAGTTTTTCAAAACTTACGTACATATTTATCACTAGCTCGACAGTGAAGGAAAACATCGTGAGGAAACCCGCAGGTCTCAGAATTAATTCTGAGACATGCGTAAATAGACCCGGTCCGGCGATCGGCTCACCACCTATCACGTTTAGGGGTCCAATGTATCTCGTGAAATGTGGGTATATCCAGTAATGGAATACCTCTGCCTACCCCCTCGGGGATAAAAGTCATGAGATTTTTATTTTAACATAAATTTTCAATCAAGATTATGTCATGACTTCATGAGTGATCGTCAGGATGATTGGACCAGACGAAATATGCGAGTCGAAGTACCTATGCAGACCTATGCTAACTATTTAGTACCTAGACCTATCCTAATAATTAACTATTTTATACCTTTGCTTGCAGTAACTTATATTGATAAACTCGTATTTGTTACAAATAAACTCTAAAACTACTGGACCGATTTTAAAAATTCTTTCACCAATGGAAAGCTAGAAGATCCCTGAGAAACATAGGCTATATTTTATTCCCATATTCAAACGGGAACGGCAATATTAAGTAAAGTAAATAGTCAGCCATTCCGACAGCAGGTTTCCTATATTTTTGGTGGTCAATATTTTTTCGCATAGTTCCAACTTCCAGCATCATGCTGGAATACTCATATTAAAGAAATATATGGTAGGTATATGATACCTATTATAATTTACTAAATAATGACTATAATCTGGTTCCTTATCACGTTCATTGGTCCGGTTATCCTGACCATCATCTTCATGATTCAAGGAATTAATTACGTTTAAAATCTAACTTTGTTTCTTTCTTACCATCTGCTGTTGGTGCACTTAATAAATTAATAAGCAAAGGATTGAAAGTTAACACTAGTATAATATCATCAATAATTATTATGTTAAATGAGGTTTTCTATACTTACATTTTTAGCTATTCTTGTGTTTCGAAGGTACTAAGTAAAATAATAGATTGTTATACAAGGGTTGGAAGGAATCAATTCCCATACGAGGTATCTAGACGCCCGAGCGCAGCGAGGGCGGATATAGTCCGAGTAGGAATTGATAACTTCCACCCGCGTTAAACACTCTACTTTTCATTTCGAATTCAAGGAAAGTAAACAAAAAAAAAAATTTTACAAAAATTCAAACATGCAAAAACGCAATAATACCTACAAAAAAAACTAAATTGTCAACAAGACAACCAAAGAGGTTGGAAGAAAGAGAAACTTTTTCTTTTTTTAAACGTCTTTGAATACTACATCATAGAGTACATAATCTAACATATAACATAATAACATTACAAAAATAAAATACAAATCCTTCCTCTTTATAATAATATGTACTTTTAGCCGAGTACCTAATAGTGTTCTGTGCTTATTAGTGTCGATGAAAAACAAGATTTTGAATTTCGGAACAGCTTACCTAATTATTACTCTTTTTTTATTTTAAATATGGAACGCGTACCGCCCCGTGCGCGGGCTATTTTCTGTTTTTTATACCTACACCACCCACACTCACAAGGCCGCACCTTTTTTTCTTATTTTAATTGATGTAAAAAGTTTCGTATCCCTACTAAGTACCCAAAGAGGTTGGAAGAAAGTCATTCTCTTTCCTAGAGAAACTTTTTCTTTCAACGTCTTTGCCAAATGTAGTTTTTTTTTTATTTATTCCCGCCCTAAGGCCGGAAGCAATTACTATGAGTCTTTCCCGACCGAGGGCGGGAATCACAGCCCTGAATCTCTCTGTGGTGGGAATCGTCGCTTCCGACCCGGTACTCAGATCAAACATACACTACTTTCCGAGTATGAGATATGAAAAATATTTTTTTTTACTTTTACTTAAGTTTTTACTGGATTTTTCTTTAAAATTATTATTAGATACAAGTAACGTAGCAGATACTTACTATTTCAAAGTTCCTGAACAAAATTGCGGTAAAACATAAGCTTCGATTCGGAAAAATCCATTTTATTTGGGAGGTCGATCCCTTAACGTGATAGGTGGCGTGAGGAAATCCACAGGTCCCAGAGTTAATTCTGAAACATGTCACAGCACCCGGTCCTTCGATGGGCTCACCACCTATCACGTCTAGGGGTCCAAAGAATATATTGGTGAAACATGGTTATTTCCAGAAATTATTCCATTTGAGTGATTCTTTTTTACGCGTATGTGTATGCAGGTGTATGTCACTGAGCTCCTAAAGGGCTGGACCGATTTTGGGGTTTTTTTTTATTTTCTTTTGAGTGTGCCCCTAGATTGTTCAGATTCACAATGGACCCTGTAGGTGGCGCCGCGATCAAGTTCTACCTACGTTCGGGCGGGATAATGTCTATTGCATTAGATAGTAATAATTAAAAGTACTTATTCACGTTTGATTGAATCTTACCGGAAAGGAGCCTTACTTCGTGCCTCCAACTTGCTTATTATTAAAATAACCAACAATAAAATAAGCATTTTATCGAGATGACTGTTGCTTACAGCGAAAAAACCTTGCTAAGAAATAACTGTTAAGCTCAACGTTGAGTGCACAACAGACAATATTATGTGTTGTTGAACCATGAAATCCTCATAGTCTGAAAAATCAAGCCTGTAATTGCAATTAACTTTCAGTTTAAAGACAATCAAAAAACTAAACTAAAAAATCTAAATCTTACTTAGTCTACCGTGGAATTAATACGAGTAATACTATAGGTAAAAAAAATTCTAACTTCTTCTGTATCACAAATTTAAAATTCAAAAACTTTTTTCCTCGAATTACGAAAAGTAAATGTACCTATTTTTTTATAAAACTTTTTTAAAATGTTATAGCTGCGTAATTTTGGTCATACTTCCTCATATGTAAGGCTAGAGCCAGAACTACTATTACGGATTAACGATGATAACTAAATAGAAATTTCTTGATAGAACTCAAACATGTAGAGTGCGTGAAACGCCTTCAACACTTGATTATCATTCATCAATCTATTTTCCCGGCAGTTTGCCATAATGCATCACAACACAAGTGAAAGTCATTGACACGTCATGTTGATCGACAACCTGTCATTATTTCGCTCGTCAACTGATTATGGGCGTTTAATGATGATTGTGTGCGATCGATTCCGGTGTATGTAGATTAAGGAGTTATTAAAGCAGGTGCAATTGTCCGCACGTGTTGAGTTTCGTACTCAACGGGTGCCTATGGGACCCACACCCAACAACATATAACACTAAAAAAATATATAGGTTCCGCATAAAAAATAAAGTTCTGGGATCTCCCCCGAATTAAATTCCTTGCCTAAAAATAAAAGGCCTTGGATAAATTGGACAACCTGGTCAAGTTTGTAGGTAGACGCTGAATTGACCACAATTTTGACTTTATAAACATATAGCAACCATCCAAAAAATAAAACAGCCTATATTAGTCAGAAATAAAATAATGTAGCTCCTACTACTAAAAGAGTGTTTAATATCAGTTCAATAATTCCAGAGATACTCTTAACATCCAACCACAATTTTACCTCTTTGTTTATTAACAAAGCGCTAACTACTACGAATAAGGAATAAAACTATTGTACAAATGGCTAACGTAGGTCGCCCGCTCAGGACCATCTGATAGATGGTACGTCACGGCCAATATCTAAGTATATAATAAATAACGGTTTAGTAAGAGAAGTCCCTAAGTTGTTTTATGATTTGATAAATTAATATAACTATAAAATGAAAATCGAAATATGTTTTTAAAGGTCTTATGGGATAATCTATTTAGTAAATGACCACTCGCAATAAAATGTCGATACAGTCAAATACCTAATTTCGGAACCAACGTTGTCAATACATTGTAGAACTGAGCATGTTAAAAAACAATAATTTAATTTCCAGATAACACTTGAAAAAATCTAACGAACTTATTTATTAATCATTTAGGCTGTAGACCTTTTTGCAACGAACTCAGACTGTTGGCAGCAATTATTTTTTGCCTTTGCCTGCTTGCCTTAGGCTCCCATTGGCATGCGCAAAAAATGGCAAACAAATAAATAGTTGTAGACGTTATAGTAGATATTATCTTCCTGTGATTGCTACCTTTCAGAGTTAAACATCTGAGATAAATATAGCTCTACTTAAACTTATGATATGGTACCTACTACTTCGAGTTACTTAATAATGCTCTACTGACTGTCATATTTTTTTCCCAGGAATCTATATCTATACTTCTATACTACTCGTATTACTATAATATTCATAAAGAGGAAAGATTTGTATTTTTGTATGTTTGTTACGAATAAACTCAAAAACTACTGGACCGACTTTAAAAATTATTTCATCAATGGAAAGCTAGAAGATCCCTGAGTAACATTGGCTATATTTTATTCCCGTATTCCCAAGGGAACGTTAACTACGCGGGTGAAACCGCGCAGAACCTCTAGTTCATTATATAGGTACTTTAATTGAGTATTAAGAGAGTATTATTGAAAAAATCGTTCCCTAGATTTAAATTCAAGTATATAATGCATGTTCAGATTGAGGTATTCAGGGGGTTTCCTCACGTTGCTTTCCTTCACCGTTGAGCTAGTCATAAATTACTTGCCAAGGTAAAATTTTGTAAAAAAAATATTCGTGTATGGCATAGCCTATAAAAAACTTGTTCCGGGACTAACTACTATTTTTGGAACATTATTAAAGACTGCGATGTCCTGTCTCGAATATAGTACTTAATATCCTAGACGATATTAACAAGGTACGGACTTCTTACATCTAGGTATAAATAGGTATATTGTTGGATTTTTAAACTCTACATAACTTACAAAGAAACCGATTTTCATACACAAACTCTGCTTAAGCCAAAGAGATTTAAATATAATAGGGCATAGAGGGGGCATTGGGAATATTTTCATACAAAACTTTGAAGCCTAAGCGTCATGTCCTTGTCATGTCAGTTAGTATGAACGCGAGCTGTCATTCGGTCGAAATTGTACTAGACTTATTCCCAAAGAGATTTAAATACACACACCGGCACAATTAGCGGAACAGAAAAAAAAGGGAGTATTTACGCATTTTTGCGTGTTACTGGCCGGCTAAACAAGCTTTTTTTAAATTTGGGTTTTAATTTAAAAATGGAATACTAAGCGACTGCCCTTTTTTTCATTCTTTTGTTTTAATTTTCATTGATTCATTTTTTCCACCGCTTGTCCGTTTTTAGAAGGTTCGTGAATTCCATTTGAAAAGCTTTGAATTGCAGTTTTTGAGGCTTTTGAGTTTTTTCGCATATTGATAATTTACGAGCATCTAATTATGCCTGATTTAACGCCATCAGAAATCATTAGGGCAGATCAAATGAGGAGAAATGGTCAAACCTACAGATCGATTGCCAGAAGCCTTCGTCGATCGTTATCAACGATTTATCGTAGCATCCAACGATACAGATTGACGAATGCTCTAGTGAGAAGGAGAGGACAAGGCCGGAAAAGGTGTACTTCAAGGAGGGATGACCGTTTTCTCCAACTTCAAGTCCGACGGAACACGAGACTAACGGCGGTGCAGGCTCGAAATTTACTGGAAGAGGTACGAGCAGTAAGGATGAGTGAGCGGACAGTTCGTAGAAGATTCGAAGAAGTGGGTATAGGCTCGTATGTGCCCGCCAAAGCCCCAAAACTTGAGAGACATCATCGCACAAACCGTCTACACTTTGGTCGTGAACATCGTGATTGGGACTTCGACGACTGGGGACAGGTTCTTTTTACTGATGAATGCAGAGTTATGTTAAATCAAATTGATGGAAGGCAGCGAGTATGGAGACGCAAAGGAGAACGGTATATCCAGTCTAATTTTGAAAATACAGTTGCATATGGCGGCGGTTCAATTATGGTCTGGGGAGGAATATGTTTAGGAGCTCGTACGGAGTTAGTAGTGGTCGATGGCGGGAATCTGAATGCTGATCGGTATATCAGGGAGATTTTAGAAGAACATGTTGTGCCATTTGCCCCCTTTATTGGTAACAACTTCATTCTAATGCAGGATAATGCTCGGGCTCACAGTGCTCGCACAGTACAGACATACCTAAACCATGTTGGTATAACGGTGATGGAGTGGCCAGCACGGTCCCCCGATATGAACCCTATAGAACACGTCTGGGACTTGCTAAAGAGGAGTGTAAAGTCAAGAATGCCCCCTCCCAATAATCTCAACGAGTTGCGAAACGCATTACTTGAAGAATGGCAGAGGTTGCCCCAAGAAACCATTGATAACATCATCCGCAGCATGCCCAGACGGATGGAAACCCTCATCAGAGCACGAGGAGGAAACACTCGATATTGAACAGTCATTGAAATTGTTGTTAAACTTTGGAAAATCTTGAATTTTCTGCTGTTTCTCTATAATTAAAAATCGAAGAAAAATGCATTTTGTTTAATTTAATTTTTATTTTTATAAAATTTTAAGTATGGTGTTACAAATGAATGTCAAAACATGTTAATTTAATTGTTGTTTCATTTTAAATAATATATTGTTTAAAAATTACATTCATTGTTCTAAATTCCCTCTTTTTTCTCCTTTTTTTTTCTGTTCCGCTAATTGTGCCGGTGTGTGTATAATACGGCATAGAGGGGGCATTGGGAATATTTTCATACAAAATTTTGAAGCCTAAGCGTCATGTCCATAACATGTCAGTTAGTATGAACGCGAGATGTCATTCGGTCGAAATTGTACTAGACTTATTCCACTTGGAATAACTTTTGACTTCAATTTTTCCTCGATTAGTCCCCTCTATGCCCTATTATATTTAAATCTCTTTGCTTATTCCACTTAGAATCACTTTTGACTTCAAATTTTCCTCGCTTTGTCCCCTCTATGCCCTATTATATTTAAATCTCTTTGGCTTAAGCACAAAGAAAGGGACAGGTTCATGCGACTCATGCTGTTGCATATCTTTCTGGCATCTTAAAGAGGAGGGATCTTTCTATGCGTCAATAAATGTCAATCCAACATCAGTTTCATATGTTTTGTCTCATAAATTTACACAGCTTGAGCATACCATTACCACCACGTCACTTGCATCATAATTGTCATTGACCTGGAGTGAAAGTAATATTAAGCGTTATCTATCTTTCTCGTATCCATTTTGGCGGGAGTCATGATGAAAGTGCTCTCCAAAACGGATGACAGTCGATACATCTTCCAATATGGAAACACTTATTTTTATCTGTGGTCATGAACTTGACAGTTGACAAAAGCTTAAAGGAGTTCGCATACGGAGTTATTTCCTTTATAAAGCCTGTTGATTCCAAAGAGATTAAAATATATTAAGGCATAGAGGGGACAAAGCCAGGAAAATTTGAAGTCAAAAGTTATTCCAAGTGGAATAAGTCTAGTACAATTTCGACCGAATGACAGCTCGCGTGTAACTGACATGACAAGGACATGACGCTTATAGGCTTCAAAATTTTGTATGAAAATATTCCCAATGCCCCCTCTATGCCATATTATATTTAAATCTCTTTGGTTGATTCCAAACATTGCTTTGAGATTTGGAATGCGATTATACTTACCCTGGTTCTTACAAGAGAATATGAAGCCTAATACAGGGTTTGAGTTTTCAATACCCTTTTAAAAATATATTAACTACCCGTCAAGTTATAAAGATCCAGATACAACAGGATTATCTGTTAGCTTTGTCCACCCGCGGGAGTCTGATACTAGCCACAGATTAGAACTTAAGTTTAAAATGCTTCTGTGAGATTTGATTCTATTGCCATATTTGGTCTAAATTATTCATCGTTTAATTAAGGCAAGGAAAACTTTTTAACATCTCGAAGCAACGCTCGGTCCATTAGAAGTAACTTCGCCGCCTGCTTGTTAAATTTTCTACACGGATGCGTATCTTAAATGGTCATGTAATGAGTTGTCACTTTAGGTAGCCATTACACAATCTGTCATTGAACTTGAATATCGAATTACAGACTGTCACTTCAATTTCGAAACGAAAGTTCCAAATTCAAATATGGGTTCGTTTAAAATGGCGCGCTCTTGCATCACCGGAGAAAGTACTGAACAATGAAATTAAGGTGGATTGATGGTTCTAATATGGGTTCTTTGTGCTATTGAGACGCGATTAGGCTTTTGTTGGAGCTAATAGGCATGGAGCATTGATATGAGGCGAATGAACGGAACTTGTTGGGCATAAGAAAAGCTCGTGCGATATCCCACGTTTTTTTGCGACAAGCTAGGACACTATGTTCATCGGTTAGCTATTGAATTTTTTATGTAAAAACAAAATTTAATAATTTCTCATCAAGGGATACTTCCTACAAACTACCTACATTCAAAATTCTGCTTCCTGAGCTCTGCGGTTGAAGCTGTGCGTTGATAGACCAAAGGTCAGTCGGGACATTTCTCTTTATGAGAAGTAGGTATGAACTAAAATTTACAAAGACCATTATAGCAGGTTATATTTTTTTAAAAAAGGCGATACTAACAAATCAAAAAGTAGGGTAAGTATTTAAAGTTCACTTATTCAAAGTCATTGCAGTGGTAGTCGCTTTGGCGTCAGCGAAGATTGGCAAAAGCGAAATTTTCATAAAAGCGATGAATCGCTTTTTTTTTATTCCATTTATGCATTCCATGGGAATTAAAAAAAGTTTAGATATAGGGTTTTTTTTTAAAGTTCATAAATCGAATGCTCCCGAAACCACAAACAACTTTATCGCATATCTATAGAAGCTAGAACTATCGTTGTTATTTTATTGTAAAACGTGTGTAAGTACCTTGTCGTAAATTCATTGTAAACTGACAGCAGGGCTAGAAATAATCATACATTGAAATGTTGTCTCGTAGAAGTCTCAGTAACGCCTCAACAACTTTCAACGTACTTGTAATAGCTAGGTTCTTACTTGTTTTTTTATTGTTAGCCGCCATAGCCAATGTACGCTTTTTATTGATCCATGGCAAAGTATTAACACCGTCAAGGAAATAATTCTAGAATAGTCATGTTGAGGGTGGCTTATAATTAGCTACTTATGCAATGATATTAAATAAGACAATACTTTTAATATGTATGTTATAAATTTCAAACAGAATTTCAAAAAAGCCAATTTTACAGACAAAGGGGTTGTTGGTTACTAAAAATTAACAGTATTTTTTTTAATGGAAACCCACTGTCTACATGCAGTAAGTACTTGTATTTTGCAAAACCAATCGCTGCGTTTCGTTGTCTCTGCATCGAGCGTTTAGTTTCATTCAAAGCCGGGCCGTGGGCGGACCGGCCGAGCCTGTCTACACCGCCACATTTTTCATCGCCTAACAACCGTTATACCATGTTGCCTTACATTTACATAAATATCTATAGGGCATAATTTAATTTCTTTATACGGGGTGGGAATCGAGGGACAGGGAACAACATGCTTTGCTGACTGCTTTGTGCATTAATAGAGTATATTTACCAATTTTTATTAAGAATACAAATTGTAGTGTTGATAAACACGCCATTTTGTTCCGCAATCCTCACTATCATACAAAGATATTAAAATATAATAAGGCATAGAGGGGACAAAGCGAGGAAAATTTGAAGTCAAAAGTTATTCCGAGTGGATTAAGTCTAGTACAATTTCGACCGAATGACAGCTCGCGTTCATACTAACTGACATGACAAGGACATGACGCTTAGGCTTCAAAGTTTTGTATGAAAATATTCCCAATGCCCCCTCTATGCCCTATTATATTTATATCTCTTTGCTATCATATTAAAGAAACGGTTCAACTCAAACATTTTTTTCAGCTGTGTGAAACTGGCAGCAAGTCCGATCCTAATCTTAGTTGACTCGCATAGTAACTCATTTCAATCCTATTCTTATTTAACACAAACGCATACAAACGCTTTTTAAATTCAGTTTCAGACACAAAACCAGATCAGAAATAAATTTTATTTCATATTGCAAGTCTTCATAACCTATAAATCTTTGATTTAAATTTTACGACTCCACTGGAATGCACTTTGCTCGACATTGCATCCTTCACTGGTCTCACATGAGACGCCTTTATACGAAAGTCATTACGCATTTTGAAGTTAACAATGCTAATTTCTAACCATGCAAAACAGGTAACCTTGTTCATTTACTCATCTCTGTCCGTTGGCGCGTAATAGTTGCAAAAAGCAATCAATTCTCGGCGTGGGAGGTATTGTTCAGACGCCATTGTTTAAGTTTTTTATCGTACATCTACTTGTTAAGAGTTTTATACTTACAACGTATTAATAATCTTATTATTATGTAACTAGTAAATATAGTGTTATTAAATTATCGCCGTTGGTGTGACGAAGGTCGCTCTATATCTTGATACAAAAATAACAAAGAGAAATTTGAATACTTAAGTTCTTCTTCTTTATTAATATAATATACCTACAATTGAATTTTTTTGGCATAATAACTATTTCTATATTGTTTCCTACATAATATATTAACGTGAAGTATAAATCTAGTAAGTAGATAAGTTATCTTCCGTCGTGTTAAGCACGAAAGGGAGTAAAGCAAATTATTCAATCTAATAAGCTCGTGACAAGATAATCAGATCACAAATCAGTCTAATAACTACATCTTATCTTAAACAAGTAAGTAAATCAGCTAATTAAATTCTAAATAAGTTTTCGACTTTCTAGAAGGCTCTATCAGTGTGTCGAATCTAGATTGGCTGAACCCACTCGCATAAAAGCTGAGATTTGATTTGAATAAAAGGGTGTGGCGACACCGGCAGCCATTTTAAATTTCACTTGTCATATGAAATGGCGGAGATATGACATTTCGCGAGAAAAGTCATAAACATCCAAAACGAATATGGCCTATTTAGGTCTAAACAGGGTGTTCAATAATATATACTCGTAATACTAGATTATACGTGAAAGTTTGTGAGTATGGATGTATGGATGTTTGTTGCTCTTTAACGCAAAAGTTACTAACTAAACGGATTTTGATTAAACTTTACAGTTATATAGCTTATACATCAAAATAACACATAGATAAGACTATATTTTATCCCTGTATTCGCACGGGATCGGGAACTTCGCAAGTGAAACCGAGGGGCGCTGCTAGTATTATAATGAGCATGTATGTCAACCCCCCTATGCCCCCTTACAAATATTTCTGAACCTGTGAATGTATTTAAAAATTTAAATTTCGCCCAATTTTTTGTTTTATAATTAGATTCCTTTCCTCAAATTATTGTTGTATTTTCTTGACACCCTGTATTTATATAAATATATTACGTACACAGACCATTACGTACTTGCTCAGTTAGAGATAAAAAGGTAGGCATTTATTTACGGAGTGTGTAAGTCAGAGATGTTTGTCAAACAATAACCATTTAAATATTTAATTTGCAACTCAGACAAGTAATAAATAATGACTTTCCGCCCACTGACTAGTACCTAACCTAATTACTAACAGAGAATTATTTTTAAAGTAAGTACATGTTTTCAATCTCGATAATATGTTAAATAGAGGTTATATTTTTGCATTATTCCTACATAAATGCTCTTGGTCATATACACTTACAATCGCAACTCAAAACTATTAATCCGGTGCCCATGATCTATCTTTATCATTTGGTATGGTAAGGAATATTCTACTGAATTATATTATTCATCATCGTTATCATTCATCACTGGGACTTATTAAATAATTATCTTATTAAAAAAATATTCTGAGTAACAAGTAAATGCGAAAGTTTGTTACCTCTTCACCGCTGAACCGCTGAAGTGATCTTGATTAAATATGGCATGGAGATAGCTGAATCTTTAGAAAGGAACGCGAAGTGGCTGATAAAATTAAGTTATTAAAATACGACACGTGAATGTTCACTGAGTCAGATATGTATCATAACATAACAGAATCGAAGAGTTACCCATCTGTGTGTCACGTTCGACATACTACAAGCCCCCGTTTGTTTACATCTACTCAGTAATATAATGATTATCATTATCACACACGTGTGGCACTTCACTTGACGTAATTGGTCGTGATGATACGATACAGACTTTATTAGGGTTGTATCGGTTTGCGGCCTAGATATCGTGTGAATGTATTAAGAAATCTACTTTTGATAATAAGTGTGAAAGTAAGTCTGATATCACGGGTACACGGCATTACCGATATTTATAAAATTTGGTAAGAGATAGCTTACATCTTTAGGAAAGACATAGACTGCTTTTAACACAAAGTCTTTATTAAAAGCAAATATATCTAAGTAAGTACTATAGTTGTGTAAAAAAATAAAGGAAGGAACCCGGGTACTCAGTTATCTTCATACCAAATTTCATCAAAATCCGTCCAGTATAGTTTTTGTGTGATGCGTGCAAACAGATGCAAATTTCAAAAATTGGTGTTTTAGTATCAGACACGGCCCCGTTCGAGTTTTGATAGAAGAACAAATAAATTTCTTTACAAATTAAAAATGTCCTCGAAAGAGGATGGAGGTCCAGAAGAAGTCTTCTGGATACTGTATTATATAACCATAATAATCTCCAGCAGTTCAAGAACTAGTATATCTGCTTATATCTAATTAGAAAACGTCTTACAATATTTTTTCCTTCCTCAATCGTAATTGTATTTGCTACTGGTCACACCATACAGGCTTGGCCAAATCTCCACTGCTTTAATTTCATACTTTAATTTGAAATTAAAAATAGAATGACATATTTTTTTAACAGAACAGCTTTCGCAGAATTTTATTTTCTTAAAATACTTGGACGTGTCTCGTATACAACTTCGACTCCCAGCTTCGACGCCAGAACCGGGAAACGATAGGAATCGTGGAATAACAAACGTTAATGTATTACGTAATGCATAATGGAAGCGTGCATACTGCTACTGCAATGTTGCATAAACAGCTTAACACTCATTTTATTTCAATTGTCTAAATGGGAATCGAAAGGTAAATTTATTTGTTATAAAAGTGAAATACAACCCTTCCCTTCCTTCACCATCGAGCTGCGATGTAATCGCTTACTAATACTTGTTTAGGTAGTATATATAAAGAAACGATTAGTGCTATTAAATATTACTGATGTCACGACAGTTCTATTTTGATTAAATTCAAATACCACGCAGACAGTTGCTGCGAAATCATCACAATCAATAACTTAAGTAGATGGTATTTAAAATCTAAGCTTTTGTTTTTTCCCACAATCTAATGAAACACAACTATTTATTATTAAAAAAACAGTTACTCTAAAAGCAGCACAAATACCAAAATCAATAATAGAAGAAAGGAAGTAGAGATCAATTACCTATCAACAACTATTAACCAATTATCGATTAATAGGTACTACGCAATGTAACCATGTTTAAAAAAAACTGTTTATTTCGTAAAAATAGCATGCATTTTACAAAACTTAACTACTAATATTAAATAAAAAAAAATGATTTAAGGAGTCTACGTTATTTATACAATTTAATTATTTATTTCTTTTAGTTTAAAGTACTCTGTTGCGATTCCACTCTCTCAGTAAGGGAATAAAACTGCAAATTCCCGGAACCTTAGCCCGGAAGAATCGCGTGCAAGGCTCGCCCATAATTAGCCGGTCCCGAGTTCAAGTTCAATGACATATCGATTCGATTGCCGCGCCCGGCGCCGCTCCCATCCGATCCCAAATTGATCGGGACTCGGAATTGACATTGGGAAATGAAACTGGCGCCATAATCTTGAAATTAGAACGATATTTTTTTAAACATTCATGGAAAGATCGTTATGTTGGTCAATTATTACTTTAATTCACAATTACGTCTATATGCTACAAATAAGTTTTAAATGTTCCTGTTTTACCATAATGTAGAGGGCGCTGAAATTATTTAATATATGCCTGCGACATTCCGGAGACGAAGACAAGTCTAGCGACGCCTTGCACTTCAGAATCCCTCACATGTTATAGGAAATTTGACAATACATTATGCTATTTATCTTGAAAAATGTTACCTCAACTTTTATTCAACTTTCATTCCCATTACTAAGACAAATCAAAACCTTACTTATTCAAATCTATCAAACCGATTAGACTACAGGCTAAGCAAAAGACTCATTTAGGTACATACACCTGAAATCATTACCTTCCTTCTGATTCATTCCGTCGTTCTTTCCTCATCGATGTTGTTCAAAACATTTCAAGTCAAACATATCAAACACTTCCGACGTAAATACTTCTACAAGTGTAAAATCACGCCAAATTAAACTTGTTGTGTTTAGATAAAACCGCAAATAGATCTCGTCTGGTTCTGAACATTCAGCACTGAAAACCCTGTTATGGGGAGCGTTGACCTGGCGAATAAATAGATGCGAATGAACTCGTGTATGGTCGGCTTTATTATTAATTTGTTTACTTTTTTGTGACATAAGCAGGGACAACGGGACCTTATTACTAGACCTCCACTGTCAGTCTGTCCGTCAGTGGGCAGTATCTCATGATACCGTGATACAGATAGGTACAGTACGGTCTTATTAATAAATTCCGACTAGAGAAAGATTGACTTTACTCCAAGTATTAACTCACTACTAACCAATTTCAGTATTAATAAACACAGAGTAAGCAAGGAGTAACCTAATCCATGCCTACTCCCGAAATAAAAGTTACGCCTTGGTGTCACCTAGTTTAAGCAGGGATTAGCCATGGTTTAGGTTTTATGCTAACCTAAAAGTTACTTTGACATTCATCGATGACGGAAGGATGACGGTAAGGCGATGGGATCAAAGAGATTTAAATATTATTATATTTTAATCTCTTTGCTACTCACTAACCACAAATACGGATGTCAGATAGTCAGCTGTCACTTGTGAAACACATTTTTTTAGGGTTCCATACCCAAAGGGTAAAATTGGGACCCTATTACTAAGACTTCGCTGTCTGTCCGTCACCAGTCTGTATCTCAAGAACCGCGATAGCTAGACAGTTGACATTTTCACAGATTATGTATTTCTGTTGCCGTTATAACAACAAATACTAAAAAACAGAATAAATTAAGGAGGGATCCCATACAACCAACGTTATTTTTTTGTTGTTTTTATAGGTAATGGTACGAAACCCTTCGTACCATTACCGACTCGCACTTGGCCGGATTTCTTCCATTTTGGAAAAGTTCTTATCTCTCTTTTTACTTTTAAATTCATCAGTATTGCCACATTTCAGACGTAATCTAAGTGTAAGCTAGGTTTAAGGAATGTATAGTTAGTCCGAGGATACTCCGTGTTTATTAATGACATAAAAAAAACTGAGGTAATACTTGGTTACTCAGGGATTAACTACTTCTAGCGTAACCTCTGATCATCCTAGGAATAGGCCATTTTTAAGACCGTTAAAATTTTAACAGAATGTGTATTACCTACTAGTGCGACCTCTAGTGCGACTTGATATAAAAAAGTTTAAAAAATAAAGGTAGTTACAATACATACAAAAAGCGTATTTTATTTTATTCTACGGTGTGGTATGTACGGAAACCTCGTGTGCGAGTTGCACTTGAACAGTTTTTAGATCCAAATTTAAGCATTGACTACAGTTTATACAGCCTCATCTGAATTACCCAATTACCCAGATTTAAACGAAACTGGACGCGGTAATGGAAAAGCAAAGTACGAACGAAAACTCCAACAATTGCCAAGTTCAAGGATTTCAATTCCCGAAACAATGGAACGCCATGAACATGAACGGATAACAAAAGGAGGCCTCAGATTTTATATACACTTAGGTTAGGAAATTACAGGCTTATGAGACAAAACTAGAGTTGCGTGTTTATGACAAGAGAAATACTTATTATGGAAATAAATTAACTGTCAGCCTGTTCTCTCAGTCACAGAATAATATTGCTTAGCTCTATAGGTAATGCCTGACTTCGAGTCAAGAGGTCGCGGGTTTGATTCCTGCCCAACATTTGTGTGCAAGGACATAATTGATGTTCTTGCTCGTCTGCACTTCTCGACGATATGTAGTTTAATATACCCAGGTTTTGCGTGGTTTGGGTTGCGTGTTTGGTTATTTTACATTAAATATATTATCTAGTATTTTACTAGTTACAACCAAAAACATCAAGCTTTGTTACTTAAATAGGTGGTCAGCTCAGGAAACCACCATGAAGAAAAGAGTTAAAAACATATTATATCTTGACAAATAAATCATTGTTTCTGATGTAATTGTTTATCTGCTGATTTCATAACATACCACGACGTAGCGCATCGTTACGACACCTTCGTATTCTTAAATTGAACTATCCGTACAAGTTATACACTATAGATATTGTGTGCCACTAACAACATTAATTACATAAATCAAATTTCGCATTTAGTGTTGACCAAAAAAATAAACATTACTAACCCTCCATCACATAAAAATGAAATATTGTTATTATATCGTACGCGGTCCTTAATGATGTTAAACAAAATTACTGTTAAGTATTCGTTTCCCACGCAACTCAATCGTAAAATTATTTCAATGCCATTTAAATTTCTATGTCCACGGTGAATAATAGTTAGTAAAGAATAAGTATAAAATATGAGTGAACAATTAATTTAACAGTTAATAATGAACAAAAAACGTATTTTTTAAACATGGCTTCGTTACCGTAGCTATTTTGACGTATGTCCTGGAACCTGACAAACTATTAGATTCAACAAAATTATAATATTATGTTGGTCTCATTGTTACACAAAGCAAGGGATTAAATAATCTATACTAATATTATAAAGAGGAAATATTTGTATTTTTGTATGTTTGTCAATTCATCAAAAACTCTTTCACCAATGGAAAGCTAGGAGATCCCTGAGTAACCTAGACTAATATTTTATTCCCGTATTCCCGGAACTGGTGAAACCGCTAGTATTTTATATATTTACTGTGTCAGTACCCAAGAAGCTGACTGTATTCCTCTTCTGTCCTTATATTTTGCCCAAAAAAATACTCATCCAGCATTTCTCTCATACTGAAAATCAAAAGGTGCTTGCGTTTACTTTTCCCCAGAGCAATCTATGCGGTGTAAGTCGAGGGGTGCTTAGCAATAAATCAATCGAACAGCGCTAAACTAATCCCGTCTTTGTGTTGTTTTCATTTAGTTTGAGAGGGTGTGTTTAATTGAGTTTCGTATTATACTTTCACATCGTGGATGTTGGTTTTAGTTTTTTATTTTATTATATTTTATCGTAAAATAGGCCACATTATGTAAGTCTGCGGTAGGTACGAAATTCCTTTCTGATCTTCTTCTCCAGAAGGCGTATTCACGGAGACTCGATACCGTTTCCATTCGATTCAGATCGAGTGAAAAATTTTCCGAAGTCGAATCTATCGACTTCGGAAACTTTATTCAAGGCGTTTTTGACAGCCACGGAAAATTTTCCGAATCCTTATGTCACATATGACATTAGTTTTCGATACCAACATCAGCCCATCTCGAAAGTGTTCGACAGATTTTCCGATATCGAATATCGAAGCTCCCTGAATACGCCTACAGAATCGGGTTTCGTCTTCCACCGAATGTGGCTCACTTATATTAAAAATCTCAAAATACTCGTTTTTGGTGCTTAGATATATAACTAAGTAACTAAGAATATTATTAGGTATAATCATAAAAGGTACATATTAATTTGTAATATTAACATGTCGTTTTTTTATATCCCCTTAACCTCAGTTAAGGGTCAGGTACTCTTTTGGGATGGATCCATCGATCGACTAAGACTTACAAGTGTGAATATGTAACTGAACTAAAATAAAAATAAAAAAATTGTAAAATACTTAGACCCATAAATTTTGTAAGTAGTAAGTAAAAACTCTTTATTGTACCTACACTAATAAATAATAATAAAAATGAGACAAATTATATCAACAACAAAAAAGAGTAGAATAGGCGGTCTTATCGACTTAAAAAGACCACCTTAGTTTAGCGGTAATAAAAGTTAAAATAGTATTTATTCGAAGAAAGCCCAATTTTCTCACTGATTTACGACGCAGACCAACAGACTATTAGTCCAACTACTTATTACATTAGCAGTAAACATTTCGTTTTAGCGGAAATGTACCTCGACGCCAAGGTTGGCAACGTATCGACCGCGGCCGACCTATCCCAAACTGCAAGCACAGTTAGGGATGTTAAGTCAAAATTTTGTCTAACAAAAACATAGAGCTCTAAAGAGTAAAAAACTGACTTCAAAGAAGAACACTAAAAAAAACAGTCGACTTAGACTCTTCCTTTTTTGAAGTCGGTTAAAAAAAATCATCGAAATCGGTTGGCGTGATATTGAGTTATTCGTCCATTTGTCGCAAACATCAGAACTAGACTAGAGTACAAGACGAAATTAATATGAGACCAATCTGGAAGCACCAGCTTTCAAATAAAAAAAGAATCATCCAAATCGGTTCATCCATTAGAATATTCTGAGGTAACAAACATATAAATCATTGGAAAATTTTGTTAAATAAAAAAAACTGACTTCAATCTTCAACTTATATGGTTTTCTCATGGATGCCGGTGTCAGAACTGGGATGGGAACTATAATGGGATCAATCTGGAAGCACCAGCTTTTAACTAAAAAAAAAATCATTCAAATCGGTTTACCCACTCGAAAGTTCTGAGGTAACAAACATAAAAAAATATATAAAAAAAATACAGACGAATTGATAACCTCCTCCTTTTTGAAGTCGGTTGAAAAAGATCTATCAATCAATTAATCATGTACCACCATCCATATTATTATGTCATGTGAATAAAATCCCGAACAGTGATAGCCCAGCGGTTGGAATCGCTCGGGATCAAATCCTGGCATGTATCAAGTTTTTTTTTCTTACGTACCTACATAATATTTATCACTAGCTCGACGGTGAAGGCAAACATTGTGAGGTAACCTAAATTAATTCTGAGGCTTGAACATACCCGACCCGGCGATGGGCTCACCGCTTATCACGTTAAGGGGTCCAAAGATAAAAGTAGGTGTTTCCTAAAATTGAATACCTCTGCCTACCTCCTCGGGGATAAAAGGCGTGAGATTATTATTTAGTTCTATCAAAAACATCGTAAAGCGGTTTTAATCATAAACTGTCTCGGCGTTAATAAAGCACCATTTTTTTGCGTGTCGCGACGAGATTAATGTCTCAAAAAAGAAAACTAGTCATCAACCACGAATTTTTCTCAGAATCGCATTAAACATCAACCGTACAATCACGAGATGACACTTAACAGTTACAAATTGCATTCCGCTGCATTTTTAACCTTAACACTCGCACATAAGTGTACCCTAAATTTACGAAATTGCAAAATAAAGTGGGCTCAATTACATTTCAGTTTTTTTTAACAACGAACTCCCTGATCGTTGGCGGGAATAATTTTTTGAATTTCGAAGCCGAGTTAACGCTTGCCCGGGCTAGCAATAAAACTGCTTGTAAAAGTTTTTATCAGTTATAAATTAACTTTAAGTGCGGGTTATGTCATGTCTTAATAATGTTATTGCTCGATTTTTAACAAATCGATGATTTATTTTAACGTTTTTGGTGATTCAAGTGTTCTTGTTTAACACAACCTAATCTTTTAAAAAACAAAATACAGCACAGCTTATTTGTACATCAAATCAAAATGTCAAACAAATCATCTATTTTAACAAAAACATAAAGCAAACACCCTGAAATCTGTTTTAACCTTTTTTTAACAAAACCCTGCCAGCCCTGCGTACTATCTTTCCACACCCTTGATAATAAAAATCACCCCTGTTCTATTGCACAAGACGTCTGTTCCGTTCTGGCTGTTGTTAAGCGCGTTATCAACCAACCCGCATGTGCTATTTCACGGTGCCACACAAAAACGATGACAAACGATAACCTGTTTTACTTTGTTCTAAAACTAAGTAGGTAAGTATTTTTTTATCTATAGGTATATTTTAGTTATTTTTCTGGGTGTTTAATATCTATTTATCGAAGTTTGTCGGTAGTTTAGTACCTATAATACAGGTTCTGCCTAGTTTGGGCCTAAATTACTACGTCTGTTTTTTTTTTCTTTTTTAGTACCTTTGTATTATATTATTAAAACCACTTGATTCGGCAGTATTATGTTATTACATAGGCGAATTAACACGTCAAGTTACGTCACTTAAAACAAAATTTTTCATTGAACACCAAAATTTACAAAATTCTGCATGTCAACGCAAGCACTGCAGTGATATTACGCAAACGGTAATAAAATCTGAACATTTTGGCGTTTCGCCAAGGTAAGCTAAATATTTGCTTTCCACGCTTAACTTGAACCCCAGTCCCCAACCCAAGCTTACCCTGCGCTGCAAGTTTTTTAAACACGGAGGCAGAAAATTTAGAGGTCTTTTTATAGTGGCGTCCCATTGTAATATACAAAAGCTATGATAAAAGACCTCCCTGTCTAGACGACGTCTGCGGTTTCACGCATGCGTACAGCAGTGTTTAACGCAAATTCAATTATCAATGCAAATTATTTCCTATATAAGGCGACCACAGAGTAATAAGAGAGAATTACCTATTTTCGAAAACATTGTAGCATTCGTATACAACTACAATATTACTGGAAGTTGGGAAAATCTCTACGTAGTATAAAACAAAATCTCTTTCAACATCTGCCTAGCTGTATGTCCGCTAATTCCTCCTCAACCACCCAACGAATTATGATGCGGTTTTCGCTAATTAGTAGAAAGAGCGATAAACGAAAGGTATATCATACCTAAACCGAAGCGATTTCGTTTATATATATATATATATATATTAAAATTTGATTTGATAGAGCGTTGATCTGGCTGACTGACCGATCAACGCACAGTTGAAACTGCTGCTGGGTCTAAAATCATGACATTTTGCACTAAGGTTCTTTAAATAACGTAAGTGAATACTAGAAAGGATTTTTCTAAATTCTCAAGGGAACGGGAAAAACAAATTTAACGCTGGCAACGCCGCTCTGGTAACCGCTATAGTAAATTATAAAACTATACATCATCAACACGCATGACTGTCTGTATTTGATGATTCTTGTAGTTACTAAACTACGTCATACCGTGTGAATCTGGCATAACAGGCGCAACACATATGCCAGTTAAAAAAAACACATAAGTAGCCGTTCTTCTAATGCAGTGCTCATTGGTGCGTGCCGGACAGAGGATTTCACACTTGGTCGGATGACTAAACTTGAACAGCAGATAAGCACAGTATAAACAGCTTATCTAATACCTAGAACGATATGAGGTTTCTACATCCCACTCATATATAAAATTATCTTCGGTCAATAGAAGAAAATTCAATTAGGTATTATGTGTTAAAATGTGGCTGTATGACTACAGTTCCTTTGTCTCAGAAACCTAAGATATTTTCTGCCGCCATAAAATATTTTGTGTCGTCTCTTTCCGCAAACAGAATATTAAACTTGACAAAGAGAGGAATATGTCGAGAAACAGCCAGACAGTTAGTTTTAGCAATGTTTGTGGTCTCAGCAGTGTTTTATGATGACGTAGAGTGTATGATGTATGTCGTAGCAAAATACCGCGTGGTCATAAATCGTAGCGGGATGTGGGAGGTACAGCTTTTCCGTATACAACCTAACATAATACACCTACGTAATAACAAATTTTTAATTGCACATGATATTTTTTTTAAAAATAAAACATATAAATGCACTTCGTAGCACGTACGTTTTGTTTACTTGTTCGGAAGCGATTAAGTTGAGAGATGTTAATCATCGTTGGTAGGTAAGCAGTAACATTTTGCAAGCTTTTGTTAGTTAATATTCTGTGAGTTTGCCACAGGTCTATAAGTACAAAATATCATTGAGTGAAACCCACATTAATGTAAAGAAGACTTGTAGGTAGGTAAGTTCAGTATGTATGGTGAACAAATTACTTACAAGTTACATATGTTGTAACTAAATTTAACACTTGTAATAACATAATTTTAAACTTTAAACCGCATTTTAGATTAAGTACCTATACAACTTTGAAAACTGTTTGATCCTAATTGACAAGTGGTCTACGTGAAGGCTTGATTACAAGAAAATGCGACTGCATTCTTGGCAATTTAATACAATTATGTAATGTCGCGAGATTTCCCAGTTCAGCTACGTAGTGGCTCATTTATTTAATTCAAATTGCAAACATACAAACGATCTTCTATAAATCACTGCTTTATGGTTGGTAATATAACGAAGAAACCGATAACCGAAAATGCGGCAAAAAGGTATCTATACTATTCCCGAGTGAATAATAAAAGTTATTAAAAACAAAGTATTTGACAATAATTGAAATCTCATTGTTTTTTTTCAAATTCCTACAGTGACGATAACGGGGGAACAATATAAAATAAGAAATGTCTCAGATAACATGTAATGAAAACATGTGATCTGAGGCTGTCTTATTTACTTCCCGAGGTGTGTAAGTATACTTTTTTTATATCGACGGAGACGGAAAGCGGCAACTAACGAAGTTGGCCGCAGCGGGCCGAAATTTTCCGCTTTCCGCCCGGAGATATGATAAAAATGTTTTCCTCGCCGGCTAGTTCGCTATATACAATGCACCTAACGCTATGAAAGAACAGGACAATTAGATAAGTAGAGCCTACCTATAGATATTTGAAAGGCAAGTTGCAAACCGCATTCAGATCTGTCATTCGTTTCATTACATTAACATAGGTCAGCACTGTGAACCGCACAAAATCGATTGCGTAAATCTAAATGATCTGGGCACAGATCACTATCAAATACCGTTTGTTTCGTGAGTATCGCAATTAGAGGGTTAGTTGTCGTTACATAGGTATGGTTATTTTATTTTTTGCGTTACCATTACGATAAGTTAAACGTTAACTCCCACAGAAGCGGGAAAAACGGGAAAGCAGTCGCGATCGTATGAGATTGTATGAAACCTTTGCTTTTCCGCCTCTTTGAATTAGTTGTGGAAACGTTACAATGGCTTTATTTTGAATTTTTTTCGTTCCTTTTTGTTATTTTTTAGATTATTCGGCAAAGGTCCTTGTGCCACGTGCAACTTATTTTATTATTGTATGACATGACCAACTTCCTTAGGTGTTTATTATTTTTATTGATTAAAATAGACCCAAAAATTGAGAGAGTTATTTATTACACTCATCCAAAACGGAGTTTAAAGTTGAAACAGATTTGCTTTTAGGCATTAAGTTCGCCATGTGTACATTTTCTTGGTACATACCTAATATAATAATAATATAATATAATCTCACGCCTTTTATCCCCGAGGGGGTAGGCAGAGGTATCCCATTACTGGATATACCCACATTTCACGAGATATATTGGACCCCTAAACGTGATAGGTGGTGAGCCCATCGCCGGTACATACCTACATGAAGTTAAATAATTAAATAAAATTTGTCGATTTGTAACTTGTAACATTACTACTAGTAACATTACTAATACTATCAAGAAAGTCTGCATCGTTTTATTTTCCATTGTTTAACTATAATTCCCATTTGTGTAATGTTTTGTAACAACGCTGTCAATATCGGTTTACAGAACGACTAGACAACTCGCATCATGACATTGAGACTGAAGACTAATTTATTTTAATGTCCTCTTTACGATATCACGGCGAAACTGTGTCAACATGTCAGCATCGGACACGGCATTAGCTGTCCTCCGACTCATGCGCACCTCTCCCATAAAGTTGATACGTTGTTGCGACAGCGGGACAATGCTATAGTTGTCATTGTAACCTACTCGTGAATCAATATATAACTGTCCCAGATGGTTCCTTCGGAGATGTTTTTTATATCTGTACTTACCTAAATATTTAAAAAATATCACCTCTTTTATCCCCGAGTGGTTGGGCAGAGGTATTCCATTTCTGAAAATAAGTTTAACACTTATACATACAATAACTTTTCACGAGAATATTCGACCCCTAAACGTGATAGGTGGTGAACGGTAAACGGACCGCGTCTGTTACACATTCCTCAGAATTAATTCTGAGACCTGCGGGTTTCGTAAATATTAAAATTAAATATTGCAAATTAATGTTACGAGAACATGTTTTATGTGCAAGGTCCCGCTACACGCAAGCATGTTGACGTTGACAACCCTATCCGAGACAACTTACTGATATCGCAATATAGCCGCAAACCGCTGGCGCCGGCCTATCGTCTGACATACATAGATCTTTACCTTTAATTAAAATACGTAAGTAATGCCCGTTACGTTGCGTATATATTGTATCCAGAGACCTAGTATTCGAGACGATCCATTCATAGAGTGGTTACCTTGAGATCTTTTGATAGATGTCATTTTTGGTACATAAGCGCATAACCGTTTCGAAGGTTTTCCCAACGAAGCGACTCGAAGGAGGATACTGAAAACCAGCATTGATGCTGAGGATCCTTCCTTTTCATCTGGGTTTCTATTTAATGTACTCTTAGATGAAGTTATAATTACAACATAATCTGTATCATTATGTACACATGGGTGAATAAAGTGCTTTATTATTATTATTATTTACATCTCGAATGTTTAGTAGTAGCTAGTTGCTCTCTGGACAGTAGGTACCTACCGTAACTAGGCTTCTATGCGCCCAGTGCGAACTTCAATAATTGTGCCCTTAAAAATATTTATTCTTACCCGGCTCTGACAATAAACCATTGTTATACTTATTCAGTTAGTATTTATAGAAATCCCTTAAAACAATTGACTTTAATCATTTTACTCTGTGACTTGTTTCCATATTGGGGTAAATTTTCAAATGTACTTTTTTAGGCGTCCTATACCCTTTATAGAGAAACTATCATTCAAAACGTACTAAACACATGCTTTGTTGAAAATATACCTTGTAGCTTAACAATTTACATATATCAATTAGAATTAATATTAAAAACTTAAAAGAAATTTCACGGTTAATAATCCGACTTGTATGGCGGCCTACCCCTGGGAGGCTTGTCCCACTTTAAATTGCGCTCAGAAAACGACTCACTGTAACTCGAAATTTTAACGTATCTTTTATCAAAATATCTCATTTTAAAGATATTTACTCCATTTCATATTCAAAATCACAAAAACTTTACTAACTATTAAATAAAAAAACTAAGAAGCTAATATGTTTTTGTCCCGCGTAAAACTGCTCTTTTGATGCTCGTATTTGACTACTTGTTCCATATTAGTCAGCGATTTCACGCCAAATTTTTGTATCGTACCACCAAAGCGTTTGTCGGACCCCAACTTGTGTGTGGAGAGGATGGCGAATACGCAGGTTTTTACATGTTCCCGAGGAATACCTCGGGAAAAAAATATTTTTCCTGAAATCTGTTTTGGTCACCGTGAGCTGCCAGTTCGGTGGCATGTTTTAGTTAATGAACAGAGTGATGTATTGTATCGTCAAGTTAGTATGTTGTGGATAATTACCTCGATATTACGACCTGCCAATATCTTCTAAATTAATTAGGTAGTTGATTAGTTATCATGAAAAAAAACATTTGGTCGTCATTTCGGTGGCGTCATTGCGGTGGCGCAGTCGCCACCGTAATGATGAATGCCTGTATTATCGATACTATTGCTAAAAATATATTCAGACATAGTACTTGTTTTTCACATATTATTACTGTGTTGTAAGTATTTTACCGTGATAATAGCATAATAGTAAAATTAACGTACTGTCTAGGTATAACTGTGTAACCCTATAAGGCTATATACATTAAAGAAATAAATAATGTTAGTAATGTTTTGGGTACCAGACAACTTCATTAATACAAAATAACACATGTGTGTACTTAATATCGCTTTTTCATTTGAAATATTTAAGAAAACGTCATTACGGTGGCGCGAAATTTTTAAAAAAAATATTTCTCGGAAAGTACTGTGTTTCCAAGGGCGCCTCCCAAATTATTAGATTTACAGTGTCTTAATCTATAATCTAAAGTATTTAGTTTAAGTGAAATATGAGAAAAAAAAATTGCCACCGCAATGACGTAAAAAAAGCCGGTTTGAAAATTTACCCATTGCTAGTAAGAGAGATCTAACCAAAAATCAACAGGTATATTTTGATTCCAAATCGTTCGCCCATCCCTCTAAACGTCTCCATGACAATCGCAATATGAATTATAGAATACAACATTCAAGATGCCGGGAAATTGAAATCAAACGTGCCAGACGCTCGGACGTCTAGACAGGTCTCAAATTAAGAACTCTCTACCCTCTCTGACTCCCTGACACTAGACGTAGAGTTTTAAGGGTTGAAGACGTTTGAATGCCAGGTTTTTAGGGCTCTAACGGCCCTAACGACTTCAACCCCTATTGACATTGCGGGATTTGCGGGTCATAACATTATATATATAATCTCACGCCTTTTTTATCCACCCACATTTCACGAGATATATTGGACCCCTACACGTGATAGGTGGTGAGCCCAATCGCCGGACCGGGTCTGTTGACACATGTCTCAGAATTAATTCTGAGACCTGCGGGTTTCCTCACGATGTTTTCCTTCACCGTCGAGCTAGTGATAAATAAAATCAGTTTCTTTAATTCGTTAATTTCAATAAAATATGTATTGCGTAGCGTCCCTTAGCTTTCTTTCTGAAATAATTACAGAGCGTTTTCGAATTTTCAGGTTCGGTTCAGTAGTTCCAGAGATAAATTCCTATTACACAGTTTCTGAGGCAGATGTAACAGCCAGCACTATGGTCCCGCGATGGGCCCACCGCCTGTCACGCTTAGGAGTCAAAAATACAATGCTGCAATGTGGGTATTTCCAGAAACGGAATACTATCCCGACCTCCTTGGGGATATGGTGTAAATATATTTTTTGTATGTGCAGTTAGTGTCTGCGACACATGTAAAAATACGAAGGTTATGTCCGTCAGTAATATAATTATTCTTATCAAATATGTAACCCTTCGTTGTGTTAAACTCAAAGTACCTAGTTATTGTACCTACATTACATGCAACCCAACTAACAATAATAAAATAGGTGCAGCTGCTAAAAGCAGCCAGAATGACTAATGGCACTCCAGAGCCCTTGATTGAAACAATAGTTTTGAATATTTCGCAATTGAATCATCGAGAGAAGGGAGTAGCCTTAACAATTCAATTGACAACTCTATAATACGCTAGTACTATTTATTATACTGTGACTCTAACATTGGCGTTAGGTAAAATGCTATTCTATAAAACAACTAGCTGGTCGAGCGGCGTTACCGGCGATCCTGTTTATTCCCGTTCTCGTTGGAATTTTCATAAATCCCTTATTAGTGCTCACTTAGGTCGCTAGTACTATTTATCATACTTTGCTTAGGTAGATCATATAAGGGGCCTTATTCGCGCTTTTTTTTAGTTGACCCTGCTGTTTCGTCAGTGTGTTCATCGATCAGTAACTCATCCAATTAGCAAGTCGGTTTATTATTTTATACAAATAGATACTTATACAAGAAAAAGCAATAGGTACTTATATGGCCACAAACTGTTGGCGCCGGGAAATAATCGAAATGAGGTTATCTATTTGGACCTTCCTTTCTTCGTTTGATTCCCGTCCAATGTATACAATAGTTACAAAAAATAAGTACTTATTAGGTAAAGTACCTAAGTAGAATTAGTACCTCATCATCTTCAACCCGTAACAGCCCACTGCTGAGCTAAGGGTCTTTACTCATGCATGAGCAAGTATGGGATATAATCTCCCACGCAAACCCGCTGCGGATTGGGTTGGGAGATGGTGTTAGGCTAATGGATACAATTTTCGGAATTTTTAAGGGTATCTGACATGGCTTAACGACTTCCATAGTGCGTAAACACAACGAAAACCTAGACCAACCCTTTAACGTGCCTTCCGAAACACGGAGGCGCTCGTAATAAAAGCCACCCATTGTGCGGTGTGTGATAGGCGGTAGGGCTAAGCGTGCTGTTTTTTTTTCTTTTATATAAATTTTAATATTGAGAAACTTGCAAGTACATAGGTAATATACCTAGTAAAAAAGTTTGGATCTTCGGTATTTAATACAACATTTATTATTATTATTCACTGACTAAACAAACTAGTTCAATTAGTTCCTATTACCTACATAACATACATAAAAAGAAATATTTATGCGCCTACAATCTAGTATATTGTTGCTTTGCACATTAAAGGGAATAATAATAATAATAAAAATTTATTTAAAAAGCAAAAAGCAAAGCAATAATAAATTTATTGAAAATTTATTAGCAGGTGTTTAGAGTCGTCATGTTATAAATAAACTATTTAAAAAAAACTAATTCCTAAGGCCTTCTGGCTACCTTCTGGTCAAAAATATGACACCTTCCATAGTCCTCGTCCAAGACGGCGCCAACTGTCGAATTTCAAATTAAGAACATCCGGTGGAACGGATGCGTTCAAAGGAAGCGCACTTCATTAAATTCGAATCTCGTATTATTTTATTCAACAGCAAAACTTATTTCCCAAAGTTTCAAGTATGGAATCAAGGTGTTTTAATTATTTTCACACTTCGCACCCCGGTCAGGCGATGGATTGAATCACCACCTGCCAGCTCTAAGGTTCCGAAATATACATTCCTGAAAACACTGGGTATTTTAGGAATGGAATACGTTTGCCAACCTCTTCGGGGATAAGGGTAGACCGTATTCAAATTGAATAAAGGTAAGGCGAAGAGAAGCTAAATATGTTCATCCTGAAAATTACGAGAGTACGGTTTTGACTACAGAAGAATTTAATTATTACCTGTTACACGCGTGTAACAAAATCAGTTTACAAAGCGCCTTATCTCATTAAATTATTTCTCAACTATGATAAGCATATAGGTATAACCTACAAAACACATCTAAAGTAGGCACGTACCTACTTACCTATAAAACGTTACATACAATTAAAACCAGAGTGAAGACGGCAGTTCAAAGTCCAAACTCCACACGATCTAAATGTCAGTGTATACAAGCATTCGCGGAAACAACTGTTTTATTCAAGAAAATAATGTTTACAGTTGTCTGATGATGAGTCATCGAAATAAAGTGACCTTCTTAGCACGGCTTGCGGAGTCTGCCACTTTTTACTAGTACAACTAGTAGATACAAGCGTAAACATAGTTCGGAATAACCCTCTAACCGTGCACGCACAAAATAAAACACCTTTTGTTCCTAATTATGACTATAATCAACTACTAATGTGATAAAATTTTAAATGTTTGAAGATTTTCACATTGTGTGTGCTTTCATTTTTTTTTATTTCATGAAAAATTAGAGATTTTCCAACAAGATGTTATATTTCTATCATTGATCAATTAAGTTAAACTACAATATCAATAAAATATTTACTAGGTACTTACCTACAAAGTTTTTATTACTAACTTCCTTTTTAATTTAAAAATAAAATCTACCTGTGACTTACACTGCTCTCCTTTTTCGTGCAATATTAAAACCAAACATAACCTGACATTCTATTTTATCTCTATAAATTGCTCTGTACTGATTATAAATGCATAAAAATGTAAAGTTTCGAGTATAAAATGATTGATCACGTTTTTAAAGCAAGCCGCGGCTCACTGCATATATTGCAAGAGCCGCGGGTGCATAGCTGTTGGGTGTTGGCTCCCATATGGGGAAATGTTGTTTAAACCTGTCCACCAGCTTCGGGAAATTCACGATCAAGGAGTTACGATAGCTTTGCGAATGCGAAACTGATTTAAAAAAACCGCCAATAATTATGTTTTTTTTGTTGAACCCTTTTTTCTTTTCAAAATAAAACACAAGTGGAAAGACTAATGTTAAGATTGAATTATTAAAAAAATATTTACAGCTTAGAATTTGTTACCTATGTTAGTAATTTTTATCTAAATAAAATACTAACCGAAAAAATCCTCCCAAGTCATAGAATGATCTGAGTCAGCGCTCGCACCGTCCATCTTCGAACACACTATTACCCGAATTAACTTTACATCGTTACATTAAAATTTCAATATGTAAATACACGAACGTTCCGGTTTAAGTCACCAAACACAAGTTTTCGTTTTATTTGTTGACAAACAATAAGACATCGCGGTTCTCGCGCGGTCGCTGACCACAGGACGGAACGTGACCGACCGCGCGGATGTTGTCTCGCGGAGTGAGTAAATGAAAAAGTTTCGTTTGCTTGCTTTCCTCCTTCCCTCCCGCGCCGGCAACTCCGCTCAGCCCTCGCTCTATCCTGCATTTGCCTGCATAGGATGCAGGCATAATATTATGCAAGATTTCCGTCCGATGCACTCCGCAGCGTTGTTTTCGTTTCAGAAACAAACAAGCTGTTAAATGGTACGTTCTGGCTGTTCTTAGGTAACAGTCAGTCCAGTACCCTAATAAACTGTCAAGAACACTAGGTACATTATGTAGATCTTGAGAAAGTTAAATTAGATCGTCATAGACTGGTACATACTCGTACATGGCATATAATATAAGTGCCGGTATTCTATAGTAAGGTAAGTAGAAATAAGTAATAGTCATGTACTGCACGGGGCGACTAGGACTAATATGATTGAGAATGGTTGAAACATCCTATCCATAATATATCATATCCTATTAGTTTATCTTTTCTTTAGCTCTCTGACGATACTATTTTTTTCAAAGGGAACCCAGTGACTTTTTAGTTTTTTTATAAGCCAGGTCTGTAGTAGAATCCGAATTATCTTGTCAAATGCACACGCCTTGATATCCGAGGGGTCAGCAGAGGTATTCCATTCCTGGAAATACCCTCTCTATTCACTTGTATGTCATTGTAGGTACCTATCCCAAACGCGACAGATGGTGAGACGGAACGAGAGGGGGTGGTGTTCTGTTACACATGTCTCATAATCAGGGCAGGGACCTGCGGTCACGATGTTTTCCTTCACCGTCAAGCTAGTGGTAAGTAGGTACGTTTATGAAAAACTCATTGGTAAGTACTTATTTACATCAGGATTCGAACCCGAGCCTCACGCATGAGAGGCTGGCTCACTAAACACATGGCTATCCCTGCTATTTATCCTCATCCATCCTGCCTGTTGTAAATAGCTCAATATCCTATGCTAAATCAGCGAAGTTGTAGACAAAATGTATTGCAGATAATGTAAATAAATATTGCATACTAAAGAGTACAGTATACAGGGTTGCATACCCTCATTACCCTTTTTTCCTGCATTCGTTCATATACGCCTACTAACTAGTATACTCTGGTAATAGTTTTATTTTATCACTTGTAGTGGAGGAAAGTTTGTCAAAGTAATAAATAAACACCAAAAACATTATGTAGGTACCTACTTATAGGTATATCTTGAAATATTTAAATATCTATACATACCAAATAGATTTGTATTAATTTCTTATTCAAGATTGTATCCGAACGTTCTTTTATTCAGATTTTTTTTTTTTTTTTTTTTTTTTTTTTTGGCGTTTGCACATTTTGTGCTTTATGCCAGTGTCGAGTAAAAACGGGGAAACGAAATAAATTAAAAAAAAAGGAGAATTTGGAATTTGGATTGGAAAAAGGATCGGTTGAGTAATAAGATAATATAACTTACATAAAATATCATATAGATACAAACAAATAATATAATAATGTGCTTGCTATAATAAATAAATTTATTATATTTTGATATTATTAAACAAAATAAAACGAGCTATAATTTTATACATATCTAAATTATATAGCAGACAGGATACGGATGAGGGTAAAGGAACTTCAAGGAGTATGAGTTCTGTATAAAAGGAAGAATGATCGTATAGGGGACAGGAAAACAAAATGTGATTCAAATTTCCCACGTCAGTACCACAAGCACAGGCAGGACTGTCCAGTATATTCAGCTTAGCAAGGTGGACTGGAGTGCAAGTATGTCCCAAACGCATACGGATTAAAATTGAGGTGACAATCTTACAAAATTTTACCCTATGGAACCAAGGTTTTACCGGAATAGTTGGTTGAATATTCCGATAAAATTTCCCCTTCGAAGTACTTCCCTCCCACAATCTATTCCAGGACTCCTGTAAATAAATTTTGGGTAAGGTAGCCAGATCATGCCAATAGTTCTTATACGGAAAAATGTCACCACATCTCACTGCGTCCTTTGCCAGAAGGTCAGCTCTTTCATTACCCGAAATGCCACAGTGGGCTGGTACCCAAACAAAGTTTATTGAAAAGCCCCTTAACGAACATTTGCGAAGTAACTGGCGAATATGAAAAATTATTGGTTGGTTTTGACAATAAAAAGGAAACTTTGCCAATGACTGTAAAGAACTCTTTGAGTCCGTTATAATTAATGATCTTTGTAAGCCCATTAACAAAATATATTCTACAGCTTTATATAATCCGTAACACTCCCCGGTAAAAACCGAAGACTCTGGAGGAAGTTTAATTTTTTGAACAATATTATATTGGAGGTGCACCACTCCAACACCCACGCAACTAGAACCCTGCTTAGAGGCGTCGGTAAATAAGTAGTGCCATCCCTGCCAATCTTTGTCTATGATATAGTTGAAGTTATGGTTTTGACATATGTCATCTTTAAAAATACCAAGGTTAAATTGAATGTTGGGGGACAAAATTAATTCATTATAATTGCAATGGAAAATAGGCAATAGTTCGGATTGATGAGCTGGAGCTTCAATAGCTTTCCATTTTGAGAAGCTCTCAACTAGACAAGGGACAGTTTTTATAGACCAGTAACCAGGCAAGGTAACTTCTTCAGAGAGGCGCGCTATTCTATTCGATAAAGGGTGATTTAGGAACTGCTGGCATCGAAATAAAAATCTATCTGACAAATATTGGCGTCTTAAACGGAGTGGAGGGTCTCCACATTCCACTTGTAAGCAGTTAATAGGACTTGACTTCATTGCACCTGAAATGACTCTCAGAGCCTTCGACTGCACTCCATCCAATTTCCCGAACCCAGCAACACTACCAGGCTCCAACAAAAAGGTTCCGTAGTCAAGAACACTTCGTATCAGGGCATTGTAAAGCAACTTCATTGAAAATGGATGGGCACCCCACCAAACCCCCGAGAGACATCTCAAAATGTTTATATTCCGTTCACATTTAGCTGCTATATATTCACAGTGAGGGAGTCCTGTAAGATGAGAATCTAAAATTACACCCAAAAACTTGACTTGATTTTGAACAGGTATTGGTTTGTTATCGTACTGTACATTAATTACTGGTGGTTTACGCATTCTAGTAAATAATACAACATTACTTTTATTTACAGATAAATCCAAACCATTTCTAAATAACCATGACTTTAATAACGAAAGGGATGAAGATAAATTATCACAAATACTGTTGACAGAATGCCCACAGCAGTATAATACTAAATCATCAGCATACTGAAGCACCTGCACCGTTTCATTGAGAGAAGATTCTAAGTCATGAGTGTATATGTTATAGAGAAGTGGACTTATAACAGATCCCTGAGGAAGACCCCTCCATACCAGTCTGGTTATCCTAGTGTCATTGATAAGAAGACTAATAGACCTTTCAGATAACATATTTATAATAAAGTTAGAAAGCATAGTGGGAACTTTCAATGCATGAAGTTTCTGTTTCAGTACTGACAGTAAGACACTGTCATATGCTGAACTAATGTCCAAAAAAGCTGCAATTACCGATTCATTTCCAGAAAAGGCCAAACGCACATCAGTAACAAATACACTTAAGCTATCCAGAGTACCCCTTCCCTTTCTGAAGCCAAATTGGGAGGGAGCCATTAGTTTTCTACTTTCTATAAACCATTCTAAACGGATTTTAATAAGATGTTCTGCAATCTTGGCAAGAACAGATGAAAGAGCAATAGGGCGATAAGAAGAAGCTTCACAAGAAGGTTTATTTGGTTTTAATATTGGGATTATATTCTGAAATTTCCAAGAATAAGGTATATTACCAGAAGTCATGACAGTATTAATAAGATCAAGATATTTTTTTAGAACTGAATCACTCAAATTTGCTATGAAAGAATAAGGAATGCCATCGTCACCTGGAGCAGAATCCTTAACATGGGTCAGAACTCCCTTTAATTCTTGCAAAGAAAAAGGTGAATTAAGTCCTGTGGGACCATCATCCAAAGAGATGCACAATGGTGAAACAGAACTATATTCAGGAACAGAAGGGGGAGCAAGACGGTCCATAAATTGGTTAGCCAATTCTAGTGGAATTTTAGTGGACGAGGAGTCGTTAAAAGCAGATCTAAATCGCCTTATATTCCGCCAAACAACAGATGGGCTCACATCAGGACAAATTGAGGCACAAAATTTTTGCCAGCCATCAAATTTCTTTTTTTTAAGAAGTTTCCTTGTATCGCGGGAAATTTGCAGGAATATTTCAAAATTTTCAGCAGTCATCACAATGGTGTAATTCCTTTCTGCCTCCTTTCTGCTTTTGATAGCCTGTGTGCATTCAGCATCCCACCATGGTGGAGAAGGTATTTTGCCAGAAGCTCCGTTTTTGATGGGGAATGTTTCATCTGCAGCATCTATTAGAATCTTTGTCAAAGCGTCAGAACACTGTGTCTCATGCCCTTGACAAATATCAGGTATGGCATGCATTTTATGTTCCACACACTGTCTATAAGAATCCCAGTCTGCATTTGAAAGTCTATATTTAAGGCGGGGGGCAGAAATGATACTTCTTGCTTTATTATAGGGAAATGAAATTATCAAAGGGAAATGATCACTACCGTGAGAGGAGGATAAGGGCGACCATGACAAAGATGATGCCAGATCGGGTGTGCAGATGGATAAGTCTGGGGCACTTATACCTTCATCAGGATTTGTGTGACGAGTGGGAAGGCAAGTGTTTAAAATACACAAATTATTTGAATCTAAGATTTCTAAAAGGCGTTCTCCATAATAATTTGTACTGGAGCTACCCCAGGATTGGTGCTGAGAGTTGAAGTCTCCCATCACCAGAAATGGTTTAGGTAATACAGAAAAAATTTGATTTATTTCAGAAAAAATATTTACAGAAGGACGAGAAAAATATACAGATACTATACACAGATTATTTACAACAGCAGCAACGACAGACATGTCATCGCCATGGGGGGGAACAGACAGAGATTTAAAAGAGAGGCTATTTTTAATGAGTATGGCGACACCACCATACCCATCAGCTCTGTCATCTCTTAAACAGGCATAGCCAGGGATTCTAAAGGAGAATCCTGGTTTTAGCCATGTTTCCGACAGGGCAAATGCAAAAGGTTCAAATTTATTTAATAAATGTATCAATTCACTTTTCTTGTTGACTATGCTTCTGCAGTTCCATTGCATGATCTTTGCTAGATCCATTATTGTAAAATAATTGAATAAAAGTTTCAAAAAGTGAAGCAACGTTGGACGGTAATTGGTTTGTTTCAGAAAGGGATTTAAATAAAGCTATTATAACTTCTAATATTTGGTCATTATTATTCCTTGTATCATTATTTTGTAAGGCACATCCATTAGAAGGAGATGGACCATCATAATCTTTTATGAGAGACTGATGAGCCTCCACATCATAACCTTTCGTGAATTTTGGGGGTGTTCGTGGCTTTAAAAAGACAGTTTTTTTATAGGATTTGGTGTTTGGTGGAGAAGAAAGTGTTAATAAATTTGGTGGCGATCTTACATGGTTAAATGTGTTTGTAGGAGAGGAAATTAACACATCTGCATATGATTTGGATGGAGCGGGGTGTAGTTTTAAGGCTTCAATGTAGGAAACACAATTTTGGGCCATATAAGCTTTAATTCTTGTCTGCCTTTCAAATTCTTGGCAAGTTCTCCTGGTAGCAAAATGAGAGCCACCACATAGGAAACAGGATGCACTATCTTCCTCAATATCACAAGTGTCAGCAGAATGACTCTGCCCGCACTTGTAGCAACGAGGAGCAGACCTACACTGTGTTTTAGTGTGACCGAATCTACAGCAATTAAAACACTGAATCGTTGGGAAAGTGTACAATTCGACAGGAAGAGAATTATAGCATAAAAAGACTCGCTTAGGTAGCACTTGTCCATCAAAAGTTAGAACGACTGTTTGTGATGGTTTCCAAATAGGAGTTGTACCATGTACTTTATAGTTCAACCTCCTCGCTTTTATCACTTTTCCACATCCTATGGGACCAGAGATGTTCTCAATTAAATCCTCCATGGACCATTCAGTAGGCACACCACGGACTAGACCCATCCGTGTTATGCTGAATGTAGGGATGAAAGCCTTGAAACTTTGCTTTTTCAAACAAGGATCATTAATAAAAGAATTCGCATCTAAATGATTGTTGAAAGACAGTGTTAGACGGTTCCTTCCTATACGCTTCAAACTACCATTAATAATGTTTTTAAAGGAGCTTTTCTTTAAGAAATGGCCAAAAGCAACTGGGTGAAGTGTGGTAGCATTATCAACAGATTCTCTCTGAATGTGCACAATGAATGGGGAAATATCAGTTGATTCATACAGAGTCCTGCCTACATGAGATGACTGGTTGGAATTTGGATCATTGTTAATAGTACTGGGAATTGTTGGTTGAGAAATTTCATTAAAAATCGGAATAGGAGATCTTTCCCTATGAAAGTTACGACTTTCACTATCACAGTGGCAGTCAGACAATTTAAGTTTTCCTGAATCCTGAGTATGGTTTTTCCTTCTTTTATTACAATGTTTGCATAACTTCCGGGGAGCCCGAATTCTCTTTCTATCTGCTCTTATAGAGCCATCGGTATCCATACTGGAGTCATTGGTAGAAAAAATTGTAACATTTTCACCGACCGGGGGGACTGTGCCCCCCGGGTCGGGCGGCTCGTCCATGAACAAACAAAACAAAAATTAGTAACTTACCGAATAAGCGAAAATATATGTACAAAAACAAATAATAAAAACAAATCTACGAATATATACACAAATTTACACAACTGATCTATGTTTATCCAATATTAAATAAAATAAATTTCCAAAACACGAAAAAACACTCCCGCCAAACTCAACGTTTCCCGCGCTTTTCTATTCAGATTTTGATAGTCTTCATTGATTGATCCAATGTTGCCATTATAAAGATATTATCAATTAATATTGGAGATAAGCAAACATATCTTAGAGTTTTTTAATCATCGTCATTATTGGTGATATACCTTTAATTTAACCTAATATAATATAATTTACTAACAAACTATGGATCTTGAAATCTTAAAAAATAAATCATTTTTATTTTTATTTATTTAAACAATAATAGTCAAATGTAATCTCAAAATGGTTTCGAAAACAGATAATAATTTCTTGCCTTCACATTCCAAATTTGCTCAATTCTTCCTGAAGGTACGAAATGGACGCTATTTGATTTTTAACGGTACTAAAATTTGAAAAAATATTTGAGATTTTGGTGTTATTAACATCGTAAATCTTTGTCATGTTATATTTTTATAAAAGTTACATATTATACGAATGAAGTCCTTCTCATTTACACGAGAAGAAAGCCATTTTGACACTGCCATTTGACGTTTTCGTGACAGTTTATTTTGGTTCAGCGATGGGCTCAACACTTATCACGTTTAGGGGTCGAATATTATCGTGAACATTGGGAATTTCCAGAAATGGAATACTTCCTTTGGGGATAAAAGGCGTGAGAATTTTTTGTCATAAGAATCTATTTCCTTATTCGTTATAATTTGAAATGAAAAAATTTAAAAAGAATAGGTTAAAAACATAAAAATCCGGATAAAAAAAAATAATAAAATGTTGTCCCTTCCGATTTAACACATTATTTGAGGTCTTACAGCAGGAGAAGTATATTTTAAATTGAGAAATAGAAAAAATCACTGTTTCCTGCTTGTGGAAGTTAAACAAAAACAAAAATTATATTTCTGCCTTCGTGTCCGAACCGAGTCCTAAATTTACTTATAGATAGATATATGTGTCTCTAGTGATCGTCATTCACACGGATTTCAAAGCTTAGTATTATTTTAAAAAATAAAAGCATTTTTCAGTCTGGCAACACATATGTCACCCGTTTCCGTCAAAGTCCGCCATATGTCATTACGTGTTTCCGTGTTCGTTGTTCACTACGGTAAATTTTATAAAATTGTTTTTTCAGGTTTTAAAGGACTTCAAGATGCTGAAATGGAAAAATGAAGACTTGCAGGAACTCCGTGAGGATATTGAAACGTTACTCAAGACATTAAAATAGAGGACAGATGCTGATCAGCAGGATTTCGTGCGATAGAAATAATTGATGGGCTTGCACCATCCTCGTCGTCTAAGCTGTCGAGAGTCAGTCATAAGTTGTGTAGAAGATAACAAGAGATAGAAATTAGAGAATATCCAGACGAGGATAATTTTCTGAAAATAACACGAACTGCTTCACATAAATTCACATGTTACACAACTGTCTACAAGAGGTTGTCGAATTGCATTCTCACTTCTGCTAATTGGGTGCTACGCATTGCCTGCAGGGCTCCAGCTCTCACCCTTGACACCTCGATCACGCGTTACGCACTGCCTTAGGGGTTGTTGCTATCGCTGATCAGAGCACCATAGCTCTTCCTGCTGCGGAGTTAACCTCGTTAACACCACAGTTCAGGAGGTAGGGTTAGCCTACGGGGCCTCGTCCCTACGGCGACACTCTGACCGACATTTTGAATCATGGATCTGTATCACTATTACTGGAGCCACAGTTCAACAGGTAGTGTTAGCCCAAGGGGCATCGTCCCTAGGGCGACACTGACCGAAATCCTGCATCAGGGAGCTGTATCACCATCACTGGGGTCACAGCTGAAAAGATAAAGTTAGCCTAAGGGGCATCGTCCCTAAGGCGACACTTTGACGCAACTTCTGCGTCATGGAGCCGAATCATAATTACAGGAGCTGCATGAAGACGAAACTAAACTAAAAAGTTGCCTACAAGTTGAAACTGACTATGTATGTACCTACTTGGTTAATAAGTTTGAGTATGTGGCGGTTATAACTAAGCTATTTTACTCATTATGTATACTGTACTTCCATTAGGAGTATGGTGAGAGATTCTGTAAAGAAAGGATGTTATTTTGCTGATGCTGGAAACAACAATTATTATTTCGGAAAAATACAATCTCACGCCTTCTATCCGCGATGGAGTAGGTAAAGGTATTTTATTTCTGGATATACTTTCCCACTTTTCACGAGATATTCGTAGGACCCTTATTTATTTCGAAAATAAATAAAATATTAATAATAAATATATATATCTATATAAATATAGGTATGTAGATGTCTAGAAGTCGAAACAAAATACTTATGTAATATTGCAAAATCCTTAAGTGCATTATTTCAAGGATTAACAGCTGCTGTGAAACAATACAGGCCCGGTGCTGGCTAATGTTTTAAAGACAGCGAAAGAAACTATCCTTGAGGCAGAGGACAAAGACAAGAAAGTTCTTGTTCGGTGATACCTAATTTATTTGAAAGTATAAAACCACAAATAAAATAAGCAAAAACAGCTAAGAATTGCGACATCAGACACCACAACAGATGATCTTCAAAGTAAGATTCATCAACAACAAACCCAAATCAGATACTTTAAACTGAAGGGCCTCCACAGCCACAGCAGATGAGATTACAAGTTGAGTGGCAGCTGGTGGGCAAAGACCTCAGCAGCAGCAGACAAATACACAAAAATCATCGCTAAAGGTCAATTTATCACTGTGGAGGACTTTAACTATTTATTATAACTGGAGGAAAACACTCAGGATAAAGTGAATCTGTCTTACATTTCGGGATACAGCATTCCTTTAGGAAAGCCTCCGAAACAATGACTAAATATAGGTATATAATCAATCAGGTAATTCATACAATAACCAGATGCATACCATACCTACAGAGATCTCACGTTGTGGCCCACATTCTAATCAATTTATTTCTAAGGTATTTCTAGTACATAGCAAAACCAAATAACTTTTTCAAAGTCATAATTAACCTCAAAAAATTGAAAAAATAAATAAATACATACAAAACCATTTCAAGTTGGAAGATGTAAGATCTATCATTAGTTTAATGAATCCAGTGATGTCCAGCATTTATTTAAAGGTTACATATTTCTTAATAGGTAACTACTTATTCATGAAGATGACATACAATAAAATCTTAGATCTGCTTTTTGGGATGGTTTGTATTATATAAATTAATGTTCACCCATTGGGCCTGAACACAGTACCATATCTGGTAATCAAGTTAATAACACAAGCAAGATTTGCAAATTTTTAGGATTCTTAAAATTCTGATGGATTTTCTATAAGAATGTTTGACTCAAGAAAATTATTAGGTATATTAAAATATAAATTAATTTTGTTCAAACAACTATTACGACATTGTAAGACAAGAGTGATTATTCAAATTTTTGCTACCCTTACAACAGCATACCCAGCCATTTAGTACGACTGGCTGTTGGGACATCAGAAATATTGGGCGATCGAAATATCTTGCATTATTTAAATAATGGTGATAATGAAAACGGTAAGGTGAGAATATAATCGAATAAGATCAATACAGTCTCGTAATTAACAAAATGTTAAAGGAGAGTAGAATATAGAAGAAACTAACATAATTACCTGGAAGTAATGGCGATAGCGTTTTTTGAATTCTTTTTCAGAAGAGCAAAGACTATCATCATTCTGAAATACTTTTTCGAATAAATAAGACAACTGCTGAATTAGACAAATAATATGGGTATTACTCAATTTGCTCACTTACGCTTACGTACGACCATGGATGCAGTAGGTATATTTGTATACATTCCTGCTTATGACGTACTTACGGTACTTATAGTAGGAATATCTCTAGAGAAGAAATCTTGTTCCACATTTCTCAGGTGCGAATAAAATTAAAAGATATGAATATATACATATATCTACTATCTACAGGAATCTAGAAAGCTTTATGTTAATGCAAAAAAAAAAAAAAAAAAAAGGATTTTAGCTGAGTATAAATACTTTGGAACAATCAACAATTTATTTATTTGCAAGAACCTAGATTAAACCTGTTACAGGTATTTTTATTGGTTTATTAATGGATTTGCAGTAGTATTCGCACAGTTGTAAGACTCATTCTAAGAATAGGAAAAATATTGGGTATTGATAGTGTTAGATAAAATTGTTTTGATCTAAGTTGATAGTCCAAGAAGAATTTTGATGTACCAAAATTTCCTCGATTTCCAATGTTTAGGCCCCACTAAACTATTGGTTTACCCTTTCAGGAACCTACACTCTCTACCTATACAAGCAGCTTACTCTGGTGGCAGGGAGACGCCAGGCAGGCATGTATGTACATCCAGGTACCTATTTTAAAAGTGTTCTGTGTTTCAGAGTATTGACATTTATGAAAGCAATTTGATCCTGTAATGTAACTATATACTCTTAATTTTTTTTTTTTTCAAAAATATATTATAAAACATATATTATTTGTACCTACAGTATTGTAATATCTGTGCCTAGGTATACCTAAAACGTTAGTGGTTATATTCTCTTTGGGTATACCTGTATGTTGAAACTTCTGTCTAGGATATCAGTATGAAATTTTTCGCCATTTCTAAATTCAGTTAACAATTTGTGCCACACCAAACTCAGGCAGATCGGCCCTTCGTTTTATAAATTAACAAGTTAAGTCACTATTACGATGAATGTGAAAATTTTACAATTGATGACAATTATGACCTAATCTGTCTAAATGCCATACTATAGGGATAATTTTTTTTTGTGTTTGGTCCATCTGAAGAGAATGTTTCATAAAGAATAAGTAAGTATATTATTATAACCATAATAAATATACAGTTCTTTACCTACAGTGTTAGCTACTGGACATTGGGTTCACTCCTACTCTGTCTTCTATATATGACTAGCGACCCGCCCCGGCTTCGCACGGGTGCAATGCTGAATTTTCTTTGCTATAAACCTTGCGGAGCCCGAGACCTTTCCAACGAATGCAAAACCATGGAAATCGGTTCGTCAGTTCTGGAGTTAAATCGTCAGGAAGGAAAACCCGACTTATTTTTATATAGTAGATAACATAAATAATATTGATATTAACTCACAAAATATATTTAGCACTATAGTGTGCACGATAGAAAAGAGCACAATTTTCATCAAATCTCTGATTTGAAGTTTGAATTAGTTTTTAAAGTAATGTTTGCACAACTTTAATAAAATCCAGAAAGAATAAAAACTGCTCCATAAAAAAGTTTTCAGAATAATTAGGATTCTGCCTGTCTATTTCAAGTTCAATCCTGAAATATCTCCACTGTCCAGCCTGCACCTTGCTCGATTAGTTATTTAAAATTGACTAAAAATTTACGTTCCAGTAATACTTCTTTGTTCCAAAGCTTCATAAAACTTTATTCAGATAATTTTCAACACAAACTTAGAGTAGTTAGATAGCTCAAAACAATACTCGCTGATTGAGGGATTTATACGTATTTATGTAGGCTGCAACACTTGCTACCCAAAATGTAGGCCTATAAGAAAAAGGCTCTATAATAGACCCAATAGCTAAAAGAAAGATGATTTGCTTAATTCGTAAGGTTTCATTTGGTTGTAGAGATATCTCTAGGTTGTTTACACCTTTTCATAGTTATCTTACACCTATTTACCCGACTGCGCAGGGTACTTTTAATGTGTTTATTTTATTATTATTGTAGTACATATAGTGTAAGAGTTACTGATTATTTATTATTCTTTAAGATACCTGTTATCTATCGAAAACCTAGCAAGTACCTTCCTACTATATGGAAATAAAAAATATATTTACTTAGACAGGGAAGTATAATTTAGTAATATTATACTTTTTATTGTTTTATAAATAAAACAGCTTTGAACATCTATCTATAAGTAAATTTAGGACTCGGTTCGGACACGAAGGCAGAAATATAATTGATGGTCAAACGAACTTACCTTAAGTGAAGTTCGACCCATAATTATATGAGGCCTTCGTGTCCGAACCGAGTCCAGCCCTCCCAACCCTGGATCCTAAGTTTGGATCTACCCATAAAATATTAAACTTTGAACTTAAATGACATATGGCGGACTTTGACGGAAACGGGTGACATATGTGTTGCCAGACTGAAAAATGCTTTTATTTTTTAAAATAATACTAAGCTTTGAAATCCGTGTGAATGACGATCACTAGAGACACATATATCTATCTATAAGTAAATTTAGGACTCGGTTCGGACACGAAGGCCTCATATAATTATGGGTCGAACTTCACTTAAGGTAAGTTCGTTTGACCATCAAAAAACTGGTGTTCTGAATATTTTCATGGCAACACTGGATTGTCGTTTGAATGACGATTTTATAACAACATGGCGAACATTCAATCAGTTGATAAGTATCGTATATTTTCGTGTTAAATTCTAGATATCCGCTCAGATTATCATTCATTTATCGATTAAAACCGCATTTCTTTCGTTTCCGTCATATCAACCAGAAATACCACTACCAAAAGTAAGTTGTTTGGCTTCTGTCTCACGAGTTGCATCCTTGTATTTATTGGGTAACTTTTACCGATAATTGCATTGTATTCGTCACATTCCTGTGCACGTTGTTACTAATTAGATTATAAACAACAACTGCACACTGTAACATGCTGTTTAAATCTTTGTTTCAGTTTATAAAACCAGCTTGAAGGTGTCGGAACTCGCAAGTGCAGTTTCGTAGGGATCATTGAACCTGTAGAATAGATTTCGGATGGTATCATCATGCCCCGCCGTGGAACCGAGGTTGTGCAGCTGCCGATGCCCCCCAAGAAGAAGATAAAGGTCATAGAGGAGCCTCCGCCCAGTTTAGACATCAGTTTCTGTGATGACGAAGCCTTACCTCCAGGGATTGTCTTCAGTGATGTGCAGCAGATGAAATGGCGAATTGGAAAGCCTATAGGTAAGCAGTATTTGATCAGAGTATCATCTTAGAGGTTGGGCTACTTCCTACACGATACTCTAGCAAGATTGTTTAAAATCACTTAGCTGTTGTACTCAAGTCCTCTGTATCAGACGGACAATCTAGCAAAACCCAAGTGTCGTATTAGTAAAGAATGAATAATAATAATATAATCTCACGCCTTTTATCCCTGAGGGGGTAGGCAGAGGTATTCCATTACTGCATATACCCACTTTTAATGAGATATATTGGACCCCTAAACTTGATAGCTGGTGAGCCCATTGCCAGACCGGGTCTGTTTACACATGTTGTCTCAGAATTAATTCTGAGACCTGCTGGTTTCCTCACAATGTTTTCCTTCACCGTCGAGCTAGTGATAAATATGTACGTAAGTTTTTTAAAAACTCATTGGTACATGCCAGGATTCAAACCCGAGCCTCACTGATTTTCGGCCGGCTCTTTAAACGTTCGGGCTATCACTGCTCTAAAGAATGAAATAAAATAAATAAATAAAAATAGCCTTTATTCTCTGACTTATATAATATTACTTAGATCTACATTATGTGCATTAGTAAAGAATGAGAGTACTTTAATTTAATAAAGCTTTAAATCTCAATAGATATTTCGTTAAACAATATTGTACAAACATGCTTATAGGTTGCAATCTATTTCATACCGTTACTGATTTTCATTACAATGCATCTATAATTTTAATCTGTTTTGTGCGTCTAATTAATCTAAATAGTATATAAAAATCAATGACACTTTTCGTTGTTATTTTATAACTCAAGAACAACACCTATCCAAACCAAATTTTTAGGCTTTATTCGGACTATTTAGCAGATAGTTTATGTAAAGTTTGCTTAAAATCTGTCGAGTGGTTCTTCATTTATCACATTTTTAAAGGACAGTGTCTGTCGGGTCAGCTAGTAAATAATATAAATGGATATCATTTATATTATTTGAAAGAAAGAAAGAAATATTTAAGGAAGCCAAGTGATTAAACTATCATTTTATAAGTTTTGAGATTTCATGCAAAACAGATTTACATAAAATATAATCTTTTGTGCACAAGTATTACCCATACTGTAGTTTTTACAAGATACAATGCAGTTCAATGATGGATCACATCATTATTTGGTGTCCAACTGGGGGGCAATTCCACTAAATGTCAGCCATTGTCATCGAACTATCATTCCATTATGCTGAAACTGGCACTATGACATCTAATTTGTATTCCACTAAAATCATAGTGGCATTACAATGGAATGACTATGGACTATGTTAGGTGTTGCCTACCATAGATAACTATTACCATCATGCGTGTCATTAGTTTTATTTCGGGTTTTCGGCACTAAAATTTTTAGATGATTGATTTTATTTATGGTACATGTGACATTTTGATAAGTTTTGAAGAAATCTTGTGTATTTTTGTGCATAGACTCTGAAGCAGAGCTAAAATCTGAATTTCCTGTCGTGTTTAGGGCTGATGGCTAAATTTCCGATGCCTTGAAATAAGGGAAAAAAAGCAATCACTGGACTGCGCCATCCCATGGTAGGAATAGTAGAATACCAAAAGTGGTGAACAATGATAGTTGAATGACTGTGAAAACTGACAGTTAACAGAATACGAAAAGTGCCAAATAACACCATCGAGTGACCATTGCCATGTCATTGTCATCCAACTATCACCGCTGTCATTTAGTAGAATTGGCCCCCTGGTTGTATGTCACACATGATAAAATAATAGATTATATTTAATGCATTCCTATAACATTCATCAAATTATGAATTATGATGCAACTGGTGAGTTCTGGGGTGCAAGAACGCCAAAGAGTACTGAAAAAAATATATAAATTTTCTTGGGATTTTCATATCTATGTTTATGGTAATATAGATTTCAACATATTCATATACTTATGTTGCTATAAGTTATCCCAAAACAACTAAAGACACTGATAGTAAAATGTATACCACCATTCACTCCACACAGCTTTCTAATTGTATATAAAAGTTGAACAGCTTTTAAAAATCACTAAGAAACTTGTTCTTGGAGTTCTAGATATACTCAAACTCCTTGATCTGTTTTTTTATTGCTTATAGCCATTTTAAAACTAGAACTAGTGAAGTGTGTGTACAAACATTGGCCAGTAACTTTTTTTATGTCCCTTTAACGATAGTAAAGATCACATTCCAAGCATTGCAACACAAATAATGCAGCAAACCACTTGTTTCCAGGGAGAGGCAGCTTCGGTCGTATTTATCTGGCTTCAGACGACGTTGACAGGGAAGTGACAAAAGCGAACGCCAGATACGTGGTCAAGATAGAACCACACAGCAATGGGCCACTTTTTGTTGAAGTGCATTGCCTTATCAGAACAGCTCAGGTTGAAAAAAGTAAGGAATTTTATTAGGTACATGATCTAGTCATCACTAGAAGTTAATATTTTCTAAAGTGGTATGGGAAAGATATATTTTAATAATGTTATTTCAATATAATTACGAATTAGTAATGATTTTGTGGTGATAACATTATAAAACCATTTTGTAAATCAAACAATAATGCACTAGCCAATTCTAGCTTAAAATACGAGGTTTGTTAATGAAGAAATTACTTCACAAAACTTTTAACTTTGCTAACATCTTATAGTCAATAGACTGATCACAAGTAAAAAATATAAAAAAAATAACAAACTTAAAAAAAATATAATGATTAAAGCTTCAAACACCTGACAGCTGACATGAGATTTAACAGACCATCAGCAAATTTTTGTTTGATTTGCCTTTCGGAAACTGGGGGTTATTGTGGGTACATGCTGGATGCGGGAAGCACAAGACCAGTCATTGTGGAGATGCTTGGGGTAGGCTCATGTACAGCAGTGAAAGTCTTTCAGCTGATATGGCGATAATGTCTCTTTGAGCGCTTTAAGAGAATAAAATAATAATCTGGCATTTATAATTTATTTTCAGTAAAATCCTGGCGCCAACAGAACAAACAAAAACGCATCGGGATGCCCGTATACATCGCAAGTGGGTCATTCACAGAGGAAATTACCGGCATCCGATACAGATTCCTTGTCCTACCACGTTACGACATTGACCTGCAGAAAATCATAGCCCGGACTAAAGTTCTAGACCTAAAACACGTTCTAGTTCTAGCAGTCCAGATTTTAGATGTTCTCGAATTCCTGCACAATGAGGGCTACACACACTCGGACATCAAAAGCTCTAATCTCATGCTCGGTTTCGATAGCGGGAAAATAAACAAAACTCCAATACTGAAGCCAACACCCTCTTTCCAGAAGGAAACTAAAGAGCTGGCTGTGTTGGCAGGAAAGCATAGGAGAGCAAAAAATGGGAAATCCAGAACTTCAAACTATTATGACGATGAGGACTTCGTTATAAAGGATTACAAGAGCGGTGACAATTCTGAGGAAGAAGACAAGGACAAAAGATTGGCCAACGTCAAAAGGAAGCTCCGGAAGATATTGTCAGATAAAGACAGCAGGACGTTACACAGACATCACGCGTTCAACCTGCGACAACTGTCGAATTGCGTCAACTATGAAGACTTCAACAGCTCAGTGTGTTCAGACCAGTCATACCAGAGGCTTCTAGATGATTTTGGAAACAAAAATTTGATCCGAACCTCAGAGGACTTCTACAAAGATGTGAAGAAAAATGCGAAATTGCAGAACGATTCTGATACAAATTTGAATGAATTATATAGAGAAGCTATATTGTCCCAATCGAATGGACAGATCTATCTATTAGATTATGGGTTGGCTTCTAAGTTTTTGGACTGTGAAGGACACCACAAAGATTTTGGTATGGATGCTCGAAAGGCCCATGATGGTACATTAGAATACAGTTCAAGGGACTCGCATATTGGAGCTCATTCACGACGATCAGACTTAGAAACTCTTGGGTATAACCTCCTCGATTGGCTTACCGGCTCACTACCCTGGAAGACAACAGAGGTCCTAGCTGAACCAGATCTAGTACACGCTTTAAAGAAAAACTTTATGAGCGACATCAAATCATTCCTCAAAACTTGCTTCAAGACTGAATTCTACCCGCAGTTCATAGAGAAATATCTCGAATATGTTACCAGCCTAGAGTTTACAGAAAAACCCGACTATGACTACTGCAGAAGTTTGTTCAAAAGTGAATTACTGAAGAATGGGTATGACAAAGATATGGCGCTGAATTTCGCTGAGCCACCAAAGTCGCCGATGGGCCGCAAGTTATGCTACTCCAAAAGATTTGGCAGAAAGAATACGCCCGCAGATTTCTTAGCGAGGAACGGTATAAAGAAGACTTATGAAAGAGAAAATGTTTGCTCACTAGAAAACGATCTGAAGCTTGAGCTTCTCAAACAAACACTGAACAATTCCAGTGATGGTATCCGTAAACCATGTACGTCTCGGAACTTCTTCATATCCGACGCAGACCTAGTTGCGCGTTTGAAGAAATCCCTGATGCCTCACGACATTTTTGGGAAGAAGTTGTCACCTAAGAACTTGCGCTCCAACAAAAAGAATATCAAGAAGCGTCGAGGTGTGAAGAAGCATAGAAACAGCATCGGTAAGTTCGGCAACTTCATGGGATCAGCGAGGCAATTCACTTGGGCAGAGATATTAGCTGGCAACCCAGAAGATATTATTCGTAAAGAGCGAAATGCTGCCAGCGAAGATGACGATGAGAACACCTGCAAATACAGAATCCGAAAACTATCGGACGCGTCATCCGAAAGCTATGAATCTAACCTTCAGTCGCCATTGATGCAGAAGGATTACTTATTAGCCATGAATCCTACTTATGCTATGAAAGAAGTTGTCGCAAATTTCAAGAAGAAAATGGCTGGGAAAAAAGAGACCGAAGAAGTAATCGAAAGGTTGGAAGGCTACACCCCAGCAATGATGAGAGTTTACCAAATGAAAATGAAAAGGGAAGCGAAAGAAAAACTCGAAGCTTTAAGACAGACTATTGCTAAAAAGGAGCCTGTGGTGGAAATTCAGCGTTGTACCAGAGCTACGACAAATAGGAATTCAAAAAAATCTGCTCCAAAAAGCAGAAAGGTTAGGCAGAAGACTTCTAGCACAAACTCCAGTATTAAACCTGACTCGGATGAAGAGAAGTCACCGAAAAACAATGATAAGAAACCGAGGACCAGACAAACCTCTTCCAATGAAGACTTGAAAGACGAAGACATTAAAACTGTTAAGACAAGCGAAAGGGCTTTGAGAACTAGACAGAAACACAATAATGATAGTAAGGAGAAAATTCAGGAACATTACATAGAAAAGCCACCAAAAGTCAATGAAAGACCAACGAAAAGAACTCGACAGAATGTGTCGACAGATTCAGAAAATGTAGACGTTGACATAGAAGTTACACCTAAGAGCTGTGTTAAATCAAGAAGTAATACTAGAAATGTTACAAATAAGAAAGAACTCAATTTTGTTGAATGTAAACCAGCTTCAGTGAAAACCCGAAGTAAGTATAAAGAAAACTATAGAAACAGTAATTATTTATGTATCACAGATATTATATAGGGAACACATGGATTATTGATTGTAAACTGGTTGCCTGATTAATAATAATATAATCTCACGCCTTTCATCCCCGAGGGGGTAGGCAGAGGTATTCCAATACTGGATATACCCACATTTCACGAGATACATTGGACCCCTAAATGTGATAGGTGGTGAGCCCTTCGCTATAATAATAATATGTGTTTACGTATATTTTTAATAATTAATGTCCCTATAGTACTATTCCGATGTGTACGTTAAGTTATCGCGTCCCCTAGGAACTGTAATTCCGGGATAAAATAGTATTTTTTCCTCCTTAGTTCCTCAAAATAACTATCGTCCTGCCCAACTTCATCAAGATCAGTCCACTCTGGTTTTGTCATTAAAGTTACATTATATAGCTACTTTCGCATTTATAATATAGTAAAAATTATAATGTTTATTCTTGATTCACAGAATCCCCGCCAAGGAGCCGCCGACCAATCCCAGCTCCAAACAATAGGAGGAGATTGAGAAGCAGTAAACGTAAAAAGGAGTAATGCGATCATAATTAAATTTGCATTTGACTACTCTAAATATGATTTTAAATATTTCTTTATGTGATCCAATGTCTGAAGAACGGTATTCAGTTCGTTTTATAGTATGTAAGCTAAAGAAACACCATATTATTTTGGTTAACCTTTTTATTTTGTCTAGAATAAGAATCTTTTATTATTTTTTTAGTGGAACAATCTAATTAATTATGAGGTTACTTGTATGAAAATAGTAGTAAAAACAAATTTTTCGATAAGCAAGATTTGTGCATCACATATTTTCTCTAATCTTAGGATAATATTAGACTGTCCGCCTTATTTTTGAGTCGCGACGGACTAAGCTTTTAAAAATTTTGTGTGGGTGCCCTTCGGGAGACCACGCTAGATTAAGTATGTTCCGAAATTTCCGAATACATAAAGATTTTGCAGAAGCTTTCATTAAAATATTGTAGAAAGAAGTTTAAATTTGTGTCTACAAATTGAATCTTCTGTCTACAATCATTTGATTTTCATGTGTTTCGAACCTACGTAATCCAGTGTGGTATCTAACGGCACATTTACAAAATTATTTGCATTTAGTGGAATCAGTGTTTATAAATCGCAGGTAGATTATTATTGCCTTTTAAAGTGATGAATGTTTCCTGTAGATCAATAAAGTGATTTTGTTTATAATTCTGGTATTATCATTTAATAGTTATAAATGTACACTTACGCCTTAGCCCCGAGCGGATTTCCAGAGGTATTAAGTTTTTGAGTGTTCCTGCTAGGAGTAATAGTGTTCTGTGGTTCCTGCTGTGTTAGTCCCAGACAAAAATCCTAATATAGAAATGATTTCTTCCAACCTCATAAGGTCTAGTTTTATCATTTATGCTATGACTTATAGAGCTGACAAGTTAACAAAACATTTTGAAGAACAGTTTCTGAAGAATGACGGATTGAATAATACAGGGTGGATATTTGAGATGGGTCGGCCAGGGCAGCTACATTAACCGTTGTAGCTAGACGAAAATGGTCTGAAGAGACTATCCACCATTTTTGAAAATATTTAGAACTGCATTTAAAGATTTTTGAAAAATGGTACAGTCAGCGAGAAAATCGTCGATTCCCACAAAAAAAATTTTTAATGCCATTCGATCCAGTTTCAGATAAGGATCAAAAGTCTCTAAGAGACTAACTGAGGTCAAGGGGGTAGAAAAGTCAGGAAACGCAAAAAACGTTTTACATACATTTAGTAAGGAATAAAACTTCAACCGGAAAAAAAGTTCAATGAAATGCTAAAATCTCTTTGTTGGTGATTCAACTTATAAATCTGAGCAGCGTTCTCCTTGGAAAACATCGCGCCAAGTTGCCAAGTGGCCAGTAACGTATTCTAAAAAAAGAGATCTTAACTGACATTTAAAATTGTGGCAAATAAGAAAAGATAGTATACCATGTTTTCCAAGGAGAACGCTGCTCAGATTTATAAGTTGAATCCAAAGATATTAAAGTAAGGATGAGTTATATTTATACTGCTTGCGTTTGAAAATTGATCCCCTACGAGTGTGCTACAACATGTACATACCTACTTCTTAGCGTATTTATAGGATACAACAATGACGGGGAAAGATTATACGCAACCAATAATAAAGAAAAAGAGAGCTATCTGTTAAGAGTTGCATTTAAAATACGACTTAAAATACAATGCGACTAAATAAAATGTGGTTAATTAACTACATTTGTCGGCCTCATTTTCCGTGCTCTAGTAACATATCTACGTCTTTCTATATATAATATCTTTGGTTGAATCACCAACAAAGAGATTTCAGCATTTCATTGAACTTTTTTTCCGGTTGAAGTTTTATTCCTTACTAAATGTATGTAAAACGTTTTTTGCGTTTCCTGACTTTTCCACCCCCTTGACCTCAGTTAGTCTCTTAGAGACTTTTGATCCTTATCTGAAACTGGATCGAATGGAATCAAAAATTTTTTTGTGGATATCGACGATTTTCTCGCTGACTGTACCATTTTTCAAAAATCTTTAAATGCAGTTCTAAATATTTTCAAAAATGGTGGATAGTCTCTTCAAACCATTTTCGTCTAGCTACAACGGTTAAGGTAGCTGCCCTGGCCGACCCATCTCAAATATCCACCCTGTATAATGTTTTACACCATATTTTCTACCATAGGAAATTAGGTAAAATACGTGGGATGGTCATTTTTGTAAAATCTTGTGAATCTACAGTAAAAGTCGAGCAGTATCATTTTTCGGTTGATAAGTAAGAGAATTATTTAGAACACTATATTTATATGCATGGAGCAGGACCAAAATATAACTTCGTGGAGAAATATTATGGTTTCGCCTAAAGTACTCGTATCCATGGCCATAACTTAGGATTAAGAGAAAACTATGTCACTCACCACGTCACACCTCTGAGTACTGAACGTCACACAGACACTTGACACACTTGACGGACTGTCGCTTGAGCAATGTTTTGATAACGTTTTGAATAATTTAACATTTATAATAAGAGTTAATTATCTTGTCCACTACAGTGATAGTGACAAGTGATTAGCGGTTTATTATTACAGTTCGTCTCATACAATTTGCACAACTTACTTTCATGACATAACCTCGTGTTACCGAGACTTACATAAAATTGCATTTCCTCAATAAATTGCAATGGAAAGTGAAGGAAATAATGTTATCCGTGTTGGCTCAAGGAAGAGTGAGGTTAGTATGCTACTGTGTTTTACAATGAAATAAAATTTTATAAATTTCCTGAACTTTCAAGAATATCCATAACATTTTTACCTTTATTTCTTTTAACACTACATTTATGTCTCGTTCGGTGAAAGAATAATTCAGTGCATATAAGAATACCTATGTATTATCATCCACAATAACATCCATCAACATAGATCTATTACTTACTAGTGGCCCGGGCAGACGTCGTTCTGCCACCGTATAAACCATCCCTGGACCCACTCTAACCCACACAAAGAGTTTCATCAAAATCTGTCCAGCCGTTCTGGAGTTTTAATCAGACTAACGAACATCAATTCATTTTTATTTATATAGATTGCAAACTAAAAAGTTGTAAGAAAACATTCAAAGTTGAATAATTAAACTTGAATTTAAAAAGCACATGATAAGAGTTGGGAACACTTCTAGTGCCACTACTTATACTTAGATTAGAACTCCCTCTCGACTGTTTCTGTTATCCCACCAAAGGTATTTTGTATCCTGTCAACTTGCTTGATGAAACTAAACTCTGATGAAACTAAACACTATAAAAGTATTGGATACCTACTAGATAATAACAGGCTATAATGAGGATCAGTAAAGTTATAGCAAATCCATTAGAAATAGTATCCACGTTATTCTTTATGATATAAGAGTGATATATCTTTTTGAATTATCCAAATCGGGCCATTACTTACGGAGATATTAAATAATAAACATATGCCGCTCCTGTCGTAAAACTCAATGAGCGCGGGAGCATGGTGACGTCACTGTGACGGAACCGAGCTCGGCCGGCCGGCCGGCACTCACGATTTGAGGAAGCGGCGCGTAATATTTGTGTTGTTAGAGTGTAATTTTGTGATATTTAAGTATAAAACAAAAGTACTTACATAATATGAGTAAGTACTAATAAAGTAGAAGCAGGTTTTGTGCAAACTCAATTCTATAACCTTCCAAAAGTGGATTCTTTCATGGTATTTGATTACCTAGGTAATCATTTTAAGTTGGTTGGTCGTTGGAAACTACAAAGGTAAGGGTGCTGCTTATTTATCTACGATTACGTACATACGTACTTATTAGTACTCTGAAATTTGGTAGTGGTTGGTAGGTGTAAGAAAGAATTAATATAAAGTGTAGGTACAGAGACGTATTTAGAACTTATAAATTTTGTTTACAGTATGTTGATAAACGGAAGTTGTTTTTTGTTTATTCATACGTAGGTACATCATTACGCGGATGGCTTTTTAACCTATGTACTTGCACTTTATTTAGTGATCTACACTTGTTGATCAAGGTATGACAGAAACCTGAATATTTGTTGACAACAGCTGGTTTTTTTGCCATCTCGCTTTTTGTTACAAGTCAGTCGCTCAGTATGTACTTAGGAAGGATGACTTGGTATAAAGCAATTTTTTAGCATTTCTTACCTCAAAAATAAAAACGGAACCCTTATAGGATCGTTTTCTTGTCCGTTTGTCTGTTAAGAAAATCTACTTCCCATTAGTCTAGCTAGAGCTATGAAATTTGATAAGAAGCAGGGCCATATGACACAAGTAATGGAATAACATGAATGCACCCCTGTTGAGTAAAGGATGCTAGGTTCGGACTCACGCACGAAGGGTTCCGTACCATTTATCTATAAAAACGGTAAAAAAACATGTTTGTTTTGTGGAAGCAATTATTTAAGATCTGTGAAAAAGTACAAGGAATCGTATTTAAAAAAATATATGGGAGTACCCCCTTAAATATTTGTTTTATTTTAAATGAATTATTTATTTAAAGTGTATTATAACTAAATATTCTGTGAATATTTGAAGCAGGTAGATACCTGTTGCCGTTATCAATATCGAGCAAACATAAGCAAAAAATATTTGTTGTATGGGAGCCCTCTTAAATATTTATTTTATTCTGTCTTTTAGTATTTTTTGTTATAGCGGCCAGAGAAATACATCATCTGTGAAAAATTTAACTGTGTAACTACCAGGGTACATGAGCTACAGCTTTGTGACAGTCGGACGGACAGCGGAGTCTTAATAATAGGGTCGAGGTTTTTTACACTTTGGGTACGGAACCCTATAAATTCACTTCGCTTCGATTCAGCTATTCACATAATATGCTTTTAGAACTTTTCTAGCTGCTCCGGTAGACACCGCACATACATACATACACATACACACGTAAATTTCGTTGGCAACAGCCCTTTCGTAGAATACGAATTTGCGCTAAAAATATTATTCACTCTTGATTTTTACCCGAGTACGTCCCTGTGTCATCGTATTATCCTTTGAATATTACACAGAAATGGGAACGAGCAAATAGATAGGTACCTACGTAGGTTTATCCACAATACTCAGGAAAAGTAAGGTAAGTATGTTTCTATAAATACAGCAGGATTAAAAGAAGAGAAGGTACACTACACGTACCACCTTATTTAAATGAATATCAACTAAATAATAGGTATATTATAGTTAGGTAGGTACGTACTTCGAAATGATCTTCAAAGTAATGTCTTGTAGCCTGGGCAGAGGGTGGAGTTTTAACATCTCTTTTTACAACGGAATACCATTTTTTACGAAGTTTTGGATCTTTCGGCACCTTAAAAATAGTTTTTCTGGCGATTTTATAGAAGTGTTTGTACATTTCGGTACTATACAATATTTGCACATAGTTAAAAACTTGAATTAGATATAAATCAGACACTTAATTTCTTTTAAAAGTCCCAATTAAAGGAACAAAACACTTCGCGCCTTATCGCTGCCTACGGCTGACTCGCGGCTTCCGTCACAATGACGTCACCGCTACCGCGGCGGCTACTCGGTGAACTTCGCTAGGAATTCGGTCATAACTTTGTCAATTTTTGTCGTAGAACAAAAATTTTTGTACTGTATGTTAAGGATTTCTTAGCTCTATAAATCTGCATTCTCAACTAAAAACGTTACGGATCCTCATTATATTATTTCCCCATTTCTTGTGTAATGAGACAATCTGCTCAGGCACTTATATGCTTTTTAAATTTTCTCTTTGATGGTTTCCATTTCCAAATAATCAAAATTGTTTACTTGCATAAAAAGAACTGCCCTTGAGTTTTTTGCTGGTTCTTCTCGGGGTACTGCATTTGGAACCAGCAACTCGTTGGTGGAGATGGGCTGCTGTTTACATTCTACCACTCTTCATGGATGAGTTTAGAGTGCCCTGTTATTAGACTATTGACTTTTTAAAGTTTATTTTCTATACCTGCTGAAAATAAATGAATTTAAATTTGCCAGTTTAAAAATAAGTCACAAACATTGTTGCACCCATGAGCGAACCATGCTTCCACACTGTATCGCACTACATCACTATTAACACCTGCTTATGGATTGATATTTCAGCTTGCCCTCATTCAGACAAACTATGTTATTGACTGCTTGAAGACGTTACATCCTGAGAAGGAATTTTCTATAGGTCAGTATATTTTAATATATTTAGTTTTAATTCCAAGTTATTATGGCTGGTTCGTTTTGATGATGTTTCTGTTAAAATCAAAAACATTGTTAGAGAGGTTATAGAAGACATAATTTTTTAATTTTTATTGGTGACTTCAGAATGTGAGGTATTGAGATGCGATTTGATTGATAAGAAATCAAAATGTCCTATTGAAAATCAAAAGCGATACTACCATAATTTTACATACACATAGTTTTACATAATTTATTTTTTATATCTTCCAGTTACCATGACAACATTAGGAGATCGTATACTGAATGTCTCTCTGCCCAAGATTGGAGAAAAATCCCTGTTCACCAAGGATTTGGAGGACGCGTTGAGAAGTAATAAGGTGGATTTTGTAGTGCACTCTCTCAAAGACTTGCCTACCACCCTGCCTGATGGACTCGCTATTGGCGCTGTTTTTGAGAGGTGCCCATTTTTACAAGCTTTTATTTTACTTGTAATGTATGTTTGTTCAGGTGGAATCTTGCAACTCAATTTTATAAGCAGATATCCTCAATAGATTGATCAAAAATGTTGTATACACATTTAGTTTTGATGGCAATGCACAGAGAGATTTAAATACTAGGGCATAGAGGGGGCATTGGGAATATTTTCATACAAAACTTTGAAGCCTAAGCGTCAGTGCTGGTATCTAGATTTCAATAGCTGAAACAAGTATTCAAACAATTAGAAGTTGTTTCAGCTATCGACCGGTAGAGGTCACGCTGATTAAAAGGGATGTTACTATTTCATACCAAGGTATCGATAATATCAGTGTATTGACAAAGTATAGATAGGTATATACAACAAAATCAATTTCAATTATACCTACTACACTCCCGGACACATCTATCGGGCAACCTAGTGTTTTAAGTTTTGACGGTCCCTAGCTAAAAACGTTGTCACGCGAGATCGCGGTCTTCCTTGACAACAAACGAAGCCGCCAGTCTCTAAGTACCTTTAATAAACTCTTCGGGCAGTAGTACGGCTTAAATTTAGTTGTGCACTCACATTTCTTTGGCTATGCCCGGCCTGCAGAAGTGCCACAGCTTAGCGGCAATTTCAGGCCGAGTATCCATATTTTTTGGTCAAAACTTTCTCAAAGTTTGCAGTAGCCAACTGTGTGTATTCTTAAAAACAGTATGCCTATATTTTCTACCTAATAAATAAATATCGATAACAAAAGTCGATAAACACCACCACATCACTAATTAGTAGTGAAGTAGTGGTATAAGCTACTCAACAGCAGAGGGCGTTAATTTACAATATCAGCAGAATGTTCTAGAACGAATATAAGAAAATTATTAATTTTGTTCTTTTTTCTGAGTAAATATGAAAAATACTTACGAAAATAAACTAAAATCTCTTCCAGGCGTTTTGCCGTAGCGTGATTTGCAACCTAGCAAGGCGCATCTCGGCATATTTATATATTTTGGCGAGATACGAACGAGAGTTGTTATTCGGACGACTTATTCAAGTTATTCCACTGTGGAATAAGTTTTGACTTCAAATTTTTCGGGCTTTGTCCCCTCTATGCCCTAGTATTTAAATCTCTTTGGCAATGCATGATTAGCTATGTAACGTCATTATAAATCCAACATGGCGGAACACCCAAGATGGACTAGTGTTTTTTTTTTTTTTTGCTTTGGCTTTTGCACATTTTGTGCTTTAATGCTCCTACAAAATGGGTATCAAATGAAAGAGCTTGTTTATAAAAAGTGTTTCTACTTTATGGTTAACTAGCGACCTGCCCCGGCTTCGCATGGGTGCAATGCTAATACTAAAACCTTCCTCTTGAATCACTCTATCTATTAAAAAAAAACGCATATAAATCCGTTGCGTAGTTTTAAAGATTTAAGCATGCATAGGGACTTATGGATATAGGGACAGAGAAAGCGACTTTGTTTTATACTATGTAGTGATTTAAAACTAGGTACATTTTTCTTACATGGCTCACATGGTTTGTCCAAAACTAGACAGAAGCCGAACACACTTACTATAAATATACATAATTATAAACAAACTAAGACTGTATAATGCAAATCAAACCTATACTTCTAAATTATGAAGGCATAGCCCAATATAAATTGTAATATAAAAAAACCTTAGTATGCATGACACTTCCTTTCACTGCATTTAGTCTAATATATTTAGGTAGTGTTGTGTGTTAAATAATTATAATAATTATCAAAGGAATTACTAAGCACAATTAATAATTTATTTTCAGAGAAGATCCAAGGGACGCATTAGTACTTAGACAAGATTTAAAAGAGCATACGTTGGCAACACTACCCGCCGGTTCTGTTATAGGTGAGACTATATCTTAAAGATAAATACATACAGAAGACCAATGTTGAGAGGGGAAGTATCACTAAATGGATATGACTGTCAACTTTGTTGTAGTCGAATGTTCGTTATTCGTCCGATTTGCTAATACGTTTTGACATGGCAAATTCACCAGCAAGGTCCAGTTGGCACTCTTTGGGTACGGTACCCCATGTGACTGATTATGTGACTGTACATCTTCTATAGTAAATTTTCATTTAGACAGATCATAAAAGTAACTAATTTGACTATTGGGCAGGCAAATACTATTGAACCTCCTTGGCGGGAATCCTAAGATATGTCATGTTTTTTGTAGAATTTTCATTTTGCTGTGTGTTATGGGTTTTGGCTCGTAATAATGATAGTGTCAATGTGGAGTGTAGATGTGGAAAATGTCTGTGATAGTATACAGTGAATGGGAATTTCTATAAAATGCGTAGGACGGACGTTTTCTAGTTACCTCATGAAGCAGTTTCAATAAAAGTTCACTATTGTTTTAATGTCGATTACCAAGTGACATTTCAATAAGTTTGAAAAAACGTATTGTGTTTTTGTCTATAGACTCTAGCTAAAAATCTTAAATTTCGATTCGTGTTTAGTGCTAATGGCTAAATTGCCAATGCCTTAAAACTAAAAAAAGATTGAACCTCTAATCGGCCAGGCACATCCTCCTTGCGACGAACTGCCCAGCTCCGGGGCTCTCACCCCCATCTCTCAGTGATCGACGTCCGTGGAAACCTCAACACGAGGTTGCGGAAACTGGACGCCGACACCAGGGAATACTCCGCCCTGCTGCTGGCCAGCGCTGGGCTGCAGAGGATGGGGTGGGCAAACAGGATCTCCAAGGTGAAATTAGACGAAAGTCTGCTACTAAGACAGATTAACATCATAAATAAAAATTATTTATCACGCCTTTTATCCCTGAGGGGTTTCCATTTCTGGAAATACCTTCATTTCCCCAGCATATTTTTTGGACTCCTTTATTCAGTATTCATATGGGCATAAATAAAAAAAAACTCGCGCCTTTATCCCCGAGGGGGTAGGCAGAGGTATTCCATTTCTGGATACACCCACTTTTCGCTAGATATTCTTTGGACCCCTAAACGTGATAGGTGGTGCCCATAGCTGAACCGGGTGCTGTTACACATGACAGAATTAATTCTGAGACCTGCTAGTTTCTTCGCGATGTTTTTTTTACTGTCAGGCTAGTGATAAATATTAACATCATATTGTTCCCTGTACTGTACATAATACAATCTGTCGACTCTGGACTGTTGCATTTTGATTCGTTACGGTCACATGCGTGCCGTGCAAGGTTTTCTAAAAGTTAGCGGCGTTGTAAGTTTAGATTATCATCACTGTTATCGAAAGAGTTATCTTTCTGTGCTTGTACTATTTATTACCTATTATGTGACATGCTAAAGTTATCTATTACGAAATAGGCCTTAAAATTGTCGAAATCCTATCCTTTTTTTTAAAGGAAAAACTCCAAAATCAAAACTTTTTTTGTTGGAAAGGTGAAAATATCCCAACAATGGTACCATGATAAGGAAACCAGAATCTGATGAGGGCATCCCAGAGAATCGAGGGTCACCTTCGAAAATCGTAGTGCTTTTTTACTTTTTTTTGTTACCTGTTGGTTTTTTTTTTGTAAAAAATTATTACTAAAGTATGTCATGATAGATCCTGCCGTGCTCGGAGATAAAGTACGCGGTCGGCCAGGGAGCGCTGGCGGTGGAATGCCGTGCCGATAATGATGCGGTTCTCGCCATGCTGTCGCCTTTCAACCACCCGGAGACGTACTGCCGGGTGCTAGCTGAGCGGAGCTTCCTGAAGACCTTAGGTAGGGCCTTTGGACTTTAATTATATAAATAAATATGATCACGCTTCTATCCCCGGTGGGGTCGGCAGACATACATTCCATTCCCGAATATACCTACTTTTCGCCAGTATTCTTTAAGGACATCTAATTGTTGATGTCACACATGCCTCAGGCTTAATTCTGGGGATTCCTCACGATGTGTTTCTTCACCGTTGAGCTAGTAATAAATATGTACGTAAGTTTTTGAATAACTCATTAGTAAACATCACCAGAATTCGAACCCGAGCCTTACATCCATAGGGCTATCTCAGTACACCCAATATAAATAAATGTGTGAATAAAACTTATAATATAATAGTAATATAATCTCACGCCTTTAATCCCCGAGGGGGTAGGCAGAGGCAGATATTCCATTACTGGATATACCCACATTTCACGAGATATATTTGACCCTTAAACGTGATAGGTGGTGAGCCCATCGCCGGACCGGGTCTATTTACACATGTCTCAGAATTAATTCTGAGACCTGCGGGTTTCCTCACGATGTTTTCCTTCACCGTCGAGCTAGTGATAAATATGTACGGAAGTTTTTGAAAAACTCATTGGTACATGCCAGGATTCGAACCCGAGCCTCACTGATTTTCGGCCGGCTCTTTAACCGTCAGGGCTATCACTGCTCTAAATAAAACTTATACCGAATTAAATTAAATTTAAATGGAAAATGATAACCCAACATGGGTAAAACTCCCAAAAAAGTAAGCTTTACATTAGTGAAATTTTTTTTTAGTTCAGTCCAGTAGTTTTTGAGTTTATTCGTTACAATACAAAAATACAAATCTTTCCTCTTTATAATATTTTTTTTTATCAAGTTTAACCCTCGTATATAATATATAAAACACCCGACTGCTTGTAAAAAGCACCGAGTCCATCTTAAAACATCACTCCCTTTTTGGGTGGTTTTTGAAAAAAATCACTAAAATTTTATTTACAGGCGGTGGGTGCAGCGCGCCCGTCGGGGTCTCAACAAAACTGAAGCCACTTGACTCCCAATTCAAGCTCAATATCACAGGAGCTGTGTGGAGCTTAGACGGGACCACCACCATCGACCACACATTGAACCAAACATTCGCCCAAATAAAAAGGTCAACCAAACACAAGCTCAGTCCCGCCGAAGAGAGTGAGAATAAAAAAATTAAATTCGACTCTGGAAATGGCTCGAAAGCTACAGTAGAAGCCGACAACCCTATAGGAGAATTGAACAGACGTATAACTGAGCAATCTGGCAATTTGGATTGTGAATATACTATAAACGCTGGTGCTAAAAATACCATATATTGTGGTATGATAGAAAATATACTTATTCCTACAGAAGTTATAGAACAGTGTGATAAGTTAGGTAAGGATCTAGCCAATGCTCTGATCTCCAAAGGTGCTCTAGAAGTAATGAAAGTGACCCAAGACTTGATCAGGAATTCCACTAAAGAGTCTTGATTGTTTGCAGTTATGTACTTTGGTAGTTGTAGTAAAATATCTGTGATGAGATAACTAACACTACAAGGGTTCAATTTCTACAGCTGTGGTACAAAAATACAGAACCCTTCAATGATTAAATTACTAGATTTTGGATAAAAAGTAATCTGTCTTTAAAGCCGTGGTTTCCCTGCCAAATTTCTTCAAAGTTGGTTCAGCTTTTTAGCCGAATCCTGCCCGTAGCCGAGGGCAAACGAAGTCAATGGGACCACTGTATGATCTACCAAATAAAAAAAGAGTCATCAAAAACGATTCATAATTGGCGGAGTAATTGCGTAACACACATACAAAAGAACATACAAACGAATTGAGAAAATTCCCTCCTTTTTTAAAGTCGGTTGAAAAGTAACAAATTGCCAGGTAATTTAATATCGAAGATATCTGGAGAAGTTTGTGGCCCTGCTGGGATGATGCACGATACTATTGATGTATGTACAATATAGTCAGCACAATAGTATTGTAGCGAGTAGCGACACTACATAGAACGCGCCAATAGACGGCCGAGTTCTAAACCGCGCTATCGGAGTTTTCTAATGAGTTTGTATAAATACAACTGTCCAACATCAACCGTTGGACCGCGGTCCCCAGGCACGATCACCTCGCCTGGCGGAAGATCTTCCTTTTCACGATGGAGGAGCATTCCACCTCTGTTCCTCCATAGTATCAACCATCAAAGGCAGCTTTGCAGTAGAATACTATTGAGTCAAATAGTTTTACAGTCAGCACATGAAACTTTACACTTGTAGTGCGAGTCTGACCTCTAAAGCATTGTAATAAGAACGTCACAAAGTCCAATGTGTCAAGCTCCAAATGCTCTTGTCTGTACTATTTTGCTATAAATATCGATTCAGATTATTCTTCACTTTGTACTTCCGGGAACAGAATACCTCTACTAACCACCTCAGGGATAAGCGTATTTATTAAGTACATTCCACAATCATATAAGTGGTCCACAGGTCATCATAGGTATTTTATTATTATTCTAAAACATACAATAAATTTATTATATTAATAAAAGTTATATATTTGTTACATAAGATAAGGGGTATATTAAGATGATAGAGGAGCAATAAACAATGTTTCTGGCGCTTATAGATTTTAAGCTGTTACTGTTCTTAGTCAAAAGCCAGTAAGGTAATCAAATAGGAATCCTTATAAAACCAAAATATAAGTAATTGTTAAAAAATATGCTACCAAATGAATGAAGCTAAAACTTAAATTGGTCGAGCATGGTGTGTAGTGTGAGGAACCTTTCGGTTTCATATATTTAGTATGGTAAGAATTAAACTGGACCCATGGTGCGTCTGTCTCTTTCTAATCCTAGTAGGTTAGAATTTATGAATCAGATAACGCCTCGACACGCGGGTACAATGTAGTTCTAGCTTGATTGAAGAGTGCGATCAAAATAAACAAAAAGTTTTATACTTTTTATTGAAGTTGTTTGTGTATTCAAGATTGTTTTTGATGCAGTTAAAGTTCTTTGTTGTATTCAAATGGTGTCCATGAAAATAAAACGAAAACAAAATGAAAATAAAAAGTTATCTAGAGGCATGATATCAGCTTAGTTTGTATGGGATATGTTTTTTATTATCTCTAGTTTCATGGTAGCTTAACTGCTCTGAAATACTTCTAGTATCTTGGACATTTAATAAAATTGTTGCAGATGTTTGAAGCCTAATTGAAAAAATAAAAGTTGACGACTATGACTCCAGTTGTACATTATGAATAAAACATATTATTGTATAGAAATAGCAGTAAAAAATTCTTCTGTTGTAGTTAGTTAGTTATGACATTTATTTATTAGTACTTATTTATGTGCATTATATACAATTATGTTGATTTATTTCATGTTTTAAATTTTATCTGTTGATATTAAAATCGGTCATTGAAGGGACACCTGTTTTTATTCATCTCTTTTCACTGCATCTTTCCTTATAGTGCGATGCAAACTTTATGGCTGTGAAGTTACCTGGGTCGCGTCGCAGTAACTAATTTATAAGGTGTCAAAGGAGCGTCACAGTAATGGGAGGATGTGGAAAGCGGCGCTTGCAGCTAATTTCAGAACCATCGTCAAGTTTGCTTCGCACTATATTTATTCTTATTCTATACTAGCAGCGCGGTATCACCCTCGTAGCTCCTGTTCCCGTAGGAATACGGGGATAAAATATAGCCTCTGCGTTATTCTGATGTATAAGCTATATAACTGTAAAGTTTCATCAAAATCCGTTCAGTAGTTTTTGTTTGAAAGAGGAACACACATCCATACATAAAAAAACTCACATTTATAATATTTGTAGAATATCTGAAACTGACTGATCGATCCACGCACAGCCGAAACAGCTATGTCTCAATTTTGGACAACAGTTCCGTAAATGAGCACTTACGGGGATTTTAAAAAAAAAACAGGATCAGTAGGTAACTTATCATACTTCCTGTGTGATGAGATGTAATTTCCAACAAGAAAACTGAGAAAGGCAAAAACATTCCATTATTTACCTTTCGTCAACCATGTTATATCAAATTATAGCCCTTTTGGTGAGGCTCTGTGTGAATTCCTTCCATTCAAAGACCAACCTTCGTATATATTTATCACTCAAGCATATGTTTCTGAATCCTTTGTTATTCTAAAGGATCTAAAAGTTTTATCTAGAACCAACGAGGATGGCAGTCGAGCTGCAGTGAGAAGACAAAGACAATAAATATAAAGGCTGATTCACGTTACACCGGGCCGGGTCCCGTCCGGGGTGAATCATCCTAACAATACCCCTCGACATGGCGACGCCGTATCCCGATCGGGGCACGGTCAAACATCTATAGTATACTTTTGGTATGAAGTGATTGACCGGCTGGGGCACGTCCGGGACCCGGCCCAGTGTAATGTGAATCAGCCTTAATGCTATTGTGTGTTATTCTTGTGTTTTTAGTGTAAAGTTGAATGATAATCCAATATTTGTACAATACTTTTATTTCACAATAAAATATCAATCAAAACTCGCAGGCATCATCCAGTTGAACACAAAACAAAACCTAAATAACACTAACAAATACCTACATCATTAATATTGAACTCTCGTACGGCTTTTGATGTTATGCCAATGATTTTAAAAAATGGAGGTCAATTTGTGAGCACATTTCGTATCACAGCCAATGTGCACTTGAAACAAAATTTACAATCTTTCATAGATTTTAGCGACATAATTTAAATAAAATTAAATCATACATAGAGATAGGCACTAAAATTAAATTAATCACTATTTATATTTTTATTTATTTATATCTTAGGTTTTAGTCTATTTTTGAAATTCATTAACTAGGGCAAATGAAAATGTTACTCTACTTTTAAACAGAAAGATTAAAATATCAGCTATAGCAACGAATATACTTTAGCTCATTTACTTGACAAAGATCAGTTTCATAGGGTGGGAATAGTATGAAGGAACTTTGTCAGAATTACACCATCCACAGAGTTTCATGTTATGGGATTCAATAAAACACAGAACTCTTTCGATACTGATATCATAAGTTAAAAACGAAAGTTACAAATTGTAATTTATTATAACTTGGCAAAAAACATAAGCAAGTTACTATAGGAATCAATAAACCATTTTTAATCACGTCAAGTCAAGGCAGAGTGGTTTTAATTCTTACACGAATTCTTTTAAATTGTGAATTTCAACACCCTATTCCAACAATAATATATAAATCTCTGGGAGCCTCTAATTATGGTTTATTGTCGTTATTTATTAATAAGACAAACAACCAACCCAACCCAAAACAAGAGCGAAACACTTGGGTACAGAAAAAACCAAGTGAATGACTGAGGACTGTATTCGAACCACACTCTCAGCGCTATGGGTTTAGACGGTCTCACACTCTTAGTTATTCAGGTGAGTATTTATTTAAAATGGTTGATGGTCTACAATAGAATTAAACTAGCTACTGAAATGGAATATGAAAGTATACCTCTTTGCCATGTTATAACAACTTACCAAAGATAAAGACTTCTCACACAATTTAATGATGACTTATCGCGTTTATTCGACATCCTCCTCCTGCAGTACATTGTTGCCGCTTGCCTTCATCGAGGCGCGGAGGCGCTCCGAGACTTCTGGCAACTTCTTCAGGAGTAGGTGGAAGATGGGTGCTGGCATGGTCTGTTGCAGAACCTGTTAGCAACGAGTTTTGTTAGTCAGTGTTTTTTAGGCGAGCAGTTATAGCCTTACGGTTAAAGAGCCTGCTTTACATAATGAAAATCAGTGAGGCTCAGGTTTGAATCCTGGCATGTACCAATGAGTTTTTCAAAACTTACGTACATATTTATCACTAGGAGTTAATTCTGTCTGAGGCATGTGTAACAGACCCGGTCCGGCGATGGGCTCACCACCTATCGCATTTCAGGGGTCGAATATTCTCGTGAAAAGTGGATATTTCCAGAAATAGAATTTCCTGAATACTCCCTCGGGGATAAAAGGCGTGAGATTATTTATTTGGTAGTCATATTTATCTGCAACTGTCTTTATATTTTTGTATTTTTATTTCTATAATGGTTGACACACATCAGATCCAGGTGCAGTACATACAGGGTAAGTCGATTGGAGTTAATGTAATGATGAGAGATGCAATGTGATGTATTTTGTTCATCTTTTGGTGTTTAGTAAATCACAGTAGTGGATTGAGAGCATTTCAATCCACCCACTTGTTGTAATTTATTTTCTCTTTATTGTAGCACCTAATTCTTAGTTACATACAACCATCACAGCGCACAGATTGTAGCTGAATTTGAGAAAATAATGTATCTTAATAAACCTGAAACTTTCTTCCTCTAGATATAAGTTATCTGTGCCACTATTTGGGCATGTAATAACGAACAGAGGTACTTTCGCATTTTTAAAATGCCTAGGTACCTATTAACAGTGTGTTTTTAAAAAAAGTCTTACACTGAGCAGCTGTTGAGTCTGCCCGCAGACGGCCACAGCCTGACCCAGGTGTTCTACTCCAGCTTCCAGGTCTCCAGCTGCCAACAGCTCCTCGCCCAGCTGGATCTGTCCACCCAATTGTTATTAGTGAGGGTACCAGATAAAGAACACCAAATATTGAGCCTAAAAGTTACAAACTATAGTTTTTGTGTTTAAAAGTTTTTTCAACAAAATGATTTAGGATAAAGGGCAGAGACTGACCTTGACGCATAGCTAAGAGTACAATAGTAAAATATTTATGGGTGCACAATATTCATTTTCTCAGTAACAAAAACAGGTTTGTATTTAGTACAACATATTTCTCAAAAATATTGAGATTAGATCTAAGTTATTTATGCGGAAGTTAAGAGTTACAGGATGTATTTTATTACATACTAGCGGTTCTGCGCGGTTTCACCAGCGTAGTTCCCGTTCCCGTGGGAATAAGGGAATAAAATATAGCCTACGTTACCCAGAGATATTCTAGCTTTCCATTGGTGAAAGAATTTTTATAATTGGTACAGTAGTTTTTGAGTTTATTCGTAACAAACATACGAAAATTCAAATCATTCCTCTTTATAATATTAGTATAGATATCTTGTATAAGTATCTATGATAATTATATTACCTGTTGCAAGAAGAACCTCTGCATGGCCTCATGGTCACTCATGTCGGGCAGGGGGCCTCCCATTGTGCGAGAGTGGGATGAATTCTTCTGTGCATTTTGTCTACCTGTAAAATTAATAAATAATCTCATGCCTTTCATCAGTTGGCAAAGGTCTAAAGTCTTTCTAGAAATACCCACTAGAATATTTGACCCCTAAACTGTCTACCTGTTATCAGTATGTATAATATTATGTTTGTTTACAGGTACACTGGTAAGTATAAGTGTACTAAAAAACCTCACATGATTTTAAAGAATGGCTTAAGTATGAAAAAATATTTATCCGTCCCATTTGTGATACTTTTCTTTACATATTATTGAAATTAATAAGAATTACTTTATATCTGGCAGAAATCCAGAAGCAGAGTGAACAATGCTTTTAATTTGTTTCGTCTACTATAGGCGTGCTGTGCAAATGACTTGATTATTGTATGGCAATAATTTTTTTTTCTTTAAATTTATTAATAGCAGTTCTCCGCAGTTTCACCCACGTAGTTCCCGTTCCTGAGGAAATACGGGAATGAAATATAGCCTATGTTACTCAGAGATATTGTAGCTTTCCAATGGCGAAAGAATTTTTAAAATCGGTATAGTAGTTTATTCATTACAAACCTACAAATCTTTACTTTTTATATTAGTGTAGATTAGTTTGCAGGATACTTCAATGTTATGCAATACTTGGTACCATTAGAGCTTATGTATGTCATGATTACAAACAATTCTTAGTTAGGCTAGTTGTTATTAAATTTCACTTTCGCTATCAGAAGTGTAAGTGAACTTGTGAGGCACACCATTGAAATAACATGAATGAAAGCAAATTTGGCAAGCACCCCAATGTCACTGTTGCACAATTTATGCAACTACGATGCACTTTTGACTTGGTAAACAGACACCAACTACGTTTTCTATAACAAATGATTTTTTTTCAGAAGTAATACACTATGATGATTTTTTTAGGTTATATGAGGACTATTACCAATCGTGTATGTCAATGAAGCATAGGTTCGTGCGTGAGACGATATTTGTAAGCTATGGTTTAAAAAAGAAAGTTTTAATTCAGTGTATATTGAATATATTATATCCAAGTACTCACGTTCTCTCAACTTCTTTTTGAAAAGGGGGTCCTTGCGACGTTGTTGATCAAAATACACACAGTATCCTAGAAACAAGGTTCCAGCAATGCCTACAGCAATTCCAAGAGTAGTGCGAGTAATCTCCATATTGTATATTTGAATTATAGCGTTTTATTCACAATAATATCAGTTCGCTTTTGTTAGAAAATTTTGTGATCCGCCATTTATTTTTTGAGAAGATAGTATGTTGGTAGTACTGACGTGACGTGCCGAAAAGAAGCGTTCAAAAATCGCTGTAAAGCCACGGTTGTTTTATTATAATCCATAAAAAATGGAAGCAGTTTAAATATTTGCAACATGTTTGGGATATCAAATTATACAATGATTTTAAACTTTCGGTTTAGCTCGATAATCTGAAAAAAACAGTCTTATAATATAATATGTACCCTATATATTTTTGGTTTTTTTTTTGACTTTTATTTGTTAATGTTGCCATGTCTAAATTTATCATATTGTACACATGACTGAAATTCGTCATTTTCGCTAACTTTTCCAATAGAATAATATAAAATTTTCATATATGCCGGTGGACCCTTGCAAGAGATTCGCGTGTGAGATCCAGAGATGTCTTGTTGGTAAGTTTTTCCAATAAAATTTAATTTATAACCTCATCAACGACAGCCGACAGTAATCAGTCGCCATCTTTGCTTCAACCTTTCAATCGCCTCCACGGATTCGCGGGCGTTTCATCGCCGTTTTTCGATGTTTTGCTCAAATAAATCACTATTAATAGCGTCGAAAGCCACGTAAAACTTTTCCGTACTACCGCGTAACATATAAGTGTGAAAATGAGCTTTTTCGGATTCGGTCAGACTGCGGATATCGAAATCGTTTTCGATGATGCTGACAAGCGGAAGGTTGCTGAAGTTAAAACGGATGACGGCAAAAAAGAGAAGCTACTGCTTTACTACGACGGAGAAACCGTCTCCGGGCGAGTTAATGTGACGCTGAGGAAGCCGGGGTCGAAATTGGAACATCAAGGAATCAAGGTCGAACTCATAGGTCAGATCGAGTTGTTCTACGACAGAGGTAATCACCATGAATTTATATCGCTCGTGAAAGAGCTCGCTCGTCCTGGCGACCTATTGCAGCACACGTCGTACCCCTTCGAGTTCGCGAACGTGGAAAAACCGTACGAAGTATACACGGGAGCTAACGTCAGACTAAGGTATTTCTTGCGAGCCACCATAGTGCGTCGGCTTACAGACGTCACAAAGGAGGTGGACATCGCTGTCCACACCCTGTGCAGCTACCCTGACGTCCTCAACTCCATCAAAATGGAGGTAGGCATAGAAGATTGCCTCCACATAGAGTTTGAATACAACAAATCTAAATATCATCTGAAAGATGTGATTGTGGGTAAGATCTACTTCCTATTGGTCCGTATCAAGATCAAGCATATGGAAATATCCATTATTAAACGGGAAACCACTGGTTCTGGCCCCAATACGTTCACTGAGAATGAAACAGTTGCAAAATATGAAATAATGGATGGTGCCCCGGTCAGAGGTGAGAGCATTCCAATTAGAGTGTTCCTAGCAGGTTACGATTTAACACCAACAATGAGAGATATAAATAATAAGTTTTCTGTACGATACTACTTAAATCTTGTCCTGATGGACACAGAAGATCGTCGGTATTTCAAACAGCAGGAAGTGACATTGTGGAGGAAGAGTGACAAGTCTAGGTTGCCATTACATAACCCGCATCTCCCTCAGACTTTGTCACATCCTGCCAATCCGCCCACAATACGGCAACAAAGTGCTTCAAGTGAAGAAAACTCAACCAGGGGTGTGTCTCCATCCATCCCTGAAAGCTCTATGCAACGGTCAATCTCACCTTCAATGGCCGATGCTGATAAACACAACGGGCCATCAGAAATGGAGCGAGAGAAACCTGAGAATATTATAACTAACAAATTAATGAATACACACATTGAGAATGATGTAAAGGAGCCTATTACGGAACCAGAAGAGAAACCAGTAGTGGCAGAAAAACCCCAAATCGCAGAGAAACCACAGCTTGCAGAGAAACCACAGATTGCAGAAAAGCCTCAGATTGTTGAGAAGCCAATCTTAACCCGACCAGAGAGTGTGGAAGCGAGCCCGAGTCAATAGCGGAAATGCATCTGTGCGGTCGACTTGACAGTTGCCAATGAAATGAACTGTATGTTTTCTTATTTGAAAACAATTGTTTAGGGCAGCAAAACTGACTGTATTTCCAGATAACCTAATATTGAGAAATGTTGTTATGCAATCTATTTAATTTTACTTGTATTTCAATTGAAATATGCAGTAAATTTATATGGGCATAAATGTAAATGTACATTGCTATTTGCTCTAAATTGAAATAGTCATAATAAGCCTTTGTAACAAGTTGATCAAGGTCCATTTATAATGATTGGCGAATCTAGTTTTGTTAGAGGTTCATGGATATATCTTTTGATAAGTGCATAAAGTATCATGGAATTAAAAAAATATATTTTAACCAACTTTTTAAATTTTGATTTAGTCATCAATTAAATATTAAAAAAGGTGGCCACCATGAACCATCTTAAACTAAACTATTAATAATAATGTGTTAATAAATTCAAGCAACTGACAGAGGAATATAGATTATGTAAATTGTGCCACCAAAAATGACTATTTTGCTTTGACAAATCCTTAAAAGATTTTTTCATTCAAATTATTATTTTATTTATTCAACCAACTATGTAGGTATGTTTTTAAAGTCTTTTAATCAGAAATCTATTTGGTATGCCCATTGGTAACTGCTTATCTACTTCAAGTTTTATCTGAATAGCCATACATTGAACTTCATAGAATGTATTATAATTTTTATTTGTAAACTAAATCACACTCTGTATTATTTATCATGTCATGTTCATACGAATGCAGTTCAAATGTTATTTTTACAGATTTTTACAAAGATTTTGTTTTAAAAGATATATTGTGTTGTAGATTAGGTTTCGTAATGACGTAAAAGCCATGTTGGTTAGCACTTGATGCTCTAGCTCTGATGATTCATACATCATTTCCAGAGGGAGTGTTTAACACAATCATGTAAATTTTGTATAGAAATGGGATGGAACTGAGCACTTACACACATAATTTTTAATTAATCATTTAGTTATTATGTAATCAATAATCATAGAATGTGTGTAAGTTCTCTTAAAGAGGGTTTCACGTGCTACAAGCAAGCCGTTACTGGTAATGCTGCGGCCTCATTACAGATTGTGCGAAGATTCGCGCTATCGCGACATTTCTAGCCACATACTTCGGGGTATCGCAAATAATTCGGGCGAACTCGAATGGTGTTCGGAATTCTGTTGGTTTTCTGCGCACATCAAAGGGTTTTATCGCACCAGTGCAAAGTTCACCGAATATTGATGGTGTGACGCATCTTCGCCGTAAAACAAAAACGAAGTTTTTATGGCGATAACATGAATCTTCGCTGCATCAGCTGCCACAGCATAACGACTTCTGACAGGTTCAAAGATTTTTGACTGACATAAATGTTACCGTGGACGCCTGTTAGCATCTGAAACCGAACTTCAGGATTTGTTGGCTAGTTTTCTCACAGTGTTGTTTGAAAGTGTGAATATTGAAGTCAAGTTTACTAACATTTAGAAATTGTATATTATTGGTGTCGGAATATAGCTGCGACTGTTTATGAGATATCTTTAAAAGATGTTTCTACTAAACTAACGGCGTCGAAAGAAAATCTCGGCTTTAGAAGCCGCTCGTGGATGCATGCAACCGAGTTAAGCATTTAGCGAGTGTTAGTTAAAAATGCAGATCATTGACACTAGGTCCGAACTCACTGAGGCTTAAAAAAAGTCAAAATATTTATCTTCAAATTATATTGGTATTCGAAAACTATAAAAACATGGATTAAATATAAAAATGATATTATTTTACAATCATAATTCAAAAGTCCGTGATGACTGCATGTTTTAGAATGGAAATAAACGGTTTTTATGGTTTAAACTGTGCCATTCTTAAAAAACCCCGTACCTCAGTATTCAGGTGTCTTCACACATACAATCAACAATATCATAGATGGCAATCGTAATCCCGCAACAATTAACAATCCGTGTTCCACATTAGAACATATCACTGCGCTATTGAAAACAATGTGCGGTTACTTGATGCCTCATCGTCTGAACCACATCCATTTGTTTCAATTGAAACCGTGTCTATATTTTGTACCAATTGAGCTCTCGTCGGGATATTAGGAATCTATTGAGCGAACAACAAATTCAAATCGAAATTTAAAATAGCGGATACGCAACGAAAACGCAATAATAAGTTAAAACCACAACATGATGAATCTAAAAGAGTATTGTCTGTAAAAAGTATACTAAAATATGTAATTAATTGCTGAAATATCTTAGTAATTTAGGTTTTAAAAGAGTTGGCTGTGGACAAAAGAGTCGGGCATTTTCTGTCAAATTGAACCTTCAAAGATTTTTGGATTGATTCGCCAAGCTCTGCACTCCACAGTCAAATATTATAAACAGTTATTATTAATTATTTTTTGTAAATTAGGAGAAAGTCCATATTAAGTAAACATTCTGTTATTATTATCACCAGATTGTTTTGAGTTTAGTACCTATCATGTTTAAAAGATATCTTTTTCTAATGAGATTAAGGGCGCATGTCGATTATATCATATTGTTAATAAAATATATGTATAAATTGCTGACATTGCTTTTCATTTTTTGCCCTTGACTTGACTGTACCGTCTATGTAAACTAACGAAATAATAAAACTATTATATCATCTATACGCACGAAGCTCTGTTCAAGATCTTTTATTATGCGCACCGCCAAGGAGTGGAACTACCTGCCGGCGCCTGTATTCCCGACTTCATACAACCCACAAGCCTTTATGAGCCATTTACACGAGGGCAATCCACTAAGACTGCATACAAAAAAAACTTGAGGACAATGGAATGGATTGTCCTCAAGTTTTTTTTGTATGCAGTCTTAGGGGATTGTCTTAGTGGATTGCCCTCGTGTAAATGGCTCATTAAGGCTCGAGTGAACAGGCATCTCTGGGCAAGCTCGTCCCATCGTAGGCCCCGTCTTTGCTGCCGGGTAAGTCTGTTGTCAAGAGTAAGCCCATCATTAATAAAAAAAATATCTGATGACATATTGATGCATTCTACGTTATTGTTGTTATTCACGGAGTGTTTTGCATTTAAAATTTGTTTCAAAATACAATAATTATACTTATTATTATTGTTAATGGCGTTGCCCCCGCGGACCTAGTTTGCGGACGTGTTTACCCGTTTCCGTGGGAATCATGCGAAATCTTTTCTTATCAGACGCCTAGGATATAAAAGAAATGTGTTTACCAAATTTCAAGTGTCCAGCTTTCCAACAGAAACCGCGGGGCGCTGCTAGTATTTAATAAATAAAATAACTGCGGAGTTAAAATTAATTGGGCGTTATCAGTAATTAGCTTATCGTGACTGTGGTTTAATATAACGAAATAATGTTCGAGCAGTTGTTTTCTGAGCAGGCATAATGCCAATTAAGCAGTTTAAAAGTGAAGAGGGGTGTAGCGATTTTTATCGTAGGAATGTGTTTCGAAGCTATATTCTAAGATTCTTATAGGAGTAATAGTGAAGTTAATGACAATGGAGCATGGATGTGTCGTAGATACAGCAATTTACCTCAGATCTATCAACGTCACTGATTTCAGATATTTTTGTAGGAAAGTATAATTATAGACTAGGTAGGTAACTTAGATTGGCGTGCGTATACATATAGTATACAATCACTAGTGTATCTAGTTAATTAATAATTAAAAGTATGTAGATTCTTCTAACAGAAGTTGCCTTGATCCTAATCAAATCGAGGTGTAGGTTTCTTTTAAAAATAAATAAATCTCATACATTTGACATGGGCGTACCCAGCTTCTGGCCTGGGGGGGGGGGGGGGGGGGGGGCAAGTCAGATCGTCCGCGGCTGTTTTATCATACACACTACACAAACACACCTACATGAAACATTAGGAACTTATATGTAGTGTAGTTTGTAGGTCAAGCAGCATCTTTATTATTGCTCAGCAGAATATACCTATATCTATCAATCAGACAGATTTCTATACTTTGATATACACACTGAATAAATATTTTTGATTTAACTACCTACCTACTTCAAAACAATAACATGTAATTTCACTACATGGTATAAAACAAAGTCGCTTTCTCTGTCCCTATATCCCTATGTCCCTTTGTAAGGTAGGTTTTAGTATTAGCATTGCACCCGTGTGAAGCCGGGGCGGGTCGCTAGTGATAAATAAAATAAATGCTTGTCGCTCGCATTTCGCAACTCCCTACCGAAGGTTCGTTAGGTGCGTTACGGTACGGTCGTCGTAAGGAACGTTAATTTTCCACGAGTACCGATTAATATTATCCTGATGAGGTCATACATCAATGACTTTTTCTATAACACTACATCTTTTCTCTAGCTCAAGGAAAATATTGTGAGGAAACCACCAGGATTGATTTTGAGGCATGTGATGTGTGACATAATTATAGTAGTTAACTGGTGAAAAGTGGGTATTTCCAGAAATGTCATACCTCTGTACATCCCCTCTGGGATATGGGCTTCTTCACATTATGTCGCAAGCAGCGCGACAGCAGCAGATGCCTTTTTATTACAACTATAATGGATTTCAACGATGAAACGATGGTTTGGTCATTTAGAACGAATGGATCAAAGGAGAATAACGAAAGAGGTTTTATGGTGCAAATGTTGAAGGATACAAGGCAAGAGGACGCCCCAGAAGGACGTTCACGGATCAAATTAGTGACGTCCTTCAAAAATCTGGTGTCAAGAGTGCAAAGAATAAAAGAGCGTGCATGAAAAGGCTTATGGATGTGAAGGAAGCGAGGGAAGTGTGCAAAGATGGGCAAAGTGGCGATCCATCGTCTCTGCCTACCCCTGTGGGAAGAAGGCGTGAGCTGTATGTATGAATGTATTATCATTGTTGCTTTCGCGCTGCTGCCGCGCTTCTTGTGACCAGCTAATGTACAGGAGCTCTAAAGGTGTGAGCATATTTTATTTCACTTATAGTTGTAGTTTGAAGCTCATTGGTCTTACCGGATTAGGCGCAAAATGCCACACTAACAAAGTGCCATACTTGTTCAACTCCCTTTCTGGCAGTATGTTCGAGTGTGGCATTATGCGAATATGGCATTTTGCGATGTGGCGTTTTGAGAATGTGACATTTTGCGAAAATCGAATGTGTCATTTTGCGAATGTGGCATTTTGCGCCTAATCCGTCTTACCGCCACGTCGCGTTGTCAACAGAGAACAACTTCCAAGAGGTGCGTTGTGACCGCGTGTTCGAGGCGATGCGTCAGTGCTGCATCAAGCACAAGCCAACCTCGCTGGTGTGTGAGGGGTACGACCTCAAGCCGCGCCAGTTCGCGCCCGTCACCGACAGGCCTAGCAGGTACAGTCATGGTACCAATTCCAACATCACACCATACCAGTGCCGACTTGCGCCTAGTTCAACTTGTTGAGTAATGGTTATGTAAAAAATCTGTTCCGCTTCACCAAATGATGTATTCGAAATGCTAATGTAGCTGAAAATATCAAAATCACAGCCTCCTTTTCTTTTTTTTTCAAGTCGGTTAAAAACAATGATTCCGACGATGTCAAGTACCAAAGAGGGCAATAATAATAATAATAAATATTTATTTATCACAAGACAAATACATTTTGCTATGACACAAGGAGGCAATATCAGCATAATTCCTCTTGATCGGTCAAGGGATTTAATAAATTTTATTTCACTGATTTGTCTTATTTTCCAGATAAGTATGGAAAAACCTCGTCGTAGCCAAACTCTAGGACAAAGAAGTTGGATGTACAAGTACCCGAGGACGTTTCAATTGACATTTACAGTACTGGGTGTCGGGATTTTCTTCTCCAAGCCGATTTACGACATATTTTTCAGACAAAGGGAAGAGATCGACCTATCTGAACCACCCACGACGTTTGGAAGGATCAAGAATACGGAAAACTAATATGGAAGCCGTCGCCAAAGCGAAGGAACGTTTCGCCAAGTATCCTGTCCTATATGCGAAGTGTTCCAAGTCGGCAGCCGTATACGCCAAGTGCGTGCTACTCACAGAGGAAGTGAAAAAGGACGATTGTGCGAAAGAGTTCAAAGAATTCTCCGCTTGCTTGCGATCTGTGGCCAAAGACATGAAAACTAGGATTTGAACTATTCGATATGGATCGTGTGACGCAAGTACTCAATTTGCCTTTTAAATACCATCTGGTAGCCGGCATTGTATTGCGTCTGATACTGATTGTGTATGGAAATATACATGACAAGCTGTACGACGTCCCATACACAGATGTGGACTATAAAGTGTTTACAGACGCGGCGAGGTACGTCTCCAGCGGTGAATCGCCGTTCAAACGCCACACGTACAGATACAGTCCGCTTATAGCTTATTTATTGCTGCCGAACATCTTTATTGGCAAAAATTTCGGGAAACTACTCTTTTCCCTATTCGATGTTTTGGTAGCTGTCGCTGTTAAGATTTTAGTGGAACATCAGTTTAGGATAACTAAAAAGAAAGACGTCGTTGCTAATATAGCCGTGTATTCCGCTCTGCTATGGCTTTACAATCCTCTGAGTATTGGTATATCGACTCGAGGTAACGCCGACTCTGTTCCTTGTTTCTTCATAATACTATCAATTCTTTTCTTGCAAACTAAGGTAGTGGACGGTCTATGGAAATATGCTTTGTCAGGCGTTCTGTTGGGCATTGCGATACATTTGCGTCTTTACCCTTTGGCTTTCAGCTTCCCCATGTACCTCTCTTTGGGAGAATACAACATAACTCGTAACACAAGTCTGAAAGATGGTATTATATCTCTTATACCAAACGTAAAACAGCTTATACTCGCATCTAGTTGCATATCATCTCTATTCTTACTCACATATGGGATGTATTCGCTTTACGGTTACGAGTTTCTATTCGAGACATACATTTACCACTTCTTTAGAAAAGACACGCGACATAACTTCTCTGTTCTTTTCTATTACTCTTACCTCACGATGGACGAGCTCTCTTTCGATATAGTGAAGGCTGTTTCCGTAGTGGTTGAGTTTCTCGTTTTGTTTGGTATCAGTTTGTCTTTCGGTCGTACGCCGCAGACTTTGCCGTTCGCTTTATTCAGTCAAGCAGTCGTTTTGGTTGCTTTTAACAGCGTGATGACATCCCAGTACTTTATTTGGTTTTTGTCTCTGCTGCCTTTGGTGGCTCATAGCTTTAAATTGAAACCGGCTCACGCTATCATTATGCCGGGGATTTGGATGGTATCGCAGGGAGCTTGGCTATTTTACGCGTATTTATTAGAATTCAAATGTCGCGAAGTTTTCATCTTAGTTTGGTTGAAGAGCATCGTTTTCTTTTGCACAAATGTATTCGTTTTATGTCAACTTATAAAGAGTTACACTCCCGGCTATGGATTTGGACAATTAAACGTTTTGTTGAAGTAGTGATGTAGAAAAAATAAATTTAAGTTTGTAGATATAGATTGAATAGAGAATAGTGTATAGAATTTTAGATTTGTGTGTGTTGAATAAAATAGTAAACGTTTTTTCACTGGTTTTATTTCTAACAACTGTTATACTAAGTCACTAAACTCATACAAATAACTAAAATAAATTGCTCATTCTAAAATAACAAAATAAAATGCATCCTCACGGAAGTTAACTAGTAGGTTTGTGTTTCGGGTTTCAAGCTAAACCCCATTCAAAATAACTTAATGTTACAGCACTTCCAATTTACGGCTACTTAATTTTAGTAACAGATAACTTGCAATGAATCGTTAGTCATGGTGAAAAGACGATTAGGGACAACAAAGAATTCATAAACAATGAAAATTACTAGCCGCCATATTGATCTCACCATCAACAAAATGGCGGAAAAAATAAGTTTTGATTCTATAGCTTTTATTCGTTGGTGTCTTACACTTAATTTTCTTTACAACCAAATAGATTTCTCAGGACTATCTTAAGTTCTTAATGTAAACAGTTAACAGATTACGCAAAGGCTCCGCTTCGTCAAGAGCAGAGTAAGTACGATAGTGTTGTTACTGTGATACGCAACTATAGTTACGATATATCAGTATTCAACAATTTTGGAATAATGATACTATGAACAATACTTCATTTAATATAAGTAGTCCACACCTTATCGTTGATACTTTCGGACCCCCAAAGAGGTGAAGTGGTGTTATTATGCTTCATACAAGTAATTTTTGCTGATTATAGTAGAATCACGATAAGTCTACCGATTTGCCGTATGTAAATTAGCCGTAAATAGTACTTTTATGTTCTGTGCTAGATATTTGCGTTTGTTGTATAATGTACAAATTTGATATTTTTTGTGTGAAATGTGCATCGCGAGAGAATATTTTGTGATACTGACGTAAATTTTGCGTCACTTCATAGATACTTCAAACTATCCATCTGACAAATCGCTAAAGGAATCGCGATTCTGTTATGGTAAATTATCTTGATATAAGCTGTAGTTAAGTATAACGCCACGTGAAGTTTGTCTACTGTTGCTACGAAACCATGAACGTAAGTCTTCGAAGTATACGTCGATGACATAGCTTTAACATTCAGTATTATAAAAGCATTTCTAGAATAGAATGGTTTCCACTTGCCTGAGGAAGTAGTCGTTTTAATGCGCGGAGCTCGCGTCCTATACAACTAAACGATTCAATGAAGTTAACCTATTTTCCTATTTCTTCTCGGGCAGATTTATTTTGGTGAGGTCTGTTTCCGCCTCCCCCTGTGACATGCTCGACAGCTTTTTGCCGATGCGTTCGTGCACATCCAGGTATTTGGCCACGCAGCGGTCGAGGCATACTGACTCTCCTTTACCTGGAATAATTAGTAATTACATATTATATGTGGTTTCACGTCTTAATCCTGAGTGTGCCAGTATATGTATTAGTCGAAGATACGAATATAAGACGACCTTCACCGAGCTGCTTATTGGATGAAAAGTTTTTTATATTAAACTTAATATGTTAAAGCAGTGATAGCCCGGACGGTTAAAGAGCCGGCCGAAAATCAGTGAGGCTCGGGTTCGAATCCTGGCATGTACCAATGAGTTTTTCAAAAACTTACGTACATATTTATCACTAGCTAGACGCGACGGTGAAGGAAAACATCGTGATGAAACCCGCAGGTCTCAGAATTAATTCTGAGACATGTGTAAATAGACCCGGTGCGGCGATGGGCTCACCACCTATCACGTTTAGGGGTCCAATATATCTCGTGAAATGTGGGTATATCCAGTAATGGAATACCTCTGCCTACCCCTTCGGGGATAAAAAAGGCGTGAGATTATATTTATTTATATATACAGTGGTGGTCAGATAATTAGAAACACTGCCAACGGTCCTTGACATTATGTAAGATACTTCTCCGCAATCGTTTTTATTTTGAAAATAAACAATAAATAGGACAACAATATGTTCAACGATTTATCATTGATTAGAAAAACAATATAAATTCCATTGCACAAGGGCAGTTTCAATATTACATTACGGACAAACATTTAAACCAATTTTAAGTTATAAACAATAATGGTCAACTAATTAGAAACAACAACAAAAAAGTATAAAAAATTTTTTTTTAAAGTATTAGTAATTAGTATTGTTATTTAAGAAATAGCTACTATCCCAAACCTATCAATAGTTATAATTAATATTAAGTGGAGTATCCCTTAATGCCAATAACAGCACTGCAACGACGTGGCATTTTGATTCAATCAATTTCGTAAAATTTTCTAGGGGGATTTAATTCCATGCTTCAAAAAATGCTTCATTTAGTTCGTTTTGACTGGTGTTACGTTTGTTTGAGACTTTCTTTTTAACAATAAACCAGAGATTTTCTATCGGGATTAAATCCGGACGATTTGCTGGCTAGTCTAAACTGGATATACGCTGTTTGCTAAGGAAACATTTGACGCTATTGGGCGTGTGTTTAAGGTCATTGTCATGCTGAAAGATCCAGGTTACAGGCAAATGATCGTCCGAGTATGGAATCATTGTGTGCTCTAAGATATTTTAGTATTGCCATTGATCCATTGTACCTTCAATCTTCCGAACGGGTCCAACTCCATATCCGGAAAAACACCCCCAAACTTTAATCTTACTGCCACCGTCCTTGACTATACTCCTTGTGTATTTATAATTAAAAGCATTGTTTACAGGACGTCTAACATAGCGCTTTGCGTCGGAATTTACCATATTTATTTTTGTTTCATCTAAAAATAACACTTTTTTCCATTCTTGTACCGTTCAATTAACATATTTTTTTAGCGAATAATAATCGCTTCTCTCGGTGCTGCTTGGTAAGAAGCGGTACCTTCCGAAAGATTCTATCAAACAATTTAGCTTCTACTAATCTTCGGCGTATCAATCTTGGCGAGATGTTTCTCGGGTCATCAGGCGAAAAAACTTCATTTATAATCTGGTTGGAGCCTTTAATTGGGTCTTTTTTAGAAACACTAACAACAACTTATCTTCTCTGGGAAATGTTTTTCTTTGCCGCGCCTTTCTAAGAACATTTTTTCAACAGTTCCATGTGTTTTGTAATGATCAATTGCATTAAAAACTTTCTTTACAGAACAATTTAAGTGCTCAGCTATTCTTCTGTACGCCCACATATGATCTATACGTAAATAAACAATGATTTGCCTAGTTGACGCGACACATCTTTTTTTTTTGGCCCATTTTGAACAAAATAAAATTCAGATTAAATTTTGAATTGCCGCTACAATAATAGAAAAACCCAAGAAAAAAAATGTTATTCTCCAATTTCTAAAAAAAGAATGAGTTATGGATACTTTTTTTAAATGTTTCTAATTATGCGTCCAAGCGGCAAGTTACAGAAAATAAACTCCTACATGTGTAAGACTCATTTTGTAATTAAAAATAACATGTTTTATATTTTATGCATTTAATGAGTTTTTTATTTGAGTGGTTATATTATTGCATAATTATTAATTATTGAATGTGTATATTTTTTACGAACATTTGTACGTTGAAGTTATACTTTCCTTATTCATAAGAAGTGTTTCTAATTATCTGACCACCACTGTATGTTAAAAAAGATATCGCGAGTGGGTTGCCTGAAAAAATTCAGTCCAGGATATGATTAATTTAATATTTAAAATATTTGGTGTATCGCTATCCTTTTCTATTTCACGGCAAATAGCATGCGCACTCTCTTTCATTTAATGATGGTTCGCTGAGACTTTTCAGTCGTCCCGTTTTAATCACTTGCAGCGATATTTTGATTTTTAACAACCGGAATTCATTAATTTCAAGACTGTTTTCATATTCTATAGACTTCATACTTTCGATTGGTATGTAATTTGTCTATTGAACAAACCAGTTCAATGTTAAAAAAAAAAAAAAAATTATCCTGGTCAGTTTTTTTTTAATCCACTCGCGATATCTTTTTTAACATATTAAATTTGATATAAAATACTTTTCGTCCAATAAACATAAAACATAAAAATATTGGGATCCTCTACTATATTCTATTTGTGGTAATACCCACATTCCAGCATTGTATTTTTCGGACCCCTAAACATGACAGGTGGTGAGTGGGGTGCTGTTACAAATGCTTTAGAACCAATTCTGGTGTCCACGGGTTTCCTCAAATTGTTTCTTTTCCTTCTTGTTTTCCTTCACCATCGAGTTAGTTATAACTATGTACAGTACGGACGTTTTTACTTGGCTGCTCTGAACATAGGCTCCCATGTTCAGAGCAGCCAAGTAAAAACGTCCGTACTTTACCTACGTAAGTTGTTTGAAGTGGTACATGCCCTACCTAGATTCAAACCCAGAAGTCACGCATGAGAAGCAAGCTCACTTCCAACAGGGCTATCAGTGCAATATTATTGAGTAATGCAAGTGCTTGGACGTTAGAGAGGAGCAAGCTTATAATCATCTCTTTCATTCACTTCAGTGTGAGTCAAACTAAACAGCAAAAGAATTTGCATTGCAGCACACCAATATTTATGTAGTGTAATACTTTATATTTTGCATACTGACTGCTTGAAACCTAACATCAGACAGTCTAGCTGTTGGATAGTGTATAAGATGTGTCCTCACCTAATTCAGCCTCGTGGTACTTAATGGGTATACACTTCCGGTGGCATGCAGACACGAGCCGGTTGTACATATCAGACATCATCTCAATCTCGAGGTCCTGCACCAGCTGCAGCTTAGCAGGGTCAAGCTGCGGGACCGCCATCTTGCCACAAGATTCTTTTACAACTTACTGCAACAAGGTTAAGCAAATGTTATTCCTGGAATCTTAACTAACATATATACCAACTGGGTTTTTAAATATTTGTCTTTTAATCTGGATGAAATCAATTGCACGGCCTGTCACTTCAGGTACTTCGATTTTTGGAACTTAAAAAATATTCAATTTGATTCTCTTTGTCTCGAGAGGATGAATTTTATTGAAAATATGGAATGAGGTCACATAGTTCAGGTCCAGTTAGGAAAAGCTTAAATCCTATTACAATAAGAAATCTAAATAAAAGGCAGCATTCTATTGTGCGTGTCGCCTATGTGTTTGCGATCCATCTTATGAAGTATTATATATATGTATTACAATATAAATTTATCAAGGAAATTTTAGTAATGATCAGTGGTCGACCTATATGTATATTGGGTATACCCAGTTTAGGTCCATGCAGCTACCCACATTTAGGTAAAAGATGTAAAAAAGTAAAATACTAAAGTGTGAAAGATTTTATGTTAAATAGTAACTATTATTTTTATTTTATTTATTTTTGTACGACGTAAATAATTTGTGATGGCTTACAAGGTCACTTTCTGTATATATCAGGATATTCTCCGACGTTTGATTTGCGCATGCGTTCCCGCGATTTCATGTTCTCTAAGCGGCGGGCATTGATGCTGTTCTTCGATACCACAAACAGGGACAAACTTGATACTGTAATAGCTATCCTGAAAACAATATTTTTATATTCATTTATACATGGCATAAATTTAAATAATAAACAGTGTTGGCAGAGGTATACTGCATCTAGGAGTATCAGCTTTTACCAGTGTGGTATGTTTTGGGCCTTAATATGACAAGGGGTGAGCCTGGATGATACACATGACATGCCCCAAAATGGATTAATGGGTTTATTTGTTTAAATTAATGTTGATGGGAAGAGGAGCACGGTTTCGGTTTACAATCTCCTCTTTCCAGGTACATAGTTAATTTATATTTAAAAATATATTCATTTTGTTTTTCATTGTTATACTAAAATCTTTGGTCCAATGGGTTTCCTAATTATGTTTCCTGAGATAAATACATAAATAAGTGTTAGCTAGTGAAATTTTCTATCAGAACATTATATTTTAATCTCTTTGATCAGAACCTACTACAGACATGGGTCAGAGACAGAGTGAGTACAAGTTTCGAATGCCTTGTTATTAGACTATTGACTTTTTTAAGTGTACTATTTTTTGAATTAAATTTTAATATTTGTAATTTAGTAGGCATGTATCCCAATTTGGTTATTATCATCCTGCGCAAATGCATAAATTATGATTTGCCGAAGTAATAAAGGAATAAAATGATTATAGGTTGTTTTCATAACTTCAAGAAAAATGAATGAAAATTGATCAAAGCTCACCACAAATAAATAGGAAAGTATTATACACTTAAAAATTTAGCTATGATTGTAATTATTACCACGAAAGTGTAATTTTTCCAAATTTTCCAAGCGGCATACTCTATTTTCTCGTGAAAATTCAAATTGACACTTATTTATTTTTGGGGTTATGATTGTAGTACATAACATCATCGCGTTACGTCATTGCCGGAAGTCGCTGCTGCAGTTTGTGTGGCTATTACTGATTACTGGTCTGTGGTTTGTTCTATATACTATAGGTACTCTTTGGTTCTTTTTCAGCAAAAGTTGGAGACCAAACCAATGGTATTTTTTTTGTGATGACGAGTGTGCCTCGTCCTATCAACCAAAGGTGATGTTCAGAAAATCTATAGAGGGTGGTATAATAATAAATGAAAAATACTATAGAGGTCTGAGTTAGTAGAGCGGTAAGAAGATATTTTTTTGCAATATTACAAAAATACTGGTAACCCTTCCAACATATATTTTTGTACGTACATGGAATCAAAAAAACTTTAATCCAGAGTCGGAAAAAGAAATATTTAAAATAAATAAATATTTTTTGCACATGAGTAGCGACTGATGAGCTACCTGAAAGAGATAGCGCTTTACTTTTTTTCTCACTCTTATCTGTTATTAGCGTTTATGCGGAAGCGAAATAAAACAGTTATTTTTATTAGGTTGTCGGTCTGCCACTCTGCCTGGAGCACAGAACACTATAACTCCTCACAACGAATCGAACATACATACAAAAAAAAATTAATAATTCAGGGAATACTAAATAATCACACGAATTCAGTTAGCCTAATTGAACACGTAACTAAATAATTATTTTAAATCATTTTGGGTCCATAGACCAAAAGGGTGACGTTCGTTTCTTAATGAGCCTCATACAGGTGAGTTTCCATAAAGTGCACATATGAAAATGGGTGAAACTAGACACATTTTTATCGACGGAAAAAATTTAAAAATAAAACTGAGATTTTTAACAAAATATACATTTATTTACAAAGAAAATATACATTGATTTACAATAATTACACATAAAAAATGTCCTCCAAAGAGGAACCATGTGGGACAGTGCCCAGAAGACTGGCAGCATTCCCTCTCTGGATAGCTAGGCTGATCCTTTGACAGAGATAGCTGCCAGCCCTCTGGTCACCTGAAGCCTCGACCAAATGCACTGACAGCTCTTTGAGGAGCTGCCGCGCCCCCGGACCCCACGGTCCCATGGTCTCCACCCCAAACGGCACAAATATGTAGCCCTCATTGAGGTCGGCATATTTGCGCCGCTACAGGCGTTCAGCGGCCGCAGCCGCCGCGCCAGCGCCCACAGAGGTGGCATCGATGTGGGATGGGGCCAATGTGTCGGCACATGTGGCATCCCACACCAGTGGTAATAAAGTACGAGGAATAAAATACCACTATTAATCTTCACTTTTCAGAATTAGTGAATCTAGAGCCAACAAAATATATAAAAAAAAACATTGTCAAAAAAATCTAATAGTAGTCTGTGAATCGATCAAAACAAAACAAATGCACAGTTGAGTAGCTGGAGAACGTGGTTTTTACAAATACTTTAACACAACTATGCCGAAACCTACGCAACTTCATTCCAAGGGGAAGTTTACCTCTATTCAAAAGTCGTGTAAATCGGATAAAAGCGACACAGAGACGAACCCCGAGGATGTTATGAGACAATTCCAATTGGAGCTCTGCTGGTGCATCCAGCAGTTGGAACGTTCTTTGAGCGACTCGAAAAACAATGAAAAGCAGCGTAAGTCCACCTTTAATACTGCTCTTTTGTTACTCTAATCCTATCCCCCTAACAAGCATGTAAAATAATGTTTAGGGGTCCACAAAATATACGAGTGATTTATGTGGGTATTTCCACCAATGAAATACCTCTGCCTACGCCCTTGGGGAACGTCAAGAGCATTTTTAAGATTGTTAGTAGGTATGCGGTAGCTACCAAATTATTTGTTACCGAGTTCCATATGAAGATTTGTAACTAGCTCTTAGTCATACCTTGTTTCTCATAATATTCCTTTGTAAACTGCAGTTTTCTCAAAAATAAATGCTGTGCTCATTGTTGAAGTGAGCTCATCTTTCTCATGTATGAGGGCTACTTTTGATTTTAGGTCCACAATGATTTTTATAAAACTTACTATAGCGAAGGAAATCATCACAGTGCCAATGCATGTGTAACAGTGGCGGACTAAGCCTAGGAGGCCCGGGGCGGAAAAACTATAATGAGGCCCCCCGGTCTCAGAACTTTTGGATTTGGAGGCCCCCCAGGTCCTAGGGAGCCTCCAAATTTAGTGTAGCTTTAATCTTATTTGTATCTATGAAGCCTCCAACTAACACCCAATTGCCTTTTATCCTTGTTTAGGATTTGGTTAAGATAACTTTTTGCTAAATTTGGAGGCCCCCCAGGACTAGAAGCCCGGGGCGGATCGCCCCTTCCGCCCCTACCTTAGTCCGCTAGTGACGTAGAACCCACCAAATAGTAGCTCCTACTGCGGACATTACAAGCGATATTGTAGATTGTGTAAAGATATTTAAATATGAAACACTGGTACTATTCCCATACTTTTTTTTATCTCAACCATCAGTTCAGCTGGTAGAAAAGTGAGCTATCATTTGGATGTATCACACTAGACTTTTTACCTTAGGTATTTATTATTATTATTATTTTTACTTAGGTATTAGTATAATAATATTTTTTTAATTTCAATTTTGTTTGGCGACTTTATGCCCTAGTATTTATATCTTTTGTCAATAGTTAATGTATACCGTGTAATGGTATACCTGGTACTGTAAACTTTGTTTTCTTTCCTTCTAGTGCAAGAGATATGGAAGGTGCTAACTGTGTTAAAAAACAACAACCAACCAATTATACGCAAGAGGCAACTGATGAGGACCCACTTAGGGGATTACAGAGCCAAAATGGCAGCGGAGGAGAAAAAATTGACCAAAAGTATGTACTTAACAAAATAAAAAAAAAAGATTATTTTCATGCACTGTACATAACTTTTTCTACAGAAACTAGTGTTATTGCCTGTGTGTGTCCATGTTAAGGCAAATAATTATTTTTAGACTTTGTCTGTCTGTCTATACATGTTTGTACGCGCTTCACGCAAAAATTACGGCACAAAGTTAATCAATTTAAAAATAAACTGGACAAATATCTTGTAATGAGAAAGCTTGAGTGGAGAACACCTGGATACAGGTGTTAATCAGTTGTAAACTGCTTGCCTGATAAATAACTATAATAATATTGGATGCCATTTACACAAGTGTGTTACTGTTCTAAAATCTGGTATATGTTTCATCTTGATACATCATTTAGAAGATGAGTTATCTGTCTTTATATACAGCCTTTTCTTAACTAGATCAGTAAACGGACAAAGTCGCAGGCAAAAATTAAGTAATAAAATTAGTACATTTTATATTTTTGATTGAAACTATTTTACTATTTTTATTGAGATATGGAACTACGAGTACAAAATTAATACATAACTATTTGGTACCTTTATTCATAGAATAATTTTCCTGCTTAGAATTTTCAAGTAAGATACATTACATATTTTTCTATATTATATAAATGTACATATTATAATATGACTTCATTCTTTTGCAACATGCAAGTGTACTTATAATTTAATATTTTTTTCAGTGACCAGCAAAATGAAAATCGCAGACAAACCTTCAAAACCAAAAGCAACTTATTTGAGAAAATCTGCATTTTTGACAACAGGTCAAGATTCATTCAGATTTAATTTTACCCTGGCTCCTGAGGTTATTGACAGTGACAAACCTGTAGCTTCACAGGGCAATACTGAAATGTGTACAGACTCTACCAACATTAATAAAAACAGTGGGGGTGATAGGTCTGCTCAAAATGTACCAGAGATTAAAAATAATTCAAATACATTTATATTTAAAAGTTCTGATTCCGAATTTAAATTTAATTTCAGTGTGGATAGCAAATAATTGATGGCAGTTTTTTATATAATATACAATAAGAATATTCGATAGTTTTATTTGTATTGTATGTGTCTTCTCGTTATCTCTCGATACCATTACAATATTAACCAGAACTTTAAAGTTATTTTGTTCACTTCCCGCACCTATCGGATAAATGTAATGGCGGACCTCTGGGTCTAAAAGCAAAAAAAAGAGATTGAAACCACTAAATTCTTCTACGACATGATCGTACCGCCAGACGACCGCGCCCCGCCCGTTCAAAATTCAGTCGCGCTTCCGTCGAGATTTAGTACCTTCCTACTTACTAATTAGTACCAAAGTTAAAGAAATTGTACCCAAGTACCTAATTTTTTAGATGAAAGGGTTTGCAGGTCAAGCAAAAATAAAGAATGCTGCAATCAAATAACTAGGTACCAAATAGATTCTGTACCCATTGAATTATACATTCTACCTAAAATAGGTAGTACTTTTTCAAAATTTACAGCGAATTTCGGTTTGGCTTCACGAAAACTAATTTTCACCTCGATTGATTGACAAAATGAACATCAAAATCAAAAAAATCAAAATCAAAAATCGTTTATTTTCAATTGGTATTAAAATATACACTTAGAAACGTCAATATTTTATAATAACAAGGAACTCTAAACTCGTCCATGAAGATTGGCTAAATGCAAACAGCAGCCCATCTCCACCAACGAGCTGCTGGTTCCGAATGCAGTACCCCGAGAAGAGCCAGCAAGAAACTCAAGGGCAGCTCTTTTTAATCTCATGTCTTACTAATAAATATCGTTTACAATAATAATTATAATTAATAGCCTTACATAGCGTCGAGTCGGTTAATCCCATGCATGTCGGTCTACTAAGTAGTCTGTAATTTTATAGTAGCCTTTTTTATGTAATTTTTGCTTAACTATTATTTTAAATTTGTCAAGAGGCAAATTTTGTAATTCAATGGGAATCTTATTGTAAAAACGTATACATTGACCCTTATAGGATTTGGTAACTTTAGATAATCGACTAACACAAGCAGCCAGTTCATTCTTATTTCTAGTGTTTATACAATGTCTGTCACAATTTTTTTTGTAAAGTGATATATTCTTTTTAACATACAATACGTTTTTGTAAATATACTGTGACGCCAGTGTCAGTATATTAATTTCCTTGAACACATTCTCTACATACCCATATGTAATGTTAATAAATAAAGTATCTTTCAGCGTCTGTTTGTCTGTATACTACTGAAACTCCTAAAGTATAGCAAACCCTGTACCTATCACTAGTTTTATGAATGAAGCTCTGTAAATGGCTTTATTTCTTGTTTAAATTTATAAGATAAAAAGGTCCTATGTTGCTGTTGTGCTCCAATCCTACATATATTATAAACGCGAAAGTTTGTATGTATGGATGTTTGTTCCTTTTTCATGCAAAAACTACAGAATGGATTTTGATGAAACTTTACAAATTATGTAGCTTAAACATCAGAATAACACATAGGCTATATTTTAGTCCCGTATTCTCACAGGAACGGGAACTACGCGGGTGACACCGCGAGGCGCTGCTAGTAAATAAATAATAACAATCTCACGCCTTTTATCCCCGAGGGGGTAGGCAGAGGTAGGTATTCCATTTCTGGAAATACCTACATTTCACGAGAATATTCGACCCCTAAACCTGATAGGTGGTGAGTCCATCGCCGGACCGAGTCTGTTACCTACACATGCCTCAGAATTAATTCTGAGACCTGCGGGTTTCCTCACGATGTTTTCCTTGGCCGTCGAGAGAGTATGTACGTGAGTTTTGAAAAACTCATTGGTAGGTACATGCCAGAAATTGAACCCAAGCCTCACTGATTATCATAATGACAAGCGGGCTCTTGAACCATAAGGCTATCACTGCTTTTAAAAATAGTAGAAAATAACAAAATGGTCAGCACTCCAGTTTTGGGGGAGGCAGCCCCATAACCCCTTCCCTGGCTCTGCTAGCACTGGTATCATCCCTAATTTTCTTAGCACATTCAAAGTCGTTGTTAAAAGTGTCAGAGTTCGGCACGGAAAACCCGACCGGTAGCCCTACACCACTGTGCTGGGGACCCCAAATAGCAATACCAAACAGGCAGTACGGACTCTTCATGATTACCGCCGCTCCTTCCACTCCAAGGTAAGGACATTTTTTCCAGGAGTCCGCAGATGTCTTTTTTTTATTATAGTCATTTAAAATTGCTTGAAAAACCTTCTGGGGGCAACTCAAGAAGCAAGGAACTATGAAGTCCTTGCCTTTTAGGAAGTACCCTTTAGCCATATTTTTCGTAAATATTACCGAGCACATGTCTATACCGACTAAAACATTAGGTATCTTGTGTAGTAGGAATTCCGTTTTGGGATTTAATATTTGGAAGTCGCTCTGAAACAAAAATATATGTTTTGTTATCTGCGAACATCTACTGTGAGTACACACTTTGGTGCCAAAGCAGGGGGCCAATTCTACTGAATGTCAACGGGTACAGTTGGATGACAATGACATATCAATGGTCAGTCGATGGTGTTATTTGCTCTGAAAAGTGCCAAAATAACACAATTGACTGACCATTGAAATGTCATTGTCATCGAAGTATAACCGTTGACATTTAGTGGAATTGGCCCCCAGGGGTCGACATTTAGGGTACCTACTGCTTTGAAGAGATTGTAAAATTACTGTTCCAAATGTATATTCACCTCCCAATACCAATACAACTATTTTAGAATCACCTTGTGCAACATGTTACAGAATCTATCGGAGGAACTTAAATGGGATCTATTGAATGATAGAAGTCTTGAACTTTTTTATAAATCCTTCCCTAGTTATTTACATATTTCGTAAAATTAGGTAAAAGTAAAGCCTTAAAAAAAAGTCGACCGAAGCAAGAGAGCTTATCTTGCATTAGGTACGTTAGGTTTATTTTAAACTATCGATTTCTATCAATAAAATAAAAAACAAAAATATTAAATTTAAATTTAAGGCAGTTTAAAAAGTTACCTACCCAATTAACGTACTAAAAATACTTAAACTGGAGTCGGTAAACGATTATGAACAGAGTAGTTTCAGCTTAATTCTTTTATTCGTTTACAGAAACTATGCTTTTTCTAGTAGACCTATCATCTTATTTTTTTTATTCGTGCATATTATTTACCTATATCTATCTACAAATAATTATATACTAACCTTATCCATCGCATATCCAACCACATAATAATTACTTCCATCCACTTTAGTTTTGTTATCGTTCGAATATTTACGGAACCACTGGAAATATTCGTCGGTCCGTGGCGACCCTGCAAACAGCTTAATGGTATTCCACTGGCCCAGAGGCACATCGCTGGACACGACTATTAACCCAACGTCGTCGAACATCTGCTTGCTCTGTTTTTCTGGCAACACGAACGCTATGGCGGGAAACTGTTTCCCGCTGTAAATAACCGTCGTAAAGTCCACTTTCAAACTGTAAATGGAAAGTATTGTTTATAGAAAGAAAAGATTATGCCATTATTAAAAACAAAACTGAATAAATATTTTGTGGGTAAGTAGTTATATACTTTTGCTGAGGGGGAATAATCAGCTTAACATATAGGAGGTTACGGGCGGAAGTAGGGTGTCAGCAGGGTGCGGGCGGTGTGCCACACCACACCCCGCCAACACCCGCGTGTTGGCACCCAACGTCTGTACACGGTACACTGTTAAAAAATGTGGTTTAACGATAGATTTTTTTTTGATTTTAACAGACTTTCCTAAACTTCCACACTGTCATCATTACCATTTTGACACTTTACTGGCGAAACGCTAACAAACTGGGTAAAAAAACATTAGGTATGTAATGAAAAAACAACTATATTATTGCCTTTTAAATAGTAAGTATATTCTAAAAATGTGCACCTATAGGTATAAACTACCCCAAGCTCCTTTCAAATTTGAAACAGGTTAGCTGGAGTGGTGACTTGGTCACGGAGGTGTGAGAGTGGCAACTGTGTGAGCTGTTAAACGATGTAATATTCAGATACCCACCTACGTGTGCATCTAGCGGCGGTGGCGAAGATTCTAATACTAACGCAGACGGCGGTGCAAATGTGAGGGTAGTCCATACTCGTGGAATGAACCACTCTCGCCATGAACTCAAAGTCTTTCTCAGATGCTGGTGTTGCACCAATTTGGTAGTTCTCCAGCGCTGAGAACACTGGAAGTACAGCATGGTAGTACATAAGTCCAATGTATCTCGTGAAATGTGGGTATATCCAGTAATGGAATACCTCTGCCTACCCCCTCGGGGATCAAAGGCGTGATAGTGTCGCAAAGGAAAGGTAAAAAGAGAAGTTTCTAAACAAAATTAAACACCCAGACACGAAGACAAGTACCTAGCTAAGCTTCAACAAACATGTTTACACAAATGTTGGCTTCGAACTCGCGGCGTCCTACTAAAGTTAGAACTACACTACCGGGGCGTAGTGAGTCATGAAGCGCCAGCAGCCTATCGGTTTCACACATTTAGTATTATTAGAAATACATTATCGTGGAGGGGTATAATAAATAAATATTAAATTTAGTTTTTATTGTCCTACAGTAGGTAGTACAGATACATATCACGCTGCACCGCAGTCAAGAGCACATGAAACTTTACAATTGTAGTGCGAGTCTAACCTCTAAGGCGATTTTTATAAGAATGTTACAAAGTCCAATGTATCAAGCTCCACGTGCTCTTGACTGTACGAGTAGTAGGTATACTCGAGCGTAGTATACTCACTGGTCCGATTGTTGATATCCATTTCCCCCTGCCGTAATAAGTCCCCACTCTCGTCGCTGAATGTCTGTTCATCTTCGTTCTTCAGTAGTTCGTAATCATACGGCATCATAAGACCTTCATCCCCATACTGAACGGCTTGCCCATCGCCTATTCCCTCGTCAGCGTAAAGATAATCTTTAAACGCCCTCGCGACGGATGCCATCGCGAATAGTAACCATTTACTTTTAAAACACATGGTAGCTATGTATAAATAAATATTTTTATATTTGCTTCCACAAAATATGCAATACCAAAAGCAAAAACCTAGCAGAGAGCGCTATTTTAATAAAAAAAATTAGAAAATTTCTTTTCTTAGTGTATTTGATTACTACTCGTAGGTATTTGTACTTTTACAATAAGTATATTATATTAAAGTTGTTTATTGTTCACGATTCAGTCTGTTAGTTTTGGAAATCAGCTACTCGTAGTTTTTAATACGCGTCATTCAAAGTGTAAGATCGGTCGAAAATAAAACAAGATTTTATTGCAACTTTTATTGATATTACAATGCTACATATTTTTACAGTGGTTTTAAAAAATAATATTATGAAATATTTTTCTTATGTGAACATAACTAAGGCTGCGTTCGCATTTCACCAGCTTTAGAAAAAATTAGGAGTATTTTTTTTAATATACATTTTTATTCTGTTTTCAATCCATGTTTGAAGATTTTATTTATATTCGGAAACGCTACCTTAAATATTATGTCACCTAAGTAAATGTCGCTTTCATAAAAATAATAATAAGTATGTAAGTAGGTATCTTACGAAGTTACAACACTTACAACGAATATATTTCATATTTTTAGTACAATGAAGATAAATATGACACAATAACTCAGTAAAATAATACTATTTAAGTTAAGGCATAGAGGAATGTCATACAATGAAAAGAAAAATTGCTTACTAAAGATATTTCAACTTTAGTTTAAAAAGTATATAATAATGTATTTTACTACATAGCCCTCTGTATCACGCTATAAACACTCTATATACTATACAATACATTAACCAATATGTTCCAACACCCTTTCAATATTCTTACAAGTCTACCACTTAACTAAGACGGTCCCTGAGGTATCACGCGGAGAACGGGATTATTCATACTATTGACAACCCTATTTTTTTATAAAAATTTGTCCCTTTAGGGAAAAGCAAAGGGATACAGCCTAGTCTGTTGTAAATTTTCTCTGATTCAAATGTTGTAAGGCTAAAAAGCCAAGTTTTATGTTTTCAAGTTCAGGGTAAAAGTTTTAATCTTAGATAAATGGCTCCGCTTCAGAGACCATACACAAAAATTCAGTGTTTTTAACACTTTCTACATCCCTCCCTTCTTTATCAACAGTAAAATGATAGCACTTTTACTGAAGACTTCATTATGGCGGGATTGGAGGCGGGATGGATATATTTGGGGCAATCCAAAAATGTCCATCCCGCGCATTTTATCGAATTTAACATTCACTGCACACCTTCACGGACACTTGCCACATAATAAACTATCACTACTATGAGTCAAAACCCGAAATATAGAGCAAAATAAAAATTATACAAAAAACATGACGTCGCTCTTCGGATTCCCGCCAAAAAGCCTGACAACCCTAATCGAAATCAGCTTCATTGTTTTGTATTGGCAAGCGTTGTAATTACCCATCAGCCTAAGCACGACAAGAAATCGAAGGTTTTTACCTCTGCTACAGAGTCTATGCACAAAAATACAATAAGTATCTTCAAAACTTATCGAAATGTCAGTTGGTAATCGACAGTAAAACGATAGTGCACTTTTACTGGATGAAGAGGTTTCTTGAGGCAGTTCTAACACGTCCATTCCACGCATTTTACCGAATTTCATTTCACAATACAATTTTAAGAGCCAAAACACAAAACACACAGCTAAATGAAAAATAAGCAAGTTTTCTATTGGTTGAACAATTAAAAAAATCGTTCCAGTATTTAATTTCGGAGCCCATTCATTATACACAAATACCTATATATTTTTTTCTTTTTAAGTATATTTAATGTAAATTACAGTTCTAGGTAGTTGACTGCCTAACACTACTACTGGACAAAATACAGTGGTATTCTAAGAAATCAAGAAGTTTCTGGCTATCAATCAGTTAATACGCAACTCCATGACGTCATCCGTCCCGACTGCACCGTCTCAGTTAACCGGTAGACCTGCAGGTAAGGGCCTTCGTGATCTTACAGGCTTAAACTATCTCGTACTTGTCTGGGTGGAAGCTGATCTCCTGGGAGAAGTCCACGGGAGCTCCTTCTTCGGCCTGCGTGACCTTGGTGGCGGTGAGTAGAGCCAGAGAAGTCTCCGAAGTCCAAGTCACCGTCAGCGGGAAGAAGTCGTTTGGAACCGCCGGGGTGACACTGTAAGGTGTTTTGTCGTATACAAGATAACATTCCCAAGGCTGTATACCCTTTGTAGGCTATGTTACTCACAGAAAAGTAAGCTTTCCATAGGTGAAAGAGTTTCTGAAATTCGTCTAGCAGTGTTTGAGTTATTCGTTACAAGCATACAAAAATACAAATCTTGCCTCTTTATAATATTAGTGCAGATGTAGATATAGATAAGTGTAGATTAACCGACTTAAAAGAAATACATGGTCATTTAAAATAAAGTGCAAATATTTTAAGGGTAGGTAAAAAATTTACAAAAAAACTATTTTCGGCATCGATTTTTTCTTTATCACACGCTACTTTACAAGATAACATCGATTATTGCAAAAACAATATAAATAAACTAACACTCTGTACATAAACAATACACGCACCATACCCAATTAAAAATTGCGCTAATAAATAAGTAAATAAATTAGTAAAACTATATAGGCATATTTTTTTAATGATGTATGGCCCGGCCTAGTGTGGATACCATAGACAACTAGTGTTCTGTATTGGTATTTCTGAATAAAATTTTTTTTTTATTTTTTTTATTTTTTATCTTTAAATATTTGCACTTGATTTAAAATGACCTTATATATAAACAGTGTACTTACGTGAACTCGAGGCTGCCGGTCTTCTGTGCGCGGGACACTAGAGGCACGCTCCAGACGAGGGAGCGGCCCTTCTGGGCGTAGCTGCCCTCCCACTGGTGCACCACCACCGACGGCTGCCCGGCCCTAAATAATAATAATAAATAATATAATCTCACGCCTTTTAACCCCGAGGGGGTAGGCAGAGGTATTCCATTACTGGATATACCCACATTACACGAGATACATTGGACCCCTAAACGTGATAGGTAGTGAGCCCATCGCCGGACCGGGTCTGTTTACACATGTCTCAGAATTAATTCTGAGACCTGCGGGTTTCCTCACGATGTTTTCCTTCACCGTCGAGCTAGTGAAAAACTCATTGGTACATGCCAGGATTCGAACCCGAGCCTCACTGATTTTCGGCCGGCTCTTTAACCGTTCGAGCAATCTCTGCTTTATATGCTTTATTTTTGGCCATAAATAATAATAAATAATAATATATTATTTATTCATCCACATTTAGGTATAGCTTACAGATAGCTTCTTAATTAAGGTTGTGGGAGACATGAGCCTGAGCTAGGTGCAAGGCCTGTGTTACAGGTCTCCAGGACCGAGCTAAATATGTACGTAATGTTTTTCTGACGTGATAACGTCTTATAAATCGATGAACGCCGGCTGCACGCATGAAAAAGCTTGACTTATTTTACACGTTCCGCCTGAGTCGAGCGTGCAAGCGAGAGCGCGGAACAAGCGATAGGGAGGCACGATCCGCCTGCTTGTGACGCATTTATTTCTTATTTTACATTTATTTAGGCTACAGTACGGCTGTTTTAACTTGGCAGCTCTGAAGTTGCGAAATGGCTGCGCAATATAATTTTTTAGCGACCATTTGGCGGTACGAGGCGGTTTACCTATGTTCAGAACAGCCAAGTTAAAGCAGCCGTATTGTACGTGCTTCGGATATAGGGTAATTTACTGCCTAGTCAAATGAGTTACTTCTCATGAGCTGTCAAGTGTCAACATGAAAATTTACTATTCATAACATAAACATTCTGACAGATAACCTAATCTACCACCATCACCAAATCCGCGGTGGGCTCGTGTAGGAGGTTGTGGCCCATACTTCCTCTAATTCCTCATGTGTGAGGAAATACCCTTTGCTCAGCAGTGGGCTTTTACGTGATGATGTGACTCACGGCAGCGGGATGGTGATATTCAGGTCGGCCAGCTCCAAATGCTCGTGCTCCAGCTCGTACTCGATGTTCACGTCGCAGCCTCCGCCCGAGCCCTCCGACGGCCAGCAGTTGACTGACGAAAACAGAATATTAACAACAGGGCAGTCTCTGCCCCCGAGACTGCCCCCCCTCAATTATAAAGACCAGACACGCAGCCCATTCACTCACCAGACACCCAAACAACCCACTAGTCTCGCACCCACCCACCAGAAACGCCACACACTAGACACCCCGCTCACCCACTACTCGCACCCCACCAACCAGACATACAGCCTACCCACTAGACCTAGACACCCAGCCCACCCACTAGACTCGCACCCCACCAACCAGACAAACAGCCTACCCACTAGACCTAGACACCCAGCCCACCCACTAGACTCTCACCCCACCCACCAGACACACAGCCCACCCCGCCAGACACGCAGCCCACGCACCACACACGCGGAACACTTAACAGATCTGCAGCTTATTCAGTATTTAGAAACGCATTTCACTCGTCAGAAAATCATACCAAGCACCAGACGCGCATTCTACTCATTATACATGCATCTCGCCCACATGTCACGCAGCCCATCCATCAGACACGCAACCCAGCTACCAGACACGTAACTCACTCACCAGACACGAAGCCGACCCACCAGACACGCATACCACCCATCAGACACGCATCCTACCCACCAGACACGCATCCCACCCACCAGACACGCATCCCACCCACCAGACACGCATCCCACTCACCAGACACGCATCCCACCCACCAGACACGCATCCCACCCACCAGACACGCATCCCACCCACCAGACACGCAACCCACCCACCAGACACGCATCCCACCCACCAGACACGCAACCCACCTACCAGACACTTAGCCCACTGCCCAGACACGTAGCCCACCCACCAGACATGTAGCCACTAACCGGATATCGGCGGTTTGTCGTCGCTCGTGGCGAGCCTCCACTTGAGCACGCCGACGTCGCTGTGCAGCGGGAAAGGCCGCTGAGGCTGCTTCAGGCCGATAACGCCGGTCGATCTGAACGCCTCTTTGTCCACGTTAGGGTGCGTCTGGGATGGATATATAAAATATAATATAAATATAATCTCACGCCTTTTATCCCCGAGGGGGTAGGCAGAGGTATTCCATTACTAGATACATATGATATACAGTGGTGGTCAGATAATTAGAAACACTTCTTATGAATAAGGAAAGTATAACTTCAACGTACAAATGTTCGTAAAAAATATACACATTCAATAATTAATAATTATGCAATAATATAACCACTCAAATAAAAAACTCATTAAATGCATAAAATATAAAACATATGTTATTTTTAATTACAAAATTAGTCTTACACATGTAGGAGTTTATTTTCTGTAACTTGCCGCTTGGACGCATAATTAGAAACATTTAAAAAAAGTATCCATAACTCATTATTTTTTTAGAAATTGGAGAATAACATTTTTTTCTTGGCTTTTTCTATTATTGTAGCGGCAATTCAAAATTTAATCTGAATTTTATTTTGTTCAAAATGGGCCAAAAAAAAAAGATGTGTCGCGTCAACTAGGCAAATCATTGTTTATTTACGTATAGATCATATGTGGGCGTACAGAAGAATAGCTGAGCACTTAAATTGTTCTGTAAAGAAAGTTTTTAATGCAATTGATCATTACAAAACACATGGAACTGTTGAAAAAATTTTCTTAGAAAGGCGCGGCAAAGAAAAACATTTCCCAGAGAAGATAAGTTGTTGTTAGTGTTTCTAAAAAAGACCCAATTAAAGGCTCCAACCAGATTATAAATGAAGTTTTTTCGCCTGATGACCCGAGAAACATCTCGCCAAGATTGATACGCCGAAGATTAGTAGAAGCTAAATTGTTTGATAGAATCTTTCGAAAGGTACCGCTTCTTACCAAGCAGCACCGAGAGAAGCGATTATTATTCGCTAAAAAAATATGTTAATTGAACGGTACAAGAATGGAAAAAAGTGTTATTTTTAGATGAAACAAAAATAAATATGGTAAATTCCGACGCAAAGCGCTATGTTAGACGTCCTGTAAACAATGCTTTTAATTATAAATACACAAGGAGTATAGTCAAGGATGGTGGCAGTAAGATTAAAGTTTGGGGGTGTTTTTCCGGATATGGAGTTGGACCCGTTCGGAAGATTGAAGGTACAATGGATCAATGGCAATACTAAAACATCTTAGAGCACACAATGATTCCATACTCGGACGATCATTTGCCTGTAACCTGGATCTTTCAGCATGACAATGACCTTAAACACACGCCCAATAGTGTCAAATGTTTCTTTAGCAAACAGGGTATATCCAGTTTAGACTAGCCAGCAAATCGTCCGGATTTAATCCCGATAGAAAATCTCTGGTTTATTGTTAAAAAGAAAGTCTCAAACAAACGTAACACCAGTCAAAACGAACTAAATGAAGCATTTTTTGAAGCATGGAATTAAATCCCCCTAGAAAATTTTACGAAATTGATTGAATCAAAATGCCACGTCGTTGCAGTGCTGTTATTGGCATTAAGGGATACTCCACTTAATATTAATTATAACTATTGATAGGTTTGGGATAGTAGCTATTTCTTAAATAACAATACTAATTACTAATACTTTAAAAAAAAAATTATACTTTTTTGTTGTTGTTTCTAATTAGTTGACCATTATTGTTTATAACTTAAAATTGGTTTAAATGTTTGTCCGTAATGTAATATTGAAACTGCCCTTGTGCAATGGAATTTATATTGTTTTTCTAATCAATGATAAATCGTTGAACATATTGTTGTCCTATTTATTGTTTATTTTCAAAATAAAAACGATTGCGGAGAAGTATCTTACATAATGTCAAGGACCGTTGGCAGTGTTTCTAATTATCTGACCACCACTGTATGTATATATGGGTTGGATAAGTGTTAGAATATAGGATCGTTGAGGGTCAAACTGACTTAAAATAATTGACCGCCTTCAAATTCGAATACATATTCCTCAAAACGAAATAGAAAGAACGAGACCAAAAAAGATGTGTGTTTCTGTATATCTGTATGTTCGCGTAGCTCCCAAACGGCTAAACCGATTTCAATTTTTTTCTGTTTAAAAGGTAATTTAATCGAGAGTATTTTTAGCTATGGTTTGAAAAAACATGAGATTAAAAAGAGCTGCCCTTGAGTTTCTTGCTGGCTCTTCTCGGGGTACTCTATTTGGAACCAGCAACTCGTCGGTGGAGATGGGCTGCTGTTTACATTTAGCCAATCTTCATGGACGAGTTTCGAGTGCCTTGTTATTAGACTCTTGACTTTTTTTAAATTTTCTATACCTACAGAAAATAAATTATTTTGACTTTGAAAATCTGACCAGCCGTTTTTTTGTAAATGTATTCTTTGTGTCGGGGTTTTTTGAATTTGCAATCTATTAGTACCTGCAATTGTAGCGGCCGAGTGTCCTTGTTGTCGACGTGCACGTGGATGCGTCCGAACTGCTCGTTGCTTATGCGCAGCGTCAGCAGACCTGAATTTGACAAGTCAATTTATAATCTACTTCTCTCTGCTCTTCCGCGCGGTAAGTAACACCCCCTTAGTTCCCGTTCCCTTGGGAATACGGGAATAAAATATAGCCTATGTGTTATTCTGATGTATAAGCTACATAACTGTAAAGTTTCATCAAAATCCGTTCAGTAATTTTTTCGTGAAAGAGGAACAAACATCCCTACAAACTTTCGCGTATATAATATTAAGTAGGACTAGCTCTTCTGCGCGGTAACATCCGCGTAGTTCCCGTTCCCGTAGGAATACGGGAATAAAATATAGCCTATGTTACTCCCTGATAATGTGATAATGTAGGTTTCCATTTGTGAAAGAATTTTTAAAATCGGTCCAATAGTTTTTGAGTTTATTCGTAACAAACATACAAAAATACAAATCTTTCCTCTTTATAATATTAGTATAGATAAGTAAAGTAGTTTATTTAATTTCAAAACACAGATAACATAGTACAAAAAATTACAAATATAATAGTGTATCTTATCATCTCACCAGAAAGCTCGAAGCTCTGTATGTCGCCATCGCGGCCCGCGATGAGATTCAGCCTCTCCTCGAATCGCAGATGAACGCTAAAACGAAAAATACTGATATAAGTGTATCAGTGTGGTGCATCTCATAACTATCAGCAATGGATCTTTCCTTATTTATAAAATGTCATGAAAAAATATAGGTACCATTATCTTTATATAAATACACTTCATTTACATAAGGAGAATGGTGATTTTTTAAATTTTTCATCATTAGTCTAAAACTATGGGATATAAAAATATGTTTTCTGATAAATTTTATCATGCGATAATGGGATAGTTGACAGCATCGAAATTAAATTGTGAGTAGTCATTCATTAAAAAGATTGTCCCAAAACACCTTTGAACATGTATTTCGGTTTTTACTTTACAATTACAGCAAATAAAAAAAACTATCTAAGAAGTGTTTCAATCGAGTACTAGAAACTATGACGTGACAAGGTGTGACCTTGCTATTTCAGTACATTTTCCATAGCAAAATTTCGTTTTGACAGATCATAAAAAGTAACTGATTTGACTAGACAGGACTTTGTCCTTTTACTTTAGATTCTATTTTTGAAATAATGTTTTTTTTCTTCCTTATTTTAAGGTAATGGCATTTTAGCCATCAGCACTAAACACGACACGAAATTCAAGATTTTTAGCTCTGCTTCAGAGTTACGCACAAAAATACATAAGTTTCTTCAAAACTTATTGAAATGACACTTGCTTATCAACAGTAAAACGATAGTGCACTTTTACTGAAGATTTTAAAGATTCTTCTTGAGGTAATTCGAGAAAGTCCATCGCACGCATTTTGTCGAATTTCCAATTCACTGCACGTTATCACGGAGATTTACCACATAATATACTATCACTATTATTTTGGCAAAATGAAAATTTTACAAAAAACTTGACGTCCCTCTTCGGATTCCCGCCAAAAAGCCTGAAATAATGTTATGCAGTGTTTACTGACTCGTTGGTGTTGGGCGCGGGGGCGGATTCCTTGTTGGGCGCCGCGGGCTGAGCCACGGCGTCGCCCTCGCTTCGAAGCCGCGACACGAACGACTCGGCATCTGTGCCGCGGGAGCCCAGTTTCATCGCTGACCGAGTAGACGGACGACTGTCAACAGTTAAGTAGATATTATTATTTGCAATTTAATTCTGCATATACAATAATAATAATAATTTATTGCACAAAACATGGTAGGTATGGTGTTAAATATTATAAAAATAAATTGGTCATTGGTGTTTTACCATAGAGGCATGCAAAATTAACAATAAAAGAAATAGGAATTAAACAGCAATTACAAACAAATTAATTCAATCAATATGTAAAATTTAAAATGTCAAATATCGCTTATCATCATACACGTCGGACATGTTGTTTATCCCCGAGGGGGTAGGCAGGAATACCTCTGCCTACCCCCTCGGGGATAAAAGGCTTGAGATTACTTATTATTATTTTACATGTTGAGAGAGAATCTCATTCGTGAGTGAACACACGCACTCCTTTGTTTCTCACTCTCACACCTAAACTCACCCCCACTCAACTCAACTTCACATACAGTACGGACGTTTTAACTTGGCAGCTCTGAAGTTGCGCAATAAAAAAAAATTCCGACCATTTGGCGGTACGAGGGGGTTTGCGCTGGCGAAGCCTATGTTCAGAGAAGCCAAAGTAAAACGGCGTTACTGTACAATCGTCGTGTTCGGCTATCCTTTATATGTAAGTACATGTAATTTTTTTTTTAAATAAACGACAATTTAGTTTTTTCTAAACTAAAATTCCAATGAAAACTACAATAATAACATTTAAAAAATTAAATCTCACGCCTTTTATCCCCGATAGGATAGGGATAGGCAGATATTTCCATACATACATATCTCACGCTTATTCCACTGGGGTAGGCATAGACAATAGAGGTACTTATTCCAATTCTGGAAATACCCACTTTTCACTTTTCGATGATAATAGGGGGGGCCAACAATATACTAGAGAATATTTTTTATAATGTTACAGATGCCTGAGAATCAACGTTAGGGTTAGAAAAGTAAGCTTTCCATTGGTGAATAGTAGATTGTTATACAAGGGTCGGAAGGAATCAATTCCCATACAAGGTGTTTAGACGCCCGAGCGTAGCGAGGGCGGATATAGTCCGAGTAGGAATTGATAACTTCCACCCGCGTTAAACACTCTACTTTTCATATCGAATACAAGGAAAGTAAATAAAAAAATGTCAACAATACAACATTACAAAAATTGAAAAATGCAAAAAATCAATAATACCTACAAAAAAATAAATATGTCAATAATACAACCAAAGAGGCTGGAAGAAATAGATTATTTTTCTTTTAAACGTCTTTGAATACATTACAAAAATAATATAAAAAACCCTTCCTCTTTATGTATTTATTAGTGTCGATGAAAAACAAGATTTAGAGTTTTGGAACAGCCTACTAAATTATTAGTCTTTTTTAAATTTTAAATATGGAACACGTCACCGCCGCGCGCGCAGGTTATTTTTAGTTGTTTATACCTACACTCCCAACGCCGCACCTTTTTTTTTAATCGATGTAAAAAGTTTAGTATCAGACCACCTAACCAAATGTACTACTATTTTTTTAATTCATTCCCGCCCTAAGGCCGGAAGCAATTACTATGAGTCTTTCCCGACCGAGGGCGGGAATCATAGCCCTGAATCTCTCTGTGATGGGAATCATCGCTTCCGACCCGGTACTCAGATCAAACATACACTACTTTCCGAGTATGAGATATGAAAATAATTTTTGAAATTGATCATGTAGTTTTTGAGTTTATTAGGGTTCCGTACCCAAAGGGTAAAACGGGACCCTATACTTAGACTCCGCTGTCAGTCCGTCCGGCTGTCACCAATGAACCGTAACAGTTAGACAGTTGAAATTTTTACACATGATGTATTTCTGTTGCCGCTATAACAACAAATACTAAAAAACTGAATAAAATAAATATTTAAGGGGGCTCCCATACAACAAAAGTGATTTTAATCAGTTAAGAACCTGAGAAGTCTGAGAGGTTAAACCGTTTTTATACTTTTTATAATGGTACGGAACCCTTTGTGCGCGAGTCTGACTCGCACTTGGCCGGTTTTTCATTACCATCGTATAAAATACAAATCGTTTCCCTTTATAATATTAGTGTAGTATTTGCCAAAAGTATTAATCATAATAATTTATTTATTTAGCTGACTTCTTAGGTCCATACAGGTTAGTAACAACTAACAAAGTATCTTATAACTAATGGAGATTAATTTTAATATTTTAATTAATTAATGCTTACGGCTCCCTGGCGGGCGTGGCTGGCAACTTCTCGGCTATCGGCTCATTGGAAGCGGACGACATCGACGAGCTGCCAAAACCGCTGCCTGTAATACATCAATAAAGTTCATATTTTTTATACACTACAAAAATTTTAGCCACGCTCTTACGTTATTTACTTTGTTACACGCACTCACCTTCAAATACTGTGTATTTGACAGTTAGATAAGGTGAACTTTCTCAACTTGTTTGACGTGTAGGTGCATAATTAAACTATAGATTCAAATAAAAATATTAAAACCACTATGCTTACAATAAAATCTGCAGTTTATTATTTATTACCTCTCTCAGCAGTTTTTAATGTAAGCTTTTATTTTTTAGGTTTTAATATTATTATTTGAATTTAGTTTAATTCTGCATATACACGTCGGACATGTTGAGAGAGAACCTCATTCGTGAGTGAACTCACACTCTCTTTTGTCCCTCTCTCCCTCACACCCACACTTACCCCCACTCAACTCAACTTCACATACAGTACGGCCGTTTTAACTTGGCAGCTCTAAAGTTGCGCAAATGGCTGCGCAATAACATATTTTAGCGATATTTGGCGGTACGAGAGGGTTTGCGCAGGCGAAGCCTACGTTCAGAGAAGCCAAGTTGAAGCGGCCGTCATGTGTTTGAGAGTGAGATAATGTGGACTATCTCTCTAGGCTCCACCTTCAAATGGTATCTAAAACATGTTATTGAGCAGTCATTTGCGCAACTTTAGAGCTGCTAAGTTAAAACGGTCGTACTGTACATGTGATTGAGAGTGAGATAATGTGGACACTCACTGTCTCTCCCTCCCTCCCTCGCTCTCTCTCGCTCCCCCCCCTCTCTCTCTCTCTCTCTCTCCACCACTCACCGAACCCCCCCTGGGAGCGAGGCGCGTGCCCCCTCTTGGCGGCCTCCAGCCTCTCGCGTTGCAGCTCTTTGGCGCGCTCGCGCATCCGGTTCGCAGCCTCGCGCTCTTGCGTCTGAGAGAAACATCACTCGCTAGACAATTGGGTATTTGACTGTATCAAAATTAAATAGTGAGTAATGATGGATTAAAAAGATTAACCTAACCTAAAACACCTTTAAACATGTATTTCGATTTTCATTTTACAATTTTATTATAACAAATGTTTTAATAATAAAACAATAAAAAAAGTGATGCAATTGAGCACTAGAAAGTATGACGTCACACTTTGCTATTTCAACACATTTTCCATACTAAATTTTCGTTCTGACTAGGCAGGACACTACCCTGTTAGCAAAGAGGTTGGAAGAAAATCATTCTCTTTCCTAGAAACTTTTTCTTTAAACTTCTTTGCCTGTTATGTATTTGACTGCCTAGTCAAATGAGTTACTGTTTATGATCTGTCAAAACTAAAATTTACTACGGAAAATGTACTGGATACTGAGTTGTGACGGCATAATTTTTAGTACTCAATTGCATCACTTTTTTTATGTTTTTTCCCAACGCTGGGTAGTAGTGGTGAACCTAGCTGGCGCGAGTCTATAACAAAAATTATACAACATGTAACAGAATAATATCCCAAGAGCCCAGGCTTGTCAGACCTTCGTCATTTCCTCATAACCTCAAAGTTTGTCTGTGTATGTCCCTACTACAGGTGTAAACGATCCCCGAATATGAAGTTTGGATAACGGTTGCTTTGGAAGTTATCAAGCAGCAAAGGTCCATAAGGTTGCACCTCAAATTCGTTAAAGTGTAAAGCCCAGTTTTTATATATATTTTATTCGGATTAATACTAGAAATCGCGTCGTCCATTGTCAGACACTTGGTGCGGTGGAAACCCCCTGTCAGACACCCTTGAATCATGGTGAATTGATATACTTATTGATATATATTTTTACACTTCTATACTTTGACGATGTTATTGAAATGATACTTTTTATATTGTGCAATAAAGGAGATATAAGATAATATTTTTTATTTAGTCTTAATCGTTATAGTGTACTTCTGAGCGACGAAATTCTTAAAAAAATATTTTCAACATTTTGGTTTTTTGTAAGTTACTCCGTTTTTTTCTATGGACTGATAAAAAGTTTATTCCAGAAATGAATTCCTCATCCTTGAATTATATGAAAAAGACATCAAACTCGGCCTAGTAGCTATATGTGGGCAGAAATCACGTCATGAAAGTATTCCCTCAATTCACCATGATTCAAGGGTCTGACAGGGGGTTTCCACCGCACCAAGTGTCTGACAATGGACGACGTGATTTCTAATATTAATCCGAATAAAATATATAAAAACTGGGCTTTAAACTTTAACGAATTTGAGGTCCAACTTTATGGACCTTTGCTGCTTGATAACTTCCAAAGCAACCGTTATCCAAACTTCATATTCGGGGATCGTTTACACCTGTAGTAGGGACAAACTTTGAGGTTTTACAAAATGACGAAGGTCTGACAAGCCTGGGCTCTCACTCTATAAGCGCAATTCCTGAAATTAGTTTGTTCAGTACTTATTCGATTTCAGCTATTTTTAAAATGTATTAAATTTTTCAAAAAAATAATAAATAAGAAAATTGGTTAGACACAACTAAAGTTCGATTGCATTGCATCACATTTTTTTTATATTAATATACTAATTGGGGTGTATGAGGAATTGCGCTTTTTCTGTTACGCGTTGTAACGGGTGTCCGGTGGCAGATTTATGTTTTAAAAAGCTAATAAAATAAAAACTAATATTCTTATGGCTATATAAACTAATTCAATAAATACAGGGATAATGCGGATTTTACTTTTTAAAAATTATTTTATCCAAATGTTGTCCCTTTAGACGCACACACTGTTGAAAACGGTCCACCGTGTTAGGTGCGACGCGCTGCAACAGGCTCGGCTGGATTGCTGAATTGCATTGCGGATATTTACCTTCAACTGCACAACAGACCGTGGATTATTAGCATAGACCTTGCTTTTAAGATAACCCCATAAAAAAAAGTCAATGGGAGTTAAATCTGGTGACCTCAGTGGCCACGGGATCCCCAAAGCGGCTTATCAATTTTCGTGGAAAATGTTGACGAAGCAAACCCATAGACGTTCTGGCTGTATGCGCAGTCGCCCCATCTTGTTGAAACCACGTATGCGTTGAGTAGGACGGATGTGCTCGCAAATTTGGTAAAAAATATTCAGAGATCATGTGTCCATAGTTTTCACTGTTCACATTCACAGCTTCGCCCCTAGAATTTTCAAAAAAATAGGGACCGATGATTCCGTTCGCCGATAATGTGCACCAAACAGTAACTTTCGGGCAATGCAGGGGCCGTTGATGTTTCAATCATGGATTAAGTGTTTTTGGGGCCCAGTAACGATAGTTTTGTTTATTAACCTGGCCATTCAAATGAAAATGGGCCTCATCGCTCCAAAAGATGCAATTTACAGTACGAAATCTCTCCAACATCCCTTCACAGAAGATTTTTCGTAAATTAAAGTCATTTTCTTTATGTTCGTGGACTATTTGAATCTTAAAGGGATGGAACTTTAAGTCTTTTTTTTAAATTTCGTGAACAACACTTTTAGGGAGTGCCAAAGCGGATGCTCTTTTCCGCACTGAGAGTCGTGGATTTTCACGTAAGCTTTTTTCAACTTCTTGAATGTTCTCGGCGGTCCTTGATGTTCTGCTGGGTCCCGGCTGAGGGGTATTTAAAGCAGAAGATGTCTGGCGGAATCTCTGCACCCACGATCTTATCAAGTTAACACTTAGTCCATCGCTCAATCGCCGAATATTGTAGTGGGCACAAAACTGTCGACGCGCAGTCACGTACCAATCACTACTCTTAAAAAACGCCTCAATAGCGTAAGCACGCTGCTGCCCAGACCACTGCGGCATTGTGAATAACAAATCCGCACTCTCGGAGCGTGGAATGACACCGCCCTCATCCCGCACCAGTAATAACTTTTTTAGATATACCCTTTTAAAAACATAAATCAGCCACCGGATACCCGTTATAACCTTACTTTGAATAAATTTCTTATAAGAATATACCTGTCTGACAGCTTGGTAAATCTTCTCTTCATGGGAGTCCATCTCGACGAACGAACGGACCTGAAATACAATTAATGTTATGTATTAATTGCCTATTAACATCCAATAGCTGGGCATAGACTTCTGAATAGATAGAGGAAATAACATATTTACGCCTTGCGCCTCATTCTGGGGTCTGCAGGTGATCTCACAATATTTAGATAGTCTTTATTCACTGACAGTAAGAAGAATATTAAATAGATATCTTTAAAAAATCATGGCAAAGATAAACCCTGAAAACCATTGTCAGATTTTCCGAAATAATTCTACAAAAGATGATAAAAATATTAAGAAAAAATATATGTTTTTAAGAACACCATAATATCATTTTAATATCCAAATGTTATTCCAATTTTAATACCATTCCAAAAATTTTATTTTGTTCATTGAATTCTGGCCCTTGCACATTCTTTCGACACGACATTTCCATATTATTATTTTTTTTTATTCTTATATTTACCAAAGTAGCCCATGTCAGCTTCACAGAAAATGATGATATTTGTACAATTATTTGATATCTGTATTGCCATTTCACTTTTTTTATATTAAATCGAGGAGACAGGTGTATAGTTATCGCCTGCGAAATCCAATATCATTATTGAGAATAGGGAACACACTGACCTGTGCCAAGTTCACACTCTCCCTGTACCCCAGTGCGACGATCTCGTCGAATGCGAACAGCAAGTTGAATGCTTGATTCAGCACTTCTGCTTCAGTCAGCTGTGTGCAGTATTCTGGTACCTGTGGATATTTAATTCAGGTAAAATATTTGATGTAAATTCTATTCCCACCGAATCACAGTGATTCGTCCCATACAAGCATGGTTGACAATATTATTTAGACCTTAAAATTAAGTTTATACGTTGCGTCTTTACGTGGATTATTGGAATAAATAAGAAAAATAACAATATATGTAATAACTACTTCATAAACAGAAACCAACATAACTTGAACTCTCCTTACCTACTTGTACTATGTAAACTGAGGCCAGCTTATAGTGGGTTTTTCAATAACCATTCTTTGTTGATTTTTAAGCATAAATCAATAACTTTTAGCTATTTTGCCTTTTTCCTTAATTGCCTATGTCCACTCGTACTAGGAGAAGCTGGTTTCTTTTTCAGCTCTGTAGCTTTACCTGGAGTTTCAGTCATGCTTTTTATGACATGTGCTGCATCATAGTCACCTGATCTCCTGGACGATATATGTGCTGCCACCATTAACTCACTCGCACTTCGCGATTGAATCAAGTCATCAACACGTCTCCTTTTCGTTTTAAACGATGAAATATCGAAGTCGACCATTGGGCGGCCCGGACTTGTAGCAATCGTATCCGCTGACGACGATGACTTAGATGGTCGTAGGTAACATTTAACATTGCATTTTATGGCTTCACTATTCAACCAGCTAGTACCTATAGTTAGGGAGGCGAGGTAGCTAAATGGCGTAATTCAACGGCGCCGTCGAGACCTATCAAAATCGAAAGATAAAATAATTTCGAAAAGAAAAGCTAATATGGTAAAAACCATTTTAGCGTTGGGTTTGGCGTGTACGGTTTTTCAAAAATGTAAAAAAAAACAGTTACTTGGGCATTCTCGAGCGCGTCAGATATTCATACTACGTATGCCCCAAGTGCCTCTGATAACAACGGTATACTAATCTGCCGGTTTGCGTGGTGGGGGTAGGCATAAAAAGTAGTCAAAAATGCAAAAAAAAAAAATTACTCGAGCGCGTCAGATTTTCGGAAGGGGTGTTAAGTAGGTCCCAAGGAAGCTCCCTTTAAAAAAACTGACGATTTGGGCGTGACGATAAGTTACGATGAATGTTTGAAAATGCAAAAAAAAAATAGTTCTTTTGCAATACTCGAGCGCGTCAGATTTTCATAGGGGAGGTTTATCTTGGTATCCTGAAAGCATATTTTCTTAATCTGACAAAAATGTTGGTGGGTTCTCTTAATCTGACCGAAAAAGGTTTTTTGGTTTATTTTTTTTCCTTTCTTTCTCCTTGATAAAACGGGGAATTATATATATATTAAGGTGTACCGAAAATTCCCTTCTACCGCTTTTTTCCCCACCATCAATGTTGCGAAATAAAGGAAAAATACTGGTGCGACGGTGGATATTTCCGCGAAGCGCTCAGTCTGTATTACATGTTTATGGCAAATTCCTCTTTTTTGCTTCAATTCTTCACTTCGTTTTGCTTACGAGTTACGGTACGTCCAAAAAACAATTTGAGGATCAACAGGCTATTGAATAATATACATACATGGAACTGTACATGTTAATAAAACTTTTGTATACAGATACGCGTAACTTTTTCCGAGTCCACGAAAATTGTCGAGAAGCTTTAGAAAAAAAAAATTTTGAGATATAATAAAAGTTCAATAATTTAATCATCGTTATTTCATATCAATTTATTTTAAAACCCTCAGTTTTCGAGATATACTCAAAAAACCGGGAGTTTGAGTTTTTATGATGCTTCAAGTCAAAAAGTTTTAACTTTGGATAAAAATGTAAAGAGACATTTTTTGTTTAAAATAAAATTACCTTTTTTGTTTATTATTTAAACTTTTTTTGTGTAAAATGTATCATTCGCAACTTATATGCCGCAACGCGTTTTTCGGAAGACGAAATGGCTCCTCCACACTTCCGGTCATGCGGAAACCGGCAGATTTTGTATTTTTAGTAAGTTTTAGATTATATTCTTCAAAATAAAAAATAAAAAAATCGCGCTCGAGAATGCCGGATTAACGTTTTTTTTTTTTACAAGTTCGCGACCCTATAACTTGGCGGCGTCAAGGACTTATCGTCAGATTAGTTAAATTTAGTCTTAAAACACTAAAATCAACCCCCAATATCTTAATCTGACGCGCTTGAGTATTTCAGACTATCGATTTTTTTTTACTAATCTGATCGTCTATCCTAGGCGCGCGTCACTACTTATAGAGCTGAATACTTGACAAGGTTGTTCTATTAGGTCTAAGGTATCTCTCATATCTTAAACTGCCACGCTCGAGTATTACCGAAAATTCCCCTATTCGCCTCCCTAACTACTACTGATGAGTTTATGAATCGCTCGCAAGTCTTCCCACTAAGAACCCATTTTTCATTTAATTTGCTGGAATTCTTAGATATCACCATCTTCAAATATCTGATGGACTCTTCAGTGGCATCATTCAAATCAAATTTTGAAAGTAGAAACTTTAATAAACGTTCATTTTTATCTAATTTAGAAGGTTTTATTCATTCTTCAAAAAATTCTTTTTTTGAAAGGTAAATATTATGTCCAGAAAAAAAAATTATTATGAACACCTTCCGCTTGAGTCCGCTGCTTGTAATCATTATTTTTATAAATTACGTTAATGTAGCTACCATGTTTAAAAAATGCAGCCTGGGTACAAGAGGGTACATGTAAGTTCTAGTCTAACAAACATTAAAAATGTAGGAAAAACCTAGTATCTGTGGAGTTCGACTGTACATATCTCAATAACAAAACACGTATTTGCTTTGGTGTTTTATAGTAAAATTACTACTTACCTACTACTTCACGACTCATAACTAATAATTTAACTTTCGCTTTTAATTTGACGTTGAGATGTTGACAGAGTGACGACCAGAAATCAACTAATTTTGTAATTATTTACCCAACTTCTGACACTTAAATATTTATATTTTAAAACTTGAGGGTATTTGAACAAAACTTTTATTTGATCCATGTTAGCTAGGATGTTAACTATCGATATAGCTAGTGCAACCGAAGGAACTCAATAACCCTTTTTGTCAACCATGATCGGGAAAACGAATCACTGTGCGAATGGAGAAGTTATTAAAATGTTTAGGTTCTTGAAAGCTGTTTATTAAAGAAGTTAGTTGAGATTGTTTTAAGGTATTCATGGGGATTTCATATAAAATGACTTCATTTTATGAATTCGGAGCAGCAAGCAATTCCTCTAAATTTCGTAAAAGGTCCAACTTTTAGGTGATAATACACAATTTAATTCATTACTAGATTTGTATTTAGTGAAAATATTGCCACAAGAAATAAACTAAAACCTTAACTTTACCGGTAAATGATTAATGTGGTTCTGTGTGCGCTTGTATGGTACAAGTACACAGTCCAACATTTAGCTTCTTTTAACACCTTAATATTGTGCAATGTTTTACTATGGATTGATAGGAGGGTCTGTAACTTACCACTCTGCTGAAGAGACGCAAAGTTTCCAGGTCCTCAAGGATGTTGCTGGCTTTGGTGGTGATGAGGAGCATGTATAGCTTGTCCAGGGGTTGGTACACATATCTGCAAGCAGGGCATGACTTAGGGTCTTATTACAGAATGTAATTCAAGCATGGAACTCTGCTTGAGTACAGTAAAAAGGGACAGCTTTATGCTATAGTGGCATCTCTTTCTGACTGTCCTCAAGGAGAGATTCTCACTTAGGTTACACTCTATAATACAACCCTTATCTAATTAAGTATCAGCATCGAAAAGTCAATAGATAATCCCAATGTGTCTGCATTCCATTAGGTACAGAACAGCTTAGGGTTACGTAGAAGACGGTTTTGTTTCAATTACTCGTAGACCCACTATAGTGCAGTGGGTCTACGGAGAAAAAAAAATACCTGTGGACCCACCAGTGGGGCATGGCGGTGGGACCACGGTTAAGAGGCGAAACTTTTTACATCAATCAGAATAAGAAAAAAAAGGTGCGGCCTTGTGAGTGTAAGGTATAAACAACAGAAAATAGCCCGCGCGCGGGGCGGTACGCGTTCCATATTTAAAATTAAAAAACAGTAATAATTTGGTAAGCTGTTCCGAAATTCAAAATCTTGTTTTTCATCGACACTAATTAAGCACAGAACACTATTACTCGGCTAAAAGTATTATAAAGAGGAAGGATTTGTATATTATTTTTGTAATGTTATTTAGGTTAGGTACTCTATGATGTAGTATTCAAAGACGTTTAAAAGACAAAGTTTCTCTTTCTTCCAACCTCTTTGGTTGTATTGTTGACAACTTTGTTTTTTTTTTGTAGGTATTATTGCGTTTTTGCATGTTTGAATTTTTGTAAAATTGTAATTTTTTTTGTTTAAGTACTTTCCTTAAATTCGAAATGAAAAGTAGAGTGTTTAACGCGGGTGGAAGTTATCAATTCCTACTCGGACTAAATCCGCCCTCGCTGCGCTCGGGCGTCTAAATACCTCGTATGGGAATTGATTCCTTCCGACCCTTGTATAACAATCTACTATATAATCTCTTTACATTTTCATTGTTCTCCCAGAAGGAGTCGTTTTGGAGTCAAGTCATATATGAGAAAAGTGTGCAAGATGGCGGGATGACCTAGGAAAAATTCCGACTTTTAAAAAAAACAAAATGGCGGCCAAGCCTGCCCATCGTATCTCTTTTGTTTTCCGGCCGATCCGGTTCAAATTTTCGGCATCTGTAGTATTGCTTAGATGATTTACGAATATTATTTAAAAAGTTGAAAAAACAAAATGGCGGCCGCGTAGTAGTGATTCAAAGTTGGAGTGGTTTTAGACCCCACTTGACCCGAATTGATCTCCCAGACGCCAATATGCTAAAGGGATGTGTTTGATGTCATCGCATAGGTCATATCCTGTAGTTTACCAGAAAATCCCGAAAATCTGAAAAAGTAGGTTCTTAAAATACCTGACACCTATTATTAATTTAAAGTTACAAAATAAATAAGTAAAAAGTGCTTAATTCTATTTTTGTTTTAGCGGTATCTATTTATGCGTTATTTGATAGACAAATAGTCTAGGATCAATAGTTTCCGAGATATGACCATTTTTTCGACGTTCATTTGTTTTTGCGACATCATCTTATACAATATCATACTCTGTACTGCAGTGGGTCAACGGGGAAAGAAAATGCTAGAGGAATTACCCGTGGTCCCACGAGAAATGCCGGATAGAAGAGGATAAATAAAAACTATAGTGCAGTGGGTCTACAGAGAAAAATAAATACCTGTGGACCCACCAGTGGGGCATGGCGGTGGGACCACGGTTAAGAGGCGAATTTGAATCACCAAAAGGTGTCACATAGATATATATTTCTTCTACCTGATAAGTTAAACAATACCTGAAGCCCCTTTTCACACGTACCGGTTTCCGCCGGTCCGGCGGCGAAATGTATGGCCGATTTCCCACCGGTACGTATGAAAGCGTACGTACATCGCCGTATACTTCGCCGCCCGCCGGCCCGGCGGAAACCGGTACGTGTGAAAAGGGGCTAACTGGGATAAGCATGAGGAGGGAAAGAGATAACATGTATAATGACAAAATTAAGCAATCTTTGGTATAAATTTGACAATATAATCAAATACTACTGAGTACTCTGCATGTGGGTTTAATTTTCAAAACCTGTGTGTCATCAGAAGTGAATTTAAATTTTATTACATCAGACTTCATTCCTCAATTGGCAGAAGTGCCTGGAAGAACCTTCTATTCACCAGTAAACATAAAGTCTCTTTAAATTACACATTAAGTTGTATGAAGCAGTTTCAACTAGGTGAATATGATATTTACCTCACAGACTCGGTTTCCACGAAAGTATGCTGCCGGCCACCGGTCATAAGTTTGGGGAAGGCAGCCAGCAACCCCTCGATACGCGCCTTCGTCATCTCCACAAACTGACGTGACACCAGCGCTGTAAGAACCATAACAATATGACAAACTAATTTGGCCACATTATCAACCAATATCGTATGAACTCTTCATAGAGAGGTAAAATACATTACCTTTTCCAGATTTTGTGCATACCGTAGCTGCTATAAGCACCTGTAAATACACAAAATCGAGGTTTGAAACTGTAAACATAGGCAGGATGAAAAGCAAGATGAAAATATGGAACTACTCGGAATAAACTAACTATCGGGAAGATCTGGGTATGGCATATGAAAATACTGATAGATCTGAGTTAAAAAAGACAATTACCATTTTGAATTAGCTCCAAATTTACCAAATATCATAAAAATCACTGTACAAGTATCTGTAATAATTTGACAACACACCGCGAGGTGACGTGTAGTTATTTTTTTAATTTTGCTGCCAGATAGAAAAAGTCAGGCAACATAACAAAAACCGTAAACCGGTAAGTATGGCTCTATTACACCACCCGATCCGGGCGGCAGTCTTAGTTGTTGGTCCCTATAGCAGAAGCAGAAATTCATTTCTAGTCGGGCTCTTGAAATCAGGTACGTAGTGTAATCTACCTTAATAATAAACCGGTAATTACATATTACAAAAAAAATCGAAGTATTGTTAAAAAAATATGTAAAAACTCTCTCACTGTGTAAAAAAAGCAGATATGTCAAAATTGTCAAATTGCTCCAGTGAAGAATTAACACACGTTGAATTCTGCGCATAGTTTTTTGTGATTCAAAAGGCTTCGTATACATTTCAACGTTATCTATTTAATTTATTTGTCAAACGTCCTTTAATTTCTGTTTCAATGATGAAGTTAATTATTTAGATGGCCGAATAAATTCTATGGAATACGCGTGCATCCTACAAAGGCTCCCTTTGAGTTGTAAGTGTTCCTAATTATTATTTTGTGTTGGTTCTGGTAGAGCTATTGGTTCGGGTCACATGTACTGGACGTGTGCGTGCGTGGAACTAATATATCGCCATTATTTTGCTAATGTTTGAGAGTTCATTTGCATACAATCATAAAATTTATTTATGCTTGTTTATATGACCTATAGTTTATAGCGTCGACTCTAACAATACGGAGTCGGTTTCTGATAAGTAAACGAACATTCTTACCAGACAAATGGGTCTAGGTTTATCTTTCTACAATAGTGTTTTATTTATTTTTGAATTGTGATTCTTATTTATTGAGGTGGCCATGGAACAGACTGCCCTTATCGACAGTGACAGTGAGGTACCTATTTTGGGTCACAGCTCTATTTTTATTGCTAATTTAAAAACCTAAAATGACGAACATTGTTACAATTTATTATTAGACAACGGCATCATAGGTACAAATGCAATGGGTAATTTATTAAAATCATCATAGTGAATTTTCCATTAATGTTTAAAATTATTTATTATTGAAGAATCTATTGGCATATGCACTGAGAGACACATATTCACAGTCCGCAGTTGAGAAGTATGTATAGAAATGAAGAGATGCCAGTGCCGTAGTCAATCCGAGCGGGAGGCTCTGGGCGGCTCCGAAGATCAGGAGCAAGACCGGGACCCTCTCATAGACTCCCCAACCGTCTCACAGGAGGACTCATTCTCTAGTTACTACTTAGTAAGACCTATGGATGTCCGTAACCGTAGTTAGCACCGTTTCTTTCGTGAGCACTTGTAATGTGCCTTTGCACGGTCACTGGCTTTCGTATTTATGATTGTTTCGTAGTTTTTTTGTATCTTGTCCTTTTTGTTTAATTAGAAATTGAAAAGATAAACACCATTTTTGTTATAATTCTGCATACTGTTTCTAACATGTTTTAGACATTAATGTCAAGAATATTGAACTTACTGATAACTTATCATAGTTATGATAGTCAAATGTAAACAAAAAAATGTTAGGTCTTTACCATGCTTGATAAAAAAGCCTTTTTGTAGATTAAAAAGGGATTATAAACCTTATGTTGTGTATTTATCACCGGACCATACAATGGGCACCTCTGAGTTTATCGGAGTACCCCTATCTTATCTTGGTTTTATTACTGTCGAGAGGGGAAGCACAGGTCTCGATAAACTGGTCACAATACTTGTCATTAACTTGTAATGTCCTTGTGACAATGAACAGTCTAGTTGATTCTTTAAAGCTGTGAAGGAGTGTTTTACGGTCGAACGAAATAATTTTGAGCCATTTTCATTTAAACTTGAAAAATCTATTGATTAATAGACTGTGTAACAATGACCAGCCTAGACATGCAGAAATTGCAGTATTTTTAAACATAGTGTTTAGTGGAAATATGAAAAAGAAAATAAAAATTACTCCACCTCCTAAAAAGGTAAACTATTTATTATATTGGGTCTTTATATCCAAAATAAGTTTTTGTTGTATTAATTGCCTTAAAAAACTTGTTTCCAAATTTAAAAAATGTGTAATTATTTTGTCAACTTACTCATGATTATATGAGTCCAGAACGTAATTGATTAAATTGTAATTTTATATTTTTACCAAAACACTTAGCTTTTCTGTAGGCACAATTTTATTATTATCATTCTGCATGCAACAGTAGCTATTCTTGTTTGAACTTTAATAAGAACAATTGCTCCACTTATTTCCTGGGTCATGACAAACACCTTCAGATAGCTGAAGGTCTTGTAATTGTCAATGCCACCACAGAAGTAAAATTCTCACAGCAATTAAATATACCTACATGTGTTATGAGAATGGAGCTTGTAGTATATTTACGAGATCCTGTTTCGAGGTACTACCCTTTAACGGGCATAGGCAGTCTAAATTTTTGATTGGTTTTCAATCTTATTTCAATTACATAGAGTTCAATATTTGGTGGTAACTATTTTCCCTTTGTCCGTTAAAGTAAAATCATCCCCCACATGCCTTGTAAGATTCTCAAAGTTAGGTGGCCACTAGCCTCGCGTAAGTATAGTCTATGCATCCAGATATGTGCAGAAAATCATCACCATGCTAAGTACTTGTGTTCTAAGTGTTTATACTCTTTACACTTAGCTTTTCAATTTTTTTATGTTGTATTGTGAGACAAAGTTGACGCGACTTTATTGAACACATTCGCTGCCAAACTACGAGTATAGTCGTTACGTCTACTGTTATATTTTAGTTGGTTATTTTATTTTAACATGTTAATCCCAAAATAGACTGACTCTACAATGTGTACTAATAAACTGATTCAGTTAATTCAACTAATTCGGTCAAGCACCTTTCGGTTCCAATGCGCGACAAATCAATTGTATCTCATTTTCATGGATTTTCACATATTTGAATAAAAGTATGAATAAAGACCAAAATTTTAATGAGCTTGAGAGACCTGAATTCGCCCATGACAATTAGCTCACTTTTTACTGATGAAATTGGCCTATGTCGCGATTTAAGACCGATTGACATACATTACCATATTATGTAGTGTTGCGAAACCATTATTCAGTACATTTCTATTATGTACATTTTAGCGTATGTGTTTAAAAACTTCAACATGATCCAGCAAAACAGATTTTCAATGTATTTATGCAAATTAAATTGTCAAGTTGTCCATTTACTAACAATAGTACCTACTTTTTGTAGGTAGTATCTAACGTACAATTTTCTATGGAGTAGATGTACCCATAAAACTACAATTTTTATCTACAAAAAAAATGTAAATGGTTTATTAGTCTCAGTATTTTGAGATGCTCCCATAATTAAAGCATTATTATTTAAATTTTTGTCAACAGATTTGTTATGTAATCTCTCAAAACGCTTAGTAATAAATAACACTAAGTACAAATAAAATAACCATTTCTCTTTGTAGAAATATAGCTTGCATATTGAGGAAGAAGATAGATTTTTTTTTTACATATTATACTGTAAAAATGGGCAGTTCAAAAAATGAACAGAGGCACAGGATTAGGCTTAAAATGCCACATTCGCAAAATGACACATTCGATTTTCTCAAAATGTCACATTCTCAAAACGCCACCTTCGCAAAATGCCACATTCTCAAAATGCCATTTTCGCATAATGCCACACTCGAACATACTGCAAGAAAGGGAGTTGAACAAGTATGGCACTTTGTTAGTGTGGCATTTTGCTAATGTGGCATTTTGCGAATGTGGCATTTTGAGAATGTGGCATTTTGCAAATGTGGCATTTTGCGCCTAATCCGAGGCACAATGTGCAGTTTTTAAAACCGACACATCTTAAAATGAGAAATTTTCAAAACCTACACTATGTGAAATTTACACTTTTTGATGTATTTGTGAAGTGCACATTCTGCGTCAAGGCCTCCTATACACAACTGCATATTTTGCGAAGCGCTCATATTGAAAACTTTTTCTATAAACGTCGTGCCAGTACCATATATGGTAGTGAACCTGCCTTTGATGGGCCTGTTGGCTCAGTTAGTAGTGACCCTGCCTTCTGAGTCGGAGGTCGCGGGTTCGAACCCGTGTGGTCGTTTAATATTTATTTAAATATGTTTATCAGTTGTTTAGTACCCATAGTACAGGGGGCCAATTCCACTAAATGTCAACGGTTATAGTTGGATATCAATGGTCAGTAAATGGTGTTATTTGGTACTTTTCAGAGCAAATAACACCATTGACTGACCATTGACATGTCATTGTCATCCAACTATGACCGATGACATTTAGTGGAATTGGCCCCCAGACCCTGCCCAGTTTGGGACTGAATAACAGTGAATGAATTGTGTCCCACAATTGATTATATACAAGTGTATCACACCTCCATAAAGCTGTTGTTAACACGTCCTGTGTCGCGCAGTCGTGCGGCGCGTGCGGCATGTTCCCGTCGTGCATGTCGCTGTTGTCGCGGAGGCCGGAGACGCACCTCCCGCGTCCCGGACAGTCTGCCGTCGTGCTGAACGTCTACGACATGTACTGGACGAACTGGTGAGTCTTGTGTAATAGGCTATTGGAATAAATCATTTAAGATTTTTTAATGGGCCCTACCAAAAGTGGTGATTATTACATAAACACGAGGACAGGCAGCAACGACACCTCGCTAATATAATTTATAAATTGTTATTTAGTCGTTTTAATTTCATAAATATTTAAAACATAAACATAAATATAAAAAACATAAATATTTAAAAAAATCTGATATTATACGTTTTTTACTATGTCCCGCTTTCGACGAAACTTTTGAACAAGTCGAGACAACTTGACAAAAAAAATCTCTCAACGTTGACCTTGTACCCTTAGGTACACAGCGGGCGCTGGCGTGGGCGTGTTCCACAGCGGCGTGCAGGTGCACAGCTCCGAGTGGGCCTACGGCGGGCACCCCTACGCCTTCACCGGGGTCTTCGAGATCACGCCGCGCGACCAGCGGGAGCTCGGCGACCAGTTCCGGTTCCGGTAAGTCCGGTTATTTAAAAAAACCGGTCCTCTTGTCTATTTCCAATTTTAATCACAATGGCTTCATTTTGACGTACAATTCTACCTACCCACTACGTACTACCTATCTATCACGTTTATTGGTCCGAAGAATATACTGGTGAAACGTAGGTATTTCCAGAAATGGAATCCCTCTGCCTACCCCCTCGTTAAAAAAAATTCGTGGCATATTTTTTTTATTTTTATGCACAAATACTTATTGATTGTGAACATAAAAGAACATACCTATCTACAATAATATTAAGAAGAGGAAAGGTTTGTATTTCTGTATGTTTTTAACAAATAAACTCAAAAACTACTTTACCGATTTTAAAAATTCTGTCACTACTGGAAAGCTACATTAGCACTGAGTAGCTTATGCTATGTTATATTCCCATATTTCCACGGGAACGGGAATTACGCGGGTAAAACTGCTCGGAGCAGCTAATTTAGTAATAAAATGTCACTTTGTGATTTCAGGCAAAGTGTACACATAGGATATACGGACTTCAGCGAAGAGGAGGTGCGGCGGTTAGTCGCCGAGCTGGGGAAACAGTTCCGCGGTGACAGGTTAGTGATAATAATCAAAGGAATCCCAATGACAGTTAAGGAGTTGTTTCAGAATTAAGGGACTGGCGGACAGGTCCTTATAGAAATGTAAACCACTGAAAAATAGTTTTTTTTATGATAAATAACCACTCTAAAAAGGAAAAAAACGACTTCAATCTTCAACTTATATGGTTTTCTCATGGATGCCGTTGTCGGAACTGGACGAAATTAAAATGGGACCAATCTGGAAGCACCAGCTTTCAAATAAAAAAAGAATCATCCAAATCGGTTCACCCAGTCGAAAGTTCTGAGGTAACAATTATAAAAAAAAAAAAAAACATACAGTTCAATTGATAACCTCCTCCTTTTTTTGAAGTCGGTTAAAAAGGGGGCAAACGAACAGACGGGTCACCTGATGGTAAGTGACGTCCGTCGCCCATGGACACCTGCAACTCGCGAGTCACAACTGCGTTGCAGACCTTTGAGGTGGGAGTAGGGGGAGGGGGAATTGGGGCCTCCGGTGACCTCACTTACTCAACGAACCGCAATGCATTGCTTTACGCTGGTTTTCTGTGAGGCCGTTGTATCACTCCGGTCGAGCCGGCCCAAGCGTGCCGAAGCATGGCTCTCCCACGTCGTTCATAAATACTTCAATACTTACTAGTATTATAAAGAGGAAAGATCGAGAATAACATTAATTTACAAAGAAAATATACATTAATTTACAATAATTACAGATATAAAATATTCTCCAAAGAGGAACCATGTGGGATAGTGCCCAGAAGACTGGCCGCAGATTTGTATTTTTCTTACGAATAAACTCAAAAACTCCTAGATCGATTTTAGAAATTCTTTCACTAATGGAAAGCTAGCATATTCCTGAGTAACATAGGCTATATTTTATTCCCGTATTCTCACGGGAACGGGATCTACGCGCGTGAAAATAAGTCATCTTTATCAAAAACTAGTGGAGTTTTTGATAAAGATGACTTATTTTCTGGGACTAAACAATTTAAAGTTTGATTTGCTTTGATTGAAGATCAAAAACGTCGGTAAAATACGCCATATTGAAAGTCAATGTGATAATTGATTAGAAATAAGAAATAACATTATGTATGTATTAAATGATTTTTTTTAATAAGTAAGTAAGTGAACACCCATAGCTTAGCTCGTGGCTTTTATCTACACTAATATTATTTAGATAAAATATTTGTATTTTGTAACGAATAATCTCAAAAACGACGACCGATTAATTAATTTCTTTCACCAATGGAAAGCTACATTATCACTGAGTAACATGGGCTATATATTTTTCCTGTATTACCATGGGAACTACGCAGGTGAAACCGCACGAAACAGCTAGTAGATGACAAGGTTTCCCATATTTACTAAGCAACTTTTATTTGTTTAGATTTTTTTAGAAAACTCAACATTGAACGAAAAAATATATTTCATTTGGGGTAAATATGGAGTCGCTGACGTTATAATGAGGAATGATTCACTCCAAATTATCAGCTTATCATCTAGATTAATCCAGACGGTTTTGTTCCAGATATCACTTAATGAATAATAACTGCAACCACTTCACTTCGGCGTTTTGTCTGGTGAGCACTTTTTATTTAAACTGTAATATTTATTAAGAGCAGTGATAGCCTTACGGCTAAAGAGCCGGCCGAAAATCAGTGAGGCTCGGGTTCGAATCCTGGCATGTACCAATGAGTTTTTCAAAAACTTACGTACCTATTTATCACTAGCTCCACGGTGAAGGAAAACATCGTGAGGAAACCCGCAGGTCTCAGAATTAATTCTAAGACATGTTTAAATAGACCCGGTCCTGCGATGGGCTCACCACCTATCACGTTTAGGGGTCCAATATATCTCGTGAAATGTGGGTATATCCAGTAATGGAATACATCTGCCTACCCCCTCGGGGATAAAAGGCGTGAGATTATTTATTTATTTATTATATTTATTCAACGCTACTCGTATAATAGAGTGAGAGCCCAGGCTTGTCAGACCTTCGTCATTCTGTAAAACCTCAAAGTTTGTCTGTGTATGTCCCTACTACAGGTGTAAACGATCCCCGAATATGAAGTTTGGATAACGGTTGCTTTGGAAGTTATCAAGCAGCAAAGGTCCATAAAATTGCACCTCAAATTCGTTAAAGTGTAAAGCCCAGTTTTTATATATTTTATTCGGATTGATATTAGAAATCACGTCGTCCATTGTCAGACACTTGGTGCGGTGGAAACCCCCTGTCAGACACCCTTGAATCATGGTGAATTGAGGGTATACTTTCGTCATTTTGTAAAGGCTGAATTTTATATATGTTACTTGAGGAACTATCAGAAGATGTTTTCTCAGATGTCAGACAGTTCCGTTGGTGGGTACGCCGTGTCAGACGCATTAAGTATTAGTCGGGGCACTATGTGCTCATGACATGATTTCTGCCCACATATCGCTACTAGGCCGAGTTTGATGTCATTTTCGTATAATTCGAGGATGAGGAATTCATTTCTGGAATAAACTTTTTATCAGTCCATAGAAAAAAACGGAGTAACTTACAAAAAACCAATTTGTCGGAACTATTTTTTTCAGAATTTCGTCGCTCAGAAGTACACTATAACGATTAAGACTAAATAAAAAATATTATATTATAGCCCCTTTATTGTACAATATAAAAAGTATCATTTCAATAACATCGTCAAAGTATAGAAGTGTAAAAAAAATATCTTGCATAGCGCGACGGAACTGATTTCTTTATTTGGAGTTCAAACTATGTTCGAACTATAGAGCTACCAACTATAGAGTTCGGTTACACGCATGTGTCATAGTCGTAAGGTACCTACTCAGTGCTATGTGGTTTTTCGATTTATATGAAAATTGTGATAGGACTTACAATATCATTATTATTGAACGGTCCCAGATACAAAGAAGCTTGGATCTAAATATTACTATCTACTTATATTAAACTTTATTACAAGGGTTAATTAATACGATTTCTTTAAATATTTTTTTTGTATTTTTTGTATTGGGGGATTATTAAATTTTGAATTATTAATACTACATTTTATATACCTATTGCAAGTAGAAAAGCTACATTTTAACGGTTTTGTGATTTCTGCCATACAACCACCCATAAAATATTGTATTCAGCAACCTATTGTTCATATATTGTGAAGACTCCACTCCACTTCACATACAATTAGTCCCCACAAGTGGTACTACATCGTATACCAAAATTTCATACATATTGTACGAGTGAAAGTAGCATGCAATTTATCTTCATGTCTCTGTCCTGCAGCATCATTAGGCCCTGATCACGATATATCTATATCCTATTAATTGAGACCATTTTAATAAGCTTGTAGCGACACTACATAGAACGCGCCAATAGACAGCCGACTTCTAAACCACGCTATTGAAGTTTTCTTATGAGTTTGTATAAATACGACTGTCCAACATCAACCGTTGGACCGTGATCTCCAGGCTCGCCTGGCGGAAGATCTTCCCTTTTCACGATGGAGGAGTATTCCACCTCCGCTCCTCCACAAACAATGTAAGTTATAAGTTAGGTACCTACCCTGGAGACTCAAGGTAACACTGTAACATCAGGTCATGCGTTATCATGTTCTTATTTAATAATGGGGCTATTCAAAGGGATCCCATACAATAAAGGGGCTATAATATAATATTTTTTATTTAGTCTTAATCGTTATAGTGTACTTCTGAGCGACGAAATTCTGAAAAAAATAGTTCCGACAAATTGGTTTTTTGTAAGTTACTCCGTTTTTTTCTATGGACTGATAAAAAGTTTATTCCAGAAATGAATTCCTCATCCTCGAATTATACGAAAATGACATCAAACTCGGCCTAGTAGCGATATGTGGGCAGAAATCATGTCATGAGCACATAGTGCCCCGACTAATACTTAATGCGTCTGACACGGCGTACCCACCAACGGAACTGTCTGACATCTGAGAAAACATCTTCTGATAGTTCCTCAAGTAACATATATAAAATTCAGCCTTTACAAAATGACGAAAGTATACCCTCAATTCACCATGATTCAAGGGTGTCTGACAGGGGGTTTCCACCGCACCAAGTGTCTGACAATGGACGACGTGATTTCTAATATCAATCCGAATAAAATATATAAAAACTGGGCTTTACACTTTAACGAATTTGAGGTGCAATTTTATGGACCTTTGCTGCTTGATAACTTCCAAAGCAACCGTTATCCAAACTTCATATTCGGGGATCGTTTACACCTGTAGTAGGGACATACACAGACAAACTTTGAGGTTTTACAGAATGACGAAGGTCTGACAAGCCTGGGCTCTTGGGATATAACAAGTAATTATTCAACGTCGTTAGTACATTGACTGTCTGTCAGATACATTGGGGCCACATGAAACATATCTTAAAGGGATCTATAAGGCTAAAACAATAGGATATGTTACTGCCTAGTCCAATAACTTACTTTTTATGAGATGTCAAAACGGAAATTAAAAAATAGAAATAAAAAAAATTGCTATAATTGTAAAATAAAAATCAAAATGAATTTATTAGAGGTATTTTGGGATACGCGTTTTATTTATAGATTACTCGCAATGTATTTCGATATAGTGAAATACCCTATTGTTCGAAATTCCCACGGGAACGGGAATATGCGTTCCAGCGGGCAACTTCGCTGGGCTACTAATTTGTATTAAAGTTGGAGCAATTAGGTATTCCTTGGTCCTAAAAACTAGTTTATAGCATTGTGAGAACTTGTTGAACACAATGGTAATTGAAAGTCGTTAATTACATTTAATGGCATCAGCCACGCGCATTTTTATATGTTTATTTCCAATCAGCTAAAGTTCTTTGTTTTGATTTACAGTTTTATTTAGGTTAGTCCAATTTAAAAAGATGTTTTTTAAACATTTTAATTTTACCTTAAAAATCTTTTGCTTTCATGACTATTTGACAGATTAAAAAAAAAATCTATTTAAAAAAAACATTGCAGAATTTCGTAGCAAAGTGGCAAAAACTAGACATTTGTCTGTCACAGTGGCTTATCCCAGCACCTATACTGCTATCAACTTTTGAAATATGTAGTTTTAAATAATTATGCCAGAATGAAAAAAAAAATAGGTTGTCAGGACAAGTGAAGGCTTCATTTTAACAATATTAAATATATTTTTTACAATAATAATCGCACGCCTTTTATCCCCGAGGGGGTAGGCAGAGGTATACCATTTCTGGATATACCCACTTTTCACGAGATATTCTTTGAACCCCTTAATATATATATTTTTTGTTTTTATTCTCCAAAGTATTTGAATTATTTAAAAAAATATATCTTAGCTCTCATCCATCTCATGATAATGTTGTGGATGGAGCTCTTAATTATAAAAAGCATAACAGAAAAACGCCATTCCTCATACACCCCAACTAGTATCACTACATAGTATAAAACAAAGTCGCTTTCTCTGTCCCTATGTGCTTATGTCCCTATATCCCTTTGTATGGTTAAATCTTTAAAACTACGCAACGGATTTTGATGCGGTTTTTTTAAATAGATAGAGTGATTCAAGAGGAAGGTTTTAGTGTTAGCATTGTAGCCGTGCGAAGCCGGGGCGGGTCGCTAGTATTAATATAAAAAAATATGATGCAATCGAACTTTAGTTGTGTCTAACCAATTTTCTTAAATATCGATTAATAATAGCACGATTTCCATAGAAAGCACTAAATTCAGCAACGAAAATTCATTTTTTTGAAAAATTTAAAACATATTAAAAATAGCTGAAATCGATTAAGTAGTCGATACTGAAGAAACTAATTTCAGGAATTGCGCTTATTCTGTTACATGTTGTATAATATGTGCGTTGGTGCCCAGGCGCTGTGCGAGCGAGACATCCCGCCGTGGGTGAACCGGCTGGCGTACGTCAGCTCGTGCGTGCCCTTCCTGCAGCGGTGCCTGCCCAAGTACGTACCTTCGCCACCACGGTAGTCACGGTGCCCAAAACACTTTTTGGCGGGAATCCGAATAGTTTATTGTCTATTTGAAAATATGAATCAGTTTATTATTTATCAACCGTTTATTTTAGCAGTTTCCTTTAGTTTGCCGTATGTTATTAGTGTCATTACTTGCCAGCATTTGATTCTTATTAGTGACAGACACTATTAGATAGTGGTTGTTTTTCATCAATAGTTTCAAATATTGGCCCCAAAATATTTTTTAAATAAATCTAATAATACCGTTTGATTTTCAAAAACATAATATGCCCCAAACATTTTGAGTATTTTTCTCTGTTTCTAATTTAGGGATTGATTCATACATAGACATTCTCAACTAAATAAATGCTATTTGAATTTATATTGGGATAAATAAAATTGTGAAAAAATTTAAATGCTGTATTCATTTTTATTTACTTCAATTATTGTGTATTTTGTATTGCTTTAACATTATTTATATATAATTACCACTGTATAATACATATAATTAAATATAATTTACAGTGTAGTAGATTTAATGGCTGTATTATTTTTATTATACACATTTAAAAAAATATGTGTACCTACCTTCTGTGACAATTGGGTATTTTACTGCATAGTCAAATGAGTTAGTTACTTTTTATGAGCTGTCAAAACGAGAATTTACAATGAAAAATGTACTGAGTACTGTCTTTGTGAGGTCATTATTTAGTACTCAATTGCGTAACTTTTGATTGTTTTAATTATTTCAAAAGTTAATTGTAAAATGTAAATCGAAATTCAATTTGGAGGTGTTTTGGGAAGTTAAGCTAGGTTTAATCAATTACTTGAAATTTTATTTCTATAGAGTGAAATAGCCTTTTAGCATATGCATGCCCCCAGGGAGTGGCTGACCCCGGCGGCCCTGCAGCAGTCGCTGGCCGCGCACTCGCGGTCCTCCTCGCCGCAGACGCCACAGACGCCCCAATAGCAGCGTCAGTACATTACCACTGCTTACCCCTCCAGGGGCTCTGTTTTTGACTAGGATATGGAAAATAACGTATACAGTGCGACTGGTAAATAGAGGTATCGTCTCAGGAGGTAAAAGAGTAACCGATCAACATATAATAAAAATAAAACACTACTTTTGCGGAGTTTTCTAAAATACGATTATTCTGAATTTTCCATATACTACGTAGCGTATTGACTTCGTGCAGCTGATTTTGAAAGTATACGCTAAAACTGAACAGTTCAAGAATTTTATTTCGAAAATTGACGTGGTGTTATTTTATACAAATGCTAAAGATATCGGCTTCTTATTCATCCCTTTGAAGGATTCCCTCGATTTACCAGTCACATTGTCTATACTAATATTATAAAGAGGAGAAATTTGTTTGTTTGTATTGAATAGGCTGAACTGACATTCCTTATTCGTAGGCTAGTATATATTCCGTACTAGCGACCCGCCCTCGCTTCGCTTTATATGATGCAACGCCCCCGCGGGTTTACCCGCGTGGTTCCCGTTCCCGTGGGAATACGGGCATAAAATATAGCCTATGTGTTATTCTGATGTATAAGCTATAGAACTGTAAAGTTTCATCAAAATCCGTTCAGTAGTTTTTGCGTGAAAGAGGAACAAACATCCATCCATACAAACTTTCGCTTATATAATATTAATAAGTAGGATACAAAAACCTTACTCGCCTCGCTTTCTATTAGTGAAAACCGCATCAAAATCCGTTGCGTGGGTTAAAAGATCTTCGTGAAGCGACTTGTTTTATACTATGTCGAGTTATTTCCCCAAATAATCCTAAAGAATTACACTGATATCTAGTAGACTAGAAGAAAAGTTAGTTTTATGTATGGTATTACATTGTGCAATAAATATATATGCCGTGTTTTTGTGAACAGGAGAGGCGCTGCGGTGAGGCAGACTCGGCGTGGAGTGTTGTGCGAACTAATACAATTTAAAAAAATAGTCTCTAGGTAAGGTTTGGCGCATTGTCGAAAACGGTACACTCGTTTTAAATTCTGTATAGTCGTGGACCATTTCATAAAACTATTTGGCGCCATTTTGGCGCATACCGTTTTGAAAAACTATCTTTAACTGACATGCTCTATTAAATTACACTGTTCTGTTTCTACAACCGCTAATTATGACACTGGCTATTAAAATGTACGTCTCGGTGACTATGACAAATTTTTTGAGGTGTTTCGTTCAATTTATGGGCTTTTTGGCGGGAATTCGAAAAAAGATTAAATGTTTTTATAATAAATACTATATTATATGGCAGATTTAGAATATGTATAGATTTCGCCATAAAATCACCAAAGCTTTCTTAATTTAGGATTTAAGAAATATTTATAGACTAGCGGGTGCCCAGCGGCGTTGCCCGCGCGGATCCAGTTTATTCCCGTTCCCGTGGGAATTTCCAAAAATCCCTTTATAGTGGTTGCCTATGACATATATATAAGACACCTACATTACATACCATATTTCAAATAGCGGGTGCCCATAGCGACGTTGCCCGCGCGCATCCCGATTATTCCCGTTCCCGTGGGAATTTACGAATATCCCTTCATATGGGTTGGCTACGATGTATAAAACACCTTCACACCATATTTCAAGATTCTAGGTGTTATCGTTTCAGAGTAGTACGTATTTTTCTTTTTACCCAGTTTTTATATTTTCCCGTGGGAATGAGATATTTTTCTGGAATAAAAAGTACCCTAGATGTTGACCCGGGTACTCAGCTATCACCACACCAAATTTCATCAAAATCCGTCAAGTAGTTTTTGCGTGATGCGTGCACAACCAGACAGACAGACAGACAAAAATTCCAAAAATTAGTGTTTTGGTATCTATATCGATAACTATATACACTACCGTTAAAATTTTCAAAAAATATTTAATGTACAGACACGGCCCCGTTAGAGTTTTATTATATGTATAGATGATGTTGGAAAAAAGTTCTTTAAAAAGTTGGCGTTATACATTTGTAATGGTTTTTGATTATTTCTCTTCGTTGAGACAAATGCTATAATATTATAGGTACTTACCTATACAGATTGTGAACTCATTCCATGCCTGTGTTATTTCCGCGTCAGAGCATACACCAATAAGTTTATAAACTTAGGAGCTTTATCACTAGTACAGCAGTGAGAAACCCGCAAGCCCTAGGTTAGACTATTAGACTGTTTCGAAATTAAATTGTGAGAAATAATTAATTCAAAATATATACATTTAGATTTTTATTAATAGGTACAATAACATATGGAACATTTGAAAATGATAAACCACTCAAATAACGGAACCAATTGAGGAATCGCGTAGTGGACATTTAACACCATTTTCATATTTCAGGGTGACACCTGTACGGGGCGGGCTTTTTGAATAGTAAATAGATTAGAGTTCTATGTAATTTTTTTGTATATTAATTAACAGGTTTTACGAAATGGGCCAATAATGAACGTTTTACATTAGTAAATAAGTTAGATTGTAATTTACATAAATAAATATAATCAAAACCTTGTAACAAACTTGTAAATGCCATGAAATATAAAATATTGAACGCAAGATTTATGAATATTATCGTAATGTTGTGTTATGTAAGTTTCTATCGACATAATATTACGAAATAAAAAATATTCGTATTAAGTTTCCTTTTTGATTGAAACTACATTTCGCACTAATAAACATAAATGAAATTAAGAAAACCATTGTTCTTAAATACGTAGTTTTAGAGTTCCGTCCTATGAAATTTTCTCATTAAGTCAATAAATTATTGTTGGTATAGGTATACATACTGTGTATAAATTCGAAGTGATGTTTACAAACGGCTACTCGATTCGTTTTCCGGCCATTCAAATTTATATTTTAACTGGAGGCTAAAGCTCTACTGATTTCCTGTCTACTGACCCCGATTTTGTATAAAATGTCAATGGGTGATGAGCATTATTAAATAATTTGGTTTTTGCAGCCACTCGTATCTAAAGAATATTTTACATCAGACGAAGCGCAATTAAATGTAACTAAAGACCGCGTCAATACGCAGACGAACTGACGGTGAAGAGACTAACTTAGTAATATATGAATTTCAACTTAATTTACCATTATCACACTGGAATTTCGTATGCAGAAGCAAACTAAGTTTGGATTTCTATTGTTTCTAAATTAGACACTTCATCTCCATTCCGTGCAAAGTTTGCATACTTGCTGTTTTTGTCCCCCATCGAGAAACTTCCACAGAATCATCGATTTAAAATATGGACATTTCCGCCTACTATACGTTTAAAACGGGAAACAGAATGTCAAAATTAGCGCGTAAAAATGTGACCAATAGAAAACGTAGGTTTGATGTAGCGCTCCGTCTCGTTGGCTGAAGCATTTTCGAGAATCGTGGTTGCTTTTTCTAAGAATTTACCGTAAAGTAGAATTTTCGGGACGCTGGGTTTGATAAGTTTATATAAAGTAATGTGTAAATAGGTTTAATTTGAAATTTAAAAGGAAAGGGTTTGGTATAAGTGCCATGTAGTTAACCTTGGAATCTGATATTATAATGCACATTGCATGTATAGGAAGAAACTCATTTTAATACCTATTTGTTAAAAAAATCAAAGAAAAGTTGGAAAACTTTGAAATGGAATATAAAGATATAAAATAATTTTAATATATTAAACAAAATAATAATTCTTCCAGCGATTTCGTAATACCTCTATGGAGCCAACGACGAAAAGTAAATTGTAATTTATGTATCTATCTATTCTCGAATTATTGTGTTATTTTTCATATTTTGTATATAGAATTATGTAACAAAGAGTTATTTATATAAAACCTGCCTGGTTACTTGACAATGCGCCAAAAACGACGTCTTGTTAAATAGAAGCTAAGGTTTGCACATAAGGTCTAATTTTCCTTGTAAATTATTATACTCGTAACAGTACAAATACATCATGAAGTTCAATGAAAATAGCTTTTTATATTATGTGTGCATTTCGAAGATCAGTTATGTCGTGCTTTCTATTTGAGAAGACGTCAATCTCTAAATATTGACTTGATATGTGCCACTCTCACCTCTGTGTTTCATGAGTTAGATATTTTTAATATTTAAGATGTATCAACCAAAGCACACAGTCTGTTTATCGTCTTTTTCAGGACCGCATAACTATGTTTCTAAAAAATATTTGATCATTTCCAAAAAGCTGCGATAGGTAGAGACAATTTTAGTTAACCTGTAATATTTACATCTGTATTATTTACTTTTATGGTGGATCCACACATCCCGTCTTTGTGTGCACGCAAAGCAAAGTAAATCCATGTTTTGCTTTTGGTCAAGCCGGCGGGCTGTGTAGATTCGGGGGACTTTTTGTACGCGATACTTTTAATCCCTCGTGTGCGTTACTCGATGCAGTTGTAAGCGATCTATTTTGGCGGACAAAAAAATACGGGGACAAAAGTGTCTCGTAATAAGGTCTGCGCAGGCTATTAGATTTGCGGGTTATATTTTTAATCAAGTTGAAAGCTCCAAGTAAAGGTTCCCATTTCCCACTGTGGTGCGTTATGCTATCTCCTATTGCTATGAGTCTACAGTACAAAAATCAAAATCGGACATTCAGTCTGCATAGCCTAGCCTTTGGTGACCCTGCTTATCGAGTTCCATTTCTCGTATATACCATGTTATGTTATATACCACTTCCCGTGAAGGCTGGGTTACGCAAGTGAATCAATTCTCTTTACTACTTCAAATCAAAAACCGATCGTCAGAACTCATAAATAGTATTTATATGGTTAACGATAGACTACTACAGATGGTATAGGTTGCTACACACAAGCAGGCTGCCATTAATCGGAAAAGCCGGGCGGTGAAATAGAATAACGGCTGTCGGACATTATCACGCCGGACCAAGCCGATTGAAGTCAAACAAATGCCTGCCGTAGTGTGGTAGTCATGTGCCTACTTGGAAGGAAGATATTGTTGTATTAGCTCATGGTATTACGGTACTTCTCGGTACCAAATAAATGAATAGACGGGCTAACGAGGCTGTGTGCTTTGGCAGTATTTAGTAATGTGCTGATGTGTTTTACAATATAACGAAGTTTGTTAGAATGTATTAATGAATGAGTATTGTACAGTAAAGAGCACATGAAGCTCTACACTTGTGGTGCAAGTCTGATCTCTAAGGAGATTGTAATAAGAACGTTACCGATTCCAAATCTGTCAAGCTGCACGTGCTCTTCTTGATTGCACTAATCGCTCTTTACGATATTTTACTCGTTCAATAAAACCGGCAACGTAAGTAGAGAAAGTAGTACCATGTCCTTGTTATACTTTAATTTCTGTAGGGGAATGGTACTAAGTTGTTTATTTGAAAATAAACATACAGCACAATATTAAAGGTGTAGTTATTATTTTAAAAGTAAGTACAATATGATTAATATTACTGAGTTACGTTATTTATAGCACTATACAGTTTTTTCCCAGCTAATGAAATTAAAATAAGTCTCTTTTATGATTTCCAACACATGGTTCCAATGCACAAACGTCACACATTTGCCGAACGTCATAAAATCTTGCTTCGCAGTAGTTTTGGTCGCCTGGGAGCAATAAGACTGACAATTTATATGGACTACTTTCCTATAGAAAATGTTTGTACAGTCAAGGCACGCTGAGCTTGACACTTTGGAATTTGAACCGGCCCTGTATTCTATGGCGCGCAGTATAAATCAGAGCTCAGCTTAAACTGGTAGTGTAAAGCTTGACTTGCTCTTTACTGTACTGTCGCAATACACATTTTCCTGCTACTTTTACTGAGTAAATGTAACTAACTTTAATAGAAACTGTTTTTTCTTTTTTTTTGAAATTATATTTTATTGATAAAAACTTTTCTATATCCCACTGTATGTAATAAGGTTTGAATTTCCTATATTATTTAATAATTTCTCATAACTGTATACAAACAAGGCAAGCTCCGATTTTGTCCCATAGCACACTATAAAATCTTTAAAAGTAAATTTGCATAGGCTATTACTTTTTTATTCATCGTTTTATCATTTTTCATATCATATATTTCAATACATGACAGTTGCTACTCTCTCTTTATGCTACTTTGCGACATACCATCTCAGTACAAAAACTATATCGCGTTAATTTAGGTCTCCAAAACAAATAGACTAAAAAATTTTTTTAATGGAATTGATTAACAAAAGTCAACATTAATTATTTAGTATGAGTTAGGTCTGCATTTATTTTATGTGTAAGTTTTTGTGTGTTAACATAAACCTTAGTTAGTTTAGATAAAGGTTTTTATCATATTTCAAAACGGTTGACGTCATTATTCGTAATACATTTATTTATAAGTTATGTAATAAGTTTAAATATTTTTATAATGGAATTATGAGTTCCATCCGCCACACGTTTGAGCCTTGTGTAAAATACTGATATAGGTTCCAGTACCGGTATTGTGCTGTCTGGATCAATAAAAAAGTGGCTTTCGTATGTGCTGTTAAATAGGTATAACATTTAAAGTTTTGAAACTATAATTCTCCGTTCTATTACCATTCAGCTATCACTTGCAGAGCTGTTTCCGTAATGTGTAATCGAAACTTAACACTTGGTTCTAGTGTTCGTTCCTACTCTGCATTATACAAAACATTTCTTCAGACTTCTTAAAAGTTTTGTGTAGTTTTTTGAAGGGTAGCAATTATTTAATCCGATGTTAAGGTACTATTAATTATGGGATAAATGAAAACTCTATTTTTATTATTATGTCGTCAAGGTTCAGAATGTTGTAAGTTATATAGACTATTAACCTAATAACACTGTTACATAGTATATAATGTATCTATATAACTACTATGTGAAAGAAAAAATATGGAAGATGTCACTCATCGAATGACAATGGTTTTCCACATATTGTCAAACTAAAAAAGGCAATTGTATAAATTTTTGAACAAATAAACCATGTAAGAAGTTTTGATATGTATTTTTTTTCACGTTACATGTGCTGAAGGTAGTTCGTATCTTGAACTGTCCCTAAGACGTAATCACACCAATTAATGACCGATGTAATTGAGACGTGTTGTAGAATTGAAACGAGCTTGTCCTTAATCAATAATTTTATTATAATTAAATCATTAATCAGTAGACATTCAAAGGTAAACACCCACAGCACTTAACTAAAATCGTTTGTACATCGGAACTAAGTCAAAACAAAGCTCCGCACTCACACGCACTTATATATTGTTACCACTGTAACTTAGTCATCGGAAAAACTTATACCTACTACTGTAAAGTGAACGCAACAATCTAGCTAGAAGATTTAGGTAGTAAAGTATACCCAATTTATACTGAGGTGATAAATTATTTCTAGTTATCTGTATATTTCGTTTCTCTTAGAAAAGTAAGATCCAAGTTGATCTATTTTGCTTATATAAAGACAACGCAATGAGAAATCTCAAAATTAATTCACCAGCAGTGCTTACAGAATATATATATATGTGCATCACATTTATTTAAAATATAAAAATACTTCATTGATTTTTAAAATATCAAGAATAAAACATTGGCTTGCTTCCTAACTAAAAGAATAACAGTTTTTTACATGTTAAATACCCTACCCCATTTTGTCATCAAACGATCGTTTCAAATACACTCGTTGAGTACTTAACGATTAATTTACGTGCTTCTTATTTAGTACACGCTCAATTAATGTGCCGGTAAATTCAGGCTTTATTATATTTGGTGGTCGTACCTGGTGATATTATTTAACACAGAGATTTAATACAAAACTTAGCAAGTCTATTACAGAAGGCTTTGTTACGCAATATCACCCCGCGAACATTGCATAGTAATAAAGGACAGTATGTCCATAGCAGCATTGTAATTATCTATTTACGTGGCATCGCAATACGATCCATTTTAACTCGTCTGTCTGTAGTATATAGCGTAATAAAAGTCAAATAATAACTATTTTCACTAGAAAAAAAGAGGCCGCGTCAGTCACAGCCTAATCTAACGCCGATCAACGAAAAAGTTTAACTAAATAAATCTTTGATTGTCAATTGCTTCTGTTGAATTAAGAATTCTCTTTACTATTTTTGATCACACTGAAGAATTGAATAAGTCAACGATTGTCGTAAGGGAGCAAAACGATATTTTAAATCACGAACATAGTGAATGGTTTTAAGATACAATCCCGAACGTATATTTTGCCCCCATAAAATCGCCAATCAGACATAGATGTATAGGTACTATTGTCAAAAGACAATCTCCAGTCGAGGCTTTACTAAAATACTACTATGACATAGTATTATAGGTTAGTCAAACCTGATTTTGGAATCTACATTTACGCGGTATGTAGTACTACACGGGGACAGACAGTGCGTCACTAAATGCTAGAATTAAATTCTATGTATATAATAACCAATGAGGGATGTCAAGCAAGACTTATGTAGCACTACATCCTGCCTAAAGTCAGAACTAAAGCCCTTTAGTGGTGACTTACTAAATATTGGTTCGATTTACTGCTTCTTTTACTTTAGATGGATCACAGACGTCATAGAACTACTTGCCGAGGATTCTTGTTGTAATTACTTATGGAGGTGTTAGGTAGGGCTGTGCGAGCTTTTACTCCAAAATCATTTCTTTTCTGCTGCTTGAGCCGCGGGCGCGGCGGCACCAGCGTTGGCTCCACCGTAATTCTGGAAAGAAATATGTTCGATTAGAAGTAGGTGCCTGCTGGATTGGTGCTTGAATCATCAATAACCACCTTATATGAAAGTATTTTATATATCTAAATTTGATAACTAATGGGTCGGTTAAGTCGTGTTTGACAACAATGGCTCAGCAAAATTTGAGTTTAAAAGTATGTAGAAATTGTTAGACAACATATCATAACTCGAAATCAGTAAGGATATTCTCGAATCATTTATCCCAAAATATTATTTTCGTTCAACTTTGTGGAACGGCGTGTACCCGGCTGCATACCTGTGCTTTGCGTGATTTCCACCCGAGAACTTTTCTACCCTACCGACTTATTTTACTAGTAGTATATTTACCTGATAATATTGAGCCTTTTTTTATAGTAGTATGTTTACCTGATAATATTGAGCCCAAGCTTGCTGTGCATCGGCAGCGTTAGTCGCTTGCTGGTTGCCTTGTTGATACTGGAACAATATTTTATTTTATATTATATAACTAATAGATTATTGTCGCAACTGTTGGAGTTGCCTATCTATCCTCAGAATACCTCATTTAGAATATTTGTTTGGATGAGTTTGCGTTACTGAGAATATGTAATTGTTAGAGAAATTGGGCTATAAGAATACAAAAGTAGTAAAAAAAGTTATTATTTTATTACTTTTCTAGCATAAAGCTGTCCCTTTATAACTGTGGTCAAACGGAGTGCGTGCCGTGCTGTAGTTACATTGTATTATGTAATATAATACCACTCTAAATCGGCTATGGCCGGCCGCACCCTAGAAAGCTGTGGGCCCACCCTAGAAAAATACCCTTCCTCGTACATAAAATAACTTCATCCTCAACTACCGAAATCAAAAACCATCTTCAAAAAGCTAAACACAGAAGCTTAAAATTATACCTAACTAGCGACCCGCCCCGGCTTCGCACGGGTGCAATGCTTATAAGATTTTCCCGCTTTTCTGTTGAAATTTTTCCTGAATTTTCTTTGCTATAAACCTCACGGAGCCCGAGACCTTTCCAACGAATGCAAAACCATGGAAATCGGTTCGTGCGTTCTGGAGTTATAGCGTCAGGAAGGAAAACCCGACTTATTTTTACATACATACATACATATAATCACGCCTCTTTCCCGTAGGCGTAGGCAGAGACCACTTCTTTCCACTTGCTACGATCCTTACATACTTGTTTCGCTTCGTCCACTTTCATTATTCCTTTCATACATACTCTTCGGTTTAGGGTACTCTTGACCTGGCCTTTTTTCAAGACGTCCCCAATTTGGTCTCGAAACGTCCGCCTAGGTCTACCCCTTCCCACACTTTCATTCACACTCGCCTTAAACACTTTTTTCGTCAATCGTTCGTCATTCATTCTCTCGACATGGCCAAACCATCTCAGCATACCTTTCTCAATTTTTGTCACTACATCTTCTTTCAGACCACATCGTTTCCTTATCTCACTATTTCTTATCCTGTCACTCAGTTTAACTTATTTTTACATAGTAGATAATAATATACCATGTATTTGATTTACCTTTTTGTTGGTAATTTAAGAGAGGAGCTCTTGTCAATGTGTAATGTAGCTATATTAGCTACTTAAACTACTTTTCTAATTTATCTGTGTAACACCAACTCACCACCTATAACGCTTAGGGGTCCAAAGAATTTCTGACGAAAAGTGGGTATATCCAGAAATGGAATACCTCTGCCTACCCCCTGGAGGATATGAGGCGTGAGATATATTTTTTTTACTTTCTACCAACTCACCCCAGGCCAGCCCTGCTGCTGTTGCCACTGCTGCCACTGGAACCACTGCTGCGCGGTGTAGTTGGCAGGCCACTGCTGTTGCTGCTGCTGCTGCTGTTGTTGCTGTTGGTTCTGTTGCCCCTTGCCCTGGGCGCCCTGCGCGTTGTTGCCCGCCGCCGGGTTGCCCCAGTTGCCCCAATTACCCCAGTTGCCCCAGCCCGCTGAAGAATATTTTATAGATAAATATTTTATGTTCATGTTGTTCTTCGTGATTTTCTACCGGTGTATGGATGTTACAAGCTTTTTGTGTATGAGAGTATGTTGCCTCCACGAGCACAAACCTAGAAGAAGTCGTACAGAGTCGTTAAAGTGTATCAACCATTTCTTCAAGACAACCTTAGGATGGATGCAATTGAGAAAAACATATAAAAGAGTATACTGATTCGGAGATAAACAAAAATACATAGATGAAAATGTAGTATGTTACTGTGTAAATATGTTCGCACCTGCGTCACCAAGCTCACTAGGAGTCAAAGTGGTATATCCTAAGACGGTCGGAGATCACCAGACGTAATATAGGCAAAAGTAATAATTCTCTGAAGTAATAATATACTGGTGAAATGTGGGTATTTCCAGAAACTGAATACCTCTGCCTACCATCGATAAAAGGCGTGACATTATTTATTTAATTTTTTCGACGTGATAACACGTCTTATAAATCGATGAACTCCGTCTGCACTCACGAAAAAGCATGACTCATTGTCACTTCCGCCTGAGCCGAGCGTGCAAGCGAGAGCGGGAACAGGCGATAGACGCCCGATCTTTATCAATGTCATCCGTAAACCGATTTTAGAGACAACCAATTTTTTTTAAAATAATTCTCTAAACTTGTTACATGGCGTCTTTACTACCTGTTTAAATTTAAATAACCATAATATTTTCGTGGGCATCCCGTATAGACGTTGCATTGTACCCATGTTACCTTGGTTCTGGTTCCAATTGCCCCAGCCTCCCCAGCCGCCGGTCCATTGGTTCCAGCCCTGCTGCTGCTGTTGCTGCTGGTTGGGCTGGGTCTGATTCTGCCCTCCGTCCTGGTTTCGACCATCCTACATAACATCACGGTTTTACAATCATATCTTATTTTACAATAAAAAAAAAAACTATTTCCGCACGTTAGTCTCGCAAAAACTCGAAAATGTCTCGACTGGTATTGTTGTATTTCTCTAATGGTTTATTAGATTCACAGTGAGATCCCGTAAGTGGCGCTGCGTCGCTAGTCTACCCTAATATTATAAAGAGGAAATATGGTATGTTTGTATTTTTGTTACGAATAAACTCAAACAAAAACGATTGGACCGATTTTAAAAATTCTTTTACTAAAAGAAAGCTACATTATCAGGGAGTAACATAGGCTATGTTTTATTCCCATATTCACACGTGAAAGGGAACTACGCGGGTGAAACCGCTTAGAACCGCTAGAAATTAATAAACCTGTGTCTAGTTAAATCTGTTAATAACTCATAGTGGAGACTTAGTTGGCTTTTGTTATAAACACATTTGTATTACATACTTTAAGAATTTATAATGCTGTATGTTTTTTTTTTAAAAGTGTGTCTCTAATAATAATAATAAATTTATTTAAAAAACAAATGACACTTAAATCGAAACATAAATTTATGTTACAATAATGCTCAATAGATCTAGGTGCCTGGCTCTCAAATTAGGATTCCCTGTACTATGGGTAGCCAGTCTTTCATCCTATACATACAAAGACATTATATATAGAAAGACGTAGATATGTTACTAGAGCACGGAAAATGAGGCCGACAAATGTAGTTAATTAACCACATTTTATTTAGTCGCATTGTATGTCAAGTCGTATTTTAAGCGCAACTCTTAACAGATAGCTCTCTTTTTCTTTATTATTCGTTCCGTATCATCTTTCCCCGTCATTGTTGTATCCTATAAATACGCTAAGAAGTAAGTATGTACGTACATGTTGTAGCACACTCGTTGGGGATAAATTTTCAAACGCGAGCAGTATGAATATAACTCATCCTTACTTTAATATCTTTGTATACATAATATATATTGTAGATAAAATTGCACTATTGGTACTTTCGTTTTAATAAGTAGGTACATTTCAAAAAGTAAGTAGTAGCTAAAACTGTGATTGTGTGTCTCTAATGGTTTATTGGTTTCCTAATGAGACCCGTAAAGTGGCGCTGCGTTCGCTGGATCCGGTAGTAATGAATGATAATGCACTGACCGTCCTGGCGACCTGCTTCTGTGGGCCCCCGCGGCCCCCGCGCTGCTGCGGGCCCCCGCGGGGAGGGCCCGGTTGCCCGCCGCGCTGCCAGCCGCCCATGCCGCCTCCTGTAACACCACTTCCGATTAACACCCAACTGTGTCTGCCAGTGATATGATGACAACAGTATCATTTCGGCAACCTTCGTCCATTTCCCCTTTCGTCCACTCGGTGCCCGCTCGATGTATGGTATAGAGCAGTGATATGATCGGTGACGCTCGGGTTCCATTCCTGGCATGTACCAATGAGTTTTCAATCGACTTCTAAGTTATCAATTCGACTGTATGTTTTTTTATGTTTGTTACCTCAGAACTTTCGACTGGGTGATCCCATTTTGGCAATGGCGTCCTTGAGAAAACCGTTTAAGTTAAAGTCGCTTTTTTGCTCTTTAAAATTTTATGTTGTTAATCAAAAAGCTTACGTACATGTGAAGGAAAACATGGTGAGGAAACCCGCATGTCCTGGCATGTACCAATGCGTTTTTAAAAACTTACGTACATATTTATCACTAGCTCGACGGTAAAGGAAAACATCGCGAAAAAACCCACAGGTCCCAGAATTCTTTCTGAGATATGTGTAACAGACCCGGTCCGGCAATGGGCTCACGACCTATCGTTACCTCACGTTAAGGAATCCAAAGAATGTACCCACTGGTGAAGCGTGCGTACCTACTTCCAGAAATGGAATACCTCGGCCTACCCCCTCGGGGATAAAAGGCGTGAGAATTTTTATTTTCAAGCATTTGGTAGCTCAAGGTTCCAGGAAATCTCCAGGAAATGATATCCAGCTAATATGATCGTTAGTTGTTAGCTAGAGGTTAGCTGCAGGTACGCTGCGCCAAACTCCGAAGTTGGCAGTCGAATATACGGTGTCACTAAGTAAGGTCAGGTTTGATTTAGCGCTCCCGAATACCGATAAACTAATAAATTATAAAGGCAAAAGTTTGTGAGCACGGCTGGATATTTGTAACTCTTGCACTACGAACGGATTTTTAAGGAAACGCCAGAATAACAGAATATCAAACGAAAAAGCGAGTATCTGCTGGTTTTTTTATAATCTTATGAGAACATATTTTTATAGCAAACTATCTGAATTCACAGATAATTAATTTAAATTACTTGACGCTAATAAATAATTTTCCACAAGTTCCAAAGTTGACGAGTAAAACAACGAAACATGATTTTATTCTGAAGCCCTACTAGTAAAGTACAAACCTTGTGGAGGGCCACCCTGCCGCTTATCCATCCCTGGTCCGGCCGGCCCGCCTGGCCCGCCCGGTCCCCCGGGACCCCCCGGTCCGCCGGGTCCCCCAGGGCCCCCGGGGCCTCTGCTGGGCCTGTCGCCGCGGTTGAACCGGCTCTGGTCGGGGGGTCCCGGGGGCCCACGCGGGGGCCCTCCCTGCCTGTCGCCACGGCCCCCGCCTCGTCCGCCGCGGAACCCGTCGCGGTCGCGGCCACCGAAGTCGTTGCTGAGGAAATAATTGGAAATTTAATGTAGGAGTATAGTTTTCTTAGCCATCAGGGGAAGAACGACAGTCAAACAAACGAAATCTTATAAATGCTAGTGCGAATCATAGCAGTGATATGAGCAATATAATGTATTTGGAATAAACTGAATAATTTTTAGCTTATGATGCTTACCTAATTACTTTTTGCATATATTGATTGAATAGTTATATAAACTAAGACTTGTTTACAGTGAAAACACAACAACAGCCGGTGTTGGGTCGCGCCACATCTGCGGAACGTACAGAGCCGAAGGTTCGGTGAACAACATACATTGATGTTTCACTTTAAAGATAAATGGATCAGCCACCCGCGTCAAACGTAATGTATGTTGTTCACCGAACCTTCGGCGCTGTACGTTCCGCAGACGTGTCGCGACCCTTATTGCTTAGGTAGCTACTTTTTCCGAGCAAACTATATATGTACCTACACTATAATAACAAAGAGGTAAGGTTTTTTGTATATTTGTTGTAATGCGAAACTATTGGCCCAAATCTACCAATGGAAGGCTTGCTTTTCTGGGAGTATCACTGGCTATAATTTTTACACGGAAACGAGACATTTAGCAATATTTTTTTATTCCTTTTACTAGACGTAATATCCATCGGAAATGCAGTTGAACTGACCGGTTGGGCGGAGGGGGCCCCCAGCGGTCGAAGCGTTGGGGGGGGCCCGCGTTGCGGTCGCGGCCGCCTCCGCCGCCGGGGCCCCAGCGCGAGGCCCCGCGCACGGCCGGGCCCCAGCGCCCGCCGCCGCCACCGCCGCCTCCCCAGCGGTCCTCTGGAAGATGATCGTATTATCAGTACAGATTTCTAGGACAATTTGTTTAAAATTTACTAGTAGAATATGGGCTCAAGACCTGTCACGTTTAGGGGTCCAAAGAATATCTCGTGAAAACCTCTGTCTACCCCCTCGGGGATAAAAGGCGTTTTTTTTTCTTATTAGTAGAATATAAAATAACTAGCCTGTGTCTAGTTTTACTGTGGGTTGTTTAAAAAATCCCTCTTCGGTGCACCTCGACGAATTTTTTCTTCATATTTCTAGATTCAATAATTTAGGCTGTGCATTGATTGTCAAAAGATACTGCATATACAGTAAATTCACAACCAATCCAAGAATAGAAAAAAATAAAAGCATACCTTTATCCCCGTAGGGAACAATACCCTAAGGTCGTGAGCCCATCGCTGGACCGGATGCTGTTACACATGCCTGAGAATTAATTCTAGAACCTGCGGTCACGATCCACCATTCAATCTATACTTATAATGAATGAATATTAACTTAGAACATTTTTTTAGCCAGTTAGGAATCGTCCCATGAGCAATTGTGTTGAATAGACAATCCTATTGTTTAGCCAACTGGCACGTTAACGAGTGTCATTGGACGTTATACCCATTTATTACCAATGCTACAATGATTTTAAGTGTTTAATTCCAAAGACCATACTGTGAATAACCCATGTTCCATCGTGCCAATCTCCCCTTAACGCTCTCACCCTAAAGCCGTATACAGAAAGAAAGCCGAAAACCTATCGGCGCCTCCGGTCTGCGCAGGTAACCGGCGGAAGCATTTATATGAACAAGCGCTGATAAGCGCCGACCGGCGCCTATCGGCGCCGATAAGCGCCGATCGGCGCCGACACGCGCCGGTCAGCGCTGGTGCCGCCCGCCAATCATCGTACGACATTTTGCTCGCTCTGCTTCAATCTGCTTGCTTTCTGTAGAATGGACCGGCGCCGATCGGCGCCTATCGGCGCCGACAAGCTTTCAGCTTTCTTTCTGTATACGGCTTAACACTCACCCCTCTCTCGTCCGAAGTCCCTGGAGCGGCGGTCATCCCTCCGCTTCCTCTCGTTGGACCTCTGCCGCTTGTTGGGCGGCGCGTCTCGGCTCTCGGAGCGGTCTCGCTTCTCCCGCTCCCTGACGACGCCAGCGTCCTTGGCCTCCTTGTGGAAGGCTTCTACGGCCTTCCGGGCCTCCTCCTCGGGCAGCTCCGGGAAGAGCACCTCGTCTAGCCAGGGGCCCTTCTCGGGCACGCTGAAGTTGGCTGCAAGAGGGTGCGTGAAGTGAGCGGGCGCATTGGTTATGTTAGAGCGAGGCGTGGTGAGGTGGTTGCGGCGGGGGCCTACCAACCTTTCATGTCCATGATCGCGCCGTCGGGCACTTCCTTGCCGTCGGCCTCCTCGCGTCGCTTCTGCCTCTCGAGATACGTTTCCTCGTCTGTGACAATGACGACGGCGACCCGCCGGTATCCCTCGAACTCCCTCAACTTGCGTCTCTGAGCCGACGGGTATACGTTCGTCTGTACAACCGACGCGATATCGAAACCGCGGGACAAGTATACCGTTGCAGCCGTCGTCCGGTATCCACCGTAGAATATGATGTGAAGCAAAACATTCTCATTATAGATACGTCCATCGGTGTGTTTTAATGGCAGTTCACCTAGAACAAGCTCAATAGAGATCCCACTCTTTTTACTCGGTACTTTTCGTTTTAATGGCCGTTTGGCAAATACAGACAGTTGTACGTACACTGCCCCTATTACTTACCCCTCTCTGAAAGAACAATACGAGGCAGTGCAGTGTATAGATACTTATACTAACTTATATATATGACGTACCTTATATGAAGATGCGTGGATAATGGTGGGTGGCTAGTAATAGAGACTTGTACATAATAAATCCGTCATAGCGATACAGTATAATGGTAAAAATCCGCGACCCGAGACCGATCTCGATTGTTCCTGAACGAGGGCTGCCCAAAAAAGGTAAGGTACATAAAAGTGTGGTTCTCACCTGGTCGAGAATGTAATTCCTCCGGCGGCCCTTGGCGATTTCCAATAACTTTAGGACGCATTTGGCGCACTTTGACACCATAGCGTCCCAGCGGCCCTCGTAGGTGGTTCGGAACGGTTTACAGTCCACCTGGATCGACGTTACACTCATACAGTCACTTAAACTCAACCGGCGCGTGCGCACTTACTAGCTAAGCTTACGGCTAAGAGAAATAGGTTTTGTGATACCAGGGACTCCGTGGTGACTGGACTCGAGTCTAATCCTCTTCCGTCGCTGATCCACTGGTATCATACAATTTTATGGTCGCAACGACCGATAAATACAGTACTTTGTGGCTGGCGTCTATGACGCAACTTTTCTAAGGTTTATAAATGTGGTATCCTGTTGAAATAACAGACGAACATTAGTATCAATGTTATGGAGCTTTTGATGCTCATTTTGTCGGTCAAACCTTGACAAAGCTGGAAAGGAACGTTGGATTAGATATTTGTTTTTTGTGTTGTAAGTGGAGTCAGTTTGTTTCTAACAAAAGGTGTAAAAAAAAAGAACTGTGCGTTAAAATGTTGCCATGTTCGTTGCCATTTTAAACTATCATTCTTACGATCCTATCAATCATCCATTCGCGTATCCGGAGAGTATAATTTGCACATCAACTACATCGCATAACGAAAAGATAAGCTTTAATGCGTTTTATCTTACTTAACAACAGCTGCTTAGCCCATTAGAAAGCAGTGGTCAACTAAAATACTTGATAAACATGGTTAGACTATAATGGAAAGACGATAGTATGAGAATATAATGTTAATACTGCCATATTCTGTTTAAGTGCTCTGCCAAATACTCTGTGGTTAATGATAATAGACAAAATAAAGAGTTCGTGATAAATAATATAGTAACTACAAGTAAACAAGAGCGATAATAGCTGGTGTGATTATTCAGAGTTAAATACTTACCTTTATGACCAGGATCACAATACTTACATTATCGTCCTACAAGTTACCAATGTCTTGAAAAGGTACACTGCATCCTCATTTTTTCATTTTACTTACCTTTATAATAACATACATTATACAAAGGGATTAGGCGTAAAATGCCACATTCGCAAAATGACACATTCGATTTTCGCAAAATGTCAAATTCTCAAAACGCCACATTCGCAAAATGCTACATTCTCAAAATGCCATTTTCGCATAATGCCACACTCTCGAACATACTGCAAGAAAGTGGCATTTTGTTGATGTGGCATTTTGCGTCTATGTGGCATTTTGCGCCTAATCCATACAAAGTTGGACACCTGTGGTCTGCGGCACTCCGAGCCGCGCTCGCACCCGTCGTCGCATGCTCTTATTGAAACTTTCAAAAACTGACAAGGTTTGATATACATTTTTCAAGAAATAGAGGTAGGAACCCAGCGTAAAAATTGACGTGACCGTATATTTTTTCGCTTTCGAAGCTATGAATTATAAAAATTGTTATTCAATAAATAACTCTTATCTCCTTACTTTTATTTTTATTATTCTGTAAATATATTCTATTTTATTTATTCATTGATAAATAGGTCAAAAATAAAGTACCTAATTAAAAAAAAATAGGCTAAAACACACGGAGGACGATAATTTTTGCCGAATTTATGACTTGTGAATAACCGTGTATTTATTACAAAATATTTAAGTAAAACATAAATAAAAAAAATAAAAACAACATCTAAATATAATGTTGTAACTATATCATTTACATTTTTATATTCTTCTCATACAAAAATAATGAGAAAACCACCTCTTAAACTTCTATTATTTTTGACATTTGTGACCATTGCGTTCAGATTGCTCTCTACGCACAATGACCAGTTCACTTCAGGTAAAAATATTATAATTATAAATAATAAAAGTTACTTTTTTCATATGATTTTGTAAGTAAAAGAGAAATTCAAATATCGATATTATAGTAGGTACCTATAGATGGTTCACCACTACGGTACGACATAATATAGGTACCCAGAGGAGTACTGTTTACTGTTTCACAACAATCATCTCTATCTATACTAACCACTTGGTTTTTACTTACGATGTCCGGATGATGACCAGGTATACACTTGAGGGTCTGATGATGACCAGGTATGCAGCAACGGCTCTAATGATGGCAGACAGCAGTCGATTCTTTTTTTTGGAATGCGGATAGTTATGAGTAAACTTTTCACGTAGACAACTCTGGAAGCTCTAATGATGACCAGGTATACTCCTGAGGGTCTAAGGAGGACCAGATACTCTGCCACTGTTTTATATAATCGAAAACGTTACTAGACTTGTATATCGAGATATGAGAAAAAGTTTTCTTTGACTTTCTACTATCCTGAGGGTCTGATGATGACCAGGTATGCAGCAACGGCTCTAATGATGGCAGACAGCAGTCGATTCTTTTTTTTGGAATGCGGATAGTTATGAGTAAACTTTTCACGTAGACAACTCTGGAAGTTCTGATGATGACCAGGTATACTCCTGAGGGTCTAAGGAGGACCAGATACTCTGCCACTGTTTTATATAATCGAAAACGTTACTAGACTTGTATATCGAGATATTAAGAAAAGTTTTCTTTGACTTTATACTATCCTCAGGGGCTGATGATGACCAGGTACGCAGCAACGGCTTTACATGATGGCAGACACTAGTCGATTCCTTTTTTTACATAGACGGTAGTTAAAAGCAAACTTTTCATGTAGATAACTCTCAAATAGACCTACTGTATAGTATAAGTTTGTAAAGAAAACCATTTTTTTTGTTATAAAAAGTGTAATATTTAACAGAAATCGAAACATAGGCTATAAATTTATCGATAAATCAAATCAACAAAAAGTTTAGTTAGTAGTTTGAACTATAAGGCTATAGTTGTTATGAATATATTATCAAAACAAACACAACATGGCTTGATTGTCAAATGAAATATAATTTATACATGTGAAAGCAAAACACATTAATAAGAGTACACCCAAGATAAGCTTCAGTTTATGATCCATGATGACCCAAAGCCTTTAATTTTTTTTTTCATAATTGGAATTGTCAATTTTTTATGTCAAGAATACCACACCAACAAGATCCAAGGCAATTAAAATTTTTTATTGCACACAAAACATGGAAAAATTTGCAGAACTAAACATAGAAGTGTACAGCAAATTCTTCCAAGCAACTTTACGATAATTGAAGTTTACAATTTACTTCATGACGTCAAAAATAAGTGGCATTCTACGACTCCCGGTCCCAACATTCGTTCAACCTTTCTTCATTCTACCCACATTCACTCTTTCCTTGTTCAAATCCACAATCACACTTTCCTTGTTCACATCCACAATCACGCTTTCCTCATTCATAAGCCCAAGCGAACAGGTATTTTGGGTTGTTATGGTGTATATGTTAGGTGTATGAGGGTTGAAGAATGAAAGATGTTGCTCGTGTCGAGAGTCGAGATCGAATGTGATCGGTGATCGGATCTGACCTCCATTAATGGGCTACCTCTATTTATACCAGATGTGTACATAATTATGGAGGGTAGGAGGACCTGATTGGGCGAGATTCTGGCTTGCTGTGACTGCTGCTGCTGACCTTGAGTGAAGATTGCGCTGATGTCTAGATGTCGAGGGTCACCAGTTTAGGGGCAGCGATGTTGACTGCCACTAAGTGATGGTCGAGGGCGATGAGGGTTGAAGAATGAAAGATGCTGCTCGTGTCGAGAGTCCAGATCGAATGTGATCGGTGATCGGATCTGACCTCCATTAATGAGCTACCTCTATTTATACCAGATGTGTACATAATTATGGAGGGTAGATACATCTTACCAAACCCTGTAGGTGGGTACCTACAATATCAATTAACTATACGCGCCACAGCCTAGCTCGTCAGACACAATATCATCAGGTGGGTCGTCTGCAATGTCTGGGTGGATAGCTGGTGCATTAGGTGAGCCACTTACGTGCGTTTTAGGTTTTTGAGTGTGTGGTAGTCTTCGAAACATTTCCCTAAGCACAGTCCCACTTTGCATTGGCTGCACATATTTGTTACAAGCCGCCTCTTACCAATTGCAGAGCAGCGAGCGCAACGTCGCCTTTTCATTCTCCGAGATCCATCATTACTGACGTTGGCTTTTAATTCGGTGTGCACAGGGGTGTGCGTACCGCGGTCTAGCCGGTGAACTCGGGCGGCGAAGGCTTGCCGCTGTGCAATTGGTTCCGGCAATGCTTGTGTTTTATGCTTTCGCACCAGAATATCCGCAACCGCATACCGAAACTGACGGTGAGTTAATATGCTCTCATCCCGATTACTCCGTGCATTGCATGTTAGTAAAATGTAGGTATTCATCAGCGAGGTGTTCAATAAACGCCTGAATACCTTGAGGTACCACTTAGTGGCCCGCTTCCTCTCCATCAAGTACATGGAGAGGCGTTGATCTTTCAGATCAACGCCTCCCATGTAAGAGTTGTAGTCGCGGACCACTACTGGTTTAGTAATAGCCTGACCAGCACGATGTCCGCGGTATGTTTCGTCAGTGTGGTATGTGGAAATCATGGTGACGAGTCTCACGTCTTTCCACGATACCACACTGACGTCTGTGCAGTGCCGGGAGACGATCTGCCCACGAGGCATCCGGCGCTCGTCAAGAGAACGAATGTCCTCGGGGACATTCGCATTACGTCGGCTTAACGTACCGATGACGTCGGTATTGCGCGACTTTAAATATCTAGTAAGGGACAACTGGTTGTACCAGTTGTCCATTACTAAAGTGTGTCCGACATCGAGGAAACCTTCCATGAGTTTCAACACAACCTTAGCGGTTGAATTTTGAAACCCATGGATGGTTTCCTCTAATCCACTCGAGTTTTTTCCGGCATATATCAGCGTGTGGAGCAAATATCCCGTGTCGCCCTCGCACAACTCAAAAGTTTTGATGCCAAATCTCGCCGCTTTAGTTCTTATGCATTGCGCCCAACTAAGTCGCCCTTTCCACAAAAGGAGCGACTCGTCCAGACTCAAGTACTTCTTTGGAACATACAGCTCCTTAAATTTATTATTGCAGTGCTCAATAATTTTTGCAATTTTATGTACCTTTTTTTCATATGGTGGCATAGTGGGCATTATTTCGTTATTATCAACGAAATGAAGGAATTTCAATATGACTAGAAAGCGGTCTCGACTCATGAGCCTCTTGAACGCTGGCATTTCTAGAGTGCCAGTAGTCCAGTACTCATCGAGTCGAGCCCGGTAATCTAAAGACATGTATATTAGCACCGCAAAAAACGTATACATTTCGTCTAAATCTACCTCTCTCCAGTCATTTAAACGTGAATGTGCCGAAATACCTTCGTCTTGTTCACTTAGGTTGGCGATGGTCTGCCATGCATACAAATTCGTCTCTCTTACAATCCGCCGCATAATATCTTCATTCCATACTGCCGAAAACAGTTCATACGGGCAAGTGGAACCTATTGTAGGCCCTGGTTGCCGCAAATAGATTTCAGCCTGTCCTTGAAACAGGCCGAAATCACTTTGCCATTTGAATTCTTGCCCATGAGCTATTTCCGGGTTCACATTCAGCCTTTCCTCACTTATTCCCGCATTCTGTCCTCCCTCAGTTTCGCCCTCATTCATCCTTTCCACATTGACGATCACGCCCTCATTCATACTTTCTTCGGTTACACCCATATTCTCTGCCTCGACCTCTTCCACATTCTCTCTTTCCTCATCAACAATCTCAACCTGAAGCTGAGGAGGTGCAGGTTGGGAGGTTGATTTGGGCTCATCCAAAATATCTTCCAGGCAATCAAATCGATCTCTCTCTCTCTCTCGCATTCTTTGAAGTATGCCTAACTGAGCCTCTTGAGGCCGGCTTTCAGACCATAGTTCCGCGTTGGGACAGGAAGTCGCGTCTTCATCCCTTACAAAAGACAGATCTTCTTCCAACTCTTCTTCACTACCTGAGTCGGGAGCATTGAGTAGAGACTCAATGTCTCGATCAGGCAGGTTCCTTGGAGACGCCGGGGAAATTATTTTTCTTTTGGCTGGGGCGGGACCTTCATTGAGGGGACGAGGGCTGCTGCTAGCACGCAATGCCTATGTAAAAAAAGAAACTCCAGCCCATGCTCTTGCACAAACGCTCAGTCTAAGGTTTTGTTGCATCATGTAAGTAAAGACCTATTTCCGAATTTTAGCTTTATAATTTGAGTTACACGTTAATCAGGAGATTACACGTTTGCAACAAATACCTCAACCGTAAATTATGAAAAACAGGTGTGATAGGTAGTGTGATAGTGACTCTATGGTCACACCTTGGAAACTAGCGACAAAATGTATGAAACAAACGTGTTGCTGCGCACACAGTCTAAGCTCGTGTAGGTGAGCTTGCCTACACTAATCTGTCATAGAGTAAAAAGTTTCACGCGTTTTAGAGCCATAAATCCAAAGTTATGGCGTTTAATTCAAACGCGCCTTCGCCATATCTCGTGGGATACGGCCGCAGACGACAGGATTCGCAAGCTTTCTCGACTAATAATAATCATATTTGGGTCAGTTAAAGGAAGCAACTTAATTATAAAAAAATGTATTTAAAAAGATATTCCTTTCAAGAGATTCCCATTCACTCGGAGACGAAATAACAACATTTTAAAGCGAATTCTCACAAATGCATCATTATTTTATTATCCAATTTAAATCATAGTTTTTTGGGTTCCACAATAGTTAATTTGAGAGGATAACTTATAAACACAATCATCTTTGCCAAACAAATTAATAATAGGTTTCCATCGGTCATTTCGAATTGTATGTGAATAAGAATTGCTTAGACAAATGCGGAATAATAGAAAGACCAAAGAAAATATGGATGGTACAGATGATATTGCAAGTAAATGCAGATACGTTGGATGACAGGGATAAATAGATGAACACATATTGCGCCCAAATAATTAGAAGAGCAAACAAAATTTATGACGATAAACTCCTTATTCTTTTGGCAAGGATGACTCCCAATAAACCTATCCTCTGAAATGAGCAATGTGACCCCATAAGAATGTAAAACGTGTACGGTGTGTGGTGTTGTGGGTGTGTTTGTAGAGGCGTGCGACGTACCTTCATCTTGTCGAAGAGCGCGCCCGTGGAGAGCAGGTTGTACCGCTTCTCGGGGTTGTTGGCGGCGTGGTGCCGAGCCCAGTACGTCTTGCCGGAGCCAGGCATGCCCACCATGAGGATCACCTGACGGGATAAATATACACTTTTGTGAGGATATATAAATAACATAATATATATATATATATAATCTCACGCCTTTTATCCCCGAGGGGGTAGGCAGAGGTACTCCATTACTGGATATACCCACATTTCACGAGATATATTGGACCCCTAACCGTGATAGGTGGTGAGCCCATCGCCGGACCGGGTCTATTTACACATGTCTCAGAACAAATTCTGAGACCTGCGGGTTTCCTCACGATGTTTTCCTTCACCGTCGAGCTAGTGATAAATATGTACGTTTTTGAAAAACTCATTGGTACATGCCAGGATTCGAACCCGAGCCTCACTGATTTTCGGCCGACTCTTTAACCGTTCTGGCTATCACTGCTTTTGTGAGGATGTTGTGATTAAATAGAGCTGCCCTAGTTTCTTGCTGGTTCTTCTCGGGGTACTGCATTTGGAACCAGAAAGTATGTAGGTTTTAAGTGTTATAGTTTCGGAGTACATATTACGTATTTCTCTTTATAACCAGTTTTTATATTTTCCCGTGGGTATGAGATATATTTCTGAGGTAAAAAGTACCCTAGATGTTTACTCAGGTATGATTACACAAAGAACAATGGCAAAACTCCATGTGTTTTGGGTACCCCACTTACACCTGCCCACGGAAGACGAAACCGTGTAAAATCGATAGTTCTTGGACAGACTAAGATAATATGTAATCATACCACATTTTTATAAGTTGAGGTTTAAAAGTTATTCGTTACCTAGTGTATTTTGTAGGATATTATGAGATTTTAGGTACCAAAGACGTGTAAAGAAAAAGTTTCTCTAGGAAAGAAAATGATTTTCTTCCAACCTCTTTGTTAGAAAATAGCACTGCCTACCACATGCCATATAAGTTCCTCTATGCCACATAGTGGCAGTTAATGATGGCTTGGGCAAAAAATATCGATACCTATATTAAAATATCGATATTTTTCCAAATACATAATTAGCATATTATATATAGCGTCGATATTTTTAATGGCGCTATATCGACATTTATTTTACAGTATCGATTTCGTATCAATTATAATATATTTTTAACGCAATTCTGGTTTCGTGTTTCATTTCATGTTAGTAGACCAGGCTCGATAATTTTTAAAACCAAAAAAAATAGTAGTAGGATGAAACCCATAAGAAAAGGAGGGGAATATTATAAAAATGAAATAAAATTTATATTCCCCTCCTTTTCTAATGGGTTTCATCCTACTACTATTTTTTTTCACTTTTTATTATTTTTAAAGGCTTCTACCCTGGTCTATAGGTACTAGATACTTGTTTAGACTCAAGCATTTATAAAAAAATACTATTTTCATCGTCCTTTTTTACGAATTTGGGAATATGTATTAATAATAATGTAAAAACTGACGATGTATCGATATTTTTCACTCGATTTTTATCTATAGTATTTAGAAAATATCAATTTATTTTTTCACTTGGCCATCCCTAGTGAATGACATGGTTGACGTGATGACACGACGTTCAATTTTACCACAACAACAAAAAAGTTTTTGTATTAATCAAAGACATTAAAATATAATAGCATAGAGGGGGCATTGGGAATATTTTCATACAAAACTTTGAAGCTCAAGCGTCATGTCCTTGTCATGTCAGTTAGTATGAACGCGAGCTGTCATTCGGTCGAAATTGTACTAGACTTATTCCACTTGGAATAACTTTTGGCTTCAAATAATCCTCGCTTTGTCCCCTCTAGGCCTTATATTATATCTTAATCTCTTTGGTATTAATAGATTTCCCAATCGATCGATTCGTGTTTCTATGATATTTCTGTTTTATTTGACTCAATATTTTCAACTGCTAGATTAATTAAAAAATATGGAAAATTTCGACTTGTTATGAGTCAATAAAACAAGCATAGTGTGATACCCCGTGGGTGTCTATTTCAGTGGGTACCAAAGCTGCCGATATTCTTTCATCAAAATCCGTGAAGTAGTTTTTGCGTGAAGCGAACATAGACAGACAGACAAAAATTTGTGTTTTGATATCTACATCAATAAAAACCTACACTACCTCTGAAATTTTAAAAAAATATTTAAAATACAGACACGGTCTCGTTACAGTTTTATTATTATTTTTAGGGCACAATTCACACAGGGTTAGTCCCAAATTAGGCAGCGCCTGTACTATGGGTACTAAATAGCTCAGCCACGAAGCCAACAGACATTCATGCACACAAATGTTGACCCCATGGGAATTGAACCCGCGACCTCCGCCTCAGGAGGCCCGTCCGCCCGCCCGTACATGTTCGTATAGATTAGATTCTTTTTTTTTTATGATAAAAAAGGGGGCAAACGAGCAGACGGGTCACCTGATGGTAAGTGACGTCCGTCGCCCATGGACACCTGCAACTCAAGAGTCACAACTGCGTTGCCGACCTTTGAGGTGGGAGTAGGAGGAGGGGGAAGGGGGGATTGGGGCCTCCGGTTACCTCACTCACTCAGCGAAACGCAATGCATTGCTTTACGCTGGTTTTCTGTGAGGCCGTGGTATCACTCCGGTTGAGCCGGCCCAAGCGTGCCGAAGCATGGCTCTCAGACGTTTAAACACGTTTCTGGTGTAATGTGATGCACCGACCTCGCATTGTTGCAGCGAGTCGGGCCTCCGTGGGCCTTCGAGCGTGAGCGCGTCGGCCAGCAGGCTGTAGCCGGGCACCAGGCACGCCTCGGCGCCGTCCAGCTCCTCCTCCGCCGTGTACCTGCACGCAGACACACCCTTCGTCACACATTTGCCAAGGCCATAGACTTTGTTTTTTTTTTGGCAATAGTAGTGTCAATGACCAAGTGCCTAAGTAATTTCTCTAATTCAATATTCAAAAATAATGTAACAAATATTTTTTAACTAGCAACGCCCCGCGGTTTCATCTGCGCAGTTCCCGTTTCCGTGGGAACATGGGGATAAAATATAGCCTATGTGTTATTCTGATGTATAAGCTATGTAGTTGTAAAGTTTCATCAAAATCCGTTCAGTAGTTTTTGAAAGAGGAACAAATATCCATCCATACAAAGTTTCGCATCACTACATAGTATAAAACAAAGTCGCTTTCTCTGTCCCTATATCCCTTTGCATGCTTAAATCTTTAAAACTACGCAACGGATTTTGATGCGGTTTTTTTTAATAGATAGAGTGATTTAAGAGGAAGGTTTTAGTGTTCACATTGCACCCGTGCGATGCCGGGGTGGGTCGCTAGTTTATAATATTAGTAGGATAAACAAGCTTTTCTTCGAGTTATTCTCAGCAATTCGTTTCATTTGATACCCATATTGTAGGAGCGTTCAAAATAACTAGTACGCCATCTTGGCCACCATGTTGGATTTACAATGACGTCACATAGCTAATCATGCATTGTCACCCAAACGTAAACGTGTATACCAAATTTTAGTTCAATCGGTTGAAGATATCTGCTTCAAAATTTGCAAGTTAAATAAAATCTCATACCAAGTCTGTAAATTTTCCTCCTCTAAATCCTACCTAAATCCTATTAGAAAAGTTTGAAGTTTTGAAATTGATTCAAAAATCCAAACATTTTCAAAGCTCTTCAAAATGGAATATTACAAATAAACCTCATGAGAATGGAAACAGATGGATTTTTGTAATTCAAGAGCAACTTCGAACTATCAAAAACGAATATACATTTTGATCGTGAGAATTTCACTTTTACATTCAACAGCTATTAATTTTACATTACATAAACTACTTTGTAAATAATAGATGTCATCACTCCGGGATAACTTACCGGATGACGAATTTGATCCTCTTGTCCAAGACATGTCCCTTGAGAACGTCTTCCTCCGTCACCTCTTGGAGCTCGCTCTCTGTCAACAAATTATTATAGCTCGCTTAGAAAACAAGAAATTACTTTAACAAGAGTACAACTCTTCCAATTCCTACTTGTAACTCAAGCACTGACTTACCCGTACTTTTCGAAGAAAATAACCAAATATAAATTGTTTCATACAATTTATGCATTCACTAGCAGCGCCCCGCGGTTTCACCCGCGTAGTTCCTGTTCCCGTGGGAATACGGGGATGAAATATAGCCTGTTACTCCCTGATAATGTAGCTTTCTATTGGTGAAAGAATTTTTGAAATTGGTCCAATAGTTTTTGAGTCTATTCGTAACAAACATACAAAAATACAAATCTTTCCTTTTTATAACACTTATTAGTATAGATGTACAGTATGGCCGCTTTATCTTGGCTGCTCTGAAAATGGGCTCCGCCTGCGCAAAACCGTCTCATACCGTCGCTAAAAATGTTCGTAAACGTAAACTTCAAAGCTGCCAAGTTAAAACGGCCGTACTGTAGATGTGTAGATTTATTTACCCGGCGCCTCTTCCTTGAGCGGTCCGTCTTCCGCTGTCTTTTCTGGTGCGGATTTGTCTTCTTCCGCGGGCTTGTCCGCACTCTCAGCGGGCTCCGCCTCCATGGGCTCCACCTTCACTTCCACCACCGGCGGAGCCTCTTCTGTATTTTCGCCATTTTCCTGGATGAAGACACCATAATTAGCACTACCCAGTATGAACACTCCGTCTCTTGGACAGATTGATACAATCTTTAAAATAGAAAATCATAGACTACTCGATAGATATTGGGTTCGATTTTACTTTACAGTGACAACAGTGAGTGAGTGAGGGATAGAAGATAATCTACCGAATTTAGTCCTGTCAGAGACTGTATTTTAGTCGTGACTTATTTACATAGGCACTAAACACGTTATGAAATGCCTTAGTTAACAGGCCTAATTTTAATTGGACAGGACTAAAAATCGCTCGTCTCTTTTCTTTTCTAATAGAAAGAAAATGACAGAAGCAAAATAAAATAAGTTTACTCGCTGTAAAGCAGAATCCAACCCCTTATGGCTCTTAATAGCAGTTATTTGAATGAAATTGATTGAATGTTAAATATATCCATGAGACACGTCAATAACCTACTGAAAAATACAAATAAGTAATAATGCTCACCTTAGGCGCTTCTTCCTTCTCTTCTCCAGTCTTCTCTACTTCTTCATCTTTCTTCTTTTCAGAGTCTTCCGCTTGAACTTCTTCGCCCTTATCGCGTTTCTCTTGAGCCTCCTTTTCCTTTCTTTCACGGTCTTGCTTTTCTCTCTCCTGATAAAATTAATTAATTTAATTAAGTAGTCAGACAAGCGTTAGATGCCACAGGTGTACAAGGATAATATTATGTAATCTTATTGTGTCTGCATTTTGAAGCTTGACGAAAAATACTATATCGATCATAAATACTAACCTACGGCTGAGCTAAGATGAATATACACATGAAGCAGTGAATTTCGTGTATTTCCGCTTGCGATCCCATACACTATAGAATGTATGAGAGTAAATACGAAATTATTATATTCCTGTTCAGCATCTTGCCATTCAATAGATTTGGTGACAATAAGTTATAAGCCTTGCAGGTTTTTATTTTACTCAAAGATGGAAACATAAAAAATAATTTTATTCTGATACTTTCCGTGTTTTTCGTATAGTGGATTTGGATAATTTATGGGCAAGGACGCTGCCTCAGCATCATCCAATGATGATGACATTGGATTTCATAATTTATCTATTTTTTAAATTAGTACTTAATTAAAGTTAAGGACTACAGGCAGGCTTCATGTGTAAGTTATATTTTACTTACCATCATGTAAAGAAATAAATTATGTGACTAATTCATGATCTTAGATTTACATAAATTATTTACCTAAGTAGTAAGCGTCTGAATGGTCGTTAAAATGAAGTGTTGAACATCTCACCTCTCTCTTCTTCCTCTGCCTCTCTTCCCGATCCTTCTTTTCCCTTTCTCTGCGTTCTTTTTCGATCCTAGCGGCTTCTTCCTTCTGCTTACGAATATCTTCTTCCATAATTCTCTTCTCTTCTAGAACCTTCTCTACGGGGATCTCGAGACGTTGGCGTACAATCTTCGTGCGAGTTAGCATGTTGTACCTGTTGAGAGTAAAATAAGTTGTACGACTAGCAGATGCCCGGTAAAGTTGCTCTTGCGGTTGCATATTTTGCCGTTCCCGTGGGAATTTCTTAAAACCATTAAGATCTTTAGAAAGGTTATAGCAGCACAGCACACATATCTCGAAAATGGATCACCACCACCTTAACTCAAGCCACTTGGTATGAAATTCTCTACCACAGAGCACACAATTCGCAACGGCATCGCTGTTTCCGAGTTGATTGATATGTGTGCTACATTTGTGGGTGCCTGTTTCTTAAAACTATAAATAAGTAGTAATATTTGAGTGTTATTCCGCTTGCGATCTCATACACTATAGAATGTACGAGAGTAAATACCAAATATTTATATTCCTGTTCAGCAGGCTTGGCATCCAGTATATAGGGGTGTCAAGCATTTATAAGCTTTGCAGGCGTATAACATACAATGCTCAGTTAGAAGATTTTGCTCTTCATAAGCAAGTTGTAACATAATAAACGCAATGCCTGACATTAGTTTGTAGGTAAAAGCGGAATAGATTCTAACGGTTTGGCTATAGATTAGTCTTATGTAAATCAACCTTTTTTGTGATATTTAAGAATCAAACAAATTGATGTTCAGTTGAATCATCATTGTTGTAAAAATATTTTAAATACATTTATTACAGTATTTTCTATTATATTATACCTGAAAATTAATTGATAAGTATGAAGGTTTGCATAAGTTATGTTACATGTTGTAGGCTTTCGATGTTACCTTTTCACTGCCAAGCTGGTGGACCGATCTTGCTGAAATTTTGACATGACGGCGTTTACCTCTTGGGGAAGGACATAGCCTATATTTCACCACGGAAAAAATACACTGCCCAAAGTTCACGCGGACGGAGCTGTGAGCAACATCTTATATTCATATAATCTCTGTGGCTGCGGACGTTATGATTCGGCCTCTCCGTTGTCACATCCCTATGGCGGAGCGGAAAAACACCGTGGGGTTTTAATAACCGCAATTAAAATAACGGCGCCATCCCTCGGCAGGAGTCCGGAATAACTAAGGAAGTGGTGTGTGTATCCGATGCAGGATTTCCCCACGTAAAAAAAAGAGATTTGCGGGGATTTCGGAAAAGCCGATTGTCTCTTTTACCTGTCATATCCGAAGTTGACCCGATAGCACATGTTCTTGGTGAGCACGTGCGGGAATAGCGGCTGCCCGTCCAGGGAGTCCTTCTCGAACTCGAACGCCGAGCCCATCTCCACGCCGTTTATCGTGTACGAGATCTTGCACGGGTTTGATTCCAGGTCCTGCACGAAAGTTAGATAAATTAACATATGTATAAAAAATTATCATTCATTTATCCCCGAATGGGTTCTATTAAATTCTGGTATGTGCTGGTTTGCTCACAATGTTTTCCGTCACCGACGAGCTAGCGATAAATAAGTAAGCAGGTTTTAGAAAAACTCATTGATACATCGAGCAGTGATAGCCCAGCGGTAGAGCCTGCCTCTCATGCTTGAGGTTTCGGCTTCGAATTCTAGCAACGAGTTTTTAAAAAACTTACCTTTGTATTTATCACTAGCTCGACGGTGAAGGAAAACATCGTGAGAAAACTCTCAGGTCCCAGAATTAATTCTGAGGCATGTGATACAGACCCGGTCCTATGGGCTCACCACCTATCACATTTAGGGGTTCAAAGATCATACTGGTGAAATTTGGGTATTTCCTGAAATGGAATACCTCGCCCTCCCCCCTTTGGGGATGAAAGGCGCAAGACAATCTTTTATTTTGTTTGAAACTTTCCCTCACCAGGACTCGAACCCGAATCGAAGGAATAGTCTACCCAAAATTGTCATGTGTAACAGCACTAACCAAGTAGACTCCGACGACGTCCTTCTCGTTGAGCTGCTGGCCGTACTCCTTGTACTCGCCGTTGTGGAGGGCGCGGCCTGTGCTCTCGAAGCCCCAGCTACGCTCGCCCTCGCCTAAACCATCATTAAATATTACTAATTTACGTTCCCGTGGGAATACGGGAATACGTCACCTATGTTACTCAGGGATCTAGCTTTCCATTGGTGAGAAGATTTTTTTAAATCGATCCAATAGTTTTTGAGTTTATTCGTAACAAACATACAAAAATACAAATCATCCTCTTTATAATATTAGTATAGATAAAACTTAATCATAATCAGATAGCCTCTTTCAAAGCATCCACTTATTAATTTGTTTGAAATACAGGACCCTATTACTAAGCCTTTGCTGACAGAGGGCTATCTCATGAACCGTAATAGGTAGACAGTTGAAATTTCATAGAATATATAGAATAATATGTATTTCTATTGCCAACAAAGAATAATAAAAATTAAATTAAATGTACCCGTACAAGAAAGGAAAAAACTTTTTGGCCTTTTTTTTATTGTACGGAACCCTAAGAAAGAAAGAATTTTTTTTTTCGACATAACAAAAACAAAAAACAGAAATTAAAGTAACACATACAAAATATTTTATGCGGAAAGGGCCACAGCCCAGCATAATGCCATAGCCTGTGCTGAGACGATGATTTTCAGCTGCAGCCGTTAGTGAGGCCCTACGTATCCGGATTTTTTAATACCTCATCGAAGTCTAGGCATTTATTAAATGGCGTCCTTACCGAGGTGGAGCGAGGAGTCGGACGTGGACCAGCCCATCCTTAGGCCGGAAGCGACCGCCTCCTTCTCCTGGGCTTCCGTCGTCGTCAGCACCGAGCCTACACGGACCTAAGTGAACAATTTCAACTTAAATTGGCGCTATACATACGTAATCTCACGCCAATTTCCCATTGGGATAGGCAGAGATAATAAACTGACACTTGCTTACAAACCTCGTAGATCTCTCTCTCGTGCTTAATTCACATCAAACGACTTATGCATGCTCATCTTTTACAGGTACTCTTGACCATGCTAATTTTTTTATAGAGGCAATAATTTAAAATCCATTTCGAGATTTTTCAATTAGAAGCCTTATTTTAACTTTTTATTTAATATACAAACAGGATTATTTATTGTAATGACGTCATCTTGTCACAAGCAAGTTCATTTCATAATAATCTTCAGCAATGGAAAAATGAAATGTGATAAATTTGAAATAGTCTTTGGAGTCCTTAGAATTTTGTTACAAGATGACTTCATAACACAAAATCTTTAAAGCCAATAGTAATCTAAAAAAAAACTAATTAAAATAGGTGTCTTATATTTAAGTAAATTATCGAAATAAAAACAGCACAGAATTTCTTTTCAGCATACGCAATTCCTTTTCTTGAAAAATGAAAGTGATTTGCTAGTGTTATCTGCGAACACCTGTTAATGGCTTCGATGATTTATTTTTTAAGTGTTAGTTATTTGTAATCTAGCTGAATTCTGTAATCTAGCTGAGCCGAATAAAATAAAATCATCATCATCAGCTGGAAGACGTCCACTGTAGAACAAAGGCCTCCCATAGAACGCCGCAACGAACGGCAACTTGCCCCTTGCATCCACCGGTTACCCGCGACCAGCGGGTCTAAAAAGGCCGTTTCGGGTGAATCATAATAGAATTCTATTTCGATTCATATTCGAAATTTTCACCAAATACGAATCTGCTAATTAATTGAATTGTCAGTGAATCACTAAATTATGGGACCATTTTACGAAATTTAGAGGAATTGCTTAGGATTTACTGAGAATTCAGAAAAGGAGAATTGCTCAGAGGAATTGCTCAAAGTGGCCATTTTAGACCCACTTGACGATGTCGTCGGTCCACCTGGTGGGAGGCCTACCAACGCTGCGTCTTCCGGTTCGTGGTCGCCACTCGAGAACCTTTCTTCCCCATCGGTCATCGGCTTTGAGTATTAAACCAACCGGAGACGCCACTGACAGGCGTTCCCCTCTGCCTAAAAAGTTCGGTCAACATTCATACCTGATAAATTCAACTAGTTTTTTTTGAGTTCACGGAGTGCTCTGATTGGTTGTTTCTGTGTGTGAATGTATTTGTGTGCATCTAGTTCAAGCTAGTGTTTAATTGTTTTGTCAAAAAATGCGTTTGTGTTAACATTATTTGTGTGCGTTTCCTCGTCCCCCGCGCAGAAATTGGCAGACTTTTTTGCAAAGAACCTAGTGCGCGTAACGTTTCCTGTTGGTTTAATACTCAAAGGTCATCGGTGATAAAATGAATATATTTGTGTGGTACCTCGTAGCAAACGCGCCCGGCGTCGAGGCCGTGCGAGGCCCGTGCTCCGGCCCAGGCGTGCGAGAAGGCGCCCTCGCTCAGCGGGACCACCGAGTTCAGCTCGGGCAGCTCCAGGTACTGGTTCAGGTCGCTGTCGTCTGCACGAGACGGAAGGCCAGTTCAGTTAACAGAAGAATATAGGCTATTCTCGTCTTCGGCCCTATAAGATACTAGCTTTTATGATGCCTCAATCAGTCAGTCAGTTTATCATTTTATATGTATAGATTTAATTCGGAACTAATCACTCCGGGCGGTGTAACTTTTACTACGCTGCGTCTAATGTTGTACTTTGATCTATTCGAAGTAACAACTGAAATACGGTATATCGGAGAACGGCGATCGGCGGCCCGCTGTTTATAACTCGAAATAAAATAATAAAAAAATTAAAACCCTATGGTTCGTATTTGAAATGAAATGAAATGAAAATGAAATGAAATGAAAAATGAAAAAATGCTTTAATTTTTCTCCCAAAAACAAAAATGTAACAAAGATAAGGCTAAGAAACTAGAGGATAGGTGGGAGACAGGAGCCCAAACTAGGATAACCTGTGCTATGGCACTCCTGGCTCCACCTCTTAGAAAGTACCAATACGATAAGTTTTTTTTTTTTTTTTTTAGTAATTAGGGAAAATATTCTATTTTACTAAATAAAATGCAATTATGGTATGTGACAGTTTGGTGGATGTGAGAGTGTCGGGAGTGTGAGTGTGTGTGGATGATTAGTGTGGGTGATTGTATGAAGGGTGTGTGCATATGGTATGGGGGTGTGTTTGTATATGTGTGGGGGGGAGGAAAAAGAGGGTTTTTATATGGGGGGAGAACATGGGGGTAAGTATTGAGGCATTACGACGGAGCCAATAATAGTTCTTCAGTTTTGACATAGTCAAGCTTTTGAAGCCAATTAGAGACGACAAGCTTGGTATCCCTTCGTGATTTAGGGTAAATATTAGAAATTTTGTTAGCTATGTTATAGAGTCTGGCGCCTTGGTAGTCGAAAAATCTTTGGGCAAAAGATGAAGTAATAGGTCTAGCGACACAGACCTGATACTCACGTCTGGTTTGGGCACGAATATGATCAGGGGTATATATAATTTTTCCATGTTTACGGAGGATGGAGGAAAGAATAAATAACTGTCTGACTGTTAGGACTCCAGTCTCCTTGTATAGGATAGAAGTAGGATACAGCCGAGGTTTCCTTAGGCAGACCTTCAAAATAAGCCTTTGGGATCTTTCCACGTGTAGGAAGTGAGACTTGGAGGAGCCACCCCAGACAGAAACACCATAGGACAGTATAGATTGGCACAAGGACAAATAAATTGATTACAGAATGTAATTTAAATGCGATACTCCGCTTGAAGACAGTCAAAAGGAGATGCCAAAATATAAATTGTCTTATGAGCTTAAAATTGTTTTTATTTGCAATTAACTCGAGCCAGGATCACATATCCTCTCTAACACAGCATGTCTGCTCTATAACTTATTATTAGACATTTATATTGGTTTTCTTATCAATGACGTAAATTCAAAACAATCAAGCAGTTTCTAAATACGTGATTGCATTGCTTGCTCATACATTGAAAGATAACAAAGTTAATTACGCGACCAGAATAGGCATACTTTTATATAAGGAGAAATTGTAGTGGTAGTTTTCCCACAGCGAGATTATTTTATCACTATAGTATTTACAATATGTATAAAAGAAGAAACTGACTGATCAATCATCATACAGCCGAAACCGCTGAGTCTAGAAGCATCAGATTTAGCACAAAGGGTCCTTAAATAACATTACTCAGATTTTTGGAAATTTCCTCGTGAACAGGAGACAACGGATTTAACGCGGGCAATGCCGATGCACGATGGTAATAATAAAATTAAACAATAAAAAAAGTTGAATTTTAAAAAACTATACTCGAAATCGACCGCAAATCAATAGTGACACTTCGATAGATACAGTGCAGTGGCAACAACGCAAGACGCGGCACGGTCATTGACCTCTTGCGCCTTTTAACTGATTAGATACTCCTGGACTGAATTGATAATTTATGTATATTGTTTGAGATGTAGATAACTACCGAGCAACAACGGTAGTTGTCTACACTAAGGCTGTTTAAACTTGGCTGCTCCGAACATAGGCTCCGCACGCGCCTGCGCAAAACGCCTCATTCCACCAAATGATCGCGAAAAAATGGTATTGCGCAGCCATTTGCGCAACTTCAGTGCTGCCAAGTTAAAACAGTCTTTGTGTACATCTAGTTGGTGGTGTACTAACATTTTACACACTTTCGAGTTGTTGTTGTTTCGAGTTGTGTTGGTTAAAGAATGCTTCTTTTGTAAATTATATTTATATTTTAAAGTTTTTGTTAACTCGATGTTTAACGTCCACCACCACCACTATAGTTTAAGTCATATTTATATTAATCACTAGTAATCGCAGCATATGACTCATAAGGAATGAAGTTCTGGCCACACAGAGGGTGAGATGGCGTGACTGCTCAGTGTAAACAAGCTCTTACACGCCCGTAGTGTAGCCGGAGCCCATTAAGGAATATAAAGAAACTTACACCAAGAGAGTGTGACCCTGTTGTCATTGAGCTCCGGTTCAGCCAACTTCACCTCGGCGGAGTCTTTCTTTCCCTTATCTTTCTGCACTCTGAGATCCTGCAGAAAAGATAGTATGATTATTCCTACTAAACTACTAAACCTATTTAGCTTATTTCTACATATAAAACTAAGTTTCTATCCTATATATTGTATCCGTGCAAATCAAAGGGTCCCCGGTAATTAAAAAAAAAAGGCGCTTATGTTAGCCTGGCAGGATGTCTTGTTCTATTTTAGTCGATACCACCGTAAGTGGACTTTTGAGGGTCGCGGTCTATCTTAAGGCCAATTCGTCCATCGTGAAGTAAGACCGATCTCAAGGATTTCGCAATTAAATAGCTGAGTAAACCTTACCCTAAGACGGACGAAAACATGACCTTGTCTGCCTTCTTCGAAATTGAAACCTTATTAAAAAAATGTTCTTATTTAGGTTAATCCGCAGAGATATTCCATTCCTGGATATACCCGGCCTTGCAGCATGTTTTTTTAACCCTGGCGAGCCCTTCGCCGGACCTGGATGCTATTGCACGAAACAAAACCAATGATGGGGCCTGCGGGTTTCCACACGATATTTTCCTTTACCGACGCGACGGGCTAGTAATAACTATGTACGTAATTTTTTTAAATATTAGTTGGTGTAATCTCATATGTCTCCAGGAATCGAACCCGGGCCTCCCATGAGATGCAGACGACTTCCAACAGGGCGATCCCTACTATTTAGAGGATTAATTTATAACGCGATAGCCTTATGATGGTTTATTATTAAGTTACAGACTTTTCGAGACTCGGGCAAACATTTATATCAATTAACTATACGCGCTACAGCCTAGCTCGTCAGCCATAATGTTCGGGATTGTTGACAGTTTGTCGTGACGTCACGCGTAGAGACGTAGTTCCAATTGAGTTCGCTCAAATCGATATTATGGGCTAACACTATAACCCAGTGAATAGAGAGCTGATACCTTACAAACGGTCCGGTAGTTCTAAATTTTTTACATGTTGTCTAGGATGGTTGTTAAGTGTTTAAAATGCAAAATGCACAATTCCCCCCCTCCGCGCCCGCCGCCATCTTGAAAAAACCGAAAAAAATCGGCAATTTTTTTCAGATTTTCACTTATATATTTGTTTCAGTGCATTTTAGCTACAAAACAGTTCTATTCAATATTGTAGAGAATGAAATTCCCTATAATATACGTGTAAAATTTTGTTTGTAGGGCAGATAGTTCACGAGATATGATATTTTAAAAAAGATACGCATTTTCCGGAAATTTTTCAAACTTCTAACTTTAGAACGCTGTAATTCAATTTTGGCCTATTAGAGAAAAACAAGTATAAGAATAAAAATTGTAGGGAATTTAATTACCTACAAAATGGATGTATACTTTTTTAACCAACCTTACGGAGGGGGCAGTAAGCATTAAAATGAAAACAACGGCATATTGTTTATTTGATAAGTTTAAAAATTTCCGGAAAATGCGTATTTTTTTATATTTTTTAAAATATCATATCTCGTGAACTATCTGCCCTACAAACAAAATTTAACACGTATATTATAGGGAATTTCATTCTCTACAACATTGAATAGAACTGTTTTGTAGCTAAAATGCACCGAAACAAAGATATAAGTGAAAATCTAAAAAAAAGTGCCGATTTTTTTCGGTTTTTTCAAGATGGCGTCGGGCGCGGAGGGGGGGGGGGGGAATTGTGCATTTTGCATTTTAAACACTTAACAACCATCCTAGACAACATGTAAAAAATTTAGAACTACCGGACCGTTTGTAAGGTAACCCCCCTTATTTGGTCTCTATTCACTGTACTACTACTCTATAGTACTATTAGTAATCTGTCTACCTCGGAAGGCGGCGTCAGCACTTCGTTGGTGACCTCGACACTGCGGTAGAAGTTGCTCCAGCGCGCTTTCTTCTCTTGCTTACGCTTGAGACGGTTCAGCTTCACCGGGTCCTACAGACACCAATTATCTTTACATAGTATAAAATAAAGTCGTTTTCTGTAATGCGCTAGCTGAACCACGCAACGGAGTTGATGTAGTTTTCACTTATATAAAGAGTGATAAAAGAGGAAGGTTATTGTTTATCAATTTCCTCGCGGTGTCACCGGCGTAATTCCCGTTCCCGTGGGAAAATTATATCCCATATTACTCCTAGAAAAGTTTTTTTTTAAATCGGTGCAGTAGTCTCAGAGCCCATTCAGTACAAAAAAAAAACAAAAAGTAGCCAGTGTAGCCCTGTGGTATTAGTGTTTGTAACGATCACACTGGTTAAGCAAAAATAGTGAATGGGTGACCACCTAGTGGCATTATACAACGAGCGCTTCCGTGTTTCGGAAGCCACGTTAAATTGTTGGTCCCGGAAAAATTCTGACTGTTAACCGCCATTATCCAATCCGCGATGTGCTCGCGTTGGGAGATTGTTTGTGTAGATTCGTGTTATAAATAGTAATATTCCCCCGTATCTCACCTTGCTGCACTCCTCCAATCTCTTGGCGTCCTCCTCGGCCTGCTTCCGCTCCCGCTCAATCCTCTCCTGCTCCCTGACCTTGAGCCGCTCGTTCAGCTCCTCCCATTCTTCTTCCTCGGTCATCTCACGATTACGCTTCAGCTATGGATGTTCTCATAAGTTAATTAAATAATTCTACTACAAAATTAAGCTACAACTTAATATTGAAGCGCGCGGCCTGCGGTACCAGTGTATTTGTAAAGATCACACTTGGTAAGAAAAGTTGGGCGCGGTTAGTCAGTGGATGGGTGACTGCTGAAATAGGTGATGTGTGTTCGTTTTATACGCGTTCTTACAGAATTCATTCAAATGCAATAAAACTTTGGTGAGTCTCACCACTTTGTCCTTGTTATCACCCTCCTCTTCATCTTTCTTCTCATCTCCGTCTTGATCCATCTTTTCGGGTTCTTCAGACTTGCCGTTTGCAGTATCAGAAGATTCTTGGGCGTCCATTGATTCTTCTATAACAAACAGCTTCGTTAATGAATAAATAAAAAAAAAAGACGTGTGGCACTCGGGGACTGCCGCGGTAAAGCTATTGCATAGCATTTTGTATCAACAAGACTGCCGAAAACAAACGACGTTAGACAATGCACGCCCTTCAAGCCACACCTCCGTGCCCGTCGGAGTGGGTGGATTCGGTCCCCGCGCTCAAGGCCCTCGATAGAAGGCATCCGCCCGTCCATCCATCCGTCCGTCCGTCCGTCCGTCCGTCCGTCCGTCCGTCCGTCCGTCCATCCATCCATCCATCCATCCATCCATCCATTAGATAATGCACGGCCTTCAAGCCACACCTCCGTGCCCGTCGGAGTGGGGAGCGTGAGGTTTTTTTTCGTTACGGAATTTCTGGATTCGGTCCCCGCGCTCAAGGCCCGCGATAGAAGCTATGCAATAGCTTAATAATCTCACTCCTTTATTCTCCGAGGGGGTGGGCAGGCAGAGGTAATCCATTTCAGGAAATACTCGCAAATTTTGACCCCTAAATGTGTGGTGGTAGTGAGCCCATAGCCGGACCGTTTCTGTTACACATGCCTCGTAATTAATTCTTCATTAATGTTTTTCAAATCCTACAAAGTATTTGTTAGGCTGCCTGTGTAAAAGTTGAAAAGCTGTATTGTTTCTGTTCTCAAACCTAGTAATATAAAAGCGATTCGAAATTGAGTCGTATGTATTCAAATTCGAACTCCACAGAAAATCAGTTCACTATTTTATGACTCAAAGGAGACGTTTCAAGAAAGTATGGAGACTGGGCCTGCACCATGTACTATCGAAAAAAGTTCTGCCTGATACACCTAAGTGTTATTTTAGCGAGCAGCTATCTTTTTCCACCCCGTGTCGACAAAGCCGTAACAATGACAATTACAAAAAAGTGATTCTTTCATGTTTATGACCATTTAGTGTCGATGAATGGATCGCAATAGAAAAAAACCGGCCAAGTGCGAGTCGGACTCGCGCACCGAGGGTTCCGTACAACCTTGCAAATTTATGGTTTTCGTAATTTTTCCTTTATCTATGCTATAAGACGTTGCTTCGTACCAAATTTCAAGATTCTGAGTTCACGGGAAGCACCCTGTAGGTTTTGATTCCCTTGCAAGTGTCGAAAATTTGCGGCATAAACGGCTGTATCTTTTGATTGCGTTGGCTTAGAAGTTTGATTTTTTCACAGCTTCAAGGGACAGTAGACCTGAGTAATTGATATAAATTTCAGCTTCATACCTCCACGCGTTCCTGAGAAAAAGGGTCTTGACAGACGGACGGACGGACGGACAGACGGACAACAAAGTGATCCTATCAGGGTTCCGTTTTTTCCTTTTGAGGTACGGAACCCTAAAAAGACGGTGTTACTGGCTTCTCATTGTGTAACTCTAATTAGGGTCGGGGTAATAAAATTTGAGCTTGCAAGCGACAATTTTTCCAAATGTATCAGCCTTAGCGTTTGCTGATAGTACACCAGATTCTTAGATAAGTATTAATAAAATAAATATAGTTTTATTCGTGATTCTGCTCATATTTGCCTAGTTTCGTTGCACAATAAACTTTAATTTTCATGAAACTGACAACGCGACGACGGAAAAAAAATGGCGACCTGACCGGTAACATGACATTATTTTGAAGTTTGTCGGATTAATTCACAATAACATGGAATTTGGGTTTAAGGTGTTTATGATTCCATGGATCATCAGCTAAGTAAAATTACTTTTGTGCAAGTTAAGTAGATAGAAATGATTTTTAAAAATATTTTTTAATACAGTTGCACATTGCAGGGACGTATAGCGTTCGGGATGTGGGCTATTACGCACTCGAGCTTTTTCTTTACCTTTTCCGAACTCGTGCGTTTTCTTTCCCAACTATCAAAATAATGTCTATTAAAAAGAAAAAAACCAACCACGAAGTTTTTACTAAAAAAAGTTCATAGAAGTTTCATGCAAATATTTCTAAAAAGAAGCTACTAATTTGTTTCAATTTCAGATTTGATGATTTGATTCAATGGGTTAGGTTAGGTTTCATTTCATTTCATCTCATTAAATTTCATTACATATCAATAAAAAAATCTACTGAAGACTTGGCTGTATGGGCAGTTCCCTTTGCCTATCCAGAATGGGTGAAGAAGAAAAAAAATCTCTGCTTATATTCTTTTACGGTTGGCGCCATTTTCGAAAGGTGTTAGTTGAGTTTATTGTGTTTTTATTATTTTATAAAATAAATTGCTTAATTTTTTCGCAACTGTATAAAAAATAGTTGTTCAGTACACGTGCGGAACCGTCATTGCAACTTGTTCCGACTGTCAACTCACACCTTCGGCTGCGCCTCGGCTGGAGACATTTGTCGGAACTCGTTGCAATGACAGGCTTTCCGCACTTGTAATGAAATATACTATTTCTGAAAATCACCAGATTTTTCTCTATTTTTCATGCTGGTCTACTATGTGCGGGCCCAAGATGGAACGTCTCATTTATCTGTTTACAGATATTAATAAAATTAAAGTACTAAAATCTTGATAATATTATTGTTCTATATAAAGTCTTACAAATTAATTGTGATTAGAATAATTCAAGCATATTTTGTTTTCAATTTTACCTTGATCTGCAATATCGTCCTTCACTACGATTGGAGATTGGCTCCTGTAAAGAAAATCATAGTTTAGAATAATGGTCACTAAGATTCGAACCCAAGCCTCACGCATTAATGATAAGCAATACGAGTTCATATTGGCTCACTACAGTTAATATTCCTATTTTTTTTAATTGACCAAAGTTGTAAAGACAGCGGCCTTGCCTTTGCTTTAGTTAAAACTCACAAAAACATATTATATTATATTAAAAATAATATCAAGAGAAGCAGAGGAGGAAAAAACAAAAGCAATGAAAAACAAATCAACTCTTTAACGCAAGTAGCGCGTCCGCTACAAGTCTTCAACTAAATAGGAGTATAAAAAATTCACTAACCGCTCATCTTCAAGGCAGTACACCTCCTCATCAGTCGGTTTCTCCGCTTGTGATTCCGGCGGCGAGGGCGCTGGCCCCTCGGGCGGAGGCACGGGCTGCGGCGCCGGCACGGGCCTCGGGGCCTCCGCTGCCCGAGACTGCTTGGCCGGGGGCTCCGGCGAGTTCTCTTCTTCTATCGACTCGGGGGGCTCCTCGCGGGGAGGCTGATTCATAAATATAAACATTTTGTAGCGGGGATTATATAACATCTTTCACCGACGTGCCACTGTCTCCCAAGTTACAGGCGCTTAGCTTAGTTTGGGATATAGGAAAAGATACAAGATACATGGGATATAAGACGGGATACTTGAAACTACAAAAACTGCGTAAATGAAAAGAAATACCAGCCAAGTCGAACTCGTACACCAAGGGTTGCTTACCAAGATATACTCTTAAAAAAACGAGCAAAAAACGCAAAAAAAATGTGTTGGTAAAATTTGTCCAGCTAAACATTACCGAAGAAAAGATACAAAACATTAACAGAAATTGAAAAACTTCTGTAATATTCCTGTCCAACTTGGAAGTTTAGTTTCTGTTGGTACATAACTAAACCTTTAAGAAGAATAACACAATCATAGTCCTCTAAAATTTTACATTCTTAGGTCACAGAGTCTACCGTTTTTAAGTCCTCAAAAAAGAGGAGGTTCTCAATTTCGTCCCATATGTATTTTTTTTGTTAATTGATATTTTCAAAATATTGTCAAATTTGAATCGACTTCGAATTTTTTTTTGTTTGAACATACCAGCTCAACTTTAACCCTAGAGTGGGCGCGCTATGAGCATTTTGCCGCCCGCGCTAGAAAAACGTTGAAAATTCAAAACACAATTGTCCGTTAGGTTTGCGCTTTTAAGTAGCTGCCCCCAATTTCGTTAGCAACGTGCGCCAAAAGGCTGGACTGGTGTCCAGCCTTTTGGCGCACGTTGCCGCTACGCCGTCAGTGCGTAGGGGATCGCTTGAAGAGGAGGTTCTTTCTTACCATCAAGTGTCGCCAGGCGGCAAATTGCTCACCGCGCGCCCACTCACGTAAGTACAAATAGTGTGATGTATTGTTAGCGAAATTGAAATGTACACTATATTTTACGGTAAATTCGTTGTAAAAATAAAAAAACTATTTTAATTTCAGGATTTAAAAGTACCTATTACGTGACTCCACAAAAACGAATAGCAAAATGGACGATAAAATTGTGTCTTGGTTAGAGAATATGTCTGATTTGAAGATGCTAGTTCACAGTTTGGAGATGACAGATGTCAGAAAGTGATCGATCTAGTTATCATAGTGAGTATAAAATAGACACAGAACAGTCAGCAGACAACAATGATTTTGAAAAGGAAGAGGCTTCTCCAATTACTGTGCCAATATACGCCAGACACAAAAAAAATAGGCGCACGAAAAAAGGGTGTTGCAGATGCTCAAAATTACTGTGCACTGAACATTGCACATACCTTTGTGAAGACTTTTTGGATAAAGCATATCCTGTAGATTTAGAAAACCTTTAATGTTGTAAATTTTTTTCAGTATTATTGAGTATTATATAGGATAAGTTAAAAAAAGTCACTGAAATTAATTGCATTATTATTATTATTTAATTAATACACTAGCAGCTCTTGAGCTGATGCGTGTATATCACTGCACTTGTGTTCATTGTTTAAAGTGTTTGTCTAGTCTATTTTTAAAACAATTCACTGATGGGGCACTTATAACTGTTTCCGGGAGAGCATTCCATGTGTTGGTGACACAATGTGGTAAAAAGTGTGCATTGCCTAAAATTTTGTAAACCAAAGTTTCTAAAACAGAGTTTAATAAATATGTTGATTTATAATTATATATAAGCGTATTACTTAAGCCCCGAGGAAATAACTGAATTTAACTGTTGTATTCCTACTTAAAATGGCCAATGAAGAGGCGGCAAAATGCTTCCCACGCGCCCACTGACGTTTCGCAGAAAGACGCGCCCACTCTAGGGTTAAGGGTTAGGGTAACCGTAAAAGTTTTGTGAAAATCTGATAAAGAACTTCAAGTGGAGATTGGAACTCCTCAACATACATAGCAAATCACTCACTATCAGAATAATAGGTTTAGTAACAATAGGTAATTGATGTTGAATTATGCAAATAATAGTATTTTAGTTCTATTAATTGAAGTCGGTTTGATCTAACTAACCCGATGATCCCAGCTAAGTGATCTGTGTCACCCTTCTGCTCTGCTCTTGTTTATTTAGCATACCAAATCATTGGGAAGCCAAGTATAACAAAATTAAGTATGGTGTGCTCTGGTTGATACGCAACCTTATAACCAAAATGAGAGAACCAAGTGACATTGGCATATAATAAAAATGCATACCTTAGCAGGTGTTGCTACTAAACGCGATGAAGACGACCGTCTGGTTGTCCTGGCTGCTGGTCCGGGGCGTTTCGGGGTATCTTCTTCAGCCTCCTCCGTTGAAGTGTCCAAGATGGTAGTATCGGCAAGCACTGAGAAATTGCGAGCTCATTTAAATTTGATTGATAATTAATTTTTTAGGGATAGTTAGGCAAGCAGCTACAAATATTGCCTATATTGTTATAATGTACTGTGTACAGCCATTTTATCTTGGCTTCTCTGAACATAGCCTTCGCCTACGCAAAGCCTCTCGAACCGCCAAACGGCCGCTAAAAAATGTTATTGAGCAGCCATTTGCGCAACTTCAGAGCTGCCAAGTTAAAACGGCCGTACTGTAGTTTGAAAGAAAAAATATTATTTTGCCCTATGGGGTCATCCATTAATTACGTCCACGTTAATGGGGGGAGGGGGTCAAAGAATTGTGACATGGTGTGACCCATGTCCCAAAAACCAATTCTACTTACAGTCCCCAAAAAAACGACATACTCCCACCCCCACCTGCCGGAAACGCATAGTTTTATTTTTATGAGTGTTCAAAGTTGACATGGAGCCTAGTGAAAAATCGCGTGACGTGGAATTTCTGCTTCATATTTTTTTTTAGATAGAGGTATATAAGAGGGTTTATTTACCAAAATGGCCAAGCGCAGAAATCAATAGTTTTCAAGATATAATTTTTTGAAATTGTAATAAATTAACCTCAAAACTCAAGGACATATATCAAACCAGTGGAATGTTTAGGTTCAGGTAATTTTTTTTATGACCACACAAATCCAACCCGCGCTAGAGACTAGTGGAATGTTTAGGTTCAGGTTATTTTTTTTTATGACCACACAAATCAAACCCGCCCCACAAACTAGTGGAATGTTCAATTTTGAAAAATTCATAATTAAAAATCTATGCGTTTCCAGCAGGTGGGGGTGGTGGGGGGAGGGTCCCCCACTCCCCCCCCCCCCTTCCCCCTGCCACCCCTAAATTCCACGTCAGATATTGTACAGTTCTTCCTAACATTGCAATAGTCTTTAATTGACATAATTTGTAACATGATCAGTGCTTGCTCTTCTTTCACCGACTGTATTGACAGATGTACCGAAGAAGCAACTTATGTCAAAATGAAGATGATTGCAATTACAATTATAAATATACCTTATGGACCCTGGTTATTAAATATTTGGAGTTAGATTAGACTGCACTTCAAAGTCTTACATAAAAATGCTATAAACATTTGCAATCAATTGAAGTGTGTTTTGCATGGTGTGCCTATTAACTGTTATCAGTTACTATGCAGCAAACTCTACTTGGAAGCTTTTAGCATTGTTGTGACTGATGAATGATAACACTGTATAAATAAATGTTATAAAGTTGAAATGGTGTTTCACCAGGTTTGTAAATATTGTCAAAATATCAAGAAAGAAACACAGAGTAGCTGCAAGTAATTAAAAAATCATTACAAATATTCAGTATAATTTGAGCATATCTGTATAGTATGGTTCAGAGCAAAAATTATTAGAATATGTCGATTATATTCGAGGCCATCAAAACTATCATTACAACACAATACACAATGTACAGTCATAATTAGGTTGTAATAATAATAATATCACTATGATTATCACAACCACTTGCACTTACATCACAACCAAAAAAAGCAATATCACTATGATTGAACACTTCTGATGACACGTTGCAAGTACGCGACGTGTGGTGATGTAAATTTGTTCAAATAAATACAAACAGAATGCGAATGAAAATGACGCTCGCAATGGTGAATGCACACGTGCGTCGATTACGAATTTCAAAATTGGCCATCTTACAAAAGCGAGATACAGACGTAAAATATGATTATTCTGTATTCTAAAGAATAGTCTAGAATTACCTTTGCCAGTTTTAGATTCGAGAGCCTTTTTTAATCTTTCCACCAAAGCCGGCTTGTTTCCTTTGGTATCCAAACCAAGGGCGCCCAGCTCCGATCGTAAATCGACGACTTTCATTTTCGCCGGATCCATTTTGACGTTTTTCTTGTGTATTCGATGCACAGATTGTGAAAACCAAACAATTATAGTGTTTCTAGGCCAATTTTAGGTAAAATCACAGAAATCAGACATAACTCGCAAAAATTATCAACTCGAGAGCGCCAAGCCAACCAAACCAATATGGCGGTATCAGGGCTGCCAACATAGATAAACCTTAAAATATGTGGTTATGGCTGCGTTCAGCGACAACATATTTATGATACGACACCACAAGATGTATTATGCATCCTATTCAAACACACACTGAATCGTGTAGAATTTACAAGCCAGTAAAATATTAGAATGGAATATATTTTATTTTTAAAGAAATGAAATACACCCTACACTTTTTCAGATCTAGCTCTAAGAAACTAAAAAAAAAGCGTTTAGGTGGCAATACTAAGTCGCCCCGCGGCATCCGCATCCTGTGTGTGGGTGCGGCGAGATTTTGTAAATAATCATAACGGCTCTGGGTTCAAAGGCGCTAGGAGTAAAAGTGTTCTGTGGTTCAAAGTCTTTGTAGCTGTGAGCCACTAGCTGCGAGTTGTTATTTCTTTTTAATCTTTTTTTATGTCGCCTTGCCTTAGTAAATTAATCGATTTAGTGTTAGGATACATACCTAGATACATACATAATCTCACGCCCTTTTCCCATTGGGGTAGGCAGAGACAACAGACCGCCACATGCTACGAATCTGGCAGATCTCTCGTGCTTCCTCCACATCCATCAAACGACTCATGCATGCTCGTCGATTTCGGGTACTCTTTATCTGGCTTTTCTTCAACACATCGCCGATCTAGTCGATGTAGGTACCTCGTCGTCCTCTACCGACTCGCCCATTCACAACACCCTTGTATATTTCTCTCGTTAGTCGACTTTCATTCATCCGTTCAATGTGACCAAACCACCTCAGCATTCCTCTTTCAATCCTAGTCACTATATCATCTTTCAAGCCGCAACGCTCTCGGATCACACTATTCTTCAATCTTACTCCACTAATTTTCGACTGCATTTATTCTACTTTCATGCTTCTTCTGCCATACCCAACATTCACTGCCATACAGTCAAGAGCAAGTCAAGCTTGACACTACCAGTTTAAGCTGAGCTCTGATTTATTCTGGCCGCCCGGCCCGGCCGGGTCAAAGTCCAAAGTGTCAAGCTTAGCGTGCTCTTTGTTGTGAGTGGATACATCTCTAGCTGCGAGCTGTCAATGTGACAGCCCGCCATTACGAGAGGGAACTGGAAGTTAGTAAGTTGTTCTTATAATTATAGTACATTTAATTGGATACTGGAGTATTATTTCTACACTCTTGACTGTACATACATACATATACATACTAACACACCATCATGTACAGCCAGACGTGCTTTTTTTGTCACATTCTGGCTCCTCATAAAGGAGTGCAAGTGTTAGGATTTTTGTACATAATGTAAAAAGGCTAGCACAGGGTATTATTAAAGCTGTGTACAGTTACCCATTCGAAAGACTGCACAGTAGTTACGGCCGTTTTAACTTTGCAGCTCTGAAGTTGCGCAATAATATTTTTCAGCGACCATTTGGCGGTAAGAGGGGGTTTGCGCAGGCGAAACTAATTATGTTCAGAGAAGCCAAGATAGCCCGGAAGCAGTGATAGCCCGGACGGTTGAAGGGCCGGTCGAAAATCAGTGAGGCTCGGGTTCAAATCCTGGCATGTACCAATGAGTTTTTCAATAACTTACGTAACTACATATTTATCACTAGCTCGACGGTGAAGGAAAACATCGTGAGGAAACCCGCAGGTCTCAGAATTAATTCTGAGACATGTGTAAACAGACCCGGTCCGGCGATGGGCTCACCACCTATCACGTTTAGGGGTCCAATATATCTCGTGAAATGTGGGTAGATATATCCAGTAATGGAATAGCTCTGCCAACCCCCTCGGGGATAAAAAAGGCGTGAGATTATATGTACAAGGTGACTTTTTTTACCGTCTGGAAAAAAATGTGGTGTGATATAGGTAAGTGTAATAGATTCTTTTGGCAATGTTACTTAAAAAAATTTTTTTTTTCTCAAAAATTTTTTTCTTGCTTAGACTAATATACATTAATCAATTGTAGTCAATAATACACACTGAGATATTTGAAATAGTATTTTAAAAAGAAACAGGCTCGTAGCTTCCATTTATGCGCAATCTACCTACAACCGCCAGCTGCACGTAGTACTGTGCGTAGTTTTCTAGATTTTATAAATTGCACTAAACACGACTATATTTAACAATTAAGGCTGATTCATGTTACAACGGGACGGGGCCCGTCCGGGCCCGGGCTTGCCCCGTCCGGGCCCGGTCGGGCCCCGTCCGCGCCAAATGTCGAGGCGTGTTGTAGGATGGTTCGCCCCGGACGGGGCACGCCCGGGCCCGGACGGGGTACGTCCGGGCCCGGACGGGCCCCGTCCCGTTGTAACATGAATCAGCCTTTAATCTCGTGTATAACTTCGGCTGTAGATACCTTATACTTACGTCATATTTTTTTCCAGACGGTAAAAAAATCATCCAGTATATACATAAGTCCATGTTACTCTTAGAAAAGTCACCTTTCCATTGGTATAAGAATTTTTTAAATCGGTACCTATTGTGATGGTGTGTAGACCCTACAGGCTGATTCATGTTACAACGGGACGGGGCCCGTCCGGGCCCGGACGGGCCCCGTCCGCGCCAAACGTCGAGGCGTGTTGTAGGATGGTTCGCCCCGGACGGGGCACGCCCGGGCCCGGACGTTGTAACATGAATCAGCCTTACTTCTCCTCCCTCCGTTCCGTGATCTTAGAGCATGCTGTGATCAAAGAGATTAAAATATAATAGGACATGGCCTATTATATTTTAATCTCTTTGGCTGTGAATGCTGTGATAGACTCAACAAATGATTTTTTTTTAAACTTGGTTGCTTGGTTACAGAAAAATGTTTGATTGGAGTTAGATAATAAAACGTAACTTAATTGTAGTTTATTATAAGTGTAGGTACTTTTGATATTAACCTGGAATCTCATTGAATACTGAGAAATGGCACCCAAAGAAGAAAAAAGTAAGCATGCATGCATGTAGATATTTTATGCCGTCCTGTAAGTATAACAGGAAATTTAGGTGTAAAAAATTATTTTCTTTGTTCATTGAATTTATGGACATTGTTTTGTTATGGTTTCAGTTCTACCCGAAACCGATTTGGAGAAGAAAATTATGGAATCTTTCGAAGTTTTTGACCATTCTGGGAAGCAAGTGGTAGATGTTCGAGAAATCGGTACCATACTTCGATCTTTAGGTACCTAGGTATACTAACTTATGAAGTAACATGTACGTCTACTTAACTGCATATATAAATCTAGATTATTTATATGACTTTATTCTACAGGATGCTGCCCAACGGAAGCAGAAATACAGGAGGTGATCTTAGCGACGGAGAATAAAGAAGCCACAGGGAACGTGCCCCTGTCCAAGTTTCTGCCATATATGGTCAAGGCTATGACTGAACACAGGTTCGTATAAAAGGAAAAATAAATATTGTATACCTATATACTTATAAATAAATAGAATAATTACATAAAAGTTTGTGAAGATGGACTCAAAGGAAGATGGATGGTTTAAATTGGTACTCTTTCTAACGAAAACTACTGAACGGATTTTGATAAAATTTTACAGTAATATAATTTAAACATCAGTAGGTATACAGGGTGAATTTTTCAAGTGGGCGTGGTAGGCTAAATCAGAAACTATGAAGAATATCGAAAAGTACTCAAAGGAGTCTCGGGCCCGATTTTGATGAAAACTAAAACTGCATCTTTGGATTTTTGAAAAATCAATAATCCTAGCCAGGAATCGAACCCGTTGATTTTGGAAAAAATCTCACCCTGTATTATTACACCATTCGATAGTGTCGCTAATAAGGATCGAATTCTGGAAAGAAATGACATACGAAAAACAAGGAAAATGTTGGATTTTAATAGTGATTCATAATATTTTAAATGCCTTAATTTCATACCTGCATTACCTGTAGGTACCTTGTCCAAAATTATGCTCAATAATTTTCTCAACATAGACCCGTAGCGTGTTTATCTTCACAACATTAGGTTATAATTTAATTTTTATAAAATTAAATTACGTCACACGTTATGAGGGGGGGAGGGGGTCGACGAATTGTGACATTGTGTAACAAGGGGGGGGGGGGATTTTTGTGACGTTACATTTCTAAATCTACTATTTTGAAATATTTCTTCTAATTTTAGATTTGTTGTTGATTTTATTAAAAATAATTTAAATGGAAATAACACTAATTACGGAATAACATAATGTTGTGAAGATGGCCGCGCTGCAGGTCTATGTTGAAAAAATTATTGAGCATCATTTTGGACAAGATACACGTAATGCAGGTATGAATTAAAGCATTACTTAAAACAATTAATCACTTTATTAAAATCCAACGTTTTCCTTAAGTTTTTCGTATGTCATTTCTTTCCAGAATTCGATCCTTAAGTATAATTTAGCGACGCTATCGAATGGTGTAATAATACAGGCTGAGGTTTTTTTCCAAAATCAACGGGTTCGATTCCTGGCTAGGATTATTGATTTTTCAAAAATCCAAAGATGCAGTTTTAGTTTTCATTGAAATCGGGCCCGAGACTCCTTTGAGTACTTTTCGATATTCCTCATAGTTTCTGATTTAGCCTACCACGCCCACTTGAAAAATTCACCCTGTATCCCTTTCGCACCTCAGTCACACGATCGTGAGTTCCTACTTTGAAAAATTCTAGAGTGGCTCGAAATCCGTTTCTAAGCGCCAACGCGAAATCACACGACCGTGAGTTTGTCAAGAATCCGGTTTAAAATAGTTTTCGCGCCAAAGTGCCTTAGTCATCGCGTACACACTGGAAAGATAGCTGCGTCCCTTGACCTCGTGACAGGACGTCGTAAGTTATTTAGTATTTTTCATATATTTTGTAAGATTTATATAAAATTGTTATGTTTTTTTACAGTCTCAGGTATATGTACTAACTAGAAAACGAAGCTTTATAACATCGTTTGTAGTAATTATTGATTTATGGTGTCACAGGAATCATATAGCACTTACGTGATATCCAGGATGCAATTGTACCAAAGCACAATCGTGCGTAAATTTTTATTGTGTATTTTCTTACGTTTTTATAACACTTCAGGGATGCAGTTAAATAACGACCTAGACCTCAGTTTACTGCAAGATGAAAATTGTTCGGAGTTAGAAGTAGACGTCGCTGATGGAGAATTTGCCCCTCTGATTGTTAAAGTAGAAGAGAGTTGTGTAGAAACCGATTGCTTAGAACTGATATATTTAGTTTTTTGAATAATACTATTTTTGTTCCACCAGAAGGGCAGTTTGTTTCGTTACTTACTTAATTGATATTACTGCCTTAGATACAGTATACCTGTGATATCTATACTCTAAACAAATATTATAAAGAGGAAAGATTTGTATCTTTGTTACGAATAAACACAAAAACTACTGGACCGATTTCAACAATTCTTTTACCAATGGAAAGCTAGAATATCCCTGAGTAACATAGGCTATATTTTATTCCCGTATTCCCACGGGGACGGGAACTACGCTGGTGAAACCGCACAGAACCGCTAGTAAAGTATAAATACATGGTAGTTTTTATTATTATTTGTATTTTTATTTCATCATTTTATCATAACAATTAAACAGTTCCGTTACAGAACGGAATTTAGGCCTTAATAACATAAAAAAAAAACCTAATTTGGTAGAGACTCCCGATCGTGACTGGGTAGTGATAAACCCTGGATAGCATGATCGAACTATTGACTTTTTGGAAATATGGTGTAGCTGTAGGATGCATTTTTTTAGATAATTTTTCCTTCATACACCTAGTATATCTCTCACAAATTTGTAGAAAAACCTTTACAACATTAGGTACAAAAAAAATCTCAGGTGCGAAAGGGATACACCACATCAAGCACATGGGATATTTAGGAAATGCTAGTTATTTATTATTTTAAACAGCAGTGAAATATCTTTGAGTATTAACCCTCAAAGTGAAATATCGACCCTATATTTAAAAAATAAGACCTTTGTATGCCGTGTTTATTTAACCAATAGGAAGCGTGAAGCTTTTTCCCGCGCAAACGTGGTGCTCTGTCATTGGATGTAGCATTTTCGCGCGTACTTATATGAAAATACGCTTCGACGCGATGTTCTAACCACTGCATTGATGAGATGGGAATCGGCCATTAGAAACTGTTGGACGGTTGTAGATTCTACCCAGCCAACGCAGAAATACTACTGGCCGCATTCCGCTACTTCGACAAGGACGGCCGCGGGTACCTCACCAAGGAGCGGTTCACGCAAATCATGCTGGAAGAGGGCGAGCCCTTCAGTCCGGTACGTCATCATTTGGATCGATAAATCTTCAGATTACATTGTGTAATGAAAAATACATATTGTGGTACACCTGTGGTGGCCCCTGGGTCGCCCCACGACCTTAGACTCAGGAGCCCTGTCATGATCTACCAATGGACCAACAGAGCTAATTTGCTATGATCATTTAGTTAAAAATAATATTTAAATCACGTGAAGTGCATTCACCGTAAATCGCAGTAAACTAGTGTTAAATCTTTGTAAGTTGTGTACGCTGGCTGGCGAAGTTTACAATAGCTTCTAGCTGGTCTGGTAACAATTCTTTGAGATAATAAATTATATTGTCATCGTTCGGCGTGCGCCCATGCGAACCTGCTGCTTAACCGGCAGAGAATTAACTCTTGAGTGTTTGAGACTTGAGGCTTTCATCCAGACATATTTTTCTTAGTGGTTATTTCATACTATGTAACCCCAGAGGTTCGAAACACCTTTCAAACAAATAAAACTAAATCAAAATCGGTTCAGCCGCGAACAGATCAACAGACAGACATACAGATACATACGTCAAACTTAAACACCCCTGTTTTTCGTGGGGGGTTAAAAAAAAGCGTCGAAGTTACTTGCAGGAGGAATTCGAGGAGACCATGCAGATAGCCCTCGACCCCGTCACCGATACGATCACCTATGAGTTCTACATCAACCGGTTGATGGTACGTATACCTCATCGTATGGCAAATAATGAATGCTCAGCAAAACACTCTACTTGTACTACCTATTACTTATTCTGTGGTAGAATCGCGTTTGGCGACTGATTCAATGGCGTTTCTAACGACATACGTATTAAAAACACGTTAGTAGTTAATTGAATTAACTAGGGATGAAATTTAGTTTGTACACAGTAGACTGTAGAATCGATTACGCAGCTTTTTAATAAAGTAGGTAAGTTCGTAAAATGAAAAAGAAAAAGTGTTTTCTTGCGATTAGGTTTAAGAGTTTATCGCACTATTCGCGTTAGCCAGCATTTACTTTACTGATAACGAATGTGAATGGAATTGGAATTGAATATAGTGACTAGGAGAAAATAAAATACACTTTTACTTTTGAATAATTTTAGTACGTACTACATTAATTCTTCCTCTTCGCCATCTTGGAAAACTCGCCGAAAATTATCAGTTTTTGCCAGCGTATCGTCTATAATTAATTTTCGGTGGATTTAAGAGCAAATGATCTTATTACAACTTTTCCGAGGGAAGATAATACGGGTAAATGCCCTTTTTGCCGACTTTCCCAATTTACTTTCTCGAGGCCTGAGGCCCTCACGTCAGTAGTTAAAGGGTTAATATCAAAGAGATTTTAATATAATAGGGCATAGAGGGGGCATTGGGAATATTTTCATACAAAACTTTGAAGCCTAAGCGGCATGTCCTTGTCATGTCAGTTAGTATGAACGCGAGCTGTCATTCGGTTGAAATTGTACACGACTTATTCCACTTGGAATAACTTGACTTCTAATTTTCCTCGCTTTGTCCCCTCTATGCCTTATTATATTTTAATCTCTGGAATATTGACGAATCATAATTTTTGCTGATTTCTCTTGTTTTGTTTTGACAACGCTTGTTGCTGAAAGTAAATTTGTACTTTTTGACAAAGCTTGTGTGGATAAGTAGTTTTGTTTCATAATACACACACCGGCACAATTAGCGGAACAGAAAAAAAAGGGAGTATTTACGCATTTTTGCGTGTTACTGGCCGGCTAAACAAGCTTTTTTTAAATTTGGGTTTTAATTTAAAAATGGAATACTAAGCGACTGCCCTTTTTTTCATTCTTTTGTTTTAATTTTCATTGATTCATTTTTTCCACCGCTTGTCCGTTTTTAGAAGGTTCGTGAATTCCATTTGAAAAGCTTTGAATTGCAGTTTTTGAGGCTTTTGAGTTTTTTCGCATATTGATAATTTACGAGCATCTAATTATGCCTGATTTAACGCCATCAGAAATCATTAGGGCAGATCAAATGAGGAGAAATGGTCAAACCTACAGATCGATTGCCAGAAGCCTTCGTCGATCGTTATCAACGATTTATCGTAGCATCCAACGATACAGATTGACGAATGCTCTAGTGAGAAGGAGAGGACAAGGCCGGAAAAGGTGTACTTCAAGGAGGGATGACCGTTTTCTCCAACTTCAAGTCCGACGGAACACGAGACTAACGGCGGTGCAGGCTCGAAATTTACTGGAAGAGGTACGAGCAGTAAGGATGAGTGAGCGGACGGTTCGTAGAAGATTCGAAGAAGTGGGTATAGGCTCGTATGTGCCCGCCAAAGCCCCAAAACTTGAGAGACATCATCGCACAAACCGTCTACACTTTGGTCGTGAACATCGTGATTGGGACTTCGACGACTGGGGACAGGTTCTTTTTACTGATGAATGCAGAGTTATGTTAAATCAAATTGATGGAAGGCAGCGAGTATGGAGACGCAAAGGAGAACGGTATATCCAGTCTAATTTTGAAAATACAGTTGCATATGGCGGCGGTTCAATTATGGTCTGGGGAGGAATATGTTTAGGAGCTCGTACGGAGTTAGTAGTGGTCGATGGCGGGAATCTGAATGCTGATCGGTATATCAGGGAGATTTTAGAAGAACATGTTGTGCCATTTGCCCCCTTTATTGGTAACAACTTCATTCTAATGCAGGATAATGCTCGGGCTCACAGTGCTCGCACAGTACAGACATACCTAAACCATGTTGGTATAACGGTGATGGAGTGGCCAGCACGGTCCCCCGATATGAACCCTATAGAACACGTCTGGGACTTGCTAAAGAGGAGTGTAAAGTCAAGAATGCCCCCTCCCAATAATCTCAACGAGTTGCGAAACGCATTACTTGAAGAATGGCAGAGGTTGCCCCAAGAAACCATTGATAACATCATCCGCAGCATGCCCAGACGGATGGAAACCCTCATCAGAGCACGAGGAGGAAACACTCGATATTGAACAGTCATTGAAATTGTTGTTAAACTTTGGAAAATCTTGAATTTTCTGCTGTTTCTCTATAATTAAAAATCGAAGAAAAATGCATTTTGTTTAATTTAATTTTTATTTTTATAAAATTTTAAGTATGGTGTTACAAATGAATGTCAAAACATGTTAATTTAATTGTTGTTTCATTTTAAATAATATATTGTTTAAAAATTACATTCATTGTTCTAAATTCCCTCTTTTTTCTCCTTTTTTTTTCTGTTCCGCTAATTGTGCCGGTGTGTGTAATTGTTACAAAAATCAAAACACATTATTACATTTAAAATTTATTATTAATCATTTGTCAATTAATACATCCATCGATGTAGCCGGATTATTATCTAGAAGCCCGACATTAGAGTAAAATAAGAAATTGAACCTCCAACCTTATAGCATTTTACTGGTTTTGAGTCAGTTTGCTAGTCCTTCTGGTGGTGATAGTCCTGGGAGTTGATGCCACCAATCGCGACGAGCTTCTAGTAGGCGTGCCTGGTGGCTTAGCATCTTGTTTCACTTCCTCCACTTTGTTATTAGCAGGTTTCCCCTGTTCAGTTGATTCTTGAATTTCTTTTGTTGATTCCTTACTTGTTTCTTCGACAGAGTCTAAATTTTCTTTAGTTGTTTCTTCAGTTGAATTCACTTCTGGCTTTTCAGTGTCATCAGATTTCATCTCTGCATCAGCGCCAGTGATTGCATCTTCAACTGGTTCTCCCTTCTCAGTATCAGTTGCGTTTAATGTCGACTTCTTCATTTTTTTTCTCTTCTTCTTCCCTGATGGAAGACAGTAGGTCTGAGATCTGTTCGTCCAGACTTTCGTCGAGAACTTTCTCTTCTTCTATCTTCGCTTGAGTCATTTCCACGTCACTCTGGTCCAGTTTTTCCTGTACTTTTTGCCTGTTATCCTTTGTGCGTTCGCTCACCTTTATGTCAATTGTGCTAGTGCCTGCAAGGAAAAGACCATTATTTATTATCTATTTAGAAAACCTTTACAACATAGTAACAATATTGATCAAGATTCTATGAGTACTATTTAGATGTATGTGCTAGATCTATATAATAATGCGATAGAAAAACAGCCTCTTCGGCAGAGAGGGGCGGCCCAGTACCTAAAAAAGGGTCTCAATTGTATTTCTGTATGTTTATAACAAATAAACTCAAAAAACATCTGCACCGACTTGAAAAATTCTTTCACCAATGGGGAGCTACATCATCAGGGAGTAACATAGGCTATATTTTATCCCCGTATTCCGACGGGATCATATGACATATGAGTCTTACTTAATACTCTTGTGGGGCTTTTGCAAAGTCAGCAAATTTTTAGATGTGATGATGAAGTTGGTACAATAACAAGGTGCATAATGAAATAAATCCATAAATAGATCTCTTATCTAGAACAATCATGTCTTGAATCCAAAAGTCAAGCTACAGTAAGCCCCTTTTCACACGTACCGGTTTCCGCCGGGCCGGCGCCGGCTACCCGGTGGCGAAATGTATGGCCGATTGCCCGGTTGCCCGCCGGTACGTATGAAAGCTAACGTACATGGCCATATACTTCGCCGCCCGCCGGCTACCCGGCAACCGGTACGTGTGAAAAGGGGCTAATAAAGATAGAGTATGAAAAATTTACTTTGATCTACATACCACATAATAAAAGTAAAAAAACTAAAGGTACAATAGATACAATATTTGAATTCTTTACCTTGACAAAATAAGGAATGACTCGCGCAGCGGGTTTCTTCTGCGGTGTCGCCGTGTCAGTTTTGTTTGTGTGATTGGGATCTGGCTCGGCGCCGCCATTCTCGATGGCCTGTTTCCTGCTCTCTGCCTTGAGGGATGCCTTAGCCGTTTTGTAAGACTCATCAAGTCTCAGAATGCTTAAGATGTTCTAAAACCAAAATGTTATCTTATTTGAATTACTACTAGTATTATTGAGACGACCAGGTTGCTGTTACATATGCCTCAGATGTAATTCGGCTTTTCTCACTATGTTTTTTTTCGCCGTCGAGCTACATATAAGTAGTAGTTTATATTACTGTCACCATAATAAAATTCAGAGACTCATACCTGCAGACAAACTGTCTTATACAGTTTTGCAGGGAACTCTATTAGTGTTTAAGAATATTTTTTTTGTTTTATAAATAAAATAAATAATAATCATACAACTTACATCTTTATATCTCGGCAATACTTGAGGCAAGCGACGTTTCAACAGCACCTCTATCAGCCTGGTATAGAACCTAGCAGAATACAGCTGTTTTGCGCTAGCTTTCGACTTATTGTCAACATCTTCGCCTGCCGTGGAATCTATCGTTACATTCTCAATATTATCATCATTTTTAGAGGACTCTTTTTCTTCATCCTTATTATCAGTAGATTCTTGAGCTTGTATGACATCTTGCGATTGTATGACATCTTGAGATTGTGTGACATCTTTAGCTTTGTCATCTTGCGATTGTGCATCATCTTGAGGTTTTGCAGCCTCTTGGGACTCAGTGGCACTATCTTGAGGCGTGTCTTCAATAGTTCCGTTAGCTTTCTCCTCACTTTTATCAGCTGCTTGTGAATCATCGGTGATTTTATCATATTTTTGGCCTTCGTTCTCAGAATCTTTCAGCTCGTCTGTAGCTTCTTGATGTCTCATCTAGAAGTTTATCTACTATTTCTTGTACTGTCCCCGAAATTTCTGGGTCCGCTGCGTAAACTTCTTTCAACTAAACAATATAAGAAAAATTGTTAAAAAAAAGTTAAACAGCCATGACTAATTCAAAAGGTTTTCAATAGAAATTGCTTACCTTTCCAAACATTTCATCTAGTTTCTGCGTCAACAGTTTGTTAAAGTTGGCCCTGCTAATCTTTTCGGGGTTTTCTGTAAGTCAAATCCTTTTAATTACTACACATGTATTAAATGTACAATGAATCATACTATTAATTAATAGTGTGTAAAAAGTAAGACTACAGGTGATTTAATATTGTTTTCATTTATGTACTACCTATGGAAATATGTATAAACGGTAGTGTATGTATTATTTCCACAGAGGCTTGACAGAGGCTTAAGTAGGTCATGTGCACAGATATTTATATAGAAATAAAAATCGGGCACTGAAATGTTTTACTGATGATGATAAGAAAACGAAACGGCTCCATCACAACTCATATGTTTACAGCGACATAACGTAAACATTTCAATAGCAGGGATAGGCTGTTCATAGAAATTGTAATCTGTTGATTACAGTACATGTAGGAAACTTGAAAAATATGATGATTACAAGCACCAACCATCAGGGCCCTATTTTATAAAGCTACAGGTTACAGGCTACAGGAAAAAAAAAGCCTGTAGTGCTCCTGTAGTTACAATCTACAGGTAACAGGTGTTTTATAAAGACCCCTGTAATATTACTATTGTAGCTTAGGCTCGAAAATCTCGACTACAGGCGCAGTTAACAAGTCGGAGTACAGCACTATGAATCAACCGTAAAAATAAAAAAAATGACAGAATCGACATCAGTTTTTTGGCTTAAAGTCTAGTGTACCACTATAAAATATTAATATTTGTCGACGGAAGGGGCCCCTGCTTGCTAAGTAGATCGGTCATTGTGAATGATACCAGAGGTCCCCCCGCACATCAGAAGTATTCAGGATCGCCGATACGGTATCTATGTGGGCGTATCTACTCTGGGCAGGGTAGTAGGTAATAATTGAACTGGTTACACAAGAGGTACATGGTCACTTTATTAAGTAAGGTCACAAAGTGAATAAGAGACAAGTCAACAGTTATGCTAGGATAATAATAATCTAGTAGGTGTTCCAATTGAATAAGCGGGTAGGTACTCATAATCCAGATAGTAGAATGGGACAGGCCCACCCCCCTCCTGGGGACATAGCCCACCACCATCCCATGGTCTCGCCGTTCCTTGACTCTGACCTAAACGTGGGATGCGCTCAGTAATCCCTCTTTACTGCTTACTTCACGCATGGCTTGATTCCCTACAAATTATAATTGTCCCCTTACCTCGCTATTGTCTCAATAAGATACAAACATTACCAAACGCAGCAATGGCCCATCTCGTCTTCCACGGTGCCGCTGGTGCACAGAGGTTCCATCTCTGTCTCGCTTACCATTCGAATCCTCTCACTACACTTATGGTCACTTGCGCAATCCTTAATTTAGAGTCCCTGATGCAGACTTTGTATTATTCCGGCAAAACATAACAAACGAAGCATATTTCTCTCTTCATCTGTCAGATGATTGACAGCCCTCCAAAAACCCTCTGGGTTGCCATTTTTCCTAATCGATTCCTGTCAATCCAATTAATTAACTTAACATAGTAACACTGAAAACGATTAGGTCTATCTTCTTATATACTAGACGGCGTTGCTGCGACACGGCTCATTAGTTCTAGTTATCATAATAGATGGCGTTGCTGATTCCCCGACATATTTATTTATATAACAAAAACAGATGTTTGTTTATTTACTTTTATTTCTATGGTTAAAGAGCCGGATGAAAATGAGCGAGGCTCGGGTTCGAATCCTGGCATGTCCCAATGAGTTTTTCAAAAACTTACGTACCTACATAATTAATTAATTAAGCAATTAATTATTTAAGCAAAGCGAGGGCGGGTCGCTAGTTTATAATAAAAACAGATGTTTGTTTATTTACTTGTATTTCTATGGTTTATTTACGTAGGTAGTTATAGAAAAAAAACACATGATTTTCTCTAAAATTAACATTCAACCATGGCCAATAATTATATCTCCTCCAGTATGCTCCAAAACATATTGCATTTGAGTAGGAACGTATTCTAAATTTCTCATTAAAGGTGAAACTCGTTTGCGGGTTCATATTGGTTCTGACGGCGAAAGTTCTTGGCGTGTCGTCTTCTTGGATGTTGACCACTATCCTCAGAGTCCGAGTCTGAGTTCCAAACACGCAAAATCACTCAAAATATTCGAATTAACAAACAACAAAACGTAAGTAAATATAACAAACTTCCTCCTGTAACTAAATTACCTACGTCTAAACACCTGTAGAAATGTTTACAAGTTTTTCCGTAAACACCTGTAAAAATTGGTCGACTCATGCTCGAAACACGCTAGATTAAGCATTAAATTGTCTATGGAAAGTTACAGGCACGGGTTCCTGTAGATTGTAAATAAAATGAATTGTAGCTTTATAAAACGCCTGTACCTGTAATTTTATCTAGTGTTGCTGTTTAATTTATCAGTATTGCTGCTTTTTTCCCTGTAAATTGTAAACCTGTAGCTTTATAAAATAGGGGTGGTAGCGGGGACGACAACCCCCGCAAAAATTTAAAAAATGACAGAATCTAAATCTGTTTTTTGGATTAACTCTAGTTTACCGCCATAAAATATTAATATTTATCACTACGTATACAACAAAGTCGCTTTCTCTGTCCCTATATCCCTATGTATGATTAAATCTTTAAAACTACGCAACGGATTTTGATGCGGTTTTTTTCATAGATAGAGCGATTCAAGCTTCATTTTTTGTCTTATGTAAACGACATGAATTACTACATCAAAAACTGCACATGTTACCAGTTTGCGGACGATACCTGTCTGGTAATCGCTGACAAAGACCCCCAAAAAGCCTGTGACCTTTTGCAATCGGATCTAAATGCCTTATTGAGATGGTGCCATGACGCTGGCTTGGTTCTAAATGCTAATAAAACCAAACTCTTAGTCATAAAATCTCCATACCTAAAACGCTCTCCTGTCAAAAATATTGTGGCCAAAGAGATTTACTAGTATTTAAATCTCTCTGATTGTGGCACATAACCATAGCTGCCTACACGATGTGTATAATGGGACATGTACTTGTCCTCGTTTAGAGGTAGTAGATTCTCAAAAGTATCTCGGAGTAGAAATCGATAGCAAATTTAATTGGAGCAAACATATCGCACACCGAGATCTAAAGGGAGCTAACTCAAAAATCGAATATTTTGAGTTATGCACACCATCGAATTCCTTGTCCGAATACCTATCGACCAATAAAACAGATTTAAAAGTATGTCCAATACTCGACGTTAGATGGCAGTAAGTTTCCCTTTTGTTGAACAAGCGAGCCCCACTCCTCTCCTACCAAAACAAGGACATCTTTAGTTGCAATCAGAATCACAACTGGATTAGACGTGGCCGTGCAGTATTATTTTGAGTTGTCGACTTTTAGGTGGTTAGTTGCTGAGTAAATGAATACACATTTTGAGTTGAACCCGTATTGCTGACGGCGTAAGAAAATTTTTAATTTTTATTTTGAGTTGTCACCATATTGTTGAAACATTTTTTGAATTTGTAGTTGACTCTGTTTTGTTGAGTCATATTTTAAACTCTTAAAACCAATTATCTTATCTTTCCATCTTAGTATAGTTTTATTATCATACTGGAATTTACTGAGTTTGTTTCCTTTTTTTTGAAAAATTTTGAGTTAGATCTTTTTAGATGGATTCCGCCAAATATAATTTTACAACATCGCTAATAAGATCGCAGATGTTTTATTGATGGCTTTTTAAATCGATTTAGTGCATGTAAACCTATAAATAAGTAAAATAAACATTTTCTATTTCAGGCAAACAGTGGTTTTTAGTAAATATGGTAGAAGAAAGGGACAAAGAAAACATCACTCCTCCTATAATTTTTACACAATATGCAACCCTGGAAGATGACTATAAGATGTCATCAAGTGATGAAGTCTCATCTAAGGAAATTCGTGCCGTCTTATTAGTGGTTGATACTACATCTATTTACAGTCGGTTTACGGACGATAAATTTGCGTGATAACTTCATAAGAAATGCTTTATGAAAAATTGCATACTGGAGTGGAAATGAGATAGATGCGTCACAAGCCGACCGCTCAGGTCGATCGTGCCTCTCTATCGCTTGTTCCCTGCTCGGCTCAGGCGGAACGTGATCCTTTTTCATGCGTGCAGCCGGCGTGCAACGATTTATAATACGTTATCACGTCAAAAACGTTCTTTTATATTTCTCAAGGCGGAAAGCGGCAAATTTCGTTATTAAGTTGCTGTTTTCCGCCTCCGTCGAACAGAAAAAAGTATACACACCTCAGGCAGTAAATAAGAAAGCCTCAGATCACATGTTTCTAGAGAGAGGTAAACACGACCACCATCCAAACTGGGTCACTGGGTTTTTATTTGTAGGGGTTTTCCTACAAATAAAAAATTTCATTGGTTTATCTCAAAATTTTAAATGCTATTGAATTTTAACCGAACCCTGAGCATAATTTTGTAGGTATGGTTTTTATTAAAATCGGGTACTTATGTACTAAGAATAAATAAAGAAAAGTCTGTATATGTGAAATGCGATTTTTGATGTGCATTTTCAATTGTATTTCATAGAACGGAAGTTTCCTATATTTTTTATGTAATTCTATAAATTTATAAAGAAAATGTATTTTTAGTAAACATTTTATAATTAAAAAGGGACATAAGAGACTGTCATTAGTGATTTTTAAAGTATTTTTAATGAATAATATTAATCGACTTCAGTACTACTAGTGTTTTCTTACTAATTCACGATTCAATATACTCCTTCTCCTGGTCACAGATCACTCTATCAATGGAACTAATTAAAAATAATACAAAATGCTTACATTTTTAAATTTATGGTGCTTCTTCAAAAGAGAGCCAACTCAAAATTAATCCACCAACACAGGTTCAACTCAAAATAATGCAACAAATAAACATACATTGTTCAAGCAACAGGGAAATAACACAAAAAATCCAATTTTCAACCCCTAAAACATGATCAAAACACGAGATTCCTACAATATATTTATTCTACCTGCGTATAAAAAGCATTATTCTATACTGGAAACTCCTGCAGTGCACAGGGCCATAGTAATCAGTTTTTCGCCTTGTCTGAAAAAAGTGTTTTTTTGAGTTAATACCTCTTTAGATCTGGGTGTGCGATATCGAACATGTTTGCAATAAATTGAGACATTTTTTGGCTAATATCGTAATTCTTAAAAACCGTATACCGTTCAAAGTAAAGTTAATGTTGTATAACTCACTAGCTGAATCCTACATACAATATGGACTCAGCAGCTACGGTCGTACATACAAGTCTTATCTAAATCAAATATATAAACTTCAAGTAAAAATTCTTAAAAATATTGTATCCACTAAAAATAAATATCAATTTCAAAGTGACGAACTTCTACTCTTCAACCACTGCAAAATCTTACCTATCTTTACACAACTAAAATATATGCTACTTAAAGAACATTTTTTTAATGATAACTTAAGAGAAGTGATTCAACATCCTGTATACACGCGGGCTGTCGCTCAAAACCGGTTGCGTACGACTAGCGCAAACAATACCTACGGCGAGCGGACGACGTCGTATCTGGTTCCTCGCCTGATTAATAACCTACCTAATGAATTGCGTACTAAAATTACTCGTAAAAATATTAAATCTACTCTTAAGACCTATTTCCAGCAGCACACTGAACTGTCAATGGCTTAGAAATGTACCCACCGATTCCAGTCTGTATGCTAGCTACTTACCTAGTTTGTTATTTTTTTAAGTTTGTTATTTTTATTTATTGACATCAGAACCTTGGAGCCCCGGAGCTACAGAGCTGGCGAGTGGCCTAAATTATTGTAGTGAAAATGTAGTAGTCAAAAACACATCTCTTTGAATTTGTAGTTCTATAGTTCTGGAGTTATTCGACCTGAAAGCTAGAAATCATCAGGTCGGTGTGGCCCCGAGATCTCAGTAATTAGGGCAGTAACGGACGTTTGCTCTTAGACAAAGTTACTGTAATATTTAGGTAGTAGACAGAAAAACAAAGAATATAATTCGTAGTTCGATATTTTGACAGTAATTCACGTTTGAAGTGCGTGACAATCAGGTCCCTGTAGCCCAGTGTTTTCTCTGAAACGAAGCATCCTTGCATAGTATGTTGTTTGAGTAAGTTTCTGTAGTTCTCGATTTAGGAATTCGTATGGAGCTAGTTTTTTATGTAGTTCTACGGTTTAATAGAATTTTGCACTCTTTCTAAAAACAATCAGAACGGTGTAGCCCAGTGTTTTCTCTGCAACGAAGCATCCTAGCATAGTATGTTGTTTGAGAAAATTTTTGTAGTTCTCGATTTAGGAATTCGTATGGAGCCCGTTTTTTATGTAGTTCTACAGTTTACGAATAATTCAGGTCGGAAGCTCCGAAATGACAGCTAACCTCACTCATTACATCTTTGGAACCAAACAAGCTAGCGAAACAGAAACTTACACAACGATTTATTATCCATCGAATAATAAGTGTGCAAAATTTCATAGAGATCCATGCAGTATCTGTAAAGGAATTTAATATAAATACATTCGGTACCATTATCTGTATAATGGAAGAGGGTGACCATACATTTTATGTTAAAAAGGAAAAATATTCGAGCACTGAAATTTGATGGTCAAAGTAAGTATGATATGACATCAAATAGTAGGTATTTATTGAAATTTGCACTCCGGTTGTTTATTCGTAAGTTTTAACATTAAGTAAATAAATAACTAAAAATAGTTAACATGGTTTTTTATTGAATTATTATACCCATGGTGGTTTTTTCTAGATTGTGGTTTGGCTAATTGGTCGAACTAAACAAAGTCCATATATTATGGTATAAAGTAGTTACCTACTACCCACAGTTTCTTTTGTGCAGAGGAATAAAAAAGAGTTGTTCATCTGATTTTCTATATCTATACATATAATAAAATAAAAATTGGTGTTTCGGCATCTATATCGATAACTATATACACTTCCGTTAAAATTTTCAAAAAATATTTAATGTACAGACACGGCCCCGTTAGAGTTTTATTATATGTATAGATATAGAAAATCAGATGAACAACTCTTTTTTATTCCTTTGCACAAAAGAAACTGTGGGTAGTAGGTAACTACTTTATACCATAATATATGGACTTTGTTTAGTTCGAGCAATTAGCCAAACCACAATCTAGAAAAAACCACCATGGGTATAATAATTCAATAAAAAACCATGTTAACTATTTTTAGTTATTTATTTACTTAATGTTAAAACTTACGAATAAACAACCGGAGTGCAAATTTCAATAAATACCTACTATTTGATGTCATATCATACTAATTTCACCATCAAATTTCAGTGCTCGAATATTTTTCCTTTTTAACATAAAATGTATGGTCACCCTCTTCCATTATACAGATAATGGTACCGAATGTATTTATATTAAATTCCTTTACAGATACTGCATGGATCTCTATGAAATTTTGCACACTTATTATTCGATGGATAATAAATCGTTGTGTAAGTTTCTGTTTCGCTAGCTTGTTTGGTTCCAAAGATGTAATGAGTGAGGTTAGCTGTCATTTCGGAGCTTCCGACCTGAATTATTCGTAAACTGTAGAACTACATAAAAAACGGGCTCCATACGAATTCCTAAATCGAGAACTACAAAAATTTTCTCAAACAACATACTATGCTAGGATGCTTCGTTGCAGAGAAAACACTGGGCTCCACCGTTCTGATTGTTTTTAGAAAGAGTGCAAAATTCTATTAAACCGTAGAACTACATAAAAAACTAGCTCCATACGAATTCCTAAATCGAGAACTACAGAAACTTACTCAAACAACATACTATGCAAGGATGCTTCGTTTCAGAGAAAACACTGGGCTACAGGGACCTGATTGTCACGCACTTCAAACGTGAATTACTGTCAAAATATCGAACTACGAATTATATTCTTTGTTTTTCTGTCTACTACCTAAATATTACAGTAACTTTGTCTAAGAGCAAACGTCCGTTACTGCCCTAATTACTGAGATCTCGGGGCCACACCGACCTGATGATTTCTAGCTTTCAGGTCGAATAACTCCAGAACTATAGAACTACAAATTCAAAGAGATGTGTTTTTGACTACTACATTTTCACTACAATAATTTAGGCCACTCGCCAGCTCTGTAGCTCCGGGGCTCCAAGGTTCTGATGTCAATTTTTATTTAATGCCGATGCAGACTGCTGATAGCATTAAGCAAACCTTAGTGGTTTATAAATGCTATGTATGATAATGTTTTGCCTATGTTAAGATGTTAAATAAAGTAAAAAAAAAAAAAAAAAAGAGGAAGGTTTTTATATACCATAATATAAACTGAAGCAAAGTGAGGGCGGCATGGGCGTAGCTAGGGGGGGTGGCAGGGTGGGCCGGACCCACCCTAGACAGCTGTGGGCCCACCCTAGAAAAATACCCTTCCTTATACATAAAATAAATTCATCCTCAATTACCGTAACCGAAAAGCGTCTTCACTCTTATCTTTTTGATTTGTAAAAAATAAATAACATTCTACCTAAGAATAATACAACACACACCTCGTTGGTATACTAGCGACATAAACTACGTAGTTTTGGTCAGGACATAGATATGACGGAGAAGGGCCCCCTGCTCGCTATACTACATCAGTCATTGTTAATGATACTCAGGGGTCTCCCGTGCATCAGAAGTATTCAGGATCGCCGATACGATATCTATGTGGGCGTATACTACTCTGGGCAGGGTAATAGGTAATAATTAAACTGGTTACACAAGAAGGTACATAGTCACTTTATTAAAATAAGGTCACAAAGTAGATTAACAGACAATTACGGTAATTACACTAACAGAATAACCGTCTACTAGCTATTCTAATAACATCAGCGGGTAGGTACTCTCAAGATAGATTGTGGGATGAGACCGGCGGCCCACCCACCCTCCTGAGGACAGACCCACCACCATCCCATGGTCTCGCCGCTCTATGGCTCTGACCTAAGCTCGGGTTGCGCTTAGTAATCTCTCTACTCATTACATCACGCCTGTTTTTACCCTACAAGTCATAACTGTCCTCATACCTCGCTATTATCAAATTGTACAGACAATACCAAATGCAGCAGTGCACCAGCCCAACCCTTGGGCTGCCCGTAGATGGCTCCATCCATGGCACGACTCCATATTCTCAGCGTCTTCACTACTTTACTGGCTAGTGACCATCTGTCTTAAGTGTCGACCAACTCCGGCGCAGGAACCAAGTAGAATGTCTTGACCACGTTCCATGTCCCGCGCTCGTTGACTGTGTCGTGCATAGATTGGCGCGAATCATCGACGAACCAATCACAATGCTCCATTTCAGTTGACCTATCACGACGCAGTAGTAGTGTTGCAATGTTCATGGTTAATGTTACGTCTGGCCTCCGATAGATGTCGCTATGAAACTCCCGTATTATTGACTGCCTCGCCGACAGATAAAAGAAAAATAATAGAATAATTATAGGTAGGATAACTGAAATCCATACTTGATGCCTATCATAGTTGCGCATGCGCTGATAATCAGTGACCACCTTGCCATGGCCAGCCGATTTATAGCTGGGGCCATGGCCCCCCCTAGGAAAAATCCCTAGCTACGCCAATGGAGGGCGGGTCGCTAGTTTATAATAAAAACAGATGTTTGTTTATTTACTTACTTGTATTTCTATGGTTTATTTACGTAATAGAAAAAAAACACATGATTTTCTCTAAAATTAACATCATATAACTAGCCAATAATTATATCTCCTCCATTATGCTCCAAAACATATTGCATTTAAGTAGAACGCATTCTAAATTTCTCATTGAAGGTGAAAATCGTTTGCGGGTTCATATTGGTTCTGACGGCGAAAGATCTTGGAGTCGTCTTCTTGGATGTTGACCACCATCCTCAGAGTCCGAGTCTGAGCTCCAAACACGCAAAATCACTCAAAATATTCGAATTAACAAACAACAAAACGTAAGCATAATATTCGAATTAACAAACTTCCTCCTGTAACCAAATTACATACGTGTTCGAAGCTCAGGATGTTGTAAAGGCAAACTCTCAATATTATATACAATATTTAATTTTAGTTAAATGGACTGTAAAATGTCGCTTTGACAGAGCCGTAAGGACGCGCGTGTGGTCCGCTCGTGGGTAGTAGAAGTAGTGCCGAGCTCGGCTGGCTTGCTCGGCGAGTGGTGCGGGCCCCCCCCGCACCCCTAGTCTTCGCCGCTGTCGTCCAGTGGCGTAGACATCTTCCCGGGCCTTGAAGAAACGTCTTCTTCAATGAGGACTTCAGAGGAAGTAACAGGAAGTGGGCATATATTATTGTATGCCCGTCGTAGAACGCCTTTGGTGGTTTGTATGTCTGCCACCCTTGCGATGCCATCACTGCCTGGGATGAGACGTATGATTCGTCCCAAGACCCACATCAAAGGCGGTGAAGTCTTGTCCTTGATGATGACCATAGTTCCGACCTGCAGCTGGCTTGAAGTAGACTTCCATTTGTATCGCTGGTGTAACAGAGAGATGTATTCGTTAGCATATCTTTGCCAAAAATGTTGTTTTAGTTTTTCGATGTGTTTGAAGCGTTGCAGACGAGTAATATTGGCTTCAGTGATGTCAGGGTATGGTACCGTAGTGAGTGACCGACCAATGAGGAAATGGGCAGGGGATAGGAAGGTCAAATCTGACGGGTCTGATGACATAGGGGTTAAGGGTCTAGAATTTAAAATGGACTCCACCTGCGCCAAACAAGTCGTCATCTCTTCAAAAGTTAAGTGTGATGAACCCAAGATTCTAATTAGGTGAAATTTTACAGATTTAACGGCAGCCTCCCATAAACCACCGAAATGTGGGGAGTAAACAGGGATAAATTTAAACTTTATACCTTGGTTATTGATGTCATTTGAACAATTACGAATCATGTAATTAAAGGCTCCTACAAACGATGTTCCGTTATCGCAGTGTATACTCTGCGGCTTTCCCCGTCGAGCAATGAAACTATCGAGAGCGCTAAGAAAACTTTCCTTAGTGAGGTCAGAGACCAGCTCCAGGTGCAGGGCTTTCACTGCAAAGCAGACGAAAACACAAATGTAAGATTTTATTAATCGACTTCCACGTCCTTTCCGGTTGACAATCATCACTGGCCCTGCATAATCTAAGCCGGTGTTTAAAAAAGGATATTGTAAGTGTAACCTGTCACGAGGCAAGTCACTCATAATGGGTTGGGTAGTTTTAGCCTTTTGCCTGACACAGCGAACACATGTACCTACCACGCGTCTAGCTAAGTTCCTACCGCCAAGTGCCCAATACTTTTGTCGTATTTGTGAAAGGAGCAGAAGAGGACTAGCGTGTAGTGAAGTGTAATGTTGTTTTGTGAAAATAAGTTTAGTTAGAGTATGTTTACTACAGAGCAAAATTGGATGTTTGACATCATATGTATAAAATGAATTATTAAGTCGACCTCCGACACGAATGATGTCGTTGGGATCGATAAATGGAGACAAAGTTAAAAGTCTGTTTTTTGGAGGAAGTGATCGACCAGATTTGAGAAGCTGATACTCCTCTGGGAACATATCTTGTTGTGCAACACTTAATAATGTGTTTTGTGCTGACAACATTTCAGAAAAAGTCAAATTATTATCTTTAATAGCAGACTCTTTATTTTTAATATTTTTTATGAATCTTTGTATATAAGCTGTGATCCTAACTAATTTTGAAAAATCCGAAATTTTGTTAATTAGGTTGATTATTGGATTTTGAGCTGTGTCGATGAAGAATGACATTTCAGGAAGTGATGTGTGCGTGACAGGAGTGACTGAAAGTGGCGGATGTAAAGAATGTAGCCATGATGGACCAGTCCACCACAAACTGGACACGCTGAGTGTATCAGCCCTTACCCCGCGAGAAACCAGGTCAGCTGGGTTCTCCTTTGATTGCACGTAACTCCACGTCCCACCGTCAGTATTTTCTTGTATTTCGTTAATCCTATTACGAACAAATGATTTGAGACGATTGAAAGGTGCGGACAGCCACCCAAGAACGATGGTGGAGTCTGTCCAAAAATAACATTGATTAGGCTGAATAGTCAACGATTTACGAATTTTCTTATACAGTCTTGAGCCTAATAAGGCCCCGCATAACTCAAGACGTGGTATGGTACTTGACTTTATGGGCGCGATTTTATTTTTTGAAGCTAGAATGCGAACACGGATACTGCCATCATGTGTAACTGTTTTTATGTAACAACACGCTCCGTATGCGCGTTCGGATGCGTCTGTGAATGTATGTAATTCTAATAAGACCGGGTCATCATTACATACCCAGCGAGGTATTTTGATGTTGTTAAGTAATGGAAATGATTGTATTAAACTCAAATAAGATGTTTTTAATTCATCTGGAATAGCTTCATCCCAGTCACATTTTAGTTTCCATAATGATAGTAGAATTATTTTTGCTTCTACAATACAAGGACCTACAAGGCCAATGGGGTCAAAAATTTGGCTAATTGATGACAAAACAATTCGCTTTGTGACATGAGAAGTTAATTTTAAGTCAAAAATGAAGAATAAAATGTCTGATTTTGGATTCCAATAAAGACCGAGAGTTTTACTTGGCGTTGAATCATTGAGGTTTAATGTTTTATCTTTATGGCCTTTTATGTCTGTAATGCTTTGTAATATTTTGGGGTTGTTAGATTGCCACTTACGTAGGTTTAACTTAGTTGAGTCTAATACTTGAATAACATCACGACAAAGATCTGTGACTGATTGTATGCTGTCCCCGCCACTCAAAAAGTCATCGATATAAAAATCGTGGGCTATCGCGCGTTTAGTTGCAGGATTTGTGCATTCTTCAGCGAGAGCGAGTAAACATCGAGTAGCCAAGTAGGGAGCAGATGCTGTGCCGTATGTTACCGTGTTTAATTTGTAAGCTTGTAGAGGTTGTGATGGATCGAATCTAAAAATGATTTGCTGTAGTGGTCTTTGAGATGGCTCAACATTTATGGCTCTGTACATTTTTTCTACGTCACTGGTAACGACGTATTTATGTTGGCGGAAACGCAAAAGGATTGAAAGTAGGTCGTCTTGTACTGTGGGACCGACTCTTTGTATGTCATTAAAGGATTTACCGGAAGACGTTTTCGCGGAAGCGTCAAAGACAACGCGAAGCTTGGTTGTTGAGCTTGACTCGCGGACCACTCCATGATGAGGTAAATAGTTATTTATGATTTTGTTAGTGGATGATTTTGATGTACTATTAGATGATTGTATAGTCTGTGATTGAATGTTAGAATGATGAATGTCTGATGATGAATGTATATTTGATGTATGTTTAGATGTACATATGTTTTGTGTCATATGCCCTAGACGTATGTATTCACGTATAAATTGATGATAATCATTTCTCATTTTATCGTCACGCAGTAATTTTCGTTCAAGTGAGAGAAATCGTCGTTTTGCTATTATATATGAATCTCCCAGAACTTCCGGCGATTCTTTAAGAGGGAGTGTTACTACGAACTTTCCATCGACGTCACGTGTCGTGGTCTGTTTAAAAAGTGATTCACATTCCTGATCCTCTTTTGATAATGAATCATTATTAGAGACAGAATCTAACTCCCAGAACCTATTTACTTGTGCTTCTAAAGTATGTGAGAAATTACAGTATGTTTTTATGGTTTTTGTAGGCGAATTTTGATGTATGCTACCCGAAACTATCCACCCGAGCTTTGATTCGCGTAAAATAGGCTGATTTTTACCTAAATTTATGTAGTTGGTATCTAAAATGCTCCAAAACATTTCAGCTCCGAGCAATATATCTACAGCCTTTGGTACATTGAACGAAGGGTCAGCTAATACGATTCCAGTAGGTAGAGGCATGTGTTGTTTGTTTATGAAAATTGAAGGTAATGATGTAGTGATTTGAGGCATTATATAGCAATCTATGTTCGCTTTATAGCCGCTATTATAAGATTGAAGAGATAATGTACAAGATTTAGTACTAGAGGAAACCTGACTATTGATGCCGATGACAGTGGAGTTCGTTTTGCGTTGTGCTAGACCCAATTTCTCGCAGAGGTCGGAAGTCACGAAGTTCGATGTACTGCCGTTGTCCAGCAAGGCCCGCGCAGGGTGGAGCTGGCCGTTCTTGTCCACTACTTGCACCAAAGCTGTGGAAAGTATGACGTGCACTGGATGAGTATGAGATGGATATGAAGGACTGTGCGATGATGATGAGTGAGTGTGAGCGTGTACTGATAATGCAACGTTTTCGATGTTTTTATGCAGAAGAGTGTTGTGTTTGTTATTACAGTATTTACAATGAGTAAGACGGCAATTTTTATACTCGTGTCCAGTGCGTAAACAATTTTTACATATATTGTTAAAACTAGAAACCTTTTTGATGCGTGTATCAACGTCTAAGGATCTAAATAGCTCACAGTTAAATAGATAATGCTTTTGTTTACACATTGGACAGGAAGGTTGTTTAAAGTCATTAGTGTTTTCTGTTACTATGGAAAATGATTTTGTTTTGTTTGTTTGTGTGTCAATGTTAGAGGATTTTTGTATTTGTTTATTATTATGTAATGTCTCAAGGAGTTCTGCTCTATTATTTAAGAAGGTATAAAACTGCTTTAGAGAGGGTTGGTTGGTAAATGAGTTTTTATATTCTTCCCACTGTCTATTAGTTAAAAAATCTAGTTTTTTAGCCATTATGTATATTATTAAGATATCCCAGTGATCAGTGGGTTGCCCTAAGGTGGCGAGGGCTCTTATGTTTTTATTAGTGACGTCTATCAAATTTCGCAAAGATTTTGATGATTCCTTTTGAACTGGTTCGACATTAAATAAAGCTTGAATGTGATTGTTAATTAGTATTTTCTCATTATCAAACCTCTCAGATAATAATTGCCAAGCTACTTTATAATTGCTAGATGTAAATTCGAGACTTTGTATTACTGAAGACGCACTACCCTTTAAAGAGGCGCGCAAATAATGGAATTTACTGATTTCATTGATACGTGGATTTTCGTGAATAAGAGAAATATACATATCTCTGAATTCCAACCAGTGATGAAAGTCACCATCGAATGAGGGTGGATTGATGTCTGGTAGACGGAAAAAATCTTGCTTTGCATTGGAGCCTGCACCCGGATCGATGACCTCTGGCGTATTGCTGGACGGGAGTTCCAGCAGGCTGCGCGCGAGAGCAGTATTCGTGAAGTAAAGTTTTTCGAACTGCTCCCTTTCCTCAAATTCTTGGGAATCTTCCTCACTCAGAGCTTCGATGTTAGTCTGTAATTTATCAAATTCGATGTAAGAATCCTCAATAGAATTAACACGGATTTTAAGTTCTATCTTGTGTTGATAACTTAACGATTCGTATGTTTTAGCGATATTAAGGTAATTTATGAAATGCGTAAGTTTGGCTTTTAAGCTGGCGCGCAATTTTTTTTGCTTTTTTAGCTCTGCTTCCTCAGCCATTATTGAGCCTTAGCTTAGCCTTAGCCAAAGAATAAATAAATCTCAAAGTCAGAATTGTTCAAAGCTTAAGCCACGTCACGAAATATTACAACTTATAAGCGTTGCAAAGCGCATAAATTATATTACCGCATAAAAGTGATCGCCTCGAATATTGCTAATAGCAGGATTATATAACTAAGGAATGCGGTTGGGCTGCTCGAGAACAAAGGAGTTGGCTGGGTCGCGATCGCTGCGGCCGGCAGAGCGAAAGAATGTTTCGTACCTACGCGCCGAGCGTAGAAAAAATATGCACACTGTTATGGGATTTCAATTCAACCGTATATATTATTAACATTTAAAATAGTTAATTAGCTGGATTAATCACACTAGTGAAGTTTGATGTATGACCGATGGCACAGAAGAAGACCTGGTATAAATTCTAGGAAAAGGTATATTAATTATGATTTAGGAATATGGAACGGACTCACTCGGTATTCTTCTTTGACCCTTGAAGACAAAACTCGCAGGCTGGTGATGAGGGTAAGATGCCACGCGGTTTCGTGCGGGCCGGAACCGAAGTCTTTGTTTGCGCTCGCGACTGAAGACGGCCCTCTTCGGTATAGAAGGGATCGAAGGACCAATGTTCGAAGCTCAGGATGTTGTAAAGGCAAACTCTCAATATTATATACAATATTTAATTTTAGTTAAATGGACTGTAAAATGTCGCTTTGACAGAGCCGTAAGGACGCGCGTGTGGTCCGCTCGTGGGTAGTAGAAGTAGTGCCGAGCTCGGCTGGCTTGCTCGGCGAGTGGTGCGGGCCCCCCCCGCACCCCTAGTCTTCGCCGCTGTCGTCCAGTGGCGTAGACAATACGTCTCTTCACCTGTAGAAATGTTTACAAGTTTTTATTTTTTTAATTTTTTTACAGCTGTATTTTACAAGTTTTTCCGTAAACACCTGTAAATAATAGGTCGATTATGCTCGAATCACGCTCGATTAAGCATTAAATTGTCTATGCAAAGTTACAGGCACGGGTTCCTGTAGACTGTAAATAAAATGACCTGTAGCTTTATAAAACGCCTGTACCTGTAATTTTATCTAGTGTTGCTGTTTAATTAATCAGTGTTGCTGCGTTTTTCCCTGTAAATTGTAACCTGTAGCTTTATAAAATAGGGCCCAGTAGCGCTAGCATGAGCGCCACGATAAAATTTTGTCGTGGCATTTTATCGAGTTTAGACGTCAAAAAATCGTTTTGTCTTTGGTGCTAACATGGTAATCTTTATTAGTCTTGTCTTCCTGTCAAATTTAGATAAACGATAAAATTATCGACAAACCCTAACATAGCATCATTAATTTATCTATTTTTATCTACTTTTGACGTTTCTGCACGACTTGTTTATCGTCGACGGTTTGTGCTGAAGACAAACCTAAAATATAATGGCAGTGCCGTATCATAACGCAATATTAGCAAGATATGAAGAACGTGAAGCCCGGAAAATTCAAAGAAATATCCTTTGTAATTTTTGTCATAAAATAATATTAATACCTTTTTAATAATAATAATAAATCTTTATTTCAGGCAATATTTACATTAATAGATCTTAAATAACGTAAACAGAGGCCCATATTATATATACCTTACAACTAACATACATATAAAATAACTAACTAAACTATTTTACACGTAATGTCGGCAACGTCTCTGCCTACCCCTTCGGGAAAAAGGCGTGAGCATATGTATGTATGTATGTCGGCAACGTGCGAGCGCTGTCGGCAGGTAGTTGACCCCGGAATTTCCGAAATACAACTCCCTGTGGCCAGAAGTCCTTCATGATGGGTTCCAGATGATGGGTGGCGCAAAACGAATTTTAATTCTTTTGTGGTAAGAGTACCACCACAAAAGAATTAAAATTCGTTTTGCGGCGAGACTCCAACCGTTCAACCCTCAATGAAAATGTGGACTTCTTCACAATGTAATCTACGACGTCTTGGACCTTCGTAGACCAGTGTAAGCGCTACACATACAGCTGCGTCGACGGTACAGCAGGACGCAGCAGATGGTTCGGTCCGGACGGAGCAGTGCCACGGGTGTTACGGCTAGAGGGCTTCTTCTTCTTCCTCTCTACTCTTTAGAAGCCCTCCTCATCACACTGGTTTTTCTCAAAACCGGTGGGGGCACTTGCTTGCCAGCAGATTTGCTCCGGCTCTTCTTCCCTTCCTGGGAGGGCCGCTTCATTAGCGGGGAAGGTGCGGCGGCAGCGACGGGGCCAGGCGCGGCAGCGTCCCTTCTGCGGGTGGGCATTTTATCAGCCGATGAGGACTTGCAGATCTGCATGATGCTGACCTCATCCATAGTGTCGATGGCATGTTTAATAAACGCCAGCAACTCGCAACAACAACGGCTATGAGTTTTTCGAAACTGATAGCGGCGATTCTGGGCAACGGCTAAGCCGCGCAATTCACTAATATAATATTAGAGTCCGTTAGCCGAAACGCGAGCGGATAGGAGCGCTGCGCGCGGCGAACTCTTTTTGGCTCCATTTTATAAATTAAACACTTTTAAAATAACTTTATGTTTTGAATTTGCCGCAAACAAATACCACAAAAGTGTCAATGTCATCTTGTTTGATATTTTTTTTTTTCAATTAGTGTTGGAACAGAAAACACGCAAAAGCGGACATCAAATTGAACGAATGATTAGAAAAAATACCGATGTTACCATATACATAATACTACAGTTTTTTAATATGGCTACATCGGTTTATCGTTTCGATACACCTTTATCGTGACGTTAAATTTTATCGAGAGGGAGTCGCATGTTAGGGATAACGATATATTTCTCTACGTAGACAAATTTTGTCATGTCTATCGATAAATCTTATCGACGCGCGCATGCTAGCGTTACAGGTGTAACAGTGAAAATAAATGCAAAATTCTCAGTCAAATGCAGAGATTTAATACTAGGGCATAGAGGGGACAAAGCCCGAAAAATTTGAAGTCAAAACTTATTCCACAGTGGAATAACTTGAATAAGTCGTCCGAATAACAACCCTCGCCAAAATAAATAAACATGCCGAGATGCGCCTTGCTAGGTTGCAAATCACGCTACGGCAAAACGCCTGGAAGGGATTTTAGTTTATTTTCGTAAGTATTTTTCATATTTACTCAGAAAAAAGAACAAAATGAATAATTTTCTTATATTCGTTCTAGAACATTCTGCTGATATTGTAAATTAACGCCCTCTGCTGTTGAGTAGCTTATACCACTACTTCACTACTAATTAGTGATGTGGTGCTGTTTATTGACTTTTGTTATCGATATTTATTTATTAGGTAGAAAATATAGGCATACTGTTTTTAAGAATACAAACAGTTTAATTTAATATCAATATAGAAACATATATTTTTTAGTTCAAAAATGTTATAGATTTCCTGCAGTAATTAATGAAGCGCATCAAAAGTGGATTCAGTTTGTCCAAATAGAGCACAACGATGATAATTGGGTTCCATCTGCTGGGTCAAAATTATGCTCGAAACATTTTAAAACTACTGTCCGAAGAGTTTATTAAAGGTACTTAGAGACTGGCGGCTTCGTTTGTTGTCAAGGAAGACCGCGATCTCGTGTGACAACGTTTTTAGCTAGGGACCGTCTAAACTTAAAACACTAGGTGGCCCGATAGATGTGTCCGGGAGTGTAGTAGGTATAATTGAAATTGATTTTGTTGTATATACCTAAACTTTGTCAATAAACTGATATTATCGATACCTTGGTATGAAATAGTAACATCCCTTTTAATCAGCGTGACCTCTACCGGTCGATAGCTGAAACAACTTCTAATTGTTTGAATACTTGTTTCAGCTATTGAAATCTAGATACCAGCACTGACGCTTAGGCTTCAAAGTTTTGTATGAAAATATTCCCAATGCCCCCTCTATGCCCTAGTATTAAATCTCTTTGGTCAAATGTTAAATTCAACATTTGCGACTGAGAATTCAGAAAACACTTGTTATATATCACTACCTGTTTGAACGGGCCTTACGGCTTTCTTGGCGGATGGCGTGGGGGGTGCGAAATCCAACGCAAACTTTAACAGTTTGCTGTCAGTGTCCATCGGATGGGCCGCACGGTAGGCCTCCATAATGTCCGCCATGGGCCCCACCACTTTGCCCGTCATGACGGTGCGGATGCGCTCGCGGATAGATTGCTTCAGAGCACGCTGCTTTGGGAAAGATTGGAAAACGGCAATGTACGTTTCGTCGTTGCCATACTTTTGCTTTAGCTCTTTCAATATGTGTCCTAACGCTAGCTCCAAGCGCCCCACCACTTGACGGGACACCGGCTCGTCGGCGCTCAGAACGAGCGGCAGTTTAACTACCAAGTCCGAAGCCTTCCCGATCAGCTGTTTGCGTTCAGCCTCGGGGTACGACTTGAGTTGGTTAGGCGGTGGAACCGGTTTGGGCTTCGTGACTTTAGTCGGGTTGAAATTCTTTCGCGGTTTCGTATCGTGCTTGGGTTTGGCGTGCCAGGGCACGGAGCCCATGAGAGGCCTGGGAGCTGGGTTCGGTCTCCTGGGCTCGGGCAGGAGTGGTCGAGGATTGGGAGCCTGGCGGTTTCCCGTCCGTTTCGGCTTGCCTCTTGGGAAGGCGCCGAAACGTTTGGGAGCCACCTCTCTTGCCAATCGCCTTGGAGTTGGCGTTTGACGCCTTGCTGCCTCTCAAACTGGTTGTACTCCGTCCTCGGCCCGTCGTTATAGAAATGGGAAAAGTTGCGAGTCCGATTTGAGGTCTGCTCGTCAAAGGACGGCTGACCGTACTGTTGACGGGGCTCATCAAAATCATACTGACTCTGAAAATTTACAAAAGGTAAAGAAAAGTCATTAGAAAAAAGTGGTTTACCTTATACTATATAGAGCTATAACATAAATAGACTAAGTTATGTCTTGCTTAAAAAAAGCTAGTCCACTGCTGCAGCTGGTAGGAGGGCCTTTTTAAAAACCAAACCCAACTAATACCAAATCCCAAAAAATTTTTTGGTGGGTTAAACAATTGAAAATAAAGATACTGCTTATTATCTTTAGTATATTATGCTTCACTATTCATAAAGATTTTATATTGATGTCAACTATACCTATAAATGTAGTAAAATCAAATCATCTTTTTAGTGATAATTGATGATCAAACGAACTTACCTGTACGTGAAGTTCGATCACAATTATATGAGCAGCTTCGTTCGACGCGATTTATTCAACATTTTGTAGCTATGCCCCCATGCTACAACCCTTACACGTATTTAAGAGTAAATAATTTAAAAAAGAAAAAGTCACTCAATTGATTATTTAGTACTTACCTGCGCCCGAGTGTCGGTTTGTCATTATGTTTAAAGTGTTCCTTCTGTGACATTAATGTTGTTTCATCTGAGCTTTATCCTTTTTTCTTTTTTGTAGGGAGTGGAAGTGAAACTCTTTTCCTTAGAAAAATTAATGTAGGGAGGGTGATTATAAATCGCGTCGAATGAAGCTGCTCATATAATTGTGATCGAACTTCACGTACAGGTAAGTTCGTTTGATCATCAATTATATTTCGCAGCTTCATTCTTAGCGATTTATTCAACATTTTGTAGGATGTTTAGAGACTGAAGAAAAAAGATAAACAATAAGTATAGTAATAGAAATCAACATTTATATTCAAAACATAGACATCTGTTCTTATTAAAAGAATACTTGATTCATATTTTGATTGAGACTTAGGTACTATCAAATATCAATCGCTATTAATCGAAAGAACTGCGTTAGCAAATGCATTACAATCATCCACTATTTCTCTGTTATAAAACTGAGCAAATACTCTGGAAGAGTCGGTCCAGCCAGCAGTCTTCCGAATCAATTCTACGTTTACACCCCTCCTGCTGGCTGCGGAGGTGGCAGCATGTCGGGTGCTGTGTGCAGAGAACTGCGACACGTCTAAACCGCTCTTTTCGAGGGTGTCTTTGATCCAGTGTGCCAGGGTCTGACTAGTGACCTTTTTAAAAGGTTTCCTGTAACTAATGAAAAGGTTTTGGATATCGGAACGGTGTGATCTGGTCTTTTCTATATATGTTGTCAAAGATCTAGCGGGACATATTGATGGTTGAATATTATAAAACGGTAATCTTAATACAGGCTGCAATGAATTAAGTTTTGATGTTTTTATAATGTCAGGGATTTTTATAGTAATATCTACATTCCCGTGCACCTGGATGTTATCTAGCTGTATTAAAGAAAAAGTTTGTACCCGATGTGCAGTCACCAGAGCCAGCAGGGTAAGTGTTTTCTTGGAAAACATTTCCAGACTGAGATCATCGTTAGGCCATAATTGAGATAAATAATGTAAAACATTATTTGGGTTCCAAATCAAATTGTATTTCGGATGCGGTGGTCTCAGTCTGAAAACTCCTTTCATGAACTTTTTTATTAAATCATTGTCTATATCCGGACTCATAATTAACATTAGGGCAGATTTATGAGAATTAATTGTTCCATATTGAGCACCATTATTAAATTTATCAGTAAGAAAATTTATCACAAGAGGCACCGTACGCCGCAAATAATCCAAATTATTATTTTTACAATAGTTAAACCACTGTTTTATTGAACTATCATATTGTTTGTACGTATTCTCTGCTAATGATGCTAAAATTATATTTATTGTGCTATCTGATAGCGATCTATTCAATAAAGTTTGCCGGATAATTTGCCTGCAACCAGGGTAAGTTTCCGGTGTAAACTGTGGGTTGACCTGAAAGGAGATTTCAAAAGGTATTTACAAGGCTTAAAATAAATTGGGCTTCTAACTAACAGTCTTAGAAAAATTGGGTACCAAGGTTGTGTTGGCCAGTACGGCACAACTACAATCCCCTCAGCGTTATCGAAAATTATTTTTTGTAGTGGTTTTAATACAAGCGCGAATGGGGGAAAGGCGTAAAAGTAGTAATTTGACCAACAAGTTGTGAATGCGTCTATAGATATTGCATTTGGGTCCTGTTTCCAGGAAACGTATTTAGTACACTTAGCATTGCATCTGCTTGCAAATAAATCAATTTTTGGAGACCCAAATGTATCAACAATTTTCTGGAAGGCTAAATCACTGAGTTCCCATTCGGTGTCTACGTTTGTTATGCGCGACAAAGTGTCGGCTTCTACATTTTCTTTCGTATTTATGTACGAAGCAAAAACCCAAATTTTACGCCCTTCGCACCATTGCCATATTGATTTGGATATTTCATAATTCATTCAAATGTACATATTGAACACTTCCCATTTTATTAATGCATGATATTGCCGTAACATTATCAACTCGCAATAAAATTTCACAGTCATATAAGTCTTTGGCAAAAATCTTTAATGCAAAGAAAGCAGCTTTTAATTCTAATACATTTATATGTAGATCTCTTTCGTCTTCACGCCAAAAACCATGAGCTTTCTGTTCATTGCAAAATGCGCCCCAACCGGTGGTTGAGGCGTCTGAGAATATTTCTAATTTAAAGTCATTAAATTTAAATTGACAGCAACCATTATCTATATTGTCAATCCACCATAAAATATCATCAGCAAAAGACTTTGGTAGATGAATGTTTTGGTCGTATGATTCATTGTCTAGAAGACATAAGAATTTGTATCGTTCAAATGCCTTTGTATATAATCTAGCATATTCAATCGCAGGGCAAGCCGAAGATAAAAGACCAATGAACTTAGCAAAATCTCGTAATTTGCATTGTTTTAGATTTAAGAACTTATTTAAAATATTTTTAATTTTTAACCTCTTGTCATCGGGTAGTTTCAGTAACATATTCTTGGAATCAAATAAAAACCCTAGAAATTTACATTCTGTTGTTGGAATCAACTGACTTTTGTCATAGTTTATGATAAAACCTAGACGTTTCAACAAGTTTTCTGTAACCGTTACATTTAATTGACATTCGTTGTAGTCGCGGCCTAGACAGAATATATCGTCAAGAAAGATAACCGATACCATGTTATTGGATCTTAGGTACTCAACAACTGGCTTTAGTACCTTTGTGAACACAAAGAGAGCCGTTGATAGGCCAAACGGTAGGCAGTTAAACTGATAAAGAATACCGTTGAATTTAAATTTAAGATACTTTCTAAAAGATGTATGGATCGGTATAGAAAAATAGGCATCTTTCATATCGATGGTGGCCATATAACAGTTTTTCGTTATTAGTTTAGCTGCCGTACGATAATCTTCCATTTTGAAATGGACTGTTCGCACAAACTTGTTTAAACGTTTAAGATTCAGAATAAACCTATAATCTCCATTAGGCTTTTGAACTAAAAACACATTCGAAACAAATTCGTTTTCTTCGTGGTTACATTTTGAAATAGCTCCAATTTGCAACAACTTATTTATTGACTTTTCAAAATGTATAAGTTCAGTTTTAGATTTAGGCAGTGTATCAGGACAATAATTGCGAACGGGTTCGCAAATAAATGGTATTTTATATCCTCGTAGCCACGACAGAACTGTGTTATTGTCCGTGATCTCGGACCAGTTTTCACGAAAGTGGCGTAAGCGGCATGCATATACCTCGGGGTCAGCGCCTACGCCCGCCGATGCGTCTGCGAGCGAGTGTGCGGCGGGGAGCGCGGCCTGGCCGGCGGGTGGCGCGGGGCGCCGCTGCCGCCTGCGGGCGCGCCCTCCGGTTCCCCGCATCCGGCTTGTTGCCCGCTGCTGCTGTTCTCCGGAACGGGGCCCTCGTGTTTAAAGACTGCTTGCTCTTATAAAAGTTGCTTTTGTTAAATTTAGGATTCTTGGGTTTCAAATCGGCCCCTGATTTCTGAACTGTTTTTGCCGATTTTAATTTATCGCTCATGTCTGTTCCGAAGAGATATTTGTCTCTTTTTGTTTCTAGGAGAGTCTCTTTTAAGGTGGCGTTTGTTGCAGATATGACGAAGTTGCGCCTCGTCTTTGTTTCATTAAAATGTGTGTCGCATAAAATGCGACAAGTATCGCTAACGCACTTTAATATTGAAGTGTGCGTTTCCTTTTTAATTATCATATCTGTAGCTTTAGCCAATGCTGCCAGAGCCACGCCAATTTGTTTTTGTTTGTCATAAAGCACGGCGTCTCTTTTTGATAGTGAGTCCGGCAGTGCTGCCTTCACTTCTGGGTTAACAAGTGGAGGAGCCAAAAAATCGCAATTTTCGGGGATTAAATATTCTTGTAAAATCTTTTCTTTGTTCTCCTTACTTAGCCCACTAGCTAAAAGTTCTTGCCATCGCATGGCGACGTCCTTATGTACCTTTTCCCCGAAGGCGGTGTCAGTTTTGGGTGCATCTCCCAGCAATTCTAATATTTCACTATCCAATTCGGGTTCTGGGGGTGTCTCGCCGGATGGCGGTGGCGGCGGAGGCGGCGGGAACGCGGCGGCGTTGGCGGTAGAATTATGGCTGGCGGCGACTGACTCATCACTACTCATAGCAGCATCAGGATCTGTAGGTACATGTAAGTATCGTAAATATACAATACTATACATAGGTAGGTATTTAGGCTCGGACTCGCACTAGGTAAAATTTTTTACCTTTTGTCAGTGATTAATAGTGACAGATGTAACCCTTTCGGTTAGATCGCATCACGCATCACAAAAAAATAATTACGAGTATATTCGTAACTATAGGGTGTGCAATGCACACTGTGCATTATCATAGATATAATAACTTTTATCGGGACAGAAATAGTCCTGTTGACTATTTCGCATCCCATTGTTGGCAACACCGACCGAGCTAGACGTTATTTTGTCAGCTGTTCCTAAATATATAAAAAAAATAGTTTTTTTGCTTTAATTTATCAATATTTATCGTGAATACATTACGTGTAGTAATTATTTGTCTCATAAACATAAATTGTGTCGTGATTCTAAGTGTAATTATTCGATATTGTGATTACAACGGACTGCGAACAAAGGCCGGCTGTCAACTCGGATTCGAATTCAACGGATTGTAAACGGTATTGCTTTCTTTTATTCATTGATATTTATATACTACATAAAGAAATCAGTAACGTAGGTCCCTAAGCCCAGACACCTCTCATTATCTGACTGTTTTAGCTAATTAATCACATCTACAAAAAAACACTAGGTTTTGTCATACCTACCTAATAAAATCTATTGCCAAATCAATACGAAACATCACAATCGTTATAAATATATTGTTAAGCATATGTACCTACTATTATAAATATAATTGTTTAGTATACTGGTTTAGAACCTAGGTATAACCTAAAATTTTGCATAGATTATTGTTGCTGGCACAAAGTGTACACTAATTGTTTATTCTCAATTAAATTACATAATGACTACTCGCAGAATTGCTGCTACTCTCGAGATGGAAAGAAAACTACAGTTAGCTTTAGATGAATTAAAAATGTCTAAAACTTTGTGTGACCAACTGTTAGCCGAAAGAAATGACAGTGAGCAAGAGGTCTTGGCTATATTAGATACAAATAAATTGTTAAAGTCTGAGATGGCAGAACTGCACGCTAAGAACATTGAGATGACTAACCAACGAGATCAGCTCCAAGGTGTGTTGGATGCGTTCGACCGAAGCAGCTCTGCGCTCGAAGAGGCCTTCTCGCGCATTCGTTCACTGGAGTTTGAACTCCGTGACGCGCACAAACAAATATCTGAGTTGGACCGCACAAGACAAGAGTTCCAGTCATCACGAACGCACTCCCTATTTGAGGAGCTGGTCGGCAGCCAACCTGGCACGCCATCAGCTGTTTCTGCTGTCTCACACTCACGAAACCCCTGTGTAACCATTGACCTCACCAGTGAAACCCCGACCACTACACCAGTGAAGTCAATGAAGCCAAGTAGTAGTACTAACAGTAATAAGAAATTAAAAAAATATGTAAACATTAAAAAGTACATTACAAGTACTCAAAAACTAATTAAAAAAAATAGTAAATTTTGCAAGAATATGGATTTAAGAAAGGAACGTCGCGAATTAATAAGCGAGTTAAACAGTTGTAATGTAACTTTAGAAACTAGTAGGACTACTTATGAATGCGACACACAAAAGCTTCAATCACAAATTAGCGGATTGAATGATTCTTTGAAATGTATAACTTCAAAATATGAGACTGCGCAAAAGGAAATACACGCGTACTCGCTGGCACTGGACGAATTGTTACAATCCACTAAAGACAACTACGATCGGTTTGAATCTCTGACTAAATATAACACTAATTGTAACTGTCATCAGAGTCCCAATTCGCCCGTGCCGTCCGCGGGTACCGCCGCCACCAACTATGAGCCGCAGGCGGCGGCGGGCCCTGCGCAGTCTCCCCTTCCCCCGTCGCCCCCTAGCGGGATAACTACTGCTATGCGCGCCTCTTTCTCACTGTCAGGTAATAATATAAGCAATAACAAGACCGAGCAAAACATTGTGATAGTACAGTGATGAAATAGGTAAAAGCATGGGTTTACAGCTTAGCAGCAAGCTGGGGCATGCAATTAAAAACAATTGCATGCCAGGGGCCACTTATTTAGACATATTAAAAAATATTCTGGATGCCAAGCATAACAAAAATACAACTATTATTATATTAATTGGCAGGCGGGGAAATGCAAACAAAAAATGTCTTACAAACATTTTTGCACAATTAAATGACCTAGAAAATGTCACTAACATAATATTGTTTGCACTCCCTTATAGTAACAGTCACACTGAGTGTGAAAATAAATATAGACATAATTTAAATATGACATTACATACTTTGACATGTCGTCATACTCATAAATTTAATTTTATTGACACTAATAATTTTATTAGTAAACATTTTTATTTGACCAAAGATAAATACTATCTTCCTAAATATTATACGCGACAGTTAGCAGATATGCTATCTTATTTTATTACTAATTCAGTCAATTCGTTGACTAACCCGACGGCTGACCCTATTGGGCAATCGATTAATTTGACATTAAATTGTAACAGCTTGGAATTTGTTCCAAATAATAATTTAAATTAGAAATAGAGACAACAGAGATTAACTCTGGCTATACGTCATGGCCTATTAATAAAAATGTTACTAGTAAAAGTAAAAAATTTAATTGCAATACCCTAAATAAAATAAACCTGGTGCATCAAAATATTCAAGGTATGTTAAGTAAAGAGCTAGAAATTGAACTATTTATGAACTGTAATAATATTGATATAATGTGCATTACAGAACACTGGCTAAAAAAACACCAGTTCATTTTTGGTTTTACCCACCACCAGGTTGGCAGCTCATTCAGCAGGGAGGCCTCGATACGCGGTGGCTCTCTAATACTTGTACGTAACGGTTTGAAGTGTAAAGAGCGCGCGGACATTGTTGGGCTCTCTGTTGAGCGATCTGTGGAGATAGCCTGCACAGAGCTCGAGCGGCTTATTGTAATGAGCGTGTACAGACCCCCCAGTTCTTGTTATGAACACTTTGAGAAAATCATGGATGAAGCCATATGTAAAATTAGCAATAAAAATAAATACATTGTTGTTTGTGGAGATTTTAACATTAACCTTTTAGATACTTCATCCAGTATTGGTAGTAGGCTTGTATCATTTTTCAAATGCCATAATCTTGTAAATCTTTTTTCAGTGCCTACCAGAATTACTGCGACCACAGCAACATGCATCGATAATGTTTTTACAAACCTCGTGCCTGATGATACAGCCGTAATTAATAAATTATCCTCAGATCATTGTGGCCTGATGGTAACTTATCAGATGTGTACTGAAAAGGTACTAAAGAAAGATATTAAATACAGACCAGTAACGTGTACTCGCCTTCAGCAATTTAGAAATAACATAATATAAACAATAAAATAAACTTTTAGATTTTTCATACTGTGATGACCCTAATGATTTGTACAAGTCAGTATTAACACTAGCTAAGAACGAATGTAATAATGTTTTTAAAACAAAAAGTGTAAAAATCAATAACAACCTAATGTTCAGTGATTGGGCGACGGTGGGAATTCATAAAAGCAGACAAAGATTATATGAACTATACGAGGAAAGGACGTATAACACTAGTGATGCCTTTTGCAATTATGTTCGTCAATATTCAAAAGTCTTTAAACGTATTTGTACCGCGGCTAAAGCTAACCATGTAAGTAATAAAATCAAAAATAGCACAGACATTGTAAAAACTACATGGAAAATTATAAATAACGAGACTGGAAAATTAAAATCTCAACATTTTGACTTTCAGTTGAAAGTTAACAATAGAATTTTAAGAAATGATAAAGATATATCTGAAGTGTTTGTAAATTTTTTCTCTGATATTCCAGTCTCGACGACCAAGTCACTTAACTCGTCACCCGCACTCGCTGAATCGCTACTACAAGAACATACCGCTGCATGTAATACACGCAATTTCGTATTCGATCATGTAAATCCTTGGGATATCCTAAAAGCATTCAAATCAATACAAATGAAAAATACTGCCGATCTCGACGGCTTATCTGTAAAAATCATATCATCCATAATAGACTTAATTGCCTCACCTCTAGCTTGTTTATATAATAAATGCGTTGATGATGGCGTGTTTCCTGATCTGATGAAACATAGTAAAATTATTCCATTATTCAAAGCCGGTAGTAGATTAGACCCTTCTAACTTCAGACCAATATCAATTCTACCGACTCTTAGTAAAATTTTTGAGAAAATTATTCTATATCAGTTGAGTGCACATTTTTCTATCAACAGTATAATGTCTGTAAAGCAATTTGGATTTACTAGGGGTCGCTCGACAACCGATGCCGGTGTTGAGCTAGTAAATCATGTGTTTGATGCCTGGGAGGAGTCGCAGGATGCTGTTGGGGTTTTCTGTGATTTATCTAAGGCATTCGATTGTGTCCATCATGAAATTCTCATCAGAAAACTACGTCATTACGGAGTACAAGGCCGCGCTCTTGATTTAATAAAGTCCTACTTGAAAAGCCGGATACAGTGTGTTGATGTAAACGGTTCAAGATCGTCTGGATCGGCGGTTTGTATTGGTGTACCGCAGGGCTCCATTTTAGGCCCCTTTCTATTTCTGGTCTATATAAATGACCTACCCAACCGAGTGCAACATGATATTGTACTGTTCGCAGATGATACATCTCTACTTTTTAAAATTAAACGACCTATTAAGTCTTATGACGAAGTGAACAGTGCAATTAATGATGTTGTCAGTTGGTTTAACGTTACTAATTTACTTCTCAATGAGAAAAAAACTAAATGTGTACATTTTTCTTTATCAAATGTTAAACAAACTTTAAACTCAGTTACAGTTAAAAAAGAAAAATTAGAATGTGTAAACACTACAGTATTTTTAGGAATAACTCTAGACTCTAAGTTACAGTGGGGACCGCACATTGATACGTTGGCGAAAAGGCTCAGTTCTGCTGCATATGCCGTAAAAAAAATACGTAATATGTCAAGCGTAGAAACAGCTAGACTTGTCTATTTCAGCTACTTCCACAGCTTAATGTCATATGGCATTCTACTGTGGGGGAATGCTGCTGATGTCCAGAGAATATTTATTTTGCAGAAACGAGCCATTCGTGCAATTTATAAAATGGGGTCTAGGATGTATCTAAAGGAAAAATTCAAGGAAATTAATATACTGACACTGGCGTCACAGTATATTTACGAAAACGTATTGTATGTTAAAACTATAAAATTACAGACTACTTAGTAGACCAACATGCATGGGATTAACCGACTCGACGCTATGTAAGGCTATTAATTATAATTATTATTGTAAACGATATTTATTAGTAAGACATGAGATTAAAAAGAGCTGCCCTTGAGTTTCTTGCTGGCTCTTCTCGGGGTACTGCATTCGGAACCAGCAGCTCGTCGGTGGAGATGGGCTGCTGTTTGCATTTAGCCAATCTTCATGGACGAGTTTAGAGTGCCTTGTTATTATAAAATATTGACGTTTCTAAGTGTATATTTTAATACCAATAGAAAATGAACGATTTTTGAATTTTTTGAATTGTTATCGACAGAATCAAGCCAGGTGCTTGTTCGCATCTAAATGTGGGTAGTTATACATTTTTCGCGACAGAGATAACCCCGATGGTTGCTCGCATCGCAATGTAATGACGCTAATAATGGATTCGTCCTGTATTGTGATGGAATGTATTATGTTATTGCAACTGCTTACCGCTATGTGTATCATCCGATGAAGAACTGCTGATGACATGACGACGTCGACGACGGCGACTTTTCCGCCTCATTTCACTTTCTAATTTACAAATCTTTCTCATAATTTGTTCCTCACTATCCTCACTCTTTCGTTTTCCCATATTACCACACCTCAAAATCACAGTAGGTACGCACTTAGAAAATAACTCGAGCGTGACGTGTAAAGGCTACGGCACGGAAACACAGAATGACAAACCGACACTCGGGCGCAGGTAAGTACTAAATAATCAATTGAGTGACTTTTTCTTTTTTAAATTAGTTACTCTTAAATACGTGTAAGGGTTGTAGCATGGGGGCATAGCTACAAAATGTTGAATAAATCGCTAAGAATGAAGCTGCGAAATATAATTTTATACATCTTCTGCAATAGAGTGATTCCACAGGTTCGTCCAAATCTGAGCTAAATTGTGGAATATTTTTATTTGTAATGGTTTCGCGTAATTTATCAATTAAATTATTCGGATATTATCTAGGTGTAGTCTATAGCCGTATACAGAAAGAAAGCTGAAAGCTTGTCGGCGCCGATGGGCGCCGATCGGCGCCGGTCCATTCTACAGAAAGCAAGCAGATTGAAGCAGAGCGAGCAAAATGTCGTACGATGATTGGCGGGCGGCACCAGCGTTGACCGGCGCGAGTCGGCGCCGATCGGCGCTTATCGGCGCCGACAAGCGCCGATAGGCGGCGGTCGGCGCTTGTTCATATAAATGCCTGCGCCGGTTACCTGCGCCGGTCGGCGCCGATGGGCGCCGATCGGCGCTTATCGGCGCCGATAAGTTTTCGGCTTTCTTTCTGTATACGGCTTATCGTGGAAGGCACCCGGAAAAAGGCTTTCCTTTCCAAAAAAATAAATGGAATGTAATGATGGTATGGAGGGTAATGAGAAGTGGTGAGAGTGTAATGATTTAGTGCAGAATGGAATGAAAATTTTACTACTAAAATAGAGTATATTGTATTAATTAATGGGTCTATCTAACTAAAATTATAGGTAAGTTATTTATGCGTAGTGTATTATTTGTTTTATACAATTAAAATCATATAAATCATCAAGTTTATTTTATTTTATGAGTTTTTCAAAAACTTACTTACATATTTGTCACTAGCTTGACGGTGAAGGAAAACATCGTGAGGAAACCCGCAAATTCTGAAGCAAGCATTATGTGTAAGACAGACCCGGTCCGGTGATGGGCTCACCACCTATCACGTTTAGGGGTCGAATATACTCGTGAAAAGTGGGTATTTTCAGACCTTTGCCTTCCCTCTCGGGGATAAAAGGCGAGAGATTTTTTTAATTTTTTTAATTTGAGGATTATATTAGGTATTTATAATCAACACAAAAATGACATTGAACACTAGTATTTGTAAAAATAATATACGTGGTACATACAACAAGCTTTATAATTTGTTTATGTATGTTCAAAAACTGTGAACGTTTGTTGCATTATTAATAACATTATAAAATTTAACAAAAGATAGGTACACAAATTCGTACACTAATCCATCAACAAAAGATCTCTTCTCGTTTTTAGAAAGACTTCTACTTTTTCGATACTCCTCGATTCAGTATTTCACTAAATTAAAGTTTTTTCTTTACACTCTCTATTTTATCAGTCTCAATATCTTCAATTACTTGATCTAGTATATATTTTTGTTAGTCTTCCTAATTCTCTGCTGTCGCTATTGATTAATTTGTTTTCTTAGCATACTCTTTTTCTTCTAAAGTTTATCTATTTCTTTCTGCAAATTTCAAATAATTTTCATGGATCTGTGACGCATCTTCCTAACGACACTTGAATTACCTTCGTTCAGACTTTTACTTTATGATACTTTAAGCGTAGTTTGTGTTGTTCGTTTGGTACCATATATTAAACTAAAAGAATCAAAATCTGCAGGCTCTGTTAAATTACAAATACGATCTTCATTTACACTGACAGGTGGCGAATTTTATATCAAAGTAAGTTGTATTTTCTTTTCTTCCTTTAACTTATTCAAATATTTGCTAGAGTTTTTTCGACATCTTTTTCTCTGGTCTCTTTTTTGCCTGTCGACCATTTTCTTCTTCTTCCTTCTCATTAGATATTGTTTTCTTTCTTTATCTTTTTTCTAGTTTATATTTTTCTGGATCCTTTTTTATTTTTTTTGCTAAAGTTCTTGTTTAATTGCTTTATTCTCTCTAGCCATATTCGTACCTTATACCTAAATAAATAATCTCACGCCTTTTTATCCTCGAGGGGGTAGGCAGAGGTATTCCATTTCTGGAGATAACCACTTTTCACGAGATATACTTTGGACCCCTAAACGTGATAGGTGGTGAGACCACCACCGGACCGGGTAGTCTAGGCAATAAAGGTAGTGGACCCCAACATTAATTCCTCAGTCGATGAAACTTTGCAGGATTGTAGTATAGTATGAGACAATACTTGCATAAAAAAATCCAAAAAAAAAAACCTAACCGAAGTTAGGTTTTTATACTAAAAAAAAATTTTTTTTTTAGTTGAAAATTTGATATCTTCTGAAAATAATGTAGCGAGACGGTTTTTATTTTGGATTTTCATATTGTAAGTTCACAGCGACTATTAAATGACATTCCAGTTAAAAAAATGGACTGAGCAATTTTCCCGTGCAAGGTACATATACGTCTGATTTTTGTTGTTTCTACCAGGAGATTTTTTTGGATATTTCGCATATAGCTTTCTTAACACACATGAATATTGCTGGCGAAGAAAATTTTGACTGAGCATTTTTCCCAACAAAGATATCAAATAAATAACTATTTCAGTAAAAATACCTAACTTCGGTTAGGTTTTTTTTTTTAATTTTTTTATGCAAGTATTGTCTCATACTATACTACAATCCTGCAAAGTTTCATCGACTGAGGAATTAATGTTGGGGTCTTCATACAAAAATCCGCTTCATTGCCTGGACTAGGGTCTGTGTACACATGTCTCAGAATTAATTCTGGGACCGGCTGGATTCCTCACGATGTTTTCCTTCACCTTCCAGCTATTGATAAATATGTACGTAAGTCATGATAAACTCATTGGTAGATGCCAGGATTTGATACCTACCTATTAACAAAATAAACGATTTTTTAATACAATAGGTTCTGCGAGTAGGTACCTAGAAAAACCTTTGACCATTGACCACCGTTCCTGAGACTAATTTTCCATTCTGGACCGAACTATTTATAAGTTTATTTTATAACTAACCTTAATAATTAAAGATATCATCATGTTTGTCTTAGCTGCAAGTGATGTGTAATATTTAAACAATAAATAAATAAATTATGAGCTATTACTAAAATGTGTTCATTACATTCCAAAACACTTCATTCCCTTCCGTCTAAAATTTTAAGAATATGGAGTGTAATGATACGGAGGGGAATGAGATTTTGGATGATTATCTCGATTTATTTTAAAACAAACCGGGCATTTATCCTAGTAAAAATTACTGTTAGATGGCTACCTGTAAACTACATTTTTATCGCAAAAACATATTTTTTTTTACAAGCGCTTTCATAATAAACAAATGGAGTGTAATGAGTACTTACCCGTGACAAACTCGATATTCAGAACTAATAATGAATATATATTTTTCCACGGCGACACGCGTCTGTCCTCAACTCAATGTTTCGGTTGTATAGGGTCCGTGGGAGGTGAAAGCGACTGGCTAACACATCGATAGGGTTGTACGAAAAAGTTAAGACGATATCTATTTGTGTGGAAGGTAATGAAGATTTTCGTGTGACAAAATTTTAGTAGCGATTCTTTTTATGTTGCGTACTGTTAAAAAATCCCATGTTCTTAATAAATCATTGTTACCTAATAACTTAATCAATAAGTACAAATAACTTGATTATTTCTGTGAACAAGTGAAATTATATGACAAGAATCATTCCGAGTGACTATTTGACCAAGGAAGGGAATGAAATTTTGGCATGTTTTTGTTAAAAAAAAATGTTGTCGTTGTATTTTCATTAAAACGAATTTGAGGTGCAACTTTATGGACTTTTGCTGCTTGATAACTTCCAAAGGAACCGTTATCCAAACTTCATATTCGGGGATCGTTTACACCTGTAGTAGGGACATACACAGACAAACTTTGAGGTTTTACAAAATGACGAAGGTCAGACAAGTCTGACAAGACTCTATCAAATTGCTGACGTGTAAAGACACTAATACAGGATGTTCCAAAAAGTGAACAAATATATATTCTTTCAAAATATATATTGATAGTATATTAGTTCACTCCAGGTAAAAATATTATAATTATAAATAATAAAAGTTAATTTTTTCATATGATTTTGTAAGTAAAAGAGAAATTCAAATATCGATATTATAGTAGGTACCTACAGATGGTTCACCACTACGGTACGACATAATATAGGTACCCAGAGTACTGTTTACTGTTTCACAACAATCATCTCTATCTATACTACCCACTTGGTTTTTACTTACGATGTCCTGATGATGATAAGGTATACACTTGAGGGTCTGATAATGACCAGGTATGCAGCAACGGCTCTAATGATGGCAGACAGCAGTCGATTATTTTTTTTGGAATGCGGATAGTTATGAGTAAACTTTTTACGTAGACAACTCTGGAAGTTCTGATGATGACCAGGTATACTCCTGAGGGTCTAAGGAGGACCAGATACTCTGCCACTGTTTTATATAATCGAAAACGTTACTAGACTTGTATATCGAGATATTAGGAAAAGTTTTCTTGGCTATATACTATCCTGAGGGTCTGATGATGACCAGGTATGCAGCAACGGCTCTACATGATGGCAGACAGCGGTCGATTCTTAATTTCGGAATGCGAATAGTTATGAGTAAACTTTTCACGTAGACAACTCTGGAAGCTCTAATGATGACCAGGTCTCCTGAGGTCTAAGGAGGACCAGATACTCTGCCACTGTTTTGTGTATCGAGATATTCTCTACATGATGGCAGACAGCGGTCGATTCTTAATTTCGGAATGCGAATAGTTAGTGTGCATCTGGATTGAGGGCCCACTTTTTAAATTATTGCAAAACGAAATGATACTTACAGGGCATTTACTTAAAATTTTGTAAAACCTAAAGCAAAGATTCTTAAATTTCTTAAACGTGAATCAAAAGAGTTATGGTCAAATAGCTTGGGCCCTCAATCCTGACGCCTGCATAAAACGGCATAGTCGAATCTCAGAAAGTACTGTCCCTGGGATAATAATTATTATTCGAGTATTTAGTTAGGAATTTCTTAAATACATTAAGAAATTGTCAAGTCTTAAGAATGCGACAATACAGATTTATGGCGGTTTAGCTTGGGCCCTCAATTCAGCAATTTTGATATTGTAGAATCAGCAAAAAATATGAGTTTTTCTAAGGAAAGATATTAATACGACTATAATATATTTGAGTTCCATATCTCGGAAAATTTGTTAAAAAGAAATAACGACACAAAAGTTAATTGTTAAAAAGTTATTGAAATTCGTATTTTTTCTAAACGTCTGAACTGAGGGCCCAAGGTTTTTGTCAGTATTGACTAGGCTAAGCCTTCTACACTACCGCACTTTAGGCTAAGTATTTTAACAAATTTTTAACTAAAAGGCTACAAAGCGTCCATTCTTCTAAATGCCGTACTTTAGGAGAAAATTGATTTTCGATGTTTTATATGAGAAAATTCAGTAGGGTGACCATAATGTTTATCGTAAGTATAAACAAGTATTCGTCGTGATCATGTAAGTAGTATTTTGTAAAGCGCAGATACAATATATATAATTATACAACGCGTAACAGAAAAAGCGCAATTCCTCATACACCCCGGTTAGTAAATTAATATACTAAAAAAAAGATGCAATCGAACTTTAGTTGTGTCTAACCATTTTTTTTTTAAATATCGATCAATAATAGCACGATTTCCATAGATAGCACTAAATTCAGCTATGCTAATTCATTTTTCGGAAAAATTTAACACATTAAAAATAGATGAAATCGAATAAGTAGTCGATACTGAACAAACTAATTTCAGGAATTGCGCTTATTCTGTTACATATTGTATATAATATATAAAGCTCGATATAATTATATACGCCTAGCTGTGCTGTGCCCTCACCTACGTATGCGTGGAAAAATAAAATAAGAAAGTGCCAATAATCAATGAAATTATGTATTGGACGTATTAAAATTATAACCCTGTATATCAACAACTAGCAGTGCCTTGCGGTTTCATCCGCGTAGTTCCCGTTCCCGTGAAAATACGGGAATAAAATATAGCCTTTGTTACTCCCTGGTAATGTATCTTTCCATTGTTAAAAGAACTTTTTAAATCGGTAACGTGGTTTAGGCCTGTTCCCGTGGGAAAATTATAGCACATGTTACTCCCAGAAAAGTACGCTTTCCACTGGCAAAACATTTTTTTTAAATCGGTAAAACCGGTAGTATTGGAGCCTTTTCAATACAAAAAATTCCTCAATCCAATATATTCCAGTTCCCGTGGGAATATCAAAAAATCCCTTCATAGCGGTTGCCTACGACATATAAGACGCCTACATAACATATTAGAAATTGCGGGTGCCCATCGGCGTTTCCTGCGCGGATCCGGTTTATTCCCGTTCCCGTGGAAATTTCCAAAAATCTCTTCATAGCGGTTGGCTAAGATATACAAGACACCTATATTTCAAGTTTCTAGGTGTTATCGATTTCTTTTTTCACCTGTTTTTATATTTTCCCGTGGGAATGAGATATTTTTCTGGAATAAAGAGTACCCTAGATGTTGACACGGGTACTCAGTTATATCCATACCAAATTTCATCAAAATCCGTCTAGTAGTTTTTGCGTGATGCGTGCACAACCAGACAGACAGACAGACAGATATAGACAGACGGACAGACAGACAGACACAAATTTAAAAAGATGTTGTTTTGGTATCTATATCGATAATTATATAGACTAGATAAAATAGACTCGTTAAAATTTTCAAAAACATTTCATATACAGCCACGGCCCCGTTAGAGTTTTGTTTTATGTATAGATAACATTTTTACATATTTAGCTTACAAATAAGGGTACTCACCTTAATTTGTTTTTAACAAGAAAATAAAAATAATATGAAACCCTGCCAAAATCTTTATTATTTTACATTATAATCTGCCAAAACATATGAAATTGTATGTATATAATTATATTATACTATCACTAATATGAGTCAAAACCCGAAATACACAGCAAAATGAAAATTAAACAAAAAACATGACGGGAACGCGCGTACGTCAGGCGTCAAAAATACGAATACTATGATAACCATTTAAATAACACCCTATAATAATTATTGGATCACAGAAAACGTAATCGCTTCCGACAACAACTATTCGCTTATGAAATATCTTATATGAGGATACATGCTGATTTGTCTCAAAAAAGTAACAAAATCATATACACCCTACTGAATTTTCTCATATAAAACATCGAAAATCAATTTTCTCCTAAAGTACGGCATTTAGAAAAATGGACGCTTTGTAGCCTTTTAGTTAAAAATTTGTTAAAATACTTAGCCTAAAGTGCGGTAGTGTAGAAGGCTTAGCCTAGTCAATACTGACAAAAACATTGGGCCCTCAGTTCAGACGTTTTGAAAAAATACGAATTTCAATAACTTTTTAACAATTAACTTTTGTGTCGTTATTTCTTTTTAACATATTTTCCGAGATATGGAACTCAAATATATTATAGTCGTATTAATATCTTTCCTTAGAAAAACTCATATTTTTGCTGATTCTACAATATCAAAATTGCTGAATTGAGGGCCCAAGCTAAACCGCCATAAATCTGTATTGTCGCATTCTTAAGACTTGACAATTTCTTAATGTATTTAAGAAATTCCTAACTAAATACTCGAATAATAATTATTATCCCAGGGATAGTACTTTCTGAGATTCGACTATGCCGTTTTATGCAGGCGTCAGGATTGAGGGCCCAAGCTATTTGACCATAACTCTTTTGATTCACGTTTAAGAAATTTAAGAATCTTTGCTTTAGGTTTTACAAAATTTTAAGTAAATGCCCTGTAAGTATCATTTCGTTTCGCAATAATTTAAAAAGTGGGCCCTCAATCCAGATGCACACGAATAGTTATGAGTAAACTTTTCACGTAGACAACTCTGGAAGCTCTAATGATGACCAGGTCTCCTGAGGGTCTAAGGAGGACCAGATACTCTGCCACTGTTTTGTATATCGAGATATTAGGAAAAGTTTTCTTTGACTTTATACTATCCTGAGGGTCTGATGATGACCAGGTACGCAGCAACGGCTTTACATGATGGCAGACACTAGTCGATTCCTTTTTTAACATAGACGGTAGTTAAAAGCAAACTTTTCATGTAGATAACTCTCAAATAGACCTACTGTATAGTATAAGTTTGTAAAGAAAACAATTTTTTTTGTTATAAAAAGTGTAATATTTAACAGAAATCGAAACATAGGCTATAAATTTATCGATAAATCAAATCAACAAAAAGTTTAATTAGTAGTTTGAACTAAGGCTACAGTTGTTATGAATATATTATCAAAACAAAAACAACAAGGCTTTTATTGTCAAATGAAAAATAATTTATACATGTGAAAGCAAAACACATTGATAAGAGTACACCCAAGATAAGCTTCAGTTTATGCTCCATGATGACCCAAAGCCTTTAATTATTTTTTTTATAATTGGAATTGTCATTTTTTTTATGATGTCAAGAATACCACACCAACAAGACCCAAGGCAATTAAAATTCTTTATTGCACACAAAACATGGAAAAATTTACAGAACTAAACATAGAAGTGTACAGCAAATTCTTCCAGGCAACTTTAGGATAATTTAAGTTTACAATTTACTTCATGACGACAAAAAGAAGTGGCATTCTACGACTCCCGGTCCCAACATTCGTTCAACCTTTCTTCATTCTACCCACATTCACTCTTTCCTTGTTCAAATCCACAATCACACTTTCCTTGTTTACATCCACAATCACGCTTTCCTCTTTCATAAGCCCAAGCGAACAGGTATTTTGGTAATGAGGGTTGAAGAATGAAAGATGTTGCTCGTGTCGAGAGTCGAGATCGAATGTGATCGGTGATCGGATCTGACCTCCATTAATGGGCTACCTCTATTTATACCAGATGTGTACATAATTATGGAGCGTAGGAGGACCTGATTGGGCGAGATTCTGGCTTGCTGTGTGACTGCTGCTGCTGACCTTGAGTGAAGATTGCGCTGATGTCTAGATGTCGAGGGTCACCAGTTTAGGGGCAGCGATGTTGACTGCCACTAAGTGATGGTCGAGGGCGATGAGGGTTGAAGAATGAAAGATGTTGCTCGTGTCGAGAGTCGAGATCGAATGTGATCGGTGATCGGATCTGACCTCCTTTAATGGGCTACCTCTATTTATACCAGATGTGTACATAATTATGGAGGGTAGATACATCTTACTAAACCCTGTAGGTGGGTACCTACAATATCAATTAACTATACGCGCCACAGCCTAGCTCGTCAGACACAATGCGCGGGATTGTTGACAGTTCCTCGTGACGTCACGCGTAGAGACGTAGTTCCAATAGAGTTACACCAATCGATACTTATTGGCTAACACTACTTATCATCAGGTGGGTCGTCTGCAATGTCTGGGTGGATAGCTGGTGCATTAGGTGAGCCACTTACGTGCGTTTTAGGTTTTTGAGTCTGTGGTAGTCTCCGAAACATTTCCCTAAGCACAGTCCCACTTTGCATTGGCTGCACATATTTGTTACAAGCCGCTTCTTACCAATTGCAGAGCAGCGAGCGCAACGTCGCTTTTGCATCCTTCTACAGCCATCGTTACTTACTTTGTCTTTTAATTCGGTGTGCACAGGGGTGTGCGTACCGCCGTCTAGCCGGTGAACTGGGGCGACGAAGGCTGGCCGCTGTGCAATTGGTTTCGGCAATGCTCGTGTTTTATGCTTTCGCACCAGACTATCCGCAACCGCATACCGGAACTGACGGTGAGTTAATATGCGCTCATCCCGATTACTCCGTGCATTGCATGTTAGTAAAATGTAGGTATTCAGGAGCGAGGTGTTCAATAAACGCCTGAATACCTTGAGGTACCACTTAGTGGCCCGCTTCCTCTCCATCAAGTACATGGAGAGGCGTTGATCTTTCAGATCCACGCCTCCCATGTAAGAGTTGTAGTCGCGGACCACTACTGGTTTAGTAATAGCCTGACCAGCACGATGTCCGCGGTATGTTTCGTCAGTGTGGTATGTGGAAATCATGGTGACGAGTCTCACGTCTTTCCACGATACCACACTGACGTCTGTGCAGTGCCGGGAGACGATCTGCCCACGAGGCATCCGGCGCTCGTCAAGAGAACGAATGTCCTCGGGGACATTCGCATTACGTCGGCTTAACGTACCGATGACGTCGGTATTGCGCGCCTTTAAATATCTAGTAAGGGACAACTGGTTGTACCAGTTGTCCATTACTAAAGTGTGTCCGACATCGAGGAAACCTTCCATGAGTTTCAACACAACCTTAGCGGTTGAATTTTGAAACCCATGGATGGTTTCCTCTAATACACTCGAGTTTTTTCCGGCATATATCAGCGTGTGGAGCAAATATCCCGTGTCGCCCTCGCACAACTCAAAAGTTTTGATGCCAAATCTCGCCGCTTTAGTTCTTATGCATTGCGCCCAACTAAGTCGCCCTTTCCACAAAAGGAGCGACTCGTCCAGACTCAAGTACTTCTTTGGAACATACAGCTCCTTAAATTTATTATTGCAGTGCTCAATAATTTTTGCAATTTTATGTAGCTTTTTTTCATTTGGTGGCATAGTGGGCATTATTTCGTTATTATCGACGAAATGAAGGAATTTCAATATGACTAGAAAGCGGTCTCGACTCATGAGTCTCTTGAACGCTGGCATTTCTAGAGTGCCAGTAGTCCAGTACTCATCGAGTCGAGCCCGGTAATCTAAAGACATGTATATTAGCACCGCAAAAAACGTATACATTTCGTTCAGATCTACCTCTCTCCAGTCATTTAAACGTGAATATGCCGAAATACCTTCGTCTTGTTCACTTAGGTTGGCGATGGTCTGCCATGCATACAAATTCGTCTCTCTTACAATCCGCTGCATAATATCTTCATTCCATACTGCCGAAAACAGTTCATACGGGCAAGTGGAACCTATTGTAGGCCCTGGTTGCCGCAAATAGATTTCAGCCTGTCCTTGAAACAGGCCGAAATCACTTTGCCATTTAAATTCTTGCCCATGAACTATTTCCGGGTTCACATTCAGCCTTTCCTCACTTATTCCCGCATTCTGTCCTCCCTCAGTTTCGCCCTCATTCATCCTTTCCACATTGACGATCACGCCCTCATTCATACTTTCTTCGGTTACACCCACATTCTCTGCCTCGACCTCTTCCACATTCTCTCTTTCCTCATCCTCGCTTCCCTCATCAACAATCTCAACCTGAAGCTGAGGAGGTGCAGGTTGGGAGGTTGATTTGGGCTCATCCAAAATATCTTCCAGGCAATCAAATCGATCTCTCTCTCTCTCTCGCATTCTTTGAAGTATGCCTAACTGAGCCTCTTGAGGCCGGCTTTCAGACCATAGTTCCGCGTTGGGACAGGAAGTCGCGTCTTCATCCCTTACAAAAGACAGATCTTCTTCCAACTCTTCTTCACTACCTGAGTCGGGAGCATTGAGTAGAGACTCAATGTCTCGATCAGGCAGGTTCCTTGGAGACGCCGGGGAAATTATTTTTCTTTTGTCTGGGGCGGGACCTTCATTGAGGGGACGAGGGCTGCTGCTAGCACGCAATGCCTATGTAAAAAAAGAAACTCCAGCCCATGCTCTTGCACAAACGCTCAGTCTAAGGTTTTGTTGCATCATGTAAGTAAAGACCTATTTCCGAATTTTAGCTTTATAATTTGAGTTACACGTTAATCAGGAGATTACACGTTTGCAACAAATACCTCAACCGTAAATTATGAAAACAGGTGTGATAGGTAGTGTGATAGTGACTCTATGGTCACACCTTGGAAACTAGCGACAAAATGTATGAAACAAACGTTTTGCTGCGCACACAGTCTAAGCTCGTGTAGGTGAGCTTGCCTACACTAATCTGTCATAGAGTAAAAAGTTTCACGCGTTTTAGAGCCATAAATCCAAAGTTATGGCGTTTAATTCAAACGCGCCTTCGCCATATCTCGTGGGATACGGCCGCAGACGACAGGATTCGCAAGCTTTCTCGACTAATAATAATCATATTTGGGTCAGTTAAGGGAAGCAACTTAATTATAAAAAAATGTATTTAAAAAGATATTCCTTTCAAGAGATTCCCATTCACTCGGAGACGAAATAACAACATTTTAAAGCGAATTCTCACAAATGCATCATTATTTTATTATCCAATTTAAATCATAGTTTTTTGGGTTCCACAATAGTTAATTTGAGAGGATAACTTATAAACACAATCATCTTTGCCAAACAAATTAATAATAGGTTTCCATCGGTCATTTCGAATTGTATGTGAATAAGAATTGCTTAGACAAATGCGGAATAATAGAAAGACCAAAGAAAATATGGATGGTACAGATGATATTGCAAGTAAATGCAGATACGTTGGATGACAGGGATAAATAGATGAACACATATTGCGCCCAAATAATTAGAAGAGCAAACAAAATTTATGACGATAAACTCCTTATTCTTTTGGCAAGGATGACTCCCAATAAACCTATCCTCTGAAATGAGCAATGTGACCCCATAAGAATGTAAAACGTGTACGGTGTGTGGTGTTGTGGGTGTGTTTGTAGAGGCGTGCGACGTACCTTCATCTTGTCGAAGAGCGCGCCCGTGGAGAGCAGGTTGTACCGCTTCTCGGGGTTGTTGGCGGCGTGGTGCCGAGCCCAGTACGTCTTGCCGGAGCCAGGCATGCCCACCATGAGGATCACCTGACGGGATAAATATACACTTTTGTGAGGATATATAAATAACATAATATATATGTATATATAATCTCAAGCCTTTTATCCCCGAGGGGGTAGGCAGAGGTACTCCATTACTGGATATACCCACATTTCACGAGATATATTGGACCCCTAACCGTGATAGGTGGTGAGCCCATCGCCGGACCGGGTCTATTTACACATGTCTCAGAACAAATTCTGAGACCTGCGGGTTTCCTCACGATGTTTTCCTTCACCGTCGAGCTAGTGATAAATATGTACGTTTTTGAAAAACTCATTGGTACATGCCAGGATTCGAACCCGAGCCTCACTGATTTTCGGCCGACTCTTTAACCGTTCGGGCTATCACTGTTTTTGTGAGGATGTTGTGATTAAATAGAGCTGCCCTAGAGTTTCTTGCTGGTTCTTCTCGGGGTACTGCATTAGGAACCAGAGAGTATGTAAGTTTTAAGTGTTATAGTTTCGGAGTACATATTACGTATTTTTCTTTATAACCAGTTTTTATATTTTCCCATGGGTATGAGATATATTTCTGCGGTAAAAAGTACCCTAGATGTTTACTCAGGTATGATTACACAAATTTCATCAAAATCTGTGAAGTAGTTTTTGCGTGAAGCGAACATAGACAGACAGACAAAAATTTGTGTTTTGATATCTACATCGATAAAAACGTACACTACCTCTGAAATTTTAAAAAAATATTTAAAATACAGACACAGTCTCGTTACAGTTTTATTATTATTTTTAGGGCACAATTCACACAGGGTTAGTCCCAAATTAGGCAGAGCCTGTACTATGGGTACTAAATAGCTCAGCCACGAAGCCAACAGACATTCATGCACACAAATGTTGACCCCAAGCGGGGATTGAACCCGCGACCTCCGTCTGAGAAGGCCCATCTATATTATTATTTAATTAATACACTAGCAGCTCTTGAGCTGATGCGTGTATATCACTGCATTTGTGTTCATTGTTTGAAGTGTTTGTCTAGTCTATTTTTAAAACAATTCACTGATGGGGCACTTATAACTGTTTCCGGGAGAGCATTCCATGTGTTGGTGACACGATGTGGTAAAAAGTGTGTTCTGGGGTTGCTTGCACATAGCGGTTTGGTCAGCTTCAATGAGTGCCCTCTTAACCGTTTGTTTGGATTTATTGTATACAGGCCCTTAATATTTTTTACATAGTAATGTCCGTTTAGTATCTTATAAGTTTCTATAAGATCTCCTCTTTTTAAAAGCTTTTATTTAACTTGCAATGTATGTATGTATGTAAGTATGTATGTAACTATGTATGTTTGGGTGGAATCTTGCAACTCAATTTTGAAGCAGATATCTTCAACCGATTGAGCTGAAATTTGGTATACTTATGTAAGTTCGGTGACAATGCAATATTATGGTACCACCGAGCTGATCTGATGATGGAGCCAGGAGGTAGACATTTCAACTCCTCAATGACTACTCGCAAACCCCTCGAGTTTGGGCTCGTATGATTCGTCTTGAGCAATACTTTGGTACTAGATGGTAACCAGGGTCTGATGATGGAGCTGGAAGATGGCAATAGGAACTCAGTAATTAAACAACATAACCCCATCGAGTTTGGGCTCGTATGATTTGTCTTTACGAGTACTTTGGTACTAGATGGTAACCAGGGTCTGATGATGGAGCTGGAAGATGGCCATAGGAACTCAGTAATTAAACGACAAACCCCATAGAGTTTGGGCTCGTATGATTCGTCTTTACGAGTACTTTTTGGTACTAGATGGTATCCAGGGTCTGATGATGGAGCTGGCAGATGGCTATGGGAACTAGGTAATTAAACGAGTCCCCATCGAGTTTGGGCTCGTAAGATTTGTCTTTACGAGTACTTTGGTACTAGATGGTAACAAGGGTCTGATGATGAAGCTGGAAGATGGCTATGGGAACTAGGTAATTAAACGACACAACCCCATCGAGTTCGGGCTCGTATGATTTGTCTTGACGAGTACTTTGGTACTAGATGGTAACCAGGGGAAGATAACCAATTGAGCTGAAATTTTGTATAATAACCATAATATAAGTATATAATGCATGGTTATCAATGTGACGTCATTCTAAATCCAACTAAAAAGTAAAAAATAAATTAAGAGTAAAAAATATTTTTAAAACAAGCTTTTATTTTAATGCGCTAAAAAGAATAAAATAAAGTTTTCCATTAAAACTTTGACTATCCTTAAACTTCATGACACAATTTACTATGTAATAAAAGCTTGTCGCGAGATTTAAGTACCTACTCATATTTAAGTAAAATAATTTTCCTTTCGGACTAAGTACTTAAATATAAGTTTATGAAAAAAATTAATTCAATCAGTTATAGTTACTAATATATTTACTATATGAGTACTTAAATCTCGCGACAAGCTTTTATTACATAGTAAATTGTGTAATGAAGTTTAAGGATAGTCAAAGTTTTAATGGAAAACTTTATTTTATTCTTTTTAGCGCATTAAAATAAAAGCTTGTTTTAAAAATATTTTTTACTCTTAATTTATTCTTCTCTGTTCCAGAGTCGTTAGGTTAAGTTCCTGTAAACGTTCTTCATAAGATTTATTTTTTAACGACACAACCATTTTTGTTGCTCTTCTTTGGGCCCTTTCCAAAACTTCTGTGTCTTTTTTGAAGTACGGAGACCATATTTGAAAAGCATATTCCAACAGAGGGAGTACATAAGTTTTATAGATTTGTATAAATAATTCTTTTGTGATGGTGTAGAACGCTTTCCTGATCATATACAACATGGAGTTCGCTTTTTTGGTTATATTTGTAATATGTACGTCCCATTTGAGGTTATGAGTCATGGTAATACCAAGATCTCTTTGTGATGTTACAGATTGAAGCGGTACATTATCAACTCTATAATTCAGTTCCGGATTCTTTCTTCCAATGTGTAAAACTGTGCACTTTGTCGAATTTAGTGAAATAAGCCAATCCTTTGTCCACTGTACAATGCGGTCCAAGTCCTGCTGTATAATGTTATGCGAGATAAGCGGATTTCCCATAATTTTAGTATCGTCTGCAAATATTGATAGATCCGATTGTATGACACTCTTCAAATCGGTTATAAAGATGCCAAATAAAATGTATAATATGTTCGTATAGATAGATTCGGGTGGCAAGTAATGCACCGACCTCGCATTGTTGCAGCGAGTCGGGCCTCCGTGGGCCTTCGAGCGTGAGCGCGTCGGCCAGCAGGCTGTAGCCGGGCACCAGGCACGCCTCGGCGCCGTCCAGCTCCTCCTCCGCCGTGTACCTGCACGCAGACACACCCATCGTCACACATTTGCCAAGGCCATAGACTTTGTTTTTTTTTTGGCAATAGTAGTGTCAATGACCAAGTGCCTAAGTAATTTCTCTAATTCAATATGCAAAAATAATGTAACAAATATTTTTTAACTAGCATCGCCCCGCGGTTTCATCTGCGCAGTTCCCGTTTCCGTGGGAACATGGGGATAAAATATAGCCTATGTGTTATTCTGATGTATAAGCTATGTAGTTGTAAAGTTTCATCAAAATCCGTTCAGTAGTTTTTGAAAGAGGAACAAATATCCATCCATACAAAGTTTCGCATCACTACATAGTATAAAACAAAGTTGCTTTCTCTGTCCCTATATCCCTTTGTATGCTTAAATCTTTAAAACTACGCAACGGATTTTGATGCGGTTTTTTTTAATAGATAGTGATTTAAGAGGAAGGTTTTAGTGTTCACATTGCACCCGTGCGATGCCGGGGTGGGTCGCTAGTTTATAATATTAGTAGGATAAACATAACATACAATGCTCAGTTAGAAGATTTTGCTCTTCATAAGCAAGTTGTAACATAATAAACGCAATGCCTGACATTAGTTGGTAGGTAAAAGCGGAATAGATTCTAACGGTTTGGCTATAGATTAGTCTTATGTAAATCAACCTTTTTTGTGATATTTAAGAATCAAACAAATTGATGTTCAGTTGAATCATCATTTTATTTATTTTATTTTTCATTTATTAGGGAAATCAACGGCGTACATCAATTGTATAGTTACAAAATATTATAGTAAAGTAAGTAAGGCTAATTACAGGTTTCCTCGTAATTATAAATAATATGTTTTTGTTTTGTTGTTTGTGCTTATTTTTATATAGTATCTAAGACAGTTTGAATAATAATGTGTTTATGAGTATGTTTGAGTGTGTAAGGTGTGTGTGTGTGTGTGTGCTTATGTTTGGTGGATTCGCCAACCCGCCTTCGAGCTCAGCCCTACGATAAAGTATCTTGGGATCGGTACGGTTGGCCACTGAGCACGAAGGACGGTTCCATTGGTAGTAGTATACGTACCTATGCGTAGTAAGGTACGCGAGATTACGATTTAGTTTCGTTATTTTTTATAAATTTGCTTCCTGAAGTTTGATTTAGAAGAATTGAAAGGATCTAGGTTTTGAAACTTGTTATTATATGCTCGGGTGACGCGCGGTAAAAGAGAATTTTGAGCATAATTAGTGCGATGAAAAGGAACTAGGAAAAGTTTTGTTTGTCGAGTGCGTCGTATGGGTGTATTAAATCCAATCTCGCTTAGTAAAGTGGGACAATCTAGTTTTCCTCTTAGAACGTCGTAGAGTATCATCATATCCTGGGTCATTCTACGCTGTTCAAGGGTGTACATCTTGTGATGATTACAGCTATCTTCGTAGGTACTTGTATAGGAACGAGCTCTAAAATTGAGATATTTCAAGAGTTTACGCTGTATAAATTCTACATTTTGAGAGTGCGTAATATACTGGGGGCTCCATATACAACTAGCATATTCGAGGATACTCCTAACATAGGCGTTATAAATAAGTTTAATACAAGAGGTATCATTAATCAGTTTACAAGACCTCATGATAAAGCCAAGGCTTCTGTAAGCTTTACTGGTAATTATGTCCACATGTTCCGAAAATGATAGTTTAGAATCTAGGTAAATTCCTAAATCACGAACAAGTTTATATCTTTGTAGTGGGGTATTTTGAAGTATGTAGGGGAATTCAATAGCTTTATTTTTACGACTGAAAGTGATTAACTGACATTTATCCACGTTAACCTTGATTCTATTTCTAAAGTAATACTCAGACAAACGATCTAGATCATCTTGAAGTTTATGACTATCCAGTTCATTAGATATGTCGAAGAATATTTTGGTGTCATCCGCATACATCAAAAATTTCGAATGATGGAAACATGTGTAGATGTCATATAAGTATATATTATAAAATAGCGGTCCCAAGTGGGAACCTTGTGGTACACCAGAAGGTATTTTTACGAAATTAGAGCGAAATCCACCGATAACTACAGCCTGAGAGCGGTTTGTGAGGTAAGATTTCACCCATCTGAGTAAATCCCCACGTATTCCTAGATGTTGAAGTTTTTGCAAAAGGATGATGTGGTCCACACGATCGAAAGCTTTTTCAAAGTCAGTATAGACCACATCAACCTGTTTACCGACATCCATGCATTTGTATAGATAGTTAGTGAAGACCCCAAGATTAGTTGCAGTGGAACGCCCTTGCAAGAAGCCGTGTTGTTCAGCAGGTATCTCGTTGTGGACAGTAACATAGAAGGTTTTGTATACCAGTTTCTCAAAAAGTTTGCTAAATACATTCAGAATTGAGATTGGTCTGTAGTTCTCAACTTGAAGTTTAGATTCTTTTTTATGGATGGGAACAATGTGGGCTTCCTTCCATAAGCTAGGAAATACACCTTCTCTAAGGGATCTATTAGGGTCAATGTATACGCTTTTACAATAAGATTCCCATTGAATTACAAAATTTGCCTCTTGACAAATTTAAAATAATAGTTAAGCAAAAATTACATAAAAAAGGCTACTATAAAATTACAGACTACTTAGTAGACCAACATGCATGGGATTAACCGACTCGACGCTATGTAAGGCTATTAATTATAATTATTATTGTAAACGATATTTATTAGTAAGACATGAGATTAAAAAGAGCTGCCCTTGAGTTTCTTGCTGGCTCTTCTCGGGGTACTGCATTCGGAACCAGCAGCTCGTCGGTGGAGATGGGCTGCTGTTTGCATTTAGCCAATCTTCATGGACGAGTTTAGAGTGCCTTGTTATTATAAAATATTGACGTTTCTAAGTGTATATTTTAATACCAATAGAAAATAAACGATTTTTGATTTTGATTTTGATTTTTTTTCTATTATAGATAATGCTAAGTGGTAAGGCTAATACAGACGAGCAAGAGGAAATAAAAGATGGAGGTAAGCTATCGCTCCCTGCACCCTTGCTGTTATCAAGGTCCCGAAGACCTTTTAGAACAATATCCGTGCTTAAAAAGAGAGAATGAACATTAGAGGTGGCCCCGTGACATGGCGCTAGTGATGTTTCAGGGTATTCATGAGCATGAGGTATGAATACGCTATGAAAGAAATCGTTGAATGCTGCACATATTTCAGAACCTGTTGTAATTGTATTGGTTTTATACATTACTTGTTTTGGGTAGGAAATAGTATTTCGTTTTGATTTTATGAACGACCAAAAATGTTTGGTGTCTTTTTTAATATTTTTTGTGCAAATAGTTATGTAATTTGTGAGACACTCCTTGTGAACACGTGCTTGTCGTGCCCTTAATAATGAGAATTCATTGTAATCTAATTTGTTGTTAAATCGTTTCCAACGAGCGTGTGCTTTAGATTTTTCTCGTATTATTTTAATAAGAGCTTTACTGTACCACTTGGGGAAGGAATTCCGTTTATTTGTGATAATTTTTGGTACAAATTTGTCGCGAGCAATATATAAATGATCATACAATAAAGACACAGCATCGTCCACGGTACCTTTATTAAGTATATCTGTCCAAGGAACGCTTTCAAGATATTTAATTAGTTCGATGTGGTCACTTTTGTTATATTTATATTTAATTATTGTTGTGGGGCGCAGTGCGTCCACTGTAATATCTAGTGCATTAACAGTAAATGATGGGTGAAAAGTGTCCTCAGGAAGAAGCGGGTTGTGGGGCGGTGCAATTTCCAGTGGAAAATTACTAAAAGCTAAGTCAAGAGTATTGCCACAAGAATTAGTCAGAAAGTTGTACTGGGTAAAGCCTAGTGTGGTCAGTTCATTTGTAAGAGTGTGACCTGCGTTTTGTATTTCGACAGAACCACGTTTATGATGTATAGGGCTTAAACTGTTCCATTCTATGTGGCGTAGATTAAAGTCACCCAGTAAAAGGAAGAGGTCATAGGAATTAACAGTTGCGTTTTCGGTTACGATTGAAACAAAGTCGCAAATGCTATTAGCTTGTGATCTATTTTCAGGTATGTAAATACAGGCTATATGCAGATTATTGTGTGAGTGGATACGCTGCGCAGGAATTGTCACCCAGATCAATTCGGTAGGGGGGCACGAGAAATCGTCACGCACATAAGCACCTAGTGTCCGGTCCACACATATTAATACCCCCCCGCCAGTTTTCTTACCCGACAAGTCTAGGCACCGGTCAAAACGAAAGATGTCATAGCGAGGATCGCAAAATTCCGAGTCGAAAACGCCGTCATGGAGCCACGTCTCCGTTAAGGCTATAATGTTGTAGTGGTTGTTTAGTATACCGCTATATAGTTCGTTACATTTAGTTCTAAGCCCGCGTACATTTTGATAGTACATTTGTAAGCTAGTCATTTTTAAACAGGAGAGTAATCGAGACGTATAAAATAATAGTAATAACTATATTACAATACGAAGGATAAGTCAAGGAATACCGATCTATTATTTTTATTTGAATGACATTCCATATAATGTGCGAGCAACATAGCAGAGGTAGTAAAATAAACATTTTATGAACCGTCTGGTAATAATACCTGCGACGTATTATTGATATTGTAAATGGGTAGGATACACGAGCGCATCGGTTAGACAAGAAGGTCACGCATCCATTCTTAAAATAATTCGGTGTTGAAAATAATGATAATCTGAGGCTTAAGGGACAACCGGTTACAACATTCATGTAATATGTGGGGAGCGTATTAATTATTATAGTTGTAGTGAGGCTACTGTAATAATATCTAAAAGTGAGAATTAGAAAAAAATGCAATGGTTTCTCGGTTGATAGTACAGTATATCGACGAGCGGACATAGCGCGATCGAGATATAATGCGGATGGAGGACTATGAAACGGCACGCGTACGAAATGTTGGCTGTGTGTGTGATTTGTTCCGTGTGTGTATTTGTTTTGATTTTTTGAGCAGTTGCTGTTGTTGATTGAGCTTAAAAGAGGGTGTATGTGAAAACTGTTAATGTAGGAGTAAATATGAGTGTATCTTAATGCGAACAACAATAGTAATAATATATACTTAAGTCTAATGAATAATATACTTAAATCTAGTGAAGTTTGTTCAAATCTTCTTCGGAGTTTATGATGATGAGTGGAGATTTGTCGTTTCGGCGTACGTAAATCCGGCAGTTTTTTACCCAGACATATTGGAACATCTTCTCCGCCGCAACTGATTTGCATTTTTTCAGTAGGGCTTTGTTGATAATCGTTAAATGTTCATTTATGTACAACGGAGATGGGTGACCACTGATGTGTAAGTCCTTAGTGGAGATGCCTCTGGTCTTTCTGATGCCGGCTAGTATATTATCTTTATCCAAGCGTCGTTTTAATTTCGCCACAATCACCCTCGGACGACCAGGTACTGGTTTACGTGGTTTGATTCGATGTGCATAGTCTATATCCAGTTCTGTGATTGCGACCCCTGCGTGCTTAGCGATATTTATTAGAATGGTAATAAGATTCTCAGAAGTGGATTCGGGTAGTCCTGTTATTTCAAGATTTAAGGATCGCTCGCGCTGTTGTTGATTGTTGAGATCAGTCTGCATAATGTTAAATGATTTTTTCAGTTCCAAAATTTCAGACTGTAAGATTTTATTCTGTTTTAATTGATCTTCATTTTGTGTGATTCTTTTCTGTAATTTATCAACTCGATCAGATGTGAATTCCATACTGGTTTGCATTGCCGAGATAGTAGCGGAGGTTTCTTGTTGTGTAGTATACATTGCCTGCAGTGAATTTTTCAACTCCGCGTACTCAGTATGCAGTGCGGTCAGGTCCGTCTTTATGTCATTTGAGGTAGCAGATAATTTATTCAACTCCGGCATAACAGTATCCCTGATCTTGTTGCCGATATCATTTATGGACTGATCTATATTGGCTTTGAGACTTTCCATGGATGAGTTCATTCGTCCCATAAAGGTGTTTAAAATTTTCTCAATATCCACATCTCCCTCAGGTTGTTTACGTTTGCGACTACCTTTATTAACGTAGTCAGGGGCAGAGCCTTCCTCATCGTGACATAAAGTCGTTAAGTTTGGTTGTGAGGATACCTTTGGGGGGCTGCGATGGACCGTAGACATCGTGGAGATTAGCGATAGTGTCGTATTCGCTTGATTGTAGGTTGGTACCGGTATTGCTCTGCCGATGCCGGGCCGGTTTTGGTGCGAGGAAGAGGGATAGCAAAAGGGCGCAATGTACGTCCAGCACGTATGTGCGATAAAGACAGCAATTATTGCCTTTAAAAATATCACACACTACTAAATTAGCACTTATCACTTCACAGTAAGGTTATTAATTGAAAAAGTTACTGATATGCAATATTATAATTTACGAGCACAGGTGACACGTCCACTCTCGATGCGGTGCGGTGCTATCCTCCATCCATTGTTGTAAAAATATTTTAAATACATTTATTACAGTATTTTCTATTGTATTATACCTGAAAATTAATTGATAAGTATGAAGGTTTGCATATGTTATGTTACATGTTGTAGGCTTTCGATGTTACCTTTTCACTGCCAAGCTGGTGGACCGATCTTGCTGAAATTTTAACATGACGGCGTTTACCTCTTGGGGATGGACATAGCCTATATTTCACCACGGAAAAAATACACTGCCCAAAGTTCACGCGGACGGAGCTGCGAGCAACAGCTTATATTCATATAATCCCTGTGGCTGCGGACGTTATGATTCGGCCTCTCCGTTGTCACATCCCTATGGCGGAGCGGAAAAACACCGTGGGGTTTTAATAACCGCAATTAAAATAACGGCGCCATCCCTCGGCAGGAGTCCGGAATAACTAAGGAGTGGTGTGTGTATCCGATGCAGGATTTCCCCACGTAAAAAAAAGAGATTTGCGGGGATTTCGGAAAAGCCGATTGTCTCTTTTACCTGTCATATCCGAAGTTGACCCGATAGCACATGTTCTTGGTGAGCACGTGCGGGAATAGCGGCTGCCCGTCCAGGGAGTCCTTCTCGAACTCGAACGCCGAGCCCATCTCCACGCCGTTTATCGTGTACGAGATCTTGCACGGGTTTGATTCCAGGTCCTGCACGAAAGTTAGATAAATTAACATATGTATAAAAAATTATCATGCCTTTATCCGCGAAGGGTTTTATTTTCTAAATTCTTATAAATTCTGGGATCTGCTGGTTTGCTCACAATGTTTTCCTTCACCGACGAGCTAGCGATAAATAAGTAAGCAGGTTTTAGAAAAACTAATTGATACATTGAGCAGTGATAGCCCAGCGGTAGAGCCTGCCTCTCATGCTTGAGGTTTCGGCTTCGAATTCTAGCATGTACCAACCAGTTTTTCAAAAACTTACCTTTGTATTTATCACTAGCTCGACGGTGAAGGAAAACATAGTAAAGAAACCCTCAGGTCCCAGAATTAATTCTGAGGCATGTGATACAGACCCGGTCCGGCGATGGGCTCACCACCTATCACATTTAGGGGTTCAAAGATCATACTGGTGAAATTTGGGTATTTCCTGAAATGGAATACCTCGCCCTCCCCCCTTTGGGGATAAAAGGCGGAAGGCAATCTTTTATTTTGTTTGAAACTTTCATTCACCAGGCCTCGAACCCGAATCGAAGGAATAGTCTACCCAAAATGGTCATGTGTAACAGCACTAACCAAGTAGACTCCGACGACGTCCTTCTCGTTGAGCTGCTGGCCGTACTCCTTGTACTCGCCGTTGTGGAGGGCGCGGCCTGTGCTCTCGAAGCCCCAGCTGCGCTCGCCCTCGCCTACACCATCATTATATATTACTAGTTTACGTTCCCGTGGGAATACGGGAATACAATATAGCCTATGTTACTCAGGGATCTAGATTTCCATTGGTGAGAAGAATTTTTAAAATCGATCCAATATTTTTTGAGTCTATTTGTAACAAACATACAAATCTTTCCTCTTTATAATATCAGTATAGAAGTATAGATGACACTTAATCATAATCAGATAGCCTCTTTCAAAGCATCCACTTATTAATTTGTTTGAAATACAGGACCATATTACTAAGCCTTTGCTGACAGAGGGCTATCTCATGAACCGTAATAGGTAGACAGTTGAAATTTCATAGAATATATAGAATAATATGTATTTCTATTGCCAACAAAGAATAATAAAAATTAAATTCAATGTACCCATACAAGAAAGGAAAAAATCTTTTTGGCCTTTTTTTTATTGTACGGAACCCTAAGAAAGAAAGAAATTTTTTAATCGACATAACAAAAACAAAAAACAGAAATTAAAGTAACACATACAAAATATTTTATGCGGAAAGGGCCACAGCCCAGCATAATGCCATAGCCTGTGCTGAGACGATGATTTTCAGCTGCAGCCGTTAGTGAGGCCCTACGTATCCGGATTTTTTAATACCTCATCGAAGTCTAGGCATTTATTAAATGGCGTCCTTACCGAGGTGGAGCGAGGAGTCGGACGTGGACCAGCCCATCCTTAGGCCGGAAGCGACCGCCTCCTTCTCCTGGGCTTCCGTCGTCGTCAGCACCGAGCCCACACGGACCTAAGTGAACAATTTCAACTTAAATTGGCACTATACATGCATACATAATCTCACGCAGTGCCCGATTAGGGTGAATGGATGTCCTAAGCAATCTTCCCCCCTATCCTTAAGTGAACTAAGTACAAATAATTAATTTAAAAAAAATGTGAATACTGTTTGAAGTGAGGTCATGAATGCGACCGAACTGAACGTCAACGACAATATAAAAATTTTTGTGTGCTCGTTTTTTTTCTCGGTCGTCTCTGGTGCCCCCCTAGACGGGATGCCCTAAGCAATTGCTTAAATAGCTTATAGGCTGATCACACGCCTATTTCCTATTGGGATAGGCAGAGACAATAGACTGATACTTGCTTCAACAGATCGCTCGTGCTTTAGCCACATCAAACGATTCATGCGTGATCGTTCTTTAAGGTACTCTTCACCTTTAATTAGCCAAGCGATTTTTTTTATAGTAATTCTAAAACTATTTTGAGATTTTTCAATTAGAAGCCTTATTTTCATTTTTTAATGAAAAAGTTAAGGATTGTCCCAAAATATGCAAAAATTACAATTTATTGTAATGACGTCATCTTGTCACAAGCAAGTTCATATCATAATAATCTTCGGCAACGTCAACGGCAAAATGACCCCCTTGGATCCTTAGAATTGTGGGACTAGATGTCGTCATAACACAAAAACTTTAAACGAGGCCAATAGTAATCTAAAATTAGTAGATTGTGTCATAAGCATAAGGGAGCAAAACGATATTTTTACGGCGAGGGCGTTTCTTTAAATCACGAACATAGTGAATGTTTCTAGGATGGAATCCCGAACGTAGTGAGGGATTCTAATGTAGAATCATGAACGAAGTGAGGGGTTTAAAGTACGTAACCCAAGGTAAAAATAATTTTGCGACCGAATGATACACTCTGCTTTTCATACCTCTCTATGAGAAAAAAATATTGATGGCATTGTTTGCTTCTTTTTTCAATATTTTCCGGTGTTTAACTATCACTGCTACTTGAATTCAGTTTAAAATATAAAAGACACAAACAATTTGATGTTGGAATTTAAAAATTTGGCGTAAAATAAAATGTAAATTGTGAAAAATAACTACGAGAGCGCGCGCATTGCCACAGCAATTTTTCTGACAGTGTGGCACGACCATCGAACGCTATTCAGCCTTGTCAACCTAATGCGGCGAAAAATGGAACTAATGTTTTGTTATAGTACTTAAGCTACAGTGGCGCCAACCTAAAATGCAAACTTATTTTGCTAATCTCTTTGGCTAAGAATGTTGACGAATATTTTTAATTCTAAATTCAAAACACTTTTATTCGCACTTATAAAAACCCTATCAGAAAAGACTTACTTTGCTCCCTTTTTTTGAGGACCAAAACGTCACTTTTCGAATAGAAGGTATGAAAAACTAATGAGGCGTTTTTTAAAAAAGAAAAACTAGTTCATTCACTAAAGATAGATGGCGATGTCCACATACCACTAACCTGTCATCGAATGATGGCTTTTTTTTTGTTCAGAAAATGCAAGGGTCGTGAAAATATACAGCTATTAGTGCTGACAGACGTGTGTAAACCGTTGCTGTAGAGTATGGAGATATTCGTTTCTCCATCTCGACCAAAAATGTTGAGACATCTTTTGAATTTGCTGATATCGAGATAAACGATTATCTTATCTGAGGACGTTAAGGTTTATCTCAATATCAGCAAATTCAAAAGATGTCTCAACATTTTTGGTCGAGATGGAGAAACGAATATCTCCATACTCTACAGCAACGGTTTAAATGGACTTCGGTAACGGAACCTCCTAAGCTAGATGATCTAGTCTTAATTAAAGAAGACAATATGTCTCCTCTTCAATGGAAACGCGGTCGGTAAGTAAAATTGTTGCCCGGTAAGGACGGGATCGTTCGGGTCGCGGAAGTTAAAACTCAGAATGGTGTCCTTATTCGGCCCATTTCTAAATTATGTCGATTACCTTTAGTTTGTTAGTAACCGAGACGGGTCTCGGTTAGGCGGCGGGATGTTCAGGCATTGTTCGGTTTTCTGATATGAGGGTAGTCTACAATATTCCGCGACGGAGCCCTCCTCGCCGGTGCGGCCAGATCGCTCTCGGCACGGCTTGCGCACACCACGCAAATTCGCGGCGGACAATTTTTTTGGATCTTTATGAACATTTGGTGATCTATTTTTGTGAATATTTGTGTACAATACAGCTGGCCAGCGGACTCTTTAATTGCTGTGATTATTTGCAATTTTCAACGAACGCGAGGCGTTCCGGAGTTAAAGCAAAGTCAAGGTGAGTGGATTACTCTTTATTGGTCGGCCGACAATCAAATCTCAGAAAACAATTGATAAAAAAGATATCCTAAAAACACTTTGTAGCGACTGCTGATCATGCATTTCAGGGCCTCCGCGCCCGAGTTCGCCAGTCGTCCCGCCACGCCCCGATAGGCTAGTTGGCTTAACATTAAAGATTCTAATTCGTCACTGAACCTGCATTTTATCTTGACCTCGATACCTACCCCCGTACCACCGATAGGTAGGTATTTACGGTAAACTGGTGACCCCTGACATTTGAAGACGAAAAATTTGAGTGAAATTTGGAGTGAAAAATAATAGACTAATCAAGTGAAAAATTAAACCGGACAGTGAAAATAGTGACGTGACGTGGCGAGTTTGACGACTCCGGAAAAGTTTGTTGCTCCGCATTCTTTTTCGTTAGAAACAATGAATCCTGAAAATGTATTTACGGTGTCGGTTGGAGCAAGGATAGCTGAGTTCTGGGTAGATCAGCCCAGGGCCTGGTTTGTACATGCTGAGTCGACGATTAACCAACAGAAAACGTCAGACGAAGCTAAATATAATATTGTTTTATCGAAATTGGGAAAGGACACCATCACTCAAATTACTTCTCTAATAATGAGCCCGCCAGCAGCAAATAAATATGAGACACTAAAGGCAAAACTGATTGAAATTTACGAGGAATCTGAAAACAGGCAGATACAAAAATTGATAAGTGAAATGGAACTGGGTGAGCAGAAACCCTCACAGCTTCTGCGAAAGATGCAGGACCTGGCACGTGATAAGGTCCCAGACAAAACACTTAGAGTGTTATGGCAAGGTCATTTGCCGGCCACTGTACGTACTGTGCTCGCAGTGGTTAAAGATGACGATTTTAAAAATCTGTCGGAGATAGCAGACCAGATATGGGAAACTCAGAAGTCTGGAGCAGTGAACGAAGTAGCGTCAGCGAAGCCGAGTACATCATCCAGCAGCGAGATAGCGATGGTGGTAGCTGAAATCGCAAAATTAAACGTTAAGATCGCCGATATGCAGAGGTCAAGGTCTCAATTCAGAGGACGAGGCCGTGGAGGCAGAGGGCGGTGGCGCAGCAGGTCTCGCAGTGCAGCCACGCCTTCCAGCCCAAATTGGCTCTGTAAGTACCATTACCGTTTCCGGGAGAGATCCACGCGATGCGAAGATCCCTGCAATTGGAAGAAAGAGGGAAACTAAGCAAGGCGCAGACTGAGGCGGAAGTTTGTGCCATTCTCCCATCTTCCCGCCTGAATGTCCTGGATCGTAGTAGTGGTTACAATTTTTTGGTGGACACTGGAGCGAACGTCTCGATTTTACCTAAACCAAATAAAGCTTATGTGAAAGAAAGTGATGATTATTTATTTACTTTACGCTGCTAATGGTACACCAATTAAAACTTATGGACTAAAGACACTTGTGATGAATTTGGGGTTGCGCAGATCTTTCCGGTGGACTTTTATAATAGCCGATGTGCGCCAACCTATACTGGGTGCCGATTTTCTCAGTCATTTCGGACTATTAGTGGACTTGAGAACTAAAAAACTTATAGACCAAGTGACAAATTTGTGCGTAGTAGCGTCGATAGTGAATTGTGATGAACCCAGCGTAAAAACTGTGGACTCCAGTCATCCCTTTTACGATTTATTACAACAATTTCCTGAGGTGACAAAACCAGTATCTTTCAAGGAACCCTCAAAACATGCCGTGGTACATCACATCGAGACCCAGGGACCCCCGGTGCATGCCCGCGCCAGACAGCTGCCGCCAGACCGTTATAAAAAGGTAAAAGAGGAATTTCGTATTATGCAGGAAATGGGCATATGCAGACCGTCAAAAAGTGAGTGGGCGAGTCCTTTACATGTAGTGCCAAAAAAGAATGGCGAAATTAGACCCTGTGGCGATTATCGCCAACTTAACGCCATAACAAAGCCAGACCGATATCCTATTCCAAGGATACAAGATTTTACTTACCTACTGGCTGGTAAACAGATATTTTCCCGTTGTGACGTCAATAGGGCTTACCATTGCATTCCTGTAAAAGATGAGGATATAGAAAAAACTGCCATAATCACACCTTTTGGCCTTTTTGAGTTCCCAAGGATGACTTTTGGACTTAAGAACGCTGCCCAAACATTCCAAAGGTTTATGCAACATTCCGTCCTTCAAGGGCTAGATTTTGTCGCCTGTTATATTGATGACGTCATTGTGGCAAGTAACAGTATAGAGGAACATAGGGAACACCTACGGCAGTTATTTGAAAGGTTAGACAAGTTTGGAATCACCCTAAATCTCTCGAAATGTTGTTTTGGACAGACAAAAATAGAGTTTCTCGGTTACGAAGTCTCCATAAATGGACTAAAACCCCTACCAGAAAAAGTCCAGGCAATAGTCCAGTATAAAAAGCCAGAAACAGTAGAACAGCTTAGGAGATTTCTAGGAATGGTAAATTTTTATCGCAATCATATTCCCAACGCTGTGAAGTATCAGGCAGTACTTGATTCCTATTTACATAATACAAAGAAAAGAGACAAAACACCTATTGTGTGGTCTGAGGTTGCGGACAAAGCTTTCGAGAAATGTAAGTTGAGCCTAGAACAAGCGGTTACATTATCATACCCACACATAGATACACCCCTAGCACTTATGACCGACGCGTCCAATAATTGCGTAGGCGCCGTTCTGCAACAACTTATACCTAATACTAATAACTGGCAGCCGCTTGGGTATTATTCTAAGAAGCTGACGGAGGCTCAAATGAAATACTCTACATACGATCGTGAGTTACTAGCGATTTATCAAGCGGTAAAATACTTTCGCAATATGATTGAAGGTAGAGTTGTAACTGTCTATACTGATCACAGACCACTTATACATGCATTTTCCAAATTGAGTACAGATAAAGAAACTCCCAGACGCACCAGACACTTAACTTTCATAAGTGAATTTACGACAGATATCCGTTACATTTCTGGAACTGAAAATCAAGTAGCAGATGCATTTTCAAGGGTAGAGACAATAGAGTGCCCGACAGTATTAGATTACAAAAATTTGGCAGAGGTTCAGGCACAAGACGAGTACATAAAGAATCATTCGGAAGACGACAGTATTGTATTAGAACCATTTCAGACCGCATGGTCCAATATGCCTATATTTTGTGAGATAAGTAGAGGAAAAATCAGACCTTATCTGCCGGAACAGTTTCGTCGCATAGCATTCGATTCTATACACAACCTGAGTCATCCCAGCATTAGAATGACGGGAAGACTGATTCAGGATAAATTCTTTTGGCCAAAAATGAACCAAGATATAAATTTGTGGGCCAAAACTTGTATCAAATGCCAAAGAGCGAACATACACAGACATGTAGTGTCAGGCGTACAGGATTTCGAAGCATGTGGACGTTTCGAACACATACATATAGATATTGTGGGTCCTCTTCCTATCACAGCAGACGGCTATAGATATTGCCAGAGACCAGTTTAAATAAATAGACTGACAACGCCATACAAAATATCGTAACTCGAAATCTAATTATTTACTAGGACGCGAGATGTCGTTAGGTGTATCGAATGGAAAAATAAATAGAAACTACAACCACAATCTTCACCTCTAGCTTACTGCCACGCTGAGTGCGGCCAAACAAAACGTTAGATGGCGCTATATCCGATTTATTTTTTTATTATATGCTGGGCTGTAATTTTTGTAGGGTGCGATGTTGCCGATGTTACACAACTTCGTTTTTGGAGATTTGTGTGCTTTTTAAAAGTTATAAGCTTATAATTAACTTGCAATGTATGTAGGTATGTATGTATAAATGTTTGTTCGGGTGGAATCTTGCAACTCAATTTTGAAGCAGATATCTTCAACCGATTGAGCTGAAATTTGGTGTACTTATGTAAGTTGGGTGACAATGCAATATTATGGTACTTCCGAGCTGATCTGATGATGGAGCTGGAAGATGGCTATAGGAACTCCGTAATTAAACTACACAACCCCATCGAGTTTGAGCTCGTTTGATTCGTCTTGACAAGTACTTTGAAATTAGATGGTAATCAGAGTCTGATGATGGGAGCTGGAAGATGGCCATAGGAGGAACTCAGTAATTAAATGTCATATTCCCATCGAGTTTGAGCTCGTTTGATTCGTCTTGACAAGTACTCTGGTGCTAGATGGTAACCAGGGTCTGATGATGGAGCTGGAAGATGGCCATAGGAACTCGGTAACTAAACGACACAATCCCATCAAGTTTGGGCTCGTATGATTCGTCTTGATGAGTTCTTTGGTAAAAGATGGTAACCAAGAGGGTCTGATGATAGAGCTTGAAGATGGCAATAGGAACATAGTAATTAAACGTCATAACCCCATCGAGTTTGGGCTCGTTTGATTCGTCTTGACGAGTACTTTGGTACTAGATGGTAACCAAGGTCTGATGATGGAGCAAGAAGATGGCCACAGGAAATCAGTAATTAAACGACATAAACCCATCGAGTTTGGGCTTGGTTGATTCGTCTTGACGAGTACTTTGGTGCTAGATGGTAACCAACCAGGTCTGATGATGGAACTGAAAGATAACCAACTGAGCTAAAATTTTGTATACCTATACGTTTAGTTTGGATGAGAATGCAAGGTTAGCCATATGCTATTTTAAATCCAACTAAAAAGTAAATAATTAATTTAGAGTAAAAAATATTTTTTAAAACAAGCTTTTATTTTAATGCGCCAAAAAGAATAAAATAATCTATTCTTTTAAAACTTTTACTATATTAAACGTCATTACACAATTTATTACGTAATAAAAGCTTGTCGCTAGATTAAAGTAGGTAGGTACCCATACCCATATTTACTTAGTCAGAAAATTCAAAAAAATAATTCAATCAGTTATAATTATTTTGGTACAGCATATTATTTATATAAGCTGCAATGAGCTGCTCTTGTTTAATAAATTTTTGGTAAGCACTCAGAGGGTAAACAAAAAAATTCATTTTTTGCTGCATATAAAATTAGCAAAAATACATACCTACTTTACTTGTCTTGCGCAAAATGGGCGCATTCCTTACAAAGATTATTTAGGAAGGACTTCAGATTATGCAACTTCGATTTAGGGGAGGGGGAGGTGTAATCCCCCCCTACTCACTCCCAGAACGCGGAGACTAATAGTTTTGGAGAAATTAAAAAAAACAAAAAAGGGAGTTTATGTCATCATAACTTAGTTAGTATACAACCTTTCGTATTCTGCCTTATACAAGTGACTAGGGCCCAATTCGGTTTGTGCCCTAGTCACTCGGCTTGTGCGTTTTGGTCACAACAAAAACCTAAGCTAACCCACGTGTCACGCGCCTGCTCTTACTCCGCCCACTTTTAACGTACATTGCCGATTTTTCAACAAAAATGCAATCCAATTAGATATTATTATAGACCTGTTTTCTCGAAAATCTTTCTCTGAAATCTTGCTGACCAAGTAATTATTTTGCGGACTGAATGTTTATTATGCAAACTCATGTTATTGTAAGCTGCCTATTAGGGAATCCAATCCCGCATCAAAATGTCGATCCCGCAGGCCTGCGGGATTGAGGTCATCAATCCCGCGGATCCCGCGGCATTTGCGGGATTGAGATTTTTCTAAATATTCTTTTGTTTTGAGTAATTATTTAAAAATAATTGAAGTAAAGAGAGGGATTACTCGTGCGGGATCCTGCCATTTGCGGGATTGAAAAGAAAATAAATGAGCTCAGACGACGTTCTGATTAGTTTTAAGACCCAGTACATCATTAATAAGTGTTGTAGAAACTTTCCCATGGAGCTCGTGCGTGACGTTAGCATTTGAATGAAAAAAAAAATAGTTTTCTTACAAAAAATATATACTTTTTAATTTTATGTTGTGTGAATCCTGTTTCGGAACGGAACGTAAACCCCTCAAACCAAGAATCATAGACACAATTGATGAGATATTCCCCCACGGCACTGGAATACTTTATCATTACTTAATGTCTTCGAAAGTATTATTAAAAAAAACTGTTTTTTCATGCCTCTATACCTAACTAAAAAATATTTTCTATTGTCAATAAAAATCTAAAAGACAAAAGGTTGAAAGTTGTATTAAGTAGGTATATCGTTTCTTAAAAGAAACTGATATTTTTACCTTTGAAGCATAATTAAATTCAATTGTTGTTTAGTAATTAGTAATAACTCTACCTATTACCTAATAATAAATATATTAAAAATTTAAATTTATTTATCTTTTTTTCAATTATTTTTAAATGATTTCTCAAAACAAAAGAATATTTAGAAAAATCTCAATCCCGCAAATCCCGGATTGATGACCTTAATCCCGCAGGCCTGCGCGATCGCGATTTTGATGCGGGATTGGATTCCCTACATACATACATATGCTCACGTCTTTTATTTTTATTATTATGAATAAGTATAGTTATTATTAATTACTAATCAACAATTGAAATCAATTATGCTTTAAAGGTAAAAATAATCAGTTACTTTTATTTAAGAAACGATACACTTAATACAATTTTAAACCTTTTATCTTTTAGATTTGTATTGACAATTAAATATATTTAGTAGTTATAGAGGCATGAAAAAACAGTTTATAATTTTTAAAGTGTTTTCCGTTCAAATAGTTGTTAAATCAGGCTGTATTAAGTCTTAAAAGTAATTAGAACGTCGTCTGAGCTCTTTTTCTCAATCCCGCAAACGTGCGGGATCCCGCACGAGTAATCCCGCTTTTTTGATCCCGCAAAAAAGGTGCGGGATCCCGCAAATGCGGGATTGGATTCCCTACTGCCTATTAATGATTTAATTTTTTAAAATTATCAAAATTATTTGCGGAACCAGGATTGCTGCCTGTTTTTTTTATTGCATTCTAAATCTTTGTATGCCGACCAATAGTCCACTCGATAAAGAGTTGTAGAGTGCGTGGGCGGGGACCTAAGCGATTTCTTCAGTAAGTTGTTCAGGGTGCTTAGGGAGTTAACATACTCAAAGTCCCGGTGTCTAGGAGGTCCGCCGGAGTGGGGGGAGGGATTAAAGTTCCCACTTTTGAGTTTTTCGCTAATATCTTTAAAACGGTGTGTCGCGGTCGTAGAGAAAAAATATCTATATATAAAAGATTTTTAAAATCGGTGCAGTAGTTTTTGAGTTTATTCGTAAACAAACGTACAAAAATACAAATCTTTCCTCTTCATAATATTAGTATAGAAGTATAAATTAGTGGAGATATCTATGTGATAACTGATAAAAGACAAAAATAACTTAGCGCACGGATTTACATGAAATTTGGTAGGTAGATAGATTAGGACCTGGATTAACATAATATAGCCTACTTTTTATCCCGAAATAACGCGAACGAAGTAGCAGGCAACAGCTAGTGTTTAATAAAAGTTCTTTTTTCGAAAATTTTTACTCTTCCGGAACGTGTAGTTCGAAAACGGGTAGGAATTTGAAAAAAGTGTATAAGACAAAAATTGCAGAATATTTTATGAGCTTTATTTACGTAGAAGATATTTTTTTCTCTACGATACACCGTTTTAAAGATATTAGCGAAAAACTCAAAAGTGGGAACTTTAATCCCTCCCCCCACTCCGGCGGACCTCCTAGACGCCGCCGGGGATTTTAGTATGTTTACTCCCTAAGCACCCTGAACAACTTACTGAAGAAATTGCTTAGGTCCCCGCTAACGCATTCTACACCTACTGTTGGGTTATTTTATTGAGTGGACTACAAATGATTTAAATGCTGTTTTTTTGTGACTCACCAAATTTTATAATTGCTTAATATTTAATTACTTCTCATATTTATTTACAATGTCACAAATGTCAAAATAACAAAATTGAACCTTATGGACGCATTTACATCTTATTCAAATACACGTTTTTCGCAATTTTAGCAACGATGTAATAATGTCATGGATAAAAGTGACTTACAGACATCAAAATATGTAGTTGGATTTTACATGTTTGACATTACTCTCTATAATCAATGGTTTGTTTCTGTCCTGTTTCTTCCGTATTCTATAGAGAAGGATAGGCTAACTTAAAATTAGGAATTTTAGATGGTCTGCAGAATCGAGTCCAGTGTCTTCATTATTTTTCTGTAGCAACCACAACCCTCATTTTACGAGATAGTCTTTGGACCCCTAAACGTGATAGGTGCTGAGCCCATCAGCGGACCAGGTCTGTTTGCACTATCTCAGAATTAATTGTGGGACCTACGGGTTTCTTCACGATGTTTTCCTTGACCGTCGAACTTACATAAATTAAGTAGGTATATCAAATTTCAGCTCAATCGGTTGAAGATGTCTGCTTCAAAATTGAGTTGAAAGATTCCACCGAACATACATAGTTATATACATACAATATACATACATTGCAAATTTAATTAAATAAAAGTTTTTAATCAAAGTTTCTCTCCTAGAATGATTTTCTTTCAACCTCTGCTTTATTGGTTTAGATTTTGGTTGAAAAAGGTTTGTGTTAAGCGCTATCTAGTCGGAAAACGATTCGATACTTTGTACCTTGGCTACCTTTCATCCTATCTATAGCCACGCCATCTGTATATTCACGTCACTAAACATGAGGGTGGTGTTAATAATGTATGCGAATGATTTTTATTTAAATTTAAATGAATGAAGAATCTTGCATATGCTAAAAAAGAAAAATATATTTTTCCGAGGTTTTATTGAAGAAGTTATTTAAATTTCTTGGTTTTAATGGCTCTGGTGATATTATATATATTATGGAGTAGCGCCATCTGGATATTGTACAAATTTTGAGCTTTATTTGAGTTACGATTTGTTGTATGGGCATTGACAGTCTATTTATTTAAACTGGTCTCTGATATTGCGTAACAATTATAGATAGGCAGACTAAGTGGCCAGAGGCGTATCCAGTGAAGGATATCACAGCCGAGACCGTCGCTAAAGTATTTTTTGAGGGTTGGATAGCCCGTTTTAGATGTCCTGTAAAGCTGACCAGCGACCAGGGCAGACAATTCGAAAGTGCAATGTTCAGTGAGCTTTTAAGGATAATGGGTATCAGAAAAGCACGAACTACCCCTTACCATCCACAGTGCAACGGTGCGATAGAACGCTGGCACAGATCACTGAAGGTGGCATTGAAAGCCAGATTGACAGATTCAAAATCTTGGATAGAAGAACTACCAACAGCATTGTTAGGCCTAAGGGCCGCACTCAGAAGTGATACAGGAGTTAGTGCAGCCGAGATGACGTATGGGCACGTACTTAGACTGCCCAGCGATTTCTACGATTTGCGAGAGAAACCGTGTTGCGATGATAGTTCATATGTTGAAAAGTCGAGGCACACGATAAACCAGGTCAAGCCTGTGTCAGATAAAGCTCGCAACACACGAATGTTATTTGTGCATAAAGACTTAGCAACGTGTTCACATGTATTCTTACGTTACGATGGTGTGCGGAAACCACTGCAACCACCGTACGACGGACCATACAAAGTGTTAGAAAGAAGTGCTAAAGTGTTCAAAATAAAATTAGAAAATCGCGAACTCAATGTGTCAGTCGATCGATTAAAACCCGCATATTTGCTAAGTGAATCTAGTGACAATGAAAGTAGTTTAAATAAAGACAATAAGCAAACAAATCAACAGACAAAAAGTGTGGTGATAAAAGACAATAAAACAGTAGACAATCAGTTGGTTAAAAACCCAAAAGTGTCTAGAAGTGGTAGAGTAGTGAAATTACCAGTTCGTTTCCAGAACTGATAAATGACTCTAATCAAGAAGCTAAAGTCTAAGGAACATTCTAGCTAGTATATTAAGCAACTAAAAATCTAATATTATTAAATAAATATTAAATAGCAGATATTGTGTATTAAGTAAGCATATAAATAGGTAAAAACACAGAATAAGATTAATAATATCTTAAATAGGATTTGTAATAATATCTTAAAATTTAAATAAAAAAAAGTTTAAAAAAAAGTTAAATAAAATTACAAATAAATATAAAAAAATTATAACCTTAGAATAAGAGTAAAGTAAAGGATAAGATCAAAATGTTATATTGTGATTAGTGTGTAAGCGCCCTTATATTGTAGTGAGCATTGAAGGCAAGAGTGCCAAGTTGTGCAAAAATCGAGAGTACAAAGTACAAGTTATCGTTAGCAAAGCTTAGGTAGCGACATAGCTAAGTACGAATATAAAAATGTTGAATAATGAATAAGTTGTGAGTAATGAAACCAGGGCATAGTTTAATTAAAAAATATAGATACATATTGGACTCGATTCTACCAGCACGTCGCTTAAAATGCCTAAAACTAAATTTCTTAAATTTAAAATTAAATTTAGTGAGTCTTAAAAACAACTCTATTCCAGGAACATCACACTTAGTCAGTTTAGAAGGTATTTTAGCATGAATTAAATTGTTTAAATTGAATTGATCTTGTGTTGCTACATAAAAAATATATAATGGAAGGAATAAACGATATTAATAAAAACGTTAAAAATAATTAAATTTATAACTTGTTTGAAATAATTGTTTTTCATTTGTTAATTTTATAACAAATTCGTACATTTTAAAGCGTAATTTTATATAAAAAAAATCGGTTGTCTGTAAAGTCTGTTTACTGACGATAGTTGAACGTGACAACGTCATAAGAAAATACTGATGGAATGGATTGTGCCTCTTTGTCGCTCGTTGCGCGCTCTCGCTTGCACTGGAACGACGCATACGTCACACTTTTTCGGGAATGCCGCCGGCTCCATTAATTTATAAGACGTTGTCACGTCAAAAATACTTCTTATTTAACTTTTTTTCCGTTACGTTGCCCATGTCGATAATTGACGTCATGGGTTTTTTGGTCAAATTGCCCGTGTCAACTAGGAGGTGACATGGATTTTTTTGCCAAATTGCCCGTGTCAACTATAGATGACATGGGGCCTCTTTGATGGGTGGCCGTCTATTTTATTGAAATTTGCCTGTCTCTGTCTGTGTAGGGTCTATTTGCATATATCTATCTTGCTTCTCACCGAATTTATCTACCAAACGATACCAAAAAGTTGTTAGCCATGCCATGAAAAAAAACAAGAAAAAACGATTTGAAGTTGTCAAGTGGTTGTCAAGTGGTGTAAAATTTCGAGTGGGTGTGATCGTGAATAAATTTTCATAATTTTAATACTTCTGGTGAGTACATTTACGTGGTTTTTTGTTAATCTATACAGTTTAAAGTTTGGAATTTAAAATAAAAAACCCTATGTCATCGATTTCGTTTTTGAGATATGATCGTTGAAACACGCGTCATGCTCAAATCGCGCTAACTCTGTGTTTAGCGTATCATATTTCGACACTGTAGTTGAATAACAATAAACAAAACACTTTAATTTATAGCTTCATTCATACTAAACATAAAAAACATAACACTTGAGTCTTACAATAACAACTTGAGGCACGACGAATGTTTGTTTTGAAACCCGACCCGGCCGGCGGCAGGTATAAAAACTGACGGGGCAATACTCAAGTGGTTCGGGGATAAGCGTCGGGCGAACAAGGGTCTTTCGCAAAATAGCGTCGGGCCATCGAGCGGCTAAAGTGATAGTGTATTATGTGGCAAATGTCAAACGTAATAGTGTACCTACAGTGAAATAGGGATATTCGATAAAAACCGTAGGATGGACATTTTCGAGTTACCTCAAGAACTAGCCGCTTTAATCTTCAGTAAAAGTGTACTATCGTGAAATGACATTTCAATAAATTTTGATGAATCTGATTATATTTTTGTGCATAGACTCTGAGGCAGAGCTAAGCTGATGGCAAAATTGCCAATGCCTTAAGATAAAAATTGGAAGATTTCTCCCCAAAAAAGTTTTTTCAGTAATTATAGGGAGTGGGAGGGAGGGGCGGGGGCGGGGAGGAAATAATTTGAAGAAAAAACTGTTTGGAGAGTTTTGCGGTTTTTTATTTTTAAACAAAACTACAGATTCATAAAAATGTGTTTATTAAAACATAACTGCATAATTTACTCCAAAGCTCTGAACCTACCCCTCAGACATTTGCAATATGATGCTCCATTAAATATAGGACACCCTAAACATTTTTCTAAATTATCTTTCGGACCTATGCAATGGATCCGATGCGTTTCCTAGTCTTCTAAGATATATTTTTTCGGTCTCACTATGTTCTCTGGAAATAAAACTTGGAACCAAACCTAAGAGCCATCTTGAATGAATATATTTAGAATTGTAATACACAAACAAAAAAATACACACACCGGCACAATTAGCGGAACAGAAAAAAAAGGGAGTATTTACGCATTTTTGCGTGTTACTGGCCGGCTAAACAAGCTTTTTTTAAATTTGGGTTTTAATTTAAAAATGGAATACTAAGCGACTGCCCTTTTTTTCATTCTTTTGTTTTAATTTTCATTGATTCATTTTTTCCACCGCTTGTCCGTTTTTAGAAGGTTCGTGAATTCCATTTGAAAAGCTTTGAATTGCAGTTTTTGAGGCTTTTGAGTTTTTTCGCATATTGATAATTTACGAGCATCTAATTATGCCTGATTTAACGCCATCAGAAATCATTAGGGCAGATCAAATGAGGAGAAATGGTCAAACCTACAGATCGATTGCCAGAAGCCTTCGTCGATCGTTATCAACGATTTATCGTAGCATCCAACGATACAGATTGACGAATGCTCTAGTGAGAAGGAGAGGACAAGGCCGGAAAAGGTGTACTTCAAGGAGGGATGACCGTTTTCTCCAACTTCAAGTCCGACGGAACACGAGACTAACGGCGGTGCAGGCTCGAAATTTACTGGAAGAGGTACGAGCAGTAAGGATGAGTGAGCGGACAGTTCGTAGAAGATTCGAAGAAGTGGGTATAGGCTCGTATGTGCCCGCCAAAGCCCCAAAACTTGAGAGACATCATCGCACAAACCGTCTACACTTTGGTCGTGAACATCGTGATTGGGACTTCGACGACTGGGGACAGGTTCTTTTTACTGATGAATGCAGAGTTATGTTAAATCAAATTGATGGAAGGCAGCGAGTATGGAGACGCAAAGGAGAACGGTATATCCAGTCTAATTTTGAAAATACAGTTGCATATGGCGGCGGTTCAATTATGGTCTGGGGAGGAATATGTTTAGGAGCTCGTACGGAGTTAGTAGTGGTCGATGGCGGGAATCTGAATGCTGATCGGTATATCAGGGAGATTTTAGAAGAACATGTTGTGCCATTTGCCCCCTTTATTGGTAACAACTTCATTCTAATGCAGGATAATGCTCGGGCTCACAGTGCTCGCACAGTACAGACATACCTAAACCATGTTGGTATAACGGTGATGGAGTGGCCAGCACGGTCCCCCGATATGAACCCTATAGAACACGTCTGGGACTTGCTAAAGAGGAGTGTAAAGTCAAGAATGCCCCCTCCCAATAATCTCAACGAGTTGCGAAACGCATTACTTGAAGAATGGCAGAGGTTGCCCCAAGAAACCATTGATAACATCATCCGCAGCATGCCCAGACGGATGGAAACCCTCATCAGAGCACGAGGAGGAAACACTCGATATTGAACAGTCATTGAAATTGTTGTTAAACTTTGGAAAATCTTGAATTTTCTGCTGTTTCTCTATAATTAAAAATCGAAGAAAAATGCATTTTGTTTAATTTAATTTTTATTTTTATAAAATTTTAAGTATGGTGTTACAAATGAATGTCAAAACATGTTAATTTAATTGTTGTTTCATTTTAAATAATATATTGTTTAAAAATTACATTCATTGTTCTAAATTCCCTCTTTTTTCTCCTTTTTTTTTCTGTTCCGCTAATTGTGCCGGTGTGTGTATATCTTTTGACTGCACACTATACGGCGGCACCCACAACAAAATGTTCGTCCTGGCTCATTCTTTCTTCTAAACTTCCTTTGGATTTTGGATAGTTAGTTTTTTTCACCTCAACTTGCACATAAATCACTGTAATGGCCGATTTTAGTAGTAACCTAATTTTAGGGGACCTTTTTACTCGCCGCTAAATTTACGCAGTTTAGGCGTTTGACAAGTCTAAATTCTTTTTTTTCTGGTTAAAATGACACACAAGGAATAGCGTTTAAGCCGCTAAAGCTAAGTTGAGTTGACCGGCTAAATTTAGGATTTTTAGAAACGTGAAATTCAAATTTAATCATGTCATTTGAATTTGACAGATAGCGTAGAATAGCAAAATCGATTTTAAGAGGTTTAGCAATATTAGGAGCTTTAGGTGGTCAGCCAGAATCGAGTCCATTATAAGTGCAAATTAGCATGTTTCGTAATTAATCATTAGGATAAATGATGGTTGTCGCTGCTTTAGATTGCCAATTTAATGTGTTCAGTCTCAGAGGCAACATATTATTCAGTAAGTTTGATCAACATGGGTACGTGGAACAGCAAGACTGAGAATACCAATACAGTCACTCAAGCGGAGTTACTAAGCAGCCACAATCATCAAGTGGAAGTAGAAAAGAAGCTAGATGATTTCACATGGATTTTAATCGCAGTAGCCAATGATATTATATGTTCTAGCAGTAGCCATTGGATTTGGAGCATTATTACTGTACAGTGTGTGGCGCACGTGCCGCACAAAGGCGAAGGGTTGGGTAAAAAAGGAGCTCAGAAACTTAGGAGAAAATACCCAACCAGTGGTTAAACTTCATAAACCACCAGTTCAGCATCAAGTGTTCATGGAATAGTGAAATAGTAAAAAAAAAAAAAAAAAAACAGTGATGTTATTAAAAATAAGAGGATAGATATACTTGTGTGGTAGACTGTACTTTTAAGTTATAAGTAATACAACATTGCCGAGTATTAATTTTAATAAGCCTAGACTGGTGAGTGTAAAATGAACTTAGTATAAACATTGTTGGTATGCGGTGTAGTGTTACAACAGCGAAACCGCTGACCAGTTAAAATGTGAGATGTTTGAATACCTATGATGTGCGATTGAATTGTAATTTTAAATATCAGTAAATTGTTTTAAGAAAATTTTTTTGTAAATGTAAATTTTTTTTTTGAAAAAGGGGTGGTGTGGTGTAGCGACTGCTGATCATGCATTTCAGGGCCTCCGCGCCCGAGTTCGCCAGTCGTCCCGCCACGCCCCGGTAGGCTAGTTGGCTTAACATTAAAGATTCTAATTCGTCACTGAACCTGCATTTTATCTTGACCTCGATACCTACCCCCGATAGGTAGGTATTTACGGTAAAACTTATTGCGTGGAACGGAACTTTTACTCATAGGGATTGACACAACATAATCTACATTAAATCGATGAAACGAAGCTTTTTGGCGGGAATCCGAAAAAAGGTAAAATGTTTTTGTAAAATTTTCATTTTGTTGTATCTTTTGGGTTTAAAATAGTAATAGTATATGTGGCAGGGGTCTGTGAAAGTGTGCAGTGATTTGTAGATTCGATAATGTATGATTCTTTTCGTATTGCATCAAAAAGTCGATGATTTTATTTTTATTTTACCATGTTTTTTCCCTTATATAAGCTGTAAAATTTAAACATATTCAATAAAAAGTAAACTTGAAAAATCATTCTATCAATAAAGTATAAAATCGATTGGATTTCATTGGGACACATCAGTTGAATAGTCAACAGTGAACTGTCACCGAACCCATTTGGTGTGAAACTGACTATAGTACTATTAATTATACTGTCGGTTATCGGTCATATCGGTGGTACCTCGTAGCAAACGCGCCCGGCGTCGAGGCCGTGCGAGGCCCGTGCTCCGGCCCAGGCGTGCGAGAAGGCGCCCTCGCTCAGCGGGACCACCGAGTTCAGCTCGGGCAGCTCCAGGTACTGGTTCAGGTCGCTGTCGTCTGCACGAGACGGAAGGCCAGTTCAGTTAACAGAAGAATATAGGCTGTTCTCGTCTTCGGCCCTATAAGATACTAGCTTTTATGATGCCTACACAGTATAAGCTATCTATGTGCAAAATTTTAAGTCTCTCTCTCTCTCTCTTCTTGATTCTGCTCATATTTGCCTAGTTTCGTTGCACAATAAACTTTAATTTTCATGAAACTGACAACGCGACGACGGAAAAAAAATGGCGACCTGACCGGTAACATGACATTATTTTGAAGTTTGTCGGATTAATTCACAATAACATGGAATTTGGGTTTAAGGTGTTTATGATTCCATGGATCATCAGCTAAGTAAAATTACTTTTGTGCAAGTTAAGTAGATAGAAATGATTTTTAAAAATATTTTTTTATACAGTTGCTCAAAAAGTGGCACATTGCAGGGAGGTATAGCGTTCGGGATGTGGGCTATTACGCACTCGAGCTTTTTCTTTACCTTTTCCGAACTCGTGCGTTTTCTTTCCCAACTATCAAAATAATGTCTATTAAAAAGAAAAAAACCAACTACGAAGTTTTTACTAAAAAGAGTTCATAGAAGTTTCATGCAAATATTTCTAAAAAGAAGTTATATCCCAAGAGCCCAGGCTTGTCAGACCTTCGTCATTCTGTAAAACCTCAAAGTTTGTCTGTGTATGTCCCTACTACAGGTGTAAACGATCCCCGAATATGAAGTTTGGATAACGGTTGCTTTGGAAGTTATCAAGCAGCAAAGGTCCATAAAATTGCACCTCAAATTCGTTAAAGTGTAAAGCCCAGTTTTTATATATTTTATTCGGATTGATATTAGAAATCACGTCGTCCATTGTCAGACACTTGGTGCGGTGGAAACCCCCTGTCAGACACCCTTGAATCATGGTGAATTGAGGGTATACTTTCGTCATTTTGTAAAGGCTGAATTTTATATATGTTACTTGAGGAACTATCAGAAGATGTTTTCTCAGATGTCAGACAGTTCCGTTGGTGGGTACGCCGTGTCAGACGCATTAAGTATTAGTCGGGGCACTATGTGCTCATGACATGATTTCTGCCCACATATCGCTACTAGGCCGAGTTTGATGTCATTTTCGTATAATTCGAGGATGAGGAATTCATTTCTGGAATAAACTTTTTATCAGTCCATAGAAAAAAACGGAGTAACTTACAAAAAACCAATTTGTCGGAACTATTTTTTTCAGAATTTCGTCGCTCAGAAGTACACTATAACGATTAAGACTAAATAAAAAATATTATATTATAGCCCCTTTATTGTACAATATAAAAAGTATCATTTCAATAACATCGTCAAAGTATAGAAGTGTAAAAAAAATATCTTGCATAGCGCGACGGAACTGATTTCTTTATTTGGAGTTCAAACTATGTTCGAACTATAGAGCTACCAACTATAGAGTTCGGTTACACGCATGTGTCATAGTCGTAAGGTACCTACTCAGTGCTATGTGGTTTTTCGATTTATATGAAAATTGTGATAGGACTTACAATATCATTATTATTGAACGGTCCCAGATACAAAGTTGTCCGTCTGTCCGTCTGTCAAGACCCTTTTTCTCAGGAACGCGTGGAGGTATGAAGCTGAAATTTATATCAATTACTCAGGTCTACTGTCCCTTGAAGCTGTGAAAAAATCAAACTTCTAAGCCAACGCAATCAAAAGATACAGCCGTTTATGCCGCAAATTTTCGACACTTGCAAGGGAATCAAAACCTACAGGGTGCTTCCCGTGAACTCAGAATCTTGAAATTTGGTACGAAGCAACGTCTTATAGCATAGATAAAGGAAAAATTACGAAAACCATAAATTTGCAAGGTTGTACGGAACCCTCGGTGCGCGAGTCCGACTCGCACTTGGCCGGTTTTTTTTACACTTCTATACTTTGACGATGTTATTGAAATGATACTTTTTATATTGTACAATAAAGGGGCTATAATATAATATTTTTTATTTAGTCTTAATCGTTATAGTGTACTTCTGAGCGACGAAATTCTGAAAAAAATAGTTCCGACAAATTGGTTTTTTGTAAGTTACTCCGTTTTTTTCTATGGACTGATAAAAAGTTTATTCCAGAAATGAATTCCTCATCCTCGAATTATACGAAAATGACATCAAACTCGGCCTAGTAGCGATATGTGGGCAGAAATCATGTCATGAGCACATAGTGCCCCGACTAATACTTAATGCGTCTGACACGGCGTACCCACCAACGGAACTGTCTGACATCTGAGAAAACATCTTCTGATAGTTCCTCAAGTAACATATATAAAATTCAGCCTTTACAAAATGACGAAAGTATACCCTCAATTCACCATGATTCAAGGGTGTCTGACAGGGGGTTTCCACCGCACCAAGTGTCTGACAATGGACGACGTGATTTCTAATATCAATCCGAATAAAATATATAAAAACTGGGCTTTACACTTTAACGAATTTGAGGTGCAATTTTATGGACCTTTGCTGCTTGATAACTTCCAAAGCAACCGTTATCCAAACTTCATATTCGGGGATCGTTTACACCTGTAGTAGGGACATACACAGACAAACTTTGAGGTTTTACAGAATGACGAAGGTCTGACAAGCCTGGGCTCTCACTCTATTACTAATTTGTTTCAATTTCAGATTTGATGATTTGATTCAATGGGTTAGGTTAGGTTTCATTTCATTTCATCTCATTAAATTTCATTTTCATTACATATCAATAAAAAAAATCTACTGAAGACTTGGCTGTATGGGCAGTTCCCTTTGCCTATCCAGAATGGGTGAAGAAGAAAAAAAAAATCTCTGCTTATATTCTTTTACGGTTGGCGCCATTTTCGAAAGATGTTAGTTGAGTTTATTGTGTTTTTATTATTTTATAAAATAAATTGCTAATTTTTTTCGCAACTGTATAAAAAATAGTTGTTCAGTACACGTCACCACCACACGACGGAACCGTCATTGCAACTTGTTCCGACTGTCAACCCACACCTTCGGCTGCGCCTCGGCTGGAGACATTTGTCGGAACTCGTTGCAATGACAGGGTTTCCGCACTTGTAATGAAATATACTATTTCTGATAATCACCAGATTTTTCTCTATTTTTCATGCTGGTCTACTATGTGCAGGCCCAAGATGGAACGTCTCATTTATCTGTTTACAGATATTAATAAAATTAAAGTACTAAAATCTTGATAATATTATTGTTCTATACAAAGTCTTACAAATTAATTGTGATTAGAATAATTCAAGCATATTTTGTTTTCAATTTTACCTTGATCTGCAATATCGTCCTTCACTACGATTGGAGATTGGCTCCTGTAAAGAAAATCATAGTTTAGAATAATGGTCACTAAGATTCGAACCCAAGCCTCACGCATTAATGATAAGCAATACGAGTTCATATTGGCTCACTACAGTTAATATTCCTATTTTTTTTAATTGACCAAAGTTGTAAAGACAGCGGCCTTGCCTTTGCTTTAGTTAAAACTCACAAAAACATATTATATTATATTAAAAATAATATCAAGAGAAGCAGAGGAGGAAAAAACAAAAGCAATGAAAAACAAATCAACTCTTTAACGCAAGTAGCGCGTCCGCTACAAGTCTTCAACTAAATAGGAGTATAAAAAATTCACTAACCGCTCATCTTCAAGGCAGTACACCTCCTCATCAGTCGGTTTCTCCGCTTGTGATTCCGGCGGCGAGGGCGCTGGCCCCTCGGGCGGAGGCACGGGCTGCGGCGCCGGCACGGGCCTCGGGGCCTCCGCTGCCCGAGACTGCTTGGCCGGGGGCTCCGGCGAGTTCTCTTCTTCTATCGACTCGGGGGGCTCCTCGCGGGGAGGCTGATTCATAAATATAAACATTTTGTAGCGGGGATTATATAACATCTTTCACCGACGTGCCACTGTCTCCCAAGTTACAGGCGCTTAGCTTAGTTTGGGATATAGGAAAAGATACAAGATACATGGGATATAAGACGGGATACTTGAAAACTACAAAAACTGCGTAAATGAAAAGAAATACCAGCCAAGTCGAATTCGTACACCAAGGGTTGCTTACCAAGATATACTCTTAAAAAAACGAGCAAAAAACGCAAAAAAAATGTGTTGGTAAAATTTGTCCAGCTAAACATTACTGAAGAAAAGCTACAAAACATTAACAGAAATTGAAAAACTTCTGCAATATTCCTGTCCAACTTGGAAGTTTAGTTTCTGTTGGTACATAACTAAACCTTTAAGAAGAATGACACAATCATAGTCCTCTAAAATTTTACATTCTTAGGTCACAGAGCTACCGGTTTTAAAAGTGCTCAAAAAAGAGTAGGTTCTCAATTTCGTCCCATATGTATTTTTTTTGTTAATTGATATTTTCAAAATATTGTCAAATTTGAATCGACTTCGAATTTTTGTTTGTTTGAACATACCAGCTCAACTTTAAGGGTTAGGGTAACCGAAAATCTGATAAAGAACTTCAAGTGGAGATTGGAACTCCTCAACGTACATAGCAAATCACTCACTATCAGCATAATAGGTTTAGTAACAGTAGGTAATTGATGTTGAATTATGCAAATAATAGTATTTTAGTGCTATGAATTGAAGTCGGTTTGATCTAACTAACCCGATGATCCCAGCTAAGTGATCTGTGTCACCCTTCTGCTCTGCTCTTGTTTATTTAACATACCAAATCAATGGGCAGCCAACCATAACAAAATAAAGTATGGTGTGCTCCAGTTGATACGCAACCTTATAACCAAAATGAGATGGAGAACAAAGTGAGATTGGGTTTATAAACATGCATACCTTAGCAGGTGTTGCTACTAAACGCGATGAGGATGACCGTCTGGTTGTCCTGGCTGCTGGTCCAGGGCATTTCAGGGTATCTTCTTCAGCTTCCTCTGTTGAAGTGTCCAAGATGGTAGTATCGGCAAGCACTGAGAAATTGCGAGCTTTTATAAATTTAATTGGTTATTAATTTTTTCAGAGCTGCCAAGTTAAAATGGCCCTACTGTAGTTTGAAAGAAAGAAAAATTATTAATTTGCCCTATGGGCTCATCCATAAATTACGTCACATGTTAATGGGGGGAGGGGGCATTGTGTGACCCATGTCCCAAAAACAAATTCTACTTATGGGGGACTGGACCCAAAAAAAAAACCAGATTCACATAGACATTTATATTTTTTTTTATTCTTCCTCAGTAGTTTAACAATTTTTTGTCAAGGCGGTAGAGATTTTCATACGAATTTCAAAGTGTCACTTTGTAACCCTTTATTTTCGTAACATGGGAGTAGACTACTTTTAAAGTTTTTTTTTATTCCACGGTAACTATCTAAATTTTTACGAACTTAACCTCTTTACATATTAGTAAAGATATAATAACTCGGTCCACTATTGAAAATCAAGCTAAACAGGGGCCTTATTGTTTATTTATAATAAAATTGGGCTGAACTGTACAATATCTGACGTGGATTTTATGGGTGGCTGGGGTGGGGGGGGAAGGGGTTGGGGTGGTCGACCGACCCCCCACCTGCCGGAAACGCATAGTTTTTTTTTTATGAATTTTCAAAGTTGACATGGAGCCTAGTGAAAAATCGCGTGACATGGAATTTCTGCTTCATATTTTTTTTGTAGATAGATGTATATAAGAGGGTTTATTTAAGAAAATTGCAGAGCTCGGAAATCAATAGTTTTCGAGATATAATTTTTTTAAATTGTAATAAATTAACCTCAAAACTGTACAAATAGACGCAAGGTCATAAATCAAACTAGTGGAATGTTTAGGTTCAGGTTATTTTTTTTATGACCACACAAATCCAACCCGCGCCAGAAACTAGTGGAATGTTTAGGTTCAGGTTATTTTTTTTTATGACCACACAGATCAAACCCGCCCAAGAAACTAGTGAAATGTTTAGGTTCAGGTTATTTTTTTTTATGACCACACAGATCAAACCCGCCCCAGAAACTAGTAGAATGTTCAATTTTGAAAAATTCGTAAAAAAAAAACTATGCGTTTCCGGCAGGCGGGGGTGGTGGGGGGTGGGTCCCCCACTCCCCCCCCCCTACCCCCAGCCCCCTACCACCCCTAAATTCCAGGTCAGATATTGTACAGTTCTTCCTAACATTGCAATAGTCTTTAATTGACATAATTTGTAACATGATCAGTGCTTGCTCTTCTTTCACCGACTGTATTGACAGATGTACCGAAGAAGCAACTTATGTCAAAATGAAGATGATTGCAATTACAATTATAAATATACCTTATGGACCCTGGTTATTAAATATTTGGAGTTAGATTAGACTGCACTTCAAAGTCTTACATAAAAATGATATAAACATTTGCAATCAATTGAAGTGTGTTTTGCATGGTGTGCCTATTAACTGTTATCAGTTACTATGCAGCAAACTCTACTTGGAAGCTTTTAGCATTGTTGTGACTGATGAATGATAACACTGTATAAATAAATGTTATAAAGTTGAAATGGTGTTTCACCAGGTTTGTAAATATTGTCAAAATATCAAGAAAGAAACACAGAGTAGCTGCAAGTAATTAAAAAATCATTACAAATATTCAGTATAATTTGAGCAAATCTGTATAGTATGGTTCAGAGCAAAAATTATTAGAATATGTCGATTATATTCGAGGCCATCAAAACTATCATTACAACACAATACACAATGTACAGTCATAATTAGGTTGTAATAATAATAATATCACTATGATTATCACAACCACTTGCACTTACATCACAACCAAAAAAAGCAACATCACTATGATAGAACACTTCTGATGACACTTTGCAAGTACGCGACGTGTGGTGATGTAAATTTGTTCAAATAAATACAAACAGAATGCGAATGAAAATGACGCTCGCAATGGTGAATGCACACGTGCGTCGATTACGAATTTCAAAATTGGCCATCTTACAAAAGCGAGATACAGACGTAAAATACGATTATTCTGTATTCTAAAGAATAGTCTAGAATTACCTTTGCCAGTTTTAGATTCGAGAGCCTTTTTTAATCTTTCCACCAAAGCCGGCTTGTTTCCTTTGGTATCCAAACCTAGGGCGCCCAGCTCCGATCGTAAATCGACGACTTTCATTTTCGCCGGATCCATTTTGACGTTTTTCTTGTGTATTCGATGCACAGATTGTGAAAACCAAACAATTACAGTGTTTCTAGGCCAATTTTAGGTAAAATCACAGAAATCACTCGAAAGCGCCAAGCCAACCAAACCAATACAACACAGACCAGTATACAATATGGCGGCATCAGGGCTGCCAAGTGCCAATATAGATAAACCTTAAAATATGTGGTTATGGCTGCGCTCAGCGACAACATATTTATGATACGACACCACAAGATGTTATGCATCCTATTCAAACACACACTGAATCGTGTAGAATTTACAAGGCAGTAAAATATTAGAATGGAATATATTTTATTTTTAAAGAAATGAAATACACCCTACACTTTTTCAGATCTAGCTCTAAGAAACTAAAAAAAAAGCGTTTAGGTGGCAATACTAAGTCGCCCCGCGGCATCCGCATCCTGTGTGTGGGTGCGGCGAGATTTTGTAAATAATCATAACGGCTCTGGGTTCAAAGTCTTTCCAGCTGTGAGCCATTTTAAGCGAGTTGTTATTTCTTTTTAACCTTTTTTTATGTCGCCTTGCCTTAGTAAATTAATCGATTTAGTGTTAGGATACATACCTAGATACATACATAATCTCACGCCTTTTTCCCATTGGGGTAGATATTTGAAATAGTATTTTAAAAAAGAAACAGGCTCGTAGCTTCCATTTATGCGCAATCTACCTACAACCGCCAGCTGCACGTAGTACTGTGCGTAGTTTTCTAGATTTTATAAATTGCACTAAACACGACTATATTTAACAATTAAGGCTGATTCATGTTACAACGGGACGGGGCCCGTCTGGGCCCGGGCGTGCCCCGTCCGGGCCCCGTCCGCGCCAAATGTCGAGGCGTGTTGTAGGATGGTTCGCCCCGGACGGGGCACGTCCGGGCCCGGACGGGCCCCGTCCCGTTGTAACATGAATGAATCAGCCTTTAATCTCGTGTATAACTTCGGCTGTAGATACCTTATACGTCATATTTTTTTCCAGACGGTAAAAAAAATCATCCAGTATATAGGTACATAAGTCCATGTTACTCTTAGAAAAGTCACCTTTCCATTGGTATAAGAATTTTTTAAATCGGTACCTATTGTGATGGTGTGTAGACCCTACTTCTCCTCCCTCCGTTCCGTGATCTTAGAGCATGCTGTGATCAAAGAGATTAAAATATAATAGGACATGGCCTATTACCTATATTTTAATCTCTTTGGCTGTGATAGACTCAACAAATGATATTTTTTTTAAACTTGGTTGCTTGGTTACAGAAAATGTTTGATTGGAGTTAGTTAATAAAACGTAACATAGTGGTAGTTTATTATAAGTGTACTTTTGATATTAACCTGGAATCTCATTGAATACTGAGAAATGGCACCAAAGGAAGAAAAAAGTAAGCATGCATGCATGTAGATATTTTATGCCGTCCTGTAGGTACCTATAACAGGAAATTTAGGTGTAAAAAATTATTTTCTTTGTTCATTGAATTTATGGACATTGTTTTGTTATGGTTTCAGTTCTACCCGAAACCGATTTGGAGAAGAAAATTATGGAATCTTTCGAAGTTTTTGACCATTCTGGGAAGCAAGTGGTAGATGTTCGAGAAATCGGTACCATACTTCGATCTTTAGGTACCTAGGTATACTAACTTATGAAGTAACATGTACGTCTACTTAACTGCATATATAAATCTAGATTATTTATATGACTTTATTCTACAGGATGCTGCCCAACGGAAGCAGAAATACAGGAGGTGATCTTAGCGACGGAGAATAAAGAAGCCACAGGGAACGTGCCCCTGTCCAAGTTTCTGCCATATATGGTCAAGGCTATGACTGAACACAGGTTCGTATAAAAGGAAAAATAAATATTGTATACCTATATACTTATAAATAAATAGAATAATTACATAAAAGTTTGTGAAGATGGACTCAAAGGAAGATGGATGGTTTGGTACTCTTTCTAACAAAAACTACTGAACGGATTTTGAGAAAATTTTACAGTAATATAATTTATACATCAGTAGGTATACCACATCACGCACATGGGATATTTAGGAAATGCTAGTTTTTTATTATTTTAAACAGCAGTGAAATATCTTTGAGTATATCGACCCTATACCCTATATTTAAAAAATAAGACCTTTGTATGCCGTGTTTATTTATCCAATAGGAAGCGTGAAGCTTTTTCCCGCGCAAACGTGGTGCTCTGTCATTGGATGTAGCATTTTCGCGCGTACTTATATGAAAATACGCTTCGACGCGATGTTCTAACCACTGCATTGATGAGATGGGAATCGGCCATTAGAAACTGTTGGACGGTTGTAGATTCTACCCAGCCAACGCAGAAATACTACTGGCCGCATTCCGCTACTTCGACAAGGACGGCCGCGGGTACCTCACCAAGGAGCGGTTCACGCAAATCATGCTGGAAGAGGGCGAGCCCTTCAGTCCGGTACGTCATCATTTGGATCGATAAATCTTCAGATTACATTGTGTAATGAAAAATACATATTGTGGTACACCTGTGGTGGCCCCTGGGTCGCCCCACGACCTTAGACTCAGGAGCCCTGTCATGATCTACCAATGGACCAACAGAGCTAATTTGCTATGATCATTTAGGTAAAAATAATATTTAAATCACGTGAAGTGCATTCACCGTAAATCGCAGTAAACTAGTGTTAAATCTTTGTAAGTTGTGTACGCTGGCTGGCGAAGTTTACAATAGCTTCTAGCTGGTCTGGTAACAATTCTTTGAGATAATAAATTATATTGTCATCGTTCGGCGTGCGCCCATGCGAACCTGCTGCTTAACCGGCAGAGAATTAACTCTTGAGTGTTTGAGACTTGAGGCTTTCATCCAGACATATTTTTCTTAGTGGTTATTTCATACTATGTAACCCCAGAGGTTCGAAACACCTTTCAAACAAATAAAACTAAATCAAAATCGGTTCAGCCGCGAACAGATCAACAGACAGACATACAGATACATACGTCAAACTTAAACACCCCTGTTTTTCGTGGGGGGTTAAAAAAAAGCGTCGAAGTTACTTGCAGGAGGAATTCGAGGAGACCATGCAGATAGCCCTCGACCCCGTCACCGATACGATCACCTATGAGTTCTACATCAACCAGTTGATGGTACGTATACCTCATCGTATGGCAAATAATGAATGCTCAGCAAAACACTCTACTTGTACTACCTATTACTTATTCTGTGGTAGAATCGCGTTTGGCGACTGATTCAATGGCGTTTCTAACGACATACGTATTAAAAACACGTTAGTGGTTAATTGAATTAACTAGGGATGAAATTTAGTTTGTACATAGTAGACTGTAGAATCGATTACGCAGCTTTTTAATAAAGTAGGTAAGTTCGTAAAATGAAAAAGAAAAAGTGTTTTCTTGCGATTAGGTTTAAGAGTTTATCGCACTATTCGCGTTAGCCAGCATTTACTTTACTGATAACAAATGTGAATGGAATTAATATAATAATAATATTTAATATAATCTCACGCCTTTCATCCCCGAGGGGGTAGGCAGAGGTATTCCATTACTGGATATACCCACATTTCACGAGATAATATATTGGACCCCTAAACGTAATAGGTGGTGAGCCTATCGCCGGACCGGGTCTATTTACACATGTCTCAGAATTAATTCCGAGACCTGCGGGTTTCCTCACGATGTTTTCCTTCACCGTCGAGCTAGTGATAAATATGTACGTAAGTTTTTGAAAAACTCATTGGTACATGCCAGGATTCGAACCCGAGCCTCACTGATTTTTCGGCCGGCTCTTTAACCGTCAGGGCTATCACTGCACTGAATGGAATTGGAATTGAATATAGTGACTTGGAGAATATAAAACACACTTTTACTTTTGAATAATTTTAGTACGTACTACATTGATTCTTCCTCTTCGCCATCTTGGAAAACTCGCCGAAAATTATCAGTTTTTGCCAGCGTATCGTCTATAATTAATTTTCAGTGGATTTAAGAGCAAATGATCTTATTACAACTTTTCCGAGGGAAGATAATACGGGTAATGCCCTTTTTGCCGACTTTCCCAATTTACTTTCTCGAGGCCTGAGGCCCTCACGTCAGTAGTTAAAGGTTAATATCAAAGCGATTTTAATATAATAGGGCATAGAGGGGGCATTGGGAATATTTTCATACAAAACTTTGAAGCCTAAGCGTCATGTCCTTGTCATGTCAGTTAGTATGAACGCGAGCTTGCATTCGGTTGAAATTGTACACGACTTGGAATAACTTGACTTCAAATTTTCCTCGCTTTGTCCCCTCTATGCCTTATTATATTTTAATCTCTTTGGTTAATATTGACGAATCATAATTTTTGCTGATTTCTCTTGTTTTGTTTTGACAACGCTTGTTGATGAAAGTAAATTTGTACTTTTTGACAAAGCTTGTGTGGATAGTTTTGTTTCATAATAATTGTTACAAAAATCAAAACACATTATTACAATTTAAAATTTATTATTAATCATTTGTCAATTAATACATCCATCGATGTAGCCGGATTATTATCTAGAAGCCCGACATTAGAGTAAAATAAGAAATTGAACCTCCAACCTTATAGCATTTTACTGGTTTTGAGTCAGTTTGCTAGTCCTTCTGGTGGTGATAGTCCTGGGAGTTGATGCCACCAATCGCGACGAGCTTCTAGTAGGCGTGCCTGGTGGCTTAGCATCTTGTTTCACTTCCTCCACTTTGTTATTAGCAGGTTTCCCCTGTTCAGTTGATTCTTGAATTTCTTTTGTTGATTCCTTACTTGTTTCTTCGACAGAGTCTAAATTTTCTTTAGTTGTTTCTTCAGTTGAATTCGCTTCTGGCTTTTCAGTGTCATCGGATTTCATCTCTGCATCAGCGCCAGTGCTTTTATCTTCAACTGGATTCGCTTCTGGCTTTTCAGTGTCAACGGATGTCATCTCAGCATCAGCGCCAGCGATTGCATCTTCAACTGGTTCTCCCTTCTCAGTATCAGTTGCGTTTATGTTCGTATTAGTCGGTTCCGTTTTAATGTCGACTTCTTCATTTTTTTTCTCTTCTTCTTCCCTGATGGAAGACAGTAGGTCTGAGATCTGTTCGTCCAGACTTTCGTCGAGAACTTTCTCTTCTTCTATCTTCGCTTGAGTCATTTCCACGTCACTCTGGTCCAGTTTCTCCTGTACTTTTTGCCTGTTATCCTTTGTGCGTTCGCTCACCTTTATGTCAATTGTGCTAGTGCCTGCAAGGAAAAGACCATTATTTATTATCTATTTAGAAAACCTTTACAACATAGTAACAATATTGATCAAGATTCTATGAGTACTATTTAGATGTATGTGCTAGATCTAATATAATAATGCGATAGAAAAACATATATGATGTTCATAATATCCCCATCCCCACACCTATGGGCCAGGATTATGAGCATATTATTAGGATTTTTCATTCAAGATAGTGTCTACTAAGAAGCTAGACTAGGGTATCTGACAGACTTATCGACCTTCACAGAGCGACAATAAAATTAAAAAATCGTTAAGCGTTACCTATGACAGTTTGGTTGGCTGTCAAAATGTTGTCAAAGTCCTCCTTTACGCCGAAGCCGACGAACAAGAGATTGTGAATGCCGCGGTGTTTCTTGATGGTCTGCGGATGGTACTGGTCTAGGAATGCTTGCATTAAGGGCCTCTTCGGCAGAGAGGGGCGACCCAGTACCTAAAAAAGGGTCTCAATTGTATTTCTGTATGTTTGTAACAAATAAACTCAAAAAACATCTGCACCAACTTGAAAAATTCTTTCACCAATGGGGAGCTACATCATCAGGGAGTAACATAGGCTATATTTTATCCCCGTATTCCTTCGGGATCATATGACATATGAGTCTTACTTAATACTCTTGGGCTTTTGCAAAGTCAGCAAATTTTGAGATGTGATGATGAAGTTGGTACAATAACAAGGTGCATAATGAAATAAATCCATAAATAGATCTCTTATCTAGAACAATCATGTCTTGAATCCAAAAGTCAAGCTACAGTAAGCCCCTTTTCACACGTACCGGTTTCCGCCGGGCCGGCGCCGGCTACCCGGTGGCGAAATGTATGGCCGATTGCCCGGTTGCCCGCCGGTACGTATAAAAGCTAACGTACATGGCCATATACTTCGCCGCCCGCCGGCTACCCGGCAACCGGTACGTGTGAAAAGGGGCTAATAAAGATAGAGTATGAACAATTTACTTTGATCTACATACCACATAATAAAAGTAAAAAAACTAAAGGCCCCACACAAACATTATTTTTTAAACTAAGTTTTTAAATCCATCTGCCACCAAGAGATACAATATTTGAATTCTTTACCTTGACAAAATAAGGAATGACTCGCGCAGCGGGTTTCTTCTGCGGTGTCGCCGTGTCAGTTTTGTTTGTGTGATTGGGATCTGGCTCGGCGCCGCCATTCTCGATGGCCTGTTTCCTGCTCTCTGCCTTGAGGGATGCCTTAGCCGTTTTGTAAGACTCATCAAGTCTCAGAATGCTTAAGATGTTCTAAAACCAAAATGTTATCTTATTTGAATTACTACTACTATTATTAAGACGACCAGGTTTCTGTTACATATGCCTCAGATGTAATTCGGCTTTTCTCACGATGTTTTTTTTCGCCGTCGAGCTACATATAAGTAGTAGTTTATATTACTGTCACCATAATTAAATTCAGACTCATACCTGCAGACAAACTGTCTTATACAGTTTTGCAGGGAACTCTATTAGTGTTTAAGAATATTTTTTTTGTTTTATAAATAAAATAAATAATAATCATACAACTTACATCTTTATATCTCGGCAATACTTGAGGCAAGCGGCGTTTCAACAGCACGTCTATCAGCCTGGTATAGAACCTAGCAGAATACAGCTGTTTTGCGCTAGCTTTCGACTTATTTTCAACATCTTCGCCTGCCGTGGAATCTATCGTTACATTCTCAATATTATCATAATTTTTAGAGGACTCTTTTTCTTCATCCTTATTATCAGCAGATTCTTGAGCTTGTATGACATCTTGCGATTGTATGATATCTTGAGATTGTGTGACATCTTTAGCTTTGTCATCTTGCGATTGTGCATCATCTTGAGGTTTTGCAGCCTCTTGGGACTCAGTGGTACTTTCTTGAGGCGTGTCTTCAATAGTTCCGTTAGCTTTCTCCTCACTTTTATCAGCTGCTTGTGAATCATCGGTGATTTTATCATCTTTTTGGCCTTCGTTCTCAGAATCTTTCAGCTCGTCTGTAGCTTCTTGATGTTCATCTAGAAGTTTATCTACTATTTCCTGTACTGTCCCCGAAATTTCTGGGTCCGCTGCGTAAACTTCTTTCAACTAAACAATATAAGAAAAATTGTTAAAAAAAAGTTTAACAGCCATGACTAAATTCAAAAGGTTTTCAATAGAAATTGCTTACCTTTCCAAACATTTCATCTAATTTCTGCGTCAACAGTTTGTTAAAGTTGGCCCTGATAATCTTTTCGGGGTTTTCTGTAAATCAAATCCTTTTCATTACTACACATGTATTAAATTTACAATGAATCATACTATTAATTTAAGTGTGTAAAAAGTAAGACTACAGGTGATAATATTGTTTGCATTTACTATGGAAATATGTATAAACAGTAGTGTTATTTTTATTTCCACAGAGACTTGACAGAGGCTTGAGTATGTCATGTGTACAGACAGATATTTATATAGAAATAAATGTCCGTCACAGAAATATTTTACTGATGATGATAAGAAAACGAAACGGCTCCATCACAACGCATATGTTTACAGCGACATAACGTAAACATTTCAATAGAAGAGGTAGGCTGTTCATAGAAATTGTAATCTGTTGATTACAGTACATGTAGGAAACTTGAAAAATATGATGATTACAAGCACCAACCATCAGGTGTAAAAGTGAAAATAAATGCAAAATTCTCAGTCAAATGTTAAATTCAACATTTGCGACTGAGAATTCAGAAAACACTTGTTATATATCACTACCTGTTTGAACGGGCCTTACGGCTTTCTTGGCGGATGGCGTGGGGGGTGCGAAATCCAACGCAAACTTTAACAGTTTGCTGTCAGTGTCCATCGGATGGGCCGCACGGTAGGCCTCCATAATGTCCGCCATGGGCCCCACCACTTTGCCCGTCATGACGGTGCGGATGCGCTCGCGGATAGATTGCTTCAGAGCACGCTGCTTTGGGAAAGATTGGAAAACGGCAATGTACGTTTCGTCGTTGCCATACTTTTGCTTTAGCTCTTTCAATATGTGTCCTAACGCTAGCTCCAAGCGCCCCACCACTTGACGGGACACCGGCTCGTCGGCGCTCAGAACGAGCGGCAGTTTAGCTACCAAGTCCGAAGCCTTCCCGATCAGCTGTTTGCGTTCAGCCTCGGGGTACGACTTGAGTTGGTTAGGCGGTGGAACCGGTTTGGGCTTCGTGACTTTAGTCGGGTTGAAGTCCTTTCGCGGTTTCGTATCGTGCTTGGGTTTGGCGTGCCAGGGCACGGAGCCCATGAGAGGCCTGGGACCCGGGTTCGGTCTCCTGGGCTCGGGCAGGAGTGGTCGAGGATTGGGAGCCTGGCGGTTTCCCGTCCGTTTCGGCTTGCCTCTTGGGAGGGCGCCGAAACGTTTGGGAGCCACGCTCTCTTGCCAATCGCCTTGGAGTTGGCGTTTGACGCCTTGCTGCCTCTCAAACTGGTTGTACTCCGTTCTCGGCCCGTCGTTATAGAAATGGGAAAAGTTGCGAGTCCGATTTGAGGTCTGCTCGTCAAAGGACGGCTGACCGTACTGTTGACGGGGCTCATCAAAATCATACTGACTCTGAAAATTTACAAAAGGTAAAGAAAAGTCATTAAAAAAAAGTGGTTTACCTTATACTATATAGAGCTATAACATAAATAGACTAAGTTATGTCTTGCTTAAAAAAAGCTAGTCCACTGCTGCAGCTGGTAGGAGGGCCTTTTTAAAAACCAAACCCAACTAATACCAAATCCCAAAAAAATGTTTGGTGGGTTAAACAATTGAAACTAAAGATACTGCTTATTATCTTTAGTATATTATGCTTCACTCTTCATAAAGATTTTATATTGATGTCAACTATACCTATAAATGTAGTAAAATCAAATCATCTTTTTAGTGATAATTTTATACATCTTCTGCAATAAATTTTGAAGGATTGACAATACAATACCAGCACCTACACCTAATTTAAAATGCAGTGTGGTGATAGCATTGGGCTTAACTTTCTTTAATCAGTGCCTATTCATACTAATCTTACATCTTATACTGCAAGCTTCCTCTATAAAATAAAAATCAAATAGCGATTAAAAGAAGGCCAAACAGACAGTTTGGATGCCTGAAAAAAAGTGGTGTAAATAGGACTTTTTATATCACCAAGTTAGGTAGAAGTAATAATGGTAATGCTTATGAGGACACCATTAAATTGTCTTTATTTCATGATATGGCTCCCTTTTAAGGATAATTGGTTATAGAGTGTATGCACAACACATTGATTTAACAAAAAATAATGTCTCTGCACTCGAATTTGCTGACTTTGTTTTACCATATTATGATAGTCATTCTCAATACTTACATTTGGTGCTTTGTTTCAATGTCAGTTAATAATGAGTGAATCAAAAGGGATCAATAAAATAAAATACAAATGTACCTATTTATAATAACGGTAGGAAAAATACGGACCAAGAAAAAAAAACAACAATATAACATATTCAACACCTCAGTTCCACACATCAGCTAATGTTACTTTTAAATCCATTTTGAATGTAGTTTAAGAACACATACCTACTCATAAAATTTAAGCATGACTCATATTCAAATATTACTTATTTCTAGAAGACCAGGGGCTTATTGTCTATAGGTAATTGACTCCATATAAAAACTGTTTAAATGCAAATTTGCTATGGAAATTGTATTTTATTGTTTTAAAATTTTGCTATTATTAATTCTTATAATGACTGATTCTCTGTTGAATCTTTATAATGACTGATTCTTAATTTGACATTTATTATGTGGCCAGAGCTACACACACTGGTAATACTGATAAATCATTCATAGCAATTTATGGTCAAATGTAGCTGATTATTAAGATCACCAATAGGCAAAAGGGCTGCTGAAATTATCATCTATTTCAAATTGATTATGTTCCAAATAAGTCAATTGTTAGCTCAAGAATGAATTAAATATACATACAGGTCTATTGAAGACTGGTTTGTTGATGAGCATGTTTTGCTGCTGCTCAATGATCTCCCGCTTGCGTTTAAGCAGAGCCAACTCCAGATCCAGATCCTGAATGAAATATTAACAATTGAAACAGATGCTGGATCCGTTCAGTGAAAAGTCCATCAAGCTCCAGTATATTGATAGACAATGTTCTATGTTAAGGGTTTTGGTTTCCGCACTTAGTTATTAAATTAGACCATTGTACGGGAGTCCAAACACCATTAAACATCTGTTGTGTTTGTTATATACAAATATAAAATGCTTAGCTGCTACACAAAGCTAAATTTTTTTTGTTCCTGCCATAGGAAACTGTAGTTTCAACTGTAAATTGAACTGGATGCAGTTGTACGTTGCTACTTTTGGACACTGTTACAATTCAGTGGTGTTTTGAGAAATCATATATGGAAATTTATGATGCTTGTTTTCAACTGACAACATTAAGTTTTTATTTGCTTACACCAAACACCTTAGAACTACTACTGAACACAAACAATATTAATTCAATGTATGAAAATAAAATATTTACTGGCAGTTTGTATCCTACACAAAAATACAAGTGTCCATCTTTGTATTGTTTGAAGTTATTTATTATCTTCCTTCTTAGTAAATACCCGTACACATTCACACATACATCGGTTCCCTTATTGATTGGGCTCGCAAACATATCAAAGTGAAGATCGCTTCTTCTTTTAGGCGATAATGGCTTTTCAATGTTGTTTTGGTGACTTTCGCCAATGTCCAAGTGAAGAAAACTACTTGCGGAGAATGTGATAATCTCAGTCATTTGCATTACCCATTGTCAGTGCCATCGATGATTGTAAATAACAGTGGCACAGATTTATCACTGCAATAGTATGGCCTGTAGATTCATGAGTAGGTTATAATGTCAGGCTTTTACAGTTTACAGGCTACATTTAAATACGTTATGTACATATTTATTGTATTATGTTTTTATTACTCACTTGAAGATGATCGGTCATCAATGGACCCGCTGGCGCCCCAGGTCGATCGGACAAACTAATCCCTGGCGCGGATGGAGCCCCCGGTCCTCGGTTCATAGGCCCAACGTTAGCGGGTCTTCGTCCCCTCGGCATGTTGCGTTTCAGCATGGTTTTAGCAAAATAACTATTTCAATAAAATTAATAATTCACACGAGCAGACAACGGCGCCGCAGCAAATTTTCTGGATTTTTTTTTTTTTTTGAAATTGTTTATTGGCCTTTGGATGCAAATTTTCTGGCATCCACCAGTGTTGTCAGAATAATTTCCGTAAAAAGGACGTTTGGCTTTCTGAAAAGATACGGTTTTTAACTATAAGGTACAGTTTTGCCAAAACGTTGAAAAATGCTATAGTCTCTAGTGAAAACAAGTTTTTTGTCAAAAAAAAACTATGAAAATAATGTTATAAGAACTAAGAAAATTCCATCTAAGTAATTTGTGTGTATACAATATGTATCAGAAAGGTGAAATAATATTGAAGGGTGTATATGTATATCGTGTAACGAAATACCTACAAAAATATCAGATCTAATATAGCAACTTTTTTCTTTCATACAAACTTAATAATTACTTTTTATGTGTGAATTTTCGCCAACCCTGTGATTGAAGAATAAAAGCGTACGGGCTCCGTACGCGCTAGTGTCGTTGACCGTAGTAGTGGTATAGGTAGCGCTGCGCGCGCAGCTGATCGCTCGCGCCGAGCGCCGGTCGCCGCCCGCGCCTTAACATACCTACCTATTTTATTCTAGGGTAAATGTTATTGGAAATAATAAAAGTTATAGCAGTAATCATTTATTAAAAAAAAATTAAAGGTAACAGCGTAGTTTTTATTCAATAATAAATTTAACTGATCAAAACATTGTCATTAAACAAGTAATACCTACCTACATACTAATTATGTAGTTTCATCAAACTTTTACACTTTGGGATTAGGGTCCAACCTACTATTTGGTTTACACACACATTAATACCGCACAATAACTCAAAATGTCCACCCGTGCGCAGTGGGTACCACCAGCCGCAGGTCCTTGGTCCCAGGTTTGAGCGCGGAACGAACCAGCCTCGCGCAGACGCACACACACACCTGACAAATTCTCCCGAAGCAGCTGAAGGATAGCATCCGCTGCTCATCCAGCAGTCTACCTTCAGCGAAGCGCACGTGACACAGCTCCCTAACTTGACTGATATTGCCGTCAGGAGCACCGACACAAAGTCATTTCATAAGATTCACTTGAATAATCGCGAGACACTGTAGCGACTGTTGCGAGTCATATTCTTTGATTATAACATGTCTTCACTCGTTGATAGATAGGAAGCAACTAAGTTCATTGATTTGAAAATGAAAGAATTTGCCGATTTCCTAAAATTTTGTTGTAGGGTTCAGTTGAAAATTAAACATAACCCTATGAAAATAAAAGACGTAAAAATAATTTTAAGCGATACAAGGATAATGAACCAATTAATTACACAATTTACTTTTGCCAATTGTGAAATAATAATAACGTGAAATAAGATAAAATACTTAGAATTAGGAATATTTTTTAATACATACGGAACCACTCAATAAATAGAGGGTGGAGCTAGAGTCCTTAGTAATGCCGCCGCCGGCCCTTTGACCTTTGCGCAGTGTCCTTATTGGCCAAAAAGGAGCGCGCGAGCGTTCCTAGTGATCAATGGATTTTTCATTGATCTAAGACCGCAATCCACGTGGACTAACAAAATTCTATCAAAGACTAATAATGTCAGATATTTACGTAGGTAAATTAGTAGGTTTTCTTTAAAACTATGGGAAAAAAAATAAAATAATTATCGGGCCTGTTGGCTCAGTTGGTAGTGACCTTCAGAACCGGAGCTCGCGGGTTCGATTCCCACTGAACAACATGTTGGCCTACAGTTGTGTGAATGAACATATCATTTTTCTTCGTGACTGGGTTTTCAATAATTATTTAAGTATGTCTATTAGTTATTTAGTACTCATAGTATATAGGCTCGGTCTAGTTTTTCGTAGGTAAAAACACGATGTCTTATCTGTACCATGTTTAGTCACTTAAAAGAGAGTTCAACAGCATTTAGCAGCTGATTTAAGGGTTGAAAATGATTTTTTTTAATGATAACTTCAACGTTGTTTTACTTCAAATTTATTGTATATATTAAACAAGAGACATTTTTCACGAACTGTATATAAGCTACTTTATATGACCCTTAATTATTATTTCACCTTTCTGATACATATTGTATAGTACATACAGATATTAATTATAGTAATAAACTATTAGTGTCAAATGTGACAGAAATTACTTCAGGCAATCTAAATTGCTTCCTCAATTATTTATGGTATTATCCAAACAACACAACACTACCTACACTTATTTTTTTTTTATGTACAGACAAACTATTTCAAAGTCACGGAGTAGCGAGAAGCGAAGCTCAAGCGATATATGTATATTAGAAAGAACCTTAAAATAAATAACAGCTAAACCGAACCGAAACGAAAAGATTTGTTTGTAAACAGTATCTAAGTTTTATTTTTTTGCTCCTGTGGAAAAAAGGCAAGGAATGTAGTCCCTATAGCCAAGTCTTATTTGTTTGGAAGAAAAATGTTTTTTAGAAAAAACGCACATTTAGAATATAGAGAGAAACAGTAATGCTATTTATTTTTATTTTTACCCTTTGTTTTTTTTAGTTTGTAGTGAAATATAAATCACTAATATAGAAAAGGTACGGTCTATACTGAGGAACGGTGGTGTGATAATTAATACGAAAAACCGTATTTTTTGGTACGTTCTGGCAACGCTGGCAACCACAGTCACCACAGACTACTACACTACACAGACCAATAACCAGAAGACTACTACCAAAGTGAATATAAATACTAGACTAGATACTACTAACTACCACAGACTACTACAAGGATTCATTTAGCGTACAGTACGGCCGTTTTAACTTGGCTTCTCTGAACATAGGCTTCGCCTGCACAAACCCCCTCGTATCGCCAAATGGTCGCTAAAAAATGTTATTGCGCAACTTCAGAGCTGCCAAGTTAAAACGGCCGTAGTGTAGACGAAAACTGCATTATTTTTACCCGACTGCCTTAGAAGATTGGTAGTGTTATTCTTTCTTAGTTTGATTTATCGTTAAATGTTACATTCAATCCTTCATGCAATCCTTACATAAGCAAAAATATTTAAATCTAATTATTATAATTTCAATATCTTTGTATATTATTCCCTATATACACACACCGGCACAATTAGCGGAACAGAAAAAAAAGGGAGTATTTACGCATTTTTGCGTGTTACTGGCCGGCTAAACAAGCTTTTTTTAAATTTGGGTTTTAATTTAAAAATGGAATACTAAGCGACTGCCCTTTTTTTCATTCTTTTGTTTTAATTTTCATTGATTCATTTTTTCCACCGCTTGTCCGTTTTTAGAAGGTTCGTGAATTCCATTTGAAAAGCTTTGAATTGCAGTTTTTGAGGCTTTTGAGTTTTTTCGCATATTGATAATTTACGAGCATCTAATTATGCCTGATTTAACGCCATCAGAAATCATTAGGGCAGATCAAATGAGGAGAAATGGTCAAACCTACAGATCGATTGCCAGAAGCCTTCGTCGATCGTTATCAACGATTTATCGTAGCATCCAACGATACAGATTGACGAATGCTCTAGTGAGAAGGAGAGGACAAGGCCGGAAAAGGTGTACTTCAAGGAGGGATGACCGTTTTCTCCAACTTCAAGTCCGACGGAACACGAGACTAACGGCGGTGCAGGCTCGAAATTTACTGGAAGAGGTACGAGCAGTAAGGATGAGTGAGCGGACAGTTCGTAGAAGATTCGAAGAAGTGGGTATAGGCTCGTATGTGCCCGCCAAAGCCCCAAAACTTGAGAGACATCATCGCACAAACCGTCTACACTTTGGTCGTGAACATCGTGATTGGGACTTCGACGACTGGGGACAGGTTCTTTTTACTGATGAATGCAGAGTTATGTTAAATCAAATTGATGGAAGGCAGCGAGTATGGAGACGCAAAGGAGAACGGTATATCCAGTCTAATTTTGAAAATACAGTTGCATATGGCGGCGGTTCAATTATGGTCTGGGGAGGAATATGTTTAGGAGCTCGTACGGAGTTAGTAGTGGTCGATGGCGGGAATCTGAATGCTGATCGGTATATCAGGGAGATTTTAGAAGAACATGTTGTGCCATTTGCCCCCTTTATTGGTAACAACTTCATTCTAATGCAGGATAATGCTCGGGCTCACAGTGCTCGCACAGTACAGACATACCTAAACCATGTTGGTATAACGGTGATGGAGTGGCCAGCACGGTCCCCCGATATGAACCCTATAGAACACGTCTGGGACTTGCTAAAGAGGAGTGTAAAGTCAAGAATGCCCCCTCCCAATAATCTCAACGAGTTGCGAAACGCATTACTTGAAGAATGGCAGAGGTTGCCCCAAGAAACCATTGATAACATCATCCGCAGCATGCCCAGACGGATGGAAACCCTCATCAGAGCACGAGGAGGAAACACTCGATATTGAACAGTCATTGAAATTGTTGTTAAACTTTGGAAAATCTTGAATTTTCTGCTGTTTCTCTATAATTAAAAATCGAAGAAAAATGCATTTTGTTTAATTTAATTTTTATTTTTATAAAATTTTAAGTATGGTGTTACAAATGAATGTCAAAACATGTTAATTTAATTGTTGTTTCATTTTAAATAATATATTGTTTAAAAATTACATTCATTGTTCTAAATTCCCTCTTTTTTCTCCTTTTTTTTTCTGTTCCGCTAATTGTGCCGGTGTGTGTATAAACATTATTCCTTACTGCCTAGACCTAGGTCGTATCCTAATACTCCTTCATCATCCTATACTCCTTCATCAACATTTCCTTTTCCCATCGCCGCAGATTGCGCCGCTGGAAGTGTACAATATCGCAGATGCGATTGAGGCAGAACGATTGAGAATAATAGAAGAGGAGGCTGCGGCGAAAAAGCGGCGTGCAATGGAATTAAATGCTATTTAATAAATTAATAATGTCACTGCGATAATAAGTACTTTCTATAAAGCATCAAGAAGTATGATAACTCAAGATGCCAAAATTGTTATGTAATCGGCTACCTACGTACGTCTAACATAATTATATTAATTCCTTTCGGGGCCTTGCCTTCAGAATAAATATGTGTAGGTACAGTCAAGAGCACGCTAAGCTTGACACTTTGAACTTTGACCCGGCCGGCCCTGTATTCTATGGCGCGCAGTACAAATCAGAGCTCAGCTTAAACTGGTAGTGTCAAGCTTGACTTGCTCTTGACTGTACTAACACAGCATCACGTTGGTTACTCAAAGAGCATCACACATCTCAGCGTATTCGAAAGATATTATTTTATTTCAGTGATAGCTAGCTCTGCGTTTAAAAAGCCCTTTTCTCATTCGTGAGGCTCGGGTTCGAATCCTTCTGAGGGCATGTACCAATGAATTTAATCGTGAGGAAACTCGTAGGTCCCAGATAGATATATTGGAGGCGTGTGTAACAGCCCGGTCCGGCGATGGGATCACCTCCTATCACGTTTGGGGGTCCAAAGAATATACGTGCAACATGGATATTTTCAGAATACCTCTTGCCTACCCTTTCGGGGATTAAAGGCTTGAGGTTTTTTTTTAATATAAATTATAATCACTCACCTCACCTGGTACTCCGTTTTTTTTCAGGTTGAAGATGAGATTGCTGACGCGGAACCACCTAAATAATGTAAGCATGGGTAGTTGCAAATACTATTTCTTTTCTGTGTCATCGGTCATCGGTGGTTAAAAAAATACTCAAAATAGAAATCTTAGATAACGAAATACTCAATGATATTCCAATAAATTATTAGTGATTTTTTAAATGTGTTTTATTTTAGTAAAATCAATGAAAATGGTAATACTGGTTTGCTTTCTTTGAGTAGGTACCAAAGTAAAGTTTGAGTGAAGAACATTATTTGGGTCTACAAAATAAAGACATCAAAATATTTTTTAATTTATATATTTTAAATCCCTATTGTGATAACAATATTTTTGTAACAATAATGAAGTATTCTACGACACGCATATTATTATAAAACTTATTTACATTAAAACTAGAAATAATACATAGATAAGCTACATAACAAATATTACTTTTACACCACAATTAATAATATAAATTAAGCTTATTCTTCATCAGATCCGCTGCATTCGTCTAGAACTATGCCATCCGACATAAGTGCTAGAATATCATGATCATCCAATTCATCGTAGTCATTGTTTTCATTTGCTTTATCTGTTGTCTCAATTGTTTTCATTTTATTATCTTTTGTTTCAATGGATTTCTTTTCATTATCATTGAATTCACTTGATTTCTTTTTATCATCTTTTGTATCAATTGCTTCCTTTTCATTATTTTTTGTTTCAATTGATTTATTTTCATTGTCATTGACTTCACTCGTTTTATTTTCATTATCTTTTGTTTCAATGGATTTCTTTTCACCATTGTCTTTAGTTTCACTTGTTTTCTTTTCATTGTCTTTAAATACGTCAGCTTTCTTTTCTTTAACGTTATCATTTTTGACTTCATTTTCTTGCTTATCATTATTTTGAGTAGATGTTTCTTTAGTAGATGGCGCATCTGCAGTTTTGTCAGAAGCAGTAGTCGTTTTATTTACATCTGCTTTTGTTTCCGATACTTTATTCTCAGTTTTATTTTCTTTTATAATTGTGGACTCTTGTGAAACAGTTTTAGCTGGAGGATTTGTTTCTTCTTTAGTTAGTACAGCTTTATTAGTTTCTTTTTTAGATGAGCTCTCTTCTATAACTTTAGTTTCAACCGTTATACTTTTATTTTCATCAGCTTTATTTATTTTTTGAACTAAGGTATCACTGTCAGACTTAGTTTTTCCTTCGTCTGGTTTGTCAGTTTTCTTGACTGGTTCAGCACCTGCTGTAACTTCTTTGTCAGTAAGTTTCTTTTCTGCGCCATTCTCACTGTATATAGTTTTGAGAAGCGGAGGGCATTGTGTGAACTTGTAACACGGCATTGGGATCACTTTTGCGGAACCTGAAAAAGAAACAAATTGAAATTTTACACTCTTGAAGGACCTTTTTAAGAATCTGCGGTGTTAATACAAGATAACAACGTCACGCACAGGGATTTAGTTCTAATTTAGGCACAACATGTAATCTGGTTACTAAAAACACTTGTATATACCTAAACACGTCCAAGCCAAATCATGTTCATACATACAAATCTGTACCGCGTAGTATGCATACGTGTAGGTCCGACGTCAGCAAACAATCCGATCTTGTTGGGGTTTTCAATATTATTAAGAATTCCCAATTGCGATATGAGCGGTACACATTTGACTGAAGAAAACTGTATTCAGTTCGTAAGACCATACGTTTACGTACGAAACGAATTCGCGACAAATGCGCAGAATGTCTTAGGGCTGGTTTACTGACTGTTTAGTAGATGAATATTGCTTGCCCACTATGAAGTTTGTTGTCCCCAAACCGGTTTATAGAAGCAATGTTCATCAAAAGTCAAGTCAAAGAAAAAATAATTTATTTCTGTAGGTATAAAAAATCACTGATATACGTGAATAGTCTAATAACAAGGCACTCTAAACTCGTCTATGGAGGTTGGCTGAATGTAACAGCAGCCTGTCTCCACCGACGAGTTGCTGGTTTTAAATGCAATACCCAACTTTTAACGTCATGTCTTACTAATAACATCTACTAACCAACTTACAGCAATCAAGTACAGTGACAAGTAATGCCAGTTTTATCAAGCTACTCACCGCATTTAAGGTCTTTGATCGTGTAGAGATTGTCGAAGTCGGCAAAGCTGCGCATCTGGGCGATGTACGAGGTAGCGTCGCCCGGCTTCTGGCGCAACTCAATGCAGTTGTACTTCTGCTGGAACTGCTTTAAAGTGCCCGGCTCTGGCTTCTGGCTCAACTTCAGCTAGGGAGTTGATAACATTAATCAGAAATATTAAAGTTTACTGTAAGTATAGGAATTATATTGCGGGTACTCATATAATAAAATATGTTTCTTGGTTGTATGGTTCCATTTATTGAATTCGGCTGTAGGTTGCCAACAGGGCGACCCGCTTGGCCCAGCTATCTTTAGCCTCGCCATCCACCCTATAATTTCAGAACTAAATTCAAAATTTAATATTTGGTATCTTGACGACGGAACCCTAGGAGGCGAAGCATCCGCGGTCCTTAGTGACCTCCGTTCACTAATGGATAGTTTTCGTTTAATCGGTATAGATTTAAATTTTTCAAAATGAGAGCTTTTTGTTTCGGCGTCAGTACCGTCTGACATAAAATCTAACATCATAACGCAGTTCAATAATTTAGCCCCAAATATAAAAATTCTCGGAAATGAATCCCTTCGTCTCCTAGGAGCCCCGATTCTCGATGAATCTTTGTCGAGTTTTGTTCAGGAGCAAATTTCAAAATTTAACGACTGCTCGGACAGACTCCTCGAAATTAACCCGCATATGGCTCTGTCCATAATACGGTCTTGCCTGTTCGTCCCGAAATTGACATATGTCCTCCGCTGCTCGCATTTTTGGAAGTTTGATAGTTTATTAGATAGTCTGGACCTTACTTTACAAAAATATCTCTCCCAAATTCTAAATAGCCCTTTAGAGGGGCGAGCCTGGGACCAAGCCACCCTCCCAGTAAGATTTGGTGGACTGGGGGTTCGCAAAATTTCCAGTATTTCCCTACCGGCGTTTCTGTCCTCTGCTCATAGTGCGTACAACCTCCACGGAAGCATAATATGCCCCTCTCTGGGTATCGTGGAGTTGTCGTACTTGACGGAGGCTAGAGATGCATGGCTGGGAGCATGTCCGGGTGTTAGTCTGCCGTCCAGTCCGCTTTGTCCGAAGCACTGGGACGGGCCGCTCTGCGAGTTGGTGCTTAAGAATCTAACGGATTCATGCACCAGCACTTCGGAGCGTGCTCGTCTCCTCGCAGTGTCTCAAAAAGAATCGGGACATTGGCTGCGGGTATTGCCTTCTGCTACCGTTGGTACTCTATTGGATAGACAGACACTTTCCCTCGCTGTCTGTCTTCGATTGGGCGTCAGGGCAAACCACCCCATAGATGCCAGTGTGGGGAGCCTGTTGATCGACTCGGACACCACGGCCTCTCTTGCGCACGTAGCGCCGGCCGCCTGTCGCGCCATGCATGCCTCAACGACATCATCCGCAGGGCTCTCACCACTGCTGGTATCCCAGCTATTCTTGAGCCTAACGGCATCACACGGACAGGTGGCGGGAGGCCTGATGGTATGACTGTCGGGCCATGGAGACATGGCAGGTCGCTGGTGTGGGATGCCACATGTGCCGACACGTTGGCCCCATCCCACATCGATGCCACCTCTGTGGGCGCTGGCGCGGCGGCTGCGGCCGCTGAACGCCTGAAGCGGCGCAAATATGCCGACCTCAATGAGGGCTACATATTTGTGCCGTTTGGGGTGGAGACCATGGGACCGTGGGGTCCGGGGGCACGGCAGCTCCTCAAAGAGCTGTCAGTGCGTTTGGTCGAGGCTTCAGGTGAACAGAGGGCTGGCAGCTATCTCTGTCAAAGGATCAGCCTAGCTATCCAGAGAGGGAATGCTGCCAGTCTTCTGGGCACTGTCCCACATGGTTCCTCTTTGGAGGACATTTTTTATCTGTAATTATTGTAAATCAATGTATATTTTCTTTGTAAATAAATGTATATTTACTTTCTAGTAATAAAAATAGATGTTTCTTGGTTAAAATGGTCCTTCGAATAGATTATCAAAAAATATTGATAATATTGATAATTGATAATGAATACTTTGCTTTATTAAATAACCTCTAGTTTATGTGAATATTTATTGGGCTTTGTGGTCACATGAGCCCACAGACCACTTAGCCCGCGGGCTAAGTTGCCCGTGACCTAATTAAATAATAATAATAAAAAAAAAACACGAAGAAATATCAAAGTGCAGGAGTGGGGAGAGTTGACGTCACCTTGCGAACATTAGTACCAGGGCGTGACGTCACGCGAAATTTCAGAGCGCTGTATAGTCTTTTATATTTGGTTTGCCTGACAAAAGAAAAAATACGTATACAATATTTTTTAGTAATCTAATTATATCAAACTAGATTAAGTAATCTCTAACTAACTACGACTGGAACTATATGTTTTTTCGGCGAAGAAAAGTAATATAATTACGTCCTTCTTCAAGATGTAAGTAAACTATAATCTTGCCAAATTTCATTAAGGTCGGTCCAGCAGTTTAGCCATGAGAAACAAACAATCAGAAGAGAGTCACTCCTTGCATTGGTTACATTGTAAGGGATGTAAGTACATATTTAAAATAATAAAGAAATCAAATAGGTGACGTTGAATTGAACATGGCCTGATCCTGAATTGAAGACTGGATCCTGCATGTGAGACAGCCTCACTTCAAACAAGGCTGTTTTGTTTTTAATTTTGCAAAGTTATATTTTACAACTAAGTTAAAGTTAAAACTTACCCTCATGTAAAGCGGGTTGTGGACATTCAACAGCCTCTTTGCTACGTTCAGTCCTAAAGCCTGTAACGGAAGAACATACATGGTGCACAAATTCAAAATATGAGATAAGTGACACAATGACAAAAACAGTACATTAATAATAATAATTTGTGTGACACAATTCACACACGGTTATTCAGTCCCAAACTAGGCAGGGCCTGTACTATGACTGGTCTTGTCGCTTTAAGCTATTTCCAGACCTCTGAATGGAAGCTACTGGTATAAACAGATTAATGTAAGTATTAAAAGTCAATGAAAATATGTAGGTATTACAAATAATTGTTTAAAAAATTTTTTTGTATTTATGTTACACGATTATTCCGCTAATTATGAATAGATTTTCATGATTCTTTTTTGTTTGGCAGATCATACTTGGTCACAGAGTTGGTCCTATTTAAATTTTATCGAAATCGGTGGAGCGGTTTTCAAGAAATCTACACTGGTCTAAAATTGTATAGGTACATCGATTATATTTTTAGTGATATTTAGTGAAGTCGTTTTTTTACTCTTTAAAGATCAGTTTTGTTTAGAATTTTTCGAGCCACCCAAAGGTATCTAAGATAAACGATTTCCATTGTGGGAGACGATGGTCCACTTCCTCATGAGCGAGGAAAGACCTATGTCTCACCAGTGATTTATGATGAATGTCATTTGTCAATAAAAGCTTCCAAGAAGTTTCATGCTGTAGTTTAAAACGGTCTTTTTTTACGTTTCACCGTTCTCAGGAATACTTACATTTTTGAAGGCTTCGCCTACATGGCTCCTAAATTTTTTGGTAAATAGATTGTCAGCGTCCTTGTGCGGACTATCCGGTAGTTCAGGCCACACCTGTGGAATACAAATCGGCCTTTTAGAGCCTCACTACTGGAGCTCACTCAATCCGTCAATTAAAAATAAAATAATAATCTCACGCTTTTGAATGCCGAGGGGGTAGGCAAAGGTATTCCATTTCTGGAAATTATGGAATACCCACTTTTCACGAGATTATTCGAGCCATAAACGTCAATCCTACACGCAAATCCACGTGACTCGAACCATTTAGTTAGTGGAACGTCTAGTTGAACCCAGTAGAGTGTTTCACTGTATCGAAATTAAATTGTGAGTAGTCATTAATTAAAAAGCTTATGCCAAAACACCTCTAAAATGCATTTCGATTTCCTTCTTACAATTATAGCAATTTTTAAATAACAAAACTAAAAAAAGTTATGCCATTGAGTACCCACTAAAAATGATGACGTCACAAATTCAGTACTCAGTACATTTTCATAATCAATTTTCGTTTTGACAGACCATAAAAAGTAACTTGTTTGATTGGGCAGTAAAATAGGTAAGTACCCAATTTCATTTATACAGTTGACTATAACTCGTAACTTTTTCGTAGTTTGCCAAGTCGGATAATACAACTACCTCCTATTTCCCAAAGTTTTGGTTACCTTGGCCATGATGTGATGCAGCTCGCTGTCAAGCACTTGCGTCATTAGCGGATTCAGCTCGTAGTGGTCGTCGGGCGTCGGCTCCACCGAGGGCTCAGCAGTTTTCTCCACAGGAGCTGGTGTGAGAATATGACTTAATAAATAAATAAATATACTAATAATATAATAATAATAACCTTTATTTTTCTTCTCCACATATACTTAATTTAAAGGTACAATTGTATGGATCTATACTATGGTTCGTACACGCGGAGACTGGCACCTAAAATAGGCGTTAGCCTGTGCTTTAGGATCACCAGAACCCCAAGATGTACTTCCCGGATGTCTACAATGTATATTAGGGCAACACATTTTTATCACATAATTTCATATATGGAGTGGGTGATGAATGGGAGCATATTAGGTATGTCTGAATGTGAGGATGTGTCTGTTTTTTTGGGGGGGGGGGGGGGGGGGGGCTACCAACTAGCCCTACGATGCCGTAATGGTGTCTTGGGTTGGATATCCGTCTATATGAAAAAACATCAATAGACAGCTATCCACTAGTTGGTAGGTACCTATGTAAGGGTAAGTAAATGGGTTTGTTACGTGTGGGTTTTGAGTATGGGTGTTTGTGTTATTTTTAAGAAACATGGGATAGAAGTTCCTCTGTTTCGTGATATGACCGACTATAGAGAAATGAAGTTACTTTATTTTTACATATATATCTATTTAGTGAAATAATGTCTTCGGTTTTATTAATTTGATTATAGAGATGTGGACCGAGGTAACAGAAGAACCTGTGAGCGAAGGTGGTTTTCAGATTTTGAGCAGGTGTTTCCTTCTGTTACGGGTCTGACTTATGGAATAGGATGAGGTTGTGTGTGGAAGAAGTACGGTGTGGAGAATGAATAATTGTCTTACAGTTAAAACCTCGCAGTATTGGTATAGAAGTGTGGTTGGGAAAAGAAATGGTTTAAAGGTGGCAACTTTAAGTACAGCTCTTTGGGCTCTTTCTAGTTTTATAAGATGGGTACGAGCGGAACCTCCCCATGAGGTGACGCAGTAGGACAGTAGGGATTGGCAAAGGGCTAGGTAAACCATTTTAACTGTGTTGTTTGGTTCAGCAACATGGCGAAGTTGCTTAAAAATATAAATGAGCTTACGCACCTTAGAAGCAAGGTAATTTATATGGTCAACAAAACGAAGTTTCTCATCAATGCAGATACCTAAATACTTAATTGAGTTAACTTTATCGATGTGGGGGCAGGAACAGTTAGAATAGTGGGGAGAGTGCAGTCTGTGAGCCGAAATGGAGAGAGATTCTAGGTAATTGAAGTTTTCTCGGATAGAAAAGGTAATATATTTCGTTTTGTCTACATTTAAAGTTAAGAAATTAGTATAAAGCCACGTTGTAATAATATTAAAGCCAGATTGTGCAATACCAAAAACAGTATGCCAGGAGTCCGCAGTAAAAATGAGTGCAGTGTCATCTGCAAAGGAAATAATTTTTCCCGAAAACAGCTTTATGTTACACAACTCGTTAATAAATGTCAAGAAGAGCGTGGGGCCAAGGATACTGCCCTGAGGGATACCGAAATTGATAGGGAGTTCAGAGCTAACCACACCATCCAAAACGACACTTTGGACTCTGTTTGACAGATAGCTTTGAAAGAGGGATAGTTGAGTGTCTCTAATACCAAGTTTTTGAAGTTTTGTTAGGAGCAGGGGAATAGACAAGGTATCAAACGCCTTGGCAAGGTCGAGGAAAATTGCAAGACATTTCTTACCTCCATCGAGATTGGTTGCTACATAATCAGTAAGACAATGGACAGCATCCGATGTTGACTTATTGCAACGAAAACCAAACTGATTAGGGGAAAGAAGGTTCTTGTCTTCTAGGTAAGATACGAGTCGAGAGTTAATTATTTTTTCCAATACCTTAGACATAGCAGGGAGAACAGATATTGGACGATAGTTGGAGACCACACTTTTGTTGCCAGATTTAAAAATTGGGTGGACAATGGCTTTTTTAAAGGCAATGGGGAAGACGCCTTTGGTGATACATAAGTTGCATATGTGAGTGAGGAGAGGAATCATAATATGTTTGTGCTCTTTCAGGAAATTTGACGATATCCCATCCCAACCGATTGCGCAGTCAGATCTAAGAGACATGATAGTCCGCTCAACCTCATCATTATCTGTCTCTAAAATAACGAATGAATGGAGTGACGAAGAAAGGTTGTAAGGAATCTGTGTAACTCTGTCTCTTTGGATTGCTTCAGCTAAGGTTTTACCGGTATCAATAAATACGGCATTAACGTGATCCACTGACGCTTTGGGAGTAACCATAGTTTTTAAAAGGTGATGCGTATCGTGTACATTTTTATTCATACCAGTAATATCTCTAATAGTCTTCCACAATTTTTTGGTGTTGCTACCTGCCTTTTTGAGTACCTCGGTTTCGTATTCTCTTTTAACTTTTTTTAGTAAACGATTGCAGAAGCTTCTGTATCTTTTAAATGTTAGTTGTAAAATGTTATTATTAGGGTTTAGTTTTAGACTTTTATGCATACTATCTCTGTTTCTGATACATCTGACAAGTCCAGGTGTCATCCAGGGCTTTATGGGTCTAAATAGTCTGGGGATTATGCGAATACTGGAGTGGATGTTAATGGTGTTTTTTATTGCATTAATCAAGAATTGAACAGCGAAGTCGGGGTTTGATGAATACTCACGCCTTTCTCCCAGAAGGGTTAGGCAGAGGTATTTCATTTCCGGAAATACCCACGTTTCACCAGTATATTCTTTGGACCCCTTAGATGGTGGTGAGTTCATTGTCGGAACATAATAAAGGACGAACGATACCGGAACGAAAATTAATAATCTCACGCCTTTTATCCCCGAGGGGGTAGGTATAACAATTCTGGAAATACCCACTTCTCACGAGTATATTCGACCCCTAAACGTAGGTGGTGAGAACATCGCCGGACCGGGTCTGTTACACATGCCTCAGAGTTAATTCTGAGACCGGCGGGTTTCCTCACGATGTTTTCCTTCACCGTCGAGAATCGAGATAGTGATGAATATGTACGTAAGTTTTTGAAAAACTTATTGATACATGCCAGGATTTGAACCTGAGCCTCACTGATCATCATCATGAGAAGCGCGTCTTGAACGGTAAGGCTATCACTGCTCTCATTTCTAACTTTTCCAACAATAAGCACTTCTGAGATTTCGTGATTAATCAACAATCAGTGAGTGGTTTGTCACTTTTTTTATATATCTAAAAGAATGGACTATCTACCGTTGGTTTAGCGTTTTATTTCTTATTTATTACTTTCAAATACCACTCCCATGGGATGCCTAGTTTGCTATTATTACTATAAATTTATAAACATACAATAAGAAGATACTCACCTGTCTCAGGCTTTGCTGCCACCGGCTTCTCTAACAGTTTTTCCACTTTGATATCCTTTTCTGTCTCCTGTTCCATAGTTTGTTTCTGTTGAGGTGTCACTGCAGGTTTCTGTTGAGGTGTCACTGATTTCTGTTGAGGAGTCACTGTTTTCTGCTGAGGTATCACTGATTCCTTTTGAGGTGTCACAGCAGGTTTCTGCTGGGGTGTCACTGTTTTCTGCTGAGGTGTCACGGCAGGTTTCTGCTGGGGTGTCACGGATTTCTGCTGAGGAGTCACAGGTTTCTGTTGAGGTGTCACAGTAGATTTCTGCTGAGGTGTCACGGCAGATTTCTGCTGGGGTGTCACGGTAGGTTTCTGCTGGGGTGTCACTGGTTTTTGCTGAGATGTCACGGCAGGTCTCTGCTCTGGTGTCTGCTGAGGTTTCATGGCAGATTTCCCCTGTGTCATGGTACGTTTCTGCTGAGGTTTTACTGCATGTCTTTGCTGAGGTCTCACTGGCAATTTTTGTCCAGGCTTGACGAGGGTTCTAGTTGCAGGGTTGACAGCTTGTTTCATTTGTCTCATAGCTTGTTTTGATTCGGATACTGGAATATTGTCGTACATGAGAGCACATTTCTGGATTACTGTAGCAGCTGCTGTGGCGGTAGATCGCTGAGGTCTAGCTGGCTTGAAAATCGTCTTTACGACCGCCGGAGTTTTTCTGTCGGGTTCCAGCCTGTTCGGTCTTCTCTTTAGCGGGGTCGGGGCAGGTCGTTGACCTATAAAAGCAAATCAAAAGGTTAAATCCATTTTCTTACTATCAAATGTTCATTATTTAGAGATGTGAGAAATTGTTACAGCCACAAGACATGGCGGGCGTGTGATTGCAGCATCTTAATAACTTTAAAACGGGCGTTTCACTGTAATTCAAACCAACAGTGCTCTAGCAATATAAGACAGAATCAGACAATAATAGAATAAAATATTAACCGAATTTTGTAGGATATCACTGTGAAGTAAAATGCTCATACTGACACAAATACTGACCATATCAGACAGTAGAACTAAGGAAATGACCAAATGACTGGTACACAATGATATTTAATATCATTGCTGGTACATTTATTAATTCATTCTACATCTATAATCTCATGCTTCTTTCCTATTGGTACAGGCAGAAACAACCGACATGTGCGCTTATATGATTAATTCTATTACGAAGAAGGTTTACCAATGTTTTCACCGTCTAAGAGCTTAAAATAGGAGAGGGAACATTGTGAAACTTTAAAAAACTGATACGAAGACTGCTTTTCTTACTGGTGCGACAAGACAACGTGAAAGTGTTTAAGGCGAATCTCCTTACAGAAAATTAGTTTTACATTGACGACATAGCATTATATGACAATGCCTTTATTCCACCAGTTTTCATACTGAGTCAATTCCAAAATATGAATAGATACAATCATAAGAATCTTGGAAATTATTCTCTACAACCGGAATCCTTTAGTTCAAATGAGCTATATCTTTGACACGGCGTAGAAATATTTAAATTATTATTTATATTAAAGTACCAAAAACGAGACAAAACTGATAAAGGTCCTTGTAGGCCCGTGGGCCTCAATGTAAGTCTAGACTAAAACGACCTGGATTGAAAACTGTCATGGAAGAGGCGGCAGGAACTCTGCATCTAGAAATGACGGACATAAGACATGGAGGTGATGATGACGAGCAAAGAAAACACCTGCAAAACAATATTTATTGTACGCCAAAAACAACAAAAAATAAAATAAAGTACAAAGGGCAGTCTCATCGCTTTTAGCTTTCTCTTTCAGACAGCCTTGGCATGGATGAAACTAACCGTTTAGAATTAGGGTAGACGGTGCTCTATAATGGAACCTAAGTAGTGATTGACACATAAAAGGAACAAATGGAAATATTACAAGATTTGTCGTCAGTACCGAGACATCTGAACTTAACGATAGTATACAGAAGTATTTATTGCACATGATTGATATTTACCAGATACTAATAGGATATATCGAGATGGAAATCGCTGGTCAAGAATCGTCCACTATGTAAGATCTCTGCCGTTCTAAAACACCGCAAAAAGCTCGAGAAAGACAATCTTAAAGCCAGACCAACTGTGTTTGACTAACTTATAGTGACGGTATCGTGACTTGTTCTAAGTCCTTTCGAGGTTTCAAAGCCAAGACTGGTATGCCAACAACCTACGGGAGCAAGAAAGGGCTGAAACAGCCAGGCAGTCGCTGTAGGTGAGATTATTAGAGTTCCAAGGTCATTATCTGGAAGAGAGGGTTAAGTACTTATACGTATATTATTATCTATTCTATCGTGGTCCAAATAAGGTCTAATCGATATCTTATATTAGTAACATTACATCCTTACCCCATTCAGAAGTTCTGTTGCTAAGGTCAAATGTTCAGATGCACCCGCCATGGATATGTGGTGATTATGAACATCAAAATTAGTAGAAAGGTAAAAAAGTTGAACTATACATTTACCTAGCTCCTGATGACGACTTCGAATGCATCTGTGGTCACCTCGCTCGATATAGAGGGTATAGTCATTGAAGACCTAAAGCTACCAACGAACTTCTACCTTCGACCAACTCCTTTTTTCGATCGTGTCCTGACATATTTTCAGGTTTTGCAGTTGTTTCCTTGCTGCAAGCTCTTAATTACCTAAATAACATACCTACGTATCAGCAAGTAATACCAATAGCGCCATTATCAGTTCCTCCTGTAGATTTTGCGCCATTAAACTGAGTACTAAATAAGTTTATCTGTAATGAAACCTGTGAATTCAAGACGGTACACTTAATTACCTGCCTTTTGATAATCAGCTTCACCGACGAGGCTTCTGAGTGATGTCGAAATGACGTGCAGTTCCATCCCAACATCAAAACAGCTGAAGAAATGTTTTCAATGGCTCTGTGTTCCTTTCTTTAAGATCTACTGAAAATGTTGTGAAAAAGAACATATACATATTAACATAAATATGCACCATGTAAGACCAATAAATTTATTTAAAAAACACACAATAAAACTATCGAGAAAAAATACTTACACTATTTGTTCTATTGTTTCTTCCACTGACCTATGTAATAAAAATAATTTTAAGGTTTTGCATTCATAAAGTTATCTGAAAAACTGCTAGCCTAATTGATTTTGTCACGAAAAATGTCTTAAAATAAGTTCAAAAATAGTAGAATTTTGTCTGATATGTCCGTTACTTTAATTAACATTTCGATCGAAATGGAAAGTGTATGGAATGTAACAATGATACATATTGCTCAGGTATCCATAGACTCCCATTATTGCCGCAAGTACTAATTTTCGGAATTCTCCGCCCACATTTGATCCGATTAAGTAATCGCATCCAAAATTGTGCAGATTTTTTAATGGATACAAGAAACCCCATTTTATTATTAGGAACAAAGACGAGGTTACCTTATTCTATGCATACAGAAACACAAATTCACACTTATCAACTTTATTATAATCTCTATAACTACTACAATTATTACAGGGGCGGCTCTGCCTAAGGTGCGGGCTGAAAACGTAGGAATAGCTAGTCACTGTAATAGGAAGTAATACTACAATGTTGCATTAGCGCAAACAGTAAAAGATTTTTGACAAGACAGTTGCTTTAGATCTTTAACTTCCGTATGATGCCATAATATATAGTTGCAGTACAGGTACAGCGCGCTCGTACCGAGAAAATGTGACTTATCGAACTCCACCTGACTTCCGAATCATCTAGGAATCTCACGATAGTTCTCGCACCTGAAGCTGGATATAATAGGGCCGCCGCCAAATCAGTAAATATTTATATACTCTAGGTACATCCAAGTGCCCTCCAAAAAAAAAACAAGTGTTCCGCACTTAATTGCTGAAAACCATAATCTAAAACTAAAACAGTAACTGAAGATTATTTCTTAACTTCTCCCACGTAAACAATATCGTCGTCCTCATCAGACGATCCCAGATCCATGTTAGTCAAGTCGTAACTATCGTTGAGTTCCGCTTTATACTTCTTAATAAGTTCATCCAACTTCGCCTCGGAGTGCTTATATTCAACACTAACATTATCCTGATTATGCCTATCATCCATATAATCTAGCTTCAAATCCATATCCCTTAATGTCTCAATAGATTCCAAATCCATTTCAATTTCAAACGTGGATCTAGTCCTATCTCTATTGGGAAATACCTTACCGGGTTTCCATAAGCTGAAATTCAATCCTTTCACCCCTTGATTGCTTTGCTTCAGCCGCTCGAAGATGAGGGCAGGGTTTAAATTGTGCTCATGCTTCAATATGACGGACATTTTAATGAATCTCTGGCTGCTTTCGTCGGCGCCCAGAACGACTATGGCGTGACGATTCAGCTTTCCGATATTCAAGGTCATCAGCCACCTTTTCGACTCTGTGTTTTCGGGAAGGACTCCGAAGTGGCCGGGCTGACAGAACCCGAACTTGATAAAGTCCGTCTTACTAGAACCGCCATTTTGATGGTACCTGAAGATGTGATATATAATCATCTCCTTAATCTTACGCGCCTGTGAGACCGAAAAAGCCTTGTTCCCTTTTAACGCTATTTTCACTATGTTCGGGTCGTGTCCCAAAGAGGGCATCGGCGAGTTCTGCACTGCGGCTATTATCTCTGATTGATTGCTCACCGAAGTTTCCTTCAGGCCGGCATCAAACGCGTCCTTATCCACTGCGACAGCTTTCAAAAACACGTTCACTTTCTGCAATTCGTAGCTGAGCATCATTTTGTGTGTCTCGAGAGCGCGCGCCGATGACGGAGGCATGTCCACGTACACTCTGGTCCCCTTCGCCGTGATGATCTTCTTGACGAACTTCCACTTACCAATGTTGACTCCCTCTAGCTTCTTGTTCTGAAGCTTAAGTTTGGTCAGCGGTTCGATATTGCGGCACCTGGAATGACCGGGCAACCAGATCGCGGCGCGTTCAAACCACAACTCCTCCTTCGTGTAAACCAATACGTTAAAGAGATCGAACTCGCTGAAATCTAAACTAAGAATCCAGTCCCTGGTGCTCTCGTCTTTAGTCACCAGCTCGTATCTGTATAGGCTTTGGAGACCCTTCAGAGTGAGGTCTGGAGACCAGCCTTGCCCGGTCTCGGAGGTTTGAACTATTTTGTGGACAAGGAATTTCTTGAGATAATCCGCTTGGTTCGAGGAGTACGGCTCAAAATCGTCCTTGCACAAGTACAGATTGTAGCCTTGGTCTGAGTCGCTAGTGTAAACTGAACGCTCGGGGAGTGGCTCGTTGTTCTGCTTGAATTGTGGGATGAATGATGGTGCTGGAACCATGAGAGGGGTTTGCATGGACTGCATGACCATCGGCATCTGCGAGACTATGTCGTACTGCGGCATCATCATAGACATGCTCGGGTGAACATTCCAATCTGAAACTGATCAAGTCAACACAATAAGCTATGGATTTGACGGTCTACTCCACATCAAACGTCCGCCATGCGTTCTCTGGGACAGAAATATTAAATAACGTTATATAATTTGGCTATACTTACGCCGGGGTTCTATCATCTGTCTAGACATCATATCTGAAAAAGAGATAAAGAATACTGTAGGCTTATGAAATCGCTCTTCAGTTTTATGAACAGTCTGGTCTAGTAACAATACTGAGATAATAGCTTATGTATTGTTATCGTGTGCCCTTGTGAACCCGATGCTTGATCAATTGATGTGAGTTTTGGCACAGATATTGGTGACTGAAGAAGTTACCTGTATATGAGCTACTTGTACGGTTAAGAGCGCGTGGAGCTTGATACATTGGACTTTGTATCGTTCTTATTACAATCGCTTTAGCAGTCAGACTCGCACTACAAGTGTAAAGCTTCATGTGCATTACATTTGATACTACAACTACGAGTGTTACCGAAGGTAAAATATAGTGTTCAATACTCTTCTTTGGTTCGATTCCTAATATAAAAAGATATACACAACGTCTAAAAATTCCAAAAAAAAAATGTGCATTTTATGAGTATTTCCATTTTGTATGGAATGATTAGGTTTTCCAAATTTATTAGTGATCGAAGTTCCCATGTATAGTATAACACTGTTTTTATTGATAAAAAAAAATTATACTAAGCTCACATTTCTATTTACTCAACAGAAGAGAAACAAAAAATCCCAATGATCGTTTTACATTGCATATAGATAGACGTTTTTTTATACCATCAGAGACTTATTATTGGCTTTCTGTTATTATCTAAGCACTTACAATGTAGTTATTTATAGCTGTTAATTTTCCTAAGATTAAGTAAATAAATAAATAAAAATCTGTAAGTTATATTAGGTATCTTACCTTGCTTCATGTTGGCATCAGGAGAGCGCCTAGCGCTTTTAGCAGGTACTTCAGCTCGGTGCGTTTCTGAAAATAGAATAAGATTATTCTAAAATGTATCAAGATACGAAATGATAACATAAAATCATAAATAGGATATTATATAATAGTTTAATATGCGTATGGAATGAATTGATTTGCGTTTATTAACTGTTGTCCTGCAGCCTGCAGTTGTCTCATTCAGACTTCTTGAAATCACCATATTGTTTATATCATAGTCTTGGCCTTATATTCTTTCGTTTATTCTGTTTTCAGGTTTATATATCTTCCAGCATTTGGATTTTCTTAAGTCTTCTGTCGTGTCCTTTGTCCAGTTGTCTCAATCGAATTGAATCAAGTGTCTACACCATCAATTGAACACCCTATACAATCAAGTACTGTGTATATAGGAAATCTTCATTTAAGATTTTAATTTGTCCTTGTCATGTTCTAAATAATTATCCTTTTTTAATGTAATTTTACCTGAATATTAGATGATTCGGATGAAAAGCGTTTATAAAACTCTTCCAGAGAGTATCTTGATATCGACACAATTGTCTTTAGGTTAAAAGTGAGCAAGCGTCGGCTAGATACTGCATCTTCGGTCCAATCAATTTTCAATAGACGATGTCATTGTCGATGGTATTCTAGTCAAAGGATTGTCTACTGTTATTTAAAAAGTATATCCTTTTCTTAAAATTTGATCTCTGTTGTTGCTAATTGGTGGACACTCAGTGTTGACTACAGCTTCACTTCTTGGATAAGTCCTTCCAAAAGGGCGTCATTTTTAAGACATTTTCAAATCTTATGTTTAATTTCTTTCAATATCTGCTTTTCAGCTTTTGTCATATAGGCTTTTAAATTACTTCTCTTGATTTGAAAAATTCAAGTTTTTTTTAAATTCCCTTAGATAAGCATTGTACAGTTTTATCTTCGTTTTTATTTAACTAACCTGACACTTAAAACACGGGGTGAGTTCTTATCAAGCAAACGTGAATATTTGTGCAATCGAACGAGTCGTTAATATAAAAAGATAATAAATACACATATAAGTAGGTATACAACTAAAATCAAAGTCTTACCTTCGTTCGATCGCTTTCCTTTGAAGTGGCTGGGGAAACTCAGCATGATGTCGCTGAATATCTTAGCTTCCTCTTTACCGTCGTACCTTGCGTTGAACTTCACCACCATCTCAATAAACGATACGTCTTCATTGCCGAACATATCTCTCATTAACCTTTCAACTGACACTTTTAGTTCCTCCATGACACGTTTTTTCATTTCTGTGTTGTAGTTGCCTCCGTATTTGTGGAGTATTTTTTGCGATATCTCCTCAACTGCTTTCTCCCTTTTAGCTTTGAGGTCGGGGTTGACGCCTCTTTTGTCTTCTCGGTCCGGTAGCTTCCACTCGGGTTCACGTTTAGGGAATTCGTCGTGATTCCGGCGAACGTCATGACGGAAGTCGGGTCGCGGCTCGTCGCGGACGTCACGTTGCCGGTTGTCCTCATGTTTGAACTTCCTATCGTAATCTTTATCCTGATAGCCCTCCCTTCGACGATCGCCCCTCCGCAATTCCTCGGTTTTCTTTTTGAAGTCAACTGCTCTCTTGTAGATATCTTCAAATTCTTTATCGAAAGTTTCCAGTGTTTTGGGTTTTCTTTCGTCTTCACGGCGAGGAAATTCTTCTCTTCTCGGTTCGTGTCGAATGTCGCCTGGACGATGCATGTCGTCTTGATCGACTGGTCTGCGCAGCGGGTCCCTGAGATCCGGTTTTTCAAACCGTTTCTGAATGTTCGCATCTGGTCTACGGAAATCGCCACGTTGGTCCGGAAATTCACCTCGAACTTGGAAAGTTTCTCTCGGTTCGAATGTTGGTTGCCTTGGTTCAAATTTAGGTTCATTGGGTTCGAATTTCGGTTCTCTAGGTTCGAATTTCGGTTCTCTAGGCTCAAATTTAGGTTCTCTGGGTTCGAACTTTGGTTCTCTCGGTTCAAATTTCGGTTGATGAGGTTCGAATTTTGGATCCCTCGGTTCGAATGTTGGTTGTCGAGGTTCGAATTTTGGATCTCTCGGCTGGAATGTTGGTTGTCGCGGTTCGAATTTTGGATCTCTCGGCTGAAATGTTGGTTGTCGAGATTCGAATTTTGGGTCTCTCGGCTCGAATTTCGGTTCCCGTGATTCAAATGTTGGTTCTCTTGGTTCAAATTTCGGTTGATGAGGATAGCGCTCATCAGGTTTGAACCGGCGAGGTGACGGCTCCCTGCGCCCACGGCTTGACTCTTGAAATCTTCTTTCTTGACTCTCAGGGCGTCGATCGCGTCTTTCTGCTTTATCATTAAACGGAGAACGCTCCCAGACCGCCATCCGTTTCTTTTTATCTTCATCGTCTCTGTCTTGGAAGGGTGGGCGGCCATACTGCTCATTGCCTTGCCCTGGCCAAATGGGCGGCGGAGGAGCATCGCTCATTTCTGGACTGCGTCGTTTCTCAAGCGCCCACGAGCGCCGCGGCGACCTCGGGGACGGCGAGTGCTTCTTATACCGGTCTCTCACAGGAGAACGGTCCCGGCGAGCCGGCGACCTAGATTTTCTAGGGGACCGCAGATTTTTCGTTTCCAAATCTGTATTAATCCTCTGGTGTTCGATCCGCGGCTCAAACTTGGGCATTCTTCCCGGGTCTCTTCTATCTTCGTCTTTTTTCATGGCAGGTGCGAACGTGGGTTTATCTTGCGGCCACGCCGAGCGTTGGTCTTGCCGTAACCCGGGGATGGGGTACTGCACGTTTTCGTGGACTGTTGGGCGGTAACCACCCGAGTACATAGCTCGGTTTGGTGCCTGTAAATTGAAATGGTTATTGCAAACACGTAGATTCAAAAATATTACCCTCCTCCTGGGGCAAGATGGGTAAAAATATAAACAAGTTAAATAAAAAAAAGATTTTGGCGGCTTTTACTTCCCTATTATCAGTTTCATTTCTTATAGACTATCAAACACTAAACAATAATAATATTCGGCCTTAGTAAAGATTGGAAGTTTGCGTCATCAACATCTTCACATAACAGAACAGCTGGAAGAAAACACTTTTGTCTTCAACAAAAAATAGGCTTCGTCGTTCCACGTCATAGCTGTGGCAGTTGGTATCTTGCATGGTCCTTACATTTTGAGCTGAGTGTTGACCGCTATTTCTTTTATTCTATAGTGAAGGAAACTTCGGTCTTTCAACTAATCTTGAATATATTTTAGTTCTCTATAATTATTTAATTTCGATGCCTCTCTTCTCATCAAATCTCCTTTAAGCTGTGGAATGAGCCCCCAAGTTTGTATCTTTTCGCTATGATATGAGGCTCTTCAAAAGGCGCGTTAACATAGGTCTGCTATGCATCGGTTAGTCTCATGGTTATGCAGATTTCCATGGGCAACATTGACCATTTACGATCACATGGCTCGTCTGCTTGTTTACTACCTTAGCAATATAATGATCATGTAATTTTAATAGCCGGAGCTTTTTGGTATTATTAATTTAGTATAACATAAAAGCGGCTTGCAATTTTACTGACGATGCTGTCATTCGATAGCAGCTAAGGGTTTTCTGATCTATTTCATAACTACTACACGATCTTAGATCTAGATTTCTTTAGCTGTACCGCTCCTCATTGCTTTGGCTCCGAAAGTGTATGAAGAAGGCTTATTATGGATGAATCATTTAATTATTACTGCATATTTTACATAACGTTACTAAACTTTTAATCGTCGCCGAAAGATTTAACGTAGTTTTGGTAATCAAATTGCACAAGGTTTAGTATTCCTTGAACAGTCATTATTTCAATCAAAAACGCCGCATCGCATCTGTTCATCATTAGGTTCTTAGTGATCAACGACAAAATTGTTGTTTAACTGTGTATCTATAAATTCTTGACACTGAAACTTCTTTTAGTGAAACATGTATCACATGGTTACGTTATTTATTGTTACAAGTTTTTTCCTCGTCACTTTTATAAGCACTGTCCCTGAAAATTTAGAAATATTTCAAGTCTCCTTTTAGTCAATTTTCTGTATTATAGTTTATGGAAATATAAGATAAGTCCATAACATTACTGGCGGTGTTTTATTGTATTTTCATCTTCTTACTAGCTGACAGCCGTTGTCCTGTCAAAATCCCATATAAAATAGCATTTTCACTTTTTCCTGAATTTTTCAATTTTCCGGGCAACGTTTCAAATTTTTATTTCATAAAAACAATATCAGGACAAACATTGAGGAACACAAGAAAATCTGCCAAATCCTTCGAACCATGCTCAAGTGATGATATTTCATACATACAGCAATTAATTTTTATTTATAGATACCTACTACATATTTTTCATGTTCATAATCTCAAAGTAATGTTATTTTTTATTCTCGTGTATTTTTTTATTACGTAAGTATCAAGTCGTATTAGGTTCCTCTAAGTTTCGCATGTACAAAAATAAATCATTGTTTAGCTTGCTTCTTCAAATTCCCCGTTTTGTTTTACTCGGTCATGAAATTGACCTGACTCGACCGACCGGAGTGATGCCACGCCCTAACAGAAAACCAGAGTAAATGAGGTAGGAGGTTCATTGAGTGAGTGAGGTAACCGAATCCCCCCCTCCCCCTACTCCCACCTCAAAGGCTTGCAACACAGTTGTGACTCTTGAGTTGCAGGTGTCCATAGGCGACGGTAGTACCATCAGGTGACCCGTCTGCTCGTTTGCCCCCTTTTCTCTTAATTAAAAAAAAATATCTTCATTATGAGAACAGCTACGTCTTCTTCAATGCAGCTAACTTACGTCCAGATTCGTATCGTCTCACTCATCAGCCCTGTATTCCTCAATACCGAACAGGGAGCAGCAACGGTTAAATACTGCTAAAACAAGTCACTGCGGATAGTTTTTTACCTATTAGGGGCCACAGATTGAAGTGGCCTGTATTTATGAGAAGTATAAATCCGACACTATCTTTTTTATTAATGATGGGCTTGCTCTTGACCCCAGACTAGCCCGAGAGCAAAGACGGGGCCTACGACTGGACGAGCTTGCCCATAAGATGCATGTTCACTCGATCCTTAAAGGCTTGTGGGTTATATGAACTCGGGAATACAGACGCCGGCATATAGTTCCACTCCTTGGCTGTGCGCATAATAAATCGTCATCATCAACCCGTAACAGCCCAATGCTGAGTTAATGGTCTTTCCTCACACATGAGAAAGAATGGGCCGTAATCTCCCACGCTAGTCCACCGCGAATTGATATTGTTTTACTCAATCTAACTTAGAGTAGCTTACATAGTCAACATCAAAATATGTAAATGCTTATTCTATTCTATCTAGAACACTTCGGAAGGAGGATGTCGTCCTAAAGGCGTGTAGCACTTTAACACACGAGTAAATGCAAATATGTAATATATTTCACGTAGTAAAATAAGGTGACTGTTCTAGCGTGTAAAGTTGTCTTACCTGTGCATGAGGTTCGTAGGCTGGCCTCACGTCTTTAGAAGAGCGCGAGGTTTCGGGCCCGCCATATTTGTCCAGCTTGTCTAAGTGGCGGCGGCTTGGAGAATGTCTAGGGAAGTATTTGTTAGGTTACCTTAACTAGGAAAGATTTTTTTTTCTAAATTAAGGAATTTAATTTGTTAAAAATAAAATAATACAAATACATGCAAAATATCCACATCAACATCATTCTTAGAATCCACAACAAGCTTCGTCCATGTAACAAAAAAAAAACAGTCTTAAAGTCCACTACTAATCGTCCCTGGTTCAAAGGACCCCAGTATGCTAGCTGCACTGCCACGCTGGATAGCTATAGAGATCCTTTGGACCAGGTACGAACCAGAACGAGGATCGCAACCACTTTCCCGGAATCGCCTACCAAGCTCACGCACTAAAGCTTTTGCCTCAGTTCCCCAAGTGCCTCTCGACTGCGAACGGGACAGATACGTAATCAATCACTTATCACACTCCAAATTGGAGTATTTAATGTGCTTGATTCCTGCTGCAGTTTCGGCAGCAGAGCCAGTCACATGGATTGTGGAAATATAATGGTATTTCACTGTATCGAAATTAAACTGCTAGTAATCCTTCATTAATAAGATTCTCTCAAAACTCATCTAAAATGTATGTCGAATTAATTTTTACAAGTTAAGTAAATTAAAAATTGATAAAACAAGCAAACAAGTGACACTACTCATTACATTATCCACAGTAAATTTTCTTTTTGACAGACCCAGCTAGGCAGTCAAATACCCTATTGGTGAACTTACTGTTCAGTGGACATATTCATATGGACAGTGGAGTGGACATATTCTTGATATTACATCCGTATAACTTTAAAAAAGTGGTGGTGGTTTGGTCACATCGAGCGGATGTATGAAAGTCGTCTAACGAGACAAATACCACAATGGGAAATAGGCGTGAGATTATGTATGTATGTAATAAAAATACTATCAAGGGACAGGCAGTGGTAGTGTCACTGAATAAACTAAGAATAATGGTAACTTTATTTTACTGACGTCAACGGAGTTTTAATGCGATATTATAATATTTCGATACTAAAATCTTTCTCTATCGAAATATAACGGTAAAATAAGGTTTTCTATGATCTCCTGCCGCCGCATTGGTGTCAGCTGTTTTACCAAGTAAAAATTTCTATAAAGGTATAACAATCTATGTATTTCAATGAAATTTTCTGAATGTCTAGTCTATGGTAGGTTTCACCTTGAAAGATAGGGATAGTTTTGGAACTGATAGGTGGCGCTGTGTGTATGTATATCGACTATCTAAAAAATTTTTCTGGTAGGAAAACGTCCAACCGGGTCCACTAGTACTTAATACCTTTATAAAAAAGCGCTACTATAATTTATACCATCATCAGTAGGTTAACCTTATACCTCCACCCCCGACTGCCTCTGGCACTAGAGCGCACTTCCTACTAATATTATAAATGCGAGTTTGTATGTATGGATGCATGGATGTTTGGATGTTTGTTCCTCTTTCATGCAAAAACTACTGAATGGATTTTGATGAAACTTTACAGTTATATAGTTTATACATCAGAATAACACATAGGCTATATGTTATCCCCATACCCGTTCCACGGGAACGGGTGAAACCGCGGGGCGCCGCTAGTATGCTATTTATATGACGTACCTGCCAGTCGCGCGGGGCGAGTCTCCGCGCGGCGCGGGCTTGTGCGGCTCAACCGCGCGACGCTGCGACGGGGAACCGCGCCTTTCGTCTGTACAGACATACAGCTGTTCTATATTCTATGTATTGAAAATGGTAAGAGTGATCGAAAGGGTGTTCGCCATGACCTATGCTCAAAATGATAGGATGCTAGGTGTTTCCCCCGATTTTACCCACGTAAGTCCTGTAGAAAAAAGTAAGCTTTAAAATAAATAATCTCACGCCTTACATCCCCGAGGGGGTAGGCAGCATTCTTTGGACCCCTAAACGTGATAGGTGGTGAGCCCATCGCCGGACCGGGTGTCAGAATTAATTCTGGGACCTGCGGGTTTCCTCACGGTGTTTTCCTTCACCACCGAGCTAGTGATAAATATGTAAGTTTTGAAAAACTCATTGCTACATGCCAGGATTTGAACCCGAGTCTCACTGATTTTCATCACGTGAAGCAGACTCTTTAGCCGTAAGGCTATCACTGCTCTAAGTAAGCTTCCCATTGGTGAAACAATTCTTAAATACGGTTCAGTAGTTTCGGATCTTAATCATTACAAATTAACATACAGACCTTTCTGCTTTATAATATTAATCTAATTGTATTATAGAAGGAATCAACTAGATTGCACCAGCAACATCTACTATAATGACTCAATGACATTTCTCACTTGAAAGTGGCCGTCTGCCAGGAGATGCTCTCCTCCCCGGTGAGATTCTCCTTGAAGGAGATTGGAGTCGTCTTGAAGGGGACATCCTCCTTCCTGGAGACTGCCTTCCTATGTCTCTCCTAGGAGAAAACCTCGGCCCTTTGTCATAGTCCTTGGGGTAGTCGTGGATGTTTCTGGAAGATTCCGGAACATTCTTCGGTCTCTTGTCAGGTAGGGTTGCTTCAGCGTACTTCTTGTCGTAAGACGTAGGGCTCGGTTTTGAGAACTGTTGGAGTTTTTCATTCACCTGTGGGGTAAATCGTTTTTGGGTAAGCGTATAGTTCCCGTCAGGAGAAGATACAAATATACAAATTAAATAGATAAACATTCAGGGGCAATATGCGCACGCCAAGTATACGAACAGACAGACAATAATCTAAAAAAATATTGTTTTGGCTTCTATTGATGTTATTACCCCTCATATTACGTTTTTTTAAATATCTCCTATTGGCCAGTTACTTTTATTATATGTATAGAGGTAGTTTGTTTTTCTTTTTTAATCAATCAAATTAGTTACTAGCGAGTACTCAATTTTCAAAAGCTCTTCGTAGTGCTCACTTACTTCATTTAAGGAACCTTTGTTCAAAGGTTCTTTAAAAGTAAGATCCAGCGGTTTAGGTTGTGAGTTGATAGATCAGTCAGTATCTTTTTCTATTTATATACTAGCGACCCACCCCGGCATTGCACGGGTGTACTGATACTAAAACCTTCCTATTGAATCACTCTATCTATTAAAAAAATGCGCATAAAATCCATTGCGTAGTTTTAAATATCTGAGCATACATATACAGGGATAGACAGACAGCGGGAAGCTTTGTTTAATACAATTTTTTACTATTATAGAAAAATATGGTCCAAAGAAACAGCAGAAGTCACCAGGGTGTTGATTAACTTACAGGCGGGTTCCAAGATTGCCCCGGAGTCCCATGATGGCCATGGGCCTGGTTCCCTGGGCCCGGTAGGCTTTGGTACGGGCCTGGACCTGGATTCTGTCGATCAACGTTATACTGTGGCCCCTGGAAGTTGTCCTTCGCAATTGTTATCTGGAACAATAAATGGTATTATATTGATGTTACTAAAAGCTTGTCCTATCAAGCAGCAGCCTACCACGGGCGATCTGTTACAATAGATAATCCTATTATTTCCATCATACAACACCATGAGGAAACCCGCAGGTCTCAGAATTAATTCTGAGACATGTGTCAATAGACCCGGTCCGGCGATGGGCTCACCACCTATCACGTTTAGGGGTTCAATGTATCTCGTGAGAACTGGGTATATAAAGTAATGGAATACCTCTGCCTACCCCCTTTGGGGATACAAGGCGTGAGATTGTTTTTTTTTTATTTCTCTAGATAGATGGTTTCATAGTGGCGGTAATTAGCTCTCAACGATTACAACGACGGCAAAGCCCCCTTACGTGCGAAAAACCGAAATTTTACTTAATTTTTGACATTTGGAAGTTCATAAACAATCTTCGAGTGTTCAGTAGCGATAGTTACCGGCTTCTGATGTTCGTAGCCGGCGTTCGGGTACCGCGCGGGTTGTGCGAGCGGTCGGCCGAGCGGCTCGTCGATAACCTCCACGCTGCGGAGCACGTTGGACCGGTCCCCCCGCCGCGGCGCCTGGCAGTGGTACCACACAAAGTCAATTTTGTTCTGATTTTATGGTCGGTCTAAACTTCCACACGTAGTTTGTTGGCTGACTATATGTTGTTTAAAGCCGAAAACAAACCATCGGATGCGGACGACTGATAAGTGTACAGTCTTTTGAATCCAGCACCCCAGATTTCGTTACGTCCACGACTTACCTCCAATAGTTTCCACAGCTCAGTGTACATACTTTGTCTAGATCCCTACATGTCAAGTTTTCAGCTTTACACGGGCCTTTAGAAGCTTTATTTTTGATACCTCCAAGAGACCATGGAAATAAGTATTTGATTTGTATTTTAAATTGATACCGCCCTTGAGAAACGCGTCCTTGAGAAAACAAGCAGACAGATGTACAATAAAGGGATCCTGTAATTATCCTTTTCATATAGAATACTAATTTATAGAATTCTACCAAAATGGTGTAAGGTAATTAGCATGTGGATCTTAAGGCACCTTTATTATTATACAATATATATATATATATCGGTAGTCAACCGTAACAAAAATGATTTCGATATTTCAAACTGGTCGCAAACTACTCAAGGACGCATATATATATATATATATAGACGCATATATATATATATATATATATATATATATATATCCTTTTATCCCTGAGGGGGTAGGCAGAGGTATTCCATTACTGGATATACCCACATTTCACGAGATACATTGGACCCCTAAACGTGATAGGTGGTGAGCCCATCGCCGGACCGGATCTGTTTACACATGTCTCAGAATTAAACCTGCGGGTTTGTTCACGATGTTTTCCTTCACCATCGAGCTAGTGATAAATATGTACGTAAGTTTTTGAAAAACTCATTGGTACATGCCAGGATTCGAACCCGAGCCTCACTGATTTTCGGCCGGCTCTTTAACCGTAAGGGCTATCACTGCTCTCTATTATACAATATACCTATTTAAATAAAAAGGTTTATTCGAAATATTAAATCTCCATAAGTTCTACTCTCGAATCACAGCAACATGTGCTGGATTCAGCAAGTATAGAAACATAATGGTTTGTTTCGATGAGTATGATCCTCATCTATGAGTTCTTCTGATCTGAATGTTGCACTTTAGTGAGTTGTAAAAGGACGCCCAGTAAAATGAGAACTGGAAAAAACTGTATCATCGCAGGCAATAGCGCTGACAAGTCAGCTCAGCATTTTGATAAATATACTTATACTTATATTTAAATAGCATAAACAGCGAATGTAATGGATCTCTTTCACGCACATCCTGCTGTCACTTAACGTATTTAATGTTATTACTCACTGCAGCATCAGTCAGACTGGTTTTGGGGCCAAAGCCGTACCCCTGGTCAGGAGCAGGCCGAGCAGCAAAGTGCTCTCTTTGTTCGAACGGCCTCTGCATTGCTGTTGTTTGCTAAAACATACATGTTTTTTATTTAATTTGGCACTTCACTTATATACTGTAAGTTGTGGTATAACATAGATATTACTTGTTGGCTTTATTTTTTAAGATGTATTATTATTATGTTATATGTATACAGGTGGAAACTTATAATTAGCTTTTAGTTGTCATCTTTCATTTCCTATATTTTTTGTGTACTTAGATGTGAGTTTGTGTGTGTGTTTTGTGAGTGAGCGAAAAGAAAATAAATAAATAAATACATTTATAAGTAAGCAAACATTGTTTTTTTTATAAATAGACTAGGCATTAAATACCCTATTCACAGAGTTTTCAGCACAGCCTGCACTGTAGATACTATGTAGGTATCTGACAAGCATACTTAAATAAAACAAAATGAACAGACATATTCAAGGTCATGCACACTAGGGGTCACTAGGAACTGAGCCATTGTTCATCAGCTATTTATTCTTTTACCATTAAATCCAACTGCATTCATACTTTGGAAAGTTGTTGAGCACCTGGTGCGAAAGCTAGCTGATGGTCACTAAAAAATATTCCCATGGGAACAGAAAAAAACTGGGTCTGCAAAAAAAAATCCAACGGATGGGTGTGCTACGGAATTAATCAAAGTACCTGCAGTCCATATGGGTGATTCATAGCTTGCACTGGCTGTTGATATCCAAAATTGTTCTGAGGCATGGACTGATTAACAGCGGGTTGGTTACTCCACTGGTTGCCCGTATTCCAGGGGTCTGGTCGGTTTGGCATGTCTGGCCTCCCCACAGGGTCGCCAGGCCGATTGCTGTAAGCTTGACCCTGTGGGCTAGTGTAGTCATTTCGTGGAGCATAACCTCCTCTGTGGTCAAAATTACTTTGATGAGGTGCCATAGACTGCTGTAAGATTATAAAATATTATTAACTTTGGCTTTGTATTAATGCATTATAATAATTTATTGATGTACAACCAAAAAAATAGTATGCAAGACCAGTAACTAAGAATGTATTGAATTGATGATGATCAGATAATCCTACATCGCTATAAAACTGCTTGCAAGACTAGAACTTCACAAGCAATCAACTGTGATGACTACAGTGACTCACAGTACTTCATGCACCTAGGCACACTAGATTTATATGTTTCCTAAATATTCGAGGATAGGCCTTGTCAAACCAGAAACCAAAATCCTGAACAGCCCCTGGCAGTATTACAAAGTTACACAGAACACTTTACATCATAACGGTCCTACTCATGTTTGGCCCTAAATATGTGACTTCACTACACCCTGAGCGTTATCTATACTAATTTTATAAAGAGGAAAGATTTGTATTTTTGTATGTTTGTTACGAATAAACTCAAAAACTACTGTACCGATTTTAAAAATTCTTTCCACAATGGAAAGCTAGAAGATCCCTGAATAACATAGGCTATATTTTATTCCCGTATTTCCACGGGAACGGGAACTACGCGGGTGAAACCCCGCAAAACCGCTAGTAATATTATGTTACTCGCCGCTGGCTTCCCCACTGGCACGACTCGCAGTATGTTGCTTCCCATCCGGTATCCCTCCAAACTTTTCATCAGATATGATCCCTCTCTTTCATCCGTGACGCCAATACGAACTTTCTTCGTGCCATCACCCTCCGCGACCAAGTTGTCCAGAATAAAGTCGCTGATGTTGCATTCTTGCTTTATCAACAACTTTAGATCTTGGTATTTTGCCTGAAAGTAATGGGAAATGAGTAAGCAGTCAAAATATGTACATCGTTTGGAAATCATAACCAATATAATTGATAAATGTCAATTAACTCACAATAAGAGGCAGGCCATGAATTGTTAGCATCATCGTGACGAATGTTTCTTATCAATATAATTGCAAAAGGAAGCGCATCTAGAGATTTTTTACTGAATAAATTTTACAATACACAGCGTCTCTCTCATAGGTACCACACAGACTTAGTAAAAGTGTTCTGTGCTTAGTAGTGGCTCATACGCCTAAAGTTCCCCATGCACGGGAACGATCGGTCTGTACGATCCGTCGCAACAGATAGATCGTAACGACGGATCGTCCGTGTATGTGAAGATCGTTGACGATTTACTTCATCGCAAGCGATATCGCAGATCGCAACAAATCGACTGTGTGTGGGCACTCGACGATCAACGATTCGATTTTTTCGTGTTGCCAGACTGTGGGCAATTTTACCACCTTTTATTTAATTTGCAATGTATGTATATAACTATGTAAGTTCGGGTGGAAACTTGCAACTCAATTTTGAAGAAGATATTTTAAACTGATGTATGTCAGTCCGGTTACAATGCAATATTATGGTACCACCAAGCTAGGAGGTGGATATCGCAACTTCTTAATGACTAGACAAAGATAACCAATTGAGCTGTTTTTTTTGGTTTGGATGTCAATGCGTGGTTAGCCATGTGATGTCATTTTAAATCCAACACGGGGGAACATCCAAGGTGACGAGTTATTTTTAATACACTCTTACAAGATGGGTAATAAATGAAAGGGCCGAACTATACTATACGTGACATGGAATTTCTGCTTCTTAATTTTTTTGTAGCTTATACCTCTAGGTATATAAGAGGGATTATTAACCAAAATATCAAAGCGCGGAGCGCAATAATTTCTGAGATATTTTTTGAAATTACAATAAACTAACCTCAAAACTGTACAACTTAAACGCGTTAAAAAGAAACTACAATGCACCCATCACTACATTACTAGATTACTCTTCATTCCTTATAATTACACACAACACACTTAAAAATACACTAACACACTTACAAACAGATATACTCTCACATATAATTACTTACACACAATCATTCACTAAAATAATATTAAAGAAAAAAATGTCAAACTGATACATAGGTACACTAATATTATATTTATCCTATTTTAATTTAATATAATCTACCCATTAGCATACCTACTTTCATTATTATTGATATGTGGTTATTGAGATTGACTATACCATTACCTATCACCTATCCATGTTTAGCCCTAGTATAATAATTTATTGTGTAACTGTTTTTTAACCCAAACAAAAGAAAATAAAAATAAAATAAGACATATTATGTCAAACGTCAATGCGTTTCGTTTAGTCTATTGTAAATGTCAAATTAGAGTGCAGTCTGATAAAGTATTATCGATGTAATTTTATTGTACTAGATAAATTAAATTTAGTTTCTTCATTTATTTCACTTAACGTTATTGCCCCTATTTTACCGATTCAAAGACCTTTCCGCCCTTCTTTAAAAAAAACTAAAATTGCCCATGGCTTGGGTAATTGCCCACGGTCTGGCAACACGACAGATCGCTTGCGACCGATCGTACAGACGGATCTCACAGACGGATCGTTCCGTGTATGGGCGTCAATTTTGTTGCGACGGATCGTACAGACGGATCTCACAGACGGATCGTTCCGTGTATGTGGCCCTTAAGAACAAAAATTTTAATGAATGAATGAGTGAGTTGAGTGAACTGAACTATGGAAAATTGAATGAACGTCACGTTTTTCTTGTCCAGCAACTCTACGTGCTCTTTATAGTTAGGGAGGCGAATAGGGGAATTTTCGGTAATACTCGAGCGTGGCAGTTTAAGATATGAGAGATACCTTAGACCCTTTAAGCTTAGACCTTGTAAAGTATTTAGCTCTATATGTAGTGACGCGCGCCTAGGATAGACGATCAGATTAGTAAAAAAAAATCGATAGTCTGAAATACTCGAGCGCATCAGATTAAGATATTGGGGGTTGATTTTAGTGTTTTAAGACTAAATTTAACTAATCTGACGATAAGTCCTTGACTCCGCCAAGTTATAGGGTCGCAAACTTGTAAAAAAAAAACGTTAATCCGGCATTCTCGAGCGTGATTTTTGTATTTTTTATTTTGAAGAATATAATCTAAAACTTACTAAAAATACAAAATCTGCCGGTTTCCGCATGACCGGAAGTGCGGAGAAGCCATTTCGTCTTCCGAAAAACGCGTTGCAGCATATAAGTCGCGAACGATACATTTTATAAAAAAAAAGTTTAAATAAACAAAAAAGGTAATTTTAATTTACACAAAAAAGGTCTCTTTACATTTTTGTCCAAAGTTAAAACTTTTTGACTTGAAGCATCATAAAAACTCAAAATCCCGGTTTTTTGAGTATATCTCGAAAACTGAGGGTGTTAAAAAAATTGATATGAAATAACGATGATTAAATTATGTGACTTTTATTATATCTCAATTTTTTTTAAGGCTTCTCGACAATTTTCGTTGACTCGGAAAAAGTTACGCGTATCTGTATATTTATATACTTTATTTCGCAACATTGATGGTGGGGAAAGAAGCGGTAGAAGGGAATTTTCGGTACAACCTAATATATATATATAATTCCCCGTTTTATCAAGGAGCAAGAAATGAAAAAAAAGAAACCAAAAAACCTTTTTCGATCAGATTAAGAGAACCCACCAACATTTTTGTCAGATTAAGAAAATATACTTTTAGGATACCGAGATAAACCTCCCCTATGAAAATCTGACGCGCTCTAGTATTTCAAAATAACTTTTTTTTTGCATTTTCAAAAATTCATCGTAACTTATCGTCACGCCAAAATCGTCAGTTTTTGTAAAGGGAGCTTCCTTGGGGCCTACTTAACACCCCTTCCGAAAATCGAGAAAATATATATTTTTTGAATTTTTGACTGCTTTATATGCCTACCCCCACCACGCAAACCGGCAGATTAGTATACCGTTGTTATCAGAGGCACTTGGGGCATACGTAGTATGAATATCTGACGCGCTCGAGAATGCCCAAGTAACTGTTTTTTTTAACATTTTTGAAAAACCGTACACGCCAAACCCACCGCTAAAATGGTTTTTACCATACGAGTTTTTCTTTTCGAAATTATTTTATATTTCGATTTTGATAGGTCTCGACGGCGCCGTTGAATTACGCCATTTAGCTACCTCGCCTCCCTAACTATTAACTGTTTGGGCTAACACTGCTCATGCGCTGTCTATCTAGCGCTGTCTATCTAGGCTATTTTAAAGCTTCAGCTTAAATAGCTTACCACGATTGAAAATATAAACTACGAATGCCACGTACTTCGCTTGTTTGACATGGTTGACTTTTTTATCGTCTGGAAAAAAATGTGGTGTGATAGGTAGGTGTAATAGATTCATTTGGCATTGTTACTTAAAAAATATATTATTATTTTTTTTTACTAAAAAATGGGCTTGCTCTTGACCCCAGACTAGCCCGAGAGCAAAGACGGGGCCTACGTTGGGACGAGCTTGCCCAGAAGATGCCTGTTCACTCGATCCTTAAAGGCTTGTGGGTTATATGAACTCGGAAATACAGACGCTGGCAGGTAGTTCCACTCCTTGGCGGTGCGCATAATAAAAGAACTTGAAAAGCGCTTTGTGCGTATAGATGGGATATCCACCAAGTAGGGATGAAGCCCAGCCGTGCGTCTGGAAGTCCGATTATAAAAAGGGGAAGGTGGGATGAGCTCGTGCAGCTCTTGGGCACACTCCCCGAAATGCAATCTATAGAATACCGACAGACTGGCAACTTTGCGCCGATGGGCTAAAGATTGCAGCTTAGTCACCATCATCTCGTCACCAATCATTCTCCTGGCTCTGCGCTCTACAGAGTCTAAAGCGGCGAGTTGGTATTTAGCTGAGCCATCCCAAAGGTGGCTGCAATACTCCATACATGATCGGACTTGAGCTTTGTAGAGTGTTAGAAGCTGTCCAGGTGTGAAGTATCGCTTAACCTTATTAAGGATGCCCAGTTTTTATATATTTTTACAATTTTTTTTTTCTTGCTTAAACTAATATACATTACTCAATTGTAGTCAATATTACACACTGAACTATTTGAAATAGAATTTTAAAAAGAAACAGGCTCGTAGCTTCCATTCATGCTACTACCGCCAGCTGGTAGTTTTCTAGATTTTGTAAATTGCAACTTTGGCTCTAGATACCTTAAATGTACAGTCAAGAGCACGCTGAGCTTGACACTTTGGACTTTGACCCGGCCCTGTATTCTATGGCGCGCAGTATAAATCAGAGCTCAGCTTAAACTGGTAGTGTAAAGCTTCACTTGCTCTTGACTGTACGTCATATTTTTTTCCAGACGGTAAAAAAAATCATTCAGTATATTACGTGGCATAAAATTTTGTAAAATAAATAAATAATCTCACTCCTTTTATCTTAGAAGGGGTAGGCAGTGGTATTCCATTTTTGGAAATAGCCACGTTCCCCTTGATTTTTTCCTTGTTGTCTATGGTTTTTTTTCATTCATTCATTACATAGCATACATCTGTGGCATACATAGAGCATATTGGTCTGTTCTGTCGTCTGTGGTTTAAAAGCATAATTCCCAGGCCGCACTTATTTCCACTATAGGGCTGCCAGCTATAAATCAGGGTTGCCAGTCGCTTAAAAACCGTAATTTTAAGGTACTAGAGCTGAAAAACCGATAACTTTCGAAAAATTGAGCGAATGTGCATTTAAAAAAAACTGCATCGGTCTTTCTCTCTCATTCATTTAAGGGACCGTTCGTAAACGAGTAAAAATCACTCTGAGTGACAGCCCTTTTCATGTCATGTGAAGTTGTACCCGTTTTCGAACGCTCCCCACGCCCACCCCCAGACTCAAAGAAAAGTTTTCTTGCAAGTTTTTCTTTGATCCAACTTTTTAAGTTCGCCCCCTTACATCCTCTTTGAGTTCGCTACCTAACTTTTATATCATAAGTAACACAAATTTTCTTCTTAGGATAATTAAACCTTGCATTGATGTAATATAATCACTAAATAGTATAAAACAAAGTGTGTGAAGTGTGTCCTGAAGGTGACTCTCTGACCAAGTGTTGTAACTGAGATTCAACTTGCATGTTTTATATCAGAGAGTGCTTCGAGCGCTCCGGTGTTACGGACTCAAATCTCTTTTTTTCTTAATTAATTTTTTCTTAATTAATTCTCTTATTTTAGTTTATTTGAGTATGTAAACATACTCAAATAAACTAAAATAAGAGAATTAAAACAAAAACATGGTCCGCCATTACCGGATGTTGGCAAACGACCCCAGACCAGCTCCATGTACCATATTGTAATGTCATCCGATTTATACACGCATGCAAAATTTCAGCTCAATTTGAAACCGGAGTTGGATCAAATTTAACTTGCAAGATTTCATTACAAACAGACTGACAGACAACGGTACAGGTGAAACTAACTATAAGCTTGTAAAAAGAGTATTAAATCTGTGTAAACAATGCTATAGCAATATGGAAGTGTCCTAAAAAATTCTAACTAGTCCGATTCAATTTCTTTTATAATGGCGGTCCTTTTTGATTTCGCCAGAATCCAGTTTATAGAGCTTGGTCAGCGGCTTTGGTTGTGCCCAGATGTCTTTAGGTGTGGTTTGGACTCTTGTTTGCTGGGTGGGCTTCGTGATTGCACAAGGTCACATCAACTTTAATTAATATTATTGAACAAGGTAATCAACTGTTGAATTACTAACCTAAAACAAGACAAACAATTTATATAACAAAACAGATTGTTAGGAAGTTAGTAAGGACAAACAGCTTATAGTCTAATGTTATTCTGGTTAACATATTCACATAAAATATTTACAAAAGGTGTATGTACAGTCAAGAGCAATCTAAGCTTGACACTTTGGACTTTGACCCGGCCCTGTGTTCTATGGCGCGCAGTATAAATCAGAGCTCAGCTTATACTGGTAGTGTCAAGCTTGACTTGCTCTTGACTGTACAAGACCCAGCAAAGATTTTAGATTCGTCGGTCTGGGGATAGTGTCCGGTAACACTTCGTAAAGAGACGGTCTCCTAGGGCAGTTAAAGAAGATGTGTTCTGCTGATCCCTCGTCGAACCCACATTCACAGAGGGAGCTATCCTTGACCCTTATTTTAGCAAGGTGAACCGGGGTACAGGCATGACCTAATCTTAATCTACATATTGTGGACGTGACCCTCTTGTTGGCTTTCCTATACTTAAAAAACCAAGGCCGAACGAGCAACGAGTCTTGAACATCCGCGTAATGTTTGCCTTTAATGCGTTTCGAAAGATTCCACGCTTCATTCCAGCACGATACGAGATCGGCCTTGGCTAGAGACGTTAAATCTTGTGCATAGGTTGTGTAATGAGTATCAATACTTGTTGTCGAGGCATCCTTAGCACACTGATCAGCACTCATTACCCACTATACCGCTATGTCCCGGGATCCAAGCTAGGATGACTTTTATGCCAGACACGTGACACCGAAAAAGAATTTCTTTGATTTTTAGAACAAAAGGGAATTTTGACTTGGATTTGAGTTGGTTTGCAAGGATAGCCTGTAGGCAGCTTCTAGAGTCAGTGAATATTACCGTGTTGTGTAGCTTATGTGATTCTATATACATCAAGGCTTCGAGGATAGCAAGCGCCTCCCCTGTAAAAACCGAGGCTTGAGGGGGACACTTAAAGTTTAAAATGATGTTGTACTCCGGTATCCAGACAGCGAAGCCTACACAGCCGTCAGAACTTATTTTTGATGCGTCAGTGAACATAGTATGCCAACCATTCCACTTACTATTGACGTAAGAGTTAAATTTGGTGTTTGCACCAGGGTCGTCTTTGTTTATTCCGATATTTAGAACAATGTCCGGGCGGTATAGAATTGCATTAAAAGGTGTAAGGAATAAAGGATTTAACCTGCATTGATAGACGGGACAGGGGAGGCTGATAAACCTAACAAAACTGGTGAAGAGGCATGGGCGGGACTTATGTCTCCAGTAACTGTTGTAAGAGATGTGTTCCGAAAGGATATGCAACTTTGTAATAAGGGGGTGATTGGAAAGCTGAAAAATTTTGTAAATGAATCTGTCCGATAAGTACTGTCTCCTCAAGTGCAAGGGGGGCTCTGCACATTCGACCTGAAGGGCGTTGATGGGAGAAGACTTCATTGCTCCGATTATGATACGTAGACACTTTGATTGAATCCTGTCCAAGGAGGATAAGGCAGACTTATTGCAAGGTTCTAGAATGTGGGTGCCGTAATCAAAATGGCTGCGAATCAAGGCGTTATATAACAGCTTTTGTGTGTAGGGGTGTGATCCCCACCAAACGCCTGACAGGGAGCGAAGGATATGGATGTTCTTTTCGCACTTTTTGATGGTGTGGTTAATGTGTTGGACACCAGTCATACGCGAGTCAAGAACGACCCCAAGAAATTTTACTGAATCTCGCACTGGGAATATTTTGCCATCAAATGAGACAATGACGTCGGGAATAGATCGCATGCGAGAGAATGTCACTACACTGCTCTTCTCAACTGAAAGGGATAGACCATGATTACCTAACCAGTCATGGAGATAGTTAATAGCGGAGTTGAGGCGAGTAGAGGCATCCCCTAAGTCCTTGGCTGAGACGCATAGTGCCAAATCATCCGCATATTGTAGTACGCTGCAGAATGAATTTACCGAAAGTTCTAGGTCATAGGTATACAGGTTGTATAGTAGTGGGCTTAAAACTGATCCCTGAGGGAGGCCCTTCCACAGAAGTCTAGGTGGAAGTAAAGAATTTTGGGAAGAAATTAAAATGGCTCTAGAAGAAAATAGATTAGATATGAAGTTAACCATCTTCTCTGGGATACTCAGCTGGAGCATTTTTTGCCTGAGTACAGGAAGTAGGACATTATCGTATGCGGATGCAATGTCAAGAAACACCCCAACCAAGGACTCTCCTTTAGAGAGAGCAATGCGTATATCCGTTGCAAGGCAACCTACGCTATCCATGGTGCTCAATCCCTTCCTAAAGCCAAATTGACTTGCAGGGAGGATGCCTCTACTCTCCACAAACCACTCCAATCTATTTTTAACAAGGTGTTCTAAAATTTTGCTCATAGTACATGATAGGGCGATGGGACGGTAGCTACTTGACTCGTTACTAGGTTTTGCTGGCTTGAGGATAGGGATGATTATTTGAGTTTTCCATTCATCTGGAGGGATTCCTAAGGAATAAATATTATTTAATATGCTTAAAAATATTAATTTGGACGTAGAACTACATTTGACAATGAATGAGTAAGGTATTCCATCAACTCCCGGGGACGAGTCCTTAAGAGACTCTAAAACTGCAGTGAGTTCGTCCAGAGAAAAAAGGGCCTCAAGAGTATCAGAAGTAGGTGAGAGCGGGGGGAGAAGAGAAAGGGACTCAGCTAAGGTGGGAACGTAAGGGGGAGCAAGTCGACATGAGAAGGAATCGATCCAAATCGATGGGTCGTTCGAAGAAGAATTGTGGTCTACAGATACGGATCCGCGAAATCTCCTGACATTCTTCCAAACCAACGAAGGGCGGGAACTGGGAGAAAGAGACTCACAAAACATGTTCCAGCCCAGTCTCTTTCGTTCGGATAGTGTTCTGACTGTCCTTGCAGCTACTTCTTTATATCTTATGTAATTAGCTGAAGTCATGTTTAACGCAAACTCCTTCTCGGCTTCCTTACGTTGTTTACATAAATCAGAACAATCAGAGTCCCACCAGGGAAGTGATGGGATTTTACCCCTAGGAGCGTTTTTAGTAGGAATCGCTGTCTCTGCTGCTGAAAGTAAAGCATTCCTAAAGGTGGAGTAAGCAGAATGGGTGTTCTCATGGGAGACTGGGGGAAGATTAGCCAAAAGAGCGTCAACAGACTGAGAGAACTGTGTCCAGTCAGCCTTAGACAAATTATATTTAAGTCGAGGATTGGGAGGGGGGAGTATATAATTAGAGGAGTCAGGAAAGGACATAACGATGGGGAAATGGTCACTACCATGCGTATTGCACAGCGTAAACCATGTGAGGCGCGAGGAGGTGGCTGGAGTGCATTAAGAAAGATCTACAGCGGATTTTGGGTTCTGGCCAGGAAGAACTCTGCGTGTGGGGGAGCCGTCATTGAGGATGCAGAGGTTGTAGTCATCAACTAAGTCAAGGAAAGCGGCGGATAGGGAATCATTATGATAACAACCCCATGAAGTGTGGTGGATGTTAAAGTCACCCAATATAGCAACAGGAGGGGGGAGGGCACCAATGATTGAGAATAGATTTGCTAGGATGGACATGCTAGGGTCAGGAATATAAACAGATAGAAAGGATATACCTAAGGCTCTAACAGCCACTTCATTGAAGCAGTCACTGTCATGGGGAGGGAGGGTGATCTGGGAATATGAGATGGATTTCGAAACTAAAATGCAGCTACCGCATTTTCCGTTGTTCTTATCATCCCGGAGGCACGCAAAACCAGGAATCCTGAAGCAGGAGCCCGGGAGTAGGCGTGACTCCTGGACAGCAAAAATCAAGGGATTATGCTTATTTATGAGAAAAATCAGTTCAGCTTTTTTTAATCTAATGCTGCGGCAATTCCACTGTAGGATCGTTGGGAACATTGTTGCAAATTGAAATCAGCTGAGTCAGTTTTTGATAGACGTTGTTCGGTAGGGCCACATCATTCATTTTCGAAATGATGTTGATGAGGGTGGACAGGAAGAGTTCTAGTAGATTTTCTTGTTGAGGGGGGTTGGGAGGGTACAGAGCGCACCCGTTGGGGGTGGTAGAGGCTGGAGTATCTACAATACGACGGTGGGCTTCTCTATCTTAGCCTGGGCTTAGGGCAACAGGATAAGGGCGTCGGGCTATAGTAACCGAACCGTCTTCTTATAAGAAGAGGGTTGAGAATTGGGAAGGGGTGGCTGAGATGGGTCAGTGTGAATTGTTGGAGGATACGTGGACGAAAATGATGGAGTCATTCGGGCAGTATCTGCAAATGATCTTCTCACCTGTGAGAATCTAGCCGATGCTTCTAAATATGAGATGCTTTCCTGTGACATTACTAATTTGATTGATTTTTGTCGACTGTGCTCTGGGCAGGATGTGTCAGTGGCAGAGTGGGGGCCGGAACAGAACAGACATAGTGGGGATGATTTCAGGCAGGTAATTCCTTCGTGGGGTTGGGAGCAAATGAAGCAGCGGGGGGCGGATCGGCACTGCGTTGAAATATGGCCAAATCGGCAGCACTTGTTGCACTGGATAATGGGGAGGACATATACTTCAACAGGGAGAGAAGTAAAAAAGCAGAAAATACGGTTTGGGAGCTTTTGACCAGAGAAGGTTAAAACTACAGATTGGGTAGGTATCCAGGTAGGGACATTGTTTTCTATTTTCTTCCTATTCAAGCGGCGTGCTTTAATGACTGCACCGCAGCCATCAGGGACTTATCAGGGACTTCTACCGATTGGACCAGCTCCTCTAAAGTCCATTCTACTGGAACATCACGCACAATTCCCATTCGTGTAACATTATAAGAAGGGATGTTTGCTTCAAATTTAGCCGGCTGAAGTGCTGGGTGTTCTAGAAAAGCGTTAGCCGCAGCAGCAGATTTAAATTCCACTGAAACCCTGTTGCGGCCAATGCGTTTCACACCATCCTGGATTACATTTTTTATGTTGTTTCTAAATAGAAAGTGTCCGAATTTGATGGGTTTCAAGGTGGGGCCAGCAGACACATCTGTTACCATCTTACTAACGTGGACTAGAAAAGGGGCAATGTCATCTTCAGAGTAACGGGTCTTACGTTCTTCAAAATCGGGATGTGTGTAAGTAGACTGAATCGACGGCGAAGCTTGTGCAGGATTGGTAATAGTTTTTTTAGGGGGAATGTTTTCCTCAGACTGTTGTGGTCGTTTTCTGGGATTGGGCGAATCAATATCCATTTGAGAAAAAAGGTTTTGCGAGAGGGGCACACATGGTTTTTTATAACCTCCCCCGGGATCGTGCGGGTCAGCCATGTTACTTACCTAATAGGACAAACACAATATATTTACACTCACGGCACAACAGATATATACCAACACCAACACGAATCAGTAGCGCAAGTCAACAGCAAATATTAAAACACAGGGGCACTTCGGAGACACTTGTGCTCACACTCGACGTCACCTCTAGAGTCCCTAACTAGTCCGTCAGTTCCTTACATTTTGATACGATATTATTACTTCGTCAAATTGAAAAAAAATATACTTGTTTAATTTTTTTCGATATACTAACTGACGGACTAAAATCGATTTGTTTTTTCTAGGATATTATTGTTATTTGTTGTATGTAGATGCTTTCTAATTTACTGGCAGATTAAATTGACGCATTTTACGTTCTATTTCGTTCAATCAATTTCACATAGAAAAATGTTTCAAAGAAAAACAATTGATTCATAACAAAAACAGAACATTTGAGAAAAACAGGAAATCTGTAAAATCGGAAGATCTGGCAACACTGTCATAGTAAGAGTTAATAATAGGCTGTAAGGACTAGAATCCAAAGGCCATTAAACAATTTAAAAAAAAAAGTTAATAATAGGCTGTAAGGACTAGAATCCAAAAGCCATTAAATAATAAAAAAAAAAAGAGATAATAATTTTAAAAAAGTACATAGTGTCATGACGTCACGTTGCCATGGCAATATAGTGGAAATAATGTAAACAATGGTCATATAGATAAGTCGATACTTTACATTTCACTCCTGTCATAGGAAATAGAGTTGGGTCAACAAGGACAAAGTTTACGATTCGCTTCTATGGTTCACGGTTAAGTCTTACGAAATTGTCTATGGTTCATAGTGGAAATAAGTCGTTCGTAATTCCCATAGGTAATTAATTCACTGGTCTGTGGCATGGTCTGTGGGCATAATTGATTTTCATTTATTTGGTTTGGGATATTTTGGGATTTTGTGCAGTGCATGTGCCTATTTTTTACATAATTCAAGTGTCAGAACGACGCGAAAATGCTGTTAGTTATACACAATTTACCCAGTCATGTAAGTTTCTTTATTAATTTCAAAATTCTTTCGAAGCAGGAAATTACTGATTTATCTTCAACGCACAACCTCAATCTATAGGAATATGGATAGATTTTAGGGTTACGTACCCAAAGGGTAAAAACGGGACCCTATTGCTAAGACTTCGCTGTTTGTCCGTCCGTCTGTCTGTCACCAGGCTGTATCTCAAGAACCGCGGTAGCTGGACATATGTAATTTTTCACAAATTACATATGTATTTCTGTTACCGCTATTTCAACAAATATGTATTTAAAACAAAATAAAAATTTAAGAGGGGCTCTCATAAAACAAACGTGATTTTTTGCCGTTTTTATAGTCGAATGGTATGGAACCCTTTGTACGGGAGTCCGACTCGCACACTTGGCCGGTTTTTGTACTGCCTACGTCCCCCTCCAAGAAAAAATGTTTTGGTACATAGGTACTTGCACGGAAACAGGAAAAAATATCCGACTACACTAATATTAAATACTAGCAGCGTCCCGAGGTTTCAGCCGGGCTGAACTGTACAATATCTGACGTGGAATTTAGGGGTGGATGGGGTGGGGGGGGAAGGGGTCGGGGTGGGCGACCCACCCCCCACCACCCCCACCTGCCGGAAACGCATAGTTTTTTTTTTATGAATTTTCAAAGTTGACATGGAGCCTAGTGAAAAATCGCGTGACGTGGAATTTCTGCTTCATATTTTTTTTGTAGATAGAGGTATATAAGAGGGTTTATTTACCAAAGCTCGGAAATCAATAGTTTTCGAGATATAATTTTTTGAAATTGTAATAAATTAACCTCAAAACTGTACAAATAGAGGCAAGGTAATAAATCAAACTAGTGGAATGTTTAGGTTCAGGTTATTTTTTTTTATGACCACACAAATCCAACCCGCGCCAGAAACTAGTGGAATGTTTAGGTTCAGGTTATTTTTTTTTATGACCACCCAAATCAAACCCGCCCCAGAAACTAGTAGAATGTTCAATTTTGAAAAATTCGTAAAAAAAAACTATGCGTTTCCGGCAGGCGGGGGTGGTGGGGGGTGGGTTCCCCACTCCCCCCCCTACCCCCCACCCCCCTACCACCCCTAAATTCCACGTCAGATATTGTACAGTTCTTCCTTCAGCCGCGTAGTTCCCGTGGGAATACGAGGATAAAATATAGCCTAGATATTATGATTTGTAAGCTATATAACTGTAGTTTTATCAAAATCCGCTGGGTAGCTTTTGCGTGAAAGAGGAACAAACATCCATCCATAGAAACTTTTGCGTTTATAATATTAGTAGGATAACAATGTTTTGTTTTTTGTTTGTTTGCTTTTAAAGATATCTAGCTGTTCCGCGCCGTTTCACCCTTTCCCTACGTGTGAAGTCGCAGCTCGCAGTAACCTTCTTTATTAGAGACTAAGATAGGCTATATTTTATCCCCGTATTCCCACGGGAACTACGCAGATAAATCTGTGTTGAACAGCTTGTAATCAAGTAAAATGTTTACAGTTCCGCTATATCGACATCAAGGCTATGATCCAGGTGAAATGTGGCCTGACCGAAGTGATTCTGGATAACCTCATGAATGAAGGGACGAACAAAAAAGTAACTGTGGGACTGGCAGAGGAAGGGGATGCAGCCATCCTCGTGAGAAAAATCAACGGATTATTTGTTGGGGGTCAGCAGCTGTACGTGGAAGATGTGCGTCAGAAGAAGGTATTAAACAATACAATTATTCTTTACCATACACAAAAAAAACTATAAAAATAGATACAAAGAAAATTATAATACACTGTCATAATTTACCAAACTTCTCCAGACAATATTCTTATTTATACTTTACTTTTATTTTTTATTAATTCTGAGGCATATGTAACAGACCCTGTCCGGGATAGGCTCACCACCTATCACGTGGACGAATATTCTCGTGAAAAGTGGGTATTTCAAGAAGTGGAATACCTCTGCCTACCCTGTCGGGGATAAAATGCGTGAGATTATTATTAATGTCTTGTCAGTGGGCCCACCGTTTCCGGGAGGGTCCATATACGCCAACACCGAAGAAGCAACAGGTCCTCCACTGACTAAGGGATAACTTTTGTAAAATGTAAAAAAAAATAGTGAAATAAATTGATTTTATTTTTTGTTTTATTTATTAATAGTTGTATCTGCAATTAGTAATCTACTATAAGCAGGTTTCTTGGAAGATATAGATTGATTCAGGTCGAGTGTGTCTTCTTTTGACCGAGAGCTATCACTGATTTCAACCTGGACAGGATAACAAATTCTTCTAAAGTTTTAATATTAACAAGCTTCTCTATTGTTTACCTAGGCATCGGAACAACCGTATCGTGCAAAAAACGTTCAAGAGACCCAATGCGAAGACTACAATAAGTATTCAACCGGCTATCAAGAAACACAGCAGGTTTACTCAGCTACCGCACCAATGGGCCAAGAAGCCATGTCTGTCATGCTCAACTATAACATGGCCATGGGAGGCATGTATTATGTGCCCGCAGTACCAGCGCAGGTAGGAAGAAATTTATCTAACTTTAGCAGATGTCAGCATGATGAGTATACATATTCTGTATTACAGCTTCAACAGTCCAACCAACGCCCGTATTACAGACCGATCCTCAAGTATGAAACTCTGATTAAGTGCATTTAGAAAGGGACAGGTTTATATAACTCATATACATTTCCTACTTACATCCTCAAGCGGAGTTTTGTTGCTTGAGGATTGTACGGGTCTATAAGAATCTTTTAGCAAACTTAGAGCGTAACTTAAATCCACGCATTTCAATTGGTTTTTATAAAATAAGTTTCATGTTAAAAACTATCATTTAATGCATTGCTCATGCATTTAATGGTGAACAAACATGCAGAAGCTTTAACAGAAAAAATCGAGTTTTTTTTTTTTTGGCGTCAATAGCCTTCGATGACTTAATATGTCGTTCATATCAATTTGTTACAAGGAAGCCATTCTGTATAATGCAGATAGTATCTTTGCTTTGACTACAGTTAGAATTACTCTCTGATACAGCAATCAGTATGGTATGGTAACGCGGGCCTATTTCCGCAACTCATCGATGCTTCAGCGCCTATTTTGCGTGACGGTGGGAATGACTCTACTCTTGCTATCCATCACACAGCAATCAGCATAAATACTGGATAAAGTTATGAAACCGACACTCATCACTGTCTGATCCTAAAGCTTTATTCACCCATTGAGTGAATAGACAATTAGTTTTTGTTCACTCAAGGGTGGATACAATTTTGGACCTTGGACTACATGGATTTGGTCGATTTGGAAAGTCAAGTCCCTTAGAGGAATGCATATGATTGCTACTTTTAAATCATTTTCATTTGATGAAATTACTTATTTTTCTCATGATTTCACAAGTGAAGTTATTTAATTAGGGATAAAAATCACACTTGCTACTTACTAGAAATGAAATGTGAAAAGTCCAATGCAATTAACAGGATTTGCGATTTCATAAGTAGCAGTTTAGTGCAAGGAGAGTATCAGGTGCGTATGATAATGAATTTCATATGAGTTTCCGCTTGCTACTCTTTAATTGACCTATCTCTACAACCTTCATCCACTTTCGCCCTGAGTCAAAACACGCACGCTCGCTAGACTACAACTCGACTGACTCCTTCCTAGGATTTGGCAGCTACGACGTCCGCACGCGGTGTCAGTGGCCTATGTTTATGGGTTATTGTTAATTTGAGGTAGTTTAGGTTGTAGAAGCAAAATCACCTGGAGAACTTTGGTCTAGATTGATGTTAAACACACATCAATCCATTGCTAGCGATCGTACAAGAAAAGAAGTACAAAGATTGCATTTGGAAAATAATTCCCCATGTTTGATCTTGTCCATGTCCATTATTATACCCTCATATTTCATGATAGTACATAATTGGGTGGGTTCAACAATTCGTCGGACGCGTGGCTTGTGATTCGAGACGGGTGCGGGAGTTGAAGCGTTGCAACTTGCCTTGTGGGAAGTTGACCATAAAAAAACTATAGAAGCGTCTCTCCACCCTCGACTAACGTTTTACGTCTCTTCCTGTGATCCCCACATGCAAATTTTACAAAATAAATGAGACAATATCCCGACTACGCATCTGATTAATAAATTACTGGAACATACCATTTACGTAATTGCCAACTTTAATCGAAATAGGTGATAGGTTAGTCGTATATTTAACGCAACTTTGTCCACAGACATCTCTTATGGGCTACGGGGCCGGGGCTCAGGCGGCACCTCTTGCATCTATGATGCATCAGTTCCCAAATGCAACAGTTAAGCAGGATTCTTTTGACTTCAAATATGAAGTTGGCGAACCTAGCTTTCAGAGCAGTGATGCTCCTGTGTGGGAAAGCAATGAAGATGTAGCCCATAATTCCAGCGGGAACAGAAACCGCCAAGCTCCTCCGAAACGTGGCCAGCGTACAGACGATAAGTTTGTTCCAACATGGAATGACCAAGATCCCCATAATTCCAGCGGAAACAGAAACCGCCAAGCTCCTCCAAAGCGTGGCCAGCGTACAGACGATAAGTTTGTTCCAACATGGAATGACCAAGATCCCCATAATTCCAGCGGAAACAGAAACCGCCAAGCTCCTCCAAAGCGTGGCCAGCGTACAGACGATAAGTTTGTTCCAACGTGGAGTGACCAAGATTCCCATAATTCCAGCGGAAACAGAAACCGCCAAGCTCCTCCAAAGCGTGGCCAGCGTACAGACGATAAGTTTGTTCCAACATGGAATGACCAAGATCAAGATTCAGTCCAGTTGCTGAAGCACAGAAACTGGAATTCACAGAATCAATATCAAAATAATGTCATGAAATACGAAGATGATTCAAAACCACCCTACGAAGATTATGAAGGTGATTCCCAGCAGCGGCCACACCAAAGCAGACAATCGGAGTACAATCCGCGACAACCAGCAGATCGCTCCGAAACGTATAATTCAAATACTTTCAGGAACCCAATAGGTCCGGAAACTTCGGATCGAATGGTTTCTTTTAAAGGCAGCAACGCTACCGAATCCAATCGAGGTCCTGCTACTCGTTGGGATCAACCTAACCCCGATTCATGGGGTCCCGCTCCAACCCAGTCTCGTTATGATCCCAATCAAAATCATCCAGAACGCAATCCGTATAAATATGTACGCCAAAACACAACTAAGCAAGAACCTCAAAAGATCGAATATAAGGACCTAAATCAAGGACAAGGAGATTCATCATACCAACCTCACTATGATAAATACCAACGACAGGAGCTAGCTGGCAAGCCTAGCTCCTCGCATGTTCGTTATCAAAACCAGCCGCAATACGAGGAACCCAAGCCTTTTCAAGGCGAAACGAGGCCTCAGCGGCCTTTGAGGCCATCGAGACCCGTTCAAAACTGGCCAAACAATACCAAATCTGTTCCTACTAAACGTTTCCGGAAAGATAATTATGATCAGCCACCAAAGAAAAGATTTGCTGGTGAAAGTGCCTCGCATTCCAGAGATAACTCAAACCTGCAAACTCCGGATTCCGAAAGTCCGTCCTGGCAAAATACAAATCTATGGAAGAATGATAAGAGTGAAACTTGGCGTAACCAAGTGGCAGCTCGGATTGCTAGGCAAATGTACGCAAATTTGAAGATAACTGGCATCGGAGTCAAGGACGACATCACAAAATATCTCAGAAGGAATATCAAGGCCCGTATTGACTCCATGCTCGGGAAGAAACTGTTTCTGGCGAAGGAGGAGATATATAAAAGATATCGGAGTAACTTCGCATACAAAGACGACCAGGCTTTCTTCCTCAAAGTTCTGGATAAATACAACAAAGAAATGGAAAACGGAGGCTCGGAAACAAATATTGAAGAACCAGGTAAGGCGCAAGATATTTATATTAATTGTAGTTGAGGCAATGAGCATCCTAGTTATCAGTTTCAATTTATCTTCTGTACTGCAGCAGAATGTCTTAAAACAACACACACACACACACAATTCTAAGCAGTTCGCTGCATTCAAATTTAATGCTGTTAAACATACCAACTTGGGTATATATTCCCCGAGATTCCAAATCGTCAGGAGTTTTTGACTTTACTTACACATTGTGGTCATATTTAGCTAAGATGAAGTTTCTGATATATATAGCCATTTTGGAAGAAAGCCTGCCTCTTATGAGATAAGGGCTGGGTTTGATTCCGAATCAGGGCTTGTACCAATAAGTTTTCGAAACTTTACGTACAGATTTATCAATACCCCACAGCTTCTTCGCCATACCAGAACTTTCTATTACATCATCAATCCGTACCAACCGTAGTCTCACCTCACATATGAGGCATAATAATAATATATGGTTGGATTATGAATACCAAAACAAAATATCTTTCGGACATTGCGTCAATGAGACAGAATTTTGATTTGGTATTCCTACATCCTGCTCAGTAGCAGGCGTCCATAGAATGACAAATCTAGACAGGGCAATGCGTGGAATTGGGCCGAGAGCGACCTTGATCTGCCATAATATGGCAAATATTGTCGTTAAGAAGGGATGTTTGCGGATTATCTGGACTTCAACTTCAAGGACAATGAAGCACTAGGTATTCTCACACTGGTAGCAGTCTCTTTAGCAAGTACCTTTGTATATCTATAGGTGCAAGTATCAATTACTATTGAAATCTTGTTTACGCGTTTGCATTGATGACTTCAGCATACACGTTGTTTTAAAATGAACTGTACTTTACAGCTAAAGAGAAGGTAGGAAAACAGCTAAAGAAGGAAAAACCGGCTACGTCTACGAAAGAGGTACAGAAGCCGAAGATTGAAGTAAAATCCGAAGAGGCTCCTACACCTGCGAAGTTACCGAAGTACCCAGATGGTGGTTAGTAGATTATTTAATAATTAAATAAAACCTTGAAATGTCGTGGGATACCCGGTTGGGACGATGTTACGCTTGTAAACACACCGCAACACTACACTGTTCTCGGCCGTAACATAAGAAGGGTCCGACCACAGAATTCGTAATAGTACCTACTACGTACAGAAGGTTCACTGTAAACAAATTCCCTGTTTAGGTATGCCAAAAGTGCCTAAATGTGTCCATCTCTTTCCATCGCATGCAACGCGCTCTTTCTTAGATCTAGGGTTGACGGCAGCTCGACCCATTAAATTATACGTCAGTAGTGTAGTAGTCAGTATAATAGTGTATTTTACCTACGATATTACGATAATTCTTTATTTAGGTACTAAAGACCACCCAACTACACAAAAGCTGTGTAATTTGCCTTTAGGTTATGTTATGACTTCAAAACTGCCTGTTTTTGCTAAATGTAAGACGAAGACATACAACTGGGTTATCTACATACATTCATTATATAATGTAAAGAAATTGTTTATAAAAAATTTAACGAGATTCAGAGCGCGAACGTGTGTCCCGTAGCACTGCGCGGCAACCACTAATATACCGCCGGGTGGCGGCCGGCCGCATGTACTTGTAGTGGCGCGATGACGTCACGCAGTGTGCCACCCCTGGTCCGACGCAGAATGTGCTCTCCGGAAAATAAGCATTCGACGCAAAATATGCACAATTCACAAATCATTTGTTTGAAAAATATGAGTGATTACTTTGTGTTTATTTTAAATAGAAATCATGTCGTTTTCATTTTGGGATTAACCATTATCTCGTACCCTAGAAAAGTGCGCATTTTGCGAAGTGCACATTAAGAGACGTGCCCCTTCTGAGAAGTGCACTAACTGCGAAATGCATATTTTGCGTCAAGTGCTCATTTTGCAAAGTGCACATTCTGCGTCAAACCCCATAAGGAGCTGGGGTCGTAACGGTTGAAGACTCTTTTATAGGTCTGGTTCTCATTCGCCAAGTGACTGAAACTTTCCCCAAGGTTTATCATCGAGGTTGAAAGAACTACACCATTACCGGCAGTACTCACTTTTTACCAGAGTATTTTTCCTATTTATAAAAGTCACAGATGTTTCCATCGCCGGGTAGGGTGATGTTACAGAATCCCTCGGGTTTCCTTACGATAATTACCTCTATCGTCGAGTTAGTTATAAATATGTACTTGTTAAAAAACTCTTTGCTACATACCCTGACCCGGGAACGGACCCAGGACTATTGCATGAGAGGCAGACTCGATTTCCGTCGCATTCATTAATTATATTAGGACTTCGATCCAAATCAAGCATTGTGTTGTAAGTGACACTACCTTTCGAGACCCCAGCCACTTTTGTCTCTTTGTTAAATAAATAATCTCTCGCCTTTTATCCCCGAGGGGGTAGGCAGAGGTATTCCATTTCGGGAAGTACCCATTTTTCACCAGTGTAATCTTTGGACCCTTAATATCTTAACGTGATAGGTGGTGAGCCCATCGCCCGGACCTTGTCTGTTACGCATGCCTCACCTGAGACCTTCGGGTTTCCTCACGATGTTTTCCTTCACCATCAAACTAGTAAGAATACTATATTTTATTAATGTTTACCTGTCTTTTTGTTACAGATAAAAAACTTCACAGTCGTAAGTACTAGTTTTGCCCAGTGACATTGTTTACTACGCGTGGTGCTTTTTGACTTCTAGTTAGGCTGGAAAACAGATTCTATGCCAAGTTCGTAAGAACTGACGTTTAGTGTAGTGAACTTTTTATTCGTGGCACTTGAAATAAAGAGATATTATTATCGTTTCACAGAACTAAAGCAGATTAAGAAGCAAGAGTTTCAAGATGAGAGCTTGTACACGCTGGAGCCTGCATTACAGAAGGCTCTGGATGAGCAGTGCGACATTCTTTGCGATCTGGTAATTATTTTGATTTACTAGAACCTGGCCCCCTCCATAAATGTACATTTTTTTTTAATATATATAGTTTAATTTTCGAAAAATTAATATAGACTCGTGTTCTAATGTGTGTTCCATCTAAAGTAGTTTCGACAGAAAATTCCCAGACTTAATTACTGCTTACTTGTAACTGTTATTTTTTTTTATAATTACATAATTACAATTTACGGCATAGTAAAAAATATTTTCAACAGTTCATGGGCGAATGCGAAACCCCCGATAATGAGGAAGAGAAGCCGATCTGCGAACGTATCATGGATGTGGCGGCCGACGAATTCAGAAAGGTAAATTATTGAGCATGTATTAAACACGTTAGGCGAATTTTAGATCTTTTTTTTTTTACGTAGTCCCAGAATAGTACATTATGATTGTTTATTGTACGAGCTTCATACGACGTTTTTTCAATACATTTGCTATTTATGTTGCCTCTATTGTATGAGTGAACTTACTAATGTGGAATATGCTCATCTGAAGTAGAAAAAGAGATGACACATACAGGGGCAACCGGTAACTTATCGTGTTAAAATGACTACTTACTTATTACATTTCTGGAAATACCCACGTTTCACCAGTATATTCTCTTGACACCTAAACGTGATAGGTGGTGAGACCATCGCCGGACCGGCAGGTGTAGTCACGGAGGCTCGACACCGTTTCCGTTCGATTCAGATCGAGTGAAAAATTTTCCGAAGTCGAATCTATCGACTTCGGAAACTTTATTCTAGGCGTTTCTGACAGCCACGGAAAATTTTCCGAATCCTTATGTCAAATATGACATTCGTTTTCGATACCGACATCTGTGAATATCCCATCTTCGACAGATTTTCCGATTCCGAGTCGAATATCGAAGCTCCGTGAACTGTTACACATGTCTCAGAATTATTTCTGTCACCTGCGGATTTCCTCACGATGTTTTCCTTCACCGTCAAAATACTCACAATACAATACAACAAATCCTTATTGTACCTACACCAAAAACAACACAATATGGATACCAACATTAACTAAAGTACAGCGGGCAGTCTTATCGCTTTTAGCGATCTCTTCCAGACTGCCATAGGATGGATGAAACTGAGAGATTTACCTTTCTTCTAACCTCCAATCTCCACAGGTGTTAAGAGTGAACATGACCAAACGCCTCCTGAACGTCAAGACCGGCCTGCAAGTCCGCGTATTCAGCAGCAAGGGGACGCCGACACCAGCTGCTCTCGACTCGTTCCTGAAGAAGTACGGCGTCATCTGCCTCAAGAAATCGGACAAGCAGAAGATGTACATCGCCACCTGCGACACCTACGAACACTACGATGGACTCTGCGGCCTGGGAGCAGCTCAAATCGGTGAGTGGTAGGCAACTGGTGAAATGATTTTGAACATACATAATCTTCAACCGGTAACAGCCCACTGCTGAGCCAAGGGTCTTTCCTCACACATGAAGAAATATGGGCTATATTCTCCCACGCAAGCCCACAGCGGATTGGGAGATGGTGTTAAGCTGGCGGCCACCTGCCAGTTTTCAAACCACCCGAGGCTATCTGCCAAACTACTCGCAATGCGCGTAAACACCACGAAAACATTTGAAAAACGGAGATAAATACATTTCCGTGTGTAATTAAAAATAACACTTAAAAAAAAAATACGTAAGTGATCTTTTGAGAAAACTATGTTTTTCTAAAAATTAATATTATTGCTGCGGTGAGATGGTGAATGAGTTGGGCCATCATGGTCTGAGCTGTCAGCGAAGCGCAGGTCGCATTCCGCGCCATGCTTTACTCAACGACATCATCCGCAGGTCTCTTGTAGCTGCCAATGTCCCAGCAATTTGTGAACCGAACGGTATATTCCGCTCAGACGGCAAGAGACCTGATGGTATGACTTTGATTCCCTGGAAATTGGGTAGAGGCTTGGTGTGGGACGCCACATGCGTAGACACTTTGGCTCCGTGTCATTTTGAAAAAACTTCTTCTCTCGCAGGAGCGGCTGCTATATCCGCTGAAATAATAAAGAGGCAGAGACCAGTTTAAATAAATAGACTGACAACGCCATACAAAATATCGTAACTCTAAATCTAATTACTTACTAGGACGCGAGATGTCGTTAGGTGTATCGAATGTAGAAATAAAAAGAAACTACAACCACAGCTACAACTTACCTTCACTTCTAGCTTACTGCCACGCTTAGTGCGGCCAAACAAAACGTTAGATGGCGCTATATCAGATTAATTTTTTTATTTTTGTGCTGGGCTGTAATTTTTGTAGGGTGCGATGTTGCCGATCTTAGGACTTCGTTTTTGGAGATTTGTGTGTTTTTTAACCAACTTCAAAAAGGAGGAGGTTATCAATTCGTCTGTATTTTTTTATGTTTGTTACATTGGACTAGGTGAATCGATTTGGATGATTCTTTTTCTATTTGAAAGCTGGTGCTTCCAGATTAATCCCATTTTAATTTCGTCCAGTTCCTGACATCCATGAGAAAACCATTTAAAAAGTTGAAGATTGAAGTCGGTTTTTTTTACTCTTTAGAGTGGTTATTTTCTCTTTAGAGTAGTTATTTAAAAGCTTTTTATTCAACTTGCAATGTATGTATCTTGTAATTATGTATTGGGTTTTGGCTCATAATAATGATAGTGTGTATTGTGTGGCAAATGTTCGTGATGGTGTACAATTAATAGGAAATTGGATAAAATGCGTAGGATGGACGCTTTCGAGTTACTTCAAGAAGCCGCTTCTTCTTCTTGACAGACATAATTTTTGTCAGATATGCACTAAAAATTTATTAAAACAAATAAATCTGGAAGATGAGACGCAGTTTCTAATTTTAAATAAATCTTATGAATGCAGCAAGAGCATCCAATTAAAAATGCCGAGTGACAACTTGTTCAAACTGGTTCATAAGGCTATTAAGTGCTTCAATTCGCATTTCAACACTATTTTACACTCCAAGAAAATTAAATTCCGATTATTCAACACTATCGTAGACTTTTTGAAGTGCGAGGCTCCTGAATTATTAAATACGAGTTGTGAAGAACATATAGCCTACATAATTGACCACATGATTGTAGTAAAACTTCACTTTTATTGCAAAAATAAAAAAGTTAATATTTTGGAAAATGCGAGAGTTCACCCAATATTACGTATATTAAAAAATAAATGATTTTTTATTATATTGAATATTGTTTCATTTTTAATTTTAAACATTAGGAAATCCGAATCCAAAGGTTCAAAATGACTGAAAAGAGTGTAGGCTACGGCCCCGGCTGTAATACTTTTTCTTCTGTGTTAATGGTGATGATAATATGTAAACGGTAATGACATACTGTGAGTTTATCTCATATAAATTCTGATTATATGTGATGTTTGCTCTTCAAAAATATTTTTAACTGTTTGTTTATTAATGTCTTAGACGGCGATACAAAAAATGAGCACTAAGTATCTATATTTATGACACCTACATGCCATGTTTCAAGTTTCTAGGCAATGGTATTACTTATTTAATATCATTGTTCCTAGGTGTTATTGTTTCGGAGTAAAACAGATTTCTATTTTTAACAAGTTTTTTAATTTTCCCGCGAAAATGAGACTTTTCCCGCGGTAAAAAGTACTTAGATGTTGACGCAGTTACTCAGCTCGGCTATCACCACACACAATTTTTAAATTTTCCCGTGGGAATGACACATACTCCCGCTGCAAATAGTACTCTAGATGTTGACCCGAATACTCAGTTATCTTCACATCAAATTTCATCTAAATCCGTCCAGTTGTTTTTGCATATTGTGTACTTATAGATATTATAACGATTACAACTCTTTCAACGTTTTGAATCGTTATATCTCAAAAACGGTGGTTGTTAGGAAAAAAGTATTAAGACATTTTTAATAGATAATCATTTGGTCTACAATTTTTGTTCAGGCAAATATTATGATTAAACTTACCGTTTTGCTGAAAATCGTGAAAAGACCTCTGATCCTGAGTAAATTTTTTTTCAAGTTTTGGATCGATGAGCACTTTTTAGATTTCATTTATAATGGTGTTTTGAACAATCCTACCAATTTTCAGCTGGCTGCAAATTTTTCTAACTTCACTTCTATTTTTTTGGTCTAAACTGACCGGACTATAATTATTATATCATTTGTTTGTCATTGTTATTATTTAGAATATCTATACATCGCATCAATCGTTGATTTGTGATATTTGATTATGATTATAGTTAGTAATTCAAAGCAGAAACCTGTCTTATTTACTATTTTTGACTAAGTAAAAAATTTTGGTGTCCTATTGGACAAAAAGATGTCCTGGGCTCCCCAAGTATCGGAGGTCAGCAGGAATATGTTTGCGGCATCTGCGTCTCTCCTCAGGAGGCTACGTAACTTCCTACCCACTGCCACTAAAATTGCACTTGCTCAATCACTCCTTCTGCCAATTTTATACTATGCCGATGCTAGCTATCTCGAACTGTCCGAGTCCCAGCTAGATAAACTTGAGCGTCTCCAAAATTTCTGCATTCGATTTATATTTGGGCTACGCAAGTATGACCATGTTTCTCATTTTCGGTCTCAGCTCAAGTGGCTTCCAATTCGTCTTCGCCGGAATGTTCACATTCTCTCCCTACTTTACTCTGTCCTGTTTATTCCTTCTACCCCCCCCCCCCCCCCCCCCCTACTTAAAAGTTCTTTTTAAACGTCAGAGTGAATCCACCGACCGGTCTTTGCGAGAGTCCCGATATTATCTTCTACAATTTCCTCGTAATACAACTGAATTTTACAATAACTCATTTACCGTTCAGGCTGTTCGGTTGTGGAACGCATTACCCCTGTGTGTCAGAAGTACTGAATCGATTCACATTTTTAAATCTCGCCTGAAGTCTCACTATCTTGCAAGCATTGAGGTGAATTAATTTTCTGCTTTATTTATGTTAATTATTATGTATTATTATCCTCAAGTATGTGTAAATGTGTGTAAGTATTTTCTATTCTTGTTTAATTTATTTAATATATATTATGTATATATTTATTTATGTATGTAATAGTATGTAAGAGTATGTTCAATAATATATAGTGCACCGTCTACCCTAGTTCTAATCTCTCAGTTTCATCCATCCTAAGGTTGTCTGGAAGAGATCGCTAAAAGCGATAAGACCGCTTGTTTTTGGTGTACAATAAAGAGTTATTGTATTGTATTGTATCTTAAGACGCGGACACAATAGCATTTCTGACTTTAGAGACAATATTTAGAACGACAAAACAAAGGTTTATACCAATTTACAGCTTATTATCTTTTATTCCGAGGTGAAACCCCTAATATGACTGGGCTATAAAGGATATCAAGTTATAATATGAATATTTAAGTATCTACTAAATGAAAATTATTTATTTTTAAGCATTTCATTTAAAACTAAAAAACAAAGAATTATTGTGTGTTACTTAGAATATAAATATACTTAATCATTAAATGTTATAAAAAACTATTAGCATTTGAAGCAAGAGTGTTTTTGTTTTGTATCTTTCTTTTACATTTTGGAGAAAATACGTTTTAGTTAATGCAAGTAAAATCTTTTCAAATTTTGTTAGTTGTTTTTGACTGTTGTATAAAGTACTTATCTAAGTTAGGACTGATTTACAGTTTGGCGAAATGTTATTTGTTTTTCTTTTAAATGTTATTTGAATATAACCCTGTCATGTAAATTTTGGAGAGTTTATATGTTTTTAGTTAGGTATTCACATAAATGATTATTATAAAGACTGATTTTTTAATAAATCAAGGGAATCCTTCAAGGGGGTAAATAAGAAGCCGATACCTTTAGCATTTGTATACCACCTTAATTTTCGTAATTAAAAAGTTAAATTCTTCAGTTTTAGCATATACCTGCTCGCGAGATCAACTGCGCGAAGTCACTGAACGCCGGCGCGCCGCTGCTTACGGCCGGCAATACGCTCGTTGTAGGTAATAGGTATATGGCAAATTCAGTATAATCGTATTTTAGAAAATTGCGCAAAAGTAGTTTTTTATACTTTACGAGTGGCCCGGGCAGACGTCGTTCTGCCACCGTATAAACCATCCCTGGACCCACTCGAACCCACACAAAAAGTTTCATCAAAATCGGATTAATATGAAAATTGATTAAAATATTCTGTGATGATTTTTTTTACCCTTACTGATTAGTGATTACTAAGAATTTAAAATTGTCCTTGCCGGTCCAATTTATGTCATTACCAGTGATCGGATAATCGGATGCATATTTACCTAAAGTGTAGGTGTTGGTTATTATGGAATGCACTTTTGTATCGAAAAAATCCCGGGAATTCGGAATCGACAATTTTTTTTTTACAGTAGAATCAAATCGGGTGTAGAAATATTTACTTAGTTTAAAGTGTTGGATAATATTATGGAATGCACTTTTGTTTCGAAAAAATCCCGGGATTTCGGATTCAACAAATTTACTGTTTTTATTATAGAATCAAATCGGGTGTAGGTATATTTACTTATTTTAACTGTTATATTTTAAAAAACTAGAAATAATAATAACTTCCTTTTATTTTTTCTTAAATTTTCAAAACATTTATCTCAAACGAATAATAAATAACATTAATAATTATGTAATCCCCCTGTTTTTTAAAAATAAATACCACATGCTAAAGACGACGTTTTTTCACCATGTTACAGACTAGTTTCGCATTCCCCAATTTTCTGAAATCCCGGGATTTATATTTAAAAAAATATGTTTTAAGAAGCCGCTTCCATAATTTCCTAACCAAAAATGAACTTTAGGTAAATATGCATCCAATTATCCGATCACTAGTCATTACCGTTCAAAAGATATTCAAAGAGTTTTTAAAAGTTGCCATTACCGTTCCAAAACTGTCCTTACCAAAACTTTATTGCTAAATATCTCGTAAATTAAGATATAGATTTGGTGCAATCCAACATATTTTTGATGTTCAAATGATCTTTTATGCACTTTGACCCTTTTTATTTCTAATTTTAACTTTTTTTCTCGTTCGTAAGGTGTCCCGCGACTACCTATAGATATTTCAAGTATCATGGAACTCCCAGAAAAGTAAGCTTTCCATTAGTGAATGATTTTTAAGATTCGCATGCAGAATTGTATTACAAATATAGATAGCGGGTGCCCACGAATCGTACGAGCCTAAACTTGATGGGGCTGTGTCGTTTAATTACCGAGTTCCTTTGGCCATCTTCCAGCTCCATCATCAGACCCTGGTTACCATCTAGCACCAAAGTACTCGTCAAGACGAATCATACGAGCCCAAACTCAAGGGGTTTATAAGTTGTCATTGAGGAGTTGCGATATCCACCTCCTGGCTCCATCATCAGACAGAGCAGCTCGGTGGTACCATAATACTGCATTGTCGCCGAACTTACATAATCAATAATCATAATAATAATCTCATGCCTTTTATCCCCGAGGGGGTAGGTAGAGGTATTCCATTACTGGATATACCCACATTTCACGAGATAGTCTTTGGACTCCTAAACGTGATAGGCGGTGAGCCCATCAGCGGACCGAGTCTGTTTGCACTGTCTCAGAATTATTTCTGGTACCTGCGGGTTTCCTCACGATGTTTTCCTTCACCGTCGAACTTACATAAGTATACCTATCAAATTTCAGCTCAATCGGTTGCAGATATCTACTTCAAAATTGAGTTGCAAGATTCCACCCGAACATACATAGTTATATATGTCACCGTAAAATTGCAAATATCGTTAGATTATAATCTATCTCGCGAGATTGTAGACTGTCGAAAGATTGTGAACCGAACATGCTGCTTACAATTTAACACATTATTTTTCGGTAGATCATAATATATCGAAGTGAAACTGATAGATCACAATATCTCCAGCGTTAAATTGTCAACTGTCCAAGGACTGTCCCTGATTGGTCGGTTTTGCCGTAGTTATTTCTATGCCCATAGAGTTGGGAATCAAACACAGATGTCAGTCAAACAAAATTAAAACATAAAAAAAATTGTGACATTAAGTAAATAAATACACTCACGCCTTTTATCCCCGAGGGGGTAGGAAGAGATATTCCATTTCAGGTGATAGGTGGTGAGCCCATCCCCGGACCGGGTCTGTTACATATGCCTCAGAATAAATTTTTGAGACCTGAGGGTTTCCTCACGATGTTTTCCTTCACCGTCGAGCAAATGATAAATATGTACGTAAGTTTTTGAAAAACTCATTGGTACCCAAGTTCGAACCCGAGCCTCACTGATTATCATCATGTGGAGCAGGCCCTTTAACCGCAAGGCTATCACCGCTAATCACATTAATTAATTATTTAATTAATGACATTAAGTATATTGTATTTAGTAGGTACGTAAAAGGTAGGTAGGTAGGTAAAAGAGCAGTGATACGCCTTACGGTTAAAACGCCCGCTTTTCATGATGATAACCAGTGAGGATCGGGTTCAAATCCTGGCATGTCCCAATGAGTTTTTCAAAACTTACCTACATTATTCATCACTAGCTTGACGGTGAAGAAAAACATAGTGAGGAAACCCGCATGTCTCTGAATTAATTCTGAGGCATGTGTAACAGACCCGGTCCGGCGATGGACTCACCAACTATCGCTTTTAGGGGTCGAATATTCTCGTGAAAAGTCGGTATTTCCAGAATACCTCTGCCTACCCCCTCGGAGATAAAATAATTTTTATTAAGTAAAGATTTTGTTTTGTATTTTTTTAGGGACAATTTAGTTATGTTTACGTTTATTATTTTTGTTAATGTTTGATTTGTTTCGGAGAGTAAACCTTTTTACGTTTTCAATTAGTTTTTGAAACCTAGATTTTATTTCGTGATCTTTTTTTTCTATAGAAAATTTTGTTACTTTTTAGTTTTATTTTATGTTTGAAGAGAAAATATTTCTGTTTTTTTTGTTCCATTTTTCTTAACATAATGTCAGAATTATTGATTACGTAAATACTAAATAATAAATACAATATACTAAATGTCACCATTTTTTAATGCTTTAATTTTGTTTGACAGACATCTGTGGTTGATTCTTAACTCTATGGGCACAGAAATAACTACGGCAAAACCGACCAATCAGGGACTGTCCTTGGACAGTTGACAATTTAACGCTGGAGAGATCGTGATCTATCAGTTTCACTTCGATATATTATAATCTACCGAAAAATAATGCGTTAAATTGTAAGCAGTATGTTCGGTTCACAATCGTTCGACAGTCTACAATCTCGCGAGATAGATTATAATCTAACGATGTTTGCAATTTTACGGTGACATATACATACAATATACATACATTGCAAGTTAAATAAAAAAGCTTTGTGGTTTTGACTAGTTGAAAAAGGTTTGTGTTGAGCGCCATCTAGTAGGAAAACGATTCGATACTTGTACCTTGGCTACCTTTCATTCTTCTTTATAGCCACGCCATCTGTATATTCGCGTCAATATACATGAAGGTGGTGTTAACAATGTATGCGAAAGATTTTTTTTAATTTCAAATTAATGAAGAATCTTGTATGTTCTAAAAAAGAAAAATATATTTTTCCGAAGTTTTATTGAAGAACTTATTTAAATTTCCTGGATTTAATGGCTCTGGTGCGATTATTATATTATGGAGCAGCGCCATCTGGATATTATATAATTTTTGAGCTTTATTTGAGTTACGATTCGTTGTATGGGCATTGACAGTCTATTTATTTAAACTGGTCTCTGTAAAGAGGCGAAAGTATGCGGGTCTGAGCGGTTGCTATATGTTTGTACCGTTCGCTGTTGAGACGATGGGTCCTTGGGGCCCCGAGGCTAAAGCTTTTGTCAAGGATCTTTCAGCGCGTCTCATCGAGGCAACCCGTGACCCAAGGGCTGGCAGCTATTTTTGCCAAAGAATAAGCTTGGCAATACAAAGAGGAAATGCTGCCAGCTTATTGGGAACCCTGCCTCGGTGTGATGCGCTGGAAGAAATCTTTTATTTATAATTTTGCAATTATTTTTATACCAAATAGAGTTATTTGTAGATATGTGTTAGTTAAGCATTTTCTAGGTGTACTTTTAAAATAATGTGTTAAATTATTCGCTACGAGTGTCGTTTTTAATATCAACATATTATGATGTTTTGCAAATTTGACATCGTGTATAATAATTAGGATTTAATATTATGAATCTGAATGCACTCTGACTTTCATAAATGCTGGCCTAATGTGTATTTATTTTTGTCCGCAGATGGGATAGCAGTATCATTCAAGCCCTTGCATGTGTGTGGTCCCCCGCCGAAAATAACTAAAGCTGAAATTGCTGAACGACGTAGGAAATTTATAGAAAGCCAAATAGACGACAGCGGTGAAGATACTCTCGAACATGAAGAAGACGACTTCTTAGAAGATGTAGGGCCAGAGGAAGATTACTTGGAGAATGTCGGGCTAGAGGAAGAAGTTGACTTCTCACAAGATGTGAGCCTAAAGAAAGAAGTTGACTTCTCAAAAGATGTGGGTGAAGAATCGAAAGATTGTGGTGTCCATATTCCCCAGCAAAAGTTAAAGGAAGAAGATGTAAAATTTTTAGATGATGGAAACAATGACGATGTACCCGATGTAGACAGTGTTGATGATGATGATTTGGAGGATTACTGATGGAGCAATTTCTGTTAAACTGCTTCTATATTCTCGCCCTCCTTTGAACATAGCGTGATGATACATAACTCATGTTAGGTTTTAGTTTGACATCGAAGACCCTGTCAAAACCATATTCTTAAGTTTTTCGTTATTTGAAGCTCAAGAGTTTTTTTTTTAGTATTTTGTTATTCAATTCTCTTAGAGCACTATGTGATTTAGGTCTATATAAGACATAATCATTATTAATAGTTGTGTATCGAGTAATTATGTCGACCAAGCCATAGTATGCTGTATCGGGTGTAATAATTGATTTGTCGTAATACAATATGTGTTTCTTACAATATGTGTTTGAAGTATGAATCGCTGCAAAAATATTAATTATAATATGTATAACTGGTGGGTTTAAGAAATAAAAGTGAAGTAAAATAATATTTAGAAAAGATTTTTATTCATGTACCCTATGGGAATAAGTAGCTAATACAGAAGTTATGTATCATACATACATGGTACATTATGTACCGTGTGTTGGATTGCACTATAATCTTTCTAATACCAAAAAAAATTGTAATAAAAATATAATCAAATTAATTAAACATACACTTGTTGAAAATAAGTACTTGAAAAGGTTTAGGCGCAGAACGTCCCATTCGCAAAACGTCGCACCAAAAAAAAATGTCCTATTCGCGAAACGTCCTATTCGCATATTGTCCCATTCGCATAAATTCCTGTCCCACAATGTCCCATTACGCATGATACCAGTAAACTGTAAGAAAAATAAAATGTTACTCCTAATAATTACAAAAAGTTGTTTTTATTATAAAAGTAAACAATAATATTGGATAACTTTCAATTCTAATAGGTAATTTTTATTTTACATAGAATATTTTATTGCAACTCGTAATATAGTGTTTTTAAAATTACAAATAAAGAAAATTTATAAAAAAAACTACTTTTTGTAATAATTAATTAATATGGAATTTTGTACGTCAGCAGTTAAAGTGTTAAGAGTAACATTTTATTTCTCCTACATTTACTGGTAGGTATCATGCGTAATGGGAAAGGTAATGGGACCTTTTGCGAATGGGATTTTGTGTGAATAGGACTTTTTGCGAATGGGATTTTGTGCGAATAGGACGTTTTTTTCGGTGAGACGTTTTGCGAATGGGACGTTCTGCGCCTAAACCCTTGAAAAATAGCAATATTATAAAAAAAATAGCAATATTTTATTAAGTACTTTACTAGGTGACAGTATAGAGCCAGCCTATCACAAAAAAATATACAATGTCCTGGCTGAATTACCTAATTATGATTGAATTAAGTATGTCACCAGAATGCTGAAATATCTACGAATATGAAATATGGAATAAATGTGTCCGCAGTTTGGACGAGTTTTCGTACGAATTTAAGTATTGCAAACTCATACGAAAATGTATGAACTTTATGAATGAGAACTATAGTAGGACGCAGTTTTGCGAACTATTCGTGCCTATAAAACTCCTCCAATGTGCGACCAGCCTAAGGGTTTTGGGAGGTAGGCAAAGGCAACTAAGATAGCGTTTAACGAAAGAAGGCCTGATGTTTGCTAAGGACGTTTACTTAGTTAATTTATGAAAAAAAAAGGTGCAGATAAAAAGGAGATAATAATATGGATTAACATAAAAAAACATACATAACATAAAAAAAACATACACGTCGAATGGAGAACCTCCTTTTTGAAGTCTGTTTAATACTCAATGTAAACTTCTCAATTCATCAGATTTCTTCATTTACTCTGCATCATTAGGTGAAGCACCGAGGTTCATTTCGCAGCTTCAATGACAATTTAATTGTGAACTAAAACTAAAAATCTACTTTATTTGATTTATTTATTACTAGCGGGTGCCAGGGTGGGTCGATTTATTTTTTATAAATAATTATTCTGCTACTCGGGGCGGATACAAATCCAACAAATCAAAAATCGCTCCAGCCGTTCTTGAGTTAATAAATGGTGTAACTAACCTGACTTTTTCTAATATATATATTTATAAAAAACTTATCCGTGCCCCCGCCAAGTCGAGCAAAAAGTTTTTATATATTTATAAAAAACTTATTTATTTTAAGGAAGACTGTCACTTGTCCTAATAGTTAGGGAGGCGAATAGGAGAATTTTCGGTAATACTCGAGCGTGGCAGTTTAAGATATGAGAGATACCTTCGACCTAATAGAACAACCTTGTAAAGTATTTAGCTCTATATGTAGTGACGCGCGCCTAGGATAGACGATCAGATTAGTAAAAAAAAATCGATAGTCTGAAATACTCGAGCGCATCAGATTAAGATATTGGGGGTTGATTTTAGTGTTTTAAGACTAAATTTAACTAATCTGACGATAAGTCCTTGACTCCGCCAAGTTATAGGGTCGCAAACTTGTAAAAAAAAAACGTTAATCCGGCATTCTCGAGCGTGATTTTTTTATTTTTTATTTTGAAGAATATAATCTAAAACTTACTAAAAATACAAAATCTGCCGGTTTCCGCATGACCGGAAGTGTGGAGAAGCCATTTCGTCTTCCGAAAAATGCGTTGCAGCATTTATGTCGCGAACGATACATTTTATAAAAAAAAAGTTTAAATAAACAAAAAAGGTAATTTTATTTTACACAAAAAAGGTCTCTTTACATTTTTGTCCAAAATTAAAACTTTTTGACTTGAAGCATCATAAAAACTCAAACTCCCGGTTTTTTGAGTATATCTCGAAAACTGAGAGTGTTAAAAAAAATTGATATGAAATAACGATGATTAAATTATGTGACTTTTATTATATCTCAATTTTTTTTTCTAAAGCTTCTCGACAATTTTCGTGGACTCGGAAAAAGTTACGCGTATCTGTACACAAAAGTATTATTAACATGTACAGTTTCATGTATGTATATTATTCAATAGCCTGTTGATCCTCAAATTGTTTTTTGGACGTATCGTAAGCAAAACGAAGTGAAGAATTGAAGCAAAAAAGAGGAATTCGCCATAAACATGTAATACAGACTGAGCGCTTCGCGGAAATATGCCGTCCTACCAGTATTTTTCCTTTATTTCGCAACATTGATGGTGGGGAAAGAAGGGAATTTTCGGTACACCCTAATATATATATAATTCCCCGTTTTATCAAGGAGAAAGAAAGGAAAAAAAAGAAATCAAAACCTTTTTCGGTCAGATTAAGAAAATATACTTTCCTAGGATACCGATATAAACCTCCCCTATGAAAATCTGACGCGCTCGAGTATTTCAAAATAACTTTTTTTTTTGCATTTTCAAAAATTAATCGTAACTTATCGTCACGATTTTTTAAAGGGAGCTTCCTTGGGGCCTACTTAACACCCCTTTCGAAAATCTGACGCGCTCGAGAAAAATTACTTTTTTTGCATTTTTGATTGCCTTATATGCCTACCTCCACCACGCAAACCGGCAGATTAGTATACCGTTGTTATCAGAGGCACTTGGGGCATACGTAGTATGAATAACTGTTTTTTTTAACATTTTTGAAAAACCGTGCACGCCAAACCCACCGCTAAAATGGTTTTTACCATACGAGCTTTTCTTTTCGAAATTATTTTATCTTTCGATTTTGATAGGTCTCGACGGCGCCGTTGAATTACGCCATTTAGCTACCTCGCCTCCCTAACTATAAATAACAACGCTTTGGGCAGTTCGATTTTACCAATAACGTATTAATTCAAAAACAAATAAAGTAATTTAAATCATCAATCAGAATTATCTTCCACCGCGTTCGGTCGGTGCACAATCTTATAAGAATTACGAAGAAAATAAAAAAAATAAAAGAAAATTGTTCTTATCACCTCGTGACGAAAAAATACTTGAAAGAATGACACAAACATGAGAGAATCTCACTGAACAACTACTCTAACTCACTCAAATAATTCTGGTCGATTGTGGCATCATAGAAACAGCAGAAAACAGTGTAAAAATCTCTAGTGGTCCACAAATTTGAAGGAAAGCCGCTATTGTATGGAATGCACAAGCCATCCCGAACGACAGTATGGCATTGGATTGGTATATAGTTTGAGTTCTTTTTCTCCCCCACTCGACTTGAGAAAATTTTGTCTTGTGTTTCGTCTCGCTCTTTCACGTGCGAATACGAGACAAATATGCACGAGATGTTGTTTCACAACTGTGACCGGAGTCTATGGCAACCATTCTCCAATCATCGGCACTGCGTTCACTTACACATTTACGCCATAAGTTTACCTGTTGTTCTTATCGAGACTCCGTCCGGTTTCCTGTACGTTCATGCCTAATGTTCAAGTTAATGCAACTTGATTAATACTTAAAATTTCTTGGATTACTCAAGTTAAATCAACAATCTTGCTTATTAGCTCTATAAAGTTCTTTATCGACTCAACAGATTCCTCCGGCTCTGGTTCCTCTTTTACTATGTCTTCAGTAGGAACATTATGTTCAGTCTTTACAACATTTTCAGTGTTCGAATCGGAATCGACAGGTCTTGTCGAAACATAAGCCTCACAGTTATGAGTATAATTTCTGTCTGTGGCTACATCTAGATTGGCTTGTTTTTTAATTGCATTTTCTTGTATTATATCTTTATTTTTATCATGTTCGCTGTCAGTGCTTTTATCCTGCGATTGCGGAACGCCAACGCTCTTTTCCGGAACAGACATCAAGTTACAAACTTTCGCAGCTTTATCGCCAGATGTGATTTTAGCGGCTATATTTGAATTGACTGTTTTTGGAAAGGAATGGTCATATTCACTGGTTTTTATTTCGATTTCAGCTTCGTCAATATGAACCTTCACACTTACGGCGCTTGGTTTATTATATCCGCAGCTCTTACTATTATTTGTGTTTGATACCACATGCAACGCTAGAACAATATAATCTCTGAATAATTATAATAAAACAAAAAAAACTAAAAATAAATTTAAAAAAATAATGTCACGCCTTTTATGCCCGAGGGTGTAGGCAGAGGTATTCCATTTCAGGAAATACCCTTTTTACGATAATATAAAAGAAACTACTGAGATAATATTTTATGTACTGATAAGTACATATTTTTAATATTTAGTAAACTTTGACATCCATCTTGAGTACATAAATAAAACTATTTAATTTTTTTTTGTCTAAGTAGGTACTTAATACTCCACGTGACAGTTTCTGTCTAGTGTCGTTATAATTTATACAAATGGAGGCAATTTATTATTATTTATACCTATACAAGTTGTAACAATAACAGCAAGACAGATTAGTTTGTTCAGAATCAGAACTGGTATCGATTCCAAGAGTTTTTATGCTATAACTCACAAATAGAATTGAACTATACTCGTAATAAGTTTAAAATAAACGTTATAGCATGTCCAAGCTTCATTTCAAAGGTAGTAACCTAACTATTGGTGTTTAATAAGAATAATTATATATGCATGAACAGGGCTCTCAGGGTTATTGAGCCCGCTTCTCATGAGTACCTAAGGCTAGAGCTTGAATCCTGGAGGGCTTGTATGGCAACTAGGATATTTCAAAAAACAAACTTGCGTACATACTGGTACATATATTAATCACTCACTAGTAAGTGAAGGAAAACATTGCGAGGAAACTTGTCCCAGATATAATTCTGAGGTATGTGTAACAGCACCCTGGTCCGACGATGGACTTATCACCTGTCGCGTTCAGAGCAAAATATACTGGTGAAAAGTTAAACTAGCGGAGACAAAGTCGTGAGTATATTTCTACAACTAATATTATAAAGAAAAAAGATTAGATTTTTTGTTTGTATTGCCGACGGGTGCAATTCATAAACATTCTTTCGGCAATGCAAATGTTACTTTTCTGGGAAACATGGGCATAATTTTCCCACGGGAACGGGACTTCGACGGTGAAATCGCACGGAACTGCTAGTATTTTACAATGCTTTTAAAATAAATCTGTGAGAATATTTAACGTGTTATCAGAGTGTTATATTATGTTTGTTTATCTAACTATTTGCCACCCATTGTTTATAGCATTTGTAATGAACGCCACTAATATTTCATTACTGTTCAGAGGGAATTGCGCTCTGTATACACGAACCACATCTTTGAGCATAAATCTTCCGCTCTCCCTATCTAAAATATTATACACCCTTTGCTTAATTATATCCCTCGCAAAATTCATGAATTGTGTCCGAAAAATATCTGGTTTGTGGCAAATATATTTTCGTAGGTCTCTACAAACTTCAGATGAGATAAATGTAACAATAAAATTACTTTGCAAGTGGTCCGGAGTTCCTTTAGCCTCAACCGTTGGGTTCACCTGTGAATAAAAATAGGATTTATTGTTCATAATAATAATCTCACGCCTTTCTTCCTCGAGGGGGTAGGCAGAGGTATTCCATTACTGGATATACCCACATTTCACGAGATACATTGGACCCCTAAACGTGATAGGTGGTGAGCCCATCGCCAGACCGGGTCTATTTACACATGTCTCAGAATTAATTCTGAGACCTGCGGGTTTCCTCACGATGTTTTCCTTCACCGTCAAGCTAGTGATAAATTTGTACGTAAGTTTTTGAAAAACTCATTGGTACATGCCAGGATTCGAACCCGAGCCTCACTGATTTTCGGCCGGCTCTTTAACTGTAAAGGCTATCACTGATTTATTGTTCATAAGAAAGCCTAAAGTTGCAGAGACGCAGTCAACAGTCATGTTCATGTGTTCTCAAATGTTGACCTCGAGTGGGAATCGAACCCTCGACCTCCGTCTCTAAAGGCATGATTTATAGCAACCAAGACAACAGTCCCGTCAAATTGAAAAGTTATTCTAATAGCATAATGCTTCAACGCATACTGTTATAATATAAATAAATTATGTTAAAAGGAGTTTTTATTTTGTACCAGGCAATATATAAAAAAGAATTGACTATTGTTTCCAATCTTTATGATAGTCCGAATAAGGTACATATTTAGAGAAAGAACAATAGGGTATTTCACTGAATCCAAATTAAATAGCAAGTTTCAGTTTGAATTTAAATATTTATTAATTAATTAAAAAACTTGCCTGACCCAAAATTCCTCTAAAGATGCATTTCGATTACAATTATTATATCAAAAATGTGATGCAATCGAGTACTAAATTGATGACGTCACTTAATATGTAAGTACTCAGTACATTTTTCATAGTAAATTTTCGTTTTGAGAGCTCATAAAAACAACTCATTTGACAAGGCAGTAAAATACCCAACTGTAAAAGTGGCCCGCAAATTTGGAAAATGGGAAAGTCTAAAGAGCTTTTTTCTGTGGGATTAAGAGAGGACGTCCAGCGGGTCAGCTAGAAATCATGCGCGTGCTTCGATCACTGATTATGATAAAAATTTGCACTCAGTTGAAGACTTGACTGCACTTTTGTTAAGAATTAGATACCTACCTATTGCTGTAAATGTTCATATAGTAATTTACTACAATTATATTGTATGTGTCTGAATATCTGGGGGGCAATTCTACTAAATGACAGCGGTGATAGTTGTATGACAATTACATGATTTGTCAAATTTTGACATAATATCACCATTGAGTGACCACAATCATGTAATTGTCATACAACTATCACCGCTGTCATTTAGTGGAATTGGCCCCCAGGTTATATAATTAGTTATCGAAGTATCTACGCGTGTAATAAAAATCATTAAGAAATAAAGAAAAGCGTATGCTCACTGCAGCTTCAGATTGAGTTTCTTCCCTTACGGGCTCAGCAGCAACCTCCACCCTTGCGTCATATTCGCCTATAAGAGATTGGATTCATACAGCAAAGGCAATAGCAATAGAAATGCAATATAAGCAAAAACCGAAAGGAAAGTAAAATAAAGCGTATATTGCTGATATGATATACCTAAATGGCGCTTTCTACCGAATTTTTCATGCTAACGTAGAATTAAAATTAAAAACAAATAATCTCACGCCTTTTATCACCGAGGGAGTAGGCAGAGGTATTAAATTTTTGGAAATACCCACCTTTCACCAGTATAATCTTTGGATTCCTAAACATGATAGGTGCATATTTCAACAGCATTGAAATCGGCCTTTGGTTTTCGAAATGACTTCATTATCATCATCAACCGGTAGCAGCCCACTGCTGAGCTGAGGGTCTTTCCTGCACATGAGGAAATATGGACTATAATCTCCCTGGCGAGTCCACCGCGGATTAGAAGATGGTGTTAGGCTAGTGGCCACCTAACAGTCAGAATTTTTCAAGACACCCAAGGGTATCTGACATGGCTTAACGACTCCTATTTTGTTTGTGTGTTAACACAAAGATGGTTAAACGTGTCTTCTGAAACACGGAGGCGCTCTTGATACCACTAGGTACCAATACCATTCACTGTCTGACCGCGGCCAACTTTGCTTAACCAGTGTGATAGTTACACACTTGACACTGGTCCCGCAGGGCTACCAGCTAAAGTGACTTACAAACAAACACGATCTTATAATAGAATTTGAATCACAATGTTTAGGTTAATAGTTAGAGATAGACTTATATTATAATGGAATGTAATGTAAATTGGAGATATAAAATATCATTAACTGTTTTGTGTGCCAAATAAATAAATAAATAAAAATCTTACCTTCGTTGTCACTTATGGTGATAACTTCAACCTCATCAGGTACAAGTATCACGTCATCGTCGAGTGTATAGTCAGTTTCGGATGCGGGAACCACAGGGGGTATCTTTGTCACATTGTCGACTGCATTTTCTTTAGATATATCACTGGGTGCTTCAATTGTGGTCTCAGCTTGTATGGTAGGATTCCAAATTGTATTAGGAGTTTGATTTTCCTTTGCCAATTCTGAAAATTTATGTAGTTATGAGTATTTTACCAACATCAATCTATAATAACGGAAGATTGGTAAAGTTTAAAAAAAAATAGTTAGCTTTTTGTGGGAATATCGCAACTAATTACTTATACATATTATATTTTTATGGTGATATATTAATTTAATTTTAGGACCTCTAAGCGTGCTTTATAAGCGCGATATATTTTCGTCCAAAATTCCACAGTGCCTGAATACGAGGGTTTATAACCAGAGTGTATTGCCAGTGATGACCTATGGCACAGAAACGTGGTCCCTAACTGCCGGCCTCCTAGATAAGCTCCGAGTCACCCAACGAGCCATGGAGAGAGCTATGCTCGGAGTTTCTTTGCGCAATAGAATCCGGAACGAGGAAATCCGCCGAAGAACTAAGGTCACTGACATAGCTCTCAGAATATACAAGCTTAAGTGGCAATGGGCAGGTCACATCGCTCGAAAAACCGATAACCGATGGGGAAGAAAGGTACTAGCGGTGGCGACCACGAACCGGAAGACGCAGCGTTGGTAGGTCTCCCACCAGGTGGACCGACGACATCGTCAAGGTCGCGGGTAACCGGTGGATGCAAGCGGCAAGTTGTCGTTCGTTATGGCGTTCTATGGGGGAGGCCTTTGTTCAACAGTGGACGTAATGATTGGATTGATTGAAGCGTGCTTTACTTCCACAAAGACGTATGACAATTTATAATGTAGGTACTAGGTTTTGCCCACGACTTTTTTTGCGTTCGGGAACAAAAAGTGGGCTGTAAAATGACGTCGATCCGTTTTGCTCCGTTGCTGCGTGAGAAAGACAAACCAACCATCCCATAATAATATACTTATAGAATATGATAATGCAGTATTTAAAGACATAATTAGGTAACCAACGAAGAGTAAGACTTAATGTGAGATTAAATTTCCAAATGCTACGTTACAGAGCTTTTGTGTTTTACCATTGGCATAAAGCTTAATTTACGTTGGACGAATCCGACTTAAGTCTGCACTGTAAAACTTACCAGTGTGTTGCCAGCTGTTCCCGAGTTCTTGGTTATCCAGAATACTTCTGTATTTCCCATTTCTGATGTCGTTCACAACTTCATTCACGAATTGTTCGTCGCCTTCTATCGGATACAACTTTCTATATAACATAATTATGTGACTGGAATGCAGATACTCGTTACTGCCTTTCAGCATGTTCCGTAATCTCATCCTTAGCCGTTCAGATGCAACAGCCATTAGCTTCTCCTTGATTTTCGGGTCCAGCATTGTCGTATGTTTTTTCATTTGTTTGTATAGAATCTGTACGATCATATTGAACATTGGATACTTATTTTTTGGTTTTCCTTTTATACGATTTTTTTTATTTTTCTTTCCCCTGTTTCTTCGAGTATTATTTTTTTGTATTGGAGCAGTTTTATTTACTGGCGGAGTAACGTTCTCATTTATTTCAATATTACAATCGACATTATCGTGAGTTGCTGTTCTTTCTATAGTTTCACCTGGTTTAAGTGTATTTGGTTGTACGTCTTCGAGGACTTCGTCAACTACAACCCAGAATGTACTGTCGCTTCTATCTAGCAACGGCACAGAGGCATCATCCATTATTTCAATTTTTTGATCTACAGTTCTATTACCTTCGGAGACCGACTCTGGTATCACTATGTTTTCTTGTTCAATGGGCCTTTCTGCATTATCTATACCAGTCTTTAAGCTATCCCGTTGGGAATACTCGTCAACCACAATACCTACTTCACTATCCTTTGCTATGCTAATATCAGATAAATAGTTCAATTCACTGCAAAGGCGGGTCACTAAAAGTTCTTCGCTCGTCTTGGTGAAACATTTATTGTACACCATTATAATATCATGCACCGACATACTTCTCCTATTCCAAGTTATTTTCTCTAATCTATCTACAAACATTTCCTCCAGTCGTTTCAATATTGTTTTCTTGCCTATTTCCAAATTTTTTTTATTTTCTAAAGCATTAATCGTTTCTTGTAAGAGATGTTTATCTGCTAAAAGACACCGTGCAGCTTCCCTGATTGCTTCTGACATCGTCGATGACTCAGACGATGTAAGCTTGTTATTATAACAATAATGATCGTATTGTGTAGCTGTGGCCGTGGCGCGACTTGTGTTTGTTCTATCGTCAGACCGACGGGTGCGAGAGCGGCATTGGCCTACATCAGCAGTTACTGTTTCGAAATTTCGTGAAAAACTGGCTCCAGCTCGTAATGGCGATCGAGACCTAGAACAACCTTACACTGAACAGGCAATAACTTTAAAATATATCGGCGAGGAGGTACCTAGGCAGACTTAAAAAATCAATTTTCACCAGTGTTAGTCATTTTAGGGAACCCTTAAGATGACAGGTTGTTTGTGCGAAATCTCATGCTTTTAGACTCAGCGCATTCAGCTGTGTGTTAATCGATCAGTCAGTCATCAATTCAGTTTCTGCTTTTGTCTACACTAACATTAAAAGACAAAAGATTAGGTTTTTTGGTTGTTTGTATTGAATAGGTTCCGAAACTACTGGACCGATTTTTAAAATTCTTTGACCAATGGAAAGCTTACTTTTCTGGGAGTAACATCGCGCGGAACGGCTAATATAATATATCTACACTAATATTATAAAGAGGAAAGATTTTTATTTTTGTAACGAATAAACTCTGAAGTTGGTGCAAATTTGTGCCCATCTGTCCGACTGCATACGACAAACGTGGCATGAACATTCCCACTTCAGCTTGGCAGATGAACTGGACACCTTCTCGAGGACATTGCCGTAGGAGGCACAGGATAGGGATAAATGGAGGCAGGAAGGAGAGGCCTTTACTCAGAAGTAAGTATGACAGTACATGGGCTAACAAAAAAAAACCTACTGGACAGATTTTAAAAATTCACAATACCACCAATCCCTAAGTAACATAGACTATATTTTATCCCCGTTTTCTTACGGGACTACGCGGGTGAAACCGCGGAAAGCTACTAGTCGATGATAAATAATAAGTCTAACCTGTTTCTAGGTGAATGTCTCCTTGTCGGTGACCGGCTTCTATACGGCAACCGAGTGACTGATGCATCAGGCATGATAGCTGGCCATTTCGTCTTCGGACGCTCAGCGGATCGAGGATTTCTTTGAGTGCAATTAGATCGTTGGGAGTGTCGCGACCGAGATCTGCGTCGTGATTGAGACCTCGACTGCTTGCTTCTCTTGAACCTACCCCTTGAAGACGACCTGCGTTCTTCATCTAAGTCTGAATGGCTGTGTTCCTGGAATTGCTTGCGCAGAAAGCGGATAGTTGATTTTCGTGGAATGGCTGTTTAACTACGAAATTGCCGTTTTGTATTTAAAAAAATATACTTTTTTAACATTAGCTTATAAATTGAAGAAGAGCAGAATAAAAATAATCTGAGCATTGAATCTGGAAAAACTAGATAATTATACTAAACCCAAACAAAAAAGGTACTTATTGTTTTTGTAAAATTAGTGTAAAATAATAATCTGCCTTAAAATTTTAAACAAAAATATTAACCATTTTCATAGATAGGTAGGTACTTAATTCACGAGTTTGATGGAACTCTCAGTAATGCAACATAAATAATATAGAATACAAATATTATCACGCTATGGCAACTTTGGGATGAGCAGAAGCGTACGAAATCGCAGGTGAAAAGATATTGTAATTTTACGTTATAATAATTATTTATAATAAATTGTGAGACAATTCACACAAGGTTATTCAATCCCAAACTAGGCAGAGCCTGTACTATGGGTACTAAACAACTGATAAACATACTTAAATACATATTTAACACCCAGACGAGAAGCCAAGAGACATGTTAATTAACACAAATGTTGAACCCGCGACCTCCGACTCAGAAGGCAGGGTCACTACCAACGAAGCCAACAGGCCCGTCGATAATGGTAATACTATAAAAATAAAACTGTGTAAATACCATTTTATACTCATAATCCAGTTTCCTTTTCTCTTTTAGAAGTTTTCTCTCCTTTCTGACCAGTCGTTTTTGTTTCCTGAGTAGTTCCAATTGAGCCTGAAATATGAATGTAAAGAGCATGTCGGAGAATCTGATGACTCCTACTAATAAATATAAAATATATAATAATCTCACACCTTTTTTATCCCCGAGGGGGTAGGCAGAGGTATTCCATTACTGGATATACCCACATTTCACGAGATATATTGGACCCCTAAACGTGATAGGTGATGAGCCCATCGCCGGACCGGGTCTGTTTACACATGTCTCAGTATTAATTCTGAGACCTGCGGGTTTCCTCACGATGTTTTCCTTCACCGTTAGACTCCTACTACTTAATGAATAATATCACATAATAGTCTTAACTTAAGACTAGGATACACCAAAAGCAGTTGTTCAGGAGAGCACTAAGAAATTGCGCCCCTCACACCATTTACTTAGGTAATACCTATACACACAGCTTATTAATTTATATTAACCGCCGAGCGGGTTAGCAGAGGTATTATATTTCTGGAACTCGACGATATTCGCATACCAAGTATTTATTTTAATAAAATCATCATGACATTCTTTGTGTAATAGCGGTTCCCGTGGGAAAACGGGAATAAAATATAGCCTATGTTAATCAGGGATCTTCTAGCATTAAATTAGTGAGAGAATTTTTTAAATCAGTCCAGTAGTTTTTGAATTTATTCGTAGCAAACATCAAACAAAAATACACATCTTTCCTCTTTATAATATAAAGCCGTATACAGAAAGAAGGCTGAAGGCTTGTCGGCGCCGATCGGCGCTTATCGGCGCTGGTCCATTCTACAGAAAGCAAGCAGATTGAAGCAGAGCGAGCAAAATGTCGTACGATGATTGGCGGGCGGCACCAGCGCTGACCGGCGCGAGTCGGCGCCGATCGGCGCTTATCAGCGCTTGTTCATATAAATGCCTCCGCTGGTTACCTGCGTAGACCGGCGCTTAGTATAGATAGATGTTTATATTATTGGGGAATAAATAACACTTACATCCAACCTGGCACTAGCTCTGTATAATTCGCCGTCCGATATACTCGGAAGCACAGCCAGAGCCTTCCAATTTTCCCTTTCTCCATTTTGGCTACTTGACTGATCTCTTTTAGGACTTTGTGACTTAGGCAGATATTCCGGATTATCTATTACCTCAGCTTTAAGAGTATACTTCCCACTGGGTAACTCATACTTGTAACCGTCAAGGATGACTTGGGCAGTCCTAGCATCGTAGTAGGATAAGAATTCGATTTCAATCTGTCTTGTGCTATGTTGATCGTTTAGTTCTCTCACCCGAAATGTGCCGATAGTGTTTCTACCAAATAGTTTATCCAAGTTGTAAGCCAGATCATTAAGTGTTACCTGAAAGATTGAAATTGTTTTAAGGCTCTATTAACCCGTCATTTCCGTGGGTATTTCCAAAAATCCCGCCTTAGTGCTCACTTATTTCATTTAATGAACTATTCTGCAAAGTTTCGTGCTCCTAGAACTAGCGGTTTCGGTTGTGCGATGATCAATTAGATCAGTCAATCAGACAGTCACTTTCTTCTTTTATAATATAATACTAGCGACCCGCCCCGGCTTCGCACGGGTGCAATGCTCATAACATTTTCCCGCTTTTCTGTTGAAATTTTTCCTGAATTTTCTTTGCTATAAACCTCACGGAGCCCGAGACCTTTCCAACCAAAGAGATTAAAATATAATAAGGTATAGAGGGGACAAAGCGAGGAAAATTTAAATTTAATTTAAAGTCAAAAGTTATTCCAAGTGGAATAAGTCTAGTACAATTTCGACTGAATGACAGCTTGCGTTCATACTAACTGACATGACAAGGACATGACGCTTAGGCTTCAAAGTTTTGTATGAAAACATTCCCAATGCCCCCTCTATGCCCTATTATATTTAAATCTCTTTGTTTCCAACGAATGCAAAACCGTGGAAATCGGTTCGTGCGTTCTGGAGTTATAGCGTCAGCCCAGGAAGGAAAACCCGACTTATTTTTATATAGTAGATGTATACAGATTACTCTACGCCCGTCATTCCCATGGCCGGATTCGGAATACATTGCAGCATAAACTTAATACCTACCTAGTTGTTAGTCGTGTATCAAAAGCAACAATCTCTGCTAAATTGGACCTTTGAAATCGGGTAGTGCAATAAGTTGGCTGTAACTGTTACATGCTTGAATATTAGTTCAGTGTAAACAAAATGAGTCATGGCCATGGCACAGGCATGATGCAAATAAATAGGTAGAAGTCTATGAGTCTGCTGAATGCATACCTATATTTCGTATCACATAAATATATCATAGCGTAGTTCCCGTTCCTGTAGGAATACGGGGATAAAATATGGCCTGTGTTATTCTGATGTATAAGCTATATAAATGTAGTGTCATCAAATCCGTTTAGTAGTTTTTGCGTGAAAGAGGAACAAACATCCATACATACAAATTTTAGCGTTTATAATAGTAGGATAGGATAGTAGGATTGTAATAATATTGTGTAAGATGACTGTAAGTAAGTGAACCAAATAAAAAAATAAACATAAATTAATCACTTGCTAAGATATTTTTGCAGTTACCAGAAATCAGTTGCCTTATTTGACGTAATTAGAAGTAGGGTAGTTAAAAAATTAAATTTAATTCAAATTTAATTCTAGGTGTTTTCAATTCAAGCTTAATTCTAAACAGGATATAGGTACTTGTAATAATTTTCGAAATATCTTTTTTATCTGATGTATATAATACATCAACAGTAACATCAAAACAAAAGAAGTTACTCAGTGTCGCCACAACTGAAGAAAAGAAGAAAGTTCTCAAGTTTTTAATATTTTTAACTATAATGTTTAAAATGGCTGTTGGTTTTCCTAAAAAAATAAAATAAAATAAAATAAAAATAAAATTTGATTGTACTTCTTAAACCAACTTCAAAAATAAATATAGCTTTTAAAAAAAGAAGGTTTCTCAATTCGACCCTAATTATAATAAAATAATAATAATATATGCTACATTACTTACACAGGAAGATCATGTATAGGGAACTATAGGTAAAGAGATTCTCAGGTACTACCTCATAAATACTAGATTATATTTGTACCTCTCTATTTTATTTCACCTTAATATAACTTTTAGATTTGGCACTAATTTACTTAGATTACATACTCTTGAAATTTGGAAGGTGAGGAAGAAAGAAATAATTTTATTTAATTATTTTTTTAGAACTTTAGACAAACTTATATTTGGTATATCAAAATAAAATATATCTTCTGAACCCTGCAAGATATAGAAATGGTATAAACATTTTTTCTGTTAGAATTTTAACCCTAAAGTTATTGAAATCTCTCTCATTTCGGACCCTATTTCAACATCAACTTTCAGATAGACAAATAAAAATTCTGAAGATAGGTATGGTAATTCATTACTAATCATTAAACATTAAATAAATAGCAGTGTTCGCCTTACATAAGTTGTGCAATTATTATAAATAACAGACAGACATTATATTAGATTAGTTAACATTGAAATTCAGATATTCAGGAAGTAGCGGATTCACCCTTAGGCCCTGAGTAGACTCGGAAGTTTGATCTGCTTTTGGAAGGAGGTAGGATGGTTGGAACAACCGGCCGCCATGGCTCACATACAATGGTCCGCTTTAGGGACTAAGTGCGGAAACCAAACCCCCTAACATAGAACACCCTAAGGCCCAGGAGGCCTAGTCCTAGGGCAGGCAGCCAATTGTGACCAAAAAAGTCAGTGATGATAGCAAGAAATAATTCAGAATATCAACCTAAATATTCTAAAGGCTCCAGCACATTGTGGTGGGCCGCACTGTACAGCATCGTATAACAATAGTCTTCTTAAATCACTTGCTAAATTTTCTGCAGAAAGAAATAAAAGTAGGCAATAAAATAAAATATTTATGTGGTCTATGTGATGGGCACTGAGAAAGGGGCGGCTGGTACTTACTACATGTCTTGGGGCATAGGGCGGCTAAGACTGCAAATCCACCACTATATTCAGGATTTAGTTAAAGATGAAATTTCTTTTACATGATAAAAATGCATTTGCTAGTTATTCACTGATTTATTCAACAAAGTATTGTAAACTTTACATAGGTACAACTAAATTTAACCCAATACCGAAGTTTGGAGGGTCACTTTACAAATATTAGTAACTGAGGGTATTACAAAAAAAAATATCTGGACGAGAATTTTCAGAAGCATAAATGTAGACATAAAAGGAATATGTAATAAGTCAGTTCCTAAGTTGATTGAATGATGCAATATGCATAATTTCTGCATTCAGTGCAGTTTTTTCATATCCTATGTAGTAAGTTGAAAACAAAATAACATTAAAGATCTATATTTAAAATAAATGCTTACATAGTGAGGCATGCCGCTGAGAATTACTGTAACACCCATGTTTGGCTATCTTGAGTCTAGTTTTCACAAGTTTCGCAACATAGAAGCCACCATCACGCCACCATTGAATCCCTTCGCACAGCAAAATTGCACTTTTGCGCAAGTCCGCGAGTTTTCGAAAAGTTGAGACGTTGAAATACGGACCGACCATAGTTGAGTACCTATTTCTTTTTTTTTGTGCTTATCGCCCAATTTTGGTGAGCATGTGTGTTGGAGGCTAAGATCAAAGATCATATAATCATATTGCTTGGCCTTAGTCTTAATTTTATTTATATTCTTAGTTATATGGCTCTGCTTCAGAGTCGATGCACTAAAATAAACATTTCAACATTTTATGTATTTTGGTCATTGACAGTGAAATGATAGTACTTTATACAAAGAATTAAAAAATGTCCATCTTATTCACTGAGCAAAATGAAAATGTTTCAAAAAACACCACCATGACGTCTCTTTTCGGAAGCGTAATAATTTACATTCTCTTTAATGTTGGTCTGAGACCTACGAATAAGGTAGTCTGAGACCATCTATAAATGATTCTGATTATAAATGTTACTATATGCATCTGAGACTGATTCTAGGAGGGAGTAGGTAATAATAGTGTTCTGTGGAGCACTGTGGACATAGTGTTTTATCCTGTGGTTTTATCTACGCTGTGGACTCAGTGGACTGATTAATAGTGTTCTGTGGACTGATTTGTTTGTGGTTTGTTGTGTTTGGTTGTGTTTTTGCGAGGTTATTTGGGTATATTTCGCTGAAAAGGAAAAAAAACTTTGAATACTTAATATTTATATTATTTCCAATTAACATTAATTATGTCTATTATAGCAGTGAGTAAAATAGACATAAGGGTGAGTACCTTTCCACGCAGTATTTTTCTTCGTTATCTTCGTTCGCGTTGAATTTGGATTCGTTATTAAATCAATGTATGCTACGAATAAGGAATAAAATGTATGTGAATAATGTTAGTGAAATTTGCATTGATTACATGTCGGGATTCGAACCCGAGTCTCACGGATGAGAAGTGGGCTATCACGTTGAAAAGACTCAAAACTCAAGTAACATTTCTGTGTGTATGCCTTGGTAAAGGGGGAATAATCAGCTTATGCTACCCAGCCGTGATACTTGGCTCAGTGGAGCTGGTTTTCATTTGCCCCTTTTACTCTTAAGATAGTATAAGAGAAGTATTTTTGTCTTAGTCTGCCTCTCAGACCAAGAATCAGAAACAATTGATTTTTAATTGGTACTGTTCCAATTGGAACCGCATGGTTCTTAACTGATAGTATGAGAACAGTGATAGCCGTACAGTTAAAGAGCCTGCTTCACATGATGAAAATCAGTGAGCCTTGGCTTCGAATCCTGACATGTATTAATGAGTTTTTCAAAACTTACGTAAATATTTATCACTAGCTCGATGTGAAGGAAAACATCGTGAGGAAACCCGCAGGTCCCAGAATTAATTCTGAGACATGTGTAACAGACCCGCTCGGGTAATGGGCTCACCAAAGAATATCTCGTGAAAAGTGGGTATATCCAGAAATGGAATACCTCTGCCTACCTACCCCTTCGAAGATAAAAAAGGTGTGAGACTATATATAAGTATTTTTGTTTAAATTACAGTGTTCACTGCCGAAAATAGTGAAGATGTTAGCAAAAGCGGTCAATGGAAATTTTGAAGCTCTAAACTTTGTTACCAAGATGGGGCAGAAGGTGTGCTACTTGCGGCTGTCGGAGAAACTGGATCCTTTGCAAGTCATTGAGAGGATCAAGTTTGGGACCAAGTTCAACGCTTTTGTCCCAAAGAGTGTTCCCGATGTGAGTAGATAGCCTATTCACTTATGCAGGTTATCAACAAGAGTTATTCCAGTACAATCCCTTAATTGGGTCCCTGGCTAATTATTGTATTTTTATTTTAATTTACATTAATTCCTGTGAAATCTGTAGCTATTACATACATAATATTATATGAAATTGACGTTTTGTATGGAGTTTTTAAAGCAGACATTATTTTTCATACTAACATTTTATTATTTATAACACATTTGCTCGTAAAAGGTGTCTTATTTCACCAATTTTAATATCGTATTGTATCTCATTACGCCCAAGTGCGGTAAGTGTAAAGTACAACGCACGGTTTATCAAGATGCTCCGTCTTAAAACGAACGGTACTTTTTAAAATCTCAGCAAAGAGTTTTTATGTCAAAAAAGTTGTCCACATTTTATGATTTAAATTAACTTTGGAAGATAAAATATAATAAAGAAATATTTATGTACATAATTATTTAATTTAATTAATTTTGACAGTAAATTACAACCAATTAATCTGTAACAAAAACACAAAAATATTAATTTATACTTTATTAATAATACTGGCTGTTTTTTGTGCCTTTGCCTAAAAAAAATGCTGATGCGCGCCGCGCGCTTTTTCTTAACGCTGTATTGTTTTTATTAGTTTACCATAGTCGGAGGTTTATTTTATTTCCTCGCAAATGTGTTATAAAACGTCGTATGACATACGTGCGCTTTGATAATTACAGCCTCTGCTTACTTGTAGCCCTCGCCTACGGCTCGGGCTAGCAATATCGCCTCGGCTGTAGTTTTCAACCTACACTTATCATAATGTACTATTATTTCTGGATCTAAACATCCAAATCCAACAAAATCTTTTGAGTCTGTTGGACAAATCTTTAAGTTTAATCAGCTTCATTTGTTTTTAAAATTGAATAATTATATAAATATATTAATTATACATATACAAAAAAATACTTTTGTAAATGTATAATTTTATTATTGTAATAGTCAACTTTTCAATTAAGTAATAAGCTTTGGGTTAAACGCAAAATTACAGTAATCGGAATAAAAAATATTAGTCAGAACTTTTCGCCAATTTCGAGGACCCAATATTTAAAAGAAGAAACTGACTGGCTGATTGATTGATAGATCAAAGCACAGCCGAACCCTCTGTGTCCAGAATCATGAAATTTTTCACAAAGTTTCCTGAAATGACATAAGTGAAAAGATATTTTTGGAAATTCCCACAGAAACTGAAATAAACAGGGTCCGCACTCCGCACAAGAAACCTGTTGGGCACCTGGTAGTTCTATCTAATTTTTCTCTCAAAATCGTGAAACCATTTCATTAGACAATCACAATCTTCATTGTTGAAAGTTCATATAAAGATTTTGAAAAAACTGTTTTAAAAATTATTTTTCCAATTCTAGCTGCCACTGGGTCGACGTGGAAAAATTCCTACCAAAATGCGACGTGCGCTGCGGATAGCGGAAGATATGACTCCAGACCAGGTAAGCAATTTAAATGACTATGTGGCAGCGCATTACTCATAACCTGAAACTCCCTCGCGAGCCCACAGAGGATTGGAAAATGGTGTTAGGCTAGTAGCCACCTAACTGTCAGAATTTTACAAGCCTCCCAATATCTGACATGACTAGGATTAGGAATTTGGAAATAAATTTCAAAAATAACTACCAAGAGTACTTCCTTTCAGGTTCTCATCGCTACTCACAGTCAGATCCTGACGGAGATGCAGACCAAGTACACGGGACTCTACAATCTGAGCAAGAAGACTGGGCATGAGCTGATGGAAAGCATTGCGCGGGTATGTGTGTTCAGTTGACCGAAATGATCATTTAACGTTTAATAAACGTTGTATAATACAAATAAGACTCAACCTTAACATCCTTCATATAAGGTCAAATGCTGTTTATATCCTGACAATTGCGAATTATTCCTGTAAAATCGATTCATAATTGGCGGAATAATCACATACAAAAAAGAACAGTCGAAATTAAAACCTCATTTTTTGAAGTGGGTTGAAAAACCAACAATATCGTTGACAAACTGCTAACAGCTGCCCTTGAGTTTCCAGCTGGTTCTTCTTGGGGTACTGCATTTGGAACCAGCAACTCGTCGGTGGAGATGGGCTGCTGTTTACATTTAGCAAATCATGGACGAGTTTATAGTGCCTTGTAATTAGACTATTGACTTTTCCAAGTGTAATTTTCTATTACCTACGGAAGTAAATAAATTTTCAATTTTTAATTAATTAATAAGCAGTGATAGCCCGGACGGTTAAAGAGCCGGCCGAAAATCAGTGAGGCTCGTGTTCGAATCCTGGCATGTACCAATGAGTTTTTCAAAAACTTACGTACATATTTATCACTAGCTCGACGGTGAAGGAAAACATCGTGAGGAAACCCGCAGGTCTCAGAATTAAATCTGAGACATGTGTAAACAGACCCGGTCCGGCGATGGGCTCACCACCTATCACGTTTAGGGGTCCAATATATCTCGTGAAATGTGGGTATATCCAGTAATGGAATACCTCTGCCTACCCCCTCAGGGATAAAAAAGGCGTGAGATTATATTATTAAATAAATTTTCATTTCTCCGTCGAAAAGAAAAAAAGTATACATACCTCGGGAAGTAAATAAGAAAGCCTCAGATCACCACCTCGGCTTCCCTCGGTAGACAATTACATGTGATATGAGACATTTCTTATTTTACTTCCCTAGATGTGTTATATACTATTTATGTAAGTACCTCAATCCATTGTTAACTTTAGTGCACCACCTACCTTCATCTGTTTATCTCAGTTACATCCATCCTAAGGTTGTTTGGAAGAAATCGCTTAAAGCGATAAGACCGCCCATTGTCCTTTTTTGTATCATTGTGTCACTACACTACATAGTATAAAGTCCCTCCCTTAAAGTCCCTATGTATACTTAAATCTTTAAAACTACGCAACGGATTTTGATGCGGTTTTTTTTTATAGATAGAGTGATTCAGGAGAAAGGTTTTATAAAAAAAAAATAGTATTAGCATTGCACCTGTGCGAAGCCGGGGCGGGTCGCTAGTGTTGCATATTTTTATTGGTGTACAGTCAAGAGCACGCTGAGCTTGACACTTTGGACTTTGCACCGGCCCTGTATTCTATGGCGCGCAGTATAAATCAGAGCTCAGCTTAAACTGGTAGTGTAAAGCTTGACTTGCTCTTGACTGTACAATAAAGAGTTGTTACTTACTATTTCATTTTCAGACGGTCGCCGAGCGTCTAAAGCAGATAATCGAGGTGAGCCCCGAGGCGTCCGAGACGGGCTTCAAGCTGAGCAAGCTGTACCGCAAGCTGCACCCGCACTTCGGGGACTTCCAATTGATCCTCTCGTCGCTGCACCGCATCCAGGACCGCACCGGAGCGCCAAGGACGCAGATCGCGGAGCACCAGCTAGCAGCGCAATCGGCGGCCTCACCATGCGGTATTGTACCACAAATTCTACTGTGCTATATCTATATTCTATAATATACTAGCGACCCGCCCCGGCTTCGCACGGGTGCAATGCTGAATTTTCTTTGCTATAAACCTTGCGGAGCCAGAGACCTTTCCAGCGAATGCAAAACCATGGAAATCGGTTCTACAGTTCTGGAGTTAAATCGTCAGGAAGGAAAACCCGACTTATTTTTATATAGTAGATAATCATATATAATATAATCTCACGCCTTTCATCCCCGAGGGGGTAGGCAGAGGTATTCCATTACTGGATATACCCACATTTCACGAGCATTGTACCCCTAAAGGTGATAGGTGGTGAGCCTATCGCCGGACCGGGTCTATTTACACATGTCTTAGAATAAAATTAAATCTGAGACCTGCAGGTTTCCTCACGATGTTTTCCTTCACCGTCGAGCTTTTTGTTCAAGCAAATAAAGTGTTTCTATTCTATTCTATGTTTCTAATTTATCCCTGAGCAAGTGGGCAAAGGTATTTTTCATTTATAAAAAGAAATAATTTTCACCACTATATTTTTTTGGACACCTAAACGTAACATGTAAATGCTATAATACAGTTCTTTAAAGTTTTGTAGTCAAGAATAACTTTTAAAAAAAATGACAGGTCTGTGAAAGACAAAAAGGCACTAGTTCGTTCCCCTATAAACGTTCCTCTTGAATCACTCTATCTATTAAAAAACCGCATCAAAATCCGTTGCGTAGTTTTAAAGATCTAGGCAAGCATAGTGACAGACAGACAGCGGGAAGCGACTTTGTTTTATATTTGTTTATGTATAATATCACGCTTTTTAACCCCGAGGGGGTAGGCAGAGGTATTCCATTACTGGATATACCCACATTTCACGAGATATATTGGACCCCTAAACGTGATAGGTGGTGAGCCCATCGCCGGACCGGGTCTGTTTACACATGTCTCAGAACTAATTCTGAGACCTGCGGGTTTCCTCACGATGTTTTCCTTCACCGTCGAGCTAGTGATAAATATGTAAGTTTTTTAAAAACTCATTGGTACATGCCAGGATTCGAACCCGAGCCTCACTGATTTTCGGCCGGCTCTTTAACCGTAAGGGCTATCACTGCTCTTCTATATTCTATACATGTAATGAAACTAACAAGACAATGGGTTCGATTCTGCTTTACAGCGACTAAGCTTATTTTAGTTTTTCCTATCATTTTCTTTCTCCTAGAAAAGAAAAGAGACGAGAGATATTTCGTCCTCTCAAATTAAAATTAGTGATGTCAACTAAGGTGTTTTTAACAATTTTAGCGACGATATAACAAGGTCATGGATATAAGTAACAGATAAGCACGTTCATAAGGTTTAAATTAGTTGGTTTTTACATGTTTGATATTCACTCTTCAATCTATGGTTAAAATTTTTAGAGGTAGTGTAGATAATTTATCTCCGAGCAAGTGGGCAAAGGTATTTCATTTAATTTTCAATAATTTTCACCAGTATATTTTTGTGGACACCTAAATGTAACATGTAAATGCAATACAGTTCTTTAAAGTTTTGTAGTCAAGAATAACTTTAAAAAAATGACAGGTCTGTGAAAGAAAAAAAGGCACTTGAAAAAAATACAGTCTTTCAGGTATTACTAGAAGCGCCCTGCGGTTTCGCCCGCGTAGTTCTCGTTTCCCTATAAACGTTCCACTTGAATCACTCTATCTATTAAAAAAATCGCATCAAAATCCAATAGTTTTAAAGATCTAGGCATGCATAGTGACAGACAGACAGCGGGAAGCGACTTTGTTTTATATTTGTTTATGTATAATCTCACGCCTTTTTTTATCCCCGAGGGTGTAGGCAGAGGTATTCCATTATTGGATATACTCACATTTCACGAGATATATTGGACCCCTAAACGTGATAGGTGGTGATCCCATCGCCGGACCGAGTCTGTTTAAACATGTCTCAGAATTTATTCTGAGACCTGCGGGTTTCCTTACGATGTTTTCCTTCACCGTCGAGCTAGTGATAAATATGTACGTAAGTTTTTGAAAAACTCATTGGTACATGCCAGGATTCGAACCCGAGCCTCACTGATTTTCGACCGGCTTTTTAACCGTCCGGGCTATCACTGCTCTGTTTTTGTTTATGTAGTGATTATAAAAAAGTTGTTAGTGAGATGGATCATTGCTATTGTTTGTTTTTCTGCCGAATAAGTAAATAGGAACATTAGGAACCACTGAACTTAAGTAGTTTATTACCAATTCCAACCAAATAGTTTTGTTAATATTTTCTCAACAGCACATACAGGACTAATTAAACAATTTTATACCTACATACATACGCCCACTCCTTTTTTTGGATTAAAAAATAACTGTTTTTTTTTTCAGTTATCGACAACATTCCATACCATCTGGTGCGGACCGCTTGTGCTAAATACTCCGATAGAATCATCAAAAAGGTAAAGAAATTAACTGTTCATCTAGTTATGCCTGTACATGGAAAATATACTTCCCTATCAAAAATATCGTATTATAGTAATTTAATATTTATATAGTCTAAACTTGTAATTTTTTGAAGGAAAACTATACAAAACAAAATAAATCCTAATAAAAACAAAACACAGGTACTAAACCGCGCTGTCGAAATTTTCACAAGACTGTATAAATACAACTGTCCATTGTCCAACATCAACCGTTGGATCTTGGTCCCCAGGCACGATCACCTGGCTTGGCGGAATATCTTCCCTCTTCAATATGGGAGGAGCATTCCAAATCTCTCAAAGTGTATATTCAGATTAAAAAAGAATCACTTGGCAGTTCTGATGCTCGACTGGAGTTAAGTCGAAATAGATTTTATACTTTATTATCTAACGATTGTAGATCTTTTTCCTAAGCGCTAACAAAAACCTAACCTTTTTTGTGAAGGTTGATTTAATTTTTCCTATTACCTATCTCGTACTGGGGGCTAACTAAAATCGATAGTCAACTCCAAAAATTACTATTGAGAACTAAACACCAATACGTGTCCGTACAGTGTTGGGTCATTTTCAGATTTTTTAAAACATACTTACTGGAATAAAATCCGAAAAAGATCGAAACAGTTTCAAATTGTCTTTTTACATAAAATAAATATAATCCGATTTGTTATCCTGTTATAGCTCAATGGAACCGGGCCTTTATTCTGTGTTGTAGGTGACAGAGCACATAAACAGCCTGAAAGCAGATATATCCGAGACAGACTCAGAGGAAGACATAGCGCGGAAGAAGGTGCGCGAAGAACTTATGAAGATGCCTCCTTATTTATCTCTGGTAATAACACTTATCGCTATATCTGTTTGTGATCCGTTCATTAAATTTCTTGCTTCTAGACCTAGTGGTTTTTTTTATGTTCCGCACATATTTGTCCCCTGACATGGTGGTCAGGGTCCTTTTTATGGCCGGGTTTTATTCTGTTAGTGTCATAGATTTAGTATACTAACGTTAAAGATTGGCAATAGACCCAGTACGGCGAGACCTAGAAAATTGACACTTCTGTGCGTGTAACGTGGATGTGTGCAAGACAAATAGTGCTCTCCCTAAACTTGTAGCTCTCGATAAAAAATGGGTGTGTGGTATATTGTGTAGTTAATACCTTCGGCAGCCACGTTATCGAAATGTGGTTAATCGATATTACGTCAATCACTATAAAATTTAGGTTAGAAATACAAGAAATTCACGTATTTAATATTTCGCTTAAATCAATTCTTATACATTCAGAACATTTATATAATAAAAAGCAATGTTATTATCTATCTATTTGTGCACGATTTGTTTTTCAGTTTTCTATAACCATTGCATTTAGAGAATTAAATCTTTCAATCGCACTTACATGTAAAATGAAAAATTCTGTGGATTTTCTTTCCTAGATGAATTACAACCGGTACTGCACACGTAACTATAGCTGTTTACGTCTATTAAACATCAAACTTACTCTTTTAATACGCGAGATTAATGAAAATAAGCGAGATTTGTTTTGTTCACAACTGACGTCTGGCCGCTAAAGTCTTTAGAGTGTACGAGAATGGTCTCGTCTCTCTATCTCACTCTAACACACGAGTACCTATGTTCTTTCTCTGTCCCAATGCCAATCTAAGTATACTAAATCTATGGTTAGTGTAACAAAGAAAGAAAGACCTAGTGGTTCCGACTGTGCGTTGAATAGTCCAGGCAATGAAGCGGATTTTTGTATGAAGACCCCAACATTAATTCCTCAGTCGATGAAACTTTGCAGGATTGTAGTATAGTATGAGACAATACTTGCATAAAAAAATCCAAAAAAAAAACCTAACCGAAGTTAGGTATTTTTACTGAAATAGTTATTTATTTGATATCTTTGTTGGGAAAAATGCTCAGTCAAAATTTTCTTCGCCAGCAATATTCATGTGTATTAAGAAAGCTATATGCGAAATATCCAAAAAAAAATTCCTGGTAGAAACAATAAAACTCAGACGTATATGTACCTTGCACAGGAAAATTGCTCAGTCCATTTTTTTAACTGGAATGTTATTTAGTAGTCGCTGTGGACTTACAATAGGAAAATCCAAAATAAAAACCGTCTTGCTACATTATTTTCAGAAATTATCAAATTAACAACGAAAAAAAAAATTTTTTTTTAGTATAAAAACCTAGTTTCGGTTAGGTTTTTTTTTTGGATTTTTTTATGCAAGTATGGTCTCATACTATACTACAATCCTGCAAAGTTTCATCGACTGAGGAATTAATGTTGGGGTCCACTACCTTTATTGCCTAGACTAGAACGATCAGTCTGTTTCTTCTTTTATCGCTATATTGGATGTCTATTAATAAGGTATATAAAATAAATAATAATAATAATAATAAATTGTGGGACACAATTCACAAACGGTTATTTAGTCCCAAACTAGGCAGAGCCTGTGCTATGGGTACTAAACAACTGATAAACATACTTAAATAAATATTAAACGACCAGACACGAAGCCAACAGACATGTTCATGCACAGAAATGTTGGCCCCGAGCGGGGATCGAACCCGCGACCTCCGACTCAGAAGGCAGGGTCACTACCGACTGAGCCAACAGGCCCGTCAAATAAGTATTCGTTTTTTAACTACTAGTTCGCTCGTAACTAGTAGTTAAAAAAAATACTATTAGCAGTCGTCAAAGACCACCAAGTGAGTTAATTGCGCCTCCGTGGTTCGGAAGGCACGTTAAAACGTTTCTCGGTTTTTGTTTTGTTTACACCCCATACTTCTATATCTTCTTCATTCTTCTTCGTGAAACCATTTCATATACCCTTGGGTATCTTGATAAATTCTGACTGTTAGGTGGCTACTAGCTTTATACTACATCGAAGACTCGCGTGGGAGATTTTGGCCCATACTTCCTCATGTCATGTGTGAGGATAGATCCTTAGCTCAGAATTGGGCTGTTATGAGTAGATGATGTGATGTTTGGTGTAAATGTCGTGTAAATATGAGAACTGTAAAGATGTATTTGTTTCAGATAATCAACCAAGTGATCTCCAATCATTTCGTCCCTCAAAAGAATCCATTTCATAGGATAAGGGTAAGTTTCAAACTATAGTGACAAAATATTTCTGTGCAATTTAATCATCGATCGCACACACTAGGGCGACCAAACATTGTTTTAAAAAGAATCTATTTACTTCACACTACAGTTACGCGGCAGCAACGCAAGAAATAAAAATTATCCTTTTATCCCCGAGGGGGTAGGCAGAGATATTTCCATTGTTGGAAGTACACTTCACTTCACATAACATCATTGACCGTATTAGATAGAGCAGTGATAGCCTTGCGGTCAAAGAGCCTGCTTCACATGACGATAATCAGTGAGGCTCGGGTTCGAACCTGACATGTACCAATGAGTTTAAAATTTACCTACATATTTATCATTAGCTCGACGGTGAAGGAAACCATCGTGAGGAAACCCGCAGGTCACAGAATTAAATCTAAGACATGTGTAAAAGACCCGGTCTGGCTCACCACCGATCACGTTAGGGGTCCAAAGAAACTCGTGAAGAGTGGGTATATCCAGAAATGGAATACCTCTGCCTACCCCCTCGGGGATAAAAGACGTGACATTATTTATTTTTATTGACCGTATTCATTTTCGTTGCTCAGATATACGGCGAGCCGTTCATCCCGCCCAAGGAGCAGATGGCGCCGTTCCTTAAGAGGTACCATGCGGCTAAGGTGAAGCGTTCCCAGCTGATCTACAACATGCTGTTGGCCGGAGTCTCAGTACAGCAGTACGCCAGCCTGGCCGCCATGGATGGCACCGTCATCGGTAACTTGCCGGATTAGGCGCACAATGCCACATTCGCAAAATGACACATTGTTGTGGCATTTTGCGAATGTGGCATTATAAGCCTAATCCAACTTGCCATCTCAAAACACGCTTACAACCTAATCAACTCAATTGACTGCGGCGAAGCGAGGGTTTTGTGTTTGAAATGCACGTGTGAAAACGCCAGGAATTTATTAGTAGTCAAGAGCACGTGGAGCTTGACACATTGGACTTTGTGACGTTCTTATTACAATCGCCTTAGAGGTCAGACTCGCACTACAAGCGTAGAGCTTCATGTGCTCTTGACTGTACCTGGGAGACCGAGCTTTTCACATTTCACCAGTGTATAATCTTTGGACCCCGTGATAGGTGTTGAGCCTATCGCCGGACCGGGTCTTGTTACACATGCCTCAGAACTGTTTCTGGGACCTACGGGTTTCCTTACGATGTTTTCCTTCACCGTCGAGCTAGTGATAAATATGTACGTAAGTTTTTGAAAAATTCTGGTACATGCCGGATTCTAACCCGAGACCTCACTCATATCACTGCTCTGCTACTTCGATGTACCTTGCATTTTTAGGATTCCGTACCCAAAGGGTAAAAACGGAACCGCCTGTGTCTGTCCGCCCGTCTGCCTATCACCAGGCTGTATCCCAAGAACCGCGATAGCTAGAAAGTTGAAATTTTAACAAATTATGTATTTCTGTTGCCGTTATAACAACAGATAGGTAAAAATTAAATAAATAATTAAGGGGGCTCCCATACAACAAACGTGATTTTTTTGCCGTTTTTATAGATAATAGTACGAAACCCTTCGTGCGCGAGTCCGACTCGCAGTTGGCCGGTTTTTTATAATTATAAAATAAATAATAATAATAGCCTGAAAAACGCCAAATTAAATGCATTCTCAGGTGGCGCGAAGTTAGTGATCCGGTCATCAGACGTTCCCCTTTACAAAGTATCCCCCGAGATCATAGCAGAGATGAGAGCCGCGTTCGGAGTGGAACAAGAGGGACCGGACGATTGGGACGAGATGTGGGAAGAAAGCGAAGACTGGAAAGACGTCCCTGTACATGTATAGTGAATACGGTTTAGTTCGTGTATAATAATAAACCCGTTTATTCTGTCAGGCTACGACAAAGCCAGAGGTTATGAGTATGACAAGGTTTTGTATAAATTGTTACCTCTTAGGGAGATATTAAACTACATATGTCTACGATAATGTATTTCATTTCTTTCATCCTATATATTGAAAGCACGTCACAGGAAATTCAATATGATGTTGTGTGACTTTTTTTGCGTTGTTTTAATTTCTTAAGTGTTTTAAGACTGGGTGTATAAGTAAGCCCTTTTCAGCCACAAAGTAAGTTGAAAGATTAAGTATAATAAAACAATATAATATTTAGGAATAAATGAAAACAATTTATTCAGATCTCATGTTTCGAATACAAAATAAAAATAGCAATAAATAATAATACAATCATTTAACTGCATTTACAAATGCATTGTCAATGCAACTGGTGCAAACATAGTGTAATAAAATATATATTTTAAGAATAAAAACGAAGCTTGTACATTTAACAGCTAGAATCGCACAGAACTAATCATCGACGTATGAATACCAATATATCTCTGGAATGAAGAATCGGTGGAGTAAAAAAATACTGCTTTTTCTTACATTATGTAAAATATTCAATATACTGTAATGGACATTCTTAGGCAATTGTTTTGTCTAGAATCAGACGTATACAGAAAGAAAAATGAACTACAAAAATCACAACATCAAAATTTTTGACAAAATTCATAAGTTAGTAGATTACTCAATGAAATGATTTACCCGTAATTGAAAAGCTATCATTAGATTTAAATAATGATAGAAAGTTACAACACCCAATGATAAAATTAAATTTACATATGTTTGTGACAGATTTAAGATAATAGGTATACTTAATAATTACAAGATTAATTACATAATTTATTTTGGAATTATATAATAATATGTGAATATAGTAGTTTTAACTATAAATATCCTCATTTGAGAGTATTATGAAATTCCCAATAATGACCAGGTTTCCCCTATATTTGGGATACTACTCAAATGAAAATAGTTTAGTTATTTGAGTATTATTATATAATTGGAAGAAATATGATCACATACACAATATTTGGACCAATATTTTATAAATAATGGCTCTATAATTTTTAGTATGTAACAGATATAACAGAACTATAAATTTTATTTGACGTATCAGGGTTGCCAGATATACGGCAGTATTAACTACGTATATTTATGTCATTTTTTACCCTATATAAATATTATTATAGGCTTCTCAAAAATCTGTTTAGATTATTATTACACTATTAGCTAATATAGCACAATATTATGGAACCCTAACTGAATTAATATGAGTGGCAACTGCATATTACGTCACCAGATTGCGAGATGTTATGGATGGCTGGTGAAAAGCATTCTGATGACGTCATTTCCGTTACCGACACCTCATGGTTTCGTTTTAATAAGGCATGTGTTTGAACAATTTTGTTACATCTATGAATAGACTGTGCGATTAAGCCAATCGTCGAGGGAAAACGTGGCGTAGTCCCCGCCTGATGACCTCCCCTTGAAAGTGTCTGCAAATGGAGAATTAGGTTAGAAGTTGAAAAAATTGGCGCGAAAGTTGCACAGATTAAAAAGCGTGTTAGTGCATGGTTTTGGACGATTTACTTTATTTCTCTGAAAAAATATCAATGTAAATTGTGTCTTTTTATAAAAAGTAGGTTATTAAATTCCGGTAAACAGTCCAAAGTATGTGGAGACTATAATTGTTTGCGGACAGATTTAATTTTCATAAAACTACTTTCAAACAAAACGATTTCGTTTAATTTTTGATGCAATAAAAACACAGCTAAATTAGTTTTCTTACACTGTCGCAAACAATACAATGAAAAGCTTAATAGGAACACGCACCTTTATCATAATTTTGTTCTTATATTGAATGTAAGGAAAAATATCAATATTAAATTAATTGTTTTTTAAAGGGTTTTTACTATGACAAAAGCAGTGTTCCTACACAGCCTAGGGTGTAGTGTCGGCCGATGGTTTGTCAATATTCGTAATACTTGTGTGGTGGCCGTCCCGCCGGTGTCTCATAGCTCACGGTCCCAGCAGCTCTCGTTCGAGATTCTCGAGCGGTTCGTTGTTGGCTGTTTGGTTTTTAAACATTACTTACTAGTCCATAAAAATATATTTTTCTTTTTAATTTCTCAAGTAGCTTTTGCTTGCAGACAATTCAATATATGATAAGTACAATACGTCGCGTATAATCCCGGATATCGAGTATATGTAGCTGGCAACTCCAATGTTATAAAAAATATGCAGATATCTTTATATTTTTGTGTATGGACTACATATATTTTTTTAATTAGTCGAAAATACAAAATTTTATGTTAAGTTCTTTATGTTTCCAAATGAAAAATTTGTATAGATATACAAAAGTAAAATCCTTGGTTACAGTCCACTTATCAAGATTACACTGACTATCCAGTTTTATCCAAATCTATTCAGCTGTGGCGGCGTGATTGAGAAAAAAACATTCAAACTTCTATTAAAGCTCAGCTTGCATTTCTTACAAACTCAATTTTAGTGCTTTTTTAAAGCCTGACATATTATTATGATAAAAGTAGAACATAACAAAACATCATTCTAAAAAAACATACAGTCGAATTAATCCTTTTTTTGAAGTCGGTTGAAAAATAAGAATGTCTCACCGATCATGGTCTTGAGCCGCACAGCGCACATTATGAAGTCGTCAAACTGGATGTAGCCGTCACTGGAGCCGTATCTACATTGACATATTAATAAAGCTTAAAACTGATAAATAAAACATGAGTGTGAGAGAAAGGAGGGGGGTGTAGCAGAGAGGGTTTTTTTCTGGGACAGGGTGACACCGTGCGCGAGTCATGTACTTACGTGTGTCTGAGAAAGAATTTGTGTTAAATACGCTTGTGAGAGAGGGTGTGTTGGTGTATATAAGAGAAAATGAGAACGTGTGGGAGTTGTCTCACAAATGCATAAACTAATGTTTATGCGTTAGTGAGTGAGAGTGAGTGAGAGAGAGAGAGAGAGTATGTAGGAGAGAGCGTGTTTGTTTGTGTAGGAGAGAGAGAGAGATAGACCGAGAAGTTGTAAGTCTGTGTACAAAAGGATGTGTTTAAGCGTTTTTGAGATGTAAGGGGTAATATTATAGTGCGTAGAGTTTTTGTGAGTGTTCGAGAATCGAGAGAGGTGTATGAGGGAAGGGGTGTTAAAAGTGTGAAAGCTCGAGGGGGTGTTCCTCTGTGCCTGTGTGCTAGTACGTTGAGGGTATGTGCGTTTAGGAGACGGTGTTTACTTGAGTATATATGATATTTCCGTATGAGGGAAGGGGTGTTAAGTGCGGAAGCTCGAGGGGGCGTTGATGTACCTGTGTGCCAGTACGTTGAGGATTCGTTTAGGAGACAGTGTATGAATGATATTTGTATATGAGGGAAGGGGTGCTAAAGTTTGGAAGCTCCAGGGGGCGTTTATATACCTGTGAGCGAGTACGTTGAGGATTCGCGCGTTTAGGAGACGACTTATGAATGATATTTTTGAATGAGGGAAGGGGCGTTAAAAGTGTGGAAGCTCGAGGGGGCGTTCATGTAGCTCGCATGATATTTGTGTATTAGGGAAGGGGTGTTAAAAGTGTGGAAGCTCGAGGGGGATGTTCATTTACCTGTGTGCTAGTACGTTAAGGGTGTTCGCGTTGACGGTGTATCCGGCGGAGTGCAGCGCGTCGCGCAGGTGGTGCTGGGGGATGGCGCCACGGCCGTCAGTGTCGTACAGCCGGAATACAGCCTGAACGTTCAGACACACGTGACACTACTTAGCTATAGCTTTTACATGTTCCAGTTTCTACATTGAGTGGAGGCACACGATACACGAAAAAGTAATGTGATAAAAGGAAATCCGAACTGGATGCAAAGCGCGATTAAGATTATTTTTGACGAGGCCACACTCGCACGTTTACCAATAGGATTCAAAATAAATTTATTGCACGGCTGTAGGTTCTTCGATACAATATTTTAAGATTCTACAGTCTACCATACACATTTGTTTCTGTTACTGTGGCCTTTAACCAGGTCTGTGTTTGGAAAAAATATTGAGCATTATTTCGGACAAGGTACAGGTAATGCAGGTATGAATTAAAGCATTACTTTAAAATATGAATCGGTTTATTTAAATCCAGCATTTTCCTTAAGTTTGCCGTATGTCATTTCTTCCCAGAATTCGATCCTTATTAGCGACACTATCGACTGGTGTAATAATACAGAAAGTGTTTTTTTTTTCAAATCAACGTGTTCGATTTCTGGCTAGGAATTTTGAATTTTTCAAAAATCCAAAGCCGCAGTTTTAGTTTGCATCAAAATCGGGACCAAGACTCCTTTGAGTACTTTTCTCTATTCTTCATATTTTTTGATTTAGCCTACCACGCCCACTTGAAAAATTTACCCTGTATATAGAACTCACCCCCCTTTCCCCTGATCACGCACAATGGTCCACTTCAGGGCTAAGTGCGGAAACCAAACCCCCTAACATAGAACATAGAACTCACCCTCCAGTTGCGCAGATCAATCCACAGCGACTTGAACTCTTCGAAGCCGAGCCCGCCGGAGTTGTCTTTGTCGAGCATCGCGACCATGCTCCTACATACGTCCTTCGAGAACCCTTGCCCTTTCAACTCTGTGGAATGTTCCAGAAATGAAACACCGTGGAAGCTTCGACATCCGCGCAGTTGAAAAAATGAAATATATTTGCCTCTCTCGTTCTCACAGAATGCCCATAGAGCGAGAAAGAGAGAGCCTGTTTAAACATGGTTGCGCATTACAATCTTATGATAGACGAGAGACTAATTTCAAAGAGATTTAAATTGACTATTTAAGAATAAACGCTCGTGAAGGCAGTCAACATCTGCAATGTTATTAATAATAATAAATCGTTTATTTTCAGTCAAAATACCCAGTTTAAAAAGATTAAACTACAAAAAAATATTAAATTAATTAAAATAATAATTAATTAATTTCAGTTTGACAATTATTGGGACAGGTAGAAGAAAGATATACAAATTTTTTAGGGTTCCCAAACTTAAAGGAAACGGGACCCTATTACTAAGCCTCTGGTCGTCAGTTGGCTGTATCTCTCGTACTATAACTATAGCCGCTATAACAAGAAATAATTAAAAAGTTAATAATTGAAGAAACTTGTTTTTTTTTATTGTACGGTGTTCGACTCGGACTTGGCGGGTTTTTTAACTTTATCCGATATGCACCAATAAATGGAAGTGGATGATTCAGATGCGATCCGACTCAAAAGAATAACAGGTGTGTCATAATATAAAAATCTCCTTTAAAATTAGTTTCCTGTATCTTGAAGTTTTTATGGAAATGGAGGTGACTTATAGTAACTTAAAATGTACATAGATTTAAAATGCCCATTTTTGTAATCGCTCACAAAGTGCCGTAATTGTGACATGCTTACGAAAGCGTTTTATGTAGAGATTTCCAATTATATTGAACATCTTTACATCAGTTGTGTTAGTAGCGATGTTGAAGCAAAAATATGTAAAATAATGCTTAGAAACACTATTTTTATTTATACAAACAAATATTATACGTATAAATAATACGATAAAGCATGATTTTACATACACAGACAAAAATAAAAATCAGATAGTGTTTGAAAAACGGGTCTTCTATTACCTGGAAAGAAACACTGTAAATAAAAACGCAACAAATATTTACAAAATCAACAAAATATTTTTTACAAAAATAGACATTTTAAAAGTATCCTCCATTTCTATAAGTAGTTTGAAAGTGGATTGGAAGAGGCATGCACCACGTGTCAGGAACCCTGCAAAAACAACTGAACACTAATTAATGAGTAATAAAAGTAGTAACTTAAAAAAGATTGCTACTAATATAATGCGAATGTAAATCTGCGTGTCTATTTGTCTGCTACTATAAACGGCTAAACCAGTGAACCGATCTTGATGAAATTTGGCAAGACGATAGTTTACATATTCATGAAGGACATATGTAGTCTAGTTTTATCCCAAAAAAATACAGTTCCCACGGGAGGCGATAACCAAAAGTTTACGGGCGCTAGTAATGAGTAAAATAAAAGTTAAAAGAAAAGGCCCTAGTTATTGAAGCTTGTCGCTTGTATTGATAAATAAACGTCTTATTTATTTTGTTTATTCCAAATAAATAACGCCCAAATACCATAAAATGGACTAATAACATAATATAAAACAATCAGTTCAACTTAAGTCGTGCTACTCGTATTTTTGACACATTAATCAGTCTTTTTAGGGTTCCGTTCCTCAAAAGGAAAAAACGGAACCCTTATAGGATCACTTTGTTGTCCGTCTGTCCGTCCGTCCGTCCGTCTGTCAAGACCCTTTTTCTCAGGAACGCGTGGAGGTATAAAGCTGAAATTTATATCAATTACTCAGGTCTACTGTCCCTTGAAGCTGTGAAAAAATCAAACTTCTAAGCCAACGCAATCAAAAGATACAGCCGTTTATGCCGCAAATTTTCGACACTTGCAAGGGAATCAAAACCTACAGGGTGCTTCCCGTGAACTCAGAATCTTGAAATTTGGTACGAAGCAACGTCTTATAGCATAGATAAAGGAAAAATTACGAAAACCATAAATTTGCAAGGTTGTACGGAATCCTCGGTGCGCGAGTCCGACTCGCACTTGGCCGGTTTTTTTTAATATTAGGGGTAAAAGTATGAAATTACAGTTTTGTTTAGAGATTATCAAGAAAAACTATTTTCTCTGGGACGAAACATCCAAATCCGTTACAATTCGTTGTGTGTATTCTGGTATAGTAGAGAAAAAAACCTTTTTTAAAATTGAAGAAGAGCTACAAGTCAGAAGTACAGTCAAGAGCACATGAAGCTCTCCACTTGTAGTGCGACTCTAACCTCTAAAGTGATTATAATAAGAACGTTACAAAGTCCAATGTGGCAACCTCTACAACCTACAGATAATAATTCCAAACGAACATCCAACCGTACCTTGCTGAGGCTGCGGCTGAGTGAGGTGCACCTGCTCACCCTGGCCCTGCTGAGCCACCTGCCTCAGGTCCACCCCCAACTCCTTGCAGATGGGGGTGCAGAGGGCGCACAACAGCTGCTCGAGGCAGCTCTGCTCCTGAGGCGAGGCCATCGTCGCCCCCCCGCTCCCTGCGCCCCCTCCCAAAGCGCCCCCACCGTCGTAAGCGCCCCCCTGGCGCATGGCGAGCTCTGCCGCGAATTACACTACGTCACTACGCTGTGCTGCGTTACCAGATTTTGTGACGTTACCCTGTTTTTTATTCTGTTGCATTATAATATAGTTAAAATATGTTGGTGCTGCGTTACCCGTTCGGCGTTACTCTACTTTATGATCTCGTTTTTTTTAATTGAGTTGAGCTTACTCTTGACCCCAGACTAGCCCGAGAGACGGGGCTTCCAGTACATGCCTGTTCACTCGATCCTTAAAAGCCCTGTTTTTTATTCTGTTGCATTATAATGTAATAGAGTTACAATATTTTGGTGCTGCTTTACCGGATCTTTTTGTGCGTTACTATACTTTATTTTGATCTTGAAGGTTTCTCTTGAAATTTTTTTTCAACCTCTTAGGTTACTATTTACAGGGTATAATGTGGGTTACCGTATTTACAGCTGTTTACAATTTTTCCAAAGGTTTTAAATTTTTTATTACTGTATTTTATTAATTTAGAAGATATGTGAAAGCACGAAAGCGAACTGGATGCATGTCGATGTAGGCATCGTTACGCAACTAAGCTGCATGATCCGATTTCATATCGCGTTACGCGATTTTAACCAACATTATGCAAAGTTGTGCTACGCCCCTGTTATCGAAATTTTGCAATAGCAATAACTCAGTGACTAAACGTTTCGTTATAATATTTGTAAAATTTTAGTTGACATGGTTAAAAGTTATTAAATGCTACGATGAGAGTTAAACATCGTTAATATATCATAGTAACGCAATAGTTTAATAATATTATTTAAAACATAATTCTGAGACATGTGTAAACACACCCCGTCCAGCAATGGGCTCACCACCTATCAAGTTTAGGGGTACAAAGAATATCGCGTGAAAAGTGGGTATATCCAGTAATGGAATAGCTCTGCCTACCCCCTCGGGGATAAAAAGCGTGAGATTTTATTTTTTAATTTTAAGTTTTACCTAGTAAAACAGCACAGCACATATAAATATAGTAGATTAATAACTGATAATACAACTCTCTATCTTCTATTTGGCACCAAATAATTAAAAAATAAAATAAGAAAATATTTTATTTAAACATTTATGCACTTGCGCCTACGATATTTTATTATTTATACTTACGTATCATTATCTCCAGGCGGATGCGAACGAACGAGAAAAGCGGCTTTTACTCGACACAGTAAGCGTTAAACGTTGAAAGCTCAAAAATGGGCATTTTAATAATATCATCTAATAAAATATTCATATAAAAATAAAAAATAAATCCTACAGTCGAGGAAAAAAGCTTGAAACTCTACACAAAAATAAAATGTTACTAAAAAAAAGTACCTACACAAAATATACAAGCATTATTGCAAGATTTTCTTCTCGACTGTAACATATTATAACCTATTTAGAAACAAACTGAAACAAAGCTCAGTTATATAGCTATATAATAACAACTTGTAGGTGTATATAATCTTGATGTATTAACACAATATTGCAAAAATAAGAGTATTCACACAGTTATTTAGTAAGATTTGATGCTTTTATATATTATTTTTTTATATTTAGATGCGTTATAATGAGTTTTTATTTGATAATAAGGTATGTGTCGCCAGTTAGATAAAATTGTGCTGATTATGACAATGAGCAATTTACATAATTTTACTCATCAAAATAGACTGGCCAAAGAAGGGAGGAGTTAATGCAATATGTATGTATGTAAATATTTTTGTAATATAATAATAAACTATGTACCTTTAATAACTTTTTGTATTATTATATTTAATCACGATCCTAGCGATGTGTTTATGCTTACTGACATAACTATAACTTCATGGCCATATAAAGTACCTACTGTTATTTTTTGGTTTCAATCATGTTTTAGTAGATTTTTTTTATGTTCATTATAGACACATCTATTTAAAAACCTGTCATTAGCTATAGATTAATTTATCAGGTAAAATTGTAATCATGTGTTTTGCTGTTGGTTTACTAATCAATAAAAAAAAACTCAAAAATAGCATGTGTGATGTCATGATGTGTCAAGCCTACTTTAAGTGATAACTCACCCTCCCTCATGGCGTAGTCGAGGATCTCCTTCAATTCCTGCCAGTCCACTTCTCCGTCGGAGCCAGCGAGCCGATTGAAGAAGTCCCTGATCGGGTCAGTTGGTTCCGGGTCGGGCATTATGTCTTTCACCTTTGAAAATTATGAATTATTAGCAGCGCCTGTTACACCCGTGTAGTTCCCGTTCCCGTTCGAATACGGGGATAAAATCCCTATGTTTTATTCTAAAGTTTAAGCTATATAACTGTAAGTTTCATCAAAATCCGTTCAGTAGTTTTTGCGTGAAACAGGAACAAACATCCATACATACAATCTTTCGCGTCTATAATATTAGTAGGATAAGTAGGAAGGATAGTCACGGCTCAGTCCCTGATCGGGTCAGCGAGTTCAGGGTCGGGAATTATGTCTTTCACCTTAATAAATAAATAAAGAAAGAAAAATATTTATTAGGCGTTAAGCCCTAAAAAATCAAATTAAAGAATATAGAATATATTTGAGTGTCCTAACGGGACCCCACTCAGCACAAGCTGCGGCAATACACTCACGACTTAGTCCCGAGGGGATTGGCTGGAGTATTTTGATTAGTGAAGTTGAGTACATACCCTGTCGTCGACGTCGCCCATTCCGACGTTTTCGTCGTTCTCACTGAAAAAAGGAATAATTATACATAAGCGTTTTACAATAGCATAATTATTATGATACAAGTGAGCGAAGTTGCTCATTACACACGAGACTGGGTTGCAGACCGAGCCGTGGACGAGGGCGTAATTCAGCCGAGTGTGTAATGAGCACAGCTCACGAGTTTCATACGACATTTTTCAAAACATTTAAAAAAAACACAGCGACAAATATGTACGATAAAAACAAAATATTAAAATTGCGCCCAACCCAAGTTTAGTGAATATACAGCCTACTACAAAATTATAATTTTAAGTGATAAAATGCAAATATTATATAACAAATTATTGAGAATTATGAATAATTTTATGATAAAAATTCTCTGTTTAACTTAATTAAGGACGTACAAATTTATTTATTCTGAAAATGTGTATGGATATTTAGCGGTATAAAAGTTCTTTGTTGTTCCCAAAAATAACTCTATAACCCGGTTAAATTGAGTTGGTAACCCGGTAAAATGCTCTGTTTACTAGCATAAATAATTTTATTACGCATATCTGTTATAGCTCGGTTTATGGCTCTAAAAGCGATGTAATAAGGCCCACTTTACGAGCAAGTGTGTTGAAAAATCTGTTAATTACAAATGAGAAAGCGTTTTTTTTATTTATCCTCTTTCACAAAGCAACTTAAAAAAAAAAACGTGTTTTTTGCGTAAATATAGTTGGAGGACCGGGTAGTGATATAGGCTACTTTTTATTCCGGAACGCGGATGAAGTCGCACGCAAAAGCAATTATGTTAAATAACATACAAACCATGTCGACGAGCTACGAACAAAAAAATATTTTATCAAAACTTTAAGAATATTTCTTATTTACACATACACAGTCGTGTCAGCTTTTCAGCAAACATCAAAGGCGATGGAATGCTGTATTTCTTTTGTAATGCTAATATTATAACTTCTATAGTAACTGTAACCTCATGACTAAACCGCTAAGCTGAACTGATCTTATATCTGACATCGTACTAGCTTGTATCGGCACAGTCTATTTTTATCCTGAAGTTTTTAAATTGCAAATTAAGAAATTCTTTGTTACTATATATTTTTTTTATTAATATTTATTGGAAAATCAGTGAGGCTCGGGTTCGAATCCTGGCATGTACCAATGAGTTTTTCAAAAACTTACGTACATATTTATCACTAGCTAGACGGTGAAGGAAAACATCGTGAGGAAACCCGCAGGTCTCAGAATTAATTCTGAGACATGTGTAAATAGACCCGGTGCGGCGATGGGCTCACCACCTATCACGTTTAGGGGTCCAATATATCTCGTGAAATGTGGGTATATCCAGTAATGGAATACCTCTGCCTACCCCCTCGGGGATGAAAGGCGTAAGATTATTATTATTATTATTTTATTTATTTAATGTTTATTCGAATACGACGCACTTTTTTTAACGAATTAATTAATAAAAAAGTAGCTTATTGTCTATTAACAACCTTAATCGCAATGACCTTCAGTTTGACTTATATTGCTTCTTACTGTCATTACCGCTAGTGTCAAATAAAGACGATTTCGAGTCCAATTATATAAGATTATACAATAAGACCTCTGGTGTACCGTCTAAGGAAAATATATCATTCCCATAAAAACTGGTTAAAACTAGAAATACGTACTACTCTGAAACAATAACACCCAGCTACCGCTATGACGGGATTTTTAGAAATTCCGACGGTAACGGGAATAATCTAGATCCGGTCGGGCAACGCAGAAAGTCCTACATATTGTCCATATTCTACGCGTTCGAAGTCGCGGTCTACAGCTAGTTAATTATAAAATCCACTTACGCCATGTTGTTGCATTTCTCTGAGAAGACCCTCACGAGGAATTCGCCTTCTTCATCAGGCTCGAAGGTGGATGGCACGATCACGTAGCTGCCCTGCTCCAGCTTGAACCTGTACATATATTGTACTTAAAATAAGAATTGGTTCATATTTAGAGCGTTGTGTTTGTCCGTCTGTCACAGAGCGGCTTATCTCAGGATCTACTAATGTTACAGACTTGTTATTTGGAATAGTTTTAAATAATGCTTTCAAAATTATATTGCAAATGAAATAACTTAGAAAATATATTTAATTTCGGTGTAAGAGGGGCCGAAATGGGGGGTGAAATTTTAAAGAGGTAATCTAATACATCTTAAAATACACGTTAAAGGGTCCAAAGACTATACTGGTTAAATGTAAGTATTTCCTGAAATGGAATACCTCTACCTACCCTTGGGGATAAAAGGCATGCGAAAATTTTTTTTCTTCTTATAAAAATACTATTTGTTTACACGGATCAATTGTTTTTTCTATCCTCTAATTCCTTATGGGGAATCTTATAATTAGTATTTACCTTTACTTACGGCCTTTTCATCAAGATATTATGAAATTACTTTTATTTAGTGTAGTCTAGTTATATTTTGCGCTTTGTGTTGATGAATGAACGTCTTATTTATTATGACTAGCATCTTGGCTCAGTTGGTAGTCAAAGTCAAAAGTTTTTATTCAATGTAGGGGCTTATAAGTCCTCTTATTGAAAGTCATTGCGACTCCACCCAGTTACCCTGTTTTCTGAGTCGGAGGTTGTGGGTTCGATCCCCGTTCGGGTCAACATTTGTGTTCATCAACATGTCTGTTGGTTTCGTGTCTGGTCGTTTAATATTTATTTTGCCTAGTTTGGGACTAATAAACCGTGTGACTTGTGTCCCACAATTATTATTACTACAATACCTGGCGCTGACTTCTCTGAGGTTGATGAACGCCTGCGACCGTCCCACGGAGGCGTTGTACTTGAAGAAGTTGACGTCGAGTGGCTTCGGCACGTGCCCGTAGTCCGGGAGCCGGTACAGAGCGAACCCGATCGTCAGGCACTCCAGGCCCTGGTGCCGCTGAGACCGTCTATTCTTCTGCATCAGCGCCACTATTATCTGGAAACAAATTTAAATAATAAAATCTGATTTATTGCTGGCTACGTTGAATAGGTACTAAAAACAAAACAAAATTGTTGCCTGTAAAGTCGGTTTACGGATGATAATTTTACGTGATAACGTCTTATGAGAACATTGATGAAGATCGTGCCTCTCTATCGTTTGTTCTGCGCTCTCGCTTGCACGATATACTCAGATGGTACTTTTCTTAGTGAGCTTCGGGTTCGAACCCTGGCGAGAAAATGTATCAATAAGTATTTAAAAACTTACCTACATATTTATAAGAAGAGCTATTCCGTTTCTGGATGTGCACATTTCTCACCAGTATATTTTTTATACACCTAAACGTGAGTCCATTGCCAAATCGGGGTGTTGTTCTGTTACACACCCCCAAGAGTCAATTGTAGGATGCGGATTTCCTCATGATGTTTCCCTTCAACTAGTGATAAATATGTACGTAAATTTTGAAAAAGTCTTTCGTACAGTCAAGAACACATGATGCTTTACACTTGTAGTGCGAGTCTGATCTCTAGAGCGATTGTAATAAGAAAACGTTCTTATTATATATTTAACGACAAAGTCTTATATAGGTCAAGCTCCATGTGTACTTCACCAGAATTGGAAGACAAACCTATATAATAAATTTTCAATATTTAGAGTACTACAAGACAAAATACACTAGTGAAAACTAGGTTTTTCCCGGAATGGAATACCTCTAAGCTGCCACCTTGGAAATAGGAACGAATATATTTATTGTACGGACTATGTACATTAATTTTATATTGATGACGCTGCGCCTGCGTGCCCTCAATCAATATGTAAAACATATTTTTTTAGTGCAATAAACGCTATCAAGAACAGGCATGTTACGGAGCTTCCGAATTCCGATTCCGATATGTCGATACTTCCGATTGATCTTACACCTCCGGTTCCGACTTCGCCGATACTTTTAAATTGGAGAGCGCGCGGTGGCTCCAGTCAACGTGTACGAACAGAAATACGCATCTCGCCCGGGGAACACGCGTTCTGTCATCGATTACCATTTCACTTGTTGTTACGCCATACATATAATATGGTTTGTTTTGTTTTCGGTGGCGTGTCAATTAATTGATTTCGTCCAAAATCAGGTGTTATTTGGACACATCTTTCTTAGCCACTATCTAAGCCTCCGACTCCGAAAAACCAAATTTAAAAACTCCGACTCCGACTTCGGTTCCGATAAAACCACCTCCGTAACATCCCTAATCAAGAGTGACGGTCGTATTTACTTCTTCACAAACATTTTACGTCCGCGCTATACTTACGTCAGCACTCATCCCGGCTAAAAACCACAGCGCACCTACAATTACAACCTTTATGGTCGAGCTCTACATTGCCCGAACATTTATTATAAATGTTTTTCTTTACACATTTTAGCTATCGTGTGTTCATAAACTTTATAATAATAATCACTACATAGTATAAAATAAAGTCGCTTTCTGTCCCTAATCCCTATATCCCTATGTACGCTTAAATCTTTAAAACTACGCAACGGGTTTTGATGCGGTTTTTTTTAATATATAGAGTGATTCAAGAGTAAGGTCTTAGTATTAGCATTGCACCCGTGCGAAGCCGGGGCGGGTCGCTAGGTAAAAATAAAACCACTCACGGTGCACTTATTCTGGTCGTCATCTTCGTCGGGGTCGGTCAGCGTGACCGTATACTGCGGGTTCCGCCAGAACGACTCCAGGTAGTTCCTGCAACCACCCGCGGTAACACCTGCAACCGACATTATATTAGAACACAAATTCACACGGTCATTTACATCCGAACTTGGCAGTACTAGTGCTATTGGTAGTAACCTGGGGGCCAATTTCACTAAATGTCATATATAAAAATAAAATCTCAGATTTTTTTAACATTTTTTCCGTCGATAAAAATGTGTCTCGTTTCACCCATTTTCATATGTGCACTTTATGGAGACTCACACTGTATATTCTTGAATATTATAAATGCGAAAGCGAGTTTGTTTGTTACGCTGTCAAGCCTAAACCACTAAACCGATTTCAAAAATTATTTCTATAATGGAAAGCTACATTATCAGGGAGTAACATAAGGTATATTTTATCCCCATATTCCCACGGGAACCGCAGGGTGCTGCTAGTAAACTATAATGCACGTTACCTCTGACCCACTCCCCTTCGAAGACAGACATCTCCCACTTCTTGGTGCATCCCTCGGGACACTCCTCCGGGTCCAACGAGTCCGGGTTCAAATTGCAGATCTCCACTCTGTAATTAACATTTTTATTGCAAATGTTTCACTTTTATTTTCTACCGAATTCAAAAAAAGAGGAGGTTCTGAATACGACTGTATTTTTTTCATGTATTTTTGCAATTGCAGTCAATTATGAATCGATTTTGATGATTCTTTTTTGTTTAGTAGATCATAATTCAGAGGTAGTCCCATTTAAATAGGTTTTTAAAAGAAATCAACAAAAAATTTATACGTCGATCATATTTTGTTGTGCTATTCATTGAAGTCGGTTCTGTACTCTTTAGATTTCTTTCTTATATTATAACTATAAGTAATATTATATAGTATTTGAAATGAAACTAGATCCGAGAATAGAATACCCGTGTTTTTGTATTTTCCTAGAATAAGTTACTTACATAGAATTCAAAAATATAGTACCAACTACCAACAAAGTTTTTCTGGATAAACTCAAAACACTAATTGGTTTCATGATAATTGTATTACTCCAAACAATACGACAGTTTATTTGTAAAATTTCGTGATTCGGTGCTCTTAGTTAGGTTAGTTAAATTTTTTTGTACTTATTACGGTAAGCAATGAATAAATTAAGAATCAATACAAAAAATCTATTTTATTTTTACCTCGAAAAGTGGTTGACAAAGTCCTTGAACGACATCCAGAACTCGCCGTCGTCGTCGAAGGTTAGGCCCAGTTCCTCCTTCTCCGATTCGGGAATAAAGCGCCATTCCGGGGACCTGCATTATATTAGTACATTATGATATAAGTGCGGTAGGTTGAAAATTACAGCCGAGGCGATATTGCAAGTAAGCATAGGCTGTAATTATTAAAGCACACGTATGTCATACGACGTTTTATAACACATTTGCGAGGAAATAAAATAAAACTGCGACTATGGTAAACGAATAAAAACAATACAGCGTTAAGAAAACAGCGTTAGGCAAGCAAAGGCACAAAAACAGCCAGTATTACTAATAAAGTAAATTAATATTTTTGTGTTTTTGTTACAGATTAATTGGTTGTAATTTACTGTCAAAATTAATTAAATTAAATAATTATCATAAATTTTTCTTTATTATATTTTTTTTTTGTCTCCCAAAGTTAATTTTAATCATGAAATGTTGACAACTTTTTTGACATAAAAACTCTGCTGAGATTTTAAAAAGTACCGTTCGTTTTAAGACGGAGCATTTTGATAAACCGTGCGTTTTACTTTACACTTACCGCACTTGGGCGTAATGAGATACAATACGATATTGAAATTGGTGAAATAAGACACCTTTTACGAGCAAATCTACTATATAAAAATAAGTCGGGTTTTCCTTCCTGACGATTTAACTCCAGAATTGACGAACCGATTTCCATGGTTTTGCATTCGTTGGAAAGGTCTAGGGCTCCGCAAGGTTTATAGCAAAGAAAATTCAGCATTGCACCCGTGCGAAGCCTATATAGGGTCGCTAGTGTGTTATAAAATTTATTTATATAAATATAATCTCACGCCTTTTTTATCCCCGAGGGGGTAGGCAGAGGTATTCCATTACTGGATATACCCACATTTCACGAGATATATTGGACCCCTAAACGTGATAGGTGGTGAGTGAGAAAATTTATTTACTTTTTGGAAAATTAATTGCTTTATAACAAATTTAGTAATAATAGGGTAAAAACCCTAAAAATAATCCAATTATTAATCTTTACCATAGAAGATTATATACATGTATCATAACATACTCGAATATTTATGGACCATTTCATTTTATTTAGTGAAAACTATGAAATACTGTTTACGTTTCCAATTTCTACAATATTGCAAATAACTCAAAGTCCCTTCACCCGCGTAGTTAACGTTCCCGTGGGAATACGGTATAAAAATATAGCCTATGTTACTCAGGGATATTCTAGCTTTCCATGGGTGAAAGAATTTTTCGAAATCGGTCAAGTAGTTTTTAAGTTTATTCGTAACAAACATACAAAGCTTTCCTCTTTATGATATTAGTATAGATATGGTCTATCCAGGTGAAAATTGGTATATGCAGAAATGAAATACCTCTGCCTGCCCCAATACCCTCTCGGGGATCAAAGGCTTGAGTTTTTTTTTCTGTATACCCACTTGTCGCTCCACGGCCCGTTCCACTCGGCCTCGTTGCCCCACGGGTTCCGCATCCTCAGCAGTGGGATCTTGCCGGCTCGGCCGGGGGTCTCGATGTCCACGTACTTGACGCGGGTTATCGAGTACGCGTGGCCCCGGATGAGCCCAGCTGGGGTCTCCGCTTCGAGTATATGCGGGTCCGGCTGTGAATGTTTTGAATCCGTCAAAAGTTACGCACCAGACAATGATAAGTTAAGCACAAGACAATGATAAGTTAAGCACAAGACAATGATAAGTTAAGCACTAGACAATGATAAGTTAAGCACCAGACAATGGGTTCAATTCTACGCGTCCACTGCCTAAATAGCTTAAAACTAAATTTCTTAAATTATATTTAGTTTTACGCAGCCGCTAAGCCAAATGCAATTCTAGAACGCCATGGTTACTAAATTTAGATAGTCTTTATCCACAGCGTAAAATGCCTAAGTTGAATAGTGTTGAAATTACAAATAAAAAAAGAGCTGAGTGAACAAATGAATGAAATCTAAAAAAAATACAATAATTAATGTGTATATATTTATTAATATGTAAATAAAGTTCTCAACAATTACTTTCGATGCCATTTTAATCATTTTAACATAGGTTTTACATCAAATACTAAAGTCACTATTATTCGGGCAACACTGAAATAGGTATTATCAAATAGTTTTTTTTTCTTTGGACAGGCTAGAGTCATAGACCGTACTGCCTCGTCTTCAGTTAAGTTTATCTTTAAATGGATATGTGCCTCGTCCTCAGTCTTTGTTTTCTTGTTAATTCAATAACATCTCCAGCAATCTTCAAATTTCTTAGTTAAACGGCTCTGCTTTGGAGTCCATGTACAAAAATACTGAGTCATCAACACCCCTTTTTGGATCATCGACAGTAAAATTATATTACTTTTACTGAAGACTTCATTAAATGACTTCGGCAATCTAACAACGTCGATCCTATGCATTTTATCGAACTTTCCATTCACTGCACACTTTCACAGACACCTGCCACACAAAATATTATTAGTCAAAACCCAAAATATACAGCAAACTATAAATTTTACAAAAAAACATGATCCTCCTTTTCGTATTTCCACCAAAAACCCTCTTGACTATTTCTAAAAATATGGAACATATCTTGAAAAATAACACAAACACAAATATGTCGGACTTTTTCCTTTATTCTAATTTAAGCGACACCATTTTAATCGCCGCTAAATTTAGGAAGTTTAGTCGGATGACATTTCTAAAATGCTTAAAATGGCGTCCACAGAATAGCCTTAAGATCGCTAAACCTAAATTGAATTGGCCAGATAAATTAGGAACGTCAGATTCATTTTTAGTCCTGTCATTTGATTTTGACAGTACTGCCTAGAATAGCAAAATGCTTTAGCAGCTGTCAAATAAAATTATGAGGTTTAGGCGGTGTTGTAGAATTGAACCCAATAGGGTATTTGACTGCCTAGTCAAATGAGTTACTTTTTATGATCTGTCAAAACGAAAATTTACTATAGAAAATGTACTGAATACTGAGTTGTGACGTCATAATTTTTAGTACTCAATTGCATTACTGTTTTGATTGTTTTATTATTTAAAAAAAAATTTAATTGTAAAATGAAAATCGAAATACATTTTTGGAGATGTTTTGGGATAATCTTTTTGATTAATGATTACTTACAATTTAATTTGGATACTGTCAAATACCTAATGATACAACACCAGACAATCAAAAGATACGAGCGTTAATGCCGAATATTTTTAACACTTGCAATAAAAATTAAAACGTATTTTTTACTTCTACTACTTAGTCGTGAAATTTAACGAAATCATTTTAAATTCGTCCACTAGCTTCGAAGCCTAATAATTACAAACAAACAAACAAATCTTTGCTTTTTATAACATTTGATTTAATGGCAGCACACCACGCCAACAGCGCCAACTAAGTGAAACTATACTTCCTTAGTTGCGTTATTTTCACTTGGTCTTGATATAAAGCCGCGTCCATGACAAGTCAATCCCAACCATTTGTCATTGTATTCGACTAATCTTTGTTTTACTAACGGCTCTGCGCAATTTCCCTCGCGTAGTTCCCGTTCCCGTTGGAATACAGGAATAAAATATAACCTATGTTACTCAGGGATATTCTAGCTTTGCATTGGTGAACGAATTTTTAGAACTCCAGTAGTTTTTGAGTTTATTCGTAACAAATATACAAAAACACAAATCTTTCCTCTTTATAATATTAGTACAGACAAAGCCACTAGGCCCTCTCACCTCAATACTGCATCCCATAAGCGAGTTCCTCTCGTAGGCCTTCAATAGGATGGTGTAGAAATCGGGAGGGAGTTCAGCCATGTCGTACATCTCAGTGACTCCTCCTGTGAAGTCCTCCATTGCCTCGCAAGTGGACCCGCCCTTGAGTGCTTCATACGAACCGTGGAGTCTGCGGACAATTAAGTATTTGATAAACAACTGGCCTGCCAAGGTAAATACTCTTACGAAAAATATACAACATGTAACAGAATAAGCGCAATTCGTGAAATTCGTTTGTTCAGTATCGAGTACTAATTCGATTTTAGCTATTTTTAATATGTGTTAAATTTAAAAAAAATGAATTATCGTAGCTGAATTTAGTGCTTTCTATGGAAACCGTGCTATTAATTATCGAAATTTAAGAAAATTGGTTAGATACAATTAAGTTCGATTGCATCATTTTTTTTTTATATTAATAGGAATTGCGCTTTTTCTGTTACGCGTTTACATTAAAATATTTAAAAGTCGTCATAAAAGCACAAAAGTCAATGAAACATGAAAAGTCAAGTTAACAACTAACATTATGGGACTTATTAATCTTAAATATTAAAGATTATATATCATTAAGCCTCAACACAAATTTACACCATTATTACTACATTAGGGTTTGGGATTGCATCTTCCTTTTTCTTTCCTTAAAACCTCCTCCTTTCCTTTCCTTTTTAAGTACTTGAGGGGACGTAATACTGCAAAGAGTGCTCACTTGGCGTATGCCTTCTCGAGAAGCGCGCTCCAGAACTCGTTGTTCTCCGAGGAGTGCAGGAACACCAGCTTCCCGCGGTAAGTGGGCAGACGGTCGTCGATGACAACGTCCACCCAGCGGCCGTATTGCCAGAAACTGCAAATTTATTTATTAGGTTTGTGACTATAAGCTATCATTACACACTATAGTCTATTTCACGTAGCATGACTTGGGTGACACTTCACATTTTTGCCTTTTACTCATGCTACTTTCGACTAAAAAAAATATTGTATTTTTGCAGTGATACAATAATAAAATATTTATTAATTTTTAATCTAATATTTTGATTAGTCAAAAGTAGAAATAGACTGTAGCTGTTCCGCGCTCCGTAATATGTAGTCCTAAACTAGGGACAAATAAAATCAAAATAAGATACAAAGTAACTTAATAAATCAACAATAGATAAAGGATGTACTGGTTGAAGAAGAAGTAAGTTCTTAAAAAAGATACCGGAAATGGAAGACGCCAGCATACTCTTCGTCGAAGCTCTGGTCATCCGGCACCACTTGGAAGAACAATCTGGAAAGAAAGGATTAAAATGTTAGAATACGGTAGTTACTGCATCTATAATTTCGAGTAATTATTTAAAAAGATAATTTCTAAATGATAGGAAAAATAATACAACAACAAAAAAAAGTAAGCAACTTAACACCAAAATTCATGATGTCACCGTTTATTATAAAGTAAATTTTCCATTTAAATTTTCTAAGCAGCCACCTCCCCAATTATCGCTAAACAAGGCAATAAATTTCAATATCACTACCTAGATGGTGAAGGAATAGTATATTACATACCTAGGGAAGTAAAATAAGAAATGTCGAGGTCTACAAATATGTGATCTGATGCTTCCAGAGGTGTGTATACTTTTTTTCAGCTCAACGGAGGCGGAAAGCGGCAACTTCGTTTAGAGCAGTGGGCCGAAAGTTGACGCTTTCCAACCGGAGAGAGGAAAAAACACTTTGTTATGTGGCAAGTTGGCAACACAGTGATCCGGCAATGGGATAACAACCTCTTACGTTTGTAGGTCCGAAAAATACAATAGTGAAAAATAGCTACTATTGGCTACTTCCAGAAACGGAATATCTATCCTAACCCCGCCCGTCGGGAATAATGCGTGATTGCATATAAATGTCCAGTCAAGAGCACATGGACACATTGGACTTTGTAATATTCTTATTACAATCGCCCTAGAGGTCAGACTCGCACTACAAGTGTAAAGCTTCATGTGCACATGCAATAACGGATGGAGGAAGCAAATCATACACTCACTTATTGGTATTTCCTCAAACACGAGTCATGATAAATACATACTATAAACCACATAATCACACACACACATACAGTTGGAGGAAATGTCAATGTCACTCGTATTGTGCAGCGTTATCAGTATGAGCAAAATTATGTCATTGAAGTGGGTGCGGCGATGTATGTTGACGATAGTGTGTTCATATTTTATTATCTTCATGATTGTGCAGAAATTTCTATATTTATAACAAGCGGTCCACCACCACTTCAGTTTACCTATTTTCAATCTTTAAAAAAGGAGAAGGTTATCAATTCGTCTGTATGTTTTTTTATCTTTATTACCTCAGAACTTTCGACTGGGTGAACCGATTTTGATGATTCTTTTTTTATTTGAGCTGATGTTTCCCATTTTAATTTGGTCCAGTTCTGACAATGGCATCCATGTGAAAGAAAACCATATAAGTTGAAGTCGCTTTTTTCACTACTTATAGTTCTATGTTTTTATTTTTTATTTTAAACCCAGCAGATTTCGAAATGATTATTGGTATAAAAGGTTTTGTAATAAAGAAAATATTTTCTCCGTGAGCTCCTTGTGTAAAGTATTATTTTTACTAGATATGACGACTTATACGGCCACTTTATTGCTCATCATCATCATCAAATGAAATGATATTGTCTTATAAGTGCTTACTTCCTGTGCAGCGTGAGGTTGGCGACGGCGGCGAGTAGCCAGCAGTCGCCCAGCTCGCCCTGCTGCACGTCGAACCGGCTGTAGCCCTCCACGAACAGCTGCGGGTTCTCGCATATCTCCTGCAACGTAAATTCTGAATATTATAAACTACCGCGTAGTTCCCGTTACCATGGGAATACGGGAATAAAATATAGCCTATATTACTCAGGGATCTTCTAGCTTTAAATTGGTGAAAGAATTTTTGAAATCGGTCCAGTAGTTTTTGAGTTTATTTACAAACATACAAAAATACAAATCTTTACTATTTATAATATTAGTATAGATGCGTAAGTAACTTTGTTTGTTTGTTACGGTTTCACGCCTAAACTACTAAACCGATTTTAAAAATTCTTTCACCGATGGAAAGCCACATTAGCAGGGAGTAACATAGGCTGTATTTTATCCCCGTACACATACGGGAACGGGAATTAAACGGGTGAAACCTCGGGGCGCTGCTTCTATTTTATAAATGTAACCCGCACTAGGCGCTCGTCGTCGCCCTGAAATGCCAGTGTGTTCTCTCAGACTAGTTAAACAAAGGCTGTTAGGCTAGTGACCACCTAATAGTGAGAATTTTTCAAGCCACCTAAGGGTAATCAGATATGGGTAAGGCCGCGGGACCAAGCAACGGTTTAACGTGCCTTCCAAAAGACGGAGGCGCTCGTGATATGCCGTGAAGTTTTAATTACGGTACATAATGATGAATCTCACCCCAGGCCTCAACCAAGTGATGGGTCTATCCAGCCGCTCCTTGTAGTACAAGCTGCGGTCGATCGCCGGGAACTCTGGATCCTCGAACAGGCGGCCATCGCCCAGGCAGCGGGAGCGGATGTCCTTGAAGTCCTGGTAGGTGGCCGGCCCGAAGGAAGACGGGCGGGTCTCGCCGAGCTGTTGAAATATACAGTGAAATTTGAAATAAAAATTTGTAATTGTAGCGACACTACATAGAACGCGCCAATAGACGGCCGAGTTCTAAACCGCGCTATCGGAGTTTTCTGATGAGTTTGTATAAATACAACTGTCCAACATCAACCGTTGGACCGCGGTCCCCAGGCACGATCACCTCGCCTGGCGGAAGATCTTCCCTTTTCATGTTGGAGGAGCATTCCACCTCCGCTCCTCCATATAATAATTGCCTTGATTTTGGTGCATGTACAGTTTAGTAAAGTTGTGATGAAGAGTCCGACAAAATCTGTCTATTATGACGTGCAAATAATTTTAAGAATTAAAAATACATAATTACCGCATTTCGGTATAAGGTCTTTGTTAGGGAAACCAATAGATCATCGTTATTTTGCCGCGTAACTCAATTTTGACATATACATACCTACTCTAGAGTAATAAATAAAATACCGAAAATCCCGTACACGTGACAGGTGGTGAGCCCATCGCCGAGCCGGGTCTGTTACAGATGCCTCAGAATTAATTCTGGGACCTGCGGGTTTTCTCACGATGTTTTCCTTAGCTAGTGATAAATATGCACGTAAGTATTTAAAAAATTCCAGCCATGTACATGTTAGGATTCGAACCCGAGCCTCACGTAGGTATTTCCAGAAATGGAATACCTCTACCAACCTTCTCGCGAATAAAAGACGTGAAATTATCATATCTTTTTAACATGATAACATCTTATAAATCGACGAACGTCGGCTGCACGCACGAAAAAGTGTCACGTTCGGCCTAAGCCGAGCCTGCAAGCGAGAGCGCGGAACGATCGGCCTAAGCGTTCGGCTTGTGACGCATCTATTTCATAAAACCTTATTACGTAAAACTATCGTTCGGAAACCGGCAACCATTTTTTTATTTAATAAATTTTGGCAAAAAGTTTACACATGTTGGTCTAAAAAGAGGACCAGCCAACAGCGGTAGTACAGGTATTCCAGCTGTTGACTGTTACGTTACTTTAGATAGAACCACGATACTAAATACTTAGTTTGAGTCTTGGATAGGAATGTACTTTTTATTATTATAATATTGAATCGTCTCCTTATTCAAAATACCTCTCTACCTAAAGATGAAGGTCTTCATTCTGTGATGACATATATCACTGAAATGTGGTTCGTTATAAGCCTCATAAGGCTCAAGGTCACAGGGCTCGAAATCGAAACCAGATCTGCATGAGAGACATTCTCACTTCAACAAGATTATCACTGCGAACAATTAATTTTAATGTCGATTTGTTCCAATGACCCAACATGACACGTTCATGGCCTTGTTTTAATTTCGGTTTGAATTCTTTGGTGTCAGTCTTGCCACAATGCCCACAATAAGTCTCGTAAAACATCGAGACTAGACGTTTATCACCACTTTATGTTGAGGAGGAGTGTTTACGATTTCACTGGCGTTTTGTCATCTTGTTGGTAAAAGTTGTGAAGCGTGAAAGTAATTTGCTGTCAATTCGGAGGCCCTAAAACACTGCCTTGTGGTACACCATATAATTATTTTTTACATTAGATTTGTAATTGTTCCCTATTTTATCTCAGATAAGATTTAGTTTATTAGGTTTATATACTCTTACATTACAAATGTTTTTTTTTTGTGAATGAGCTTTGTTTAAAGACTTGAATTAAACATTATGTGAGTACACAGATTAGTATAGTAACAACAGATTAGCTGTTAATTAATTATACGCATCCGCACTCAGAGCTACCGATCGATTAGTATCTAATAATATTATTAGTGACTAGCGGATGCCCAGCGGCGTTGCCCGCGCGGATTCCGTTTATTCCCGTTCCCGTGGGAATTTCCGAAAATCCCTTCATAGTGGTTGCCTTCGACATATTTAAGACACCTACATACCATATTTCAAATAGCTGGTGCCCAGCGGCGTTTTCCCGCTTGGATTTATTTTATTCCCGTTCCCGTGGGAAATTCCGAAAATCCCTTCATAGTGGTTGCCTACTTCATACTTAAGACACCTACATACCATATTTCAAATAGTGGGTGCCCAGCGGCGTTTTCCCGCTTGGATTTAGTTTATTCCCGTTCCCGTGGGAATTTCCCTTCATACCAATTTCCTATGACATATCAGACACCTTCATACCATTTTTCAAGTTTCTAGGTGTTATCGTTTCGGAGTAGTAGGTATTTCTCTTTTTAACCAGTTTTTTTATTTTCCCGTGGGAATGAGATAATTTCCTGAAATAAAAAGTACCCTAGATGTTGACCCGGGTACTCAGCTATCTCCGTACCAAATTTCATCAAAATCCATCCAGTAGTTTTTGAGTGATGCGTGTACAACCAGACAGACAGACAAAAATTCCAAAAATTGGTGTTTTGGTATCTATATCGATAATAACTATATACACTACCGTTAAAATTTTCAAAAAATATTTAATGTACAGACACGGCCCCGTTAGAGTTTTATTATATGTATAGATTAAGGACAGTTAATTAGCACAATGGTTAGGTTAAATGAAATGAGATCATTAATTTTTATACGTGAAATTGTAGCTTCTTTTAGAGCAGGACAAAACATATCAGGAAAGGACATTAAGAATTTATAAAGAAATATACATGAAAGAATAGATTTTTACCAATTTGGCTTGTGTATTTATTTGTAATAGGAAACTTTGAATTAAAAATCTGTGCGATACCTCATTCTCCACATAGAGACCTAACAAAATATTTACGCTACACATAAAAGGCTATAAAAGCACAAACCCAAAACAATTGCTCGCCAGTGGGCATAAACATTTTGCTCCCGTTGTAACTTGGTGGCCTCTTCAGATTATTTTCCTGATGGTGCTCCACCCTAGACAGCACCTTTGCTGACCGTTCCACCTTTCTAGGCTGGATTACTTTAGTTAGCTTCACTTTAGGCGATAATTTACCGATTTCTTTCTCGAACACCAGGGTTTTGTTCTTAGACAGTTTGCCACTTTCCGAAAAATCTGCTGTTTTCTTTGTCGTTTCTGGTTCTACGTTGACATTTTCGTTCGGTTTCGCGACTTTCGTCGCCCAAAACGGTTTGTAAGAACTGTTTCTTCGGACATTGGTTGGTCGGTAGGTAAAATCGGATACCTTTGCCTTTTTGAAGTCTTCGAATAGTCTCATGAAAAATCCATCTTTTGCAGGTTCAGAATATTTTTCTTTGGGTTGACTTTGATTCTTCTTTCTTAGCAATCGACCGGATTTCGGTGATAGTATGGACACAGACTTTTTCTTCCAGACTTCGGCTGCTTTTACTAAGTTAGTTGACGCGTAGAAAGCCTTTAGTTGTCCAATTTCTTCTTTTTTAAGCTTCACGAACTCCTCTTTCACTTCTTTAGACATTTTCACACACTATTTACAGGGATTTCCGTTTTCAACTGAACCGATTTGTTTAAATGTGTTGATTTTAAAGGCGATTACTTAATTATTTCCTTGTGTTTTTGGTTCAAGGGCCGTGATTAGTGTTTAGCACAACGTTATTAGGTATAATAATACGAACTGTAACTGTTTCAGATATATAAGCCAGAAACACTGCACACAATGTCTATCGTGTACGAAAAGTTCTCTTTAGTTTTCCTGTTATTCCTAAGTAGGTATGTAATGCTTTTATAAAATAAGGATGGCTGTAAATAACTTGCCACAGAAAATAAAAATTAATTCAAAGTGACGTATGAACCAGTATCAGATCATTCTGAATGTAGAATGAGCAGATTAACAAGGCTAGAATCAATTTACAAGAGAGATAATTCGCTTCTGGAGAAAAGAGTTGGCTTACTTTTGATTGTGGAGTAAAAATCAATGAAGTCAATCTTATTTTAGGTCCTTCAATCGCCAGCACTACCGCCGACCTTGTCAACAAATTGTCTACTATCGATTTTAATAGGTAGTACTATTACAGTAGTAGTACAATCTGGAAAACTATTTTTATTACAATAACGACTGTATCTATTCCACTAACATATTTTAAAATCTACACTAATATTACAAAGAGGAAAGTTATTTCTAAGTTGGTTTGTAATGAATAGATTCCGAAAGTATTAGACCGATTTTTAAAACTATTTCTCAAATCGAAAGCTTATTATTGTGAGAGTAACACGTGCTACAATTTTCCTACGGGAACGGGATTTCCACGGGTGAAATCGCGGGGAACAATTAGCGGTTTATAATTTTGAGTTATACTTAGTTTAGATTGGTATGCCCTATACGAGTATATGTTAAAGCCTATATTAATGTAAACATAGATATGCAATAAACATATTGAGTATTGAACACCAACGATCGTATTAATACCCCGAATAGTATTTATACAAAGCACTTTTTGACACCGTTGATTGAGACACTAAAAAAGATTGAAAAATCCTTTGTCACAAAATTGGCACTTCACACAACACTATTTAAAAATATTTCAAAATATTTGTGATGTCCATTCGTCCATTCGAAAGACTTGACTGCCAGTCCGGCTGATAAAATACCCCTATTAAATGTATTAATACCATATAGAGCTATACATGTGTGAGTCTACAGGAAACCCATGGAGAATTCTATAGATAAATGTGTTTGAATTGTATGTTTGTACATTATTGTCAATTTTAAAATTAAGACAAGTATTTTACTCGCTGATTTTAATAACTTTTTTATTTAATTTAAAACGTTGACGGACATCATGGGAAATTGACGTTTTAGGAAACGGACATTATGGGAAACAGTCGTTTTAGGAAACGGTCGTTTTGGGAAACGGACATTTTGGGAAACGGTCATTTTGGGAAATGGACATTTTGGGAAACGGTCATTTTGAAAACGGACATTCTGGGAAACTGACATATTGGGAAGTGGTCTTTATGTACCTAAAGGTTTCCATCTGCTTAGCTGTCGTTGGGTTTAGGATCTCTTGAGTTTTTTTCCCTTTATTAATAAATGCAGGCTTGTCAGTTATAATTTGCGATATTCTATAAAACGAAAATAATATCTTTGAAACCGTGTAACTTTTTTACCGTTTATTTTTCAGATACGCTACTAAATAGAGTGACAATTTACAAACATCAACTAGCAATGATTGATATTGAGTATGATATATCCAACGCGATACATGAATCAATTGGCGTAGACGCGAACCTGAACTGATTTGTATCTCGAGAAGAACTAAATTGGTTGGAATGAAATAGTGTAAGAAGTCCAATATTTTAGTGCCTAATAAGTTCATTTATATGATCTATTAATTTTATCAATTGAATTATATATATAATCAGTTATTTGCATAAAAATATACATATATTAAATAATATTTTTGTGTAGTGATCCCTGAAGTAGTATATTGAGCATGAACAAGCATGCAAGGTTGCATGTCCTGTTAAGAAATAATGCACTGGTACACGCATTGTTAATTATTAATTGCACTGCACACCTTAAAAAGCTGAATTATTTTCTCTGTTACACTAACAATATACATTAACACTAGTGACAACGAAAAATATAGCCTAGCTAATTATAACGGTCCCAGAAAGCATCCTTGAGGGACACCACGCCATATCGGAGGCGTGGCTATTAATACGTCCAGGTCCAAAGCTAGGATCAACCATGATTATCATCAACTCACCGGTGTTGGAAAATTTAGTGTCTCCAGCGAGTGTCGTAATATCATCCATCAAAATTGACATTCGTATTGGTGCCGTATATTGAACATTCTATTACTATTTTTATATAAGAACGGTAATGATTTGCTTGTATTATATTATTTGCCCAGTCAAATTTAAACGAATTTAAAGTTTAAGTTAGATGATGATGATCATCTAATCGCTTTCTCCTCGCATTATGAGACGAGACATCTTGGGCTATAATCTTCCGTGCCCTCGACGGACAGGAAGAAGATTAGGCTAGTATTAGGGTTTACACTTGTATACAGACAGAACTTCGTCAAGGCAATACCCCAGAACGCTGGACCCTTCCTGCGGACCTGTACTTTCTGTTATCACCAAACAAATCGATGGTGACATAAAAAAATAATTACCTTTAACGGAGCAGTACAAAGGCTTTTAGCTAATTCGATGGAAAACGTGTTATCTAGTCAAACGAATTATAAACTAGTAATCGTTCCGTAGTGTTTGATCTTAAAACACTGTTTAAAACAGCTGATGCTGTAACTTTTTTGATTACCAGCTGACACGGCAGTGACTGACCCAGTTTATTCCCGTTCCCGTGGTAACTGCGTTTTTTTTCTGCAGTCTTTCCTGCTGCCAAAGTTTCATTGCAATCGAATAAATGGTTTAGGAACGCATAGAAGACAAACTATGAAATATTATTTCTATATGTGTAGAATAATGTTGAAAGCAACGGCATGTGGTTTTACAGTGTCCAACTTTAAACATCGATCTGGGCTAGTTTGGATGGCTGACAACGACGAGTGCCAATGGTAAGTTAAGTTTTATTGCACCTAGGTATCTACATGTAAGTGTTGTAACAATGTAACGGCTACTTCGATCTTAAGCTTTAGGTAACTTCTATTTACTGAGCAAGATGCAGTTACATGACGACCGTTCTTGTGGGAAATTTATAGCCTATATTGCTCCCAGAAAAATAAGCTTTTCATGGGTAAATGAATTTTTAAAATCCAACTAATGGTTTTCGAGTTTATTCGTTACAAACATACAAAAATACAAATCCTCTTAATGTTAGTGTAGATTACAGCTCTATTTGGTCGGTACTCCTATTATCTAAACGTGATCCTAGTGTACTCGGACGCCGGCAACCAATCAGTTGACTCGTAAGAGGGCACTTCGTTTGAGCGCGAAAATGCGAGCCGTGAACCGCGGATTATGTGTTCTTTACACTGATAGGGAAACTGGTCTAAGAAATGTGTTGCTAAAGCTTGAAGTTTAGCAGTATTTGTCTATCACACAACTCCGATGTTGGTAAATATTGATACCGATATTGATAAGATAGGGTATGTGCTTCGCTCAAGGCCTTTCGTTGATTCCTAAAATCGGTTAAGCATTACTTTTATAATGCTGTCACTGTATAGTTTTTAGGAATTTGCCATATATACAACATGTAACACAATAAGCGCAATTTCTGAAATGAGTTTGTTCAGTATCGACTTATTCGATTTCAGCTATTTTTAATATGTGTTAAATTAAAAAAAAAAAAAAAAATAGCGTAGCTGAATTTAGTGCTTTCTATGGAAATCGTGCAATTATTAATCGATATTTAAGAAAATTGGTTAGACACAACTAAAGTTCGATTGCATAATATTTTTTTGATTATATTATACTAATTGGGGTGTATGAGGAATTGCGCTTTTTCTGTTACGCGTTGTATGCTTGATAATGGATTATTGCAACGAATCTAAGCTTCATGGTTCATTGAACTCTGTCTGCTAATGCCAATAACAAAATCCACTTAGTAGTTTTAGAGTAAAAGAGTAACAAACAACTTCTATGCATCCATTCTCACATAAATATTAGTAAGATAAACATGTAAAAGGCTGTCAAGACCTGATTTGATGACATTTAAAACACCAAAACGATATCACAAAGACGTGGAGAGTTCTGCTTTGGACTAAGTCTAGACCGGAAACTGGTCTGGATCGATAGTTAGATTAAGTTATGTTTAAGAGTAGTTGATGTTATAGAGCACGGCTTTCGTAGGCCTTGAAAAATCGCAAGTAAACAATATTTAAAAATAATTAAGTTACATGTCACACCAAATAATAAGTAATGCGTGTGAGGATTAATAGTCAGTTCAAATTAAAATTCGTTTATTTTCTATTGGTATTAAAATATACAGTATACACTTAGAAACGTCAATATTTTATAATAACAAGGCACTCTAAACTCGTCCATGAAGATTGGCTAAATGCAAACAGCAGCCCATCTCCACCGACGAGCTGCTGGTTCCGAATGCAGTACCCCGAGAAGAGCCAGCAAGAAACTCAAGGACAGCTCTTTTTAATCTCATGTCTTACTAATAAATATCGTTTACAATAATAATTATAATTAATAGCCTTACATAGCGTCGAGTCGGTTAATCCCATGCATGTTGGTCTACTAAGTAGTCTGTAATTTTATAGTAGCCTTTTTTATGTAATTTTTACTTAACTATTATTTTAAATTTGTCAAGAGGCAAATTTTGTAATTCAATGGGAATCTTATTGTAAAAACGTATACATTGACCCTTAAAGGATTTGGTAACTTTAGATAATCGACTAACACAAGCAGCCAGTTCATTCTTATTTCTAGTGTTTATACAATGTCTGTCACAATTTTTTTGTAAAGTGATATATTCTTTTTAACATACAATACGTTTTCGTAAATATACTGTGACGCCAGTGTCAGTATATTAATTTCCTTGAATTTTTCCTTTAGAGACATCCTAGACCCCATTTTATAAATTGCACGAATGGCTCGTTTCTGTGATTCAGTGATTATAATATTATTCCCAAACAGCGTCACAAAATGATGCACTTTCTGTGACAGCGGTCTAAGCTTTCGCAAATCTCTGGTTAAGGCTTCCGTGAATAAAAAGAAGCAGCATCAGCAGTGGGACATTATGTACCGATGAGGTTCCAAACAAATATTTTATTGGTCAGTTTTTGTAAAAGAATAACGTAACCTTAGTATAATAATCAACGTCTACAAGTCGGCGTAGATTTCAAAAAAGGTTACTAAACGGTTTCCTGGAATTGTCTGCAAAGAAAAACATTTATGTTTGCAATCCGTGTTGGAAAGTAATTATCTTTGCGTCTGTTCTAATGCGTAAACAGATGTTCGCCAGACTAAAATAGATCTGATTTGATGAGAGCTTTAGTTTGGGTTACAAAGAGGTTAAAAGAAAATCATAGAGAAACATTTTCTTTAAACGTCTTTGGGTTACGCATTCGTGAAATAACTACATACATCATCTATCAAAATTATATATTAACTGGACTTTTTTCTTCCTTCCACTTAAACTCCTGACATCAACATCAACCCCATATTTAACGCACAATTGAACTACAGCTCTTTCCTTGCACATGAGGAAGTAAAGGCCATAATCTCGCTAGCCTACTACAGTTTTGGAGACAGTGTTAGGCTAGTGGCCACCTGTTAGAATTGTTCAAGCCACCCGTGTGTATCTGACATGGCTTAACGACTTCCATCCAAAACTCAAGAATGTTATTAAATTGCTATGTGTATCTAATTGATATCAAAGTTTGATTGTCCTTGAAAGCAAATGGCGATAACCATGACAATGCCACACAATCATAATGTAGGTATGTGATTTACAACAAATTAGTATCATCTAGTACATATCTTAAATTTATTTGCCTCGTTAGGTATAAAGTATGATTTGTGTTTGCAGCCGATGTTTCAAATTTCAAGTTCATTTGCACTGACAGACACAATATTTTGTTTAGTTAGTCGCTGGTTATTGAATGTAGGTAATGTAAGTGTAATGTCTTCAGCTTGCCTTATATTTTTCGTTACATGAACGTATGATAGATTAAAAAGAACATAAGCTTGGAATTAACAATATTGATAATTAGTACAAAGAAGGTAAAGCCGATAGAATACGTAGAGTCTATTTGGTGTTAATATAATGCATAATTTTGTCAGTTCAAATCGTGAAAAACGAAACTGGAAAAAGTATACCTTTTAAAATTTCTTAAACCTACAAAATAACAGGGAACTTTATATGTGCATTATTATATGTATAGCTTTATTTCGCCTTCTTTTTTCGTGTTTATCAATACCATAATTGGTACCAGTGTGATAGACTGAGTCGCTTCCGCATTAGGAGTATTATACAGCTTATGGAATATGATATTATGCTATGATAAAATAATACAATTTTATTATTTTTAATCTAATAGTTTTATTAGTCGAAGGTACTAGGCGTGGAATGGAAAAATGTGAACTGTCACCGTACCCATACTACGTGAAATAGACTTCTAGTAAATATGCCAGAGGCCTATGTTAAAACAATTGTAAAAACATTCCGTGAACGTAAAAAGCACGCGTTCTTACCCGAAAAGTGCTATCATTTCCCTCGTTTTAGAAGTTTGGCAGTGAGTCAATATTTTATATTTATAAAGCATAGGGCGCTGTGCACATGGGCCAGTCCATAAATAATCGTGACTACTATATGGGAGTTGGTGCATACATTATAACCTATTTTAACGCCAGTTTTCCTTGTAAACTTACGTAGGTATCCTTATTTTTAAGTTTTGAAGAGAATTATCTTTAGAAATATATATCTTTAAATGTATTTTTGTCTTTATTATCACTTCGGTTGTGCATTAGCTTTACAATTTCGGGGTAATAACCTTAGTCATTTTTTCTTTTTCTTGGTTTCTTTACTACTGTCTGATCATAGCGTGCACGTGGCTGACCCGACCGCGCCCAAACGCAGGAGTGCAGACTTTTGTTTATTGTTTTAACACTATCCACCTAACAGCAGGGTTCATCTTGTCTGATTGAAACTGGCCGGAAAAGCAATTAGCTACATGGGAAGTAAACGAGATAAAAAAAATGATAATCCTGGGTGGGCTTTTGTTTAATTGTTTATTTATGAAGACACCTGTTGTATTAATGAAAGTACTCAAGTTTATGGATTTAGTTTTACTTTCTTACGTAATAAATATATTTAGTTATATAGGAAGTGGGCGAGATAGGAAAGTGGACGGTTTAAGACAGTGGATGGCATAGAAACATGGACGTACTAGGAAGCAGACGACTCAGAAAAGTGGACCATGTCATCCAGAAGAGTTTCCTTTGGCGCAGATAGGCATCCGATCTGCGCTGTGTGTTTAGGCACTGCCTCTGTTCACATTGCGCTTTTGAACAGGCTTTCGTAGGGGATAAAATGGCTCATCAGCCTTATATCATCATAAACGTATGCAAATTCGAGGCCTTTGAAGTTAGGTGAGAATTCGTATTTAAAGTATTTATGCCAAGAACATACTGGGGTGTTGGACTGCTTAACTTTTTGTTTTTTATGTTCTGTCCAAATGGAAATTTACATTGGAAAATGTATCAAGGACCTACTGAATGTAATCATCATTTTTAGTACTCAGTTTCTTCACTGTTTTTATTGCTTTATTATTTAAAAAATGGCTGTAGTTGTAAAATGAAAATCGAAATCAATTTTTAGAGGTGTTTTGGGATCAAATATTTTAATTGCCTTATTATTAGACAATTGACGATTCTAAGTATATTTTTTTAACCGCCGAAATAAATCTATTTAGAATTTGAATGATTATGCAATTTAATTCTGATACCGCTATACCCCTCTTTTTGCTTTAATCTCTAAGGCTATACCGTATTTGTTGGGTACAGTTTTGATTTCAAAGGTAAGCTTGTAAAAATGTTTATGTTTGTTTGTTTTTCTTTAGTTGCTCAGTTTTGCCACAATTTATTATTATTGTAAGTTGAATACGATAGAGACCACTTAGATAAGAAATCGTTCAGCGACCTTGATCTAACCTAGGGGATAATATACTATCAGTAAAAGTGCTGCCTGATACACCTAAGTGTCGTTATTAGCTAACAGCTATCTTTATGCACCCTGTGCCGACAAAGCCCTCTCATATAGTAACATTGACAATTCCATATTTCTTTCTTGATTATTACCATGAATTAGTGTTTATGAATGGATCGGATTAGAAAAAAGATGGTGTATCTGGCTTCTGATTGTTTAACTCTAATTAGGGTCGGGGACCGGTAGTAAGAACTTGAGTCTTCAAGCGACATTTCTTCCAAATGTATCAGGCTTAGCGTTTGTCGATAGTACATACCTATCCACTTAATACTAACGGCTCGAGTGATGTTTCAATTGTGCAATTTAGATCAGTCGCAAGGTCGTCTGCGAATTAAGTGGGATTAGGTATCTCTGCGCAGAGACAGCGGATGCATATATGCATAAAATGTACTGCAATGAACGCCTCTTGTTACTTCACTTTGCTGATTAATTAATTTTCATACGTTTCCTTCACGTAGCCTTACTGCTACTTATAAAATCGCAAATCGTCATAATATTTATTAAAACACATGAAATACCTTCTTATTTAAGATGTTTCTTTATACGACAACATTGGAAGAATGCACTCTGCAAAACAATGTAAACAGAACTAATTTCCTTAGGATAAGGTTAAGGCCATGTAAATAGATTACGAATGCGTCACTAAAGAATGACTATGGCTTCTATTTCTATTTACCATCGATGAGTATTCCACAAGATGAACTGTTTACTATTAAATTATAGGCATTATAATGATCAAGCTGTTGAATATTCATTGAACTGTTTGATTTAGTCATAGTTCAGAATAACTATGGAATAATGTTGAGATGTGAACTATTTAAATATGGTTGCCTAAGTAAATCTTTCTTTATCCTGGAATGTAGATTGGAGTTGGTCAATAAAAAACTAAAGAAAATTTAATTTTAAATAAAATAAAAAACTGTCTATAATATGTGTGCGTGGTTGTAAGAATCATCGCAACACTGAAATTTACGTTTTTTGTAGAACATGTATGAACAACATAGATACCAACTCTAAACTGATGTCATATTTTAATATTTACGAACAAATTGGTAAATGTATGTTACAAAAGTATATGTGCCCTTGGAACCCTTTATTCGTGCTCCTTTGACAATATCAAAAATTTTCTGCTCACCTCATAGCATAACTAATGATATTAAGAAATAAACCTTCAGTCAAATAGGGAAGTTTTCTATTTTATATTTAATGTACAGGTAGAAAGACACAGCCTTTCAAATTTACCATGTCACAGTTGATATGAAATGGTTCCAAAATGTATTTAAATTTTGTAAAACCGTATATATTTTGTATCACTCCAAATAACAATGACTGCTTTTAGATATTATTCATCTTGTCTTAAACACAATAGCTTATTTAAGCGGAGCTAATTAATGTACAGCCGTGTACTAGCTGAAAGCCAATAACCTGTGTGGGTGTGTAATTTGAAGATTTGCTCATAGCTTCCCACATTAACTGGGAAGGCCAACACTGCCTGAGGTCAAAATTGTTTAGATTACATCTATTTTAGTTAAATTGTTAAGTTCAAAATAATATAAAATATTTTTTTCCTTCCTTTTCCTTCTTAGAAGTGAGATCTCGAAAAGAAGACATTTTTTGTAAAAATATATTGAATCCCCTACGGGAAAGAGGCGTGATTATATGTATGTATGTATAAATTGAATTGGTTAGTTCAATGTTTAGTTAAATCAATTTACTTTTTATCATCTGTAAAAACTTATTGAATTCAAATTATGATGCCAACAGTTTTATTTAGTATTGAATTAGGTCACTTTCTTATTGTTTTCTTATTTGATTTGCTATTACGGTAACATTAAAATTAGAAATAATTTTGGAGACGGTTTTGAGACAATCTTTGTTTTCCAGTCGAGCATGAGCATACCTTGCTGGACGACAACAATTGATAATGCTATAATGTCAGTAGGTCATTATTACTGGGCCCGTAAATGAACTTACAAATCAATTGCTATCTACTAATAGTAATAATTATGGAACCATCGCGAAATGTCAGATTCGCAAAATGACGGATTATTTTAATAAAATAATATATTTGTATAATGGATATAATAAGGATGACGATTATTAATCTGTTGCCAGTAAAAAAATCAACATACCACTTTATAGTTCTTGATGCTCGGCAAAAACCTCTTCTGTTCAACCTCCTTCTTTTGGAACACTTCATTGATGATATTCCCAATTGCCTGTGCCCCATACTGCAGTATGGCCTGCCCCCCTTGATTCAGGAGCTGTCTTCCAGCGCCTTGCAAAAGCGCGCCAAAATCGGCGCCGCCATTTGGCGCCGTCATGCTGTCGCACTCTCACTACACACTATTTTATTGTTTGTCTCACTCTGCTATGACATTTTGAATTGACTGTAAGTTTTTTAAATTTTAGTAATTGGGTGTTTTTTGATGGCAATTTAATTTATTGTGCTGTGTGTTGATAAACAACTTAATTTAAAACAATAGAAATACACAACTTTTTAGTCTTAACAGGCACAGGTCACACAGTTATTCAGGCAGATGTAATCACAATACTAGTGTGAGGAACTACGGAGGCCATTGCCAGATACTATTGTACAGTGACATCATCATGAATTGCCTTTATAGCATGTTAATTATACTTCACATTGTTCACTGTAACATACTCTGATCTGAGTCGTTTTTGATATAGAAACATTTCAGTTCAGTGTATTAAAAATAAATCAATGTTGTCTAAATACAATCTATGTAAGTAAATAAATTTGAATGAAGGTTTGAATTATCATACAGAATATATGCACATGTTTGGTCACACTATATAAACAAATAAAAACTATGTGTTTATATACAATTTCTTAATTTATTGATCCAGTATTTATTAAAATAATTTGTTCTACAATTCCATTGATAAACCCAAAATTTATTGTACAGTCAAGAGCACATGTAGCTTTACACCTGTAGTGCGAGTTTGACCTCTAACGCGATTGTAATAAGAACATTACAAAGTCCAATATTTCAAGCTCCATGTGCTCTTGACTGTACCAGGTTTCCTATTAAAATACACTTTATAATATATTTTTAAAAGCTACTAAATGACTTCTTTCAATTACCTACTTATTATAGCAAAAGAATATTTCAAACTAAAATGACATTCTGACCAATTTAATTAGATCCAATAAAATGTCAAGAGATGTTTTTGTGTGTTCAAGGTTAATTATTTCCCGGACATAGGAGCAATCTACTGAACCGGTATGTAAAATAATTTTATACCTAAATTAATGGGGTGTCAAATTTAGGTCAGTAAGTAGTTTTATTACATGGTGAGTTGTAAAAACTCTAAGTACTAACCTAAGTGTAAATGGCACGTCTCATAGTTTAAACTATTAGTATTAAACAAGTGAGGTCATCAGATATCGTAAGAAACCGAAGAAAACTTGCTGGAATGTGACACCAAACGAGATAGATTTTCCGCGTGCTGTAGACTTTCAATGCAGGATTTTTCACAACACACAGCACAAGAATGAAATTGCCATCACGAAAACTATATTTTTAGGATAAAATTACGCTGTATTTGAATAAAAACACGAATTTTATTGAGACAGCGACCGTACCCAAAAGATCTCGAACTAAATTTGACATAAGTTTAGCCGGCCAGATTGTAAAGCTTTGATTATAGCCCGGAACGTACGAACTTAGTAACCTACTCGGCTTGTTCGGATTATATCTAGAGATTATTGCCAGTGCAGAGTAATGACGTAAGCTACTAAATGGGTAACATTGTATTAAAACTAAGGTTTTGCATGGTTTTTGTGCCTACAAATATTATGTATTTGTATTTACATTTTTTATATTAAAAGGTATACTTGTGTTTATTGCAATAGTATAATAGTAGAGTATTTTTCTAGATAAGTGTCATTCAATTTTCTTGCAACATTGAATGAATGATTCTTATGTCATTGACCCACAGACTTAGTAGAGATGCTATGCATTGACTGAATGACGACGGAGTGGTATAGAGTGGGATAGTCCTGTAGGATAGTCATGGTAATTACGGCACACATGCGGTTCTTTTAGTCCCAAAAGAGGCGCAGCCTATATACTATGTGTATATAAGCAACTGTTAGTTATAAGAACAAGAATATAAACATCTATCCACCAACAATTCAATAACACAAACGTATGCCGGTTGGCTCTAGGCGGGAATCGAAGCCGCGACCTCTGACGCAAAATGCAGGGATGGTCACCTATGGGGTCATCTTTTTCAGTTGTGAATGTTATGATGGATATAATTTAAAACAATTTAAGCATAAAATCTGTTTCTACACAGTGACTTACGAAAACCGTCATAGGTACTTACAGAAATCTTTTAGATTTCTACGAGTAGCAAAGAAGAAATTCCCGAAATTTTGCCGCCCCCAAAATCTGCCGCCCTAGGCTCCAGCCTACTCAGCCTGCTGGTAAATCCGCAACTGCTCACTTACGGTGTTTTGTAACATAACCTTTGTGCTTCGAGGCATATAAACTGCCTGTTCCAACTCCAAAAATGGCTATGTCCCGGTAAATGTACTATATTGATGGGCCTGTTGGCTCCGTTTGGTAGAGATTCTGCCTTCTGAGTTGGAGGTCGCGGGTTCGATCCCCGCTCGTGTTTAAGATTTGTGTGCATGAACATTTCATTTGGCTTCGTGTCTGGTCGTTTAATAATTATTTAAGTATGTTTATCAGTTGTTTAGTACCCATAGTACAGGCCCTGCCTAGTTTGGGACTAAATAACTGTGAGTGTCCCACAATTTATTTATACTATTTTCCAAATCTTGAATAATTGATATTTAGTAACTAACTATAGTTTTTCGTGTGTTTTTTTATTGCAATCATAGATGAAATAGCGAACTTTAAATAATTGAATAGTGGCTGCTAACTACATGAAAAGTTTCTAGATCTAGGAATGTCTGTACTACAGAATAATAAATAGTGCTGTGCTGCAAGTTGCAAAGTAACAATAAGCAAGTCAGCAACATCAACGTCATCAATGAACATGACTCACAACCCGGAATAATGACGAAGACTGGAAGTCATTAAACTGTATTAGTAATCTTTAAGAACGTAACGGACTTGTTTAGTCGTCAAATTGACAAATGCAATAAAGAAAATGAAATCTCTGCAATTCTCTGTTATTTTCTTACTTACGGAAAATTCTAATGAACTTTCATATAGAGCAAAAGTACCTACTACGTCTACGTACAGTATGTTTATGACTTTTTCCATGATATCGATTTACGGAAAATATGGTTTGTATTAATTATTGAGTCAAAAAATCTGTACCAATCTTATAATGTAGTTTTTTTTTGTGATTTCGAAATAAATAGTTATAGAAATTAAAAGAAAACTGCTATTTATACGATTTTTAGAATGATAAATTTAAATTACCGTTTTTAGTATCTAAGTATTTTTATCTATGTAGTTATGGTCTGTCTGTCATAAAGTTTGTCTCGAATAGGTCTTACACCTCAGGTTCACCATCATTATTTTTGTAAATGATGTGTATGTAAACTTGTAAAGGTGAACAAGTGCCGAAATTGGCTGAAACGAGTCTCTCATTACTGATTGTAATGATAATATGATCGCCTTGTACATATGAGGTCACGGTATTCACGGTCTTTGTGACTTTTTCTGACATGCATTAAACAAAACTATAGTCAGTCCATTTACGTTACGTGTGTCTATACATTTATACAACATTATTTATGTATTCATGGAGGTGATCAGGATAGTCCGTTATATTTCGAGTAGTTAGACATTGTAAGAAGATCAAATTAAAGCGTTTTGCTTATGTTAAATAGATATATACAACGATATTATATTTAGATTTTTATAATGAATGTTATGATGTTTATTATATGTTTATTTATAAACTGATTTGTCGAAAGTTTTAAAAAGAGCTGCCCTTGAGTTTCTTGCTGGTTCTTCTCGGGGCATTTGGAACCAGCAACTCTTCGGTGGAGATGGGCTGCTGTTTATATTTAGCCAATCTTCATGGACGAGTTTAGTGTGCCTTGTTATTAGAATATTGACTGTTCTAAGTGTAATTCTTATTACCTGCAGAATAAAATACATTTTCATTTTTTGTAATTCGTAAAGTAGGTAATGTTTTTAGTAACTACAACTATTTCGGCCTTTACCCTGAGGGAAAAACTAAAAAGTATGTTAATAGAGGAATTTTGTGCGTTTGCCGACCCTCTCGGGGATAAAGGCGTATTTTATATTTTATTTTGACTACGTATTCTAGACATCTCTTAGATACTAATAAATAGAACTAGGTCGACTCTTTCGCAACGAATTGTTTCCTGTAGGGAGACCGTACCGTGAGGGAAAAAGTAAAAAGTGGGTTTACCGAGGAATGGAGTACTTTGCCGCACCCTATCGGGGATAAAGGCATAAGCATTTTATTTTAATTACGTATTCTAGGCATCTGTTACTAATAACACCTAATAAATAGAACTGGGTCTACTCTATTGCAACGAATTGTTTCCTGGAGGGAGACCGTACGGACATTTTCCTTGGAGCTGTTTGAACCACGGGCACGGGGCCAAGCTTCAACTAGAATCTGACTATTGTAATGTTTGTACGTCAGTAAAACGGCCCGACAGGCCTCGCCTTGAACCTAAAGTGACCTAGTCTGGGTAAAAAGAAAATTAATCATTGATTAAAATCCCGGTAATTGTTTACAGTAACAACTACTTAGGTATTCTCCGAGTAAAAAACTACTTTTGTATTTTTATTAAAAATTTTAATTGCTGAATGTAGATATAAATATTGGAAGGGTATGTACGTACTAAGTACCTACATATAATATTTAATATTTTACCTACTCGGTGCTCAGAAGGTTCTCAATTACAACGAACTTTTCAAATATGTAATAAGTATTCTGAAATTATTTTATAATTGTTTTTGCGTTGTATTCGTAGTGCCAATCCACTACGAATACCCGAATAACCCTGTTTGTTAGATAACATAATGTATATTGTAAATAATAATAAATATATTAAGATAATAAAGATAAACATTGAAATGATAAATAAAATTCAGGTTTTTTGAAACAACAAACTACCTACGATATTCACTGCAATTTCGTTAAAAACAAAATAGTACCTTGATTAAATTATTGTGATAAAAAGAAACTGATGATTCTTCTCTGAATGAACAATCTTTCAGATAGGGCAGATGAACGGCTCAATATCTTTGCAGGCAAACTTTGAAAATTAGACAGCGTCATTTTACCGTTTGCGATTTAGCGCCGTCTGCGCACAATAGAGATCAACAGTTACTAGGTATTTTATTAGTTATAGCGGTTCTGCGAGGTTTCACCCGCGTAGTTCCCGTTCCCGTAGGAATACGGAAAAAAAAATATAGCCTATGTTACTCAGGGATATTCTCGTTTTCCATTGGTAAAAGAATTGTCAGGTGAAAATACAAATGTTTCCTCTTTATAATATTAGTATCTAACGATGTTAGGTAAGGATCACTTCAGTTAGGTATAGTTTTATGATTGGCTATCACTACTAAATAGATGTACCGTAACGAAACTTAGGTGGTAGGGTTTTAGAACTAATGGGCGGATAGCACACAGTCATCGCACAGTCCATCACAAATAAACACAGGTTAAAAATATAATCCAGATGTCTCCCTCAGAGTGGAATTCTATGCCCGTGATGTCAACTGTGATGTAATCCAGTTCAATTTTGATGTTAATGCAGGAGTTGAATATACTTACTAAGTGTTTTGTTCTTGTCTGTAAGTACCTGGATATCAAAATGAATGTATCGAACTTAGATTACGCGTAAAAAAATCTCAATACATAATTAAAAATAAAATTCGATTAATATTTGAGTAAATAATAATAATACACTCAAAATAGAGACGCAGTTGAATACTAAGAGATGACGTCATAATAAAATAGGTACTTAGTAAATTAAAAAAAAAAATCGTTTTGTGATATGATAAAAAGTAAAGGAATTGACTAGGTACTTATCTACCTAATCAGTAAGTACTCAGTACCTAGATTTTCCAAGATATTTTTAGAATGCTTTAACCTGGTGTTGCCCTTTAAAAAAGTAGATTGAGATTTCCGTTTTATTTGTAGAGTTCATTTTAATATTACGTTATAATTATAATAGTCAAAGCCGCAGCGTACCTATGCCCTAAACATAAACAATAATAAACTAGATTTACGACTTCGCTTTCAAGTGTATATTGAGATGAAACATCGACATAGAGGCGTGTTAGTAAAATTACTATTTATAATATTGTTTACTACAAAATTTTGCATTAGATCACAGTGAATTGGTAAGAAGTAATTTTAGATCAATCGTATAAGTATAATACACCAGCGGTTCTGCGCGGTTTCACCCGCGTAGTTCCCGTTCCCGTGGGAATACAGGAGTAAAATATAGCCTATGCTACTCAGGGATCTTCTAGCTTTCCATTGGTGAAACAATTTTTAAAATTGGTCCAGTACTTTTTGAGTTTATTCGTAAAAAAAAACTAACAAAAACACATATCTTTCCTCTTCATAATATTAGTATAGAAGTACAGATAGATATAGATAACGTCCACACCTGCTCTAGGCAGAGTTGTTCCATACCATTGAATTTTATAGGATTTCTGTGATTTTCTTGAGATAAGCTACTTTAGTTTATGCCGCTCCATAATATGTGGACAACCATCTCTCCGCAAGTGACTTGTTTGAGTTACGTTCATAAATGCCCTAGGCCTTGGCCTATACGGCCTATTGCCAAATCCAGGGCTGGTAAAAGGTGGCCTATCACCAGACCGGGATGCTGTCAATGCTTCAGACAGAACCAACCCATTCTGAGTCCTGCGGGTTTCAACAAGACCGATGTCAATATCGAACTACCTAGGGACAAATAATTATAAGTGCCTACCTAGTTTTAGGGTTCCGTACCCAAAGGGTAAAAACGGGACCCTATTACTAAGACTTCTCTGTCTGTCCGTCCGTCTGACCGTCGGTCTGTCTGTCATCACTTAGCTGTATCTCAAGAACCGCTATAGCTAGACAGTTGAAATTTTCACAAATTATGTATTTCTGTTACATACAACAACAAATACTAAAAACAAAATAAAATAAATATTTAAAGGTCCCATACAACAAACGTGTTTTTTTGCCGTTTTTATAGATAATGGACGGAACCCTTCGTGCGCAAGTCTTACTCGCACTTGGCCGGATTTTTAAAAAACTTCTTTCTTGAGCCCTCACCATAATCTAAACCGAGTTACATGGATTAAAAGCGGACTGTATCTCGATCAATCAATTTGATATTATAACAAAATTAATGAACTTACGATGTTTGCGATTGCGACACCACGCCTTAGCAGAAAAAGAAGTCTGACCTGTTTTACATTACGTGGGAGCCTAATTTCGAGAGTCACCATTAGCAGTGTATTTCCTTTAGAATCGAATAAGACGTCTGACGTCACGATGTGATTCAAGTGGTTTTAATAAGCGGTCAAAACCCAGGAGTTTCTCAGATCATACTCCGACCAGTTTCCTTGTGTGAGTTATCATTGTGATTTAGTTCTCGTGATATCAGAAAAGAATACTTATTATGTAGTTCAATTATTCTAAATTTTATTTTGTTTATTTTTTGTCTGGTTGAAACTTCAACCTGACCTCAAGGGCAGCGATTATTGATTGAAGTTATATCAAAGAATGTGACACATTAATGAAAAACTTGTTTGTCCTCGAGGAGATCGGGAGAGGATTTATTCCTGGAAATACCTATTTTTCACCAGCATGCTGTTTACATTTACCCAATCTTCATGGACGAGTTTAAAGTGCCTTGCTATTAGACTATTGACTTTTCTAAGTGTAATTTTTAAGTACCTACAGAAATAAATACATTTTAATTTTTAGTAATATTAATATATATATATATATATATATACGTGGTGGTCAGATAATTAGAAACACTTCTTATGAATAAGGAAAGTATACCTTCAACGTACAAATGTTCGTAAAAAATATACACATTCAATAATTAATAATTATGCAATAATATAGCCACTCAAATAAAAAACTCATTAAATGCATAAAATATAAAACATATCTTACTTTTAAATAACAAAATGAGTCTTACACCTGTAGGAGTTTATTTTCTGTTACTTGCCGCTTGGACGCTTAATTAGAAACATTTAAAAAAAGGATCAATAGTTCGTTATTGTTTTGGAAATTGGAGAATAACATTTCTTTATTGGCTTTTTCTATTATTCTGGCTATAATTCAAAATTTAATATGAATTTTATTTTGTTCAAAATGGGCAAAAATAAAAGATGGGACGCGTCAACTAGGCAAATCATTGTTAATTTACGTATAGATCATATGTGGTCGAACAGAAGAATAGCTGAGCATTTAAATTGTTCTGTAAAGAAAGTTTTTAATGCAATTGATCATTATAAAACACATGGAACTGTTGAAAATGTTCTTAGAAAGGCTCGGCCAAGAAAAACCTTTCCCAGAGAAGATAAGTTGTTGTTCGTGTTTCTAAAAAAGACTCAATTAAAGGCTCCAACCAGATTAAAAACGAAGTTTTTTCGCCTGATGACCCGAGAAACATCTCCCCAAGATTGATACGCCAAAGATTAGTGGAAACTAAATTGTTTGGAAGAATCTTTTGAAAGGTACCGCTTCTTACCAAGCAGCACCGAGAGAAGCGATTATTATTCGCTAAAAAATATGTTAATTGGACAGTACAAGAATGGAAAAAAGTGTTATTTTCAGATGAAACAAAAATAAATATGGTAAATTTCGATGCAAAGCGCTATGTTAGACGTCTTGTAAACAATAGGTACCTTTAATTATAAATACACAAGGAGTATAGTCAAGGACGGTGGCAGTAACATTAAAGTTTGGGGGTGTTGTTCCGGATAATGGAGTTGGACCCGTTTGGAAGATTAAAGGTACAATGGATCAATGGCAATAAAAAATATCTTAGAGCACACAATGATTCCCTACTCGGACGATCATTTGCCTGTGACTTGGATCTTTCAGCATGACAATGACCTTAAACACACGGCCAATAGCGTCAAATTTTTCCTTAGCAAACAGCGTATATCCATTTTAGACTAGCCAGCAAATCGTCCGGATTTAAACCCGATAGAAAATCTCTGGTTTATTGTTAAAAAGAAAGTCTCAAACAAACGTAACACCAGTCAAAACGAACTAAATGAAGCATTTTTTGAAGCATGGAATTAAATCCCCCTAGAAAAATTTACGAAATTGATTGAATCAAAATGCCACGTCGTTGCAGTGCTGTTATTGGCAATAAGCGATACGCCAATTAATATTAATTATAACTATTGATAGGTTTGGGATAGTAGCTATTTCTTAAATAACACTACTAATTACTAATACTCAAAAAAAATATTATTTTTTATACTTTTTTGCTGTTGTTTCTAATTAGTTGACCATTATTGTTCATACCTTAAAACTGGTTCAAATGTTTGTCCGTAATGTAATATTGAAACTGCACTTGTGTAATGAAATTAATATTGTTTTTCTAATCATTGATAAATCGTTGAACATATTGTTGTCCTATTTATTGTTTAATTTCAAAATAAAAACGATTGCGGAGCAGTATCTTACATAATGTCAAGGACCGTTGGCAGTGTTTCTAATTATCTGACCACCACTGTATATATATATATATATAATTTTTAGTTTTCATAGAAATTAATAATAATATAAATATAATATAATATAATCTCACGCCTTATTTATCCCCGAGGGGGTAGGCAGAGGTATTCCATTACTGGATATACCCACATTTCACGAGATATATTGGACCCCTTAACGTGATAGGTGGTGAGCCCATCGCCGGACCGGGTCTGTTTACACATGTCTCAGAATTAATTCTGAGACCTGCGGGTTTCCTCACGATGTTTTCCTTCACCGTCGAGCTAGTGATAAATATGTACGTAAGTTTTAGAAAAACTCATTGGTACATGCCAGGATTCGAACCCGAGCCTCACTGATCTTCGGCCGGCTCTTTAACCGTCCGGGCTATCACTGCTCCAATAGAAATTACAATGATCATTCAAAGATGTTCCAGAGTGAATCATGGTCAGTATTTATTTTAGTAGTGTTCATGGTTTCGAATAGCGAATTCATGTGTTTATAAAGTCGAAATATATTATACTAGGTAAAGGTATACAAAACACTGCAAAGATGAAACGTTTATGGAGTCGTAAAAGAGTGGTTCTCTAGCCAAATTCTAAACACATTATCTACTTACTGTGGTAAATGAAATCAACAGCAGCAGCAGCTTGAATAGCCATTTCTGGTTAAGATTATTATTCTCGTATGTAAGGATCGTATAGCAAGTGGAAAGAAGTGGTCTCTGCCTACCCCTACGGGAAAGAGGCGTGATTATATGTATGTATGTATGTATTATTATTCTCGTAATGTGTGTCGTTGGATTTGAAAACATGGTGAATAAAAAAAAAAATTTACTCCGTGAATGAATTTTCAAAAATCCTTTCTTATATAATTTCTTACGTTATCAAGGAACTCCTGATCAAAGTTTCATTCTTCTAGCCTAAACCCTCCGGTATACGTAGTGCGTTTTCTTTTCTATTACCTAGTGTTAGTATGTTTGGTTAAGTTTATGTGACTCACGATAATAAAAAAACACATGTGTGGGTTGTGTTGTTTTCGGTCATAAGTACAATCTTCATAAATGTACACCTATGTGATTCTAATGTGCCTATAAGCTATATTACTATAAAGTTTCATCAAAATCTATTCTGTAGATTTTGCGCGAAAGCGTAACAAACATTCATCCATCCATCCTCATCGCGTTTATAATAGTAGGATAGGATTGATGGAAAAGAAAACACTTACCACAGCACTGACGTTGACAGCGGCACAGGCTTCCTCCACCACCTCCTCTACAGCCCCACTCTCGTACTCTTCAGCTGGCAGACTGGGATACAGCCTTCCTCCCGTACTGAACACAGTATCATCTTCACTCGGCAGCGTGGGATACAAGCCACTGCCATTTCCCACAAGTGGCTCTGAGCTTTCCCCACGTTCCCTTCTCAAAAATCCTTTGACAGCTGCGGCTGCCTTGCTGGTTCTATGCCAGCCCCATCCATTGGCATGGAAATTCTTCGGGTAAGACAGTAAAGCCATTTCCTTCGCTCACAAAATTCACGAAAGTATAACTAGTGCTCTCAAAATAAACCACGTGTAGTCTATGGACCGCGCGAGCGTCGAGTGAAGTGAATTCGGCGTGTGTTTATTTAAGATATACAAATCTGTAACAAAGAGATTTGTTGATTCACACAGGGAAATTATGAAGTTGAGTAGGCAAGAGTTGTAAGATTTGACCACCCTACATGTCCAATAGAAGACAGGTTTTTCTAGAACTAGTCAGCTCTTCAATTCGTTGTTTTGTTTGCAGATTTCTCAGTGTAAAGTTTGATCAATCATCATCATCAACAGCTTTATCACTTATTATTTATGAATGATGCAATAAATTAATTAAAGTTAATCTGTAGGTATAAATAAAAATCAATTGCCGTGCGTTAGTCTCTCATACATACATAATCTCACACCAATTTCCCATTGGTGTAGGCAGGGACAATAGTTAGTATCTCAAAAACTCAAAAATGGCTCCACCTATTGAGTGGGTCCCTGCAGGATGGTTTTCTTTCACAATTGGACCTGACGCTGCTTGCTTTCAGGCAGGACAACGTCTTCAGGGTCACCTAGTTATTAATAAAGTAAACTAGTAATGTTGGCGATGTGGGCTCACACCTATCACGTTTAGGGGTCGAATATTCTCGTGAAAAGTGGGTATTTCCAGAAATGGAATACCTCTGCCTACCCTTCAGGGATAAAAGGAGTGAGTTTTTTTTAAAACTAGTAAAGTAATGAATAATCTAATATTCCCACGAGTTCCTTCAGAAGATTAGTTTAGTTACATTTTCTGAATATATATCACCAATATCGTCTAAATATTTGTGTAGTCAGGTCAGTGCCTCCATTTTTCCAAAACAAAAATGTCATATCATCTGCTGAGTAAGTATGAGTCACCAAAAACGTGCTTAACTAAAATGGTATTGAAAAGGCATCCAACCTTGCGGGAGCTTGCGGTACTTTATCATTGCATGCAGTTAGTTAGCTACAAACGTCACAATCAACATGTTCAATGCATAATTCTTTGTTATGCAAATGTATTACTCGTACAAAACAGTCTCCTTTATTGTTGCGTAGCTGTTCTGCGCGGTTTCATCCCTGTGGGAATCCGTATTCATAATAAAATATAGCCAATGTTACTCAGGGATCTTCTAGCTTTCCATTGGTGAAAGAATTTTTAAAATCGGTCAAGTAGTTTTACAACAAACATACAAAAATACAAGTCTTTCCTCTTTATAATATGTATTAGTATATAGATTAGCGAGTAAGTCATCTTCATGAAACCGGGTTCGTCCTAATCCTCCCCCTAATTTTACGATTTTCAGTAATTGCTAACCACAAAACTTTGATATTGATAAGGTGCTAAACGATTTTTTGTTTTGATATCAGATCTGAGAGTAATATTTATAAGTTTTATAACCTATCAACTTCCTAAATCTACTCGGTGTTAAGACCCGTGTTACCGTGATAATAACTTCTCTACTTGCCTTCAGCCTGTTGGACTTGTAAAGTTTCTTAGTTACGACCAAGATACCTAATTATATTTAAATGTCTTTGTTATGAAAAATTGGTTTATGTACTAACTGTACGAAGTAGGTGTGGTGTGTCCATGAATTTTTATGGGTCAAATAAGGGCGCTCCCTTTGGGGACGTAAACCATGACCTCACTGCGACCTTCTGGATATGTGCGGTTAATTAAAATTAGCTGTAGGTAGCCCTATTTCATAATTGTCTGGGAGTGGCGTTCCTTTAACCTTTATTTCTCACACTATTTTTTAAATTATTGATTAGATAGCTGTTCCCATGGGCGTATATAAGGATCTACCTTGTCTCTTCTTAGTCTACGCGAAAACGTAATATTCCGCCAAATATTCACCTCTTGCAGTATATGTTGTTGGCTTTTCGAATTAAATTATTCTATTGATCTTACAGTTATTTATTTTTCTAGCTAGTAGTCGTTTTCTGCCTAGCTTCCCCCCCACAGCTACATCTATCCGTGATTGTTCCCCTCGAATTACATGTTACTACCAGAAAAAGAATTTAAATAATGTAGACTATTAGCTGTATGCTATCTGGGGGCACGGCAGTGCCCCCGCCAAGTCGAGCAAAAAGCGGCACGGCCGTATACTATGTTTAGGTACTATTATCTACGGAAAGAGTATTTACAAGTGTATTTCCTCGAATTACATGATTATTTTCATCATTATTCATTATATCATATCTGCATCGGTATTGTTTTGGTCATTGTATAGCATTAAATAAGTTGTATGCAACTTTACAATCTCGTTATCAGTTCATGAGTCACATCATGATGATAACGTAAAGCATAATAGATAGTCATAATAAGTAATGTGTCACATTTAAGTCCTGACTTAATTTTATCTAATACCTAGGAAGATAGAGGTAGGTAGAGCAGTGATAGCATAGATAGCGAAAATCAGTGAGGCTCGGGTTCGAATCCTGGCATGTACCTACCAATGAGTTTTTCAAAAACTTACGTACATGTATATTTATCACTAGCTCGACGGTGAAGGAAAACATCGTGAGGAAACCCGCAGGTCTCAGAATTAATTCTGAGACATGTGTAAATAGACCCGGTCCGGCGATGGGCTCACCACCTATCACGTTTAGGGGTCCAATGTATCTCGTGAAATGAGGGTGGTATATCCAGTAATGGAATACCTCTGCCTACCCCCTCGGGGATGAAAGGCGTGAGATTTATTTTTTTATTACCTAGGTAGGTAATATTATTAATAAAATTTTGGGGCCTCCGGTTACCTCACTCACTCAGCGAAATGCAGTGCAATGGTTGACGGTCTAGGAGTATTTCCTTTTATATTATTAATAATCATCATCATCATCAACCCGTAACAGCCCACTGCTGAGCTAAGGGTTTTTCCCACAGATATTATATATATATATATCTTTGGTTTTTCCTCACACATGAGGAAGTATGGGCTGATTATAGCCCATACTTCCTCACTTCCTCCCATGCGAGCCCACCGCGGATTGGTGATGGTGTTAAGCTTAAACCTCTCAGACCAAGAATCAGAAAGACAAATGATTTTTAATTGTTACAGTTCCAATTGGAACCGCACGGTTCTCAACTGATTAACAGACACAACTTTTCAAGCCACCCAAGGGTATCGCTGTGCGAAAACACAACAAAAACCGGGACTAACAATTTAACGTGCCTTCCGATACACGGAAGCGCTCGTGATATAAATGCCACTAGGCGGTCACCCATTCACTGACTGACCGCACCCAACTTTGCTTAACCAGTGTGATCGTTACAAACACACTGGCACCGCAGGGTTACGAGCGCTTCTAATAATAAATTATAATATTAATAAATAAATAGATTGTGGGACACAATTCACACACGGTTATTTAGCCCCAAAATAGGCAGGGCCTGTACTTATGTAAGTAAACAACTGATAAACATACTTCAATAAATATTTAACACCCAACACGAAGGCAACCGACATGTTCATGCACACAGATGTTGGCCCCGAACGGGAATCGAACCCGCGACAACCGACTCAAATGGCAAATTCATAGGTACATATTATTTTCAAAAACACCTTATCAATACTCTTTCAAAGGCGCAATTCTTTCACTGAGTATATACTCATCTGTATATACTTATTGAGTATTTTCCTTAAAATTGATGGACTCATATTTCATATTTTTCTTCTTATTTTTTTCATATTTCATAACTATCGATTCCACTACAATAATAAATGTCAATAAATATCAAATACTTTCGATCCGCTGCTAAAAGAAATTTAAAAGCCGTGCCGCGGCTAAAATATCAAAATCAAGTTTGTTGTCGTCACGTGATTAAACTCCAAATTAAACTCACTACATAAACTTGTTTACTTCAGGGTCGAAACAAAAGATATGGGTTTATTTCATTTACTATAAATCATAATACACAGTTTATACAATACTACTATGGTAAAAGCTGTAGTCAAGTAAAGTAAAATTTATGTTCTTAGTGCGAGATCTTAATTCTGAATAATCAAAAAACTTGAAATGTTGACTTACCGCAATCTCTCTTCGGTCGGCCTTCGTCGAACGAAGAGAAGAATGAAGAAAATTAAAAATAAGCGAATGGTAGTAGAAAATAATTCATTCATGATTCGATCTTTATGAATGAAAGTTACCGAATGAATATCGTTCGGAAAGCCAAATTACTTTTCAGATAGAAAATTAAATGTTACACTAGATTTTTCGCAAAATGTTTATGAACTTTGTGCAAACCATGATAAAACAATAAATTTTTTGGAACGATCACAAAATGGGTCATCATTGCACAAAACTTTTCGGAAGAAATGCACACAATACACACGAACACATTCTTATAATTTTTTTTTAGTTTTTTTTTTGTTGTAGAACGATACTAATACTGTCAATGTCAAGCTGACAATTCATTGAATTTGAAAACGTCGCGCGCACGTGTTTATATTATTGCTAAAACTTGTTGAAATTAAAATAGAAATTGTATAAACATGAAGGTTCTCTCTGAAGAAAGAACGAGGATTTTATTCGAGAAACTGACTAAGTAGTAAGTATTATCTAGAGTCGGATATTTTCTCTCAATAAATCGTCGTTTAATACCCGAAACCGACGAGCATGTACAATGTTATAACAGCTTGAAGTTTCCAACCTTCTATAAACGTTTTTTTATCTATTTCAGCATTGGAGTTAACGTGAAACAGCTTATAGACAGACCGGACGGCACATACTGCTTCAGAGAGAAAAAAGACCGCATATATTACATATCTGAGCGACTATTGCAACTAGCCCAAACAGTTAAACCAGACCACTTGGTTGCGGCCGGTACATGCTTCGGAAAGTTCACCAAAACCAACAAGTTCCGACTACATATAACTGCGTTGACATATATAGCGCCATACGCTCCATTCAAGATTTGGGTGAAACCATCGTCTGAACAACAGTTTTTGTATGGACATCATGTTATTAAAAGTGGTAAGTTTCACTCTTAACTCAGATCCCTGCAGATTCATAATAATAGTTTTTTTACTCTGAAAGTCCTTCCCAAAGCTAGAACTGTACTAGAACAGCACACTGTGTCATGACACCTCTGGTGCTATCGGCTTTGTTTAGAAATGCATTATCGTGGAGTGGTGTCTTATGAGTCATGATGATAATGCCTTTTTAACAGATGGTGTCACGAAACTCCATATTGGCTTAGTGGTTCTAGCTTTACTAAAATTCTGTTGACAAAAATATTTTTTAACAGAGCTATAACCATAAAAATATTATTAAATCATTAAATTATATAATTACAATTTTAATAATTGAATTCTAATATTATCATAATTAGAAATATAGTGTCATGGGAAATGCTGTTTTACCCATGGCACTACTGGTAGAGTCACGGGAAAGAAAAATCTCCCATGACACTACTAGTAGTGCCATGTAGTAGTGTCAAAGGAAACAAACGAAAATAAATAGTAATGTAGTAGTGAAACAGTATTTTCTGACATTCAATAGAGAATATGGGTACACCGTTTAGAAATCCTTTGTTTTTTTTGTGAAAATAAATTGAACATCAAATATGAACTAAAATGGTATCTCTCTTTTTCTTTGTATAGATATCTTCAAATTTTCAATAAATTATTGATTTTATAAAATGTACTTTTTATATTTTATCCTGCCCAAGAATCACCTTTCCAAAAATTATTTAAAATTCGAATTTCTCATTTCCAGGACTTGGCCGCATTACAGAGAACACACCAAAGCACCAAGGCGTAGTCATTTACACTATGGCAGACGTCCCCATCGGGTTTGGAGTGGCCGCTCGCTCTACCATGGACTGCAGACATGCTGATCCTCTAGCCACTATTGCGTTCCACCAGGCCGATATCGGAGAGTATATACGTTCAGAGGACACTCTTACATAATAAAATTAGATATTTTAGAATTCTGTTGTTTGATTTTCATATTAGGATAAGATTAGTTATTGGCTGCGACTACTTATTTTAACTTTGAGGAAAGACCCTTGTCGCAGTGCATGTTACTGGTTGATGATGATTGGCTGCGACTATGTCCACATTCCTGGATAAAAAGTAGCTTATATTATGTTAGTGTTAGTCGGTCATTCGCCCCTAATATTGTGCGAAAAACGCTTTCAATGTTACATAAGGGCTATTACACCTATTCTGTTACTGATTGAGTGACTAAATTAGTGTAATCGCATTGAGTCGGGAATTGGGATACTAAGAAAGAAAGAAATATGGTTGCTGAATTCAGAAGCCTAACTAGGAAGGTGTAATAATTAAGGTGAAATTATATTAAAATTTGTAGGTAAATTCACACGAGAAAGACCGAGACATCAGGCATAGCGAGACATCAGGCATTATTTTATCGTGGTGCTCATGTTACCTATATAGAAAAAAAGTTTGTTTCTAAAGCAGGAGTCAGAGATTTTACTTGTATCTGTGAAAGTTGATAAAATTTATAAAATAATAAAAAAAAGGTATGTTTAAAATTTCTGTAAGTATGTAAGTACCTACACACAAAAATAAATATCACTATTTTATAGAGTTACAGCTACTCCTCCATTTCTGTAGCGAAATACAAAACTAGGAGGGTTTAAAAAAATCATTTTTCCGTAGTAATCTAGCAAAAAAATATTGTTTAGTTATTAAACATATTTGGGCTATACAACAGAGCTTCATGCCAAAAATTATTTTCTCATGGAGGTACTTAAAAAATATGTTATGGTGATGTGTCCAGTGCTACTTGCTACTCGTGCTTCCAAGCTGTAATAATAGTAGTCGAAGTTTCGCATAGATAGAGCTTAGCTCACGTTGGTGACTTTTTAACACCTACTACAACAAACTAACTACCTACTGCAACAAAAAGAGTGTTGCGTTTTCTACTTTTAATATCACATTTTATACAATAGCTCGACGTTGAAAGAAAACATCTAAAAAACCCGTAGGTTCAAGAATGGGTCCTACTTTTAACTCTAAGACATGTGTAAAAGCACCTCTTTCAGGTGCGGCGATAGCCAAGTTGAAGAGTGCTTTAATTTAATATAATTTAGGTATTATTGATTAAAATGTAGTGCTATTTTTGAAGCCTGTTTAGGTTTTGTATAAATTTAAAGATTTCATTTCAACACATTTCACAGGAGAAAAAGATTTTTGACCGATTAATTTTTTTTTAATTATTTTATGAGAGCTCTGTCAGAGTGTCAGACATCATTTTCATAATACAAAATACAATGTTTTCTAGCTGTCAGAGCCCTTCCTGACTAAAATAATTCCGTGGCAAGAACCTAGACACCAGTCAGGCCACCGAAATGGCAAAGCGATGGGTTAATGGGTGAAAGTAATCGGATTAAGCAGGTAAACCAAGTATCAAGATTTAATTGAGCGAAAAGGTTGGCTTTATGTGAGTTACAAAAGTAAGTAACATTCGAGTAACAGAAGTACCTACTCGATATAACTACGAGTACACAACCTATTGAAAAAAAAAATGTATGTTTATAAATACGAGCCTCTTTTCTTCATAGTGGTCACCTAAGCTAACCACCTATTTTTGGCCGTGTTATTCTGAACAACGCCATCTATTTAAGTAAGATTATACTTCGATCGTCGCAGTAAAGTCAAAGGACAAAAATGAATCTATAGGTTATCAGCGCCGCGGCCATTTACTGAACTAAAATTTTATTCAAAAGTTCCTATTTTGAGAGTTTGCAGTTTTCGAAGTTTTTATTGTGCTGGTAAGTACATTTTGAGATATAATATGTGTTTTATGATTTTTTTATATTGAATTAGCATATAAAATAGTATTAAGTATGAAATTAAAATATTACAAGCCGCAACTTTTTCTATAATACGATTTATTGAAAGTGGTTAGCGGCGATATCCACCGTTCAACAAGCAATATGTTTTTTATATAAAATTTTACATGAAATAAGTGGTTTGTTGTTTCATTTACGTAATGACTAAGAAAAATTTGTCAGATTGGGAGATTGAAAATGCATTGTTATATGAAATAATACCATCAGACACTGATATCGATAGCACCATCCTCTATACCTGAGCCATAGCCATCCATGGCTTAGATACAGAAGATGATACTCAAATCAAGAAGATGACGAGGTAAATGCTGCTCACTAGGTGTTGTTTGATGAGTCTTCAGCTATCTGATGAAGAGTTTGACCGACAGAAGAGAAGACTGGGCGTAATGGGCTGTAACGGATTGAAATATCATGCCCTCTAGCCTTGAAAGGTTATAATCAAAATATTAATTTTGTGGACAAAAATCAGTTGAAAGGGAGTTACGCGATTGCACGGTAGTAAATTATTTTGTCATATAGAGATCTCCAAAAAACCTCAAATTCATGTTTAGATAATGTATGTTTCAACGATTTCAGGCGACATGTATACTTAGAATATGCTGGCACCTACTTATGTTCTCAATAGAAGGGGCTGTCGCGCAGTTCTAGTAAGGCTTTATCGCCCACCTGTGCTTTTATAAAAAAACACAAACCTGCCATTCGCAATTAGGCTCGCTATTGCTAACCATCAGCCAGTAAGAGGCAATACAAGGCGTTGCAGCGTTTGCAGCACGAAACGAGCCTGTTCACACTGTGTGGAGGTGCAAAATATGCAGGGTTCCTCTTTGCTACCGTGAGGGAAAAAACTGTTTTGAACATCATCACAAATATTTATGCATAATAGGTAAAATATGCTTAAAAGGTTTAGTTTTGTACTTTGAGATAATAAAGAAATTTTTCTGGTAAATTTGTGTATTTTATTCACAGTGGTTAGTCCAGTTAACCACCCTGTAATTCAGCCCCTGAAAACTGAATTTCAAAAAAATCAGGTAAAATGTATTATTTTACTTATAAATAACCAATTTAAATAGAAATTATGTTTGTATTACTGTCAACAAAAATCTGTGCCTGAAAGAGTTAAACCGCAGTTTGGAACTAAAAAGCGTATCAAAATCAGAACTAATCTCACAAACAGACAGACAAGGACTTTGTTTTCGACTACATTTATAGTTGTTCAATTTAGGGATTTTCAATCTTACCTTATCTCCGAGGAGGTAGGCAGAGGTAATCCATTTCAGGAAGTATCTTATTCTCAAGCCACTTTTATGCTATCATGTTGTTGCGAGAAATATTTGATAAGTACCTATTTCTTGCCTGGAAGTTACGAAAAATCAGTAAGTGTAATATCTATAATATATAAATCTCTACATAAACCTAGGTACTAAGCAGCGACTGATCAAGAGTTCTGACCTTCCTAGGCTAATTATGAGGACGCGCCCCCGCTAGGTGTGTTTTTCGTTATTGCGAAGCAGATAAAACAAAACTTGAACTAGGCACTCCATTGCCAGCTGACTAACTCCCTCGACCACCAACCGATTCGAGTAACAAGTCAGTGTTTGTTTAACGCCCTCTTTTTAAAATTTCAAAATTATTGATAAAATCAGGGACTCTCAAGCGCATTTACTTTTAGTGTTTTGTCTCGGCCATGTCTCGGCCTAGTTGAAATACGTAGGGTAGAAGCATTGTTGCTAGGCTAGATTAGGGCATGCGAAGACACGATTTCAGCGCACCTAATTAGCCTATGGGTTAATCAGGCCCTGGTACTAAGTTAGCGGAATATTAACCTTTATTGACTTCATCTCGTCATTCGACTGTCCCCGACAGTTCCTGACGATAGGGACTGGCAACTTATTGACGGCAAGTTTTAATCGAAGCGCTATCCTCCCAGATTACGCGGCGAGCTAGCGTTCATAACTTTCGCCAGTCCCTTGGATGTAGAATTACGAAGGTGTATTTATTTACCTTTTAGATAGCTTCACGTTTTTACAGGGGCTGCCTATATCGAATGGAAAGAAAAACTTTATTTTTCTCCTTTTATTTAATTACTAGCGGTTCTGGTCGGTTTCACCGGCGTAGTTCCCGTGGCAATACGGGAATAAAAAATAGTTTATGTTACTCAGGGATATTATATGTAGTTTTCCATTGGTGTAATTTTTTAAAAATCGGTCTAGTAGTTTTTGAGTTTATTCGTAACAATTACTATTTGCTGCCAATTCTGCCAAATTATTTTTGCTTACCTGATGGTTGACTGGTAGAAAATGGCTTTTAGGCATTAATTTCGCCATGTGTACATATTGTTGGTACCTACATGAAGTTAGGTTAAATAAATAACAAAGATACAAATCATTCCTCTCTATGAAATTAGTTTAAAAGTATAGATTAAATGGGATAAACGAGTAGGTACAGTCAAGAGCACGCTAAGCTTGACACTTTGGACTTTGCCCGGCCCTGTATTCTATGGCGCGCAGTATAAACCAGAGCTCAGCTTAAACTGGTAGTGTCAAGCTTGACTTGCTCTTGACTGTACTACGTGACGTGTCGTGACGTGACGACTAGAGTAAGTATAGTGTCCATTGACCTCTGCAAGGCAGAGGAATCACTAATACCTACCTAATACATTGCAGATCTTAGAGAAATCAGTTAACAAGTCTTTAGTCTAATCAATCTGAAAGTGTTCTATATCTATAGAACTCAAGAAACTCAACAACAAATACTTTTGTATTGTTTTTTTTATAATTCAAAGTGATGTGAGTGAACTTTAGTTTATCGTGTACCTTTCAGGATAAAAGTAGCTTATGAAGGTCACTCAAGATGTAAAATATCGTCCTGCCAAATTTCATTAATATCGCTCCAACAGTTTAGCATTGAGAAGGTAAGTAAGTAACAAATCTTTATTGTACACCAATAAAAATACAACAAGTGACAAAATTAAAAAAAAATACAATGGGCGGTCTTATCGCTTTAAGCGATTTCTTCCAGACAACCTTAGGATGGATATGTAACTGAGATAAACAGATGAAGGAAGGTACCTAACAGACAGTGTTTCTTTAACATTTATAACTTTAGTAGGAATGCCTTATCCACGCTTCTCAAATCCCGGACTTACCTGAACAAGTTTCCTACGGGAACTATCGCCAACTCGTGGTGTTAGGCGAAAATGCGGTGGCGCTTCTATCTTAGGTACTAGATGACTCGCTAGTAGCTACCGAACAACACTTTGTAACTTACATTACGGCCACAAAGCGGGTGGCTGGCGACTTGACCTGGCGACACTTTTTACAAGCGAACCTAATTCATTACCTAGTGTGGCTTCTCGCCATCGTGTTTACTTGGATTTAGGCTATTTTTATTGTTTCCTAACCATCTTGACCGATTTATATTCTTGTTGCAACTTCCGCACATCAATTTATTACCAGCTTAAGTGTGTGCAGCTGATTACATTCATACTGACCTTCATACTCCATCCACCCTCATTGAACTCATTAATCAACGGGTCAGTGTGATAGGAAACAGTTGTTCCCGTCCACATGCTATTCGAGTTAATAATCTAAATTTTAATCTAGAAACTTTCAGCTCCGAATCGTTTGAATCTTGAATAACCTGCCATGAAATTCCAATAGTGAGATAAATAACACCTTTTATAATATTCTCTAATTTTGTGTTTTTTTATACTTTAAGGCTATTATTAAAATAAATAAATTGTACGTGTTTTTCAATTAATTAATTTTGTGTGTTTGTGAGTGTGTTTTAATTCTATAGTGCTTTGTGATCTTTCATTTGTGTAGTTACAGTCAAGAGCACGTGGAGCTTGACACATTGGACTTTGTAACGTTCTTATTACAATCGCCTTAGAGGTCAGACTCACTACAAGTGTAAAGCTTCATGTGCTCTTCATTGTACCGTACCATAGGAGACGGGAGAGCAAGTCAGCCCTCCTTATCTCGCCTCTCCTCTATCTCTTGTCCCCTCTGTCGACGTCTGTCGCCTAAGGCGCGCTACAGCGCTAACACTCAAGCTACACTCTGCAGATTTGCACTAGTTGTATATTCCTAAACTTAAACGTGACACCCATATGACCCATAGTCAGACTCACCTTTCCTCTGTCTTGATTCCCCTCCCCACGCACGTCTGTCACCACCTAAGGCTCCGACTGCTAAGTCTGGCCGTGTTCATACATCATTTATAGACGCGGACGCTTCGATAAGAGTCGGCAACCCGCCTTATACCCGTTTTTGTGGCCGGACATTTAGGAAGTCAGCCAGTGGGATGAAAATGTAGGTGTCGAACTGTCTAGATAGGATAGACTCTACACCTAAAGTAGAATACGTAGGTCGTTACTATCTAGACTTCCCTATCAATATACAGTATATGTTATGGACAAATGATAAGTCCGGGCACTATTAATAATTGCCGGTCTGTATTGATAATGCCCGACTCAATTGGACAATGTGGATAAAACAGCACCATTAATCACTTTTCCCGGCCATTATGAATAATGCCAACCCTATCTTGGGAAAAGTAATAAAGTAGGTAAACTGCACTGTTTTTGTTTATTATATGAAACTAGCGACCCGCCCCGGCTTCGCCCGGGTGCAATGCTTATAAGATTTTCCTGAATTTTCTTTGCTATAAACCTCACGGAGCCCGAGATCTTTCCAACGAATGCAAAACCATGGAAATCGGTTCATCAGTTCTGGAGTTAAATCGTCAGGAAGGAAAACCGGACTTATTTTTATATAGTAGATTAAACTTACAAAATTTTCATAAAAACTCAACAAAAAATAAACTATTGAACATAGTTGTTAAAAAATAAACAGTTAAAAATGTAATAACATAATAGTTACCTACTTTTATTTTGATAAAAATATTACTTAAGAACAAAATTTTAAAAATTAGTAAACTGTGAAAAATCAACAAAAATATCTAATAATTAAGGACTATGTAAGAAAGTTATTAGGTTTAGAATTATTTATTCTTGCAAGATGAGCTTTTGTGACATTTGGAATTGCAAACAATGTTTGATTTCTTGCATTTACAACGTTTTGAATTGCAGTCACCACTACAGTTACAATAATGGAAGCCTTGTCTATCAAAATGAGAGTCTCTTCGAGCACATTCTCGAAGAGTAATATCAACTTTTGGAACAGCGACGATCGAAATGAACTTTTGTTTACACACAGTAAACTCATTCAAACCGGCTACAAGTTGGGAATTATTCATACTGCCCGGTCCAAGTGATAAATTCAAGCTATCCCAAACACTGACTTATTACATGGACAACGGGCCGTCGGGCATTATTAATAATGGCCGATCAAAGTGACCAATTAATCACTTTGCACATCACTCTTGGGCATTATCAATAATGGCCGGTCCTTATTAATAATGCCCAGTTAATCACGTTGCCCGTAACATATATAAAACTAACTCTCTGTCCGTTACATTTTGACGGCTTACCCGCTGAATCGATCTTGAGAAAATGTTGTCAGGGAGACCACATCTATACCTTCTATTATAGGTATTTGCAAAAGCAACTCTTTCTCTCTGTTTCTTGCAGAAACAAACTGCTGAACCGATCCTGGTAAAACTTGGCAGGGACATAGGTTGAGCATTTTTGCTCTTTTAAATAGTGGAACTCTAGGTCTATGTAATAATACCAATATTGTTACTATTAGTGTTTAAGACTGTATGTTTCCCAAATAAAAAAAAAAAAACTTGCAAGGCTAAGTACTTAATATTTCGGTACGCAGACAAAGACGCAGCAAAAGCTAGAAAAGAATTAGGTTTATCATAAAGCTATTATCCCTCTTCGCTTGACCTTTTGAAACAGATTATAGTACAGTGAATAGAGACCAAATAAGGGGGGTTACCTTACAAACGGTCCGGTAGTTCTAAATTTTTTACATGTTGTCTAGGATGGTTGTTAAGTGTTTAAAATGCAAAATGCACAATTCCCCCCCCTCCGCGCCCTCCGCCATCTTGAAAAAACCGAAAAAAATCGGCACTTTTTTTAGATTTTCACTTATATCTTTGTTTCGGTGCATTTTGCATTTTAAACACTTAACAACCATCCTAGACAACATGTAAAAAATTTAGAACTACCGGACCGTTTGTAAGGTATAAGCTCTCTATTCACTGGGTTATTAGTTCTGAAGAAAGAATTAAGTTATGAATGAGTGGGTGTTGTAAAAGGTAATCCCTTTTGACCTGAGCCCATCACTTTGGGTCACGGGTTAAGTTAACGGTTGACCACAAGTTCATTGAATATGTGTAATGATGGGCAATGTGTGTAACACTAGCCTTTACCCGCGACTTTTGCACTCGTTCCGGCCTAAAAATAGCCTATGTGCTATTCTGACATATAAGCTAAGTATATTAGAGGGAAATTATATCAAAATCCGTTCAGTATTTTTTGCGTGCAAGAGTAACAAACATCCATCCATCCTTGCAAACTTTCTAGTTATTAGTTTGATTTACTGCGCCGAATCCAAATTATGAAGGATAATAAAGAAATAATTTATCTGTGGAGTTCGGTTGTGGTATTGTCTACGTAGACCATAGACCTAGTATAACTTATTTACCTTTTTTTTATTATATAGGGGGCAAACGGCAGACGGCTCATGATGGTAAGTAACTACCGGTCGCCGATGGACACCTGCAACTTTCGAGTCACAAGTGCGTTGCCGACCTTTGAGGTGGGAGTACTATTTTCTTGATTTTTTTATGTTATGTATGACTACTTATTCTTCTAACATTTAATTAATCCCTTAGCATTTATATACTTACTAACAGCACCCCGCGGTTTTACCCGCGTCAGTACCGTTCCCGTGGGAAAATTATAGCCTATTAAAAAGTAGCGTATGTCCTTTCTCAGGCTTCAGACCATCTCTGTGCCAAATTTCATTTAAATTCAGTAGTTTAGGGCTGATTGCGTAACACACATACAGACAGAGTTATTTTTGCTTATAATATTAATCTTATTAAATATTATATTAAGGAATTAAGGATACTAAAGATTAAGGATTTGAGTCAACCCTCGGTGATAAAAGGCATGAAATTATATTTATTTATTTATTTATTATAAAATCGACGGTTAAAAAAGGAATGTTTGCTCTGGCGATTGGTGGAAAAGTGGGTACTCTTAAAAATGGAATACTACTGCCAAACTCCTCGGAGATAAGGCGTGAATAGGTATATCTACCTATATTTTATTTACTTTAATTCAAAACAATACCACTCTTCGATTCATTATACCCATGGAACACTACTGTCAATTCCCACGGTTATAAAGCGTGAGTATATTTACTTTTGTTTGATTCAAAACAGTATATCACTGTTCGATTCATTATACCGAACTCATAGATATTAATTGTGTCTGAGAGCCTGTTACATGAAAATCCATCAGAAGTAAGTCAAACTCAATTATTGGGAATTGGGTAGTAGTTTAACAAGTTTTGGAAGCCTCTTCAAAGCTTCTGGCAAGGTTTTATTCATCAGAAACCATGGCATCTTGGCTCCAGTCACTTTAAATTTAAAGTGTTCAGTTTTCCTTACAGCACTGGGGGCCAATTCCACTAAATGTCAACGGTCGTTCCACTAAATGTCAACGGTCATTGTTGGATGACAATGACATGTCAATGGTCAGTCAATGGTGTTATTTGCTCTGAAAAGTGCCAAATAACACCATTGACTGACCATTGACTGACCATTAACTGAACATTGACATCCAACTATAACCGTTGACATTTAGTGGAATTGGCCCCCTGGTTTCTATAAGATCTTTCATTCGTTCGACGCTACTTCATTAAATACTGTTTGCTTTTCTAATACTTCGGGTTCGTAGAATGTTTTCCTTTTAAGCTTATTTATAGACAAGACTCTTCTGTAATGGGTCCTATCTTTGATGTGATTTCGCCCAAAAGAAAATGTTCAAAGATCTCAATTGTACTGTTAGTATAGTATTAGCTGTGTTAGTAATCTGCTGGAAAAATATATACTTAAGTAGGTATATAAAATCGTGACAAAATATTTTGGGAGACTTTTCATAATTGTGCGCGCGCTTTCCGAGCGCTGGGACTCGTCGCTGTGGTCGCACTGGATGCATCTCCACACGGCCGGGCGCTGCGAGCTCCAGCAATGTGTGATTTTGTAATGTATACAATTTAATATTTACTAACACTAGAGTAAGTTTGTATGTTACTAACAAATATGGATTGTCATGATCTGAAATAAAAGTTATTATTATTATTATGTTTCTTATTTTCACATAAAGTAGTAGGTACCTACTGCTTAGTTTGTTTTTTAACAGACTTCAAATAACATCAACTCTAAAAAGTAAAAAACAGACTTCAACGAATTATACTAAAAAAATACAGTCGAATTGAGAACCTCTCCTTTTTTGAAGTCGGTAAAAAAAAGAGTTGTCGAAATCGGTTGGCGTGATATTGAGTTATTCATCCATTTGTGCCACACATACTTAATGCAAATTTAAGACTTAAATGGTTTTCTCATGGATGACATTGTCAGAACTTGACCAAATTAAAATGCGGGAAACACTAGCTTTCAAATAAAAAATAAATCATCTAAATCGGTTCACCCAGTCGAAAGTTTTGAGCTAACAAACATAAACAAAAACATCTGTGTTGAATTGAGAACCTTTTCCTATTTTTAAAGTCGGTTAAAAAGGAGGAGATTATTAATTCGATTGTATGTTTTTTTTTGCCTAGTTTGAGACTAAATAACCGTGTGTGTATCAGTTCCACAATTTATCATTATTGATGTCAAACGACTAAATAAAATGGCACCAGCAGTTTTACCATGTTCTATAGTTGCTACTTCTTGAAGGATTTTCCAGCGCATGTAAATGTAATGTTGCAAAATTAATTTATATCTGAGACAGATGTTGTCGGGTGTCGCGTGAAAGTCGTATGTAGGTCGCATTCGCTCTACGTCGGCTTTCTGCATAATTGATGTCACTGCACCATATGCAAATCCAAATTCGTTTTGGCACCTTGCATTTTTAAACATTGCTGGGTTAATACAGCTCAAATTCTCAGATTACTTTTTTGGGGCCCGCACCCAAAAGGTGGCAACGGGACCCTATTACTAAGCCACCGTCGCTCGGTCTGTGGCGTAAAATTTATCAACCCTAAACAGTTGAAATTTTCCACAGAAATGTTATTTCTATTGCCGCTATAACGACGATAGATAGATAAGTAGATAGATAAATCATTTTATTGCAACACAATACACACACACATTAAAATAAGAGAAAAAAAAAAGATTAACACATATTAAAACAAAAACACTATAATCAACTAAATAACAAAATAGGTACCTACTTACTAACTAACGACGAGTAAGTAATGAAAATAAAAAAAAGTTTAAAAAAGGGAGACGTGTTGTTTTTATACGGTGGTACAACAACCTTTGTGTGCTTAATCCCCCAATAATAATAACGTATTTACACATTTTCAGTTTCACAGGCTTTGATGCAACTGATCTGTAGTATAGGTACCAAAAATTGCTCTCAAACTGGATTCTTCAAAGAACTTCACAAGAAATCCGCCTTCGCGTTAATCAAGACCGCATTAAGCTGATACAAAAACCCCTTTCTGAAACAAGTGCAACTCAACAAAACTAATTTATATTTTCCTGTGTTTGCAGACTTCATTCCACAGTTTTAATCTGTGGTTTAAACTTTGTTCTCTTCGTGCTCAGCGAGGGCAGGGATGTACTCAGGTGGGATGAGAGTATTTTCGAGTCTTATGCACATTGACTGACAGTGCGGCACCATAAAGAAATTCTCATGCACTAACAACGTAATGCGATACACACATAGGTACTTTTGACAGCGCGGATAGACATCTTGTCAAAAGAGCTGAAGATCCTGTTAAAAATTTAATTTTAGTATTAAACTTTTATTTCATCTACACTATTAATTATTATTATTAATATAATGAAGAGGCAAGATTTGCATTTTTGTATGATTGTAAAGAATAAGCTGAAACTACTGGAGCGATTTCAAAAATTCTTTCACCAGTAGGATGCTACAATACCCCGAGTACCTAACATAGACTGTACTTTATCCCCATATTCGCGGCTAAACAGCTAGTGATGATTAATATATTCCTTTAACGTTCACTTATCTAACCTACTTAATTCGTAATTAAGAGCAGTGATAGCCCGAACGGTTAAAGAGCCGGCCGAAAATCAGTGAGGCTCGGGTTCGAATCCTGGCATATGTACCTACCAATGAGTTTTTCAAAAACTTACGTACATATATATCACTAGCTCGACGGTGAAGGAAAACATCGTGAGGAAACCCGCAGATCTCAGAATTAATTCTGAGACATGTGTAAAACAGACCCGGTCCGGCGATGGGCTCACCACCTATCACGTTTAGGGGTACAATATTATCTCGTGAAATGTGGGTATATCCAGTAATGGAATAACTCTGCATACCCCCTCGGGGATAAAAGGCGTGAGATTATATTATTATATATAATTCGTAAATACTTGATTATTTATTGTTTTCGTAGGCTTTGAGGAAGGTAAGAAAAGGAGGGGGCGGCAAATACTGAAATTGCCTACACTTATAAAGCTACAAATCTGGCTCTGCTACTGTCCCCCGCGCCAATCTGTGATCTCCTGAAACCGGCCCTGGCACACTGTTACTGCGTAGGTGCAAAAATAACATCAGTAACTTGATTTCAGTGCAGAAAGCGTGCACTATTACACTGAGTGTTGCGGAAGGAAGCAAATAGGTACTTCCTCGTTTGTTAAGAATTGTTTTTCAAGATATTCTGGTAGTCGTCTAAGTATTTTACACGGAGATGCTAAATGAGGAACAGGACTTGATAATTAAAAAGCTTTTGTTATTATTGGATAGTATAATAACAAAATCATTATACTTATATACCCGCAGGTCCCAGAATTAATTCTGAGACATGTCTAAAAGACCCGGTCCGGCGATGGGCTATCCTATCACGTTTAGGGGTCTAAACAATATCTCGTGAAAAGTGGGTATATCCAGAACTGGAATACCTACCTCTGCCTACCCCCTCCAGGATAAAAGGCGTGAGTTTTTTTTATTATTTTATATGTAAAAAGTGTAAACGAGCACATGAGTCACTTATGGTAAATTGACATATTATGCAACATTTGAGGAGTCACCAATGCGTTACCGCCCCGGTGAAATGCCATTTGAAGCATCACGTCATATTGCAAAACACTCGCCACGGATTGGGTTTACCGGTGTAGATCATTTTTGTATCATTACTTTTACATATAAACGATATGAAAATTTAATTTTTATCTCTCCAGGCGGAAAGCGGCAAATTTCGGCCAGCTGGGCTCAACAAAGTTGACGCTTTCCGTCTCCGTCGATAAGAAAAAAAGTGTACACACCTCGGGAAGTAGGTACCTAAATAAGAAAGCCGCAGATCATATTGCAGGCCTCGGCTTCTCCTCGGTCGACAATTACATGTGATACGAGACATTTCTTATTTTACTTCCCTAGAGTGTAGGTAATATACTATTTATTGTCATGTTATTGTCCCACCTTTAAAAAAATCTGACTTTGTGTAGCTGACATCAAGGAGTTTAGACTGGCTGAAAAATTTTGATTAAGCTTTGTAGCGAACGCAGGACTATTTTGCATAATAATAATAAAATAATAGACCGTAAGATAATAATAATAATTTGTGTATTAAAAACTCACTGGCTGAGTCTCGCCTTGCTTGGCCGGTTTTCTAAAATAAACGAGATTGATGGACCTAGTTAGTTTTTGTCCTGCTCCAGTTTTTAATGTATCTCCAACCCTCAAAGTTGTAGATTCAACCCCAGTCTGTCAAGAAACTTTGAGCGATTGACCAAGTTATACTTTCACTAAGAAAACTACTCTCAATGCTAGTCTCGAGTCTCGCGACGTAGAATACTCGTATACCTGAGTATATGCTGTATACTGTTACAGTATTATGTATAGGTTATAAGGCGTATACAGTATACGCCTTATAACCTAAATAAAATTGGGTCATCATTATTACTTTAGTATGGAATTATAGTAATTTTTTAAACGGTAACTTGGGTTTTTTGCACACACTGTCCTTTCGTGTCTGTTACAACTCCAAATCTTAGCAACTACATCTACAACCACTGACTCGAGGAAATTATTTTTCCTTTAGTGGCAACAGACCAAAACGAGTTGCCGAAATTTTGATTAGGGTTTACTAAGTATTAAGTAGCGGTAGGTAAATATGAAAGAGCTTGGGTTTGCACATTACAATAGGTATATATTTACGTTTCCTTTTATTCTTTATAGTAAGTACCTAAACAAGAACCAACTCTGTCATCATCAACCCGTAACAGCCCACTGCGGAGCTAAGGGTCTTTCCTTACACATGAGGAAGAACTCTTTATCTACTGTAACCCTATAAAATAGATATTATGTGATTTACCTAAGCAGTTTGCAAAGTGAAAGATCCGAAATAATTGGGGATGATAGAGGTTTACGAGTATGTGAACTGATTAGAAAAGTTCGATATTTCTTACTTGTAAGTTCTTACTTGTATAAGTAGGTATGTAGTTTTTTAGAAATCAGTAAAATTCTTTTGCAAACAAACAAACAGTCAAGAAAATAAAAACACATTTTACTGCGCATTGATATTACACCAGAGATATCTAAATTAATTAAAGAAGTTTGTACCTTTACTCTAATAAAGAGGTAAGGGTGTTCCAAGTTTTTATGTGGGTAAGTAGGTTTGTATTGTAAGAGGTATATCTTTGGAACTAATAAAAAAACAAGGCATGTAGGTACACGATTCCCCAGTAACATAGTCTACTTGTTTTATTGATGTGCATGACAGTATGAGTGTTATAAAATAAAAAATAAAATGTTTATTTTCTAAAAAAAATGTTGTGTATGTATGGTACCAAAGAGCAATATATTATGAGTAAGTGTGTATAAGTTCATTTTATGCAGTCATAAAAAGCGAACGTCCTAATGTTTCAAGGGATTTTATTTATTAAAGCCTGAAGATACGGACTGGGGTCTCAATAAACCGCTCATGCTTCATCCTACATAATATAATGTCCCTCCGAAATTCAATCACGACACAGCCGCACTATAAAAGTATTGGGTAATAAATACATTTTCCCGCCATTTTACTGCCGCCATAATGAAATGGCGCGGCGTGTATTGCCACTAATATTGTCCATTTGCCGGCCCGTATTATTTTTGTGTTAGCTTATTTGGATTTTTATTGCCGTTTTCGCTGTGGCCTTGCTTGGATTGATTACGGTTCCTTTTTGTTTAATACAGTCTGTAAAAACTTACTAGTAAGTATGTCAGGCACACATTCCACCGCTACCAATGTTATGAAAGCGAAAGTAACTCAGTTGGCACCGTTTTCATTACTAAATTGCTGAAACGATCTGGAATGAATGATGTCACACACATTACATAGGTACCTGGCAAGTAAAATTGTCTGTGACTTTACGTGTGAATATTTTTGAATTTCGAGCGGTTACACTTTGGAACGAACATCGTGATGAAAATTAAATACTTAGTTTGTCATGATTCGATTCAGAGTGAGGGCAAGTACCTACCGATTTTCATAAACTTACGTACTTACATGTTTATCACTAGATCGACGAAAGAAAAACATCTTTCGACGACAAAAAACATTGTAAGAAAACAAGTTGTAGAATTGGTTCTGAGCCATGTGTAACAGGACCTCGGTCTGGCGCTAGCCTCACTCATGTACCTAAGTCTGAAAAATAAGCAAAAAGTGAATAGGTACTTTCTCTAAACGTTTTTGCCATTCTTCTCGGCGATAAGGCGAGCATACAATACGTATAAATGTTTAATTTGTTTAGTGACTCGATTAAATACCTCTGATTTAAATCTAGGTAAGTACATACTTAGTTATAAAAAACATAAAAAAATATATCGCATCTTATATCCCCGAGGGGGTATGCAGAGGTATTCCATTTCTGGATATATACCCACTTTTCACGATACATTCTTAAATTAGATATAATTAAATCTATACTTTTATACTAGACTTACTATTATACATATAATAGTATATATAATTTATATATTATATTATTTATAATATATATATATATATATATTATATATATATTATAATATATAATCTATACTAATATTATAAAAAGGAAATATTTGTATTTTTGTGTGTTTGTTACGAATAAACTCAAAAACTACTGGACCGATTTTAAAAATTCTTTCACGATTGAAAAGCTAGAAGATCCTTGAGTAACATGGGCTACTCAGGGCTAGGTATTCAAGCTTTCCATTTGTGAAAGAATTTAAAAAATCGGTCGAGTAGATAGTTTTTGAGTTTATTCGTAACAAAGATACAAACATACAAAAATAGAAATCTTTTATCTTTATAATATTAGTATAAGTATAAATATAGATTATAATACAAATTAGAGATAAATAATAAGAAAAAAAGGTGTTGTAATGCAACATTCGCGTCAAATTTACGAAATCAATTTGCCGATTTGATTACACTCGCTCGCGTAATAACGGGCGGGCGAAGCCTTGTTATGTAGGCTTTCGGCATCGGGGATAATGAAGTGAGTGATGAAAATTGCCTTTTACGGCTTTCCCTGTCACGTGTTCTTTTAAACCTAAACAGTCAAGTCAAAATTAGCTTTGCTAATAGAAGGGAAATTTGCTTTTTGCCCTCCTCTTTTCCGCGTTCACAGATAGTAGGTATTATATGTCTTAGTCCAGGTTATAAATAAACTATTTGTATTCAGTCGTGTTTGCGTGTTTAAGTAACAAACATACACATTTATAGTATTAGTAGGATATGAACAGGTTGATACATGAAGACTGAAGATAAAGGCGAGTGATTTTTGAAAAAAATCAAAAATCTTTCCTCTTCATAATACTCATCGTACTTAGGTAGTGATATAAACAAACAAATGACTTTCTTATGATTGCCTTTTTCAATGCTACGAGATAACGCTTCATTTCCATAATAATAGTTTATTATAAAAGAAGCTATTAGATTTGACATAAATCAATATTGCAACAAGCTTACTTTATAAGGATGTCGTTGCAGGCAGGAAGTAAGATTAAAATAGCATGCAGGAAGTAAGACTAAAACAAGACTATGGACTCGATTCTGCATTATAGCGACTAAACTTATTTTAGTTTAGTCCTGTCATTTTCTTTTTCCTACAAAAGAAAAGAGACGAGAGATATTAAGTCCTGTCAAATTAAAATTAGGGCTGTCAACTAAGGTGTGTTTAGCAATTTTAGCGACAATGTAAAAAGGTGATTTATAAAAGTGACAGATAAGCACGTTCATAGGGTTCGAGTTAGTTGGTTTTTACATGTTTAACATTACTCTTCAATCTATGGTTTGTTTCTGTCCTTTTTCTTTCGTATTCATGTAGGAGGATAGTTAGCCTCCTTACTACTTAAAATTAGGAATTTTAGCTGGTCTGCAGAATCGAGTCCTAATATCTGTGAATGCAAAGCAATGACGTTAAAATATTTTTCTATGCAAAGTAATTCCGACGTCTAGGTACTCTCTGCGGTACTTCGCTCCCTGTGACTTCATACATAGTTATTAATTTATTATAGAAGTTGGACACTCACATACTTAATGTGCTTGGCGTGGCGCTGACGTGCGTTAAAAAGTTTAGTAAGTACCTAGTTCTCAAGTTATGGCGTGACCAAGGGAAGTAGGGGTTCATTTTTATATACAAACCAACTGAGGCAGATGCTCAAAATATGGCAATATCAATTTCAGGTAAGTTCCCGAGTCTGTCATCAGGAAATGTATAATTTGGAGCAGCCTAAATTATATTTTATTTCACGATAATGAAACTTGAAACTCGACGAAAAAGGGCCCTGCGGTCTTTCCAACATCCCTTAAGACAAGCTTAAAACAGTACCTATTGTTTTATTTTTGCTATCATCGTACTATGGAGTCTATACAATATGTAACAGAACGCGGACCAGAATAATAAAGATACAACCATTCTTTCAAATTAAATCAAATCAAATGTTTTTATTCAATGTAGGTAGGGGCTTATATGTTCACTTATTGAAATTCATTGCGATTCGACCGCTTCAGTGTGTATGTATAGTTGAGAAGAAGAAGAAAAAAATATTTTAAGTACTTACATCATTATGCAGGAATAAAACAATATTGTTTTAAGAGCCCTGATTAAGGTTGTTAAAAGATTGAAACAAAAAGTTTATGAACTTCGATAGTCTTTTAAAACATGGTGGTAGACCTGGACAGTACGCGTTGTAACTAGATATAATACTACGCGTACTCTTCACGTGTATTTGCCGTATAATACCGGACGGTCTTTATAACGCCCAATACAACGGCGGGTACCAAGTTTTACGGGCGTGTTAATGAAAAAGGGCGCGACTACGTCCAATGTCATTCAATATGCCGTCAATTGCCTTGAGAACAAGAGTGGATTGATTAGATCATCGTCGTTTTTGTTGTGCTGTCCTCTGGGTGGGGGGAGGCATGTCGAAGGAGGGCTGAGGTTAGAAAAAAATCTAATCTCTCTTGAAAAGTCTGTATTGAAAGATAAACTTTTTTTAAACGAGTTTTGAAGGAGTTGGATGTAGCGCTTATGATATTGGGAGTTTCTAAAAAATAATTTAAGTTGTGGTTTTAAGCTTTTTGCGGACGTTTTTGTTTTGAATAGCCTATTTATAATTTACTAGCTTTATCTGCAACTTTGTCCCAGTATTGACCTTGTAAAAAACAGACAGGCAAATTGATTTGGCTTCTTTGCTGTTATAAAGACCCCTGATATAGGTTTTCTCAAATAGTTCCTATATATGTTACAATTTTATGAAAATAGGTATATTGACATGTGTGTAAATTTGACTATCCATAAGTTAGTTGTTAAACTAGTCTCTTAGTGGGTTTCGTACCACCAAAAACGTTGACTGAGAGACCACAATTTAATTTTCAAGGTTTTTTATTATTTGTAGAGACTAATCATCTATACTAATATTATAAAGCTGAAGAGTTTGTTTGTTTGTTTGAACGCGCTAATCTCCGAAACTACTGGTTCGATTTGAATAATTCTTTTTGTGTTGGATAGTCCAGTTATCGAGGAAGGCTATAGGCTATATAACATCACGCTACGACCAATAGGAGCAAAAATATATTGTGGTAAATGTGTAAAAAACGGGGGAAATTATTTCATCTTACGGGAACTACGCGGGTGAAACCGCGCAGAACCGCTAGTCTGTAATAAAGAATTCCAAGAATGCGGGTCCAAAACCCTAAAAAGTTGGCCAAAAAATTTAAAGAAAGGTCAGATGAAAGCCGGAATATTTTCATAATTACAGCGAAACTGAAAGTAGCCTGTATTTGAAAAGTTTTAACGAGACCGCTCTGTCGTAGACGACTTTTTATTCCCGTGTTTATTATAGAGTTGCACCCAATTTACAAAACGCTGTATTTTCTACGTTGTCCCTTAAATTAACTATTCCTTTTATCCCCTGGAGATAAGGTTGAAAATGGTCTCAGTTTTCATTTTGTAATAGCAAAGCAACTTGCAGATTTTCTCCAACTTTTCACAACGAGTCTGTACATTATCTTTATTAAAAAACTGATAGCTTGGAAAATTTATAGTGATACAGTAAAATACTGAGGTAGTTTTCTAAATTACTTTATGTGGAAAAATGGTTGTGTAACTTGTTTGTTACAATAACGATTTATGGATTTTATTTAAAACTAGTTGTTCCGCGGGACTTCACCCGCGTAAGTCTCGTTCCCGTGGAATGTTTATAGTCCATGTTACTCCCAGAAAAGCAAGTTTCGAACTGGTAAACGAATTTAAAAAATCGGTCTAGTTGTTTCGGAGCCTAGTCAATACAAGCAAACCAACGAAACTTCAAATCTTTTTAGGGTTCCGTACCCAAAGGGTAAAACCTATAAGGAACTATGACTCCGCTGTCTGTCACTCTGTATCTCATGAACAGTGATAGTTAGACAGTTGAAATTTTCACAGATAATGTAGGTAGGTACCCATCGTGCGCGAGTCCGACTCGCACTTGGCCGGTTTTTATCTATAAGTATTATTTTATCCCATTCTATGTCCTACGAATATTAGAAACGCGAAAGTTTGTGTACATGGATGAATAGATGTTTGTTTAACAAACGCAAAAACTACTGAACTGATTTTGATGAAATCATACAGTAGTATAGGTTATACATCTAAGCACCTTATAGGCATCGTTTTATTTTGGAACGGGAACGAAGTCGTGGGAAAAATTAGTTTAATATATATTTTACACAAATTAATGTATACTATTCTAACTTTAATTACATACTTATATTAAGACACGAAACAAGAACCATGTTCAGATGTTAAAGTCATACGTTGTTCCACAGTCTGTCTCCGAAAGCGACTTCAGTAAAATATTTTCGTACCTTTATCAAAAACAATGAAGAGAAACTCAGGTGAAACAAACATAAATCATATACTTGGTGATTGTAAAGTTAGTCAACTCCCAAGAACTTCGCAATTTGTACGTTTACCGCCAACTCCAACCATTCTATATAGGTAAAAATAAAGGGCATTGCCTAAATATCCATGAGGTCGTCGGCACAGGTACTCCATTCCTGCGGGCGTATTCACGGATATTCGACATTCTATATTCGACTCGGAATCGGAAAATCTGTCGAAAGGTTTCGAGATTAGCTATTTACAGATGTCATGTTTGACATAAGGATTTGACAGATTTTCCGATTCCGAGTCGTATATCGAATATCGAATCTCCGTGAATACGCCCGCTTCACATACCCAATTTTTACCAGTATATGTTTTTAAAACGTGACTGGTGGCGCTGTTACACATGCCTCAGAATCAGTTCCTCTGGGTTTCCTCACTATGTTTCCTTCGCCAACGGACATATTCATGCACACAAATGGCCCCGAGCAGGAATCGAATCCGCTACCACAAACTATTAGAACTACTAATTAGAATATTATGTTTGTATTTTCTTTTATTTTATCTTTAATTTTGGGTACAGATAAAATTTTGTATGGCTATAGAGCGGAGTATTCTAACACAAGCTACTACTTATATGCTTTTAATACAGTTAAAACTTTTGTACTTAAGTTATGTACCTATGTGACATACAGGTTTATTAATAATCTTATTTCCTGTGCCATAAGAATCACATTTGCTTTTAATTAATATTAGATTTAGAGATAGAATAATAGAAAAAGAAATAAGTAATTGGTTTTTGCAATGTTTGTGTTAATTGTTAAATTAATTAAGTTATATATAATCTTATTAGTTTATTATTATTTTTTTAAAGAGCTACCCACTACTTTAATTTTGTTATTTTATACCACCACCTTAAAATGATGCGTGGGATGTGACCCATTTGCTATTTGCCGGATATTCGCTCCGATATTGTTGAATAACTTTTTGATTGTTTCTGCTTAAAATATGTATTTTGTTCAGGTTTTGTTGCCGAAGCAATTTCTGAGAAGTAACATTTTCTTTGATCGGAACCGTTGTCAATATTTAAGATCATAAACACGAGTTTCGAATTACTTTGAGTGAATGTTTAGTTAGCTCCGTAAACGAACGCTGGAAATCCGTAGAGATTGCTTTTTGAAACTTTTGTAAATCCATCCTGCTATTTTGCTAACATTATAAATGCGATAATGCGTGCCTGATGTTTGTCTTTATTTCACGTAGGAACTGGGTAGTGGAGTAAATTCTAATAGGGATAATTTTGATTAATTTAGTATATTTTTACAAGCTTTTATTTAACAATTGAGCTGACATTTTGTATACACGTTTAGGTTGGATGACAATGCCAGTTAGCTGTGTGACGTCATTCTAAATCCAACATGGCGGATCACCCAAAATTCATAGAATTTGGGCAATTTGAAGAGAAGACATTCACAAAATTTTAAAATGAGATAAGTCATGATTTACCATACAATTACTAGCCCTGTGTAGATTATTTTTTCTGTAGATATATACCTAAAATATCCAATTCAAAATCACTATTCAAAAACTATCTCTGAACTTATTTCTGTAAAAGCAATATTACTCTCATGTCCCTAGCGTATTTTCTGCAGAGTTTAGACGTACTTTTTGTTCTGCGAAGTGTATTATGTATGGAAATGGGCCATGGACTAATATAATGCAAAGAGGACTAACAACCGCCTCTTTACACTGCGTGTTCCAGTATTTAGTACCAGCGCGTTAGATGCAGCTTACTTCATAGCCAACTAATAACATGTTTGTTGTTTGTGGTTGAATATTAGAATACTATTCACAAACTAGTAAAAATAATTATTTAAAAATAAATACAAAATGTTATAAAGGTATAAAACATTACAGGAACATTGTGAGACCGCCCACTGTAGGTACTTTAATTGCTTATTATATTGTTTTTGGTGTGCAATAAAGAGTTGTTGTATTGTATGAGTCTATATGATATACAACCAAAGAACTTCTGACATCACAATGTGAAAATATAGAACTAATAAGGCTAGGATATTTTTATTAGAATATTTATACCTACTTACAACAAAAATATTCTTTCACTTGGAATAATGCCTGGTAACAATTCCTCTCTAGATAGCTACGTTGACCCTGTCACAGATACCTGCAAGCCTGGACCATGTGCTCAAAGGTCTTCATAAGCTGTTGAACCTCTGGATTACATGGTCCCATGGTCTCTGACATGTAGCCCTCGAAGTCAAAGTCAAAAGTCAAAATCTGTTTTTATTTATGTTATTAGTTATTTTAGGTATAAAAAGTACACTCAGAATGATCAATAGTCTAATAACAAGGCACTCTAAACTCGTCCATGAAGATTGGCTAAGTAAACAGCTGCCCATCTCCACCGACGAGTTGCTGGTTCCAAATGCAGTAGGTACCCCGAGAAGAAGTAGCAAGAAACTCAAGGGCAGCTCTTTTCATCAATAGAGGTCAATATAATTTAATTAATAATAATTTTGGGTACAGATAAAATTTTGTATGGCTATAGAGCGGAGTATTCTAACACAAGCTACTACTTATATGCTTTTAATACAGTTAAAACTTTTGTACTTAAGTTATGTACCTATGTGACATACAGGTTTATTAATAATCTTATTTCCTGTGCCATAAGAATCACATTTGCTTTTAATTAATATTAGATTTAGAGATAGAATAATAGAAAAAGAAATAAGTAATTGGTTTTTGCAATGTTTGTGTTAATTGTTAAATTAATTAAGTTATATATAATCTTATTAGTTTATTATTATTTTTTTAAAGAGCTACCCACTACTTTAATTTTGTTATTTTATACCACCACCTTAAAATGATGCGTGGGATGTGACCCATTTGCTATTTGCCGGATATTCGCTCCGATATTGTTGAATAACTTTTTGATTGTTTCTGCTTAAAATATGTATTTTGTTCAGGTTTTGTTGCCGAAGCAATTTCTGAGAAGTAACATTTTCTTTGATCGGAACCGTTGTCAATATTTAAGATCATAAACACGAGTTTCGAATTACTTTGAGTGAATGTTTAGTTAGCTCCGTAAACGAACGCTGGAAATCCGTAGAGATTGCTTTTTGAAACTTTTGTAAATCCATCCTGCTATTTTGCTAACATTATAAATGCGATAATGCGTGCCTGATGTTTGTCTTTATTTCACGTAGGAACTGGGTAGTGGAGTAAATTCTAATAGGGATAATTTTGATTAATTTAGTATATTTTTACAAGCTTTTATTTAACAATTGAGCTGACATTTTGTATACACGTTTAGGTTGGATGACAATGCCAGTTAGCTGTGTGACGTCATTCTAAATCCAACATGGCGGATCACCCAAAATTCATAGAATTTGGGCAATTTGAAGAGAAGACATTCACAAAATTTTAAAATGAGATAAGTCATGATTTACCATACAATTACTAGCCCTGTGTAGATTATTTTTTCTGTAGATATATACCTAAAATATCCAATTCAAAATCACTATTCAAAAACTATCTCTGAACTTATTTCTGTAAAAGCAATATTACTCTCATGTCCCTAGCGTATTTTCTGCAGAGTTTAGACGTACTTTTTGTTCTGCGAAGTGTATTATGTATGGAAATGGGCCATGGACTAATATAATGCAAAGAGGACTAACAACCGCCTCTTTACACTGCGTGTTCCAGTATTTAGTACCAGCGCGTTAGATGCAGCTTACTTCATAGCCAACTAATAACATGTTTGTTGTTTGTGGTTGAATATTAGAATACTATTCACAAACTAGTAAAAATAATTATTTAAAAATAAATACAAAATGTTATAAAGGTATAAAACATTACAGGAACATTGTGAGACCGCCCACTGTAGGTACTTTAATTGCTTATTATATTGTTTTTGGTGTGCAATAAAGAGTTGTTGTATTGTATGAGTCTATATGATATACAACCAAAGAACTTCTGACATCACAATGTGAAAATATAGAACTAATAAGGCTAGGATATTTTTATTAGAATATTTATACCTACTTACATCAAAAATATTCTTTCACTTGGAATAATGCCTGGTAACAATTCCTCTCTAGATAGCTACGTTGACCCTGTCACAGATACCTGCAAGCCTGGACCATGTGCTCAAAGGTCTTCATAAGCTGTTGAACCTCTGGATTACATGGTCCCATGGTCTCTGACATGTAGCCCTCGAAGTCAAAGTCAAAAGTCAAAATCTGTTTTTATTTATGTTATTAGTTATTTTAGGTATAAAAAGTACACTCAGAATGATCAATAGTCTAATAACAAGGCACTCTAAACTCGTCCATGAAGATTGGCTAAGTAAACAGCTGCCCATCTCCACCGACGAGTTGCTGGTTCCAAATGCAGTAGGTACCCCGAGAAGAAGTAGCAAGAAACTCAAGGGCAGCTCTTTTCATCAATAGAGGTCAATATATTTGCGCCGATTGAGACGTTCCTGCATCAACGCCCACGAGGTGGCACTGATGTGGGATGTGGCAACCCACACAACTTACAATGTTTCCATAGCAAAAGCAACAAATCTTGTGAATAAACTAATAGTACTTCTATTTTTTTTATTTATTTCTTGAACTTACTATGCTATCCTACAGGTGTGGCACCCAATGCGACAGTGTAGGTAATCAATTTTTCTATATCAATTTTAAGAAAAACTCTACAGCAAACAATATTGAATGTAACAAGACAATAGATACATTTTTTTGGAAACCAAATATAATGTGCATGGCACGAGTCTGGGGCGTTTTACGTTGCAAATTAGTCCAGAGCATGTTATTTTTTTCCACATCCCTATTGGCTATGAGAGAAAGAAGGTGAATAGGCAGACGACGTTCTCAAAAGCTACGTGATCGGAGTAAAGAATAATGTTAGTTTTCTCACTGATTGGATATTTATTCCCCAGTTACTCAGCTACATCTAGTGCCTGCGTTGTCCTCAATATTGGAGGACTGCGATCGCCTGTCCTGTCCGTGTTATGGAGGAATAATTGCATTTGTATAAGCTCCTGCAACGTTGAACTCATAGGAAATTGGATGTTCTAGCAATATGGGCCGCCGTGAGTGCTTCTACTTTTTAGGGTTCCGTAGACATATGGAAAAAAACTGGTCCTGCTTTTATAGTTACCCTGAGCCATACTGATCCTGTCCTCGCGGCGGGTAGGCACTACTGTAATGTACGGAGTAGCGACATGTAGCGGTAATACATAGAACTAAAGCGCCTTAGACGACAAGTTCCATACCGCGCTATCGAAGTTTTCTCATGAGTTTGTGTGAATACAACTGGGGGCCAATTCTACTTAATGTCAACGGTCTTAATTGGATGACTATGGCATATCAATGGTCAGACAATGGTGTTATTTTGACACTTTTCAGAGCAAATAACACCATCGACTGACCATGTCATTGTCATTGTCATCCAACTGTAACCGTTGAAATTTAGTAGAATTGGGCCCCCTGTCCAACATCAACATCCATTCAACAGAGCATTCCACCTCCGCTCCTGCACACCCTTATGAGAGGTTGGTAATGTTGGTATGTATGTACCTACGTTACAAAATAAAAATAGGTTAAAAATTAAAATTGGTTTGAATAATATTTGTTATGAGTTAAGCATATATGAATCGATTGATGGATATGGATGAAGCTTGAGTTGTGCCAGTTTCGTAGTAGGCAGCCTATTATCGCTACTTACCCCGTCGGAAAAAAGGCATGAGCATATATATGTATATTTACGGTTACATGCGATTTTGAGTTATGTTATGCGACAACAGAAATTGCTTTTTTCTGTCTTTTATATCTTCAAGAATCACTATAAAATTCAAATTTACAGATCAGATTACAGATAAAATGAATAGGTACTTCACAATTATTTTATCCCGACGACGGAACCAGTCACTATCCGTGGTCCAACACGCACTTCGCAGATTTTTTTATTTTACACTACGATCTATCTTGACTTCAATGAGATTTTCCTTCCAGAATCTCGTAACATAAAGAAGTTAAAATCATTTTCGTAGTGTTCAGTATGCAAATGCTGCCATGTCTTTGTTTTGTTGATGACAAGAGTAGAGGTTTTTTATGTATTTCTTGTTTAATTTTCAAATAAGGACAGTTAGGGGATGGGATCACAGAAGTCGTTAATTCCGGTTAGAGTTGCCAGGCGTCCGGATAAAGCCAGACATAGTTAGGGTTTTTGATTGCGTGTCCGGCCAAAATAAACGGTGTCCGGCCTGTCCGGTTTTGTTAGGCCTACAACGAGTACAATTTTGACTGATGGCGTTATTTGACTGATTAATAATAAAGTACTTAGACTGATTTAGCATTCGATTTGATATACAACGCGTCATAGAATAAGCGCAACTAATCATATACCCCAATGAGTAGGTTTTTTTATATAGATTTTTTGAAATTCCCGCGGGAAAGGGAATACACTGGTCCGCGCGGGGATCGCCGCTGGACACTCGCTAGTTTCTTAAATAAAGAGCAATAATAGTACCTACGGTTTCCATAGGTAGCTAGCCCTAAATTCAGTTAACTATGACATTTTTCGGAAAATTTTAACAGATATCAAAAATATTTGAAATCGATTAAGTAAGTAGTCGATACTGAATAAACTAATTTCAGGAATTACCATTTTTGTTACATAATATTGTATATTTCATTAGAATTTAACATTATTTATGGTAATAATCAAAAAAGCTTGATTTTACATAAAATTTGTCGTAGGTACGTGCCTACTTATTCATACTAAGACACAAAATCCTCTTTAGCCTTTTTACCCAAATGGCCAAACTGGCTGGTCTGTCCGGCTATTAGGTTTGTGAGACCTGGCAACCTTAATTCCGGTTAGAATTTGCCATGCTAGATAATCCTTGGGAGGCTTAAAATTTCTAAAGGTTATGTGACCATTAACCAAACAGCATTTTTGAATAAGCTGTGGGCTAGTTTTTTTTTTAATTCTACAACACAATTTACAAACGGTTATTCAGTCCCAAACTAGACAGAGCCTGTACTATGGGTACTAAACAACTGATAAACATATGCACTTAAATAAATACTAAACACCCAGACACGAAGCCAACAGACATGTTCATGCACAGATGTTGGCCCCGCGCGGGGATCGAACCCGCGACCTCCGACTCAGAAGGCAGGGCACTACCAACTGAGCCAACAGGCCCGTCAAACACATCATTTTAGAAACATCTCATCATCATCATCATCTACTTCTCTATAAATGTGAAGTTCTCAGATCAGCTCAACAGTGAGCTGTTACGTATTAAGACGAATAGAATAGAATAATCTCACGCCTTTCATCCCCGAGGGGGTAGGCAGAGGTATTCCATTACTGGATATACCCACATTTCACGAGATACATTGGACCCCTAAACGTGATAGGTGGTGAGCCCATCGCCGGACCGGGTCTGTTTACACATGTCCCAGAATTAATTCTGAGACTTGCGGGTTTCCTCACGATGTTTTCCTTCACCGTCGAGCTAGTGATAAATATGTACGTAAGTTTTTTGAAAAACTCATTGGTACATGCCAGGATTCGAACCCGCGAGCCTCACTGATTTTCGACCGGCTCTTTAACCGTCCGGGCTATCACTGCTATGCATTTCTAATTAACTTGCTTATTATAATTTAGAAGTACCACAGACCATTAATCTAGCTGGTCTGTGAGAAGTACCAAGTCCATCCCTTGTTGTTAGATATGTTACATAATCTTCTACTTTAATTTTATTCTTATTTGTTTTGTGAGATTCAATTGTCTGGTAAAGAAATGGATGCTTATGTTGTGGATCTCCATTCAACTGACAAGTATTTCTGTGGAATCTTCTGGAAGTTTCGATTAGCTGAGAGTTCCGTTTCAGACATGTTTGGTCCACATTAAATTTAGAACGTCGATAGTGGAATGCTATTTATAAAGCAATCATTTTTAGGCTCTGAAATAGGTTAAAACCTTTTACATCATAAACAGTAAATAGCATAATTTGATAGGTCGTTTAGTCGATCGCTGTCACTGCTCCAGTCGTCAAATTATTAGCTCGGAAGTTCAGCGGATCTCGTAAAAAAGTTATGAAAACGTCCCCGTTTTATGCCCTGGAAAATGTGTCGAGGCGTATTCGGCACTAAAGATTTAACTGTTTCTTAAGTAGCGGTAAAAATACTCAGGTAATTTTCGTATTCAGGAAAAATCTGTCTCCAACTTTATGAGCCATCAATCATACTTTGCTGGTTAACTTCAACGTTAGAAATAAATGTACCTAATCACGTAAGTAAGGACATGTAAAGAAAAGTTTGAAAAAGAGTACTCGTATCAGAAAAATATGTTTTTACTTATAAGTCGTTTCTCTGATGAATCGCGAGAGCGTGCCAGTATCGTAACAACTGGCAGTCTGTTGTCTCTGACCCCAAATGAAAAAGAGCATGAAGTTACGCATTTAAGAGATTTTTATTTATTATTGATTGATTGATTATTATTTTAAGTGATTTTTGCGTTTAAAGGCCAACTTTGGCTTCCTGGTTCTGAGAAACTAGAAAACTTATAACAACTTTTAATTTCGGGATGGTAGAGAAAATATATTATAAAAGGGCATAGCTACCCTAATTTATTCGATATTATCTTAGTTAACTATATAAAAGTAAAAAATCCGAACCAAGTTTTTCGAAAAACGCGCGACGGTACTTTTTTGTGTTCGTGTATTGAACTAAACGAGTAAACAAATGAGATGAAAAATATATAGTAATATTGCTTATATAGTGATTAAGTGGATAGCTACTTAAAATTTTTTAAATACGTATTGAATATCTAGAAATTTAATCATATTCAAGACCGTGAAATTGCCAAAAACGCTTGGAAATAACTGTAAATTTCTCCTTACTATATTACCAATATCACATGATTTTTATATCAAAAGATAGTTTAGTTCATGAGGAATGCAAACATCATACATGTTTTAAAAAACAGTTCATTATAAACCTGAAAAGAAAAATAATTCAAACTGCAAAGTAGTAGAAATACTACTTACGTACTGTTATTATTAAAATATGTAGTCCATTCTTCCATAAGGGGAAAGATCAAGTCAGGGGTTGTAAGTATGCATGGTTCGCTGAGCAGGAGATTTAGTGTCATAGGCACACCCTGACTCAGAATCCAATCGGGCTTTATACACAAGAACAGGTTTTTCACTAAACGTAGTAAAATTTCCAGCTAATTTCCAATTATCTGTCTTATCATGTCAATTGGTCATGTTGTTAATGGAATTTAGATCTTTGCAGTCTATCATTGTGCTCAGTTATGATAGTGACTGGCGTAGCTGTTATTTTAACAAATTATTTAGTCTTCGGACAAAGGTTTCCGGACTTTTTCACTAAAGGGGATTTAGAGGTAACTAAAACTACGTGAGAAGACCCGCAGGTCGCAAGTAATGGTTACAAAGTTTTTCTTTTTCATCGAGATCGTGACAGCTATGTATAAAATTTTTAAAGAACTCATTGGCACAGGATTTCACAAGAGATGGAATCGTAAGATGTAGTAAGACATGGACATAAACAATAAATAATTTTATTCATACAACAAAGTTAGCGGACGACTAGACACTTCCTTTAGTTGAAATTCCTTTTTAGTGCGTCTGTTAAAAATACACAATATAATAAAAAATACCCACGCGCGTAATCTCCGAAAGGGTCTGAAAATACCCACTTTTCATTTCACCGATGTATTTTTGAAACCCTAAACGTGACAGGATGACCTACACACTAGAAACATGATTTTTAAGTATCGTCACAGACTAATCAAGCTAGATGTCGCGAGTCTATATACCTACTTCGCGTGTCAAAAAATGGGCTGTGAGTACCGTAAATGAAGCAAACCATCGATGCACACTTGTAGAGTCGTCGATACCTAGACATTAGATACGGCAACGTGTCGATGTGGCAACCAATCGACTCGAAGCACCGTTATCGATAAACATACATTCGATATAGCGACTCTCGATATAACGTAACGCACCCGTTTTTTTTTTCAGAAGTTTGGATTCTTGGAACGTCATGGAGACCACATCGAAAAACATCTCTACATCCCGCCAAAACCAAAAAGACCGGTCTGTAGCTCTTTATGTAGTGAAACACGCCTTTCCCCATCTATGTAGGCAAAGACGAAGAATCAACCGATAAATCACATGTACCTAAGTCATATTAGTTCCTTAGTATTTAATCGGTAATCGGTTTCCTAGGAACTTGTTCCGTGCATACATAGGGTACCTAATTGCATATATAAACTAAAGAGGCTAGATGGGGAGTCAGTGTTTTTAATAGTAACACGGCGGTGGACTAATTTTGAGTTTGTGGTTGCTTCGAGATCGAAAAAACCAACTCCAGCAAAGTTGTGTGTACTTACCTATATGTCAGAAAAAACATTATGTTTTACATTATTAGCTACATAGGTTTGAAAAATGTACAATAATTTGAGCATCTAATCTGGCAACACATTTATCACTGTTTTAAATTGTTTTCTAGCTCTTACATGAAGCAAACTTTAACAAAACAATTTTATTGCATTCTTATTTTGAATTAAATAATAACCATGGATTATACCGCATAATGCGTCATCAAAATGGCGCTAGACACTAATCCGGCATATGAAAAAATCTATTCACGACTTTCATTGTCTGATCGACGATCGTGAAAGTGCACCGCAGCGTTTTTTCCAGTGGTTCAGCTTTAATTCATTCTGCTCGAATGAAAGAAGCTAGTTTAGACAAAGGATAATAAACATAAATTTTCGCTGAAAGAGGAAGCATTAGCGCAACTGCGGTGCCTTATATGCTCATACATTACAACTTTGCCCGCGCGGTTTCCGTTTTTTCATTCCCATGGGAATTCCACGAAATCCTTATCCGACGCCTAGGTCATAAAAGTGATCTATCTACTGTCCAAGTCTTGGCTTTGTGTTGATAAGTCAGTGACTCAATAAGGTTTTATCTTTTTATATAATACTTAGTGTAGATGTACAATAACAGAATAAGCGCAATTCCTGAAATTACTTTACCTATTTAGTATCGATTACTTAATCAATTTCAGCTATTTTTAATACCTATGTCTTGAATTTTTCCGAAAAATAAACTACCTATGGAAACCGTAATAGGTATTATTGCTTTTTATTTAAGACTAGCGGATGCCCAGCGGCGTTGCCCGCGCGCATTCCGTTTATTCCCGTTCCCGTAGGAATTTCCGAAAATCTCTTCTATGTGGTTGCCTACGACATATTTAAGACACCTACCTACATACCATATTTCAAATAAAGGATTCAGTTTATTCCCGTTCCCGTGGAAATTTTAATTGTGAAAGTGAAAAAATCCCTTCATACCGGTTTCCTACGACATATAAGATACCTACATACCATTTTTCAAGATTCTAGGTGTTATCGTTTCGGAGTAGTACTTATTTGTCTTTTTAACCAGTTTTTATATTTTCCCGTGGGAATGAAATATTTTCCTGGAATAAAAAGTACCCTAGATGTTGACCTGGACGCTGGTACTCAGTTATCTCCATACCAAATTTCATCAAAATCCGTCCAGTAGTTTTTGAGTGATGCGTGCACAACCAGACTGACAGACAGACAAAAATTTAAAAAAATTGGTGTTTCGGTATTTATATCGATAACTATATACACTACCTTTAAAATTTTCAAAAAATATTTCATGTACAGAGACGGCCCCGTTAGAGTTTTATTATATGTATAGAAATTTGGTTAGACAAAACTAAAATTTTATACTAGCCTTTACCCGCAGCTTCGCTGGCTCACGTTTATTTCACACCCTTAGGGGTTGAATTTTGCAAAATCCTTTCTTAGTGGATGCCTACACTGTATAAGCTATGTACGTGCAAAATTTCAAGTCTCTAGACCCAGCGGTTTAGGCTGTGCGGTGATACATCACCAATCAGTCAGTCAATATAATAATTGGGGTGTATGAGGAATTGCGTTTATTCTGTGACGCGTTGTATATGTAAACAAATGTTATCTTTTTCAGACTGTGGAAAGGCTAAGACACTATGAGTATAATACCCCGGTTCCAGTACCTTTGGTTCGTTATTTACAAATTCTTATTTATTTTTAACTACCTACGTAGGTTATTATTTTCCGTTTCTGTAAGTAATTCAACAATAACTTTAATAAAAAATGCTTATTAACATTACCCTCCTTCTGTCGTAGACCGGTAAAATAAACGTAAAAGCGTAAAATCTTTCAATTCCTGAGAATTACGTTGAGAAGTTCACAGAAGTATACAGTCGAGAGTACCTATATCGATTGAGACAATAGTGATAACTAAGGACTTTGAAGGTTTAGTTATTTTAGTATAAGTATAAAAATAATTCTGTCATTTAAAAAAATGTTACAGGTTTTGAAAATGGTAAGTATGCATTTTATCATCAGTGAAATCTTTGTCACGCTTCTATCATGTAACAAGTTTCGTATGAGCGTAACATGCCAATCAAGAGTCCTATATCATGTCTCCCGACATTTTGCGGTTTATGGAGCATGCACGTGATTTGTCAAATTTGGAAAGCATGCGACTTCTAGTAGTAAACTACGCAAGGGATACACAAATAAAGGTTGTCAAATCAATCATTTCGTTACACAACTTATTATTATTTATTTTGCTAAATTTAACACCTTTTACCACTTTCTCAATGCTGTATGTATGATGTTCTGCAGGTGCTAAATGGAGATAAATTCAAAAAGAACAATGGCAAAAGTCCATGTGTTTTGGGTACCCCACTTACACCTGCCCACGGAAGACGAAACCGTGTAAAATCGATAGTTCTTGGACAGACTGAGATAATATGTAATCATACCACATTTTTATAAGTTAATGTTTAAAAGTTATTCGTTACCTAGTGTATTTTGTAGGTTATTATGAGATTTTAGGTACCAAAGACGTGTAAAGAAAAAGTTTCTCTAGGAAAGAAAATGATTTTCTTCCAACCTCTTTGTTAGAAAATAGCACTGCCTACCACATGCCATATAAGTTACTCTATGCCAGTGAATGATGGCTTGGGCAAAAAATATCGATACCTATATTAAAATATCGATATTTTTCCAAATACTATTTTAGCATATTATATATATCGTCGATATTTTTAATGGCGATATATCGACATTTATTTTAAAGTATCGAATTCGTATCAATTTTAATATATTTTTAACGCAATTCTGGTTTCGTGTTTCATTTCATGTTAGGTACTAGATACTTGCCGACTCAAGCATTTATAAAAATATACTATTTTCATCGTCCTTTTTTACGAATTTGGGAATATGTATATGTAGTAATAATAATGTAAAACTGACGATATACCTATCGATATTTTTCACTCGATTTTTATCTATAGTATTTAGAAATGTCGATACGATAAATATTAATTTATTTTTTCACTTGGCCATCCTTAGTGAATGACAAACATGGTTGACGTGATGACACGACGTTCAATTTTACCACAACAACAAAAAAGTTTTTGTATTAATCAAAGACATTAAAATATGATAGCATAGAGGGGGCATTGGGAATATTTTCATACAAAACTTTGAAGCTCAAGCGTCATGTCCTTGTCATGTCAGTTAGTATGAACGCGAGCTGTCATTCGGTCGAAATTGTACTAGACTTATTCCACTTGGAATAACTTTTGGCTTCAAATAATCCTCGCTTTGTCCCCTTCATGCCTTATATTATATTTTAATCTCTTTGGTATTAATAGATTTCCCAATCGATCGATTCGTGTTTCTATGGTATTTCTGTTTTATTTGACTCAATATTTTCAACTGCTAGATTAATTTAAAAATATGGAAAATTTCGACTTGTTATGAGTCAATATAACAAGCATAGTGTGATACCCCGTGGGTGTCTATTTCAGTGGGTACCAAAGCTGCCGATGTTCTTTGTATTAGTATTAGTCTGTATATTAGTATTTAGTTTATGGAACTATTAGGTCTTTTAAAAGGTATAACCACAGACCATTAAGTTAAGATTAATGGTCTGTGGGTTTATACCCAATATAAGGATTCATGGATGGATATTTGTTACTCTTTTACTTAAAAACTACTAATAGATTTTTGTGAATTTTTTTAGTAATTTAACTTAAATACAGAAGATTAACTTAATAGGCTACAATTTAAAATATTCGTATTGTGTAATAGAATACGGGTCGACAGTTAAAGAAGTTGTGGGCGTCCGCTAGTATTTATATAGGTACTTACTATTACTTCGCTTATATTTCCAAAAGTTACTGAATGATCTTATAAAGTGTGTTCATTTTTTAAACGAGTAGTACACCCCGGCCGTTATAACTTGACCACTCTGAAGTTGCGCAAATGGCTGCGCAATAAGATTTTTAGCGGACCATTTGGCGGTACGGGGGGGGGGGGGGTTTGCGCAGGCGAAGCCTATGTTCAGAGAAGCCAAGTTAAAACGGCCGTATTGTAAGTCTCAATATTAACTGCAGGTGTTTTATGTAATGGTTCAATGAATTAATAATTGTTTTATATACAGCCTAGCCCGGTAAGATTCATTTACATAGCTATTTGAAATATTTTTTTATTAATTACTCAATGTATTGAAACATACACAAAATGGCGGACTAGCAAAAGGACACGCGAAGAATACACCCGTTTCTAGTCCATGTGAAATGATGTTTTTTTTTTCATTGTGTAGAAAGATCGGGGTAAAGACTACGATGTGGTATCGGCAGTGGTATGTATAATTTAAAATACATAAGGAACGTACAGGTAGTTAAAATTAAAAGGGAAAAAAAAAATTTTTTTTAATTAATTTTGTTTGTTACTTTACTACCAAAGATATTTAAATAAAGGGCATAGAGGGGACAAAGCGAGAAAAATTTGAAGTCAAAAGTTATTCCAAGTGGAATAAATCTAGTACAATTTCGACCGAATGACAGCTAGCTTTCAATTCAATTTCTTTTATAATGGCGGTCCTTTTTGATTTTGCCAGAATCCAGTTTTTAGAGGCTAGCTTTCATACTAACTGACATGACAAGGACATGACGCTTGGGCTTCAAAGTTTTGTATGAAAATATTCCCAATGCCCCCTCTATGCCCTATTATATTTAAATCTCTTTGCTTACTACCCATCAAAAAAAAGATTTGTTACAATGTCTATTGGTTTCATATCTGCATGTTTTAAAGTACTAGCGTACTTTAGTGCTTATTCTTTAGTACTCATACCCAGTCTCTACCTAGTATGGAACTTAATTATATTTAAAATGTGCCCAAATAATTTATTTATTTTCCTAGTTGAATTGTAACGTTTCGATCTTTTATATACTTATGTCACCACTCTACTTTTTGCTTGGGGTTAAGGAGTGACCGATATTTACATGCGATTTATAAATTGTCGCAATTTGGTGCAAGTCAAATAACTAATTTAGCTTTTTATTTTAGAAAGAAAAGTACAAAGACGAGGAAGAAGATGAGGATTTTGTTGATGAGGGTTTTGAAAACTTCGTAAGTAATGTGTATGTGGTACCTACCTAGAATGCAACTTGTACAGGATGTATAAAAAATTATGATGAGTATTTAAACCAACGTTTCAGATTTTTATTATTATTATAGATTATAGGTTAAATTAAAACATAAATTTAAATTTATATATACCTTCCATACTGATTGAAAGTAATTTTTAGACCAACATTTAACCATCATACTATATACTTACATAAATTAGATTTTTAAGAATATTTTATGACTCTTACATTTTAAGATTTTGTTTATATCATTGTAAGACAAAATCGATGCTTTCACACGGTTTTAAAATTAATTTTGTTTTATTTGAAAATAGTATTAATTGTATTTTCCAATAAGTACATAAATATAATATAATGTTTATGTCTTATTTACACTTTAGGAGGAGAGGCTGAAGCAAGACGGCAAGGTATTTAATGTTCAATTCAAAGGGAATCCCTATGAGACACTTACTCACACATATTGTAGTACTTATTCAACGGATACTTATATTATTTTTTTACGAATTTCAAATTTATGGTTACTTGGGTTTCATGTTTGTTTTTGTCTGCGCACTTTTATATTTGGACATTCTGTATAAAAATAGATGGATACATGAGAAGTGAGAGAAAAAGGGGAGGGTATTTGCCTTTGGTAGAAGTGAGACAGGAAATACATGAAGAAAGCAGAGTGATGTTAGCGAGAATTTAATTAAAATGCAAAAGAAAATATGGCGCCCACAACATACTCTATAATAGAAAACAATATCTCATAGAAAGCTCATTAAACGATTTTTTTTACAGTGGCCTGAATTTTTGGTTGCAATTGATAAACAGAAAGTAAGGATAAAAATTATACATATGTACCCGAGCACAGAACATTCTCTTTTTTTTTTATTTCCGCACAAGGTACAATAGGTTAGTTTACAGATATTCATGTACATTAAATCTAAAAACTATAATGTTCTCCGATTTAATGACACGGCGACACCGTACAAAAAAAGTATTATTTTACTTATAAAAGAAGTTGTTTAAGAAGAAACGGATCGCAAAAGATATATTGATTGAAAAAAAAACACTATAAAAAACTTACAGAAAAAAGTTAGAACCACTGCGAGCGTATTCACGGAGATTCGATACTCGATATCGGAAAGTCTGTCGAATCCTTATGTCAAATATGACCTCTGTGTATAGCCCATCTCCTATAAAAAATCTGTCGAATCCTTATGTCAAATATGACCTCTGTGTATAGCCCATCTCCTATACACAGATGTCATATTTGACATAAGGATTCGACAGATTTCCGATGTCGAGTATCGAATTTCCGTGATCTCAATCATCATCTTTAGATTATTTTATGTAAGTATTTTTGTTTTATGTTTGTTACGATATATAGTATGTATAAGTTTATTTTATCAACATATATGTATTAGGATTCACCGTAATGTTATGTTGAATTGATTTTTTACTATTTGGCCAATTCCGCCAAATTATTTCTGCTTAGCCTGATGGTTGACTGGTAGATAATGCCTTTTGGCATTAAGTTCGCCATGTGTACATTTTCTTAGTACGTGAAGTTAAATAAATAAATAAATACGCCCGCTGGTTTGTAATTATAATACCATCTAATTAGGTAGTAGATTTTGATGATAAACTGAAATTAAAAAAGTAGGTAAGCAATAGATTATTTTGAGATTGTATTTGAGCAAAGATTGTGGGTTTCAAAGGATTTGCTCTAATCGACTTCTAATAAAAGATACGAAAAAAATCGAAAACAGTCTGGATCGACTGAAACATACATGATAGTAGTTTTATCTGGCATTAACTGTCGTTCCTTGGAGTCTTGACGTATATTTACTGAGATTGACGTCACATCAGCCATTGGGACGCCATATTGCTCAAACAACATTTGGCGGCTAATTGAAAATAGCCATTTTTGGTGGGTTCGAAACTATTTGCAGTAGGTATTTATTGTAAACGACTGAACAGTAGATGTAGGTACCCTATTTAATAAAGAACTTCTCAAATTAAGAGAAGCTTCAAACAATAGATACACCATTTTTATAGGGTGCACGAACGTTTATTTCACCCCCTCGGGGGTTGATTTTTGCAAAATCCTTTCTTAGTAGATGCCTAAACTGTATAAGCTATCTATGTGCAAAATTTCAAGTCTCTAGACCCGGCGGTTTAGGCTGTGCGTTGATACATCACCAATCAGTCAGTCATTTTATCATTTTATATATAAGATATACCTAGATATCACACTGCATCCTATGGAAACAGACATCCATTGTGAAAGTCCGTCATGTATTAGCTCTTCTAATACCATGCACAATTCAATGGTTTAATAATTATTTATTTTAAAGGAGGTATACGGGGAAGGTGTTATGAAAAACGTGAGTTGATAAATAAATCTATGTATTTCTATATTATATTTTATATATGCATCTGGCATCATAGGTGAGCTCCACTGGTCTACCACCGGTTCCTGGGTTTGACAACTTTGATATTTGGTCTTTTGTCTGTTCCCGTTCCACATTGACTTCTACCTAACGCGGCTAATTCCTATAGCGCCCTGCAACCGTAGGGGTACCGCAGTTCTCAAAATTACAATTTACGTAAATAACCACAATTCGGCGTGGCGGCGGAGTCACTTTTTCTCTCGGCGGTGTCACTTCCCCTCGGAGGTGTCACTTTTTCCATTGGCGGTGTCACTTTTTGACACCAATCGGTCCGAATGGCCGAGTAGATATATTAAATTGGGCTGCATTCGGGACTCCCTGAAACCTTTTAGTATATAAATAAATAAGTACATAATGTTTAATTTTATTGATTTTTCATAGTGGGAAGAAAATGCACATAAATGGACTGTGAGTATATTATTTGTTAAATGTTTTTATTTTAGTTAGTTAATGTTATTCCTACCAACTTGTAGTGCTCGATCTTTGATATGCAAGACTAGATAAAACAATAATGATAATATTGTGTTACAAAATCCATATCACGGTTAGTATCTACTCTCAAACTAGGAACTTGTACTTTAGGTAACTGAACAACTGATATAAACGTACATAAATACCATACAAATAATAAGTACTTAGACACGCAACCAACAATCATAATGATTACCTCAAGTATTTTCATAAAAAGTCAAACCCACGACCTTTGACTGAGACTAGGTACTTACTGAACCAACAGGCCTGTCCTTATAATTTGTACAATGTCAATACATAGTAACCGTATCTTTCATTCCAGGTTTGGCTTAAAAAGCTTTTGAGGCGAAAGAAAAAGGTAATCAACATTACTAAACCTCAGCACCTATCACGTTTAGGGGTCCAAACTACGAATAAGGAATCCTTATTCGTAGGGTCCAAAGAATATCTCGTGAGATGTGGGAATTTCTAGAAATGGATTACCTCTCTCCCTCCCTCGGGGATAAAAGGCATGAGTTTTTTTTTCTAGTTGCAAAAGCGTAGGTATACATAGACCCTTATACGAATTGGTAACTTTAGTTAATTTGTTATTTGCTACCGTAAGCAGCCAGTTCATTTGTTATTTCTTGTGTTAAATTAGTTCTTCAGTACTTCTCCTAGACCTAGTTTTAGCTGAAGATAAATAAGTTAAGTTTAGTTTAGCCAACTGTTGCCGGCTGCACCCAGTTGTAACCGGCTTAAACTAGGTTTAACCGCATTTCGGGTTTGAGCCGTAATACACTACACACACGTGTCTCGTTCATGTCACGACCCGAATTCAGCTCAGGCTCGGATCGTAGTAGCGTCAATCACTGTAACAATAATAATATAACATTAAATAAAAAATATATAAAACCACCGACACAATAAATACATATAAACACAAACGGCTGAACAGATTTTCATGGCACATGGCTAAGATCACTCGGGATAAAATTATCTATGACACAGAAAAAAAAACTAAACGAAAATCGGTTCATCCGTTTGGGAGCTACGATACCAGAGACAGATACGCAGACAGACACCACTTAGGACACCCCTCTCTTTATGGGTCGGGGATTAAATAGAAGTAAATATTTAAGGAGATCCCCATACACTAGTAAACCGTGGGTATTTCTAGGAATGGAATACTATAAAAATACGTTGCTTATATAATCAATATATATTCAACGTGTTTTTTTTATGATACGGTGGTACGCAACTATCCTGTGAGTTCGATTAGCACTTGGCCTATGTTATTTCAGGGCACACCAGCGCCGCCAACTAAGTTTCAGGTAATTCATTAATATTAGGAATAATAAAAAATATTCTATTCTTTCCCATTACAGCCCGGAAAGAGTAGAAACGAAATAATCATATTGTTATTACTGCATGTTTAGTTGTATTCTCCCGACGGCATTAGAAAGACGTGAAAACTTTTTTTGTACCTTTTTAACCGAGTTCAAAAAAGGAGGAAGTTCTCATTCGCCATGTATGTTTTATTGATTGTTAATCCATATTTAGGGTCAAATTTGAACCGATTTCGAAAATAATTTATTTTTGTTTGCGCTGGTACCTACACCTCAAGGGTGGTCCCATATAATTTTTAAAAAATCTGATGAAGAACTTGAGGTGGAGAACGGAATTCCTCAATGGACATAGCAAATACTCACTATCGAGCGTAATAGATTTAGAAACAGTAGGTAATGGATGTTGAAAATGCAAATACGAGTCTTTTTAGTGTTATTCGTTAAAGTCGGTTTGTATTTTTCTATATTTTTTTTATTATAAACAGCCAAATTACCTTTATAACACATTTGCTCGTAAAAGGTGTCTTATTTCACCAATTTTAATATCGTATTGTATCTCATTACGCCCAAGTGCGGTAAGTGTAAAGTAAAATGCACGGTTTATCAAGATGCTCCGTCTTAAAACGAACGGTACTTTTTAAAATCTCAGCAAAGAGTTTTTATGTCAAAAAAGTTGTCAACATTTTATGATTTAAATTAACTTTGGGAGATAAAATATAATAAAGAAATATTTATGTACATAATTATTTAATTTAATTAATTTTGACAGTAAATTACAACCAATTAATCTGTAACAAAAACACAAAAATATTAATTTACTTTATTAGTAATACTGGCTGTTTTTTTTGCCTTTGCCTAAAAAAAAATGATGATGCGCGCCGCGCGCTGTTTCTTAACGTTGTATTGTTTTTATTCGTTTACCATAGTCGGAGTTTTATTTTATTTCCTCGCAAATGTGTTATAAAACGTCGTATGACATACGTGCGCTTTGATAATTACAGTCTCTGCTTACTTGTAACCCTCGCCTACGGCTCGGGCTAGCAATATCGCCTCGGCTGTAATTTTCAACCTACCGCACTTATATCATAATCTACTATTACCTACTACCACAGAATAAGTAAGTAATAGTACTAACGTACAGAAGGTTCTCTGTTATCAAATTCCCTGTTTAGGTACGTCAAATTCGCCTAAATGTGGCCATCTCTTTCTATCGCATGCAACGCGCTCTTTCGAAGGTGCAGCCTTAGATCTAGGGTTGCCGGCGGCTAGACCCATTAAATTATACGTTAGTAGTAGTTACTATAATAGTGAATTTTACCTACGATATTACGTTTTTTTTTAGGTAATAAAGACCACCCAACTACACAAAAGCTGTGTAATTTGCCTTTAGGTTATGTTATGAGTTCAAAACTGCCTGTTTCTGCAAAATGTAAGACGAAGACATACAACTGGGTTATTTACATATATACATTTTATAATGTAAAGAATAGTACATTATGGTACAAGTGAGTAAAGTTGGTGATTACCGCTGAGGCGCCATTGAGACCCGAGCCGTAGGCGAGGGTCATAAGAGAGCCGAGGACGGTAATCATCAATACACACGTGTATCATACGACGTTTTTCAACACACTTGTGAATAAATAATACTAAAAAATCATTTTAAAATAATCATTCGCAATGGCGGGGAAAATTAATTGGTTTTCCAATTTTTTATTTATATAATTTGGAAAAGGCAAAAGGATCTAGGCCCATACAGCCTCGTTTTCCTATGCGCTCGCATCTTACAATGGCGATCGGCCATGGACTAAAAAAATTAGGTTTCTTTTTCTTTGGTTTGTCGTGGATAGCGTTTTAGCCACGTACAAAATGGGGTATTTAAAGTTTTTACAGAGAAAACCAAAGTTATATTTGAGTGAAAGTTTTGTTTATTAAACACGTACAAGTTGAAATGATCTATTTAAATACGAAGTTGCATGAAATGAGCAAGCCATATTTGTGTATTAATTTATTAGTACGATTGAATACGATCTTTTTTGTATCGAAACTTTTTTAAGAACAAAGCAACTCTAGCAACAAAATTGAAAAAAAAAATCTATAACTCACTAGTGAATAATAGCAAACAAAAAGTCTCAGTTTGATTATAGGTGTCATTATGTGCCTAATTGCAGTGAAATTAGAGCCACTTTATGAGCAAGTGTGTTGAAAAAATAGTTTATTAAAATTCAATATGTGCGAACGTATGTCTACGCATGCTACGCAGTGCGCGACAACCATTAATAGTCCGCCGGGTGGCGGCCAGCCACATGTACTTGTAGCGGCGCGATGACGTCACGCAGTGTGCCGCCCCTGCTACTGCTACTAAATGGTCTGCCATTTTAAAAAAAATGTTTACTTTTTTTTAGCAAAACGGAGATCATATTCCAAAACATCCATCTCCAGGCGTAAGTATAATATTATTATATAATTCGATAAAAGTACGTCGACATTACTCGACATTCAAAAATATACTATTCTGAACTACAACAAAAATCATTTTGCTTTTCTTAGGCAGCGTGCATAGACACGTAACAGAGTATAATCTTACGCATTTTATCCATCCATGTAGGGAAAGGTATTTTTGGCAACACCCAAAATCATCTAGGGCTGACCTTTGACAAATCTCAGACTAAACTTGATACTATATACATATATACTACTATAGTACTGTATAGGTAGCTACTACGAGTATTATAGAGACCGCGCTCCTTTAGTATTTACCTTGATAAAACATACCCTCTGCTTTGTCAAGCCCCTCCCAAACCAAAAGCCTAGAAGATTATTTAAAATGTACAATTTGAAGAACATAAGCAGAATTATTTATTTATTTGTTTCTGTTTTAGATGGGAATGTACTGGGCTGATGATGTTGAAGATGTAAGTTATTTCCAAAACTAAGCAGAAACTTAAAAATATGTTGATGTCTAATACTTATAATCAATACATAGGTACGATTTTTTTATGAATGATGATGATACCGTCGTTTGTAGTTAAAAATATTATACATAGACTAGGAGATCCATAACTGACTCTATTTTCCAAACAGTAACTGATATTATTATTTAAAAAAAATCATGTTACAACTTGATGTCTAAACATTGCCGGGTGTAAGTAAAAGTGACTTTAGGATAGTCATTTGACAGTTATATTATTCAGTATCACAAATCAGCTGGCATCGTGACGTCATATAAATAAAGCTTTCTCAAATATCTCGAAATCGTTTTGGAGTCACAATGTTGTTTCTTTACCCACCGAATTCTGAGTCTTACGTAGCGTCAAATGTTTGCTTTTCTTAGAAGTCAAGACTTGATTTTTTTTTAGGTTACAAAACCTCCTGAGAAAGCGGCCAACAGAAAAGTAAGCCTATCTTTTCGTATTTTGTTTAACGTCATCCTTAGCTGACAGACGCTTGTTGAACAGTGGTATTATTTATTTAACTAATCAGAACATCTAACATGAGATTTAACAATCCATCGGGTAATTTAGTTTGATTTGTCTTTCGGAAATCGGGGATTTATATACTGTGGCATAAGCGCCACAAGATAAAAATAAAAACATCGTCAACCCGTATCAGACCAATACTAAGTTATTGGTATTTTCCCACACTTTACGAGAAAGTTTGACCATAATCTCTAATAATATTTGTCTGGCAGTAAATACACGGTTTCGGAAGCTACTAAACGAGATCGGTAATATCTGCAGACAATAATAAATTTCAATCTCGATACCTACCTATACAAAGCCGTTATAAACGCATCGACACAACTGTAAGTAGCTGTTACCAATATCCCTACTAGGGCCTGACACAGGCTGTAATAGTACTGAATTTTGATACAAATAAAGACCCTTGAACTGGTAAATATAATTACAGATAACAGCAAAAGAATACATGAAATACGCTTTCGAAAAACTGAAGGTAATTTTTATCATAGTAATTTATAAAATAAATAAAGTTTTTTTATGTATGTATTTAGTCCCAAACTAGGCAAAGCCTGTACAATGGTAGATAATTCGGATGGGTATGATTGGTACTTTATAAATAACTTTCATTTGCTGAAATCACTTATTTTTTCCCTTGATATGATTTTTGATTAATTTCATATGATTTTGACATGTTACGCATGAAATAGCTCTAGTGCCTGATAGAGCAGTAATGCGTTTGTTGTGTACATACGAGTAGAATAATTATCCATCTGTCAAAATTTTTCTGACGTTTCCGAACGAATTTCTCGGTATTTTTCACTGAACGATAACGATGTGGAAATATTTCATCTAGACGTATAATACTTCCGTTTTCAAACGTATTCATAAATAAAAGTTTTTTACAGAACTATGACCAAGACGGCAATTTGATATCGACGACACCTCCGCCACCTCCATCGCCGATACCATACTCTCAAGTATTGAAACAAGTAGGTACGAATAAACTGAGATGGGATACCAAACGCAGGCGATGAAAAACTCAAAGTTTTAGCAATCTGCACGCCTAGTATTTAGGACGATCTTTGAATATAAGTACGGTAGCGTCAAATGGCTATGGTTAACAACGTAGCGTTCAATTTTACGTTTGCGATTTGAATTGGCACCCTTCGCGAGTAGAAAATAGACATTAAAAAAAAACTCACGCTTTTTATCCCAGAAGGGGTAGGCAGAGGTACCTATTCCATTTCTGGATATACCCACTTTTCAGGAGATATTAAAATAATAATGATATTCAGATATAAAAATTTTGTTTTATTATTGTCTAAATTGCTAAATAAAGCGGGGTCAAATTAGATATCGCACAATTTTAATTACGAGTAGGTGTTACGTAAGGCTGCTGCTCAGCAGGCGTATTCAGGGAGCTTCGATATTCGATATCGGAAAATCTGTCGAACACTTTCGAGATGGGCTGATGTTGGTATCGAAAACTAATGTCATATGTGACATAAGGATTCGGAAAATTTTCTGTGGCTGTCAGAAACGCTTAGAATAAAGTTTCCGAAGTCGATAGATTCGACTTCAGAAATTTTTTCACTCGATCTGAATCGAACGGAAACGGTATCGAGTCTCCATGAATACGTCTGCTGGTTCCGTGCTCTACTTTATTCCACAATGTTTTAATCTAATTTCCAATAAAAAAAAGTGGGTTCAGTTTTCCTTCTCAAACACCACAAACTTAACACTAAATATTTTGTCGTTTCTCGTCGACGTTTGTCTTCAACTTTTTTGCGTCTATTACAGTAACCATAGGTATGTCATACAGACATGAACATTGCATCCTCTTACTGAAGCCGACGTAAATCTACTTTGCAGTGGTCGACGTCTCCAAGTACTGCTGCACCAGAGCAGAATCAAACCCCGTTGGCCACAGTAAGTTTTTCTGTTTATAAAACCAGATTATCTGAAGTAGTAATCTCGGACTAAATTCTTTCAACAACGAATTTAAGAATTTCTGTTGGGTAAGATTTGTTCTGTTTGACAAATCCGGTCTCAATCAGTATAAAAAAATGATATTTATATAATCTACTTACACGGTTTATCAATTATACTTTTGGATACTTAAGGGAAAATGGTGTGCCTCTGTAATATATCTGACCATGGCAAAGCTTATGTACTTACAAACAATCTTTCTTATTTGAAAACAATTTCGTGTATATTTGCAGAGTAACCAACAACAGAGTCTATCGTATCAACAGCAGTATCGAAATGAGCAAGTTCAAAACCTACCGCAGCATCAAAATCAGCAACAGTATCGAAGTCTGCAACAGTATTCAAATCAGCATCAGTATCAAAATCAGCAACAGTATCTAAATCAGCAACAGTCTCTAAATCAGCACCAGTATCCTAATCATCGGCAGTATGCAACTCAGATGTTGAATCCAAACCAACAGAAGTATTCAAATCAACCTCGCCAATATCCTGCTCAAACCCAACAAATAGCGATGGGCTATGATAACAATTATTATAAACAGTATCCTGTGAACTATCAACAAAACAGTGCAAGTTACCAACAAAATCTTGCAAATTATCAGCAAAGCCCCGTATATAAATCAAGTCTAAACTCTCAAAAAAATTATTTTCAGAAGAATATAATGAATAGTGCTATAAAGTTACAACAAGAACTACGTACGTTTGTACAGAGAAACAACCAAAAATATAATAATAAGGATGTTCAGCTTTCCAACGTAAAATTTAATAGTAGAAGAAATAAAATATCAGTTGCAGATGTAAGTGTAAAGCAGCTTCAATTTGTCTCAAATGTAATTTAGTGTAGGTACTGCAATTTTGTTTAAATGTTCACTACCTAGATGATAATATTTATTACTATCGACTAGCTATCGACCCACCCTCGCTTCGCTTCGGTTTATCTACCTAAGCCTAAAATTCGTGTTCTTACCAACAACCACCAAGAATACAAAAAATATTGACACTTAGACATTCCAAGAATTCTTAAGTATTACAAAATAGTATGCTTAATTATATTTCGGTTATTTCCCGTCAACTAAAAGATCGCGACGAAATAGGATTACTTCTGTCTTAGAACCAACCTTACAACGTAACTAAACAAATGAACGTGTTGCAAAGATGAAGCAATTGCATTTGAAATGTCACTATAATAGCGGAGGTGGCGAGAGAGAGGTACACTAGAGAGAAGCGAAATGATAATCAGGTCACGTCGTCACACGAGTCGTGACCTGTGTCACCTAATAGCGCGCGTAGTCTGACTGAAGTTCGGCCAAGGTTCGTTTCCGACAAATATTTGAATCGAACATCCAGCCGAATTCAACGTTCGGCAAAATGTGGGGCGGTGCATCTCTAGAAATATAAAAGATATGGAGATATTTCATTGTGGTACAATAAAAATAAATATTGTGTTAGAAAATTGTGATTAACAAATTTTCATTTTTAGCCATCATTACGACGAACAGCATATAGAAACCCAAATCCTCTCGTACAAAACAGAAGGTCAAATTATCAACAACTGCAACAGTATCCAGTAAACCAAAAATACTTAAATGCGACGAGTAACTTACAACAAAATCTGTATCATCAGCAACAGTATCCAAATCAACATTATTCAAAACGACAGCTAGAGTATCAAGCTCAGCCTAAATCTTGGGGCTATAAAAATAACCAACAGTATCCTATAAATAATAACCGATGGTTTAATAATTATCAAAAAAGTACTCAATATTCTATGAACTATCCACACAATCCCACAAGCTACCAGCAAAATCCTGCGAGATACCAGCAAAATCCTGAAAGTTATCAGCAATATCCAGCAAGTTTTCAGCAAAATCCTGCTAGTTATCAGCAACATCATGCAAGTTATCAGCAAAATAGTTACCAGCAAAATCGTGCAGGTAATCAGCAAAATCGTCTAAGGTACCACCAAAATCGTGCAGGTTTTCAGCAAAACCCTGCAAGTTTCCAACAAAATCCTGCAAATTTCAATAAAAAACCTATGGCTGCTCAAGAAAACCAGAAGCAGGCTGTTTATAAACGACTACATAAACAACTTGAAAGATATAATGAACTCGAAAAACTGGAGCCTAAGAATCTTAAAAAATATGAACAAATGTATAATGATAGAGTTTTAGAACTAGCGTCTAAAAACAGAAGAAGGGGTCTAACTGTTACTGAAGTAAGTATCTCAAGAGTAGAGATAGTAGAGATGTGACGGATATAATTTAGGGATGAGGATATTAAAATAATTCAAGCAGAGAGGTTGGAAGAAAATCATTCTCTTTCCTAGGAGAGAGAAAGTTTTTCTTTAACGTCTTTGAATTTAAGTATGATATTCATAGTGAGAAAGGGAGTCCAAAATTTATGTCCGAAACAAATAATGCGGATTATCCGTTATTTCTGTACTTCGTACATTCCTAGTTGAATCCAAATAAAATGTTTAATGTAAATTATTTTGTGATGCTCCTTCAATCTTTATTTAATAACCTATGATTGGTTGGTGGAACACCGATTGTGCCGTAAGCACATGCAAAAAAACCTAGAGGTTTTAAGTATTGATCGCATCTGATGCTTCCCGTTCCGCAGTTGCTTTGTCTGCCTATGTGTGTGCAATTATTTATTTGTGTAATAAATTTAGCTAATAGTTTAAATTTTCCTTTTTAGCTGTCCTTGCGAAGAACCTATAATCATAATCCAACAACTGTTAGCGAAAATAGGCCATCAAATGATCAACAAATGCAACATTTTTCAATGAATCAACCAAAATATATGCCCAATTCACCGCCAAATTGGACAATAAAGCATCCATCGTCGCAAGCACGCGACCAAATTATGGCAAATCAGTTACAGCAGTATCCAATCAACAATCAGTTAACACAGTATCCAGACCACAATCAATTTCCGCAGTATCCAAACAACAATGGATTACTGCAGTATTCAAACAACAATCAGTTAACACAGTATACAAACAACAATCAGTTAAGACAGTATCCAAACAACTATAACTTACAGCAGTATCCAAACAAGGATGAGTTACCGCAGTATCCAATCAACAATCAATTATCACAGTATCCAACAAACAATCAGTTACCTCAGTATCCAAATAACAATGATTTACTGCAGAATCCAACAAAAAATCTGTTAACGCAATATTCAAACAACAATGAATTATCACAGTATCCCTCAAACAATCAGTTACCTCAGTATCCAAATAACAATGATTTACTGCAGATTCCAACAAACAATCAGTTAACGCAGTATCCAAACAACAATGAGTTACAGCAGTATCCAACCAACAATGAATTATCGCAGTATCCAATCAACAATGAATTACTGCAGTATCCGACAAACAATCAGTCACCTCAGTATTCAAACGAAAATCAATTATCGCAGTATCCGATGATACTAACCGAGTTACCGCAGTATTTTGGCAACAGTCAAGTAACGCACAATAATGAAGCTATAATCCCATCGGTTGAAAATGCTAACCCTGTACCTAATGAATTCAAAGAAGAAAATATTCCGTATCCAATGGATTTTGGAACTGACCAGTCTGGGGTACCAAAAAACAAGCTGCGTACTTATGTGAGTGGCGTGTGATGTTTGTTATTTTATGTTCATGTTTCACTATAAATCTTCTTCATGACGTAGGTATTTACAGGGAGCAACTGACACAGAGAGCCATGGTTTGCGTCATCCAGAAATGAATCCTGATTTAGACGCATTGGACAAAATTCGGGAGAGAATTAAAACGGTAAGTCAAACACTTAACTACCTTACGTTACTTACTTAAGAGATGAGCACATTTGAGATCGGAACGTCTAAAGTTTAAGTACGGGATTTTCTTTTGTTATAAAATAAATAAATACGCTCATTCCCTGTCGCCGACGGGGTTAGCAGAGACATTTTGCGAGTGTATTTCTTTGGCTCCTAAACATGAGATTCAAAGAGATGTTGTTCTTAATCGTCGAGCTCTTGATAAATTAAATATGTATGTAAGTTTTGAATCCGGTGCTCAAGAGAAGCTCATTTCTAACGGGGCTATGACTGATCTTTCTTGTATTGATCACTTCTTTTGGCAATCCAATAAATAAAATACTGCAGGGAAGATGCTGATACTAATTATTTGTTTACAGATGAATATCCTTAAAGTTCCGGACCCGCGAGAAAACAAGCAAGATCCATATGCAGATGTAATTGTATTATTTCACTGCCAATATAATATATCTCTACTACTATCAGACCTCAGCGGTGTTGCCCGCGCGGATTAACTTTTTTTCCGTTCCCGCAATTTCACAAAATACTTTTCATACAAACCTTCTACTCACAATTACAAAAAAAAGAAAAGAATTTTAAAATTTAGTGCAGTCGTTCGGAAGTTATGTGAGTACATACATTTCGGCGATACATTTTTATTTATACAGATATGTGACCTACATTGTAACATACTTTGGTCCCAATACAAGACCTGTCATCTTGAATGAATAGGAATGTTGAACCGGATGAAAGGAGACTGCATGAAAACAGTTTAGGTGTCTGTGTTGTGTGTCTAGAATGGACAATAGAAGTCTAAAAAGAGGACCCGTTACGGAGAAGTTTAGAGGTTATCTTTTATCGTGGTACCAACATAAAATGCAGAAGAATGAAAGTTATGTCGTAAGAACAGAGCTTACTACAAATGTGGAAGGTTATAGGAAGAGAGGAAGTGCATGTAGATTTAATGATTGATATGGATAAATGGAACAAGACATACTGATTAGACCCCAAATAGTAGATAAATAAAGGACAGGAAGATGATGATGAACTAAATCGGTTAAGATTTGAGGGAAATTTGAAGTAAGGTCCAAAAAAACACAAGATTAGAAAACCCCTCCATTTTGAATTAGGTTAAGAAAATGGTGATCGGCCTCTAGTAGTTATATTTACCAGTTTACCAGTGCATTGGTATTTCATTAACGATGAAAATTATGCTTTTTTTAGCCTTTTGCGCCCTCGTATGTGCCCAAGGAAAATATTACGAGGGGAATCCCGATGCTGGTAAATATTTTTTGATTTGCTTTCATTATTTTCATTTCATAAATTCTGTCTCACGATGTAAGCTGCCGTCCTTTTCTTTAACTTTCATCAAAGTAGATCAGCGACTTAGCTGTGAAAAGCCTGAAAGGTAATAAACAAAAGGACAGGCAGATACACTTTAATTCTTCTTTTAATTTTATTGTTCTGTTTGTTCCGGTTTCCTTGGGAATTTCTAAAAAAAAATCTTTCTTTCCATGCAGTATTCAATTTCAAGTGGTTGGACGAAGCCATTTGCCCGAGCAGATTGAATGTTCCCAGTTCCTCTGTAAATATTTTTAGTACCCATGGGAATTATTCACGTTTCCTTGAAAATTTCGAACTCAAAAAATATTTTGTTTTAAAATACTGTTCAATATTTTCACAGGACGACTTTCAGTCTCCAATACGCTGGGTAAAAGTCACTTCGAAGGTGGGTTTTCTTCTAATTCTGTTAAGTACTGATATAGGTAGCAATTTTTTACCTGTCGCAGTATAGCAGATTTTTCGGGTGTATGTGAGTTTAATTATAAACAACATGTAACAGAATAAGCGCAATTCCTAAAATTAGTTTGTTCAGTATCGACCGACTACTTATTCGATTTCAGCTATTTTTAATATGTGTAAAATTAAAAAAAAAATATAGTAGCTGAATTTAGTGCTTTCTATGGAAATCGTGCTATTATGAATCGATATTTTTTCTAATAAAAATTGGTTTTTAATCTCCTCAGTCTTCATCTACGTACTTTCTAATTTTTACACTACACTGTCTATGTTGCACTATGTCTTACCGATAATAATTTTGTTTATATTTTTGTTTATAGAATGAAACTATGGATGGGCTGGCGAAAGTAACGGTAATAAAGGGTACTTTGACACTCTTGAGACTAGTTTTTTTAATTTTTTTTAGATTAATGTTTAGTACGAGTCTATACATTAATGTTTGATAGTTGTCTATGCATTCCTTTATAATAGAATTCGTTTACGTCTTTCAGTATTAAACTACTCAAAGGTTTACGTAGAAAATTGGGTTAGGGTCCGAACCTGAAAAAAAAACAAAAAAAAATTCCACAGGATGGTGTCAGGAACTACAAGCAACGGGGTACCGGTAGCGTTTACAGATAGCAATAAATGATCAACCAACCATCCTTCGATCAACAATAACTTTTTATTGTTGGTATCGTTGATCGAAGAAGCCATCACTAAAACGTATTTTACTCGCGGCGTTTGGTTGATGTTGGCAATAGCATTGGCAGGGCTTTAAACCGGCACAAAAGTGTCTTACGTCTTTTGAAATAAAGTTTTCAATATTTTGAATTTCAGGACCCATTTACTGGCAAAAATCGGCAAATAACAATTGACGTAAGGAAATTTTAGTTTCCTATATACTTCAATTTTATTCTATTCTTTTACTTTTGAACTAGTAATGCAGACTCCAAGCTCATTCTTTTTTATAATGTAATCAGTATGTAGATAGATTTTAGAATAGTTAAACAGCATACAAACTTTCAGAAGTTTTTTTATGGTGTCATACCTAAATAAGTAAATAAAAAAATTAAAGTAACATTTTTGGGTTCGGAGACGTCCCTAATATTACAAATATTCCGAGAGTTCTTTATATCTATCTTACATGTAATACAAGACACGTTTTTACAGTTTTATACTTTTACGTTAAAGGCAATTGCACACTAACTATTTAACACAAGTCAGTAGACAACCTTCAGTCGCCATCATTTAGTTTGACATTGTCATGTACAGTCAAGAGCAAGTCAAGCTTTACTCTACCAGTTTAAGATGAGCTCTGAATATAGGGCCCGGTTCAGAGTCCAAAGTGTCAAGTCCAGTGTCAACCTACGCAAGACTTTCAACTCAATTTTCAATTCCTTATTTTGAGTTAAGTCTTATTAACTAATTATTTTTTTAGGGTGAACTGTACGTCCCCATAACAGACTACAGTTTGGCTCGGCTTGGTATAACAGTGAGTATCAAAGCATTGAAATGTGACCTTCCAATCATGTTCCATACAAGTAATTTTTCGAGAAGAGTGCGACACTGTACTTGAAAAATGATATGTATGTTACACGATTTAAAACTCACATTTCAAACCCTTTCGTCAGCAGGTGTTGTATTTCAGTGGCTATTAAAATGAGTTACTTTATGATCTGTCAAACGAAAATTTTCTATGGAAAACGTACTGACCACTAAGCTGCTACGACATTATTACTACTCATATTCTTAACTTTTTTAGTTATTATATCATTTTTTGCTTTATTTGTAAATCTTTTTAGTGAATGATCACTCGTAGTTATATATTCATCATCATCATCATCAACCCGTAACAGCCCCCGCGCCAGTCCACCGCGGATTGGGAGATGGTGTTAAGCTAGTGGCCACTTAACAGTCAGAATTTTTTAAGCCACCCAAGGGTATCCGACATGGCTTAACGACATCCATTGTGTGCAATTATAATATTGATACACTCAAATACCCTATTATGCGATGGCCATACTCTACTTTAAAAATGACTCACTCTTCACGAGATATTCTGTGAACCCATAAACGTAATAGGTGGTGAGCCCATCGCCGGACGGGTCTGTTACACATGCCTCAGAGTTAATTCTGGGAATTGCGGGTTTCCTCACGATTTTTTCCTTCACCGTCGAGCTAGTGATACTTAATATTTATTTAAGTAAGTCTATCAGTTGTTTAGTACCCATAGTAAAGGCCCTGCCTAGTTGTGGGAATTTTGTCAAACAATATTATATTATTATTGTATCTCAGACTCGCCGCCCCATCACCACCACGTCACCAGGCGTGGTGCTCACCACCACCGCCGCCAGCGTAGTGAGGACCCTACTCCGTACGGTGAAGCCCGAAGACTTGGACGAAAGTGACTGGCTCGCCTTTGAGATAGTTATAGGAGGGAGAGACGCTGAAGTGAAAGTAAGTATTAAAAAAACTCACGCCTTTTATTCCCTAGGGGGTGGGCAGAGGTATTCCATTTCTGGATAAACCCACATTTCACGAGAATTTTCGTCCCCTAAACGTGGTGAGCCCATCGCCGGACCAGCAGGCTTAGTCAGGGAGCATCGATATTCGATATCGGAAAATCTGTCGAACACTTTCGAGATGGGCTGACGTTGGTATCGAAAACTAATGTCATATGTGACATAAGGATTCGGAAAATTTTCCGTGGCTTTCAGAAACGCCTAGAATAATTTCCGAAGTCGATAGATTCGACTTCGGAAAATTTTTCACTCGATCTGAATCGAACGGAAACGGTATCGAGTCTCCGTGAATACGCCTGCGGGTCTTGAGAATTAATTCTGAGACCTGTGGTTTCCTCACGATATTTTCCTAAGTATTAAACCTACAGGGTTATTCTCTAATGGCGCTACAACGTTAAATTATAGTAGTTGTTTTTAGCAGCTATATGAATTTGTTTGGATTTGAATTTGTTTGGTTTGCATGTACAGTCAAGAGAAATTAATTGAAGCTTTGCACTTGTAGTCCAAGTCTGACCCCTAAAGAGATTGTAATAAGAACGTTACAAAATCCAATGTGTCAAGCTCCACGTGCTCTTATAACTGTACCAATGAGTTTTCATAAACTTACGTACCTACATATTTATCACTATAGCTCGACGGTAATAGAAAATATTGTGAGGTAATGTGCAGGGCCCAGAATTGATTCTGGAGGCATGTGTAACAGCAACCTCGAATGTTTAGGGTTCACAAATTAAGTGCCATCGTCTCCGCCAATATTGACTATAACTTTAATAAAAAAAAAAAAAACAATTTTATTTTTTAAGATTAATTCTATGAAACGATATATTATTACAGATTTGTGCAAAATATTATAAATTGGCTCTGGAAAACAATCACTTTAATTTCTTGTTGAATTGTGTCACGTTAAAACCAACACGTGCCTCTGATGGCAAACACGTGGCGCCACTACAATAGCGCATAGTTCCGAACCACGCTGTTAAAGTGCTCACAACTGCTAGATAACAAAACAGCACCTGTGAACACTATATTTGTTTTATTTATTTACTTGATTACTTGTTTTTGATGCGGTTTTTTTTAATAGATAGAGTGATTTAAGAGGAAGGTTTTAGTGCTAGCATTGCACTCGTGCGAAGCCGCGTCGGGTCGCTAGTTATAACAATATTAAATAATTGACCTTGATAGCTTTTGTTTGTTGCAGTGTGACGGAGAGGGATGTCAAGGAAGGGTAAAGATAACAATGTCAATAATCACCGGACAATTCAATACGGCGCAAATATGCCGACTTCAACTTGTTTGTGACGTTTGGGGTAGACCATAGGACATTGGACTGAGGAGGCACGTCCAATCATAGCTTATCAAAAAGCTGTCAGAGTCGAGGCTTTAGCTGACCTGCTGCTGCTGGCAGCTATTTTTGTCAAAGGATCCGTCTAGCTATCCAAAGAGGGAAAGCGGTACACAGTTCCTCTTTGGAGGTCACTTACACAATTTTTGAGTAAACAAATGTTGTTTTTTCATAATACTGATAATGTGACAATATTGTAATCGTTGCGACAATATTGCAATCATTGTGACACCTATTTATCAAAAATATCACTGTATGGGAGTGTCAGTGTGTTAAAAAATGTGTCAACACTAACCATTATTATATTGCATATATTGAGACAATAATATTATCCAAACTATTGGCAACGTTCTACAATAATGTAAAAAAACCTGACTGCAATAATGGTAATTACGGCATATCGGAAATAGAAGTATGACTTTACAAAAAAGTCGGCAAAATGGGAAAGTCGGCAAAAAGGGCAGTACCCACATTAACTACTGTTTCATGTTTTAATTTGGAAGCTCATAAGAAGTAGGTATCTTCTTGTTTTAGTGTGATAAGCCTGCGTGTGAAACTGTGGTAAGGATAAAGATGAACTTTAATTTATAAAAAAATAAACTATAAACAGTTTAAAAAACAAAGTATTTTATCAATTAATATGATATTATCGTGGACCGCTATTATGAAAAAAAAAAACATCAAAATGGCAACCAGACTTTATGACGCTCCTAACAAAAATTCGTCCTTCGGATGCAAACGGATACAGAGATTGATAAATTAAGTACAGTTACTTCAGTCAATCGGCTCTCTCTAAGCCACAAGATCGAGACATAAAAGCCACCTCCATGGACGAGTTCAGAGTCCCTTGTTATTGGAATAGTACCTACAGTCAAGAGCACGCTACACTTGACACTTTGGACTTAGACCCGGCCCTGTATTCTATGGAGCGCAGTATAAATCAGAGCTCAGCTTAATCTGGTAGTGTAAAGCTTGACTTGCTTTAGACTGCACCTACCTGGGAGACCGAGCTTCGCTCGTTCCAACACCAGTGTTGCTAACGCCATCTGCCGGTGAGCGGCCGTAGGTATTAATATTTTTTTTGGTGTAAAATTTCGTTTTTACAGGAAATCCAACTATCTAGTTGAACTTAAAATGCAAAACTGTATTTGTACACCAAATTTTATCAAAATCGTTAGCCGTTCCCGAGACACTCGAAATATAAATACATACATAAACACAAGAGTTGCTTGTATATAGTAATAGGATTGACATTTCTAAGTGCCTACAGACATAAATTAACTTTGAATTTGTCTATTCTCCTTGACCGCCAACGGCCGTTTTCCATAAACTTCTATAACGTAGGAACACTGTATTGATTCTAATACTGTGCCTTTATATAAACAACAGTTTGCGATGAAAACTAAACATATGTTTCAGTGTGCTGGAGATTCTTGCGCAGCAGGGGTAATAAATTCCATGCCTTCGCCTGTATTGACACTTTGTAAATTATTGCAATACTTCAGAGAAAAAAATGTCGCATATTGTGAGCAAAATGGTCCGACAAATTTTTATTTTAACACTGCGGCTCTGCGTTTGAAATAATGTGAGAATTTACGTCGTTTTGAAACATTTTTCTCACGATTTTTTATGACATAACTTAAATATAGAGACAGTAGTCTGGATCAAGACCCTATAAAAAAAAACTTAATGGTAATAGGTAAGCAGTTAGTTCAGCAACATAAGTGATTACTGAAAGCAAGCTTAATAAGAAATAAGAAGTTTTTATTATTATAAAAATGTTTTAATGTCTTCAAAAAAAGCCTAAGGCTTCACTCATTGATCTTATTTATACTAGTTTGTATGTCTGACAATTTATAAAAATAAAAATCTCATGCCTTTTATCCCCGAGATGGTAGGCATTCTATTTCCACAATTGATATATTCCTGAGATTTAACAAAGCTTTAAAACTTTTGGATCAGTTCCAGACATTAAAATCTAGAATGAGCAACTTGACTTCTTTATAATGTGTTTTAATATTTGATTTGAAGCTAAACAAATAGATTGGCTAACTTACAAAGGTCATTCTAGCACTTGAGTAATATTTTATAACTTTGCAGTGTATAGGAGGCATGTGCAACGCATTTGTAAGTAATCGAATCTTTTGTAAATTATCGGGTCGCACACACCTAGGCGACACAAGTGACTGCAAAGGTAAGCGAGAGACGGAGAGCGTTAGACGACCGACTTTTGTTTTTAAACAACTTGAAGAAGGAGGTTAAATTTAGTGTTTTTTATGTTTGTTATCTCAGAACTCCGTCAAGAACTGTTGATGAATTCTTTTTTATTTGAAACTATCAGCGCCCTGCGGTTTCACCCGCGTAGTTCCCGTTCCCGTTCCCGTGTGTTTTTAGGGTTTTTCCGGCAATTATTTGAATTTTTCTCGCCGTAAAAACCATCTTTGAACTTCAACGAACATTTAAAAATAAGAATTGGGTCCAGGCGTTGTTGATTTATGCGCTTACCAACACATTTTGCGATTCATTTTTATAAGTACCTATTATAGATATATTTTCAGATGATTCCCGTTTTTATAGAATTTCATTTTAGACGCCTGTATGAAAATATTTAATCGTTTTGGTAGACAAGCAATAGTAAAATTGTTAGGGTTAACGAATATAATATTTGGCGATTATTCCACCACTCGCCTTTGCAATACAACGAATGGTTGTTGTTGTTACATTCGAGCGACTAAAAATACGGAATTTTCGATGTAGAACTAAAAATAGTAAAACCGAGCGCTTGAAGTGAGGCGAGCGATTGAAAACTTAGTCCTTATTACGATTAAGTATATACAATTTCATACAACCGATTCAAAAATAAGTTCGGTAGCTTCAGTTTGCTTGAAAATATGCTTTTCTTTAAAGTCAGATTAGTTTGTTATTCTATCCTAACTCCCGCCCGCGACTTCGATTACGTCCCTGATAAAAATTGGTCCTTCTTTAAAATGCAAGCTATTTCCATTCCGAATTCCATCTTTAAGTTAAGCAATTTGGCTGGGAAAAAGTAACAAACAGATAGACCACGTTACTTACGTCGATATTATTAGTGTAGACAAATAAATGAATAGGGAAGAGTGATATAATCTAATTATATTTTGTGTACAGTGCAAAGGACCGGGCTGTTTATCTATGGTAGGTACATAAGATAAATTACTGCTTATTATTCAAAGTTCATAAAATTTCATACATGCTGAAGCGGTGGAGTTGAAATGAAGTTTATTAACTGGACTTGTAATTGAATAAAACATTTTGACTTTGACTTTTTGACTTTAATAGTTTTGTTGGTTACTTTTGTGAGGCACTTATTTTAAGCTAGAACACATTCCAAAGCTGCGTCAGCCACGTATTGGTATAAAATATATTTTAATAAGTGAATTAAATTTATTTTAATATTGATTTTAAATTTATTTATTTTTGATAGCGATATATAGATATTTTGATGCACTACTTGGGTTCGGCACCATGTGGGTTGCGATGAGACTTTGATTTACATAAAATAAAAAAAATCATTGACGCAATTCCCTTTGACTTTCAATGTGGTCTGTGGTTCAGCTTATATTGTATGCAATACATAGAGCTTATTAATTTCTTTCAGTGCATCGGAGAAGGTTGTGATGCAAAGGTAACTAAAGAACTAAATAATTATCTATATGCACATTGTTTGTGCAACACCGACGTGTTATTATATGGTGTTCGGGCACATCACTAGTAGCTGTGGAGGGTGCGGGGAACGAGGTTTCATCCGCCATCTTATTCTTCGACATATATCACTGATCGACGCACTTGCGATATTCTATTTTCAATATAATATCAATTTATAACATTTGGAGTCAGATTTTCATTTAAAATACAATCCATCACCAACTACGAAACATATGGTTACAAGATATTTAACACGAAGGGTATGAGGGTACTATTCGAATCTTTCAACCCGGCGGTGCTCTGGATTCTAGAGCTCGCTTCACTCGCTCTCGGTAGCTGTGTTCTAAAAATCTACCATAAATTGGGTTCGGTTCTACTCTACAGTGACTTAACTTATTTTAGTTTAGTCCTGTAATTTTCTTTCTCCTAGAAAAGAAAAGAGACGAGAGATATTTAGTCCTGTCAAATTAAAATTAGTCCTGTCTAATAAGGCGTGTTTAGAAATTTTAGCGACGATGTAACCAAGGTCATGGATAAAAGTGACAGATAAGCACGTTCATAAGGTTTAAATTAGTTGGTTTTTATATTATTATGTTTGACATTAACTCTTTAATCTATAGTATGTTTCTGTCCTTTTTCTTCCGTATTGTATGGATAGTTCCGTTTAGATAGGCTAACTTAAAATTACGAATTTTAGCTGGTCAGCCAGAATCGAGTCCATTGTTTGACCAATAATGCCGTAAAAAAAATACGTAATTTGACAAGCGTAGAAACAGCTAGACTTGTCTATTTCAGCTACTTCCACAGCTTGATGTCATATGGCATTCTACTGTGGGGGAATGCTGCTGATGTCCAGAGAATATTTATTTTGCAGAAACGAGCCATTCGTGCAATTTATAAAATGGGGTCTAGGATGTCTCTAAAGGAAAAATTCAAGGAAATTAATATACTGACACTGGCGTCACAGTATATTTACGAAAACGTATTGTATGTTAAAAAGAATATATCACTTTACAAAAAAAATAGTGACAGACATTGTATAAACACTAGAAATAAGAATAAACTGGCTGCTTGTGTTAGTCGATTATCTAAAGTTACCAAATCCTTTAAGGGTCAATGTATACGTTTTTACAATAAGATTCCCATTGAATTACAAAATTTGCCTCTTGACAAATTTAAAATAATAGTTAAGCAAAAATTACATAAAAAAGGCTACTATAAAATTACAGACTACTTAGTAGACCAACATGCATGGGATTAACCGACTCGACGCTATGTAAGGCTATTAATTATAATTATTATTGTAAACGATATTTATTAGTAAGACATGAGATTAAAAAGAGCTGCCCTTGAGTTTCTTGCTGGCTCTTCTCGGGGTACTGCATTCGGAACCAGCAGCTCGTCGGTGGAGATGGGCTGCTGTTTGCATTTAGCCAATCTTCATGGACGAGTTTAGAGTGCCTTGTTATTATAAAATATTGACGTTTCTAAGTGTATATTTTAATACCAATAGAAAATAAACGATTTTGAATTAAAAATTTGAATTAATAGTTTCTGCGCTATTGGGCATAGTTATTACTATGAAGCGATCGTAGCCCGGCGGGTTTGTAACTGTCAAAACGGGCGCGGTCAGGCGCGGTCGCTCGGAGGTCGTTTGGAAATGTGAAAAATTGGCAAAATTTTAGCAAACCAGTGTACAAGCAAAACATGGTCCATTCGTTGTCGGCGAGAATATATTCGGCTAAAATTAGTCCACAAAATGATCCGTCTATTTTGGGATAAAGACAGTTCCCTCTAAAGTTTTCACCACGTCAACTCTTAAAATTTAGTTTTATCCATATTTCTAATATTACACAACGAAAGAAACGTTTGAAAGTTGTGTGCTATAAAGAAAACACGCCTCCATTTTCAATTTGAAAGCAACTGTTTGCTTACCTCCCGAGTAAACGGAGAGAATTGCGAGGAATTTTCCTCTACCACCGTTTCTTGCTAGAGATGGCAATTTGTTATTTAATTATATCGAAAGGAAGAAACTAAACCCTTATAAGATTAAAAATCCCATTAACCATCTCCCGAGATACAGATTCGCGAGGGATATACCGAATATCCCATGCTTCCTCATAAGCGAGGAAAAACCCAACGAGAGGTTGACAACATTTAATTCGGGAAGAGAGAACTGGTTTTAGTACAGTTAGTAAGAAATGTTAAAATAAAAAAAAATCCCCATCTCTCTCTATTTCGCATCTAGTGAAAATTCACCTCAACACATGATTTAACAAATTTTAATCCGTCATTTCTCTTTGAGTTCATTTTGTGTCTATTTAAAAGCGAATCGATCTTTCAAAGTAAACTCATTCATCCATCACTAGTGCCACAGCTAGTGTCATATCACAGATATAGAGTTAAATAGAAACCCAACAGGTAATTTAGTAAAAAATCGATTAAGAAATGTTCGAACAATTGTTTAGTATTGTATTTTGGTGTGTATTTCAAAATGGCGGTGGTAACCTGTGACATTTTAATAGTCCTTTTTACGATTGATTAAGTATCTAATTACAGATATTTTAATAATTAATCAGTAACTGAAACTTCTCGGTTAGTTACGATTAGGTAGGTACCTACTTTTGAAGAGATTTTCAGTCAACAAATTTTGCATTCTTATGGTTCTGTACCTCAACTGACATGTAAATGGAGCATATCTCCGCACATTTCTAGCCTCGCATAGTAAGTCAATCTGCGATATCTATTTAAGCCTGTATCTGTGGTGTTACCGATATTTTGCAGTGCAGCTAGCTATAATAACTATATTATTATTTATTTCGCAGTGTGAGGGAATGGCCTGCGATGCCCGGGTACGTGATTATGTGAAATAGAAATAGCTTTGGTTCTCAGCAGGCGTATTCACGGAGGCTCGACACCGTTTCCGTTCGATGCAGAAAATTTTCTGAAGTCGAATCTATCGACTTCGGAAACTGTATTCTAGGCGTTCCTGACAACCACGGAAAATTTTTCGAATCCTTATGTCAAATATGACATTCGTTTTCGATACCGACATCTCTGAATAGCCCATTTTCGACAGATTTTCCGATTCCGAGTCGAATATCGAAACTCCGTGAATTTGCCTGCAGCTTCGTCCAGATGCGAGTACTTCCTCCACAGAACACTATATTTCCTCAATCAAGCTATTTTTTGACAATACGTTCCATAAAGACGTTTATAGAAAAAGTTTCTCTCATGATTTTCTTTAAACCTCTTTGGCGTTCCATTTTCGGCTAGGTCGATTTACAGTAACAGTAAACTCCATTAATTCCGGTAAAAATATTAAATAATTCGGTGAAATGTATGATGGATGTGGCACAAAAATTATTTCATAAATCAATATGGCGTCTCATGTTGGATTTATATGCCGAGGGTTACAATTGGTCTCGGAATTCTAAATGTTAAATCTGGGATAATTCGTTTGTTCGAGATTGCTTCCGATGTAAGAAAACGTTACAAAGCGAGAGATACACTGAGTTACTTTCGCATTTATATTATTAGAAGAGAATTTTTTTGAACTTTCCCGTGGGAATTGCAAAAAACTAGTTTTCTTAGAGTTTTCGTAAATTCATTCATTCTAAATCTCTGTTTAGAGGTTGACTTGTGTATTAATGAACATTGAACAATTGTGTTATGTTTATAACACACGTCATATCTACATTTTATAATCACAATTCACATTATTTTGCAGTGTCGAGGAAAGGGTTGTACGTCCAACGTAAGGATTTTTTATAAATACTTTCTTTTTAAATCTGAAACAAATGCATGTCGTATATATGCAACCCTATGCAAAATGGAATGCTAACAAATCGATCGTCATTTGATCGGGGAAATCGAACATTCAAATAATTATAGTGTCATTAGATAAAATATACTTACAAGAAATCGAAGTACGTATGTTAAAAATGTATGTTAAAAATCGTTAGACTGTAGTATTACAGTCTACGATTTTTATTCATATAAAGATACCTAGATTAAAACATATCTTCATACATAGCCAGCAGTAGGGTTATTAAAAACATGTTATCCTGTTTGCAGTGTCGAAGTTTTAATTGTCGTAAGACCAGGAATGGAAAATTCAGAACGGGAGGAGGGAGGTGGGAAGAGCACTATCCTCAATACGGCAGCCATCATAATTACTGAAGGTTCAGCTACTACATTCCTTAAAAAAATTACAGGTTGCAATCTTTAGTATTTTATAGCAAAAAAATAAATCCTTTGCGATAATTGATTTCTTGTTATTTTTCTTTTGATAAAAAAAAAATCTCACGCCTTTTATCCCCATTTATATTAATAATCACTCAACAACATACACAACACATACACTCAACACAACGCAACAGTCGGTAGGTCAGTTTCATAATTTATCATCATCGTTAATTATAATAATAATTGTAGGACACAATTCACACACGGTTATTTAGTCCCATACTAGGCAGGGCCTGTTCTATGGGTCCTAACTACTGACAAACATACTTCAATAAATATTAAACGACCAGACACGAAGCCCACAGACATGTTGATGCACACAAATGTTGGCCCCGAGCGGGGATCGAACCCGGGACCTGCGACTCAGAAGGCAAGGTCACTACTAACTGAGCCAACAGGCCCGTTACTGTCAGTTACAGAATGTCTGTATTTGATACTGGCAGTAATTCTGGTATTAATGTTCACGCGATATGTGATCGGTTGTCAGAGCTGAAAGTGAAAAAATACTTTGTCTAGCGTTGGGGTAAACGTGTTCTGCGACTTGGCAAACGTAGTGTAGGACGCCCTCCGGCCAGATGGAGGGATGACGATCTGCTGGCTGCAGGCAGATGCTGGATGCGTCGAGCTGAAGACAGGGCGCTACGGCGCTCATTAGGGGAGGCCTATGTCCAGCAATGGACAAATGTAGGCTGATGATGATTATTTTGTAGGTGGTTGTCTTACACTGCGCCTTCCAGTTAGTGGTCTCCATTAGAGAACCTTTTTGTCCCATCTGTACCTAATAATTATTTTCCCAAACTAAACAATAAAACGTTAAATAACAATTAAACATTTCCAAACCCTTTTAAAGCAATTATTTTATTACAAAAGGGTTTACTGTAGTGTTGTTCGATTGGAGTTCACTCAGATGGAAAGTATTGTTCTGAAGCTGTGTTGTTCAGTCATCCATTAATTGGTAAAATATTCATTTTGGAAAATTTAAAAAATATGTCAAGATTAGATTGGTCTAAATATAATAGGGCATTTGGAATATTTTCATACAAAAACTTTGAAGCTCAAGCGTCATGTCAGTATGAACGCGAGCTGTCATTCGGTCGAATCACACTAGACTTTTGCCTACTAGTAATCATTTTTGGCTTCAGATTTTCTTCGCTTTGTCCCCTCTATGTACCTACTACTATATTTTAATCTCTTTGATTGAGGGCGAAAAGAACTGTCAGGAACCATTGAACGGACAATTATAAATCTGAAAACGATTTTCAGATAAACGAGTAAGTGAGGTCTTACACACCTTCTCGTCTCTCGTCTTCATCTTCGACACCAATAAATAAATAAATAAATTATGGGACACAATTCACACACGGTTACTTAGTCCCAAACTAGGCAGGGCCTGTACTATGGGTACTAAACAACTGATAAACATACTTAAATAAATATTAAACGACCAGACACGAAGCCAACAGACATGAGCATGCACACAAATGTTGCCCCGAGCGGGGATCGAACCCGCGACCTCCGACTCAGAAGGCAGGCTCACTACCAACTGAGCCAACAGGCCCGTCAGTAATAAAAAATATAATTTTAGTACATAATATTAATTAGTATTAGTACATACTTACTTTATAAATCACCGATAAAATCTGTACTCCTCCGTCACACTTTTTTCGACGATTGTTGACAATGCTATCGCAATATGGCTGTTTTATTTTTGTTGTTTTTCATGGCCTTTGGAGTCTAGTCCTTACAGCCTATGGTTGCTTTCATAGCATAATATAAATAATTGATAAAATGAAGGGCGGGTCTAATAAAATAACAACAATCCGTTTTCCATAAGGTACTGCCATCTTTTATGTCCAACTCCAATATGACTTACACAATTTGAATTATACTTAACTAGCGACCCGCCCCAGCTTCGCACGGGTGCAATGCTAATACTAAAACCTCCCTTTTGAATCACTCTATCTATTAAAAAAACGCATCAAAATCCGTTGCGTAGTTTTAAAGATTTAAGTATACCTACATAGGGACATAGGGATATAGGGACAGAGATAGCGGCTTTGTTTTATACTATGTAGTGATAGGTATACGTGCGCCTGCCAGTATTAATCAATTGCTCGTAAAAAGATCCTACGCACTTAAAATAATGTAAATTCAATTTTTTTGGACGTTTATTTGGCTTTATTTTTTAAATAAAGTACCTAATTTTGCAGGCTTTTCAGTGATTGAAGACACAAATGACCAACTTCACTATAGTCTCTCAATCACTGCACTATCTTCTGTGTCATGCAATTTTTTTTTGTTGTGAGGAATGGCATTATGCCCTAAGCAAGAATTTCAGAATAATTAAATTAAACAATACGTATATCTATTACGGTAATTATCTTTGTAGGATTAAATAAACGTATTATTATGGTTTATACAGTGGGTATGTATACCGGAGATAACATTTAGGTACCTGCTGTGCCAGATGACAGATATTGACGGCAGCTTAAATTAATCCTAAATTGCGTTCGCATGTGTGCCTCAAACGTACCGTACGTATTTAGAAGTAAGTACCTAAGTAACAGCTATTTATTGTGCACCAATAAAAATATGCAAAAAGTGACACAATGACAAAAAAAAGTACAATGGGCGGTCTTATCGCTTAAAGCGATTACTTCCAGACAACCTTAGGATGGATGTAACTGAGATAAACAGATGAAGGTAGGTGGTGCACTAAAGTTAACAATAGATTAAGGTACCTATATACAAATAAAATGAAAATAAAAAGCACCGTCCGGTCAGGTACCTAACATTTATGTGAGATAATAGCGTATATGTCGGAGTGTTGCTCTCGTATATACGCTTGTTTTTTTTTTTTGGAACCTTTCCGGACATACTCTCATCACCTTAGACTTATTTCATCGTAATTTCATACGGTAGTGATTCGGTATACAATATGTAACAGAATTAGCGCAATTCCTGAAATTAGTTTGTTCAGTATCGACTACTTAATCGATTTCAGCTATTTTTAATATTTGTTAATTTTTTCAAATCGTGCTAATATGATCGATATTAAAATAAACTGAACTAAAGTTCGATTGCATCATATGTTTTTTATATTAATATACTAATTGGAGTGTATGAGTAATTGCGCTTTTTCTGTTACGCGTTGTATATGGCAGCTCATAAAATATGAACAAACATACAAACACAATTTTTTATACAACGCGTCACAGAATAAGCGCAATTGGTATATTAATATAAAAGAAATATGATGCCTTCGTACTTTAGTTTTGACTAACCGAATTTCTTGAATAAAGAGTAGGTAATAATAGTACGGTTTCTATAGAAAACCCTGAATTTAGTTAACCTAATTCATTTTTCTTAAAAATCTTACACATACTTATTAATAACCACTCTAAAGAGTAAAAAAAACCGACTTCAATCTTCAGCTTACATGGTTTTCTCATGGATGCCGTTGTCAGAACTGGACGAAATTAAAATGGGACCAATCTGGAAGCACCAGTGGGTCTAAAATGGCCACTTTGAGCAATTCCTCTGAGCAATTCCTCCTTTTATGAATTCCCAGCAAATCCTAAGCAATTCCTCTAAATTTCGTAAAATGGTCCCTCATTTTAGTGATTCACTGACAATTTAATTCATTAGCAGATTCGTATTTGGTGAAAATTTCGAATATGAATCGAAATAGGATCCTATTATGATTCACCCGAAACTGCCGTTTTAGACCCCCAGCTATCAAATAAAAAAAGAATCATCCAAATCGGTTCACCCAGTCGAAAGTTCTGAGGTAACAAACATAAAAAAAAATAAAAAAAAAATACAGACGAATTGATAACCTCCTCCTTTTTGAAGTCGTTTAAAAATATCAGAAATCGATTAAGTAGTCGATATCTACTGAACAAACTAAATCAGAAATTGCGCTTATTACATATTTTATACTAGATAGATAGATGAAAATAAAATAATAAATAATTAGGTAGTCTCCAAAGGTCTACCTACTATTCCTGGAAATACTTACCAACTTTTCACCAGTAAATAATCATTCATGTTCAACCACTAAACAAGTTGTTCCATTTATTTATTTTATTATTGTTGTGTCATAACCAGCACAGCTCATAAATTATACCAAGCCTTAGCAGTCAGCGGTGTGGCCGTACGTATAGGGTTGCCATCTCAAAATTTAGCAATCAGGACAAGACGCGTGAAAACCCCGGATTTTAGAGCCCGGAACCCGGACATGTCAACAAGTTTTCTAAACAGTCAGTGTGAATCTCATAAGACAAACAGTGGAGAATGTCATAAATCACCTTTTTATTTATTGTTTGTATGGATGTTTGTTCCTCTTTCACGCAAAAACTACAGAACAGATTTTGATGAAAATTTACAGTTAAAGTCAAAGTCAAAATGTTTTATTCAAAATAGGAACTTACAAGTCCACTTATTGAACGTCATTTCAACTCCACCGCTTCAGTATGTATGGTTGAGGAGAAGAAGCGGGGCAAGAAACTCCTCAACACAATATTCTTTTCATCAATTGTTACTTAATACTAAATTGGGTTACATAATTTCGTTTGTTTTTCGCTATCGTATTGCGCTGGACTGGAGGAAATCTGTTCCAAGCATCGTTGTCATTTATATAGTCGTCTAGTTTGTAATATGCCATTTTACAAAGTACATGTTTAACATGAGTTTTGAACACAGTTTCAGGCAATTTCAAAATATCTTCTGGTATTTTATTATAAAAGCGTATGCAAAGCCCCACAAAGGAATTATTAATTTTACTTAATCGTGACTGAGGTTGCTCTAATTTATTTTTATTCCTAAGATTACAATTATGCCTGTCACAGTTTTTAGTATACAGTAATATGTTTTTCACACCACATGCTTGACAAACCCGGATTAAATATCATATAAACCTCACCGAAAGCAAGACATTATATCCCTTGGCTTTAGCCGGGCTATAATGTTGTATGGAATTTCATTATAACCCTAGGTCAATAATGTAATTTCCACTATTCATAATCCTAATTGCTATGACGATAAAGTCTAATTTCGTTAAGCAAAATGTGGTGCAGTCGTGGCCAACTCGATTTTCGAAAACCGAAGCCGCGACCAACTAGATTCGCACGATCTTCAATTGTTAAATCCGCTCAGGCGCCAGAGGTCTACTTCCAAGTACCTATAGGTCACGCCGGCAGAAACAAGTTGCTGTATCCATTTTATAACTTTAACGTTTCAAAAAGAATATCGAAAATGTCGAGTGATGAAAGTACTTCGACTTCAAAGTCTATTATACTAGATGCCATAGGCATTGTCAATAATCTACTACCATGCAATTGCATTTTATTGTCTCGCATAAGGTGAGAAAAGTAGAGTATATAACTCGGGAATAAAACTGTTTTTGTCTTGGGCGCTTAAATCCCTCACTAAACTCAGGACTCAGTCTTAATTCCCTCGCTTCACTCGGGAATTAAATCATAACTCCCTCGCTGCGCTCGGGAGTAAGACTGGGAGTCCTTCGTTACGTTCAGGATTCAATGTCGCGCCCGTGAGATAAAACAGTGCTTTATTCCCTTGTTGTATAATCTACTATTTCCGTACATACATAATGTTTTCATAAATGTACTGACAAGGCATTGTTAAAATATTAATTTCTTTGAACAGTTCTCTTAGGGAATCATGACATCTTAACTTGTAAATGGCGCGTATAGCCCTTTTTTGTAAAATTGTTTGTGTTTGTTGTTATATAGTTTATACATCAGAATAACACAAAGGCTATATTTTATCCCCGTATTTCTACGGGAATGGGAACTACGAGGGTGAAATCGCGGGACGCTGCTAGTTTTGAACGCGAATTTAGCGAGACGGCTCGTCGGTTCATCGCGGCGTGAGGGCACAGGACTTTAAGCCCGACCACGCTCCCCGGATGTCCTCTAAACTAGGACAAATCCTGGGAAACTTGGACGGATGGCAACCCTACGTGGGTAACACAGGCCCTTTGTACGTTGGCTATCGAATGGCCGTATCTGAATATTCGGTATAATATCGTAAATACTGGTTATACCCGATATCTACACTTGTACTGAATCGTATCGATTATTAAAGTCACGATCGAAATTCGCATTTTAGTATAGACTTGCTTTTGATCGCAACTCTTAAAAGGCTCTGTACCTAACGCTCGTAAAAACGCTAATATGGCACTGCAGCCTCGAATAATGATCTCGAAATAGGTTTGAAACATTCAAATTTCAATTCAATTAGTTTGTAAATATCATGTGTATTTTATAATTATTATTGTTTAGTAGTGTTGTATATGTCCTGTAAGTAAATATCTAATTAAATTAAAAATTCAAAATTCAAAATCAACATTTGTGTTTAATTCAAATTGTTTGCTCAGCGAATCTGTGGCAGCAAAATCTGTACAATATCATTCCTTTCCCCATTCTGGTCGCATAGAATTTGGGAAGTTATAAGCTTAAGATACCGTTATAAAAAAATGTTTACGCAATCCTAAGTAGATTAATGCAAAATGAAAATTTTACAAAATCCACTTTTAAAGGGGTCCAAAGATTAGGTACTGGTGAAACGGTGAATTGAAGGCGTGACAATTTTTTTTATGTAAGACATCATAAAAAAATAGTCACGCCTTCAATTCCCGAGGTAGTAGGCAGAGATATTCTATTTCTGGAAATACCCTCGTTACAGGTTTTCGCCAAAAACCGTCATATTTTTCTTTTGTCTGCCGGATCTATAGGCCACTTTAGTTTGTGCCGCCCTTGAAAGTGACTTGTTTTGAAATTACGTTCATAATCGTAAACGAACAAAGCTGATGGCCTTGTAGCCAAAGCTAAATAAATAAAAAAAAAACGTAAACGAACATGACCGTTGCCCAAAGCGTGCGAGCTCGCTCTGAAAGCTGCCTAGGCTACGGCCTATACGGACTGTTGAGAAATTCAGAGTATTCTGCCGGAACTACATGTGTAAGAAAAATGTTTATTAATCGGTAAGATACTGTCTGTGTACGATTGACAGAGTATATATAGTGAGTAAATAGTGCGATTCGAGAGCCTTGCGGATTGAAAGATGATACTTGTATAGTGACTAGGATTGAAAGAGGAATGCTGAGGTGGTTTTGTCATAATGAGCGGATGAATGAAAGTCGTCTAACGAGACAAATATACAATGGTGTTGTGAATGGGCGAGTCGGTAGAGGACGACCTAGGCGTACCTACATCGACTAGATCGGCGATGTGTTGAAGAAAAGCTAGATAAAGAGTACCCGAAACCGACGAGCATGAATGAGTCGTTTGATGGATGTGGAGGAAGCACGAGAGATCTGCCAGGTTCGTAGCAAATGGCAGTCTATTGACTCTGCCTACCCCAATGGGAAATAGGTGTGAGATTATGTATGGTTACTGTCTGTTACGAAAGACAGCTGATCATAGGAGGACTAAAGGATTAAACGTCTTTCATGAATTATGTACGTCTATAGCAGCCTGCATTTGCATAAACTCCGCCACCACCTGCTTACCTTTTCAGATTTAAATAAACCTTAAACAAAACGGGATCCCCTCTTACGTGTAGTTCTGAAAGGTTCCGGCGTTTTATTTCGTTTTACATAAACTCTGGGGCGCGGGACCGTATACTGAATCCAATTAAAGTTGAGACTCGGCCCATTCAAACGCAAATATGGCCGACCCCCGTTTGGCGATGAAGATAGAATCGGAGAATCCAGCTTTTGGGGTAAAAAATATCGATTCTGTGAATCGATCCTGAGCAGTGGATCTTGGATTGTCTAAAGATGGAGATTAGTTTTTTTGTCATAAGAAAAAAGGCAAAAACAAAATTGTGACTTTTTGAAAAATCTATTACTATTTAAGACTTGGACGCTATTGTCAGAACTAGACGAAACTAAAATTAAACCAATCTGGAAAAACCAGTTTTCAAATAAAAAAAGAATCATCCAAATCGGTTCACCCAGTCGGAAGATCTGAGGTAACAAACATTAAAAAAAACAGTCGAATTGATAACCTCCTCCTTTTTGAAGACGCTTGAAAAATAACTAGGTTCATGTAATGGATGGAATGGATTATCAGTGCCGATCCTCTCGGGGATATGGCGTGTGCGTTTTATCCTACTAATATTATAAATGCGAAAGTTTGTTTGGATGGATGTCTGGATGTATGGATGTATGTTTGTTCCTCTTTCACGCAAAAACTACTGAACGGATTTCGATGAAACTTTACAGTTATATAGCTTATACATCAGAATAACACATAGGCTATATTTTATCCCCGTATTCCCACGGGAACGGGAACTACGCGGGTGAAACTGCGGGGCGCTGCTAGTAATACATATTTCCAAAAGTAAGTAGGCTTAAGAATATGATATACTTTTGACAAACACACACTCATGAAAATCTAACCCGATCGATTTTTGGTAAACGATTTTTTAAATCGAGATTTTATAGAATCGATTTGTCTGGTTGCAATTTAAATCGTTCTTTTTTTAATATAACGCCCATCTCTACTCTCTTTCATGCCGAACGCTGGCTGCAAGCGTTTTATGGTCGGTGTCACATTCATGCAGTCACTGCTTTATTTTTAGGACACAATACGGAACAGTGATTAGACCTGCAGTTATAGAGCTTCCAGTGCGTGAGGCTAGGGTTCGAATCCTAGCAAGGGCATTGCGGTTGTGGATGAGAACTTATTTATTATTTGATTCTGAACTGGGTTATAAAATCTGTCCTTTATATTTTTGTTATCGCACTAAATAATTTTATAGGTAATAAAAAGAAAATGTTAATTAGAAAACACTATAAATCTTTTATAGATGTATTTTATATCTTATTTTATGATGTGCCATCAACCGTGTTAAGACTGAAGTTTAGAATAGTTGTTTTATACTAGACGAGTACTTACCTATTACGTTTTCTCATTCCCGTAAAGTATTAAGTTTACAGACTTAATTTTTGTATTGACAGATTTCCATATTTATCACTAACTCGACCGTTGAAGAAAACATAGTGATGAAACCCGCAGACATGCTTAATATCATATCACCTATAATGTTTAGGGGTCCGAAAATACATCGATGAAAAGTGGGTATTTCGAGGAATGGAAATACCTCTACTGACTCCCTCGGGGATAAGGCATGCGCTTGATTAGGTACTTTATTTTGGGCAATAGCAATATGAAAGTGTTTTTTCGAACAAGTACCTAATGTACTTATATACGCTTATGGACGAAGGGTGCCGAAATGTTTTATGGCAATAAGAAATGGCCATAAAAGACACCCTTAATAAAAACGTTCTCTTTATTTCTTATTGCAATGTCTGAAACAGTGCGTAGTCTAAACATTAAACATTTAGGTAAGTTTATAATTTTAATAAATTTTTTGTATCTTTGTAACAAATAAAGTATAAAACCACTTTAACGATTATAAAAATTCTTTCCCCAATGGAAAATTTACTTCTCTAGGAGTAACGTGGGCTATAACTTTCCCGCGGGAACGGGACTTACGTTGGTAAAATCGCGCGGAACAGCTAGTTACTCATAAATTCAATAATTTTTATCTTTATACGTCAAATAGTCCGTTCAGTAAAATAGTATCCTGATGTCAGGACGGCGGACTACTTTAAAAACAGAATAACGTAAAAAGTATAAAGGTACTAATTATTTGGTTTAAGGTACCAATTAGGTAGTAATTTTTGTAACTATTTAACAATCAAATTCTTGACATGGTTCCTGACATTCACCAATTACCATAGGGGTTTTTTTCCAAACTTGTTACGGAACAGTATAAATTTTTATCCACTAAAATTCAATATTAACTTATTTATTTGATTTTAAATTGCATTATCCTTCATAAGACCCTTGGAATATCCCAATAATGAAATTAGGCACTATTGGTATTCCAAGAAATATTTTATTGTGAAATCCTTCTGTTAATTTAGAAACTATTCAAGCGCGCTTCTAATACAATTCCAAGTCTTAAAAGGGTCGATGAAAGGAGATAAGTACAAAAGGACTTCAATTAGGGACAAGGTACTAAAATAAGGGACGGACTCAGGGGGTTGTCCAAACTTAAGTTGTGATTTTTTTACCGTTCTAAAACCGAGATATTTTTTAAAATAACAGTGAAAATAGAAGTAAAAGTGTAAAATTAAAAAAGTTGTAACAAGCAAATCCTTTCTTATAGGGTGAACAGATATTATTTTTTAAAGATAGTAGGTAAAAGGAAATCTAACAGCCACTGAAATTGAAAATCAAATTTCTCAACAGTATACCTAGTCAAAATAAGATTATACTTTTTCATCTTTATACTCGTAACAGAAAAAATAAGGATTGTTAAGAAGATAATATATTACTATTAGGATTTATATCCATACTTCTATAATAATAAGAGATACAGAGATAAAACTTAACTGACTCACCAATGCACAGCTGACAGCTTGAACCATGAAATATCGCACTTTGTTTCCTTAAATTACTTAAGTAAGTAAGTAACAACTCTTTATTGTACACCAATAAAAATATGCAACAAGTGACACAGTGATACAAATAAAAACTCTAAAGAGTAAAAAAACCGACTTCAATCTTCAACTTATATGGTTTTCTCATGGATGCCGTTGTCAAAATATGACGAAATTAAAATAGGACCAATCTGGAAGCACCAGCTTTCAAATAAAAAAAAAATCATCCAAATAGATTCACCCAGTCGAAAGTTCTGAGGTAACAAACATAAAAAAAAAATACAGACGAATTGATAACCTCCTCCTTTTTGAAGTCGGTTAAAAAATGCAATGAGCGGTCTTATTGCTAAGTGAGTACTAAGAACAGTTATGTTTAAATTCCCATGGCAACGGGAATAAACCCCCAATGGGAAACCGCTAGTTACAAATAAATTAGTTTTATCTTAGTACGGCCCCTCTTACAACCTTTTAAGGTAGTCAGTAGCCGTACCTAACTACAATAGCTAATAAAGTTTCGTGATCTATTATTTCGCCTAAACATTCTACTACCAATTTAGATTTTGATATTAGTTAATAGATTTTAGACAGAACTAGGTAGGTACAATGATCTGCCTAAAACTGATAAATGTTTCTCTACAAAATCAAAATGAATTTACCATCAGGAATAAGATGTACTTAAAAAGCCAATTAAATACCCATCTATGTTTTTAAGGGAGTCCCTCTGTCAACAAACTCTTCTTGCAGTTTGGCAGAACAATTTTGTATTAAAAAAATTGGGATTGTTTTTATTTATATTTATTAACAATAAACGTAGAGGAACAATTCACATACTAAAAAATAGAAATTACTCGTATTTTATCCCCTAGGAACTTTCTGGAAATATCTACGTTGCACCAGTAGATAATATATTCTTTGGAGCCCTAAGCGTGTGTCACACACGCCTCAAAATCAATTATGGGCCCTGCGGGTTTCCTCACAATGTTTTCCTTTAACATCGAGCAGAGAATATTAGTATAGACTAATACTAATATTATAAAGAGGAAGGATTTGTATTTTTGTAAGTTTGTTACGAATAAACTCAAATACTACTTGACCGATTTTAAAATTCTTCCACAAATGGAAAGCTAGAATACCCCTGAGTGACATAGGCTATATTTTATTCCCGTATTCTTACGGGACCGAGAACAACTGCTGAAACCGCGCAGAATCTCACAGAGATCCGGGCGCTGCTAAAAGTATATTTAAATAATGAAAAATATTAGAATATCTAAAATACTTATGTGTCTTATAAAGCGACATTTGAATAGAGGGAGCGCCCTAATCCCCGTAACATTGAGAGCGAACATATCTTTGCTTTTTAATAAAGCCAGAAAATGGGATCAAAGGACTTAATGTCTTTTGCATAAAGAATATTAGTATGAAAATGGTTAATTCGGGAAAGAATAGAGTGTAATTCCAAATATGTTTTATCTATTTTTCTACATGATGGGCCTGTTAGCTCAGTTGGTTTGGTAGTGACCCTACCTTCTGAGCTGCTACGGAACCCTAACTAGAAGTCAAACAACAATTTTAAAATGGCGCTTTTATTGACGCGAGAACAATAACTACTTGAGCTAATTTCATTGAAGTGAGCAATTAGTCCCATGTTTTATGTGCACTGCCAACACAATAGAACCTTGTACCACTGAAGCTACACTACTATCTACAGAACATTCTAGAAACTCGCGGTGAAGCAGTCTGTTTCGACGTAGCTCACTTTGACGAGAGGGCGTGAAACAGGTCTTTATATTTAACGATCTGACAGGCAAACTAATTGTTTCTTTATGTTATTATAGTTCGCAAAGGCATTCCGTTTTTAGAAATTTTCACAAGTGTATATTTAGTCCATAAAAATCTTATAGATTATATGGGTTATTTGACAAAAAATAGTCGATAATTTATCCAAAAAACAATTTGGTTTGACTAAAACGTCACATGATTAGACAAGTTGCTAATTAGACAATTTAAGATTTGAACATTGTGAGAATTGGACATTTTGAGCCCACTGGACATTTTACGAATCGGACATATTGCGCCTAACCCGATTATAGTTTTGTCTGTCAGTAGTTTGCCGCCATTTCATACTTAGGTACATGTTGCTCAAAGAAAATTTTGTGAGTTACCTAATTAGCCACCTAACCACAAGATTGTGAAATAATATTATGATTAATTGTTGTACGAGATCTTGATGATTGACTGAAACACCTAAGTAAAAGAATAGGGTATTTGACTGTATAAAAATTAATTTTTAATAAAAAAAAACGACTTCAAACAGGAAAGTAACTAAAAAGCACTAGTCGCCACTACGATTTTCGAAGGTTTCCCTCTATTTCTCTGGGATGCCATCTAGGATTACACATGTCTCAGAATTAATTCTGGGCCCTGCGGGTTTCCTCAAGATGTTTTCCTTCACCGTGATAAATATGTACGTAAGTTATGAAAAACTCGTTGGTATATTCCAGGGTTCGAACCCGAGCCTCATTGATTTTCATCGTGTAAAGCAGGCTGTTTAACCGCTTTCACTGCTCTTAAATAAGAGAATGATAACACTAACAAAATATATGATGTACATTACCAATACCATGATGTAACCAATACCATGTAAACTTCCACTAAAATTGGTTTGAACGAGATCTAATAAGTTGTTTTAATACGTCATAAATCGTAAACCGCAATTTACATTTCATTTGCTTTTTTATAGATAACGGTACGGAACTTAGTGCGCGAGTCCGACTAGCACAGGCCGGTTTTTTCTATGAAGTCCTTAACTTTTTTTTCTACAAGTCGTGTAGTGTAAGGCGCCTCATTTCACAGTTAATTTCCGAGCAGGGCGCGCCGTGAACGTCACTCGATACCTACACGTGCTGCGACATTTAGGGTCGCGACACACCTGCGGAACTTACGGCGCCGAAGGTTCAGTGAACAACATACATTGACGTTTGACTTTAAAGATAAATGGATCTGCCTCCCGCGTGAACCGTAATGTATGTTGTTCACCGAAAGTTCCGCGCCGTAAGTTCCGCTGGTGTGTCGCGACCCTTATTGAAGTGTTTGCGAATGTCCGATTTTCATGCTGCATGCGTCTAGGTGTCCTTTGAAAAGATCTACCACTTAAGTGAATAATGTGAAGCTGAGTTCATTGTGGGGTTTCTGTTCAAGGGATCATCAAGTTTGATTCATTTGGTCCACTTTCACAACTATTTTTCACTCGCTTCGCTAGAAATACGCGTTCCAACTTTGAACCCGTATGTTTTTATACTTAGAACTTCCAACGATAATGAATACGAGTATATAAATAAAAGTTTTTTTAACCGACTTCAAAAAAAGGAGGAGGTTTCGGTTTGTTGGAAATGAAAACGCTCTGATTCCCCCGGACTGAATTCAAAAAGTCTACCATTAGAAAACTTACACTTCTATGCTATATTTTTCCCATAGGACCGAGACTTATGGCGGAGCACAGCTAGTTAGTTATTAAAATCATATCTATACATAAAAATACTTAAGCAGTGATAGCCCGGACGGTTAAAGAGCCGGCCGAAAATCAGTGAGGCTCGGGTTCGAATCCTGGCATGTACCAATGAGTTTTTCAAAACTTACGTACATATTTATCACTAGCTCGACGGTGAAGGAAAACATCGAGAGGAAACCCGCAGGTCTCAGAATTAATTCTGAGACATGTGTAATCAGATCCGGTCTGGCGATGGGCTCACCACCTATCACGTTTAGGGGTCCAATGTATCTCGTGAAATGTGGGTATATCCAGTAATGGAATACCTCTGCCTACCCCCTCGGGGATGAAAGGCGTGAGATTATATTATATTATTATTATTATATTAAAATACTTAAATGGGACCTAGGTATTTGTAAGAGCAAAATCGGCAAAGACTAGATCAGTCCTCTGTACAAAGAAAGATCTCCTAAATAGCTGGTCTTTAGAAGGAAACTAGTTAAATTTTAACACGTTTCGAAAAAACTTTTCGAGCACTTTACTAAAGCTCGATCCCGTACTTGAACGGCTTACAGCTTATGTAAAGCTGCTAAGCTGCATGTGAAAGAGACTTACACTTCGGAGCTTAGCATGGACTCCTGTTACTGAGCTAGGCAAAAGTTCGTGTCGTAAGCGTGACTTGAGTTACTGATGAGTTCATATCAAACATTGGCACAGTATAATAATTAGTACCAGCGTTAAAGGTACCAACGACGTTTAAAGAAAAAGTTTCTAGGAAAGAGAATGATTTTCTTCCAACCTCTTTGGAAGGTGCATTATGGATAATCTCTTACATTCGAAGCCGTCATCTCTTAGAGCTGTTTTTTCCGTTCACCGCTTACGAGTACCGACGGATGCGTTTTCAAATAAAAAAATCAAATTATTAAAAGTCGTCTAACGAGATAAATATACAAGGGCGTTGTGAATTAGCGAGTCGGTAGAGGATGACCTAGGCGTACCTACATCGATCAGATCGGCGATGTGAAAAACCAGATGAAGAGTACCCCAAACCGACGAGCATGCATGAGTCGTTTGATGGATGTGGAGGAAGCACGAGAGATCTGCCAGGTTCGTATCAACTGGCGGTCTGTTGTCTCTGTCTATCCCAATTGGAAATAGGCATGAGATTATGTATGTATGTATGTATTATTGAAATTTGGGTTTTACTGTAATTACACAAAACTTTATTATCAACTGTTCTTAGCCTCGCGTAGTCCTTAGCGTCGGAAACAAACTAAAACAAAGTGACGGTCCTATATGCCAATCAGAAACTACAGTAGTTTTGTCAGAAAGATTTTTAGATCAAATGAAAAACAGTCGCTAGGTACGCATTTTACCTAAAATACATATAATAAAACTCTAACGGGGCCGTGTCTGTACATGAAATATTTTTTGAAAAATTTAACGGTAGTGTATATAGTTATCGATATAGATACCGAAACACCAATTTTTGGAATTTTTGTCTGTCTGTCTGTCTGTCTGTCTGGTTGTGCACGCATCACTCAAAAACTACTGGACGGATTTTTATGAAATTTGGTAGGGAGATTATTGAGTACCCGGGTCAACATCTAGGGTACTTTTTATTCCAGGAAAATGTCTCATTCCTACGGGAAAATTTAAAAACTGGTTAAAAAGATAAATACGTACTACTCCGAAACGATAACACCTAGAAACTTGAAAAATGGTATGTAGGTGTCTTATATGTCGTATAAAACCAGTATGAAAGGATTTTTGGAAATTTCCACGGGAACGGGAATAAACTAAACCCACGCAGGAAAACGCCGCTGGGCACCCGCTATTTGAAATATGGTATGTAGGTGTCTATATGTCGTAGGCAACCACTATGAAGGGATTTTTGGAAATTCCCACGGGAACAGGAATAAACGGAATCCGTGCGGGCAACGCCGCTGGGCACCCGCTAGTTTTACCTAAAACGATTTTCACGACGCATTAACTTCAACAAGAAATCTAGACTTGAGATCACAACAAACCTACAATTTATTTGTCTGCAAAGGAGAGACATTTTACAACTCCGCGACCGAGGCAATTGCGGACTTGTCTTCGCGAGTTTCCAAAGATTTATCACTTTCAGTTGGCGAAGGTCCCCGGCTACGCTTGCTTGAAAATATAAAAATTAAAAATAAAAATAAATAATCTCACGCCTTTTATCCCCGAGGGGGTGGGCAGAGGTATTCCATTACTTGATATACCCACATTTCACGAGATACATTGGACCCCTAAACGTGATAGGTGGTGAGCCCATTGCCGGACCGAGTCTATTTACACATGTCTCAGAATTATTAATTCTGAGACCTGCGGGTTTCCTCACGATGCTTTCCTTCACCTTCGAGCTAGTGAAAATATAACCTGAATTCATTTTGAATGTCCTAAGGGACTAGTCGAGTGGCTTTGTATAATGCTACCGTCAGGCAAATATAATATACTCAAGTGACATTGACGCGACACTCTAAAGATCGAGTTCCGTGGGTCAATGTATGAAAATGCATGACTCCATTTGGCTCGGATGGGCCTGCTGGCTCAGTCGGTAGTGACCCTGCCTTCTGAGTCGCAGGTCGCGGTTTCGGTCACCCCTTGGACTATACTGGATATATTGGATACTTTTCACGCAAACAACGCAAAAAACAATAAGAGTCCCCATCGTATATAATTATTATTTTGAGTCATTTCATTTATATAGATTTTTTTTTACAGTAAAGAATAAAATTTTGTATTACATACAAACTGATCTACGAAAAAATTAAAACGGTATATCCTACATACGTATTTGAAATGAGAACAACAACTTGTAAAAGACAATGTTGCAAAATATATTTTCAATATACAAACATACTAAGAAACAATTTATTACTTTAATGATAACAAATTGTCGGAGGAACCGTGTAACGCCAGACACACAGTGAAACGGAAAATTGTGTAAAATTTAAGAAAAACGAAACCATTTGTCTTTATAACGAACGAAAGGAAAATTCAGAGTCAAAATAATGTTTATGAATTCATTTTGACTGAATCAGTTCTATGTTCTTTGTATTCTATACTACCATTTGCCCAATATTCATTTATTTACTTTTAGAAAAACTTACAGCTATTTTTTTCACCTATCTAGATCTAAGGTAACTAAATTGTACTTCTTTAAGTCTTTAACACTGTTTAGCTATTTAACTGAAAACTTAACTAACAAACATAGACCCTTTTTTATTTATATTACACTAGGGCGGGTCGCGCCCTTTTATGATATATACGAGTACAAAAGCCTTCCTCACTGATCAGGATCACTCGTTCTATTATAAAAAAAATTGGGTTTAGAAGGAGACAGCGGATATGAACTGACTTTGTTTTATACTGTCTAGAGAAATGACAACAAATTCTGAATTTGGAGTGGATTTTCACAACGATAACGGGTTTTTCTTCTGTGTAGCGCTGCATTTTTTAATAACTGGAATAATCATAGGTGACAGCATCTGTAAAAATTCAAAGTGGCCACTTACACAAAAAAAGAAAATTACACAACATTTTAATAGTGCAGCAGAGCAGTGATAGCCTTACGGTGAAAGAGGCATGTACCAATGAGTTTTTCAAACACTTGCATACATATTTATCACTAGGAAAAGATCGTGAGGAAACCCGCATGCCCCAGAATTAATTCTGAGACCCGGTCCGGCGAGAGCTATCACGGGTCCAAAGAATATCTCGTGAAAAGTGGGTATATCCAGAAATGGAATACCTCTGCCTACCCTTCGGGGATAAAAAGGCGTGAGTTTTTTATCGTTTTATTTAATACTAGCGACCCGCCCAGGCTTCGCACGGGTGCAATGCTAATACTAAAACCTTCCTCTTGAATCACTTTATTAAAATCTATTTAAAAAAACCGCATCAAAATCCGTTGCGTAGTTTTAAAGATTTAAGCATACATAGGGATACAGGGATAGAGAAAGCGACTTTCTTTATACTATGTAGTGAAGTAGATAGTGTTCAATATTCACTCTTGTTCAGGAACCCTTTATTTAACACTCGCCATGTACATATCGCTTTATTTATTATGAAATAACACATTATTTTTGAACCGTAACCTTTCACATAAACGGATCTTTAGTTACTTTACTAATAAATATTATCATTCCTAAGCCGGGGATAATCTTCGGCCGAAAATTCCACAAATGATTCCAAAATCGGATAAACGCAGACGAAACCAAGAGGAAATGGAGGAAATTCTGAGCCTTTACCGCGTAAACAACCGGAAATGTTCCCGGATAAGTCGATAAGGTTAATAGAGATTTGGACCACAATAATAAACTAAACCGAGTAACATTAATTATTGAGAAAAAAACACGACAGAAGTTTTAAAGCATTCCCTGGTGCAGTTGGATAAAAGGAGTAAGATTATTTACGCTCGGGGCCAACATTTGTGTGCATGAACATGTCTGTTGGCTTCGTACCTGGACGTATGTTTATTAGTTTTTTAGTACCCAGAGCACCACCTGCCTAGTTTGGGACTGAATAACAATTATATTATTATATAAATATTATTAATAATATTATTATTTATTTTATTTATTTATTAAGACTTTTGAGATCACTTTTCCTTCAAAATTTGTTTTTAATGTTTTTCTGAAGATGACCAATGTCACAAATTTCGTTTGTATTATATATATTATATTATGTTATATTATATTATAATATATTATATTATATTATATTATATTATATTATATTATATTATATTATATTATATTATATTATATTATATTATATTATATTATATTATATTATATTATATTATATTATATTATATTATATTATATTATATTATATTATATTATATTATATTATATTATATTATATTATATTATATTATATTATATTATATTATATTATATTATATTATATTATATTATATTATATTATATTATATTATATTATATTATATTATATTATATTATATTATATTATATTATATTATATTATATTATATTATATTATATTATATTATATTATATTATATTATATTATATTATATTATATTATATTATATTATATTATATTATATTATATTATATTATATTATATTATATTATATTATATTATATAACTTCAAAAAAGGAGGAGGTCATTAGACCGTTTTTTTTATGTGTGTTCGCTTATAACTTCATCGTTTATGAACCGATTTTGATTGTTTTTTTTGTTGGAAAGAAAATATCCAAAGGGTGATGCCATGATAAGAAAACTGAGATCTGATGATGACATCCCAGAGAAATCGAGGGGAACCTTCAAAAATCGTAGTGGCGACTAGTGCTTTTTTTAATTTTTATACTTTTTTAGTTTCCTGTTTGAAGTCTTTTTTTTTTTGTTAAAAATTATTATATTTCTAGTTTTTGCCCTCGTTTCAGGATAGAAGTATTCTATGTTTTGAGCTAGATTATAAACATCGAAATCCATTTAGCCGTTTTCGCGTAATTAAATTACTAACATTTACAGAAACTTTAAATTTTTAATATTAGGACGATAGTAGGATTTCAGGTTCAATTGAAGTGGTATACCATTGTGTGGTGTACCATTTGCCCAAGGACCCCCAACAGGCAACCTGTCTGGCCGCGTCGTCGAGTGAAGTCATTTGTTACGAGAATCATTACTCGGGGATTAAGTTTTGATAAATAGACTAGAGAGGAATCTTATAAGGCTATTTTTGAAGAAAAATGGCTTTGGGTTGTATTGTATATTTCTGATGTAGGTACTCGGCAGCGGAAATTAATTTTCTTCGCGACTGTGACGTTAAACGTGATAAAGGAAATATATCAGACCAAATAGCAGTGATAGCCCGGACGGTTAAAGAGCCGGCCGAAAATCAGTGAGGCTCGGGTTCGAATCCTGGCATGTACCAATGAGTTTTTCAAAAACTTACGTACATATTTATCACTAGCTAGACCGTGAAGGAAAACATCGTGAGGAAACCCGCAGGTCCCAGAAATAATTCTGAGACATGTGTAAACAGACCCGGTCCGTCGATGGGCTCACCACATAACACGTTTAGGGGTCCAATATATCTCGTGAAATGTGGGTATATCCAGTAGTGGAATACCTCTGCCTACCCCCTCGGGGATAAAAAAAGGCGTGAGATTTATTATTAATTATTATTATTATATTATCAGACCAATGACGTTTTAAAAGTATGTAATTAGATATACGTTATACACATACTCTGTTAGTGTCACCAACACACACAACACTAAAAATAAATGACTGAATGCAAATGTCGAAAATGAAAAAAGCATTATAATTACTTTTATTAATTTATATTTGTTATCTATAACGCTTTGAGTATTAAACCAACCGGAGACGCCACTGACAGGCTCTCCCTTCTGACAAAAACAAGTGTCGGTCAACGGTCATACCTGTTATATACAACTAGTTTTTTTGAGTTCACAGAGTGCTCGTATTTATAAATGTATTTGTGTGCATCTAGTTCAAGCTAGTGTTTAATTGTTATGTCAAAAAATGCGTTTGTTTTAATATTATTTATGTGCGTTTCCTCGTCCCCCCCGCAGAAATTGGCACACTTTTTTGGAAAGAAACTAGTGCGCGTGACGTCTCCTGTTAGTTTAATACTCAAAGCTATAACGTCGCAATGTTATTGAAAAAACCCTGATAGCGCCTATTAAAATTTCACTAGTGTTGTTATAATTGCACGGACTTTAGTCATACTGCTCCATTTTATACAATATCAACTAAAGTCTTAGTAAAATTATTTATAATTTCCCTAAATCATTTAGTGAAATCTTCAAAATCTCATTGATGCACAATGTCACTGTATGCACTCAGGCAAAATAAAATGTAACTGCGATGCATCGATGTTCTCTGAATCCTAAAACTAAACAAGAATAGCTAAAAATATACTTTAATTTCTTACACAATTTAAAGTAGATTTACTGGATACCTTCCGTAGAACTGTTGGTTCATATAAATTCAAATTAGCTTCTCTAAGAAGAGCAGTTCTCGATCTTATCAACGTTTCGAACCCCAGTAAGGAAGGAATTCAATAACCTAGTTGTCATTGTTTATAAATTAAATTCCTTCCCGCCTTTTACCCGACCTCGTAACTTTAGTCTTCAACTATTTGCCGCCTCTACTATTTACTTAACTATTTTCATTGCTTTCAAAGTTCAGGCAATGTGGTACATTATAGGGATGGGTACCTATGATTAGTAATTTTCATTTTGACGAAAAATAACTTATGTTTCTGTTTCTGGTTTAATCTTGCAACTCAATTTTGAAGCAGATTTTTCCAACTGATTGAGCTGAAATTTTGTATAGACGTTTAGTTTGGATGACAATGCATGGTCAGCTGTGAGACGTTATTCTAAATCTAACATGGCGGAATAACCAAGATGGCGGACTAGTTTTTAAAGAACTCCTACAATATGGGTTTCAAATAAACAAAGGCCTGTTGAGAATAGTTCGAAATATAACTCTTAGTCTAAAAGCTTGTTTTAGGGGTCTGTACCCAAAGGATAAAACGGGACCATTATCAAAATTATTTTTAAAAAGTTCATTACAAAAATTTGTTTGCCAACAATTTTATATTTAACATCATTGTTTGCCAATGTATTAAAATTCTGCTTGTTTATTTTATTAGAGAAACCGAGGACGTGTATTCTTATTCTACACAAAAAAGGCAAATTTTCGCCAAATATCCATCGTTTTCATAGTTCTTGTTGAAATGTTTTAGTAATTTCCAATTGATTCTTTCCTACGGTGTGGAGTCGCTGGGAATAATTAGTTTCATTTGTTGCGAAGCAGGGCCACATGTCTTGAAGCTATACGCTTGTGAGACAGACACAGAAGTGATCCTTAGAGTTCCATTTCAAGAATTATGTCATCATCGTTCTTGCCCTTTTCCCATTATTTGGGATCGCTGCACAATATCTTCTTCCATTTATCCCATCCAGTGCCGGTTTCAGAACTTTCAGCGCCCTGGGTGAGATTTCAAACGGCGCCCCCTATATCCTATAGGTAGGTATCTGCCATTCAAATCCAAACGAAAAAAAAATCCAAGCAAAAATTAAGTAACCATTTATTTAAATTAAATTGTCCTCTTTATTGGAGTTTGGGTTTCTTCTATAAAACAACGAGTTATTAATGTAAACTTTATTTGTTAATAAAAACACATAACAATAACTTAGCAAGAACGAGTTACATATATCATTGATGGTGCTGCTACCTAGTACCAAAAAGAACCCATTAACATAGAGTTAAATTTTTTTTTTATTTCGATACTTTTCTAGCGATTTCATCGGCGAATTCTCTTATTAAGACTCCAAAATCCATGTTTTCAAATAATAAACTTGTTAAATCTGTCGATATAGATTGAGATATGTCGATCGCGGATACAATTTTTTATCAGCTTACGCTTAAAATTACTCCATTCACTACTAGCAATCGTTACAGATATAGTGATCCTGTGGCGCCCCTTATATCTGGCGCCCTGAGCGGTCGCCCATCCGCCCCCTACCCTAACGCCGCTACTGATCCCATCACCGATCACGTCATGTCTGTGTTTACTTTTTTCTGGCATAATTTCTCATACAATCCACCTAACCAATTCCAAGAATAGACACGGAACATTAAAAAGCGATGACCGGAGTTCGTGTCTTGAATTCACCTTCCTTCAGTTTCAGGCCAGAAAATAAATCTTTGCTCTTATCGTAAAACTTGATACTGTGCAAACATTTCCCCGAATGAAGGACGGTTAGTGATGTTGGCGATTACTATCGATGGTGTTTACTTTTTTTGTATTTTTTGGAATATATTTTTTTTATATTTTCAAAATTGATTACTTTGGGTTTACTATCTTCTTAGTACTGAGTTGGGTAATTCAAGGAATCTTTGTTGCAAAATTTCATGTTTCTAGACCGTGCTGGGTCTTTAAACTATTTGTAGTTGCCTGTTCATTAAACTATCAGCCTGTCAGTTTCTTTTATAAATACATTTCTTCTATTATATACATTTTCTATAAATACGTATACAAGTACTTGCGACTGTCTTTGGTTTGATGTAGGATAGTTACTGTTGTCATTGAAAATGCAAGCTTGTTGGGGGATATTTGTCTCATTTCTGATCTCCTTGTGTTTTAAGGAATAGAAGAATATAGTTTACAAGAAACTTATTTCCAAGAAACTTATTTCAATAAATAAATAAAATACAATCCCAGTAGTCTGGTTAAAACAGCCATATTTATGGTAATTTAGATACTTGTTTACTAAAATAGCAGTGCAAGACGTTTCTAAAATTTTATCAACAACTTTTTGAAACAATATCCTATTACAGAAGTCTCCTGAATTTATGTGGGTATTTGATATTATGTGAACGTAAACAGCATTATCACAAATTAGATTAATTTTCCGAGAACTCTCCATTGCAAAACAAAATACTCCCTTGTTAACTCGAAACATGAAACGTAGATTAAACACAGAGCTCTTTTGCCAAAATAATTCGTGGAAACATTTTGTTAAGGAAATTATAATATACATATCAAGCGGAAAATGTATTTAATTTAATTTAAAAAAGTATTTTATATCGATACATTACAGGCATTCCTACGCGAATGTAGAGGTTAACGTCAATCTAGTATCCGATGGTGCAACAAAATTTTTCCGACAAGACGTCAGCGGCGGGAAGGGAAGCGGGGGAAAATCAACTGTTTCAGTTCAGGCAAGGATACTGTGCCATACTGCCACGCCAGTCCGTTCCCGGTTGCCGAGAGTTAACGTCGTGTGTGCGACCTAGCGCGAGTACCTACTCGTTCTCTTTTTCAAATTCCCGGTAAAGAAGTTAAAAATTGAAAAAGTCCAGCGTGTGACGACATTTGAATTTAGAAGTGTATTTTTTTAATTTTATGTTCGTGAAAGTGGTCCTTATTTTAATTGAATAAAGTTGTGTTTAACTTAAATTATTCTGCGTAGCGTTTTGTTTATTTTCATAGAACAAGGTTTTTGTTTGTAAAACGATCCGGGTAAACATGTGTTTTATGTGAAACAACTGAATATTGAAAGTTTGTTTTTTTTCGTTATTTTTCGTTTCTGAATAGTGGTTAAACTAGAAAGAAGTTTTTCGAATTTGAGCTGTATGAGCCGGTAAGATATACTGTTTTCTATGTAATTAAATTATCTAAGTACTACCTACTATTTGATTAACTTGAGATTTTTCAAATTCATATTTTATAAACTTCAAATTATAGTTGATTACTAGGTGTGGAAAAAACACAATGAATGCTATATTCGTACCAGGAGCTGGTTTATTGTGCCTGCTTACCCTTTGCGGAAAACGTCAAATATGTGTTGTTTTTTTAATAACAAGCGTATTTTTATGTACTTAAAGTAGATAATTATCTAAATACGATTTCATCTAGGAACAACTTTTTTACTTTAACTTTTTTCTCAAAATTCTTGAGCGAGAAAATATTACCTACCAATTTCAAGTGTCTGCATTTTCAAAGACCTGAAAGTTTAATATTTATGGCGTATGAAATTCCAAACACAAAAAATAGGACACTCAACACGTTTCGTTCATAGTCGTTATTTTTAATGAAATTTTACTTTGTACAATCAAATATTTTAAAGGAAATTCTTAATATCTTTCGGATGTTTAGAATAGAAGAATGTTTTTTAACATATTTTGCACGAGGTTATATTAATTATTACACTTACTTATAATAGTTTTGCGTTATAAGTAAATACAGGCAATAAAGATAAAGTAGAAATCGTTTATTATGTAATTGTTTTTTTTTTAATTTAAACTTATAACTGAGAATATATTTGTATACTTAATAAGTAGTATACCTATATTACTATGCCGACCCCAACGAGTACTACATGTTCGTGCCGTTTGCGGTGGATACATTATAATAATAATAAATAGTGGGACACAATTGACACACGGTTATTTAGTCCCAAACTAGGCAGGGCCTGTACTATGGGTACTAAACAACTGATAAACATACTTAAATAAATACTAAACGACCAGACACGAAGCCAACAGACATGTTCATGCTCACAAATGTTGGTCCAGAGCGAACTCGCGACCTCAGACTCAGAAGGCAGGGTCACTATCAAGTGAGCCAACCGGCCCATCATTGGGACCTTGGGGTCCTCAAAGAGTTGTCAGTGCGTTTGGTGGAGGCTTCATTTGACCAGAGGGTTGGCAGCTACCTCTGTCAAAGGATCAGCCTTTGTCCAGAGAGGGAATGCGGCCTTCTGGGCACTGTCTATCCCATGGTTCCTCTTTAGAAATCATATTTTTCTTAGTAAAAAAATGTAAAAATAAAGTCTGTATGCCTCGATGTATTTCAGCGATGATCAATCATTTCCCCCGGAGAGGCCAACGTCAAATATTGCTGAAGTAAACTGAAGATACATATTATAAACTTATCTTTCTAAGAATTCTGTATCTTTCGTTGTGTGATCGAGCATCAAAATCAAAAAAGAAAATGGTTTTTATTCTTTTAGTAGGTAGGTATAAGTTACAATATCCTCTGTCCTAGCTTCTAAGCACTTCTATTTACATCGTAAGTGCACATGGGTAGAGGCCATAGAAATGAATTCTGGGTAAATCAAAATACATTTTCCTCTTTCTAATAAAGTCTGGTAAGAACTACGTTTTGATCTTTGCCTATGAAGGCAAAGATCAAAACAGACAGCATATGAATGCTGTCTAAAAGGACTCCCTAATAAAGCCAAGGGCATTTTACATGTCCTAAAACGGCCCTGCTCTTAATGATCATCTATTAATTTACTTGATTCCATTACCTAAGCTCGACAACATGATTTTATATGCAGTGGTTAAGGAGTCCAAAAGAATATACAGGTGAATCGTGGGTATTTACAGACATAAAATACCTCTATCTACACCCTCGGGGGTAAAAGGCGTGAGATTATATTACGAGGAATATTTAGGAGTTGGTCCAAGGTTTCGTTGTGTGTTCATTTTGAAGCCCAAAATTACAGTGTTTTAAGGTAGGACAGACAGACGGACTTATACTTTGGACAGGGAACCCTAAAATAAAACCATTACTTAGTCGTTAAAAACAAATAGAGTTAACTCTCTTAGACTGGATATCGTCTCTCAGTTGGCTGCCAGCCAAAACAGGCCTCTACCACAGGTCGAAATGCAGGCCTATTTGGGATTATTGGCTAACATGCTGCGATATCGAGCCAGATTGCACTAGTTCAGTGGTCAAACTATTTAAATATCCAAACGAGTACTATTAGCAATAGATATTAATTAATATACGTGTATGATACTTGAAATGAAATGAAATGAAATGGTTTTTATTTGCCTTGATTTTGGTGCAGGTAGAGATCGATAACATTTTGTTGCAGAGTCCGGCAAAATCTGTCTATTATGACGTGCAAATATTTAAATTGTGTGAAAATAAATTACAAATAACATAACAACATTTTGTACAAGACACACATTTTAACATAATCAATAGTAATTTATATTAAAATTAATGTATAGAAAAAAAAAGTCACATATTTAAAAAATAGCAGTAATAAATTATAAGAACAATTATTAATAATACAAATATTGGTCCATGTCATAAAATAATAAGCAATAGCGATAATTAATAAAATCCATAGTCAAATAATAGTCACAAAACATGTAAGTAATTAAATAATAGTATTTTATGTCAGGTACATTTAAATTCATCTAAGGAATAGAAACAGTTTTCCAATAGCCACATTCGCAGTTTACTCTTGGCTGAAAATGCCTATAGTCTTTATTTGTATGTAATTGCTCCAGAATTTGTTTCAAGGCATGTGAAATATAGTCACCTGTCCGACTGAACGACTCGAACCTTTGTAAGGCTATTAATTAAATTATTATTGTAAACCATATTTTATGAGAAGTAATTAAATGGGCCGTAATTTTAAAATTTGGTTAGCCACAAAAAATCAGCATTTAAATCATTTGGTCGGCATACAAAGATTTTGTTCGCAAATAAAAAATTCAGGCCGCAATCCTTGTTCGGCAAATAATTTTAATAATGGTCAAAAATTAAATCAGAAATAGGCAGCTTACAATAACATGGGTTTGCATAATAAACATACAGTCCGCAAAATAGTTACTTGGTCCGCAAAATAACTACTTGGTCAGCAAGACTTCAAGATTGAACAGCAGAGAAAACATGTCGTGTATAATTATACTATAGCTACTCCCACTCCGACTCCCACTCCCACTCCCACTCCCACTCCCACTCCCACTCCCACTCCCACTCCCACTCCCACTCCCACTCCCACTCCCACTCCCACTCCCACTCCCACTCCCACTCCCACTCCCACTCCCACTCCCACTCCCACTCCCACTCCCACTCCCACTCCCACTCTCACTCTCACTCCCACTCCCACTCCCACTCCCACTCCCACTCCCACTCCCACTCCCACTCCCACTCCCACTCCCACTCCCACTCCCACTCCCACTCCCACTCCCACTCCCACTCCCACTCCCACTCCCACTCCCACTCCCACTCCCACTCCCACTCCCACTCCCACTCCCACTCCCACTCCCACTCCCACTCCCACTCCCACTCCCACTCCCACTCCCACTCCCACTCCCACTCCCACTCCCACTCCCACTCCCACTCCCACTCCCACCCACTCCCACTCCCACTCACACTCACACTCACACTCCCACCCCCTCTTACGCCCCCTACCCTCTCCTATCGCCTACTGCCCCCTCCTACCGCCTACTACCCCCTCCTACCGCCTCCTATACACTCTTACCGCCTCCTACAACATCATACCACCTCCCACACCCTCATACACCCTCCTACTTCCCCCTCCTTCTACCTCCTACCCCCTCCTGCTGCCTCCTACCCCCACCTACTAACTCCTACGCCCGCCTAACCCCGAGTTAGTAGGAGTTAGTAGGAATAAGTAGGAGTTAGTAGGAGTAAGTAGGAGTAAGTAGGAGTTAGTAGGAGTTAGTAGGAGTTAGTAGGAGTTAGTAGGAGCTAGTAGGAGTTAGTAGGAGCTAATAGGAGCTAGTAGGAGCTAGTAGGAGTTAGTAGGAGTAAGTAGGAGTTAGAAGGAGTTAGTAGGAGTTAGTAGGAGTTAGTAGGAGTTAGTAGGAGCTAGTAGGAGCTAGTAGGAGCTAGTAGGAGCTAGCAGGAGCTAGCAGGAGATAGTAGGAGCTAGTAGGAGGTAGTAGGAGGTAGTAGGAGCTAGTAGGAGATAGTAGGAGCTAGTAGGAGCTAGTAGGAGCTAGTAGGAGCTAGTAGGAGTTAGTAGGAGTTAGTAGGAGGTAGTAGGAGGTAGTAGGAGGTAGTAGGAAGTAGTAGCAGGTAGTAGGAGGGGGTAGCAGGTAGTAGGAGGGGGTAGGTACTCCGTCTAACTCCTACTACCTCCAACTACCACCTACTACCTCCTACTAACTCCTACTAACTCCTACTACCTCCTACTACCTCCAACTACCGCCTACTACCTCCTACTACCTCCTACTAACTCCTACTAACTCCTACTAACTCCTACTACCTCCTACTACCTCCTACGCCCCACTCCCACTCCCAACTCCCACGCCGACTCCCAACTCCCACGCCCACTCCCACTACCACTACCACCAACACCACTACCACCATCACCATCACCACAACCACCACCACCACCACCACTACTACTTGTAAGCGTAATAATAATCATAATCATAGAAGTTGCATAATCCAAAGTCATTCCTAATCTATGTAAGGAATGCGCCCATTTTGCGCATGACAAGTTTGCTGAGATTGTTTTTGCTACTTTTATAAGAAGCTCAAAAAATATTTTTTTACTTCCCCTCTGAGTGCTTATCAAAATTTTATTAAACAGTAGCAGCTCATTGCAGCTCAAAAATAATTACAGCCATCCAGAATGACATAAATTGCTGATAGGTTTTGTAATGTTTGCTGGCCATGAGTTGCTGACCAATTAGCTATTTCTGCTTACAGATTATATTTTTCTGCTCACAAAAATACGAATACTTTGCTAACCATTTAAATAACACCCATATTTTATTAGTAAGACATGAGATTAAAAAGAGTTGCCCTTGAGTTTCTTGCTGGTTCTTCTTAGGGTAGTACTGCATTTGGAACCAGCAACTCGTCGGTGGAGATGTGCTGCTGTTTATATTTAGCCAATCTTCATGGACGAGTTCTAAGTTCCATACCTACAGGAAATAAATGAGTTTGAGTTTGTCAATATAATGGATGTTTGGGTTTATCAAGGAATAAGAAACCTCTGCTTATCCCCTCGAAGATAAGGTGTGAGCATATTTTTATGATTACCTCCTGTAGCAGTAACCCGAATAATAACACAAGAGCCTGCTCCCGAGGGTGTAGGCACAGGTGTTCCATTTCTGAAAGTAGTTTCTTTTCACCAGAGTGTTTTCAGATTCCTAAACGTGACAAGAGCTTTTGAAAAAACTCATTAATTGCCATCATTGCTATCATTTTACTAATATTATAAATACGTGAGTGTTTTTGTTGGTTTGTCCCTTTTACGCGCAGCAACGAACCAACAGATCGAAGTTATTTTTACTTAGATGTAGTTGGTAGACTATACAGTGACATAGACCACTTTTTATTCTGAAAGTCGAGGGTAAAAGTTAAGACCTGGATTGCAAAAATAATTCATTTTTTGTTTTTGTGTACCTTCAGAAAGAAATTCTGTGTCTGCCTTGTTCTGCCTACTGTGTATTAGGTAGCGTGTCAGTGCCTTTAAGGAAAGGTTGCTCCGATCCCCGGGCTTGCAGCAATCTTGTAGATTAACTCCCGGTTTATTGGGGTACCGCCGTAATTGTTGGACCCTACCAATTACTTGTCCGCGGCGACTTAACTTGTTCGCGTTTTGGTTAGCCAAGACGGAGTTAGTTTTCCTTTTGCTACACAATTAGGTAGCACACACTTAATTATTAATTTAAAAAATGCTTACTCTCTTTATCCCTGAGGTAAGAAATAGTATCAATTTCTTAGAAATACTAATACTATGTTTTTCCTTCACCGTCGAGCTAATATTAAATATGTAGGTACGTAAGGTTTTTGAAAAATTCATTGATTTTTTGATCCTTTAGTAAAATTATGCGAAAGTGTGTAGTTTTATTAGCTTTTCCAACATTTCAAGTGTCAACAGACCTCTTAGAGGTCGTCAACAATAATTGTTCTTTAACTACATAAAACTTACATACAGCTCCCGCCTTCTTCCCACAGTGGTAGGCAGAGACGATGGATCGCCACTTTGCCCGATCTCAGCACACTTCCCTCGCTTCCTTCACGTCAATAAGCCTTTTCATGCGCTCAGGCGCCAGAGGTCTACTTCTCAAATAGCCCATTTCGCATTTTGACTACTTCTCATAAGTGACTACTTCGCTATCGGCCCACTTAGCAAACAGTCTATTTCGCATTCTGTCTATTCTCGAACTACCTATTTCGCAAAACTGTCTACTTTTTCTGTAACGTCATTTTTCGGACAGTTAGTATCAAAATGGATTTAAGTAAAATTACCCAAGTAGCAAACAAGAACAATGATTAAATCTTACATGTCTAAACTTTATCTAAAATAAGAATAAGCTAAATTTAAAAAGACTCAGTTTAGTAATTTTAATCTTAAAAACTAAATCGTTTTAAGCTACCGCTACTTTAGCAAGTCAAGAATACCTAAAACCTAGTTAAGTATTTTAAAAACTATTTAGTTTTAAAGATGTCTACAAATAAGTCTAACGATGTGTTTTTTACTCAACTCAGATTATTTGAAGGCTTATTTAAGATTCAATGGTATAATTTAAGTATCAGTTTAGAATCGCAAAGTAAAAATTGATTTTGTAGATAAACTTAAGATGATTGGTAACACCAAGCCCTATGAATTGGGTCACTTAAGATATCTGTATTCTTTTTTTATTAAATTTAATCAAGTTTAAGTGAAAATAAGTTTGACGGGACGTTTTTCAACAAACTAGAACCAATTAAAGATGGATGAAATAAAAAAAAATAAAAGATCTGGTGGTTTTCGTCGGCGTGTTCTGAAATATAAAAATATATCGTCCAATTATGTGCGACCAAGTCCTTCAAACGGCAGTGCGACGAGTGAGACTTCGTTATCATTAGTACTAAGTACATCTTCGAGTGAGACTTTGGTATCATTATTACCAAGTACTATAGATCACGAGAAAGGAGAAGATGACGCTAAAAAATTTTGAGAACGAAGTAGCGAAGAAAGCTGATATTGATTTTAATTTTAAAGAGCAGTTAAGAAACTGGTCTATTGATCACAACGTACCTCATACTGCAATCAATGGCTTATTGCAGATTATAAACCAGCGTGATCCAGGTGTTGTGCCAAAAGATGCTAGAACACTTCTCAATACAGTAAAATCTGTAGATACCAAACCTTGTGGCAGAAGAGAATATTGGCATCGTGGATTTGAAAAAAAAATATCGTACAATATTTTAAAAAATTTAATAAAAATATGACGTTACATGTAAATGTAAATATTGATGGGCTGCCAACATTCAAAAGTTCAAAAATAGAATTTTGGCCAATTCTATGTAATATTCATGGGATGAACGATGTGGTTATTCTTGCATAAACATTTACCGTAAATTGGAAGGCAACTTGCATTCATTAAATCAAACTAAAGATTTAATAAAGCGCCATTAAGTATTAAGTAGCACTACACTAATTCGGTTTTTAGTACAAGTTAAGTATAATATCTCTAAACCGGTACTACTCCAAATGCAATTTGCCTATACTTTATCTAAAATAACCTTACAAAATCAGTATCGTCTAAAGTCATACTTCGCTAAGAATAATAAGACTTAACGCCATTTTATTTTTATTAAATGAAATAAAATTGAAAAATTCCGACACTGATTCATAAAATGCCCCCGCCAAGTCGAGCAACAAGCGGCACGGCCGTACCATCCTTTTCTCGAAGCCATTAACGCCATTTTTTAAACTTTACAGTGATATAGCTTAGCCATCAGAGTAACACATAACATTTTTAAAAGACAATGAACTTTTGACTCCATCTGTACTTCAGTCGTTGTTTGACAAGTAGACAGTTTGCGAAATAGGTAGTTCGAGAATAGACAGAATGCGAAATAGACTGTTTGCTAAGTGGGCCGATAGCGAAGTAGTCACTTATGAGAAGTAGTCAAAATGCGAAATGGGCTATTTGAGAAGTAGACCTCTGGCGCCTGAGCGCTTTTTATGCACGCTCTTTTATTCTTCGCACTCCGGACACCAGCTTTTTTAAGGGCGTCACTTATTTGATCCGTGAACATAAAACCGGAGCTCTTATAAGTAAGGCGCTTCGCAAATATAAACTCTTTGTGTTCTCTCGGATACTAAGAGATACCAGCGTTTGTTTTCATACAATCAATATGAAATCACCTACCATGTGGCGCAGACGTAGACACTGAATATGTGCAGTCTTGTGTTAGAGCACCCCAGTCTTACGATAGGCCCACCACCCGCTACTAGATAGGGATGTGACATTGATCGAAAAAAAAAAAACTATTATACGAAAAAAAAACCAATTAATATGAAAAACTAGCGACCCGCCCCGGCTTCGCACGGGTGCAATGCTGAATTTTATTTGCTATAAACCATCCCTGGACCCACTCGAACCCACACAAAAAGTTTCATCAAAATCGGTCCGGCCGTTCTCGAGTTAAATCGTCAGGAAGGAAAACCCGACTTATTTTTATATAGTAGATGATAATTTTTTCACATACCTACTTTATATTTTTAACATAAACTTTATGTTAGTAAACATACTTCAAATTTCTTTATTGATTGCACAGATGGTGCTGTTTACAAAAATCGATAAAAAGGTGTAATTTTGGCAGCATTTTCTCTTTTATATTTCTTCCTTTAAGAATATGTGTGAGAATATAATTGATTAAATAAAAATCGATTTTTTTTATATTTAAATAACCCTTATACTGTGAGTATCGAATTTGAATGCGAAATATGAAAAAAAACTATTTGAATCGAGTATCAAGAGTCGATTATTCAAATCGTGTATTCCAAAAAAATAATGGATTATTTTAAAAATGCATTATTTTTTTAGATCCCTACGACTAGGTATATGTAGAGGTAAATACGTTTTTTGTGGGTATTTGTTATTTCGATCTACTATCCAAAAAACTGGCGAAGGGTACTGGTGTATATTTATAAAACATATTTTCTCGTACTAATTTAAATTATATAACCTTACGATTGCGTGCGTGATGTTTACAACCTTCTTACTTATCCTCGACAGTCGTTGAGTGCGAGGCACTAAAAATTTCATACATATTTTGATTAGTGCCTGCCAAACCGCAATAGCACAGGAATTGATATGTAAATATTTGACTTGTACGTATTATCGGTCGTAAATCGTGAGGTCATCTTAATGCTGCGGTCACATCTGCGTCAGTGACGCATCGCGGGGTTTTATGTGCGAACAAACGGTTTTGATAATGTGCAGAATTTTAGTTAGTAATTATATTAATAATCTTCTTGTACATCAATGTTTGGCTGAATATTTTGAAATATTTTTCCTAAAGTAAAAATACTGTAAACCCGTTTCAATTCGCTCAGGCGCCAGAGGTCTACTTCTCAAATAGCCCATTTCGCATTTTGACTACTTCTCTATGTGACTACTTCGCTATCGGCCCACTTAGCAAACAGCCTATTTCGCATTCTGTCTTATTCTCGAACTACCTATTTCGCAACTGTCTACTTTTTTTTCTAACGTCATTTTTCGGACAGTTAATATCAAAATTATAAATAAATAAATGAATAAATTGATGGACACAATCTTCACTATGGGTACAAAACAACTGATAAACATACCTACTTAAATAAATATTGAACGACCAGACACCAAGCCAACATACATGTTCATACACACAAATGTTGGCCCCGAGCGGGGATCGAACCCGCGACCTCCGACTCAGAAGGCAGGGTCACTACCAACTGAGCTAACAGGCCCGTCAATATAAAAACTGCAAGACAATATAATAAAAACATCTTTATGAGGCGTTATTAAAACGCGCTCTATTTAAGCTAAATCTGAGTCTGAATAAATGATTATTAATATTATTATTAAGCGAAGCGTTTGAATCGTACAAGTAGAATAAATCAAGTAACGACGGAACTAAGTTTGCATTCGTGAGTCAAATCTATCTTGAAAGATTGTTCATTTACATAATTTTATTCGGATGTGGCGTGTCTTTGTACATTTTATCCTTGTTTTTTCATAGTCCCATAAAATGTGTTATTTTTATCAGTTGGTCGTGAACCTGGCTTCTGTGGAGGTCGTGAGTTCGATGTCGTCAGGAACTAACACTTTTTTAACCGACTTCAAAAAGGAGGAGGTTATCAATTGGGTGTTATTTAAATGGTTAGCAGAGTATTCGTATTTTTGTGAGCAGAAAAATATAATCTGTAAGCAGAAATAGCTAATTGGTCAGCAACTCATGGCCAGCAAACATTACAAAACCTATCAGCAATTTATGTCATTCTGGATGGCTGTAATTATTTTTGAGCTGCAATTAGCTGCTACTGTTTAATTATAAGCACTTAGAGGGGAAGATAAAAAATATTTTTTGAGCTTCATATAAAAGTAGCAAAAATAATCTCAGCAAACTTGTCATGCGCAAAATGGGCGCATTCCTTACATAGATTAGGAAGGACTTTGGATTATGCAACTTTTATGATTATGATTATTATTACGATTACAAGTAGTGGTGGTGGTGGTGGTAGTGGTGGTGGTGGTGGTAGTGGTGGTGGTAGTAGTGGTGGTAGTGGTAGTGGCAGTGGTGGTGGTAGTTGTGGTGGTGGTGGTGGTAGTGGCAGTGGCTGTGGTAGTGGTGGTGTTGGTGGTAGTGGGAGTAGTAGTGGGAGTGGGCGTGGGGTGTAGGAGGGGTAGGAGGTAGTAGGAGGGGGTAGGGGCGGTAAGAGGGTGTATGAAGCGGTAGGAGGGGGTAGGAGGGGGTAGGAGGTGGTAGGAGGTGGCAGGAGGTGGTATGAGGGGGCAGGAAGTGGTATGAGGTGGCAGGAGGTGGTATGAGGGGGCAGGAGGTGGTATGTGGTGGCAGGAGTTGGTATGAGGTGGCAGGAGGTCTTATGAGGTGGTATGAGGCGGTAGGAGGTGTGAGGAGTGGGTAGGATGGGGGTAGGAGGGGTAGGGTGGTAGTAGGGGGTGGGAGCGGGGGTGGGAGCGGGGATGGGAGTGGGGTTGGGAGTGGGGATGGGAGTGGGTATGGGAGTGACTGACGTGAGAGTTAGTGGGAGTGTGAGTGTGAGTGGGAGTGGGATAATTTTTTACGACATGTTTTCTCTGCTGTTCAATAATGAAGTCTTGCTGACCAAGTAGTTATTTTGCGCACCAAGTAACTATTTTGCGGGCTGAATGTTTATTATGCAAAGCCATGTTATTCTAAGCTGCCTATTTCTGATTTAATTTTTGACCATTATCAAAATTATTTGCCGAACAAGGATTACTGCCTGATTTTTTTATTTGCGAACAAAATCTTTGTATGCCGACCAAATGATTTAAATGCTGATTTTTTTGTGGCTAACCAAATTTTATAATTGCTGCCCATTTAATTACTTCTCTTATCAATTCGTCTGTTTATTTTTTATTTTTTTTTGAGTTCTGAGGTAACCCTCAGAACTTTCGACTGGGCGAAATCTTCAAATTGGATGATTCTTTTTTTATTTGAAAGCTGGTGCTTCTAGATTGGTCCCATTTTAATTTCGTCCAGTTCTGTCAACGGAGACAACGTCATCCATGAGAAAACCATATAAGTTGAAGATTGTAGTCGGTTTTTTTATTTTCATTAAAATTATTGTTGGTTTCGAGTTTGGGTATTTGATAATATTTACATCTGTACGTACTTATGTATTTCAGAGCCTAGCTGAGTGACCTTGTAAAACGAAAATATTAGTTGAATAGAATGGTAAACGTATGTGATTGAACTCTGTAAGGAAGTTATTCTTACTAACGGGGCTATTGTTTCAGTACCATAACAATAAGCTGTCTATTAGCTGTGTGTTTGTTGTATCCCAATATTTAGCAACTACTTTTGTCTTCATTTGTATCATATGCGTCTTTTCTGTCTGCCACGCATTAGCTGTAGTCAATATATCTGATTACTTAGCTTGCATTCTTAATTATTTTTATTTCGCATAAACTGATTTCTTCAGAGGTTGAATTTATTTGCAAAACAGAAAACTTAGAATAACTTCGATGTCTTCTTGTTCTAAATGCTCTATATGCACTTTGGTGAAAATGTTGGATCAACTAAATCCATTTTAATCCCAAAAGCAGACAGAGGGGTGACAGGTGTTATAAGTTTAACTTGTGTCTGTCTGTCTGTGGCATCATATTAGATTTAGTTGTTTTTGTTTGACAGGTGACTTCATCCAGTGTTAGGTAGGGGAGAGGGGGGCACCTTTGAACACTTTTTAAATAAAATATTATATTTGTCGTATTGTACTACATATCAAGATATATTATTTTTTTATAAATAGATATGCTATTTGTGCTACAAAATAAAAATTAAATTTACTTGTTTTTACTTATTAAAGTAACAATATTATTATTTTTCAAAAACCCATTTTTGTTCAAATGTGCCCCTGGCAAGGGGCACATTTGATAACCCCAGGGGCAGTTTTGAAATACCATGATAACAAGAAAACAATGTAACTTAGAATATAATCAACACTTTATTTAAGACATACAGATCTTAAATCATAATTGTGTATTGCCACTAACTTCGTACACTCACTATTGCTTAAATAAACTTTATACAACTATTAACAGCCTGGGGCAGTCTTGAACAAGTGTAAGTAACTTATTATTTTAATATATGAGATCTAGTTACATATTGCAATTAAAATCTTTGTCGTTATATAATCTTTATAATCTTAACATTATCTTAAAACATACCATTTCAAATGGTCTCAGAAAGGCATTTAAAAAAGAATCAAGTTGTTAAACTGTGTAAGTTTGGAATATCAAACATAAAATAAACAATCCAAATCGCCTTATTGGCCAACATAAAAGTAAATATTCAAAAAAACTAACAACTTCAAAACTTTGGTAATAGTACCTAAACTATTCATAACTGCCCCATATTTTTTTTCCAAATCTGCCCCAATACCATCCTTCAGAAACAAAATTATCTAGACTACCAAGAAACTTGTATTTAATTAACTTATGTTGGTAATACACTTGCTGTAATATACACAACACTATGAAATAGTCAAAACTCCAAAATAATTCTTACGTTTTCAGTAATACGCTTACAATAAAAAATAAAAATGGTTAGTTTCGTCTCCGTAAAGTAACCGACAAATTTTATTCTGTTTGACACTGACATTGACGTAAATTGGCAACTGACAGACGTGTAGTTCGGTGTTACCAGTATTAAAAAGGTATTGGAGGTTAGGAAAGACAAAGGATGGGTTCATAAATCCAATAATTCAAAACTGCCTCTGTTCTAAACTGCCCCCCTCTCCCCTATATATGACAAAATGAAATTGAAAATTATCAGGTGTTTTCTACTTGACGAAAGGATGTCGGATCAGAAAGTCGACGCGTATAAGTTTTTTTATGGATAACTTTTTACAGTGTTCAAACTCAGATGATTATTTTATTATTGGATAGATTTTACAACAACTTTGAGGTTAGTCTTATATGTATTTAAAAAAAATGCTTTTCAGTTTTCATTATCGTCGGAATTATTCTTTTGTTCAAAAGATTGTATTTTTGGATTAAAGTTTTATTAAAATCCATTTTGGTCTATAATACACAATATTAACCAACCATACACATTCCACAACAAAGAAAAAGGTAATAATATATCAATCAATATTATTAAATGAATCCTCCAAACTTTCAGGAGTTGAGAGGGTAAAGTATCGGATGAAAGGTGGAACGACGTTGATACTTATTGAGTCTCGAGAAAAATCGAGGTCAACACGATCGGAGCAAGAAATATGGCCCTTGTGTACATGTATTAGGTACTATTATTGAGATAGCACGATAGTATAAAACACCATTTCGATATATGTGATTTAAGAATTGAACTGAAAGGAACAGTGCAGTTTTCACTTTATAATATGCCGAAGAATTATCTATATAATATAAAATGATAAACAGACTGACTGATTGGTGATATATCAACGCACAGCCTAAACCACTGGGTTTAGAGACTTGAAATTTTGCACATAGATAGCTCATACAATGTAGGCATCCACTAAGAAAAGATTTTGCAAAATTCACCCCCTATAAAAGTGTGAAATCAACGTGCGCGAGCGAAGCCGCAGGTTTCGGCTGTGCGTTGATCGATCAGTCGGTCAGTGAGTTTCGTCTTTTATATGAACATTAGCGACCCGCCCCGGCTTTGCATGGGTGTAATGCTGATACTAAAACCTTCGTCTTGCTTGAATCACTCTAATAAAAAAAAGCATCAAAATCCGTTGCGTAGTTATTCGTATTCGCGTTGATCTAAGCATACATAGGGACAAAGAGACAGCGGGAAGCGACTTTGTTTTATACTATTTAGTGATGTGGTGAAACTGGGGACTCGCCCCGGATGCGCACCATAGCAATATGTTTGTTTATGCACAAACCTTTCTCGTTTATCGATTTTTCTATTGTCTCTCCTCCGTATTACGTTGCTTGGACCCCAAAACTGGACCGGGACTGTTACACGTGTTAGATATACGCCAAAAACGTCTCTCCATCTAATATTAATAAGAATAATTAATTCGTTCTGGTTGCTACGAAGTTTTGGATCAGAAGCAGTTAGAACTGCCTACGCATTATGACTATAGACGCATAGTTGTACAATTAATAGCTTTAAGTTAAGGTGCGTATTATGTACCGTTATGCAGCGTACTTTGTTAGCGTAAGAAATATATAACTGTGTAAATACTTTATTTCTTTGTGGAATCGTAGGTTCTGGAAGAGCTGCAGCTAATCAGAAAGCTGTCAGCGAGTTTGGTCGTATCTTCAGGTGGCCACGCGCTATACCACCTAAGTTGCATACGCGATATCGATCGAATTTGAATATAAGTTGATCTCTATTTTCAACCCATGGCGAAGGCGCCATATGGGGTCATTTGTAAACACGTACTTACATATTTTTCTTTGAAAATTAAATATAGTTTTTGCAGCTCTTGATAATGTAAATATTTTAAAGGAATAAATCTGTTAACGAAATCGATAAACCCACAATGGAACCAGTTTCGAAATTTCTACTTTAAAAGAGAAAGAAAAAATAAAATGTGTTTATCCACAGAATTTTTTTTGTGCAGACACATTATTATCTCCACCAAACTGAAAAGCAGTTTGTTGGCAGACGTAGCTCCTTTTTTTACATCTTAACATATTTTTTTTTATAATGACACTTTTTCACATTAGCATAATAAAACTACTCCTTCTCTTAAATTTAAGAATTATTAATTTTTACATTAAATTATGATTTAACACTTGCAGAGACAAGACGAGACGCATCAGAGGGACAATAGTTACCACCATAATTGAACTCTATATAATTGAAATAAGATTCAAAACCAATGAAAAAAATAAACTGCCTAGCGGGTAACGGCATTAGTTGCAACAAAACTGCTGTTTGTTGAGTGTAGGTACTTGTGATGGTGACTATTGAACTAGTTTCTTAAAAATATAAATGTTATAAACGACGAAACAAACCCTTATAGGGTTTGGTGTTTTGACTACGGAACCGTAAAAAAATTATATAGAAAGGAACGGCTTTTAAGAAAGAAAATGTATGCCTGCGAAATTTGACACCTTTTGTCGCTGTATTCTTACGGATCATTTCATTTTGTCTTCATTTTATTGTTCAAATATTTCTTTGCAATTGATTTAAATCACTCGCAGAATGCTTTTATGTATGGAACATTACTATATGTCTCACTGCTTTTGTCGCAGATTAATTGGTGCTGGTGCTTTTGTTTCTAGTAGTCCAGGCAATGAAGCGGATTTTTGTATGAAGACCCCAACATTAATTCCTCAGTCGATGAAACTTTGCAGGATTGTAGTATAGTATGAGACAGTACTTGCATAAAAAAATCCAAAAAAAAACCTAACCGAAGTTAGGTATTTTTACTGAAATACTTATTTATTTGATATCTTTGTTGGGAAAAATGCTCAGTAAAAATTTTCTTCGCCAGCAATATTCATGAGTGTTAAGAAAGCTATATGCGAAATATCAAAAAGAAACTCCGCGTAAAAACAACAAAACTCAGACATATATGTACCTTGCACGGGAAAATTGCTCAGTCCATTTTTTTAACTGGAACGTCATATAATAGTCGCTGTGGACTTACAATAAGAAAATCGAAAATAAAAACCGTCTCGGTATATTATTTTCAGAAATTATCAAATTATAAGTGATATATACCGATAATAAAACATATTTGTTATAGTTCGATCAATGATATAATACGTAAGTCAAGACATTGACAGCACGTCAAAAACCATAGCATAGAGATACACCACAATTCTCCCCTCCTAGCTGCTGCGGATCAAGGGAGCGGCACAGAGCTGGTCGAGATGTCTGCGCCAGACAAAACCGCTGTCAGTGCGAAGCTCATAGTGCAGTCTACCCAACCGTCTCGTGATGGTTCCAAACTGCCAGCGTTGTGAGGGATTGCTGTAGTCACGTGCTTGCACACGTTCGCCTGGATTGAACTGCTTGATTTTGGTCTCTTGGTATCTGGGTGGAGTTTCTTTAATTGGTTTTCTCAAAAACATGGCGTGCAATGCTGTGCGTATTTCTCTGCCAAACATGAGTTGATAAGGCGTCTGGCCGTCAGCGTTTGGCGTTCTTCGGAGACGAGTTCTCACAGTCACAAGCTTCTCTTGTACGTTACCTCCTTCCCCCTCTAGGCTTCGCAGAATTCTCTTGATCGTCTGCACAAACCGTTCGGCTTGTCCGTTGGTTGCAGGGTGGTATGGGGCGGAAGTCTTGTGCTGAATCATGCTGTCTCTAAGGAAACGTTCGAACTCGTCCGAGACGAACTGTCGTCCGTTGTCTGAAACTAAAATTTGAGGTATTCCAAAGGTGCAAAATAATTCTTTCAGTTTTTGAATACACCAAGAGCTTGTAGTTGACTTCGTAGGTATAACTTCAATCCATTTTGAGAATGCATCCACAATTATGAAAAGTTGGTACCCTTGAACAGGACCGGCGAAATCAATGTGAAGTCTTTGCCATGGGCCCTCAGGTTGTTCCCATTGGTGTAGTGGTGCTTTAACTGGCTCATTTTGTAGCATTCTGCAGGTTCTGCATGAATTTACCTTCGTTTCGATGTCATTATCAATCCCTTTCCAATAGACGAAACTACGCGCCAGGAGTTTCATCTTTACAATTCCTGGATGACCTAGGTGCAGTTCGTTTAGTACGCATTCGTGAAGTGTTTTAGGGATAAGAACTCGTGTTCCTCTAAATATACATCCGTCGTGTAGGGTGAATTCATTGTCCTTGAACCCGAGCGTTCTCAGTGATGTGCCAGATTTTAGTGCTTGTAGTAACGATACATATTCCGAGTCGTTCGTAGTTTCTTTTGCTATTGTGTCAGGGTTAATATTAATAGTATTTATTTGCTCCAGTTGAAAATTGTAATTTTGGTCAATCTTGTTGGTTTTAGTGTTTTCAATAGGGAATCTGGATAAATAATCAGCATTGGAGTTGTTTGTTGAGGTTCTGTATTCAATGGTGTAGTCAAATCCAGATAAGAAGTGTGCGTAGTGGAATAGCCTCATCGTGCTCATCGCCGGTAGAGTTTTGTGTGGGTGGAAGATGGATGTCAGCGGTTTGTGATCCGTGACTAGTATGAACTTTCGGCCGTAGGTATAGTAGAAAAACTTTTTCAACCCCCAGTAAATTGCCGTAGCTTCTTTGTCTATCTGACTGTATCTCTTCTCACTGTCTGATAATGTTCTCGAAGCAAATGCTATAGGTCTCTCCGATCCGTCGGGGAGCCTGTGTGATAGCACCGCACCAAGTCCCAGTGGTGATGCGTCGGTAGCTAATACTAAGGGTTTTGTTGGATCAAAGTGTATCAGTACTTTTTCGCTTAGAATTTCCTTCTTAATTTGGATGAAAGCTTGTTCGCATTCTGTAGACCAACGGAAGCTTGATTCTTTCTTTAGCAAATTATTCAGTGGGTTTGTGATTGATGCCAGGTTAGATATAAATTTGTTATAAAAGTTAGCCATTCCAAGAAATGTTCTCAGCTCTGCGGTGTTTACTGGGCGTTCTGTTTTAATGATGGCATTTATCTTGTCTCGGTTTTTGTGTAGTCCTTGTTTGTCGATCGTATGTCCTAGGTAGTTGATACTTGTTTTGAAAAAGTGACACTTGTCTTTGTTTACTCGAAGGTTACTCTCTTTTAGTTTGTTTAGCACCAGCTTCAGCCTCTGTAGTAGTTGCTCCTTGGTAGCTCCTTGTATAATAATATCGTCAAAGAAGCACTTAACTCCTTCTAGTCCTTGTAAAAGTTTATCCATAAATTTCTGCCATAAACTCGGTGCCACTTTTACTCCGAACATGAGTCGATTCACTTTGTAGGTGCCTTTGTGTGTGCTGAGTGTTTGTAACATTGCGCTTTCTTCGTCCATCACCATGTTGAGATATGCTTGCGTGATGTCGAGTGTACAGAATAGCTTGCCTCCGTTCATCTCTGCAAAAATGTCTTCGATCATAGGAATCGGGTATTGTTCGTCTTGAATTACTTTGTTCAAAGTGACCTTATAGTCAGCGCATAATCGGATAGAGCCGTTGGGTTTGACAACTGGTACTACTGGGGTACCCCACTCAGAGTGGTCAACTTTTGTAATGACACCTTGTTCGCATAGTCGCTCTATCTCTTTATCTACTTTTGTTTTTAAGGCGTATGGTATTCTTCGTGGCTTAACAAAAATTGGTTGTGAGTTTTCTTTCAAGTTTAGATGTCCTTTGTAATTAGGTATTTCACCCAGGTCGGATCTGAAGACTGAGGACTTATAAAGCTCTAAAAGTTGGTCTAATTCTAAGTTTTCAGTATGTTGTACTTTTTTAATGTCTGCTAGATTTAGTGTTTCGAGTTCCTTCATCCAGCTGCGTCCGAAAATAGGGTCTACGTTGTCATTAATGATATACAGTTTTCCATGGAATTCTTTTCCTTGACATTTGCATTGAACGTATGTGACTCCTGCTGGTTTGATTATTTCTCCAGTATATGTTCTAAGTTTGATATCTGTCTTGAATAGCTTCTTTCCAATATTTAGTTTTCTGTAGTCTCGCATCGACATTGACGCTAATGTAGCTCCAGTATCGAATTCCATTTTAAGCATAACATTTTCGATTTGTACTGTTATCATGTACTTTTCAGACGTTTCCTCAGATATCAAATTTATATCGTTCCAGTCATCGTTATCACTTACTGGTGGTTCTTCTAGTTGATGTGAATTCGGTCTGGTTGTGTTGGAATCTGTGTCGGAGCGGCGTTGCAGGCAAACTCGGGCAAGGTGACCGACCTTATTGCATTTTCGGCAAGTGACGTTGATGGCACTACATCTGTTGGATTCATGAGTAGATCCACAGCGGAAACATTTGCCTTTTAGGTCTCTGTATGTGATTTCTCTTGAGCTAGGTGCCTTGGATCGGTAAGTATTCGTATTTGTAGATACTTTGTTGATATTTTCGTTACTGATGCTTGGCTGTTCGTTAGTTATCATGGTTGTGTTTTCTGCCTTGCTCATTTCGATAGATGTTGCAATTTGTGTTAGTGATTTGAATGAATATACTGTTCGGTCTTGTAGGATTTTCGTTCGTGCGTCACTATCTTTCAGTCCTCGTATGAATTGTAAAGACAGAAAGCTTTCTGATGTATTTTTTTCACAGTGTGGGCATTTGAATTCACAATTAGTAGTAAGTTTTTTTAATTCTGCGGCGTATTGAGCTGCCGTTTCCTGTAACTTTTGCGTTCTTGTTATGAACTTGTGTTGAAGTGCCCATTTGCTTGGTTTTGGGTCTAAATAGTCGTCAAGTGTTTCGGCAATAAGATCAAACGTCATATTCATCGGCTCTTCTGGACATACTAGATCGCAGAGCTTCTCATGGAGTCCCGGTGATAAGGTGGAAAGTAAGATGTTGGTCTTCATCTGTGTGTTGGTGATTTCATTCAATCTAAAGTACACTTCCAGTCTCTTCTTGAAGTTGTTAAATGTTTCTGATTCTTCGAGCGGTTGGAAACTTATTTTTGGTATGTTCTTATGTTGGTTTTGTTGCTGCTGCTGCTGTTGTTTCTGTTTCATCAAAAGTTTCATTGTAATTGTTGAATACAGTTCCTCAAACTCGTACCTGTACTCTTGTTCTTGTATGTGACTGGCTTCGTCGTTAGCCTCGATAGTCTGGTCCTCGATTTTCTGGTGTATCTCCCGTAGTGACTGAATCGTCTCTTTCAGCCCTTGAGAGCGAGCGGTGATGTCCTCGTCAGACATCGTTGCCTTCTGTTCGATGTAGTTATCGAGTCGTGTGAGCAACCCGCGTAGGGTACCTCGATGTTTTTTTAATTTATCCATGTTTTCGGTTTGTTTTTATGGGTTCTGCCTTGTCGCCACTGATATATACCGATAATAAAACATATTTGTTATAGTTCGATCAATGATATAATACGTAAGTCAAGACATTGACAGCACGTCAAAAACCATAGCATAGAGATACACCACAATAAGCAAAAAAAAATTTTTTTTTAAGTATAAAAACCTAACTTCGGTTAGGTTTTTTTTTTGGATTTTTTTATGTAATTATTGTCTCATACTATACTACAATCCTGCAAAGTTTCATCGACTGAGGAATTTATGTTGGGGTCCACTACCTTTATTGCCTAGATTTGCCTGCTTTTGTTTCCAACTTCGTCTACGAATTTATTATAGAATTTGTTTGTGACTTTTTTGTACACTTTTATAAAATATATTTAAGTACATTCATATTTTGACATGTTTTGCATACTGAGAATGTTGAGTTTGGACTTTATCAAACATAATTTCGTTTCAAAATTAATAAAGAGCAGTGATATTTCTGTTAGAAGTGAGAAGTCCCTCATGGATGAGGACTCGGTTTCGATTTCTGAAGGCATCTTAATAATGAGTGAATGAATAAAATATATATAGATATAATAACCGTGTATGAGGGAACAGATAAACATACCCACATTCATTCACTAACTAAACCATAGATACTTTGACTTTGACGTAATGGGATAAAAACAACGTAACTATAGTAGACTATGAGAATAGTTAAGTATCTAGAGAAGTAAAATAAGAAATGTCTCAGATCACATGTACCTAATTGTCTACTGGGGCGTAGCTGAGGTCTACAAACATGTGATCTGAGGCTTTTTATTTACTTCCCGAGGTGTGTATACTTTTTTCACCTCGACTGAGGCGGAAACCGGCAACTTCGTTTAGCGCAGCGGGGCGAAAGTAGCTGCTTCCCGCCCGGAGAGTTGAAAAGAATATTTCTGATAGTCACGAGTTCGACACTAACCTAACACCATCACCCAATCCGCTGTGGGCTCACTTTTATAAACGCGAAAGTTTGTTTGGATGGATGTCTGGATGTATGGATGTCTGGATGGATGTTTGTTCCTCTTTCACGCAAAAACTACCGAACGGATTTTGATGAAACTTTACAGTTATATAGCTTATACATCAGAATAACACATAGGCTATATTTTATCACCGTATTCCCACTGAAACGGGAACTACGCGGGTGAAACCGCGGGGCGCTGCTAGTGCTTCATAAATATGTGATGAACCAGTGGGCTGTTACGGGTTGATGATATGATGTATGCAACTCATAATGCACATAAATTTTGCGTGGCTCTCATAAATTTTATGCAAAATCTGGTCATAACAAGAGAATGACGTAAAAAAGCACTGAAGTTTGTGACGGCCCAGCGAAAATATTTATTCCTCTTTCATAAACTTTCGTTTGTTTTGCGTGGAGCATGTGTGATGTCCAGAATTACAATCTCGTTATTTTTGCAATGGAAAATTTCTGCAACAGCTATTTTTAGGTTTCTATATGTTGTAACTTCCTGTTTTGAATGTAATTTCTATCTGACTGTTTGTCACAGAAACCGTACCACCTAAGTTTTATCTAATTGACGCCACTTTATTTAGAAACGATGGACAATCATAAATAAAAAATAACTATTTCGCAATACAGAGATCTACAGACGCCTACTATTTAAGACACAAAATATCAGTTAGCGATTACAATTGGGACTCAAAGAGTTCGCGCATAGAGAAGACATCAACAGTTATTTTTGTTGAAAAAAAAATCTCACGCCTTTTATCCCTGAGGGGGTAGGCAGAGGAATACCTCTGCCTACCCCCTCGGGGTATGGAATACCATAGAGAAGACATCAACAGTTATTATTGTTGTATTACGAGTATTGTATTAATCGGGTTTCACCCGCGTAGTTCCCGTGGGAATACGGGGATAAAATATAGCCTTTGTGTTATTCTGATGTATAAGCTTTATAACTGTAAAGTTTCATCAAAATCCGTTCAGTAGTTTTTGCGTGAAAGAAGAACAAACATCCATACATCATTACAAAGTTTCGCGTTTATAATATTGGTAGGAAAAGGATAGGATTATTATCTTTGCTAAATAAAGTGACGTCAAATTAGATATCCCTTAATGAAACCAGGGGAGGCACACTGCGTGACGTCATCGCGCCGCTACAAGTATATGCGGCCGGCCGCCACCCGGCGGTCCATTAGTGGTTGCCGCGCATTGGTTGTATGGATATTGAACTTTAATAAACTATTTTTCTTTACATTATATAATATATGTATGTAGATACCCCAGTTGTATGTCTTCGTCCTACATTTTGCAGAAAAAGGCAGTTTTGAAGTCATAACATAACCTAAAGGCAAATTACACAACTTTTGTTTAGTTGGGTGGTCTTTAGTACGTAAATAAAGAATAATCGTAGATAATATCGTAGGTAAAACACAATATTATACTAACTACTACTACTAACTAACTAATATAAGGCTCCGCCTCCGAAAGAGCGCGTTGCATGCGATAGAAAAAGATGGCTACATTTAGGCACGTTTGACGTACCTAAACAGGGAATTTGTTAACAGTGAACCTTCTGTACGTAGTACTATTACTTATTCTGTGATGAAACTTAGGTGGTTGGGTTGCAGAACGCGGACAAAGTTGCGGGTAAACTAGTAGTAGTTTATATGGTTTCCAACTGTTATTAGCGTGGTGTAGCAATAAGTAGTACCTATATCTCAAAAACAGTAAGAAATAATATCTAATTCATCTACACTTCAACACTAATAATTATTATTTAGTCCAATCGGTATTGTAATCTAAGATATTTCGTGGGTATGTATTATTTTATTAGGTATATTTAAACATTAGGTATTTTGATTTTAGGTATTTTGAACTTAGGTTATTTAACGTTAGGTTTTTTAATTTTAGACATTTAAATACGTAACCATTTAACGATTTTTTTTGTGTGTATATTTTATCTAATAAAATGGCCATCCCTTTTGATTTTCCAGCTGTTATTAGCGTGCACCAATAACTACTTATTGGTATTAATAATACAACATATATCTCAAAAAAGAAAGAAATAATATCTATCTCAGAATCGTTGGGCGGTTGAATACACCAATGATACGGATTTTTTTGTTTATATTATATCCAATCCAATCAAATTGGATTGTCCCGCGGGAACACAGATTTGTCCGGACCAGTCACGGGACAACGGACCCGGGACCTTTTCGCGGCCTGTGGTCTTTTAAGCTGTGTATGTTCGACAAGTACGAATTATGTTTTAACACGTTTGGGTACTGTTGGTGAATTAATGTGTTTTTGATGGCATGAGGACTTGGGAAATGTTAGAGATTTGGGGTTAGTTTGGAGTTGACTCGCTTTGCGTTGTTCTGGAGAAGTATTCGTAAGTGTGTCACGAACTTTTAGAACCTTTTGAAGGTTGAGGGTAAAATATATATGGGCCTTAGCGTGTACTAGGTATACCATGATGTTAGGTACTTACTCAAATAAATATGTACGTAAGCTTAAAACTCATTGGTACATGCCAGGATTCGAACCCGAGCCCACCTCACTGATTTTCATCATGTGAAGCAGGCTCTTTAACCGTAAGGCTATCACTGCTCTTAGTCTTACTAAGTTGTAAGTTCTACTATAATTATTAACACCTTCACTTTATACTTCTTAATAAGAAGTTAGCTCAGTTCACGAGAGACCTGTGAATACGCACTCAAAATAATTAAAATTGAAACGTTGAATAGGGATTAATTTTTGTTTTCCGGAGAAGGTACTATCGAAGATCTTTTATCAACGTCAAGGCATTAAAAGCTGACACAGGACGAAATTCTGAAGATATTTTTGAACATTAATGAGGATAAATCATTCAACACTGTCGATTTCATCTTAAAAACGCCTCAATCTCAATTTATTGAAATAATATTCACGTCTTATACGCGAGAAGTATGAGTCAGGAATTCCTTTTCTGAATATATAAACTTATTTATCACTATCACTATCACTACATAGTATAAAACAAAGTCGCTTTCTCTGTCCCTATATCCCTATGTCTCTATGTCCTTTGTATGCTCAAATCTTTAAAACTACGCAACGGATTTTGATGCGGTTTTTTTTAATAGATAGAGTGATTCCAGAGGAAGGTTTTAGTATTAGCATTGCAAACGTGCGAAGCCGGGGCGGGTCGCTAGTCTAATATATAAAATATGGTAAGTAAGTAACAACTATTTATTGTACACCAATAAAAAATAAGTGACACAATGATTTAAAAAAGTACTTCAATGGGAGGTGTTAAGACTTAAAGAGGTTCTTTTTAAAATACCTAACTATCTTTACTGACGATTGCTCTACAATACAGTGTGCATTACAGATATTATTATAGTTATAAAATTCAACAGTTATGACTATGAAGATTTTCATATACGAGTTGTAATCGACTCAAGCAGAGCCGAACTCGGGAATATATTCTGGGGGTCTATTTAATATTAATTTAAGGCGACTAGTATGCCCAAATGCACTAGAAGAAAGATTATTTGTCGACACGATATCTACACAAATATTATAAAAAGAAAATATAAGTATTTTTACGTTTCTTTCTAACGTAAAGGCTCCGAAACTACAGAACCCTATAAATTGTTTCACCAATAAATAGCGTCCTTTTCTGAGCGTAACATGAGCTATAATTTTCGGAGACTCAGGTGCGTGAAATCGCGGAAAACATTTGTGTATGAAGAAGAAATAGACTCACATAACTTATGTGATACTAGCTGCTTCGCTCGCACACGTTTACTTCACCCCCTTAAGGGTTAAATTTTGCAAAATCCTTTCTTAGTGGATGCTTACACTGTATGAGCTATCTATGTGCAAAATTTTAAGTCTCTAGACCCAGCGGTTTAGGCTGTGCGTTGATATATCACCAATCAGTCAGTCTGTTTATCATTTTATAAATATAGATAGATACTCCTGATTATACATATTATTATAAGTTATGTGAGTCTATTTCTTTGACACAAAAGCAAAAATTCTACATAAAAAATGCTACCATAAAATTACAGACTACTTATTATACCAACATGCATGGGATTAACCGACTCGACTCTATTTAAGCAAAATTTTAAGTCTCTAGACCCAGCGGTTTAGGCTGTGCGTTGATATTTCACCAATCAGTCAGTCAGTTTATCATTTTATAAATATAGATAGATACTCCTGATTATACATATTATTATAAGTTATGTGAGTCTATTTCTTTGACACAAAAGCAAAAATTCTATATAAATCATTAATAATAAGGAAATAGTAGGTGTTTACCTATGAAATTAAATTTAATTTAATTTCATAGCAATCCAATGAAAAAGGTGGACCACGGGCAATACATTTCAATCATAATGATTTTCTTGTAGTACGAGGTGGTCCATGGGTAAAAATAATTGCCCATGGTCCACCCAGGTGGACTCAGTAGGTGGACTACGGGCAAGACCCGAAAAAATGCTACTATAAAATTACAGACTACTTATTATACCAACATACATGGGATTAACCGACTCGACTCTATTTAAGGCTATTTATTATAATTTTTATTGTAAACCATATTTACTAGTATGACATGAGATTAAAAAGAGTTGTACTTGAGTTTCTTGCTGGTTCTTCTCGGGGTATGCATCTGCATACCCCGTTCCATCTGCATTTGGAACCAGCAACTCGTCGGTGGAGATGGGCTGCTGTTTACATTTAGCCAATCTTCATGGACAAGTTTAGAGTGCCTTGTAATAACAAGTTACCTAATAAGTTACCTACAGAAAAAAAACATTCATTTTTACATTTTCTTTCACAACCTGTATCCTAAAAGGCTTCTAAGGTATTAAATGAGGTGTCATCTTTTCGAAGTATCATAGGGTATATATATCATATACTTTACGACTGCACCTGGAAGAACAATTTGAATATGCAAACCATTTATAACCACCAATAGATATTATGCTAATAGATTTTGAGCTCTAATACCATGTAAGATGAAATGCGTTTGAATAGAGGGGGGTCATGACCCAATGACCCCCTGGTACTATACAGTCCCATCTGCGCGTCCTCGTAAACTTATAAGCGAATACGGTGTTATTCCGCGCATGCATCTGTCGTAAAACGCATTTACGATACGACAGTGCCATTGAGCTAAGAAGTCCTATAGGTGAAAACATTCGTTGAATATACAATGTTCATTTTAAATTAAGTGCAAATATCTAAAGAGTAGGTCCAAAAATTTACTAAGTAGAAACTATTTTCATCATCGATTTTTAGTTTTCATAAGATAAAATCGATTATTACAAACAGGCTGTACATAATTTTAATGAGTTAATAAGGGAAACCCTTATATATATTATTTTTAAGCATGCTTTGCATAAACATGCAAAGCATGCTTAAAAATAATATATATTTTTTTTTTCAGAAAAAACTAATTGTTTTTTCTCTCGTAATATGTTAACTCTATTTCTCCCACATATTTGTACCTACCCTTAAAATGAAAAAAATAACGGTCGAATTGAGAAACCTCCTCCTTTTTTGAAGTCGGTTTAAAAAGACAGCACATAGTGTTATTATGCGTGTCGTTCCCGTATTAGGTATGTGTTTGTCATCACCTTCATACGTAGTATTTATTTTGTTAAATTAAATTTTCTCCAGGGAATGGTACTTACGCGGGTGAAATGGCGGGGAACAGCTAGTATATCACATATATGAAAATGGGCCTTAGCGTCCCCTTATCTTGTACTTAGATCTAATAAAAAATTCTCGTAATGATTATGTAAAGCGCATATGGCCGCCATTGCACTATAGACTGATCGATTTTAACGCCTTAATAATGCATGCAGCGTCAAAAGGCACTCCTCTAGCTTTTAAACTTGCTTTTAGTCCTCCATGCCTTTTATGTCGTAGCATTAAGGTCTTGTTTAGAGCGACCCAGTTCACAGAACGTCAATTAAGTAGAGATAAGTGGCAGCTTGAAAGATTTCTGGAATCGGCAAAAGTTGTCAAGTAGTCAAGAATTGCGATTGCCAACGTCTCAGGGGAATGAATCCAGCTGTCGATTTGATATAAACTCGATTTGCCGTGTCTATTCCACTGATTTCGTGTTCAAGTATTTTAGTAGGAAAATCGGAGCGTAACCAATTTGGTTAGGATTTTCTGTGTACTGTAAAAGATCTTTCCAGCTTATGCTAAAGTGTAATGAACTGTTGCGGGTTTCGGGGTGTTTTCATTATCTTTAGTTTGCCATCGGAGCTGTACTGTTTAACATAAGTCTGTTTAAAGATTGTCACACAGAACTGTGTCCGGTCAGGTATTAATTTTCAGACCGAAAAGGTTATCGCATGCTGCTTGACCGCAAAGAGAGATATTAGTATTTTGTATGTTTGTTTCTAATGGGTAGACTTTGAAACCACTGGACTGATAACAAATTTTTTTTGGCCAATGGAAAGCTTACTTTTGTAAGAGTCACATGAGCTTTAATTTTTCCGCCGGAACGAGACTTACGACCGTGAAATCACGCAATTCAGATAGTATACAATAATATTTGATTTGATTTCTTGTTTGTTTGTTTGTATTGAATCGAAACTAAATTGGGCCGGCCGGTTAAAAAAAATCGGTTATTCCAAAAATTCTGTCACCAATGGAAAGTTTGATTTTCTGGTAGTAAGAAAATTACTAAAAACTCTACCTACCTTTAAAAAAACGCCTTCCTTATAGGAAGATGTTAAACATGCTTCAGAACAGTTTGTATGTATGGATGTTTGTTCCCCTTTACGTAAAAACTACTGAACAGATTTTGATGAAATTTTACGGTTATATAGCTTATACATCAGAATAACACATAGGCTATATTTTATCTCCGTATTCCCAAGGGAACGGGAATTACGCTGGTGAAACCACGGGGTGCTGCTAGTATGTATATATGGTTTTTACCTCCTGGCCTTGGTACATGCCATGTGTACTAGCATGAAGAAAAGTGTCCTGACTGAATGATTTATGAACCCACAGCCTAAACCATTAGACCTAGGCAGCTGAAATTTAAAACGGTGACAGCTTTTAGGTGGTAAGTACCCACAAGGGAATGGGGCAAAAGCGGGGTTCGCGCATGACAATGTACTTTTGAAAAAGTTGTTTAATCGTGATACGAGGATCATGTAGAGCTTATCTAAATAATCTGTATAGCAATACTTGCATCCTCCGCCACCTTACCGGTCTAGACTATAGCGTGCAGTTGGCTTAATCTCAGACCACCAATGACACCAATCGTATACAAAATTTAATATCACAAACAACATTTAATTTTACAACTACTTAAAAATGTTACAAATGTTGAACATTTATTCTTTATTGTTATTTAATGGGACTCTATAATCCCGGAAATTGTTATTATTACATCATAAATACGAGAAATTATCGCCTCTGCTTGGATTTACGGATTTGGCAGTGTACAAACCATAGATTTAGAATTTTCTATATCTATAATACATACACGCGTTTTCCTCATACAAAAATCTGGGTCAATTGCATATAATGGTAAAATTCGATAAGGAACGCAGTGCAATAAAAAGGTCAATACTATTTTTGCTAATTTGAGCGTGACAGATGTAAATGATACAAATGCCATGCGGCCCTCCATCAAGGCAGTATCTGAAAACCGGTGCTGTGGCTGTATGATCTACAAAATACGAGGGTCTTTATAAAAAAACGACAGCAAAATAACATAGAAATTTAAAGAGTAAAAGAACGACTTTAACGAATATTACATATGAATTTAGAACCTCTTCCCTGTTTTGAAGTCGGTTAAAAAAATAATCATCGAAATCGGTTGGCGTGATATTGAGTTATTCGTCCATTTGTAGCGCATCGTCCATTTGCAAATTGAAGACTTATAGGGATTTCTCATGGATGCCATTGTCAAAACTAGACGAAATTAAAATGGGACCAATGTGGAAGCACTAGCTTTCAAATAAGAAAGGATTATTCAAATCTGTTCACAAAGTCGAAAGTTCTGAGGCAACAAATATTTAAAATACAGTCGAATTGATAACCTCCTTTTTGAAGTAGGTGTCGTTTTATTAAAAAATATTCTACAAAGTTTTCTTCATTTTCCACGCCTCGGGCGACCTGTATAGTCTTTCGATTACATGTCTGGGGACTATAATATCCGCTGCCACCGCCCCAGACACTTGTGACGGCCCAATTAACGGCTTGTCCTTTTTGTGGCCCCGTTTTCTCCAACAGTGCGCCAGAGCCGGTTCGAGTAGACCCCGGGGCCCCTCAGAGATAAAGAGAGCGATAATGTCTTTATTATTTTGGAACACCAGTTAAAATGTATTTCTTTTTATGTACATCTGAGTAATTTTGCTTGCTAATAAATGTATGTACCTACTTTTATACTGCACCGTGTGCTTAGTTATCATCTTTTAGTTTCCTACGTTGTTTTGAATAGGTCGATGATAGCGATAAATCAGCCTATTTTCTTTTATTTTTATATCGTTTTTGATGTTTATTTAGACAACATGGTACTCTATACAACGCGTAACAGAAAAAGCGCAATTCCTCATACACCCCAATTAGTATATTAATATTAAAAAAATATAGTGCAATCGAACTTTAGTTGTGTCTAACCAAATTTCTTAAATATCGATTAAAATAGCACGATTTCCATAGATAGCACTAAATGCAGCTACGATAATTCATTTTTTTGAAAAATTTAACACATAATATTAAAAATAGCTGAAATCGATTAAGTATTCGATACTGAACAAACTAATTTCAGGAATTGCGCTTATTCTGTTACATGTTGTATATCTCTATGGGAATTAGAATAACAATATAACAGGAATACGCCGCCATCAAATAAATAAATGTCATGTTATGTTTTGCTACAAGCATGCCTAATTAAATAAAAAATCACTACATAGTATAATAGTATAAAACAACAAAGTCGCTTTCTCTGTCCCTATATCCCTATGTCCCTTTGTATGCTTAAATCTTTAAAACTACGCAACGGATTTTGATGCGGTTTTTTTAAATGGATAGAGTGAGTCAAGAGGAAGGTTTTAGTGTTAGCATTGTACCCGTGCGAAGCCGAGGCGGGTCGCTAGTACTTACATAAATAAAGGAGCGGTGTAAAGATACCAAAAAATGTTTTTGAATAATTTAAAAAACATGAATTATTATAGCTGTTTCCCGCGACTCCGTCCGGGAGTTGAGGTTATATCGGCCCGTAATAATTATGTGCTTTACCGGAATGAAAAGTATGTCCTTATTTATTAAGTACTAGCTGTTCCACGCAGTTTCACTCGCGTAGTTCCCGTTCCTGTGGGAATACGGGATAAAATATAGCCTATGTTACTCAGGCATATTGTAGCTTTTCATTGGTGAAAGAATTTTTAAAATCGGTCCAGTAGTTTTTGAGTTTATTCATTACAAAAATACAAATCTTTCCTCTTAGAATAAATAGCGTCCTGCCAAACTTCATGAAGATAGAATCACAACATCCAGCTGCTTAGCAATGACACGGTATCAGACAAACTTTCGTATTTTTAATACTAAGTATCGATATGTCTACCTACCTATGTTCAATAATATATGGTGCACCGTCTACCCTAGTTCTAGTCTCTCAGTTTCATCCATCCTAAGGTTGTCTGGAAGAGATCGCTAAAAGCGATAAGACCGCCCATTGTACTTTAGTTAATGTTGGTATCCATATTGTGTTGTTTTTGGTGTACAATAAAGAGTTATTGTATTGTATTGTATCATGGGGTAACTATGTATAATTTACAATACATTGGCTTATTGTAATTGAACACTAGAATGATATACATGCAGTCTGTTGTGCAACCTGTTTACCCTAACTTGACATCTTCTGGATCAATCCCTGTAACAAGTAGTAATAAATAAGGTTACAAGCTATCTGATGGATTACTATTTTATTGCCAATATATTGCCAGCGAAATTATCGGGGACGTCAACCCTTATATTACATTTAGAGCCAGGAAAAGTTTTGCTTTAACTCTCAAAGGTAACATTTATTATCTTATTCTGAAACGAAAGTTTCTTTACGACGTGTTTTATAACCTAATTTGAGTTGTTCTTATCTTCGTTTTTCTTAACAAGCTTTTGGACCGCGATTTTGGCCGCATTTCTAGAAAAGTCGTCTAGTATGTAATTTCTCAAAAAGTCAAAACCATAGCAGACAAATACCATCAAGTTCGGGACAGCATTTAAACAGTCAAAACCTAATAAACAGACAAAATTATTTGAGCATCTATATACATATAAAATGAATCCCCATTTCCCTTCGTCACGTTTGCTGGACCAATTTCGCTAGTCCCGGTACGAACTATGTGAATTTCGATGAAAAAAATTTGCTTCTTTCTTTTATCAACATGTAATGTATAGTCCTGACAAATTTTCTTCAAAATCATTCTATCGGTTTAGACAAGAAAAGGACAGACAAACAGACAGTTTATCACTAGCTTGACGGTGAAGGAAAACATCGTGAGGATACTCGCAGGTCCCAAAATTAATTCTGAGACATGTGTAAGAGACCCGGTCCGGCGATGGGCTCACCACCTATCACGTTAAGGGGTCCAAGGAACATCTCGTGAAGGGTGGGCGTATCCAGGGGTGGAGTGCCTCTGCCTACCCAACCGGGGATGAAAGGCGTGAGTTTTTTTTTTGCGAACTGACAGTTACTTTTTCATTTATAATATTGATAGGGATGTTTCATTGCATGACCTCCGTGTCCAAAGAACAATAAAGGTTATCTCTCATCAGATTTATTTCAACAAGAGGGCATGGAAAAAAGTTTTTTTAATAACGTTGAACGCAAATGACATCACAAGCACTGACTAGCTTGTATGTGGTAAATCTAGCACAGATCCATAAAAGGATAAAGACTCCATATAAGCCATTAGACAGATACTACCAATGATATTATAATGTAACTAACGTGACACTAGGGATTTATGATCGCGAATATAGGCCAGTGCTATCGTACGGTAAATCACGTCTTTACTCCTTATTTATGGTATGTTTATTACGCATTCGATTCTTAGAAAAGGTTATTTAATTTTATCACAATGAAGTGGAAGAGGGTACCTCAATATTCATTAAAAAATATCTCAAACCACTTCTTAAAAAAAAAGTAAAGTTATTGGGTTACAAAAATGATGACGTCACAGCTCAGTACTTAGGGTATTTTCCATAATAAATTTTCGTTTTTATAGATCATAAAAAGCAGGGCCGGATCTATCATATGGCTTTTTGGGCTTCAGCCCAGGGCCCCGTGGATTCCAGGGGCCCCCATCTAAGTCAAGTCAAAGTCAAAAATAGACGATAATGCGAAAAAAAATATATAGAATAACAATATTATAAAATTAAACTGAAGAACTAAGGTCACCGACATAGCTCTCAGAATCTGCAAGCTTAAGTGGCAATGGGCAGGCCACATCGCTCGAAGAACCGATAACCGATGGGGAAGAAAGGTTCTCGAGTGGCGACCACGAACCGGAAGACGCAGCGTTGGTAGGCCTCCCACCAGGTGGACCGACGACATCGTCAAGGTCGCGGGTAACCGGTGGATGCAAGCGGCAAGTTGCCGTTAGTTATGGCGTTCTATGGGGGAGGCCTTTGTTCAACAGTGGACGTCTTCCGGCTGATGATGATGAAAATTAAACTGATCGTAAGGTTTGCAGCCCTGAGAATCCTGCGATTAATCAAACCCATTCAATTCATTTAATTCAAGTCTACGTTGTGTTTGTACTTCGAACTGAACTGAGTAATTAGGTGGGCCCCTAAGTAGTATTAACCCAGGGCCCCCTAAACTCACGGTCCGGCCATGATAAAAAGTATCTCATTTTAATGAGTCAAATACTTGAGTTGAGTAAGGACAAGTAATGCCTACATATGCAAGCCTCTGCATTCTAAATCAAATAATACCTAGCACTGAAAATATCATGTAATGTATATTTTTTTTTTTTTTTTTTTTAAACCGCTTTAAAAATTTAAATGGGACCACTCTAAGTATGATCTACCAAACAAAAAAAGAATAATCGTGTAACAAACATACAAAAAACATACAGTCGAATTGAGAACCTCCTTCTTTTTTGAGTCGGTTGAAAAATACAAAAAACTAAACCAAAAGTGATAGCTGAAGATTCTATGGAAGCCCAAACTACGCAATCAAAACATTTAGGATCGAATTTGATAGAATGGAAGCATATAGTTCTGTTATTAAATATTCAGCGTTTATCAGCCGCGAACGAACGATTGTTGTCACAGCGCCGTGGTATGTATGGCCACTATTAACACCTATTTGTACCACCTAAAGCCGTATACAGAAAGAAAGCTGAAAACTTATCAGCGCTGACCGGCGCCTGTCGGCACTTATCGGCGCTTATAGGCGCCGGTCTACGCAGGTAACCGGCGCAGGCATTTATATGAACAAGCGCTGATAAGTGCCGATCGGCGCCGACTCGCGCCGGTCAGCGCTGGTGCCGCCCGCCAATCATCGTACGACATTTTGCTCGCTCTGCTTCAATCTGCTTGCTTTCTGTAGAATGGACCGCCGATCGGCGCTTATCGGCGCTGATAAGTTTTCAGCTTTCTTTCTGTATACGGCTTTAGTAACAAGTGTCATTACGGCTATCTAATTTGACACTATCTATATAATATATAAAATTATAAACTGACTGACTGATTGGTGATGTATCAACGCACAGCCTAAACCGCTGGGTCTAGAGACTTGAAATTTTGCACATGGATAGCTTATACAGTGTAGGCATACTAGGCATCCACTAAGAAAAGATTTTGCTATATTCAACCCCTAAGGGGGTGAAATAAACGTGCGCGAGCGAAGCTGCGGGTGAAAGTTAGTACTTTATTATTTTAGCAACGATAGACACTGTTGATCTATATTCTCTATGCGTGGACGTCGCCATTTTGGTTCCCAGTTCCAATTGCAAAACGTAAAATTAAACGTCAAATGGTAACCAAAAGCCATTTGACGCTGTCGGATATTCAAAGAATGTCTTAGATGGTAGCCCCGTAGATTATAACGTAATTTTGTAATAATTATTCTATAAAGTATTATTGACTTTGACATTATTTTCTATTCGTAAAAATTGAATTTTTCACACCAATACCCAAAATACAAGCACAAAGTTTTGCAAAGGGCAAAGGTTGTTGATATTACATGCTATAAAGGTTTGAAAGTTTTGAAACTAAAATGTTTTTTACTAAGTTAAAGTGATGTTTTTATGTTTTAATGACGCATTTTTTTTATGTACCTACGAGTATATCACACATATATCGCGTATACTATTACATTATAACGTAATTTTATTGACCAGCGGCCTATCCTACTAATACTATAAAGGCGAAAGTTTGTATGTATGGATGTGTAGCGACACTACATAGAACGCGCCAATAGAAGGCCGAGTTACATAGAACGCGGCAATAGACGGCCGAGTTCTACACCGCGCTATCGGAGTTTTCTAATGAGTTTGTATAAATACAACTGTCCAACATCAACCGTTGGACCGCAGTCCCCAGGCACGATCACTTCGCCTGGCGGAAGATCTTCCCTTTTTACGATGGAGGAGCATTCCTCCTCCGCTCTTCCATAGATGTTTGTTCCTCTTTCACACAAAAACTACTGAACGAATTTTGATGAAACCTTAATGTTATATAGCTTATACATTAGAATGACACAGAGGCTATATTTTATACGTGGATCCACGGGAACGGCAACTACGCGGGTGAAACCGCGGGGCGCTGCTACTTATTTATATCTTACCGCTATGTAGGTACAGTACAGTCATGGAGAGCTTGACACATTGGACTTTGTGACGTTCTAATTTCAATTCTCAAAGGTCCGACTCGCACCACAACTGTAAAGCTTCATGTGCTCTTGACTGTACTTGTAATTTCGTATATTAATAATCTATTAATCCTATAATTTCGTTAAATCACATTTTAGTACGGCAACCTGTGATTTTCGGTTGTAATTATCATCGAATTTTCTTTTGGATGTATCCCGTCTCATTAGTGAGGTCCTGTAATTGGCTTAGTGTTGCTTTTGTTTTCTCTTTTCGTGTAATTAACGATGGTTGGTTGTACTATCAATAAAAGAAACTGTCAGGTAGAAGAAAATCTCATTTTTCATGACATACAACCTAAGGGCATAATATATATATTTAGAGAGGTTAATTTGTTTAAAACTTTTGTAAATTGAGGGTCTGTTTGTGATTTCATTAGAAACAAAATTAATTATAAATTAAATTTAAAATTGTTTAATTAAAAGGTTTTTTTTTATTCCACATTAAAATTTTTGCCCTTTTATTAACCTCGAAGACCAAGCATCCGAGACACAATAGATTTTTAATTGTGTCTCGGTTCCAATTAGAACCCACGGTTCTTTACAGATGAGTTCGTTTTAAATACTGTCATAGTATTGGGTGTGCTCCTGTAAAGATAATTTGAGTTGTAAATAAAGAAATAATAAAAAAATACAACTCAAAGAGCTTTGCCGTTTCGGACATCTGGTTCTATTGTGCTCAGCATCTCGTGAGATTTTCTCTCACTACCTTAAAATGGGAGCAAGTTAGAAAATATTGTTGTTACAGTCTAACTTTTAACTGCTTTTGAGGTAACTGCCCCGGAAATATGCCAAATAAAAACAAGAAGTTCCGTTACCCGTTAAAATTGCACGCAGAAATCCAGATTTCACATTACACCGACAATTTCTCTTTACTGTAACTTCGGACTTTTAAATGTTTAATAATAATATAATCTCACGCCTTTTTTATCCCCGAGGGGGTAGGCAGAGGTATTCCATTACTGGATATACCCAAATTTCACGAGATATATTGGACCCCTAAACGTGATAGGTGGTGAGCCCATCGCCGGACCGGGTCTGTTTACACATGTCTCAGAATTAATTCTGAGACCTGCGGGTTTCCTCACGATGTTTTCCATCACCGTCGAGCTAGTGATAAATATGTACGTAAGTTTTGAAAAACTCATTGGTACATGCCAGGATTCGAACCCGAGCCTCACTGATTTTCGACCGGCTCTTTAACCGTCCGGTCTATCACTGCTCTTTTAAATGTTTAATTTACTTAAACATAATATTCATAAATTCAAGAAAGAGTAGGTACAATCCTATTAATATTATTTATGCGAAAGTTTGTATTGACGGATGTATGGATGGATGTTTGTTCCTCTTTCACGCAAAAATTACTAAACAGATATTGATGAAACAGTTATATAGCTTTTACATCAGAATATCACATAGGCTATATCTAATTCCTTTATTTCCATGGGAACGGGAACTACGCGGGTGAAACCGCGAGGCGCTGCTAGTAATAAAATAAATCATTGTAAAAGGTATAGATAATAAATTCGATCCATGTAAGTAAGGGGCAGCCTTTGTAACTCATATAGTGGATCTCTTTCTGACATCCTCAAGCAGATATTCGTTGCTTAAGGAACGTTTAGTAATATAGGCCTATATAGGTACCTACCTACGTTCACTTTCCTTAACCCGGCGCAAATGACGTGAAAATAATTCGCGACACCGGGTCATCATGACCCGGTATTATTGTTGAAATTTTCACAAAGGTAATGGCAATGTCATAATTTTGTTGAGTCTTAATTAAATATGGTTTATTTGGGTATGTGATAACATATAGATAATACCGAGATATTCTATAAATCAAACATTTATTTGTTTTCTAAATACCACATGCAAAATCAACTTTGAAAACATAACTTGAATAATTATTCATTTTTGGTAAAGTATTCTAAATAATAATAGAAATCAGTAGTCTTATATCCTACTATAAGAGAGATCACACGGACTTCGTAACATAAAAATAAATCAGTTTTCAACATCCTCATTCACAGACATTGAATTACTGCAATTATGGCAGTACGGAATCAAATGATCTAGGCATATGTAAATCGGGCATGCTTTACAAAATATGAGATGTTCTGTGATCCCTTTTGGACAGACATATATTTTGACATCTTCTGCGAGTTCCTGGAACCTTCCAGGGAGGTTCCTCAGGCGGTTCACCAACGAAATCAGCGATCCTTTTACGCAATTGTTATGGTAAATTCAACGGCAACGTCCGAAGCATCATTTGACTCTTCTTCGTCGGACTTAGACTCCTCTAACACCGCTAAATTCTCTCTGGATGGTCTCTCAGTGCCATTTTTCTCAAAAAACTTAAAAAATACAAGATACATAAGCAAAAAACACTAAATAAACAAACGAAATCATGTCACGAAAATACTACGCTAGCAATGACGCTGGGTCATATTTACCCGTTTTGACTTGACGCACGTGTATCTCGCTGCACAGGCGCCGTCGCACGGAATACACCAGTGGTTCGAATGGAGGGAAGCTCTAACTCCAGCTATATAAATTTTCAAACAGAAAGGCTGCCAAAACAAAAAGTTATGTCCGTCTCAAATCACCTCGGGTCAATATGACCCAGCGTCATTGGCGCCGGGTTAATCAATAGTCTACAAATCAATAAATGTATAATATGTATAAAATGTATATTATCCACATAAATATGGGTCATCTTATCTCAATCAATCTTAATCGGTTTCTTAGGTTTATGGTTCTGGAACCTTATTGTATAGTATAGTAGAGTGGCGTGGCGCTGCATGGCTAACCGACTTCTTTGTTTTTTCTCTTGCCGTTTTTTCAAGAGTTTCTACATTATATAAATTATAGTCTACGGCTAAAGTTTTTCACAATATTAATATGAAAAACATTTCTTTTTTTATTTATCACCACAGAAAAAAATAACTAAATGAGCGAACTAGTTCGCTGTAGGACCGACTATGACATAGACGATTATTTATAATTGTAATCGCAATCGTCTTTGTTTGACATTTGTTACGCTGTCAGTGTTTGCTCTACTAGTTACGGCAATGACAGCTGTACTGAAAAAGCGACGTTCGCCAAAATGAAGAAGATTGCTTTAGCTGAGGTGAATGGTATATGTGAAACTTCTAGAAGGACGGAGAAGCAATATTCTCGCAAAGAGCCAAGTGCAGGCTTTACAATTGGAAATCTTTCCGTATGCAATAACGCTCAAGAATGCTATTGCTTCAATAAAATATTATAGGTTATGGCGCCGCGGCTGCGAATAATATGCGCCAACCGGGTTAATCCTTAATCTCTTTTATCTTATGAAATTTTATGTAGATACGCCTAAATGTATACAGTTTTTGGAATATGTTGTTTAGCATTTACCTCTCCATTTTGAGTTAATGTCATCTTCATCAGAAGCTCTTCAAAACCCCCTGTTGAGCCCACATCCATGGTGCCTTTGCTTACATCTACTGTGAAACACTAACGACCAAATATTGAACTCCATGTAATTGAAATAAGATTCAAAACCAATGGAAAATTAACTGCCTATGCCCGATAAAGGTCAAGGTCTTTTATTTTCCTATTAGTTCTGCGTTTTTCCCGTTGGAGTGGGAAGAAACAATTTGAGACAAACTTTGTGGTGCTTCATCAACATCTTCCAACATTAATAATATAATAAATAATATAATCTCACGCCTTTTATCCCCGAGGGGGTAGGCAGAGGTATTCCATTACTGGATATACCCACTTTTCACCAGATATTCTTTGGACCCCTAAACGTGATAGGTGGTGAGCCCATCGCCGGACCGGGTCTGTTTACACATGTCTCAGAATTAATTCTGAGACCTGCGGGTTTCCTCACGATGTTTTCCTTCACCGTCTCGCTAGTGATAAATATGTATGTAAGTTTTTGAATAACTCATTGGTACATGCCAGGATTCGAACCCGAGCCTCACTGATTTTCGGCCGGCTCTTTAACCGTTTGGGCTATCACTGCTCTTCTACTATCTTCTATCTTCCAACATTTATCGCCAAAATATGCACAAATTTTATAATTATTCGAGTACATTATTGATGCTTCACTGAACATTTAGTTGTCTATTATTATTAGAAGGAAGGAGGGTTTGTGTGAGAGGGAGGGTGTAAGTATTTACAAGTATGTGAGCATTTTCATTGGTGACTACTTAAAATTTGTGACTACCTACTTGTGACTGCCGTAGCCTAAACTGTTTGAAGGATTTTGAAGTGCCAGGTGTCTTTAAAATCGTCTTCATCCCTAAACTATTATAGGCTACATTCTTACCCGACTGCACCAGAAGAAGGGTAATGCTATAAATCTTTCTCCTAGTTTGGGAATAACTAACCAAGAATGAATTTCACAGTCCGACCGCCGAACGGAGTAAAGACATAAGCTTCGTTTGATCGCGGAGTATGGACAGAGTAGCGAGCAAAAGTTAGTTATGTATTTTTTTATTAGCCTTATTTTTGTCCCTCCACTTCTCAATCCTCTACCTCCTTCATCCATGTCCTCGAGAAGACTTCCAATTCATCCCGCAATCTCCTCCAGTGTCTGCCTTGGCTTCGACGATCGGTCTTTGGCATCCAGTTGGTGCAGATTTTTGCCCATCTGTCCGACTACATACGATAAAAGCGGCCTGCCCATTCCCACTTCAGCTTGGCAGAATTTTCGCCAACATCAATAAATAGAATATGTAACAACAATATGTAACAGAATAAGCGCAATTCCTGAAATTAGTTTGTTTAGTATCGACTACTTATTCGATTTCAGCTATTTTTAATATGTGTTAAATTTTTCCGAAAAATTAATTAGCATGAATACTTACCTGGATTTAGTGATGGAAATCGTACTATTATTATTCTTTATTTAAGAAGGTTGGTTGACACAACGAAAGTACGAAGGCATCATATTTTTTTTTATACTAACTGGGGTGTATGCGGAATTGCGCTTATTCTGTAACGCGTTGTATAAAAAAAAACTTTTTGTCTGTAGCTAATACGCTGTTTTCTGAACCGTGTCAACATAACATCGACCGGGGGGGACTCACATAAATCATGAAGTAACGTGAGAGACAGCTCCAAATCCACTGATAACATTATCTTGTCACTCAGAAGCACAGACTAATTTACTGCGTGCTCGAAAATGATTTGGTCCATGAATACGTATATTAAGAAATTGATTTACGATTTTAATAAAAGAAGATTAAGCTCTTTAGGTATTACATTGAGCGTGGTGCAAATGATTTCAATATTGCAGGCAATATGATATTTGACTGCGTGATCAGATGAGTTACTTTTTATGATCTGTCAAAACTAAAATTTTATACAGAAAATGTACTGACTAAGTACTAAACTGTGATGTAATCATGAAGAATGTTGTAATCTTATCCAGCTGACAATAAAATGGTCAAAAATAAATCTATTTATAAACATCATCATCAGCCGAAAGACGTCCACTGCTGGATTAAGGGCTATCATTTAGTGGAATTAGCCCCCTGTTATTGTAGCGATGCTACAATAACAGGGGGCTAATTCCACTAAATGTCAACGGTTATAGTTTGATGACAATGACATGCCAATGGTCAGTCAATGGTGTTATTTGCTCTGAATAGTGCCTAACTAACACCATTGACTGACCATTGACATGTTATTGTCATCCAACTATAACGTCATTTAGTGGAACTGGCCCCCAGGTCTTGTGCTTCCCGAATCCAGCGTGTATCCGCGACGTATACCAGGTCATCGGTCCACCTTGTGGGAAGCCTACCCACGCTGCGCCTTCCAGTCTTCACTCCAAAGTTCTAGAACTTTCTAGTGAAGACTCGACCTGATTCGCTCGCGCGTTTATTTCACCTCCTTAGGGGTTGAATTTTGCGAAATTCTTTCTTAGTGGATGCTTACACTGTATTTAAGCTACCTATGTGCAAAATTTCAAGTCTGTAGACCCAGCGGTTTAGGTTGTGCGTTGATACATCACCATCAGTCAGTCAGCTTATCATTTTATATATAACTAGCGGATGCCCAGCGGCGTTGCCCGCGCGGATTCCGTTTATTCCCGTTCCCGTGGGAATTTCCGAAAATCCCTTCATACTGGTTGTCTACGACATATTTAAGACACCTACATACCATATTTCAAATAGCGGGTGCCCAGCGGCGTTTTCCCGTTTGGATTTACTTTATTCCCGTTCCCGTGGGAATTTCCGAAAATCCCTTCATAGTGGTTGCCTACGACATACTTAAGACACCTACATACCATATTTCAAATAGCGGGTGCCCAGCGGCGTTTTCCCGCTTGGATTTAGTTTATTCCCGTTCCCGTGGGAATTTCCAAAAATCACTTCATACCAATTTCCTATGACATATCAGACACCTTCATACCATTTTTCATGTTTCTAGGTGTTACCGTTTCGGAGTAGTACGTATTTCTCTTTTTAACCAGTTTTTTTATTTTCCCGTGGGAATGAGATATTTTCCTGGAATAAAAAGTACCCTAGATGTTGACCCGGGTACTCAGTTATCTCCATACCAAATTTCATCAAAATCCGTCCAGTAGTTTTTGAGTGATGCGTGCACAACCAGACAGACAGACAGACAGACAGACAGACAGACACACAAAAATTCCAAAAATTGGTGTTTCGGTATCTATATCGATAACTATATACACTACCGTTAAAATTTTCAAAAAATATTTAATGTACAGACACGGCCCCGTTAGAGTTTTATTATATGTATAGAGGATTTAGTTTATTCCCGTTCCCGTGGGAATTTCCAAAAATCACTTCATACCAATTTCCTATGACATATCAGACACCTTCATACCATTTTTCATGTTTCTAGGTGTTACCATTTCGGAGTAGTACGTATTTCTCTTTTTAACCAGTTTTTTATTTTCCCGTGGGAATGAGATATTTTCCTGGAATAAAAAGTACCCTAGATGTTGACCCGGGTACTCAGTTATCTCCATACCAAATTTCATCAAAATCCGTCCAGTAGTTTTTGAGTGATGCGTGCACAACCAGACAGACAGACAGACAGACAGACAGACAGACAAAAATTCCAAAAATTGGTGTTTCGGTATCTATATCGATAACTATATACACTAAAAAATATTTAATGTACAGACACGGCCCCGTTAGAGTTTTATTATATGTATAGAAGATTGTAAATATATTTGACATTAACCAAAGCCGAAAGAGCCATGTCGAACAGGAAATGTCTCAATATTCTCGACTTTCAATATCGCTTGGAAATTGAAGCCAAGAATATTGGTTTATTGTAATATTCCCATGGGGCGTGGCCCAGATCGGTGTTTGATGATTTGGAAAGAATTTCTTCTATCTATTTGTAAAGGTTGTGCGTTGTTTTTACTCACAATGAACGTCGTTAAGCTAAGTGAAAGAGATGATGACGGCTTATCCCCGAAAAAACGGTAGAGGTATTCCATTGCATTCTTGAGGTATTCTATTCTTGAGGTATTCCATACTTGAGGTATTCTACTCTTTGGATTACCCACTTTTCACCAGTAGGTATATATTATGTTGAGGAACCGTAGCGTTCGAAGGACCGAGGTGTCCCAGAATCAATCCTATAGTGCTTTTAAGGAGGCAATTCTTTAAAAATTCTATATCTGATACAAAACTATACCTACTATTCCGAGTGATGTATAGGTTATGTTTTATTGGCGGGATGAAGACAGAAACTGTAACTGGCTGATTGACAGATAGAGCAGTGATAGCCTTACGGTTAAAGAGCCTGCTTCACATGATGATAATCGGTGAGGCTCGGGTTCGAATCCTGGCATGTACCATGTAGTTTATCAAAAAAATTAAGTACATGTTTTCACTAGATCAACAGTGAAGTAAAACATAGTGAGGAAACCCGCAGTATTCAATAGATTCTGATATATCAAAGCACAGCAAACAGCTCTGTCTAGAAGCATGAGTTTTTCCACAACAGTTTCATACTCGCGTAAATGACGTAGATAAATAAGCACTAAGAAGGAATTTGTGGAAATTCCCACCGGAACGGGAATAAATAAGATTCGCGAAAGAATCAATAAGTAAGTAATTAACAATGCTGAGAAACAGGAGACTTGAGTATACAAAAACAAACTTCATCCTTATAATATAATTCCATGAAATACAACATTATTAAATACGAACAACGAACAATCCAACAAATTATTCGTAACAACCGGTAATAGGTATTATGTTCTCTATAACATATCAAAGTCTTTCTCTTACATAGCTTATTGCCAATCCTTGAATATTAAGATGTTCCTCTCTAAGCCGATAAGTTTGGGACTCGGGTATACGAATTACCCGTACGTATTGGGACCAGGAAGTTTGGGATAGTTTGAATATCACTGTAATTGGGTCTATCCATGTAGAATGAGAATCAAATCAACATTCACTTATTATTGTAAGTAACAAAAAATACACTTTAAAACGTCAGTCACGTCAGCAGTGTATGCTAATACTGTGTAGTAGCTAGGGGTCGTCCATTAATCACGTGATGTTTTTTAGCAATTTTTTGAACCCCCTCCCCCCTTGGTGATGTGTGGTAAGTTTTTAGACTCCCCCCCCCCCATACCGAAATCACGTATATTTTTTTAGTCGAAAGTATATTATACAACGCGTAACAGAAAAAGCGCAATTCCTCATGCACCCCAATTGGTATATTAATATAAAAAAAATATGATGCAATCGAACTTTAGTTGTGTCTAACCAATTTTCTTAAATATCGATTAACAATAGCACGATTTCCATACAAAGCACTAAATTCAGCTACGATAATTCATTTTTTTGAAAAATTTAACACATATTAAAAATAGCTGAAATCGAATAAGTAGTCGATACTGAAGAAACTAATTTCAGGAATTGCGCATATTCTGTTACATGTTGAATAATATAATAATAACAATAATATCCTTTCGAACCTCACGTGATTAATGGACGACCCCTTAGTGATGAATATGTAAGTTTAACAAAAACATTTTTAGTGAGAGCATTTACCATCCTTCCAATACCATCAGTGCTCTTAAATTTCATTTTTATAATAATAATAATTTTAAAGTATTCTGTCAAATAGGTACACTATCATTCTAATATTAGCCGTAGGTACTATTGAAACAAAACTCAACGTTACAAAACCGTGCACCGCGTTAGTTTATTAAATCTTTCCGCGTGGGTGAATTTTGCACGTTATTTTTAACGAACAAAGGTTGAAAATAGAATGGATGGGAGAACTTGAAAAACGGGAATTATGCAGATTAAAATTAATTTTGCGAACGCTGAACTTTCAGGGTTTCCGCTGTAGAAAGGATTAAGCGATTATGTGTTTGTGTGACGAAGTTGAATGGAGTTTACTCAGTGCCGTAACTAGCCTTAAATATACGCCCGGTACAAACTTCTATAACTGCGCCCTTGTGAATGTTCTAACCTTACCCGGCTCTGACAATGAAATGGAGAATGTGTATGAAAGTAAATCTATCATCTAATTTTTCTTCTTTAAGTATAGGTACTAAATATAGGTACTAATAAATAGGTACGCTGCTGATAGTTATGTGATGATTTTATTTTGATAGTTGTCTTTTTCAGTGTAACCTGATTCCTCGAGTTGTAATTTTTTTTTAATAGCCCTACATACCTGACACTTTATACATTTAGTAGCGTAAAACAGTGAACTCAAACTGTTATAAAGTATAGTTGATATTATTTTAAATTAGGGCAGGGTCTGAAAAGCAGCGTTCAACTGAGACTCTAGCCGTTTCATCCACATTATGAACTTAGTTTTAGTCGAGTTAGGTATATTGCGGTGTGTGGATGAATAAACGTCTTATTTTTTTAGGCGCGTCTACATTAATATAATGAGCCATTTACACGAGGGCAATCCACTAAGATAATCCACTAAGACTGCATACAAAAAAAAACTTGAAGACAATGGAATGGATTGCCCTCGTGTAAATGGCTCATAATAAATATCGCAGCATGCGCAGCAGACATTTCTGCGCCCCTCCAGTATCTGCGCCCTGTGCCTGGCACCACTCTAATTACTGCACTGAGTTGGCGTAGCTAAATTTTGATAAACGATGCTTTCAAAGGTCGTGAATGTACTTTTAACGGCTATAGTAGGTACTCGAAATATCGCTCTGTCCCAAAGAGGTTGGAAGAAAATCATTCTCTTTAAAAACTTTTTCTTTAAACGTCTTTGCTCTGTCCTTTCTCATTCATAAAGAATTTAATTTTTAGCTTATAGCTTCACTGTTTTAACAGAAGCTAGCGGGTGACCAGCGGCGTTGTCCAGTTCGTTTTCTTTTTTTTCGTTTCCTCGAGAATTTCCAAAAATCCCATCTTAGTGTTGACTTACGTTAATTAAGCAAACTTAGTACAAAAATATATGCCTTTGCACTCAACAATTTTGGTAACATTACCTACATACTAACATACAAAATAAAAAAATAAATAGTTCCTACTTACAGATTACAGAGAGAGTTTAAAATAAATAATATTAACATAATAGTAAATATCTCATAAATATGCTCCACTAGCGGACTCGTAGTTTCCGTTCTCGTGGGAATACGGGAATAAATTATAGCCTATGTTACTCAGGGATTTTCTAGCTTTCCGCTGGTAAAAGAATTTTTAAAATCGGTCCAGTAGTTTTTGAGTTTATTCGTAATAAAAATACAATATAGTTATTTATAATATTAGTATAGAAGTATAGATAAAACAAGTCGCTCCGTCAAAATATGTAGAGCCCTAAAAAGTCGTGAATTGTCTAATAAAATTTATCATATTTACCTATATTATCAATCAATATCAATCTTTAAGAAGATAAAACTTACATATTTATCACTAGCTTGACGGTGAAGGAAAACATGGTGAGGAAACCAACCCGCAGGTCCAGAATTAATTCTGAGACATGTGTAACATACCCGGTCCGGCGATGGGCTCACCAATGTCTATGGCTCACCACCTATCACGTTTAGGGGTCCCTTTTCAATAGTCTATTATTTTTGGACACCTACGTAAACCCAGATATTTTATTGACGAAGTATTCAGTTACTTATTCTATTGTAGGAAACGAATTCAATAAAATCATTGCAATTGACAAGTAGGTCGACTCGGCTATTTTCGGAATTGCCCGGTTTCGCTAGGGTTACCATATGTTAAATAAAAAAGTCTGGAAGAAAAAACTGAGTTTCACAAAAGCCCCGTCATTTTTGCCGCAAACGCAGCCGCACTGGTGCGTCAACAGTTATGTACTTACATCGAGTAGGTATCTAATAAGTGCCAAAATGGTAGAAAAGAATATAAATCATATAGAAAAACATATACATATAATAAAACTGTAACGGGGCCGTGTCTGTACATGAAATATTTGTGTAGATAGTTATAGTCGCTGAATCGCTCGTTGACATGTGTATTCTACCCGTCCTAACTTCTGACTTCACTACTGAAGGCTAAACTCAAGGTTTGCCAAAGGGCGATGGAGCGCAGCATACTAGGTGGAAAAAGGATTGACCGAGTCCGGAACACAACGCTGCGATCCAAAACCCAAATCATTGACGTCGGCGAAAAATCTGCCAAGCTGAAGTGGGAATGGGCAGGCCACGTTTGTCGTATACAATAGGACAGATGGGCACAAATCTGCACCAACTGGGTCCCAAATGTCTGGCCATAGACGCCGAGGCAGACCCCGAAGGAAATTTCGGGGTGAATTGGACGCCTTCTCGAGGACATGGCCGGAGAAAGCATTTCTCAGCAGTGTGACAATATTATATAGGTTAATAAAAAAATAAAAATACAAAACGTGACAGTTGGGAAACCTATCGCCGGACCGGGTGAGCTGCTACCATAAACTTATAATTATAATGTGTTTATATAGCTGTTACACATGCCTCGGAATTAGTTTTGGGACCTGCGGGTTTACTCACGATGTTTTCCTTTATCGTCGAGCGAGTGATAAACATGTACCTACGTAAGTTTTTGAAACACTCATTGATACATGCCCTCGCCAGGATTCGAACCCGAGCCTCGCGCATGAAAAGCGGGCTCCTTAACCAACAGGGTTATCACTGATCGCAAACTACAAAAACCTTTATGTATTATATAGTGTACTGGCTCGAATCCTGACAAGACACAAGGGCCTAAAATTCTGACACATCAGAAAAAATCCTGACGTTTGGCAACCCTAAGGTTTGCGGTGTTAGTTGCCTTGTTATTTAAGTGTCTACGAACTGTAACTGTGGGCTGTTGACCTTTCTTCGAACTTTCGCCCTCTTATCTTTATTAGCCTATTTTTATTTGCTTTGGACCTAGAGATTGCAAAAAAGCGCCCTGTACTTATAAGTATGTAAATTTTGCTAACTAAAATATATATTTGCAAATGCAGTCTCATGTAATTATAAGTCAGTTGAATTACCTAAATAAAGCGATTTCAAAATTTTGCCCCCCCCCCCCCAATAAGATAAAGATAAGTAAAAGATAAGTACTACCTAATATCTAATAAATATAACAATAATCTTAGGTAGGTACTAAACATAAGTAGTTATAGTTTGTACTTTTGTTATTTCTAAAATATAGATTTTGAAGACCAGAAATAAAGATTTATTTATTATTTATTTATTTATTTATTTATTTATATTTGCAGTTTTCATCCTCTTTGTACACACACACACACACCCCCCCCCCTCACACACCCCCACCCCCACACTCACCCCCCCTCACACACACACACACATACTAGAAATAATTTAATTTAAAGCGTATGAATAGTTATTAGTTAACTACTTAAATATATTGTACATTTTTAGCTTAACCTACATAAAACATCTTTGTAACAAACAATATTTATGGGGAGGAGCGGTTTGCTTATCCTAAAGCACAGGTTTTACCTATTTAGGAAGCAGAGTTTCTATTATTTCTGGATCTGTATAAAGATGTTTTATTGGAAATAAATTATTCTTATTCTTTTTCTTATTTTCCATTTACCTGATCGAGTTTATTTACGACTAATTATCGGCATTAGAATGTGATTGGAACAAATTTTGGTTCAACTGACTTGTGACTTTGCGTATCAAAGTGTAACTTTGAATAGTTGTACTGGTGGAACTTCAGATACTGTAAGTTTGGTGACTTTGAATATTGAACCGACTGAAGTTCGATGTAGTTATTAAATTTGGAAATCGAGACAAACTATAGAGGACGATGAAGGTGTAGAGTGATCAACAACAAACTCAGGACACGAATAATATAGGGGTTTGTATTGTAGTCTACATATCTATACTTCTATACCATACAAGTCAGATGGGAGTCAGATGGCGCTGCTGTCCAAACAACATTAGCTCTGTGTATTTTATTTATTTAAAATAGTTTTACCACAGTTTTCTTCAAAATTTTATCATACTCAAGTTTTTACTGTGTCATATATTCCGTACAAGTGTTATTCTCCAAAACAAATCAGTTCAACATCATAAAATTACAAAATTGTGTTATGAGTGCGTATACCTACCGTGCGTGACAAACTGGATTTTTTAACCTACTCTTTGCATTAAAGGTGACGATTTCCATAGTTTCTAATATAACACGAGTTATTCGTTTTGACTTTATTATTCAGTGAAAAGTGTTTCGTCTTTATTTTACATCTAAATATTTTTAACTCTGTTACCTACTTATCTCTAAGGAGACAGTAGAGCCATCTATATATTTTTACGTTTAAAACCATTAATTCTGACTACTCATTGTGCACCAGCGCATCTTATTTTTTACCCCTACAACATCGTGGTACGAGTGTTTGTACCAAAGATGGAGCCTTCTGTCACAGCAAAGGGCTTATCATGCGAAAGATGTTCGCAAGAAATCAAAACCCGTGAGTTTTTAAAATGCTGCAGCTGTGTAAAATATTATGATTTGCTATGCACTAATGTCAGTGAAAAGCGCTTCTATAACACAATGAGGGAAGAACACAAGTCCAACTGGAAGTGCGAAAAATGTATTAGCATCGAGAAAACATCGGACTGTAGTGGCGGCGACCCTGCTTTCCTGAATGTAACAATAAGAAACCGTCCTGGTAAATCCAACGCGCCTGCCTCTCCTGGGGTGTCCCTTGATGCAGAGTCTTCTGATTTAGTCGTCGAAATGCGATTACTGCGAGAGGAGGTGAGGGCTTCGCGAGCTGAAATGCAAGAATTCAGATGCGCTATATCCAGCCTTACTTCTGCTGTCAGCGCATGTAGTATACGTATCGACGATCTTACCACGCGGGTGGAGACACTGGAGAGCAGCCAACGCGAGGCCTCGACCGCCAACGACACCTCCTTGCTCGAGCGAAAGATTGCTGAACTTAAGCTAGAGTTGAATGACCGCGACCAGGAGCTGTTATGCAATGACATAGAGATTGCAGGAATACCTGAGGAGAAAAATGAAAACTCTACTCATCTGATAATGACTGTAGCTACGAAGCTCGGCGTCACGCTGGACGAACGGGATGTTGTTAGTGCGGAGCGCGCGGGCGCAGCGCGGCGCGCGGAATACGACGGGCAAGCGGCTCGCCCGCGACTGCTCGTGGTGCGCCTGGCGCGTCGTGTGCAACGCGACGAACTTCTGAACGCGGCACGCGTCCGGCGAAATGTCACTACTGCAGGCCTAGGATTGGCGTCCACTGAATGTCGTTTTTATGTGAACGAGAGGCTGACCCGGGCTAACCGTAGTCTTTTCTACAAAGCCCGCAACGAATCACAGCGGGCTAACTGGAAATACGTCTGGACCCGCGACGGAAAAATTTTTACTCGCAAAGAACACGGTGACTCTCGCTATCGCCTGCGGTCCGAGACTGACATGGCAAAAATTTTTGGACTTACTTAATGTTAGTTTTGACACTCGCCAAAGGATCTCATTTTTTAACATATGAATATCTTTCTTTCATTTATTTTGTTATTAATTTTCTAATTTTATTCTTTGATAGAAGTCCTATGCGAGTCTTATTTACTATTTTTTGCTTATTTTTGTCTCCAATAATTTTATGTATCCCTATATATTTTCTACTACCTTACTGTGACTATTTTCCGTCGCGTAGTTGGTTTATACACTTTTATATTTTTTTGTTTTTTGATGTATCTGTCAACGAAAAACATTTTGTAAATTTTTATAATCTTTATTTTAATCACTGTCATATTTTCAGTATAGCCTACATAAACATACACAGAATTATTAACGTTTTATCATCAAATCATAGCGATGACACCTAATAAATATTTTAAGGTTGGTTTGTACAATCCAGGCTCTCTAGGTAACAATCACGAAGAACTTCTTATGGCAGTGATCCATCACTCACTGGATATTTTGGCAATAAATGAAACATGGCTGCGACCAAATGAGGAAGGAAAAGCACCATTCATCCCTGGATACACTATCCGAAGTGTTCCTAGACCTTTGGACGTGCGCAGTGGTCGCGGCGGCGGTGTTGCTTTTTATGTTAGAAAAGGTATTCGGGCTAGTTTATGTCAATATCCTGTATGTTCGCCTGTCGAACAGATATGGATGAAAGTCAACATCAATGGTAATAAAATCAATGTGGGAACGGCTTATCGTCCCCCTTGGCTTAATGTGGATATTTTCCTAAATGCTCTGACAGACTCGATAAATTCTTTAGGTTACTGTGACAATTTAATATTACTTGGCGATTTTAACATAAATTTTTTGGACTCCAATAATATAAACTGTATTAAACTCTTAGATTTCCTTACTATTCATAAATTAATTCAAATAGTTACAACTCCAACACATTTTACAGAATATAGTGAAACCCTTTTAGATATTATTTGTACAGATGCGCAGGCTCGAAACGTTGTAACTGATATTATAGGTACCAAGTTATCTAATCACGCCCTTGTTGTATGTGAATATAATTTTAATAAACCTAAAATTGCGCCTAAATTAATTACCTATAGACCATTAAAAGATATAAATCAAGACCAATTCGATTGTGATCTCAAATCTTGTCCGTGGTACAGTATACCAAGTTTTTATAGTGTTAATGACATGGTTTACTTTTTTAATTCATTACTTTTAAATTTACTAGATATCCACGCGCCTATCAAAACGATTTTAATTAAAAATCACTCATTTCCTTGGATCACCCAAAACATTAGGCTCATGATGAGATTAAGAAATGAAGCGCATATGAGGTATCTCAGGACTAAAAAAGATTCGCATAAGGAATATTATAAGCAGCTTAAAACCTTAGTTAATTCGTCTACTACTCATGAAAAACGCGCTTATTTCACACAAAATATAAATAAGCAAATTAAAAACCCCAAAGTTTTATGGAAAAATATAAAGTTCAACGTTCTTCCACCCAAAGCTGAAAAAGATCTACCCTCTCACCTGTGTTTCCCTGAAGATATTAACAAACATTTTCTTGACTTGTCTGGTGTTGTTGATACAGGGTTGTCAAATTTAACATATTACAAATTTCATAGGTTTAGCACATCCACTTTCAGTCTCAAATGTATTAATGAACAGGATATTTCAAAGATTATTAGCTCCCTCAAATCGAATGCGCAGGGTGTCGATTTAATAAGTTGGATATGCTTTTGTTAACTCTACCTGTTTCTCTATCTGCTATAACTTCTATTGTTAATAGGTCAATCGATACATGCTGCTACCCTGAACCGTGAAAAACAGCTATTGTACAGCCTCTTCCGAAGACCACACATCCATTAACTTTTAAAGATCTCCGTCCTATTAGTATTCTTCCCTGTCTATCAAAGGTCATGGAAAGAGTAGTATACATACAGCTCATAAATTATTTAGAGAGTAACAATATTCTTTCTCAAGTTCAATCCGGATTCCGTAAAAGCAGAAGCACAGCTACTGCGTTACTAGATGTTACCGGAAATATTCTGGAAGCTCAAGATTCTGGTTTGGGTACTATATTAGTACTTTTGGACTTCTCCCGTGCCTTTGATACTATAAATATATCATTACTGCTCTCTAAATTATCATTTTACGGTTTTGACATTCCAACGGTCAAGTGGTTTAGTAGCTATCTGCAAAATCGTCAACAATTTGTTCGGTTGCGTTGCAGTGATGGCTCCGAGATGTCCTCTTCTCTCTCGGCAGTTACCCGTGGTGTCCCACAAGGATCCATACTGGGTCCTTTATTGTTTATTATTTACATTACTGATATTATCGATTGCTTTAAAAATTGTCAAGTTCATTTATATGCTGACGATCTTCAGCTATATATAACTTGTTCTCCTGATCAAGTTGAATCGGCGGTTAAAAAAATTAATGAAGATTTGGTTAGAGTGTCTGACTGGTCGCATAAAAATGGTTTAGTTCTAAACCCTAGCAAGTCCAAGTTTATGATTTTTGGCTCTAAACAGCAGGTGGCTAAAATTATTTCAAAGCGACCATCGATTAAGATAGGTGGTGCAAATGTTTGTTTCACAAAGGAAACACGGAATTTGGGAGTAGTATTTGATTCTGAATTACGGTTCGAGAGGCATATTCAGGAGATAGTACGCAACTGCTTCTACCGCCTGAAGGTGCTTTACAGAGTCCGTAATTTGCTATGTACTAATCTGCGCATAAATCTTGTCGAGTCTCTAATACTTTCCAAATTTAATTATGCAGATACAGTCTATGGACCAAGGCTATTGTCGAAAACCAAATCTTTAATACAGCGTGTGCAGAACGCTTGTGCTCGATTCTGCTTTGATATCCCACCCAGGAATCATGTTTCACCATTTATTAATCAAGCCAAACAACTGAATATGGCGTCGAGGAGATCTGTCCATTTCGCTTCACTCCTCTTTGGTATAATAAAAAGTTGCAAACCTCTCTACCTTTATAATAAACTTACTTGGTCTTCTCGCTTACGACTGCCTCGAATTTATCGTCTTCCTGTTCTTGCTATTCCACCCCACAAAACAGCTGCTTTCAAAGGCAGTTTCAAATACTCCGCCGCAAAAATTTGGAATAATATCCCCCCACCTTTGCGCAGCTCTTTGTCTAACACTACTTTTAAATTTAAAATAAAAGAATATTTCTTATGTCTACAACTGGGCGGTTTCGAGAACTAGCATTATATTTAAAATATCGGTCACAATTTAACCCTCCAATTCATTCGGGAATTTAATTTACCTAAATATTTACCTATAGCATTCATGATTCACACACCACATTCTCCAAACAACTTTTCTCCCAATTTAAAACTAAGCTTGAATAATATATATATTTTTTAATTAATAATATTTTTTAGACTATATATTTACATATTATATTAGATTAAGAAGTAGAAATTAAGTTATATTTTATTGCCATAAATTAGGCAGCCTTACTAATAATTTTGTATGGTAAGAACTATTTTATATTTTCATGTTCTGTGAAGGACTATCCCTTGTCCTTAGTAACCTAGTTTTATAAATATATATTTTTTGTTTGTGGTCATCTGGCCTCATATAACGGCTACATCTGAAAATCAGCGCCTCAGCCCAGGCTGTGGCATTATGCTGAGATGTGACCCTTTCGGCATAAAATTATTTTATTATGTGCTACTGTAATTTTTGTTATTTTGTCTATGCCGAATAAATAAAGTTTCTTTCTTTCTTTCTTTCTATACCAATATTATAAAGAGGAAAGATTTGTATTTTTGTATGTTTGTTAGGAATAAACTCCAAAACTACTAGAACGATTTTAAAAATTATTTCACCATTGGAAAGCTAGAAGATCTTTGTTTAACATAGGCTACATTTTATTCCCGTTTTAACACGGGAACGGGAACTACGCTGGTGAAACCGCTCAGAACCACTAGTTCCCTAAATACAAATTATATAGCTACTCGACAAAGTTCCATTCCAAGCCACACTTACTCGATACAAATTCGAATGCAATCCTGACATGTATTAATGGTTATCAAAAACCTCTTAAGCTAGGATTGACATTTCTCCCAATTCCTCGCAACAATGGATCCAATGTGTCCCTTGGGAATTTGATAGGGACCCTTGTATACCGCTGTCGTTAAAATTGCGTGTGAAGGGTTTCTACCTACTACATAAAGTTGATGTTAAGATTTTGAATCAAAGCAATACTACGTAAGTTTTCCCCATTCTTTTTAGGGTCTTAGTTATCCAAAGGGTGCTGACGGAGGGTGCATTAGAAAAATGTCACATTCTGTGAAAATTTTAACTTTCTACAGACAGACGGACGGACAGTGGACGGACGGACGAACGAACAGACAGAAGAGACTTAGTAATATAGGTCCCGCTGGCAGTTTGGGTACGGAACAAAATGGAAGGAAAAGTAGACTCGTTTTCTGACTCTGAATAACGAAATCTCAGAAACTAACCTAGAAACTTTAAAGGAGACCGTTTATGTTTCATAAAAAGTTGGGCCCAATATTGGAAGCTATGAGTAGGTGTATACACAATGATGGTTATTCAGTGTTAGTGTCATTTTATGAAATGATCAGGATGTTGTCCTGAACAGATTAAGATATTTTTTTGCTAGCCGATAGGTACTTCAAATTATAGTGCTTCAAATTATAATTAAAGTGCTTTCCGAAATTCCCACTGAACGGGAAATATTAAATGTGTACGGGCAACGCTGCGCGACTGCTAGTAATAAAAACAACGTAAACCTTCCATACCATTCTACAGAGTACGTAATCAAAGTCTGGAAAATGTCGGGACGCTCATTTCGCAGTGTCCCCGTAAATTACGGGAATGAAATTGAGCCAATGAGCAAAACCGGATAAGATGGCCGCTGGACTGCGAAATAGGAAAATAACATATTCACAACCTTGCTCGAAACCGGAAGATTAGGTTAGGTATTTATTTAGATTACAATTACAGACTCGTTAAGACATGTCGAGGGATTATTGTTTTGTTGGAATATAACAAAAAACCAAGCCTCTAAGTATAGATCATTTACACATTAAATCAATCTATCATTCATTCACTCGGTCTGTCATACTTTTTTATTATTCAATAAAATTCAGATTACCAAAGTGTGCACAGGTCTTTTATTTTCTCCTGTGGGCATCCCAATATTTATTGACAATCTTAATCGCAATCGCCTTCGTTTTGACGTACATCTGTCATTAACTCACTACCATCAGTCAAATCATATCAAAAGGTTCAATGCTGCTTGCTGGAAAACCCATTTCTTGGAAGTCATTGCAACTGTGACGATTCGACAAGTGCTATAGAACTTATAGAGGAAACTAGAAAGTTCAAACAGTATCTATAGACATACGTACACATAAATATGCTCACGTCTTTTTCCCGATAGGGTAGGCAGAGACAATAGCCTGCCACCTGCTACGATCCTGGCATTCCTCTCGCGCCTCATCCACATCCATCAATCGGTTCAGTGTCTATAGAAATATATTAAATGTCGATATGACAGTTTCGTTTTCAATTTTTATTAGAAAATTAGGCCTCAGATATCCTTGAGTATAATCTCACGCCTTTTTTATCCCCGAGGGGGTAGGCAGAGGTATTCCATTACTGGATATACCCACATTTCACGAGATATATTGGACCCCTAAACGTGATAGGTGGTGAGCCTATCGCCGGACCGGGTCTATTTACACATGTCTCAGAAATAATTCTGAGACCTGCGGGTTTCCTCACGATGTTTTCCTTCACCGTCGAGCTAGTGATAAATATGTACGTAAGTTTTTGAAAAACTCATTGGTACATGCCAGGATTCGAACCCGAGCCTCACTGATTTTAGGCAGGCTCTTTAACCGTCCGGGCTATCACCGGTACATATCCTTGAGTAGATCGGAATATTCTAGCTATGTCAATAGGCTCATAGATCATCATCATCAATAGAGCAGTGATAACCTTACGGTTAGAGAGCCCGATTCTCATGATGCTAATGAGTGAGGCTCGAGTTCGAATCCTGGCAAGTACCAATGAGTTGGTCAAAACTTACGAACATATTTATCACTAGCTCGACGGTTAAGGAAAACATCGTGAGGAAACCCGTAGGTCCCAGAATAAATTCTGAGGCATGTGTAACAGACCCGGTCTCCATGGGCTCACCACCTATCGCACGCGGGTCGAATATACTCTTGGAAAGGGGGTATATCCAGAAATGGAATACCTCTGCCTCTCGGGGATAAAAGGCGTGAGGTTATTTTTTTTCATTAGGCGTCCTGTCACGTTTCTGAAAAATATACTGGTGAAATGTATATCCAGGAATCAAATACCACTGCCGACCCAATCGGGGATAAGACGTGGGTTGAGAATTTTGTATCTTCCAATCCGCGGTGAGATCGAATGGAGGATTATGATTTCTGACTTACGCTTCCTCATTATGTGTTATTTTTCCTTCTAATTATTTTTCTTATCATATTTTTTTTTCTTTGCCTCCAATAGCTTGACAGACACACATACTTTTTTAATCAAATGCAATACTTATGCTACAATTTTATCTTGTAAGTACCTTTATCTACAAAATTTAATAAAATGCCCAGTAATTTGATGCATAGTATGTAATTGCGTTAATATGGAGATTGAAGATAGGTATGAGATTATTGTAGTAAAAGTCACAGTGATTTATTACATTATCACGTTAATATTACATAGGTATGTCCACATAATCTCGCTCTTGACATTTTGGAGATAACATGAACAGTTATATGGCGTACCATGTTTTCGAAGTGTACTAGTGAACTCATGTCTCCGAGACACCTGTCGAAAACTTTCGACATAGAGGTACCTATAGCAGAAGTCACAAGTCACATTCTGAGACCTTCAGAAAGTCGCCGGCCTTAAGGCGAAATCGTGATCATCATCATCTTTATCATGATGGCTTCATCATCATGACTTCATCAGTCGACTAATCAGTTACAACAAATAATGCGCACGAGGACAATTAAAAATCTATTGTGTCTCATTTTTTTAGCTTAAGAGGTCTCAGCACACTTATCGACTCGAAAGAGAACGTCACTGGATCAACTCGAGTTCAGTATTCTTTGTATGAATACTCCCTCGCTCACTTATCAGGAGCGCTTCGTAACATTCGTAAAGGCATTGCCTTCCCTTGGGACAAATAGGCGAATATAGGCGTAACGATCTCTTTCCGAGTTGATAGGTGTGCTGAGATTTTAACACGTAACATCACACTAATGAGCTGAGGGTTTTTCCTCACACGTGACGTAGTATGGGTCACAACTCACAATTTCCCAGGCGAGATCACCGCTGATTGAAAGTTCGTGTTAGGCTAATAGTCACCTTACTGTCATATTTTTTACAGAATTCATGGATTAGAAATAATCACTTTTGCTAGATGACATATATCCAACATCTCATGATGAAAATCAGTGAGGCTCGGGTTCGAATCCTGGCATGTACCAATGAGTTTTTCAAAACTTATGTACATATTTAGCACTAGCTCGACGGTGAATAAAAACATCGTGAGGAAACCCGCAGGACCCAGAATTAATTCTGAGACATGTGTAGACCCGGTCCGGCGATGGGCTCACCACCTATCACGTGTAGGGGTCCAAAGAATATCTGGTGAAAAGTGGGTATATCCAGAAATGGAATACCTCTGCCTACCCCCTCGGGGATACAAGTTGTGAGATTTTTTTATGATATCCAAAATTCAGTCTAGAGCCCAGTGACCCCGGTAAAATGTTTAGCGAAACTTGGTGTAACAACCCGAAACAACTGTTCAGAATTCTAAACAGGCTTTGCTTAAACTCTGAGCTTTTGTTACCCGGTTTGTATTGTGGTGCACAGATTTCATGCGACTTCACTAATACTGTGTGAGTCAACATGGTCATTTTAAATTAAGTGCAAATATTTAAAGGTTAGGTCAATAAATTTACAAGTAACTATTTACGGCATCGATTTTTATTTTTTATACGCTTTCTACAAACTTTACAGGATGACACCAATTATTACAAAGAATTATAAACAAACTAACACGCTGTATATACCTAAACAATACACGCACACTACCCAAACAAAACACACATTAACAAAATAAATAAATAAATTATAAAACCGACAAAAGTGGCGTTTTAGTGCGGTAGTGAGGATTTATGCAAATAATCTTTAAAAAATTATATATTAAATCATTATATATTTATCTTTAAAAAATTATATTATTTTTTTGTCAGTAAAAAATAACTTTTTTTTCTTACCTTATATGAGAAAGAGGCGTGATAATATGTATGTACATGTTAATTCTATTTCTCTTACATATTTCTACCTACCCTTAAAATATTTGCACACGATTTAAAATGACCTTAAATAAGAAAAGTGTTACTGTGAATGTTCAAACGTTGTCTATCTTAAGATACTCTAATGAAATGTTGACATTCACCAAGCTTGTTGGTGAATGATAGATTTTTTCCTGATGATTTCTGTCGTTTACCAGTGAATTTTAACATGCACTACCACATCTTGGTTAATAAAATAACGAGTTGAAAACTTTTTTAATATGGATTTTTTTTGTTTTAGATTATAAAATTTTCATTATAAATAGTAAAAAAGAAAGCTTTCAATTTTAACTTACGAACACATTTATCAATACCATGACTGCGAAGAAAAACATCTTGAGGAAACTAGCAGTCCTAGAATCGGTTCTGAGACATTTGTCTTCCGCCTTCATGTAGATTAATTCACTATGCACATTGCACACTATATATGCATTCAAATGTTCGTCCACCGTTGACTCAGGCAGGGCCGCACCAACTGAGCTAACAACGTGAAGTCGACTGTAAAGAAATGCAAATTACTCGTAGTCATTGAGTAGTCACGAATGCAAGAGTAACACTGAATCTTCGGGTAAATGTTTGAAATTTATCGACATTTACGATTAGATGATAATAACATTTTTGGACTTATAAATAAGTACGTATTTTTAATTTACAAACACAGAAACATTAATTGTTTTACAGTATGCACAAGTAATTTCCTCAACTACGTAGTGAGAGTGCTTAGTTAACTGGCAGTATCTACTCTTTTATTTATTTATTTAATTAATATACACCGACAACATATACACATTAATTATACAAAAAAAATCTGAGACAGTGTGTTCTGCCAAATTAAAGGTGTAAACAACATTCTTAAAGTAAACATTAAAAAAATATATGACAAAAATTAAACAACTACACAAACTAAACTAAACAATGAAACAAAATAAACTAAAAAAGAAAGAGACCAAAATAAGTAAATTAACAATGAGATACAAATACATTTGATAGACATCTAAAACAATCTTTAAATATACCGACTAATAAGAGGAAGCTCGGTAAGTGCAGAAGACACAGGGTGTCCGAATTGTTTAGTGGACTCCCTAAGACCTCACTGGCAGCATGGGAATGGATACTTAAGGGCTTGCAGTTAAGGTAACTATTCTCTAATCTGTGGTAGAGAGTAGCCGTATTAGATAGACAACAGCAAATATGGCTCTAACAGTGGCAGCTGAGGAAAAAATAAAAATAAAAATAAATTTATATTTTTCTGTTTCAGATATATCTACTATTCAATTGGAGATTGCTGTTGAGAAGGTATTGTATTCCTTCAGTTATAATTAGATGCCTAATTATTGCAAACTTATGATTAGATGAACTACAAAAGTAAACAAATGTTATATTTATTTAAGTTATCTAATAACTCTCTCTCTATTAGGTTTTTTGATTTACTATGGCAACATCCTTATCACACGATGGTAATTTTATCTACATTTAAAGTTTCGGCCTCTTGACCACGTGGCGTTGCCCCCACGTGTGTGTGTCTGACCTTTGTGGGGGAGTAGAGGGAGGAATACTCCTCCATCTCGGAAAGGAAAAATCTTCCTTCTAGTTCATCGTGCCTAGGGACCGCGGTCCAACTATTGACGTTGATGTTTACTAATATTTAGTAATAGAAACTCTTGCGATCTATCATGAAAGAATAAATTGACTGATCAATCAACGCACAACCGAAACCGCAGGGTCTAGAAGTATAAAACAAAAAACGGTTTCAACGCGAGGAACGCCGCCTGGTGGCCCGATAGTTAGGAAGTCATAGTTGATGCAAAATTAAACTGGAAGAGACACATAATGTTTGAAAACCAAAGTTTTCAATAAGTGTGTCCTACCTGTTATGACCTTCGGAGCTGAGACGTGGACACTCACGGTAGGGCTGGTCCACCAGTTCAAGGTCGCTCAGCGAGCTATGGAAAGAGCTATGCTTTCGTTACGAATACATCCGACAGAGAACCAAAGTTATCGACATAGCTCAAAGAATTAGCAAGCTGAAGTGGCAGTGGGCCGGCCATATCTCGCGAAGAACCGACAACCGTTGGGGTAAACGTGTTCTGGAGTGGAGACCGCGACTCGGCAAACGTAGTGTAGCACGCCCTCAAGCCAGATGGGATGATGATCTGCGAAAGGCTGCAGGCAGATGTTGGATGCGTCAAGCCGAAGACAGGGCGCTATGGCGCTCATTAGGGGAGGCCTATGTCCAGAAGTGGACGAATGTAGGCTGATGATGAGACACATAAACAACACATAAATTTAGAGGGATTTAAAGGTATCGTTGCGTAACCTAGTTGTACTACTTGTTAGCTATAAAATGTTTTGTGAAGGTTTATTCCAACCCTGTAAACGTAAAAAGGTATGCCGTCGGGGCGCCGTCTAGACTAATAAACTATATTGCTTGCCATTGCCACATAACTTTTCTCATCATAACATTTGTAGTATATGTCCCATGATGCTATATATCGTATGTGAACATGACGAATACTGACCCAGCCTTATAAAATAGTTTCTGGTTAAAAAGTTGCAAGGACAGAAAGACAGCGATTTTCGAGTCAAAATGATGGAAGTTGCAAAGTCAAAGTCAAAGTCAAAATGTTTTATTTAAAATAGGAACTTACAAGTCCACTTAATGAACGTCATTTCAACTCCACCGCTTCAGCAGCAAAATTACTAACTTAGACAGATAGATAGATATCTAATCATGTGTATCTTTTTTGCATATACATCGATACACACACATACATACTCTACAATACCAATTATTTAAAGTTAAATATATTAGGTATCAAAAAACACGAAATTAATTTCGACACTGATCAAATTCTGCGTCATGTGCTAGCTTAGCTTAGTATGAATTCCGTAGAAAGAATTGATGTAATATTTGACAGCGAATTGAGAAATATGTTACTGCTGCGTTTAATCCTACATTTACTGCGGTGCGTTTTCTAAAAAAAGTACCACGCGAATTGTAACCGCGCGAATCTGGAACCGCACAAATTGAAAACCACACGTAACAGTACTTAAAATGATGATGATGTAAGTTGGTAGTCATCATCATCATTTGAATGATCCTTAGAAGAAGTAAACCCGTATTACAAAAATAAAAACGTACGTACGTTACGTTTGGTACGTTTTTATTTTTGTTATAATAAATACAATAAAATACCAAGCGTAAAAATATCTCATTTAAGACAAATACTTAAACCTCTTACTCCCAAACACTCCAACTTAATACAACTCATAATATGATTGTCCCAAATAGAGTCCCACAGTGCAACAAGTTTGTATACCCCGTGGGGGTGTGTACGTAATAGGCTATTGACCTATTATCTACTCTGCCAGTTTTATTAACCGACTAAGAGGAATGAAACTTGGAGTAGCACGAGGCCTCGTGCACTATGTAGTCTGATGAAACTTGAATGACTAGAGAATTTACGGAAAAAATATAATTTTGGGTTTTATGAAGCCTGTTGCGGATTATATAATCTGTTTAGTATTCGAATTGCTTATTAAATCTAAGGTTTAATAATTTGGGGTATTAAAAACACGTCCACTCCATATACGTGAATGAGGGATAAAAGTGAGTGGGATAAAGTCAAATAAAGATTAATTTATTGTGCATTTTTCAGATATTACATGATTTTAGTAACACCTTATTTAGAATTTCGCGACTACAGAAATAACTTACGTATAAATAATACTTATGATTTCATATTTTATCATAACCTCGAAACCATACCATGCATGGTGCGACAAACACTACGTCATTTTTTAGAAGCAATCATTTGTGTTAAAAGACACTAGAAAATACAGAGAGTTGTCAAAAGGAGGTCTGATTCGCGCCATTCTCTTCGGGTTGCTTCTAATGACTAGAATTCACACTGTTTAGTAAAGTTGATCAATAGATGAACATTGTTTCTACAACATGTAACAGAGTAAGCGCAATTCCTGATATTAGTTTGTTTAGTATCGACTACTTATTCGATTTCAGCTATTTTTAATATGTGTTAATTTTTTCCCAAAAATGAATTAATGTAGCTGAATTTAGTGCTTTCTATGGAAATCGTGCTATTATTAATCGATATTTAAGAAAATTGCTTAGACACAACTAAAGTTCGATTGCATCATATTTTTTTTATATTAATATACTAATTGGGGTGTATGAGGATTTGCGCTTTTTCTGTTACGCGTTGTATAAACGGATATATGTGTAGGCGGATAGTCAATGGTACGGGAGTTGCATAGCGCGATCTATCGGAGGCAGGGCGCAACATCAACCATATGAACATTGCAACACTACTACTGCGTCGTGATAGGTCAACTGAAATGGAGCATTGTGATTGGTTCGTCGATGATTCGCGCCAATCTATGCACGACACAGTAAACGAGCGCGGGACCATGGAACGTGGTCAGGACATTCTACTTGGTTCCTGCGCCGGAGTTGGTCGACACTTAAGACAGATGGTCACTAGCCAGTAAAGTAGTGAAGACGCTGAGAATATGGAGTCATGCCATGGATGGAGCCATCTACGGGCAGCCCAAGGGTTGGGCTGGTGCACTGCTGCATTTGGTATTGTCTGTACAATTTGATAATAGCGAGGTATGAGGACAATTATAATTTGTAGGGAATCAAGACATGCGTGATGTAATGAGTAGAGAGATTACTAAGCGCAACCCGAGCTTAGGTCAGAGCCATAGAGCGGCGAGACCATGGGATGGTGGTGGGTCTGTCCTCAGGAGGGTGGGTGGGCCGCCGGTCCCATCCCACAATCTAGCTTGAGAGTACCTACCCGCTTATGTAATTGGAATTGCTTGTACACTGTTATTCTGTTAGTGTAATTACCGTATTGTCTGTTAATCTACTTTGTGACCTTATTTTAATAAAGTGACTATGTACCTTCTTGTATAACCAGTTTAATTATTACCTACTACCCTGCCCAGAGTAGTATACGCCCACATAGATATCGTATCGGCGATCCTGAATACTTCTGATGCACGGGAGACCCCTGAGTATAATTAACAATGACTGATGTAGTAGCGAGCAGGGGGCCCTCCTCCGTCATATGAATACCAAACTCCTTAGTGGGTAAACAATGTTCATCAAGTATTTTTTTTTAAACTTACAGCTATATTAAGTATATTATGATGAAATTTGGTGTGGTGATAGATAACTGAATGACTGAATAACATTTAGCGTACTTTTACTCCAGAAAAATATTTCATTACCTTGGGAATAAAATAAAAGCTAGTTAAAAAGAGAAATACGTACTAGCAGAGACCACTTTATTTTATTAGGTACATAAAGGTATTCCATTTGACAGAACTTATTTGGATAGAGTAAGAATTAACTCCGGGGCTTGATGGTTTCCTCACTATGTTTACCTTAAACAAATGATCCAATCTATATAACAACTAACTGGACCATTATAATAAAAAAAATAAGTTTATCTAAAAGCCATTTCCAGAGTTTTCGCATGTAGAAAATATATATCAAGACGATTTTTGTGTTAGTAAACACACTATGAACATTGTTAATAATTCTTATCAAACAAAGATTCGTTCGCAAGAGAAATTAAATTGAAAATTATGGAATAAAATAGCAAAAGAAGAAAAAGCAAACGCTGCAATAACGGAATTGATTTATTTGTGTCGAACGAGAAAAGTTCGCTCTTTTTGATATTCGTTTCGTTCGTATATTTCTTATTTTGTATGATAGCACAGACGTCTTATGATAGCGACATCATTGTTTATGATAACTAGTATTGTTAAATCCGATAACACTGTATTTTGGGATAATCAATTTATTAACAACATGATGCGCTAGGTAGCAGAGCAGAAGTGTCATACACATGGATTTACCAAATACCTGCACTTAATCTAATATTGTTTGCGAACAAGATTAACAAGTACCTCCAATCTTCAACCTATAATTATTAGATGTAAACATTGTATATGACATACCTCCCTCCTAAGTAGATGTAATATACTTTATCTAAAATAAACACAATACAGCTGCTAATAATGCAGAAAACTAAACTTGTGTACTTTTTATTTAGAACCTAAATTAGGAAACATAAATACTTTTTTATGAGATTCTCTCATAAGGAGACTTAGTATGTAAATTTAATTTATTCCTTATTTTACCCAAAGACGGGCTTCCGTCAGACTGAGATGGGATTCCTAACATTTCAACCCATCTCTCTGAGCTAGGGATCTCAATGATATCCTCATTATCTTGGCACAAACCCTCTGTTTGTTTATCACAATCTTCCTGTCTATTATCAAGTCCAACACGGTCATTTCCTGTAGATCCTCTAACCTCACTTGCCTCTCCCTGAAGCTGACTACAGTGAAGCATCTTCCCGAAATGTAATTATGAAATTTTTGAATTGCAAACACGATAGCCGTTGCCTCTTTGTCTAGTTGAGAATATCGCCGTTCATGGGTATGCAGCGTTCGCGAACTCATAGCGATCGGGCGCTCCTGCCCGTCCTCCATTACATGGGACAGCACTGCCCCCACCCCGTACTCTGAACTTTCGCAAGTTATAATTAATGGCTTTTGTAAGTCGTAATGAACTAATGTCATGTCGAAAGTTAACATTCGCTTAGCCGTATCAAAAGCGGTCTGTTCCCGTTCTGTCCATTGCCACGATTGTGTCTTGTCTAGCAGTCTATGTAGAGGCTCTAGTAGTGTGGCCTTGTGAGGAATGAATCTCTCGTAGAAGTTGTAAAGCCCGAGAAACGCTTGTAATTCCTGTTTGTTTCTCGGCGCGGGTGTTTGTTGAATGGAGTCTACCTTACTTGGGGCTGGATGAATACCCTCTGCATCGATGACAAAACCCAAGAATTCTACTCTCTCCTTGGCGAACTTGCATTTGTGTTTGTTGAGCCGCAGCCCCGCTTGGTCGACGCGTTGCAGCACAGCGTCGAGGCGCTGGAGCATTTCCGGCGCAGTGCGTCCGCTCACGATGATGTCATCGATTAGCACCGCGACGCCGGGGATGCCCGCCAGCAATGACGTCATCAGCCTCTGGAATATGCCGGGACATGCTTTCACAAGAGAAGTGATAGCCCGGACGGTTAAAGAGCCGGCCGAAAATCAGTGAGGCTCGGGTTCGAATCCTGGCATGTACCAATGAGTTTTTCAAAAAACTTACGTACATATTTATCACTAGCTCGACGGTGAAGGAAAACATCGTGAGGAAACCCGCAGGTCTTAGAATTAATTCTGAGACATGTGTAAATAGACCCGGTCCGGCGATGGGCTCACCACCTATCACGTTTAGGGGTCCAATATATCTCGTGAAATGTGGGTATATCCAGTAATGGAATACCTCTGCCTACCCCCTCGGGGATGAAAGGCGTGAGATTATTTATTTATTTTATTTTATGCTTTCACACCAAAAGCCAGCCGGTGGACAGTGTACAGACCTTTGCACGTATTGAGAGTCAGTAGCTTGGCCGTCTTGTCGTCGACCACAACCTGAGTATAGGCTCGGTCTAAGTCGAGTGTGGTGAAATATCTGCCGCCGGCCACTGTGGCGAACACTTCATTAGCAGTAGGCATAGGATAGGTATCCGACTCAGTAGCTTGATTCACCGTACTGCGATAATCTCTACATAGCCGTATTTCTCCCGATTTCTTGACTATGGGCACGACTGGGGTGGCCCAGTCAGAGAAAGAAGTCGGCCTGAGCACACCTTCGGTAACTAAACGATCTATCTCTGTCTCCACTCGGTCTTTAATAGCGAAAGGCACCGGGCGTGCCTTGAGAAACTTGGGCGTCGCATCTGGTTTCAAATGTATAGCCACCGGATGTCCTCGGTAGGTACCGAGCCCGTCTTTGAATCTCCCTGTGTTTAAGTGTTACCTTCTCAACTTCGTGTAAGTCGGCACCCGAAATAAAGTTGATGTTCAGAGTGATGTCGAGCGGGCGAAGCCAGTCTCGTCCCAGAAGATTGGGCCCCGAGCCCTTCGCCCCGATGAGGTCGAGATCGCGCGCGTTGTCGCGATGCTGCACGCGCACCGTGGCCTGGCCGAGCAGCTTGACCGGCGCGATTGTCGCTCCGTGTGTACGTCGTGTATATGCCGTTGAGAAGATTCGCGTCGCCGACGTCGTCGTCGCCGGTGAAATTGACGTTCCTGTTCGAGTTCTTCTTTTTAGCGATGCAAATTTTTTCCAGGTGTCCTTTTTTGTTACAGTACCGACACACGGTGTTAATGAAACGGCACTGTCCTCCGTGTCGATCTCCACAGCGATAGCAAAGACGGATATTCGCTTTAGACTGCACGGCGTTGATGTCCATCGGCTCGGGCGCAGGTACGGCGGGCACGTGTGTGCCGCTCGTCGCAGGACGCTCCCCGCGGTCGCCGGAGGCGTTGTGGATCATGCGCACATCCTTCCCCGCACTTTCCGAAGATAACATCGCGTCCACTACGTACTGATAACGCAGATTGTCTCTTTTTAGGAGTTCGTATTGCAGTCTCTGATCAATCATGCCGCACACTAGCCTATCACGTAACATTCTTTCTAATTCCGAAAATTGGCAACCGGAACTGATTTTTCTGAGCTGCGCGATGTACTCCGATGCTGTTTCGTCCGGTTTTTGATCACGTTTATAAAATTTAAACGATGTCGAAATCTCATTTGGCTTCGGGCTATAATGTTTGGTTAGGATTTGTTCGACTTCCGAAAATGTCACTTCACTAGCTTTTCTAGGTGTAATTAACGCCAAAAACGTCTCAAACACTTGTGCACCACAAATAGTAAAGAAATTAGCTCTTTTAATAGCATCCACCAAGATTCCATTCGCCTCGAAACAAAATTTTAACCTATCAATATAATTGTCCCAACAGTCTGTTTGAGGGTTGAATTCCGGGAATTTCACTGACTTTTTGTCCATTTTGAATCCTCGTCGCCACTATTAAATCCGAAAACACTGTATTTTGGGATAATCAATTTATTAACAACATGATGCGCTAGGTAGCAGAGCAGAAGTGTCATACACATGGATTTACCAAATACCTGCACTTAATCTAATATTGTTTGCGAACAAGATTAACAAGTACCTCCAATCTTCAACCTATAATTATTAGATGTAAACATTGTATATGACAAGTATCAAAACAACTTACGTCTCTTTGACCTACTGGTTCAATAAGTGGACTTCCTACTTACTTTCAATAAAACATTTTGTTGTGACTTTGACTTTGACTGGAATATTGAAACTTTTTAAGAATGAACAAGTTTTCAGAGTCGGATTTTCAGAGATTATCTCTTACAAACATGAACAAAAAACAAACAAACACTCCCACTATTCCCACCTCCTAAGGCCGGCAATGCAGTTGTGACTCTTGAGTTGCAGGTGTCCATGGGCGTTTGCCCCCTTTTTCTTATAAAAAAAAACATACATACAGGGTATAAGAGGAACGCTTCCGAATTCAAAGAGCAAGTTGAAAAAGTTTACGTTGGTAACGTTTTGTAGACAGAATGCCTAGAAAAGAAAAGAGACGAGAGATATTTGGTGCTGTCAAAATAAAATTAGTCCTGTCATCTAAGGCATTTCATAACGTGTTTAGTGCATAAGTAAAAAAGTCACGACTAAAATACAGCCTCTGACAGGACTAAATGCGGTAGGTTATCTTCTATCCGGGCGACGGGCGTTGACGGGCCTGTTGGCTCAGTTGGTAGTGACCCTGCCTTCTGAGACGGGAGTCGCGGGTTCGATCCCCGCTCGGGACCAACGTTTGTGTGCATGAACATGTCTGTTGGCTTCGTGTCTGGTCGTTTAATATTTATTTAGGTATGTTTATCAGTTGTTTAGTACCCATATTACAGGCCCTGCTTAATTTGGGACTAAATTACCGTGTGTGAATTGTGTCCCACAATTTATTCTTATCCCTTTTCTTTTCTCGAGGTAAGACAAAGACAGGACTAACTAAAATAAGTTTAGTCGGTGTAAAGCAGAATCGCCCCAATGTCCCTTTTCGTCACATTTCCTATCCTCCAGCAAGGGGATGCGAAGTGGGAACAGTGTCAATATTTGAGGAGGACACGTTATAGAAAGGAGGATAGGTTAATAAAAAGGGTTTTGGGCACTCTTTTTGACAGGGCCCGAAGTGGTTGGTCGAGAATGGGTCAGATACATGTAATTTATTTACGGTTTTTGTAATTGTATAGGTATTATGTACATATTATTGTGACTAATTTCCTACACAGTGTTTATTGTTTGTTGAATAAATATAATTGAATTGAATTGACATTTGACTTAATAATACACTGTTGCGTAATGCGCAATATGATTCCCGTGTGAATAATTTGCTTTTTGCTAATATATCACCACGAAAGATTGTAAAGACAGATGGTTAGATAGATGTGTGTTTGAAACTCTTTCACGCAATAACTACTGAACGGATTTCAATGAAACTTTACAATACACAGCTTATACATCAGAATATAAGACTAGGCTAAGTCTAGGTCGTTCAGTTTTCTAAAATTTTCTGATCTGTAGTCTACACTATCTACATCTACACAAATATTATAAAGAGAAAAGATTTTTATGTATTTGTTTGGAATGAATAGGCTTTGAAACTACTGGATTTTTAAAAGCCATTGGAAAGCTTATTTTCTCGGAAGTAACATGGGCTATAATTTTCCTACGGGAACAAGACGCAGGTGAAATCGCTCGTAACAGATAGTAATTGATAATGAAACTAGCAGCGCCCCGTGGTTTCAACCCGTAGTTCCCGTTCATGCGGGAATTTGGAGATAAATTTTAGTCTATGTTACTCCCTGATCATGTGATATTGCAGCTCTTTATAGGTGAAACAATTTTTAAAATCTGTTTAGTGGTTTAGGCGTGAAATCGTAACAAACAAAGTCAATTTCACATTTATAATATTACTAAGTTAGGATGCGTGGCCTTCCCACTGCTCAATAATCAGATTGATCAACAGTTGAGAACTACGACATAGTTTGTATTTCCGAACATTTTGTGATTGAATTCGACTGTCACATTCTACAAGACTTTCTAGATTGTCTCTGACAATATAAGATTTGTAGAAAAACGGAATTAAAAGTCTTATTTCACGAAACAACACACTCATTTATTCACTTTTAATTAATATTTACATAAAAACTGCTACTCACCACTTATCACTTCTCACAACAACATTGTCCGAATGCAACGGCGTCACACTATTTTATACACTTTCGATGGTACCCCTTCCTTTTCCTACAAATAACCAAAGATGGCAGCCAATCAGAAGTGCCGATTAAGACAATCAATCAAAACAAAGTATTCAATTTAAGTACAGTATTGCTTTAGTCAATTAAATGCGTATATATACACTTCTAGCGACCCGCCCCGGCTTAGCACGGATGCAATGCTGATACTAAAACCTTATTAAGGACATAGGGATATAGGGATCTGTCCCTAAAGCGACTTTGTTTTATACTATGAGAGAAGCAATTCGAACAATAGTGCGAATACCACAATGGCAGTCATGCAGAGAACATTTCCGCAAACTAAATATATTGACCGTCCCCAGTTTATATATTCTAGTGTTAGTAACTGACGTAGTAAAGAGACCAGACAGATATGAAACTTTAGAGGAAAGAGAACACAGACTTAAGACTCGTAGAAACGATATAAAGAAAACAATGATTCCCAAATTAAATGTCGTGAAGCACAGTGTGAGGCATCAGGCAATTACCATGTACAATTGTCTTCCAACAGACTTGAAAATTCTTGACGACGTTATTACATTTAAAAGTAGACTTGAGGTGCTTTTTGTTAGAAAAATGTTTGTATGATATAAATGACCTTGCTAATCGTTGAATATTGTAATTTTGTACTTATAATCTGACATAGCTTCATTGATAACTTTTATTTGAGATCGAGATTTATGCTGACACAATAATGTATTTGATTTATTTCCTTATTATTATTAGATTTATTTTTAACATGTAATATTTCCTACACAATGTAAATTGTTTCGGATTAAATGAATTGAAGAGAAGATAGTGAAGAATAAGCAATACAATTTCTTACCAATTGGAGTAGTAGATTGTTCACACATCAGCCTTGTTGAACTGATCCACAAAGCTAGTGAATTGACACGTTTACTTTGTAAATACAATTCTAGTTCCCTCAATATTAAACCGAGGGTAGAACACGCGAGGTTATCTGACATCACCCCTCAAAAGTGGGTTAATCGTAACAGAACGACCATTAGCGACTCATTTATCTTTATCACGTACACGAACGGTTCTACGCATTTGTGTTTACATTATCTGTGGAAGTTTGAAAGGGTTGTGTTAAGTGAATTTTGTGTACAGTTTTAGAAGTTCGGTGGATTAGTGATGGATGTTTCCGGAGGGGTTAAAAACTTTGCTGTTTTAAATAGGGTCGAATACTTTTACCGACGTTTTAGAAAATATTTGTACACTATTAATATTATAGAGGAAAGATTTGTAAATTTGTTTGTAATGGATATGATCCGAAACTAACTGGAACTATTCTGGTGAAATACTTAGATAGTTATAAATATTTTTTTAGGAGTAGTAGAGCAGTGATAGCCCGGACGGTTAAAGAGCCGGCCGAAAATCAGTGAGGCTCGGGTTCGAATCCTGGCATGTACCAATGAGTTTTTCAAAACTTACGTATACATTTATCACTAGCTCGACGGTGAAGGAAAACATCGTGAGGAAACCCGCAGGTCTCAGAATTAATTCTGAGACATGAGTAAATAGACCCGGTCCGGCGATGGGCTCACCACCTATCACGTTTAGGGGTCCAATATATCCATTGAAATGTGGGTATATCCAGTAATGGAATACCTTTGCCTACCCCCTCGGGGATAATAAAAGGCGTGAGATTATTAATTATTATTATTAAATATTTTTTTGAGATGTTGAATTGATAGGACAGCTGGAAGTGAAATTGCTTGTCATACATGAACTCCGATTTCGATTCAGACTCCAGAACAAGTACTGATGAGTTTTTCATGTATTTACATAACTTACACTTTTTTCACACAAGGTTTTTAGGTACGAACATTTTAAAAATTTGAAAAACATACTGATGATGATGATCGGTTCCAGCCGGTTTCGGCTAAGGCGACCACTGTCGACCCCGGTCCACGAATGAATCGGCGCTCATGCGCCCTGATGTGGCTAAGGTACCCAATCTCCTTAGTGAAGACCCTCGAGCAATGTGGACACGTGAGGGTATCATTCACGTAGGTATACTGTGTTGCCCCAGGTGGTCGGGCTTTCACTTGATCAAGTCGAGGGCAGACGTCTACGATGCTCCTCGAACTCATATCGACGCAAAACAAACTAGGTAAATCATGACAGTGTTTTTTTCAAAGAGATTAAAATATTATAGGACACAGAGGGGGCATTGGGAATATTTTCATACAAAACTTTGAAGCTCAAGCCTTCATGTCAGTTAGTATGAACGCGAGCTGTCATTCGGTCGAAATTGTACTACTTAGTCTTATTCCACTTGGAATAACTTTTTGAAAAAAAATTTCTCGCTTTGTCCCCTCTATGCCCTATTATATTTTAATCTCTTTGGTTTTTTTCTATGTTATTTTGACAGAGAACTTGTGTCATGTCGGCTGGCTTATATACAACGATACAGCTAAGAGGCTTTCTCAACTCTATAGTCTTTATGAAGTTCAAAAGGTCTCCAAAGTAAGTTGTTTGAAATAGTTTCAATCTACGTAGTTACTTGATTAGCAATTAGCGAACCAATTGTTCGAGCCAAGGGTATAGTTGAGTTTATGTTGTAAATGTCAGATTGTAACTAGGTTTGTGAATTTATGGTCTATTGACCCTTTTAGCCAGTAGTGAATAGTCTGAAGTGGGGCTATTTTAATTCAGTCTGTGTCTGGAGTCATGGCGAAGGGAGCAAAACAAGAATTTAGGCCGATCGCTTTTGGAGATAAGGCTTGAACCTGGTATGATTTGAAATTTACTGATTTACCTATCCTACACGGCTTCAAACGACGCCGTCAGAACCTCACGTTTGTTTGTTTTATTTTATTGTTAACCACACGGGTAAATGTAGTTTTACCATACATACACAAAGCTCACGTCATTGTCCAACAGGGGTACGCAGAGACGATGGATCGCCACTTTGCTCGATCTCTGCATACTTCTTTCACTTTCTTGACATCCATAAGCCTTGTAATAGAGTTTTCACACCACATGCTCGACAAAGCCGGATTATATATCATAAACGTCACCGAAAGCAAGACATTATATCCCTTGGCTTTAGCCGGGTTATAATGTTGTATGGAATTTCATTATAACCAGGTCATGTAATTTTCACTTTTCATAATCCTTATTGCTATGACGATAAAGTCTAATTTCGTTAAGCAAAATGTGGTGCACCCGCCGCACCAACTCGATTTTCGAAAACCGACCAACTAGATTCGCACGATCTTCATTTGTTAAATCAAGTAGGTCACGCCGGCAGAAACAAGTTGCTGTATCCATTTTATAGCTTTAACATTTCAAAAAGAATATCGAAAATGTCGAGTGATGAAAGTACTTTGACTCCAGAGTCTATTAAACTAGATGCCATAGGCATTGTCAATAATCTACTACCATGCAATTGCATTTTATTGTCTCGCGAGAAAAGTAGAGTATATAACTCGGGAATAAAACTGTTTTTGTCTTGGGCGCTTAAATCTCTCACTAAACTCAGGACTCAGTCTTAATTCCCTCGCTTCGCTCGAGAATTAAATCATAACTCCCTCGCTGCGCTCGGGAGTAAAACTGGGAGTCCTTCGTTACGTTCAGGATTCAATGTCGCGCCCGTGACATAAAACAGTGCTTTATTCCCTTGTTGTATAATCTACTATTTAAGGTTTGTGCCGCGTTTTCAGAGAACTAGCGCGCTCGGACGAATGAGGCAATAGAATACCGCTTGTTTGGCTGTGTACACTCGGATCACATGGTTACAAAAATGAGTGTCCACCAAGTAGACTCGGTCTGAACCCGATCGCACAGTAAAAACGCGGCTACACTGTTTTTTCAGCTACTTTAAGCACTCTAAATGATACGTAGCTCATTCACAACTTGTGATACTAGATGGGTAACGTCTTCTTATATATTTTAAGGTTTTTGTTGTATTTAATCACAATAGAAGTCACCTTGGGTGGCTAGAAAAGTGTTGACAGTTACTTGGTCACGAGTTGAACACCATCTCCCAATCCTCGGTGAGTTCGTGTGGGAGGTTATAGCCCATAATTCCACATGTGAGAAAAGACTTAGCTCAGCTCTTGGCTGTTACGTGTTGATGTTAATATTTTAAATACCGATGGCAATTCCTGTTAAAACCGACCCGACCAATTCATTATGGTCTGGTGGTAATTGATTAGATTTACCAATATGAGCCCCTCCGACGATGATGCTGCCGTAAAATATGTTAATCGAAAAATATGTGAAACGAATTTAGTTATAAGTGCGGAAATTTTGTTGATCTTTTCATGGCACATTTTTATTTCGATGGCCCCTAAAACGTGAACACAACTAAAACCTTGACCAACAATGCAGTAACGTTCCTTCCAAAACACGGAAGGTCCCATCGCATCAATACTGCAATGTCACTTCAGTTTGACATTTCCCGGGCGTTTAAGTTGGTGAAGCCAGTAAGTGTCAAAACCATAAGCTAAGAATTTGTAAATTTGCGAAAATTAAACTACCAATCTAATTTGCTACTTAAACGCTACTTCTAAAATAGGATTACGGAGTCGGAAACGTGTTTCTTGTGACAAATTCTGAAGTGGCCATTCGGGGTTTTAAATTTAGTATTCAAAAGCGGACCAGATGAACGTGAGGTCAGGAGGGTCAGAAGGGAATCGTTTTGAGTCATGGAGTCTAGCTTGTAATGCATTGCAGTATAATTCTGTGGTGATGCTTTTTGTAAAATTGCAGTATATTATACACTGCGAACACCATATTAACCCATTTAGTTGACAGAAACAAAAAACATTTGACCTTGACATTTGACTTTTCACCACAGACAGGCGCACTGCCAGACGCCGCGAGGCCGCCTGCGGCCTCGTTGACACTTGACTGGAAATCATACATTTTTGTATCGGGCCGCCGCCGGCGTCCTCGTTGTGACTAACTGGGTTAATGGTCTGTGGCGCACACGTTTTTAAGTTACGAAATTCGTTTAAAATAATTAAATCCACTAATTAGCTGAAATGCGTGTTTACACAGACCACAACGCTCTATATAAGTATAAAATGCCTACTGCGGTTATATACGCCGCACTTTAAAACCACCAGATATTATATTCGCATCGTAGTTTGTGTCAGATCGTTTAGACATGCATCCAGTAGTAGAATCCTAAGTCATATGTAGGTAATTATTATAGGTAGGTATTAATTCTAAAACATGTGTAAACAGACCCGGTCCGGCGATGGGCTCACCACCTATCACGTCTAGGGGTCGAATATTCTCGTGAAAAGTGGGTATTTCCAGAAATGGAATACCTCTGCCTACCCCCTCTGGGATCAGAGGCAATGAGATTTTTTTTAATATTCGCATCGCAATTTGTGTAAAATCGTTTAGACATGCATCCTTAGTAGTAGAATCCTAAGTCATATGTAACCGCACTCCGATCCGGGCGATGGGATCCAAATTGAACTGGTAAAAATTGGTTACTTCCAGAATTGGAATACCTCGACCGCCTCAAGAATAAAGCCGTATACATTTATTTTATTTTAATTTAGACCGAGAAGAAACTACTTAGCAGCTGGGACAGACATAGACAGATAATAGCACCATAGTACCTTTTTAAAATGTTGGTATGACACACTAAAAACATGAAACACACACGAAGCAAACTCAACAACTTTGAAATGAGCGTGCACTTAATTGTTAATACTGTCGAGCCCCGGACAGACACGGCGAGGTGTTTACTCTAGCTAGCGGGAATTAGGGGCGGTGAATACTGATTGATCTACTTCCGAAACATAACTATCTGTAGGTAATTTCATTCCTGATATTGAGGATTATTTTAAAAAGTTAGTTAAAGTTTTTTTCATGATTTTTATAGATTCAGATTTCATATCAGTCGGATCATTTTTTTTTTTGTACCATAATGTCTTCTAACGTCACTTTTGTTTTCTGTGTCGTATAAAAAGCTACCAGTGAATATTGTTTTCATACAATCAATATGAAATCAACCAATACCTGACTAGACGTAGACACTGTATGTCCCGTTGAGTTGATTATTTACACATGAGTTGCCGATCAAAAGTGTTCGGTGTATGCAAATAGAAACTAAAGGTTTTGCCAAAGGTAGTTATTTTTAACGAAGCCGAATGTTCGGTCGAACACTAATTATATGGCAGTGAATGAATGCGGCCACACTGAGCAGACTTCGGTGATGCGAGAATCGCCGTCATCCTCATCGTGTAGCCGCACTATCTGTAAACTCTGTGATGTCACAATAATAATACTAATAAATATTAGATTGAATACTATAAATAAACGTATAAAATAACCTATTGAAGTACTATAGAATAACATAGAGCTTTTCAGAAACTTTGTACTTAGGTACATATTTATCACTAGCTCGACGGTGAAGAAAAACATCGTGAGAAAACCCGGAGTTCCCAGAATTAATTCTGAAACATGTGTAAAAGTTTAGGGGTCCAAACAATATTTCGTGAAAAGTGGGTATATCCAGAAATGGAATACCTTTGCCTACACCCTCGGGATAAAAGCCGTGAGTTTTTTTTTATAGATAAACCCAATTTAAAACAACAAAATTCTTCTGCCAAACTGAAAGACAGTTTGTTGTCATTCACACTCACGTTCTCACTGCATGGCACGGTGTCACGTCATGACCGGTCCCGTAGCCGACTCCCCCTCTGTGTGGCCGGACTATTCATTGACACAGAGCACAGCTTTGACTTTAATCATAATAATGGACCCGATGCATTCAAATAGTCGAACAAAGGAATAGCGTATTCAGTTAATTCATTCAAACTTGGCCATTTGCAACTGAAAGTGCATTTGAAATTCGCTGTCTCTGTATTGAGACTGAGTAATATTGACTTTGTATTCATTGATGGAGTTAACTTTGAACTGTACTGGATTGTTTTTTCAAGTTTTACTTCGAGAGAATTTGCAAAGCCAGTGAGCTATACTACGAAGTATATCAGGCATTGTATTATTTTTCGATTGTGTGGAAGCTAAACATTTAATGTGTAAGCTTCAAAGAGATTAAAATATAATACGACATAGGGGGGGGGGGGGGCATTGGGAATATTTTCATACAAAACTTTGAAGCATGTTTGAAGCTCAAGTGTCAGTTAGTATGAACGCGACCTGTCATTCGGTCGAAATTGTACTAGACTTATTCCACTTGGAATAACTTTTGGCTTCAAATTTTCCTCGCTTTTTCCCATCTCTGTCCTATTATATTTTAATCTCTTTGGTAAGCTTACATTGTATTGCATGAATCCTTGGTGTTTAATTATTCAATATCAATCATTATCTATATATACCGGTATATCTATTTATTATTATACTAGCAGCGCTCCTCGGTTTCACCCGCGCAGTTCCCGTTCCCGTGGGAATATCGGCATAAAAAGTATCATAAGTTCGTCTCCTGGTTCTAAGCTTTTTCCCCACCAATTTTCAGCCAGTTATAAATAGTCTAACTAACACGACTTTCTTTTATATAATGACAGAAAACCTGATTTTTGAACGCATACCAATATCTGAGACACAATTGATTTTTAATTTTTATGGTGCGCATTGGAACCGCACGGTTCTTGACTGAGCTAGAGATTCGAAATTTTGACAGTATTTTCTCCGAATAAATAAAATAAAATACAATAAAGTAGATTCCACAGATTGTAGATAAAATGCATCGGTTCAGAAAGGATTCTGCGAACTTCTTATAGGGGAACAGCGAAAAACCGCTGGGCACCTCCTAATTCTTAATAAAAACTCACTACGTTACGTTTTTAAACATATTATTATGACAGATGCTAAGAGCTTTCCGACATACTTGCGAGTATAATGAAATTAAAATTTAATGAAATAGCAAAAGGTTCGGCAATTCAATCTGTCTTGCGACGAGTATACTTAACAAGAGATTCGAGAGGCAAAAGGGTACTCAGCCTAACCAAATTTTAACTAAATTAAAACGAGAACGCTTCAATAACAAATAGGTGAAGGAAATTATAGGATCATTGGAGTCTTGTTCAAAGATCTGGACCTATACTATAAAACTAAGTATATTATTATACAAGCGGGCACTTATAACAGCGTTGTCTTTCCGGATCCTGTTGATTATAGATACGTATCCGGAATTAAAAAAAAAATATATATTTTTAAATATGTAACAGAATACGATACGACCTTCAAACCTTCAAGAAGAGAGCGTACTCCCACCTCAAAGGCCGGCAACGGACTTGTGACTCTTCAGCTGCAGGTGTCCATGGGCGACGGTAGTCACTTACCATCAGGTAACCCGTCTACTCGTTTGCCCCCTTTTTTCATAAAAAAAAAGAATAAGCGCAATTCCTAAAATAAGTTTGTTCAGTATCGACTATACTTAATCGTTTTCATCTTTTTTAATATTTGTAAAATTTTTCTATTTTTTTATTAATAAGCATAGCTGAATTTAGTGCTATCTATGGGTGATCGTACTATTATTGCTCTTTATTTAAGAAAATTGGTTAGACACAACTAAAGTACGAAGGCATCATATTTTTTTTATGTAATATACTAATTGTATGAGGAATTGCGCTTATTCTGTTACGCGTTGTAGAAAATGTCAATGAAAACTCAGTTTTTAGGGTTCCGTACCTCAAAAGGAAAAAACGGAACCCTTATAGGATCACTTTGTTGTCCGTCCGTCCGTCCGTCTGTCAAGACCCTTTTTCTCAGGAACGCGTGGAGGTATGAAGCTGAAATTTATATCAATTACTCAGGTCTACTGCCCCTTGAAGCTGTGAAAAAATCAAACTTCTAAGCCAACGCAATCAAAAGATACAGCCGTTTATGCCGCAAATTTTCGACACTTGCAAGGGAATCAAAACCTACAGGGTGCTTCCCGTGAACTCAGAATCTTGAAATTTGGTACGAAGCAACGTCTTATAGCATAGATAAAGGAAAAATTACGAAAACCATAAATTTGCAAGGTTGTACGGAACCCTCGGTGCGCGAGTCCGACTCGCACTTGGCCTGTTTTTTCACACTAATATTACCTATGTAATTTTTTTCGGGAGAGAAACATCAAAATTGTGTAAGTAATGTAAGTTACAGAAAATCGATTAGTTTTTAAAATTAAAAATGAACTGACAAAATGCTAACGGGCCTGTTGGCTCAGTTACTAAGAGTGACCCTACCTTCAGAGCCGGAGGTCGCGTGTTCGATTCTCCCTCGGGGCCAACATTTGTATGCATGGACATATCTGGGTGTTTAATATTTATTTGAATATGTCCATCACTTGTTAGTACAGGCCCTACCTACTTTGAGACTAAATTATCGTGTATAAAATGTATATCACAATTTAATTTAATATTTTGATTTAAATTGTGTGTCAGAACTTTTCGATATTTTCATAGGTAAGCCACACAAACATTTGCCACACAGCAAAATGTTTCGGCAAATGTTTTTTACCAGCTTGTCTCGAGTTTTTCAGTTTGTAAATAGTTCAGTCCACTGTGCCGTCCCCTGACCTCTACATACAGTGACCTCTGTATGTTTGTCTGTTAAATAATTGAAGCCGGTTAATTGAATCCAATGCCCGCGACACAAGGCCGCGCGTGCCGCCTGCAAACAATTTAATGTGTACACAACAGAACAGAACAACTCATAATAATATTCATTCTCTCTCTCTGTGCATTTAAATAGACAAGCTTCTCTTTTTTTATATAAAAAATCGGGCAAACGATCAGACGGGTCACCTGATGGTAAGTGACTACCGTCGCCCATGGACACCTGCAACTCAAGAGTCACAAGTGCGTTTTCGGCCTTTCTCTTCTTGAAGGTTTGAATGTCGTATCGGTCCTGAAATACCGCCGGCGACAACATGTATGTAAATTCTCATGTTACTTCACTTGCATGCCGGCTAAAGCTATATCCTTCCTCAAGAGACCTGTGGACTGATGACCTGGTGGAAGTTGCGGGTATACCCTAGAAGTAACGACCGGTCATTATGGCAATGCTTGGAGATGCTATGTCTAGCGGTGGATGCCTTTCCGCTGATATGATGATGATGAGATATCGTGACTCACGATAATGTGCTTCAAAAAAGGACTTTTATACATTTTTTTTGTTATAATAAGTCCTCGGTGTGTAAATGTCTTAACTCTGTCAACTCTAGCGAAAGCAAGTAAATACAGAGTCCTCTGTTTGTACGAGGAATGAGATAAAGTTTTGACCAAAGATAATTAAGTCAGAAGCAAGTATTTTATTTGTCGAAGGCTTAATTGCTAAATGAATAATGGATTTACGTCTGGAACCTAATTTAGTGTCGCAGTGTGAAAAACACAAAGAAGTTTCTTCTAGAACTAGAAATACAATTTTATTTAGTGTTTGACCTCCCCTGGTGAATGGGCAAACCTGAGTGTCTAGCCTAATAGCTTTGTAAAACGTAAAGATTAGTCGAATAGAACGACAAATGTATGTGATAGACTTCGACTGTATTTATGTATTTTGTGGGCTACAGCTGAAAATCACCGGTCATCTGATGTTCCAGTGACCACATGGTGAGCTGTGGACCATTTTGCCAAATCCGTTTATTATGTTATTTTACTACACTTCTTTTTGTACAACCTTATGGCAAATAAACGTTTATTAATATTATTATTATGTTCTGCGCGACCAAGTAACACAGACGTAACACTTTAGTGAAGTTACTGACAAGTTTTTTTAAATTAATTATGGGCTTGCTGTTGACCCCACACTAGGCCCTAGAGCAAAGACGGGGCCTAGAGGCGAGCTTGCCCAGAAAATGCCTGTTCACTCGATCCTTAAAGGCTTGTGGGTTATATGAACTAGTAGTTCATAATATTATTTAGTATTATAATTAACCGATCGTTAACAAAGCAAATAAAACCTTCGTGTGTCACCTGACAACGTTGCTACTGAAAGGAGACGTTCCATCTTGCGCCTGCACATTGCATACCAGCGTAAAAGATAGAAAAAATCAAGTGATTATCAGAAAAATATTGAAAAAAATAATTTCCATCTATTTAACTTGCACAAAAGTAAATAAACTTCAATAGATCCGCATGGAATCTTATTGAAATAATACTATTTCTAACTTATTAAGCCCAATTTCCATGTTATTGTGAATTAGTCCGACAAACATCAAAGTAATGTCAATTGTTATTACACCGGTCAGGTCTCAATTTTTTTTTTGGTCGCCGCTATGCTAGTTTTTTTGAAAATTAAAGTTTATTGTATAACAAAACTAGACAAATATGAGCAAAATCATGAATAAAACTACAGTTATTTTATTTATATTTATATAAAAAACTGGTGTATATGGTGCAGGCCCAGTCTCCGTACATTCATGAAACGTCTCCTTTCAACTCTATATGTTGCTCCAAGGAGATCTCTTGCCAGACGATCTGACGTTTTATTTCGTCGATTCAGTGCTTCTGTTGAAAGTATTCCAATTCATGGGCACTATTTGTCCTGTTTACGCACAATCAATCACGAAAGTCGTTAAGCCATGTCAGACATCTTTGGCTTAAAGTCTTGTTGTCACTAGTAGAGAAAAATAACTATTTTCTTGAGAGGTGCTTATTGTGTTGGTATTTGATGCTCCATCACGCAAAAAATAAAGAATGAATGAAACACAGATTTATTTGCAATAAAGTAGTCAATAAATGAATAAATAATAAATTGTGGGACACAATTCACACACTGTTATTTATTCCCAAATTAGGCAGGGCCTGTACTATGGGTACTAAACAACTGATAAACATACTTAAATAAATATTAAACGACCAGACACGAAGCCAACAGACATGTTCATGCACACAAATGTTGGCCCCGAGCGGGGATCGAACCCGCGACCTCCGAATCAGAAGGCAGGGTCACTACCAACTGAGCCAACAGGCCCGTAAATCACATGGATTCCAAAAATTACCTTTAAAGATTACAAGTGGGTGACCAGCGCGGCGGCGTTGCCCGCGCGGATACAGTTTATTCCCGTTCCAAAAAATTCTTTTACATACCATATTTTAAGTTTCTGGATATTACCGTTTCGGAGTAGTACGTATTTCTCTTTAAAACCAGTTTTTAAATTTTCTCGTAGTAATGAGATAATTTTATGTAGTATAATTTACTACTTATAAATATATTGACACAGTTACTCAATTATCTCCACACCAAAATTCATCAAAATCCGTCCAGTACTTTTTGCGCGATGCGTGCACAACCAGTCAGACAAAAATTTAAAAAATTGGCCATTTGATATTTAAATCAATAACTCTCATATAGCAAAAAAATTAAAAATATATCGTATGTTCCTACAGACACACTCTCGTTACATTTTTATGTATAAGTATATTAGAAAGTTTGCCTTTAACAGATGAGAGTTGCGAGTTCTATAAATATAAAATGAACCCGCAGTAAAAAGGCAGTATTGAGTAAATTAGCATAAAATAAATATGTAACGAAGGTAATTGGGTCCCTCCTCTTCAATTATGTGCAAAGGAAAGAACGACAGAAACACATGGCAAGAATTTCTCGAAAAAAGTCACGTATCTAATTCGAGACATCCTATTTTTGGAGATACTCGTGCAATGTAATGACAAAGATAAAGAAAAAGACTTGAGAGGTGTCAAGTTACACCCGTCATCATCATCATCGTCGTCGTCATCGTCGTCGTCATAGTCGTCGTCGTCGTCGTCGTCATCTCATCATCATCGGTCGGTCGCTACAGCTTTTGGTCTTAATTTTTTCCAATAATACATTTATTTCCAACTACAAACCATTCATGGACTTACTTGAACCAACACAAAAAAAAACTTTAAAATCTGTACAGCCATTCTCGAATTTCAGCGAGAGTAACAAACACCATTTGATTTTTATATGTAAGAGAAGAAGATAAGAAGAAGATCTAGTAGTAGGAGTATACAGATAAAAACCGGTAAAAGTGCGAGTCGGACTCGCGCACGCAGGGTTCCGTGCCATATCATCTATAAAAACGCAAAAAAAAAGTATGGGAGCCCGCCTTAAATATTTATTTTATTTTGTTTTTAGTATTTTTTGTTATAGCGACAACAGAAATACATAATTTGTGAAAATTTCAACTGTCTAGCTATCGCGGTTCTTGAGATACAGCCTGGTGACAGACAGACGGACGACGGACAGCGAAGTCTTAGTAATAGGGTCCTGTTTTTACCCTTTGGGTACGGAACCCTAAAAATATCCTACCATGTGAGACAATGCCCCGAATGGTAATATTAATACGGTAGAAGGGAAAACGAAATTTGATAAATTTGAACATAGGCTCCTTTAACCTGGCAAAACTAATAATAGTATATTTTGTATCGAGGGACTAAACGAAGCCATTATATACCAGAAGTGGTTGAGTCAATGAAACCTTGAGTATATAAAGTTGGCGTTTAGTCTCGAGGTGCACACTGTAGGTACTTTTTACTTTGAGTGCGAGAAAAATCGTGAATTTAGTACAAATTTATTTAAAACCAAAATACACTCGACAAAAATTCTGAAATTTTCGCGGGCAGTTTAAGCTGTAGAGATTACATCTCTTTTAAAACACAGGGACCTTCTATGCGAAAACACCATGGAAATAAAACTTTCGGTATTTTAACTTTATGTCAAACAACCATTAGGTATTTTGAACTTAGGTTTTTTAACGTTAGGTTTTTTAATTTTCGACATTTAGATACGTAACCCTCTCAACCTTTTTGCAACGAAGATGGTCCATACTTCACACATATTTACTGGCTGTTTGTGTTTGTCTACATCTCATTATGGAAATAAAAAAATAATTACTTTTACTTCCTAGGAAAAGTGGTCACCTTAGTTCCGCTTCGTAGGGCTATATTGGCGTACTTTTAGAGCATGAGAGGTGAAAATAAAATAATGACATCAAATGAGACGAGTGAGTAGCGTTCGAGTAGAAACTCTATCGTGAAAATGCGGTTTTAAGCTACTAAATTCCGTCCATAGCAATTATGGGCACATTGTTCCCGTAATTATTTATCACGACTTAACTTAAACCGGGACTTAACCGACTTAACCAGGGTTGCCCCGCGGACCGCGAAATTGTCCGGAAAACTCGCTGTGGGACTATGACGTGGAAATTCCGCTTTACGGAACTTTTAGGTATACCCGACGTAAAGGACTATTTCTACGTGACTTTTTGTCCCGTTGAGAATTGAGAAACTATGGAGGGGACTTTAGTTGGGAGAAATCGGTTTGTAATTTGTTTCAGAGTTATTTGACTTTGAGGGATGAGGGTATTGTTGTAAAAAGGAGTTTTTGAAGTAAAAACTTCTTTAGCGGCGTTGAGCACTTTTGTGGGATGGGTAAAAACTGTGAAACTCGCGTCAGGTCACGTGTGCTGATCGAAAAAATACCGTAAGAAGGCGCAGAGCGCTTGCGCGATCTGCCATCTGAGAGCTATTCTGGCGTACGCTGCAAAAACTGTGTCTACGGTAGACTCAAACGAAACGCACATCAATTTGAAGAGCGTAAAAAATAAGTCGATCTGAGTCAACAACTTATAGGCGGAAAATTCGGATTATCGAGTATTTTCAATATAAAAATAAATAAATTGCTATTAAATTAATGGTGTTGCTAAGTAAACATGTCAATGTCATCACGTGTCACAGGTTCGTATTCCCTTCTCCTTTGTGTTTTGGGTAAATAAGATTTAGCAGAAATATCTAGAGAAGCAGAGAGAAGATAATCACGATGTTGTCAAGAGAGGTTAAATGGTATTCCCTATAACTATTCCAATAAATCAAAAATGCACAAACGTTAATAATCAAGTTTTGTTTGATTGCAACCCGTGTTTTTTTAATACAGGGTGTTTAGGCTTAGTGGCATTATCAACTCGAAGCCCACTGTTGATCTAAGACTCCTTGTTTTGGGAGAGTCAGTCAAAGTCAAAATATTATGTTATTCAAACTAGGAACCAATCCGCGGCGGGCGCGCGTGGGAGATTAAAGCCCATACTTCCTCGTGTGCGAGGAAAGACCCTTAGCTCAGCAGTGGAACAGCCCACTCGCATTTATTAGTACCTTTAGAATAATATAGTAAGTATACATGATAATTTGACTAACAGCATGCTAATAGTCTTACCTAAGATATTCTATTAATAACCCACTGCGTCAAACAGCATTCAGTGCTATGTAGGTAGGTACTATGTTTATGAAATTGAATTTGCATCAAATTTGCACTATTCGTGTCTATAGATAAACTGATATTATTACTCAACTACGATTACCGTTGTGTTTACGTTGTGTTTAAGAGCAGTGATAGAACAGTTAAAGAGCCGGCCGAAAATCAGTGAGGCTCGGGTTCGAATCCTGGCATGTACAGTCAAGAGCAAGTCAAGCTTGACTCTACCAGTTTAAGCTGAGCTCTGATTTGTACTGCGCGCCATAGAATACAGGGCCGGTTCAAAGTCCAAAGTGTCAAGCTTAGTGTGCTCTTGACTGTACCAATGAGTTTTTCAAAAAAACTTACGTATATATTTTACAGCTCGACGGTGAAGGAAAACATCGTGAGGAAACCCGCAGGTCTCAGAATTAATTCTGAGACATGTGTAAACAGACCCGGTCTGGCGATGGGCTCACCACCTATCACGTTTAGGGGTCCAATATATCTCGTGAAATGTGGGTATATCCAGTAATGGAATACCTCTGCCTACCCCCTCGGGGATAAAAAAAGGCGTGAGAATATATATTTATATATTTATACATACGCACAATTAAAGTCTTTAAGAAATGTAAGATACTGTTAGATGGCTTGAAACAACTAACCTAACACCATCTCTATATAAATGACTAGCAGCGCCCCGCGGTTTCACCCACGTAGTTCCCGTTCCCGTGGGAATACAGAGATAAAATATAGCTTATTTGTTATTCTGATGTATAAGCTATATAACTGTAAAGTTTAATCAAAATCAGTTCAGTAGTTTCTGCGTGAAAGAGAAACAAACATCCATACATACAACCATTGCAGTTATAATATTACTAGGATTGTTAACTGACGCGGCGTTCCATATATTATTTCTTTCCTTTCCATTGAAAGGTGATAAAAATATTGCGTGTGTGTAAATTTTTCAGAGCTTGTTAAATGGCATTGGGTGGTGTTTTGGTGTAAGTTATATTTCGATTACTGTACAAATTAAGAGAAGAAATCTTTGGATTTTTGAGCGACTTAGAATACAATGTTCGAAAATATAACTTTGATATTCGAGATATTGTAGTACAGATAAAGCAATCTCGATTCCGAGATTAACACGATTGCGTGAGAATTGCTTTCCGGTTATCGCTTTGTTGACGCAATACCCGAACCCGAACGCTAAAGTTAAATAGGCACTTTACACAGTGCCGATGCTAAACATGCAAACCATTCAATCAGCTAAAACTATTGGTGCACATAAATGGAAGTTAAGAATTACAAGGATAGGTGAAGCTATACAGCTCTAGGCGCTTTCGTTGTAAAATATTTGCTCTTGAACCACAGATGGAATCAGTGGTATGGAAAATCCTGTATAGTCAGTCTGTCTGTAGTTACTGAGTTGTTAAATTTATGTATTTGGGGACCAACGATGCTTTGCGGCAAAGGGTCTCATCTCAAACATCCATGTCTATTATATTTATTTTATTCAGTCCTCTTCTCTCCAGTCAACTGAAACAGATCAACTATATTCCATAGATGTATATTCAAGAGGTAAAATATTGGTAAGTTTGTATGTTTTTTTGGAAGGGAATCTTAGTATAATCTCAATAAATAATTATCAGATTCTAAAAATTATTTCATTGATGCAAAGCTAAATTATTTTAGATTAAAATAGAAATTTTAATATTGAATCGGCTGAAGACGAGCGGTGCTATTAGTTTTAAATGTAAAACTCTCGTGCCAACACCGTGAAAATATGTCTCCAACACGCTCTTTATTCTTGGTGACCGACAGTTAAATGATAGTGCACTTTTACAAAAGAGTGACTTTTTCTGTGACTACTAAAATGTTCATTCCATGTCCTATCACTACACTTCACCAACTTTTGCCACATATCAATTAATACACTATAACTATTGATGAGTCAAAAAAGGAAATAACAGGTAAAATAAACAAAAATATTTCTGTTACTAAACAACCTTTGGTAACTCAAATACGTCGATTCAAACACAATAATATAGTTATAAATTAAAAAATATGTTATTTGTAAAGTCGGTTTAAGGACGTAGTTTACGAGATAATTTCATAACAAAGCATTGATGAAAAATTGCATAGATAGATGAATCACAAGCCGAACGCTTAGGCCGGTCGTGCCTCTCTATCGTTTGTTCCGCGCTCTCGCTTGCAGGCTCGGCTCGGGAGAACGCGACAATGTTTCGTGCGTTCAGCCGGCGTCAATCGATTTGTAAGACGTTACCTATCACGTCAATAAATAACATAAATAAGACACATTTATTTTCCGTTAAGCAAAATAATAACCTTATTTATATTGCAAAATAAAACATTACATCCCTCACACCCACCAAACACGCAATACATGTATCAAGTTATAATGTCATATCGTGTTTCCATTTTTTCCTTCCAATAGAACGGTACAATCGTCGGTTCGGGTGCAGTGGCGCGAAAACTACGTGATACCACTCGTACATCATTGGTTAGTTGTTTACTGTCACGTGAGAGGCGACTGTGATGTTCGGCTATGTTCGGCTTAGTTCGACAACCTTCGGTGACTTATCAAGAAACGGGTCAGTACACAGCTTTAGTTAGCAATGAATTATTTACAAAAGGGATGAAAGAAATAAACCGGTAAAAGGATAAAACGTTTTAGCCTTTTAGTCAAAAGCAATCGTGATTTAGCTAAAAAAGAGAAGTTGGAAAGGTTTTAAATAATAAAAATATACAATGTTTTCTATTTATTTTTAATTCAACGTAAGGCTTTTAACAAAAACTCTTGGTGATGTTAATGAGTTAATTCAACACAAAGTGAATGTTAAATTATAAAGATAATAGCCCTAATAGCCAAGAGGCAAAAATTGTATTCGCTTTGTTGGCGTCCGCTTAGTTGTAATACTAACTATTAAAAACTACGTGTCAGTGACCTTACTTCTTTAGAGTGTTGTATCAATTTCACTTGGTCGCACTATAATGGCGCGCTCGTCACAAGTCGAACGCTGTCAATCCCATTCAATTTTGATTCGACTGACGTTTACGCTTCAGAAAGATAGACAGTCCTCGGATTTTCGTACGATTGAAATTAATGATTTTCTGGTTAATATATTCACTTGTGTAAAAAACCTCAATTTCCTTCATTGAAGGTGTATGTCTACGTGAAACCGTACCTTATGGATTTTTGTTGAACGTTTTTGTTTTCGTTTATAAGGTACCAACTCAAAGAGATTGAAATATAATAGAGATAGAATCCCGGGACAAAGCAAGGAAAATTTGAAGCAGAAAAGTTATTCCAAGTGGAATAAGTCTAGTGCAATTTCGACGGAATAACAGCTCGCGTTCATACTAACTAACATGACGCTTGAGCTTCAAAGTTTTGTATGAAAATATTCCCAATGCCCCCTCTATGTCCTAATATATTTTAATCTCTTTGTACCAACTGAACCGCGTATTTCAAAAGACTTACCAGTTCTACCTAAAATAAGTAGATAAGCAAAACCTAGTATAGAAGTACTAACAGTAAACAACCTTGAGCCTTAAATCCCGTGTACCTCGAAGGATTTTCGGGATAATCAAAGTATTTGTATTCCTATTGGCGAAGCTTGCTTATTACACCGAGTACTGAGGTTCCCCAAACTCCATCTAGAGTACATCGAAAGGTACATAGAAATACAGGCTGTACCAGGTGGGATTCGATATTTTTGTTAATATGGGGTAGGTACATTACTGCCTAGCCTAGTTTTTGTGATCTATTTTGAAAATGTATAAAGGAAAAGTATTGAGTAGGTACCAGCCTGTGACGTTATAATTTTTAGTACCTTACCTTTTTTGTAACTTAATTCCTACACTTGTTGTTTGTTTTATTTAAAATTTGGTATAAATTTAAAATAAAAAATTGAAATACATTTTCAGAAGTGTTTTGAACGGAAGATGAGTTGCAAGTCTCTAAATATTATAAAACAGAGTCTCTACTTGCCGTCTGTTTCTTCGCCTACTTCTACTAAACCACGAAACGGATTTTGATACGTTTTTGTCTATCATTCAGAAAATACCTTCCGGAAGGATAATATATAAACGTATTCCACAATTCCTCATACACCCCAATACGAAGATTTAAAAAAAAAAATGATGCATTCGTACTTTAGTATTGTCTAACCAAATTTCTTAAATAAATATCAATAATAATACGGTTTCCACAGGTAGCCCTATATACATTCGGTTATGCTTATTCATTTTTCGGGAAAATATAACACGTAGTCGATACTCAACAAACAAATTTCAGGAATTGCGCTTATTCTGTTACATATTGTATAGCCAGTATTTTATACGAATAAAAAAGCACCCTGTATATCTCCCAACAGACGGTTAGGACGGGTCGCTCGGAGACAGATAATGCTCGGCCCCACTTCTTCTGATAAGCCTTGGAGAATAAATGAGAAGGATACGACTAAAGACAAAACCATTTCATACAGTAGCTTAACCCTACAACCTTTTCGGTAGGTTAGGTTACATTTCTGCATAGAATACTGAGCAAGGTCTTTACTTATTTTCGGCTTCGCTCGTGCACGTTTATATCACCCTTAAGGGGTTGAATTTTGCAAAATCCTTTCTTAGTGGATAAGCAATCTATGTGCTAAATTTCAAGTCTGTAGACCCAGAGATTTAGGCTGTTTGTTGATACATCACCAATCAGTCAGTCAGTTTATCATTTTATATATATAAGATAATAAGATAATAAAGCGTCCCGCGTCTGTGATTACAAAATAAGTGCTATAATTTAAGAGAAAACTGTACTTTAAACGAACGGCTAATCATTAACGACCGTCTTTATAATTATTGTCTGTCTGAAAGTTAATTTCGAAGGCGAAGGAAAATTAAACAGAATGATTAAAACAGGGATTTCAACTTAACTTTTCGTGTATGTTTCATTTCAATATCTTGAGAAAACATACCTACCTATTTTACTTTGATATATCGAAGCGAAGCTTAGATATTTTCATTTCATTTCAATTATGGTCTATCTTGGTAACTATTAGCACAAGGAAATTAAATAGCAATGTGTCAATGTCAAATTCGTACTTTGACAGTTAATGGTGAAGTTTTGAAAAGTCACGAGTTTTGAGCGACAGCCTTCGGAATTGATAATTAATTTGAGTTTTTCTGATTGCGCTGATAGATTCGAATTTCGAATATCCGTTTGGGATGTTTTTTTCTAAGTTGTTTTACGGCCTGTGGATTCTAGTCTTTCCAGCATCTGGGATTGTGTTGGTACCCACTAATAAAACTTTGAATTGGAATTTATCACATAGTCTAAGATTGACTCTGTCAAAAAAAATTTAAGGTAGGTACCCGATAACTCAAGAGAGATGAATGACTTAATGAGTAGCACTTGAAAAATCATACTTTTGAAATAAGTTGTCATACATCAAAAAGTAGTTACCCATAGGGCACTTTAAAATCATTTTCATTTGATCTTATTTTAATCACGTATGATTTGGCCTGAGAAAGGGGTTGGAACATATCTGGGATAGCTACCAATTTTATTATATTTTGTTTTTTTTTTCGTTTTGCGAGGTTATTAAAAAAAGACTTTGCACATCGATAGAACACGTCATTAAAAACCTATTTTCTTATTTTGCTATTTTAAGCTAGATAGGTATTCAACTTTAAAATTATTGGTAAGTGCCAGAATGGTAAGAAAGACTTTATCTATCTCTTGCATCTGACTGACTAATTGGTGATATATCAACGCACAGCCTAAACCGTTGGGTCTAGAGACTTGAAATGCACATAGATAACTTATACAGTGTAGGCATCCACTAAGAAAGGGTTTTGCAAAATTCAATCCCTAAGGGGATGAAATAAACGTGCGCGAGCGAAGCTGCGGGTAAAAAGTAGTACTTCATATTTAAGTAACGATAGAGACTGTTGATCTATATTCTCTATGAGTGGACGTCGCCATTTTGGTTCCAATTGCAAAATGTGAAATAAAACGATAAATTGTAACCAAAAGCCATTTGACGCTGTCGGATATTCAAAGATTGTCTTAGATGGTAGCCCCGTGGATTTTAACATAATTCTGTAATAATTATTCTAAAAAGTATTATTGACTATGACATTTTGTTAAAAAAGCTAGTTTTTGATATAAGTACATAAAGCCTTCCTCCGTAGTCTAAATCATTTAATCTTCCTGATTTCCTATCTACTGCAACACTATCCCAAAATAAAAAAAATGGATTACCTAGTTCTTTTCATAAATGATAATAATACATTGTCTTTTAGTTGATATTTTTTTTAAATTTGTATAAGAGGATAAGCTCATCGCCAAAAACAAATTATGAGTATGATATGTCGGAATCATTATCCTGATTTATTTCAGAGTCCTACTGGAGTTAAAACGTGGAAATATTACAACTCAGGACTCGAAATTTACAATATTCTTTAATGCAGTTCTCTAATTTGTTTACAATATATAATAATAAATAAATAAAATAATAATAATCTCACGCTTTATATCCCCGAGGTGGTAGGCAGAGATATTCCATTTCTGGAAATATCTATATATATATATATATTCGACCCCTAAACGTGACAGATGGTGAGACCATCGCCAGACCGGGTCTGTTTACACATGTCTCAGAATTAATTCTGGGAACTGCGGGTTTCGTCACATGTAAGTACGTAAGTTTTAATAAACTCATTGGTACATTCCAGGATTCGAAACCAAGCCCCACTGATTATCATCATGTGAAGCAGGCTCTTTTACCGTAAAGCTGTCACTGCCCACAATATATAATTTAGACTGATAGGTAAGTAGATACAGTTTCTAGACGCACACGCTGTGGTTCAGGTAGGTAACACTCCACTGTTTTTGTGACGTCATTCAATGTTTGCTCCCTGATCTTCCTGACATCTCTGACATATATACCACTTACCCTTTATGGCCGCGGGGGTTGCCATAGAAATTTAATTTCTTTTAGTACCCACTTATACAACAACCGGGAATAGGACTGAGTATAAATTTTACCATCCATTGAAGTATAATAACTCGGTTTGGAGATTACCATTTCTCGCTTTGGCCACTAAAAATTCTTCTGTTATAGTGTTCACGCTTCAATATCAGTTTTTGTTGAATCTCTGGCTGAAGCACCCTAATGTAATTTTATGACCATAAACTCACGAATCGCTGTGAGCTCCATAACTTAAGACTAGCTGCAACACAAGAGTGCTCGTGATTAGACTATTGAATTTTCTAAGTGTATTTGCAATTGAATATTTCCTTTCTTTGAATATATTTTCTATAGAAAATAAATGATTTTCACTTTTTGACGCGATTTAACCCGTACATAAAAAAAAATATAATTATAATAATCTCACGCCTTTCATCCCCGAGGGGGTAGGCAGAGGCATTCCATTACTGGATATACCCACATTTCACGAGATATATTGGGCCCCTAAACGTGATAGGTGGTGAGCCCATCGCCGGACCGGGTCTATTTACACATGTCTCAGAATTAATTCTGAGACCTGCGGGTTTCCTCACGATGTTTTTCCTTCACCGTCGAGCTAGTGATAAATATGTACGTAAGTTTTTGAAAAACTCATTGGTACATGACAGGATTTGAACCCGAGCCTCACTGATTTTCGACCGGCTCTTTAACCGTCCGGGCTATCACTGCTCGTATAAGTACAATAAAAAGAAAAAAAAACTGTAGCCTAGCTTTAGAGGGACACCTGCATCCATCAGCAGCCATTGCGCACATTTTTGTCGGAACGTCTGAAGCGACAGTAAAGTTGCATACCCTGTCTGCTCTCTCTTGGTACTATCCGTCCGACTTATCTAAATACATACTTACATACAAATGTCAATCATTTAAGTACCTAGGACGCCTATAAAACATTATTGGTTGTAGATAAGTAGTCCAGTAATTTTTACAACGGCAAACCTAAGTTGTACGTATAGTTGTTTTTAATCACTATCACTACATAGTAAAAAACAAAGTCGCTTTCTCTGTCCCTATATCCCTATATCCCTATGTCCCTATGTATGCTTAAATATTTAAAACTACGCAACAGATTTTGATGTGTTTTTTTTAATAGATGGAGTGATGCAAGTGGAAGGTTTTAATATTAGCATTGCACCCGTGCGAAGCCGGGGTGGGTCGCTAGTAGTATTATAAAGCGTCAGTGGAATTAGACTGTTATTAGACTATCCAGTTGACTGTTCAGTTCTAAGTGTAATTCTTATTACCTACAGACTAAAATACATTTTCATTTCATTTTCATTTGAATTATTATAAGTATTTAGGGTAAACTAAAACCATATCTGCCAGTGTGACATTATCAGAAATATTACTATGGAAATTTGACGGAAATCCCAAAGAATATAAAATAGGTATATTTATTACGGTCTAAATTTTATAACTCCAAAGGAGGTGTAAAGGAGTACTGGCAGAAAATATCTCCCCTGTAAATCCCGAGTAAAATCTTTAATAAAATATTGAAACCGGATATCCGGCCATTACTGTTCATCCGGTACTTTGCAGAAACTTTTAAAGTGGGAAACGTTTTAAGGCAAAAGTCGTTGCTTCCATTGTTTAAGCTGCGGCTTCAATCCAAATGGCTTGCAGCTGACAATACCTTTACTTAACACCAATCTCTACTTTTCTAGTATTATTGGGTTTTATCTATGAAATTGCCGCTTGGTAAGGAGAATTTTAAGAAAACAGAATGTTTATCCCAACTATGTATATATAAATATAATCTCACGCCTTTATCCCCGAGGGGGTAGGCAGAGGTAGTCCATTACTGGATATACCCACATTTCACGAGATATATTGGATTCCTAAACGTGATAGGTGGTGAGCCCATCACCGGACCGGGTCTGTTTACACATGTCTCAGAATTAATTCTGAGACCTGCGGGCTTCCTCACGATGTTTTCCTTCACCGTCGAGCTAGTGATAAATATAAGTAAAAAGTAAGTTTTTGAAAAACTCATGGGTACCTACATGCCTGGATTTGAACCCGAGCTTCACTGATTTTCGGTCGGCTCTTTAACCGTTCGGGCTATCACTAGCTCAACTTTTAAAAAAAATTCGTTGTGATAACATCCAAATCCAGTAGATAAAATTTTATTTTTACGTCAGAAAAAATAATTTAGTTTAATCAGCAAACATTCGTTATTCAACTTTGAGTATTAAACCAACCGGAGACGCCACTGACAGGCGTTCTCCTCTGCCAAAAAAAAGTGTCGGTCACCGCGCACACCTGTTAAATACAACTAGTTTTATTGAGTTCATGGAGTGCTTGGATTGGTGAATGTATTTGTGTGCATCTAGTTCAAGCTAGCGTTTAATTGTTTTGTCAAAAAATGCGTTTGTTTTAACATTATTTGTGTTTGTTTCCTCGTCCCCCCCGCAGAAATTGGCAGACTTTTTTGCAAAGGAACTAGTGCGCGTGACGTCTCCTGTTGGTTTAATACTCAAAGTTATTCAACCAAAGAAAAGCTTTTGATATACGCATCGAATCGACAACACATGAAACCTTATTGCGACTTCAGTCGGTCCTGGCGTCAAAGCAGAGATCTGTTACTGAAATTTCCACACTACAGACTTTTACAGCTTCTCATTTACTGTGCAGGCTGTAAGGCTATGGAATGGTCTCCCCCTGTCCATAAGGAGTGCTGAATCACTGCCAATTTTCAAAAACAGACTAAAAATCCATTACCTTGGCTTGGAATCCTCCTTATAATAAATCAAATAATGTATGTATTTAATGTATGTATTATGTAATAATGTATTATGTATGTACTATATTCATGTTATTATAATATGCTATGGTATCTATATATATATATATATATATATATATATATATATATATATATATATATATATATATATATATATATATATTTATTTATTTACTTTATGTATGTATTGTGTTTTTATTTTATTTTTTTATATATTTATAGGAAACGGTTTATGTATTTAAGTACCTTAATCCATTGTTAACTTTAGTGCACCACCTACCTTCATCTGTTTATCTCAGTTACATCCATCCTAAGGTTGTCTGGAAGAAATCGCTTTCAGCGATAAGACCGCCCCTTGTACTTTTCTGTATCACTATGTCACTTGTTGCATATTTTTATTGGTGTACAATAAAGAGTTGTTACTTACTTACTTACTTACTTATTTTCTAGCTTATTTATCAAGCATTAATCTTATACATAATTATGTAGGTATATTATTGTGCTTGAATAATTTTACCATTATACTATAGCACACGAATGTTAAAGCTATTTCAAAATCAAAAGTCAAATTTAGAATTAAATGATAATCCTCAGGTGTATAGCGAAATTTCGAGTTGGAAAAAAAAACATTATATCTGAAAGTAACTCTCTAATTTATTACGAACTAGCAGCACCCCGCGGTTTCACCCGCGTAGTTCCCGTTCCCGTGGGAATACGGGGATAAAATAAAGCCTATGTGTTATTCTGGTGTATAAGCTATATAACTGTAAAGTTTCATCAAAATCCGTTAGGTAGTTTTTGCGTGAAAGAGGAACAAACATCCATCCAGACATCCATACATCCAGACATCCATCCAAACAAACTTTCGCGTTTATAATATTAGTAGGATTAGAAATTTGGCACATTTTTATTATCTTTTACCGGTTTTACAATGCGGTTGCTTTTGATAAGTATTTATAAGCAACTAGCTGATGCCCGCGACTTCGTCTGCGTGGAATTTGTTATTCCTTTGCGTTTAGATAATATACCAAGAAGGATAATCTACTCTATCTATCTATCTACACTAATATTATACAGAGGAAAGATTTGTATTTTTGTATGTTAATCATCACTATCACTACATAGTATAAAACAAAGTCGCTTTCTCTGTCCCTATATCCCTATGTCCCTATGTATGCTTAAATTTTTAAAATTACGCAACGGATTTAATGCGGTTTTTTATAATAGATAGAGTGATTGAAGAGGAAGGTTTTAGTATAAGCATTGCACCCGTGCGAAGTCGGGGCGGGTCGCTAGTAACGAATAAACTCAAAAACTACTGGACCGATTTCAAAAATTCTTTCACTTTTAAAATGATAAATTATCCCTGAGTAACATAGGCTATATTTATGACGAAAAATAATTAGGGATCCTTACTACAACTTGACTGTACATGCCGTGATTGGAACCCGAGCCTCACGAATGAGAAGCTCGCTCTTTAGCCACTGGGCTATCATTGCTATTTATATTTTTGTTATTAAAAACACCTTTTATACAACGCGTCACAGAATAAGCGCAATTCCTCATATACGTACCCCGATTAGTACACTAACATAAAAAATGGTGATGCATTCGTACTTTAGTTTTGTCTTACCATATTGCTTAAAATAAGAGCGATAACAGTACAGTTTCCATAGGTAGTCCTAAATTTAGATATGCAATTTCATTTTTCGGAAAAACATTACACATATTAAAAATAGTTGAAATCAATACTAATTTCAGGAATTGCGCTTATTCTCTGACGTGTTGTAAAGCCTAGGACACTCTGGATTATGATTTTTGAATTAGTTCTTCATATCAATGGCTATGCATGTGCTCATAATATCAAACAAATTTCCTCAAGGAACCCATAGTGAATTCTCAAAAAAAGAAGTGGACTTTGTATGGAGACTATTGGAGAATATTTGTGCCAAGTTTCAAGTTGAAAATAAGGAAATACGTGTCTTGTTGTTTGTTTTGAGGAGTATTTCTACAAAGTTTTGAATTGATACATCCTAAAATGAAGGTTTCCCATACATACCAAACTCAACCCCCTACTTTCACCATTTTAGGGGACGATTTTCGAAAAATCCAAAAACACGTGTGTCATTTGTTTCTATGTGTATTTGTGATAAGTTTCACGTTGATAGACGTAAAAAACAACACGTCTCCATACAAACTAAAACCCCCGTTTCACCCCCTTAAGGGGAGTTGTTTGGAAAATCCAGAAATACGTATATTGTTGTTTGTTTTGATGAGTATTTCTACAAAGTTTTGAATTGATACCCCCAAAACTGAAGGATTTCCATACATACAAACTCAACCCCTACTTTCACGCCTTTAGGGGACGATTTTAGAAAAATCCTAAAACACGTATCTCATTATTTATTTCTAAGAGTATTTGTGCCAAGTTTCAAGTTGATATACGTAAAAGACAACACGTCTCCATACAAACTCCATCCCCCTCTTTCACCCCCTTATGGGGTGTTTTTTTAAAAATTAAAAAATACATTTCTTGTTGTATGTTTCATAGAGTATTTTTACAAAGTTTTGAATTGATACAACCAAAACTGAAGGTTTTCCATACAAACGTTCAACCCCCTTTTCACCCCCTTAAGGGTTGAATTTCGAAAAATCCTTTCTTAGTGCTAGCCTACGTCTTCAAAACAATAGCTGTAAAAAAATACAGCTTTCTAGGTCTAAGGGTTTAGGCTGGGCGTTGATGAGTCAGTCAGTCAGGACTTCTCTCTTTATATATATAGATAAACCCCACTGCCAGAAAGTTCTGCTTTTTCGTAACAATCTTGGACCATTTAACACGGTATCTGGCAAGAGCACATTGTCTACGACAATAAAATGGCAACACAGTAGTGTGTTCTGTGGTCCCGCTCCCACGAAGAAGGGTAGATTTGTATCGCATATTGTACCCAAGCTAAAAGAAACATAAAGTGTCTACAGTCCATTACGAGAGTTTTATTCCATCCCCCAACATATGGTCCTTCGAGCCGGATATTTCATTTAAACTTGGATACAATATGCGATACACACTTAACCCTTCTTCCTGAGAGCGGAACCACAGAACACACTACTGTGTTGCCATTTTATTGTCGTGGACACAGCTTTTCCCTCGACCGAAGTACAGGAACAATCGGTTTGTGTCAGTTTGCTTGTGTGTGTTACAGCTTTAGATCTAGTGCGAGCTCATAGTATTGCGTGAGAGTAATTAATTTCGACCGGTCAGCTTCTTCTAGCTGAACCGTTAGATATACAATAAGTAACAGAATAAGCGCAATTTTCGAAATTAATTTGTTCAGTATCGAGTACTTAATCGATTTCAGCTATTTTTAATATAATTATGTTATTTTTTTTCCAAAAATTAGCATAGCTGAATTTAGTGCTACCTATAGAAATCCTACTGTTATTGCTCTTTATTTAAGAAAATTGGTTAGACACAACTGAAGTACGAAGGCATCATATTTTTTTATATTAATATACTAATTGGGGTGTATAAGGAATTGCGCTTATTCTGTTACGCGTTGTATAGACCGTTTTATTGTGTAGCTACGCCTTACTCGAAGTTAGGGTCGTGTTTCAGAAACCTTACATCATCATTGCATCGGATAACACATTATTCCCTAAATTTTATTATGAAGTAAAGTTTGCGTTAGCAAGTACCTAGCAGGCAAAGCTTCATTTTACCTTACTTTGGAAATTAGAAGAAGATATCCAAGTTAAGCTATTCGGGATTATGATTGTAAAGTCCTTTAAAGCAGGAAAGCTAATAATACGTATTTTATCAATGCGGATGTCTGTTTGGGTCATGCATAATACAGAGAAATATACGACTATACTTAAAGCTTTTCTTCTTATATCCATTGAAAACATTTTGAATTCTTTAAGTGCATGTTCATTCGTGGTTGGGAAGATTCAATTTAAATCGGATTGTTTTAAAACCACAATGTTATTTTAATGCAGGTTTAGTAATCACTACATATAGTATGAAACAAAGTCGCTTTCTCTGTCCCTATGTCTCTTTGTATGCTTAAATCTTTAAAACTACGCAACGGATTTTGATGCGGTTTTTTTAATAGATAGAGTCATTCAAGAGGAAGGTTTTAGTATTAGCATTGCACCCGTGCGAAGTCGGGGCGGGTCGCTAGTAACTTATAATACCACAAATAGAAGCAACACGCGCGTTCACTCTCGTCGCCTTTCAACGGTTTTCCGCTTTAGTTTATCCAGATAGCCCTATCAACAGCTTTGATGGTTCGAATGTGGCAGTCCTATTTGATGTTATCGTATTTGAGAAATCGATATTGTTGTAATAACAGGTACTGAATAAGGTGCATGATCTTCAAGGTCAAATCAAAGTCAAAAGTGATTATTCAATGTAGCGGCTTATAAGTCCTCTTATTGAAAGTCATTGCTACTCCACCGCTTCGGTATGTATAGTAGAGGAGAAGAAGCGGGGCAAGAAACTCCTCAACAGATTATACTTTTAAACAATCAATATACCTAATACAAAGTACAAGTTACATGGTTTTAGTGCTTTGCTGAGCCGGAGAAAATTTACACCAAACATCATTGTCATTGAAATATTCATGTAACTTATAATATGCCATTTTACATAAAACCATTTTAATGTGAGTTTTGAAAATTTTTTTGGCAAATCAAGAACAACTTTAGGTATGTTGTTGTAAAACGTACACACAAACCCATAAAGGAATTATTAATTTTACATAATCTGTAATGTGGTTGCTCTAATTTATTTTTATTTCTAAGATTGCAATTGTGCCTGTCACAGTTTTCTGTAAAGATAGATGTATTTTTCCGTACGTACCTACATAATATTTTCATAAATATACTGGCATGGCATTGTTAAAATATTTATTTCTTTAAAAGAACGGTTCGTTTCTCAAATATAGGAACCGGGCATTAGGGAATAACGAAATCTCAATTTGTAAATGGCCACTTATCAGTACCTACAGCTTTCAAGGTTGCTACTACAGCTCTATAAGAAGTAATGTTAGTTATTCTTACGATTACAACTCAGTAGTCACGGAAAATACTCCAAAGCTTCCCAAATCTCATTCCAAACTCGCTATAACCTGAAGACTTAGTACCGCAACAGAATTCCCACGTAGGAGGTGAGGTGACAAGACAAGAATAATAATAACATCTGCAAGTGAAATCTTTTGTGGTAACCTCGGTAGCAATTCACAATGAGATTTCCTAGTATATTCGCTAAGAAAATTAGGTTATATTTCGTGTGCAGAAATGTGACGTTATTGGCCGAATGTATTCTATTTAAGGAAGTTCAATGTTATTCTCGTCCCTGATAAAAATGAATGGAGTTTCCCTGTACATTTTTCGACGGATGTGTTGATGTTTTGGTATTTCAGTTTCGCTAAATAATAAAAAGTTTCCTTGACGATTTGTGATGTGGACGAATAAATATTATTTTATGCTCCGTCTTGTGGGGTTCCTCAATATGTTTTCGTTCACCGTATGGTGTTAAGTTTATTGCTAAATAAACAATAAGTTTTATAATCCGTAAATATACAATATGTAATAGAATAATCGAAATTCTTGAAATAAGTTCGTTCACTATTGACTACGATTTTTTTCCAAAAATTATTAGCATACCAGAATTTAATGAATCGTCTGTTATTGGTCTTTATTTAAGAAAATTGATTAGACACAAGGAAAAGACGAAGGCATCATATTTTTTTGAGGTGGGTAGAAGTTTTCCATTCCTGGAAATACTATTTTTTTATGTTCGATTACACGCCGGCCTCCGAGGAAGGTAAAATAAACTTTATTTTTTGTCCATATTGTCTAAAAATATTATTTTACTCATAGATCAATGCTAATTTTAGTTCCAACGGTGCTGTTAATACAATAATAATTTGTCGTAGATAGAATTTAGATGAAGAATATGTTTTCGCCACTAAGGCCTGTCACTGGTAATAATAGATAGTAGGTACACAATTTATCCTGTTAGTTACGTGGAATCTCCCAAGAGGAAATAATATGGGTCATCATATCGAATGGAACGGAACCATGATCTATAGTTATTATACTCGTACTTTAATAAATGGTGTGGTGAAAGAAAATTGATAGTAAACAATATAGAGAACGTGATGTTACTAAATTATTCATCATCATCATAAACCCGTATGAGCCCACTGCTGAGCTAAGAGTCTTTCCTCACACATGAGGAAGTATGGGCTTTAATCTCCCACGAGAGCCCACCGCGTATTAGGAGATGGTATTAAGCTAGTGGCCACTTAACAGTCACAATTTTTCAATCTACCCAAGGGTACTGACATGCCTTAACGACTTCCATTGTGCGTCAACACAACGACAACCGGGACCAACAATTTAACGTACCTTTCGAAACACGGTAGCGCTCGTGATATAAATTATTACCTAGGTAATAATATTATGAGACAATTTACACACGGACCTTTAGTTGACGAGACAGTAGAGAACAACTGGTAAAAATACATAATTACTCGAAACATCGGCGTCCCGCGGCAATCAATGACAATAAATAATCGTATTGTGTTTGCTTTTCCAATGGGATAAATATACACTCAGACACAAAATCCGGATTAATGTTCATGTCCATAAATATTTACTCCTAGCGAAAATTAAAGCTCCGTTTTATTTAAAAGGTAAGGTTAAAAGAAAATACTCTATTGCTTCTTATCTTACTTCCCTACAATAGTATCATTATTGTTCCTTCTGTTTGTCTGTTACTTTCAATAGACGGATGTTGATTAAACTTTGCAGGACTATTCTGTAAAAACATATAGTCCCTATGAAACTTGGTATCGCAAAAACAGCCAGTAATGTGCTAAACCATCAGAGTGACACAGCAAATTTTCTAGGACATTTCGTTTGGTGATTGAAGGTTGTGTGCGATGTACTCTTTACGGTCTATTTAACCTGAACAGGGTCTCGTGGCTACACAATTAGTGTACACGACAGAGTAACTCATCCACTTAAGACGTAAAGGGGAACGATAAAGTGCTAGGTAATGTGTTTATAAGGGCGTACCACAGGGAGCGCTATTAGGTCCTATTGTAGTTTTCGATATTCTGTGTAAAAATTGTAATTAATAATCCTTTAGCCCTTTTTTTATCTTTAAAAATTCTACTGTCACATTTTAAGATAAATTATCCGTCCATTGTTAATGATTTGATCATTATAATGTGTAAGAAATTTAAGTGAAAATGTATATTGACTGTAATTTTATGATAGTGTTAGGTAATGTTTAATTTCAGCATGGCTTTGTGTACCAGTTTGCTGACGACACCTGTCTGTTAATAGCACATAAAAGTATAGATACAGCTCAGAATATGTTGCAGAGTGACTTTGGTCTTTTGTGTAAATGGGCTCACGATGTCGGTTTATCTATAAACTACGAAAAAACAAAACTTATGCACATTCACTCGCCTTATTTAAAAATAAATTGCACTCCTCGAATCGTGGCAATCACAGATGCATGCACCTGCGGCAACCTACATGTTATTGTAAACAACTTGATATTGTCCCTCAACACACAGTCATATCTTGGCCTAAAAATAGATCAGAAATTTAATTGGGGCCCTCATATTGACCAAGTCTGTAATAAATTAAGAGCCATTCTGGCAAAACTAAGTATTCTTAAACTTAAAATGCCATATAGAACTTTATATATGTCACTAGCCGACTCTATAATAAATTATGGTATATCCAGCTACGGGAGAACTTATAAATCTTATCTAAAAAATATATATAATATACAAATTAGAATATTAAAAACTATAGTTCCACTAAAAGTAAAGTTTCAGTACAAAGATAATTATGACAAATTGTTTGATTATTGCAAAGTAATGAACGTTTATGACAAGTTAAAGCTTGAAATTGTTTCTCAGTTTAAATCTAACATTGTAAAATTAAGCAAAAAAAGAGACCCGATAATCTACGCAATGTCTCCAATGTTGCTCCCTTTTGTATCCCTAAATATAATAATGAATATGGAAAAAGAGTCTGGATTTGCACCCTGCCCCTTGTGTTGAATAATCTACTTATAGAACTAATTGACAAAATTGAAACCAACCCTAAATATGCAAAAAACCATACGAAACGTTACCTTAATAGCGAGAGGGGGTTGCCAATTCAGACACTTTGCAACAGTAATAATAATGTAGGTAATAAAATATGCAGCTAATGTGTATGTATACTGTATAGTGCTGTGAGTTGTACGACGCCATAGGTGCACATAATCCTACTTTCTTGGATTTAGCGCCTTTGTTTTTGTCATCGTGTGTTCTCTATTCTTGAAATAAACTGATTACATTTTTTTTATGTTCATGTTTTAATAAATAAATAAACAACACACCATTTAGAGATTTAACTATCGAGACGAAGACGTTATAATTAAATGATCAAACGAATTTATCTCGAGAGGTTCGATCCCAATTATCCCGACTTCTTTGGAGGTAGGTAACCGTCAGTTGGTCATGCACAACTCTCTATCAGTGTTAAGACGAATTTACATTACGAAACTAGTGGCATCAAAGTTGTGTTACAAAATTAACTTCACGTGTAAACATCATATTCATATTTATTTATTGCCAGTCACGTATTAACATTAAAATACCTAGGAATGTGAATCCTACTAATATTATAAACGCGAAAGTTTGTTTGGATGGATGTCTGGATGTATGGATGGATGTTTGTTCCTCTTTCACGCAAAAACTACTGAACGGATTTTGATGAAACTTTGCAGTTATATAGCTTACACATCAGAATAACACATAGGCTATATTTTATCCCCGTAATCCCACGGGAACGGGAACTACGCGGGTGAAACCGCGGGGCGCTGCTAGTAGAAAAATAAAATAAGAAAAATATATTACATAAAAAAATCTTAATTTCTGCACTAGAAGGCGGGTTAGGATTATTCTAATTTATCATTAAAGAAGTAGTCTGTGCTACAACAGGTTTTATTGATGGGTAGTTCTTTTTTTTTAATATACATTTATTTACAAAGAAAATATACATTGATTTACAATAATTACAGATAAAAAATGACCTCCAAAGAGGAACCATGTGGGACAGTGCCCAGAAGACTGGCAGCATTCCCTCTCTGGATAGCTAGGCTGATCCTTTGACAGAGATAGCTGCCAGCCCTCTGGTCACCTGAAGCCTCGACCAAACGCACTGACAGCTCTTTGAGGAGCTGCCGGGCCCCGGACCCCACGGTCCCATGGTCTCCACCCCAAACGGCACAAATATGTAGCCCTCATTGAGGTCGGCATATTTGCGCCGCTTCAGGGTGTATTCCCGTTGTCCCCATTGACGATATCCCCATTGAGTGGGGACAACGGGAATTGAATAAAATTATTAAAAATACTTCCCGCTGTCCCCACTATCTGTCCCCACTATCTGTCCCCATTGAAATAATGAAACAAAATTATTAAAAATACTTCCCGTTGTCCCCATTGATTTTTTTTCTCTCTCCTTTTATTTAATGCAACCAGTCCTTAGACATTCAGCAATATTTTGATGAGAATAATAGTATTGCAAGAAATGGGAACAGTGTTCCACCCTTATACATTTTTATCTGTTCTCAGATTAGATCTTGAGGGGTCTTTTTAATCTTTTGAATGTTTGAGAGTTACTCATTAGTTCCTTTGCCATTGGATATTCAGGCGTTCAGCGGCCGCAGCCGCCGCGCCAGCGCCCACAGAGGTGGCATCGATGTGGGATGGGGCCAATGTGTCGGCACATGTGGCATCCCACACCAGCGACCTGCCATGTCCCCATGGCCCGACAGTCATACCATCAGGCCTCCCGCCACCTATCCGCGTGATGCCGTTAGGCTCAAGAATAGCTGGGATACCAGCAGTGGTGAGAGCCCTGCGGATGATGTCGTTGAGGCATGCATGGCGCGACAGGCGGCCGGCGCTACGTGCGCAAGAGAGGCCGTGGTGTCCGAGTCGATCGACAGGCTCCCCACACTGGCATCTATGGGGGTGGTTTGCCCTGACGCCCAATCGAAGACAGACAGCGAGGGAAAGTGTCTGTCTATCCAATAGAGTACCAACGGTAGCAGAAGGCAATGCCCGTTCTTAGGTAGTTCTTATATATTATTTTGTTTATGATTTTTTTGTATTTATTTTCATTTTTTAATTTTCAAAATTTTTCAAATACTTACATAAAGTTTAATAATGCATGCATTAAATTCATGACACTGAAGTAGTTTCCTGACATGCGCAATTTTTGATGAAACTAATGCTATGCCACTAATTTCATGTCTAAGCGTGACCTGAAACTAGTGTCGCGAAAGCATCTGTACGACAACATTAAGCGCGGCAAAATAAAGTTTAGATATTGACGGAGCCATTAACTTAGCGATATTGATGATTTCAATACACTAATGTCACGAAAGTGTTTTGACGGGTACTGAAACTAGTTGCATCATTCATAACACTAGTCAATTGGTAACATAGCTGAGGTCGATATTCACGATAAGTATATAAAACACTTGGAACAATATATCGTAGTTCATGGTAGGTTGTGGAATTTGACCTAAGCAAACCCATTAACGTGCCCTTTCCATTTAAAACAAAGAAACAAATGCCGATACAAAGTGCTTCCTATTTGTCAAAGACCCTTTAGTGTAGGGTTCCCTTAAAGTGAATCTAAAACTTCTATTTAACAGTCCAGACATATTTGTCACACGCCGTTTGCTTTCCGAGAACGGACTTTTTCAATACCCCAAGCTAACTTCTTGCCACATGAATATATACTTAAAATATGTTTTTGTATGTCAAAAATAAAAATACAAATCCAAGTTTGTCTGGAAGGAGATTAGTAACAGCGAAAATACTGCCCATTTTATTTTATTTTTGTATTACAATAACTTTATTTATGTACTAGAGTCTAGAGACCAAATGTAGGGAAATACGTAATCCCGTTTATACTGTTTACCCAAAAAATCCGCTTGTTCTTCGTACATAACTGAGTCCTAAATGTTTTAAATTGCGGTCGAAATAGTGACAAGTTCTCTAATACGAATAGTAGTACCTACCCATCGCGTAGATTTAATTTTATTTACCATGTCAAAATAACTGTGAAGTTAGGAAGGTTTTCCATGTGTACATTTTCTTGGTAAATGAGGTAACATAAATAAATAAAAATCTGAGTAGAACCTAAAAATCCTGTTATGTCCTGACATGTCTCTCACTGACAAGCCCTGGTTACCCTACATTTGAGGAGTCCCAAATCTTGTACCGGCGTAAATATTATTTCGGTGTTGCCAGGAAAAGTTCAAGGGTATCCTGACCCTTGTTACAAAAGTAAATAAGTTCAAAAAATTTTGTTTTAACAGCATTGGGCTCTCAAATTTTCTTTTTGAAATAACAAAGTTTCGGCTTTTTTTAGACTATTGAATAATAATATAATACACTTGGGCTTAAAATCTAAATATTTTATGAGTCAAGTTCATCTGGTCGATATAAGTAGATACGCCTAAATCTTCCTCTACTTTTAACAATTAGGTGTAGGTATACCAATATAATAATTGCTATTCAGCATGCGTATCAACCGACTGACGGGCCCATAGTGATCCTGCCTTCTGACTCTGAGGTCACGGGTTTGATTCCCTCTAGGGGCAAACATTCCTGTGGATGAACATGTCTGTTCCCTTCGTGTCTGGGTGTTTAATATAATATATTGTCCCAAAATTTAATATTATTATTGCTTTTGCTTTAACCTTCGTTTAGTGTTGGTGTACTTATATTAAAGACGAGCGTTTCCGTTCCCTTGGAAATACGGGAATAAAATATACCCTATGTGACTCAGGAATATTGTAGCTTTCCAATAATAATAATAATAATAATCTTTATTTCTTCATACAGATTTTACAATATTACCATATAATTGTAGCATATAGTTGTACAGCTTAAATAGGTACTTGGTAACTCCTGTCTCCCAAACTAGGAGGAAATCCTGTGTCTTGGGATACAGTGGTTCGACCATGGCAAGTTTTAGAAGCAAAGACGAATTATAGGTAAGTATAAGGTAATTTAGGGCTTAGTTTTTTTTTTTTTTTTTATTACATCATAGTTGGGTATGTGTATGCGCAAGGGTGTGTTCGTGTATGTGTGAGGGTGTTCGTGTATGTGTGAGGGTGTGTTTTGTAGTGTAGATGTGGGGTGTGTATGTATGAGGGTGAGAGAAGTGTATGTATGTATGAGGGTGAGTTGCGAGATTGTTTGTTTGTAGTGCTGTACAGAAAGAACTATGTATGTTATATTATATTATGTAATGGATTTTATTAAGTTTTCAGTATTTTCGTAGTCGAGTGTTAGTAGCCAGTTCGTTATTTTAATTTTGACTTCATGTCTATTTAAGTCTGCTATGTCGAGAATCTTATTTACTTGTTGATATATATAGTTACTTAGAACGTAGTATTGATGTTTTGCGAAGGTAGTCTTGTGTTTTATTCCAGGAGGCCCTTTTCTGCGTTTATTAGGATCTGAGGGTGGAACATTTCGATGTTTCCTAAGAATTGAAGCAAGTACATAGAGCTGTCTAACTGTAAGTACTTTTGTATCCTGATATAGTTGTTTAGTAGAATATCTATAGGGTTTTTTATTTGATACCTTTAAGACTGCTCTCTGTGCTCTTTCCAATTTAATTAGGTTCGATTTACTAGCTCCGCCCCACACCGTAATACAATATCTGATAATAGACTGGCATAAGGCCAGATATGTTAAATTAAGGATTTCCGGATTGGCAGAATTCCGTAAAGATTTAAAAACATATATCAGACGCGTGACTCTAATTGACATTAACTCAAGTTGTTTATCCCAGCATAGTCTACTATCAATTTGTACGCCGAGGTATTTCAAACAATCCACCTTATTTAGCACTTGACATGAGCAGCTCTGATCTGGGTCAGAACAACAGTGGGCTTTTATCATGAAATTGGATGGAGGCTTTGTATTCCTGCGAATAGAGAATGGAATATAGTGTGTTTTTCCTAAGTTAAGTGTAAGTAGATTTGTAGTAAGCCATTCCATCACCATCTCTAGTGCCACTTCAGCGTGGGTTTTCACTTGCTCCCAACATTGACCCCGTACCAGTATTGCAGTATCATCTGCATACGCAAATATTTCACAATGTGGAAGTTGTAATGTGCATAAGTCATTGACATAAATCTGAAACAGTGTGGGACCTAGTATGCTGCCCTGTGGTATGCCATAACGAACTCTTTCCTCATTGCTATGAAATGTATCAATTTTAACCTGTATCCGCCTGTTCTTAAGGTACTCAACAAAAATACCAAGCGCGATCCCTCGTATACCTATACGTTCCATCTTCGTTATTAATATGGGGACAGAGACCGTGTCGAAGGCTTTAGATAAATCTAGATAGAATAGTGAAAGAATTTTTAAAACCGGTCCAGTAGTACAGTAGATACATACATACAGCTCGACCCTTCTTCCCACAGGGGTAAACAGAGACGATGGAGCCCCACTTTGCCCGATCTCCGCACACTTCCCTCGCTTCCTTCACATCCATAAGCCTTTTCATGCACGCTCTTTTATTCTTCTCACTCCGGACCCCAGCTTTTTGAAGGACGTCACTACTGTAGTCCAGTTGTACAGTAGTTTTTGAGTTTATTCAATACATACAAAAATACAACAAATCTTTCCTTTTTATAATATTAGTGTAGAATTGTAGATGTAGATATATACTAATCGCACACTACACCGTGCGGAGGCGGCGAAGCGGAATTTGTAGCGGTTCGCCGCTCACTGAGGCAGTCACAGCCTCTTTGCGCAGTTTCATTTGCACGTCACCGACGCGATTTCGGTGACGTTATATTATTTTCATTATTAAAAAAAAAATTAACTGTATATTTCAATTCATATTACCTTAAAAACTAACATTCTGAGACTTATTATTAATCTTAAATATTAAAGATTGTATCTTATTATAGCCTCAACACAAATTTACACTTTTATTATACTAAATTACATTAGGGTTTGGGATTGCATCTACCTTCTACTTTCCTTAAAAAGTGATTTTTAAGTAGGTATTTAATTTGTCTGGAGTTTTTCCCTTCTAGTTTGTTGACTGTGGTAAATTATTTAGAATTTGTGGTAGGATGCACTCCCTATTATTTATATTATTAAGGTACTAACTTTTCCTAGCGATTTCACCCGCTAAAGTCCTCTTACTACTCCTAGAAAAGTAAGTTTTCCACTGGCGAAAGACTTTAAAGAATCGGCCTAGCAGTTTTGGAGCCTGAACATGAGGCCGTGATTATGTTAGATCTCTTAATCTTTCTTTCTATAGATTTTATGCAGAGTTGTGCGGCATTGGAACTGCATAATACTTTGCTGTACACCTTCACCCCATTTATACAACAAATCTTCTTGTAAGATACATTAATATCAACACGTATGTCACTCAAAGCAATCTGTGGAAAGTACTGCGAAAACTACTATGATGGTATTCAGATTTGGCTCGCTCCCAATGCTATTATCACGCCATTGTGATGGCATCACACTATAACGATACCGCTAACATATTGACATAATACATTCCACACACATGATTACGTGGCATCATAAATTATTGAGGCTGAGCTGTTAAGAATGAACTATGACCGATGCGTGGTAGTGTTTGAGAATACTACCAACCTATCTATAGATAATTATAAAGAGGCAAGATTAGATTTTTTGTTTGTATGTTTGTATTGAAAAGGCTCCAAAACTGCTGGACCAATTTTAAAAATTATTTCGCAAAAGACAAGCTACATTATCAGGGACATAGGCTATTGATACAATCGATCATCTATAGATATAAAATAGATATAGATCGGAAGGCACGTTAAACCGCTGGTCCCAGTTATCGTTGCGCTTACGCACATTGGAAGTCGTTAAGCCATGTCAGATGCTCTTGGGTGGCTTGAAAAATTCTGATAGTTAGGTGGCCACTAGCCTAACATCATCTCCCAATCCGCGGTGGGCTCGCGTGGGAGATTATGGCCCATATTTCATCATGTGTGAGGAAAGAGTTCTTAAGAAGAAAGAGCTCTCTTATGGGTTGATGATGATGATGATAGATACTCGTGGGTGTCGTACGAAGAGTCCCACTTAGTCCTGGTGCTTACCGCTTTGTGCTCGTCTCCGAAAATCAAAATCAATTTGCTTTTATTCAAAGTAGGGGTTACAGGCCCTTTTATTGAATGTCGTTGCGACTCTATCGCTTCGGCATGTGTAGTTGAGGAGAAGTAGCGGGACAAAAATCTCTCCAACGCATACCTTTAATCAATATAAATAAAAACTAAATAAATAATCTCACGCCTTTTATCCCCGAGGGGGTAGGCAGAGGTCTTCCATTTCTGGAAACACCCACTTTTGACGAGTATGCCAATATTCAACCCTTAAAAGTAATAGGTAGTGAGCCCATCGCCGGACCGAGTCTGTTACACATGCCTCAGTACTAATTCTGGAACCTGCGGGTTTCCTCACGATGTTTTCCTTAACTGTCAAGCTAGTGATAAATATGTAGGTACGTAAGTTTTTTGAGAAACTTTTAATCAATTCATACTAAATTAAAAATGGTATTCATAATGTGGTGGTCTTTTCGCTGTCCTATTGCGCTGTAAACAAATAAAATAAACAAATATACTTAAAAAATATATAGTAGGACGAAGTATTATACAACAATGCTACTAATTATTCAAAGTTGGGAAACAACAAACCAAAATGAATCGGGGCACATGTTTCTAGGGCATTACACAAATAGCCGGACAGATGATATTTGGGTTAGTAACATGCACAGCTAACGGCAGGAGGATGATAATGTACTAAGAATGTTATCAATTTGAAAACTAGTTCAGTAGTGTTTAGGAGCCTGCCTGAATACCTCTGCCTACCCCCTCGAGGATAAAAGGCGTGAGATTTATGATGATGATGATGAAGTATTCTATTCGTGAAAGTAAATACTTTTAACCGAAGTATTTTACCTGTCATTTACTACAGTGTAGGTATAATTCTGCATAATGTCGGCTGACGACACATGGGACCTTATACTTTTATTCTTGCCTGTGGGAGAGCCATGCTTCGGCACGCTTGGGCTGGCTCGACCGGAGTGCTACCACGGCCTCACAGAAAGCCACCGTAAAGCAATGCTTGCATTGCATTTCCCTCCCCTACTCACTCCTCAAAGGCCGGCAACGCACTTGTGACTCTTGACTTGCAGTTGTCCATGGGCGACGGTAGTCACTTACCATCAGGTGACCCGTCTGGTAGTTTGCCCCCTATATTATAAAAAAAAACTGCTACCTGATCCTAAAATCGTTGTTCGATGAGCCGTCTGCTGCATTCATATTTTTGGTGATTACTCTGATTTTGTGGTAACTTGGGGACAACGAGGCTGGTTACATAGCTACTAATACGTAAATTAAGATTATAAAGTAAGCTTTATGTAATTGTTTGCTGTCCTAAATAAATAACGTCGGTGGCAAGCTACCTTTTTTTGAGACAAGACGAGACGTCACCCACACAGTACGAGTAGCACCTCCACTACACAAACGCGTCTAACTACAGCTCATTTATTGAAATGTATTATCGTACAGGTGGCGCTTTATGTCATTTATTAACATAGGCACATAGACCTGAAAACATGACCCTGCTTCTGGCACAATCGGTACAAAACTTATAAAGATTCTTGTTTTTAAAAATGATAATAGAAACATCTATTATTTCCATTTGTATAGTCGAAATGGCCAGACAGACGGGATCAAAAGTTGAGTTATGGGCCATTTACACAAGGGCAATCCACTAAGACAATCCACTAAGACTGCATACGAAAAAAACGTCAGGACAATGGAATGGATTGTCCTCACGTTTTTTTTGTATGCAGTCTTAGTGGCTTGTCTTAGTGGATTGGCCTCGTATAAATGGCCCATAACGATGTTTTTCGGAGGTCTTCCACGATACGACCACGTTTCTTTTTCGTTTTTATTGACATTGATTCTTTTAAAGCTCTGCTACAGTTTTCCCGTGACTTCGTCCGCATTCTGCGGTTGTAAGTAGCCTTTGACCTTAACCAATGATCTTTAATATGCGAGCTATGTCAAGATCGGTTGAACGGCTTAGCCTTGATAAGCTAGCACACATGCAGGCATTATTAATGATTTTCACGTCCTACTAATATTATAAACGTGAAAGTTTGTATGGATGGATGTATAGATGTATGGATTTGTTCCTCTTTCACGCAAAAACTACAGAACGGATTTTAATGAAACTTGGCAGTTATATAGCTTAAACATCAGAATAACACATAGGCTGTATTTTACTCCCGTATTCGTACGGGAACGGAAACTACGCGGGTGAAACTACTAGTTGATAATATTACAAGAGATCCGCTCCAGCTGCAGCTTGCCTCGGATGCAATAAGCCGTATCATAATTCGTTGTGCTGTTTAAAAGAACTAAGCGCACGAATAGACAGACGCGTGTTTTATACTATTGGATAAAGAGTACCTAAAAGTAAACTGACAGACCATCGGCGTTGCTCGAACGGATCCCATATTTTTTTCGTTCCCGTGATAATTACGATATAATCTTCGTAGATATCCGCTATGATGTTAAATTCCCATGGGAACGAACAATAACCAGATCCATACTGGATCGCTTCGCTTCAAGGCCTATAACTCACGGTATTAAAACAAAATCTAATTATAAAGTTAACGGGCTCAACAAAAACGCTTCAACTTCGATTCAATGGCGTTGTAAGGCATATTACTGTAATGAGGCGTCGTAATACTTCCAGCTTTTATTCTATTACAAAGACTCTTCAGAAAGAACCATCATTAAAAGTTTTCTGAATAAAAATGTGCCTGTTTAACTTAATTCTCTTATTGTGTTATAAATGGTCTAAATAATTGTTAATTTTAATGTCGTTAAATTTAATGTTTAAAATGATACCTAATAGTCCCATCATCCTTGATTCTAAATGGGATCATAAGTTTAGTAAGGTGCTATTTCTGTGACGCCCCGAGTGTAGTATAAATCCTCCGAGCGTGAGTCCGATTCGCACTTACATTTATTATCACTCTGAGCCGTCTCACAATGCAAATGTTATTCAAATGCAAACGTCAAACGATTATTATAATACATAAACTTACCACATCTCGGAGCGGCCATGTTTACCAACAAATAGCAACTTCCACCATTTTCAAACTAAGCTGCAGTCTGCGAAGTTTTAATGAAGAAACCCGAGTTAAACAGTACTTCGGTTCAAAGATTTTTATTTCTCAAAGAACAATATACAGTTCACTTAAAGAGAAATACATATTTTCTTAATGCTAAAATTACAGGTCGTTTCCATGATGATATAGAAAGATAAAATATAAAAACTATTAGCTCAGTTCACTTCTGAGTACTTATAAATTGTTTAAGCTTACATTTGTATGCATTTATGTTGTCACATTCTTTAATTTCCGTAGGAAGTTTGTTCAACAGCTGTGTACCTTCAAATTGGATATTTCTCTGACCATAATTGACAGTTCTGGGAATTCAGACTTCAACATTGTGACGTTTTCTTAAATTATTATAGGTAATTAACTTTTTTAATTTTGAATTTTAAGCTACCATGAATCCATTAAGGTTTTTTAATGTATAGACAGGAAATATATGTGTAGATTTGTTGAATGTTATATAATTCAAATACCAAAGAAAGGTATTAATATTGGTTTAAGACACGATTGCCAGAAAAAATGTTCAGAACTCGCTTAAATTATTTTATTTGGCATTTTACAAGTTAGATGAGTATTTAAATGATAATGATGTTTGGTGTAAATATTCTTCAGCATAGTTCAAAAATCATTTGAATTGTAGTTTGAATTATGCGCAGTTGGTAATTGGTACAATTCTCAATTGGTTCAAATTCTCAGTTCGTACAATTCGTGATTCGTGCAATTTTTATTGATTGTTGAAAAGAATAATGTGTTGAGGAATGTTTGCCCTCATTCTTATCAACTATAATAATAATAATAATCATTTATTTCGGATAAACATCCATAGTGTTAGTAATACAAAAATATAACTTATGAGCTAATGTTAGTAGGTAATTAAACACTATTAATTAAAATTCTGGGGACCTTTTATGGAGGTCCATCCATCTCGTTAGCAGGGGAGAGTCCCATCTGCTACCCAGTACCGCCAGTATACAGTTAGGGCTGCCGCGAATGCGAGTAAGTAAGGAGGCACAGCGTTTTCTGATAATTGCTGAGAAACCATCCATTTGTGCCTCAGCAAACATCCCCGACGCACTGCAATGTCGCGGCAGCCCCATCAGCACCCTGAAGGCGTTATTATAATGAACACGCAGGTCGCTGTATGCCCGCTGCGTGAAGTTTACCCACAGACTGCACGTGTAAAAGGACTGGCAATATGCTTTAGTGAACTTTTATAAGCCCCTACATCGAATAAAATCATTTTGATTTGATTTAATGAAATTGCAATAGTGACGGGCATGTTGGAACAGTTGGTAGTTATTTTGCTACAAATTTCTGTTGGCTGGGTGTTTAAGGCTAAGTTCATATGAGCGCGCGGCACCGCGCGGAAATGCTTGCCGCGCGGCGCAAGATCAATCTAAAGTCTATACACTGCATAACGTCTACATGACCGCGCGCCACCGCGCGGCTCAGCGCGGCCCCGCGCGCAAGATCTAGCGTACATTATTTTTCTGTCATGTGAATGCTTGCACCGCGCGTCGTCGCGCGGTATCGCGCGCTCATCTGTTTCGGCCCTAATAATTTAAGTACATCATCATCAACCCGTAACAGCCCACTGCTGAGCTAAGGGTCTTTCCTCACACATGAGGAAGTATGGGCTATAATCTCCCAAGCAAGCCCACCGCGGATTGGGAGATGGTGTTAAGCTAGTGGCCACTTAACAGTCAGAATTTTCCAAGCCACCCAAGGGTATCTGACATGGCTTAACGACTTCCATTGTGCGTAAACACGACGAAAACCGAAAACAACATTTTTGCGTGCCTTCCGAAATACGGAAGCGCTCGTGATATAAATACCTACCACTAGGCGGTCACGCATTCACTGACTGACCGCACCCAACTTTACTTAACAAGCGTGATCGTTACAAACACACTGGCAACCAGTTGGATATTTTCTTGCAGTAAAAAGTTACCTAGATGTTACCCAATTACTCAGTTACCTCAATACTAAATGTCATCAAAATCTGTCTAGTAGACTTAGCCTGAAGCGTGCACGGAAAGACAGACAAAAATATTAAGTTGCTGTGAAAAGTGAAAAGTAAAATGACTTAGTTGCTCTTGATTTAGTTTAAAGACTATTTTTATCTAATCAACTAGTGGTTCTGCTCGGTTTCGCCCGCGAAGTTCCCGTTCCCGTGAGAACACGGGAATAAAATATACTTAGCTTATGTTACTCAGGTATCATCTAGCTATCCATTGGTGAAATAATTTTTAAAATCAATCCAGTAGTTTTTGAGTTTATTCATAAAAAACATACAAAAATACAAATCTATCATCTTTATAATATTAGTATAAGGTAAACGCAGCTATCAACGACCCATCGAAAATCTGCAGGTATTGCCGACCCATTCAGCTTATTCTTATTTTTTATCGGTTTGGAACGATTTGAGTCACAAGAGAGTATAATATACACACATGTTTGTATGTTTCTTAATTAATTTACTGGTGTTAGTGTACGTGGGTACACGGGAATGTGACCAAATACGTTAGTTTCTGTGAACGTAGCGAGTGCGCCGATCGTGTCATACTAACCCTTACTTCCTCAGTTAAGTACTCAAATTTTTTGCTTAAGATATTTTATATATAAATATTTATGTTAAGTTTATTCTGAATAACTCAACATATTCCTTTATTTGTATATTCCATATTTCGCAACAAAATTATTGTGTTTTATGGGATTTTAAAAAGTATTTTTGAAATTAAAATAGAACGGCAATAGCTGCAGTGCATTTTAGTAGTGCAGTCATTACCGACTCATGGATCGGCAATGGCTGAGAGGTTATTCTTTATTTTTTCCCTTTTTCGTTAATGCTTATAATAATTAAACAAGTTTTTATAACACCATTTCAATCTTAAGTATTCTAAATTTATAAGCATCTATTAGCGACATACACCATGTTATATTATAAACTTGTTTTTCCGCTATAAACTGCCACGCATTATTAAACATTTAGACTTGGGATATGAAAGAAACTACTTAGAGTTTTCTTCGTATTTATATGAAAATGGTGTATTTTTTTATAGTTTAGGACTAAATCAATAAATTATTGTATTAAAACGGATGGGGAAATATATTAAAATTAATATCGATTATTTTTCGTGGCTCGGTAAAAGATTTCTTAATTTTTTTATTTAACACTAATTAACGATCCATATGAATCGGTAATTGCAACAAAGAGAAGCTATCACCGATTCTATACTGATTAATTGGTATTTTTTGATTAACGTTATGTAATGTCTAAAAGTAAAGCTACTAATTTGTTTCAATATAATGATTTGATTTAATGAGTTAGGTTAGGTTTAATTTAATTTAATGTCATTAAATTTCATTTTTATTTTATAACCATAACAAAATCTACTGAAGACTTGGCTGTATGTATAGTTCCCTTTGCCTACCCAGAATGGATAAAGAAAACAAAAAAAACCTCTGCTTTTAATCTTTTACGGTTGGCGCAATTTTCCAAAAATGTTAGTTGAGTTTAAGTATTGTATTTTTATTATTTTATTAAATTGCTTAATTTTTTCGCAACTGTATTAAAAATTGTTATTAAGTACACGTGCGGAATCGTCATTGCAACTTGTTCCGACAGTCAACCCTCACCTTCGGCTGCGCTAAACTTGGGAAGTTCGAAAAAAAATTATAGGCTTTTTGGCAAATAAAAAAAAGGGTTTAAGTTATTTTGAGAATCGAACGTGTAGGTAGGTATTCTGTGAAAAAAAGTATGCTTTATTTACTTACGGTCGGTGTTAGATTCATAAAAATCGGTAATAGCTTCAAAGCGTTTCAGGTGGGTCGGTAATAGAAACAATTGACTTCAACAATCCTTTGATTATTTTTTCAATGAAAACATGATATTTATAAACAAATGAAAATATAAATATAAAATACACAATCTATATTTAAATATAAAATAAAAAAATCTGGTGTGTGTGCAACCACTACCCTTAATTCTAATAATCAATTTTAAAACTTGCTTAAGGGGGTCGGTAATAGCTGCGTTTACCTTATATAGATAACCAATTAAGATAGTGTAAGATAACATATCGGCGTGTCTTTGGTTACATTAACAAGATTTCTAACAGAATCCTGCGTGCCTCCTTTGAATCTCCACCTTAAAAGCCCAAAGGAATACCATGGATTGCATGACCAAAACTAATAGCAAGTTTCCAAGAATCCCTTGAGTCCTCCCGAAGTTAGCAAGGGTATTCCCGTCAGTATTTGGAAGTATCTTTGACGACAAATTGCATGAATAGGGTATTTCATTTGAATCTTTGAATGATGTATATCTATCTATACATATAATAAAAATGTGACAAGATCATGTCTATACGTAGTAGGTACATGCAATATTTTTTGAAGATAGTGTAGTGTAGATAGTTATCGATGTAGGTACGAGGTAGATATCAAAACACAATTTTTTGAAATTTTTGTCTGGTTGTGCACGCATCACGCGAAAACGAATGTACTGATTTTGATGAAATTTGGTGTTGAGATAACTGAGTAACTAGGTAAACATTTAAAGTACTTTTTATTATAGGAAAACATATATTCCCATGGGAAAATATAAAAACTGGTTAAAAAGACAAATACGTACTACACCGCAACGATAACACCTAGAAGCTTGGAATATGGTTCGTAGGTGTCTTATATGTTGTAGGAAACCGCTATGAAGATATTTTTAAAGATTCCCGCAAGATTGAAGAAAAGCCAAATAAAGAGTACCCGAAACCGACGAGCATGTATGAGTCGTTTGATGGATGTGGATGAAGCACGAGAGATCTGCCAGGTTCGTAGCAAGTGGCAGTCTATTGTCTCTGCCTACCCCAATGGGAAAAAGGCGTGAGATTATGTATGTAGTATGTATGTAGGTATGTCCCGCAAGAACGGGAACAACTGGATTTGCAAAGGTTATTTATAATTAAGCAAAATTATATTCGATGTTTCACTGGTTTCCTTTAACCGAAATAGGTACAGATGCCTGGAAGTGACTTAAAAAGGAAATACAACCTTTTAATAAATCTGAACTCCATTAAGCGGTCAGTCAAAAAATATCCCCGAAATGCTAACGAAATTAATCTTTGTAACAACGTTATTCAAACTTGGCCTTTTGTCGACGAAGTTATCAAGTTGTTGGTAACTTGGCATGTCGCCGCAGGGAAACCCTGTCCCTTTATTTTTGGACCACAATGCCGTATTTAAATAGGAGGAATGTTTCGTAAGGACTATATTATTATACTATTAAACGAGCAGTAGGTATTTTGTATATAATTCTAATTCTGTTTCTTATACTTCCGCGATTTCACAAAATTATAGCCCTTGCAGAAAAGCAAGCTTTCTATTGGTGGAAGATTTTTTTAAATCGGTCCAATAGTTTGGAAGCCTATTCAAAACAAATAATAGTGTAGACAAAAACTAGGGAATATCCAGCAGCGTTGCCCATTGATTGCCCAAGCAGATTTTGTTCGGATTCAGAGCATTTTTTGATATCATTTTATATAATAGTTAAGATTTTAAAGCGGAGATTTTTATTTTGAATTTAGAGCAGTGATAGCCCGGACGGTTAAAGAGCCGGCCGAAAATCAGTGAGGCTCGGGTTCAAATCCTGGCATGTACCAATGAGTTTTTCAAAAACTTACGTACATATTTATCACTAGCTCGACGGTGAAGGAAAACATCGTGAGGAAACCCGCAGGTCTCAGAATTAATTCTGAGACATGTGTAAACAGACCCGGTCCGGCGATAGGCTCACCACCTATCACGTTTAGGGGTCCAATATATCTCGTGAAATGTGGGTATATCCAGTAATGGAATACCTCTGCCTACCCCCTCGGGGATAAAAAGGCGTGAGATTATATTTATTATATAACTAAATAGCCCATGCTTAGTCATGTGTGAGGAAAGACCCTTAGCTCAGCGTGGTCTGTTACTATTTGATGACAATGATGACGATAATGAACTAAAAAAAACTGACAGGTTCCCCACTACCGTACAACATTTTAACGCTACATTTTGTTGAAGCAAAAACACACGTACCTACTTTTAATTTTATTATTCATTTTTATAGCTATTATAGTAATACACACTCTGTGAACAAGTGTCTACCAAGCAAAACAAACATCGGTTGGGTCCCTAAAAGGGCCTGAAACGATTTAATTTCATTTTTTATTCTATAACAAAAAAATACTTATTCTGTTAGAACTTCAACCGTCAACCTATTACAGATCATGAGATAATTTCCACTGACAGACTGAGAAACGGATTGACAGACAAACAGACGGGTTCACACAACTAAATGATACTGCTTGGTGTACAAAAGTTCATAATTTTAAAAACTAATAAATTCTGCTAAAAGTTTGAAAATAGTTAGATAAGTTAGTGCTAAATTAAATTAATGTTTCAGATTTTCTTAATAATAAATGTTGCTAAATTAGGTATCTAAATTCTAGTAAAATGTAAAGAAAACCCTTGTCTAATGAAGACCTAGGACAGAGATTTTAGTTTAGAAAATAACGAGGGTCTGGGTGAATCTAGATTACCTAAATCAAGCAGTGAGTTTATTTGGCACTAGCTTTTGACTGCGACTTTGTCAGCTTGCAAAGATTAAAACTAATCCCCATAATTATATCGCATAGTTCTAGGGCATTATTTAGATAGAGAGTTCAGTCAGATTTCCGAACAGCCGAGATGTAGCGTTGAGCTTTTATAATATGCGTTCCCATTGCTCTATGTAAATATATGCCTATTACTTGCTGTTCTCTGGCATAGTCCCGTTTCCGTGAGAATACGGGAATAAAATATAGCCTATGTTACTCAGTGATAATGTAGCTTTCCACGGGAGAAAGATTTTTTGAAATCGGTCCAGTAGTTTCTGAGCTTATTCGTCACAAACGTACAAAAAAACAAATCTTTCTTCTAACTAAATAGTGAAGATGTAGAGTGAAAGGGATGGATCTATTATAGTGAGTATGTTTATTGAACAACATTAAATCAAGTAGTTTCATCTTGCAATTTTGAAGCAGATATCTCCAACCGATTGAGCTGAAATTTGGCATACTTATGTAAGTTTGGTGACAATGCAATATTACTGTGCTACTGAGCTGATCTGATGATGGAGCCAGGAGGTGGATATAACTCCTCAATGACTACTCGTAAACCCCTCGAGTTTGGTCTCATTTGATTTTGAATGACCAATTATAGCGGTCCAATGTATCTCGTGAAAAATGGGTATATCCAGTAATGGAATACCTCTGCTTACCCCTCGGGGATAAATTGAGAGATTATTTATTTTATTTATTTATTTTGACCAATTATACAAAAGATTGTTCTGTTATGTTTCACTAGCGACCCGCCCCAGCTTTGCACGGGTACAATGTTAATACTAAAACCTTCCTCTTGATTCATTCTATCTATTAAAAAAACCGCATCAAAATCCGTTGCGTAAGTTTTAAAGATTTAAGCATACATAGGGACATAGGGATATAGGGACAGAGAAAGCGACTTTATTTTATACTATGTAGTGATGAAGTATAATTAATTAACATTCTATTTCAAATAATTATAACAACATAATATTTGGAGGATGGATTCGGTAAAAGCCGTTCACAATAATTTCCTGATTATACCCTTGATGTTGGATTGTTACGTTGGGAGCCCTTTTTGTAATTCCGGCAACAATAGTAACGAACAAACTTGTAGCCTTATTATTAATTACATAGCAGATATTAAAATAATTTAGTCGCTTTGTTTCTTATAGGGTCGAAGTTATACAAAAGACAATGTTCAACCATTATAATGATAGCTATAGGCTAGGGAAAATAATGATTTACGTAAAGTAAAGGTGATTTACCAAAGACCCTTATAAATCAGTCAACGCTACCTCTCATAGTAGTCTAGGCAATAAAGGTAGTGGACCCCAACATTAATTCCTCAGTCGATGAAACTTTCCAGGATTGTAGTATAGGATGAGACAATACTTGCATAAAAAAATCCAAAAAAAAAACCTAACCGAAGTTAGGTTTTTATACTAAAAAAAATTTTTTTTTGGTTGATAATTTTGATAATTTCTGAAAATAATATACCGAGACGGTTTTTATTTTGGATTTTCCTATTGTAAGTCCACAGCGACTATTAAATGACATTCCAGTTAAAAAAATGCTCTGAGCAATTTTCCCGTGCAAGGTACATATATGTCTGAGTTTTGTTGTTTCTACCAGGAGATTTTTTTGGATATTTCGCATATAGCTTTCTTAACACACATGAATATTGCTGGCGAAGAAAATTTTGACTCAGCATTTTTCCCAACAAAGATATCAAATAAGTAAGTATTTCAGTAAAAATACCTAACTTCGGTCAGGTTTTTTTTTTGGATTTTTTTATGCAAGTATTGTCTCATACTATACTACAATCCTGCAAAGTTTCATCGACTGAGGAATTAATGTTGGGGTCTTCATACAAAAATCCGCTTCATTGCCTGGACTAATAGCTTGTACCACAAATTTCAGGGTGTTTTACGAATACATACCCACATGCGGTAACAGATGTCACATCCAAAGAAATTAAAATATAATAGGGCAAAGAGGGGACAAAGCGAGGAAAATTAGAAGCCGTAAAGTTATTCCAAGTGGAATAATAATAATAATAATAAATTACATAATGAATAAGTCTAGTACAATTTCGACCGAATGACAGCTCGCGTTCATACTAACTGACATGACGCTTGAGCTTCAATCGTGCTTCAAAGTTTTGTATGAAAATATTCCCAAAGCCTCCTCTATACCCTATTATATTTTAATCTCTTTGGTCCCATCTCTCGATCGAGTGAGCCCTTTCTAGGAAATTATGTTATGGACGTCCACTCCATAACAGAATTGGCATTGGCAATTGAGCTAGTGTATAGCCTAAACAACTACTTATGCAACGCGTATGATATTTCTACTGTGGTAATTAAGGAAACATCGAATGAAATAGTGATTCCTCTTACTCATATCATTAACTTATCTCTAGAGAATGGTGTTTTCCCCAACAACTTAAAAATTGCTGTAATAAAACCATTATTTAAAAGTGGCAAAAAATATGTTTTGAACAATTATAGACGGGTTACTCTTCTGCCTATATTCTTTAAGCTTTTTGAACGCATTATGTGTAAGAAATTGATAATTTTTTTCAGACAAATATTCTATTATTATTAATGAACAGAATGGTTTTCGTAAAAATAGATCCAGTAATCTTGCAGTTTTTCAATTGTTACAGACCATCATTAAATCTGTGGATAATAGAACCAATGTATCAACTATATTCACAGATATGTCTAAAGCATTTGATTGTGTGAATCATGGTATACTACTTCGCAAACTAGAGTTATATGGATTAAGAGGGAAAGCTTTTGAATGGATAAAATCATATTTAGAAAACAGGCAACAATGTACCGAGGTAACTAATTTCTGTGAGCACTCCCGAACTGTAACAAATGTTAGATCTAACTATAGAAACAATGTTAGAGGTGTTTCACAAGGAAGTATTCTGGGACCTCTTCTTTTTTTAAGCTATTGCATAGCTTCTATCGCGGGCCTTGAGCGCGGGGACCGAATCCAGAAATTCCGTAACGAAAAAACCTCACGCTCTCCCCACTCCGACGGGCACGGAGGTGTGGTTTAAAGGCCGTGCATTGTATAAAATAAAATAAAGTGAAGTAAAGTAAAGTAAGTCGAAGTCGAAGTCGAAGTCGAAGTCGAAGTCGAAAGTCGAAAGTCGAAAGTCAAAAGTCAAAAGTCGAGTCGGAGTCGGAGTCGGAGTCGGAGTCGGAGTCGGAGTCGAGTCGAGTCGAGTCGAGTCGAGTCGAATCGAATCGAATCGAATCGAATCAAATGAAATGAAATGAAATAGTCAGACCAACCAAGACAGTCAACTTTATATTTTACAATTTATCTTCAAAGAATTCTTTATTATTGTAATAACCATAATAACTCTTATTTATTAGAAAAGCTTTTAATTGATTTTTGAATACAATAATTTTATTCATAATACAATAATTCAAGGTTTAGTCAAAGTCAAAATGTTTTAGGCTCAACTATAAAAACAATCGGAGCAGTGGGAAAAAATATTCCCACTCGTCCCTACCAATCGGAGTTCCGATCGGCGGACTGGGAACAACCCGTTTCTTTCGGCAGTCTTGTTGATACAAAATGCTATGCAATAGCTTTACCGCGGCAGTCCCCGAGTGCCACACGTCTTTTTTTATTTTATATCAATGATTTGCCTGCACACTCAGGTAACCAAATACGCTGATGATAGTACCTCTATAATTACATGTAAAAATAAAAATAATCTTGAATATGAAGGAAATATAAATAAAACTTTAGACAAAATAGTTGACTGGTTAAATTTGAACGATCTGAACATTAACTTATCTAAAACCATTATAATGCAATTTCATACTTATAGGAGACAGCCACCAACCTTAAACATATCCCATGAATCAGTTAATATTCTAGAAGTAAATCAAACTAAATTCTTAGGGTTGATATTAGATAGTAATGGTAGTTGGAAACCACATATAGAGGCATCATGTCAAAAAGTAACTTGTTATGTATTCCCTCTAAGACGCATTATTAAAAATACATCCATAGAGGCGGGCCTTATGGCATACTATGCTTTAGTGCAATGAAGATTGGTTTATCGTCTAATATTTTGGGGTAGCACCGTGGATTTTACAAAAGCATTTAAAATGCAAAAACGATGTGTGAGAGCACTAGGAGGCATTACTCAAAGAGACTCGTGTCAACCGCTTTTCAAAAAAATTTGTATTCTCCCCTTACCATGTCTTTATGTAAAAGAAGTAGCAATATTTGTAAAGAAACATGAGTATCTATTCCATAATGCTAGTCACAACAGAGATCTCAGAAACAATCATAAACTGATCCACACTTCACGTCACCACACTTCCCTTTACTCTCGAAGCATATTCTGGATTTCTGTTAACATTTTTAATAATATTCCCGATTCTTTTAAAACGTTACAATAATGTAACGTTTTAAAAGAATCGGGAATATTAGCAGACATAAGCAGACAAATTCAAGAGTAAGCTCGACCAGTGGCTACTAAAGAAATATTTTTATAGTGTGGACGATTTTTTATGTAACCGGGGAAGCTAAAAATTGTAAGTATAGATTTTTTTTTGTATTGTTTTGTTTTTGTTTTTATTTGATAAAGTATGTATGTATGTATAATCTCACGCCTTTCATCCCCGAGGGGGTAGGCAGAGGTATTCCATTACTGGATATACCCACATTTCACGAGATACATTGGACCCCTAAACGTGATAGGTGGTGAGCCTATCGCCGGACCGGGTCTATTTACACATGTCTCAGAATTAATTCTGAGACCTGCGGGTTTCCTCACGATGTTTTCCTTCACCGTCGAGCTAGTGATAAATATGTACGTAAGTTTTGAAAAACTCATTGGTACATGCCAAGATTCGAACCCGAGCCTCACTAATTTTCGGCCGGCTCTTTAACCGTCAGGGCTATCACTGCTCTATATATTGATAAAGTACTTATTAAAAAATGTTTATATAGTGTAGAAGATATAAGGTCCACAATGGGATACACATATTGTTATTTAGCTTGTTTTTGTTATTTTATGCTATTTTTGTTTAGTTTTTATAATACCTACCTACTTACCTACTTGTTCGCAAGTTATATTGTATACCATAATATGGTAGACTGTAGAGAGTCCTAGTTTATATTTATTTTAAGAACTTTCGTATGTAACCTACAGCCATGCAATAAATATTTTTGAATTTTGAATTTTGTAACAGAAGAAGTGCGATTCCTTAAACACCCCAATTGCTCGATATAATGATATAAAAAAATTATGACGCCTTCGTACTTTAGTTTTGTCTAACGATTTTTCTTAAAAAAAGAGTACTATTTCCACAGGTAGAACTCAATTAAGCTATGCTAATAAATTTTTCGGAAAATATTTACACATATAAAATAGCTGAAATCGATTAGATATTATGTTACATATTGTATGTAAAACTAATAGGTGTCCCGTGGGGTTACTCTTAAAACCCTTATAATGATGTCCTGTTAATCCCAAATCGTTACTACTTCAAAATATTAAATAACTTAAAAGGTAACACTGCGAAAAAAAAACAATTCTATTTATAAACATACTTCTAAATTAACCGATCTTTTTGGAATATTTTTAACGTTACTCCAGCAAAATATTTTTTCAAATAATTTTGAAAATACAATTACAAACTTTGCTATTACCTTCTCATCTAGCTTCTACTTATTTCCACTAAACGTAAGCCCAGAGGTGATATAGAAAATAAATCTGTACGTAATATAATCTACGAATGAATACCTACTATTATCGTTTTCGTTATAGGATCCACTTCTCTAAGCCAGATTATACGATTAGTATTATTGGGTGGTAAATAAATGAGGGCATAGCGACACCTGACTTTCCATTAAGCGTAAGGTCGTGGAGATAGTGCAGGCTGAATCAGATTAGGCAGGGCCTTTCGAGGGTGATATAAATAGTGCCACAGCGGCGATTGGCGCCGCTATTTATATGGCCGCAAGTGATGCCAAATAACATTCAGGATAAGAGCAAGGCAGATATGAATTGCACGCATAATAAGACAACAATATGACTACTCTGAGCAAGGCTGAAATTAAATTAACATGTAATAAGACAACAATGTAACTACTCCGTGAAACTGTGGTCCTCAATAACAAACAAACTTAAAAGTGCATTATGCCATTAATACCGGTAAAAACCATCCTGACATCGATGCATACGTATAACAGAATACAAACAAGTTAAGAAAAAGAAGGAAGAACAACAATTACATTATGCGAGCATCAATTACAATTTATGATCATTTAAAGTGAGTGATTAATTTTTTGAAGAATTTTATTTCGCCTACATTGAGTGTATGTCGTGTCTTTATACACTGAACGCTTTGTCTAATTAAATTTTGACAGTTTCCTTAACAAGCTATTACTTTAATTTTATTGCTCTTCCTTTTTTACGATTATTATATTTACTAGCGGGTGCCCAGCGGCGTTGCCCGCGCGGATCCAGTTTATTCCCGTTCCCGTGGGAATTTCCAAAAATCCCTTTATAGTGGTTGCCTATGACATATCTACATTACATAAGTACCATATTTCAAATAGCGGGTGCCCATAGCGACGTTGCCCGCGCGCATCCCGGTTATTCCCGTTCCCGTGGGAATTTACGAATATCCCTTCATATGGGTTGGCTACGATGTATAAGACACCTTCACACCATATTTCAAGATTCTAGGTGTTATCGTTTCGGAGTAGTACGTATTTTTCTTTTTACCCAGTTTTTATATTTTCCCGTGGGAATGAGATATTTTTCTGGAATAAAAAGTACCCTAGATGTTGACCAGGGTACTCAGCTATCACCACACAAAATTTCATCAAAATCCGTCCAGTAGTTTTTGCGTGATGCGTGCACAACCAGACAGACAGACAGACAGACAGACAGACAGACAGACAAAAATTCCAAAAATTAGTGTTTTGGTATCTATATCGATAACTATATACGCTACCGTTAAAATTTTCAAAAAATATTTAATGTACAGACACGGCCCCGTTAGAGTTTTATTATATGTATAGATTAGATGAACTTACGATTCATTGGTCAATAAACCTTTGCTGTTTTTGGTTTAATAAAATACTTATTTATATGGAGCTATAAGGAGGCTTTAAGTATATGGCGAGGACTAGATACTTGTGACCACTTGATGTTACTATAACTACCCAGATATAAAAATATTAATATCAAGGCCTCAAGAACGCAGTGTAGGTTAATAGAAAATATCCTCGCTTGGAGGAAGGTATTCCCTTTCCATCATGGAAGAGCATTCCACCTTCGCTCCTCCATAATGTTAAAACAGCATCTTTTAAACAGTGTCTACCTTTAGACCACGTTTTAATAAGACCGTTCTTTAAATAGTAGTTTTGTGTTTGTCATTTTTATAGAATTTAATTGCTCAAGTTTTGGCCAAATGCTCAAAGTGTAGCAGCTTACAAAAGAACTTAATTGGATAGAACTTAATGAGCGCCGATCTTAAGAAAATCCACATCGGGTTTCTGGCTTCGTTTCAAATAATTAAGGAAGTTGTGTCTGGCTGGTGCCAATTTTTAACGACTCGAGCCACAGATGGCAGCGTGTTTAGTAGAATATTAATAGGAACTAAAATTAAGAAAGTAAGATACTTTAGACGCAATGTTAAACACTTTTTGCAGGTAACCATTGACAAATAAATAAAAGTCACAAAGTACGACTTCCGACCACTATTGCCATGACGCCGACGCTGTAAAAATCGAATGATTCTGCGACAAGAAAACATACCACCAGATATGTTTAATTAAAAAAAAAGAAAAATAATTAAAAAAAAAGAACTGTTGGTCTATTTTTTAAGCGCGGACGGCTTCTAGGCCCCATTTCAAATTGCACCTTGACGTGTTTTCGGATATTTAAAGACTTTCTTAGATGGGAGGCCAGCACGCAAGCTAGACTTCCGTTTGGTCACGGCTACGAGTCTTGGGCATAGATTGTGGACGAACTAGTTTACTTAGTTCACCTAAAAGATCGCTCTTTCGAACTAGGTCGTTCGCGAACTACCCAAGACTATAACGCGCTGATGCGACAATAATCAATGTTTGAAAATGTATGATACCATTTCCGAGAAGTGTGCGACGGACGCGTGCGTCCGACGTCTATCGTAGGCCGTAAATTTTTATACATTGACTTGTCGCATCAGCCGCGCGCGTCTGCGATCAGCCGCGACCCACGGAAGTCTACAATACAATACAATACAATACAATAACTCTTTATTGTACACCAAAAACAACACAATATGGATACCAACATTAACTAAAGTACAATGGGCGGACATCCTTAGGATGGATGAAACTGAGAGATTAGAACTAGGGTAGACGGTGCACTATATATTATTGAACATACCTACTCTTACATAATATTACATAAATAAATAAATAAATAAAAAATAAATAAATATATACATAAGTAATATTAGTTTCTAGTATTATTGTATGTTATAATCATACTTAATGTTTCTAAATTAATAAATAATATATAACAAGAATAGAAAATACTTACACATATTCACACCTATAATATGGTCTCCCTATATGGTCTTCGTAATTGTTTGCACGATAATACCTACTCGGCGCATTTCGCTCCGACTTGCTAGAGGTTGTGCTGGCACCCGCTACCTCTCGTGTCCTAGACAGCTCTTGACTTGTATAGTGTGGATCGCGCTTCGTTAACCTTCATTACTAGGGTGAACGTATAAAGTTGTTTGCGAAACAACTGTATTGGATTACCACGCTTACAGGTTTCGGGCCTCTGCAAATATAAAGCGGGTCGCTAAATACTCGTGCGGTGTCTGAAAACCTTTGCAAGCTGAAATTTCAGTGGTTGAACGCTGAGATCTATTTATTTTGGACTATTTGAAATATTATCTAGTTACAGTATACTGGAAAATAAATATACATTGTCATATTTAGTTAGTAATTTCGATTCGACATTTCGAAGATGTAGCTTTAAACAAAGTGGTTCAGTTATCCCTGTAAATGTGACTTCATAATGCTTAAATAACTCTATCACGCTCTATCGATGAGAGCATTGGCATAGGTTAGGTTTCTATAAAATATTTCTTTAATATTTTAAAAAATATACCAACTTGTGATTAATGTGCTAGTACTTCCGAACACATTAATCACAGGTTGGTATATTTTTCGGATATCAAAAGTGACAGGGTTATACCATAGTCAGATCAGTGTGCTGATACACATGCCTCAGAACCAATTCTAGAGATGAGCCTTTCCTCACGATGGTTTTCTTTCGATAAATTGATTCTAGAAATTCGTAACAACACCCTGGTTCAGCGACGGGCTCATCACATAAAATGTGGAGTACAAAACACTATTAAAAATGGAATACTTACCTCTGGACGCCGCCTCTGGGAAAAGTAAATGTGTATTTTTTAATATAATTTTAACCATAAATATAAAATAAATATCATTAGAAGTACTAAATTGTTCTGTACTTTCAATTAAAAACTTGACACCTTTGATAATTGAGTTACTTTTCTATTAGTTTTTGGCCTGCCCTGTAAACATGACATGATATCAAATATGTAGTAACCGCTGGCCGAACATGTTCCAGTTAATGCAGAACTAATTAAGTTAGTTACCAAGCTCAGTGTCCAACTGTTGGCTGCTGTCTCTATCTATACATATCATCATCATCAGCTGGAAGACGTCCACTGTTGAACAAAGGCCTGCCCCATAGAACGCCACAACGAACGGCAACTTGCCACTTGCATCCACCGGTTACCCGCGACCTTGACGATGTCGTCGGTCTACCTGGTGGGAGACCTACCAACATTGCGTCTTCCAGTTCGTGGTCGCCACTCGAGAACCTTTCTTCCCCATCGTTCATCGGTTCTTCGTGCGATGTGGCCTGCCCATTGCCACTTATGCTTACATTCTATACATATAATCTATATACATATATAAAAATGAATCAATTTTTCCCTTGGTCACGGCATCACGCGTGGATGGCTGAACCGATTTGACTGAAAGTTGGTGGGGAGGTAGCTTAAAACCAGGAGACGGACATAGGATACTTTTTATTCCGATATTCCCACGGGAACGGGAACTACGCGGGTGAAACCGCGGGGCGCTGCTAGTAAAAGATAAATATACGTAAGAACTACTCCGATACAATAACACATAGAAACTTGAAATATGGTACGAAGGTGTCTTATAAGTCGTAGGTAACCGTTAAAAAGGGATTTTTGGAAATTCTCACGGGAACGGGAATAAACTCGATCCAAGAGGGCAACCGGCTGGTAAGTAATATGTAACATTGGTTACATGTACAGATGGAATCCCAATAATTTTTAGCAAAAAAAAAAACGACTTCAAACAAGAAACTAAAAAAAGTAGGTATTAGTCGCCACTACGATTTTCGAAGGTTCCTTTTGATTTCTTTGCCATCATCAGATCCTAGTTTCCTTATCATGGTACCACCATTGGGATATCACCTTACCAACAAAAAAGAATCATCAAAATCGGTTCATAAATGACGAAGTTATCCGCGAACACACATAAAAAAAACGGTCGAGTTGAGAAACCTCCTTCTTTTTGTGAAGTCGGTTTAAAAAGTAATATGGTACATTCCGAGCAAGTGTGGTGTATAATATGATATTCATCTCACTCCAAGTTTAAATGAACTAGGTGGGTTCGACAAATTGCCCTGGGACATGGTTTATGAACGTCATCTGTCTTGCTTCCACTCGTGAAAGATAAGGGATTTCGTATATTTTTTCTAACGCCTGTACTGATATCGGTACAAGGTTTTTACGCAGAATTCGATTATGATATATAGAAATATTAAAAAATAAATAGTGGACTTATAAAAGAAGAAATAAAGAACGAAAATAAAAAAGATACAAAACATTTTTTTTCTGGGTATGCCATGGGCAAAGGGAGAATAATCAGATTATCCTACCCAGCCATAATACTTGGGTCAGTAGAACTGGTTTTCCTCATTCCTCTTTGCTCTTTAAGAAGGAGACACAAAAGAGGCACCGTCACCATTTTTTTAAATTATGTAATACCATTTGGTACCTACCAAAGATATTATAGCAAGGATGAGTTATAATAATAATAATAATAATAATAATTTTTATTTGCTCTCACAATCTTCCTTAAAAACGAGTGTACAACTTGTATATACATTTCGAACATGTTAAATTAAGAATGTGAGAGCCTGGTGTCCGTACTAGGGATAAACCTGTGTGACAGATCACCAGGCCCCACGCCTTTCGGAATAGCAGGTAGAAATACCAATGTACAACTTTTAGTAACTAGGAATAACTATAAGAAGACTAACTAATAACTTTCATCTTTCTTTTTTCTTAAGCTATATGTTTGTTCTCGTGTATGTGCATGTACATGTGAGGGGGTGTGTGTGTGTGTGTGCGTGTGTGTGAGGGGGGGTGCGTGTGTGTGTGCATGTGGGGGGGAGGGGTGTGCGTGTGTGAATGTGGGGGTCTGTTTGTACGTGTACGAGTGTGCGTAACTTTCTTAAAATGTGTGCATGTCCAAAATTTTGATTTAGGTAATTACTGAAAAGAGGTTTTCAATCCCATCATAGTTATATTCATCCAACCAATTAATAACATATTTCTTAAACTCGTATATTCATACTGATTGCGTTTGAAAATTGATCCCCTACGAGTGTGCTACAACATGTACATACTTACTTCTTAGCGTATTTATAGGATACAACAATGACGGGGAAAGATGATACGGAACGAATAATAAAGAAAAAGAGAGCTATCTGTTAAGATTTGCGCTTAAAATACGACTTGAAATACAATGCGACTAAATAAAATGTGGTTAATTAGCTACATTTGTCGACCTCATTTTCCGTGCTCTAGTAACATATCTACGTCTTTCTATATATAATATCTTTGGTACCTACCATATTGGTGCTGATTCTGCTTTACAGCGACTAAACTTATTTTAGTTTACTCCTGTCATATTCTACTACTAAGAGACGAGCGAGAGATATTTAGTCCTGTCAAATTAAAATTAGTCCTGTGAATCAGGGCATTTCATAACGTGTTTAGTGCATAAGTAAAGAAGTCACGACTAAAATACAGCCTCTGACAGGACTAAATTCGGTAGGTTATCTTCTACACCCTTTTTTTTTGAGGTAAGACAAAGACAGGACTAAAAAAAATAAGATTATATGGTGTAAAGCAGAATCGCCTTCATTATATCTCTCGTTCTCCTAAAAGTCCACTTATTGAAAGTTATTGTTGGAAAACTGATCGAACTTCCCTTTCTAAAAAAGAATATTCTCCGACGGTGAACTAAAATATTTTGAGAACCGGAATTGGCTCTGAGGCATGTGTAACAGGGTACCAGTCTGGCGATGGACTCACAACCTACTGGTATCACATCTATGAGTAGAAAAACCCACAAAAATTACAAAACCAAAAATTTTTATTTATAAAACCGCAGTATTTCATTATCTCTCTTTACTCATTAAAAAATCCCAATGCACGCTCATGTTTATTTGCTCTTTGCTTATATCAGATGCAATTATGGATGAATACCACAGATTACATAATCGCTAATACCTTTATTAGAGCTACAAATATTTTAGACCAGTCAAACTGACGTGTTCCTTATTTGTTTCAGGTGTCCCCTCTTGGTGTTTTAACTGTGCTTACGTGCACGTGATACTTCTTAACTGTAAGTACCTAAAACTTATCAAAATAAAATATTATGTGCTTATCTTCTATATATATAAAGAGAGAAGTCCTGACTCACTGACTCATCAACGCCCAGCCTAAACCCTTACACCTAGAAAGCTGATTTTTTTTACATATATTATTTTGAAGACGTAGACTAGGAATAAGAAAGGAATTTTCGAAATTCAACCTTTAAGGGGGTGAAAAAGGGGTTGAGAGTTTGTATGCAAAACCTTCATTTTTGGGTGTATCAATTCGAAACATTGTTAAAATACTCCTCAAAACAAATAACAAGACACTCGATTCTGGATTTACCAAAAAAAACCCTCTAAGGGGTTGAAACAGGGGGATGGAGTTTGTATGGAGACGTGTTGTTGTTTACGTCTATCAAGTTGAAACTTGACACAAATACTCTTAGAAATAAATAATGAGATACGTGTTTTTGGATTTTTCGAAAATCGTCCCTTAAAGGTGTGAAAGTGGGGGTTGAGTTTGGTATGTATGGAAAACCTTCATTTTTGGGTGTATCAATTCGAAACATTGTTAAAATACTCCTCAAAACAAAAAACAAGACACTCGATTCTGGATTTTCCAAAAAAAACCCCCTAAGGGGTTGAAACAGGGGGATAGTTTGTATGGAGACGTGATGTTTTTTACGTCTATCAAGTTGAAACTTGACACAAATACTCTTAAAAATAAATGATGAAATACATGTTTTTGGAATTTCCTAAAATCGTCCCCTAAGGGTGTAAAAGTAGGGGTTGAGTTTGGTATGTATGGAGAACCTTTATTTTTAGGTGTATCAATTCAAAACTTTGTAGAAATACTCCTCAAAACAAACAACAAGATTTCCTTATCTTCAACTTGAAACTTGGCACAAATATTCTTCAATCTTCATACAAAGTCCACTTCTTTTTTTGAGAATTCACTATGGGTTCCTTGAGGAAATTTGTTTGTTAATATGAGCACATGCGTAGCCATTGATATCAAGAACTAATTCAAAACTCATAATCCAGAGAGTGTCCTAGGCTTTACAATACGTAAGAGAATAAGCGCAATTCCTGAAATTAGTATCGACTACTCAATTGATTTCAGCTATTTTTAATATGTGTTAAGTTTTTCCGAAAAATTAATTAGCATAACTAAATTTAGGACTGCCTATGGAAACCGTACTGTTATCGAAATTTGGTTAGACAAAACTAAAGTACGAATGCATCACCATTTTTTTATGTTAGTATACTAATCGGGGTACGTATGAGGAATTGCGCTTATTCTGTGACGCGTTGTTGTATATAGGGTGTTCTTAATAACAAAAATATAAATAGCAATAATAGCCCAGTCGCTAAAGAGCCCGCTTCTCATTCGCGAGGCTCGGGTTCCAATCCCGGCACGTACAGTCAAGTTTTAGTAAGGATCCCTAATTCTTTTTCGTCATAAATATGGCCTATGTTACTCAGGGATAATGTAACATTCTAATGGTGAAAGAAATTTTAAAATCGGTCCAGTAAGTTTTTGAGTTTATTCGTTACTAGCGGGTGCCCAGCGGCGTTGCCCGCGCGGATTCCGTTTATTCCCGTTCCCGTGGGAATTTTCCAAAAACCCTTCATAGTGGTTGCCTACGACATATTTAGACACCTACATACGATATTTCAAATAGCGGGTGCCCAGCGGCGTTTTCCTGCGTGGATCCAGCTTATTCCCTTCCTACTGGTTTCTTACGACATATAAGACACCTACATACCATTTTTCAAGTTTCTAGGTGATATCGTTTCGGAGTAGTACGTATTTCTCTTTTTAACCAGTTTTTATATTTTCCCGTAGGAATGAGACATTTTCCTGGAATAAAAAATACCCTAGATGTTGACCCGGGTACTCAGTTATCTCCATAGGTACCAAATTTCATCAAAATCCGTCCAGTAGTTCTTGAGTGATGCGTGCACAACCAGACAGACAGACAGACAGACAAAAATTCAAAAAATTGGTGTTTCGGTATCTATATCGATAACTATATACTACCGTTAAAATGTTCAAAAAATATTTCATGTACAGACACGGCCCCGTTAGAGTTTTATTATATGTATAGATATAGATTAACATACAAAAATACAAATCCTTCCTCTTTATAATATTAATGTAGATAGATAGATAGTGTAGATTATCCTTCTTGATATATTTTCTAAACGCAAAGGAATGACAAATTCCACGCGGACAAAGTCGCGGGCATCAGCTAGTTACATTATATTATTATATACTTATATTTACTGCCATAAATTAAACAGATTTTTCTATAACGTTTTAAGTAAGACTCAATGAGCAGTTATCAGTCTCTTCATCACAGAGGCAGTTGGCCGATTGATAATGGTTGTGAATACTATAGTCACCGTACAGCCGTTTTAACTTGGTAGCTCTAAGATGAGCAGTTTTTGTAGTTTTGCGGTGAGACAGAGCCAGAACAACGCTGGCACGCTTGCCTCAAATAACATGTAACCACGTAGGTAAACACATGTAACCCCAACACCCTGACAAGCAACAGGTCTGCACTGACTATTATATTATAATTATGTTTCTCTTGGATATATTTCTGAAAATATGCAGGTCCCCAAAACACATTTTAATCAAAATATCTCGTTATAAAAACGCCAGTGGCCAATAAAAATATGATTTCAGAAAAAAAAACTGTTGTATAATATGTCATAATAATAATGTTTCATATTCTGATACCAAGCCAATCTTCGATAAAGCTGCTCTAGTTTTTTTAAGGCTGTTGCTACCCGTCCGGTTATCATGTGAATATTTTTTTTTACGGACGACTAAATAATATTGTTCATCCGACATATCGCACGACTAGACATTTTGTTTTTTTTTTTAATACCAATAAAAATCCCCTCAATTTCAATAGCGAGATAACTAAGTATTAGTGAAATAATTTCTCACAGCCGAGCAGCCTCCTAACCAGCCTTTATTTATTTTATGTTCGGCATAACTAAATCTTGTACAATCAAGAGCAAGTCAAGCTTGACACTACCAGTTTGAGCTGAGCTCTGATTTGTACTGCGCGCCATAGAATACAGGGCCGGGTCAAAGTCCAAAGTGTCAAGCTTAGCGTGCTCTTGACTGTACATGTCTTTTTCTTTCCTCCCAAACGTGGTTTAGCCTAGTTGTTCTTGTTTATATAGTTCTTTTAGTCCAGTTACATCTAATATTGTAGGCGCATCAATAAAAGTTGCGACAGAAAAACAATACTCTCGTTTTATGAGCCTAACTTTTGGTGCTGCTTTTATGGGGATAGCGAAACAGCTGATGTAGATACTGGCATTAAAACAACTGGGTTTACAGATATTACAAGACCTAGATTTGCGATTCATGTTAAGGGTGAAGAAAAAAATTACGCTATTTCAAACATTTGAAGTGGCTACATACTTCAGCGAGTTTATATTACGCGGTTGGTCCGTTTATTTTATTGCCGACTAGCTGTTTCAGTCGCGTAGTTCCCGTTCCCGTGGGAATATGGGGATAAAATGTAGCCTATGTCACTCCACTACTACTACCATTTGCATTGTTCGTTCATATCGTTATTTGCTAATTAATGTTTATTTCTATAATTTCAAACACGATTATTTGTATAAATTGTTTATGAATAAAAATATTACTATTACTATACCTGATAATGTAATTCTTCATTGGTGAAATTTTAAAATGGATTCAGTAGTTTTTGAGTTTATTCCATACAAACATACAAATCTTTCCTCATTATTATATTAGTGTACCTGGTATCTTTATAAATTATAGCCTACATGTTATTCTGATGTACCTATAAGCTATATTACTGAGAAGTTTCATAAAAACCATCCATGCATCCTCACAAACTTTCTTTCTTTTTTATTGTTTCCAGCGCATTCATTTATTCTTCCAACAAAATCCCGAGGGAGGAACCGCGTGGTTCTAAGTAAAATTACACAGTTAGAACTTCTAACTGTGTAATTTTATATCGTTGTGATTAATACCCACCGCAGAGGATATTATACTTCACTGATTTAAAATGCAAACCAACGAACAATTTATTAGAAAGGTAGAAACAGTATCAAACAATATCAAGGAAGTCCCATAGGTACTTGTCAATCTATAAGAACATTCGATTAGATTGTGCAATGCCACTTGGCTATGGGGGGCTGACTAACTGATTTCAATTTTAATCCTCGCGCTTTTTCATGGGAATTATAAGCAATTTTACATTTTCTTTTGTAAAGTTCTCAATTCGTTCTAATTCTCGTTTCGTCCAATTCGAGTAGGTAGGCTAGTTACTCTTTGTTCACGCTGTATAAGTTGCAATACTGTTTGGATACTTTTTTACTTCTAATTGCATTAGCTGCGTCTCTTTGTAGTTTATCCATTGACATAATTTATGTCGTGATCCAGTACAGCCAATATGTCTATGTGTGTCTTAATGTGTGATGTTACAGCGACGCCAGACCGAGCTGTAAACAAAAAGTAGATGTACTATTTGTTCGGCCACGAAATCAGCGGAGCTAACTATATGCTTAATATCTAATTGCTTAATTTCTTGGCCCCAATCTTACTTGAGTCCAATAATGTATCTAATGAGGGGGATAGACCATCTGATAGAGAGCTAAAAAGGGAAGCCTTTGGACGTACGAGTAGGCCGCTCTGAAATACAATGGGAGTGGCCTATGATGAGTGATGTAGGTAAAATGAACTACACGAATATGAATTCGTCTTGCCTATTCACTTGTTCAGCGTCAACGGTCACCGACCATTGACCCAAGAACATTGTCAGCAAGACGAAGCTGCTGACTCGCGACTAAATGCAATTTGGCACAATTATTTGTATACTTACGACTTAACAATGTGTGTGTAATATGTAGTATAAATAGATGTATATTTTGTAAATAAATCACTCTTCCACCTGCAGTCGAGTTTCACTCCTGCCTTGCGGTATACCCGCTCCTCTCAAGTGGCGAAGACACCTTCACGCCCTTTATTAGTCGGTTGAGCCTGGCCGACTAGCTTGAGAAAACCACCATCCTGTGTACATTGCACGACGTACACACCCCTTTATCCTTCCAACTTTTCGTCTGTTACCTTATGGTAACGGACATTCCCGCACGTATCTATATATTTATATATATGTCGAAAATATGGTTAGGGCTAGGCTATTGTAGGAACTAGGGTTGTAGGTAATACAGTAGCTTTTCCCTTACCGTTCATGTATAGTCGACTAGCTATGACAGCACAGAACACTACTCAACAATAACATTAACTTTGAATAAGTAAAGTAACTTTGATTTGGACACTAAAACGACACCACTATACACAAACACAGGAAAATAGCTAGTTGACTCTACACACTCGTCTAGTGCTTGGGACGTAAGGTATTCATTTTATTTTAAATCCTTATTATTTTACCGTACTGTGTCACTTGGGCAAATTGGTTTGGTTCTCAATCAGCGCAACAACGGATGGAAAGATTAGAATAAAACTTGGTGAGATAGTTTATAAAGTAAGTAGATTAGTCTGTGTCTACACCAAAATAGGTAGTACCTAGTAGTTCCTGTGGGATAGCATTCAAAGTCGTATCAATCGTAACTCTTCCGCATTATAAAGGTCTAGCCACTGAATTTACCGATAGATCACGATGTCATTGTAAGTTTAGATTTTAGATGAACATAAAAAAGGAAAGATACGTTGCTTTCTTACGGAAGTCTCGAAGGAAAAGGCTCCAAATTCGATAGTCGCGTCAGCCGCGACCGCTCGCGGTGACAGAAGTGCTGGTCGGACGTCATAGCCTCTTGCCCACAGAAGTCTACCTTAACGGGCCATTTACACGAGGGCAATCCACTAAGACAATCCACTAAGACTGCATACAAAAAAAACTTGAGGACAATCCATTCCATTGTCCTCACGTTTTTTTTGTATGCAGTCTTAGTGGATTGTCTTAGTGGATTGCCCTCGTGTAAATGGCTCGTAAGGCTTAGACGCCCGTCCGCGGACTTCGTGGCCCCAGAGCAGTATATACCGCAGCTTGTTGGAGTAACAAATTACAAGCCGGACGGGTTTATTCGACGCGCTATATTTTTAGCGTCCGGTTGTTTCACTACTTTTACTTCACGCCTCCTTACGGGCTATGGCTGGGAACAAGAAAAGTTCTTATAGGGTTTCCTACCCAAAGGATGGTGGGTGGACCATATTATTAATCCTAAGCTGTACCGTTTCTGTCTGTCATATACTTTTCAATTTATTTTCACAGAATATGGCGGATATCCTCGGGTCTTGCCCGTGATCCACTTATTGTGTCCACCTGGGTGGACCATGGGCAATTATTTTTACCTATGGACCACCTGGTACTACAATAAAACCAATATAATAATAATAATAAATTGTGGGACACAATTCACACAAGGTTATTCAGTCCCAAACTAGGCATGCTTGTACTATGGGTACTAAATAACTGATAAACATACTTAAATAAATATTAAACACACAGACACGAAACCTTATGTACCGGTACCTAAGAAACGTTTTCTACAACTCTACCAAAATTTATTTATACCCAGTTATAAACGAAAAAATTAATCTGTTCATTACAATACTAAGTAGGTATACACCTAATATTAATAGAATTATGTACGGTTATTGTTAAACTATAAGTACCTACAATTTCTTGATTTTAATGACCAATACACATCTAGACACGAGGCAGGCGTGTAAAGCCAAGTTTTTATTTTCACTCTCCATCTTATGCAGTCGGGTAAACAGAATCAATAAATAAAAAGAGGTAAATAGTGTCTAAAAGTGGAATATTAATCATCATTTTCTCGCTAAAATGCATGGAATACGGTAACCACATTTAACAACCGATCGCGCCATTAACTCGAAAACAGATACATTAAAATATTCCATTTTATTTCGGTATGTGGTTTTGGCAGTTGGCATACTTAAAAATGTTTGAACTTTATTCGAAGAGTTTACAGTTTAAACTCCGTTTAATGCACCTGCACTGTCGGTTAAGATATAAACTCTCTGGAATAACTCAACTACGTACTAAACTTACGGAAAAATATACAGTGAAACTGGCTGAGCAATAAAAAATATCTGGTAAATTTATTTTTGGTTTCTGTTTAGTTGTGACTGCTTCCTATACGTGGTTTATTTGTATGATCTAGGTGTAAAGTGGTCTGCTTCTAGCACTAGAATAAATTAAGCAGATATAGGTATGAATGTTGGTGTATTTTTTTCATAAAAAAAATCGGTTGTCTGTAAAGTCGGTTTACTGACGATAGTTGAACGTGACAACGTCTCATAAGAAAAAACTGATGAAATGGATTGTGCCTCTTTTTCGCTCGTTGCGCGCACTCTCTTACACTGGAACGCCGCATACGTCATACTTTTTCGTGCATGCTGCCGGCTCCATTGAATTATAAGACGCGGTCACGTCAAAAAGTGTTTTATGCTGTACGTACTATGCAATTACAACGGGAACAGGGAAAAAATGTATTGATCTGAATCTAGAACTCTTTGATTAGATAGTCTATGCTCTAAACTAGAATTTTACTATTTCGCTCAATATAGGGCTGATTTTTCAATAGTTATCTGAAGAATAAACATCACCTGTCACTTTTCCTTTCTATTGTGTCAGACAGTGACAGCATCAATTTATTCTCCAGATAAGTCTGACGATTGAAAAATTTGCCCTTAGATAACTATTTGCTAACTTTATTCATGAAATACTTGGATCCGTTTTGTCAACTTGCAATTATTTGGATACGTCAGATTTATTTTATTTTATTTATTTTGACAACAGACAGTCACGTTATAACAATATTTATAGATTATTAAATAATGATTAACCCGGAGTTCCGAATTTTAACTTAATTTTAACAACATTATTAATATCGAGTAAGGAGGAGATACAATGCGAAAACTTTATATAATATCTTGATTTTAACATAATAATATATCGAAATATAGTATGTCCTAATTTTACGAAAAAGAAGATACAATATGACGTAAATAATAATTCTGTGCAAAAACACAATATATTCGTTGTTATTTTCTTTGTAGTAATAATAATATAGCGCCTTTAATTCCCGGTAGGCAGCCACTTCTCACGAGATATTCGTTGGACCCCTAAACGTGATAGGTGGTGAGCCCATTTTCTTTGTGTAAGCAAATATTCAATTACCTACTTTATTTTTGAACTTCTTTAAATCAATGTGCGATAGCTACGTATTATAGGCTTTTTAACAGCGATAAAAAAATGAATTCGAAGTAAAATTTTGCTTGGCGAAGGGTACGGCGAACACTTTAGAGGAACTCTGCACCTAATTTGTAAGATTCTCACAAAACTTTTTGCCTCGCACAACCGATCTGTGGAACAAATTGTCGCCGGCGATATTTCCGGACCGATACGACCTTCAAACCTTCAAGAAGAGAGCTTACTTTACTCCCACCTTAAAGGCCGGCAACGCACTTGTGACTATTGAGTTGCAGGTGTCCATGGGCGACAGTAGTCACTTACCATCAGGTGACCCGTCTGCTCAATTGCCCCCTTTTTTATATATAAAAAAAGAAAAAACAGTAAGACTACCTCAAAGATGGTGAATATTATATAAGTTTTAGCCTAAGGTAGTAGTAGAGCAACTGTGTAGACACGGGAAAATCTAAAAATACTGCTAATACATCGTGAAATACGAGCCGCCCACGCTGATGAGGCGTTAGGCAAACTTCGGGAAATACGAGTATTACAGAAAAATACAATACAGAGGTGGATTTAAAAAGTGTGTCTATTTTTAACAATGCGTAAGCTATACGCTTTTTTTTTGTCTGATTAGGTCGCGGGTTCGATCCCCGCTCAGGGCCAACATTTGTGTGCGTGAACATGTCTGTTGGCTTCGTGTCTGGTCGTTTAATATTTATGTATGTTAATCAGTTGTTTAGTTAGTAACTATAGTACAGGCCCTGCCTAGTTTGGGACTAAATTACGTTTGTGAATTGAGTCCAACAATTTATTATTATTATTGTTATAATATGGAGAAAACTATAAAATTGAGTTGTTTATAAAGCGCCTTCTGCCGTCTATAAGTCTATGGACGTTGCTCAGTGTCGGCTCACATCTCTGTTCCCTTTGAAACATTCATACACCCCTGAATGTTACGCTGAGGTTTTGTTTGTGGTCGTGTGCTACTTTCGTAACTAGATAGGAATAACTAGGAGTAAACTGTCAGACAAGTGTGACCTTTACTTAACATTGTTTTTAAATTTAATTTTGTATATATATTTTTGTCTTTTTACATTGCTGTGCCCTTCCAGGGATCATGTGCGTACTGCATATTTACCTACCACCTGTATAACCACATTTTGCAATAAACGATATGACTATGACTATGAAACCAGAAAGTAGAGTTGACTGACCGTATGCAACATTACTCAATGCTTAGTGTCATCGATTTACTTTAAAAATACTGTTTACAAGGTATATAATTTATCTCACACTATTTTACATCAATCATTTTTTATCTATTCATAAAAAAGTTGCAAACAACTCGAATCTTTTCAGCATAAAAGTCAGTGGCAGCACAAAGCGACTCTGAATAACCTACAACATAATAAGAACCCTGTATTTTTATAAACAGCAGTATGAGATGGCGGACAAAACCCTGCATTTGACAGGCGGCGGGTCCACAAGTTGATATCGTGAGGCGGTGAAATGTTTTCACAAGAGGTGTTGTAGATACACAAATAAAGGAATTCTTTACTTCTATAGTACCCTTTCTTTCCCGCATATTCTATTTCGTATTGTTCTGTCTTTGTCGCACTTTTTACATGCAGTTTTTTTTATTTCGATTGTGTTTTTTCTACCTAATATTATATAACTAGCGACCCGCCCCGGCTTTGCACGGGTGCAATGCTAACACTAAAACCTTCCTCTTAAATCACTCTATCTATTAAAAAAAAAACCGCATCAAAATCCGTTGCGTAGTTTTAAAGATTTAAGCATACAAAGGGACATAGGGATATAGGGACAGAGAAAGCGACTTTGTTTTATACTATGTAGTGATGATAGTGAAGAGGAAAGATTTGTAGGTATTTGTATGTTAATCCGAAACTACTAGATGAATTTCAAGAAATTCTTTCACCAAATGGAAGTCTTTTTCTGGGAGTAACATCGGCTATAATTTTCCCGAAGAAACGGGGACTCACGCCGGTAAAATCGCTGGGGATAGCTGGTGCCATTAATAATTTTATTATTTTGTACTTTATTATCCTATTTTCTACAATGACAACTTTCTTAAGGTCGAATTTTAGGAACTAACGCTTTAGATAGATTTTTTCTCTTCCAGGGCTGAGGGGGTTTACCTAAAAAATAAAAAATAAATTGTGTAGGTAAAAACCACTTAGGAACGTCAATAGTCTAACAATAAGGCACTCTGAACTCGTCCATGAAGATGCCTGGTCCCAAATGCAGTACCCCAAGAAGAATCAGCAAGAAACACAAGGGCAGCTCTTTTTAGTCTCATGTCTTACTTATAATAATAATCTCACGCCTTTTTTATCCCCGAGGGGGTAGGCAGAGTATCCATTACTGGATATACCCACATTTCACGAGCTATATTGGACCCCTAAACGTGATAGGTGGTGAGCCCATCGCCGGACCGGGTCTGTTTACACATGTCTCAGAATTAATTCTGAGACCTGCGGGTTTCCTCACGATGTTTTACTTCACCGTCGAGCTAGTGATAAATATGTACGTAAGTCTTACTTATCGTGTTATAAATTATAATATAGTCAGTCGTTTTAAGTACTTATCTACCCATACACCCAGCCAAATCGATGAACCATAGGGTCTTACCTCCCCTCAGTGTAAAACGTATAACATACAGTATTTCCTGTATAATTAATAAATTACCCGCCGAATAATACAAATGTATCGATTCCAATTAGCTCTCAAAATTCACCTTATATTTTCTTTGTAGCGTATCACAAAATTGCTTTTGTCGCTACCAAAATCGAAAATTAGATGCCTCTTTTCTGTCATCAATGTAATAAAGACAATTTTAATAAAGCAATTATTCTGTAACGGCAAATGTAATTTTGTCACACGATACATTCGACATTTTTTGTTCAACCGCCCATTTTAAGTAGGCCCTTGAATTACTGGTAAATAAAAAGAGCTTTATGAACTGAACTGAAAGGTTCATTTTACATGGTTGTTCATGCATTATATGTGTAAAGTACGAATTATCTTTCCTCTTCACTGAGTTTAGGGGTATAATTTATTGGATTTGGAGACTGGGACGTACGAAAATGTCATCTTGGGTTATTGGCACTGAGTTCATATTGCAATGAAGGTTTTTTTCGTATGTGATCTAAGATAGTGATACGTTACTGTCATAATGGCGATCGCTGGAGGCAATATCGTGCTGGTTACTTCCCATTTATTATTTGTTTTAAAAGTTATCAGTTACGTTTATGCGGATAATATGTCAGTGGGTACATGAAAGACTAAACAATGCTGACATACAACATTGCAACTGTCTTTGCAATATTTTTTTTACTTTGTTCATTACGACGAAACACACAATTTCAACTCTTTATACGGATTAAAGCAAACCCATTGACAATGTATTTTGGTGGGCATTCAATGTTTTACAACTCATTGGGCTACTAGAACTAAACTAAATTGACGCTTCGTTTCTATTTTCCGTATGCAGTAGATTTGACAAGTTTTTCAGACGTATACAAATTTTAAAAAAGCAGCCACACTGAGATACTGGTTTTGATAAAAGTTACCTTACACCTACCTGAAGATGCAGGCTATCTCACCAAGATCGGTTCAGCATTTTAGCTGTAAAATGCTTACAAAAAACACCGTTAAAACCATGACAAGCGTGAGTGTAGACGCCGGTTTACGTTACCATGCAATATGACGTAACACATTACATTACATTATGAAGTCATTAACACATCCTGTGCAATCTGTGCCTGGATCGTCGGTGGCGCTCCCAGGTGGCATTTCACGTCATAATGACGTCGTTATGATAAGGGCGAGATAACTGGGTACACATTTTTTGGGCCTCAGCTTCCGACTGTTAATTTGAGCTGTGAAAATGACACGGCATCAATTTGGTTTTTATTTCTGTTTATTAAAGTTCTGCTTCAAAAAGTTTTAAATAAAGACTCTTATGGTAACAGATGCTTATCTCAGGAACTTTTTTTTTTTTTTTACTATAAAATGGGCTTGCTCTTGACCCCAGACTAGCCCGAGAGCAAAGACGGGGCCTACGTTGGGACGAGCTTGCCCAGAAGATGCCTGTTCACTCGATCCTTAAAGGCTTGTGGGTTATATGAACTCGGAAATACAGACGCCGTCACTTCTTATGCTGTGACTTGAATTTTGAATCAATTTAAGGCATAATGATTATTACAGGCATTTGTTGCATTATAATATAAGGATTTAACTAGCGACCCGCCTTCGTTTCGCTTCGGTTTATATGATACTAGCAGCGCCCCTCGGTTTCATCCGCGTAGTTCCCGTTCCCTCGGGAATACGGAAACAAAATATAGCCTATGTGTTATTCTGATGTGTAAGCTATATAACTGTAAAGTTTCATCAAAATCGGTCTAGTAGTTTTTGCGTGAAAGAGGAACAAACATCCATACATCTATACATCCATACATACAAACTTTCGCGTTTATAATATTGTTCAGAATCGTTTAAAAATTATTTTCATACTGAAAACCAATGTCGATGAGTAGGATATCAGTGTTTTTCTACTATATTATGCATTTATTATATACATAAGTAGAAACCTTCCTCTTGAATTACTCTATCTACTTATTAAAAATACGTATAAAAATCCGTTGCATATAGTCTTAAAGATCTAAGCATACATAGGGACAGACAGAAAGAGACTTTGTTTTATACTACACCAAGTGATGATAGTGATAGAAATAGTGATTAAAATAAGCTAAATGTATGTATGTATGTATAATCTCACTCCTTTCATCCCCGAGGGGGTAGGCAGAGGTATTCCATTACTGGATAAACCCACATTTCACGAGATACATTGGACCCCTAAACGTGACAGGTGGTGAGCCTATCGCCGGACCGGGTCTATTTACACATGTCTCAGAATTAATTCTGAGACCTGCGGGTTTCCTCACGATGTTTTCCTTCACCGTCGAGCTAGTGATAAATATGTACGTAAGTTTTTGAAAAACTCATTGGTACATGCCAAGATTATAAGCTAAAGGTAAATTCTGATTGGTTTTTGGATGACGGCAAATCAAAAAACTTTATCTTATAAGAAAATAAATTTATTTTATAAGAAAAACATTCGCGAGATATTATTATTACAATTTTGTAATAATAATATCTCATGCTAATGTTTTTCTTATTTAAGATGCAAGTGCGTTGCTTGTACGTTGCAGTCACACACGCTAAGCTGATCCTTATATACTAATTATGATTTAACTGATATTTTCCTGAAAAAATTGCGAGACAACAGGACTGGATAGTTTCTGTAACCCTTTTCCATTATTGTGGACCTAAATGAATAAAACAAAACTTGAAAATCCAGCGTCTACCCAGCAGGGTTGCCCGGGGGAGTGACTTATTTGTATTTTAATATAAATTTCAATTTTGCAGACAAGAAAACTGGAGCTGCGCTTTGTCACTGATCGCCGACTGGTTTACTAGAGTTTATAGCTCCAATAAATTCACTGAGGACGAAATTTCACCACCGTCGTCGCATAAATCTTAATTTGCACAAACCTGATATAAGTTTGTGGTCGTATATCAAATTCGCTTGGACATTTCAAATTTTAGACCAAAATTTCGTTGGAGTCAAATTTCGAAAGAATATTTTGAAAAAATAAAAGTTTTATGATTCTCTTTGATACTGGAATGAGTTGGAGCTGAGCTTGTTTGAACTAACTTTGTACGTATTTTTTCTCCGGAAAGGCAATTCTCGACAATCGACTTAATCTCTGAATCGAGTTTGCTGTATCTCTACTACAAAATCTCAAAGACCGCAGTTTTTTTTTCAATTATTGTATTCTGCAGCGTTCCGCTGCGGTTTTCAACCTTATCTTCATCCTCTTTTATCATTTCGTCTTTAATCATCCTCATTTCGCTTTTAATTCTCGCCTTCTATTTTCAAAATTTCACCGTTTCGTTTTTAATCATCCCCAATTTGCTTTTAATCATCTTGACTTTCTATTTTCAAAATTCCGTCTTCCGTTTCTGTTCCCGTTCCTGTCAAAGTATTCATTCCTACTCTAGAGTTCTTGAAGAACAGGTCTGCAACGAAGAAAGCACCCTAATTTTTATAGTTCCACCTATCATGGCAGTATAAAGTTTCCCCAGAACGCAAGAGTTGCGTTGGATGTGTTTCTACAAACCTTTCTGCGGCACGCCTAGTCTCCTTTTCATTTGGTAAGTTATTTTCACATATTACTGACCTCCGCACCTTTCCCTAGCGTTATTCCCTATTGGTGCCACGCTGTGGATGTGCCCTAATCATCGGCCCCTCTTCCACAGCATGTTCCCACAATAGCGGGCTCACCCCTGGGAGCCTCAGCTCACCCCTGGGAGCCTCAGCTCACCCCTGGGAGCCTCAGCTCACCTCTGGGAGCCTCAATTCACCCCTGGGAGCCTCATCCCAGCCCTTACCAGCCTCTTCTATGCGAGGATCCATCCTCCGGGTCGGCAAGCTCACCATCGCGATCGAGAGCCCCGCCACGCAGTTCGCTAAGGGATATCGTCGATCAAGACAGCTCTTCCACCGCATTTGAAGATCCGCAAGTCTGACACCAAATGGCATCATTGTAGTTAAAAGACCCCAATCCCCAAATTTACCTAAACCCAAAATCTCATGTTCAGGGAAATCTTCGACTAAGGATTATTACGTTTAGCCGACAGTCTTAAACCTTTAATCAAGAACTAAAACACCTATTTCCTATAACACACGGTACCGTACGTTGAGGCGTAGGATGTCCCATTAATTTTATATTAGCGGCTCTTAGTCTCTAGATCCACCTATCTAAAAGCCCAGGTTTAACTTTTTCTTTTCCTTACAATTGACTTCCCAAGAACCTTAGTAGGAGTAGGAACATATATTTCTATTCGTTTACCGTGTTTTTAGGCTTTCCGTTTGTTACCAATAAATTCTATCCTATAAAACACGTTGACTTTTTATTTGTAAAAATCCTAACCCCGGTTAGGTGGTCATCCTGAGTTCCTCCTCTGGATGGTCTAATCGCGCGTGACAGCTTCCCCGGCTGAACCGCATGATGCAATTCACAGTATTACTAGTCGAAGGAATTCGAGTGGCTTAAGAATATTTATACAATATTCGAAATAAAAGCTATGATCTCGGAGAATTTGCAATAGAGACGTCGATTCTGAGTATAGCCTCCCAGAATAGCATAACAAGATTTTTGTTCGAGATAAGTTCAAATTCAACATTTTTTTCGAATGCCATATTAAATCGAATATAGCCTCTGTCGTATTTATTTGTTACATACATAGATATATAAAACACACGCCATTGTCCTAAGGGGATAGGCAGAGATGATGGATCGCCGCTTTACTCGATCTCTACATACTTCTTTCTTCCTTCACATCCATAAGCCTTTTCATGCACGCTCTTTTATTCTTCGCACTCCGTACCCCAGCTTTTTGAAGGACGCCACTTGTTTGATCCGTGAACGTCCTTCTGGGGCGTCCTCTGAGCTCGCAACATCTTTCCTTGCATCCTTCAACATTTGCACCATAAATCTCTTTCGTTACTCTTCTTTCCTTATTTATTTGTTCTACACGTAAATTTTCGGGTTTTTCTATGAAGATAATCGAAATTAATACGGGAGGTCAAATTGAAACCTACAAAATTGTGAACGTGTCTCGGAAACCTGAACGTAAATTTGATATCTATTTCTTTACAAGTTAGGGCGAGAATCCACTGGAGCAACGTCCCGACAGTAGTGTCCCGAGAATGCTACTTTGCAAAATTAAGAAGGCGCATATTTGACGCTTGAAATTCTAAAGTAGCTTTTTGATAAGAATCTGAGGAGAGGCGTCATAGTACTATAACATTTTCATCAACTAGCAGCACGCCGCGGTTTCAACCTCGTAGTTCCCATTCCCGTGGGAAAACGGGGATAAAATATAGCCTATGTTAATAAGGGATAATGTAGCATTTAAGTGGTGAAAAGATTTTTTAAAATCAGTCCAGTAGTTTTTGTTTTTTTTTTTGTATACATTTTTCCTCTTTATATACATACACTTATATATAAAGAGGAAAAATTTGTATGTCTGTAACATACAAATTTTTCCTCTTTATATATAAGTGTAGATTAGTGTAGAAGTGCCAATCCTGTTTATTCCCTTTCCAGCGAGAATTTTGAAAAATTCTTTAGTGCTCAGTTACGTCATATTATAAGGAAATTTTGTGCAAAATTTCATGCCTCTAGACCCAGTAGTTTCCGCAGCACGTTGATCGGTCAGTCGATCAGACAATCAACCAGTCTGCAGTTTTTTCTTTTATGTACCTATATATAGAAGAAGAAGATTGTCCGTGAATGTACACTTCAATAAAAGACAGTTATTTAGGTACCTATTTAAACTTCACAGTTTTTTTTATACAGGAGTTTTCGAATATAGTTTGCTGTGATTTCGAATAGGTATAATTTGCTGTCGATGTCAACTACTAAATCCCCATTTCTGTTTCCCTACTTCACTACATAGTATAAAACAAAGTCGCTTTCTCTGTCCCTATATCCCTATATCCCTATTTCCCTTTGTATGCTTAAATCTTTAAAACTACGCAACGGATTTTGATGCGGTTTTTTTTAATAGATAGAGTAATTCAAGAGGAAGGTTTTAGTATTAGCATTGCACCCGTGCAAAGCCGGGGCGGGTCACTAGTATATTATAAAGTGCAAAAGTAGTTTCTCTATCAAATGAGTCGATAACTAACACATGGTATACGCAAATAAATTGTGAATTATGAATTTTAGTAACAATGAAACTTAGATAATGTAGCAAACCAATTTATATTATTATTGTGATTGTTTATATAACTCCATTTTTTATATTTTCACAACTGTCAGCTTCATTTCAAAGTAACTCAAGAACACGCCTTGTACATTTTCATTGTCAAATTAAAAGTGACACAAACAATCCTAGAATTCAAGTAAATATTTCGAGAAATTCAACTAAATTGTGGTTACAAATTCTTTGTCATTAAAGTTAAATGACACGACTCACGACTGTTGTCCCTGAGGGGGTGGGCACAGGAAATACCCATGTTTCACCAGTATATTTATATATTTCTTGTTTGTTAAAATAAAAAATAAATAATCTCACACCTTATATATCCGAGGGGTAGGCAGATGTATTGTATTTCTGGATATACCCACATTTCACGAGATACATTGGACCCCTAAACGTGATAGGTGGTGAGCACATCGCCGGACCAGGTCTGTTCACACATGTCTTAGAATTAATTCTGTTACCTGCGGGTTTTCTCACGATGTTTTCCTTCACCGTCGAGCTAGTGATAAATATGTACGTTAGTTTTTTTAAAACTCATTGGTACATGCCAGGATTCGAACCCGAGCCTCACTGATTTTCATCATGTGAAGCAGGCTCTTTAACCGTAAGGCTATCACTGCTTCTTATTTGTTATGTCTTACATACATAAGTACATAATCTTACGCCTATTTCCCATTAGGGTAGGCAGAGACAATACACTGCTACTTGTTACGAACCTGCCAGATCTCTGGTGCTTCCTCCACATCCACCAAACGACTCATGCATGCTCGTCGGTTTCGGGTACTCTCTATCTGGCTTTTCTTCACCACATCGCCGATCTGGTCGATGTAGGTACGCCTAGGTCGTTCTCTACCGATTGGCCCATTTACAACACCCTTGTATATTTGTCTCGTTAGACGACTTTCATTCATCCGCTGAATGTGACCAAACCATCTCAGCATCCCTTTTTCAATCCTCGTCACTGCATCATCTTTCAAGCCGAAACGCTTTTGAATCACACTATTCTTCACTCTATCTATCAATCTTACTCCACTAATGCTTCATGTTATGAGAATGAGTATATATATGGAACCTTTATTCATAACAAATAAGAAATAGCCAAAGAGTTAAATTAAGTCAGAGTAATCGTCTGAGCTTTCAAAATGAGACTGTTGAGTGTACCCGGCTTTATGTCTGTCGCTTTCATGACAGCCGGCAGGAACTCTAGTGGTCGGCGCAATCCCAATTGGGGTTGCGGAAAATCTATTCTGAACTGTGAACTGTGAAAATTTTATTAGTTCGGATCAATTTGTAGACTTAGTGAATTCAGTACGTTTTGTGTATTTACTTCGCCAGTAAGATAGAAAAAATAATAAAATAATGTCACGCCCTTATCCTCGAGGTGGTAGGCAGAGATATCCCATATGCGAAAGGATCAGTAGTCTTGGAAGTGAGTCAGTCATTCATAAGATAGATCTTATGAATGACTGACTCACTTCCAAGACTTGAGTTCACACAAAAGTATATACTTTGGCTGGCTTCGAAAGCCGTCACATTAGTTATTTCACTTGAAAAATTGCAACTGTACACTTCTACGAATGAAGAGGTTCAGATAAATAAATGTTAGTCTATTTTTCAGTTATTTACTATCTTGATCTTTTTTGGGAAGGTTTGTTGTAAATGGATTCGAGAAGGTTTATAAGGATACGGAACCCTAAAAAAAAAGATTGTGTGCCAATCTGATTGACTGGCGTAAATCCATGACAAATCTATTATAAATTTTATAACGAACGAGGTTATTACCGAACCAGCTGGTGCTCGACCGCTCCTCAAATAAAGTTTTAATTCTACATAAAAATATATCTCTAGATTGAGTGGTGATTGATACCTAAATATCAATATTAATTAGCAATTTCACATACATACATATAATCACGCCTCTTTCCCGTAGGGGTAGCAATTTCACTTTACTTTTAAATAAACATATTTGATTAAATAGTCTAACCTTTCGTTAATTATATTTTAAAAGTACTTTGAAATAAATAATAATATAAACTTATTTAAAACAGACTTGTCAAAATGTTACTCAATTCGGATAATGTATAGGTACCTACTAGAACTATTTATTATTTTTACACTGTGGTTCTGTACTGTCCTAGGGGCTTATACTTTTCGCGGACGCTAGTGTACTACAATAAATCAAGAGCCTGAAAGTAATGCAACAAGCAAAAACTTTTTTGTTCCTGGGTTTTCTCTCTAATAGCTTTATAGGCGAATATTTCATAACTTTTATTTTATTTCCAAGTTTTTATGACCATTTATATCATCCGCTTGACAAAAAGAACTATTCGATTACTTACTAATAGTCTTCATGTGAGCATCTGGGACCCTGACAAATTTCAGATAAAACTTGACTATCCTACTTTTTAATATGTACTATCTTCCGACCTCTGCTTTTTATGTTTACGTACCCAAAAGGTACCAACGGGACCCTAATATTAAGCCTCGGCCCGTCTGTGTGTCCGTTTTCACAGAATGACAATGTGTAATAATAAATAATAATAATGTGTACCTATTAGGTACTATAGCACAGTATAATAAATAGTACTAGCGTAACTATAGCCACTACACCAATCTACCTACATCTACACTAATGTTATAAAGAGGAAAGATTTGTATGTTTGTATGTTTAACGAATAAACTCAAAAACTACTGGACCGATTTTAAAAATTCTTTCACTAATGAAAAGCTACATTATCACTGAGTAACATAGGCTATATTTCATTTCCGTATTCCCACGAGAACCGCTAATAAGTTATAGCGACACTACATGGAAACGCGCTAATAGAAGGCCGAGTTACATAGAACGCGCCAATAGACGGCCGAGTTCTAAACCGCGCTATCGGAGTTTTCTAATGAGTTTGTATAAATACAACTGTCCAACATCAACCGTTGGACCGCGGTCCCCAGGCACGATCACCTCGCCTGGCGGAAGATCTTCCTTTTCACGATGGAGGAGCATTCCACCTCTGCTCCTCCATACTGGTGACCCTCGCTCGACACCTGGACATCAGCGCAACCTTCTGGAACACCTGGACTTCAGAAGCAGCATCGCATCGCCATCACTCATCACTCCCACAACAACCTCTTCACTCAAGGTCAGCAGCAGCAGACGCACAGCATGAAGCCAGACTCCGCCCAATCCGGTCCATACGCAGCCGACGCACCGTGCTACCTGGTCCTGCAGGCTCATCACTCACAGCGACAGCACTCGGCCCACGCACAGTTCACCTCAGCCCACGTCCGGATCTACAGCGGCTGGTCACCCTCGCCGGCGTGGCGGTCTTTGCACACTGAACTACGGGCACTTCAACAGTCGCAGCAACCAACCCGCTCAGTCTCGACTCACCGCAGACTTGGAGCAGCACTGGCACTTGCAAGCTATCTACGAAACAACGACGCAGCACAAGAAATCAAATAATAGAAGGCCGAGTTACATAGAACGCGCCAATAGACGGCCGAGTTCTAAACCGCGCTATCGGAGTTTTCTAATGAGTTTGTATAAATACAACTGTCCAACATCAACCGTTGGACCGCGGTCCCCAGGCACGATCACCTCGCCTGGCGGAAGATCTTCCTTTTCACGATGGAGGAGCATTCCACCTCCGTTCCTCCATAAAGTAATCAAAATTAAAGGGTTTTCGTCTATAAGAAACGTGTTTTTTTATTGCACGGTGGTACTGACCATTTCGTGTACATTTCCCACTCGCACTTGACCGTTTTTAGTGGTTACCTTAATAAAATTCTCATTTGTTCCAAGCCACTCCCAAACTAAAGTGATGGATCTGCCTACAGTCAACTTTTGCAAAATTTATTTAGTCTGGTTTGGACTAACAAAGAATATATAAAATATAAATATAATCTCACGCCTTTCATCCCCGAGGGGGTAGCCAGAGGTATTCCATTACTGGATATACCCACATTTCACGAGATACATTGGACCCCTAAACGTGATAGGTGGGGAGCCCATCGCCGGACCGGGTCTGTTCACACATGTCTCAGAATTAATTCTGTTACCTGCGGGTTTTCTGACGATGTTTTCCTTCACCGTCGAGCTAGTGATAAATATGTACGTAAGTTTTGAAAAACTCATTGGTACGTGCCAGGATTCGAACCTGAGCCTCACTGATTTTCGGCCGGCTCTTTCTCTTCTGATAATAAACAATGTAATATATATATATCCTACTAATAGTATAAATGCGAAAGTTTGTTTGGATGGATGTCTGGATGTATGGATGTATGTTTGTTCCACTTTCACGCAAAAACTACTGAACGGATTTTGATGAAACTTTACAGTTATATAGCTTATACATCAGAATAACACATAGGCTATATTTTATCCCCGTATTCACACGGGAACGGGAACTACGCGGGTGAAACCGCGGGGCGCTGCTAGTATATATATATATATATATATATATATATATATCGACGACGATGTTCGAAGACCTCCTAACTAACAAAAAGCAAATTTTACAGGAGGCGAAAAAAACGTTTTAATTCTTTTTGTACCTATTTTATGAAAATGTGTTCTAAAGCAAGTTGTTATAAAATGGGGCTCCAAAATTGATGCTAGCATTGATTTTACGTACAGACAAGTGGTTTTTAAGTTAGTGTTAGTTAGGAGGTATTAGTTTCACTAATGTCCATGTCAAACTTATTTTGATGAAGTTAAGAGGTATTACTTAATAAAAGTTTTAGGAAATAATTAGGAAAATCTTTATTAGATAACTAATAAAATAAGTCTGTAACTCTCTACTAGTAATTGAAAACTTATTTCTATTAAGCCTCACAAAAAAATTACGTTAAATTACTTCAACGCAAAATGAAAAATATATCTAGTATTTTCAACTACACTGGACAGCAAAAATAACGGGTCATTTAGAAAAACCGCGATATCTCCCAAAGTTATTTACATAGATCCCTCGTTTAAATAATATGTTATAAGCAGATTTGTGATGCTTAATATTCATATCAAAAGAGGTTGCATTTGAACAAGTTACAGCTTCAAAAAAAGAACTTCCGATTTTTGAAAAATAATAAAATCCTAATTTTGAATAAAAAAATTTCTCGCTTTTGTTTCAAACCGAACTGTCATCATAAACAGTTTTTTTGGCTGGTCACAGTATTTTGTGCATCAACCATGTATCAACATGTCGTTATCTACTGAAGAATGTACACGAATTATCACCATGGTACAAGAAGGAAGGAGTCAGCGGAGTACTGCTAGAACAGTAGGTGTAGCTTTATCCACGGTCCAAAGAGTACTCCAGCGATTTTAAGAGACCGGCATGAACATCAGGAGACCAGGGAATGGCAGGCCAAGGTGTACAACTACACGAGAAGACCGATTCATCGTGAGCACTATGTTAAGAAATCGACATCTCACTCCGTCCGAAATAGCCTTCAAGAAATTCACCACAACAATGTAAGCTCTGACACGATCCGGCGGCGAGTTCGGGAAGCTGATATAAAGCCTTATAGGCCAGCAAACGGCCTTAAATTGCTCAGAGAACATCGAGATGCCAGGTTGCGGTTTTCTTGACAACACGTCCGGTAGACAGATGAAGATTGGTCCAGGGTTATGTTTTCCGATGAGTCAAGATTTTGTTTATTCCCACACGATGGGAGACGAACAGTATATAGGCGACCAAATGAACGTTGTCGTCAAGCGTGTTTTGAGGGAAAGGTGCCATTCGGTGGAGGATCAATAATGGTTTGGGCTGGGATATCTTCAGAGGATCGTACGGAGTTAGTAATTATAGAAAATGGTTCTCTGACAGCTCCCAGATATGTAGAGGAGATTTTAAATGAGCATGATGGTCCTTCCTTGGTGAATATGGGCGCAAATTCCATTTTTATGGACGATAATGCGCGACCACATACAGCACATTTGGTCAACGCGTATATTCAAGACGTTGGTATCACCCGCATGGAGTGGCCAGCTCGCAGCCCAGACTTAAATCCCATAGAGCATTTATGGCACGACCTCGGGAGATGCGTTAAACAACGCTCTCCAGCTGCAGCTAACTTACGTGGGTTAAGAAGCGCGTTAATAGAAGAATGGTCAAACATAGACCAAACCCGTATTAGAAATTTGATTTACAGCATGCCTAGATACGGGGTTGTGGAGGAAATACAAGATATTAAATTTACAGAAAAGCTTTCTTTTTGCTGAATAACTGTTGTATATTTTTGTTGTAATAAGTGTTTTTTTTTGTATTTTTTAATACCTACTTAAATAAAATTATACAGTTTACAAACGTGTTATGTATTTTCTTTTATGTATAAGTGAGTCATCTATAACATACTACAGTTTGTGTTGTGTAGTTAAGAAACTATCACACTTTTTATAAGTGACCCGGAATTTTTGCGGCCCAGTGTAGTTAAATCATATACTTTCTCTCACTGGTAAAATCACATAAACTTAAATGTTTTAATATAAGTACTCTTATTTAAAGAATCACATGAACTTAAATGTTTATACTCCTTTTAAAATAATCACATTAGACGTGTTTGATGGTAGATAGGAGGTATTGGCAGCGAAATTAGTTCGGAAGTAACTTAGGAGATATTCGTTTTGGTAAGTTAGAATATATTAGCAGCATTTCAGGCTAACACGCTCAAAGCGTGATATTAAGAGGTATTCTCATAATGAATTTGTGGCGTTATTTATTACAAAATCACTTCGGAGTTTTTGCCAGTCGGTGCGAAATTGAACTCTAAGTACAGTGGCATAGATAACTCATTTTGGCCCAGGGTGTCAGTTAGGAGGTATTCGAACATCGTCGTCGATATATAATAATAATGATTACAGTATTTTCGCGATATAATCTTGGAAAAAGCCGTATGCATTGACTCAACCAGCCTCAGAAAAATGTACTTACGTGAGTAAACATGTTTTATCTTTATTGAAAACTAACGGATCTGCATGTTCTTGTAGAAATACGGGAATAAATTATAGCCTATGTTACTCAGGAATCTTCTAGCTTTCCACTGGTGAAAGAATTTTTAAAATCGGTCAAGTAGTTTTTGAGTTTATTCGTAACAAACATACAACAATACAAATCATTCCTATTTATAATATATGTATAGAAGTATAGATATAGAAAAGGCCAACCACAGTCTTATAAAAAAACTATCATAGTTTCAGCAACGTTTTGTTTCAAGCTTTAAGCAACATTGTTTAGATTCTTACCATGATCACTTAGAACAACATTAAGTTATGAACAAAGGAAAGAATGTTTCCCTCATTATTGTCTAAACGAGTTACCTTCAGCTTCGTTTTCATATGGCATCACTTTCGCATCGTGTTTCGAAAACTTAGATAACGCAAGTTATTGGATTTGACACAAAACAATATTAGAACAAGCTGTACGAGACCCTTACGAGACCCGGCCTCAAAAAATTTATGATCATAATATATATCTATAAGGGTGCCCCTATCGAAATATGGCCGCAAGTATTTAATAAAAAAAAAACTTGATTTTTTTGGGACGAAATTTCATTCACTTGTTTTTTTTACATAAAATACCGTCCACATATGCATAAAGACTCTGAAAAATCATGAAAAATCAGCTGATTTTTCAAAATCTTTATGTATTTTGCCCCTGTGTATATCGCCGCTTTATGTATAAAGATTTTGAAAAATCAGCTGATTTTTCATGATTTTTCAGTCTTTATGCATATTGCCGTGAAATGGACGGTATTTTATATAAAAAAACAAGTGAATGAAATTTCGTCCCAAAAATCACGTTTTTTTTTATTAACAATACTTGCGGCCATATTTTGATAGAGGCACCCTTATAGATATATATTCTCCTGATCATAAATATGCGTAAAAATTTGGTTTGTAGCATACTCGATCCCTCCACTTTTTTGCGGCAGGATCTTAGGCTAAAGCTATACTGTACATGGTATAAAACAAAGTACCTTCTCGCTGTCTGAACGGTTAAGATCTTTTCAACTACTTTTGGATTTTAATGCGGTTTCCATCAAAAGTAAGAGTGATTCCAGTGGAATGCTTATGTATAATAGAGAGTGCTCAGCGGCGTTGCCCGCGCGGATCCAGTTTATTCCCGTTCCCGTGGGAATACCCGAAAATCCCTTCAAAGCGGTGGCCTACGACGTATAGGTATTACAACTACATAGTAATATGTATATTTTCCCGTGGGAATGACATATTTTCCTATAATAAAAATTAACTTTTATTCCTAATCGTGGTCGCCACTCGAGAACTTTTCAACCCCAACGGCCGTCGTTCTTTACCACTTCAGTTTAGCGACTCTATTATTCCGCAAGATCTAGAAACATTTAGAACCTAGACTGCATTGAAAGACAAACAGAGCGAAGTGGTCGCTGGCACAGACGCGTAGAGCACTTGAGTTGCGGAAAGTGAATGAAAAGCCACTGCCAAGGACGTTAGAATGTTTTTCATTGCAGTATTTCGTTTGGCTACATGTAAATAAAACATTTGTACATATTTCGATAAACTGTGAAAAACAAGTAGGACTCGACACGGAGGATTCCGTAAATAAAACTAAATAATCTCACGCCTGTCATCCCCGAAGGCATAGGCAGAAGTTTGCTGAATACCTACTTTTTACCAGTATATTAATTGGAACGCTAAAACATGATAGGTGGTGCACCCATCGCCGGACCAGGTCGCGGGACCGTTATCTCAGAATTAATTCTGGTACCTGCGAGTTTCCTCACACTGTTTACTTCCACCGTCGAGATAGTGATAAATAAATTTCTACAAAATTTTTGAAAATGTCATTGGAACATGCCATGTCAATGCATCCCAGGATCCGAACGAGAGGAGAGCTTATTTACCACACACTACTTCCTTTAAAATCTTTGAATTGATGTAAATAAATTTGACACCTAACCGGAGTCAAGAATTTATGGCTCATAGGTGGTCGGGAATGTTGGGCCAGGAGTGCTCCAACGTGTGGCAAATAAGAAAGGTGTTACGTTTGTTATCAGACGTTTTACATGACAAAAAATCGGTTGTATGTAAAGTCGGTTTACTGACGATAGTTGAACGTGACAACGTCATAAGAAAATACTGATGGAATGGATTGTGCCTCTTTGTCGCTCGCTGCGCGCTCTCGCTTGCACTGGAACGACGCATACGTCACACTTTTTCGGGAATGCCGCCGGCTCCACCAATTTATAAGACGTTGTCACGTCAAAAGCAAAATAGAAGTCAATACTTTTCTTTTATTTTGCAACTAGCGGTTCTCAGTGATAATACGGGAATAAAATATAGCTTAAGTTAATCAGGGATATGCTAGATTTCCATTGGAGATTTTTTTTAAATCGCTCCAGTAGTGTTTGAGTTTATTCGTAAAAAAGATACAGACATACAAAAACACAAATCTATCTATCTATAATATTAGTATTTTAAAACGTCAATCTATCTATGGTGTTCTTTAAGCCAGTTTTATATTGTGCTATTGATATTATAAACCTATTTAAACAGGGAACAATCGAAAATTCTATTATCCTATATTCCTGTCGCTTGACAAATCTTATCGTAATTTATACCTCACTTGACAAGAGAGGGTTACGTTCATTGAATACCTTCGTCAATTAGAGTTAACTTGACTACAAGTAAGCAAATAAACTTGACGTAATCAGTAATCACGAAGTAGAACGTAAATTTTATAGAAACTGAATTTTCAATTCACTGAATAGTAAATTGTTTGCCGAATCGGCTTGGTTCTATAATAGGTTGGTTATTGAAATGATTTTCTAAGTTTTTGTCAAATAAATTGCGGGACATTATTTACACATTGTTATACTTGATTCTCGGCTGACGGCACATCGGACACTATATTTTCTATTTAGAAACCTATTCCTAAAATCATTGTATGAACGTTGTTCGATGAGCCGTCTGCCGCTCATATTTTTGGTAATTACCCTGATATTTGTAGTAAGTAATTTGGGGACAACGGGGCTGGTTGCATAGCTAATACTTACGTAAATGAATATTATAAAGTAAGCTCTTTATATAACTGTTAGTTGTCCTAAATAAATAAGTTAAATTAAAATATGCTCCCAAACTAGGCAAAGCCTTTACTATGAGTATTAAACAACTGATAAACATACAAAATAAATATTAAACACTATAGATAGGTCATTTATGAGTAGTAGGTGAAAAATCTAATGCAGTTCATTTTCATACGTCGTTTACCTGCTACTCTACTTCACTTAGTCTGCTACTTATGAAATCTGTGAAATCAAAAATCATATTAATTTCATTTCACATATAATTTTTCATTGTATCCAGTAGCAAGTTATTTTTAATGGTAATTTAAGAAAAAGCCTGTTTAACTGTAACGTGTCCTGTACAACTTGTGTGCATCAGTTGATTATTCCCATTTAGAATATACTGAATGGGGACATATTTTGTTGTACAAATTCTTATCTAGCTGCCCCCCTCCGTTTCACTAGCTTCTATAAAAATCGGGAATAGTAGCTTTGTATCAATCAAATAGTTTCCAGAATCGATTCAGTAGTATCAGAGATTACCTAATACCAATAATATATCGATCCAATAATAATAGATCGCTTATTATAATGTAAATGTCGACTACGATGTTAAATTTCATCTGAAGACTGCTGTATTTTTTAAGACATGCGATATTTACTTTAGATGTGCTGTAATTTCTGTAGACATGCTGTATTTTCTTAAGACAGCCTGTATATTCATACACTCCCTCATATTACGTGAGGAAAAGCCCAAAATCAGCAGAGAGCGTTACGAGTAGATCACGATTCCTTTTCTATTCCTTTTCCAGCTGTGTCGCAATAAAATATATATTTATTTATTTCTACGTATTCTTTCCGTCTGAATAACCATGTTGAACGAAAAATCCGCAGATCCGCGATCAGCAGTCGCGGATGTGAGTGAACGGCGGCGGAAGCAAATGCGGATATTAAAACGTTCGTTGTATGATCAAGAGGATGCCGGAATCAAGTTATTGTTTGCTAATAGCTTCGGTAACTTGGTTCAGAAAGATATAATCGTATCGAAATTGGAGGTAGCAACAGTTGTATTTCTGAGATATTCTGTTGCTAAGGACATAGATATACTATTATACTATTAAGAAGTAAGACATATTATTAAGAAGATTTTTTTTGTTAAAATATCTATAATAGGCTCCGGAACTACTCGACCGATTTTTTTAATTCTTTCACCAATAGAAAAGGTATTTTTTTTAAAAAACCTAACTTTAAATTTTAGCCGTGTAATCGCAGGGGACAGCAAGACACTGTTTATCTGCATGGGCTTTTATAGCAGACAATAATAAAATAAAGATTTGATTTTTGGTTTAAAATATATTGCGCGATCTGACTCGCACTTGGCCGGTATTAGATAAAAACTAAGCGCCTTCAGAAACTACTCAAAGAATCGAAGGAATCTTGTTACAGCACCACTAGTTGCTCCCGCTTTCTCTTATGAATTACGCTATTGAAATTCGTGTCTCTTAACGGCGCGTAAATGTTAGTCTTCAATTTGCGATGTTTCCTTTGTCTCCTATTACAACCTTCGTACAGAGTACTGACGCTGTATAGAAACTGGGTAAGCACTGGTTTCACTAGATAGTGAACGATAATGGAGGTTACAGCCAACAATGAAATGATAGTGTGATTTCAATTTTATGTAGGTACCTCCCCCTTAACTCCCCCTTGGTTTGTCCCGAGTCCTCAAACGACAACGTGTATACCTGTCTCGCGAATTCAATATGAAAACAGTGAAATGGCACTATACGTCTGCACTACGTTAGTAGGTACCTACTATTTCAACTTATGTGACGTCACTTGGAAACGTCATATCGAGAAATTGGTAATATCTGGGGGAGGGGGTCAGTATATTATGGTTACCTTGTAGTGAGCAACACGAGGTGCTTATGCAAAAGCCGAAAAAGTATAACAATCAGTCTAGTTTAACAACTGCCTGATAAGAATCTGATCGCGACGGAAACTTTAAGGCCTGCTTCTACCGCCTTTGACGATGGTATACTTACCCCAATTTATATACCAAGGAAATCGGTGACAGTGACTTTACGAAACACCATTAAATTAGACATTATCATCACTGTATTATTTAGGCCCGTAAATGTAATAAGCGGTGAGTCTATCGCCGATCGGAGGTACCGTTGATTATGCTTTACAACCAATCGGTCCTACACCGTCGTACTTACGTAAGTTTTTGAAAACTCATTTGAATATGCTTTCAACCAGAATCAAACCCGAGGCTTCTTTAGCAGGCTAACATCAACTGTAAATTTTTCTACTTTGTGTTGTCAAATCATAAAATAGTATGAACAAACTTCTAAACCGAACTGTTATCGGTTCTAAAAATACTCCAGATGCAGTCCTCTGGAGCTCACATAATACTATCTAAACGATCGTCTTTTCCCTCACAAAACCATCGCTTCTCTTGTAATTGGCAACTCCAATGAACTACAATTTATCGGAAAAGTTTTGGGTCTACTTTTGTAGACACAAACTTGAATGATCATTTGTATTACCATCTAAGTTTTATTACGGAACATCTTTTGATTTGACGCCACTTTGTTTAGCAATAATAAACAAATTTAGCAATGATGGACTATCTTAAACAAAAACAATTGATCTCTATTGTGTTTTGCGCAGGGTCCCAATCACGCTATCGGATATATAAAGATTGACTCACATCACATACTAGGCCTTTTCATGAAAACAACTAATGTAATATTGAAACTTGCTGGCCCAAATTTACTAAAAAGATTCTAATTCTAAAAGCATTGCAATAGTACAAAAACACGCAATATTGTTACCAAACATGCATTTGATAGTGTTTTACGAAAACTGTGTATTATTGTTCAAAATTTATTTTGAAACACATACATGATCTTCTGTATTGTTATAGCTCTGTGTTCTCGCTATGGGTAAGATCAGCTTCCAACCAAAGATCCCTATAAACCCCCGAGTGCCCGTTTGCAGCGATAGGGTTCCGTATAAAACAAAAAATAAAAGCTTTACGAGGGTAAAATCCTTTCGCCTTGGTTAACGCAACTTTTCAACCGAAAATGAGGTGATAGATAAGGACTCTCTTTATAGAGAAAGAAAGTTTCCCTCCTTGTTCATTAAAGAGAAAAGGGGTTTTCTTGTTTTTTCCAGGTACTATACAATATAATATGCTCTCGCATTTTCTAATATTTAATGTATTTAAATTTGATTTTATAATTTTTAATTTAATTTTTGATTTAATGTCGACACAAATGCAAGTTATGGATACAATTTTAGGTAGGTAGGCTGGTTTGATAGGAAGGTCATATCTGGAAATACCTACTTTTGACCAGTAAATTCTATAGGCCCCTACACGTATAGATGGTGTCTGGGTGGTTAGCCCAACGAAAGACCCGGTTAGTTATACATGTTTTTATTCTGGGACCTGCGGGTTTCCTGACGATGTTTTCCTTCACGATAGGGATAAATATGCTTAGCAAATATTTTCCCCCTCAATGTCCAACACTAAATATATTGCTAAACTTACATACGAATATAAACTTCTCATTCGACTTTGTTTTTTCTTTTTAGTACCGTTATTGCCAAAGTTTTCTTGAGGCTGGTTGAGGTCAGCCACCTTGCTAACTCTAATCTCTTTTTGGGATTTTCTTTGTAAATTAATGTTTTTTTTATTACCTACCCAAATGCCACAACCATATACATATAATTTCGTCATGTCCGTCTTTCCATACATCAAAACCATTTTCCAAATTTCCTCCAATTTCGAGTCCTTTTGACAAGAAAATAAAAATATTTTTAAATAGCAAGACAGTTTAAAACCCTTCCAAATTTGAAGTTATCAGCTTCAGTAGCTGTGACATACAGACAGAGAGGTAGGCAGAGGTTTCGTACCACTTACATGATGATTTACGTGTTTAATTCATTTTAATTTAGGCTAAACCTAGTAAATTTAAATTTGAAAATTTAAATAAGCAACAGTGCTCACTCCGTAGTCTTAGTTTAGGACAGGCAATTAGGTAAGCCGTTAGCTTAACGGTGAGTCTGTTAACTAAAATTTAGAGTCATCATTAACTTCGTCAGATTTAATGACGACGGATAATGGAGCTCTGAGTAGAATGTTAGCACATGTAAAACAGTAAAGAACAGGGCTATTGGCCCAGTAGGTATCCTGCCTTTTGAGTCGAAGCTCGCGGGTTTGATCCATGGGGGATCCAACATGTCTATTGGCGTCGTGTCTGGGTGTTTCATATTTATTTAAGTATGTTTAGTACCCATTTGTACAGGCTCTTCCTAGTTTATGCTATGTGCGAATTGTGTCTCACAATTTACTTATTATTTATTTTTTAGTTACGACTAAAATCACAGACACCACACAATGACTTTAGGACTAAATCCGCGTTACGCAACAGAACGATTTTAGCACAATCTAAATCGTATGAATTCTGAGACATGTGTAAAAAGACCCGGTCCGGCGATGGGCTCACCACCTATCACGTTTAGGGGTCCAATGTATCTCGTGAAATGTGGGTATATCCAGTAATTGAATACCTCTGCCTATCCCCTCGGGGATGAAAGGCGTGAGATTTTTATTTTTAATAAATCGTATGAAAGTTTACGAAGCACACAGATTGCCGCAGGATCGAGCGTTGAAATATCTGTCACTGTCAAAAGTAAATAACTGCGACACCATATTATGAGTGTCAACGGATTTCAATAAAAATTTCAGGGACCGATGATCCTTTTCGATATCTGACGGGTTCAGATAATACTTATATTTTATCTCGATAAAGCGAAGCGAAAGAGAACAGGTTGCCAGTACCTAATATAAACACCCGAAACCAATCAGAAATCCCACACAAATGATAACATCCAATACGAATCGAACCCACGAAATTACGAAAATAGTTAAGCCCAATAATATTACACGAAAATCATTTCAAAAGTTTCACATCTCACAAAAAGATGTATTAAAATAACAAAGTCTTATTTATTTTACTCGCTCGATACTGACAGATCCTGAGTTATCAAACCAATAAATTCGTTCTCGAAAAAATCTCGTGGCTTCGGTAAACAATCGAACATATAAAATTTCTCTCTATTTATTTCTAAAACCATCAACAGGACAGAGAGGTAATTGGAACGGATAGAATTCCGTAATATCTGATATCTGAAAGCAATATCGGTTGGATGTTTTAATAAACCTTCACAGCTACGGAAAATCTGAAATCGAGTTGTATAATGCAATGAACAACTCTCAATACAAATAAGTTTAGGGTGAAATTTTTAGGATGAAATTTGACTTTGTGTCCCTAAGCGTATTAAGATCAACGCACACACAACCGAAGAAGGCGCACACACAGCGTGGATCGGACATTCTAGAAAATTCTGCTTTCCCACTTGTCCGCCTCTGTGTGCGTTGACATTTAAAGTAGTAGCAACAATTTGCAGACATTATAAGACAATCTTTTGTCCTTGTCAAACCGTGGGAGCCTGTTTTACTGCTGGATAGGAACCAAATTGCTGTCACACCAGTTACACTAACCTCATGGGATAGCTAAAGTTATGACCTAGCTCCAACTCTGGCTTGTTTAGCAATAAAATACATTCGCTCCGTTTGCTCAGCGTGTAATCGTCTGAGCAAAGGTTAAGTATACTCAAATGGTGATGTTTGCAAAGAGGAATAGCATTGCAAGGATGTATATGTATTATAACTTACAAAGCTAGAATAACCCTGCCCCTCCAGCTAAGTGGCAAAGGTCTCATTTGCTTAATTCTAAGACTAACTACTTATTAGGAACTACGTGTCAGTGACTTTTTTTATAGTATAAGAGGCAAACCGTTCCCGTGGGAATACGGGAATAAAATATAGCCTATGTTACTTTCTAATATCGTAGATTTCCATTGGTGAAAGAATTTTAAAAATCGGTCCAGAGATTTTAAGTTTATTCGTCACATATAAAAATACAAATCTTTCCTTTTTTGTAGATGCAGTACAAGTAAGAAGTCTTTAGTGTAGATGTAGAAGACTTCATAGAAACAATATCACCTATTTTCGACATTCGGTGTGTTTCAGAACTTTGTGTGGGGAATGTGAACGTATTAATTCCCATCATTAAAGACGGAATTCCACGAGAATGACCAAGTCCACACGGACAGAGCAGCGGGAAACAGGTAGTACGGTCGAATAAACAATGTCATCGCTCTAAATATCACGGGAGAGATGGGATGAGTTGATGAGGGAACAGGGGTTGACAAAACGCGTACCTACAGCCCAGATTATGTTACCGAAATAGTTGGGAGATATTCATGTGACGTATTTTTAACGTGCTAGTAATGACGGAGTAGGGTGTCCATTAAATCGGCTTAATTTTAGGATGCTTAAATGTTAATTTTCTAATGATATCCTTTGGGAGAGACCATTAAGAGCAGGTGGCTATCCAAGAATGCAAAAATTTTTGTGGCAAGGAAAACTCTACTGCCAGGTGTCAAAAACGACTAAAGTTGGCTTCCGTGGCGATCAGATCGCGTGTTACTGACGCACGTGGCTGATGCGACAAAAGTCGGCCGCGTTGGTCGCAGACTTCGGAAATAGCGACATAAATTTTCATACATTGACTATTGCTAGGGTTTGGGATTTCTCGAGAATTCTCGATCCCGATTTCTCGGGTCTTCTCGGGATATCGAGAAATTCCAATTTATTATTTATTATACACCAATTAAAACACCTAGAAATTGCCTTGTTCTTACTCGGAACTTGTTCGGACTACAAAAAAAAATTAAGCAATGGAATCAATAATTAAAAACACTAGTTAATAATGGATTTATATACCAGGGATCTGCGCGATTTGAAGACAAGACGATTTCCTCATTGTGAGATTTGGTCACATCATACATTCGGAAAACGGTGTTATTGGGAAACCGAAATACTAAGAAACCGTTTTATTAACGTTTTTTTATAATCGAATATTGGCGAAGAGTGCAGTCGACGATTCATTCGATCGATGGAGGTAAATTCAGAATACCGTTCAAAACATTGCACATTGCTGACAAAAGCTACGAAAGATCGTTTTCCATCCACATTTTCCAGATAGTTTTTAATTCCAAAGACCGTTTGTAGCATTTGTCAGCATGCGCTGCGTGGTAGCCTCAAAGGAATCAAACCATTCAACCGAACTCTATGTAAACTCGCTAGTTGATTTTTGGGTAACGTATCAATTCCGTGGTTCTATGATCTTTATGCGAGGTTTTGTCAATAGCCACGAAATAATAACATCTGTCGTAGATTTGGTAAAATTAAATTTCTTTGTCATTGGAATTTTCTGTATAATATACTGGCTGATTTTCAACACACAGCTTACACTGCTGCACCGAGAGCCAACGGAAAGGACTAGGAAAATATATATGCCTGTGTAGTCATCCCTATCTACTCTATAATATTAACAGCACTGATAGCCGCCTGCTTCACATGATGATAATTAGTGAGGCTCGGGTTCGAATCCTGGCATGTACCAATGAGTTTTTCAAAACTTACGTACTTATTTATCACTAGCTCGACGGTGAAGGAAAACGTCGTGAGGAATCCCGCAGGGCCCAGAATTAATTCTGAGACATCCACAAATGGAATACATCCACAAATATTTATTTTTTTATTAAAGAGCCAAGATTGGTTTGTCCTCCCTCCTCCAGAACTACTATCCTGATTGAAAAAAAATTTCACTTACGGAAAGAACAATCCCACGGGAACGTGTTCAGCTGGTGAAATTTAAATACCACTGACAAATTAAATTTTGCTTCTCCAAGCATCCGTTACGAAAGAGTTTTTCGAGATGCCCAAGAGAACGTTCAACAAAAGGTGCTGGTAATTTTATAAATGTAAATATAAGTCTGTCTTTTTCCTACTGTTCCACGGGTAAACAGATTAATCGATCTAAGTGAAAGTTGGTTGAGATGGATTGTATCTTGAAGAGGGACACAGGCTACTTAATAATCGCGAGTGCGGGTGAAGTGGTGGGCAAGAGCTCTAGATAGAGATTATCTCTATCTACACTTAATGTCTACACTATCTACATCTAAGTATATTAATATTAAAAAAAGAAAGATTTGTATTTTTCAACCGACAAAAACCGACATTTTACAGAGTGATTTTGATAATTCTTTGTATGTTTGTAACGAATAAACTAAAAAAATACTGGACCGATTTCAAAAATTATTTTAGCATTAGAATGCTACAAGATCCCTAAGTAACATAGGCTATATTTTATTCCCTTATTCCCACTTGAACGGGAACTACGCTGTTGAAAAACTGGAAAAAACAGGATTCGCACGGACAACGCCGCTAGGCACCCACTAGTATAGTACCTATATATTTTTTCCGGGCTCTACAATTTTATCTCATTAGATATCTAAATTGAAACTGAGTTTCAAAACATAACATTAACTTGAACAGTTTTAATTGACGATGTGGTTAGAGCGTTAATTAATCAATCTCAAGTTTGAAATTAATCTTGGGTACATCGTATTGAACGGCTGTGATTTGACCCTTGCGCATAATTACTCAAAATCGAAGTCGATATAAATCAATTTTGGTTATGGTGCTATTTCGGACCGATGGCAGTCACAAAGTGGCACGCGCCATAGTAAAAGTAACACCACCGAAGTGTCGTTTTCATCCGACTGCGCCAGAAGGAGGGTTATGTTTTTCGAGAGTATGTACGTATGTATGTATCTATGTATGTATGTATAATTGTTTGGCACGCTCTGCAGCCTGAACGAATAGATGGATTTTAGCTTGAGAGGTGTCGATAGATTCGTATTTACAATGAGAGTGACACTGGGTATATCAAATTTAGAAAAAAACAAAATTGCGGATTTTTTGCGTCAAATTGTGAAAAAGAAAAATAAGAAAATCGAAGAAATGGATAGGTATTTGAAAATCATGTTTAGGTTTCTTTTACCATTTTCCATATCGCCGCTGTCAAAAAGTGACACGCGCCATAGTAAAAGTGACACCACCGAAGTGTCATTTCTGCAACCGTAAATCGGAGAACCGAGATAGCCCTAGTACAGTCATATAGTAGGAGAGTGAATCTAAGTCAATTTCAATGTCGGTTAAGGTGATATTTCGGCGGTTTCTTCGGACCGATGGCAGTCACAAAGTGGCACGCGCCATAGTAAAACTGACACCACCGAAGTGTCGTTTTCGCAATCATAAATCTTAGAACCGTGATGATCTCTCTGTTACGGTTACGTACGGTTACAGCGACGTAGTAAAATTGATACCGCTGTTATTTCCGACACACGCTCACACACACATACACAAACATCACATCACATAGTTAACTAATAAATATAATAATAAATCATAATATAATCTCACGCCTTTTTTTATCCCCGAGGGGGTAGGCAGAGGTATTCCATTACTGGATATACCCACATTTCACGAGATATATTGGACCCCTAAACGTGACAGGTGGTGAGCCCATCGCCGGACCGGGTTTGTTTACACATGTCTCAGAATTAATTCTGAGACCTGCGGGTTTCCTCACGATGATTTCCTTCACCGTCGAGCTAGTGATAAATATGTACGTAAGCTTTTGAAAAAATCATTGGTACATGCCAAGATTCGAACCCGAGCCTCACTGATTTTCGGCCGGCTCTTTAACCGTTCGGGCTATCACTGCTCTATATATTAATATAGTTAACTAACTAATTAGTCTTTAGATTTATATATTTATTGTCAATTGTAATTAGCCTTCTAATAAACACTAATTAGGTAACTGATTTTCAATGTTTACATTTTTAATCTTATTATGTTTCAGAGGTATAACTTCTAGTTATAAAGAAATTGTATTTACGAAAAAGCGGATCCTTCTAGCACAAGCAAAATAATTGCTTTTAAAGGAGGCTACCAAACTTTTACTGCAAAAATTGGAACCTCAAGTAACAGATTTTTTTTTTCGATACGAAAATCATAAATGTTCCCTCTGGGACTACCGTTTGTCACGTCGCTCTTTTGTCACGGATCCCGCCCAGTTTCGTCATCGTCTTACCCACTGTGTGGCCAGACTCGTTTTGACGAGATTGTAAATCACGTCCATTCTCTTCTCAAAGTCAAGAAGGACAACGGTCACATAGTCTCTCAAAGTTGCGTTGTGTGATTTACATGGTCAGAATTCAACAGCCTCCCACGTACGATCAAGGAAAATATATCTAGAATCAAATATTTTATTTGCATATTAGGTAAAAAATGCCAAATATATTGTATGGGTTTTCTATACTAATATTATGAAGAGGAAAGATTTGTATTTTTATATGTTTGTTACGAATAAACTCAAAATCTACTATTTACCGATTTAAAAAAATCATTTACCAATGGAAAGCTAGAATATCCCTGAGTAACATAGTCTAAATTTTATACCCGTATTCCCATGGGAACGGGAACTACGCGGGTGAAACCGCTAGTACCATATACATTTATCATTCTATTCTACTAGCGTTTACGATAATTGAAAGCCTTGTCTGGTCTTACTAGGACTGTCTACTTGATAGGCTAAGCCATTCGAGTGTGAATGAAATGACATAAACGAAAGGGTTTAATATAGGCTGCTCCGTAAAAGGGGAATTTATATAGGCAATTCTCATGAGCTATTTTATAGCCGATATGCAATAACGGTATTTTCCTCGATCTGAGGAAAACGGAATATTGTTATACCAGCTGATTTTTGTAGCAGTACAGCGAGAAAGTGGGGTTTCTATAAATTTGGGGGCACCGCAGTGCCCAGCCAAGTCGAGCAAAAAAGCGGCATTAATCATTTACAGTTAGATATGAGTATTTATAACGAATGACAATGATCGTTTCAGCAGATTTCCCCCAGCACAGCTCAATACGTCAGCGAAAAAAACCCAATTCTGTCATATTATATGAAATTCTTATTACAATGAGCTATAAATAAGTCCATAAAAGTGAATAAAATATATTATTATTATTATTATTTATAGATACACTAATATGCTTGTTCATAGCATTGCGTTTATGGCAAAAAGTAATATGGTAGGTATTTATCTGTAAATACTACATTACATGGTACCTAATAATATATTTTTTAAAGTTCTCTCTGGAACCATGATATAACAAATAATAAATTGGGCGTATAGTCTTTCTTTGTAAGATAAAAATAGATTCTACATCAATAGTTCATTGTTTGATTTACCTTAATAGGTAATCACCTAATTCACTTAAAATTCTGTTTTGGACGTATAAAAGTAGCTAAACCTTATAGTTTATTTCTGCTTTTGACTTATGATACAACCATACTATCATCTTATTCACTTAAGAAGTACCCCATTTCTGTTCATTCTTTTACGAGTTTTATATAGAACGAATACACAAGTTTACAGCGCACTTACATTTTTATTTTGTTCGAGAATATCTTTGAATGACTGAAGTCTTACAATCTCTTGCACATAAAGTACCTATAAACTGGGAGTTTGCAATACAATGCCGACAAAAGATGGGAAAGAATCCACTATCTCCGCGCTTTACGATTTTTCTAGGACCCGTTTTTTCCCATTCCCGTGGGAATTTAATAAAACCCAATGTTAGTTTAATGATACAACGCGTAACAGTAAAAGCGCAATTCCTCATACACCCCAATTAGTATATTAATTAAAAAAAATATGATGCAATCGACCAATTTTCTTAAATATCGATTAATAATAGCACGATTTCCATAGAAAGCACTAAATTCAGCTACACTAATTCGTTTTTGGGAAAAATTTAACACACATTAAAAATAGCTGAAATCGAATAAGTAGTCGATACTGAACAAACCAATTTCAGGAATTGCGCTTATTCTGTTACATGTTGTATATTTAAATTTGACACTGCATTGAATAAGTCAGTCAGTCAGATCTATTAATGAAAGTCTTCTAGTTATAGAAATAGAGGAATGTCCTGACCATAGGGTCAGGACATTTGTGTTTTAGGAGTGTGTAGTAAATAAGTTATTGGATAGTAGGTGCGTAGCGTAGTTTTCCGGCGTGCGTACTGTGAATTCCCGTTCCCGTGGGAATTTCCAAAAATGCTCTGTTACATTCCTACGATCCAGTCGGAATCTGCTTGAAAAAATTTGGAATTCCTTCATCCCAGCCATTTGGGTTTGACTGTGCTTTAATATGTCAGTCAGTCAGTTTCTTCTCATAGATATAGGTATATCTACTTACTACTAGCAGCGCCTCGCGGTTTCACTCAGATAGTTCCCGTTCCCGTGGGAATACGGAGATAAAATATATCCTATGTTACTCAGGGTATTGTAGCTTTAGCATTGTCCTCTAGGGGGTCACATTTCACGAGATATATTGGACCCCTAAACGTGATAGGTGGTGAGCCCATCGCCGGACCGGGTCTATTCACACATGTCACAGAATTAATTCTGAGACCTGCGGGTTTCCTCACGATGTTTTCTCTCACCGTCGAGCTAGTGATAAATATTGTATAGTGATAAGAGCTTTCAAAGGTGTTCGGAAATAATCATTTTATTATATAAACAATCGCAATATAATTTAAATACAGTACTATCATCAAAATGGTCTTCACAATGAAATTAACTTGGTTATGACTGAAGAAAGGGTAGATGCAACTCAATTGACGTCACTGGGCGTGTAGCGACGACGAGCGACAGTAATATTTTATTGGCGACAATTTGTCGCGCCACAGGGCGCCCATTGCATGTAAATGCTGGCCGTAACAGGCAGGGGGCGCCATTTGTCAAGTTAAAGGGAAACTAACGGTAAACAAAGACTCTTTTAACGAAATTCGTTTTTTTTATTAATTAAATTCTTGTCCTCTGACAACGATCAGAAACCTTGTTTGCTAAAGTGTTATTTATTTTCTTTTATTGGTCATTATTATAATTATTTCTTTAATTTTTTTTTCTTTGTCTATACAATGTGTAACAGAATAAGCGCAATACCTGAAGCTATTTTTAATACGTGTTAAATTTTTCCGAAAAATGAATTAGCATAGCTGAATTTAGTGCTATCTATAGAAATTGTGCTATCATTGATCGATATTTAAGAAAATTGGTTTGACACAACTAAAGTTCAATAGCATCATATTTTTTTATATTAATATACTAATTGGGGTGTATGAGAAATTGCGCTTGTCTATATATATTTAATATATTTTTTTATAACACATTTGCTCGTAAAAGGTGTCTTATTTCACCAATTTTAATATCGTATTGTATCTCATTACGCCCAAGTGCTGTAAGTGTAAAGTAAAACACACGGCTTATCAAGATGCTCCGTCTTAAAACGAACAGTACCTACTTTTTAAAATCTCAGCAAAGAGTTTTAATGTCAAAAAAGTTGTCAACATTTTATGATTAAAATTAACTTTGGGAGATAATAGTATATTTTATATCGAGGGACTAAACGAAGCCATTATATACCAGAGGTGAAACATTATAAACCATGAAACCGAGGGTATATTAAGTTGGCGCTTAGTCTCGAGGTGGAAACTGTACTTTTCACTTTGAGTGCGAGAAAAATTGTCAATTTAGTACAAATTTATTTAAAACCCAACAAATTTACACTCGACGAAAATTCAGAAATTTTCGCGGTCAGTTTTTTCTTCTAAACCTGTCAGGCTGTCACAGATCAACAAAGAGATTTAAATCTCTTTGCAGGTAAACAATTTAAAACACATGGCGCCACCTTCTTCGCGGAAAAACCATGGAACTAAAACTCTTCACATTTTCGCAATGAAGATGGTCCACACTCCACAGATATTTACTGGCTGTTTGAGGTTGTCTTTTTCTCATTAAGGAAATAAAAAAAAATTACTTTATACTCCCTAGGGACTAAAGTCACTTTAGTCCCGCTTCGTAGGGCTATATTGGCGTACTTTTAGAGCATGAGAAGTGAAAAATATAATAAAGAAATACATGTATTTATGTAAATAATTATTTAATTTTATTAATTTTGACAGTAAATTGCAAACAATTAATCTGTAACAAAAACACAAAAATATTAATTTACTTTATTAGTAATACTGGCTGTTTTTTGTGCATTTGCCTAAAAAAATGCTTTTCTTAACGCTGTATTGTTTTTATTCGTTTACCATAGTCGGAGTTTTATTTTATTTCCTCGCAAATGTGTTATAAAACGTCGTATGACATACGTGCGCTTTGACAATTACAGCCTCTGCTTACTTGTAACCCTCGCCTACGGCTCGGGCTAGCAATATCGCCTCGGCTGTAATTTTCAACCTACCGCACTTATATCATAATGTACTATTACAGGTGTAGTTGTGCTCATGAAGAGGAGTCTCTCGCAGACGGTGTGCATTTTTCTTTTTTTTTTTCGATGTCAATATTTTACAGGTTGAGTATACCCAGTAACGGTTTCAGGATTTTTTGTCACTGTTTGTACGTATATTTCTCGCCAACTCTCATCCATCTGCTACCACCCACTCTGCGTAGATCGTCGCTCCACCTAGCCGGCGTCCTACCTTACGCTTGTCGATTCGCGTTGTCCCCTTTAGAACTTTCTACCCCAACGGTCATCTGTTCCATCTGATTCTGGTAGTAGCTGGATGAGAGTTACCGAGAATCACCCTGAATAGAGACTAAGATTGAGAAGGGAATGATCAGGTGGTTTGGACATATCGAGCGGATGGATAGGCGTACTTACATCGATCAGATCGGCGGTATATTAAAGAAAAGCGAGATAAAAAGTACCCAAAGCCGATGAGCACGTATGAACGGATTGATGGATGTGGATGAGGCGCGAGAGGTATGCCAGGATAGTAGCAGGTGGCGGGCTGTTGTCTCTGCCTACCCCTTCGGGAAAAAGGAGTGAGCATATGTTTGTTTGTATGTATTTTTATGTGTATAATAAATAATTGTTTCTTATGCCTTATTTTAAAACTTAATATAGTACTATAAAACAAGTAAATAAATAAATCTGTCAAATATCTACAGTTTTTGTTAATCGGGAACACACAAACATGCAGTTATTCATCCAACCAAAAACTCACTTAAATCAGCGTTATCAACAAACAGTGCAGTTGGGTCCGAACAAAACGTGCTCAAACTATTGTTTACAACTACGATATCGGAGAAGTTCAAACAAACAGTACGAAATATGCTCCCTTCAGCTCATAACTTTTGGACATTGGCCAAACTGGAACCATTTGGGAAGGTTTTTAATTTTTAAAGTTTGGCGCTCTGCCGGGTTTGGGGTAATAACGTCAAATTCTCTAGGTTATTGGGGTAAATGTACGCATGCAAAAGACAAGCCAAGACAAGTGGGTTTCTATTACTATGAACGCTATAGAATAGACTGGTAAATGTTTAGGATTCGCATAATCTGGTGGTAAAGTCACGTAATCTTTATCAACCAGCAGGTCAAGTAATATCCTACTAATATAATAAATGCGAAAGTTTGTATGGATGTATGTATGGATGGATGTTTGTTCCTTTTTCACGCAAAAACTACTGAACGGGTTTTGATAAAACTTTACAGTTTATTAGCTTATACATCAGAATAACACATAGGCTACTTATAGGACCGAGTAATACTCCTTTGGTAAAAGTTGTTAATTTATTTTACTTGCCATATGACCCATAGGAAATTTACCAAAATAGATATAATATTTGATATGTACGAGTATTCCCAAAAAATATTCCAAACAATATAGTACATGTTGTGAATAATTTATTCTAAAATCATTCATTTTACCAAAACACCCGTACCCTATCAATTACATGGTTAAGTAATCTATCATATAATATAGCTTTTTTAAATATATTTATCCCTAAATTAATACGGTGTTTAATTACAAACCTGACGAGTTTTTAATCTGTAATCTAAGCCAAATTTGGTATTTGGATCACTCAGGCACGCACTCAGAGGTAAATATTGAGGGATCTATTTGCGTATCCGTCATTTTGCGAATCTGTCTTTTTGCGTATCTGACATTCTGCGATGGTTCCCTATAAAATGGAATATATCTACTTCTGAGAATTTGACTTAACTATTATGAGAATGATTTGTCTTGCTACAAAGAGGTACAAACTTGCTTGACTCCATCCAAAAAACCCTTAGGTCTTCGGGCATGATAGATGAGATATGATTCAAACAATGGCAGGAATGATTTTGAGTAAGGCTCAAGCGGAAACGAGAGGCATAATAATATCCTAAATCATATGAGGCCCAAGTGCTAAAGGCTAAAGAAGATTTCGGTCATTCCGATAAATGAAATTTAAATTTAATTTGGCTCTACAGTCAAACGGATTCTACTTTCTTTGTTCTATCAGGAGCAAAAACATATTTTCATTATTTCTGGATCTCTCCTGAATTCGCGCCTGCATGTTAATTTTGTGCTTTACTAAATTCTGAAGCAATGTCCATAAAGGATTATATAAAACATTGTATGTAGTTTTATTTATATTTTTAAAGTCCTCTTATATTAATTTTTGATAAAGACTAGCTAACTAGAATTATCTTTTGCAAAAATTGTTTTGTATTTCACCCAGGCGTATTCACGGAGGCTCGACACCAAAGAGATTAAAATATAATAAGGCATAGAGGGGACAAAGCGAGGAAAATTTGAAGTCAAAAGTTATTCCAAGTGGAATAAGTCTAGTTCAATTTCGACCGAATGACAGCTCGCGTTCATACTAACTGACATGACAAGGACATGACGCTTAGGCTTCAAAGTTTTGTATGAAAATATTCCCAATGCCCTATTATATTTAAATCTCTTTGCTCGACACCATTTCCGTTCGTTTCAGATCTATTGAGAAACTGTATTCTAGGCGTTTCTGACAGCCACGAAAAATTTTCCGAAAACTTATTACCTAATATGACATTCGTTTTCGATACCGACATCTGTGAATAGATTTTCGGATTCCGAGTCGAATATCGAAGCTCCGTGAATACACCTGCTGGAGCCCCGAGCCGGATAGAATCCTGGCATGTAAAAATTAGTTTTTCAAAAAGCTTACACATATTTCTGACCAGTCTTAACTATAACATTTAGGGGCCCAAAGAATATCCTACTGTTGAAACGTAGGTATTTCCAGAAATTGAATACCTCTGTCTTCCCTCCGAGAGGATAATACTCACGATATGTTTTTTTAAATCCTTAACACTTAAGGACTCGCGCCTCTGTTTTTAACATAAGTACTCGCTACCGGGTCCCACAGACCCATTAGTTTTTGGTATATAATTTTCAAGTTACTTTATGTATTTAGAAAAATGATATTGTTTTTAAATGTTGACTATAAAACAAAGAGTTTTGGTTCAATTGTTTTTATTTTACTAGTTTCCTATATTCTTAAATCAAATAACTAAAATAATCAGTATTTCTTCATAAAATTATGACAACTTTTTAAAAGAATACGTTTTTTTAAAAAATAGTTAACAAACTATTGCAAATGTTACATTTTTACTACAATTACGTAGTATCTTATTTCTACAAAAAGAGAGCCATCATTATTATAAGACTTTTTTTTTAATTATTCATCTTTCAAAATCTACAAAAATCTTGGCAATTTCTACCCAACCGTACATAGAGTTTATAACAAATAAAAAAAATTACTACAAATAGTTTTGGTGTGTTTCCTACAAATCGGAAATTTACATTTTCCACACGAGATTTTAGTTAGAATCGTCAGGAACTTTGGCATTGGAAGTAATTTTGACGTCGTTACAGAGAATCCGTGTTATGTGGGCTTGACTCTTCAGTCTTCAGTTTCAAAGCAGTCATTCATTCTCTACATATTCATTAAGGTATCCTTCTATATCCCTATTATTTAAGAAACGATTCTCAGGCATTTTTGAAACCTAAAACGTTATAAACATAGTAACTATACGTCACCAAATTATTTATTTCAACATTTACATAAGTAGTCGCTACTGGGTCCAGCGGACCCATACTCACTTTATACGCCCATAGCACTCGAACACTGTAAGCCAACTGCATGAGAATGGAGTAGTGAGGAGAAGGCACATTCATTTAAAGGTATTAAGAACGGCAACATCGTACGATTCGCTTCATGGAAAATATTTTGGCAAAATGACCATGACTGGGTCTAGAAAACTCATTAGCGAGTCCTAAAGTGTTGACCTTATCAGATTACTCTTAGGTAAGCATTGAGATAGCAAAAGGGATTAAGTTAAGTACGGGTCCATATGATGACACTAACTTATCGTCTGACAAAGCTTTGTAAGTGACCTACAAGTATCGTTTTTTGGTACGATACGGGCCGAGGTCAAAAGTTAATCCTATTCGTGTTGGTCCATTCTTGCGGTTTGATAGGTCAAGGTCATAATGGTTTTATTGAAAAAAATTAAAATGAAAACGTATTTGGTGCCGTAGGTAATTGATAAAAGTCAATAGTGATAAGGCACTTTGAACTTGTCTATGAAGATTTTCTAAATGTAAACAGCAGCCAATCTCCACCGACGAGTAGCTGGTTCCAAATGCAGTACCCCGAGAAGAACCAGCAAGAAATTCAAGGGCAGCTCTTTTTAATTCAATGTAGGGGCTTATAAGTTCACTTATTGAATGTCATTGCGTCTCCACCGCTTCGCTATGTACCTACCTATAGTTGAGGAGAAGAAGCGGGGCAAGAAACTCCTCAAGACATTATGGTGAAAGAGTATATAGAGAGCAGTGATAGTTCAGCGGTTAAAGCTTCTCATTCGTGAAGCTCGGGTTCTAGACGGTCAATTAAAACATCGTGAGGAAACCCCCTGTCCCAGAATTAAATCTAAGTCATGTGTAACAGACCCGATCCGACGATGGGCTCACTACGTCACGTTAGAAGGGGTCCAAAGAATATAATACACTGGTGAAACGTTGGTATTTCCAGTAATTGAGTACCTCTGCCTACACTATTTGGGAATAAGAGGCATTTTTTTTTTGTTTCATAAAATTAAAATTATAGTAAGTAAAAGCGCAGTGATAGCCCGGACGGTTAAAGAGCTGGCCGTAAATCAGTGAGGCTCGGGTTTGAATCCTGGCATGTACCAATGAGTTTTCAATAAACTTACGTACATATTTTATCACTAGCTCGACGGTAAAGGAAAACATCGTGAGGAAACCCGCAGGTAACAGAACTAAATCTGAGGCATGTGTAACAGACTCAATCTGGCGATGGGCTCACCACCTCACGTTATAAGGGGTCTAAAGAATATTTAATATACTGGTGAAACGTGGTAATTATTTCATAAAATTATAATTATAGTAGCCAGAATTTGTCATGCCTTTCAAATATGTATATCAATGAGGGCTACATGTTTGTGCGGTTTGGGTTGGAGACCGTGGGGCCGGAGGCGAGGCAGCTCCTCAAAGAGCTGTCAGCGCGTTTGATGGAGACTTCAGGAGACCAGAGAGCTGGCAGCTATCTTTGTCAAAGGTTCCGCCTAGCTATCCAGAGAGGGAATGCGGCCACTCTTCTGGGCTCTGTCCCACATGGTTCCTCTTTGGAGGACATTTTTTATCTGTGAATATTGTAAATGAATGTATATTTTCTTTGTAAATATGTAAGGTAATGTGTATTGAATGTTAAATAAATATAAATCAATACCTTAAAAATATTATATTCAATTTTTATTCGGAAAAGGTTGTCGTTGTTTCGATGCTAAAATTTAATTGAGGCTGGAGGCTATCTGAACGAATGACTCTGCTGTTGACTGACGAAATCAATTTTGCCCGAAGGCTGCTTCTATTTGGCGAATACATATTGGAATTTATTACAAAACTTTGTTTTTACTTTACTTCTTTAGGGATCTTTGTATCGATTTCTGCTGTTTTGCTTAAAGACTAAGCAGTACAGAACAATTACTAATTCTTAGAGTCCCATCCCGTACCCAAAGGGTGCACACGGGACCCTATTACTAAACCTGCATCTATCCGTCTGTCTGTCTGTCAGTAGGCTATATCTCATGAATAGTAATAGAGTAGGTACCTACGTAGATAGTTGTAATGTTCACATAATGTGTACCTATATGTATAGTCGCCATAAAAATCCTACTAATATTAAAAAAAATATTTAAAAAAAAAAACTCACGCCTTTCAACCCCGAAGGGGTAGGCAGAGGTATTCCATTACTGGATATACCCACATTTCACAAGATACATTGGACCCCTAAACGTGATAGGTGATGAGCCCATCGCCGGACCGGGTCTATTTACACTAACTAATATTATAAACGCGAAAGTTTGTATGGATGGATGTATGGATGTTCGTTCCTCTTTCACGCGAAAACTACTGAACGGATTTTGATGAAACTTTACAGTTATAGAGCTTATATTCTGCTTTATTTTTTTTGTGAAGTTTATAATAATAATAAGTATAAAAGTTAGCTATTACATCGGTGTACAAGTATATCAGTTGCTGGATTACCTAATACCTACGTCATTAACATGTAACGGAAGCTATTAGTACATTCTATTATTAATTTCTCAGTGTAATTGGAATTCGCGGGAGGCAAAGCAAATTTGGCGCCGCAATCATAGCATTCCGACCTAATAATGCCCAGATTTCACTAGAATCCCTCAATATTCCATTGATAAACTTATTAACTGGTACCTATAGTAATTAGAGCAAATTAATCTAGAATTAATAATTACAGAGCAGTGATAGCCCGGACGGTTACAGAGCCGGTCGAAAATCAGTGAGGCTCGGGTTCGAATCCTGGCATGTACCAATGAGTTTTTCAAAAACTTACGTACATATTTATCACTAGCTCGACGGTGAAGGAAAACATCGTGAGGAAACCCGCAGGTCTCAGAATTAATTCTGAGACATGTCTAAATAGACCCGGTCCGGCGATGGGCTCACCACCTATCACGTTTAGGGGTCCAATGTATCTCGTGAAATGTGGGTATATCCAGTAATGGAATACCTCTGCCTACCCCCTCGGTGATGAAAGGCGTGAGATTTTTTTTTTATTTAATCTAGAATGTGATGGGCCTGTTGACTCAGGTGGTAGTAATTCGCCTTCGGAATCGGAGGTCGCGGGTTCAATCCCCGCTCGTCAAAAAAGGTCAAGTGCAAAGGTCACTATACATTAGAATGTATATTCCCAGAATATTTTTTCTATGAAAAAGTATACATATATTCCTAGAATTAGTTTTCAGGCATTGACGAATTATTGATACATAAATTAATTGTAAATTTGGTACACAATTCACACAGGGTTATTTAGTCCCAAACTAGGCAGGGCCTGTTCTATGGGTACTAAACAACTGATAAACATAGGTACTTCAATACATATTTACACACGAAGTCAACAGACATGTTCGTGCACACAAATGTTGGCTCCGAGCGGGGATCGAACCCGCCACCTCCGGCTCAGAAAGCAGGGTCACTACCAACTGAGCCAACAGGCCCATCAGATTAAAGTAATTAATGTATACATAGGCAGTGTTGCGGATGCTTGACAACCATCCCATACCGGGCAATTTATTTTACATTTTAATGACCGCCTCCGGTATCAATTAAGTTGGGCCAATCTTCGTAATTTAATTTCCTTTCCAAATTTGCGAAATGACAATTTTAGCTGAATCTCTAAAAATAACATTGTTATAAGTTTAGCAGGAATTGGATTACTATGGACTGTTGACCGGAAGCGGAAAGTAGTAAATATTTAAGTAGTTCCACCTAGCAGCAGCTATTTAATATATATACTAATCTAAACGAACATTTTAAAGAGGAAAGATTTCTATGTTGGTATCTTTGTTAGGAATAAACTCAAAAACTACTGAACCGATTTTGAAAATTCTTTCACCAACGGAGAGCTACATTATCACTGAGTAACATCGGCCATATTTTATTCCCGTATTCCCACAGGAACGGCAACTACGCCGCCGGTGAAACCGCGCAGAACCGCTATTTATTAATATTATTATTAAATTATGGTATTAACATAAAGCTTATAATTAATTTCATAAAGTCTAGTTCATGTAACTGTAGACTTTAGCAGACTTCGGTATGTCTGGCAAAAGACACGCCCTAAGCTCTATTGTCTCGTTCGAGAAACCGAACTTGTAATTTAATCACAAAAGAACATCAAAAGACGCTTTGTCTTATTCACTTAATATAATTATTTAAGCGCAGTTATAGCCGTGTTGGAAGTTAGAGCGCCTCTCATGCGTGAGGTCTGAGTTCGATCCCTAGCGAGTTATTACAAAAAATTACTTTTAAATATCTAACTAAATGGTAAAAGAAAACATTGTGAGGAAACCTGCTGGCCCCAGAATTGTTTCTGCAATGAGGTATGTGTAAATGTCCCAACTTCGGTGATGCGTTTACTCTGTCCCGTTTATTGGGTTAAAAAGAAATAAAAAATTGGTTGTCTGTAAAGTCGGTTTAAGAGATAGATGCATCACAAGCCGAACGCTTAGGCCCATCGTGCCACTGTATCGCTAGTTCCGCGCTCTCGCTTTCAAGTTCGGCTTAGACGGAACGTGACACTTTTTCGTGCTTGCAGCCGGCGTTTACAAGACGTTTTCACCTCAAAAACAAACACGGTGAATATTGGGTAGTAGCAGTCTGTAATACCTCCGCCGCGCTGGACCTTTCGGGGATAATGCGTCTCCGAGGGCAACGCCGCTGGGCACCCGCTGGGTAAACCAACAAAATACCTAACCAACCGAGTGGGCCCTTTCACTTACAATTACGGACCCAAAGAATACCCAAATCGTCTTACTGATATATTATTGTGGTTGACAGATGGACCCTTCCCAGGGTACACTAATCACATTACCAACAGGAAATGCGACTATCATTTACATCAGAAATTTCACGAACGTTCGCATTCGCATCGAGTGATGCGATTGATTTGCGAATGCCAATCTTTCAGGAATCTACATTTGAATCGTGACTTTGGCATTGCGTATGCGAGCTGTCACATTCGACTTCCAAGTCGCATGATGTAAATTTTCCTCATTTTTTTAATAGTCACCGGTGTGACCAGTTTAATTTTAAAGGTGTATCAAAAAGTAAAACCGATAATTACCGGATAGAAAACAGTAAATAAATGAATCAATCTGTTTGAACATATAAGTCTGTCGTTTAATTCTTTCACTTGCCTCTAGCGCTGCGCTCACTATACAGTGACTAATCACTATTCAAAAATACGGAATTTCCTTAATCATTTTCATAGTATACTTGGAAGTGAAGTGTGATAATAGTTTTTATGTTTTATCTTTTTATGTCAAACGACCGCCAATTTTATCATTAAGAAAAAAAATATTTCTCTTTAAGCGAACTGTAGGTACATTGTTCTTTGAGAAATAGAAAAATCTTTGAACCTATAGTCGAGGCAAAAATATAGAGCTCCAGCTCGCCATAAGTAGGTAATAGAAAAAAGAAGCATTCTTAAATCTATTTACTGATTTTCTAATTTGACTAGCCGCACGCCCGATGCAGGGTCTTGCAAAAATGATAAACTTTCATTAGTTAGTTTATGATAGTTTCATAAGGAAATCCTGTACAAAATCTGATGCTTCTCAATCCACCAGTTTAATTTATGTTATGTTAGGTTTAGGTGTCCCATAAAAGTAGGCTTTCTATTGTTAAAATAATATTTCGGATAAATAACAGTTCCGAGCCTATTATGCATTACAAACAAATTAAAAAAAAAAAAAAATATTTCTAATTAATTAATGGAAAATTTGATGTTTTCCCGTTGTCCCCATTGGCCGTATCCCCATGATGGGGACGACGGGAATTAAAAAAAATCTTCCTGTTGTCCCCATTATAAGGATACGGCAGTGGGGACGACTGAATATCAAGAAAATATCAAAAGTACAGTTTTTATTCAATGTTTTACAACTACTTGTAGCCTAACCTATTTTATTTATGTGAGTTTAAGATCTCTGAACATTCGCTCATTCTAGAATGTCGAAAACGTGTCATTCATACATCCCTGAGCGCCAGTACAAACACGGCTCCCCGGGTACAGTCAATCACATTACGAACAGGAAACGCGAATATCATTTACATAATGCCCCCGTCAAGAACTGTTTGCTTTAGGAAAATACGACCACATCCCATTATTCTCATTGCAATTCCACTGAAGCAGTAGTATGGATGTTGAAGTTTTTATAGCAAACGTCTAAATCGTTAGACACGCCCTCAATGAGCTATATAGTTTTCATCTTGAAATTATAGCTCACTCGTTTGAAATAAGTGGTCATCTATATTTATTGCTGTAGTAAGTAGTAGATAACAAGATGAATGAGTGAGTGATGAATGAGAGAAAGAATGAATAAGTGAGTGAATGAAAGTTCATTTTGCGCCCAAAAATGCACTCACAATATCCGGTTGGTTATTATTTTGAGAGATAATAGCTAACGTATTGTTTATTTGTAACAAAAACAAAAAAGACAGTTAATACAAAAGAAAGTAAGAATAAATTACAAAAAAAAAACAATAAAATAAAATTTAAAAAAATGTAACAATGACACTTTTGTCTCGGTACACGAGACAATGCCATATGTTTTCTATAGCAAAAGCTAGTCTACAGAATCGGTTCAGTTATTATTATTATTAACGTACAGCCTTTGTAAAATAGTCCTGCGTTTGTTATTAAATCTAAATTTAGATTTTTCAGCATGTTTATAGCCGCCACAAAACTCTCGATCGGTTCAGTGGTCTAGAATTATAAGAAAGAAATTGCTAGACGACTAGGTTTGTTCCACATATTTCTTGTTTGTATTTTAAATCTATAACTTAACTATAATTTAACGTGTTGTTTAACAAGGGTATCTTTTTACTATTTGCAATAACTAAAAACAATGGGATAAAGAAAACCTCGGCTTTATGAAAAATGTTTCTCATTTAAAATATAAACGTTGCCGCAAGAATTTCTAAGCATGCGCGTTTTTTTTTCATAAATCCTTCACTGTAGAGCTTTACAAGGAAAAGGTGTAAATACTTTAAGGGCCAACACCAAAAGAATTATTGCGGAAAAAAAATCTGCTGTTTTCTTTTTTAAACACGCACCAAACCACAGTAAAAACAGAAGCGTAGGACATCGTTATATACAAATTATTGTATACAAATTATGCCAAGCGACAGGGTGTCCCAAAAAAGCAAACCAGAGTTACTCGAAAAATAGGTTGGCTTCAAAATTAACAGATAAAATAAACATGGACTCTCCTTGGGAGACATCTCCTGTTTATACGAGTATATACTCGTATTATTATAGACTAACTAATACAAATACAAAATCATTTATTTTCTGTAGGTACCTAATAGGTATATAAAATACACTTAGAAAAGTCAGTAACAGGCACTCTAAACTCATCCATGAAGATTGGCTAAATGTAAACAGCAGCCCATCTCCACCGGCGAGTTGCTGGTTCCAAATGCAGTACCCCGAGAAGAGCCAGCCAGAAGCTCAAGGGCAGCTCTTTTTAATCTCATGTTCGAGCTGCTAGCTGACTGAGCTGCGACTTAGCTCACTTGCTTTTTTTTTATTATTGGTGGGTTTACTGTTGACCACAGACTAGCCCGAAGGCAAAGATGCACGGAAAAAAAATATTTTTACAATACTACCAGAATGTGTAGTAAATGGAAATTAGTTCTCCTAACAATTTTTCTGTTGGCCTTACGAATTTTTTCGTATCACCAAGTATTTTTTGTGTAACAGTGACAATTTGTTTGTAACGGGCAATATTCATTTCTAGTAACTGGCAACATTGTAAGGGTTACTATCTAAATGTTTAAACCAACAATTAGGCAAGTAATAGTTGCAATAATATCGTTGTGTTTACAATATGCATCGTTCTCTCAACGAATGAGATGATAGCGGCTACAATGTGTGTGGTAGACAGCGGGGCGTAACGCGTGACGCAGTTAGAATACGTCGTTCATAGATGGCGTGGGGTGCGAATTAGAACGCGCTATCGTTTGGTTCCCGGCGTTTAGCCATAAGGTCGAACGACTTTTGCTTAGTATTCAGTTTTGATCGTAAGATTTACACCACTAGTAGACGGTTCCCCGACTCTTTTGGAAATCTTTGCAATACCTGGATTAAGGATTACTGATTAGGAAATTCACAGTCATAGTCCGGTGTATGGTACTACAAATTAGTATAGTAAATAAATACCACAAAGTAATGTAGGCACAACAAGGTCGTATAGTAGACGTTACAAGACAGTATCGTAGACATATGGGACGTACGACGTATGCTCAAGGCAGTTTACAATTTGAATCGTTATGCGTACTATACATATTGTTGTAAATACTATACACATAGTTGTCTATACTATTATGTTTTTTACAAGAAGTGTATAGTAGAGTTAACTATCTGTAGAGTTGTCACATATAGTACCAGAAAAATTGTGGGAACAACCGAAATATCGTTACGGTAACTATAATTTTTTTTTTCCGTGTGGGGCCTATACGATAGGACGAGCTTGCCCAGGAGTTGCTTGTTTACTCGCTTTAGGTTATCGCGTCTGTTTTTGTGTTAAGACCTTTTTTCTCGGGTACAGGTATCATTTTAAAATTAAATACATAGAACGCCGCTTATACCTGTAAAAAGCCAAGCTTCTAAGTCAACGCAATAAGAAAAATCGGCCATTTATGCTGCACAATATTTTGACATATCTGCAAATATGTATTTCAAAATCTGTAGTCATATGTGCATTGTAAGCAAGACGGAAAATCCCAAAGCGCAGGTATTGGAAAAAACCGAAAATCGTAAATTTGTAGGTAAACATAAAAAATATTTGAAACTATCTACATGTGTATGGAACTTTCGGTGCGCGAGTCAAATTCGCACTTTTTCTTTTTTATATTCGAAAATGCAAGTCAAGGCGCTTTCTCGAGCCGCGGCGGAGGCAAAATAATATAAGTTGCATTTCAATACCACAGCTGGCGGGATTCAACAGTTTTTCTCTTTTTGAATTCTCTTTGTAAAATAGGAGCCGCATTGAGGGATTTTGTGAAAGGATTTCCAAAAGAGGATTCCGATATCTGTCTCGAAAACATTTTGAAATGAGATTGCGTTTATTTTTCGGGGCTTCTACTTGTCTACACTAATATTATGAAGAGGGGATCTTTTTGTTTGTAATGAATAGGCTTTGAATACACCAAAGCCAACAACAAGAAAGATTTAAAAAAAAATCTCACGCCTTTTATCCCCGAGGGGTAGGCAGAAGTATTTATTCTATTACTGGATATATCCACTTTTCACGAGATATATTGGACCCCTAAACGCGATAGGTGGTGAGCCCATCGCCGGACCGGGTCTATTTACACATGTCTCAGAATTAATTCAGGTTTCCTCACGATGTTTTCCTTCACCGTCGAGCTAGTAATAAATATGAAACCTTACTTTTCTAGTAGTACCTAACATTTCTATATTTTTCCCGTGGGACTTACGCGAGAAACAGCTATAGGTAATAAAGGAAAAATGATTAAATAAGTCTATTTACCGAAAATTACAAGGTCGAAAATGGCGTGAATGGCTTCGAGAAAAGGATGGTACGGCCGTGCCGCTTGTTGCTCGACTTGGTGGCAGTTAAAGATATAAACTGACCAAAGAATATCTCGTAAAAAGTGGGTGTATCCAGACATAGAAAACCTCTGTCCCCTCGGGTATAAAAGGCGTGAGAATATTAATTTAATTAATTTAAAAACTGACCATTAATACTGCGATTGCCAACTATTTGGCAAAGGGGAATACCTTTTTGTCATAATATAATGAACAAATAAAATAATTTCTAAATATGCCAGGATTTGAACCCGAGCCTCACTGATTATCATCACGAGAAGCGAGCTCTTTAACCCTAAGGCTATCACTGCTTTCTAATAATAACTCTACGCTATAATTATTATGAGTGGAGATGGGCTGCTGTTTACATGTAGCCAATCTTCATGGACGAGTTTAGAGTGCCTTTATCAGACTATTGACTTTTCTAAGTGTATTTTATATATCTACAGAAAATAAATGAATTTGTAATTGTATTGTAGTCAAAACCCAAAGTATACAACAAAATGAAAAATTTTCAAAAAAACATGACATCCTTTTTGGGATTCCCGCCAAAAAGCCCGGTACTTCTGACTTCTGAGTAATGATGTCATAATCAATTTCTAAAATGTTATGTTAATCAGATAGGGATCTTAGGCATTGACAAAATAGACTCACCCTTATCGAAAAAGATTGGTCTGTCAAACGAGCCCGAATCCAATATATTTGCAAATTCCAAATTTTCATATGGATTTGCTGAGCTGCAAAAGTGAGCTTTAGTTGGGTTTCATGGATGACTAGCGGTTGCCCAGTGGTGTCGTCTACGTGAATGACTATTTTATCTGAATAAAAAAAGCGACCAAGTGCGAGTCGACTTCGCACACCAAGGGATCCGTAGCACCATATAGTAAAAATAAGTTTTTTGTGTGCCCTTAAATATTACTTATTTTATTAATCTTATTAAATTGGTACATCAAAAATCAAACCCAGGCCTCCCGCATGTAGTAGAGTCACTTCCAACAAGGCTCCCATCACTACTCTCTATATAAAGTTAAATGATTATTTTATTATTTTCAGATGTAGGTGACTCCGAACACCTGAAGCTGGTAAGAATTACTTCGTACCTTTTTCTTTCTAATACCACAGACCAGTTTTGTGATAATACTTAACTAAACAATCTACATTATAGTTTTTGTTTGTAAATTCGTTTTAGTGTCAATTTAGAATGACACTAGATGACGCGGCGCAGTGAGAGTCTATCTAGACTGATGTTAGAATATTTTAGTTTAGGTCTTAAAAAATTAGATAAGGAGATAAGTTAGCTGACAAAAGTGTAGTGCTCTAGTATTTGCGGTGACCCTACGGGGTATCACTTGTTTTGGTTCTAATTTTAAAATATCATCAAATTGATGATCTGATCATATGGTAAAAGTACATTGATGACATTATTTTACTAACCATGTGATAAGCAAACAAAGAATTGAACTGAATCTAGCTCTATATATAGTTAAAAAAACTAATGATTCTTTGTATGTTTTTGTCCTCTATTTAATCTATAACCATTCATCGAATTATGATGAAACTTTGCTATGTTGTTGTATTGGAAGTTTCCACGGGAGCCAAAATAAATATGTTTTCTGCGGGCAACGCCGCCGGGCCCGCTAGTCGGAATAATAAATTTTTAATTGGCGTCAGACGATGGCCGTTGCGCCAAAAATGATACGGCATTAAAATGCAAAAAACACTTTACAGAGTTCACAGCACATCGAAAAACTTTAAGTAGATATGAAAACTTTTCTTGTCATGAAAAAGTAGTTGTGCATTTTTAACGACTTCAAGATGGCATCTCTGTAAATAGTGAATATATTTTTTAAGAAAATTCTTTGACGAATTTTTTATATTATTTATGTAATACCTCTGGCGACCCCCTTTGGGGACCAGGCAAGAGCATATTATTATTATTTAGTAAGTCTTACCTTAGAAAGTCTTAATTCATGGTATCTCTATCAAAATAGCCAATCACAGACAAAACTTACTCAGTAGAAATAGTAAATAGCCCTCCACTCCCCTAGGACGCTGAACGATTTCATTTTCTTTCTAAATTTGATTAACACGGGATCTATAAAGTGTTAATTCGCCTTTAATAACAAGTCAGTTCATTTGAATCAGTAATTCCTAAACGTCGATTTAAACCTTTCAATAAAATTCCTACGAAATCAAATTAGGCAAACTGGGAAACTATCTGGTTCTGAATGAATCAAATTTGGGTATTCAACTGTATCTAATTTAATTTTATAGGTTGCTTTATCTTCTTCAGTTTACGGTGCTACTAAAAATCTTATTACCATAGCATAGAGATACGTTATCGAACTCTCAAAGTTTAATTTCTATCTTGTCTAGATAAGGGACATAAAACGTCTAGACGTCATAACATACAATCGATTTTCGACACACGGGGTTGTGTTGCACTGGAGGTACTTGTTAGTTTTTTATACTCGAATTATTCTCACGTCCTAATCAAATCAGAGGCCTTATTGTACATACATATGCTCACGCCTATTTCCCGAAGGGGTGGCAGAGACAACAGCCTGCCACCTGCTACGATCCTGACATACCTCTTGCGCCTCATCCACATCCATCAATCGGTTCATGCTCGTCGGTTTCGGGTACTCTTTATCATATCAAGTCACTTCAGTCAAGTGCCCTGTGTGTAGTAGGTATATACCTATAAAAATGCTTAATTATAGACAAGTTAAGAAGGTAGGTAGATCTGTCGAGCGTAGCAAACACTAGAGTTAGATTACAAACTGCTGTTAGCTTAGGACGAGTCAATTTAACGATGGTACTGACTGTTGAGTCGAAAGGTATAATAGAACTCCTTTGATGTTACTTATTCAAAATGGTTCCAAATACATACATACATACATACATAATCTCACGCCTGTTTCCCATTGGGGTAGGCAGAGACAACAGACCGCCACTTGCTACGAACCTGGCAGATCTCTCGCGCTTCCTCCACATCCATCAAACGACTCATGCATGCTCGTCGGTTTCGGGTACTCTTTATCTGGCTTTTCTTCAACACATCGCCGATCTGATCGATGTAGGTACGCCTAGGTCGTCCTCTACCGACTCGCCCATTCACAACACCCTTGTATATTTGTCTCGTTAGACGACTTTCATTCATCCGCTCAATGTGACCAAACCACCTGAGCATTGCTCTTTCAATCCTAGTCACTATATCATCTTTCAAGCCGCAACGCTCTCGGATCACACTATTTTCACTCTATCTATCAATCTTACTCCACTAATGCTTTAAATGAACGCATTTTGACTGCATTTATTCTACTTTCATGCTTCTTCTGCCATACCCAACACTCACTGCCATACATCAACGAAGGTACTAACACACCATCATGTACAGCCAGACGTGCTTTATTTGTCACATTCTGGCTCCTCATAAAGGAGTGCAGAGCTCCGTTAATCATGTTCCCTGCATTCACCCTAATTTCAATATCAATAGATTTAAAGAAAAAAGTTTTGTGAAATTTACTAACGGGGAAATCTCGGAGAGTTATAAGTACGAGTACCTGCAAACTGCACCTAAATTTTGGCGATTTTATTTTATTGATGTACATAGGCATAAGAAAATAGAATAAATAAATAAAAAATGCTAAAAACTTGAAATAGATTCTCACAAGAACGCGAAAAAACTGGCCAAGTATTGCCATTATTAAAATCTAACAAAAAATGTTTCTTTAAAATATGGCTGGCAGATCAGCTGTGTTTGTTGCTTTCAATAATCTAGTGGAAAAGATGGTTCTGCATCGACACTAATATTATAAAGAGGAAAGATTTGTATTTTAGTATGTTTGTAATAAATAAACTCAAAAACTAATATATATATATATAATAATATATAATAATATATAATAATAATATGTAATAATATAATCTCACGCCTTTTATCCCTGAGGGGGTAGGCAGAGGTATTCCATTATTGGATATACCCACATTTCACGAGATATACTGGACCCCTAAACGTGATTGGTGGTGAGCCCATCGCCGGACCGGGTCTGTTTATACATGTCTCAGAATTAATTCTAAGACCTGCGGGTTTCCTCACGATGTTTTCCTTCACCGTCGAGCTAGTGATAAATAATGTACGTAAGTTTTTGAAAAACTCATTGGTACATGCCAGGATTCGAACCCGAGCCTCACTGATTTTCGGCCGGCTCTTTAACCGTTCGGGCTATCACTGCTTATCACTCAAAAACTACTGGACCGATTTAAAAAATTCTTTCACCATTAGAATGCTACAATATCCCTGAGTAACTATAAAAAATAGGCTATATTTTATCCACATTTTCCCACGGGAAAGGGAACTAATACTGGCTAGTTTTCTTATAAACAAGGAATATAACTAATAATTGATGTTTCACCACAGCGTCAACCGCTGAACGTAGGAAGCGGAAGTTAGAATGGAGGTAGCTTTTAGGTCATTGACTGACATAAAAATAGGGTCTTCCGAAATTCCCACGGAACTTGGGAAAAACGAGAATTACGCGGACAATGCCCTGCGCCTGCTAGCTGTAAACATACCTACTCGTAATTTAAATTTTTGATATCAATTTCAATAAATTATATTTAAGGTAAGTAAACTAATTTTATTTCAGTGATAATTACAAATCTTAAGAAATGGTATAAAAGTAAAATTAATTTGTAACTAGCTCCTTCCTTGCTTTAATATTTGTGTAATCTTTCCTTTGACTTAAATTCTAATTAATACCATAATTTATTCTCAAAGAGATTCGGCATTTCGGTTGGTAATGAGAAGAAGAGAAAAATTTAAAAATACTGAAGACTGTTCGCTATTGCTTACATGAATTATGTATGTATGGAAAATTGCGGCGTAAAAAAACGTAAATACTTCAGCGATAGAAGTTAGGACACATAAATTATGCAATATTACAAAGACAGTTCTTTTGTATTTTTGCGAAAAAATGGATCTGTACAAAGAATTTTGTTTGGTCTGTCAAAGTTAAGATTTAAATTTTAGAATAAATAATAATAATAATCTCACGCCTTTTAACCCCGAGGGGGTAGGCAGAGGTATTCCATTTCTGGATATACCCACTTTTCACGAGATATTCTTTGAACCCCTAAACGTGATAGGTGGTGAGCGTCTGTTACACATGCCTCAGCATTAATTCTGAGACCTGCGGGTTTCCTCACCATGTTTTCCTTCACCGTCGAGCTAGTGATGAATATGTAGGTAAGTTTTGAAAAACTCATTGGTACATGCCAGATTTGAACCCGCGCCTCACTGATTATCATCATGTGAAGCAGGCTGTTTAACCGTAAGGCTATCACTGCTTTTTTAGAAGATTTGTGAAAATGAAAAACTTTATTTTTAATTGTTAGATTACTTACCAATTTGACAAAACGAAACCATTCGTGGGCATGTCTCATTAAATTTCATTTAAAGCTTACAAACTCGTTTAGTTCTGATCACAATACACTTATATGGCAGATATAACCTGATACTGCAGTCAGGTTTTTCTCCGCATGATATATACCTATCCACGACGGTTACATGTAAAGTTTGACCAGCTAACTGACATTAGCATTGAAGGAATTAAGGTACCTCATCTTCTAAAAAATCAAATTTCGCTTTTTATTAGATGGTTTGTTATCGGTCTATCCGTATCTAAGAGTAGTATACAAGTACATATGTCGATTTTCATTAGACCGACATCAATATCAAATCATATGTACTTCGGCTTTTGTTAGATCAGTGTTAATTTATCAAATTTTGAATAATCAGTAGAGTCAGTAGTTCAGTCTGTTCCTATACAAACTGCTCTGTATGAATTCAAATAATTAACTTGCATAAATAAGCGACTATAAACCATGCAAAATCATTTTAAATAAACATAAAATTATAAAAAGAAACTATATTACATAATCTGTTTAAAAGAATTAGTTAGTGTTTCATTCATTCATTACCTACTAAAACATTTAATATTAATACCAAGCATAATGAAATATCAACCTTATCAAATGAAAATAGAGTTGTAAATAGTAGGCGAAAGATGACTTAGTCTAGCGACCGTGGCGTGTGGTCGCTACCAATGCTAGGGTCTGCGTGACCCTAATAAAAAATAGTGGTGTCCGACCGAAAGTTCGGTTTCGGTTTTGGCCGAGTTTCGGCCAAAAATCAAGTTTCGGTGGCAGTTTCGGTTTCGGCCAAAATTGGCCGAAACTTTTGCCGAAACCGACACTGATTTGGGAAGTTGTCATGTACGCTCGCCTAACTTCGTTTCTCGCGGAAACGCTTTAGCGGACGCTGGCGGCACTGTTCTGGAATTGTCGTCCGTAAATTTTTTTTTTATATTTTATAAAATAAATTATAACAACTAAATTAATATACTGTATTTCCATTTCATGTCTTAATACAAAATTATTGGTAAAATACACCAAATTTCAGTATTTTAAGGAATTTTATATTTGATCACATGAGTTTCGGTTTTGGTTTCGGCCGAAACTGAAGCCACGGCCGAACATTCGGTTTCGGTTTCGGTTTCGGCCGGAAAACCAGTTTCGGTCGGACACTAAAAAATAGTCGTGCAACAATGCGAGCGTATAGACAAAACTGTTGACTCTGTGGTAGCGACGCGAAAACTGCGATGTTTGTCATAAAATATGTAAAGAAATGGCCGCCAAGGTTTCTGTGTGAATTTGGCTCACAGCTCGCATGAATATTTTATTGGGAAACTCTTGTAGCGCTCTATGATATTGCTCCACACTTATATAGAACATGTTTGGCTAGCAACCGCGTCGTTTAGGTATATTATAATACTAGCTACCCACCCCGGCTTCGCACGGGTGCAATGCTGATATTGAAACCTTCCTCTTGAATCACTCTATCTATTGAAAAAAACCGCATCAAAATCCGTTGCGAAGTTTTAAAGATTTAAGCATACATAGGGACAGAGAAAGCGACTTTGTTTTATACTATGTAGTGATGTAAACTTACTTAGGCATTAATAATCATCTTTTTTATTTTTCTATTGCTTTTCAGAAAACATGTTATGTTTCGCGTATATCGTTTCGAACTGCATTGTTAAGTTAACTTTCATGAACTTTGGTGGTCGGGCTGCATATTTTAAATGATCTTATAATTTTAAATCACTATCACTACATAGTATAAAACAAAGTCGCTTTCGGTGTCCTTATATCCCTGTGTCCTTATGTCCCTATGTATGCTTAAATCTTTAAAACTACTCAACGGATTTTGATGCGGTTTTTTTTAATAGATAGAGTGATTCAAGAGAAAGATTTTAGTATTAGCATTGCACCCGTGCAAAGCCGGGGCGGGTCGCTAGTCCAGTATAATCCAACATTATGCAAAATCTAGGCAACTCGTCACGAAACTGATTATATTTCAAACTATCTGAAGTCCAGACGCAAATTTCATAAACTAGGCGGAGTCGAGTTCTGTGGTTGAGTGTTAGCAATTTGGCACGGTAGAGCTTCGAACTAAGCGGGACAAAGGCGCGGGACAAAGGTCTCTTTTAAAAGAATCCGACGGCTTAGGATTTCAAAAGACATTTTTAACTGAGAATAATGTTCGTACTTCTTTAATATTTTATGCCAGCTTTTGCTTTTTAGGGTACCGTCTATCTGTCTGTCGGACAAGCGAGGAGGTATCAAGTTGAAATTAATACCAAATAGTTGGGTCTATGGTTCCTAAGATTCTCACGTTACACTATTCTAGTTAAATTAATAATAATAAATCTTTATTTCAGGCAATATTTACATTAATAGATCTTAAATAACGTAAACAGAGGCCCATATTATATATACCTTACACCTACATATAAAATTATCTAACTAAACAATTTTACACGTAATATCGGCAACGTGATGTCAGAGGTAGTTGACCCCGGAATTTCTAAAATACAACTCCCTGTGGCCAGAAGTCCTCCTTCATGAATGTTTCCAGGTGATGGGTTGGTACTCTTACCACAAAAGAATTAAAATTCGTTTTGCTGCGAGACTCCATCCGTTCAACCCTCAATGAAAATGTGGACTTCTTCATTATGTAGTAGTCTACGACGTCTTGGACCTTCGTAGACCTACCAGTGCAATCGGGACACATACAGCTGCGTCGACGGTACAGAGGACGCAGCAAATGGAGCAGTGCCATGGGTATTGCGGCTAAAGGGCTTCTTCTTTTAAATTAGAATCATAAAATTATGCAAGAAGCAATCGAAAAAGAAAGCAAGCACAAAACTTAATTTTTGAAACAATAATTTATGACCGTGACTTAAATTTATGTGTGGAAGATATATTTTTCAACTGTAAGGTTTATATCTGAGTTATTGTTTGAGGAATGGTCGTGATAGACGAAACATGTAGATGCTTGACACAGGACATAATGCAGGTTCAGACTCGCAATTGTCATTTTTTTTTCAGTATCCCTCAGGCCGACCACTTAAGTTTTATTATGGGGTATTTAATTTGAAAACGCATTATTTAGAAATGAAAGAGAATAATAAAACAAAATCATGTAAATATCTGTTCTATGTGTCAAAGGCGCCATTTTTAGGTCCAAATTCATCGTTCATTTCAGCAGGCGTATTCAGGGAGCTTCGATATTCGATATCGGAAAATCTGTCGAACACTTTCGAGATGGGCTGATGTTGGTGTCGAAAACTTTCGAGATGGGCTGATGTTGGTATTGAAAACTAATGTCGTATGTGACATAAGGATTTGGAAGATTTTCCGTGGCTGTCAGAAACGCCTAGAATAAAGTTTCCGAAGTCGATAGATTCGACATCGGAAAATTTTTCACTCGATCTGAATCGAACGGAACCGGTATCGAGTCTCCGTGAATACCTACGCAGTTCAATCACAAACGTCAAATACAACGTTAAATGGTAACCAAATGCCATTTCATTCTGTTGGATATATAAAGTTTGTCATAGACATCACAAAATAATTTAACTTTTTTTTAAATCGTGACTCTATTAAAAAGGTTTCAATGTACACGAAAACGAGCAAAACGCATGCAAGAAGAGAAGAGCAGTCATTAAAACATCACACCAATTGCTTTCGTAAAGGATTAAACTAGCGACAGGAAATTAAAAATATACTTATACTTTAACTAAGAGCAGTAATAACCCTGTCAAGTTAGGTTATCTCATGCACGAAGGCTGTTGGGTTTTTTCCTTGACAAGGTATTTATAGAGGCAGTTTTCGAAAAAAGCACTAAGAAACCAGAGTACCTACGTAAAAATAATTAATGAAATTTTTTGGTTATTTTATGAAAAACTGCACACTAATACAAACCCGATAAGTTAGGGACACATTTATAGTGTCGGTCTATTGTTTTACATCATATAATGAGCGCCTCTATGTTCGAAACGAAAGAGACCTTAAACCGTGGGTACCAACAGAAGCCATACAATACAATAACTCTTTATTGTACACCAAAAACAACACAATATGGATACCAATAATATCTAAAGTACAATGGGCGGTCTTATCGCTTAGCAATCTCTTCCAGACAACCTTAGGATGAATAAAATTGAGAGATTAGAACTAGGGTAGACGGTGCACATATTATTGAACATACTCTTACATACTATTACATAAATAAATATATAGGTATAAATATATGCATAATATATAATATATATTAAATACCATATTTGATACTATTGGATGGTTTAAAAAACTTTGTCAGTTACGTGGCTAGTGGCTATACTAGCCGAGCCGAAGAGGCCTCGGATGATTATGGTCCATGCTTTCTCATGAAGAAAGACTCAAAGCTCAATACTGGTTTGGTACGGGTTGATGACAGTGATCGTTTTAATTTGTATCTACAGCCAATGTATTCAGGGGCTAAAACTGGCAGGTTATAATTTTATACACAGTTTTTTTCCTAATTTACGAGCTCATAAAGAGGATTATCCGTTCAATGTAAGGCCGAAACTGTTTACGGGACATTATTAAAAGCGACCGAGGCAACCCTACTGACAGTGGCTGAGAGCGAGCTAAATATGCCAAGTAGTCGGGTAACTCGAGTCAGAGTTAATTTTAGATTTGCTCTAGAACCTTCCGGAGGTTTCACCTGCTAATCTGATTTAATTAATATTTGTTCAATCCTTGCTCAACCCCTTATTCGTATACCTATAAAATATTGGCCTATTGGCTCAGTTTGTATACGTAAGTAAGTAACAACTCTTTATTGTACACAAATAAAAATATGCAACTATAGTGACACAGTGTTAAAAAAGGACAATGGGCGGTCTTATCGCTTTAAGCAATTTCACACCGTTTATCTCCGAGGGGGTAGTTACCCACTTTTCACGAGATTTTTCGACCCCTAAACGTGATAGGTGGTGAGCCCATCGCCGGACCGGGTCTGTTACACATGCCTCAGAATTAATTCTGGGACCTGCGGGTTTCCTCACGATGTTTTCGATCACCGTCGAGATAGTGATAAATAAGTATGTACCTAGGTACGTAAGTTTTGAAAAACTCATTGGTGCATGAAAGGATAAGAACCCAAGTCTCACTGCATTATCATCATGAAGCAGGCTCTTTAACCGTAAGGCTATCACTACTGTTGAAAAAATAAAATATAAATCTAATTAAAATCTTTTATTATTCAATTCAAAATCATTTATTAAATACTGAAGTAATTCTGTTGCTATAGTAGGTTCTCTAAGCATCTGACAAAGATGGATGTATTTCTGTGCGTAAAAACAATTAAAGCTGTTTTTAAATGGATTAAGTAATCAAAGCACTATCTATTATTCAGCCTGTCAGGTCTTGATAAAACTAATTGTTTTATTTATGTTTTTGCCTATAAAATCTCCCACTGGTGATAAATGAGCGGGAATAAGTTTTATTTATACCTATAATAACACTGTTGCCTAAAAAGGTACGGAGGTAGGGCTCCGTACAAACCAAATGGGTCTAAGACAGCGACCACTGTTACATGTACCATTTGCTCGTACTAATGTAAGACAAAACACCTTCTTGCTGCGCGCTCCTAAAACTTTCAATGATTTCTCAATTGAATATGACATTGATTTATTCTGTACCGGTACATCTTTTGTTAGAAGAGCACTAACAACAGACTTGTCAAACTCAGACTGCTCAGCTAATTAAGTTTGTAGTTTTTTTTTTATTATTATTATTTTTTTATTATTACGTAAGTAGTTGAATTTTTTTGAACTTATATTCCAAACAATCTTAATAGGTAGGTACCTAGTAGGTAGTTAGTTTTGACAGCTATATGTGGAGACTTGTTGTCAGTAACCAGGGTACTTACTTAGTTTTTGAATTTATTGTCATGTAATTAGTCTGTAAGTCTTCCCAAAAATAATAAAATAAAATAAATAAAATAAAAGCAGTCATGCGTTTGCCAATTAGTATAAATAGTTTTTTCCCGTTCCAGTGGGAATTTCCGAAAATCCCTAAATAGTGGTTGACTACGACATATAAGATACCTACATATTCGTACCTACTCGTACCATATTTCAAAAAGGGCGGAGCGCCCCACGGTTTCACCCTCGCAGTTCCCGTTCCCGTAGAAATACGGGAATAAAATGAAGCCTATAATGTAGCTTTCCATTGGTAAAATAATATCAGACAGACAGACCAAAATTAGGAAAATTGGTATTTTTGTATCTACCTCGATAACTATAGGTATTACACACACACTACGTATAGCTAATTTTTTTTTTTATATTTCACGTTGGTACAGACACGACCCCGTTAGGATTTTATTATAATATGTAAAGATATAAACTCGAGATGTTTGCAGAAGTATTTCATTCCTGGAATTATTTCAGTAATTTTACTACTCCTTTGTACTTCAGTTATTCGTTTCAAATTTCATTTATGGAATCGATGTTTCCGATGAAACTTTGGGGAATCGTTTATAGCAAGCCATGAAATGCTTTAAAAAACCTACATCTTGACCCGGCTACACCAGAATGAGTATAAGTAATAGAAGTATTACTGAATGTACTGTTTTGTACCTCACGGGTCGATCGTTGTACCGCTTTGGCACGCTTTCAATAAGGAAATTAGCAATTAACGGTACTTCTTCTACTACAAGACTCAGAAAATTGGAAAATCACGCCAATAGCGCAACTTGTTGGAGACTTTGAAATAGTCACAGTGTTTTACGAAACTGGGTCCCTTGTGGTTGTTTGTTAAGAATAGCCTTAGATTAAATAGGTATATGTGTATATCGCCTTATAGTAGTATAATTACCTTCGTTAGAAAGGGGTAATGTACTTCGTGTAAATGTAAGTAATATTTTACTGTATTTCTTTAACACACTTTTTGCTATTTTGATATGAACTATTTAGTACATAGTACTAACATATCGAATCTTGGAATGGTTTTATATAAAAAAAATCCAGCTTCCTAACTTAATCATTGCTTATATCAGTAACGACGGCGCAATGAGGTAGTCTTTGCAAACAGACTGACACAGTCGTATGATAAATTTAATATGAAATATGTCTTCCCGGGGTACTGCAGTTGGAACCAGCAACTCGTCGGTGGAGATGGGCTGTTGTTTACATTTAGCCAATCTTCATGGACGAGTTTAGAGTGCCTTGCTATTAGACTAGGTATTGACTTTTCTAAGTGTAATTTTGAATTACCTACAGAAATAAAACATTTTCATTTTCAATAGAGCTCCTAAACCTTACATACGTGACGGATACAAATAACTTCCTTCAGTTCCAGTAAGATAAAAAGCTAAAATAATGCCCAAAAGAAAGTATTCACAGAAGGATATAAAAAAATTATGTGATAAGTTGAAAAGAATCGAGGAGGAGTTACAACGTGACCTGGGAAATCACCGCCGACTTAGGACGGATTCCTCATCCCGGGAGTCATCACTGTCTCGCTCGAGAAGCAACGGTTAGTACCTGTGTCAAACAGATTAAAATCTAATAGGACATAGAGGGGGCATTGGGGATTCATCATTCATCATCAACCCGTAATAGCCCACTGCTGAGCTAAGGGTCTTTCCTCACACATGAGGAAGTATGGGCTATAATCTCCCACGCGAGCCCACCGCGGATTGGGAGATGGTGTTAAGCTAGTGGCCACTTAACTTGGGGATACTTTAATACAAAACTTTGAAACTCAAGTGTCATGTCAGTTAGTATGAACGCGAGCTGTCATTCGGTCGAAATCGTACTAAATTTATTCCACTTGTAATAATTTAACTTTTGGCATCTAAATTTCCTCGTTTTGTTCCCTCTGTCCTATTATATTTTAATCTCTTTGACCTGTGTCCTTCCTTAGTACAAGAGATATGGCATGAAGTATAGCAATAAGAAACCCACAGTTTACAACTAACCTAAGACAAACGCGAACAAAAAAACTGTACAGGAGATATAATTATACTCGAACTTATTATGTAATGTGCCCTATAAATGAGGTCAGTATCATAAAATACACATTTCAGGAGAAAAATATAAATTCCTACAAAAAAAAAACTTGCACCTTTTATTCCCGAGGGGTAATCAGAGGTATTCCATTTCTGGAAATACCCACTTTTCACGAGAATATTTGACCCCTCGTGTTAGGTGGTGAGCTTAACGCCGGACCGGGTCTGTTACACATGCCTCAGAATTCATTCTGAGACCTGCGGGTTTCCTCACGATGTTTTCCTTCACCGTCGAGCTAGTGATGAATATTATGTAAGTTTTGAAAAACTCATTGGTACATGGCAGGATTTGAACCCGAGCCTCGCTGATTATCATCATGAGAAGCGGGCACTTTAACCGTAACTCTATCACTCTATTTTCCTACAATATACCTACAACAAACGCAAATATCTGGAATATACTTTACTGTTGTTGCCTAATTTACATACGTCAAATCGGTAACCTGATTCTACTAAAATTTGTTCTTATTCAGACTGCCAATTATCGGGACCAGAACAAGGTGATGGAAATGCGGTGACCCAAGAAGAGGCCTCGCCAGCAACACAAGGCGAGGCGCCTTTACAGGTCGATGCCATCACCGAGGTCCCACCACCCACCTCAGACGAGAGTTCCGCCAACGGAAACGCTGAGGACTCTGCCATGGAATATGATTCGGGTATTCTCGGGATACTGTGTTTCGATTCTAATACTATTAATATTTTAAAATAAACATCATTAATTGCTACCTCTTATACTTGAGTCATATCATCATCATCATCTGCTGGAAGACGTCCATTGTTTAACAAAGGCCTCCCCCATAGAACGCCACAACGAACGCCAACTTGCCGCTTGCATCCACCGGTTACCGGTTAGACGCAGCGTTGGTAGGCTTCCCACCAGATGGACCGGCGACATCGTCAAGGTCGCGAGAGTCATATGATGAGCATACATTTTGCACGCTCACCTTTTAAGCCAAGAAAATGAAACACAATTTATTTTTTATTGTTCTGTCGCGCATTGCAACCGTACGTGCTTGGCTGAATGATATGAGAATGTTTCTCTATGTGACCATACGCTACAAGCTTAGTCTGGGCATTTAGTTATCCGCGATGCGTAAGTATACCTAGTACTTAGACAATAGAATATTCTTTGATGTCTGTTATTACTTTCCGTTCATGGACGTTGGCGTCCCTGATTAGAATCATACTACCACACCTGCGTCAAATCACTTCAAAGGTTTCCATTTATTAGCCCATAAATATCGATTCGAAAGAACTCTATTGGAACTACGTCTCTACGCGTGACGTCACGAGGAACTGTCAAAAATCCCGCGCATTATGGCTGACAGCTGTGGCACGTATAGATAATTCATTTATATGTTTTCCAGAGTCTCTGAAAGTCTAACTTAATAATAAACCATCATAATACATTAAATATGTATCCAGAGATCGTAAATTGCACTTCTTCGTGTATCCATGTTTCTTTTAAAGCTAAATAAGTAAACCTATAGTTTCGCGAAGTCATTATCAAATGCTGGAGTACCTATTTATTGAACGGAATGCCTATTCAATAATCCAAACTTTGAATAGAGGCTCTGTTTTCCTAGCGTTGTGTATAAGATAAGAATAATGAGGTGCGAAGTCATTTTGTTCCATAGACTTCGTATATTTGGCTTAAATCGGTTATGGCGTACGAGTGTCGAATTAATTATCAGCGTGATTGTGTGGTGACACTTCGTAGTGTGACTGCTGAAGCGATGTTGAAGTTAGGAAGGAAACTTCATCTTGTGGAAGGAAATTTGCTACTTTCTTACCAGCCCCCCTAGCCAAGAGGCGTTGCACAATCTAATTGATTGACATTGGCGTTAGCGCTCGTTGGCAAGTGCTTATGTCAATCCCATACATGTCAATCTAAAAGAACATTCGATTAGATTGTACAATGGCACTTGGCTAGGGTGACTGGTATTATATTTTTATCAATCGTTAATTACAAAGGCGGGATTAGGCGTTATAGGCGGCGTATGTTGGTCGCCATTGAGACGATAGACCTATGGGAATAGATCCTGGGCTCTAAAGGTAGACTTCCGTGGGTCGCGGCTGATCGCAGACGCGCGTGATCGATCAGCCCCCTAGCCAAGTGGCATTGTACAATCTAATCGAATGTTCTTTTAGATTGACATATATGGGATTGACATAAGCACTTGCCAACGAGCGCTTACGCTAATGTCAATCCCATACATGTCAATCTAAAGAACATTCGATTAGATTGTGCAATGCCACTTGGCTAGGGGGGCTGGTGCGACTGACTCGCGGCTGATGCGACAATAGTTAATGTATGAAAATGTATATCGCCATTTCCAAAGTCTGTGACAGATGCGTGCGGCCTACGTCTATCGTAGGCCGTACATTTTCATACATTGACTTGTCGCATCAGTCGCGACGCGAAGTCTACCTTTAAGCAAATCAAATTAATTGGGATTTAAGGTCGGATCAGAGGTTAACCAACCCTGCTTGGAGCGTAATGGACTTCTGTGGGAAGGCCAGCGGTATTGGTTTTTGTAATTAATAAAATTTTGGGCAACTTGCCTCTTATGAAATAACTTTGTGAAGGAATTTTTGTTAAACAAAAACATAAATTCAAGGAAATTACTTGCCTGTTTAATTACCAAGATACTTTGTTTACCCGTGACTATGTTCGCATACCGGGATGATAAGAAGATGGTTGAATACTCAAAGTAAGAAAACTTTGAGGTGGTATAGATAAAAAATACATACATACTAGAATAATTAAATTGTGGGACACAATTCACACACGTTTATTTAGTCCCTAACTAGTCAGGGCCTGTAACGTACTATGGGTAGGTCTACTAAACAACTGATAAACATACCTAAATAAATATTAAAGCACCAGTCACGAAGCCAACAGACATGTTCATGCACACAAATGTTGGCTCCGAGCGAGGATGGAACCCGCGACCTCCGACTTAAAACTCAGAGTCACTACCAACTGAGCCAATGTTTGCCATGACAATTGAATAAAACATTATAATTTTCAATAAACCAAACATTATTTTAGTTTAAACTAGCTTTTGCCCACGACTACGTATGCGAAGGATAAAAAGTATCTACCATATGTATTAATCCAGGTTTTAAACTAGCTTTATGCCAAATTTTGTATGTACAAATCCGTTCAAGCTTTCTTAATGTATAGATGGTAACTAAACCGCCTTTATTTCATACCTGTAGATAAATATTTTTTTATTTTACCCCAAATTTTCCAATTCCAACATCGAGTTGTTTTTTGTATTTTATAATATTTTAAAATGAATTCAAGTAGCAGTGACTGCAGTAATAGTTAAACACCGGATAATTTTAAAAAAAAGAAGCAAATAATGTCATCAACAATTTTTCTCCTAGAGAGGTAGTAGAGAGTTATGAAAAGCAGAGTGTATCATTCGGTCGCAAAATTATTTTTACCTTGGGCTACGTACTTTAAACCCCTCACTTCGTTCATGATTCTACATTAGAATCCCTCTCTACGTTCGGGATTCTATCCTAGAGTCAATCACTATGTTCGTGATTTAAAAAAACGCCCTCGCCGTAAAAATATCTATAGTTTTGCTTCCTTATGACACAATCTACTATTCTCAACTACTTAGGTATATCTACATGTAAACTGACCTAATGAAGCGACTAATGCACGCTTCACTGCTTTATTTCTATTAAATTAGCTTTGTAGCTTTGTTCTAGCGTTTTTATAACAATAAATAAAAAACTACGTTGAATGTCTCCATCCATAGACAATAAATGATTCAATAAAGTCATTCATTGAAGTGTAATATGAGCCAGTGAAAAAATATACTCCACTGTGATATTATTTATGGATTTAAATTGAATTCCGTGCGTACTCATGATTCAAATAAGTCTGTCAATATTCAGAAATATTGTTATATTTCATTACTGGAATATTTGAAATGTTAATACTGTGTTATTGGAATTTAGAATATCTTCTGATATTTAGGGTTCCGTACCGGCAGGTCAACGGGACCCTATTCCTAAGGATCTGCTGTCCATTCGTCTGTCTGTGAATGGAATGTACCTAATAGTGAAATTTTCACAGAATGGGTGTTACTGTAGCGCTATAACAACAAAATTTAAAAAGTATATTTTATTAATTGTAATAATAAATTTGCGCTATAAATAAAAAAAGGGGATCCGTGTTTTTTATTGAACGAGTTAACAGTGCCTTGTGGTTAGACCATTGACGTTTCTAAGTGTAATTCTCTTTCACCTACAGAAATAAATGCTCACGACTTTTTCCCGAAGGGGTGGCAGAGACAACAGCCCGCCACCTGCTACGATCCTGGCATACCTCACGCGCCTCATCCACATCCATCAATCGGTTCATACAATTCTCACTAGTCTCTCTCGTCAGTTTCGGGTACTCTTTATCTGGCTTTGAACCTTTCGTGTAAAGTCCGACTCGCACTTGGCCGGTTTTTTCTAGATATAAGTCTCTCATTTCTCTGTTGGAGAACGATTGAATACGATACCTTAATATTGTAATTTCATGCCTGTCTCTTATCTGTCTCACATTTTCATGAGAAATGTTCAACCTTTTTAGTTTCGTCAATCACATTCTACAAAGACTAAATATATTTCTGTAGCATGTAGGCTAAAAGACAGACAGCTCGCACTTCAAAATCTGTCAAGCAGTTCGGACTAAAAGCGGATCCAAAGAACTAGTTTACATAATTACATAATTACCCTACAATAATATAACACTAAATACTTAGCAAAGATAGCCCAGCGGTTAAAGAGCCCGCTTCTCATCCGTGAGACTCGGGTTCGAATTCTGGCATGTAACAATTAGTTTTTCAAAAACTTAAGTAGGTACTACCACTAGTTCGACGGTGAATTGCGCAGGCGAAGCCTATGTTCAGAGAAGCCAAGTTAAAACGGCCATACTGTATGTGTACTTACCCGGATGGGCTCACTATCACGTTCAGGGGTCCACAGAGTATAATGGTGAAACGTGGATATATCCAGAAAGGGAATACCTCTGCCCACCCCCTCGGGGAAGTGAGATAGTTATTTTATTTTTAAATTTAATTCACATGAAAAATATTACCCTTCTTCTGGTGCAGTTGAGTAAATTCTTTTAAAGTACCTATGAAAAGAATCAGCATCTTAATTATCAGTCGTTAATAACAAGGATTACAACCGTAATTGCCCATTCATCAGCTGATTAGCACAGCATCCCCATTATTGCACCATAGATAATAATTACCCGGCGAAAGATACAATTTAACTAAAAAATATTGCTTTGTCTGAACGGAATGAATTGGAGAAAATTAGCATATTTTTATTGCTTAAAAGCATTCTCTCGGACTTTAATAAATTTGGAATTTATTTATGTTAAAAAAAACTCTTGACTTTATCATTCGCAAGGGAATTTTGTATAAAAAAAAGACGTGTGGCACTCGGGGACTGCCGCGGTAAAGCTATTGCATAGCATTTTGTATCAACAAGACTGCCGAAAAGAAACGACGTTAGACAATGCACGGCCTTCAAGCCACACCTCCGTGCCCGTCGGATTGGGGACCGTGAGGTTTTTTTTCGTTACGGAATTTCTGGATTCGGTCCCCGCGCTCAAGGCCCTCGATAGAAGCTATGCAATAGCTTATAAACATTAATTTGAAAACACTGAACATTTGTAGGGGAAATATGTTGGTTATGTATTGTCTAATAATATGTTAACCAATTTCAAATTACATACTTACTACTGTTGTAGGTAGTATCTAATATGTAGGTACTTTAATAAATCAGTTGTCATCTAGACTGTCTTTCATTTATACCACAACTACTAAATTGGGGCTGAATTTTCAATCGTCAGATAAACAAGAATATATTGATGCTGTCACTGTCTGACACAATAGAAAGGAAAAGTGACAGGTGATATTTATTTTGAACCATCGGCCCTAAATATTGGTAATTAAAATTGATGTGACCTTGTGCAATCACGAAGCCCACCCAACAAACAAGAGCCCAAACCACACCTAAAGACATCTGGGCACAACAAAAACTACTGACCAAGCTCTGTAAACTGGATTCTGGCTAAATCAAAAAGGACCGCCATTATTAAAGAAATTAAATTCCTAAATATTGAAGTATAAAAAATTCTTTGAATATAATTATGAGGTAAACAAACGTTTTTTTGCCAAGGGATTGTTTTTGACCATTCTAAAAACGTTTTTGATGTAGGTATCTACAGTTTGTTTTAATGGATATTCAATACGTTGTGGGACTTGTGGGTAACGTAAGTAAATATATTTTAAAGTTTAGTAGAAATTATATAATAAACTTTATTTTTACATAATATTGGGATAATTAGTGGCCGACTTCACAGAGAAACACCCACCTTCATAAAAAAAAATATACACCGAACCGCAATGAGGGCGGGTAGCTAGTAATTTATAAGTATTGTGAGGAGAAAAAAAGTTTTATTATTTTATGAGAATTCGACGAAGCGATCAAACTTACACGCAAATTGTTAACTAACAGAACAAATTTAAAGGTCGGAACAATATGAAAAAGCAAATTTGATTACCCAGAAGATTTATGACTTCGTCTGTGAAATTTTAATTAGACATTTACATTTACTTTTACTTTAATATACACTGAGGTCATAATTAACAAAACACACAAGTCACCACAACCGCTTAGAATAAACAAACAGAATAGGTGCCTATAGTCGATAATAGTGTCGTTGGCTGTGTCAAAATTAAGTTATTTATTTATATTGCAAAATGAAAATTGAGAATCTTGGAGAAAGCTATAATATAGCTATATATAATAATAGTAATTTTGAATAGAGAAAAATCTTAGCTTCAACTTCGCCTAATATGTAACTTTTTCAGACAATCCAAATATACTTTCTCACGAGCAGAAGATCACAAAGTCGACCGTTCTCTGTAACACAACGAAAACCGGAATCAAGGCTAAAGTGCCTTCTGAAGTTCTGATACACGGAGGCGACCGTTATATAATTTATTTATTTATTTTACACACCATGTTTGCTACAATAACACTTCTAACCTACAAAATATAAAAATGTCATAAATGCAACAACCATTACAGGTGCACACCATATGCGCCAAATGTAAGTATACAGTAAGTACTTATATGTATAAAAATATCTTAAATTATAAATAATGCCTCTAGGCACTCGCCCATTAACTGACTGACTGCACCAACACAACTTGGCTTGTTTCACCAGTGCAAACGCACTGTACTGTCTTACTAATTATTATATTGTGGTACTTAACATACAGTGCCAACTTCCAAACCATCTGACTAACTTTCCGCACCAAAACTACGCTATTTGAATCGGACTTATTATAAAACAGACCTCTCGTATTTACGGAAGTCAACTAAAGCGCCGGTCACACTGTATAAGCTAAACTAACTCATCTGTATGCAACAAACTGCAAGCTTATGACCTAATTTCACCCGCATCAATTCATTTATGTGAGGATAGGCACTACGGCTCATGATGAGCCTTATTGCCTCTATTCCGCTTCTGTCAGTTGGCCATCATGCCCGGTCCCGCACATATGCGTTCGTGAATATTTTGTCTGCTTAAATTGTGCCAACGAATCGATCTATTAAATGTCTTAAACCCAAAACAGAGTTTATATTTATCTATAACTATGCTAGTCTATACTAATATTATGAAGACGAATCACGTCGGGGTCACCAATGTTGGGTATATTATATGAAATAAATAAATCACAGAACCGAGACGTCTATTTATTATTGATGGTCGATATACACTGACTCATACATGGTTTCGATTACAATCGATACATTCTTAATTAAATACACTAGGTATAATATGATACCATATGCCTCCGGCACATTTATATGTTTTTATCTTTGTTACGAATAAACTCAAAAACTACTGGACCCATTTAAAAAAATCTTTCATCAATGAAAATCTAGAATATCCCTGAGTAACATAGCTTTATTTTATTCCCGTATTCCCACGGGAACGGGAACTACGCGCGTGAAACCGCGCAGAATTGCTGGTCAATTATAAAATAACTGTTCATCTCTGTCCTCTATGCGCAGATGGCGAAATTTTGGGTTCGAATTCTAATCTAAAACGTAATATTAAAATGCCAATCGAAGCTGTAGTTTTCAAAGATTGTCTTAGATAGTAGGCCTGCAGATCACAATGAAATATTCTTACAAAGGTACATACAAACAGGTGACAAACATTATCATCCTTATGGTTCAATAGGGTTGCAGCTTTGGTCTAATAAAATTTATCCTAACACTCAGTGTGAGCTGCGCTTAACCATGATCGGTAGTTCTGGCAATAAAGAGTACTAGATAACTTGCGACAATGCTATTGTACAAAGTTTTCACTCTCTCAGTTTAAACGCCTGCTTTTACTTTACAATCTGAATTTGGTTGTTCTATTGGTATGTTAACTGCTATATTAACATTCGTAATGGTATCTAAAGGCAAACCAAGGAAATAAAGTAGGCAGGAAAAAGATGGATATATCGTCCAGTAACGGAATGCAGACCTAATAGGATTACCTATTAGTTATACTTGAGCGTCTCACACATGTCTCAGAATTAATTCTGGGACTTGCGGGTTTCCTCACGATGTTTTCAGTCACCGTCAAGCTAGTGATAAATATGTAGGTACGTAAGTTTTGAAAAACTCATTATTACCTACGTACCAAGATTCGAACCCGAGCCTCACTGATTATCATCATGTGCAGCAGGCTCTTTAATCACGGCACACATAATTAATTTCATCCCATTATGTTCCTACAATACAATCCAGTCTTTATGACTTAGAAACTAAGGACTTCTTACTGTCTTCACACGTAATGTTTTCCTTCACCATCGACCTTACCTAAGAATTATACTCTGCAATAGTTTGGAAGAAATAGCCTATCGCAGCCGCGCGCAATCGATCGCATGCTCGGATCGGTTGATGTGACAATAGTCAACGTATGAAAATGTATGGCGCCATTTCCGAAGTCTGCGACAGACGCGTGCGGCCGACGTCTGTCATTTTCATACATTGACTAGTCACATCAGCCGGGCGCGTCTGTCGCATGCGATTGATCGCGCGCGGCTGCGATCGGCCGCAACCCACGGAAGTATATCTACCTTTAGAATCTTTTTAGCTTCAGCATAGATTTTACAAAGCATCTTGTTTCTCTCTAAGAAACCCACCGTGCAAAACATAACCTAAAGTAAAATATAATATTAACCCTCTATATTATGTATGCCATTTTCCCGTCATGCGAGCTTGCAATATTCTTATAACGACATCGACACGAAACAGAAGGGTTTTCATTATTCAAAGACGTGTTATATTCGAAAGTGGCTTTTTTTTCGTTTCAGTGACTCTTTTGCGAAACTATTATTGTAAAAAGTTTCTTTCTTTCTTTTTTGATTGATTTATAAACTAGCTTACACCCCCGATTTCGATCATAGTGGAACCGTGGAACCGTATTTTACACAATATATCTATAAATTTTAGACCATATTATCATACTATACTAATGATGTATAAGCTATCTTATTGTAAAGTTTCATCAAAATTAGTTCTGTAGATTTTGCGTGAAAGAGTCAACATCCATCCATACTTATACTTTCACGTTTAAAGTTTTAATACAATAATTAATCTTACTTAAAATTACGTTTTAGGTTCAATAAAATATGCATCAGTTACTCCTGAGTATATAAAAAAGTTACTGCAGTTATCTACACTTCTAAATTTACACTAATATTACAAAGAGGAAAGATTTGTATTTTTGTATTCTTGTATTTTTATGTTTGTGCCAATATCCCTGCGTAACACAGGTTTTGTTTTATTCCTGTATTCTCACGGGAACGGGAACTACGCGGGTCAAACCACCCAGAACCGCTAATAAAACAAAGTAGCTTTCTCTGTCCCTATGTCCCTATATCCCTATGTATGCTTAAATCTTTAAAACTACGCAACGGATTTTGATGAGGTTTTTTATAGATAGAGTGATTCAAGAGGAAGGTTTTAGTGTTAGCATTGCACTTATAATAAATAATTGTAAAACACTGCTATAATTTATTTAGCTCGTCTCATCCCTTGAGCTAGTTTTAGGTCAAGAGCACGGCCATTAATAATGAAAAACCAGGCAAGTGCGAGTCGGGCTTGAACACGGAGGGTCTGTACCGCCGTATAATAAAAATAAAAAAGGCAATTTTGTTCTATTGTTTCATCATCATCATCATCAACCCGTAACAGCCCACTGCTGAGCTAAGGGTCTTTCCTCACACATTAGGAAGTATGGGCTATAATCTTTCTATTATGTATTTTTCCTTTAACCTCTCAGACCATGAATCACAGACACAGATTGTTAATTGTGTCTCGGTTCCAATTGGAACCGGCGGTTCTTAACTGATTAATTTTTATTGTAGTTTTAATATTTTTTTATACACATTCTGTACAAAGTTTAACTGTCTGCCTGTTACTGCTCATTATAAGTAGGTATACATATAGCTTACTGACAAATGGACAGAGCGAGCTTATAACAGGGTCTTGTTGGCACCCATTCGGTACGGACCCCAAAAAAAATCCCACAATTAAACAAAAAACTCACCCTTTTTATCCCCGAGGGGGTAGGCAGAGGCATTTATGAAAATACCCACTTTTCACGAGAATATTCGACCCAGAACGTGAAAGGTTGTGAGCCCATAGCCGGACCACTTTTACACATGCCGGCGGGTTTCCTTACGATGTTTTCCTTTACCGTCGAGCAAGTGATGAATATGTACGTAAGTTTTAAAAAAATTCATTGGTACATGCCAGGATTTGAACCCGAGTCTGACTGATTATCATTATGAGAAGCGAGCTCTTTAATCGTAATGCTATCACTGCTCTAATAAATAAAAAGCATTTTATTTTAAAACTGGCAACCCTAATCATGACGTCATCGCAAATTCATAAATCAGTTTTATGAATTGGAACTATTTTAGCTACTTTATGGGCCATTCTGATTTTAATAGCGTCTTTGTTATGGGCACATCAAAGCTATAGACTACTCGCGTTCTTTCGATACGGCGTTTTCGTATAAAGCTAGAATGACATTTGCGCCTGCTTGGTGTTCATACATCTAGTATGGTAAGAAACACACTTCACCCTCGGGTGTGTCGTGGCAAAAGTGTCTTTCTCTTTCTAACCTTATAATAAATGTATACCGATAATGTCACGACACACAATAAAAATGTTTCACATGCACTTAGAAACTTTAATATTATGGTATGTAGTCGTATTATATGTCGTAGGCGACCGCTATAACAGAATTTTTGTAAATTCCCAACGGAAACGGGACTAAATGGATCCGCGCGGGCAACGCCGCTGGGCACCTGCTAGGCTACTGCCCTTTTTGCCGACTTTACCATTTTGCCGACTTTTTTGTAAAGTCATACTTCTATTGCCGATATGCCGTCTTATTAGATTTTATCGCCTTTCGTAACCTTTTGTATACTTTCCCTTGCCGCCGACTTTTACGACTTTTCTTAATTGTAGGTAATGTTATTATGCCGAAAACAACAAAACGGTGTAGTATGATCGTCGATTGAAATACAAACTGGAAATATTATAATAAATGATCATATTTGCTTAAGTTCCAAGATGATATAACTACATATAGGTATCTAGCCATTGTAATAATATAATAAAAAAAGCACACACTTTGTTATTCATATAACAGTTCTTATTACGGATTTTATTCGTGGAGACAGATGGAAGTTATCACTAGCTCGACGGTGAAGGAAAACATCGTGAGGAAACCCGCAGGTCCCAGAATGATTTCTGAGACATGTGTAAACAGACCCGGTCCGGCGATGGGCTCACCACCTATCACGTTTAGGGGTCCAATGTATCTCGTGAAATGTGGGTATATCCAGTAATGGAATACCTCTGCCTACCCCCTCGGGGATGAAAGGCGTGAGATTATATACAGATGGAAGACAAATTCAGTTCTGCACCAAAGGATCCCTGAAAAGCGTCGATTCCACTTACAGCTGATAAATGTCAAGAAATTGTTGAGACCGGCACACTCGAAACTGAACTCCAACTCGTTATTGGGCCTTTGACAATCTTGCTTATATTTCCGGAAGCACTTTGTGTATTTCGCTCCATTATCTCGGAGCATCGAGACACTGTTCTGTATTCTTCATAAAGTAACTTTCTACCAATTATACTTGTTTGTGACGAGTAATGACTGACGAAGGTGTAATGATGACTGGTGACAGCGTTTTGTCTGTCTGACAAAAAGGGTGTGACGATTTTCATGTCCGCCATTTTAAAAATTACATTACAAAATGGAGACCGACGATAAACCTTTGTTGAGCGGCCATCGATGAAAATACAAGCGGAAAATTAAAATATAAATATCTTATTGAGGCTGAGTTAGTATGAAAATTTGAGTATTAGGTGGTTACTTATTAAGTTCCAAGATGATATAAGTTTGTTAAGTTGAAAATAATAATGTTTTGAGGAGTTTCTTGCCCCCGCTTCTTCTCCTCATTCCTATCTCTTGACAAAGCAGTGGAGTTGCAATGACTTTCAATAAGCATAATTATACACATATTGAATAACATCTAGATTTTTAGTTTATGTACTATCGAAAATGTACCACTTAGTAAAACAGTGGAGTATCTACTAGTATACCTGCATACTTCGTCAAGTGAAACGTTCTTGTTATAATTTAATTGATGATAGGTACATATACTTTTTTAATTTATATAGGTATATTATACACTTGATTCGTGGCTATATAAGTATACTAGCAGCGCCCCGCGGTTTCACCCGCGTAGTTCCCGTTCCCGTGGGAATACGGGGATAAGATATGGCCTATGTGTTATTCTGATGTATAAGCTATATAATTGTAAAGTTTCATCAAAATCCGTTCAGTAGTTTTTGCGTGAAAGAGGAACAAACATACATCCATACATCCAGACATCCATCCAAACAAACTTTCGCTTTTATAATATTAGTAGGATATATATTAACTTCTTAGATGAAACCAAAAGGGAATATTCCCTAATCGTATCTACGTACGTACGATACTACAAAACTAAGTCGAAAATCTGTCGAACACTTTCGAGATGGGCTGATGTTGGTGTCGAAAACTAATGTCATATGTGACATAAGGATTCGGAAAATTTTTCACTCGATCTGAATCGATCGGAAACGGTATCGAGCCTCCGTAAATACGACTGCAGGGCAGTGCCAATCGGAGATTTGTGTAAAATGAAATAAAAATAAGACCCACTGGGCGACACGTTACTGTGGGTCAGGTTGCATACAAACTTAAATATTTACTACAAAAAATGGGTTAAGTGGCTACTCGACCACAGAAATCTCGGCCAATAGTCGAGAAGCCACTTTATGAAAAAAATAGGCGTACCGTCGGCCACTCGACTGCAAAAGTCTCGGCCAACGGTCGAACGGTCACCTCTTAAAACTTTTAGAGGTTGTACCAGACCCTAAATTTATTTATTTATTTATTTATTAAGATATCCAACAGCTAGTTTACATATAAGACTTATATTATAACATGTTCAGTATAGCAACGCCAATGACAGGATATCATAGTTATACAAAGCTATTCGAACAAAACGGTGTCTGCGTGTGAGTGGGGGTGTGTAAGGGTGGATTGGGGAGTGTATGTGAGTGGGGTTTGTGTGCGGGGGGGAGATTGTGTGTGTAGGGGGGTGCGAGTTCAATTTATAAATGAAAGTATATATAGTGAAATAATTAAAATTGTGTTATACCTATTTTCTTTATGTTTGTTCAGATAATGTATAATAATGATAATAAAAATTAATAATATTAATATTGATTGTGCTTTGTCCTGCCCATATATATTATTTATTAAAGCTATTAGATTATGTTTTGTCTACTTCCATGAGACTCTGTAGAACCCTGGTCTTAAACTGGGGTTTAGAAAAAAAGAATATGTCTATGTCGCTGAAGCGTCTATTGTATGTATTGACTGCCCGTGATACAAACTCATTTCGTCCATAGTTAGTCCTAGTCCAATATAAATAATAATAATAATAAATAAATTGTGGGACACAATTCACACACTGTTATTCAGTCCCAAACTAAGCAGGGCCTGTACTATCGGTACTAAACAACTGATAAACATAATTAATATTAAACACCCAGACACGAAGCCAAAAGATATGTTCATGCCCACCAATGTTGGCCCCGAGCTGGGATCGAACCCGTGACCTCCGACTCAGAAGGCAGGGTCACTACCAACTGAGCAAAGAGGCCCGTCAAAAAAATAGTGACAAGATTGCCGTCCCGAATCGCTACCACTTTTCCGCTTTTCCCGAGTCCCCAATTAAGTCAATGTAGGTATCTAATACTTTAGAAAGTTAAATATTAAAATTAATCTAACTAGATAACAAGTAAATCCACTAAAAAGAAAATAAAGAAATAATTTTTATTACGGTCGTTTTCTTATTTCTTTAGAATTTGTATTTCCTCTTAATCCTCTTTGTAATGGGATAAAGGGACAAAAGAAAAATAGAAATGCGGAGGTGTTGGCTGTTTCGATTCTACTTCGTTCGCCATAACCCGAAGTAAGTGTTAATTTCCTTTCCATTGCTTGTATAAACAGACGGACAGATAAAATCCTTTAGGCGGAGTACGTCATTTTCTTTACCAGTCACTTTCTGGTTAGGTCACGTTCTGAAGACGCCACTTTCTGACTTTGTCACGTTCTGGGTTCGTCACTTTATGAGTTTGCCACTTTCTGACTTCGCCACTTTCTGACTTTGTCACTTTCTGATTTCGTCACTTTTAGGTACCTACAAGAAGTTTATTTTATTTCTCTTAAGGCTGCGTCAACCTTTTATGGTGTTTATAAAAAGTTGCTAAGATATTTGGAATTGCACATAATTATTTGGAACAGAAATACCAAATACTAAGTACAAATACCTTTATTCTGTCAACTCGAAAACGTATTGATTTTTTTGGCAACCTAACCACTGACGAACCACCAATCCGCCCGCTGTAGTGCGACGTATGCTTATGATGAATAAATAAAAACTGTTATAAAGATTCTACTCAAATCGAACGGAAACGATATCGAGTCTCTGTGAATACATTTGCTGTTTAGCTTGTGTTTAAACACGATAAAAAACATTGCTTAGGTTTCTATTTTGTTTTACGTTTTCGATAAAATATCTTTCCATACGACGCAAAATCCAAATTCCGCAAATTCCCTTTCCAAAATTTTATCAAGATTAGCTAGCGATTTAGGCTGAAAGATAAACAAACAGACACAGATTTACAGAACAGATTCGACTCATTTACAAATAGTCGACAGAATAAGATACTTTTTCCTTATTAAATATCTTTTTGTGAAGGTAGGTACGAGTATATAAACCACCAAACTAGTTGGTTCTACAGACTACACTACTTCCTACGTCCTAAACTAAAATTATCAGTAGTCCTGCTATCTAAGACCATCTTTAAATATATGCAGCGTCAAATGGCATTTGGTTACCATTTATAGTACGACCGTTTTAACTTGGCTGCTCTGACATAGGCTCCGCCAAATGGTATACTATACAACTTTTGAGCTGCAAAGTTAAAACGGCCGTACTGTAACGTTCAATAAGACGTTTGATTTTTAAAAATTTTCACGCAAAAGCGCCGTCTATCATCGCCGATTGTCTATCACTGCTACCTAAATAGGCGGCGTCAAATTAGATGTCCTGTACCTAATTTAATAACACAGAAAGTGACAAAGTCAGAAAGTGGCGAAGTCAGAAAGTGGCAAACTCATAAAGTGACGAACCCAGAACGTGACAAAGTCAGAAAGTGGCGTCTTCAGAACGTGACCTAACCAGAAAGTGACTGGTAAAGAAAATGACGTACTCCGCCTAAAGGGATAAAATAGGTGAAACTGAAACCCAACTCCTGAAAAATGTAGTCTATAATAATATCACCCGGACCTTAATAAATATACGATTGATATCTCTGCATTCATTATCATCATCAGTTAAGTAGGTAGCTTAGGCTACGGTAGAACCAAAGAGATTTAAATAAGGACATAGAGGGGGCATTGGGAATATTTTCATTCAAAACTTTGAAGCCTAAGCGTCATGTCCTTGTCATGTCAGTTAGTATGAACGCGAGATGTCATTCGGTCGAAATTGTACTAGACTTATTCCACTTGGGATAACTTTTGACTTAAAATTTTCCTCGCTTTGTCCCCTCTATGCCTTATTATATTTTAATCTCTTTGGGTAGAACATACGTGAAGACATAGGCGCGAGTGAAGCGAGTTAATGTAAACAAGCGAACAATTACTATGGTGAACGAACAAGAAAATATTTGACACCAAAATTGTGTAATAAATGTCTTACGAGTAAATTTAATAATAATAATATAATCTCACGCCTTTTTTATCCCCGGGGGGGTAGGCAGAGGTATTCCATTACTGGATATACCCACATTTCACGAGATATATTGGACCCCTAAACGTGATAGGTGGTGAGCCCATCGCCGGACCGGGTCTGTTTACACATGTCTCAGAATTAATTCTGAGACCTGCGGGTTTCCTCACGATGTTTTCTTGCAACGTCGAGCTAGTGATAAATATGTACGTAAGTTTTTGAAAAAGTCATTGGTACAGGCCAGGATTCGAACCCGAGCATCACTGATTTTCAGCCGGCTCTTTAACCGTAAGGCTATCACTGCTCATTTATCATGCGAGTAAATTTTATTGGACGAAAATAAAATCAGATGTAATAATACATACATAATCTCACGCCTATTTCCCATTGGTGTAGGCAGAGACAACGGACCGCCACTTGCTACGAACCTGGCAGATATCTCGTGCTTCCTCCACATCCATCAAACGACTTATGCATACTCGTCGGTTTCGGGTACTCTTTTATCTGGCTTTTCTTCAACACAGTGCCGATCTGGTCGATGTAGGTATGTATGCCTAGGTCGTCCTCTATCGACTCGCCCATTCACAACACCCTTGTATATTTGTCTCGTTAGACGACTTTCATTTATCCGCTCAATGTGACCAAACCACCTCAGCATTCCTCTTTTAATCCTAGTCACTGTAACAATACGCTCTAAAAAAGAAAACTCCTAGTTTTATAAAAGCTAAGATTGTGCGTAGAGAGCTATTTTTCGTTGTGGCTATTTTAATTCATTGTAGGTAATATTATAAGAAAATAATAGATATAATCAAATAAACAAAACAAGCCCTAAATGTAGACTATGTCACCCAGACCGTAATAACACGCTATTGACACGTCATTCATCAAAATCAGTTGAGTAATTTAATTTGAGTAGTCTTGGCGTTACGGTGGAATTTAACTTACGTAAAAAAAAGATAGGTACCTAACTCTTCCTCCTTTCTTTTGGTTTTTAGGGTTCCGTAGGTAACCTTAAAGGATCACTTTGCTGTCTGTCAAGACCCTTAATCTCGGGAACATGTGGAGGTATCGAGCTGCAAACCATATACCTACTCAGGTCTACAGTCCCTTGAAACTGTAAAAGTATCATACTTCTAAGATATGCTGCAAGAAACGTATATTTCTACACTCTTATGGAAATCAAAATTTATAGGGTATTCAGTTGACTTAGAATTACGAAATTTTGCAAGTAATATCGCGTTAGGTACAAAACAAGTAGGTACTTACTGTTTTTTAAACAATGCATTTGAAATTAGGTCTTAAAAAAATATAGTCTTTATTTAAAGTACATATTATGGAGGAGCGAAGGTGGAATGCTCCTCCATCGTGAAAATTGAAGATCTTCCGCCAGGCGAGGTGATCGTGCCTGAGGACCGCGGTCCAACGGTTGATGTTGGACAGTTGTATTCTCAGATCATAGAAGCCCTTTCTATGATCTGAGGTTGTATTTATACAAACTCATTAGAAAACTCCGATAGCACGGTTTAGAACTCGGCCGTCTATTGGCGCGTTCCATGAGTGTCGCTACGTACATATGAACGTAATCAAGGTATGATACTGCGAGATTCGATTCCTGAACTAGGTATTTAAAATATGTACCTACTGTACGGAACCCTTGGTTAGTGAGTCCGACTCGCACTTGTCCTTTTTTTACTATATTACTATATATTTGTACTTGAGAAAAAACAGATGTGTTAAATAAATTACCTACTTCGTTTGTTTCAGTGGTGCTTACTACATTATACGTAATTTGATTTGCCCGAAGCGAGTGAAAATGGACCGTATCATGTACAGAGATAGGGTTTATTTTACAGGAGGCATAGTAGTTTTCAACAGATGGTGAGCCCAGTTTGCTGTTGCACAGGCTTTCGCACCAATTCTTGGGTCTGCAGTCTTCCTCACTATGTTTTCCTTCACCGTCGAGCTAATTATAAATATGCATGTTTAGTCAAGCGTGGAGCTTGCACATTGGATTTTGTAACGTTCTTATTACAAACACCTTAGAGGTCAGACTCCCACTACAAGGGTAATGCTTCATGCTCTTGACTGAGCAGAAGGCTTGGGTTCGAACCTTGTGAGTACCAATGTACCAATGAGTACTCCAAGAACTTACATACTACATATTTATCACTAGCTCGCCTGCGAAGAAAAACATCGCGGTAAATGACCCATCTCTAGTTTCAGGAGCATGATGTGAAGTTCTAGAAGTTTCTAGAACTCTCGAGTTGTAAACTGTTGATAGCTCTCGTACTATACAACTGGATCTATAACCCTATAAAAGTTTAGCAGACGTAAAAATATCTGCATTACCTACGAGTACTTACGTAGTCAGGAGACCGCGTTGAATTTTTAACAGCATTGTACCTATAGTGCTCTAAAAATGCAGTTATTCTGTCCTAAGTAGTGTTTTACGAGGTACCGTCACACTATTTACCTTTCAGAAAGCACTCCGTGGGGTATAAAGTACTTTTACCCCGTGTTTATTGGTCTCAGGTTTTCTAACAGTATGGCATGCTCATTACTTTTTCAACGTTGACGGGTCTGTTGGGTCAGTTGGTAGTAATGTTATATTCTGAGCCGAACGTCGCGGATTTGATTCCCCCGGCAATATTTGTGTGCATGATCAAATATGATCATGTCTGTCGGTTTTACGGGTGCTTAATATTTATTTAAGTATGATTATTGTTGTATCTACGATAAACTGTAGGACAGCACTAGTCCTCCCGCGTTTTTTAGCTGTCAACTGTCAGTGAATATCGTAACTAATAAAAACGAGTTTCCCAAAATAAATGTTTTGTATTAATTAATTACAAACATAATTGCACGATATAACAATTATCACTTGTTTAATACCCATAGTACAAACTCTGCCTTGTTTGGAACTAAATAAAAGTGTCAATGTGTCCTACAAAAATCTATCATTCCAAGAGGCAAGACGGACAAACTTGTGACTTTATAGCTCTGAAATATTTCATTTTCATAGTTGAATTTTCAACTGTAAAAAATATATATAGCGGCAATAGCAAAACACATTCTGTGAAAATTTTCACTGTGCTACCTGCACACACCTATTACGGTTCAAGAGATACTGTACAGTCCACTGATAGACAGCCAGACGGATTGGATAGCGGACGCATCTTCCTTACGGATTGCAATCGGATAATAAAAGACTGCCATTTACACCTACAAAGAGGTGGTTAAGGGTCTGCAGACGACATTGACAAAGAAAGGCACCGTAAAACAGGTCGTCTCGGTGAAATGGGGGTGAAAAATTCAAGAAGTATTTGGAAATCGTCCTAGACGAACGTCTCACAGCTAAATTCCATTCCATCCATGCCGTTTGGTTACAGTATAGGCACAGAATAAGAAATAGTACTACGTTACAATTATATAAATAAAACACAATTTAAAACTTGTGGCGAAGATTGCAAATCGTAAGTACTTACCTACCTTTTATTTTGTAAAATAATATTTGACAAAACGTGTTGTGGATGTGGATATTTTTGTCTGTATGAAAGTGTGTCTGGAAGATTTCAATTAATATTTTAGAGATTAAAACAGGAATTGAAACTTAAATTTTAGTGTAGGTTTCACTTCCATATCTGCAGGGTGCGGAAGATATTTGTATTTAGATTAATTTATTTACAGTGATCGGAGTAGGTAGATTGATTTTACGTACTTGCATCATGATATCATAACATGGACATGCAATTTTTCCGGAAATTACCGGAAATGGTACCGAAATTTCCAGAAAAGTAAAAAGTGTAACAAAATAAAAACGTACAGGTAAGCAAATGAAACCATTTATTGATGTACGATATCCTTAGTTTCTTATTTGAGTTATATTCATAAATTTAATTGATTATATTTTTAAACACTACAGTTACTTGAGAGTATGGAGGAGCGAAGGTAGAATACGTGTTGAGATACGTTTTTCACTTGGTTCTCAATCTGATAGTTTTGAAATTCCGGAAAAAAATATCAAAGTAATTTTATTATTTCGGAAATTTCCGAGGCATATCCATATTATTAACATATTATACGTTTTACCTCAACGACCTCAAATCAATCTACCTACTCCGATCACTGCTTATTAACTAACTAAGGGCACTAATAAATAAAATCACTGCAATCATTTATTTAAAAAAAAAAAAATTTCACTGAAACACTAATTTGAATACATGAGAGTTTGTATGTACACAAAGTATATACTCGTACACACTTATCCCAGAAATAAAGGTTCTATATATCCTGGAATCTCCCACTATTTATCAATGTTATTCTTTATCGGACTAAACGTGAAAGATGGTGAGCCTATCGACAGACCGAGATGCCGTTACACATATTAATAACAGATTTCTTGGAACCAGTTCGAAAAGCTCCTAGTTCGTTCGCTGTTTTCTCTCATCGCCAAGCTAGTAAATCTGTTTTCACATAGCATAATATGAGATTGATTTAACCTCTGACAGGTTAACATTCATAATGAGTAATATCCAGAATATGATAGATACAGTGTTGGGTTGTTGATGAAAGAATATATTAGATTAATCCGAAGTTTCTTAGAAACGACGTGATTTAAACTTTATACTAGAAGTGACAACAATTTTTTTTTCATGACGTAATAAAATTTGAATTACAATAGCCTATTAGGTAATTTAAAGGAGACGTTTTATTTAAAAAAATCATTTCCATCTATTTAACTTGCACAAAAGTAATTAAACTTCGATAGATCCGCATTAAATCATATTGAAATAATAGTATTTCTTAATTTTTAAGCCCAATTTCCATGTTATTGTGATTTAGTCCGACAAACATGAAAATAATGTCAATTGTCATTTACCGGTCAGGTCGCAATTTTTTTTTGGTCGCCGCCATGCTAGTTCAATGAAAATTAAAGATTATTGTAAAACTAAACTAGACAAATATGAGCAAAACCATGAATAAAACTATAAGGTAGACGCAGCTATCAACGACCCATCGAAAATCTGCAGGTATTGCCGACCCATTCAGCTTATTCTTATTTTTATCGGTTTGGAATGATTTGAGTCACAAGGGAGTATAATATACACATATGTTTGTATGTTTCCTAATTAATTTACTGGTGTTAGTGTACCGTAGGTACACGGGAATGTGACCAAATACGTTAGTTTCTGTGAACGTAGCGAGTGCGCCGATCGTATCATACTAACCCTTACTTCCTCAGGTAAGTACTCAAATTTTTTGCTTAAGATATTTTATATATAAATATTTAAGTTAAGTTTATTCTGAATAACTCAATATATTCATTTATTTGTATATTCCACATTTCGCAACTAAATTATTGTGTTTTAAGGGATTTTAAAAAGTATTTTTGAAATTAAAATAGAACGGCAATAGCTGCAGTGTATTTTAGTAGTGCAGTCATTACCGACCCATGGATCGGCAATGGCTGAGAGGTTATTCTTTATTTTTTCCCTTTTTCGTTAATGCTTATAATAACTAAACAAGTTTTTAGAACACTATTCCAATCTTAAGTATTCTAAAATTATAAGCATCTATTAGCGACATACACCATGTTATATTATAAACTTGTTTTTGCGCGATAAACTGCCACGCATTATTAAACATTTTGACGTGGGATATGAAAGAAAGTACTTAGAGTTTTCTTCGTATTTATATGAAAATGGTGTATTTTTTTATAGTTTAGGACTAAATCAATAAATTATTGTATTAAAACGGATTGGGAAATATATTACAATTAATATCGAATATTTTTCGTGGCTCGGTAAAAGATTTGTTAATTTTTTTATTTAACACTAATTAACGATCCATATGAATCGGTAATTGCAACAAAGAGAAGCTATCACCGATTCTATACCGATTAATTGGTATTTTTTGATTAACGGTATGTAATGTCTAAAAGTAAAGCTACTAATTTGTTTCAATATAATGATTTGATTCAATGAGTTAGGTTAGGTTTAATTTAACTTAATGTCATTAAATTTCATTTTCATTTCATATCCATAAAAAAAATCTACTGAAGACTTGGCTGTATGTATAGTTCCCTTTGCCTACCCAGAATGGGTGAAGAAAACAAAAAAAACCTCTGCTTTTAATCTTTTACGGTTGGCGCGATTTTCCAAAAATGTTAGTTGAGTTTATTGTATTTTTATTATTTTATTAAATTGCTTCATTTTTTCGCAACTGTATTAAAAAGAGTTATTAAGTACACGTGCGGAACCGTCATTGCAACTTGTTTCGACAGTCAACCCTCACCTTCGGCTGCGCTAAACTTGGGAAGTTTGAAAAAAAATTATAGGCTTTTTGGCAAATAAAAAAAAGGGTTTAAGTTATTTTGAAATAAAATTGTCTAATTATTTTTATTGAAAACATGTAAATTATATATTTATAATATTTTTTACTTTTATTTTCAGGTTTGTGACTCGGACTTAAATAGTAGATATAAAGTATTAGTGCTAGCCACGGTGGAGCAAATCATGATTCATGTGTGTAGAAGCACCAGCCACTATCCCAACTTGAAAAAATCTGTGCTGAAAATAAAACAGTTTGTTTTTATTTTATTAACATCTACACATTTACAAAATTATATCTGAATTTTGATAGTGAATATTTATGTTTCAGGAGATTCAGTTATCCCCTATGTCAAACACAATTGACACTAGGATAAATTTTCTTCAACGGCACTACATGGAACTGCATTGTGAAGTAACAGCATTGATATTGTTTTAAGAAGTAATTACTATTAAGCAGGCTAATCAATTAGAAAGAAAGGCTATAGTAACTATGGTTTGCACTAGTTGGCCAAGCAGCAGGTTTCCGGGGGCGCAAGATAACAATAGATACATGACCTATGTTCTCACTTTGATTTTATGAATTTTATTCTGTTTACCATTTCTATTAAAGTCTATTTTCTAATATTACTAAAATTTCATTTGTGTCCACCGAGAAATCAATACCTTTATTTTTATTGAGGTCCAAATGTAAAAACAATCTTTTAAAGAATCCATAAGCAAGCATTCCGAGGTTCACTGCGATTAGTTGGAAAGCATGGGCACTAGAAGAAGAAATCGACTTAACAATGAATTTCATGTTGGTTCTATTCCTTTTTTTTCAACCCTTACAGGGTAGGCAAAGGCATTACGCCATACAGCCTCATCATTAGTAAATGGCTCGAGTCCATGCACAAAAATACAGTGTCTTCAACACTTTCTAAATCCCTAAATTGATTATCAACAGTAAAATAATAGCATTTTTACTGACATTTTTGGATTGCTTCAAGAAGTCACAATGAGACTTCTTGAGGCAATCCAAAAATGTCCATATCTCGCTTTTTATCGAATTTCCCATTCACTGCACACTTTCACGGACACTTGCCACATAATAAACTATCACTATTGTGATGAGTCAAAACCCGAAATACACAGCAAAATAAAAATTATACAAAAAACATGACGTCCCTTTTCGGATTCCCGCCAAAAAGTTTAAAGTCAAGTTTATCTCCATTTTCAGATTATTTTAGTAACTATAATTATTGTAATGAATCAAGTACAAAAATGAGAAGCAAATAAAAGTAAACGGGACATTTAGAAAACGGGCTATTTTGGGAAAGGGATATTTCGCTCAAATTAATAATTATTTTGAGAATCGAACATGTAGCTAGGTATTTTGTGAAAAAAAGTATGGTTTATTTACTTACGGTCGGTGTTAGATTCATAAAAATCGGTAATAGCTTCAAAGCGGTTCGGGTGGGTCGGTGATAGAAACAATTGACTTCAACAATCCTTTGATTATTTTTTCAATGAAAACATGATATTTATAAACAAGTGAAAATATAAATATAAAATATACAAACTATATTTAAATATAAAATAAAAAAATCTGGTGTGTTTGAAACCACTACCCTTAATTCTAATAATCAATTTCAAAACTTGCTTAAGGGGGTCGGTAATAGCTGCGTTTACCTTAGTTATTTTATTTATATTTATCTAAAAAACTGATGTACATGGTGCAGGCCCAGTCTCCATACATTAGTGAAACGTCTCCTTTGACCTAAACTTTTCAGTACACTATAATTAAGAATGTGTCCATTAACAATTTTCTTACTGACGTTATTAAGGGGAAGACACTTTTTTCATGTGTTCTTTGGGAATAGCACTCACTGCACTACATAGCACTGTCACTACGCTAAACTAACTCTCAAGGTTTCAACCTTAAAAAAATACATGGCTTCATAGATGTGATAAAGAGCTCTTAGGTAGTTTTATATAACTCCTAAATAGTGTTGTGACTAGCAAAATTTACATTTTGAAATGGGTTAGGCTAACTTTTTAACTATGATTAGATAACATAATTGAGATAACTATTTTGTAATTTGTGAATAGATTTTAACCACAAGAAGCTAAATATGAAATTCTAAATGAATATTTATTTAGAATATTCGTAAAGTTTTCTATTTTTTGTCTTGTCTGAAAGATGGGTACATTATTGGGTATAGTGCAGAATGTACATACAATATTTCTTTTCATCTCTCCGGGCGGAAAGCGTCAACTTTCGGCCCGCTGCGCTAAGCGAAGTTGCCGCTTTTCGCCTCCGTCGAACAGAAAAAAAGTATACCTACTTACGGAAGTAAATAAGAAAGCCTCAGATCACATGTTTGTAGACAATTACATGTGATCTAAAACATTTCTTATTTTACTTCCCTTGGTACGTAACATGCTATTTAAATACATTATTTCTCATCTCGGCCAGATACAAACAAGGTTCACACTTCATAACCCCACAGTATACAACCGAAGCCAGGTAGGTCACTCCACTAGTAATAATAGAGTGCAAATTCCAATCTAAATTCAATTTGCCGCTATTATTGTTTCCACACTATTTCTTTCATCATTCCCCGTTTTATCGTTCACTAGGGGGAGCCATCCAATATTTGTTAGGATCTAATCACGTGTAATGGCAATTCAATTATACTGGATGTTTTTTTTATTATAAATATTTTTTTTACTATAGTATTAAACTTAGAAAAAAATATGACGTATAAGGTAGCTAGGGCCGAAGTTATACAGGAGATTAATTGTTAAATATAGTCATGTTAAATGCAATTTACAAAGTCTAGAAAAGTATGTATGTAGCAGCTGGCGGTTGTAGGTAGATTGCGCATGAAGGAAGCTATGAGCCCGCTTCTTTTTAAAATACTATTTCAAATACTTCAGAGTGTAGTATTAACTACAATTTACAATTATTACTATCATGCTATTATATGAGATTTGTAAAAGAAAAAAAAACTACCATGCCAAATGAATCTATTACACTTACCTACCTATCATACCATATTTTTTTCCAGACGGTAAAAAAAATCAAGCGGTATATATACGAGATTCTGTTTTGATAGATTGGATTGCGAATTTGACTGGTAACAGTTCAGAATGCCAATCACTCGTAATCCTTTTTGTTTCGGAATCAGTTGGCAATTAGTTATATTTTAGGGTGCTAGAGTGGGCTTATCTTGTGTACCTCACTCGGATAGCCCGTCCAGTTTTGTTGACACTTAGGTGAATCACACGGTTTTCAAATATAATTTTCACTCAATCCACTCATCAAATGCTCTCTTGAAACTTTTTATGAAGAAATGAAAGTTTATATAAAGGAAAGTCACCAAAGAAATAGCGGTGTCCATCACAATACATAATCAAAACACTGTCACGCGGCTATGATGGATGGATTGTCGCCTCTCCAATATTACGTATAAATTTCAGGTAAGTCTGATATACTACCTTATCCTGCAGCTTTCGACGTAAATTCTTACCTACTTACCTTTCGTGCTAAAGATGTTTTACAGCTTCTTGCGTACCCCTATAATGAGCAGTCCTGGATTTCTCTTTTTGAAATGAAATGAAATGTCTTTATTGTGACTCACAGGAATCACAGGATATTACATGCAGGTCTTAAAAATTGTTGGGTGCTCTGTGGTCTACCGTCAGGCATACAATGTCTGTTTACTTATACACAAAGACGTTTAAAGAAAAAGTTTCCTCTCCTATAGACTGCTAATGTTCTAAAAACACTATGGAAACAACTTCAACCAAAAATCGGGGCGCGGGGGGCGAAGTATGAGATGACGTACTTAATGTCAATCAATTTACCAATAGTATTTAAAGAACATTTTGTGTTCGGCCAATCAGAAAGCTCACGTATTATTGTACTTTTGAATTTGCTCCAATAGTGACGGACTAGTGAAGTAATCATATACCACACAATCGATATCGATAAATGCTGCAACCTTAAAAATAGCAGACTTTGTCAGTTTGGTATATTTGCAAGTAGAAGAAGATTGAAGTATAAAGTCAGGCTGAAAATGTTTAGTTCAAATTGTGGAATGTGTTGATGGAATCAAATTTTCAGCCTTGCCTGTAGATTTAACAAATTTTTTTTTAGGTTGGGATCTCTTGTAAATCTGAAAATCATTTATAATTTCAGTTCTATATTTGATAAAAATATAGCAAAGTCTATCGACATAAAATTATTGATCTATCGATATTTTATACTTTTTGTCAAGCACTAAGGAAATATTAATGGATAAAAATTAAAATATTTAAATATATTTTTTGTGGTGTAGTTTGAATAGGAAAATACTAAATGGTGATAGGTAATGCATGAATAGGATTTCTGCGAATTGACTGTAGAGTTTCCGCACCACACAACAACGCAAGCGGGCATATTTTTGTCAAAACCGAGAGCTTGTTTCGATCTGACTTCCAATATGGCACTGTGTTGTCAAACCAGCGGCCACGTCAAAATACGGTCTGTCAACCGAATGTTGGCGAGGATTCACTAGGTCTAGCTTTCCTACATTAGCACTCTATAGGAAAGAGAATGATTTTCTTCCAACCTCTTTGCTTATACAATTAAAATCGATTTGAGATCAGTAACAATTTAACAAATTAACAAATTTCACAAAATCTTAAAATAATATCAGATAATTAAATACAATTTGAATGTCAAATAATAATAATAAAACAAAATTATCACAATAAATAGAGCCATTCGTGCAATTTATAAAATGGGGTCTATGATGTCTCTAAAGGAAAAATTCAAGGAAATTAATATACTGACACTGGCGTCACAGTATATTTACGAAAACGTATTGTATGTTAAAAAGAATATAATTATCACTTTACAAAAAAAATTGTGACAGACATTGTATAAACACTAGAAATAAGAATGAACTGGCTGCTTATGTTAGTCGATTATCTAAAGTTACCAAATCATATAAGGGTCAATGAATACGCTTCAATAAGATTCCTATTGCATTACAAAATTTGCCTCTTGACAAAATTAAAACAATTAAAGAAAAATTTTTAAAGAAATTTAAAAAAAATACCGACTAATGAGTAGACCAAAATGCATGGGTTTAACCGACTCAGCACTATGTAAGGCTATTCATTATAATTATTATTGTAAACCATATTTACTAGTAAGACATGAGACTAAAAAGAGCTGCCCTTGAGTTTCTTGCTGGCTCTTCTCGGGGCACTGCATTTGGAACCAGCAACTCGTCGGTGGAGATGGGCTGCTGATTACATTTAGCCAATCCTCATGGACGAGTTTAGTGTGCCTTGTTTATATTGACATTTCAAAGTGTATTTTTATACCTACTGAAATAAAAGAATTTTGAGTTTGAGTTTGAGTTTGAAATAATGTAAAATAATTAAGGCTCCCTATAGGCAGTATAGGCCGCGGCAAATGTAATATCGCTATAGATTTCGCTACAAGAGTACGCCCACGTGTTTCATGGCAGGCACCTAAGTCGATGATCTAAATGTGTTTATGATAGAGTCGAGCGGTTAACCGTGTTATCTTCCTTTGATACCGTAAACGAATTAACTCTGGCCCGGCTCTTTTTGGTGCGGAGATACACGTAATTTAATTTGTAGCCCAGAAATGTTTGTTCCACAAGCTTGCCTATACTGCTAACAAAAATAGTACTTACCTACTAAACTTTAAAAAAATATACCCAGCTTATCATTAGAGAGGCTCAGTTTTGAATCCTGGCTTGCCAATGAGTTTTTAAAAATGCTTAATAGCATATTTATCACAAAAAAATTTAAAAAAATTTCGCGCCTTTTATCCCCGAGGGGGTAAGCAGAGGTATTCTGTTACTGGATATGCCCACTTTTCACGAGATATATTGGACCCGGGTCTATTTAGGTACATATGTCTCAGAATTAATTCTGAGACCTGCGGGTTTCCTCACGATGTTTTCCTTCACCGTCGAGCTAGTAATAATATGGACGTCAGTTTTGAAAAAGTCATTGGTACATGCCAGGATTCGAACCCGATCCTCACTGATTTTCATTTATCACAAGCTCGACCGTCAAGGAAAACCTAGTAAGGAACTCTCATGCCTTAGAATTAATTCTGGGACCTGCGGGTAATTCCAGAAATGGAATGCCTCTGCCTACACCCTAGGGGATAAAAGGACAGGATACTTTTTATCCCGAAACGGATCCAGGATTCGAAACCGAGCCTCACTGATTTTCATCATGTAAAGCAGGCTCTTTAACCGTAAGGCTATCACTGCTGTGATAGTACTTTTAGGGCCGAAACATATGAGGGCGCGGTACCGTGCGGTGAAAGCATTCACAGAACAGAAAATCTAGCTAGATTTTGATCGCGGGGCCGCGCAGTGCCGCGCGGTGCCGCGCGGTCATATGAACTTAGCCTTAGAAAGAAAAATATCCTGACAGACTGACCAACTGACTTGTCAATGCAGATACCATAGAAAGATAAAGGTACGATGTAGACACCCGCTAAACAACTTTTTTTAATTCCCGCGGGAACTAATTCTTTACAAACAGAACTTTCAAACAAATTACTTACATCTAAAAAGTTGTTCCCAAATGTCATTGCATTCCTTTCAATTTTCCAAAAAAATGTTTCCCTCGAGAGAAGTATTGCGGTGAAATATTATTTTATTTATTATTCCTGACAACACCTCTACAGGGGATCGTTCGCGTGATAAGAGAACTCCTTGGGCCGCTATCTATCTTCATGTTGTAGGTCGTTTGCATATAACTAACGTACTATACGTATATTGAGCCCCGTTGCCTAGAGCGTAGTCGGAGAATGTAATATCACTATCACTACATAGTATAAAAAAAAGTCGCTTTCTCTGTCCCTATATCCCTATGTCCTTATGTCCCTTTGCATGCTTAAATCTTTAAAACTACGCAACGGATTTTGATGCGTTTTTTTTAATAGACAGAGTGATTCAAGAGGAAAGTTTTAGTGTTAGCATTGCACCCGTGCGATGCCGGGGCGGGTCGCTAGTATATATATAAAATGATAAACTGAATGACTGATTGGTGATGTATCAACGCACAGTCTAAACCGCTGGGTCTAGAGACTTAAAATTTTGCACCTAAATAGTTTATACAGTGTAGCCATTCGCTAAGAAAGGATTTTGCCAAATTCAACCCCTAAGGGGGTGAAATAGAAGTACGCGAGCGAAGCCGCGGGTAAAAGCTAGTACGAGTACAATCTCGAAGAAACATACTAACCGAATGACTGAAAATTAATCTATCATCATATCATCATCAACTATGGATCAGGCACGATCACCTCGTCTGGCGGAAGATCTTCCTTTTCCTCCATAGATTAATGCGGTCTAAATATAAAGATAGTTTATATAAATAACATTCTTAATTTCTTATAAGTAGGTACAGCTTTTTCCCGCAATTTCGTCCGTGTGTAGGACAGTTGCCTATGTGTTATTCCGATGTATAAGCTATATTTACTGTAAGGTTTCATCAAAATCTGTTTAGTAGTTTTTGCGTGAAATAGTAACAAACATGCATCTATGAATGATAAGACAAAGCTTATTTTTATACTTGCGAGTCGGCACACTAGACAGTATTAAACTTTTTATAACATCAACTTAATTAAATCTTTTTCTAATTATTTAACTCTCGCACTAATTAATTAATTTCGTTACACGGCTAATGTGATTGAATTGCCCTTCGTCTACCTTTGAGTGAACCCGAAACCGCTTCTCGCTAATGCTCTTTAAGGGTTAATTTATATCAACTTATAGCAACACTTTTGGACGGTCAATTGACAGCATTTAGAATATAGTATGTATTCTTTATTTATCAAAGTAATATCAATGTCACAATTTAGAAATAGGTACAAAAGTAATATCATTAAAATCATTTATCAACTAGCGGGTGCCCAGCGGCGTTGCCCGCGCCCATCCAGATTATTCCCGTTCCTGTAGGAAATTTCCAAAAATCCCTTCATAGCGGTTGACTACGATATATAAGACACCTACACACCGTATTTCAAGTTTCTACGTGTTATCGTTTCGGAATAGTACGTATTTCTCTTTTTACCCAGTTGTTATATTTTCCCGTGGGAATGAGATATTTTTCTGAAATAAAAAGTACCCCAGATGTTAACCCGGGTACTCAGTTATCTTCATACCAAATTTCATCAAAATCAGTCCAGTAGTTTTTGAGTGATGCGTGCACAACCAGACAGACAGACAGACAAAAATTTCAAAAATTGGTGTTTCGGTATCTATATCGATAACTATAATAATATACACTACAGTTAAAATTTTTAAAAAATATTTTATGTACAGACACGGCCCTGTTAGAGTTTTAATATATGTATAGATTATTAGATAATGAGGTAAGTATACCTACTTCGTAAATGCATTTTTTCGACCATTAAAAAACAAATAAGCTGTGGAAACGTCAATGGCTTTTCCCTCGTGACAAATATTTTTTAATTTTTAATTTTTCAGATATTTCAACTCTTGAAATACTGACATATCTACCATTTCAAAATACATTACCGCGTCAAGGCCTACAAAATCTGGAAGTTTTCGAAGTTGTAAGTAGTTTCGGGTTACATGTAGTACAGACCATTCTCAACAAAGAGATTAAAATATATTAAGGCATATAGGGGACAAAGCCAGGAAAATTTTAAGTCAAAAGTTATTCCAAGTGGAATAAGTCTAGTACAATTTCGACCGAATGACAGCTCGCGTTCATACTAACTGATATGACAAGGACATGACGCTTATAGGCTTCAAAATTTTGTATGAAAATATTCCCAATGCCCCCTCTATGCCCTATAATATTTAAATCTCTTAAATCTCTTTGATTCTCAGTAACGCTTACTAATTTATACGTGTTGCCCTTTTTGGTGTTCTCATTTTCGTACCACTGCGTGCAAATATTAATAGAATTAGTATGATACGTCAAAGAAGAAAGTGAAGGCAGATACTACGGGATTGACAGGGATAAATGAAAGGAAAAAGTTTTTGGGAAAAATATTAATCATTTGATATCGGTAAAGAGATGTATTTATTTTATTTAGGTTTGCTTACAGTTGTCACATTATAACAAAATATATAATATTACATATTATGAGTCTCCTGGTTATTGAACAGATTAACAAACAAACATAGCATGTAAAAGAGAAAATAAAAGTTACAATTAAATAGAACAATTCAATTCGTTTATTCATAATAAAAATTACATGTCATGTTTATAATGCTTAATATCCAACATAATAGAACACTAAGGTACCTGACGTTACGGTGCATTGTGGGTAGCTCCTGAAATCGGGCACGAAATGCTTCAAATAAAGCATTCTACAGCCACAACACTAGAACAAAACAATACGCTACCAACATAAACAAAACAACAAATCACTATTCCGACGAAACACTGAGCGCGAACTCGAAGCGCTAGACAAAGTAATTTAATCATGAATCACTTTAGCACTACCTCTATATTGTCACGAAAAAAACAGCCATAACTTTGAAATAATAGGTCGTTAGTGCAAAATTAACGAAAGAAATCCGCGTCGCCTTTCATTATTACACTTGTTTTTACCGGATTTCCGAGGGATGCGAATTTTAATTTCCTCTAGTAAAGCAGGGTATGCATTGGGAGTATCCGTATTAATGTAACGATTTTGCCTCGAGCTTAGCATTTGTGAATGCCTCGAGCCAACCAAATAGTGACATGTAGTTAATACAACTTCGAACATTGCAGTAACGGGTACGAAGCTGACTACATGAAGCTGGATTTTCACTATCCGAGTTAGGTAGTATCTCATATAAATCAGCTCGTAGGAGGTTGACGTACCTACGTACGTCTAGTATTATATAAACACGTAATCAGAATGTGCGTAGGTACATTCTGATTACGTGTTTATATAATACTAGGTAGTAGTCTTAAAAACCCGTCTATACGAGGAACCACTTGTAACGTAACATTACAATATTATTAGTGTCACAAACAAACAGATGAGCTCGAAGGCTCTATCGTCGAGCGGATACAATACTTATATAGTAAATGCTTCTCCGTCACGAAACGGGTCTACCGCGGTCTAATTATTATTTTTGTAACTAACGACACTGCACGGGTCACTGATACGACAGCGATTGGTCCGAAATATCGTAATTAGGATAACCGGCGCGGTAGCCCCGCTGTAATGTAAGGTTCGCATCGAATTTTGAAATTGGTACATTACACGCGAATGCTCCCATTGAGTACCCACCTTTATTATTCCCTGCTTTCAATAAAACCCTATTATTTTAAGAGACCTTTAATTTTGAACGTTGAAAAGATTTATGGTCTTTAATTTATAATTAGGAAGTATTTTTCTCTCCTTAGGTACTCTGAATCTTTAGAAACTGCCCGGGTATACTAGCTACAAACTTTTTTAAATTAAGTCCTGAATCTTTTAATATAAAGGATGTTAAAAAAGGTAAAGTAACCTGAATATTGATGATGGCAAATTTTGTAGACAGGAATTATTAATTTATTTTTAAAATACATACATCTTAGAAGCCTTCATATCTAACACCTTGTCCGTTAGTACTGTAAGGCAGTGAACTGGAAATGTTATAAATTATTTCGATAAATTTTGATTAGGTCGAGTACCTACTGAAAACCGGTAGTTGTGCTGAAGCTCTATATAAGAAAAGTAATAAAAATATGAAAGGCTACCTTTGCATCCATAATGATTAATTCTTAATTTTACTTTACTATTTCAGTCTACTGACATTTTTTGCTTTCTGTTGATGTATAAATAAACGTGACTTACACTTACTAAACCTTAGGAACTATAACAACAGTACCTACTAACTATAAATCTAGAAACTTAAATAAATATTTGCAAATAGGTTAGGGTATACTGGTGATTTTTTTATTGTCTGGAAAAAAATATGACGTATTATGTATCTAGAGCCGAAGTTATACACGAGATTAATTGTTAAATATAGTCATGTTTAATGCAATTTACAAAATCTAGAAAACTACGCACAGTACTACGCGCTACTGGCGGTTGTAGGTAAATTGCGCATAAATGGAAGCTACGACCCTGCTTCTTTTTAAAATACTATTTTAAATATTTCAGTGTGTATTATTGACTACAATTGAGTAATGTATATTAGTCTAAGCAAGAAAAATTTTTTTTTAGAAACAAAAAAATTTTTTTAAGTCATATTGCCAAATGAATCTATTACACTTACCTATCACACCACATTTTTTTCCAGACGGTAAAAAAAGTCACCCTGTATAAAATTATTACAAATAAATACTTGATAACTTGAAATGTAGGTCGATTATACAATGTATGCGTAGGCATCCACTAAGATTTTTTTTTTAAATTCCACTAACACTAAGAATAACTCTAAAGAGTAAAAAAGCGACTTCAACTTATATGGTTTTCTCGTGGATGCCATTGTCCGAACTGGACCAAATTGAAATGGGACCACACGTGACGCACCAGATTTCAAATAAAAAGAATCATCCAAAGCGGTTCACCCAGTCGAAAGTTCTGAGGTAACAAACATTAAAAAAAAACATACAAACTTGTCGAATTGAGAACCTTCTCCGTTTTTGAAGTCGGTTGAAAAAGAAACTGAACCGGAATTTCACTTCGTTCGTCCTCCCTTCTAAAGCTAGCTATATTCGGCTTCCCAGGTTCAAGAGTTGAGGCTGTGCATGATTGACTGACTGAGAGCCAAGTTCGAAGCTATGTTTGTGGCTACGCTTTGGATCAACATATAAAATTAAATAACCTCGCCAACTTATTAATGGATAAATCTCCCACCAAACTCAAGATTACCTTCTTGAAGGGATCAAAGATTCTACTTATCTCAGCCTTAATGGAATTATTACATTTATTTTCGCCAGTGGTGAGAGAAATAATCGAATGAATTAAACGATTTTGGGAGACTGTGACGCTTGTAACGACTGCTCTATTTGGAAAGTTATGTTTTGTAAGTATATTTATTCGTGTCCGTAAGTAGGGGAGACCGGGGCAAGATGAGGTTCGGGGCAGGACAGGAAATGTGCTGGTGTGCGTGAGCTATGCACGATATATGAGCTCCGGCAGCACCATTAGTACGAAATGCAGTCGCGCTTTGTTGGTCAGTGGAAACAAATGTGTTGCTGCTTCTTTTGGCTGCTCTGCGTGAACAAACTTAATATTCTGAATAATATTACGAAAGTTTACGACAAATATCAATGTGTTATGAAGTAATTAAGCATGTTTTGACAATATTTTTAAACTTAACACAGCAATGCAATATCAAATGTTTTTTATGAGGCGCTGTTTATAACCTACACAACTTAAGGTTAGGAATGCTTGGTATTATTACAAAAAATATCCGTTGGGGCAAAATGGTCGGGGCATAACAGGATATCATGTTTTGCCCCGTTTTTGCGAAATGTGTAAAATATTTTGTAAAAATAAAGAAATAAATGAGTAGACGCGCTCACGCCTCACGCCTGTCACGCCTTTTATCCCCAGGGGGGTAGACAAAGGTATTTCATTTCTGAAGATACCCACTTTTCACTTTACACAAAATTCAGCATCCACTGAATAGGCATCTCAGTCTAAACCTTAAACTTCAACTATTTTAGAGGAGACCTCTTTGAGGTCAAGGTTCCTGTGACCGAAAAAACTCCGGAGAAAAAATATCAAATGCCACGTTTATGGTTTCTCCTGCAAACCTCATAGTAATATCAAAGAAAGATATGTACTCTTTTTGCCCCGTGCAATTTCCCACTATGCCCCGAGTTATGGGGCAAGATGGGTAAATTCATTTTCTTATTGTTTTTTCTAATAACCAAAAAACTATGTGATTTAGAGAGCAAAACAAGTTAATTATATAAAGTTGATTAGTAAATGTTGCTATCTATGTAAAAGTTAGTTCATTAAACAGTTCAATTTCCTTTATATGATTTTTTTTCCTTAGGTAGCCCGTTTTGCCCCGGTCTCCCCTATGTGACTCTACTCGTATATATCTTAAAAAGGCAGCTTGTAGGTTTGACAGATTTTAATTAAAGATGAGATGACCTATTTCTCCGGAGCTACATTTTCAACGTGACTGTACCTTAACCTCTCAGACCATGAATCACAGACACGATAGATTTTTAATTGTGTCTCAGTTCCAATTGGAACCGGCGGTTCTTCACTGATTAATGGTGTAACGCATTTATAAGTTTTTTTTTAACCCGGGTCCGGGTCCGGATCCTATTTTCCGAAAAAAAAACTAGTTGGGGCTGCATCAGGACACGCGGCCTTTGGTTTAACTTGAAACTTCTACGTATGACACTGGGCTGACTTTATTCGTTAACTATTTTTATTAAAGCTGTTAAATTGTTATGTTAATGGTTCCTGTCTGTGACAATGATATAATTGACACACATCAACGCATCACAGAATAAGCGCTATTCCTCATACACCCCAATAAAATATTAAAATAAAAAAATATGATGCATTCGTACTTAAGTGCTGTCCAACCAATTTTTTGAAATAAAGAGCAATAATAGGTTATGGCTAAATTCAGTTATTCTAATTATTTTTTCTGAAAATTTTTACACTTTACAAATAGCTGAAACCGATTAAGTAGTCGATACTGAACAAACTAATTTTAGGAATTGCGATTATTCTGTTACGTAATGTATATTAATAGAATACTATAGTTTAAGTGTTTTCTGTAAAAACACGCTGCGATGATATGAAGGAACAAACACACACCCTTTCGCATTTATAATAGGCATTATGGGGCAATAGTGTTATGATAAAATCTGCTATCCCTACGTTTCAAGTTTGTGCCCTTCCGAACCGTTAATTAACTGAACTTGGCATCTTAATTGAGTCGTCTAGTTGTCCTAAAGTTTCTTGATAATAGAAGAGAAATAAAACTTTGTTTGGGAAGCCATTATCTCAAGTTTTCTTATTATTTTGTAAGTTTGTGTAGAACATACGGCATTATATTTTAGGGTCGATAGTGAAATTGAATTTGTTTATTAATCACGCAGAGTGCCTACTTATATTATAATCTATATATATAAAAGGAGAAGCTAAATCTAAAAATCAAGGCCCAGCCCAAACCGCTGAACATAGAAACAAGAAATTTTGTGTGTAGGTTACGTTTATAGTGTAGATGAATCATTTCTTAGATGCTCACTAAGAAATGATTTTACGAATTTCAACCCCTGAGGGGGTGATAGAGGGGGTTCAAGTTGAAGGATAGTGTGATTTCTGCGTGTATCAACTTTAAACTTGGCATAAATACCTACTCTTCAAAACCAACTATGAGATATTCGTTCTATAATAATAATAAATATATATTTTTTGCTTTTCATTGTGTTTAAATACAATGGAAGCCGTTAAACCATGTCTGATACCCTTGGGTGGCTTGAAAAATGCTGGCAGTTAGGTGGGTATCAGCCTAAAACCATCTCCTAATCCGCGGTGGGCTTGAGTGGGCCATTGGGAGACAGCTATTATGAGTGCTTTTACGGGTTGAGCCGATGAAATTTAATTAAAATTTTAAACAATTACCGTCCGTGGAAAGCATGTGGAAAGGAATAAAAAAGATATTAATTTTTGTAGTTATTACCTACAACAGTTATCAAATAAAAGAAAGTTAAAAGGCGAGGCGTTTAATTTCCCGTCTTCATGAAAGAAACGAAGGCTGGTTCAAATAAGAAACACAAATAAAAAGCATTACAATAAAAAGTTTTTTTTTTATGATTCCATTCATTTTGTTGTTTCTCGGACAAAGACAACCGAAATCAAGACAACACCGTTTTCAATTACGGAATGGTTGTTTTCGTGTCTCTTGAGTGGTGTTTTGAGAGCCAAGTTCTTTTAACTTGTTAAGGAGACGTGCCCATTTTCACATACTTTATATGAAAACAAATCTTGGAAGTCTAATTTAACCAACTTCAAATTGTGGTACACATTTGAAACTTTGCAAGCCTATGTAGTTTATTAACACATCATAATAAAACTAGTTGAACAATTGCCCACAAAATTGTACAACAGCTTGACAGTGGGAACCGAGTCTCATCTATATAACAGTTGCCGATTACATAATTACAGAAAAAATACATATATACATGTACATACGTACATATATAATGTATGTTATTAAGCTCACGCAATCTCTGCATACTTCTTTCGCCTCCTTCACAGCCTTTTCTTGCACGCTCTTTTATTCTTCGCACTCCGGACCCCAGCTTTTTGAAGGACGTCACTTATTTGATCCGTGAACGTCCTTCTGGGGCGTCCTCTTTCCTTGCATCCTTCAACATTCGCACCATTAATGTCTTTCGTTACTCTTCTTTCATAAATACGTTCTAAATGACCAAACCAGCGTAGCATACCCTTTTCTATCCTTGTCACTACATCCTACTAATATTAAAAACGCGAAAGATCGTTACTCTTCTTTCATAAATACGTTCTAAATGACCAAACCAGCGTAACATACCCTTTTCTATCCTTGTCACTACATCCTACTAATATTAATAAAAATTGTGGGACACAATTCTCACACGGTTATTTAGTCCCAAACTAGGCAGAGCCTGTGCTATGGGTACTAAACAACTGATAAACATACTTAAATAAATATTAAACGACCAGACACGAAGCCAACAGACATGTTCATGCACAGAAATGTTGGCCCCGAGCGGGGATCGAACCCGCGACCTCCGACTCAGAAGGCAGGGTCACTACCGACTGAGCCAACAGGCCCGTCAGATTAAAGTAATTAATGTACATAGGCAGTGTTGCGGATGCTTGACAACCATCCCATACCGGGCAATTTATTTTACATTTTAATGACCGCCTCCGGTATCAATTAAGTTGGGCCAATCTTCGTAATTTAATTTCTAAAAAAAATATATTAAAAACGCGATGGATGGATGTTCGTTCCTCTTTCACGCAAAAACTACTGAACGGATTTTGATGAAATAATAATATATAATAATAATATAATCTCACGCCTTTTTTATCCCCGAGGGGGTAGGCAGAGGTATTCCATTACTGGATTTCACGAGATATATTGGACCCCTAAACGTGATAGGTGGTGAAACTTTACAATTATATAGCCTATACATCAGAATAACACATACGCTATATTTTATCCCTGTATTCCAACGGGAACGGGAACTACGCGGGTGAAACTGCGGGGCGCTGGTATTCTACAATAAGTAAGCGTATATATGAAACCTACTCAATTTTATTTTGTGTATTTTAAGTTTGTGCCCTTATATTACTAGCCGAGTGCCCGTTGAGATTGGGAATAATGATGAACTCCCAAACAAACTTTCATCCAATGGGGGAATTCACAAAAATACTTTCTTAGTGCTAACTTAGGTGAACGTTATATAAGGAACTTCTGTACAAATCAAAGTTTCATGCTTGTAAATCCGTCATGTGAGTCCGTCAGTGTTAAAATTCTAGTCACCAGTCAAGTAACACAGGTCCACAGGCGGACAAGAACAATAGAAACAACAAAACAAAAGAAAGAAAGAGGAACAGAGAGAGAGAGAGAGAGAGAGAGAGAGAGAGAGGGGGAAGTATATTTACTGCCACAAATACATTGAGAAAAATTGTTTGGTACCTCGATACAAATACAGATAATCCTATTGCGACTCGATTGTGGTACTTGAGATGATTACGGAAATTTCTACAGATTTGCATGACTACAAAGTCAGTACCAGTGTGAAAACCCGGTGAATTCTAAAGGCCCTATAAATAGACCTATAAATTTCCTAAACTTTTTTTGTCCTGCACGTGAGATATTATAGTCGATACTTCTTTAGATTTAAGACTATATCTATCTATTTACTATATCAGACAACACACAAACATACACGCAATCTTGAGCAAAGCGTTTTTCCAAATATGATATGAAATGAAATATTTTTTTTGTTTCAGACAGTAGCGCACCAAAAATACAAAAAGATTGTTTTATTCTTTTTAATAAGGCAGCGTGTTATTCATTACGTTCTAGGTCGCCCATCCCGAAAATTACAGCCAAATTCAGTGGCTCAAGAAAAACCGTATTACGCGACGGATTTAATGAAATTAATGGTTTGTAAAAATTTAATTGGGTGAAACTTGGCTTGCTGTTACAAAGCCATTTTGTTTTAATTAAAATCTTTCCAGGTAGACAACACTACTTACAGGTTTCCAAAAATGGAGTATTGTTAGATCCGTATTCCTTTCATAAGAGTATAATAAATACCTAATAATGGAATACCTATCTCCCAATGCGCGGTGGGCTCGCGTGGGAGATTATTGCCCATACTTCCTCACGTGTGAGAAAAGACCCTTAGCTCAGCAGTGGGCTGTTACAGGTTGATGATGATGAATGGAATACCTCTGCCTACCCCCTCGGGAATAAAATTATTTATTTCATAATACTGACCCAGTTCAAAAAACGCTCATGTTGTACCAGCGGGTCTACGTGGTTTCTCCCGAGTAGTTCCCGTTCCCGTCGGAAAATATAGCCTATGTTAATCAGGGATCTTCTAGCTTTCCATTGGTGAAAGAATTTTTAAAATCGGTAAAGTAGTTTTTGAGTATATAAAAATTAAATAAAAAATCTCACGCCTTATATCCCCGAAGGGGTAGGCACAAGTATTCCATTTCTGGATATACCCGCTTTTCACAAATTCTTTCGCTTTTTTTGAGTTTATTCATAAGAAACATACAAAAATACAAATCTTTCCTCTTTATAATATTAGTATAGATATAGATTAGTGTTTAATTAGTGTAGATAGTGTAGAAGTGTCGATAAATAACTCGGCTTCTCAAGGCGGCGCGTTTATGATGAAACATGCACCAGATTTTAAGTTAGACCTAAAACAATACGACTATGAAAACTGCATCCAATTTCGTAGAGTAGTTTATGCATGATGGCCGTAAGTACAAGAAACATACGGACAGAGAGAAATTGTAAACGAAGAACGTAGGACGTATTATTCTACTGCCATAGGATAATTTCGTGGTCACTTTTTAACTTGAGCCATAGCTTCTCCTTAAGACAGTGGTTAAGTATAAGTAAACTCACTTCTTCACTTGATATTGAATTTTAAGCCTCGTTCAATTACCTACTGCCATTTCTTTTTGCTGTTCCTTTGTTATTATTCCAATTGAATATTGTCGAGATTTTTTATATTATTTCTATTGTAATTGAGAACGAATTTAAAGGTCAAGCATAAAAAATAATCGTGGATACTAACAGTCAGGGTAGTGCGGCGCCGGTTATCTATATAAAGGTAGGTATCGTAAAACTGTTACTAGACCGTTAACCGTAGACCGGTTTTTTTTTATTGAATACTAGCTTTTTCCCGCCACTTGGTCCCCGTACTGACCTGGTTGAAATAAAAAAAACACACTGTATGTAACTCTGTTTCTAGATGAGAGATGTTTTTATATTAGATAGATTTTTTGAAAACGAGATCCAATATGGTGCAGTAGCTTTTTGCGTGATGCGCGTACATACAAACATACCGACAAACAAACAAAAAATCTAAATATATCTGTTTAGGCTAGTTTTGCTCTATTGTTTTTTTTACTTATTTATTTCGATATCTATAGAGTTGAATTGCTTGAGGCTTTCGGCTTATACTCGAAGATTGCGCACTCTCTGACAGTCAATATTGACACTTTCAATCTGAATATTTAATGAAATAGGAAATAAAATCTGCTCCATTTCCCTCTTGGGCGAAATGAGAAACAATACCATTTTTCAGTTTTACGAGTGAATGAGTTTGATTAGCTGGGATTACTGCCCAGTCAGTTTACATCTAATAATAATATTTACATGATATTTTAATAATACTGAATTTATCTTTCATTTTATTTATTTATAAAATTTTATTAATTTTATCAGTTGCTCAAACACAAAGTCAAAAGGAAAAATAAGTTCTGAGGTATTTGTGTAACGACACACCGATTGGCGTCTCCTACTACCTTTAGTGTTCCAAAAGTTATATCGGTGAACTGGGCACTTTCGACAACAGAACAAAAACCTTTGCTAACTGTCTTAGAATCAAGAGTGTCTCATTATATATTAGACTAGTATATTAGATTACTCTTTCTCACACCAGCCCCCGTATTCTCGATCTTTCAATTGGATTTCACAATCGATAACAGTTTTTCTTTCAATTAACAAAGGTATTTGATACATACTAAGGCCAGACCTATTAAGTTAAAAAAAAATTGTGTGCAGGCAACCCCGCTTTTCCTAACAATGGCAGACAATATATGTAGTAGTGTGAAATAAATACAGATATCATAGGTATTATCATTTACATGCAACGGGTTTTATGAAAGGTTTGAGGTTAATATAGAAAAATGTGAAACTGCACTACATAATAAAATCGTTTTGAAATGCCGTGTCTAAAGAACGTGAATCGGGGGCCAGAAAAACGATTATACGAGTGGAATTTGAAATCTGTAAAGGAGCGGAGGTAAAATGCCTGTCCATTGTGAAGAGGGAAAATCTTCCGGTTGATGTGTTACAGTCACTTGTATATGTGCAGAATTGTAAGAACTTAGATAGCGTGGTTTAGAACTCTGAACTCTGTAGTAGGCATTCTTGTGGCATATCCTGTTCTATATTGCAGATAAATGTCGCTATATCATGTTTTTTTTTACTAAATATTAATAAAGAGTAAAAAACGACTTCAATCTGCAACTTATATGGTTTTCTAATGGATGCTTTTGTCAAAACTGGATGAAATTAAAATGGGACCAATCTGAAAGCACCAGCTTTCAAATAAAAAAAGAATCATCCAAATCGGTTCACCCAATCGGTCCACCAAATTCTGAGGTAACAAACATTTAAAAAAAACAGACGAATTAATAACCTCCTCCTTTTTGAAGTCGGTTAAAAAGAGCTGCCCTTGATTTTCCTGCTGGTTCTTCTTAGGGTACTGCATTTGAAACCAGCAACTCGTCGGTGGAGATGGGCTGCTGTTTACATTCAGCTAATCTTCAAGGGTGAGTTTAGAGTGCCTTGTTATTGGACTATTGACATTTCAAAGTGTAATTTTTATACCTACATAAATAAATTATATTTGACTTTGACAAAGAGTAAACAGTAAACATCCGCCTTTCATTATTAAGCTGATTAGATCAATAAAGAAGCGATAACAGTGGAAATCTCTATTATTTCGCCTCGTGGAAAAATTGCGGAATATTTCCGGGTATTTCTTGCTCTTCCAATTAGTATGCCGTGCGGGTAAGTAGGCCATGGAACTGTTATATATGGAACCGCCTATTATGTAGAACTGATGGCAAATGGGGCGGAACGATAGGAGGTCCGCAATAAAGGTGGACAGATGATCTGGCATCATGGGCGTACCCAGGGGGGGAGGGGGCAAAATGCACGGTGCAATTGCCAAAAAACCGCGCGTGACGATAGCGGACGAAGATTACCTATAAAGCAGGACCATACCTAATGTTTCATCTAGGTATGTTTGTGTAGTGTGTATGACAAAACAGCCGTGGACAATTCGACCTAAAAAATCTGACTTCCCCCCCCCCCTTTATAAAAAAATATGCTAATAATTATAAAAACATAATTAATGTGACGCTGAAATCATTCACACATGTCACTTTGATTTGCACTCTATCAATCGCCGTTACCTTTAGAATGAGGACCTCAATCATTTCATGTCATGAGGAGTCATATATTTATACGTGACTAGCGACCCGCTCTCGTTTCGCTTCGGTTTATATGGTATTTATAAGCCTTCCTCTTGAATCACTCTATTAAAAAAAAACCGCATCAAAATCCGTTGCGTACTTTTATAGATTTAAGCATAGGTACATAGGGACAGACAGACGGGAAGCGATTTTGTTTTATACTATGTAGTGATGAAGCGATACAGGCAATTTTATTGTAATTAACTTGTTACGACACAAAACAAACAAAAATTTTTATGACATAAATCCAGCCCAATCTTACATATCCGCAGAGATTGAAAAATGCAAAGCCGTATTAGCCCCTTTTCACACGGACCGGTTTCCGCCAGGCCGGCCGGCGGCGAAGTATATGGCCATGTACGTTCGCTTTCATACGTACCGGCGGGCAACCGGGCAATCGGCCATACATTTCGCCGCCGGGTAGCCAGCGCCGGCTCGGCGGAAACCGGTACGTGTGAAAACGGGGTTAGTCTCGATATTTAGCGTGGTAATGCCGCCTGCTTGCTGGGTAGGTACTATGCCGCCTCGAGGACACGCACTCAATGATATTTTTTATATTTAAATTGTATGTATGTAAATTGAAGTAAATTAAGAATATTGTATATTTTGTTTACATAAATATACCTTCAATATGTTTCTTTATGCAATCACAAAGCAGTATTGTTACATCTTTCAAGGTGGACTGTAAGTGGAATAAAGAAAACATGGCTTATGACTCTAAAGAAGATCTATCGTGCTTGATTGCTATCACTCGTGAAGCTTGAAGAGGTCTCTTCCACGCAAGTAAGACTCCATGGTTTTTGTTGCGCAAATATTCAGCTCGCGTCCTCTCAGAGTGACTACTGAAGACTTTTATTGAATCTTCCAGCAGCCTGTCACTCAGATCTTTTTGGCTTACTGTACACGTGGCTTATTGAGTAACTTTTATTTTCCCGCCACTAATGAGAATCGTGATCTATTTGTGATATCAGAAAAGTATTCACATTTTTGGTATCTCTGATGTATCATACACTCAATCGTAGGATGACACGTGCCACATAAATTTCAGCGTCTCACTGAATTGGTGATAAATAAAGTACTTACAAATTACATTAATTTTATTTTATTATTATTTGTATTTTATTTATCTTCGAAAGACTTACAGACTAATACATTACAGTAAATATCAAATATAATATAAAAGGTAGGCTATTTACAAGTCTCCACATATATATATATTACATTATTCACTTATAAAATAAACTATACGGTGTACCTACATTGTGCTCAATGATGTTAAATATAAAAAGAGGTAGATTTCGTACTACAGCGCGATAACTGAGGCCGATAAATGTTGCTAATTAGCGCAATACTGTTTAGTCGCGTTATAGCAGCGCATGAGTAAGCGCGTGCCGAATGTGCCTATCATAACTACTCGCGATATTCTCAAAATGCCACATTGTGTACTGCGAAAATGCAAAAACTATGGTATAAAAATAAAAAAGGATCAAGGAGTTACATACCACGCGTAAATACATAAAAATGTCGTCATATTTTAATATTTTATCAAAATTACATCATATTATTAAATATTTGAAATTATGGTTGAAAAGGGATAGCGAAAATGGACGGCAACTGCAGTGCGATAAGGCCAGATAGCGAGCACGTCCGCCATTCATAGATTATTCAATCAGAAGCGAAGTCGTAGGCACAATTTACAACATCATGTACTTAGTTATAGCCTTACGGTTAAAGAGCCTGCTTTAAGGCTGATTCATGTATGTTATATTAAAAATTAAAACATATGATGTAAATGAATTTCTTAACATATAATTAATTTTATTTAAGGTTTTTATAATTGTATATTATGTATTATTGTAACTAATTTCCTACACAGTGTTTATTGTTTGTGAAATAAATATAAGTGAAATTGAAACCAGTGTAACATGAATCAGCTTTTACATGATTAAAATCAGTGGGGCTCGGGTTCGAATCTTGGTATGTACCAATGAGTTTTTGAAAACTTACATACATATTTATCACTAACACTCGACAGTGAAGGAAAACATCGTGAGGAAACCCGCAGGTCCCAGAATTAATTCTGAGACATGTGTAAAACACACCGAGTTTTTGGAAAGAAGTTCCTTAACGCGCGTTGTGAAAAACTTAAGACCAAAAGTTGTAACGACACTTTTTATAACGACACATTTTGCTATAGTTGTAAGCCGTGCGGCGTGCGCGTGTCTCTCTCTCTCTCTCTCAGAAAGATAGTGACACCCGGATGGAACTTCGTTGATGGTGATGATGATGATGGTGATGATGAGATGATGGTGTTTATGAAATGATGATGATGCTGATGAGATGATGATGATATCATGATGATTATGTGCTGCTTCTGATGATGATGATGGTTGATTGTGATGCGATGATGATGATGATGAGATGAGATTGTGATGACGAGATGATTATGATGAGATGATGATGATGGTGAGATGATGATGATGAGATGATGATGAGACGATGATGATGATATGACGATGATAAGATGATGATGGGGTGATGGTGTTGATGATGATGATGCTGATGATGAGATAATGATGATGAGATGAGATGATGATGATGACCGAAATTCGTTCCATCCGGGTGTCCCTTGACACCTCCCAAGTTTTTTTTTACACATTTTTTGGTTATATTTTTAATAATTTTACGAATATAATCGTGTCATATTATGTAAGTATTATAACTAGCAGCCACTATTATGTTTTAATGTTATCCAGATTTCCAAGTGACGAGCTTATGCGACATAAATGGATCAGCAATAGTCAGCATAGTACAGGCGGAAAGAAGTGAATATGATTGGTTACCTACAAAAAGCCAAACATACCAAAGAAAGAAAGAAAGTTGGTGATTGTAAGCCAATAGCTTGTTTTATTTAATGTCCCTACTGTTTGCATTTTTCACCTAGTCTATGTTGCGTTGACGTATTTTAAACGCAACTCTTGACAGATACTGTCTCTTTCTATATCATTCGTTCCGTATCATCTTTCGCCGTCATTGATGTATCCTATAAATACGCTAAGAGGTAAGTATGTACATGTCGTAGTCACTCGTAGCGGAACAATTATTTAAACCAGCGTCGTATGACTATACGCCATCTTGGTATTTAACATCATTGCATTGTGCTATTATAATTTCGCTAGTGGTATTATAATTACAATTGGACTTTTGTCAATGGTCTCCATACCATACAGTTGTGACACAGCCACTGATTCGTCAGGATGGCATAGTGGTCAGTGAGCCGACCAATCAACATGGACCATTACATTTTCTTAAAACTCTTTGGTGTACATGTCACATGCTCTAACCATAAACAAAACTCGCGGTCTCACTTCCAGCGCTATCTGCCTTTTCATACTGTCATTTAGATAAGCGTTTCAAACCGGGCACCGGACCGGAAGTCACCTGAATCTTTATAGCCAAGTTAAAGAACCAAACACACATTACATGCCGTGGACGGAACGTGGGAGACGAGAGCTTTAGTTTTGATGTCGATGACTATTTTTTAAATAGGAATCCGCGATCGCTTCGCTCCGGTTTATTTATTTATTTCAAACTATTGCATAGTACATAATATAGGTTTAGTACATGTTCATACATATTATAATGTTCAAAGTAATTAGGTCCGACACCGCTGCTTATATTCTATACTATGTTAAAATTCTTTTAAGGAACCTCCAGGTCTGTTGTCATACCTAACTTATTCTTTACATGTTTGTATACGACTATATGAGTTCTAAATAAATAAAATAATAATAAAATAAATATGATATACAAAAACCTTTCTCTTTTGCGTAGTTAAAAGATCTAACTAAGCGTCAGACGGCGGAAAGCGACTAATATTTTATACTATGTAGAAATCTGATACTTACAGGAAATTCCGTATTTTTCATTGCGAATGGTAGAATAAACGCAAAAATTACGCCAAATATTCCATTGATTAACATTCACAGTTTTACACTATTGAAAAAATCATACTTATTGTATTTTTTTTTTATTAAAATAAATTTATAATATGTAGTGGTGTTACTTAATAATAACCTCGGCAAACTTTTACGTTTGATGGCGAGAAGCGCTCTTTTACATAACAGTGAACCACCTTATATGTACTTATCTACTACTTATAATAATAATAATAATATAATCTCACGCCTTTTATCCCCGAGGGGGTAGGCAGAGGTATTCCATTACTGGATATACCCACATTCCACGAGATATATTGGACCCCTAAACGTGATAGGTGGTGAGCCCATCGCCGGACCTGGTCTGTTTACACATGTCTCAGAATTAATTCTGAGACCTGCGGGTTTCCTCACGATGTTTTCCTTCACCGTCGAGCTAGTGATAAATATGTACGTAAGTATATTGAAAAACTCATTGGTACATGCCAGGATTCGAACCCGAGCCTCACTGATTTTCGGCCGGCTCTTTAACAGTCCGGACTATCACTGCTCCTACTACTTATCTATAGGCTACTATTTGTAATCTTGAATAATGTTTTTTAATTTTGTCTTAAGTGATCCTTTACTAATTTTTACTTTAGATCCATATGAATTCGTATGAATTCGTCTACACACGGCAGTGTCAATGGTTGGGAATTTTTTTTTTCTTCTAGTATAACACTCCCGGCCTTAGTACGGTCCGTCCACGGTCCGTCCCGTTCGTTCCTGATGTGTGCGAATGGTCCCTAATGGGGCCACTTTCCACTCCATTTAACACATATGGTTATCTTAATTTCGGAAGCTTCTGTGTTATGTTATCTCTATACTTACAATAATAATAATCCATAAGCTAATATATACGATTATGTACCTAAATCGATTTTGCTTAGTAACAAAATAGTGGCAAATATAACACAGCAGTGGTTACATTTCAGATAGGATAGCAATTGCATTTTCATCCTGTGGCTCTTATGAACTAGTTTGATTAGAAAACGTTATGATTGTAGGGTAACTCGACTTGGTGAAGGCGTTAAGGGACTAAAAAGGGAATTTAAACTCGTCCATGGAGATTGGCTGAATGTAAACTGCAGCTTATCTCCACCGACAAGTTGCTGTGACACATTTTTACCAGATTGACGGGAATATATAGGTACTTTACGAGTCTACATCACAACAATTTTTCAAGTGAAATACTAATTTATTCAAGAGAGAAGACTTAAGTAAAACAACGAAAATTTCTCTCCGTCACTCAAAGTTGTAAAGTTAGAGGGTGAATAAGCAGACAGGGTTCCGTAACGTATTGTTTAGTAATTAAACGTCAAGTAATATCTTTTATGACCTTTTAATCACTGATATATAACACCAGATACACAAACAAGTTCAAAAAAAAAATATTTTTTAAATTTCATTGCATTTTCAAACAAAAATATGGGACTACCCGTCTCCTCAAAGCTACCTCTTGTCTAACCCGGAAGTAAGGTACATTCCCGTTGCCTACGGAACCCCAAAACAGGGCCGCTATAATCCTCCTCTGACAAACTTATCGTACATACCACCTCCCTGAAAATTTATCAACTCGATGTTACGAAAATTTATAAGCCGTTTTGTGTTAAAATTACTTTAAGTAAGTATCTAATTGTATTCGCCGATAAAATCTAGAGTGGCTTCTTATGTAACATAGTCTGGAATCATAATGAAAATTACAATATGAGACGCTATGTACCTGGCGCTATGTGCTTCTTTATAATCATAACGAGAGAATGTAATTCTATTGACAAACTTCCACCTGTTTACTGCCAACAACGAAAATGATGTTAATGATGATGATGATAATAATTTTGATGATGATTGATGATGAATCAATCACCAACCCACCCTTCCAACACACCACCATGTTTGACATTTATGACCTTTTTGACATTGTCATTTTTTGTCATTTTTGTCATTCTTGACATTTTTGACATTTTTGACCTTTTTGACCTGTTTAACATTTTTTTAACCTTTTTGACATGTTTGACCTTTCTGACCTTTTTAACATTTTTTTGACCTTGGCATTTTTTTGAATTTTTTGACATTATTGACATATTTTTGACCTTTTTACATTTTTTTTGACCGTTTTGTCATTTTTTTGAAATTTTTGACGTTATAGACATTTTTGACCTTTTTGAACTTTTTGACATTTTTGACCTTTTTGACCTTTATGAAATTTTTTGACATTTTTGAAATTTTTGACCCACGGGTCTAAAATGCCCAGTTCCTTTTGACCCACGGGTCTGAAATTCAAACTCGATCGAGGTATTGACCTAAGGTATCTACTGACCGAATTTGAAGTCAATCGGTCCAGTAGATCCGGAGATATCCTGTCGACACACACACACACACAGACAGACAGACAGACAGACAGACATCCTACTCAAACCATTAACTTCCTCTTATCTACGCAGGAGGAAGTTAATAATCATAATCTTTATTGTGCATAAATTCAGGTATAAGTTTAGTTGGATGGTTTTTAAAAAAACAATTCTGATGAATTTTGCCTTTTCATGCGTATACACATTTATAGGTCGGTACTTACTACTTATACATTATGTAGATTTGTCTTAAAAAGAAGCAACAAAAAATCTAAATGTTCTTATATAAGTCCACTTATTGAAAGTACACTCCACCGCTTCTAACACATTGTCTAATACATTTCTACACTAATATTATAAAGAGGAATTTCTTTTGTATGTTTGTATGAAACTACTGGACCGACTTTAAAAATAATTTATTTTACCTATTAAATAAAAAAAAAAGACGCAACTTTTATCCCCGACAGGGATGGCAGAGGTATTAATTGTCTGGATATACCCACTTTTCACGAGATATTCTTTGGACCCCTAAAGAGATCGGTGGTGAGCCTATCGCCGCACCGGGTGCTGTGCTGCTGTTTGCATTGAGCCAATGACAAGTTCAAAGTGCTTTATTATAAGACTTTTGACTTTCTAAGTGTAATTATCAATTACTTACGGAAATAATAGTTATTTACACAACAAGAGAGGTAAGTTAGATTTTGCTGCGAGCGACGGTGTATGTCGAGATGGGAAATATCATGTCAGTGTGTTGAGCCACGAACGTAGCGAGTGGCTTAAATACTGACATGATATTTCGTATCGAGACATTCACAGAGCGACATGCAAAAAACTTCCTCTCGTGTTGATGTACAGAACTTTTCACCTCTCTAAGCGAGCAAAGGAAACAGGTAACTATGTAGTTAAATGAGTACAAATCAGTAATTGAAATAAGTACCTACACTCACTAGGTGTCAGTTGGTCATTTTCATCCTCACTAGAACTGAAATGCATCTTTTCTTGCACAAATTTTGATAAAATCCAACACAAAAGTAGCAAATTAAGTAGCGCCCGCCAAACAACAAAACACTACGAAACAAGCCAAACAAAACAATGAAACGCATTTTTCTTTTTTCTTTAGGGTGCGTTCTAAAACTTATTTCCGATAAAACTTTTACATAATGATGTTTTGATATTTAAAGATAATATTTTGTTTATAATAATAATTATCCACTATTTTAGTATTTTTACGTAATTCTAATAATATTCTTTGAAACTATTCCAGGAAAGTGAATTTCCAGGCAATATTTTTCAAAAATTCTGCACTGGTGGCAACATAATGGAAATCCCAATTATAGTTTTAGAACGTTTCTAAACTAAAAACTTTTTGATAAAAACTTTTCAAACAATTTCAAACCGAAGCAAGGAGGTTTTCAATCTTTTTGGTTTTGAATTTGAATTGACAACCGGATATCCGGTACTTTAACTCACTCTTTAAAACAGTGAGTAAAAGTGGACTTGACTCACTAATTTCGGTGAAAACGATGTTCCTTTACAAGGTTAGAGAGGTGAAAAATACATTTTCATTTTTATTTTGGTGGCGAGTGGATGGGCTTTTAAAACTCATCACGCTTAGCGTCGAGGTCAGTTAAACATACTTATGAAAATGGAAATTCAGCAATGATCCGTCCAGCAGGTGTATTCACGGAGGCTCGACACCGTTTCCGTTCGATTCAGATCGAGTGAAAAAAATTCCGAAGTCGAATCTATCTACTTCGGAAACTGTATTCTTGGCGTTTCTGACAGCCACAAAAATTTTTCCGAATCCTTATGTCAAATATAACATTCTTTTTCGATACCAACATCTCTGAATAGCCCATCTTCGACAGATTTTCCGATTCCGAGTCGAATATCGAATATCGAAGCTTCGTGAATACGCCTGCTGGTCTATAACCATAATTATAGCTAACATCAATGTACAACCAAAGTCTAGTGGTTTACCTTCAGTAAGGTAATGTAACTAACTAAGGTACAAAGGTCAAGAGATAATACTTATGTTACATCTCTCTATTACCCCCGAGTTATGGTAGTTCTGACTGTTGTATTACCCCAATTTATAACTTGCCTATCAGACCTTGGACACTGCCCTAGTTTCACTATACTACACGGACTAAAATTAAGAAGTACTAGCAGCGCCCCGTGGTTTCACCCGCGTATTTTCCGTTCTCGTGGAAATACGGGGATAAAATATAGCCTATGTGTTATTCTGATGTATAAGTTATATAACTGTAAAGTTTCATCAAGATCCGTTTAGTAGTTTTTGCATGAAAGAGGAACAAACATCCATCCATGCAAACTTTCGCATTTATAATTTTAGTAATTTAATAATTTTTAATAATTTAATAATAATTTATTGTCTCAAAACTTAAAGCTACTAACACATAACATAATAATAAACTCTGTATAGGTAGCAAACACAAAGGTGACAACTGACTCTCAAGCTAGGATAACCTGTGTTTTGAGAGTCAGTGTTCCTCCGTACTCTACAGTAAGAAGTAAGATTAAAGACAGAAACTCCAAATAATTTCAATTATTATTTACTAGCTGACCCGACCGACGTTGTCTTGAAAACATCGTGAAGAAACCCGCAGGTGTCTCAGAATTCATTCTGAGACATGTGTAATCACCCCGGTCCGGGTATATCACGTTTAGTTGTCCAAAGTTTAAACTGGTGAAATGTGTGTATATTTCTTGAAATGGAATACCTCTCCCTAACCCCTCGGGGATAGAAGGCATGTGATTTTTTTTATTTAGAAATAGAAAAATAAAATAAATAATCTCACGCCTTTCATTCCTCAACTGATTGGTACATGTCAGGATTCGAACCTGAGCCTCATTGATTTTCGGCCGGCTCTATAACCGTAAAGGCTATCACTGCTCTTTAGAAAATGTTTTTTAATTTCTAAATCTGGTTAATTTACTTATTTTACAGTCAGTAGATATTACTGCTACTACTAATTTTACTAACGTGTGTAACCGGCATACCTTACCGTAATAAATAACGTTTTACGTTAATAATTTACAAAGACATATGAGCGTCACTTACGTGGCGTGCGTATACAGGAGAAACTCTGGCGTGCAAAATGAATTATAAGTAGCGAAGTGAGTGTATACTGAGTTTACTTGTTGGGTTACAACTTTGCGTTGATGATACTTAACAATTTTAATAAAGCTTTTATGATAATTATTTAAGAAGCTAAGGAATTTCCAATCTGCTCTGAAAGCTTCTGAAAGCTGGAATTTCTAAATATGAAAATGTGTAAGTACTTACTAAAAATATAACATTTATTTACAAAGAAAATATAAATTCATTTACAATATTTACTTATTAAGAATGTCCTCCAATGCTTCCAACCAACCAGAAGACTGGACACATTCCCTCTCTGGATAGCTAGGCTAAAAACTAGAAAATTGAAATATGTATGTTTGTGTCTTAAATGTTGTAGGCAATCGCTACGAAGGGATTTTTAGAAATTTAATAATATTTTATTTTATTATATTATATTATATATTCACGACAATCATAACGGGAACTCTCTCAAAGTCGTCCAGCATATCAAAGCAAACTAGATTAATAACTATTAGTCGTCCACCTGTGGTGGCATATGTGCCGCCCGATAATTAGCTGACCAATTAATTAATTAATTACGGCCGTCCATATAGGCTAACGTAATACGATAATGAGACCATTTAGTTGAGGTACATTTGGTAAATTATATTATCACATTACCAACATGTAACATCCTAGTGCTGAGCTAAGCTAATTTTTCATTACCATAATGAGAAATAATAATATTTTGTGAACAAAAACGTTACTCAACAAAGGTATTGGTTAGAAAACAACTATAAACTATAAATAGGTAGGTATTATTAGTAATGGATAATCTCTGCCGATCTCCTAAGGGATAAGAGCGTGAGCATATTCTTATTTTTTTTTTTGGGTATCTAAACTATATGCTCGTATACCTAAGCTTCATTTACCTTTGCGATCACGTGTGCAAATTAAATAGTTCAAACTTTATTCCACCTCTCCACCCTCTCTCCATCCCAGAAAATCATTCTACGAAAAAAAAAACTTGAGAGGTGTCAAGGGACGCCCGAATGAAACGAGGTTCCATCATCATTATCATCATCATCATCATCTCATCATCATTATTAGATTTATCATGGAGCTTCAACTATAGCAAAAAGTGTCGGTCGTTACAACTTTTGGTCTTAATTTCTTCCTTCGTCCCACTTCGTAGCTAGATTTGGTAGCCAGCTTCGAAATGGGACTGTTCTTTTCCCATTTCGAAGCCGGCTACGAGTTGGGATTGTTTTAGTATCATTTCGTAGCTGGCTTCAAAATGGGAAAAAAATAGTTCCTTCTCAAAGCCGGCTTCAAAATGGGAAGAAAACATTCCCATCTCGAAGCCAGCTTCGAAAGGGGAAGAAAATAGTCCCATCTCGAAGCTGGCTACGAAATGTGATAACCGTTTGGCCTAGGTACTACGAACTAAATTTAGTTTTAATATTTACCCTTCTGACCCGTGGTCACACTGTTTTGTTATATGTAGGTACTTTATTATTTATTTGTAGTTACACCAGTGTAACAAAACAGTGTGATAACGAGTTAAAAGGTTTAAGAAATGTATACACACAGGTAATTTACTATTTATTTTATTTATTGGGGACAATAAACAAAACACCTTTTTTCTCTCTAAAATGCGAGATGTTACAATTAAATATAATTCGGTAATTTCATAAACATTGGATAAATTATCCCAATAGTGGGTTCATTTTACTAATAAATTGTGCTATGTATATTTTCTGGCAGTGCAATTCTCCTGTTTATAAATTATTCTAAACTTAAATATTGTATAGCAGCAGTACTTAAAGAGCAGTGATAGCCCGGACGGTTAAAGAGCCGGCCGAAAATCAGTGAGGCTCGGGTTCAAATCCTGGCATGTACCAATGAGTTTTTCAAAAAACTTATGTACATATTTATCACTAGCTCGCCGGTGAAGGAAAACATCGTGAGGAAACCCGCAGGTCTCAGAATTAATTCTGAGACATGTGTAAATAGACCCGGTCCGGCGATACGCTCACCACCTATCACGCTTAGGGGTCCAATGTATCTCGTGAAATGTGGGTATATCCAGTAATGGAATACCTCTGCCTACCCCCTCGGGGATAAAAAGGCGTGAGATTATATTATTATTACTATAAATATTGTATCTGATATAATGTTGGCTCGATGAAGTAGGTACTGCTAAAAAAAACTTATTTTTATTGACATATTGTCCTATTTGGTAGCCAGCTTCGAGATGGAACTGTCTTTTCCCATCTCGAAGCTGGCTCCGAGATGGGAATGTTTTCTCCCCATTTCGAAGCCGGCTTCGAAATGGGACTGTTCTTTTCCCATTTGGAAGCCAGCTACGAAATGATACTAAAATAATCCCAACTCGTAGCCGGTTTCGAAATGGGAAAAGAACAGTCCCATTTCGAAGCTGGCTACCAAATCTAGCTACGAAGTGGGACGAAGGGAAGGGAAGAAAGTCTAGCCCCCTTTCGCAACGCGCGATAAGGAACTACGTTTTAATAACATTACTTTACTTATTTATTCCATTTCCATAACGACGCAAGCTACTGTTTTATATTACAGAATGACAGATTAATTGCAAACTTCATCATGAAGGCGCGAAATTAATTAGTTTACCTTTGGACCTGGCATGGTTGACAGGTTACATGAACGTTGTTGAAATTGGAAATTGCGCTTCTGTTTTTCATCATCCACTTGTAGCAGGTCACAGATGCTGAGTTATATTAGTCTATGATCGCGACTAATAATGTATATAAGACAGAATAAATAATATTCTCTCACGCTAGCCAAGAATAACCATTTCGTGAAATTATAGTGAATCTTATCCCGAAGCAAATAAATACTTCACGCCTTTTATTCCAGAGGGGTTAGGGAGAGGTATTGCATTTCTGAAACTACCCACGTTTCACAATTATATTCTATGGACCCCTAAACGTTATAGGTGGTGAGCCCATCGCAGGACCGGGTGTGTTACATACTTCTTAGAATTATTTCTGGGACCTACGGGTTAATCACGATGAATATCCTTTACCGCCGAACTAGTGATAAATATGTACGTAATTTTTTTTAATAACTCATTGGTACATTGCCAGGATTCGAACCCGAGACCTCGTACACACCTGTGTAATGTGTATACATATTTACATTCACAAAATTTACGTACAGGAGTGTACTTTGTACAGTCAAGAGCACGCTAAGTTTGACACTTTGGACTCTGAACCGGCCCTGTATTCTATGGCGCGCAGTATAAATCAGAGCTCAGCTTAAACTGGTAGTGTAAAGCTTGACTTGCTCTTGATTGTACCTACTTGCGTGCGATGTGACGACCATTTTTTTAGGTAAAATCAAATGGCGCCAACTCACGTTCATGCGAGTTATTTTCGTACGAATCACTCACTGCCACGTTCTAGAAAGCTGACAAATTTTTGTCTTGAGTATATTATACGAATATATTAAATTAATACTTTATTTCTTTGTCTACAGATTAAACGCGGTGATATGAGAACCTACCAAACCAAAATGCCGAACATAAGATAACCACAGACAAAAACAAGATGGCGGACGACAAAGAATGGAACGACTACTTTGGCACTACGTACAACGTCACCAGGCCGAAGGAACCCGGCAATTTCGACAGGCATCCATTCCATGAACTAGCCGATGGCAACTTCAGCGATTATGACAACACATCAGTACCGAAATTTTCCGATTTGCCGCCAACGAATGATTTCTGCGCAAACTTTTCCCATGTTTACTTGAACGTCACCTGCGAGTTTGCTATTAATTATGCTGAGCCTATGTATGGGTAAGTTTTTCATTAAATTATTTAATTAATCCCCCCTATTCCCACCCACTTCTCCACCACTGACACCGCACAACAAAAGTATGTATGATCCTTGGGTATGCACAAATCTTACTACCTAGGTATAGGGCTATAACCATATAAGGTTGGTTCTAATCCAAGGTATATTAGATAGATAGATAAATCATTTTATTTGCAACACAATACACACACATACATTAAAATAAGAAAATACAAAAAAGATAAACAAATGAAAAAATAAATACAAACTACCTACTTACTAGCTAAACATAATGCAATGTATGTGTGTGCGTGGAGGTGCAAAGAAATATTTATAAAAAATATTTTCCATGGAGCCCAAATTTAGTCAGCGACTTGGCTAGTCACCGCGTGCCCTTTTTAGGTGTTCATAACTTAATATTTGGCATGCGCTATGCTGTCCATAATTTTGATATTGGCCCGTTACCATTCTAACCCAAGCCTATACTTCCTCATATGTGAGGAAAGACCCTTAGCTCAGCAGTGGGCTGTTACGGGTTGATGATAAATGATGATGGTGATTCCAACCCACTAGCCCAAGTAGTAGTAGACTTTTAGTCATTTTTCTCAATAGCCCTAACCGGAAACTATCCTTAGCTGCATTACGTTAACGTATTTTATGGATAGTCGACACATCTTTAGTCATTTAATTAAGTTATAGTTGCTGGAATGGGCTCTATGTATTGGCTTCTGTCCCATGCACGCTTTCTAACTGTACATTGGCAAAGACAAACAATAATAATTAAACTCAATAATAATTTATCTAAAAAAATATCCTGTGTTATCAACAGTCATATTTTTGTATAAAAAGCACTTTGCTTTCAATGCCGTGGCGTTCTGTTAGTGAGCGCTTGTTTTAGCATTACATTTTATTTATGTGTCACGGTCAGGAAAAAAGTAATGGTACATTAAAAGTATTTTTGCCAATTCGGAGAACGGTTTGTGGGCCAATTAGTATTCACTTTATTTGTGTACCTTACATTACAAGTTAGCTTAAGAAGGTACTATTTATTTATTTCAATAGCCAGGGTCAAAATCGCAAGAAATCCATAGCATTCTGCAATCTTACCCAAAAAATAGACCTCGTATATACAAGGATTTCATGAAAATACGTTTCGTTTTTTTTAACCCTTGTCAAGCAATACCGATTTGCAAACTATCCATTATCCTAATTCGTTGCCGGATAAATCTGGAATACCAGAATCGTTTGACAGACCGGCTAACGATGACACTTTATTGGACACCATTTACTCAATAGAACATAAACTTACTAGAATCGCCATCACTACATTATTTTCTTTGAAATGTAAATATGACAATAACTATATTCCGAATTTAAAGCTTCTTTAAAAAAGTGTTGTCTTATTTCCGAGAAAATGAAGTGTCGGTTTTTAAAAAGCGATCGAGTAAGCGAGAAAGCCGAAGATTGATCAGTATCGAACCGATCGAAATCTACTAAGAATCTAACCGATAGAAGATAGAGACAGGATTGAAATAATTTCTAGCAGAACATACTAAAAAAAAGAAGCGTGAGGGAATCAAATTGTGTAATACCTACTTATATTTACGAATAAATTTCCGATAAATTATATAAGTTTTTATTTTCAATTTTTTTTTTAACGAACCCAAGCCAAGCAGCCAAGATTAGATATAATAACATGTTGGATGAAAAATTCACAAGTAAATACCACCCAATACTTTATTGACTATTCTAACTGTTATAGCTCCTTGTTGGTCGTTAGAGTTGGCGACAATAGGTTTGGGGTTGTGAAAAAATAACGAACTGTCCAAAATTGTTACTGACAAGGGTAAGCTAGAACCACGTTATTTTTTCTTACTCCCTATTTTTGACTTTTAATAAAATTGAGTTTTATATTTTCTGTTTTTTCCCCAGATACATCGCCCCGTTCCTCCTAGCAACCACTATCGTCGCAAACACGCTCATAGTTGTCGTGCTATCGCGCCGGCACATGCGGACACCTACCAATGTAGTGTTAATGGCTATGGCACTCTGTGATATGTTCACGATGCTCTTCCCGGCACCCTGGCTGTTCTACATGTACACATTTGGCAACCACTACAAGCCCCTGAGTCCTGTCCGCGCGTGTCAAGCTTGGAACTATATGAATGAGGTTAGTGTATGATAATGTGTGTGATAGCCACGCAGTGTTCTGTGATAGGCTCGCTCTATGATAATGTGCATGATCATTCATCAACTTTTATATACGTATGTCGTGATTATTTTGTGGAGTTAAACAAAAGAGTGACGGTTGATAAAAGTCATCACACTCTGTCGGTCTAATTACAAACTTTTGCAAAACGGTGTTTAAAGTTCATACATTGTTTAAAACAAATGGTGTCGCTTTTTAATATCATTCTCGAGAAAGTGACAGCATCTGTTTTAAACACTGTTTAACTTTAAACCCAGTTTTGTAATGTTTTAAATAACCCCGTTTATGTTTAGGACCCTATAATGCATTACGATATATTCATGAAGATTTGCGACTGCTTTATTTTGCGATTTGTGATATAAACACATGTACGTAAACGATGTGAAAATGCTCTATCAAATATGTTCTCAGTATCGTAGCTCGTTAAAATTAAATAAGGTATGGAATTAAAATATGGATTGTGATATCTTCACGATCTTGTGTTGTATGATAAATCCACTCAAGTGCTAAATCATGACACTGTGTATCAACAATAAGCTTACATAATGTTAGCAGTGAAACATTTGCTTGACATAATGATAGCCAGATTTACTAAGGTTTATGTAATTAAGTAAGGTCCTTCCTTCTCGAGCTTTTGGTGGATAAGGCTAGGCCTTTAATCTTGTCGTAATAATGACCCTTACACGGTTAAGTTATTGTCCACACACTTACACATCATTTATGATACAATATAATATAAACATAATTTATGGTTTTATTACGGTTTTATGTATATTATAATAAATTGTAGGACACAATTTATACACAGTTATTGAGCAGAGTCTGTACTATGGGTATTGAACAATTGATAGACATAGTTTAATAAATATTAAACACCCAGACACGAAGGCAACATACATGTTCATGCACACAAATGTTGGCCCCGGGGATCGAACCCGTGACCTCCGATTCAGAAGGCAGGGTCACTACCAACTACCAACTGAGCCAACAGGTCCGTCAATAATATAAACATAATTGATGGTTTTATTACGGTTTGATGTAGAAATTGGTCTTTTCATGAGTAGAATATGTATCAATCAGAAAAGTATCATACATTCAGACATCCTCACAGAGTTTATAATATTGAATACGATAGTAGGGTGCGAGTATACAAGCTTAACTTCGTTCCAACTGGGTGTCCTACAATATCTCTCGTTTTTTGGTTTTCCTAATCAATGTACAAGTAACACCTCACCTCTAAACCATTTTGATTAAATTTATATTTGACAGACATAGGGTTTCATCCCGAATCACAAACAAAGTCGGCGGCAAAATCTAGTTTATTGTAAGGGCTTTAGTCTGTCAGCTAGATTAATCTCCCAATTACCAGCGGCTGGTAAAGGCAAGCAGTGATAGCGGGTGTTCACGGAACACCGAGCAATGCAATATCGCTGTATTGGATAATAGCTGCGATAACAGGTCGTAGGCTGTAATAGGATAGGCATATGATGTATATATCTATTTAGAATGTACAGGAGTAGAGTATGGAGTTAGCTTTCTTAGGTGGGTCGCGTTCCATTTTACGTCACTATCCTTACTTCCTACTAATATTGTAAACGCGAAAGTTTGTATGTATTTATGTATGGATGTTTATTCCTCTTTCACGCAAAAACTACTGAACGGATTTTGAGTAAACTTTACATTTATATAGCTTATACATCACAATAACACAAAGGCTATACTTTATCCCCGTATTCCCACGGGAACGGGTACTACGCGGGTGAAACCGCGAGGCGCTGCTAGTAATATTATGAACGCGAAAGTAGCTTTGTGTCTGTGTGTTACGCTTAAACTTCTGAAATTTGGTATAAATATAGTCTAAAGCCTGAGAATGGACATGTGCTACTTTTTATTTTGCAATAAAAGAGGTTTTAGGGGCTGAAATATCGGATGAAAGTTTGTATGGAAATTACGTAATTTTTAAAGCTAGAAGCTTGAAACTTATTTTTTAGGCTTTAGGCTTATTTTGTTCTGAGAACGGGAACTACGCGGGTGAAACCGGGGGGTGCTGCTAGTATAAGATAAATAAATATGCCTTATCCACGAGGGGGTTGGCTGTCTGTGTCATATATACCATTTCTGCAAAATACCCACTTTTTCAACATTATATTTTACGGACGTATTAACATGACTATGGTATTGAGCTCACCGCCGTACCAGAGTGCTGTTACACATGCCACCGAATTTATTATGAGGCCTACGGGTTTTCTTTAGGTTTTCCTTCACCGTTGAGCTAATGATAAATATGTACGTAAGTTCTTGAAGAACTCGTTAGGAACTCAGACCTCACAACTGAGAGACAGACTCGTAATCAACAGGATAAATATATTTATCGGTAGTACCGGTTATCGGTTTGTGACCTGACAAAAAGTGGGGGCCTCGGAGGTTGTGGGCCCTGGGCACTTGCCCAGTGTGCCCAACGGAAAAAAGGACCCTGTGTACGACTACGCTAAGTTTAGTACGCTAAGTTTGGCATCACCTTAACAGCGAACATAATTTCAGTTAAATGAAGATACGAATAATTTAATCCGACGTCCAGTGAAATACTAGATCGTGAAGCCGTAATTCTAGGCGCACTAATATATTTAGGAGGCGCGCTAAATAGAGCCTATTAGTCGGTTATGGTACGTCTGCAATTGATTATATTCGTTTATTTATTAGTAACCGGTTCAATTATAAATAAATTTACGGGTGCCCAGCGACTTGATCCGCACGGCGCTATCAGCTGTTTCGGCTGTGCCTTGATCGATAAGTCAGTCAGGCAATCAGTTTCTTCTTTAATATTAATAGAATAGTATCTTGTTTATACCCGTTCCTGTAGGAAATAAAATAAAAATAAATAATCTCACGCCTTTGATCCCTTCGTCTTTGTAAACCCGTTACGGCCCACTGCTGAGCTAAGGGTCTTTCCTCACACATGAAATTGTGAAAATTTCAACTGGCTAGCTATCGCTGTTCTTGAGAGGCAGCCTGGTGACAGACAGACTTACAGACAGCGAAGTCGTAGTAATAGGGTCCCGTTTTTACCCTTTCGGTACGGAACCCTAAAAATGAAATTTGATGACTATTAAATTACAAAATAAATAATATATATATATATATATATATATACATTATATAAAATATAACATATATTTTATTCTCGCTAACATGCCCGTTACTAGCCTAAACTATCCCAGAGCTGACGGATTATATTCATACGTAATAGTAATTTAAACTAGTTCTTAAATTATCCAATTAATTTTCCAATAGACAACAGTACATTTGTATTATACAATGCCTTAATTTAATTCAAGCAAAAGCTAGACAAATATACCCATTTGTTAGAATCGGTTTTCCGACTATACTTTCACCGTTTACTTAATCCAACCTATTTCTCTAGCAAAAGCGATACAAAAGCGAATACAGCTTAATTAATAGAGCCATAATAGCCCAGCCCAGCTATCTCTGTAAATGGGTACAATATTATTGCATCGGCAACAATAGGCCGGTCTCCATTGAGTACAACAATAGTAGCGTGCTTCGTAAGCCCTCTGATAAAACTTTTTTTTTATTTGCCAAACATTGGAGAGATTCTTTGTTCGGTTTTGAAATGAGAAAGGTTAGGTTGTTAAAAGTTCGGAGAGTTTTGGTGACTTTTTTTTAAGTCTTTTAATTTAAAAAGAGTTAAAAAAACGACATCAGCGGATTAATACTCAAAATACAGTCGAATTGAGAACCTCTTAATTTTTTGAAGTCGGTTAAAAAAGTAATCGGTTGTCGTGATATTGTATGGTGTTAGGTGTAGCATAGATTTCGTGTCTGGACGATTATATGTATTTAAATGTATTTATTAGATTTGTTGATCTACTAATGTAAATATTGCCTGAAATAATAGTATATTTTATATCGAGGGGCTAAACGAAGCCATTATAATAATATACCAGAGGTGGTTTGACTCCCGAGCTTGCGAGGGAGTCAAACCACCACCACCACCACCACCACCACCACCACCACCACCACCACCACCACCACCACCACCACCACCACCACCACCACCACCACCACCACCACCACCACCACCACCACCACCACCACCACCACCACCACCACCACCACCACCACCACCACCACCACCACCACCACCACCACCACCACCACCACCACCACCACCACCACCACCACCACCACCACCACCACCACCACCACCACCACCACCACCACCACCACCACCACCACCGAGGGTATATTAAGTTGGCGTTTAGTCTCGAGGTGCAAACTGTACTTTTCACTTTGAGTGCGAGAAAAATTGTCAATTTAGTACAAATTTATTTAAAACCCAACAAATTTACACTCGACAAAAATTCAGAAATTTCCGCGGTCAGTTTTTTCTTCTAAACCTTTAGAGATTTAAATCTCTTTGCAGGTAAACAATTTAAAACACATGGCGCCACCTTCTTCGCGGAAAAACCATGGAACTAAAACTCTTCACATTTTCGCTATGAAGATGGTCCACACTCTACAGATATTTACTGGCTGTTTGAGGTTGTCTTTTTCTCATTAAGGAAATAAAAAAAAATACTTTATACTCCCTAGGGACTAAAGTGGTCACTTTATTCCCGCTTCGTAGGGCTATATTGGCGTACTTTTAGAGCATGAGAAGTGAAAAGATTTATTATTATTGTTAGTTGTTTAGTACCTGATCTATCTGGGATTCGGATCCTGGCATGTACCCATGAGTTTTTCAAAAACTTACCCAGGGAGGACATATTTATTACAAGCAGGTGAAGAAAACATCGTGAGGAAACCCACAGGTTCCACAGTAAATTCTGAGGCATGTGTAACAGACTCGGTCCGGTGATGGGTTCACAAACCTATCACTTTTAGGAGTCCAAAGAATATTCTGGTGAAAAGTGCGAATTTCAGAAATGGTTCGGGATAAAAAGCGTGTGAGTGATTACTATTGTTTCTACTACCTATCTATCCCAGTTAATAGTCTAGTTTGGGACTAAATAAACGTGCACCTGCACCACAATATATTTCAGTAATGTTTGTTATTATTTATTTTTATCTTGTGACCAGTCGACGAAGCGACGAAGGGTTCATAAATCAAATTTAAACCCCGATCCAGATTTTTTTTTTATTGTAAAAATTTTAACTGTCTAGCTATCGCAATTCTTGAGGTACAGCCTGGTGATAGACAGACGGACGGACATATAGCGAAGTCTTAGCAATAGGGTTCCGTTATTACCCTTTGGGTACGGAACCTTAAAACTCAAATACCTGCTTCTTAACCCTACCCTTGCCCGGTTCACCCGGATTTGCCCGATAAACATGATGCTCAGATCACCCGAGTCGGATTTATCGTAACTGACCCAGCGTCGTAGCCAGGAGCTGGCCAGAAGGGGCGCCAAAGGGCGCAACTCTCAGCGGGGCGCATTGCCTACGGGTTGCGAGGGCCAAAGCACACAAAATTAAAACAAATAAAAATATAATCTCACGCCTTTTATCCCCGAGGGGGTAGGCAGAGGTATTCCATTACTGGATATACCCACATTTCACGAGATATATTTTACCCCTAAACGTGATAGGTGGTGAGCTCATCGCGCCGGACCGGGTCTATTTACACAAAATTAAAACAAAGGCATATAAAAAAACTTGCAGCTAATCCCCGAGGGAATAGGCAGTCTGAAAACATCACAAAGTCAAAAGATTTTGTTTAATGTAGGGGCTTATAAGTCCTCTTATGAGCCTTAAAAGTAATTGTGACTCCACCGCTTCGGTACGTATTCTTGAGAAGAAGCGGAGCAAAAAACTCCTCAACACATTATTATTTTCATTGTTATCCACGATTTATCAGTATATTTTTGGACCTCTAAACGTTTGTGATAGCCGAACCAAGATGCTGTTGCACTTGTCCCAGAATGAATTCTGGCACCTGTGGGTTTCGTCACAATGTTTTCCTTCACCATCGAGCTAGTGATGAATATTTATGATTTGAAAAACCAGTAGATCTAAAATAATGTACACCGAGGCTATGTATAGAACGGCGCCCCTAGCTAAACACACAAGTTTCTCTTCTTAGAAAATAAGTTTTGGGGTTGGCACCAAATTAAAATCTTGCCAGGGGCGCACATAACCTGACATGACTCTGGTAACAGCCTACCCTATTCCATTGTAAGTATCGTATTATTTGGCCCGTGCAGGCCCCGGGTGATACGGTCTCTCGAAACAAAAAATGATGGCGTTCAAAGGGTTCGATTCGTGATTTTATTTTGTTTTACAAGTCAGTCAGACTTTGCGGGTTGGAGTGGAATGTAAATAAAGATAATAAGGACCCTTACCGAACTACACAGACCTTGTACTGCTGGTACTAAGCTTATATACATGTTTTGCGAACGCAGCATCACCTTCCGGGTCCATTGTGAATCTAAATCATCAGTCACAAAAAAATAATCAGAATTGGTCTAGCTGTTCAGGACCAGTTTAGTGACATACATGCTCAGAAGAAATATATAATACTAACGGGTGCCCAGCGGCGTTGCCCGCGCCGATGTAGTTTATTCCCGCTCCCATGAGAATCTCCGAAAATCCCATCTTAGTGCTCACTTACGTCTTTTAAGGAAGCTTTATGCAAAATTTCATGCTTCTGACCCCAGCGATCAGTCAGTCTGGTCAGTCAGTTTCTCTCACGCAATACTCTCGCTATAAAAATGGGATCCGCATGGACCAAGCCACTGGGGTGCACAGTGGCTTGGTTCTTTGTGGTTTAATAATATAGTTACTAAGTATATTATAGTAGGTGCCAGATGGTTATCTGTAGGTATATATAATTTATTGTTTATTAGCAGCTCCCAGTGGTTTCCTTGGGAATAGCTGAATAAACTATAGCCTATGTGTTATTTTGATGCATAATCTATATAACTGTAAAGTTTCATTAAAATCCGTTCAGTATTTTTTGCGTGAAAGTCCAACAAACATACTCACACACTTTCGCGTTGATATTATTAATAGGATTTTTATTATATGTGTTTACAGTTACACACACATACTGCAAAAAATAAGAAAAATAAGTATGTATGATATAATAATGTGTTGTTATCTTGCGCCTGAGGGGTTTCACTGTTTGAATCGTAAGCAACACGCAGCAATTTTAAGCACATTGTTTTACTCGGATAAAGAAGCGGATTTTCAGCTTTGACCCAGGAGACACGGAAGTAATAACAGAGCTCAGTCAACAAACCAAATATAAACATAATTCTGCCCCGTTTAATCTTTAGCGTTCCCTAGGCAATTCGGTTGCTTGACAAGCATTTACGCATAATAATAAAGTTTGATGTTTTTTGATGCAACGCCAAGCATGCTTTTCTTAGCACTGATGCGATAAGCTTTACAAGTACGGGCAAGCTTGTAATAGTTATTTATTAAGCTTGTAATATAAGTGCGGTAGACGAGTAGAAGAATGTAAATACAATGTTTTTCAACATATTTGCTAGAAAACATATAACGAAACGAAAATAAAATAAAAAAATAAAAATAAGACTGATAGTGAAACGAACTTTTCTGATATGAAAATGACGCCATGTGCGCGTGGTTAAAATAAGAACTTCGAGTACATCTGTCTTCTTTCCTAAAAGTGAGACAAACGTATATATGTAGCTTTATCCTGGTAATATTAATTTCTCTGATAAGCACGGCACCATACAACGGAAAGTGCTGTAAAATAGAGAATTAGGTACCTACCTATTTTACTGCACGTTTCTTTGTATGTTGCGTAATTTTTTACTTTCAAATAATATACTGGATGATTTTTTTTACCGTCTGGAAAAAAATATGACGTATAAGGTCTCTAGAGACGAAGTTATACACGAGATTAATTGTTAAATGTAGTCATGTTTAGTGCAATTTACAAAATCTAGATAACTACGCACAGTACTACGCGCAGCTGGCGGTTGTAGGTAGATTGCGCATAAATGGAAGCTACGGGCCTGTTTTTTTTAAAATACTATTTCAAATATCTCATTGAGTATTATTGACTACAATTGAGTAATGTATATTAGTTTAAGCAAGAAAAAAATTTAGGTAACATTGCCAAATGAATCTATTACACTTACCTATCACACCACATTTTTTTCCAGACGGTAAAAAAAGTCACCCTGTGGTGGTGCAGGCTTCGTAAATTCATTTATTGAGTAAATGTGTTAAAAAGAAATATTTAAAATTTCTGCTAACGAGGTTAAACGGCAAATAACAATCATAAAATTTATTTTTTTCTGAAGCAGCTAAGAAAAAAACCTGCATTAAAAATACAACATAAATATTTTAAGGTAAATCTTGAAAACCTAAATAGAAAATAATTACCTCAAAATCTTTTTTGCTTAGGTTTACTTGCCAAGTTCGCAAAATGTACGTGCAATTTTTACCGAGTCAAAGTTAACAATCTGCTCACCCCATACTTGAACTGTGTTACTCATAACTACACTAAAGAGTCGTTTATCAAATTGTCCGTACGTTCGCACTGTGCCCGACAGGCAATCCTAATGATCGTCCTTTACAGCTCTAAAGTTACACTTTTAAAGGCAATTTTCGGCTATAAAAGTAATATTGAGTTTATTACTTAAACTAGCTGTTACCTGCGGGTTGCGACTCCATCCGTACGTTTTTCGGAGATAAAAAGTCCTTCCTCAAGGTGTAAACTGTTGTCCTACCAAATGTCATCAAGATCGGTCCAAACGTTTGGAAAGGTAACAAACAAGCCATTATTCGGCTCACTGCTGGGCGAAAGCATCCTCCAAGGAGCGCCAGCCATTCCGGTATCAGGCAGCCCGCATCCATCCACTGCCAGCCACCTTCTTTAGGTCGTCGGTCTATTGTGCCGCAGGGAGCCCTACACTTCGTTTGCCTAAACGCGGTCTCCACTCCAATACGTGTCGGCTCTAGCGGCCATCAGTCCGCCTGGAGACATGACCGGCCCACTTCCACTTCAGCCAACTGATTCTCTTCAGGGTCTTCTTGTTGTCTGTCAGAACATGCCAAACGTACCATGATATCCTTAATAACATAGAACTCTGAAGAGTTTAAACCGACTTCAACGAATAATACTAAAAAAATACAGTCGATTTGAGAACCTCTTCCTTTTTTTAAGTCGGTTAAAAAAAACCGTTAGCGATATTGAGTTATTCGTCCATTTGTTACGCTTAAGGCACATATAGTTTTCTCATGGATGCCATTGTCAGAACTGGACCAAATTAAATTGAACTACACGGGAAGCACCAGCTTACAAATAACAAAAGAATCATCCAAATCGGTTCACCCAGTCGAAAGTTCTGAGGTAACAAACATAAAAAAAACATACGCTACTAATTGAAAACCTTTCGTATCAAATAATATAATATATAATATAATCTCACGCCTTTTTTATCCCCGAGGGGGTAGGCAGAGGTATTCCATTACTGGATATACCCACATTTCACTAGCTATATTGGACCCCTAAACGTGATAGGTGGTGAGCCCATCGCCGGACCGGGTCTGTTTACATGTCTCAGAATTAATTCTGAGACCTGCGGGTTTCCTCACGATGTTTTCCTTCACCGTCGAGCTAGTGATAAATATGTACGTAAGTTTTCAAATCAAATAACTTGCTTTATTTTAGCTTATTTGGGAACATCGTGCAAAAGTGACACTTTATGCTATATAGGTACGTTATTTTACATCACTAGGTCTAAAACAATATTATTTGAAGAGGTCATGTTAGGAATCTTACCAATAATGTTTCAAGTTGCGACCAAACGCTCCTGCAGACGTATTCACAGAGACTCGATACCGTTTGCGCTCGATTCGAGTCGAATCTATCGACATCGGAAACGAATCTATCGAGATGGGCTGATGTTGGTATCGAAAACTAATGTCATAAGTGACACCAACTGTCATATTATGTGACATTAGTTTTCGATACCAACATCAGCCCATCTCGATAGATTCGTTTCCGATGTCGATAGATTCGACTCGAATCGAACGGAAACGGTATCGAGTCTCTGTGAATACGTCTGCTGAACTATAAAAGTGATAGGTGGTAAGTAGGAGTGTACGCCCTCCAAGCTTCCTGTGTGAGATACATTGCAACAGGACTATCAGCTTTTTAATAGAACAAATTACCCAAAAAGCCCTACCTTAATTGTCCCAATGGCTTAGTGAGACCGATAATTGTATGCATCAACCTTCGGGATCCATGATTCGAAAGGAACGTTAAATGAACAAACGCAATTTATAACGATTTAAGCCAATAAAGCCTTAAGGCCTGATTTACTAGTTCGTTATTAAGTCGATTTAGAAATGTATCATGGCTTTATATCCACATTAACATTTAAAAAATGAAACTCGTGGAAGTATTAAGTTGAAATATTTATCAAATATTTAGGTCTTCAACGGCTTGGATCTGTAAAAAAATCAAACTTCTAAGTCAACGCAATCAGAAGGTACGGGCGTTTATTTCGCACGGTGTAAGAAATTCCCACGGGAACAGGAAAAAAATGGATTCAACACGGGTTCAACTTTGATCGGAAATCTTTGAAAGGAAAAAAATCTATAACCATTTATTCAATAGCTTATACTAACTTTTTACTGTGTGCCACGACTATAATTTTACGGCCAAGAAAAATATCAGCAGGAAACTTGCATATTTTGACACAGCCAGATGTGCAAAATGGGGGAGACAAGGAAAATCACCCCATAACGTTGCCAAGAATATTACATAACATAATCATGTTATAATATGACATGTATTACGTAATACTAGTAGTATTACGTAAATTTTACGTTTGTAGACATACTCGTACAATATAATCTTCTGCTTCGTAGCACTTTTGCTACGAAACTCGTAGAGTTGCTACGACTTTTTTAGAAAAACGCTTTTGTAATTTTCTTTGGTCATGATCGATTAATGTTTCTTTAATATGACTTCAACAGATTGCTCTTCAGCCTCTTCGAAGTGTCGATACCACATGAGTAAAGTTTTCATAGTAAAATCAGTCTTTTTGGGTTCCGTACCCAAAGCCAAACCCAGCGGGTGCAAACGGGATCCTATTACTAAACTTCCAGACTGTCTGTCTGTCTGTCATTAGGCTGTATCTCATGAACCGATATAATAATAATTATCATCATCATTTTGTTTCGGACAATAAATGTATATCATGTTAAGTAGTAATGCAAAAATAAAATCGTATGAGCTAATGTTTGCAAATAGTTATATTAAATATTATTAAATTTTAGGGACCTTATTATGAAAGTCCATCCAAATATTTAGCAAGGGGGAGTCCCTTGTGCTACCTTGTACCTACCCCCAGGATGCACTTAGGGCTGTAGGTACCCGTAGGCACAGCGCAGCGCAGTTAAAATTGTGCGAGTTTTTTGCTCGATTTGTTTTTATTCTATGGGGGCACAGAACTCTTTGGATGCGAATTCGGCTCGCACTTGGCCGGTTTATATTTTCTGTCAAAACAGTAGTGTTTTGTTGATATTCAATTGCATATTTTTTTTCAATCATTACTTTGTAATCGTTTTACGAAATACATACATTTTACATACCGAATCACATTTTTACAGGTATCGTGAGGTAATCTTTTGAACTAATTAGGTTAGATGGTGTATAAATTCAGATTGTGAGTTATCGTAGTAACAATCACAATTTAATTACCAACCACCCTGGAAATTAAAACCCTTTTATCAAATGTTTGAAAGAACAAAAGGTGGCAATTTCCTGTCTCGGTGCGAAAGTGGGATTAAGGAGGGTTTAGGGATAAATTGTTTAACACAGGATATGGAACCTAGTAGAGTTTGAAATAAAGTGTACTTTTGTTTACATAACATTGTAGATCCTATTCTAATGCAATGTCTTTTCTTGAAGAAGTTTTTGGAGTGGTGTCTTTGACCGGGACAATTATTATCGTCCTTGGGTCCCTTAAAATTATGATATCTACGTGCAGTCTTACGAAAATTAATTACTTACTGGGTATATAGTCAGAGCATTAGTAGCTTTCTATTCTGTGGAATGTACCAAAAAGTTTTTCAAGAGCTTACGTACATATTTATCACTAGCTCGCTCGACGGTACGGAAAACATCGTGAAGAGACCCACAGGTCCCAGAATTAATTTTGAGGCATGTGTAATAGCATCCCGGCCCGGCGATGGGTTTCACCGCCTGTCACGTTAGGGGTCAAAAAATTTGTTGGGGAAAAGTGGGTACTTCGAGCAAAGGAATAACTCTGCCTACCTCCTCGGGGATAAAAGGCTCGTGCATATTTATTTTATTTCTACTATAGCATCATGGCGACATCAAATACTCAACCTCAACTAAACCCAAGTAAGGCATTATGTAATCAAAATTCAACCTTACTGTGTTTCTAGTAATTTCCTCGATAACTTTTTCCAGAGTAGGTACGCCATTTTGTGGCCCCAAAAGGATCATTTTTAAACAAATAAAATTTTAACGGAAAACATCAAAAGGCGAATTTCGGGAATATTTTAATTGGTAAATTTTTATTATTTCTTAATATTTTGTTAGCGATACAAAGAATACAAAGCTAATACAATTAAGGTATCACTAATTATTAAAAAAACCTTATAAAAGATTATTGTGTGGACCCGTAAGGATAAATTTTGAATAAATAAAAACGTTTGGATCGGAAAACCTTAAAATGAGAATTTCGGGAATATTTTAATCGGTCAAGTTTTGTTATTCATTTATATTTCATTAGCAGTGCCCCCCGGTTTCACCCGCGTAGTTCCTTTTCCTGTGGGAATATCGGAATAAAAAGTATCCTATGTCCGTCCGCCAAATCGGTTCAGCCGTTCTTGAGTTATAAATATTGTAACTAACACGACTTTCTTTTATATAAATGACTAGCGACCCGCCCCGGCTTCGCACGGATGCAATGCTGAATTTTCTTTGCTATAAACCTTGCGGAGCCTTAGACCTTTCCACGAATGCAAAACCATGGAAATCGGTTCGTCAGTTCTGGAGTTAAATCGTCAGGAAGGAAAACCCGACTTATTTTTATATAGTAGATTAGCGATACATAGAATACAAGGCTATTACCATTAAGGTATCACTACTTATTTAAAAAACGTTATAAAGGGTTTCTACGAATAACGATAACAAAGGATTTAGTTGTTCCAAATTAATTTTGTTACGATGTTTGTTTTCTAAAATCATAATTTATGTATGTACATTCACAAACAGCGGCGTGGATCTCGCTTTTTCCTAAAACCTTAAATAACAAACAACAAAATAAACTAAATAGAAACAGTGTTTTAATAAAGTTATTTGTGAAATGGATCGGTGAACAATTATGTAGAAATGTGCGATGTAAATATACTTACAGGTGATCTCGCAAACGCTATCGAAAACGAAGATAAGTTATTCTGGTGATTCTTGACACAATAGCACAAAAAATTAAAAAATATATATTCTTTTTATTAAAAAAATCCGATGAAAAACATGTGTGTAATATATTAACATTGTGGACGCCGTTCACAGTTATTGATTTCCAAACTAGAAAACTGTTTTAATTTGCTCTCTCGCTGCGGAAGCGTTTCCCTAACATCCTGTATAATAGGCTATGGTATACCAAATCCTATTCAAGGGCGGTTAGGGGGGGAGTTGGGGGGCTAACCCCTCTCCGGTGAGAAAAGGTCGACCACTGACTATTACTCTAATTCAATTGATAAATTCCATTAAGTAAATACTTGCTATAACGGTAAACACATACACAAACGAAAGGCATAATTATTACGGCTGTATTCTTATTTTATTTATTTAGATTTTTATTGTAAACAAATTAGAGCTTGTTCTACCTTTTCTTCAACTATGTGACTCAATGTCTGTATATAAAATTACAGGTCGTGTTTGTTAGACATAGAATTCTCACACTCCCTCATACGAGATAAGTCTATAAAAGTCAATAATGCTGAGTGTAGTTTTCCTTTACATCGATAAAAATAGGTATTCAAATTAAGTGATTGTACAGTCAAGAGCACGCTAAGCTTGACACTTTGGACTTTGACCCGGCCCTGTATTCTATGGCGCGCAGTACAAATCAGAGCTCAGCTTAAACTGGTAGTGTCAAGCTTGACTTGCTCTTGACTGTACGACTGCCTCTCTAATGATCCAACACAAACAAAATGATCCAACAGAAATAAAATTATCCAAGAGAAACAAAATGTACTAAAACGAAATGTAAAAGAAACCAAAAAGAAACCTGTACAAAAACGAAATGAACAAAAATATAAACTAAACATTGGAGGATGCCTTTGTGTCAAAGGACACGCCTATAAGGGAAACTGATATAACAAAGGATAAAAACGCCGTTTAATAATTTAAACTGATTGTTCTCGACGGTAGGAGAAACATACTTTTTGTTTTTTAAATGTGGAAACTTGTCATTAGAATATGTTTAACCATAGTGTTTAATTAACCTATAATAATAATAATAATAAATCTTTATTTCAGGCAATATTTATATTAATAGGTCTGAAATAATGTAAACAGAGGTCCATATTATATATACCTTACAACTGACATACATATAAAATATCTAACTAAACTATTTTACACGTACCTAATGTCGGCAACGTGCGAGCGCTGTCGGCAGGTAGTTGACCCCGGAATTTCCGAAATACAACTCCGTGTGGCCAGAAGTCCTCCTTCATGAATTCCTATAATTACTGTTTTTGCTGTAAGTTTTTCAAAAAGTAAATAAATAAATAAAACAATGAGAATAAAATAAAAACTGTAATACTTACATAATATTTGTAATTTTGTAATAGGTACTATTATTGTTATTATAATCTCACGCCTTATATCCCTGAGGGGGTAGGCAGAGGTATTCTATTGCTGGATATACCCACTTCACGAGATATTCTTTGGACCCCTAAGTGTGATAGGTGGTGCGCCAATCGCCGGACCGGGTCTGTTACACATGTCTCAGAATTAATTCTGGGACCTGCGGGTTTCCTCACGATGTTTTCCTTCGCCGTCGAGATAGTGATATATATGTACGTAAGTTTTGAAAAACTCATTGGTACATGCCAGCATTTGAACCCGAGCCTCACTGATTATCATCATGTGAAGCAGGCTCTTTAACCATAAGGCTATCTCTGCTGTAATAGGTACTATTAATAATTATTATAAGAAATTAAAGGATGTTATTTATAGTATTTTTTTTTTATATTTCGTTGCTATCTGCAATTGTGTGTCAGTGTTTTACACTGTAAGCAGATCATTTTTAAGCATATTTCTCATGTCAGATGGAACCTTTCAGCGGAAGGTGTCTCTTATTTATTGCCTTAGGACGTCAAGTTCTGAAATCTGGATCCTCTTCAGCCTTTTCACGTTCTTAGTTTTGTCTGTTAGGTCAGCTACTACCAATGTTGTTGGTATGGTGAGTTAGTCTACTTTGGAGCGTTTAGACGCTTGTACAATTTCCGCTTTGACTGTTGCCATTTCCAAATAATCATGGATTTGTTGTGTCTTAATCTTAATAGACCAGGGAGCATTGGTGATTGTTCGAAGTACATTATTCTGAAAGCGTTGCAAGATCTCTATGTTAGAGTTACAGGCTGTACCCCACAGCTCAAGACCATATTATGTCCGGACAGGTTTGAGCACGGTTTTGTAGACAAGCACTTTATTATTTACTGATCATTTAGATTGTCTTCCCATCAACCACATAAGAGTTCGAACGCGTGCGTTTAATTTATAGTAATATATACCTACGTTAATAATACATTTTGTGATTTCCGTATTGGCTAATAAAGACTTGAAATTTAAAAAAGTTGAGCTAGAGTGCACGCCGCGGAGCCCTGGTCGCCCCTCCCTATTCCGTCATGTCTTATTCTTTGTATCAAAGTAGTTCAATAAATCTGTTGCTGTTACAAACTGCACAAAGTTCCCGATGCAGTGAATTGCATTCTGAATTGAGCCGTGAATTTTGTAGAAATACCGTTAAATTCGCGAGTCAGTTCAGATTCAGTGATCAGAAACTCGACGCTCAAAGACTCGAGGTTGACTCGCGAACAGGATTCAACGTTGCCTTTTTCTTGACTGGAGAATTTAGTGAACGAAAATATTCGAAAAGTTTCTTGAAGGTAGGTACATTGGTTGTACAAAGCTTTATTAACCGTAGTCGAGAAATTCTTGCAATGGTCGAACGGAGGCGAATAGATGGGGGAATAAAGAGCCCGAACTATCGATTGGGACGTGTCTGTTTACGATGTGCTAGATTTTGAGGACAAGTCACTTGCCTCTTGCCAATACTAACGTGACATCTCCTAGAATATGCTGTTGTTACTAACTAACCCACTCCTACCTGCAGAAGAACGGTGTGTAAGCGCCAATCAATACGAAAAAGCCGAAATACTTCTCACTCACCGATCAATTACGAAATATCAGAAAGTATAAATGTAGTAAAATTGAAATTTGGCAGGTATATTCATTATAAAAGATGGTATCCGCTAACTAAGAAAGGCTTTTGCGGAATTCCAACGGGAATGGAAAATTGAATACTCGCCGGCAACACTACTGGGCGCGGGACTAGTATCACACACATTTATTAGTTACTTTTTATACGACACCCACGACCAGAATTAGCTTCGTACCTACCTAGTAATCACGACTCTTTAAATGTTAACTGTCGCTATACAGTTTATCTAAATGTATTCTTAACAAGGCGAGTGCCCATTGGTTTAAATGGCTAACCATTCTCACTCCAATAATAATCACTTTTAGCTCCAAGATCGAACGGAGCGAATCGACGTCTTTTTAGGATTGCAGCAAACTTTCTCTGCAGTTCTCTAAACTTGAATTGGAACATTTTATAAAGTTCAAGTTGTTTTGCAGCTGCAAAAGTAACTTTGTCTCGCTTATCTTTGACGTACATTTGCTATCTTAATTAAGGTTATAAAGGGAATAAAGGTGGATTCGTGTTTCTTTCTGTTCTTCGAAAAAAGTTTGCTGAGCTGTTGAAAAAGATTTTATCTGGAGATTTCATTTCTGTTTCAAGAACGTGCAGATTAATTAGATTGACCAAAGTTACCTGTACAATTAATGTGCTACAACTGATAGGCTACGCGAGCTAGACCAAAATATTTTTGGTCAAGAATGTAGTAAGTTAGCAATGATAGCCTTACCTAGGTTGAGGAGCCATCTTCTCAAGATGAAAATCAGTGAGGCTCGGGTTCGAATCCTGGCATGTACCAATGAGTTTTTCAAAAACATATTTTTCACTAGTTCGATGGTGATGGAAAACATCGTGAGGAATTCATCAGAATTAATTCTGAGGCATGTGTAAAAAAAAGACCCGGTTCGGTGATGGGCTCACCACCTATCACGTTTACTGGTCCAGAGAATATCTGATGAAAAGTGGGTATATCCAGAAATGGAATACCTCTGCCTACCTCCGGGATATAAGGCGCAAGATTATTATTATTTTATTTTTTTTTAAAAGCCTGAGGGGGTAGGTATTCCGTCCAACCCCCCCCCCCCCCAACGTAAGAGGTGTGACCCGGGTGCTGTTACACACACGTCGGCAGCCATAAATAGGTAACTGGCAAGGTTGTTAGTATTAATTAATAAAGGTTCACCAGAAACTGTAAAGTAAGTACCAACAGTATTGTGTAATAAGGCGCTATTGTTTCGTCGTCTCGTTACAGACTTACACCCGCCTTAATTGAATACTCGAGCGAGGCCTCTAATTACTAGTTTCAGCCAGAAGCTCTCAAAGTTTGGAATTATACCCTTTTGTATCGCTTTGTTGTTCAAAGTCAAGGTCAAAGTCAAAAGTTTTTATTCAATGTAGGGACTTATAAGTCCTCTTATCGAAAGTCATTGCGACTCCACCGCTTCGGTATGTATAGTTGGGGAGAAGAAGCGGGGCAAGAAACTCCTCAACACATTTTTCTTTTAAACAATCAATACAATACAAAGTACAAGTTACATGGTTTTAATGCTTTGCTGAGCTGGAGAAAATTTACACCAAACATCATTGTCATTCAAATATTCATCTAACTTATAATATGCCATTTTACATAAAACCATTTTAAGTTCAGTTGAATAGTCCTGTTGGAAGTGAAGTCACCTCTCTTTCGTGGGGCTTCGATTCCAGTGCGGGGCAACAACATGCTAACATTGCTAAGATTGTTGAAAGTCGGTCATTTTGCTTACATGTCTATTGCGTTTGGAATTAAGTCAGATACCTACGCAAAATAACAGATTCAGAACGTTGGAAAACTTCCACTTTGCTGATATGACTATTCAGCGCTACGCATCAGCCAAAAGTTTGGGGCTCACTATTCGTCTGGGGTTTCGATATCTTTTATATATTGTGAAGTATAGGTACTTACCTAGCCCAATAATTGGATTGCCTGTTAAACTTTTCCACAATAATTGATTCTTGAAAATACTTCTGTAAGAATAATAAATAACAATAAAAATACATTTATGCACAATATTTAACTTAATATTTATTGTTGCGATGCGCAAATTAGCAAAATTGTTTTTTGCTATAAAAACCGTACTATTATTGCTCTTTATTTAAAAAAAATGTTTAGACAAAACTAAACTACGAATGTAACATATTTTTTTAATATTTATATCCTAAAATTGGGGTGTATGAGGATTTTATTCTGTGCAGAGTTGTAGAAGAATGAACTATTATACAAATAATTCTTAAATGACGTAAATGAGGGATGAAAAGGGATTTTTGGATATTGCTACAGAAACGGGAATAAACATCATCTCACCGCTCTAGTCAATTGATACGAATTCGCGGGCGCGAATCTCGAATTTGCACGAAAAACTGAATATAATTATCGCGAGAGTAGCCTAAAAGTCACTTAAAAGTTACATAAAATACAGCTGCTCTCGGCACGACACCATATGGGATATGGGGAACCAACTCCCTAACGTTTCACTCCAATGTGGGACGACCATAATTTACCCGACAGTAAGGTACAAAGTTTGGGACACCTGCGACGGTGGCTTATGAAGGACCCTCATTACCGAGAGTCGTTGTTTTTAGGTACGCTTGTTCATAAAATGTAGCTGGGAAAACAGTTTGTTTTATCATACTTTTAATAGGTAGCTTGACGTAATACAAATGCTTAGAGCTTGTATGTTGCAATTAGTTTATTGTTTCGTACTTTATAATAGTCTACTTTAATTTATAAAAACTCCAAGTCATAATCGCACACGAAGAATTCCGTTCCACCGTACAGTATGTCAAAATCAAAGAGATTAAAATATAATATGGCATGGAGGGGAGGGGCATTGGGAATATTTTCATACAAAACTTTGAAGCTCAAGCGTCATGTCAGTTAGTAAGAACGCGAGCTGTCATTCGGTGGAAATCGTACTAGATTTATTCCACTTGGAATAACTTTTCGGCTTCAAATTTTCCTCGCTTTGTGCCCCCTCTATGCCCTTGTCAAAACATGTACATATAAATAAACAAAACACATTTCTCATACATGTTAACGTTACTCTCGGAGTATTACACGACCTGTGAAAATTTCAAGTGTCTACTTATTACGGTTCAAAAGATATAGTCCTGTGACAGACGGACTGACAGACAGAGGATCCTTAGAGGTAATGGGTAGGGTTTACGTGCGGAACACATTATGTTATATGGTCACTTTGTTGTCCGTCTTTCTACTTGTGTGGGAATGATCCCCGAGGGGGTTAGGCAGATATATTCCATTTTTGGATATACCCACTTTTGCCGAGATTTTGGACCATACGGGTCCAAAATCCGTATCGTCCCGTATAAAAGTGATAGGTGGTGAGCCTATCGCCGGACCGGATCTTTTACACTGTCTCAGAATTAATTCTGGGACCTGCGGGTTTCCTCACGATGTTTTCCTTCAACGGCGAGCAAGTGATAAAAATATGTTCGTAAGTTTTAAAAATGTCATTGGAACATGCCAGGATTCGAACCCGAGCCTCACTGATTATCAATATGTGAAGCAGCTCTTTGACCGTAAGGCCATCACTGGACTTATTTTTCTTTTCAGATACGGCTATAGGACATCAAGTTGAAATTAATATCTAACACTCAGGAGTCTTATATTGCTGTAAAAAATCGTACAGGTCAATGCAATAAAAAGATACGACCTTTGCGTATTTTTATACTATCTTATAGACATCAAACCTACAGGATCCTAGGTGACCTAGAAACTTGAAAGGTGGGGTGATGATTTCTAAGTCTATTTTATTTATTTGGGTGGAAACTTTCATCTAAGAGACTTACAAAACTTAGATTGTACCAAGCCTAAATCAATACCGCGACGATTAACACGAGTTGAGAATAGAGTATAATAAATTTATTGAGAGCAAAAAGCAAAAAAAAAAGCGTGGTTGCTTACATTTCTGCCCATACGCACAATCACGGATTTAAATAAAATAAATAATCTCACGCCTTTTATCCCCGAGGGGGTAGGCATAGGTATTCCATTTCTTGAAAACCTCATTGGTACATGCCAGGGTTTGAAACCGACCCTCACGAATGAGAAGCGGGCTCTTTAATCATAGGGCTATCACTGCTCGTATACTACGGCCGTTTTAACTTGGCTTCTCTGAACATAGGCTTCGCCTGCGCAAACCCCCTCCTACCGCCAAATGGTCGCTAAAAAATGTTACTGCGCAGCCATTTGCGCAACTTCAGAGTGGTCAAGTTATAACGGCCGGGGTGTAAGTAGGTACCTAAGTTAAATAATAGTGGATCCTACTCTGTATATACATTTCTATAAATATATATATATATATATATATAATCTCACGCCTTTTTATCCCCGAGGGGGTAGGCAGAGGTATTCCATTACTGGATATACCCACATTTCACGAGATATATTGGACCCCTAAACGTGATAGGTGGTGAGCCTATCGCCGGACCGGGTCTGTTTACACATGTCTCAGAATTAATTCTGAGACCTGCGGGTTTCCTCACGATGTTTTCCTTCACCGTCGAGCTAGTGATAAATATGTACGTAAGTTTTTGAAAAACTCATTGGTACATGCCAGGATTTGAACCCGAGCCTCACTGATTTTCGGCCGGCTCTTAAACCGTCCGGGCTATCACTGCTCTTTTCTATAAATCTATGTAAATAAAAACAGCACAACCCATTTCAATGAAATTTTGTGAATGCGGTTGGTTCCAGCTTGAAAGATGAACGGATGGATGGATGGATGGATGGACTGGTAGCACTTTTGTCTGTAGCAGGCGGCCAATTTCACTAAATGTCAACGGGTACAGTTGGATAACAATGGCATATCAACGGTCAGTCAATGGTGTTATTTTGGCACTTTTCAGAGCAAATAACACCATCGACTGACCATTGATATGTCATTGTCATCTAACTGTACCCGTTGACATTTAGTGGAATCCTTTGCCTGGGCGTATATCAAACAAAGTCACTATCCGAGTCTTCATTCAAAAAGCTGTCATAATGTAACAGTATGAGGTCATATTTCCAGATACAGCCACCAGAGAATTTCACGTGCTCGCAGGTACCTACAATTTAAATTTTGCAACGAAGACTATAAATGTGGAAATAAAGTGACTAAAAATATTCAGCTGGCGTCTTATCTCATGCAATTTACTGTGAACGCGAGACAGCTCGGTAAATATGAAGCAGGTTTATTACCTTCGTTTTACCCGACGCTAAAGAAGGAGGTAGTGTTTTTACTTTTTTAGGATGTACTATGCCGGTCAAGCAGCGTTTACCCTGCGGGACAATACACGTAATCTATTATCTCGCAGAATTGTTACCAAACCGGTTATATCATGAATCATCGAGAGGGCATGTACAGTCAAGAGCACATGAAGCTTTACACTGGTAGTGCGAGTATGACCTCTAAGGCGATTGTAATAAGAACGTGACAAAGTCCAATGTGTCAAGCTCCACGTGCTCTTGATTGTAGCAATAGTTTTTTTAAATGTCAAATCTATCAGTAGCTTGAAGGTGAAGGGAAATATTGTAAGGTTTTACAGCACAAAACGGAAAAATTACGAAAATCGTGAATTTGTAGTCTGCCATTACAAACAAAACTTTTTTCAGTGTTAATAAATAAAAAAATATAAATAAAAATGATTTATTTTCAGATTACATTAAGATCCATAAATTGTTAATAATTATTTTCATAAAATAAGGCAGAAACGTGGCTACTTATCTTTAGAAAAATCTTCATACAAATTTGTACGAAATCATAACGAGTAAGTCATGAATACATTGCGAGTAATGGTTTCTTTTTTACCACTTTCCCTGAAAATGGAAATCTGTAGTCACTTCCAAAATATCGGTACGTTTAACATCGTAAAGTATCTAGATAACACTGATCGGGGTGGCTTAACAGCTTATGTTTCAACGGAAACACGTTCCAAGACATAACAATCACATGCTTGAGTAAACAGGCAATCTCCTTAATCTTAAATCTATATACGTAAAACCGAAATTCCACTTACTGACTCATCGGGAAATCTCTGAAACTATTAGACTAAAAATCTTTAAATTTGGCACATAGGATTTTGTATTTGGTACGTGGGATTCCGTATTTCGCACGTAGGATTCTGTTCTGTTGGAGTGACCCACGCAAGTCCCGTTCCCGTAGGAATACAGGGATAAAATATAGCCAATGTTACTTCTAGAAAAGTAAGATTTCCATTGGTGAAACAATTTTTAAAATCGGTCCATTAGTTTCGATTTATTCTTTACAAAGATACAAAAATACTAATATTTCCTCTTTATAATATTATTGTATAATTGTAGATGTAGTTCAGATATATCACTAGCTCGACGGTGAAGGAAATCGTCGTGAGCAAACCCACAGACCCCAGAATTGGTTTTGGGGCTCACCATTTTTTTTTAATTGTGGGACACAATTTACACACGATAAATATACTTGTAACACCCCGAATCACATTAAAACAGTAAACGTAATTACTCCAATGTATCGCAGATTCCGCGCAAAGGAATGCTGTTGGAATGCAGCCGATACGTGTACTTATGAATCATTACGCAGACACTAGGTGGCGCTGTACCGAACTCTGAATCGCGCTATCAAGAGTCGCCGCGGAAACATGACGTTCGTCGATACATCTTGTTTTAGTTAATTTAATACTCGAAGTCAATTCGTTTACGACAAGGCTTGCATTTGGTGATCGCGTCCTATTTGGAACGACCTACTGAGACCTGCCTACGTAGTAAACCGACTATATAGTCCGACTTGCATCCGCGGTTCGCGTCCTACTTGGAACGGGCTCGTGGAACAAGTTCGGCCAATAAATATCTTTTTGTTTGCTCACTTTGTGAAGTTTGTAGCAGTTGTAAATAATATACGTCCTGATAACTGTTGTAAAAACGTATTTTCATTAAATAATACTACCAAGTATTACATACTTAAATAAATATTAAACGACCAGACACGGAGCCAACATACATGTTCACGCACACAAATGTTCAGCTCGAGCGGGGATCGAACCCTCGGGCTCAGAAGGCAGGGTCACTACCAACTGTTCCAACAGGCCCGTTAGTGGTCTGAAAATACACATATATATTTGTTTATTAATATAAAAACGAAAATTATAATTGTTTATTTCCCGACTGAGTTCAGAAATCAATTATATATGAACAAATTATTTTCCAAATTAGCCAAGACTTATGAGGTCTCAAAGGGCCCTTGATCACCAGTAACTTAGGAATCCAATTACCAGTAGAATAAATGTATATTATGTTTGTATTTATAAGGGAGTCGTAAGTTATAATTATTTATATACATTATTTATATAGTCATAATTATTTATATAGTCTACAGATACTTGGATTAATGTAAATAGCTACTAGCACTTACCCAGTGGCGTTGCTAACGTGAATTCCCCTGTATACCGTTCCCGTGGGAATCAAAAAATACTTTTATAAATAAATAACTACATACTGCCGTTCTACGATTTACGTTATTTCAATAAGTGACACCAATGTAGTAAAAAATGACACCGCCGTAGTGAAAAGTGAATTAAGCTGTTGAAGTTGTGCGGTGATGATCAGTCAGTCAGTAAGACAGATTATTTCTCTTCCTTTATGAATCTCTAGAAATCTACCAATAACTGTATTTAACGTTATGTAGGCTAGTACTTGGATAGCTCTTATCAAGAAAAGGTTACTCAAAATTCCCACGAGAACGCCTCTAGCAGCTACTAGATCGATTATGAATAAATATTTATTCATCTTCTTGAGTCAATATCGTTTATAACCTACATTGATAACACTGCAACTTCAAACAGATATCAGAGGTAATTTATTAAACCGTTTGAACCACTGCTAGGATAAAATTGGTTGCAGGTTCTTTAAATATTCATACGTTAATAAAACGTAAGCGCTCCTCCACAGAATATTCCTCTCCATATTATTACTCAAAATTTCGCCACAACGTGAGTTTATCATGAAAATAGTGATGTGCTGCGAGCCCGAATCTACGCAATGTAATAGGATTTAAACTTTAGCGGCATTATTAAAAAATGTAGTTTAAAGTAATTTTTTTTTTTATAAAAAAAAAACCTTTGAAATCAGGAACTATTTTTATTTAAAGGAATTATTAAAAACATTTGTTTTTAGAATACAGTAGTTTTTTATGAGTGTTTAGTAGGTATGCCTATTTACTAATGTGCACATAAATAGTGCCTATTTTTATTTTAAAACTTTTGTATACTAAAAACCTGTTGACGTATTGTTTCGTTTGTCAAATAACATAACCACTCTAAAGAGTAAAAAACCGCCTTCAATCTTTAACTTATATGCTTTTCTCATGGATGCCGTTGTCAGAACTGGACGAAATTAAAATAGGACCAATCTGGAAGCACCAGCTTTCAAATAAAAAAAGAATCATCCAAATCGGTTCACCCAGTCAAAAGTTCTGAGGTAACAAACATAAAAAAAAACAGACGAATTGATAACCTCCTCCTTTTTGAAGTCGGTTAAAAAGTGACAGCATCTGTTATATTGGACACAGTTTAGACCATGTTGAATTAACCTCTTAGGTCAATTCTCAGAACACAAATAAATTTTTAATTGTTACGGTGCGCATCCGAACCGCGCGGTGCCCGACAAACTAAGCAGATATTTGGAATTATAACTATACTAGGCTTTGCACGAGTGCAAAGCTAACACTAAAACCTTCCTCTTGAATCACTCTATTAAAAAAACGGCATAAAAATCCGTTGCGTAGTTTTAAAGATTTAAGCGACTTTGTTTTATACTATGTAGTGATTAGAAGAAGACATATTTTCCCAGTTATATTTCCGAGTTCATATAAGCCTTTAGGGATCCAGTGAACATGCATCTTCTGGGCAAGCTCGTCCTATCGTAGGCCCCGTCTTTGCTCTCGGGCTATTTTAGGGTCAAGCAAGAGTAAGCCTATCAGCAATAAACAAAAAAAACTATAATAATTATGTCTTATAATAGATAAACCTATAACTAAGTATAGCATCTTTGTTTAAAATGAATATAATGTAAGATGTTAATGTAAGCTAGGGTAAAATTAATTCACGAAGTAAGTAGGTATCTCTCAATATTATTGTAACTACGTACCTATAACAGATAAGCAAATTTGTAATTCTGATTGAGATTCTGTAATGTATCTTGAACTAACATCTCCTTAAATGTAAAATACTTAAATCTATTTAACTAACTTTTATCGTAAGGATGATTTTAACACGCATTTAGTGCCTGTAACCATAACCTGGAACTGATACCATCGCATACCTACACAGTTCATCTAATGACAATGAATCATTTACAGTTCCATAAAAAAAAAAAAAAATCTCACGCCTTTTATCCCCGAGGGGGTAGGCAGAGGTATTCCATTATTGGATATACCCACATTTCACGAGATATATTGGACCCATAAACGTGATAGGTGGTGAGCCCATGAGTTATAGTTCCATCATAATCCAATATACATCAGTAACCTGTAAGAGCCCATTGCTAAAGGACTAAGGGAAGGTTCTCACACATGAGGAAGTATATTATGGGATATCTCCCACCAGAAAGCACCGCGGATTGGGAGATTGTGTTAGGCTAGTGGCCACCTAATTGTGAGAATTTTTCACTGATTGACCGCGCCCAACTTTGCTTACCAGTGTGATCGTTAGAAACACACTGGTACCGCCAGGGCTACGAGCGCCCTATAACATATTTAGTGTGCTATCCCGAGTGTGTGAAGAAGAAATTATTAATTCATAACCTTATAGGATTCTAAAACACAATATCTAATTTATGTAGCACATCCCTAAAGAAAATTTCTACAAGCCCGGAGTGGTTCCACTTTCCTTGTTTTTTCTCGGTTAGTCGTTATGACGAGGCTAAGGCAATTTAGTCCTCGACGACTTCAGCCAATTAATTTAAACGACGACTTTTTTATGAAGATTGAATTTTAATTAAACGAAGTACACTTCAGATTCGAAGTGTTGTTTTCAATGTGATAGCTATCAAACTGAAGCACTTTAGTTTATGAACGAGTGACCAGACACAACCAACACAGATTCGATGCAAGCGGGGTCATAAAATGTTTGACAATGCATACTGTGAGTGAAACTAGGAACTGATTTCTTGCTTGGCTCGTTGACACAGAAAAAAAATATTTAAAAAAAAAGTTAAATGACATATTTAGCGTAGGGACCCTCGGTACTTCAGTCCGACTTGTATTTGTGGAGTTTGCCATAAAAGAAAAATAATGGTTTTGGAATTCCAAAACCATTTCGACAAATTACACTTCTAAGCTTTTGTTTTTTTATTTACAATTCAAACATAATAATAATAATAAATCGTGGGACACAATTTACACCCAGTTATTCAGTCCCAAACTAGGCAGAGCCTGTACTAACATATTATGAGATGATGCTTATTTTTATTAAATCTATGTTACCATAACACTTACCTCTTAAATGACCTCACTACTCGGCCTGATTATTGCGGCACTGGGAAGTTGAAGTGTCTAATGTCTCTTTTGGTTCGTCATCAACCCGTAACAGCCCACTGCTGGGATAAGGGTTTCCTCGTTTACATACTCCTCTTTTACTTACATTCAGCGATTTTCGTATTAAATAAAAAAACTGCTTACACCTTTTATATCAGGGGGTAAGCAGAGACATTCCATTTTTGGAAATATCCAATTTGATTGAACCAATACTGGTTACAATAAAATACAATACAATATTGAAAAAAATGTTTACTGGAGCCCCTAGACGTGACAAGGGTCTCATATTTAATAATAATATAATTACTGCTTCCAAAACACAAGTATTAAAGTAATTGCCTAAACTATTTTCAGCTTTAATATATTAATAGAAATAACTTTACATTCTCATAAAATACACAATACTTTGGTAAAAGGAATTCCTGTTTGCGAAAAGCCACAATGATCGCTGTGTCCTCGTCCTAATTAGGTGAAGCCGGTCGCCGGCAAGGGTTTCCAGAGGATTAATTACCTTCAGTACATGTCATTTGTCTTTGAGACGGACAATATGAAATCCTGTATTGGAAGTATCACGTATAAACATCGTGGCCGAACAAAACTTGATCACATTGTCTAATAAAATAACAAATTTTCCAGTTTCTGTTAAAACAAGGCTTCCTCCTTTTATGATTAAAATTATGTTTTTTTTTTTTTTTAGTGAAAATTGAATAGATATATTATTCCTAATTTTTTATATTATTCCTCATTTCATCCTGGAACCTGCGGGTTTCCTATTACGTAGGTACGTACGATGTTTTCCTTCACCGTGAAGATACATATTATCTACCTACGTAAGTTTTGAAAATATAGTAAGTAAGTAAGTAAGTAACCACTCTTTATTGAACACCAATAAAAAAAAATATGCAACAAGTGATACAAAAAAGTACAATGGGCGGTCTTATCGCTTTAAGCGATTTCTTCCAGACAACCTTAGGATGTAACTGAGATAAACAGATGAAGATAAATATAACTACGATGAAAAGTCCTATCTGCCAATCCCCTCGCTAAATAACGTGAGAGTATATTATTAATACTGCTGATAATTAATAAATAGTTATGTTGTTGCAGGTCATCCCAGCGATGTTCCACACAGCCAGCATCTGGCTAACCCTGGCGCTGGCTGTCCAGAGGTACATCTACGTCTGCCACGCGCCCGTTGCCAGGACCTGGTAATTATACTTTTTTTCACGCTTCTTAGGTTACTGATGATAACGTAGATCTCTAAAGAGTAAAAAACCGACTTGAACGAATTATACTAAAAAAACACAATCGAATTGCGAAGAGGTTCTAAGATGTTCCTTTTTTGAAGTCGGTTAAAAAAAGAATCATCAAAATCGGTTGGCGTGATATTGAGTTATTCGTCCATTTGTCGCGCACATACGTAATGCAAATTTAAGACTTGTATGGTTTTCTCATCGATGTTATAGTCAGATCTGGACTAAATTAAAATGAGACAACACGGGATGCTTTCAAATAGTCATTCACATAAAAAAAAACATAAGTATGTGTTAAATTGAGAACCTCCTCCTTTTTTAAGTCGGTTGAAAAGGCGGTATTTCCCAAAAGGAAATACCTCTGCCAACCCCCGTGCGATAAGGCAAAAGCGTACTTTTTATTTACTTTTAGTAGAATTGAAGTTATTGCACCAATTAACAATAGTCTCGATATTATTAACTGATTCAATAAATTCAATTACATATTCACAGATGAACTGGATAACTTGAGTTATTCTAGGTGACCTCTTAATCCAGTGTTTCCCAACGAAATAACAGATTGTCTCCTACTTTTATTGTTACCTCGTAATAGTGCAGAAGACTTCCAAAAATATGGATTAGTGTATTTTAAAACGCCGTCAGTCTATCATACTTTTAAAGGGCGTGTTGTTAGTAGTACCGTAATATATAGCAAATTGAAATTTTCACAATCCAGATCATTCTATTATATGAAAACAATCTTAAACTGGTAGAATAGTATTTTACACACAGGGAAGTAAAATAAGAAATGTCTCAGATCACGTGTAATCGTCGACCGAACCCTAGCCGAGGTCTACCAACATGTGATCTGAGGCTTTCTTATTTAATTCCCGAGGCATGTATACTTTTTTTCTGCATGGCGGAGGCGGAAACTGGCAACTTCGCTCAACGCAGCGGGCCGAAAGTTGCCGCTTTCCGCCCCGAGAGATGAAAAAACTATTTTTTCTTAAAGCTTACTATCCGTTCCCCCCCTCCCCACCTACGTCATGACACATAGAGTAGCTTCTATTAATGAAATAATTTCCAGAATCGGACCAGTAGTCACTTCCTACCAAAGAGATTAAAATATAATAGGGGCATAGAGGGGACAAAGCGAGGAAAATTTGAAGCTGAAAAGTTATTCCAAGTGGAATAATTCTAGTACAATTTCGACCGACTGACAGCTCGCGTTCATACCAGCTGACATGACGCTTGAGCTTCAAAGTTTTGTTTGAAAATATCCCCTATGTCCTATTTATATTTTAATTTCTTTGCTTCCTACAAACATACACTCAGACAATAAAGTTGACTGACTAAGTATAACGACTTTTTACGATTCGGGTCTTCCGAACGCAAACAAAAGTCACACACACCCGAATCGAAAAACGAATTTGGAAATCAACTCAGGAAAACCAGGGTATGTGAAGGTCTTCAGACCCCTTTTGCACATACCAAATTCAAAAGTTACATTAGTTGCATTTATGTGTCTGTCCATTATATACCTACTGAGTTTATCAAACATTTAAAATTTATCTACTTTATTTATTTATTTATTTTATTTATTCGGAGAAAAAACAGTACATACTGTATGTAAATTCTTATAGAATAATATTTTTCACTTTACTATGCCCATGGACATTTCCCGCTAAGATGCAACAAAGACAAACTTAAAGTAATCAGTTAGAATTTGAAAAGATAGAAATGCAAAGTTCGCGCTAATATTCACCCACCAACCTATAATCATAAGACAGCAATAATTAAGCAAAAATTGCATAAAAAAGGTTATAATTACAGACTACTTATTTATATAAAACCTACAATCTACATGCATGGGATTAACCAACTCGACGCTCTGTCAGGCTAATTAATCTTAATCATGAATATATATATAGCGGTGATAGCCTTAGGGTTAAAGAGCCTGCTTCACATGATAATCAGTGAGGCTCGGGTTCGAATCCTGGCATGTGCCAATGAGTTTTTCAAAACTTACGTACATATTTATCACTAGCTCGACGGTGAAGGAAAACATCGTGAGGAAACCCGCAGGTTTCATAATTAATTCTGAGGCCAGTCCCGGTCCGGCGATAGGCTCACCACCTATCACGTTTAGGGGTTGAATATTCTTGTGAGAAGTGGGTATATCCAGGAATGGAATACCTCTGCCTACCCCCTCGGAGATAAAAGGCGTGAGATTACTTATTACTTATGAATAAATAGTACCTAAATCATAGTTACTAGTAAGAAACGACGTTCAGAGCTGCCTTTGAGTTTGTTGCTAGTTCTTCTCGGGTACTGCATTTCGAACCACCAACTCGTCGATGAAGATAGGCGGCTCTTTACATTCAGCCAATCTCCATGGACGAGTTTAGAGTCCCTTGTTATTGGAGTATCGACGTTTCTTTTTTTACACATACATACATAATCTCACGCCTTTTATCAGGTAAACAGAGGTATTCCATTACTGGATATACCCACATTTCACGAGATATATTGGACCCCTAAACGTGATAGGTGGTGAGCCCATCGCCGGTCCGGGTCGATTTACACATGTCTCAGAATTAATTCTGAGACCTGCGTCTTTCCTCACGATGTTTTCCTTCACCGTCGAGCTAGTGATAAATATGTACGTAAGATTCGAACCCGAGCCAGAGCCGAGACAGACTGTCAGATGCTTGAACGCAAATAACTACTAATGAATCACAAAATGGTTAAACAACAATAATACGATGTACGCTGTTTGTTGTTTTAACAACATGTTGTTTTAACCGACTGAGTGGTTTTAAATTGGGTGGGTTGGAAACTGAAACACAAATATATTTCCGTACTATACTAGGCAGTGATTGCTTTGTTGAAAGTAAGCTTGTCTGTCCAGTATGAGGCCGGGTTCGAATCTGGGCCAGAGCATGTGTTAATCAGTTTTTACAAAGTTACATAATTATCACTAGTTTGACTGTGAAGGACAACATCATGAGCAAACCCGCATATTATATGCCCAAAAAGTGGTTCTGTCTGAGACAAACGCTAAACTTAGGTTCAGATTTCATGTTTTAGTAATTACTAGCAACCCGCCCCGGCTTTGCACGGGTGCAATGCTAACACTAAAACCTTCCTCTTGAATCACTCTATCTATTAAAAAAAACACATCAAAATCCGTTGCGTATTTTTAAAGATTTAAGCATACATAGGGACAGAGGAAGCGAATTTGTTTTATACTATGTAGTGATTAAATACAATCGCACTATAGGAGGGCGTCTGTCTCTGGTCTTCCCGGAAGTACCCACTTTTCACCAGAAAAATCCACCCATTTCTCGAACCCTTACTTGGCTGGTAAGCCCATCACCGGACCGAGATGCCGTCTGGGTTTTCACGAAGTTTTCATTCACCATCGAGCTGGTGATGAAGTTAAGAATCCTACCAATATTATAAACGCGAAAGTTTGTATAGATGGATGTATGTATGTTTGTTCCTCTTTCATGCAAAAACTACTAAACGGATTTTGATGACACCTTCCAATTATGCATCAGAATAACACATAGGCTATATTTTATCCCCGTATTGCCACGGTAACGGGAACTACGCGGGTAAAACCGCGGGGCTCTGTTAGTTGTTTATAGAATGGAGAAACGACAAGGACGTATATCAAGTGTTACAGTAATTACTGAGAAATTCCTACGGACCCTCTAATTTCAGTAGTACAAATGTTGACTAATTGAACCCTACAAGAAGCTAGTTGGATCGTAATTGGTAACTTTATGGGCCGGATTGAGTAAGGGTTTTGACGTTGCGGAGTGACGGAGGAGGAAATTTGAAGTACCTGTACTATTAAATATTACCTCCCCAACCTCCGGCCTTCAAATTTCCTCCTCCGTCACTCCGCAACTTCACAACCCTTACTCAATCCGGCTAAACACCTGAAATGTACATGGCGATGAGTATTTACAAGGAAAGGACACGGAAGTTAACATGAATGAGAGGTTGATAACTTACCGGGTTCAGCAAAGTTGGGTACGGTCAGTCAATGAATGGGTGACCGCCTAGTGGCATTTATATTACGAGCGCTTCCGTGTTTCGGAAGGCACGTTAAATTGTTGGTAACGGTTTTCGTTGTTTACACACAATGGAAGTCGTAAAGCCATGTCAGATACCCTTGGGTATTAACTTGAAAAATTCTGACTGTTAAGTGGTCACTAGCTTAACACCGTAGGCTAGCGGGGGAGATTATAGCCCATACTTCCTCATATTGAGGAAAGGCCCTTAGCTCAGCAGTGAGCTGTTACGGGTTGATGATGATGATGAACTTACCGGACGGTGCCGGGGCCTTGACCAGTTTTTATACAGATACGGTTTGAAGCTGGTGATGATTGAATTGCTTTATATCAATTTGTTTATAATAAATATTTTGCTTAAAGGAACTGCGTTTTGAGTGAAGTATGAATTTGGCAGGTAGATGGAGTGATATAGTAATTTTGAAAGGTGGCCAGTACGAAAAGGTAGGAGACTGGGATCCGCTACCTTGTTACAGGGTCAGACCCCTTGGGAGGCCCCTGTGACTCTCTGGTGTCTTAGGTGTATAAAATTGCACTAATCTGTTATAAAAAAAATAACATAATGACAGTTATTACGTTATACCTACGCTAACACAAAAATTCATTACAGGGCCCTCCGGCCCTGGTGTTGTCTTGGGAACGAAATGAATAGCATCGTTACCTCAGCTTGTTTGTCGATTGCCTCAAGACAATTAGAGACTAATTATTGGTACAGACAGATAAAAACTTAACCTTTTCAGAAGTCCCGGGCTAATAAACTTTTTATAAATCGCTATAACTGGAATAATAATATAAAAATACTAAAACTGCTGACGATTCTCGCCCCGTCAGAAGATTCATCTTTTTTACATAGTTCACACTGTCTATACTTCTATACTAATATTATAAAAAGGAAAGATTTGTATTTTTGTATCTTTGTTACAAATAAACTCAAAAACTACTAAAACAATTTTAAAAATTCTTTTACCATTAGAATGCTTCAATATTCTGTACCATAGCATGATGAGTAACGTAGGCTATATAATATAGAAACTACGCATGAGTAACCGCGCGATACAGCTAGTTTAAAATAAAGTCGCTTCCCGCGTCTGTCTGTTTGTCCTCCTAACCCACGCAAACACCATCAGACAGATAATGTTTCACGGAAGGTCTATATTGGATGATTTTTTTAACGTCTTGAAAAAAATATGAGGTATAAGGTATCTAGAGCTGAAGTTATACACGAGATTAATTGTTAAATATAGTCGTGTTTAATACAATTTACAAAATCCAGAAAATACTATTTAAAATATTTCAGTTTGTAATATTGACCAATTGCCAAATGAATCTTACTTACCTATCACACCATATTTTTTTCCAGACGGTAAAAAAATCAGGCGGTATATAAATTGCACCCGTGCGAAGCCAGGGCTGGTCGCTAGTTTTATATAAACAAAATTCCATAAAATATAACAGCTTTGTGGTTGGAATTTTCAGATGAATTGGAGTTACACAGCGTTTTAATGATGGCCTTTAGATATTCAGGACGAGGTGTTATTATGCTCGTAAATTTTAGTCGCTTTTTAATTACTTTGTGGAAAAGCAAATGTTTAAAGAGTTATGCTTTAATGGGGAATTTAATATATTACAAATGGCTGCGGCTGCTCAGTATTTGTATTTAAACTTGTTCAAATGTCGCAGTTCTCTGTGTGCCTTTTGCTTTGTAGATAATGGGATTAAGATTGCATTTAGATAAGTTTAATGCGAAAGAAAACTTATTTATTAGTTTAGATTCAAAAGCCCTGGCGTAGCCTTCGCTTCGAACGTTGCAATAATGTATGCATTTTTTAAAAATGCACGTACCTACATATTTATGAGTATCTGATTTCCCTCACGATGTTTCCTTGACCATCGATCGGTCAAGGAAACATCGTGAGGGAAATCAGAAGCCCCAGAATTGGTTCTGGGGCATGTGTAACGCACCCTCGGTTCAGCGATAGACTCACCACCAGTTGTCACATTTAAAAAAAGCCGGCCAAGTGCGAGTCGGACTCGCGCACTAAGGGTTCCGTACCGTTATCTATAAAAGCGAATGAAAGGTAATTTGCGTTTAACGATTGATGACGTATTGAAAAAAACTGCTTACTAGATCTCGTTCAAACCAATTTCGATGAAAGTTTGCATGGTAATGTACATCATATTTTTTTTTTAGTTTCATCATTCTCCTATTTTAGAAGTTACAGGGGGAGACACATTTTACCACTTTGGAAGTGTCTCTCGCGCAAACTATTCAGTTTAGAAAAAATGATATTAGAAACCTCAATATCATTTTTAAAGACCTATCCATGGAACGTATGGGTTTTATTAAAAATAAATTGAGTTTAATTTCTAAGTATGGGGAACCCCAAAATTTTATTTTTTATTATAAATAATATAAATATAATAAATATAATCTCACGCCTTTTTTTTTTTTATCCCCGAGGGGGTAGGCAGAGGTATTCCATTACTGGATATACCCACATTTCACGAGATATATTGGACCCCTAAACGTAATAGGTGGTGAGCCCATCGCCGGACCGGGTCTGTTTACACATGTCTCAGAATTAATTCTGAGACCTGCGGGTTTCCTCACGATGTTTTCCTTCACCGTCGAGCTAGTGATAAATATGTACGTAAGTTTTTGAAAAACTCATTGGTACATGCCAGGATTCGAACCCGAGCCTCACTGATTTTCGGCCGGATCTTTAACCGTCCGGGCTATCACTGCTATTTTTTATTATTTTTGTGTAAAAATCATAACGCTGAACTGCGGGCCAAAACATTGTCACATCGTTTGAAATTACATCAATTGCATCTTCAAATGCGATTGTCATCAACGTAACACATTGACAATTACAATTGATAGTCTCGGGGCGGAATATAACAACAAAAGAAAAAAATCATAAAGCAAATAAGACAAGCAGTTACCTGTAAAATTAAAAAGGCTCAGCTCAGCACAGCGTCACATCCACTTTGACTGTTGTTTCTGCATCATCCAATATTTACGTCAACCATGAAGCTTTATTCGATTGCTAATCTGGGAAAAAGCATGGTGCGGCTAATAGTCATAAACCGCAACATTTTATTGTATTGCGATATTTTATTTGGCCAAAATTTTATTGCGATCGTAAAACAACTCGATACTCTCCGCTGCTTTCTGTTTTTCTGAGTCCTACTATAAAATAAATAGTAAATCGAGTCTTTACGAACGACCTGCCTCGGATTCACACGGGTGAAACATAATATATCTTTATAAATTATGGCCTATATATTATTCTGATGTATGAGCTACTTGTTGTAAAGTATCATCAAAACCAGTTCAAGTTTTTGCGTTAAAGAGTAACGAACATCCGTCCATCCTCACATAACTACTATGATGTCCTCGCAATAGGAGCGTACAGTAATTCGTACGTTCGGATGCTTGTTGTACAAAAAAGATGGTATAGCAGACAGTATAATATAGTTTATTGATACAACTAGAAAAAAAAATACAAAAGGCTTCAGATGGTTTTCAGAATAAACTTGACACGACGCTGTGATGATTTAGCCACTAGGCCTAGTCGAATAGCAACCCCATCCAAATCGGATCAGTATTTTTTTAGATAATCACGAACATACAAACATACCTACATCCATACATAAATACAGGTCAAACAGAGAACCACTTTATTTCTACATACATACATATAATCACGCCTCTTTCCCGTAGGGGTAGGCAGAGACCACTTCTTTCCACTTGCTACGATCCTTACATACTTGTTTCGCTTCGTCCACTTTCATTATTCCTTTCATACATGCTCTTCGGTTTAGGGTACTCTTGACCTGGCCTTTTTTCAAAATTTCTACACAACTAGATTAACTTTCGAACGCGTCTTCTGTTACGAAAATGCTAGACCGGATACTAGATAAAGTCCACAATTCCTTAACTCTCTTAATTACTGGTCGGTACTAATCATTGTATTTTGGTTCCAGGTGTACGATGCCTCGAGTCATGAAGTGTCTCATGTACATCGGCATAGCGGCATTCTTGCACCAGCTGCCGCGATTCGTAGACCGCCAATACGTCCCACATGTCACCGTGTGGCGCGGGCACTTCGAGGAGGTATGCCAGGTGAGTTCACTGTCAATGAGCACAACATTAATTTACAATGAAAATATACATTCATTTACAATAATTACAAATAAAAAATTACCTCCAAAGAGGAACCATGCGGGACAGTGCCCAGAACACTGGCCGCATTCCCTCTCTAGATAGCTAGGCTGATCCTTTCAAAAAGCTGCCAGCCCTCTGGTCACCTGAAGCCTCGAACAAACGCACTGATAGCTCTTTGAGGAGCTGCCGCTCCTCCAGCCCCCACGTTCCCATGGACTCATGGCCCCAAACGGCACAAAAATGTAGCCCTCATTGAGATCGGCATATAACTGTCAATTATTTTAAAAAGTCGAAAAAGACAAAAATCATTTATTTTTTGTAAGTACTAAAGGTGCACTTAGAAACTCCAATAGTCTAATAATAGGGCACTCTAGACTCGTCTATGAAGATTGGATAAATGTAAACAGCAGCCCATCTCCACTGACGAGTTGCTGGTTCCAAATACCACGTACCACGATAAGAACCAGAGGATTTGGTTACCTAGAGCAGATGTAGCCCAGCGGTTAAAGAGCCCGCTTCTCTCCATAATAAATATAGCTTATGTGTTATTGTGATGTATAAGCTATATTACTGTAAAGTTTCTTCAAAATCTGTTTCGTAGTTTTTACGTCAAAGAGTAACAAACTTTCATACATCTATTCATGCATATTTACAAACTTAGGAGTTTATAATATCAGTAGGATTATACTCAATAGTTGTACCTATAAATATTCTGAACAATAAAGTGCAGAACTTAAGGAACTCTTTGAATTTAATTCCCGCCTGCCATCCTCTTGCAAGTGACGTCTCGGAAAACGAATTCGTGTGATTAATGAATCCTTCAACATTTTAATGAGATAATGATGAGCAATTAAAACGGAGCCTCTTGCTAAATATCCTTTTTATGAGCTACGCTTTTATCACGTCTTGAGGAGTGAATTTTTTGCTTGATTATGTTTGATTCCCGCAAAAAAATTAAAGCCGTGAAATAGTATTTTTATCCTTCCCCGCTCCTCGTCCGTGATTCCTGATTGATTCCCGAAGTCGGACTTTTTTAAAAGGCTGGAAATAAGACCTATTAGTGAAGTAGGAAGTAAAAACCGTTTGCTGCACAATCTTACAACAATCTCATTCAGTCGGCGGCAATAATTTTGTTTAACTTTATTGTTGAATTGAGAAGATAATTTACATACTATTTATTATCAGAACCAGGAAAAATTAGAACCGGGCTCATAAAAGGCTTAAGACACGTGCCCTAAAATTGTCACTACCTTACATGGTTAGAGGCTCGAAAAAAATATAAAAGATGGATACTTCACGCATAATTGCTTATGAAGAAAGTCTCATATTTCAGTAACTAGTCAAACATCAAAACTCAAGATTATCTGTTATCCTTATCAATACGATGAACTCCAGTTTCCTAATCTTTAACATCTCTATTTCAGGTCCGGATGGCTCCATGGGTGAACTCTCTGTCCTTGGACGCGTACTTCATCACATACTTTGGGTTCCGGGTTCTGTTCGTCCACCTCCTCCCCTGCATGTCCTTGGTCGTCCTCAACGTCCTCCTCTTCAGAGCCATGAGGGCTGCCCAGATAAACCGGCAGAAGCTCTTCAAGGAGAACAGAAAGTCCGAATGCAAGAGACTCCGGGACTCGAACTGCACAACCCTAATGCTCATCGTTGTTGTCACCGTCTTCCTCATGGTAGAAATACCCGTTGCTGTAGTCACAATCTTGCATATCATCTCCAGTACGATGGTCGAGATATTAGACTACCATATCGCGAATATACTCGTCTTGGTGACGAATTTCTTCATCATTGTCTCGTATCCCATCAACTTTGCAATCTACTGCGGCATGTCCAGGCAATTCAGGGAGACTTTCAAGGAGCTCTTCATCAGGGGAGCGGTGACGAGCAGGAAAAATGGCGGGTCGAGCCGGTACTCCCTAGTGAATGGACCCAGAACGTGCACTAACGAAACTGTACTTTAATCTCGTCGAAGTATATTTGTAGTCTGTAAATAGTCTTTTATGAATGTAGTTGATAAGGTTTGATACGTTTTATTGTTTGTCTATTATTACTTGTAGACATATCAATAAAGATGAAATTGTTAGTGTTTTTTTTAGGATATCTGTTTATCTGTTTGCCTTTTGCCTTGCCTTCGCATTGCCTCGGAATTTATTTAATTTGTGTATCATGTATGCATGTACGTGATGGCTTTGTATTGTATAAGAATTTTATGGAATATTTTGCCATTTATCCTTTCTGCTATGTAATTATTGTGGAGTATTAAGTAGATACCTAAAAGTATGTATATTTTATGATACTTTTTCGTGGCTGTGTGATGACCTGATCCGTTACACGTAATTTAATATTAAATTTGTGTAAAATAATATTATTTTAACATATATTTTTTATATATATCAACTGATTGGCTGATCACACAGCCTTTAAGTGGTGAGCCCCCATTTAGGAAAAGTATCTTTATATATTTTTGTGACGTATTGATTAACATATATAATTAGATACTTAATGATATGTATTTTGTACATACATAACTCTTAAATAATAACATAGAAATGTAAGAAAGTTAAAAAATATTTGTAAATGTTTTATTTATGATGAATTATTGTAAATAAAAATGTAATTAAAATTGAATTGAATTTACAAATTACAAAGTGTAAAATTGAATATTTATAAGTAGATGGAATATAAAAAAGTAAGTGTATAGTATAAGATAAATGAGGTACTAAAATATAATTATATTGCTGTTGTAACAATTATTAACTTTTTAATTGTTTTTAATATTAAATTTAGGTAACTCGCAGAATATCTAGAAGAAAGCCATACAATACAGGTGGTTTTGAAAATGAGATTATTAATCACGAATTAATATTACTATGGCAACAAATGTATCACAATAAAATTTATGACTGTCACAAATTGTAGCGCACAAACAACGTCTATTGGAAATCAAGTTATACTTGGACTACTACAATACTGTTGTGATGATATTTTTTATTGCCAAGTATAAAAATACAATTTTAATTATTTTGAAAGTTTTTTTTATATTCCCAAAAGAATATCGACAGTGAAACTGCATCTTTTGGGAAGTGTTCTTAAGTTTCAAAAATAAAGGTTACCTCTTGTACTATTTTTTTTTTCATTCATTATTTAAGTACATACCTATTCATTGTAGAGTATAAAGTAATTTCACTCAACTAAATAATGTAAGAAAGTGTAACAGTCTTGGACCATGGCGAACGAAGCAAATCGATTTATGTTAGATTCGTATATTAATTAATAAAAGTTGGAAAATTATGTGTTAATTTATTTATTCCTTGACAATAATTCATTTAATAATTACACTATTATTATTTATATACACAATTCCGGATTAATCGCGTACCACGGTTTTTCGAATTACGGTTTTCGATGGCTGAAAATTAACAATGAAAACACACACAGACAAAAAACACATATATAAAAAAAATATAATCTCACGCCTTATTAATCCCTGAGGGGGTAGGCAGAGGTATTCCATTACTGGATATACCCACATTTCACGAGATATATTGGACCCCTAAACGTGATAGGTGGTGAGCCCATCGCCGGACCGGGTCTGTTTACACATGTCTCAGAATTAATTCTGAGACCTGCGGGTTTCCTCACGATGTTTTCCTTCACCGTCGAGCTAGTGATAAATATGTACGTAATTTTTTGAAAAACTCATTGGTACATGCCAGGATTCGAACCCGAGCCTCACTGATTTTCGGCCGGCTCTTTAACCGTCCGGGCTATCACTGCTCAAACAAATAAAAAACACACATGGCCGAAAATAAAAAAACTCACGCCTTCTATCTCCGAGAGGGTATGCAGAGGTATTCCATTTCTGGAACTACCCACTTTCAATCAATGATTATTTAGCAAAATAGTTGTCCATATTCATTTCTAAATAAGTAGGTAAATAGGGATTGGGAAATTTGATGAAAAACGATGTAATGTTTATGATACACACCATGACCTCTTTGCTAAGTTAATAACGTCATTAATTTAGTGGAAATAATCACGCCGTAGAACATTTTTTTTTAAAGATATTCTTAAATACATCGCATGCATCTGTTTTCCACAAAATATATTATGAAATGGTCGACTGTCTCTACCTACCCCGGCGAGAAGAAGGGTTTAGACTATGTATCTCTGTAAAACCACAGAATAAGTAATATGTAAAACTTCAAACATGTATCATGAAGTCGCATAAAATACCAAAAATATTTCAGAGCAGCTGACTGAAACACTGAAACTCATAAATTGGCCTGTGTACTTAGGTACCAGCGCTACTTAGCGCTAGTTCGGAACTTAGCTCTGATTTATGTAATAGCTCTTACTTCTTACTTTTGCCTTTACACAGAACTTTTCATGAAACATCTAGAACTGCGTTGCCACATGCAGGAGATCACGGTTTATAGAAACTGCTTTGAGCCGCCTCTCATGCAGGAGACTGGTTTGAATCCTGGTGAAGGCATGTCCCAAGGAGATTTTCAAAAAGTTTACCGGTAGCTCAGTGGTAAAAGGAAAACATCATGAGGAAACCCACAGTACCTAACATAGTAAAGAAAAGTAGAGGCAGTGATTTCACCGAACATTAGAAACTGATGAAAAGTGGATATCTTTATACTTAGGTATTAGAATACATACCTACCTATTTCAATCTCCTCGGAGATACGTGAAATGTTTTTGTAATATTTTTTTTACATAGGCAGGTAGATATTATACAGGTAGGTACCTTCTATAGTTATATTTTTTGTAAAACTTTTAAATTTTGTCCTTTGCATTAAATACTCGTAAGGCGAACGAGCGCTATCATAGTAAAATTCAGTTGCCAGATATGTTGCCTACTGATTAAGTTGCCACGCGTTCGATTCCTGCCTGACGAAACTTGGAACCTCTACAATTTTGTTTGTGTTCTCAAGGAAAGAGAAATCTTTTCTATGAACATGTTGCCCTTTCAAGAGTAGTTCACTAAGACACACACAGAATTTTTGTCTCGAATAGGCGCTACAGATTTCAATAAAAATTAGAAAACAGGAATTTTAACTTAAATTTACGTGTAGTTACATGTTTCATTTCGATATCTTGTAGTTTACAAGATATCGAAATGAAACATGTAACTACATGTAACATGTAGTGTTCAGAAGATAAGTATCTACCTGGTACATATGATGTCGATAACCTGAAGCGAAGCGAGTGATGGTCGCTAGTTATACCTACATTAAACCCATAGCATTGGACGAGAATATCGATAATGCCACTGCAAAACCAGAACTAGTCTACGATTTCTACGAAGAACATCTAGAACTAGTTCAAAAAATAAGACAATGATAATCCACGATAGAACGAGTTCGCGAATTCAAAATCAGTCCATTTAAATGCATAGGAAGTTGACGAATGATATGAATTTCATTTCGATTCCGCTCAGTCACCACAAGTGATAAATCTGCTGGAAAAATGTTGCTACCTAGCGTAAGGAAAGTTCCTGAACAAATCATCTAGGTACATTCAAAGTTCATTTGATATTTATAACAAAACAGTAAACTGTCTAATAATAATAATTCGGGAATATGCAGTGGTTAGTAGGTTGGTGCCTACAAGTATTTTTGAGAGTTGTTAACAGACATATGTACTTATAAAGAACCTACAGGTATTCGTCCTGTTTATAACGGGATAGTTTCTGATGAGAACTGCACAGATGAAAGAACAACCAGGTATTTAACGCCTAAAATATATAATAAGATTCCATATTTGAGAGAAAATCACATTAGCTGTAAACAAACGCTAAAACATAATTTGAAGAAAGTTTTCCTCAAATATATATGCTCTGACAGACAGACGGACAATTGACACATTCTTTCTTTGTGAGAGTTTTTAGTAAACAAGTAGGTACATATTGTTATAAATAAGTAAATAGATAGGTGTAGGGTTATATGGCAAATTATAAATATTAGAAAAGAGCGTTATTCTCGCCGACAAACTGCATTGTAGTTTGGCGAGGTTAATTTAAAATTGTATTATTATTTGTAAAAGGAATAATAAAAAATAAAAAAGATTTACGAAATGGAAAATGAAAGTTATTTTTCGCCGTTCTTTGTAACATTCAAAGGAACTGCGCTGTATAATTAGGTGGAGTCTTGCATTCCTTTGTTAGCTCACAAAGTGCAGGAAAACTGAGCACAAAGTGGAACGACGGGTCGTCCTCCATTTTGCAATATTTCCCGTTAAAATAAATGTTGCCATGAAAGTTTTGTAAGCTCCAAATAATTTAATTAAATGACTGTCAAACTATGTAGAGGTATTTTGTTTAAATACTAAATGTGTAATAATATAATGTGGGTTCGAGTAATCCGAAATAAATATTATTCTCGTTAGCTTTATAGCAAAGATTGTAAAAATTTGCTCACTCCTTCATCCCAGAGTTTCATCGGCAGTTCTTATAAGTAATAAATAAATTCTTGGTTACTTTTCCACAGTATATTCTCTATCTTTACGTTTCCTCACGAGGTTTTCCTTCACCGACAAACTAGTCAAAATATTCTGACCTATTTTTGAAATTCTTTGGTACCAGTATTCGAAACTGAGCTTCACGTATGAAAGGCGGGCGCGCTACCACGCACGCACTCGCCAACGCCACCTGTCGTTGACTGCGCGAAGCGAAATGTGAATCTGTTCGACAGTGTAACACTGTATCAGAATTTTGTACCTACTACTATTATAGTAAATGTGTTTTTGTACTAGATGGCGACAATATACACATTACCAAAAAATTTAATCTTTAGAATGGTTTCAATGGTTTCCATCTAACATTACTTGCTCAGTAAGTTTAGCTTAAAGCAGAATCGAACCCATTGAGTTCTATCTATATCACACTGGAAGATAATGAAAACCAGAAAATAAATATCTTAGTACATTATATTTGACTTGACTAACTCAATGTTTCATGTAATTTTTTACAACATGAATTTTGTTTAACAATTACTTATAATGGAACTACAACTCACATTCTTAATATGCAACTATAAATCTCATATAACAATTGCAGCAGCTGTATACAATATTAGAAACATAGAAATATTATTTGATGCAGAACAATATACTTATTATAGCTCCCAGGTTTTTATAAATCTGAATAAAGTGGAAATATTTATTAATGTAACATAATACACACAAAAAACATTTAGGTGATTGAATTCTTTTTCACATTTTGCCTAAACTTAATTTAAAGACATTTGTTTATTTACAAATTTTACAAATAAAATCTACTTTAGAAAATTAATATCACAGACACATTAAATTATTTGATTTTCCATTTTGTCCTCACTGAATTGTGATGAAATCCATGTCAAAGCCCACTTTAGGTTTGTTAGCATGTATTTCAGAGCTTTAGTCCAATGCTCTTCTGAATTAAACTGAATTTTAATCGAGTATGCATGCGGTGGTGATGCCGTATCTTCTATCTTTCCTTTATCTATTCTGTATGGCAGACAGAACCCTGTGTTTCCCTTCTCAACTTGCTCTTTGAACTGTTGAAGGCAGTCTAAAAATGCTACCATAGCTGCATCAAACTTAGTATCCCATAGAAATCGGAATCCTCCAGAACCATAAAGCGGGAGTACTTTCTGATCTTCCAGAACTTCAACATAGGAATGATTACCGTAAGGAACCAAACGGTAACGCTGAAAGCAAAAGTTTATCTTTTTCGCCAACGACGATAGAAGGAGAACCGTTTGGCCCCAAGCAGCATTAATTTCTGACCAGTCAACGGGAGCAGTGGGCAAGCGGCCGAGCCGAAAATTGTTAATTATCCCAAACTGACCTGAATCAGAAATATGGAATGTAGCCTTGAAAACATTTGTCTTTTTTAATTTCTCCAACTGTGTTTGAGTGTACGTCAATTGGCACTCATAGAACTTCATCTGATCTTCGGTTGTCATCAAATCTTTCCGGAACCTAGTGTATTCCCGCCAGTAGATATCCTGTTCTTTTTCTAACCTCTCCTTCTCCCTTTCCTGCACTTCTATCTCATCTTTCATCGCCTTCTCTTCTTTTTGTAACGCTTGTAACTCTTGTAGTAACCTCTCTTGTTCTTGTTTCCAGTCTTCTAATTCTTTTTCCAACCCTTCTAAGTTTAAATCTTCTTTGTCGTCTTCTAACTTTTTCAAGTAATCACTGTAGTCCTTCCATTCGGCTTCGGTTAATCTCAACTGGTTGTCCATAAGCTCTAACAATGTGTCAGTGCACTCATCACATAATGGGTGGTCCACATCTGAATTATTTGACAATAAATCGAATAATGTTGCTTTTACATGCAACTGGTGGCCTAAGGATGTGGTCTCCCATCCGTCTGAGATAACCATGAACCCGTTGGCACCATTGCCGGACTCAGACATTCGGAAAGGAGGAACATAGTGCTCCAAACTCGAGGATTGTAAATCCAAGTCTGTTTCGTTGTTACGACGGATTTGTAGCGTTAAATCGGCAATGGTGTGCTCGCCCAGGTTGTTTAAGGACTCGTCGAGCTTCAAAGGCTGCAGACATCGCTGGCAAGAAAAACTTATGAAAGATTTGGAATCACTCATCGCAAAATTCAACGTAGTAAACTTTCACCAGGTTGCGTCACAGAATTTTCACGATGTATAAGGAAAACGGAGAAGACATCGACAACGACAACACCAGTGTATAACATTCAAAGGTACCAATGTAATTCATTTAGAAGTGGTCTATGTAATTTTAGAATTATAATTCACAGGAAACAAATCAAACAAAGAACTTCACGCAAATTTTGATTTTGACATTCGATTGTTTTTTGTATTCGTGACCACGGATACAAGTCGGAAACAAAATAACTTCTAGCTTTTATTCCTGGCTCTGCTTCATTATTTTTAGACTTCCTTTTTAAAAACATTTTCATTTTGCTGTATATTTCGGGTTTTGGCTCATAATAGTGATAATATCTGTTTAGTCCGATCTAAATTCTGGTTTGGTGTGTTTTCTCCTACATTACATTGATGTAGTTCTCTTGTTTTGAAGTTACGACAGTGCGCTTTTAATAAGAGAGGACTGTTTAAATATGCATAATGACAAAGAAACAACGTACCTAATACCTATCTGAGAACACCTGTACCTACCTAAATGGTTTCGTTGATTTATTTTTAGGAGTTAGTTATATTTCGTAATTTGCTGTAGGTGTTAGGAATAAAATAAAATATTGTAATGTCCACAAATCGTAAATAGATAAAATGTATCCTATGGAGAAGGATAGACTAACTTAAAATTAGGAATTTTAGCTGGTCAGCCAGAATCGAGTAACAATGCTATTTTTTATTTGCTTGTCAGTCTGCCACTCTGCCAATGTCAATTTGACATTTCTGCACCTGCATAGAGTGTCTTCAAAATCACCATGAAACCGTGAGCATGTGGTCCTCCGTACCACCTCTTAATTCTTTTCGAAAACCACCTAGAAGTAATGTGACGGTGATTGTGACGCTGATTTCTGCTATCATTTTGATTGTGACGGCTTCCTCGCAGAAGGATGGATCAAAATAGGTGGCACGGAGGTTCACATGCTTTGTCTATGGTTTTCAGACAAATCGTCGAATTCCAAGAGAATCACACCATGTACCGGCGAAATTAACATTTTAAACCAATGTGACCGAATATGTGACAGCTACAAACACATTCTTTACATATGTGACGCAATAGGGACAGAGAAATAAGCGATCTTTTTTTCAGAAGCATGTCTTGAGTTTGGCCACCATTTTAACGTCAAAAATCCTATTGAAACATGTATATAAATAAAAACCTAACAGGAATTCGAAACCGTTAAGTCACGACAAATAGCTCATAATATTATTTCCACGACTACTTTATTCGTATAAGAGAAAATTGGATTTGTCCATTACTATGGAAAGTTACTGTATAGGGTGACTATGATTTTGTTGGGACTGATTCAGAGTCGACCCTCTTGATTAAAAGTATGTACTTCATACTGAAGTGCCGTAGGCACTTCGCAAATGGTAAAGGAGGGGTGTTTATTGTCTACCTACCAATATCTAAGTATGTTTTATTTACAATAACTATATAGAATCGAAAATTTTAATGAAAATATAGAATTAAATAAAAGACAGTAAGTTTTTATTATAATATATATTGAAACATCTTGTAATGAATGATACATGTACGACAAACGCCTGATACATTCGGTAGAATTGTTGCTTGTAAGCTCAAGCTTTATTACCAGGACCCTAATTAGAGTTAAACAATGAGAAGCCAGTAACACCGTCTTTTTATTCCATTCCCACCCATTCGACACAAAATGGTCATAAACATGAAAGAAATACTTTTTTTTGTAATTGTCATTGTTACTATAAGCTCTCTTATAGTAACAATGACAAGAGCTTTGTCGCAAAAATTACCCTTGCGTGTATCAGGCAAAAGTTTTAAATAATAAGTGGCTGGTTAATTAAAAAAATATATACAATCTCGCGCCTTTTATCCCGGAGGGGGGAGCCAGAGGTATTCCATTACTAGATATAACCACATTTCATGAGATATATTGGACCCCTACACGTGATAGGTTAATTATTAAAGTTGAAAATACCTACATAGACAAAATAAAAAGAATCTACTCTTTCTTTTGTCTATACATCTTACTGCTCATATTACGATTATTTCACGTTTAGGGGTCCAAAAAATATCTGTTGAAAGGTGGGTATATCCAGAAATGAAATACCTATGCCTACCCCCTCGGGGATATTAGGCTTGAGATTATTACTTTATTACTAACTAGCGACCCGCCCCGGCTTCGCACGGGTGCAATGCTGAATTTTCTTTGCTACAAACCATCCCTGGACCCACTCGAACCCACACAAAAAGTTTCATCAAAATCGGTCCGGCTGTTCTCGAGTTAAATCGTCAGGAAGGAAAACCCGACTTATTTTTATAAAGTAGATAAATTGAATTGTGCGAATGTCGATCCAGTGTTATTTACGATAACATAAATTGTGTCGTTAATTATCTAATTCTTATAAATAATATATAGAGCAGCCATGCTTTTTCCCAGATTAGCAATCGAATAAAGCTTCATGGTTGACGTAAATATTGGATGATGCAGAAACAACAGTCAAAGTGGATGTGACACTGTGCTGAGCTGAGCCTTTTTAATTTTACAGGTAACTGCTTGTCTTATTTGCTTTATGATTTTTTTCTTTTGTTGTTATATTCCGCCCCGAGACTATCAATTGTAATTGTCAATGTGTTACGTTGATGACAATCGCATTTGAAGATGCAATTGATGTAATTTCAAACGATGTGACAATGTTTTGGCCCGCAGTTCAGCGTTATGATTTTTACACAAAAATAATAAAAAATAGCAGTGATAGCCCGGACGGTTAAAGAGCCGGCCGAAAATCAGTGAGGCTCGGGTTCAAATCCTGGCATGTACCAATGAGTTTTTCAAAACTTACGTACATATTTATCACTAGCTCGACGGTGAAGGAAAACATCGTGAGGAAACCCACAGGTCTCAGAATTAATTCTGAGACATGTGTAAACAGACCCGGTCCGTCGATGGGCTCACCACCTATCACGCTTAGGGGTCCAATGTATCTCGTGAAATGTGGGTATATCCAGTAATGGAATACCTCTGCCTACCCCCTCGGGAATGAAAGGCGTGAGATTATATATATATATATTAGGGTGCTTCTTATTTTTCGACTTTTTAAAAATAACTACGTCAGCCCGCCCTTTGCTTCTATTACCAAAAAAACTAACCTATATTTTTTGTTAATTTTTAGATAGATTTTTAGGGGTCGCTACCTCGTGTCAAAGTTTGAAAAATTATGTTAATGATGAATTTTAGCTCAATGTACATCATTTATACATGATAAAACATACTAATGCAACTCGTTGTCATATTACTCCGTACAAAGACACTCGTACCCATCCCTCCCGCACGCACCAGTCAAACTCGCTGTGATATAGAGTGCACGTAAGATTGAGTTTTCGTACGCATCGCGTTTTGTTACACATTATCGTCCTCCTCTAGTTGGTCAAACTTCTGACCACTTAATTCAAAGCAAGTTACCAACGACAAAAGAAGTTCTGAGTTTCTTTTTGCACTTTTAAATCGTAATGAAGTAAACTAATCGCAATTCGACCAATTCTGTTGCTTGTAACGTCATGACAGTGCGGGAACGAGCTGGCATTCCAACTAATTTGAAAATTGATGTTATAAAGAAGATAGAGTATATCTACTTGTGCCAGCGAGTCTCCTTCGAAAACAGGCAGGATAAGAAAGTTGAACGCCGAGTTCAAAACGTCTGGAAGAGTTATTGGTCCATGAATGAGCTTATGAAGAGCATCACTCCACTGTCACTGAAGCGAAAGCTCTTCGACATATGTATTCTACCCGTTCTAACTTAACGGTGGTCAGACTTGTTCACTGATTTCTCTACAGAAGTCCACACTCAAGGTGTGCCAAAGTAATAGTAGGTGTAAAAAGGATTGACCGAGTCTGGAACTCAACGCTGTGCTCCAAATCCCAAATTATTGACGTCGACGAAGAAACTGCCAAGCTGAAGTGGGAAAGGGCAGGCCACGTTTGTCGAATGCAGTCGGACAGATAGGACCAAATCTGCACCAACTGGTTCCCAAAGACTGGCTGTCGACGCCGAGGCAGACCCCGAAGGAGATGGCGGGATGAACTGCACGCCTTTTCGAATGACATGGCCGTAGGAGGCACGGGATAGGGATAACTAGAGAGAGGGAGGAGAGGCCTTTGCTCAGAACTGGGACAATATATAGGCTAATAAAAAAAAGATAGAGAACAAGTTTAATGAGCGGCAAAAGTAAAAAAAATGAAAAAAAAAAATTTAAATGCTCTGTAGGGCTACTGAATAAAAAAAAGCAAAAGAAAGCAGTAAATATACTTAGTATTGAATACCTGTCGTATACTACCATAGCACACGCTGATACTCTAAACATAGAGTAAGATAGACATTTTTCAATTGAGCAGAGTTAAAGAAGACCTCCTGGTGTAATAGTGAAAGAAGAGGAGAAAAACGCAGGCCAAAGTACCCAGATACAAAGAAATCTAGTTTTACAGAAATTATATAACTACTTATTAGGATTAAAAAAATAACATATTCTATAAACAAGTTATTTTTTTTGTATCCTAAGTTATATAATTTGTGTATACTTGTCTTTTTTTGAACTTAATTAAATAATTTTTTTTTGCCCTTATAAGAAGCACCCTAATATATATATATATATATAAATAAAAATAAATAATCTCACGCCTTTTATCCCCGAGGAGGCAGAGGTATTCCATACATACATACATACAGCTCACGCCTTCGTCCCAAAGGGGTAGGCAGAGACGATGGATCGCCACTTTGCCCGATCTTTGCACACTTCCCTCGCTTCCTTCACATCCATAAGCCTTTTCATGCACGCTCTTTTATTCTTTGCACTCTTGACACCAGATTTTTGAAGGACATCACTAATTTGATTCGTGAACGTCCTTCTGGGGCGTCCTCTTGCCTTGTATCCTTCAATATTTGCACCATAAATCTCTTTCGTTACTCTTCTTTCATCCATACGTTCTAAATGACCAGCTTAACATGCCCTTTTTCATCCTTTTCACTACATCTTCTTTCAAACCACACTTCTCTCGTATATCCTCATTCCTCACTCTATCACACAATTTTACTCTACACATTTTCCTCAAAGACCTCATTTCCACTGCATTCGCCTTGCTTTCATGCTTCTTCTGCCACACCCAACATTCACTCGCATACATCAGCGTCGGGACCAGAACAGTGTTATGCATAGCCATCCTTGCCTTGTTAGACATGACCTGGCTACTCACGACGCCATTAATTCTTATACTTTCTATAAATATTTCTTTAGCTTTATTTCAGTTTACCATTAGAGCGTCTTTATTCGTTTTTAAAATTATTATTATTCGTTGTACAGACAGCAAACATTCTTTTGAACTTAGAGCCGATGAGAGTAAATTTTTTTTATTTATAGATGAATGTCTTAAGGTGATCTAAGACATTGGTCACCCTAATTCGTGTATATGAAAAATTCATTCACGTTTTCCTTAAAAAATAATGAAGTAGTCGTGGAAATAATATTATGAGCTATTTGTCGTGACTAAACGGTTTTGAATTACTGTTAGGTTTTTATTTATATGCATGTTTCAATAGGATTTTTGACGTTAAAATGGTGGCCAAACTCAAGACATGCTTCTGAAAAAAAGATCGCTTATTTCTCTGTCCCTATTGCGTCACATATGTAAAGAATGTGTTTGTAGCTGTCACATATTCCGTCACATTGGTTTAAAATATTAATTTCGCCGGTACATGGTGTGATTCTCTTGGAATTCGACGATTTGTCTGAAAACCATAGACAAAGCATGTGAACCTCCGTGCCACCGATTTTGATCCATCCTTCTGCGAGGAAGCCGTCACAATCAAAATGATAGCAGAAATCAGCGTCACAATCACCGTCACATTACTTCTAGGTGGTTTTCGAAAAGAATTAAGAGGTGGTACGGAGGACCACATGCTCACATGAAACCAACATACCATTATTATAATTGACTAACAAAAAAATACTTTAATAATTCATGGAATACTACCTAAATAATCTTACAAATTCTATTACCCTAATTGAACACGTAACCAAATAATTATTTTAAATCATTTTGGGTCCATAGACCAAAAGGGTGACGTTCGTTTCATCAGTGACCTAAAATACGGAGCCATTATAAAATATTTTATTAATGTTATCAAATATCCCAGTAAATTAGCTTTACAATGATATAAATATAGTCCTAGTAATAAAATACGAGGAATAAAATACCACCATTATTTTTCTGTTATAGACTAAACTATAAATCATTGTGGTCCAGAAGGTATAAATATTTATTCCAAAAAAACATGCTGATACATACCTACTAAGGAGTCACTGTGTATCTGTATATAATTAAAACAAAACGACAACAGATTCTTATAGAACTTTAATTCACTTGTAGACTAGAATACAATGATTTCAAACAAAACAGCACCTGAATATTGACATTGATATGCAAAATAAATCTATTTATCACTAATAATCACCTTTAACCAAATTAACATCTATTGAGTACAGATAGTAGCACGATGCAATTTAGTTATTAGATAATTTGATACCTCACTCACATCTCCACAAACATAGTCTAAAACAAAATGACTTCCCGCAGGAGTAATGGACCATTTACACGAGGCCATTCCATGAGCCATTCCACTAAGCCAATCCAAACTGCATACAAAAAAAGCTTGAGGACAATCCAATGCAGTGGACTGTCTCTATTTACACGAGGCCATTAGTGGATTGGCTTAGTGAAATTACTCACTGGAATGGCCTCGTGTAAATGGCTTATAATGTTAAATTCTGTGCTTCCCGCCATCTGAACGGATTTTGATGCGGTTTTCGATAATAGAAAGAGCGATAAAGGAGGAAGATTTTCGTACATCATATGAAAAGGCGGGTCGCTAGTTATGTAATAATTTGATAATATTCTTCTTCTCTTATCATCATGTATAATAAAAAGTAAGTTAAGTATAGGAGTTATATTACCTACTTAATCATATCAGGAACAATATAATAAACGATACTACAGGAACATAAAGGCTATGACCAAATGTGGGTAAGCCATAAAAAATTATACTAAAATACTGAAAAGTAGATGTTCTCAGTTATATGGCAATTCTTATCTTTAATATTGGGATAAAATTATAATCTTTAATAATAACTTTGATTGTTAAGAAAATGTAGGTAGGTATAGTCGATCCACAAACTCACTGGAGTTTATTTACCTACCTACTTACGTATCAAATTGAACTAAATCACATTTTTTTATTTATAACTCAATATCTTAGATACTATCAGCGGAAACAAACTAAGAACTATTTTGTACCCGATCAATTAGCTGTTTTAAAACTGTCGCAATCAACCAGCAGGCGTATTCACGGAGGCTCGACACCGTTTCCGATCGATTCAGATCGAGTGAAAAATTTTCCGAAACTGAAACTGAGTTCTAGGCGTTTCCGACAGCCACGGAAAATTTTCCGAATCCTTATGTCAAATATGACATTCGTTTTCGATACCGACATCTGAATAGCCCGACAGAATCTAAATCTTCGACAGATTTTCCGATTCCGAGTCGAATATCGAATATCTAAGCTCCGTGAATACGCCTGCTGATCTACATAAACATTAGAATTTACCTACTGACTTATATTACATTCTTTAAACTTTTTCCAGCTTATAAATAGTTGGCACTTTTTGCCACTTACCATGTCTATTACGGCAACAATAATATTTGAATAGGTACATCTGCCTACCCCCTCGGGGATAAAAGACGTGAGTTTTTTTACATATTTGAAAACTTACGGGAAACTTTGATTGACATTACTACCTATCACTGTTAGTCACGAAGTCATAAAATTGCCTCTTTAAGTGAAATTATCTACTAATTAGCTTTGTGTAGAAAAAAATCAAGAAAACTGAATTTCATTCAACTTTTTTTCAGGATTATATCATCCAAATCCAGTAAAATTGTGTATATAATATGTTAGAGGAAATATTAATGTTTACTTTTAAAACTGAAAATGGCACGATCTTTTCGTATTTAACAAGCATTCAACTAAAAATAAACGTTTTGTGCCTTTTTTATTTATATCTATATTTTTTTGTAACTCACCTAAAGAGTTACCTATATAGGTTTTAATTACAGAAGTTCGAAACTAGAACTTAGTCTGAATTTGTCGGCAATTTGATAAGTAGGCAAGTATTTTGAAATAATAAATTAGGGACTTATATTGTTTATGACAGCACCGATTCATGCCCCGTTGTGGAGGTAGTGTGCCGAGTCTTGTAGCTGGTGGTAGTACGCGTTCGGGAGGAGTGCTTGTGCTAGCCCTCCTTGGGGACCCGCGTATTGGGCAGGCACTAGCATTTCGCTGGAAAAAAAATAGAACTTTACACACGTGACTGCTAAATTATAACTTAATAGACTAGACCTATGGATACTAAGCAGAGTACTGAGAGACAAAAAAATCAAAATAGGTAAGGAGTTAGGTACTTTAACCTCTAAGACCAAGCATCACAGACACAATAGATTTTAATTGTGTCTCGGTTCCAATTGGAACCGGCGGTTCTTTACAAATAAAAAAAAACACGAAATGTACCTACATACAAAAATGTTAGGAATACAAGTGCTTGTTTTGGGCGAGGATCGAACCCACGACGAGTGCCTAAGTCACTGCCACAGTTTGTGGAATAAGTTCATTTAACCTATTAGAGTAACAAACCAAACCATAATATAAAGTCAATGCTGTACTTAACCCGAAAATGTCATTAGCAAGAATTATTAGGCAATTAAAAGGCAAGAGCAGTGATAGCCCAGACGGTTAAAGAGCCGGTCGAAAATCAGTGAGGCTCGGGTTCGAATCCTGGCATGTACCAATGAGTTTTTCAAAAACTTACGTACATATTTATCACTAGCTCGACGGTGAAGGAAAACATTGTGAGGAAACCTGCAGGTCTCAGAATTAATTCTGAGACATGTGTAAACAGACCCGGTCCGGCGATGGGCTCACCACCTATCACGTTTAGGGGTCCAATATATCTCGTGAAATGTGGGTATATCCAGTAATGGAATACCTCTGCCTACCCCCTCGGGGATAAAAAAAGGCGTGAGATTATATAGATTATATTATTATTAGGCAATGATACCTAACACAGAAACCTTAAATAAAATTTAATGAAAACGTATTCTACCTACAAATCCAATATCCACGCGAACGAAAATGCGCATTATTTTATTTCTCCATTTTTTTTAGTTTGGCCGCCATACTGGCTGACCACAAACAATAGCTTGAAAAAATAAAGCAGAAACTCGTTCAGAGTTCCGAATGTGCGTTTTTATTGGTTCTCGTAAAGTCAATTTCTTTTTTACAAAGCCAGACTGGCCAGTAAGCTCGGAAGGTAACGTTTTGGTCTTTTTATTTTCTTACTACACTTTAACCCAAGCAAGACATACGGCTACGACCTAGGTACCTTCCAATATTTTAAAAATATCTGACTGATATTTTAGCTGAGTTTTGTTTTGGTTCAAGTTGGCCATACCTAATTATTATGTTACACTCCAATAGGGTAGTGTCCTACCTAGTCAAATCAGTTACTTTTTTCGATCTGTCAAAACGTAATTTTAGTATGTAAAATGTACTGAAATAGCAAACCGTGACGTCATAGTTTCTAGTACTCGATTGCAGCACTTTTTTTGATTGTTTTATTATTTTTAAATTTGCTATAATTGTAAATTGAAAATCGAAATACATATTTTGAGGTGTTTTGGGATAATCTTTTTAATGAATGACTACTCGCAATTTAATTTCGATGCTGTCAACTACCCAATTCTACTAAGCCAAGCTGCTAAGTGTATCTACTTATGACTTTTCTTTTTATATCAACTATCCACAACAATAAATATGTTATTACTTATTATAACAGAAGAAAATAGTTTTAAATAATCAACCGACCATTTAAATCTCTCGATGTAAAGGCGTGTAACGGTCCAAAAAATATTTAACTTTCACACACTTTAAAATTATTTTGTTCTAAAAAAGTTTTTTTATCTGGCCGATCACATGTGCGCCTGTACCTATGTGATTTTTTGCTTTCGGTCAGTCGGCATCTCTACAAACTTGATTAATGACCTCTTAACGAGATATTCTCGAACAATAGATGAAATAACGTGAAAGGCAGAAAAGGTCGTCACGCAGATGTATTTCAGGAATCGAAGAACAGTTGTAAAAGAAAGCGGAACCATCCTGGATGTGATTTGAACTTCGCCAATGACGTGATTTTTGTCTGGCTAAAATAAAGAAAAGATTTTGATGAGGTTTTCTGTGTTTGATTTGAAAGTTTAGGGTTTGATCTAACACATAGGCTTTACATCACCATGCTTTATCAAAGAATTCTTAAGTTTGATAACATCACACATTATGACATTACATTAATTTGAAAAAGCAAGGAACTTTTTGAAAATTCTTTCTACGTAGGTACGAATCAAAATTTCAACCGATCGAAGTCGCCAGGCCCCAGCTAGTATGAATGAAATAATTATTAAAGCGTTTGAAATTAGAATAATGCGCAAAGGATTTCCTTAGATTTTTAAGTCTCGCCGCCAAAGTACTGGCTGTCCACAAACAATTAACGTAAAAATAAACTACATAGAAATTAGAAACTCGTTCCAAGTTCCAAATGTGCGTTTTTATTGGTCCTCGGAAAGTCAACATTTCTTTTTTTTAAAGCGCGACTGGCCACTAAGGTCATGGTTTAGTCTTTTTCGGTTCTAGTAAAATTTCCGACACCTTAGGTACTATGTAGTACCTACAGTACTAACTGTTACCGGGCAACTTAGTTCTTGAAGAATCAAGTTTCATGCCTATGAAATCAGTGTAAGTAATGTAAGAAGCTATCAAGCATTACAAGTTTCTAAATAAGTATTCGAACATTATGAGCAGTGATAGCCCGGACGGTTAAAGAGCCGGCCGAAAGTCAGTGAGGCCCGGGTTCGAATCCTGGCATGTACCTACCAATGAGTTTTTCAAAAACTTACGTACTTACATATTTATCACTAGCTCGACGGTGAAGGAAAACATCGTGAGGAAACCCGCAGGTCTCAGAATTAATTCTGAGACATGTGTAAACAGACCCGGTCCGGCGATGGGCTCACTACCTATCACGTTTAGGGGTCCAATATATCTCGTGAAATGTGGGTAGGTATATCCAGTAGTGGAATACCTCTGCCGACCCCCTCGGGGATAAAGAAGGCGTGAGACTATATTATTATATTATATTCGAACATCAAAAAGTCCGTCAATATTCACTAAGTAGAGTGTTTAAACTTGTTAACTTGTTCATCTTGAACACTGTGTCTTACAATTTCGAAAACTCAATTAAAATTGGTTCAGTAGTGTATGATATACCAAAAGTAGCTTACGTTCGTAAACAAAGTGATGATCATATTTTTGTAGGCAGAATGTAATGTAAACTATGAGCTTTCAAACATGAACCTATTACACATCAAATCTTTAAAAACATAATGAATAGGTATAGAAAAAAGTTTGTATATCCCGAAGCTTAGTTACAGTCGATTGTTTTATGAGAGGCCCTTTGTTTCGTGGACGGTTTGAGGGCGTCTCAAGGTTGAAGCCACGTTGACAAACTTATTGTTTGATTTCTGATAACACGCCGAAATAAAGCTCGCAGGGGACAAACCAAAACCTTGATTGATTATGATTATATATATGATTATTCCATTTCTGGAAATAACCTCTTTGCACCAGTGTATTTTTGGACCCATAAACGTGGCAGGTGGAGAGTCCATCATCAGGAGGGTGCAGTTACACGTGCCTCAGAATCAATTATGCAGTCCGCGAGTTTCCTTGCGATATTTTACTCGAGGGGATTTTTTAAATTTTTCTAAGACTCGGGCGTTATGCATGATAAAAAAATACAGTAGAATTGAGAACCTCTTCCTTTTTTGAACCCGGTTAAAAAAAATCGAAATCGGTTGGCGTGATATTGAGTTATTCGTCCATTTGTCGCGCACACACTTAATTCAAATTTAAGACTTAGGTATTGGTTTTCTCATCGATACCATTGTCAGAACTGTACCAAATTACGGACCACATGAGAAGCACCAACTTTCAAATAAAAAAAGAATCATCAAAATCGTTTCACCCAGTCGAAAGTTCTGAGGTAACAAACATAACAAAAAGAAACATACGCTACGAATTGAGAATTGAAAATATACAACGCGTAACAGAATAACCGCAATTCCTCATACACCCCAATTAGTATATTATTAATATAAAAAAAATATTATGCAATCGAACTTTACTTGTGTCTAACCGATTTTCTTAAATATCGATCAATAGTAGCACGATTTCCATAGATAGCACTAAATTCAGCTATGCTAATTCATTTTTTGGAAAAATTTAACACATATTAAAAATAGCTGAAATCGATTTAGTAATCGATACTAAACAAACTAATTTCAGGAATTGCGCTTATTCTGTTACATATTGTAGAATCAACCTCGTTATATGGCACCGTGTCGGCATTTGTCTCTCTGAATCCGCTACTAAGCCCATTCTGACTGCCCCTGAAAAATAGGGTACTCACGGGCGATTAGGCTGCTGAGGGGTACGGTCCCGTTGCCGTCGGTTCTTGAACCAGTTGGACACCTGCGTCAGAGTCAGCCCTGTCTTCTGCGCCAACGCCCGCTTCTCGTCGGGAGTTGGATACCTGGGTATTGCCATTTTGTCAAATTAATTATTTGACTTTCGGACCCAGGCGGAAGCGTCAGACGCAGACGTCTGTCAAATCGCGCCATCAGCCGCGTCGACTTTACGATAGTTATTTGTTATGCAAGGCAAAATTGATGTTGTGTACGAGGTAAGGAACGAGACGCAAAATAACTTTGCTGCCGAGCGAAACAGTTTTTCACCTCACTACTGCGAGGAAAATATGATGTGCAAGAAAAAAGATTTGTCTAATTTAAATATCTTTTATCGTTTAAATAATACAAGTGCTGGCCACTACGATTATTCTAAAAATTAAGTTGGCGCATTGACATGAATGAAATACCTAACTATTAATTCATTTTCAGTGGTCTGGCAGAAAGGTTTGAATTTTAAAAACTCTTTCCAAGCTAGGCGAGAAAATGCACTTTTGCACTCAGATTTCGAATGACAAACAGAATATTTCCTAACTTGTGAGGTGAACCAATATTTACTCAGAGATTTATCCTTCTGAGGTACTGTCACACTGTAGAGAAAAGATTTTTATTGAATAGCACATGATCAAATGCATGTTTTTGAAATTTTATAAAATGTAAAAGAATGTTCATAAATATGTACTTAATGTTATTCTTAATTACAGAACTATGGGTTCTGAAAACGAAATTTTTATCTCGATATGGGAGTGCAGCTCAGTTTTTTTCTACAAAATTATAACCAGTGCGTAATTATTATAAACTCGCTTATACAACGATTACGAAGAGAAAGGATGAGATCGAAGAGAAATGATGAGATCGAAGAGAATAATTTCTACTCACCTATTCCTATAGTAACAGTCTTTGAGAGCGTTTCGACTTTTCTCTTTGAAGCAATACACAGTCTCTTCGCCGTCCCATATCGTTTTCGGTAGCGGGTACTTTTTCCTTAGTCTATATTTGTCAACAGCACCTACATTTCAAAAACATAAAAAAGAAAACTTAGAAATCATCTAACGAGAAAGAATAAAATCTTAATTTACTATGCGAAAAGAGAACAGTCGAAGAATTTGAGGGCGCTACTGTGCTTCGGTAATTCTCATTTTTGTTTTGCATGCTGAATGTAGATAATATCCCCGACGGAATAACTATATGCAAAGGGTAAAAGATATTTGCTCTATCTAAAGTGCACAAATAAATTCGTAAACAAAAAAGTACCTATAAGAAAAAATTTAGAGAAACGATTTGACTTTGACAAGATTAAAAAAAATGTGGGACACAATTCACACACGGTTAAGGCTGATTCACGTTATACCGGGCCGGATCCGGGTAACGTGAATCAGCCTTTATGCCGTCCCAAACTAGGCAGAGCCTGCATGTGCTATGAGTTCACTTGCTACATGTTCATCATAAACGTTGGCCCCCAGCGGGGATCGAACCCGCAACCTCCGACTCAGAAGGCAGGGTCACTACCAACTGAGCCAACAGGACCGTCAAAATAACCTCACCTAACTCCCGTCCTCGCACTTTTTCAGCCTCCAGATAATGCGCCTTGAACCATAGATTCTGCAGAGCGGCGTGGTGGCGAGGCGGGAAACTGTGCGCTTCCAATATGGCGTAGAGCTCTTGAAAAACGCCGCGATGAAACGCCACTAAAGCTCTCGCCCTAAAAAGGTGAAATTTCTGTAATTGATTGATTCATTTACCTAGGTACCTTAATCAATTAAGTGAAGACTGCATTAATAATCCTAATGTGCGAAGACAAATCGGCTGACAAACGATAGATTATGAATGACATATTATATGCTCCCTATATGGTAGGTAGTACGTTTCTTAGTACGTTTGCCTCATCAATACGTACGATAAATTTATTTGCAGAAAAACTCACCTCAGCACGGTTTCGTTTCCCCGCAACAACTCGCCAGTAGGTAAACTCCATAGAAACGCTGCTAATTTCTCTATATCTCCCTTCTGTTGCAACGCTTCACATAAACACTGCACTTGTTCGGAATTGAAGTTCAAGTAACGTCGCATGTTTCCATTTTCACTTTCAGCAAAATAACCCTGTGTGACCCTTTCTCTATCATTAATATTGCCTATATTAGTGTTTTCGAACGTAGCCTGCTGATTGTTTATTTTTATTTCCGGTATATTCGGATTGTTCTCATTTTGAACGCAGCTTTTTAGGTTCTCGTTGAAGTAGCCAGTGCGCATTTTATCTTCGTTTTCGATTTGCGAAAAGAAGTTGTCGTTGGCCAGCGGGAGTTTCAGTTCGAAATTTAAATATTTTTTGTTTTTCTGTGGCGTCAAATAGTTTTCGAATACAATTTTGTTACTTTCCTGTAAATAGGCGTCCTTTACGTTCTTTTCGTCGTTTCTTGGTGATTTTTGTTTGCAGGAAAAATATTGTTTTTCGTTTATTTCTGGTTGCGTGTAGAAATTGCCGTTTTGGCTATCGTATGGAAAAGGTGGTAATGATGTTTCGGATTCACTGGTCAAGTCGCTCGATGGACTTAGGCGGTCGGAACACGATTCCATGTTTGTTGATTTCATAACAGAAGTATTTTTGCACTCTGAAAAAATGAATCGGGCTTTAGAATTTCTTTAGTTTACATAAGAAACTACCTAAACATTTTAAAAAGTAGGTAGGTACTTATGACAAATTTCAGCTCATCAGACATCACGTGTCAGTAAAGGATTTTGCAAAATTTTACCTAAACTAACACCAAAGAGATTAAAATAATATAATAATTTAGAGCATAGAGGTGACAAAGCAAGGGAAATTTTAAGCCAAAAGTTATTCCAAGTGGAATAATTCTAGTACAATTTCGACCGAATGACACCTCGCGTTCATACTAACTGACATGACGCTTGAGCTTCAAAGTTTTGTATGAAAATATTCCCAATGCCCCATGTCTATGTCCTATTAGATTTTAATCTCTTTGACTAACACAAACATTATAGGTAGTTTATAAGTGGCAATAACTAAAAAAACACCGTCTTCTTATTAACTTGAGCACGTCAATGTAAGAACTTGCCATTGAGCGGACACGGTCTATCCGTTTCATAACATAATAAAATTATTTAAAAATTTCGATCGGCTCGCGTAAAAATAATGTTATGTTGTTTTGAAAACAATCTGTGACACGGCCCACGGCCGGACATTCTACGAAAACATCGGATTCGAGTGAAAACGGCAGTTTCCTAAAAATTTAATTGTTTGTTTGATTGTGTACCGATACATCTCTAAGTAGGTAGATAATAAAACAATTAAATATTTATGAAAATTAAAATTAGTTAGCTGCAATATAATTATACAATTTGTATTAGATAAAGACATACCAACTTAGTTATAAAAATAAAACCCGCAGCGCAACTTTTCTACGAAATATCTTTATGTTTTTGCAGCAGAGCAGTGATAGTCTTACGTAAAACGTTAGTGGTTATATTGCTGCTTAACATGATGATGTGAGGCTCGGGTTCGAATCCTGGATGTACCAATGAGTTTTTCAAAAACTTACGTAGGTACATATTCATCAGTAGCTCGACGGTGAAGGAAAACATCGTGAGGTCCCAGAATAAATTCTGAGGCGTGTGTACGATGGGCTGATCACCTATCATGTTTAGGGGTCCAAAGAATATCTCGTAAAAAGTGGGTATATCCAGAAATGGAATACCTATGCCTACCCCCTCAGGAAAAGGCGTGATTTTTTTTTATGTATTTTTTTCATTTGATGGACATTTCTAAAAAAATAAGATTGAGTTGTTTCTTCTCTAATATGTGAATGAACCTCTATCAACCCCAATTATTTCGGGGCAGGTTTTTTTTTTCATTATTCTTCATAAATCGAAAACAAGTAGGTAGGTACCTACTTTTTGTAAATTTTAAATCAATAGTTTTAGTTGCCAAAATAAAAAGCTGCGACAGTTTCATTTCTACCACTTTGATAGGTACACATGAAACCCAAAAATTCTATTACTTTTAGATGACGTGTATTTTTTATGTGTCTAATTTGTGTTAAATTTTTAAGTAGGTACTTGAGCCCTGTAAAAATTACAGTTATAGGTAATAAATCGAATTTTAGTTAACGTCTAAAATGGAATATAGAGACTCAGGTATAAAAAAAATTGTTTTACATAGGTATTTTTAAAAAAAACATGCTTACACTAAATTCGTAATGCAATTTTTTTTAATTAACTCACTCCGTAACAACTGTATCTCAAATAACATAAAAAAATCTCTTAACTTATTGTTTAATCCACTTTTCCTTTCTCTACTACGCACTTTTTCACATAGGTATAAGTATATAAATATTTATTTATTTACTGTACGTAAAGTTATTACGTACATATTTATCACTAGCTCGACGGTGAAGGAAAACATCGTGAGGAAACCCGCAGGTCTCAGAATTAATTCTGAGACATGTGTAAATAGACCCGGTCCGGCGATGGGCTCACCACCTATCACGTTTAGGGGTCCAATATATCTCGTGAAATGTGGGTATATCCAGTAATGGAATACCTCTGCCTACCCCCTCGGGGATGAAAGGCGTGAGATTATATTATTATTATAAAGTTATTAAAATTTCAATAAATAATCTTATATGTATTCAGAAAAATAACTTAATATAAAAAAAATATTGTTCAGCTCAGTAAGTAGGTGCCTTATAGATAGGTATATTGTATGCAATGATATTTTTAAAAAATATAATATTTTTATTAGCCAATTAGGTACTTAATAATTGAAAAATACTTAGCTCTATCAGTATTATGATATTATTTTAAGTATAGGGTTGTTACAAAAATCCTCACCTGCACTTTGACTAGGTAGCTGTAGTTTTTTTTCTAAAGTCTATTGCACTATTCACTTCACTACTTCATTCACTAACACCGAAAAATGTCTATTAAAAATTCTCCACACCCTCACTCATGGAAGTTGCGGGGTCAAATAACAAAGGAGGTTTCATTTCAAACCGCGCGAAAGAGGCGGCTGGATTGTGACAGAGATAGAAGAGGGGCGGAGCTTGGCCCGGTGTTCCAACATCGAAATTATTTTAGTTTATTGCGTTTTTTGGCGATAAAAGGGCTTTTTGTTACTTGTGAATGGTTGAAAGACTTACATACTCGTACCATTTGTAGGCACTATAATATTTACGTAGTTGTATGAGCAATAGGATTTGGGATTATGACGAACCTCCTTAGAAACTTTCATCCCCTGTTTGACCCCCTTAGTAGACGAATTTTTAAAAATCCTTTAATAGTGGTCAAGTCTATCTATTAATATTTATTAATAATCTACGCTTTGAGTATTCTACGTTATTTATGAAACTCCTATGCACAATTTCATGCCCACCAAAAAAGTTGATTTCTAAAAGTCAATCAGTGTTAAATGTAGAGTTCAGAATGTTTTTTTGTCCCTTACAAGCTCTGTGTGATTTTAAACATTGCGAAGATATCTTACATTAATTTACTCTATATGAAATGGGAAAAACAAGAGACCGAAGAACTGGCAGCTACCTCGGACAAAGAGTTAGTCTAGCCATTCAAAGGGGGAACGCTGCCAGTATCTTCGGAACCTTGCCTAAAGAGACTCCTTTTAATAACAAATTTTAGTAATTATGTTATATTTTTAAGGTATTTAGTTTTAGGTTCAATTTAATGTTAATAAATTTAATATGGCAATTTATACTTACCTAATAACTTATTATTTGAACGAAGTGAATAAAAACAAGAGTCAGAGTGGATAAAAACAAGATATACCTACCTACATAGGTATAATAATAATATAATCTCACGCCTTTTATCCCCGAGGGGGTAGGCAGAGGTATTCCATTACTGGATACTATACCCACATTTCACGAGATATATTGGACCAATAAACGTGATAGGTGGTGAGTCCATCGCCGGACCGGGTCTATTTGCACATGTCTCAGAATTAATTCTGAGACCTGCGGGTTTCCTCACGATGTTTTCCTTCACCGTCGCGCTAGTGATAAATATGTAGTACGTAAGTTTTTAAAAACCTCATTGGTACATGCCAGGATTCGAACCCGAGCCTCACTGATTTTCGGCCGGCTCTTTAACCGTAAGGCTATCACTGGTATACATAAATTCTTTAAGTTATTATAAAAGATTTAATAAAGATTCAACATAGTATTAAACAAACAAACCGCCCGCTACGAAGTGACAGAGTTTGAGGAGCCCGCCTCGCATTCGTGAGGCTCGGGTTTGATGAGTGTTTCAAATACATATTTATCACTAGCTCGATGGTGAATGAAAACATCGTCCCGGAATTAACTCTGAGATATGTGTAACAGCACCCTAGTCTGGCAATGGGCGGTCTATCACGTTTGGGGGTCCAAAGAATATACTGGTGAAACATGAGTATTTATTACCTTGCATACCTCTGTCTACCGACTAGCTAGAATACGAGAATAAAATATAGCCTGTGTTACTCAGGGATATTGAGCTTTTCATTGGGGAAATTTTTTTTTTAATCGGTGAAGTAGTTTTTGAGTTTATTCGTTCCAAACATAGAAATCTTTCTTTTTTATAATATTAGTGTAGATTATTTATTTTATTTTCATTTGACCTACAGCTAGCTAGGTACCTCATACACTTGGGGCCTCTGGTTACCTCACTCACTCAACGAAATGCAATGCCAGCTTTGCTTTACGCTGGTTTTCTGTGAGGCCGTGGTAGCTAGTGTAACAGGCATTTTTTGGGCAAGCTCGCCCCATTGTAGGCCCCGTCTTTGCCTTCGGACAAGTCTGGGGTCAAGAATGAGCCCATCAGTAATTAAAAAAAATCACAAAGTGGGTATTTTCAGGCGGTGATAACAGGGCCTGATTAACCCTTAGGCTAATTAGGCTGCAGCCCAGGGCGCGAGGATCGGCAGGCAGCGCGCTGAAATCGTGTCATCACCTACACTAATCTAGCATCATTGCATCTACCCTACATATTTCAATAAGACCTAGACAAAACACAAACTAAATGCGCTTGAGTTGAAATTTTAAAAAACGCGCGTAGAACCAACACTGTCTTTTTACGAATCGGTCGGTGGTCGAGAGAGTGGGTGAGCTATCAACAGAGTGCCTAACTAGTGAGAGTTTTGTTTAGTCCGCCTCGCAATAACGTTCGTAAATAACTTCATTTTGTATGGGAAAACACATCTGGCGGGGCGTCCTCATAATTAGCCTAGGGCGGTCAGAACTCTTGATCAGTCACTGGGTGATAAGGCTTTAACATCTCCATCCCCCGGGCAAATACATTTGAAAAGTTTTCGCAAAGAAGCAGTTAAGCTTTTGCATCGTTTCGTTGGTTCTCGTTCGTTTATATATTCTATCTACAGATCAGGAACATTGGTTCTACTTTTCAAAAATATGATAGTTCAGGGGCCACTGCCTAAACATCTCCCAACTAGCAGTGGACTTTTAATAATGTAATAATATTGTTTGTAATAAACTGTATGTTCTTCAAAGACATACGCGTAGATTAAATAAATAAAGAAATTGTGGGACACAATTCACACACGGTAATTGAGTTCCTAACTAGGCAGAGCCTGTAATAAGGGTCCTAAGCTACTGATAAACATACTTAAATAAATATTAAACACCAAGACACGACGCCAACAGAAATGTTTATGCACACAAATGTTGGCCCCAAGCGGGGATCGAACCCGCGATCTCCGGCTCAGGAGGCAGGGTCACTACCAACTGAGCCAAGAGGCCCGTCGAGATTAGGTTTAACTTTTGAGGAATGACGTCAGAGCATGAAATTAAGTGCGAGTTCAATTAGTAGCGGTGTTTCAGTGATCGTTTCGCGGTATGTCTGAATGCTGGTGTTGTGTTCCCACGAAGTTCCAGGTATAGTGTCAGACACCCGACACCGCATACACTTTTATGTGAATTGTTGCCGTGTGTGAGGTCCGATGTCCTATCGGTGCTACCCTCGAATAAAGTCTTACAAAAGTGATAGGCTATCAACTTTAAACCAGCCCAGTTCATCGTCCAGAATGGGTTGGTGTGGTCATCCATATACAGGCTGATTTAAGTATCAAAGAAAATGTGTAAAAAAAGAGAAGAAATCTTACGGCATATTTAAATACCTACATACATATACAACATGTAACAGAATAAGCGCAATTCCTGAAATTCATTTGGTCAGTATCGACTACTTATTCGATTTCAGCTATTTATAATAAGTACCTATGTGTTAATTTTTTTGCAAAAATTTATTGGCGTAGCTGAATTTAGTACTTTCTATGGAAATCGTGCTATTATTAATCGATATTTAAGAAAATTGGTTAGACACAACTAAAGTTCGATTGCATCATATTTTTTTATATAAATATACTAATCGGGGTGTACCTATGAGGAATTGCGCCTTTTCTGTTACGCTTTGTATATCTTAACTGAAAATAACTACTTCAATTTAAAACAATATTTGAAAGTAAAAACTATCTCTAAATAGTATAAAACAAAGTCGCTCTCTGCCTCTGTCTGTTTCTCAGTCTTACTTCTTCTAAACCAGAAACTCTTTTTAAGAGGTGGTGCTATGCCCCCTGGTCTCCAAATGATGGCAAACTAGCCACAGTATTGAAAATGTGGTTGATCTCAGGAATGCCGCCGCCGGTAAAAAGTGCAAAAGTGCAAACCTGCAAATTACGTAGCGTTTTGAGATACAGGCAGTGAACTGTCGCACTTGTAATTAATATACGATATCAATGCATAATAAAATAAAATACAAGATTTGGACCCAAATATTTTGAACCGAATGCAGGGATTTTGCATAAAATCTGCCATTGACAACTTTGACAAGTGAGTAGAATATAGCATTGCCCTAGTCCTACGCTTGGCTACAACGGGTGTCGAATATTTCAATAGTATAAAATATAAAATAATAATTACACATTTCTCTTAGGATATTTCCGCGAAATGCACTATTTTATATGCTTTAAATTTACCGCCATTTCTGATAACACTTCATAATATCCATTACAACATAGCAGAAACGTGGGAATCTTAACTGACTCAGCGAATCGTTTTCGCAACTCCAGTAAACTTTATAATCTGCCAACGCTAACCGTTGCGAAAAATCATGAATGAATAAACTGGGTTGTTAGCAAAAATACAGGAAATTCGTTTTTGTAGGTGCCAAATAGTGCCAATGTATGAGTTTACGTCATTTCTTGTTTACAAACCTCGATATTTTTTGCATAATATACCGCCTTCTACTTGTGGAAACATACACGGTTCAATAATAGTTCAGCGTTCTAAATAGTTTATACTTTTCTAGCACTTCCTATTTAGAAGAAAATGTTTGAATAGTTGAACATATCAAGATACTAGCTTTTGCAAGTGACTTTGTCCGCCTGTCGAGATAAAAAGTATCGTATGTGTTATTCTGATGTTTATGCTATGTTACTGTAAAGTTTCACCAAAATCCTTCCAGTAGTCTTGGTGTGATGAACACTAACAACCATCCCTCCGTTCATCCTCAAAAACATTCGCGCACTAGCAGTGCCCAGGTTTTACCCTCGTAGTTCCCGTTCCCGTGGGAACGCAGGGATAAAATATAGGATATCTTATTCGTTGATTATCCTTTAGTCAGTGCAGCACCTGTTGCACGTCAGGTGTTGGCGCATATGTACCCTCCATCCAGGAGCTGGTGGGCTCACAGATTAAAGGCTGGGAATGTAGCTTTCCATCGGTGAAAGAATTGTTAAAATCGGATTAGTGGTTTAGGCTTGAAATCCTAACAAAGTCACTGTGGCATTTTTAATATTTAGGATAGTTAGGAAAGAAGGTTAAAAAGTGTGGACAGACCTGGTAAAGGCCGTTAGATGCAGGCCGCTTTTGATGAATGATGAATTGAAATAAAATGAAGACAATTGAAGAGCCCTATATCCATGTTCAGCAATAGATTAACTGGGGCTGAAATAGTGGTGACGGTTTTTGTAAACGGAGGAACTCTGAAATGAAGAAATCCAACGATCGCCCATCGTGAAAGTTGGCACAGCTAAATGCTTTTCATAGAGATAAAAAAATAGGTAGTTAAAAACTGCAATTCTTAACGAAAATATTTCACCGCTAGCTGATTTTATATTTATATGTAAAGTAAGGCACTGCGCAGTACCTGTCTTTGTATTACGTAACCAACTATGATGTGTATTTTTAATCCAATATAGGTACTATCGAAAAAAGTTCTGCCTGATACACCTAAGTGTCATTTTAGCGAGCAGCTATCTTTTCCCACCCCGTGGCGTGGCGAGAAAGCCCTCACTTTTAGTAACAATGACAATTACAAAAACGTGTTTCTTTCATGTTTATGACCATTTAGTGTCGTTGAATGGATCGGATTAGAAAAACGGTTTTACTGGCTTCTCATTGTGTAAGTCGAATTAGGGTTGGGGTAATAAAATTGGACCTTACAAGCCACAATTCTTCCAAATGTATCAGGCTTAGCGTTTGCTGATAGTACATATAAGAGCAAAAAACACTTAACACGAAATCTTGAAACTTTAACACGGAAACATGAAATTTAGCCTTTATATTATATACTTACTTAGTATCCAGTTATATGCTTGGAATATGTTACTAACTACATATTATATTATTAAAAATATATATATATATGTAGTTAGCATACAGTCTAAGAGAAGGGCGAGCCAAAACTTGACAATATAGAAAGCGTAGAATAGGTAATCAACAGGCCTACTATCTAAGACAATCTTTCAATATGCTAGAGCCTAGAGCGTCAAATGACATTTGGTTACCATGTAAAGTTCAATTTTATCTTTGCGATTTAAGTGGTAGGTAGAGCTGCTGTAATAATTAAGTACTTTATTTTGACTCACTTCGCTATTTAAAAAAGGCAACTGTAAAATTACTTAGGAGATTATGTTACGTCCACGTCATATTATTAAGGTACGTACACAGACAAATTCGCAGACAAGACAACAGCAAGACATCAACTTTACTATTTTTATAAGAAAATAAAACTGCTGAAGGTCACATGAGTGCAGAAGAACAGCACGTTACGATTATCTAGTATCTATTGAATAACTGTGACTTTAAAGACAAAATAAATGTCAATGCGATAAATTAAAAAAAACTCACGCCTTTTATCCCCGAGCCTACCAACTTTTCACGAGATATTCTTTGGACCCCTAAACGTGATAGGTGGTGAGCCCATCGCCGGACCGGGTCTTTTACACATGTCTCAGAATTAATTATCTTACCTGCGGGTTCCGGGATAAATTAATAACAAATAATATACAGTTGGCATAGTCCAAAGCCATTTAGTCGCAAACTAAAAAAAAAACTAAGCCAAAATGACTGTAACCGATCTTCTCAGAAGTTATAGCCTAAGCTTAGTGAGCGTTATATGCTTTCGTATTCGGAGTCTATTTTATTGTTTGTCCGTGGTTGCGTTACGTACCATGTCACCAAATCTGTCCTTAGCATTGTTTAATGTTTACATAAACAATTTCTGCGGCATGGCTGCGGCTCCCTTTATAATTCCTAATCTGTAGTGCCGCTATGGGTGGTCAGCGATTTCCATTCGTTACTGGCGCCAGAGTGGCGATTTTATTGACTCTTAGTATTAAAGTAGTAGATTTTAATTGCCACTACATTCGATGCAAGATATCTTGGTTGGTTTAGTGATTTAGCGTTATAAAGGTACCAAACAAACAGGTATACTTTCGTTTTTAGGGTTTGGTCATACATTGAACGGATGAATGAAAGGCGCCTATAACACAAATATACAAGGGTGTTGTGAATGGCCGAGTGGTAGAGGACTACCTAAGAGTACTTAGGTATTTCGACCACATTGGTATTGAAGACTAGCTGTTTCTCGCGATTTTACACGGTAATTTCCGTCCCCATAAGAAATTATAGTCCATGTTACTCCCAGAAAAGTGAGCTTTCCATTTCCATCTTTCATTTTGAAATCGGTCTAGTAGTTTCGGAGCCCATATACAAACAAACCTTTCCTCTATGTATATGAATATTAGTTTAAATTTAGAAAAGCAAGATAAAGTGTAGGTACCTACCCGAAAACGACGAGCTTTCCTGAGCCGTTTGATCTCTCAGGTTCGTAGCAAGTGGCGATCCAAGATTTATCTAGTTACATGTAACTTTAATTTTTTTACAAAAATAAAAACCTACTTCTAAAATACCACTATAAATAGTACACAAACTGCTCATCACCCTATACTAAATTTAAATATTGATTTTCCCTATACTGGGATGTCTATGGTCGAGTTCTCCTGGTACTTCACATTCAGCTAAACTAAGTACTCATCCGATTTTGATGATTGAGAATCAATATATCAAAGAGCAGTGATAGCCCGGACGGTTAAAGAGCCGGCCGAAAATCAGTGAGGCTCGGGTTCGAATCCTGGCATGTACCAATGAGTTTTTCAAAACTTACGTACATATTTATCACTAGCTCTACGGTGAAGGAAAACATCGTGAGGAAACCCGCAGGTCTCAGAATTAATTCTGAGACATGTGTAAACAGACCAGGTCCGGCGATGGGCTCACCACCTATCACGTTTAGGGGTCCAAAATATCTCGTGAAATGTGGGTATATCCAGTAATGGAATACCTCTGCCTACCCCCTCGGGGATAAAAAAGGCGTGAGATTATATATTATATATAGATAGAATCAATCTAATCTTGATTAAGGTCTCGGTTAATAATCGGGTTATAGTTTCACATGTGGAAGTAGTAATATAAGTTACTTTAATTTTTTTTTACGTTTAGGGCTCTCTAAAGTAGACTGGTGAAAAGTGGATATTTCCAGGAATTAAATGCCTCTGCCTACCCCGTTGGGGATAGACGTGGCAATATTTATTTTGTTTTATTTTTAAACTGACTTATTGAACAGACAACTGTCGCAACGCCTGTGAATATCTCAAACGGCATCGCCAGACTACAAATCAAATTAATTAAATAATAAACACCAAAACAAACTCCTCAAAGGAAACCCTCGTAACTGCTATCAAATCCCTAAATCACTGGAATCACAGTTAATAAGGCCCGTAATTCGAAACCCCTGGTGGAAACACCCCCGTTAGGCAGCAGCCAATCAGAGAGCGTTCTACTCACCCTCTCCGAATTTCGACCAATGAGAGACAAGGAATAGTCAGGTGTGTTGAATTGGTGTTGAATTACTAGAGCGGATGCTTTACAAAGGCTTAAACATGTTTTATTTTTTATTAAAAAAACAGAGTTACACCTACAAAACTACGGTTCAAAAGTACAATGACGATTTCATTAGTTTTTCATATCAGTAGGTCTGTGGCTTAGTTTACCGGTCATAAACTAAACGAAGAATTTTTGATAAAATGATTCTTGATAGAAAGTAACCTATATTTTTGGGAATTTATTAATTTATTATAGTAGGTAATTAATTACACCAACATTACCAAATTATAAATTTAAATGAAGATTAAGTATATTTATTGTTTTTTTTTCTTGCTTGTTCCAATTAAAATAGGTGCAATTAATGTATGTTACCTAAATTAAATTGTACCTAAGTACACAACACTCTGGAAAATATTAATTATCAATCAATTATAAATTATAATTGATAGATTATACGAATAATTACATAATAGGTCTAAATTGTATTTGTAAATTGTATTATTTTGTTGGTAAACAATATTTATTTGATCTACAGTAACACTAACCCCGTCGGGAGAGGCGTGAAAGTGTTTGTTTTGTAAATAATATTTGTCTCTACCTTTTTTTACCTCCCTTATTATGAGAGTAGCTTCCTTATCCTAACATTATCTATCTCCGCAAAATTCCAAAAGATTTGCTCAAAACAAAATCCGTGAGAACACATCTCACACAGATATACACCTGAGAGAAAACATGCCTTTATCTGATAGGCTAATCCACAAATGCGTTGAGTTTGTCTTGTACGAAGATCGGATTAAATGATATTTTGGCCTTTCCGAAAACCATATTCTTAACGTTTCAGTGGGTATCAAAAATGTTAAATTGAACATAAAACGACAAGCATGATTGCTAGTTTTAAATCATTTTTATATAATTACACCAGTGAAATTTCAGACACAGATTTTGAATCACTTACGATAAAAAATACCAATTACCACGAAATATAAAAATTGCAATGAAATTATAAAAAAAAGCCTAAATGCGACACTAATTCAGTTAAATTCCAGCTTAGTTATCAGAACCCATATAGTTACATAAATAAAAGATCGTTGTCTAATTATTTGCGTAAAATTTTGTGATAGCTTATTATCCATTGAAAAACTATTTACGATTATTTTTAGACGTATCGAATACCCGATGACAAAACACCCAGTAATAAGTAGTATGAAAAGACGTCTCTACCTATATGAAGCCCTCTACGAATTTCTTTTGCTATTTGCCAACTAAAGCTGCCCTTGTGCTAATAAAAAATAACCGCATTACATCATTATTAATTTTTTTCTGCTCATAAATGTCAAGTTTCGTGTCTAGGGTGTTGTGCACAATAGTTATTGTTGCCCGACGGGGGTTGCAAATGCGCAACCTTTGTTCGTATTGTCGTTCGCAGATTGAGCGACAAAATATTACTAAGTACAGTAGACAAATGTTGCAGCTAAATTTTTACAGGTTTTATTTTAGCTTTACTTGTAAACAAAGTATCTAAACAAATCAAATCATTAAAGGTAATTTTAATGATTACAATAATTTGGTATCATCGAGCTGATCTGATGAGCCAGAGGTAGATAATGGAAATTCTCTCAAGTTAGGGCTCATTGTGATTTGTTTCGACGAGTATTATACGGCGGGGGATAGGGGAACTCCATACGAGCCATTTACCTACACGAGGGCAATCCACTAAGACAATCCACCAAGACTGCATACAAAAAAAATCTTTGAGTATTAAAGGATCTTTGAGTATTAAACCAACAAAGTAGTGGATTGCCCTCGTGTAAATGGCTCGAATGATTACTCGAGTTCGAACTCATTTGATTTGTTGTTACGAGTAGGTAACAATTACTATTAAAACACGCTTTTGTATATGTATGGTACATATACCAAAGCGTGTTTTTAGTTTTCATAAACTATAATGTCATAAATTAATATTTCCAAGTATTTTACTTTTTATACCAACAGCCAGCAGAAAAACCACCTTAAATGATAATGCCTACTAACGTAGTACACAGAATAAAAGGGGCTACTACAAACGACGGATTTGTAGAATATGCAGTTCGAGACGTCACGTATGACTCAGTAGTAGTTGTTGATTGTGTCGTATTTGTTAATAGGTTCGTAGTCCATAATATTTCTATGCTTGTTCATCGTCGACTGATGTGTGATAGATACAAAATCTCAACGATTTTTAGTCAATTCATCACTGAAAGTCGTAATTTCATCCAGTCAAGCATTCACGTCCCATGGCGATCAAGGACAATATAAGGTATCCTTTAGTTTGCTTTTCGGTACGGGGTGGGCTATCTTGTAAACCTACTACAACGTATAAGTAACAAGTCTCTATATTAGTCTCTATTTACATAGTCTCTATTTACTAGTTTAAACCTCAAAATAAGCTACAATGTTTGTCTACTAAATTATCCGAGCGCGCACATTCCAAATTCGAAATATTGCGTGTGTAGTGTCAAAGTACAATGGGGCTGTTCATTTCGTACCGACCATTGTGTATTGTGCCCGCACTCGTTATAGGGATTAACAGTGTCGCGCCTTTGCTTCCACTCTACTAATCTGCCTCCACGTTCCTTCGACTCTGTATATTTTTAATAATGTGAATTTTACGGTCAACGTGTGTCGTGGACGTAGTATATTGAATAAAATAGACCCATGACGTGTGTAGAAGACTGACGGCAAAAAACTTGGATTCTAAACATAGACGTAGTCAAAGAAGTTGGAAGAAAATCGTTGGAGAAAGAAACTTTTTTCTTATCACAGAATAAGTAATAGTACTACGTAGTAGTATATGATTCTAAATAACTGGCTAGAGATAATCATCTTCAATAGGTTCAAAACAGAGATTTTAATCCACTTTTCACACCACATGCTCGACAAAGCCGGATTATGTATCATATGAACGTCACCGAAAGCAAGACATTATATCCCTTGGCTTGCGCCGGGTCATAATGTTGTATGGAATTTCATTATAACCCTAGGTAAATAATGTAATTTTCACTTTTCATAATCCTTATTGCTATGATGATAAAGTCTAATTTCGTTAAGCAAAATCCAAAAAACAAAAGCCAACTCGATTTTCGAAAACCGAAGCCGCGACCAAATAGATTCGCACGATCTTCATTTGTTAAATCAAGTAGGTCACGCCGGCAGAAACAAGTTGCTGTATCCATTTTATAGCTTTAACCAAAGAGGTTGGAAGAAAATCATTCTCTTCCCTAAAACTTTTTCTTTAAACGTCTTTGGCTTTAACATTTCAAAAAGAATATCGAAAATGTCGAGTGATGAAAGTAATTTGACTCCAGAGTCTATTAAACTATGTAGATGCCATAGGCATTGTCAATAATCATTCAATAATCTACTACCATGCAATTCCATTTTATTGTCTCGCATAAGGTGAGAAAAGTAGAGTATATAACTCGGGAATAAAACTGTTTTTGTCTTGGGCGCTTAAATCCCTCCCTAAACTCAGGACTCCGTCTTAATTCCCTCGCTTAGCTCGGGAATTAAATCATAACTCCCTCGCTGCGCTCGGGAGTAAAACTGGGAGTCCTTCGTTACGTTCAGGATTCAATGTCGCGCCCGTGACATAAAACAGTGCTTTATTCCCTTGTTGTATAATCTACTATTATTCCCCTTTCCGTGGGAATTTTCAAAAATTATACGTACCTACATACCATACTTATTTCAAGTTTATCTAGGAGTTATCGATTCGGAATAGTAGGTACTTTATGGTTTCCCGTGGGAATGAGATATTTTTCTGTACCTACTAAATAAAAAGTACCCTAAATATTGACCCTACTCAGTTATCTCCACACCAAATTTCATAAAAAATCATCCAAGTTTTTTGCGCGACGCGTGCACATTTATAAGTAAAATTGGTGTTTTATTATTTAAATCGATATAATATCTATCTACACTACCGCAAAAATTTTCTAAAAATATTTCATGTAGCTACAGACACGGTCTCGTTAACTACAATTTTATTATACTTAGGTATATGATAAAATATAATATACTTAGACAAACTATGCGTAATACGAGTAGGTAGGTACAGACTACAATATTATACTATAAAGTTTCAGGAACTAAATTATTTGTGTCGTTTCATAGTTTAAAAGAAATCAGATCCTACTTTCAACTTTAAAATAAATAATTTATGATTCAAAATAGCTAAAATTTAAAGATGATACTATATTATATGGATTAGTCGACAGTTGCGCTACCTTTAGCTCTCCCATTGAAACTTTTTTTTAAAGTAGCAAAAACTTGTTTTGTGTACTCAGTAGTAAATTCCTTTAGAATGTTGGCACTTTTGTTATGTTAACACTTGTAATCTAGCGTGGAATCTTGTTAATCTTCAATTTCTTGAACAATTTGGTTACTTTCTTCATCAGTAAATTTATTTATGATAGTAACATAATATATTTTCAACTGACTTTAAAAAAGGAGGTAGGTAGGTACCTATTCAATTCAACTGTAATTTTGTTTTTTTTTTATGTTTGTTGCCTCTGAACTTTCGACTGGGTGAACTGATTTTTAATGATTCTTTCTTATACGAAAGCTCATGCTTTCTGTATGGTCCCATTTCAATTTGGTCCAGTTCAGAGAACGGCATACATGAGAAAAACATATGATAAATTAAAGTCGTTTTTACCCGACTTCGACAAGAGGGTTATGTTATTCGAGAGTATGTATTTATGTATAATTATTTGGCACACTCTGCAGCCAGAACGGCTTTATGGATTTTAGCTTGAGAGGTGTCGTTAGATTTGTATTTACCATAGATTTGTATTTACAGTGAGAGTGACACTGGGTACTTATACCAAATTAAAAAAAAAGAAAATGGCGGATTTTTGGCGCCAAATTGTAAAAAAGAAAAATAAGAAAATCAACTTAATATGTTAAGTGGGGTATCATTGAATAGGTATTTGAAAATCATGTTTAGGTTTCTATCACCAGTTTTCATTTAAAGTTTACTAACTCAAAATTATGAAATAAGAAGGATATAGAAATGGAACATAAGTAGGTACATGAAAATATAAGACTGCTGTTGCAATCCAATTTTCTTTAAAATTAGTTGAGTCTGTCTATTTGAGACAAACATTGAGACAAAAACTCAAGGCATTAATTTATTTATTTATTTACAATGTATAGCACATAGACAGAGCCAAAACACTATACAAGGCAACAGGAGAAAGAGAAAAAAAAAACAATACAAAACACAAAATAGTCACGTAAAAGTAAAACACAAAATTATAATTCTAAAAATTCACAAAAAGACAGCACTTCCTTGCATACACTCATCCATCCATCCGCAAACACATCAAACCGCGGCTTTGACGCCAGGAGTTCATCGAGCAGGCCGAGGGCGCGCGGCACCGTGCGGATCGCGGGCAACGTGTGACGGTTCCCACTTTCTAGATATGATATTTTATGAGTAAAATTAATAACAATTTTAATTTAAATAATAGATTAGATTTAAAGAACAATTAGAAGCGAAACCTAGTCTTTAAAACAAGCCATCTAGTAGCAAGTAGCATTATTAAGAGAAGACAAGAATGAAAATATTGTGTGAGAAAGATATTACTAGGAAAGCGGTAGCGGGAAATAATGATATTGCTTTTTGCTTGACTTGGCGGGGGCACCTACCATGCCCCCAGATAAGCCGCGTCGGGCCCGAAAACATGTCCAAATATGGTCCAGAACCGATTGAAGAGGCTCTGATTGGCCACCGCCAGTGGCGTGACTAAGGCCGCGTCCGCTCTTCCGGGGGAATAAACGAGGAGAATTTTAGGCGTTATTAGAAGGACGGAAGGGTGAATGATGTGGAGTGATAGACAAATAGTTAGGAAATTGAATGAAAGAAAGAGATAAAAAGACGCCGATTGGGGAGTTCGGGTTTTGGAGTCGTGCGAGTCACTATGGTGGTTTTTGGAGTGAGATCGGGAGGATTGGCAAGATGGCTGCCGACGCGCTTGCCGGTTTTGCTAGAGAAATTAGGGATTTACATGGTCTAGAATAGTAATATTATGTTCTATCGTGAAAAGTAATGCGTTTCAGTATTTCTGGAGTATGGTGAAGTCGATATTTGTGTGAGAATAGGGAATTAGCTTCGATTAGGTAGCGTCTAGCGTGACAGACTCGTGGGCCCCGAGGCGCCAGAGCTCTGGGAACGCAAGCGGAGTGCTGGAGTGGTTCTTGGTTTCTTTGTGTTTAGCTAGTTGATATCCATGGCCTTTCAAAGTGAGTGTTAGGGACGAGCGAGCTTCGGCTCCTACGATGGAAATGGGCAGGTATGAATCTCATAGCCTGCAGAAGGTAAGTGGAGTGTTCTTATGGGTAGGCGAAATTAGGTCATATTGAAGCTCAGGAATTTGCTATGAAATATATCCTAGGGTCCACTCAACTTGTTGTATTGTCTGTGTTCTGTCGCCCTGCGAAATGTCTTGTCGTAATTTTATAAGTAATACATAAATTAATGCGTACGTACGTATCTAGACTAAGATCTGACTGACACATAATGTTAAGGTGAAAATCTACTAAAATGTGATAGAGATTGGTTTGGATGTACTGGCTGTCGTATTGGTTTTATCACTAAACTAATCTGTTCAACAGAGAGGGTGAGTTGCGTGGTGGTGGCCAGGCTGTTTGGGTAAATTCTTACATAATTGCATGAGACTGCGTAACTGCGTAAAATACAGCATAGCGAAGTCCTAGCCAATCAGTTTGCTCATTATTCACACACCCCCACTCAGGTTGAGTCACTATATCTACATAAAATCTGATCAAATGGACAGACAGCCTTATATGAGATGTTGATGTAGGTATGATAAAGCAGTAGGTATAAAATAAGGTAATTTAAATGGTCTAGAGGCCTAGAGTAATATTAAGTACATGTCTATGCGGACTCAGTCAAATAATCTAGGTTTCAATCCATGTTGACAGCCTCATCAAATTAATTAGGAATACTAAATTAAGCTTTATGATTTATTTTATGTTACTAGAAGATAAGTTACAAATAATCTGAGAAATTCTTAATTTCATGGCTCTTAGGCTGAATAGGTATCATATGAAAGACCCAATACCTACCAAAGGAATATCTAGGCTAGGAAATCTTTGATTCACAAAATTAGGCAGGGGTTCTTTATTTCATTATTTACAAGCTAGGAAAACCAAAGAGTCATAATACTCACCATTTATCATCAATTACATTCTAATAAGAAAATACTAGAACTTAAGGACACATGAGTACTGATATCTAGAGGGATATAAGTTGATAAATATATCTAGCTGGGTAACTACTTAGCTACAACAATATCTGAAATTCTATTGCTATTTATAGTATCAACCATTTATATGTGAATATTTTATGCTTTTATCCAGCAACAACAAACTACTGGCCGATTTGCTATATGGTAGTGCCGTTTCTACTGTATGGCTAGGTCTCTCCTTTAAAACGGTGGTAGAGGCAGCTAAATGCTACTGGCGAAGCCGGTTCCTCATATACCAATCAATATACCTACCATTTAATTATGGACAAATACCAAACTACTGGCCGATTTGCTATATGGTAGTACCGTTTCTACTGTATGGCTAGGTCTCTCCTTTAAAACGGTGGTAGAGGCAGCTAAATGCTACTGGCGAAGCCGGTTCCTCATATACCAATCAATATACCTACCATTTAATTATGGACAAACAACAAACTGACTGATAGTACAATGCTACGGTCTCCTCTTTAACTTCATGCTAGTGCTTTCATTGGTCTAGTGTGGTTGGCTTGGATTAATCATCTAAAACCATATTTTAAAAAATGATTATACGCTGTATGGTGACAACCTCTTATCGGAGAGTTTTATTGTTCCAACAACAAAACTAAGCTTGGTCGGTTCTCTTATTGGTCATCCCTGTCTCTGCACAGCAACGAGTCCAGTGGGTGGCTATGGCAATACTGTCGACTATCGGCTCCCCTGACTGTCATCCATACCATCGTCACACTCTATCTATATTTCTACTCCATGGTTGACTTTCTGGCTGAGTTTAATTCTAGACAGCTCCCCTAAATGCTTACTTCACTGAGTCTTGACGCCCTGCATCACAGCTTGATGAACCATCTGACGTTCTATCCTACGCTTGCGCATCGCGCCCTCATCACTGGTCCTTGTGGCCGAACAATACCTGCTCAATGATGGAGTATGTTGCTATACAGCACTAAAATCATTATATATCATACAACTTATGTATTTGAATACATACCAAACAATCTAGACTATATGTCTGCTCAAATGCTCTTATGGAGTCTAAACAATTTTACTGATGCTTGCATTGCATGGTGGAGCGCTACCCCAGTCTTGGCTGAGGCGCACAGGATAGTACGGGGACTCTCTTTTGCTCCATTACAAGATCTGACTTGGTTTGGAGGGGAGAGTGTGGACACCGATCCACGGGGTACTGTCCCCCCCTTAAGGGGCCAATAATCATAATAGGATAGGGAGTAGCATATTATTATTTTTATAATATTCATATATGTAAAATAAAATATTTATTTATTTATTTATTCAAACCATTTTCTTATTTCATCATTCATTTTCTTATTGGTTTCCTTCTATTTTGTTCTAGGTAAATCCAAAGGCATTAGGCTACTTCTAGATACACAAATTATGAAGAATGTAAAATTCTATACTTATTTAATTCATTGTTTTATGTTCATAGATACTATGTTTTCAGTAGATGCTTCTAGGAATAAACTTTGTTCAATTTAATATTAATTTTTAGTTTTACTCAAAATCACCTCTAAAGATACCTGCTACCTCTTAAAGAATTGGGTTACTACGATGTTACACAATGTTAGGGGTCCTACCTATTACTAGACGATCACATCATGGCTTATCATCAACTTTTCTATGCATACATTCATCTATCGGTTCTCCAATGGATTTGTATGTTTGGTATGTTTAAATATAGAATGTGCATACATGGGTTCGATTCCCGTGTCGCTGATTTAATTCAGTCTTTATTTTTAAAGGCTTTAGGTTGAAATGGGAAATGGTACAAACGCCAGCAGTCGGTGGGCGCGCGCACGCAAGTAGCGGTCAGGCACGAACAGCCTGCACGCTCGCGAGATCAGCTCGGGACAGTCTAACTCCCCTCGGAGTGCCCGGCAAATCATGGCACACGATTGATAGTTTCTCCTCGTCTGGAGAGAATTGAAACCGAGGGCACCCTGCAGGAACTTTGTCGGATACAGGAAAGGATAGTAGCCGTACTTCTTTTTGTAAAGAAATCGTAGAAAGGGTTTTTGGACTTTTTCCAGGAGCAATACATACATAATGATTCAGGCATTGAATATTTAGTAAGTACCTAGATAGACTTCACTTATATATTGTTGCACTTATTAATCACAGACAGACAGTTCAAAAGTTTATTATAATGGTACAAATAAATGACAAGCTTTTGATGCGTCTTCGTCCGCGTTCTGAGATTCGGGCTTCTTGGGTGAGTTTGTAGTGCCTTCTGATTCAGAGGCCGCTGATTCGATTCCTGCTTGGAACCAAAATTTGAGTCCATGAACATGTCTGTTGACTTCATGTCCAGATTTTCCGGGTGTTTATCTGTTGTTCCCATAGTACAAGTTCTGCCTAGCTTGGGACTCAATAACCGTGTGTGAATTGTGTTCCACAAGTTATTTATTTGTTGAAATTAGATGTCCTCCTCTGGCATACTATGAGAGGTAATTGACACCCACAGATAAGCTCGGTTCACATGGCATCATTAATTTCGCATCCATGTGAATCTGTGTAACTTGACCTTTACGTGGCAGTTTGTTGATAGCAAGTATGTAGTTAAGTAGATAAACAAAGAAAAAGATATATAGTTTTCGATCTGATATCTTACTAATATTATAAATGTGAAAGATTGATCATGTTTTGGTACACTTTCATGCTAACAGGTGGTTAAAGAATATACTTCTCTTGCGTGAGCCCCAGGTTCGAATCCTAGCATGTACCTACCAATGAGGTTTTTATAAACTTACGTAGGTACATATTTATAGCAGGCTCGACGGTGAAAAAAAACATGACGAAACCCCCAGGTCCCAGAAAAGATTCTGAGGTATGTGTCATAGCAACTCTGTCCGGCGATGGGCTCACTGTTTGTCACGTTTAGCCATCCAAAAAATAATGCTGGTGAAATAATGGGTATTTTCAGAAATGGAATATGTCTGCAACCCCTTCGGATATAAAGACGTGAGTAGCTATTTTTTTTCTTACACGTCTGATGAGTTGTACAAAACGATATTATAGCAGTCTATCTTTTTGTACCGGTCTATTTTGTACAGTAGTAACAAATACAATACAATACAATAACTCTTTATTGTACACCAAAAACAACACAATATGGATACCAACATTAACTAAAGTACAATGGGCGGTCTTATCGCTTTTAGCAAATACTTATATGGAGTAGTATAAGTATTTGTTATAATTACAAAGTGAAAGTTTAAAATGTTTTATTCAAAGTAGGGAATTACAATACCACTTAATCCTACTAATATTATAAATGCGAAAGTTTGTTTGGATGGATGTCTGGATGTATATGTATGTTTGTTCCACTTTCACGCAAAAACTACTGAACGGATTTTTATGAAACTTTACAGTTATATAGCTTATACATCAGAATAACACATAGGCTATATTTTATCCCCGTATTCCCACGGGAACGGGAACTACGCGGGTGAAACAGCGGGGCGCTTCTAGTACTTCATAAAGAAACAAAGCTTACTGAAATAAAGCCACTAATACTTTCGGAGTCATATTCGTCGTTATTTTAGCGCTGACCTGACAGTTGTATTTCACGCGCCGTCGGCTGCAAGTCGCGCGGAAACCCTGTCCCGATCACTAGTATTGAGTGACACATGCTATTTATACCTACTGACTGACTAGCATAAGAGTCATGTACTGATTCATCCATACACCTACCGCCTTTTCCCGACAGGGTGGGTAGAGACAGTCGAACGCAGCGAACGTAATGAACGCATCAGAAACGAGTAGCAAAGGTGAACCAGGCCATCAGTATAGGTACTACGTACCATCCTCAGAACTTACCATACGATTAAAATTAGGTGACTCAAAAAAGATAATTCGTATTTTATAACAGCAGACCTACTTTCTAAGACATATCCGACAGCAGCAAATGGCATTTGGTTAGATACCATTTAACGTTGATTTTAACGTTGGAGATTTGAATTGAGACCCAATATGGCGCCGTATAGAGAATAACAGATATTGTTGTTTTATAATAATAAAGTGCCGTCAAATTAGATATACTTATGGGTGGCATCTCGGTCTTAAAGTACGTTACCGTTTGAAAATTAGAGTCAAAACACATTGGCAATCGTCTATCAGCCAAAACGTAATTCATTCAAGAAACTCGCGTCTCAAAAAACATTGACAAATCGTATAAAAAAAATTAACATATCGGCAGAAATTCCAAGGTTTTCGTTCAGGAATTCACAGCATCCACGTAAAAATCTTAGTCGTTATTTTGGTAATTTTTTGGACACACGACACCTCATTATAGCTACTGACTTGGTTTTTTAATGAATTATGTGCTCGTGAAAGAATTGTGTGGACTTTCTTTTTTTAAAATCAAATAAACAGAGAATCATATAATTTTTATTGTATGAAAGTAATTATGTATGTGCATTAATTGTTCTAAGAAAAATAGTGATCTAATTTAATTAGTTTACATTTCTATAAATATCTACATTTATGTACTACCTATAATTATGTTAAAGTACTTAATTGTTAACCTATCTACTGATTTTATCGTGCTAAGTGCTATTTTATCGTGCTAAGGTAGGTAAAACAACTAAACTGCAAAACTTGTGAATGTATGGCAACTTTTCAGTAAAATGACTTCAAAGTAACGGTCTATTTCGGAATTCAATAAATAATTAGTATACCTACATTTGTATACCTACTTGTTTAATAAATTATTCAGTAAGACTGTTTTCATTCTTAATACAAGGGAAATACTCTTCTCAAACTGGAGAACATCAATGTATTTTTTATTTGTAAATAAATGTATGTATATAATCACTTTAAATTGATAAGTACCTACTATAAAATGCCGACAACGGATTAACAGTTTATTAAACTTCAGTTCGCATATCCCTTTGCAGAGGGGATACGATTGAATCCATACTAATCTCTCGCTAGGGTTGTCAGAGGGTGGAACTGAAGGATGGTGTTTTTGTAGCAATAAATCTGTCAGTCCGTCACAGTGTAGGTGTTGGTTAATTAGAGGTTGGCACCATAAGGGATAACGGAAAAGCGAAAAAATAGCACTGGCAGGGTTAAAAAGTTCTTTTTTATTTCTGCACATCATGAATAGAATAGCATATTTCTATTTGCGTCAAACATGGTTTTACAGATGGAAAAAATACAGTCTTGGCAATGCATACATGTTCGCCGTAATTAAAAGGTATGCAAAAACTTAGGCATATAGACATACACACACCGGCACAATTAGCGGAACAGAAAAAAAAGGGAGTATTTACGCATTTTTGCGTGTTACTGGCCGGCTAAACAAGCTTTTTTTAAATTTGGGTTTTAATTTAAAAATGGAATACTAAGCGACTGCCCTTTTTTTCATTCTTTTGTTTTAATTTTCATTGATTCATTTTTTCCACCGCTTGTCCGTTTTTAGAAGGTTCGTGAATTCCATTTGAAAAGCTTTGAATTGCAGTTTTTGAGGCTTTTGAGTTTTTTCGCATATCGATAATTTACGAGCATCTAATTATGCCTGATTTAACGCCATCAGAAATCATTAGGGCAGATCAAATGAGGAGAAATGGTCAAACCTACAGATCGATTGCCAGAAGCCTTCGTCGATCGTTATCAACGATTTATCGTAGCATCCAACGATACAGATTGACGAATGCTCTAGTGAGAAGGAGAGGACAAGGCCGGAAAAGGTGTACTTTAAGGAGGGATGACCGTTTTCTCCAACTTCAAGTCCGACGGAACACGAGACTAACGGCGGTGCAGGCTCGAAATTTACTGGAAGAGGTACGAGCAGTAAGGATGAGTGAGCGGACAGTTCGTAGAAGATTCGAAGAAGTGGGTATAGGCTCGTATGTGCCCGCCAAAGCCCCAAAACTTGAGAGACATCATCGCACAAACCGTCTACACTTTGGTCGTGAACATCGTGATTGGGACTTCGACGACTGGGGACAGGTTCTTTTTACTGATGAATGCAGAGTTATGTTAAATCAAATTGATGGAAGGCAGCGAGTATGGAGACGCAAAGGAGAACGGTATATCCAGTCTAATTTTGAAAATACAGTTGCATATGGCGGCGGTTCAATTATGGTCTGGGGAGGAATATGTTTAGGAGCTCGTATGGAGTTAGTAGTGGTCGATGGCGGGAATCTGAATGCTGATCGGTATATCAGGGAGATTTTAGAAGAACATGTTGTGCCATTTGCCCCCTTTATTGGTAACAACTTCATTCTAATGCAGGATAATGCTCGGGCTCACAGTGCTCGCACAGTACAGACATACATAAACCATGTTGGTATAACGGTGATGGAGTGGCCAGCACGGTCCCCCGATATGAACCCTATAGAACACGTCTGGGACTTGCTAAAGAGGAGTGTAAAGTCAAGAATGCCCCCTCCCAATAATCTCAACGAGTTGCGAAACGCATTACTTGAAGAATGGCAGAGGTTGCCCCAAGAAACCATTGATAACATCATCCGCAGCATGCCCAGACGGATGGAAACCCTCATCAGAGCACGAGGAGGAAACACTCGATATTGAACAGTCATTGAAATTGTTGTTAAACTTTGGAAAATCTTGAATTTTCTGCTGTTTCTCTATAATTAAAAATCGAAGAAAAATGCATTTTGTTTAATTTAATTTTTATTTTTATAAAATTTTAAGTATGGTGTTACAAATGAATGTCAAAACATGTTAATTTAATTGTTGTTTCATTTTAAATAATATATTGTTTAAAAATTACATTCATTGTTCTAAATTCCCTCTTTTTTCTCCTTTTTTTTTCTGTTCCGCTAATTGTGCCGGTGTGTGTACTTATTTTATTGTCAAAAATGCTATGGTTTTTTGTGTTACACAACTCACACACGGTTATTAAGTCCCAAACTAGGCAGGGCTTGTAGTATGCCTACTAAAGAACTGATAAACATACAAAAAATTATATTAACCCAGACACGAAGCCAACAGACATGTTCGCATGCACACAAATGTTGGCCCCGCGGATAGAACCCGCGACCTCCAGTTCAGAAGGCAGGGTCACTACCAACTGAGCCAACATACCCAGCTTTCAACTCTCTACCTAGTACGGATCATCATTACAGCCCATAGACAAACTGATGATCTGCGGAGGATTAGTTGTAAGGTCCCGTTGGTCGGTACCCTTTGGGTACAGAACCTCAAAACCTCTTTTCAACAAGCCCCGACCCAGAATCGAACCCGAACCTCAGGCATGAGTGGCGGAGACTTCCAACAGGGCTACTACGGCTTTAGAGGACGCAAAATAAATAGAATATTACATAGCAACGGAAGTAAAAAAAAGGCGTTTAATTTAATTATTATTGTAAACCATATTTATTAGTAAGAGGTGAGATTAAAAAGAGCTGCCCTCGAGTTTCTTGCTGGCTCTTCTCGGGGTACTGCATTTGGAACCAGCAACTCGTCGGTGGAGATGGGCTGCTGTATACATTTAGCCAATCTTCATGGACGAGTTTGGAGTGCCTTGTTATTATACAACGCGTAACAGAAAAAGCGCTATTCCTCATACACCCCAATTAGTATATTAATATAAAAAAAAATGATGTAATCAAACTTTAGTTGTGTCTAACCAATTTTCTTAAATATCGATTAATAATAGCATAAAGAAAGCACTAAATTCAGCTACAATAATTAATTTTTGGGAAAAATTTAACACTTTAAATTTAATTTTAAATTTAATTAAAAATAGCTGAAATCGATTAAGTAGTCGATACTGAACAAACTATTTTCAGGAATTGCGCTTATTCTGTTACATATTGTATACTATTGACGTTTCTAGTGTAGGTATATTCCATACCTAAAGCTGCCTAAAGAAATAAATGAATTTTGAGTTTGAGTTTAAAATAAGAAATGTCTGAGATCACATGCATAAACGTACGATCGGCTTTGCCTCGGCCGACAATTACATGTGATATGAGACATTTCTTATTTTAATTCCCTAGGTGAGTAGGTAATATTCTGTATAGTCAAAGATATTATATATAGAAAGACGTAGATATGTTGCTAGAGCACGGAAAATAAGGCCGACAAATGTAGTTAATTAACCACATTTTATTTAGTCGGTTTGTATTTCAAGTCGTATTTTAAGCGCAACTCTTAACAGATAGCTCTCTTTTTCTTTATTATTCGTTCCGTATCATCTTTCCCCGTCATTGTTGTATCCTATAAATACGCTAAGAAGTAAGTATGATGTAGCACACTCGTAGGGGATCAATTTTCAAACGCAAGCAGTATGAATATAACTCATCCTTACTTTAATATCTTTGTGTATAGTTACGAATTCGCACCCTCAAATTCGGTCTCCCTAGAGACCTAATAAACTAAATTGCCACAAAAAACCTTAGAACGTAATTAAGTAAATTTTCCGCATAATTTGCGATTACACACCCCTCTCACACATGCACTAACAAAATAAGGACCGATATACACGTATTCGATACGCAATTCGCCATTTTCTTATTTGCTAAGTAAGCTGCAACAAATAAAAACATCTGACCGAGAGTTCGTCAGTCTTCCGGGATTAGAATTCCCCAAAAAAAACTGACGCCTTTTATCCCCGAGGGGGTAGGCAGAAGTATTCTATTTATGGAAATACCCACGTTTAAACAGTAGGAAGATATATTTTTGGACCCCTAAACGTGATATGAACCCATTTTACACATGTCTCAGAATTAATTCTGGGACTCATGAGTTTCCTCACGATGTTTTCCTTCACCGTCGAGTTACTAAGACTCGGCTGTCCGTCTGTCTGTCCGTCTGTCACCAGACTGTATCTCATGAACCGTGATAGTTAGACAGTTGAAATTTTCGCAGATGATTTATTTCTGTTGCCACTATAGCAGCAAATTCTAAAAAATTGAATAAAATAAATATTTAAGGGGGCTTCCATACAACAAACGTAATTTTTGCCGTTTTTATAGATGGTAGTACGGAATCAGTGAATAAGTTTTATTATAACACGCAACATATTATAACATGCGATGCGACAAGACGCAACGTCGCGCCCAAGCATTCACTGTGTTTAGGCCCTTATTCTAGCTAATCCTACAAAGGGATGATTCTCCCTCAGTAACTTGTAACCCCTCCAAGTGACAAGTCTGTTTTGTGACAAATTGGGGATGAAAAGGTGGTTTATTTGACTATTTTCCGACGTTAAAAGTACCATAGATGTTGATCCAGCTACTCAGCTATCATCGCACCAAATTTTATCAAAATCCGTTCAGTAATTTTTGTATGATGCGTGCTCAGACAGACAGACAGCTAGACAAATATTACAGAAATTGGTGTTTTGATACATTGATAACTACACTACACCTACACTACCGCTGAAATTTTCAAAAAGTTGTTCATGTATTATAGACTCGGTTACACTTTTGTCTTATGCATAGACTACATTAAGAATTTAAAGGGTTAATATTATTACTAGGTGTGTGCGTGGTGTCGTCTCGGTAGTTCTAAGCTACCCCTTCCCTAGGGAGCCAATTAAATTCATTAGCGTTATAACAAATTGGCAAGGGTCGGATAACAACGTCAAATCATTCGGTAAAATTGCTGCTATCACAGGTTTGTTAAATTGGGAAGTCAATTTGGAATGGAAATTGCTAAATTATATCCATTGGGTCTAGTATTTACCTATGAAATTGAAGTTTTGTATTTCCAACAAAAACGGAATTTTCTTCACTACATCCCTATGTCCCTATATCCCTATATCCCTGTGTATGCTTAAATCTTTAAAACTACGCAACGGATTTTGATGCGGTTTTTTTAATAAGTAGATAGAGTGATTCAAGAGGAAGGTTTAAGTGTTAGCATTGCACCCGTGCAAAGCCGAGGCGGGTCGCTAGTCTATAAATAAAATAAAACTGAAGGGGCCGTGTCTGGACATGAAATATTTTTGAAAATTTTAGCTGTTGTGTAGATACCATAACACATTTTTTTTTTATATTTGTCTGCCTGTCTGTGCACGCATCAACTTATAGAACATATTATATATTCAGAATCATTTCTGGGAGCTGCGGATTTCCTCACGATGTTTTCCTTTACCGTCAAGCTATAATGTAGGGCCTGAAACAATAAGTTTTTGAAAAAGTTAGCTATTGGTTCATGCATCCGCCGTATCTATTCGAAACTGTGCCTCACACATTAGAAGTGGACTGTTTAACCAGGGACTATCATTGCTAAAAATTTTGTGTGTTGCATCAAATTACACCATAGACGTTTTGTTTTATTGCCACGGCAATCCAATGTTATCTTTGTTAGTCCATTGTCCATCCATAGCACTGAAGATATTTCATTATGAACTCGATAAATGATAATAATTATAATTATTTAAACCAAAACGGTGATTAAGATTAGACTGTTTAAACCTATATTTTGAATGTGATACAATCGCGACTCTAAAGTCAAATATTGTACAAAATGTATTTTTCTGTATTTATTTATTCGTTGAATGTCCGTACTCCGTACAATGGACAACAGTTCAGAAAACATTAATAGGTAAGTACATAATGCATGGGCAGTCAATAGTCAAGTGAAATTGATTGTTATACAAGGGTCGGAAGGAATCAATTCCCATACAAGGTGTTTAGACGCCCGAGCGTAGCGAGGGCGGATATAGTCCGAGTAGGAATTGATAACTTCCACCCGCGTTAAACACTCTACTTTTCATATCGAATACAAGGAAAGTAAACAAAAAAATGTCAACAATATACAACATTACAAAAATTTAAAAATGCAAAAAATCAATAATACCTTCAAAAAAACAGAGGTTGGAAGAAAGAGATTATTTTTCTTTTAAACGTTTTTGAATACAACATTACAAAAATAATATAAAAATCCTTCCTCTTAATGTATTTATTAGTGTCGATGAAAAACAAGATTTAGAGTTTTGGAACAGCCTACTAAATTATTAGTCTTTTTAAAATTTTAAATATGGAACACGTCACCGCTCCTAATGCCGCACCTTTTTTTTTAATTGATGTAAAAAGTTAAGTATCAGACCACCTAACCAAATGTACTACTATTTTTTAAATTTATTCCCGCCCTAAGGAGGGAAGCAATTACTATGAGTCTTTCCCGCCCGAGGGCGGGAATCATAGCCCTGAATCTCTCTGTGATGGGAATCATCACTTTCGACCCGGTACTCATATCAAACATACACTACTTTCCGAGTATGAGATATGAAAAATAATAATTACGAATGATACGGTAATAAACAAAGTTGAAAAAATTAATTAAGTTTTATTTACTTGTCTGCGCGACACGATAAAGCGACATCTTTGATACAAACCTTTTATTAGATGCTTGCAACTATTGCTTTGATTGATCGCTACTACAATTCCAACATAGTAGATGGCGGTTTGTGACGTTAGGTTTAAGGATGTGCAAAAGCACAAAAATATCGATATCGATACTTTTTATCATCATCACGAGGTATTAGCTAAATTTAGTGTAGAAGGTGCTTTTGAGATTATATTCAATATACATAATTTCAAAACTTTCATAACGCAAGCAAATCACGCAAAGAAAAAAAAAAGATGTTTAGTAATTTTACATTTTGGTGATTTTGGTCGTGTATGTTATTGCACTTTTTTTATATGGCAATACGGTAGTTAATTGTGTTGAAATTAAAGTGCGCGTAATCTTAATTACTTATCTCAATACACCTCTCAAAATGAACTTTGATATTCATTTTAAAATTTGAAACTCAGTAGTCATTTCATTTTCCATGTTACTTAATGTAACTTTTGTACTGTCAGATCATAAAAAGTTTTTTTTTTTTGCCTAAGCGTTTCGCTTCATAGTCCAGAAATTTTAGATAATAATATTGTTACGCCCGGAGTACGTACACGCTAGACAATCTCGAATACACCTACATTGTGTGAGAATAGTTCCGAATCATCTGGATAAAAGCAAACAAACAAGCAGCTCACAAACAAAATTAAGTATCAGACAATATTAGACCTTGTGTGTAAGTGTTTAAGGTTGAATTTTGACTGTAGCAAGTAAACGATTATTATTGCCCCTTGTTTACGACTTAGATCTTCGCCTATTGTTCTCACGCGGTACGTACTCCGGATTTCTGGAGGGTCTAGATAATTCCGTCGATACCTGCGCTCAGCTATAAAAACCGCGGTGTTCGTCGAGCGGAGTCAGTTGTTTATTCGAAGCGACAGCGATCGGAATCTCTGAAGCGATTCAAGTGCAATTCTGCGGACTGTGTTAGAGTACTGTGACTGTAGTAGTTACTGTAAATTGTTTATTTTTGTATTCTCTCTAAGTGCGCCTAATAAAGTGTAATTAAACCTCACCACCGGCATTTTTATAACCCCCGCGTTCGTAACAATATGGTATATCAAGATGAATGAAAGTTTTATCAGTGTCACCATATACTTGACCTATTTAAATGAAATTCGAAACGATTTAATAAAAAAATACAACTACCATTTTAACGTCATTTATTCATAAAGACAATTTCAATAAATGAACGCACTAAATTACAATAATTTGAGATATGTCACTTATATATTATTCAGTGGTTACTATTATGCCGTTATACTCTTTACTTTAACGTATTGGTGTTTTTTTATTACACTCCTTACGTAGTTAGTTCAGGGTTGATTTTTCTACTTTTGGGTCTCTTCGGAATTAATAACGTCATAATATCACCACTTTTGCGTCTCCATTTAAATTTATGTATAATAAGCTACAATACTTTACGCTATTGTTATAAGATCAATGTTACTGGAAGACAAATCGTATGGCATATAATAATTTTAGTACAATATTTTTATCCTTTAAATACAAATGCACCGATGTACGTAATGCTACCAAACTATTGAGGAAAATAGCTACTGGAGTTCAATACAAAACATTAGGAAAATAGAATTTTATCTTTACTACTGGAAAAAGTTTCAGAAATACTCAAGAGTCCTTAAAATGAAATTTATTATTAGAGTTAGAATTTTGAAATGGAAACCATAGTGCGATCCATATCGAAAAATTCGAAAAGTGGCTTACGTATAGTCAAGAAATATTTACATTAGACGAAAAAAGCATTTATGTCACCGTATGTATATATAAATATATCGAAAAATTCAAGGTACATATACAAAAAAGCTGGAAACAGCTTCGTAATATCACTCGGCGAAACAAAAGCTTATATTTATGTACAGCGTGAAGCGAGCATAGATAGAACGAGGGACTATACTAAAACTTAACTCTAACCTCATATAAATAAGATCCAAACTTACAAATACAACAGTGATCACAAAACTCATGTCACATACAAGTCATACAACTTAGATATTACATGAAAACGATATGTTATAGTAATTGATGAGTACAAGTTAGATATAAATAAAGAGTCGTTTGACTTTAAATTGAAGCGATAACACACAGCGTACCTTAACTAGCAAAACTTGGCTACTAGTGTTCTGATGTTATATATAAATATATTTTGTAATATAGCTAACATATGTTTATATATTCTTATATGAAATATTTTTTAACAATGGGCAAAGTCAAAATTATTATACAAAATGGTACAAGCTTTATATCTGGAAGATAGAAGAGGTAGTTTGAAATTTTGAAAGACGTATTACATAATATTTAAATGGTAAAACAATATAAGACTGTATGGAATTCTAAACATTCACAGTATAAGAAACAGTGAAGTCTAAAAAATATACGTACCTACTTAGGTATCTTAAAAACTAAGGTAGAGACTAAGATATGGGCTCATTCCTCACTGGACCAATTTCCAAACCGACCCGATAAAACAATCACATCTCTTTGAGAAAAAATAAAAAGTGTAGTCAGAAAGAAATACAGTATTAAATAAATTAAATTTTAACAAAATACTATTGAATACGTGCCGCGTAACTCTTCCTGTATCGTTTATGGTCAACACTGGAAGAGGTGGGAAAGCGGTCGCAAATCAGGGCTTTTTTTATATATTTTATATTATGTGCCACAGAAAGCGGGCAAAATATGACTATATTTAACAAATAATCTAGATACGTTATACGTCATATTTTTTTCCAGACGGTAAAAAAAAACATTCAGTATATTATGCAAGTAGAGTTTCAAAGAAAAAAAATTTTTTTTTCTGTTCGAATTAGACGCAGGTCCAGGGGGAAATAAGCCAAAATATTCATCACTTAAACTATGCGTAGGCCTAACTATGCAACCATTGTCATATTTGGAGAAGCATTAGCAGGACAAAGCTTGCCAGCTTTGGTAACAAATAAAATGTACTTAACCTACTTTACATAAATTAGGTAATATTTATAGTCTGAAAGATACTGAAACTCAAGTACGTGAAATAATTCGCGACAACTTTACATAAGCTATTATGTCGCAGAATTGTTTCCATACTGGTTAAAGATCAACTTTTAAGCAAATTACGTTAACAATTCAAACCTCACGCTTTTCAAAATGATATGTTAGATAATCTTATGTCTATGACATGATATCTTATAAAAATCATCAATTGTATAACGATATAATTTCTGAATCATACTTGAATTACTAATAGGTATATTAGCTTTTTGGTAAGTTTACTTTTTTTAAGGTTAGACGTTATTTTATTTATCTGCAAAATACAAAACGAATTAGTCACCATTTTAAAGTAATTTTATAATTCCTAAAAGAAAAACCAAACTCAACTATGAAAATATTATAAAATAAATAATAAGATATTTCTTGATGATTCTAAAAGTGTATTAAATATATTTTGCATTTCTTTCAAGGCTTGTTTAAATATAAATACTTTATTAACATATATATAAAAGTTCAGCATGTATACATTCTCTTGGTACATAAAGTTAAATAAATAAATAAAAATAAAGTAAATACATTTGGTATTTTTAAATACTTACTTCCTCCACTTTTTTCAAATACTTATCTAAAAGTTTGTCTGTTGTAAATTTGAATACGTGTGATAAAGAGTTATGTGCGTCATTTGTTTTTATACTATACAAATTATATTCGCGTTAACATACATAGTTACACTAGTAAAAGATCCAAGTTTTGCGCACAATACAACATCAATTTCAGCCATATGTGTCTCACGACGGCGTTCGATAAAAAAGTACTTATTGCTTGTACACGTAATATCTCGATAATATAATAGTGTCCGCTACACCGCAAACAATCTCAAATAATATATATTTTACTTCAATACAATTACGATAATGCCGATAAATTAGAAGTTATTATCATTTGATATGTATAATTAGGTATGATGTTTGCTGCGATCTTAGACCAAATCAACACAGTTGCATTTTTGTTTTTTTACACATTTTGACAATAACTGTTTGAATTTAAGCATGGTTTTCAGTTTAGTACTCATGGTATACAGGAACTGCTAAGTTTGGGACTAAATGACTGTGTTTGGATTTTGTACCATACTTAACGATTATTTCTTTACGTGAATATGTGTTTTAACAATTCAACCTAAGACCCCAGCATAGTCAGGAATATATATTCTAAGTGTCGGTAGGCTTGCATATACAACTCAATATTTAGTATTCCGAATACTTAAATAGTCACATCACTAACTTTCCGAATATTCTTTCCGAGTAAGTGTAAGCCAAATTTCTTATTATAAGTGAGAGAAAAATATAAAAAATCTCTAGCCTATGCAATATTTGGGGTAATGAGGGATTAAATACATTTTTACATCATTATCAACCATCAACAACATTTTTAAACAATTACATTACTTCTCCTTACCTTCGATACGTGTAGAACATTTAGAGTTACTGGAAAATATATTATTATTATATTTTCATTTTATACCTATACATTTTCCGGTTACTCTATATTTTTTTACTTTTAAACTTTAATTAAAATATCGATACCTTACATCACATCGATATCTTGCGCACATCACTTTTAAATAGAAATATTCTGTTTTCACTATGATTATTTTTATATCAATTTAAGTCCTCAATAAAAAAATAAAAGAATAAGTTATTTATTAATTTCAAAATCGGTTTTTTTTTTGTTTTAGAATTATAATCAGTAAAAATTATATTTCAATGCACAATTTAATTAAAATGTAAAGGTAATAATAGATATTTTATAATATTAAAATCTCACTTGGCCTTATCTTGCACCCACACAGATAACAACAGTTTGGTCTACCTTTCTAAGAAATTTATCGACATTGGCATAGAATATCATCTTTGAGATCATACTATAGCTAATAATCGCGTTCTGAATTTTAACAACAAATAAAAAATAATTTTAAAAAGTAAAAAAGGTAAAAAAGCCTTAATTTTTGTGCGTAGACGATGTCCACCTCCAAGATAACTTCAAAAATCAAAAAGCGCACTGCCTGTATCTAGTCTGAAACGTACAAAAAAAAACAATTTAATAATATAAAAAGCAAATTAAAACAACACTTCATCGACACAGTCAATCACATCGATTTAAAACAAAAATACTTCAACAAATTTCATAAATAATAAAATAAGTCATGGCATGCAGGCGAGCCATAAATCCAAAAAAAAGCAACTGTCATGCAATTTGAATAATAAAGACTTTTGAATTCAGAACGCGTTTCAACCCCCTCACTCCATGGTGTCGTACTGTACCTTCTTGACTTTCAAGTAACGCCAGATCGCGTAGCCAACCAGTGTGCCAGCAGTGGCTATCGCTAGTGCTGCGCCAACAGCAACGGGAGCAGTTTCGGAGCGCGTGCGGGCTGAGTCGGAACAGTGCCAGGACGGGCCAAATTCCCCGTCTTTTTTGTACATGAACGCTTGCAGTTTCATTTGCCGGAGGTACAGCTTTGCTCGGTGACCCACGTTTGCGCTGTAATTTAATTTAAAGGAGTTTACATTTAATTTATTATACATCACTCATTTAATCTTTAAATCTGAGTAGGGACCTATCGACCAGATCCAGATGAAGAGTACCAGAAACCTACGATAAATTGAAGAACCGTTTTAATGATATGGGCGAAGCCCGAAAGGTCTGTAGCTGGTGGAGATCACACCGTGTACACACATGGGCGTAGCTAGGGATTTTTCCTAGGGGGGGCCATGGCCCCAGCCATGAATCGGCCGGCCACGGCGCGGCAAGATGGTATGTAGCAATCAAGTATGGATTTCAGTTTTCCTATCCTATTATACTAATTCTTTTTCTTTTATCTGTGTCCTGGCCAAAACTATGTACTAGTCGCTAATATAGCTAAGTATACACTGACAAGAGCTCCACTCTTAAATTACCTACAACAGGGTACCTAAATCAAATCGACATTGAAGTAAGGAAAAAAGAAACCAAAAATATATAATAGATCATGTGCATCTGGATTGAGGGACCATTTTTCAAATTATTGAGAAACGAAATGACCCTTACAGGGAATTTAGTAAAAATTTGGTAAAACTTAAAGATTCTTAAATTTCTTAAACGTGAAACAAAAGAGTTATGGTCAAATAACTTGAGCCCTCAATCCTTCATAAAGCGGCATACAGAATTTTCTCATATAAAACATTGTAAATCAATTTTCTCTTAAAGTATGGCATTTAGAAGAATGGACGCTATGTTGCATTTTAATTAAAAATTGGGTAACCCTTAGTATAATACTTAACCTAAAGTGCGGTAGTGTAGAAGGCTTAGCCTAGTCAATACTGCCGAAAATATTGGGCCCTCGGTTCAGACGTTTTAAGAAAATTCGAATTTTATTTAGTTGTTACAATCGACTTTTGTGTCGTTATTTGTTTTAACTAATTTACCAACGATATTGAGCGATATTGAACTCAAATATATTAAAGTCGTATTAATCTCTTTCCTTAGATAAACTCCTTTGTTTGGCTGATTCCTCAGTACAGATATTCACGAATTGAGGGCCCAAGCTGAACCGCCATAAATCTGTATTATCGCATTCTTTAAATTTGGGAATTCCTCAAAATGTATTTAAGAAAAATCTTAACTGAATTCTCAAATTAAATTTATTATCCCAGGGATAGTACCTACTTTCTGAGATTAGGCTATGCCGCTTTTTGCAGGCGTCAGGATTGAGGACTCAAGTTATTTGACCATAACTCTTTTGTTTCACGTTTAAGAAATTTAAGAATCTTTGCTCAAATTTTTACTAAATGCCTTGTAAGTGTCATTTCGTTTCGCAATATTTTGAAAAATGGGCCCTCAATCCAAATGCACATAAATAGGTTAAATCCACGACCTTGAAATAAGAAAAATATGTTTTCAAACTATATAAAGTTTTCTGTGTTTAGCATTTTGAAGATGGTTTTCGATTTCGGTAGTTGAGGATGAAGTTATTTTATGTAGGTATGAGGAAGGGTATTTTTCTAGGATGGGCCCACAGCTTTCTAGGGTGGGCCCGGCCCACCCTGGCCCCCCCCTAGCTACGCCCATGTGTACACAAGCGACAAGGGATAATGTATAAACAAAAAAAACGGCGGCCATCTTAAACAGTCACATTGCTGTGCACGCAACGATATTACAAATTGAATCTCTTACTTGTAAAAGAGATTCAATCTGTGAGTGAGCTAATTCGACAAGGTGTCTGAGAGAAGGTTGGTAAAGAATCTAAGGAGAGGCAGCCCCGAATTTCTCAATAGGCCGTATATGGGGATGGCAACAGTTTAGTAGCAGCAGATTCAAGCGCTCGCTTCGGTAAGTCAAGTTCTTTCGCGATTATGCACCCAATACGTACTTGAACAAGTCATGTGCGGGTATATAATTTTCTGCTTATTACGGGATGGTCTATATTAAGAAAAGTATAAACTCGGCACTGGTTAGAGGTAGGGAGTGTCTACAGTGATTCTGTGCAACAATAAGTAAAACTTACTTGGAATCTTCCTCTGAAAGTTCTATCACCGTTTCGTCTGGGCAGTCGAAGGACTTGCCCACAGGGGTCGGGAAAAGTAGTACTCTATTGCCAGCAGTTAGGGTCACTTTTCGTCCTTGCTTCGCTGCGTGCTCCAAGATCCTCGCACTGGAGTTGTACGTCAGTCTGATGCCGTCTGCATACCAGCGCTCTCCACCCGGCGTCTAGAATTGAAAAAAATTGTTTTCAATTGTGTTTGTGGTAGAGATATACCGAATAATCACCGACTAGTTGGCCATTTGTCTAGTCGACGACTACTCTGCGATTAGTCTTCATAAAGTGACTAGTAGTCAAGGCACGTGCATTGGTACATAGAAATGGGAAATGAAATCAAAACGCAATAAAGTTTTATATCTTACGTAAATAAAAACAGCAGAATTTCCTAATACGTTAAAGTCCAATGGTGATGTAGAAACATTAAGGTCTCAGCACCGAAACCAATGATGGATTATTCGGACTGCTTAGCCGGTTTGTCGATCAAATCCATACCACAGTTATGATTGCTAAACTGTGTCCATACTATAGAGTTTGAGGGTAGAGAATAGAGATTGACTTGTAACATATCGATGTAATGTAACGTGTTACAAAGTGAGCATACATCAGTCAATACAGCGAGCCGAACTGCTCGATGCGAGCAAGAGATTCAGGTCTGAGCACTGTGTGCTTCACTTAAGCATCGGTTTTCTCGCGAATCCTTTTAAATGTTACATTATATCAGCATCAGCAGCATCAGTACAGTGCGGTTGGCTCACGCACGTCATCTCGTTTAGTTTGGTCTCGGTTGTTTTAAGTAGAAGATGGAATAAACAAATAAGTCTATAATCTCCATCTTAATCCCTTGTCAGTGGGCCCACCGTTTCCGGGAGGGTCCATGTACGCCAACACCGAAGAAGCAACAGGTCCTCCACTGACTAAGGGAATAATTTCAATAGGGTGCGAAGGCTCCCAGAGACCTCTTTCTTCTTTTTGACGTACCTTAGCAAAGGAGAACTCTAACGCAAAGTCCTTGAAGGTGATCAGGAGTGTTTCAGCATCTCCCTCCTTGCAAACTCCACCCACGTTCGCATTGTTCGGGACGAACGTGTTTGCGTCCTGGAATTATATTTACAAATCTTTAAAATATACCAATACAGTTTGATCTAAGTAAACAATCGTTTATATGTCTGGTCTGGGTGAACCTTAGACTATTTGTGGCAAGCCGCAGCAGCAGCACCAGTATACCGTTTTTCGAAGAAGGTATAGTCTGACCGCAGGCGCTGTAACATACCTTAGATGAGTGACGAGAAGAGAGCAGATGAGTTCTCCTAAAGGCGCGGTACATCGCTAGCAGTCAAGCTATACTCACTTTGTTGTTGTTTCCTAAACTTAAACGTGACACCCATCGTAGACTGAGATGCTGATGCTGTTACTAAGCCTATTTAAAATTCACGGGTTTCCTCACTTATTATGATCACTTACAGCTCTTTCGTTGAGCTTCGTAACGTAAGAGATGTCCAGCAATGCATCAACGGTGAGCAGAACGCAGGTTTCGCCGCTACCGCCCTTGAGTCGATACGTAGCCGTCATCAGACTGCGCTCTGTTGCTGGCTCCTGGAAACAAAGATCCGAAAAAAACGTATTTGTTACATCGTCACTGCGGTAGTGTCAAATATAACATCTATAAATTGAAGGGAAAACTATACAAGGCCTTGATGAGACGCCTTATCAATTACTTTTATATAGAAAAAAAGTGACATATAATGCTGAGAGATGTGGAATGAGGGTCATGAGAAGATCGGAAGACCAAAGATATAAAAAAGCCTTTTGGCCGCCTATGTAACTGTGTTTTTTAACCAGTTACAAAAGAAGAAAAAATCCTCTTTTCTCGTAACCAGTTACAAACTAAGGGAATGTGTGAAGGACTATGTCATCCGATAGTAATGGAATACCTCTGCCTACCCCCTCGGGGATGAACGGCGTGAGATTATATATATATATATATATATATATATATATATATATATATAAAACACAGAAAATAATCCCGATCTTATGATTAAAGACCTACTGCATTGTTTACAAATAAATCTAATGTGATGGAGCACGACAATGATAACGTTAATGATGGATATCAAGCATGCAATTTAGGTATCTATAAATGAAAACTTACCGTTGAACCTCCGGGCGCTATTGTAGTTTTGCTATACTTCGTCACGCGGGGTTTCCTTGTCGAAGCTTGACTATCCAACTGAAGACTTTGCACTGAACATATCACGAACACTGCCAGAAAAAACATAGATATATTAGACACGATATCTTACATAGATACAGCTAGAGTAGGAAGAAAGTATAACTTATGTTAACAGAATATTCCCTTGAATAGTTCAACACATCTTGAGTATGAAGTACCACTTGTGTGCATACAATGAACGTCTTGATTTGTCTAGTGACGTGACATGGGGTTATCGGTGACGATAACTGATATATTATAAGAAAATATTTGTGACGAAGAAAGGTTAGAGGGGTTAGGCTTGAGGATTTAACGTAAACAGTCTTCCCTTAAGATGAATTGTAAATATTGTGTGGCATTTCGTGTGTATGTTTACTAAACAGCTGATCTCCAAAAATGTTTGTGCTTTGTCCCGGCTTACAGTCAAACGATTTGGATTTAAACTAAAGCATTTAATCAATTGCACTCATTTCTTTTACGTAATTGAGTTACCGAAATCGTGATCGAACGGTTTTTTCTTGGACCACTTTTTTTTATTTGAAAATTTTCCTCGTATATCAGAAAATACTCGTAACTCACGGCTTGACAAAGAAAAATACACTCAGTTGCACAAAAACCAAGCAGTAGTGACCTTTTTATACAATCGAGGACACTTTGGAAGCTTGGTTATCTACAATAATAATAATAATAATCAAGATCAATAGATAATCGCATTATGTCTGCATAACGTTACCGGATGGGATAATAGTGATACTACCTACTTATTTGTAAAAAAACTAATGTGCCTGTGTTAGAAAGAAAGCGGTTGTTATAATTTGTATGAAATTAGTTAAACAAAACATCGACCTTCGCACAGCACTAGCTAGCTCTACATAGATTCAGAGCAATCAACACTAGTCTCATCGTGGACGCAGAGAGAAGCATAAAATAATATCCACATTATTATATAGTGAAATCGCAATGAACAGCATGGCCCGATTTCACCCGTGTAAGTCCCGTTCTCGTGGGAAAATTATAGCTCTTTCTATTAGATAAAATCGCATCAAAATCAGGTGGAGTCAATGGATATGCAGACAGGTAGAAGAAGAAAGCTACTTTAGTTTCTACTATGTAGGTAGAGATACATTTATATACTATCACCTGTGTGCTTATAAAAAAATATCTCTGTCCTACACAAAGCAGACATACGAGTCGGGGAAAAACAAATACCTTACAATTACAAAAGAAAAACGGAAAACAGAACACGCGTTTTCATGTCAGTGTGATAAAAATGTCAAGGGTGAAACGGGGCGAATGAAAAAGGCTCTACATAGCTGTTGCTGCATCCGCTATTTCGTTGGCGTTCCGGGATTAGAAAGAAAGAAAAAATGTTTTTTTTTGCTACAGATACACAGACACATACAAAACAATAACAATGTAAGATAATATATCACAAGGTATAGAATAAAATTGTGAAACAAAATTTACACACGGTTATTCAGACCCAAACTAGTCAGAGCCTGTAGGTATATAAAACAACAACATTTAGGTTAGGTATTTAGAATTAATACAGTCCAAGGTGTCTAATGAGAGATTGTTCATTATGTCTTCCCTCGAAAGAGTCTCACGTTTTATAGGTTAAAGAAAAGAAAAATGCTTATTCCTTATTATTTCTGAAAAAGTCCATTTTTCACGTATTTTTGGATCCCTAAACGTGACAGAGGTGGCTTATCGCCATACTGGGATGATGTTAGAAAGAAAGAAAGAAACTTTTTATTCTGTATAAACCCTGTTACACGTCGCAATATCAAATGAAATGAAATGAAAAAACTCTTTATTTTCTCCACACAGTCCTTATAGCTAGATCAAATGAATGTAGATACATTTATTATCATGTCAGGAAGGACATTAGTGGAGACAGGAACCCAAACTAAGTAGATCCTGTGTCATGGAGTCCTGGTCTCCCTCCAACGGTTGGTAAGTTTTAATTATTCAGTAGAAAAGGTATGGTAGGAAAATGTATCTACATAATCTGGGCTTTGTGGGTATCATTCCTCAAGATATTTTTTTACAGTTAGCTAGTAACTAACTCTGTCATTAGCTAAGTATTTGAAAAATAAAAAAGTGAATAAATGTATACATATAAACAACATGACATAGTCCTGAAGAAAATTTGGAAGAGAAAAACGTGTCATAAGTGAAAGAGCCGCACTCTCACCGTTATCCTAATGGCACTTTGAAGCTTTCATTCACCTTTCTTTGCTTTCTCTGAGTCCCAAACTCTGTTTTAGTATATGCTGAAGCAGGTATTAGGCTCACTGAACCATCGCGAAAGCAAATTAAACCAAGAGCCTCGGATCACTGCCCACGGAACCCTAATCGACCTCCTAACTAGTTTCCGTCACGTCCTAGTTCCGTCGCTCTGGGAGATTTGATTAACGCCTAACGAAGCTCCTAGACCGGATAAAACTGGTTACAACTGAACATATCTGGCTATAACTGAATAAAAGCAGTATTTGTCTAGTTGTTCGGCAGCAAAAATCTGCGGAAACAGGAAAGTGCAGTTTGATGGAAGATTGCTGCTAATGTTTGAACCATTCATTATAAGTTTTTGACTGTTTATGTTAGTGTTTTAATAGGTACGAGTATTTATTGCGGTTTTGCTCTCCAGCAGACATCCTGCAGGCCGTCTACTATCTAAGACTATCTGTGAATATTCGACAGCGTCAGAATTGACGTTATACTTGCGATAATCAGTTATTTTTGTTTTATGATTGTCTATCACTGCTATGTAACCGGTGTAACAAATATCCTGCATAAAACTTAGAAAGAAAGAAGAAAGAAATATTTATTTGTCCTATTAATTAGGTAGTAACGGCTGCTACAAGCCCTAGAAATTCGTATCGAAAAATGTAAGAAAGCTAACGAACAAAAGGCTGTCATCTGCACTGTAGTCTAGTCTAGCGATAGTTCTATTCCATTTTACTTTCACGAAACATTATTAGAAACTTTTCTATTTTCTGCAAGTCGATGAATGAACTTGTATTTCCAGAACAGAATTCTATTCAGAATAGTAGGCTTGACCACTGATTTATTTCAAGAGATATCGGTTGCACTACTTTCAAAGGTTGACATTTCACCCACACAGAATGTTTAATGTTACATAATTATGCCATTTTATTCTCGGGAAACAGATAGTTCTTATATTCAATAACTTAATAACATTATAATTAACATAAGACTAAATACCTTAAGAAATATAATAATATAACATTATTACTTGTAAAATTTTTAGACTAAACGACCCACTGCTATCTATTGAGAAATAATAAAATACTTTTAAAAACTATTTACAGCAGTTTCTTACATGAAACCTTAGAGTTACTTAAACTACGAATAGAAGACCAAAATTTTTCTCGCCACTTTGATTTTCATAAGATACACTCGACAAACATTACCCTTCTGAGGCAGTCGGCTAAAAAAGGATGATAAAAGAGATTGAATCATGAGATAATGATCTCTATGTATAGAAAATGTGGTAAAGGCTTGGTAAATGAATTCATAACTAAGATTTTTTAGACATGACAGGTGTTGGCTAAGTTGCCAGTGACCCTACCTTCTGACTCAGGCTTGCGGGTTAAATTCTGCCCGGGGCCAACATTTGTGCGCATGTCTGTTGGTTTCTTGTCAGGGTGTTTAATATGTTGTGAAATAAATAAACGTGTGTGGATTGTGTCTCAAAATTGATTTTAAAAAACAATACCTTTAGTAAACGACGGCGAAAGTTCATCAACACAAGTCATAAATTTCAGCGGTATGTAAATAAAAAATCTAATCCCGTAAGTAAGGAAAGAAAATCGCGTATCCCTGAATTTCGTAACTTTAAGGCGCCCTCGGGCTTCGAGAATAATTCCTGTTTTTATTACCCTTCCCGGAAAAACGTGTGGGAGGAAAATGTTTCGCCCATAACGTTGTGGTATTCATACCACGCTGAAGGTTACAACTGTAATTTTTTTAAGTAAATATATTATAAAATTAAAATAAAATAAATATACTCACGCCTTATATCCCCGAGGGGTAGGCAGAAGTATTCCATTTCTGGAAATACCCACTTTTCACGAGAAAATTCGACCCCTAAACGTGATAGGTGGTGAGCCCATCGCCGGACCGGGTTTGTTACATGTGCTTCAGAATTAATAAATACTTACTTCATTAGTACATTTTAAACACTATTACGAGTTTATTAAATTATAAATCAGTATCATCACTACATAGTATAAAACAAAGTCGCTTTCTCTGTCCCTATATGTTTATGTCCCTATATCCCTATGTCCCTATGTATGCTTAAATCTTTAAAACTACGCAACGGATTTTGATGCGGTTTCTTCTAATAGATAGAGTGATTCTAGAGGAAGGTTTTAGTGTTAGCATTGCACCCGTGCGAAGCCGGGGCGGGTCGCTAGTATTAAATAAAATGAAAGCGCTTTCTTACCCTAAAATTAGGTAAAAATCGTACTTCGTCATACTCCCCAGAAAGAAAACCAAGTTTGAACTTGATTTTAACTTTATGTGAACAACTGATTAGGTTCTAGAAAGCTTCTGAATAGATTATCATGAAAGTTCTAGAACTGTTATGGAGTAGGTAAGTACATACTCTTACACAGTAGGTAATCTAGAATGACGTAGGTGGAGAATGGCCTTTGCCTGAACATTACTACAATTACATGATTTATAGGGTTGATGAGCGCTAGTTAGGTTCTATGATATGTGGTTGGATTGGTTATTAACATTTAAAATTAGACTGTAAATGTATTTAGCCAGCTAGTTTGTAAGTTATCAATAGGGTAGACATTATTTTTATAACCAAAAACCTACACAATGCTATGCAATCGAGAAAATGGAGTGGGTATTCAATAAGATTGCCTTAATTTTAATATATTACGTACCTACTTAAGGATTATCAAAAAAAAAGTTGAGAACCGACAAACCAATGAAGGTAACAAACATTATAAATAATCGAATCTCAATATTAGGTAGACTAATGTACTTACTTATATAGTGACTGAACGACTAATCATTTGGTAAGGTTAGATTAGAACTGTGACCACAAGTACGCCTGAAGCCGAGCAAGTGGAGCGAGCGCTACAACCGCGGTGGGCGAGCGGAGCGAGCGAGCTATATACTTAGGTGCGTGTTACAAACTCCTAACGCCCGCTGACACCATGCTTAAAATCCTGTTTATTCAGGTGACCAAACCAGGTCACTGATTTTCGTCATCATAAATGTCAACTTAGGACTTATGATTATAAGTTTACGTTATGACTATAAGGTTGGTGAGGGTACTCGCGTCTAAAAATCTATAAAGGAATGTTGATTCTCTATTTGGACTTTCCTCAGTATTAAACATATAAAAATCGTTTAATTCTTGCCGATTTTCCTTGGAAAAAACCTTTTTTAGAATTTATTGATACCATTTACAAAAATATATCAGGTAAAGCAAACCAATCTCGAAACGCAGACATTCTAACTCTAGAACGTACAACGTAATCGAACATGAATGGAAGCAATCCAAAGTTAAAATCAACTTTTCCATTTTATTTTAAATCATTTGGCGTGTAGGTACCTAAATTGGATCTGCCTTCGTACTTTGGAATTCTAACTAGCGTCTATTTTAGGATCTTTGGGTTGAATGATTCGGTATGTGACGTCAAAACGGTAACAGCACGGGTGCACACGCAAGTATTTCTCGTGAAAATATTAATCTACTTAATCGATTTCTTTTCATTCATAATTTTGTGAAGGTCAACCTTCTTATAGTAAGTTTGCGTGTCGCTTGTGGGCGGAAATTCAATCAGGCTCCGGATATACCACTTAAGTTTAACGGAAAACATTACTTTTGATACTTTGTAGCCTTACCGAAAGTATAATTGGTATTGATTTCATTGTCCAGGTGGTACTGACTGGAATTTCAAGTTGTCTTTTTTACACGTGAAGAATAAACTACCATCATATTATATATTTTTATTACTTTGCACATACTCGTCAAATAGGCTTACCTACTCATACGTCTATTCGTAAAATTGTTATTCGATTTGTAAACGCCGAATCATGGTGGCCAATGGTCATGATGGACGTATTGACTCCATATTATGGAAATAATATGGAGTCCATACTAGGGATGTTGCGGATGCCGATTTTTTCGCATCCGCGGATGCGAATGCGGATGCGGATTTTTGAAGGCTCACATCCGCGGATGCGGATGCGGATGTTTGGGATCTTATATAAATATAGTATATGAATGAAGAATTATCTTACTATAGATAAAGGTATCATCCTATGGGGCAACAGTAAAAACGTAGGTAGGTAGAGCATTCATTCCACAGAAAAAAAATATTAGAGCAATAACGGGAATATCTCGCTTTGACTCTTGCAGATCATTCTTTAAAGACCTGAATGGCTTATTGACATTATCATCTAACATGAATGAGATTTGCGTTTTTGCTAAACAGCACGGGGAATTGTTTAGAAAAATTTGTAACATAAACCCTCGTACTCACAGAGACCCAAACACTTTTGTCTTTGAAACAATTCCAGAAATTATTAAATTATGATAAAATTGGTTTTCAGTATTAGAATATATTATTATTATGTATAATAAAATCAAGAATGACATTAAAGACTTACCCGTTAAAATTATTAAAAGAAAATTGTATTAATAGCTCAATGAACGTATTTTTACAATATTAATTAATTTATTAAAAAATAAAATAAAATAAGCGTGTCCATTATGTCAAAGGTGTTTGCATGTCTTTTAATTATAGTGATTAGTGAACATATATGCAATTCCAACACTGTATTTATTCATCTGTACCCAAGTTTGACGCTAATAAAGAAATATTCTATTCTACTCAATCAATCACTGGAAAAATTAAGAATACTGTTATAAAACTATAAACTTTATCTACAATAAAACGTAGGTTTTACCGGTATAATAAAATGGCATTTTCCTGGCGATTTTAATTTAATAAGCTGAGCTAAGACTAATATAAAGATTTCGCAATACTCAATTATCTAGGTACACACAATGATCACTGTATCACAATAACACCCAAAATATCTATCTTCACGATAAGTAACCCACAGCGCAAACAAACACGTAATAATTTATTTACAAGAAACAAAGGATGTACCACAACAAATGCGTCGGATCTTGTCACCAATTTTTTCGCTCCCATTGGTCATTGTCTCATGCAAACGGCACGTGCCATTCACGGGTCCCGCCCAATTTCTTTCTTGTCGCAACTTGTATTACATCCGCATTGATTAATGCGGATGCGGATGCGGATGCAGATGTCTAAATTTATGCGGAAGCTCCGCTTTTGCGGATGCGGATGCGAATATTCGCAACATCCCTGGTCCATACGTTTACAACTACGGACAACTCCTCATAAACAGAAAACGTGTTACTAGTCCCATTCCTTTTTACCATTATTTGGAGCCGAGCGCTATGTTATCGGTACTGCTAAAAGTTACGACAGTTTTTAACGACCGCATACCTGACGCCACCCCTCTTCAGTAGGTCTGTGGCTGCCACAAAGGCTGGAAAGCGATCGAGATCTGGCCTTTTTAACCGACTTCAAAAAGGAGGAGGTTATCAATTCGTCTGTTTTTTTTTTATGTTTGTTACCCCAGAACTTTCGACTGGGTGAACCGATTTGGATGATTCTTTTTTTATTTGAAAGCTATATCAGGCTTCCAGATTGGCATTAATTTCGTCCAGTTCTGACAAGTGACAACGGCAACCATGAGAAAATCATATAAGTTGAAGATTGAAGTCGGTTTTTTACTCTTTATTTGTAAAGTTCGAGTTAGTAGTGGAACTTTACATAAAAGCGAATGCTGTCCTGCCTGCCTGGGCTTTGGCCTTTAGGTAATTATATATTTGGGGCGCGTTAACTATATGTCTGAGAGAAAAGTTCTTTGGCACTTATTGCTATAGAACTTATAGATAGAGCTCTATTGTGTCTTTACTGGCAAATTATGTGTCAAGCATTAAACGCAAGCATTAAACCAGTAAAAGTTATGCCCAGTTATATAGTTATAATGTAAAGTTATAACCAGTAAAATCTCCAGTTTAATTTTCTCCAATCTCAACAGTGAGTGTAGCAACGGTACCTGAGTGCGTTACTCCAGCGGAAATTTGTCGAATATCGGCATTTGAGGGATACAGATAATTAGTTGTCCGGCTTCTGTAAATGTTGTGCAGATTTAAAAATTTGTATTGCTTAAAGTTTTTGAGTAATTCAAGAAAAACAGTTTCCGCTGGAGTAACGTTACCCAAGCGGCAATTTTTTTTTTCTAATGGGAATATTGAAATAATTTTTATCTACATAATCAGTTGTGATGACGGAGTAAATGTTGCGACTTAATTTGAATTTGTATCGTTAATGGTTCCGAAGATATTCAAAAATTTCAAAATGACGCATTTTTGATGTTTGCGTTTTTCGCTGAATTTCGGAAATGGTTTTGCGCACTGTCATAATTTTTTGTACATGACTTCTTATGTCTTATTCCTAATTAGTTGTGAAATAAAAAATTAAAAATAATTTATCGTTTAGGAGTTATGTAAGCAAATAGAAAAACCCTCTAATACGTCCTAGCACTTCGAATAAGAGGTCTAGAGACTTGTTTGAAACGTTATTTTGTAGCTTGCAACTGCCTTCAGATATTTTTGTAGTTTCATTAGTATCCTATAAGTAATTAATAAATTATAATGAAATTTAGCTCGGTTTGGGCCTCGACGCGCAGACCGTTATTTAACCCCCTATTAATGGACTTTTTTGTGGGATTTTTTAACCGAATAATACGTAAATAATTAGTTATATAGTTCAATTTTATACTTGTGAAATTTCAGCATCGTACAATCAATAATTAAGGAGATAATCAAAAAATACTCATTTTAAGTTATTTATCGTGGTAACCCGACCGAGTTTAGATGGTCACAGAAAAACGGCCGTTTAGTACATTATGCTAACCTTTTTAAATATATAGGATAGTTTTATAAGGTTTTTTACAATTGCGTACACAAGTGTTAAAAAAACTTATTGACAGGTATTGACAGGTTTCTATAAAACCTTTTAATAAAAAATACGAAAAATAAAAAGTCATTGAACTTAGGTACTATATTTATTCTGCGAGCATCTTTTTATACAACATAAATATAAATCAACTTCAAAAACTAAATCAGATAATTATTACTGGACTAAATTATTGTGGTAGTATAGATAGTTATCAATTTAGGTATTATTATCCATTTTTGAAATTCTCCCGGGAATAAACTGGATTCGCGCGGGCAACGCCGTTGGACACCCGCTATCAATAATAACATTAAATAGCATCACTATTCAGAAAAATTAAAATATATAGTTTTTTAAAAACAAGCTTTTATTATGTTCTTGTTAATATAAAAAGAACTAAAAATTACAAAATAATAATTTAATATCAGGTTTAAAATACAGAAAAATATCATTATAATATAATCAACACTTTTTTAATAAATAAAAGCGTGTTACATTATGATTGCAAAAAGAAACATATTGAAGGTGTAATTGTGCTTAATGTTCTTTAATGTTCCATCGCAATGAAACTTGATTTTATTTATTGGAAAAGTATTGATTATACAATTATATTTTTATGGCTTGCAAATAAAAAGCTGTTAATTGAAAAAATAAAACAAATAACACTTCAACGTGGGAATAGTAGTTTGTGTCATGAGGGAGCAAAACTATATTTTTACGGCGAGTGCATTTTTTTTTAAATCACGAATATAGTGAATGATTCTAGGATAGAATCCCGAACGTAGTGAGTTTTCCGGTGTTTAACTATCACTGCAGTCACCGCTACTTGAATACATTTTAAAATATAAAATACACAAACAATTCGATGTCGGAATTGGAAAGCGCGTGCATTGCCACAGCAATTTTTTTGACAGTGTGGCACAACCATCGAACCCCATTCAGCCTTGTCAGCATATAAGTTACTCTATGCTTGTCAACCTAATGCGGCGAAAAATTGAACTAATGTTTTGATAAAGTACTTAAGCTACAGTGGCGCCAACCTTAGATGCAAACTTATTTTGTTAATCTCTTTGGTTAAGAATGTTGCGGGATATTTTTGATTCCAAATTCAAAACACTTTTATTCGCACTTATTAAGATCCTATCGGAAAAGACTTACTTTGATCCCTGTTATTGAGGACCAAAACGTCACTTTTCGAATAGATGGTATGAAAAAAATATTGTTGTTTTTCATTGCTTTTGTTAAGTTATGTACTAATTTTCAAAAACGATGTTTTGTCTCTGCCATACCTACCTATATAAATTTCGAAAAAGAATGTTTGATGAAATAGAATTAAATGTTGACTTGTCATCTTCGAGTCGAGAGGTTGCCTTTGCCGATCGATCACAGCCTCATCCTGATCTTTCAGTGGTTCGACGAGTTAACGGTTTCATTTCCGTTCCCGTGGGAAAATTCTAATCTATAATATAATACTCCCAGAAAAGTAAGCTTTCAATTGGTGAAAGATTTTTTAAATCTCGCGTGTAAAATTTTACTACATAGCGGATGTCCAGCGGCTTTTCCCGCCCGGATCCAGTTTATTCCCATTCCCGTGGGAATTTCCTATAATTCCTTCATAGTGGTTTCCTAAGACATATAAGAACATGATATTTTGAACAGTGGGTGCAGTGGATCCAGTTTATTCTCGTTCCCGTGGGAATTTCCTATAATTCCTTCATAGTGGTTTCCTAAGGCATGTAAGACCATGATATTTTAAACAGCGGGTGCCGTGGATCCAGTTTATTCTCATTCCCGTAGGAATTTCCTATAATTCCTTCATAGTGGTTTCCTAAGACATATAAGACCATAATATTTTAAATAGTGGGAGCTGTGGATCCTGTTTTTCCCGTTCCCGTGAGAATTAAAAAAAAACCCTTTATAGCGGTTGCCTACTACACTAAGACACCTACATACCATATTTCATGTTTCGAGGTGAATAGTACGTATTTGTCTTTTGTAACCAGTTTTATATTTTCCCGTGGAAATGAGATATTTTTCAGAACTAAAAAGTAATCTAGACGTTGACCCGGGTACTCAGTTATCTCCATACCAAACATCAAAATCCGTTCAGAATTTCTGAGACATGTGTAAACAGACCCGGTCCGGCGATGGGCTCAGCACCTATCACGTTTAGGGGTCTCTAATATATCTCGTGAAATGTGGGTATATCCAGTAATGGAATACCTCTGCCTACCCCCTCGGGGATAAAAAAAAGGCGTGAGATTAGATTATTATATTATTTTCATGATGCGAATGTATAAGTATAATATACAATTACAAACAATAATAATAATATTGTATATTTATACATTATAGCCTACCTTGTTTACCAACTAATGTCCTTCTTGGTGGAACAAGTAACCCACAGAAAAAGAAGAAAAGTTAAGAAGCACTACACATTAATAATAACTGTTAATAGGTACGAAGATTTAGCTCGATTTAAGTATAGCAGACTGCTAGGATAATGGCATCACTATCACTACATAGTATAAAACAAAGTCGCTTTCTCTGTCCCTATATCCCTATGTCCCTTTGTATGCTTAAATCTTTAAAACTACGCAACGGATTTTGATGCGGTTTTTTTAATAGATAGAGTGATTCAAGAGGAAGTTTTAAGTATTAGCATTGCACCCGTGCGAAGCCGGGGCGGGTCGCTAGTAATATATAAAATGTTCATGTGAAACTCCAAAAAAAATTAAATTAAATCAATAGGTACTCAAAAGATAATGTACGCGTCTGTACCGAACTTGAAAGACTATTAAACTACGTGTTTTAGAATGTTAGCATAATATACTAAACGGCCGCTTTTCTGTGACCATCTAAACGCGGTCGGGTTACCACGGTAAATAACTTAAAATGTGTATTTTTTGATTATCTCGTTAATTATTGATTGTACGATGCTGAAATTTCACAAGTATAAAATTGAACTATATAACTAATTATTTACGTATTATTCGGTTAAAAATCCCACAAAAAAGTCCATTAATAGGGGGTTAAATAACGGTCTGCGCGTCGAGGCCCAAACCGAGCTAAATTTCATTATAATTTATTAATTACTTATAGGATACTAATGAAACTACACAAATATCTGAAGGCAGTTGCAAGCTACAAAATAACGTTTCAAACAAGTCTCTAGACCTCTTATTCGAAGTGCTAGGACGTATTAGAGGGTTTTTCTATTTGCTTACATAACTCCTAAACGATAAATTATTTTTAATTTTTTATTTCACAACTAATTAGGAATAAGACATAAGAAGTCATGTACAAAAAATTATGATAGTGCGCAAAACCATTTCCGAAATTCAGCGAAAAACGCAAACATCAAAAATGCGTCATTTTGAAATTTTTGAATATCTTCGGAACCATTAACGATACAAATTCAAATTAAGTCGCAACATTTACTCCGTCATCACAACTGATTATGTAGATAAAAATTATTTCAATATTCCCATTAGAAAAAAAAAATTGCCGCTGGGGTAACGTTACTCCAGCGGAAACTGTTTTTCTTGAATTACTCAAAAACTTTAAGCAATACAAATTTTTAAATCTGCACAACATTTACAGAAGCCGGACAACTAATTATCTGTATCCCTCAAATGCCGATATTCGACAAATTTCCGCTGGAGTAACGCACTCACGGTACCTACCTATTACGCAGAATCTAAACTAGTCTTGATATTTAGGAAAACGTGACAAAGAGATTTGGCGACCTTTTGCCGGTTGTGGCTCCCAACTGCTACTTGATTATGTAAGACACGCATAACGTTTATGAACGTGGCATAACGATCTTATTGTAATAAAAAAATATGTTATGAAGGTACCTTTGTATAAGAACTTCATTCGATTAACACTTTTCGAGAAGTTTCTGAAATAATGCCAAGTAGATATCAATACAATACAATACAATAACTCTTTATTGTACACCAAAAACAACAGATTAAGGATACAAACATGGATATCGTCATGCATAGGTATTTATTAGCCTGCACAATGTGTACCTAGATCATCATCAATCTGTACAGCCCACTGCTGAGATAAGGGTGTTTCCTTATAAGTACATGAGGAAGTATGAGCCACAATCTTTCAGAGCCCACTGCGGATTGGAGGATAGGAAAAGTCTAGTGGCCAAAGTAACTGTTAAAATTTTTCAAATCACCCAAGGATGTTCCATTCTCAGAATGGAAGTCGTTATTCTGCTTACACTCAACGAAAACCGGGACCAATGGTTTAATAAAATACACTTTAAAACGTCAAAAGTCTAATAACAAGGCACTCTAAACTCGGCCATGGAGATTGGCAAAATGTAGACTGAGCCTATCTTCACCGAGGAGTTGCTAGTTCCACCGAGAAGAACCAGCAACTCAAGGGTAGCTATTTTTAACGTCATGTCTTAAAAATAATTATGATTTAGCGTCGAATCAATTAATCCCCTGATGTATTTAATTTTATAGTAGCCTTTTTTATGCAATTTTTGCTTACTAATGTTTTAAATTGTCATTAGATATTTTTTTCATTTATAGAGAGCTGACTTATACTATATATAGCGTATGATTAATGTTATTTTAGTTACCCAGAATTGATATGCTGTAATACTAAGTATATACCGTTTCTATCACCTTCCTACCCAACCTTTTTGCTGGCCTCGACATTAGCTAATATGACCTTTATCATTAACGTTTTCAAATTGCTCTTTGTAAAACCATTACCCTGTATAGGTCCAACTTAGATATTTTACGGAAACTTTTAACTGTTTTAACCTTTTCTGTGAAACGCTGAGTCATTGGAATAACAATAGAGACGGCCCGGTTCAGTGAATTTTATTGATTGCCCAACATCTGGCGAGTGCTCGCACTTTGAGGATACACTGCTATCCCTTTAAGCCTTTTTACACGCGAAATCTTGGTAAAAACGTGCCTTTGCATAGATATATTATCAAAATAAATAAAGGATATCTCGTGAAAAGTGGGTACTTATATCCAGAAATGGAATACCTGTGCCTACCCCCTCGGGGATAAAATGCGTGAGATTGTTTATTTTGTATTACTAAAATTTACTTTTAGCTATCGTCAAATAGCAATTTATGGTGAGGATTTTTTGGCCATTAATACAACGCGTAACAAAGAAAGCGCAATTCCTCATACACCCCAATTAGCATATTAATTTTAGCAACTTTAGTTTTATCTAACCAATTTTCCTAAATATCGATCAATAATAGCACGATTTTCATAGAAAGCACTAAAATCAGCTAGTTACGCTAATTCATTTTTCGGCAAAATTTAACACATATTAAAAATAGATGAAATCGATTAAGTAGTCGACAAACTAATTTCAGGAATTGCGCTTATTCTGTTACAGGTACCTACAGGAGGCGTCGAGCAGCGTTGCCCGTGGGCATTTTGCAAAATCCTTTCTTATCCGACGCCAAGGTCAGAAAAGAAATTTTCTGTCCAAAATTTAAAATCTCTAGATTCAGTAGTTTCAACTGTGTGTTCATGAGTATCAGTTTTTAACTCTAAAAGAAAAATAACCATAACAAACCAGTAAAAAAAAAGATTTTTTCAATAGAGGAACTGAAAGAAAGTTTTCAGTGTTGTTAATTTTACACCAAAACCTTTTTGTCGTTTTAAAAACTAGTTCAACTGAGGAAGGCCAACTTTACCATCAATAAAATTGAAAGTAGAAATAAAACTGACTTTTGCTTGAAATATTTTCAATTTGCAGTTGCTTTTGTAACAATACGGCATAGAAACATTCTTCATTTCTGTATTTGGGGCGTGTTCCTCCAACAACCACAGATTGTTTGGAACAGAGCCATATTTTTTTAAAATAATATATTGTTGTTCTCGGGCGAGGAAATCAGTGATATTACTCCAAAACACATCCAATAAAAAATAATGTAATCGCCAATGATATTATGTAATGGCAATGGAGCGCAAACTTTTCCAATATTAAAACTGTTATGAGCATTATTTCTAAAATGAATGTGTTTACGAGTACAATATAAGACTTGACAGCTTTTCTTACCAATTAATTTCGTGAATCGTTTTTTCTTTTATCGTTTTATGCGTTGGCGTAGCTAGGGATTTTTTCTAGGGGGGGCCATGACCCCAGACATGAATCCGCCGGCCGCACAGCAAGGTGGTCACGACTATCGGCGCATGCGCAACTATGATAGGCATCAAGTATGCATTTCCGTTATGCTATCCTATCTATTTTTATCTATCTATATCTTCTTCTTTTATCTGTGTGCTGACCAAAACTAAGTATATGTAGTTTAAGTCGCTAATACAGCTAGGTATACACGACAAGAGCTCCGCTCTTAAATTACCAACAACAAGGTAAATAAATCATCATCCGTGTATTGTAACAATTATATGCAGATTCCCGTCAATGGGATATCCTATTGAACTACGGAAGAAGAGTGGATTGTTCGTTTGTATCTGTGGATCGCAGGTTGGCGAGCGAGATAGACACAAGTGATGAGTAATTATTTTAGCTTTTGAAGTCGGTTTTCTTCTAGGGTGGGCCAACAGCTTTCTAGGGTGGGCCCGGCCCTAGGAGTAAAAGTGTTCTGTGGCCCGGCCCACCCTGCCCCCCCCCCCCCCTAGCTACGCCCATGGTTTTATGATTATAGTATTTAATGCAACATAATCTCACTCATTGATCACATTCTCTGCCTACCCCATCGGGGATAAAAGGCGTGAGATTATTATTATATATTTTTTTATAAGAAAAAAGGCGGCAAACGAGAAGACGGGTCACCTGATGGTAAGTGACTACCGTCGCCCATCGACACCTGCAACTCAAGAGTCACAACTGTGTTGCCGGCCTCCGGTATAGGTACTATTATTTATTTTTCCCATTGGGGTAGGCAGAGGCAATAGACTGCCACTTGCTACGCAGAACCTGGCAGATCTTTCGAGCTTCATCCACATTCATGAAACGACTCATGCTTGCTTTTCGGTTACGGGTACTCTTTATCTGGCTTTTGTTCAATATATCGCCGATGGTCGATGTAAGTAGGTACCTATGCCTAGGTTGTCCTCTACCGATCCGCCCATTCACAGCATCCTTGTATATTTTTCTTGGTAAGCGTCTTTGTTCGTTATATGACTTTATGCAAGTAGGTAAGTATCTAAGGATCATAAATTCTAACAAATTAAAATTAAATAACAAAACAATAATGAAGAAACAAAAATTCATCTGTGTATCCGAAGACAATTTCACGCAACAAAACAACCTAACGTAAATAATACAAACTTTGTCATTTGAATTTAAATAATCGTAGGTACTGGTCTGTGCTACTACTTATTCCGAGATTCGACTAACATAATCCGACCCCGTCGGGAAAAAGGCGAGAAGTTTCATTTTCTAATGCCGAACACATTTGGGCCAGATTTCCCCTTGACTTTTCGACAAAAAAAGGACAACTCGCCCTAATACCATATTTTAATGTAGGCGAGATGTAGGTACCTACCCTAATCCAAATTCTAATGCGTGATACTTACTCGTGGCAGTAATTAAATCGCGATCCATAATTAATTAACACCGTCAGATTCAGGCACCGCACCTTATTTCAGACGATCGCTAATGCCTTTTTAACAAGCTTGATAATGTACCCTGCCTCAATCACGTCACATAAAGTTGTACCTAGTTATATAAAATCCGGCGAAATGTGAGTCAGTTTCTCGCACAATGAGCTCCGTACGTACAAGAAATAATCAAATCCAAAATAGGAACTTACAAGTCCACTTATTGAACGTCATTTCAACTCCAATCTACCAAAAATCGCAAAAAACACTGCTTTTTATCTGGACCCCGTCTTATTTTATTTTTATTTGTTTTTATAGCGGCCAGGAACATAATACGGTTCATGTTATCAGCCCGCTGATAGACAGACAAACGTTTGGACTGAGGCTTATTGATAGGGTCCCGTTGGCACCCATTGATTTAAACCTATGTACATTATCCGTGTGTAGATATTACATTGTAACGAGGTACGGTACTCGTTGTCAGACCTCCTTTCTTCCTAATTTTCTTAACTTTTTGCCATTTTAACTTCTTTATCTGGCCACATCATTGACACATACTTTAAATTTTGAAATTAAAATTACTTAAGTAATGTTTCTTTTCATAAAATTTTAACAGCAACGCCAAGTGTTAGATCGGAAGACTATCGAACTCAAATTTCACGTAAGTACCTACCTACCTACTGAGGTTATTGTTAAAAATAGAAGAGAAAGAGGTTATTCTAATTTCAAATTAAAAATTTAAAATATGTGGCCTGATAAAGAAGTTAAAAAAGGCAACAAGTTGATAAAATTAGGAAGAAAGGAGGTCTGATAACGAGTTGGTACCTCGTTATAACTTAAGTACAGTACATAATTAATATTTTTTTCTACCCTAGATTACACATCTAAAAAATAAAGCGAAATATATATGTATCCAAACCATTATTATTTCAAAGAAAGTCGGAAACCTTGTAAAAACATATTTTTTTCGCGGCAAAACAAAAATGTTTTTCCGTTGTTTGTTCAACGGTAATGGAACATGGAAATGCTTTTACATGAAAATAAAATGGCCATTGTATCTATGCATACAATTAATTAAAGATGTCGGAAGGAATTTCATTTTCGTTATAATGTGTAGATACTTATACGTATAAACCAATAGGTAAGTAGTTATTTTAATGAGCTAAACAAAATATTATATAATAAAGAAGAGCAAATAAAAATTGAAAAGAAAAAGAGAGATTTTTATTTCATTAAATAAATAAGAATTGTTGATCGATAGTTGCTTGTGGAAAGGTGAAATTAGAAATACTTAATATTTTTACTCACGTAAACACAACAGTTTCGCCATCATCGCGGTTGTCGAGTTGAACATCGACAAAAAATTATTCTGTACTAAAATACGGTAAACCATTTTGTGGTCTTCCTAGATACCGTTATCACTTGTAACGCGAATGTTATTATTTTATCTCATCTGTGTATACGGAAACAAAAGTTTTTACTTTTTTAAATCAGTCAAAACGGAATTTGGCATAAACTTTGTAACATCTGCGAGTCTTTTGGACACCGAGCGAGTGTCTTTTTTAGTTTTTATACTGAGCTACTCGATGGTAAGGTAGACATTTTGTGACGTCATGTGTTGGGGGAAAAATCAATTCTTTGAGGCATGCGCAAATTTTCGCCTTGGCCTATTTCGTCGCGCGTCGCATCGTGACCGTGACGGGACTCATACTCATTCCATTTTATAACCTTCTCAAAATGGCAGCCATTTTTTATGAATGAGCCCCGTTTGGCCATTCAATCGTTATTCTTAGGTGTTCAATTAATAAAATTTAATTGGGTGAATAAAACGAAAGTCTGTATTATTTTTCCTTTTATATTGTAAATTTTAAAACTACCTACCTATTTGCTTTTTCATAAAGGCATGATGATTTTCATACATATCTATTATACATACATAGGTACCTATGCTCACGCCTTTTTCCCGACGTCTTTATTTCACAGGAATGTTGATTCCGGGCAGGAATCGAACCAATGAACTCTAGCCCATCACTTGAAAAAAGGTTTTTTTTTCTGATTTTGATAAAACTAGGATAGTTAAACATCGTTTTAAGTATTACCTATTCCCGTTACAATATATGAACCTCTGCTAAACCTAAATACTTAAATAAAAAATAAAATAAATAATCTCACGCCTTTTATCCCCGAGGGGGTAGGCAGAGGTATTCCATTTCTGAATATACCTACCCACTTTTCACGAGATATTCGCTGGACCCCTAAACGTGACAGGTGGTAAGCCCAACGCCCGACCGGGTCTTTTACACATGTCTCAGAATTAATTCTGGGACCTGCGGGTTTCCTCACGATGTTTTCCTTCACCGTGGAGCAAGTGATAAATAGAGGTAATAGGTAGGTACTTGGGTACGTAAGCTTTGATAAACTCATTCATCATGTAAAGCAGGCTCTTAAACCGTAAGACTATGCAAGCTATTTGTGCTAAACCTAATCCATAATTATCCGATTTTCAACTTTCAAAACTTCAGAGACATTTTTCACCATAAGTCCAAAACCGTGTCCAAAACTAAGTATGTGGCATAAAAACTTTTCCTCTCAATACCCAACTTATCGAATTTTCAGGTGAGGTTCCTAAAAATTTCAACACATCTACCCTACCTACACAAGAATATATTTTTTTCAACACACTTGCTCATAAAGTGGCTCTAATTTCACTGCAATTAGGCACATAATGACACCTATAATCAAACTGAGACTTTTTGTTTGCTATTATTCACTAGTGAGTTATAGATTTTTTTTTTCAATTTTGTTGCTAGAGTTGCTTTGTTCTTAAAAAAGTTTCGATACAAAAAAGATCGTATTCAATCGTACTAATAAATTAATACACAAATATGGCTTGCTCATTTCATGCAACTTCGTATTTAAATAGATCATTTCAACTTGTACGTGTTTAATAAACAAAACTTTCACTCAAATATAACTTTGGTTTTCTCTGTAAAAACTTTAAATACCCCATTTTGTACGTGGCTAAAACGCTATCCACGACAAACCAAAGAAAAAGAAACCTAATTTTTTTAGTCCATGGCCGATCGCCATTGTAAGATGCGAGCGCATAGGAAAACGAGGCTGTATGGGCCTAGATCCTTTTGCCTTTTCCAAATTATATAAATAAAAAATTGGAAAACCAATTAATTTTCCCCGCCATTGCGAATGATTATTTTAAAATGATTTTTTAGTATTATTTATTCACAAGTGTGTTGAAAAACGTCGTATGATACACGTGTGTATTGATGATTACCGTCCTCGGCTCTCTTATGACCCTCGCCTACGGCTCGGGTCTCAATGGCGCCTCAGCGGTAATCACCAACTTTACTCACTTGTACCATAATGTACTATTATACTTTCATTACTTATAGGTAACTATCCCAAATTTCAACTCTATAGCTTTAGTAAAAGTTTGGCGAGGTTATTATTAAGTAACACCACTGCATATCATAAATTTATAATAATAATTTTTATCCCCGAGGGGGTAGGCAGAGGTATTCCATTACTGGATATATCCACATTTCACGAATCACGAGATATATTGGACACCTAAACGTGATAGGTGGTGAGCCCATCGCCGGACTGGGTCTTTTTACACATGTCTCAGAATTAATTCTGAGACCTGCGGGTTTCCTCACGTTGTTTTTCTTCACCGTCGAGCTAGTGATCAATATGTACGTAGTTACCTAACTTTTTGAAAAACTCATTGGAAGGTACATGCCAGGATTCGAACCCGAGTCTCACTGATTTTCGGCCGGCTCTTTAACCGTTCGGGCTATCACTGCTCTATCTCTCTAGCTCTATTGTAAATTTATTTAAATAAATTTAAAAAAAAAAGTAGTTGCTGAGGTAAGCAGCTGTGGCAGACAGACAGGGGGCCAATTCTACTAAATGTCAACGGTCATAATTGGATGACTATGACATAGCAATGGTCAGACAATGGTGTTATTTTGACACTTTTCAGAGCAAATAACACCATCGAGTGACCATGTCATTGTCATCCTATTAAAACTGGCCACCAACAGTTCTCTATGATATTTTTGATAGACATTCAAAAATATGTGACTGGAAAAATAGAAGATTGTTTTATCAAGTTGTCAAAAAGGTTGTCAAGGAACCAGAAGTTTTTAAGTTATAATTTTTGTGTTACATATTGTGTTCTATCTTTATTCTCTTATCTATTATTTACACTCCCTATTATTTATCTATTCTCTTTAATATTCCTAATCTCTCTTACCTGAGTTACTCCAATACATTGTGATCGTGTGTCAGTCGGCTGCATCAAGTGTCGGACTAGCCCAGGAACTGGTGAGACCACTACATTTAATAGGTTATGGGCCCAGCGTAGAAGGAAATATTATAAAAATGGAAAATATTTCGAGTAAAATAACAATTGGCAACTTAGAAGGCAAGGCAAACTGGCCTACATGGAAATACAAGGTTTCTATAATGCTACGAAGCGTAGAAAACGCTATGGAGGTAGCTGACGGTAGGTTCAAAAAGCCTGTACTTCGTGCCGGAGCAGGTGACGCTGATGTCACGTCCTATAACTTGGAACTAGCCAAATTTAGGAAGGCTGACTGTAGCGCTCTACTCATTTTAACTGCCAATATGACAGAAGAGACTCTGATGAAAGTAATGCGATTTGAAAGTGCTAATGAAGTGTGGCAAGAGCTCCACAGGTTATTAGATGGACAATCCGAGGATAGGGCATACAATCTGTGCATGGAATTCTTTGGTTTTAAACGAAATGATGATGATGATGTTTCAACGATTATGTCAAAATTAAAGAACATTTGGAATAGTCTGAACATTGAAATTACCAAGAACGATGCATCTGTTAAACTCCCCGATTTGTTCTTAATCTGTAAAATTCTGGACACTTTAGGCGAACACTATTTTTCTTTCAAATCAAGCTGGTTGCTTTTAAATCAAAATGATAGAACGATAGACAACTTGACGAGTCAGCTCTGTGCTTTCGAGAGAGCACTTAAAGAGAACTCAAAGGCAGAAACTAGTCTAGAGGCCCTAGTTATGGTGCAAAAGCCAAAGAAAAAAATGGATGAAAACCTAGTCTGTAACTACTGTTCTAAGAAAGGACACAGGGTACGTAACTGCAAGAAGTGGATTAAGGACGGAAGACCGCCAAAGCCCAGCAGTTCAGGAGATAGTTCATCCAAACAGGTTCAACAAGTCACATTGATGTTGGAAACAAATGAGTGTGCCACTGGTCAGCGTGATAGTGACAACTGGTACATAGACAGTGGAGCGACTACTCACATTACAATGAGAGGGGATATATTTCAAGAATTTGTTAAATTCGAATCAGAATACACAGTAAAAACGGCAGATGGTACTATTATTCCCAGTGTTGGAAAAGGAATTGTACATGTAGAGTCGTTTATTAACAATAAAAAGGAAATAATAATCCTCAGAGATGTTTGGTGGGTACCTACACTAACGAAGAACCTATTTTCTACATTGGCTGCACAAGATAAAGTTCAGAACAGCGTGTTTACATCTACGACAGAGGATTGTAAATTCGATATAGGAGGAATCACACAAATTGTAGGCAAGCGTACACGTCATGGTGGTTTATATAAACTGAACTTGAAAACGATTGTCCCTCCAAAGAAGACAATAGAAGTTAATGCAATAACATGCTCAAATTTGCTCCAAGTATATCATGAAAGGTTCGCGCACCAAGATAAAAAACATGTGAGGAATCTAGTTAAAAGAGAACTCGGTTTAGATCTGCGCCCTGTGACAAAGTTTGTGAAGGATGCATATTTGGCAAAGCACATAGGAAGAAGTTCGGAACAAGGGAAAGAGCGTCCCAACCAGGCGAACTTATACATACAGATGTTTGTGGACCCTTCGCTAAAAGTTTTTCTAAATATCGCTACTACGTGCTTTTCAAAGATGACTTCTCCAGTTATCGTATGGTTTACTTCATTCGAAACAAGTCTGAGGTTAAAGAAAAACTTCAAATCATGTTAAACGAAGTGAAAGTAGCGGGCCATATTGTAAAAACACTTCTTAGTGACAATGGCGGAGAATTTGACAACACGTGCGTAAGAGAAATTCTAAATAAGCATGGGATACAACAGCGACTAACTATGCCATACACCCCTGAGCAGAATGGGTGTAGTGAGCGAGAGAATCGCACGCTAGTCGAAGCTGCTCGATCCATGATGCACGCAAGAGCGAAGTTACCGCAAGTACTTTGGGCTGAGCTTATAAATACAGCAACTTACGTGCTAAATCGTACAGGACCTTCAAGAATTGAAGATAAAGTACCCTATGAGCTCTGGCATGGAAAAAAGCCAAAAATTAGCCATCTCAGAATTATAGGAAGCGAGTCTTATGTACATACCTATCCCTGTACAGAAACGAAAAAAGTTGAGTCAAAAGGCGTTCAAAGGAGTTTTAATTGGCTATGAACTAAATGATGGTTATCGTATATGGGATGGACGAAAGACGGTTCGGTCGAGAGATGTCATATTTGGTTCAGAAACTGAATTCACAATCTCTACTGAGTTACCAAAAGATCCTTTACAAGCAGAGGGAGATAACCAACATGGTCAAGTTAGTAGCTCTCATACAGTACCTTGCGTTGCTGAACGTGCTCTAGAGGGAGAAGAAACGTTGGAAGATCACGTTCAAGTGGAAGATCACGTTCAAGAGGGAGACATTCCGGACGAAACAGTCACTTTTGAGAATCGAGAGAGCGAGTTCTTCGATGCTGAGGACATTATAGTACAAGAGGACGTCGTTCCCGAGGAAGTTTCTGAAGCTGTTGAACCAAGGTATAATTTAAGAAATAGAGAAACTCTCCAACGCCCAAAAAGATTTCACGACTACGAAGTCTACCTCGTTGATGGTATAGAGTCATTTCCAAATGACTATTACGAAGCCATAGAAAGGGAAGACAAAATAGACTGGTTGAGAGCCATGAACAGTGAAATGAAGTCCCTGCAAGACCATAACGTGTGGACTTTATGTGACCTGCCGCCTAACAGGAAAGCTCTACCCTCTAAGTGGGTGTTAACAATTAAGAGATATCCCGATGGCTCTGTGAATAAGTATAAGGCCCGTCTAGTAGTAAAGGGATTTCGACAGAAGAAAGGACTTGACTACTGTGAAACATTCAGTCCAGTGGCAAGAATGGCCACAATAAGGGCACTTCTCAGTGTTACTGCTAAAGAAAATCTCTACCTTATTCAGTTCGATGTTGCTACAGCCTTCCTAAATGGGAAGCTAGAAGAGGAAATTTATATGCAACAACCACAAGGTTTTGAGGATGGGAGTAACAGAGTGTGCAAGTTAAATAGAAGCCTATATGGGCTAAAACAAGCTCCACGTTGTTGGAACTTCTGCTTTGAAGACGCACTTCTCAGCATGGGTTTCAAACAGAGCGACGCTGATTGCTGCCTTTTTGTAAAGCAAATTGAAGATAAAAAGATACTAATCTCTTTATACGTCGATGATGGATTAGTAGCTGCGACAAATAAAGATTTGGCAGACTCATTTATTAAAGATTTGCAAGCTCACTTCAAGATAACAGTTACACCTGCGACGTACTACTTAGGTCTTGAAATAGAACGAGCAGATGATGGCTCCATTAAAGTAAAACAAAAGTCATATACTAGAAGAATCTTACAACGTTTTGGAATGCTGGATTGTAATCCAGTGTCTACTCCAATTGAAAAAGAGTGTCCTACTGAAGCAGGGAAAGCTACTGATTCCAAAGAAAAGTTTCCTTACAGAGAGGCTGTAGAATGCTTAGCTTATCTCATGGTTGGAACGAGACCAAGGCTAGTCGAGATTGCAATAGACTGCAATAGGATTGCAGAAGAACCCTGTTGGTGAGGGAAAGTATTAAAACTGGCCACCAACAGTTCTCTATGATATTTTTGATAGACATTCAAAAATATGTGACTGGAAAAATAGAAGACATCCAACTGTAACCGTTGAAATTTACTAGAATGTGTATGTGTGGATTGAGTGAGCACCCCTCAGAAAAAAAATGAAAAATGCTCTTCATTTAGTAAAAGTTCTAAAACAATTGTAAAAGTAATCCCTGAATTTGTAAAAAGATAAAAAAAAAAGATACAGGGTTTAACGTATGCTCACTCAGTTCTCACAAACTACCAACGAAATCAGCGAATGTATGAATGCAACATATAATATTTATATACTAGGATTTTGTAAAACCTAAGCTTACTTACCTTTATAATTTGTAGGTCACCTAGTTACGTATTTAAGGATTTACAAAAAAAATAAAATGCTCACTCAATCCTCACACTTTTGAAAACCCGATTTCTGATGAAGAAACTAAAGATTGAAACTGCTATGTATGTGTATAGTTTAGTAAAATTAATATGGGAATTTGTAAAATAAAAAGCAAACTACTAACGTGGCAGGTTTTTGAATAATATTTTTTTTTAAATGCTCACTCAGTCCACACATTTTACGTAAGTTAAAAATGTGAATATCTTAAGATTTATAGTATCAAAGAAACTGGAAAGTAGTTCAACTTTTTGTAAAAATTTCTACAAAAGATCTACCATCTAATATTTAAATTCGTTGTCTGTTTTCAAAGATAATCAATTTTAATTTTCCTAATGTAAATATATCGTTTAGGGTGACCACACTGCTGCATAATATTATGGTCATATCCATTATTTTGACAACCTTCTTCGAGTTAAATTGAAATTGCTGTACTGGCCAAATACATGAGCAGCGGCTGGTAAAATATGTATGAAAATCCATATCTGTCGTCTTTTAGCGGCCAAATAAATTGCATAGTAAGTATACGTGTAATTTAAATAGTATATTTCATTACAAGTGCGGAAAGCCTGTCATCGCAACGAGTTCCGACAAATGTCTACCCGAGCCGAGGCGCAGCCGAATGTGAGGGTTGACAGTCGGAACAAGTTGCAATGACGGTTCCGCACGTGTACTGAACAACTATTTTTAATACAGTTGCGAAAAAATTTGGCAATTAAAAATAATAAAAACACAATAAACTCAACTATCATTTTTGGAAAATGGCGCCAACCATAAAAATAACCAGAGATTTTTTTTTTGCTTACTTCACCCATTCTGGGTAGGCAAAGGGAACTATGCCCAATGCCCATACAGCCAAGTCTTCGGTAGAATTTTCTTATTGATATGAAATGAAAATGAAATCCTAAGTCATTGAATCAAATCATTAAATTTGATAATGAAACAAATTAATAGCTTCTTTTTAGAAATATTTACACTTCCCTGCAATACGCCACTTTTTGAGTAACTGTATTAAAAAATCTTTTTCTTCAAAACATGGCAACCAAGGAGGCAACTTATCAAAGGTTTTATTTAAATTTCGAACTGGCTTGCAAATAGGAAGCTGTTAATTGAAAAAATAAAACAAGTGAACACTTCAAAGTGGGAAAAAATATTGTTGTTCTTCATTGCTTTTGTTAACATATGTACTAATACATTTTCAAAAACGATGTTTTGTCTCTGCCATACCTACCTATATAAATTTCAAAAAAGAAATTTTGATGAAATAGAATTAAATGTTGACTTGTCATCGTCGAGAGGTCGCCTTTGCTGATCGATCACAGCATCATCCTGCCTGATCTTTCAGTGGTTCGACGAGATGAAATTAATTTCGTTTTGTTAATGCTAGTGTCTAATAGCATAGCCAAGTTGTATTTTATCGCATACTAATAGTGCCCCACGGTTTCACCCCGCATCAGTTCCGTTCCCTTCGGAAAATTATAGCCCATGTTACTTTTTTTTTTTTTTTTTTACTAAAAAATGGGCTTGCTCTTGACCCCAGACTAGCCCGAGAGCAAAAACGGGGCCTACGTTGGGACGAGCTTGCCCAGAAGATGCCTGTTCACTCGATCCTTAAAGGCTTGTGGGTTATATGAACTCGGAAATACAGACGCCGGCAGGTAGTTCCACTCCTTGGCGGTGCGCATAATAAAAGAACTTGAAAAGCGCTTTGTGCGTATAGATGGGATATCCACCAAGTAGGGATGAAATTACTCCCAGAAAAGTAAGCTTTCAATTGGTGAAATATTTTTCAAGTCTCGCGTGTAAAATTTTGTTACAAATAGCGGGTGCCCAGCGGCGTTGCCAGCCCGGATCCAGTTTATTCCCGTTCCCGTGGGAATTTCCTACAATTCCTTCATAGTGGTTTCTTTAACCATATAAGACCATAATAATGTAAATAGCGGGTGCCGTGGATCCAGTTTATTCCCGTTCCCGTGGGAATTTCCTATAATTCCTTCATAGTGGTTTCCTCAAGCATATAAGACCATAATATTTTAAATAGCGGGTGCCGTGGATCCAGTTTATTCCCGCTCCCGTGGGAATTTCCTATAATTCCTTAATAGTGGTTTCGTCAAGCATATAACACCATAAACGAATAAAAACAATACAACGAAAAGAAAAAGCGCGCGGAATAATTTTTACTTGTTCACAAATAAGCGATACGCGCTCATCAGCATTTTTTTTTAGGCAAGGGCACAAAAAACAGCCGGTATTACTAATAAAATCAATTAATATTTTTTGTGTGTTTGTTACATACAGATACATAAATGGTTTAAATTAAATGTTTATTTATTGTATTTTTTGTATTGTAGTTAATTTTATTCATAAAATGTTGACCACTTTTCTGACATAAAAACTCCTTGCTAAGATTTTTAAAAGTACCTTTCGTTTTTAGACGAAGAATCTTAATAAACCGTGCGTTCTACATTACATTACCGCACAAGTGCATAATAAGATACAATACGATATTTAAATTGGTGAAATAAGAGACCTTTTACGAGCAAATGTGTTAAAAATTATATTATAGAGTCGTAATCAGCAGAGGTCGTATGTCAAAAATTTACTTGGAAAACCAGAAAGAATATTCTTTTAAAATGTCCTGTATTTTTAATATGACCATAATATTATGAAGAAGTGTGGTTACCCTAAACGATATATTTACATTAGGAAAATTAAAATTGAATATCTTTGAAAACAGACAACGAATATAAAATATTAGATGGTAGATCTTTTGTAGAATTTTTTACAAAAAGTTGAACTACTTTCCAGTTTCTTTGATACTATAAATCTTAAGATATTCACATTTTTAACTTACGTAAAATGTGTGGACTGAGTGAGCATTTAAAAAAAAATATTATTCAAAAACCTGCCACGTTAGTAGTTTGCTTTTTATTTTACAAATTCCCATATTAATTTTACTAAACTATACACATACATAGCAGTTTCAATCTTTAGTTTCTTCATCAGAAATCGGGTTTTCAAAAGTGTGAGGATTGAGTGAGCATTTTATTTTTTTTGTAAATCCTTAAATACGTAACTAGGTGACCTACAAATTATAAAGGTAAGTAAGCTTAGGTTTTACAAAATCCTAGTATATAAATATTATATGTTGCATTCATACATTCGCTGATTTCGTTGGTAGTTTGTGAGAACTGAGTGAGCATACGTTAAACCCTGTATCTTTTTTTTTTATCTTTTTACAAATTCAGGGATTACTTTTACAATTGTTTTAGAACTTTTACTAAATGAAGAGCATTTTTCATTTTTTTTCTGAGGGGTGCTCACTCAATCCACACATACACTACTAGAATTGGCCCCCTGAGTGGTACTAAGTATTAGGATTTTGTCACGAAACCCTAAAAATTTACCATTTGAGCCACAGATTGAGTATTTTGTCGATCTGTAATTTGAGCCCTCTCGGTAGTTGATACTCAAAGCTTTTATTTAATATGGGGAGGAATAAAAGTATTAACAATTTCCACGGATTTTTAAGCTATTGCATAGCTTCTGTCGAGGGCCTTGAGCGCGGGGACCGAATCCAGAAATTCCGTAACGAAAAAAACCTCACTCTCCCCACTCCGACGGGCACGGAGGTGTGGCTTGAAGGCCGTGCATTGTCTAACGTCGTTTCTTTTCGGCAGTCTTGTTTATTTATAATTTCTTTATAGACTTACATATATTTACATTTTGCAGACCAATAATAATAAAAATAATAATAATAATAATAATAAAATCATTTATTCAGGATAAATAAACCCAATAATACAATATTTTTTTCTTCTGCCAAACTGCAATACACGGAGTCCCCCTTAAAACATAGATGGGTAATTGGCTAGTTACTTTTAAGTAATTACATCTTATTACTTATCTAAGAGCAGCACTTATGAATTTAATTTAATAAATGCAAAAGAGACAACTAAAATAAGACAATAACACATAATAATGTGGTAATGCATAATATATTTAATTGTATGATAAAGTTTAGTGATAGCCCGGTGGTTAGCGAGCCCACCTTTCATTGCGTGAGGCTCTGGTTCGAATCGAAACCTAAGTTTTGAGGGTTCAAAAAAATGAGAGAGCGCTTTAAGAAAAGGTAGGTAGTGCCCTTGTCCCCCTGTATGCCCCTGTCTTGGCGAGGACACTACCGTAACTCCTGATCAAATAAGAAAAAGTTTAGGAAAGAGAATGATTTTGTTCCAACCTCTTTGCTCCTGATGTTTATGACTGTAGGACTTGTATCCATGGTCATGATTCATGTTTTGTAAAAAAAAACACGTCAAAAACGTTTAATTATTGCTTGGGGCTCTTTTTAAGCGACTTGCACATTCTTTTCTACGATTGAAGTATTAAAATATAAAATAATTCTCAATACTCACTAATATTTACAGATCTGAAACTTATTAAAATTATATATAGGTAATATAGTGGAATTATGCTTATTTAGTTTATCAATATTTGTGTATTTATATCAAGAGTTGCATTATCGAAACGCTCGCAATAACAACACCAAACAACACCACATGTGCTGTTGACAATAAAATTGACTTATTTTACCAAATTTTTTTAACACTTTGTAATGAGTAAGATATATATACAGTACATACTTTGTGTAAATAAGTGCCAACATCTTTATCAAAATGTCGCTAAATCCACTGAATGGTAAGTCATTGACAACACAAAACTGTTCATGAAAATATCTGAACATAACCTATGGATAAATCTTTTACTACTATTTACTAGCCCTATTTGAACCCAACACTGAAATATAGCACTATATTTTGTGCAATATCTGTTTTTAAATTGGTAACTAACTCTGTTCGCTAAAAACTCCACATTCAGTGAATGGAAAGAGTATATTATTAGCTTATAAAATCCAAGATACTTATTCGAGTCTCGTATGATATTGACGCTATTTAGTGTCCGTAATAGCAGTGATTTCAGTTTTGATTTTGTTGCTGGTTCTGGCATTTAGAACCAGAAACTTGTCAGTGGAGATATACTGCTGTTTATATTCAGGCAATCTCCATGGACGAGCTTAGACTCCTTGAATATTGACGTTTTAAGTGTAATTTTTATTTACCGACAGATGTAAATGAAGTTTTTTTTTACACTGCATTACAGAACTAAAACGTCGCTTAGAAGATGACAGCACTCCGTTGCCAAAGCGCCTCTGCCTGGCAAAGAACGTCGTCCTGTCGCATCACTTCCCCACAGCTCCAAAAGAAAGAGTGGTTGCTGACTGGCTAGAACTCTTGACGGAAAGGAATAACCTTACATGTAAAGAATTTGAAGATATAATTGGTTGGTTGAATGTAGTCGATGATTTGACGAGTGAATTAAAGAGTAGGTTGATACAGGTATGTTGGACGACATCGTTTATTTTCTTTGTTATATATTTAAAAAAACATGGATCTTTAGTCAAATTATTAATTAACATCTAAAGTAAGTAAGTAACAACTCTTTATTGAACAACAATAAAAATATGCAATAAGTGACCTAATGATGTTTTTTAAAGTACAATGGGTAGTCTGATCACATTAAGCGATTTCTAAAAATAAAATAAAAAATAAATAATCTCACGCCTTTCATCCCCGAGGGGGTAGGCAGAGGTATTCCATTACTGGATATACCCACATTTCACGAGATACATTGGACCCCTAAACGTGATAGGTGGTGAGCCCATCGCCGGACCGGGTCTATTTGCACATGTCTCAGAATTAATTCTGAGACCTGCGGGTTTCCTCACGATGTTTTCCTTCACCGTCGAGCTAGTGATAAATATGTACGTAAGTTTTTTGAAAAACTCATTGGTACATGCCAGGATTCCAACCCGAGCCTCACTGATTTTCGGCCGGCTCTTTAACCGTCCGGGCTATCACTGCTCTAAGCGATTTCTACAAAGTACAATATCTTCTCTTATCACTTTAAGTGATTTCTTCCAGACTACCTTAGGATGAATGTAACTGAGATAAACAGATGAAGGTAGGCAGTGCACTAAAATTAACAATTGATTAAGTAGTTTAAGTACTTATAGGAAATAAACTGTTTCCTATAAATATATAAAAAGTTTAATATGCAGTACTAAAATAAATATATAGATGAATTTTGTAAAGCATAGCCATAAATACATATTGGTTTCCTGAACAAGTGTAAGTATGTATAAAGATAATATACATTTATTTACAATTGCAGATTAAAAAAACTTTAAACAGGAATCATATGGGACAATGTAACTGTTGTAATACATCTAATTTAAGAATTCATTTCATCTTATCTACTCTTTTGCCCAAATTGAATATTTTTACTCATAATAGTTCATATTCATGATCTTATCTCATAGATATAGTAGTTATCTAAGTACAGCTGTTTTCCTTTTATATGTACTTATCCCTCTTTTATAAACTATTTACAGGTGGTATCACAATATCTTCAAAGAAATCCTCCACAAGAGGATGAAGTTAAATACATCCTCTCTTTCTTAGAAAGTGATAAAATATCCACTCAGCTTACTCTTCAAATTGATGACTATGTGTTGATAACAATTACATTATTGAAGCACTTGAAAAATAATGGAAGCACACCTAATAATGTTGCTATGAGTAAAAGAATACTGAATAACTTTGTGAAATATTATAAAGACAGTAAGAAAAAGCTGGAATTCATTGTCAAATTGTTAGATGGAGAAAATTTGGAAACTATCTTCGATTATCTAGCTACATGTAGAGAAACTGTCGTCAATGTTTGTCAAAGTATTCTGTTTCCAATGAATAAAAAATCGTTTTTTGTAAGTTTCCTTCAGACTTTGATAAGAAAAGATAATATCGATGAATTGATGGCAGAGAAAGGGGATAACATACAATCTGTTTTAAAAATAATGAGTGCATTTTTCACATTTCCTAAGGGCAGAACCGGGAAAGACCAAAAATTCCTTTCCGACTTTATAGATGTATTTGTAAGTTGCTTTAAAAATGAAAGTCAACTTGTATTTGCATTTTATATAATGGCGGTTGATTCTCTCAGCATGAGCCAAAGCTACTTAAACCCTGCAATGAAAATGCCTCCAATTATCTTCCAAGAAAATGATGACAAAATAAAAAGAAATTTATTTCTGAAAATGCTTGAAATTCTACTTCAGAATGAAGTCGATATAAGTGTTAGATTGACTGATACATTCGGCGAAAAAATCTCAAAAGTTGAAATAAAGAAGAACTTTACTTCGTTTTTACAAACTGTGATGATGGGTCAGTTAAAACTGGAGGGAAAACTAGACAAAAATACACTAGAGATAATAAAAACTGCTCTGATGTTAGACCCTATCTTGATAGAGCAGAAAATGGATCAGATACTACCACCTATTATGACTGCAAAGAAAAACAATGTTAATGTCATAGAATCATACAAAGATATGATGAACTGTTTACTAGAAATGCTATTCAAACTTAGCAGAGGCATAATTTTTATCGATCAAATCCTACCAAATATAAAATTGACTTTGGAAGCTAGCAACACTGAGCAATTCGAATTGAAACAAAAGGTAAAGGAACAAACAGACAATGGAATAAACTGTGACAAACTAAAAAACAAAATTATCAGTGGAGACGATCTATTCCCTCCAGAATGTGTGGAGATGTATGGCAGATTGACCTCAGACCTACTTTTTAGACAGAATAAAGAGCTATTAGTGTCTTTGCAGAAGAATTTTGAGGAGCATTGCTTGATGATGCTTGAGGAAGGGTTTGTCAGTAAGTCTCTTAAAAAATATATATATAAACAAATGATAAGTAAAGCACACTGTCCGTATTGCACTTTATTTATACAAGCAATTCCACAGGAGAAGGCTAGTAATTGATATTCAAGTCGGAGTTTTTGTCTCCAAATAAAATACTACATTGAGATCAATACAAATGTTTTGAAGTCATTTAACACTAAAACATTTTTTTTATTTCAGGCCCGTCAATAATAACACTAGCTGAAGTTCTGTCCGCCATTTTGTCGTCGTTCTTGCGTCACAACAAGATGGCGGACCACACCGTGCCGCGTCAAATTGGCCAGAACTTCTGGGAAGCATACCAGAACCTCGAAGAAGAATGCTTGAAGAAATTTGGAAAATGCATTTTGAAGTTGAGTCATGTAAGTTGATTTTGTTAAATATCATCGTACTCCTGCCATTTCGTCATTATTTGGTGAAATGTTCTCAAACTGCTGAATTTTGGCATAGTTTAGTAGCGGTCGCCTGCCTGATACCGCCACCGTTTTAATCCTAATAAAAGGGAACATTACGCAAACGGCGCAAGGGCCACTACTAGCTGATAACATAAACGAACCGCTATGGTGCACACTGTCGTACCTATTTTATTTCTGTGTAAACATTTTTTTGGGAAAACTTATCAAAGTTTTATTATTCTGGTTTAACATATAAACTGTAACTGTATATTATTATGGCATCAATGGGCCATGAAAAAGTGGATGAAGAAACTGTCAACTGACTTGTCAAAAAACTCTGTTTACTGTTTGGTTTTCCGCTGGCGCTGCGCTGCTCTCTGGCGCCAAAACATTAATAAATACCAATTATTGTCATTTAACAGAATCCTCCACTACTCCTCGCTTTCCTGAAACTCTGTGTATCATTTTCCAACTTAAAACTCCTCAACTGGAAGTATGGCAACACTAAGCTGGCAAAACCAGAAGCAAGCACATTAGATGTTTTTGACCTAACCGTGATACTGCCTTTCTTGAGCGGCGAGCAATGGATTCGATTGGCCTCGATGGTGCAAGAAGATGACGCAGTTTTGGTATTGGTATGTTTTTTCTATTTACTACTTTCAAAGTAGGCACTGAAGCAGTTGTCAATCGTATGTAACATCAATTAAAACTACATCCCGACCAATGTCAAAGTCGAAGAGATGAGAAGAAAATTCTTACGTTTTCTTCAAATATTTTTGCTCTAAGCTTCGATCAACAGTACTTACCAACAATTAGCATGGATAATTTATAACTGTCTAAGTTAGTTTCACTGACTTCCTAATTACAATTGAATTAACATTTACAGGACACTTTAATCGTTACAAAAACCTTGGCAATTAACTTATTGGCGACCAGAGGTGCAGATGACAGTATCCAAACTGTTGTAGAAGAAAAAACTCATTTGATTAAACAACTCAGTGCAAATGATAACGTTGTCGATACAAACGTTGCTAAAGTATTGTTTGCTAACTTAGATAAGACGCAACTGAAATTATTATCTAAAACTTTAGTTAAACTATATTTGAGCAATCCTGAACTGGAAATATTCAAGAGTGAAGCAGTGATTAATAACAGATTACTTTTTAATGCAACAGTTTTAGAAACATTGAAAAATTTGACTAAATCGTTCGAGAACACTGAAGATTTCAGTAAAGCAGTAAGCAAAAGCGATTTTGATATGATTTCTTTTGCGAAATGCATTGATACAAAAGAATATTTTATAAATATAAATTATGTCACAGATCAAGATAGTACAATTATAAATTGTATACAAATCTTAAAACAATTACCGATATACTACTTGGAAGAGTCATATCAGTTGGCAACCATTTTCGTTTTGTTAGCTACAAAAAAGTGTTGCCCGACGAAAAAAAATCGCAAATGTGTAGATTATATACTACAAAGCATATTCGAATTAACTCCTAAATATCCAGATATATTCAAAATATTTTCGGTTGACTTTTTATTTTCTTTTGAAGATAAAACCATGTTAAATCTGCTAACATTAAAAATTAAAACTTCAAATAATTTACTGGTCATCAAAAGTATATTGGAGTCGGCTGTTAAAAAAGTAAAAACTGACAGCGAAATAGTCAAGAAAATAGTGGAAATACTTCTCAAAAAGCAGACAAATAAAAAAGGAGAAGTTACTACTATAGAATATTTCAGTGACACAGCTTTCCAAATCAGCTGTATTATCCTACCAATAATAGCGAAAGAGAAAAAGGCTATAACTGCAAGTGCCTATAGATCTATTCTAGCTAATCTACAAGAGAAACTACACAATTCTATGTTAGATTGCTTCAAAAACATAGATTTCAGCAGTAGTAGTTTATCTATGGACACTACTAGTAACACTGAAGATAGCATGGGAATTTCCGACAATATGCTGGCAACACTAAACGCTATGGGAGCGTATTCTCTAACTCTGTCAAAGTATTGCGAGACTACAGATGTGGAGGAAATCAAGAATTTGGATTGTCTATGGTCGGGGCTCGAATTCTTCGTGCAAAATGCTGTAAGTATTTTGTTTCTTCACTTACAATTAAATATGTATTGTATGGTTTAAAAATTGTAAAAGAGTCGTCAAACAGGCAGTTTTAGTTTTTTCGTCGAGGCTTCAAGTGACCAAGGGATCAGCCTGGCTATCCATAGGGAGAATAGTTCTTTTTCATTTTTTTTAGTATAGAAAATATATTAGTAATATTTTTCAAAGTATGTAAGAATTTTACGGAGATAGCTGTGGACTTTTTGTGTTTACAATTTTTATTAAACTTCTTGTTCATGCACAGGCTGTCAATGGCATTTTCAGTGAAGTCGCCATTGGATTCTAAATAAAATATTGGATATTATCTACAGCGATATTTGAAGTAGTTGGTTTGATTCCGGGTCAGATCATGGTCACGCACTATCACGTTTATGAAGTCGAAAAATACGCATATGAAAAGTGGAAGATCTCTGCTCACCCGCTTATGGATAAGGCGTGAGATTATATATATTTTATTTATCCTGATCGTAACTTATAGGCAGTTATAAATTTTTATTCTTCTTAATATATTTATTTATAATAACTTATTTTATAGTTTTAGTAAGATTAAAAAGAGCTGCCTTTGAGTTTCTTGCTGGCTCTTCTTGGAGTACTGCATTTGGAACCAGCAACTCGTCGGTGGAAATGGGCTGCTGTTTACATTTACCCAATGTTCATGGACGAGTTTAGTGTGACTTTTTATTAGACAAGTGACTGTTCTAAGTGTAATTCTTATTACCTACAGAATAAAAAAAAACTTTTCATCTATAATAAATTTTAGGACTCAATTCACACACTGTCATTTATTCCAGATACAATCAGTCCAAAATCCAACAACTAAACTTCAACACGTCGACTCATCCATACAACTATTGAATGTAGTACTTCGCCATCAAAATAAATTGAAATCACATGTCATTTTTCAAAAAAATAACGAAGTACTGTTACAAATATGGAAATGTGTGGTATCGAGGCTGGTGATAGTACACGGTGAGAAGGGAGATAGAAGAGTAAGCGGAATGGAAGATATAGCCGTCACACTGAAGTTCCTCTGTGAGCGGATATCTGTGGAATGTTTTGGATCCAATTTTGTTACTGATCTTGCCAATTTAAGTGAATTGAAGGTATGTATTATCATAGGCGAAGCGATTCTAGTATGTACTTTTTAGAACTTTCGCACAAACGAGACATTTCATGAATGTATGGAGACTGGGCCTGCACCATGTACACCAGTTTTTTAGATAAGTAAATAAAATAACTGTAGTTTTATTCATGATTTTGCTCATATTTGTCTAGTTTCGTTGTACAATAAACTTGAATTTTTATTAAACTAGCATAGCGGCGACCGAAAACAAAAATTGCGACCTAACCGGTAAAATGACAATTGACATTATTTGACATTATTTACAATAACATGGAAATTGGGCTTAAGAAGTTAGAAATAGTATTATTTAAATATGATTCCATGCGGATCCATCGAAGTTTAATTACTTTTGTGCAAGTTAAATAGATGGAAGTGATTTTTTAAATATTTTTCGGATAATCACTAGATTTTTCTCTATCTTTCACGCTGGTGTACAATGTGCAGGCCCAAGGTGGAACGTCTCCTTTAAGACTGACCTAATCCATATAGCCCAGAACTTATTCTAAGGCATGTGTAACGTATACCCACAATGGAGAAGCGACGGAATTGGGTCACGCTTTTTATATGTACTATTTTTAAACGTATCTGGTATTCAATACGTTAGTTTCCTGTTATACAGTGTGAGTCTTCATTAAGTGCACATATGAAGATGGGTGAAACTAGACACATTTTTATCGACGGTTTTTTTTTTTTTTAAATATGAGATTTTTTTAATTTTTTTTTCTTCTGATTACCTACTGTTGACTTAATGTAAAGAAAACGTTATAACTTTTAAACTAAGAAGATACTAATAAAATAAAAACAGTAATAATGTCAAATAACAGAAGATACTAATAAAATAAAAAAAATACCCAAAAAACGGTACCAAGAAATAATAAAATGGGAAAATCTAGAACAAGCGTTGAATGGTGCACCCGGCATGACTTAGTTCAAACAATCATAGTAAACGTTGTGATAAGGATAGAGGATACGGGATTTTTGGTTTTTGAAAGGTAATACGATGAAGAATAACATAAAGTAATAAAAAATACCTATAATATGGGCATTATTTGGAGAAATTTGACAATTAATTAAAAATACACGAATTAAAATACAGATTTTCCTCAATAAGTTCCTTTTTATTATTTTTTGGTATCGTTTTTGGGTATTTTTTTATTTTATTAGTATCTTCTGTTATTTTACATCTTATCTGTTTTAATTTTATCACGATATACGTCTTAGTTTAAAATTTATAATGTTTTCTTTACATAAAGTCAACAGTAGGTAATCAAAAGAAAAAATATTTATAAAAAATAAAAATAAAATCTCAGATTTTTTTAAACATTTTTTCCGTCGATAAAAATGTGTCTCGTTTCACCCATTTTCATATGTGCACTTTATGGAGACTCACACTGTAGAATCTTAGAATTTCAGAATTTTTAAATGTACACAATATAACTGGTTACTAAATGTCTACGTGTCATCTACACAAATATTAGAAGGAGGTTTTTGTTATGTTTGTTTGTAATGAAAAGCTGCACTAAGTTTTAAAAATCTTTCCCCAATGGAAAGCTTACTTTCTAGGCTATACTTTTCCCACGGGAACGGAAATTACGCTTGTAAAATCGGAAATAGCTATAATGTATAAAGCTTCAGATGGCACGATTGTCAAAATGTAATGAGAATCTGTCAGTACAGACTGATACATTCACTGATTAAGTAAATACATACTGAGAAATTTACATTCATAATATTATGATTTAAATATAAACAAAAACGTTGCGAGTGTTAAGGTGTCTAGTTACTTGCTAAAAGTATTTATTTTTGAAACCACTCACATATTTTTTTGGAAGATTTAAAAAACAAATGTATATGAAAGAAGAAATATTGAAATAAGCCAAAAAAATATGAAATATTCTATTATTTTCCTTTTTTTACTATCCACAGAAACCATCAGAAATATCTAAAGAATCACCATCATTACTGACAAAGCACAGAGTCGCTAAGTGTCTATGGACGCATTGCCTGCAAGCAAACATAGTTGGCCCAAAATGTTTAGCGCTATCCAAATTGCTGTCCCGTTCAACGAAAACCCTAAGGTTTTGGATACAGCAGCATTTTGAAAATCAAGATGGAGGAAAAAAGATGGCGGACGCAAAAACAAAAGACGATTCAATGGACGTTCATGATATTGAAATTAAAATCGTAGAAGTAGAAGAAGTTATTTGTGAACTGCTGAGAGTTGACTTGGATACGATTTCTGAAGCAATTTTCGCCTCGAAGAAGGTATGTTTTGTATTTATCTAAGTGATTGATGTACTCAGATGTAGATAAAACATGCTATTCAATTTATTCATACTCATATTTATAATTTACTAGCGACCCGCCCCGACTTCGCACGGGTGCAATGCTTATACTAAAACCTCCCTCTTGAATCACTCTATCTATTAAAAAAAACCGTATCAGAATCCGTTGCGTAGTTTTAAAGATTTAAGCCTACATAGGGATATAGGGACAGAGAAAGCGACTTTGTTTGATACTATGTACCTAGTGATAGCAAACATGTATGCAGGTATACAATACAATTCCTAATCATTAGAATTGATTGAGAAAATTATTATTTTGATTATTACTTACTCTATTTAATAGACTGAACATATTAATCACGCGTAAGACGGATTCGAAAAACGTGTAATGTTGAGTAAGCCTTATCCCGATGTCCCGATGTAAGTCGCACAAAACAGTAGTACAGTATTGTAGCGATTTCGTTTGGGAATCGGCCATATTATTTCTGGTCAAAGTCAAAGTCAAAATTCTTTTATTTCAGTAGGTATAAAAAATGCACTTTGAAATGTCAATATAAACAAGGCACACTGGTCGAAGCCTGGCTTAATAATATGCGTGTATATATTGTACTGTAATGTTATTTTTGGGTAAAACGGGTTGAAAGGCCGCTGGCGCCAAGTAAGGCCTCTTTTTTTTACAATATTAGAAATTACAATACGTAAATTGCATGTGGGCTACTTGTGCTGAAAACTAAATCGACACTAATATTAAAAAGGAAAGATTTGATCTTTTGTTTGTTTGTATTGAATAGGCTCCAAAACTATTGGATCGGTTTTTTAAATTCTTTCCCCAATGGATAGATTTCTTTCGTGGGAGTAACATGGGCTAAGATTTTCCAACGGGAACGGGACTTACACGGGTGAAACCGTGGGGAACAGCTAGTAATTAATCATTTTCTAAAACACTTTCTAAATCGGACAAAGTTAAAAATTTATCAACAAGTGAATTTTATCTTCTTTTGAAATAAATGCTTTGGAATGCAAATTCTTTTAATTTTTTTATTTTCAGATATCCCTAGACTACAAATCTCTCGACCAAATATTCGAGCTGCAACACTTGGTTCATTACGTACTCGGTCGTAGCACAGTACACACGAAATGCGTTACAACTTGGCCCTCTTTTTACACACTGTTCGAGGGATCTATGGCAATATTGAACAGTCTGTTGGTCTGCAGAGAAGAGTTACTGGAGGATAGGTATGTATCATCAAACCAACAGGCGATCTAGAAGAATGTAGCAGATATAAAGTTTGCATCTTGCTTAAAAAATAACATATTTCAAGAAAACAGGATTTTCATACTACAATTTTTGTTCGGGATAGAAACATCGTAATCCAACGTGACGCAAAAAACGTGTGTTACTATTATCTATATAATAATATATAAAATGATAAACTGACTGACGGATTGGTGATGTATCAAAGCCAACGAGATTTATATATAATAGGGCATAGAGGAAGCATTCGGAATATTTTAAGCCTAAGGCGTCATGTCCTTGTTATGTCAGTTACTTTGAGTATTAAACCAACCGGAGACGCCACTGACAGGCGTTCCCCTCTGCCAAAAAAAAGTGTCGGTCAACACGCATACCTGTTATATACAACTAGTTTTTTTGAGTTCACGGAGTGCTTGAATTGGTGAATGTATTTGTGTGCATCTAGTTCAAGCTAGTGTTTAATTGTTTTGTCAAAAAATGCGTTCGTTTTAACATTATTTGTGTTTGTTTCCTCGTCCCCCCCGCAGAAATTGGCAGACTTTTTTGCAAAGAAACTAGTGCGCGTGACGTCTCCTGTTGGTTTAATACTCAAAGGTCAGTTAGTATGAACGCGAGCTGTCATTCGATCGAAATTTTACTAGACTTATTCCACTTGGAATAACTTTTGACTTCAAATTTTCCTCGCTTTGTCCCCTCTATGCCTTATTATATTTTAATCTCTTTGATCAAAGCACAGCCTAAACCGCTGGGTCTAGAGACTTGAAATTTTTCACATAGATAGCTTATACAGTGTAGGCATCCACTAAGAAAGGATTTTGCAAAATTCAACCTCTAAGGGGGTGAAATAAACGTGCACGAGCGAAGCCGCTAGTAAAAGCTAGTTATTATTATAAATCAGGCAAGCAGTTTACAATGTTAGAGGAAATCATAAAGTTTAGTCAGCAACTTTAATTTTTAAATTTCAAGAAGAGTCGTTATACATATAAACAAAGTAGGTAATCCAATAAATTCAACTTTAGAATTAAGTACCTAGTAATGTTCGGGTTAAACGCAAAATCACAGAATTTAGAAACAAAAAGGCAAATATTATTGGGCAATTTAGTAGGTAGACCATGTCGCATTAGTATTAACTTGTCCCGGGTAACAAGAATAAAAAATATGGTATTAAAAATTGCAGATGGCCGTGCTACATGCAGTGCTACAGAGCCCTCGTGGCGTGCTTGTGCGAACGAGCCACGTCACAGATGCAGCTTGAAAAGCCCGCCGAGGACAAACTGGCTGAAATTGCGCATTCTGTTGAGAAGTAAGCTTCAATATACATATCTTGCAAACTTTCGTGTTCAATTTATCACAAATGAATTGGAATAAATATGATTATGTCTACTCCATATTTATACTGATATTATAAAGAGGAAATGTATTTTTGTATGTTTTTACGAATAAACTCAAAAAGTACTGGACCGATTTTAAAAATTCTTTTTCCAATAGAAAGCTAGAATGTCCCTGAGTAACAGACTATATTTTATTCCCGTATTCCCACGGGAACTTGAATGGGAACTACGCGGGTGAAACTGCGCAGAACCGCTAGTGTAGTATATTAATGCGTTAGGTTAACTCTCCCTCCCATGTTATTATAATACAAGGCAGTAAGAAGTAAGTAGGTACCTAGTAAGTAATCATGTACAAATTACCCAAAAAAATATTCGAAGTGTTTCGCCTCTAAACGAAGTATCCACAAAAAGTTATTTTTTCAAATTTCGAATACTCGAACGTTCGTCAAATAAGTAAGTACGACATAAAAATATCTGACACTTTTATAATATTACATAAAAATATCGGACACTTTAGTATGTTTAAGAATAATATTCATGACGAACGTTCGATTATTCAAACAATGTGAGCAAAGTAAAGGCTCCCATAATGTTATTCACACTTATGAGTATACCCAGCAGTTTTACTTAATTTTGTAAAACGTTATTGGCCTCTTTACCAAACAGGGTGTAAAGTTGAACAGTACATTAGGGTAGATGATGTCACTTTCTTGACAATAATTTAAAAAAGCTACGGCATCTGAATTACACTGTTTTAACCCATTTTGTAAACCCCTTAAATTTGTTTAGAAGAATATTACAATATTGTTTATTTTTCCTTTAATTCCAGACTAACACAATCAATAAGCAAGCGGAAAACCCACGTATCCCGAATCGCAGCATACACGGTTGCCGACATTTGCTCGCTCCTTGAAACGAACGCGCCCTCAAAGATGGTGCGTCAACACTTGGAAAATTCGGTCGCGTTACTACTCCAGGCCTCGGATACGACGTACGCAGTAGCTTTCTTGAGAAGGGCTCTGGCAGGCGCCCCTGGGCATATGACCATGACCAATTTGTATACTATGTACAAAAGATACCATAAATATGTTGGTAATTCGTAGATTTCATGTTAATAAAATGTAAACGATAATATTAAAATGAAAAGAATAAATAAATTCTTTATACTATTTTGTGTTATTTATACTAATTTATTAAGTACTATCTTTTCCGTTCCCTATGTTACTCAGGGATCTTCTAGCTTTCCATTGGTGAAAGAATTTTTAAAAGCGGTCCAGTAGTATTTGAGTTTATTCGTAACAAAAATACAAATATTAGTATACATAAACCCATCCTTAGTGCCATGCAGTGCACCGAAGATCTTAAAGTAGCTAACATAGCATAAGTCCAAAAGTATCTTTATTTTTTATTCTATTTATTCATGCTATGTTACAAAGTAGGTACCTATTAGATCTCATCTGCGGAAATCGCGAACTTACCATTTCTTTTCTGCCCCTGCAAACCGCACAAATGCTGGATTACGGACGATCATTCACCCACACACACACACTTAAAATTTCAATAAAATAATAATAAAGAAAAAGAAGTGTCCATCTTATACAATACTATTATATTTATAACTAGTGGCCCGGGCAGACGTCGTTCTGCCACCGTATAAACCATCCCTGGACCCACTCTAACCCACACAAAAAGTTTCATCAAAATCTATCCAGCCGTTCTGGAGTTTTAATCTCAGACTAACGAACATCAATTCATTTTTATTTATATAGATTTAGTTTAATATTATTTACTTATTAGCATACCTACTTTCATTAATATGTGGTTAATGAGATTGGTTATACAATTACCTATCCATTTATACACACACCGGCACAATTAGCGGAACAGAAAAAAAAGGGAGTATTTACGCATTTTTGCGTGTTACTGGCCGGCTAAACAAGCTTTTTTTAAATTTGGGTTTTAATTTAAAAATGGAATACTAAGCGACTGCCCTTTTTTTCATTCTTTTGTTTTAATTTTCATTGATTCATTTTTTCCACCGCTTGTCCGTTTTTAGAAGGTTCGTGAATTCCATTTGAAAAGCTTTGAATTGCAGTTTTTGAGGCTTTTGAGTTTTTTCGCATATTGATAATTTACGAGCATCTAATTATGCCTGATTTAACGCCATCAGAAATCATTAGGGCAGATCAAATGAGGAGAAATGGTCAAACCTACAGATCGATTGCCAGAAGCCTTCGTCGATCGTTATCAACGATTTATCGTAGCATCCAACGATACAGATTGACGAATGCTCTAGTGAGAAGGAGAGGACAAGGCCGGAAAAGGTGTACTTCAAGGAGGGATGACCGTTTTCTCCAACTTCAAGTCCGACGGAACACGAGACTAACGGCGGTGCAGGCTCGAAATTTACTGGAAGAGGTACGAGCAGTAAGGATGAGTGAGCGGACAGTTCGTAGAAGATTCGAAGAAGTGGGTATAGGCTCGTATGTGCCCGCCAAAGCCCCAAAACTTGAGAGACATCATCGCACAAACCGTCTACACTTTGGTCGTGAACATCGTGATTGGGACTTCGACGACTGGGGACAGGTTCTTTTTACTGATGAATGCAGAGTTATGTTAAATCAAATTGATGGAAGGCAGCGAGTATGGAGACGCAAAGGAGAACGGTATATCCAGTCTAATTTTGAAAATACAGTTGCATATGGCGGCGGTTCAATTATGGTCTGGGGAGGAATATGTTTAGGAGCTCGTACGGAGTTAGTAGTGGTCGATGGCGGGAATCTGAATGCTGATCGGTATATCAGGGAGATTTTAGAAGAACATGTTGTGCCATTTGCCCCCTTTATTGGTAACAACTTCATTCTAATGCAGGATAATGCTCGGGCTCACAGTGCTCGCACAGTACAGACATACCTAAACCATGTTGGTATAACGGTGATGGAGTGGCCAGCACGGTCCCCCGATATGAACCCTATAGAACACGTCTGGGACTTGCTAAAGAGGAGTGTAAAGTCAAGAATGCCCCCTCCCAATAATCTCAACGAGTTGCGAAACGCATTACTTGAAGAATGGCAGAGGTTGCCCCAAGAAACCATTGATAACATCATCCGCAGCATGCCCAGACGGATGGAAACCCTCATCAGAGCACGAGGAGGAAACACTCGATATTGAACAGTCATTGAAATTGTTGTTAAACTTTGGAAAATCTTGAATTTTCTGCTGTTTCTCTATAATTAAAAATCGAAGAAAAATGCATTTTGTTTAATTTAATTTTTATTTTTATAAAATTTTAAGTATGGTGTTACAAATGAATGTCAAAACATGTTAATTTAATTGTTGTTTCATTTTAAATAATATATTGTTTAAAAATTACATTCATTGTTCTAAATTCCCTCTTTTTTCTCCTTTTTTTTTCTGTTCCGCTAATTGTGCCGGTGTGTGTAATAATGCCCTAGTACCTACACACACCGGCACAATTAGCGGAACAGAAAAAAAAAGGAGAAAAAAGAGGGAATTTAGAACAATGAATGTAATTTTTAAACAATATATTATTTAAAATGAAACAACAATTAAATTAACATGTTTTGACATTCATTTGTAACACCATACTTAAAATTTTATAAAAATAAAAATTAAATTAAACAAAATGCATTTTTCTTCGATTTTTAATTATAGAGAAACAGCAGAAAATTCAAGATTTTCCAAAGTTTAACAACAATTTCAATGACTGTTCAATATCGAGTGTTTCCTCCTCGTGCTCTGATGAGGGTTTCCATCCGTCTGGGCATGCTGCGGATGATGTTATCAATGGTTTCTTGGGGCAACCTCTGCCATTCTTCAAGTAATGCGTTTCGCAACTCGTTGAGATTATTGGGAGGGGGCATTCTTGACTTTACACTCCTCTTTAGCAAGTCCCAGACGTGTTCTATAGGGTTCATATCGGGGGACCGTGCTGGCCACTCCATCACCGTTATACCAACATGGTTTAGGTATGTCTGTACTGTGCGAGCACTGTGAGCCCGAGCATTATCCTGCATTAGAATGAAGTTGTTACCAATAAAGGGGGCAAATGGCACAACATGTTCTTCTAAAATCTCCCTGATATACCGATCAGCATTCAGATTCCCGCCATCGACCACTACTAACTCCGTACGAGCTCCTAAACATATTCCTCCCCAGACCATAATTGAACCGCCGCCATATGCAACTGTATTTTCAAAATTAGACTGGATATACCGTTCTCCTTTGCGTCTCCATACTCGCTGCCTTCCATCAATTTGATTTAACATAACTCTGCATTCATCAGTAAAAAGAACCTGTCCCCAGTCGTCGAAGTCCCAATCACGATGTTCACGACCAAAGTGTAGACGGTTTGTGCGATGATGTCTCTCAAGTTTTGGGGCTTTGGCGGGCACATACGAGCCTATACCCACTTCTTCGAATCTTCTACGAACTGTCCGCTCACTCATCCTTACTGCTCGTAGCTCTTCCAGTAAATTTCGAGCCTGCACCGCCGTTAGTCTCGTGTTCCGTCGGACTTGAAGTTGGAGAAAACGGTCATCCCTCCTTGAAGTACACCTTTTCCGGCCTTGTCCTCTCCTTCTCACTAGAGCATTCGTCAATCTGTATCGTTGGATGCTACGATAAATCGTTGATAACGATCGACGAAGGCTTCTGGCAATCGATCTGTAGGTTTGACCATTTCTCCTCATTTGATCTGCCCTAATGATTTCTGATGGCGTTAAATCAGGCATAATTAGATGCTCGTAAATTATCAATATGCGAAAAAACTCAAAAGCCTCAAAAACTGCAATTCAAAGCTTTTCAAATGGAATTCACGAACCTTCTAAAAACGGACAAGCGGTGGAAAAAATGAATCAATGAAAATTAAAACAAAAGAATGAAAAAAAGGGCAGTCGCTTAGTATTCCATTTTTAAATTAAAACCCAAATTTAAAAAAAGCTTGTTTAGCCGGCCAGTAACACGCAAAAATGCGTAAATACTCCCTTTTTTTTCTGTTCCGCTAATTGTGCCGGTGTGTGTATAATAATATATTGTGTAACTGTTTTTTAATCCAATAAAAGAAAATAAAATAAAATAAAATTCTTTCATCAGATTACAAGACTATCATGCAACTGAACTGCTCTCGATGAAGAAATATCCTTCGAAAGAATAATTAAATTCTCTACGCGAGCGTAGTCACGGGGAAATACTAGTATTTATTATAATGGGTGACAGTGACAACAAAAAACGCCGAAAACGCGCTAATTTCATAAGCCTTTTGACACTTAGGACAATAAATGTTTCCGCCTATCCTTATATGGGCATTTGATGAATACTGTACTGTGATTGGCTAAATTGTTATCGTCATTATAACGTGAGTCACGTCTCGAGCGAGTTTCAAATAAAAAATTGTTTTATCTTTATCGTTGATAAGTGCGACGTTTCCTATTATCTTGTCGAATAAAAGTCGCTTTTATTTATCGAGACATTTATTTTCTGTACAGTCTTATCGCGACATGCTTTGACTGCTCTTTATTTTTTTAAATGTTGTCGTGATTGTAGGTTCTCGGTAAAAGTACCTATTAACTACAATAATTTAAACTCCAGATATTACAAGTTAAATAAATATTACTTTGATTATTATAAACTCATTTATTTAAAGTAAATATTGTTTGACCTTGTTTAGCAATTAAGAATTTACTATAAAAAGATAGTGAGTCGCTTCACGGTTACCATTTTGACACATGCGCCGATTGGCCAACGCAAAGTACGTTTAGCCAACATTCCGGCAGTATCGTTCCGGTCGCCCGCTGTCGTGGAGTCGGTGAAGTGAGTGGTGGAATTTTTACGTGTGTAACATCAAAAAATGGTAAGTGAAGAAAATAAATTGCAGTGTTTCACGTCCGCATTGTGTTTATCTTATACGCGAGTGGTGATTTTTTTAATCAAAAGCCGCAAATACAAGAAAAAACGTTGTACTGTGACCGGTGCCGCCATATTTCGCACATCTCTGCTATGAGTTCGCACGCCTTTTCGTAAAAATATTTGTCACCGTCCAGTGATTTTTATGCCACGTGTTGTGTTTTTCACATTGCCCGGCTATCACGTCTCGTCTTCGCGTCGGGAAGTGTGAGGTGAAGAGGCGGTGGTCTCGTCCCTCGGTGTTGGATTTCACGTATGTTGGAAAGGTTACGGGATTGCAACGCCTTTTTTGACGTTGTCCACGGGAATTGGCTGTTATATTTTGCTGGGGTTCGGTGTATTTCGTAGGGGAATCGTTAGGTTGGCGGCTGGCGAGCGGAGAGTGCGAGGGCATTGAACCGAATGATTGCACCGCCGCGCAATCGCAATTGAGTTTGCCCATATATGGTATAGAAGTCTCGCCACCGCCTGCCAACCATTTCGAGTCTATTTCGGGGTGAATAGAGCCGAATCGCGGGACACCAGCCGCGGTCAAAACTCGGAGGGTAACGCTCCCGCAGGCAGACCGCTAAGTCAAGGTCGCTCTGCAATTCTTGTGACATTGGACACGAAACTCTTATCAGAAGTAGGTATTAGCTTATTATGAGTCACATTTACTTTTTTAGTGTCAACATACATGCAACGTACCATGTACAACATACCAGTGAGATAAAGATTTCCTTATTTGCCGTATATTGGTGATTAAAGTAGCAATACATCCTTGTATGGGTATGAATCATGCATGTTGCTTGCTGGACATGAACCACAAGTTGCTACCTACATAATAGACATGTAGGCATATAGATGTAGTTTGTTAGACAAGCATCTCCTGGAATTTTCATTCATTTAGTAATCCACTTTGTTTATTCACTTATATCTTGTATCATGTTAATGAGAGACTGCTAAATACAAGCCTAAATTGTGACAACAAAGTTACTACCAAATTCTTCTGTATAGGGCACTTTCCAATATATTTCAATGGTTGTCGTCATCACTAAGAGCATTTTACAAGGAACATTGATATGTAATTTTATCCTGCACAAAAGCAGGACTGGTAGCTAATCTATATAAATAAAAATGAATTGATGTTCGTTAGTCTGATTAAAACTCCAGAACGGCTGGACAGATTTTGATGAAACTTTTTGTGTGGGTTAGAGTGGGTCCAGGGATGGTTTATACGGTGGCAGAACGACGTCTGCCCGGGCCACTAGTTATGAATAATTTAGTTTGCAAGAGCATTGATTCAGAAAGCCTTATCAATTATTATAGAGAAAACAACTGGAAGCTATGTGTCATCCATCATTATTCATACATTATGACTCATGAAACTTCACAAGTCTCCAAAACATAGTAATCTAAATACAACCTACAGTCTCACAACAGTCATCCTTAGCTATGATCTTCCATGTTAAATCCTTTTTTTTTATGCATGAGGGCAAAATGCCTTACTCATGCCAGATGGTTGCAGGGACGACAAACAGGTTACGAGAGAGCGATGTGACATGTCATTTGAGACTATTTTGTCTGCCACCACCAACCTACATTCTGTTAGATTTTGACCCCAGTGGATGCTCACATGTAGTCTGTGTCGCGTCCTCTATTCCTTCCGATCTGTGCGCCTGTTAAGATGAGCTTCTGGGGACTATCAAGACCAGTCCAGACCAGTAGATGCGTCCAAAGAATAATTTACTCTTGGTATGCAGAATGAACGTTGCATAAAATTGATAGCTAATTATTATGATATAGGTATCCTCATCAATAACATGATTAAGTATGGGCTGTAGTCTACAGTGCGAGCCTATGGCGTATTGGGAGATGGTGTTAACTTCATTCTCAGAATTTTTCAATCCACCTAAACATATTTGACATGACTTAACAACTTCCATTGTGCGTAAACACAATGAAAACAGACCAAGAATTTAACATGCCTTCCGAAACATAGAAGCGGGTGTGATATATATGCCACTAGGTCACCCATTCACTGACTGACCGCGCCCAAGTTTGCTTAACCAGTGTGATAGTTATAAACACTGCTAGGGCTACGAGCGTTTCTTAAATATATGTATGCTAAACTTTAATTAAATGATCTGTCACAATGCCAAAAGAGCAATGTTATGTGCTGGATGTAGGCCGGGGACACGGTAAATAATTCTGGAGTATCCAGAATCAACAGTTGAGCGGGTGTAATTTTAATGCTCTGAGATATAAATAATGTTTGAGAAACTTGTCTTAATACACGCTATGATCTGGTTGTTTATATCTGACTAAATTATTATGTAATATAAAGAGGAAAGATTTGTATGTTTGAAAGGACTAAACTCGAAAACTACTGGACCGATTTAAAAAATTCTTTCACCAATGGAAAGCTAGAAGATCCCTGAGTATCATAGGCTATATTTTATTCCCGTATTCCCACTTGAACGGGAACTATGCAAGTGAAACCTATTCTTATTTACATCGACACTAACATTAAAAAGGAAAGATTTTAGTTTTTGTAATAACAAATAAACTCAAAACTACTTGTCCAATTTCAAAAATGCTTTCACCAATGGAAAGCTTACTTTTATGGGAGTAACATGGGCTATAATTTTCCCACTGGAATGGGACTTAAGCGGGTGAAAGCGCATGGAACAGCTAGTTACAAATAAATCTAGCAGTGACATTTCGCAGACCTACACTAGCGCCTCTAGCGGCGAAGTCATACGGGATAGCCCTCATTATGGATAGGCTGGACAGTGTGCGATAGTGTTATCCATCAAGAGGAAAAAGTTTTGCTTCTCAAGAAACTTCAAAAAGGAGGTTATCAATTCGATTATAGGTATTTTTTTTATGTTTGTTACCTCAGAACTTTCGACTGGGTTAACCGATTTGGATGGTTCTTTTTTTATTTGAAAGCTTTAGCTTCTCGTGTGGTCCCATTTTAATTTGGTCCAGTTCTGACAACGGCATCCATGAGAAAACCATATAAGTCTTAAATTTGCGATTAAGTATGTGCGCGACAAATGGATGAATGACTCAACATTACGCCAACCGATTTCGATGTTTCTTTTTGTAACCGACTTCAAAAAAGGAAGAGGTTCTCAATTCCACTGTATTTTTTAGTATTATTCGGTGAAGCCGGTTTTCTACTCCTTAGAGTTGTTCTATGACATGTTTCTATCTGTACAATACCTGCTAGGGAGTGATGCAAGTGTACAGTGAAACAAATGTATCATTTGCAGACGCTGCTGTAAACTCATTTGGTACGCATGCACTTGGAGGGAGGCATTTGTTTTGACAGTTCTGTGCAGCGTATAATATCTAGTTATGTGTTTCTATTTTATTACCGTTATCGTTAGAATCTATTTTTAACCCCCGACGAAAAACAGGGGTGTTCTAAGTTTGACTGTGTTTCTGTGTATCTGTATGATTGTTCGCTCGTAGCTCTGAACGGCTGAACCGATTTTGATTTAGTTTTTTTTCTTTGAAAGGTGACTTGGTCGAAAGTGTTCTTAGCTATAGTTCAAGAAAATTTGTTTAGCCGTTTGTGTCTAAATGTATTTTTTGTGGAATTTTATTTTAAATTATTAGTTATTCATATTCGAACTGATAATTTAACAGTTTTATTGAATGAAATGAACTTTCCTAGTGTTGATATCTAGCGAGGTCCATTTTTAACACCCGTGAAGCCCGATATATTTCATCGAAATAGTTAGCCATTTTCGACAACACAAGTTACACGAAAGAAAAGTGCATGAATTGTGTGAAGGATGATACCTATATGCAAGAAGACTGTTGGCGGAAAGGAGATACTGCGCAAACTCCAAATAAGAGAAAGAAAGCAAGTAAATAATGATAATTCTCTTTCAATAATGGCTAATGTCAAACAGTATTTTCTCTATCCATTTTCCACGAGAGAGACGAGATGAATCTACTAAGACCGGTATTGATATTGATTGCCTGACGTGTGCCTCAATGATTCCCTTCTGCGGCGCCTACAAGAGTTGTTTGTGTATTAATAACAAATTCAATAACGTAAATCTGTTTTTCAAAACTATTAATTTCACCATCTAACTAAACCTATCATTTTCTTCCGTATTCCATTATGATTAACGCTACATGACTCGGGGCTGTGGCTGTGATATCATCAATCATAGCTACTTGTTAACAGACTGATTGGAATCTTCACCTTGTACTTGCTTTAGTGATTAAAGTTAATTACTATTATATTATAGAGATTATTGTTATTTTATGATGATTGTAGAAAGTCAATGTAAGTTTTGTTTCCTAACGGCTTTTGCTAACACATCAGCTCTCCATATATGAACATTGGGGTTTACTGCATTTCGAGGGTTCCCGTGTCGAAAAAAAAACTAAAGTTACCTACAACACAAGCAATCTCATAGGCAGTGAGATGACCGAGACACCTGAGTCAGACGTGACGCATACGCATAGCTAACCAACTAGAGGTCATTCACCCTCCCCACTCACCGACCGGTGAAACTGAGTAATTAATTATTGGTGATGATTTTAATTATGAAAAGTAGGGTCTCGCACTGGTCGAATCTTTTTCTACGCTTGCTGCTTTATCCATAGGATAGTATGTTAGAGTTGTATTTTGTCTGTGACCACATTTATTCGAAGTTTCGTAATATAAAAAAATATCTAAAACAGACTTTGTATTCAAAAGCTGACTCTTCCAGCAAAAAAATTCTTAACGAAGAACAATAAATTATGAAGTGGCATTGTTAATTAACTAAATCCCGTACTGGATATTTGTCCGTAAAATATTTAATGAACAAACTGATTCTCCCTTAGCTACTGATATATTTATAGTTTATTGGTTAGTTGTAGTTATTTATAGTAGTTATATTTATTGTTCAAGATTCGCATGTTTATTTGTAATGAATGGGCTCCGAAACTACTGGACCGATTTTAAAAAATCATTCACCAATAGAAAGCTTTATTTTCTAGGAGTAACCCATGTTACTAATGTTCCAACGGGAACAGGACTTACATCTAGCATGTCATAATTATGTAGACATTTAGTCGATCATTCCCCGGTCGTTCGCTACCACTGATCATGTCTAAATTAGGATATTATGTATGTAAGAGCCCGTCTTTCCGGTTTGTATGATTCATACGTCATAGTAGGTACCTATATAAGTGGCGGTTTACTATCGACGCGTCTAAAATTTTCCTTGGTTAATAGGAACGTTATGACAATCTGAATGGTTGTCGGTATTTTAACCAATTTTGTATTCTAAATTGGAAGCAAATCTTTATCGATTTTAAGTTCCGGACTGTTAATATAACAACACAATGCGAAAGTGTTGTCGGTTTGTTATTCTTTGAAGCAGTAAAGCATTGCACATCATTATTGAAGGATCGGAAAGTGACCGGCTACTGGGACCACGGACGAAGTCGCTGACAAAAGTTAGTTTATTATAAAATAAAAAAGATTGCATGTATTTTACACAATCACGGATCGGCTCAGTAGAATCGGATACAATTTGATGAATATACAGACAGACCTGATAGTTGTATATCCCAAACCGCGAGATTCATGCAAATGCAAGCCTATTAATTTTCCAGCTAATAACTTAAAGCATTTAGAGCTGAAATAGCATGCAGCTCGATTTATCTGTGAACTGACAGTTTAGCTGTGTTCCAACGGACGGACATCGTTTATCACAACAAAAACTGCCTTGCGCGTTGGGTAACAATTATTTCAGACGCGCGTAGGAGTCGTTTCGCGTCATGACTATGCTATTCTTATTATAATCTTTTAGATCTGCGCGGTATTTTCGCAAATTTTCGATCGTTTGGGACACACCTCTTTGGATTAACGGTCGATAACGTTCTTTTTTTTTACACCATTGCACCTGGAGAGTTTTTCCTTCTTTGGCGTAATCTAAAGTATAAAAGGTGACGTATTATGAATCGGAGTTGTCAATAGATTACTCTTTATCTCCGGTGTGTTTAAAGTGCATTTTTTACCAGAGTGCACATGAAGACTTTAGGTTTTAGTATGGCAGATTATTTTCATGAGGCAAGTAATTTTATCTGCAGGACACGTGAATCATGATTGACGTATTCAGCCGGAGAAAGGGAGGTCTGCATACTGGTTAAATCTGTTATAGATTTGCCTGCGTTGATGATGAACAATGATCTGATTTTCCCGTTTTAACAATCTAATACTTGGCAATCCCAGAATACTAAGAGCTCAAACGACGGAAAAAATGAACGCATTAGACGAGTGTTTGATTTAATGCGTGGTTAGGTTGGCCTGAGCAATATGTTGCTAAAAGCAAAAATATTTGCGTATCTATCTAAATCAACTTGAAGATTAAAATACGTAATATTCGTATTATGTATTTCGAGAAGGTTCTGTTGAATTATCACTAAAGTTCTAGTGTCTCACCTGAACAGTCTGTGAACAATCTGAAAAACGATATTAAATTCCTAAATGCATAAAATCCAAGCGTGTTTCCAAAAAAAAACACATTTGAATTCATTAGATAAGGACACGAAGTGAAACCTATCTGTACCTGGCGCTAATATCGACTGGATTTCCTGAAAAATATCCATCTTTTGAACAAACGCCTCTCTTTCGGTCAAAAACTTCCTCAAAGCCTTCGGGATACTTGTTAACGTTTAACGTTGGTAGTGCTGGTACACCCATCTGCCCAGATCATCATCAGTAACAGCGCACTGCTGAGCTAAGGGTCTTTCCGCAAATGATATACAAGAGGAAGTATGAGCCAGAATCTCGTACGCGAGCCCACGGCTGATTGGGGGATGGTTTTAGGTTAGTGGACACGTCATATCATTATATCAGTTTCAAGCCCTGCAAGGTTATCTTACATCTGCCCAGATGCGTTCGAGAAACGGATTAGGCCCGTTCCCACTTTTTTTATATAAAAAAAATGAATAAAAAAATCTCAAAGCCACCCGAGGTCAAAGCACAAATGTATCACAACAATGGAATTACACTGTGACTTAGTGCCTATTTATACCCTGTACATTTGCAATACGGATTATATTTCATGTTTAGTGCACCGTGAGTCAGCGGATACTATTTCCGAAGTATCGCGCCATGCCTCTAAGGTATGAATGGAATAATAAACGATGGTTCATTGCGAATAGAATGAGACTTGTAATTGATTCAGATCGGAAAGAGGAACTGTGCCAATATAACCAATTAATTATATCAACTCGATTTATTTATATTAAAAACGAAAGGTGATCATATGGGCAGGTTATCTGTCCATCCAGGTCTTTAAATTGAACCGGCCATTGCCTGCCAAGAGGTTTTATGTGGCTTAACACTATCTACAGGGTACCATACTATTATTGTTCAACAGACAGACTATATAAAAATAAAACTTATAATAAATGCAAATATAATTTAAGGCATAGAAAGAGAGATATTTACTTAAAACTAGATTTTTGCGATCTTTGACCTTCATACGCGGATACGAGATTTTATGACACTATTGAGACAACTTCCATAACACTAAAACTAAAGTTAATATAAAAAATCATTTTATTCTTTCTCTCCGTGGTTGACCCTTATTTTTAGCTAAGATGACAAACGTCTCTAAAATGGACCATTTACACGAGCTCATTCCATGAGCCAATCCAATAATGGCCTCGTGTATATAGAGACTCCACTGCATTGGATTGTCCTCAAGCCTTTGATGAAGCCAGTGTGGATTGGCTTAGTGGATTGTCTTGGCCTCGTCTCGGCTGTCGTGTTAAATGGTCCAAGCGCCTTTATTCAAAATTTCTCACACGGTGTTCCCCCGAATGCATAGTAGTTCTCCTAGGGCTGAGTGAACGCCACGTGTGTTCACCGGCTAAAATTAACCGGTACGGCCAATGTCTCGCATCTATTTCGGTAGAGCACGCGGGGGATTAGTTTTTAGGGATACCTTCGGTTGATATGCTATTGGAAGTTTATACTTCGTATGATGAAATAAAATACACTGTCGAGAAAAAATAAGTAGCCGCATCCTACTAATATTGTAATTGCGAAGATTTGTGAGGCTGAACTAGAGAGGCTCAAACAGAACTAGTACAAACACACATTATAATCATAGTATTTACCTATTGTACCAACACAATATAGTAGTTGTGTATAGTAGTGGATCGTCCCATTAATATTCAAGTGTCCTTAGACATACCCGCGACTAATTACTGACTGCAACCTTAAAACTTTTTTTTTCCATTCAGGAAAAATGCCTTACACGTCCCTAACTGTACCTAAAAAAAGTTTTGCACAATAATACTTCAGTCAAATAAAAAAAACATGCCCCTCTTATACGCACTGTGCAACGTTGCTCCGATAAATGTTATCAATTCAATCCCTCGATAAACACACCGCCTGCAGCGAGAAATATATGGTACTTTCCGATTTGGTTCGCGCAGTTGTAAATTGCATTGATGATGACGAAAGATCTATGATGATTCGCCGGTCGTCTTCGCAAGCATTATGATTGGCGTTAAAGAATCATGATGGCGACCAACCTAAGAGCCTTATTTCATCAGTGACACCCCTGCCCCGCAACAACTGAGATATTGATAACTTCACATTCCTGCTGAGTCACTACGACATTCACCGGATCCGCAACTTTTTACCTTATTCTCAATGAAATAGAGTCTATAAAAAAGATTGCTCACAAATGATCGAAATGTCATTTGACTTGCAAATTCCATATGAAAGGCGAGACGGAAATTGATCATACTCTCGATGGCATTAGGAGCCTGAACTTATGATATCTTAAAAAGTCGGGTTGTTACTCAATCTAGTTAAGTATGTTAAAGTGGTTACATTATGCCACGGTCTGATTATTATTTCATTTACTTTCGTCACAATACAATAAAGGCTGTTGAAAAAATCTTTCGATTATTTTAATATACATCAGTTTTAAAAATTCTTTCACCAATTGAAAGCTAGGAGATCCCTGAGTAACATTGGCTATATTTTATTCCATTATTCCCACGCGCTAGCGGCGCTAGTAATAAATAAGTAATTATGTAGTAATCAAATATTAAAAAAACTCATTTCATATTACCTAATTAACATTCGCAGACTGTGAATCGATCGCGGCCGTGTAATTTTTAGGGGAATCTAAAATCAATATTGCTGCATTTGCAGTAAGTAATTGTATTTTATCCGCGTATCGTGAAATACACAATTCCATCATTCTTTCACGCTGCGGATTCCCGCGAGCACAAGATATATTAGCTATTATTTCGCAGAAATGTTACCTTACCGGCTACCAAACGTTATATAATTACCATGCGCCGACTAAGATTCGCCGCAACGTTTTATAACATCACATTTGTAGCAGTATGTTGATTCAGTTGGTAGAGATGCCTTTTGTATCGGAGGTCGCGGGTTCGATCCCCGCTCGGTGTCAACATTTGTTTGCATGATCATGTCTATTGGCTCCGTGTCTGGCTGTTTAAAATTTATTTAAGTATAATTTATCAGTTCTTTAGTACTCATAGTACAGATTCTGCCTAGTTTGGGACTGAATAACCGTGTAATTTGTGTCCCACAATTGATTATTATATTTATTACTAGCGACTCTCCCCGGCTTTGCACGGGTGCAATGCTACTAGTAAAACGTTCCTCTTGGATCACTCTATCTATTAAAAAAACGCATCAAAATCCGTTGCGTAGTTTTAAAGATTTAAGCATATAGTATAGGGATATAGGGACAGAGAAAGCGACTTTGTTTTATACTATCTAGTGATTTATAATTACATCTTCCGTTCACTAACAAACGTCATATAATTACCAATCGCTGACTTTAAATCTATCTTCGGTGAGATTTTATAACGAAAACTCGCGCATGTAGCAGTATTTTTGTCGCGTATCATATAAATATGAAAATACGTAATTCCGTCCTCCTGCCTAATTGTTTTGGCAAGCGGTTTCGACGCGAAATAATCTAAGTACACACTTTGGAATAATGTTAATAACAGTTACATAATGTTAAACTGTACTGCAGTGGATATATCTAAAATAGAACGAAGCAAAAGGGTGACAAGTTCTCATAAACGATTTACGGGACAGAGGATAAAAAACAAGTAATTTTTTCTTGTGTATAAAAACAAGAAAATACGAGACGTAATATTACGAATCTACAATGCACAGGTGTTACAGCCTAATTAAATTATTTGGAGCGCCATTTTAATTAACTGAATAATAATCAGTGTCTGTCACTGGCCAGTAAAGCATCAGAAGCCCACAAAACGGATAAAGACAAAAGACAGTCATATAGCTTCTCATTTTTCATGAATACTTTGAAGACACAATGTACGCCAATGTCGTACTCCTTTTTCCATGAGACAATCTTCTCCAAGAATGTCCCGCAAACTCCCATCACTAATGTTGAGACGCGTCGCCAGCTGTGCGTTCTAAATACTCATGGCTCTTCAGCACATGGTCTGTGCTCTTCAGTTGTAGCCCCGACTGTTGTTACATCGAAATCCACAAAGCGCCGAGCGTGAGTCGTCGATACTATAAAACTGAAGCGAATGCCCTGCTTGTTTATAAAATTAATTTAAAAAAACACGCCTTTCATCCTCGAGGGGGTAGACAGGCTTCTTGATATTCTGCTAATTATTAAAATACTACAAAAATATTTTAAACACTATCCTATTTCTGGTGCATTCGGTTAAATGTGGCCAATGACACTCCGGAAATGAAGACAAATACTTACGCCCGTTTACGCCTGCAAAGTCAGAACGAAATATTATACTCACAGTCACACAGACAAACACCCGAGAAACATTAGCCTTCAGGTTAAAAATGAGGTATAATGTAGTTCACTGTCCAAAAGAAAGCAAGGAGACGAACTATACGTTTTATTGTACAATAGTAGTTCATTAACTTACTATTTTGCATCCAGTTTGTTGTTAATGGTGTCTCACTGATTTAGCATCTGTTTCTGCGTTTAAGGAGAGCGAAATGTGGCGGTTACATCGGTCGATGTGTATTTTACATCAGCGAGGGTGCAGACATGAATACGCATGGTCCCGACTTCATAGAAAATGTATACATGAAAGACACTCAAAGATTTACGCGTATACTAACACACATTTACAGAGCTTTGCTTCTTATGTGTGCTCCCTCGATAAAATCGTTTCGTATTTTCTTGTCTTCGTGTAAATGTATTCAGCGCCTATAGTAGATAAAAGTATACTGTACTAATGTTAATAATACCAACATTGTAAAAGACCGAAATCTAAGCAATGATTTCTTTCTATGCTAAAAGCCGCGTTTCCACGGTATGTACGAGCGCCACCAGACTCGTAGGAATAGAACTCTCATCACGTGTGTACAGAATACTCTTAGTAGTCATTCAAGCAGACGAATTAGGCGCACAATGCCACATTCGCAAAATGACACATTAGAATTTCGCAAAATGTCAAAGTCTCAAAACGCCACATTGCAAAATTTACATTATCAAAATGCCATTTTCGCATAATGTCACATTCCCGAAGGGTTTTTAATATTTTGAATCATATTATTTTGATAATATATCACTTTGTTAGTGTGGCATTTTGCGAATGTGGCATTGTGCGTGTAATCCAAGCAGACTCGGCCCGAACGCGCTCGTCCGTGAGAACTCTGCTTTAGTCTGCAAAAATCTTTGCCATGCAGGTGGCAATCTCGAATTAATTTTCATCGTGTATTATCAATCTTTTCCAGGCGTCTGGTGTGACAGTGTCGGACGCTTGCAAAACAACGTACGAGGAGATCAAAAAGGACAAGAAACACCGCTACGTGGTGTTCTTCATCCGCGACGAGAAGCAGATCGACGTGGAGACAGTCGGCGGACGCAACGCCGAGTACGACGCCTTCCTTGAAGACCTGCAGAAGGGAGGCACCGGAGAGTGCAGGTGGCCTCTACTTTCTTACGATGTTTTTAACGGAATGTATTTGTATAATAATAACTAGCGGTTCTGCGCGTTTTCACTCGCCTAGTTCCCGTTCTTGTGGGAATACGGGAATAAAATATAGCCTGTGTTACCAGGGATATTCTAGATTTAAATTGGTGAAATTATTATTAAAATCGGTCCAGTTTTTGAGTCTATTTGTAACAATAATACAAATCTTTCCTCTCTATAATCTACTATATAAAAATAAGTCGGGTTTTCCTTCCTTTGACGATATAACTCCAGAACAGCCGGACCGATTTCCACCGTTTTGCATTCGTTGGAAAGGTCTCTGGCTCCGTAAGGTTTATAGCAAAGAAAATTCTTATAAGCATTGCACCCGTGCGAAGCCGGGGCGGGTCGCTAGTATTAGTATAGATATTAACCGAGAGTTTATCTTGTATTCCAGATATGGATTGTTCGACTTCGAATACACGCACCAGTGCCAAGGCACGTCGGAGGCGAGCAAGAAACAGAAGTTGTTCCTCATGTCGTGGTGCCCCGACACCGCCAAGGTCAAGAAGAAGATGTTGTACTCCAGGTGAGGTTTATAGTGCGATCCCCGTTTTTTATTGTACCCTGGTCAAGCGAACATAGATAAAAAAAGGATTTAATTCTGTAGGTAATAAGAATTACACTTAGAAAAGTGAATAATCTAATAACAAAGCACACTAAACTCGTCCATGAAGATTGGCTAAATGTAAACAGCAGCCCATCTCCACCGACCGAGTTGCTGGTTCCAAATGCAGTACCCCGAAAAGAAACCAGCAAGAAACTCAAGGGGAGCTCTTTTTAATCTGATGTTTTACACTAGTGCGTATATGTACGTACAGGATCCTCAGGATATTTTCAACTGACACTATGATTTTATATGAGAAAAGATGTATGGATTATGTGAAGTATGATATGTGCAAGAAGGAAGTGAATGTAGATGTGACGGTTGATAGATCTAAATGGACCGACGACATCGTCAAGTTCGCGGGTAACCGGTGGATGCAAGCGGCAAGTTTCCGTTCGCTGTGGCGTTCTATGGGGTAGGCTTTTGTTCAACAGTGGCCGTCTTCCGGCTGATGATGATGATGAGATCTAAATGGAAGGAGAAAACAGTCTGTCTTTACTTATGAATTGATGGCCGAGGCTTATTGAGATTGTCCTCGCTGTGAAACTGAATAGCTGAATGAAAATCTAGATCTATCAATACTATATAAAGAGATAAAACGTTATTGACTGACTGACTTATAATTAAAATTTTGACGGTAGATTCTTTTTTGTCGGATAAGAAGGATTTCTTTAAAGGTAGCAACTTAAAACATAGATTTTCGATTAGAAATAAAAGAATACGGGTTTCTTGCAATTACTTTTCGACACTCCAAGCTATTATTGCTTCTAGCTATACCGCTATCAATATCTACTTATATATGTTTACTAGATATTTCAGGGAGTTTACCTAAACAAAATGTCAAATACTTCACCTTCCCAAGTCGGTTTATCTGCAGATAATATAACCATATCGATAAGCAAATTAAATACAGGTCCGCTATCTCGAGTAATTCGCGTGAAATGATAAACGACGACTTGTGATGTCATGATTTGATGATTGAAGGGAACATACTACTAAGTATAAAAGATATATCACGCTTCTATTAACGAGAGGTTTAAGTGTGACCAGGATCTAGACTCGATCAATAAATAGAAAAAATTCGCCGCTGTCACTATTCTGTGTGTTGCTCAGAATTGCTCACTATTATTGTATTGGTACCTAGTAACTCCGTTTTGTTTCCGGATTTTTCTTAATGAAAGTTATAAGTCCCATTTATCATATGACAAATTGAGAACCTGGTTCTTTTTATTGAAGTCTGTTAAAATTTTTTATGCTAGTCACTGGTAAGAGCATCACTTGAGAACGGCTTTACAGATGTGTAAATCATTTGTTTCAAAATGTTTTTAATAGTAAATTTTTCGCTATTAAATGATATGTCCTTGTCCACAGCTCCTTTGACGCGCTGAAGAAGTCCTTGGTCGGCGTACAAAAGTACATCCAGGCGACCGACCTCTCCGAAGCCTCCCAGGAGGCCGTAGAGGAGAAACTCCGCGCCACCGACCGCCAGTAAACCGCATTTAAGACGCTAAGACCGACGTGCGCCGCGCCTCTAGGCGGTCACGGGCCTCAGACCGGTCCTTTGGCGAACACGTTAGCCTCGAATGGCGGTAGGTGCATATATTAGATGTGAGTGTACCCACTTCAGTGGCTGTCAGTGTATTTTCGACTATAGTTCATCAGCCAAACGATCGGGTATGTTCAATATTGCAACACTCGTGTACCTACCGCCATGTAAAGTGCTTTCGTAAGGCAGATCGAGTCAAGTTCCAGTGCGGTACTGGCCTCGTGACTGCAAGTGCAGTCAGTATGTAGCGCGGCGCACCATCGCATGGGTTTATATGATTTCAATCCTTCAGCTTTCATATGCAGTTTCACAGCGGTCACCACGGTCTCACTTGTACAGAACTAGCCAACTGTATGACGACCGAATAGCGAATAAGGGATTATGTAATTTAAATTATACTAATTATTATATATTTTTTCCTATAAAGAGTTAAGCTCAAATTCAGTGACGCTCTGGCGTTTTCTTTTTTAAATACAGGTTTGAGCGTCGCTGGCAAGGTCGCTCAGCTGCTGTTGCCTATAACAGCGGCGCGCTGCCTTGCCAGCCGCGCAGTCCTAGCGAGCGCCGGTCGGCTTTTTATACTATTTAGATTGTAATGTAAAGAATGTACGGTTTTATACGATCGCCTAATTTTGGTTTCAACTCGCAAACAGCTTACACGGCTCGAACGGCGGGCGGTTGGATAAGTATTTTGTAACCAATTTATCCAGAAATACACTCGATATAAGTGAACATTGCTGGTTTTATTTCACTTATATCTCAGTAGAGACATCGGTAACCCATCCCAGCCCATGCCAAACGATTTGTCTGTAAATATGGGGTTTCTCTCGCATCTTTATGCGATGTACTTACCACTAAGAATTCTGACACTGCCTCTTTGCCGTAGCCATAGACATATTAATGGCCGTAGCCCGTATAAAGTGAACAAATAAAATAATACGACATGGTCATCTTTAAAACATTTATTGAAATCTACTCATACAGCAACAATATTTCCATTATGTTCTAAACAGTCGACAATTATAACTTAATCTACAGCGATAGCAGAACACAGATCCATTCTGGTTTAGTAGAAAAATTCTTATAGAAGATTCTAGATATAGAATACCATTTTTAATTTGTCTATCACAAATTAATTTCTATGATAAAAAACAGTTCAAGAAAAATAAGAACAGTTTTACAAAAAGCCACCATTCAAAAACCGAAAGCCTTTTTTTATTGAAAGTACTAATGGTTTTTATATTCTCGTCCCTAGAAAGTTAAAATTTTTTGCAACTTCTATTTTGCGAAGAGTTTCTACCTTTGATTAATAATTTAATATTTATTTATTCCATGCAAAAAAAGTATTTAATGAAATGTGCTTCACTTATTATGTGGTATATTCTTAGTACTTGATGTTACACCGATAAAAGTCACTAAAATTCGAGACCCGCTACCAAATACCGGTACTAAATTTGGTACCGAGACGCGATACCAAAATTCCTATGATTCATCGAAATAGAAGCTTCCCTAATAACCCTGCTTCGGAGGCAGTCGTCTAATGAAATATATCTACGTAAGAAACTAGATAAAAGTTTTTAACAATTCTGTGTAGTATCTACTCGCTACAATAATTTAATTCACTCCAGTTCCAAGTAGATTTTTTATCTTGTAACAATCAATAGAATAGATTTTATATGGTCAGTATTAATATTACATCGATATGTATGAGAAATTTACAATCCGAAAGAATGTGCAACAGTATTTAGGACTTAAATAGTAAAGCACCGGCCACACAGCGACGTTAGAAAAGCAGGTTCCATACATCACATAAAAACCGTCTCTGAGAGGCGCCTTTATTGCATCTTACTAATGTTGTGCTTAATTCTATAGCTAAACTAGAACTACATTTAATAGTGCCTAATAATAAATCGTGGGAGACAATTTACGGTAATTTAGTCCCAAACTGGGCAAAGGCTGTACTGTAGGTACCTACTAAACAACTGATAATAATAATAATAGCCTTTATTCAACAATCTTACTTTTAAATATACATTTTTTATATCTCTTCTCTTTTTAATATATCTTTAAGGAAAAAAAATGTATATTTAAAAGTAAACAACTGATAAACATACTTAAATAAATATTAAACACCCAGATACGAAGCCAACAGACATGCACACAACAGGTGACTGCGACCGGGAATAGAACCCGCTACCTCCGACTCGGAAGGCGGGGTCACTACCAACTGAGCCAACAGTGGATCAGCGTAGCGTATTGTATCGCGCCAGGAGCCTATCGGTTTCATACAATTTGGAGGGTAAGAAAGAACTACACTTGACCCGCGTGGTGTCGTGGCGAAAGTGTCTTTCTAACCCTAGCAAACGTATGAAAAAAATGCAGTTCTAGCTTATGGCAGGCGAACGTCCAAGACCTTGGTCATAGAAATACGCACGCCCGCCATACACCGTCCCACGTCCCGCTGTGTGGCCGAGGCAGATATACAAGTCAACTTGGAGCCAACCTCAAATCGTCATTGGCTCTTGAAAGACGAAAGTACAAACCTGGTAACAGGTAATTCTTAACATATGTTAGTCTATACTCAAAGCTTAGTCTTGAGGTATTTACTATTCAGAGTGATACTATACGCCACAGACAACGCAACACACTACGTATACAAGTTTCTTACCGGTAGCACCAAAGAGATATATACTAATATATTACATCTCTTTGGGTAGCACGAAGCCGGTAGAAAAGAGATCTGTCTACCCTCAACTGTCACTAATGTCTCAAAAATTTCGCGTAGTCTAGTTCGCACTATGCCAGCGACAAAAGAGGTTGGAAAATAATCATTCTACGTCTTTGCCAGCGACTTACTCTCTACCGCCTTCGTGGCTTCGAGCAGGGGTAGCCTACTGAACACAACATCTACGAAATATAGTCTAAAGAAACGGATTATATCGAGACTAAGAGGCTGAAAGTAAACGGGTGCGCCCATTTTATTTCCCACGACGAAATTAAAAGAAAAACCATAAGTTAAAGCTAATTCCTTTAAATTAAAGTCGGCCACTGTGCGTTACATCACTCGGCTGAACAGGATCATGTACATGGGGTTGTCTGTGGTATAGGTACGTGCTATCTTAAAAAAACCCTATAATAAAGATTTAAAACACCTATCATATAGGCATAAAAATGCTATCAGACATTTTAAAATGCCGTTATAATAATCAGCTTGTGCTGAATCCAATTCGTGAAGCAATCAAAGATTAAGATCCAGTGGACTGATACGATTTTACGAATTCGCGTATTGGTAGCGCCTTAGCGGACCACTGAATCCCACTAGTCAATGAGTGCCCAAATGCAAGCTCAACCACGAATTTGAAAATGTTAGGCAAAGGCGACCAGCCAGATGGGGCCACATAGGCATCTGGAATAACTTCACGACATTATTTGTGCGTAAATAACGTTTTAACGTGCTTTCCGAAGCACGAAGGAACTCACGGTAACACCAATGGTCACCCATCCAATCACCTGCCTCAATGGTTCCATTTCTGTCACCAAAATGTGTTGACCAATTTTTTTATGCCCCGACAAGCTGTGAACACAGTTCATTCAGCCATAGCAGTAAGTTTCGAGTCTCCGCTATTTTCCGTGGTTTAGATGCTGATAGTGCTGATTGTGTCTGCCGGTGCGGGTGTCACGCTTGGCTGCTGTATCGCGGGGTCCAGCAGTGGGATGCTATCAGTGGTTCTGAAAAATGTGTAACCATGATTCAATATAATCTTTTTTAAAACCTATTTTTATTAAACCTATTTGAACACAAGACTTGAGTAAATAAACAAAGAAAGACTCGATAATCTGTTCACAAGAAAACCCCCGAACCGATTTTAATGAAATATGAAAAGGTTTCGTTGTCGTTGGTAGGTAGGCAGAGGTATGTCATTTCTTGATAAACCCACATTTCACCAGTAAGTATAATATATTCTTTAGACCCCTTGATAGTGTGAGCCCATCGCTGGACCGTATCTGTTACACATAGACCTAATTCTAGGACCTGCGGGTTTCCTCACGGAAGTTTTCCTCGTCGAGCTAGTGATAAATATGTACGAGTAGTACGTAAGTTCATGAAAAACTCATCGGTACACGCCCTCGCCAGGATTCGAACCCGAGCCTCACGAAAGAGAAGCGGGGCTTAGGAAGGGCTATCAATCACTGCGTCAGTACAGCTGGCCTATTGTGTATTTACAAACTTAATCGCAATCTTCTTCATTTTGACGTACGTTGCTGCTTCCGTACATCTGTAATTACTGCCAGCAGTGGCCCGTATTCACGGAGATTCGATATTCGACTCGGAATCGGAAAATCTGTCGAAAGGTTTCGAGATGGGCTATTTACAGATGTCATTCGACAGATTTTCCCATTTCGAGTCGAATATCGAATCTCCGTGAAAACGGGCCAGTGTCAGTAGAGCTAACATTGGCCGCAGAACTTATGGGCAATTCACACGAGGCCATTCCAGTGAGCGATTCCCCGCAGCATATCCACTAATGGCTTCGTGTAAATAGAGACAGTCCACTGCAATGGATTGTCCTCAAGTTTTTTTGTATGCAGTTTGGATTGGCTTGACTTAGTGGATTGTCTTAGTAGAATGGCCTCGTGTAAATGGCCCATAATGTCCAATAAAGACGATTGTGATTACAATTATTATAAATAGACAATAAGGCCTCTGCTTGCATCTTAGGATCTTCAAGCTATAGGCTTCGTCCAAGTTACCTAGTCCTAGTAAGAGTGGGCTCGATGATGATGTCTTCACAGCACGGCGGCGCGGCGCTCTTGTTGCGCACGATTGGCAGTGTGGTGCAAATGGTAACAGCCAGGTACACGTACTAGAAAAGAGTTATTAATTAATACACTACGCCTTATGCTCGAGAGGGCTGGCAGAGGTATGGGTTACATTTTTAGAATGGTGCCACGCGTATATGGCCAGCAAGTGCTAAAAAAAGGCCAAGTGCCAGCCACAGACAGGGTTCCGTACCAACGTAAGTACAGCCAGTCACACAAAGGGTTCCATACCACCGTGCACCGTAACTGTAGGTACAATAAAAAAAACACGTCTCTAGTGTATACTTAAGGACCTCTTTTGTTTAATAATTTGTTGTAACAGCGGCAAAAGAAATACACATACTACTGTGAAAGTTCAACTGTCTACTTACCTGTTACGATACATTTTGGCACACTTTGGGTACTTATGGAACCCATAATTTTGAATTCGCGTGCCAATCACCACCGTCAGTTTTTTTTTTAACTCACCATCGCAGCGACCAGCACCAAGTATACAGCCGGGGCGGCCCAGTGCGCCGCGTTCTCCACTGCCAGTACGCCCATCACCCAGCACACCGCAAACAGCGGCTCCAGCACAAGACACAGCTGCAGGTAGCTTTTGAGAGCGCTACCCTCCGCGTGCCAGTCCCATTTCCAAGATAAGTTATCGTTGTACAGCATCGAAAGGAGAGTTTTTTCTTGCATTGTCTTTGTGTGCTATACAAAAGAAAGAAATTCAAACATAAGAAATATATTTATAGTTTTATAATCAAAACCATGAATTATTGAAAAGCTGGTTTTGAATCTTTCGACACCACTGAATAAATAAACCATCTTCTATTTGTATCACAGGAATGTCTCTAACCACGTAGCATAAAAAATCTACCATATTGCTTATGGCAGCACTTACCTCATTCCCGCCTTCGCCATTATCACCGCCAGACAAGCCCAAATTCCCGTACTGGCAATCGTCTTCACTGAAATTGTAATCCTTATCCAAAGTATCCGAACTATCCGTGTTTTTCCTGCTACTCCCAGGCGAATAAATATCTAAAGTATCAATACTGCCATTCTTATTATCGTCCATTTGATCATCTTTCGGCCAATTCGCTATGTGGTGGTCGACTAATTCCTGTATTTTGGCCGTCAACATTTCAGTTTGTTTCTTGTTGACGCTTTGCAAGCCGATTATGACGATGGCCGTGTTTATTATGATTAAAATCATTGCGGGTACCATAAATCCCATTACCATGCCTTTTTCTATTGACATCCAACAGTAATGTTTTATCTCGTAGTGTTCCATTGATAGAGCATAGTTGAACTAGAAAGAAAATAGTGTCTTGCTTTAAAGAAAAATTTAATAATTTCCGAAAATCGTACTGAGTCAAACATTGGGCGCCAAAAAGTGTTGCATAAAAATGTAAACTCCATGTATTTCGGTTACAAACACTTGCGTTTGGTGACATGGGCTGGTAATGTAATAATTTACTAAGTATTACGAATTATTATTTGTTTAGTATGATGATAAATAAGCCAAAACATATTAAGGTATATTAGTTTATTAATCGAAAGTTTTACGATATTAATACGAGTATTATGTTATGACCTACTTCGTAAGAATAATTGAAACACTTTAGAGGATATATTAAAAACATTACCATGACTACGATAGCAGGGACTCCATAAGCGAGCAAATAGTTGTACTTCAAGGGCAGTAAAGTGTCACATGCGCAGTACTCTGCAACAGCGGCGGCAAGGGCGACGATCCACATCGCACAAGACAAGTACGTATAGTGAAGCAGCAGGGCGATACGCTCGCACTGAGAAGGCGACGAGACACCCTAACGAACAAATTATGTATATAAGTATCGTAAGTAACTGTTTTACTTTTATTAAAACCAATACTCGGTAACTTGTCTCTTGTTTTAGATAAAATTGTATATTATGTTTGCGAGTTAGAGCATATATTCATCTACCCTACTAGTAAAAATCTAACGCACCCATTGAGCGAGTTGGTTAAGAAAAGTCGTCATAAGTACATAGCTTTACAGAAAGAAGATTTAAGCACTACGTGCTGTAAATATTATAAAATCCTCTCTCTCGAGTAAGAAGTTTAATAATTTGATGAGCCATCATACATCGTCTTTTCATTAATTTTAATGTTTATTGTAACTGTTAATTTTACTGCTAGTATCTTACCATAACAGCTTGCATATAAATCAGTGTACAAGCTGTCAAACAGCAGCAGAGGTTGATATTGATCGGGTACAGCTTGCTCCCGCGACGAAACTCTCCTGCATGCTCACTCCACATAAGCCACGTCATTGCAGCTACTACCAGAATAATAGCGATGCCACTTGAGATGAAAATCTGATAAAAAATAAGTTTAATTCTTGAAGATCCCAAACTAAGATGACACTCTGACTCAAGTTGGACAAAGCACTTGTACGTAAATCGATGTAGGTAGTGTACCTATAATAATGATATACAAATTTTATTTTATTATGACGTCGAATGACCCAACATGACACCAATAAAAAACTTTCGTAGACTAGGTAGGACTATTTATCTTTCAAAAGAATCAATGGAATATTAATAAAGAAGAAAATAAGAAAAAATATTTACCAGTATCATCCACTCGTTCCTCACTCCGTGGCAGTTGTTAAAACCGTACAAGTAAGTGACGCTATCAATAATATTGTGCTCCTTCAGATCCGCATCAGCCAGGGAGTCGTCGGGAATGTCCCCATCAGCTTCGGTTGCTTTGTTTTCCGTCTCTTTATTTACTTAAGGAAAGTTGTAAGAAAATACGGCACTAATTAAAATCCTTAAACTACCTACAATAATGTTTTTGATCCAAGGTAGTTACATAGGTAGGTACATAATGACTTTAAAATTAAAATCTTTCAGTAGTAGGTAATTTACGGTGTAGGTATGTCTTCCATAAGTTCCATATATACTGTATTTCGATACCTACCTTTACTTACTATTACACAGTTATTAAAATTTTAAGAAATAATTAGTTATTACAAAAAAAACCTGTTGAAATGGTCTACTGTAAATAATCTTATTTATTTTAACGATTAGTGCATGCTCACTTGAATATAGTGTAGGCACCTACCTTGATTGGTCCTGGACAAAAGCTCAGGATTGGGATACAGTGGCGGATTATCGTCATAAATTGAAGAGGTGAAGTTGGAAACGACACCTCCATATTCTGTATCGTATGATGTTATGTCGTAGTCAGCTCTATCATCAACTCTTGGGTAAGTGGTCTTATGGTACTTGATGGAAACTGGCTGAAAAGACCGATATGACGGCAGTTTCTGGTTTTTGAAAAAACTATCATCGGCACTTGATCTTCGTACGTGATGTGAGGTTTTGTTTTGCTGATATGCTAAAAATAAAATTACATTACGATAATAGTATACACAGTTTAAGTTATAAACATTGACTGAAAAATAAACAATTAACAACTTACCGTTAGTGCAAGAAATAAAACATTGCTCTAGAGCTACGTAAAATATAATTTTACAAATGTTACCGAACATTTTGAATAATATTTACAAAAGTTTTTAAAGGAGTATTATTAGTTATAACTATAAGCAAATCCACACAATTGCAGCCGTAAAAATAAGCTTTTATCCCGTTGTTTACTTTCACGTCATCATTACAGTTAGGCCATTTTCCACAATAAGAAAATCGATATGTAGTATTTTGCGTTTCACTGCACGTGCGCACATGCTTTATAGGACTTATAAGAAAACTAGCTACAATCAAAGGACCAAGAGGTCAGAGGATAGAAAAGTGGTACTTTTATGTAAAAATAATTCATTTAAAATTCATAAATTGAACAGAAAGTAACAAACAATAAAGTTTACTCAGTTTTAAAATTATGTATTTCGTAAATGGTAGATTCTTATGTTATTTTACAGCAACACTTATGCAATCTGTCAAAATCACCTGTCGCCTTGTCGGCTGCACATGAATGTCATGTCATTTCACCAACAAATCAAACGCAATAGCTTTTTGTAATGTGACCGAAAATAGATTCAAAATGAGTGCAATATTAAAATTTATCCGTGAAAACCACATATTGGCCCTCATAGAACAGGCGATAGTGAAGAAGAATTCGAGACTAAGTCTGAACGCGTACGAAATCGCTGAAATACCAAACCTTCTGTACAATTGTTTGGACGTTGAACATCTTTATTTACATAGAAATAAAATAACAGCGGTCCCAGTGCAAATAACTGAATTGTTGAACCTTACAACGTTGACATTGGACTACAATAATATTAGTTCGTTGCCACCGGAAATAGGGAATCTAAAAAACCTAGTTAACTTAAATATTAGTTACAATCCATTGAAAGTGTTGATTCCGGAAATAGGCGAACTTGAAAACCTTGAAGCGTTCTGGTGCAACAGGATACAACTGCGAGAGATCCCCAAAGAGATCGGCAAGTTGTCGAAATTGGATACTTTTGGCGCGCGCGGAAATGAACTGACAACCATTCCTGAGGAAATGACCAAGCTGGCGAAGTTACGGTAAGTTACGCTACTATGCATAATGTTGAGCGAGACACTGCCGTGTAACTGGCCACCAGAAAGAATTGAAGTATTTAATATAATTGAGAAAAATATATTTTTTAAATCAGTATATTGTTTTCTTCTAGATATGATCAGTGATCAGCCCAGATCAATGCCGAGCTATAGGTTTTTCCTTTACATTTGAAGATAATTTCCTATGCAAGCCCATATTAGGTGTGGTGTCCATATTGTGCAAGAGATATCATAAAAAATAGATAACCTCATGTTATTTGAGGATGGCAAAGATTAAGTGTCATATTTTATTATTATGTATAGATAATATATAGATAGATGCCTAGCTAAATTATAGATTAGATTAATATATTCAAGTCCCCAATGAGTATTTGACATGAAATATATTAACTTTTAATGGGCAATTTACACGAGGCCAGTCCAGTGAACCAATCCACTAATGGCTTCGTGTAAATAGAGATGTAAATAGAGACAGTCCACTGCAATGGATTGTCCTTAAATTTTTTTGTATGCAGTTTGGATTGGCTTAGTGGATTGTCTCAGTGGAATGGCCTTGTGTAAATGGCCCATTAAGCCAATAAAATAAAACTCAATTGATTTTTAATTGTTACGGTAGCTATTGGTACCGCGCGGTGAATTAATAAAATTAAAAAATTAGACAGGCTACTTTGATACATATAATAATAACTAAAACATATTATAGGCAAATAATTTCTGGATTAAGCTAACTTGTAAATTCTAAAAAATTCTTTGGCATTATATATTATTACTTGAAGAAAGTATATTATTTAATAAAACAAATATGCACTCAATTGATACCTTATTATTATTATTATTATTTATTGTAATATATTAGACTACAAAGGCCCATTTTGTTAGTAACAATGATCTTATAACTATATCAGTATCTTAATCCTAAAAAAATATATATAACAAATCAAAAATACGCATTTCAGGCATCGGTAGGTATGATAAGTCTTTTTACATAATATTGGTTAATTATCAAGTTCCTATTCCTGTGGGAATACTGGTATAAAATTATGTCACCGTAAAATTGCAAACATAGTTAGATTATAATCTATCTCGCGAGATTGTAGACTGTCGAAAGATTGTGAACCGAACATAGTGCTTACAAGTTTACGCATAATTTTTCGGTAGATTATAATATATCGAAGTGAAACTGATAGATCACAATCTCTCCAGCATTAAATTGTCAACTGTCCAAGGACTGTCCCTGATTGGTCGGTCTTGCACTAGTTATTTCTGTGCCCATAGAGTTAGAAAGCAACCACAGATGTCAGTCACACAAAATAAAAGCATTTAAAAAAATGTGGCATTAAGTATATTGTAATTATTTTTTAGTTGGTAGGTAATCAATAATTCTCAGAATCAGTGAAGCTCGGGTTATGGTTTATTGATTTACGTGTGAAAGCATAACAAACCAACTAACTTACACCATTTATAATATTAGTTAGGATTACCTATTAATTAAATTTCTGAGCAAAAATTATAATGTCTCGACAGCATAAAAGTTATAATCTATAAATGAAAAACACTGGCATTGAAGACAAAAACAATGTGAAGGTTGTATTACAAAGACAAGACTGCAAAAAGTTATAATAACTATTGCTTTTGTGGCCTTGACCTTCATGACTTTGGTTAAGGTTTGCTTCATTGAGTAAGCAAAACAGGTATTAATAGCAGCCTGCAATAAACAAATGTCATGGTAAGTATAAAATATCATTAACCGACTTCAAATAGGAGGAGGTTATCAATTCAACTGTTTTTTTTTATGTTTCTGATATTTAAGGTTTTCTCTGTTTGTATTTTTTTAACATGCAGTATTTATTCAAGAAGGAAGAAACTATATTTGTACTATTGAAAAAAAAATATTTTCCATAAAATAGTATACAACATAATTGCTGAGGCGCACGTTGACGACTTTTATGTTTTACTAAGAAAAATTTTAAATTTTCTTTGAGAAATAGATGAACTAAAAATTGTATGAACTACATGTAAAATACATGTTACGTAAGAAAAAAAAGTTGCTCACCACCTAACACGTTAATCAAAGAATATACTGGTGAAATGTGGGTATTTGGAGAAATAGAATACCTCTGCCTACCCCCTCGGGGATAAGTAGGCTTGAGATTGTTTATTTATCTTCAGTGTAATAGTTTTATAAGAGAAGTAATTAAATGGGCAGCAATTAAAAAATTTGGTTAGCCACAAAAAATCAGCATTTAAATCATTTGGTCGGCATACAAAGATTTTGTTCGCAAATAAAAAAATCAGGCAGCAATCCTTGTTCGGCAAATAATTTTGATAATGGTCAAAAATTAAATCAGAAATAGGCAGCTTACAATAACATGGGTTTGCATAATAAACATTCAGTCCGCAAAATAGTTACTTGGTCCGCAAAATAACTACTTGGTCAGCAAGACTTCATGATTGAACAGCAGAGAAAACATGTCGTAAAAACGACTCCCACTCCCACTCCCATTTCCACTCCCACTCCCACCCCCACCCTTACTCCCACTCCCACCCCCACGCTCCCACCCGCCCCAGCACGCTCCCACACGCCCCAGCACGCTCCCACACGCTCCCACACTCTCCCATTCGCACCCACACGCTCCCTCACGCTCCGACACTCTCCCACACGCTCCTATTTGCGCCCACACGCTCCAACACGCCCCCACACGCTCCAAAACTCTCCCATTTGCGCCAACACGCTCCCACACGCTCCCTCACGCTCCCACACTCTCCCATTCGCACCCACACGCTCCCTCACGCTCCGACACTCTCCCACACGCTCCTATTTGCGCCCACACGCTCCCACACGCTCCTATTCGCGCCCACACGCCCCCACACGCTTCCACACTCTCCCACACGCTCCCACACGCTCCCATTCGCTCCCACACTCTCCCATTCGCTCCCACACGCTCCCTCACGCTCCCACATGCTCCATCACGCCCCCACACCCCTACTCCCACCCCCACCCTTACTCCCACTCCCACCCCCACGCTCCCACCCGCCCCAGCACGCTCCCACACGCCCCAGCACGCTCCCACTCGCTCCCACACGCTCCCACACTTTCCCATTCGCACCCAGACGCTCCCTCACGCTCCGACACTCTCCCACACGCTCCTATTTGCGCCCACACGCTCCCACACGCTCCAACACGCCCCCACACGCTCCAAAACTCTCCCATTTGCTCCAACACGCTCCCACACGCTCCCTCACGCTCCCACACTCCCATTCGCACCCACACGCTCCGACACTCTCCCACACGCTCCTATTTGCGCCCACACGCTCCCACACGCTCCTATTCGCGCCCACACGCTCCCACACGCCCCCACACGCTTCCACACTCTCCCACACGCTCCCATTCGCTCCCACACTCTCCCATTCGCTCCCACACGCTCCCTCACGCTCCCACATGCTCCATCACGCCCCCACACGCTCCCACACTCTCCCACGCGCCCCAGCACGCTCCCACACTCCCCAGTACGCTCCCATACGCCCCAGCACGCTCCCACACTCTCCCACACGCCCCAGCACGCTCCCACGCTCCCACACGCTCCGTCAAGCTCCCACATGCTCCAACACGCTCCAACACGCCCCCACTCTCCCACACGCCCCAGCACGTTCCCACACTCCCAAGCACGCTCCCACACGCCTCAGCACGCTCCCACACGCCCCAGCACGCTCCCACACGCTCCGACACGCTCCCACACCCTTTCACACTCTCCCACACGCTCCCACTCGCACCCACACGCTCCCACACGCTCTCACACGCTCCCACACGATCCCGCAACCTCCCACACACTCCCACACCCTCATACCCCCCACTCTTACCCCCCACTCCTACCCCCCTCTCCTACCCCCCACTCCTACCTCCACTCCTTCCCCCACTACCACCCCCCACTCCTTCCAGCCCCACTCCCACTCCTACCCCCCACTCCTACCTCCCACTCCTACCCCCCACTCCAACCCCCCACTCCTACCCCCCACTCCTAACTCCCACTCCTACACCCCACTCCTACCCCTCTCCTACCCCCACTCCTACCCCACTCTACCACGCTCACTACCACTACCACCAACACCATCACAACCACCACCACTACTTGTAATCGTAATAATAATCATAATCATTAATCATAAATGTTGCATAATCCAAAGTCCTTCCTAATCTATGTAAGAAATGCGCCCATTTTGCGCATGACAAGTTTGCTGAGATTATTTTTGCTACTTTTATATGAAGCTCAAAAAAATTTTTTTGGCTTCCCCTCTGAGTGCTTACCAAAATTTTATTAAACAGTAGCAGCTCATTGCAGCTCAAAAATAATTACAGCCATCCAGAATGTCATAAATTGCTGATAGGTTTTGTAATGTTTGCTGGCCATGAGTTGCTGACCAATTAGCTATTTCTGCTTACAGATTATATTTTTCTGCTTACAAAAATACGAATACTCTGCTAACCATTTAAATAACACCCGTTTTATAATGGTATAGACATATTTCTCTCTTATTTCCCTTAGATGGCTGACTCTGGAGTATAACCAGATAGAAGTGCTGCCCAGTACGATGGACAAGATGGAGGCTCTGGTGCACTGCAACGTGCGCAACAACCAGTTGCGGGAATTCCCCGCGTCGTTGCTCAAATGCGTCGACCTCATGTATTTGCAGCTCAGTCATAACCAGGTTTGTGCAAAAGTTTGTGCAAGAATGTGCTTAACAATAACAGGCAGAGGGAAAATAGTTACCACCAAATATTGAACTCTATGTAATTGAAATAAGATTCAAAACCAATAAAAAATTTCACTGCCTATGCCCGCTAAAGGGTCAAGACAATATAGTATACTATATTGTGTTAACCCATATATTTTATTGCGGGTATATTGCGGGAGCAATATTACTTTTACAATAATACTTTTATTATTATTATTTTTAAAATAATTTTTCCGCCTGTACGTCAAGCGCATGTACTGCAGCTAGGTGAGCAGGTCATTTGCAGTGAGAATCGTAGATCTTTCCATAACTTATTGGTTTCTGTTAATTTCCAGATATCGAGTTTGCCACCAGACTTCGACACGAGTTTCTTAGCTGTGCTAGAAATGATTGACTTGCGTCACAACCCCATATGTGAACTGTCGCATCCAGTAAGTAAAATATTTAATAATTTTAAAATATTTAATATTTAAAAATTACATTTAATAATATGTCATCGTTTTCATTGCGGATTTGGGTACGCCTGTAAGGACATTGTATTTGAAATTATTAGTGAAATAAATGAAATGAAATTTATATTTAATCATAATGAGAGAAAGTAAAAAAAACTACCTAACATACATATTTATTTTCTATTATTTATGTGAAGGAAAATATCGTGAGGAAACCCGTAGGCCTCGCTTATTAACTCTGTAAGCATTTTCCTAATTTTCAAGCTCAATAATACGATTTATGATTGAATTGCATCAATCCGACGAACACGCGGTGAAACGTACCTATTTTATTTAAATACGTAAATTATTTAGAATATAATCATCATTATGTTACAGGTCAAGATTTGTATAAATTATGAATGGGCTAGATTACAATCCAAAAACTTGCATACACAATCGTCGTTAGTCTAGCTAGAACGATAGAAATAGACTTTACATATCACTAAGAATATCATGAATGTTTTAAATTTTTAGACTTGTTGATTTCTTGAAAACCGATTGACCGATTTCGATAATATTAAAAAAGGACCACCTCCGAAGAATCTACCAACAAGAAAAGAATCATCTAAAACGATTCATAATTGGCGGAAAAATCGCGTAACCTACATAAAAAAACACTACATACATTCGAATTGAGAACCTCCTACACTTTTAGTCCTATAACGGCGAGTTTGCCAATAATCTGTCGCTTGATAATTGTGACGCATCGTGTACGTTGACCCCGCAGGACCACCCCCTAGTCTGTTACAACGACGAGCATCCCTCCCAAGGGCCCCTCTCGGACCTATCGCCTGTGCCTTCGGAAAGCCGTGCGCAGGCGCAGGCGCTGGCTGTCAACGCGACGGCACTGCGACTGCCTCCTGGGCCCGCCCGACACCTCCCGCCAGACCCTGTCATTGTTGGTGAGTTGCGTCGTTATGACAAGGTCCACACTCGTTATGAAAAGATCCGCACTCGTTATGTCAAAGTCCGAACTCGTTATGACAAATTGCGCATGAGTTATGTATGACGAATGCCAATCTACTATGATTAAATTAGTACTTGTTATGACCAATTCGGCACTGGTTATGACAAAGTCCGAACTCGATATGACAAATTGCGCATGAGTTATGTATGACGAATGCCAATCTACTATGATTAAATTAGTACTTGTTATGACCAATTCGGCACTGGTTATGACAAAGTCCGAACTCGATATGACAAATTGCGCATGAGTTATGTATGACGAATGCCAATCTACTATGATTAAATTAGTACTTGTTATGACCAATTCGGCACTGGTTATGACAAAGTCCGAACTCGATATGACAAATTGCGCATGAGTTATGTATGACGAATGCCAATCTACTATGATTAAATTAGTACTTGTTATGACCAATTCGGCACTGGTTATGACAAAGTCCGAACTCGATATGACAAATTGCGCATGAGTTATGTATGACGAATGCCAATCTACTATGATTAAATTAGTACTTGTTATGACCAATTCGGCACTGGTTATGACAAAGTCCGAACTCGATATGACAAATTGCGCATGAGTTATGTATGACGAATGCCAATCTACTATGATTAAATTAGTACTTGTTATGACCAATTCGGCACTGGTTATGACAAAGTCCGAACTAGTTATGAAAAATTGCACATGTGTAGGGCTTGAGTTCTTTTTTTTAATACATCGGCAGAGATGGATCTGGACGCGTCTTCAGCTGAGTCTTCCGAAGACTGGGAGAACAGTGTTAACAGCTCCGAGCTGGACGTGCAGTACCAGAGCGACGAGGACCGCCCGGACAATGAGGTTAGTACGCAATGACATGACTGACTGACAACAAAATGACATGACTTCAAAATATGAGGTTTTCAATTCGACTGTATTTTTAAGCTATTGCATAGCTTCTATCGAGGGCCTTGAGCGCGGGGACCGAATCCAGCAATTCCGTAACGAAAAAAAACCTCACGCTCCCCACTCCGACGGGCACGGAGGTGTGGCTTGAAGGCCGTGCATTGTCTAACGTCGTTTCTTTTCGGCAGTCTTGTTGATACAAAATGCTATGCAATAGCTTTACCGCGGCAGACCCGAGTGCCACACGTCTTTTTTATGTATGTTACGTGATTATTCCGCCAATTATGAATCCATTTGAAGATTCTTGTTTTATTTTGTAGATCATATTTCAGACGTGGTCTCATTTAAATTTATCGAAATCAGTTCTTAAAAAATCGACAATAGCATTTTTTTTTAAACATCGGTGATATTTTCAACCGACGTCAAAAAGGAGGATGTTCTTAATTCTCATTTTTTGTGTGTATGTTAGGCGATTATTCTGAAAATTATGATTTGATTATTCTTTTTTCGTTTGGTAGATCATACTTCAGAGGTCATATTTAAATTTTACCATAATGAGTCAAGCGGTTATTAAAAAAACGACATAAGTCCAAAATTTTTATACATCTATGATATTTTAGTGCTATTCGTTAAAATCGGCTTATTTATACTCTAGAGGTCTTAGTTATTTTATTTAAAATTAGGCTAGGTTAGTAAAGGTAAAAATACCAAAGACATATATCGATGAGATAATTTTTCCAACTACATAAAATTTTATAGCTATAAACGATAGTATGGGTGTTTTTTTTATCTCTTTTTTTATTGTTTTTGTGTACAATAAAGAGTTAACTGTATTGTATATAGTAGAAGTGGTATACTTCTACTGCAGCTACCACCTCCATGCATGTTGTGAATATGCATTATCCTATATTCCCCACCCCACCTAGGATGCCCTAACCCTTCCTTCCTCCCACCCTATGTTCCATCTTTCGGACGGTGTTGTTAACTGGCTGATAGATCGCGCAATTTTTCCAGGCAGTCGGCATGGTGTTGCCAGAGCTCTCCCGGTACGCCTCCACCGCCAGCTGAGCTGAGCTGGCAACCCTCACGCTCAATGGTACCAACTTGGAATTTCTCTCTAATATAAACACAAATTATCCACTTATAAATTGTACAGGATTATACTGTAGTTATTTGTGATGTATAATTTCTATGTTAATGAAATTTTAGTATGTATAAGAAGGTGCATTGGTAAAGGATTTTTATTTTCAGTTTAACAGTTTCTAAAACTACATTACGCCATGTTGTGTTTTGTGAAAAAGCTAATGTTGTTATATCAAAAAACATTTACAATTCATCTACTATATAAAAATAAGTCGGGTTTTCCTTCCTGCCGATTTAACTCCAGAACTGACGAACCGATTTCCACGGTTTTGCATTCGTTGGAAAGGTCTCGGGCTCCGCAAGATTTATAGCAAAGAAAATTCAGCATTGCACCCGTGCGAAGCCGGGGCGGGTCGCTAGTCATTAATAAATTCCATACACTTTTTTATCTAAATTACATTACATATTTAATGTAAAATTCTTATAAACTCCTTTTCAAATGAACCTTTTCATTTCATACTATATAGTTAACTTTAATGACTGGAAATAAGTTAAATAATTATAAAAGTTTTTTTTTCTTGTGGCGTTTGCACATTTTGTGCTTTATGCCATGGCTAGTAAAACTTGTAAAGTTATTTCCTTGTTATATTTTTTTAGAATCAGAATTTAACAAAATCTGAAAAAAATGTTAATGCTAAAAAAGACAATGATCATACGCAACACTTATTTCATTTTTAATAGAGGAATCGTTTGAAATCAAGAGTGGATTTATTTCACATATGTATGTACATTTACTACAATATTTACAGAAAAAAAAATCCTCTAAAAAGGAATAATGTGTTGAGTGATTATTGTGTTCTTTTAAGTAGTCTTTCTGGCGACAATTTAAATAATGATTCCAGAGCGGAGATTTTTTTATTAAGATTTTAAAAAATAGTATTGCAACTAAAATCAACTTATTTTAATGTCATGTTACATTATTTTGTTTTTATCGAATACAAAATAGCGATTGTTTTTATTTCTAAATAACTTTTATGTTGATATAAATTGTATGAACATAAAAAAATTGGTTGTCTGTCAAGTCGGTTTACGGACGATAATTTTACGTGGTAACGTCATAAGAAAACATTGATGAAAAATTGCATACTGTAGTGGAAGGGACATAGATGCGTCACAAGCCAAACGCTTAGTCCGTGCCTCTCTATCGCTTGTTCTGCGCACTCGCTTGCACGCTCGGCTCAGGCGGAACGTGTCAATTTTTGTGCGTGCAGCCGGCGTTCATCGATTTACAAGACGTTATCACGTCAAAAATTTAAAGTCTGCAATAGGATGCATGATGCAGTCAAGTAGACAGGCCGTGTATTCTTAGTGGTGGCCATACCATAAACTAACTTAACAACACACTATGCGATCTTAGCTAAATGTAACCTAAGCTAAAGCATACTTTATTTATAATAGGCGAATACTTAACATTTTCTCTTGATAATGAAGTGTGGACCAAAAAAAGTTAAAATTATTAGAAAAAAATATTTCTTTTTTCAGTTCAGTTGTAAAGGCGTCCACCGTTAGTGACCTTTGAGTATTAAACCAACAGGAGACGTCACGCGCACTAGGTTTTTTGCAAAAAAGTATGCCAATTTCTGCGCGGGGGACGAGGAAACGCACACAAATAATGTTAAAACAAACGCATTTTTTGACAAAACAATTAAACACTAGATTGAACTAGATGCACACAAATACATTCACTTGGATTGGTGAATGTATTTGTGTGCATCTAGTTCAATCTAGTGTTTAATTGTTTTGCACTCTGTGAATTCAAAAAAACTAGTTGTATATAACTGGTATGATCGTTGACCGACACTTTTTTTTGGCAGAGGGGAACGCCTGTCAGTGGCGTCTCCGGTTGGTTTAATACTCAAAGTTAGTGACACTAACAGGGCAGGGCAATCCATTCCCGGGGAAGACTTGTTATAGTATGAAGGGACCACGCCAGGTCCTTGTATACTGAAAAATAGCTCAAAGAACATAAAACCGCTTTCAAGTACGAATTTATTTTTAATTAATAATAACTAGTTTCTGGTACTGAACAAGAATGTATATTTATAAATTGAAATTATTGCAAACCACAATACCTATACAAATCCAAAATGGCGGTGAGAGACGCCACAATATTGAAAATGATGAAATTATTACAAAATGTACCTACAAATAATTTTTGTATTACGGAATTATACATTAAATCAAATTATTATTGGTAGATAGGAAATCATGGAATCAAGCAATCATGGAAAATCGTTATCACAGGAAATAGAGGAGCATAGAAAAAAACTGCTAATTGTGTTAAGCCTAATTAAATCTGTTTTAATTGCGGTGGACTCCGTTCCAAATATCATTGTCATCTATACCCGTATATTGTAATATATTTCACCAAATCTGTATACATTACTGTCTTTGCTGGCTATGGAAAATCGATATAAATATTGTGTGATAAAAAAAACAAAGGACTGTTTATGGCATTGGGTGAAGTACTAATGTAGCTTTCTATCTCGATTACCATACAAATTAAGAGAATAAATCTTTGGATTTTATAAAACTAATTAGGATAAATCGTGGTATTACTGAACATCATTATAATATTTAAATTGAACTAGTGTAAAACTTGTCTAAACACATTAAATCCATATTTTAAAGGAGTAACATGACCACATACATATATACATAATCTCACGCCTATTTCCCATTGGGATAGACAGAGACAATACATGACTACATGAGAAAAAAATATTGATGAAAACATGTTAGCAGCGTAGACCAAAAGTCTGGCAATTATAGGAACAGTACATATCTACTAAATATTAAAAAATGTAACCACAAAAGACATGGATGGACTGAGATCGCCATGCCTTTAGACAATTTTTTTTATTTACTGAATGTCACGCCCAGCTTTAGTAAAATGGTGGGAGACACCAAAGTTTACCCAATACACGAGAAGCTACAAATTAAATACGTAGCGACCATCATGAGTAAACGAAATTCAAATTAAATTAATATATAGGTAACACGAAACTCACAAGCAATTTTAATTAATCGGATTATATTTTAGACAAATAAAACGCACTCGTTCAATGTTTTGTGGTACAGGGACGCGTCATGCTCAAATAAAAATAGTATTTTTTATTTTTAAATTTGTCATTGGATTTGAATCTTATTTCAATTAAATAGAGTGCAATATTTGGTGATAACTATTTGCCCTCCGCCCGTTAAAGTGTTAATCCAAATGTTGCAAACACCTGAATGTTAGTTTGCATAATTTAAAGCTTCTTTAGACGGAACGGACTAGTGACAAGATTTGTACTAAAATATGATAACCTACTCTGGATGTTGGGACAATGGTCACGTTCCAAAACAATCGATGTTATATTACGAACTAAAATCAGTGGATCACGTTCTTATGTAGTACTAGATAGTAACAGAGTACAGTCAGGAGCACGCTTAGCTTGACACTTTGGACTTTGAACCGGCCCTGTATTCTATGGAGCGCAGTTTAAATCAGAGCTCAGCTTAAACTGGTACTGTAAAGCTTGACTTGCTCTTGACTGTACAATTTCAAAATAAATGTATCTCTAAAACAAAAGGAGATATTTCTCAATGGGCCAGTGTTGTGCAGTATTTAGAAAATACTTTTAAAATATTCTGTAATCCGTAATCACATTTAAAATAAAGATTATTTTTATAAATTTTATCTAGTATTTGTACTGTACTGCACAACACCTAGCCCTAACAATTTTGTAATATCTCTTTTTTTTTTAAAAAAACATTGCAGCTCAACTTTTTTTTTGAGCATAAAAGACAGCATGGTATCTTTGGTTGTAATTTTAAATTGCTAATTTAAGAAATAAGGGCAATAAACGTAATAAATTTAATTTACAACCGTTTATTTGTGTTTTATTATGCATATTATAGTAGAGGATCCTTATATAAGACGACCTTCACCGAGCTGCGAGCGTATTCACGGAGATTCGATATTCGACTCGGAATCGGAAAATCTGTCAAATCCTTATGTCAAATATGACATCTGTTAATAGCGCATCTCGAAACTTTTCGACAGATTTTCCGATTCCGAGTCGAATATCGAATCTCCATTAATACACCCGCTGGTTAATGGATGAATAGTAGATTGTGTCATAAGGGAGCAAAACTATATTTTTACGGCGAGGGCGTTTTTTTTAAATCACGAACATAGTGAATGATTCTAGGACAGAATCCCGAACGTAGTGAGGGATTCTAATGTAGAATCATGAACGATGTGAGGGGTTTAACGTAGCCCAAGGTAAAAATAATTTTGCGACCGAATGATACACTGCTTTTCATACCTCTCTATGAGAAAAATTGTTAATGACATTGTTTGCTTCTTTTTTTTTATATTTTCCGGTGTTTAACTATCACTGCAGTCACTGCTACTTGAATACATTTTAAAATATAAAATACACAAACAATTCGATGTCGGAATTCGAAAATTTGGCGTAAAATAAAATGTAAATTCAGAAAAATAAGTATGAAAGCGCGCGCATTGCCACAGCAATTTTTCTGACAGACACTACCATCGAACCCCATTCAGCCTTGTCAGCATATAAGTGACTCTATGCTTGTAAGCCTAATGCGGCGAAAAATGGAACTAATATTTTGTTATAGTACTTAAGATACAGTGGCACCAACCTTAGATGCAAACTTATTTTGTTAATCTCTTTGGCTAAGAATGTTGCGGGATATTTTTAATTCCAAATTCAAAACACTTTTATTCGCACTTATTAAAATCCTATCGGAAAAGACTTACTTTGATCCCTGTTATTGAGGACCAAAACGTCACTTTTCGAATAGATGGTATGAAAAAGTATTTTATATTAAAAAAGATATCGCTAGTGGGTTGGCTGAAAGATTTCAGTCCAGGATATGATTAATTAAACATTTAAAATATGAGTGTATCACACTCTCTTTCATTCAATGGACGTTCTTAAATGGAGGGATGGTTCGCTGAGACCTTTATTATTATTTGTCGATCTCTATATTACTAAGGGCCTGGCCACATCACCACGACGCCTCACCGTTTCGTATCAACTTCCAGTGAAATATTTCTAGAGCCTGTTAAGTGTTCTTTTTTTCTAGATATGGACAGCGTATTGTAGCCGAAATTTGTCGAACCTAAACTGTTATGATTTGTGGTACGTGCAGATAATCATTTTATAAACTCAAATTATTATTAGTGCAATAAAACAAAACATTGAAATATCATCATTGAAATAAAATAAGTTTATTTGTAACATGAAATAAAAATATAACAATTGATAGGCGACAATATTGTACTGATATTATTATAAATCATTAACGACATAAAACAATCATATTATTTCAATTATAACAAATTAAATATAAAACTCCAACAGATGGCACAACTGTCACAATTATTAAATATATTTGACAACATATGACAATTAAAACTAAAAGAGTTAGCATGTTTGCGCAATCTTCACTGGACCATACACCACAAATATGTTAACAATTAAGTGTCAAATTTATCTCTGGGCTATTTTACAGGGCCTAGCCAAGCGGCTTTATAAAAAGTAATCGTCGGTCGAATAGAATGAAAAATGTATGTGATTGACATAAGCGGTCGACTTGTCATGCACAACCAAGTACATAATATATAATATTGACGCATTACTAAAGAAGAAAATTACAGTCACCGACACATAGGTCTTAATAATTAGTATCACAACTAAGCGAATAAAACTTAACCTTTGCCACTTGGCTAGGGAGGCAGCAGGCGTATTCAAGGGAGCTTCGATATTCGATATCGGAAAATCGTTCGAACACTTTCGAGATGGGCTTCTGTTGGTATCGAAAACTTTCGAGATGGGCTGATGTTGGTATCGAAAACTAATGTCACATGTGACATAAGGATTCGGAAAGTTTTCCGTGGCTGTCAGAAACGCCTAGAATAAAGTTTCCGAAGTCGATAGATTCGACTTCAGAAAATTTTTCACTTCATTTGAATCGAACGGAAACGGTATCGAGTCTCCGTGAATACGCCTGCGGGACAGTTTAATAATGACATTATAATACATACTTTTTTTGTCTTAGTCTCACGCTAAAGCGCTTTGTTGAGACAGTACGTGCAAAACTCATGTCATGGACATTGAGGAACTATAAATAAAACCGATTCAAAATATAAGGCTCGTGCGGTATTTCGAAGGCACAAAAGTGTGATATTCGTATTAGTAAGCTTAAAGCACGTACATTTAAGTTCTTAATACTAGTTTCGTTATGAATTAAAATATTTATCATCCAACTTTATTAGGTAATGATATTTTATTGAAACAAACTGTAAAATAAATATTGTCACACCTTTATCTTGTTAAAACAAACGCATTTTTTGACAGAACAATTAAACACTAGCTTGAACTAGATGCACACAAGTACATTTACACATAGAAACAACCAATCCAAGCACTCCGTGAACTCAAAACAACTAGTTGTGTATAACAGGTATGAGCGTTGCTCATAACTTGTTTGGCAGAGGGGAACGCCTGGCATTGCTGGACTAGGGTGCTGTTACACATGCCTCAAAATGGTTTCCTTCGCCGTCTGAAAAATTTATTAGTGCTTGCCCTCATCAGGATTCTAACCTCAGCCTCATCTATGAAAAGCCGTTTCACTAACCACTGGGCTACCACTGTTCTCACTACAACAATTTTCATAATAGCTGCAATTCCGAAATCGTAAAAGAAAAATGTTCTGCAAGGATTCGCCTAATGCATACATTTACTTTAACATATCATTACTTAATAAAATAGGATACATAGTTATTATCTAAGTATATTATATACATTTGTCTTCACTGGTGCAAGCAGAATGGAAAATACTTTTGACGAGTGTATCATGATTTCATTAGAGCCAACGAAATCTGCAAGGAGATCGATACAGATTGAATTATCATGTAGCATAAAATACGTGACGATAAACTTTAATTTCACACTAGCTTTACCCGCGACTTGGTCCTCGTATTGACCGAGTTAAAATAACACTTATGTATGTACAGATAACTGCTACACGGCTGAAATCTATCAAGATGAAACATGTACAGTCAGGAGCACTTGACTTTACACTTGTAGTGCGATTCTGACCTCTAAAACTATTGTAATAACATTACAAAGTCTAATGTGTCAAGCTGTACGTGCTCTTGACTGTACAGTCAACAAAGTTGTTAGGGTTACATGGCCAGTAACTAAGAACTCATTTTTCTGGGGTAGTCATAACTAAATCTTATTCACTATTGTTTATTTCAAAAGGTATCTTTGATCCCTATAATTTACAAAAAAAAAAACTATAAATACATTTAAGGCTTTAAGAGAAAACTGAATCTTAGTTTCTGGTCATGTCAACACTATCAACTTTGTTGACTGTACCAAGTTTTAACTTAAACCTGCAGCAATAAAACTTGGAAAACCGCATCCAATCGTGCAGTTAGTTTTTCGAGATGCGCGTAAAACAAAGACAGACAAATAAATAAAAATAATAGCCTTAGCCTTTATTGCTGTTATAAACACTCATATATTAAGTTTTCTTAAATATCTCATAAGTACAGACATCAGCAAGTTACAATTGTGTTATATGTATAGACTAGCTTTTACCCGCGGCTTTGCTCGCGCACGTTTATTTCACCCCCTTAGGGGTTGAATTTTGCAAAATCCTTTCTTAGTGGATGCCTACACTGTATAAGCTATCTATGTTTAAAATTTCAAGTCTCTAGACCTAGCGGTTTAGGCTGTGCGTTGATATATCACCAATCAGTCAGTCAGTTTATCATCTATAATTTTATATATATGGATAGATACTTGACCATTGTATATTATTATATGTATATCTTGTATCGGCTCGTCAAAAGTAATGTTCTATACTACTTTCTTACAGTCCTAGTAATAAAGCTCAGTCTAAAATTAAGTCTTCTGCAGATCTCCTAAATTCTGTAAATCTTCTAGAAAGCTCTCTTCTTCGAAGAAATTGGAAGAATCTGGAAGGAAATTTACATATAGTCAATAAAATTGTTTTTTTTTGTTATAAAATATAAATTATTGCACTCAACATTGTGAGGAGGAGGAAAGTTTTTGTATTTTTGTTTGTAATGTTAGCCGATAAATATAGATTCGAAGGTACTCTATTATATGGAACTACGTCTCTACGCGTGACGTCACGAGGAACTGTCAATAATCTCGCGCATTTTGTAATATTAGCCGATAAATATAGATTCGAAGGTACTCTATTTACACATGTCTCAGTGTAAATAGACCCGGTCCGGCGATGGGCTCACCACCTATCACGTTTAGGGGTCCAATGTATCTCGTGAAATGTGGGCATATCCAGTAATGGAATACCTCTGCCTACCCCCTCAAGGATAAAAGGCGTGAGATTTATTTTTATTTTTTTTTATTTTTAAGGTACTCTATTGGAACTACGTCTCTACGCTTGACGTCACGGGGAACTGTCAATAATCTCGCGCATTATGTCTGACGACCTAGGCTGTAGCGCGTATAGATATAAATTTAAAATTGATATAAATGTTTGCCAGAGTCTCTGAAAGCCTGTAACTTAATAATCAACCATAATATGTAAGGCTATCGCATTATAAATTAATCCTCTTGATAGTAATGACTATTAAATCTCACGCCTTTCATCCCCGAGGGGGTAGGCAGAGGTATTCCATTACTGGATATACCCACATTTCACGAGATACATTGGACCCCTAAACGTGATAGGTGGTGAGCCCATCGCCGGACCGGGTCTGTTTACACATGTTTCAGAATTAATTCTGAGACCTGCGGGTTTCCTCACGATGTGTTCCTTCACCGTCGAGCTAGTGATAAATATGTACGTAAGTTTTGAAAAACTCATTGGTACATGCCAGGATTCGAACCCTATTAAGTCTCTCGAAACTTAAGAAATTGTTTCACCAATGGAAAGAATATTTTTCTGAGAGTATAATTTTCCGACGTGACCATATTGTACACAGTGATAAAACATATTCGATTCTGTTCACGGGAACCGGACTTACGCCGATGAAATCGCGTTAAACAGCGAATAATTAACATGGGTAATAAAGTCAGAAATATATAATCCATACCTTCTCTCTCCAGCTTCAATTTGCTGACCAACATTTTGCCTTCGTTTTCGTTTTCGTCTTCGTCTTCCTCTAGTTTTGGTTCTGATCCGAATTTACCCTAAAAAATGTATATTACTAATATAATAAACGAACGTCATTTATTAAAGAAATTATTATTAAAAAATGTGTTGAGGAGTTTCTTGCCCCGCTTCTTCTCCCCAACTATACCGAAGCGGTGGAGTCGCAATGACTTCCGATAAGAGGACTTATAAGTCCCTACATTTAAGAAAAACTTTTGACTTTGAAAGACTTACTTACTAGTTTTTTTTTTTTAAGAAATTGTCTAATAAAATATGAAGTATTTCTTCAATAAATTAGAAATGTCGAAAAATTAATTAATAGGATATTTGACTGCCTACGAAAAATGTACTTAGTACTGAACTGTGACCTCATAACTCATAGTGCTAAATTGCATCACTTTCGGTTATAACTTACTTAAAATTTGGATATAATAGTAAAATTAAAATCGAAGTGCATTTTTAGAGGTGTTGTGGGGTAAGTTTACTCACAATCTAATATCGACTACAACGACAAATAGAGCATAAATATAATACCAATAATGGTACCATTGCCAAATAAAATATTACACTATAGGGAGCTTTTGACAGCATAGTAAACAGTAAAAAAGAAATCAGATACCCGAAACTTTATATTATGATTATTTATGATAGTCTATGTCAGAAACAGATTAGTAGTTATATCTAGTTAATAAATAAATTCGAAATTGGTGCTGATTCTGCTTTACAGCGACTAAACTAATTTTTTTTTCATAGAACAGAAAAGAGACGAGATATAATTAGTCCTGTCAAATTAAAATTAGTCCTGTCAAAAAAGGCATCTCATAACGTGTTTAGTGCATAAGTAAAGAAGTCACGACTCACGACTACAATACAGCCTCTGAGAGGACTAAATTCGGTGGGTTATCTTCTATTCCTTTTATTTTTTTGAGGTAAAACAAAGGAAAGGACTAAACATAAATAAGGGGATTAGGCCCACAATGCCACATTCGCAAAATGCCACATTGACGCAAAATGCCACATTGAAGCAAAATGCCACACAGCAAAACGCCACAGTAGCAAAATGAGAATGTGTCATTTTGCGAAATTACAATGTGTCATTTTGCGAAATTACAATGTGTCATTTTGCGAATGTGGCATTGTACGCCTAATCCTAATAAATAAAGTCGAAATTACCTTAACAAACTCGGGCAGCCCGTCCTGCAAGTGGTACCAGCTGAGGATGAAGATCAGCGACACGAAGAAAAGGTTCGTGCTGATACCTGGCAGACATAAACATCATCAACACTGTTCTGCGCGTGTGGTCTAGCAGGGGGGCAATTCCACGAAATGTCAACGGTTACAGTTGGATGACAATAACATATCAATGGTCAGTCGATGGTGTCATTTGCTCTGAAAAGTGTCAAAAAAACACCATTGACTGACCATTGACATGTCATTGTCATCCAACTATAAACGTTGACATTTAGTGGAATTGTTGTCTATTGACAATCTCAATAGCAATCGGCTGCATTGCTTCGTACTTACATCTGTCATTACTCATTACTGTCAGTGTCAGCATATAGGGCAATGAATGTCGAATAAAGACAATTCCGAATCAATGTTTACATAATGAAACTGTAACGAGACCGTGTCTGTACAAGGAATATATTTTGAAAACTTTTGCGGTAGTGTAGATAGTTATCGATTTAGATATCAAAACACCAATGTTTAAATTTTTTTATGTCTGTCTGTCTGTGCACGCATCACACAAAAAGTAGGTATACTGGACGGATATTTATGAAATTTGGTGTGGAGATAACTGAGTAACTGGGTCAACAGTAAGGGTACTTTTTACAACAGGAAAATATCTCATTCTCACGGGAAAACACAGGCGCTGGGCACCCGCTAATCACTACATAGTATAAAACAAAGTCGCTTTCTCTGTCCCTATATCCCTATGTCCCTTTGTATGCTTAAATCTTTAAAACTACGCAACGGATTTTGATGCAGATTTTTTTAATGGATAGAGTGATTCAAGAGGAAGGTTTTAGTGTTAGCATTGCACCCGTGCGAAGCCGGGGCGCGTCGCTAGTAGACAATAAGGCCCAAGAAATTTTGTTTGGGGCTTGACATAGCTGGTGGCTGTAGACTTTATTGAAGTAAACACAAATAAATATTTCTCCACGGAGTTTCCTCAGATACTTCTTCAATTACTTCAACAGGTAAATTTTAGAAGATAATGAACTCGGCCGATAGCCGAATGGTCAGTGAGCCCGCCTCTCGTACGCGAGGCACAGGTTTGAATCCTGCAGAGGACATGTACCAATGAGGTCCGGTCTGGGCATATTTATAAATTTTAATCGGACATCGTTTATAAAATTGAAGAGCCTTCTTGAACCTATTTTGTTTCTCAACCGACTTCAAAAATTTGGGAGGATTTTTATGTATGTTATTTATTATGAACCGATTTTGACGATTCTTTTTCTGTTTGGCAGATCATACTTCAGAGGTCCCATTTAAATTGTATAGAAATCGGTCAAGGAGTTTTTAAAAAATCATCATATTAAGTCAAAAAAAATTATACATTGATGATATTTTAGTGCTATGAAAATGAAAATGTATTTATTGTTTAGTATAAAAATTACAATTAAAAAAGTCAATAGTCTAATAACAAGGCACTCTAAACAGAAACTACTATTATTACTACTATTTGTTGAAGTCGGTTTTTTACTCTATAGAGTTGTTTGTCACAAGATAATGATAGGCAGTGGGCACTGACCGACCAGCGCTGAAGTCTTGGGCCAGTGGAACATGACGTAGCGCAACCCCGTGAAGTGAGCTTCGATGTGAAGCTCGCACGAGTAGACCTGCGCGAACCGCGACTGCAGTTCCACGTACGCGTCCGTCACCGGCACGTTCTGCGCACAATACGGTAGATGAATAAAATATCTAACAGCAGTGATAGCCCGGACGGTTAAAGAGCCGGTCGAAAATCAGTGAGGCTCGGGTTCGAATCCTGACAGGTACCAATGAGTTTTTCAAAAACTTACGTACATATTTATCACTAGCTCGACGGGGAAGGAAAACATCGTGAGGAAACCCGCAGGTCTCAGAATTAATTCTGAGACATGTGTAAATAGGCCCGGTCCGGCGATGGGCTCACCACCTATCACGTTTAGGGGTCCAATGTATCTCGTGAAATGTGGGTATATCCAGTAATGGAATACCTCTGCCTACCCCCTCGGGGATGAAAGGCGTGAGATTATTTTAATAAAATATCTATTTCATCTCTCCTTTCGGAAAGCGGAAACTTTCGGCCGAAATTGCCGCTTTCCGCCTCCGTAGAGCCAAAAAAAAGTAAACACAACTCGGAAAGTAAATAAGAAAGCCTCAGATCACATGTTTTTCAGACAATTACATGTGATCTGAGATTTTCCTTATTTTAATTCCCTAGGTACAAGAAGTGACTTCGAAACCTCCCACTCCTGAACTTTGATGCGATATACCTATCTACGTAATTTTTATTTAAAAAATACGTGTTCAATATTTTTTGATAATCTAACGGACGGAAATAGTATCGTTGTTTTTCGTGCCCAGGCAGTTGATTAACCGAAACGAGTGATCGGACCTCTCACAAGTGAATTGAGGACTAATTGACAGACTGTGATTTATTTATTTTGAGTTATTCGTTTTATTAAGGTCTGTATTACAGAAGGATCTTCAAGCAACGAAACTCCGTTTGAGTGTAAGAAAAAGATGCCGCTATATTATTTTAAGCGCTATATTATTATTATTATTATTATTATATGAGTAGCATATAGCCGTCTCCTCATTTTGGTCAAGCAGAGTCATGCTTGAGGATCGTTACGTAATACTGCCCTAAATGTGTGCATAATAAAGTACTTACAACTAAATCAGTGTGTAACCCTGCTTTGTTTATTTATATTACATCTACCAAGAAAACAAACCGGCCAAGTGCTAGTCGGACTCGCGCACCGAGGGTTCCGTACAACCTTGCAAATTTATGGTTTTCGTAATTTTTCCTTTATCTATGCTATAAGACGTTGCTTCGTACCAAATTTCAAGATTCTGAGTTCACGGGAAGCACCCTGTAGGTTTTCATTCCCTTGCAAGTGTCGAAAATTTGCGGCATAAACGGCTGTATCTTTTGATTGCGTTGGCTTAGAAGTTTGATTTTTTCACAGCTTCAAGGGACAGTAGACCTGAGTAATTGATATAAATTTCAGCTTCATATCTCCACGCGTTCCTGAGAAAAAGGGTCTTGACAGACGGACGGACGGACGGACAGACGGACAACAAAGTGATCCTATAAGGGTTCCGTTTTTTCCTTTTGAGGTACGGAACCCTAAAAATAAAAATAAATAATCTCACGCCTTTTATCCCCGAGGGGGTAGGCAGAGGAATTCCATTACTGGATATACCCACATTTCACGAGATATATTGGACCCCTAAACGTGATAGGTGGTGAGCCCATCGCCAGACCGGGTCTATTTACACATGTCTCAGAATTAATTCTGAGACCTGCGGGTTTCCTCACCCTCTACCAAGAAAATGTACACATGGTGAACTTAATTCTTAAGGCTATTACTACACATCATCATCATTATCAGCCGGAAGACGTCTACTGTTGAACAAAGGCCTCCCCCATAGAACGCCACAATGAACAAAACATACTGGTTAGTAACAAGTGTCAAACCTGGTTGTCCTCGAAGTCGCTGAAGAGCTCCACCTGCAACTGCTGCCTCTCCTCGTTGAAGCCAGCCAAGAGCAGCGGCGCCAGGATGATGGTGCGAAGTAGCTGGTGGAGTCTCGACCTGGGCATTGAATTGCTGTACAGATGTGAGGGATGTCCCGGTTTCACCCCCCTAAGTCCCGTTCCCGTGGGAAAATTATAGCCCATATTATTCCCAGAAAAGTAAGCTTTTCATTAATGAAACAAATTAAAAAACGGTCCAGTACCTTTTGAGTTTATTCATTGCAAAAAAAAAAACATTTCCACTTAATAACAAAAGGGAAGGGAAGCATATAACATAACTTATACCTAACAGTAGACTAAACTGGTTGTTGCATAAGCGAATAAAATTTCCAGTAGACAGCAAAACACTTATTCATCAGGTAAAACAAATTGTATTTAAATAATATAAAAGGTAATCGATATTATAATAAACAATTTGAAATTTAGCTCGATTTTAGATATAAATTTGAGCAGTTTCAAACGGAAAACTTCTAAATCGTTGAAACTGAAACTTGTCGTTTTGATGTTAAATAACATCCAAATTCAGATTGCGAATATTCTTTCTAACATATAGGGCTTTCAAACAACATCTACTGTAGATTTGCCAAGTTAGGAGCTAAGTAGGTACCTACTTAGTTGGGTCATTGACCGGCGAGTCATTTCATGTTTTTTTGTCTGAAAGAATGTCAAGTAGTTTTTGAATTTATTCGTACCATACATGCAAAAATACAAATGTTTCCTCTTTATAATATTAGTCTATACTAATGTATTACGTAGATGGGGGTGCCCAACAATCTCAAAAAACACCCATATCGGTCATAACTTTTAGGACAAAACACAAAAATACGAGGCAAACGTCCCATAGCAAAAAACTGCATTGCGACGTCACGCAGTGAATTAGACTTTGTAATTCTATCGAAGCGCGAATCACATTGGCAGTTTCTGCAATGCATCTGGCAACTTAACGGATTTTAGTGTTGCGACTTGCGAAAATTCGTGGGTATAATGTCGGCCCTTAGAAAAGTCGGAAAAGCCAGTCAAGCTTGAAAATTTTGATTTATCTATTAGTAGGTTTGTAGCACAAAATAAAGAGATAACTTATGCAGCAAGATCCACTACATAGGTCTTTTGCCTTACCAAAACTTTAAACAAAGTTTAATTACCTGTGTCTCAGCATGGCAGATCTGCAGGATGACGACACAAGAACCCCACCCTTCGCTCTCATTTGAGCGCATACCATGAACATGCCTGCAAATATATTTTTTATTCATAATTTTAAATATACTTAAAGATCAACAAAAAAAATTTATAGACATTCTCTACTAAATGGTCACCATAAAATACAATACAATCTTTATTGTACACCAAAAACAACACAATATGGATACAAACATTAACTAAAGTACAATGGGCGGTCTTATCGCTTTTATCGATCTCTTCCAGACAAAATTAGGATGGATAAAACTGATTCACCATTTTAGGAACAAAATGTAAAATCAAATATTTCCTTATAGCCAAAATCTGGATAATAACAAAATATTTCCAGGAATGGAATACTTCTGTCACTTCCCTCAGAGATAAACCGTGAACATATTTATTTATATCATATCTATGAATTTAGTTGGTGAGCCATTTTAAATAGATTTATGAATATTTACCGAGTTCCTTGTTGACTGGAGACTCTGGCATGTCCAGGATTAGTCGCACGCGATACGGTTGTGCAGACATCAGCATGTGACTTCGCTTGGTCAGCTGCACATGCGCTGATGGAAATGAACACACTCCCATGTTCTCATCACAGGACCTTTAATTCAATGAAAGAGCTCTTCAGATTGCTTAATGAAATGTGTTGTTGTGTAGTGGAAACTACTACTAATGGTAGAAACAGTTTTCACTAGTAACATGTGTGTAAAGTATACTACTGTGGGTGATCTGTTACAATAGATAATTCTATTGTTTTCCGATTACCCAGCTTCATCTGCTATCTATACTAATTATTATAAAGCTGAAGAGTTTGTTTGTTTGTTTGTTTGAACGCGCTAATCTCCGAAACTACTGGTTCGAATTGAATAATTCTTTTTGTGTTGGATAGTCCAGTTATCGAGGAAGGCTATAGGCTATATAACATCACGCTACGACCAATAGGAGCAAAGATATAGTGGTAAATGTGTAAAAACGGGAGAAAATATTTCATCTTACGGGAACTACGCGGGTGAAACCGCGCAGAACCGCTAGTTAAGTATAAGTCATACTATATGCTTCCCTTAATCTTTAAATAATATTATCAAATTAATAAACTAATTTACTGGTTGGGCTGCACCGTTCATAAAAAAAACCGGCCAAGTGCGAGTCGGACTCGCGCACCGAGGGTTCCGTACAACCTTGCAAATTTATGGTTTTCGTAATTTTTCCTTTATCTATGCTATAAGACGTTGCTTCGTACCAAATTTCAAGATTCTGAGTTCACGGGAAGCACCCTGTAGGTTTTGATTCCCTTGCAAGTGTCGAAAATTTGCGGCATAAACGGCTGTATCTTTTGATTGCGTTGGCTTAGAAGTTTGATTTTTTCACAGCTTCAAGGGACAGTAGACCTGAGTAATTGATATAAATTTCAGCTTCATACCTCCACGCGTTCCTGAGAAAAAGGGTCTTGACAGACGGACGGACGGACGGACAGACGGACAACAAAGTGATCCTATAAGGGTTCCGTTTTTTCCTTTTGAGGTACGGAACCCTAAAAAGAAATTAATAAGTTTTGTATGAAATTGATATTAGAATGCCCAATGATAATTGGTATAACATTATAAACAATTTCATCATCATCATCAGCCTAAATTTGTCCACTGCTGGACACAGGCCTCCCATAATGATTACATATATAAATAAAGAAATAACTTCGAATTGTTTTTTTATTGCTTTTTGAAAAATAAAACTTAACAGTGACCCTATATCGATCTTTTTTATATGCACATCACTAGCCATATCGATATCGATTACAATTGAAAGGGGTACTTTCACAACACTATGCGACACTAGCGCTCGGTGAACTTCTAGGAACTATTGCTTAAACGGAAGAGTGTCCTATCTGTCTCCGACTAGTTAAAGATATCTGTGCAAAATGGTGGTTTTGTTGCGAAACTAAACGCTGCGTGTATAATTGTTTAGGTTATGGTTATTTTTTTTATGACCACCCAAATCAAACCCGCCCCAGAAACTAGTAGAATGTTTAGGTTATGGTTATTTTTTTTATGACCACCCAAATCAAACCCCCCCAGAAAGTAGTGGAATGTTTAGGTTAAGGTTATTTTTTTTATGACCACCCAAATCAAACCCGCCCCAGAAACTAGTGGAATGTTTAGGTTAAGGTTATTTTTTTTATGACCACCCAAATCAAACCCGCCCCAGAAAGTAGTGGAATGTTTAGGTTAAGGTGGTTTTTTTTATGACCATCCAAATCAAACCCGCCCCAGAAACTAGTGGAATGTTTAGGTGAAGGTTATATTTTTTTATGACCACCCAAATCAAAGCCGCCCCAGAAACTAGTGGAATGTTTTTGGCGACCTTTTCTAATAAGCTGAGCGACAAGCGGAAGCGATTTTTCACCCCGCTTCATGTAAATTTTGAAAAATTCATTAAAAAAAACTATGCGTTTCCTCACTTAATCAATCCCCCCCACCCCTAAATTCCACGTCACATGTTGTACAGTTCTTCCAATGCAGCATTTCAATAACATTAATTTCATAAATTAAATAAGTAACTTACTTGAACTGCAGATGAACTGGACGCACATGAGTTACGTTCGGCATGTATGTGTAATAGAAAACCACATACATAAACACAGAAATCCACAGAATAGCCGTCACAAACACACTGAGAATCGCTGCTCTATACAGAAACTCTTTTACACTATTTATTCCCTGATCAGTCCGCTTTTTATAATCTAAATACTGCTTACTGGCGAATGCTTCAACTGGTATACGCACATATTGTCTAAACAAGTTAAGTGGACTTAAATAAACTAACAGTGCCATGGTACCAACTTTTTTGACCCGATGATTAGTTTTTACGAGCTTCTTATCTCCAAAAGTGCCAAAGAACCGGATCTAGGACAGTGTGCGGGTAGATAAAACATGAAAACAAAGATATGTTGTGGTCCTGCGTCGATGATAAGCTTAAGCGGCGCGGTGCAAGGCAGAGATAATTTTTTTATAATAAGTTATAAGGTCTCTGTTGGCTTATAACACTGATAAATACGTTACAAAAATATAAAACATAAATAGAATGTTCAGTTCATAGTACTCTTTGGTTCAGTTTCGATCAAAGTGATAATGTCAAAATTGACAAATATGTGTCTCGATCCATTTCTCAAAATAATACAAATCTCATTAACTACATATATTTTTATGAGTTAAATTATTATAACGGGATTTGTAGTTGAATTACAATAACAAAATGTTTTTTAAAGTAAAGTAAACAATTTGCAAACCAACATTTCACTTAAAATAAAAGTAGAATGTATATTTTTTAATAGTCGTAGATGTAGTCAAACGGATGGAACATGGAACGGAACGTATTTATCATAGGGATGGGCAAATAATAAAAATATATGGCGATAATTATTATCTTAGTAGAGCTATCGATATAATATCACAGTATAATATAAAGACAAAAAAAAATGGTGTCAATATTGTACATTTACATACATTTCTTAGAACAAATAAAAGTCATCTATCTGGCTGAAAGAACTAGTTTTTCTTTTTCAAAAAAATCCTCATTACATTTTTTTTTAAATACCGATATTTTGATATATCGATAGACGATACTTTAATTTGAAAGTATTTCTAACTTGTCTGTCATGTCATGTCAAGTATGTCATCAAATTAGGGGTGTCCACTTAGAAAATACATCGATGTTTTTTTTCGATGCAATACATCGAGACTGTGCATCGATGTTTTCCGATACATCGGATAGAAACATCGATGTTTTCCGATACATCGGATCAGTGGTCTCGAACCTAACGATTTTTCGGTATTTCTACCGAAATGGGCTCTGTCCTACCGAAATACCGAAACGCAACGATTTTTCTACGATTTCAGAGAATACATGGAAATTATTCCGATTTTTCTACCGATTTGACACTTTTGTGATGGTAACTCTATTTATTTATGTTACACATGAATGTTTCATGTTTTACGGAATACTCTAGACTCCTAAAACTCGTTTTTTTTTATTGTAGCCTAAAACTGGATGTTTTATGGTGTTTCCCGCTCGGGAATTCACTTGTCTATATAAACAGAAATTCTGGTAAGTAATTTTGTTTCATAATTGAATACCTAAAATAGGTAAATACATAAAAAAATTATGAAACTTTAATTATTTTTTATAAACGAAGAGAAAGTGTCCTCAAGTTTAAAGTTGCGAACGAAGTGCTACTTAGTTAAAATGTCTTCTGACGAGGAACCAAGTAAGTACAAGAGCGAGTGCTTAGAAATTAATGCAATGATGACCAAAGAATATTGGTATGATCCTAAATATTGTAAAAAATAATTGTACCTATCTAAGTGTGTTTTTATGTACCTATCTAAACTACTCCTTAGGTTTATTTTTGATAAATAAACGAATTGGATTGAATATTGAATTTTTTGGTCGTATACCGATTTTTGGTACAAATATACCGATTTTAGTGGGCAGCTCTACCGATTTCGTTAAATGACGTTCGAGACCACTGCATCGGATAGAAACATCGATGTTTTTTTTTAAAATCGAGTATTTTTACCTGTTACTAACAAAAAAAAATACTTTTCATGCAAACCCGCGTTGATTCAGTTGTTGTTAATTAATAATGTTGTTAATTAAATGCATTGGGAATATTTTCATAAAAAACTGTTTGAAGCTCAAGCGTCATGTCAGTTAGTATGAAGGCGAGCTGTCATTCGGTCAAAATTGTACTAGACTTATTCCACTTGGAATAACTTTTCGGCTTCAAATTTTCCTCGCCTTGTCCCCTCTATGCCCTATTATATTTTTATCTCTTTGATTCCACGCATTTTATCGAATTTCCCTTATTCGATGTTTTATGAAAATACATCGATACATCGAGTAAATCAATACCTTTTCAAAACATCGGATTGATTCGATGTATCGTATTGTAAACATCGAATGAATTCGATGCATCGATGTATATCGAATATCCCTACATCAAATTCAATCCAACACACACAAGCAAAAATTTTGGATGCAGTCGGATGAGGTTATTGAAAGTGTACATTTAAAAGTAATTTATGTAAATCCTAGGTGAATAAAAACTATGAAAATTTTGTCACAAAAGTATGCTGTATCCTACATCCACTTACATCGCAGATTCAAGTCGAGTACAACTCATATAATTCTGAAAGATGTCCTGCCTGCCCCTGCATATAAACCAGAAATTGTAGAAAAAAACAAATACGAGCAATGGATGAGAAAAAGACTATTCAAGGCAGACGATACCAGCGAAAAACCTATTTTCAGCATGATATTACCGCCTCCTAATGTTACCGGGAAACTGCACTTAGGTTAGAATTTTTGTTCATAATTATTTTTCTATAGATTTACGTTGTATTTCGTTTCTCTAAAAATAGACCAGATATGTTTTCAATCGGGGAAAGGATATTTTTTTAAATCTATATATATAAAAATCAATGCCACTTTTCGTTGTTATTTTATGACTCAAGAACGGGCTCACCTATCCAAATCAAATTTTTGGGCTTTATTCGGACTATTTAGCAGATGGTTTATGTGAAGTTTGCTTAAAATCTGTCAAGTGGTTCTTCATTTATATGTTGTGAAGCACGTACTGGGCCGCTAGTTATTTATAAATACATTGTATCCAAAACTGGGAAGATGATGATAACATTTTAAAAAATTTAATGATTATAATATTACTTTATTTAGGCAACTTGGACTTATTATAGCCTAAGTTAGGTAACATAAAAAAATCACATACATGAACTACCAATGAAAACTAACACCACAAATTATTTTTTAACAGTAATAAGTTTTATTTGGATCAGTGATTTTGATTAGTAGTCCACTCAATAAATGGTTGTAGAGTGCGTCAACTGGGACTTAAAGAAAATTATCCTACATTGAAAAATGTCATAAAAACAAAAAAAGTTTGATAATCTCAATACAAAAATCTAATTTTATTCAGTTACAGTTATATTTTTTCCAGCTATACAATGACATAGATTTGTAATACTTGTTTCAGGTCATGCCTTGGCTTGCACCATTCAAGATGTAATAGTTCGTAAGAAAAGTGCTATGGGCTACAATGTACTGTGGGTCCCCGGCAAAGACCATGCAGGAATTGCCACTCAGGTATTTTTTCTTAAATATTATTAACCTGCTATTCCGCGCGATTACACCCGCGTAAGTGCCCTTCCCATGGGAAAATTTTAGCCCATTTTACTCCCAGAAAAATAAGCTTTCCATCAGTAAAATATTTTTTTTTAAATAAAAAAAGGGGACATACAGATGAGTCACCTGATGTTAAGTGACTACCGTCGCCCATGGACACCTGCAACTCAGGAGTCACTAGTTGCTGGCCTTTGAGGTGGGAGTACGCTATCTTGAAGGTTTGAAAGTCGTATCAGTCCGGAAATACCGCCGGCGACAATTTGTTCCACAGATCAGTGGGTCTAAAATGGCCACTTTGAGCAATTCCTCCTTTTATTTCGTAAAATGGTCCCTCATTTTAGTGATTCACTGACAATTCAATTCATTAGCAGATTCGTATTTGGTGAAAATTTCGAAAATGAATCGAAATATGATCCTATTATGATTCACCCGAAACGGCCTTTTTAGACCCCCAGTTGTGCAAGGCAAAAAGTTTCATGCGAATCTCACAGTGTTTCCACTTACTAATATTAGTGTAGATTTAAGCTGGGATAGCTCTGTTTTTAGTGAGGTCCAAAAAATCTAAGTAGGTGAAAAGCAGGTATTTCCAGAAATAGAATATGTCTGCCAACCTCCTCGGGGAAAAGGCGTGATCGTATTTATTTTCATTATTTATGCGTGAATAATTTTGCGGTGCATACATGACAAGCACTGTCACCAAACATTGAAGTATTTAAAAAATTGCTTCAATTTAATATAAAATTAAAACAAGACCACTGCACTCCACGCTTTTTCTATCTGTCTTGCGTATCAGTGGTTTTTAATGTGCTTTTACAGGGGGTAGTAGAAAAATATCTGAAAAACACAAAAGGTGTCGACCGCCGCGACATTGGCGTAGAAGCATTTACCGAGGAAGTTTGGAAATGGACAGAGACACACGGAAGCGCTATTATGAAGCAACTTGGTACCCTCGGCTGTGCCTTAGATTGGACCCGCGAAAACTTCACTATGAACTCAAAACATACAACCGCAGTGAATGAAGCTTTCATAAAACTATATCAAAAAGGCTACATATATAGGAAAAAAGCTCTAGTTAACTGGTGTAATGTTTTAAAATCTACTGTGTCAGATATAGAAGTGGAAAACATGAAATTAAGTGGCCCAACACATCTGATTTTGAAGGGTTGTGATTATCCTATAACTTTTGGTCTGCTCTATAGTTTTGCTTATAAAATATTTGGAACAAATGAGGAGATTGTAGTGTCTACCACCATGCCAGAGACAATGTTGGGAGATACGGCTATTGCTGTGCATCCTGATGATGAAAGGTAATGAAAATAAAACATAACATTATTCATTATATGCCAAGCTTACTTCCATTAGCCAAGCTTACTAGCATTAGATCGCTTGGACCAATATTCAGTGATCTCTATTCTTCCTAATATAGATTAGATCATTCTGCATTTATACTTATCTGACTGTGACCCCGATATACATGATTTTTATATATATGATATTTATTTTTACAAATTGTTAATGATAATTATTTACAGGTACAAGCATCTTATGAGCAAACGAGTGTTCCATCCATTCACAAAACAAACAATTCCTATAATATTCGACAAATTTGTGGACCGCAGTTTTGGTTCTGGTGCTGTGAAAATTACACCGGCCCATAGCAAGATCGACCACGATGTCGCCAAAGAACATAGACTTCCCCTAATACAAGTTATAACCGAAGATGGTCAAATGCAAAATTCTGGAGAGTTTGACGGACTGAATAAATACGAATGCCGAAAAATCATTATCGACAAACTCGCCCAATTAGATCTTTTGAAAACAGTTACTCCCCACGAGATGGTACTGCCAATATGCAGTCGAACAGGTAATGTTATTGATTACCTGCCCAAAGAACAGTGGTTTTTGTCAACAGCTAAATTAAATAAGGACGCAATGGAAATGGTTCAAACCGGTAAATTGAAGATAGAACCAGAGAAGTTTATCCACAATTGGATGAGTTGGACAAATGATAATAGAGACTGGTGTATATCGAGGCAGCTCTGGTGGGGCCACCGAATTCCTGCTTACAAGTTCAAGGGAGATGCTGGTGAAACATGGACAGCGGCCAAAGACGAAGACACAGCTAGAGAAAATGCTGCAGAATACTTAAAGACTTCGAAAGATAATATCACAGTCGAAAGAGATACGGATGTTTTAGACACTTGGTTTTCATCCGGAATCTACCCGTTCGCAGCATTAGGGTGGCCAGATGAAGGTTCCAGTGATTTCCAAAAATTCTACCCTCTGAGTCTAATGGCAACTGGGCACGACATTCTAGGTTTCTGGGTCCATAGAATGGTTATCCTGAGTTTAGAATTAACGGGTAAACTACCTTTCCACGATGTTTTGCTGCACGGAATCATTTGCGATAATAAAGGTGCAAAAATGTCTAAAAGCAAAGGAAACGTCATAGACCCACTTGACGTAGTCAACGGCATTTCTATCGAAGGTCTAAAAGATAAAACAGTCGAAATGCACCAAATTGGGATACTCAGCAAAGAAGAAATGGACAAGGCTTTGGATTACCACAAGCGTAATTATTCCAATAGCAATGGGATCCCTGAATGTGGGGTGGACGCGCTGCGGTTCACCCTCTTGTCTCACGACGTAAAATCACATTTCGTTAACTTCGACATTGCTATGTGCTTCGCAAATAAACTCTTCTGCAACAAAATATGGCAGAGCATTAATTACGCTAATCGTTCCTTTGGTAAACTACAGCATTGTGAAAGTGAAATAGGGAGAGAAGATTTGACGGACTTCGATTTGTGGATTCTGAGTCGTCTTGCGGAAATGGTGAATGTGGTTAACAAAGCAACTGATACATACGATTTTCATTTAGCAACCAAGGCTTTGAGGACCCTTATTTATAACGAATTCTGTGATGTGTATTTAGAAGCGACGAAACCTGGTTTTAATGACGAAAACCTAAAAACTGGTTATGCTCACGCCCACACACTGTCGGCGGTTCTAAACACAGCTCTGAGATGCCTTAACCCATTCATGGTTTATTTAACCGACGAATTAATACCAAAGATACCCGAATTAAAACACAACATAATCTGTAATTATAATGATTCCGAAAACTGTTACGATTTTCCGCAGTATGATAAATTTGAAGTTTGGAAAAATGAACTTCTCGAACTGAAAATAGAAAATCTTTTAAAAGTTGCATCTTTAGTAAGAGAATTAAAGGGATTGTACGGTATTTCGAATAAAGTAAGACCGACTTTCTGCATTGTCTCCGACAATGACGATTTAAAAAAATATTTAATAAATAATAAACAGATTATATTAAATTTCACCCGGTGTAGTGATATGGAATTTAATATAAACTCGGACAAAAATTACGGTAGAGGGTACTTGGACAAAAACTCCGAAGTTGCCCTTGAAATTGTATCTGACGACATTGAACACACAATATCACAGGCAATGCAGCGATTGGAGAAAAAAATTAAGAAAATAAAAGATATTTTAACCAAATTGGAATGTAAACATTCAAATGATCGATATTTGAATTCCGAACCGCAATGGTCACAGGCACAAGACAAGCAAAAGTTTGAGGCGAAGAAAGAAGAATTGAAAGATTTACAAAGACTAAAAGATAATTTTATGTTATCAAGTAGTACTGCTCAAGCAGAAAAATAAATCGACAGTTAAAACAAACGATAAATTTATTTTAAAACTATTAATTGACCAACAACATTGGTAGCCCCCTGAACAAAAAATTACATATAAGTTCCAAAAAAAATGCCACTAGAATATAAAATACAACTTTCACTTAAACATTGAGATGATATCAAAGATTTTATTGGAATTAACTAACAGTCGAAAGATACAATAACATAAATTGTGTCGTTATTTTGTTAACTAAATCTAAATAATAGATGTTACTAAGACAAATACTTTAGGCACATTGCATCATATTTTGTCAATTGGTCAAGTTCATTTCAAATAAAGTTACTGCTGAATGCCTGTAGGATTTAGTCAGATTGAAATTTCAGGTGTCGTTCCAAATAAAAAGACATACTAGGAAAATTAACGGATATGTTTAGTTAAATCGTATTTAAATTTGTCGAGTATTCAGCCGTAACACTAAAGCCGTATACAGAAAGGAAGCTGAAAACTTATCAGCGCTGACCGGCGCCTGTCGGCACTTATCGGCGCTGGTAACCGGCGCAGGCATTTATATGAACAAGCGCCGATAAGTGCCGACAGGCGCCGGTCAGCGCTGGTGCCGCCCGCCAATCATCGTACGACATTTTGCTCGCTCTGCTTCAATTTGCTTGCTTTATGTAGAATGGACCAGCGCCGATAAGCGCCGATCGGCATAGATGGCAATACCGGATGCCGATAGTGACGGACTATGTTTAGGTGCTTTCTGTTTTTTTATGTGATAACGTCTTATAAATCGACGAACGCCGGCTGCAAGCACGAAAAAGTGCTATGTTCCTCCTGAGCCGAGCGCGCAAGCGATAGAGGCACAATCGGTCTAAGCAATCGGCTTGTGACGCAATCTATCTCTCTTCCACTCCAGTATGCAATTTTTCATCAATGGACTCGATTCTGGCTGACCAGCTAAAATGCCTAAAATTCCTAATTTTAAGTTAGCTCTATTTTTTTCTACCGCTTTGGAAAGGAAAGGGACAGTAATAAGCGCCATATTTATTTATAATGTCACAAATGTCAATATAACAAAATTGAACCTTATGAACGAATTCACATCTTATTCAAATACACGAGTTTAACAATTTTAGCGACGATGTAACAAGGTCATGAATAAAAGTGACAGATAAGCACGTTCATAAGGTTCAAATTAGTTTGTTTTTACATGTTTGACATTACTCTTCAATATATGGTTTGTTTCTGTCCCTTTTCTTCAGTATTCTATGGAGAAGGATAGGCTAACTTAAAATTAGGAATTTTAGCTGGTCAGCAGAATCGAGTCCAATGTTTTCTTATGACGTTATCACGTAAAATTATCACCCGTAAACAGACTTTACAGACAACCAATTATTTATATTGACAAAGAATCAGTTCGCTGAATATCAGCAGTAAATGGTAATAGTTAATAAAATAACACGGCTAGCATAGTATGCTTGTTTTGGCTCATCCATTAAAATAAACAAATATCTGTCTTCGTCTGCGAATTGAGATAACCTACTTCAAAGATTTTACCAACACAACACTAATAATAACAGTACAAACTTACACAATATAACTCAATCTTATAAGTATAACACTACTATAATATAAACAACTACATGTACTTACTTAAAATGATACGAATCTTATTCCGATCATAATACATAGACAAACACACTCTCAAACCAGATAAATTATAGTACATTTCAGCACTATAGCATAATGTTTCTTTCAAAATTTTTATGTACAGTCAAGAGCACATGAAGCTTTAACTTGTAGTGCGAGTCTGACCTCTAAAGCAATTGTAATAAGAACGTTACAAAGTCCAATGTGTCGAGTTCTGTACGCTATTGATTGTACTATATTTAGTACCGATAACTGACTTAACATAGGAAGAGCTCTGAGAGTTGGGATTGTATACCTTTTGTAAGAAAATCATTACTGTGTGTCGTGTTCTAACACTGGCAAATGTATAAAACAGCTATACCACGTTGCTTTAGTGTAGGCAGTTCGAGCATGCCGTCATTGATGTTGTACATTTTTTAAGGGAATCGTATTTTTTTATTTGTACCATTTTGCAACAGACTTAACATTAAGCAGCCGTACTATGAGATGGATGAGAACGACACTCTGCCACATCAAGTCAAATGGCGGTTATATTAGTATTAATCACACACGCAGTTTACAACTGATAAACTCTCAAGCTTTCTCCTTACAAGATATATTTTGTCCAATTATGTTTTTAAATGATTAACATTTAGTGCTGAGGTTACTTCTGGTACCTAGTTTATTCTATGATCTGATTACTCTTGTTGCTCAAGAAATGTCTATGGGGGTTGTTGTTTGATTCGATGGTATGCTAAACAAAACTTTTTGTTTTATGGTATACATTTGACGTTTAGATGTGATATTATTTCGTTCTCACTCATCTCCTGCTACTGCTGATGATGTGCTATAGAATTGATACTATCAATACTATCATACATTAAAATTGTAATATATTGCAACTAGAGTAAGAGATCCAAATACCAGAAAAAATATACCTACCAATATTTCATCAAATCTTCTAATTCAACAAAACAATATCCTTCGTACAGTCACAGTACAGAGCAAGTCAAGCTTTACTTACACTACCAGTTTGGAATGGAAGCTTTTAGAATGTCAAGATAGTATCAATTCTACACAAGGGTAAAATCAAATTATTCTATTATGGATGCATTATCATTATTAGCAATAGTAGACTCGCATACCACTTGTATGTAGTCTAAAAAGTCGTACTGGCTAAATGGAAAATTGCTTTAACGGGTCAACATAGCATAGCAGAATTTGACACCAACAAACAGCATATTTCTTTACCTAATGATTTTAACGCATAGTAGCGGAATATAGTAGAGTACTCCATCTCACCTCAGTAGGTTTTAGAAAAAACAAATTACCATCTGGTACTAAAGAGGGTTTGGGGGGGAGGAATACACAAGTCACACAATACTCAAAGGTTATAAGCAAGTAGGTAGTCTGTAGTGTAGAGAAATTATAGAGACTAGTTGTAGGGTTGACATCTACGAATAAGGAATAAGTCCTTATTCGTAGGTTGACATCATGATTTATTTAGGAGATTTTTAAGGCCAGAATACATGAAAAGCAGCGCAGCACATGAAACATTGCATGCAGCGTCTTCAATGCGTTGTGACGACTATCTGTGCTTTGTCCGACTCAGCTATAACATAGTTGAACACGTAACACCGACCGAACGCGTTTCTAAAGTGACGTGTCCAACCGAACTAGTTCGTGTTAAACTATCTCACAGCTGCGTTGACGCCGCTGCCCTACTCCGGTATGCCGACGTATAGCAGAATTTGTGTGTGATTTTGAGTCGAACACATACGAAATGCATGAACTTTCCAGGCCCTCCGAGAACTATGGTAGCTCGCAAGTTGAGTATACATATGACTAGTTCGTACCCAGTGTATTATAGTATGCTACTATGTTCATGCGTTTTTGTAAGTGTTCGCACGAACTCGAATTCGTACGAAATCACGTCCAAAGTGCGACCAAATGTTATGGAGCTTAAGCGCGGCGCTGCCCGGTTCAGTCTGGGGCAGGACATAGCAGCGCAGTAGCAGTGTCATTTTGTGGTTCATATAATTCCTAGTAGTACACGCTAATTCTAACCTGCTGTTGGAGTGTTCTGGCCTTTATACCTTGGTGTATGCTGTGAAATATACTGAAAAATGGGTACATGAAGTCCAGGGGGCCAATTCCACTAAATGTCAACGGTTATAATTGGATTTTGGCACTTTTCAGAGCAAATAACACCATCGACTGAACATTGACATGTAATTGTCATCCAACTAATAACCGTTGACATTTAGTGGAATTGCCCCCAAGGTAGTCCACCTTCAGGGACAAGGCCAGATGGTATATTTATAGATATTATAAATTCCGCCACTGTACAGCCATATAAATCATCTTGATTTATCATCTCACTGATTACATATCTTTTGGAACCTGTCTTTTAGTGTTCACCTACCTAGACTTGCACGCTTAAGCTATGACATCTTTGGTACTTTCCTTGAATTTATTTTAGAAATAATTTTCCTTTTTTCTGAATGTTGACAGATGTAGTTCTTTTTTGGCTCTGAAAGAAGTAATTCATAACTCATTATCACAATAACAATTATGTAGAAGAAAACGTAATCAATAATTGTATACTGTTTTTTTGTAAATACTTTTTGTTAATTTATTGTTTGTCAATGACAAATGATAACTTGTTAACAAACGTTGCAAGTAATAAAAACAGAATCATCATCATCATCATCAGCCGGAAGACGTGCACTGTTGAACAAAGGCCTCCCCCATAGAACGCCACAACGAACGGCAACTTGCATCCACTTGACGATGTCGTCGGTTCACCTGGTGGGAGGCCTACCAACGTTGCGTCTTCCGGTTCGTGGTCGCCACTCGAGAACCTTTCTTCCTCATCGGGCATCGGTATTTCGAGTAATAAAACAGAATATTATTCTATATTACATACAGCATTACCTGAGACTGCTTTACATTTTTGTCTCTTGTATTTTTTATCCTGTTCCAGACTTTTCTTATCAAGATCTGCCGTCTTCTGGTCTATAGGAGCTGGAATTAAATTAAAATATATCGAACCAAACAGCAAACAAAATCCTTAATTCTAGCTTAGGTATTTAAGAAAAGAAGTAGTCATAGGACAGTAGATACTAGTTAGAGATGTAACTAAGCATATCTAGTAAATATTATCTATGTTTCACACATATAGAGTAACAGATAAGTAACAGAATAATCGCAATTCCTGAAATTAGTTTGTTTAGTATCAACTAGAGATGCACCGAATGTAGGTTCTGCCGAATGTCGAATTCGGCCGAATGTTCGGTTTAAAAATCTGCTGAAGACGAACTTCTGAAGTTCGTCAAGGCTACGCGCTCTTATGATGGCGCTCTTACGACTTGTTACGAAGTGTTTTAATTACCGCTTCCCTTTTCTCTAGTAAACTACTGAACCGATTGTAATGGAATTGGGCAAGTAGGACTACTACTGCTAAATTGCTAATATCCTGAAAAAAAAACATAATTCCTAGGGGTTAGGTAGGAGTCATCGGGTAAATCGTAAAATCCACGCGGACGGAGTCGAGGGCATCAGCTAGTATCAATTTATTTTACTTGTAAAACTTGAGAAACTAAACTAAAGATAAAAAATGTCCTCCAGCGCACCAGGCTGAGGTAAGGCACCCAAGATGCTGGCAGCATTTCCCCTCTGGACAGTCAAGCTAATCATTATAATTATTATTGTTTATTAAATCACACATATAAATTAGTATAATTTAGGTTTTATTTTAAACTACCGAACATTCGGTATCTATCACCGAAGTTCGGTATTTTTTACCGAAATTCGGCCGAAGCCGAAATTCGGTAAAAAATACTGCCAAACTTCGGTTTTATCGAATGTGAAACGAATTTCGGTGCATCTATAGTATCAACTACTTAATTGATTTCAGAAATTTTCAATATATATTACATTTTTCCGAAACATGAATTAGCATCGTGCTACTATTGCTCTTTAATTAAGAAAATTAGTTAGACACAACTAAAGTACGAAGGCATCATATTTTTTTATATTAATTAATAGGTATACTAATTGGAGTGTATGAGGAATTGCACTTATTCTGTTACGCTTTGTATTTTTTCAGACCTCTAAACATGACAGGTGACCCTCACCTCAAGACCTCTCCTAACAATGTTATCCTTCACTCAAGGCGGTGATAAATATGTAAAAAATGTATTTTAAAAACTCATTGGTACATGGGTGAGGCCGCGAATTTTGCCATAAATGACGCAGCAGTGACGCATAAGATTGCGTGACGGTGACGTAAAAGTAGTATCGCAAAATAGTCGTGCAAAACTATAAAGGTTGGAGTATACCGAGCCACAAAAACTAGGTACTTGAAGTTGTGTGTATAGGGTGAAAAATTAAATAAAATTCCTACCCCTACCCTACCCCTACCCCTACACTACCCCTACCCCTACACTACCCCTACCCTACCACAACGCACGTCAAGAAAAAAAAATAAAAAAATTGCCTATGTTTTATTCTGATGTATGAGCTATATTATTGTAAAGTTTCATTAAAATCCATTCAGTAGTTTTTGCGTGAAAGAGTAACTAACATCCATACATCCTTCCACACATCCACACCTACTCACAAACTTTCGCGTTTTTAATATTAGTAGGATTACAGTAGTTAGGTATACTTCCAAGAGAATCTAAAAATAAAACGCAAAATGTTTTTGAAACTAGTGTACCACGACCTTATTTTGGTAGCGCAGTAGTAGTGATGCAATATTTTCGCAACTGGTCGCTCAATAGTGACGAAAAAGTAGCGCAAAAGTAAAAACGCGCAAAAGTAAACAAGCGTTACTCCACAATTTATGAATATTTTCTATTAAAATAAGCACTATAACATCCCCTGCGTTTGTAAGAATCAAGCGCAGTTAAAATCTTTGCAAAAATCTCAAGTTTGCCTTTAAAATTGCGAAAAAACTTGCTCACGTAAACAGTGACCACTGCACTTCACCACAAGTTTGACACAATATCTTCTTCAATATGGCACCTGTCATGTTTGCTTTCATAGATAAGACGCATCGGTGTTGCCATTTCAAAAGAACATAAATCTACGAAATGTGACTGACAAACTGTAATTAAATATTGGTTGCGCAACAAAAGTCGCGCAATAGTATGATATCGCAATCAATTATACAAATTAGTAAAATGACAATATTAAATAGCTGTAGTTACAAGCATTTCTTATAATTTGCGTAGATTTATATGCTTTTATCGTAGGAATAATAATTGACCAACATTAGCAAAGTTCTTTTTTTTTATTATCCTCGAAAGTGCGAAGGGTACCAAAAAGCACGGCGGTTTTTCACATTTTTTCCCATTTTTTAATGAGATTCTTCAATTTATACGGTTGTGTACCACAATATTGCGACTTTGACAACTGGCCAAGCTAGATAAAGACCACATAGTTTTTAAAAAAAATCAAGGAAATCTCTATTTTATAACTTTCTATAAAAACAAGAAGGTTTATTTGAAGGTCATGAAAAGTGGAAAAATTCGCGGCCTCACCCACATGCCAGCTCCACAATATTGGTAATACCAAACGCCGTTGTCAAATTTACCATATTTCGGACCAATCAGTGTCGAAAAGTGATCCTTTGTATACAGACTAGGGTTAATTCCCGGGGATTCTCGGCTCGAGAAAAGTCGAGAAATCATGTACCTATATAGAAATTAAATCGCCGTTTGTTGTGGTGCGTGGCGACGCGGGCCAAAGCACAGCGGCACCCTTTGATCTCGCTGCAAGCGCTCTGCGGCGTCGTTTTTACACGTTCATTCGTGTTTCGACTCTAGCCAAGTATAGTTTACGTAGTGAGTGTTTCAGAGATTACGTGATAAATTGAAATACCCATATTTTTTACATGTTGTAATGTAATAAATGAAAAAAAAAAACACTTACTCAAGCTGCCCGTTTCGGAGTTTAACTTTTTCTGTTCCTCCTCATGCCATTTTACATGTTTAACTAAACAGAACAAGTATTTGAAGCTCTGTGAGCACTTGGCGCACGCATACATCATCTCTCTGACCTCAGACACAACTTTCTGGTCATCAGTTACAGTGTTAACATTGACATCGGCCTTTTCTGCTAGGTTGATCACCCCGCCAGGCAGGATTTCAAGGGTCGGCCAACTATTAGGCTTATTTGGTTTTGGTCCGACTGCTGTAACCATTTTTGGTATATCCTCAATTTCCTGCAATGTATAATAAAATAGCATTTAGTTGCCTATATCCTAAAATGTTGGTGCATCTCTGAAAATTAGGGGTTGTCATATATGGAACTTGAAGGTAGTTGCAACTACATAACCTATAACTGCCGGTAGAAGTGAAAAACCAGTTGGATACCTGTCAAGTGAGCTTACGCATGAGCTTGTGGAATCAATCGTATTTTGTGAGTATATAATAGTGGCGACGAGATATAAAGGTGTTAAAACACGTGAAAACATTAATGGTTGTGTGTTTTTATATAAAAATTGTGAAGTGTGCGATAATAAATACATAAGATGAGTATAAAGTTCGGTGAGTTTGATGTGGCACATGGCTGCTGGGAAAATTATATTTCTCGGTTTTATTACTGTTTAGAAGCTAATGAAATTAAGGAAGACAGCAAAAAGAAAGCACATCTACTAGCTGTTTGCGGGCCCCAGCTGTTTGATTTGATTGTTTCACTGGTGGCACCAAAATTTGTAAGTGAGGTTACTTTTTCTACTATTAAATCGATACTCGACAATCATTTCCACCCCACACCGAATGAAATAATTCAATCCTACAAATTCCATACGCGAAATCAAGAAGAGGGAGAAAGAATGCGGGATTTTATCGCAAATTTGAAGAAATTAAGTATTGGTTGCAATTTTTCTGATTTGAACCGCACAATAAGGGATCGATTAGTTTGTGGAATTAGGGACAAGGAAGTACAAAAGAAATTATTACAACAAACTAAATTAAATATGGATGAGGCGTGTACGATAGCTTTGTCTTATGAAACTGCAGGTATCAACTCAGATTTGATTGTAGTAGCAGGGCCTAGTACCACAAGTAATGATTTTGAAATACCAATGGAGGTCAACAAGATAATAAATAAAAAGGTAGACAAAAAATAGAGAGAACCAACTGTTTTCGTTGTGGAAAACAACACAAAGGGGAATGTAAATTCCGCTGGAGTAAATGTAATTTCTGTGGAAAAATAGGGCATATTGAAGCTGTTTGTTTAACTAAAAAGCAAAATACGAATGGTGTGAGTTCAAATTAAATGGGTTATATGAAACATGTATCAACAATGTAAGAGAAGATAGGGTAGATGCTTTTATGATAAAAATATTATTGAATAACAGGCAAATTAATATGGAAGTTGACTCTGGTTGTGCTTTTACGTTAATCAGTGAAAACACCGCGAGACTTCTGTGGAATGGAAAATTGCCTTGCTTGAATAAGTTAAATATTGCACTTAAGACATGGACAGACAATAAACTAGAATTACTCGGGCAGACTGTGGTACAGGTACAATACAAAGAAGTGGCAAAGGACTTAACTATTGTCATTGCTAAAGGAAATGGGCCTAGTTTAATAGGACGTAATTGGTTTGCAGATTTGAATATAAAAATTCATGGTATTTATAATATAAAAGTGGATACAGAAAATATTAATAAATTAATACAAAAATACAAGGGAGTTTTTGAAGAAGGATTGGGCAAGTAAACAGGACCCTTAGTGAACATTAAAACTAGGGAGGGAGCAACGCCAAAATTTCTTAAAAGTAGACCAGTGCCATTCGCTTTGAGAGATCGTGTTTTTAAAGAAATTGATAGGCTAGTTGACGATGATGTTTTGGAACCTATTCCACATGGAGAATGGGCAACACCTATAGTTCCTGTTTTGAAGCCAAATGGCAAAGTCCGATTATGTGGAGACTATAGGTCCACAGTAAACATGGCTACTGACACAGACACATATCCTTTACCTACATTAAATGAAGCATTTGTCCAGTTACAAGGCGGTCTAATTTTTACAAAAATTGATTTGGAACGTGCGTATACACAAGTAGTGGTAGATGAGCCCACATCCTACTTACTAGCAATAAACACACCAAAAGGGTTATATAAAATGAAACGACTTCCTTTTGGAGTTAAAGCTTGTCCTGGGATTTTTCAGAGATTGATGTCATCCCTACTTGCAGGAATACCTGGAATAGCACTTCTATTGGATGATATAGTGGTGAGTGGGAACAGTGTGACACAACATGACGCAAGACTAGATATGGTGTTGGAGCGATTACAGAGAGCCGGCTTGAAAGTCAACAAAGATAAATGTAAATTTGCGGCTAAGAGTGTTGATTTTCTGGGATTTGTCATCGATGAATGTGGCATTCACCCATGTGAAGAGAAAATCCGTGCAATCGAAAAAACACCAGCACCACGTAATATGAAAGAACTCCAAGCCTTTTTGGGGCTGCTCAACTTTTATGATAGATTTTTACCACACAAAGCTACAATTGCTGAACCACTATACAGATTGCTAGAAAAAGATGCCAAGTGGCAATGGAAAGAGAAGGAAAATAAAGCATTCCAAACATTAAGAAGAATGTTATCGAGTGAAGATACATTAGTGCATTATGACGTTAATAAAAAGCTAATTTTGTCATGTGATGGTTCTCAATATGGTTTGGGAGCTGTGTTAGAACATGAAATGGAGGATGGAACGATACGACCCGTTCTGTTTGCATCAAAAACCATGAATGTACATGAAGGTAATTATGCACAAATAGATAAAGAAGCTGCAGCTATAGTTTTTGGGTTAAAGAAATTTCATCAATTTATCAGTGGCAGAAGTGTGAATATAAAAACGGATCACAAACCACTACTGGGTATATTTAACCCGAAGAAGCAGATACCAAACATTATATCACCTAGGATGCTGCGATGGGCATTGCTATTGAACTCCTATGATTATCAAATAGAGTATGTAGAAGGAAAGAAACTGGGAAATGCCGACGCTTTGAGTCGGTGGCCTTCACATGAGCAATCAAAAGAAGATTTAGAAGAATATTCAGGTGTTCTACTGATTGAAGAGACACCAATAGATTTGGAATTTTCAGCTAAGGAAGTAGCAAAATTAACAAGGAAAGATAAATGTCTTAGTAAAATTATATACTGGATTAGAAATGGTTGGCCAACAAGAGTTGATGCAGAATACAAGTGTTTTTGGCAGAAGAGGGAGGAGTTATCTGTTTTTAAGGATTGTATTTTGTGGGGAAATCGAGTTGTTCTACCAGAAGAAATAAGATCATATGTCCTTGATGAACTACACAGAAATCATGATGGCATAGTGATAACAAAAGCTATGGCAAGAAGTTATTTCTGGTGGCCTGCAATTGATAAAAACATTGAAGAGTTAGTAAGAAATTGTAACATTTGTGCAGAAAATAGAAATATGCCAACACAGGTTTCACACCACTGGATAAGACCAGATAAAGCGTGGTCTAGACTACATGTTGATTATGCGGGACCATTTCAGGGCAAGATGTTCCTAATATTGATAGATGCATACTCAAAATGGCCTGAAGTAAAAATAGTTCCTGATCTGAGCAGTACCACCTTGATCAAAGTAATGAGAGAGATATTTGCAGAACAAGGACTTCCTGATACTATTGTCAGTGACAATGGAAGAAGTTTTATTTCACAAGAATTCAGAAATTATTTAAAAATAAATGGAATCAGACAAAAATTAACAGCGCCTTATCATCCTGCGACTAATGGACAGGCAGAACGGACAGTTCAAACAATTAAAAACAAATTAAAGAAAATATCTTCAGAGCCATGGCATATCTGACTACCCATGGTGCTGTATGGCTTACGTACTACACCAAATAGCGTCAACGATAAGACACCAGCTGAACTCTTGAATAATAGACGTTTTAGAACAAAATTTGATTATTTGAATCCTTTGTCTTACAAAGATTGTGAACAAACAGAGGCAGTAAATGAGAATGAGAGTCAAAAGGTCAGATCTTTTGAAGTTGGAGAAACAGTATATGTAAGAAATTATGGTGGAGGACCAAGATGGATCAGAGGAGTAGTAGAAAAAAGAGTTGGAGTGTGCAGATATCTTGTGAATTGGAATGGTAAACTCTTAAGAAGACATATTAATCAAATATTGAGCTGTGGGGTAGGAAAACAGGAGACTGTCGAGAACTCAGAAAGAATAAGAAATGAGGATTTAGAAAGCTATGAAAATGGAGGTGAAGAGAATGATGTGATCATACCTTCGCCTAGACATTAGGCGGACATTATTGGAGTATTGGAACCACAGGATATTGTGATACATTCAAGCCCAGGACGCCAGCATGTCAATAGAAATAAACGCGTTAGACAAGCTTCACCGCCAACATCACCTTCATCGCTTGCACCACAATATAAGAAGAGAATGATAGACCCTAGCAGCCAAACACAAGTACTAGAGGATAACTTAGAACCTCTAGATATAGAAATAGAGAGTGATTAAACTGTTATAAACTTATGCATGTAGTAGTGTAAGAGACTAGTGTTAGTGGATTTTAAAAATAATGTGATAGTGTAAGAAAGACAATAGTGTCAATACAAAGATAAAGTGTTATAGACTTATCTTGAGGGAAAGGCATGTCATATATGGAACTTGAAGGTAGTTGCAACTACATAACCTATAACTGCCGGTAGAAGTGAAAAACCAGTTGGATACCTGTCAAGTGAGCTTACGCATGAGCTTGTGGAATCAATCGTATTTTGTGAGTATATAATAGCGGTGTTAAATTAAAAATTTAAATAAATTTAAATTCAAAAAAAAAATCATCCCTAAACCCATATGAACTTTTTACAGCACTATCTGACCAAACAAATACATGTCCTGTAATTAGAAAGCTTGAGTGGAGAACACCTGGATACAGGAGTTTCTCAGTTGTAAACTACTTGCCTGATTAATAATAATATATCACTGGCTCAATGCTGAAGGAAAACATTTTGATGAAACCTACAAGCCCCAAAATGTATTCTAAGGTATCTCTAATATCCCCGGTTCAGCGACATCACTACTGGTGAAAAGTGGGATTTCCAAGACTGGAGTAACACTGCCCACCGGGGAAAAGGCGTTTTTGTTATCAATTCAATAACTTACAATTGGCATAATGTCAAGCGGATCAACGACCTCCGGTACAATCAGTTCAGTCTCCTCATATTCAACCTCTTCCGATTTCACCGACACCATACTCCCTATGTTGGAATCGTCATCGTCCACGACGCATTCCTCATCCACTATACAAGTTTCGAACACTTCACCAGAGTCACAGTCTGTGGTCAATTCACAGGTTCTGTCTGGCTGCACGTCCTCCATACGAACCAGAGGCACATTTTCAAGGTCTTCACTCTCCAAAGCGTCGTCTGTGGACATCTCAATGTTTTTCGTTTACAGAGGATGTGTATCAAAACATCTTCAAAGTACCTCGTTTATTGCAGCTAAAGAGATTATGAAAAGTATATCGTTTGATTCAGTAGATAGTTTGCAGTTTTTTTTTGTTATAGGCAATTGCTCTATTGTTAACTCAAAGCAAATTTCAATGCAATTTTACAACTTTCAATTCCATTCCACACAACGAAAAACGAATGTCGACTTCATAGACTTGACACACACAGGACCAGTGTTGCCAACTGCTACCCTTACCTTGTAGCTAGACATCTTGCGAAAAGTAGCCAGATTGCCCGATTTGTTGACACAAAAAAGTAGCTAGAAGTAGCTAACACTTTAAACTAGGTAAAGTAAGCAGATAACGTGTATTTTTTCATAGGTAAACCATTTTTCAGTTTATTAAAACAGCGAGCTATAATTTTAAATTTATAAAATAAGACAAAGCAAAACGCAATATACGTTTTAAACGAAAAAATATGTTTATTCCCTTCATTTATCCAGGTATTAGTAATAAAATACATAAGCCAGCCACGTTTAGGTACAATTTAAGGACCGATACCCTACTATAAAGTCTCGAAAGTAATCACATCTTGTAAAAGAGTAAAAGTAGCTAGAAAAAGTAGCTAAAAAATTTAGCTACAAGATTTTGTAAATTGTAGCTGCCTGATACCCAAAAATAGCTAGATCTAGCTATAAAGTAGCTAAGTTGGCAACACTGCACAGGACCAATATTTGACACATCACATCAACATTTGACATTTGTTCCATTTTATTTTTTTAATTTATACTATTTGGGAAAGGCTGGCAACAAGTGGCTGCCAAGGTTTAATCTCATGGGCCATTTACACGAGGCCATTCCTTGAGCCAATCCAAACTGCATACAAAAAAGCTCTTTTTAGGGCCCCATTTACACGAGTCCATTCCACTAAGACAATCCACTAAGGCAATCCAAACGGCATACAAAAAAATCAGTTCGGCTTACTGACGATAGTTGAACATGACAACGTCATACTTTTTGGTAAATACTGATGGAATGGATTGTGCCTCTTTGTCGCTCGTTGCGCGCTCTCGCTTGCACTGGATTGGCTTAGTGGAATGGCCTCGTTTAAATGGCCCATAACACGAGGCCATTAGTGGATTGGCTAAGTAGAATGGCTCACTGGAATAGTCTCGTATAAATGGCCCATTAGTTAAATAGTTAGTTCTGCTTCAGAGACCATGAACAAAAAATCTGTGTCTTCAACACTATCTACGTCCCTCTTTGAGTATAAAGACGTCCCTCCATTGCTTAACAACAGTAAAATGATAGAAAAACAACTCAATGAATCCAAGTAAAGAGGATTTTTTTTAAAATTTTATTGATCTATGCTATGTTACGTGGACATTTTTGTTAATAATGATGTTTTCTCTCAAGATTAACCGTGAAAGACATGGCTGTATAGGTGGACATCCATCTGCCTGTCATTAGATTGAAGTCTTTAAAAACCCATCAATTTTGCTTTTTTTTTACAAATTAAATGTCAACGTACTTGAACGTACCATGAATTTTTTGGCGGGAATCCGAAGAAGGACGTCATGTTTTTTGTAAAATTTTCGTTTTGCCGTATATTTTGGGCTTTAGTTCATAATAGTGATAAGATATTATGTGGTAAATGTCCGTGATAGTGTGCAGTGAATTGGAAATTCGATAAAATACGTGCGATGGACTTTTTCGAATTACCTCAAGAAGCCTCTTTAAAATCTTCAGTAAAAGTGCACTATCGCTTTACTGTTGATAACCAAGTGACATTTCGATAAGTTTTTAAGAAACAAGTATTTTTGTGCATAGCTCTGAAGCAGAGCTGAAAATCTAGAATTTCGTATCGTGTTTAGTGCTGATGGCTCAAAATGCCAATGCCTTAAAATAAGAAAAAAAAAAAAACGTACCATGAACATGAAACATGAAGGCTGCGGTCCGTTTTGTGCAAATAGTAAATACGTTCGTAAGCACGCACACGACTGTTCAAAATGATTACGATTGTTAGCATGCAAACAATTTGAACAGGTTTTCGTTTGTCAAAAATGACAGTTCTTTTATATTTAGGTTGATACTGTTCTGAAGTTAAATGCAGTCGTATTTGAGTCGTATAGTGTCCCCCGAAGCTTCACAATGTAATGCTTCTGTTAATATTAATGACGACATACCTAATTTTAATTAATCGATTACATAACGAATATGAAAAAAGTTCGCGGGAAAAAAAATACCACGCACATTGAAGTTTGACAACTGTTTGACAGATCCGGAGACATTGCACTACCTCCTCGTTGTTAGCACTGTTTGCACCAATCGATGACGTCATCGATGAAGTCACAATGCTCATGTCAGCGTACCACAGCGCAATTTGAACAGTTGTTTGCATGAATATAGCGCACACGAGCGCAGAAAGTGCAATTTGGACCGTACCAGAAATGTAGCATCTCTAATAAGTCTGTCAGTGTTGCCAACTTAGCTACTTTGTAGCTAGATCTAGCTATTTTTGGGTATCAGGCAGCTACAATTTACAAAATCTTGTAGCTAGATTTTTTAGCTACTTTTTCTAGCTACTTTTACTCTTTTACAAGATGTGAGTACTTTCGAGACTTTATGTAGGGTATCGGTCCTTAAATTGTACCTAAACGTGGCTGGCTTATGTATTTTATTACTAATACCTGGATAAATGAAGGGGATAAACATATTTCTTCGTTTAAAACTTAAATTGCGTTCTGCTTTGTCTTATTTTATAAATTTAAAATTATTGCTCGCTGTTTTAATAAACTGAAAATTGATTTACCTATGAAAAAATACACGTAATCTGCTTACTTTACCTAGTTTAAAGTGTTAGCTACTTCTGGCTACTTTTTTGTGTCAACAAATCGGGCAATCTGGCTACTTTTCGCAAGATGTCTAGCTACAAGGTAAGGGTAGCAGTTGGCAACACTAGGGGTGTCCACTTAGAAAATACATCGATGTTTTTTTTCGATGCAATACATCGAGACTATGCATCGATGTTTTCCGATACATCGGATAGAAACATCGATGTTTTCCGATACATCGGATCAGTGGTCTCGAACCTACCGATTTTTCGGTATTTCTACCGAAATGGGCTCTGTCCTACCGAAACGCAACGATTTTTCTACGATTTCAGAGAATACATGGAAATTATTCCGATTTTTCTACCGATTTGACACTTTTGTGATGGTAACTCTATTTATTTATGTTTAACATGAATGTTTCATGTTTTACGGAATACTCTAGACTCCTAAAACTCGTTTTTTTTATTGTAGCCTAAAACTGGATGTTTTATGGTGTTTCCCGCTCGGGAATTCATTTGTCTATATAAACAGAAATTCTGGTAAGAAATTTTGTTTCATAATTGAATACCTAAAATAGGTAAATACATAAAAAAATTATGAAACTTTAATTATTTTTTATAAACGAATAGAAAGTGTCCTCAAGTTTAAAGTTGCGAACGAAGTGCTACTTAGTTAAAATGTCTTCTGACGAGGAACCAAGTAAGTACAAGAGCGAGTGCTTAGAAATTAATGCAATGATGACCAAAGAATATTGGTATGATCCTAAATATTGTAAAAAATAATTGTACCTATCTAAGTGTGTTTTTATGTACCTATCTAAATTACTCCTTAGGTTTATTTTTACAAATAAATAAATTGGATTGAATATTGAATTTTTTGGTCGTATACCGATTTTTGGTACAAATATACCGATTTTAGTGGGCAGCTCTACCGATTTCGTTAAATGACGTTCGAGACCACTGCATCGGATTGAAACATCGATGTTTTTTCAAAATCGAGTATTTTTACCTGTTACTAACAAAAAAAATACTTTTCATGCAAACCCGCGTTGATTCAGTTGTTGTTAATTAATAATGTTGTTAATTAAATGCATTGGGAATATTTTCATAAAAAACTGTTTGAAGCTCAAGCGTCATGTCAGTTAGTATGAAGGCGAGCTGTCATTCGGTCAAAATTGTACTAGACTTATTCTACTTGGAATAACTTTTCGGCTTCAAATTTTCCTCGCTTTGTCCCCTCTATGCCCAATTATATTTTAATCTCTTTGATTCCACGCATTTTATCGAATTTCCCTTATTCGATGTTTTATGAAAATACATCGATACATCGAGTAAATCAATACCTTTTCAAAACATCGGATTGATTCGATGTATCGTATTGTAAACATCGAATGAATTCGATGCATCGATGTATATCGAATATCCCTAGGCAACACTGAAGTCTGTGCATGAAATGTTATCATCACCGGCAAAACATACTATCTGCAATTTTTTTCCTTCTGCAATTTATACCGGTTTCTATCAGACGCGTTTCTATTTTCTTGTAAAAATGACGACCGAAGCCAAATGGAAAATAGAAAAAAATAGAATTCTATTGTTGCCCATAGAAGAGAAAAGGAAGTTATATAAAACTAAAGACTATGTTATTCTGGATAAGATTGATCCGTGGTGCAACTACGCGATTAAAAATAAAGGAATCGAAGAAAAGAAGACCACTTTGGATGACCTTACTGAGTTCAACAAGATAAAGTTGAACAAAGATCTAAATAAAAAACTTTCTGAACGAGTTGCTATTTATAAAGGAGACATCACTAAATTGGAGGTAAACATAATAAAATAAAAACTAGTTTATATTATGTATCTGAGAATGATTTTAAAAGAGTACACATGTTTTTTGCGCACTTTATTAAGAAATAAAACAAACAATCCTTATACAATAGAGAATTTGATGAGTGGTGTATTTTCAAATTAGTTTTTTCTTCCGTCTGAGTACAAGCCACCGTCGACTGAGACAGCCAGTCTCAAGATATATTGGTTTCAGGTGGATGCTATAGTGAATGCTGCAAATTCACTGCTGAGAGCTGGTGGAGGAGTTGATGGTGCTATTCATCGGGCTGCTGGACCTTTGCTGCAGGTAAATTTAATTATATTATGGCATTTGTCCAGATAAATACAGTATTTCTACCAGTTGATATAACACAGGTAAAAATCTATTTGATGTTCTAATAAAGTAAACCACTCTAGAGTAAAAAAAACCGACTTCAATCTTCAACTTATATGGTTTTCTCATGGATGCTGTTGTCAAAACTGGACGAAATTAAAATTGGACCAATCTGGAAGCACCAACTTTCAAATAAAAAAATAATCATCCAAATCGGTCCACCCAGTCGAAAGTTCTGAGGTAACAAACATAAAAAAAAAAACGAATTGATAACCTCCTCCTTTTTGAAGTCGGTTAAAAAAATAAAAAAACAGAGGAATTGATAACCTGCTCCTCTTTGAAGTCGGTTAATAAAATAAAAAATTCAGCTGACTTTAACAATTAAAATACAATACAATAACTCTTTATTGTACACCAAAAACAACACAATATGGATACCAACATTAACTCAAGTACAATGGGCGGTCTTATCGCATTTAGCAACCTCTTCCAGACAACCTTAGGACGGATGAAACTGAGGAATTAGAACTAGGGTAGATGGTGCACAGTGCACCATCTACCCTAGTTACCCCTAGTACCCCTAGTAAGAGTATGTTCAATAATAATAATTACATAAATAAATATACATACATAATATATACTAAATAAATGACTTATTTATTTTTAGACTATCTATTGTAATTGCAATCATCTTCATTTTGACGTACGTTGCTTCTTCCGTACATCTGTTATTACAGCTCATGAAAGAAGAGCAAGTACGGAGCGGGTAACAAATGTCAAATTAAGACGATTACAATTATAAATAGACAATAAGGCCCCTGGTCTATTTTCTTGGATGGGTATCCTATATACTTCTTAGAGTAAGCAATCAAATAAAAAGGATTAATGAGTTATTAATTTAAGAAAAGGAAATTAAATTGTCACGCTCTAAGCTAGGTATGGCAAACCTAATTTGTTTTTAATATATATCTTAAAATGATATGACCACCCATTTAACTTTTTAAAATAATCATATCACTTATTACATAGGTATTAGTCTTGAACACCAAAATGTTTTTCGAATTTTATTACCATTCCAAAGCTTTAAAAGGCATAAACTCCAGAAAATATCGGCCATTCGGGGCAAGACATTGATTGTAATACGAAAATTAATTAAATTTTAGGAAGACATCATTTTGGCTATTTTTTTGCCTTACTTCTTTCTAATATCGGTGGCTGGTCAAGGACACAATTTCTTTTATAATAACGTAAAAAGTTTCGCCATGATGACCCATAATTTACGAAACCGACAACAAATTATTTTCTTACGCACAAATGTTGGGAGGGCGGGAATCAAACCCAAGATTTCTGACAACTGACAAGACTAGGTCACTTTAAAGTTAGACCTTTATTTATATATAGCCTCACAACAGAATTTAATAACATGCTTACATCTTAATCTAGTCTACGGTAAACAGAAACTATCTGTGTGCCTTCGGGAAAAGGCCTCCAAGTGAGACCAAAGGGCCGTCAAAAATAATGATTAATAATTTTTTTACAGCAAGAATGCCTTTCACTTGGAGGTTGTCCCACGGGAGAAGCGAAGGTCACAGGCGGATATGACTTGCCAGCAAAATGTGAGTCTTTTATTTCATCTAGGCAACAGCATCTAAAAATAAAATGCATTATGCCATGCAAAGTTCATGTAAAGGAAACAAAATATCAACATACACTCAGAGACATCATTTAATAACCCGACTATAGTGTAGTTTTCGTACATTCGAAGTCACTTTGGTTGGAATGTTGATTCTCTGTTATAGTATTTGGCAGGTAAGAAGGCATCCACAGTATACAATGATGAAAGAGGTCCAAAGTTCTCTAGATAGGTAACTAGAATAGCATCAAAATGTATTGAAATCCAAAAACTCAGTTATCTACAAACTGTGCTCTAAACGGCTTGTCTGATTGGGTAGGTACTTAAACCTCCTCCATCCATATTGTGGACGCTGGACAGCCACCGAGCACCCAAATAATACTATAATGCAGTGTAGAACCAAGGCCACAGTGATTTACAAAGAGATTAAAATATAATAGGACATAGAGGAGGCATTGGGAATATTTTCATACAAAACTTTGAAGCATGTTTGAAGCTCAAGCGCCATGTCAGTTAGTATGAACGCGAGCTGACATTCGGTCGAAATTGTACTAGACTTATTCCACTTGGAATAACTTATGGCTTCAAATTTTCCTCGCTTTGTCCCCTCTATGCCCTATTATATTTTAATCTCTTTGGTGATTTAGAATGTATGAAAATGTCACTATATTGCAATTGAGTGTAGGTATAATATGGAAATTAAAATTCTTAAACATATTACCACATATGAGGAAAAAGTTAAAAATAGATACCATATTTGTTTGCATGCCTTCTATGGGTGGTGTGCAACTCCTGATGTGTTTTAAATACAAAATTCCAAACATACACATATAGCACAAAAACTTAAAATTTAGTAGAAAGAAGGTTCCATATTCGATGAAGTCTTTAAGGATCGAGTGAACAGGCATCTTCTGGGCAAGCTCATCAGCTAGTCTGGGGATCAAGAGTAAGCTCATCATAAATCCTACTAATATTATAAACGCGAAAGTTTGTATGGATGGATGGAAATGCCTCTGCGCATCTGCTGGTATTGTTTTAAATCGATCGAAAATGTCTGTCGCTGATATTGATGAAATGACTATAAAACCGATGAAATCTAGATGAAATATTGATGAAATGTCTATTAATGAAATGTCTGTTTTTAGGGTTCCGTACCCAAACGGGACCCTATTCATAAGACTTCGCTGTCTGTCCGTCCGTCTGTCTATCACCAGGCTGTATCTCAAGTTCCGCGATAGCTAGAGAATTGAAATTTTCCTCACACATGAGGAAGTATGGCTATAATTTCCCACGCGAGCCCACCGCTGATTAGGAGATAGTGTTAGTGCGTTTTCACACTATCCGATCCGATATCGGAGTCAGATGCCGATACGATATCAGGGCAAGTAAAATGTATGAAATATAACCGATATTGGAGCGGACAATGTAAAAGGTAGATACATATTTCATACATTTTACTTCCTCCGATATCGTATCGGCATCCAACTCCGATATCGGATCGGATAATGTGAAACCGCTCATAAGCTAGTGGCCACTTAACAGTCAGAATTTTTCAAGCCACCCTAGGGTGCCACCTTCTATGTGCGTACACACAACGAAAACCGGTACCAACAATTTAACGTGCCTGCCGAAACACGGAAGCGCTCGTAATATAAATGCCACTAGACGGTCAACCATTTACTGACCGCACCCAACTTTGCTTAACCAGTGTGATCGTTACAAACACACTGTCACCGCAGGGCTATGAGCGCTTCTTCATTGCTCATTTGCAAAACCTTTATTTTGACGGGCCTGATGGATCTAGTTGGTAGTGACCCTGCCTTCTGAGTCGGAGGTCGCGGGTTCGATCCCCGCACGGGGCCAACATTTGTGTGCATGAACATGTCTGTTGGCTTCGTGTCTGGTCGTTTAATATTTATCTAAGTATGTTTATTAGTTGTTTAGTACCCAAAGTACAGGCCCTGCCTAGTTTGGGACTGAATAACCGTGTGTGAATTGTGTCCCACAATTTTTTTTATTTTATTTTTTTTATTTTATTTACAGATGTTATACACACAGTGGGCCCTCAAGACGGGAATGCTCGGGCTCTCGAGTCGTGCTACGACAAATGTCTGGGGTACCAACACGAGTACCGATTAAACTCCGTAGCTTTCCCGTGCATTTCTACGGGCATCTACGGATTTCCAAACCGCCTCGCTGCTCACATAGCCCTGCGAACCGCGAGGAAGTTTCTCGAACAGAACGAAGACGTCGAGAGAATCATTTTCTGCACTTTCATGCCGATCGATATCGATATATATGAGACGTTGATGCAGATGTATTTTCCTTTACACGGCTGGAGGTATAACGATGGTGCTTCTGTCACTGAATAGTGAATGCCAAGATCAGGGTTGTTAGGTTTCAATTGGGTAATTGCAGTGCCGTAGCGTGGGTGTCGGCCGCCCGGGGCGGAAGAAAATTTTGCCGCCCTCTCATTTATGTGTTTCAAATGTTTATGATACATTACGAGTACATAAATTAATTCTAGATAACTTTTCGGCAATAAACAGTCATAATTCTTCTTAATACAGGTTAGATTTTAAATAAAAAAGTTTATCGAAGTTTTACAATCACGTTTAATAACAACTAGCGGGTGCCCAGCGGGTGTTGTCCGCGCGGATTCAGTTTATATCTATTAAAATATATTTACATATAGTTTAAATATTTTTATTCTTTGTCAAATTTTGCCGCCCGGGGCGGACCGCTCTGCCCCCGCCATGCTACGCCACTGGGTAATTGTGAGTTTTTTCTTATACACGCATGCTGATGCTCGTTGGCCTTGTGCGAACGAGTTTTTATCGTTAGTAATAACAGAGACCAGTTTAAATAATTATTTATTTAAACTAGTCTGTGGTAATAATAATAATATAAATCATTTGTATGCAGGAGATCAGTCATTATTGTGGCAGAGTGTAACTGCTCAAGTTTTTGGAATAAACATTTTTACCTGTACAAAGTTTTTATTATTATTATATTCTGAATTTCAAAGTCATTTACAACTTCTCTACTTTTTCAGACCTACCTACTTGTAATATCTGTTTATAGGTACTTATTTCCTTTTTAATATTTACCAAAATTATTTTTTTATACAACAACGCTACTGTCCATTATATCCGGCTCGAAGGATCATATGTGGGTGTTGCGAAGGTTGTTTGGTTTGCTATTTGTCTGGGGCAGACGAACTGAGAATTTTTGTTTTCATTTTGTCCAGCTATTTATATTTAAAATTCAATTTTACAAATTTCTGTCAACATTGATTCTGTCCTCAACTAATTTTTTGGTTTCGTAGATTATACTTCCGAGGTGGTCTCATTTAAATTTTATCAAAATTGGTCAAGTGGTTTTTAAAAAATCAACAGAAACAAAAATTTTGTACTTCGATGATTTTTTAAGTGCAAAGTCGTTTTTTTACTCCTTTTTATTTAAAATTACAAAAAATGGCTCTGCCGCATCATTCAAGCTACGGAAGGTAGGTATTCAAAGATGTCAGTAGATGGCGTTAAAAATCTTTTACTTTTGTCGCAAGACGAGGCAGTATGGTCTCTATAACTCAAGCCTGGCCAAAATAAAAAAAATGCTGGCTGACTGGTTATTATTAGGGATGTGACATTGATCGAAAGAAAACGATTAATTAAAAAACGATTTCACTTTTTTTAATAACAATCGATTTTTAAAAAAGAGATTGTTTTATAAAAATATTCGATTATTAAAAATCAAATATATGGAATACCTCTGCCTACCCCCTCGGGGGAAAAAAAAAGGCGTGAGATTATATTATTATAAAAATCTAAAAATTAGAAATAAAATACCAATTAATAAAAAAAATATTATTTTACATTAATTATTATCCTTATAACATAAACTTTGTAAGTGAACTTAATTCAAATTTCTTTATTTGTCGCACAGATAATGTTTTTGACAAAAAATCGGTTGTCTGTAAAGTCGGTTTACTGACAATTGTTGAACGTGACAACGTCATAAGAAAATACTGATGGAATGGATTGTGCCTCTTTCTTTGTCGCTCGTTGCGCGCTCTCGCTTGCACTGGAACGCCGCATACGTCATACTTTTTCGTGCAAGCAGCCGGCTCCATCGAATTACAAGACGTTGTCACGTCAAAATCGATTAAGATGTGTAAAAATATATTAGGGATTATTTTATATTTAAATAATCGATGATTTAAATCGGTTATTTTAATATAATAATCGATTATTTTTTTACATCCCTAGTTATTACTGGTCTGCCGTCTGTGACAGTGACACTGACTGAGCAAGTGAGTGAGTAGGCTTTTTGGCGGGAATCCGAAGAGGGACGTCATGTTTTTTGTTTAATTTTCATTTTGCTGTGTATTTCGGGTTTTGACTCATAATAGTGATAGTTCGATTTAGTATCGATAGTAGATAGGATATTATGTGGCAAGTGTCCGTGAAAGTGTGCAGTAAATGGGAAATTCGATAAAATTCGAGATATGGACATTTTTGGATTGCCTCAAAAAGTCACAATAAAGTCGTCAGTAAAAGTGCTATCATTTTACTGATAACCAAGTTAGGGCACGTTAGGGTTGTAGAAAGTGTTAAAGACACTGTATTTTTGTGCATGGACTCTGAAGCAGAGCCATTTACATAAGGATATCATTAACTAATGACGAGGCTGCATGGCGTAATGCCTTTGCCTACCCTGTAAGGGGTGAAACAACAAAAAAAAAAAAAGTGAGTGAGTAGGTACCCCCCCCCCCTAATGTCAATGTGGTAGGTATAAATACCTATTTTACATTTATTGTTGGATGTTCTGGATTTACGGTTATTGGCAATAGAATTAGTTGTTTATTTTTAAAATGCGCACTTGTGCCGTAATTACTTGCAATGGTAATGGCGCTCATACATTTCCAAGTGATCCGAACTTAAGACAACAGTGGATTAAAGCTACCAGGATAGATGTTCAACGCAAAATAGGATGGCATCTGAGTAAATATTCTTCCGTCTGTTCGAAACACTTTAAACCAAGTGATTTTGTGATGCGTAAGTAGTACTTTTACTAAGCCGCAATTCATATACATACCAATGTTTCTATAAAATACGCAAAGGTATTCCATCCCTTGATATACTTAGGTACCCATTTTTTACCAGTAATTTTTTTTGACCCCCTAAACACCCCCCGATCACCATACTGGTGTTCTGTTACACATGCCTCAGAATTCTGGGATCTGGGTTTCCTTACAATGTTTTCCGTCACCATTGACCTACTGAAAGATACATGTGTTTTTGAAATACCTACTAATTATTTTTTGTAATAGGTGGGAAATTAAGGACAATGAATAAAACTGCTGTGCCATCAATTTTTCCATGGGCACCTGCAACAACAATTGATAACACTGCTGAACCAAAAGACACAAAACAAGAAGACACTTTAACAGAAAAACCATTAGAAATCAAATTTAATAGAACCAATGCAGTTAGGACTTACTCAAAATCAGGTATGTTCAAACCAAAGAGATTAAAATATAATAAGGCATAGAGGGGACAAAGCGAGGATTATTTGAAGCCAAAAGTTATTCCAAGTGGAATAAGTCTAGTACAATTTTGACCGAATGACAGCTCGCATTCATACTAACTGACATGACAAGGACATGACGCTTGAGCAAAAAAGCCAACCCAAACTTGTACCGTGTGTGCAATGCAGCAGAGAGAAAAAAAAACTACCCAGGTGGGTCCCGGCAATGCCGGGGAATCCCATGCCGACTCGTCGGTCAGCCCCCCTCGTATTCTGGGAGGGGGCACCTATCTGCTCTCTAGCCCCGCGCCTTCTGCGCGGGCGGCGCCTTTTGCGCCCACAACACTGGCAGCGACCAACGCGCCACACGACACCGACATGGCTGCGATCACCGCGCCCCGCGACACCCCAATGGCTGCGATTACTGCGCCTACCATCCTGACACGCGCTGTTCCCTCTACGAGTGCCTGGCAACAGAGCATTGTAAGGAACAGCGTGACGAACAACCCCAACAACGACACCGAGAACGCACGAATCTCCAGTCTCAACGGCGAACTTCGCGCGCTGGCACTCCAGCGCGAGAAGATCGAAGTGAGATTAAGAGACACTGGACCCGGTGGTTCTGCCCGCACCTCTGAGGACGAAGTACGCTCGCTGGAATTCAAGCGCGAAAAAGTCCGAAACAGAGAAAGGGAACTGAACAACCGTTTGCGCAAGATTCGCGAAGGCAGTAGCCAGCGCGAAGCGAAAACGGCTGCTCAAACGGAAGTACGCGACCAGCCGCAAGTACGCGACGGGGAAACCCAGCGCGAAAAGCGGCCGGACGCGGAAACACGCGGGAAGGGACCAGTACGCGAAGGGGAAACTCAGCGCGGAAAATCACTTCCAGCACCAGGACCATCAGGGACAAACAACGCAAGTCGTATGCCCCAAAACCAATCCCGACCAAAAAAGAAGCGAGGAAAGCGAGGTGGTTTCTTGCGCAAAGCGTCATTGGCCAGCAACACCACGCCAAGCACCTCGGAACCGCAACCTGGCCCAAGTGGCCAGGGAACGGCGAAGAGGATGCGCCCGGACGACTCGGCTTCACCGGGTACGCTCCAGGGTGACGCCAAACGCGTAAGAACCCAGACCGCCCAAGGGGAGCAGCGAACCTACGCACGGGCCACAAAGGATATTCCTGCGCGGCTCGCCGTAGCGATCTGCCTCCCGCCTCCATCCCGTGATATGACCACAGAGGAGGCCGAGCACATTAAGCTCAGCCTGGAAGACCTCGTCATGGACACCGACCCCTCAACACCGCTCCCGGCCTTCCGTGGTTACCCACGGGTAGCGGATGGCACGGTACAGATGTGGTGCGAGGACGAAATGGCCCTGACCTGGTTGTACCAAAATGTGCCCAAAATAAAGCTCCCCAACTCACACGACACTCTAGTCGTGATGAAACAATCAGACGTACCGACCCGTGTCCGAGCAGCGCTCTTCGTACCGAGGTATAACGGAGACATAGCGCGGCTCCAGAGTGTTCTGACCCGTCAGAACACTTGGTATGACATCGGGAGGTGGTCGCTGTACAGGGCGACTTCAGTCGGTGGAGAAAACCACGGGACCTACCTGACCCTGGGTATCCCACCAGACGAAGTCGAAAAGGTCTTGGGGCGGGAACGACGTGTATCGTACCTACTTGGCTCGATATACGTGCGTTTCTACCCCAATACCCAACCCCCAAACACCCCGACTACTAACCCAAACCCCGCACCGAAACAACCGGAAGCGGACCCCACGGACATGACTCAACTTGAGGAGGAGATGGCCAGAACGGCGATGGCTGATGCGCAGAGCGTGCCGCCCACATCACCCAGGTGGACGGAACAACTGCTCGCCTCGTCGCCGGGAGACGACCGGCTTGGGATGGAGGAGGGGGGAGTACTTTCCGATGGATCGGACTCCTCCTAACCCCGCCTCACAGCCGCCGTCACCCACGCCCAGCCCCCTCAACTTCTTACAAATCAACCTCCAGCACAGCCAGACTGCAACGGCTTGCTTACGCAGAGCGCTGGAGGTTCAACCCCGAACCATTGCACTGATCCAAGAGCCGTGGATCAGAAACAACAGAATATGCGGCCTCAGTAACATCGGAGGTAAGCTAATTCTCGACACACAGGGCACGGACAAACCACGAACCTGTGCCTACATACCCAAAGATATTCCTACCACGACACTCACCCAATTCTGTTCCAGAGACTTAACAGCCGTCAGACTCATGACTGATGGCGACGCACCTGACATCGTCCTAGCCTCGGTGTACATGCCAGGCGAGACCGAGGACTGCCCACCGGAAGACATGGCCGATCTGGTGAAGTACTGTGAAGGTGAGGGGACTGAACTGGATCTGGTCATCTGCACGGACTCGAACGCCCATCACCCGCTTTGGGGTTGCAACAAAGCCAACCATAGAGGTGAGGTACTATGCACATACCTTTTTTCCACTAACCTTAACATCCTAAATCGCGGCTCGGAACCCACTTGGGTCACATCTCGCGGACAAACAATTATCGATCTAACACTAGCTTCAGAAAGCGTAACAACCCATATCTCCAACTGGCACGTGTCCAACGAACCCTCATGTTCCGATCATAGGTGGATTCGATTCTCACTGTCAGCCAACACCAAAAAACCTGAACCTAGACGCAATCCGCGCCGAACCAACGTGCCTGGTTACAAACGCCTTCTGGCCTCCTTGCTATCCAGGCACCCAACACCCTCAAACTTAACGGACCCCAAAGAACTCGAGAACACTATAAGAAAACTCTCAGAATATATAACAGAAGCATACCACGCCTGCTGTAAACTAATAGATCCAAACACCAAGAGCATGGGAAACTCCTGGTGGAATACGGAACTCAGTAAACTCAGACAAACGGTACGCAAGCAATTCAACAGAGCCAAAAACTCTAGGCTCCCAGAAGACTGGGAGCTTTACAAAAGTATACAATACACCTTCAAAAAACAAATCAGGAAAGCCGGTAGAGCAGCCTGGCGAAAATTCTGTGAAGACATCGAATCAAACAGCGAGGCCGCGCGAGTAAGGAAGATCCTATCTACGGACCATAACCGCACCCTTGGCTCGCTGAAAAACCCAGACAACACATACACTAAATCAGACCACGAGACGAGTAAAATTCTCCTAGAAACACACTTCCCAGACTGCAGCCTCTCTGAGGACAGAACATGGGCAAGTGAACCCTCACACATACCCAACGACCAAGACTGGTCCAGAGCCCGTACCGTAGTAACAGAAGAACGAATAAAATGGGCAATTACAACCTTCAAGCCGTATAAATCCGCAGGCCTAGACGGCATCTTCCCTGCCTTACTGCAATGGGGAGTGGATTTCCTATCACCATGGCTGGTTGTAATCTATCAAGCCTGTCTAGCACAGAACTACATGCCGCTCCCATGGAGAGAGGTGAAAGTCATTTTCATCCCCAAACCAGGCAAAACCGACTACACTCAACCAAAGGCGTACAGACCAATAAGTCTGACATCATTCCTACTGAAGACCCTGGAGAGACTCTGTGACCGACATATTCGGGACGGGCCCCTTCGAGAATTCCCACTACACAGACAACAACACGCCTACTCCACAGGAAAGTCGACAGAATCCGCACTACATAGTGTGATCTCCAAGATTGAATGTGCAGTAGACCACAAATGCTCCTCACTAGCGGTTTTTATCGACATAGAAGGTGCCTTTGATAAAACCATCTTCGACAGCATCAGCGCAGGTCTCGAGGAGCACGGTGTGGACCCGACCCTGCGAGGATGGATCACAAACATGCTCAGACTCAGAGCCGTACAAGTCACAGTGAACAGCACCACGAGGGCCGTTGTGGCGAAGGGATGCCCACAAGGAGGCGTCCTCTCGCCACTCTTGTGGAATCTAGTGGTGGATAGCCTCATCAAAAGACTAAATGATAAAGGCTACTTCACTGTGGGCTACGCTGACGACATAACTATAATAATAAATGGTGCACACGAAAACACTTTGTGCAACCTCATGCGCCAAGCCTTGAAGGTAGTAGAGGATTGGTGCAAGGAATGCAAACTAACAGTGAATCCCACCAAAACCGAACTTGTTCTATTCACAAAGAAAAGGAAGCTGGCAACCCTACAATTACCGCGCTTCTTTGGATCCACCCTAACCCTATCAACTGAATCCAAATACCTGGGCATATTTTTGGACAAACAGCTGAACTGGGCAAAACACACCGAACACATCACTACAAAAGCCAGCATGGCCCTATGGCAATGCAAAAGGCTACTAGGTAGGAACTGGGGCATAAGCCCCAAAATCACCTACTGGCTATACACCACAGTTATCCGACCAATTATTACATACGGCTCTTTAGTGTGGTGGCCCAGGACTAACATGAGCACAGCCCAGAAGGACCTCGAGAAGCTACAAAGACTTGCCTGCGTAGCAATTACCGGCAGCATGAGAACATCACCCACGGCTACCCTACAGGGGATGCTGGGGTTGCCACCCCTACATCTCGTAGTAAGGGAGGAAGCAACCCTAGCGACACTAAGGCTGGAGCTGTCCGGAACCCTAAACAAGGACTCCAGAATCAAACACACACGCATAAAAGAGGATGCCCTCTCGCGACACCCGATGATGGCATCACCGAGCGATAGAACCCAGAAAACACACTGTTTTGTAAAACACTACAACGTGGAGCTCACAGCGGAGTTGCATGATCACCCAGGTCCAAAAGAGCTAAGGATCTACACTGATGGATCAAAGACCGACACTGGAACAGGAGTCGGAGTCTACTCAGATGATCTCAACATCAGAATATCCAGACCACTAGGGATGCTCAACACTGTCTACCAGGCAGAATGTGTGGGCATTATCCAGGCAGCACACGCCATAGAGGCCAGAGAAGTCACGGATACTCATATCCTCATACTCTCAGATAGTGCCTCAGTCCTTCAATCCCTAAAGAAAAACCAGATCACCTCGAGACTTATATTGGAGTGCCATAATGCACTAGAACGCATTACGGTACCAAACTACAACACAGTGACACTACAATGGATTAAAGGGCACAGTGGCTCACGTGGGAACGACGCAGCGGATGAACTCGCCAGGAGGGGTTCTGACACTAAGCCCATCGGACCCGAACCCATTGTACCCATCCCGTTTAACCAGCTCAGGAGCTGGTTAAGGGAACACACTCAAACTCAAGCGGAGATTTGGTGGGCTTCGACGCCAGGATGTAGGCAATCCAAGGAGGCTATGCCATCCTTGAATAAGAAACTAACCAAGCGCCTTCTGCGCCTGGACAGGGACAGCCTGAGAATGGTGTCGGGGACCATCACCGGACACTGCTCACTGAACAAACACTTACACACCCTAGGTATCACAGACAGCCCCCTATGCAGAGCGTGCATGGAGGCGGAGGAGACGGTAGCGCACGTGCTCCTTGAGTGCGTTGGCGTTGCCCAGATCCGCAAGAAGATTCTCGGAACACCAGAATCTCTTGCGGACGCCCTGAGTAGACTCGGAAGTTTGATCTGCTTTTGGAAGGAGGTAGGATGGTTGGAGTAACCGGCCGCCATGGCTCACGTACAATGGTCCACTTCAGGACTAAGTGCGGAAACCAAACCCCCTAACATAGAACATAGAACATGACGCTTGAGCTTCAAAGTTTTGTATGAAAATATTCCCAATGCCCCCTCTATGCCCTATTATATTTAAATCTCTTTGGTTCAAACATTTGAAGCTTAAAGCAATATTAAATTTCTTGCCTACTTTTTAACCAACAACTACAGGAGAAGATTCTCGATTTTATCTATATTATTTATCAACCCCCACCCCATGCTATAAGTTTAATCAGTGTATCTCTGTGTCTGTCTCTGGCATCGGAGCTCCTGAACGGCTCAACCAATTTTGAATTCACTTTTTGTTTGAAAGGTGATTTAATCGAGATCAAGTCACCTTTAGCTTATTTAAGACTAGCGGTTCTGCGTGGTCTTACCCGCGTATTTCCCGTTCCCGTGGGAATAAAATATAGCCTATGTTACTCAGGGATCTTCTAGCTTTCCTTTGGTGAAAGAATTTTAAAAATTGGTCCAGTAGTTTTTGAGTTTATTCGTAACAAACATACAAAAATACAAATATTTCCTCTTTATACTATTAGTATAGAAAATCTGTTTAGCAGTTTTAAGATCATCAGCTCATTTTTAGTTGATATATGCATGTGAGCAACTTCCATAGGTCTGATTAATTCCAATTTGGTATCTTATTACTTCATTGATATTGCAAGGACTGGGTAACTGTACCTAATGCTGCTGTCACCTGGAATCTGCATTATTTTCGTGAAAGTAGTATTTTTTTAAATTTAATGTATTTGTTTTTAGTTCCTGAAGTGCCAATCACATTTGTTGAAGTGTGTCCATCTATAAAGACTGAAGTGACAGAAAGAGAAGACCCGCTGGAAATTATAAGTGAGGAGCAAGCAGAAACATTGGAGAATCCATTAACAATTCCAGTTGAATATCATTCAGAGGAAATCATTAGTGTTAATAAAGATAATGACTTTGTGAAAAGTGAAAAATATTCAAATCAAAATAAAAAAACATTCTGTGATAGTTCAGTTCAAACTGATCCATTTCCAGAAATGATTTTTCAAACTGACCAGTGTCAGTTTGTATATGTTAAGGTTGAAACCGGAAGTGCGGTTCCCCCTGGCTTTAGACGGCTACAACTTGGTGCAGCCTGCAACGGTTGGTTAAACTTAGGTGTAACCCATTTATCTTCGTCTAAAACTAGGTGCAGCCGTTTAAAATTGCATAAAAGAAAGTCTAGCCATCATCATACCAGCAAAAACTAGATATAGATAATCCCTAAGGTAATATAATAATGAGGATCAGTAAAGTTATAGCAAATCCATTAGAAATAGTATCCATGTTATTCTTTATGATATAAGAGTGATATATCTTTTTGAATTATCCAAATCGGACCATTACTTACGGAGATATTAAATAATAAACATATGCCGCTCCTGTCGCAAAACTCAATGAGCGCGGGAGCATGGTGACGTCACTGTGACGGAACCGAGCTCGGCCGGCCGGCCGGCACTCACGATTTGAGGAAGCGGCGCGTAATATTTGTGTTGTTAGAGTGTAATTTTGTGATATTTAAGTATAAAACAAAAGTACTTACATAATATTCGTACCCTTAAAGGCAAAACCAACTAACCGACACTTTTTTCAAAAATGAGTTAAATATACCATTCGATTCGTCTTTTTGAGCTCTATCTCCTAGTAAAACCGGTTATCCGCTATCCCGCTTAGTTTCCAAGTTAGCTAGGTGAAAAACCAGCTAAATGCAAACATATTCAGAATTTCTACAAGAAAAAGCAACTAACGTTACTTTAAACTATTGTTTCCCCGAACGTTTACCAGTAAAGAAACTTTATCTATAGATGCAATACAGACTAAATAACTTTATTTGTTTTTAACTGATGACATAATATGTATGTTTTGAATTTGTATACTGGTAAAACAATTTATCCTCACTTTAGTTGCTTTTTACTGTAGGTATTAGTTTTGCAGATTTGATAATTGCTGCAGCTAAAACCAACTATCCGCGTTTAATAGTTTTTCTCGCTCGCACGTCGTGCGTGCATCGCACACTTTTGTCTTTGTGAGTTGTTTTTATATTGCACAATCTAATCAGCTATTGTATAGTGTAATAAAAAATTATAAAAAATATAAAGATCCCAAAAAAAAATTGGGAAATCTATCGCAGGGGGGCACTTAGTTGGTTTTACCTGAATTATGTAAAATATAACTTATTTCTGAAAGGGGGACCTGTACCCTTCTGAGTTAAAAATTAACGTTTTAATTAAGAAAAAATAGATTATTTACAAAAACAGCAATACAAATATAGCAAAGGAAGCAGCCAAAATAAAAATAAAATAATGTTTATAGTTGGTTTTACCTGAATAAAATTAGGACTGGTGTGTGGTTATCTACAGGTGCGGAATCTATTAGGGCTTCATTTTCTTTATTTTTGTATTTTGCGTACTAGATTTTGCGTACCTCTACATACCCCTATCTTCCTATATATATAAAATCTGTAAAAATCTAATGTTTTTAGTAAACTTTACACACTTTTACAGAAAAAGATAGACGAAACAGTCCTCTAGAGCGTAATAATGAAAGTATTAAAAGGGGGGTTGTGAATTGAGTGTCGGTAGTGGCTGACCTAGGCCTACATGATCTTCGGAACTTCGATATACTGAAGACAGCTAGATATTAGCTTGAATGAGTTACTTGGTGGAGTACATCTTTTGGATGAAGCGCAAAACATGTACCTACAGGTTCATAGCACGCAACGTTCTATTATCTCTACCTACCCTGTGACCTGAAGAAGGTTATATCTCAATTAACATATCAGAGGATCACATTATAAACGTTTATTATCAAATCAATTAAAAGTACTTAATTATAAAAGTCAACAAGTCGTGAAGTTTTCTTGTTTTTTGACCTAATCAAGATGATGTGTTCAGCCAGACTCTTCCAATTTTTTAATTCGTCATATTTGAATTGATTGACATGGTCATTGTTTTGGGTAAATTTCTTGGAGCCTGTTTTGTTAACTCAATTATATTCGGGACCCCTGCCTATCTCGGTAGCAAAAAAGAAAGACCTAGTGAATCTTTGCAAGAAAGGAGTAATACCTGATGAATACCACGGTTGGTTTGAGACTTTGCCGACTGACACAAATAGTGTTGATTACGTGCCTTATGTAACAGCTTCTTCAGACTCTGTAGATGTGGAGTCCGGCAAAGAATCTTAATGTTGATTTTTATCATTAAGTATTTTTAATTGATTTGATAATAATCGTTTATAATGTGATCCTCTGATATTTTAATTGATATCAAACCTTCTTCAGGTCCTAGGGTAGGTAGATATAATAGAACGTTGCCTGCTATGAACCTGTACATGTTTTGCGCTTCACCCAAAAGATGTACTCCACCAAGTGACTCATTCAAGCTAGTATCTAGCTGTCTTCAGTATATCGAAGTTCCGAAGATCATGTAGACCTAGGTCAGCCACTACTGACACTCCATTCACAACCCCCTTTTAATACTTTCATTATTACGCTCTAGAGGACTGTTTTGCCTATCTTCTTTTTGTAAAAATGTGTAAAGTTTACTAAAAACATTAGATTTTTACAGATTTTATATGTATAGGAAGATAGGGGGTATGAAGAGGTACGCAAAATCTAGCTCTACATACAAAAATAAAGAAAATGAAGCCCTAATAGATTTGGCACCTGTAGATAACCGCATACCAGTCTTAATTTTATTCAGGCAAAACCAACTATAAAAATGATTTTATTTTTATTTTGGCTGCTTCCTTTGCTATATTTGTATTGCTGTTTTTGTAAGTAATCTATTTTTTCTTATTTAAAACGTTAATATACGACTCAGAAGCGTACAGGGCTTCCTTTCAGAAATAAGTTCTATTTTACATAATTCAGGTAAAACCAACTAAGTGACCCCCCCGCGATGGATTTCCCAAATTATTCTTGGGATCTTTATATTTTTTATCATTTTTTATTACACTATACAATAGCTGATTAGATTGCTTAATATAAAAAACAACACACAAAGTCAAAATGCACTATTTAGGTATATAATTTTCTCATCAAATATTAAAAACTAATTTACTCGAAACTATGTTCACTGCAGTTAGTTGGTTTTGCCTTTAAGGGTACGTATGAGTAAGTACTAATAAAGTAGAAGCAGGTTTTGTGCAAACTCAATTCTATAACCTTCCAAAAGTGGATTCTTTCATGGTATTTGATTACCTAGGTAATCATTCTAAGTTGGTTGGTCGTTGGAAACTACAAAGGTAAGGGTGCTGCTTATTTATCTACGATTACGTACATATGTACTTATTAGTACTCTTAAATTTGGTAGTGGTTGGTAGGTGTAAGAAAGAATGAATATAAAGTGTAGGTACAGAGACGTATTTAGAACTTATAAATTTTGTTTACAGTATCTTGATAAACGAAAGTTGTTTTTTGTTTATTCATACGTAGGTACATCATTACGCGGATGGCTTTTTAACCTATGTACTTGCACTTTATTTAGTGATCTACACTTGTTGATCAAGGTATGACAGAAACCTGAATATTTGTTGACAACAGCTGGTTTTTTTGCCATCTCGCTTTTTGTTACAAGTCAGTCGCTCAGTATGTACTTAGGAAGGATGACTTGGTATAAAGCAATTTTTTAGCATTTCTTACCTCAAAAATAAAAACGGAACCCTTATAGGATCGTTTTCTTGTCCGTCTGTCTGTTAAGAAAATCTACTTCCCATTGGTCTAGCTAGAGCTATGAAATTTGATAAGAAGCAGGGCCATATGACACAAGTAATGGAATAACATGAATGCACCCCTGTTGAGTAAAGGATGCTAGGTGCGGACTCACGCACGAAGGGTTCCGTACCATTTATCTATAAAAACGGTAAAAAAACATGTTTGTTTTGTGGAAGCAATTATTTAAGATCTGTGAAAAGTACAAGGAATCGTATTTAAAAAAATATATGGGAGTACCCCCTTAAATATTTGTTTTATTTTAAATGAATTATTTATTTAAAGTGTATTATAACTAAATATTCTGTGAATATTTGAAGCAGGTAGATACCTGTTGCCGTTATCAATATCGAGCAAACATAAGCAAAAAATATTTGTTGTATGGGAGCCCCCTTAAATATTTATTTTATTCTGTCTTTTAGTATTTTTTGTTATAGCGGCCAGAGAAATACATCATCTGTGAAAAATTTAACTGTAACTATCAGGGTACATGAGCTACAGCTTTGTGACAGTCGGACGGACAGCGGAGTCTTAATAATAGGGTCGAGGTTTTTTACACTTTGGGTACGGAACCCTATAAATTCACTTCGCTTCGATTCAGCTATTCACATAATATGCTTTTAGAACTTTTCTAGCTGCTCCGGTAGACACCGCACATACATACATACACATACACACGTAAATTTCGTTGGCAACAGCCCTTTCGTAGAATACGAATTTGCGCTAAAAATATTATTCACTCTTGATTTTTACCCGACTACGTCACAATCCTTTGAATATTACACAGAAATGGGAACGAGCAAATAGATAGGTACCTACGTAGGTTTATCCACAATACTCAGGAAAAGTAAGGTATGTTTCTATAAATACAGCAGGATTAAAAGAAGAGAAGGTACACTACACGTACCACCTTATTTAAATGAATATCAACTAAATAATAGGTATATTATAGTTAGGTAGGTACGTACTTCGAAATGATCTTCAAAGTAATGTCTTGTAGCCTGGGCAGAGGGTGGAGTTTTAACATCTCTTTTTACAACGGAATACCATTTTTTACAAAGTTTTGGATCTTTCGGCACCTTAAAAAATAGTTTTTCTGGCGTTTTTATAGAAGTGTTTGTACATTTCGGTACTATACAATATTTGCACATAGTTAAAAACTTGAATTAGATATAAATCAGACACTTAATTTCTTTTAAAAGTCCCAATTATAGGAATAAAACACTTCGCGCCTTATCGCTGACTCGCGGCTTCCGTCACAATGACGTCACCGGTGAACTTCGCTAGGAATTCGGTCATAACTTTGTCAATTTTAGTCGTAGAACAAAAATTTTTGTACTATATGTTAAGGATTTCTTAGCTCTATAAATCTGCATTCTCAACTAAAAACGTTACGGATCCTCATTAGATATAAATGATGCATATTATTTGTTAAAATATTATTTGTTAAGCCTACTTAGTAAAAAGCGTTTGGTTGAGGCTTCAGGTGACCAGAGGGCTGGCAGCTATCTCTGTCAAAGGATCAGCCTAGCTATCCAGAGAGGGAATGCGGCCAGTCTTCTGAGCACTGTCCCACATGGTTCCTCTTTGGAGGACATTTTTTATCTGTAATTATTGTAAATGAATGTATATTTTTTTTGTACTTAGTAAAATATGACATTTGGTATTGTTGGCATTTAATTATATTAAGTCACGGATACTCATATCCGTATACTCTCTGATAGTGCCTCAGTCCTTCAATCCCTAAAGAAAAACCAGATCACCTCGAGACTCATATTGGAGTGCCATAATGCACTAGAACGCGTTACGGAACTAAACTGCAACACAGTGACACTACAATGGATTAAACCTTAGATAAAAGCAAAAGAGGAAGATACGGTACCGGCACCTCGCGCGTGGATCCTTTAAATTAGGTGCAAGTAGCGTAATTCGTTGTAGTCAACTCGTTCGCGCTTGTGCCCGAGTACGTCTTTCTATCTCTATTTTTATTTGCGCGTGTAGTTGTATGTAGTCCAAATGTCAACGATGTTTTCTATGACTATACCGTATCTTCCTCTTTTGCTTTTATCTAAGGATTAAACGCCTACCTACGCAGCGTAGGTATTCAGGGAGCTTCGATATTCGATATCGGAAAATCTGTCGAATCCTTATGTCAAATATGATATCTGTGTATAGGAGATGGGCTAACACAGATGTCATATTTGACACAGATTTTCCGATATCGAATATCGAAGCTCCCTGAATACCTACGCAGGTCTCCACGCTCTCTGCGGTCCTTCAGAGTTGTAAGTTCTTTATTTGACATTTTTTACTCAGTCAATGTTTGCTCCACTTACACTGGTGGCGCGGGCGGTGTAATGAAAGATGTAGGTACCTACGGAAGAAGCAACGTATGTCAAAAATGAATACGATTGCGATTAATAAGTTTGTTTGTAAGACAATAGGCCAGCAGATGTGGAATTATTGCTCATAGCCAATGCACGCTCCTAGTATTACTAATTTGAAATTGGCGCCTCCCAAGCGTTTTTTTTCTGTATGGTACTTTAGGCCATACAGTAATCTGAGACGTTTTCTGGAGAATCTCCAATGGCTGCTAAACACAGACCTAGTAGAGATGCTCTCTAAAACGATAACGCAAGAAAGAAGGTTTGGGAAAATGGCGGGTGGAAACCAAGTTGTATTAGTTCTTGAATGAAAAATTCAAATATTGTTAGAAGAAATGGAGAGCATGTAGTAGAGAACAACATACAATATCTTTGCAGAACACTATTACTCCTACCGCGGGAGCATGTAGTTTTTTTTTTACATTTTCCAAATTACCCAACGCTCCGCTAGGAGTAAAAGTGTTCTGTGGTCTAAAATGGCCACTTTGAGCAATTCCTCTGAGCAATTCTCCTTTTCTGAATTCTCAGCAAATCCTAAGCAATTCCTCTAAATTTCGTAAAATGGTCCCATAATTTAGTGATTCACTGACAATTCAATTCATTAGCAGATTCGTATTTGGTGAAAATTTCGAATATGAATCGAAATAGAATCATATTATGATTCAACCGAAACGGCCTTTTTAGACCACCAGTAATAAGAATGGATTCTGAAGTGTGGCCATGATAAAGAATTTTAAACCTTATGTTGGTGGCAAAGAGGTTTGAAGAAAATCATTCTAGCTAGAGAGAAACTTTTTCTATAAACGTCTGGTTGGTGGATACTCAAATATAAGTTACTCGATGGTTGATGGTTAACAGCCTTGGAGTATTAAACCAACCGGAGACGCCACTAACAGGCGTTCCCCTCTGCCAAAAAAGCGTGTCGGTCTTTGAGCACACCGGTTAAATACAACTAGTTTGTTTGAGTTCACGGAGTGCTTGTATTGGTGAATGTATTTGTGTGCACCTAGTTCAAGCTAGTGTTTAATTGTTTTATCAAAAAATGAGTTTGTTTTAACATTATTTGTGATTGTTTCCTCGTCCCCCCCGCAGAAATTGGCAGACTTTTTTGTAAAGAAACTAGTGCGCGTGACGTCTCCTGTTGGTTTAATACTCAAAGTTAACAGCACACATACATAAGAGAAAACTTTTTTCTGACGTATGTGGTTAACAGTTTGCGTTTTGACAGCTGTGTGTTGTCGATGGCTTGGCGCGTAAAGCTATTCTTGTAAAACCACAATTCTCAAATAAATAAATACATTTTCATAACAGTTTTACTTACTTCAAATTCAACAATATTTATGCCATCAAAAACAAAACTTGGTTCGAGTGGGTCCAGGGATGGTTTATAGCAAAGAAAATTCAGCATTGCACCCGTGCGAAGCCGGGGCGGGTCGCTAGTGCTAGTAATTAATTACTGAGTTCCTATGGCCATCTTCCAGCTCCATCGTCAGACCCTGGTTACCATCTAGCACCAAAGTAGGTACTCGTCAATATGAATTATAGGTACGAGCCCAAACTCTACGGTCTTATTAATAAATTCCGACTAGAGAAAGATTAACTTTACTCCAAGTATTAACTCATTACTAACCAATTTCAGTATTAATAAACACAGAGTAAGCAAGGAGTAACCTAATCCATGCCTACTCCCGGAGTAAAAGTTACGCCTTGGTGTCACCTAGTTTAAGCAGGGATTAGCCATGGCTTAGGTTTTATGCTAACCTAAAAGTTACTTTGACATTCATCGATGACGGAAGGATGACGGTAAGGCGATGGGATCAAAGAGATTTAAATATTATTATATTTTAATCTCTTTGCTACTCACCAACCACAAATACGAATGTCAGATAGCCAGATGTCACTTGCGAAACAAATTTTTTTAGGGTTCCATACCCAAAGGGTAAAATTGGGACCCTATTACTAAGACTTCGCTGTCTGTCCGTCACCAGTCTGTATCTCAAGAACCGCGATAGCTAGACAGTTGACATTTTCACAGATTATGTATTTCTGTTGCCGTTATAACAACAAATACTAAAAAACAGAATAAAATAAGGAGGGATCCCATACAACCAACGTTATTTTTTTGCCGTTTTTATAGGTAATGGTACGAAACCCTTCGTACCATTACCGACTCGCACTTGGCCGGATTTCTTCCATTTTGGAAAAGTTCTTATCTCTCTTTTTACTTTTAAATTCATCAGTATTGCCACATTTCAGACGTAATCTAAGTGTAAGCTAGGTGTAAGGAATGTATAGTTAGTCCGAGGATACTCCGTGTTTATTAATGACATAAAAAAAACTGAGGTAATACTTGGTTACTCAGGGATTAACTACTTCTAGTGTAACCTCTGATCATCCTAGGAATAGGCCATTTTTATTAATAAGACCGTATGTGGTGTGTCGTTTAATTACCGAGTTTCCATGGCCACCACCTGGCTCCATCATCAGATCAGCTCGGTGGTACCATAATATTGCATTGTCATCGAATTTACTTAAGTATACCAAATTTCAGCTTAATCGGTTGAAGATATCTGCTTCAAAATTGAGGTGTACATGTAGTTTTGTAATCCTATACAATTATTTAGGATTACAAAGTTATATATGGAGTTAGTGTATCTAGAAACCTGGACCGAAATTGCAACATATTTGAGTTTTTCCTTGATTTATACACTAAACACTAATGTGAAGCTTCTACGACTGCTAGAAGTGCCTTAGAGTTTTAATGATCGGTCAGTTAGTCAGTGAGTGATAAAATTAGGAAACTTTGACTATTTATAATTCTTAAACTACTGATTCAAATTGGATGAAATTTGAAATATACATATATGTGTTCATACAATGCCTGCTTGGTTACTGAAAATTCAGACTTCTAGTCTTATCCACAACGAAGTTATAGGGGGTCGAAAATGGCGTGAATTGCTTCGAGGAAAGGATGGTACGGCCGTGCCGCTTTTTGCTCGACATGGCCGGGGCCAAAGAGGATATAACCACGCCGGGGCACTGGGGGCCAATTCTACTAAATGACAGCAGTGATAATTGGATGACAATGACATGGCAATGGTCAATCGATGGTGTTATTTGGCACTTCGTATTCTGTCAGTTTTCACAGTCATTCAACTATCATTGTTCACCACCATATATAATGTACTTTGTGTTCACCACTTTTGGTATTCTACTAATCCTACCACGGAATGGAATGGCGCTGTCCAGGGATTGCTTTTTTCCCCTTATTTCAAGGCATTGGCAATTTAGCCATCAGCCCTAAACACGACACGAAATTCAGATTTTTGTTCTGCTTCAGAGTCTATGCACAAAAATACACAAGTTTCTTCAAAACTTATCGAAATGTCACATGTACAGTCAAGAGCATGTCAAGCTTGACACTACCAGTTTAAGCTGAGCTCTGATTTGTACTGCGCGCCATAGAACACAGGGCCGGGTCAAAGTCCAAAGTGTCAAGCTTAGCGTGCTCTTGACTGTACCATAAATAAAATCAATCATCTAAAAATGTTAGTGCTGAAAACTCGAAATAAAACTAATGACACGCATGGTAGTAATAGTTATATATGGTAGGCAACACCTAACGTAGTCCATAGTCATTCCATTGTAATGCCACTATGATTTTAGTGGAATACAAATTATATGTCATAGTGCCAGTTGCAGCATATGGAATGATAGTTCGATGACAATGGCTCGCTAATGGCTGAAATTTAGTGGAATTGGCCCCCTAGTGTGCCCCCAAATACCTACATCTTTGGTTACATAAATAAGTAGTAACCTTGGAAGTTGGCAACACAATCAAGCTGTCATGCATGTCAAATTGCAGCGTTGCCAGAACGTACCAAAAAGTACGGTTTTACGTACTATTTATCACACTACCGTACCTCAGTGTAGACGGTCCCTTTTTCGTACCTTTTCTATATTAGTGATTTATTTTTCACTTCTAATATTTCTTACTTGCGATTCGCTTTTCACCGCTCCATGACTTTGAAATAGTTTATTTTTTGTACATTAAAATTTGATTTGAAAAAGTATTGCGTGTTATTTGGATAATTATTACTTTCCATAATTAATTGAGAAAATAATACCAATCTCGAGACGCAAGAAAAGCTAAGTCTATGTCGCATATCCCAACTGTTGGAGTTTAAGTATGTATTATCAAGTTTTTTATTCATAAAGTAGCGATAAGTTAAATTAATATCTTACAATGACAGCCTGTTGAGAAACTAATGAAACATAATGAGATTCATAGTTTCTTCAAATTTCTGTCACATTTGACACTAAAATATCGATACAAATTACTTAGATGGAATTATTTTAGTTCCTTATACATTATTTTCTTTTTTTTTAACAAACAACTTGTTTTCGTTATAGACTATGAATAGAGTATAGCATTTTTCAACGTTTTGGCAAATCCGTTCCTTGAAGTTAAAAACCGTACCTTTTCAGATAGCCAACCGTCCTTTTTGGGAAATCATACTGGCAGCACTGCAAAATTGTCAAACAGGAATTATCCACGTAAGGTTAGCGTGTGGATTAATCGGAATATTTAAAAAAATAATTAAATAACGACGCGCCAATCGTTATGATTTTGTAGAAAAATTGACCAAGTGTATTTTCACACGTTTCATCGGCACGCCAACTTACTTCTGGCCAGGTATGTAAAGAAATACCTTGTTAATTTTCACCTGTGAAAACGACGCCGGTCTTTGTTGCAAATTGAACACTATTTATTGGTTACTTTTCAGAATGAAGACTTTGGGCCTTTTGTTGGTGGCCGCTCTAGCTTTGAGTGGCTGTTTAGGTGTGGATAAGAACAACTTTAAAACATGCGAGCTGTCTGGGTTTTGTAAACGCCTCAGGCCTCTGAAGCCCGAGAAGTCTCTGTATTCTCTTAATTTGGACACGGTGATCGTCCACGGGAGCGTTCTCTCCGCAGAAGTGATCACCGTAGAAGCTGCAGATAAACCCCCATTGGTAATTATTTTGGTGCACTTGTTGACTTTACTTTTTAAGATATTAGGTATCGTTATGAATTTGGATTTGGTCCAAGATATTTATGGAGTGACTTAACAGCTCAGATGCAATGTCATAAAAAATATTTTTATAGGGAGTACAATGAAAAAGAAAAGAAATGTTGAAAAGTGGGTATATCCAGAAATGGAATACCTCTGCCTACCTGCTGGGGGATAGAAGGCGTGAGATTATTTATTTATTAACTAAGAAAAACAAAACAGTAAACACAAAGTTTTGTTACTTTTATCCAACTAACTAAACCTAGAAGAAATATTCAGCAATCTGTGGAGAAATAACTATATTTATTAAAATTTCTTAACCATTTAAACCATATTTCTCTAAACCTCAAATTTTCTTTATATAGTTTAAAATAAGTCTCTTTCTGTGTTTGTCTGTCTGTATGTATTCACTAACTTTCAAACCTTTCAATGAATTTTGATGTGGTTTTCAACATCAGTTAAGATACCTTTTCACTGAAGGTGAAAAGGTAGATATAAATAAAAACTTAATTAAATTTTAATGTATAGAAAAAACAATATATTGCAACCAAGACGATGAAAAATAAATTCCATGGCTTACATAGGCTAAACCTTTATGAGATATATAAAAATGCACAAACTGAAGTTAAGCCAGGATAGGTCGCATTAAACTATGTCCGTTGAGTGAAGATACTAATAAACAACATTGCTATATTTAGAGTGTATTCATCCACATAATCAGATATTTTATTTCTTCTTTCTCTCTGCAGTGGCATTATGCTCTAAGGCTATCAGCTTTAGTGGACAGCACATTCCGCATTGAGATTGACGAGGCAGATCCACTGTACCCTCGATACCGGTCACAGCTAGCTCTCGATGGCGAACCTAAGGGTGATAGGTAAGCGTACATTATTTTTTTATTTAAAGCATCAATGTCTTATGGGCGATGAAGTACTGCAGATAATAATAATAATAAATTGTTGGACACAATTCACAGTTATTCAGTCCCAAACTAGGCAGAGCCTGTACTATGGGTACTAAACAACTGAAAAACATACCTTTTAAATAAATATTAAACACCCAGACACGAAGCCAACAGACATGTTCATGTACACAAATTTTGGCCCTAGCGGGTATTGAACTTGCGACTCCAGAAGGCAGAGTCACTACCAACTGAGCCAACAGGCCCTTGGCTAGATATAGATAATCCTATTTACTTGCAGTCTTGTGGCATTACAGGCCATAACCCCTAATACAGTCTATGCCTAATAGGGGACTAAACAAGCTTCTATAGTTTTTAAACTCTATAATGAAACTTAACGGACATATTTTTATCATTATTAAGAGTTTTTGTTAATTTGGATTGTGGAGTAAAGAAAGAAAATGAAAAATGAAAAAACTATTTATTTTCTCCACACAGTCCTTATAGCTAGATCAAATTAATGTATATAGATTTATTAAGATGTCAGGAAGAACATTAATGGAGGCAGCAGACAAATAAGCAAATTTCACAAATCATAAACTTAATATTTATTCTCATATTTCTTTATAGCCTGAAACTTATCTCCAATGAGAACAAGAAGTTGACACTAGCCAACTCTCAAGGACACAAAGTCATCATCCATACGGAACCCCTCAAGTTCGAGTTCCTGGACCGCAACGGGGAGACTGCTGTGGTGGTCAACGAGAACGCTCAGTTGATAGTTGAGCCTCTTCGGGTGAGGAGCGAATCTCAGGACGACGAGGAGGGAGGCGAGAGGGTTGTGAGTGTTGCTTTTTGTTTGTCTGTTCTTGCGTGGGAATAAAATAATTTTGTTGTGAAATTTTAGTTCACAAGCCACTTTAATAGTGCATTAATAATTTATTTTTCCAAATAATTGTGTGTCTGCTGCTGAGTTTAGTTAATAATTACCAGTGATCGGAATAGGCAGAGTATATTTACTTAAACTTCGAGGAATAGAGACATAAAACGGAGACTTCCTTACGACAACATTTTTTTGCGGGACATTTTCCGGGACACTTACTTAAGAACATTAAAAATAATGCAATATAGTGAAAAAATTAAATCAATCCCTGGTTTTATTCAACAGGATCTTAAGATATAAATAAAAGTATATATGTAATTTATAAATAAAAAATAAAAAAATGTTATACAAAGCTATTGCCAATATGTATATATTTATGTGTATATGTTCTTGTTTACTAAAACGTAGTTTTCCGGAAAATGTCCCGCAAAAAAATGTTGTCGTAAGGAAGTCTCCCTTTTATGTCTCTATTCCTCGAAGTTTAGGTAAATATACTCTGCCTATTCAGATCACTGATAATTACAGATGTTTCGGCTTCGTAAATTTGGACATATGGGGCAAAAATTTTTACAAATCTTTCATGAGTAAAAACATGATAAAATATTATTTTGGTTCTATTTTTTTAAGTATGTACCAAATTCTTTCTTATTCATAGCATAATATATTATGAACCAAACAGGACTTTCTGTTAAAAATACCCTGATGTGAAATAATAGAATAGAATAAACTTTAATTGCTTTAACTGTCTACATATAGTGTAGTGCTAATGCTATGCAGTGATATACACGCATCACCTCAAGAGCTGCTAGTGTATTAAATAAATAATAATAATACAAGATGGCATATAAAATTTACAACGTGCCAATAGTTAGCCTAAAAATAAAAATCACTTTTTTTTTTCACTGCAAAAATCACCTTTTTTGCTTTCATCTGTTATCAAATTTCAGTCACAATCTTTTAGATTTGTTATCAAATAAAACATATTTTGTCTCGGAACAAAAGACACGGGTGCTTAGTATTGCACTCATTGACCAAGTTACACGCTCTACTACACTCCAATGTCAATGATCTGGTGTTATCGTAATACGTGACTGATAGGGTTTAGTATTTATCTGAGAGCACATGCATAAAGAGTTTATCTAGTTGGATACTTAATAGAAGCGAGAGACTGACTGCGAAAGGGTTTTAAGAAAATCTAAATTTTTTTGTCCAAATTTTTTGGTCTGGTCAGTTAAATGGATGCGGTTTTTTGTTTTAATCACCCGACCAAAGAGATAAAAATATAATAGGGCATAGAGGGGACAAAGCGAGAAAATTTTGAAGCCAAAATTTATTCCAAGTGGATTAAGTCTAGTACAATTTCGACCGAATGACAGGTCGCGTTCATACTAACTGACACGTCGCTTGAGCTTCAAACATGCTTCAAAGTTTTGCATGAAAATATTCCCAATGCCCCCTCTATGTCCTATTGTATTTTAATCTCTTTGCACCCGACCAACGAAATTACAGTCATTACAGACACAATAATCGCAATCAAGGTCTTTGCGAATTACTTATTTAAAAGTATCTAAGCAATACCTACATGTGATAGGAAGGGTTTTCTTAATGTGTGTGTGTGTGTGTATGTCTGCATATAATTATGTATACATAGTGCAGTACCTCTTGTATAGTATATTTGAGTTCATTCTAACTTAATGTTACGAGACAATAGATTAAGCTCATCGTCACGTTAATGACATTTATCATTAAATGATGTAGACCATGTTATTATAATGTGATGTACAGACGGAACACCAAGCTTATCTATAGTTACTGTGATTCCATGCCCGCCAAGTCTCGTTTCATTCCATGGGGCTTTTGTTTCGGAAATAGCATTTACCATAGTTTATTGTGGTGGAAACTTCAGATCTAGATCACAGATAGCCCCGTTCCCGTGGGAAAAGTGTAGCCCGTGTTACTCCCAGAAAAGGAAGCTGTTCGTTGGACTTTTTAAAATCAGCGCAGTAGTTTCGGAGCCTATTACACACAAACATAAAAAAAAATCCTTAAATAAAATCAAAAGTATAATATAAAATATGTTCACGCCTTTTATCTCCGAGAGGGTAGGCAGAGGTATTCCATTTCTGGAAATACCAAGTATTCACGAGAATATTCGACCCCTAAACGTGATAGAAAACTTCCCTCTTTATAATATTATATTGTAGACTACATTACCATACTAATGATATGATAATAAACTAGCTAACTACTAACAATAATTATAAAATTTATTAAGCAATTCGAATGATAAGAAGATTATATAATCCGCAACAGGCTTCGTCAAATATCCGCACACGCTTCGTAGAGAATCTGTATAATAATTGGAATAAAACTCTATTTTGCAATAAATTAAAGCTATTAATAATAAACTAAATGAGTAGAACGAATATTTTCTGACCACAACCGTGTTACGTATTTCGTTATCGGCATACCCGTGTTGACAGTCTGGCCTGTTAATACATAAGTTATTTGTATTTAATTAGCTACGTGAGGTCAATCACAGATGAAGTTTACGAGCAATTAATACCTACTCTAACATTATACAGAGGAATGTTATGCTTGTTTAAAATGAATAGGCTTCGAAACTACTGGGCAGAGTTTAAAAATTCTTTCACCAATGGAAAGCGTACTTTTCGGAGAGTGCATGGGTTATAATTTTTCCACCGGAATGGGACTGGTCCGAGTGAAATCGCGGCAAACAACTAGTAATACGTATGTTTAGGCTTTAAACTCAGAGTGGGTTGTCAGAGGTTTCCATTGCTAGAAGTATTTATCCATTTTTAATCTCCGACGCAAAATCGGAGGGGTGTAAGTTCCACGTGTATATTTTGTGTGTATGTGGCTCTGTGTATCAACCGATTTTGATTTGTTCCGAAAGCTCACTCCTGTTTAGGAGAGTATAATTAGATAAAAAAATGTCACGCCTTTTATCCCCGAGGGGGTAGGCAGAGGTATTCCATTTCTGGAAATACCAACTTTTCACGAAAATATTGCAGGAGGACGAGACGGCTTGGAGCGAGAACTTCAAGTCCCACCATGACAGCAAGCCAAGAGGCAACGAGGCCGTTTCCATCGATGTGTCTTTCCCCGACGCCGACCATGTATACGGTGAGTTTGTTTCATTATTTATTAGTAGACTAGCAGCACCCCGCGGTTTCACCTGCGTAGTTCCCGTTCCCGTCGGCATACGGAGATGTAATATAGCCTAAGGAACTACTCGGGTGAAACCGCGCGGAACAGCTGAATTTTTATAAACAGGCTTAGTCAAGTTTAACTTTTTAATCGACATAATTAGGTTTTTTTATGTTCGTAACCTTAGAGATCTGTCATCTATAAAGCGATTTGAGAATTTCAAATAAGTCCCGTATTATAAAGGGTGTCCGGTGGCAGATTTATTTATGTTTTTAACGTAAAAAAGTTATTAACGGTGCGGGGGGAGAGTGGTGTCATTCGACGCTCCGTGAGTGCGGATTGGTTAGCCACTGTGCCAAAGTGGTCGGGGCAGCACCGTGCGCAGCGCAGCAGCAAAAGCAAGGTCTACGCTAATAATCCTGGGTCTGTGGTGTTGTTGAAGGTAAATATCCGCTATTAAATTCAGCAAATCCAGCCAAACCTGTTTCAGCGCATCGCGCGTCACACTGTGGACCGTTTCCAAGTGTGCGTCTAAATAGACGACACTTGTATAAAATATTTTTTTTAAAGTAAAATTCGCATAATCCCTGTATTTATTGAATTAGTTGATAAAGCCATAAGAATATAAGTTTTTCTTTTATTAGCTTTAAAAAACATAAATCTGCCACCGGACATCCTTTACAAAAATCCAATTCTAAAGATGGAAAAAAAATTTACTTTGTACTCAAAAGTATCAGACTACGCCCACTAGACCGTCCCGTCACCGACCAGTAAAATCGCGTGTCATGCAAGAATATTTTGTCCGCTCTAGTGGGCATAGTAGAGCGTATCGTGTTGCTTCCCGATTCTGATTTGTTCATAACACGGTCATAGTATGATACAGTGTAGTGGGTTACCTTAAGATTCCACCACAGGATAATAGCCCTATCTAAAAAGAGCTGCCCTTGAGTTTCTTGCTGGTTCTTCTCGGGGTACTGCATTTGGAACCAGCAACTCGTCGGTGGAAATGAGCTGCTGTTTACATTTAGCCAATGTTCATAGACGAGTTTTGTGTGCCTTGTTGTTAGACTATTCACTTTTCTAAGTGCTACGGAAATAAATACATTTTCATTTAGGTTCGTTAATCTTGGAGCTGTCATTTATAAAGCGATTTGAGAATTTCGGACAAGTCCAGTTTTATATCAAAATCCAGTGTCACTTTCCGATCCTGATACGTTCATAGCACGGTCATAGTATGATACGGTGTAGTGGTTTACCTTGAGATTCCACTATGCTAAGGACTCTATCGTTTCCCATGCCAGGTATCCCGGAGCATACTGACAAGTTTGCGCTTCGCACGACCACGTCTGGCGACCCGTACCGCTTGTACAATCTGGACGTGTTTGAGTACGAGTTGGACAGTCGCATGGCCATCTATGGCGCGGTGCCCGTCATGTACGCGCATGGGTAAGTGACTAAACGTACACGCACATTGTAAAGCTTTGTGCAGTATGGCCGTTTTTAATTGGCAGCTCTAAAGTTGCGCAAATGGTTGTGCAATAACATTTTTAGGGTTCCATACCCAAAAGTTAAAAATGTCGCTGTCCGTCGTCCGTCTGTCTGTCACCAGGCTGTATCTCAAGAACCGCTATAGCTAGACAGTTGAAATTTTCACAAATTATGTATTTCTGTTGCCGCTATAACAACAAATACTAAAAATAAAATGAATATTAAAGGGGGGCTCCCATACAACAAACGTGACTTTTTTTGCCGTTTTTATAGATAATGGCATGGCACCCTTCGTCCGTGAGTCCGACTCGCACTTAGCCGGTTTAACTGTTTAACCTTACAAACTATGTATGCTTGCTACAGTTAACATTTTCATTTGATGAAATTAATAATTTGAAATGATCACCTGTGATGACTAGGCAACGATTTTTAATTACGGTGAATAATAATAAAAATAACTAACTAGTGGTTAGTAGCGGTAACTAGTTCCCGTCCCCGTGGGAATAAATAAAATATAGCCTATGTTACTCAGGAATATTCTAGCTTTGAATTGGTAAAAGATTTTAATTAATCGGTCCAGTAGTTTTTGAGTTTATTCGTTACAAACATACAAATCTTTCCTCTTTATTATATTAGTGTACTGTAGATAACGAGAAAATGTTTGTCCAGCTCGAAACGCAGCGTGGGCGTGTTCTGGCACAACTCGGCCGAGACGTGGGTGGACGTGGTCAACTACGCGGAGAGCACCGTGGTCTCCTCGCTGGTGAACCTCGTCACCGGCGGGCAGCAGACCAAGGTGGACGCCAGGTCAGGCCAAATACAGGATCATAACAAATAAATAAGTTTACTAAAAAACTTAAAAATATATATATTTTTTTATATAAATTAAAATAAAAAATGTGTGGCAGTGATAGCCTTACGGTTAAAGAGCCTGCTTCACATGATGAAAATCAGTGAAGCTCGGGTTCGAATCCTGGTATGTACAGTCAATAAAGTTGTTGGGGTTACATGGCCAAAAACTAAGACTCTTCTCTTAAAGCCTTAAATGTATTTAAAGTATTTTTTTTGGTAAATTATAGGGATCAAAGATACCTTTTGAAATAAACATTAATCAATAAGATTTATTTATGACTTCTCCAGAAAAATGAGTTCTTAGTTACTGGCCATGTAACCCTAACAACTTTGTTGACTGTACCAATGAGTTTTTCAAAACTTACGTCCTACATATTTATCACTAGCTCGACGGTGAAGAAAAACCTCGCGAGGAAACCCGCAGGACCCAGAATTAATTCTGAGGCATGTGTAAAAGACCCGGTCCGACTATGGGCTCACCTATCACGTTTAGGGGTCCAACGAATATCATGTGAAAAGTGGGTATATCCAGAAATGGAAAACCTGGGCCTACCCCATCGGGGATAAAAGGCGTGAGATTTTTTATTTTTATTTTGTACCAACCCGTTTCTATGTCAGGTTCATGAGTGAGTCGGGCATCGCAGACCTGTTCGTGTTCATGGGCGATAAGCCCGCGGACGTGTTCAGGCAGTACACCAGGCTGACAGGAGTCGCCCCATTGCCACCTGTAAGTACTATATGCTTCTTAAATAGTTGTTTACTTAGATGGTTTTCTTTGGCAAGTTATAAGTAATAAATAACATAAAAATATATATTTTTTCAGATCATAAATCCATAACTATTAGTTACAGAATACTTAGCCTAGTGTTGGTAAATATTGGACTCGATTCTGGCTGACCAGCTAAAATTCCTAGTTTTAAGTTATCTCTGTTCTTTTCCCCTGCTTTAGAAGGGAAAGGGACAGAAATAAGCGCCATATTTATTTATAATGTCGCAAAACGCATTCACATCTTATTCAAATATACGTGTTTAGCAATTTTAGCGACGATGTAACAAGGTCATGGATAAAAGTGATATAAGCTGGTTTATAAGGTCATAAGGTTCAAATTAGTTGGTTTTTACATGTTTGTCTTTAACTCTTCAGTTAATAGTTTGTTTCTGTCCTTTTTCTTCCGTATTCTATGGAGAAATCTTAAAATAAGCAATTTTAGATGGTCACCCAGAATCGACTCCAGTATTTTATTTTATTATTATATAATTTAACTTAGTGACAAGGATAGAAAAGGGTATGTTAAACTGGTTTGGTTATTTAGGACGTATGAATGAAAGAAGAGTAACGAAAGAGATTTATGGTGCGAATGTTTAAGGATGGAAGGAAAGAGGACGCAACAGAAGGACCTTCGCGGATCAAATTAGTGACGTCCTTCAAAAAGCTGGGGTCTGGAGTGCGAAGAATAAAAGAGCGTGCATGAAAAGGCTTATGTATGTGAAGGAAGCGAGGGAAGTGGCGATCCATCGTCTTTGCCTACCCCTGTGGAAAGAAGGCGTGAGCTGTATGTATGTCATCATCATCATCAACCCGTAAGAGCCCACTGCTGAGCTAAGGGTCTTTCCTCACACATAAAGAAGTATGGGCTTTAATCTCACACGCGAGCCCGCGGATTGGGAGATGGTGTTAAACTAGTGCCCACTTAACAGTCAGAATTTTTCAAGCCACCCAAGGGTATCTGACATGGCTTAACGACTTCCATTGTGCGTAAACACAACGAAAACCGGGACCAACAATTTAACGAGCCTTCCGAAACACGGAAGCGCTCGTGATATAAATGCCACTAGGCGGTCACCCCATTCACTGACTGACCGCACCCAACTTTGCTTAACCAGTGTGATCGTTACAAACACACTGGCATCGCAGGGCTACGAGCGCTACTACGCTATGTATGTAATAGTACATTATGATATAAGTGCGGTAGGTTGAAAAATACAGCCGAGGCGATATTGCTAGCCCGAGCCGTAGGCGAGGGCTACAAGTAAGCAGAGGCTGTAATTTTCAACCTACCGCACTTATGTCATACGACGTTTTATAACACATTTGCGAGGAAATAAAATAAAACTCCGACTATGGTAAACGAATAAAAACAATACAGCGTTGAGCATCAGCATTTTTTTTAGGCAACGGCACAAAAATCAGCCAGTATTACTAATAACGTAAATTAATATTTTTGTGTTTTTGTTACAGATTAATTGGTTGTAATTTACTGTCAAAATTAATTAAATTATATAATTATGTACATAAATATTTCTTTATTATATTTTATCTTCCAAAGTTAATTTTAATCATAAAATGTTGACAACTTTTTTGACGTAAAAACTCTTTGCTGAGATTTTAAAAAGTACCGTTCGTTTTAAGACGGAGCATCTTGATAAACTGTGCGTTTTACATTACACTTACCGCACTTGGGCGTAATGAGATACAATACGATTTTGAAATTGGTGAAATAAGACACCTTTTACGAGCAAATGTGTTATAAATTAATTTTCAGACCACTTGCTCGACAAAGCCGGATTATATATAACATATAAACCTCACCGAAAGCAAGACATTATATCCCTTGGCTTTAGCCGGGTTATAATGTTGTATGGAATTTCATTATAACCCTAGGTCAATAATGTAATTTTCACTTTTCATAATCCTTATTGCTATGATTATAAAGTCTAATTTCGTTAAGCAACATGTGGTGCACCTGCCTGCGTCCACGGTCGTGGCCAACTCGATTTTCGAAAACCGAAGCCGCGACCAACTAGATTCGCACGATCTTCATTTGTTAAATTAAGTAGGTCACGCCCGACAGAAACAAGTTGCTGTATCCATTTTATAGCTTTAACATTTCAAAAAGAATATCGAAAATGTCGAGTGATGAAAGTACTTTGACTCCAGAATCTATTAAACTAGATGCCATAGGCATTGTCAATAATCTACTGCCATGCAATTGCATTTTATTGTCTCGCATAAGGTGAGAAAAGTAGAGTATATAACTCGGGAATAAAACTGTTTTTGTCTTGGGCGCTTAAATCCCTCACTAAACTCAGAACTCAGTCTTAATTTCCTCGCTTCGCTCGGGAATTAAATTATAACTCCCTCGCTGCGCTTGGGAGTAAAACTGGGAGTCCTTCGTTACGTTCAGGATGCAATGTCGCGCCCGTGACATAAAACAGTGCTTTATTCCCTTGATGTATAATCTACTATTAATTTAAATGACCCGTGTTTGCTCCAGAAATTCTCCCTGGCGTACCACCAGTCGCGGTGGAACTACGTCGACGAGGCTGACGTGAGAGGCGTGGACGACAACTTCGACGCGCACGACTTCCCCGCAGACGCCATCTGGCTGGACATCGAGTACACGGACCGCAAGAAGTGAGTTTACTTGGCTGAAACGTATACAATAACTTGCACGTCGTTCTCGTTTTCTTGGGCATACGGGGATAAAATATAGCCTATGTTATTTAGGGATAATGTAGCATTCTATAGGTGAAATAATTTTTGAAATCGGTTTAGTAGTTTTTGAGTTTATTCGGTACAAAAATACAAATCTTTCCTCTTTATCTTTATAACTAGCGACCCACTCTCATTTCACTTCGGTTTCTCATGAATCACTATATCTATTTAAAAAAACGCATCAAAATCTGTTGCGTAGTTTCAAAGATCTAAGCATACATAGGGACAGACAGACAGCGGAAACCGACTTTGTTTTATACTATGTAGTAATGTTAGTTAATTTAACCCACAGATACTTTACATGGGACCAGGAGAAGTTCAGGCACCCCACAGAAATGGTGGCCAACCTGACAGCCAAGGGCCGGAAGCTGGTGGTGATCGTGGACCCTCACATCAAGCGGGAGGCCGGATACTTCCTCCACGAAGACGCCACTGACAATGGGTATTACGTGAAAGACAAGGACGGCAAGGATTACGAAGGTATGTAGTAGAATCATAATATAACAAATAATTGAATAGTTAACTATTTTTAAACGACTTCAAACCTCTGCTCAACCGATTCCGATAAAAATTTAAATGGGAAACAAAAAAGAATTTTCCAAATCGGTTCAGTTCAGTGCTTTGAGTAATCGGTGAACATATTTAAAAAAGCTACCGAAATATTCGAAACCGAATTTGTGGTCTTATTCTGTTCACTTCATCAAAGGATATATTCAGAATGCAAATGCTTGAAATGTCGCTGAAAATATTAAAAATTATTATATGTATGCCTATAAAATTTAAGGAGTTTCCTCAATTCTTCATGGATCCCATCCTACAGAACTGGATTTGGATAAAAATGGGACCAGTCTATAAGTATCCTTGCAAATAAAAAAAAGTATAGTATCATTTCAAATAAAACAAGAATTATCTGAATTGGTTTATAAATGACAGAGTTCTGAGGGAACAATTAAAAAAAACTAATTGAAAACGTTCTTCTTTTTTTGAAATCATTACAATTAAAACATTAACATATTTCTAAAAAAAATTCACTTGTCCATTGAGGTTGACTGAATGTAAGCAGTCTAGCACAACGAGATGCTGGTTCCAAATGCAGTACCTCGAAAAATACGAGCAGCAAACTAAAGGGCAGCTCTTTTTCTAAAAGTATTAAGTTCTGGCGGTTATGCGCAGTTTCACCCACGTATTTCCCGTTCCCGTGGGAATACGTGAATAAAATATAGCCTATGTGTTATTCTGATGTATAAGCAATATAACTGTAAAGTTTCATCAAAATCAGTATTTTTTAAAAAATGGATCAACATCCATACATACAAACTTCCGCGTTTATAATATTAGTAGTAGTTTTTGAGTTTATTCGTAACAAACATACAAAAATACAAATCTTTCCTCTTTATAATATTAAGTATCGATACAAAAGAAACTATATATGCATTTGTTGTACCCCACCCAGGCTGGTGCTGGCCGGGCTCCTCTTCGTACCTGGACTTCTTCAACCCGGCGGTCTCCAAGTACTACTCGGAGCGGTACCACTTCCAGAACTTCCCCGGGACCAGCAAGGATGTTCACCTCTGGAACGACATGAACGAGCCCAGCGTGAGTATACCGAATGTTTTTTTTACCGTCTGGAATAAATCAAAACACTTACCTATCACTGTTTTGATTCTAGAATTCTCACGAATCATTCACCCGCGTTGTTCCCGTTCCCGTGGGAATACGGCAATAAAATATAGCCTATGTTACTCAGGGATATTCTAGCTTTCGATTGGTGAAAGAATTTTTAAAATCGGTCCAGTAGTTTTTGTTTTATTCGTAATACACACACCGGCACAATTAGCGGAACAGAAAAAAAGGGAGTATTTACGCATTTTTGCGTGTTACTGGCCGGCTAAACAAGCTTTTTTTAAATTTGGGTTTTAATTTAAAAATGGAATACTAAGCGACTGCCCTTTTTTTCATTCTTTTGTTTTAATTTTCATTGATTCATTTTTTCTACCGCTTGTCCGTTTTTAGAAGGTTCGTGAATTCCATTTGAAAAGCTTTGAATTGCAGTTTTTGAGGCTTTTGAGTTTTTTCGCATATTGATAATTTACGAGCATCTAATTATGCCTGATTTAACGCCATCAGAAATCATTAGGGCAGATCAAATGAGGAGAAATGGTCAAACCTACAGATCGATTGCCAGAAGCCTTCGTCGATCGTTATCAACGATTTATCGTAGCATCCAACGATACAGATTGACGAATGCTCTAGTGAGAAGGAGAGGACAAGGCCGGAAAAGGTGTACTTCAAGGAGGGATGACCGTTTTCTCCAACTTCAAGTCCGACGGAACACGAGACTAACGGCGGTGCAGGCTCGAAATTTACTGGAAGAGGTACGAGCAGTAAGGATGAGTGAGCGGACAGTTCGTAGAAGATTCGAAGAAGTGGGTATAGGCTCGTATGTGCCCGCCAAAGCCCCAAAACTTGAGAGACATCGTCGCATGGTCCCCCGATATGAACCCTATAGAACACGTCTGGGACTTGCTAAAGAGGAGTGTAAAGTCAAGAATGCCCCCTCCCAATAATCTCAACGAGTTGCGAAACGCATTACTTGAAGAATGGCAGAGGTTGCCCCAAGAAACCATTGATAACATCATCCGCAGCATGCCCAGACGGATGGAAACCCTCATCAGAGCACGAGGAGGAAACACTCGATATTGAACAGTCATTGAAATTGTTGTTAAACTTTGGAAAATCTTGAATTTTCTGCTGTTTCTCTATAATTAAAAATCGAAGAAAAATGCATTTTGTTTAATTTAATTTTTATTTTTATAAAATTTTAAGTATGGTGTTACAAATGAATGTCAAAACATGTTAATTTAATTGTTGTTTCATTTTAAATAATATATTGTTTAAAAATTTCATTCATTGTTCTAAATTCCCTCTTTTTTCTCCTTTTTTTTTCTGTTCCGCTAATTGTGCCGGTGTGTGTAGTTTATTCGTAAGAAACATACAAAAATACAAATCTTTCCTCATTTTAATATTAAGTATAGTATTATATTATTATAAAATAATTATAGGTTTTTAACGGACCGGAAATCACGATGCCGAAAGACTGCCGTCATTACAAACCTCCCCAGGATGGCCAGGACGGACTCGCTGCTTTCTGGGAACACAGGTTATAGCATAATAATTATCTTTATTTCAGACCATATTTACATTAGTAGATCTTAAATAACCTAAACAGAGGCCCATATTATACAATATGTAACAGAAAAAGCGCAATTCCTGAAATTAGTTTATTCAGTATCGACTACTTAATCGATTTCAACTATTTTTAATATGTGTTAAATTTTTCCGAAAAATGAATTAGCATATTTGAATTTAGTGCTAACTATGGAAATCTTACTATTATTGTACTTATTAAGAAAATTGGTTAGGCACAACTAAAGTACGAAGGCATCATGATTTTTTTAAAATAATATACTAATTGGGGTGTATGAGTAATTGCGCTTATTCTGTTACGCTTTGTATATACATACCTTATATCTAACATACATATAAACTAACCAACTAAACTATTTTGTACATAAAATAGTACTTTTAGCTAAGTTACAATTTGGGTGATATTTGTTAATCTACGTAAAAGACTATTTGACTGAGTGTTGGATCATGTCAGATTATTTTATGGTGCTTATTAAGTCCGGTAAAAGTGGTTTTAAAAAATTATTTTATTTTATATTTCCTATAAAAATTTTATTGATTTTTTTCTGAAAAGTGTCTCAAATTAGTTTCTAAAGTGCTAATAACCACTAATACAACACCAAATTTTCATTCAATCGACAAGTGCCATAAAAATTCATACGCGCGCCATATTGCTCTGTAGTTATGACGTCAGTTGGCTGTGTAAACAAATGCGTTCATTATATATATATTTTTTATGTACTAAAACTAACACATTCTGACTTCTTTTTGCTAGCTATCTGCTTAGCTATCTTAATAATTTATATATTTTAGTGTCCGACCGAAAGTTCGGTTTCGGTTTCGGACGAGTTTCGGCCAAAAATTAAATTTCGGAAGTCGTGAACGCTCGCGCAACTTCGTTTCTCGCGGCAACGCTTTGGCGGACGCTGGCGGCCCTGTTCGGAAATTGTCATGCGTTAATATACTGTTTTTCCATTTCATGTCCTAATTAATGCAGAATAATGGGTAAAATGTACCAAATTTCTGTATTTTAAAGAATTTTATACTTGACCACGCCACGGCCGAACATTCGGTTTCGATTTCGGCCGGAAAACCAGTTTCGGTCGGACACTAAATATTTATGATTGTCGCAGGCACGTGCACAACGAGTACGGGCTGTGGAACATCAGGGCGACTCACCAGGGGATGCTGGACCGCTCGGAGGGACGCTTTAGGCCGTTCATACTCACAAGATCCATCTTCGCCGGCACGCAGAGGTAACTACAATCTGCATGTAGACGTAGCGACATCTAGCGGTACTGCATAGAAGTAACGGAAGCGCATAATGTATAATACGGGTCTGAAGGCACGATCACTTCGCACAAATGAAGATATTTCCCTTTTATGATAGAGGTGCCACTTCTGCTCCTCCATCACTACATAGTATAAAACAAAGTCGCTTTCTATGTCCCTATATCCCTATGTCCCTATGTATTCTTAAATCTTTAAAACTACGCAACGGATTTTGATGGGTTTTTTTAAAAGATAGAGTGATTCAAGAGGAAGGTTTAAGTGCAGCATTACACCCGTGCGAAGCCGGGGCGGGTCGCTAGTATCATATAAAAAATATGAAACGCACTGATAGAACAGTCATAGCCCTGTGGTTAAAAAGCCCGCTTCTCATTCTTGAGAGTCGGGTTCGAATCCTGGCGAGGGCATGTATCATTTATTTTCTAAAACTTATGTACAAACATATTTATCACTATCCCAACAACGGTGAAGGAAAACATCGTGAGGAAACCAGTAGGTCCAAGAATTCGTTCTGAAGCATGTGTAACAGACTCGGTTTGGCAATGGGCTATAAAAAATTAAATGTAGCATGTTACTCCCTGATAATGTAGCTTCCATCGGTGAAAGAATTTTTGAAATTGGTCCAGTAATTTTTGAGTTTATCCGATATAAAAATACATATCTTTCCTCTTTATAATATTAGTGTAGAATTGTAGATGTGAATATTATAAAGAGGAAAGATCTGTAAGTTTGTTTGTATCGAATAAACTCAAAAACTACTAGACCGATTGTAAAAATTCTTGCACCAATGTATAGATTATTTTTCTGGGAGTAACATATGCTATATTTTATCGCCGCATTCCCACGGGAACGGGAACTAAATGAACGTGTTTAGGTTCGCGGCGGTGTGGACCGGCGACAACGCGGCCGAGTGGGGCTTCCTGGCGGCGTCGGTGCCGATGTGCCTCTCGCTGGCCTCCGCCGGGGTCAGCTTCTGCGGCTCCGACGTGGGCGGCTTCTTCAAGTACCCCGAGGCCGAGCTCATGACCAGGTGGTACCAGGTCGGTATCACACAATATGTAACAGAATAAGCGCAATTCCTGAAATTAATTTCTTCAGTATGGACCAAATACTGGATGTTTTTTTTACCGTCTGGAAAAAAATATGACGTATAAAGTATCTAGAGCCGAAGTTATACACGAGATTAATTGTTAAATATACTCGTGTTTAATGCAATTCACAAAGTCTAGAATTGTACGCACACTGCTATGTAGCAGCTCGCGGTTGTTGTAAAGAAGAAAAAAAATTTTTTTTACATTTTTTTTTAAGTAGCAATGCCAAATGAATCTATTACACTTACCTATCACACCATATTTTTTTCCAGATGGTAAAAAAAAGTCACCTTGTATATTAAAGTAAGGATGAATTATATTGATACTGCGTTTGAAAATTCATCCGCTACGAGTAGCTACAACATGCACATACTTAGCGTAGTTATAGGATACAACAATGACGGCGAAAGATGATTCGGAACGAATAATAAAGAAAGAGACAGATGTCTGTCAAGAGTGGCGCTTGAAATACGACTAGGTGAAAACCTACATTTGTCAGCCTCATTTTCCCCGCTCAGTAACATATCTACGTCTTTTTACATACAATACCTTTGGTGTCGACAACTTCTCATTGCATACGAATATTTTATCTGTCATCTCTAAATTTGGCATCCGTCTTAGTTAAGCGGTAGACCTGTAGCCCAACACCGTTCCCATTTTTCGGGGGCATATGTGTGCTATTACGCGTTGATGAAGTCGGTGATTACTGTGATAACAATTATGATTATAATAACGATTATGACTATGATAACGATGCTGACTATGACAACGATGATAACTGTGACAACAATGATGACTGTGACAACAAAGATGACAGTGACAACGATGCTGACTATGGCAACGATGATGACTGTGATAACGATGATGACTGTGACAATGATGATGACTATGATGTCTGTGCCAACGATGATGACTATGATAATGATGAAACTTCAGGCGGGCGCCTACCAGCCGTTCTTCCGCGCGCACTCTCACATCGAGACGAAGCGCCGCGAGCCGTGGCTCTACGAGCCCGCCACCACGGCGCTGCTCAGGGAGGCCGCCCGGCGCAGATACATCCTGCTGGACTTCTGGTCAGTACCCACGGTACCATTTATTATTTATTACTTTTAGGAAACTTACAGAAAATATAGGGAACAAAAAATTTATAACTAAAACCTAATTATAAGTATCCACCTGTATGTAACAGAATACTTCTTAAAAAATACCAACAAGTAATATCTACATACACTATACCACAACTTAAAACTGCCTCTCTATGATTTCGAAATAAATGCTAAATTTTAAGACCAAAGTGGTATTTACTCGAAAAGGGTTATACATACATACATAGAGCTCACGCCTTTTTCCAACAGGGGTAAGCAGAGACGATGGATCGTCCCTTTTGTAGCAGTACCTACTGAGATTTTTGTTTATATTTAAAATAAAGTATCGTCATTGAAGATCACCCATAGATCCCATACCACAATATCAATAAGAGAGGAAGCCCTAAGCTGCCTAAACAGTGAGCAAAATTAGAGTTGAATCTCGCCCAGGTACACGCTGTTCTACGAGCACAGCATCGACGGCACGCCAGTGATGAGGCCGCTGTTCCAAGAGTTCCCCGCAGAGAAGGACTGCTACACCATCGACGACCAGTACCTGCTCGGTGAGTGGCCCGTAACAGCCCACTGCCCAGCTATGGGGTAGTTCCCCACCATTTTTATTATTATATTATTAAAATTTTTAAGCTAAAAACGGATGGGAAAAATTTACAGTTGACTTTTTTACTGGAAATTCCGTCACAAAAGGATTTATGGAATTTACAAGCTAATATATTTTTTTTTTAGCTCGACGGTGAAGGAAAACGTCGGGAGGAAATCGCAGGTCTCAGAATTAATTCAATGTGTAACAGATCCGATTCGGCGATGGGCTCACCATCTATCACGTTTAGGGGTCGAATATTTTATTTAAAAGTGGGTATTTCCAGAAATGGAATACCTCTGCCTACCCTCGGGGGTAAAAGGCGTGGGTTTTTTTTTATGAGCAGTGATAGCCGGCCGAAAATCAGTGAGCTCGGGTTCGAATCCTGGCATGTACCAATGAGTTTTTAAAAAACTTACGTACATATTTATCACTAGCTCGACGGTAAAGAAAAACATCGTAAGGAAACCAGCAGGTCTCAGAATTAATTCTGAGACATGTGTAAACAGACCCGGTCCGGCGATGGGCTCACCACCTATCACGTTTAGGGGTCCAATATATCTCGTGAAATGTGGGTATATCCAGTAATGGAATACCCCTGCCTACCCCCTAGGGGATAAAAGGCGTGAGATTATTGTATTTTATTTTTGATAAGAACAAACTTATAAGTCCCTAGTTTGAATAAAAACACTTTGGACAGGCGACAAGCTGCTGGTCCGTCCGGTGACGGAGGCGGGAGCTTCGTCGGTGCGCGTGTACCTGCCCGGGGGGGCGAGGAGGGAGCTCTGGTACGACGTGGACTCGTACCGGGCGCACTCGGCCGGAGGGTACATAGCGCAGGAGGTCAACCTGGCCAAGGTGATCTTTTTAATAGTCTTTTATGGCTTGGCTACCAGGCCTTGAAATAATTTTGAAAACGATTTTCGAAGGTTCCTCAATTTCTCTGGCATGCCATAGTCAGATCCTGGTTTCCTTATATGGTACCTTTGGGATATCTCCTTTCCAACAAAAAAAGAATCATCAAAATCGGTTCATAAACGACGAAGTTATCCGCGAACACACATAAAAAAAATATACGGTTGAATTGAGAAACCTCCTTTTGTATGTATGCTACGAGATTATTTCGCCAATTATGAATCTATTGGTAGGTCATACTTCAGAGATAAATTTTAAATTTTATCGAAATCGCTAGAGCGGTTTTTAAAAATCACCCAAGTCAAAAAAATATACATCGATGATATTTTTAGTGCTATATGTTTGAATTGATTTTGACTTCGTTTTAATTTTATATTATAATGCCTTGTTATTAGACTATTGACGTTTAATTTGCTAAATATCTACAGAAATAAATAAATGTTTACTTTGTCCACATTTGAATAGCAATAAATAATCTGAGACGAGTTGTAAAACTTCCCAGATCCCTGTGTACCAGCGAGGAGGGTCGATAATCCCCCGCAAGGAGCGCGTGCGGCGCTCCTCCGCCCTCATGGCCGATGACCCCTACACGCTCGTCGTGGCCTTGGACGTCAACGTGAGTACACGGGACACAATAATTACGGGAAATAATAATTAGTGTCCGACCGAAACTGGTTTTCCGGACGAAACCCAAACCGAAACCGAATGTTCGGCCGTAGTTATATAGGTAGGTAGTTTTGAAGTCATAACATAACCTAAAGGCAAATTACACAGCTTTTGTTTAGTTGGGTGGTCTTTAGTACCTAAATAAAGAATAATCGTAATATCGCAGGTAAAATACACTATTATACTAACTACTACTACTAACGTATAATTTAATGGGTCGAGCTGCCGGCAACCCTAGATCTAAGGCTCCGCCTCTGAAAGAGCGCGTTGCATGCGATAGCAAGAGATAGCCACATTTAGGCACGTTTGACGTACCTAAACAGGGAATTGGTTAACAGGGAACCTTCTGTACGTAGTACTATTACTTATTCTTTGGTACAAGCGAGAGCGCGAAACAAGCAATAGAAAGGCACGATCTGCAACAATGTTTTCTTATGACGCACGTAAAATTTTCGTCCGTAAACCAACTTTACAGACCACCAATTTTTTCTAACGCAGTTCAGAATTTGTTAATATTTTTTACTAGTGGCCCGGGCAGACGTCGTTCTGCTACCGTATAAACCATCCCTGGACCCACTCTAACCCACACAAAAAGTTTCATCAAAATCTGTCCAGCCGTTCTGGAGTTTTAATCAGACTAACGAACATCAATTCATTTTTATTTATATAGATATAAATTCTATATCATACAAGGCTTTCAGTCGGAAACATACACATTAATTTGACGAGCTTATGTTTCGGCCTTGCTACAGAATCGTTGCACAAAATTTATGTCTTCAATACTACATACATACGCTCACGCCTTTTTCCCGAAGGGGGAGGCAGAGATAATAGACCGCCATCTCCTACGATCCTGGAACACCTCTCGCGCCTCATCCACATCCATCAATATACATGCTCCTCGGTTTCGGGTACTCTTTATCTGGCTTCTCTTCAATACATCGCCAACACTATTTCCACTTAGATATCAACAACAAGATTCAAGCGACTACTTGAGGCAACACAAAAAAATCTTTTAAATTCCATTTTTCTAAGTGTGCTCGGACCGAGTCTGCTCAGATGTCTACTCGGACGCTATTCCTATACTGTAAACTCGTGATCCGAATGTACTCCTGACTATATCCATGCTCTCGAATTAAATCGAAAGTAAAATTAATAGGCGGCTGTGTTATTTATATTTATACTTAACTTATCGACACAGAACACGGCGAGCGGCTCGCTGTACATCGACGACGGCGAAACGTACGAGTTCCGCGACAACAAGTACATCTACGCCAAGATGCGCTACGAGCCTAGTCAGATGACTTACGAGTAAGTGTCCTTGAGTAAACATTCAACATATTCCAATCTTTTTTATACCATTTCATATAATGAAATTAATTGTCTGTGATTTCAAAATACAGGCCACAATATAAGTTAAACCAGTCCCGGTACCGCGGGAATTAAAAAAAATCCCTTAGTGCTACCTTCGTGCAAAATTTAATGCTTCTAGAGCCAACGGTTCCGGCTGTGCGTTGAGCGATTAGCCAGTTTCTTGTACACTAATATCATCAAGAGAAAAGATTAGTTTTTTGTATTTATAGGCACTGGGCTCGATTCTGCATTACAGCGACTAAAGTTATTTTAGTTTAGTCCTGTCATTTTCTTTCTCCTAGAAAAGAAAAGAGACGAAAGATGTTTAGTCCTGTCAAATTAAAATTGGTCCTGTCAACTAAGGCGTGTTTAGCAATGAGGATCCGTAACGTTTTTAGTTGAGAATGCAGATTTATAGAGCTAAGAAATCCTTAACATACAGTACAAAAATTTTTGTTCTACGACAAAAATTGACAAAGTTATGACCGAATTCCTAGCGAAGTTCACCGAGTAGCCGCCGCGGTAGCGGTGACGTCATTGTGACGGAAGCCGCGAGTCAGCCGTAGGCAGCGATAAGGCGCGAAGTGTTTTGTTCCTTTAATTGGGACTTTTAAAAGAAATTAAGTGTCTGATTTATATCTAATTCAAGTTTTTAACTATGTGCAAATATTGTATAGTACCGAAATGTACAAACACTTCTATAAAAACGCCAGAAAAACTATTTTTAAGGTGCCGAAAGATCCAAAACTTCGTAAAAAATGGTATTCCGTTGTAAAAAGAGATGTTAAAACTCCACCCTCTGCCCAGGCTACAAGACATTACTTTGAAGATCATTTCGAAGTACGTACCTACCTAACTATAATATACCTATTATTTAGTTGATATTCATTTAAATAAGGTGGTACGTGTAGTGTACCTTCTCTTCTTTTAATCCTGCTGTATTTATAGAAACATACCTTACTTTTCCTGAGTATTGTGGATAAACCTACGTAGGTACCTATCTATTTGCTCGTTCCCATTTCTGTGTAATATTCAAAGGATTGTGACGTAGTCGGGTAAAAATCAAGAGTGAATAATATTTTTAGCGCAAATTCGTATTCTACGAAAGGGCTGTTGCCAACGAAATTTACGTGTGTATGTGTATGTATGTATGTGCGGTGTCTACCGGAGCAGCTAGAAAAGTTCTAAAAGCATATTATGTGAATAGCTGAATCGAAGCGAAGTGAATTTATAGGGTTCCGTACCCAAAGTGTAAAAAACCTCGACCCTATTATTAAGACTCCGCTGTCCGTCCGACTGTCACAAAGCTGTAGCTCATGTACCCTGATAGTTACAGTTAAATTTTTCACAGATGATGTATTTCTCTGGCCGCTATAACAAAAAATACTAAAAGACAGAATAAAATAAATATTTAAGGGGGCTCCCATACAACAAATATTTTTTGCTTATGTTTGCTCGATATTGATAACGGCAACAGGTATCTACCTGCTTCAAATATTCACAGAATATTTAGTTATAATACACTTTAAATAAATAATTCATTTAAAATAAAACAAATATTTAAGGGGGTACTCCCATATATTTTTTTAAATACGATTCCTTGTACTTTTCACAGATCTTAAATAATTGCTTCCACAAAACAAACATGTTTTTTTACCGTTTTTATAGATAAATGGTACGGAACCCTTCGTGCGTGAGTCCGCACCTAGCATCCTTTACTCAACAGGGGTGCATTCATGTTATTCCATTACTTGTGTCATATGGCCCTGCTTCTTATCAAATTTCATAGCTCTAGCTAGACCAATGGGAAGTAGATTTTCTTAACAGACAGACGGACAAGAAAACGATCCTATAAGGGTTCCGTTTTTATTTTTGAGGTAAGAAATGCTAAAAAATTGCTTTATACCAAGTCATCCTTCCTAAGTACATACTGAGCGACTGACTTGTAACAAAAAGCGAGATGGCAAAAAAACCAGCTGTTGTCAACAAATATTCAGGTTTCTGTCATACCTTGATCAACAAGTGTAGATCACTAAATAAAGTGCAAGTACATAGGTTAAAAAGCCATCCGCGTAATGATGTACCTACGTATGAATAAACAAAAAACAACTTTCGTTTATCAAGATACTGTAAACAAAATTTATAAGTTCTAAATACGTCTCTGTACCTACACTTTATATTCATTCTTTCTTACACCTACCAACCACTACCAAATTTAAGAGTACTAATAAGTACGTATGTACGTAATCGTAGATAAATAAGCAGCACCCTTACCTTTGTAGTTTCCAACGACCAACCAACTTAGAATGATTACCTAGGTAATCAAATACCATGAAAGAATTCACTTTTGGAAGGTTATAGAATTGAGTTTGCACAAAACCTGCTTCTACTTTATTAGTACTTACTCATATTATGTAAGTACTTTTGTTTTATACTTAATTATCACAAAATTACACTCTAACAACACAAATATTACGCGCCGCTTCCTCAAATCGTGAGTGCCGGCCGGCCGGCCGAGCTCGGTTCCGTCACAGTGACGTCACCATGCTCCCGCGCTCATTGAGTTTTGCGACAGGAGCGGCATATGTTTATTATTTAATATCTCCGTAAGTAATGGTCCGATTTGGATAATTCAAAAAGATATATCACTCTTATATCATAAAGAATAACGTGGATACTATTTCTAATGGATTTGCTATAACTTTACTGATCCTCATTTTAGCGACGATGTAAAAAGGTCATGGATAAAAGTGACAGATAAGCATGTTCATAAGGTTCAAATTAGTTGGTTTTTACATTTTTGACATTATTCCTCAATCTATGGTTTGTTTCTGTCCTTTTTCTTCCGTATTCTATGGAGAAGGATAGGCTAACTTAAAATTAGGAATTTAGGCTGGTCTGCAGAATCGAGTCCTTTAGCTCCGTAACAACTGGGCCGATTTTAAAAATTTTTTAACCAACCGAAACCTTTCTTTTCTGCACACAATTTTTCCCACGGGAATGGAACTTCCGTTGGTAAAATCGTGGGAAACAGGTAGTCTTATACATGTACAGATGATTGCTCCTCTAACAGTATAGGATTTAAAAAACATCAATCAATGATGAACCTGTGGGCTCAGTTGGTAGTGACGCTGCCTTCTGACCCGGAGGTCGTGGGTTCGATCCCCGCTCGGGGCCAACATTGGTGTGCATGAACATTGTCTGTTGGCTTCGTGTCTGGTCGTTTAATATTTATTTTAGCATGTTTATCAGTTGTTTAGTACTATAGTACAGGCCCTGCCTAGTTTGGGACTAAAATAGGGTAGTGACGGCATCAAACGGCATGTTACAGTGGCCATTGGAACCGCGCGGTGCTCGAATTAAACACGTATTTCGGTTTTCAGCAATAAAACAACAAAAAAATGAGTCGTAATTGAGTACTAGAAACTATGACGTCACCTTGCTATTTCAGTAAATTTTCACAATTATTATTATCTACCCTCAGATTCGTGAACGACAAAGCTCACTACCCGACCCGCTCGTGGCTGGAGCGCATCGTCATCGCCGGCATCAAGAACCCCCCGAAGACGGCCAAGCTGCAGCAGGCCGACAAGCAGACCGCCCTGCAGATGACCCTGCACAAGGGCAACGACGTCCTCGTCGTGAGGAAACCAGGCGCGAGCATGGCTAAGCCTTGGAAGATCACCTTTGGCTATTAAACCAGTCCAGTTTGCGTTTGGTTTTGTACTAACCTTGAAAGCTGCCGTACAGATCCCAAATACATCCCAAAAGCTAGTATCTGAAAAAATGCTTCAATATGACTGACTGTTTTTTTCTTAAAAAATTTAGCTAACAGCTACATTCCCTCAACGGCAGCATAAATATCTTCGGTATCTCATGACGCATAAACTTACTAGTGAATACCTTAAAATGTTCATATTTAATTACACGACGTAGTGATCTATTTATCTACTAAATTCAAATCAAGAAATTTATCAATTACGCTACTCCAACGCAGACGTATTTTCATAGTAATAGTCAAGTGACTAACCATCAAAAGCTGAAGCACGAAATTAATATTAGTACTACTTAGTCGTTTTTCTCACGTCTTTTAATAAACAATTAACCACACAATCATACATGAATACTTACAGTAACCAAACCAAACGCAAGTGAAATAATAAGGATGTATTTATATTAAATTACTATATAGTTGAATCCAATTGTAGAACTAAATCTTAGGTGTAACCTGTTATAGTACATTTGGCGAAATCTATCGCTACTAGACTTTTTAACTCTCTGTGGTTGAACCTGAAATACTTGTGTATTTTATAAGTGTACCAGTGTTTTAATAAAACCGATATATATTATAATCAAATCAATTTATTGTATTGTCAACAACATCAGAAAATTTTAAGTACTATGTATTTTAAAAAATGTGAAATTATATTGTGTTGCTAGATAATGATTAGAGCAGGCCATTGCCATAATACCATACAAATACACAGACAATTTATTACGACATAGATGACGCATTCATCAAATTTTATTTGAAGGAAAAAGCTTAATAATCGGTGGGGTGCGAAGTGCGAGAATAAATAGCATTCAAAGACAAACGAAACTGTTGTCTTATTATACCTGCTGTGTAGCATGAACATGGTAAGTGCTTTAATACTAATATGCGGAATCTATGTAGTGTTAAGATGTCTGTACAAAAATAATATTTTCCATCAGCATCATACAGACTGTATGTCTACCCGCTAAGATTTTCGCTTACAAAGCCACAAATACGTATTAAAACCATCCTGAAATTGGCTATTAGTCCTTCATTAGTATAGTGTGTCATGTGTTTGAAAATAGCTGTTGTGCTGAATATGTCGCGTGATTGTGTCTAATATGTTCTGTCGTTGCGTAACCGCGGGTTTTTCGATTTACTATAATTCGACGCGCAGCAAGAGTTAAGGCGAACACAGTACTCAAACGCATTTTTTATATAAAATGTCGATTAGTATAAGTTATGAAGGAGTTTGACAAAACTGCACACATTCAACTTCAAATATCGAATACAATATCTACCGCGCAAGAGCAAGAGCTAAATATAACAAAAGTGCGCAAGCGAGACAAAAAGCGCTTCTTAGTTAGAATACGCACGAACGTCAGCGCGGCGAGCTACATAAACATAAACAACTCTTTCCATGTGTTCGTTTCAACTCTGGCTGCGCGACTTATACTTCGAACCGAAAATCGTTATTAATAGTGAAATCGCATCAGGGGGCTCTCCTGTATGCAGTTTGGCGTGTGTACATGTTTAGTATTAAAGGTTACGAAATTTCACAGCCTATTTTCATTATATCTAAAGGGTTTACTATATACTTAACTGAGGGTAGACATACATTATAGAACTCTGGTCGAATCAAGCTCTAATTTTCTAATAAGAACAAAGCAATTTATTTTAGCTAATTCTTTTATTTTTTAATTCAAAGCTGTAGGAATAAATCAATGGATGTGTGACAGGAAATTATCGTCTCTTGTGATAATAAAATATGTTAAATATACATTTGTTTCATTTTTAAAATGTATAGTAATTTATGCTTTATTGGGTAGTACGTAAGTAATGGATTTATCACCTACTTTAACTTGAACAAATTGTAAGTGAAAATAAAATTTTGAATATTTAGAATCACATTGTCTGTTACATAAGTCGTTAACTGGTTTTATTCACATTACTAAAATTTCGTTTCACTGTGTATAATTATCAATTTTATTATTATAATCGTACTGCTGATGATCTAGCAAAGTATCCTTAAATTATCATATAGGCACATGTAATTCTATGTATTATTTATATTAGTCAAGACTGGTGCGCTACAGTAAAAAAACGGTCAAGTGTTAGTCGGACTCGCTCACGAAGGGTTCTGTACCACCGTACAATAAAGACGCTTCAAGTATGGGGTCCTCTTTGGTTTTTATATTATTTTTAAATATAGCGGGTATAGTAATTCAAATGATGTGAAAATTTCAACCTATTACGATTTATGAGAACAGCCCAGTGACAGACTACAGACAATCGAGACTTAGTCGTAAGGTCCTGTTGGGACACTTTGAATACGGAACCCTAAAGAAAGCAAGAATCCAGTGACGTAAATATATTGTAAGCAATTCAAGTTTCTGTAATATGTCAGTGTTATATATAAAATGCTCATGTTACAATTATTACAAAATACAAATAAATAAATTAGAAAAAATACATACAAAAATTAGTTTCTACTTCAACAAAAAATAAAAGCAACAGAAATACTCAAGTCACAGTTATTCCTGTGTAACAAAACGAAAGTTAGTGTGTCAATAACCATACCAGTATACTATACATTTTTACTTATGAACTTTATAACCTACTTCTTATTACAATAGTTTCTGAGTCTTATGAATAATCGTATGCAACACAACATAAATGTGACCATTGGCTCAACGATTCTCAAACAGAAAAAAATAAATATTAACTACGCTATAGTAGTCTTTGATACAAAGGCAAGAATGTTCTACTGGTCACAATACCAGAATTCTCTGCTTGCTGAAACTATGCTTTATAAAGTTGGAAAGAAAAAAGGTTTGCTTAGAAATTATTCGCAATGACTTTAAATTTCGAATTATTTCTTCGCATATCGAAGTTTGTAAAATAATAGATGATAAATTAAAATTGGGCAAGTTTGTCAAGCATGCAGAAAATTCAGATTTTATCTAAGAAAAACATTTTTATTAATTATAACAACCTCTTCGATAATAAATAGGCGTAGACCAGCTACTCAATACCAAATACAAATCGACACTTAGAATTACAAGTTTATATCGAAAGGTAGCGCTCTACTTTGTATATAAATACAATGCGCTATTTTCTGCGTAGACAATTATTATGTCGTGGTATATTTTATACTCTCTTCTGAATCCTGTACAAGTGTAATGTTTTGCAATATCAACGTGAGTCTGCATCGTTTATTTACAACTTTGGGACTACTAACTACATACTATTTAAAGAATATTCTACTCGGCTTATCGTCATTAGGAAATTCTATGAATGGGTGAGTCTGTTTATGTTCCAGCATTGTTTTTTCTCCCGAAAACGTATCCCCGCATATATCACAGGCCACTTCTTCTCCTTCGGAACTTGAAGAGTCGTTTTCTCCATCCTCTTCAGTATCCTCATCTACATCCTTTTTCTTCTTAATACTCCACTCTTTCTTTCTCAAAGTATTCTTTATCTTATCTTGCTTCGACGTCGCCTCTTCAACCAAAGGTTTGCCAGTAAGTAAGTACTCCTTCATGTTAGCGTGCTTCAAAGACATTTTGTGCTGTTTTAATCTGTTTTCGGAGCTGCATTGGTATTCGCAAATGAAGCAAACATATTTCATGTCTCCTGTATGGATTTCGGCGTGAACTTTTCGTTTTTCCTGAGTGGCAAATCTAAAATCACAGTACTTGCAAGGAAATTTGCGTTTTAGCGAGTGGAAGCGTAAATGTGAAGTGAGAGCACTGAAATCTTTGCACATTTTGCGGCATTCCAAACACATTACGCCGTCTGGGAGCTCTTTCGTTTCCTCCACGCACTCAGGATTGTGATGGACTCGTCTGTGCGACGTCAAGCTTTTCTGACTGATGAATACTCGTCGACAGTCTGTGCATTGGACCTGCGACTCCGCTTTCAAGTCCGGACTATGTTTCTCAATTTGGTGTAAGGCCAGTTTATCCGCTTCAAGAAACTGTAGTTCACACTCCTCACATTTCCACGCCTGAACTAATCGTGAGAAAGCTTCTAACACGTCCAGAACAGATTGTCCCTCAACTTCCGGATGGTAAGTTTTCGTGTGATTACAAAAGTCGATGATTTTCGGGAAAGTATTCTTACAATGCGGACATACATAAGGCCCTTTATGTACGTTCATAACGTGTGTCTTCAGCTCTGACAACACCGCCCAGCTCTTCGAGCACATAAAACACCGCAGTTTCTGCTTTCCTTTCATAATTTCAGATATCACTTTGTATTCCATCAGCTGGACTTTTTGATGTATTTGTAAATGTTTAAACAGTTCCTTTTTACTTTCGTAGTCGGTGGGACAAAATTTGCAGGGGAACTTCTTGCTATGCAACCTCTTTCGATGCAATGCGAGTTCGTCTTTGCTTCTAAACTTTTTGTTGCAAGACGCGCAGGGGTAGTATTTTGAATTCGTTTCAAACAAATCGTGAGACCGGAGACATGTTTCCATTCTACTTCTACGTTGGAATATTTTGCCGCAAGTGCATTCATAGCCGTCTTTTTTACTTTGCAAAGGTTTCACATCTTCAGTTTCATATTGGTTAGACTCCCTGATCTTTCTTCTCATCTTCATCGTTTTCTTTCTAGCCTGAATGCCTCTTATGACGCCTAGTGCTCGTTTTTCAACAGTTCGGTGCACGCCCAAATGAACTGTAAGAGTACCTCTAGTTAAATATGTTTTTGGACATTCTGGACATTTAAATCGTCTTTCCTTTACAACTTTGCAGGTAGTCTGCGTCTTGGTCTCCAGTAGACCATAGGCTTCTTGTTCTAAAGACAACACATTGCCTGTTATAGAGTTGAGTTGAAACGACTCTAAGTTCTCGCTGTCATTAGCTTCTAGCAATTTTGTTTCAACTTCATCAGCAATATTGTTGGCGTCATCATTGTCATTGTCCATGCCATTGTCATTGGCATCACTATTGTATGGGTCCCCGTCTTTGGAACAGTTTGTTTCATCAACTCCATTAGCAAATGTAGGATCGTCGCCGTAGATTTCTTCCTTCAGTTTATTTTTAGCTTCAGCGATTGATGCTGATATGCCATTCGGAAGCAATTGAGTTTCAGTTAATGTGAATTCAGATTTTATTTGCATATCAGTGGTGCCCAATTGTTCTTTTTCAGTAACCTGAAGAAAAGAAATTGTTGTTACAATATGAATTATATTTGTAAGCTTCTGCTGCTATATGAGATAATTTTATTACAAAACGGCCAGGAGCGAGTCGGACTCGCGCACGACGTGTTCCATACCTTTTTACGAATATCTTTAGGTATTATTAGTATGTATCATAGGAAGAAGTCAGGCGCATGAGCGATCAAATTTAAGACTATGACAATTTCATATTGTAGCCATGGAAAGAAGCATGATCAGAAAGAAGAGACTAGACAAAATAAGGAATGAGGAATTGAGGAAAAAAACAAGGGTAGCTGTAACCATCAAAACCAAACTCCTGAAGTGGGAATGGGCTGAGCACATAATAAGAGGCCCAGAAAAATTGAGCAAAACTATCACAACATTCGAAATACGAAATTATAAAAAAAGACGAGGAAGACAGTTCAAGCGCTGGGATGATAAAATAGTGGAAATGGTTGGTAGGACATGGACTAGAGTGGCTCTGGACAAGAGAGATTGGAGGAGGCCTTTGCCCGAAGGCACACAGATTTCTGTTTACTGTAGATTTAGATGCAAGCATGTTATTAAATTCTGATGTAAGGCTATAAATAAATAAAAGTATGTACCTAACATTCTTGAAAAAGTGTTTTGCTGATTACTAAAAACCTGTGATAGTAAAAACATTGTCCCAACTTTTAATAAACACTTTGTCATCAGTTTGTCACTGATGAGGTGTATAAACCAACTAGCGAAGATAGCCAAATAAAATCACACAATCAAATTCTATTGGAAAAAGGTAATTGTATTGCAACCATATAATATCTTAGGAGTTTCACAAAAGTGAATAAGGCGCAATCTGGACCTAACTTTAAAATAAGGAAGGGTTTTTGCAATCAGACATTTGTTTGTTGGTTACTAAATTATTATTATTGACTTGGATGGGGTTTTCCTTGTTTGGGAGCTTAGAATCTAATAAAATTAAATTCAGTAACATGGCGGGATTTACAAGGGATGGCAAGTTTGAGAAAGATATTGAAAGAGTATTGAAAAGAAATGCAGTGAATGGGCCCCTGAATAGCCTTGTGAGTAGCCAGGTCGTGTCTAACAAGGCAAGGATGGCTATGCATAATGAGGTTCTGGTCCCGACGCTGATGATGTAGTAACAAGGATAGAAAAGGGTATATTAAGCTGGTTTGGTCACCTAGAACATATGAATGAAAGAAGAGTAACAAAAGAGATTTATGGTGCGAATGTTGAAGGATGCAGGGAAAGAGGATGCCAAAGAAGGATGTTCAGGGATCAAATTAGGGAGACCCAAAGATAATTGAAAGAAAGAAAATAAATTTATTAGATACGAAACCAAAAAAAAAAGAACAAAAATAAAATAAATTAGTAACAAATAGTGCCTAATGGGACTCCACTCAGCTTGTGCTGCAGCTAGCTGCAATTGAATAGGTTCCTTAATTTATTAGGTGACATTGTGCAGGGTTTAATTAAAGTATAAAGAAATTGCAAAACTCACATCATAAACACCTTCGTTCTCGCATTTTATATTGATCTCTTCCTGGAGACAAGCCTCGACCTTTCCCAGAGCCGTTGCATCATTGCTGTCTATACTGACTGTGTCATCGAAATCGGGATAGTCATACGAAACATGCTCATCCATTTGGTCTTCATTTTTAATCTCTACCCCATGTTTTTCTAAAGCAACAGAATCATTGGGTTCCGTAATATCCATATTTGTTTCTGAATTTAAATCGTAATTGATTTCTAAGTGAATGTTTACAAAAGGATTGTCGTTTGGTGTAATTTCTTGCTTTGGTGTGACATCGCTTTCAATTTTGATTATTGTTGTTTGATATTCCTCATGTAGATTTTCTACTTCTTTTTTAATGCTGATTGCAGCCTCGTCTGAGGCTGCCATTGTTACTAAAATAATAAAAACAGGTATTTATTTATCCCATCAATTATTAACATGCACACACATACAATTATGTAGTGTCAGTTTCTACCTGTATGCATTTGGTACATGGCTGCTTTATCGGGATTTGTCAACACTAGTGTAAAACACATTGAAATTCTATTGTGTAAATTCCATCATCTGAGGAATTCAATTGAATATAACATGAAACTACCTATATGGTCCATTATTAATAATTTTATTGATTCAGCTTGATATTTTTATTTCACCTACCTACATGAATACAATATTTATAAAGTTTATACCTTTGTTAAATCTAAATTCAAGGTTTAGTTAAAATAGTATATGAAATCTATATATATAAAAGACTGACTGACTGATCAATTAGCGCAGCAAAGAAACTGCAGGTTTTAGGAAATAGAGTAAAAAATCTTACATAAACTGCCTATCTTGAAAACCGAAAGTGTCATGTCAATGGTTTTGTAAAATATACTGGTGATTACAGGGTACTTCTAGGTAAGAAAAACCTCTGCCCACGCCCCCAGGAAAAAAGCGTGAGCATATTTTTGGTTATTATACCATATTATCAATTACACTAACAATTTTTAATTCAATTTTCCCGTTAAAAAAATAATAATGGTAAAGAGCTGTCTTTATTTAAAAATAAATACAAACCAGAATATATTATTTTGCAACACCCTGGCTATATAACAGGATATTTAAATCGTATTCTACGCAAAAATAAAAATAGAATAAATTAATAATCTCAAAAATTATATCCCCGAGGGGGTAGGCAGAGGTATTCATTTCTAGAAATACCCACTTTTCACGAAGAAAATACGACTACGCAAAAATAAATAAACATTATGTATGTGTACATAGGTATATTTTTTATCAAAACAAAATAATAATTTTGCTTTTTACTGAAGAGGGGTAAACAAAATAAACTGCGTCATATTCACTTGAATTCACAACCACAAAACCAAGGCAAAATCCTAATTGGAATCAATTACTACAATTAAAGAATATAATTACTGTAAAAATTACATAAAATACAAGGTGTATTTCGGCATTTTTGTACTTCAATTATAGGTGTATTGTGAATTCATGAAACTGTGTTTTCAGCATATAATCCTTTTTTAAACATAAATGTAATAGGAAATTAGGTATACCGCGAGATAATCCGGAAATCCAACAAAGATCACCAAAAGAATACCACCATTAGTTTCTGACAAATTATTGACAATTTTGACATGCAGTGCGACCACAGCAAGTAATAGTGTTCTGTGGACCACAGCACGACCACAGGCTACTGAGATAGGTACCAGAAATATGTAGAGCCGCCCGTGGCGCAGCCAAAAGGTCTGTATATAAGGATTTGAGTAAAGATGCTAAGCAGTCTTTCAAGCGATACTATGCATTACGTAAGCTTATTAGTTTGACAATAAAACTGCCGGCCGCCCGCGCCGAACCATGCTACGCTACTCCGAGAAAAAGGCAAAGATATCTGAGCCCATACAACCAAGTTTTGTTCAGAGTAGCTTTCCATAGATAATCATGAAATCGAAAAGTCAAAATGGCTGCTAACCAACACAATTTCAGAAATAGATCGCTTCCATTTCTACGAGAACGCATCTATACTCAAAAGTGGTGGTAAAATTCTGATTTTGATTCGTCAACCTGCTTACGATTTTGGATAATTTTATTATGCAGAATTTGTTTAATTTCCTCGCCAGGATGAGCTGCAGGAAGGATGGCAGATGCCGTAGACTTGAAGGTGGTGGTGAAACATCTCGTTGACGGAACATTAAACGAAAGCCTGTGTAGAGTGTGTTTACTGCCTCTCGAAGGCATTTGCGAGAATATTTTTACTAAAATATGCAAGGAGGATGAGGAGTACTGTATAGCTGATATTCTTGAAAGAGTGTGCGGAATAAAGGTAGGTTGTAATTTGCAGAATTTGTTTTGGCTCAAAAAAGACCCATCAAATGGAATACCTCTTTCCATTCTAATTCATTTAACAACAAATATTTTTCAAGAAATTTTTTTGAAGGAAGTAATTTCATTGTTTCTGATAAAAAACTACACTATTCCATGTGGCATAGGCAGTTTTTCTGCTTCAAAAGAAGAGTAATGTTTTTAGTAGTGGCAAGACATCTTTTCAACACTGAGTATTAAACCAACAGGAGACGTCAAACGCACTAGTTTCTTTGCTAAAAAGTCTGCCAATTTGCGGGGAGGACGAGGAAACGCACACAAATAATGTTAAAAAAACGCATTTTTTGACAAAACAATTAAACACTAGCGTGAACTAAATGCACACAAATACATTCACCAATCCGAGCACTCCGTGAACTCAAAAAAACTAGTTTTATATCAGGTATGATTGTTGACCGATACTTTTTTTGGCAGACGGGAATGCCTGTCAGTGGCGTCTCCGGTTGGTTTAATACTCAAAGTTCAAACAAACAGCCGATTTGACCTTTTAATAAATAAATACCCCAATGTGAGATAGATACTTTCAGATTAACTTATTGTTCCAATCTGAGCATTATCAAAAACCACTCTTAACAATTAATTAGTCAGTTGAGAACTGTGCGGTTCCAATTGGAACCAAAACAATTAAAAATCAATTGTGTTTCTGATTCTTGGTCTGAGAGGTTATATGATGACAAAACTCATTTTTTTCAGGTAATGGATGCAGATAACTATAATATCTGTAAGGAGTGTTTTGTGACAGCCTCCATTGCCTACAAATTCTACTTACTCACAAACAGGAGTGAAGAAATCCTTAATTATTATGTTGATGAACTATCAAGAAATTTGCTTACGATAGAGATGCCAGTTGAAATATTAAATGACTCCATTTGTATTACACTACCAGAAATTATTCCTGAAACTAAAAACTTTGATTATAGCCTGGAGGGATGTGTGCAAGAACAGTTTCCGAAAAAAGTTGCTTATATAAAAGCAGATAGTCCTAAAAAATTAAACATTCATAATTCAAAATCTATAGAAGAAAAAGAGGATTCAGATGATGAAAATTTAGTTGTCATTGTATCGGAGAATGAGAATTCCAAATATTTCCTGAAAAAACATATAACAGCCTTCACTAAATTTGGCCCAAATTCAATACAGAAAGATCCAACAAAAAAAGAGCGTAAGAAAAGAATTCCAATGGCTTACAGGAAGTGTAGCAAGTGCCCTGTAAGATATAGGTTTACTGCAAAGTTGAAAGAGCATATGAAACAGGAACATAATATACATCTTTTTATATGTAAGGTAAAAAAACATACTACCTATTTATCTATATAAATAAACCATAAATAATGGTAAAATGTGTTGTTAAGTGATGGCTGATCCGCACCGGCAATGGCTACTTTTTCATAAAATCTTTATAATAAAGAAGTTATACATAGATAAATAAAATAAATTTCTTTTGATTAGAACAATTTAATTTGTTAGTATTATATTATTATAGTTTAATTTGTACAAAGAGAAAGTTTAAAATATAAAATAAATAATCTCACGCCTTTTACGCCGAGAGGGTAAGCAGAGGTATCCTATTTCTGGAAATACCAGTATATTTGACCCCTAAACCTGATGTGCTTATTGCCGGACTGGGTCTGTTACACCTGCTTCTGAATTAATTCTGGGACCGGCGGGTTTCCTTACAATGTTTTCCTTCACTATCGAACTATTTTAAAATCTGTTTGTATAATCTGAATGATCATTGTAACCAAAATATTATAACAAAATTTGCCTTTTGTAGGTTTGCAAAGCTTTGGTGGAAGACGAACAGAAGTTTATTGAACATGTCAAAATGCACACAAATTTGCATCGGTGCACCTTATGCAATTTGGTCTTTAAGAAAAAGGTAAAATTTAAGGCTCATTTACAATGGCATGAGGAAACAAAAGATCTTAATAAAATGGAAGGTGCCTATGTTTGTGAGATTTGTGGAGTAATTCTGTCCAATGACGAGGAACTAAAAGCCCATTATGACAAGAAGCACGATAAGAAGTACACTTGCTATTACTGTGGAAAGATGTACAGAGGAGAATTGAGCTTTGAGTTGCATATTAAGAAGCACGAGATGCATATGAAGCCTGAAGAAAAGTAAGTTTTTAGTTCTCTGATATAGTTTAGTACTGTATTGTGCTCTGATTGATAAAGGATTCCCTTACCGTTCTTGGCAAAAAGAATGGTGGGAACCCATGTTCCCTTTATATGTAAGCTATTTATTTTCACAAAAGTATAAACTGAAACTTCTTTTTTTTCTATAATCTATAAATAATATATAAATTACATATTTTTTTCTCTAGACCCAGCGGTTTAGGCTGTGCGTTGATGTATCACCAATCAGTCAGTCAGTTTATCATTTTATATATAGATAGATAGATAAATCATTTTTTGCAACACAATACACACAAATTCATTAAATTAAAAAAAATGACAATCATATACATATATAGATTTCGACAACGACAAAGTAAGATAACACATTGCATGTTAAATTGTAGACTATTGCTTGGTAAAAATAACCGTGTTTTATAGTCTACTAGCGACCCGCCCCGGCTTCGCACGGGTGCAATGCTAACACTAAAACCTTCCTCTTGAATCACTCTATCTATTAAAAAGAAACCCCATCAAAATCCGTTGCGTAGTTTTAAAGATTTAAGCCTACATAGGGATATAGGGACAGAGAAAGTGAATTTGTTTTATACTATGTAGTGATTTATTGCATGAGGCGATGCTCGATGCAACATAGACGAACTTATCGACAACAGGCAAAGTTATCGGTCTGCAACATTATGTACTTTCCAGGCATTTCCCGGACGAGTCAGAAAAAGTTGTCTCGAAGCCCACCAGCCAGTCGAGCAAGCAGTTGAAGAAGCTGATGTGCTCCACTTGCGGGCGGAACTTCGTCGACGAACGCGCTCTCATGTGGCATACCATGCTGCACACCAATGAGAGGCCATACAATTGTGATGTAAGTCCCACAACATATAGTTCCATACCCATTATCTCTATTAGTGAAAATGGCTGTATTAACTTGTAGTGTGTATAGTGTTTTAACTTGGCTGAAAATAGGCTCCGCCTGCGCAAACCGCCTCATACCGCCAAATGGTCGCTAAAAAATCTTATTGCGCAGCCACATGCGCAACTTCAGAGCTGCCAAGTTAAAACAGAAGTACTGTGTCTTTTTTTAAATATTTTTTTTTTCAATTGACACACGGTTGTTTAGTCCCAAACTAGGCAGTGTCTGTATTATGGGTACTAAACAACTGATACACATACTTAAATGAATATTAAACACCCAGACACAAAGCCAATAGACATGTTCATGCACACAAATGTTGACCTCGAGCGGAACCCGCGACCTCCGACTTAGAAGGCAGGGTCACTACCAACTGAGCCAACAGACCCGTCAACTTAGAAGTAAGGAGAGAAACAGACAGTAGTAGATAGCGACGTTGTTTTATACTATTTAGACGTAAGCAATATATGGAACGACCTGTTCTCGCAAGCCCTCGTCTCTGCACTTAAAACTGCGTGTGCGCAGGTTTGCGGCAAGGGGTTCGTGTCGATGAACCGGCGCAACCAGCACGCGGTGACGGCGCACACTGTGCCCACGCGCCGCTGCCCCATGTGCCCCGCGCTCTTCCACCTGCGCTCCATGGTCAACACGCACATTAAGAAGGTACGTACTATTCAGACTAACTGTTGATTCATCTAAACTCGTTAAGGAATCCAGGTAGGGCATGGATACCGGTATACCGGTATACCGAAATACCGGTATACCGGTCATTTTTTTCGGTATTTTGATACCGGTATTTGAGGATGAAATACCGTTATTTCGGTATTTCGAAAAAAGTACTCTATTTGTTTTAAAGACCATGCAGAACGCTCGATTTCTATGGTTCATAGTGTTGTTTATACTGGAGATGAGTTTTCATGACACCATTAACTACAAATATAGAAAAAATCACTACAAAACCAACTGCGCAAAACACTGCATGTACATATACTAGCTCTGCACTTCTGCACTAGCTGGTATTTTATGATATTGCTTTCAGTTGTTCATCTAATGTTTTGCTCCCACAAGAGTTGAATCAGAAATGGCCTTTTCAGCTGCAAGTTACATATTATGTAACAAAATAATATCATCGCTCAACGACGCAAGTTTGAGCGCGTTGTGTTTTCTTCGTTCGATTTTCCAACAAACGCGATTTACCTCATTGATAACATTGAGTTAAATTGCGCCTGCGCCTACATCTTGGTTTATTTTATAGTATATTTTATATCGAGGGACTAAACGAAGCCATTATATACCAGAGGTAGTCATGAAACCGAGGGTATATTAAGTTGGCGTTTAGTCTCGAGGTGGAAACTTTACTTTTCACTTTGAGTGCGAGAAAAATTGACAAATTTAGTACAAATGTATTTAAAACCCAACAAATTTACACTCGACAAAAATTCAGAAATTTTCGCGGTCAGTTTTTTCTTCTAAGCTTGTCAGGCTGTCACAGATTAACAAAGAGATTTGAATCTCTTTGCAGGTAAACAATTTAAAACACATGGCGCCACCTTCTTCGCGGAAAAACCATGGAACTAAAACTCTTCACATTTTCGCAATGAAGATGGTCCACACTCTACAGATATTTACTGGCTGTTTGAGGTTGTCTTTTTCTCATTAAGGAAATTAAAAAAAAATACTTTATACTCCCTAGGGACTAAAGTGGTCACTTTAGTCCCGCTTCGTAGGGCTATATTGGCGTACTTTTAGAGCATGAGAAGTGAAAAAATAATTACTTTCGACGATACCTTTAATTGCAATTTTATTTTGTTTTAATAATACGTTTGTATTCATAATATATAGGGTATGCCTAAAGCTTGGGTCCCACGGTCCGTAAAATCGCGGATGCACGCAGACCAGCTCGCACGACGCACCGTGGGACCTCGTCCGTGATAGCACAGAACGTCTGTGGCGGTGCGCCCGTATCCATCGTGAGTCGGTAACTTCAAAGGTGCGCTCTTCTCTCTCTTTCTTTCGCTTTGCATTATGACAACATAAAAACATCTACACACACCGACACGCACCGTTGGACCGGCCCTGCCTGTGGTGCGTCGCCGTCCGTGCTCGTCGGCTGAGTGTAGCTGATCCGTAGAATAGCGGACCGTGGGACCCCAGCTTAAGAGAGATATTCAAATTTTTTACTATAAGTTTTCTTATCATTAGAAAGTAAAACTGATTTTAATACCTATTTCATCATTTACTTGCCCTTTTCCCATTATTTGGGGTCGGCGTAGTATGTTTTTTTCTTCCATTTAGATCTATCTATCTATCTATCAGCTCGTCGGTGGAGATGGGCTGCTGTTTGCATTTAGCCAATCTTCATGGACGAGTTTAGAGTGCCTTGTTATTATAAAATATTGACGTTTCTAAGTGTATATTTTAATACCAATAAAAAATAAACGATTTTTGAATTTGAATTTGAATTTATCATACGTCATATCTACATTCACTTCCATCTTGCATATATCACACTTGACACAATCCATCCATCTTTTCTTTGGTCTACCCCTCTTCCTATATATTACTTTCATCCCTCCTCATAATGTCCCTACCAAGACAGACGATTTCCTCTCAACTTCTCCATCACGGGTGCTACTTTCAGACTTCCTTTTATGTATTCATTCCTAATGTTATCCATTCTTGTCACTCCACACATCCATCTCAACATTCTCATCTCCGCTGCATGCAGTCTCCTTTCATCCTCCTTCTTAAGGGCCCAACATTCCGATCCATACATGACGACAGGTCTTATCATGGCCTTGTATACTTTTCCCTTTAGTTTGAGGCGCATTCGGGGGTCGCAAGTTGTTCCCGTGACCTGTCGCTATTTCATCCACCCTGACTTAATCATGTAATTTTAATACCTATTTGATTGTGATATTTGTGCCAAAGAAACAATATAAATATTTTTTGCATCAAATAACGTATTTTCTTTGGTATTCTTTATTACCTCTACTTTAATAATAACATTTTGTGGTTTCTAGGGAGTTAATAAATAGTTTTAGTGTTTTTGACATATATAGCGTAGTTTTTGTAATAATTTAAACAGTAACTAGCAGTTTTTAAAAAATATCGAAAAAATACCGAAATTTCGGTATACCGGTAATTGTTTCAATACCGGTATCAATACCGGTATGAAAATCATTCCGGTATTCCATGCCCTAAATCCAGGTAATATTATGAATTTGAAAGTTTAAATGATTGATTATGCAACTTACTCTTACTATAAATAATGCAAAATCCAAAGAGGTTGGAAGAAAATCATTCTCGAGAGAAACTTTTTCTTTAAACATCTTTGGTAAAATCCTTCCAAACTTGAAAAAAACAACATACTCAACAAACCTCCTTTGAAGTCGGTTATAACATTTTGGATCATTAGATTCAGCTACCTATAGAACTTAGGACTTCTATATATAGTCTAGGCAATAAAGGTAGTGGACCCCAACATAAATTCCTCAGTCGATGAAACTTTGCAGGATTGTAGTATAGTATGAGACAATACTTGCATAAAAAAATCCAAAAAAAAAACCTAACCGAAGTTAGGTTTTTATACTTAAAAAAAAATTTACCGAGACGGTTTTTATTTTCGATTTTCTTATTGTAAGTCCACAGCGACTATTATATGACGTTCCAGTTAAAAAAATGGACTGAGCAATTTTCCCGTGCAAGGTACATATATGTCTGAGTTTTGTTGTTTTTACGCGGAGTTTCTTTTTGATATTTCGCATATAGCTTTCTTAACACTCATAAATATTGCTGGCGAAGAAAATTTTTACTGAGCATTTTTCCCAACAAAGATATCAAATAAATAAGTATTTCAGTAAAAATACCTAACTTCGGTTAGGTTTTTTTTTTGGATTTTTTTATGCAAGTACTGTCTCATACTATACTACAATCCTGCAAAGTTTCATCGACTGAGGAATTTATGTTGGGGTCTTCATACAAAAATCCGCTTCATTGCCTGGACTATATAGGGGTTTCGCTATTTTAAAAGTAAATAAACAAAGGGTTGTTTGAATATTGTGTAAGTCGATAGAGTAATAAAATATTAAAAACGTTTCATGAAAAAATTAAGGGGTTTTTTTCTTTCTACCTCTGTAAAATAGGCAAGTTTTCCTCACCGCTATCTTGAAAAACATAGAGTTTTCATCACATTATCATCAGAGATCGGCATTAGATAGTGTGATTAGGTACCACAGTAGGTAAAGTTGCTACGAGAATGTAATATGGAGTTGTTATAACCACCGCTTTATTTGGGACTAAATTTCCCGGGAAATTTCCGGGACTAGATTTTTCTACAGCATCATATTTACTTATTAAATATAAACTTCTTTTGTTCTTAGGTGATTTTCTCTACAGTGGCCGGTTATGGAGATAATCAACAAAATCTGCATATTTGTAATTTTGTAATAGTAGTACGGCTAATTAGCTAGAAAAAAAAATGAGTTTCGGTCCCATCCGACACAAAGCACACATATGAAATTTGGCATTTCATATGTGTGCTTCGATTTAAAAGTAGGAACATGGTGGTTTTAACAACTCCATATTATATCCTCTACCTACTTTGGTACCAAATCACACTACCTAATGCCGATCTCTGATTATCATCCTTTATAACATAATAATAATAATCCAGATTATTAGCCTGCGCAGACGACGCACTTTGTCCCCTTATTTTTTTGTCCGCCAAAATAGAACGCTTACAACTGTATCGAGTAACGCACACGAGGGATTCGTACAAAAAGTCCCCCGAATAATCGCGGACACCGACGGGCGGTACAGGACAAAAAGAGACGGACATATTTTTTTACGATTCGGGGGACTTTGTCCTCCGGGGACAAAGTCCGTCGTCTGCGCTGGCTATATACCGGTCTTTTTGTAGGGGTTACCCTTTTTCTAGCCCTATTCATAGACTACATATCTAATTCGTTGACATTTTAAAATATAACAATAAGACTTTTCATCTCCATAATATAAGTATCAACTTTCTAGGTGCATCTCAAAACTCACAAGCGCAGAAACCGGACCAGCAAGCACCAGAATGTGTGCTGGAAGACGGAAGCCGTCCCCATCCAGGAACTGAGCGTATCCATCCAGAATGAGATTCTCGAAATGCAGACTAGGCCCGATCCGGCAGACTCTCAGTGCCTAGATGACCCGCCTACACTTAATGGTAAGTTATTGAGAGATATGGACGTCGAAACTTTTATACCCATCTTATATATCTATCTTATTTTTAAATAAAGATAAATCTTTATTTCAGACGTTAACATTTAAATAGAATAAATAAAATAATAATTAATTTGATGGTGTTTATATTATTGATCGAAGATCTAATCCCATAAAATCTGGTTCTCAATAAATGCAGAGTTCAAAAAAAGTTTAATTTTGCGTATTGCACATTTCGCGCGAGATGTCAGTAACCTTAGCATTTCGCTAATCATTTTTTTTTTATGTATTTATTTCAGTTGAGAGGAAGTTTCTAAACTGCAATATTATTATTTTCAGATACTGATGGATTAGAAAGAAGCAACCATGTGGGACAAAACTTTTTACTCTATAATAGATAACCTATATAAGCCTGGATATGGTCCAAACATTAGACCATCACCACCTGTGTGTAAATTTTGGAAAATCTTTTGCTTCTTATGACTGTCTTGACTGTACTGGACTGTTTTTGGACTTAATTACTCGACCTATCGATAGGAAAATATGTTTAATAATATAATACAACTAGAAAAAAGACGGGATTTTTTAACATACTGTGGCGGTTGTAAAACCAACAATAATCTCCCATCAGTAAATAGTTTTTATAAAGGAAACATTAGCATGAGAAATGTTTGTTTTTAAAATTCTCTTTCGACCTGTCGTATTGATGTTTTCATGCGTAATTTAATTATGAATTTATATATTGTTTTATTTAATAAACTGTAATATATAAGTGGAATAATAAAAAAATATTGAATGTATATGAAACGAAGATCTTATTTTGTTAATATGAATTTAAAGATACATTTTGTATTATTAGCCACGCCAATAAGTATTATCCAACCAATGCTCAGCAAAATAATATATTATGATACTCTGGATGTGAAAACGCATATAAATTTAGAATTTTAAAGCATATTCCGTTATCTATATGCTCAAGTGTATTTGGGTAGATAGTGTAAATATTAAAACAACAAGAATCCCTTTTGTATATACATTTATTTATTCTTTTTTTTTCAGTTTTATATCTTTTTTCCAGATATATATTTTCATATATAATAGTAATAATCAATTGGCTATCGATATATACAACTTACAATTCAAGAAGGTCCTTACATATCAACTACATTTGAGTCTTATAACTAGGTGGAATCATTATTTATGTAACTAAACGAAAGATTATTTTAGTTTGAATCGTCAAAATTCGGATTTAAACAATAGAAAACCGATGAATGGATCCGCAAGTTGTGTGCAATATAAACTAAGCAGAAGAAATTTTGCATCTTTGGAACGGGAATTTCGTGCAAACAATATCTGTCAGAGCCGTCTTCTACTCCTTAAACTAAACATAAGTATCTGTATTAGGGAACTTTTTGATTGGAAAATTTAACTAGATCAAGCCTCAATGGCTGAAGAAATGGCAATGGAAGTTGGAAGATTAGATAGGCTTTGATTGGAAGCCCGTCAACGACTATGATTATGTATTTCGGAAAAAAGGATTATATAGTTGATTATGGATTATGCAATTAAATATTGTATTACATATGGGTATTTATAATATTTATAAGACGGGCTGATGCGAAACCACAGTAAAGTGTTTCCAGATGGATGCACAATAAACTTGAACTTTTGTCTCTAATAAGTATAAAAGACAGCCCTGTACAGACAGAAACAAGTGCAAATTATAACAATCAAACTCCAAAATCCAGTTTCTATTTCTTCTACTTTGTACTATAAAAAACCATTCGCAAGAAATCCTTAAATAAATTAAATGACAAGCTATAGCCAATATAATAATAATAGGGTAACAATAGGATTATCAATTGTAACAGACCCCCGTGGTAGGCTGCTTCTTGAGTAATAGAAGTTACATTGTCCTAAGTTTGTTAGGCTATCAGATCGAAATTTCTAACCAATTTACTGTAGATAGGCTTGAATAGTTCTAAGAGCTCCGCCAGGCGTAGAATTGATACAAATAATTCATGGAAATCCTAAATTTTGGGACTTTCAACTTTACGCGAAATCAACTTGATGGTCCGAAGGATTATTTGCACCTCCCTTATCAAAATAAAATAATAGACAACTCATAGAAAATTTCATATTCTGTCTATTTATTTCGTTAAGAGATGCAAATATGGCGGTCCTCCTAACTTGTCAAAATGGCTTCCTTGCAAATGATCTTGGAATTTTACTGAACAGACTTACTTGCCCCCAGTGGACGTCCGTCCGGCGATTACCTGCAAATAATATCCAAACACAGCATGATGGACCTTCGTTACTCAAATACTACCATCGCACGCTGAGACAAAATCTCTAAAATAACTATTGTTTGTTCGCTAATACAGACTCATTTGAGAATGTCATTCTGTGTATTTATGTTAAGAAGCACGCGCGGTCAGTGTTATCAAATGCAATTTTCAAAAGTACGGACAAAAATCCGGATATACCGTCATATTTTAGCGAACCTATTATTTTTTCTATTAGATTGTCTATATTTGTAACATCGATGTAAAATCATTCTGCCAATAACATTACGTACGTATAATTTATAACACATTATTTACACTTACATTTCATCCCAGCGTGCATTTTTATTTTTTGTTATTAAATAAAATTATTCCTAACATTTTAAATTTATTTTGCTCCATCTAATCTACTAAAAACTTACGTCCACGACGATGCTACCTTGCCCCGTGCGACATCTAAAACACGAAGTTTGATAAAAATAATATTCTTTACCATGATCAAACATATTTTTCCCGTTTGCATTCATTTGATATTGTTTCCCTTATTCATTATTCTGCATGCATAAATGCAAACCTATAATGTTTACGGTGGTTTTTCCGAAACACATTTTGTCATATTCACAAAAAGTTCACTATCCAATTTACAAATGCTTGATAGCATTCACCAGACTGTTAAGCCAAACAATTAGCACAGTGTCATTAAGAAAAAGTAACAGCTTTATAAAAGGATACATTCTGAAAATGTCCACTGTCCGCTTGTAACTGTTAAGGGCAAGGTATATGAAATAATTTGGTAATTTTGCGAAAATTCAACAAGAACATTTTCGAATATGATGAGTAGACTTTTGGCCATGTCTAAGAATTGAAATGGTGCGACCGTAGCGAAAAGAGTGGAGACTCAAGTATGTGCAAACTAGCTGACAGCAAGGTTCTACTAGCTGTTTGCAGTAATATATTGCAGGCAAGCCTCATTCTTGAGTGCCATGATAGAAAAAAAAGGATGGTGAGTCGATAAGTGAGCGAGGGACAATAAGCGAGCGCAGTAGTCAGAATAATGGAAAGCAACAACCCGCATTACCCTATGATATGACAATGTGCGTCTTATCCGATTACGATACATACGACTTTATATACTAACGTAAATAAAGTTGTATGTCACTTAATAGTACAAATATCTCATATAAGAACATCATTTTAACCCGTATTAGTTCCCAAAATGCTCTGACACCAAGACAAACAATACCAAATGCTGAAACTACTCACCAAGTGTTGCGAGTTGCTTTATCAGGCAACAGTAACACACAAAATACAAATCAAATTGCACCATCAGCACACTAAGTCACAAAAAATCACGAGTCACTTTAATCTTTGTCAGTCACAATAAAGTGTAAGCGTCCAGTCGCTCAGAAACGCCTCACTTTGTTGAGTTTCACGTTACTGTTCCCGTATATGAAGCGCGTGCGCCATTCTTCGTACTGCTACGTGCACGCTATGGTGTTTGACGTCGACGGGGTGTGTTCGGGCGTGATCGGGGTCTCGGCGACGGGTTTGTTCTGGGTTTGTTGTTCCACCGGAGCGTGGTTCGCTGCACCGTTCTGGATGTTCACCTCGTACACGTTCGAGGAGTTGGAGTCCTCGTTGTAGGAGATGATGCTGACTTCGTCGGTCTGTGGGGGAGAGACAATAGGGTATTTGACTGTATCAGATTTTTAATAGTAGTCAATTGGGTAGTTGACAGCATCGAAATTAAATTGAGAGTAGTCATACATCAAAAAGATTATCCCAAAACACCTCAAAATATGTATTTCGATTTTCAATTTACAATTATAGCAAATTTAAAAATAATAAAACAATCAAAAAAGTGCTGCAATTGAGTACTACAAACTATGACGTCACGGTTTGCTATTTCAGTACATTTTCCATAGTAAAATTCCGTTTTGACAGATCGTAAAAAGTAACTGATTTGACTAGGTAGGACACAACCCTATTATTAAAAAGATTATCCCAAAACATGTCTATAAATTAATTTCGATTTTCATTCAATTATAGCCAATTTAAAATTATGAACTAACATAGAACTCGAAAACATAAAAAACTGACTTCAAGTTGTATTGTTTTCTTAAGGATGCCATTGTCAGAACTGGACAAAATTGAAAAACACAAGAAGCACTAGCTTTCAAATAAAAAAACATGCAGTAGAGTTGAGAAGATTCTTCTTTTTTTGAAGTATCTTGATAATAACAAAAATGAGGATTCGAATCCTCGCTGATTATCATCATGAGAAGCGGGCTTGTTAACCGTAAAGCTATGAGTATAGTTTCGCGGTTTCGGCTCTGCGTTGATTGATCATCATTGATTCTTTTATATGTATAGATAGATGATCGAATAGAATAGTCGTTCAGTTTCGACTCACGCTACTCTCGGAGAGGCGCTTGGTCTTCTTGAGCGGCTTGGGCGGCGGCGGCGCGGCCTCGGGCTTGCGCTTGTTGACGGAGGTGGTCCGCTCGCGCTTCAGCAGAGACCCCGACAGGTACAAGGGCAGCTGCTTGCGCCGAACGTGACGGGCCTGACAACACCCACCGGGTTACACGCGTTAACACAGTAAATAGTAATCATACATTGGTACAAGGTGTCCACTGCTAAATTTAATGTACCCCGAGTTGGTAACTAACTACTTTGGTGGAAGGACTTTAAAGAAACGAATACCGAACATTTTACAAGAGGAAATCCTCCTTGAGCCAAACAAAAATAAGTTTAAAATTTTACTTAAAAACTCTGTGAGACAGAATAAATTAAAATGTAGAATATAATATTATATCAAAGACTCATACTTGCAGACAAACTGTCTTATACAGTTTTGCAGGGAATTGTATTAATTTTTATGAAAAAAAAAATTTAATAAATAAATAATGTTGGGACACAATTCATTATGGATCCTAAACAACTGATAAACATATTTATATACATATTAAACACCCAGATACGAAGCCAACAGATTTGTCCATGCACACAAATGTTGGCTCTGAGTGGGATCGAACCCGCGACCTCCGACTACAGTGGGCAGGGTCACTACCAACTGAGCCACTTAAAAATTTATTTAGGAAAATTAGAGATTGGCGTGTAGTGTCGACTTATGATCCTGTAATACGGGCCTAAGATTAACAAATTTATGTTTGTGTATCCTACTCAAGGACTTGAATCCATGGTCGTGAATTAGGATAAAAATAAATTCTGTCGCTTACGTCCTAACGTAAAATACCAATTTTTAGATTAGAATAGTAGATACGTACATTCTTAAACCTACCAGTTTGCAGTTATAGTCGAACACTGTTTTACTCTAGATGACCACGAAAAGATAGAGAAAGTGTCTTCAACACTGTGGTTTTGTATGAAGGAGAGAAACTTTAACTACGATAATAGGCAACCTTAAAATGGGTTTAGTGCACACCTCAATTGTCATCCCCTGACGCAGCATCTTGGTATTCTCTGCCTGATAGTGCACGGCCTTGGTGAACGAGGAGATGTCGTACGTGAGGTCCACATTGACGTTCGTCTTCTCGAACACCAGCCCAATGAACCACATCGAGCAGAAGTTGGGGATGATCTCGCCCTGCGAATAGACGGTATTACTTCGTTATTCGATTGCCGTTTATACGCTATTTACAGTACGGCCGTTTAAATCGGCAGCTCTGAAGTTGCGCAAATGGCTGCGCAAAAACATTTTTAGCGAAGCCAAGTTAAAACGGCTATACTGTAGGTCAGTGGCACATACTTGCATACTGTACAAATATTGCACATATACCAGTGGGGCCACATGAGCACCACAACATACATGTAGATTAATTAGAATAAAAACCAAGCAAGTGCAATTCAGACAAGGTACTATATTTGACAAAGCTAAAAAAATCAGGGTTCTAAGAGCAAGCGCAAATCGAAATTGGCAGGTTTCTATTATTTGTATTATGTTTTACTCGCAGTTTGCTTTATAGAAAACAGGTTTCTTGTATGGGATATCTCCTTATGTTGTTTTTTTATTCAAGTCTGATGACTGTTTTGAATAGAAAATATTTTAGTCAGATTTTTTTTCTCATTATACAACTGCTCTATTTATTGAGTCCCGACTTACATTTTCAGTCTTGTCAATTTCTGGGGCAGGATCAGTTGGTACCGGCGCTCCTGTCAACAATAAACACCATACATGAAACGTCTAACAAATATTATATGGAATCAGTGGAATTGATGGTTTGAGGAGTAGTGTGACCCGATATCACTGCGGGCTGCCAATATTCTACATGGTAAAAAAAATTGGTTGTCTGTAAATTCGGTTTACGGACGATAATTTTAAGTGATAACGTCATAAGAAAACATTCAAAAACACGATCGTGCCTCTCTATAGCTTGTTCCGCGCTTTCGCTTGCACGCTCAACTCAGGCGGAACGTGACAATTTTTCGTGCGTGCAATCGACGTTCATCGAAAAACAGTCTATACGTTAATAGTTGTCCGTACCTGGCGGTAAAGCGAGCGGCTGGCCGTTGTTGGTGCTGAGCGGCACCGAATTGTAGCACTCGGGGTTCACGTGCGCTATCGTTATGTGCTGATTTCGCTCCAGAGTATCTGCAAACAACAATACAATTATGGAAATTCCTTATTTAGTCTGTTTTATAATTGGTAATTACACTAGCACAGCAGCTTCACTCGCGTAGTTCCAGTTCCCGTGGGAATACTAAGATAATAAATTAAAATCCATGCTTTTGGATTTAGAGCGTCACTTTATTTTTCGAGTTATTCTCAGCAAGCTTATATTGTGGGAGTTTATTTGATACTCATATTGTATTATGTAAGGAGTGCATTAGCAATAACTAGTCCGCTACCTTGGGTGTTCCGTTATTTTGGATTTAGAATGACTTCACACACCTTACCATGCATCGTCATCCAAACTTAATGTGTATACAAAATATTAGCTCAATCACTTGAAGACATCTGCTTCAAAGTTGAATACTAATCAAATATTTCAGTGTCTAATATGACTCCAATTGAGTAACGTATATTAGTTCAAGTAAGAAAAATATTTTTTTTTAACTATCAAAACCAAATCAATCTATTACACTTTAATCTATCACACCATATTATTTCCAGATGTTAAATGCCGCACTGGCAAAATGCCACACAGCAAAATGCCACAATATCAAATAGTCATATTATCAAAATAACAAGATTGTTGTGTATTTCATTACATTCTTTATAAATTTCCTGAAATTGTGAATGCCGCTGAGAATTATTACAACTTAATACAAAAAAAAACATAATTTTTTCTTTTCGAGAATGTGACATGTTATGCGAAAATGGCATTTTGCGAATGTGGCATTTTCCTAGTGTGGCATTTTGAGAATTTGTCATTTTGCGAAATTCCAATGTGTCATTTTGAGAATGTGGCATTGTGCGCCTAATACGTTAAAATAAATCAGGCGGTATAATATCTTCGTAGGATAAAATGCCGGTGTCTGTGGATAATTATAAGTGAATGTTTGTATACTGACTGATGAGGTGCCTGATGCGGCTCTCGATGAGCCCGCACCACTGCAGCTGGTCGTCGGTGGAGGCGGAGGAGGCGAGCAGCACGATGAAGTGCTTGTACCGAGAGAAGAAGTTCGGAGCCTCGAAGAGACGCTCCCAGCCGCACTTGCCGAGCATTATCTCGTCGGTTATCGCTAGGCCTGTTGAGGTTTAACTTATTGTGATATAGACATTTGACATAAGTATTAATTATTCCTAAATTGTTAATTATTGTATGCCTAATACTGGCGCAACATGCCAGTGCTACCTAATTTTATATCATCTTCAACCATGTATGGATGCACTAAAAATATTCATTCATAAAAATCTATTCGACTGAGTGATAAAGGCACAATTTTTCCTAGTGCAGGCATACAAGAATATGAGCCTATACAGTGTGAGTCTCCATAAAGTGCACATATGAAAATGGGTGAAACTAGACACATTTTTATCGACGGAAAAAATGTTAAAAAAAAATTTACTTAGATTTTATTTTTTTATTTCTTATAAATATTTTTTTCTTCTGATTACCTACTGATGACTTTATGTAAAGAAAACGTTATAACTTTTTAACTATGAAGTATATTGTGATAAAATAAAAACAGAAATGATGTTTTGACATCATTTCTGTTTTTATATTTTATTAGTATCTTCTGTTATTTGTAACAGAAGATACTAATAAAATATAAATAAAACCCAAAAAAGGGCACTAAGAAATAATAGAATGGGACAATCTAGAACGAAGCGTTGAATGGTGCACCCGGAATGACTTAGTTCAAACACTCATAGTAAACGTTGTGATATGGATAGAGATACGGGATTTTTGTTTTTTGAAAGGTAATACGATGGAGAAAAACATAAAGTAATAAAAACTACTTATAATATGGGCATTATTTAGAGAAATTTGACAACTAATTAAAAAAACACGAATTAAAATACAGATTTTTCTCAAAAAGTCCCTTTTATTATTTCTTAGTACCGTTTTTTGGGTATTTTTTTTATTTTATTAGTATCTTCTGTTATTTTACATTATAACTATAATAATAATATAATCTCACGCCTTTTTTATCCCCGATGGGGTAGGCAGAAGTATTCCATTACTGTTTACATTATAATTGTTTTTATTTTATCACGATATACTTCTTAGTTTAAAAGTTATAACGTTTTATTTACATAAATTCAACAGTACGTAGTCAAAAGAAAAAATATTTATAAAAAATAAAATCTCAGATTTTTTTTAACATTTTTTCCGTCGATAAAAATGTGTCTAGTTTCACCAATTTTCATATGTGCACCTTATGGAGACTCACACTGTATAGATTTTATTCACAATTTCACCAGCGTAAGTTCCGTTCCCGTGGGAAAATTATAGTCCATGTTACTCTCTGAAAAGTAAGCTTTCTATGGGTGTAAGAATTTTTAAAATCGGTCCAATAGTTTCAAACAAACAATCAAAAAAATATATCATTTCTCTTTATAATATCAGTGTAAAAGTGTAAATTAGTGTACATCATCATTCACATACATACACCCGAAAAAGTAAAAACTATACGATCCTGATGCAGCAAATAAAATATCTTATTATAAAAGAGATGTAACAGGTACAGAGCATATAAACAACTTTAATTATTGACTCCAAAATCGCAAACAAACGAACATCAATACAAAATAAATTCATTCAAATTTCTTTCTCTTTTCGGAAATGACTCCGAAGATAAAAAAATGAACCTGTGCAGGAAAAAACTGTATTGGATGTAGTAATGTTGTTGCATCTGTACACCATGTTTGTAAGGACTATTATTACTATTTAGGTGTAGGTCTTAAGTTTACTAACATGCATTTTTATTAATGTCTGTTTTTTGTGTCTTTAATAAATAAATAAATAAAATAGAGAATATTAAAAAGTCTGACCGAGCCTGAATTCCTCCATGATGACGGTCCTGGTAGAGGAGGTGACGTTGAAGGTCGAGTTCTGCTGCGGGTAAGCCGGCGTGATGATCGGCATCAGGTGGAACCGGTCGGACACGTTCACCTGGTCACATCATCATTGTCACGAATCCATACAGAATGAACTCATTCTTATTGTGTAGTATGACAGTTTGTTACACTGTAGCGACATCTATCGATATTACATAGAACAAGCAAGCGTAATAGACGCCAAGGACATGACGAAACAAGTTGTATGTATGTCCAACATCAATCGTTGGACCGCATTCAGGACATACTAGAAATTGATGAGCAATATTGACTGGGAGTAGTCATAGACTCTGAAACGTGGTAAAAGTCCTGTACTTGAAAGAAAAGCACCACTCCCTCTGGCTAAATTGGAGTCCAATTTATTTGGGAGTACGTGTCAATATTTGCGGGATAGAAAAGTTTCCACTTTACCTAACTTTCCATCATAATTTGTAAGCTTATATAATTAGGAGTATTATTAAATATTCAAGGAAAGTTAAGGTTGATATCTTTGACAGTACCAGTTTGGGTCAATTCCACTGGTCATATACCATCATCATCATCATCAGCCTACATTTGTCCACTGCTGGACATAGGCCTCCCCTAATGAGCGCCGTAGCGCCCTGTCTTCATCTCAACGCATCTAGCATCTGCCTGCATCATTTCGCAGATGGTCATATACCATAAATCGTAGATTTATAAATACATCAATTGTGGGACACAATTCACAGTTCGTTATTTAGTCCCTTGCGGAGTACTAATCAACTGATAAACAATACTTACTCGAGGATCCCAGACGGGAAATCCCAAGTTGACAGCAGCAGGTTGTTTCAGCAGCACCGGCTGTGGCCACTTCCATTGGCTGAACACGAGGAAGAATTTGTGGACCAAAGTCGCTGGGAGCGCGTTCGGGTACAGCTGGCAAGTCCTGGCCACAAGCATCGCCCAGGACACGCCACCTAGGTAGCCCAGCGTGTTGGAGTAGATGCCGTGACCTTGGGATGGACATTTTCAAATCAATAATAATTAGTATAATGTCACGCCTTTTATCCCAGAGGGGGTAGTCAGAGGTATTCCATTACTGGATATACCCACATTTCACGAGATATATTGGACCCCTAAACGAGCGAGGTGAACCCATCGCCGGACCGGGTCTATTTACACATGTCTCAGAATTGATTCTGAGACCTGCGGGTTTCCTCACAATGAATCGATAACCAAGTCAAAAATCATTTATTCTCTGTAGGTACTAATGGTACACCTAGAAAGGTCAATAGTCTAATAACAAGGCACTTCGAACTCGTCCATGAAGATTGGCTAAATGTAAACAGCAGCCCATCTCTACCGACGAGTTGCTGGTTCCAAATGCAGTACGAGAAGAACCAGCAAGAAACTCAAGGGCAGCTCTTTTTAAACCTTACCCTACTTCTACACCTGTATACTCCTTTATAAGGAGCACAACAGCTAACTTAGGGACTACGACCGTCTTGCTGAACACACTTCTTGCGAGTGACCAATGTGTGGTGTTAGTATACCCTCGCTAAGGCTCGTATTACAGAATGAGCCTCAAGTATGGAAGTCTGCTTGAGCACAGTTAGAAGAGGACAGCTTTATGCGACTTAGCGGTATCTCTTTCTGACTTTCCTCAAACGAAGTTCCTTGCTTGAGGATCTTTCTTTTATACGGGTCTAAGTGTTAGTGTCATATTTTACAGAAACACTGAATGATGGATTGTGTACCTTATCCTTTGAGTATTAAACCAACCGGAGACGCCACTGACAGGCGTTCCCCTCTGCCAAAAAAAAGTGTCGGTCAACACGCATACCTGTTATATACAACTAGTTGTCTTGAGTTCACGGAGTGCTCGGATTGTTGAATGTATTTGTGTGCATCTAGTTCAAGCTAGTGTTAAATTGTTTTGTCAAAAAATGCGTTTGTTTTAACATTATTTGTGTTTGTTTCCTCGTCCCCCGCGCAGAAATTGGCAGACTTTTTTGCAAAGAAACTAGTGCGCGTGACGTCTCCTATTGGTTTAATACTCAAAGACCTTATCACTTAATGTTACTCAAGCATTTACGCTTCTTAAAATAATCCTTCTCATATCTCTTCTATAAGTAGTATAAAACGAAGTTGGTATCTACCTCTGTCTGTTTCTCCGCTAACTTCTTCTACAGCACCCAACCGATTTTCATATGGTTTTTACTAATAGAAAGAGCGATAAACGATATTTTTGTACTGTAGTAGTAGTAATAATAAATGAAATTGAAATTATTATAAATGCAAAAAGCTGAGTTGTCCGCTTTTTATCATCACACAGCAACGGAGCAGCGGATCAACATATTTGTTTGCATTGACATAGTCCGTGGACCGGGAAGTGATATAGGCTACTTTTGTACCCTAAAATCTTTATGGAAATAAGAGGGCACTCACGCTTGGCCCACAGCTTGATGGCGCGCAGTGTTAGCCGGAAGTTGTTGATTTCGGGCACCAGCCGAAGGATCTCGTCGGTGACGCGGCACCCGTTCAGCGAACGCACGCACTTCTGGTCCAGATTCTTGAGCAACGTGTCGTCGCGGAGATCGAAAGAGTCTGGGACAAAGAAAACCTTTAATAAAAGATGCAGACTCCAAGTTATGCTGTCATCGTATTATATTAAGTAGAAGTTGCTGATTCTTTTTTGTTTACTAAAAAATGAAGGTTCTAAGTGAAGGTGTCTACTCACTACACCGGATCATACTATGACCATGCTATGAACGAAGCAGGACAGGAAAGCAACATAATATGCTGTACTATGCCCACTAGAGCAGACAAAACATTTTCGCCGACAATTATTGACGCTCCGCGCATGGTACGCGACGGTACTGGTCGGTGACGGAACGGTGTAAACGGCGAAGTCTCATACTTTTAAATACAATTTTTTTTTTTTGCTTCAAACGTTCCTATTACGGCCGTAGTATGATGCGGTGTAGTGGGCAGATACCTTGATGCTGCAGCATCAGTTGAAAGTTATCGTGTTTTTGCAAAATAATTAAAGTAACAGGATATCAAATTTCAACTCGATCGAACCTTTGGAATCCCCTCATCAAGTAGAAAATGGTGATGACGGCTGAACAGATTTTATTGAATCGTAATCGTTAATTACACTAACATGAACTTTACGACACAACCACGTATTAAGAAAGGTTTATTAGTTTTAACTCTCACCAGGTATCTCCTTGAGCGCCAACCGAGCAAACAGCAAGTCAATCTCGATGCCGTCGAAGTTCATCTTGATCACCGGCACGAACGCGTCTTCTACCGCTCGCAGGTCTTTAACCTGTCACAAACAAGTAAACATACTTAAAAGACTTTTGTTTATTATCGGACGACGGAATTGGTCCAGCCGTTAAGTTATACATTATTTATTTCATCCAGAAGAAGCGAATCAGTCCCAATTCATGCAATACTTAATTTGTTTGAGTCTCCGTAAAATCAGTGAGGATCGGTTTCGAATCCTGGCATGTACAGTGCTCTGCATGTACATTTGCATTTGCTCTTGGCACATGAAGCTTTACACTTGTAGTGCGAGTCTGACCTCTAAGGTGATTGTAATAAGAACGGTACAAAGTCCAATGTGTCAAGCTCCACGTGCTCTTGACTGTACCAATGAGTTTTTCAAAACTCACGTACATATTTATCACTAGCTCGACGGTGAAGGAAAACATCGTGAGAAAACCAGCAGTTCCCGGAATTAATTCTGACATGTGTAATCAGACTCGGTCTGGCGATGGGCTCACCACTTATCACGTTTAGGCTTTGAGTATTAAACCAACAGGAGACGTCACGCGCACTAGTTTCTTTGCAAAAAAGTCTGCCAATTTCTGCGTCGGGGCCGAGGAAACGCACACAAATAATGTTAATACAAACGCATTTTTTGACAAAACAATTAAACACTAGCTTGAAATAGATGCACACAAATACATTCACCAATCCAAGCACTCCGTGAACTCAAAAAAACTAGTTGTATATAACAGGTATGCGTGTTGACCGACACTTTTTTTTGGCAGAGTGGAACGCCTGTCAGTGGCGTCTCCGGTTGGTTAAATACTCAAAGCGTTTAGGGGTCTAATATTCTCGTGAAAAGCGGGTTTTTCCTGTAATGGAATAACCTCTGCCTGCCCCCTCGGGGATAATTATTATTTAATTGAGTCGATTTTCCAGGTTTTTTCTATGCACTTGTGACAATAGATTCGGGTTTTATGAACTCGGGAACACACATTGGCTGTGCACATTACAAAGACAATAGTCGACATACCTCAGATTGCTGCTTGAGTAGCTCGTAGAAGTGCAGGAAATAGTCCGCACGGTCAATGTGGCGCGGCGCGACACACAGCGCGTCGATATCGGCTCCCCGGTGGTGTACCTACAAAATTAAACCATTATTTACCTTTAACCGGAACCAGTGTGTTTGTAAAGATCACACTAGTTAAGCAAAGTTGGGCGCGGTCAGTCAGTGATTTGTGACCGCCATCACGAAGGCACGTCAAACCGTCCCGGTTTTCGTCGTGTTGTTTAAGCCATGTCAGATACCCATGCATGTACCAATGAGTTTTTCAAAAACTTACGTACATATTTATCACTAGCTCGACGGTGAAGGAAAACATCGTGAGGAAACCCGCAGGTCTCAGAATTAATTCTGAGACATGTGTAAACAGACCCGGCCCGGCGATGGGCTCACCACCTATCACATTTAGGGGTCCAATATATCTCGTGAAATGTGGGTATATCCAGTAATGGAATACCTCTGCCTACCCCCTCGGAGATAAAAGGCGTGCGATTATACTTATACCCATGCAAAATATTTTTTTTCTCAAGATCTTCTGATCCTTATCTACAGACTCACCCCAAGCCTGTACGACCCGAACGTGTATATGTTTCCACCGACGCAGTCCGCCACGCTGGGGGGCATGTTTTTCCTGAGCGTCTCTTCCCTGATCCACTGCCGGACGAGTCTGTGCAGCCCCCCAAGCACCTCCATGCGGTGGTGCATCTCTGCCTCAGTCTCGAACACCCCGAATGGGGCTAAAGATTCTTTCAGCTCATTTGTCTTCTCTATGTCAATTGGTTTTGGACCTGTAGGGGAGATGTTTCATTTTAATTCTAAAAAGTCCATGCAAATGTTATAAATAAGAAAGCTTTGTTTGTTTATTTGTAGAGTTTTCACGACTTCACTGGTGAACCGATCTTGTTCAAATCTAGCATAGAGATTGGATCATGCAAACTAGTTATTCATATTAATTCAAAAGTTACTTAGTTATGTTTATAAGCCGCTGAATAAATTTTGGGAGAACAGTTTGCATGTCTATCACTTTGGTTAAGCAAAGGTGGGCGCGATCGCGAAGACACGTTAAACCGTTGGTCGCAGTTTTCGTGTTTACAGTAGAAGTCGTTAAGCCATGTCAGATGCACTCAGGTTGCTTCAATATGTCTGACAGTTTTAGTTGGCCACTAGCCTAATACCGTCTCGCAATCCGTGTTGGGTTAGCGGGGGAGATTATGCTCATACTTCCACATGTCTGAGAAAAGATTCCCCAGTGGCTGTTACAATTTGATGATGACTTTATATAATAGTGTAGTGACCAAAATATACTAACCTGCCATAGAAATAGCAGAGGTCATTCCCAGCGTCTTGAGGTTCTGCTGGTTCTGATGCTCATTCGCCTTCCCAGAGGTCTGGTTCTGGTTGTTGGTGTGCGAGTACTGAGATGCGGGCCACATTTTGTCGGCTTTTATCTTTCTCCTACGTCTAAACGAGTCTTACGACTAAGTTCTCACTAACAACTGAGGTGGGAAGTTGGTTGGTGATAGCACCCCTAAGGGGTGGGAAGGTGGTTGCCACCTGGCTAGGTGGTGTCTGGAACAAAACAAATATTTGTTTCAATGAAGAATATTCCATTCCTGAAAATATCCACAGTTTACAAGACAGTATATTCTTTTGTATCCCAAATGTGAAGATCGATCGATGCGTCAGAATCAATTCTGGTGTTTACCAGAAATACTAAGTGTCAGGTTTAGCAATCGAAAGTTATTGAATATAGGTATTCTCATCTATAATAATAAATCCTTTAACTAATAAATTTTCAGACAAATTAGAATTTAAATAGTCCTTCTCCATAACTTTGGTTATTGCATTCTGCCTAATTAAAACAGATTGTAAATGGGGCTTTATCTCAAATTTTCCAAAATTTACTAAGTTCAAGAATAATTGTGGAAAATTCTGCAACAAAGAAGATGTTTGTTTCCCATATGGATTCAGTGTGCATGCTTTCCACTAGCCGACACATAAAAAAAACTACCCCCATTCCGCATCACTCATATTTATCACACATTATATTTAATTTAACAAACCGTCTTATCTGAACAAATTCTGACAAGGTACAGTCAAGAGTACATGAAGCTTTACACTTGTAGTGCGAGTGTGACCTCTAAGGCGATTGCGATAAGAACATTACAGAGTCCAATGTGTCAAGCTCCACATGCTCTTGACTGTACAATAACAACAAACAAGTATTATCGAATGAAAGTGTCAATAGAAGAGATATTAGTAAGTATTTATTTATTACTTACTATTTATACAAAATAAATACATTTCTTGATCAATTCATCAATTATAATTCTTTCCAGGAAATTGTTACTTGTTGTTGAAAGCTACATTTAACAAGGGAATCAATAACACCATGCAACTTGGTTGGTGATTTTACTGATTAAATTAAACAAGTTTTTTGTAAAAATATAAGACTGAACAGCAATATCGACATGACATTTTTTTTTAATGTCTGCCATCGACTGAGTCATAATTAGATGTGTGCAAGACAATTTACTACTAAGTTACATTCTTCTCAATTTTCCATTAACATCTAATATTCAAGAAACTTAATTTAACTATACTTAGTGATTTATTCAATACAAGTTTTGCAGGTTAAAATGATTCTAGTAAACCACATAATTAATTTAAAATGAAATTGCAACATCATAATTCAGAAAAACTGTCAGCTGCATTAGTTTTTAATATTGATAAACAAACTGTAAAGAATAATAAATGTAATCTATCAAGTTCGGCAAAACAAAATTACACACTTTTTTATCTTATTTATCAACTATCAATCAAACAGAAATATTTTTTATGTACATGTATACTTTTAACAAAATAAACATCTTTTGAAATCTTGGTAGAAATTTAATTAAAAAAAAAACAGTTTTAATCAGTAATTTTAGTTAGTAGCTTAAGCTTAGCAAACAATGAAAATTGGAATCAATGTACAATATTGCATGTAATTACAACATTTATACATGAAATTTGAAAGGAAGGACTACATTTCAAGAAATTAAAATCACAAATTGTAAAGAACCTATATGTACATTTATCTATTTATGTAAAAGAATTTGACTGACTGATCAATCAACATACAGCCAACACCACTAGGTTGATAACCATGAAATTTGTCAGAAATATGCCATAAATGACTACTAAGAACAAATATGATATCATGAGACAAAAATTAATTAAACATTAATAGTGAAATTTTAGTACTTGCCATGATTTACCAGAAAGAAACGAAAAAACAGCACACATTGGAACCAATATAGGTAAATAAACAAATAAGGAAATTCAAAAGCTGAATAGAACATTACATCTGCAAATATGTGGCATTGGTTTAGTTTCACCAACAAGCCATTAAAATCAATGTCATATCAAAAACGCAAAGACAGAAAAATGTTGCCCAAACCACAGTTTACAGTACACCCTAGGGTGCACAGAAGTGTACATACTACATACCATATGGACATACAAAGGTGCCAGCTGCTAAGTGACATATAGGTAATTATCAGTTATCAAAACAATATTATCTCTACATAGGCCTATCTCTTAGCTTACACAGTTGTGGTGCCACTCTGGAGGCCACTTTTAAAGGTCATAATGTATCAACAAAGTTAAAACTCATTGTATGTAGCTACAGGTTCTTTACATTCAGTATTGTTTTATCATGTTTGTTAATACTCTACAATAAAATTTGCATCTTTGTGAGTTGTGAACAAGCAGACACAGATCACTTTTAGAAAGCAGCTAAGCATTTGTAGATACATTTGAGAATTGGGTACATTCACCTACTTTTTATAGTCTTATCTTTTTTCCAATGATGCTTACCTTTACATGCTCTATAAAATAGCAAATTGACAGCCAAGAAAAATATTAAGTGTTTTTAGTTTAAATAAACCTCAAAACATCAAGAACGTATAACAATAGACCATGTAGACCTTTGTTTTTCGGGGCTAACGGTAAGGTCACAACATTGGTATAATCATGGCCAAGAAACATATCTCAATGAGAAACACAAACTAAACGCTACATCGTACCAAAATCGAGACGCGTTATTTATAAAACATGAGGAAATTATAGGTACGCAAAGAAAAGCTCACGTTGTGCTGAGCTGTTACTATTACGTTTGAATTCTTTTCTGTCTTGTAGATACGCATTGGATTACTTACCAAATGACTAACTAACGCATCCAATTAAACTATGTTTCACATCCACTATGAATCAAACACATAATAAATTAAGGAAATTGATATTTATTTCTCAAACAAGCGCATAACAGTCGCCAACAACAAGGTAGCCATTTTTATAAAATGGCGTTTGCTTTCATAATTGCCACTGGAAAAATGTTGTAATGTTACCAGCTATGTAGTGCGGTTTGTTTTATTACTGCTGCTTAGGGTTGATGAGGAACTGGCTATGAGGAAGAGGATGCGGATGAGGAATTGTCAAGTATAAGATTATTGCAGTGCTGCTAAAATATTTATTTAGCTAGAACTCCCCTACAGTGGCTACAGTAAAGTAAGTGCGACGTGTATCCGTAAATGACTGTCATTATTTGTTTCATACATTTACTGGGAATAGAAAGATAAATACACACTAATACGACACACTACTCCGCGATAATGTATACTAAATGTATGAAACCGATAGCCTCCTGGGAAGCGATAATCACGACACATATCAAGAGAGGAAATGCAACCAGCCTGCTAAAAAAACATATATATTTTTACACATTGGTACATAATAAGTTAATACAAAATATTTATTTTACTTGGTAGATAAAAGTATAGATAGATCTGCATTTTTTCGCTATGCCATTTCTATGGATAATAGTTACAAATCTATTTAGATAGTTACCAGTAATAGTTACCTGAAGAAAAACAAGGAAAACTTAGGCACTTTTAAATGCTACTAGCAAAATCAAAACGTTTTATGGATGCGTTCAAAATTCATTAGTTCTACGCATGTCCCATTGGCTAATCTTCTGTGACGTATCTTTTCAACGTATCAAAAACGTCGTTGAACTCTTTTACATATGACTATCTCTCTTTTTGCAGTACGAAAAGAAAGGGATTGATAGAGAGCTGGTTGATGTTTTCGTGTCAGCCTTGTGCCCATTTACGAGGAGTAGGTAAAATCCGCCATCTTGAGAGTGAATTCAAGAATGTGAGGAGTTTTATCGGAGTTCAGTGGATTATTTAGTAATTTTATTATTAAATGGACTAATTTTTGGTTACCACGCGGTTCGGTACCGCCTGCTCAAGCCGGTCACCTTTAAGAAACTGTGTTACGGGTCGGTGTGGACTTGAAACGCCGAATTCCTCGATAGTGTTTATGTGACAGCTAAGACACCGTAAGCTTTCTAATAGTTTTTTGCGTGTCTATTTCCGTTTTCCATCTCGAATCGTTAGCATATACGTGAAAGTGAAATAGATATCGATATCGGGTCTAACTAAGGTTGTCATATAAGAGTATCGCCATGTATTTTTCCGGTGGAAAATGCGGTTAGATGGGCGTAGTTGTACGTTAGTTGGAAAAGTCAAGCGGTGAGATCTCGGGAGCGAGTGAGGACCTGGGCCCGGGCGGCAGGGTGAGCGCGGCGCCGCAGCGGAGGATGCGAGCGGTGAGGGCGGGCTAGCGAGGTGTTAAGTGCTGATACTTTACTGTGACGATGTCGACGACTATGCGGCCAACTCTTCAGACCGTCCCGGAGTCGTTGCCGGCGGACCACGTGACGTCGACGCCGGCGCCGGCCACCACCACCGCAGCCACCGCCGCGCCCTCGCAGCCGCGACATCCCAGGCCGACCATCTTCAAGGTAAGTCCACTCTGATACCCAGATATCAACTCGTATGAGCTCAATGATTACTACATAGTTGATACCTGTGTTATTATTGATGCTAATGGTTCACTGGCTAATTTATTTAATGATTTTTGTAGTACAAGCCAGTTAAGTCTACTATATTGAAAGAAAATTGAATAAATTTGTCAGTGGACTAATGATTTATGACTTCTCAATCATAAAAAATAAATATGTATTCATTAACATTAACATCAACCTTAAAATGTTACTACAAATTGTAGGTCAAAAATACACTCTTGTAAATAAATGTCCAAACTCACCAATTTATTATTTACTGAGAGGTAAAAATAATGCAAGACGTAGTAATTGTGCAAACTGCTTGCAACGCTAGCCTAGATCTGCTAGAAAGTGTGATCACTGTTGCATAGCTGCTAAACAATAAAATACATTATTTCCCTGTCAAAATCAGAACCTACTACTTATGTTATTCCTTTGATGAAAACCAGGAAGTATCCTGTAAAAATTACTAGGTACCGTTTTAAAATAATAATGCAGTAATAAATCTGTCATTTCATTGGGTAAAGGTAAAACTAATAACTAACCATTGCTAAACAACAATATTATAACACCATCACATAAAAGTCTAGGCTTTGTTTGATTGTCTGTTCATATCATAACACTAGAATACAATGCATTATGATGACTCAGAAAGGAGTAGTGTCAATTTTTGTGCCATCAATAAAATATATGGAATACAATACATTACTGCTGAGGATACAGCTTTTTGACTGCCTTGCATCACATGTTTTTATAGTATAATTTGTAAATAGATCAATAACTTACTTTCATAAATATTATTTGACGAAACCTATTGTGGATTTTATTTTTGTACTTATTGTTAGCCTAAATTTCATAGTTAAATAAATTTACTTAATATTTTTAAAATATTTCTGACCTGAAAGATACATGTTGTGTATGTTGCTATATGATATTATGAAGCCAATTTATGTAATTTATTATTGACTAATGTAGTTTTACCTACTATTTGGAATTGTTCAAGAACAGCATTTATTATACACAGTATAAAGCACAAGATTCAATAAACAAAGTGAAATCAACTCATTATAATGATTATCATAAAACAGATGTGTTTTTTGCATTATAATGATACTATTTGAAATAATAATAACAAAGTATAGTATACACCTTCTCTTACATGATGATTCATGCATGTATTACCAGGCTGACTTTTGTTTTTATCAGCTAATATTGGGGCTGAATATTGTATTTAATGTAAGATTAATACATATTATCATCAAATACTTTTATGATTGATTGAGAAGTCATTACTTATGTTATAATTAAGCTTACAGTGTTGGAGCTATATTGTGTAATGTCTAAACGGGTAAAATGTCTTTGCAATGTTTATTGTCACAATTTGTCAAGTGTGATGTTCCAGTGTTTGTTATATTATGTTATTGTTCATCATATTTGGTATTTAATTATGTGTAAGAGAAACCTCATACCTCCTAGAAGAATAACCTCAGAGAAGGTCGTCTCTATACCAATATAATCTTATTTTTTAAAATTTTATCTTTATGTACCTACCTAATTACTTAAACCATTTTGTTAGGAATTCTACCATTTTGTGTAACATTTTACAAGTACAATACATACAGTTTATCCTACAAGTAGTAATGTTAGTATTAGAAAAGTTAACAAATGAAATAAATGTGGTCCTTTGAAGAAAGTGGTCATTTAGACTCTTGTAGTAGACAAATAGAATTGTAATCATTTTGACTTGGTGGTTATAATACTTAGTAAAGTACTCATTAAGTGCCTGAGCCACTTTGTTGATTATATAAATTGAGAGGAAACTTAAACATACACCTTTTAAACAGGTAAGAAAGAATTGATTTTGAAAATCACCAAAATGTTTACCTCCACAAACAAGACTGTTTTCGTCGAACTCGGTCGATATGCATCCTACCTGTTTACGCCAAAAAGGGGTATCATCTCATGCATAAAGAATTGGACACTGTTCGGGGAACAATTTTCTGCCGGGCAGTCTTATAACTGTCTGGGCTTGTGTAAAAATCTTGTGTCCTAAGACACATAATTTCATTAATGTTTGCCCTTCCAAAGACAATTTGATGTATCTATGACCTCAACATCGAAAAAGAGGCTTATTTATTATACCAGTGAGTGTCCCTATTAGATATTAAAAAGGGGGTGGTTATTACCTGCTAAGTACTTCAGACCACTAACTTATCAGCTGCATATTATGTAGGTTTACTTAATTAAGTAAGCATACCTAGAATTTGGAATTGCATTAACATAGTAAAAACTTTGAAGTATATGGCTTCAATAAAAGCTTGTTCTTAAAAAGGTTTAGTAATCATTATTTTTATTTTATATGGAAAATGTACACGTTCTTAAATTTTTAGGGCGTAAGCGATTGCTAGTCGGTAGTACAATTTTTTGCGCGTGGGAAAGCGTTACGGTCCATTAAAATAAACGGTCAGTTCTAATAGTGCATTGCCTTAGAACTTTTCCAGATGAGTGGTTATGTATTATTACGTCATTAATATAACCAAGGAACGTTTTTCTCGCCTTTGTTTACGTTTTTTTCGCGCCATCTCACACTATGTTATTGTTATAGGTCAATATGGTAAGCACGCACGTTGTGTATCAATAAGTTCTATTTACCTTCGCTTGTTTTATTAACGTTAATGTTTACAACAACTTGACCAAAATGATGTACTCTACAAATTTTTTTGACCAATCTCTGAATCGGCGAGCTAAATTGAAATATGCGAAATTATCAAGTAACACCAGCAATGGGTTCCATTCTTACTACGGTCGTAACCAAAAAGCACAATGTACAAATGACAAAAATATAATACACACCTACCTAACTTCATCAAAGAGTTGTTACTTACTTCATCTGATCCAATACCTTTTAACAAAGGTGTTATTTTAGGTTCAATCTTAGCACCATTCTAATACGGCTATTATTACAGCAGCAATCGTATACATTCGAAATATCATCAATATCATCATCGATCCGTCGATGATATCCAAATAAATAGTAGAGGTATTTTTCTTTTTATCGACAATCTAAGTGAAAATGGTTTAGTTCTTAATAATATTTTTATAAAAGTATGTTTTCTAGAAACAATATGTTTGAAATTACTGTATTTAGTTCGTAAATTCCTGACGAGAACTGCATCGGGGAATAGGTACATTAAATCGATCTAATTCAACCACATTTTATGATTCACAACAAACGCAGATTTTATATCCCAATTTTCCAAACACTTTACATTCCTACTTGTACTGCAACAGATCACATCAACTCTCTCGAAGACTCCTTAAATGGCGAACTGGCTTCAATAGGGACAGTTCACTTTTTATTACGTATATGTACGTACGCTCCGTTTACAAGGCGACACACATGCACGCGACGCGAAAATCTGCGGAGTAGCCCAACGCCGAAACTGGCGACGTTCGATAGTATTTTATGGGGTGTCAGCAAAATGCAAACGATGCATAGCCATTATGGCCGGTTCATATTATTCATTAGTAGCGATCAAATTCGCGCTAGATTGCAACTGCAATACTCTAAACTGGTACTGAAATCCACTGGACCCCAGTCCAGGTACTGGAATGGATTCTTCTTTTCATTCCAAGCCACTGGTTAATTTGTATCGCTTGAAGCGCTTACGATTAAAGATGCCTTTCCGAAGCGATTGTAGCAATGTTGCACGCGGACAACTATAGGATGAGTGAACCTTTGGGAATGTTGATATGGTTAAATTATCAACAATTTATACCGATGGTTCCTTCTTTTCAATAATTTTAAGATTTATTAATGTCGTTAAATAATTTCAGACGGTCCAAAGCCAGCTGAGCTATAATAATGTAGTGGATAAAACCTACAGTATACTACTAAGGTATTTCTTAAAATAGAATTTATTTCCTCTTCGGTCTGGGACGGAGATAAAGCTGTCATTTCCGTTCTTGAATGAACATCTAAGATTTTATTATTACTTGAGCAAACTCATAAAATGTATTTATTCCCTTTTACTTTAATAAAGAGTCATTGTTTCTGTTTTCAGGCACGTTTTTCCTTAGCACTTGCTCACAGTGAACATAGTAAATAAGACTATTAGATAAAATGAGTACAGACCATAAACGTATTATTTATTACCAGTATTTATATGTAGGTACACGACTGGCTGACTTACCACTGTCACGTTAAGGATTCCGATGAATACTTAACTGGTGAAAAGTCGTTCCTTCCAGAAATGGAATACCTTTCCCAGGGGACCTCAGTAACTAAGAATGTATGAGTTAATCATAATGTTGTAAGATTTGAAGGGCGGATTCGTCAAAGTGGAGTAACCGCTATCTCAACAGAAAAATTGCCAAAATCTTCTATACTAATATTATAAAGAGTACTACTATAAAGAATACTAATAAACTCAAAAATTACTGGACCGATTTCAATAATTCTTTCACAAATGAAAAGCTAGAAGATCTCTGAGTAACATAGGCTATATTTTATTGCCGTATTCCCAAGGGAACGGGAACTACGCGGGTGAAACAGCGCAGAACAGCTTGTTAACAATAAAATTTCTGCTTAGGCCTTTAAAGTATTTTTTTTCCATCTTTAAGATGGTATTCCTTGACCAGTTTTCTCATAATTTTCCCGTTCCTTACTAAGAAGCGCAACAACTGTGTGAAGCTATCCAAATTTTTTGCCAACCGAATGACGTAACCGTTATCTGTTAAATTTTCATTGGCGCATTACGCAACGGTGGGCCTTAACATTCCTGTCGTCCAATATGGATTGACCGTGTGTTTCTGCTTAAGAGAAAAAACCGGTCAAGTGCGATTCGAGCTACCTTACCGAGGGTTCCGTAGCGGGGGATCCTTCTTAGTATTTTTTCTTTCTTCGTAAAATATTTATCATCATATTGTCATATAGTCTCAACTTTTTTACCTAACTACACCAGCTCGAATGTCATGTTTTAAAGACTATTCATTGGCCTTTACACGTCCTTATGTATGAAGATGGGAATTGGGAACTTAAGCGTTAGTCAGTCTGTTCATTTGGATTTCCAATTGCATTTTCAAGGTTCAAAAGCCTAATAACAGACGGACACTCGCTAACAAATAATAGGGCTCCCATCGGACCCTTTGGATAAGGAACTCTGTAAAGTCGAATTCGGGGACTGATATTTTATCGAATGTTCTTTCCATTGTACTGTCGAAAGAACCAGTAATTTGGATGGAGACTTTGTTAGTTCGGTACTCAAGATAATTTTATTTAGGTGTCGTTGAATTCTCTAAATGCCTGATAAAATTGGATAAAGTATTGGCGTCACAAAAAAGTTGAGTACTTAAGCAGTTTGGTGGATTTAGAAGTGCGAGGTGGCCTTCGATTTTGAAGGAATTTGGTGGATGTGGTAAATAAAACAATATTGTAACAAACAACTTTTGCTTAATTCGAAGAATGATAATATGGTCGGCGATGAGGTGCAAAAAGGCTGAGAGAACGCCACACGCGTATAAAATGGTTAAGTACGTTCCATTTAAACAGAATGATTTTGATTTTCGGAATGTCATAAATTAAATTACATTACCGTGCTGTACCAGCAATACTGTAATTTTTTTTTTTAAATTTTTAGTGCCTTTTAAATGCAGTCGAGTTTTAGATGTTTTATTAAATAATGCACTAATGTTAGGTTAGTTTCATTCGTTTCGTTTAGTGTCATTTTTTTTGTTCGTGATATTCATACATAGGATCAGACCGGAATAGATAATAAATTGTGATATTTTTTCTGGGAACACAGGAATATGACGTGATTATGTGGATTCCTTAAACATTAGACTTATTAGTTATTTTTTGATATAGGTTTGTGAAATACGTTTTTTTGTACTACGTTTAGTTTATGTTGTAGGTAATTTTTACGACAAAGGCATATAATGAAAGAAAGAAAGAAAAAGAAAAAAATGTTTATGCTAATGAAATATAAGAATAAGAATAAGAAATCTTTATTTGCTTCAAACATGGTGTAAAGATGTTATAAAATATGTATGTGCATACATGTTCAGCTAAAAAAAATGTAGCATGCAAATATAAAAAGGACAATGAGAAAAAAAAAAAAAAAAAGAACTTCTTAAGATTTACGCATATCTAACAGTTCGCGAATATTGTAAAACATTTTATTTATAAGCCACTCTTGCAAACTTTTTTTAAACAATCTTAAATTCAATGTCTTAAATTCATCTGGTATTTTATTATATATTCTTACACACAATGTTAAACAGTTTTTGTCATATTTTGCGCTCTTTGGAGCCTCTTCCAGCACAAGTCTGTTAGGGTTTCTTTGTAGTCTGCTATTAAGATCACATGCTTTTTTAAACATGTTGATGTGTTTTTTAACAAACAAACATACTTCCAGTATATAAAGAGAAGGTAATGGCAACAATCCAAGTCTAGTAAACAGAGGTTTGTAAGAACCATCTGGTGGAACGCCACATATCGCTCTTAGACATTTTTTTTGACCAATAAATACCTTGGACAGCATATTACTATTTCCATTTCCCCATAAAATAAGTCCGTAACGTAATATAGACTCTATATATGCGTGATATGTTATTAAAGCTGTTTTGGTATTAGTAAAATGTTTGACTTGTTTTAGGGCGTAAACAAATCTATTCACTTTTCTAGCTACGTTATCCAGATGTGGTTTCCAACTTAAATCTCTGTCAACAGTGATACCTAAAAATTTCATTTCATTGACCTTATTAATAATTGTATCATCATATTTTATATTCATGTCAAAATTATAATAAGATTTACTTGACTGATTAAATTGAATATAATGTGATTTATTTAAATTAATTTTTAGATTATTTGTGACGAGCCATTCAATTATAGTCTTAACCGTATTATTTATGTCAATTTCGTGATCACGTATTGAAATATGCTTCTCAGATGTCACAATAATAGATATGTCATCAGCGAATACAATACATTCATGGTTTGTTATTTCAGTTATGTCATTAATATATAAAATAAATAATATTGGACCCAAAACACTTCCCTGAGGTACACCAGCTCTGACGTATTGAAAATCAGATAAGAAGGAGACCATTTCCTGAGATTTATTTATGTTAGAGATTTCTACGCATTGTTTTCGACCGTTCAAAAACGATGATAACCAATTAAATGCCGGGCCTCTAATACCAAATGAGTCCAGTTTCCTTAAGAGAATGTCATGTGCAACATAATCAAATGCTTTCGATAAGTCAAAAAATAGGCCTGTGGTTAGGCGTTTTTTATTGAAATTAGTCAGTATAGTTTTTATTAAAGAAAATACTGCAAGCGTTGTGGATTTTCCTTTTTGAAAGCCAAATTGTTGATCCTTGATAATTTGGAATTTGTCTATGTACTTTAATAGTCTATTTAGCATGCACTTTTCAAAAACTTTCGATAAAATAGGCAATAGAGCAATTGGCCGGTAATTATCGATGTTATCTCGATCACCTTTTTTCTTAAAAAGTGGCTTAACGATAGATACTTTCAACGCCTCAGGAAAAGTACCCGTCTCAAAAGATAGATTTACTAAATGAGTTAAAATAGATAATATTTCCTCAATGCAATTTTTTAAAATGTGTGTACTAATTTCATCATGACCCACGGACTTTGAATTTTTTAAGGACATAACTTCCCTCCTAATTTCATACTCCGACATAGGCATTACAAATATACTATTTACTTGCCTAGAAGTTACTGTTTCCAGTTTTGCTGCACTGCTAAGGTAGCTAACTGAAGTTATGTAGTGGCTATTAAATGCTGAAGCTACTTTTGCAGGATCTGTCAACAAGACGTTATCAACCTTAACATTATCTACCATGTCAATAGATGATGTGCCAGAAATTTCATTGTTAATAACAGTCCATGTTGCCCTACATTTATTTTTACTATTGACAATTTGCTTCATATTGATATTCTTTTTTGATCTGAGAATACATTTTTGTAATAAATTGGAATATAATTTATAATAGTTTTTATTTGAAATCGATTTGGTTGTGTAGTACTTGTATCTGAGTGAACGTTTAGTTTTACAGCTTTTTCTTAACCCTTTGCTAATCCACTTTTGATTTTTCTTAGCTACGTTATTTATTCTTATACGTATTTTTGGAAAACACAACTTATAGAACAAACAAAACCAATCATGAAACTTATTAAAGGCTTGGTTGAAATCAGCCTCTGCATATATTTCAAACCATGGTAGGTTCGATAGGCAGTCTTTAAATTTTTGTACGTAATCCTCGTTGTAGTCACGTTTGTAAATAAAATATGACAACTTCCTTTTGATTTTACAACGTATGGGAAATCTAAGGAGTTGTGCTGTGTCATGGTCAGAGAGATGAAGCGGAAGAACCAAAGCATTTGCATCCTTTATGTTGCTAATGATGTGGTCAATGCAGGAAGATTTCCGTGTAGGTTGGTTAATATGTAAGACTAGGTTATTATTTAAAGCAATGTTTTTAAAACGATCTGTTATAGCTCCCTCTTTTAAAGTATTTATGTTAATATCCCCCGTTATAACTATTTTCACATTTGATTTAAATTTATTAAATAAGTCATGCAACATAATTTCCATTTTGTCTAAGAATGTATTTGGATTCGATGATGGTGTTCTGTAAATACAAATGACAAGAATTTTACTAGGACAGATTTCTACTCCACAACATTCAAAAACATTATCCATAGCATGACGTTTCAAAAATGACAAGTCTTTAAAATACAAATTTTCTTTTATTAGTATACAACTACCGCCTCTACTTTTTTGCCTTTTATAACTATTTACTAGCACAAAGCCCTTTATATTCACATACCTATCACAATTTTGATTTAAAAAAGTTTCAGTGAAACATAAAACATCTGGGTCAATACATTCATCTTGAAGTTCACGTAACGTTATTTCTAGTATTTCTTGTTTTGAAAGAATACCAGCAATATTCTGGTGAAGTATTTCGAAGTTTGGTTGACTTTTTTGGGAATGGATTTGTTTAGGACTTTCAAGCGAGACATTATCCACGAAAAAAAACTGGTTTCGTAATGATAGGAAAATAGTAGGGAATTGTACCCTTTTTTAAAACTGATATCTGTGGCTTAAGTAACTTACTTGGATTCCTGCGCATTATCAACTTTTTAAGTTCTTTAAAATCAAGATACTTTTTTGCATAGTCAATATAGTCAATAATATTATTGATTAATGAACAGGTCTTAAAAAGATTTAGATCATTGAATTTGGACTTTACAAAGTGGCAATTTTTGTAGTAATAACAAAGATTTTCTATACACTTGTTCAAGTCAAATACATTTAAATTAAATTTTTTTTGAACACTAATTATTATTATAGTTTTGTCTTTGAATTTATTCATCACTGTTTGTAGTTGCTGTAGAGTAGCCCTTTTATTTATATCATTCTCACCAATACATAACACAAGTTTATCATCTGTTTGCATTTCTATTTTCAGACAGTTCTTTAATATTTCCGTACTGGTGGCATATGGCTTCAATTCGCTACGAATGTCGTACTGTTCATACATTGTACTAGCCCTTGACCGCAAAAGTGATAGAGCGAGTCCACAACACTGTTGGCTACCGAAGATGAATATAGTGTTCATATTAAAATTTGAGGTATTTCCCTCAAGCGTATTCGTTAATGACGGTGATGAACATGATTCTTTTTCGTCAGGTTCTTGCAATTTTAATAGAAGTGATTTTATTTGATAATTCAAGTAGGAAATTTCTTGTTTTGCATTTTTAAGATCACACTCTAGAGTTGTTATTTTCGTTTGTAACTTACATATACTTTTGTTTTGTATTTGCCTTGGAGGGGTGATTACTGATTGCAGACTATTTGATTGCATGGTCTGTCTTCGATGCTGTTTTTTGGTACTGCTGTTAATTTTTCTTGTTTCCTTTATAGGCGAACTGTTTACATTTTCTATATTCGGGGATTTGCACAAATGTTTTAAAGTAGTATTTTCATTCATCAGTTTTTGTATTCGTCTTTTTAACTCATTATTTTCCAAGATTGTATCTTCCAACTCTTTTTGTGTACTATTCAAGTTAGATGTAAGCTGAAGTATTTCTTCATTTTTTTCTTGTACAGTAACTAGATCACAGAAAGTGTAATCCAAGCTTTTTGATAATGTAGGTTGTGGCTCGGTTGATAAAAAAGAGTCCTCCGATACGCTGTCATCAGTCAATATATGTGAATCATAGGTCTCCGAAGACGGTCCTGTTTCAACAGTAGAGTTAATGTCGCTAATACATTTGTGTGGCATTTGTTTTTCGGGAAATGATAGAGATAAAGGAGATTCAGAGAAATAGCCTTTTTTGACTGCAGGTGTTTTTTGCTCCTTTTTTTTTCTTCGTGTTGTTACGTTAGATGTTATAGACGTTTGATGTATGCGAAAAGTTACTTCCAATATATAACAGAACACTCCGTTAATGAGGTTTTCGATTCGATTGTTAACAATTCAATATTCTCCTCTCTCGCTGTTTCGATATTTGACACCGAGTATCTGCAATTGATCTCCTATTGAATTACTTCATTTCTGGAACATTTTGATACAATTTTATTTTTATTGTAGTCCCGGGTCTCGGCACCAAAATGTTTGTTCATAAATAAACAACAGTTTTTAAAGTAAATCAGTACTAGAGTTTAATATTTTTATTGATTTTAATTAAATTTATCACATGCACATTGACAATGACGACAGAGGAAAAGAACATAACTCGTGAGTGCACATATTGCCTTTCAAGTTCATCGGGTTTGCCGTGAAAACGTAACAAAGTTGATTTTACGTTTATAATTAAAACTTGCCCCGCAACCGCATAAGCAGAATAGGAATCGTCGGCTTTCGTCACAAAATACCATCAAAGGAATATTCTGCTCGTTTGTCAAACAAAAATGGTGTTCAGTCAAACAAATTCGGGACCAACCGCTTCGATAAGTTTTAAAAGGTCCGGCCATATCGCTATACATATTTCTAAATTATTATACTATACTATACCTACATCCTAACTGTAAGATTGAATTGACGACTAAACTATACCACTTGCCCGGAGCCAATATATAAGCATGTTTTTGGTTACGTGTTTGGTTTTTGTATGTACTATTTAAGTATTTTTAGCAGGTAGGTTGTTACTAAATAGCCGTGTGTGAGTTTCGTCCCTAGATTTATTTATAATTTATATTATATTTGTGGTATAACATAGGCTCTGCAAGAATCACTAAATTCTCCTTATTTCTCAGTAAATCGTATGAGAACATATTCTCAAGTCTTCATTTATATCTCAAGGAAATAAATAAAAAGAGAATAAACCGGTAGGTACAAAGTGAAACACAGCAAGTTGCTTCTCCTTAGAGCGCGCTATTTCAAGCTTGGTTTATGCTGCTGTCAACTATTATTAAGCATTTCTCCCGACAACTTTAAATTCAGCCAGGAAAACGAATACTTGGTTAGATGTTAGTTGTGGGAATACGGGAATAAAATATATAGCCTATGTTACTCAGGGATAGTCTAGCTTTCCATTCGTTTTTGAGTTTATTCTTAACAAACATACAAAAATATAAATCTTTCCTTTTTATAATATTAGTGTAGATTGTAGGTTTCTTTTACACAGAAGGTGAAGGGGTTTAAAGTGACTGTGTCTTGTATGAAATATGTTCTTTTGTAGACACAAACTACAATTCTAAACTGTCAATAGGTACAGATACGGAACGGGACGGGATACGATACGGGAGTCCACAAATATTTGTCCAAACCAGTTTCCAGTAGTTCATTGAGAAATATTGTTTCAAAACTATTCGATGCTTGGGAACACTAGGTCTGAATCTCCTAGTAAACGAAATAGTTTAGATTACATAATATACCTATTATGTAATCTAAACAATAATTTAATAATATATTGTTCGTATTTATGTTATTGTGACCTTGCAATAGTTTTTAAGCTTAGAAACAAATGTCCAGTTTTGTACACTTGATCCAAAGAGATTAAAATATAAGGACTCGCTTTGTCCCCTCTATGCCTTATAGGAGAATTTGAAGCCAAAAATTATTCCAAGTGGAATAAGTCTAGTACAATTCAGACCGAATGACAACTCGCGTTCATACTAACTGACATGACGCTTGAGCTTTAAACATGCTTCAAAGTTTTGTATGAAAATATTCCCAATGCCCCTTCTATGTCCTATTATATTTTAATCTCTTTGACTTGACCAAACCAAGCTTCATTTTATAAGACATACACAACAAATTAAAGTCACTCTTTTATAAAATTCTGTTTTCCTATGTTCGTAGTACGAATCCTACCCGGCGTATAACCTATTTGGTCAGGCGTGTGAGCCACACCAACCTTTATGCAATTAGGCAGACTACTGGCGCTACACAAGTCATCTACAAAATCCAATACACAGAGTTGTAGGTAAACATTCACTAGCTCCAGGCGTCTGGACTAGCCAGTCTCTATTCCGCACAGAATTATTAAATACTACCAGCGCTCCCCGGTTTCGACCGCGTAGTTCCCGTTCCCGTGGGAATACGGGGATAAAATATAGCCTATGTGTTATTCTGATAACTGTAAAGTTTTATCAAAATCCGTACAGTAGTTTTGCGCGAAAGAGGAACAAACATCCATACTAAAACTTAAACTAAAATTATTTTACACCTCTCAGACGACAAATATTAGTATTTTATAAGTAATATGTATTATATTATGTCATGGTCTAGCTAGGGTCCACGGGTTCGCGGCTGCGAAAGCGAACGGCCTCGCTCATGAAGCGCGGGTAGGGCTCCACTAACGACATCATCCAGGCGATTGGCTGCTGCTTTCACACGCCAATAATGATACACTGGGTAAGGGGCGTTACAGGGCATGACGGAGCGCTAAATGTAAACAAACCTTGTAAAATAATCCTACTAATATTATAAACGCAAAAGTTTGTATGTATGGATGTATAGACGTATGGATGTTTGTTCCTCTTTCACGCAAAAACTACTGAACGGATTTTAATGAAACTTTAGAGTTATATAGCTTATACGTCAGAATAACACACTACCATACCAATAACAATCTACAGGTGATTGGTTGGTTCTATTTATGTCATTATATAAAGCCTTGTGATATTACCAAGAGACGGTCCTAGTGCATGCAATGTTTAGATTCAGAATGTCCAATTCTCAACGATAATAATAGAAATGAACTGACGTGAATCACAAGCTTTAGCTCGCGACTTCATTTATAATACCAGTAGTTTCCCGCGACTCTGTTTGAGTTCCAACATAAAAAGTATTTCCTTGCCAAATTTAATCACGATTGTTTGTAGCAGTGACAGACATGCATACAGTTACTTTCGCATTACACTTTAAAATATTTAGTAGGGATTTTTGAAATTGTCATTGTAGCATCTTGTAGTTCATGTAGTTTTTTTTTTATTTTCTTATATTATGATCTATATCGGTATTCAACATTGACAGCGTGAGAATAGATGAGGTCACAAGCTCATTTTACGCTAGTCAAGCGTAATTATACATTTTCGTTGAGGACAGCCGCGCGCGCGTTTCCCCCACGGCTTAAATTTAGATCTTGCATCCTCTGACATAACTATACGCCTCTCGATTTGGGAAGTGCATCGGCACAACTGAATTCGGCTCTATAAATGTTACAATCAAAGACGTTTAAAGAAAAAGTTTCTTTCCAGGAAAGAGACTGATTTTCTTCCAAACTATGTATTTGGTTACAATATAATGCTCACGTAGTTTAATGGATATAATTGCAAATATAAGATGATGGTTTCGTTATTACCACACCTATATATTTTATTGAAAATAACTTCCGAAAACGCCTTAAATGAAACTTGAAATAATGCAGGTAAATTCCTCTTGCGATATAGGCACGTTTAGAAAAGGTTTTTGGAAATCCCACGGGATTGGAAAGAAACGTGCTACTTGCGGGCAACGTCCAAGTAAGCCCCTAGCGCGATTACTTGCTATATTGATATTTAATGATAAAGGACTTATTTCAGCGAAACAATTTCTACTTGACAAACGGACTAGTTGGGTATTGTAACTAATTGTTATGCTTATGCCCAATTGTACGCGGTGCTCATTTCCATTCGCATCAATGTTGTTGATTAACGTGTGACGTCATATCCCCACCGTGGTGACTGTTGGCAGCAATAAGGTTATCTGTTGTTGAATGTTTTGTAATCATTAGTGACAATAGCGTTTTATCGATAATGTGTACATGAGTTTTTTAATATTGAGCTTTTGAATTACACACAGTTGATAAAAGTTATAGCCGCCCCCATGGCATTAGGTTGACAACCACCAATCTCGCAACCAGTTGCAGCATTTAAATTTTACTAGCGACCCGCCCCAGCTTCGCACGGATGCAATTTTTACTTTACTACTACTTTACTAACTTATACACACAAACATTTCTCGTTTATCGTTCTCTCCATAGATGAAACCCGTATAAAAGTTCGTTGCTTGGAAAGAGGCGTGGCCCTTTGTTTTATGCTATTCAGGTATACAATTTGGATGACAACCGTCCCACGGCAAACGTCCAAGTGCGAGTGAAGCTTCACTATCCTTCACAATATGTGCAGAAGTCACGCTTTTTAGCATAAGCAGAGGTACTGGTTCCACTCGCTAGGACCCTGACACACCCCACGCCTCATCTACAATAAATACTTAACCTATATAATATATTAAAAAATAGTATTCCATTACTGGGGGCAATTCCACTAAATGTCAACGGTTACAGTTGGATAACAATGACATATCAATGATCAGTCGATGGTGTTATTTACTCTGAAAAGTGTCAAAATTTACCCCATTGACTGACCATTGACATGAAATTGTCATCCAACTATAACCGTTGACATTTAGTGGAATTGGCCCCCTGGATATACCCACTTTTCACGAGATATTCTTTGGACCCCTAAACGTGGTAGGCGGTGAGCCCATCGCCGGACCGGGTCTGTTTACACATGTCTCAGAATTAGTTCTGGGACCTGTGGGTTTCCTCACGATGTTTTCCTTCACCGTGATAAATTACATATTTATCACTAGCTCGATGATGAAAAATTTACGTACATGCCAGGATTCAAACCCGAGCCTCACTGATTTTCATCATGTGAAGCAGGCTCTTTAACCGTAAGGCTATCACTGCTCTATTAACCTATACATGATCAACTAAAACCAGACCGCTTTAGTATAGGTACCTCCAGAATCCGATACTTTAGCTGTACTCAATGAGGTAATTTGTGACTGTACCTCGCTATAAAAACGCCTTCGGCCAATAATTGGCAAAGCATAGATCGGGTATCGGGGCCCCAAAATTGTCTGGTTTTATTACCAATATATCTGTAGATAACTGTCTTCAGTTATGTGGTATTGGGTACAAAAAATTTGGTTATTTTTGGCGGTGGATTAAGGCTTAGTTATTTCTATTTGGCAAATAGCTTTCGAGATAGGCTGGTAGTATAGTCTGGTAATAGTAGATTATACAACAAGGGAATAAAGCACTGTTTTATGTCACGGGCGCGACATTGAATCCTGAACGTAACGAAGGACTACCAGTTTTACTCCCGAGCGCAGCGAGGGAGTTATGATTTAATTCCCGAGCTAAGCGAGGGAATTAAGACGGAGTCCTGAGTTTAGGGAGGGATTTAAGCGCCCAAGACAAAAACAGTTTTATTCCCGAGTTACATACTCTACTTTTCTCACCTTATATGCGAGACAATAAAATGCAATTGCATGGTAGTAGCCATATGTCATGAAGATCTGTTCAGCGCCTAAGCCCTTCGACCGCTTATGTACTTTCACATTTACAATATTAGTAGACAAATTAGAAATTATTTTCCGTATAGACATGCTTTCCAAGGAGGTTAGCAACAGGCGGTGTAACAGTAGGCCGGTCCCAAAATATTGCCAGCACCTGCAGACCGAAAGCCATCATCTTCAATGACGAATAGAAAGCTGCCTGTGTCCAGTAGCTTCCCACAACCTTAACCAGGTCGGCTGTCCATCTTCTGGGTAGATGTCCCAAGATGTTTTGTCTCAGCTCAAGAACCTTTCTGCCCTATCGGCTGTTAGTTCTACGAGCTGTGTTCGCAAATTTAAATTTGCAAATCCGCTAGTATGTCAATATATCTTATTCGTCTGCGAGTCTCCTTACTTTGGATTCCATCTCCCATGTCTTATTATTCTGAGCGTAGTCTTCGTCAAATCTCGATGTGTGACCTTGAACCTTCTTTTGAGGCCTATAGTGAGAGATGAGTAAAATGTTTTTATTTATAAATTAGTAAGGGTGCGGCATAATAATAAGCGGTATAAACACTCGCGAATCGTTTGCCAATCGAGTGATATCATACGAATCGCTGTAAAGAACCGGTAATGTGACTCATCGTTGTCAAGTTCGAGGCTTGTCGTGGGTGTGAGCAGTCTGCCGCAGAGCTGTTAACGCGTCTCTTTATGTTTGTTTTATTTCCACAACAAACTTTGTAGGGTTACTGTATCGTAATTTTGTATTATCACAGCGTGCTACTGACATTTCGATATTGTTTATTTAATTATTTGCATATTAAGGTTGTTACGGGTACTTTATCAGCAGTACAGATAGGCGAACGGTAGTACCACGTAGTACGCTAGTGTATATTCGTGCGGTTACTTGGTAGGGTCGTCTTGCCGATGTCCAGAAACGGGATTACATAATATCATTGGAACACAAACATATGCATTAATAGGTTATTGGACTGGAGAAATAAATTACGTAATGTTACGTATAATTTGTTTATCAAAGATCGCAATGTTGATGTACTGTTTAAGCTCTGCAGACTGTTCAGTTAATCTTTCTTACCTGTCTTATTATATTCTATAGAACTGAATGTATAACTGGAATTACTATACAATCTGGCAAGAATCATGGTCATCATAAGCCTACATTCGTCCACTGCTGGACATAGGCCTCCCCTAATGAAAGAATCATGGTAGTGTCCCATAATTTATTTATTATCATTTTCTCGTCTTACACACGAAAAGCAAATACGTAGACGAATATTTACATAAAAACATTATGAAAATGTCGGAAAAGTTACCGCATTGACGAATCTATTAAAATGAGTGAATCTCAAAGGGGCGATAAAGCTTGAAACTCGCACTCCATATTTCAAAGGGATGTTACTGTACTTTAGTTCTGGGTCAGTCTCCGTTCGGCATTACGCGGCTCGCATACAGATTTTTATAACTACGAAATGAAATGAGGTACTTTCTCAAAGTATCTAGTCCAAACTGTAAGTGTTACATTTATCGCATCATTTTTGCCTAATAAAATACCAACTTCATTAATCATACGGCAACTTTTTAAACTGCCAAGTCTTGTAACTGTTTGCCTGACCTGAATTTTGAATAGTTATAAAACAATTCACACGGTTATTTAGTCCCAAACTAGGCAGGGCCTGTACTATAGGTACTAAACAACTGATAAACATATTTAGGTAAATACATATTAAACGACCCGACACGAAGCCAACAGACATGTTCATGCACACAAATGTTGGCCCCCAGCGGGTATCGAACCCACAACCTCTCACAACTCAGAAGACAGGGCCAACAGGCCCGTCAAACCGTGGCCGTTCATCGAGTGCAGGTGAAGTTGGCAGCTAGGTTGTTGTTTACCACTATACCTTACCCCTTTTGAAGTATATTAAACTCGAACAATGCAAAAGACAATAGTAACAATATCTTGTATGCGACCGCAATACGCACGTTATATAAAACGTTGCAGTGGATTGCGCAAGGCAATTATGTCTCGGACTAGATATTGTGCGAATGAGAAACAAAACATTGCGCATTGATATTAAATAATGAACTTTAAGATTTTAATTTATGATTTTGTTTGTAGTGTAGCTTCGTCCGCGGCAGTCTTACTAACTTCTTAGTAGCCACAGTATCAGCTCATCGGCGATTGCTAGACTCCTATTTTCCTTCATCCAGATTTATTATGAGATAAAGTGAAATAGAGTTACATCATACAGGGTTCCTAACGAAACATCGCGTTTTTCAAATTTGTAGGTTTTTACAAATATTTAAAAAAAAATGTTTATATGTTAATGTTAAGTAAGTGCGTTTTAATTAAGTGTTCATGTTTTTTCATCGTCCGAGTAAATAACCCTGGGTTGAGAGCCCCTACTTTTTTTTACGTTTCCAGGAACACGTCAAAAATTGTCAATGTACAGTCAACAAAGTTGTTAGGATTACATGGCCAGTAACTAAGAATTCATTTTTCTGGGGAAGTCATAAATAAATCTTATTGATTAATGTTTATTTCGAAAGGTATCTTTGATCCCTATAATTTACCAAAAAAATACTATAAATACATTTAAGGCTTTAAGAGAAAAGTGAATCTTAATTTTTGGAAATGTAACACTAACAACTTTGTTGACTGTACATCCAAAAATGCTTTTTAAAGCTATGAATTTGAATTTTTCCTGTTATTTATTTCCTGTAGCAAGCTGCACAATATATTCGTTATCGTATTTTAATTGGATATTTGGTTGGTGTATTTCAAGGCCGCGAAATAATTTACTACCTTACTTTCCACTGTGCCACACAATATATTTGATACGATCCCGTAATTTCTCTATTTCCCGACATGCATTGTCCTAGTAATTTGTGAAACGGGAAGTAACTGGAGTTTTCATTCGCCACTTAATTACAATGGCTTCGCGGCTCGGTACAAAACTGGATCAATGAACTGTGAAATTCGAGTAACCACTCCGTTACAGAAGCGTAAAATTTTTAATCATTTAATTTGATTACTCAGGTGACAGTAGATGATGGTGTAACTATTACCACCTATTACCTAAAGCTTGTTGCTAAGTAAAGCGTCGAATTCGCAAAACTGTACAGAAGTAAAATGGCTAAACATTAGGGTAGCCTGCGACAAGAGATAAATAAAATAAAATTATCCCTACGAATATTATAAATGCAATACTAACTACACAGTTAGTTATGTCTGTTTGTTAACTTTTTAACGATGAAACCATGTTGATGAAATTTGACTTTGGACTTTGAGGAAGGACACAGCCTATTCTCAAAGGAGAAGCGCTACCCTAAAGATCATGCGGACAAAGGTGCAGGAAACAGCTAGTAATTTATAACAAAAATTAATGCAAGCCTACAGTACAGTTAAAGCACTAAAACTATATGAAGACTTGTAAAGGACTAGGACTTCAGCATAGGACTTAGGCACAAGGCACAACCCATTTGCTAAACACTGCATGAAACAAAATTCTTGACGATAAGAAACAAGTTACAATCAAATTAGTTCAATCAAGATATTCTATGAGATTCTGGCATAGCGATGGGACGATTTGATCCCCGGATCCGGACAAATATTGGTTCAAACTTATGTTTGTCTTTGATATAGATTTGAGTTTACGTTTCCCTCTGTAGACAAAGATTCAATATTTATAGTAGAGTAGGTGCTAGGGAACTCTTAAGTAACGATTTTCAGAAAATTTGCCTTGATTTATTGATTTTACAGTTATACGTGAGTGGTCGCACGTGAGGTTTTTATGGAGGCTACATAACAGTTACAACCTTTTTAAAATAATAATAATCTTAATTAATATACCTTTTTACACATTGTTTTATCACTGTTTTAGCTAGTTTATGTGAAACAAAAATAAATTTGAAGAGTTTTAGAACACAGCGCTCTTCTTGATATCAGGAGAATAGACCCTAGCCATAGAGTGAATTTTTCGCTTAGTAAACGTACATATACAGATTATTTTCATCACGCTATTTGCTGTAATCAAGGCTGTAAAGCAGGGTTAAACTCAGCAAGTGGAATGTAGCAAAGGGAACGTAATAAGGCTGCATAAATAATTTTTGATGTATGATGGCTGTAGTGTTGTCTTGCCATAACTTTTATGACGCGATTGTATAGAATAAACTTTGTAATAAATAAATAACCTCATGCCTTATATCCCCGAGGACCCCCTCGGGGATATAAGGCAGAGGTATTCCATTTCTGGATATACATACTTTTCACCAGACATTCTTTGGACTTGATAGGCGGTGAGCCCATCGCCGGACCGGGTCTGTTTACACATGTCTCAGAGTTGCCAGGATTCGAACCCGAGCCTCACTGATTTTCATCATGTGAAGCAGGGTCTTTAACCGTAAGCCTAAATTTTGTAATGATGACAGTAATAGGTTCACAATTGCATGCGTTGCGATTCCGAAACTTTTGCAAAATTATTGCAATCTCTGTAATAGCTGGTGACTGTTTTGGTGAACTTGCGTAATTTAAACTTAGTTTTAAGATTATGATCTAAACACATACGTATGGCTAAGATCTTGAATAGGTTCTAGCACCCGATTTTTTAATCACTCCTATGATTTGTTTATGTATTAGTCAGCATCTACAATTCTACATCCGACGGGTAATTGTGATTTTAGGACGAACTTCAATATATTTTTTTTTATTAAACTACGACAACGGCAAATTGTGCATTAAAATTTTCCGCGTAAGCTATTTTAAATTCTCTTCCGAATCGAACATTCTTTTCAAAGAGTTTCCTTTCGTTTTCCTCCTTTTTGTCCGCTTTTCTGTGAAAGGTATAATGCTATGTATATTTCACGATGGTCTAGTTATTCCTGTGCAAGAGTTGGTCACTTTGATTGTTTTCTTATTATCCTTCGACATGAGAGGGACGTCATATGATCATATCAGTGACCACTTCTTTGTCGGCATCAAACGCTAAACTTGTAAACATTAGCACAAAACTTTTGCGCGAATACTTTTCTTTATATAGAAACTGCATTGATAATAAAATTGCATAGACATATTAACACACGGGACACGAAACGTAGTCGTTCTCGCCTACAGTACTTTTTTGACGTGCTAGGAACTTTTTACCTTAGCAGATGAAAATGATGAAATTGTAACGTCAGTGTGATTTGAGCGTCCGTAATAACAACAACTTGTAAAAATGACCAAATGCGCTGGGTTGTTCTGCAAAATCTACAGCAATCGAACACCTAATGTTTCTTTTCACCAATAAGTACAATTTTGTTTTATTTTAGTGGTTTTTTTTGGCAAAATCAATTAAATTCGGTACAAAATTGCCCAATAAAACGCTAAATTTAAATATACTCATTATATAATGCACTGTTATGAAAAATCTGTTCTCTTGTAACTAGTCGGATTATATCGGTCAATGTTTCATTCGTTCATTACATTTAACATCAATTAGTGATTGCCGTTATCGATAAAAAGATATCGATGTGAACGAATGAAGTATTATAGACTTATTACACAAAATTATGTATGCTGTAATAAAATGTATTCGACTTTTAAAATGTAATGTAGGTAATCTATTTTATTAATGTGTTTATTTATTTGTATTAATTTAATGATATTGTACGTCACTTCAGTAATTATTCATTCATTTTAGACTCCCAACAGGGCCCCAATTACACTAAATGTCAACGGCTAGAGTTGGATGACAATGACAAGTCAATGGTCCATCAATGGTGTTATTTGGCACTTTTCGTATACAAATAACACCATTGACTGACCATTGACATGTCATTGTCATCCAACTATAACCGTTGTCATTTAGTAGAATTGGCCCCCTGATCCTTCCAGATAAAGAAAGTGGGTGGAAGCAGTTCGAAAACTGCAAACATGGATTCATAATAAAGACTACGGATATAATATAATAAAAGCTATTATAGTTAAAAATGGCTTTTAACGCAACACACTTAGGAGTCATTGTTACTTGAAATAATTTTGTATTATTATTATTAGGAAAACGTTTAAAGCGTTAAGTTTTTTAAAATCTTACGTGCATATTCATAACAACAATTAATGAAAACATCGTGAGGAAACACGCAAGTCCCAACAGTTAATATGTAAAGCTAATATAAAGTGTGTAAAAAGCTAATACTTTACTGTGGCTTACTTAGCTGTAGCTTGTAAAATTAAATAGTTCATATCGTTATCATATCTATTATATTTTTGCTATCCTTTTTTCACCAACGTTAGCATCGTTTTCAACATTTATATACCCAAGAAGCCTTTTTTCTGTAATATAAAATCTCTATTCGATAGATTGATCGTTCATTCATTCAAATGTGTATCGATGTCTATTCACGGAACATCACTAGTATAACATGTCATTTCCCCATTCCGTCAAAAAAGTGGTTGAAGTAGATTTCATACAAATGTTCGATCGTTTCGTGTCCCGTCGTTAATAGGTCTATGTAAAATTGGCAACCGATATCCATCGATCTGTAAACAAGTTCGTCGGCGCACTGTCTCAGACCTTCATAGAATTGAAAACAAAACACTAACACTTTTGTGCTATATGGTCTAACTACTACTACTCTACTACTTTGACTACGAGCGGCCGTGCGGCGTAAGCCTAATGGGTCTGATATCGCTGCTTAAACCGCTTCGAGTCGCAGCTGCGGTTTCTGAGCGGTAATAAAACGTTGCACACACGCAGCTGTGGCAATCTGCCAGGGAGAACCGTCTCGCATAATAGTTATGATGCTTTCACACTATTGCACCCTGCCGTGGGTATGACTCGTGTGTAAAGATGGAGATGAATCAAAAATTTAAGGTACGCCTAAGCTGAACATTTCAAAGCACTTGCAACTCCATCATTATAGGTGATGCATGAACATGAACAGTTGTAATTATTTTTTCCTTGAAAATCATAGTGAGCGTACGCAAAGTCTAACAGTCACAGTAAGTCTAATGTGTGATCTGCCTTTACTGTTGGAGTATGTTAGTAAACAAAGAAGTAAAGATAACTCTAGTCTAGACTATATAATCTTGCATTTTCGAAGACAATTGTGTCAATAGACGCTATACACCTCGGCACGGTGCCCGTGTGGTATGAACGACCGCTACCATCTTGTGGATTCGTGCCTCAAGACGACTCTTCCGCTGTTATATATAGACCTCACCTGTGTTGAGACTATCTGACAAGGTCATGAACTGCAATAGCACAACGCAATACTGGACTAGGGTCTTTCATCATGTATAATCTAAATAAGCTATGATAATTGTTATTCGAACTCTGAGTTACGAAATGATCACACATAAGGGCAGGTAGCAAGCCAGCTGGCTCACTCATCAGGGTTTAAACTGACGTAGTTTTCAACTGCCTTAAACCGTTGTTTACCAGTACTAGGGTACAGTACTACAGGTTGATGATGATGATATAAGTTTTCGTAAAATTATGAGTCTCCTCTAAAATACAAGACGACAGATTATCTGCAAGAAAATCCGTTTCTTCAGATGCACTCGGTTTTATATGTCGATACTACTGGAGTCTAAATATAGCGAAGCAGACGACGCTCGGAGCTAGTGTTGCATGAGTGTCGATAATTTCGCAACCTTGAAAACTGTTGGATAGGGTAAATTTAAGAATAGTATCTTTTGCTCGAAAATGTACAACGCATAGGCTAATCCTCAGGTGTTGCTGATTTCTTTGGAGAAGCATATGCTACTTTTCATCCCTGAAATACACAGTTGTTAGAAGACACGATAACCTGAAGTTGACGGAGTCGCGGGAAACATCTAGTTTTAAAATAAAAAAACACTGCAGTCACACACACCGATACTATCGAGTAGTATTCATCGTACACAATGGTGTGGTATCGATGACCGGTTATTTCTACATTGACATCGATAGTATGACTAATTCTTGCAATGCTATCGATCGACTGCCTAAGTTTCATGCAACACTACTCGGAGCCCCCACTACAATAGACAGGTTAGTCACCTGGCCGCAGTGGCCGCACGTCCTTAGCTTCCGCGGTGACGTCACAGCGCGTGGCGCACGAGTCGCCTCGGGACTATGAGGAGGAATTCGATGTAAGGATTTTTCGTATTAAAATGCAAATTGTAACGTTTGAAATGTTGGCAGCGGCCTGCTGCGTGTTTCAATGTCGAATATTTGTCGAAAACTATTTACCTTATTCTCTTAGTTAGGGCAGAACAGGTCGTAGTTTAAATAAACACTGATAAGCAGTGAAATTCTATGATTTTTTTAACACTGGATATCAGTAAACGTTTGTATTCGATATATTGATATTGAGTAACAACCCAACAAAATTGGTTGCTACGGGCAACTAAAGACACGCAAAGAGCCTCTCATAATAATATCAAAGAGATTAAAATATATAAGGCATAGCGAAGCTAGGAAAAGTTATTCCAAGTGGAATAAGTCTAACAATTTCGACCGAATGACAGCTCGCGTTCATACTAACTGACATGACGCTTGAGCTTCAAAGTTTTGTATGAAAATATTCCCAATGCCCCTCTATGTCCTATTATATTTTAATCTCTTTGAATAATATAAAGTTAAGTTGCCGTGACATTTCAAGTAATCTGATACAGACAATGTCGTTGAAATTTTTGTCCGTTCTTTATATAATATTAACTATACTTGTGTAAGCTACTCGTACTCTTCTTTAGCGAATTGTTTGATGTATCGGGCTTATATTAATACAAGCTTAGTTTTGCCAACATTCTTCCAGGGTGAGAATTTACGGAGATATGAATAAACGGACTAATTGTTTTAAAACTTTTAATAATTGTCACGGCTCGCCTCTGCTAGCTATTCTGAACTCGGGACCCAGTTCGACAAAGCTTAATTAAATACATTACGATTAAATGTCTTTTGAAACACGGAAACAGTTACAACATTTACATCAAACAAGGATAAAAGCCCATATAAAAATTTGTATCATGTGTTAATTCATATTATAAGTTTTCCTGGCACGACCATTTTCCTATATATTCATATTCATATTTATTTATTGCCAGTCATGTATAATATACATTATAATACCTAGGTCTTATAGGTCTTAAGCACAATGACACCCTGTTAGGGTTATGCAATGCAAACATTTTGAATGCTGATAGAAAAATAAAATAAGAAAATCGTAATGTCTGCACTAGAAGGCGGGATATGGTTATTCTAGTTTATCATTAAGGAATTTGTCTATGCTATAATAGGTTTTATTGATGAGTAGTTCTTTTATTTTGTTTATAAATTTGTTATATTTATTTTCATTTTTTAATTGTGTTGGTTGTTAGATGGTTATAAATTTTTATAGACATTGAACATGGGCTAGACGAATGGCTGGCGAGGCGGGAGATTGTAGGTTGTATTAGTATGTTCCTGTGGCGTAATGTATGTTTTCTAGGTATGTCCTCCCATTTCGTATACAATTCTGGGTATTTTTTTACAAATTTACATATTTCTAATAAATATATGCAGGGTAGAGTAAGGAGTTTCAAATTAATGAAATGGGGTCTGCAACTATCTGTTTCTTTTATGTTCACCAATATTCTAATAAGTTTTTTTTGCTAAGTAAAAAGGCTAGGCATGTCTGAACTGTTTCCCCACATGATAATGCCATAAGTGAGCCATGAGTAGGCATATGCGTAGTAGGTAGAAAGTGCACAATTTAAATCTGTTGATTTTTTTATTTCCCATAGAGCATAGGTGAATTTTGACAATTTGGTTCTTAGTTTTTGGATGTGTGGTTTCCAATTTATATGTGTGTCTATGTCTATTCCAAGCAGTGTAAAAGTACTGACAACTTCTAATTTGGTTCTTTCGTATGTAAAATCTATCTCAAGGGGTGCTTTTTGGTGAGGGTGTAAGGATATTATTTTGGTTTTATTAAAATTTATTAGACTTGGTATTTTCTGTAATATATCTCTTTTACGTTTTTGTAATAATTCGTACAAGCGTTTTAGTCGTTCATACACACCTCTCACATTCCATAGGAAGGCAAGGCAATTAGTGTACGATAACATTGTGTCTACCGTATACTGTATATTACAAGCTTATAGACTACTAGCAGCGCTCCCCGGTTTCACCCGCGTAGTTCCCGATCCCGTTGGAATGCGGGAATAAAATATAGCCTATGTGTTATTCTGATATATAAGCTATATAACTGTAACTGTAAGTTTCATCAAAATCCGTTCAGCAGTTTTTGCGTGAAAGAGCAACAAACATCCATACGCCATACTCACAAACTTTCGCGTTTATAATATTAGTAGGAAGAATTAGCTAAGCTCGCGGTGTGGCCTGCACTTGCAGATTTGATAATCGCAGATATAACTTAGTTTTTGCTTTGTTGATGTAATCTAATTGTTATCAAGAAACGCCCACCGATGGAGGCGGCGCGGGCGCATTTAATTTCGCGCTCCAATGCAGTACGTGACAACGATCTTGCTAACAGAGAAAAGTGTGGGGTTTATATTTTATTGTGGCGAGCGGCAGCGATTGACAATTTGACAGGTTCCTGTCATGGAATGAAAAGTTATATAGGAATTCTTTAAATAAATAATGTGGTTCACCGCGGTTTGGGAGATAGTGTTATGCTAGTGGCCAACTATCAAAACACACTGTAAAAACGAAGAAATGTATGCTTCTTACTAAGAAGGAATGAATAAGGAGTACGAATGTGTGTTTGTTCAAATACTGCCAGGTTCAATACATTCAGGGAATGAAGCATGTGAGAGGGCTTATGATTAACGTAATATGAACCAAAATGACATATATTTAGTCTCTTTGATCCGCGCTCCGCTCAGCAGACGTATTCACAGAGACTCGATACCGTTTCCGTCCGATTTGAGTCGAATCTATCGACATCGGAAACGAATCTATCGAGATGGGCTGATGTTGGTATTGAAAACTAATGTCATATGTGACACCAACTGTCATATGTGACATTAATTTTCGATACCAACATCAGCCCATCTCGATAGATTCGTTTCCGATGTCGATAGATTCGACTCGAATCGAACGGAAACGGTATCGAGTCTCTGTGAATACGTCTGCTGAACTATTATCTTATGTATTCATTATGCATTCGGTAGGTATGAAATCGCTATCGCTTGTAACCGTGCACTTCGCAGGCGTCATAACTTCATAAGATAGGTATTCTGTTGTTACGACATTAAACGCTAACGAAATGTCGTAATTGTGTTTTGTGTCGACCATTCAACCCATAATAGAGTTTAGGTATCCAAAAATGACGAGTGTTATATAAATATAAAAAAAATGATGCCTTCGTAGTTTACTTGTGTCTAACCATTTTTCTTAAATAAGTAGCAAAATAGGACGATTTCCATAGGTAACACTAAATCTAGCTATGCTTATGCATTTTAATTTTAATTCAATTTAACACCTTATAAAAATATCTGAAATCGATTTAGTAGTCGACACTGAACAAAATAATTTCAGGAATTGCGCTTATTCTGTTACATATTGTATAAAAGCAGAAACTGTCATACTGATCGATCAACGTACAGCCAAAAACGCTGGGTACACTCTAGTTTTTTTTATAAAAATACAGTAATGCCGACATAGGTTAGCATTTTTTATTTCAAATTATAATACGTCGAATGCATCAGTCACCATCCGAAAGAAGTTGTTGTATTTTACTGAAGTGTGATTCATTTTAAGTACAACAACAAAGTTTCTATTTATATCACCGAGGGGATTGGCAGGTAGCGAATTTTTGGACGTGCGCACTTTTCACCTCTGTAATATTCAGACCCCTAAAGTGACCGGTGGAGAGCCCATTGCCGGTTCGGGCTTCCGTAAAGTTCCATTACACATAATGTTATCGTCGTTTTTTTATTTCACATGGTATCTAAGCATGTTTATCAGTTAAATAGTCCCCGTAGGACAACGTGACAAGTTAAGACTATTTCCCTTCATCCGACCATTTAATTTTAAATACAATCAAAATTTAGCTCTAAAACTTTCTGTTACCAAGCCATGTGCGACCAATCTCAAGTAAAGACACCAAATAAAACATACCAACGCCATTAAAGTGTCAAATAAAACGGAATACTCGTTCGAAATCAGTGTAGATTACGCTTAAAAACTTTTGCGAATATCTCTATAACACTTCAACAGCTTTATGACGAGAATTCGGTTTTATTTACAAACACGTAAGTTGTAATAAAAAGAGGTAAATGCAATAATAATTACGAAGTCGTAAAGTATTTCCGTATCGTCCGAAGTAGCTCTAGGCACGTTATTGGTTGCCATTTCTTTGTGTCTATTTACCGCTCCATGACTACGTCACTCATGAATAGTGTATATTTCTATCAGTGTAATAATTTTCATATAGATTGACCAGTAGGTGTGTCGTTTATTCATATCGAGTTACAATAACATTTGAGGACTTACAACCCGTGCTGGGTAAAACAACTGTGTCACAGCACAACACAACTTAGAGCGTCTTCCCCATGTGCTCGTTTTCCCCTTTAAAATATAAAAAAAATACATATAATAAAATTGTAACTAGCCCATGTCTGTACATAAAAGATATTTAAGAAAAAATATTATGAGGGGTTTTTGTAACATGAATATAATAATGCTAACCTTAACCTAAATCGGAAAACTCCTCAATGCAAAGGTGCCCATCACACTCGCCGCGTTACCACGATGAATCGCGATGGACAACCTCTGCATCAGGAATGACCCAGAACGAGGGTCGAGGCTTGCCTCTCGCAACCGCCGCCCGAGATCCGATAAAAACTAATTATTTTTAGATTTATTGTCTGTCTGCCCGCATGTTTTCAGTTGTGTTGTTGCTGGTCTAACTTAAAATCTGATACATGTTTTATCTAGAAACAGAGTTATCTATATACAATATGTATCAGAAAGGTGAAATAATATTGAAGGGTGTATATGTATATCGTGTAACGAAATACCTACAAAAATATCAGATCTAATATAGCAACTTTTTTCTTTCATACAAACTTAATAATTACTTTTTATGTGTGAATTTTCGCCAACCCTGTGATTGAAGAATAAAAGCGTACGGGCTCCGTACGCGCTAGTGTCGTTGACCGTAGTAGTGGTATAGGTAGCGCTGCGCGCGCAGCTGATGGCTCGCGCCGAGCTCCCGCCGGTCGCCGCCCGCGCCTTAACATACCCACCTATTTTATTCTAGGGTAAATGTTATTGGAAATAATAAAAGTTATAGCAGTAATCATTTATTAAAAAAAAATTAAAGGTAACAGCGTAGTTTTTATTCAATAATAAATTTAACTGATCAAAACATTGTCATTAAACAAGTAATACCTACCTACATACTAATTATGTAGTTTCATCAAACTTTTACACTTTGGGATTAGGGTCCAACCTACTATTTGGTTTACACACACATTAATACCGCACAATAACTCAAAATGTCCACCCGTGCGCAGTGGGTACCACCAGCCGCAGGTCCCGGCACCACGAGTAGGCGTACAGGTGCGCGACCTTGGGGGGTTTGAGCGCGGAACGAACCAGCCTCGCGCAGACGCACACACACACCTGACAAATTCTCCCGAAGCAGCTGAAGGATAGCATCCGCTGCTCATCCAGCAGTCTACCTTCAGCGAAGCGCACGTGACACAGCTCCCTAACTTGACTGATATTGCCGTCAGGAGCACCGACACAAAGTCATTTCATAAGATTCACTTGAATAATCGCGAGACACTGTAGCGACTGTTGCGAGTCATATTCTTTGATTATAACACGTCTTCACTCGTTGATAGATAGGAAGCAACTAAGTTCATTGATTTGAAAATGAAAGAATTTGCCGATTTCCTAAAATTTTGTTGTAGGGTTCAGTTGAAAATTAAACATAACCCTATGAAAATAAAAGACGTAAAAATAATTTTAAGCGATACAAGGATAATGAACCAATTAATTACACAATCTACTTTTGCCAATTGTGAAATAATAATAACGTGAAATAAGATAAAATACTTAGAATTAGGAATATTTTTTAAAACATACGGAACCACTCAATAAATAGAGGGTGGAGCTAGAGTCTTTAGTAATGCCGCCGCCGGCCCTTTGACCTTTGCGCAGTGTCCTTATTGGCCAAAAAGGAGCGCGCGAGCGTTCCTAGTGATCAATGGATTTTTCATTGATCTAAGACCGCAATCCACGTGGACTAACAAAATTCTATCAAAGACTAATAATGTCAGATATTTACGTAGGTAAATTAGTAGGTTTTCTTTAAAACTATGGGAAAAAAAATAAAATAATGATGGAGTATTACCGGGCCTGTTGGCTCAGTTGGTAGTGACCTTCAGAACCGGAGCTCGCGGGTTCGATTCCCACAGAACAACATGTTGGCCTACAGTTGTGTGAATGAACATATCATTTTTCTTCGTGACTGGGTTTTCAATAATCATTTAAGTATGTCTATTAGTTATTTAGTACTCATAGTAGCTCGGTCTAGTTTTTCGTAGGTAAAAACACGATGTCTTATCTGTACCATGTTTAGTCACTTAAAAGAGAGTTCAACAGCATTTAGCAGCTGATTTAAGGGTTGAAAATGATTTTTTTTAATGATAACTTCAACGTTGTTTTACTCCAAATTTATAGTATATATTAAACAAGAGACATTTTTCACGAACTGTATATAAGCTACTTTATATGACCCTTAATTATTATTTCACCTTTCTGATACATATTGTATACAGAGTATTTTTAACTGGGTCAGTACAGGGACGAAGACGCGGGGAAAAGCTAAGTTGTAACTAAACCAACATTGTACTTAATTGTTAATGTTTACGGCCGACTGGTTGTCAAAGTTGGTGGTCGAATTAAGAACCGGTTGTGAAATGTGGCTTCCAATCGGTGGTACAACAACAACCAAAGCGAATTACTCTGTAATGTATACTTTGTTTTGACATTGAAATGTCTGCAGCGGTTTACGAGCGGTTGTACAGATGGATTGTTTTTAAGAAAACTTAGAGTTATATTCAGTGCTTTTGTATTGGGTAAACGTTGTGTATGGTCAAATCACATCAAATATGTATAGGTGCACTAGCAGTTCCCCGCGATTTTAACCGCGTAAGTCCCGGTCCTGTAGGAAAATTATAACCTATGTTACTCCTACAATAGCAGCTTAGCAGTAGCTTTCTTCTGGTGAAAGAATTTTAAAAATGCGCCCAGTATTTTTGGGGCCTATTTAATAAAACGAAGATACAGAAAAACAAATCGAGTAGAAATAGATTGTAATATTGAATTCATTTATTGAAGGTCAAAACTAATAGTTATCCTTTACTGACCGCTTCGGAAAGTATTCTAGCTGAAGAAAATAAGAAACTCCACAGCAATTCTACGTAGCTCATTTGTTTTTTTTTAATTGAACAAAATATTTCGAGGGTAGTCAAGTCACCCATTTCGAAAAAGTTGAAAGAAGGATTCCGCACCACGCCTGCTGTATTTTATTAAACACTTGTGGTATTTATTTTTCGTCGTTAACTAGCATTATATTTCCTTCCTCTAAAAATAATACAAATGTTTTCCCGTGGTATTTAAGTTAAAATAATCACATCCTCTGCTTCTTTCGGCAATCGGGTAAGCCTAACGTCCTTTGATACATATACTGCTTACTCAAGTGCAAAGAAGTTGGTTATGTCTTGTTAGCGCGAACTTTATCGGGTGTCGCAATTTGAGACAGGCAGCCGAGGGCCGTACTGCGGTTTGAAACTTGCAAGAACTTATACTACCTCTAATGTATTTAGTACGTTTATAAAGGTATAGAATAAGACGTACCTATATAAACCCACTTAGATACATAGTCGTAATTTGCATAAATTTCGTATTTCATATTTATTTTGCAGTCTTACAGAAAAGTACGTTTTATAAAGTAATACATGGGGGTTGGCTACGTGTATTTGTTAAATTAGTAGTAGTATCACATAACGTGAGGAAATATATACCTAGTTTATCCTCCATACATGTTCAACACGAGAGTTTAGGTACACGAGTGAGATGATTTCCGTAGTTGTTTATTTTCCAGCTGATATTAACAAAGTTTGTGTTTACAACCCACGTGAGCGAGAAAATACTTTTTATTGCAGAAATACGGGTATGTCCTCTGAGATGGACTATAATAGGTGGCCTGGCTCCTTTTTGGATTTATTGCACTTGTATTTTCATATTTGGCATAGGACAACACTCAAATCGATCTGGGCGTCGATTCTCGCGTAATCGACTTAACATCGTTATAGAGTTTGCTGTATCTCAAAATATCGAAGTCATATTTTAGAATATTTTATTCTCAAGTTGCTCGAATTGCTTCTACTGGTAATACTGAGGATACAAAATTGGAGAAAATTATTTGGATCTTGGACATTTTATTAGTAGAGACATAGCAATCTCGATTCCGAGAGAGTTAATGGCGTGAGAATTAAAGTAACATATGAAATATATTAAAATTTAATAATAAACTTAAAGTAGACAGATCTTTAAAAACGCTAATTGTTAAACTAGCAAAATATGACAAAATGAAAATGTTTTTATTTTCCGTAGGTAATTAAAAATTTCACTTAAAAAAGTCAATAGTCTAATAACAAGGCACTCTAAACTCGTCCATGAAGATTGGCTAAATGTAAACAGCAGCCCATCTCCATCATAAGAAAGACATAAGAAAAATTGCAATTCATCAAACTCGAAATGGAACTATAAACTGCCGGATAAACATTCAATACGCTTTAACCATGTTATTAACTCCTTTGTTGGTTAGACTCATTCCTATCCTAAGCGTCCAGCCGCATGTACGATAATCGTATCTCACTCCGAGCAGTGTAGGTTGGAACTGGTTCAATCCGGTAATACAGGCCTCTCTGAATTTTTCATTCCGCCTTTGGTATTTGGATGGAGTGGAAATATGCAAACAGTAACAGCAAAGTTTTTAATCAAGCTGTGTAGAATTTATAGAGAACAAAACATAACGTTTCCAAAACGTTATATAGTAAAAAAACGTATTCGATATACCTATAATGATATGCATAGAGGGGTCATTGGGAATATTTTCATACAAAAACTTTGATCTCAAGCGTCATGCATGTCAGTATGAACGCGAGCTGTCATTCGGTCGAATCACACTAGACTTTATGACCTTAGGTAATAATATTTGGATTCAGATTTTCCTCGCTTTGTCCCCTCTATGTCCTATTATATTTTAATCTCTTTGCCTATATAAAAGAAGAAACTAGTAGTAAAATAAATCGTTTTTTTTAATACTACAACACTCCATTTAAAACTACCTATGAGGTTTCTAAATTTTGTGATGGTGTTATTTTTCGGTGAAATATATTATTTATTTTACTATGTGGCGCTATATTCCCAGCTGTCAGCGCCTTAAGTTATTCATGTATTTATTAATATTCATTAAAAAAACTACGCAAACGTTGAATGCTTTTTTTTAAAGTGTTGTAATATAAAACTAGGTTAGTGATTATGATTTGCTTCTTTGTTTATTCATTCTGTTTCAAAACTACCCATTACATTCTGTCTGCTCTACCCCTAACGTTCGCGATACGAACTCACAACCTGCACAGTTCACTCACCTCTTAAGGAGTTCCGCTACTGCATAATAGATGGCGCTACAGGCCTTGCTGTATTATTGATTCGTGCTATCTCTCTCGCTTAAATATTGATTGTTTTTCAGATACCACTGTTTGTTTTTGGCTCGTTTTATCTCGGAATACTGCGTTGACTTGGTTTTACCTAGTTTAGTAATTAAATTAAATAAAACATAATAAGTAGGTGCCTAAAAATTTTTATGAGCAATTATATTGATGTTAAGGATTAAAAACCCTATTTAAAAAATAGAAAATAAATCATTTATTCCTTGTATGTTCTAATGGTTATTTTTAATGGTAGTACCTGGGTATTTAAAAGAAACTAGGTATTAAAAAAACACTTTTTACACCTAATTCCTTGGTAAATAAAATGTATGTAGGTAAATATTTCCAACATAATGTTGTTGTGTTTCATTTGCAAAATATAAAGCAATTTATTGTAATAGCTATCTGCTTCAAAAAGTATTTTTCCAGGCTCCAGACGCTTTCGAACCCAAATAATACTCACCTATATTGTTTTATTGTGGGCTTTCATAATATGTAAAATGAAGTGACAGACATATTTGAAATAATATATTTGTAACTGTATGAAGTCCCCAAGCTACAGTGTCCTATTTTTGTAAAATGCACTAGCAACCCGCACTCGCTTTGCCTTACTTTATATAATACTAGCGACCCGCCCCGGCTTCGCACAGGTGCAATGCTGATACTAAAACCTTCCTCTTGAATCACTCTAGCTATTGAAAAAAACCGCATCAAAATCCGTTGCGTCTAGTTTTAAAGATTACATAGCATACATAGGGATATAGGGACAGAGAAAGCGACTTTGTTTTATTCTATGTAGTAATACAGAAACATTCCTCGTTTATAGCTGTTTCTATTAGTAAAAACCGCATGAAAATTCGTTGCGTGGTTTAAAAGATATAAGCTTACAGACGGCGGGAAGGGACTTTATTTTGTAATATGTAAAGGTTTATCTTAATCTATCTTATTTACCGTTAAAAAAATCGTGGAAAATATTAAAGACTTGCGAATCACAAGGTGAAGTAACAACCTACCGTCGATACGTCACCTTGACACGGCCACTCCCGCGCAATCATCCAATTGGCGCGAAACCGGACAATATGGCCGCCCGTTTGTATTCAAAACGATGGCTGTCTGTGGTAGGCTCACAACGTTCAATTGAATGTTCTACAAGATGATACCCTTTTTTTCTTATTGAATAATTTTAAAATAAATTAGTTCGCTAAAAGTACTAAAGTATTTATTTTGGACTATGTAGTTATTAGCATTAGGTTATCGCATCCCCTGGAACTGTGTGTCTTTCCTGGATGAAAAGTACCTTAAGATGCAAGCTACTTCCATGTCCAATTTCATCAATATTGGATTCGCGGTTTTGCCGATAAAGATACCAGGCAGACAGAGAAAAACAGACGTATTGATAATATTAGTTAGGATGAACAGTAACTCCTCATGTGTGTGACCCTTATCTCAGTAGTAGGGTCTGTTACGAGTTGATAATGTGATGTAAGCAGCGACGTATGTCGTATGCAGTCTTTTAACCATTGCAGTCAAATAAATGCTGGCTTTTCTGCTTATTGGACACTAGCTTTTACCCGCGGCTTCGCTCGCGCAATTTTATTTCACCCCCTTAGGGGTTGAATTTTGCAAAATCCTTTCTTAGTGGATGCCTACACTGTATAAGCTATCTATGTGCAAAATTTCAAGTCTCTAGACCCAGCGGTACCCCAGCCTGATCGCTGACACGAAGCTAAACATTAAGATTTATTAAATAACTAAATTAATTACCTACTTATTTGGTAAAATTCTAAATTACTGCGCAAAACAATGCAGTATCGCAGATTACTAGTGGAATAAGATCAGTATACAATTTTGTCACAGAATAAGCGCAATTCCTGAAATAAGTTTGTTAAGTATCGAGTACTACTTAATCGTTTACAGCTATTTTTAATATCATTCGAAAAATGATTTAGCATAGCTGAATTTTGTGCTACCTACGGAAATCGTAGTATTGCTCTAAAAATATTGGTTAGACACAACTAAAGTACGAAGGCATATTTTTTATATTAATATACTAATTGGGGTGTATGAGGAATTGAGCTTATTCTGTTACGCGTTGTATAAAAAGCATTTTTTAATTCCTCTACTTCGAGTTTATTTACTTCTACCTTGCGAATGTTGCTAATTATGAATTGGACCTTACCAATACTACAAATTGCGTGCGATTCGTAGATTTAATATACTGAATGTGCTGCGAATACGTCGGCTGGCAATCACCAACACTTATCTCTTCATAACTTCACAAAGGACGTCAGGCACCGACGGACGCTAGTCAAATATAATGTGTTTCGTTTACTCCCTATGGAACTATGCACTGAAGATATTGAACTATAGGGTAAGTGTAAAAATATCACTTAAGTAGAAATTAACAATGGATTATGCTTTTAGTCAAACATCAGCGTCTCAAGGACAATAGATAATCATATTGTGTCTGCATTTGGTTACTTGACGGGCTGGTAGAACCAACCAATGATAACCGGTGTGACGTTGGCATGTTCATCAAGTCCCTTAACATTACCATTTTTTAATAAATCGTACGGTACTTCATGTTTGAGTGCGGTACACAAAAGGTTCATGAGAAAGTGAATAAATTTAATTTTAAAGTGAATAAAATTTTATTTTATTTTAGCTCTCCAGTAGATACTTCTAATTATGTATGCTTGGTATTGAAAAATCGTTAGATATAAAATTTATTTCGGGTAAACGCCAATCTTGCAAAGTTTGGAAATAAGTTTCATTCATCTCTTCTATTTCGGGACGTATTTATACCAAACTAGCAGCGCCCCGCGGTTTCACCCGCGTAGTTCCCGTTCCCGTGGGAATACGGGGATAAAATATAGCCTATGTGTTATTCTGATGTATAAGCTATATCACTGTAAAGTTTCATAAAAATCCATTCAGTAGTTTTTGCGTGAAAGAGGAACAAACATCCATCCATACATCCAGACATCCATCCATACAAACTTTCGCGTTTATAATATTAGTAGGATTCAATAATAGAAAATCTCGGCGTTCTCACCTGCCTTCACCTGCAGGGTGAGGGTTCAATAACCTTTCATAGCCCTTGCTGCCTTCCTAAGCCAATTAGAACAAATGCGTAACCTCCCGTTAGCGTTAACTATGAGTTACCATTACCGAGGCTAAATACGGGAGGATTAAATGTCGTCACAACTCTGAAAGAGTGGTAAGCTAGTTAGTTATACATACGAGTAGGTATATACCAATTAGAAAAATGCGATGGTAATATATTTACGAAAAAAGTTAAGTGGGCGCTCTTATCGCTATTATTTTATGGATCGTCATTTGTATACCAGCTCAAGCTCAGTGAGTGAATGACTAAGTATGGACTGTATATAATTCCCCCGTAATCCCACCTCGGGTTGGAAAATAACCCTGTAACTAAACCTAAGACCTTACTTATAATATGGATACATTTCTCTATACGAAGGAACCGTAATTCCAACGTATTAAAATTTCATACGCTGCAACACAAGCTAAACATCATATAATGCTAAGCTAGTATTGCACAGCTCAAAGCAAGAATCTCATTCACAATATATCGTTTCAATATTTTGTTAACATGTTCTCTTGCACGGAATTAGAGAAAATCCACTTTTATGTCAAATCGCTGCTAATCTTATAGCAAGCGAGTATTGATGTTACACGTAAAGACGAATACGAATACAATCGCCAAACGTCCTACGCATAATTTTAAACGACCTCAAAATTTAGCTTTCATGATGATCTCCAAAGTATTAACTCAGGAGGCATCGCTAAATAGGTCGACACCGTCACAAATAACTTCTGCAATTTTGGCCATGTAATTTATTTATTTGATCGTCTAGTAGTGTAGGACACTACTTTGTGAATAGTAATCCAGATCCTTTTTGAGGATCATGATTTACCGTTTGCCATCAAAAGAAATCTTAACTTGATTCAACTATACTGTTAGTTTTCTATCGCATATTTATAAAATTGTCTTTCGCTCGCTTTAATCTTTAATAGCGCTGCCCACTTCAGCGCCATTCATGCCTAAGGCAATATTTCATGAAGGACACTTCATATTCCCCACCCCTGTTATCTCTTATCTGATGACAGACTCGAGATAAAATCGTCTTCCCCACATTCTCACCTCCTTTCAAGAAAAGAAATAAAAATGTGTTTGGTGGGAAGAGTAAGGAGCTCCAACTCGCCCCTTACGGTGATCGCCAACCCGCAACATTCCACAGCTGCGATTGCGACCCCCCCCGAACGTCCCGGTTTTGCCGGACATCCGGTCTTTTATCCCGCCTAAGCAGGATCGTTGCGGCCGAAGCCGATTGTTGCGGCCGGAGCCGATTGTTGCAGCCGAAGCTGATTGTTGCGGCCGAAGCCGATTGTTGCGGCCGGAGCCGATTGTTGCAGCCGAAGCTGATTGTTGCGGCCGAAGCCGATTGTTGCGGCCGAAGCCGAGGTTTGCCCCGAAGGGACCGTTGCGACCGAAGTCGATTGGTGCGGCCGGAGCCGTGTTTTGCCCCGAAGGGACCGTTGCGACCGAAGTCGTTTGTGGTGCCGAGTTTTGCCCCGAAGGCGAGTTACGGCAGTCATTAAGACCTCAGGATCATTTACAGTAAGCCCCGAAAGGCATTCTCGAACATATTGATAGTAAAAGTTACGCTCGAAGGCGCTTGGTGGTGAGATAGTCTTTAAGACCTCAGGATCATTTATAGTAAGCCCCGAAAGGCAATAAGTCCCGTAGGACAACTCGTTCATAGGTCTTAATGCTCGTCGTGACCCGACCTCGGTCCCTACGAGCCGTCGATTCTCGTTCAGCCATCAGAAGCGCTGTCACACCCTGAATGAGCTTATAATGGTAAAACCATTAATTTATATTGATACGCGTCGCGCGCGCACTCATATGATAGTATGAAGTAACCAATGTACGTTCTGCAAATACATGGTTACCATAAGATATATGAGGCATTCCTCATTTTCTCGTTCATTCGTGGTATCACTTTTATTATAATATCAAGCTCAACAGAAGCATGACAGACATCTCCGTCAAGCCAATCAAGATTCTAGACCCCTTTACCATGCCAATACGAATACCGACATGACTCCAGTTCCAGACTCCGAAGAGCTTACTCCTGAAGATTTGGTCGAGTGTTCGCGTACTAGACCAACAACACTCCTCGAAGATAACTTGTGTTAATGCCCAATTCGCACCGCACAGGTCCACGACCAAGCTAGATGTTGCTTTTCACATTTCAATGAGAGACGTTATCAACCTCCATCAATTAAGTGTTAGTCGATACCATCGTCTCCGTTACTTAGCACCAAGAAGCTCAGAAGTAGTCCCAGGGTGTTTACTATGAACCACAAGACAGCGCTAAGAGGTGCGTCGTCAGTCATTCTGCTACTACCTCCAATGTGTAATATTTAAAAGCGATCGTTACATCAGACGAAGCTTATGGAACATGTCCAAAAACTAAGTCCATATAAGATCACCGTGCCGTACCGTTAGGCAGTGCTGAGGCCCGGACTTTTTACCTTTTCGCACTATATCGCCAAACAGTGTTGAACAAGACAATTGTGAGTCAAACGTTAGCCCCAACATCACAAGCAAGTCATAATGCAAGTTAAAGAACGGAGGTGTCGCCACCGCCAAGCTAGCATTGGTATGTGCCGACATAAACACCGACCGCGGTGCGGTGAAACGTACTGACACAACCGCTGCACCACTCGGACAGTACCACACCCCGTCAATAACTCAAACACTACAACCCCTGCCTCGTCCCGACATTTGCGTTCGAGCGGACGGCGTTAGCCGCCCTAAGATGGGAGGGAAACCCAGGTGTAACATAGGCCAAACTCTCTTATTTATAGGTTCGTTTAGAATATTGCATAAAACTACCATATTCCATTAATCAGACAGGGAACCCATACCTGCCTTGTCCTCTTAACTTCTGTTATTAACGAACCTTCAAGCTAATAACACCATATGAGAGTTTTACATTTTTATTTTATTTATTTATTTATATGTCATATTGCTCAACAGGAACGACCCATGTATCATACATCCTAGGTCCAACCTTTGGTTGAGGTGGCAGCCTCGCCCCGCGACCGCGCACCCTCCCTCACCATATATGCCAGAACCCCCTCTTCGTGTCCCGCCCGGAAAAACCCGACCATCTCCGATTTGGATGAAACCTTTTGTATATCGTAGGGTCCGTGAATAGCATTACAATGGTATACTTTTTATCTCTCTAGCTCCAATAGTTCCGGAGTTATAACCGAAAAATGGTTTATCTTAATACAAGAACTATTCCCCTATATTTTCCATACTAAACAAGTCGGTTTTTCCTGAACCCTACTGAAACCAATTTCTAACTACTTTTATGAAATTTTTATGCTATTTTAACATCTCTTCGATCATACCAAGTCCTATTTTACTGAATCTTCATAATTTTTCGTATTTTCCTAAGTTTTAATATTTTTTTATTTCTGACTATATTTACATGTGTTTACATGTTTACAGCCCCACCAAGCTGTTTTATGTTCTTTTAGTATTTTATATATGATATTAGGGTTGAGGAGTTACAACCAGCCCCCAAAATTCTCTGTAATTCATGAAAGAGAATTTTTCAGAGCTTAAATAATAGGCGTTTACTTAATAACATCTGTTTATTTATTTATTATATAAAAAAAAAAAAAACGAGAACGGCCACCAACCTCCCCTATTACCACATCTATCCAATGATGACCCCTCCCCATTTATCTCCATTTGAATGTGGTTAAACGTTATGATCTTCCCAAAGGTATTCACCATGTAATTAAATGAAATGATTTTCTCAAAGGTATGCAGTTTGAAATATTATTTTGAATAATATGCTGTGATCTTTCCAAAGTGTTGTTGCTGAAATTGGAACAGGGAGCCATCCCAGATTGATGTGCTAATGCCATTCCCCGAACCACGCAACTTTTTTTTTTTTTTTTTTTTTTCTTTATTGATTATTTCCAAATTATTACAATTTTGTGAATACAAATTAGACTTTCCTAAGTATCTTAATATCTATAAAATGAACTAGCCAATTCTACAATCATTTATTTACATCATTATCATTATACATCAGTCTTTTCTTTAACACGAATCATAGCTCTTACATTTTAATAAAATACTTTTAAGTCATAACTTAGAACTCTACATTTTCAAGAACAAAAAAAAAAAAACTTAAAGGTTTACATTTCATTATTTACATCTTGCTCATAACTTTTATTTATAATACTTTGACAAATGAATAGTATTAAATTTGCCTCTTACTTCCCCAGTCTCTGGGTGCACTAAAATATACACATTTTCAAATGGTATTGAAGCAATTTTATAGGGACCTTCGTACAATAAATCAAATTTGCTTATTTGTTTATTTTCTGCGCTTGATTGCGTCACTCTCTTAATTTTTACTAGGTCCCCAACATGAAATTTAACCAACTTATGACTGGAATTAAATTTGGTTTGTCTATATTCGCTTTGTAGTTTTAATGATACTCTAACATTTTTCCTTACTTCCTGTAAATTTAGTCTATCCTTGGGCAATTTTAAACATCTATCAAACGTCATTCTATTGCTCTCACCATACAATACCTCACAGGGTGTATATCCAATACTATCATGTACTGTATTGTTATACAGTTTTTCTATTTCAGGCAACCGCGTTGCCCAACTCTTATGATTATCATGGCAAAATGTTCTAAACATTCTGCCCAGCTCTTTATTTACTCTTTCGGTACTATTAGGCCTGGGATTTCTTACAGTCGTGTAAATAGTTTTTATGCCAATATCATTCAAGCTCTTTCGCCATAAATTACTGATAAATTGACGCCCGTTATCAGTCATGATGGCTTTTGGTTTTATTATTTAAATAAAATGTTTGATCTTAGTGACAACTGATCTTGCAGTTGCACTTTTCATTGGATATAATTTTACAAATTTACTAAAAGAATCTTGCACTACTAGTATGTATTGATAACCAAACTTTCCACTTGGCAATGGCCCATAGATGTCGGCCATTACTAGGTCTCCAATATTTTGTGTTACAATTGATTGACAAGTCCCAAAATATTTAAAATTATTACACTTTGATAATTGACATATGTGACATTTATTTACAATATTTTTGACATCCTTTGTTAAGTTAGGCCAATAAATCTGTCCCTAACATATTTAATAATTTTATATGCACCTTGATGACCCATCTCCTCGTGGATCTGTTTTGTTACACTCTCTACTAAAGCAGCAGGCAGGAACAGAACTTCTCTCCCTCCAACCCCCATGTGTAATTTATCATCTTTAATGAAACAATGTGGAACCAGCCTGTTTGTTCCCTCTGTCCTTTTGTCTTTCAAGTTTTGAATAATTTCGGAAGCCACAGGATCTACATCCTGCAGCTCCCTTATATTTCTTAATTGTTTATTTAAATCTTTATTTGGTGAACTTTCCATGTAAGCTATTTCTGGACAGATCGTCTTTTCCTCTTGTATGATTTCATTACTTGGAGGGTAGCGAGATAAAATATCTGCTCCAATATTCAACTTCCCTGCCACATGTTCGAAAGTGTAATTAAACTGTTCGATAAAAATTATCCAACGCGTCACTCTACTGTTATACAGTTTCATATTGTTTACAAACAACAAGGCCTTGTGATCAGTCCTTATAATTACTTTTGCACCACGTAAATAAGTTTCAAACTTTTTAAAAGTGCTGATCACTGCGTAAAACTCCTGTTCTGTGGTCGTCCAATTTAATTCGGCGCCCTTTAAAGCTCTACTATGAAAACCGAGTATTCTCATATTGTCATCATCGTCGTATTGATATAACACACCGGCTAGACCGATGCCTGAACTGTCAGTTTGCACATAAAACGGTTTTGTAAAATCTGGATGATGCAACATTATTGTGTTAATAAAACGACTCTTTAAGGCTTCAAAGGCCTTTTGTTCTGTATCGCCCCATGCCCATTTCTTTCCTTTCTTTAATAATTCACACAAGGGCATTATGCTTCTATTATAATCAGGAATAAATCGACGGTAAAAATTACAGAGCCCTAAAAAAGCTCTGATATGTTTGACTTTCTTGGGAACAGGAAATTCCCTGATTGCTTTAACCTTTTCAGGATCTGTTCTTATACCATCTGTCGATATAATAAATCCCAACATTTTTACTTCTTTGCAAATAAATTCACACTTTTGTAAGTTACATGTCAAGCCTGCTTGATGCAATCTCTGCAGGACTCTATCAATGTGCTCTAAATGCAAATCCAACGAGCCACAAGTAATGATCGCCAGGTCATCAAGATAATTTACACAAAATTCTCTTACATCAGGCCCCAAGATGATGTCCATCGCTCGACTGAAGCTACCCACAGAAGTTTTAAGCCCTTGCGGTAAAACATTATAAACATAGGATTTACCTTCGAAGGTAAACCCCGTGTACTTCTTACTTTCCTCACTAATGGGTATTTGAAAATAAGCGTTATTTAGATCGATCGTTGTTATATATTTCGCTCCGTGAAATGAATTTAAAACGTCGATCTGCATAGGAGGCTTCTCTGTCTCCGCCACCATGTGTTTATTTATTCCTCTGGCGTCCAGTAGTACTCGTATGTCGACGCCATCCTTCTTTAAAGTGAAAGTTAAAGGGCTTGAATATGGTGTGGCAGCCCTCGTTATAATACCCATTTCCTCTAATTCATTTAACTTTGCAGACATTTTTGCTTTATAAGCGTATGGAATTGGATAACTTTTGATCACTATTGGTTTATTGTGTTCCATTATAATTTTATGTTCATAACAATTTGCACGACCTAATTTGGTCGTGAACAATGAGTCATATTTCTTTAAAATATTAATCAATTTCTCTTTACTTCCGTGGTCATCCTTGCAGCCGAACTTCACGTCATCTTCGAGCCTTTGGTCAGTATTTACACGTAATTCACAATCGACTCTATTTACACTCATTAAATCATTAAAATTTTCAAATAAAATAAAAAATCGCTTTCCACCGTTCACTATGCAAACACCGTTTCTCTTATCAAATAGAAATTCAATCTTATATTTTGTCATAAAATCAAACCCCAAAATCATAGACCTTGTAAGACCGGGAACGATTAAAAAGGGTATTTCCAAGATTAACCCTTTAGTAAGCTCAACAGGCAATATAACTTGTCTATTTATCTTCGAGGAGCGTTGTCCCACAGCCCCCCGTATTTGGAACCCTTTGACTGGTATAATTGGCAACTTAGGGTTTCTCTTATTTATTTCATTAAACATTTCTTCTGAAATGCAAGTAATATCTGAACCCGTGTCTAACAGAGTCAAGATTTTAAGGCCTTCACATTTGACTAATATATCGGGTCGCATCCCACCAATCAATTCTTTCGTCCTTTCATCTTCTTCAAATACTGTATTTAAATGTTTACTCTGTATCAATTTTTCAGCCGAAAGCAAATTAAAACGGTCTCGAATGAGACCTGATATACCCTCTATGATATTAATATAACCAAGACCAGTTCGCCCCACCTGGCCTTTCGCCTCGATTGGTTTTATTATACCTTTATTATGTTTGCCTAATGGCTGGCCGGGTTGCCACCCTTGCCTTATCATAATCTTATAACCGATCGAATTGACTTGTGGGGTTGTGCCCCGTTTCCTAGCTGAGCGCTGTGGGGCAGAGCTGCACCCAGCCTCTACTAGTTTTTTGGAGGTTCTTCAATGGCCTTCACAGTTTCCAACGATGCGGTAACCGGAACAGTGGGCGCCTTCACTGCACCAGTCCCGCCTCGCATGAAACCTGTGTTGTCTTTTCTTGGCCTCTTCCAATCTTTGTACTTGATGGAAGCCTTATGCGCTCCTTGAGGAACGAGACATGAGTTACTGTTATGGTGTGGTCCCTTGTCATCTGCTTCATATTGGTTAATATTATCCATCTCTCGCAAAAATTCGGTTGCTGCGAGTATGTTATCTTGCTTTGATAATGTCCATAGTTGTTGGACATTACGTGGAAAATGACGCATCAAATCTGATATCAATTGTGAATCGCTCATTGGATATGTTAACATCTTTACTTGCCCAGCATATTTCATAAAATGAGCGGTCATAGTGGGATCTTTGCTCCGGTCCCATTTTCCACTTACAATTTCTCTACGTACTTTATTTTGCTCAACTTCATTCCAATAAGTCAGAAGAAAATCACGTTTAAAATCTTCATAATTCTGCCAACGACTCTTATAAACTCTGCCCCAATCTCTTGCTTGACCTTCTAGGCACTCCATTACAGTTGCCAACTCATTTCCTTGGGCAGGTATTTTCCTTATATATGCCGTCAAATTCTCCAGGAAAGTCACTGGATGTGTCTTCCCTGGTTTGCCACTATATTTCGGCTTTTCAGAATTTAAATTTGTGATAGAATAAACTATCTGTTTATTTTCCAACGGATCCATGTCTTTTCTTGAAGTGGTTTCAGGATTAGAGATACCTGCTCCACTATTTATTTGTAATTTCTTTTGAGTATCAGAGGTCTTTTTTACCTCTTCTTCTAACTTATTCAGTTTCGCCTCCAACGTTTTATTCTGTTTTAGTATTAATTTATATAACAACGTGTACTCTTTTGAAGCTCGAGTCGCCGACTCTGTGTCTGGGCTGCTCTGTTTTTTCGCTTTTTTTGTCTTTTTCTTTTTAGGTGGCTCATAATCTCCACCACTCTCATCTCGAGTCGGATCCAGGTCTTCGTAATCCGACATTTTTGTCGTTTATTTATATACACTTATAATTTAAAAAGGCACTATTTTAAAGTCACTGTCTTATAAAATTCACAAAGAAAAGTCTTGCTCAATTTCAAAATAAAATTAAAAGTGGTCCCATCTATAATCACATAGTCCTCCTCTATTGGGTTTATATACAATAATCACTATTCCTATTCTTCCTTATTATTTATTCAATCAGACACCTGTAACAAAGAAATTTTTCATTAATTTTATTTCTATTGGCAACCATTTCTTAGGGAGGACCTAAAGCTAGGTGTCTGAAGCATGATCTCTCATTCCATTTTCACGGACAGCAAATTGTAGGCATGAAGCCTACTTTAGGCAAGCCACAACCAAGCACCAGGTCAGAATATAAATCGTTGATCCATATCCTGGCCATCACGGAACCAAATTGTAACTAAACCTAAGACCTTACTTATAATATGGATACATTTCTCTATACGAAGGAACCGTAATTCCAACGTATTAAAATTTCATACGCTGCAACACAAGCTAAACATCATATAATGCTAAGCTAGTATTGCACAGCTCAAAGCAAGAATCTCATTCACAATATATCGTTTCAATATTTTGTTAACATGTTCTCTTGCACGGAATTAGAGAAAATCCACTTTTATGTCAAATCGCTGCTAATCTTATAGCAAGCGAGTATTGATGTTACACGTAAAGACGAATACGAATACAATCGCCAAACGTCCTACGCATAATTTTAAACGACCTCAAAATTTAGCTTTCATGATGATCTCCAAAGTATTAACTCAGGAGGCATCGCTAAATAGGTCGACACCGTCACAAATAACTTCTGCAATTTTGGCCATGTAATTTATTTATTTGATCGTCTAGTAGTGTAGGACACTACTTTGTGAATAGTAATCCAGATCCTTTTTGAGGATTATGATTTACCGTTTGCCATCAAAAGAAATCTTAACTTGATTCAACTATACTGTTAGTTTTCTATCGCATATTTATAAAATTGTCTTTCGCTCGCTTTAATCTTTAATAGCGCTGCCCACTTCAGCGCCATTCATGCCTAAGGCAATATTTCATGAAGGACACTTCATATTCCCCACCCCTGTTATCTCTTATCTGATGACAGACTCGAGATAAAATCGTCTTCCCCACATTCTCACCTCCTTTCAAGAAAAGAAATAAAAATGTGTTTGGTGGGAAGAGTAAGGAGCTCCACCTCGCCCCTTACGGTGATCGCCAACCCGCAACATTCCACAGCTGCGATTGCGACCCCCCCCGAACGTCCCGGTTTTGCCGGACATCCGGTCTTTTATCCCGCCTAAGCAGGATCGTTGCGGCCGAAGCCGATTGTTGCGGCCGGAGCCGATTGTTGCAGCCGAAGCTGATTGTTGCGGCCGAAGCCGATTGTTGCGGCCGGAGCCGATTGTTGCAGCCGAAGCTGATTGTTGCGGCCGAAGCCGATTGTTGCGGCCGAAGCCGAGGTTTGCCCCGAAGGGACCGTTGCGACCGAAGTCGATTGGTGCGGCCGGAGCCGTGTTTTGCCCCGAAGGGACCGTTGCGACCGAAGTCGTTTGTGGTGCCGAGTTTTGCCCCGAAGGCGAGTTACGGCAGTCATTAAGACCTCAGGATCATTTACAGTAAGCCCCGAAAGGCATTCTCGAACATATTGATAATAAAAGTTACGCTCGAAGGCGCTTGGTGGTGAGATAGTCTTTAAGACCTCAGGATCATTTATAGTAAGCCCCGAAAGGCAATAAGTCCCGTAGGACAACTCGTTCATAGGTCTTAATGCTCGTCGTGACCCGACCTCGGTCCCTACGAGCCGTCGATTCTCGTTCAGCCATCAGAAGCGCTGTTACACCCTGAATGAGCTTATAATGGTAAAACCATTAATTTATATTGATACGCGTCGCGCGCGCACTCATATGATAGTATGAAGTAACCAATGTACGTTCTGCAAATACATGGTTACCATAAGATATATGAGGCATTCCTCATTTTCTCGTTCATTCGTGGTATCACTTTTATTATAATATCAAGCTCAACAGAAGCATGACAGACATCTCCGTCAAGCCAATCAAGATTCTAGACCCCTTTACCATGCCAATACGAATACCGACATGACTCCAGTTCCAGACTCCGAAGAGCTTACTCCTGAAGATTTGGTCGAGTGTTCGCGTACTAGACCAACAACACTCCTCGAAGATAACTTGTGTTAATGCCCAATTCGCACCGCACAGGTCCACGACCAAGCTAGATGTTGCTTTTCACATTTCAATGAGAGACGTTATCAACCTCCATCAATTAAGTGTTAGTCGATACCATCGTCTCCGTTACTTAGCACCAAGAAGCTCAGAAGTAGTCCCAGGGTGTTTACTATGAACCACAAGACAGCGCTAAGAGGTGCGTCGTCAGTCATTCTGCTACTACCTCCAATGTGTAATATTTAAAAGCGATCGTTACATCAGACGAAGCTTATGGAACATGTCCAAAAACTAAGTCCATATAAGATCACCGTGCCGTACCGTTAGGCAGTGCTGAGGCCCGGACTTTTTACCTTTTCGCACTATATCGCCAAACAGTGTTGAACAAGACAATTGTGAGTCAAACGTTAGCCCCAACATCACAAGCAAGTCATAATGCAAGTTAAAGAACGGAGGTGTCGCCACCGCCAAGCTAGCATTGGTATGTGCCGACATAAACACCGACCGCGGTGCGGTGAAACGTACTGACACAACCGCTGCACCACTCGGACAGTACCACACCCCGTCAATAACTCAAACACTACAACCCCTGCCTCGTCCCGACATTTGCGTTCGAGCGGACGGCGTTAGCCGCCCTAAGATGGGAGGGAAACCCAGGTGTAACATAGGCCAAACTCTCTTATTTATAGGTTCGTTTAGAATATTGCATAAAACTACCATATTCCATTAATCAGACAGGGAACCCATACCTGCCTTGTCCTCTTAACTTCTGTTATTAACGAACCTTCAAGCTAATAACACCATATGAGAGTTTTACATTTTTATTTTATTTATTTATTTATATGTCATATTGCTCAACAGGAACGACCCATGTATCATACATCCTAGGTCCAACCTTTGGTTGAGGTGGCAGCCTCGCCCCGCGACCGCGCACCCTCCCTCACCATATATGCCAGAACCCCCTCTTCGTGTCCCGCCCGGAAAAACCCGACCATCTCCGATTTGGATGAAACCTTTTGTATATCGTAGGGTCCGTGAATAGCATTACAATGGTATACTTTTTATCTCTCTAGCTCCAATAGTTCCGGAGTTATAACCGAAAAATGGTTTATCTTAATACAAGAACTATTCCCCTATATTTTCCATACTAAACAAGTCGGTTTTTCCTGAACCCTACTGAAACCAATTTCTAACTACTTTTATGAAATTTTTATGCTATTTTAACATCTCTTCGATCATACCAAGTCCTATTTTACTGAATTTTCATAATTTTTCGTATTTTCCTAAGTTTTAATATTTTTTTATTTCTGACTATATTTACATGTGTTTACATGTTTACAGCCCCACCAAGCTGTTTTATGTTCTTTTAGTATTTTATATATGATATTAGGGTTGAGGAGTTACAACCCTTTCTTAATGGATGCGAATATCATAACATTATGGATTTCTAGGTGTTATGAAAAAAAAATGTTAATAAACGTTTATTATATAAACAGCCGCACGACAAAACTAAATACAAAATTAGGTACAATAATACAGAATCTCTAACGATTAGAGATTATAGTTTCGTGGATTTGTGTTTCTAGGTGTTATAGATTGGTATGAGAAGTTGAAAGTCTCTATTGCATATAAACTTCTAATAACCACGCTACAGATGATTGTTCAAAAATGGTGCTTTTTATCTAGTACCTAAACTAAAGTTAATGAACCGTTTTTGAAATCGGCCTCAAATTAGTCCAGAGTTGGCACACCGAGTAATTGCAACCCTTTATTAAGTTTGGGTGTACAGGCCTGGCACAAACATTACCCTTTGATGTACCCAATGTTTATGTAATGAGTCTGGAAAGAGTAAAATTGGCGTTATGTTGGTAGCGAGATTCATGCTGCTTATGGTATTGCTGGTTCGAAGAACAGGTATGAAAACTTCTTATAGTATAGGGCAATACTTTATGCTGCCTCCTACAGCCATAAACAGAGGAAGAGTGTTCCCACTCTTAACCAGAAATTGTTTCATTTAAAAACACATGTTTACACGACAAAACTAACAAATAGTTGAGACTGCATACAAACATAATACACTGTTCCTATCTCAATATCTCTGAGCCTATCTACGTTTGACGCCGTTCAGTATTTACAAAAGATAATGATATTTACCGCTTCGGCGTTTGCAGGTGGAAAATTACTCGATATTGTGCCTGGGATTCAATTAGGCGGTACAAACTTGAGTAGAAATTCCGTAAGCGTAAAAACGTTTGGTAGGTGTAATGCGATGGAAGGTGAAAATGAGATTTTTGTTTAATGGGTATTCTAAGTATGGGAAAATAGGATGTACCTTGGCAATGTTTTGCTCGAAAGCGACATAGCTAAAAAGAGGAGCCGTGAATTTCGCGAGCCATGTATAGATCGAGGTTAGAAAGGTTTTTACTTGGTAGTCTTCGTATTTGCTGAATACCGAATATCCGGCCATGCTGAATCCGATTTTTATTTCTTCACAATTCATACTCACACTATGTCTACACTACTGATAAACCTTTTTTGAATACATACTTACAAACACATTACCAAACAATCATGTTTAGGCACATGAATGACTAACCCCCCTCCCCCCCCCCCCTCCCGACTACCAAAAGACTCATCAGGTCCATGTTTAAAGAAAAGTTTCTAACCTTATTTCCTTTAGATTTACGTAATCCAAGGAGAAGATAGTCCCTATAGCTACCTATTTGCTAAGCCGATTACGTAAGTGGATCTAGCTCCAATCAAGTGTCAGCTTACAGCTCCCTGACAGTTAACTAACCAAGGTTAAGCGGGGGTCCGTGGCTAAGAATAACTGAGTGCTACCATTGGACAGGGGCGGAGTTGGAATTACGTGAGGACCCACAGGAATTTCAGACTTTTAGTGGAATAATATATAATAATAAATTGTGGGACACAATTCATACACGGTTATTTGGCCTGTACTATGGGTACTAAACAACTGATAAACATACTTAAATAAATATTAAACGTTCAGACACGAAGCCAACAGACATTGTCATGCACACAAATGTTGGCCCCGAGCGGGGATCAAACCCGTGACCTCTGACTCAGAAGGCAGGGTCACTACCAACTGAGCCAACAGGCCCGGCAATTACAGTTAGAGCAGTAGTTTTCGTAGTTTATTTTGAAAATAACTTGTTGTTTGTTCTAAATCTTTTCAACAAACCATAAATTTTATTATTTATTTTATTATACTCAGATACTTCATTAGGTTTCAAACTCAAAGGGTTGCAACAATAAATTGTACTTTATATCACGTAACAAGCAAGAGGTTTAGAAATTGAGTCAAGGATATTGTTTCTTAGTAGCCTCGAAGGTACTATTAATTTTCTAGAAAAGACAGCGAACGCAGCTGGTTGTAGTGCTCATAAATATCTTGTTACTCATGCGAGAAGCCTAGAAGCCTAATGCCTCAGCTTCCTTTGTATTATACAAAACGGCCAGATTTAAAAAACTTAGTGATAAACCAAAATAACTTATACAGTAACTTTTTTCCTTCCCCGGCCTTCAGTTACCACTTCGGATCAGTGTTATGATGAGGTGTTGGAGAATGATTTCTGTAAGCAGATTAGTCTTGGGTCGTCTCATTCTATGATAGCCATCCCTGAGCTTCAACTGGCCAATCAATAGAGGGACCGACTTTGATTGATCGTCTCCCGAATTACAATTGCATCCGTGTTTCGAAATTTTTGATTAGAAGATTTTATGTGGACGATAGTTGTGTAGCTCAGCAGTATGCTTTTGATTATGATATAGATAGGTAACGTAAGAGAAAGGTTTGTAGACAACATTGTGAATTGCCTTACTAACAATAGCATCACTGTTCAATAGTAAGAGAAAGATAACATCACAAACCCAGAGGTACCCTCGATCTGTATCTGTATTGTAATAGTTGTAAATTCATTTGGATAAGTGAAGTTTATTCGGGGCTGCTATAGGACGACGCTATTGTCCTCAACTTTAAATTTAGCAAACCAATGGTCTGGCTCTGACGCAGGTACTATTTGTAAGATAACAATCTAATGTTACAAATAAACTAAGTAGACTATTTGGACGAGTTTCGAGTGCCTTGTTATTAGACTATAGACTTTTTTAAGTGTAATTTTCAATTACCTACAGAAATAAATACATTTTAATTTTTTTCGGAGCGAGATTAGTTACTAACGGACTATATGGCTTCGACTTTTAACATTGAGCTAGGAGTATTTCGTCTCATGATAGCAAAAATCATTCTTCGAGAGAAGCCCTGAGCCGCTCTTACCAGAAGCATTGACTAATTTATAGGGGCAAATAATTTATCTATTCAAAAAGAACAAGATTCGCTTATATGAGTTATTAACATAATATAATTATGTCTATTACTGTTGACAAGTCAACTTGTGTAGTAGTGTTTATGTGCTATTTATAGTGCTCTCATATATTATCTTTTTTTTAAGAATAAGAACATTATTTGCGATAAATGTGGTAGATAAGTTACATAATAGGTAGGTTACATAATAGTTAGTATCACACATTTATCTAATATCCAATTGACATGCAAATTTAGAAGGACGAAAGTTAAACTACAATTATAAATAATTCAATTAATATTTATAAATTACAAACAATAACATAAATGTTTAATTGAAATACTAAATACTAAATTTGTACTTTTGTACCACCTATTTTGTAGCTCCTCCAGTTCTAGTACAGGCAAAAAGGCAGGTCAATTTAGTCCGTACATCGAACCGGCGACGTTAACTAGGCGGGGGAAGCTAATTGAACTGCGAGTTACCGTTCACAGCATCCTATATCTGCTGATTCAGGCCAATGAAGTGGCTGATTCAGTTAATTGAATTAACTTCAGTGGTGGCGATTCGACTCGATTCAATCGAGACAAACTGGTAAACAAACTCACATTGTTTGTCCAATGTGAAATTGTATAGTTTGAACAACCAAAGTTATGTAGTTATATAATAAACTACTACTGGCATCTCTTTAATATCATAAAGAGGTTTTTTTTATGCTTGTTTGTAATGAATAGGCTTCGAAACCATTAGATCGATTTAAAAATAATTTCAATATCACAAAGCCTACATTTTCGAGAGTAACATGGGCTATAATTTTCCTACGGGAACGGGACTTATAATAGGCAATCGCGGGGAACAGCTAGTCATAAATAGTTGATTGATGTGTCGTTTGACTGTTTAGTCTAGGCAATAAAGGTAGTGGACCCCAACATTAATTCCTCAGTCGATGAAACTTGGCATGATTGTAGTATAGTATGAGACAATACTTGCATAAAAAAATCCAAAACCAAACCAAAAAACCTAACCGAAGTTAGGTTTTTAAACTAAAAAAAAATTTTTTTTTAGTTGAAAATTTGATATTTTCTGAAAATAATGTAGCGAGACGGTTTTTATTTTGGATTTTCCTATTGTAAGTTCACAGCGACTATTAAATAACATTCCAGTTAAAAAAATGGACTGAGCAATTTTCCCGTGCAAGGTACATATACGTCTGATTTTTGTTGTTTCTACCAGGAGATTCTTTTGGATATTTTGCATATAGCTTTCTTAACACACATGAATATTGCTGGCGAAGAAAATTTTGACTGAGCATTTTCCCCAACAAAGATATCAAATAAATAACTATTTCAGTAAAAATACCTAACTTCGGTTAGGATTGTCTCATACAATACAATCCTGCAAAGTTTCATCGACTGAGGAATTAATGTTGGGGTCTTCATACAAAAATCCGCTTCATTGCCTGGACTAGTTCTTAAGTGGAGGAGCCTAAGTCTAAAGGTGTAAATGTGTAGAAGTAAATTGTCCCAATTTGTCTGTAATTAAACTAATTAAGTATAGGTACAGTCAAGAGCACGTAGAGCTTGACGCATTGGACTTTGTAACGTTCTTATTACAATCGCTTTAGATGTCAGACTAGCACTACAAGTGTAAACCCTCATGTGATATTGACTGTACGTCTGTAGGTTTGCCTTCAATAAAAATAAGAAAGAACGAAAGAAAAGTTTATTTTGGCGTAAATGGAAAAAATAAGTACCTACAACTAAAAAAAATCTTATGCTAAAAATACACCAAAAATGGTCACCACTCAGCATGTGCTTCAGCAGTACAGGTACTGCTGCAGAGCTGGTCTTCCGCGCCACAGTGAGAGTGGAACTGCGCCGTGACACGACGAGCGTACAGTATTGCTTCTTGTACAGACAGGTATTAGGTAAAACAATTTCAGATAAATGTGTTTTAGTAATAAAACAATTTTTATATCCCGAGAACCAGAAGAGCTGTTTTTTTTAATAAACACTATTGCGAATGTATTAAATGAATTTTTAATGAACGCTTGAAATAGTCGACGTCACAGGACGTTGCCGAACGTCACTGATCCTCGCACCGCGCTGTCAAGGTCACATCGGCCGGACAGCGGCTATTATCCACTGAGGAGTGAGCACGAGCGGTCCCCGTGTCTGGGTGCGATTGAGGATGTCAGCTATTGCTTAGACCAGCGATGGTGAACCTTTTTACGTTTGCGTAACTTAGAAAAAATAATGTAGATATGACTTGCCTTGATTATCGGAAAGAAGTAAGAAATATATTAATATTACTCATTTTAAATCCTTTTATAAGGACGGTTCATAGCATGAATGAATATAGCAATAGAAAGTACTACGCATTATCGGTGGCGGGCAGACTGAAATACCTGTAGCGGAAACTTACAAAGTAACTTTTAAAAGTATGTTGTTTATTTCAAATTTTCTGTCTCGTGTCATCTCTGGGAGTCGCCATCTTTTTTCTTTGGCATGCGGTCAAAATGCCTTTCGCATACGTAGTGGTAGGTTATATAAGGCTTGCACTGACTGAACCCTAAATGCTGTTGTTCTTGCCCTAAGACCGAACCAACGGAAAACTCTACCATAGATTTCCCATCCCTGCCTTAGACGATTGCTGTTATATAATGTTTGTTGTTTTTGACGGGTTTGAGGATGGCAAAGGGGCCAAGGGTGGCTAAGGGAGTGTTAAGGACGTAATAAATAGGTCGCTGGATAAAGTAATAATAATGTAAGAGTACGTAATATAAATATGAGAGTAAGTAAGTTACAGTTCTTAATTGTACACCAATAAAAATATGTAATAAGTGACACAATGATTAAAAAAAAAGCTATGTCGCTCTAAGGCAACCTTAATATGGATTGACAGATTAGTAGTGAAAAAGATCGCGATTAAGGCCATGTTTTTTACGGTCTCTGTCTCGAGCGCGCTCGGACCGAGTCTGCTTCGATGCTACTGGTATATAAACACTTAATCCAAGTGTAATCGGACGTCGGCATCGAATCAGTGGATCGGACCGTGTTCTATTTCTAAACAACTTTTAGAAATAGAACACCACCTCGTATACGATGCCTCATATATGATCGCACTTTGAAAGCCCGGCTTAATGTGCACAGTTGTGTAGTTCCATAGGGAACAGCTTTGATCGACAAAGTCGCGGCATTATATGGAACTAGGCCATACCTATCTGAGATTCTCCGGTAGTCTGAGCGCAGGTGTTAACCGCTCGGAAACTCGATTGTGCGCTGATTCATGCTGGTATCTGATGCCGGTGAGCGATGCAGTGCAGCTGTAACATGATTTACACCTTTGGGGCAAATAGTATTTGTAGGACGCAGCATTGTCTAGTAAGATATTTTTTTCCTATGCAGTCTTAAGGGAAATTTTAATCTTTAATTCCTCATATTTAAGAGGAAACTTAAATAGATACTTCTAAAACATCAATTTCTAACCTAGATAATAAACATCTTTTTAACAGATAATACTTAGGTATATAAAGCTCGACCACATTGTAATATAAGTATAGATAAACAAATTTGTTTGCTCCAAAAAGGTAATTCAAGATTACAACGGTTACTCCTTCAATCTTGTCCTAGGTCTACTAGACAGTAGGTGCTTATGTCTTGAGTGGCCACACACCTTGGTCGATGAACGATATAACTCTATCGTAATCTACGGCTTGTTTACACGCGGCCAGTGTTTATCTGTAACATTGAATAAATTTCGACTTCCATTGAACGTTGGAACCGTCAAAACATACGGGCGTGGTTCTCTTAAAGCTTGTAGGTTTTGTACTCAACTCTTGAGCTCTACGGAGCGCCAGTCGCGGTTTGCTACGCCCCAGCGTTGCACGTGCCGAACGAACCTTCGAAATTCGAATTACCAGAGCCATTCCAATTTCGAACAATTTAACGTTGTTGGTAGTGTTGTGATTGTCAATAACCAGCCAGTGTTGAGGGTGTAGTGTGGTGTTCCTCTGGGTCGATCTTTTAAGAAGATTGTGTCTTGAGGGGTTGGGTTGAATGTCACACGGATTGTTTTGATCGGTTTGTATTTTTGCATTTTTACGCGTTGCTTCTCGGAAGGTCGGACTGATCGTGGGCAACCAGTGTTTACTTTATTTGTATTAATTTATATGCACCTTGAGATTCTCGATTAATACAATATTTTGTACGTCCCTTATATGTAACATTCATTATCATGGTCGACTATTGTTGAATTATTTATCGAGAAACACGTTTTGAATAAGTACACAGGTATACGCTATTGTTCTTGAGTGAACTGACTGAGTTATAAAAGATCTTCAGACACTTTTAAACAGACGAAAAGTCCTCAATGACTGAAACGAAGGGATTATCTTGGGAACAAATTCTTATATTCAAGCAGTTAACTTATGGATGGGTCCTTTCTCAAACGGTGTATGATTAAGTTTGATTGCAGCGCATTAAATCTTTTCAATTTAACTTGGAATCAACACTTCATATAACCTTTTAACACTTTTAAGAACATATCATAAAATATAGATAAGTTATTGCCAAAGCACGGCTTTTGATGCCGAGGCAGCAATAGAGGCAGCAGGAAGTACAGAAAAGGGGCGAGAAAGTGACACATAAGTAGTAAATAAATTAAAGTAAAGCAATAGTTGTAAAGTCTTACATTTATTGGCTTTAAATGCGATTTCATTATAATAAATCATACAAAATTATTACATGCAGGTGCACGTCAGTTTAAAACAAAGATTTAATGAAATGGAACGCACTTTTTCTCTTTATAAATATAAGAGAAATATCACTGACTTATTCGTTATGACATATCTAAAAAAAACATAGTTACTAGAATATAGGCAGGTAGGTCCCTTATACTATGTACGGATCGTCTAAGAAAGAGTTTTTCGAAATTCCAACGGGAACACGAACAATGGGTTTCAGCTGGGCAACGTCACTGAACTAGCGGTCGGCGATTTCATGAGTAGCATGTGAAAAAACAAATTTAAAACGATGTCCACTGATAGAAGTCTTTCAGTCGAAAACAATAAGGACTGGAGGACTTGTATTCATGGTCATGGTCTAGTCATTTCATATAATTTTTCACATGCTACTCATGAAATCGCCCACCTTTATAGTGAACGCCTCCTAATTTAAGATATGAACAAGCAATTTCGATCTAAAACACCTATACCGCACCGATTAATTTTCATTGGAAGACCAACAAATTAACAGAATCGAAATTGCAGTAATTTATGCACAGTTTACCTCCAGTGATACAATTGAACCCATCACGAAAGGGGTCGAGTTGAGTGGCGGAAAGTGTTACATGAAAACGGTTTCAACGGACGGTCGGACACCCTGACACTCGGCTTATTAATATTGCATACGGGACGTCCTAACGTGGAATGTCGGACCATGCCAGTGTGATGACCCAGCTGCTAATTATAAAGGACTACTATATACATATATGAGGCCTAAAAGATGGGCTGAAACAATTTCAAGGGCTAAATAAAATCATAAAAATCAAAGAGATTTAAATATAATAGGGCATAGAGGGGGCATTGGGAATATTTTCATACAAAACTTTGAAGCCTAAGGCCTAATGAACGCGAGCTGTCATTCGGTCGAAATTGTACTCGACTTATTCCACTTGGATTCCCTCTATATTCCCTCTATGCCTAATTATATTTTAATCTATTTGATAAAAAATGAACAAATTTTATAACTGTTGTAAATACTCGATTGCAAAAAAGTTGCAGTTGAAGTAAAGTTCAAGAAATGAAAGGTCTTGTCCTGATTATTTGCAAAACCAGATAATTATTGTGTGTAAAAAGGACAATAACACATTATATTTAACTAGTATAGTGTGGTTATGTAGCAAACCGTAAGCGAGTAGTTAAGCGCAAAGTAATACAATCTGAATACGACATACAAATGATCTAAAATGAAAAATGAAGGAAGTGTTCTCGTTGATTCTGGGTCCAATATAACCTAGTCTTGTACCAAAACTATGTGAATGTGCCACATTAGATCTGGTTAATAACATCGTCGGTGTATCACGTTCTCGCTTGAGTATTTTTATTAGTTGACCGAAAAACGTGGGCATTCAGAGGTCCATTCGACGAGAATTGTTCGTAAGACTGGAGCCAGGGTTATACACTATAACGATGGCTCCAGTCTCACATTTCAATAGGGAACTTATATTAACGAATGTTTTTGATTATTGATGAATGTTTGACATTCAATAAACCAAAATGTTTTTCTTTGTTAAGTTTCCAGACCTATTTAGAGCGACTAAAGCGTGTTTAAAAATTTGGCGATTGAAGTGTTCTTGTGGCTTACGTTAACAGCTTACAGATTACAATCCAAAGACTTGTGCTTAATACCTATTTAAATTAGTTTAATACAGCTATTAATGGATTAACAGGCACATAGTCATAGGTGAGAGTAACTAACAAGGCAATAACAGAAATACTAGTAAGGGTATTCCTTATGAACGTTACAAGCACCTTTTCTTGTGCTGAATTTGTCTAATCTGTTATTTTCCTACGAAAGATCATAAAATTCGCGTCTCATGCTAATTGCGGTATTATAAAAAGAGGTACATACATAATGCTCACGCCATTGTCCCACAGGGGTAGGCAGAGACGATGGATCGCCCCTTTGCTCGTTCTCTGCGTACTTCTTTCGCTTCCTTCACATCCATAAGCCTTTTCATGCACGCTCTTTTATTCTTCGCACTCCGGACCCCAGCTTTTTGAAGGACGTCGTTCACGTATAATTTTTGCCTCATTTCGATAATAAAAGTTAAACGTTGCATAGAACACTAGACTCAAAGACGATTAAAGAAAAAGTTGAGAAAGAGAATGATTTTCTTCCAACCTCTTCGACTAGACTACTTCCTATAGCTTATAGTTTCTGTTTAGTGTTACCATAGGTATGTCAAGTCACTTATGGGCGACCACCTTAATATGAGTTAGTTTGCCTATTGCGCCCATTACGTATTCCAGACACATACAGGTTCATCTATCGGCCATACTACTTATGAAGCGGTGAGGGTATTGTTACTCTTCGATGTAGTTCCAACGGCTTATATTCACATTGGTTTTTAAGTACGTAGGTATTTATTATATTGTATTAATGTACGGTACATAATCATAAATATGAGTAAATCACTGAGTAAAGCAAACCACACGCGAAAATTTTGTTGAAGAAAATATATGAAATCTGACTGACTGACTGACTGTTATGGAAATAATGTTTTTTTTCTACTTATGTAGATAAAATAGCTGTAATTGTTTTCTAGTAAAAAATATTAAAAAAACACTGAGAGAGTTGAAGGTTATTGGTTGTGATGTGGAATAAATTTGATCGCTCAAACTGTCTTATAATCATCATTAGCCCACATCACTCCACTGTTAAACAAAAGTCAAGGCGCGTCTATTACCAAGCCAGAAAATATATCTTTAAAGTACATATAGATATATAAAAAAATAAATATATATAAGATTGATAGATAGAGTGAAAAATAGTGTGATCCGAGAGCGTTGCGGCTTGAAAGATGATATAGTGACTAGGATTGAAAGAGGAATGCTCAGGTGATTTGGTCACATTGAGCGGATGAATGAAAGTCGTCTAACGAGACAAATATACAAGGGTGTTGTGAATGGGCGAGTCGGTAGAGGACGACCTAGGCGTACCTACATCGACCAGATCGGTGATATGTTAAAGAAAAGCCAGATAAAGAGTACCCGAAACCGACGAGCATGCATGAGTCGTTTGATGGATGTGGAGAAAGCGCGTGAGATCTGCCAGGTTCGTAGCAAGTGGCGGTCTGTTGTCTCTACCCACCCCAATGGGAAATAGGCGTGATATTATGTATGTATGTATGGACTGTATTTCACAACTTCGACATTTATTACAGCGAATTTTACCAAAGCGAATGTTTGTGATCGCGATGTACGTTACAGCGAATGTTTGTGATGTCGACGTATGGGACTTCGACGGTTTGTCATCGCGATGTACGTTACAGCGAAAGTATTCGATGTCGACGTATGGGACTTCGACGGTTTGTCATCGCGATGTACGTTACAGCGAAAGTATTCGATGTCGACGTATGGGACTTCGACGGTTTGTGATCGTGAGGTATCTTATCGCGAAAACAGTCATGGGTTTATGAGCGACGCACGCATCATTGAAAATATAGGTAGGTAGTATTGCAATACGTGACACATACGACACACGTGACTTCAAAAGTTTTTGATCGGAAAGTAGGTAGGTATGTGAAATCAATCTTCTAAACATTTTTTTTTTAGAAAATGAAATAAGAGGAAAAAGCGAAGAATACAAAAACAAATCATTTTTGTAAGTACTTAAATATTTTTCGTACGTAGTACTAAAAACGGGAAATACAATCTTCTAAAAACAAAAACAGAAAAGAACACAGCTCTATGAGTAACTTATATATTTTTCGTACGTAGTACTGAAAACGGGAAATACAATCTTCTCAAAACAAAAACAGAAAAGAACACAGCTCTTTGAGTTACATACAATGGGAATAACTTCGTCTCGGATAATTTCGAATGCTTCTGGTATTTCAAATGGCTCCAAGTAAGCTAACGCCGCCAAATGTCTCATTTTGTATGCAAAATTGGTATCACTGACGTATTTCTTTGCTAACCCCTCCTTCTGAATATGCTTCCAAATCAGTTGGGTTAAATGAAAATAACAACCTTTATTTTGTGTGTTTGGAAACACATTTTCACATGCTTTTATAGAAGCTAGCTCAAAGTCGGTCATGATGAATTCCGGACAAAAAAATATTTTTAGTTGATTCAATGCATACCTTGTGACTATCTCTAAAAAAATTTAATAACATAGCACTTTTCACTTTTACTAGATAACAGTCCATACACAAGCGGCAATATTCGTTTTGTACTATCGTCCTGTCCAACAATTCCGTGTATAGAATATATTTGATAGAATAACTTTGGACAGCACCGAAATGTACCGTCCATAAGCCAAAGTTTTGATAAATTCAAAAGACGTAAATTCTGATTTGTACTAAAAACAATAACAGTGCCATCCTCATCTTTATAATGCCCAATCATGAAATTTTTACCTCCAATTTTAGTAAATTCATCAGGAACCGTAAATTTGCTTAAATCCTTTGGTAATGATGGCTCATTTTGTCCTTTTTTTCTATGTATTATTTATCTCATAGCTTCTTTTGAGGGTAAATAAGGAGCTGATGTACTTGGCATATTTTCTATACATTTTTGGATAATTTGACGAGGGCGTTCAAAACTGCCACTTGCTCTTCTCTTTAATGTACTTCTTAAAACCAAGGCGCTGGCAGAATTTTGATCTGGTTCATGGAGATGAGGAATACAGTTTTCTCTTGTTTTATAGTGGTGATCACCAATCTTTTTTGTGCAAACAGCTGCACCACATTTACAGGAACATTTTCTTACACAAGCCCAATAAAAGGTATCGCCATTGTTTTTATTCAGTGAGTATAAATACTCATCAATTCACAAACTCACAGGGAACGTCAGACTCCATTTTTAAATACCAATCACAAGTAAACGAAATTGTCAAATGAATAATTTAATCTGTCAGATCAGAGTTATTTAACCCGTAAAACCACAAAGAAAATGTTATTTGATTTTGACGTTTTTTTGGGGCGCGGGGGTGCAATTCAAATTCCGCGCGTTGTTCAACTTTCCCAAAAAAATGATCACCTAAAAAAAACTACTTTGATTATTATCCTACTGTGAATGTATTTTTGTCTATGGATAGATTATGTGCTGCCACATGTAAAAAACAAAGGGGTACTATGAGTCCAAGTCATTCATTTCTGTTCGTAAATAAAAACTCGGACCTGTTTCGAGAATAATCACAAAATAATTGCTACCAATATTACCACAGTACTCAAATTTATAAACAATGTTACTAAACACCAACTAGAAACATCGTATTATCGTCTAAGATAAACAACTCAACCTTTAGAGGCCACTTATGTTTATAATTGAACACCACTTGAAATCCGGCGGGCTGCCGCTGCTTGACGGAATGGCGGCATTAATTTTTATAAAAAAAAAATGTTTAGAAGATTGATTTCACATACCTACCTACTTTCCGATCAAAAACTTTTGAAGTCACGTGTGTCGCATGTGTCACGTATTGCAATACTACCTACCTATATTTTCAATGATGCGTGCGTCGCTCATAAACCCATGACTGTTTTCGCGGTAAGATACCTCACGATCACAAACCGTCGAAGTCCCATACATCGACATCGAATACTTTCGCTGTAACGTACATCGCGATGACAAACCGTCGAAGTCCCATTAGTCGACATCGAATACTTTCGCTGTAACGTACATCGCGATGACAAACCGTCGAAGTCCCATACGTCGACATCACAAACATTCGCTGTAACGTACATCGCGATCACAAACATTCGCTTTGGTAAAATTCGCTGTAATAAATGTCGAAGTTGTGAAATACAGTCGTATGTATGTATATATATTGTATTGTTCTTCCACGTGTACAATATTTAAATCGTTACTTCCTCTTGTAGTTTGTAAGATGTGAACAGGGCAAAGCTTGTACTGGAAACAATGATATATTATTTACGCTCCGTATTCGTTAAGGTACAATACTTGGATTTATCCGGATTGTTGTCGTACGAATACTTCGAATTCAAGTAACGCAACGAGAAGTAATCAAGTACTGTCGTGTAGGATGCAATTAATTCAAATGGTTATAGATTAAGTTCCTCGTAGAAGAGACAAGTCAGTGCTCACTAAGCTATGCTTTTCCGCACTTATCAGTATGAGGACTACTCTCCCACGCGCCACGCGAGCCCACAGCGGACAGATGGCCTTGGCCTGGCCACTTATATAACTGTCATACTTAAAACTTCCTGTTATACTTAAAGGCTTCCCAAATTTAAACGAAAAATTTCTGTCTAAAACAATTTTCGGAAAAATAAATGTCGTACATCGAATTATTTTACTGCATTGACAGTTATTATCGTTATTTATATGTTCATAGACAACAATCGAATATGTTGAAGCATGTGGTTTCGCCATGTTTAAATATTGAATCTGCGGATAGATGAATGACATCAACAAACATGTGAGAATTGTCGGTGATTGACATTACAATGAGGGCGAGCTTGTCATAGGTTAAAGATATAAAACTACGATGAAATATTAAAAGTACGGAACGGAAAGGACGGAAGTATATATATGTTATATTATAACGGTTTTTGTAGTAAAGGACATAAGTATATAACATGACATATATAATAACAAAAGGTACTCGTACCATACTAAAATCTTCCATAGTATATCTTGAATTTAACGAAATTCCACTATATTACAATAACGACAATCACAAATTACTCGAGCATTCTTTAGCATGGGTAAAAAACGCTTCTAAAATCAACAATTCCTATCACTTGTCTGTATTTTATTCCTTTTAATCTTTGCTCATTCATGTCATAGATTTAATTAACCTACACAGTTGTCATGTACTTGTATTTAATGGCAACTGTTTGTAAATACTGTCGAAGGAAGTTTCCGTGTTTATTTTATGCTATACACTTAACTATGGTGTTATGTCGCTGTGTTTATTTATATTAGTTAATACTAATATACTTCTGCGTAATATATTCGGAGACATGTGTGGGTAATGTGTTTCTGCTCGTAATGGAATTGTGTGGAACTCTTATGATATGCATTTAATGGCATGAAATGATGTATAGTTTGGGCTTAAAAATCTAATCCTGTTGTGTTCAAATAATTTTTCCACCTTTTTTTTATAATATTATTGTATAGAAATGTATTTAAATACACTTTAAATTAATAATCTAAAATGTACCATTAGATAGGGAGATTATGGTGTAAACAAAAAATACAATACAACTTAAACTTTGTAAGCAGTGCACGGGAGTAACAAAATATTTTTATCTATCTATCTATATTATATAAAATACTCGTAATAAACTAACTGACTGATTGGTGATATATCAACCGCTGGGTCTGGAGACTTGAAATTTTGCATATAGATAGCTTATACAATGTCGGCATCCACTAAGAAAGGATTTTGCAAAATTCAACCCCTAAGGGGGTGAAATAAACGTTCGAGAGCGAAGCCCCGGGTAAAAGCTAGTGTTCTTTTAGGAACAATTTTTATTAAATCCACGTGAAGCAAAGAGTGTATTTCGAGAATGTAAATAAAAAAAAACATTGTGGGATAAATAATGGACCTGCACTGCATGGCAAGCTATAATAATCTATCAACAGTTTATTTGTTGAATATGATAATTGGCCGCTCTATGGCATGTTCAGACCTAACAACGGTAGAAACAATAAAATTTGATACTACGGAGTGGTTTGCGATGTCAATATTCTGTACAGTCGGTTTAAGTTTGATTTAATATTTTTCATAATAATAATCATAATCTCACGCCTTTTTTATCCCCGAGGGGGTAGGCAGAGGTATTCCATTACTGGAAATACCTACATTTCACGAGATATCATCATCATCATCAACCCGTAACAGCCCACTGCTGAGCTAAGGGTCTTTCCTCACACATGAGGAAGTGTGGGCTATAATCTCCCACGCGAGCCCACTGCGGATTGGGAGATGGTGTTAAGCTAGTGGCCACTTAACAGTCAGAATTTTTCAAGCCACCCAAGGGTATCTGACATGGCTTAACGACTTCCATTGTGCGTAACACAACGAAAACCGGGACCAACAATTTAACGTGCCTTCCGAAACACGGAAGCGCTCGTAATATAAATGCCACTAGGCGGTCACCCATCCACTGACTGACCGCACCCAACTTTGCTTAACCAGTGTGATCGTTACAAACACACTGGCACCGCAGGGCTACGAGCGCTTCACGAGATATATTGGACCCCTAAACGTGATAGGTGGTGAGCCTATCGCCGGACCGGGTCTATTTACACATGTCTCAGAATTAATTCTGAGACCTGCGGGTTTCCTCACGATGTTTTCCTTCACCGTCGAGCTAGTGATAAATATGTACGTAAGTTTTGAAAAACTCATTGGTACATGCCAGGATTCGAACCCGAGCCTCACTGGTTTAAGGCAGGCTCTTTAACCGTCCGGGCTATCACCGCTCTTTAATATTTTAATATTTTTATGTGTAATATTATAGTTACTCGTAACTAATCTAAGCTAATAAAAAAAACTCACGCCTTTTATATCCGAGGGGGTAGGCACTCACATTTCACTAGATATATTGGACCCTTAAACGTGATAGATGGTGAGCCCATCGCCGGACCGGGTCTATTTACACATATCTCAGAATTCTGCGAGACCTGCGGGTTTCCTCACGATGTTTTCCTTCACCGTCGAACTAGTGATAAATATGTACGTAAGTTTTTAAAAACTCATTGGTACATGACAGGATTCGAACCCTAGCGTCACTGATTTTCGGCCAGCTCGTTAACCGTAAAGGCTATCACTGCTCACTTATAGTTGTACATTAAAGAAGCTACGAAGCTTTAAGGTAGGTCCTAGTCAAACAGTTAAAGTTATCTCACGCATCGTTCAACATTAATAAGTCTTATATTTAACTTATCTGTCTAATGGTAAAGTTTAACAGTTGTTATGTTGATCATTTAGAACAAAGTTTATAAACTCGAGATAGGAGTTGCTGAAATACCCAAATAACTTTGATTCTGCATAAACTAGTTCAACGAAAAAGTTTGCTTAGGGTAGTCTCTGCATTAGATAGTTTGTAAATAGTCAAAATAATTTTGTGATAACTGCTTGCCCTTTGATTCGATAACTCATAAAAAAATATATTTGCAGACAAAATAGTCCATAGATGGTTATTAGGTACACCGAACTAAGTGTCTTAAGTTATTATCTACTATTTGGAATATATCCCTCTATCTCGTTAACAAGACTTAGAAATTCATTTCAACTCGACGAATTTTGTATAAAATCGTATTTTCGTTAAATATAGTCCTAATAATGGTTTACGTGGAAAGTATAAGGGATTTGCCTAACTTAAGATTTACATGAAGGTACAGTTACAAAACAAATCTTCATGGAAGTCTTAATACCTACTAATGAACAGCTTCCGTGCATCTCATTTTACACTTTTTGCATGTCCCGTCGGTCAAGGCTTACGTCATGCGGACGGACGGACACTCCGATTAGGCAACTCGAACGTATTTAGAGATTTCCTAACGTCCCTTTTTGTCGGCTTTTTTAATTGTTTTTGTAAGAATTGTTGTTGGTTTAGTTAATGTTGTCTATGTATCTGTCGTTCTCACGTTTATTTTAATTTCAATTGTGGATGTAGTGCATATAGTTAGGGAAAGATGAGATAATGTTAATATTATACTTAAAAAACGTAAAGGCTTATGGAAAACGATAGTTTCGCTTTTGTAGTGAGCTGAGCGTTTTCGTTATTTGAGCCTAACACAAGTGCATGCATTCTTTTGGTGATAAATAACAAACAACGGGGCCAAAGTCTTTTATTTTTGTAAAAACAGTATTGAGAATAGCAATAAGCAAAAAAAAACTTCCGCTTCGACCTTGCTCTATGTTAAGTTCTGTCGTCGGCCTAGTGACGCTACTGGCAGTTACTATCACATCCAAAGCAAGTTTCTATTTCATATATACAAAAATGTCCGAGTGCCAAAGGATCTATAAACGCACGCACAACCCTTGGCAGCTGAAATTTAAAACTGTAGTAGTTTCTAGGATGTAAACAAATGTGTTTTTTTGATGTGTTTTTCGAAATTCTCACGGGAACGGGATATAATCCATAATATCTACATTATAGAAGAAGTAACACAGATTTGACCTCATCAAAATAGCATTAGCAATGCAATCTTTTGAAAGAAAATTGACCCAATTTTTCGCTCCTCAAAAGCAGAGAATACGATGTCGTCTCCCTGATTTGTAAAGGAACTTTTTCCTTTGTGTTCGGGCAATGGTAGTATGCTCTATGCTTTTCTTTAAGATGGCTTTGGCGACTTTCGACGTTTCGCTCCAGTATAGCAGCATAGTCTGTTAGACCGAAATTTTTACAGCACATTTAGAAGGTAGGTATTAAGTATTAGAATTCATCATCATCATCAACCCGTAACAGCCCACTGCTGAGCTAAGGGTCTTTCCTCAAACATGAGGAAGTATGGGCTATAATCTCCCACGCGAGCCCACCGCGAATTGGGAGTGTGTTAAGCTAGTGGCCACTTAACAGACAGAATTTTTCAAGCCACCCAAGGGTAATTCGTTTACTCATAATTTTTGTACGAAGTCTTCGGTGCGATCCCAGCAGCGTTCTAAGGCATTGGTTGTCCAATACTTTTCGCCATAATCAAATTTTGTGAAAATATGTAATAAGAATTATAGTAGTGCTTTTTAATTCCATGTTAAATTCACAACCAAAGAATATCAAAACAACTTGAGTCAGTTTCATAAAAATAGATGTGAATATTGATGTCAATGAAGAAAATAAACAACTAGCAAGTTATCTAAATACGTCCACGTTGACCTGCATTTTACATGATATCTTAATAAATTATAGCCTATATGTTATTCTGTACTTATAAGCTTTATTACTGTAAAGTTCAAAGCACATCTCGTGAAAAGTGGGTATATCCAGAAATGGAATACCTCTGCCTACCCCCTCGGGGATAAAGGGCGTCAGATTTTTTTCTTATCAAAAAAAGTTGTTTATTTTCGGAATATCAGATAATATTCTAGATTTAGAGTCCTTTTTCATCAGATTGCGTTTTCAAGGTTGATTCATAATCAAATAAATTATTAAGGATAAACCGACTAATAATTTAGTATTTTTATAAAAATACATCTCTAGACGACCTTGTCTATAGAAGTATAATAATATCAAGTCAATCATTAAGCCTTAAATTTGTATTCGCTCTTATCTTTGTTAGAAAGTCAATATAATTACGAGTATGATATCATAAATAGTTTTATATTAGGTGGTGATTTTAATGCCAAGAATACCTATTGGGGCTCTAGACTTACTACAACTAAAGGAAAGGAACTATATAGTGCCATAAAAGAACTAAACTGTGGGGTTTCATCCTCTGGAAAGCCAACCTATTGGCCTACAGATACCCACAAAGTACCTGACCTGATAGACTTTTTTATACATAGAAATATCAACCAGAATTATTTAAGGGTTCAGGAATTATATGACATGAACTCTGATCATTCCCCAATAATAATGACAATATATGAAAATATCGTACACAAAGAATCTACTCCTACATTAGTCAATAAAAAGACTGACTGGGAAAGCTTTAAAATGAGTCTAGAAGATAGAATAAATTTGAAAGTGCCACTTCGCACACCAGAACAGCTGGACGAAGAGGTTAACACATTTATAACTAACATTCAACAATCTGCTTGGGATAACACACCCACTACTAGCAAAATAACAAAAGGAAACTGTTATCCCACAGACATACGGAAACTTGTGACTGAAAAGAGAAGGCAAAGACAGAAATGGCATCAGACCAGAGCACCAGACGACAAAAGGATACTCAATAACCTGACGAAAAGGTTATCGCGACAAATAAAAGCATTCAATGATGAGTCTTTGAGCAAATATCTCCAGATGTTAAACTGTGATCGTAGTACGGATTATTCTCTTTGGAAAGCAACTCAGAGCTTAAAAAAAACAATTGCGCAAATACCTCCAATAAGAGAAGAAAATGGTAAATGGGCCATAAATAACGAGCAAAAAGCAAAGCGATTCGCAGATTACCTAGAAAAAATATTCCTACCGCATGAAGGAATAGAACTCACAACGGGTTTTGCATCACAAGAATCACAAGATGACGAGCAAATAAAACTTGTGACACCAAAAGAAGTACAGAGAGAGATCAAGACCAAAATAAATACCAAGAAATCTCCAGGATATGATTTAATCACAGGCGAAATTTTACACCATTTGCCGCGAAAAGCCTTAGTCAAACTTACTACTTTAATTAACGCATCATTAAGACTAAAGTATGTGCCTAACCTTTGGAAAGTAGCTGAAGTCATAATGCTTGCGAAGCCAGGAAAGCCCCCCCAAGAAACATCGTCATATAGGCCAATTTCTTTGCTGCCTGTTGTATCAAAACTTTTTGAAAAACTTCTACTAAAGAGACTGAAACCCATCATAGACAAGAAAAAACTAATACCTGACTACCAATTCGGGTTTAGAGATCAACACTCGACAATAGACCAAGTACATAGAATAACCAGCGTAATTGAACAGTCACTTGAGAAGAAAGAAGTGTGTTCTGCTATATTCCTTGACGTTGCCCAAGCCTTTGACAAAGTTTGGCACGCAGGCCTAATCTATAAATTAAGAAAAATGCTACCGCGTCAGTTTGCCGATATATTAGAATCCTACATAACAAATAGGTCATTTAGAGTTAGACAAGAAGATGCTTACTCAGAGTTAAAAGAAATCAAAGCAGGGGTGCCACAAGGAAGTGTTTTAGGACCGGTCCTATACCTATTATACACATGTGACATACCGGAGATAAAAAGTGATTTTATAGCTACATTTGCTGATGATACTGCGATTATGGCAATAGGGCAAAGCCATGAAGAAGCAGTCGAAAAAGTTCAGGTGGCCGTAAACACTTTTCAAGAGTGGACAAAGAAATGGCGAATAAAACTGAATGAATCAAAATCCATTCATGTTGACTTCACAAACAAAAAGTTATCGTATCATCCAGTATACATAAATAACCAACGGGTTCCATACGCCAATACTGCAAAGTATCTGGGCATGACTCTTGACGCGAAGCTGCGCTGGAAAGCTCACGTCAAAAAGAAACGAGAAGAATTGGGCATCCGCTACAAAAAGATGTACTGGCTCATTGGAAGAAACTCTCCATTAGCGGTGCAAAACAAATTATTATTGTATAAACAAGTCCTTATGCCAGTATGGACTTATGGTTCCCAGCTTTGGGGCTGTACCGCAAAAAGCAACTTAAACATCATACAACGATTCCAAAATAATGTACTCAGGGACATAGTAGATGCGCCTTGGTATGTAAGAAACGAAGATCTCCATCGGGACCTTAAAATAGACTTCGTTAACAAAACTATTAAAAAATATGCGCAGAGTCATGAAAGGAGACTTCACCATCATGTGAATGTCGAGGCGATTCAGCTCCTCGACAGCACGGACACAGTGAAAAGACTTAAAAGAACGAAACCTTTTGAGTTAGTGAATTAGTATAAACTTAGTGATAGTGAAAATTAAGAACACATGAACAAAGTGTCTTACCCTTAATATAAACTAAGAATCGTCAGTGGACTACTTTCTTAGAATAGTGACTTAAGTTAAATTTAAATTACTTATTAGCCTCATAATAAGGCTAGATTGTAATTATTTTAAAGTAACGTAAAGTTATGGAAAAAAAAAAAATAGTTTCGTAGAACTCAAAATTAATTTATTCTCAAACATATTTTAAAGTACAGTGAATTTTCTATCCATCAAGCGTAAAATTTATGCTATTAAACAATTTTGATGTAGGTTTATTTAATTAAATAACATTTTCGATCCATAGATTAAGCAAAGAGTTTCATAATCATGATATTATTATACTCTAAGGATTTAAAGCTTTTTCGGAGTAAATTAAGTTTCCGTCCATCGAATTGGTCTATTACTCCCCAGAAACGTTTGTCTTAACTCGTGGACCTTTTGCAATAATTGCAAAGGAGAGAGAGAGGAAGATATTAATATTTTTACTCATTTCACGCTAAAGACGGACGTCGTATTCGAGGACTTAAATACATATTAAAAATTAAAAAATAATTAATCTCACGCCTTTTATCCCCGAGGGGGGGTGGGTAGGCAGAGGTATTCCATTTCTGGAAATACCCACTTTTCTCGAGAATATTCGACTATCGCCGTACCGACTGTTTACACATGTCTCAAAATTAATTATTAAAAACTTTTTACAAATCAAGAATCATATAGAACCTGGTTAACTTTTGGGTTACACATATCCCCCGATGTACGAAAACCCTTTAAGCAATATGCTGCAACGAAAAAAGAGTCAGTATTGTCAGTAACTATTAAATTTGATTTGATTTATTTATTTCCCATTACGTTGAGCTATACGACAAAATCGTCTACCAATAGAATTTACTTATTTAAATAGTAAAAAATACAAATACAGCCTAGCTTCAGTTTAAGCACACTAAACCAGCGGTCTAAAACAAGCCATTTAAACCTAGACCGAGTAGTTTTTAACAAACATTTGAAATTCAACTCAACTGGAGTAGGTACCATTGTGTCCAGTCGCTGGAAACACTGGATTGTGAAACTAGGTTGGAAATGGAATGGACGTGGAATGACGTTTGTGTAGCCTGTTATTCCGGTAGAATCCGGTTTGATTTACCATTCATCTTTTTCTGTTATTTGCTTGATGGATTGAAAGGATGTCGTATTTAAATTCTACGTAACGTCGTAAGGAACGCTACTACTTTGCGCAAAAAATATGCTTCGCCGTCGTCGATACAAGCTGTTCGCGATGAGAGCCTACTCAAATGGGTTGCTTTGTAATCCAGTGTTTTAAAAACCATTGTATCTACTGATAAATTAAAAGTTATCATATACTAGCGACCCACCCTTGCTTCACTTCGGTTTATATTGTATATAAAAACCTTCCTCTTGAATCACTGTATCTACTAAAAAAATACCATCAAAATCCTTTGCGTAGTTTTAAAGATCTAAGCATACATAGGACAGACAGACAGCGGGTAGCGACTTTGTTTTATACTATGTAGTGATAGTGTCTGCGACAAAAATACCCTGTTAGTACCTTTTCTTTTTAACGAAACGAGAACAAAGGTTTTTATAGGTTGCACTTTATTTTCTTTTGATTCCCTATCCTAACTTGGCACGAAGTGTTAACCTGTGAAGACGAAAATTTTATTCCGGTGGGACAATTGTGTTAAAGCTACTTAAATTTTATCGACGGAAACTGCGAACTTAATTCTCAAACTTTATCACAAATCATAAAGATTAGCGTCTTACATTCTTTAACACTCGAGAGAAAGTTTCAAAAGGACAGTTAGATAGCTTTTTTAATGAATATAATTACTTCCGTCCTTTTTTGGATGCGGAAGTAACAGAATTAACATCTTGATGAGGAGTCTTAAAGTGAAATAGAAATTGAGGAATATAGTGTTGGATGCGGCAAAAAAAATGACAGTGAGTGATCAAAGGTGTCGCACAATACGACACACGGTAAGGATAGTCATAGTGATTCACAGTGCCTACGTAGAACACACTGATTATCTTCTTTTTACCCGATATGCATACCCAATTGGTCGATAAAAGGCTTATGGACGGAAGAGAGTCTGGACGTTCTGAACCGACTCGGAAGCTGAATTAAAACATAAAATTAGAAAATAAAGGATGATTTCCTCCTCCAGCCAAATTCAAGATAACGGTTAAAATATGAATCACTAACAGTCATCCACAGTTTATCTAACACAAAGCGAAGTCATGATAAAGTGCGTAAATATGACAAAGAACTAGAAGAATAATGACACAAGACGATCTTTTGTTTTCACGAATGGCAATGACGTTTCTTAGAAGCCTGTATTCCACGTCGTTCTAAAACTGTACATATAATCGTTAAAAATAAACTCTCAAATATAGCCACGGTAGCCGCTACTGTAGCTGTGACACTTTGTAATGCATTAACAGAGTGATTTGAAGAATAGCGAAACTTCAACAAAAGTGGTCTTTGGAAAACAATTCGATACGCTCCTTTATAAAGTTCTATTCGCAGCAGCTGTTCGGAAAATTTATGCGGGAATTATGTTGAAAGGTCTTTTTAAACATCAGAATGGTCATTGTTTCTTGAAAGTGTTATTAATGTAGCAATTATTCACCGGAAACTTTTGTGCCGTAATAATAGCTTTAATTACTTTCTTTTCTTTCTTCTGTTCTTGACTATTGTGTTGATGTCGTCAATTTTGCAGATTATTTGTTTTTTGTCTAATGACGAAATCATGAGACTCAGTTTTAACATCAAAATATTTAGTTCAAATCAAAAATTTATTCAAAATATTAATTGAACCGAAGTTAACTTTCCCAGACGATCTATAAATGAAATAGATATTGCGTATATCAATTCGTCAATCCTTCTTACTTTTACAACCCTGTAGGAATTTAAAGTAACAGAAATAAGTAACACAGACGTATAAGCCCTTATAGCGAAAATGTCCAAGATTACTTAGGAAACTGCCACAAATAACTGTCTAAAGGGAAATCCTATAAGATATATTGAAACGTAACATCCCAAATCGATCTCTTCGGTCCTATTTCAGCTTAAATATAGCTCAGGTGGAGGCAAGATCTCGCCTTTCGCAGGGCAATGACCCAAGGTATACATTTTGATGGATCGTCCTCACCTGGAATCGTAATGACTAAAAATGTTTGAGGTAAATTGGAGTAGTGACATTTTAAGCGCCGCCATGTTTTGATCAGAAGATTTATTGGGTCGTCTTTCTGCTTTGAATATCTTGAAAATTTGGGTATGCGAGAGCGATATTCCATACCCACATTCAGTATTGGTTTAGATTTAAGTTTGACAACACTCTTTAAGCTTTAAATTTAAATACTTCTTGTTCAAATCGTTCATTCCTTCGATTTTGTACAAGCGTTAATAGTGTCATAATTAACTTCTTGATGTTTTTTTTACTAAGTCTTGTTTTATGTTGATGTCATTTTACTTGTGCTGTAATTATTATTTGGGTGGATTTAGAACTTTTGAAGGTGTCGTCCCCGTTCCTAGCGGTTTACTTTTTTTTTATAAAAAGTTGCTTATTTGGTGTATGTATGTAACCGTAACACTGATGAAGGATTGAAGGCTGTTCAATTTCGTGAGCTACCTAACGAATAATTACAGAATTTGATAGTGCTGTTTAATTATATTTAATAAATAATAAGTACGTGTTGTAATAACTATATGTAATCAAAACAACTATAAATAGTATCAACTTCAAAACGAGTTTAGTTTTCATATGTAGGGCTGAGTAAATGTCAGATGTATAAATAGTGTACCGGTTTTGTTCCTCACTTTGATATTGGCGGCTGCTGTGGTCCAAACAATAAAAGTTGATAGCATGTAGGGAACTAGATTTTACGATTATATGTTTTCAATAGTATGGAAGGATGTTTTTATTAATAATTACACAAGTAGAGTTATTATCACATAGCTTAAGCAAAGTATAACAGCGTATAAAGTAAGGGTAAACAACGGTATCCTGAGCGGTTTTAGTGCGGCAGAAACCACAAAAACGTGCCTTATTGATTATGACTTCACTTATAACATGATTTTTACATAATAGAATCTAAGTAATGAAGTTAATAAACATAAGATTATTTTTAGTCTGAAATGACCTAACAACCTTTTTCAGTTCAAGAATCACAATGGTCGGTTAAGTCAGTGTATCAACGAAGTAAACCGGAATTAAAGCGGGGATCCCACGATAATTTTATTTCGTGACGTCGTCTTTGGAATCTTTACGCGGTTCAAACAATGTCGGGTGGCCGCAAGGTCGTTCGACCGGTCCTGTACTTGTACCATATAATGCTGAGTAGATGACATTAATGAATATCCCCTTAGCCGACAGTGCCCTCCGTTCTACCAGTCAAGTGGCTCTAGTAAACGTCAGGCATATACTTGTCATAGTTTTACTATGATGTTTCGGCTATGTCGTTATTCTATTTATGATTGCATCTGGGTTTTAGGTATAAATTAATTAATTAAATATGATCTGAAATAAGAATTACAGCTTCTATTGTATTTCTTCTATTCTATTCTATTCGATTACCTTGTCACTTTCTGCATCATTATTTTTATTGAGTTTTTTTTTCTCGCCATAAACACATGTCCAGGATCTTAAACAGAGTAATAAGTAACAAAACAACAAGTCGATCATCTTGACTAGTTTACATGACATTCGGTAAATGTAATTTCTGTTACGAAATATCTGCATTTCAGTATTCTCACTGTTATCCTTTCAAATATTTCCCTACATACAAACCAGCGTTACAACCAATTTAGAAATAATCATAATTTCATACACAAAATGAAACAATTCTAAGAAACACATTGGTTTTCGTATTTTCTGTTTGGACAATCCTTTTCGACGGAGACAGTTCTGCTCATCCAAGTAGGCTTTATATATAAAGTAATTTACTTTGTTTTCACGAAATGTCCACCTTTGTCATATCTTATTTGTCTCTGTTGTACGTTGTACGTGTGAATGACTTAGAAAAGGTTCTGTTGCTGTTTTGGTTTGAATTATTTAGTTAGATATTGTGTTTTAGAAGTCTATTTTAAGATCCGTTTCGCGACGGTTGTTGTAATATGAATTCCTGAAAAAAAAACCATTAAACCTCGCACTCACAGAAAAACACTACGTAAAGAAAATTATTATATTTGTTTAATTCCCTAGAAATATATATAATTATGAACTGAAACGTAATATTTTTTCGTACTAAAACTGAAATTAAATCCTGTTTTGTGTCATCTTTCTTCGTTTCAACGTGTATTTAACATCTTATGATGTATAATCTGACGTCTTTCAGACATAACATTAGTTACCGACTGCCTACCAGTCTAGCTTAGCAGGAAAATAGTGTCTGTGACCAAAACGTTCTTAGAAACGCGTTAAGTCGAGGCTAGCTTGCGAAGATTACTGGGTAGAGCATAAACACATCCATTTAAGTGTGTGGTAAGCAATACTTAGTGGGACACTCGCAAGGTGACGTTTTAGTGGTATTTGTAAGATTATTTTAAGTACCGACTGACGCGTTGTAAAGTGATTTCTGATTTATATTTTTTGTTATTTGGTTATTTTAAAAAGTAATCGTAAAGCGTGTTCTAGACAATAGTTGTTTTTAGGTGTCCATTTAATTGTGAAAATGTTTATTGTAAACTATAAACAATTTGTGCGATCGGCTTGACGGCATTTCATAATTTGCTGCTAAAGTATTAATGTATCTCTTTGCATAAGGTGTCGTGGCGTGGGTGACTATAGTTAATAGATTACAAGTTTTTCTTTTTTTTCTTCCTTGTTTCTTCAAAGACTGCTACATTTCAATGGCCGCTTAAATTGAAGGTCAACAGTTCTAATCTCTTATCTAAGTAATATTAAAATATAGCAAAATGAGTCTCGAATTGAAATTATTTGGCTAGGGAGATAGAACGCTTCTTGTAGATGCTACTTTTAGCATAGGCATAGCTGGTCAGTAGATAAACATTGCTTCTATAAACGAGTATATGAATACCAAATCTGATAGTGGGCAAGCAATGCTCATCTACTGACTAGATTTCCTAAACAGTGCATTAAGCAGCCATAAAGCTATTCTCCAATATCATCTATTCTCAGAAAACCTTAAATGCAGTCTACATTTACGTTGTGCATATACCACTGCGATGGCACGTTAGCAATCAGCGATTGAGGTTTCTCATTACGATGGAGCGAGGGATTGCTGTCACGACAGCATGGGCTCGTTGCACCGTGTGCAGTTAGCACAGGAGTGTCTGTTTTGTGTTGGTTTTAATTTTTGATTTCATCATCATTAACCCCTCACAGCCCACTGCCTGAGCTAAGGGTCTCTGCTGTTCTTGATCTGTAGTTTTCCCTAATTTATAGATTCGAGAGTTATTTTCACATTTCTAACATAAATATTTAAAATTATTTGTAAAAATATTATCATCAAACGTCCTGTGGTGCGGAGTAAGCGTGATAATATTTTGAAAAATATTTTTTTGTCCGTAATGTTCAAGGGTTAGTTGCTGTTATGGAAAATAAGTATTTCAAATGTGCCTGTTTTGCAGTTATACTTAAGTACTTTGCAATGAATGCGCTGTCAATTTGTAATTATTGTTTATTCTATATCTACCTTCTCATTGGTATCATTTGTGTTAAAGCTTTCTATTCAGTAACAGAGAGAGCTTTATTATGGCTGGAATACATACTGTTTAGTTAAGTTGGTCAGTAGATGTACATTGCTTCTACAAACGGTTATATGAGTACCAAAGTTTATAGTGGGCAAGTAATGTTCATCTACCAAGCAACTTAAATAGACATTGTGTAAGTAAAACATCCATTACCAAAGCACTGCTCCAGCCAAGAGTGTTAACACTAATAGCACTTAACTTAAATTTTTTAATCGCCTTTTGTGTCACTGAATTTTTATACTGTTAACTAAGGATTGCAATGCATGCCTGAGATTGTAAAGTAGCGTCACGTAACAACCATGTGTGTTACATATTTATTGGTAGGCTAAGGCGTAAAAGAACCCTCGTCTATTTTATTGATCACCAAAACCAATAAAAACGTTTCCCCATTCGATCTTTCTATAGGTATTTTGGTTCGTGGATATATCTGCAGCTTAAGAAATGTCGCTCGCTGTTACTCAACAACTGCAAGTAGATTACTGACTTATTAGCCAATGTTAGGTAATTAAACGGTTTGCTCTAAATACGGTGTACATATTAATATTACTACAAAGTTCGTACCTACTGTGCGGCATTTTATTAACCTTATGGTGTTGTGTATGTAAGCCAAAGCTTATTTTGACATCGGCAAAGAAGAATGCACGTCTTAATTGCAATAGTTTTAGTTGAGTTTATTTATTTAATCAGAATTTCAATTAATGGATAATACGTCTCTGAATACTGGTTACTTTACTTTCTGGTCTGTTATACTTTTATACATAGTTACGGAAATCGCAATGAATTTAATGAATGCAAAAAAATAAAAATGAAATCGGAGAAGAGCAAAATATAGACACAAAAACTAACCACACTTATTAACAGGAGACACCGACCATAATACAAGCATCGCTTCAGCCCCCCACATCGTTAGCGAATGTAAAGCTTCGTGAAAGTACCCGCAATTCTATTTATTCAGTCTGTCAACCCTATCCGTTATCCATCTCTCTCCCGCCTGCGTTTATTTGCGAGACGGATTGTCTCTTATCGTCGAGTTCCAGCCTCTGAACAAAGGTGGGGATTATTTCCCCTCCAAAATGGAATTTTCATCGCGAATATTGGTCTTATGCGTAGAAATTTTCGTAAGGCCAAGAAATCTGTGTCATGGAGTGTTTCTAATATCATTCATTAACCCCCGACGAAAAACAGAGGGGTTTTGAAAGTTTGACCTGTGTTTCTGTGTATCTGTATGTCTGTCTGTCCGCTCGTAGCTCGCAAAACGGCTGAACCGAGTTTGATTTAGTTTTTTGTTTGATGAAAGATGACTTGACCGAGAGTGTTCTTAGCTATGAGATGCGCTGGTATTTTTTGTATGGGAATGTTAAAATTTTTTAAATTATTTTAATCTAGTATTGCTTAGCATGGTTTTATAAGCTGTGTTGGTATTAGTACTTTCAGTAAATTTTCTAAAACATTACAAGAAATAAAAAAAAACAATAATATTTACCTAATCAATGTAAAAAAAAACTGAAATTTTCCGCTTTTTTATTTTATTTCAACAAGTAACAACACTCTTCACTAGTTGTAATGCAACAGTGCAATTTCTCACACTGGTTTGTATAAATTTCCCAACGTCATCTGCTGTTAGATTGCAGTCCTCAAGCACCATCACCTCGCCTAGCAGTTGATCTTCCCATTTCACAATAAATGGCATAAATAATTTATCTTTCGGCATCCACGAAAACCGTAGACATTTGGTTTCCGTTACCAATAACAGAGGATGAAAAAAATACTTCCCGCTTGTCCTCGTCTCCTGTTTAACATTCTATAAATTAAATTCCTCCGTCGCCGACTGTTTTCCTTTCCCGGTCAGATGTTGTTGTATAAATCACATTACAACGTTCTACTCTAATACGGAAGGAATTGTTTTCGTTACCAGTGCTGCCATCCTTCTGGTGGTTTCCTGTGCCAAGGTTGGTAGAATTGCTTTTGTTGATTTAGTACGAATGGCGTCAGTGTTTTCTTTTCGCTGTCCAATGTTGTTTTTGTTTAATCTTATCAAGTTGGCAGGCTGTTTTGTCATAAATGCGTATGTTAACGTGTAATTATACTTAAAAGCGTTATAGACATTATCATCATCAATCCGTAACTGCCTACTGCTGATCTAAGAGTCTTTAGTCACACATAAAGAAGTAAAAGAAGAAGTAAATTATAAACATGTTTAATAAACAAACCATTATTAATAAATCATTATTTCAATTAGCGCTTTTCTGCAACACCCGGTTCAAGATGTATCAGCGAATTACTACTTAAAGCTTGTTTGGTCCTTCGGGCCGGATGAAATATACTAGCGCGCCTCGACCGTAAACTCGACGTATTTATGTTCTCGAAAACCTTGGGGGGTAAGTTTGAGTCTCTATTTACAGCTTATGACCTACTGTGCAGTCTACAGTTCGATTCACGGTAGTTGGTTACGTGGAACTTTAAAGGTTTTTCAAGTTTGTTTAAATATATATAAGTAATGTTTAGTGCCTACTGTACTGTTATTCTATATTCTAAAAGTAAAACATGTCGTAGCCAATTAAAGATCAGATCTTTAGCAGTTTCATATTGGATATTTTAGAGCAGTTAAACCATAAATAAACCTAACTTCACCTAGAAAGTCATTTTACTGAACCAACACAGACTTTGTTACTGCAAAAGGTCAGTAGATACGACCCACAACCATATAAAGGCCATAAACATAGAGTTTTACTGCTACTAAAGTGCCATTTTATAACTTAACACTAATAGAATTTGCGCTGCAGCGTTTTAACGACATCTCTTTCCGACTCTTATTAAATACGGATAGATAAAAATACATGGTTTATTTACGACTAGAGAAGTGTTAAAAAAACTAGGAAACATACACAGTACGAACGAAACTGCAGATGGTTTAGACATAAATCATCTTTAGGTAGGTATATTGAAGTATACTGAGACTTTTGTATTTGAATAAGCCTTTTTTGTATATAAAATAAAACCATTAGATTCAACACTAGAACAAAACAACGATCATTATTAAACTCGTAAACTAAACTAAAAACTCATACAAAATGGCTACTTTTACTGCTGGGAAATAGCAGATACTTGCAGATAAAGTGTGGAAAGACCAATGGCTCAACTATATGCTATTACAGGTGATGATGATGAAGGAACAATTTTAAATGATACAACAAGTCCTAAAGCGTCTCAAGTTGACAATTTCGTAAAGGTAATCTATTGTACGCTATGATCTCATCCAATTAGAGCCCGCATAATTGTAAATGTACAATTGCTGTAGATCCTTAACAGTTCATAAAATACCATATGGTTAATTACGACCTTTAAAATTGGACCATAAAGTTTGAAAAATGGTTAACGTGTAGAAATGTAGTTAGTATTCTAAATCAAAAATTCAATAAGTTCTCCCACTACACTCTAAAAAATTAAATTATTGATGATGATGATGATGAAGAAATAATTAGTTTGCTCTGTTAGTTATATCTGATACGCGTATTTCCCTTCGCATTGGAATACGGAAGTAAAGTATAGCCTGTGTTACTCCTTGATAATGTAGTAAATTTTTAAAATAGCTTCAGTCGTTTTTAAAATTATTCCTCACAAACATACAAAATACAAATCTTTCCTCTTTATAATATTAGTGTTTCTGAATGTTTAGATGTAAGTTTTAGTGCACAAATTGAAAGACAAAGTTAGCATAAATGTCTTAAGTTTCAGACACCAAGGCAAGAGGTCAATCAATGACTGTCTGACTGACAGACAACGAACAGGCTAAACCGGTGAAATAAAATAGGTTATTTACGAGTGGCGAGGAAGGTAGATTTAAAGGCATGAAATTATACACAGGAGTTCCTTATATAACAACAGCTAAAAATTATTATATCTGGGGCTAAATAGGAAATGAAAGTTTGTATTAAAGTTGGTGTTTTTTTCCGAATTCTATTGAGCACACTAATCACTACATAGTATAAAATAAAGTCGCTTTCTCTGTCCCTATATCCCTATTGTCCCTATGTCCCTTTGTATGCTTAAATCTTTAAAACTACTCAACGGATTTTGATGCCGTTTTTTTAATAGATCGACTGATTCAAGAGGAAGGTTTTAGTATAAGCATTGCACCCGTGCGAAGTCGGGGCGGGTCGCTAGTATCAAGATAAAATCTTTTTACCGATATAATAATAGAACTCTTGACCTTTGCAGTTGTTTAATAAGAGCCGTGTCTAATGCATCAAGAATCATATAATGATCCATGGAACATTTTAGAATTCGTTGAATCGTGAACAGATAAGTTTTATTTTGAGAAGATACTAAAAACTATTTAAAGAAAAATGTTTATGAGAATTTGCATGTTTTTATTCTATATGTCTGTTTCTTCCAACATTTTTCTACTTTCTTTCCAGTTTTATAATTTACAAACTGTCAATCGGATGCTGAGTACCAGTGCTAGTAAACAATTTGATCCATAATTCCAAGTGATGCACTTATCGAGCTTGAGAATAGCGCGGGCCGGACGCATAAATCCAAATTTAGCAAGTTGACCACTGCGTCCGGTCCAATGCTGCCAAAATTGACTTGTTACAGTCATGTGACTGTATTTGTTATGTGACTTTATTAACGATGTGACGGTTGTCGGTTTAAGTTTTTTATTTGTCAAGTTGTTCGACTGATGGTAAATGTGACCACCTTACGTGAGGGTAAAGTGGACAAGGTTCGAATAGTATTGGTGTAACCTATATTTGTCTTTATGAGGCACACATACACTCTTAAGCTTAATGTTATACAGCGTTACTGTGTCAAGTGTGTGATTTTAGAAACAAACAGGTCTATGGAGATGAACTTTCATTATAATCACTATTTATGACTTTTTTTTATTCCTAGGTTTATTATAGTAGGTATATTTAGGATAAAAAAATAAATACACTTTTTAGTGTGATATCAGAATTACAAAATCATAAAAATGTCATTATTGTATTGTAAATCTTTTGTAAAAAAATAAAAAAATGAAGTTTGTTATTTATCATTATTATAACAACTCGAATTGATACTCTTTAGGACATCGCTGTTATAAAAATTAGTAAAACCCGCATTTAGATAACACAGATAACATTGGGTTTCCCAACAAAGTTACTAAAACAGCGTTAAGTTCGTTAAACGATAATTTCAACAAATACATTTAAAGTAGCATATTGCGAATAGAGACGTAGATTTCAAAAGCAGAATTATTTCTCTTAACAGAAATAAGCGTTTACACTGTCTAATAAGGACTGGATCATCTTATTAAATTTCGACTGAAGCAAATCTTTAATTAAATAAAATTTAATTTAATTTTTATTTATATTATTGTGTAATGTCAGCAAAGTGCTTTGTGCTGTAGTCAGATAGGTCCCTTCTTGTGATGATTTAATAAGTACATACTTCAAAAAAAGTTTTAATGCGAATATTTTTTAATGAGATTCCTAGTACAAATACTGATGCTTCATTTAACTCATTCACAAAGTTTGAACAAGCCAATTCAATGTCAAACTTTTTAGATATTTAAATGTCTTAACCGTCCCAAGTCCATTAAAAACGTTTAATTATATTCAAACTCGTACAATTTACCAAACTTGCTTTAGTAAATAAGTTGTGGAACGTTACATGAAAGCTGAGTGCCTTATTATAAATTTAAGGAGAATTACATAGACAACCATCTGCTTCACAGGTCAGGCATAAATTAAAAAGACAAAGTTAAGGGTATAAATTAGACATCCAAGGAATCTAGGTCGATTAGGTTTGTCCTTTAAATATACCGAAGTCGCGATACATTTTGAGACCTAAGACAGGCTTACATAAAACCTAGGCATTAAGCCACGTCTGTTAGTCTAACTGTTCCTCGAGACAAAGACGAGAGAAGTAAGCTATGTCTTGGAAGGGTCGGCCTTAACATAGATTACCATTATTGACATTCCTAACGGTCTATTCCAACTCCTACGTAATAAGCCATTCAGAGTTAGAATAATATTGAAGCTGTTGCTTGGTAACAGGTACATTTTCACGAGGAATATGATTTTGGAATTATTTGAAGACATCTCAATTTAATTTATGAGAGCTGTACATTCAATTGACATGCCACATTTGCTTACAAAACTGCCTCGTAAAGTATTTTGAGGTCAATAAAGACATCATGATTGTACACCACCTGCTAGATTTCGTCTAGAGTAATATACTTTTTTTAAACTAAATTTTTGTCTTTCTCCACGTAGGGGTTTTGTTCTACTAGTACTCCATTAAGAAGCGTTGTCGATGGTTACCTCTCTATATATCGTATGTTCAGTACCTTTAGTACAGACTATCTAGTTATGAATGATCGCAGAATGATTCTACAAGTCCTACAACATCTATTATTTATTTTATACGTTTACTGGGCTGAGTTATGACGACTCTGATTCCACTTCGAGGAGCTGTGACGCCTCGTTAGTAGTTACATGCCTACTTACAATTCATCACGTTATCATTATTACACTCAGACGGAGCTCTCTTGGAAATATATGCTCATTTCCTGGAGCCATTGTGCTATATCAAAATTTCTCCTTTTGCTTCGCTGTCATATTATTATGCTTACAAAGATATGTTCGCTTACGTTATTTCAGAAACTTGCTCAAAGCTTTTTCGAGGCTTAAATGTGAACAACGATTTGGTATTAGTTTAATCAATTTGATTTGATTTCATTTGGATTCGTTTGAAGATTGATTATGGTTTTTTAGATTTGTGTGTGTGAAAGGAAGTAAATGACATGGAGAAAAATCACGATATAGTTACCAAACCCCAAAAACATCTCAATATTATTAACGAAATTCTAGTGCAATCCTTTCTTCTGAAAATTATAGCAGCGATTATTGCAGTAACAGGTACAAATTTCTAGTTAAGTGTTCACAATAGATTTTGTAAATATATTTCACTTGCCAACGAATAAGAAGAAATGTTGTGGTAATTCCTGGAATGTCTTAGTCATCTTGTCTATTTTAGTTAATGGTGAACTGGAAATCGAAAGTAAACTATTTTTGCAGCGGCGTGGGCGCCCAAGGTCGCAGCTGTTTGCAGAAATCGCGCTATGCAAAACATTATGGTTCACCATCGTTTTGTTAACATATTTTTTGCGAATTTTGTTTTGATGCACTCAAAATTAGTTTTTTCAAAATCGATGTTCGGCAATAAAAAACATATTAGGTAGGTAATCATAGCTACTTTTATAATTCTTAATCTTTCTAGTCTTCACCTTTTCTATGTCTATATCCATCCAGCAGTGGACGTCTTTCGGCTGATATGATAAACCATTTCTAATTCTTTGATTTGTGATCAGCTTGAGTCTTAGGCGTCTGCTGCGGATTTCACAATATCGTCGAGCTATCATACCACTGCACTGGTCTATCCAACCGAATATAATTTCTACTTAATATAAAATTATGGCAAATAGAAAAAAAACACAAAGACACAATCATGCTCTAAGCTATTCTTGTGACAGGTTAGTAATTTACTATTGCTTATAAAATAAGTGCCACTTTACGTAATTCTTAGTTTACTAATAGGAATAGGAAGCCTACAAACTGACAATGGAACATGTCATTGAGGTTATAAGACAGCTGATTGGTTACGTCGAGGACACCCCTCGAGCGTGAAAGAGAAAAAGCATGCTTCACTAGCTCAATCTCAATTTTATTAGTATAACACAATAGATCACAGTATGATTTAAAGTTGTCAGCGGAAACATATCGGTTAATGAAACAAAATGTTAAAGATCAAAAGTTACTTTGTAAATTGTAGAGTTAAATATAATATTTATAAATTTTTAAAGATTCATAACTTCTGTAATCTCAATTATCATATTACTTAGTATAAAACAAAGTAGCTAATTGCCTGTGTCTTTTTCTTAGCTTCTTCTTCTACTACATCCGTACGTCGTCTAAACCACGCAACAGATTTTAATACGGTTTTCACTAATAGAAAATTACACATGTTCTTAATATTATAATAATATGAAGAATATGTGTAATCATATCCCTTAATATATATGTTTTCTTATAAATCTGTACCTTAAAAAATAGATTTAAAAATATTAGTTATCTCGTCCACTTCCGCGATAACCGAAAAAATAAGGACAGTCACGATTGGTTGGTTTCATTCGATGCCGTGATGAGGAAGCTGCCAGGTTGGTCGATTGGCGAATCTAGAATTCTAATTTTGTTGTTACCGTTAGCGCATGCGATGCTAAGACAGTTTACGTAAATTTGCAAGTGCGGAAATTGATAATTAGTGTTTTTTTTTATTTATCTAGGTTTCTAACATTTTTTTTTCGACTAAGATAAGACGAGGAGTAGTCTACAAAGTGCCTATATCGTTATCGGTGGTGGCAAAAAAACACGTAACAAACGCATGTTACGTGTTTTTTTGTAATTCTCTGATATCGTGTATCAAATTGAGTCTCCGTGTAAACTCGCATTTATTATACGAGTTCGTAAATGTAGAATCTACAGTGTAGTCTAAATAAAAGAAGACTACAAAACGACAAAGTAGCAAACGAATTGGTCACCGTACGTTATATAGTACTGAAGGCAGACAGCGGTTGCAGCAAATAAACAAGCAAAACGATTCCGAGAAGTTTTTGTTGGTTTTTGTTCCGTAACGTCACTGCAGGAGACCTGCAGGTAATGTATCGCAATGATATTGCACTTTACAGTTCGATTCCACGGTTTTCGTGTCACTTTTTGATATTTGGTTAGTGACATACGAGTAACATTTGAGATCTGAAGGAACTTGAAGGAAGTACTGATGTCTGTAAATTTTCGAAGTATACTGTACTTAAATCTTAAAAGACCTACGATGATATTGAGAAAATATGCGTAGAGATAGCATAATAAGCAGTGATAGCCCAGTGGTCAAAGAGCCCGTTTATAATTCGTGAGGCGCGACTTCCCCACTGCTCAACCAGATTGCTCAACTAGTTGAGCAGTAGGACATAGTTTGTATTTCCGAACAATTTATGCTCTATAGCTCAACTATTTTTTGCTCAACTTAGTTGATCAGTAGGTCATCCTGTTATAAAATCGAACAAATAACCTACTGACTGCTCAACTGCTCTTGAGGCACTGTGAATCAACATTAATTTAGGCTTAAGGCTGATTCAACATTAATTTAGGATTAAGAAATATAATTTGTTTTTACTTTTTAAAATATCATAGTAGTGAGCAGCGACGTATTAATAATACGTCACTGGTAGTGGGTGAGGTATTAGTAATACGTCACTTAAACCTTCTCGTCTAAGTTAGTTAGCACCTGTCTTGTAAGAATAAATAGTTTTATTTTTATATGTTTTAGTAGTGGGTGAAGTATAGGTATTAATTATGAGATTTTGAGTTTTTATTTCTAGTCGATAAACATAGTTGTGCAGTTTAAGTTGATCAGCGGGTATTACCGACTGCTCAACTATTCATAGTTGAGCAATTACCAGTTGAGCCATCGGTATTACCCACTGCTCAACTTGAGTGTAGAGTGAGAAAACGCAGGTCCTAGAATTAATTCTGAGGCATGTATAACACAGACTTGGTACGGTGGGCGATGGGCTCACCACCTATTACGTTTAGGGGTCCAATGAATATACTGGTGAAACGTGGGTATTTCCAGAAATTGAATACTTCTGCCTCCTATTTTTTTATTTATAATGCGTTGAGAATCTGTAGGACGTAAACATACTATCTGGAATTACTAAGAAACTGCAGAATAAGTCGTCGTACCTTGGTTTCATAGAGACAAAACGGTTATAAAAAATGTTACATATGTCTTCAGTTATTATTAAAACGGGTAAATAGTACCCGATTGCTACTTCAAGTGCCACTAGCTATAAGAAGATATCAAAATTCCACTCAGACCTCTCTTATTTTCCCATTTCTTTCAGTTTATGGGTAAAAGTTGATCCGACGATAACACTTACGAGCGAAATAATGGCATCTATTACATACACCTAAATGGAAGACCATCTCAGTTTTCCATAAATAAACAACCCACATTGCAAACCAGTGGCGAGGGTTGCAATAATTCAAGTACAGCACATTTCCACAGTAATAGCTTTCCAACACATCTTGTAACAAATCTCGCCCATTTGTACTTGTGACTTGAGCTCCAGATAAAAACGTTGAGAAATAGCCTCATCGAGAAACTGTTTGTTTCGGTTCGTTGTCTGTGCTTGAGGTTGATAAAATTTGCTAATAAACTAATGGAACAGTGAAAAATATAGATTTGTACTTTGTATTGTTTAGGACAATGTTTTACTAGTTTTGTTTTTTAGTTTCATCCATCCTATGCTTGTTTAACAACAATTGAAGTGATAAAATCGTCTATTGTACTTAAATTTGCTATTTATGTCTTGATTTTGATCTGTATTGTTGGTTGCCATTTACATATCCCATTTCTTGTAGATAAGAATTTGATTTCACCAAAACCAATAGAGATTACATCTGTATATTAGTGTACGTTAGTACCACTAATGAATCAATTTGTAAGGTAACAAGCAATACCTTGGGTCGATCTGCATTTCAAATTAGGGTGATGTCTTCCAGATTAATTGCCTATCTGCGTAATTTATTGGGTCCTAAATAAATTAAACTCTCGTATGGTGATTGCTTGTCTTTGAAAGTAGGCAAAGCTGGGGCTTAGATGATTGAATTTGTATTATGCAAAGTTTTTATGTGATGAACGTTTGGCATTATGCATGCGCTGATTTCCAATTATATTCCAATTATCTTTAATATTTGTAACCGGCTAGCGATCGAACGTCGTAGACACACAGTCAAAGTATCCAGATGCACCCCTGTACTTTTCTCGAATGAATCTATTATCTCTATTTAGAAACATTTACATAGTTACTGTACAGTAGAACCTCGAATAGATTCTTAAGGTTTTCAGGACACAAAAGATTAATATAAAAGCAATACGGTTCGTTTTATTTATTAGTGCTATTATCTGAACAGTGTTGTGTGACAATGGGCAATCGGACGTGCGTTGCTGTGGCGTGCCGCTCTGTTTCACAACAGTGCCGTAGTGCACGGATATCGGAGATCAGAAAGGGTTATTCTGTTGTTTTATTACTGCATCAGTCCCCAATCCTCGAAAATACGTACTGTAGTGTTTATGTTCATAAACAGTGGAAATTATAACAGTCCCTGCAGACAGATCTCTTCCACAGAGAGGAGATTGCTAAAATCACCACGATTCGTAGTTCGTAGATGATCGCAATATAAAACGGTAAGCTCTGGATAATGAAAATCCTCAATGGCTATTGTAAACCCCTTGAGTTTGGGCTCATATGATTTGTTTCGACGAGTGTCATATACAAAGCGTCTTTTAAAATTTTTTATACTATAATGATTTTAAATTTTGCGTTAAATATGGAAGAATCAAACATTTATATATATACAATAGGAGTATCTATTGTTATATGTTTTTGGTAAACGGTACAAAATCTGGTGATTCGAGGACCATTTTGAATATTTTATTTATTTATTTATTTGGTACACCAACGTTTGTTACATTAATACTTATTCATGTTATACACGTTATACACGTTTTATAAATGCAACAACCAGTTAAAGGTGCACACCACATGCATATAATATACGGTACCTAAGTAAAAGTATCAATAAGGAGAGAAAAAAAATAATCAAAAACCTAAGGCCTAAAGGTCAACAACAAACAAGGCCTTAAAACTTGTCGTATAATACTTTCTGAAGCCTGGCAATAGAATCCACGTGAATATCAACCAGATAGTTGTGGTTGTTAAGCAATTTACATAGTCTAGCTAAAGGGGAGTTTGCTCCCAAAACTGATCTTCGGAAAGGCGGACAAAGTGGAGTGATAGGTTGTCGAGGATATCGTGAGGGGACTCGCATTTTAAAACTTTGGAGTAGTTAGTTTTTGGATTGAAACACTAATCAATCATGCGGTTACAAAAATCGATATTGATTTCAGAAGTTTATTTTGCCATCGAACCAGTAGCCAAGTCGAATGGTGCTACATAATCGCAACCGTTATGAATGGGCGTGGATAAGCATACTGCCTTTTGGACATAAGCCAAACGTGTTACTACAGCCCGTACAACGGAATACGACGCTTTTACTATCTATAATCGTCGTGTAGTCGCACAAAAGTTACGCGAATGCGGGGTTGGTCTACAGTAACTGGAACTTATCATTGTTGGTCAACTTGCACCAACATTTTCCATGTTGCCTTTTCTTCCTTTGGAAGCTTTTCAGGAATTCGTCAATATTTGGTTCTGCGATGAACCAGCCTACCTATTCAAGTTCTTTCGATACGACAACTCCATACGATGCATATACTTAGTGCCATTTAACTTTTTTTGTATCTACGCTAATTTAATTATAAAGAGGAAATATTTGATTTTTGCTTTGTTTCTATTGAATAGGCTCAAAAACTACTTGGGACGATTTTAAAAATGGAAAGCTTACTTTTCTGGGAGTAACATGGGCTATTTTCCCATGAGAAAGGGTCTATCGTGGCTGAAATTGCGCGGAACAGCTAGTGTTTAATCAACCAATTCAAGTACATAAGTAGTTGTCGAGGGGGGGGGGGAGTAACCAGACGATATTTCGGCTGTTACTTCAGATCAATAGGTGTCATAAAGTGATGCTCGCCATAGTAGCCTACCTGTTTATATTTGGATTACAACAGATTTTGTGTACGTTTCGACGATGTTTGTGTACACCGTCCAAAAAAAAATCTCACGCCTTATAACCCCGAAGGGGTAGGTCCAAAAAGAACCTACCCATAAAAGTGATTATCTTTTTTTTATATTTGTCTCACTGCTGAGCCCCTTGCTCATAGTGTGAAGTGGAGGGAGGAAGAAGAGGCCTTAATCTTAAGTAAAATTTAATTAAATTGAAAACCAAATTGTACTTGATCAGTGTTTTTTTCCAAGGGATTTAAATTATCCTTAATTTTGGTATAATATTCAAAAAAGAACACTCTTTGGATTGGACTCTTTCGGAACATATAAGTGCTTATTGTTATAAACTGTTACATAGAGAGTTAGGGAAGTTTTTAAATTTAGAAAAAGAAGTTCCACAGATTTTGCAATCCATTTTGTAGCAGCCCGGTCCGGATAAATGGGCGTGGTCCTTTACAAGGGCGCTAATATCAAATTGGCGTAGAGCCAAGTCAGTGTCAGAGAGGCAGGTTTAATTTCCGACTGCAAATCGAAAGCAATTCGGAAAAAGATTTAGCAGTCGGCATTTTTACCGACCTTATGTTTGTATAGGAAGTTATCGAAAATTGCATTGAATTCTTGATGACTCTATTTTTTGATAGCGGACACGTATTCTAAACATCTAGCCCGTCAAGCATTAGGATCTTCAAAAACTGTTACTTGCTTGAAATCCAAATATTATAAAGTTCGCTAGTAACTAATAATATAAAAATTAAATCAATGCCATCCATCTATTGTAGAGGTAATCGTCGCTTAATTTCAATAACAGTGACAGCTAAGCATCACTATAGTCAAGCCAAAGTCATTCATGCGCTATCATGATAAGTTCTAATATACTTGAGCTAGCTTAGAGCCAAGGTAAGCGGAAATTACTCCTGTGTACGTAAGTTTGGTACATTATGATATAATGTTATAGTATTACAAGTACATATTTGGCTCGTAGCCAACCTCTTCGCGGTTTCGCTCTAGGGTTATTAGTCAAGCACTTAGTTTCATCATGGTTGAATTTATTGACTATTTCAGTTTTCTTTTCTCGCTTATATCCGTTTTATGCCCTCATTTGCGACAGTCTCAAAATGATTTATGGTCATAACGATGTTTTGGTTAGTATGTTAGCCCTATACATCAATAGCGCAGCAGTGGCTTAGATATGGTTCATGAAATCTTACTACGATTAGGAGCAAGTTGTAAAGTTCTTTTAAAATCGACGTTTTGAAATCTCTATAAATATTTCAGTTTATTTTAGCTTTCAATGGATTCATGTACAAGTGATCGATGTTTTGATTCCGAACGCATCTTTATTAAAACCTCATTCCGCGTTGTAGAATTTTGCAATGATCATTGAAGGTATGAGAGGCGCGAGATTGTATTGCTACGTAGTCGTGACTGACATTGCCTACTTTGTGTTCAGTTTTAATACTACATGTAATCATGGTTTATCTATCATGCCTCTTTGTTTTGCTGCACGCTTGTTTCACGGTGCGTTGATTACCGTCATTCGTCATCGCCTGATGTTGCACACAATGTAAAATACAACGATGTAAAATAGCGAAGTGGTTAATTTGAGTTCTTTTGTGCAAAATATTGTAACGTGTTTAGTGGCCTAATAATAGTGGGTTAAGTTTAGTAAATTAATGTAATTCTACAATTATTTGTGTCTACTCTAGGTGCCAGACATCGTGCGTTCGATAAGTACAAATTCACTACAAAAAAAACTACATAAAATTTATAAATTTTACAATCAGTCGATATAATATAGTATCCTTAAATAAATATTATAAATGCTTAAGTGACTTTATTTGATTGTTATGATTTTACGCCTAAATCATGAAACCGATTTTAAAATCACTATAGTTATAATTATGATGTTAATTTAAATAGAATATTCATTATTAGGAGTACTCACTAGCAATCTTACACGTGTTATTTGTATTAATATAAATTCGATTAATAAAAGTAGTTCTATTAATAAATCGTTGTAGCAGACATTATACATACATGCACGTGGCTTATGTGACTTACCGGCTTAATTACATGCAAACACTTTACGTACATCCGATGCAGGTGTGCTCTGCGCCTTATACGGCATGAGCTTTAATGTCGATGTTGTTTTTGCTGAGTTGTGTACTATCTTTAAGGTATAAGTAAAACACCAATGAACAGGCGTACTGTGCGGTTATGCCTGTCTTTAAAAAAATGTATGCAGCACCCACTTTATTTAAAAAAAAAACTATATAGTACACCCCGTAGTAGGCACCTATCTTTAATCTGACGACAGCTTAGAGCTGTGACGCGGAAGGTGGTATGGGACTGAATACTCGACCGCATGGCGCCGACTAGTTTTTTATATTAAAGATGATTAGGTATAGCATTTTACTCTTTAGTAACTCTGTGAATATTACCTTTACCTTATTCGCGAACATACGTTAAAAACACATACCTTTAGTATAAGTACAAACAAATTAAGAACGTCCACCATTTTTAAAGTAGGCCAAAAAGCACGCTGTCATACTGGGATGGATGACTCAGCATTTAGCAAAAAATTAATGTTACTGGCAGGCTGTTCTCCGCAAGCTGTTCTACCTATTCTTGGAGTAATCTGTCTGTCCCGTATGCTCCGGTCATTATTAAATTACCACTAAACTAATTGATCAGACTTGCAGATCAGTTTGACTGCCTTCAGTCTAGACTAGATAAACGCGATTTACTGGATAGAATAAGTTCAACCTTTGGAAATTAAAGATATACTGTCCATTATCTATTTTCGATTGAAATTACCAATGAAAATTTACCGATTGGTTATCTGATGGTGTAAGATAACAATACATGAACTAATATCTTACACAAATTTCACCTACAGTTAACTTTATAAAAAGAAACAGATGAGTATGCATGAGTTGTATGATAATGGATGTGAACTAAGCGCGAGAAACCTGCAAGCCTGCAAGGTTCGTAGCAAGTAGCTGTCTCTTTCATCTGCCTCCCTTGACATAAAAAGCGTGATATTTTGTGAAAAATATCTAATACTTAATTTGAAATAGATATTTAATAAATGGCTGTCAAATAACAGCCGAGATTAAAACACCTTTACATTTTTCAACCACAAATAATCATCTCATTTGTGTTCGTAAAATATAAAGGTGTTTTCAGTAAAATTATTTTATACTTTTTATTTGCTGAGTACTTTATTAAGTTGCCTTGAGTCATTAAAAATAACTTAAATGCCAAGACTGCGTAAAGATTTTAAAAAGGTTTTATTTTGAAATTCTATTCAGTCTCGCCACGCACTTTCATTGGAGGTTTCTACGAATGATTTCGTCGTCAGTTGTAATAAAGCTAGACTACCCTTTGTGTCCTTTTCAATTCCAACCTTTTCACCCCTTGTTTACCCGACTGCGCTGTAATGTTTTCCGGGCTTATATAAGTCTGTTCTTTTGGCGCAAGCTGTATTTACTCTAAAACGATTGAGGCATTTTGAATTGAGGTGTCGCATTTTAAAATCTTTGATGTGGCTTTTACACCCAATCGTGTTTCTAGGTTTTCTAATTAATGTATTTGCCAATATTTTATTTACGTTGAATTTTTCTGCAGTTTTATAGACGCCATTTTTACAGGTATTGTAATTTTTCTAACTAAATAAATAATGAGTTGAAGTTGATTTACAAAGTATCCATAATGTCGAAATGAAATCAGGATAATACTGATTAATTTTCCCACTTGAAATTTTCCATTGCATTGGTCCCTTAAAAAAACTTCTGCCACAAATCTAGTAGAGAAATACCTACAGCTGCCTCTGAAAACTTACCTTTATCGGACTGTTTCTGTCATCACCCAAACTCACTATCTCAGATCTCTGCCAAAACTCAACTTCGCAGCGTTATCTATCGGAACTGTCCTCCGTATCCGGTGACACTATCGCCACGTCTAAACACCCCTTGTATGGACCTTGAAAATGATATACGGCACACAATAGAGTCCCTCCGCCTCGCCAGTGGCTCGTTTGGGCGGGACCATTTGGAGAGCATCTAGGCTAATGACGCGACCAGTTTAAACTTGTGTGATTGTACTAAAATAATAACTCATCAGTTAAACGAAACCGAAAAATGAAAAACGAAATGAGATACATGAGCATATGCTCACTCTTTTTTCCCGACGTGGTGAGCATAGACAATAGACAGCCACCTGCTACTTTTCCGGCACACCTCTCGCACTGAATGGCTTCATACGTGGTCCTAAACGATATGTGAAGATATCATCAACATTGGCTTTTAGGCTACCTTCGTCAATAGACAGGAACTCTCCCAATACACGCGACAACTTCGGCTTACAGCTTTCCACCCAGTCTCCACCGCGGACATAAGTCCTCATTCGGACATCTAACATTTACATACTAGACTGAATAGTCAGTAGCATCTTCAGCAGATCTAAACAAACCACGGCTTTGACGTAAACCTGCGATATGAATACAAACGTCAGCATTGTGCTGTGGAGCAGAATGAGGGTCCCTTTCACGCACACTGCCGATATTCACTCTTTTTTAACCGACTTCAAAAAAAGGAGGAGGTTATCATCAATTCGACTGTATGTTTTTTTTTTAATTTTTTTTTTATGTTTGTTACCTCAGAACTTTGGACTGGGTGAACCGATTTGGATGATTCTTTTTTTATTTGAAGGCTGGTGGTTCCAGATTGGTCCCATTTTAATTTAGTCCAGTTCTGACAACGGCATCTATGAGAAAACCATATAAGTTGAAGATTGAAGTCGGTTTTTTTTACTCTTTAGAGTGGTTATATTTTGATGACGTCAGTGTTATGGCTTGGCCCTAAGATATGGGTTTTACTAAGCCGCCGAATTCATATGGCTTATCGATAGTAAAATTATTTTATAAAAATAGGCATATTTATTTGCAGGCATTCATGAAACTAAATGTCTTTATTGTGGACTCACAGGTTGCATATTACATGCAGGTCTTAAAAATAGCGGGGTGCTCTGAAGTCTATCATCAGGCTTACAATGTCTGTTTATACAATTAAAATCTATTTGAGTTCAGTAACAACATCTTAATTAATGATAGTTAAATTGAATTGTAATGTCAAATAATAATAATACTAAAGTAAAGTCATAAAAGTGATTAACGGATTTATGCGATGAGGTGTTGTATGTATAGCGTAGACTTTAAAATTCGTCTCGTCAATGTAGGTGAGGGCTTTAAAGTTGAAAGTTTCCTAACCAGTTGAGCGCCTACGTAAGCATAGTTACGAAAAAAAAGGACCGTCTAGCGCCCACGTAACTATAGTTACTTAGCTGACTTGTCCCCGAAAATCATTTTTTATAAATGGTAACTCTAAGGTAGCTTCTCACAACTGCTACTAGATGACTCTCTATTAAATTTTGTATCTTACTTAATGCCTTTGCTTACACAAAAGCATAGAGTTTTTAAAAAATCTTAAAATAAAAAAATGTGAAGTGCGGATTTTGTGACGTATTTTTTAGAGCTCTGTTCTTACCTCTTATTTTAATGTAACTATTCAATATTTATATTAGTGTTGTATATCAATGGAATCCTCAAGATTAGTACTTCCAATTATGTAAAACTATCATATCGATATCATATTGATGCGATGACAAATCGACATGAAAAAATATGGTCGTAGCTCGTCGGTTTTTCGCATTGATGTTACAGTCTCTTTTTTTGAGAACTTTTAATAATTAGTTGTAATTTAGATTTTATATAAATCGATTCTGCATATTATAAGCTATCCTGACGTAATTTTTATTTTTGTGTAGCTGTAGTAGTTTGGCTGCTATCATGTTTTTAGTAAGAAGGTAGCGGCCGCTCGGTGTGTTTTTCCGTGCATCGCGAACGCGGGCGCTCAAGGCATTTGTGGCTTAGCGAAGCGGACGCTCAACTGGCTAAGTAGTATCAAACTCGATTAAAATGTATCGCAAAATTTTCAAACCTTATATATTTTAAATGAATTGAGATTTTTTTTGTTCATAATATAATTTTAAGATTAATAAACTTCTATGATCAATTAAAATGTAATTAATTGTTATATATATATACCAATCAATATTCTAAGATTCAACAACAAGAATCTATTATGCGAAAGTCACGCTCATTCGCTATCGCTAGACAATCTTTAAATTTCTTATTTGTTCTTGTCTTGCTAATTTTATTCAGAAAAGTAGTACTGTATTTGTTTTGTTAAAATCTGCTCTACACTGTTTAATTTTAGACTTAGACTAATATTGTGTAGTCATATTTAACCGAAGCTTAAAACATATCTCCGGTCATTGCCCCTAGACTTCAGATGAGAGGACGTCCTCCAAACACCTTTAGGGTCATAGCTTTTAATAGAAATGTGGTTACGTGCCACTTCTTTTATATTATAATTCAATACTCTTACCAATTTCTTGGATATTCGTAGAGGCGGGTGTTGAACTGTGGAACCTGTAACGGTGAATACAACATTATTTATAGCTTTTTATATACCGACCTTTTAAAATTTCTAAAGAAAGTAAGTAAACCCGTAGGCCACAGATTCTGAGGCATCACTAACACCCCGCCCCGGCTCACCATTTGTCATGTTTAGGGGGCCAAAAAATATACCTCTAAAATTAAAAAGGAAATTATCAGTCGATTTAATAACATTAATACTGGGTAAAATATCTGTTTCTATACTTATAAAGTTAATTCGTCTTAAATCATAAGTCGTATCTTTGATAATGAGAACAACTCCGAAATAGGCAACTTTTGTATTGGACAGCTCACTTTTTACGCTTTTTTCAATATTAACAAGCTTCTATATTACACCATTTTGTAGTAATGCCGTAATAATTTATTTGTTATTACAACAAGGATTGCATTAGAAAATATACGTTCTATTTCTCCAAACAAAACATCCTCGCTTGCAACAAATACCGCGAGTTTTTGCTATGCGTAGTTCCGTCCAAAGTTTGTAAACGTTCTTGAAATCCCGTGTATTCATAAATTGATATAGTTGTTGCCGTTTGAAACAATTGTAATATTTTCATCATGACTTCTAAACACCCACTGCTGACCTTTGGTCTTTCCTTGTATACGAGGAAGACCCTTATCAAAGTCGTCATTTCGGTTGTATTGTTGAAATAATTATGAGGCTTAGTAGCACGTTGATTTGAACACTTAATTAATTACCTACACAAAATAAACACTACACAACTACAGAATACGAAGACACAAACACAGTTTGCAAATTGGCACTTGACTCACGACAGTTGCGATCGCTACAGCTTTGAATAAAAATCGCACGAAGAAAACTCGACTTGTAGAAGGACAGATAATAACAATTATCTAGCTAGAGCTTCCAGAACGCTGCGCCTTTGTTGAGGTTGGCCATTACATTGGGGAAAAACACTAAAATACTTTTTGAGTTCAAACAATTGCTATGCGTTTAAATAGCACGTTCAGTAATTTTGTATGTTTAGTTTTGTGCTAAACAAAGGAATAAAAGATAGTTGTATGTTTCCTTGGTTTTTAGTTTAGTGATTTATTCTGTTCCTATTTCATTCCTATCATATATCCTTATAAAGCCTCCACACTATCGTTAGTTAGCCCGTTTAGTCATTACCGTATACGGCCGCTATCAGTGGCGATTTAACCAGATTGCCTCCGTGAAACTCCAGTGCGTCAATATTAGCACTAACACCATACTTAGCACAGTACGCAGTGACCATCGATACGAGTACCCATAGATACTCGTATGTATGTCTAAGTAATCACACGCATGACGTTTGGGAAAGGATTGCCATACTTTGGATTTCTCTAAAACGTCAGTCTAATGTAGACATATTAGAAAAACAACCATAACCTCAACCGGCTTCTTCTCTGTTATTATCGCCTTATATTCCATTTCTTAAACCATTGAAAGTATGTAGAAACATGTGAAAACTACCGAATGCCTCCGAATAGAGTCAGAGCGGCGCGGCGTCTTAAATAAAATTTGTCATTTTGTTTCATATTAGGTGAAACAAAAGTTCTCGTTGCCCGCTACCCAAGCTCTTTGGTCAAGGAAATGGTGTAAACTCATCTACTGGAGACAATAATTTCCTCGTGTCGATGGCAGTGATCGATTGTTTGCAGAGGTGTGTCATTCAACGCCCTGAGCGTGCAGCTTTCACTGAATTTCTCCTGCGTATCAAGTGATACGTTTCCGAGGCCTGGTTGTTGCTTAAACATTGATGTTGATGATTATGGCCGACGGACATGTGTACAGACGGAAAATAACTCTATCTGTCCGCAAAAGCGATCTTGCTGAAAGACACAGACATGGCTTATAATAATAATAATATAATCGCACGCCTTTTATCCACGAGGGGGTAGGCAGAGGTATTCTGGTGACCTGTAATACAGGTTTTACTACCTACCACAGGCACCAGCGATCCACAACCAATAGATTAAAACTATAGCTTATTTAATTTTCTTGTACATAATATTTTGGTTTGTGGTAAGAAATAAACGTTTTTGTTATTATTATTACTGGATATACCCACATTTCACGAGATATATTGGACCCCTAAAGGTGATAGGTGGTGAGCCCATCGCCGGACCGGGTCTGTTTACACATGTCTCAGAATTAATTCTAAGACCTGCGGGTTTCCTTACGATGTTTTCCTTCACCGTCGAGCTAGTGATAAATATGTACGTAAGTTTTTGAAAAACTCATTGGTACATGCCAGGATTCGAACCCGAGCCTCACTGATTTTCGGCCGGCTCTTTAACCGTCCGGGCTATCACTGCACTGTTGTCAAGATACAAGACATGGCTTGTATCTTGAGAAAGAGCATTAGATAGTTTTTCAGGTGGACATAAGGTTCCCACGGGTGGATGAGGACAATACATAATCCTATTGTCTAGCAAAAACGTTACCTGACCGAGGAATATCGTTATGTTATCTGTAATTTTAATGCATTTTACAATGCGGAATCAGTTTAAGACCAATTCACCATTACATCTCTGCATAACTGGCACAGTTGCATTGCCTGCACTTACCTAACTGGCCGGTTAGTTGATCGATATACATTTATCATACTGTCTGTCCAAGTAGCTTGTACTTGTAAATTTTATTTAGTCTTATTATTAATAAGATTTATTGCATTCTCATCGTTATTAAATTAATTAAAACTTATTCAAATTTAATTACACGATTTAAATGTCTGTGACCTAACTAGGCAGCGGTGAAACTAAATAAAATCGTTTAAATAGGATTATGTACGCAACTAAAATAAATCCCGAAACTCTAAAGTTATTTCAACAATTGTGTTCAAAGGCGAGTGTTCTGTATCTCGTCCACAAAGCGAATTCCTCGCATACACTCGTTAGCACAAAACAAGGAATTCGTACACGCCCTTTGACTAATGCTCTTATAGAAGTTACTGATATGATAACGAATCTGCTCATTAAGGAGTCAAAAGACAAAGAACTTTACAATATTACAACTGACTAATTTCCGTTAAGATAACATGATATGGCAACTTGCAGGCTTCCGTTTCTCGATTTTTAATAATCGATTATTTTTATTAAAACTTATAGATTTTTCAAAAATCGATTACTAATAAAAAGAGAAAAATCGATGTTTAATTAATCGTTTTTTTTCGATCAATTTTACATCCCTATGTTACACATGCCTCAGAATCAATTATGTAACTTGCAGGTTTCCTCAAGATGTTTTAGAGCTATTGCTAAATTTGTACTTAAGTTTTTGGTAGTGGTACACGCCCTCACCAGGTTCGAACCCGATCGCCCTCATGAGAGATGGACTCACTAACCCCAGACTTGTCACTGCTCTACAATGTTTGTAGGAATAACAGTCCTTAAGTACCTACTGTTAAGTAATACACCATAATACACCACTTGCAATGACTAATGGATATAGGTATTAAGTAATGCTCGGCATACTAAACTAATGGTTAACTTGAAAGCGGAATGAATGCTATTAGCGGTTTCCGGGAGAATTGAGATTAGTATTTTTCACTTGAAAGTATTTTAATATTATTATTATTGTCATTATAGAGTTTTGGAATGTACTGTACAATTTTTGTTTCTGCTCCCAATACGGCTATAATAACCACTCTAAAGAGTAAAAAAACGACTTCAATCTTCAACTATGGTTTTCTCATAGATACCGCTGTCAGAACTGGACGAAATTAAAATGGGACCAATCTGGAAGCACCAGCTTTCAAATAAAAAAAGAATCATCCAAATCGGTTCACCCAGTCGAAAGTTCTGAGGTAACAAACATAAAAAAAATATAATAAAAAAAACACAGACGAATTGATAACCTCCTTCTTTTTGAAGTCGTATAAAAATATAATATAGCTACTACTATAGCACGGTTTTTGTATAAATAAAACAGCATTCCAAATTATTAACATAACTTAGTTATGTACAATAGTAGATACTCTATTTTTGAATTTGTGACGGTATCTTTTATCATATCCTCGTTTGTTTAAAGCTATAAATTGAGGGTTTCACGTGCGCAAGAGTGCTGTTTTAATCATTTATTACATCTCACGCGAGTGTTTATAAAATGCGACTTCTGTTTGTCTTTGTAACATGTATACCTTTCATTTATACCTTGTCTGTTTTCTTAGTAATAAATTATAAAAAAATATAAAGTATAAGTCTTGTATGATGTAACAAATCGGATCCTATTATTGCCGCAAGTAAATATGATAAATAATAATGAATTCTCTTGACTCTTTAAAGAATTTATGAATGATCGATGACGTCTTATTGATAAAGTGTGTCCAAAACAGTAATATATTCGACGTATATAAGCGATACATTCCAAACACTTATCTCATTTAATTACATCAATTGCTGGTGACTTCATCGAAACATTGACCTTTTTGCGGATTAGTGCCTCGCCCCCATCTACGCACAACTACATCCATTGTGTCGTGAAATAAGCACGCATCATCGTTATCATCCGGCTATCACGGAGAACTCCGCACTGTTAGCGATAGGTTCGACTGTTCGTGGCGCGGCTTAGAGCGCTTCAGTCACACACGAGCCCTCGCCGAGAGCGGACGTGCGCGATTTTCTGTGCTCTTAGTACTCCAGTCGCTCCAGCCTTATCATATGACTCGCTCGAATCAGTCCCGAAACACTTTGTAACGTCTCCACCAGTCCGACCTTAATGGCAACAATCACGTGTGACATTCAAACGATAATGTAAGCTCCTGTGCGCCCAAAGTCAACATCGAAATTCTGAGTATAGTGTTGTGTTTGTAATGGTGTGCCGGGAATTGTGAGCTAAGGATTGCAGTGTTGGATCGACGATGGTCGTCTTTTAAGTAGAACTATTGTGCGTTCCGGTTTACCGGGAGTCCAGAGGATCCGGGATGTACGAGGTGGCGTGCGTCGCCGGAAACAAAGTAGACGCTGCCTACGCAGTCAAGAGCCTGTCGAACGTGATACCACCGAGCATGGGGCACGCGGTCTCCGTGCAGCGCCACCATGCGCACTCCCAATCCTACAAGCACAAGCCTGAGCCGCCGGTTAGCAAACCCGACGCTCTCAAATCCCACGTAATGAGACTCCTGAAGCGCTCCAAGAGCCACACTCCAGCTACCAGGGCGGCGGAGAACCAGCCCGATCCGAGGAACTTCGACCGCAGAACGGTGTTCACGAGGCCCGTGACCGATGAGCAGCGTCGGCGAAGGAACTCGGCGGAGAGGAGACGAAGTGCCGATAAGAGGGTGATGGTGACCATCGTGGACGGACTGCCTGTCGTGGTGACGGGGCAGAATCAGATGCCGCCGCCCCCGCAGCATCCGCCGCCTGTCACGCACCATCGGCACTCGCACAGAGATAAGGTAGGACTAGATATTATAACAAAAGGAATAAAAAAACGTCGAATTTTATTTTACTACGAAGTTTTAATTTAATTGGCCACAAGTGGATAACTATTAGGGCAATCTCGAAAAAATCACGTTCGGACAGGAAGCGAAATGAATTTTTGTTTCAGTTTTTTTAATGACTGGACTTTATCAGTAGTAGTGAGTTTATATTGAAACGTGATTTAGAGTATTTCGCTTAAAATAATAATAATTATATCGTTTATTGACAGGCAAAAACCGTCAGTTTAAAATATTAAACTACTAACTACTAATAAGAGAAAACTTCGGTCTAAAGGTATGGCTGTAACCTATTGTTAAATTACTATTAAAACGTTTTATATTACTATCTATGCTAAATAGCTGTAAAGTATGACAATACAGTTTACATTCGCACTTAAAATATATCAGACGTAGGTACTGGCAACAAAATACTTCCGATTGACGTTTCCTTGCGTCATCGCCACCATCACCGTGCCTTATCTTAATCACCTCTAACCCGTGTGCATGTGATGACAGGGTAATGATATGGCACGGTGCTACTAGTGTCTCGAATTGACAGCGTTATGAAGGTAAGTGATAATTTTGCACTTACTTTTAATCTCAATCAGATTTAGTCCCAAACTACGCAGAACGTATAGTTACTAAAAACGTTGATAAACATATTTAAAGGTATGTAAACCATGCACACGAATGTTGGTCCCGGACGGTAATCAAACCAGCGTCGCCTTGACAGGCAGGGTCAACTAAACTAACGTGCTCACTAATCGGTGAATATGTCGAAATGATACTGAGGACGATTGTTCGAAATTTGATTTCAGTTCCAGTATTAGCAAACCAACTCACGTCCTGACAATTTTGCTTCTAAGTTTTTAATGTTACGTTATTACTGGACCCGGCAAAGTGGGGGCGATTAAGGAAGAAAACGGGCCCTGAAACTAACGCTAGGATAAAGATAATTACGATAACAGTGAACATGTGCGGCAAAACTGCACATTTAAGACCAATATGCACATGTTAGGCCAAACAGGCATTGTACGTGAGAATACCGAGGAGTGTAGAGCTTAATGGTAGCCAGAGCGTCACAAAGTGCATTGGACTCTAATGTATGCATTAAATAGATTCCAATTTACATATTTTATACGAATGTAAATTTGGAGCAGTTGTACGAATAGTAGTATGTATAACTATGCAGCATAATCTACATACATACAGCACAAGCATTTAAGAACTGAATTTATGAAAGGTAAGGTCTACTCGTTGTGATTGATTGATTACCTCTTTCGAACACATGACAGAACAATTAAATTAAAAAAAATTAGCCTGTGGCACTCTTAAGATATAGAAGAATATAAATACACCTCTCTTTAAAATCCGTCAAACTGTTTAGGATACAGACTGCCCCGTACGAGCCTGAAAAACATTGTTTTCCTTCTAGTGCAATCGGTTAAAAACCAATTATTTTGGGTATCTTAATTATGGTAGTAAAATTCTAGTCAGACAAAATTCTTGCTACTCTAGATTTTAGTAACGATAGCGAAATTTTTTCTCCGCCTGCCGTTACCAGGCGCGGTAGCATGTGCGCATGTTAGCTGTCAATGACGTGGATTTATGATTTTCTTAAAAGCCTACTCCAATAGTTCTTCAACGTCACAATACAAGCCTTCCGAGATGAAAAGTCCTATTTGATCATCAGCCGACGCATGCCTTTTCTCCGTCAGATTTTGTCCAGTGTGGTAACATGAGTGCCGTGACAAAATTTTGTCGACGCTTGCCTCATGCATTTCTCTCGTCTTCAGGGAGAAGGAGCCAGACAAAACAGTAGACAACATTTTGTCGTGTCGCTCATGTTGGCTACACTTGGATTTAGAGGCTGCGCCGTAAAAAGGTCAAACAGATTACACTCCCATTAACATTTCAACAGTTCAAAACTAAATTTGGGTAGATTTTACCCAATAAAGTTCGCAAATTATGTACCGGAATAGGTAATGGAATCCCCTTTCCCTCAGAAGTTCGACAGGTCTGTACTTGGTCTGAATAGTGAAAGGGTTCTTCATTCATAATGGCTGAGAATCTCACAGTTTTCAAACATTACCAAAGTACTATCCAGAATGGAATAGATTACATTTTATCTAACAAAGGAATCTACACAAAATTCACAAACCAGAGGCAAACCTAACAAAAATTTACTTAAAACTTTATACTAATACAATGCTGTTTTGTTACCCACTCAGCTATAATGCTGCGGCTTTGACGGCGCCACGACGCTGGTTTTCAGTCTACTTCTACCTTTACTTCTGTTGTACTGGTTTGATCATAGCGGAGTAAAATTTAACAGTGCATGCACGTTGCCCGTTAACCCACTTTTTAAAATAGCGATCAAAGTGATTTTTCGGTACACAAACACACATACGATGCAATGTGGAAGTCAGATGCAGTCCATTACGAAATGTGTGCATTTTATGGACCATTAAAAATGTGGCCGTTAGCAAAAAGTGATAGTGTGACTAAAATACGTGATTTCCGTAGCGGGACTTGAATGGAGGACATTAAAAAAATATGGCAGTTTTATGTGTTATTCTTGTATTAGTTTTTTCTGTTTACGATTACGATTATTGCTTCAAAAAAAGTCTGTATTCTTTAAGTTAAAGAAATAACTATGTAGATATATAACTTGAATACAAAAAAATGTACGTGGTGAATTTTATATTACCTTAATTAATAAATGTACCTCTTTTTGATGAAATGAATTCTGCATCTAATGTTAAATACAACCAATCCTTAATGGTGTGCAAAATCCTGTATAGAAATTTGGATGCTCAATCCAATAGATTGAGCATCCCTATAGCACAAAAACCTATTCAACTATAATCGATAAACACCACTGATTGTTCTGTGAGCTATCCCTGGCTGGGTTAAAGATTTCATCATCATTTTCTTGCCCTTTTCCCATTATTTGGGATCGGGATGTTTTCTAATTCCATTTAGATCTATCAACCGTTGTAACTACATTCACTTCCTTCTTGGACATATCATCCTTCACACAATCCATCCATCTTTTCTTGGTCCACATGATTTCAAGGATTAGATATACATACATACATACACTGACGCCTTTTTTCCGACAGGGTAGAAGAAGTGAAGATAATAAAGCGCCACCTGCTACGAACCTAGCTTACATTTCGCACTTTATATATTCTCATAACCATCCGAAAAACAATATCCTCCCTCTGGTGGAGCCGGTTAAAAATGTATTACCACAAAGTAAATGAATTTCTTTACCAAACCTAAGGCAGACAAAATAGATCTCTAGAAAAGTTTATTTATGTTTACCCTTCTCATACGTAACGTTTGGAATGGAAGGGAAAAGTAAACAAAAGCATACAGATTTAATTTATTTATTAGCCATCTACCGAAGAATCTCCGGATTTCTCGAGGGACTTCTGCCGAAAGAAAACAAGGTACGAATACTAAGAATTGCGGTAGCATTCAAAAGTCAAAAGTCAAAAGTCAAAAATTCTTTTATTTCAGTAGGTATAAAAAATACACTTTGAAATGTCAATATAAACAAGGCACACTAAACTCGTCCATGAGGATTGGCTAAATGTAAACAGCAGCCCATCTCCACCGACGAGTTGCTGGTTCCAAATGCAGTACCCCGAGAAGAGCCAGCAAGAAACTCAAAGGCAGCTCTTTTTAGTCTCATGTCTTACTAGTAAATATGGTTCACAATAATAATTATAATGAATAGCCTTACATAGCGCCGAGTCGGTTAAACCCATGCATTTTGGTCTACTAAGTAGTCGGTAATTTTATAGTAGCCTTTTTTATGTAATTTTTGCTTAACTATTATTTTAAATTTGTCAAGAGGCAAATTTTGTAATTCAATGGGAATCTTATTGTAAAAACGTATACATTGACCCTTAAAGGATTTGGTAACTTTAGATAATCGACTAACACAAGCAGCCAGTTCATTCTTATTTCTAGTGTTTATACAATGTCTGTCACTATTTTTTTTGTAAAGTGATATATTCTTTTTAACATACAATACGTTTTCGTAAATATACTGTGACGCCAGTGTCAGTATATTAATTTCCTTGAATTTTTCCTTTAGAGACATCCTAGACCCCATTTTATAAATTGCACGAATGGCTCGTTTCTGCAAAATAAATATTCTCTGGACATCAGCAGCATTCCCCCACAGTAGAATGCCATATGACATCAAGCTGTGGAAGTAGCTGAAATAGACAAGTCTAGCTGTTTCTACGCTTGACATATTACGTATTTTTTTTACGGCATATGCAGCAGAACTGAGCCTTTTCGCCAACGTATCAATGTGCGGTCCCCACTGTAACTTAGAGTCTAGAGTTATTCCTAGAAATACTGTAGTGTTTACACATTCTAATTTTTCGTTTTTAACTGTAACTGAGTTTAAAGTTCGTTTAATATTTGATAAAGAAAAATGTACACATTTAGTTTTTTTCTCATTGAGAAGTAAATTATTAACGTTAAACCAACTGACAACATCATTAATTGCACTGTTCACTTCGTCATAAGACTTAATAGGTCGTTTAATTTTAAAAAGTAGAGATGTATCATCTGCGAACAGTACAATATCATGTTGCACTCGGTTGGGTAGGTCATTTATATAGACCAGAAATAGAAAGGGGCCTAAAATGGAGCCCTGCGGTACACCAATACAAACCGCCGATCCAGACGATCTTGAACCGTTTACATCAACACATTGTATCCGGCTTCTCAAGTAGGACTTTATTAAATCAAGAGCGCGGCCTTGTACTCCGTAATGACGTAGTTTTCTGATGAGAATTTCATGATGGACACAATCGAATGCCTTAGATAAATCACAGAAAACCCCAACAGCATCCTGCGACTCCTCCCAGGCATCAAAAACATGATTTACTAGCTCAACACCGGCATCGGTTGTCGAGCGACCCCTAGTAAATCCAAATTGCTTTACAGACATTATACTGTTGATAGAAAAATGTGCACTCAACTGATATAGAATAATTTTCTCAAAAATTTTACTAAGAGTCGGTAGAATTGATATTGGTCTGAAGTTAGAAGGGTCTAATCTACTACCGGCTTTGAATAATGGAATAATTTTACTATGTTTCATCAGATCAGGAAACACGCCATCATCAACGCATTTATTAAATAAACAAGCTAGGGGTGAGGCAATTAAGTCTATTATGGATGATATGATTTTTACAGATAAGCCGTCGAGATCGGCAGTATTTTTCATTTGTATTGATCTGAATGCTTTTAGGATGTCCCAAGGATTTACATGATCGAATACGAAATTGCGTGTATTACATGCAGCGGTATGTTCTTGTAGTAGCGATTCAGCGAGTGCGGGTGACGAGTTAAGTGACTTGGTCGTCGAGACTGGAATATCAGAGAAAAAATTTACAAACACTTCAGATATATCTTTATCATTTCTTAAAATTCTATTGTTAACTTTCAACTGAAAGTCAAAATGTTGAGATTTAAATTTTCCAGTCTCGCTATTTATAATTTTCCATGTAGTTTTTACAATGTCTGTGCTATTTTTGATTTTATTACTTACATGGTTAGCTTTAGCCGCGGTACAAATACGTTTAAAGACTTTTGAATATTGACGAACATAATTGCAAAAGGTATCACTAGTGTAATACGTCCTTTCCTCGTAAAGTTCATATAATCTTAGTCTGCTTTTATGAATTCCCACCGTCGCCCAATCACTGAACATTAGATTGTTATTGATTTTTACACTTTTTGTTTTAAAAACATTATTACATTCGTTCTTAGCTAGTGTTAATACTGACTTGTACAAATCATTAGGGTCATCACAGTATGAAAAATCTAAAAGTTTATTTTCTATGTTATTTCTAAATTGCTGAAGGCGAGTACACGTTACTGGTCTGCATTTAATATCTTTCTTTAGTGCCTTTTCAGTACACATCTGATAAGTTACCATCAGGCCACAATGATCTGAGGATAATTTATTAATTACGGCTGTATCATCAGGCACGAGGTTTGTAAAAACATTATCGATGCATGTTGCTGTGGTCGCAGTAATTCTGGTAGGCACTGAAAAAAGATTTACAAGATTATGACATTTGAAAAATGATACAAGCCTACTACCAATACTGGATGAAGTATCTAAAAGGTTAATGTTAAAATCTCCACAAACAACAATGTATTTCTTTTTATTGCTAATTTTACATATGGCTTCATCCATGATTTTCTCAAAGTGTTCATAACAAGAACTGGGGGGTCTGTACACGCTCATTACAATAAGCCGCTCGAGCTCTGTGCAGGCTATCTCCACAGATCGCTCAACAGAGAGCTCAACAATGTCCGCGCGCTCTTTACACTTCAGACCGTTACGTACAAGTATTAGAGAGCCACCGCGTATCGAGGCCTCCCTGCTGAATGAGCTGCCAACCTGGTGGTGGTTAAAACCAAAAATGAACTGGTGTTTTGTTAATGCCTCTTGTGTCTTATAAGCCAATAGAGTTATGTCCATGAAACGGATTGATGAAAATAATTTTCCTTGTAATATTTAAATTATTATTCCGAATACCAAACTGTTATAAAATTAACGTTTGAAAGGAAAATGTTACATATTAATTACGATTCAAAATTAAGTATTCATTACACATCATTTATACTTTTATTATACTACAAATTATATACCTACATGCAGTTAATGCTTATTGGCATTATCTATTTGTCAACCATCAGTGTAAGCTGATATTGGTAGTTTTTATTATTTATTTAAATAAGTTAGTCCACAACTGAAATTTCTGAAGTTGTTTAGGAGGCGTAAAACATTTTGATTGTTAGGCCACTACCATTTGTGTGTCCATGGCAAACTGGACATTACAGCGCACACTTGGCATATGGGTATGTCTAAGACAACACATACAGCTCAGCAAAGGGCTGTCACGGGCTGAATATAGAATTAATGTATTGTTAATTACATATAATGTATTGTTTTTATTACAAAATAAAATATAACGTTATTTTATCATAGAAGCACGTATTTTATTCAGTTACGCCACCGGTCATGGTATGTAAACAAAGAGGCAGGTTCTTTGAACGGTCTAAATCTGTCCGCGCGTGTGTTCCGAGCATATAAATAGAAACGCCTATTCCGGCCGTCCATTTCGACTTTCGGTGATACGTTACGGCGGAAAAATCAAACACTAACATCATTTTTAGAAGTGTATAAACAAACGTCTTATGTTTTTTCGTAAGTTTTTTTGTAGCCCACTCGTACAAAGTTTAGTATTATTCGGATCTCCGATTGAGTCCTAATTGTATTGATAGGCGTAAGCAAAACGTTGGGCTTTACATTTTTTTAACAATGGTACCGTCAGTTTAGTTATAAACTAAACAATTAATTAACCTACATAAACAGGCAAACACTAAACTAACACACACACACTAAAATTATCTATTAATTACCTGACAGACTGTTAAGTTAAATCTCATGTTAACTGTTCTGATTGGTTGTTGATCAGCCTCTTAATTTTATTCAACCAATCAAAACAACTAATATGAGATTTAACAGTCTGTCGGCTAATTTAGGTTTATTTATGCACAGAAGTGTTAGTCCAAGAAGGAAGTCGATTTCACGACCTCTGATTCAGAAGGCTGAGACAACAACTGAGCCAACAGGCCAGTCAATAAATAATAAAAGCTTTTTCTAATGTAAATGTTTTGTCTTTTACGTAAATTTACTTTCTCTTGTTCTTGGCGTTTCATCTTTATACTACGTCTAAGGAGAATTTTAACCATTCAGCAGTTCTGATCTCTTATCACAATGACAACGAGATAAAATTGTTATCTCCCTGATAAACTTGAATTTAATGTTCGCGGGAAAATCGTTGTGTATTTTTGTTCTAGTTTCTCACATTAGGGGTTACGAGCTGTAATGTTGCACGCGCGTGTGTTGATATTTAGTACCATCCACCATTCAGAATTTAATTAATGTTCTTACGGAACTATGTACGTACATAAGTACGTGTTTTGAATTAGGAGACGAGGTTAAGTTAGTGGCCGTATCCACATGTCAGTATTTGTTTAAGGTGGGTATGTCCAGGACTGAAATACTTCTGCTGACCCTCAAGAGGATAAAGTCATGAGCAAATTTTCCCATTCATAAATTTTCCAAGGTATATTGGTGTATACAATTTGGTTATCGGATTATACTGCTGACTTCAGAAAGCACAAGTGCATCCGAAATAGTTGCTTTTAATGTGGGACCTTAAAATTTAGATTTTTTTTAGGGGAGCGTCTTCAAAATCACGATAAGTAAATCAGCTATTGAGTAAATTTTTGTTGCTTTTTTTCGCGATTTCATGGTTTGTACCATAATGAAAGTTAATGAGTTAAGTTAATATCATGGGTGAACGTCTTCGTTGGGAGTTTGTGAGAAGGTTTTGCTCACGTTATGCTAGTGGCTATGGAACTGTCTGATTGTAATAAGTCGCCGCTACAAAAGCATTAAGCAAAACGAAACCGTAATACGTGATGTCATAAAAGCCACTATAGCAAATTACTAAGTATTGACGTTTTGTCTGCAATTCGTAGGGACATTTCCAGTCAATTGAGTTTTTGCGATCCATCGAGACCACAATTGAATAGAAAGTTGCGAGATTATATTTTGTCTCGGTGAACGTCAGATATCGCTTCCGAAGAATATAAAAGTGTTTTAAACATCTGCAGTCGGAAAATGAAAGTAAATTTACTTTAAAACAATTTATTACTGAACAGAGATGAAAGGCTAACAATGTCTGAGAAGCTTATAGATCTGACGAAATATTGTTGTATTAGCCAGGATTTTCACTTGACCCAAATAAAAGAGAATAATTTATTTAGTAGTTTTGTTATTTGGTTAGCTCACTATAGCCTAAGATCCGGCTGCAAATTACTGTAGGAATCGGTAAATGCTACAAATCAAATTTTTTACGCATATTTATGATGAGGAGATTGTATATCTACCAGGGTGCCTTATCGAAATAGCCGCTAGTATTTTTAATAAAAAAAAAAAGATTTTTGGGATTAAAATTTTATTTACTTGTTTTTTACATAAAATATCGTTCACTTCACGGCAATATACATAAAGACTGAAAAATCAGAGTCTACACTAATTTGCAGCCGGATCTCGTACTACTAGACCTGCCATGAGATTAAGTAAAAGAAGTATATAAAGTTGACAAATTGGACCGGTCCAATACGTTTTAGATAAAACATCACTTAAATAGGCATATTTATCTGTAATCGAGATTACAGTGCATTGTATTTAGTCCTTAGAGTACCCATTTTGCGCTTCTCAAGTACTCGTAGCGCCACCTAGGGTTGAATAGTGGAACTGAACAAGTGTATTGTTTTATTATTTCAAATCAAGTGTAATTTAACTTGTAACATGACAATTAAATTTCATTATCTATGGTTAAAATAATGAATACAAAAACCGGCATTGACTAGTTATGATAATAGCAATGTTACTTAGTTCCGCTACTACGCACTAGATGGCGCCACTTGTACTGAATGAGTAGCAGTTTTTAAGGTAAATAAATTATTCTTTATAATATTTGTTACAATGATAGCTATTATACGTAGATAAAGTTACAATACCGAGTCTTTCTTAAGTAATTTGCAGTTATCCACGTAATATTTAATACAAACATTAGCAGATAGTTAAGTAATAAAATAATACATAATTATCCCATTAGTGTCAGCAATTATAATAAAAACTGTAAAAAGTACATAATTAAAAAGTTTTTAAATAATGATTTGTAAAGAATAATATTACTAACGCATAAATTGGATATACTAACTTTTTATAATATAAAACAATATCTATGTTTTATTCGAACAAAGCTTTTTTACGCCAACATATTTCTAATTATAATATTTTATAATCGCATCAGATATTGTTTTGTTTTGTCAATAGCGATGACGTCAACTGGCTAATAAGTAGGTATGTACGTGGTCATCCATTACGCTGTCAGTTCGTTAATTAAAACTTTTTGCGTGTCAGCGTAATATGCCTAATGGCACCCCGGGAGATTTGTACATCCTTATTCGTAATGAGCAATATTAAACTGTTTCAAATTAATGTATAAAAATAAAGTTTGGTTACTACACTAATATTATAAAGCCGAAAGATTAGTTTTCTGTATGTTTGTTTGTACCTAATGACTAGGCTCCAGAAGTAATGGATCTATTAAAAAAATCTTTAACCAATCGAAGGTTTACTTTGTTTTACTTGGGCTATAATTTTCCGGGTACGGGACTTTACCAGAATTGATGCCGAGGCATGTGTAAAAGCACCTAGGTCCGGCGATCTGTCACGTTTATGAGTCCAAAAATATACATGTGTAAAGTGGGTATTTTTACGAATATAATACCTATAAGTACCTTCATCGACCACCGCGGGGCTAAGGGCATGAGTATATTTTTTAATTTAGGTGCTCGTAGTGGCACCTACTTGAGATAAAATTCCCGTTGAAGATCTATATTTGGACACTTGTTCTTGTTAAAAAATTAATTTAAATAAATCGATAAATATGCTATTAACGTGTTTAGGTTTACGACTGCACTAATCAACTCGCCAAGAAAGGTAATCCAATATATTACAATCCGGACAGTCCAATTAGTTCAGTTCCACTTGTATTCTTAATTAATACTTTAACAATAAAGATTACATCTAACAAATATGTCAATGTTATTATTATTAATCAGGCAAGCAGTTTACAACTGATAAATGCCTCTGTCCAGGTGTTCTCAACTGAAGCTTTCTCATTACAGGATATGTATTTGTCCAGTTTATTTTTAAATTGATTAACTTCAGGTGCTGAGAGCAGGTACTACTTCTTCTGGTAGCTTATTCCATGATCTGACCACTATGTTGTTCAAGAAATGTCTGTAAGGATTGTGTGATACGGCGGTATGTAGTGTGAAATGTGGGTATATCCAGTAATGGAATACCTCTGCCTACCCCCTCGAGGATAAAAGGCGTGAGATTATATTATTATATATATAGTTTGAGATAATGTCCTCGTAGACGGGTCTTTGAGTCACGTTCAAATAATTTATAAATGTCCTGCAGATCATAGTGCCCTGTCAAGATGTTGAATGTTTTGACCAGGTCTCCACGCTCTTAACAGGATGTTTGAATAACTACGTGCTATAGTTAGGTACTCGTATGTAAAAGGAAAGGGGCTAAATTTTTTAAATTGTTCGCCCGTTAGGATATTACTCAATTATAGTTGACTGCATAGAAATTGAATAATAACCATCCATTAAATATTGTCTCAATACAAACAACCAAAAATGTTAAGAGTTTTTATATGTGATTATATAGTGATGAGTAGGAATTATCATGGTTCGATATTAACTACCTACGACTACGATTCAGGCCACTTCCTGGATCTCTCCAGGTGCTTGGTCCTCCTTGACGAATTAGCCTTTTCGTCGAAAAAACATTTAATTATTCTTTTTTTCTCTTCTTTCATTAGTATTTATTTACTGTGGCCTGTCTTAGTAAGGAGTATAACCAACTGAGTTAACAGACGATTCTATTGTTAAGAAATAAGGGTATACCAGAATTTAAATATATTTGTAGAGCTCGGCTTTCAATTTATTATCGTTCGATGAACTGTTGGTGCTTTTTGCTGGATGTGGGTGGGCAAATAGGTTCAATGCGCAAAAACCACACATTACGCCTACATGCTAACCAGCTGTACAATCAACTATAATAACTGTTCGCTTAATGCGCACGTACGATGCTATTAATGCCCTAGTAATGAGGGACATACGTATATCTATACAGATAATAAAACTGTAACGGGACCGTGTCTGAGCATGAAATATTTTTGAAAAATTTTGCTGTGGTGTAGATAGTTATTGATATAATAATAATAAATTGTGGGACACAATTCACGCACGGTTATTTAGTCCCAAACTAGGCAGAGCCTGTACTATGGGTACTAAATAACTGATAGTATACTCATATAATTACTAAATATTAAACACCCAGACACGAAGCCAACAGACATGTTCATGCACACAAATGTTGACCCTAGCGGGAATCGAACCCGTGACCTCCGGCTCAGAAGGCAGGGTCACTACCAACTGAGCCAACAGGCCCGTCAATATCAAACCAACAATTTTTGAAAATGTTATCTGTCTGTCTTGTTGGAAACTAGAAATATGGTAGACCGTCTTATATGTCGAAGGCTACCGCTATAAAGGGATTTTTGGAAATTCCCACGGGAACGGAAATAAAGTTGGAAAACTTTATTATCAGGGAGTAACATAATATCCTATATTTTATCCCCGTATTCCCCCTAAAAACTACGCGGCTAAAACCGCGCGGAACAGCTAGTATAATATAAAACAGTAGAAACCGAGTGTCTGTACATTGAATAAATTTATCAAGAGTGTGGGCGATAAAAAAAAAGATAACTCGGCACAAAAAATACTATGTTAGTTACGTTAGTGACTGCGCTTTGGAGTGTTGAATCAATTTCCCTCGGTCGCTTTTTAATGGTTTCCTAGCATTAGTAAATAAAAAACGTAATAATCATGACTGTGACTTTTGAACAGATTTTGATAGTAAGGCATAGAGGGGACAAAGCGAGGAAAATGTGATGCCTTTAATTCTGAGACATGTGTAAACAGACCCGGTCCGGCGATATGCTCACCACCTATCACGTTTATGGGTCCAATATATCTCGTGAAATGTGGGTATATCAAGTAATGGAATACCTCTGCCTACCCCCTCGGGGATAAAAAAGGCGTGAGATTATACTTATATACTTTATATGTCTACTAATATTATAAACGCGAAAGTTTGTATGTATGGATGTTTGTTCCTCTTTCACGCAAAACTACTGAATGGATTTTGATGAAACTTAACAGTTATATAGCTGATACACCAGAATAACACATAGGCTATATTTTATCCCCCTTATTAACACGGGAACGGGAACTACGCGGGTGAAACCGCTGCTAGTATTAAATATACAGACGAAAGCACCGCATTCTGGAACAGACAACCACAAGGAACTTAGGGCAACTGAAACAATAAGACACACCTGCTGTTTGTATGCAAACTACGATACTAAATGTACAGTGAACTTTAATTGCACAGGCTATCTCCAACCCGTAGAGCAATGTGGGTTGCGGTAATATGCTTTTTACAAAGTAGGTAAAACTAAAATTTGCGGTTGGTATTGTGTTATCACTTTTTGAAAACACTGTTCAGTAGGTGCTGGAATCTATAGGTATATATCTAAATATATAAAATGATAAACTGTCTGACCGATTGGTGATATATCAAAGCACAGCCTAAACCTCTGAGTACAGAGACTTGGAATTTTGCACATAGATAGCTGATACAGTGTAGGCTTCCACTAAGAAAGGATTTTGCAAAATGTAAACGTGCGCGAGTGAAGCCGCGGGTAAAAGCTGGTTAGAACGAAAAGGTTGTACACTCTCACTTTAAAAATAGAATGTGTAATGGGTGAAGAAGCAACATATCACTTACCATCAGGTGACTCGTCTGCTCGTTTGCCCTCTTTTTTAGCATAATATATATATATATATATATATATATATATATATATATAGTATAACGTAATAGACTACAGTATTTTATTTAAAACATACTTTATAAGGCGAATCAAAATCAATTTTGGCTCAGAACCGTGTTATCGATACTGTCTATTTTATTTTATCTATAAAAAACCACTGATAATATACCGCAGCAATGTTTAGGTGGGGACTGCCCGCATAAACGCGAATCCATTACATGCTCCGGCGCAGCCTCCGGTGACTCATGCCAGGCAACATGTCCATTGTCACATAATACGACGTTACACGACATTCGAATAATTCTGAATGTAGTTTACGAAAGCTTGTGGCCTTTTTATATTGTAGATTTTTTTACTAATATCCATTTCAATTAATTTAGGGTCAAAATGTCATCTTATCAGGTAATGTCAGTCATGAACAGTTTTCTAATTACATTGGTGTTTACATTTACTTACTGACATCATATTAGCTGAAAGACGTTCACTGCTGAACGTAGGCCCACCCCAGCATCGCCACAATGACCGGTCTTGTGCTTTCCTTATCCAGTATAAAGTTTAGTTCATGTTTTTAATTGACACTGAACTTGTGAGTAGATTTAGAGCAGTTCGCGAATTTACACTGAATTACATTTAATTTGCTCTCTTGGTCTACACTCTAGAGCAACGCTTTCTCTATGGATGATCGTACCGTATCACAATGGTCACGAGTTAAGCGGTCACGGTCAAACGGCGAAAAGAGCGTATCTAGTCTGTTCCGACGACCAATCACAACCGAGACGCTGCGTTTATATAATCCTCTGCAAAAAAAGTTCATGCTTGGGTCACGTACATATTTTATCACTAGTTCAAGTAGAACATCGTAAGGAAAGTCGCAACGACCAGAATTAGCAACAACAACACCCCGTCAACGGGCTTATACCATCTGTCGCATGTCCGAAAAAGTCTTTGGTAATTGGGAATATATCTGCCAACCAGAGGAGTAACGTCGTACACTATATGGTCTACCTCTTCTTCTAGTTTTAGAGGGAAAACTCGGGGTGTTTAGTCTTCTATCTTCTTCGATATACTCGTATATGAAAGAAGAAATTGACTAGCTCATTGGCTGACTGGCTGATCTATCAACGTACAGCGGAAACCGCTGGGTTCAGAAGCATGAAATTTTGATTAAAGGTCCCTGAAATGACGGAAGTAAGCACCAAAAAGAGATTTTGGGGAATTCTAATGGGAACGGGGAAAAACTTGATCCGCGTGGCCAACGTCGCTGGATACTCGCTATTTTTTAAAAGTATGTTCGCGATAGGTTCACTGCACTGCAGACTTCAATTTCCAAGCTCGTTAGTATCTGTGGCTGTAATTATTGACTAAACGAACTGCAAATAAAGTTTGCAATAGCACGCAAATTTATTTGGAACGGATTGTAGGTGGTCAGTGACCTCAAAACATGGAGTCTCACGAGCAACAAAACTTTGTATTGTTAATCTAAACCAGTGTAACCAGATCCTCGGTTGAATGCTATATATTTGTTAGTAGAGATCTCTCGGCATAGGTTTATTGTTTAAAAGGCCTTTGTGTGGCCTGTCATGTCAATGTCAAGCTTTCTAGATTGTCAAAATAGGTGCCTAACGGTATTTTAAGTCTAGATACTTTTAGGTGAAGACTCGAAATATTCGTAAAATGTTATACTTTAATGTAAAACTTAATTTTGCAAGTCCAGGTTTTAATAGTAAGGATGAAAAAACTAACAAAATGGCGGTGGAGAAACGGTTCCCTCATTTTTGGAACCAGTTTGGCAACAGGTGTTGTCCCACCTGACGTTAGGGAGCGAGCATTAATATGGAAAAAATCTGCTGCAGTAGATAGAGTAGTCTACATGTGCTCTTTTGTACAAGTCGGTATCCTAAGCTTCAACCCAATTAATACTTCGACATTTTACTTTAGAATTTTAACCATAATCATAAGAAGTTGGACGCTTAGATATTATTACCATTTTTACGACAGAGAAAGAAGAAAAAAGTAGCAATAAAAGCTTTATTTTATAGGGACCTCCTTGAGTTTATTCGCCATACTATACAATACAATACAATAACTCTTTATTGTACACCAAAAACAACACAATATGGATACCAACATTAACTAAAGTACAATGGGCGGTCTTATCGCTTTTAGCGATCTCTTCCAGACAACCTTAGGATGGATGAAACTGAGAGATTAGAAGTAGGGTAGACGGTGCACTATATATTATTGAACATACTCTTACATACTATTACATACATAAATAAATAAATATATAAATAATATATATTAAATAAAATAAACAAGAATAGAAAATACTTTCACACATACTTGAGGATAATAATAGATAATAATTATAACAAATAAAACAGAAAATTAATTCACATCAATGCTTGCAAGATAGTGAGCCTTCAGTCGAGTTTTAAAAATGTGAATCGATTCAGCACTTCTGACACACAGTACCATTAACTATAAAAATCAACCTGCTGTCCATAACAGTTCCAAAAATACAATACTTTAAAGGTAGGACAGACATACGCATAGATGGGGTAACTTAGTTAGATGATCCTGACATTTGGGTACGGAACCATCAGCGGTCAGCCGCCTGACTCAGTTGAACAGGTGTTTTGGTTTATCATATTGATGAAGTGATTCATATTCGCTTGAATTTGGCACTTCATTAAAAACATTGTAATCACCTTTACGTTTCTAGGTCGTTATACAACGGTATTAATTTAGTTGACTTTAAAAAATATATTCTAAAACAGTTTTTGAATTCGCTGTGCTAATGTGTTTTTTGGTTTTATTAAACGAGCCAGTAACAGGATTACGTTACGTTCATAGTTATATGAAAAATGTTTTTGTTAGTTTAATTACACTCTCGGCACACATTAAACTATTACGTATGGTTGGTAATTTAGACTATAAACGGATTTTATTCTTATTATATTTAATTCCAAACATGCATCCAAACAATTTTCAGCTTATCTAAACGTCACGTGTAGACTTTTCTTTCTATCACCCCTCTCCGCCGAAGGCTGATAACTGTGCGGGCGGCGCTGGCGCACCTCGCTTGCTCGGTTACCTCAGTCTCCTCTCGGACAACGCGGGGAGCGAACGTGTCGCTCCGGAATTCTCAAAAAAATATATTTTTATGTGTTAGTGCTGTGATTGTGATTGCGATAAATGCGGTGATTTAAAAAGTGACGTTTTTGGATGTGACAAGGAGAGATTTTTCTCTGTGGATTGAACCGATACCGTTGCGTTCCGCTCCGGTGGCTTGGTTAATAACTCTTGGATCTACGGTGTAATAGCGGCTATACCAAGATTTAGTGCCCGTGTAAAGGTCACTTACCTTGATTGTACCTTTTGTGTTTCAATATTATCCAGTACGTGCAAATCTGCAATTGAACTGTTGGTTTCAACTACACGTGCAATGTAAAAACAGGTTTTGATGTTATCTGCTGTGATATAACATCATTCATGTATGCATGTAGAGAGGAGACCATAACGAGTTTGGGAACTTGATTTTATAGAAAGGTATACATTTCTTGTTGTGCTGAAATCTGAATTCCCAAAGTAAACTTAGTCTACATTAATCAGTCTCAACACTGTTTCGACTGAAGTTTGTAGGGTCGTTCGTCCAGTTGTCGCTTGTCAATTTCGCTCGGTTGCCTGTCGGTATATTATTTCCTTTTTTGTCGTCGTGCTCTTGAGACGAGAACTAGTTATGGCATTGACTCATTTCCTCGTCAGAGGTTTTCTGGGAATCGATAGTTGGTACGGGCTTGTTTATTGTCAGGGTTCCGCATCCTAGGGTGACAACAACTATTAAGCCTCATCTGTCCGTCCGTCTATCTATCTGTCAGTTTGCTGAATCTCATGAACCGTAATAGGTAGACAGATGAAATTTTCAAAGAATATCGAAACCAGCTATAACAACAAACAAGTAATAAAAAAGTAAAAAATTGAAATTCATAGGTACTTACAATAAACGTATAAAACATGAATAAAAATTCTTAAGTCTAAAATGTAGTAATGACTAAGCATCAGTTGTTTACGTGATTGGTTTTGTATGCTTTTGTGTATCATCATGTCTTTGATAGTCTATTCCTGATGTAAAATTTTTACTGTCTTGGTTTTATCTATTAAAATAATAAAATTGTTACAGTTTCGGTTAGCTTATTTCCTAGAAACATGAGTCCGACGTTAAGGTAAGTATGCCGAGGTCAAATCGCAAAAACTAAGTATTAATGTCATATTTTTGTGTCGAAATCAGGGTAAGTAAACTCTACGATGTTCAAAGCAAGTTGTCAAATATAAGCTTACAAATAAAGACACATTATCATTACCGTTCTAAGTATAATCATATTAATATTAGCTGTCGCGAGTACAGTCGCGCCTCTTTATCTGCTGATTACTGAGATAGCCTGCAAGATACGCTCGTAGCGACGACGATAAGACGACAATCAATTGAACTGGCGATAAAATATCAGTGTCAGGTGGCAAGTCCATAATATGGTATGAGATTCGATGATTTTGTTTGAAAACATGTACTTGAATTATGACTGAATTGTGCAGACATTTGGTGGGCATTTTCAAATGCAAATTTTGTAGTCTAATGTTGCGTGGTTGAAGTTACAGAGAGTATAATAAATAGAGTCACGGTTTATCGTGATTGGGTTAACAGAGGAACTTCCCCAGTAGATGTACCAGTGTATTTTATTTTTCGGACCTCTTTGGACCTAAGTTGTTACAATGTGCGGCTTTTCTCACAATGTTTAAAAATTGGAATAGTGTTAGTTTTTGAAAAACTCATTGCTTCATGAAGTAACCTGGAATAAAGCACGGACCTCATGGGGGCTCATGCTTCCAACCGGACTGCTTATATCTAGATTTATAGAACATTCTAGTTTTCTTGGTGTCATTATTAGGGCCAAAGGGATCTTTAAAACTCAATTGCATAAAAAGCTAGCTTAATCACGCCCATTGTGTTTATATACAGTTTTCCAGCAAATGGAAGGATTTTAGCGAAGTGAAACGGTGGCAATTGGACCTTGATATCCGGAGTTGCAACACCACAATGGAACGGATTGTCGGTCTGCCAGTGAGCCTACACTGTAATAAATATCATACTTTATATTTACAACCAGTTGAAGCTCCAAACTAGGTGGAGAAGTAATTTGTTCTCTACATAGTTTAGCTAAAAATGCGTAAACATCTAAATTCAATCAAAATTCACGATTTTCCCCCTTGACATCTATAGGCATATAAAACAGACCTCCGCTTCTTCTAATTTTGCAAATTTTCATATAGATGCAACACCTGAAACCGACAAGCATATCTGGGTTGTCTTCAAACATGCTCGTGGGTTTCGTGTTTTCTTCAATACATCGCCGATGGGGTTGATATAGCTACGTCTAGATCGCCTTCTACCGCCTCGTCGTCTACTAAAACCCTAATATATTATTATTAGTCTCATAAAGCACCTTTCAAATGACAAAACCACCTTATCATTCTTTTCTCTATCCTACTATCGTCTTACTGTAAAAAATTCATCACCATAATCATTTCTTGCCCTTTTCCCATTGTTTGCCAATTTACATACTTTGCAAAAAATGATTTCTTTACTCCGTTACCTGTTTTAAATGGGCACCCAATTAGTACAATGTCCAATTTTATGGGGGACTCCTTTTTTTCTTGTGCAGAAACCAAAAAAAACCGCTGTCCAATACAATTTGACGGAGGAATTTCGATTTTTAAGGGATAATTGTATTTTTTTTCGCTATCTAGATGTTGCTTCCATAATTAAAATTATTCAGTTTCATTTGTATCCCTGTGTGACCCCTTAAAATATATATAATATATAAAGCTCGTCATTATAAATAAAATAATGGAAAATGTACGGTCGGGTGTGTGCACATTGTGACTTACATTAGTAAAGAAGACCGAGGTAACCTATTTCATGCAGTAGTAGCATTCGTGCATCATTAATAAAATTGCGGGTCGGTTCAGTAGGCTAACAACCTTCTTGCATGACGAGAAAAGTGGTGCCATCAGGCAAGTTCTAACGGCTAGTCTATATTAGTTCAGGAACTAAGGTTTATGGATTAGTAGTTTGGAAATTCTATTCGGCTTTGCTCTACAGAGTAAAGGGTGCATTCACGCTGCATAAGAGAGCCTTCTAAGTCAGGTTACTTTAAAGTTTAAGTTCTACAACTACATGAGCACGTGTCTGGGTTTAAAAATAGATTTTACTTACCCAATTAACAATGTTTTCGCTTATAAAAGATTCAATCTTGTTTCCATTCGAAATGGTCCACCTTCTTACTCTTCGACCAGAGAGCGCTCCGACGTTTTGCTATTCTGACGTAATGATACTTCTCCCCAATGGCTCGTCGACGATTTGATCTTCGTCGATGATTTTGTCGGTCACTCGATGTCAACCTATTGACGTTCGACTATGCCACCCAATCATCGTATCATTCCGTTGACGTCCGTCGTTGAAAAAGCCAATCACCTACTGCCAGATGAGTATTACAGCCAATCATACGATGTGTAGTCTCGGTATCGCATTGTTTTGAAAACTCTCAACGGCGAGTAATTCTGTATTGAAATCTGCTAAAATAATAATAAATAATATAATCTCACGCCTCTTATCCCCGAGGGGGTAGGCAGAGGTATTCCATTACTGGATATACCCACATTTCACGAGATATATTAGACCCCTAAACGTGATAGGTGGTGAGCCCATCGCCGGACCAGGTCTGTTTACACATGTCTCAGAATTAATTGTTACGTGCTAGTGATAAAATTCTATATATCTGCGATTTCCAAAGTAATAAACAAGATTTAATGCTCTGAATTAGTCTGTTTAATTGTATAAAAAATTTGCATTGACTACTTTAAACTCGCATAAAAACGCAATTACTTTCAAGGTTCGCTTTATTCAGTATTGTCTTTAAATGGCTTCAAAAAGCTACTTGGGTTTCCGTCCAGTTTGCGGCGTGGTAGCATTTAATACCACAATTTTACTAACTGGTTTTATCCGGATTTTTAAAAAAAAATTTAGGAGTCCCGTGATATAAAGTGGCCTATACGATAAATTTAGGTACCCAACCGTAAGGTATCAGTAGATTTAATCACAATTTGTTCAAACGTTACCCTCTGGAAAGCTGGAAAGTTGATCCACTCCAAACAAGGAAAAACGTTATAAGAAGTTAGGTAACAAACATCCAAACCTAACCATTTATACTTAATAATAATTTGATATGGAACCTATTTAGTGTTTATAATTATGTCTACGACTTGTGTGCAAAGTTAGTTTTATTTAGTGCTCCAAAAGTAATTTATTTATTATCCCAAGAAACCATTAATAAATACGTGTAATATCGAGAAAGTACCCTATCATTCTGTCGGGAAGCCACAGAGTTTATATAACTACAATAAAGCTTATTATTACGTATAAATAATTTAAAATTATATCAAAAACTACTGCTCCGCAATGAGATCACAGCTACGTCTGCGTAGATGAAACAAGAAACTATTACAGAATTTCATTTTAGAAAGTCATAGCTAACAGCGAACACTTTACTGGAAATGAAGCAACTGTAGGATATGTAACGTTTTAATACCAAAATCCGGGGTTTTATTGCGGTTCATCTTTGGTAGTATGTAAGCTTGCGAGCTCGCAATATTAACATGGATCTGCGGTTGGTGGTTCAATGGTCCCCTTGGACCTAATAACTTCATGTAGATATACAGCCTGTCCATCGAGAGGGATTATCCTATACTTGGTGCAGGCAATACATAAATTAAACATTCGAAGGGAAGATGGATTAGGTTAATGTTTAAGAATGTTGCCTAAGTGACACTAGATTTTAGCACACATGTCAACTCGGAAACGGATCGCCACCGCCTCGCCCATCTTGCTCAAGCTTGTCTCGAGGCGATGCCGATACGCTGCTGATTAGTGTGTTGGAATAGGCAATTTCATACACGGGCACAGAGTTGGGGAGCCCGGTGCTTGGAAGGAGAGAGGTCCTCGAGGTGGAGGGATGACATGGGCAGTGTTTCCCCCATGTCATCCCTGATAAGAGATATTTTGGGATTTAAGTCTCCAGGTGGCGTCCAAATTTTGGACCACCGCTGACGGGGTTGCGGAAAGCATGCTCGCGCGTTACCCCTGACCCCGTCCCAAGGCGGACTCCTATAACTCTCATAATCCTTTTACGATACCCTATACTAGGGGAGCGAAGCCCTAGTATAGGGTATCGTAAAAGGATTTGCTTACAAAAAAGGCAATTTATTTATAATACAAATAGTACTAAACGGCTCGATTTGAGGACGTGCGAAACGTATCAGTTTCCGAGTTGATGGGTGCGACAACCTTTGCAATGCACATATTTCAACATACTGCCCTATTACAGTGATTTAGAGATAGTAAACGTCTAGATAGCTTACTCAAACTTCGCAATTGAGATTAAAGCAATGTCGAGAGTAAAGTCTAGTAGCAGAATATTTGAAGATCACGTGACTGCGGTCTTACAACTTTCTATGTTTCGTAACCACGTGGGAGTATGAATTCGGCAATGACTGTGAGGTTATTTTGCGTTTATTTTGATTGTGTTGCTTAGGATTCTGTTTGGAAGATTTTTAACATTAACTTTATTAATTTATAACTTATAACACAAAGCTTATCCTACTAATATTATAAACGCGAAAGTTTTTATGGATGGATATATAGATGTTTGTTCCTCTTTCACGCAAAAACTACTGAACGGATTTTGATGAAACCTTACAGTTATATAGCTTACATCAGAATAACACATAGGCTATATTTTATCCCCGTATTCCCAAGGGAACGGGAAATACGCGAGTGAAACCGCAGGGTGCTGCTAGTAATTTATAAAATACTAGTTTTTTCCGCAGCTCGACTCGTGTGGTATTCTATTCCACACTTTTGCAAGAGCCTGTATGTTGTAAATATAATAGCCAATCGTGAACTTCGCTTAGTATAAAACAAGCAAAATATATAAGTAAAGAGTTAAGTTAGATAATTGTTATGGATTTTTTTACTAAGTCTAATGTTTTTAAATAAGATCTAAAAAGCACGGACATAGAACTTAATTATGAGTATTTAAAATTTATATGAATACGTAAATATATGTCGTATTGCAAGTGAAAAGGAAAACTGGCTATGAATTGGACAAAGTTAAGTCCAACAATAGCCAATGACATCACCCAGCGCGCTATCGTTATCGCGTTTACCCTGATAATGATAGCAGGTGATAGCGAACACTCCTTATGCACCAAGTGTGTTATAACTGTTGTATGTATGCCCATAAATAGGTACAGGTCCTGAAAACAATAAATTGGCGATTCTCGAAGCTAAAAAACTGTTGTGAAATAATTTATTGTTTGGGTGTGGTCAATTATTGGATCGGCGACTTATGTATCAAACATTCTTCATTATCTCTAACTCTTTATACGCGTTTTGGGATAAAGGGAATCTATGTCACTTGCAGTAGGTACTCCAATTATTGCAAAAAAATAATATCGATTACTTTGCTGCATGAAAGGACGAACCAGTGCAGTGGGACCAACAAAATAGACATTCGCATGTACAATATCAAAGTGAGTTTGTTTTTAAAAAATCTTCCACCAATGGAAAGCTAAATTTTTATAGAGTTAAGTAAGCTATATTTTATCGCCGTATTCCCACGGGAACAAGAACTACTCGGGTGAAACCGCGGAGCGTTACAATCTTTAGTGTCGTTTTACCTTGAATTGGTACTTAATTCCTTAGAAGAACTGTTTTTATTTACAGACTAAAAAAAAACTAATTAGACGCCAAATCAGTGTCAAGTCCGTTTTGTAATCATTGCAACTTTATGAAGGCGATGGGTCACCAAAACTGAGGTGTGCGAGAGAACAGTGTACAGACACGACAGTGTAAAATCCAATAAATTTTAAAAAGAACACAAATTTGTACCTACACGTTCACACGCGAACTTCACAGGTATCGCAGTTCATCGAACGAGCAATCAACTAAATGAAATATGTTTTTATCGTCATAAAAACAGCGCGAGTTGTGACCTTTGAACGAATTTCCGAACGCAATCGATATCCAATGTCATAGTTACATAAAATATACATACGAGTACACACGCCAATACACAGATATGTTATAGTCATCACTGGCTGACAAGTCGATGTTGGTCACTGTATTCCCTAACCCATATAATATACAATATGTAACAGAATAAGCGCAATTCCTGAAATAAGATTGGTAAGTATCGACTACTTAATCGATTTCAGTTACTTTTAATGTGTTACATTTTTTCGCAAAATCAATTAGCACAACTGAATTTAGGACTACCTATGGAAACCGTACTATTATTCCTCTCTATTTAAGAAATTTGGTTAGACAAAACTAAAGTACGAATGCATCATATTTTTTTATCTTAATATACTAATTGGGGTGTATGAGGAATTGTGCTTATTCTGTGATGCGTTGTATAATAATCCGAGTAGGACTTTATAGGCCTTACCTACTTCCGTATATGTGAGAAATTACGCGTAGCTCAGCAGTGGGCTGTTACATGTTGATGATGACAAGAAAATATTATGGAATTCCTTCCCAGTATAGGGCGAGTAAGGCCGGTCCTGAACGTAGATTTATTTTGGAGAGATCCAAGTCCATAAATCTGTATTATGATACAAATTACAATAAACTCTTATCTAAATTCAAATTAGAATCGGAAGTATAAAACCTCACAATGTTTCATACATAAAACAGCTTTATTTGTCTGAATTTGGTGTCCGATCCTGTGAGTCTAGCTAGCTTGGCGAATCTCAAATTGTGTAATCAAAAGGTGCTTGTAGTCACACTCGAAAATAGAATGGACAAAAGCTGCGCCTGCGATCACTATAGCTAGTTGAGAGACCGTAAATATTTGAAACGCGGTTTCTGTTACGGATCTAATTCGAAACTTTGTTTGTGAGACTGCGGTGTGCTAGGAATTTATAGTGAATGATCGTGTATTGTGTTCTGTTACTCATTATATATTTTCGATGATTGCTATCAGTTGTGGTCCATGCGGTTCAGTGAAAGAATGAAACGGGACCCAGTATTTTATTTCTTTGAAACCTTTTGGAAACCTTCTTTTACTTGATTTTTGTGTTGCTTGATGAGGTTTTATATTGGGCTGTTTCTTGTCCTATCGTTCGTGAGAGCTTCAACCGGTCTGGTAACAATTCTTTGTCATTGTGCACCCGCGGAAACCCGCTGCTAGACCGGCATAGATATTTTAATTTGTGGATTTGTAGTAAGTACCTATCGATATCGATAATAGTGAAAAATCATTGTCGTTAAGGCCGGTGTAACCTTAACACCGATATCGCGAGAGAAAACTATACCCAACATTGACCAACGGTTCTATTGCTTACGTTTATATAAAAGAAAGATAAAGTTTTTCTTACTCATTTTATTGACTAATTAATTTGTTTTATGACCACTTAGCGCTAAAAAGTGTGTTATAATATGATGCACCATTCTAACAGCTTTCATTAGTAATTAAATTACGTAAATGAAATGTATTACGTAAAGTCAAAACTATTAATGTAGAGATGAGTATAAATAAATTGTCTGGTATTTTGTAACAAATATTACATATATATATAATCGTTACATTGCACAAAACAAAACTTTTACATCTACGTCAATACGACTGATTGCTAGTTAGTATGAAATCCTAGGAAAACTAGGGAAACTGTAAACTACATCGAATTTCTTGGAACATAGGCATTCCAACATCGATCAGATCGGCGATGTACTGTAGAATAGTCAGATATAGAGTAATTACCCTGACTGAAACCGATCAGCATGCATGCGTCGTAAGATGAAAATGGAGGATAGAAATCTACCAGGCCTGTACTTCGCGACATTTCATTTGTCTTGGATAGATATACCAAAGTTACTCGACTTCAAGTTACGCTCAGTTTCTCTCAAATTCAATAGAAACTATTAGAAACAGTATTAACCACCCTATACAATTACGTGGAAAATATGCCTTAAAGGTTTTCTGTTTTTTCTTCCACATTCAGGTAGGGAAGCAATAAAAACACACGCGCGTTCCATAGATGGTAGTGCCGACCTTTTAGAAGGCAGATATGGAATATTTGCATCGAGGCTTAAACGATACTCGTTTAAGGTGTCTACAGACAATTATATATCCATATATGACTTTGGAACTTTGTGACTGAGGCAATTTATGTATCTAGTGGTTTGTCACAAAAATAAATCTGTGTCCCATCTACCGGTTACAGTGATTGTCTCCCTGTGAACTTTAAAAATATGACTTGATACGTTCTAATATGAACAAAAATCGCTGTCATCAATTTTATTGTATCATCTTGAACTTCAAAAACAGGCCTGTCTTATCGAGTATTTGTATTATAAGTATGGACTCCCATTTTTATACGTCGACACCACGTGACGGAAATCTAATACACTAAAATGATACAAGTGTGGACCCGACATCTTATAGTAAAAGTGGGGAAGGCATATAATTATTAGAAGTGACGATCGATAGGGCAAAAAGGTACTTCGTTGAAGACCACGCAGTGGAACGCGCAGTGTAGGGTATCCACTTGGACAGGTGGACATACTACTTGGTAAAGGTCGCGGAAAGCCGTTGGATGTAGATCGCTTTCGATTGATTGGTCAGGCAGATATGGGTAAGCCTATAAAAAAAAAATCTGACAAAAATAGTCCATAGATGGTTAGCAGGTACAAAAAATCTTACATGCTATGTAAGTACATAAATAAGGAAATTACAACCTAGTGAGGGACGCCATCGCAGACCGCTCGCTCACCGGCTTGCACGCTATGTTCAACAATATGAGACAAAGTACTTCATTTTGTTCCCTCTTTACAATGTAAATAACATGTAAGAGGAGTGCAGTACATAAACTAATCACGGAGCGAAGCAAAACTTATTATTCAAGCGGAGTACAATAATTAAATATTTTACAACACGCTCAGTAGTTAAACAAAGGTGCGTGTGTGTACTGGTTGTTCTTGGGCTAGTTTGAATGGTAAATGTTTACTTAATGTCGGTTAATGGGTCCTAGAGATGTGGGGAGACGTTAAGTTTTGTTATAAAATTGCACGTTTGCTCTTACTCAGACATCCTTCGAGTTGCAAGATGAAATGTAGCGTTTAGAAAATACATAATAATTTATATATTACAAGTGGCCCTCGCAGACGTTGTCTTGTCTCAGACAACAGCGCCACCTGTCGGATCTAATTGTGAAATTAAACCATCCATGGACCAACCCAAACCCACTTAAAACAATCCATAAAACTCAGTTCATCCATTTTCGGATTTTTGCAAAACTAACGAATAGCTGTTAATTTTTATCCATATAGATTTTAAACATATTAGATTTTTTTATTTATTGAAATATTTACATTTTTTGTGATTCCTCATAGATAGAGTTCATGCTACAACGTTGTTTGATCACATGATAATAAAATCACGATATAAAATCGTAGTCTATTTTTTTGCAAGTAGTTTTCAGTGTGACCTTCCCGTATGCAATTGTGCTACGAATTTTATAAGTGTCGTTACACACAGACGAAAATTTTATAAGTCACTCCAAGGCGACGGTGATTGTGTAGCGTAACGGGATAACGACATAGTGCAATTAAAAAAAAACAACTTTTTTTTTCAAGTCGTACCTACATTTTGATTACTTGCGATTAAGATTAAATTCAAGTCTGTCTTCTGAGTGGATTCGTTATGGAAAAGGAAGAGATAACCTTTCAACACGCCCAAGTAACCGAACTTGGTATATAAAGTTAGGGTATTATGTATCGTAAGTTCTAGGGGTACTTAACATGCTGTACCCCTAGAATTAATATATGGAACATGCTAAAACAGGAATATGTTTATTAATAAAATAAAGAAAGAAAAAATATTTTATTCTGTAGGTAATAAGAATTACACTTAAAATAGTCAATAAATAAGGTGCCGTCTATCGATTACGTTAATAGTAGCGATTGCGCACGATATCTTTCGCATTGACTAAAAGGTATAAAAAATATACTTTTTAATAAAGAATACATGCTTACATACACAATCTGACGCCTAGGCAGATAACGTATTTAAAAAAGTTTTTTTTAAACATTACACACACTGTTATTACAGTCCCAAACTAGTTTTCAACTTCTATTAGGTATGTGGTTTAATCAACCTAGTACTTTTGGTCACACCTTTTTCATTTGTAAAAAAAAATTTCGTCTCTTTTGTATGTCAACACAATATTTGTGCACTACCCCTCACATGCAACACGTAGGTACTTGAATGTAACAAACAATATATTATGTCAATATCACATCGTAATATCAATCCATTGTTACAAATCAAGGTCAAAAATACGACTGTACGTCTAGAGCATAACATGAATAGTATAATTGTATATTTTTAACATATCGCTTATATTTTGTATTGAGTCGGTATTTCCATATTCCCGTGGTGTTAATAAACTAGAACATTACATAGTACGCAGAGGTGGATAGCTTTAGCGCCATCTTACGCAAAAAAGCGGCTTCACTACTGCGCCGCGTGCGAGGTAACACAGTTCAGAGTAACAGTGTTCTGAGGGCGATAGCCGACAGCGGGGTTTGCCCGTTTGTTGGCAATTTAATTAATATAACGAAGTCACTCGTAGAATATAAGTACTAACACAACTAGATATAAGTTTTACTAACAAATTATGGATCTCCTGTTCTCCGAAAATAAACATTTTATTTTTATTATTTATTAAAAGATTAATCATATTGTTTGACAGAACAAAATTGACGCTAACAAGTTAACAAGCAAATATTATGGGCTCTCTATAAGTTGGGCAAGTAATCACGAGTACTACTGAGCGCAAGAGAGAATGGCCTACTCGTGTTGCCTCGCCTTGGGTCGCCTCCACTCGTCCGTGCTCGATGGCCAGGGGGCCAATTCCACTAAATGTCAATGGTTATAGTTGGATGACAATGACCATAGAATGGTCAATGGTGTTATTTGGCACTTTCCAGAGCAAACATTTAGTGGAATTGGGCCCCGTACGAGCGCGTCAACCTCATGCTGCGACTACAATATATTCGAGATTCGGCTAAGGTTCGTGGCGACATGTCTGGCCACATAGTTGGTGTATCGCGAATCATTTTGGCGAACTCGAATGGTGTTCGGGCTTCGATCGGTTTCCTCTGCACATCAAAGGGTTTTTTATTTATCGTCACAGCTCGAATTTCGACAACGTGGCCGGGGTCAATTGTCAGTGTGACAGAGACTGAGGAAATATGTGCGCGTGAAAAAGACACCGCACATTGCCTTAAGTGAAAATATACATTACACACAATTCTTCACGAGAACATGGGGTACTGGAAAGACAATGAGAATGCTTTTCTAAATCTTCGCGATAAACTGATCGTAAAAATTTCCTTGTTTGTCGTGTGAGCACTTTACTTTTGTGATAAATCCTCATTTCGAAACAAAATCTCGTAGCAGTTCGTTCAAATATAGTGATATCTTGTGATTGTAAGAATATAATACACATACACAATAATATTTCATAGTTCACGGATGACTTAACTTTTTTTCTAGCAGTGTTTGCTCAGGTTGGTCTTATGTACGATGTGTGAACACAGCTAGACATACCGACGACTACGAACTGCCGGGTGTTGTAGAAAACAATATTCAACGTATGCTATTATTACATTATGCGTATTTACCTATAATTATTTACATACACGAGTAAATGCGTAACGTAATAAATATGATAATTAGTTGAGGTTTTTACACTATTACGAAGTCTGAAGTTTACGTCACTTTGTATTGTATAATACTTATTTTAAAATTAATTAATAATACATTCCCCATCAAGGGGAGAAATGGGAAGTCGGGAAATTCCTCGCCATTCTCTCCCCTTCACTTTCAAACATCTGACTATATTGACAGATTTACATGTTTTCTCCTGTTTACATTAACACAGCAGAGGCAGTGATGTAAGTTCGTAATAAACAAAAAACTGAGACGATCGTAGATTAGCTAAGTCCATAACAGGTTTGCAAACTAAACTAAAAAACTGCTTCATAAAAATTAGACGGGGCATCCATCCAGAATAGGAATACGTGTAACGATAGCCTCGGCGCTAATGATAACACGTACGGCGGTATTGGGACTATCTGTGAAATATGGGATGGCGTAATATATACAGTGATTCGAAAATTGGGAAAAAAGCGAGGTGTATGCATGACTAATATTATTTAGCTTTGATTCGTCCAACGGTAAGTACCTTAGCCTTATCCCGTAGGTAAATACAGCTTTATGGTATTTTGCCTTATCTATATATGTCAAATGATAAACTGACTGACTGATTAGTGATATATCAACGCACAGCCTGCCCCCCCTGGGTCTAGAGACAGCTTATATACAGTGTAGGCATCCATTAGATTTTCATCCATAGGATTTTGCAAAATTCAACCCCTAAGGGGGTGAAATAAAAGTGCGCGAGCGAAGCCGCGGGTAAAAGCTAGTGTTGGAATAAATAAGTTGATTGATCAGTCAGTGAATACAATTGAATATAAAACTAATATGTTATAAACGTTTGTGTTATTGTTCGTCATGTCTTTCAAAACATTTTTTTATCTCATTGCCTTTTCGAAGATTAAATATGCAGTGGTACTTTGCACAATGCAATCAGTTTTTACATGTCAACACATGTTCATTGACTATGTCAGTGAGTTACTCTGATTTAACTCTTAAGGTAATGTTATCATTCAGTGTTTTCGCTTCTGTTCGTTCGTTTATTGAAAGTTGTTTCAATTCTTACTGTAGGTATCTGCTACATGTATAGCCAATAATTAAATAGATAATGATACAGTCTACCTACTGTTTGCTTAACGTAGTCTAAGTGCTTGAATTAATTGCGTTATCAGTCAAAATTCCGAAGTAACCACCAAATACAAATCTTGAAAAGTTTGCGCACAACTAATTCATGCGTGTTCCATCCCTCAGTTATCGATTATTACATAAGTGATATTTTTCAGTGCTCTAAGCCTAACCCACACACACATAATTTAAGAATCTTACTCTGTATTTTTTTGACATATAAAATTTTGTTAGACGTAGACTTTACAAGGTGATATTTTAAAACAGCCTCTAACAATTACTCTTAAATGTCTTGCTGCAAATTATCAAGATTTTCTCCCAACAAAAAAAACTGGTTGTAAAGAGACAGCAGAACGGCGGCGGTCTGGTTTCTGTAACGGTCATGACCGTCTGTAACGGTGAACGGTCACGGCTGGATTAATTGTGCCGAAAATCGGAACGATTGAATGACGGGAAAGAGGTCGATTCAGTATTTATTTTGAAACAACGATAAAAAACTAACGTGACCCGGGTCCGGCTGAGGGGATATACCAATGAAGAAGAAATCGTTAATAAAATACCCCAGAATCGGTTCAGAGGCATATTGCCGGTCAGATAAGACTTCTGTGAGATAATAGCTTATATTCTTGACCTGGCAACAGCATGAAGTTCTCAAAAATAAACCAGGGTGAAAAGTGGGAGTTTCCAGACATGGAATACCTCTAATCTCCTTGAAGATAATGCGCGAATCTATTTACAATAAATGTTGATAAAATACGAAACGAAAAACATTGCAGTAGAAGAAATATAAATTTATGTGGCGGATACGTCGCAGTGGTCTCTTACTATTCGCAAGTGCTGGAGCATAAGAAGCACAAAAGGAACTCGGAGAATGTCACAGGATTATACTTACAAATTCGCGTAGGGTTGTGCTGCTATGATGTTGCTGGGGAAAGTCATCGCTGCTTGAGATGAACGCTCTCTAAAATGTCACTGACAAAATATAAGACCCAAAAATACATTACTTATAATAATTTTCACATTGCTTAGGAACCGATTGTTAGGATTCTTTAAGAGTATAAGTACCGCTTACGCAGAATAAGGGTTACGTATCTAAATGTCGAAAATTAAAAAACCTAACGTTAAATAACCTAAGTTCAAAATACCTAAAATCAAAATACCTTATGTTTTAATATACCTAATAAAATAATACATACCCACGAAATACCTAAGATTACAATACCGATTGGACTAAATACCTAAAATTTAAAATGTTTATAGTTATATCACCTAATTTTGATATACCAAAATTTTTAATAACTCTTGCGCGATATTTGTTTGAAATAGTGGATCACCTTCCGCAAGCGTAAAAGTGGGTAGATTGATAAAGTTCATCGTTTTCTATTTTTAATATATTTTGTGTCAGGAAAATATATGTTCATTTACAATAATTACAGATAAAAAATGTCCTCCAAATAGGAACCATGTGGGACAGTGCCCAGAAGACTGGCCGTATTCCCTCTCTGGATAGCTAGGCTGATCCTTTGACAGAGATAGCCGCCAGATAATATATATATCTATTTATATTTATATTAATACATTACGTCGGTATTTGTCACTTCGGTCAATTAACGTGAGGTAAATCAATTTCAGGGACTTTGTACATAGGTATTTCAAGTTTTATCCTTTTGAACTTCAGTATTATATCCATTTGACATTTTAACTTTATGTCAAACAACCATTAGGTATTTTGATTTTAGGTATTTTGAACTTAGGTTATTTAACGTTAGGTTTTTTAATTTTCGACATTTAGATACGTAACCAGAATAAGTTGTAATGGTTAAGAAGAAAATGACTAATGTAAAATTAATCTAGATATTTTCTCATTAGCTTCCGTTAAAAATAATAAGACGCCACGTCAATTTAAGTCTAAGACTAAAGTATTTTGAGGAGGAAATTGAATTAACAATCCTCTTATCCGCTTAACGCTTCTACAAGTAACACTAAGTCACTAGTCGGAATAGTGACTCAAATCATTGTGAATCAAAATCGTTACTCCGCCGTCATTGTCGACAAATACTTTCTCTTACGGGAAGTTAATTGGACGGACCCACAAGCTGTTGTCTGATAAAATCGAAGAAATGCACTAGAAACACCTAAGTGAAGCATTGCAAACGTTCCGTTTTTCATATTGACTTTCCAGACAATGTATGTAGCTGTAATTTATAAGTTGTCAGAAATACACGTTTTGGACGTTTTAAGGACATCAAGTAATAACCAGAATTTAATAAGATTGAAATTATTACGGTTCTTTCAAGTTTGATTTATTGAAAATAATTCGTTAGTACTGTTTTATATTTCACGATTAAAATTATGACAAAACGATTCTACTCGTATTGTGCTTCAGTGTCTCAAAAGCTATGCCTGCTTTTGTGACACTGGATTATACTCGTACCTACGCATTATGTTAGGATTAAACTTAAGATTTGCTTCTTTGGTCCTGGTAAAAGTGAATGTAAGAGTATCAATTATGTCCACAAATTACTTCTAAAACTTGGTAGTGGTTATATAATGTTATAGCAAATCTTAAAAATTAATACTTCATTGATAAGCAAGCGTATGTTGAGTACCTAATAATACATGTAATGATGTGCCTCGTTCAATTGATACATATCTTAATTAACTTTATCGGGACGATTTTGGATCTGAATATTTTATAATTTTATTATAATCAATTTTATCAGTCGGTTCGCAATATTCCGAATTGATTGCAAATAAATAATCTTATAATCTCTGCGCGATGAGCATTTTGTCCTTTAAGACGTATATCCATCAATGAAATTGGTTCTAGTATACCGCGATTTATTGGAAGAACAGTCGATTCCAAGGTTTGTGAAGCAGAAATGCCTTTTCGACAGTCCGCGTCAAGTCAACATTGAAAGCGGCTTGTAGATGTTAATATAACAGGCTGTGTTTCACATCGCTCATTCTAAATTACAATTACTATGTATGTATTAGTTCACAAAACAGTCGCTTAGTCAAGAGATCATGATAAAAAAGTAAATTATTGTTTCGATATCGAAAGCAGTTTCTAGCTGTAAATAAAACAGGTTGCGTTTGACACCCACGGAGGTTCTAAACCACCAGTCTTGTGTAGGTGTGCACACGGCCTTAGCATCGGCTTGATTCGAGAGTATTGGTCAACTCTTGTAAATCTACTAAGTACCAAACATAAACCAAGACTTACCATGTGTACCCTGTCCGACGATGGACTCATGCAACTGTCATGTTTAGAGGTCCGAAAAGATATACCTAACATAGCTGGAAATTGTGTACTTTTCAAAATGGAATACTTCTCTCAGCTCCTGCAGCAATAAGACGTGCGTAAGGCCAAAGAGGCGAACAGACAGACTGGCGCAGTTATAGTTGAAGATATGTCAGACCATGTCTTAGTTTGGTGCCTGCATGGAGACCGGTATAGAAATCATCTAGCTTTCTAGACTCATTAAGTCAATACGAGTCTAGGTTTCAGTTTTTATGTCTTACACGAAGTAGCACCAATTAAGATTTTTTTCTAATTACTGCTACATTCTTTGAATAGTAAAAGTTATATTATTACATCTAAATTAACAGATTTTTTTACTTTTATATCCTCGCGATATTTTGGGGTTTAGTATTTAAAAAAAATATTAAATCCATTAATATATTTAGTTTAATACTAACTTGGAATAATACTAATAAGTTTCTGTGTTGCTAGGTGGATTTCTGTTCCGAAACACAGAATTATTATTACTTAAGTTTTATAACATACGTTTTCAACCTGAGCTGTAGATCTATTTCTGGACAAAATAAATTCATCACGATATAAGATCACGACTCCGCATACAATTTTAAGTTCATAACCTTCAACAATAAAAACTTATGGGATTAAACTCGAATACATATTACGTACCCAACCAAGAAAAAAATGCATTTATCAAGTAAATTTATACTTACAATGCGATAACGATCCATTATCATAAAACCCGAAATGGGTAAATGACACATAAACGAATTCACACCGCCCGATGACATATTTCAACAAGTATGTCCTTCGTTTCTTAGAACATTTACTCAGTTGTAGCATTGTGCCAAGTGAAATGCAGTTTCCTCAATACGTTTTAAACTTTAAGACGTTGTCATAGAAGTTTTGGGATCGTGTAACAAGATTGAATGGTGTGTAAGTTCTGCCCACGAAACTCCCACATGCTTTTTTCAACGAGTTGTAAATTATAATGGTAGCGTTTTAGGTAGTTTTATGAAAGCTATGTTATTACACGTAATTTAAACGAACAATTTAGGTGAAAATGTGATTAGTTTTTGCAAAAAATGACTTTATATTCGATCTATCTTTTGATTTACACGGTTTGTGACCTCTGCCATAGTTTGAGATGAATTTGCTAATTCCTTTTGTAGTAATTCTCAGGAGATATGCATTTTTATTCCGTTAGCTTAGAGTTCACTAAGAGATGGAACGTTCCTTATATTTCCTGGAACTCCAAGATAACCACCATCTTGTATATGATTATTATAAAAAATGTGTATTTCTTAATTTTCCGCGAACTGCAATAACATTTAATTGTAGTGCAAAGGAAATGACCTCGAATAATGACGTAATGGATTTCCACTAGCGTCACTTCCTTTGGAAACTCACGGTTTACTTGAAAACTCTCTGTACAGCTATTAGAGTTAAAGACGCAAACTGTCTTAGAAATGCGACAAAATCTACGTAATGGAAGCTCTAATGTATTTACAGTTTGCTCGCGACATTATTCCCGCGTGTTGTTAGAATCGTAGTCATGCACAGTGGTCGCCTGACGGAAATAATGAGAGACCTATGCATTTTTTACAGGCATTGTTTTTTACGATTTGTTTAGAGGTTAAATATTTGAATGCATGTGCGGTATAACAATTATGCTTTTTTTCTGAATCTTTATTGCGGAGTGTGGGTAAAAAGTTGTATCTAGTTACGGATAAGAACAAGAGGGTTATCATCTTCTTGAATGAAGATGTCGCATGTAATTTCGAAGCGATATTTTTATTACCTATTTGAAGTCACTGACACGGCAAAAGCTAATATAGTCAAAAAGGAAACACGTTCTCGCTACTTCATGAATGACAAAGGAAAAGTTCCCATTTCAACAAAGAAAGAGAATTTTCTGGCAAAGTTCATTTACATGTAGGTAACAAAGGGCTATAAAGAATGATAGACCAAAACCTCATACGATCTCTGCACTGTGTGTCGTGTACTTTCACCGCGCTTCGCCCACGTTTCTTACGTCACAAATGGTCGCATTGAACCGTCTGTTTTTTGTTTAATATGTTCTCTCATTTATTTTCTCTTACCGCACACGATGTTTACATAATTTTCTAAAACCTGTCAAAGGTGTGGTCATTGTCAATGGTATTCAAATTCTGGAGTAATAATGGGTCAACCTTATCTTTAATTGTTATTTAGAGTCTCCTTAGAAATTTGATAAATACTCCGTAATATATTTAAGAAATTACAGTTTTTTTATCTTAATTGGTTTGGTACAAAAATATTGTATTAGCTAAATAAACACTCGACGATATTAAAAACACTTCTAAACGATCATTTTATCCAATAACTTAGCCATAGTGGGGTGAATAACGCAGTGTCATGGACAAAATCGCCTGAACTGACGAACCCTGGCTGTTTGCACACCCTTCAAACTCAAAAGCGTCGGCGCCCTCCCAGATGACGGTGAAAAATTTACAGAAGCATTTCATCAGTATCGCAGGGATTTTGTGAAATCATTTGAAAGGAAAAATTCAATTGTTAAACGGCGGAAGGTAAAACGTGTTTACATATACCAGTTCAAAATCCTACTAATATTATAAACGCGAAAGTTTGTTTGAATGGATGTCTGGATGTATGGATGTCTGGATGTCTGGATGGATGTTTGTTCCTCTTTCACGCAAAAACTACCGAACGGATTTTGATGAAACTTTACAGTTATATAGCTTATACATCAGAATAACACATAGGCTATATTTTATCCACGTATTCCCACAGAAACAGGAACTACGCTTGTGAAACCGCGGGGCGCTGCTAGTTATTTATATTCAGAAGACATGATAAGGAAGTATTAAATACCTAGAAGTCTAAAATAAATAATCATAATTATTAAGTATTTCAATTCTTATTAGTAGCGGCACTATTCAAAATAAGTAGTGTAAGAATTGTTTTAAACAATGCCTGTCTTATTGAGGCTAATCATAGTCATGATGACACAGACAATGAGACAAAATAACGCCAAGAGCGTCATCTAATTACTGAGTACACAAAACAGCACAATTTGCGTCCCAAAAAAATAGAAATGGGAACTCGTTAGAAATAATTTTCAATTGAAAGTAACTAGTCATTTTGTCCGGCGACAATGGGAGCGGCTCACTGTGCAGGGTCAAACGCATTGACGATGTGGGCTAAATACTCGTAATGAGGGGATGTTGGTCGTCGGTAATTTCCTGCCACTTTCCAACTAGTTGTCTTTTAGCTTTGTCGAAACGAGCTGGAATTTGATACGTCGTTATATTTATGGATAAACTAGCTGCTGTCTGAATTTAACAAACTATAGCCCAAAGTAAGAGTTCCATTGATGAAAGAATTTTTCAAAGCGGTCCTGTTCATTACAAATAAACATACAAATATCAAAATGTAATCTTTCTTCTTTATAGAATATGTAACAGAATAAGCGCAATTCCTGAAATTAGTTACTTAATCGATTTCAGCTATTTTTAATATGTGTTAAATTTTTCCCAAAAATGAATTAGTGTAGCTGAATTTAGTGCTTTCTATGGCAATCGTGCTATTATTAATCGATATTTAAGAAAATTAGTTAGACACAACAAAAGTTCGATTGCATCTTTTTTTTTATATTAATATACTAATTGGGGTGTATGAGGAATTGCGCTTTTTCTGTTACGCGTTGTATATATAAGTGTAGAAAAGATAAATTTTGAAAGATTTAGGACAATCACAAATGCTAAATAGCTCGATAAATTGCTATTGATATTAACGAAATATTTTTGGAATGCAATGCATCTTATTTTTAACCGACTTCAAAAAAAGGAGGAGGTTATCAATTCGACTGTATGTTTTTTTTTTTTTTTTATGTTTGTTACCTCAGAACTTTGGACTGGGTGAACCGATTTGGATGATTCTTTTTTTATTTGAAAGCTGGTGGTTTCAGATTGGTCCCATTTTAATTTAGTCCAGTTCTGACAACGGCATCTATGAGAAAACCATATAAGTTGAAGATTGAAGTCGGTTTTTTTTACTCTTTAGAGTGGTTATATTTTAATAAAATTGTATGTATCATTTATTCCCATTCATAAAGACTTACAGTTTTTGAAAGTAACAACTCTATGGGAAGTATCGAAACAGCGGGTTGTAAAGCAAAGTTGTCGGTCGGTTTTTTATCAAATAAATTAACGATTAACCGGAGGTTATAACCAAATCATTGAAACAGCTAGTGGGGCCTCCATACCAGCGCAAAAGCGAGATAGCGATACAAAATACCCGTTTAGAGCGAGATAGGTGCAGGCTCTCGGTTCGATAGTCGTGAGTCACGCATCGGCGCCCGCGCAGCCTCTGTTCCTGCTCGCGAAAAGAGGGGAAACTATTTAAAAAGAAACTCCATTTATTTTTTCAATACACCTTGCAATACTATATTCATAACATCATCAAAATATTGCTGATTGTCCAAGGACAGATTGCATTAAGTAAAGGAGAGAAAAAAAAAGTGCAAATCAAATGTTTTTATTTAATGTAGGGTCTTATAAGTCCTCTTATTGAAAGTCCTTGCGACTCCACGGCTTCGGCATGTATAGTTGAGGAGAAGCGAGGCAAGAAACTCCTCAACGCATTATTATTTTAAACAATCAATATAATACAAAGTAGAAGTTACATGGATTTAGTGCTTTGCTGAGCTGGAGAAAAATCACACCAAAAATCATTGTCATTTGAATATTCATCACATTGGACTTTGTAACATTCTTATTACAATCGCCTTAGAGGTCAGACTCGGACTACAAGTGTGAATCTTTATGTGCTCTTGACTGTACCAAACGTTGGCCGATTCATAATAATAGTGACGCTTTGAGTAACCCAACATAGGACGTCACGCGGACTAGTTTCTTTGCAAAAATGTCTGCCAATTTCTGCGCGGGGCACGAGGAAACAAATACAAATAATGTTGAAACAAACGCATTTTTTGACAAAACAATTAAACACTAGCTTGAACTAGATGCACACAAATACATTCACCAATCCGAGCATTCCGTGAATTAAAAAAAACTAGTTGTATATAACAGGTATGATCGTTGACCGACACTTTTTTGGCAGAGGTGAACGCCTGTCAGTGGCGTCTCCGGTTGGTTTAATACTCAAAGTAGTGACGTGACGTGAAATTGAGTTCATGATGAGTCACCCGTGTCTGGCTGACTATTTAGTTGCGGCTGGTTTGATGTGCCTATCTAGCCGTGCGGTTTTACTCCTCGGTACGCAGTTTAGGTACATTCAAAAGCGAGCATGAAGATTTACACTTGTAGTGCGAGTCTGACCTCTAAAGCGATTGTAAGAACGTTACAAAGTCCAATGTGTCAAGCTCTACGTGCTCTTGACTGTACTCTCAGTTGGAGATGATACGCGAGAATCATCAAGTTGGGTGAATTTGAAAGCAGTTTACCCTGCATTGCAACTATAAAGGGGTTATTACAAAATTGGCACTGTTTAAAACAGGTGCTGTCGCTTTTAAACATTATTGTCAAGAAACTGACATCTGTTTTTGACAATCAAACTCTCGTCATTTTATGTGGCATTGTAAATAAATAAGCATTAATTGATATTGCTTACGTAATCTTTCAAGACCCTTAGCTCAGTAGTGGGCTGTTAACGGGTTGAGATAACGATGATTAATCTTATTTTTTTAAATCTAATATCGTTAACAAAATTTAAAACAAACTCAAGACCATTTTCTCGGTATAAACTCGATCAGTGATTTCTTTAACGAAGTGTTCACGGAAAATCGCTTTAATAGCTATTTAGCTTTCTCTTGAATGAAAAGGAACGCTTAAAAGAACTCCATTTGTAATTCGCCTTCAACAGATTTAATTAAGTAGTTGACAGCATCGAAATTAAATAGCGAGTAGTCATACATTAAAAAGATTATCCCAAAACACCTCAAAATATGTATTTCAATTTTCAATTTACAATTATAGCAAATTTAAAAATAATAAATCAATCAAAAAAAGTGCTGCAATTGAGTACAACAAACTATGACGTCACGGTTTGCTATTTCAGTACATTTTCCATAGTAAGATTTCGTTTTGACAGATCGTAAAAAGTAACTGATTTGACTAGGTAGGACACAACCCTATTCTCTCTGGCTGGCTCTTCGCTACGATGAATCAAATAACTTTTTTTAAAAGCTGCAAATCAAAACTGGTTTGCAAAGCCGCCGTAAAAATCGCGTTCTTTTTTCGAAAATGGCAGGATTACGGCCGATCATTCGCGTCGCGTAGGCCAGATCTAAAACTTTACAAGATTAGTTGATCGTTATGTACGAATCTCATATTTTTTTATGGCATAGTCACCGAATTGTACAACCCACGTGATTTTAAAATGTTTTAGTTAATATCTGTTTACAGTGTAACGTATATGGAAATAATGGAAACTTTTAATGACATTTACTAACGCTACTGCTGTGAAAGATTCATTAACACAAAAGAAAGTGGATTACGAAAACGCCATAAAATTAAATATTCTACATTTTAGGAGATGAATTATGCAAATGGAAATCCTTGTTGCTATCTTTTTATGCACAGTTGAAATTTTATGCGAATTGCAGTGCTACAGAATATATTTGTTAAGTATGTGGCATATACGATGTACTTAGTTTGTGCTTGTCATGCAAGTAGACACGAGCAGAGGCGGAAGCTTGCGGTCGAGACACGCTATTTGCTCGACTCAAACGAAACTAACTCATATTTCTTTAACTGTAGAGGTGGCAATGTCCGCAAATCAAAGTTGTGGACAGACAGAGTTAAGTTACAAACAGTTATTTCAAGCGCGAATACGAGACGAGACGTCAGCTACACTAAGTTGTACTAAGTATTGTTAAGTTGGAGACTGTATTGGAGCCATCTTGTTAGGAGTTTTTGCAAGTTTAAATAACACTTCAAAGTTGAAGTGTCTAATGTCGGATGGTATATAATTATTTTCGTACATAAAACATTTCAAGTAAATATATTTTATATGATTAACGAAAGAGCATGGCTGCACTGCGTACTGCCATATTTCGGTTCGATTGCCGTTTCAATACAGTTTAGTCAGCTCCATTGCATTTCCAATGAATGAAAAGATATTTCAAACTATTATATCATAATAATATATGCCATTTCGCTCACCACCTGTCACGGTAAGACCCCAGTTGGATATGGTTTCACCACCTATCACGTTTAGGGATCCAAAAAATATACCTAATGGTGATAAGTGCCATGATATTTGCCACAACGGCGTTTAAGATAATAAATTATATAAGTACTACTATAGAAACTAAGTTGAGCTAAGTTAGCCTAGCTGTCGGTGTTGCGATGCTTAGATCATGTAGCTGCATGCAACCAGGGGGCCAATTCCACTAAATGTCAGCCATTGTCATCGAACTATCATTCCATTATGCTGCAACTGGCAACTATGACATCTAATTTGTATTCCACTAAAATCATAGTGGCATAACAATGGAATGACTATGGACTACGTTAGGTGTTGCCTACCATAATATATAACTATTACTACCATGCGTGTCATTAGTTTTATTTCGGGTTTTCGGCACTAAAATCTTTAGATGATTGATTTTATTTATGGTACATGTGACATTTCAATAAGTTTTGAAGAAACTTGTGTATTTTTGTGCATAGACTGAAGCAGAGCTAAAATCTGAATTTCGTGTCGTGTTTAGGGCTGGTGGCTAAATTGCCAATGCCTTAAAATAAGGGGAAAAAAGCAATCACTGGACAGCGCCATTCCATGGTAGGAATAGTAGAATACCAAAAGTGGTCAACAATGATAGTTGAATGATTGTGAAAACTGACAGTTAACAGAATACGAAAAGTGTCAAAATTTGACATAATATCACCATTGAGTGACCACAGTCATACAACTATCACCGCTGTCATTTAGTAGAATTGGCCCCCAGTAATGTGAGCTAAACATCTATGTTCACATCGAAAGCAAGATGTAGTGCGCGCTACCAGTTGCTATGCTATGTTAGATTGAGGATTGAAGGGAGGCAGAAGAGAAGTTCAACTAATCGGGTCGTCGGTTTAGACAGCCTACATCGTTCAGCTAGCTTGCGTAGTCCGCGGTGTGAACAATATTAATAAATAAAAAACGTCACACCTACATGAGAACCTACCTACGTAAGTTATGTTCAGCTTACCGAGGCCTGCGCGTCATTCATGTAACTGCCCATATCAATGTGTCAATTTCGTTCTTATGATTGTGAGAAGTAGGTACATGATTTTATAGGATGTTGTCTATAAGTGAAACAGACTTACTAGTAACTTTTAATAAAAAATCTCGAAGTCATGACGAACTTTCCCACGTCATTAGCAGCGTTGATTCAGCACGTTAGTAATATAAAACGAAACAGACCGAAAATAAGCGATTCGCTAAATATATCCCGCACTTGAACGATTTGCTGCTATTTCGGAGCGAGCTGCGATATTTATAGAGCGCTCGTCAACTGGTGATTGATGTGTTTTTGTTTAGTGCCCATAATTCCAATGAGGCTTAGTTTATCCGGGAATCGAGAGATGTACCAAAGTCAATTACGCTGTGGGTGCCTTATTCTAAAAAAACATATTTTCATCATTCCCTTGTCCTATTCCCATTGTTAAGGAAGCAGTGTGTCTTTTCTTTTTATTTATCCATATCAATCGTCATATCTGCATTCACATACTCATGTTATCACCACACAATCCATTCATATTTTCTTTGATCATCCCCTCTTGCTTCCACATTTATATTAAGCATATTTTTTTTTACAAAATAATTGCCCTTATAATATAGCTCTCGAATATTATATCAAATATAATATAATATTTCAATCCAGCAGCAATGTTACACTAATTCTCTTGTTTTATTTACATACAATTAAGACAACGTTGCCTAAATCTGCTGGTAGTATTAGAAACGGGCTGTTTAGTTACGATTATGAAATCTCGTATGGAACTCTAGTTATCGTAGCAGATGTGAAGTTAGGTTCCAATACGGTCGTGACGCGGGTGTGTGCCATATGCAGCCATTAGATGGTTATGTGACTACGTTGTCGTATATCCTATACATCATTTTATCATAGTCATGCTACCATAGGAAGGGGTCAGCGATGGTTATGTAGTAGCACATTATGATCTATAGTACTATAATGTATAATACGCTGCTTCCCTAGATCCGATATGCCCCGCTTAGTACCACGTCTCCCTGTCGTATCTTAGCTCACTCACATTTTAATAGGTATTTTTTGGTATTTTCAACCGACTTCAAAAAAGAAGGAGGTTATCAATTCGACAGTTTTCTAAATATTTGTTACCTTACAACTTTCGAATGGGAGAACCGTTTTTTTTTTTATTTAAAAGCTGATGCTTCCCGTGTGGTCCCACTTGGTCCAGTTCTGGCAATGGCATCCATGAGAAAACCATATAAGTTGATGTCGGTTTTTTACTCTTTAGAGTTCTATGTTATTAATAACTAGCGACCCGCCCCGGCTTCGCAGGGGTGCAATGCTGAATTTTCTTTGCTATAAACCTTGCGGAGCCCTAGACCTTTCCAACGAATGCAAAACCGTGGAAATCGGTCCGGCCGTTCTAGAGTTAAATCGTCAGGAAGGAAAACCCGACTTATTTTTATATAGTAGATAATTAGCAATCCGTTCGAATAGCCCTCATCGATCGATCGACGTTGTCCTTTGGGTGTAATAAATAACACAGTAAGCCCCTCATCGTATATCATTATCAGTTGGTGTCAGTCAAATTAAACACTTCATCAATCAATTAGACGTTATTCATCAACATACCAAAAATTTATTACTTTCGAACTGCTGAAGTTAGATTAATCAATTCAATCTAAAATGAAGTTTTGTAAATGCAAAATTTATCGATAACGAAGTTTGTACGATGCCGAACTGCAATTAAAGTCGGCTAACCAGGGAAATACCTACACTTCGACCGGTTTCCGAAATGCAACTAAAACGACATATTATGTCTGTCAGCTAATTTTAGTTTGATTTGCCTTTTGGGAACTGTGGGTACAATACAGAGCCTTGAATATTTCTGAAAACCATTTCTTTATGCCTACTCCCAAAAATCTACCTTGATTCCAAATTTCTGCTACCTAAGTCCAGCTGTCGAAGCTGTGCAATGTGCATTGATGTGTCCCAGTAAAATAGAGCCCTAAACGAACCCTTAAAGTATATTTTCATAATCTGACAGTCGTATGTTGATCGCGTATTTTCCTAGCAACTATAATAATAATTTAACATAAAAATAATGAAGGATCCGTTTAGGTATATTATTTCTTTATAAAGTGAAATTTCTAAAAAGTATTATCTCATAAGATTAAATAAGATACCCACCCAGAAAAGGTTTGCGCAGTGTGTGCGAAAACATGGTGAGTCATGCGCATGCGCGTTTCACTAGCCATCTGTTGCGCTTGCACTATGTCACGACCGGTCCAAGGCTCCTCCGCTGAATGTTTCTGAACGATCAGCAGCACACACATACAGCCATGCCGACATAATAATTACGTACGACCATAAGATCTATCGCAATAGAGTAAGGTGACGAAGTTCATGTTTTGATTGATGCGCTGTGAAATTGATAACCTTTTGAGATACATTACTCACGCAGTCATGTTTGACGAGATGACAATGGTTGAGTAGAGAGTGATAGGTAAGAACTTACTATTCATTTTGAGAGGATAAAATACATTTTCATACCATCTATTCGAAAAGTGACGTTTTGGTCCTCAATAACAGGGATCAAAGTAAGTCTTTTCCGATAGGATTTTAATAAGTGCGAATAAAAGTGTTTTGAATTTGGAATTAAAAATATCCCACAACATTCTTAGCCAAAGAGATTAACAAAATAAGTTTGCATCTAAGGTTGGCGCCACTGTAGCTTAAGTACTATTAAAAAACATTAGTTCCATTTTTCGCCGCATTAGGCTGACAAGCATAGAGTAACTTATATGCTGACAAGGCTGAATGGGGTTCGATCGATGGTTGTGCCACACTGTCAGAAAAATTGCTGTGGCAATGCGCGCGCTGTCATACTTATTTTTCACAATTTACATTTTATTTTACGCCAAATTTTCGAATTCCGACATCGAATTGTTTGTGTATTTTATATTTTAAAATGTATTCAAGTAGCAGTTACTGCAGTGATAGTTAAACACCGGAAAATTATTTAAAAAAGAAGCAAACAATGTCATCAACATTTTTTCTCATAGAGAGGTATGAAAGCAGAGTGTATCATTCGGTCGCAAAATTATTTTTACCTTGGGCTACGTTCTTTAAACCCCTCACTTCGTTCATGATTCTACATTAGAATCATTCTATCTATTCTATTCAATTCTATCCTAGAATCATTCACTATGTTCGTGATTTAAAAAAACGCCCTTGCCGTAAAAATATAGTTTTGCTCCCTTATGACACAATCTAGTATTATTTACAATCAAAATAAAATATAATGTCAATGAATTAACAAAATATAAGTAATGATAAACCTAAAAGGGGTGTTACTTTTTATTGTCGTTCCGTTGGAAGCTAAGCCAGTGCTTCCGGATCTTTTAAAAAACATGATCTCGGTTTTCTTGACATTCATATTTCATAAATAAGAGCTCAACAGTAATATAATCGTCTGAGCCATGTCCTGTAGCCGTTATGCTGATATAAAGGTACTCAGGCTGTTGCGAATAATCGAACAACACTACAATGATTCTAATGAAGATGGTTTTTACTATTCTAAAGGTCCACATAGAAGTCATGTCAATACCCTTTATGGTAAACAGTGTAAGATTATTTCTTTACTAACTAAACAAATAAAGCTGTTGTGTTGGCGTTGTTGATTTCACATTCAGCTTAGTTTCTATATACGATGACAGCAGAATGATGAATTGCGTCCGAAAGCCAGGCTGACGAGTTGAGGCTAAGACTTTTCTTGTAAATCTGTTTTCGTCGGGTTTGTCCCAAATTATTATACTCGCAATATTAACAAAGGTTTTCCGATTCTCTTTATCCGGTTTCTAATATATTTATTTAATTAAAATTATGCTTAACAAGAATGCTTTTACTACGGATGTTTCATAGAATTCCTATAAAGGGATTCTTCTCATGTTTTTATTAGCTTTGACTATCGAATGAAGAATTTTTTAATCACTTACGTATTTATAAACTCGAGGTTTATTCTACTTAATCAGCGTTTCGTTTGTTTATAGCGATATTAAAAACGGTAAAGGTAGTGTTTATATGTCTTTCATATTGTATTTATCTCATCGGTTGTCGCAAGGACTGATATCGTTCGATTGGGACGCCATTTTATGTTGGAGTGCTTTTTGTTGTCTTGTGCATTTGTTGGTTCAAGTGTGGTGTTGGTGTGTACAGGTGACCGTATTTGACAAACAGCTTTAGAAATTGACTCTTACAAGGAACTTTTGGTCCATTTCTCCTTCATATTGGAAAGCCTATTTGTAAAGGTGTGTCAATAACTTGCAAAAAAGTACTAACAGTAGAAATACCGCCATTCAAATCTTCAGAAAAAAGAAAACAGTTACATCAAATGTTCCTTATCAAGTTATAAGCTTATGTCAATACGAGTCATCTTGTACATGATTTCTTCTAGGTATGTGTCGCAGCTTTGTGTGCAGGCTCTGGGCTAGAGTGCAAGGAGATAGGCGTTCGTTTACTAACTACTGTTGTCTCTTTCTTTGCAGATCTGACCGCCTGTCCGCTCGCGCGCTCGGCAACATCTTGAGGAATTTTGATGAGCATAGGAATCCAAATTTGCCATTTTTGAAAATAGATCCGTTCGTGGTTTTTAGGACTGATTTTTAATAGGAATTCATGTTAGACTGTTAATTAAATGAGTTATGCTGTCTTGCAGGGTAGATTTAGGTGAATATCATTACCACAGTCCATCAGTTTATTTATTATGACTTACTTTTTGTTATTAGTCTTTCTGTTAATTATTTAGCCCCAAAATTGTGGAATCCTACAGCCCTATTGGTTCTGAAGGTATATTTGTATACCTTCAGAAGGTAAACATTACATATGCAGTACAGTTTTTTGTTTTTCCTTTAAAAATTATAATATTTGTATAATGCTCCTTATCTTACTTCATAATTATATAACTATGTAGGTACCTATGTGTCACTTTCCTAGCTTCAATCAATATTTAATCAGCTATCGATTTTATCTATTATCATTAAGTTTTTTTTGCAATCATATATGTCATTGACTTGAATACTGATATTGATAGTTTTTTTTTACATTTCTATCACTTTTTCTTTCATAGAAAATAGGACTTTGTATAGATTGTGTTTTTTCTTGTTTTCTACTTATTTGAAGTTTCAACTGGCACTGCTTTGGTAAGATTTAATTTTGAATTATCTCTGTCAGCTTTTTAATAAAATTAACTCCTCTTCTATTGTTCTCATTGTTCGAATTATGTTAAGATTTCCTTTTCTTTAACCAGCCATTAGAAGGTTTATTGTTTAATAAGGTATTTTGTTATCCATTTGATGTCGTAACCTTTCTTCTCTTACAAACATGAGGTCTGTGGCCACTCTTGAATGACGTTACAGTAAAATTAATATTAACTAACAGTTCAGATTTTGCCAGTCAAGGGCATCACCGTTATATGCTGCTAGATATTGATAGAATAAGTAATTGGTCGTCTATTTAGTGATGTTATCAATTGCAATTGAGCTTTATCAACCCTTTCCTCGTTATCGTCTGCGATAATCTATTGATAAAGGTTATTTATCAAAACGTGAATTTCATTATTGTTTGTTTTCCAGGCTTATAAACTATATAATATTATAAATGGATCTAGTACACTAACTAAAAGAGTATATTTATATAGTAAAGTGACGAAGATAACCATTGTAACATGAACTTGCAAAACTGATTATGTTCTAAAAATGGAGCGGAAACTAACTCGCGAAGACTTCATGAGGAAGAGCTTTAGAGCTCCTCGTGCGATGTCTGAACAGGAACCTGCAGTCAACGGCGCCCCACCGCCTTCGCCCGTGTCCCTAGCGATGCTAGAAAGGACCCCCCAACCGCAAAGAGCCCAGTACGAGATCACCTCAGCAGGTATAGCTCCAAAACGCCTTGAGATCAACCGCGCCCACCCAATCCACTTGAAATCATTCCAATCTCCTGAATTAGAAGAAAATGCCCCCACACCACCATCAGACGACGTACTTCGCAAGCTTGAACGGCAGATTGGCGAAATGGAACGCGGTCTGGAAAGACAACAAAACGGAACGGTCGCAGTCGACGAAAGAGTCAGATATGCAGAGCACGAAAACTTATTGAGAACCGGTGTGTCCTCAGTCGGTGGTGGAGGATATCTACCAGCAGATTCGGATACAGAACATGATTCCGTACCGTTCAATAGAAATGAGAGTACTAGAAGTAGTACAGGGGGTGCTACTCCGGCAGCTAGACCGGCTACAAGACTAGCAAGAACTAATTCGGATACCCAACAACATTCAGTAGCTGCGACAGCTAGACTGATGCGGAAACTGGCCGATGGTGGAACGAAAGATGAAAAGACGAAAGTGATCTCGAGAAAAGCGATTCAAGCGAGGATGGAAAGGGTGAAGAATTCAGTGGTTGGGACGAAGCATGAGCACAGGGTGCTGGCTGAACATCGGGCAGATCCTGTCACCTCCAGGACTCCGACGTCGCCGATCTCGCCTAGGTCTTCGACTCAGGTAATTTTTGTGATCGTCTTGTGGACGTCTAATGAATATCACAATTAAAATGTCAACATCGCGAAAAAGAATTCACATTTTTAATGTTCTTTCAGTTTAAACGAATCCTGTTTCCTTGGTAGTTGCTAAATTTAGAATGTGATGACATCTTAGTAATTTCGATAAATTATTTTTTACGATTGTTTATGTATGGTATCGTATCATACTTCATTTTATTAATTTAACTATATAAGTTATAAGGAAACGAAATTGGGATTTTCTTCCATAATAATTATTGTTTTCCTACAAATCATTCAACCGTTATAATGCCTAGAGATACATTATAAATCTCTGTCAACCAATAACCCCTCGAAAACTACCATCGATAATCCGACACAAAATATGAATGTAATTTCGACCCCACATCGTTTACCACGAGCTCTGTGTGGGAACTTCATTCAAAGACACATGTGGATGCGTCGATTTGGTTCTATTGTACGATTCAAATACTAAGCGTTAATAATTGAGTAATGAAATTGAAAATCACTTCAATCTACAGTTCGAATAATATATTTCATGTTAATAAACATTGCAAAGATGTAGAATTAAGATGTTTTAAAACTTCTCATTTTATAACCGAAGCACACATTTATTTAAGTATATCTACGATCGTTTGTGCACTGCGTCCGATCACAATCCGAAAAAGTTTCTGTAGTACTATTTTTATTAGAGGTTTATCTGGATCCGAGCTCCTTCATCAGAGTTATGCAAATTATGTTTTATTGAACGCTGCTTGACTTTTCTCAGATTCGGATTGAGTGCACAAGTGCCCTGTTTTCATCTATAGTAGAATGTGTAATGGTATCAATATTTGTTTCCACTTGTAGCTTCTATAATTTTTTACGTGTTCATTTCCATTAACATAATAAATTCCTTGTGTCATTGGCTATTAACGATGGAATTAAAATCAATTCGGTTTTATGTTTCAATCTGTTATTGAAAGCCTTAAACTTATTATGAACTTTTCTATTTTCAGGTAAGCGAGCGACACAATACTAAGAATTTTAACGTTATAAAGGTGAGCTCTATACACTGATTTTAGTTTTATCCGTTCTTGTTTCAGTATAACAAAATGACATTTACATGTTTCAATTAGCTAAAGCTTAAGCCAAGGTAAAGTTGTGCTATTTGACAACCTCACGTGTGTATACTCAGTGAATAGCCCGTAGTCCTGTGTTTGTAACGATCATAAAGTTAAGTAAGGTTGGGTGCGGTCAGTGAATGAATGGGTACGAAGGGATACGAGCACCTTTTTTTTTTTCTTTATGACGATGGTATTAAAGAGACCGAACTTGACAAAGTCAAGATTACCTGGCGACGTGACGCACGTGGATCGAATTGAAGAGTTGCCGAATGTTCCCAAGTTTCAAGTTAGGTTTCACACATTTAGGATGGTTAGAAAAACATTATCGTGGAGTGGTGTGTCGTGACTATAGTCTTCGCCATAGTAAATTTTTGAACAGATAGCGTCACGCAGGACACACCATGCTGGTATAGTGTAGTTCTAGCTTCATTCTCGTTTAGCGTGTTCCATACCGTCCGAATTCTCAACATTACAATATGTACTATCCAACAAAAGTTCTGCCTGATACACCTAAGTGTTATTTTAGCGAGAAGCATCTTTTCCCACCCCGTAGCGAGAAAGCCCTCACTTATAGGAGGAAGTGAAGAAATTAAAAAATAGGAGTAGTGTACCTGTATGTGTAGACCAAAAAGATAACCCCAAAGACATTTCCGATTTATTTAAGGACCATTTTATTGTTACCCCACCCCATAATAGTAACACAATAAAGCTAGTAAGCCAGAATTCTGCTCACTGTGGAACGGGGACTTTCCAAGTTACCAGTGACGAAGTAGCCAAGGTTCTACGAAACATGAAGCGAGGGAAGTCTCCGGGTCACGACGGGCTGAGCATAGAGCATTTGCTGTACGCAGGTCAACACATCTGTGAATTGCTGGCGCGGCTTTTTACTCTCTGCGGGCGGCACGGTTATTTACCGGATGAATTGATTAAAACAGTCGTGGTGTAAATTACTAAATGTAAAACAGGAGATATTTCGAGCCTGTCTAACTATAGGCCCATATCACTAGCGACTATCGTGGCCAAGGTATTTGAGAGGTGTTTACAGGATAAACTGTCTCCGTATTTGAAAATTGACGACGGGCAATTTGGGTTCCGGGCAGAGGTCTCTACCGATATGGCAATATTTGCGATGAAACAAACCGTAGCATACTATACCAATCGTGGTTCCACAGTATACGCATGCTACTTAGACCTAAGCCGCGCGTTCGATACTATCAACCACAGTTTGCTGTGGCAAAAATTGCGTGATAGGGGGGTACCGTCGGGCGTTGTTGGCCTGTTGTCATACTGGTATGGCAATCAGGGCAATAGTGTTAGATGGGGCAGCGCGATGTCTGATCGGCTACAGGTTGTCTTGTGGCGTGCGGCAGGGTGGACTTACCTCGCCTGACATGTTTAACGTCTACGTGAATGATTTGATTGTGAGGCTGAGCAGCACTCCAGTTGGGCTCAAGCTTGGTGACAGATTTGTCAATAACTTGAGTTACGCTGATGACATGGTGCTGCTCAGCCCTTCGATCAAAGGTCTGAGAAAACTAATTTCTACGTGTGAAGAATATGCCCATGAGCATCAATTAATCTATAATGCCAAAAAGACGGAAATGATGTTATTCAGGTCGGGTAGGGGACCGCGGAATGTACCTGCTGTGCACGTGGCTGGGCTGCCTGTTAAGGTGGTCGAGACCTTCAAGTACCTTGGCCACGTAATGTCGTCGGATATGAAAGACGACAACGATATAGAAAGACAGCGTAGGTCACTGTCTGTCGTAGGAAATATGATTGCCAGAAAATTTTTCAAAGCAGCTGATAATGTCAAAATTACGCTGTTCAGGTCTTTCTGCCAATCGCTGTATACTTGCCAGCTCTGGACGGAATACACGAAGCGGTCGCTGGATGGCATTCGTGTTCAATATAATAATATCTTTAGGCACCTCATGGGGTTGAAACGTTACTGCAGTGCATCTGAAATGTTTTTCAAGGCTCGAGTGAACACGTTCAATGCCATCCAGAGAAGCAGGATAGCGACGTTTATGTCCAGGGTTGCAAGCTGCAAAAATGTCATCATACGCGAGTTGGCAGAGAGACTTCCAGCCACCACCACCTATAGACGATGGCTTGCTATTGCTGCCTAGAATTTAGACACTCAGTTTTTCTGAATACCTAGTTTGTAGTTATTTTTATTTTTGTAGCTGGTGTGATATGATATGGATGTAAATCTGAAATAAAGTATTATTATTATTATTATAGTAACAATGACAATTACAAAAAAGTGTTTCTTTCATGTTTATGACCATTTAGTGTCGATGAATGGATCGGAATATAAAAAAAAAACGGTTTTACTGGCTTCTCATTGTGCCACTCTAATTAGGGTTGGGGTAATAAAATTGGAGCTTACAAGCAACAATTATTCCAAATGTATCAGGCTTAGCGTTTGCTGATAGTACCTATAGATTGGCGAATTCTCCAATGGTCTAGCGTAGGTACCAAATATGCTCTCCATGTTTGTGAGTCGGCTTACATTTTAGTAGGAATGAGCACACTTAGAAGGGGACAGCTAATATCTGTATCTCTTTCGAAGTGTCCTCGAATCTGCTAAACTAAAATTAAATTCCCACGAGAACGGGGAAAAAGCTACACCGGGTCAGCTAGTTTGTAAAATCGCTTCTCTTTTTATAAATGAAAAATACATTAACGATTCTATGTAAATGCTTATAATAACGAAAATGTTAAATATTATTTTAAACGAAATCGCCGAACTGAATTCGAAACTTTTCTTAGTAGTTTATTCTTATAAGAATAATTACAAAGCTCATGAATTTGAATTAATGGAAAATGAATTATTGAAAAGATAATTGAAAGTCAAAAGTTTTCATATAAACAACACGTCTACTAAGGTTTGATTTGAAATTCGGGTTGCCATGCTTTCGCAAAATCCCACCAACTATTAGCCTTATACTCTCGCTATTCCGATAAAAAATCCCTAGAATTTAAGTCCGGAGCAAATAGTGACCATTTTATACGCTAAGAATCCGAATTGTGTCATAATCATCCCCCTTTCATTTTCCTATTATTTGGGTCTATCGCACTATCATATCCATACTGCAAAACGTGTTTATCATTTTTACGACTGACACCTGTCTTACCCCAACAGTTCTACTACTGGTGTGGGTATTAACCCCCTACAATTCGTTGACAGGATCGCAAGATAGCCAGCTAAGGTCGAAGGACTTATGCCGGCTTCGAACAAAATGGAGTACCGTGTCTGGGTGTTAAATATTTATTTATGTACGTAGATCGACTGTTTAGTGCGCATAGTTTAGGACTAAATAACCGTGTGTGAATTGTGTCCTACAATTTATTATTATCCTAAGGATAAGTCGGATAAGCTGCACAACCTGTTGCGATTAAATCTCCAAGTAAGCCTCATTCTATGTTTGGTGAATCTAGCTTTTTACGAAACGCACGAGTAGGGTAGGGTTGAAAGTTTGGTAGAACAAACCACCAGGCCGTATTTCTTCTCAAGCTAGTCTACTTGTTCCATCATCATCATTATCAGCCTACATTTGTCCACTGCTGGACATAGGCCTGCCCTAATGAGCGCCATAGCGCCCTGTCTTCAGCTCGACGCATCCAGCCTCTGCCTACTTGTTCAATACAAAAGACGATACCTCCACTTCATGCCTCCCACATGTCGACAATGCCATGCACACCCATGATATACCTTGACACGCTGACATTTGAACGGACATAAACATTGATGACGTAACCTTTCCGTTTCCGCCGCCGACGAGCAAATTGGAAACGATAATAATTTTTGCTTTCGGCCATTTTTTATTTCTAAATCAATCGCGGTTCGATTTTTTTTGATTAAAAATTAAATAGAAACATTAGTGTGCTTACAGACTAGTTAAATGCATATTAATCCCTCCAATATTTTAATTTACGAACCTAACCTAAACTTTTTGGTGTATATTGTGCCTTTTTCGAATTCTTAACATAATTTCTAAAAGTAAAAGCTCTGTTGGAACTGAACCCATCTAACCCTTATTCAGTTCGGGGTCAGGATATGTACTACAAATATTATTTTAAACTTACGTACATATTTGTATTTTAAATGAGGTACCTAATATTTTATTACGTCATTAAGAAAACTGATACACGTAATCAGAAATAATCGGGTTAAAAGTGGGTACCTACTTCCAGGTACACCTCTGCCAATTCCTTGACGGATGAAGTCAGAGTGATTTTAACTTAGTATTCATTTTCTATTCAGAACGACAAAGGTTGGACTTTTGACCTTTTAATAAATTGCCACATCGGCCCGCAGCGGAGTATGATTGATGCCCCCGCTTTAGTTCTAATGAAAGTTACTGGCGCCATGACTTTACTAACTGTAAAAAAAAACCACCTAATTTTCTATCGAACAACTAATATGTTCTAGCCGGTGGATGCCCAGCGGCGTTGCAAACGCGGATCCTTTTTATTCCCTTTGCTATTTCCAAAAACCCCTTCTTAGTGCTTACTAAGGTAATTTAAAGAAACTTGTGCAAAAAGTCGTGTTTGCTAGACAAAGCGGTTTGACGTGATCAAAATAATACTGAAAATAATAAATAACGTCCTAGTTTTATTTGGTATATTTTACATAATAATTTTACAGATGACACATTATCTACCCGTTTGTGTCTCATTATTATTTATTTAAGACTCACGTAACAATCGCTAACAAGCTGTTAATCAAATTGCAAATTGTAGCTTTGACGCACTGAAGCCTTGTAAAAGCAAGAAGCCATGTACCGGTTATTGTGTTATAGCTCGGCCACACTGAGTACCTGTGCAATGAATTCGTTTTAGAAATATCATATCTTTTTGCAAACTTCACTTCTCTTCAGATTTCATTGAAACGAGATTTTTATTTCTCTAAAGTTGGTGTCAAGTTACGTATTGCTTTAGAAGCGAACGTTGCTTCTAGAGTGCAAGGATAAATTGAGTTTACTTGTAAGCTTATTGGAAGAATGTTCTTTTGCTAAAGAGATAAATGTGTACCTTTATAATATTACCGGTATCACTTACTTAGTATAAAAGCATAGTCGCTTCCCGCTGTCTGTCTGTCCAGATGTATGCTTAGATCTTTAAAACTACTCAACGGATTTTGATGCGGTTTTTCTTTAATAGAGTGATTCAAGGGGAAGATTTTACTATCATCATTGCACCCGTGCGAACCCGGGGCGGATCGCTAGGTGCTACTAAAATAATGCATGTGCGTGATCTGGGGGCACGTCAGTGCCCCCGCCAAGTCGAGCAAAAAGCGGCATTATGTTTTACGTATAAACTCCTGAACCGATCTTTATTTACCAACGAGAGGCTACAGTTAGTTCTGGAACGTAAAAAGTAGTTCTCTAATATATTTAGTACTAGCGGTTCTGCGCGGTTTCACCCACGTAGTTCCCATTCCCGTGGGAATACGGAAATAAAATATAGCTTATGTTACTCGGGGATCTTCTAGCTTTCCATTAGTGAAAGAATTTTTAAAGGTTTTTGAGTTTATTCGTAACAAACATACAAAAATACAAATCTTTCCTCTTTATAATATTAGTATAGATACTGTTATTCGTGTATTTCATTGTACCTTTGAAAAATTACAATCCCTTATACCCTAATACCTACAAATACACATATTTATTCGTATACCTATGATATAATTCCATTGCCATCTAAGACGATATAGTATGGGCGCTTTAGTAACATAAATACGTGGTGTATATGATATGAATATGTAATGAGAGGCGGCCCGCGCCAATGACTATCGGTTTCCGATCCTACAACTGTTATGACGGCTTTAAACCCAAGCATAACATAATACACACATGTATTGGCATAGAGCAAAATATCTACCTAACCTCTTTTAGCTGAACGAAAGGGAATATAAATAACATATAAATCGTAGGACACAATTTACATACGTCGAAAGGTGCCTACTCGTATATAGCAGATCGTAATACTCTATCTAATTTAAGAAAACCAGCGGTTCTGCGCAATTTCACTCGCGTAGTTCCCGTTCCCGTGGGAATGCGGGAATACAATATAGCCTATGTTACTCAGGGATCTTCTAGCTTTCCATTGGTGAAATAATTTTTTATATCGGTTCAGTAGTTTTTGATTTAATTCGTAACAATCATACAAAAATAAGAATCTTTCCTCTTCATAATATTAGTTAGTTTTAGAAAATAACTTGAATACAAACGTCTATTTAATGACGACAAGCACGTGTCCCAGGCGTCACGTGTCCTGTTCCTATGAGAATTTCGGAAACCATTGTTAGTTGGTACTATTATAGATCAGTCAGTAAATATGGTATATTTAGTATTAGATAAATATAACTGACATATTTAAGTACATATAAAGACCGAGACACGAAACCAGCAGACTCAGAATTCAGAATCATTACCAAATGAGCCAATATTACCGTCAAATGTAGGTATACAGTGTACTGTGGATACAACTGTACCGCTAATTCATTTCAAATTCAAAACACTGCACGGGGAAACGCGCTTCAAAGTGACGTAGCTAACGTAAATGCAATAACATCTACGAAATGCGAGTTTTCCACGAAAATGTTGATCGCACACAATGTACGCGGATTTAAGCGTTGTACTCGTGTTGGAGGGTGTAGTTTTGTTTGATCGGTCGGGCGTGGCTTAAGACGTTTCTAGTGAGAATGGTCGAATGTAGGACGGGATTGCAGGAGCGGCTCTAGGAATTTTAAGATATGGGAAATGTGAGACTAAAAATATAAGCTGCATAAGATATGTAAGCGGCTTTATTCTGTCATGAACAATTACATCAAAGTTTTTGAATGTTAGAATTTAAAATGAAATGATTCTGACTTCAAAGTGTCAAAACCGTTTAAAAAATTGAATAACATAACAAAAATTTCGGTAAGTGTTCGAACATGCATCGCATTTACCTATGATAGAGTAAGCAAAAACAAAATGACCTACAATTTGCCTCCTAATATCTCGCGGCCGAATGTGCGTTTTGGTGCTATATTGCTACACTAACTTCCACCCTGGTGAGCCGCCCCATCCCTCCCCAGTTCTATTCCGAATGCCGGTCTGGCTGCACGCGTTTACATATCCGGACACAAAAATTCATTAATTTTTGTGGACCCTTTAATCTGATTCGGACCGAATTTAGAACAGGACCCCGGTCCCAATTGTCTTTGTAGCACTTTTAAGTATTCGCTTAGGCTGTATAGTGATGTGTAACAAGTGCCATGGCTAGGAAAAGGGTAAGAGTGAGGGATTTTGTTTACATTGCTTGCTGAGAGTAGATAACGGTTGTTAGATTGGGCTATTTATAATCCAACGCCGTGATCTTGTAGTCATGTGTGAAATAATACTGACAGTTTCTATAAAATGTCGGTGAAAGGTCGGTTACATTAACATTGGGTAAACTACATCGGAATTTAATTACTTCAGAAATGTATTGTTTACGAGCCCAGTTTTTACAGTATCACTGTAATATTTTCTGTATAATAGTATAAATCCATTGACGCCCTAGCTCTGAAGGGTTTCGAAGATATATTCTAATTTTCACCAATGTATTTTTATTCGGTCTCTAATCGTGACATGCGATGAACAGATCACCGGACCGGGCTCTACACCAAGTTTTAAATTCAATTCTATGGGTTTCTTCACTATGTTTTTCGTCACCGTCGATCTAATATAATATATTATATGAACGGAAGTTTTTTGGATATCTCTTTAGTACATTCCCCGATCTGAAATTAAACCCGGGTCTCATGCCTGTATGAGAGGTGGTTTTGCTTCCAACATATATATACTATAAAGCTTTACATTTCTCTAATCTAATATCACTTTATCTCAACCAAGATAATGACTGGTATTATTAAAATGTCCGAAAACACTGAACATAGCATCGACATAATGAACATCATGTTTATAGATATATACCAATCACGACCATAGTCCACTAAAACCGTGCCAAACTTTTTCAGTATAAATAACATACTGCATCGACTCCTAATAATAGAAAAATGTAGCAGGATCACGAAGGACATAAAACAGAGTTGCGTAATAAAGTATTCACAACGGACCATTCGCCACCATTGAAATCAAAGAAAGGAACTACACAATGGATGGGAAGCAAACTCGCCTGCTGTACTCAGTACCTCATAATGTATCAGGGGTTGGAATTACTCAGAATGTTTCTACTGTTTATGGACTTTTCATCAATCTAGGTATTTTAGAAAAGTATTCTGAACGTTTTTTCGAAAAAAAAAAAATGCTCACTACTTTGTCGCCACGCATTTTGCGGCAGAGGTATTCCATACTTTTTGGGTCCACCAGTCCTACTTGGCCCGGCTAACGTAACAAATGGTGAGCCCATCGACGGGTCGGGGTGTAGTTACATATGCCTTAGAATCAATTGTAAGACTTGCGGGTTTCCTTTTGATGTTTTACTTCACCATCGAGCTAGCGATGAACGAACATGTACGTTAAGTTTTTGAAAAACTCATTGGTACTTTCGATGTATGAACCTAAAGACTTGTCAAAGCGAATCATGCAGGCGGAACACCGATGGTAATATAATTTGTAGGCAATTACTGGATCCGACCGATTTTGATGATTCTTTTTTTATTTGAAAGCTATGCTTGCCGTGTGCTCCAATTTGGACGAGTTCTGACAATGGCATCCATAAGAAAACCATCTAAGTTGAAGTCGGTTTTTTAAATAGGACCACACGGGAAGCACCAGCTTTCAAATGAAAAAAGAAACATCAAAATCGGTTAACCCAATCAACCCAAGACATCAGGGTTTCCCATTGATCTACTGTACTATGCGATCATTCTATTAAGCGGAGCATGTTGACCCAAGTTGGCCCTGAACGGACTACGCCCAAACCCAGATTCTCTAAGTGATTTGGTGGGTAAGGAACTTACACTAAACTTAGTAATTCCGGGGAATATATTAGGCTATTGGTGCTGATTCTGCTTTACAGCGACTAAACTTATTTTAGTTTACTCCTGTCATTTTTTTTCTCCTAGAAAAGAAAAGAGACTAGAAATATTGAGTCCTGTCAAATTAAAATTAGTCCTTTCAACTAAGGCATTTCATAACGTGTTTAGTGCATAAGTAAAGTCACGACTAAAATACAGCTTCCGACTGGACTAAATTCGGTGCCTTTCGGACCATCAAGTTGATTCTATTCCTTTTCTTTTTTTGAGGTAAGACAAAGACAGGACTAAACCAAAATAAGTTTAGTCGGTGCAAAGCAGAATCGCCGTGCTGAAGAATAATAATCCAGCAAAAAAGGTCATAGGTACTCAAATTCACAATGACTACAGAGGAATTTAAGTTAGCGTCGTCTGAAAATATGTCGTTTGATTTCTTATTCGAATAAAAGACTGCCCGTTCATTCTCTTTGTCGCCGCTTACAGAATCCATGAAAAGCGATGGGTTGATTATATTTAAAAAAAATTAAACATCATCCATATACGATACGACGCTTTATATAACGAAGGTAAATAACTTAATAATGGTCAGTAACAAGTGCATTAATTATAAAAAAAAAATTATGGCTAGTAAGGCGCTGAAAAGATTAAAAAAAATATATTCTGGTCCGGTTGGTAAATACAGTAATTAATAACACAATAGAGACAAATAAAACTCTAGATTACATTTTAAAACCAGATAGACGTAACAAAGGAAAATTATGTTAATTGGGCGAAGCATAAACTAAAAGCCTGTCGTTAACAGTCATTCTCCTGTTGTGAAAGTTTTGTACCTAATAGAGATGTGCAGATTTTTATAAAACTCGATATTATTATGTTATGTTATGAAAGATAAATAAGTTGTGGGTCAAAAAAGGGTGAGCTTGTTCTATGGGTACTAAACAACTGGAAAACATACATAACTAACTACGTTTATACAACACAATTAAGCACGAACCCAACAATCACGGTTCCTGGTAGGAAGAATCCATGATCTCTGATTCAGAAGGCAGGGTTGCTACCAACTTACCCAACTGGGCCGTCAAATTTAAATGATTACACTTTTTAATGAAACATTCACCTATAAAAAAAATATGTTTTACTATGTACAACTTTCTTAAACACATACACAAAATTAATAAAATGTTTTAGATTTTTGTTATACGATTATTAACATTGTCCAAACGATAATGCGCACATCACTACTTCGATGGTTCTTTCGGAAATTTCAGTCGATTCACGAATCCCGACCTACTTCGGGAAATGCGAAAAGTTTTTTTGTTCGTTAACTGTTTATTCAGCCATGGTTTTTCGTTTCGTAAAAGAAAATAAAATGAAAACACCGTATTTGTAAAAGTTGTTCAGTACGAGTCTTTGTATCACATCTGGCGAAGTGTTTCAATAAAAAACAACTTGTGAAATATTCGAATGAGCTTAGCGAAAATATTTTTTTTGAAACAGGCAATAAAATGTTAGGTTATAGATATTATGGACAATTTTCCAAATAGAAATTAATAAGGAGTTACACAATCAGATGCTTTAAGAGTACTCACATTCTGTTCAACGTGAAAAATGATTTAAATATTTGTTCAATTATTTTCTCAATTAAACTCTCTCTCATAGGTACGAATATACTAATAGAGATTTCGTGGCTTGATGCTGCATTTAGATATTGATCGGTGAAACAAAATTAAAACACAGAGACACTAACATTTAGAACGAAATATGTACAGATCAACACTGCATTTATATATTCGGTATATGAAAAAGTTTTTTTTGTGGGACACAATCCACACACATGTATTTAGTCCCAAACTAGGCAGGTCCTATACTATTGGTAGTAATCAACTGATAGACATACTTAAATAAATATTAAACGACCAGACACGACGCTAACAGACATGTTCATGCACACAAATTTTGTCCCCGAGCGGGGATCGTACCCGCGACCTCCGACTCAGAAGGCAGGTTCACTCACTACCAACTGAGCCAACAAGCCCGTCATATTTTATTGTTTGATATTCCTTAAGTATTCGCTAGCTATGGTGAGCCTGCCGTAGGAAGAGTGATGGATGGATTGTTTGAAGGATGCTATTAATATGTGCAAGAAGGAAGTGAATGCAGATATAACGGATGAGAGGATTAAATATACGGCGCAGAACCCATATAAAGGACAATGTTTATAGCACTAAAAGCCGTCTCGCTATTAGTCTTAATGATACAACTCGGAGCATTAATATTTAATAACGGTCGTCGAGCCCACTTTCCGCCCTGAACTGTCACACATATAACTCCCCAAAAAGGTAGCCAATACGAGTAAACTTGGACCCCAAAACATTTTATAAACGTCGCAAAGAACCTTTTTTAATTGCCAATATAACGTGGCTCTAGAGGGTATAATTTAGTTGCAAAAATGTTTTTAAAACAGACCACCTTAAAACATAATATGTTTTGCCTACGATTTCGTTCGCGTTACGAAATAAAAAGTACCAGTTTCCAAATCTATTCAAAAAATCACGACGACACTAATCTTCGTGAAAGAAAGACAAATCAACACATTCGCATTAATTATAATATAATTTATTTTTACCCTAATGCACCAAAAGGTGGGTAACGGTTTTACACCTTTTGATGTGCGAGGTATTGCTAGATTCGTTTTCATCTGTTGAATGTCATTGACTACATTTTTTACCCAACTGAATGATAAGGAAAAGGAGGGTAATGTTTTTAAATCCTCTGAGTGTCTGTTACACGCAGTTTGGTCTATGGTTTTTCTAATTAATATGCTTTTTAGAATCTAGGTCAGTGATTTTTGTATGCCCCTTTATTTAGGGAAATTTAATTGCACTCAAAGCATTTCATCTACTTAATGAAACTCTTATGTAGAGGCGAGTCTAGTGATCTTGTTATGTCTGACAATCATAATTATGCAAATCACTTCAAATATTTACAGCTTTAACATTTTATTCGAAATGTAATAGATTTTCTTTTGTTCTGAAATGAAATTAAGTGACGCTACCTGTAAATCCTGTAATATAAAGCCGACATATTTAGTGAACAGATAATTTCTGCAGCGTGTTAGGAAGAAGGTAGTAGGATGTATTTGCAAGATTCTCACGATAATTTTCTTATTGTCGAGCTAGTAATAAAAACCCTGCGAATTGTGACCGAAGCATAGTTAGCACAATAGAACGCTGAAGTCGCTATTTCATCCTTTAACGGTCATGAATTTTATTTCAATTACGTAGAGTTCAATATTTGGTGGTAACTATTTGCCCACTGCCCGTTAAAGTACAAGTTTTTGCCCACGTCTTTGCCCGCGTTCGGGTTTGGAAAGTAGCCTTCCTCAAAATTCGAGCAATCTCTCTGACAATTTTTACCATGAGAAGTTCTGTGATTTATCCTTGAAGAGGTAACAGACAAGTGGATCTATATTCCAAGATACATGCCCAGCCTAGTGTGGATACCACAGACAACTCGTGTTCTGAATAAAATCTTTATTTCTATTTCTTTCGGATTTAAAAAAAGTAGGGATATAAAGATAGAAAATTTATTTTACGTTCATTCGCATAAACCGAAGCTCCACATAGTGTAAATCGAATGTTAAGATACGTAATGCTTCGTACGGTATGTCTGTCAAACCTCAAGGCTGTATAAACACTTGATATGTGTCTCAGCCGTATCTTTCCACACAAACATTGTGATTGAAGGAATTTTATTCGAAAATGTTATTTACTTTCCGCGAATTTTCCGGCGCCTAAACTCGAACGAACATGACATGGCGTCTTAGGGCTGGCGCTTAGAAGGGATTTTTGTAAGCAGAAACAATTTTAAACCTTATTTCAATACTAGCTTAGCGTATTGTAATAACAAAGCACCCTTCATCGTTCTTTAGGTTTTATCATAGATGTCGGCCTATTTTGGAAAAGAATTCATGTTATTCTACAGTGTCTTTGACTGTATTTTTTGATTCTTACAAAGTTACAGTATATAGAGAAGCACACGTATTGCCAGCACAAATGAGTTGAACTGATTATAAAAATGAATGGTTTAGGCGTAAAATGCAACAAAGTCACTGTCGAATTTAATAAATTGTGGGACACAATTTACACACAGTTATTTAGCCCCAAACTAGGTACAGAGCCTGTACTATGGGTACTAAACAACTGATAAACGTACTTAAATATTAAACACTCAGAAAAAAAGCCAACAGACATATTATGTTCATCACGCACACAAATTTTGGCTTTGGCGGGGATCGAACCCGCGACCTCCGACTGAGAAGGCAGGGTCACTACCAACTAAGCCAACAGGCCCGTCGAATTATTATATTTACAATATTAGTTAGGAAGTTACAATTACAATACAATACAATAACTCTTTATTGTACACCAAAAACAACACAATATGGATACCAACATTTACTAAATTAGGATGCGAATGTAACTCTTGTCTGTCTGGACAGCTAAACTACTGAAACTTAAAAAAAATTGTTAGAGAGATAGATCGCATGTTCCCGAAAGACCTACTTTTACGGAACGCGGACCAAGTCCCGAGCGAAAACTACCTTGACCATAATTTAAACGTGTAAAAAGTCGTAAAAATACATCACATCGGGTGTGGCTTACCGAAATTACTACACGACAACCACGCATACTTGTAAAGGTATCTGTTTTTAGTATAACCTTAAAAACGCCAGTCAATATTTATGCCAGTTCCTAAAACAGCCGTTATTATTCATGAGAGCTCGTTTTCCGAAATTTAAACTCATTGTAGACCATTGTTTACGGTGATTTATGTAATGAACTGCGTTGTCGGTTGTCCTTCTCGCTCCTATGCAATTTAGCTGACGTGGAAATGAAATCGATAATACTGCAGTAATTAAAAGGTTATTAGAAACTGATATTATTATTAAAAGCTAACCAATCATGTAAAACAATAACCCTAACGGTTTGAAAGACGTTACACGTGAAGTACCTACGTAAATATATACTGAATTTTTTTGTAAACGCTAAGAGAATTTAGGTCCCTGTCCCCAACATTTCAATATGTCGTCCTAACTTATAATATTCCGAATTGAAGTAATACTATTTACTTTGTTACTTATTATGCAGGTAAGTAGTTTTTTCCCGCGATTTCGACTACGTACTGACCCAGTCAATACTGTTTGGATAAATCGGGTTCTAGGTGGCGGCGTATTAAAAACCAAAAAAATCTGAAGCTATGCAGTTTGGTTTGCTTAGTTGCTAGTGACCCTGGTTTCTGTAACGCAGATTTATCCATTTTTTATGACTCAGTAAGTAATAATGAATGTAGAATTAATAAACAATGTTTCTAAAGTGAATAAAACTTGTGAACTATGAGTGTGGTGATGGAAAAATTACCAAAATTGTCTCCTTGAAGACCAGAAGATGGGTGTCAAGGGAAGATACCTGGTGATTATGATTATTAGACTTGCATGATTGTATTTAGTAGACGTTGTTTTGTAGTTTGTAGATTAGTACTATAATTTCTCATGTTTCAATGTTTGTTGTCTTTCACAAGTCATTAGTCATTTGTTTGCTTCATTAAGGGTTTCAAAGTGGTAACTGGTAATCTAAACGCTATCGACTTCAAATTTAATAGAAAAATTATAAATAATACTTGCAAATAAATTTATTTATTTTATTTTTTAAAGATCATAAAATCAAAAGTCAAAGTCAAAAATCATTTATTTTCTGTAGGTACTAAAGGTACACTTAGAAACGTCAATAGTCTAATATAACAAGGGTCTCTGAACTCGTCCATGGAGGTTGGCTGAATGTAACCACTATCTCCACCGACGAGTTGCTGGTTCCAAATGCAGAACCCCGAGAAAAACCAGTAAGAAACTCAACGGCAGCTCTTTTTAATTTCATAAAAATCGGTCCAGCCGTTCTTGAGTTTTTGTTATCTTATCCAATCACTCACTTAAATACTATCTTATGATGACCTAAGCTAATATGGAGGTGTATTCATACATTACATGGTACAATTGTACATGAACTTAAAGAACGCGTTGATTGGTTTGTAGCGACACTACATAGAACGCGCCAATAGACGACCGAGTTCTAAACCGCGCTATCGGAGTTTTCTAATGAGTTTGTATAAATACAACTGTCCAACATCAACTGTTGGACCGCGGTCCTAAGGCACGATCACCTCGTCTGGCGGAAGATCTTCCCTTTTCACGATGGAGGAGCATTCCACCTCCGTTCCTCCATAGGTTTATTTAGCAATAAACAATGTGCGCGAAATACACCAGTCAACTGATATGAGTTGTTAGCTAGAAAGTACTTTCTAGTAGTTTATATAAGAACCTTTCCTTGTTGACCCCATAACTCAAGGGTTCATAAAATTTCTGCCAAATAACGTAAGAAAATAGCGGGCTAGAAAATCAAAGGACGCTTTCCCCTACTTAAGGCTTGTATAAGGTTATTTCCTAACCAGCAGCTGCCTAGCGGCATTGCCTGTACAAATCTCGTTTTCCCGCTCCTGTGGCAATTTCAAGTAATTCTTTCATAATGGGTACTTACGTCCGAGAAGTTATATTACAGACTAGCTGTTCTGCGCAATTCAGCAGCGTAAGTTTCCTTCCCGTGGGATGGATGGAAAATTATAACCCATGTTACTCCCAGAAAAGTAAGCTTTCCATTGGTGAAAGGTGTTTTTTTTTTTTAGTTTTTGAATGTATTCGTTACAAACATACAAATCTTTTCTCTTTATAATATTAGTGTAGACGTGTAGATGTAGACACGCGACCCGTTTATAAGTTAAAATTCCTCATTTCCCTTAAAGTTTTCATTGAAATATGTTGAGACTATTCGTTTCCGATTAGAGAAAAATTTTCAGACCGGCGAAAGTTTATGATTAGACATCGTCTTAAAGGCATTTTTACTTAAAGTTTTGACATTTCTTTTTAACACTGACACAAGAACAGCCTGACATTTCAATTTATTTCTTGGTATAGATTTTGGCTTCCATGGTCCAGCGGTTGGCAGATGGGTCAGTTATCTCCTTTTATGTCCAAAGAAGTTAACCTCCCTTTTTTAGTCGCATTTAAAGGCGTGGAAGATTCGTTCCATTTTTGACGGTCTCTCTTAAAAGTTTTCGCGAATCGTCTTTGTGAATGGGTTTGGGTATTATTTTAAGGCGATTTTAGGATTCAGTGGTCCGGAAATGACCGTTGGCTCCATTGTTATTAAGGTCTTATCTCTAAGAGCTCTTAGTTTTGTTTACTTGGCATTGTTCGTTCGGATTTCGTTGTAGCTAGTATTTTTGTAATATCTTTTGACTCTAAATGATGTCTTTAAATAAAAGCTTGAGAAGGTATACCTACACTGTAATATATATTTTTTTTTAGTTTGAAAAAAATCTAGATAATTTCCGAGCTTGAAAATCGGGATAAAAATAATTAAAAAGATATCGAGTGCTTTGATTTATGTTGTTTTTTAAGGGTAGCTATAACTCAAAGGGGTATAATGACTATTTTTTGTTGCAAGTGTTTTGAGTGTTAGTGGTCTCTATCGATCTAATGAACCGTACAAGGTAGACAGTATACGTTTTTACAGGATGTGTATTGTATTTATGTTTTTTCTGTATCAATTCATGGTGTTGTTTCATACTATTGTTAAAGTATTACGTTCTCAATTACGACTATACGGATGGATAACAGCACTAAGCCGTAACTTCATTCATTATACGAATGGAAAGAGTTCAAAAACGGTTCCTTTGGCACTTGTCGTATTCTTCTGGCATTGCGAAAATAAGGAAATCTTACAAAAGCAGATTGCAATTTTTTTATATGAGTTCCTTAGCCATGCGCAGAGATTTGTTATTTGCAATTTTCATATTTAAGATTATGAATCATATTATAGATTGTCCACGTTTTCTGAGTGAGTTCCGCTTCCGAGTTCCATATAGAATACCGACAAATCCTATTACGCCATTTAGTCCTCCTCTCAGAAGAACACTCCTAGGTTCCTGTTCTCCAGTTAGTAGGTTGTGTAAAGCTGTCAATGCATGCAGCGATCGAATAGACATACATTTGGATACTTTGAGTAAATTTTACAGGATAGTGTACGAAAGTATTTCTATGAATTATTTGTAGTATTGTAACCAAATAATGTTGTTTATTTCTGTTTTTTTACTATGTACATGTAGTTTCTGCCTGTAAGTGACCATTGCACTTACTACAGAGTATATTATGTTTGTATTAAGTTTATGTATTGGTGTAATGGTTGTTGGTGGACCTTGTTTAAATAAATAAATAAAAAACTTCACGAGCATGACCCACTTGCAAAAATATCAGAAAGCAGCAAAAACTCTGAAGAGTATTCCTTTGATAGCTTTGAACAGGACGCGGTACGAATCCTAATTTTACGAAGGGACTAGGGCACCCACGTTTTTTGGCAACTCACAGACAACTTAGTTAGCTTGCCTTTCGTCAACAAACGCTTGGGATCATTCGATGTTATGTGAAAGACTGTGAGGAACGCTTAAAATACTGGACCCGGTAAACAGGCATCAGATATATCAAAAGGTAGTGGTTAGTTTAATGTATATTCTAATATTATAAATTTGTTATAATTGTTAAATTAAAATAGAGGTGTTCTGGGATAATGTTTTTAATGAATGATAGTAATTTAATTTCGATACATTAATATTAATATAATAATAATATAATCTCACGCCTTTTTATCCCCGAGGGGGTAGGCAGAGGTATTCCATTACTGGATATACCCACATTTCACGAGATATATTGGACCCCTAAACGTGATAGGTGGTGAGCCCATCGCCGGACCCTATAAAATTATGTTCTATAAAAATACTAATTATATCTAAGCACAGCTACTACCGAAATAGATTCCATATAAAATTATGTTCTATAAAAATACTAATTATATCTAAGCACAGCTACTACCGAAATAGATTTCTTAGTTATGTTTAAGAACGTAGACAACCCCTGAAAAAACTTTTAAGAAAATCTTCCTAGAACGGAATCCCCGTACGAAAGTCCCAAAGAACTATTGAGGTATTCCCTCTTATACGATAGATAAAATAAACGTTTACCGGGAAACAACAGCCAATACTCCTGTATTCCAGTCAGATATCCCATCTCCTCTGGGAAATTATTCGCCGAAAGCGAACATTGGCCTACATCGCTATAAATATGCATTAACGATTATAGATGCGATATCACTGGTTATTAAATTCCTTCTATTTATTCCTGCGATGTTGCAATTTATTGCAAGTTATTGAATAATGTGATTTTACTTTTAAAGTTTTTGATTGAATCTGATGACACAAGTATATTAATTCGAAAAAAAAACAAAAACCTGATAGTGTGTAAAAGGCACTAAAAGATTTTAAAAAATTCCCACATCTTTCCAGAAGTGAAGAAGGTTCTACTGACATCTCGCACTTTAGCTTTGCTAAAGAAATAAACTTATACAGTAGGTAGTAGTAGCGTAGTAGAGTACAAATAAATGTAACTTTTCAAGTTCTTGTAAATCTATCATCGTTCATCGTTATTTTTATTGGGAGATTATAGCCCAAGCTTCCTTATGAATGAGTAAAGACTCTTAGCTCAACTGTGGGCTGTTAGGGTTGATGATGATGCTGGTGAGCGACGTGGTTCAAGTAGTAAAGAGAAATGTGTTTTGTTCTTCGGCAGTCATATTTGTAGGTAATTCTATAATTCATTATATATCACTTCTCGTACAAGTACCACCAGTCTCTATTAACGCTGATCCTATTCAATTATCTCGGAGCAATATGATGACCAACAAACACGACTAGTTGGCTCAGACTTAGCATTATCTAGACTGATTGTGCTCATATGCTTACCTCAAAGAGATTTAAATAATAGTATTTAAATATCTTTGGCTTACCTATACCTATATAAAAATGTTTTTTTTTCTTTTTAACTTGTAAACTGTAATTGTCTATGCGCATGTTTTGACTTAGTGGCTTGATCTTTTAGGTCCGTATTACAGGACGATTCTCAAGCTTGAGACTGCTTGAGCAAAGGGGACAGCTTTATGGAAGTCTCGGCGTCTCTCGTAGCGGCATCGCTTTCTGACATCCTCAAGCGGAGTTACGTTTGCTTGAAGATCGTTCTCCATTACGGGCCTTTATTTTTTATTTATTTTGAACTACAATGTCATTTTCTGTTCTGTGTATAAACTCATTTACACTTTTCCCAAAACACTCGACCTTTGCCTTTCGTTTCAACACGATTTTTGCGAGCGAAAGTGTCACAAGAATTTCACCGTCAACGGAGCGCGACGGAACGGAACGAATCCTCTCGGATTGAGTCCACTCCGTCACTCCATTGTCTTAGGGCTAAATTGGAATTCTGAGTCGAGATTGAGATGGTAATCGATTTTAATACAATACGCGACTTAGTGTTTACAGACGTATTGTTGTCTGATCCTTTAACTATAATGACTTTATTTATTTTTGCATCCTATTATAGTATTGGAATAGCGAAAGTTTATGATGATGAATGGGATAGGATACTCTTTCATGCAAAAACACTTTTTTCTATAATATATAAAGCTCGACGACTACTTTACCAGTTCGCCATGTGTACATTTTCTTGGTACACGAAGTCAAATAAACAATATATAACAATAATATAACTTCTACATTAGAATAACATTAACTAAAACTTTTCATCCATCAACGCGAACGAAATCGGCAGAAGCTAGTCGTCCATAAATCATTGGTAGAATTGTTTCTCAATTATTTGTAAATATGAATCTGACACATTTACACAATTTCCAGCTGTAGACGCCTTTCGGCTAATATGATGATGATTCGACGCAAAGGTGTCTTAAGTCACCTTTTTTCCTTTGACACCCTCAAAAAGTGCAACTAACCTAAATGACATAACCGCTTTCGGAAACTAGGATGCAGGTGCAACGTCGTGAAACGCCCCGAGGCGACGACCCCCTGCCCCGCTTCGGAAATGGTTCAAGTGGGGGGAAGTACTGCATGTGAAAAGGGGATGTTTTTAAATAACGGACGCAGTATATAGTTGGTTTTTGATAGACTTTTGGCACTTTGTCCAGGATGAACATTTGATATAGAAGTAAAGACATTATTTAAGATGAAAATAGTAACCTATAGATAAGTAGTAGATAAGTAGGGCATAAGGTGGTTCCTTTTATGTAAAAGAGCGCTTCTCGCCATCAAACGTAAAAGTTTGGCGATGTTAGAATTAAGTAACACCACTGTATATTATAAATTTATTTAAATAAATTAAAAAAAAATGAAAACAATAATTAAAGAATGAAATAGGAAACAGTAACAGAATAAGCGCAATTCCTGAAATTAGTTTGTTCAGTATCGACTACTTAATCAATTTCAGCTATTTTTAACATGTGTTAAATTTTTCCGAAAAATGAATTAGCATAGCTGAATTTAGTGCTACCTATGGAAATCGTAATAGTATTGCTCTTTATTTAAGAAAATTGGTTAGACATAACTAAAGTACGAAGGCAACATTTTTAAAATATTAATATACTAATTGGGGTGTGTGAGGAATTGCGCTTATTCTGTTCGCGTTGTATTTTTCGAGATATTTATAAATAAATACTACGCTCATATCTTATTATATTATCTGCAGGCCATTGGCAAAAGTATTCCATTATTGAAAGGAAGACACTCTTTTCACAGGTGATGCTAGAGATCCCCTCTGCGTAGGATGTTACCCAAACCTCTGAACCAATTCACGATGTTTTTTTCACTACAGTATTTTTGAGATTTTATTTCGTAGATATCATGACTGTAAATGAGGAATGCGACTATTAAAGAGACATGTTTAGAGTCTGACAAGCGCTATACCGTTCGTTCGGTAGCTGCGTGGTGGGACGGAGCAGGTCACCCCGCACTCTTACCTCGCCTCTCCTAATGGCTCTATTCCCCTCCCCGCGCACTTCTGTCGACACATAGGGCGCGCGGTACAGCCCTAGCGGTTAAACTTCACTGAAATATTGTCGCGTCCTTGCAGAAAATGTTTTTTTGCAAACAGCGTCAAGTAGCAATGCGAATCCTTCAGTTTTATGTATTTCCGCGCTCATGACATTTGAAAAGAGTGAGATATTTTTCCAATATCCTACCGAACGCGACGGTAAAGATCACATACCTAGCGATAAAAGTTATTACGGTTGTTGGCTAAGAATTCCTTTTTAGAAGGAAGATACCAATAATGTTGAATTGACTAGTTAGCTAGACTAAAAAGCTAGTGTTACATACTCGACTTTATAATGAGTTGAGCATTACTAGTTTCAAGTTATTCCCCAATGTTTGCTGAAATAATTAAGCTAGTGTTTTAATTAAACGACTATTGTTACCCTACACGGGTTTGTCAACAACGACAACAGCCTTTGTTGGAGTCCAACAGACCTCAAAGTTTAAATTAATTGTCGCGCTGTAATTGGACTCGGGGTACGGTCTAATTGTAGCTGTGAGTTGGATCCGTGATTATGACCTTAATTTTGCTAGATTTTATTTAATTGCATCAATAAGGTATTTAAAAAATAGTATATTTAATATTACACATCTAGGGAAGTAAAATAAGAAATGTCTCAAATCACATGTAATCTGAGGCCATGTATTTACTTCCCGAGGTGTGTATAGTTTTTTCTTTTCAACGGAGGCGGAAAGCGGCAACTTCGTTTAGCGCAGCGGGCCGAAATTTGCCGTTTTGCGCCCGGACAAATAAAAAAGTTTTTTTCCGTGGTGCGATTTTAGAATTGCTAAGAAAAGTCCACAAAGCTAATTAAAGGAAGGATCTTTTTGCATTATTCAAGGTCAAATGCCAATTACAAATCCATATATTATGCACAGTTTTGCTCGATTTTGAATTCTCTATGCACAACAAAACTCAAATTTCAATGTCAACATCCAATTTTTTTAAATAATTATGATTAACACTAACGGAGCAATGATTTTGTTGCAGGTAAGCTTCTTATTAACATCGTCAATGGAAAATGAAACCGTAGAAATAATCTTAAGGTAAGCTATCTTTGCAAGCTGTTCTCAATGTAACTAGCAGCTCTACAATTCCAGTTCTCAACATACCGACGAAGGCACACGACATTTTTTTAGTGATCAATATTTACGTAAGTTTTACGTATTTAACTCATTGGTACAGAGAGCAAGTCAAGCTTGACACTACCAGTTTAAGCTGAGCTCTGGTTTATAATGCTCGCCATAGAATGCAGGGCCGGGTCAAAGTCCAAAGTTTCAAGCTTAGCGTGCTCTTGACTGTATATGCTCTCACCAGGCTTTGAACCTGCAATGACTGCTAGAATGTTTCAGAATTCTAAAGAATAGGGCATCAAGCGATATGCTCGACCCTCCCTGTGAAGTATAAGTGTTTCAAATAACATTTTAATTCATTTGTAATCTTTCTTGTGCCTATGGCTTTGTCGAACTAGAAGCAAGAATATTTGACGACGATTCTATTGTATTTGTTCCATAAAAATGTTGTTGGGACAATACAGCTGTAAGTAATAAAATGTTGGTTTACTAAGCGTGTTAGTAGCAATAATTAAATGTGACCCACATATTAATGTGTTGAGCGGCAGTGTGCATGAGTTATGGATGGCACAGCGAAGTTTTCGAATTATTCACGTTTTCGGGGCACGAACACACGCGAATTTGCTCTGTATGGCTCGCGAGTCGCGACCTTTTTTGGTAATGAAATTGGGTGCCGGTCCTTGCGAAAAATATTCATGCTATTATTTGGGTCGGGTTTTTATTTATGGAACTTCTTTTGTCTTTTTCGCACATTTCGCATCTCTTTTTCATATCGCACTGGATGATTTTATGCATTAGAAATATTATGTAATTGTAGACGGCAGTTGTTTTCGTTTAAAGTCAAGTATTTGAAGTTCATATATTGTTGGTTATTCGATAGATTTAACTGTAAGTACTACTGTACCCTGAAAATAAATCATTAACTGTTGCGTGTGACGTATGTACCATCCGTTACCGCCTAATAGATGCCAACAACAGTGCCTGCAAAAAACAATGCATAAAATAATTTATAGTTCATTATTCTACCCTTTGAATATTTTGCACATAATAATAAATGAATAATTTAAAATGATCATCTATAGCTCATACTTATGCATTCGCATTACCCTCCTGATGGTGCAGTCAGTGCAGAATTTAACTTTGATAATTGCTGAAGTAAACTGAACTGAAGTTCTTTAATCATAGTAAAACTTTGTGGATACTGTGTGAGTGGAAAATTTTCTTTATAGCTCCTAGTTTACTTATTTGAACTTTCTGCTTTAGGATGGAGTTTTAATTTCAAACGTAAAAGTTTCTGCTAGCCGAAGAGCCTTTGTTACTGGACTACATTTTATTTGATATTTGATCTAAATTTTTAGAAGCTTTTCATTAAATTGCCTTGAGTGTGGGTCAACCCCATTTTGCAGACATTATTAGGACATTTTATTATTGTTGTTTTCCTTTAAAAAGAATTAAAGTAAGTAATAAAATTAGTTCAACTTGGAAAACAAAAGGGGTTAAAATTTCTAGTAAAAAGAAAAGAACCTTGTATTTGAAATTATGTAGTGCAAATAATACAAACGGTAAAGAGTATTATAATAATTACAAGAAAATGTTAAAGAAGGTGATAAGAGTTTCAAAAGTTAACAGTAACAATAACTATATACAGAAAAGCTCCAATCTCACAAAAGCTACTTGGAACGTTATAAAACGCACCTCAAGGGGTGCTTTAAAGTCGCCATCCGTTATAAGTGACCTATTAATAGATAGCTCTATAGTGTCAAATCCACAATGCAAAGCTGAACATTTTAATGATTATTTTATCAATGTAGGTTGCCATAATCATGGTGTCTCACACCCGAGTGTTCCAATAGCTCCATTACCAAATAGTATATACTTCAGTCCAGTCACAGATTCAGAAGTAAAACAATTAATTAGGCAACTAAAAAACAGTAATAGTTGTGGGCACGATGGAATCTCTACAGCGGCCATTAAAGAATGTGGTGATATTTTAAGCCGCCCACTAACCTATTTAATAAATCTGTCAATTGATAAGGGAGTATTTCCACAACCTCTGAAAAGAGCAATAGTAAAACCTTTGTTCAAAAAGGGTTCACAAAATGATATTTCTAATTACCGACCAATTTCACTATTGCCTGTTCTTTCAAAAGTCTTTGAGAAGGCAATTTATAATAGAGTAACAAAATTTTTAGTCAAATTCAAAGTGCTAACCGACAGTCAATTTGGCTTTCGGCAAGGTCGTTCCACGGAACAGGCCATCTTCAGAATGTTGCGAATCGTCTGGGATGCAATTAATACAAAATCTAGTGCTACTGCTATATTCTTAGACCTCTCTAAGGCGTTTGATTCGGTCAACCACACCTTACTTTTGAATAAATTACACAACGTAGGGATACGAGGCATTGCACAAAAATGGTTTAAGTCTTATATCAGTAACCGTAGTCAGGCTGTAGAAGTTACTTTTATGAACAAATCGTGTAAAACAATAGAGTCAACATTGTCTTCATTTAGGAATAACAGCAGAGGAGTGCCACAGGGTAGTATTCTGGGTCCCCTACTTTTTCTTATCTATATAAATGAATTGCCATTGGTAATTTCACATCCGTGTGTCCTTTTTGCTGACGATGCTTCAATTATCATCGTTAACAGAGGATTATCTATTACTCAGTATGAAACAGAAATTAATGTAACATTAAAGACACTCACAGATTGGTTACAAGCCATTGATTTAAGTGTTAATGCAGTAAAAACTAAGGCAATGCAGTTTCACCCTCGACAAGCTAAACCCCCTACCCTTAATATAATTTGCAACACAAAGGAAATTGGAAAACTAAAGCATCATTTATTTTTAGGTCTGCAGATTGATTCACATCAAAGTTGGAAGTACCAAATAGAAAAAGTCAATGGAAAACTGTCCAGCTTTTCATACGCATTACACTTTCTAGCAAGATCAGTATCTCAGAAAGTACTGATTGCGGCATACTATGGTACAGTATATCCGCTTTTAAACTACGGCATAATTTTTTGGGGTAATTCGGTGGACTCTAAATCGACATTTATATTACAAAAACGGTGCATCAGGACAATATATAAATTAGACCGCAGGACATCTTGTAGACCATTTTTTATGACATATAAATTTCTTACGCTTACTAGTTTATATATTTTTAACTTGTGTAGATTTGTGCGCAACAACGGAACAAATTTTACGGAAAAATCTACATACCTCAAAACCACCCTAAGATCACGGCAAAACTTAGCACTTTTGAGCACCACCTCTGATATCTACTTTAAGAGTGCATACACGACTGCGATTCGTGTGTATAATCACCTACCAAAAACTATTAAAGAACTCGACGGTAAAACCTTTAACACTACATTAAAGAACTGGCTTATAAAAAACTGTTTTTATGAGCTGAATGAATTCTTTTCGTTTCGTTGACATTTTTTATATTAGTAGATACCTTTTGACATATTAATTTGTAATTATCGATACTTGTTTTACATATCCTTAAATTTCTAGTTGTAAGCTACTTACTTGACATTATCAATTCTCAGCTGTTTAATTAATATACCTTCATTTATATAACTTCATACTACATTGTATGCCCGCAGCGGGTAGATTGTGTGATTATTTTTTAATATAAGATCCTTTGTATGTACCACAATTTAACAATAAATATATTCTATTCTATTCTATTCTATTCAAATATTGCAACAAAATTTTTAAACAGTCCCTAATCGATTTATCAGAATTTTTGCATACCTACACGTTTAGTTTGGATGACAATGTATGGTTAACTAACGTCATTCTAAATCCAATATGGCGGACTTCCAAAGATGGCGGACCATTATTTTTCTTATGCGCCCCCGTAATATGGGTATCAAAAGAAAGGATTTGCTGAGAAGAAAACTAAAAATAAAATGAGTTATTGTTTACGAAAAAATATTTACTGATTCGCTGCGTTACATGATACGTACACTTTCCTCATATCCGAGAAAGTAAGTATTATAATTCTGCCGTGTTTCTAAGCAAAGCAAGGTTTCTATACTAATATTATAAAGAGGACAGATTTGTATTTTTTTTATTTTTATATGTTTGTTACGAATACTACTGGACCGATTTTAAAAATTCTTTCACCTATGGAAAGCTAGAAGATCCCTGAGTAACATAGGCTTTATTGAATTCCCGTATTTCCACGGAAATGGGAACTACGCGGGTGAAACCGCGCAGAACCGCTAGTTTGATTATAAAAGCGTCGAAGTTTAGTTTCTACCCGACAATAGTGGCGTAGTGCAAAACTTGGCTCGCCCTCCAGTACACCAATTGACCTTACAAGCTACGGTACCACCTAAGAGATTAAAATATAATAGGGCATAGAGGGGACAAAGCGAGGAAAATTTGAAGCCAAAAGTTATTCCAAGTGGAATAAGTCTAGTACAATTTCGACCGAATGACAGCTCGCGTTCATACTAACTGACATGACGCTTGAGCTTCAAACATGCTTCAAAGTTTTGTATGAAAATATTCCCAATGACGCTCTATGTCCTATTATATTTTAATCTCTTTGGGTACCACATTCCAATCCCAGTGTTTTCTGCATCTAAATTTACACGTTTAGGTATATAGGTTATCACGGTCGCTTAGCCTTTTCACGGCTGGTGCATCGAAGTTTCGTGGTCGAGTGCTTTGGCTTATTATAGAATAACCCTCGCCGATCAGTCAGTGTCATTCTGCGTCCCCTCGGTGGATGATCAGATATTTGATCAGATATTAGAAATATCTGGAGTGTTTGAGAGTCAGAAGCGCCTTTTGGAAAAAAATTTGGGACAAGTCGATTGCATAGGTGTTAGAATATTTTTTATAGTTGATAGAATTTTGTTGGTTGGTTAATACCACTTTTGAGTGTTAAATGTAGGTATAGTAAAAATTAAAGATTTTTTTTAGTTTATACTTCAATTAATTTCTATTTACGATAATCAAAGCTATTTTATTATTTTCGGCGTTTGTTTTCTTAAGTCGACTACTTCAATCCCTCCAGAGTTTAAAGGGAATTGTATGAGAATATCGAATGCTACGCGTGATTGTGTTTGTGATAAAGTGTATTATAATATTGTTGGATTTCTATGTAAAATTAAAGACTAACCCCCGGTTTCTGAAAGCCAAATTAAACTGAAATTAGCGGACAGACTGTTAAAATCTCATGTTAACTGTTCTGATTGGTTGTTGAAAAGCGTTATTCAACCAATCATAACAGCTAACATGAGATTTAACAGTCTTTTAACTAATATTAGTTTGTGTTGCCTTTAGGAAACCGGGGGTTATCTTAGCTGTTTTTTTTTTAATATGAAGAATTTTAAATTTACGTGTTATGAACATCACATAAAAGTTTGAGTTGTTTCTATCTTGATAAATTGGTTTTGTACATTTTTACTTTTACAATCAAAAATTTCACGAAAAACTTCATCTTGCTTTTAAAAATAAGAAACTGGTATAGAAAAAGTTTTAGACTTTATAGATTTCAACTTTGTCGTTCAGTTCTCCAATTTGTATTGTTTTGACATTTAATCTGGTACAGTGATTGCGTCGGGCTTTGGGCTCTATTGAGAAATGCTCACAGACGAAAGCGTCGATCGTGTCAAATCGACATCAATCAATCGACAATTCCAGCAGTAATTGAAATATCGATCAGCCCGTTATATTTAGCGATGAATTTTTAAAATTTTCACCTCGGTGACGCGGTTCTACATTTATAATGTGCCCATGGGTGTCTGTTTTAGTTAATCGATCGATTCTAATAGATGTTCTGAATAATTTGTATGGCTAACGAGTTGTTTTTAATGTTACTTGGTTTGGCCAGACATTCTCTGGACAGTTTGGGATGTTCCCAAGAGACTGTTAAGAGAGGTTTGTTTTTGTTGACCAGATCTGGAAAAGTCCTCGTAGTTGTAACCGTGTTACAGTGTCACACTATTCTTTTGTAATTTCTGCTTACTGAATTATGTACTTCTTATCTCACTATTTTGGTTTCTATACAAATATGTATACAGCCTTAAGTGCTGGACCTAGAAAGCTAACATTCTGCAGTGCCCCGGTTGCCTGCTGGTACCTTATGGTTTGAAAAACTTTCGATTGATTGCGCAGTCCGCCACGAACTGTAACTGGCTCTTGAAATTGCCGGGTATTTCCATAGATTGTTGCGGGTCTTCACTTCGACCTTGACTATTCGTATGAATACCTTAATCTAAGTTGATCCTTAACCTATCTTGGTTATAAATACAAAGGGTATTTTAGATTTTGCATTGCGACTAATGTGCTTTGAGATAATTATGCAGAATAAAAAATGTCTTTCTCTACAGAAAAAACGTTGAAAAAACGTGAATATATGACAAATAATTATGAGTCTTTCTATACTTTGTCGCTCTCGGTATTTTTACTTAGGACGGTCCACTAGTAAGGTAAAGTACAGATTCTAACAATTCACAAGTTATACAAAGTCTTGCCTTGTATGTAACAAGGCATTTATTTAAGAACTTAAAGGATACTTGACAAATACCTTATTTTAGTGAATGTTGTAATATAAAGTACAATATTATTAAATTAACTTGCAAATCCAATATGCCATTCTATGGATATTAAAGAGGGCAAACTCACGCAAATTTAATTGACGTTTGAATTGTTTAATTGAATTTAATTGTCAATAGACGGGAATTTCACCTTAACCTGGGCGTGTAACCTTCCTCCCAGTTACAGTAACATTGAAACAATGCATAGGAACAATGGTCGCTCCACTGCGGGTCAACGACTGCATTCCTATACCTTGATCACTGAGCCCTTTTGAGTTTGAACGTTGCACTTACATGTCATGCTTGAAAGGTCTAGCCTCAGATCACATTGTGACTTGTCCATGGTGATTTGGTACCATTGGAAAACGGTATTAAAAACTTGTTGGTGCACCTCAATCCACCTTAGACCATCAAAAGAAATCCAAGTGTCGTAGATAATAATAATAATCTTAATTTTTTTCTTGAGTATCGTCGGTAATTTCGGGTGCAGTCTTACACATAGGAAACAGCTTTCAATGTTATTGAATTAATTAAGTTCAATTAGTGAATACGGTCTTTTTTTTACCGTGGGTAAAAGTCTATGAGATTAAATCATCAACACAAATTCTGATTCTTACGCTTCTATTTATAACACGTTTTAAAAATTTACTTTTTCAAAACTTTCATATTTAAATTTGTTTTTATTCTAAAGTAAATGTTTGAACTTAAATAAGATGTCAAAAGGAAATACAGCTCGAATTACATTCAATCAAAGAGATTTAAATATAATAGGGCATAGAGGGGGCATTGGGAATATTTTCATATAAAACTTTGAAGCCTAAGCGTCATGTCCTTGTCATGTCAGTTTGTATGAACGCGAGCTGTCATTCGGTCGAAATTGTACTAGACTTATTCCACTTGGAATAACTTTTGACTTCAATTTTTCCTCGCTTTGTCCCCTCTATGCCTTATTATATTTTAATCTCTTTGCATTCAATGATGTCCGTCGATTGTCGAATTGTTTATTTTCTCATATCGAAACTTAAAATAACTTTTACCAATGAATTACTTATCTAGGAACTTGTTTATCAGCTTGACTGTGAACAAAATATTCATGTCATTCTTTAAGTGACCCATTATGGTATCTATAATTGGAAAGAAATGTTCCTTTAAGTTTTTTTCAATTAGTTGGTCATTATGGTTGCTTGTTACATTTACATAGTATTACGGATATGTGTATCCTTCGTCGCTTCTTCTTTACAGCAACAATATTCCGAAGCGGTAAAGGTTTTTGTGGGCTTTTCATCTAGCAACCAAAATGTATTGCACTTTGCAGTCTTTTTTATCGCGATAGCTCCTATAACCGCTGAATAAGGTTATTTACTAAAACAACAATTCTAAGGTTTTTATTCAAAATCGAAACTTAAGTCCACTTATTAAAAGTCATTGCAGCTACTTTCCCTTCGGTCTGTGTTATAAGTGCTAAGAGAAGAAGCGACACACTTCGTAACAACACACAGATCTTTTAAAGAATCATTGCAATAAAAAAATACCAGTTATACTTTAATTACACTCACAAATTTAAATTTCTACTAGGTCATAGCCACTTTGCACATTTGATGTTGTCACAATATCGACCGATTATATCTCGCGCTTCAAAGATTCTCGATGACAGACTGGTATTAACATTAACATGTCACTAATATATTGTGTTAGTATCGATTTATCATTTCTTATCATCGTCAACCTATTGGTGTCAATAGGGCTATCGTTTATTGGAACGGCAGCTCAAGTTCGTAGAAGGTTCTCTGCAAATCTGTTATTTTTGCCCCCTATACGAGTATGTTATTGACTTTGCCATTATTATCAGGGCTCGGATATTTTCTTGTGATTCGCTGGGTTTTAATTTAATGTGTCACATAAGGGTGGTTAGAATCATTTACATCCTAAATGTTTTACTATTTAAAACAAAATTTCCAATTCTTTTAGTAATGTAGTATCTACAGAATAAACACATTAAATTTTTCGTAAATTTATACTGAAGATTTTTTTTCTTTCCGTTTCGAATATGGACATGAGCTGTTAGATAATTATTGTTATGAATTCTTCCTGTTTGTCTCATCGTAGCTGTTATGTTCTGCTGTCAGTATTGATCATCTATCGCAATACGGTGTCGCGTTTATTATAATTGCATTAAGTTATTAATCAGAGATATTAATATTCTTGTATCACTGAAATAAAATCGATTGTGCTTGTCAATAAACATTAACTACACGAAATACTAAAGCTATATTTTTTTGGGTTTAATTATAACTATAGAATATTGTGTTTCTAGTGTTAATAATGATCATCAAGTAGTCGCGAGTGTCGTGACACTTATAATTGTAAAGGCGTTATCAATATCAGTTCTTTTACCAGTCTATTGGTTGAGTGACGTTTTATCGGAACACAGACACGGGCATATTTTTGAGAAGAGGTTTTTTTGTAATTGTAACTGTTTATTTTAACTGATTTGTCTGTCTTCAGCGTTTATTTTAAAGTTTATTGTAACGTCAGTGAGTTACTTTATTATATATTCATTTATTTTACGATTATTCAATTTATGTCTCAATATTGAAAATCTTTTTTCACCAAGCGTCAACCATTACTAAGCGTGACAAAAAAACAAGTGAAGAAATTTTGCGTACTTGCGTACTGAAGTTAAATTCTAAATCAAAATCTAGCCCGATCAGAAGTTGCCAGTGGAAAAAAACTAAAAGGTCCCGAGTGGGGTATTTTTTCAGTGAAGTGAAACAAAAGACAGTCAAAATAAATCCCCAAACGATGCGTCACCGGGTGCTGCCGATTCTGGCCCCGGTGTTCCTGTCCAAACTCTGGAAGAAGCGCCGCGCGAAAGCCATCGAAAAGTTTCATGGGGTATCTATGAGTAAACACCTATTTTGATTACCTACCCTCCTATTGTATCCCCCCTCTCTTCCTTCTTCTGTCACTAGACTTAGGCATAAGAAATAGGACAAGTACCGAGTTTCAGGCGGTGACCGCCTGCCTTAGATACGCTCCGAAATCTTTCAGCCATCCTGTCGTATTAGATTAGGTCACTCATACGTACCCTTTAGTCACTCACTTAGTCAACTTGTAACTGTGCTTACACAGATGCGAACCCGTTTCTTTCTGTTTACTTTTAAATATATCCTACCTAATATTATAAGTCCTTGAATGTTTGTTACTCAATCATTCAAAGAGTGGTCAACGGCTTTGTATGAAATTTAGCACACAGATAGTTTACAACCTGGATGTTGATCCAGAACACTTAAGATACTTTTTATCCCGGAACCCGAATGGACTCACGGGCAATAGCTAGTATATGGAATAATTAATCAATGTTATTGTTACTAACTATTGCAAACTATCAACCTCTGTCACGTCTTTGACGATTTAAGAGCATTGCATCAAAGAGTTTATGTATTTGTGCGTCGTTTATAAAGGCTGACTTTGTAACAGTTCCTGCCAAGTTAAATTTAATTATGCACATGGATCTTCTATCTGGCTGACAAGCTTAATGTCGTCATATGTCACTAGGCTCGTGTCACTGAGAAGTCAACGCCAGTAATTTGTTTAGATTGCCTTTCTGATTTACGGGTTAATTTATTTTGTTCGCATTCAATAATAATTAATTATCATTATGAGACCGTGGTAGAGCAGTGATAGCCCGGACGGTTAAAGAGCCGGCCGAAAATCAGTGAGGCTCGGGTTCGAATCCTGGCATGTATGAGTTTTTCAAAAACTTACGTACATATTTATCACTAGCTCGACGGTGAAGGAAAACATCGTGAGGAAACCCGCAGGTCTCAGAAATAATTCTGAGACATGTGTAAATAGACCCGGTCCGGCGATGGGCTCACAACCTGTCACGTTTAGGGGTCCAATGTATCTCGTGAAATGTGGGTATATCCAGTAATTGAATACCTCTGCCTACCCCCTCGGGGATGAAAGGCGTGAGATTATATATATATATACATATTTATATGACACCGTGGTCTATCGTTTTGAGGCTATCGAAACACGTATATTGACGACATGTTTTTTGATTTTAATTAAAGTCAACCCGTTTCGGCTACCCGCTAGGGGTGCACGATCTTCTGGCTAATCGCGTTCGACGTTTATTGTCTTTATTTGACGCTGTTGACATGTAAACCACTATTATTAAGGGACCTCGTGCTCTATTAAATTAATTAAAAATAATAATGTTGCCCTAAAAATAATGGTTATGTTTTCGCATTTTTGTCGGTTCAACCAGCCAGTCGGGGCAAGCGACTTTAAAAGTAATTATAGTAATATAAATATTTAATAATTAATATAGAAATGTCTATGAGGATTTAGAGAATCGATTATAGGAGTTCTCGATAAATACCATGAAATGATCCGATGATTTCCATTTACTTAGTAAATTAGCCCATTATAAAACCTGTATCGCAAAAGGCACTCAATACACAGTGGATTATTAAAATACAAGAAAAGAAAATTAGGAAAGTGTTTTATGCCATATCTCAAAGAAAGCAGACTCATTTATCTTAACCAAACACTCTTCGACCTGATTTCCGTATCAGCTGTAAGCTAAGACTAAGGTTGTAAACCCTGGTGTTTACGCTAGATAAGACACGGGACCGATGTCCTTGTTTTTGTATACGGGACATAGGATCGGGATGTAATAAGAGGTTATGCTAATATTAACCTTTTGTCTGCCTATGCCTTCCTCAGGGGTCCGGTCGAAAAACAATTGAAAATCAATGCCTGGAAGCTCTGGAATTGCGAAAAGGGAAGGTTGCCTACTATGGATATTTTTAAGGCGAATGTGGTTCCGAACCCAAAGGATGCCAGCGGTATCTAATTACTATGCCTCCGCTGTCCCTCCGTCCGTCTGTCTGTCAGTGGTCCATAGCTCATGAATCGTAATAGGTAGACAGTTATTTTCACAGAGTTTGTGTGTCTATTATATGCTGCTATAATAAAAATGCAAAACACATTTTGTTGGTTGTAGTTGTAGGTACAATATAAAAATGTGTTTTCCAACTGGTGAGTTTCAGTTTCGCGGAGTACTACCATATTGATTACATTGTCACTAATCATACAATTGTAGTAGCTTTTTTTGTAAAACTATTACAATTGTATGATTAGTGATCATGTAATCAATATGGTTGTACCCCGCGAAACTGAAACTCACCAGTATATTGTACCTACAACTACAACCAACAAAATGTGTTTTGCATTTTTGTTCGAAAGTTCACGACTGTTAATATTGAAATCTACTATATAAAAATAAGTCGGGTTTTTCTTCCTGACGATTTAACTCGGGAACGGCCGGACCGATTTTGATGAAACTTTTTGTGTGGGTTCGAGTGGGTCCAGGGATGGTTTATAGCAAAGAAAATTCAGCATTGCACCCGTGCGAAGCCGGGGCGGGTCGCTAGTTTATAATATTTCTAGCAGCTGAGAATTTCTAGCGAGAACTTTTTGTCACAAAACTTTTCAATTTTCTTTCATACTTCTCTTACATTTAGGTACCTACTATTAATAATTCTGTGTCAGTAATTCCCACCCCCCTTTTTAACTTATCAATCCTAACTTTCTAGTTATTCGACCTTTGTCGTAATCGGCTTTTGACGTCAAAACAAAGGAGCGTGCTGTAAATAATTTGGAATAGTCGGTTGTCGGGGCAACGCGTCGGGGGCCTTAAATAAGTGATACTATCGGCCGAGGTGGGCTATTTTTGGATACCACCTTTTTATACGACTGCCGATAGAGTTGTCAGATAGCTAAGATTTACTTAATTTTAGGCTACGAAAGTGTTAGTTAGACATGCAGCCACCTGCTACGAACCTGGCAGGTCTCTCGTGCTTCACCCACATTTATTACAATTCATGCATACCTACTCGTCGGTTTCGGGTACTCTTTATTTTAAATTAGACCTGCTTTAGTGAATAATGTGGTGGTCACTGACAGACTAATTTTGAGGATATATCCGGACTCTCAACAACAACTGTCACAATAATGTTGAGGTGAAAATAGGCTTTGTTTCACATTACGTTAGCCATTTTGAAAAACGATAAAACGCCTCCCTAATCAGCCTAACTCAAACTTGCATATCTCGAGAGGGTAACTGAACGTCTTTGTTCGGCTATTTCTCTTTATAAATTCAAGTGATTAAACTGAGCTCTAGAAAGGCCCAAGTATATTAAATTCCTCATCTGCAACAGGGTCAGTTTTTCACGGCCCTTTTGTAGGGCCGGTCCTTGTTTTGCGACAAAGGGTTTTCAGTTTATGATTATGACTTATGGGTACACCTGTACACGTATATTCTAGAGGTAGAGGGCTTAGTATAAGTGCCTGTGTGTTTATGATCCTTTTGAAATAGTGGCCTTTATCGTAAAGAGTGAAAAGACTACTTCTCACTTATGTTTTTATTTTTATTTTGTATTACAAATTAAGAATTTCCTCCGTGGTTCCGCGTGGAACCATTCCGAGAAGACATACTGAATTCCTTCTTTATTGGTGATAAAGACAGTCTGAAATGGAACATGTAAGCCATTGATAACCCTAGTTAACATTGAGGTCACGATCACAAGTTCTGTTTCCATGTAAGCCGCTGTTCTAAGGCTTCGATACCGCAGGGCGTTTTATAAGGCTTTGCCTTCAGTTTTTCTCTTATTTCTTTTCTTATACTGTACTATCAAAGGTTATAATGTGGTTATATTTCTATATATTAATATAACAAGAATTATCTGGTTAACCTCAGAATATTTTAAGTAAACATTTATCTACGAATATATCAGAAGTCCTTAATTTTTTTTGGCTCCTGGACCACTTGCCATGTTTTTCGCTTAACTAATCTTAAGTCTTGTAGATTCATACAATGATTTATGTGGTGGAGACCTATGACAATTGAATTACATCGCGAGCCCCTATGAACTATCGCTTTATACGATACAATACAACAACTCTTTATTGTACACCAAAAACAAATAAAATAAAAAAAACAAAATAATATGGAAACAAACATTAACCAAAGTATAATGGGCGGTCTTATCGCTAATGCAATTTTCATGGTCATATTTCTTGACTTGCAAAGCAATTCTTTGGTCGAAAGTTCAATGTCAAATAGAGGGAGAGGAATAATGTTGTAAGTAATATGTTTTGTATTCAAAAACTAACAATGAGCGTTGGCATGAAGGTAGCATTTTAAACGAACGGCTTAATGGATATTTGGAGCCAAATGCGGGGGAGTTTGGCTACCGTAAAGAGCCTAGTAAAGTTATTCACGAGAACTAGCTTTTGTTATCCAATTTTTCCACGTGAAATTGGTTTTTAATCCGTCCAAGCCTGATATTTCTAGCCTAAGCTGCTTGAAGTAGTCCTGGGGTCTTATTGTCTAATTTATAATTGTAATCGTAATCGTAATCGTCTTTATTTGACATTAGGGTTGTGTCCTACCTAGTCAAATCAGTCACTTTTTACGATCTGTCAAAACGAAATTTTACTATCGAAAATGTACTGAAATAGCAAACCGTGACGTCATAGTTTGTAGTACTCAATTGCAGCACTTTTTTTGATTGTTTTATTATTTTTAAATTTGCTATAATTGTAAATTGAAAATCGAAATACATATTTTGAGGTTTTTTGGGATAATCTTTTTAATGTATGACTACTCGCAATTTAATTTCGATGCTGTCAACTACCCATTTGTTACGCGCTCAGTGCTTGCTCTTCTTTCATTGGCTGTATTAACAGATGTACGGAAAAAGCAACGTATGTCAAAATAAAGACGATTGCGATTACAATTATTAATAGACAATAAGGCATCTGGGGTCTTATTGTATATTTATAATTAGAATCGGAATCGTATTCATTTGACATTTATTAAGAGACCAGTAGGCTTAGCACGCTAATTATTTTCCCGCTCTCACCTGTCACCTTAGCCACAAAACAGTATTAAGATGACGTCACATAGATGTATCTCCTCTGTGTGACGTCATCTTAATACTGTTTTGTGGCTAAGGTGACAGGTGAGAGCGGGAAAATAATTAGCGTGCTAAGCCTACAGCGATTGCTATAGGTATATTCATACCCTTACGGTAATGACAGATGTAAGTACGTCAGAAGCAATTACGTGAGTGTGCCAGCTGTTTCATTGTTGTTGGTCCTATACAGAGCGTGTTTAATTATTATATCTGTTTTATTGTATTACCACAGTGTAAGAGTCCTTCTAAAGTGACTTATGATATTTGAAGTTTGCGGAAATCCGACATAAACATATATCAATCGACAATATACAGTTCATGCAGCTCGTTTCCTTATTTTGTGAGAAGGGAACGAGAGAAATATAATAAAATTAAAGGGTGCGTCAGTGATTTAATACAAAATTTTTTTATTTATACGATGTCTAATGACCGTTGTATGTCAGTCGGAAAGTTTGTCTCGAGTAGGTGCGTTCTTTGATTTTTATTGTTTACTAGCGACCCGCCCCGGCTTCGCACGGGTGCAATGCTGAATTTTCTTTGCTATAAACCTTGCGGAGCCCTAGACCTTTCCAACGAATGCAAAACCGTGGAAATCGGTTCGTCAGTTCTGGAGTTAAATCGTCAGGAAGGAAAACCCGACTTATTTTTATATAGTAGATTACGATATTCGTTATGATAACAAATATTATGTGAAAGTTGCAACCGGCTACCTATTACGGTTCATGCTGCCTCCGAAAGGTACATCTTACGGACGGACGGATAAACGGCGTAAGCTTAGGAATAGGCTCATTGGGTATGGAAACCTAAAAGGCTTTCTTAGCAAAAATTCCAGTGACCAGACTTTTTCGGGATTAATGGTATCCTAGCAACAGGCAATGAATATCACGTAACTTTTTCTATAGTTTATGGCAACACATTTATAATTCTATTTTATATGATAAAACTTGAAAGCGACGTGTCTATGTCTAAACCTTAGAGTCTATACAACATGTAACAGAATAAGCGCAATTTCTGAAATTAGTTTGTTCAGTATTGACTACTTATTCGATTTCAGATATTTTTAATGTGTTAAATTTTTCAAAAAAAATAATTATCGTAGCTGAATTTATTGCTTTCTATGGAAATCGTGCTATTATTAATCGATATTTAAGAAAATTGGTTAGACAACTAAAGTTCGATTGCATCTTTTTTTTTTATATTAATATACTAATTGGGGTGTATGAGGAATTGCGCTTTTTCTGTTACGCGTTGTATAAATTGTTTGTTGAAATGAGTCTTCAGTAAAACCTACTCCTGTAATTATGAACGTTAACAAGCGGGGATAATAAATTTCTGAGAAGAGGCTTGATTGCCGATTGTAATTTTGTGTAATCACAAAGCTAATAGGCGCGGTAATTATGTCGCTGTGAAAGTGAAGTAGAGCTGTAATACTATGCGCCCATGATCACTCTAGCCCCATAGTCCATGGATTATTTAATTGATGTTGATGACGCTTCATGGAACAACAGGCCCAAGACATACATACAACATACATGTTGCTATCATCATCAGTCCACTGTTCATCATAGACGTCTTTCAAGGCGTACTATTCCTCTCTGTTTAACCCGATGCCACTATAATTCTGTTTGGCCATAATAGCGCTATCCAATTTTCACCACATTCCATGTAACACAAAATATAACTATCCAACATGATGTGTTTTTGTTTCCTTCGTGTTTTTTCTACATACCTGCTTTTAAATAAGTAAGCGTTAATACTGATGAAATAAGACTACAAAACTGCGAAATCACCTTTTTTTTCAATAAGCGCCCGCTTTTAAATGAGATTTAATGAGTTTTTGCTGATCTCTTCCCCCCATCTTAAGCTTGCGTAATTAACGCATGCCCGTGAGTCAGTGATTATACCAAAGAAAAACAGTATAGAATGACGACTGAGAGCGATCCCTTCGGATTTTAAGCGTATATCGATGATCGAACTATTTCTAATAACGATACTCTTTGATCGCAACAACATCGCACGCAGCGATAAAAGCTCGCTCTCCAGCCAGTTTAGTCTTAGTTGCCTCTCCAAAATCGATTGCAATCTCGTGGCGGTCAGCTGCGAGATCACTTACGCTAAAAAATCGCTTATGTGATGGCTCCTATGTACGAAAGGCTATAAGGCTTCAGCTTGCTGCTTTTGTATGTTAGCTGTATTTATGTTTGCGGCGTCACACAATTCAAACCGACCTAGCATAGTTTTTTGCGCCCCATGAACAGTTGCTTCACCATTATCTATCTTGTAATTAGGTACGTTCTATTTTCCCTCTGTCAACAATCGTTTGTACGGACTATTGTGTATATTTCGGACGGTTGTCATGGTATTGAATTGAGGATATTTTTCCGACAAAGTAGTGATTGACATGCCAATAATATTGGCTTTACTAACTTTACTGCTAACTTTGTTAATAAAGAAAGTTATCTGTCTCCTTACTACATTTTCACGGCTACCACCAACCGAGCGTGGTGGAAGGCAGAAACATAACTTGCAGCTTAAAGAAGAGAAAGAAAGGCCATTTTCAAACCAACGTGCTGATTTTATATTTACAAACCTAATTAGGTTTATTTGTATGTAAAATATTGTAGCCAATAATATGTCATTGCAGCCAATTATTTGTTTAGGCAAATAAAACGATGACTGCAATGACATTATTTTATTTATTCTCAGACACATCGTTTTATTTGCTAAGCTTTCGTTTGATTAATTGTAATTCTAAATGTTAAGAACAAAATTTCATTGAATATACTTTTTTAAACAATTTTTTATTAAGAAATTTATTATAAGGTATTATGTCAGCCTTATGGTCACCATACTTGTAAAGAGTGTTGCTTAAATTTTACTTGGTCGTGTTATAATTCAGCTCGTATGACACGTCGAACGCATATGTCAATCCATTCCATACATTTGCCATTTTATTTGACTGACACAAACAGTTTTACAAAGCCGTTTTTAGTTTTACTTGGCTACGTCTCTTAACGCTAACGAATCGGAGCAAAAGCTAGTATTCATTTGTTTTTTCAGATTCATTTGCAACATTACTATAAATAAAACCAAAGCGTTACACAGACGAGTCAACATACAGATAAAAATTAACGCTACAAACTTTTATTAATATAATAAATAATTTAAAAATTTACATTGACAGTATCAGTTAAGTTTTTATATTTTTTCAAAGACATTCTTAGAGTCTTTCATCATATGTTTGTTGTTGTGTTACAGAGCGCGTCAGAGTCGTCGGCAGGCGCGGGCGGCACTTCTGGTGGCAGCGCACGCGTCTCCTCGCGCTCCCGGGCTTCCGAGGAACCTCACATTGGTCAGTACCAGCTGCAAACTCAAAGTCTAAATTTAATTTCTGTAGGTAAAAGAGAATTACACTACCTATATATACAATACCTAATAACAAAGCACTCTAAACTCGTCCATGGAGATTGGCAAATGTAAACAGCAGCCTATATCCACCGACGAGTTGCTGGTTCCAAATGCCCCGAGAAGAACCAGCAACAAACTCAAGGGCAGCTCTTTTTAGTGTCATGTCAATGCTGCAGTCTTCATTTAGAATTTTAGATAAACCACCGGCAGATAAGGGTGGAGATGGAAACTGTGAAGTTGATTAAATGGAACATTTGCATAAGCTATAATGTCATGTTCTCAAAAGGTAAAATGTGAAAGTAAAATGTTGCAAAGGTCATGAATCAAAATTTCCTTGTCAAACACGGCCATGATATACGTGGGAGTTATGTACGTACTTTTACAAATTATAAAACACTAGCAGCGCCCCGCGGTTTCACCCGCGTAGTTCCCATTCCCGTCCCCGCGTAGCGCCCGTTCCCGCAAAGTTCCAGTTCCCGTTCCCGTGGGACTATCGGAATAAAAAGTATCCTATGTCCGTCTCCTGGTTCTAAGCTACTTCCCCACCAACTTTCAGCCAAATCGGTTCAGCCATTCACGCGTATATACATAGATATGAGTCCTTAAAATGTTTTATAATTTGTAATTACTGATTTCAATTTTGCGGATGAGCTCAATTACTTGATTTTATTTCATGAAATAAGTAGGAATATCTAGAAACTTGAAGGGATCCTAATAGTTCCTCCTGCCAAAATAATGGTACCTACTCACAGATTTTATTGGCCATATAATTATTGGTAATAAATATAGGTATATTTGCTATAACTGCTTACTGCCATGACTCATAAGACCCGTACTAATCCAAATAACCTGTACAGAACGAAGCTATTGTTTAATATACTTAAAAAGGAGTATTAAATACTATTCACCGGTTCAATCATTAAATCTGTGTATCTTAGGATTCGTGGGGAGTATTTTGTCTATACTAATATTATGAGTAAGAAAGATTAGTTAAAAGAAAGTTTTTGTATGTTTTTCTACCGATAAACTCAAAAACTAGTTGACCGATTTTAAAAATTCTTTCACCAATGAATAGCTAGAAGATCCCTGGGTAACATAGGCTATATTTTATTCCCGTATTCCCACAGGAACGGGAATTACGCTAGTGTTTAATAAAAACATTAAAAGACTACATTTAACCATTACAGGAAAGTACAAACTCCTAAAGACAATCGGCAAAGGCAACTTCGCGAAAGTAAAGCTCGCGAAACATGTGCCCACCGGGAAGGAGGTCGCCATCAAGATCATCGACAAGACGCAGCTCAACCCGGGCTCGCTACAGAAGCTGTTCAGAGAGGTGAGTGTCTCTTTATTTATTATCAGGTACACCAACAGCACTACATATAAAAACATTGCACAGAGAATAGTTAATATTATGTAAATCCTACTAATATTATAAATGCGAAAGTTTGTATGGATGGATGTATGGATAGATGTTTGTTCCTCTTTCACGCAAAAACTACTGAGCCGATTTTGATGAAACTTTACAGTTATATAGCTTATACATCAGAATAACACATAGGCTATATAGGGAACTACGCGGGTGAAACCGCGGGGCGCTGCTAGTCTATTATATGTGTACCAATTACAGGCGTACACATCTTTGCGACATGAGTACAGACCCGGTCCGGCGATGGGCTCACCACCTATCACGTTTAGGGGTCCAATATATCTCGTGAAATGTGGGTATATCCAGTAATGGAATACCTCTGCGTACCCCTTCGGGGATAAAAGGCGTGAGATTATATTATTATTATTACATCTTTGCCACAAAATAGGAAAGACAGCGTAATAATAAAACTAAACAAATCTTCGTTCAAAATTAAAATTAAAAGTACTAAAGCAAAAATAGATATGAATAAAACTAAAAAGGTCTCTTGTATAGTTAGAGACGAGAAAAGAATGAGAATGTACCCACTGACGATAGTGGCAAGGAGATCATCAACGTTATTGACGAGAAAAAACTCAACCCGAGAGCAGTATAGCACTGCTGACTTAATTCTGACGCACGTGTGACAAACCCGGTCCTGCGATAGGCCCACCGCCATACCTATATCATGTTTTGGGATCCCATGAATATATACTGGTGAAACGTGGGTATTTCCAGAAATGTACCTCTGACTATTCTTTTTCGGGGATTAGAAGCGTGAGTTTTTTTTTATAAACTCAACCCGAGCTGTAAAAACTATTCAGTGAAGTGAATATTGCTCCTTGTGTTACTATGAAGTATGGACCCAAAGAGAGAAGGAAAGAAAGAATAAAAGCTTAGATGACCTAAATCGGATCCGTAGCCAGTTTTTTGCTGATGAATAAACTTTTATCTGTTTTCCGGAAGTTAGTGTCGAAACTTGAAAAATTGTTTTTGCAACCTAGTTGGAACGATTTCAAAGAAATCTTCTTTTGTTAATAATGTAACTGATATCTTAAGTAATCGGAATAAAGAACTCTATAAATTGCATATTTTTTAAATTACCTAAACAGTTTTAGTTTGTAGCTTCTTCTAAATATTAAGGCGCTATTAAAATCTAAGGCGATGCGCAAACGTGTTGCTGACACAGGAAATCTTAGACATCTTAGAAAACCTTGGTTTCTGTGTCCAGTAATAGAAACAGTCAATAGTTGCTGCTTCTGCATACTGGTACTGTTCTTACTTACAGTTCTTATTTTGTGTGCAGCTCTCACAATTGTATCGAAATTTATTAATGTTGCTGGAGTCTTCAACTGATACCTTTATTTATTTATTTACGGGACACAAACAGTGTCTACGTTTGCGTAGGTAGTGGTTGGTTTCATATTGATTGTATGAAAATAAAATATTCCGCGGCGCCTTAAAATCTTTTTGCTAAATATTTCGCAAATATCTTGTATTTGTTTTCTATACAGTTCATGGGTTTTTTTCCTTTTATGGTCGGTTTTTATTCTGTTAGTGTAACACCCCCTACTCCTACTCCTCCTACTACTCCTCAAAGGCCGGCAACGCAGTTGCTCTCGAGTTGCAGGTGTCCATGGGTAACGGTAGTCACTTCATCAGTTGACCCGTCTGGTCGTTTACCCCCTTTCCTCTTTTAAAAAAAAAACAAAGAAAGAAAGAAGCATGCTTTTGTTCTATGTAGGTATATACTAAACATTTTATGCGTTTGCTTGTAGGTGAGGATAATGAAGATGCTGGACCACCCGAATATCGTGAAGTTGTTCCAAGTGATAGAGACGGAGAAGACGCTCTACCTCGTCATGGAGTACGCGTCTGGAGGCGAGGTCAGTATAGCACATTGCTCAAGTCATTTACTTTGGATAGGGAACTCTGTGTCGAGCAGAGGTAGCCCTGTTGGTAAAGAAAGAAAAGAAATTACTTTATGTGAGTTCATAATACTAGCAAAGGAAAAAACTACATCAATGCACCAGCTCAGCTCTGTGCTTTTTGATAGTGAGTCAGCTTCTAATGAATGTGACTCGTGTTTTAATCCCGGTTACGCCATGTACCAATGTGTTTTTCAAAAGTTACAAAGTTCTTCGTGTGCGAGTGCGTCTCGCACTCGGCCGATTTGAGAAGTTACAGTAATAAGATGTTTCTTTATGTTCCAGGTGTTCGACTACCTCGTCCTGCACGGGCGGATGAAGGAGAAAGAGGCTCGGGCCAAGTTCCGCCAGATCGTGTCAGCCGTGCAGTACTGCCACCAGAAGCGGATCATACACAGGGATCTCAAGGTCAGTGGTCATTTATGTGGATGATATCATTAGGTACATACGCCGAGAGCCTCTACGTGGATTATTACTTGCTCAAGAATTATCTATACCTCTATACTAATCTATTCTTCTATACTAATATGATAAAGAGGAAAGATTTGTGTTTTTGTATATTTGTTACGAATAAACTCAAAAATTGCTGGACCGATTTTAAAAAATCTTTCGCCAATAGAAAGCTGGAATATCCCTGAGTAACTAAAAAATATATTTTATTCCCGTATTCCCACGGCAACGCGAGTGAAACCGCTCAGAACCGCTAGTCTATGAATAAATTTAGAGATAGAAGATTTCCAAACTTTATTATTAGCTCATAATATTATAAGATGGTGCTTCAACATCATCATCAACCCGTAACCAACTGCTGAGCTGTCTTTGCTCACACACGAGTAAGTATAATCTCCCACGCTAACCCATCGCGGATTGGGATTTGATGTTAGCCAGGTGACCATCTATGAGTAACTGTCAGAATTTTTCGAAGACACCCAAGTGTATCTGACATGCCTAATGTGCGTAAACACAACGTAAACTAGTGCCAACGGCTTAACGTGGTTTTTGAAACAGAATTGCGCTCTTGATATTTCACATTCACTGCCTGCTCGCGCTCATTTTTCTTAAACGCGATCGTTGTAAACAAACTGGTATTGCAGGACTACGAGCTTGACTCTTCAAAGGTCTGCGTGAGTTGATATTGGCTATATAGCTGTCGAGTTTTGTTATGTCAATTTCAGTTTTAAATCTATGGCGTTAAAGTTGAGTATAATATGCGCCCACACATTTCCAGGCGGAGAACCTCTTGCTCGACGGCGAGATGAACATCAAGATCGCGGACTTCGGGTTCTCCAACGAGTTTACTCCAGGCGCCAAGCTCGACACTTTCTGTGGCAGCCCGCCATACGCTGCGCCTGAGCTCTTCCAAGGTAACAGATCTCAACCCTTGATAAAACGACCTCTGTCAGTTTAATACTTTAAGGTTGCAGCACAAATAACCTCTGGAACTGATCAGCGCTGCCTCGAGCAGACTAATCAACATCGTCACGGCATCGGCTTCTAAACTCAGAATGTCCAAAATTTGGTCTTTCATATTATACAGCTATCCCAGAATATACATGTCTGTTGGAATTAAAAATGATCTATTCTTCAGAATTTGTCTTCCTCCAAAATTCCTTCCGTTTCGAAAATATTCCAAGTGGCAAAAAATTAATAAAATCACCTGCCCCAATTATCCAGGCAAGAAATACGACGGTCCAGAAGTGGACGTGTGGTCTCTGGGCGTGATCCTTTACACCCTCGTGTCTGGGTCGCTACCTTTCGATGGGTCCACTCTACGAGAGCTCAGAGAACGAGTTCTACGGGGGAAGTACAGGTAAGTTCATATTAAATTTAAACATTTTTAATTAAATTAAATATTTAAGTTTAAATAGCCCAGCGCTTAAAGAGCCCGCCTCGCATGCGTGAGGTCGCGGGTTCGAATCCTTTCATGTACCAATGAGTTTTTCAAAAACATAGAATATATTCATCACTAGCTCGATGGTGAAGGAAAACATCGTGAGGAAACCCACAGGTTCAGAATTAATTCTGGGGCATGTGTAACAGACCCGGTCTGGCGATGGGCTCACCACCTATCACGTTTAGGGGTCGAATATTCTAATGAGAAGTGGGTATCTCCAGAAATGGAATACCTCTGCCTACCCCCTGAAAAAGAGAGATTTTTTTAAAATAACTTTTACTTAGCGTTTCAAAGGACACTAAGCTTTTAATAGTTGCCCAGATAGCAAAGAAACCTGACCCAAAATCGACAAATCTGTCTTTCCCGCCCGCAGAATACCATTTTACATGTCGACCGACTGTGAGAACCTTCTCAAAAAGTTCCTCGTACTAAATCCGGCGAAGCGCGCCTCCCTCGAGAGCATAATGCGTGACAAGTGGATGAACACCGGCTACGAGGAGGACGAGCTGAGGCCCTTCGTGGAGCCCCAGCAGGACTTCAAGGACCACAAGCGGATAGGTGAGTTTGGTTGACTAATGAAAATATATTTTATGCTTGAGGTAATAAGAATTACGCTTAGAAAAGTCAATAGTCTAATAACAAGGCACACTTAAGTCGTCCATGAATATTGGCTAAATATAAACAGCAGCCCATCTCAACTGACGAGTTGCTGGTTCCAAATGCAGTACCCCGAGAAGTACCAGCAAGAAACTCAAGGGCAACTCTTTTTAATCTCATGTCTCTGTCATAATACAGATCTCGAGGGACATTGGCATCTGAAGTCTCGTCAGGAGACAATAAATTATGTATACAATCTTTCAGTGGTTTGCAACATTTGGGTTTTAACTATAAATATATTTTATTTCAGTATCACACTCATTCAAAATGATCGAATGTTTACAATCTCGCGTCCTTGTACTAAAATAATATGATATAATCCGACTAATTAAAATTGCATGATAGTTTCCTATTACCCGTATACAAAATATACTTAATTGGATTTGGTTAACTCATAACTGTCGCTACTTAACTCAGCAGAAGTTCGTTGTTTACATAATTTATTCCTTCTCCTGACGGGGATATAATATGGTGTGGATAAATAGAACAGTCTTTTGAAGAGGTTAATCTAGCCATGAAAGAAAAATTTTGCTTAAATCTTTTTCGATAAAGTCTCCGCTTTTGATAGATTTCGTATCTGCGACTTAGTCGGTTGCAGTCCGGTATGTCGATTTTTTCTAGGATACTTTCAGTTTATATACTATGGATCAAATATTTTGGTCTCTCTTATTGACTTATTTTATCCCACACCCTGAAATACAGATAATATAACAAGGAGTTCTATGCGTCTTATACAATTTACTAGTATTTGCAATATCTATTGTCCTATATGCATCGATAAATTAACTGAGGTACATTATACTACTTTATTAAGTCCGTTAACATAACTACTCATATTTCATTACATAATATATATAATATTCTATATTTAGTTCAAGCAACTTTTGATTAATACAAAATTATTTGTTTGATTGGTATCAAAATTACAAACACGCCTCATTTTTTGTACCTTTCATGCTCATTTCAATAGCTCAATACTAAGCTATTACTATCTGGCACATCATCCAACACCAAATTTACTAAACTGCCATTAAATCATGAAAATTTGTGACCAAAATTATAAATTTACCGTTTTCTTCCATGCGTGCTACGTAACTGCTATCGGCACAGCGCAAGTTGGTACGTGACGCGTTACGCGATATCACTGTTATGTGTCGTTTATAGTAAAGGGGGAATTCTGTCTTGTTGTACGTCTAAAAGTTTGTATACAATTTTTTAGCTTAATTTCAAATGTTCAATCTTACCTAGATAATTTCGTCATTGAATATGTAGTATCGACAAACGTTCCGCTTTTTCATTCTGTTGCTTTTGTCGGCATAAACTGGTCATAAACACGAAAGACACAATTTTTCATAATTGTCATTGTTACTATGAGGGCTTTAGCCACAGAATGCCTCAGCGCTATTCGCCGCTATACCGAATTGGAAAAAAAAATATAGCTACTCCCAAAAATTACACTTCGTGTGTCAGGCGGAACGTTTGCTGATAGTACAATACTAATAGTCAAACATCAACGTTTGATGTGCTAAATATGAAATATATTACAATATTTATTGATTACAAATAAAGGCCTTCGATGGGACAGAATTATTAGTGTGCTTAATGTTATTATGTAATTTAATCGGTTCGTATACATATTAGTAATGTTCAATTATTGTTTATGCACGATGTTCTTGTATAATTTTGTATAGTATTGTTGTATTTTATGTAGTATCTATGTGTGAAATGCTACTTTTCATGTATATTTTCAAGTCATGCATGCACATATTTTAAATTTAAAAATAAATGTTTATAATAAATTTATAGACCTTTATTCGTATCTTGAATTTACATACCTACCTTTGGGGTAGAAAATATATTATCATTCTATATAATTTCGGGTTCTCTTTTCGTAGGTACTGGCTGTGTTACCATTATGATTTATTTTCCTAATGATAAGCAAATAATGATTTTAATAAAACAAACCCGTAATTTTTAAAATAAACTGCCAACCTATAGACATTTGACTGAACTGTGGATTCGACAATTTTGCATGATCATTTTAATTTTTTTCGTATCTAGCTGTTTGTATGTAATGTATGTTTCAATTGTTTAGTACATATAAAAAAGACTACTTGTTTATAAATAATTTATGGTCATTAGGGGCAATATAACTTAGTATGTAATTTTTAAAAAATCTCCGATTACACCCCGAAGTGGTTTGTAGAAGTATTCCATTTTTGATAGCCACTTATCAACAGTGTTAACGACAAAATTCATTTGAGGGGTATTATACAATCGTATAAAATATATAAAAAATGAAATTGACTGATCCATACCTCAATCACAAGCACTGGGTCTAGAAAGCTAAAATTTGGAAATTAGGTAGTTTTATTAATTTATTATTTATAACTAACTTATAGTCTAGTCTACTTCGCTATGTCAGGGTGCAGCAACCAATTTGCTAGAATACTAATACATATTTTTTTTTTTTAATGTAGGATGTAGGAAGCGGAAAAATAAATGTTCTATTAGAAGTATATGAGTGACATGTGCTTTTGTGGTGTTACAGAGGCTCTAGTATGCCTGGGCTACAACCGGCAAGAGATCGAGTATTCGCTAGCGGAGGCGAAATACGATGACGTGTTCGCGACATACCTGCTGCTTGGAAGGAAAAGCACTGATGTGAGTATTACCACTTTTATTACTGACGGGACTATTCACTCAATCGATAGCGATCCTGCTTTCAGAATCAGAGGTAAACAGCTAGATTTCATGGGACCAACATTTGTGTGTATATACAAGTGTGTTAGTTTCGTCTCGTATTTACTGTGGTACATTTAGTCATACAGTGCCTGTGTGACACGATATTATTTTTATAACAAATGTGTTCGTAGCAGTCCGCCTATGCACTTTAGAGCAATTTCGGATAATCTTATTTACAAGGAAAGTAAATAGCTCCCATTTGCTTAAACGTGAATTTTACAGAGTAGCAGTTAAAGGCGAGGCATAAAGATATAAATATACTTTTAATCACAGCAATACAATTCGACCATATCCGCAAGGGTATAAACAACAACAGTAACTATGACGATACTGTTCCACATATGAAATACGATTAAGTACCTATGTCTATAGACAGCCAGTATAGTTCAATCCTATATGACCTCTAACACGCCCCCTTAATCTATTACATGTGGGCACAATAAAATAATAAACGTACACACCTCTGTACTCGACTGTACTCGGCAAATAAAATAAACAGATATCGAACACTTTTGTTCTCACCTATACTATACCTCCATTTCAATAGTATAACAATAACAATAATAAAAATAATCCTGCACAATTAATAAATTAGTAAAATTAATCTATTACACATACAAAGCACTTATAAATACATGTATAAAACATTAGATCAAAACATCCCTAACTCGCTGACTACATATCCGCCCCCTTAATAGAGTAATTTGACAAAGTTATCTGCCCTAAGAACTCTTTTATTTTCGGACCGTTTACAGATTTTGTAAAGATGTCAGCTATCATTTTATCGGTTGGTATGTATCTGATTTCAACTTTATTGTTCAGGACACATTCCCGAACAAAATGATATTTGATGTCTATGTGCTTCGTCCTGTTATGCATCATTTTATTAGCCGCAATCCTATGTGCAGACTCCCAGTAAAATATATTTTCCTATCATAGGCTCCATCCCTACATCGCTATGTTTCTTGATTTTGAACACCCATTTACACTGTATTGGCTTCTTGTCGGGCGGAAGATCAACCAACGTCCAAGTCTGGTTTTCCTTTCCTTGTAGTTCATCTTCTATTGCTTTGCGCCATAAGGCGCTATCCGGCCTTGCCAATGCTTCCTTAACAGAAGAGGGGTCACCATCAATATTGTCAATAGCACGCATTACATTACATCCGTAATGATCGACAGGCTTTCGCTCTCTTACAGGATACCTTCTTTCTGTTGGTTCAGGTACTGTAACTAGCTCTTCAGGTTCTTCTGATCTATTTTCTGTAGATTCTACCACATCATCGTCGTTTTCAGCATCACAAAATACAATGTCGTGATCCGTCGATGATACTGCTTGACTGCCAGATCCACTGGGTACACTGGACTGAACATTGAAATCTCCGTCAAGGTTTAACGTCGCAACTGAGTTTTTCTCCTTCTCATCGCGCAAAAAACTATTTTCTAAAAATTTGACGTCTCTTGCCGTTGCCACTTGACCTGTCTTTGGATTCATCAAACGATATCCTTTTTGATTATCCGGATATCCAATAAAAATCATTGGTTCAGTTTTCATATCCAGTTTACGTCTTTTTAGTTTAGGTGTTAGTCTGAAAGCTAAACAACCAAATACTTTCAGATGACTTACATCTACATCTTTACCAGTCCAAAGACTCTCGGGTACTGCATTCTTTACAGCTTTAGTAGGGCTTCTGTTCTTTAAATATACAACAGTGTTGACTGCTTCGGCCCAATATTTTTTGCTTAGGTTCGCTTCAGACAGTAATGTTCTCGCCTTTTCGATGATGGTTCGGTTCGCCCTCTCTGCCACACCATTCTGCTCCGGTGTATAGGGCACAGTCGTCTGGTGCTTTATTCCTGCAGACTTTAAAAACTTATTAAACTGACTATTACAGTATTCAGTACCATTATCTGATCTCAGGCATTTTATTGACTTGTTCGTCTCATTTTCAACTTCCGCTTTATATTCTCGGAATTTATCAAATGTTTGACTCTTGTTTCTCAAAAAGTAAACGTGCGTTTTTCTAGTATAATCGTCAATAAAAAGTAAAACATACCTCGAACCACTGAACGACGGTTCTTCAATCGGTCCGCATAAATCGCTATGAACTATTTGCAAAATCTCGTTCGCCCTCGTACCTTTGTTTTTAAAGGGACTCTTGCATGTTTTCCCTTCTATGCAAGGAATACATCCTTGGCTGAACTCTTGACTATTGAATTCCATTCCAGTTACAAGGTTTTTCATTTGTTGCATGTAATTTTTACTTAAATGGGCTAGTCTTTTATGCCAAATATTCGTAGTGTTTACATCTTGTTTTGACAATGTCAAATTGACGACTTCATTTTTCTTTTCTTGTAATTCATAAATTCCGTCAACTTCCAAGCAGTTTGCAATTATTTCATTCTCATTTCGAATGTTGCAACCTCCTTTGTCAAAATTAATTCTGTAATTTTTCTTGGTCAAATCGCTAACCGAAATAAGGTTCATGCTTAAATCAGGAACATGCAAAACATTATTCAGAGATAATCTCTTGTTTTCGCTGACTTGAGGTTCAGCGTTCCCTCTTCCTTGTACACGTAGCTTTTCACCATTCGCTACCGAAATTTTCATGTTGCCCTTTTCAGGTTTATAGGACAGCAACTTGCTTCTATCGTGGGTCATGTGATTTGAACATCCACTATCTAAATACCACATGTCTTTGTTGATCGCCTTCTTAGTGTTCAGGCAGACATTCGCGGATTTAGTTCGCTCTTTACACTCCGACGCTTTGTGCCCTTGCTTGTGGCACTTATAGCACTTATAACCGAACTTCTGCTTACGATCATTGGCTTTCGGTTGTGATCTGGCATCATTTTGTGCTTTTCGTGTAAATAAAGCTTGCTCCTCGCTTGAGTTTATTTTGCTCTGCCTGCTTCCCTCTTGCAATAACTTAGTTTTTATCTGCTCCAATGTGATTTCCTGACCACTGTTATCTACAGCCATGATAAGAGGGCCGTACTCAGGAGTCAATCCTCCAAGCAAAATTGATATGATCCAGTCATTCGATATTGCTGAATCAATATCTGCTAATTGTTGTGCAAGGAAAGTAACATTAGAGATATACCTTTCTACAGATTCGTAATTCTCTAATTTGCAATTCCAGAGCTCTCGTTGAAGAGAAATCCTTCTTCCCCAACCTTTGTCTTCGAATGCTGATTTCAAGCTGTTCCACGCTTCTTTCGCTGTTTTCGCATTGTACACGTGCGTAAAGCACTCTGATTCGAGTAACAAACATATAGTGGTCCTTGCCTTTCGATCCACGTCTTTGTCATACTTATCGGTTTCATCCCGTTCTATGACTTTCCACCAATCCTTATTTTCCAAGTAATTTCTTACTAAAAATTTCCAGTTTGGATAATCCGACGTACCTTTCAGTTTCTTTATTCCGCTTATGCCGGTGGAGCTTAATTCCTCTGACATGTTGTTGTGCAGAATAAATTTCACAAGTCACGATCACTATATTTTTATATTTTTGTTACTCCAATGCTTTGGATTCTGCCAGGGCCATTAACAGGGCTTTCTGGGATCCTGGGCCCATAACCTTTTACAAAGTAGCAGTTAAAGGCGAGGCATAAAGATATAAATATACTTTTAATCACAGCAATACAATTCGACCATATCCGCAAGGGTATAAACAACAACAGTAACTATGACGATACTGTTCCACATATGAAATACGATTAAGTACCTATGTCTATAGACAGCCAGTATAGTTCAATCCTATATGACCTCTAACAGTGAAAATAAGAGAGACGGACCTACTTATTTTTCAGATTAAAATGCCGTATACACCAAATGAAATATTTGGGTCCAAAATTACCAAGAATAACTGAACTATGGGCAAAGAAGATGTTATAGTTTCCATGGAGGTTTTATTTGAAGCGTCAAAATTACCAGCAGGTTAGCTTATAGCAGGTAGACAACAACTGTCATTGTCTCGAAAATGACGTCTTCCGTTTTTTCTCCCAGCATGAACATAACCAATGACAACCGATAGACAAAACCCATTTGCGCGCGATATACTGTTTCCAAATAACAAATCCTGGGCCTAGATCCCGATCATTAGCCTATTATACAATAATAATAAATGTGGGACACAATTTACAAACGGTTATTTAGCCCAAAAACTATGCAGGGCCTGTACTATGGGTACTAAACAACTGATAAACATAGTTAAATAAATATGAAACGACCAGACACGAATGAGCTACTACTGACTACCAAATGAGCCAGCAGGCGTGTTGATTATGTTTCGTTATTATTAAATTATGTTTTTCCTTCAGCCGGAGTCTGACGGCAGCCGGTCGGGCTCGTCGCTGTCTCTGCGCAACACGGCCGCTCCGGGGCAACAGCAACCGCCTCAGACGGCCAACGCCCACGGCGGTATGTCTACTACTCTCTCTATATGCTATCTACTATTGCGCTCCCGTTGCTACGAGTAGTGGGGTGGGTCCAGGAGAGAAAACTGTCTTGGGGGGCGATTTAGGAAAGGGGGCATGCTTTAACCGGTTTGGTATTCGAGACAATCGATTTTCAATTGTTTGGAGTGTTGGGAAATTTTCAGAAAAATTAATTTTGGAAATATTTTGAGAATAAGAAAAATATCAGTTTTATACTTGGACCGCGGATCTGCGACTGTTAACGGAGTCATCAAGTTAAGATTTTTAGGCCAATTTTGTGACCAACAACTCAATTAATTATTATTATTATTGGTAAAAAATATTTTACACATCACCTTTCACTTTGTTATATCTCCTGGATTCACGCTTTGGTATTTAAATGTTAGATTGGTAGTGTTAAGTGAAACAACCCAAAATGGTGAAGATAGGAAAAGAGGAAAAATAATAATCGAAAAGAAAATTATTTCAAATTCCTACAAAAATATAAGAACTAACCGGTATTAAAAAAGGAAATTAATTTTTGTACATAATATGTGCGTAGAAAATCTATCTAAAACACTCATCATACGCAGTAATGCTAAGCGCTTAGGACTATAATAAAGAGCTAGTAGCTTCTCGGCTTATTCTAACTGGGTTGTTTGTGTGTAGAACGTTTTTTTAATAGGGGACCGTTTTCTTTATCCGCTTTTTTTGATTGTCAATTTTGTGTGCTTTAAACCGAGTTTTTATGGGTACGAGTGCGCTCGTCCGAGCTACCGTCCAATCTAATTTGATGATGGAGTCCTAGTACACTTTGATCACTAAGTCTGTATATACTCGAGCCGAGCGTACCTCGTACCGTGAAAACGTGGTTTTACTTGAGGTGTACCATTCATAAAACGGAGGTAATATGTAATTTAAATAAGGTTACATGATAATTATTATGATCATGTGTGTGATTGGAGAAAACAATGATAGTTACGTGTGTGGGGAAAATGGTAATGATTGTTTAGTTCGTAAGAATAATTATGATAATGACGTCTGGGAGTACACGATTAGAATGATGCGTGTAATGGAATGCATGTACCGTAATAATAGAGCAGATTACTTTCAATTGAATTGTGTAATCAAAAAGATTGTCCTGTAACACGTCTAAAATGTATATCAATTTTCATTTTACAATTTTAGTAAGTTTTAAAGTAAAACAGTAGTTTACTTGTAAAGTAAAAGTAGGTTCACTATGAGAGCGTATAATGTTGCGTGTGAGTGGTGACAGAGAGCGTATAGTGTAGCGGTGTGAGTGGTGATAGAGAGCGTACAGCGTGCCATGTGAGTTGTGACAGAGAGCGTTTAGTGTTGCATGTGAGTGGTGACAGAGAGTGTACATCGTTGCGTGTGAGTGGTGACAGAGATCGTTTAGTGTTGCGTGTGAGTGGTGACAGAGATCGTTTAGTGTTGCGTGTGAGTGGTGGCAGAGATCGTTTAGTGTTGCGTGTGAGTGGTGACAGAGAGCGTATAGCGTTGCGCGTGAGTGGTGACAGGGAGCGTATAGCGTTGCGCGTGAGTGGTGACAGGGAGCGTATAGTGTCGCGTGTGAGTGGTGACAGGGAGCGTATAGTGTCGCGTGTGAGTGGTGACAGATAGTGTACGTACACGCGGTACCGATAGCAAAACAAACAAATAGTCACGTTTAGGGATGCAAAATTATACTGGTGGAAAAGGGGTATTTCCAGAAATGGCGTTTGCCTAACCTTTCGGGGAGAAAAGCATTGTTGCGTGTGAGCGGTGACAGAGAGCATATAGTGTTGTGCGTTAGTGGTGAAAGAGCGGATAGTGTTGTGTGTGAGTGATGACAGAGAGCGTATAGTGTTGCTTATGAGTGGTGACAGAGAGCGTATAGTGTTGTGTGAGTGGTGTTAGAGAGTATCGTGTGGGTGGTGCACCCGGTGGGGACCAGCTAACGTGTGGGCTGTAGGCGCGGGCTGCGGCGGGTCGCCGTCTCACCGCGGCGTGCAGCGCAGCATCTCGGCCACGGCGCGGCCCACCACCTCCAGGAGAGCCTCCTCCGGCGCGGAGGTCTTGCGCTCGCAAGGTAACTGCCGGGGCGTTTCGGGTGCACGCTGAATTGTCTACGATATCTCAATATCAAAATCAACTCTGATTCTTTGTGTAGGTAAAAACAATGTCAGCTAATTTAAATTTGGTTTGACTTTCGGAATGTGGGAGTTAGTGAAAGATTGCTAAGGAATGCTTACTAATCGTTAATGTTTATCAAATTAATAAGTACTTCGCATATACAGTTCAATTAATTTATTTCTGTGGGTTTTAAGCGCGCTAATAAATCTTCACGAATAATATATATATCTATACTATTATATAAAGAATAAAAACCTGACTGACAATTTTTTTTTATTCTTACACTTCTCCGGGTTTTCTGGGAGTAACATGATCTATAATATTACAGGAATTATGGCAAATTTAAGTTTTCCATGTCGTTTTCTTGTTACACTTTACAGTTTGAACGAAAGTTTATTAAGTAATTAGTCTAAACAAAAATAACATTTGCATATTTCTTAACATTATGTAGCTAGTATAATTATTAGATTAAATTCAATTCTGTCAGTTTATACCAAAATTCTAACGAATGTATCTTCTTTTCACTTCTGTTCTTACTACTTCTGTGTACTTACTACCCTCTGGCATGATGTGTCTCTGATGTAGTTGACAGGGTGTTGTCACTCCGTGGCATGTGGTATATGGATAAACTGACAGAAAAACTAAAAATTATATTCTAGAACGTTTGTAGACAATTCAGTGTGCAACCAAGGGATCCAGGGAAAATTAGGTCTTTGGCACAAGGTGTGACGGACAAAGTATGGTTATGATGTCTTCACAAACTAACAAACAATTTACTGGAAGTTCATCTGAGAACAACGCTTTTTGTGACATTTTGTCTATTAATGATTGTTATTAAAACCAGTTATGTAGATCTCTAGTACTCACACCTCACCCCTTTTGAGGATAGGGCATGAGTTTATATATTTTTGTACACGATCTGTGTCTGTAAAAGTTAAATAAAAAGGAAGTTAACTAGAGCGTGACTTGCGAACGTCGTACCACGCCTTAGGAGGCGACAGAGGTGAGCGGGGAGGGGAATCGTGACAGATTAGAGATGAGGTAAGGGAAGACTGACATGCTCTCCCGTCTCATTCGTTGTAATGTTAGTGACTATAATCACTAACATTACAACGAATTTTGGTGTTCGAGTCACACCTTGTGATTTTTAACGAAATTTTAAGTAAAATTTTACACAAAGTGGGTTAATGCAACATTCGCCTGGATCCGATAACCATCTACCTAATTATTTAATTATTTTGTATGTTTATATTAATTTCGTCATTGTCTTCCTGTTCTTATTCTGTCTTGGTAAGGGGTCGCTTCATTCATTCTTTACGACTTACGCGGGCTTCCATAATCATTATGCTAGAAGATTAACATTTGGCATCATTTTAACAGAAAACGATATTGATGCTTTATTTGATAATATTTAAGGCTTTAATCATTTATCATGAGAATACCATAGAATGACAATGATAATCGTTTTTATTTTAGGTTAGGGTTATAATCAAGTAACTAACTGAAATTGCGGCAACGTTTGTTTAGTGATTAACGAAATTGTTGTAGTCACAATGGTCAATCAACATAACCACGTGTTGTAAAATTCCGGTTGTATGAAAGCCAAAACCTAAAACACTTAACCATTCATTGATAAAAGCAATTCGCGTTCCAGTGGGCACCACCACGAGCGCGGCGAATAACACGACGCCCACTGCCACCACGACGACGTCCAATTTCAAGAGACAGGTACGTAGCCTAATTCGAAAGTTCAGTGCAATATTACTCATTGGCTTTTTTGTATAAATGGACAACATTTCATTTTCACCGAGGAACCAAAATATGAAAACCATTTGTGGGCATGAGCGTGCGGAATAAAATATATTTTTTTAAATATTTTTGATTTTTATTTACAGAGACAATCAATAATTTGTAAATAATATGACAAAAATGAAAACTCAGGCACAACTTACTTTGTGTCTTAGCCTAACTGCAGGAAACAAATTATGTGTACTCTAATTTTGTATCTACTTTAAATCTAACTTATAATTTAAGGGGGTTCAGAAAATGAAATGTTGTGTATTGTGGGACACTATTCACACACAGTTATTAAGTATAAAATGCATATAAAAACCCACGAAACCAACAGACATGGTCATGCAACTCATGTCAAAGTCATAGTCAAAATGTTTTATTCAAAGTTGAGACTTACAAGTACACTTATTGAACGTCATTTCACCTCAAAACAACATGCACACAAGTGACCCTTGGCTCAGAAGGCAGCGTCACTACCAACTCAGCCAACAAATTAACCCTAGAGTGCGCTTACTGGAATTAACAGTAGCCTCATAATGTATACTCGTAATCCTGGTCCTCCGACTATCTGTAAGTAAAAAAGAGCAAACTAATAAACATAATTTCTTATTTATAATCTATACCACTATTATAAAATTGGCATATCTATCTATAGTATAATTTCAAAAAAATGCCAAAATTTTAGTTTAAACTGCTATTTATACGATGCTTAATCATAACGTAAACCACAACACTCAATGTAAACTTTTAACTTTAATGTACCCTTATTATTATACTAATAGTATTTTCTAGGAAGGAGTAGTCTTAGTAGACAAAGTAAGATTATTGACAGGGCTTATTTTTAAAATTATGCATTACATCGATTTCAGAATACAATCGACTCAGCGTCCATCAAAGAGAACACTGCGCGGATCGCACAGATGCAAGTATGTTTACCGTTTTTTTAAATTTACCGATACATTTTTCACTGATCAACCCAGTGCTGAGCTAAGGGTCTTTCCTCACACATGAGAAAGTATTTGCCATAATCTCCCATGCGAACCCACGGAGCTATGGGAGATATTTCTCAAGCCTCTCAAGTGTATCTAACATGGCGACGACTTCCATTGTGGATAACATAACTAAAACAGGGACTAACCGGTTTAACGTCTTTCTGAAACACAGAGGCGCTAGTGATATAATGCCACTAGGTTAGTCACCAATTCGCTGACCAACCCACTGACTTTAGCTTGTACCTAAACTTTAACCTAAAAATAGTAATAACAATACAGTAACTCCACTGCTTAGTCTGTAATGCCATCATTTATATTACTCGCCTTTTTTCATTGTTTTATTGCTATAAATGTAAAATGAAAAACATTTTCAGTGGTGTTTTGGGATAATCTTTTCAATAGTAAGTGTTTACTTGCAATGAATTTCGATACAGTATGTAGGGGTATGGGTAAAGTGCATGGTCAGCGTTTTCGTGCGCCATGTGGGGTGTTAGTCACTTATATTATTGTATTCAGTGTCTTGGAATGGAAGTGGACAATATGAAATAGTCGCAATATCATCTTTAATTCACCCAGCACATCCAAAGCAGTCGAATACCCTATAGAGCTTGTTCTGTCAGGTGCAAAGCACGACGCGGCCCAGCAGTGCGCAGCCGAAGCTGGAGCCGCGGTCGCGCACCATCACGGGCAGCGGCACGAGGCGCTCCACGACGCAGTACGAGACGCCGCCTGCGCCCGCGCAGCCGCCCAAGATGTCGCCGCCGCACGACGCGCCCAGGTACCACGGAATTCCAATACCGGTTGGGTTTGGGTTTCATATTATACCGGTTATGTTGGAACCTTTTTTTATGTATGAATAGGTGGCGTTTGTATTTTTTTATGTTTATAGTAAATAACGATACCGGTTTTCTATGAAACCCAGGCTTTGTAATCGGTTTTTGTATTCTATATCATTGATCCGAAAGAACATTATAGGTTGACACAGCGATAAATCGTTTTGGTATGTAAAGAGAATTATTTTACATTCATTGTTTTGTTGATCACTATATTTGTGTATTCGTATATTTTTCTTATTACTATATATAAAGATATTATTATTCATTTATTCTTTATACTATGAAATGTACGTATATATTAATGTATATCATGATATGTCCTTCACTACCAGTACTAAATATATAATTTTAAAAAATACCATTTATTATCTGTATTTATTTATGTATAAAAATAATATTTGGGGACCTGCATGTTGATAACTCTATACATATACCAATTAAACTAACAGCATGAAATTATTACACGCGGACCGGACAGCACGGGAACGCAAGAGAGTACCGGTAAAAACGGGACCGGTACAAATGGTACCGGTACGACCGGCGGCAACAGCAAGACGCACGTGAAAAGCGCGTCAATCTCGTCCGCTAGCGGCGCTCCGCCCCTCGGGGCAGAGGCCGCGCCGCATAACGCTTCGGCGAGAGACCTCGCGCAACCAAGACCGAGGTACCCAAGACCCAAGCCGCACGCTTTGACGCTTCACTAGACACGTTTTGTTGCAAAATACCGGTTTATACCGGTTTTGCTAACCTCTAGTAAGGTATAGATAAAAGGTACTAGAGTTTTATGGCGCTTGTGTTGAGCTTGGTTTATATTTTGGATCGCTTGTTTTTCGTTTCTGGTATTTATTAATTTATACCGGTAATAGCTACCGATATTTTTTTGTTTAATTTTATTTGGGACTTACCCTCAAACTGTAAGGATATAGGACACCGTATCAGTAGTGGCTATTGCCTAGTTTTTTTGCTTTGGACATTTTAAACTAAATTTTCTGTTTGTAGTTTTTTAATGCACTCATCACGCTTTCTAATTTAGGGATTGAACTTTGTGTTTGGAAAGTAATAAGCTGTTTGACATAATGAAAAATATTTAAATAATGCATTTTTATTTCCGTTTCTTTTCGGAAACACGTAAAAAATTATTAAGAAGTGCTTATAGTGGGCTTGACACCATTTAATAATCTGAGATGGTTTTCAAAACTCAGTGAAATAGCCTAATGCACCTGCAGATAGATTCGACAGCAAACGATTCATGTCATGTAAACATATGATCCGAGTGGATATGTTTTTAATTTTTTCAAAATGTAGTAAGGGATAAAATGTATATCTGTTATTTAATCTACACTAATCACTACATAGTATAAAACAAAGTCGCTTTCTCTGTCCCTATGTATGCTTAAATCTTTGAAACTATGCAACGGATTTTGACGCGTTTTTTTTAATAGATAGAGTAATTCAAGAGGAAGTTTTAGTATTAGCATTGCACCCGTGTGAAGCCGGGGCGGGTTGCTAGTATTATATATAGGAAAGATTTGTATCTTTGTAAGGAATAAGAATAAAAACCATTGGACCGATTTAAAAAAATCTTTCACCAGTAGAAAGCTACATTGTGAAGAAGTAACATAATATGTTATATTCTATTCCCATATTCCAATGGGAACGCGGAGCAGCTAGTTTATTATACCTACCACAGGCACCAGCTATCCACAACCCAAACAGATTAAAATATAGTTTATTTAATTTTCTCGTACATAATACTTAGATTTGTGGTAAGAAATAAACGATTTTATTATTATTTATAAAAGAAATTTTAGAGTTTTATCGAGCTGGACGCCATACAATGAGGATCAGTACAGTTATAGCAAATCCATTAGAAATTCACGTTATTCTTTATGATATAAGAATGATATCTCTTTTTGAATTATCCAAATCGGACCATTACTTACGAAGATATTAAATAATAAACATACTCAATGATCGCGAGAGCGTGTACGTCACTGTGAGGGAACCAAGTACGGCCGGCCGGCCGGCACTCAATGATCGCGGGAGCGTGATGACGTCACAATGAGGGCGACGCTACCGCGGCGGCTACTCGGTGAACTTCGCTAGGAATTCGGTCATAACTTTGTCAATTTTTGTCGTAGAACAAAAATTTTTGTACTGTATGTTAAGGATTTCTTAGCTCTATAAATCTGCATTCTCAACTAAAAACGTTACGGATCCTCATTGATTTTCACAAGTCTTGTTGTACACGGGTCCAACGGGGTGTTGTACACGGGTCCAATGGGGTGTTGTACACGGGTACAATGGGGTGTTGTACACGGGTCCAATGGGGTGTTGTACACAGGTCCAATGGGGTGTTGTACACGGGTCTAACGGGGTGTTGTACACGTGTCCAATGGGGTGTTGCACACGTGTCCAGTGGTATGTTGTGTAAACGCTCTGGTGTCCGCGTTGCAGCCTGAACGCGGCGCTGTCCGGCGGCGCGGCGGGCGCTCGGAGAGACTTCCCCAACCCGCTGGTGTTCCCCCGGAACGTACCCTCGCGGTCGACCTTCCACTCAGGTACGTCTATACTTAATCACAAAATAGTATAAAACAAAGTCGCTTTCTCTGTCCCTATATCCCTATGTCCTTAAGTCCCTATGTCCCTTTGTATGCTTAAATCTTTGAAACTGCGCAACGGATTTTGATGCGGTTTTTTTTAATAAATAGAGTGATTCAAGAAGAAGGTTTTAGTATAAGCATTGTACCCGTGCGAAGCCGGAGCGGGTCGCTAGTATTATATATATGAAATATTTGTATGTACTTTTGTTACGAATAAACTCAAAACTGCTGAACCGATTTAAAAAAATCTTTCACCAATGGAAAGCTAGAATATCCCTGAGTAACATAGGCTATATTTTATTCCCGTATTCCCACGGGAAGGAAACTACGCGAGTAAAACTGAAAACGTGCCCACTTGAAAAATTCATCCTGTATATCCGTGCACATGGTTTCTCCCCTCCACAGGCCAGACGCGGTCGCGCGGCGCAACCGCAGCGGGCGGTTACGGCGACGGCGGCTCCCCGCACCAGGCACGGCCGTCGTTCTTCTCCAAGCTCTCGTCGAGGTTCTCCAAACGGTCAGTTCTTCTCCATTCTTATTGGACCACTACATTATTTATTTCAGACGGGTGGGGGATGTTTTGGTGAATTTTACGACACAATAAAGTTTTTGTTAAGTTTCAATGTACTCAAGTACTCTGTTATTGTTGGACAATGTCGTAGCATTCATTCAAAAGGAAACTGGGTGGTTATTGAATTTGAATATTTTTTGTTATAATTTTTATTTTATACATATTACTTTGTATTATCAAAAAGACCTACAAAAACTATACGCTATACCTTTTAATATTCAAAATCAAAACCACCAATAAAAATAAAAATCACTGTTTCCAATATACAGATATGAAACAGTTTACATGGTAACACTAACATCATCACACGTTACTAACTCCTTTGATATAAAGTTTCTGTGTAACTATTTTTTTCCGTTACGATACCCCATATTGTGCAACGCTTCAAGCTGTAACGCTTGTAGAATCATTCATTCTCATTATTTTAGATCTTATTCGAAAGGCTTTTTGTGTTGCTTGACATATAGGAATAAATAATGTTCGCTTTTATATTTATCAGTTTTTTTAGTGTAATTTTGCAAAAAAGTTTATATCTTGGAAAAATGGTCATTAATTATCCATAACAATAACGTTTATTAATTTCATGTAACGAAAAATCTTCAAACTTTTTATTATTTTCCCTGCAGAAAATATGCATTTTAATTTCTTATATTAACAAGTAACACAAAAAGCTCTTTTAAAAAAAAATTATACTTACATATAATTCAGGTATTACAGAATCATATCTCTATCTAGCATCCATTATTTTTCACCTACAACTAATAAATAATTAAGCATAATAATAATATAATATCAGTACTTACATAAAATATGGTCTACAAAATACTTTTATTTTGACTATATAATCAGTTGACTATATGTCGAAAATTCTTATAATGATTCGAGTATCTAAAAAGTGTTGTAAAATGGCGGTAGTACAGTCAAGTTTCAGGAAATCTATACAACCTGACATTTCCACAATTAATTTTTATCTTTATGGGAACTACATAATATTACATTCTTTAAATTTGAAACATTGGTAAGTTATCATTATGCCACTAGATAGATATGATTCTTAAGGTGCCTTAAGTAGGGATCACAGCAATCAGAGGTAGCTAAATATTCATCCCACCGCCACACATCGATGTTAGTGAAGCACAGCTTACGCACATTGTTTATGTACCATAATCCCACAATGAATACACTATGAATTTAGCTCTTATAGATCTTCAATAGTAATCGTACCCAAACTGGGTCCATGTCTTAATATTAGTTTTTTAAAGGGTTGTGGAAGGACTCGCAAAATTATATTTTTATTAATGTACGGTTGAGGCTCGTTTTGACAATGTTTTTTTTAACCCTGTTACTGTCTGCATGATAGAAGTGCTAATGTTTTCTTTTTAATTAAATTAAAAAAAAAACAGTTTACAGTTTAACAGTGTTTACTTGTTTTTTTTACACACATTTTAGGGACCGTCAAAGTAATAAATTGAAACATTGTCAAAAGAGCCACCAGGCCTCACTCTACCTCTACTTGTAAATACTGTTACACCATGGTAACACTTCCTGTCGCTAACTTATCACTGAATAACCCATTCGTTCTATCTCGCTCTGTTCTCTCATTTCGAATTGTGTGTTTATTTATTCGACGCTCAAATTGTCTCCCTCGAAAAGATCCGAGCTCCGTTTTTTTTTATTTTTTGTCTCGCGTCAACGCAGGGGATGCACGATGCTAAAACCTCCTATCTCCCTTTGTAGACGTATACGTGCGCACATTTTATAAATTTCGTACTTACGCGCTTCTTTTTGTACCGTTTTACCGCTAGTGGCTCCGACCGTTTGTAGTGAAAAGAAACAAAGCATGTTGTATTCCCCTTTTTTTAAACAAATATATTTTTTATGTGCAAGCCAAGGCAAAGATACGCCAACGCCTCTATGCTTTGTGTGTTGTTCTGTAGCGCTTGCCTAGTGATGCGATGAAATAGTAAGTATCGGTTTTTCGTCGACCCGAGAGTTGTGTACGGAAAATTGAAGATACCATCTCTCGTGCATCCCCCGTGTTTATTATACCGATTTTTTTTTCTAACTGTACGCTTCTACTAACGAACCGTCGACGGTCGCGATTCACCGGTTCGCTTTTTAGTCGATCCACAACCCTTTTAGACGTGTTGCGACGTGAACGGACGATTTTTCTTTCTTACGGAGGGAGTTAGTGTTTAGTATTGTGCATCTATTGTGATTCGACGCGAGAAAAAATGATTTTAGGGTTGCTATAGGACGTTTTGTGACGATGTTTTTCTAGCATTTTAGTTCATATATGTAATATGTTTTTCACTTAGGGCTGAATTTGATTGGTTCCAATCAAATTATCCCTGATCTCATATTTCATTCAAAAAGTTGTCTATAGCAACCCAAAAAATTATGTGACAAGAAAGGCTTTGTGCCTTTAAAAAGTGAGCCGGAGACAGAAGAGGGGGGCGATTCGGCTTGTGATTGGTCGATTCGCTCACCCGTTCCGTTGTACGCAGGTTGAATCAGAACCCGTGAAGACAGCGCACTGGAGAAACGGCGAGCGAACATATTTTAATAAAATCCAAACAAAATTATAGGGAAATTATAAAAGACTCTGCGATATTCAGTACTAAAAATTACAAAGCAGAGAGCTTTGTATATCCTATTCTGGGTTCAAATGGATGAGGCATACGTTCCGTTTGATGCAAGATTTTTGGGTTTGACACCACTGTTTCAAGTATTTTTTTAAAAGACTTGAAATACAGTAGGTAATAAATATTTGAAATTAAAAATGTTCACTTAAGATGGGATAGTTTTTAACCAAAAGTTATACCACCAAAACCGACTTTCCTCAAGGTTAAATAAAATTTGACAATTGATTTTTAATTGCTTTAAAAGTCATTCGTCAGTCATTTCACACTTCGGACACTTGTTGAGCAAATATAATCCACAAAAATCATTATTATACCCGATCTAGAGATGCGCTTTTTGAGTACCGGCACTGATTGAATTAAATACTTGCATCTAATTGTTTGATTTATTTATTAACAATTCAGAGACGCATAGTTTTGTACCAGTGCAGTGCTGCCATCAAGATGTTTATATTTCAAATGTTTACTTCAATCCAAGATATTGCGTGAAACGGAATTCAAAACGGTTGTTCTATTTTCAAAAATGTATTCGTCCATTTTCACTCTGGCTAGTTAAATGTTATTCTAGTAATGAAAATTTAAATGTAAGAGGTCCATTTTAGTTAACATTTGGTTGGAGTTTGTTTTTTTAATAACATTTAAAAATAACGCGACGACATTTCTGCCTACATGTTATTTTATTGAAACTAATAAAATTTGTAAGTAGTTTGGAATTTGGATTCCAAATGAACATTGAGAGCAGGAAAGACAGACAATGAAACGAAGAAAATATATTTTTATTGTAATTTTAAGTATACTCGCTGAAACAAGTGATAAACTGAAAATTAAATTTTATTATTTTCGTGAAGTAACATGTAGCGGAGATCTAGTCCCGTCGCGTGCTGCATTTCATCTTAGCTTTTAAGACGTCGAGTTCTAAATATGAACGAATTTTCTACATTCCAGGGTTCCCCTCATGTAATGATTTTATGTTCACAAAAAGCACAAACAAATATTTGATTTTTTGTATTATACCCTTTTGGACTCTGCCTAAATAGTTAAATCATTTCGATGACTGAAAACATATTTTGTATATTTGTACACACTAAAATTAGATGTTTCAGAAAAAATCTTGTTGTTAGGTATTTGATGTGGACCATTTTGAAAATTTAAGTCATCTAATATCTGTGTCTCTGTCTTTATATCTGCTGTGTTTGCCTTCCATGAATGCAAAATGTGCTTGAAAAGCTCTTTTTTCGTACACATTCTTATAATATCTGATAAATGGTCCACAAGCAGTTATTATGTAATGATTAAGGAGCGAGTGAGATGTATCAGTATATAAACATAGTAATTGTTAGCATATAAGATTCAGCCCATCCTATAGCTTTGGTACAAATACTCAGTAGATGTTACCATGTAGAACACTCTAGGCAGCTGTATTTGTTACACTAAAACAAATTATCAAGTAAGGGCCAAAAATAAATATATAAATTGTCCTTTTTCGTCGACTATAATTTTTTACTGTACTAGGATTAGGCACAGAATTAGTGATGATTTTTGAAATAAAATAGATTTTTGTCAAAATTTTCAAATTATTCAAAATATTTAACACGCTTTGTTTTAAATTTATGAAGAATGTTAAATCGAGTTTTCAATAGTTGTTTAAAACGAACGAGAAATATAAATATTATATTTCTACGATAAGATTTTTCCATATTTTCATACTACTCAATATGTGTAGGTATAATTGTTAAGACCTAAATAAATTGTACATATTTAATTTGTACGTTTGACAGACGTGTGTAACGTGAATCAGTATGTGTGTGTGTATCTTTTTACATAAGTATATCTGTTTTCTTAACTTTTCTATACGAGTGTCCAGTAATACAAAATAATACAAAATCATATGTATGTCTATATAAAATTTTCATATTTGTTTTGTTAAACAATTATCTATGGCTTTGCTATATTAAAAAAAAACCTGTTTATATTTTACATTTATTTTGCACAACAATATTTATATCAATCCCCTCTGCCGACTCTCTCGGGAATAAGGCGGGATATATTTATTTATTTATAATTAATATTAGTAAGTTTTTTCAGTAGTTAAAAATATTTTTGTGATCCATTGTGCGTGTTATGTTAAACTGTATGTATATCATGTGTGTACTTAGTGTATTTTGTCTACAAATATTTTATATATTTATGTGTCTATTATGTACTATATTATATATCGAGTTAAATAAATAGCGTGAAAAATGTTTAAAAACCAACTTTGTATACAAAGCAAGAAAGCGTTATGTTTTCTCAACTCTGTGAATAGATTTATAATATAGAAATGAACTTATAGTACGTTCGCGTTAAGAATGCAGTAAAATCATCATTATCCGTCGGCCTAGACCCGCCCCTAACCAATCAGTTATTTTCAAATTACAAAGTCAAGTTCACAATTATATAATATTTTAAAATATTATTTGTTTGAATTTAACACCACTGTGAATACACTTTTATCTTGCAGTTGCACTGATGACTTACTGCATTCTTAACGCGAACGAACTATAATAAACTTCAAAACGTTAGGGTGCTGAATCTAGAAAATTTACTTTTTATTATGTGTGAAGATATTATCACATTTCGATGTAAAAGTATATTTAATTTAAAATCCCTATAATTGGATATTTTTTTTTAAACTTATAGAATTTTTTGTATGTACCTACTCAAGAAATTATTAAATATAATTGAATTAAGAGCTTATAGAAATTATGAACAAAAAACCGGAAGAGGATTTCTTGAATTTGATTCATTTAATTTTGAGCTGTTCATTTGAAGTGATGTAAACTGATTTTATTTGCCTCACTGACTACTGAAAACGTTATTGGACATAAAATAATATATTTACATAGAATGTATAGTGTACGCACACAAATAGTGCATTTTCTTTTTTCTGTGAGCATTTTTATTATTTTTAAGCAAAATCTTGTAACATACAAGATAAGAAAATGCAATACATTCTAATTTAGATGCTAAGCTTAGTTAGACATTTAATTTTATTATAACCAAGTTATTTTGAATCATCCCTCTAAATATTTTCATAATATGCAGCATGCCAAAACAACTGATCAGTTTTGAAAGGATACCCGTAATTTGTATGCCGAGATGAAAGTTATTTTTAAAACTGCTCTGTCTTCTTGGCCATATTGTATAGATGCTTGTATTGTCGTGCGATACAATAATAATACTGAGATGTTTTTTGTATATCCGAAATATCCACATCCGTACTTACATATTCAGATAGCTACTCTCACACATACGTACATAATTTGTCTAAAGTAAAAAGTTTATTGTTGCCACTCAAACATAAGTCGTATTCGTTAAACTTACAGAGGTTTTTTTTCATAACAAAACATACTAAATATTTAAATGAAACAATTTTTTGCCATTAGTACACTTATAGAATGTCAGTACTAATAGGTTAATATCGAACTTTAGTTTCATTTGAACACCGTAAACATGGGATATTTTGGATTTACAAGAAATGTAGTTTATTTATTTCGAAGCACGTAATAATTTAATTTCACAGGACCATAACATATCAGATATATCTTCTAATCAAAACATTTATATTTTATTTTGGCGCAATATTAATTAAAAATTATCGAACCAAAGACCGGTTTATCGATAATTTTGTTATGTCTTTGACATCTCAATTCAAAAGCCTCGATTAATGCTCGATGGTGGCATTGTAAAACTCAATTTGCATACTTTTTTTTGCATTTAGAGATGCCAGATACTAAATATCGGTTCTGCTATCAATCCGCAAAAATCTGGTTATACTGTGTATGTGTATACCTACATAACCCATTTAAAAACATACTTTTTTTCAATGGGTTGGATTATTGTTGAAAAATTTATATGTTTAAAGAAACGGTACTAATTTATTGTATCACGGGCATTGCTTTCGAATGTATTTAAAAACATACTGTATTTTTCTGTTGTTTGCAAAAGTTTCACGTTTTTTTTTCTATAAAATCTGCCGCATTTTTTCTATGTTATATTTTTTTCCTGCTTTTCCCGAAATTAACAGCAAACAGCAATACCTATGAGTGAGAAAATTATGTTTGAATGATAATTATTGTATTAAATAAATATTGTGTAACTAAGCAATATGATCATGGATGTTTTGCGCTTCTCTAAATAATCAGGTTTTCAATAACATATAAGTGTGTTTTATTTATTATTTTAAGATTTAAAAAACACGATGGAATCGACTACGTTTGAAAATAATTGATAATTTTATCCTATAAGTAAGTAAGCCGTTTTTTAGGCTACCGTTTTCGATTTCATTCTGTTTACTTATAACCTATAATACCAAGTTTAAAGAACTCGAAGAAGTAGGTCTGATAAATAAGTTTTTAAACAATGCGATACATGGCTCCCTCCTCCGAATATTGCGATATCGGTCACGTTTCGACACTACATAATATTCGAAATTTTGAGATACAGAAATGATAACCTATGCTTGTAGTAGTATATTATAGTATCATAATACAGAATCATTTATTTTCGAGAATTTTCACCAACAATCACTGTTAAATGGTAGTCTTACCAATTTCATTAAGGTACTCAGTGCCGTATGTGACTGTACCCAGGCTGATCAATCTTCTAATTAATAAAAAAATCGTGTCACGGTGTTTGTGATTGCACTTCTCCGGAACGGCTAGACCGATTTTAATGTAATTTTTTGGTATATTTGGTAGGTATGAGAATAGGTTGTAAAGTATTTTTTACCCTCCTAATCCCTAAGAGGGGGTCTTTTATATGGCAGAACAACGTTTCCTGGGTCAGCTAGTAATATATTATTATATATAATTCTAGTTTCAACTTAGATGACACCTTAACTAACCAGGTAACGTCTATGGCAATGGTAATAAAGTTCACTTTGAGATACATTGCTGCAATTGAAAGTATTTCAAACACTGATTATGTGTATAATAGCCAAAGGACGCTCAGTTTCTTTAAAATAAAAAATACCGATTGGAAGTTAACAATAAGTGCCCTGATGTTGTTGGTAGCCTGTCGGTGCTCGGAGACGCGACCGGCCGTCAGAAACCACGCATATTTTCGTCCCTCGACATTCAGCGGAGGTATTTTGGATGACAAAAAGTTTTTTTTAATTGGTGATGTGTCGGTGATTTCTGGGGTTCGTGGTGGCTGGAACTGATAAAATATTTTGGTTACTATTTACTTTTTTTTATATACCGTTGATGACCTGTCTCTCGGTTATCTCTTGATTTCTATATTAGATTTCGTGGGTAGTTAGTTTTCAGATTACGCTATCGACAAATTTTAATAATATTTGCCCATAAGTTAGTACTAAGTAGGTACATGACACTAAAATTGTATTGCTCTTAAATCAATCTATACTCTTAAGTTGCATATTCATAACAAATTATCCTCAATGCAATATGCTGATAATTTTCAATGGAGTCAGAAACGAAAAAAAACTAAATTAATGTATGTACCCATTACAAATGATATAAATCAGTCTCGCGCACCACGAACAATCCAGATCCTTGACCGCTTTTTTTATGAAATTAAAAGTAATTGTGTGTGTTTTGACTTACCATGTAGTCCAACTGATTTAGGTGAACACCTTCAAATACATTCTTCAAAGTGCACAGTCAGAGCATTGGAACAGGTTCATATGTAATTATATTTCCTACCCAGACAAAGTTTTCTAATGCAAACCAGCCATTGAGGTTTACACTATGAGGTTTGGTATTCAATAAAAGTAAAGCAATATCCATCTACTGACCAACTTTATTAAACAGTGTGTAAACCAGCCTTTATACAATTTTTTCTTCAAACACGACTTCTTATAAAAAATATTTCCTGTGTAGTGTAAATTTCAATATCCAAATATCCTGCCAAATGTTTGCGGTTTACAATTTGACAGACATATTTTCTGTCCCGTAATATTAGTCAAGAAGTGGGGAAAGTATTTTTTGACGTGATAACGTAAATCGATGAAAAAGTGTCACGTTCCGCCTGAGCCCGAGGCACTATTGGCCTTAGCGTTCGGCTTGTGACGCAGCTATCTGTCTTCCACTTCAGTATGCAATTTTTTATCAATGTTTTCTTATGACGCTATCACGTAAAATTACTGTCCGTAAACTGGCTTTACAGTCAAAAAAATTTTTTACCTAATTACAGATTTTTTTATAAATTATTTTCTTAAACTGAATGAGTAAATTATAAAGTTAAATTATATTTCATTGAAATCGGATGGACTACTTCGTAAATAACAAAATTTAACTGTTATTTGTTTTTGAAAAATTTTGACTGACTGCAATTTTATTAACATTTTGCCATTTATTACTAATCGTGTTCTGTACTGCCCCCTGGTTTTGAGGATTTATTAAAGATAGGAGAAAAACCATGGCCATTTACGCACCATACATATTTTTGGAAAACCTTGCATGTTTCAATCATATCGTCTCATTTTTATGGTAAGTACTGAGTACTAGGGTTTTTGATACTATTTGGCATGGATTTTGTCTGCAAAAATTTTTTTTACATTGTGCTTGCTTACATGAGTGCTCCTAAAACATGTATTTTCAGTACCTTGCACCCTTTGCAAATGATTTTCGAATCGAGTCAGAAATACGGTTTTGTTCTACATAAGTATTTATTAATAAAAAAATAATATTTTATATAACCTTGTTCACATAATGTTTTGTTCACTAAAAAAGCGATAGAAGGCTTGATACGAAAATCGTGCGAAGTTAGTAATGTGCCTGTGCCCTAGTGTTAGTGTTAGTTTACGTTTTTCTGTTTTTAGGCCTTTGGACGGCACTACCCCGAAGCATGCCGTAGGCGCTAGCCCGCAACCCCTTCTAGGGTAACTATCCCATCATTTACCCTTTTTTTTCTACATGATTTACAAACAAAAATGTTTTTTTTTCTATGAAGGAATATGCCATATTTACATTAATTTTATGTATTTCTTAGACTTTTAAGGCTCTTATTCAATATGCCGCCGGTAGTGGTATGCGACTTAAAAACTTAAATTGAATACATATAAAATATATAGGTATTACAATTACCTTTCAAGTTATAAGGTCAATTATAAAATTAATTTATTAAAATCGCCTCGTAAGCGTTAATTAAATTTCGTCGCTCGCTAGAAACCTTTGATTTCGGCCAAAACTTTGATCTATTTTGCCCGAAGTCGAAGGTTTAGCAACTTTCAATAAGGGGACTTATCCTTTTAGTATTTATTTTGATTTGATTTTGAAGTGTTATATCGTTGTTTTAATTTAGTTTTCATGAGATAATTCTTAGTATAATTAGTGAGTTCTTATAATTTTATTATTTACATCAGCAAGTAGTTGTCTAACCAACTGCTCTAGAAGGTTAATGTTGTTATCATTTTACCATGATTTAGGTAGGATGTTATTGTCGAATAAAACATTTATTACTATTATTCTCATTACAATTTTGTTCATCCACTCCACTTACCGGCCGAAGTCCTATAGAAAATTATGTTTAAATAGGTCTACGGGAAAGCATGTCAATTACTATATACTGTATGAAACGTGTAGTAAGTCTGTCTGTCACGTGCAGGCAAGGCAACGAGGAGCAAGTCAAACCGCGCGTCCTGCGGTTCACGTGGAGTATGAAGACGACCTCTTCGCGGGATCCCAACGAAATTATGGCGGAGATTCGTAAGGTAAGGTACCAGTAAAAGTTCTGCCTGATACACCTAAGTGTCATTTTTGAGAGCAGCTATCTTTCCCTGACAAAATGACAATGACAATTACAAAAAAGTGTTTCTTTCATGTTTATGACCATTTTGGGTCGATGAATGGATCAGAATGGAAAAAGAAACGGTGTCACTGGCTTCCATATGTTTAACTCTAATTGGGGTCGGGGTAGGAAAAACTTGAGCTTCCAAGCGTGTTATTATAAAGTATGCAATTTCTTTTCATAAGATTTTACTTTAAAAACGGACGTTAAAGAAATATCACGCATCACGCAATATATTATTTGGACCCCTATACGCGATAGGTGGTGAGCCCACCGCCGGACCAGGTCCGTTACACATGCCTCAGAATTACTACTGGGACCTGGAGGTTTCCTTACGACGTTTTCCTTCACCGTCGAGCTAGTAATAAATATGTAGGTAAGTTGTTAAAAAACTTGTTGACTGAGGGTGCTTGTGCACGGTGCAAGTAGCTGGAGCAAGTAAAGACACACAAGTTATTTGATCGTGTTCGGTAAGCTTCATGAGTTGACCCGCGCTAGTGACCAGCGCGCCACAGAGCGCGTGGATTGGTTGCGCGGGTGGCTCGTAGAGTACAGTCAACAAAGTTGTAAGGGTTACATGGCCAGCAAGTAAGAACTCATTTTTCTGGGGTAGTCATAAATAAATCTTGTAACCTGTATTGATTAATGTTTATTTCAAAAGGTATCTTAGAACCCTATAATTTACAAAAAAAAACTATAAATACATTTAAGGCTTCAAGAGAAAACTGAATATTAGTTTCTGGCCATGTAACCCTAACAACTTTGTTGACTGTACATGCTCGAGTCGCTAGACGTTACGTTTCGCTACGTTTTTGCACGGTAGCTTTAAACCTGTTCAAGTGCCTAAACATGCACAAGCTATTTGCACCGTGTACGTACATGCACTCTAACGGATCTCCTCCGTTGAGTGGGTTCTTTAACCACAGGGCTGTCACAGCTCTCAACGATACAACATGTTCACCTACCAATATCCACAACGACAGGTGCTAGACGCGAACAACTGCGACTACGAGCAACGAGAGCGGTTTCTGCTGCTGTGCGTGCACGGCGACCCTAACGCGGACTCGCTCGTGCAGTGGGAGATCGAAGTTTGCAAGCTGCCACGGCTCTCACTCAACGGGGTGCGCTTCAAGCGGATATCCGGTAAGCGCCATTTGGAAGTTATTTGTACGCAGTTTTATAGCTACATCAACCGAACCCTCTTGAACTGTGAAATCAGTAAACTGATGTGATTCTACTGTAGTCCCAAATTAGGCAGGCTGTTGAGTACTAAAAAAATAATAAACATGCTTAATAAATATTTAATACCCAGACACGAAGTCTACTATTACATTACTCGCCTGTTGTGTCACAAATTATAAAAATAAAATTTAAAGCATTTTACATAAAGGTAAAGAATTCATGAACATATTTTAAAAATTAAAAAGTTAATATCCACGCTTGATTTTTTACGACATGCTACGTAAGGACTTCTACATATGACGCTACTAATGTTATAAAAAAATCACCTTGAAGCTGTATTTTTTTTTGTTTAAAATGATCTTATTTATCTACTTCCCTAAGATTTTTGAAAACTATCTTGTCTCCAATTACATAAGCATATCAAAACTGATTGTAGAATATAGCCAATAATAATTTCCTCAGGCACAAGCATCGGCTTCAAGAACATTGCGTCAAAGATCGCGAACGAGCTCAAGCTGTGACTGCCCGGGAGCCTTCCGCGGCGCCGCCGCCGCCGCCGCGCTTCCCCTCCCCCGCGCGACCCTCCCCCCCGCTCCTCCTCCTCGTCCCCCTCCCCCCGTTCCCCCCAGCCATCCCCCAGCCGCGACACTCCGCCCCCGCCACCACCCCCGCCCCCCAGAACCGACAGCCTCCGTCTCTCAGCCGAAGACATGGTGTTCGTCGCCAACGGTGGCATGAGGACTCCCTCCGGGGCGCTAGCTCATTTCCTCGCCGCATATACACCGGCTGAGCTGTCTCTGGCCAGGAGCGACTATTTGCGACCTCCCCTATCTCCGAATAGATCCAACTGTTCCTCCATTCAGATCCAGCCGAGGTCGTCCCTGTCCCTCAGGGCTGATAGCGCGGATATTGACTGCCAGAAGACCCTGAAGCCGAGGGTCCAGCATCAGTCGTATTCGTACAGCGTCCACACGTTGAGGCGACAGCCGCGCATGCGCTCCCCGGAGTGCGACTGCCTTCCGACTGACCCCATTCCTCCGCCGGAGCTGTTCGATTTCTGAGAGAGTTCTAGAACTTTTTTAAATGGGGGAGATTTAGTTCAAATTTGAGTTCCCAGTTGGCTGTTGAAATCGAAAGGTTATAGAAGAAAACATATATGTTCAAGTCACCTATTATGGTTATGAATAGAAAACTTCGTCGAAACATATTCGCTTCAAGTAGACTCATATCACCTTTTCTACACTCAAGCATTACTCATAAATTAATAAAAAATCCTTGTATCCAATAGAGGCCCTACAATAAATGTTATAAGGAATATTTGTATAAAGAAATCGAGTGCCCACTAAAATGTTATTCGATTTAGTATTATAACTTCTTGGCGAGAAAACAGTTTTTGAGTACAACTTTTCAACCAGAATTTCTCGCAAAGCGAACGCTAAGTAGGTCCTAAGGTAATACGGTTCCGATTAAAACTAACTCAATGTAAAAAAAATCAAATTGACTTAGGAGTTTTTATTTGTAATTATAAATCTGTATTATAAACCGGAAGTGATATTATGGAATTAAAAGTATGATTTTCGGATACATTTAAAAATTCACGAAGAAAATAGTCCCATGATGCAAACCTTTTAGTTGAAGAATAGTCTTTAGTTTCCAAAAGTTGAGAGAGAAACAGAAGTAACCTTGCTGGTGCGGTCTGTCCTTGACATCGTAAGGAAGAAATTAATTTAATAGGACATAATTTTAATCAGTTGTTCAACATTTATTTATGAAGTAAACTTATTAAATACTTAGACTTTATTATACGATAACAAATATACACTATGATAGGAGAAAAAAATGGCTGTGACAAACGGACGGACAGACAGCGAGGTCATTCCTAAGTGTTTCAGTTCTAATTTGGTTCGGAACACGAAAAGTTAAGTCTTCCTGTGAAATACCTACTTCAAATTCCATATATCATTTTAGGCCTGTATAACTATGCAGTTTTGGACATCAAGACTAATTGATAAGTGAGTGCCAAGATCGACGATCATACCATCACCTTGAGCAAGTCCACTATTTGTCAACAATACGCGATTTAACCGAACAAAACGTGAGAGACGGTCTGACACGAATAAATCATTTAGTATCAATATGTACGAAATGTAAATAGATGCTGAATAATGGAATTCAAGTCATAATTAAATGGAGATGAACGACGAGATAGACGAACGACAAATTATGGCAAATAAAATTAAATATTTCTGGCAATAAAAATCTTTCTTAATTTTTATTGAAACGGATTCAAATATGACGCGAGTGAAATGTTCTGTCCTACCAGTGTACAAAAAGAGTAGCCTCAGGTGTGGTCTGTAAAATAATTTCCATTAGTACAGATGTGTACATTTAGGGTCGGTTTAGACCTCAGGCTCATACGTTTTTTAATGTAACCGAATGTAAGTTAGTTAATTTTTTTATTCTTAACGCTCTCAATTGCAACACTGTATTTTGTATAAATAATTATAATTATGTTGTGTCATGAATTTTTACTTCTTTTAATATATAGATAAGGACCCGGTAGTATATCCCGAGTTGTTATACAAATCTTTTACTAAGTATAATTTTATTGTTTGTTTTAATGCTAATAGGAAACATGTTTTATCGTTACGAAATGGTTTTAAAAAGACATAATTTATATTTTTAGCGGTCGAGGTATACTATCGGACATACGGGGTGGTTGAACGATCTCGTTTGAAATCTGTAGTTTTTGTTAAGCATGACTTTGAAACTACAGCTTTTGAATGTGGGCCGTGATGCCAGTCGGTATTCATGTGCTATCGCTTACCAACATTACACTATGTGTGTTAGTTAATCATGTTGTAATATTGTACAAAGTGAGTTCGCGCTCAATACAACTTAGCTTAGTCGTAATTATATTTTTTTCCAATTATAATGACAAATATAAATGCAAGATATGGCTGTCGTCACATAGCAATGTTTGGACTTTGTATGTCGGGATATTATTGCGCTAGCATTTCTTGAAAACATAATATAAGTATAGGACTTTTGTTATGACTTACTAAAACTATTGAATTTTGTCAATTTTGTGTCTAGAACTATATAACTCTGCGGTTATAAATGAACAAGTTTTGATTGTGATATTTTAAGTTTAAAATACTTGACTGTCGTGGGTCATAACAAAGATTCTGTATAATGTTGGAAATCACAAAATGCTAGCATAATAACCGCGCGGTCGCCCACAGCAGTTGTCTCTTTCTAATATAAGGCTGAATTAGAAAGTGTCAAAAGTTCTTTAAATGTTGTAAAGGTTGATACACACTCGATCTAGACGCGTTATAGAGTAACACTTGAAAATTGTTAGATGTACTTGTGATCAAAGTATTATGGACTCTGTAGTTATAGCAATAATGTTCATTATTGATTCACGTGTCAAATTTTAAAACTTATCTTCAATTCAGCTAGGATTTTTGTTATTAACAAATATTGTTTTGTGATTTGGTGTGATGCTTTTTTTCAATTCGTGTGTGATGTTTCGCATACTTACTAGGATAGTTATTATATAAAAAATAAATAGCGTGTATGTATGTGTAAGCGTGTGGCGATCGCGTCTTTTCTATATACTTAATACTTAAGGGTAGTGTTATCTTTTACAAGAAATCACAAATCCGACGTCCTGGGTGTTTACCAAAAGACACATTCGACAAGTTCGTTTAAATCCGCAAATTCGATTAGTAACACCCAGGGTACATAATAAAAGTTTACATACTGTAGTTATATACTATATATTTATATATATATGAGCTTTGTTTTACTGTATACTCTAGAGTAGTGTCACATGCCTGTGAGGTTGACTGTGGTACGGCGTTTTGTGAGATATTCAAGTGGAAATAAATTTTATTTTTAATTCCAATCCCGCTCGTTTTACTTATTCCTCTCTGTGGTGATACTGTCTGCTGCATTTGAAACGTTGAAACATTTGAAAAATGTTGGACATAAAGCACGAGTTTCCACTTTTAAATTTAGTTATAATCTTCACTACATAATCCCTATGTTATGTATGCTTAGATCTTTAATTAACTTTAACTAAGTAACGGATTTCGATGCGTTTTTTTTTATAGATATAGTTATTCAAGAGGAAGGTTTTAGTATCAGCGTTGCGTGCGAAGGGTTTATGGCATTATATTTCTGCAAGTACCCACTCTTCACTGTTTTCTATATTTGGAGCCCTATAACTTATTGGCGGTGAGACCATATCCGAACCGGAGTGCTGTTACACATGCCTCAGTAACTACGGTAGGGACTGTGGGTCTATTGTCGAGTCAGGATTTAAATAGTATATAATAATATATAATAGGTATGTAATAGTAAATATAATAATAATAATTCTTTATTGTTCATAAGCAGCCTATTAAAGTTTTTAATACAAGTAAAATCTTAATATAATAACTTATTATGTTTTAAAGGCTGAGTGCTTATTTAGTAACAGCCGATATCTAAAATGGGATACCCTGAGCTATAGATAGCTATAGACTATGCCATTGAGTTTTGCGTTCATGTAAAATAGTTTCAACTAATTATGATACATATAAACAAAAAATATTAAGGAATCATTTTTATTATTAACGATGTTTAGTAGGTACAAATATTCTTAAAATATTTTATTTACAATCTTACCTAGTTTACTATAAGAAATAAATTATCTTAAAATAACAGAAACGTTTGTAAAAAAAATGAACACTCCACTTGAACAGATGAAACAACAACAAAAGTTATAACAAAGTATGACTGATTAAAACTAACAAAGATGATTAAATATTGAGCAATTATATTTACAATATTATCAACGAAACAAGACAGTTACCTAAGATCTAAGAATGGTCTTATATTTAAATCGTCGAAATGTCGTTTGAATGATATAGTTACATGGATTTTATTACAGGGACTGCGTTGTGAACTATTCTGTACTGTATATGTCAACGATTTCTCTATAAAGCCTGCCAACAGCCGGTACATCGGTACGTAGCTAAATCTTTAAAATACCGATAAGGAATCGATACTCCAATTTCTTACACATCAATTATGTAGGTACGTTAAGTAAAGGGTGATCTTTACACAAACACATTATGGTGCCTTCATTCTCCATCTTTCTTCACCGGTATTCCATCTAAATCCACTTCTGTGCTTGGAATCAAAGGTGGCTTGAATCCTCCGTACTCTATCCTCAAAGAGTTTTGCAGCGTTCTATCTGTCCTGCGTAACTTTAAATTTATATCCATCAAATTATTATTTCTTTCCCAAACATCATTGTACGCGTCTACAGGAGGCGGTCCGTAGTAAGCGTTGTTTTGGGCGTTGGTCATATAGTTGATGTAATTCGCAAGGGTTGGAGTCTTTTTGTATTCAGGGGTGTTATTTATGTGTTGATAAGACGATGCGTACAGATTTCCCCAGTGAGTAGTTTGAACTTGTGGATTTCTTTGTTCATTCAGGTTTTTGTAATATTGCGGGTATGGCTGTGATTGATGTATTTGGTTCTTCTGGTTATGAATGTGTGGAGGTGGGACCCCATTCTTGTGTTGTTCCGGAGTGTATTTTAGGTATTGAGGGTACTGTTGCGTACCTTCTGACCCTTGGTTGTACCCATAGGCGTAGTTGTAAACAGCGTACGGTTTCTCCACGATCTTCTCTACTGGATATGGAACTTTTACCTCGAACGGTACTTGTACTGGATATGGGACTTTCTTCTCCACAATCTTTTCAACCGGATAAGGTACACGTTTTTCTACAGGATACGGTTTGTCAATGTATTTGGTGACCACTACAGGTTTCTCAACAATTTTTTCGACTATCTTCTCTACCGGGTAGGGTACGTGTACTTTTTTCTCCACAATGCGATCAACTGGTACCGGGTAAGGTACTCTTTTCTCGACCACTCTATCGACCGGATAGGGCTGTGGCACTCCAACCGGTACAGGCACCGGTTGTGGAACCGGTACTTGAATATGAACTGGTTTCTCAACTATTTTAGTTATCGTTACAGGTTTTTCAACGATCTTCTCAACTGGAACTTGTACAGTTTTTTCCACGGCATATGGTACCGGTACCTTAGTCTCATAATGTACAGGATACGGTACCCTTTTTTCTACTGGATACGGTACAGGATAGGGTTTTGTTACAATTTTCTCATAAGGTACAGGTTTTTCGACCGGTACTGGAACAGGGGTCCGAATCGGTACTGGATATAGAACTTGATGTTCAACAGGTACTTGTACCTCTACTGGCACTGCGATTGGCGTGGGGATCGGTACAGGATGCAAGACTTGCTTCTCAACAATCTTTTCAACTGGGTAAGGTACGTGAACTGGTCTGTCAACGTAAACCTTCTGTTCTACAGGATACGGAACTTTAACTTCTACAGGATATGGTCTAGAAACCTCAACGGGGTAAGGTTTGTCCACATATCTAGTGACTTCAACGGGCCTTTCGACGATCTTTTCATATGGTACAAGATAACCCACAGGTCTATCTACGGGCACTTGAACTTCTACTCGTTGCGGATAAGGCACCTGTTTTTCAATGTATCTGTCTACGAATTGAGTTATTGGCACTTCTTTTTCTATTATGATTGGCTGTATTATCTTTTCGTTTCCTGAATCATGGCTGTAGTATTCTCTGTCTCTCACATACTCTCTCCTATCGTTACCATCGTCGTCAGGTTTAACTTCGACTTCTGTCTGAATATTTTCACTTGATTCTATATTATCTTGCGAATCGTCGTCATGATTGTGTCCATACTTTTCTGAATTGTCATAGTTCTTCTCAGAGTTATAGTTGTTAAGAATATTATTGATATTCCTTTGAAAGCTTTTATTAGATTCTACAGCTTCCATATATTTATTGTACAAAGACTTTGCATAATCATATGGACCTTTGTCGTTGTTGCTTCTACCTTCGTCCATGTATTGGTGAACTTCAACATCGTTTATGTGAGTTATAGATAAAGGAATCGACTCCTGAATCTCGACTGTAGTTTTAGCGTTTTCATCGTCAGGTTTTTGGACAATTTCTGAAACCAATTCGCTGTCGGAAGTTTCATGATCATCAATAGTGTTAAAAGACTCAGTGTCGTTGGCATTAAGCAGTCTTAAAGCTACAGTTATAGGAGCCAAATACTTTTGGCCTATAGGCCGCGGAGTAACGTTAACCAAATCATCGTTTTCATTTTGATCTGTGTTCGTATTAAAGTTAGTAAAGTTTTCATCCATACTGTCTCTGACACCGACTATTTCATATCCATTTTCTATGTAAGGTACCATCGTAGAAACTAAATTATTTACAATTTGTTCTTTATAGTTGTCATAAGCTGAATCTTGTACTACTATAGGTGAGACAAACTTGTATTCGTCAGCGTTCGATTCCAAAATTTGTTCTTTTTTGTGATTATTTTCTAGGTGTTCAATTTCACTATCTACAATGTTTCCAATTTTGGTTTTTACAGTAATTCTGCTTGTGGGTGTAGATGCTTGTGTGTAGTACCCATGCCGAGTCTGTTCTGCTCTTAAATTAAACCTCGCTCGAGGTTTGATAACGTAATCAGAAGGTTCATTTACATTCTTTTCTGCTGCGTGATTTATCTTTAGCAAATCATCGTTAGAAATCAAATCTTGAGTAGAGGCTACTAATCTAGAATATCTCTCATCTTCTGTTGAAGTGATGGGTACTGGAGTAGTAGGAGTGGAATCAGTCGTATAGAAATATCTTTCACTTCTAGCGTTTTCTCTCGGAGGTTCTACTCTAAAATGCACAGCACCTCTGTAAGTTAGCGGCCGTACTGTCGCATCTCTAGCACCGAAGTTACCATTTATATTTTTTACTTCATAATTCGGTACTTGTGGGTAAAGCTTAGTGGTTTTCCTGTGACTAGTTTTGTCGTTCGTTTCATCGGTGCAATTGTGATCTTTAAAGACTTGTACAACGGATTGTCGGTAATCGTTGTGGCTTGGCTCGTTATCCTCTTTCGGGAGAGGTTTGGAGCCGTCGTTTTCGTAAACAATTTCGTAGTTTCCTTCTTTTCGTTCATTATTAGGATGGGGATGTTCAGTACGAATATTGAAATTTACTTGAGGATTGTAGTGAGTTGGTACAGTGTATTGGAAGAGATTAGCAGGTTGGTTTTGTGTAATCTGGTACAGCTGATCATTGACAACTGATGGCGGTGTGTACTGCTGCTGTAGGAGGTATATTTCGACAGGCGACTGTCCAGGGTATTGCAGTCGCTCTTGGGGCGCGAGCTGCGTCACGTTGTGGTTGGGAAAGCTTTGAGATTGTACCTGAAACAAATGAAAGTATAATGAGGTCGAGAGGACGGAATATGTACTTTAAGTTGTGTTTCTCGTAAGTAATCTTCATTTCGTTGCTGCATTCACCCATAGTAAAATTGTAAATGCTTAAATGATTCTGTCTCATGAATTTTAAGACCTCCTCAAAAGCGATCATAATGAAATTGAAGCTTGTATATTGAGATGACTATAGCGAAGCTAAAAACGAAGGGTCGTTTTTAGCAGGCTACGTAATGTAGGTATGTATTTATGTTTGTATGTCGTAAATGTTCCAATAATCTCATGTCTAACTAGTAAATATGGTTTTAGTTATGCAGTAACCTAATTAGAATAAATACATGAAAATTAACCTCTATGCCTTACCTGCTGGCCCGTGAGCTCCAACGCGCGCTCCCCAAGCGCAAAGTGCGTGCTGTGCTCGCGCTGCCCGTCGCTGGTGTTGACGGCGACGGCCCCGTGATAGCCGCTGTCGTCTGCAGCGTACTGCACACGTTGTTCCGACTGGGGAGAGAAGAACAATATACCTATAACTCTTTATAGGATCAGTAAGTAGGTGCTATTGTAAAGCACAGGTCACACTGCGAGGTAAGCTTATAATAAACACAAATAAAATAAAAATATATTTAAGAACTGGGGCAGGAATCCTAAGTAATGCGTGTGTTATAAGGTCCCGCTGTTCCATTATAATAACGTACTAACTCTTATGACTAACTTGATACGTTAGGGGGTTTCTTTTGATGTACAGAACTCTAAAAACATTGATTTTCGTTAAACTTATGTAATGTTACAGTATTGGATACCTAGCTATTCAGTGCATATCCGCAAAAACCAATCTTACTAACATTAACATAACATACCAAGTCGTGCTCTTGCATGACAAATACTGATTTCTCGAAATTCACGTTTTATATGTATGACACTGATGACTTCCGCCATTGATACGTCGTGTGTTTGACAAGTGACGATCGGTTAGGAGAAAATAAACTGATTGTAACAGATATGTAGGTGATGGTTGAAAGGAAGTATTTTAGTAAGGAAGTTGAAAGGAATAGGTGGGTACGTGTTTTTGAAAACGAAAGTACCAGTGGCAGCAGCGGCGACGTGCGCCGAAGATGTCTAATCGACCACTGGGCAAGGGCGCACATGCACAGCCTCGGGATCAAAGAGGTTGGAAGAAAATCATTCTTAGGAGAGAAACTTTTTCTTTAAACGTCTTTGCTCGGGATATACACATACATTTACAAATGCCAAATAAGGTACGTTACAAGAATACCTACCTACGTAATTGTTCGCAAGTTATATTGTACCTATACCATAATATGGTAGACTGTAGAGAGTCCTAGTTTATATTTATTTTAAGAACTTTCATATGTAACCTACAGCCATGCAATAAATAATTTTGAATTACGCCCTGCACCTCACCGCTAGGCCAAACGGTTTCGCTCTCAATTACAAATATATTGGCTGTTATTTATTTGACGGCGACCGTCCATCATCAACACTGATGAACTTAATATTATTATACTGATCACACAAGACAAGCATGCTATAGTCGCTGAGTCGAAGACTGACTGTCAGATGGAGAGTCAATCGACCAAACAGTCGTTGACTGTCAAAGATTGATAGTCATCAACTAATAATTTAATCGTGGATATGAATGATGTTAAACGACTTGACATTACTAGGTATATATGTAAAAGTTATGAGTTAACTCTGATTCCTCGACTTCATCTGCTGTCCATATACGAATCAACTTCCCTGTTATTATGTTTACTAACATTAACCGACCGTTAAAACATTTATCATTTGCCCGAAACTATGGGTACCAAGCCTTAACACAATAAATAACAATTGTTAATAATCAGGTGATTATTATAAATTGAACATCATATTATTTCTGAAGAAAGGTAAAAGAAAACATCGTGAGGAAATCTGCAGGTCTCAGAATTAATTTTGAGGCATGTGTACCTAACCATTGTGTCACAGACCCGACGGGCTCACCACTGAATATTCTCGTGGAAAGTGAGTATTTCCAGAAATGGAACACCTCTACCTACCCCCTCGGGGATAAAAAGCGTGAGATTATTATTTTTTATTTTTGTTATCATTTCTGATCACCTTAATTTTACCTACACGTATGAGCAGTGGTATGGCTTTGCTCACCTAATAATCGCTTTAGCAATCGGTTACTGCTGGTGAACTCGACACAGTCTACGTAATCTGAAGTCTAGCTAAATGTCTATAATTATCACACAAAAACCGGGTGTTCCGCGGTTATATAGCCGGTGCACTACGATTACCTATGGATGAACTTTTTCTCGCTAAATTATAGCGGAAGGATCGCACGCACTTATGCGTGACGTAACGTGTGCAGGAATTCGAAGTCAAGTTTAGCGATTGTCTGTTATGCAATAGGATGTTGGTATAAAAACGAAACAATCGTCTGGACTTGCGTTCAACGGTCTATAATAGATAGGTAATGTCTAAAAGTTTTAACGTTCGAGACAAAAATTAGTACCTACACTTTAAAAACCGGCCAAGTCCGAGTCGGACTCGCGCACCGAGGGTTCCGTACAACCTTGCAAATTTATGGTTTTCGTAATTTTTCCTTTATCTATGCTATAAGACGTTGCTTCGTACCAAATTTCAAGATTCTGAGTTCACGGGAAGCACCCTGTAGGTTTTGATTCCCTTGCAAGTGTCGAAAATTTGCGGCATAAACGGCTGTATCTTTTGATTGCGTTGGCTTAGAAGTTTGATTTTTTCACAGCTTCAAGGGACAGTAGACCTGAGTAATTGATATAAATTTCAGCTTCATACCTCCACGCGTTCCTGAGAAAAAGGGTCTTGACAGACGGACGGACGGACGGACAGACGGACAACAAAGTGATCCTATAAGGGTTCCGTTTTTTCCTTTTGAGGTACGGAACCCTAAAAATCGTATATAGGTTAGGTATATAGTCTATGTAAAGTCGAAACAGTTACTTAATTTATAATATATGCTAGATTCTTATTAGGTATTATGTGAAAATAGTTAGTTAGGTACATAAAGCTTAGACTTCTCTTTTTTATTCCAAAGTATAATTTTAGTATTCTTTGGTTGCACCTATTTGACATGTGACCGCTAAAACGTCACCACAAAGCCGATGCAATATGTGAAGTTTTTACTAGAGTACCCCGCGTGTCTACGGTAAACAAATCAAACACGCTTTTTGTTACCCTTTTTTATTTTTTATTTGTTATTAGATAATGTTATTATAGCGATTATAGTAAAGGTAATACCTAGTAACATACATTCGGTAAAAAAAATGTACTGTCTATGTAGGTTCATGAAATACAGAACACTGACAGACAGACGGGCCGAAGGGCGGGCGGGCGGTCGGAGGCTTAGGTACAATAGGTTCACGATATGGTACAGTCAAGAGCACGTGGACCTTGACACATCAGACTCGCACTACAAATGTAAAGCTTTATGTGCTCTTGACTGTACCCTTTGGGACGGAACCCTTATAATGCGTTCTTATAATTTTTTTTTATTATATTTATTCAGAGCAAATATTTTTCGCATTGAATATAACATTGATTACATGTCATGCCATAATAATAAATCTATCACATGGAGATCTACTACTACTCTCTCTCTACTACAATCATCGGATACTAGTGCCCATGCCTCTGTGCGAGGAAAAAGGAGTGAGGAAAAGCTACGGGAACGAGACTGAAACCGCGCGAAGCTAGTATTATATGTATGGAAACCTGTGGCAGTCTAACGTAGTAGTGGCCGATGGTGGCGGCGCCGTGCTCTGTCGGCGTCTGCTGCTGCTGCCAACCCCATTCGAAGGTCGCGCCGTTCTGCTGGAACCTCTGCAATGAGACCAAGAATATTTTATGCTACAACTATAAACGGTAAGTTGAAGTGGTTCTACCTCTGGAGATAGGGCAAAGAAACTGAAGGGTGTGGCGACATACAGCCAAGTTAAATTACGCGCTCTTCAGGCTCGGTCGCGGCCAAAAGGCCAGACCAGCCCCCCAAGCCAAGATGCAAGTGTATTTTCTAGATTGACATGTATGGGATTGATATAAGCACTCGATAACGTTAGCGCTCGTTGGCAAGTGCGTATGTTAATCCCATACATGGCAATCTATAAAATCATTCGCTACCGTTAGCGCTAGCATCTTGGCTGGCTTGGCTTGGGGGGCTGAATAGTGAGTCTAGCTCGATTTCCTCTAGTATTGTAACCTATACATATTTATTCGGATTTACACGAAGTAAATCCGAATAAATATGAATACCTAATAAATCAATATAACGTTCAATAAGGTCACAGGGACTGTTATTTCTCCTTGCCCCTCAAGGACCTTATAAGTTCTTCATAAGATTTTCACAAAACTTAGGTATATGGGACCTCCCTTGAGCTATACCAGTGCAAACAAAAAAACTAAATCGCTTCAATTTGACGAAAATATGGATTAACATACAAAAAACATACGTGACGAATGGAGAACCTCCTCCTTTTTTGAAGTCGGTTAATAAGCAGGCGCGATCCACGCGGTTTCTGTGTCCACACATAGCAACTCAGAAACTGATCAGTAAAGCCTCAACGGGAGGCGTTTAGTATTCTAGGCATGAAATTCCCTAACCCTTATCGGTAGAATAGTAGTCGACTGAGCCCGCGGGCTGAGTTATCCGGTACGTGTAGGTCGAGTCACCTACGAAAAAAAACTAAGGGGTCAACTTAGCCCGCGGGCTAAGTCGTCTGTGGGCTCATTTGACCACAAAGCCCTACTTACACTATTGGCATCATTACGACATCGCCTCGGGACAAGATATGCGAGGGGTGACAATCCGTTTCCGACTTGATATGTGTGCTATGAACAAGCGACGTGACCTCGCACCTCTAAAAGTACTCGTAAATGATTTTTTTGCAGAGTAGGTACTAAATAGTACAGTCGCCGAATACAAACACACTCTGTAAGAAAGTGTACCTAACCCTCCGGTTTCCGAGAGAAAAATATAATTAAAACTTACTGACAGATGGTTCTTCCTCAAATATCCTGTTAACTGCTCTGATTGGTTGTTGAAAATAAAAATGTATTGATATCCGTAGGTAATTATAAATAACACTTAGAAAAGTCAATAGTCTAATAACAAGCACTCTAAACTCGTCCATGAAGATTGGCTAAATGTAAAAATCTTCGGCCCATCTTCGCCGATGAGTTGCTGGTTATGCAGTACCCTGAAAAGAACCAGCAAGAAACTCAACTCTTTTTAAGCTCATTTTCATATTAGTAAATATGTTTTACAATAATAATTATAATTAATAGCCTTAGGTACATAGCGTCGAGTCGGTTAGAAAACCGTTGTGATTTTATTCAACCAATCAGAAAAGCTAACATAAAATTTAACAGCCGAAAATTTTAGTTCGATTTGCTTTTCTGAAACCGGGAGTAACTAAGTGCAAGATCGTCGCTAAATATTTCTTCGTAGCTGTCATATTTATCAAAATAATAAGTACTTCGGAAATACAATAGGAAGAATGACGCATCATTACGTAAAACTGTGCCAGCCTACGCAGTGACGTAAGGAGAGAGTTATCTCCGAAATTATTGGGCCGCTCCGTAATTATTGGAACACTCGGCGGTAATCAATTATTGTTATTGGGCGTGTGGGCGGCGTAGGGCTGGCGGTTCTTAAATTGTATACTATTGGTAATGGTCAGGGTAATCGAAAAAAAATTAACTGTAATTGATATCGCTATTTAAATATTGCTTATGGGTAGTAAATAAAATTAATTCGTAGGTGTAAGTATTCGTAGGAAGGAATGTAGACGTTTCCCGAACGGATTTTGTTTGCGCCCGTTGAAATTTTGAAAAACTTTTTCTTAGTGAGCGCTTGCATAATATCGTCCAATATAAACTACTTACATTTCTTTTCCAGTTTCTTATAAGCATAGATGTTTTTAGAGAGATTTAATTTTTATGATGTACAATATCAGTTGATGTCATAAAAGTAGGTACAGGGTATTATTTTTTGCATTGGTGTTGGTTTATTTCCCGGGTGTATTCGTAGCAAGTGAATTTGAAATTTTTAAACACAGTTTTGCTTCTCCTTTAAGTAAGGGACATTATGCAAAAAAGAACAATTTGGAATCCTTCTATGTGATTGTAGTTGACTGCTTCGTCTTCATCTCTGGGATGTTGTAAGCTACATTGTATTAATATTTCAGTAAATCCTTTTAACACGCTGACCGGCATTTTTATTTTATTTTGGGACACAACATAATTGACACACTTTAATTTGTCACTTGAACTGATAAACATACTGAAATAAATGTACCTACACACTCAGACACAAAAATAACAGACATGTATGTATATGCACACAAATTGCACCGAGTGGGAATCGACCCGTCGCGGCGACCCCCGTCTCCGCAGTCAGAGTCACAACTGAGCCACAAGGCTTAATTAATGAACCTGTTTTTTTGACAGCCCTATCGATCCATATTGCTCAGACACCGCACCCTAGCCTCATCTTCACGTCGCAGCTAATAACCACTTGGAAGACAAAGGTACGTGGGGCCACGGTCTGTTGCGCCCCATAATTAATCCTCCATTGTTAGAAACATGCTAAAAATCATTCAAATCTTCCACTTCATCTTCATATGGCTTCATTAGAACGTTTTGCGAAGTCTTTTGCAAGGTAACAAAAGAAAACAATGAGTTTTGTTGGCTCATCCGAGGATGCAGTCGTTATGTTATTGTTAAGTAGACTCGCTGGCCCCTAATATAAGTCTGTATTCGGTAAAATATGTAAGCGTCAATTGTAGCTAAGAAACCGAACTAATTTTACAGTGGAACTAACGTCGAAAGCAGTGATCTTCTCATTCGTTAGCCTCGGGTTCGAATCCTGGCGAGGGCATAACCAAAGAGTTTTTCAAAAACTTACGATAGGTACTTACATATAATTTGACGGTGAAGGAAAACATCGTGAGGAAATCCGCAGGTCCCAGGATTAGTTCTGAGACATTTTGTAACAGCAACTTGGTCCGGCGATAGGCTTACAACGATGAGGTGTTCAAAGAATGTACGGTGAAACGTGCGTATTTCCAGAAAGGGCTGGCAAAATACCTCTGCCTCCCCCTCGGGGATGAAAGGCGTGAGATTATTTTCTATTTTAACTTCGATAAGGCTGTAAGAAAAGTTTGTTGTGCTTTCACGATAGCACCGCGTGGATCGCGCCTCTTTCTGTGGGACAGGTTGCACACGAATATTACAAAAGAATCCCGTCCTGCATAGCAATCGCTTTCCCGTCTCTGTGTGCATTGACCAATAGAGTTCCAAAAATATACTGGTGAAAATTGGCTAAGCTTTGTCGATCTGTAGAGGTTAGGCTTGAAAGTGTTTTTAAGCATATTTTAACGCTTAGTCAGGCATAGCTTTTTAAATTTTCCATTGGTTTTGAGTCTTATTTAAATTACATAGAGTTCAATTTAAAGTGATATCTATTCGTCCACCTGGCTAAGGGTTAAACGTAACTATAATTAACTCGTATATTTCACAGTGTAGGTACAGTAGGTCATACATGCGTAGTCATTCCAAGCTTACACTTAGGTAATAGATCTTAGGTTACAAGGAAGCTAAGCATCTGGGTCATCATCGTTTTATCGGTATATTACTTGGCGTACGTTGCAAGAACACGACTGTTCACGCATGTTTATACTACATCTCATCAATATGAAAGTTTGATTGGTTTGTTGCACTGTGAAACACACGTACAAAATTATTGCCAATTACAAATGCTGAGGCACGCGTTATTACATGGGCAATTTTTGAGCATCAGTTGCTCAAGGTGATGAAGCAAAAATTAAGGGGAATTGAAGCGATATTACTTCTAATTGCTCCATATATTTCGTTCAGTATTGCAGTGTATGAACAGACTCGTGGGGTTATAATCGGCAATTATCGCCTAAAATTAAACAAGTTTAATAAAACTGCACGTTTTAAATAATTATGTTAAACAGAACGAAGGTATTGCTGCATTTGCTCTCTAACATATATATTTTTTTTTTTGTTGTTTCACCCCTTACAGGGTAGGCAAAGGCATTACGCCATGCAGCCTCATCATTAGTTAATGATATCCTTATGTAAATGGCTCTGCTTCAGAGTCCATGCACAAAAATACAGTGTCTTTAACACTTTCTACATCCCTAACGTGCCCTAACTTGGTTATCAGTAAAATGATAGCACTTTTACTGACGACTTTATTGTGACTTTTTGAAGCAATCCAAAAATGTCCATATCTCGCATTTTATCGAATTTCCCATTCACTGCACACTTTCACGGACACTTGCCACATAATAAACTATCACTATTATGAGTCAAAACCCGAAATACACAGCAAAATGAAAATTAAACAAAAAACATGACGTCCCTTTTCGGATTCCCGCCAAAAAGTCCTCTCTAACATATATTCCGTTCAGTGTGACCAACTTTAAATTAGAGATCCTGCCCCACTTCAGGCAAGAAAACTGACAAATCCTGCAAAACTCTAAAGCAAAAAAATGCCGAAATAATGCCAATATATTTTAAAAAATTTAAATAAATAGACACATCATTTTTTGAACTTTTCTTTAAAATAATGTAAGTATCTTAAAGTCAGTCGGCTTTACCGCCAAATCTGCCAGCTCATATTGCTATATCCTGCCAAATACTCCCAGATTTCTAAAACGTCAAACTAAAGTACCAGAGAGTAAAATAAAGGACTAAACCTGCCAAAAAGGCAGGAACCTGCCACATATGGTCACACTGATTTCGTTCAGTAACTCTGGCAGTGAAAGAGTGAAAAACATCCATAGATACTCACAAAATTTCGCAAACACAAAATATTAAACCCTCATGGTGCCGCTCTAGCTGCCTGTCATATCGGCTTGCCTCAGCAACTATACCTACTATCGACTTGAAAGGAACAGTTTTAAATACTGCACGCAAAATATTTTTAATTTCGGAGCTGAAGCGGGCGAATGGGGTTTTAAAATTTTAATGTGGGATTACTAGGGCAAGTGGGGTTTATTCATACTTGCAATCAAAGAGATTAAAATATAATAAGGCATAGAGGGGACAAAGCGAGGAAAATTTGAAGTCAAAAGTTATTCCAAGTAGATTATGTCTAGTACAATTTCGACCGAATGACAGCTCGCGTTCATACTAACTGACATGACAAGGACATGACGCTTAGGCTTCAAAGTTTTGTATAAAAATATTCCCAATGGGGGCATTGGGAATATTTTCATAAGCAAAGAGATTTAAATATAATAGGGCATAGAGGGGTTCTATGCCCTATTATATTTAAATCTCTTTGCTTGCAATACAGAAAAAATAGAACGATGTCTCTATGTAGCACATATTTTTAGAAATCCGTAAAAACATTTTGAATGCAGGTATGCAGTCCCGTACAAAATTAAAATTAACTTTATTACATGCTATATAACACCCATAGAAAAGGTGCGAAACCCTCAGTCCGCAAGTCTGACTTGCACTTGGCTGGTACTGGGTTCGATTCTGCATTACAGCGACTAAACCTATTTTAGTTTATTCCTGTCTTTATTTTACCTCAAAAAAAGAAAAGGGATAGAAGTTAACCTACCGAATTTAGTCGTGACTTATTTACTTATGCACTAAACACGTTATGAAATGCCTTAGTTGACAGGACTAATTTTAATTTGACAGGACTAAATATCACTCGTCTCTTTTCTTCTCTATGAGAAAGAAAATGACAGGACTAAACTAAAATAAGTTTAGGCGCTGTAATGCAGAATCGAACCCATTGATTTAACATTAAATTAATATTAAACATAAATTCTAAGGGCAAGAGAATTTAACTGTTCGAAAGGGCCATTATTGGCTATAAAACCGACGCAACCTAATGGTACCTAAATGTCAGTGTACATATCTTTAATTACTTCCTTCTAGCCTAGCAATGTGTTCATTTCGACATTCCCTTAAGTCGGGGATTACTTAACGTGTATTACTAACAAAATGTACTAGGTACCTACTTGTAATTAAATTAATTATTTCAATAACAAAAACTTGACTGGGTGTAAAATTTACTCTCAATAAGTGGACTTATAAACCCCTACATTCAATAAAGGCTCTGAAAAGATTTTAAACACTTGTTGCGCAATCGCATAAAATGTAGCGTGACACACCAGTAATAATTTAAAAATCTGTAATGCTAGGTTAGAAATAAATCTTTACGAAAACCTAATAAAAAGATCCGAAAAATATGACACACAAGGGGTACTTCCATCTGCTGTACGTTCAGTTCCTGCGTGAAAGAAATACAAACCAACTAACAATAGTACCTATTTATAATATTAAAAATAAATAATCCCACGCCTTTTATTCCCGAGGGGGTAGGCAGAGGTATTCCATTTCTGGACGAAATATTCTTTGCCGGACCGGGTCTTTTACACATGTCTCAGAATTAATTCTGGGACCTGCTGGTTTTCTAACGAAGTTTTCCTTCACCGTCGAACTAGTGATAAATACGTACATAAGTTTTGAAAAATTCATTGGTAGATACTAGGTAGATACATAAAAAGATTGGAACCCGAGCCTCAGTGATTTTCATCATGTCAAGCAGGCTCTTTAACCGTAAGGCTATACTGCTCTAATAATATGGTTATTATTTCACATTAGTCAAAGGTTGTCGATTATATATTTTGAATAAGAACCCATGACGTGCCTATACCTAGTCACACCTAGAAGCATAACATGTATGAAGGCGTATTGCGGAAGCGGCTTTTAAGGCACGGCTGTCCGTGTGTCTGCCCATATGTGCGGGAAAACTTCGGAACTAGCCAAGTAAAAGTGGTTCGACGAGAAAAACCGAGGAAAGTGGTCTAGCTACAAAGAGCAGTGTGTATGTACTGGAAGATTGAAGTAAAATTAATGCCCGGACCTTGAGTGGAGTTTATCAAATATATTTGTATTAGATTAGCACTTAAAAGCAGTGATAGCTCTTTCGCGAACCATGTCTGAGGTCTGAGTTCAATCCTGATTATGTACATCTATAAAATAATATTATAAAAATAGAGAAAGGTATGCTGAGATGGTTTGGCCATGTCGAGAGAATGAATGACGAACGATTGACGAAAAAAGTGTATAAGGCGAGTGTGAATGAAAGTGTGGGAAGGGGTAGACCTAGGCGGACGTTTCGAGACCAAATTGGGGACGTCTTGAAAAAGGCCAGGTCAAGAGTACCCTAAACCGAAGAGCATGTATGAAAGGAATAATGAAAGTGGACGAAGCGAAACAAGTATGTAAGGATCGTAGCAAGTGGAAAGAAGTGGTCTTTGCCTACCCCTACGGGAAAGAGGCGTGATTATATGTATGTATGTATGTATAAAGAGGAAAGATTTGTTTTGTTTGTGAGGCGTATTGCTCCGAACCTATTAGAACTTACCTACTTACTTTTCTGGGGGTAGCATGATCTATAATTTCCCAAGGGAACGGGAATTACGCAGGTTTATTCGCAGGGAACAGGGAGAGCCTCATATTTTGATACTCGCACATGGATAATTCCTGCTTTCAAAAAAAAATAATTTTTCAAAAAGCAAGGTTTCGAACAGAAAAAGGAAAATATTAGTTTTTTTTTCACATAAAAAAATATAAAAAATACTTATACAAGTGTGTGTTACACATTCGGAGACGTTCCCTTGAATCGGAATCCTTCTGAAAGAAGGAAAAGTAAGACTTAATACATTTTTCAGTTGTGTGCAATAAGTAAGCATGATACCTATGTAATAAGTCAGGTTAATTTAGCTTCAATATAAGTGATGTAATAGTGTACTCGTATTACTTTAATGACTTTACAAGTGGTTAAAATCACACGATATATTTTATTGACCCACATTATTGAGCATATAAAATTACGAAAGAATTTAGTAACTTTAACTTGTGTTTACACATGCTTAATCTAACGTAATAAAAGTAAGTTGTCAACTTAACTGTAAGTTTACATAAGCCCTTTTTAAGCTATGTTGCGGTTACGTAAAACACTCGGTTTACTAAAGCAAGTTAAGCCGTTCTTAACTACTTCCGTAAGTGAAAGGTAACGTAACTTTGAGCTTGCTATCAATGCCTAGATTCTACATTTCCTCTCCTATATCTACTTTCTGGGTAGCCCGTCCACATCAAAATCGGTCAAGTGTGAGTCGGATTCACACACGAGAGGTTCCGTTCCACCACGTGATAAAAAAATCGAGCTAAACACGCTAAAAATACGTATATTGTAACTTCTCCCTATATATTTTTTTACAAGAACAAACTGTCTACCTATTACGGTTCATGATAGACAAATAGACCCTGTCGGAATCTTTTGGGTACGGAACCCTATCTAACTACCCTAATTCTAATGAAGACGGATGTTTGTTGCTCTTTCACTCAAAAACTACTGTACGGATTTTGATGAAACTTTAAGTGATATAGCTTATACATCAGAATAACACATAGGCTAGGTACTATCAGCAAACGCGAAGCCTGATACATTTGGAAGAATTCTAATTAGGGTTGGGGTAATAAAATTGGAGCTTACAAGCGACAATTATTGTCGCTAATTAGAGTTGCACAATGAGAAGCCAGTAAAACCGTCTTTTTTTATATTTAGAAAGAAGAAAGAAAGAAAGAAAAAAATATTTATTAGGAATGGGACCCCACTCAGCACAAGCTGCGGCGGTTTGTGAAACACCACAACGCTGGTATTATGTGGGGCCCCCACTTTTTTGCCAATATAGTGCAAGAGAACTATGTTGTTACGTATGGTAAGTAAGGTAAGGTAAGTAAAGTAAGGTAAGTAAGACAAGGTAAGCAAGGTAGATTTCGATCCATTCATCGATACTAAATGGTCATAAACATGAAAGAAACACTTTTTTGTTATTGTCATTGTTACTATAAGTGAGGACTTTCTCGCCACGGGGTGGGAAAAGATGCTGCTCGCTAAAATGACACTTAGGTGTATCAGGCAGAACTTTTTTCGACAGTACTTTTAATCCCGGAACGCAGGGCAAAGTCGCAGGGAAAAGCCAGTTATTCTTTTTTTTATTGATCTCCTGATTCGATACAAAACTTATCCTACCTAAATGCAGCAAAACTCATGTTTATACAGCTAACACACAGACAGACTAAACTATTAGCAAACGATGATTGTAATTAATAGCAGATAATCAGAATTACTTCACGGAAATAATGTTCTTATATCATACTTCATCATATCAAACTAATCTTTTGTTATGCAATCAAAACAATATATTTACTTTCCCAATACATACAGGGCAATCTATTATAGTCTGGTTCAAGTTACTGTTGGATAATAATGAGTAATAGCCATATTATAATTTTACTTTCAAACGAACTTAATACTTTAACTAGTTTTAAGCAGCATTGCATGTGATCTAGCAAGATATCTGGCACGTAACACGTAGCGTGACTCGTCTCCAGAGCGGTAGTTTATTAACCGACTTCAAAAAAGGTGGAGGTTCTCAATTCGTCACGTATGATTTTGCATATTTCCGTCAAATATGAAGCGATTTCGAAATTATTTTTTTGTTGATTGGGTGCAGCTCCGCAGGCGTATTCAGGGAGCTTCGATATTCGATATCGGAAAATCTGTCGAACACTTTCGAGATGGGCTGATGTTGGTATCGAAAACTAATGTCATAAAATGTGACATAAGGATTTAGATAATTTTCCGTGGCTGCCAGAAACGCCTAGAATAAAGTTTCCGAAGGAAAATTTTTCACTCGATCTAAATCGAACGGAAACGGTATCGAGTCTCCGTGAATACGCCTGCAGGGGTAGTCCTATTTAATTTTGTATGTTTTGTATTGCAGCGCCCTTCCAGGGTCCATGTGTGTACTGTTTATTATTCTACCTGTAAAACCACATGGAACAATAAATGATATGACTATAAAAGTTTTGTGAAAATCTGATGAAGAACTTCAGGTGAAATTGTTTTAATTAACTCTTCTGAGAGAAATTCTAATCTACCGAAATTTATTTATTAAAATCTATCTGCCCGTTTAGGCTATATGTACCTAGTGTCGACTGTCGAGTATTATAGTGCAAAGTAGGAAACGATTTATCCGGTCGGATTCACTTTCACCGGCGAGAGTAAACGGGATCTACGCATTGTTTATGCTGTCATAGAAATATCGTTTATTATTGTATAAGTGTATTTGTTTTTCTATAACCTGTCTGAGATTTGAGATTAAACTAAACAAGCATACGCGTAATAGCAGGCTGCGAGTAAGTACGAGCGATAAAATCACGCCCACCGCGCATTGGGGATGGTGAGGTTAGCTCGTTGTCATTAGGTAAGTCATTCGGAAATCGGGATTAAAAACGACGACATTTCACCCGCATTTGATTATTAATGATAATTATTAATATGTTATTTTGTTAAAATGAATGACTTAAGTAGGGTTTGCATGCCTGAATTAGGTACTCTGTTCCAAGGACTTTATTATTAAGAAATTCCATTTGCCAAAAATATTTATGAACAGTACCTACGCCATAAATAATTTCTGATTTCTGATCTGCAGGTTACCTTCACCGTCAAGCCACTGACAAATATGAAGGAAGTTTTTGAAAAACTTGGTAAGTACATGTGGTAACCACTTTGAGTATTAAACCAACAGGAGACGTCACGCGGACTAGTTTCTTTACAAAAAAGTCTGCCAATTTCTGCGGGGGGGACGAGGAAACAATCACAAATAATGTTAAAACAAACGCATTTTTTGATAAACCAATTAAACACTAGCTTGAACTAGGTGCACACAAATACATTCACCAATACAAGCACTCCGTGAACTCAAACAAACTAGTTGTATTTAACCGGTGTGCTCAAAGACCGACACGTTTTTTTGGCAGAGGGGAACGCCTGTCAGTGGCGTCTCCGGTTGGTTTAATACTCAAAGGGTAACCAGGAATCAAATATTGTGCTGGTTTACATGGCTCGAATTTGAAAATAACAGATAAAAATATGAATCATACGTATTGTTTTAAAGAGGTTTTGTTGGTTGTGGGGTTCATAGCAACACAGCTCATCTAAACAATTTATTGAGCACTGCATATAGGAGTAGGTACAATGAAGTTTCTACAAGAGGCAATAAGTCCGCGGCGCTGGTCGTAATGTAATATTTCTGAGGTTTTCGTCAGATTTGAAGTTTGCTCAAAAACGCGGGAGGGCGTTCGTTTCATTAGAAACTTAACGCCACATTGTAAATTCTACATCACGAGGCACGTCGTAGTAGTTTTAGCAACATGTTATAATTATAGTGAATCATAATCTGTGAGTGGGTACTTACCGTGTGTGTCTGCTGAGACAAAACGCTGGTCGCAATCGTCACAACCAACACCGCTCGCGTCCACTGAGAACAAGTTACACATCAGGAATTATTAGGAAATTAAAGGGCAGTAGTTCAGAATTCATTTGTCTACAATCCAATCAATGAATCTCGACTAAACTGTAAATGCGTGGAGTAATCTAAACGGGAGTGTGTTGTACCTGCGACCATGATATTCAAGTCTACAATTCCCAAAATTGTTCTAATCGACTTCTGATTACTTAGAACAATTTTAGGAATTCTACTTAAACTATTTGCGAAACTGGTTGGACCAAAAACACGTAACAAGGCACCTAGCGTTATATTAAAAAGCAGTTTGAGTAAATGTAAGCCTGGTTCGCAGAGAAATGAATAGCACTGAAATAAATCGCGACCAGTGACACTGTATATCGCCGAGAGTATCAGATTCAGGACGATTTCTCGGCCCTTTCCCATTACTGCCCTATTTGATTTGCATACTAGTAAAATACCGTCTAGGGTTTCACATGCTGCCTGCGTCAGTGATACACTTTTACTTATTTCGCTTTCACAGAAATCAATCCAACACTCCATGGTACCGATTTTAAAGTATAGGAATCCCTACACATGGTCTATTGTCTTTGAAGTTTGTAGTAGACAAACCCCCTAGCCAAATGACAAACGAAGATTACGTTCACTTAATTGTAATACTAACTGTTAAGAATTACGTACAGTGACTATACTTCTTTAGTGTTGCATCAATTTTAAATTGTCGCGTTAATAAAGAGTAAAAAACTGACATCAACTTAATATGGTTTTCTGTAGGACGCCATTGTCAGAACTGGACCAAATTGAAAAAAAACACGTTAAGCACCAGCTTTCAAATAAAAAAATATCATCAATATTGGTTAACCTAGTTGAAAGTTCTAAGGCAACAAACATACAGTCGAAGCCATGACAAGTCTAGCTCATTACCGACCACCATACAATATTATTGAGTCTATCTGGGATAAAAAATAAGTCCAATTTGTGCCTCAGAACAAAAACAATAGTAGATTTTGATAGTGCTAAGGAAAGTCTTGAATCAAAAAATCTTAATGAACTGCTTAGCTTCACTGATGCTGACCTACTATCACGTACATTGATAAAAATACTTTCTGAAGCTCTTGTAGCACACACAAAAACATTGTTTTTTTCTAGATCGAAATGCATGATTAAACCATGGATGACTGAAGGTATTCTACGCTGTATCCGAAATAGAAATCACATGCAAATATCTCTAAAACGTGACCCTAAAAATGTAATTCTGAAAATAACTTATCGTAGGTATAGGAACTACTGTAATAATTTAATTAAAAAAACTAAGCGCAAGTTCGATCGTGACAAATTGATTAAATCTGTTAAAAATACTAAAGACCTTTGGAAAAACATTAATGATATAACCCAGTTTAAATGTAAAAAAACTACTGATACTAACCTACTAAATATTGGATCAACCCCAATTAGGTCTGTGAACATTGTAAACAATTTCTTTGTCAAAATAGGCAGTGCTTTGGCCGAAGCTATACTTTCTAAAAACCATACCTCAAATATAATCTCAAATTCAGGACATATCTCATCATTCGTATTACTGGATACCGATGTTCAAGAAGTAGAATATGTGCTCTCTAGTTTAAAAACAGATAGTGCGCCTGGTTGGGATAACATACCCATGACACATAACAAACTCGCAAAACCGATTCTTGTTCCTATAATTACCCACTTGGCAAATTTATGCTTTACAAGCGGAATATTCCCTAGATCTCTCAAACAATCTATAGTTACACCTGTGCATAAGGGTGGGGATGATGACGAGGTTAACAACTACCGCCCCATATCGGTTTTACCATCAATTTCAAAAATAATAGAAAAACTTTTTAATATCAGGCTAATCAACTACTTAAACAAATACAATATTCTAGCAAATAAGCAATATGGTTTCAGAAAAGGATTATCTACGGAAGATGCTGTTCTGGCTTTAAGTTCCCATATACACACACCGGCACAATTAGCGGAACAGAAAAAAAAGGGAGTATTTACGCATTTTTGCGTGTTACTGGCCGGCTAAACAAGCTTTTTTTAAATTTGGGATTTAATTTAAAAATGGAATACTAAGCGACTGCCCTTTTTTTCATTCTTTTGTTTTAATTTTCATTGATTCATTTTTTCCACCGCTTGTCCGTTTTTAGAAGGTTCGTGAATTCCATTTGAAAAGCTTTGAATTGCAGTTTTTGAGGCTTTTGAGTTTTTTCGCATATTGATAATTTACGAGCATCTAATTATGCCTGATTTAACGCCATCAGAAATCATTAGGGCAGATCAAATGAGGAGAAATGGTCAAACCTACAGATCGATTGCCAGAAGCCTTCGTCGATCGTTATCAACGATTTATCGTAGCATCCAACGATACAGATTGACGAATGCTCTAGTGAGAAGGAGAGGACAAGGCCGGAAAAGGTGTACTTCAAGGAGGGATGACCGTTTTCTCCAACTTCAAGTCCGACGGAACACGAGACTAACGGCGGTGCAGGCTCGAAATTTACTGGAAGAGGTACGAGCAGTAAGGATGAGTGAGCGGACAGTTCGTAGAAGATTCGAAGAAGTGGGTATAGGCTCGTATGTGCCCGCCAAAGCCCCAAAACTTGAGAGACATCATCGCACAAACCGTCTACACTTTGGTCGTGAACATCGTGATTGGGACTTCGACGACTGGGGACAGGTTCTTTTTACTGATGAATGCAGAGTTATGTTAAATCAAATTGATGGAAGGCAGCGAGTATGGAGACGCAAAGGAGAACGGTATATCCAGTCTAATTTTGAAAATACAGTTGCATATGGCGGCGGTTCAATTATGGTCTGGGGAGGAATATGTTTAGGAGCTCGTACGGAGTTAGTAGTGGTCGATGGCGGGAATCTGAATGCTGATCGGTATATCAGGGAGATTTTAGAAGAACATGTTGTGCCATTTGCCCCCTTTATTGGTAACAACTTCATTCTAATGCAGGATAATGCTCGGGCTCACAGTGCTCGCACAGTACAGACATACCTAAACCATGTTGGTATAACGGTGATGGAGTGGCCAGCACGGTCCCCCGATATGAACCCTATAGAACACGTCTGGGACTTGCTAAAGAGGAGTGTAAAGTCAAGAATGCCCCCTCCCAATAATCTCAACGAGTTGCGAAACGCATTACTTGAAGAATGGCAGAGGTTGCCCCAAGAAACCATTGATAACATCATCCGCAGCATGCCCAGACGGATGGAAACCCTCATCAGAGCACGAGGAGGAAACACTCGATATTGAACAGTCATTGAAATTGTTGTTAAACTTTGGAAAATCTTGAATTTTCTGCTGTTTCTCTATAATTAAAAATCGAAGAAAAATGCATTTTGTTTAATTTAATTTTTATTTTTATAAAATTTTAAGTATGGTGTTACAAATGAATGTCAAAACATGTTAATTTAATTGTTGTTTAATTTTAAATAATATATTGTTTAAAAATTACATTCATTGTTCTAAATTCCCTCTTTTTTCTCCTTTTTTTTCTGTTCCGCTAATTGTGCCGGTGTGTGTAGTTAACATTGTAGACAGTGGAAAAAAATGCTTAACAGTATTCCTAGACCTAAAAAAAGCTTTTGATACCGTATCAATCCCTACCCTTGTGCACAAACTTGAACAAATCGGTATTCGAGAAATCCAGCTTGACCTTTTCCGCAATTACCTACAGGATCGCTCGCAGCGTGTAAAGTTGGGCCAGCATGTAAGTGAAGAGCTAGAGGTTACTTGCGGAGTACCCCAAGGAAGCATTCTTGGCCCAACCCTGTTTCTGCTATATATCAATGACCTCTGCAACATGGAGATTGAAAATGGGCAGATCTTCTCTTACGCCGATGATACGGCTGTAGTCTTCTCCGGCGATACCTGGGAAACTGCAAGAGCCTACGCAGAATTAGGCCTGGCTAGAATTGCTAAGTGGCTTAACTTAAACCTGCTTACTCTTAACACCCAGAAAACTAATTATATATGTTTTTCTATTTACAACTCTTCTCAACCTGAAACCAGTTTTGGTATAAAAATCCATTCGTGCTCTGGATATCAATTATCATGCTGCAACTGTCCTGCTATTGCCAAAGTATACTACACAAGATACCTGGGTATCCTTGTAGACCAGAGACTGTCTTGGCATGAACATACAAATCTAATTGCTAATAGAATTAGAAAGCTTATTTGGATTTTAAAAAAATTAAGATATGTTGCTACAAAAGACCTAATTAACCAAATATATGTTGCTTTAGCCCAATCCATAATAAATTATTGTATACCAATATGGGGAGGGACATCGAAAAACAGGTTTTTGGAACTGGAACGAGCTCAAAGAGCTTTACTGAAAGTTATGCATTTCAAGAAGTATAGATTTCCTACAGTCCAATTGTATAAAATGTGTGATGTTCTCTCAGTTAGGAAACTATACATTCTAAGTGTTGTATTGAAAGTACATAAATCCTTGGTTTTTGATCCTGGTATTTTAAATAGAAGACGAAATGATATTGTTGCACAATCAAACCGCACCAGAACTACATTTGCCAGTCGTCAATATAATAAACAATCAGCTTTTTTATATAATAAACCAAATAAGAGATTTAAATTCTACCCTCTGCTACTTTTTGAGGTCAAAGAAAAGTTGGAAAACTGGCTAAAATCTTTGAATTACGATGATACAGAACACTTAATGGAGATTGTTTGCTAACGTGCATTTTAAAGTAAACATATTACGCACATACTAACATCTACACAAACATACACACATACATACACCCTAACATACACCCCATATATACTATACTACACGTTTACACATCCCCCACACAAATAAATTCTAGCACACATACCCTCAATCCACACTCAAACATTTCTTTCTAATTAGTTTAAAATTATAATTTAGTTATTGGTACTTACCTAAAACTGTTAGTAACTTAGTCTATGTTTAATCTGATTCTGGAATGAGCGGTGTCTCCTAACACAAGTTATTTATAAACTTAAAAGGAGCACTTCAACACAATGTACCCAAGATTAAGTTCAGATGAAGAATAAATATTTTTTGATTTTTTTTTTATTTTTTTTGAGCTCTATGCTCTAGTCCATACCATTCATGACTGGTGTAAACGCCTTCTTTATACACACACCGGCACAATTAGCGGAACAGAAAAAAAAGGGAGTATTTACGCATTTTTGCGTGTTACTGGCCGGCTAAACAAGCTTTTTTTAAATTTGGGTTTTAATTTAAAAATGGAATACTAAGCGACTGCCCTTTTTTTCATTCTTTTGTTTTAATTTTCATTGATTCATTTTTTCCACCGCTTGTCCGTTTTTAGAAGGTTCGTGAATTCCATTTGAAAAGCTTTGAATTGCAGTTTTTGAGGCTTTTGAGTTTTTTCGCATATTGATAATTTACGAGCATCTAATTATGCCTGATTTAACGCCATCAGAAATCATTAGGGCAGATCAAATGAGGAGAAATGGTCAAACCTACAGATCGATTGCCAGAAGCCTTCGTCGATCGTTATCAACGATTTATCGTAGCATCCAACGATACAGATTGACGAATGCTCTAGTGAGAAGGACAGGACAAGGCCGGAACAGGTGTACTTCAAGGAGGGATGACCGTTTTCTCCAACTTCAAGTCCGACGGAACACGAGACTAACGGCGGTGCAGGCTCGAAATTTACTGGAAGAGGTACGAGCAGTAAGGATGAGTGAGCGGACAGTTCGTAGAAGATTTGAAGAAGTGGGTATAGGCTCGTATGTGCCCGCCAAAGCCCCAAAACTTGAGAGACATCATCGCACAAACCGTCTACACTTTGGTCGTGAACATCGTGATTGGGACTTCGACGACTGGGGACAGGTTCTTTTTACTGATGAATGCAGAGTTATGTTAAATCAAATTGATGGAAGGCAGCGAGTATGGAGACGCAAAGGAGAACGGTATATCCAGTCTAATTTTGAAAATACAGTTGCATATGGCGGCGGTTCAATTATGGTCTGGGGAGGAATATGTTTAGGAGCTCGTACGGAGTTAGTAGTGGTCGATGGCGGGAATCTGAATGCTGATCGGTATATCAGGGAGATTTTAGAAGAACATGTTGTGCCATTTGCCCCCTTTATTGGTAACAACTTCATTCTAATGCAGGATAATGCTCGGGCTCACAGTGCTCGCACAGTACAGACATACCTAAACCATGTTGGTATAACGGTGATGGAGTGGCCAGCACGGTCCCCCGATATGAACCCTATAGAACACGTCTGGGACTTGCTAAAGAGGAGTGTAAAGTCAAGAATGCCCCCTCCCAATAATCTCAACGAGTTGCGAAACGCATTACTTGAAGAATGGCAGAGGTTGCCCCAAGAAACCATTGATAACATCATCCGCAGCATGCCCAGACGGATGGAAACCCTCATCAGAGCACGAGGAGGAAACACTCGATATTGAACAGTCATTGAAATTGTTGTTAAACTTTGGAAAATCTTGAATTTTCTGCTGTTTCTCTATAATTAAAAATCGAAGAAAAATGCATTTTGTTTAATTTAATTTTTATTTTTATAAAATTTTAAGTATGGTGTTACAAATGAATGTCAAAACATGTTAATTTAATTGTTGTTTCATTTTAAATAATATATTGTTTAAAAATTACATTCATTGTTCTAAATTCCCTCTTTTTTCTCCTTTTTTTTTCTGTTCCGCTAATTGTGCCGGTGTGTGTATGTCGCGAGGATATTGTCAAAGCCGTGATATTTTACATAGTCTCATTAGTGATTGTCCGGTTTTTTTATATTTTTCACGATACGGACTTGGTTCAGTGATTTTAATTTCACCGGCCATATACAATTATACAATAATATGAGACAATATGAAGCGCTCGTAGCCCTGCGGTGTCAGTGTGTTCGTAACGATCACACTGGTTAAGTAAAGTTGGGTGCGGTCAGTAAGTGAATGGGTGACCGCCTAGTGGCATTTATATGACGAGCGCTTCCGTGTTTCGGAAGGCACGTTAAATTGTTGGTCCCGGTTTTCGTTGTGTTTACGCACAATGGAAGTCGTTAAGCCATGTCAGATACCCTTGGGTGACTTGAAAAATTCTGACTGTTAAGTGGCCACTAGCTTAACACCATCTCCCAATCCGCGGTGGGCTCGCGTGGGAGATTAAAGCCCATACTTCCTCGTGTGCGAGGAAAGACCCTTAGCTCAGCGCATATGATGATGATGATGATGAGACAATTTCGTTTTTTTTTCGTTCGTGAAATTATTATACATTATAAATTACCCCTAAAACATGTCGCCACACACCGTTTCTAATTGTTTCTACTACAATACAATACGGCAAGTGAAATATTTAATTAAGTGTCATAATTTTACTACTAGTAACTCACCATATTGGCGCAGCCGTTGGTCCTATGATGAATATTTCGTTACTTTGACCGCAGGAAAATATCTGTAACAATAACAGAGATAATATTATTATATGAGAAATGAAAACAATAATAATATTTTTATTGCTTTCTAATTAAATTTTAATATAAAAATTAATATTTTTAATTCGTGCGCTGCTATAAGCCATCCATGTTTTTGTTGACTATAAAAAATATCGGGCTATTCCACTAGTCCCTACCAGCTGTCCCTCCTGGTAGGGACAAGTCGGGTGTAATACTTGGTTTGTAAACAAACAAAATATTTTTAGCAAATGCTTGTAGCTGATATTTGCATGTTTTAAAAATAAATACTAATTTTATGCTTGTCCAGTCCGACAATGTGTGAATCGCCCTTAGACTATTTCCATCTTATGAAAGGTTAGACGCGTAATAAGAGCTACTACAGATGAAGAAGCCCTATTAGTTCATATGAATTCGACCACAAATTTCACTCTTGTGGTTGCAGAGAAATTCGTACAAATTTAAAGCACATCTTTTCTCTGCCATTATTTTTAATGTGTTGTAAAACCACAGTGTAAGAATCCCTATGAAGTTTGACGAAAAGCCGACATACGGTGACATCGTATGGGATGCGCAAGCGCACGAGGACACTGTATAGTGAGGATGAGTATGATTGCTACTTTTAAATCATTTTTAATTAATGAAATTACACAGGCAATAACTATTAATTATGAGGAAAAATAAAATTTGAAGGGTCCACTGCAATAATGATGAATGTCCACAAATATTTAAATCTAAGTGAGTGATTTTATTTGGTCACTTGACATACGTAGTTAGTAATATTGTTTACGAACTCAGCAATATTGCTTGGAGTCCAGGGGGTCTAAAAAGGCCGTTTCGGGTGAATCATAATAGGATCCTATTTCGATTCATATTCGAAATTTTCACCAAATACGAATCTGATAATGAATTGAATTGTCAGTGAATCACTAAAATGGGGGACCATTTTACGAAATTTAGAGGAATTGCCTAAGATTTGCTGGGAATTCATAAAAGGAGGAATTGCTCAAAGTGGCCATTTTAGACCCACAGAGCAGGGGCGTAGCTACCGCCGTACCAGCCGTATAAATTATACGGCCCCAAAAAATTTTTTATACGGAGCCCCGCCTAGGCACGCTACGAAACTGGTCCAGATATAAATATGTTTATAATTATTGGTTACACGGCTAGAATGCTCAGCGTCCCAGGCGTTCACGGAAATACGAGTAATAACAAAATTACCGTTTACAAACTTAAAACCCAATTATCTTAAAACTCAAAACAAAGGCCATTCATCATTATTGCAATGGACCCTTCATTTGCTACTGGAATTGTTAATTGTGAAATATGAAAAGTGGAATAAAGAATTTCATTTCCATGATTTCCCATTACATAATTAAGTAGCAGGCTAGGTGAAGGAGTCCTAAATATAAGGCGCGATATTTTTTGTTGCTTACAAGGATACCACTATAGGAAACAGTGTCACAGTGGTTTTCGGTGTACAACTCTTCCATTTTATGGAAATTTATTTACTTTGCTCGTGTCTTCAACTCAACTTCAACATTTAAAAACAAATGTACAGTTGCTTACATCGAACACTTTTTGATTGGCAAAAGCACACATGCTGTCTACGTCTACACAGACTGTGGTTGATTTCTTAATGATTTTATGAAATAGTAGATTGTTATACAAGGGTCGGAAGAAATCAATTCCTATACGAGGTATTTAGACGCCCGAGCGCAGCGAGGGCGGATGTAGTCCGAGTAGGAATTGATAACTTCCACCCGCGTTAAACACTCTACTTTTCATTTCTAATTCAAGGAAAGTAAACAAAAAAAATTACAATTTTACAAAAATTCAATCATGCAAAAACGCAATAATACCTACAAAAAAAATTTTCAACAATGCTACTAAAGAGGTTGGAAGAAAGAGAAACTTTTTCTTATAAACGTCTTTGAGTACTACATCATAGAGTACCTAACATAAATAACATTACAAAAATAATATACAAATCCTTCCTCTTTTTAATAATATGTACTTTTAGCCGAGTAATAGTGTTCTGTGCTTATTAGTGTCGATGAAAAACAAGATTTTGAATTTCGGAACAGCTTACCAAATTATTACTCTATTTTTAATTTTAAATATGGAACGCGTACCGCCCCGCGCCCGGGCTATTTTCTGTTGTTTATACCTACACGTAAAGGCAGCACCTTTTTTTCTTATTCTAATTGATGTAAAAAGTTTCGTATCCCTACTAAGTACCCAAAGAGGTTGGAAGAAAGTCATTCTCTTTCATAGAGAAACTTTTTCTTTAAACATCTTTGCCAAACGTAGTACTATTTTTATTAATTCATTATCGCCCTAAGGCCGGAAGCAATTACTATGAGTCTTTCCCGACCGATTGCGGGAATCACAGCGCAGAATCTCTCTGTGGTGGGAATCGCTTTCGACCCGGTACTCAGATCAAACATACACTACTTTCCGAGTATGAGATATGAAAATTTAATATTCTTTGGTAGCTTGTATAGGATTGCGGATACAAAACACAAAAATTCGCCTAAAATGTCGTACGCTACAGTTACTCACAGTCACACATCCACCTTAGGTGCATGGACCATACTCAATTATTTTATCATTACCGTAATGTTGACAAATTGTTAGTAACCTCTTTTGCGTTCATATTTTGCTCAACATGTTGTATAAGTATTGTTTCTATGTTGAAAACATTACTCAATAATTATGTGCATTCACTTCGATCACGCATTATAATAAAATCACTATCATTATCGTTAATTAGCTTTCTTGTTAAGATCAGATGTTCAGACATGATAAGGCGAGCATTTTGTAACGACCATTGTCTAATTATAACGTTTCATTGTCGACCTACGCCTTATCATAACTTACCTGCCTGTTTTTTTTAATTCCTCTAAAAAAAACAGTTAAGTTCGAGTCGGATTCGTATTTTGACCAAGTATTCCGTCCGTACTTAAGACTTTGAAAATCCGAAAGCGTCAAATGACCATATAGTTACTATTTAACGTTTAATGTGACGTTTACAATGGAATTAGAATTTTTTTGCCAAAAACGGCGCCGTCCGTCCTCGTATAGAGATAAGAGATCAACAGTTATTAATTTTTCGTTTTATGATAGTCTATTTATCTATTTGTACTTCTATACCAATATTATAAATAGAAAAGATAGTATAGGTAGGTTTGTAATGAATAAACTCAAAAACTACTGGATCTAATTTAAAAATTCTTTCACCTAGTAAGCTACACTATCGGGGAGTAACTGCTATATTTTATTTCCATATTCCATATTATGCCTAACCCCTTGTGGATAAAAGTCGTGAGATTTTATTTTTATTTATTTATTTCGACGGGAAGGGACTTAAGCGAGTAAAATCGCACAGAACAGCTAATGAGATTATAACATCACGATTTTGACAATATTCCGTGACAATATACAAGTAACTTGTATAAAAGTCCAGACGAGAAGCAAACACGTAGAGACGCTCGTGATATTGCGAACCGGCATGCACGTGAAGCTTGACACATTGGACTTTGTAACGATCTTATTGCAATAGCAAAAAATGTAAGAATAGATTACCATTTACTTTACCATAAGATAAATTGAAAATGTAAACTGAAATGGTTTGTTCCTCGTTGGTCCCAATCTTTCGTCCCACATTCCAAAAAAATCTTGTTTCGTCTCACATTGATGTTGGATCTTAAAAAAAACAAAATATTCTAACTGTAATTACCGTCTGAATAAAAAAATACATTAGAGAATGTGACATTTTGCGCTGTGGCGTTTTGAGAATGTGACATTTTGCTAAATTCCAATGTGTCATTTTGCGAATGTGGCATTGTGCGCCTTATCCCCTTAGAGGTCAGACATAGAGGTCACACAGACAGCACTACAAGTGTAAAGCCTGTCAAACTTCAACCAACTATGCAGAGTAGTGGGAGGGCCCGTTCCTCTTCAATACCTTATTACGTTTTTAATTACACCTCTCTATTTCCGCTAACATAACGCAACGTAATTTAATTTAAAGTTACAAAACAATTTCTTCGAGATTATGGATCTTTCCAAAAATACAATTGTGGGAATTGCTCTCTACACGTGGGACAACAAAGCTTGTTTAGAATATTATGTTGTTTGTCTTCGTGTTAAGAATACTGAATGAGCTTAATTTCAAAACGATCTATTCTCACACAATTTTTTTGTTGCTAGATTATGTATATGTGTATACCGTCTACCTACCCCACTCGCTAAAATTTATATATTTTATTAATGCTATAAGAGCAGTGATAGCCTTACGGTTAAAGAGCCTGCTTAACAATTGAAAATCAGTAAGGCTCGGGTTCGAATCCTGGCATGTACCAATGAGTTTTTCAAAAACTTCATACATATTTATCACTAGCTCGACGGTGAAGGAAAACATAGTGAGGAAACCCGCAGGTCTCAGAATTACTCCTGAGACGTGTAAAAAGACCCGATCCGGCGATGGGTTCACCACGTTTAGGGGTCCGGAGTCCAAACAATATCTGGTATGGAAAACCTCTGCCTACCCCCTCGGGAATATAAGGCGTGTGATTACTAATTTGTATTTATATATTTATTTATTTAGTAATGCTAATCTGAACGATAATCTGCTATTATTATGTTGTTATTTAATTATAATTAGTTATATTTTATCCTACCTAGGAAAAAAATGTAATTCTAAAATATTTTACACTTAAAGATTTAAAAATGCGTCATTTCAAGGAATTAATTTTTTGAGTCCTCTATAAAATCGCAAAATCTGTGAATTTAATTTTAATTGTCATATTTCATTTCCAATAGCAAGTGTGATTGTTCATCGTACTTAAAAATCATTGCCTGCGAAATTTCAAATGTGAAATAATATGAAAAAGAAGTAATTTCATCGTATTCAGCAAACCTTCATGGACGAGAATAGAATAGACTATATTGACGTTTCTAAGTGTACATATTTTTTCTTCTACAGAAATAAAATGTTTCAGTTCGAATGAAAATTATTTTTGTGTAGCTTAGAGCTATCCTATGACGTTTCATTGCTATACTTTCCTTCTTACAGCGGTATTTTGGAAGAGAAGATGTTAAGTATTGATGTGCCTTAGATAGAGTGCATTCAAGATTCATCTCACTTCAACATTACCAAAGATATTCACACTAATGATTTCGCAATGATACTAAACACGAATTATTCGTTGATTTATTTTGTCATCAGCGTATAAAGTATCCATTACGGTCAGATCATAACTCAATTTACATCAAATGTATAAACAGGTGTTAGAATACTAATTTATGTGAGCATCTCACGAATTGTGATTTCTTATTTATTTGTACTACGAGGTTTACTTAGAAAGTTTAGGTTTACTTATAAAATGTATTTATTGCCAAAAAAACACAATACTGAACAGACATTTGTTATTCTTTAGCGAAGGGATAATCAGGGGATAATCAGCTTATCCTACCCACCTATACACCTGATTCAGTAGAGTTAATTTTTATTACTTCCTTTTGCTCTATAAGATGTTATCTTATCTTAATTTATCAAAAACAAGATCTTATTCTTTCGATTTGATAAGTCCTAGTGACATCGCGATTTTTTAAATATTCATTTATATAATGTACCTAATCAAAATTTAAAAAATCAACATTTGAATGCGTTTTTTAAGTGGAATTATTTTAGGCAAATGTTTAAAATCTCTTCGACACGCAATTGGGTATTTTGGTGTTCTAACAATTTATGTAAGTATTTGTTATAGTGTCAAATGCCTCTTGTACGCCGACGACCAAGTCATCCTTGCATCGTCGGCGTCCGAGTTGCAAAAGATGGTGGATATAATGAATGCAGCTTTTGAAAAGAAGGGCATGAAAGTGAATGTTGCAAAAACTAAAGTGATGATTTTTGAAAGAGAAGAGTGTATGACAGAGTGTGATATAAAGATTGATGGTGAGAAAGTTGAGCAAGTGAAAGAGTTCGTGTATTTGGGTAGCGTGTTTACAAGGGATGGCAAGTATGAGAAAGATATTGAAAGAAGAGTATTGAAAGGAAATGCAGTGAATGGGGCCCTGAATAGCCTTGTGAGTAGCCAGGTCATGTCTAACAAGGCAAGGATGGCTATGCATAACGCTGTTCTGGTCCCGACGCTGATGTATGCGAGTGAATGTTGGGTGTGGCAGAAGAAGCATGAAAGCAAGGTGAACGCAGTGGAAATGAGGTCTTTGAGGAAAATGTGTGGAGTAAAATTGTGTGATAGAGTGAGGAATGCGGATATACGAGAGAAGTGTGGTTTGAAAGAAGATGTAGTGACAAGAATAGAAAAGGGTATGTTAAGCTGGTTTGGTCATTTAGAACGTATGGATGAAAGAAGAGTAACGAAAGAGATTTATGGTGCAAATGTTGAAGGATACAAGGCAAGAGGACGCCCCAGAAGGACGTTCACGGATCAAATTAGTGACGTCCTTCAAAAATCTGGTGTCAAGAGTGCAAAGAATAAAAGAGCGTGCATGAAAAGGCTTATGGATGTGAAGGAAGCGAGGGAAGTGTGCAAAGATCGGGCAAAGTGGCGATCCATCGTCTCTGCCTACCCCTATGGGAAGAAGGCGTGAGCTGTATGTATGTATGTATGTTGTTATAGTGAAATTTTTTGTTGTATTTGTGCTTATTTATAGATACCTATCAGTTAGTATGAAATTTTACTAAAACTAGTTTTGTAAGAACTACCTCTACGATCGAATTGTCCGTAGTAATTAGCGGAAAGAATTTGTGGCTGGTTATGCTTTCGATGCCGACCTTACTGGGAGTGCTCAACTAATTATAACGTCAGTTAAATAAGTTAACTGTCTCGTAACTTTCATTGACATTTAAACTTTGCCGTGTGTAATGTTATTTATGATCACATTGTTATTTTGTTATGTAATAAAAAGGCCAAGTACGGTTTGCATAATGTAAAACAGCAGCGCTTGCAACTTTTTTGGCCTCTGCTGATTTTAGTCGCCATCCTCTTTCTTTGAGCACAGTGTGATGTTCAAAAATATTAGCCTCCTTCTGAGTCAGGTAAAAAGATACACACCTGCTTATATAATACACTGATTTAATGCTGGAAATACCAACCGTTGTTACAGAATATCATAGCTAAATAAGCAGAAAAATGACCTACTCACTGTCCGATTTTAAAAACGACCATCCGCCATGCCAAGCATTGATCTGATCATAACATAACCGAATTGGGAAATGCGGCTAGACATGCACGACGCGGATGGAAGTAGTTTTTTAAAAGTTACAAGTGGCAACATTTTATTTGATTGAGTTGATTACGATTACATCGGCTCGGACTCAGTTCGATCTAGCATAAATCATCCTTAAGTAAGTCACAAGATTTAAGATAATTTAGGTGGCCCTGCGATATGCGGTGTGTTTTTAGGGTTCCGTACCCAAAGGGTGAAAACGGGACCCTATTACTAAGACTTCGCTGTCTGTCCGTCCGTCTGGCTGTCACCAGGCTGTATCTCAAGAACCGCGATAGACAGTTGAAATTTTTACAAATTACGAGTATGTATTTCTGTTGCCGCTCTAACAACAAATACTAAAAATAAAATAAATATTTAAGGGGGGCTTCCATACAACAAACGAGGTTTTTTGCCGTTTTTATAGATAATGGTACGGAACCGACTCGCACTTTGCCGGTTTTTTAGTATGTATGATCAAGCAATACAGCAAGAATTGGTAGCGGGTTCCTTAATGTTTCAGGTCCCGTTTTCGATTTTCAATTGGATACCCTATTACCATCTCCCAATCTATGGGCTCGCATAGGAGATTACGGCCCATAATTTCTCTTCGGGAAATTTTAAAGATATACAACTCAGTACTCAAATTGTGTGTGATACCACATTATTAATTGATGTACCACACCTACAACAAAGAACTGTTAGAGGTTACTGGTCTGGTTGATGATGCCATTTGAAAGATTTTGTGGTCATATACCCAATACATGTCCGGAACAAATCAGCCATGCGTTAAGAATCCGTATATAAATAACAGTTCCACGTTTCCGTTTGTATGATCGCGTAACTTCATACATAATGTACGAGCTATTACTCACGGGCTCTTTGAAAAAAAGTTAAAAAGTTTCCTATTCATGCGAAGTTTATTACGACTATTTAAAAGCCAATAAATCAAACTATTTAGCAATTTCTATTGTCATTGTGTGACATAGACAAGTTAAACGTTAGACGCCGCATAAATGAAGGCAGCCCCGCTCACACAGCTTAGGTTCTACAGACACAAAATGTATACGTAACGTATAGCATGTAGTGGTCAGTCTGATTTCACTCTTTTGATGTTTGCCTTTGAAATTGCCAATCACAGACGGTGTTTTGTGGACAAAGACTACAAGCTATTACTAACAGACTACTATTGAACTTAGGACTCGTATTTTTGACCCAATCACATAGGGTCAGTTAGTCCCAAACAAGACATCGATAATAAAACATCAGAATTCTGAAATGTTGGAGTCTGAAAAATTAGATTATTTTTTGTGGGACAAAATTTACACACGTTTATTCGGTCCCAAACTAGGCAGTCTGTACTATGGGTACTAAACAACTGATAAACATACTTAAACACCCAGACACGAAGCCAACAGATATGTTCATGCACACAAATGTTGGCCCCGAGCGGGGATGGAACCCGCAACCTCCGACTCAGAAGGCAGGGTCACTACCAACTGAACCACCAGGCCCGTCATTTTAAAACAAGGTAGGAGAAATCCTGAGAAGTTATTACAAATCCTTTAACGTTTGGTAACCCTATTGCGTGCGTTAATGTCTGATTGCACGATAAACAAGCAGATGTATAGTGCCAGTGTGTGATAAATTAAAAGCTAAAGTAGTTTTTGTGATTGCCATTAATCCCGGTAAAATGATGCGGTGTGAAAATATTTTATTACGCTTATTGTGTTTATGACATTTCGTGCTTTTTAATCGCAAATTAACCGATGAGTTTCGCGAAGCTATCTACAATCTTGGCAGCTGCACAATATATGTATAATAGGAGTGGTGTATTTAAGATACCATTGTTTTTTTTATTTACTGATACTTAAACACAAGATCAATAGGTTTACCATATTCCATTGAGTGGAATGGACCCTCAATAGATATAATAAAAATCAATTGCTGTGCGTAGTCTCGAAAATGGTTTGACCGAATCTGTTGAATATTTTTGTGTGTTTTTAATTCTCTGTATTGGTTAGGTTTAGAATTTGTAACCGGTGGTAACGTCCGCGGATCGTCTAGTCTAAAGGTATGAATGCTGTTTTTATTTTCTTTTAACTCTTTTTTGGATGTCACAGTATTTTTGCGCATACATTACAAAAAAATCCCGTCTTGGATTGCGATCGCTTTGCCGCCTTCCCGTCTCTGTGATACTCTGGTTGTCTTTATACGTAAGATTTGACTCTAGTTGGAGAGCATCTGTAATCCACTTTAGTTCTTTTTAGCAAACGGTCTAATTTCAACTGTTAGCGAGCGTGCACACGAATTGCCAACTTTTTCATTACTGAAAGTCACGAGCATATAAAGTTTTGACCAAATCTGGGCCACGTCCCGTACATGCAGGCTTACTATAGTCGCTACTTTATCATTATACCGTCCTCTTGAAGCCAGAAAACGACTTTAATGACGTTGTGTGTGTGTCGTGCCCATACATTTAATATTCTTAGAAAATACACTATCGTAGAATTTTATTGTGTGTCGTAAGGATAGTGTATCTTTCTCCTTCTAACCCTAGTAAATGTATCTATCTATATATATACTGATATTGATGTAAATACCAATCAGTCAGTCAGTTTATCATTATATATATAAATATACATACATTTAATATTCTTAGAAAATATACTATCGTAGAATTGTGTGTCGTAAGGATAGTGTGTCTTTTTCCTTCTAACCCTAGTAAATGTATCTATATATATATATATATATATATATATATATATATATATATATATATATATGCACTTAATGCTTAATTTTAAAAATATATTTTATCAGTTATACATAGGTAAGTTAGTGTAGCGAGAATCTGTTATTAGCTTTTAAGAAGTTATTTAAGTTTGTTAGATTTTGTAACGTGTAGCTGATGATTCTCCTATCAAAAATAAATAAATAAATAAATATAAAATGATAAACTGACTGACTGATTGGTAATATATCAATATCAGTGAAATATCAGCCTAAACCGCTGGGTCTAATAAAAGACTTGAAATGTTGCACATAGATAGCTTAATTATACAGTGAAGGCATCCACTAAGAAAGGATTTTGCAAAATAAAATCCCTAAGGGAGTGAAATAAACATGCGCGAGCGAAGCCGCGGGTAAAAGCTAGTGAAACATGTTATGTGTCACACTCACGATACACCACGCCACGGTACAAGAACTCTTTATATACAATACAATGCAAGAACTCTTTATTGTACACCAAAAACAACACAATATGGATACCAACATTAACTGAAGTACAATACAATAAAGTACGGTAGTTTATTTCTGACTTAATTTCGGTCTGTTCAACGCGTTAGGCAGATTATGACAACTGTGTAAGAATCGCGTGTCGTGGTTTATTTTCACTATTAAATTACGCACGGTAACCGTAACTATCCATTTATGCTACACACGGCCACTATCATTGGATAATTGTGGTTTAATTATGTCGTTTTGGCTTGTATTTGATGATACACATTATCCACATTCATAATATGAAACTTTGTCTTCGTCGTGGTCTTTAAAACGTTACACTCAGAGGTACCTATGCTTGCTATAATGTACTCTACCATAAAATCCCAAAATGGAAACAGTACTTAATCAGTGTAAGTCCTAACAAAAAACAGTGTGAAGTAGTCGTAAATTTTAAGTATAATTTCCATAATATGGGTACCTGATTGGCAAAATAAAAAAATATAAAACTATATATCAGCTGAAACAGCGCTACTAACTCTCTTATTCTGGATTCTATTGAAGGCAGTGATTGACCATGGTTCACTAATCAGATCATTCACGAAAGTAACTGCCGTGAGCAGTGATAGCCTTTACGGTTAAAGAGCCGGCCGAAAATCAGTGAGACTCCGGTGGAATCCTGGCATGTACCAATGAGATTTTCAAAAACTTACGTACATATTTCTCACTAGCTCGACGGTGAAGGAAAACATGGTGAGGAAACCCGCTGGTCTCAGAATTAATTCTGAGACATGTGTCAATAGACCCGGTCCGGCGATGGGCTCACCACCTATCACGTTTAGGCGTCAGATATATCTCGTGAAATGTGGGTATATCCAGTAATGGAATACCTACGACCTCGGGATGAAAGGCGTGAGATTATTTATTTATTTTTTATTTAACTGCCCATAGTCATGAATCATGATAGTAACTGCCCACTTGTTAAAGGTTAAGTCAAGGCTGATTTGCCACGCGCGTTTTCAGCGGAGCTCGGAAGCGGGCGCCATATATTTTCATAGTGGCTTAATATTCCCGGGTGAGAAGTAAGGTAAGGAATCCAACCTTTACCTGTCCATAGTGGTGACGGCTAATGCTGAAAACCACTCATTTTCGAAAAAAAAATTACATTCACTGCTTATCCCACTCTTTTTTAAGTGGATTTAAAATTTAAATTATACTTATTTTGGTGCCTACATTAAATGAAAGACAGTGTAATGTTGTTAAATGTCTGGTGTTTTTGTCATTCCATGGTAGGTACACAACAATATTACATGTTTTATGAGTGACAATCGCCAACAAACTGTAATGCAGTTTGGCGATACTTAATTATAATGTTTATTGTTGTACATATTTATTACTAGCTCGACGGTGAAGGAAAACATCGATCGTGAGGAAATCCGCAGTAATTAATTCTGAGACATGTGTAAATAGACCCGGTCCAGCGATGGGCACACCACCTATCACGTTTAGGGGTCCAATATATCTCGTGAAATGTGGGTATATCCAGTAATGGAATACCTCTGCCTACCCCCTCGTGGATAAAAAAGACGTGAGATTATATATATAAATAAATAAATTCTCGACTCCGTATCCAAAGGGGCCTCCGCTGTCTGTCCGTCCGTCCGTCCGTCTGTCTGTCAGTGGTCTGTATCTCATGAACCATAATCGGTACACAGTTGCAATTTTCACAGAATATCAATTTTTATTGCCGCTATAACAATTCATAAAAAAAACCGGCCAAGTGCGAGTCGGACTCGCGCACCGAGGGTTCCGTACAACCTTGCAAATTTATGGTTTTCGTAATTTTTCCTTTATCTATGCTATAAGACGTTGCTTCGTACCAAATTTCAAGATTCTGAGTTCACGGGAAGCACCCTGTAGGTTTTGATTCCCTTGCAAGTGTCGAAAATTTGCGGCATAAACGGCTGTATCTTTTGATTGCGTTGGCTTAGAAGTTTGATTTTTTCACAGCTTCAAGGGACAGTAGACCTGAGTAATTGATATAAATTTCAGCTTCATACCTCCACGCGTTCCTGAGAAAAAGGGTCTTGACAGACGGACGGACGGACGGACAGACGGACAACAAAGTGATCCTATAAGGGTTCCGTTTTTTCCTTTTGAGGTACGGAACCCTAAAAAACTACGTCGATACGGAAGTTACGGAGCCCTACGTGTTTCCGATTTGCACTTTACCTGTTTTTTAATTTGAGCTCTCTTTCATTATACCATTTCTTTATATACCTCCGTAAAAATAGGCCGCAAAAAATCTGTGCCGTAGTTTTCATGTAACAAAAGGTTAAAATATCATTATATAGAAAACAATGTCACTGAATGTAAGGCTCGACTGTGCGACATAATGACAGAGTGAGATGCAACATGCAATGCTCACTTAGCGAGAACGGGTGATGAAATACAATGAGATAAGATTGAATCACCATGAGATGGGTCGATTATCATAATTGTTGTGTCAGTGAACTCACAGACAAGGTGTAACGTAGGGTTCCGTATCATTAAAAGGATTAAATTCAAAGTTAATAAGAGCAGTGATAGCCTTCCGGTTATAGAGCCTGCTTCACATGATGATAATCAGTGAAGCCCGGGTTCGAATCCTGGCATGTAATAATGACTTATTCAAAACTTAATCACTAGCTCAACGGTGAAAGAAAACATCGTGAGGAAACCCGCAGGTCCCGGAATTAATTCTGAGACATGTGTAAAAGAAGAAGGGCTCACCACCTATCACGTTTAGGGGTCCAAACATCTCGTGAAAAGTGGGTATATCCAGTAATGGAATACCTACGACCTCGGGGATGAAAGGCGTGAGATTATTTATTTATTTTTTATTTAACTGCCCATAGTCATGAATTATGATAGTAACTGCCCACTTGTTAAAGGTTAAGTCAAGGCTGAATACCTCTGCCTACCCCTTCGGGGATAAAAGCCGTGAGTTTTTTTATATTTAAAGTTGTGTGAGCTATAGCTATGAGCTTCTTCTCTGACTTCAAAAAGGTTCCCCCGCTTTAACCTGTAGTCCAGTTACTCTAGTATTGATGTAATGTCAAATGTAGAGCTCCTGGATTGTAATAAAATTCAATTTTACAGTTGCAACAGTCATCTATATCTATATAATAATATCTGTCTTCTATCTTCTTCTACACTAATCTACATCCTACACTCATATTATAAAGAGGAAAGATTTGTATTTTTATATGTTTGTAACGAATATACTCAAAAACTACTGGACCGATTTTGAAAATTCTCTCACCAATGGAAAGCTACAATATCCCTGAGTACAATCGAGCTTTGGGTTTAGAATCATGAAATTTGGCTGAAAGGTTCCTTAGATGAAGTAAGTGAGCACTGGTTAGGGATTTTTGGAAATTCCCACGGGAACGGGGAAAACAAATTCAACGCCACCAGCTAGTTTTACACATTAAATAATGCAGTGCGACATTGCTCTACAATCGCAACAGCCTAGACCATTTATTTGGAGCTATACGTAAGTTGTAAAATAGATTAAAAGTATCATCGCGTACAAATGTACTCGACCGATTCGGATATAACTTTTTCAAACAGTTTTTAACGCGGTAAGAATAATCAATTTCAATTCCTTATGAGTGGCTTGCGTGTTCGCGATAGAGCGAGAGAGCGAGCTTGAAATCGAGAGTATAGTGATTTACAACGATTGTTGTTACTGCCGCACTAGATCGTTTGATATCGGTATTTTATAGACCAACGCGAGTTACGTTATGTGAATTGATAGTAAAAGTATGTGCGATTTGTTAAATGTATCTGCGAGAGTTCCGAGGCAAGTGTAACAGAGCTCCGGTCTATTGAGCAGCACTGAGCAAGTAATCATTTAATCATCATCATCATCAACCCGCAACAGCCCACTGCTGAGCTAAGGGTTTTTCTTCACAAATGAGGATCTCCCACGCGAGCCGACCGCGGATTGGGAGATGGTGTTAAGGCCACCCAAGGGTATCTGACATGGCTTAACGACTTCCATTGTGCGTAAACACAACGAAAACCGGCACCAACAATTTAACGTGCCTTCCGAAACACGGAAGCGCTCGTAATATAACACCGCACCCAACTTTGCTTAACCAGTGTTATCGTTACAAACACACTGGCACCGCTGAAGCTGAAAATCAGCGCCTCAGCCCAGGCTGTGGCATTATGCTGAGATGTGGCCCTTTCGGCATAAAATTGTTTTATAATATCATGTGCTACTGTAATTTCTGTTATTTTGTCTACTTAGGCCAAATAAAAAAAGTTCCTTTCTTTCTTGCTTTCTTTATAAGTGACGGGCTCACCACTTCTCAGGTTTAAGGCATCAAGCAATTACTATGTACAATTGACTTCCAACAGATTTAAAAATTCTTGACGACGTTATTAGGTACATTTAAAAGTAGACTGATGTGCTTTTTGTTAGAAAAATGTTTGTACGATATTTAAATGACCTTGCTAATCGTTGAGTATTGTTGTGATTTTGTACTTATAATCTGACATAGCTTCATTGTTAACTTTTATTTGACATCGAGATTTATGCTGACACAATATAACGTATTTGATTTAGTTCCATAATATTATTAGATTTATTTTATTTTTAACATGTAATATTTCCAACACAATGTAAATTGTTTCGGATTAAATGAATTGAATTGAATTAAATGAATTGAATTTAGGGGTCGAAGCAGAATTTGACACTTGGTGAATAGTTGAAAGTAGTGGCATGGTTTTGGATTTTAAAGGTTGCTTAGTTTTGGTCCTACCAGTCCATACGCAGTGACAAAAGCATTTTTATAATATTAGTAGGCAAGTATCGAGATAGATAGTCCGGATAATACTGACGCATTTTATAGTTGTACTAATACTTCGACTAGACTTCCAATAGTTACGTATTAAAAATTGAAATGTTCATAAAATTGTAATGAATATTTGAATGTTTTAACGGTTATAAATGTGCTTTTTGTATTATGTAGGTACCTTAATTTCTCCAAAATTATCTCCTTATATGCTATAACCTATGTCAAAATATCCATGAGTTGCAAATAAATGATCCAAACTTGTTATTCGTTCGGTATTACGTGAGCAGGTTGATTGATGGTATTTTAGATGCTATGTAGTGGACATAGGTATTATTCATAGGTATGTATTCAGGCATGTTTTACTCAATTTATTATATAGGTAGGTAATTGTTTGCTGTAATATCACTACATAGTATAAGACAAAGTCGCTTTCTCTGTCCCTATATCCCTATGTCCTTATGTCCCATGTCTCTATGTATGCTTAAATTTTTAAAACTACGCAACGGATTTTGATGCGGTTTTTTTAATAAATAGAATGATTCAAGAGGAAGGTTTTAGTGTTAGCATTGCACCCGTGCGAAGCCGGGGTGGGTCGCTAGTGTTTAATAAAAAAAACGTTTACTTATTCGTTTAGCAGAAAGTCTCAGATGAGGAATTCCATACACATAAAATATCCACTTTTCAGCAGCGTACTATATTTTAAGACCCGTACGTCAACGGAACTCCAACTAGTGGGAACAGAGGTAAAGTGGCAGGTAGTGAGCCCATCGCCAGAAGGTGATGTTACACATACCTCAGAATTAATTCTGGGACCCGCGGTTTTCCTCGCGGTGTTTTCGACGTGGTCAGAACAACCTATCATAGTGATTGGCGTTTGTCTACCGGTGCATGGGATAATATTTGAAATAATGATAGTACATTTCATTGGTAGACACCTTAACTCTTACTTAATGCTTTAAATAAATGGCAACCAAATCAGGTGCCACATTTTACAGATATGAGAGACAATACTTTCGAAGCCGTTTATTTTAAACATAATCTAAGTACTGCCTCGGTGCGATGCATTGGATGAGGTCTTCTATTTATAGATTTAATTTAACTTTAGTAGTTTTTTGTTTTTTAAGTATAGTTGTTTATATATATATATATATATAATATAATATAATCTCACGCCTTGGTTGGTTGTTTAGTTATGAAGAAATTTGTAATAAATTTACTGATAGGTCTTATAATTTTTTAAGGTTTAACTATCTAAGTACTTGTATAGATTAATATATTTAGCACCTAAAGGGTAATAATTAGCCATCAAGTATTACATTGAATTTGATAAGTAAAAAAACTTACTATTTACTCCCGCAAAAAGAATAACAAAAAATTTAAATTTACAAAAAATCACACACCAATCAGCACTTTATTTGTTTTCTATTCGCACATAGAGTCAGTACTTTTAAAATAAAGACTTTTGGCACTAGTTTTTTTCTTTAACCGCGTTTAGTGAGTGCAAGCGCGAATGGACGACTGTCCGACAGATAGTTACATTGCAGATTCCCTTTCTTTAGCGGTGGAAGGAGAGAGCTTAAAGTTTTTTTTATTTGCAGTACAAGACTTGAAAAATATGTAAAGACATTGTGTAAAGGCGGTTTTCGTCAAAACTCAGACTCAAAGAATAATCAATGGAATTAATAATCGTAAAATACCTACGTAAGCATCTTCATTGAAAATAATAGCGAGAACAACAATTAAAAAATAATTAAAAAAAAATCTCACGCCTTTCATCCCCGAGGGGGTAGGCAGAGGTATTCCATTACTGGATATACCCACATTTTACGAGATACATTGGACCCCTAAACGTGATAGGTGGTGAGCCCATCGCCGGAACGGGTCTATTTACACTGTCTCAGAATTAATTCTGGGACCTGCAGGTTTCCTCACGATGTTTTCCTTCACCGTCGAGGTAGTGATAAATATGTACGTAAGTTTTTGAAAAACAATTGAAAGAACAACAATTGAAGCTGTTTAAAGTTGTAAATTGTAAATAGATAAGGTTCAACGATTTTTGTCCTTATCTACTTACTCTGTAACATGTGAAGATAGGACTTGAAAAAATTTAATACAACCACGCCTTATCCCTGATGGAGTTGGCAGAAGCATTCCATTTCTGGAAATACCCACATTCTACCATTGTATTTTTGGGACCCATATGGGACACTTTTAGTGTATTTTATTAGCGTATCGAGTTGGGATGAAGCCAGAAGGACTACATAGAGTCGATGACATACATACATACATACATATGCTCACGCCTTTTTCCCGAAGGGGTAGGCAGAGACAACAGCCCGCCACCTGCTACGATCCTGGCATACCTTACGTGCCTCATCCACATCCAACAGTCGGTTCCCCGTGACACCATGTTGTAAAATTATGTTTTAGGCAATAAAGATATATTTTTTTCTATTATTATTACTAGTTTCAAAAAAATATGTTTTTTCTACTGTATCAACTAATAAATAAACCAAATGACAAAAATTGAAATTGAAAGATTTGACCGATGGATAATTTAATTTCAGAAGTTATAGAAAAGTAATGATAATTAAAAATTTTACAAGTCTTTACTGATATGTATTATAATGATTAAGTTAACTTATTCATTGTTTGATCCATAAAAAATATAAAAAAATCCTTTGCAAAACCTACCTACTAATCTCTTATTGTAAAAACCCCCCAAAAATATTATTTCTTATAAAATCCTTATATTTACCAACTCATGTTGATATATCCTAAAATTGACTTGTAAGACCTAAGATTTACCAATGGGCTTTTACAAGGCTTTTACAGTAACACATACACTATACATGCCCTGACCCGGAATCAAACTAGCGCATCACCCTCGTACATAAAAAGATAGATTTTATTCAATCTATAGCTATTCTATCATACTGTTCTAGCCCTGTAACCAGCTCCAATTATATGTAGATTGCTAAACGAAATGATGGCTTAATAACACGTTCGCTTTCCCGCGCAGGGTAGCAATTACTTCAACTTATAAATGATAGCTATTACACAATATATTAGACGTATTTTTTAAACGTGCCGTCTTTTACCATTCACTAGTCTGTGGGATACAGAGAGGTGAAGTCTGTTCATAAGTCTAATTTCTTAAGATTACGTTAGTTTAATGTAATTCCCTAAAATTGTGGGATGGAAATAGCGAGAATAAGCCCGAGGATAAGATGTGTATTAAATTAAAAAATATAATAAAAAATAATATCACGCCTTTCATCCCCGAGGGGGTAGGTAGAGGTATTCCATTTCTGGATATACCCACATTTCACGTGATACATTGGACCCCTAAACGTGATAGGTGGTGAGCCCATCGCCGGACCAGGTCTATTTACATATGTCTCAGAATTAATTCTGAGACCTGCGGGTTTCCTCACGATGTTTTCCTTCGCCGTCGAGCTAGTGATAAATATGTACGTAAGTTTTTTAGAAAAACTCATTGGTACATGCCAGGATTCGAACCCGAGCCTCACTGATTTTCGGCTGGCTCTTTAACCGTAAAGGCTATCACTGCTTTATTATTGTATTAAACTAAATGTATAAGAATAAAATAATATTTCGCCGTATCATTTCACGTCTTAAAACATTTAGGATAAGTATATAAGTACTCATGTGTGAGGAAAGACCCTTAGCTCAGCGGTGGGCTGTTACGGGTTGATGTTGTTATTTAAGTAAGTAAGTAAGTAACAACTCTTTATTGTACACCAATAAAAATATGCAACAAGTGACACAATGATAAAAAAGTACAATGGGCGGTCTTATCGCTTTAAGCGATTTGTACCAGACAACCTTAAGTAAGTTGTTAAGTAAGTCGTTAGATCATGTCAGTTATTCTTGGGTGCCTTGGAAAATTCTATCAGTGAAGCAGCCACGCTTCACTGATAGTTTAATAACATCTTCCAATCCACTGTGGGCTCGCTTGGGAAATTATGGCCCATACTTCCTCATGTGTAAGAAAAGTCCCTTTGTGGACTGTTATGTTTGATGATGATGATGATGAACGTATAGGATAAAGTCGCAACCAAAAGCTATTAACTAGTCAATAAATAAAAATCACATCGAAATATAAACTGGCAATGTGTTTACCGTTTTACGCTTCGCCCCGTGGGAAAAAACGAGAGCACTGCGCAACACACGTTACTTGCTCGGACCGGTTGAAGAAAGTTGGCGCCAAAACTGATATTTGTTTGTTATGATGTGATTAGAAAATTTATTGCGTCGTGGTAAAGGCGATTCAGAGAGGAAGTTTGCTCTACTTTTTTCCTTTGACAACCTTATATAATTATATTATCTACAATATTTACAAATAAATAATGCTGCTAATATTATAAAAGCTAAAGTTTGTATGTATGGATCTATACATGAATGTTTGTTCCTCTTTCATGCAAAGACTACTGAACAAATTTTGATAAAATTTTACAGTTATATAGCTTATAATATAAATATAGCCTGTGTGTAGGCTATATTTTATCCCCGTACTCCCACGGGAACGGGAACTACGAGGGTGAAACCGCGAGGCGTTGCTAGTTTCCTATAAAGAGGAACCATGTGGGACAGTCCCCAAAAGACTGGCCGCATTCCTTCTCTGGATAGCTAGGCTGATGCTTTTTAAGATAGCTGCCAGCCCTCCTGGTCACCTGAAACCTAGACAAAATGCAATTACAGCTCCATATATTATTCTATACAACATGAATTATTATTCAGAAAATTCAGGTAGGTAATTAATAATTATCTAGATGGGGTGTTTGAATTTACGTCAAGTTAAACAGAGTTTCATAGTTAAACTCCTACTTACTCAAATGTACCTAATTAGAATAAACTTGAGGGTGTATTTAAGCTAAAGCAGGCAGACGTACAGTTTTAAATGTACCTTACTTTATAATTGCCACTACACACGCAACGATTGAACTGCGTAGATTAACATGGTAGTAAGATCTTAATTTTTTTTGAGCAGACATGTTTGGTCACTTTTAACAATTCAATGCAGTGTCAGAATTGCTAAATGCTATCCAAATGTCAGGAGTCATACCACACGTAATGGTAAGTCCTCACGTACTTGTTACCTTTTGCGGTTTTGTGGATATAGATATATAACTAGCTGGTGCCCAGTGGCGTGCCGCAGCGGATCATGTTTATTCGCGTCGGAATTTCCAATAACTACATCTTAAGACCCTTTGTGAAAAATTCACGGTTTTAGACCGCTGTGCGTTTATCGATCAGTCAGCTAGATCGGGAGTGCGATTTTTGAATCTCACTGGTGATATCAAAATCACCGGTGACTAAAATTATCACCGAGGACTTTTATGTCACCATTTTCCAAAAGCCGTATTTTTAAAAGTCACACGATGTTTTCAATAAATCGTCGCAATCACAAAATATCACAATCGACCCCCGCTGCTAATTCTTCCGAAAAACATACTTTGGCCCTTTTGGCAGATGGCACTACGTCAACTGTCAAAAACAATCGCATGGTGATTTCAATTACGAGTGGGTAGGGGCACTCGTAAATCGATATCATAGGTATGACAAATGTAAGTCACCGATGAGTTTCAAAAATACGAACTTTCGGAACTCACTCACATCGGTGAGAATTAGTCACTTGGTGAGATTCAAAAATCGATCCCCAGTTCCTTCTTTTATACAACGCGTAACAGAATAAGCGCAATTCCTTATACACCACAATTAGTATAAAAATATGATGCCTTCGTAACTACTTTAGTTGTGTATAACCAATTTTCTTAAATAAAGGGCAATAATAGTACCTACGATTTCCATAAGTTGCACTAAATTCAGCTATGCCATTTCAATTATAGGAAAAATTTAACACATTAAAAATAGCTGAAATCGATTGGTAGTCGATACTGAACAAACTAATTTTAGGAATTGCTTATTTTGTTACATATTGTATATATAGAAATGGGACAGTGTCCGATGAGCATTGTGTCAAGTGTTTTGCTAGCCACTTAGCTACTCGGTGGACTCACTAGAGGTTTCAGACCTCCGACCTGACATTAATTACGTCTAGTTACATACATTGAAAGTGAACGTACAATTTTGTAATATTCTTTTATGAAATCCCAGTAGCAGGTACTATCAACAAACGCCACGCCTGATACATTTGGAAGAATTGTCGCTTGAAAGCTCAAGTTTTTATTCTCTTCCCCTAATTTGAGTTAAATAATCAGTCAGTGACACAGTATTTTTTCCATTCATCGACCCGAAAAGGTCATAAACATGAAATAAACCTAAAATAAATAAAATAGCTTAACACCATCTCCCAATCCGCGGTGGGCTCGCGTTGGAGATTATAGCCCATACTTCCTCATATGTGAGGAAAGACCCTTAGCTCAGCAGTGGGCTGTTACGGGTTGATGATGATAATGAAATAAACACTTTTTCATAAGTATCAATGTTTCGTTAAGTTACTTTAAGAGAGAGCTTTGTCACCAAGGGGTGCCTTAACAATATTTGTCGCTGTACCAATGTGGGAAAACATAACTGCTCGCAAAAATTACACTTAGGTGTATCAGGCAGAACTTTTATTTTTATTTTATTTTATAAAATAAAATAAATAATAATCTCACGCCTTTTATCCCCGAGGAGGTAGGCAGAGGTATTCCATTTCTGGATATACCTACCCACTTTTCAAGAGATATTCTTTGGACCTCTAACCGTGATAGGTGGTGAGCCTACGGCTGGCCCGGGTCTTTTTGGTTCTGGGACCTGATGGTTTCCTCACGATGTTTATTTATAACCTACTTAATTTTGTACTTATTCTAAAGATTTTTTGATATTCAATTATCATATTTCTTCAAATATACTATGTCATAAATAGAAAAAAAATATATGTATAGATACTTAAACCAATAGGTAAATACTTACATACTATTTCTTGCTATTCAACTATAAAATCACACACACAATAAAGATGTGCAACATCCTCTGTCTATGAATTCAAAACATCTCCGTACGCAAGAACTGGATTTATCTAGTTAGAACACAGCCCACATAAAACAAGACTTTACATTGATATATTTTTATGAAAATATATATCGTAAAATGGCACAACTTTCACCGCTTTCAGCTAAATGACTTCCAATAAACATCTAAGATTCTACTTTTTTATTAAAGGCATTGTTTACATACATACACACACAAAGCCCACACCATTGTCCCACAGGGGTAGGCAGAGACGATGGATAGTCACTTTGCTCGATCTCTGCATACTTCTTTCGCTTGCTTTACATCCACAAGACTATTCATGCACGCTCTTTTATTCTTCATTTCATTGGTTACTTTGACTATATTTAATACCTCCTTGATAAATATTGTAACCAAAAAAAATGCTAACGCCATTATCCCAGAGGGAGTAGACAGAGAGATATTTTATAAATTGTTTATCAATAAAATATTACTCTTATGTACTAATTATTAGTCCATTAATAACTAGTCCATTCATGAAAGTACCCACTTTTCCCCAGTATATTTTTAAGCAATTTATGTACTGTAGGTAAATCTAAATTGCCACATAGCAAAAGCTTAGGTAGCTGACGAGCCTAAGCTCGGAGAAGGGTACTGCCCATGCAGCGCCTTTGTATTTTTGTTGTCTATGGGTTCAAACTATTTACGTAACCAACGGATGCCGCATGTGAGTGGAAGGTAATTTTTCGTAATTTTGTAGTTGGACTGGAATTTATGGTAAGTATTTTTCCGGCGGCAAAACACAAGCTGTCACTTGTGGTGAGGCGAGATAACAAGATATCTCTGCAGGTTCCAAAAACGATGTCTATCTCATCAACATAATTAAAAAAAGTTAATGAAAGTACAAATAATCTTTTGATCAACACTTAAATTTCGTAGCCTTAGGTTACACGGAAAAGGAATAAATTGGAAAGTAATACCTCTGCCTACCCCCTTGGGGATAAATGGCCTGAGCTTTAATCTCCAAGGGGGTAAGCAGAGGCATTATTGGAAATACCCACTTCTCAAAAGTATTTATTTATTTATTTACTTAATTTTGGGGAGAGCTATAGTAATAATAATGAGCAATGAATCAAAAGTACTTATCTAAATATTTTAGAAAAGCGGTATTCACTGTGTGCGCTAACAGTACGTTATGCTAACAAAAGTATATCTCTTAAGGAACCCTAAACGTGATAGATTTTGGTGAGCCTATCGTCGGACCGGGGCCGGGGGTTCTGCTACAACACTTTCCCCAGAATCACTACTGGGACCTGCGGGTTTATTCAGGATGTTTTCCTTTACCGTCGAGCTAGTGACATGTAGGTACTATCAGTAAAAGTTCTTTCTGATACACCTAAGTGTCATTTTTGTTAGTAGCTATCTTTTCCAACGCCGTAATCAGAAAACCCTATCTTAGAGTAACAATGACAATTACAAAAAAAGGTGTTCTTTCATGTGTATGACAATTTTGTGTCAATGAATGGATCGCAATGTAAAAAAAGTCGATGTTACTGACTTCTGATTGTTTATATTTAATTAGGGTAAAATTATAATGTAATAGGTACATATGACTGAATTTTAAATGCTCGGGACCTTATTGAATTGTATAATGTTAATAATCATAATGATTTGTTTTTCTTAAAGTCCGACACAATTGTAAAATATTGTAAATGAAATAAATAAATAAATAGATAATAAATAAACCACAGGGTTTCTATTTCAACATCAACAAAGTAGATTAATCAATACGGCAGGTGTACTGTTACTATACTTTAGAACTTACTTTTACTTTTGAGATGTTACTCGCGTAACTGGTCGAAGGTGGCATTGCGTAATAATGTTATGGGACCGATGGCCGGGGGCTGCGTCCGCGCCGCATCCGTTTATCAAAGACTAGCGGTTTCTGCGCGGTTTTAAGCGCGTATTTCCCGATAACGTGGGAATACGGGGATAAAATATAGCCTATGTGTTATTCTGATGTATAAGCTATATAACTGTAAAGTTTCATCAAAATCCGTTCAGTAGATTTTGCGTGAAAGAGCAACAAACATCCACACATCTATACTCACAAATTTTCGCGTTTATAATATTAGTAAGATTAAACTAACTAGTAAATGTGTAGCCTGTGTAGGTACCCTACTAGTATTACAATGCGAAAGTAACTCTGTCTGTTTGTTACGTTTTTATACCTATGAACAAGATATGTTACTAGAGCACGGAAAATGAGGCCGACAAATGTAGTTAATTAACCACATTTTATTGAGTCGCATTGTATTTCAAGTCGTATTTTAAGCGCAACTTTTAACAGTGGCCATTTTAAGATTTCAAATATGAATCATAATATGATTCTAATATGATTCACCTGAAACGGCCTTTTTAGACCCCCAGATAGCTCTCTTTTTCTTTATTATTCGTTCCGTATCATCTTTCCCCGTCATTTTTGTATCCTATAAATACACTAAGAAGTAAGTATGTACATGTTGTAGCACACTCGTAGGGGATCAATTTTCAAACGCAAGCAGTATGAATATAACTCATCCTTACTTTAATATCTTTGCCTATGAAAGTCAGGGAGACCGGAGAATCTTATATACCTATAGAATCTGGAGGAAGGATTTTTTGGTTATGGTTCTCGATACAATTTGAGAGCAAAAAAAACTTCTTATCACTCATAGTTTATTGCGCTTCCACGAGATAAAAGGTTAAGCTGTGATAGATAAAGCTATAAAGTAATGCGATAAAGTTTTTCCGGTTCCGGCTGTCAAAGTCATAAGTCGAACGAAAGAACGCTCCTGCGGCTATAATTATTTCATAGTGTTTTACTAAAACTATCAATATAAATTTGTGTGGAAACTGCGAACAAGTGTGTAGAGTGCACCCTCATTAAAGAGAAATAAAGTGAATTTCTTGCAATCGCGACGGAAAAGCATACAAATAACAGTGAACATTTAGAGGTTATCTGTCAACTGTCATTGTCAATGTCAACTTACCGGTCAACCAAAGACATCATAAACAAGTGTCAAACCTGAATGTTGCCAATTCTATAAATTTAACGTTCGGATACACACAAAATGAACGACCAATTCCAAGCCTTTTTCGATAAAATTAATGTTCAGATGCAAGAACAATCAAAGTTAATTATGGGAAAAATTGAAGAAAAGCTACAACCGCTAGTACAAGAATTAAACAATTTAAGGTTAGAAAATCAGAAACTTAGAGAAAAAGTCGAAGTAATAGAGCGTGCTAACAGGAAAAATAACATCATAGTATTTGGATTAGAGGAAAAAGAAACGACGAGAATGGATTTACTGGAAACTATAACAGAAGAAATACAAAATAAAACAGACATACCAATGAATATATGTGATATCAACGCAATTTACCGTTTAGGGAAAAAAAGAAATGGTAATGAGAAACCAAGGCCTATCCTAGTCTCTTTCATAAACTCATGGAAAAAAGATGAAATCATGAAAAATAAGAAGAAAATGAAAAATATTAGCCTATCAGACGATTACCCTAAAGAAGTCGTTGAAATAAGAAAGTCACTACAACAACAAGTGAAAGAAGCAAGAAATAAAGGGAAATATGCGATAATCAAATATGATAAACTTATTGTAAAAGATTTCAACCAAAACAAAGATAAAAGGAAGCGAGAGCTGTCAGACTCACCTAACAACGAGACTAACCCCCCTAAACAACATGCGATGACTACAACAAAACTTAACAGAACAAATGCCTTTGATTTAATGAGAGGCAGAAGCAGCTCCCTCAGCGAAGCCCCTTCTATGTCCAAACATGAATAGCATAAAAACATCAGCCACCGGAAAACTAAACAAAATTACTCAAACAAACAACAGGAAACAACGAAAATATTCCCCAACCCGGTTGGTCACCGTGGGGATCAAGACCACTACCCTCCATCTAAAATGGGAACAAATAAAACACATTCAAAAAAACATACACTAAAAATATGTACATACAACGTGAGATCACTATCATCAACAGAAAGACTTCTCGAACTTACAAATGCTCTCCAAAATATAGATTTTGATATAATTGGTCTCGCGGAGGTAAGAAGAATGGGATGCAAAATTGAAGAATATCAGGATTATATACTCTGCTACATAGGAGAAACGCCCGGGCTGCATGGGGTTGGGTTCCTAATAAAGAAAAATCTGAAAACAAACTTTGTCGACTTCAATGGGATATCAGAAAGATTGGCAATTTTAAAACTGAACTTTGAAGATCTCGACATATCACTAATCCAGGCTTATGCTCCTACTGAAAACTCGAATGAAGAAGAAATAAACAAATTTTATAATGATCTGAGGAAAGCTCACCATCTAGCAGACAAAAATATATTTGTCATGGGAGATTTTAACGCAAAAATAGGACATCCGAAAAAACACGAAAATTTAATCATGGGAAGATATGGGTACGGAAAAAGAAGTGTAAGAGGTGAAAGATTAATCCAATATGCTTACGAATATAAACTATCCATAATGAATACGTATTTCAAGAAAAAAGAAAGTCGTAAATGGACTTGGATCTCACCAGACCAAAGAACAAAAAATGAAATCGATTTCATTCTGAGTACTAATCCTAAATTTATATCAAACATAGAAGTGCTTAGTAATATAAGCTTCCCCTCTGATCATAGACTACTCAGAGCTTCCGTCATCTTAAATACACCAAAAATAAGTCGAAAATCGTTCAAGTCACTGCCAAAACCCCCTAAAACTGACCAAGAAATTTCAATGTATAAAGATAGTTTAGCAAAAAACTGTAAGAAACATCATGAATTACTACAACAAATCCAGGATGAGCAAATATACTACGACATACTGGAAGATATTATTTTAACCGGTCTTAGGAATTCAAAAGATGAAAATAAAAATACAAAAAAGAACAGCATATTAAGTAAAAAAACCATAGATCTAATAAACAGGCTCAAGGAATTAATGATGACCAAAAATAAATGTAGGCAAACAAAAGAAGAACTGACAAAAATATTTAAAATAGCAAGTAAAGCAGTCCGGGATGATTACAACAGTCACAGGAAAAAAGCTATAGGAAAGAATCTGACACAATACAGAAGTTTTAAACGAGCTCAAAAGGAATTAAGTATGCATAAAAGCTGGATACAAAAATTAAAAAAAGGTGAAGAAGAAACTAAGACCCGAAAAGATATATTGTCCTGCGCTACAAAATTCTATGCAGATCTATACAGAAGACCAGCAACATTTGTAGAGGATTGCAGAAAATCAAATGCTGAAGAAAATGAGAAAATACAAAATGTAGACGAAGGAGAAATATTAATACATATAAAGAAACTGAAGTTAGAGAAGAGTCCTGGACCAGATAACATAAGCAACGAAGCCTTAAAAATAGGAGCCCCTGTCCTATTACCATACCTAACACAGCTCTTTAATATGATTTTAAAAACCGAAAAAGTACCCAACCAATGGTGTCGCTCAGACATTGTGCTTCTCTATAAGAAAGGAAATCCGTTGGATATTGGAAACTATCGACCTATCAGTCTGCTATGCAGTATATACAAACTTTTCACCTCTATACTCCTAAGTCGCATAACATCAAAAATAGATACCAATCAACCCATTGAACAAGCAGGATTCCGGTCCAGATTTTCTACTATAGATCATATTCATGCATTGGAACAATTAATTGAGAAATACAATGAAATTCAATTCAATTCAATTCAATTTATTCATTATTCAATGGTAACATAACAGTTTTCTTAAAAAAAACCAAGGCGTTACAATGATTAAATTTAAATACTTACAAATTGCATGTCAAAAAACAAATTACATAATGTAAATTAATATGTCAACTTAAAAATACTTTTTATTAAATAACAATGTCAATTACATAGGAACAGTACTTCCTCTAGCATTCATCTCTAGCATTCTCTTGCATTCCGTCATCAAGCATGCTATCCCAGACACAAACAGATCACACTGTGGCGCTGCGGCGAGCACGGAGTTGAGGAGGGTTCTGGCGCGGCCCGCGGGGGCTTGTGTACGGCTTACCGTGTGGCACTCCGGCTGGGCCAGCAGGGCTCGCCCGCGGATCCGGAGGTACCTTAAACTGTGCACATTGGGTACAGACAACATAGTGAATTGTTCCACTAATTGCGAACAGTCAATTTTATGTCTTAGGAGACCAATTGCGAATTTCCCTAGTGCTAACGATCTCCTAATTTCTAACGATTGGTACCCTAAGCAACCCTGGATGTAGAGAGTGGGATATAGGTACGGATAATAGAAAAGCCGTTTTTTATACAGGGCTCTTAGGAACCTTTTCTGAATTTGCTCCAGCATGAGGATATATTTATCCTCATGTGGGCTCCAGACCACTGCGTTAGTCTCTAGCACACTCCTAACTAACCCGCCGTAGAGCGCCTCAGTGGCCGCGGCAGATAGAGGCGCCGCATTCCGCAGCACGAAGCCCAGTCGGCGGTGGGCGGCGATAGCGACGTGCTGCGCGTGCTCGCGAAACCTGAGCTCGGGGTCGAACAGGACGCCGAGATCGCGCACCTGCTGCACGCGCGCGACCGCCGCTCCGCCCACATTGTACTGGTGTACGATAGGGACGCGGCAGCGGGTAAATGTCATCGTCTCACACTTACTGGGATTGAAGTGAAGTTGATTTTCGAGGCTCCATGCATACGCTGCATCGACGTCTCTCTGCAGCGCATCACAGTCCGCCTGTGTCTTATCAATTTGGCCTCATCAACTTCACATCATCGGCAAATATGGAAATCGACGATTCTTGCACCACATCTGGGAGGTCATTTATGAAGAGTACGAACAGCAGAGGCCCCAGGTTCGATCCCTGACTTATTCCTGACCGGGTGTGGTAGCAGTCGGAGATATATGGCCCGTACTTCACAAACTGTTGGCGGTCCTGCAAGTATGACGCGAACAATTTTAGAAGCTGCGGAGTAAAACCCATTTTACCTAATTTTAGGAGTAGTACATCATTATGTACTCGATCAAATGCCTTCTGAAAATCTAGGTATACTATATCTACTTGGTTGCCAGCTTCCATATGGTGAGATACCTGGTCAACTAGTGTCACTAGATTAGTGGCCACCGAGCGCTTAGGCAGGAATGCGTGCTGGGCGGACGTTATGTACTGCCGACATTGTGGTAATAATCGATCGTGTAAAGTCGTCTCGAAAACTTTGGCTAGAGAGCACAGGATAGCTATGGGCCGATAATTTTGTACCTCATCTTTGGATCCAGACTTAGGAATAGGGGTGACTCGAGATTTTTTCCACACGGTTGGGTATAGGGCAGTTTTTAAAATAAGATTAAAAATAAACATTATTGATTTTATCAGCTCGTCCACGCAACCTTTGAGGACATAAGCAGGCAATGCATCAGGGCCGGGGGAGGTACTCCCCTTCAGCTTCGAGATGGCTTGGCGCACGTCCCCCTCGGTAAAGGAGCGAACGTGTACGCGGCGGCTATCGGCAGGCGGTGCGGCGCTGGCGGGCGCGGGGTCGAGCGCGGGCACGTCCGCCGCGAACACGGAGCTGAAGTGCTCCGCGAACGCGTCGGCAGCGCCAGCGCCCGTGTACTCCACGTCCCCCCGCCTCACCACAGGCTCTATACCACCCTTATTACGTAAACTTTTAATGTACTCCCAGAATTTCATAGGGTCACGACAGAGATTCAGAGATATGTTTTTATTGTAGTCGCGTTCGGCTACGTTATAGTCAATTTTTATTTTCTTTCTTAGGTTTACGAAATCCACCCGTGCCGTCTCTTCGCCTGTTTGTTTCCACTTACGATGGGCTGCGGCTTTTCGTTTAATGTCCCGAATTATGCTACTCGTGTAAAAGACTGGATAGGTACGGTTACACGAGGGCTTCCGGATTTTCTTGGGAATACAGTGGTCAAATACATTATAAATACGTTGATAAAAAAAAGCTAATGCCTCATTCACATCCGTCAGTAAGTACAACCCATCCCATCTTATTTCACTAATCAATTCATAGAGCATCAGAAAGTCTCCCTTGGGAAAGTTCCAGTCGCATTCTGAGGGTAAGTTAGAGGGTTCCTGCTGCTTTGTTACCTCCGGATTGTGTCTGTACCCAATGTCCACTATTAGAGGCGGATGGTGGGGGTCAATTTTAACGAGTAGCTCGTCAGATGTGGCGGAGCGTACCGACACGACGTCGCGCAACTCCGTGCTCGTCAGCACCACATCTAACATTCTCCCATTCACATTTGGCTCTCGGTTGTACTGTTCAAAATCACACATGGCTCTGAAACATTCAAAATAATTATTGATATTAATGCTAGCACTGTACAAGTTCAGGTCACCGAATATTACTATTTTTGAAGATGAGTATGTAGCACATAGATGTTCGACATTTTGAAACCATTTCATATAGGCGTCATCGCTTGTTTTAGGTGACATATATACCACACAAATGTAGATACATCGTCCGTTGAGTATGAACTTGGCCCAGAGGTCCTCACCCCCCGGGGTTTCAAGTCGCTGCATCCGCTCCAGGCGTAGCGGCGCGCGCGCAGCCAGCAGCACACCGCCGCCATCGCGCAAGGGCCTGTCGCGCCGGAGTAGCGTCCACTCGCTCCCGGCACCACATACCTCGGCATCGGTCACAGACTCGTCTAAATTGGTCTCGGTCGCTGCGACTAAGTTTAAGTTATCCGACAGTATAATGTTACTCCGCCACTCAAGCAACTTACTTTTTAGCCACCTTACATTTTGATAGTAAGTGTATAGGTTAAGCATTTTTAGTGGTTTGTTTGTCACTGGTTTTGGTTCGCTCGAGACGAAAAAGCCAACGTTCTACTGACACTCCTTTCGGCCAAAACTGTGGTGAAATGCAGTCAGCGTACATCTCTTCAGGTACGCCTACTTTAAAGGAGGCGTAGTCGGTATTTCTTTTGGTAATGATTTTAGTTACAGTGTAGGTAGGTACCTGTTTCTTTGAGTTCAGGTAGCTGATAACGTTTTCCTCAGTTATCTCGGGTCGTGCACCCCACACGTGTAGGTACTTCGTTTTTTCAGCCGCAGATAATATAGTACTCGACTCACCGCTACCGCGTACTATTTGCTTATTTCGGCGATCATGAAAACGGGCTTGGCTGCGGCGTTTCCGATTCACAACCTGCCAGTCATTTCCTGTATCAGGATTTTCAGAATTACTGATAGCGCTTTTGGTATTTTTCTGCTTTTGGTTGTTGACATCAGCTGGTGGTTTAGTAACTTGAACATTTGCCTTTGGAATTTGTTTTCGTTCTGTCTTCTTCTCCTCCACAGGATGCGTAACTAGCGCTGTCTCGCTTGCACTTGAGGTACTGTTGTTCGCTTTAGGTGCCGTCAGATTCTTAGCGTGCGTTTCGCACTTGTCACAATATTTACAATTACCTTCACTTTGCCGTTTGATAAGCGAAATAAGATCCTTAATTTGATCTTTTAAGTCACTTATCTCTGTTTTTTGAGCACTAACTTGTGATTGCAAGCTGGTCAGACTCTTTTTGATTATGGAACTATCACTTTCCCTTATTCCCGTTGGCATTTTCACGGTTTTATTAATATTACGTCGGAGCAGAGCAAAAACACGTCCACACAGAGGTAACACGGTAGTAACACATAAAATAGAAGAAGAAATAGACTACTCTATATAGCCTTTGTTGACTATTCCAAAGCATTCGACAGCATAACACATAGCTCAATATGGAATGCTCTCCAAGCATGCAGGATACATTCAAAATACATAAACATCCTTAAAAATGTATACTCTAAAAGTACAAGCAGAGTAAAACTAGAAAGCAAAGGAGAAGAGATTGTTATTGGAAAAGGTGTCAGACAGGGAGATCCCTTGTCACCAAAACTATTTATAGCCGTACTAGAAGAGGTATTTAAAAAGATTCACTGGCGTAATGAAGGTCTACTTATACATAACCAACATCTAACCCACTTAAGATTTGCTGACGACATCGCTCTTTTTGCTGAAACAGCTGGTGATTTGGAACAAATGATACAAACCCTAGATCAAGAAAGCAAAAAAGTAGGCTTACACATGAATGCTGGCAAAACCAAAGTAATGACAAATAGCAATCGGAAGATAATCCGTGTGGAAGAGAATCCTAAAGACTATGTGGACAAATACATATATTTGGGGAAACAAGTATCGTTTAATACAAATAACAACGAGGAAGAAGTAGATAGAAGAATTAACTCTACATGGAACAAGTTTTGGGCTCAAAAAGAAGTACTTAAGGGATATTACAATTTAAAACTCAAAAAAATCGTAATGGATACTTGTATCTTACCATGTTTAACATATGCCTCTCAAACATGGACCTATACAAATAAGGTAAAAAACAAAATAACTTCATGTCAGCGAGCCATGGAGAGAAGTATTTTAAAACTAAAAAAGATTCAGAAAATACGTAGCGAAGAGATAAGAAAAAGAACAAAGCTGTCAGATGCACTAAACCAAGCTCTACAATTGAAATGGCAATGGGCCGGCCACATTTCCAGGTATAAAGACAAGAGATGGACCATACAAACAACGAAGTGGACGGGGCCAAAGGGCAAAAGAAATGTTGGGAGACCGAAGAAACGGTGGGCTGATGACATAGTCGCAATTGCTGGAAGAAATTGGACAGAAATTGGACAAAATAGGGAGAAATGGAAGAACATGGAGGAGGCTTTTACCCAAAAGGGGTCCATACCATCGTCATCTACTAACAAAACTAACACTTAAATAAAATACATAAATACTAACATCATTAACAACACATTTACTATGTACTATTAATGGGTTAATGGGATGGAAATAAAAAAGCTTTATTATTATTATTATTAGATAAAGCCACATACCTATAAAAAAACTTTTTTCTGACGTATGTGGATAAAGCTATTGGAAGTAAGCACTCCTCTGATCCATGAGGCGGCTTCGATTCCTTTTCCGGGATGTAACTATGAGTTTTTATAATAAACATACCTACCTACAATCTACATAATACAATTTTTAAATTGATTATGCTCTCAACGGTGGGGTAAACATTGTGAGGAAACCCCAAGCCAAAGAATTGGTTCTATCTAAGGTGTTGCATACAGACTTTTTATATTTGTCTTTGATCGCGCTCGTCTTTATGCGCTCTTGTTTTCCTACGTCTTTTCACAAAATACTACAAAATCTATAATTTACAATAAAATACATTTCTTCATTTAATCAGTTTAATTACATCACATATCATCTCATACATAAATTGTGGTCCTTCGACGCCTGTAAGTAAACCATCTGGAATAAAAATAAATAAAATATGACCGATTCAACATCTCCGCCGCCATTACCCGACCTCACCAAGCTAATTTCTCGCAGAGGCGTAATAAAAGGTAAAATCACAAGAATAATTAATTTCATCACAACGCAAACAGACTGTGACATCGACGAGATCCGCATTAGAAAAAATGAATTAACGCAACAGATGCAAGATTTCGATATAGTTCAATCGGACATTGAAATGTTGAACCCCAGCAACCACGCAGAATATGAGAAAGAAAGAATTATCTTAGAAAACCGATATTACTCTGCAAAGGCTACTATAGAAAAACTATTAAATGGAGCCAACAGTACATTTCATGATCAAACCATTTTGGAACACAAAAAAAAATTTCAAATCCGTTTACCAAAATTAGAACTACCACAGTTCAGTGGAGAAATTAGAGAATGGCCAGCATTTATAAACCTGTTCGAGTGTGCAATGGATGGATCAGACGTTCCAGACTCACAGCGTCTACAATACCTGAAATCTTGTCTGCGGGGCGAAGCTGCCAACCTCATCGGTTCCCTGCTGATCGTGGAAAGTAATTTCAGTAAGGCAATAGATATTCTTAAAAGCAGGTACGAAAACCATACTATCGTTGTCAATTACCATCTAAAAACGTTCATGAATTATCCGACAGTCAATAGAAGTAATTTAAAAGATTTTCTAACGACTCTACAACAAAGTTTAGATTCTTTGATAGCTTTGGATTTACCTGTCAACAAATGGGATGTCCTTCTGGTCTACATTTTGACTCAAAAGCTGGACAACTCACTTCGAGCTGCCTGGGAATTAAACCGTAAGGAAACTTCTTATCCTACTATGCAAGAACTGTCAGAGTTTCTGAATCTTAGAATGACAGCCTTTGATCTTATTAATGATAAACCTTCTGGATATTCTTCACCAGTATCATCAGCTCCACAGAAATTTCAACAAATGAAACCTGTCACGAAATTCGCTCATGTGTCTACTTCTAGCTCTTACAGCGAACCTTGCGTTACTTGTATAATGTGTCAAGGTCAGCACTATTTGTTTAAATGTCCTAGCTTCTTAGAACTGCCCGTGTACAAACGAATTGACTACATTAAATCCAATTCTTTATGCTATAATTGTTTACAGCAATACTCAGCTGATCATAAGTGCTCCAAGAAAACTTGTATTACTTGTCATGGAAGACATCACAGTCTCATACATCTCTCAAACGCTCCCAAAAAAGTAAATATTGCCACAGCAACCTTAGCACACATGAACACAATACAAACGCAAAACGATACAAATAAAACTACTAACACTCAATCTCACACACAACCTCTACTGGACTCTAAACATTCTATCATTCCAGAACAACATGTTCATAATGTCACTACACCTAATGTAAACAAACCAAGTTCTAGTACACAACAAACTATATATACTATACCATCAACTGTGTGCCTTTCAAACACCAACTCTCATCAAGTTTTGCTTTCTACAGTCATTCTGAAGGTACAAGATACTTCGGGAAAATGGCACACTGCTCGAGCTCTGCTTGACTCGGGAAGTGAAGTGAACATCGTCACTCACAAGCTTGCTAGCTCTCTACATAGTAAGTTTCTCTATAATAACCATATAATCCAAGGGATTGGTGAATCAGGTAAGCAAACGCAACTATGCATAAATACAAATATAGCTTCACGATTGTCTAACTACAATGCCAATCTTAACTTAATCGTAATGGACAGGATCACTATTCCACTGCCACACAAATACATAAACACAACATACTGGAATATACCTACTGAACAACAAAATCTTGCAGATCCCACATTTTACACACCCAATGACATTGACATGCTCATAGGGGCTCAATTGTTTTACTCATTACTTCTTTCAAAACGAATCAGCTTAGGACCAAATCGCACCCTGCGTAGAATAACGTTCTATGTTACCATAGAACGAATTTGATTTTATCGTCGGAAAGTCTTAATTATTGTCTAAGCTATCGGAAAAAAAAATATTTTTTTCAATAGGAGTTATAGTTATTGAGATTCTGAATAGAACAACGTTCTATCTGATTTATGCTCCGCAGTACAAGGACCCATGTACGTTTAGAGACGGTTTTGTTCGTCCTTGGAACGCATCCGTGTGCGCGCGAGCGCCGTTTTAAAACCACATGGTTCGTTGTTGCGCGGAGGTACGCTTATATGCATTTATAAAATGGTTAAAGACAAAACCACAGGTTAGTGATTATGTTTTGCGATTATTTGTTTAAATTCTTAATAATTAAATTAATAAGTATTTTTTGTTTAAATATATACATTTATTGTCAATCTAATTTTAGTTTTAGACGTACATAAAAATTTTAGTTTATTTTATTTTCAAATGTTATATTTGCACGTGAAACGTTGTTTTGCGGAACAAATTGAGAAAGTTTTAGTTCCATTTACACATGGTACGTTGTTCTACGGAAATTGGTTATAAAAAATTGGTATTATCTGCATATGTGACATTGTTCTAGGAAATGTAATGAAAAATTATCGTCTTATATGCAAGATAAACAATCTGATCTATATTTGGTTTGAATTTTTTATCACTTTTACCTTACTACCACTTACCACTGATGCTCAAAGGCGTTCCTCATTGCTTAGGAAGTGATTAATAATCTTATTATTTAATATTTATCATGTCAGACAATATGGCTACAAAGAAGCTTACATATTCAAGTTTTTGGGATGATAACTATTCTGATGATGAACAAAAAAACATTAAATAAAACATGTCCAAAATTCAACAGAGACTTGCTAGCAGTCCTATTGTTAATAAAAAAAAATTCGGGAACGACGACGAAGCTGAATATTGAATCTGCCAGTAGTTTTTTTTTATTGTATTGGGGGTTAATGAGCAGACGGGTCACCTGATGGTAAGTGACTACCGTCGCCCATGTACACCAACTCAAGAGTCACAAGGCGTTACCGGCCTTTGAGGTGGGAGTACGCTCTCTTCTTGAAGGTTTGAAGGTCGTATCGGTCAGGACATACCTACCGCTTTTTGAAAACTCTCCTTCATTATCTGTAATAGAATTGGTGGTTGCCCAAATTTACCAACTTAAAGAAACACCATGTCCTTGTGTAAAACGTCTTTCAAAAAAGTTTCGTGAAACAGTGCCTACGCTCTGTGCTTACAGCCGATCAGACTCATGATATAGATACAGTACCTGTATCACCATATGCAACTAGTCACCAGTCTGTTGATAAGGACATTTTTGATACCGTCATCGGTTCTATTCATTTCGACCTTTGCTGTCTATAATCATTAAAAAAGCTGGAGAGTATCTAAGCCTATTTCTCAAATTTCGAAAGCATACAATACTCCCATACCAATTTCTGACTATAAATATAAGGACTTGCAGACTTAATGAAAAGGCAAGACTATTTTCAAAGAATTATGTTGAGGTTTTTTCAAGCTTGCCTCATCGTAATGTAGAACTTAATCCTGAGGAAAGTCATGATGAAACTTCATAAATACGTTACGAAATCAATAAGTTAATAACATTTTCATAGTGTAGTTAAAACTATTTTTATATTCCTTAAGTTAATATAAAGTTATTTGTTGTTCTCCAAAGTTTTTTTTTCATAGATTTTATATTTTTTGTTACTTAGCCCCAGGGGAAAGTGAATATTAGTACAGTATTTTATTATGATTATCATTTATGTTTTTCAATTTTAAATATTTGGAAGAAAAAGACTAGGCTACTTAATATAGTCGAGTGTCACATATTCTATTAGACTTACTAATTGATACCTAATTATTACAATAAAAAATATTAATACATCCCATTAATATTATAAACATGAAAGTCATGCGTTTGGTCGAGGCTTCAAGTGACCAGAGGGCTGGCAGCTACGAGTATCTCTGTCAAAGGATCAGCCTAGCTATCCAGAGAGGGAATGCTGCCAGTCTTCTGGGCACTGCCCCACATGGTTTCTCTTTGGAGGACATTTTGTTATCTGTAATTATTGTAAATGAATGTATATTTTCTTTGTAAATAAATGTAAGTAAGTATGTTTGTTGCTCTTTCACACAAAATCTACAGAACAGATTTTGATGAAACCTTATCAAATTATCACCTGCGATTTATGTCCGAATAAAAGTTGATTTAGAAAATATATTTTTTTACTTAAGTAGATACCTATACCATTTTAAAATAATATTTTTACCAGCTTTGCTTTTGATAGAGTTCTATGTGCTCACACTTTTTTTTATATTTTTCGTAGAACAACGTTTTACATGAACGTATGACCTCTAATTTTTCGTAATGTTCCGTTGAACAACGGTATATGTATACATGTGACCCATCATTTTTTGCAATTTTCCGTAGGAAAACGTCATTATTGCACATGGGACCTCTTATTTTTTAAATTTATATACTTATTTATTCAAAAAGTATACTGTTTATTAATATGCCTAATCATATAACAAATCTTAAAAATTGAGATAGCAATTGTTATTGGTAAAAAACTATAAATAAAACTAAAATTTTAAAACTTTAACGGGCCGTCCTGAACAATCTCAATTTTGCAGATGTAACGTTATTCTACGCAGGGTGCGAAATCTACCTCAGCTCATTGAAACTGTATTTGGTTGGGTAGTAACTGGTAATTTAAAGGAAACATCTTACAATTTAAACACACACATACCACCTGAAGTTAGCTTACATTTGGTCAATCATTCAACTACAGACGACAATATAATAAATCGATTCTGTCAACAAAACACTGCTAAAATACAGTCGCACCTTACAGCTCCTGAACTCAAACATGCGCATAACTTCAGCATTCAAACTCTACAACTTAAAGATTTCCCCGAGGAATTTAAAGAAATAAAAAATATAAAATCATTCTCTCAGTCATCGCAATCAAACATACAATCTCATGCTTATACATTACAGTCAGCAAACACAACACAGTCAAAAGTTCAGTCCAAGACACAGCCCGTGCATACTTCGAAACCTAACAACAGTTCCCTGTATACTTTCATGTCTAGTCCACTAAGAAAGCTCAACCCATTTTTGTTTAGTGATATAACAAAAGGACACATACATAACTCCAACATATCATACAATCACGGCTATCATACTTCCTTGTAATGTAATGTAAATATGCAAATGTGAATTCAGTCAGACCTATCTATAAGCTTATTTTACTGCTACTATTCTAGTTTAAAAAGTACGTTTCGGTTTGTTTATTTTATTTTAAGTGTATTTCATAGTGCTTCATTGTTAATGGCTTATTATTTAAATACTAAGAACTATGATTGTTTTCCTCACTTGCTTGGAGGGGCGAGAATGTTGCATACAGACTTTTTATATTTGTCTTTGATCGCGCTCGTCTTTATGCGCTCTTGTTTTCCTACGTCTTTTCACAAAATACTACAAAATCTATAATTTGCAATAAAATACATTTCTTTATTTAATCAGTTTAATTACATCACATATCATCTCATACATAAGGCACGTGTAACAGCATCCCGATCCGATCCCCTGTCACGTTTAGGGGTCTGAAGAATACTTGGGTGAAAAGTAAGTATTTTCAGGAATGGAATAGCTCAGCCAACTCCTCTTGTACAGTCAAGAGCACGCTAAGCTTGACACTTTGGACTTTGACCCGGCCCTGTATTCTATGGCGCGCAGTATAAATCAGAGCTCAACTTAAACTGGTAGTGTCAAGCTTGACTTGCCCTTGACCTACCCATGATGGTGTCGCCTTAATAGTGAAGAAAAAAAAATGTTTAAAAGAACATAATACCTAAAATTTTTTTCTCTCGCCTTTTATCCCTGAGGGGGTAGGCAGAGGTATTCCATTTCTGGATATACCCATTTTTCACCAGATATTCTTTGGAGCCCTAAACGTGATACGTGGTGAACCCATCGTCGGACCGGGTCTGTTTAGTTAGACACGTACATGTCTCAGAATTCATTCTGGGACCTGCGGGTTTCCTCACGATGTTTTCCTTCACCGTCGAGCTAGTGATAAAAACATAATCAATAAAGATCGGAATTCAACTAATTTTACCCAATGAAATCGATTTCATTGGGTGGAATTGCTATAGATTGGCAATCTTACAATCAATCATTAATTTGGTTGTGAATAATTTGTCGAAACTCAGCATAGATAAGATATATTCTTTATTGAGTTGTCGGTAAAATGGGGAGTTTTCTTTATATAATAGCTGCTTCGATTCTGGTGGTCATAACGGTAGGCAGTTTTGCTTTAATTTTAAGGGACCTTACAAATTCCTTTTATTTATTAAATACTTATAGTTAATTCAGGTTTTCCTTGTTTACGCCCAATGGATTTTTCAGAGACCTTTGAGAGGCTTGAAAAATTCTGACACCCTAGCTATTTCGTTTCGTTGGTGATATCCATGCATGGGTACCTACTTTCTTAAGTTCGAAGAAATACCTCATCATCAATGGGGTGTTAAGGGTTATATATGATGATTAAATATACTTATAGTATAAAATGTAATAAAATGGTTATACTTGCATCATTATTTTTGTTTCAGAATGGACATAGAGTGAAGTGGGAATTACCTTTAGATAAGGCAAAGGTATTCCATTTATATGTTACTGTTATTCAAATGTTTATAAGGTTGCCGGCCGTACCTGGTTGCGCTCGCTTCGCTCGCTCTGTTTCGCACGTCGTTCTAACCTAATAGTCCGGTCAATTTAGACATAAAAATTGTGGTTAAATAACAATAATTCCCACAGAGCCAAATTTTGGTGGACAGCTGGGGTTTACCATTACAAATAAAGTTTTAAAAATCCCCGTCGATCCTATGTGTGCTAAAAAAGTTATTCGGGTCGAAAGGTCAACGTTTGAGGTTTTTTAGATTTTTCTCGAAAACGGTAAGTTTTATCAAAAAGAACCTTAAACCAAACTTGTAGATCTTAGAATTATCTGCTAAAATGGTCCTTATAATTTTTTTCCTAAGAGTTACCATTCCTGAGATATCGCGATTCTAAGAGTCACAATTGCCTTGAGCGCTCGCCTTCGCGATTCAAGGAAAAACACACCAAGCGGCCGCTACCTTGTTACTAAAAACATGATAGCAGTCAAACTACTACAGCTACACGGAAATAAAAACGACGTAGGGATAGCTTATTATATGCAGAACCAATGTATATAAAAAGAAAATTACAACTAATAATTAAAAGTTCTCAAAAAAAGAAACAGTAAAATCATAGCGAAAAACCGACGAAATACCCTATTTTTTCATGTCGATTTGTCGTCGCATCAAACTTTGGACATTATGATAGTTTTACATAATTGGGTGTAGTAATCTTGAGGATTACATTGATATATAATAGTAATATAAATATTGAATATTTACATTATAAGAACAGACTTTCAAGAGTATGAATCTTATAAAAATATCTAAAGGAATCAAAACAATTAGTTAACCCAATAATCAATAGCAATATCAATATCTAGAACTTGACGGGTATTGTTCCCTTAAATTATCCTAAAATTGCCATGGCAGTTAGTGGAGTAGGCCTACAGGGGAAAAACAGGCGCCGAGTATGTACATTACCTCACAGGTGGCGTGGAAACGTGTGCTTATCATGTCTAGTGTGACTCTTAGAATCGCGATATCTCAGGAATGGTAACTCTTACGGAAAAAAATATAAGAGCCATTTTAGTAGATAATTCTAAGATCTATAATTTTGGTTTAAGGTTCTTTTTGATAAAACTTACCGTTTTCGAGAAAAATCCAAAAAACCTCAAACTTTGACCTTTCGACCCGAATAACTTTTTTAGCACACATAGGATCCCAGCTGTCCACCAAAATTTGGCTCTGTGGGAATTATTGTTATTTGAAATGTCTATTTTGACTGGACTATAACCAAAGTATTTCGTGTTGGTCTAAATTCAAAATATAGAATCGGTTCCATATTATTGTAAAAATCATTTTAATGAAAAATGGGTTTATGGAAGAGCCATCTAAAAATTTAAATACATATAAACACCAAACTCTCTAAAACAGTATCATCTAGAAACTTGGAATTTGGCTAGTAGTCATTAATTAACAACTGTCTATTGTACACCAATAAAAATATGCAACAAGTGACACAATGATAAAAAAGTACCAAGAGCGGTCCTATCGCTTTAAGCGATTTCTTCAAGACAATCTTAGGATGGATGTAACTGAGATAAATAGATGAAGGTAGGTGGTGCACTAAAGTTACCAAAGGATTAAGGTACTAAGTACCTAGTAGGTTAGTAGGAATAGGCATATTATGGGGTAAAATACAAATTTCTAACGGGAACGGAAAAAAATGGTTCCGCATCGGCTACGCGCCGCCGTGCGAGTAGCACTTTATTTGGTAGTCTTCATAAATCTTTTATTTACAGGTTAACTACCACCATCAACGGATCTGTATAATTGTAAAAGGACAAGAAAGGTGTGTCAATAAGGATCAGGTGATTAGTTTCTATTTTTGTATCAAATCTACAAAACTATATTTTTTTTACATGATTACCTGTGAAATTTGGCTGGCAGTGATTTTTAATTACGATGAAAAATCACACTTGCTACTGGGGGCCAATTCCACTAAATGTCAACGGTTACAGTTGAATGACAATGCCATGTTAATGGTCAGTTGATGGTGTAATTTGCTCTGAAAAGTGCCAAAATAACACCATTGACTGACCATTGACATGTCATTGTCATCCAACTATAACCGTTGACATTTAGTGGAATTGGCCCCATCATAAGTCTTGTAGCAGGATAAGTATGTGGGCTGCGGACGTGATGCCTCGACCTCCCCGTGGCCATCTTTCCTATGGCGGAGCGGAGGAACACCGTGGGGTTTTAGCAGGTAGGAGTCCCCGGCATAAGCATAACCGTACCACTCCCCCCGGGATGGTATGTGTATCCGATGAAGGATTTCCCCACGTAAAAAAAAATATAAGTAGTTATGTGAAGCAGAGTAGGTACTTAACAGGTGCGACGTATCAAAATTAGTTTCATATGATTTCTTCCACACGAGTCATGAAAATACCAATCTCAATACCAAACATTTTTTAAAGGAACCAGGTGACGCGTCAGAAGTGGCTAAACTGTTCAAAGTAGTTCAAGAGATGGAGGCACATGTGGCTGAAGAAGACCCAGATGAACCCCAAAGTGAACTCAAAACGTTGCAAGGTGCATTTGAAGATCCTGAGTTGGAAACAAGAGAGCTGAAAAGACAAGTTTCCTTAAGCGAGGAAAAGCTGAGAGAAATATTTTACGACGACGATTAAAGATTGCGATGGTTACAAAATACTTATTTTTCTTTAATAACGACCATAGAAAAAATCTTACGCCTTTTATCCCCGACGGAGCAGGCAGAGGTACCTACATATTTCATTTCTGGAAATAATATTAAATAATAATAATAAATTTACACACGGTTATGCAGTCCCAAACTAGGTAGAGCCTGTAGCTATGGGTACTAAAGAACTGATAACTGATAACCTACTTAAATAAATATAAAAAAACCAGACACGAAGCCAAGACATGTTTATGCACACAAATGTTGGCCCCGAGCGGGAATCGAACCCACAACCTCCGACTCAGCAGAAGGCAGCGTCACTACCAACTGAACCAATGGGCTCGTCAAATACCTACCCATGTTTTACCGGTATATTCTTTGGACTCCTCTTCTTGGTAGGTGGTGAGCTCCAAGTCTGTTGACCCGATCCGGCGTCACAGTCCTCACTATTGTTAGCCCAAAAATATCGATTCGGGCAACTCTATTGGAGCTACGTCTCTACGCGTGACGTCACGAGGAACTGTCAAGAATCCCGCGCATTATGTCTGACGAGCTAGGATGTTAGGCTTAATTGATATAAATGTTTGCCAGATTATCTGAAAGTCTGTAACCTAAATAATAAATCATAATTTGAAAGGCTATCGCGTTATTAAATAAACTATCGAATACTATTAATTCTGGGACACGTGAGTTTCCTCGCGAAGCGCTCTTTTTAACTACTGGGTTATCACTGCGCTTAGGTCCATAAAGAGAGAGATTCCATTAGTGAAAGAATTTTTAAAATCGGTCCAGTAGTTTTGGAGTTTATTCCTAACAAACATAGAAAAATACAAATCTTTCTTCTTTATAATATTAGTATACCTAGTAATATTAGTATAGATTGAAGAAGGCTCCTTAAAAAGGCGCATGTGGAATGAACACGGTGATAATTAATGCTAATCGTATTATTTATTGAAACCCGCAAATTTATTTGCTTGAGCTGCTAATATACAAAAATCTGGCATCGGGCATCATAAAAGCAAATTGCAGTATGTGAAAATATTTCCAAACTGTCGCATTCCATCAAGACAAAACGATAAATATAAATTCTGTGGTCGCCGGGAAAGGTCTTGTTGAAATCAAATTAATATCAAAACATTTTAGATATGATTGATTAGGATTACACACCGAAGCAACCCAGAACTGAATGAATCGTTTTAGATTGGTTTTCATTATTTTGTGTCCAAGCACATCATTTGTTATCAATCATAGAATGCCTATGCAAAATTGCATTTGTAATTAGACGGGTTTTCCTTCATGAAATTGATTGGACATCGCAACTTTTATATTATTACAGAAGCTACCTGTGATATATTCCGTTTCGATCAGACGTCGTTATAATGAAGAATTTGATACTATTATTTACAGCGTCCGTTTTGGCTTCAATCACGGTAATAATTGAGTTAAAAATCCTTTTCATTAGATACCTACTCTTTACACTTCTAAAAAAACAAAATTCCTTTTTTGTTTCAGAATGGAAAATCACTGATATGGCAATCACCCTTAGATACGGCTTTGGTATTGAACAACAATACTTATAACATCATTTTGTAAAAAAAAAAAATAATGCCAAAGGTGTAGAAACAGGGGCAGATCCAATACAATCCGTTCAACATCTAATTTAACATCTAAATGATGATAAAATAGAGTGATATATTGATCTACATAATATTATTATGTAAATTTTTGACAAGCTTATTGGTACAAACTTGCCCTCATTAGGATTCGAATCTGAGCCTTACCCAGTAGCGTTGCCAGGCGTCCTGATAAAGCCGGGCATAGTTAGGCTTTTTGATTGTGTGTCCGGCCAAAAAAACAGTGTCCGACCTGTCCGGTTTTTGTTAGGCTAAAACGAGTACAATTTTGACTGATTAATAATCAAGTAGGTACATAGACTAATTTGGCATTCGATTTTATTTAATATATATATATTTAATTAGAATTTCACAACATTTTTGGTAACAGTAAACAAAGCTCGATTTTACATACAATTTTTGCTGTCGTAACTAATAATACCTACTGAGATACAAAATCCTTAATAATAATGTAGGGTGTCCGGCCAAACTGGCTGGTCTGTCCGGCTATTAGGTTTGACGACCTGGCAACCCTATACCCATGACAGGCAGCCTTTGCAACAGGGCCACAGAACACTATTACTCCTAGAACAGGGCTGTCCAAAGAGATTTCAAATATAAAATTTTGAATTACTTTAGGGCTATCACTGCTAAAATTTATGAAACTTTACAGTTATATAGCTTATACATCAGAATATTGCATGGGCTATATTTTATCCCCGTATTCCCACGGGAACGGAAAGTACGCGGTTGAAACCGGGGGGCGCTGCTAGTTGCAAATAAATGAACCTTTTTGATCCCGCTATTGCAGGTCACCGATTACCATCAACGGATCTGTATAATCGTGAATGGGAAACCAAAATGTGTTTATCAACAAGAGGTAAGAAAATGCTTTATGTACTGTCATAGGCGTAGCTGGGGAGGGGGGGGGGGGGAGGGGGCATGGTGGGCCGGGCTCACTCTAGAAAGGTGTGGGCCCACCCTAGAAAAATACCCTTGAACCCTTCCTCATACATAAAACAACATGATCCTCAATTACCGAAACCGAAAACCATAACAAAAACCTAAAATAGGTAATTACCTAGGCCTAAGCGTCACTTGTGTCTAGCTCGCTCGCCAACCATCCACACACACAAACGAACGATCTGCATATAATTGTTACAATACACGTATGATCTATCGTCCCATATTATGTCCGTCCACTTTGTTGGCAAGCTTGCACTCTGTTTTATTTTAACGTCTTATTGCTAATACATAACTACCTATATCTTATTTTACAATACCTACCTAAAGAAATAGTTTGAAGTGATAAGACCGACCTATAGGTAGCTACGCCACCTATTGTGCTTTCACTTATCACTGTTGTTCGCCGGTTGCAGTAGGCATTAATTTTATAAATGTCCGGAGGTCTGCACTCTGCCTATTATAATATCTGTGACTCTGCAGAGTATGTATACCTAGATGGCGATAGTGGGGCCGATGAATGAAATAGTTTTTTTTTTAAACGCTAATACACAGCCCCACAATGTCGTTAGTTACGAAAGCCCCCCCCAAGATACTACTACCACTTGGCAATTTGAATTTGTGACCTGGGGCTTCCTGGGTCTTTTGGACCTCCGTCTACCGATTTAGGATTTTCGTAACGAACGACACGGTATAACTTTTTTTTAGTTTTACTGTGGAGGGCGTAATTTTTTGGCACCGATTGATCGGAAGTAACGACCGAAATATCAACATAAATCGGAGTTTAGCTAGTGATTAATAAGCTTAACATAATAAATGAAACTTAATCAATACTTTTTATTTAGTCACAAGGTCAGCCCGAAGAAATATCAAAACTGTTTAAAATAGCTCAGGTGATTGAAAACTATGCGGAGGAAGGAAAGTCAAAGAAATCTGAAGAAAATAGACTGCAAAGCTTGAAGCAAAAAATGACTAGTATGACCGATGAAGAAATAAAACGCTTGTTTCATGACACTATTTAAAATACCTAGTACCTACCATAAAAAGTGCTCTAGCATTATTTACAATCATGAATGAAATACATTGCATTTTTATTTTGTCTCTACACTACATCTATTGAGATGGGTAATATTCCTACCTTTGTACACAAATATCTATTTATTTTATTTTCTTTATTAAGGTACTAGCAGCGCCCCGCGGTTTCACCCGCGTAGTTCCCGTTCCCGTGGGAATATGGGAATAAAATATAGCCTATGTGTTATTCTGATGTATAAGCTATAAAACTGTAAAGTTTCATCAAAATCCGTTCGGTAGTTTTTGCGTGAAAGAGGAACAAACATCCAGACATCCAGACATCCAGACATCCATACAAACTTTCGCGTTTATAATATTAGTAGGATACAAACAGCTTATTTATATACAATAAAAACTTATCATTAAGTATAAATAGTACAGTAAGCCAACCAAGTTTCAGCTAATGTTTTAACACCTAAAATTGCAATGAACGCGATACTATCCACCAGTGGATGGCGGACTAAGCCTGTCCGAGCCCCGGGGCGGAAAAACTGAATGAGGATCAGTACACTACTATCCACTTAACAGTTTCCTTCGAAGTCTGTTAAGTGGACAGTATCCACTTAACAGTCTTCGAAGGAAACCATATTAATAAATTTTATGATAAAAATCTCATAAGATATAAATCGAGCTTTATACAGGTGTGTTATTTGTGTCCACATGACCCCGATGACGGATGATCGGCGGGGATGGCCCCGTGGTTTGGTTGATGGCCGGGGGATCATTTTAATGTTCGTATGTACCTGGATACTTGTCCTGGCAGCAAAAGTCAAAAGTTCATGTTGGTCCATGGGCGTAGCTAATGGGGGGCCAGGGTGGGCCGGGCCCACCCTAGAAAGCTGTGGGCCCACCCTAGAAAAATAACCTTCTTCATACATAAAATAACTTCATCCTCAACTACCGAAATCGAAAACCATCTTCAAAAAGCAAAACACAGAAAACTTAAAATAGTTTGAAAATATATTTTTCTAATGTCAAGGTCGTGGAGTGGACCTATTTATGTGAATTTGGATTGAGGGCCCATTTTTCAAAATATTGCGAAACGAAATGTCACTTACAAGGCATTTAGTAAAAATTTGGTAAAACTTAAAGCAGATTCTTAAATTTCTTAAACGTGAAACAAAAGAGTTATGGTCAAATAACTTGGGCCCTCAATTCTGACGCCTGCATAAAGCAGCATACCTAATCTCAGAAAGTAGGTACTATCCCTGGAATAATAAAGGTGATGTCCAGAAAATCTATAGAGGGTGGTATAATAATAAATGAAAAATACTATAGAGATCTGATTTAGTAGAGCGGTAAGAAGATATTATTTTAAACAAATATGTCCTACAAAACACATCCAGAATGCCCCCTGACTTGTAAAATTCTTTAAAGTACAAAAATCTGCTTGCAACATTATCAAAATACTGGTAACCCATCCAACATACATTTTTGTACATGAAATCAAAAAAGCTTGAATCCAGAGTCGTAAAAAGAAATATTTAAAAGAAATAAATATTTTTTTTGGACGAAAGTAGCGATTGATGTGCTATGTGAAAGAAATAGCGCTCTACTTTCTTTCTCACTCTTATCTGTCACTAGCATTTATGCGGAAGTGAAATAAAACACAGTTATTTTTTATTATGTTGTCGGTCTGCCACTCTGCTAATGTCAATATGACATTTCTTCACTTACATAGAGCACAGAACACTATTACTTCTTGGACCTTGGACCATGAAACGAACATACCACTTTGACTAACAAAAAAATAATAATTTAATAATTCAGGTAATACAAAATAATCATACAAATTCGATTAGCCTAATTGACCACATAACTAAATAATTATAGGCCCACAGGTTAAATCATTTTGGGTCCCTAGACCAAAAGGGTGACGTTCGTTTCTCAGTGACCTAAACCCTCATATATTACTGAATTTTTCAAACATAGGGTGGCATTTTAAAATATTTCATTATGTTATCAAATAGCCCAGTAAATTTGCTTTACAATGATATATATATGGTTCCGGTAATAAAATACGAGGAATAAAATACCACTAATATTCTTCTCTTTTAATTTGAGAATTCAGTTAAGATTTTCTTAAATACATTGAGAAATTCCCAAATCTTAAGAATGCGATAATACAGATTTATGGTGGTTTAACTTGGGCCCTCAATTCGTGAATATCTGTCTGTACTGAGGAATCAGCCAAACAAAGGAGTTTATATAAGGAAAGAGATTAATACGACTTTAATATATTTGAGTTCAATATCGCTCAATATCGTTGGTAAATTAGTTAAAACAAATAACGACACACAAGTCGATTGTAAAAAACTAAATAAAATTTGAATTTTCTTAAAACGAACCGAGCGCCCAATATTTTCGGCAGTATTGACTAGGCTACGCCTTCTAGACTACCGCACTTTAGGTTAAGTATTTTAACCAATTTTTAATTAAAATACAACAAAGCGTCCATTCTTCTAAATGCCATACTTTAAGAGAAAATTGATTTACAATGTTTTATATGAGAAAATTCTGTAGGGTAGTTATGATTTTGTTACTTTTTTGATACTACTATTCAGCATGTAACCCATAGAAGCTATTTCATTAGCGAATAGTTGTTGTCGGAAACGCTTACGTTTTGTGTGATCCAATAATTAATAAATAAATAGTGCAGCTTATATTATTATTATTAGTGTTTCTGTTTTGTCATATCAAAGTAAGTACCTAGACCAGTTTGATTTATGTCATGTATTACCTATTTTTCCTCTGTTTATGTTGTTGCTAATTCATCATCAGGAATTTAAGATTTATGAGGTTACTGAGTTTTAATTCAAGAGTGCTTTATTATATGTTTATGGTCACCGTACAGAATTTCTCCTATATAAAATTCTAAATAAATTTTCTTTTAAAGTATGGCATTTAGAAGAATGGACGCTTTGTTTCATTTTAATTAAAAATTTGTTAAAATACTTAACCTAAAGTGCGGTAGTGTAGAAGGCTTCATACAATACATAATACAATACTGCCAAAAATGTTGGGCCCTCAGTTCAGACGTTTCAAGAAAATTCGATTTTTATTTACTTTTTAACAATTAAATTTTGTGTTATTTATTTTTAATTAATTTACCAACGATATTTAGCGATATTGAACTCAAATATATTAAAGTCGTATTAATTAATCTCTTTCCTTAGATAAACTCACGTTTTATTGATTAATCAGTACAGATATTCACGAATTGAGGGCCCAAGCTAAACAGCCATAAATCTATATTATAACATTCTTAAGATTTAGGAATTTCTTAATGTATTTACGAATATCTTAGCTAAATTCTCAAATAAAAATTATTATCCCAGGGATAGTACTTTCTAAGATTAGGCCATGCCGCTTTATGAAGGAGACAGGATTGAGGGCTCAAGTTATTTGACCATAACTCTTTTGTTTCACATTTAAGAAATTTAAGAATACTTGCTTTAAGTTTTACCAAATTTTTACTAAATGCCCTGTAAGGGTCATTTCGTTTCTCAATAATTTGAAAAATGGTCCCTCAATCCAGATGCACATGATCTATTTATATATTTTTGGTTTCTTTTTTCCTTACTTCAATGTCGATTTGATTTACCTTGTTGTTGGTAATTGAAGAGCGGAGCTCTTGTCAGTGTATACTTAGCTATATTAGCGACTTAAACTACATAGTTTTGGCCAGGACACAGATAAAACTGAAATCCATACTTGATTCCTACATACCATCTTGCCGCGCCGTGGCCGGCCGATTCATGGCTGGGGCCATGGCCCCCCCTAAGAAAAATCCCTAGCTACGCCCATGTGTTGGTCAGTCACCGTTTTTTTAGCGGCATCCGAAGATTGTGTACAATCAGTTTCCTGAATATTTTGGATTATGACTACATATAATATATGGGTGATCGTATGTGTCAAGTGTCCGTGAAAGTATAGTAAAAAAGAAACTTTTTATTCGGCATAGAAAAAAAAAACCAGAAACCGTGAGATTTTCATTTCCCTTACAAGTTGCTTGAGTCTTTAATAAAAGTACCTCTATTATTTGCTGCTGATAGTTATCTAGTATGAAAAATACAAACCCCCTTCATCGAATAGCACTAAAAAGACAATTTCAATATCAACATCCTGTTACTAAGCCGATTACGCTGATCACGAGTGATTTACTAATGTCCGCTTAGGAATTCCGTTCTCCATCTGAAGTTCTTCATCAAACATATTTGGGACCACTCATACTCGAACAAACGAATTTGAAGTAGATTTAAGGATTAACAAACCAAAAAAAATGGTCTGTAAAGTCTTTACGGACGATAAATTTTACGTGATAACATCATAAGAAAATATTAGTTAAGATCGTGCCTCTCTATCACTTGTTGCGCGCTCTTGCTTGCACGCTCGGCTCGACTCAGGCGGAACGTGACAATGAATCATGATTTTTCGTTAGTGCAACCGGCGTTGATTGATTTATAAGACGTTATCACGTCAAAAAAACACACGCGACGAATTGAGAAACTCCCTTTAAAGTCGGTTAAAAATATAAAAATAGGTTTGAAGACATATTAATTTTGTGTCAGACCGTACAAGACAGTATGGCCTCAGACCTTAGCCTGTCCAATAACCAAACCAAATAGATCAGCTGGTCTGTCACTGTCAGGTGAACTGTCGGCTTTTTGGCGGGAATCCGAAGAGGGACGTCATGTTTTTTGTTTAATTTTCATTTTGCTGTGTATTTCGGGTTTTGACTCATAATAGTGATAGTTTATTATGTGGCAAGTGTCCGTGAAAGTGTGCAGTGAATGGGAAATTCGATAAAATGCGAGTTAAGGACATTTTTGGATTGCCTCAAAAAGTCACAATAAAGGCGTCAGTAAAAGTGCTATCATTTTACTGATAACCAAGTTAGGGCACGTTAGGGTTGTAGAAAGTGTTAAAGACACTGTATTTTTGTGCATGGACTCTGAAGCAGAGCCATTTACGTAAGGATATCATTAACTAATGACGAGGCTGCATGGCGTAATGCCTTTGCCTACCCTGTAAGGGGTGAAACAACAACAAAAAAAAAGGTGAACTGTCACTCAACTCCAGTCTCCCTCCTCCAATAGAAAGAAAATTACATTTTCTGAATTTCCGAAACGTTTGGTTGGCGTTATTGATTATCTTATTTTGATTGTACATAATAGAAAAACAAATATGGATATAGCGTCAAAAGTTGAAAAAACGAAGTCTGTCGCCCTAGACCTCGCAGTTAGCGCAGTATTGGCACCCAGTCAGGAATTGCCTGCGGAGACTCCGATAGTGGCCGGCTACGATTGGGAAAATGGGACCGACTACAACAAGATACTCGAGAGTTACACCCGCTCTGGCTTCCAGGCCACTAGCTTCGGGCAAGCTGTTGTGGAAATAAATAAAATGCTCTCATGCCGCTCCGTCGCTCTCACTGAAGAGACGGGTGACCCTTACGAGGAAGATCTATTTATAAAGAAAAAAACAAACTGTACTATTTTTCTAGGTTATACTTCTAACATGATTTCGTCGGGCTTAAGAGAGACTTTAAGATTTCTAGTTAAAAATAAGCTCATAGATTGCATTGTGACTACAGCAGGCGGCATTGAAGAAGATTTAATTAAATGCCTTGCACCAACTTACGTTGGAGATTTTAATTTGAGTGGCAAAATATTACGCACCCGTGGAATTAACCGAACTGGTAATTTATTGGTGCCAAATGACAATTATTGCCGTTTTCAGGAATGGGTGACACCATTGCTTGATGAAATGCTCGATGAACAGATTCGGGATGGTATTGTTTGGTCGCCATCGCGAATTGTAGCTCGACTGGGCGAGAGAGTCAATGATGAAAGCTCCGTTTGCTACTGGGCATGGAGAAACAACATACCTATCTTCAGTCCGGCCTTGACCGATGGATCACTTGGTGATATGATGTACTTCCACTCTTACAAACGGTCAGGCCTCATTATCGACATTCTGGGAGACTTGCGGAGACTAAACACCATGGCTGTCAAAGCTAACAATACGGGTATGATAATATTAGGAGGGGGAGTCATAAAACATCACATTTGCAATGCAAATTTGATGAGGAACGGAGCAGATTATGCCGTTTATGTGAATACGGCAAGTGAATTTGATGGATCTGACTCGGGAGCTAGGCCTGATGAAGCAGTTTCTTGGGGCAAGATCAGGGCCAATTCAACTCCTGTAAAATTGTATGCAGACGCAACTCTGGTCTTTCCTTTATTGGTGGCTCAGACTTTTGCTAAGCATTATTTTAGCAATAAAAAGAATGTTTAAAAAATGTTGTTTTTCAATTTTCTAGTCCATAAAAATATAAGTAATAAAAAAATGTTTCGTAATAAAAACATTGTTTCGAATGACAAGTAGGTTAAGATATTTTAAATTAGTAAATAAATACACTTACACTTTATCTCATAACACCTTAGGTAATTGATCTAAGCATAACACACAGACCTATATACTTAAGTGCCGACAGAAGTACATGTACTATTCCTGGAAATACTTGTGTAGAAATAAATATCATCATGACCTGTAACACCCCACTACTGAGCTAGCTAAGGGTCCTTACACAGAAGTATGGGTCAAAGTCTCCCATGCGAGCCCACCGCAGATTGGGAGATGGTGTTAAGCTAGTGGCCAGGGCCACCTAACAGTCAGAATTTTTCAAGCCATCCATGGGTATCTGACTTCCATTCTTAGCGACTTAGACTTAGCGACTTCCATTGTGCGTAAACACACTGAAAACCGCCTCGGTCAATCATTCACTGACAGACCGCGTCCAACTTTGCTTAACCAGTGTGATCGTTGCAAACACTGGTATTGCAGGGCTACGAGCGCTTATACTGATGCCTTATTCTGGACGGGGTCGACAGAAGTATTTCATTCGTGAAAATACCCACATTTCACCCTAAGCTTTTCGTCAGCATTTTCGAATGCATAGATTCAAGAAATAAAAAAATATTTTTTATGCTCCATCTAGTGCGGAGTAGCGTGACTACAATACCGGCAAGCGACCTCTGTTTTCTAAACTATTTCAATGATAGGGTAGGATAAAATATGCACATAATATTTTATTTCCCAATATAAATAAAGATTTTCTATTTTATAATTATATTTTACAACAATTTTTTGTGTACCTTTTATGTTTCAGAACGAAACGGTGTGAATGAACTGTCAACTAAGATATGAAGCTAGCCACAGTCTGGTCTACGGCTAAGTGCATTTGTGTGCGTCTAAGAATTGCATTATTCGAATGTGTGCTGTCTGTGACAGCAGCTTTTTCTTGAATCAAATCGAAACTCGACCAACTTCATTCAAGTTAAGTTAGCTTTGTGGCTCGCCGTTGGGCACAGATATCTTTAACTAGCCGTTGGGTGCCGGTGTTTTTTGTTTACGTGCGTGCTGTGCTTCCAAAAACAGAAACATGATTCTTCCAAAGGTATATTATATTAAAAAACGTAGCGTTCCATTCTAAATTTCAATTCAAAGCTTAAACATTTGTGCCGTTCGTGATATATAGTGTTCAAAATGTGCATTTTCCGTGCGTTCCTGTTTGTTACCCTGTTCTTGACCGGTAAGTCGCATCCTTAGTCCTTCGCAATGCTATTTTTAGGTTTCTAGTCATTTGGTGCAGATATGTGTAATGGGAATGCATAATTTGTACGTTTTACTTAGAACGGGGTGCTTTGATCTCGACAACGGACATTATGTGCATACAAAACAACAAAAGTTCTTTGATGTTTTAAAATAAGCACCGTGTGTGTTGTGTTTAGAATGTCAAAGAACAACGCTGAAGACAGGATATTTCGTTAGGCCTTTTTCGGTTTCCTTTTCAATGTACGAACACTTCGAACCTCACTAAAATGTGTTTTTTGTTTATTTAGCAATAGGTTTTTTTAATTAGGTATGTGGCTTTGATAACCTAGGTACATCATTTAAATGATATTAGTTTATTACTTACCATCGACCGGCCCTGGGCTTCGCTTCGGTTTATCAAGTTATGTTTTATCTTCTGAACATACATACAAATTTAAGTTACAATTCCTGTTTGAATCCATGCCGTTATTCTTTGAAACATTCTTATACAAGATACAGAAAATAATTTAAGAAAATGGTAATTTACGCTTGATTAGGCAGTGTAATATATTAATAAATACATAATAAGTTTCATTTCAATTTTAGCATTTATTCTGGAATCACAGACACACTTGAATTTTGTAGTATTATGGGTACAAGTAATGTTTAAAATAACATTTATATTATTATATGTACATACCTATAAATAATATATAAATGTTTGGTCAGTTCTTTTTTAAATCAGGAGTAATGATTATTTTTAACATGTTCCATATTAAAAGAAAAGGTTTAAAACAAAAACTTTATAAATTGTTTTATTATTAAGTTATTAAGTTACTAATAATAGATAGGTAATATTTTTTTTCTAAAATATTAATCTTACAAAGCAGCTATTGTAATATGCAAAGATATTATATATAGAAAGATAATATCTTTGGTAATATGCTTATTATTAACTAAAACCATAACAAAAGGTCAATAAGCATTTTACACACATTGCAAATGTAAACTATTAAGTTACAAATGATGTCATTGCACTTCAAACTTAGGTATTCAAAGCATTGAGATATTATGTACTATACTCACTCACTAGAAAATAGGTGTACCTTCTATTATACAATATTAGCGACCCGCACGGGCTTCGCACGGGTGCAATGCTGATACTAAAACCTTCCTCTTGAATCACTCTATCTATTAAAAAAAACCGTTGCGTAGTTTTAAAGATTTAAGCATACATAGGGACATAGGGATATAGGGACAGAGAAAGCGACTTTGTTTTATACTATGTAGTGATAGTGATTTACAGATAAAAAATATGCTCATAAGATCCATGACATGTGAAATGTTAATTTGTGTCCAGAATAACTGTCAAAATCCCCCTCTGGATATCTAGGCTGCCTTCAACAGATATAATATCATATATCAACGGCCAGCCCTCTTCTCGCATAGGCGGTTAGGCTGCAGCGCCTTCAAACTCTACGAATAACACATTACTATGAGCAACCCTTTGTATGAAGTCACTAACAAACTGAATATTTAACTACATTCTTTTGAAAGCAGTCAGAAATAGCAATAAGGCAGACAGAAATTAAGATAGTAAAAATATCTAAATATATCTATCAGAATTTAGAACTACCCATGATAGAGCATAGACCAGCAAGCAAAACAAAATCTTTTTAGATGTTGTACAACATTGATATTTAAAAAACTTCTGTTGTCAGATTTGATTATGTTTCTCAAATTTTTTCTGAAAAGTTTATACATAAAGTAGGTAATGGTGTTTCCACAGTTTGATACGATTGTATTATTATTTTTGATTGTTCTTTTACAAAGAGGCGATAACTCGCTACTGTCAAGATTCAAGAACACTGTTCAGTATGAGCCCATGGAGATCGATCCTGATATAGAGGATCTTGATGACGAAGCTCTTAGGTTACTCGTGAACGAGGTGCCACAGATGCAGTGGTACTTGGACATGCGCCGTCGGCAGATGCCATTTCTCACTACTCGAAGACCTGAAGACGAATTTGACGACCTCCCTGAAGACGTTGCGCCGTTGGATAGGATTGAAAGGCAATTTCGTCACCTACCATTTCTTGCGGGGCGACCGGAAGACCAATTTGAGGAGATAATGGAAGAGATCGCTCCCTTGGATAAATTGAAAATGCAACATCGTCGCCTTCCCTTCCTTGCTGAGCGATCCATTGGCCAATTTAAAGACCTACCTGACAATGAAATCGACTCGTCGGTCGATGAGATGGAGCAGATGCAACGTGGCCTACCGTACCCAGGTAACGGGCGACCCGTAGAAGAATTTAGCGACCTATCAGGCGACCCGTCCACGGACACTATTGAAGAAGTGCAACGACTCCTGAAATTTCTCGTCAAAGAGCGAACCGACAAGTCGCTTGGCAATCTAGAATACCCACAGTTGAGCTCTGAAGAGATGCATCGTCGTCTGCAATTATTTGTTGACCTTGAAGTACTACCCAACTTAAAACCACCTACCAACAACTCTGAATTTGAGGAAGATGATGTCGACGAGGAAAACCTTAATACGACTACTTCGGACTTGCCCTTTCTAATGGATTGGTCTGTCTTCAACGAGACTTTGCGTCAACATAACGTCTCTCTTAACTATCTCAATGAATTCGTGAGTCGAATGAATGAAACAAACCAAAATATTCTACGAGGATCGTTCAGTAATTTTCTGAATTTGAAGCGATTTCTAAACCCTTATACGGGTGTCTATAAAGCCACCTGCTATCGCTGCGGACTTGGCAAAATCCCAAGAAGTCCTGTATGTCGGGATATGTTCGATTCGCCTAACTGGAAATACAGAACCCTGGCCCGATATTTCCGTGTCAAGTGCTACCATAACAAGTTTAATTATTACACTCACGAGCGGAAACAGACGGTGTGGAAATTCGCATATCATTACCAACATGACCGCGGGTTGAAACGGCAGCTGTATGGTAAGTATCACGGTGGTTGCTACAAGCGGTTTCTGGATGTGGGTAGGGTTTACACTCAGCGGGGCTGTAGGGGTTGGCCACCGGAGACGGGTGCGTCGTCTAGCTACGCTAGCCATCGATACAAGAAATTGGAGCTAACTTTGGGGTCAGAACGACGTGATAGGTGTATCTTTAGTCCTCACGCGTCTCTAACGCCTTTCGCGCGAGGGATCTCGCTATACGCTCGGTACCACGTTTGTGTGTGTCACAAGAGATTTTGTAATTCCGTACGCACTGCTAGACCTTCCTATACACTTATTGTTATAGTAGTAATCGAATCAATATTATACTTAGCTTTTTAGTTAAATAGATGTTGTTTTATTCGTTTTATACATAATTTTTCAATAAACCCACTGCATTCCGTATTCTCCCTCAGGTAGCTATGATACGGCCATATAACAGCAGGGGCCCAAAAACTAATTATCCCGAACCAATAATAAACGAACACCATAATTATGCTTTTTTTAACGGATTTAATTATTTCTTTGCCATGTATTAATAGTGTTTTTCATAAAAAATAATAACTCTATGTGTGCGAGTTATTATTTTTTCCTAGATACTTTCACCGTGTGACCGGTGAACCATGCCTCAGAATTAATTCTGGAACTTGCGGGTGTCCTCACGATATTTTCATTCACCCTCGAGCTAGTGGTAAATATAAAATAAATAAATAATCTCGCGCCTTTCCTCCCTGAGGGGGTAGGCAGAGGTATTCCGTTTCTGGAAATAGGTACCCATTTTTTCACGACTATATTCTACCCCTAAACGTGACAGGCAGTGAGCTCAGGTTTGTTACGCTTGCCTCAGAATTAATTCTGGTAAGCAATAATTGGTAAATATGTACAGTATGTATAGGTAAGTTTTTGAAACTGGTGCCTTCACCCGGATTCGAACCCTAGCGTCACATATGAGAGTCAGGCTCACTAACCACAGGGTTATCATTGCCCTATAAACAACTGCACGAGATAAAACAATTGCAGTGATAGCCCGACCGGTTAAAGAGCCGGCCGAAAATCAGTGAGGCTCGGGTTCGAATCCTGGCATGTACCAATGAGTTTTTCAAAAACTTATTATTATTTATTTATCTTATATTATATCTACATTAACAGAAAATTAAAGTCGCCAAACTGCAGCAGTTTGTAGGCGTTGCGCTCTTTACAAATATTTTTTGCTTAATAACAGATATACTTAGATTTAGGTAATTCGGATACTACTAACTACTGCAATACAATAAAGGTTAACACAACAAAGAACAATCGTACTCTCAAGCTTCTAAAAAATCTTACGTACATATTTATCACTAGCTTGACGGTGAAGGAAAACATCATGAGAAAACTTCAATTCAATTCAATTCTTTATTTTGCTTATCACATGGTGAGTACATTTTGGTACTTAATATTAGGTACATCCAACACATGTGATACCCCGTAGGGGTACTGCAATAGAGAAAGGTTACTAGGTAACTAAAGTTATTTTCTAAGTTATCTTATTCTATCTAAACTAAAATATAAAAAGGCGTGAGATTATTATACTTATACTAAAATATCCTAGGTAACATCAGATCAGTTGTTATTATTTATATTATACAATCTATAAAAATCTACTATAATCTTAAAAAAACAGTTTAAATATTATATAGATATTAATATGGCACCCGCAGGTCTCAGAACTAATTCTGAGACATGTGTAAACAGACCCGGTCCGGTGATGGGCTCACCACCTATCACGTTGAGGGGTCCAATATATCTCGTGAAATGTGGGTATATCCAGTAATGGAATACCTCTGCCTACCCCCTCGTGGATAAAAGGCGTGAGATTATATTATTATATTATAAAACAATTTTTCACAGTTTGAGACCCATAGATACGCAATCAAGAAATCAACGCTAACAATCCGGGTATAGAAAAGAAGAAAAAACACAAAATCCACCGATTCGCCACCCCTGCCGAGGGCAGGGGCGCGCAACTATAAACCCGACATATTTACGAGCATACTCAACCCCTGGTTATGAGGGTCCGAGTTATAAGTTGTAGCGTTCAAAGTAGTTCAAACGTTGACAAGGGTCTGATAAAATATGAAATCATTGTTTACAATCATAAAACTTGATGTAGGTAAGCAAGCAGTGAAGTAAAAAAAAAAACATGTTTATTTACAGAAATAGCGAGTATAAGTTCCCTTAATGAATAAAGGAAATGAGAAGCTATAGAAAAAAAAACAGTTAAAGTTTTTACGAAACTGACGAAAGTTAATTTAGTTTAATAAGAAATTACTTTTTTTTTACGGTTGGTCTGAAATTTTGCAAATAGGCTCAGACACACCTCAACAGATTTTATTAATAATTATAGGAATTAAAACAAGAAGTTTATCAAACATTTTCGTGTCTGTTCCATTTCGATACCTATCTTACATAGTTCAGAAGATATGTCTATAAAAAGGTAAGTAAAACGAAGCGAAGGGCGGGTTGCTGGTAATTTAAAATGGCACTGATACTTTACATTTAGGTAAGGGTAACGGTTATAACTTGACCCATACAAAACCCCATAGGAAGTTTAATTCCAAGCTCATCTGAAATTCAACCCTATGTCTCAATATTTAGAGCTAAAATTTCTAAATCTAGACCGCAGACGTCGTAAGTTTTCAAAACGCGTAATGTAGCTCTGACGGTTTTTTCGTTTTTTGAAACGAATATTTTTTAAATTTTATGCGTCCCTGCTTCAAATTGTTGAAAATCGATAATTTGTACCTACTTTAAATATAAACTGTTAGCTGTTGCGCGTATTTTTGATTGAAATTGAAGGAGCAGAGTTCCATGGAAGTTGCTGGAAAAAAGTAAGTCTTAAATAAAGGGAAATACTTATAAATAATCACTACATAGTATAAAACAAAGTCCCTTGTCGCTATCTGTGTGTTCCTATGTATGCTTTTGTTTGTACGCAACGGATTTTGATGTGGTTTTTTTCAATAGATAGAATTATTCAAGAGAAAGATTTTAGTATCAGTATTGCACCCGTGCGATGCCGGGTCGGGTCGCTATAATACATATATGTTTAGGCTTCCGTACCTCAGAAGGAAAATGGAATCTGCGGGTTTCCTTACGATGTTTTCCTTTACGAGATTATGATAAATATGTACCTACTTACGAAAGTTCTTGCCGCGGCCTATGCGGCCTATTGAGAAATCAATGGTTGTCCGAGCTCTAAGGTAGTGGTCAACCCTTGAACTATACAGCTAGAGGTGACGCGACGGAATCGCAATTAAAACGATGCGGCGACGCTAACGAAACGCACTCGACTTGTTTCCGAGTGTTTGGAGTGCTCGTGTGCTCGCAGAAGTCAGGGGTTGGTAAACCTAGGTTCGTTAGTAATGGGATATGGAAACATTTGCTCTCAATGTTTGGTTCTGCCGTTTACCTCGATCCCTCGTTTCTCCGATATATTTAATCAAAAAGAAAGTCACTTGACCGTAATGTCAATAATATTGACTGTTTTTTCCTTAGTATACTGAAAAACTTTTTATCTATATTGATAAAAATAATAAAATAAAACTTCTCTCCATTCTAATCTATTAGTTCTTACTATTTGAACATGAACCTACCTAAACATTTTTACTTGAAGCTCTATGTGTGTTATAGAGAATCGAAATCTAACAGTCAAAAGTTAAAAGTTTTCAAAGTCAAAAGTTTTTATTCAATGTAGGGGCTTATAAGTCCTCTTATTGAAAGTCATTGCGACTCTATCGCTTCGGTATATAAAGTTGAGGAGAAAAAGCGGGGCAGGAAACTCCTTACACACCTTACAATATTATTCTTTTAAACAATCAATATAATACAAAGTACAGTTACATGGTTTTAGTGCTTTGCTGAGCCGGAGAAAATTTACACCAAACATCATTGTCATTCAAATATTCTCATAATAACTATTTGGATTGTGGCATATAATTTCTTTCTTTCTTTGTTACAGGACTCGGACTGTCGATCGGGAAGGAAGGTAATTAAATAAATCTGTAATCAATTGTAATGACTAATAGAATTACAATGATCTATGAAATCAAGTAGAGAAACTCTTTATGGAGCGTTTTAAAACGCAATATTATAATTTTCTTCTATCACTAATTGTCTTGAGTTGCTCGAGAAAATGTCCGACATTGCTTTCTAGACTTGGCGGGGATATACCGTGCCCCCAAATAAATTAAATACAACTTTTAACACATTAAAAGCTTTAAACTCACCTAAAATGAAAAGTAGCTGCGATATTCGGGCTCAGTTGGTAGAGACCCTGACTTCTTTGCCGGAGGTCTGGAGTTCGATCCCCGTTCGGGTCCAAAATTTGTGTGTATGAACATATCTGTTGGCTTTGTGTCTGGTCGTTTAATATTTATTTAAGTATGTCTAACAGTTGTTTAGTACCCATAGTACAGGCCCTGCCTAGTTTTTGACTAAATAACCGTTTGTGAATTATCTTACAAATAAAAAATACCTTTCCTTTTACGCTTGAATGTTTGAATAGGGTGAGAAATCATACGGACATTTTTGTCACTAGCTCAATGATGACGGAAAGCATTGTGAGGAAACCCGGGGGCCCAGAATTGATTCTGAGAAATATGTATGCAACAGGGGTGCTGTCTGGCCATGGACTAACCAGCTGTCACGTTTAGGTGTTCCAAATTTATTTTTATTAAAATGGTTGTAAAGGGCTATGAGCAGCGGGAAAGCCCGTGTCTTATGACTAACTGAAACTGAGAAAATACTTTGCGCTTCTGACAAAGGTCGCCGCCGGTCAAGAACATCGCCGAGTCACAGCTGTAAGTGCTGTAACGATGGGAAATATTGTGCATTTTCTCAGTGAAATGTCTAGCGGTCGGTATACCGGAACCTTTTTCCGAAACCGGTGTTGTAGAAATATATTTTAAAAACGTAATAGAATTGTCAGGAGGTCTAAAAAGGCCGTTTGGGTGAATCATAATCAGAGATCGGCATTAGGTAGTGTGATTTGGTACCATAGTAGGTAAAGTTGCTATGAGGATGTAATATGGAGTTGATAAAACCACCACTTTATTTGGGACTATATTTCCCGGGAAATTTCCGGGACTAGATTTTTCTACAGCATCATATTTACTTACTAAATATAAACTTGTTTTGTTCTTAGGTGATTTTCTCTACAGTGGCTGGTTATGGAGATAATCAACAAAATCTAAAAAACAAAATTTGTAATAGTAGTACGGCTAATTAGTTAAAAAAAGATTGAGTTTCGGTCCTATCCGACACAAAGCACACATATGAAATTTGGCATTTCATATGTGTGTGCTTCGATTTAAAAGTAGGAACATGGTGATTTTAACAACTCCATATTATATCCTCTACCTACTTTGGTACCTAATCACACTACCTAATGCCGATCTCTGATCATGATCCTATTTCGATTCATATTCGAAATTTTCACCAAATACGAATCTGCTAATGAATTGAATTGTCAGTGAATCATTAAAATGTGGGACCATTTTACGAAATTTAGAGGAATTGCTTAGGATTTGCTGGGAATTCATAAAAAGAGGAATTGCTTAGAGGAATTGCTCAAAGTGGCCATTTTAGACCCACAGGTAATTTTTGCCAGCCAAACTATCCCAGTGTCCGGTCAACAAATCATTTTATTGGATATATTTAAAATTTTTGAACATGAAATAGTATAATTGAAATTGTCTTCTTTTTAACCGAATTCAAAAAGGAGGAGGCTATCAATTCGTCTGTTTTTTTGTTTGTTACCCAAGAACTTTCGACTGGGTGAACCGATTTGGATGATTCTTTGGTCCCATTTTAATTTCGTCCAGTTCTGACAATGGAATCCATGAGAAAACCATATAAGTTGAAGATTGAAGTAGTTTTTTTTACTCTTTAGAGTTCATTGTTATTACTCAACTGCCTCAGATAGATTGTTTTTAAACTATAATAAATAAGTAAGTAAGTAACAACTCTTTATTGTACACCAATAAAAATATGCAACAAGTGACAGTGACAAAAAAAAGTACAATAAAATAAGTATAATATGCAATTGAAGTTCCATGATTGATGATTGTTCTGTAATATGGGCCTTAGAATTTTGAGTTAGTGACAAATAAGTCAGAGAAATTTACTCTGGATATTTTTAAAGATATGAGTAACTAGCGACCCGCCCCGGCTTCGCACGGGTGCAATGCTGAATTTTATTTGCTATAAACCATCCTTGGACCCACTCGAACCCACACAAAAGTTTCATCAAAATCGGTCCGGCCGTTCTCGAGTTAAATCGTCAGGAAGGAAAACCCGACTTATTTTTATATAGTAGATTAATTATCATTTTTAAAAAATCTTAAAATCATAATTAAAAATTTACTTCAGATATAGGTAATACATTGTCCATTGTCCAGCCGTGCACATCGTTCGCCTGATATGATGATGAATGATACATGTCGAACCCAAATATTTTTACATAATACCTTCAGTTTGTTAGAGAAAATATCGTAGGCTTTAAAGTTCCTCGTTCGAAAATAACAGAATCAAACGGATGCATTGAAAAACAACGGAACTGACGGATACCGTGAAAGGATCCGCCATATTGCAAACGGAAAACGGATGTCATTGTCCGGATAGGCGCGAACCTTTGTCATTTTTTGGATTTCGATGTCGAGGCATAAATATTCAAACGTGTATGTTTTATCGATACATTCGTGGATTTATAAAGAAATGGGTTCTAGACAATTTTTTTCTTTATTTGTTTTAAGTAAATATTGTTCAGTTGATCAAGTTTATTTTGGATTCATTTTGAATAATACATTTTACTAAAGATTTAACTAAAAATAAAACTGCCCTTTTCTATGTAGGTGTATAGATATTATTGTAGGTCTTTATATGTATTATTACTATACAATAAGGTTCAATACCTAACTTGTTTTGGGATCTCGTAACTAAAGATTTATGATTATAAAAGGCTTTTGCTGATTTCTGTAAGGCGGTGGTGGTAGACACTAAATGTTTTCTATAATATTTACATTACTCCTAAAAAAGTATTTTCTTACCCAAGAGTTTTTCTAAAACGAAGAACATATTTATCACTAAAAGGAAAGGAGGTTATTTTCAGGAATGTAATACCCCTGCTGATACACACACCGGCACAATTAGCGGAACAGAAAAAAAAGGGAGTATTTACGCATTTTTGCGTGTTACTGGCCGGCTAAACAAGCTTTTTTTAAATTTGGGTTTTAATTTAAAAATGGAATACTAAGCGACTGCCCTTTTTTTCATTCTTTTGTTTTAATTTTCATTGATTCATTTTTTCCACCGCTTGTCCGTTTTTAGAAGGTTCGTGAATTCCATTTGAAAAGCTTTGAATTGCAGTTTTTGAGGCTTTTGAGTTTTTTCGCATATTGATAATTTACGAGCATCTAATTATGCCTGATTTAACGCCATCAGAAATCATTAGGGCAGATCAAATGAGGAGAAATGGTCAAACCTACAGATCGATTGCCAGAAGCCTTCGTCGATCGTTATCAACGATTTATCGTAGCATCCAACGATACAGATTGACGAATGCTCTAGTGAGAAGGAGAGGACAAGGCCGGAAAAGGTGTACTTCAAGGAGGGATGACCGTTTTCTCCAACTTCAAGTCCGACGGAACACGAGACTAACGGCGGTGCAGGCTCGAAATTTACTGGAAGAGGTACGAGCAGTAAGGATGAGTGAGCGGACAGTTCGTAGAAGATTCGAAGAAGTGGGTATAGGCTCGTATGTGCCCGCCAAAGCCCCAAAACTTGAGAGACATCATCGCACAAACCGTCTACACTTTGGTCGTGAACATCGTGATTGGGACTTCGACGACTGGGGACAGGTTCTTTTTACTGATGAATGCAGAGTTATGTTAAATCAAATTGATGGAAGGCAGCGAGTATGGAGACGCAAAGGAGAACGGTATATCCAGTCTAATTTTGAAAATACAGTTGCATATGGCGGCGGTTCAATTATGGTCTGGGGAGGAATATGTTTAGGAGCTCGTATGGAGTTAGTAGTGGTCGATGGCGGGAATCTGAATGCTGATCGGTATATCAGGGAGATTTTAGAAGAACATGTTGTGCCATTTGCCCCCTTTATTGGTAACAACTTCATTCTAATGCAGGATAATGCTCGGGCTCACAGTGCTCGCACAGTACAGACATACCTAAACCATGTTGGTATAACGGTGATGGAGTGGCCAGCACGGTCCCCCGATATGAACCCTATAGAACACGTCTGGGACTTGCTAAAGAGGAGTGTAAAGTCAAGAATGCCCCCTCCCAATAATCTCAACGAGTTGCGAAACGCATTACTTGAAGAATGGCAGAGGTTGCCCCAAGAAACCATTGATAACATCATCCGCAGCATGCCCAGACGGATGGAAACCCTCATCAGAGCACGAGGAGGAAACACTCGATATTGAACAGTCATTGAAATTGTTGTTAAACTTTGGAAAATCTTGAATTTTCTGCTGTTTCTCTATAATTAAAAATCGAAGAAAAATGCATTTTGTTTAATTTAATTTTTATTTTTATAAAATTTTAAGTATGGTGTTACAAATGAATGTCAAAACATGTTAATTTAATTGTTGTTTCATTTTAAATAATATATTGTTTAAAAATTACATTCATTGTTCTAAATTCCCTCTTTTTTCTCCTTTTTTTTTCTGTTCCGCTAATTGTGCCGGTGTGTGTATTATGAAGAAGTCAATTTGTTTGTATTTTGTAATATAACCTATGGAACTACATTATTCCCGATATCGACCCGAGTAACACGAGTATAACCGTGGGGCGCAGCTAGTATTCAATTATTTCAACATTGATGTCGACGGTTTCCTATACACTTGGAAGGTTGGGGCTAATGAAGAATTTCTTACTACAAAAATGATAAAACATTACCCTTCTGAGGCAGTAGGGTAAAAATACCCACCGTATGTTGTTTCCAGTTTCAATGTGAAAGTAGTGACGGAGTCATCAAGTGGCAGTGTCTATTTCGATGCTAGTGCTGCGCTAGGATTTAATCGATATTTTTTTCCGTATTTTATTCGTATTTTGTTTAAGTCGGTGATAAGCCTATTATTTTGGTATTTACATGTATTTAAAATCTAGTAGTGTTTTATGTAGTCTTGCAACATATGTCACGCTCGTCAAGCTCATCGCTTTTTGCTACGAACCGAAAAAACATTAATTTGTTGAAACATAAAATACATTAAAGTTTTTTTAATAAAGAAGAATAACTCATCAATTCTAGATCGTTCATCTTCATTTGTTACATAGGCATTTTAAAAACTACATAGCAGCAGGTAAAAAATTAATTAAAAGCTAGTTACATTAATCTACACTGCTTGGTCTCTTAGTTTTTTTATTTATCGTAGACTAGCTGTTGTCCGCGACTCTGTCAGTGTTAACTTTGTTATTGCGTCCCCTAATTAGGAGTTATGTGTTTTGGGATGAACAGTAGCCTAAGTCCTCCAAGATCCAATATATCTCTGTGACAAAAAGTATCAAAATGAGTTTAGCTGTCAAACGAAACAAATAAACAAACTTGCTTTCGCATTTATAACTAGCTGACTTATATATTTTTTAAATATCGTTCCCAATAAGTTCTCATCAACTCACTAAAGTTTCATCGTGATTGGAACAGTATGCTAGCGCATAAAATACGAACAACCAAACATTTGTTTTTATATATTTGATGATTATTTTATTATAGTAAGGACCCAGAATTGTATACCACGGGCAATTGTAGACCCGAATTTTATACCTACACAGATGACATTCTCTCGTAATATCGACAAAGTTTTCGGTCACCCCATCTGTACGTCATCGTCATCGACTAGTCTAGTGCATGGTTCGTCGCCTTCGTTCATGCGCCATGAATACCGTAGCATTCCTTTGTGTATCCCCTCTTAATGTTCAAGGGGGAGAGGGATGGTGACAAGAAACTGAGGTGGTTTTCTTGCAGCCTTTTAGTTGTTTCATATCTCAGCTGACATTTTGAAAGTGTATTATCACTACATAGTATAAAACAAAGTCACTTTCTCTGTCCCTATATCCCTATGTCCCTATGTATGCTTAAATCTTTAAAACTACGCAACGGATTTTGATGCGGTTTTTTTAATAGATAGAGTGATTCAAGACCTACTTTTCTAGGTAATTATCAATGTGGATCTTTTCATGCTATTTGTAATCCATAATAAAAAAATAGTTTTCTAAAATGTATACATTGCAGACATAATTTTGAAATGATTGGCGATCTACTGGTCTACACTACTATGACTAACTTAAACGGAAACACATTTTTCCTCATGTTTGTTTTCGACCGTGTTAGCATTGCACCCGTGCGAAGCCGGGGCGGGTCGCTAGTATGAAATATAAGTATATTTTAGCAGAACACGCCCGATGTAGCTATTAGTCTAGGCAATAAAGGTAGTGGACCCCAACATTAATTCCTCAGTCGATGAAACTTTGCAGGATTGTTGTATAGTATGAGACAATACTTGCATAAAAAAATCCAAAAAAAAAACCTAACCGAAATTAGGTTTTTATACTAAAAAAAAAAATTTTTTTTTGTTGATAATTTGATAATTTATAAAAATAATGTAGCCAGAAGGTTTTTATTTTGGATTTTCCTATTGTAAGTCCACAGCGACCATTCAATGACATTCCAGTTGAAAAAATGGACTGAGCAATTTTCCCGAGCAAGGTACATATACGTCTGAGTTTTGTTGTTTCTACCAGGAGATTTTTTTGGATATTTCGCATATAGCTTTCTTAACACACTTGAATATTGCTGGAGAAGAAAATTTAGACTGAGCATTTTTCCCAACAAAGATATCAAATAAATAAGTATTTCAGTAAAAATACCTAACTTCGGTTAGGTTTTTTTTTTGGATTTTTTATGCAAGTATTGTCTCATACTATACTACAATCCTGCAAAGTTTCATCGACTGAGGAATTAATGTTGGGGTCTTCATACAAAAATCCGCTTCATTGCCTAGACTATATTCAGATTTCCTTTTTTCCTCTGAGAATAGGGTAGTTGACATTATCGAAATTAAATTACTAGTAGTTATTCATTAGAAACATGGTCCCAAAACACTTCTAATGATGTTTTTTTATTTTCACTTTATAATGACAGCAAATTTTAAAATGATAAATCACTACCTACATAGTATAAAACAAAGTCGCTTTCTCTGTCCCTATATCCCTATGTATGCTTAAATCTTTAAAACTACGCAACTACGATTTAGATGCGATTTTTTTTTTATATATAGAGCATTCAAGAGGAAGGTTTTAGTATTAAGCCGTATACAGAAAGAAAGCTGAAAGCTTGTCGGCGCCGATCGGCGCCGGTCCATTCTACAGAAAGCAAGCAGATTGAAGCAGAGCGAGCAAAATGTCGTACGATGATTGGCGGGCGGCACCAGCGCTGACCGGCGCGTGTCGGCGCTGGTCGGCGCCGATAGGCGCCGGTCGGCGCTTGTTCATATAAATGCCTGCGCCGGTTACCTGCGTAGACCGGCGCCGATGGGCGCCGATCGGCGCTTATCGGCGCCGATAAGTTTTCGGCTTTCTTTCTGTATACGGCTTTAGCATTGCACCCGTGCGAAGCCGGGGCTTGTCGCTAGTCAACCAATAAAACACATCTTGCTATTTCAATACACTTTCCATAAAACATTTTCGTTTTGACAGTTCGCAAAAAGTAACTCATTTGACCAGGCAGGCCACTACCCTATTCAGTAAGACCCTCTCATCAGAAGGAGCCGTTATAGTAAAAGTTTGTATCCCAAATTTAATTTTCCTGGATTGCGGAGGTAGTCAGTCAGATAAGAGTCAATAAAATCTTTCAAAGAAAAAGTATAGCCCGCATCCTGGCAACTTTTTCACCAAAAATAAATATCCTCTAAGATACCTACCGTATCTTAGAGGATATTTATTTTTATCTGTAGCTTGATAAATGCTCGCCATTATCAGACATTTATACAAGAATATGTTCTTCATTATGCTTAAAATTTTAAAAGACCCGGTCCGGTGATGGGCTTAAATCACGTTTAAAAAATAGGGGGTTAAAAAATACGGGGTCCAAAGAAAAACTCGTGAAAAGTAAGTATATCCAGAAATAGAATACCTCTGCCTACCCCCTTGGGAATAAATGGCGTGAGATTAGTTTTTTTATACCCTAAAGTTACTATCTAGACTTAGCATTTATCGTCAAATTCTAAATCAAAGATGGCGGATGCAGAGCTCTTTTTTTAGACGCTCTTTGTTCCCGCAACAATGCCAATGTTGCGAGTTTTTGTCGAATTGATGGACCATTGTGTTGCCATTCGCAAAATTCTGGCGTCGAATAATTGATAAGTCTGGAATGCGAACTCTTTGGTTCTTTTTTAATTTCGATGTGCAATCGTTGCATTAGAATATAGGAACGGGCCGTTTGTCTGTGAGTTTTGTGCTCTGTTTATTTTGTCTCTACGAGGTATTCATATCTCATTCCGGGTCTATGATACCCCTGAATGCTTTTGTTATTTTTGAAGTTCTTTGTCACGAAAACTGAAACTTTTTTATGTTTGAAAACTAGCATTTTATAACTTCTTTTTCATATTCAGTTTTCGTGAAATATTTGTATAATAACATTACTTGTATCAAATTAAATGCATCTGCGGCTTATATTTTTTTATTTATGCATTACAAATTTCGCCATATTGCAGTTTGTTGGCAAGGTTGATCTATAAAACGATGATAATTCTTAAAATTTACAAAGAAACTATCTTTAAATGTAATTGCCTCTGGTAGGTTTATGAAAATTATGAAATATGTACTCTCCTGGCCTTACCTTGTGATTCCTTATTGACAAGCTAGAAAAAGATAATCAGTACACAATCAGGGGTATTCCCTGAACGAGTATGGCGATCAAAACTCAATTACGGGAAACCCCTTGAGAAATTTACATAATGTTGTGCCCAGTAATGTGATTCGTGACACAATTCGATCGGTCGATCGACTATCTAGTTTATTATAGTAAATAAAGTAAAAGTGTTGATACTTTCAGATTAGTTTTGTCGAAAAACCTAAACCGCCTTATTACAAAACTGAATTTAAACGTTAAATTCTATCTAAAACAGATTATAATATGTCACTTTCTTGACAATAATGTTTAAAGGTAACAGCATTATAAATAGTTTTAACTTAAACCCCACCCCGTTTTGTAATAAGGCTGAAATTGTTTACTAAGAATTAAGTTTGCTGTTTAGACTTGATACTTTTTTTTTCAAAACCTTGGCATAAAAACTAAAATTTAATCCATTCAGAAGTTAAAAAAATACAGTTCATGCCAACTTCCTTTCGCGTCATATTGATATTTCATCTTTAGAATTAATAAGAATTTTTCTCCAAAATTCCAATACCTTTTCCTTACACTGCAAAGCGTCTGCGCGAAGTATTTGGGTCGGTACGTGATCGGAATCCCATACTGCTCCATTTCATTCCTCAAGTCTCATTGTTGCGTACACTGAGCATAGAAATCGCGGGACCTCGTGCCATCGTTAGGACTCCCCGTTTAAATTGCCCCTGTTACAGGAAAAAACCGGTTTTATCCGGCTTTGTCCGGGTATAGGCAGTTTCATTTTATTGTTACTGTTACAATCCGAGTGGTTTTCTTCAGTACCATCTCATTACCTTTGTCGCTTCCAGTATTTTTGTTTTCTACTTATGCTTTATAGAACGGACTTACATCTTTGCCCTGTTTTTCTTTTTCGACAACTTTAATATGGGTAATTGTTAATGGGCGAGTCGGACACATTCTAATTATAAATGCGGAACTGTCGGTTTGTTACTATTGAACTGCTGAATAGATGTTAATGAAATTTCGCAAGACATATAACTTAACGTCTGCTGTATTCTCGTATGTACTAGCTAAATCCAAACCCTAGTAAAAACCTAATATTAAGCCTTTGAGCTCCGTTCTTCAAGATCGGTTTACCGGGTAAGCCGTAGCAAACCCACATACAGAGCTAGTTTCATTGAGATTTATCAACTACTAACTGTTCCGCCGCGGTTTCGCCCGCGTATTTCCCGTTCCCGTGGGAATACGGGGATAAAATATGGCATATGTTACTCCCTGATAATGTAGCTTTCCATTGGTGAAAGAATTTTTCGGTCCAGTAGTTTTTGCACACATCCATCAAACGACTCATGCATGCTCTTCGGTTTCGGGTACTCTGGCTTTTCTTCAACACATCGCCGATCTGGTCGATGTAGGTACTCCTAGGTCGTCCTCCACTGACTCGCCCATTCACAACACCCTTGTATAATTGTCTCGTTAGACGACTTTCATTCAGACGAGTTTATTCGTTACAAACATACAAAAATACAAATCTTTTCTCTTTATAATGTTGTTAGTGTAGATGTAGATAGTGTTTAGTGTAGATATAGTGTAGATATAGAATAGGTTTTAACAGCAGTGTAAATACACCCTAGAACAGAGGGCGTTCACTGGCAATAAAAATAAAATAAAGTTATTGTCTTTCAGCTACTTATATTTGCTTATTTTGTTAGTGAAAGCTTTTACAATAATTAACTGGCTGCTTTGAGCCTTAAACAGACATTATTTTTAATGTATGTCGAGTAGTTTGAATCGTAATTGAATGGACTAACATTTATTTCATGTCTGTCGCAAAATTTAGTTAAGATAATATATTTTCTTAGGACTCTGAACCCGATTGTACATTTATTTACTGTTGTCTTCTTATAACTGTAGCATTTGGTTGGTTAAGTTAAGTTATTAAAACGTTGGAAACCCGCAGGTCTCAGAAATTCTGAGACATGTGTAAACAGACCCGGTCTCACCACCTATCACGTTTAGGGGTCCAATAAATCTCGTGAAATGTGGGTATATCCAGTAATGGAATACCTCTGCCTATCCCCTCGGGGATAAAAGGCGTGAGATTATATTATTATTATTATATTATTTTTACAATGTGCCTCTTCTTCTGGGACCCAAAGTTTAAACACAATGTAAAGTACTCTTGTCACGTACGCAATACCACCGCCTCGGCTCTCGCTCGCAACTTTGTAATTATTTCTCGAGATCTCTATACAAGGAATGTCGTCAGATATTTCTTTGGAATTATCTTTCTCTGACAAATACTGTGATTAGGTTTTCGGCTTTTTTGTTAGATTTAAAAAATCCTTTCTTATATCAATCCACGAAACATTTTTTAGGAAAATCTTTGAAAAAAAATTATTTAGTTTAGGGATCCGAAAACACAGTGTGTAATTATGGCTTATTTGCGGTCACGCATAGGTTATGTGTTTATTTGATAGCTGTAACTATTTTAGAAGTTTAACAGAAACAACGACAATTTTTTTTGAATTGGTTTCGGAGTTATTGTGATTTTTGTGAAAAACCCATAGAAACCAGAGAAATGCAATATCCTTTTTCAAATACGTTATTTGCAAATAAATAAAATATGTTCTCGTAAAACAAGTTCATAGCTATTATCTTGCCAAAAACTACATCAAAAACATGGGTAATTAGGACACAATTAATGTTTTTACCAATAATGAAAACTATTTTTTGCGGTTCAATTTTTTAACGGTCGCATTTTCTTTTTTAATGGAAAGAATCTTAATGAAATAATATATCTGTATATAAAATATCAGGTAATAAAAATGAAGGGGTAACGAGATATGAATTTTTCAGTTTTTGTTTAGGGTTGTCGCTAACTTTTCTATGAACTTTTAATTTTCGTATTCATTTATTCTGCTCATCAATAAACATAATATATATAGGTGTTATATAATTTCGGTATATAACACCTATATATATATATATATATATATATATATATATATATATATATATATACATATAAGAAATGCGTCAAGTCGACGTGTTTCAACATTGAATTTTTTAACTGGAAATTAAGAGGGAGGAATAAAAGACGAATTATAGAATACAAAAACCTATTTTTAAAATTCGTTTCTGTTTGTCTGTCTGTTCGCGCTAATCTCCAAAACTACTAAACGGATTTCGATGAGACGGGGGGGATGTCATATCCCCGAAACTGTTTACGAGCGCGTTGGAGGATATGTTTAAGACGCTGGACTGGAAAGGTATGGGGATTAACATAAACGGCAATTACATCTCACACCTGCGATTCGCTGATGACATAGTCTTGATGCCGGAGTCGCTAGAGGAGCTAAACCGGATGCTGGATGACCTAGCCTCAGCCTCGCGTTGCATCGGTCTTGGCATGAATTTGGATAAAACCAAAGTCATGATCAATGACCACATTGCTCTAGGACCGGTCGTCGTACATGGTCACCGTCTTGAAATTGTTTTCGAGTATACTTACCTCGGGCAGATTCTGCAGTTAGGTAAAAACAATTTCGAAAAGGATTCCAAGAGGAGAATCCAGCTGGGTTGGGCAGCATTTGGGAAACTGCGTCGGATCTTCTCGTCATCCATCCCGCAACGTTTGAAAACCAAAGTTTTCAATCAGTGCGTCCTACCTGTTATGACCTACGGAGCTGAGACGTGGACACTCACGGTAGGGCTGGTCCACCAGTTCAAGGTCGCTCAGCGAGCTATGGAAAGAGCTATGCTCGGAGTTTCTCTGAAGGATAGGATTCGTAACGAATACGTCCCACAGAGAACCAAAGTTATCGACATAGCTTAAAGAATTAGCAAGCTGAAGTGGCAGTGGGCCGGCCATATGTCGCGAAGAGCCGACAACCGTTGGGGTAAACGTGTTCTGGAGTAGAGACCGCGACTCGGCAAACGTAGTGTAGGACGCCCTCCGGCCAGATGGGATGACGATCTGCGAAAGGCTGCAGGCAGATGCTGGATGCGTCAAGTCGAAGACAGGGCACTATGGCGCTCATTAGGGGAGGCCTATGTCCAGCAGTGGACAAATGTAGGCAGATGATGGTGATGGATGCTACTAATGAATTCGAACGGGATACTGACAATAACGATGACGATATCAACATAGTATTATCATCGAAAGAAATGTTGATAGAATGACGGCATATGAATGACATCAGTTCATATAATTTCCCCCGTATGTACCGGGGATCGAACCCACGACCTTCCGTTTAAAAGGCAGGGGTCCTAACCGTTGGGTTACCGACCTTCCTTGATGATAGTATATAATTAGAAAATTTATTTACAATTTATTTTTATGGTTAGATTTCGACAACCCTATTTCCATAGAAATTTCTCAATTATTTAGAAACGCGTTTTCTCCTTACCCCTTTTATTGTCGTGTGTGATTTTTTAGGACATAATAAACAATAATATTGTACATATTTCTAATGAAGAATAAAATGCGACCGCAACAAGGTTAAATTAAAAATCAATAAAAAGTTAAAATGATAAATTTACAAATAACTCTCATATTATTGCAGATTCATTTCCTCATTTTTTAATATGAATAGGTAATGCAATAACATGTAATTTACGATACTCACAAAAAGAAAAATAATACTATTTTATGAGTAAAAAATTAATTAAGTTTTCCTTCAGGTCATTGATCTTTCACAAAAAAAAATATTACTCTGAAAGTATACAGAAATTTACTGTCGGAATTTTTACCGATCGTTTGCCATATCAAGCTCTTTCGAATAAGCACATAAACTATGCGTGACCGCAACTAAGCCATAATTACACACTGTGGAAAATAACCCCGATGAAATGTGGGTACTTCCACGAATGGAATACCTCTGACAAACCTCTTCAGGATGAAGAGTGAGCATATCTATACTCTATACTAATATTATAAAGAGGAAAGATGTGTATTTTTGTATGTTTGTTAAGAATAAACTCAAACACTACTCGACTGATTTTAAAAATTCTTTGGAAAGCTAGAAGATTCGTAAGTCACATAGGCTATATTTTTTTCACGTATTCCCACGGGAACGGGAACTACCCGGGTGAAACCGCGCAGAACCGCTAGTATAATATATCGGTGATGTTATACTATAATAAATGAACATGGAGGCCGCATAGTTTGTTTTATAGTGAAAAATTAAGTTTCCCAATGATTTGTTTTTTTCAGAGTCCCCCTCCCCCTAATAAGTGGGCCCACCACGATACCTCGTAAAACTATGTTTAAGGGGTCCCAATTTCATCTAGGCGCATTACTTAGCAACAGTGATGGGCTGCTGTCGATAGCGAAATGTCGATTAAATTCCATATATCGTACACACAAATAAGCTATCATAGGTTTTTTAGAAAACATTGCATTCTACTAACGTATTTTTTTCAAAATGTGAGTGATAAGTTGATAACATGGGAGTTTTAGGCTTGATTTTTAACAAATTCAACCTAAAAATTTTGTTTCTTTCTGTCTATTTTGACAAATTGTATGCATACGACAAGTGTCTGGTGTCGATGAACGAACATCAAATTTTAAGTAGTTATATTATTTAATATATTATTGCTGATGGAAAAGAAACTTATCAGTTCCAACTGAGTCAACCGCTGAACACAGAACACTGAAATTTTAAACGTATGTAGCTTTTAGCACGTCAGCACCAGCAGTCGGAATCCGCTAAAAACAATTTTTCGAAATTCCAAATGCGCGATATGCGGTCTACACCTTCGAGCATGATGCAATGTCGATATACAAAACGCCATCACTATAGTGCTGTTTTATGACTTCAAGGGGGTTGTTTATGACAATGGGGAAAGGGGGGGTGTAATTATTTCACTGAGTGCCACTGCCTAATTAAGTTTAAAGGCTTACTGCCGGTATATTTTGTTATTAAAATTTTAATTTGATATTTACGGGTAATTGTACTTGTCGTCTATATCTATACTAATATTATAAAGAGGAAAGATTTGTATTTTGGTATGTTTGCTACGAAAAAACTCAAAAACTACTGGACTGATTTTAAAAATTCATTCACGAATAGAAAGCTAGAATATCCCTGAGTAACATAGACTAGGTATATTTTATTCCCGTATTCCCACTGGAACGGGAACTACGCGGGTGAAACCGCGCAGAACCGCTAGTTTCTAATAATTTCGGTCCATACCATATCCCACTGCTTTATCAAGTAAAATCGGAAGTATAAAACTTATTAAATATACTCTACTACCTAGCCATAAATAGAATTTCTATAATGGCATCTACTTTTTGTCAAGAGGAAGTCGGCAGGACTTATTTATTAAAATGTCTTAGAGATGTCATAAATCACGACAGTTAAGCCATCACGGAGAATATAAAAGGAACTTGATGTGTCGAGATCAACGCGGTACTTATATAAAGCTCAGTTATAAGTTTATAACCTAAGGTTATGAAAAAAGTTATTTTATAATTCAAAATAGCGGGTGCCCCGCGGCTCTGCATGCTCGTATCTTGTTTATTACAGTTCCCATAAGAATTTCCAAAACCACTTAGTGCTCGCTGACGTCATAGAATATAATAGACGTCGTTTATTTGTCAGAACATGGTACAATATAGGATCTTAACTTAAGAGCAAAACATAATCTGCCACAGTCTCGTCTGTGCGTTGATCAATCACTCAGCCAATGTCTTACAAACTAATATTATAAAGAGGAAAGATTTGTATTTTCGGATTTTTGTATGTTTGTTACGAATAAACTCAAAAACTACTAGACCGATTTAAAAAATTCTTTTACCAATAGAAAGATAGATGATCCCTGAGTAACATAGGCTATATTTTATTCCCGTATTCCCACGGGAACTATTGCTAGAACTAGTCAGATTCTGTACAACGGGTACTAAACCACTGATAAACCTAGAAATGCATTATACTCGTAAATGAAAACAACAGACGTGTTCAAATGTTACCAACGTAGAGGTCGAACGCACCTGATCCCTAGTCAAGTGCAAGTGTAAATCTAACAAATAAAACGGCAGCTCTCATCTCAATAGTTGGCAAACAGATGAAATCGGGCCCTTTAATCTCATTGAAGTCGAGAGCCGTAGTGATGTGCATTATGCTTATCGATAAAGTTACGAGACAAAGGAAAGAAGACATCGTGGGACATTTAGATTAAAAATTATAATGGACTGTAATTTACGTAATCAACAATCGTATAGTGCAACAAAAGAAGTACCAACATAAAATGGTTGCGAGTGAATGAGAACGCACATCAAATCAACCATTATAAACATAAAATCTAAAAAATCCAAAGGATATTATAATAATAAAGATAACTTAAAATTAGGAATATTAGCTGGTCTGCAGAATCGAGTCCATTGTCCGCTTACGAGGGCCGTAGAACGTTTTAATAAGTTTTAGACATACGTTGCAGTCTCAACGGGAATTTATTCCTGGACTTCCACCCTCACTTGGCAGTTGGTAGCTCTAAGCCATACAGTAACATTTTCAAAGCGTTGCGCTAGGGGCGCCCGCCATAAAATTTTACGATCGGTTGCTATGGTAACACCGCCACTGTACGGTAGTTCGGGAAACCGCCGCTAGAGTGCGTGTCGATTTATTGTTAGATTTTTTAATTATCTTTAAAAACGAAAGTAGCTCGAAATTATACGGTGCTGCCAGCGACGGCAGCACCTACTTCTTTCATCTAAAAATTATGCATTCTTATCTGAGGGGGTCAGTAGAGGTATTCCATTCCTGGAAATATTTATTTTTCAACTGTGTATTGTAGGGACTTCTGAACGTGACAGGTGGTGCGCCCATCGCCGGACGGCGCGTGCCTCATGCCTTAGAATCAATTCTAGAGCCGGAGGTTTCTTTACGATGGTTTCTTACCTAATGCGATCGACAACTACACTTATTGTAAGTTTGTGTCTACAAAAAATAAAACTAAATATCCATGTTGCTTTTGTATTCTAATTGAAAGATACAAGAATGGAATGATTACTTAATGATAGAGCGAAAATAGAAATAATATCTTACTTTAGGAATTGTGTGCACTACCCAAAGTTTTACTAGTTTTCAACCGACTTCAAATAGGAGGAGATTCTTTATTCGACTGTAGGTATGTATTTTTGTTATTACTTCGACAATTATTAACCGATTTTTATATTGGTTTAAAAATATTATTATTATTATTATAATCTCACGCCTTTCATCCCCGAGGGGGTAGGCAGAAGTATTCCATTACTGGATATACCCACATTTCACGAGATACATATGACCCCTAAACGTGATAGGTGGTGAGCCCATCGCCGGACCGGGTCTATTTACACATGTCTTAGGATTAATTCTGAGACCTGCGGGTTTCCTCACGATGTTTTCCTTCACCGTCGAGCTAGTGATAAACATGTACGTAAGTTTTTTTGAAAAACTCATTGGTACATGCCAGGATTCGAACCCGAGCCTCACTGATTTTCGACCGGCTCTTTAACCGTCCGGGCTATCACTGCTCTTAAAAATATGGACGAGTATACTCGTACATCGATAGCATTTTTAGTGATACTTATTCCTTGAAGTCGGTTTTTTACTTCTTTAGAGTTGTTTGTTATCTACTATCAATATTCAAACTATTGCTGGATTATTAGCGGCACTAGCACGAAGCCGCGAATCTACCTTCTATTTCACTAAAATTACTTAGTCGTCGTATAAACGATATCTATCACGGCCACGTACTTTATGGTCCGTCGTCCAGGTGTAAATGATTCAACAAGTTTATTGGCCAGTTATCAACTACAACTGTTGACTCCCTGCCAATGATAGCGCGCTAAGCAAACTGTATAGCAATAAAACTTATCTTGTAAATATAATAAAGTGTAGTACATACATAGTAGGTATGTATTTAAGTGTCAACCCGTAACGGACCACCGTACATTGCTCAGCTAGGCGATGGAGCTTACTGCGTTGATCAAAAATAATATACGCCACATAAAATGATATTAGAAACAAAACAATGTATTTATACTGAACTATCAGATCCCGTGGGAATACGGGAATAAAATATCATATGTTACTCGCGAATATTGTAGCTTTCCATTGGTGAAAGAATTTTTAAAAACGATCTAGTACCTAGTTTTTGAGTTTATTTGTTACAAACATAAAAATCTTTCCTCTTTATTATATTAGTGTAGAAATGTAGATTAAATACAAGTAGGTAACTATAGAGTTAAATTTTTTAGCTGACCCCTTACCTCATGGGTGCCAGGTATACAGAAAATACAAAACGTCAAAAGTTACTTCAAGCTCATATTCTTCTATGAGATTCGGACGAAGTTAAGTTATTAGCCTCCTTTCAGAATTTTCCAAGCTACGCATCCAATGACAGTATGACACAATCGATTTTCAATTGTTATGGAACCAGCGTGTTTCTAAAAGATTGTCCGAAATGAAAAGTAGGTAGCCTTTGTACTCTCCAATACATAGCTATTTCTATCGAGTTTCTTAATCGTGTAAAAATAACAAAAATACAGAGTCACTTTTGCATTTATTCGTATACTGGTGAGATCAATCAAAATAAATAATTTTATTACTCGCTTTTTATTAGCTCCACTTGTAAGGGTCGCGCCACACCTGCGGAACTTACGGCGCGGAACTTTCGGTGAACAACATACATTACGGTTGACGCGGGAGGCAGATCCATTTATCTTTAAAGTGAAACGTCAATGTATGTTGTTCACCGAACCTTCGGCGCTGTACGTTCCGCAGATGTGGCGCGACCCTAAGTCTTGTTACTAACTAGCTCTATTTATGTAAACAAATCTTGGAAGTTGATTCCAACCTACTTCTAATCGTCGTAAAGACTAGACTTGCAAGCTTGCAAATTTGTATGATAATACAATAATTTGCTATCCGATGATGAAGCCAAGAGGTGAACGCCACGATTTCCATACATTTCTATGTAATTTGTTTTCTTCTATATGACTATAACTAGTTTTTAACCGCGGCTTCGCTAGAACACGTTTATTTCACCCCCTTAGGGGTTGAATTTTGCAAAATCCTTTCTTAGTGGACGCCTACACTGTATAACATAGTTTAAATATTAATATTCAAATACAATACGATTGTGAATGAACAAATAAATAAATAAGCTATCTATGTGCAAAATTTCAAGTCTAGACCCAGGCTGTGCGTTGAAACATCACCAACAGTCAGTCAGTTTATCATTTTATATAATACTAGCGACCCACCCCGGCTTCGCACAGGTGCAATGCTAACACTAAAACCTTCCTCTTAAATCTCTATATCTATAAAAAAAACCGCATCAAAATCCGTTGCGTAGTTTTAAAGATTTAAGCATACATAGGGATATAGGGACAGAGAAAGCAACTTTGTTTTATACTATGTAGGTAGTGATAATTACGTATTAATTACTCTGCAACCGTTACGGAACTTTTTCTAGCTATACTTTATTGCTGGATTCCAGTTATTGCTGAACAGAATACCCGCCTACATTCTCAGTAGGTTATTGTCCTGAGCAAAGGAGGAATGCCTGGGTATATCTGGACCTTACAAACGAACAAAGCTTTATACAATGTCAATCAACTCGCTCCGGTGGAGCGATTTATAAGATTATAATTCGCGTCCTTTATGTGTGTGAAAGATGACTCATATGTATAGTAAGATATGGCTTTTCTGCCTTTAGCATGAAGTTAGATAGTTTTCTTTGGAGCTCCTAGCCATGCAATTCCGGTGTGTTCGTCGGTCAGTTAGAATATCAAAGAAAACGCACTCAATAATGATTGGCTCTCCACTTTATACTACATAATAAATTATAGCCCCCATTTACATATTTCGTTATTTACCAGTACAGTTCGACTACACATAAAATATGTAATACGAGAAATATCCTGTATGCATTTCGAGTGCTTCCCTTAAAGTTCATAATCAATAGCTAATCGGAAGGGGTTTTAGTTTATTTAGTTTGAATAATTTCTCTTCATTGTTTTGAGACATGAGATTAAAAAGAGCTGCCCTTGAGTTTCTTGCTGGCTCTTCTCGGGGTACTGCATTTGGAACCAGCAACTCGTCGGTGGAGATGCGCCGCTGTTTACATTTAGCCAATCTTCATGGACGAGTTTAGTGTGCCTTGTTATTGACGTTTCAAAGTGTATTTTACATACCTACTGAAATAAATGAATTTTGTATTAGTATTGTATTGAGTAGGGAGTAAATATACATACTGGGTAACTGCAAAATTTCATGCTTTTCGACCCACCGGGTTAGCTATGCAGAACCTTTTGTGCGTGAGTCCAACTAGCACTTGCCCTGTTTTTATTATAGGTGTCTCTTACGGTTTTGTTTGCTTTTAGAAACCACGCAACGGATTTTGATACGGTTTTCACTAATAGAAAAAGTCATAAACGAAGGTTTGTGTATAGGTACCATATAAACCGAAGCGAAGCGTGGCCCGCTAGTACTAATATATAACATTGTCTGTCTATGAAAGTGCGAGTAATGGCCGAGTGGTAATTGATCGGCTCGTGAACTCGGCCCGTGGGTTCAATGCCGACTGATGCGCTCCAGACTCGCTCGATAGACGTTTCGTATATTTAGACGCTGTGTGGTGACCATATATTCGAATATCATAGGACACGGTCGAATAAAATCTGTTGTAAACTCAGCTGGGAAATCATCCTAAAAAGTTAAGACGCTCACGCCTTATCTCGAACGGGATCGGCGGAGAAATTTAATTCCTGGAGATAACTAACTACTGTAGGCGATTCCGCTTTACACCGACCAAACTAATTTTAGTTTCTTCCTGTCTTTGTCTTACCTCAAAAAAAAAAAGAAAAGGGATAGAAGATATCCTACCGAATTTAGTCTTGTCAGAGGCTGTATTTTAGTCGTGACTTCATTACTTATGCACTAAACTCGTTATGAAATGCCTAGTAGACTGGACTAAATATCTTTCATCTCTTTTCTTTCCTAGGAGCAAGAAAATGACAGGAGTAAACTAAAATAAGTTAAGCAGAATGGAACCCATCGTTAACTTATATGTATTTTGGACCCCTTATCGCGGAAGGTGGGTGAGCCCATCGCCGGACAGAAGTGCTGTTAAATATCTAGACTTCAACCCAGAATTTTAAAACCGGGAACATGCCATACTGTGCTACTTTTTACCCTGGAACGCGGAATAAGTTATGGACAAAATATAGTTTAATATAACCGTTACCATAGTGTCCAAACAACCAAAGTGACGATGATTTTTTTAAGTTACTAGCGAGATAAAGATAGACGGAGTAGTAATTAATAATAGTGGAACTTAAGTTTTATTATGTACTATTTTTTTAATCTTCTTACTACTTACTCGTGGTCACCCTACTAAGGGAAGCCAAGAATACGAGCTTTGAAGTCGACCGGCGGTAAACGTGTTTATAGTTCACGTGTAAACGCGCTGTGGTCTCGCGAACAGACCGTACCGGCTTTTTGTGAAATCTGGGACGGAAATGTATTGAGTACCCACTTCGGTGTGCTATGACTTGTATCTCAAATTAAATGGCCTTTATCGACGATTTCATCCGGTATAACAAGTCTGGGACAGAAAGGGTTCCATTTAGTTTTACTTAATATTTAGAAGTTATATTATTAACATTAAACTCAAACATAAATCACTGTTTGTTGATGTGGATTGTTCCCAGTTGTCATCCGTCAGCAACTTGACTACGTAGTTTTCATATTTATTGTCATAAAATTTGCCTTTAAGTCTTCCTAAAAATAATAAAATAAAAATAAAATGTAGAATCTTACCGATCTAGGGAAGAATGTCTTTAACTTTAGAACTGACTAAAAACCTTAGTGGGTGATGCAAAATTACTGATGTTCGACCGAAACTGGTTTTCCGGCCGAAACCGAAACTCAAGTGGTCACGTATAAAATTCTTTAAAATACTGAAATTCGGTGCATTTTATCCATTAGTACATGAAATGGAAACACAGTATATTAATTTTGTTTTAATCATTTATTTAATATATATATATATATAAATATTAATTAACGCACGACAATTCCACAACAGGGCCGCCAGCGTCCGTCAAAGCGTTGCCGCGAGAAACGAAGTTAGGCGAGCGTGCACGACAACTTCCGAAGTCAGTTTTGGTTTCGGCCATTGCCGAAACTGTCGCCGAAACTGGCCGAAACCGAAACCGAACTTTCGGTCGGACACTAAAAATAATCGGGGATAAAAGGCGTGAGATTATATTATTATTATTATTATTACTAAAAATTACAGAACCAAAGAAAAAGTTTTTCCGGATTTTACATGAATTTCAATTTTTAATCAATCAATTGTAATTTGGTTTCAGATATGACCCACCACACGGCTCATCGGATCCGGTCTCACAAGTACAGCAGAAGGCATCGAGCTACTAGTGGTACGTTTGTTTCCAGCAGATGCGACACTATACGACTCCGCAAGAAGTGTATGCGCATGAAAGAGCTATAAAGATTACTAAAAAAAAAATCTCACGCCTTATTTCCCCAGGGGGTAGGCAGAGGTATTCCATTTCTGGAAATACCCACATTTCACGAGAATATTAGAACCCCTAAACGCTAAAAAAATATACCACATGTAACAGAATATTAAGCCTAATTCCTTAAATTAGTTTGTTCAGTATCCACTTCTTATTCGATTTCAGCTATTTTTAATGTGTTAAATTTTTCCCAAAAATGAATTAGCGTAGCTGAATTTTGTGCTTTCTAAAATTGGAAATCGTGCTATTATTAATCGATGAAGAAAATTGGTTAGACACAAACACAACTAAAGTTCGATTGCATCATATTTTTTAAATATTAATATAGTAATTGGGGTGTAATTCTTTTTCTGTTACGCGTTGTATATCAAGCTTTATATCCAAGGAGTTGGCAGAGGATTCCTGGAAATACCAACTTTTCGAGAGTATAGTTTTTGGGTCCCTAAACAGGGAAACGTAACGAGTCGATCACCAGACCGAGGTGGGGTGTGTTACATATGTCTCATGACAGAATCAATTCTAGGGCTGTGGGTTTCCACACAATGTTTTCCTTCACCGTCGAGCAAGACTAAGAGCGAGAAATATGTACGTAAGTTCTTGAAGGACTCATTGGTACATGCCCTCATCAGGAAATTCCGTTTATAGTAGACTAGCGACCCGCCCCGGCTTCGCACGGGTGCAATGCTAACACTAAAACCTTCCTCTTGAATCACTCTATCTATTAAAAAAAACCGCATCAAAATCCGTTGCGTAGTTTTAAAGATTTAAGCTTACATAGGGGACATAGGGAAATAGGGACATAGGGATATAGGGACAGAGAAAGCGACTTTGTTTTATACTATGTAGTGATAATCGGTAAGTAAGGTCTGAATTCACCACTAAACGACCGTTAACACAATAATCCGCTGCCCAAAAGCTTACCAAGTTTATCAAGTTACTCATCACTATACTTAAAATAGTTATATTGATTAAGTGTTTAATATATGATAACTGGTCATAATGGTGACGAGCAGTGGTATATTTGCACGTGATTAGTTTTAACGGTCGTTTAGTGTCGGTGAAATCGGACCTACGTATGCAAAACAGAAACAAAGTGGGTACTATACTATAACTGAGTGGTGTTATGTTTACATTAAATAGTTACATTGTATGGCGACTGGCCCGTCGTAACACTTCCTCTAAACATGGAATGTAAATCTTCGTGGAATAAATTAATGGGTAGGGAATAGAAATGATAAATACTTGCTGTGTCAAAAAAGTCTGCGACACTGCTCAAATACGATTATGTTATTCCAGCAGCGCCACACACGAATTCTGAAAAGTATCATGGCTTCACTTAAGCTGTACTGTAAGTCACTATTTCTAAAAAGTGAGTCTAACTAAAGAGTGACATCGCCAAGTGGAAATGGTTTCAAAGTTACGAGAAGTGTGTGGCGCTGTTGAAATGACGTCTTTTCAGCAGCGCTACAACTTGAACTCGGTAATTAAAACACACGGTCGTTTTAACTTGGCTTCTCTGAACATAGGCTTCGCCTGCGCAAACCTCGTACTGCCAAATGGTCGCTAAAAATTTTATTGCGCAGCCATTTGCGCAACTTCAGAGCAGCCAAGTTAAAACGGCTGTACTGTATCTACGAGTAGAATCAGTTGTGAAATTGTAGTGGCAGCAGTGGTGATGACTTGAACGCCATCTATCGCTGAGTAGCGATACTAATTAGTTCCAACTATCACCAACAGATGTGGCGCTCCGCTTCGAACCTAAACCATACAGCAAGAATTTGGAATTCGGAAGTACCGGAAAAATCCACTGCAAAGTTGCTGGAGGAGCCGCGCCAAATGTGCAGTGGTTTTTGGTATGTAACTTAAAAAACTTTATAATTATTTTTGTTATTAAAACATGTTTATCTAATTGTTATCCGACTTCGCCTAAAGAATTGTAATGTTTTTTTCAGGGTATTTATATAATTTTATGTGAGCATATTGCGTTGTGTGTGACCAATACAATTAGATGTCGCTACAAGTTTTTACTAAATTTATTAAATTAAAATGTATTATTATTTCAGAATGACAACGACACTCTACCGGAAGGCGTGACCTCATCGAATGGCACCCTATTGGTGGCGAACGCAGGTGACCACCATGCAGGCCAGTATACCTGCCGGGCCACGGACGGTGACCACCACATCGAGGCCAAGATCACCGTGGATGTTGTTGGTATGTAGTTTCGCTGCCGTATTTTTCGTCTTATACGAGTTGCCTCGTCGTCTTATCGTCTTATAGTCTACAGTGAAGAGTCGACGATATATTGTTATGATAGTAATGATCAATGAAAGTTTATTTGGTAACATTGTTTACATGTCGTAAGATTAAGGTACAAAATCATATATTAGATTGCTAAGTGGTGGTGGTTTATTCTAATAATTAATTTTTGTGAATGTGGTTGTGAATCGTGGGTTCGTTACGTAACGTTTCCCGTTTCGTCCTAGTTAGATGGACTTTTATATGTAGGGACACCTAGCGGTACTACATGGAACTATTCTAGAGTGTGCTATCGAAATTTTCTAATGACATACAACTGTCCAACATCAACCGTTGGACCGTGGTCCCCAGGCACTATCACCTCGCCTAAAGGAAGATCTTCCCTTCTTATGATGGAGGAGCATTCCACCTCCGCTCCTCCACATACGAGTATATTCATCTTAAGTCACAGACATAATATTATTAATTTATTACACAGAAAAAAACAAGTAATAAAACATATAATAAAATATTTGTATCTTTCACATTTTTCAGAGGCACCGAAAGTTCTGGAGCCGACACCTGGTCAGGAGAAGCACGTGTCGGCGGGTCGAGCCGTGGCCCTGCACTGTCGGGCCAGCGGCAGCCCTCGACCAACTACCCACTGGGACCGCAATCTCACCATACTTCACCAACAACGTAAGTTCCTGCCTGTTGATTCTGTAGCGACACTACATAGAACGCGCCAATAGAAGGCCGCGTTCTAAACCGCGCTGTCGAAGTTTTCTAATGAGTTTGTATAAATACAACTGTCGAACTTCAACGGTTGGACCGCGGTTTATTCTGTAGGTAATAAGAATTACACTTAGAACAGTCAATAGTCTAATAACAAGGCACACTAAACTCGTCCATAAAGAGTGGCTAAATGTAAACATCAACGCATTTTCACCGACGAGTTGCTGGTTCAAGCAAATGCAGTACCCCGAGAAGAGCCAGCAAGAAACTCAAGGGCAGGTCTTTTTAATCTCATGTCTTACTTATAAATATGGTTTACAATCATAATTATAATTAATAGCCCTACATAGCTCGAGTCGGTTTATCCCATGCATGTTGGTCTAATATCTATACTAAGTAGTCTGTAATTTTATAGTAGCCGTTTTTATGTAATTTTTGCTTAACTATTGTTTTAAATTTGTCAAGAGGCAAATTTTGTAATTCAATGGGAATCTTATAGTAAAAGCGTATACATTTATTCTTGGTTGGTTTGAATTCACCGCTAAATGCTCCATAAGATGACTTACACTTAATTAGACAGGAGTCTAATCCTAGAAGATTTCCAGGATAAATACTTACACATTTTTAATGTTGAACCTCAGGCTTAGTAACAATGATATTCGCATCGAAATCGCTTTAGTGAATTTTCTATTTTACAGAGGATGGCGTCGACGTTGAAGATGGTGCCAATGCTTCTAATGCAAGGTATGTTTTCAAATGATATGAAGTCTTCAAAACATCAATTCATATTATAAAATAATGTCCCTTCGCCGCGTCGGTTTGTCTGGACGCGATAAACTCAAAAACTACCAATCGGTTTTTTATACGGTTTTCACCAAAGAACGGAGTTTATGTTTATAATTCATTAGGGTTTTGTGTATCGTTTTTAATTGACTGAAATATGACGATGATGAAAGTCATGCCAACTGAGCCTAAGGTACGTAAATCAATAGAGCTATATAAATACCCGTGCGAGCCCGGAACGATTTGCAAGTTTCCTTATAAAATAAAAAATAAAAATGATTTATTTCAGACATGTCCATAGTTTGTTAGTTGGTTAGTAGCCTTACTTTAACATAAACTAGGATGTTTAGGCATTGTTTGGTTTTCTGATATGAGGGTAGTCTACAATATTCCGCGACAGAGCCCTCCTCGCCGGTGCGGCCAGATCGCTCTCGGCACGGCTTGCGCACACCACGCAAATTCGCGGCGGACAATTTTTTGGAACTTTATGAACATTTGGTGTCCTATTTTCTGAATATTTGTGTGTAATGTGTTATATTATTATAATATGTTATATTACTTTATTATAACGCCTCTATTTTAGTTTTTAATCTGTTTCCAGAATGCTCCTTCTAAACAACGGGACTCTTCTCATACGGTCTGCTAAAGTGGAGGATTCTGATCGGTATGGATGCACAGCTGGCAGCGCTGCCGGCTTGGCCAGGAACGAACTCGTGCTCGTAGTGCACCCAGGTAACTCTCTGACCCCCCTGTTGACAAATCGTGATGGTAAATAATTGGAATTTCCAAAGAAAGTGTATTTCTATTGCCGGTATAAAAACAAATAATAAAAATGAAATAAAATTAAGAGTTATAAACGTGTTTATATTAATAGTTCAAAATAATATAAGGTAAAGTAAATCTAATTTACCACCTTACTTCAGATTTTTGTTATCATATTATACTTTTAATTGAAATTGGTTGTAAAAATTATATAAGATAACTAGCTGACCCGGCAAAATTTGTTCTGCTATACATATAAATGGGGATTGGGGTAAGAAGCTGAAAGGGTCTGACGCAGAATGTGCACTTCGCAAAATGAGTACTCGATGCAAAATGTGCATTTCGCAGTTGGTGCACATCTCACAAGGGGCACTTCTCAAAATGGGCATTTAGGTACAACCGCCAGCTAATACATAGTAGTGTGCGTAGTTTTCTAGACTTTGTAAATTGCATGAAATATGACTATAATTAATCTCGTGTACTACTTCGGCTCTAAATACCGTCATATTTTTTTTCCAGACGTTAAAAAAATCACCAGTATATTAGAAGATCATTTCAAACAAAAACCCCGAAAATGTTTGTGTTCCAGAGGGGGAAATGCTCCCCCCGCAGGAGTCGACGGGAGTGGCGGGAAAAGCGGTGATCGTGTCGGTGTCGGTGGCGGGGGCCTACATGGTGCTGGTGCTGGCGCTGATGGTCTACTGCCGGAGGAGGAGGCTCAGGAGGAGGCAGAGAGGTCAGTGACATTGTTTTCACCAGGCCATGTATGTATGAGTTACCTTGAGTTGTATAGTTTAATAATACTAATTAGAAAGAGTGTCATTATAAAAATATATATAGGTACAGAAAAAAAAAAGGAGATACGACTGCCAACAAACTGTTTTACAGTTTGGCGGAGGTGATAATGTGTCTTGTAAAAATTATTTCTGTAAATGAACACCTTTTCTTTCTTTCTTAAGTTTCTTGCTGGTTCTGGTTTCTTCTCGGGGTACTGCATTTGGAACCAGCAACTCGTCGGTTTAGATCTGTTTTTACCAGGCTATGTATGTACAGAGTTACCTTGAGTTTCTTGCTGGTTCTTCTCGGGGTAGTACATTTGGAACCAGCATCTTGTCGGTGGAGATATGCTGTTGTTTGCATTTAGCCAATCTCCATTGACGAGTTGAGTGTGCCTTGTTATTAGACTATTTACACTTTAGACCGTGTTTTTAATGTACGAGAAAAGACTACTTCAGCTTATGTACCTTTTTTTATCATACGGTAGGTGAAAAAATGGAGCTTGAGATGGCAGAAGGAAGGGAGAAGTTGGTGGAAGAGGGGGAAGAGAAGGAGGGGGAGAAGAAAGTGGGGAACGGTGCGCCCGCGTTTAATGGACGGCTGCTACCCATAGACAAGGAGAGTGGTGAGTTTATTTAAATTTTGTTCTCGTTTTTAACCCCTCAACGGGCATATGCAGTTTAAATTTTTCATTGGTTTTGAATCTTATTTCAATTACTTAGAGTGCAATATTGGGTGGTAACTATTTGCCCACTGCCCGTTAAAGTGTTAACAGTGTTCTCAAATTTTTAACTGAGCTTGAGTCAGTTATAAGGGGATAGCTTTTTGCGACTTATGTACACTGATTTTCCTCAAGGGGAGTTCCTATGATCCTTAGTGCATCACTGGATGTAGTGACATCTAGCGGCACTACATAGAACTAACTAAAGCGCCATATACGGCAGTTCTGCAGGCGTATTCAGGGAGCTTCGATATTCGATATCGGAAAATCTGTCGAACACTTTCGAGATGAGCTGATGTTGGTGTCGAAAACTTTCGAGATGGGCTGATGTTGGTATTGAAAACTAATGTCATATGTGACATAAGGATTCGGAAAAGTTTCCGTGGCTGTCAGAAACGCCTAGAATCAAGTTTCCGAAGTCGATAGATTCGACATCGGAAAATTTTACACTCGATCTGAATCGAACGGAAACGGTATCGAGTCTCCGTGATTACCTACGCTGAACCGCAGTTTCATCTATCCTACGGTTGTCTGGAAGACATCCGTCGAAGCGATATCACCGCCCATTGGACTTTATATACTGGTTATAGCCATACTGTGTTGTTTTTGGTGTACAATAAAGAGTTATTGTATTGTATTTTCATCTTAAACAATGTTTCCAGGTGCCGACAATTCCGAGGTGTCTGGTATCTCTCGAGCTTCGAAAAAGTCGGGGCAGTACGATCACCTGACCATTCCTCGCACTCTGCTCACAGAACAAGTCACACTTGGTAAAAAATATGCTTCTGGATATTGCCGCTTGTATAAAAAATAATCACTTTTTTTTGGTATTAACATTTTATGCTTTTTTCGGTAAGTACTGAAACATCGAAATACTTACAGCAACATATGTGTATTTTACAAGCAATCTGTAATATAAATCAGAAATTTTGTTTTTAATTTAAGAAATGCTGTAAATACTAAAATTTATCTGAGCATCAAATCGGGCAACACATTGTTTATTTTATCGTTTTTTTTTTAAATCGTAACTTATAATATCAAGGCGAAAGAATTTGTTGCCTTGTTTGTTTGCTAAGTTGTCACGGCTGACCGCTGAACCAATTTTGATGATTTTTAGCATAGAGATAACTTTGAAGTTAGTAACAAATTAACATAGACTACTAAAAATAAACATAGACAACTTTCATTCCGGAAAAATACAGTTCCTAACTTCACGCAGATGGAGTCTATAATATAATAGAAATTTATAATTTTCAGGTCGAGGTGAATTCGGTGATGTGATGATGGCGAAAATAGACATGATACAAGTGAAGAAGTTGAGGTGCAAAGATTTGGAGGCTGAACCCAAGATACGGCCTGTCTTGATCAAAGCTCTCACTACCAAGGATGAGGTGAGGATAGTTGAAATAAAATCATACAATCGATCGATTGATTTTCAGAATCTTTCATTTAATGAAAAAAAACATATTTGCTAACTTTAATCGTGAATAAATTATTTTGCAGATGTGGGATCGATGGGAGCTTTTTGATTTTCATTTATAATAGTGTTCCCAACATTCGTACTGTAGGTTTTTTATGTTTGTTACCTCAGAACTTTCGACTGGGTAAATCGATTTTGATGATTCTTTTTTTATTTTAAAACTGGTGCTTCCCATTTGGTCCCATTTTAATTTGGTGCAATTCTAACAATGACATCCATGAGAATACCATATAAGTTGAAAACTTAATAATTGATGTTGATCCTTTTCACGATTCTTTGCATACCATTAAAAAACATGTTAGGTCCAAGCTGTTAACAAAGTAAATTGTATTCGTACTTATCACAGAATTGAATATTGTATTACCTAAGTACATATAATAATGTTCAAAGTAATTAGGTCCGACACCGCTGCTTGTATTCAATACTACACTCGGCGTCAAAAAAATCGCACCTTTGAAAAACCACTTTTAATCCCATTTAGAATCAATGAAGATTATTAGGTATCATTTTATAGGTCTAATCATCAACATTCAGCAAATCGTACTTTAGTCTTGCTAGGTCTTGCTCTTAAAGTAAGACAAAAAAATGCTTAAAAATTACTTAATACCCCCCCCCCCCCCTTGTGTACCTCTAAAAGGTAGCGCAACTAGCGGCCCTTTTATAAAGTAATTATGCATTATTTTTGTATAACGTCGTTATTTGGGTAATTTTTTTTTTTTATGGCATAAATGATTGTTAATTTTATTGTCGTTAAATTAATGTTTAAAATGATACTTAATAGTCCCATCACCATAGATTCTAAATGTGATTAAAAGTGGTTTAAAGTATTATTTTCCGAAGGTACGATTTTTTTGACCCCAAGTGTATGTTAAAATTATATTAAGGAACCTCCAGGTCTGTTGTCATACCTAACTTATCCTTTTACATGTTTGTATACGACTGTATGAGTTCTAAATAAATAAAATAAAAAATAAAATAAGTTGAAATCGGTTTTATTACCTTTTAAAGTATGTTATTGTGAGCTAACTTTGATCGGGCCTAACCTTTTTTGTTTTCGAGGTACAAAAAAGAAAACAGTTTGACTTATATTTTTATGAAAACAGGTGCAGTTAGCGGAGTTCCGCCGGCAGTTGGATATGTTGGGCCGCGTTCGACACCCGAATGTGGTCCGGTTGATCGGGCTCTGCAACGAGGCCAGCCCTCACTACATGCTGCTTGAACATACCGATTGGGTGAGCTTGATTTGTATCAACTTCTCAATTATTCTGTAATCAAAAGAAAGCATTTTCGCGATCTTTATTGAATTATTATACTAGCGGTTCCCGTTCCCGTGGGAATATGGGGATAAAATATAGCCTATGTTACTCAGGGATACTGTAGCTTTCCATTGGAGAAGGATTTTTTTTTAAATTTGTCCAGTAGTTTTTGATTTTATTCGTCAGAAACATACAAAAATACAAGAATTCAAATTTTTCCCCTTTATAATATTAGTCTAGATGTACTATTTAGTAATCATAGTACAGACTCTGCCTAGTTTGGGGCTAAGTTACCGTGTCAGAGTTGTTGTTTTTTATTTTTTTGTGCAAGGACTCTGCAGCAGAGCCATTTATCTAAGAATACTGAGACTCTAGCCGTTTCATTCGCATTATGTACTTACGTGGATAAATAAACGTTTTTTTTACTATAACATAAAATAAAGACTTCTTTTAAAGGCCTAGTAGAGAAACCATAAACTCCTAAAAAAACCTTTATGTTTTCCCTTAAGGGTGACCTGAAAAGCTTCCTAACGGCGACTCGATCCGCGAAAGAAGCGGCGGATTACGCGTCGCGCGGAGGGCCAGCCGCTGAACCGCTAGTCTAATATTATAAAGAGGAAATATTTGTATTTTTGTATGTTTGTTACGAATAAACTCAAAAACTACGGAGCCGATTTTATAAATTCTTTCACCAATGGAAAGCTAGAAGATCCCAGAGTACCATAGGCTGTATTTTATTTCCGTATTCCAACGGGAACGGGAATTACGCAATGGGACAAATGCAGTTTTCTATGTCTACTTACATTTGTTTTCAACATAGACCCGGATATATATAATATAGACCCGGATAGGGCACAGCAATTTAACTACAACAATGTATTTACAGCTAAAATAAAAAAAACTGGCTAAAGACTTTACATTTCGAACCGCTAGGAAAACCATAATAAACTCCTAAAAAAACCTTTACATTTCTTCCTGAGGGTGACCTGAAGAGCTTCCTAACGGCGACTCGATCCGCGGATGAAGCAGCGGATTATGCGTCGCGCGGAGGGCCCGCGGCTGAACCGCGCGACTCCCGCCCCTTGCCAGCCGCGCTGCCAGCGGCGCATAGAGCGCTATTGGCCGCTCACCTCGCAGCCGCCGCGGGATGCCTCGCTGATAAACGGCTCACTCACAGGTTAGATTCGACGGGCTTTTGCGAATCCGAAGAATCACTATATATATAGTATAAAACAAAGTCGCTTTCTCTGTCCCTATATCCCTATGTCCTTATGTCCCTATGTATGCTTAAATCTTTAAAACTACGCAACGGATTTTGATGCGGTTTTTTTAATAGATAGAGTGATTCAAGAGGAAGGTTTTAGTCAAAGAGGTTGGAAGAAAATCATTCTCTTTCCTAGAGAGAAACTTTTTCTTTAAACGTCTTTGGTTTTAGTGTTAGCATTGCACCCGTGCGAACCCGTGCGGGTCGCTAGTAATAAATAAAATGAAAATAAATAATCTCACGCCTTTTTTATGAGGGGGTAGGCAGAGGTATTCCATTTCACCACTTAGTAAATATGGTTTATTATATAAGTTACTAGCGACCCGCTCCGGCTTCGCACGGGTGCAATGCTAACTCTTTAAAACCTTCCTCTTGAATCACTCTATCTACTAAAAAACCGCATCAAAATCCGTTGCGTAGTTTTAAAGATTTAAGCATACATAGGGACATAGGGGCAGAGAAAGCGACTTTGTTTTATACTATGTAGTGATGATTTATCCTAAATAAATGATTTTATTATTATTTTATTATTCTTCGGATTGGGGCCGGCGATGGGCTCAACACCTATGACGTTTAGGGTTCGAATATTCTCGTAAAAAGTGGGTATTTCCAAAACGTCACCCTAGAGTGAAAACCTCGTATATGAAATTTCATGTATTTTTTTATAACATTTTTAGAAAGAAAATCTCTTAACGGACGTTCTAGTTTTACTCAAGTCAACATCATAGACATGGTAAATGATGTTTACTTGAGTAAAACTAGAACGTTCGTAAGGTTTTCTTTCCAAATATGGTTTAAAAAAATACATGAAATTTCATACACGAATTTTTCACTCTAGGGCGACTTCCAATACAAGGCGTGGTACTTTTTATTTTTGATTAAATTAAAATAAGCGATCCGAATAGTCCCGAAATCAAAGAACGGTGGCTTTGCAGAGACATAGCGGCCCGGAACTGCGTGATCACATCCCAGCTGCAGCTGAAGCTGTCGTACGCGGCGATGACCCGCGGACCGGACTCCCACCAGTACCACAAACTGCACGACCAGGTAATAGAATAGAATAGAAACACTTTATTTACTTGAACAATACACAATATACACAAAAAAATAAGTTAACAAATTAGAAAACAAATAGGAAGATGGTCGTGTAAAGCGTATCATGCAAGCAAAAGGGCCATGGCTCAGCACTACGTCACAGCCGCGGGGCTCTGATTGGCTGTTCATTCTGCCACAACCCGGCGGGGAACGGGGACGCCGCGGCTCAGAATACAGAGACAGCTCACAATTAGAGATAAAATAAGGAATCATGAGATTAAAAAGAGCTGCCCTTGAGTTTCTTGCTGGCTCTTCTCGGGGTACTGCATTCGGAACCAGCAGCTCGTCGGTGGAGATGGGCTGCTGTTTGCATTTAGCCAATCTTCATGGACGAGTTTAGAGTGCCTTGTTATTATAAAATATTGACGTTTCTAAGTGTATATTTTAATACCAATAGAAAATAAACGATTTTGAATGAATGAATCATATTTTATTAATAAATGAAATATAGTACGTAAAATAAATTATTTCTATAAAGCAAGTACCCAAGTAATCAACCTACTAGGCTGCCTACGATACACTATTCCGCTCTCATACCATCTTTTTTTTTTAGGCATGCTTACAGCTAAACATAACATGACATTTTAAACTTAAGATAGACTAAAACTATTACATATATGCTTGCCAATTAGTAGCACGCGCAACATTTGCGTAAAATTATAAGACAACTTAATCAGTTAAGAACCGCCGGTTCAAGTTGGAACCAAGACACAATTAAAAATCTATTGTGTCTGTGATTCATGGTCCGAGAGGTTAACAATTAAAAAAAAATAGGAAACTATAAAAAACTTAAAAAAGGTCGGTTCAGGGGGACGGTTTTATATCTTGACATGATTTCAGCAGCTTATGTTTGAATGTAACTTGTGAGTCATGGAAAACATCGATGTCGGGTATTTTTTTATTTACAGCATTATATGAGGAACTTATTCTAGAGAGAGGATAATACAGGCCGAGGTTAGTTTTATATCGTGGAAGGGTAAGAATCTTATAGAGTAAATAGGGGAACAATGAAAACCAACTCTACTGATCCAAGTATTATGGCTTGGTAGGACAAGCTGATTATTCCCAACTTGCCAAGCTATCAAGGTGCCGAGAAATGTTTTAAAGTTATTTGTGGCAATAAATATATTTTCTTTCTTTCTTTAGATACAGTACGGCCGTTTTAACTTGGCAGCTCTGAAGTTGTGCCACATTTTTAGAGACCATTTGGCGGTACGAGAGGTTTGCGCAGGCGGAGCCTTTGTTCAGAGAAGCCAAGTTAAAACTGCTGTACTGTACAAACCTTGTCCTCCATCTCATCATGAACCCATAACAGCCAACTCTGAGCTAAGGGTCTTTGAGGAAGTATGGGTTATAATCCCTAATATCTAGAGTACACATTTTAAGGTATTTTATACCATACTAGCGGTTCTGCGCGGTTTCACCCGTGTAGTTCCCGTTCTGGTGGGAATATGGCAATAAAATGTCTATATAACTCAGAGATATTGTAGATTTCCATTGGCGAAATAATTTTTAAAATCAGTCCAGTAGTTTCGGAGCCTATTCAATACAAAAAAACAAGTCTTTCCTCTATATAATATTAGTAGATATAGTATACATACGAAAAACAACATGTATGAAAAATTTTCACCCTTGAAGTCTGTTTATTCGAAAACCACATTTAAACAAGCTTTATACATTTGCAGGTGATACCACTCCGTTGGCTGCCGGCTGAAGCGGTGCTCGAAGGAGAATACTCCACTAAGTCTGATGTCTACATGTTTGCAGCCACTGTTTGGGAGGTAAGTTCATGTAAATCTACCCCTAAAAGGATCCAAAGGAGACGTTTCATGAATGTATGGAGACTGGGCCTGCACCATGTACACCAGTTTTTTAGATAAATGTAAATAAAATAACTAGATAGATTTATTCATGATTTTGCTCATATTTGTCTAGTTTAGTTGTACAATAAACTTTAATTTATATTGAACTAGCATCGCGGCGGCCAAAAAAAAAAAAATTTCGACCTGACCGGTAAATTTGACAATTGACATTATTTTGATGTTTGTGGGACTAATTCGCATTATCATGGAAATTGGGCTTAAAATGTTAGAAATAGTATTATTTCAATATGATTTAATGATCATCCATTAAAGTTTAATTACTTTTGTGCAAGTTAAATAGATCGAAATGATTTTTTTAATATTTTTCTGATAATCACTAGATTTTTCTCTATATTTCGCGCTGGTGTACAATGTGCAGGCCCAAAATGAAACGTCTCCCCAAAAAACCAAAATCAAAAATCATTTATTTTCTGTAGGTGATATTGGATGATTAATTTATAATGCGATAGCGTTATTGTGGTTTATTATTAAGTTACAGACTTTCAGATACTCTGGCAAACATTTATATTAATTAACTATACGCGCCACTGCCTAGCTCGTCAGACATGCGCGGGATAATTCACAGTTCCTCGTGACGTCACGCGTAGAGACGTAGCTCCAATAGAGTTGCTCCAATCGATATTTATGGGCTAACAGTGCAAAGAGTACACTTAGAAAGATCAATAGTCACTCTAAACTCGTCCGTAAAGATTGGCTAAATGTAAACAGCGGTCCATCTCCACCGACGAGTTACTGGTTCCAAATGCAGTGCCCCGAGAAGAACCAGCAAAAAACTCAAGGGCAACTCACCCATCATGTCACCAATCCATGTCAGATACCTTTGGGTGGCTTGAAATATCCTGACAGTTAAGTCTAGTTCGCACTATGCCAGTAATTTGATCGAGTCCTTGTTCGTAGTAGGTACACAAACATCTATGCAACTCGACAATATTAGGCTCCTTTGCGTAGGTTCAAGAACAAGGACATACTGAACAAGGACTCAACTAAATTACTGTCCTAGTGAGAACTAGGCTTTCGGTGGCCACTAGCCTAACACCATCTCCCATTCCATTATGGGCTCGTGTGGGTTTTTAGCCCATACTTCCTCAAGGCCCTTAGCTCAGCAGTGGGCTGTTACGGGTTGATGATAATAATGATGGTATAGGATAGAATGTCTCGTTGAATGCAACAATAATTTACAGATCTACACCAAGGCTGAACTGCCGTTTACGAAATTGAACGACAACTCAGTATTGGAGCGGTTGAAGGCTGGCACTTTGGAGTGGTCGGTCCCAGGTTCGATGCCGGAAAAACTCGCCGCTTTACTAGTAAGTACAAATGCAATTGACCTCTGAGACACACACAGTAATCTATGCTGTCTTTCACTAGATCGACTGTGAAGTGAAAAAAGAAGCAGGCGTTAGAATCGCTTTTGCTGTCATCATCTGCCAATCCCCATGGGGACATAGACGTTAGCATAATAAAGAGTAAAGATTTGTATGTTAGTTTGTAATGAACAGGCTCCGAAAGTACAAAAGCGATGACCTCATATGCCAAGATGAGACACAATTGATTTTTAATTAATCTATCGCTCATTACAACCGCACGGTGCTTGACTGATTAAAAATATTACACCAATGCTTTTTTTTCTGGGAGTAACATGGTCTATAATTTTCCCACGGGAACGGGACTTACGTCCTGTTTCTGAAAGGCAAATCAAATAAAATTAGCTGACCGATGTTAAATCTCATTCTAGATGTTCAGCAGATATATTCACAAATGACAGTTGGTGTCACATATGACATTAGTTTTCCATACCAACATCAGCCCATCTCGATAGATTCGTTTCCGATGTCGATAGATTCGTTTCCGATGTCGATAGATTCGTTTCCGATGTCGATAGATTCGACTCGAATCGAACGGAAACAGTATCGAGTCTCTATGAATACGTCTGCTGATTGGTTGAATAAAATCACAACGCTCTTTAACAACCAATCAGAACAATTAACATGAGATTTAACAGTCGGTCAGCTAATTTTAGTTTTATTGTGTCCTAAATTGTTTTTTGATTGTGAAAACTTGTAATTGGCTCTTTGTTAGTCATGTTTTTTTTTTCTCACTGAGGGTTAAGCGGGTGAAATCGCTGAGAACAGATAGTAAATAATAAATCTTTTTACAGAAACGCTGCTGGAGCAAGTCCCCCGCCGACCGGCCGCAATTCACGGAAATCAGTGAAGAGATCACAGCGATACTGAAGGATATAACTGCAGAAAACACCTCCCAGAAATCGCAGGAAAAGGTTAACGAAAATGAACCTTAGGACCATACGGGAAGAGGTGGTTTTTATTAATCCCAGCAGCTGTGAGTAGGCAGCCAATTTTTAGATATTCAAGTCGTTTTGATGCATTTACAAAGTTTTTATATTGAACTAGTTTTTAATGTATTTTAATATGTATGTAATATTAGAAGAAAATAAATTCATTTTTCTTTTAGATATTTCATAAGAAAAAAGATTACTACCTACACTAAAAACCTTTGGATGCAATTCCACTACGAATTCAGAACAAAGTGATTTTACGTCATTATTTTGGAATTTGTATGATATTGGAAGTTCCATTATCGTAGGAACATTTACTCTTTAAAATATTAATCTGGGCTTGTCAGACCCCATAGAAACGGCATAAGATTGATTTGTACCCTCTTTATGTATCATAAACTTAGTTGTAGTTATTTAAAGTTAGTGTAATTAATTAGATTACTTAGTTAAGTTAGAATAAGTATATGAAACTGAGGAATAGGTATAATTCTTGAAATCTGCAATATACTGTAACAGTCTACCTACACCGCCGGGCAACGACAAGACTATTTCACAGTTTCATATATTTGTTCTAAATGAATTGTACATTTATAAGTAAAGACAAAAGCTAAAAGATACTGCCATTAGTGTACATAGAACTAGATTTTAAGACTGAATTGTAGCCATTTCTAGATTTAAGACTAGATATTACGCTATTTTTAGGTTATGTTTTATCGCGGTAAAAATATGATTAACAAATGAACAGACTATTTAATAGATTTCATAGTTCAATTAGTCATATCTCATTATAACAATGAAATATTAGCCCCCAGTAGGAAGGCAAATCAAATTAAAATTAGCTGACATACTTAAATCATGTTAGCTGTTAAGCAGACGTATTCACAGAGACTCGATACCGTTTCCATTCGATTCGAGTCGAATCTATCGACATCGGAACGAATCTATCGAGATGGGCTGATGTTGGTACCGAAAACTAATGTCACATATGTCAGTTGGTGTAACATATGACATTAGTTTTCCATACCAACATCTGCCCATCTCGATAGATTCGTTTCCGATGTCGATAGATTCGACTCGAATCGAACGGAAACGGTATCGAGTCTCTGTGAATACGAAGGCTAATTGGTTGAATAAAATCATAAGCTAATCAGTTAACATCAGATTTAGCAATCTGTCTGCCAATTTTAATTGAATTTCCCTTTCTAAAACTCCTTTATCTTTTTGACTGAACTGTTAGCTCACTAGTGTCTCTATCAGAGTTGGCGGATCGATTCCCCTTTCCAACTGTGGCCAACATTTGTGTGCATAAATATGATTGTTAGTTTCGTGTCTAGGTGTTCCAGTATATAATAAATTAATATAACTAATTATATTTGCAGAAGTATTTTATAGAAGGTCGTCCAAATTCGATGTAATTTTTACGTCCCGATCGAATCGAAATTTCTAGTTTTAGGATAAGATTTAGTAGAATATATTCAATGAGTCAGTTTACACGGAGTTTTTAGAAATTAAACATGATATCTTTTCGATCCGTCTTTTTAAAGGCTTTCTAATTGAAAACTTTTTTAATTCGTATTGTTTAATCAATCAATACCTATTCAGTTGTTAGACTCACTTCTGCGGGCGTATTCACGGAGATTCGATACTCGGAATCGGAAAATCTGTCGAAAGGTTTCGAGATGGGCTATACACAGATCTCATATTTGACATAAGGATACGACAGATTTTCCGATTCCTAGTCGAATATCGAGTATCGAATCTCCGTGAATACGCCCGCTGAGCCGAAGCTCTCCTGATCGTACCTTAACCATGAAAACTGACTTACTGAAGGGATTATAATACGAATGTAGTCATAACTTGAATTAAATATAACGCAATTGAAATTAGCATTTGGGATTGTCCTTGAGATAAAAGATTGGAAATGATAGTGTTAGAATCCGTATATCTCCGTTCATGAGGTAGATGTTCAGTGTGAAACATTTGGCGCTTCCAGCGACCAGCCAATCAGAAACAGGTGATTTCAAAATGGCGGTCCAGTAAGCTAATCAGCCCCCTATTCTCGCTCATTCGATTGGATGTCTCGTTCGATAGCTGTACATACCTCTGTCTTAGATTTAATATAGATTTTTTTATATAAGTTGTCCCACTTGGGAAAGGCAAAGGGATCTAGGCCCATACAGCCGTAAAATAGAATAAAATGGCATTGCAGATATCGTATGGACGGTGTGAAAATGTCGTGTCGAAAGAACGTGAATCTGTGGGCAAAAACAAATTAATAGGTGCATCCGCTCCTAACGCCATCTGAAATAGTCTTACTTGAAAATCCTCTTTGGGACAACACACACTTACGGCTATCAAACAACCGTTTTTCTATAGTTATAATTGAGAAAATCAACAAAAAATGCATTAATTGGGTAGTTGACAGCATCAAAATTAAATTGCGAGTAGTCATACATTAAAAAGATTATCCCAAAACACAATTTTCAATTTACAATTATAGCAAATTTAAAAATAATAAAACAATCAAAAAAGTGCTGCAATTGAGTACTACAAACTATGACGTCACGGTTTGCTATTTCAGTACATTTTCCATAGTAAAATTTCGTTTTGACAGATCGTAAAAAGTAACTGATTTGACTAGGTAGGACACAACCCTATTGTAGACATGTTTGGATAAATCTTGTTTCGTAATCGGGCGAAGACACATCACCACGTCGCGTTGCGATTTTTTAAATTTAAATTTAAACTGTATATTTCAATTAATAATATCTTAAAACTAACATTATGGGGCTTATTAATCTTAAATATTAAAGATTGTGTATTATTAAGCCTCAACATAGGTTTACACTAATTATTATACTAGATTGCATTACATTATGGGCTTGGGACTGCATCCACCTTCTTCTTTCCTTAAAAAGTGATTTTTAAGTATGTATTTAATTTGTCGGGAGTTTTTCCCTTCTATTTTGTTGACTAGTGATTTTGGTAAATTATTTAGAATTTGTGGTAGGATGCACTCCCAATGTGTCGATGTGTTAGGGTTTGGTTTCGTCGCGATACGGTGAAAGGTATTCTCGAATTGTATTAATTTTTCATCATAAGAGTGCCTTCAGATGATCGGTGACCGATTGCTAGCTGACTTATTTCATTGTCTCGTTTACTCTGGTGTAAAACGGAAAGAGACATAAATTCGGTACAAAAATTAAGTCGTGGTGTTGTGTTGGGGCCCTAAATTTCATTTCTATTGAATAGTTTCATCGATCCAATCCTTATTTTGTGTGTGTGTAAAAATGTACATTGTTAGTGATACCAGATGATGCATTTATAGTTATAGAAGTTTAGGTGTAAGATTTCATTGTAGCGTTTTTATAATGTCTATAAATTTTAATATAGCGATAAAATAACTTGAATAAATTATTACTTATCTTCATTATTTATACTTAGCTGAAATTGTCTGAAGTGCAATTTTCGAGATATGATTATTTAAAATATGTCGCTTTTTAAAATAGAACTAAATTAAAGAAAGAAAAAAAAAATTGCTAGCATCATCTTATAGATTAATCAACTAGTTGTAATATCAGTTTAAAACTGATATAGAATAGGTTTTATACAATTATGCTTAGCGCCAGAAGCGCAGAACTAATAGAGTAAGGTCTTTTCAAGAAATTGCAAAGCTCACTTAGAGATTAATTCGCCAAATACTATCTATGTATGTATACCTACAGTACGTACATACGGTGACAACATTTTGCGATATACAGGGTGAATCCAAAAAGACTCCTTTGAGTACTTTTCGCTATTCCTCATAGTTTCTGATTTAGCTTTTGTTTAGTTTTTGATTTACTGAGCAGTGATAGCCTTACGGTTAATGAGCCTGCTTCACATGAAGAAAATCAGAGAGGCTCGGGTTCAAATCCTGGCACTAAAGAGTTTTTCAAAACTTACGTACATATTTATCACTAGCTCGACGGTAAAGGAAAACATCGTGAGGAAACCCGCAGGTCCGGCGATGGGCTCACCACCTATCACGTTTGGGGGTCCAAAGAATATCTGGTGAAAAGTGGGTATATCCAGAAATGGAATACCTCTGCCTCGGAGATATAAGGCGTGAGATTATTTATTTTTTATTTGCATTTAGCCATCCACGACCACTTGAAAAATTCACCCTGTATATACATTGCATTTTTTTTTATTCAATCCAAATGTTGCAAAACCCTGAATGTTTACATAATTTAAAGCTTTTCGTGTCAGGGATCTTAGCAGAAAATATTCGTATTGACGTGTCGAATTTATTTGAATGCCTACTTATTTGGGTGCTAGTGTAAAGCGGCCCGACCATCAACTGCGTTTGTCAATTCTATGTGATTGAAGGCAATTCATGAACATTTTAAAGAATGCTTATTTAAAACAATTGCGGTCCAAAACATTTTCACATCGATTGAAAGTACATCAGTTACATTTTTGCACTTCAATTGCGATTGTCGATAACGTAAGGCATTTGCAAACGCAATTGAACGTGTCGAATACAGCTTTTTTATTTTATTGTAAGTATAGCAATAGTATATTACAAATCTAGGGAAGTAAAAAAAATGTCTCAGATTACATGTAATTGTCGACCGGGGCGAAGCTAAGGCTTTCTTATTTACTTCCCGAAGTGTGTATACTTTTTATTCTTATCGACGGAGGCGGAAAGCGGTAACTTCGTTTAGCGCAGCGGGCTAAAATTTGCCGATTTCCGCCCGGAGATTGCTAATTTTTTTTCGCATTCTCTAAAGTTGTTCGTATGGCGGTGTATTAAAATTCAGGAAGACCCAGTCAAGAGTAAATTATAATTTATATTATTTTGGGGCCACGCACATCAAAGCGATGCGATGGTACTACGCAAAAATCTGCAATGTTTCCCGACGCATCGTAGACACTACCGACGTGTTTGTGTCGTGAATTCATTAGTCATTTTTGCGTTGCGATGTCGCATTGCATCGCAGGCTTCGATGTGTGTCGGCCGTAGGTTGTCGAACACATATCAACTCGAAAACGGATCGGCACCGCCTCAACTCGAGCCATAGTGTTCTTTGTATGAAATTCCTAACAACGCACACTAATCAGTAGCGTAACGTCATCGCCTCGGGACAAGCTCGAGGTTCATAGGCGAGGCGGTGACGATCCGTTACCGAGTTGATATGTGTACCTTTAGACGTAACATGATAACGACTGACTTTTTTTTACTTTTATACTTTTTTGAAAACAATATGTTAGGAACATTGTATTTAAATATTCGTGTTTTAATAAACATAAATAATTATGTCGTCTGTCTCTTGTTTTTTTTCGAACAACCAAACAAAAGCCGTATTCCCCTTATGCAAATCGAATTACAAGTTGCATACAGCTTAAAAAACTTTTTCCTAATTTTCCTATCTATACTTCTATACTAATACTATAAAGAGGAAAGATTTGTATTTTTGTATGTTTCTTACGAATAAACTCAAAAACTAACTGGACCGATTTTTAAAATTATATCACCAATGGAAAGCTAGAAGATCCCTGAGTAACATAGGCTATATTTTATTCCCATATTCCCGCTTAAACCGCTAGTAAATATCTATAAAAAATACACAATACATAAATAGGTAGAGTACTAAATTCCATCTTACCACTTAGTTACTAAGTTTTTTTTCTGGTAATTTGATGTACTTAATGCTCTCAACTTAACTATTGTATAATAGTGGATAACTGTTATTGGCTTTGATGTTTGTATAAAAAGAGTATGCACATTAATATTATATAACAGCTGTTGTTATCCCTAATAAAATAAATAAATAAATACATAACAAAAGATGATTTCAAACAAAATTACGTGTAATTTGAATCAATAATAGTAGTTGACTACAATGTTGCATTGTTGCTGCTTTCATTTTAAGTTTGATAGGGGGCGCCCCCTGTCCCGGCCTCGATCATCCATCTTTAGTTTGTGTAGGCCAAACGATCTACACATTATTCATCACCGTCGGCAGCATAAGAAACAATTACTATTATAAAATGGAACCATACTGAAAAAAAATTATAAAAGTATTTATAGGTACCTAAGTATTACTAATATGAGATGAGACAAATATAGAGGTTATTATCACTACATAGTATAAAACAAAGTCGCTTTCACTGTCTCTATATCCTTATGTCCCTATGTAGGCTTAAATCTTTCAAACTACGCAACGGATTTTGATGCGGTTTTTTTTAATAGAGTGAATCAAGAGGAAGGTTTTAGTGATAGTATTGCACCCGTGCGAAGCCGGGGCGGGTCGCTAGTCATTATTATATACCTACGCTAGCGACCCGCCCCCGCTTTGCACGGGTGCAATGCTGAATTTTCTTTGCTATAAACCTTGCGGAGCCCGAGACCTTTCCAACGAATGCAAAACCATGGAAATCGGTTCGTCAGTTCTGGAGTTAAATCGTCAGGAAGGAAAACCCGACTTATTTTTATATAGTAGATGATTTACACTTTTCTTAAATAAATGCCCATAATAGGTACAAAACTATTTCTCCGCTAGTGAGTTGTTTGAGCATTACTTTGACATGACATGACGTACTTGTGTTACCAAACCGGGCGTAGGTACTTTGAAATCTGGTGCCCCTAAGCCGCGACCTATACGGCCTAGAAATCTAGGGCTGCGATGCGATAGAGAGGCACGATCTTAATCAATGTTTTCTTAGTTATCAGTGTTAGGTATACGTACCTGCCAGGCTGGCAAACAAATACGCAGCCATAGAAATCATCATGATGACTCCATATTCCATGCCATCATCCTCTTCCACTATTTCATGGAAACTGCAGGCAAAGGCCAGCGTGGATATAAAAAAATTGACGTTAACGATCAAATCAATTAGTTTTGCTACAATGTATATGTCACAAAAAACGGGTAACGCGGCTGGCTAAAAAAAATGTAGCATCAAATAATTTTATTTTAGTGTTGGATGCCGATATAATATCCTATGGTATCTTGCTGTGGGGCAGACCTGATGATGCAATATCTAACCCGCAATGTCGGCAATCAAATATAAGTACTTACCTACTTATTCAAAGAAATAAATATTTTAACAATGTCTTGTCAGTAACTTTATGAAAACATGTATCTAATTACGGAAAAAATATTTCTATTTACTAAGTAGGTAGGTAAATAATAAGTATCTGTTACAGGTATAAAAAATAAAATAAAATTCGTGGGGCTTTGCATGCGCTTAACGCTTTTATTAATAAAATTTCTATATATGTATATAATACCCAAATTAATTTAAAAATATGCCTGAAAATATGCCTCGCTCTAACACACGAGTACCTATATAATTTCTCTCTCGCATTGCCGATCTAACGTTAATTTGTACGACTGGCGCGCAGCGGCTTTCCTGACGCCACAGTAATATAACATATTAATACATTTTTTACGCCTTTTTTATCCCCGAGGGGGTAGGCAGAGGTATTCCATTACTGGATATACCCACATTTCACGAGATATATTGGACCCCTAAACGTGATAGGTGGTGAGCCCATCGCCGGACCGGGTCTGTTTACACATGTCTTAGAATTAATTCTGAGACCTGCGGGTTTCCTCACGATGTTTTCCTTCACCGTCGAGCTAGTGATAAATATGTAGGTACGTAAGTTTTTGAAAAACTCATCGGTACATGCCAGGATTCGAACCCGAGCCTCACTGATTTTCGGCCAGTTCTTTAACCGTTCGGGCTATCACTTTTTGTATGAAGCGCTGGCCCGGACGGGGCACGCCCAGCCCGGACGGGGCACGTCCCGTTATAACATGAATCAGCCTTAAGGGTCAATTACGACTCTTTGTAGCCTCTTACGCTACCCACAAATAGGTACCTGCAGTTAGGTTGGTTGATGCCCGGTAGGTAGGTAGCAGCGTTGCCAGATGTCCCGATTTTTAAATCAGAATTGAATGTCCCGCGCGGGACAGGCTCAGTCCCGCTTTTCGGGTATAACTCAGAACTTGATTTTCAGACTTTTATTTATTTTAAGACAACTATTTAACGATAGGGTAAAACTGATTTAAAATATCATATTTTTATTAAAATACATTTTCTATTTCTATTTTTGCTATCCATTGTCACGTAAACGTAATTTGATCTCAAATAAAAAGATAACTAATTTTAAAAATCTGATTATATACTTTTTTTACAAGTCCCGCTTTCGAAGAATGAATCCCGTTTTTTCACAGAAAAAGTTCAAAAATCTCGACTTAGCAAAAAAATATCTGGGGACGCCTGGTAGGTGGGTACCTATTTTACGATCGCTACTACACGGAAAGTTAGTAACTAATAAATAAATTGGTATTTACCTGAAAAATTCCAATTAGAACAAGAATAGATGATAAAGTTGTTAGGATACCCGTTGCAAGATATGTATACGAAAATGCGTCAAAAACTATATAAACAAAGTGGTCCTCGTTCAGAAATGAAAATATCATATGTGGCGTCAGCATTATACCTCTACTACCACCGTCAAGCTGAAATCAACAATCCTTTATAAAATCCAAAACAGATTTAAAATTAGGTTAGGGCAGTTTAGAGTTGAAAATTACAAAATAAATGTCGCTGACAAATTATGTTCAACAGAGGGCCACGAGATCATGGAACCTAAAACTAAGTATGGTCAGAATAACTATTGAAAAATTCTCCATGATCATAAATTGTTTTAAAGACTAAAAATGTAAATTGGGTATCGTACTCCACTTACGCTTCTTAACTAGCGCATTTCCACTGCATTTATTCTTCTTTCATACTGCTTTTGCCATGCCAACACTAACTGCCATACATCAAAATAATGGACCATTTACACGAGGCCATTCCATGAGCCAATCCAATAAGCCAATTAAAACTGCATACAAAAAAGCTTGAGGACAATCCAATGCAGTGGACTGTCTCTATTTACACGAGGCCATTAGATATTGGATTGGCTCATGGAATGGCCTCTTGTAAATGGTCCCTATGTACCAACCATGCACCAACCATAAACTTGTTATGCTAGCGTAAACATTAACTTTATGGATCATGTACAGCTAGGCGAGCTTTTTTGTTAAAACGCTCCGCTTGTCACGTTCCTTTTATTCGACTTGTATCCACGAGTCTTTTGATGATCTTTTCTCTACACATGACACTAGATTAAAAAGAGCTGCCCTTAAGTTTCTTGCTGGCTTGCTGGGTACTGCATTTGGAACCAGCAACTCGCCGGTGGAGATGGGCTGCTGTTTACCTACATTTGTCTTCGTCATGCACGAGTTTAGAGTGCCTTGTTATTAGACTATTGACTTTTCTAAGTGTATTTTCCATACCTACGGAAAGTAAATGAGTTTGAGTCTACATAACCCTGTCCTTGATGCTTGAGTGGTTTAGCGAAGTATGATCACTAGGTTGATACCATCTCCCAATACACAGTGGACCCATGCACATCTACTCATTATGTGTGGAAAGTCATGTAGCCTCATGATAATGATGATGATGATGATGATAATATTTAAAGAAAACTTACAATTCCCAAAACACAGGTGATAATAACGGCATTTTTTAGATCTTTTATACATAAACAACATGTATCTGTTTTAGGTAGAAACCCGAAGAGCATTGTGGATGTTTAAAATTTTAATATAAAATTTAGCTAAAGTACAAAGGATATGGACAATGTTATGTCATTACATAGATAACATAGAGTATGTGTTAATAAAAAGGCTATCACATAAGCTCTCTTTTATTTTAATAAATTACAAAAATCCTAGACTTAAAAAGAAAAATATTTATTTGATGCCAAAGAGATTTAAATATTAAGTACCTATCTTTGTTTGATGCCAATGAAAATAAAACTATTCCAAAAATACAAAGATATAGGTACATACAAAGAGATTAAAATATAAAATCCTAGACTTAGATAGAAAGAAAATTATTTTCATGGAACATTTCATGAAATGATTCTATACAATTTCATGAAATAGTCTAACTTATCCTAACCAAATCATGAAGTGACCAATTCTAATAAGATATGGCCACGACATAATATACATATAATAACTATCCATACACATGTAGGTAGGTCTTTGAGGTAGGTACTTATTTGCAGACGGATTAAAGTAAATATCAAACGCCTAGTAACTTTGACAGCTAGTTGATAGGAACACTCTATCCTGTCATCTCCATACATTACCCTTACTATCCGTAAGTTGTAGCCCTCTCATCCGTATGTACCAAAGAGATTTAAATATAATAGGGCATTGAGGGGGCATTGGGAATCTACTATATAAAAATAAGTCGGGTTTTCCTTCCTGACGATTTAACTCCAGAACTGACGAACCGATTTCCATGGTTTTGCATTCGTTGGAAAGGTCTCGGGCTCCGCAAGGTTTATAGCAAAGAAAATTCAGCATTGCACCCGTGTGAAGCCGGGGCGGGTTCCTAGTATTTCATAAAAACTTTGAAGCCTAAGCGTCATCCTTGTGATGTCAGTTAGTGTGGTGGGTACTTTGGGATTAATAAATCAGTTGTTGTCAAGACCTCGCGTGTTTCATTACGTTTACTACATGGTGGCAGCGGTGGGAACGCGAGATGTCATTCGGTCGAAATTGTACTAGACTAAAGCCAGGTTTATATTTACCCCGCCCCGCATGACGACGAGCTTCCTGACGAAGAGGCGGCGTGGGTTCGGGTGATTATACCTAATGTACGTGACGTGACGCATTGCAAGCTGACGGAAATATCAGTACAGTGCAGACCTGCGTAGAAAACGGCCAAGCGTCGACTAGCGCGTGCCCACGCGTGATTATACTAGTACCGAGTGAGCTGACGCGTCACAGCCCCCACCACCGACCCCACGCCGATGCAAATCGTGCAGTCCACGTTGCGTCAGGTTGCTCCACACCACGCGGGTCTGGACTAATGTGATCAATCCAATACAAAATGTATGCAACCGATTGCGTCAGGTAGCTCGTCGTCTCACGGGGCGGGGTTAATATAACCCTGGCTTTATTCCACTTGGAGTAACTTTTGACTTAAAATTTTCCTCGCTTTGTCCCCTCTATGTCCTATTATATTTAAATCTCTTTGGTATGTACCAAGCTGTCAGTAAGTTCGCTTACGAATAGTTTTTTATAGGAACACTTTTGAGTTACGCCTCGTAGATAATTCTACCGTCCGTAAGCAAAACGGTTGGTTTCTCGAATATAGGAATAATGTAAAGTTGACAGTACCATCAACCGTAACACTCTATTACTACATAATTATAAAAACAGTTTAAAAAGGTACGTTGATGCCCTGTTGACTACAATTTCTTTGTTAAACTTTAAATGTAAGTTTATTTATGTTATTTGCTCCCTGATTAAGATGGGGTAATCTGTAATTGGCTCTGCCACTAGTTTATCACTACCTGTTAAATAGATATAAGAAATGAGCTGTTGATTGTCTTAATAAATAAATAAATAAACTTCGTTTAGCATGATTGTTAAACTGTGGTTTAGCGCAGCGGGTCGAAAGTTGCCGCTTCCCGCCCGGAGAGGTGAAAAATATATACGCAGGGCTGTTTCCACATTAGGGAAAGCTGATTCAATTTTATCATCATGTATTATTTTATACATTTGTGCTTGAGTTTGATGTAAACTTGTGCGAGCCGAATCACTGGGTCTGGAACTTATTTTACTTATATGACATATGAATAAAACTGTTGAATTTCTGTTATTAATTTGGATTGCCGAATCCACTGGCGGGCAGCGAGTGGGCAAGCGGGAGCGGGGTTACGACTCTAGGTCGGCCTCTACGTCAACTTAACAAATTACTTAGTCTTAGAAACTTTTTTTGGTGTGGTTTTTGGTGACGTGAGAGTGAGACGTGATGCCTTAAGGACGGATTTTTTTTGTGCTTCTTCTGGTGCCCCCCCAGACGTGATGCCCTAGGCAATTGCTTAATTTGATTAAGGGTTAATCCGTCACTGCTTATTTGTAAACCTAATGCCATTAAAAACAAAGCTTGTCAAAAACCCAAGCCTTGCAACTCAGTTCTTCTACCGTAAAAAGTTGTGAGATCCACGTAATACCAAGTCGGTTAATTTATTCAGTCCCTACTAAGGGACCTACTGTCTTAAGTAATTACGCAATTATCTAATCTAACAACCTCTTATGGTGACCATAACAATATTAAAAATCTTTTATAATCTAAATAAATAGATTGACTTGGCCATCGTATGAAAACCCAATGTATCTCACAAGTGATACTTAATATATTTAATTAGACTGTTTAGTGCGATGCCAAGTCAATCTATTTATTTAGAATATAAAAGATTTTTAATATCGTTATGGTCACTATAAGAGGTTGTTAGATTAGATAATTGCGTAATTAAGACAGTAGGTCCCTTAGTAGGGACTGAATAAATTAATCGACTTGGTATTACGTGGATCTCACAACTTTTTACGGTAGAAGAACTGAGTTGCGAGGCTTGGGTTTTTGACAAGCTTTGTTTTTAATGGCATCTCACTTCTTTTTGTAGATAGTCTCACTTTTTTCAATACTGCTACGCGATGCAGCTGTGCAACGCAGTCTTTCTTTCTGGCCTTTGAGAAAAGCTAAACTTGTGAGAGGTCAGGTGGTGTTTTATTTTTTATAAAACCAAATAGTAGGGTCGCAAAGGAGCGAGCGTCGACATATTCAACAAGTTGCTACATTTCAGGTATGGAGTAATGTAGACTCTACGAGGAATAGGGAAGCAGAACCGTGCAAGAGTTCTGCACACGTTGAACTAGCTTTTTATGCGACCCAGAAACATCCACCACTCACTGTAGGTATCTGCGTAGTTGAGCTTGGATAGTACCAACGAACAACGAGGGCAGCCAGATCTTCCAAGACTTCACTAACTTCACCCCGTAAAGTGTCGTCATCTAAGTACCATAAATAAAACTTCGACCGCAGACTGGCTATAAGGGAGTGGATACCAAGACTGAAAATAGCTGGCCCTAATGGATCCCCTTGCTGGCATCCGAAAGAAGAGTGTAATAAGTGACCCTGGTAGTGGACCCTGACTTTAAGGATCGACTTCGACTATAGCATTGCCATAAATAATTAAACACAGATGAAACATGCTGCACTGCTCACTTGGGTTAAAAGGATTCCGCGGTCAATAGAGTTGAACGCTATCTACTTAGTAATAAGAAGATACATTTTTTTTCTTTGTAAATAAATTTATTAAATATACCTACTTGACTTTAAAAGTAGAAAAAACTATAGGTAACAAAAATACATCAGTTGAAATAGAAATATTCTAAATATTCCTACTGAAAACCAAACCTTTGCATTTCATCATTCACTCGTGGACTTTCAATCCACATGGTGTTTATCGACGTCTTTCCTCGAAGTACATGTAGTCCTGTAATCATAATCAATTTTATTTTATTGAAGTAACAGGTCGGACTCTGCCTGCTTTGGAACAATAACCGTGTGTGAATTGGGTGGGACCCACAATTTAGTTTTTTTTAATAACTCTGGATCAGTTCACACGAGACGCGACGCGACGCAACCGACGACGCGGCCCGCACTTTTCTTTTTGAGGCCCAGCGCACACCGCTGGAAGCGCGGCGGAGCGCGTTTGAAGGCAACAATATAATATGGGTGTTATTTAAATGGTTAGCAGAGTATTCGTATTTTTGTAAGCAGAAAAATATAATATGTAAGCAGAAATAGCTAATTGGTCGGGGATGGGGTGGGAGTGAGGATGGTAGTGGGAGTGAGAGTGGCAGTGGGAGTGGGAGTAGGAGTAGTAGTAGTAGTAGTGGGAGTAGGAGTAGGAGTAGGAGTAGGAGTAGGAGTGGGAGTGGGAGTGGGAGTGGGAGTGGGAGTGGGAGTGGGAGTGGGCGTGGGAGTGGGAGTGGGCGTGGGAGTGGGAGTGGGAGTGAGAGTGGGAGTGGGAGTGGGAGTGGGGGTGGGAGTAGGAGTAGGAGTAGGAGTAGGAGTAGGAGTAGGAGTAGGAGTAGGAGTAGGAGTAGGAGTAGGAGTAGGAGGAGTAGGAGTAGGAGTAGGAGTAGGAGTAGGAGTAGGAGTAGGAGTAGGAGTAGGAGTAGGAGTAGGAGTAGGAGTAGGAGTAGGAGTAGGAGTAGGAGTAAGAGAAGGAGTAGGAGTGAGAGTGGGAGTTAAAGTATATTTTTTACGACGTGTTTTCTCTGCTGTTCAATCATGAAATCTTGCTGACCAAGTAGTTATTTTGCGGACCAAGTAACTATTTGGCGGACGGAATGTTTATTATGCAAACCCATGTTATTGTAAGCTGCCTATTTCTGATTTAATTTTTGACCATTATCAAAATTATTTTCCGAACAAGGATTGCTCCCTCATTTTTTTATTTGCGAACAAAATCTTTGTATGCCGACCAAATGATTTAAATGCTGATTTTTTGTGGCCAACCAAATTTTATAATTGCTGCCCATTTAATTACTTATCATTTAATATAAGCCTTAATGACTTGGACATACAGTCAATAATTGCATGAAAAAAATAAATACGGGGCGCTCCGATAGTCGCGCGGGTAAGGCCTAAGGCCATACATAATATAATTTTATTTACTTTCATAGCAACAATTCGGAATTACCCCAGGCAATAGTTTTCGGCGCAATTTCGAATTCTTGCAATGAAAGGTGTATCTTTTTGTGTAGTAAATAAAGTTATATTATGTAGGGCAATCTTAAAAAGTGCGCACCGAGTCGCAACTCGCATCGGGCGTGTCGCTTCTCGGTGTGACTGACCCTTAATTCCTAAAGGGGAATTATAAAACAATCGAATAAAATAAAACTTAGCGACTGATGATGACATACTATTTTAATGACTTGAGCGGTATGAATTTGAGTAAGCGAAAAATTTACTAAACTAACGACCAATATTGATTAATAATAAAATCCAAAACGAGCTTACAAAAAGTCGGTTTTGATTAATTCATTTCAGATATTAAAATTCTATCCATGCGACTACTTACTAAGTAAGCGACTAGAAATACAGAGAGGGCAAATTGAATATTAAGATAGATTCGATTTTTCCAATTGAGGTTTTATATAACGAACTACTAAAAAGTTCACTTTCAGCAAAGTTTTGTTGGTTACTGATATTCTATTTGAGGTCTTATGTTTTATTTTTATTTTGATACGATTTTTTAATGAAAACTACAGATTGTTTAATACGAGCGAATTCTAATGTGGGCGGGGCGACGAATCGATGCAGTCAGGTGAGTGAGCTTTCAATAAATATATATGTATGCAAACACGTTTCGGGTCTAGCGATTCGGCTCAAACTAAAAACACCACAACTGGAAGCAAAAATGATACCCTTGGACAAAAAAGAAAACGAAGCCGGCCCGCCAAGTCCAAGCCAGCACTTATTCACCAGTGACGATGAGTAGTAGGGCTCCACATACCTATCAATGTTCCTATTAATAAGAAGATTACTTTTTTTAGTTGACTTAAGCGTCTTATTTTATTTTGTTTTTTGTTTATTTGATTTAAGTAAATGCATATTGCTTATTTTTTTCGGAATACATTGTTTCATTTATTTACCTACCCTTAAATTTTAATAATTAAATTTCTTTGCTAATAGAATAGAATAGAGTTTCTTCGAATAGTTATTTCATAAGAAAAATAAAAAAAAAATGTTAGCTATATAATATACTCTGCTCATTATAGTATTTTTCAAAGTGGTTGTTGTATTCGAAACACTTCATTTAACATAAAATGCCGCTCAGTATAAAAAAAACATTTGCCAAATATTGAAAAATAAACGCAAGACGCAACGTTTACAATCAAACAAATATTAGGTCGCTCAAATATTGAAATAAAAAAATATTATGAAGCTACTCATTTCATTTTGTATTTTAATTAACTCAAATTAATGTTTGTAAGTTGCGGTTCTGTTGATTTCTCGTCACTCGCAGTGAGTCGCTCACTTAGTAATACTATAACGTATTTTAATTATTTTTGACACTTTAATTTACAGTCACTCGTTTAAATACTACCCATTCCTAAATATCAGGTACAGAGCGGGTATATCAGTGGCGGCGTCAACATTAAAAAAATGTTAAGTTAGCTTATTAATAAAAATTGTGATCGCAGTTTACTAGTGTGCTTTATTTATTTTATTCACAAAAGCATTTTTTTATGCATTTCCTTGGGTGAATGAACCTACCTTATAGATAATTGTAATGTATTGAATGTATTAGAGAATCATCATCAATTCGTTATTATGTGTAACGTTGTGATTAGCAAAATAAGAGAAATAATTATTAATCGGAACGTATTTACGATTAAAAAGCAAGCTGCAAGCAAGACAGCCTTTATCTCGACATTCAAGTCCTTCGGAAAAGTAACGCTGAAATGATCTGCTCGTGAAAAAACGTTGTATAATATCCCTCGGCTCAACCTCGTAATCTTGCCAACAATGGTTTCACCATCGGGTAAATACACCTGAAATACCGACAAGATCAGCGTTGGTCGATTTTTAATAAATGATAGAAATATAGGTACCTGTGTTATAAAGAAAAAATATGCGATAAAGAATGGGTGCTAATTAAACTTATTTTTAATTGCATTATTCGCCTCTAAAAATCTACATTGCGTCTGAATAATACTATCTTAGCCACTATTTATCTTCTATGCAAGCCTCTCTAAATACAACTCAGCATGTAAAATGTAAAATTAAATTTGTAAAATGGATTCAAGCAGTAAACTTCTAAAATATTAATATATGGCACCAAAAGTAATTCTATTAGCTTCTATTTTTTTTAACTCGAAACGTTTAAAATGGAACTCATCCTACATCAATTGATCGTCAAAATTTACTTAAAATTGTCATCAAATAGTAAATTACGGCCTTAGAATAATTAGTTTCTGTGACTACAGTTGAACCTAAATCATCGCTTTATCGTTGTGGCTGACTTACCAATTTAGAGGGCAATGTAAATTTTTAGAGGCGAATAATGCAATTAATAAGAAGTCTGTTTAATTAGCACCCGTTACAAATACACTGGCACCGCAGGGCTACGAGCGCTTCAATAAAAGAATATGATGTATTATTTTACATGCTAAGTTATATTAAGATGATGTTGTCAGTTCATTCGAGGTACGAGTATTCAGGGGCGTACCCAGGTAGGGGCAGGGGGCTGCTGCCCCCCCTAGAAGATAAAATAAACGTCAATTTTTCTGGCAAATGGGAATTAAAAACGTCTTACCTACTCTGCGCAAAATGAAGTGTTGGGAACAAAATATCTTTTCAATCAGATATTTTGATTTAATATTAGGGTTCCGTACCTCAAAAGGAAAAAACGGAACCCTTATAGGATCACTTTGTTGTCCGTCTGTCCGTCCGTCCGTCCGTCTGTCAAGACCCTTTTTCTCAAGAACGCGTGGAGGTATAAAGCTGAAATTTATATCAATTACTCAGGTCTACTGTCCCTTGAAGCTGTGAAAAAATCAAACTTCTAAGCCAACGCAATCAAAAGATACAGCCGTTTATGCCGCAAATTTTCGACACTTGCAAGGGAATCAAAACCTACAGGGTGCTTCCCGTGAACTCAGAATCTTGAAATTTGGTACGAAGCAACGTCTTATAGCATAGATAAAGGAAAAATTACGAAAACCATAAATTTGCAAGGTTGTACGGAACCCTCGGTGCGCGAGTCCGACTCGCACTTGGCCGGTTTTTTTTTAAAAATATTTTTGTTTCAATATACCGACCATCTTCTCAAAACAGGTATGAGCTGCCCCCCCCTAGCTGAGATCCTGGGTACGCCCTTGCGAGTACTTGTGTTGAAGCTCTAAAACGTAAAATGGTGATGAATTGTAAAATCCGTGGCTGAGTTAGTAAATTATTTGGCAATGTTTAAATCAATAATAAATATTTAGTTGGCGTTGTAAAAAAGAAGATTTAGTTTATTAGGGGCTATCTCAATTTCCCGTTGCTTAGTTATAAAATAAGAAGTTTTAAATTTAAATTTAAATTTAAATCTGTGGCTCGACAAAAAAAATCCTGTAAAGTACAAGTCGGACTCGCGCAACAAGGGTTTGGTATAAGCTTGTAGGCACTTAAGTACCTATGTATTTAAATAGTTCGTCCTTCATGCGAATGAGTGAGGAGCTAGGTGATGGTACAGGATAATAAAATAAAAAAAATGAATCCTTTTCTAATGAAATTGGCGAAAAATTCCGACTCATGTTTTTGATTCCTAATATCTTTAATTTTGTAAGTATCAAGAAAGTTTATTATTTAATTCAAAAGTTGACTATATTGGTACTTAAAACTAAAATAAATAAATAGGCAGAGGTATTTCCATATCCATTTCCAACCACATTTCACCAGTAGGTATAATCTTTGGTAAAATATATTATACATGCACAAAGGTGATTTTTGTTTGAGTTTAAAGCTTCATATATAAGCTAGAAAAAAGTTCGTGCTGTGTGTTAGTTGCCCGATTCTTTGCTTTGATTGGTTTTCTTATTGACAGCTCTTCTTAAATTTTAAAACCTAATATTGTTGATTAACCCCAATGAGTTTCTCTAACATACACACATTTCTACTAGATTTTTATGTTTCAATCCAGACGTGTGGAAAATCAGTTTCCTTGAAATTTTCTCAAAGTATCGATGATGCAGTTAACGCTTTCTATAAGATTTTGTACGACGTTTTCGATATGTGTCTCCCAAAGAAGTTAAGGACGAAAAAGCCATTTAGAAGTTATTCAGTTTGGTTTACTTCAGATATTATTAATAACTTAAAACGGAAAGCTAAATTGCATCGACTATGGAAAGTAACTAAGAAACGGGATCATTATAATGCTTTTAGTCAGCTCAGAGCGAGTATTAAACAAAAACTTTCTCGCGCTTATGACGATTACATCAGTCAGGTTGAAACTAATATTAAGAATAACCCGTCTGCTTTTTGACAACACATTCATAGTTTGAAATCGAATGGTGGTTTTGAGCCTCATGGATCATACAAAGGAGAGTTTTTCGAAGGTAGCGGTGCAGCCAATGCCTTTGCGGACTTCTTTTCTGATGTATTTCTTCCAAAAAATCCTCTTCTTAATCCGTCCAGATGTAACAGTAGTGATCAATCTCAATCCGCTTACTATATTGACATAGATTATTTTTTTAAATATTATATACCCCTGTAAGGGACAAGGCCTGTTTTTTTTTTTATTATTATTATTTTTTTCTTTATTATTGACAAATATTGCATTTGCAACTTTTTGTTCTGTCACTCATCATATTCTTTCATCCGTCACCTACTATACTCACGGTACTAATACTATCAGTTTTAATTTATATTGCTACCTAATTTTTTACATTCTTATTATATTTTATTCTATGCAAAATGATAATATATTTACTACTATGCAAAATGATAATATATTTACTATATTATTTTTACATAGTTTTCTGTACTATTTATTTTTCTCGATTACTAACTTGACAATTTTGATGCAGTACTCTAAAAATTTTTCTTGGTTTTTACTACTAATTAGGTCTGGTAAGTTTTGAACTGATATTTCTGTGGCCAGCCTTTGCTCGATGTCGAAACGTTCTTTTCCAAATTTGGAGCACTCTGTTAGAAGGTGTGCCACTGTCTCTTCTTTGTCGGGATCGCAGTAACACGATGGGCTCTCCTTCAACTTGAAGCGATTCAAGTAGGCAGAGAACCCACCGTGTCCCGTCATTAGTTGCGTCGTGTAGTGGTCCAGGTCCAGTTTTCTCAGTATGCGGTATGCCACATTCGCTTTGGGAAGAACATTTTAGTAACCGCAGCAGTTTTTTCGGTTTTATATCTCCTGTCCCATTCGTCAATCGTTTCCATTCGGATTCTACGTTTGACGAATGAGACAGGGCATAGATCGTAGTCTGGCTTCTTTTTTGACTGCAGGGCAGCCTGCTTCGCGAGTTGATCGGCTCTCTCATTCCCCTCAAGCCCCACGTGGGCTTTTATCCAGAACAATGACACTCTTGTACTGGATTCTACAGCTGCGGATTGTGTCTCTGAATTCCACTGCTAAGGGATGGGGGGAGCTCGAGTTTACTGCCGATTGAAGGGCTGCCATGGAGTTGCTAAAGACCCCGAATGTGGTCTGCTTGCTTTTTTGTATTTCCTTCGCCGCTCGATTTAATGCATACAGTTCCGCCTGGTAGACGGTGCAGTAGGGGGACAGGGCAAGTTTGAGGGCCTTGGTTTCGGCTGTGCTATTCCACATGGATAGTGCAGCATCGACCTTGCCCTCAATCTTGCTTCCATCTGTGAAAATGCGCACCTCATAATGTGCACTGCCCGCATACTGCAACTCGTCCACCAGGCTGCTGAATTCCAAGCTCACCTGTTCCGCGGGATGCGGGGTTTCAAGTGCCGATGCCATCCGCTCAATCTCCCTATTACCCAGTACCGGGTGAGGTAATCCCTTTTTGGCCTCATACAATGTGGCCGCCTCTCGGATTCGGAGGTCGAGAGGGAGTAGCCCACCCAGGATCAGCGCTGAGTTCAGGGACACCGTGCGGTAGGCCCTGCAGAGCCTAGAGCAGAGCAGAGCAGAGAGATATAGATATTAACCATGCATTACATAAATTAAAATCTAAAAGTGCCGTTGGTCCAGATTGTGTCCCTCCTTATATCCTGAAGGCATGTAAGGATCAACTTTTAATAACTATTTCTTTTATTTTTAATTTATCTCTTAGGTCCCATAAATATCCAAGTCAATGGAAAATTTCTAGAGTCTGTCCCATTCCAAATCTAAAGATACTAGTTCAATTGTAAATTACAGGCCAATAGCTATATTGTCAGCAATCCCAAAGGTCTTTGAATCCATAATCCATAATCACATTTCGAGACAAGTTAAGCCTTACATATGCGACTCTCAGCATGGCTTTAGGAGTGGCCGTTCCGTTGACACCAATTTATTAACACTTGTAGATATTATATCAGCACAAATGGACAAAGGGGCGATAAATAGATGTTATATATTTTGATTTTGCTAAAGCTTTTGATAGAATTGATAACGACATACTCCTCGACAAATTGTGTCTGTTAGGTTTTTCACCAGCGCTTCTTGCATTTTTCGCGGACTACCTATGCAACCGGCCACAGTATGTCAGATATAGGTGCTATGTGTCTAGACCGTATCATACGCGTTCGGGAGTGAGTCAGGGTTCTATCCTTGGTCCTCTTCTTTTCCTTTTGATGATTAACGACTTGGAAAATGTTCTAAAATATTTGAAATGTTTGCTTTATGCAGACGATCTAAAGCTTGTGTGTGTAGTCAACAATGCAGTAGACTCCAGTCTGGTGCAGGAGGACATTGATGTGGTAGGTATACAAGTGGAGTCTGGCTAATGGATTATTGTTCAACTCAACTAAATGCTGTTGTATGTCCTTTTCTCACTCAATAAAGCCGATAGTTTCTCTTATATTATCGCCGATATTATAAATCGGGTTACTTCTGTTAAGGACTTAGGCATTATTTTTGATACGCGGCTTACTTTCAACGAATACATAAGGACTTTGGCGTTGGAATGCTATAAGAGGCTAGGTTTTGTGTTGCGCAACTGCCGAAATTTCAGCGATCCTTCTGTGATAGCATTATTGTATAAGGCTCTTGTAAGAAGCAAAATAGAGACCGCCTCTATCGTTTGGGCTCCACACGAAATAACGTACATATACATCGTTGTTAAAGAAAGTTCAAAAGGCATTTTTACGTTTTCTCTACAAAAAGAATTATGGCTATTACCCTTTTATATTTCCCATTAAATTCCTTTTAGGTATGTTAAGTTTCAACTCAAGTCATATGAGGCGAAATTACACCTTGATAATCTCTGTATGTCGTATGTTGCGAGGAGAAAACGACTGCCCATTGCTGAGTGGTAACACAGACTTGTCGCCTATTTGTACGGTAAGGGCGCTTGCGCTGCTCAGCGCTCTCCTGGCGGTGGCCCCGGAGCACATTTACTCATGTGCCCGGAGTGTGATGTATTCGCGGATGCATGGACTAGTGTGTGTCGTGAGTATATGGTGTTTTGCGAGCGAGATGTATAAATGGTTTAGTTTATCCTTACTTTATTTTTATATTTAATTTCCTTGTGTACTTTTTTATAACTTTTTTAGCTTTGTCTAGCGTCTTAGATTTGAAAAATCTGTAATGCTAGTTTAAGTTGTTTGAATAAATAAAAAAATAAAAAAATAACCTGGTTGTCGTCCCTGCTACCTTCCATCATACACAAAAATTGATTAAACTTTATATAATTTTTACTTACATTAAACTCTCTATGGAACAATGTTAAAGTCCAATGAAAACCGATCTTCAATACTACTTCTCCAGTGGCATTTTTAATATCGTATCTTGCATGCCTGAACGGCCTATATTCCTGTTCGACAGAACCGATCTCAGTGCCGGGCAGCAGTGTTACCTGCATGCTTTGTAGCCCAAATGGACAGCAAGCACAGTCGAATGCAAGTGGGCGGCAGATATTGACCACCTGCAAATAAAAAATACTTTCATTACTAGACAGGTACCTAGGTACTACTTTTACAAATTGTGTCATTGTAAAAATTTTCTAGAACTATGGTTTAACATCCAGAATGTAGAAAATTTTGATTACGTTCAAACAGTTCAACTAAGTGGGAGACAGAATTCCTAATTATGTATTAAATCGTCAGAGAGAAAACGAAACAGTGAACAGTAATAAGATATATTTCAAGCATAGATCACTCCATCGGCATCGCCTGTCAGTAGGCCAATTCACGTTCTTTCGATTCGGTATCCGATACGGAAGACGACTGACATGTGCCTGAATTGCTATAAAGCCGTATACAGAAAGAAAGCTGACAACTTATCAGCGCTTATAGGCGCCGGTCTACGCAGGTAACCGGCGCAGGCATTTATATGAACAAGCGCCGATAAGCGCCGACAATCTTCGACAGGCGCCGGTCAGCGCTGGTGCCGCCCGCCAATCATCGTACGACATTTTGCTCGCTCTGCTTCAATCTGCTTGCTTTATGTAGAATGGACCAGCGCCGATAAGCGCCGATATGCGCTGGTAATCGGCGCCGACTATCAGCTTTCTTTCTGTCTGTATACGGCTTAAGTTCTATACCGTAGGTTTGCACATAACTCCTTATTTACGTATATAACAGCATAAAAAAAAGCGTATTTATTAGCTAACAAGCTTTGACGTTTATTAATGTAAGATTCATCATAAGTAATATGATTAACTATCTTTATATGACATAGGAACATAATTATAGATTCATTTTTAAGCAATTGCAGCACCTTGTGTAATATTATGTCTTTACCTATGAAATTGCGTTTTGTATGAAAAAATTTAAACGAATTTTTTTCATGTATTTTTTGTTTGTATTAATCGAAGTAATCACCCATGCAATCAATGCATTTTTGCCAACGCAGTGGCAGTTTATTGATGCCCTTCTTAGAGAAATCAGCAGGAAAGTAGGCAACAAATTCTTCAAAGGCATTTTGTACTGCCTTTCGGGTATTGAATTTTTTTCCCGCCAAGAAGTTATCCAAATTCTGGAAAAAGTAGTAGTCTGTAGGCGCAAGGTCTGGTGGGTAGGGCGGATGATAGAGAGCTTCCAACCCCAGTTCTTGCAACTTGGAGACCGTCTGCTGTGCAGTATGAGGTCGCACGTTGTCGTGCAGGAGCAGCGGAGACGAGCGATTGACCAATGCTGGTTGGAGATGTGCCAGCTTCTCCATCATTGTGTTCAGTTCTTCACAGTACACATCTGCAGTAATGCTCACCCCGTTTGGTAAGAAGCTGTGATGAATCACACCGGCGCTAGACCACCAGTGCCAATCACTTTTCTAGAGGTAAGTTTTCGTTTAGGGCATTGTTTAGGTGCTGAACCAGGATCCAGCCAACTTGCTGAGTGCTTGCGGTTATCAACAGAGATCGGCATTAGGTAGTGTGATTAGGTACCATAGTAGGTAGAGGATATAATATGGAGTTGTTAAATCCACCATGTTCCTACTTTAAAATCGAAGCACACATATATGAAATGCCAAATTTCATATGTGTGCTTTGTGTCGGATGGGACCGAAACTCAATTTTTTTTTAACTAATTAGCCGTACTACTATTACAAATTTTGTTTTTTAGATTTTGTTGATTGTCTCCATAACCAGCCACTGTAGAGAAAATCACCTAAGAACAAAAGAAGTTTATATTTAGATATGATACTGTAGAAAAATCTAGTCCCGGAAATTTCCCGGAAAATTTAGTCCCAAATAAAGTGGTGGTTTTATCAACTCCATATTACATCCTCGTAGCAACTTTACCTACTATGGTACCAAATCACACTACCTAATGCCGATCTCTGGTTATCAAACAGATTCCATTTTTTATCGCAGGTAACAATGCGGTTCAAAATTTCTTCATTTGTATGTCGGTTGAGCAGTGCAAGGCATGTCTCGACGCGTACTTCGCGCTGGCGATCATGGGGCACCCATTTGTCAAGCTTTTTTACCTTGCCAATTTGACGCAAATGGACCAATATTGTTTTGACGCTAACGTCGAAAGCTGCTGCTAATTCAGCCGTAGATTGTGTATCATCAGCTTCCACAATCGCCTTTAATTCGTCATTGTCGACCAAAGTCTTCGGACAACCGCGAGGTTCATTTTTCAGGTCGAAATTTCCAGAACGGAAGTGAGCAAACCAATAACAGATGGTGCGTTGGTTTGTAGTGTTCGCTCCGTAAACGTCGTTGATGTTGAGTGCCGCTTGTGCCGCGTTGCTGCCACGACGGTACTCAACGATGACGAAAAAGATTGAAATGCGATGAAAATGTCACACTAATCAATAAACAAATCACTACTTTTGGAAAAAAGTTCCATGTTTTTAAAATAAAATTAATTTGAAATTAGAATTCTTAGCCAAACAAAAAATATTTTGATTTGAAATGGCCAGTACTGCAGAACGGTAATTTCATAGGAAAAGACCTATTATTTCATTTAGGGTGACCACCTCATTATCTGACACCTCATTATAATATTATTCTCAAATCTATTATTTTGACAACCTTCTTCGAGATAAATCGAAATTGCTGTACTGGCCAAATAAATTACATATCATACGTGTAATTTAAAAATCTTTTATTCCGAAACATAGCAACCAAGGAGGCAACTTATCAAAGGTTTTATTTAAATTTCGAACTGGCTTGCGAATAGAAAGCTGTTAATTGAAAAAATAAAACAAATGAACACTTCAACGTGGGAAAAAATATTGTTGTTCTTCATAGTTAGGGAGGCGAATCAGTCTTGCCGCGAGCGCGCTAGCGACAGGTCGTGACCCGGTAGTGCGCGCGCGCATCAATTATACACAATGGTTAAATGCGCAGCAAACGGTTGCAACAAAGTTATCTACGCGAAGGCCCCCGGAGTGCAGTGCAATAAGTGCAGTAAGTGGTGGCACGCTTCGTGTGCTGCATTATCTACTGACCATCTTAGTGCATTGTCTCAAACGGACGCAATTGACTGGAAATGCCCCAAGTGCATACCGACCAAAGGTGCGTCCAAAAAACGTATATCGGTGATTCTACCAGACCTCGAAGACGAGAATTCCGAAGCTGAATCACCAATCGAACCAGACAAAGTGTTGTTGGAAATGAGACAAGAAATTCGGCAGTTACGTAAAACCGTTAAAGAAATAATTGAACAAGAACTTAAATCTACCCTCGATTTTTATTCTGACAAAATCGACGAATTAGAAAATAAGCTAACAGACCACGAAACAAGATTTAAAATAATGGAGAACCAATACAAAGAAGTAGCCAATACATGCAAGAACCTTACTCTGAAAAATGAAGTACTGGAGCAAAAACTATACAAAAGCGAACAGGGGGCCAATTCTACTAAATGACAGCGGTGATAGTTGTATGACAATTACATGATTGGGGTCACTCAATGGTGATATTATGTCAAATTTTGACGTAATATCACCATTGAGTGTCAAATTTTGACATAATATCACCATTGAGTGACCACAATCATGTAATTGTCATACAACTATCACCGCTGTCATTTAGTAGAATTGGCCCCCAGGCACTGATGTGCAACGACATTGAAATATGTGGGGTTGCAGAACAAGAGAATGAGGACGTCAACAAAATCGCGACGTCTTTGAGCCAGCTGTTGCACCAAGACCCTGGTGACGTTATCAGAGCCCTCAGAAAGAAGAAGCCCTACCGCCCCGGCTCCGCGCAGGCCGAGCGCGCCAAAATGGACGCGCCCATCACGGTGACATTACGCGAAGGCAGACGCGATTACTGGTGTGATGCAGCTAAATCCGAAAAAATAACTGCCCAGGATATCGGGGGACAAGGCAACAGGATGGTGTATATACGCGAGTCACTCTCACCCACAACGTCATACCTACTGTGGAGTGCCAAAACCAACCTTAAAGATAAGTCGCTTTGTCAGTATGTATGGTACAGAAACGGCCAGATAATGGTACGAAAAAAACATGGTGACAAAAAGATTTACTATGTCAGGGCTGAAAAAGACATCGAGCGAATCGGTAAGGAACTGCAAAAAACATAGGTATGTACCAAGAACCCATTATCTGCGAATACCTATAACTTCAAGTGGATGTCAATATGCCAATATTAAATCATATACAAAACACGAATAATGGATATACCCGATTCCAACATTACTGAGACACTCCACGACACCTGGACAGATTTTATGTCTAGTTTACCAGGCGATCAGAACAATTTCATTTTATTACATGTCAACATACGTTCAACGATAAAAAACCACTCACAACTAGAATACCTCGTCACTCGCAGCCCACGAACAATACATTTAATAATAATCACAGAAGCTAACATCACAGAAACAACAGCGAATTTATTCGATATAGAGGATTACGTTATGTACACAGAGCTACGAACCCACAGGAAAGGAGGCGGTATTATTATCTACGCACATAAAAGTATATCATTCTTAAAGACTACAGTAAATACAGTGAACTTCGAGTGTATGTGTGGTGAAGTGGAAACCTCTAAAGGCGTTAAAATAAATTTATGTTCAATCTATAGACCACCTAACTTAAATAAAACCTATTTTATTAGTGAACTATCGCAGTTACTATCAAAATACCCTACCCAATCTGACTGCATAATAGTGGGTGATATAAACATTGATATTTCGTGCACAAATCCTATCGTAAGATCGTACCTAAATAGCCTAAACGAACTAGGTTTTGAATGTTGTATCTCACACTTTACGAGAGTTGAATCTAATAAAAATAGAATATCCAAATCCTGCATCGATCACTTATTCGTCCGCGACGTCTGCAAGCCGGGTACACCCGCCCACTCAGTACGATCGGGTGTTGTGCGAGATGCGCCGGCCGATCATTATATAACAGGACTCGCTCTTATCAGCGCTGCGAGCGTAAGTACCTTTAAATTAGTAGACAAACTGAATAACGACCAAGTAAAAATAGAATTAAGTCAGATTGATTGGAGCCCGGCTATGCACTGCGACGACCCGAACGAATTAGTCGATCTTATAATTAATAAATATCAATCAATCTATAATAAATGTACTTACAAAACCAAATTATTTGTAAACAAAAAGCAGGATAGTACTTGGATAACCGACAATTTAATAAATATGTGTAACATAAAGAAAGAACTTTTGAAATTATCTTTAGCGGACCCAAGTAACAAACAAAATGAGCTCATATATAAGAAATATAGGAATAGGACCAACAGGCAAATTTGTAAAGCTCGAAATAATTTTACAAAGAAGGAAATATGCCAAAACTTTAAAAACCCCAAAAAAATGTGGGAAATTATAAATAAATTGACAGGAAGAATCGTCAAAGCAATTGATGATGTACTAATAAAGTCATTTATGTTAAAAGCCAAACAATTATCCAATAAATTTGCAACTGAATTTAATGATAATGTCAACAGTGTAAAAAATAGTTGTGGTGTGCCATTACTTGACGAGAAAAATTACATTAACACCCCTAACCTAACTTTTCGTTTAAAAAAAATTAACACACAAATAGTACATAAAATAATATCACAAATAGACGACAAAAAAAGCCCAGGACATGATAAGATAAGGGCAAAAGATATTAAATACATCTCCGAGCAAATGACCCCTGTCTTAACACACCTTATAAACTTGTGTATATCGCGTTCCATTTATCCTGACAAACTTAAGATAGGACTTATAAGACCCATACATAAAAAAGGTAGTCATACAGATACAAACAACTATAGACCGATAACAATTTTATCCTGTATAGATAAAATCATAGAAAAATACATTGGTAGCTCATTAAATTCTTTCTTATCAAGTAATGGCATAATCCACAAAAAACAGTTTGGTTTTCAGAGGGGTAAAAGTACATCACAACTCTTGTCATTGTTTACTGACGAAATTAACGAACACTTAGAAAATAAACACCATGTACTGGCCGTAATGATTGATTTTAGTAAAGCCTTTGATACTTTGGACCACAATACACTTTATCAAAAATTGGAGCAGAATGGTATACAGGGACCCATGCTGGAACTCATCAAAAATTACCATACTAATAGACACAGCGCTGTAAGCATAGCGGGCGAACAGAGTGACCTAATCCCGACATTATGTGGCACAGCACAAGGCTCAATTTTAGCTCCGACGGAATACTTGCTATACGTTAATGATATGTATAAAATCTTTCAGTATGGTTCTGTATACCAATTTGCAGACGATACATGTATAATCACAGCACATGAGAACCTGGAAACCGCCCAGAACATGATGCAGCATGACTTTGAAATACTGTGCAAATGGGCTCACGACCTAGGTCTGTCACTAAATTATACTAAAACTAAACTGATGCACATTCACTCACCTTATAAAAGAATCAACTTCACACCAAAGATCGTGGCCCACGAGCACAAATGTCAACACATGCCTAACACAACTTGTAAATGTGATTATCTTGATATTGTAAAAGAACATACTTACCTTGGGCTAATTATAGACCACCACTTTAACTGGGGCCCACATATCAACCGAGTATGTAATAAACTTAGATCTATACTATCAAGGCTATGTATCATAAAAAACAAAGTCCCATTCAGTACGTTAAGACTCCTGTACATATCTATGGCGGATTCTGTAATAAACTATGGCCTAGAAAGCTATGGAAGATCGTACAAATCCTACCTAAATGATATATATAACCTTCAATTACGAATACTTAAGACTATTGTACCTACGAAAATTAAATATAAATATAAAAGTAATTATGAAAATCTATTCAATTACTGCCGAGTGTTAACTGTATTTGAAAAAATAGATTTATCCATTGTAACCCAATATTACATTAACATAAAATACTTACACAAAAAAACGCGACCCTTACGGTTACGTAACCTGGATAACATTCCAACGTTTGAGATCGTAAAAACAAACAATGAATACGGTCGAAGAGTATGGAAATGCATTGTACCGCGTATATTGAATAGATTTCCAAATGAATTAATAAGCTCATTAGAAGGTCGAACAAGTGGGCAAGCTAGACAAATTATAAAGAAACATTTACTTAAAATTAGAGAATAAATTAATAATATTATAATGAGACTCCTTAACTCAAAAAATCTTTTAAATTTAAGATTAGACGTTAAGTATATTGTGTAAAATGAATGCAATTTTTTATACGAAATAAACAGTTTAAATTTTTTTTTTTAAATTTTTTTTTAGGGGAATTTTCGGTAATACTCGAGCGTGGCAGTTTAAGATATGAGAGATACCTTAGACCTAATAGAACAACCTTGTAAAGTATTTAGCTCTATATGTAGTGACGCGCGCCTAGGATAGACGATCAGATTAGTAAAAAAAAAATCTATAGTCTGAAATACTCGAGCGCGTCAGATTAAGATATTGGGGGTTGATTTTAGTGTTTTAAGACTAAATTTAACTAATCTGACGATAAGTCCTTGACGCCGCCAAGTTATAGGGTCGCGAACTTGTAAAAAAAAACGTTAATCCGGAATTCTCGAGCGCGATTTTTTTATTGTTTATTTTGAAGAATATAATCTAAAACTTACTAAAAATACAAAATCTGCCGGTTTCCGCATGACCGGAAGTGTGGAGGAGCCATTTCGTCTTCCGAAAAACGCGTTGCGGCATATAAGTCGCGAATGATACATTTTACAGAAAAAAAGTTTAAATAAACAAAAAAGGTAATTTTATTTTACACAAAAAATGTCTCATTACATTTTTGTCCAAAGTTAAAACTTTTTGACTTGAAGCATCATAAAAACTCCAACTCCCGGTTTTTTGAGTATATCTCGAAAACTGAGGGTGTTAAAAAAAAATTATATGAAATAACGATGATTAAATTATTGAACTTTTATTATATCTCAAAAATTTTTTTTTCTAAAGCTTCTTGACAATTTTCGTGGAGTCGGAAAAAGTTACGCGTATCTGTATACATAAGTATTATTAACATGTACAGTTCCCTGTATGTATATTATTCAATAGCCTGTTGATCATCAAATTGTTTTTTGGACGTACCGTAACGTAAGCAAAACGAATTAAAACAAAAAAGAGGAATTTGCCATAAACATGTAATACAGACTGAGCGCTTCGCGGAAATATGCCGTCCTACCAGTATTTTTCCTTTATTTCGCAAGATTGATGGTGGGGAAAGAAGCGGTAGAAGGGAATTTTCGGCACACCATAATATATATACAATTCACCGTTTTATCAAGCAGAAAGAAAGGAAAAAAAAGAAACCAAAAAACCCTTTTCGGTCAGATTAAGAGAGCCCACCAACATTTTTGTCAGATTAAGAAAATATGCTTTCAGGATACCGAGATAAACCTCCCCTATAAAAATCTGACGCGCTCGAGTATTTCAAAAGAACTTTTTTTTTGCATTTTCAAAAATTCATTGTAACTTATCGTCACGCCGAAATCGTCAGTTTTTTTTAAAGGGAGCTTCCTTGGGGCCTACTTAACACCCCTTCCGAAAATTTGACGCGCTCGAGTAAATTTTTTTTTTTGCATTTTTGACTACTTTATATGCCTACCCCCACCACGCAAACCGGCAGATTAGTATACCGTTGTTATCAGAGCCACTTGGGGCATACATAGTATGAATATCTGACGCGCTTGAGAATGCCCAAGTAACTGTTTTTTTTAACATTTTTGAAAAACCGTACATGCCAAACCCACCGCTAAAAAGGTTTTTACCATACGAGCTTTTCTTTACGAAATTATTTTATCTTTCGATTTTGATAGGTCTCGACGGCGCCGTTGAATAAAGCCATTTAGCTACCTCGCCTCCCTAACTATTAGGGATTGTAATTGGCGTGTACGGTTTTTCAAAATGTTAAAAAAAACAGTTACTTGGGCATTCTCGAGTGCGTCAGATATTCATACTACGTATGCCCCAAGTGCCTCTGATAACAACGGTATACTAATCTGCCGGTTTGCGTGGTGGGGGTAGGAATATAAAGTAGTCAAAAATGCAAAAAAAAAATTTACTCGAGCGCGTCAGATTTTTGGAAGGGGTGTTAAGTAGGCCCCAAGGAAGCTCCCTTTAAAAAAACTGACGATACGCAAAAAAAAAATAGTGTTTTTGAAATACTCGAGCGCGTCAGATTTTCATAGGGGAGGTTTATCTCGGTATCCTGAAAGCATATTTTCTTAACCTGACAAAAATGTTGGTGGGTTCTCTTAATCTGACCGAAAAAGGTTTTTTGGTTTCTTTTTTTTCCTTCTTTCTCCTTGAGAAGTAATTAAATGGGCAGCAATTAAAAAATTTCGTTAGCCACAAAAAATCAGTATTTAAATCATTTGGTCGGCATACAAAGATATTGTTCGCAAATAAAAAAATCAGGCAGCAATCCTTGTTCGGCAAATAATTTTGATAATGGTCAAAAATTAAATCAGAAATAGGCAGCTTACAATAACATGGGTTTGCATAATAAACATTCAGTCCGCAAAATAGTTACTTGGTCCGCAAAATAACTACTTGGTCAGCAAGACTTCATGATTATACCACTCCCACTCCCAGCACTCCCACTCCCACTCCCACTCCCACTCCCACTCCCACTCCCACTCCCACTCCCACTCCCACTCCCACTCCCACTCCCACTCCCACTCCCACTCCCACTCCCACTCCCACTCCCACTCCCACTCCCACTCGTACTCGTACTACCACTCCCACTCCCACACGCTATCACACGCCTCAGCACGCTCCCACACGCCCCACACGCTCCCAAACGCTCCCACACGCCCCAGCACGCTCCCACACGCTCCCATAAGCTCCCACACGCTCCCACACGCCCCCAAATGCTCCCACACCCCCCCAAACGCTCCCACACGCTCCCAAACGCTCCCACACGCTTCCAAACGCTCCCACACGCCACAGCACGCTCCCACACGCCCTCACACGCTCCCAAGCGCTCCCACACGCTCCCACATGCTCCCAAGCGCTCCCACACGCTCCCACACGCTCCAACAGGCTCCCACACGCTCCCAGACGCCCCCAAGCGCTCCCACACGCTCCCACTCCCACGCCCCCACACGCTCCCATAAGCTCCCACACGCTCCCACACGCCCCCACACGCTCCCACACGCCCCAGCACGCTCCCACACGCCCCCAAACGCTCCCACACGCTCCCACACGCCCCAGCACGCTCCCACACGCCCTTACACGCTCCCAAGCGCTCCCACACGCTCACACACGCTCCCACACGCTCCCAAGCGCTCCCACACGCTCACACACGATCCCAAGCGCTCCCACACGCTCCCACACGCTCACACACGCTCACACACACTCCCACAGGCGCCCACAGGCTCCCACACGCTCTCACACGCTCCCACACGCTCCCAGACGCCCCCAAGCGCTCCCACACGCTCCCACTCCCACGCCCCCACACGCTCCCAAGCGCTCCCACACGCTCCCACTCTCACGCCCCCACATGCTCCCAAGCGCTCCCACACGCTCCCATAAGCTCCCACACGCTCCCAAACGCTCCCACACGCCCCAGCACGCTACCACACGCGCCCACACGCTCACACACGATCCCAAGCGCTCCCACACGCTCCCACACGCTCACACACGCTCACACACGCTCACACACACTCCCACAGGCGCCCACAGGCTCCCACACGCTCTCACACGCTCCCACACGCTCCCAGACGCCCCCAAGCGCTCCCACACGCTCCCACTCCCACGCCCCCACACGCTCCCAAGCGCTCCCACACGCTCCCACTCTCACGCCCCGACATGCTCCCAAGCGCTCCCACACGCTCCCATAAGCTCCCACACGCTCCCAAACGCTCCCACACGCCCCAGCACGCTCCCACACGCGCCCACACGCTCCCCCACGCTCCCAGACGCTCCCATAAGCTCCCACACGCTCCCACAGTCGCCCACACGCTCCCACAGGCTCCCACACGCTCCCACACCCTCATACCCCCCACTCCTACCCCCCACTCCTACCCCCCACTCCTACCCCCCACTCCTACCCCCCACTCCTACCCCCCACTCCTACCCCCCACTCCTACCCCCCACTCCTACCCCCCACTCCTACCCCCCACTCCTACCCCCCACTCCTACCCCCCACTCCTACCCGCCCCGGAAGAACTGTACAATATCTGACGTGAAATTTAGGGATGGTAGGGGGATGGGGGGTAGGGGGGGGGGGGGGTGGGGGACCCACCCCCACCACCCCCGCCTGCCGGAAACGCATAGTTTTTTTTTATGAATTTTTCAAAATTGAACATGTCTCTATTTCCGAGCTCTGCAATTTTGGTAAATAAACCCTCTTATATACCTCTATCTACAAAAAAAAATATGAAGCAGAAATTCCACGTCACGCGATTTTTCACTAGGCTCCATGTCAACTTTGAAAATTCATAAAAAAAACTATGCGTTTCCGGCATGTGGGGTTGGTGGGGGGTGGGTCGCCCACCCCAACACCTTCCCCGCCCACCCCATCCACCCCTAAATTCCACGTCAGATATTGTACAGTTCAGCCCCCCCCACTCCTACCCCCCACTCCTAACCCCCACTCCTACCCCCCACTCCTACCCCCCACTCCTACCCCCCACTCCTACCCCCCACTACTACACCCCACTCCTACCCCCCACTCCTACACCCCACTCCTACCCCCCACTCCTACCCCCACTCCTACACCCACTCCTACCCCCACTCCTAAACCCACTCCCCCCCCACTCCTACCCCCCACCCCTACACCCAACCCCTACACCCCACCCCTACAACCCCACCACTACCACCCACCCCTACCCCCCACTATTACCCCTCTCCTACCCCCCACTCCTAACCCCCACTCCTACCCCCCACTCCTTACTCCCACTCCTACCCCCACTGCTACCCCCACTCCTACCCTCACTCCTACCCCCACTCCTACCCCCACTCCTACCCCCAGTCCTACCCCCAGTCCTACCCCCAGTCCTACCCCCAGTCCTACCCCCAGTCCTACCCCCAGTCCTACCCCCAGTCCTACCCCCACTCCTACCCCCACTCCTACCCACCACTCCTACCACCACTCCTACCCCCCACTCCTACCCCCACTCCTACCCCCACTCTACCACGCTCACACCACTACCACCAACACCACCACAACCACCAACACCACCACAACCACCACCACTACTTGTAAACGTAATAATAATCATAATCATTAATCATAAATGTTGCATAATCCAAAGTCCTTCCTAATCTATGTAAGAAATGCGCCCATTTTGCGCATGACAAGTTTGCTGAGATTTTTGCTACTTTTATATGAAGCTCAAAAAATATTTTTTGGCTTCCCCTCTGAGTGCTTACCAAAATTTTATTAAACAGTAGCAGCTCATTGCAGCTCAAAAATAATTATAGCCATCCAGAATGACATAAATTGCTGATAGGTTTTGTAATGTTTGCTGGCCATGAGTTGCTGACCAATTAGCTATTTCTGCTTACAGATTATATTTTTCTGCTCACAAAAATACGAATACTCTGCTAACCATTTAAATAACACCCTTTCTCCTTGATAAAACGGGGAATTTAAGAATGACAATAAAGCGATAGATACAACCAACGTAAATGTAGATGAAATGTAGTACGAATTGTATTATTTATTGTATAAAAAAAGAAATGATATAAAAATTGTATTGTGCCGAAAATTCCCTTCTACCGCTTCTTTCTCCACCATCAATGTTGCGAAATAAAGGAAAAATACTGGTAAAATATGTAATACAGACTGAGCGCTTCGCGGAAATATGTTCCGCGAAGCGCTCAGTCTGTATTACATGTTTATGGCAAATTCCTCTTTTTTCCTTCAATTCTTCACTTCGTTTTGCTTACGGTACGTCCAAAAAACAATTTGAGGATCAACAGGCTATTGAATAATATACATACATGAAACTGTACATGTTAATAATACTTTTGTATACAGATACGCGTACTTTTTCCGAGTCCACGAAAATTGTCGAGAAGCTTTAGAAAAAAAAATTGCGATATAATAAAAGTCACATAATTTAATCATCGTTATTTCATAACAATTTTTTTAACACCCTCAGTTTTCGAGATATACTCAAAAAACAGGGAGTTTGAGTTTTTATGATGCTTCAAGTCAAAAAGTTTTATCTTTGGACAAAAATGTAAACAGACCTTTTTTGTGTAAAATAAAATTACCTTTTTTGTTTATTTTAACTTTTTTTTTTGTAAAATGTATCATTCGCGACTTATATGCCGCAACGCGTTTTTCAAAAGACGAAATGGCTCCTCAACACTTCCGGTCATGCGGAAACCGGCAGATTTTGTATTTTTAGTTGGTTTTAGATTGTATTCTTCAAAATAAAAAATAAAAAAATCTTATAACTTTATAACTCGGCGGCGTCAAGGACTTATCGTCAGATTAGTTAAATTTAGTCTTAAAACACCAATATCTTAATCTGACGCGCTCGAGTCTTTCAGACTATCGATTTTTTTTACTAATCTGATCGTCCATCCCAGGCGCGCGTCACTACATAATATAGAGCTAAATACTTTACAAGGTTGTTCTATTAGGTCTAAGGTATCTCTCATATCTTAAACTGCCACGCTCGAGTATTACCGAAAATTCCCCTATTCGCCTCCCTAACTATAACTATCATTGCTTTTGTTAACTTATGTACTAATACCTACATTTTCAAAAACGATGTTTTGTCTCTGCTATACCTACCTATATAAATTTCGAAAAATAAATTTTGATGAAATAGAATTAAATGTTGACTTGTCATCGTCGAGAGGTTGCTTTTGCCGATCGGTCACAGCATCCTGAATTGATCTTTCAGTGGTTCTACGAGATGAAATTAATTTCGTTTTGTGAATGCTAGTGTATAATAGCATAGCCAAGTTGTATTTTAGCGCATACTAATAGTGCCCCACGGTTTCACCCGCATCAGTTCCGTTCTCGTAGGAAAATTATAGCCCATGTTACTCCCAGAAAAGTAAGCTTTCCATTGGTGAAAGAATTTTTAAGTCTCGCGTGTAAAGTTTTATTACAAATAGCGGGTGCCCACCGACGTTTCCCGCCCGGATCCAGTTTATTCCCGTTCCCGTGGGAATTTCCAAAAATCCCGTCATGCTGGTTGCCTACGACATACAAGACACCTACGTATCATTTTTTTAATAGCGGCTGCCAAGGATCCAGTTTATTCCCGTTCCCGTGGGAATTTTCTATAATCCCTCCATGGCGGTTGCCTGCTACATATAAGACACACCATATTTCAAGTTTCTAGGTGTAATCGTTTCGGAATAGTACGTATTTCTCTTTTAAACCAGTTTTTATATTTTCCCGTGGGAATGACATATTTTTCTGAAATAAAAAGTACTCTAGATGTTGACCCTGGCACTCAGTTATCTCCATACCAAATTTCATCAAAATCCGTCCAGTAGTTTTAGCGTGATGCGTGCACAGACAGACTGACATACAAAAATGTACAAAAATTGTGTTTTGGTATCTACATCGATAACTATATCCTACACTACCGTGAAAATTTTCAAAAAAAAAATTTTTATTGTACAGACACGGTCCCGTTAGACTTTTTGAAGTGAAAACTTCTTTAGCGGCGTTGAGCACTCTTGTGGGATGGGTAAAAACTGTGAAACTCGCGTCAGGTCACGTGTGCTGATCAAAAAACCGTAAGACGGTTGGAGAGTAGTGTTGCAACACCGAAATCGATAATCAAGTTTTTACTTCTGCCGGCACTCCCGGAGTGCAACCCGTGTTTTTTTTATTATGTGTAGATGTATAGATGTACAATAGTGAGTTGAAAATTATAGCCGAGGCGATATTGCTAGCCCGAGCCGTGTGCGAGGGCTACAAGCAAGCGCACGTATGTCATACGACGTTTCATAACATATTTGCGAGGAAATAAATATAACTCGGACTTTCATAAACGAATAAAAACAATACAGCGAAAAGAAAAAGCGCGTGGAATAATTTTTACTTGTTCACAAATTAGCGTTGCGCGTGCATCAGCATTTTTTTTAGGCGAAGGACCAAAAAGCAGCCAGTATTACTAATAAAGTTAATTAATATTTTTGTGTTTTTGTTACTTACAGATACATATAAATGGTTTAAATTAAATGTTTATTTATTATATTTTATCTCCCAAAGTTAATGTTATTCATAAAAATGTGACCACTTTTCAGACATAAAAACTCTTTGCTAAGATTTAAAAAAGTACGGTTCGTTTTTAGAAGGAGCATCTTGATAAACCGTGCGTTTTACATTACATTACCGCACAAGTTGGTAATGAGATACAATACGATATTGAAATTGGTGAAATAAGAGACCTTTTACGAGCAAATGTGTTGTAAATTATATTACAGAGTCGTAATCAGCAGAGGTTGTACACCCGAAAATTGTCTTCGAAAACCAGAAAGAAAATTATTTTAAAATGTCCTGTATTTTGGACATGATCATAACATTATAATGAAGTGTAGTCACCCTAAATGATATATTTACATTAGGAAAATTACAATTGAATATCTTGTAAGGTGTTGTGTTAGGAGATCAATGAAAGGCGAGAGCTGAGCTACAACTGCTTTGTATTTCATAATACATTTACTTATAATAACATTGATTAATATATACTTATAGCTAAAAATATGGACCATTGTAAATACTGTCGAACTTGTTGCCTGTCTCATTTTTCAATAGTACCCAATCATTATTCTTATATGTAATAGGATTAATATGTTTATCATACTTACTTTTTCTAACTGACTTACTTCTAATAAGATTATCTCGTGCTTCCTTATGGGAGATCTGCAATCTGTATTTCAGCTCTAAGGGGTAGCTATCGGGATTGTAAAGAGGTTCTACTGTTTTACTCAAATTACTAGGTAAATTGCATTTCTTGCCATAAACAAGCTCAAACGGTGTAAATTTAGTCTCACTATGTACAGATGTATTGTATGCAAAGCACCAGTAGGGTAACCAGCTACTCCATGACTCGGGATGGTTATCCGTATGGATTCTCAGATACGCACCTAAGTTTTTATGAGTATTTTCCAGTGCTCCGATGCTCTGATGATGATACGCCGTTGAGTTGAGTTTATTTATATTTAATAAGCGACATACCTCAGTCATTGTTGTTGCTATAAACTCAGTTCCACGATCGGTTGCGATTTCCCGTGGTACCCCATGACGAAGCACGAAATCTTCTACAAATACACGAGCAACTTTATTAGCACACTTTGAAGTAAGCGGATACGCCTCTACGTATTTGGATAGCTCACATTGAATAGTTAGGATATATGAGTAATTATTATTATCTCTATCTATAGGACCTACTGTATCTAAAAATATCTTATCGAATGCACTTTGTGCAGTACTAGTAATATTCATGGGTTCTTTCGTATAAATATCGTACTTTTGCTTTTGGCATTTATCGCATTTTTTTACAAATTCCCGGACATCCTTATCGAGTCCTGGCCAAAAGTAATATTTTTTTATGTTGTTAATCATTCGTCTTATGCCTGCGTGGCCACTTGTAGGCAAAAGATGAAAGTCATTTAGTATTATTCTTTTGTTATCACTATTCTCTACTCTTTCAATGTCTTTAAGAATGCAAAAACGTGGTCCGGACCAACTGCTCATATTTCTCACTGTGCCTATAATATTTTCTATAAAGATTGCATTCATTTTATTTTTAATAAAATATATTTCTTTGACATTGATTAACTTGCAAAAATCATCTAGCTCTCTCACAAATTCGTCTCGCGTAAGTTGTGATCGAGAAGCTGGATTTAAATAAATAGTTTTCTTATTAGGCACATAACAAAAATATTTAGTTTCATTCTTTATTTCTCCCAACCATCTCAACTGACACAATTCATTTAAACTTGTAATTCTTAACTCCACAGACTCGATCGGTTTTATATGAGTATCCACAACTCTTGGTTGATCAGGCCAATCTTTTGTAGGTACTATATCAGCCGACGTGTCTTTATTTTGATCTGTAATTTTTCGTCTCTGAGCTCTTGTTAACACATTTAAAAGTCCTTCGCCCATCTCTTTCAGATCTTCTGACGTGATACTAATCCGTGACAACGCATCTGCAGCTACGTTATCTTTACCTTTCACATACTCTACAAAGTAATCATACTCTTCTAAAGCAATTCTAAATTTAATCAACCTACTAGAAGGGTCTTTCATATTAAATAAATAAATCAATGGTTTGTGGTCTGTCGCAATCTTAAATGTTCGCCCATAAAGGTAGGGTCTGAAATACTTTATACCCCAAACAACAGCTAACAATTCTTTTTCTATTGTTGGATAATTACGCTCCGCTTTATTTAAACTTCTACTTGCAAACGCTACAGGCCTCCCGTTTTGGTTCGAAAGAACGGCGCCGATCGCGTAACCTGAAGCGTCAGTTTGCAATGTAAAATGATTTGATTCGGAAAAATCTGGATAATCTAAAACAGGTGGCGTAATTACACTTTTTATTAATGATTCAAAAGATTTTTTACAGTTCTGGTCCCATAAAAATGTTTAATTTTTTCTACACAATTCGTTTAATGCAAGAGCTTTTTCGGCAAATTTGGGTATAAACTTTCGGTAATAGTTTGTGAAAGCCACAAATCGCCTGACGTCATCCGCATTTTTCGGAGTTGGGTAATTTTTTATGACGTTTATTTTATCTGGATCGGGTAGTATGCCTTCTGAAGATATATCACATGTCCTAAATAGAGAATTTGTTTTTTAAGAAAATCACATTTTATAGGGTTAAGTTTCAATTTAGTCTCTCTTAACCTAGATAACACGTTAAATAGATGTTTATTGTGTAATTCCAAATTTCGGCCAAAAATAATTAAATCGTCCATATAAACTAAACACTGTTCCTGATGTAGACCTGTCATAGCAATAGTCATCATTCTTGAAAATGCATTTGGACTAGTTTTCAGTCCCATTGGCATTTTTGTCATTTGGTATTGACCCGAACAAAAAGCTGTGTATTTCCGAGACTCGGGCTCTAACTCAACAGAATAGTAACCTTGATATAGATCTAAATGTGTGAAATAAATACTGCCTGCCAATGAGTCTATAACCTCCGCAATATTCGGAAGTGGAAACCGATCTTCTTCTAAACAGTTATTAAGTTTACGGTAGTCAATAACAAGTCTAAACTTTTTTTCTCCACTGGCATCCGATTTTTTAGGCACTAATAATATGGGACTAGACCACTGACTTTTTGTAGATTCTATAACTCCTTCATCTAGCATTTTTTGAAGCTGTTTTTGAATTTCAGTTTTCTGAGAATTTGGCAACCTATACGGTTTAGTAAATAAAGGGTTAACGTCTTGTTTCAACTTAATTGATTGTTTGTAAATAGGAGTAGTAGACATTCGATCTCCGGGTAGGAAAAACACATCAGAAAATTTTGCACAAATGGCTTCTATAGAACGCCGTTCTTCATTATTTAAATGACGTAACTGCAATGTAGAAAATAACTTTTTTACTCTGTCAGAACTAGTTGCTTCTTTGTTAAATAAGCAAATGTCATAATTTGATAATTTGTCTAACTCTATTGAAAATGGACTTAATTTTACAGTTTCATCCCTTGTATTTAAAATTTTAATAGGAATTTTTCCTTCGCTTGGTTCGACCATCGCGCTTGCTATAAACACTCCTTTACACAACTCTTTTGCGCTGATTACAAATTCATCCGCTATTACTCTCGTCCTAATATAATGAATAGATTCGCACCTTGTTGGCAATGTTAAGTAGTTATTGTATTCCCCTTATATTTATTGGTAAGGTCAAGCTAATTCCTGTATTGTCTAAGATAATTGTATTATTTTCAAAATTAATTACACATGCATATTTTTTCAAAAAATCCTGTCCTAAAATTCCCTCTGTTTTACAAGGTAACGTTTTCAAAACATAAAACTTGTGTATAAAATGACTGCCATTTACAGCTAAGTTTAAATAAACATAGCCTATCGTGTTAAGCTGTCCACCAATTCCATTAACAGCAAACACGTGCCTATTAATCGAGATATTATGCTGCAGCACTGTTTCATATTTCACGACTGAAAGTGATGCACCAGTATCAACAAGCCAACTATATTTGGTGTCATTTAATGATAATTCAACTGAGTTGCTATGATCGCATGATAGGATGCAATGATTAGGCACGAAAAAACTGAGACAAGTCGTATTCAGAATTCCTTTCCGTATTAGGCATGTCTCGTGTATTGCTTTCATTACTAGGCGTATCTGCGAAGTTCAAAGTGTGTATATTTTGTTTGAACTTACCTCTGTAAAATGTTCCACGTGACCTAGAGCGTCCACGCCCACGCTGCTGTTGTGGCTGCTGATACTGTCCACGGCCAACGCTGTTTTGGTGATAATTACCTCTTGCATGATGTTGGTGAAAAGAACCACGATGACCGATCACCCCTTCTGAAATTATTGTAATAATTATTTTGGCGAAAGGTCATCACCTCAGCTGATGAAGAACCCGACACTTCCTCATCGATCGCAGCTTGTATGGCATCTTTGACATGTTTACTTGTTTCATGTTAAACAGTTTATTCTGTATAGCAGACGCAGATTTTTTTGGCAATAATTCTGACCTCATGGCCTTTAACAAGTTACCGACCGAGAGAGACGACTTTTAAGTAAGTACAAATTTTATCAAATTACTTTTCGAACTCTCTTCAAGAATACTCTCATAGTATTCTATTCTATCTATTAATTGTTTCACACTTACCTCATCATCCGTCATCACGGGCAACAAGTTCAGAGCAGCTGTTAAATTAAATTTTTCCATGGTGGGTAATCCGACTTTTACATGAACTTTTTTACAAAATGTGTCTATTTGCAAATATAGGTCTCCAATTTTTTCACAATAGTTTTTAATTAATTCTAAATTTTTCCCCTTAATCTCTTTAGAAATTATCTTCTTTTCTATCTCATTATATAATTCACAATATGTATCGTTATAGAGAGAATATGTCTCATTTAATTTTTTCTCGAGTAATTCAGGGGTTCTTTTATCATAACTTAATTTTATTAAATTATCTCTAATATTTTTAAATTGATTATAGAGCTCATCTAAACCACAAGCCATTACACAATTAAGTAAAATAAGAATTTAATGTCTCTATTCTTAAAACATACCGATTAAAATCTATGTATAATGTCCCGTACTTAGGTAGGTAACACCTGACACTCGCGCAGTTAATTATCACTTTTGTCGCACTAATCACTGTTTACTTCCGATCGTTCGGACTGCTTTCCACATCTATTACAAACTGCTGCATTACTTCTTGCTCTTCTTGCTCTGCTATGGAATGAGCGCCTGAGCATTATTTGTGCGTTAATTTGGTCTTGCATCCAATTATTGTGGCATTTTTTATATAATTTATAGATGAAGTACAGCACGCCAATTGATAAAATTGCACAAATTATAATCAGGATTATACTGATCGTTGATAAATGGAAGGTGACACTTTCCACTTTTGCAGAATTATCAGCACCGCCAGCCGCATTTTAATTTATAAATACGTCCTCTTTCTCGACTTTGGAATTGCACATTCTTGTAATTAAAATGAAACAGTTCGAAATATTATATCCAATAGGAAAATGAAGTAATTTCAAAGTTCGCTAATAATTTTGATGCACTTATTATATTGAACCGTCCGAAGTTCGCGACGCGAGATTGTCTGACGCATCGCGCCATCGGCAAGGCAGGGTCGCCATGTAAGGTGTTGTGTTAGGAGATCAATGAAAGGCGAGAGCTGAGATACAACTGCTTTGTATTTCATAATACATTTACTTATAATAACATTGATTAATATATACTTATAGCTAACCATATAACTCCTACACTACAATCTTGGTCTTGGTAGAAGTTTAGTAACAATGTTTACAAAAAGTTGAACTAATTTTATAGTTTCTGTGATACTATAAATCTTAAGATATTCACATTTTTAACTTACTTATAATGTGTGGACTGAGTGAGCATTCAAAAAAAATATTATCCAAAAACCTACCACGTTAGTGGTTCGTCTTGTATTTTACAAATTCTCATAATAATTTTACTAAACTATACATATATATATCGACGGTTAAAAGGCTAATTGGTCTAAGCGACATTTTTTGCGATATTGCGTTGTATACATATTCGGAATCAGCAAATTTTTCTCCGTCGTTTGAATCAGGTTTCAAATTTTTTTGACAACTTTTTTGGCGCTAAATTCTATACGACACAAAATTAGACAAATTTGAGGACTCGATGACTTAGGGCATTTGGCTTTTTCGCCATGGTTATGGTTTCGTCGTTTGGCCTTTTTTGCATTAAACCAAAATAATAAGCTATGTCGTTTGGCCCATTTTGCATTCAACTACAATAAAAAAGTGTGTCCCTTGAACCATTTTGCATTAAGTTATATGAATTAACTAAGTCTCTTGTCCCATTTAACCTCTATTAAGGATAATGAGTAATGTTCCTTTCGGCTTTTTTGACCTAAATATCTCATTAGTGTCATGGCATTTGAAACATTTTGATTCAATTCAGTATGCGTAAAACTGGCATTTCCATCATTTTATCAAATCGGTCTTAACGCATAGGCCATCCAATAAATTATGAGATTAGCTACTCCTTAGTCGCTTGGGAGTAAGTTCAATTTATTGCGCGCTTTGTGTAAGTATCCGTTACGAATATCTCACCTGCCCACGCGGACGCGTCAGTCAGCTGTTAACATTAAAGGAAATGCGAAAGGGTGATATACCACCTTGTTCTATCTTAAGGGTTTGGTTTTCGCACTTAGTCCCTAAATTGGACCATTGAACGGGAGTGAGCCATGGCAGCCGATTATTCCAACCAGCCCACCTCCCTACAGGAGCAGATCAAACTTCCGAGTCTACTCAGGACATCCGCAAAGGATTCTAGTGTTCAAAGAATTTCCTTGTGGATCTGAGCAACAAAGAGATGGTAGCGCATGTGCTCTTCGTGTGCGTTGGGCACTCCAGGAGCTCATGCGCTACCATCTCTTCCACCTCCACGCACTCTCAGCATAGAGGACTGTCAGTAATACCTAAGTTGTGTCAGTGTTTATTCAGTGAGCAGTGTCCGGTGATGGTCCCCAAAACCATTCACAGGCTGTGTCTGTTCAGGCGCTGAAGGCGCTTACTCAGCTCGTGTCCAGGGATGGCATAGCCTCCTTGGATTGCCTACATTCTGGCGTTGAGGTCTAACATTTCTCCGCTTGCATTTGTGTGTATTCCCTTAACCAGTTCGTAAGCTGGTTATACGGAATGGGTACAATGGGTTCGGGTTCGATGGCCTTCGTGTCAGAACCTCTCCTGGCGAGTTCATCCGCTGCATCGTTTCCATGTCAGCCAGTGACAGTTGAAGTGTCACTGTATTGTGGTTTAGTACCGCAACGTGTTCTAGTGCATAATGGCACTCCAATATCAGTCTCGAAGTGATCTGGTATTTCTTTAAGGATTGAAGGACTGAGGCACTGTGGAACAGTATACGGATATGGGTATCCGTGACTTCTCTGGCCTCTATATGATAACACATTCTGCTTGATAGACAGTGTTGAGCATTCCTAGTGGTCTGGATATTCTACTATTTAGATCATCTGAGTAGACTTTGACTCCAGTTCCAATGTTGGTTTTTGATTATTCAGAATAGATCCTTAGCACTTTTGGACCTGATTGATCATACAACTCTGCTGTAAGTTCTATATTGTAGTGTTTTGCGAAACACTGTGTTTTCTGGGTCCTATCGCTCGGTGATACCATCACCGGGTGCCGCGAGATTGTATCCTCTTTTAAGCGTATGTGTTTGATTCTGGAATCTCTATTACGCCTGCCTGAAGGCCGCTAGGGTTGCTTCTACCCTAACGACAAGGTTCAGGGGCGGCTACCTCACCATCGCCTGTAGGGCAGCAGTAGGTGATAAATCTTTGCCTGCGTAGCAATGACCGGAAAAATAGAAATTCCCGAAGGGGCCCGTCCCGAATATCTCGGTCACAAGAGTCTCTCCAGGGTCTTCTTTAGGAATGATGTCAGAGTTATTGGGTTGTTCGCCTTGGGTTGTGTGTAATCGGTTTTGCCTGGCTTAGGGATGAAAAGCCATGGTGTGAGGAAATCCACTCCCCGTTGCAGTAGGGCAGGGAAGATGCCGTCTAGGCCTGCGGATTTGTATGGCTTGAAGGTTTTAATTGCCCATTTTATTAGTTCCTCTGTTACTACGGTACGGGCTCTGGACCAATCTTGGTTATTAGGTATGTGTGATTACTTACATGCCCATGTAAGGTGCGGTCTTGATCCGCAGATAGGCTCTTTCTTTTTTATATAGGTCCCAGTCTTCTGGGAGCCTAGAATCTTTGCATCTTACTAAGTTCTGTGTTCCACCAAGAGTTTCCCTTGCTTTTGGTGTTTAAACCTATTTGTTTACAGCAGGCGTGGTACCTATGCTTCTGTTGTATATTCTCGGTGTTTTCGAATTCTTTGGGCTATTCAGGCACCCAACACCCTTAAACCTAACGGACGGTTTGAGTGCCAGAAGGCATTTGTATAACCAGGTATGTCGGTCCGGCGTGGTATTTTTTGTGTTAGCTGATAGTGAGAATCGAATCCTCCTATGTTCAGAACAGGAAGGTTCGTTAGATACATGCCAGTTAGAGATATGAGTCGTTAAGTTTTCTTAATGTTAAGTCAATAATTATTTGTCCGCGAGCTGTGACCCAAGTGGGTTCCAACCCGCGATTTAAGATGTTAAGGTTAGTAGAAAAAAGGTATATAATATACCACCTTATCTATAATACTTTGCTCCAAGATACATTGAATCAACAACTTGAATGATTCCTCTACACAAAAAGGTTTTTTTTTATATTAAATATACGAGACACTGTCTAAAATTGTATAAAGTGCCATACCAACCTCAAAAATATCTTATGAACGTTGCTAAATTCTAATGGCCTAAGCTTCAATATCTACTATAATCTAGTAAAGGTTCATTTTGTTTCATCCTGCAGTCAATGTAATGGGCATCTGTATCAAACTACTTCACTCTGGTGCGACAGTATCATGTTGCTTCGGCTCATTGGGCATATTCAACTGTCAGTTGACTTGGCACTAAATTCATTTTCTATTGTCGTATATTATTCTAGGTTGATGCTTGAGCCAGTTTACTTTCAGCTATTTTATTTACGGTAGGCATTTGAACCATTTTGCCTTTCTCAAAAAATTACTAAATTTGATGCATTTTGGGCTAACCAACATAAATTTTCTAAGATAATACACAATTTTCAACAGGAATAACTTAAAAAACTTCCTAACGTAATTAGGGATATACTGTAATAAATAAATAAAAGTCTATCAGATAGTTGCTTTTTTATGAATTTTTTTTCCAAAAAAAAAACTTTGAACTGTTCTCCTGCAAGTTTTACAAAATGTCGCTTAGATCAATTAGCTTTTTAACCGTCGATATATATATATATATATATATAGCAGTTTCAATCTTTAGTTTCTTCTTCAGAAATCGGGTTTTCAAAAGTGTGCGGATTGAGTGAGCATTTTAAATTATTTGTAAAACCTTAAATACGTTACTAGGTGATCTATAAATTATAAAGGTAAGTTATCTTAGATTTTACTAAATCCTAGTATATAAATATTATATTATGTTGAATTAATACATTCACTGATTTCGTTGGTAGTTTGTGAGAACTGAGTGAGCACACGTTAAATACTGTATATTTTTTTTATCTTTTTACAAATTCACGGATTACTTTTACATATTGTTTTTTTTTTATGATAAAAAAGGGGGCAAACGAGCAGACGGGTCACCCCATGGTAAGTGACGTCCGTCGCCCATGGACACCTGCAACTCAAGTGTCACAACTGCGTTGCCGACCTTTGAGGTGGGAGTAGGGGGAGGGGAGGGGAGAGGAGGGGAGGGGGAGCGGGGATTGGGGCCTCCGGTTACCTCACTCACTCAACGGAACGCAATGCATTGTTTTACGCTGGTTTTAGAACTTTTACTAAATGAAGAACATTTTTCCTTTTTTTTTCCGAGGGATGCTCACTCAATCATAGCTCACACATACACAAATAAAACCACCTGCAATAACAAAAGCAAGGATTGTCTAAGTAAGTATTTGGTTAGCTTGATCGTTTGCAAAATAAATAGTACTAATCATTATCATCAACCCGTAACAGCCCACAGCTGAGCCATGGGCTTCCCCACACTTGAGGAAGTATGGGTCATAATTTCTCACGTAAAAGTACTTAACCCTGTTTTCGACGTTTTTGCGTGAGTCTCCCACGGAAAATTTATTTTAATGTAAGTATTAATGTCTGTAAAATTTAATAAAACCCTCAAAATTTAATAAAAACAAAATACCAAGCTTCTATAGGTACTATTACCAGTGTTTAACGATTTTGTCAAAAAAATGTACCGGAAAATCACGAAAATCGGCCATTTTCAAGACATTTTGAGTATACGTCCTTGTTTAAGCATATTTAATCAATTTTGCAGCCAGTATTACATTTTAAACTATAAATTAAAATCCTCCTCCAAAGCATCACATCGAGGCAGCGTACCCATACAACTGGCAGCATTGCGCCTTTGGACAGCTATGCAGACTCTTTGAAAACTCTTTGAAAAGTAGCTGCCAGCTCTTGGATCTTGTGTCGCCTCGATGAGACGCTTTGAGAGCTCATTTACAAAAACGTCAAACGTCTCTATTTCAAATGGGACGAAATTAGAAGTTTGAATCAGACCCAGATATTTTCTTTTTTTAAGTGTTTCAGCTGCTAAAGCAGCAGCACCAGAACGTGCAAAGGTTCCGTCGAGATGAGCTAAGGTGTAGGTAAGCAGGCACGATCGATGCGAAGTCACTCTCAAATAAACCTGTAAATGAGTTGCCCGTGTTTCACTGTCCCAGATACTTTAAAGGTGCCAACACAACTCGCGTTCTACCGAGCACCTACCGAATTTCCACGGAATCAAAGACAATCCGTCGGGCCTCTTCCCATCTGAACGAAATAGTCCATGTGGTTCGCGAATGGCTGGTATATTCGCTGTAACTAAAGCCCGGCAGATAATGTCATTGGCATATTTTAAATTAACCAAAAACATTGGTGATCTCGTACCTCATTTTGAGAGTAGTCTATGATTTTCATATTAAAGTTCCGCCTATTACCAAAAAAACACATTGCGTACAAATCACATTCTTCTCCAGCAATGTATACAAGTTGACCGAGATTGTTCTTGATTAAATAAGTGTTAGTTGCGTTTGTCAAAGGAATAATATTATCAATAAACTCAGATCCACGTATTATCTGTTCCACCTTAACTTCATCAAGCGTGTATAAACATTCCAATCCTCTGGGACAGGTAAGCCCCGTAGGAGTGTCCATCCAGTTGTCTGCAATAATTACCATTTTATTAAAATATAATGATACCAATAGTATAAATGAAATACTACCCAAAATAACTATGATAAAAATTCTTGTTTCTGAAAATGTTAGTTTATTTTTTTTACAAATAGTAGTTAGGTATTATAATTAATCTGTATCAATTCTATATTAGAGCCAAAACACAAAATCAGAGGTGCTACTCAATAAAGAAAAAAGAAAGATTTTGACCCTTATTACTTGTTATTATGATTGTACAGTACGATGTTGCCTACACCCGACTCGACAGTTGATATGAAAGCAGGCCCGAGCCGCCCCTGTGTGTAAACATAATATTTTCGTTGTGCGAAATACGCGGCGCACATAGGCGCGAGGCATCAGGGCACTAGGGGCGCCGGATGAAATGCAAAGGCCAATTATTTTTATTATTTTTGTCAAATAACATTTTCTATAGAGTTGAGTATCGATAAGTAAGTAGATACAGGTCTCCAAAGACATTATTTACGTTTGTGGTTTAATTGTGTGCATCTAGATTGAGGGCACACTTTTCAAATTATTGCGAAACGAAATGGTTGAATACTGTTTAATACTTACAGGGCATTTAGTTAAAATTTGGTAAAACTTAAAGCAAAGATTCTTAAATTTCTTAAACGTGAAACAAAACAGTTATGGTCAAATAACTTGGGCCCTCTATTCAGACGCCTGCATAAAGCGGCATAGCCTAATCTCAGAAAGTACTATCCCTGAGATAATAATTTTTATTTGAGAATTTAGTTTTCTTAAATACACTAAGAAATTCCCAAATTTTAAAAATGCGATAATACAAATTTGTGGCGGTTTAGCTTGGGCCCTCAATTTAGGAATATCTGTGCTGAGGAATCAGCAAAAAAATATGAGTTTTTCTAAGGAAAGAGATTAATACGACTTTATTATAATATTTGAGTTCAATATCTCGGTAAATTAGTTAAAAAGAAATAACGACACAAAAGTTAATTATTAAAAAGTTAATGAAATTCGTATTTTCTTAAAACGTCTGAACTGAGGGCCCAATATTTTCGTCAGTATTGACTAGGCTATTGTCTTCTACACTACGGCAATTTAGGCTAAGTATTTTAACCATTTTTTAACTAAAACGCAACAAAGCGTCCATTCTTCTAAATGCCGTACTTAAGGAGAAAATTGGTTTTCAATTTTATATAGGAGATATTCTGTAGGGTGACCATAATGTTTATCGTAAGTAAACAAGTGTTCGTCGTGTTCATGTAGTATTTTGTAAAGTGCAGATGAAAAATTATGTATAATTTAAAAGGCTCGAAAAAATAAAATAAAATTATAAATATAAAAATTAAAAATAAAATAGGAAAGTACCAATAATCAATGAAATATGTATTAAGCCTGATTCATGTTACAACGGGACGGGCCCCATATAATAGGACATCGAGGGGGCATTGGGAATATTTTCATACAAAACTTTGAAGCATGTTTGAAGCTCAATTGCGTCATGTCAGTCAGTATGAACGCGAGCTGTCATTCGATCGAAATTGTACTAGACTTATTCCACTTGGAATAACTTTTGGCTTCAAATTTTCCTCGCTTTGTCCCCTCTATGCCCTATCATATTTTAATCTCTTTGATTAGAATTCAATATCTATACAACCAATGCGTGGCAACCACTAATAGACCGCCGGGTGGCGGCCGGCCGCATGTACTTGTAGCGGCGCGATGACGTCACGCAGTGTGCCTCCCCTCTGGTATTACTTACCCGGTACAGGCACGGTCTCGTTTCAGTGTTATTATTATGTTAGTATGTTGTACTTCAGTTATTATTGTTAGGGTAAATATAAATATAGGATAATTATTGTTGAATTGAATGTGTATAGAAGCTACTATTTCATAAATTAGAATATAATAAGATTAAAAGTATGCTAGGATAAATAGAGATTAATTTTTTCATAAGCAATTATATTGTTTTTAGTATGTACGTATATAAGTTATCAATATTATAATTTAGAATAATAATTATACCTATAGATTAAAAGTCACTCATCAGTTTCCGAACGAACGTCGTGGATTGATAGTGTCTGTAGAGTAGAGGTAGGTATTCTGTGGTAGCTATTCGTGGTGATTTGTTGAAATATGGAGGAATATCAGGTCAATAATTTGTTTTATTATCAATGTTTATTATGATGTAATGGTGGTTTTATAACTGAGAAGTGTGAAATATTGTTGAAAATAAATTATAGAAGTTGAATTAATTTTATATTATTTGATTTCGATACTCGTTACTGGAAAAATGCTATATAATTATAGGTGAACATATTTCAGTAAAAAAATTAAAAATATTAATATATATATGACGACATTAAAATTAATATGAAATTAATATTAATCATTTAAGACAAAAAAAAAGCATTTCACCCAAATAACGACAAAAATAATGCATAATTACTATCCAAAAGAGCCGCTAGTTTCGCTTTTAGGAGTATTAAATGGTCACACGGGTCAAAAGTTAATGTTTCGTTGTCCGGAGGTTGAGGAAGACACACGAAAAGAGCTGACCAAAAAAAAAACTCCATAAGATGGATACCACCCCTGATGAAGAAGCTCAAGTGATCGCACTACTGCAATTCGGGTATGTTGCTTGGCAACTCGAAGTCATTTTTCTATTCGGCGAGTACTTCTGCGGTTCCGGGCGACTGGTGGCTACATCCGAAGATAGGGATCTGGTAGAAGATGCTGTACATCGGAGAGAGACGATCGGTTTATTGTTTCAACATCACTGCGAAATCGGTGTTCAAATGCTGTTGAGTTGCAACACCGACTCCAAGCAACTCGCAGAACCACCGTAAGCGTCTCTACGGTAAAGAAAAAAAGATAGTTGCCCACAGGGCCGCTACAGGCCCAAAATTGACTGCACAGCATTCGTAGAGCCCGCTTGCAGTTTGCTCGCGATCACGTCGACTGGACGGTCGAACAATGGAGAGCCGTTCTCTTCTCGAATTAGACGAGAGTGTGCCTTTTCTGCAACGAAAGACGTAGAAGAGTATACAGAAGGCAGGGAAATTCGCACAGTCCTGAATTGAGGAGACAGTGGAATATGGGGGCGGCTCCTCTATGTTCTGCGGCCGTATTTTCGTTGACGGCAAAACCGAGCTTGTGTGCGTGTTCCGGACTGGAGGTGCTCGCGGAAAAGGGTCAATGACTGCTCACCGGTACATCACTGAGGTCTTGCAAGAGCATGTGGTCCCTTATGACGAATTTTTCGGCACTGGGTTCACATTAACGCACGACAACGCTCGCTCCCACACCGCAACAATTGTACCCGACTATCTTGATGAGGTTGGGATCCCCGTCATGAACTGGCCAGCGAGAAGTCCAGACCTGAACCCGTTCGAGCACCTTTGGGATGAACTGAAACGACGAGTCCGGTCACGCGATCCCGCTCCTACCACCCTCCATGACCTTCAAGAGGCCGTCATTGCGAAATGGCATATTATTCCTCAGGAAGACGTTGTAAAATTTATAAGGTCCATGAAAGATTGCATGGAAACTGTTATTAGGGCAAAGCAAGGTAACACTAGGTTTTAAGTAATTTTTAAGCAATTTTTGTATTTTTTTTGTCTTACTTTAATTCTTTGTCAACAAACTTTTCTTTTCTTCTTCTTTTGCAAACACTTCTTTTTTTTATGACCTAGCAAGACTAAAGTACGATTTGCTGAATGTTTATGATGAGACCTTTAAAATGATACCTAATAGTCCCATCATCATTGATTCTAAATGGGATTATATAAAACTGGTTTGAAGTAATATTTTCCAAAGGTGCGATTTTTTGACGCCGAGTGTTTATTATTCAAGTTATGGTTATCAGTTCTTTAGTACCTACCTGTAGCATAGGCTCTGCGAATTTTGGGACTAAATAACCATGTTAAAATTAAGTCCCACAGATAATTAACAAATTGTTAGGTATGTTTTTACCTGAGATATTTCCTGGATTCTGCATAATGTAACTGCCGTTTTATTATTTTCTAAACTAGTATACATAAACGAAATTATGTTTCCTTTTCTTGAACATATTATAATTCATCACCATTAATTTGCCAAATTTTGTTTAGGGTATGTAGTTACATTAATATTTTTAATATTGATTGCAACTATGACTGTAAAATATTACCTATGAAATGAAAGCAAAGCAAACAGTAAAAAAAAAAACTTGAACTTTTTCTTGAAACGTCTTCGAGAACCAAAAAAGTCTTTAGTTATGTTAATGAAAGAGATTTAAATATCCCACCAAAAAATAAATGTGAAAATGTGAGCCAAGTCCAATATTATGGTAGTATTGTTGTACATATTTATCACTAGCTCGACGGTAAAGGAAAACATCGTGAGGAAACCCGCAGGTCTAAGAATTAATTCTGAGACATGTGTAAATAGACCCGGGCCGGCGATGGGCTCACCACCTATCACGTTTAGGGGTCCAATATATCTCGTGAAATGTGGGTATATCCAGTAATGGAATACCTCTGCCTACCCCCTCGGGGATGAAAGGCGTGAGATTATTTATTTATTTTTGTTGTTGTCAACTTAATACTTAATTAAAAACTGATGTTTACCGACCGCAACATTAACAGCTTTAAAAAAGAAATTAAATCCATTAATTGGCAAGATGTCATAAAACCTGATAATGACAATAATTACAATTACAACTTATTCATAACTACATTAAAACGAATTCTAGATAAATGTATACCTAAAAAATATAAAAATCCATCAAAATCGTAAGCTTACCTAGCTTACTACAAGAATTAAAAAATCTTGTTAAAATAATATAAGACTATTAAAAACTTTTCTATCATAGACAGACAACATTAATATACATAAATATTATAAACTATATGAAAAAACTCTAAAAAGCTAATAAATAAAGCAAAGAAAACAATAAATATAATATAAATTCAATAATATAGAGCAGTGATAGATAGATAGGTTAAGGAGCCTGCTTCACATGATGAAAATCAGTGAGGCTCGGGTTCGAATCCTGGCATGTACCAATGAGTTTTTCTTTTCATTAATTCTGGGACAGACCCGGTCCAACGCTGGTGTTAGATTATGTATAGTAATGGCAATAGACAAAGAAAGATTTTATGTTGAAGTTCTACATTTGAATAGAGTCAAATGTATGACAGCTTTTTCTAGATGTTTCACTCTGCTGACAGCCCCTGCATAGAAAACATGTATTAGCTGATGATATAGTTTTATAATGTATTTTAAAGAGTTTGTATAATATTGTGTGCCTTCCGTAAACAATAAAGAAGGCTATAAACCGCTTTGGGCATATCAAATACAGATGGGCTCACCACCTATCACGATTAGGGGTCCAAAGAATATCTGGTGAGAAGTGGAATCCAGAAATGGTATACATCTGCCTACCCCCTCGGGGATATAAGGAGTGAGACTATTATTATAGCGAACAAAAACTTACCTTTGTGTTTTGTGCTTGATTTTATCTTCACAACCAGTTCAGCCCAGAGAAATACATTCCATAATTATGAAATTAAAAAATAAATTAAGTCACGGTATCGATTAAATCCACCCAGTTTTTATAATAAAATGCGCTGATTATATAACCCTCCCATACACTCTATTATTAACCAGTCTCTATCTGAAGGAATCTTTCCAAATGTCCTTAAAACATCTATTGTAAAACCAATCCATAAAAAAGGCGATAAATCAGATCCCAGCAATTGTCGCCCTATTGCATTATTGCCAACGTGTTCTAAGATATTTAAATCAGTAATGTTAAAAAAACTGTACTCGTTTTAAGAAACATATCGCACACCTAGATCTAAAGGGAGCTAACTCAGAAATCGAATAATTTGAGTTATGCATACCATTGTTATGTGCAAATGAATTTTATTTTTATGACCATTGGCTTTAGTAGTCCCACTTTAAAATGTCAACCCTTCTATTCTTCTTTCATTAAGCAATTGTAGTTATTCAAGCATTATATAAAAACTATTCCTTAAAGTCGTTGTGACAGTCATACCGAGCAGCACCATATATTATATATATATAATACAAAATTTATGCATGTACCATGTCCATAATATCATGAAAACCCAATTTATCTCACAAGTGATACATATTATATTAAATTAGATAGTTTAGTGCGATTGCCAAGTCACTCTATTTATTTAAAACATAAAAGATTTTTAATAATGATATGGTCACTATAAGATGTTGTTAGGTTAGCTAATTACATAATTACTTAAGACAGAAGGTCCCTTAGTAAGGACTGAATAAATTAACCGACTTGGTATTACATGGATCTCACAACTTTTTACGGTAGAAGAACTGAGTTGCGAGACTTGGGTTTTTTGACAAGTTTTGTTTTTGATGGCATCTCATTTCTTTTTGTAGTCTTACTTTTTTCTTTCCGGTACTTTCTACTTTTTGTATACCAACAACTGATTCTTGCTCGAAGGTAAAGGAAAACATCTTGAGAAAACCCAGAATTAATTCTGAGGTCATGTGTATACAAAATTTCAGCTCAATTGGTTATCTTCCAGCTCCATCATCAGACCCTGGTTACCATCTAGTAACAAAGTACTCGTCAAGACGAATCACACGAGCCCAAACTCGATGGGATTGTGTCGTTTAATTATCGAGTTCCTATGGCCATCTATCAGCTCCATTATCAAACCCTGGTTACCATCCAGCACCAAATTACAAACTCAATGGGGTTATGTCGTTCAATTACCGAGTTCTTAGGGCCATCTTCCAGTTCCATCATCAGACCCTGGTTACCATCTAGTACCAAAGTACTCTTCAAGACAAATCAAACGAGCCCAAACTCGATGGGGTTATGTCGTTTAATTACTGAGTTCCTTTGGCCGTCTTTCAGCTCCATCATCAGACTCTGGTTACCATCTAGCACCAAATTTCTCGTCATTACGAATCAAACGAGCCCAAACTCGATAGGGTTTTGTCATTTAATTACTGAGTTCCTTTGGCCGTCTTTCAGCTCCATCATCAGACTCTGGTTACCATCTAGCACCAAAGAACTCGTGAAGATGTATCATACGAGCCCAAACTCGATGGGGTTGTGTCATTTAATTACCGAGTTCCCATGGCCATCTTCCAGCTCCATCATCAGACCCTGGTTACAATCTAGCACCAAAGTATTTGTCAAAACGAATCATACGAGCCCAAACTTGAGGGGTTTACGAGTAGTCATTGAGGAGTTGCGATATCCACATCCTTGCACCATCACCAGATCAGCTCGGTGGTGCCATAATATTGCATTGTGACCAAATTTACATAAGCATACCAAATTTCAGCTCAATCAGTTGAAGATCATCATCATCATCATCAACCCGTAACAGCCCACTGCTGAGCTAAGGGTCTTTCCTCACACATGAGGAAGTATGGGCTATAATCTCCCACGCGAGCCCACCGCGGATTGGGAGATGGTGTAAGCTAGTGGCCACTTAACAGTCAGAATTTTTCAAGCCACCCAAGGGTATCTGACATGGCTTAACGACTTTCATTGTGCGTAAACACAACGAAAACCGGGACCAACAATTTAACGTGCCTTCCGAAACACGAAAGCGCTCGTAATATAAATGCCACTAGGCGGTCACCCATCCACTGACTGACCGCGCCCAACTTTGCTTAACCAGTATGATCGTTACAAACACACTGGTACTGCAGGGCTACGAGCGCTTGAAGCGAGCAGTTGAAGATATCTGCTTTAAAATTGAGTTGCATATTTCACTTGAACATGTAACTTTGTAATCCTATACAATTATCATGGGATTACAAAGTTATTTATGCAGTTGGTGTATCTAGAAACCTAGACCGAAATTGCGAAATGTTTGAGTTTTTCCTTGATTTATACACGAAAGTCTAAACCCTAATTGGATTCTAAATTTGAAATACAGAAAGAAAGCCGAAAACCCATTGGCGCCGACCGGGCGCCTGCAGGCGCCGGTCTACGCAGGTAACCGGCGGAGGCATTTATATGAACAAGCGCTGATGGGCGCCGACCGGCGCCGACTCGCGCCGGTCGGCGCTGGTGCCGCCCGCCAATCATCGTACGATATTTTGCTCGCTCTGCTTCAATCTGCTTGCTTTCTGTAGAATGGACCGGCAAGCTTTCGGCTTTCTTTCTGTATACGGCTTTAGAGTTTTGAGATCGGTGAGTGAGTGAGTCAGTCAGTGAGTGACAAAATTAGGAAACTTTGACTATTTAATTAATACTATTTAATTCCAAAACTACTAGTTCAAATTGGATGAAATTTTAAATGTACTGTGTTTATACAATGCCTGCTTGGTTGCTGAAAATTCAGGCTTCTAGGTTTATCCACAACGAAGTTATAGGGGGTAAAAATGGCGTGAATGGCTTCGAGAAAAGGATGGTACGGCCGTGCCGCTTGTTGCTCGACTTGGCGGGGACACTGCCGTGCCCCCAGATTATAAGCATGGTTACACACTACGTACATGCATGGTTAAAATATTACATGAAGGTTACACAGATCGACATAGATAAAAAGTTTTTTGGTTCCCGAAGACGTTTAAAAAAAAGATTAAGATATTTTTTCCTGTACCTAACCTATTTGCTTTCATTACATCATAGAGTAACTTATATGTGAATTACATCAATCATAAACTTATTATTATTCGTAGCTTATTATACCTAGTTGCAATATGGATGCAATAAGAATATTATAATTAATGTACCCAAAGAGATTAAAAGTTAACCAAATTGGTGGTGATAAATTTGATGTTCAAGAAAATAATACATAATTTCGTTTAAATATATAAGTTTAGAAAATGTTATGGTAGTTACATTATGCAGAATCCAGAAGATAATTCAGGTAAAAACATAAAATATAATTATATTTTAATCTCTTTGGTAAAAACATACATATTTATTATTATACTTACTAGCAGCGCCCTCGGTTGTAGGTAGGTAATACCAGGTGGATTTTTCTACACGCGGCTAAGAACGACGATGCAGGCTGGGGATGCGTCCAGTTGAGGATAAATAAAAGAGGTTTTACTATGTAATTCAGTCGACGTATATTGTAAAACAAGATGGAAGTGAGTAGGTACAGCACACAGGAAGCAAGCCATAGACAGACAATGCTACGAATTCACTGGCGGACTAAGGTAGGGGCGGAAAGGGCGGTCTGCCCCAGGCCTCTAGTCCTGGGGGCCTCCAAATTTTGAGAAAAGTTCTCGTAATCAAATCCTAAACAAGGATAAAAGGCAGTTGGGTGTTGGTTGGAGGCAACATAGATACAAATACGATTAAAGCTACACCAAATTCTGAGGCCCCCAGAGGCCCGCCCCAGGCCTGAGGGGCTTCCTAAATTAGTGAAAAGTTCTCTTGATCAAATACCAAACAAGGATAAGAGGCAGTTGAGTGTTAGTTGTTGGCTTCATAGATGCAAATATGATTAAAGCAACGCTAAATTTGAAGGCCCCCCAGGACCAGAGGCCCGCTATGGGCCTGGGGGGGGGGGGGCTCCAAATCCAATAGGTTCTAAGACTAAGAGGGCCTCATTCAGTTTTTCCGCCCCGGGCCTCCGGCAGGCTTAGTCCGCCACTGGTACTATAAGCTAAATAATTCTATTGTTGCGTTCAATTTAACACCCCTCCCCAAAAGAATTAAGTTACAAATTATACAAACCAAATTATTTCTCAAAGTAACAAATCAAATATAAGCCCTATGAAAAGAAAATACGAAAACGAAGTTCTGAGTAAAACACTTAAAAATACTAAATTACTTTGGAAATCTATAAAACAAATCACATATACTAGCAATGAAAATAGTCCAAATATTGAACTAAATAACTTAAAACCAACTGTATTAGAATCTGCTGATTATATCAATAATTATTTTATCAACATAGGTAAAGAACTTGCATTAAACATCAAATCAAATACACATAATATTACCAAGACTTTTCATCATCTTATTAACGTTTAAATAGCAACATGCTTCGTCGTTAATAGTTAAACATAAGAATGATCCACACACAGGTTTCGTCAGGACAAGAACAGCTTAAAATCCGTAACAAACTTCGTCAAATTAATCTATGATCCCCCCATGAGCCATTCCTGGTCCAAAGGTTTCCATTACGCTACCAGCGTTACCGCACTGAATTTCTATGGAAACTCGTTGGACAGAAAACGCCCCAGAACGGGAATCAAGACCCCGTTCCCTGAGACGTTGACCCAGAGCCCTAAAAAATTGCTTTGCCTCTGAGCCCCACGGACCTGCAGTTTCAACAGCGACCGGCACGAAGTCATACAAAGGCTGTAGATTCGCATATTTTAAATGTTTTGATTTGGCCGCATTTTCTGGAGCAGGGGGTCGATTTTTGAATCTCACTAAGTGACTAATTCTCACCGATGTGAGTGATTTCCGAAAGTTCGTATTTTTGAAACTCATCGGTGACTTACATTTGTCATACCTATGATATCGATTTACGAGTGCCCCTACCCACTCGTAATTGAAATCACCATGTGATTGTTTTTGACAGTTAACGTATGTGACATCTGCCAAAAGTGCCAAAGTATGTTTTTCGGAATAATTAGCAATGAGGCTCGATTGTGATATTTCGTGATTGCGACGATTTATTGAAAATATAAAAAACCTCTCAATTAAATAAAACAATATCCAAGTTATTAGTAAATACAATTATTAAGTTAAATATACTTGTAAAACATATGCCACTAACAAATGTACATACCTTTTCTTATAAATTGTAAAATCTGTGTTATTTTCTCTTTATTCGTCCTTTTCTAGTGAATTAAGTGAATTTTTCAATTCAAAACTTTAATTTTCGTTTACATGACACTGACAAATACGTTACGTTTTACGATTGACCAATTTGATGAATCTTTTTTAAGTTATAGTATGAGAAAATAAAAACCGATATCAAGGGCAACACTATAACATCTGCGTAAAAAGGAACGTAACGGGAAGATTGTCTCTGACTGACATTGTAAAATTTCTGCATGTTGGTAAACATCGTGTGACTTTCAAAAATACGGCTTTTGGAAAATGGTGACATAAAAGTCATCGGTGATAATTTTAGTCACCGGTGATTTTGATATCACCAGTGAGATTCAAAAATCGCACTCCTGATCCTACAACACGTGTAGTATGGCGAACATGTGAGGCAGCGAAAGTACATACGCATGTTGCATCCCATAAGAGAGACTTCCCTTTTTGCCATGGCACAAGGGTCAGCCCATCAGGTCTTTTCCCGTCCGTACGACTCAAACCAAGGGGCTCCAAAACACAGGGAATATTTGCCTGAACCAATGCATGACGTATAACATCATTGATTGCGTGGTGTCTGGGAAACCTTCCAGCACATCGTAAGCAACTCAAACCATGATGTCCGTTAGCCTCAACCATTGTACCACAAATGATTAACATCTAAAATCTTATTAACTATATTCTAGCAACTTTGTCCTCCTTCCGACAGATTTAAATGAGGTCACTAGTACGCTAATGAATTTAAAATCAAACAGTGCTCCTGGATGGGACAATATTCCAACCCCATTTCTCAAATTAGCAAGTGGTGATATTGTACCTATCATAACCCTCGCAATTAACCTCTGTTTTGAAAAAGGTGTATTCCCAAGCTCACTAAAGCAATCAGTTATAACACCTGTGTATGAGGGTGGGGACAGGGACGTTGTCGGTAATTACAGACCTATCTCGGTATTACCTGCCCTGTCAAAAATTCTAGAGAAGCTCTTAAATAAAAGATTGTTAAATTACCTAGAAAAATTTAATATACTTTCAGAATGTCAATATGGTTTTCGACGGGGTAGGTCGACCGAAGATGCTGTACTTGTACTAAGTTCTCTAGTTGTTGAAGAAGTTGACAAATGTAAAAAATGCATTTCAGTCTTTTTAGATCTCAGGAAAGCTTTTGACACCGTCTCTCTCCCGATCCTTCTACACAAGTTAGAAGCTATCGGTATAAGGGGTACACAGCTACACCTCTTCAGGCACTATCTCTCTGAACGAAAGCAAAAAGTAAAACTTGATAACTGTACTAGTGAATGCGCGGAAGTAACATATCGTACCCTTAAAGGCAAAACCAACTAACTGCAGTGAACATAGTTTCGAGTAAATTAGTTTTTAATATTTGATGAGAAAATTATATACCTAAATAGTGCATTTTGACTTTGTGTGTTGTTTTTTATATTACGCAATCTAATCAGCTATTGTATAGTGTAATAAAAAAAGATAAAAAATATAAAGATCCCAAAAAAAATTTGGGAAATCCATCACGGGTAAAATAGAACTTATTTCTGAAAGGAAGCCCTGTACGCTTCTGAGTCGAATATTAACGTTTTAAATAAGAAAAAATAGATTACTTACAAAAACAGCAATACAAATATAGCAAAGGAAGCAGCCAAAATAAAAATAAAATCATTTTTATAGTTGGTTTTGCCTGAATAAAATTAAGACTGGTGTGCGGTTATCTACAGGTGCCAAATCTATTAGGGCTTCATTTTATTTATTTTTGTATGTAGAGCTAGAATTTGCGTACCTTTTCATACCCCCTATCTTCCTATACATATAAAATCTGTAAAAATCAAATGTTTTTAGTAAAATTCACACATTTTTACAAAAAAAAAGATAGGCAAAACAGTCCTCTAGAGCGTAATAATGAAAGTATTAAAAGGGGGTTGTGAATGGAGTGTCAGTAGTGGCTAACCTAGGTCTACATGATCTTCGAAACTTCGATATACTGAAGACAGCTAGATACTAGCTTGAATGAGTCACTGGGTGGAGTACATCTTTTGGGTGAAGCGCAAAACATGTACAGGTTCATAGCAGGCAACGTTCTATTATCTCTACCTACCCTATGACCTGAAGAAGGTTTGATATCAATTAAAATATCAGAGGATCACATTATAAACGTTTATTATCAAATCAATTAAAAATACTTAATGATAAAAATCGACATTAAGATTCTTCGGCGGACTCCACATCTACAGAGTCTGAAGAAGCTGTTACATAAGGCACGTAATCAACACTATTTGTATCAGTCGGCAAAGTCTCAAACCAACCGTGGTATTCATCAGGTATTACTCCTTTCTTGCAAAGATTCACTAGGTCTTTCTTTTTTGCTACCGAAATAGGCCGACCGAATATAATTGAGTTAACAAAACAGGCTCCAAGAAATTTACCCAAAACAATGACCATGTCAATCAATTCAAATATGACGAATAAAAAAATTGGAAGAGTCTGGCTGAACACATCATCTTGATTAGGTCAAAAAACAAGAAAACTTCACGACTTGTTGACTTTTATAATTAAGTACTTTTAATTGATTTGATAATAAACGTTTATAATGTGATCCTCTGATATTTTAATTGATATTATAACCTTCTTCAGGTCACAGGGTAGGTAGAGATAATAGAACGTTGCGTGCTATGAACCTGTACATGTTTTGCGCTTCATCCAAAAGATGTACTCCACCAAGTAACTCATTCAAGCTAATACCTAGCTGTCTTCAGTATATCGCAGTTCCGAAGATCATGTAGGCCTAGGTCAGCCACTACCGACACTTAATTCACAACCCCCCTTTTAATACTTTCATTATTACGCTCTAGAGGACTGTTTCGTCTATCTTTTTCTGTAAAAGTGTGTAAAGTTTACTAAAAACATTAGATTTTTACAGATTTTATATATATAGGAAGATAGGGGTATGTAGAGTTACGCAAAATCTAGCTCTAATACAAAAATAAAGAAAATGAAGCCCTAATAGATTCCGCACCTGTAGATAACCACACACCAGTCCTAATTTTATGCAGGTAAAACCAACTATAAACATTATTTTATTTTTATTTTGGCTGCTTCCTTTGCTATATTTGTATTGCTGTTTTTGTAAATAATCTATTTTTTCTTAATTAAAACGTTAATTTTCAACTCAGAAGGGTACAGGTCCCCCTTTCAGAAATAAGTTATATTTTACATAATTCAGGTAAAACCAACTAAGTGCCTCCCTGCGATAGATTTCCCAAATTTTTTTTGGGATCTTTATATTTTTCATAATTTTTTATTACACTATACAATAGCTGATTAGATTGTGCAATATAAAAACAACTCACAAAGACAAAAGTGTGCGATGCACGCACGACGTGCGAGCGAGAAAAACTATTAAACCCGGATAGTTGGTTTTAGCTGCAGCAATTATCAAAACTGCAAAACTAATACCTACAGTAAAAAGCAACTAAAGTGAGGATAAATTGTTTTACCAGTATACAAATTCAAAACATACATATTATGTCATCAGTTAAAAACAAATAAAGTTATTTAGTCTGTATTGCATCTATAGATAAAGTCTCTTTACTGGTAAACGTTCGGGGAAACAATAGTTTAAAGTAACGTTAGTTGCTTTTTCTTGTAGAAATTCTGAATATGTTTGCATTTAGCTGGTTTTTCACCTAGCTAACTTTGAAACTAAGCCGGATAGCGGATAACCGGTTTTACTAGGAGATAGAGCTCAAAAAGACGAATCGAATGGTATATTTAACTCATTTTTGAAAAAAAGTGTCGGTTAGTTGGTTTTGCCTTTAAGGGTACGATATGGTGTGCCTCAGGGTAGTGTTCTTGGGCCAACCCAATTTTTAATATTATTATATATAATTGACCTTTTGTAATATGAAGCTCAAGAACGCCAAAATCTTCTCGTACGCGGATGATACTGCGCTAGTATTCACGGGTGACTCCTGGGACAGTGTGAAGAGAGATACTGAAGAAGGTCTGCGTCAAATCTACTCATGGCTGAACACAAATGTACTTACGCTTAATACCGACAAGACTAATTACATTTGCTTCAGTTTACAAAAAAATCCCAACCTAGACAAAAATTTACAGTTCAAATTCATGACTGTATTTATTGATCAGCTAAGCTGTAACTGCCCTCATATTCAGAAGTTAGTTCAAACTAAATATCTCGGGGTTCTTCTGGATCAGCGACTCTCTTGGCATCCTCAGATTGAGTACATAATGCAGAGGGTGAGAAAACTAACCTGGATTTTTAATCACTTAGATATGTGGTGCCGAGAGGACCGGAAGGCCCAAAGTTAGAACAAAAAGATCTCTTAAAAGAGATTTATACAGCACTGGTACAATCTATACTAACTTATTGTATTCCGGTTTGGGGTGGAGCCACTAAAATGAAATTCCTCGAAGCTGAATGAACACAACGTAATCTTATTAAAACCATGTACTTCAAAAAACGCCGACAACCTACGGACGATCTTTATAAATTAACTAAAAACTGTACATTATGCACACAATTATCAGAAAACATAAATCGCTCCCTTTTAACCCCAATATCCGGAAGAAGGAAAAGAAGGTTTGGCACAGCTGCAATTGTCCCTAAGACAAACACAACTTTTGCTGCAATAGGCAATTTAACAAACGGTCAGCCAAATTATATAATATGGCCAATAACGAGCTCCAGATCTACTCTAAGAATATGTACTTATGAATGTAAAAAACTGATTTCCAAATGGCTAGATCCTAAATCTTATGATGGTATGGAGAAACTACTGAGTGACTAATGGAGTATTTATACTACCGATCCCAAGACTTTGTCGTAGGGCTAGTCACCCGGCTGGTATCGCAACCTGGAATATAAAATATAAAATATGAATAATCGTACATCAAGCATTTCTACACCCACACACTAAGCACGCACACACACAACACATACGTGAGAGTAGGTACTGTTCTACGTACCTCTATTATTTTCATATTTCATCACCTACACTACATGCATCTGTAGGTTCTTTTCTTTCCTTTGATTTTATATAAGTACACATAGTAGGTACCTATTACCAGGGGAGGCACACTGCGTGACGTCATCGCGCCGCTACAAGTACATGCGGCCGGCCGCCACCCGGCGGTCTATTAGTGGTTGCCGTGCATTGGTTGTATAGATATTAAATTTTATTAAACTATTTTTCTTTACATTATATAATGTATGTATGTAGATAATCCAGTTGTATGTCTACGTCCTACATTTTGCAGTTTTGAAGTCATTACATAACCCAAAGGCAAATTACACAGCTTTTGTTTAGTTGGGTGGTCTTTAGTACCTAAATAAAGAATAATTGTAATATCGTAGGTAAAATACACTATTATACTACCTACTACTACTAACGTATAATTTAATGGATCGAGCTGCCGGCAACCCTAGATCTAAGGCTCCGCCTCCGAAAGAGCGCGTTGCATGCAAAGAAAGAGATAGTCACGTTTAGGCATGTTTGACGTACCTAAACAGGGAATTTGTTAACAGAGAACCTTCTGTACGTAGTACTATAAATTACTTATTCTGTGCTATTACTAATTTTTACTTACAACTAAAGCTAAGACTATTGTAAAACTAGGTACTGTAAACTTAAACTTAAATTGAAGAGCGGTAGCTCGCAACACAGGCGAAAAGCCTAATGGAAACCTGCCCCTGGCTGTAAGAATATTCTTGTTAAATATACAAATTTTATATTTATTTATTTATTTACGCTTGACTTTAACATCATAACAACAGAGTGCACAATAGGTATACCTACCTAAAAAACTATTTGTAGAAATATTATACCTAATAAAGTAAATTATACACAGACATTATACAATATTATAAAATTCCCTTTACTTACTGTGTGACTGACGACAATCTATCTCTAAACTTTTCGTACAATTGCTTCCCTAATGGTTTTATAAATAAATCTGCTAACTGATACTTTAACGGTACTACACCTTCCTAAATTTTGTCCTAAATAAAATTATACTTAATATTCATGTGATTCAATCTCCTATTATTTTGTGGATAAAAAGCTACTTGTATTGCGGACTGATTATCTTTACATCACCTTATCAATACATACACATTTTATATTTGTTATTTCTTTGCTATCAGTAGGTACCAAATAATAATATATCATCTACATTTGATCTACATATAATTTTTTGTACTGTTGCATACTTGTCACTTGTTGCATATTTTTATTGGTGTACAATAAAGAGTTGTTACTTAGGTACTTACTTACATATAATAATATAAACGTTTTATAACCACTATCGCACTTTGAATATAAACAAGCATCATTATCTGACAACATAATATATCCCTTCCTTTTAATCACACTATTAAACTTTTCCTTGTTTCTCATGCCAACAGTTGTGAGCATGAACAATGAACATGTATGTAGGCCTCGTGTTTAATATTTGTTTCAGTATGTTTATCAGTTGTTTAGTACCCATAGTATAGGCTCTGCCTAGTTTGGGACTGAATAACCGTGTGGAAATTGTGTCCCACGATTTATTATTATTATCGAATCTGACATTTTGCGAATCCGTCATGTTGCGTATCTGGCATTTTGCGATGGTTCCATAAGCCATCCCAATACGTCGATCCAGACACGGACGAACCTCAACCGGGACCTTCCAAGAGGGCTAAATTAATTTAGTTTTTTATTTTAAAAATATTACTGAATTTCCTAACAAATAAACTTATTAACTTTTGTTGTAGGTATGTACTTATCGTTTTTACTTCATTATCGCTGAAACATCATCTTTCACACTTCTCATTTTCTTTTAAACATCCCGTCATTAAAGTACAGGGGGCAGGGGGTCAATTTTTGAATCTCACCAAGTGACTAATTCTCACCGATGTGAGTGATTTCCGAAAGTTCGTATTTTTGAAACTCATCGGTGACTTGCATTTGTCATACCTATGATATCGATTTACGAGTGCCCCCACCCACTCGTAATGGAAATCACCATGCGATTGTTTTTGACAGTTGACGTATGTGACATCTGCCAAAAGTGCCAAAATATGTTTTTCGGAAGAGTTAGCAGCGGGGCTCGATTGTGATATTTTGTGATTGCGACGATTTATTGAAAACAGCGTGTGACTTTCAAAAATACGACTTTTGGAAAATGGTGACATAAAAGTCATCGGTGATAATTTTAGTCACCGGTGATTTTGATATCACCAGTGAGTATCAAAAATCGCACTCCAGGGCTTCGATAGTATAATCATGGTCAAAATTTATTCAGAACGGCAGAATTGCAAAAAATTGCGAAGTTCGAAAAAAACTATAAACTTTGCAAGGCTTAATCTCGGAAACTAATAGGGTCTTACAAAGACAGTTCTAGTATCATATAGTAGAAAAATTAGTCTAGGTACTTTAAAAACGGTACCCTAAGAACGTTTATTTCAAAAACTAGTCCTTTAGGGTTATAATCGCAAAAATTTTAAATATATATATTTTTTTCCTTTATTTTGAGTATTGACAAAGTTGCGTTCGGCGCTCGAGGTCACAAACTTGGATTATTCAGTAGGCCCACATCATAAACAAGTCTGCAAAAAATCTGAACTACCGGATTTGACGCATGCTGTGATATATGAATTTACTGGACTAGTAAGACATGAGATTAAAAAGAGCTGCCCTTGAGTTTCTTGCTGGTTCTTCTCGGGCATTTGGAACCAGCAATTCGTGGGTCAGATGGGCTGCTGTTTACATTTAGCCAATCTTTATGGACGAGTTTAGAGCGCCTTGTTATTAGACTATTGACATTTCTAACTGTGTCTTTTGTACATAAAGAAAATAAATGATTTTGACTTTTGACTTTGACTATGAAGTGAAACACAAAAAGATTATAAAACACATATATATTTAATAATTTATTTTCTTGAAATGTCTGTACGACTTGTAGAGTTTTTCGTTCCATATCTCTATATAAAATTTGTACACTATTTTATTTGGAAATCTGAAAGAACATAAATATATACAGGGTGAATTTTCCAAGTGGGCGTGGATGGCTAGCTAAAAGTTACTCAAAGGAGTCTCGGGTCCGATTCTTATGAAAACTAAAACTGCATCTTTGGATTTTTGAAAAATCAATATCCCTAGCCAGAAATCGAACACGTTAATTTTGGAAAATAACACACACACACTGTATTATTACACCATTCGATAGTGGCGCTAATAAGGATATAATTCTGGGAAATGACATACGGAAAACTTAAGAAAAAGGTTTAATTTTAATAAACTGACTCATATTTTAAAGTACCTATTGCTTTTATTCATTCCAGCATATTTTACCTCTACCTTGTACGAAATGGTGCCCAATATTTTTCTCAACACAGACCCACAGCGCGGTCATCTTCACAACATTATGTCCATTACTAAATCTATGATTATGTCCTAATTAATTGTTTCATTGTATCTTCGCAGTTAAAGGCCACTATAAAATATACTTTGTTTTATACTATGTAGAGATTTTCTAGATCTGTGACCTAACCCGACATACGTTGGTCTGTCCAAATCTCATAGAAAAAGGCTCATTCAGTTTTGTTCTCGAATTATCGAACTTTCGGGGCCATTTATCTAAATTTCCTTTCTCTGAAGACCTTGCTCGGACCTACGAAGATTTCATTTTTAATTATATAGATTTCGCTTTTCTAAATCCAGTAATTCCTCCTCATATTTAGTGAAAAGGCTTATGAATGTGAAGGAAGCGAGGGACGTGTGCAAAGATCGGGCAAAATGGCGATCCATCGTCTATGCCTACCCCTGTGGGAAGAAGGCGTGAGCTGTATGTATGTATATTTAGTGATGATCCTGTTCTTCCTATTCTCGAGGGTATTTCGCAGAATCACTTTTTATTGGATACCTAGGTACATCAAATAAGGAATGATCAAGATTCTAGGTAAAATATATTTTATTAAAATAATTATTTCAGAGATCTGGATGGACACTCCTACGGGGCTTACCAACTGTCCCAGAGGATTGGAATGTTTGTACGCGCTTGATGAAGTTAAGGTGGAACAGAATATATATCTATCTGCGTCTAATAATAATATTACTAATTGGATAAACGCACCTAACAATTATTTGATCAAGAACAATCTCGGTCAACTTGTATACATTGCTGCAGAAGAAAGTGATTTTTGCACAAGATTTACATTTTTAGCTAGGGCGAGCTTTAATATGAAAATCCTAGACTACTCTCAAAATGAGGTACGAGATCTCCAATCTTTTTGGCTAATTTCCATTTTCACATTTCCATGCGAGCTTACAAAACTGTTAATGATTATACTATACCTACTGAATGATTTTTTTTACCGTCTGGAAAAATATATGACGTATTATAAGGTATCTAGAGCTGAAGTTATACACGAGATTAATTGTTAAATGTAGTCATGTTAAATGCATTTTACAAAGTCTAAAAAAGTACGCACGCTGATTTGTAGAAGGTGGCGGTTGTAGGTAGATTGCGCATAAATGGAAGCTACGAGCCTGATTCTTTTTAAAATACTATTTCAAATATCTCAGTGTGTATTATTGATTACAATTGAGTAATGTATATTAGTTTAAGCAAGAAAACATTTTTTTAAGAAAAATATTTTTTTTTATGTAACATTGCCAAATGAATCTATTACACTTACCTATCACACCACATTTTCTTTCCAGACGGTAAAAAAGTCACCCTGTATTTTATTAATTTTTTTGTATAGTTACATAATAACCAAGAAAGTCTATGGAGCGCTGAGCAAGTGCAGTTCTTACGAAAGCGAAATGAAAAGTAGAGTGTTTAACGCAGATGAAAGATATCAATTCTTACTCGGGCTATAGTCTAAATACCTCGCATGGGAATTGATTCCTTTCAACCCTTGTACCTATAACAATATACTATTAGGTAATTTAGTCCTCAAGGTTTTAGCACACATAATATCAACTCGGTAACGGATCGTCACCACCTCGCCAATCTTGATCGAGCTTGTCCCGAGGTGATGCCGTTACGCTGCTGATTAGTGTGAGTTGTAGTCAGTGAGCATACCTATACCTATAGTAACAAAAACATATAATATCATTGTTTGTAGTAAGAAATATCATTACAATAGTATATTCCATACCTAGGGAAGTAAATAAGAAATGTCTCAATCTACAAACATATGATCTGAGGCTTTCTGATTTACTTCCCGAGGTGTGGATATTTTTTTTTTCTGCACGACGACGGAGCTGGAAAGCGGCAACTTCGTTTAGGGCAGTGGGCCGAAAGTTGAGGCGGTGCTGCAGGGCACTTCACGTTCTTTCGACTCGGTATAAGATACTGAAGACCACTGACATGGAGTGCGTTACTCCAGCGGAAATTTGTCGAATATCGGCATTTGAGGGATACAGATAATTAGTTGTCCGGCTTCTGTAAATGTTGTGCAGATTAAAAAATTTGTATTGCTTATAGTTTTTGAGTAATTCAAGAAAAACAGTTTCCGCTGGAGTAACGTTAACCCAGCTACAATTTTTTTTTTCTAATGGGAATATTGAAATAATTTTTATCTACATAATCAGTTGTCATGACGGAGTAAATGTTGCGACTTAATTTGAATTTGTATCGTTAATGGTTCCGAAGATATTCAAAAATTTTAAAATGCCGCATTTTTGATGTTTGCGTTTTTCGCTGAATTTCGGAAATGGTTAAGCGCACTATCATAAATTTTTGTACATGACTTCTTATGTCTTATTCCTAATTAGTTGCGAAATAAAAAATAAAAAATAATTTATCGTTTAGGAGTTATGTAAGCAAATAGAAAAACCCTCTAATACGTCCTAGCACTTCGAATAAGAGGTCTAGAGACTTGTTTGAAACGTTATTTTGTAGCTTGCAACTGCCTTCAGGTGTTTGTGAAGTTTCATTAGTATCCTATAAGTAATTAATAAATTATAATGAAATTTATCTCAGTTTGGGCCTCTACGCGCAGAGCGTTATTTAACCCCCTATTAATGGACTTTCTTGTGGGATTTTTTAACCGAATAATACGTAAATAATTAGTTATATAGTTCAATTTTATACTTGTGAAATTTCAGCATCGTACAATCAATAATTAACGAGATAATCAAAAAATACACATTTTAAGTTATTTACCGTGGTAACCCGACCGAGTTTAGATGGTCACAGAAAAGCGGCCGCTTAGTACATTATGCTAACCTTTTTAAATATATAGGATAGACTTATAAGGTTTTTTACAATTGCGTACACAAGTGTTAAAAAAACTTATTGACAGGTATTAATAATCGTTTCTATAAAACCTTTTAATAAAAAATACGGAAAATAAAAAGTCATTGAACTTAGGTATATTTATTCTGAGAGCATCTTTTATACAACATAAATATAAATAAACTTCAAAAACAAAATCAGATAATTATTACTGGACTAAATTATTGCGGTAGTATAGATAGTTATCAATTTAGATATTATTATCAATTTTCCCGGGAACGGGAATAAACTGGATTCGCGCGGGCAACGCCGTTGGGCACCCGCTATCAATAATAAAATTAAATAGCATCACTATTCAGAAAAAATAAAATATATAGTTTTTTAAAAACAAGCTTTTATTTTGTTCTTGTTACTATAAAAAGAACTAAAAATTTAAAAATAATAATTTAAACCTGATAAGAAAAATATCATTATAATTTAATCAACACTTTTTTAATAAATAAAAGCGTGTTACATAATAATTGCAAAAAGAAACATATTGAAGGTGTAATTGTGCTAAATGTTCTTTAATGTTCCATCGCAATGAAACTTGCTTTTATTTATTGGAAAAGTATTGAGTAAGTTTATATAATTATATTTTTATGGCTTGCAAATAAAAAGCTGTTAATTGAATTATTTACAACAATTAACACTTCAACGTGGGAATAGTAGTTTGTGTCATGATGGAGCAAAACTATATTTTTACGGCGAGGGCGTTTTTTTAAATCACGAACATAGTGAATGATTCTAGGATAGAATCCCGAACGTAGTGAGTTTTCCGGTGTTTAACTATCACTGCAGTCACTGCTGCTTGAATACATTTTAAAATATAAAATACACAAACAATTCGATGTCGGAATTCGAAAGCGCGCGCATTGCCACAGCAATTTTTCTGACAGCGTGGCACAACCATCGAACCCCATTCAGCCTTGTCAGCATATAAGTTACTCTATGCTTGTCAACCTAATGCGGCGAAAAATGGAACTAATGTTTTGATAAAGTACTTAAGCTACAGTGGCGCCAACCTTAGATGCAAACTTATTTTGTTAATCTCTTTGGTTAAGAATGTTGCGGGATATTTTTAATTCCAAATTCAAAACACTTTTATTCGCACTTATTAAAATCCTATCGGAAAGGACTTACTTTGATCCCTGTTATTGAGGACCAAAACGTCACTTTTCGAATAGATGGTATGAAAAAAATATTGTTGTTTTTCATTGCTTTTGTTAAGATAATTACTAATTTTCAAAAACGATGTTTTGTCTCTGCAATACCTACCTATATAAATTTCGAAAAAGAATGTTTGATGAAATAGAATTAAATGTTGACTTGTCATCGTCGAGTCGAGAGGTTGCCTTTGCCGATCGATCACAGCCTCATCCTGATCTTTCAGTGGTTCGACGAGTTAACCCCAGGGTTTCATTTCCGTTCCCGTGGGAAAATTCTAATCTATAATATAATACTCCCAGAAAAGTAAGCTTTCAATTGCTGAGTTTTTTTAAATCTCGCGTGTAAAATTCTGCTACTAGCGGGTGTCCAGCGGCTTTTCCCGCCCGGATCCAGTTTATTCCCATTCCCGTGGGAATTTCCTATAATTCCTTCATAGTGGTTTCCTAAGACATATAAGACCACGATATTTTAAACAGTGAGGGCAGTGGATCCAGTTTATTCTCGTTCCCGTGGGAATTTCCTATATAATCCTTCATAGTGGTTTCCTAAGGCATGTAAGACCATGATATTTTAAATAGTGGGAGCTGTGGATCAAGTTTATTCCCGTTCCCGTGGGAATTTCCTATAATTCCTTCATAGTGGTTTCCTAAGACATATAAGACCATGATATTTTAAACAGCGGGTGCCGTGGATCCAGTTTATTCCTGTTCCTGTGGCAAGTTCTGAAATTCCCTTTATAGTGGTTGCCTACGACATAAGACACCTATACATACAATATTTCAAACAACGAGTTGCGCGCGCGGGTCCTGTTTTTCCCGTTGCCGTGAGAATTTAAAAAAATCCCGTAATAGCGGTTGCCTACTACATTAAGACACCTACATACCATATTTCATGTTTCGAGGTGAATAGTACGTATTTCTCTTTTGTAACCAGTTTTTATATTTTTCCGTGGAAATGAGATATTTTTCAAAACTAAAAAGTAATCTAGACGTTGACCCGGGTACTCAGTTATCTCCATACCAAATTTCATCAAAATCCGTTCAGAATGTCTGAGACATGTGTAAACAGACCCGGTCCGGCGATGGGCTCACCACCTATCACGTTTAGGGGTCCAATATATCTCGTGAAATGTGGGTATATCCAGTAATGGAATACCTCTGCCTACCCCCTCGGGGATAAAAGCGTGAGATTAGATTATTATATTATTTTCATGTTGCGAATGTATAAGTATAATATACTATTATAATCAATAATAATAATATTGTATATTTATACATTATAGCCTACCTTGTTTACCAATTAATGTCCTTCTTGGTGGAACAAGTAACCCACAGAAAAAGAAGAAAAGTTAAGAAGCACTACACATTAATTAATAACTGATAATAGGTACGAAGATTTAGCTCGATTTAAGTATAGCAGACTGCTAGGATAATGACATAATATATAAAATGTTCATGTGAAACTCCAAAAAAAAAAAAACAATAGGTACTCAAAAGATAATGTACGCGTCTGTACCGAACTTGAAAGGCTATTATACTACGTGTTTTAGAATGTTAGCATAATGTACTAAACGGCCGCTTTTCTGTGACCATCTAAACTCGGTCGGGTTACCACGGTAAATAACTTAAAATGTGTATTTTTTGATTTTGTCGTTAATTATTGGTTGTACGATGCTGAAATTTCACAAGTATAAAATTGAACTATATAACTAATTATTTACGTATTAATCGGTTAAAAAATCCCACAAGAAAGTCCATTAATAGGGGGTTAAATAACGCTCTGCGCGTCGAGGCCCAAACTGAGATAAATTTCATTATAATTTATTAATTACTTATGGGATACTAATGAAACTTCACAAACACCTGAAGGCAGTTGCAAGCTACAAAATAACGTTTCAAACAAGTCTCTAGACCTCTTATTCGAAGTGCTAGGACGTATTAGAGGGTTTTTCTATTTGCTTACATTACTCCTAAACGATAAATTATTTTTTATTTTTTATTTCACAACTAATTAGGAATAAGACATAAGAAGTCATGTACAAAAAATTATGATAGTGCGCTTAACCATTTCCGAAATTCAGCGAAAAACGCAAACATCAAAAATGCGGCATTTTGAAATTTTTGAATATCTTCGGAACCATTAACGATACAAATTCAAATTAAGTCGCAACATTTACTCCGTCATGACAACTGATTATGTAGATAAAAATTATTTCAATATTCCCATTAGAAGAAAAAAATTGCCGCTGGGGTAACGTTACTCCAGCGGAAACTGTTTTTCTTGAATTACTCAAAAACTATAAGCAATACAAATTTTTAAATCTGCACAACATTTACAGGAGCCGGACAACTAATTATCTGTATCCTTCTCTCTCATATAAATAATATAATCTCACGCCTTTTTTATCCCCGAGGGGGTAGGCAGAGGTATTCCATTACTGGATATACCCACATTTCACGAGATATATTGGACCCCTAAACGTGATAGGTGGTGAGCCCATCGCCGGACCGGGTCTGTTTACACATGTCTCAGAATTAATTCTGAGACCTGCGGGTTTCCTCACGATATTTTCCTTCACCGTCGAGCTAGTGATAAATATGTACGTAAGTTTTTGAAAAACTCATTGGTACATGCCAGGATTCGAACCCGAGCCTCACTGATTTTCGGCCGGCTCTTTAACCGTCCGGGCTATCACTGCTCTGTATCCTTCAAATGCCGATATTCGACAAATTTCCGCTGGAGTAACGCACTCACTGACATGTGCCCGAATCGCTATAAGTTATATCCCGCGGTTTTGCTCTCCAATTTATTTTCACATAGGTAACTTAATAACTACTAATAACAGTATAATGGAGCGTATTAGTTAGCTAAGAAGCATTAGTCAACATCTGACTAATGCTTCTTAGCTAACTAATACGCTTTTTAACTAACATAGGAGGATTTTGGATTTTATGCTGTTATAAGTAAGGAGTTATGTGCAAACCTACGGGATAAAACTTATAGCACTTTAGGCACCACAATGCACATGTCAGTCGTCTTCCGTATTGGATACCGAGTCGAAAGAACGTGAATTGCCCTGTTGACAGGCGATAGAGTGATCTATGTTCGAAATATATTTTATACTGTTCACTGTTTCGTTTTCTCTCTGACGATTTAATACGTATAATTAGGAATTCTGTTTCCCACGTTTAGTTGATCTGTTTGAACGCAGTGAAAATTTTCTACATCTTAATGTTAAACCATAGATCTAGAAAATTTTCACATGGGTTAAACAATGATCCAATTTGTAAAAGTACCTGTCTAGTAATGAGAGTATTTTTTATTTGCAGGTGGTCAATATCTACCGCCCATTGGCATTCGACTTTTGGTGCTGTCCATTTGGGCTTCAGAGCATGCAGGTAACAGTGCCGACCGGCACTGAGATCGGTTCTGTCGAACAGGAATATAGACCGTTCATGCCTGCAAGATACAATATTAAAGATGCCTCTGAAGAAGTAGTATTAAAGGTCGGTCATCGTTGTTCTTGCTTGCGTCCTACCGATTTTAATGTAAGTAAAAATTATATAAATGTTAATCATTTTTTTTGTATGGTGGATGGTAGCATCGACGATAACCAGGTTATGTCAGACTTGCACTGACTAAAAACCCCCCTGCTGTTCCTCCTCTTGCCCTAAGTCCAAGCCACGGTAAACAGTTAATTCCATGGCTCGGCTGGCTATGCTCTGCCCTCATCGGGGCGACGGGATAATCCCCTGCCACGCTTGCTATCCCCCACTCCTACTTTTTGGGAATGATCGATTGCCAGACCCGCTAGTCAGCAAACACGGCAATTTATCTGCCAACTCCTCCTTACGGCTTGATTGACCCTCCCTTGAGTGACTTTGAGAGAGTGAGCTTGAGACACGGCGCTACCCACCTCCATCGGGGTGCCAGGCGTTCCCGAACACCTCAAACAACAAGTCTCAGTCTCCTTTGCAAGCGCAGTGCTCCGTCCGAAATAACCTGTAGTGTAGGGTACTTCCCATTGTTCTAGAATCATGGAATTTGGTAAGAAGCAATGTCCTGTAGGTAACTACGTAAATTATAAGTGAAGTTGATCTTGAATCATCAATCATTCAGCAAGAATCAATGTAAATTAGCGTAACAAGTAAAAAGAAAAATCTGAAAACCGTGAATTTGTAATTTTTTACATCACAGTTATGTCTATGAAATTGGCGTTTTGTATGGAGAATTTCAAGTAAACTGATTTTCCACATTTACATTTTATTGTTATTTTAGGGATTGAAACATAAAAATCCAGTAGAATTGTGTGTGTATGTTAGAGAAAATCATTGAGGTTAATTAACAATATTAGGTTTTAAAATTGAAGAAGAGCTGTCAATAATAAAACCAATCAAAGCAAAGAATTGGGCAAACAACACATATCACAAACTTTTTTCTAGCTTATTTAACAAGTTTTAAACTCAAACAAAAATCATCTTTGTGCATGTAGGTATAATTTTACCAAAGATTATACTGGTGAAATGTGGGTGGAAATGGATATGGAAATACCCCTACCTACCCCCTCGGGGATACAAGGCGTGAGATTATTTATTTATTTTATTTTAATTTCTAATATAAGGTGGGTGGACCATGGAAGGCCATGCTCCTTCGAAGGCCAATCATTAAAAAGTCTTATTTATTGCCGTGTGATGACAAATTCCTTCTACTCACACAAACACCCATCGAACTGAAGGATACAGACGCGACTCGCCGCTAGTTTGTCAATGCGGCTCCTTTCTTCGTGGACTTCGGTCGACGACTTTAAAATTGTAATTTTCGCTCACAGCAAAACGTAAGTTTTTAAGTAAATAACCAATTATTTAGAAATTTACTATGGCACTGAAGAAAAAAAAAATCTCACGCCTTATCCCCGAGGGGATAGGCAGAGGTATTCCATTTCTGGATATACCCACTATTCACTAGATATTTTTGGACCCCTAAACGTGATAGATGGTGAGCCCATCGCCGGACCGGGTCTGTTTACACATGTCTCAGAATTAATTCTGGGACCTGCGGGTTTCTTCACGATGTTTTCCTTCACCGTCAAGTTATTGATAAATATGTACGTAAGTTTTGAAAAACTCATTGGTATTCATCATGTACAGGACCTTTACCCGTAAGAAAAAAAAATAACTTTATTTCGATTTTACATAAAATATCGGTAGTGTTCCTAGAAAAGCCAATGGTAAGGCCGATACAAATTAGTAGGGCATTTTAGGTAAGTAATTTTTATTTTATAATTTCATTATAATTATAATGAAATTATAAAATAAAAAGGACCATACAAGGAACCATTGGCTTTGGTATTTATTTGATAACTTATATCGGTAGGTATTACCATAGATTTAGTATACTAACGTTAAAGATTGGCAATAGAGCCAGTACGGCGAGACCTAGAAAATTGACACTTCTGTGCGTGTAACGTGGATGTGTGCAAGACAAATAGTGCTCTCCCTAAACTTGTAGCTCTCGATAACAAATGGGCGTGTGGTATATTGTGTAGTTAATACCTTTGCCAGTCACGTTATCGAAATGTGGTTAATCGATATTACGACAATCACTATAAAATTGAGGTTAGAAATACAAGAAATTCACGTTTTTTATTTTTCGCTTAAATCAATTCTTATACATTCAGAACATTTATATAATAAAAAGCAATGTTATTACCTATCTATTTGTGCACGATTTGTTTTTCAGTTTTCTGTAATCATTGAATTTAGAGAATTAAATCTTTCAATCGCACTCACATGTAAAATGACTAATTCTGTTGATTTTCTTTCCTAGATGAATTACAACCGGTACTGCACACGTAACCATAGCTGTTTACGGGCTGGGTGGGCCGGCCGAGGCCGATTTTTGTGATTTTTAAAATCATCTGAGACATAGAAAATAGTGTTTAAAATTCTGAAAAAAAGATATATATAACTTAAGGACATACTCTAGTCAAAGTCGCATTCGGTTACACGATTTGATGAACTTCACTCGATAGAAAAAAATCTCAAAGTTACCCCTTTTTGTTTTGTTTTTTCTATGTCAGGTCTGAACTACTGATATTTTACATTTATTTTTTGTACTAGATTAAAGATATGAAATATTTCTAGACAAATTCGCAGAGTTTGACTTTATAAAATGATTTTTATAATCACTATGTTGAAAAAACTACAAAATGCACGAGCGCGGTGGCTTAGCTGGCGTGTTCAGTCGCGCGCTGGGCCTGCCGTGTCAGGCCAATCTCGTTTAACTTAAAATAATCGAGTTACGCCTAGCCAGTGTAAAACGACTTTATATTCGATGTTAATCATGAGACAAAAACAATTGTTTAAATATCTTTATTATTTTCTGAGATATTGGCGTTGGCAAACTCGTTCAACTTGATTTTTGATTGACTGAGTCATGCCTAACTCGTTTAACTAAAGTTGACATAGTTGTGCGTGACTCTCTTCATAATTTTGTAATGCGTACGTATATCTGTTAACTTGAGTTACAATAGATATACGCGTGACCACTGCCACTTCGAATAGCCGGATATTACCTAAATAGTTAATGAAGATGTTAAATGGATGTGGTATTTTTTTATTGTTTTTTTATACTTAAATAATTAGCTGATGCCCGCGACTTCGTCCACGTGGAATTTGTTATTCCTTTGCGTTTCGAAAATATATCAAGTAGGATAATCTACACTATCTATCTACACATTAAAAATAAAAAAATTACACATTAAAAATAGCTGAAATCAATGAAGTAGGCGATTAGAGAACGAGTAGGCGATACTGAACAAACTAATTTCAGAAAAAGCACTTCTTCTGTTACTTATTGTAAATCGTAGGACATCTTTGGTTTATGATTTTTATATTAGTTCTTGATACCAAAGGTTATGCATGTGCTCATGATAACAAAAAAATTTCCTCAAGAAAACCATAGTGAATTCTCAAAAAATGTGGACTTTGTATTGAGACTTTTAAAGAATATTTGTGCCAAGTTTCAAGTTGATAGACGCAAAAAAAAACACACTTCTCTATACTAACTTTAACTTTAAGTTTCACCCCTTTAGAGGATGATTTTGGAAAAATCCAAAAACACGTGTCTCATCATTTATTTCTAAGAGTTTTCGAGCCAAGTTTCAAGTTGACCGACGTAAAAAACAACACGTCTCCATACAAACTAAAACCCCCTGTTTCACTCCTTAGGGGTGTTTTTAGAAAATCCAGAAATACGTATCTCGTTGTTTGTTTTGAGGAGTATTTTTACAAAGTTTTCAATTGATACACCTAAAAATGTAGGTTTTGCATACATACCAACTTCAACCCCTACTTTCACCCCTTTAGGGGATGATTGACGAAAAATCCAAAAACACGTTTCTTATAATTTATTTTTAAGAGTATTTGTGCCAAGTTTTAACTTGATAGACGTAAAAAACAACGCGTCTAGATACTAACTCCAACCCCCTGTTTCACCCCCTTACGGGGTTTTTGGAAAATCCAGAAATACGTGTCTTGTTGTTTGTTTTGAGGAGTATTTTTACAAAGTTTCGAATTGATACACCAAAAATGAAGGTTTTCCATACATACCAAACTAAACCCCTACTTTCTCCCTTTTTGGGGATGCTCATCATTTATTTCTAAGAGTATTTGTGCTAAGTTTCAACTTCATCATCAGCCTATAGCAGTCCACTGCTGGACATAGGCCTCTCCAATTGCACGCCATTCAGCTCGATTCTCAGCAACTCTCATCCAGCTGCTACCAGCCACCCTGATCGTCGCTCCACCTAGCTTGAGGGACCTTACGCTTGCCGATTTGCGGTCTCCACTCCAGAACATGTCTACCCCAAGGGTCGTCTGTTCTACGGCTGATATGGCCAGCCCATTACCACTTCAGCTTGCTTATTCTACGAGCTATGTCCACAACTTTGGTTCTCTGTCGGATCACCTCGTTTCGGATTCGATCCCCCAGAGAGTCACCAAGCATAGCCCGTTCAGTAGGTCGCTGAGCGACCTTGAATTTATGGACCACTTGAGTGTCCACGTTTCGGCTCCGTACGTCATAACAGGCAGGACGCATTGGTTGAAGACCTTCGTCTTTAGGCTCTGTGGAATACGGGCCGAAAAGACTCGACGAAGCTTCCCGAACGCTGCCCAGCCCAGCTGGATCCTCCTCTTAGCCTCCCTCTCAAATTTGTTCTTACCAAACTGCAGAGTCTGCCCGAGGTAAACGTATTCTCGAACAACCTCGAGAGTACCACCATTGACAGCTATCGGTCCCGGAGTAACATGATCGTTGAACATAACTTTGGTTTTGTCCAAGTTCATCCGGAGACCAAGGCGTTCAGAAGAATGAACTAGGCCGTCCAGCATCTGCTGTAAGTCATGCAGGGATTCATCCAGTATGATGATGACGTCTGCAAATCTCAAGTGTGAGATGTACTCGCCGTTGATGTTAATGCCGCGTCCCTCCCAGTCCAGCGTCTTAAACACCATATCCTCCAATGCGTTTGAGAACAATTTCGGGGAAATTACGTCCCCTTGTATCACCTCTCAACGCAGGGGGATATGTTCAGTTCGCCGATCCTGCGTTTGAACGTTCATTCTCGTGTTTTCATAAAGACATCTCAGCACTTGGATATATCGCCAGTCGATTTGGCATCGCTGCAGAGATTCTGAAACAGACCAGGTTTCGATAGATCAAACGCCTTCTCATAGTCCACAAACGCAAGACATAGGGGTTGATTATACTCTTCTGTCTTTTGTATAATTTGTCGCACTGTGTGGATGTGGTCGATGGTGCTGTATCCTCCTCGGAACCCGGCCTGCTCCGGTGGCTGAAACTCGTCGAGTCTTCGCGCTAGACGGTTCATATCGACTCTTCAAAACAACTTATATACGTGGCTTAGGAGCGACATGGGTCTGTAGTTCTTTAAAAGGGTCTTATTACCCTTCTTAAAGAAAAGAACGACCACACTCATTCGCTAAGCTTCTGGAGTTCTTCCAGAGAACAGGACAGAGTTGAAGAGCTCCCAAAGCTCTTTCAGTACAGGACTTTCTCCCATTCCATCCTCACCAGCGGCTTTTCCATTTTTAGGTTGTTTAAGAGCCGTCTCGGTTGCGTCTTGGCTGATTTCTGGCAGGTCTACTGTGTAATGACGGGTTAAGGTGGCTCTGGAATCCTCATTTTCGGGATCAGGTCGAGATGCGTACGATGCTTATAATTGGCCGTAGAAGTTTTCTACTTCCGAGAGAATCTCCGGCCTTGAAACGACTATATCCCCATTGGGTTTGGTCAGCTTTGTCAGGTGGCTCCTCCCAAGTGACTGGACGAACACTTTCGACCCCCGATTTTGCTCAATCGCTTTACAATCACGTACCAAGTTTCAACTTAATAGACTAAATAAAGAAAACACGTCTCCATACAAACTCCAACGCCCTGTTTCAACCTCTTAAGGGAGGTTTTTTTGGAAAGTCCAGAAATAAATGTCTTGTTGTTTGATTTGAGGAGTATTTTTTACAAAGTTTCGAATTGATACACCCAAAAATGAAGGTTTTTTCCATACAAACTTTAAATTTTCACCCCCTTTAGGGGTGAATTTCGAAAATTCCTTCCTTCCGTCTTAAAAACAATAGCTGTGAAAAAAATCAGATTTCTAGGTCTAAGGGTTTAGGCTGGGCGTTGATGAGTCAGTCAGTCAGGACTTCTCTCTTTATATATATAGATTACTTCTAGTTTGTATCGTAATAACTTTTATTTTACTTTTTCTAAAGACTGTCTTAATATTAATATCTGGGGATAATTATTAATTAGTATATTACTAATACCGCCTATTTTTTTACTGTCTGAAAAAAATATGGTGATTACACTACTTATTTAGGTAAGTGTAATACATTCATTTGGCATTGTTACTACATAGCATCAGTGTGCGTCCTTTTCTAGACTTTGTAGATTGCATTTAACATGACTATATTTAACAATTAATCTTGTGTATAAGTTCCGCTTTAGATAGGACCTTATATACGTCATATTTTTTTTCAGGCAGTTAAAAAATCATCCAGTATAAAGATAAATATAATAAATTGAGAAAAATTACAACTAGTCTTTTTAACGTAATAAAAATATTTTGTTTCTACCTGTACCTAATTTAACGAAGATGGTAAATTTATGTTGCATTTGATTTTGCTTGCTGTTTTTTTATACTTACTTGGTTGTATCGTATTATATTTTTGAACTTTTCTAAAGACTCTTCAAATTATATTATTTATTCTGAGGCTAGATAATATTATTACTATATAGAAATTAATTGTGTTTAGTTCGTTGAAACTACCTAAAGTTACTAGGTATTTGACTAGTCTTCCGAATATGTTACAATAAACATTAAAAACTATAATCTAGTAACACATTTTTATTTACTTAACCATTCTTTATATAAATAAATTTCATCAAATAAATAAAAAAAATACCTGTTTAACGGTACCTATGACCTATCTCATACAACTTTAATTATCATAGATAGATGCTACAAGAGGTGCGTGGTTAGTAGTTATGCACAACTTTTCTAACTTAAGTTAATAGACAGCGCGTGGCCACGTTTGTATGAAACAGTGGTTAAGCCTAACTCTTTTATCTCGATTTAAACATTAAATACATACAATTAAGAAATAATAACTAAGGCCCCATATTCTTGACGCTTATTAGAACCCCTTTCAATAAAAATCTAGTCTCTAAACATGTTAATACAAATGATACAGACATAAATGTGTAAAAAACTTTGAAGTCGATTATCTCAAAACTATGTTTTTCAAGTTAGACGAGATTGGCCTGACACGGCAGTGGCGCTTACGGATGACGGACCTGTGTCAATTTTTTCCGTGACAATTTTTTGCACCAATCAATCAGTTTTGACGAATTGATATATTTTTTGCAAGTTATCCATAATGGGTAATAAACAACGAAAGCGAAAAAAGGCGTTTACCACTATAAAATTAGTAAATAAAAAGAATTAACTCAAAATATATGTGAAGAAGTAAGTAAATGTTTAATTTGTCACGTCATTGTCGACTTTGACACAATCACATTAAATTTCATTTTACTTCAATCTCATTTATAAATTCATAAAAAGATCATGCCATAGTATAAGAATATCAGTAGGTATAATTCAACTGAAATTAGGCAAGTAATCAAATAAATCGGAATATGAAGGTGGGTAAGGCCGTCAATTTTTTAAATCTAAAATATTGCATACATGTGTAAATCGCATGAAAATGCAATATTATGATGACATGGTGCTGATCTGATGATGGAGCTGGAAGGTGGCCATAGGAACTTCGCAATGAAACGACACAACCTCATCAAGTTTGGGCTTCATCGAATCGTCATGACTATCTATCGCTGAACATAATTCCTCAAATTGAGCAAAGCCAATACCAGAAGCCACAATGCCAGTAGTAGCGGCTGTATTAAGATTAACTTGGTCTTGATTGCATTCAAAACGAAATGTTTTAACATTAATGTTTTATGTTGTTTTTAGGCACTTGTCTGACATGGCTGACGTGTCCGAAAACTCTGTCAGTAAATTAAATTCTGTCGATCCTGTCGACACTGTAAATCTTAACGTAAGGATCACATTTGAAATGATAACATTTATCTTAACATTTTTATGTGTATTTTGTCAGTCTATTAACTTTTCACTATGCTAACATCAAAAAAGATATAGATAACTAATATTAATCTAAAATATGTAATACTTACTATATTTGTTCACTGTTTCAGAGATACTAAAGAGGCGGAAGACTCACTTATCGTAAAGTATGCATTCAAAGAAAATGAATTTCAACCTGTTTCGGGATGGCGAATTGTTGATATAAATTACATTTTACAGGAGTTACAAGAGAAAGCTCGTCATAAGGGTTTATTTAACTGCACCTTAGGAAAATTCCGTTTGATCAGTGAAAAACGACGAGGACTTTTATCAGTATTTCATTTTGAATGCAATATTTACAAAGAAATTTTGCTCGATTAACTCTGAAGACCTAAACGATAGAGATCAAGTTAATCTTAATACAGCCGCCACTAGTGGCATTGTGGCTTCCGGTATTGGCTTTTCTCAATTTGAGGAATTATGTTCAGCGATGGATATTCCGGTATTCAGCTCAAAATACTATTCCAAATTAGAAGATGAATTATTTGAAAAATGGAAAAAGACGGCAAATTTTAATGCTTCTATGGAATCGAACAAGCAGCTCAAGTGGAGAAGGATATCGCTATCGCAGAAGGTCGAACTAAGAACGGCTACCCTTTAATTGATGTTTACGTTGCTGGGTCATGGTGCGCTAGATCTTACGGCACCAACTTTTTCATCGCATTTTAATCTTTTTCGTCATCATGGATACGTTAAAAATTCGAGTAATTATGGAATATGAGTACCGTCGTGGCAGCAACGCGGCACAAGCGGCACGCAACATCAACGACGTTTACGGAGCTGACACTACAAACCAACGCACCACCTGTTATTGGTTTGCTCGCTTCTGTTCTGAAAATTTCGACCTAAAAAATAAACCTCGCGGTCTTCCGAAGACTTTGGTCGACAATGACGAATTAAAGGCGATTATGGAAGCTGATGATACACAATCTACGGCTGAATTCGCAGGAGCTTTCGACGTTAGCGTCAAAACAATATTGGTCCATTTGCGTCAAATTGGCAAGGTAAAAAAGCTTGACAAAAGGTTGCCCCACGAACTCAATGATCGCCAGCGCGAAGAACGCGTCGAGACGTGCCTTGCACTGCTCAACAGATACACAAATGAAGGAATTTTGAACCGCATTGTTACCTGCGATGAGAAATTTATTCTGTTTGATAACCGCTAGCGCTCAGCAAATTTATTGGATTCAGGTTCAGCACCTAAACAATGCCCTAAAGTTTAAACGAAAACTTACCCCTAGAAAAGTGATGAAGTGACCTGTATGGTGGTCTAGCGCCGGTGTGATTCATCACAGCTTCTTACCAAACGGGGTGAGCATTACTGAAGATGTATACTGTGAAGAACTGAACACAACGATGGAGAAGCAGGCACATCTCCAACCAGCTTTGGTCAATCGCTCGTCTCCGCTGCTCCTGCACGACAACGCGTGACCTCACACTGCACAGCAGACGGTCTCCAAGTTGCAAGAACCAGGGTTGGAAGCTCCCCGTCATCCGCTCTACTCACCAGACCTTGCGCCTACAGACTACAACTTTTTCCAGAATTTGGATAACTTCTTGATGGGAAAAAAATTTAATACCCGAGAGGCAGTAAGTACAAAATGCCTTTGAAGAATTTGTTGCCTCCCGTCCAGCTAATTTCTTTAAGAAGGGCATCAATGAACTGCCACTGCGTTGGCAAAAGATGCATTAATTGCATAGGTGATTGATTACTTCGATTAATACAAATAAAAATACATGAAAAAATTCGTTTCAATTTTTTCATATAAAATGGCAATTTCATTGGTAAAGACCTAATATTTATGTCAAACAGAATTTTCGATTTTTTATTTTTGTCACCATGATGTATACACATAATAGCTATAATACTTACATAAACAAACAAAATAAAAACAGAGAAGTTACTTCATTTATTTACGTAACTCTAATTTATTACTATACCATAAACAAAGTTTGATAATATATAAAATGCATTTCTAAAGTCAAATAAAATTATCCTACTGCTAATTTCTATTCTATGTCGCTGGCGGGGTCATGCGAGTTCACTGCCGATGCGTCCGATCTAACTATTTTGCGCGCGACCCGTGACAGCGCTAAATACCTACTGCTGCAGGAATACCTGGCCCTTACTCTTTTAATACGCGAGATTAATTAAAATAAGCGAGATTTGTTTCGTTCACAACTGACGTCTGCCCGGTATAGCCCCGTAACGTTTACGAAAATGGTCTCGTCTATCTACCGCTCGCTATCTCGCTCTAACACACGGGTACCTATTTTCTTTCTCTTTCGCATTGCCAATCTAAGTATACTAAATCTATGGGTATTACTAATTAGTATTATTTTTAAAACATTTTTTTTTAGATAACTATTGGCAACTTATTTTTAGATAACTATTGGTAACTTATTTGATATCGATATAGGTATTACTCATTAGTATTATTTTTAAAACATTTTAACGAATACATCCTTAGTTATACGATTGTGTTCAAGGAATGTTCGTTGAGCATAAATTAACATAATACAGTAGGCATTTAATATTTCGTTTAATGAATTCGTTTAATGAAAGACCTTTATCTTTTTTGCCATTTGGCAAATGGAACTCTAAACACTGAACACAAATGTCAAGTTGCATCTTTCTTTCTTACATAAGTAGGTATAGTAGGGCCGTTTTAACTTGGCTGCTCTGAACATATGCTACGCCTGCGCAAACAGTCTCGTACCGCCAAATGGTAGCCATTTGCACAACTTCAGAGCTGCCAAGTTAAAACGGCCGTACTGTACCTACCTATATTTTTATCATTGAATTAAAATCGAACAACGCTGATCTTCTCGGTATTTCAGGTGTATTTACCCGATGGTGAAACCATTGTTGGCAAGATTAAGAGGTTGAGCCGAGGGATATTACTCGACGCTTTATCACGAGCGGATCATTTCAGAATTACTTTTCCGATGGACTTGAATGTCGAGATGAAGGCTGTTTTGCTTGGAGCTTGCTTTTTAATCGTAAATACATTCCGATTTACAATTATTTCTCTTATTTTGCTAATCACATCGTTACACATAATAACGAATTGATGATGATTTTCTAATACATTCAATACATACAATTCTCTGATAGGTAGGTAGGTACCTACTTAAACTGGTCTCTGCTACTAGGAAATGCATACAAAAATGCTTTTATGAATAAAATAAATAAAACACTAGTAAACTGAGACTTACAATTTTTAATAATAATCTAACTTAACCTTTTTTTAAATGTTGAGATATACCCGTCGTACCTGATATTTATGAATTAAGGGTCACTTTACACCGAGAAGCGACGCGACGCGCACTTTTTGGGATTGCCGTACGTAATATAACTTTATTTACTACACAAAAAGATACACGTTTCATTGCAAGAATTCGAAATTGCGCCGAAAACAATTCCCAGGGGCAATTTCGAATTGTTGCTATGAAAGTAAATAAAGTTATATTATGAATGGCAATTTTAGGCCCAGCGAACACCGCTGGAAACGCGGCGGAACGCATTTGAAGACAACAATTTGAAATAAGCCTTAACAACTTGAACATACGGTCAATAATTGCATGAAAAGGGTAAATACGGGGCGCTCCGATAGCCGCGCGCGTATTTATTCTTTTGATGCAACGAACAATACCTTATTTTCCTTTTTTCTTTTACGGAATAGACGTTAAATAATGAAGTATAGTGTAAGCATCCCTCTTAAACATATAAAAAAAAATCAACTGCTAATATGTGCTACCCAAAGAGATTAAAATATAATAAGGCATAGAGGGGACAAAGCGCGGAAAATTTGAAGTCAAAAGTTATTCCAAGTGGAATAAGTCTAGTACAATTTCGACCGAATGACAGCTCGCGTTCATACTAACTGACATGATAAGGACATGACGCTTAGGCTTCAAAGTTTTGTATGAAAATATTCCCAATGCCCCCTCTATGCCCTATTATATTTAAATCTCTTTGGTGCTACCCTTGAAACTGTGGGAAAATTAGTGAAGCAGTCAAGACGCGTTTTAACTCGCGCACGCAACTCGAGACAAAATATGCCGTTTCCGTGAATTTCATGTTTAACAATATTTATTTTTTTAGTAGTTTCCGTTCCCATGAGTATACGGGAATAAAATATTATAGCCTATGTTACTAAGGGATATTCTAGCTTTCCATTGGTGAAAGAATTTTTAAAATAGGTCCTGTAGTTTTTGAGTTTATTTGCAACAAAGGAACATACAAAAATTAAAATATTTTCTCTTTATAATATTAGTATAGAAGTATCTATAGATATAGATATTTCGAGATTGACACTCAAGATCTTTTGATTATTAGAAAGTATCAGAGGTAACCAGTTTCCTACGTAATTACTGATTGAAATATTTATTAATTTTTATTTATTTAACTTCATGTACCAAAAACATGTACACATGGCGAACCTAATGCCTAAAGGCATTATAATATAATATATCAAATACCATTATTTATTCTATTGTTTGTTGAACCTGTGGTTTTCAAAATTATGCGAATAATAAGATAGCAAAATTGACATGTGTAGGTGATATTATTTTTGTTTATTATCATTATCGATATTATTAATATCAATATAGTTGTAACTGTTACAAACATTTATTGTAACTTAATAAGGTAATTATTGTAATGTTCAATAATTTTTAGACAACCTTGTAAAAAAACATTATTATTAAAAAAAAATTGCCATAGGTATAAATAAAGTTAAAATATATGATTATGTGACATATATTTTTTTTGTTATTATTTGTATTAGTCAAACACAGATTTATCTCACTTTCTTCGAATTATCATTTTTTATTAAATTAATTAAAATAGTAATTGGAAATATTTTTCATTACTAAAATTCTATATTTAGTGCAGAATAATACAAAAAAGTTTCAGATGGTTTTCTTCAAAAACAAAAAAGTCATTGATTTTTGATCAGCAAAAGGCCCAAATATTCCCGAGTGCGCCGCGCTTTCAGAGGTGTGCGTTGTGCGTTATGCCACAAAGTACGCGCCGCGTCGGTTGCGTCACGTCTCGTGTGAAATGACCCAGAGTTATTAACAAAACTAAATTGTGGGTCTCACCCAATTTACACACGGTTATTTTAGTTCCAAACAAAGAGATTAAAATATAATAGGGCATACAGGGGACAAAGCGAGGAAAATTTGAAGCCAAAAGTTATTCCAAGTGGAATAAGTCTAGTACAATTTCGACCGAATGACAGCTCGCGTTAATACTAACTGACATGACGCTTGAGCTTCAAACATGCTTCAAAGTTTTGTATGAAAATATTCCCTATGCCCCCTTTATGTCCTATTATATTTTAATCTCTTTGGTTCCAAAGCAGGCAGAGTCCGCCAACAGGCCTGTCAAACATGTGATATGTCACATGTTTGACAGGCCTGTTGGCGGACTATAACCGTTGACATTTCGTGGAATTGGCCCCCTGTTACTCAATAAAATAAAATTGATTTTGATTACAGGACTACATGTACTTCGAGTCAACACATTAAAATTATTATATTTTAATCTCTTTGACTTCGAGCGAACTTCACATCCATCAAGTCCATTATCAAGTGAATGAAGGTTTGGTTTTTTGTAGGAATATTTAGATGTCAACTGATTTATTTTTGTTACCTATGGTTTTTTTTAACTTTTCAAGTATTTAATAAATTTATTTACAAGAAAAAAAAACTACTTAGTAGTAAGTACATGAGAGCGAAGCGTTTAACTTTATTGACCGCGGAATACTTTTAACCCAAGTGAAGAAGTGCAGCACGTTTCATCTGTTTTCCTATTTTTGGCAATGCTACAGTCGACCCTCAAAGTCAGGGTCCACTACCAGGGTCATTTTTTACACTCTTCTTTCGGATGCCAGCACGGGGACCCACTAGTGCCGGTTTTTTCCGGTCTTGGTATCCACCCCCTTATAGTCTGTCTGCTGTCGAAGTTTAATTTATGGTACTTAGATGACGGCACTTTACGGGGTGAAGTTAGTAGTCTTGGAAATCAGAAATCAGAAATTCTTTATTGCGTAGGTACTGTTCATAACAATTGTTGGCAGATGGAATTGCTTAAAAATAAAGTCCTTGGAACAGAGTACCTAATTCAGGCATCCAATACTCAAGTCATGCATTTAACAAAATAAAATAGTAATAGTTATATTTCACTTCATCAATAATATATTTAAGTAAAATGTCAATAAGTAGCTAAAATGTCATTATAATAATCAAATTGCGGGTAAAATGTCAATTAGTGATACATAGATCTTAATTAAATCGTCCTAATCCCAAAACCTAGGTTCATTTACAAATGTGGTCGTGTCATTATAAAATTCATGTAAGTTGTAGTACACCTTGTCAATTAACCATTTTTTTAGAACATATTTAAACTTCTCCATTTTTGCGAACAATTTTATTTTAGAGGGCAGTCTATTATAAGTATATCGTATATCATACATTTTATTGAAGCCAATAATAAGCGATGTCTGTTGCCAGTGTTCCGTTCCGATATGTCTGAGAATCTAAGTAAAAAGTTATTGTGTTTGTGGACAAATGTAAGCTATAGTAAGTAAATTCCCGTGAGTGTTAAGAATCCTTTTCCCTTAAACATTGTTCTGAGAGATTCGTCCACGGGTTTCCTAAAAATTGTCCGTAAGCAACGTTTCTGGATTATAAATGTGCTTGAAACGTTTACTGAATTCCCCCAGAAAATAACATCGTACGTTAACACGGGATAAACATTACCGTAGAAGCGTTTATGGCTACTTGTACGGATGCTATGTCACGCAGCACCTTAAAAGCATAGCATTGACTATGTAGTTTGGCATTTAGATTATCTATATGTTTTTTCCAGTTGAGGTGTGAATCAATGGTAATCCCCAAAAAACTGATATTGTTCAATATTTCAATATCCGTGTCATCTTGCCTAATATTCAAAGGGGAATGCCCATTGCCCATACAAAATAATGCCTGAGATAAACAAAGATCAATTCTACATTGATTTGTAGTTCAAGTTAACAGAAATCCATTAACAATTTACTTTATTATCCAAAAACTAGGCACAACCTAGTTTAAAACATTTTAATAAAAAAAAGATAGGTTATGTCGAAGTAAGACAAGACTAATACAACAAGTCAAAGATCACAGGTATTACAAACCCGAATTTGTTTTTTTAATTTATACTAGCTACCCGCCCTCGCTTCGCCTTGGTTTAAGTGCACAAAAACATGTTTTTTACGAAATCACATTACAGATCTTTGTAATTCTTGGATTCTCTCTACTATACTACTATAAACCGCATTAAAATCCGTTGCGTAGTTTAGAACATCTAGCGTACAGAGTGCGTTACTCCAGCGGAAGTTTGTCGAATATCGGCATTTGAGGGATACAGATAATTAGTTGTCCGGCTTCTGTAAATGTTGTGCAGATTTAAAAATTTGTATCGCTTATAGTTTTTGAGTAATTCAAGAAAAACAGTTTTCGCTGGAGTAACGTTACCCCAGCTGCAATTTTTTTTTTCTAATGGGATTATTGAAATAATTTTTATCTACATAATTAGTTGTCATGACGGAGTAAATGTTGCGACTTAATTTGAATTTGTATCGTTAATGGTTCCGAAGATATTTAAAAATTTCAAAATGCCGCGTTTTTGATGTTTGCGTTTTTCGCTGAATTTCGGAAATGGTTAAGCGCACTATCATAATTTTTTGTACATGACTTCTTATGTCTTATTCCTAATTAGTTGTGAAATTTAAAATTAAAAATAATTTACCGTTTAGGAGTTATGTAAGCAAATAGAAAAACCCTATAATACGTCCTAGCACTTCGAATAAGAGGTCTAGAGCCTTGTTTGAAACGTTATTTTTGTAGCTTGCAACTGCCTTCAGATATTTGTGAAGTTTCATTAGTATCCTATAAGTAATTAATAAATTATAATGAAATTTAGTTCAGTTTGGGCCTCGACGCGCAGAGCGTTATTTAACCACCTATTAATGGACTTTTTTGTGGGATTTTTTAACCGAATAATACGTAAATAATTAGTTATATAGTTAAATTTTATACTTGTGAAATTTCAGCATCGTACAACCAATAATTAACGAGATAATCAAAAAATACACATTTTAAGTTATTTGCCGTGGTAACCCGACCGAGTTTAGATGGTCACAGAAAAGCGGCCGTTTAGTACATTATGCTAACCTTTTTAAATATATAGGATAGTTTTATAAGGTTTTTTTACAATTGCGTACACAAGTGTTAAAAAAACTTATTTACAGGTATTAATAATCGTTTCTGTAATACCTTTTAATAAAAAATACGAAAAATAAAAAGTCATTGAACTTAGGTATATTTATTCTGCGAGCATCTTTTTATACAACACTAGCGACCCGCCCCGGCTTCGCACGGGTGCAATGCTGAATTTTCATAGCTATAAACCTTGCGGAGCCCGAGACCTTTCCAACGAATGCAAAACCATGGAAATTGGTTCGTCAGTTCTGGAGTTAAATCGTCAGGAAGGAAAACTCGACTTATTTTTATATAGTAGATAAATATAAATCAACTTCAAAAACAAAATCAGATAATTATTACTGGACTAAATTATTGCGGTAGTATAGATAGTTATCAATTTAGATATTATTATCAATTTTTGAAATTCTCCCGGGAACGGGAATAAACTGGAATCGCGCGGGCAACGCCGCTGGGCACCCGCTATCAATAATAAAATTAAATAGCATCACTATTCAGAAAAATTAAAATATATAGTTTTGTAAAAACAAGCTTTTATTATGTTCTGGTTAATATAAAAAGAACTAAAAATTTGAAAATAATAATTTAAACCTGATAAGAAAAATATCATTATAATATAATCAACACTTTTTTTTAATAAATAAAAGCGTGTTACATAATGATTGCAAAAAGAAACATATTGAAGGTGTAATTGTGCTAAATGTTCTTTAATGTTTCATCACAATGAAACTTGCTTTTATTTATTGGAAAAGTATTGATTATATAATTATATTTTTATGGCTTGCAAATAAAAAGCTGTTAATTGAAAAAATAAAACAAATAACGTTTCAACGTGGGAATAGTAGTTTGTGTCATAAGGGATCAAAACTATATTTTTACGGCGAGGGCGTTTTTTTAAATCACGAACATAGTGAATGATTCTAAGATAGAATACCGAACGTAGTGAGTTTTCCGGTGTTTAACTATCACTGCAGTCACTGCTACTTGAATACATTTTAAAATATAAAATACACAAACAATTCGATGTCGGAATTCGAAAGCGCGCGCATTGTCACATCAATTTTTCTGACAGAGTGGTATAACCATCGAACCCCATTCAGTCTTGTCAGCATATAAGTTACTCTATGCTTGTCAACCTAATGCGGCGAAAAAACTAATGTTTTGTTATAGTACTTAAGCTACAGTGGCGCCAACCTTAGATGCAAACTTATTTTGTTAATCTCTTTGGCTAAGAATGTTGCGGGATATTTTTAATTCCAAATTCAAAACACTTTGATTCGCACAGAATTAAATGTTGACTTGTCATCGTAGAGTCGAGAGGTTGCCTTTGCCGATCGATCACAGCCTCATCCTGATCTTTCAGTGGTCCGACGAGCTAACCCCAGGGTTTCATTTCCGTTTCCGTGGGAAAGTTTTAATCTATAATATAATACTCCCAGAAAAGTAAGCTTTCAATTGGTGAAAGATTTTTTAAATCTCGCGTGTAAAATTTTACTACATAGCGGGTGTCCAGCGGTTTTTCCCGCCCGGATCCAGTTTATTCCCATTCCCGTGGGAATTTCCTATAATTCCTTCATAGTGGTTTCCTAAGAGATATAAGACCATGATATTTTAAATAGTGGGAGCCGTGGATCCATTTTATTACCGTTCCCGTGGGAATTTCCTATAATTCCTTCATAGTGGTTTCCTAAGACATATAAGACCATGATATTTTAAACAGCGGGTGCCGTGGATCCAGTTTATTCCTGTTCCTGTGGCAAGTTCTGAAATTCCCTTTATAGTGGTTGCCTACGACATAAGACACCTATACAGTATACATACGATATTTCAAACAACGGGTTGCGCGCGCGGATCCTGTTTTTCCCGTTCCCGTGAGAATTTAAAAATCCCTTCATAGCGGTTGCCTACTACATTAAGACACGTATAGTACGTATTTCTCTTTTGTAACCAGTTTTTATATTTTCCCGTGGAAATGAGATATTTTTCAGAACTAAAAAGTAATCTAGACGTTGACCCAGGTACTCAGTTATCTCCATACCAAATTTCATCAAAATCCGTTCAGAATTTCTGAGATATGTGTAAACAGACCCGGTCCGGCGATGGGCTCACCACCTATCACGTTTAGGGGTCCAATATATCTCGTGAAATGTGGGTATATCCAGTAATGGAATACCTCTGCCTGGCCTCGGGGATAAAAGCGTGAGATTAGATTATTATATTATTAAAAAAAAAATTTTTTTTTTAATATTTTTTTATTTTTTATTTTTAATGTATAAGTATAATATACAATTATTAACAATAATAATAATATTGTATATTTATACATTATAGCCTACCTTGTTTACCAATTAATGTCCTTCTTGGTGGAACAAGTAACCCACAGAAAAAGAAGAAAAGTTAAGAAGCACTACACATTAATAATAACTGTTAATAGGTACGAAGATTTAGCTCGATTTAAGTATAGCAGACTGCTAGGATAATGACATAATATTTAAAATGTTCATGTGAAACTCCAAAAAAAATAAAATTAAATCAATAAGTACTCAAAAGATAATGTACGCGTCTGTACGGAACTTGAAAGACTATTATACTACCTACGTGTTTTAGAATGTTAGCATAATGTACTAAACGGCCGCTTTTCTGTGACCATCTAAACTCGGTCGGGTTACCACGGTAAATAACTTAAAATGTGTATTTTTTGATTTTGTCGTTAATTATTGGTTGTACGATGCTGAAATTTCACAAGTATAAAATTGAACTATATAACTATTTATTTACGTATTATTCGGTTAAAAAATCCCACAAAAAAGTCCATTAATAGGTGGTTAAATAACGCTCTGCGCGTCGAGGCCCAAACTGAACTAAATTTCATTATAATTTATTAATTACTTATGGGATACTAATGAAACTTCACAAATATCTGAAGGCAGTTGCAAGCTACAAAAATAACGTTTCAAACAAGTCTCTAGACCTCTTATTCGAAGTGCTAGGACGTATCAGAGGGTTTTTCTATTTGCTTACATAACTCCTAAACGGTAAATTATTTTTAATTTTTAATTTCACAACTAATTAGGAATAACACATAAGAAGTCATGTACAAAAAAATATGATAGTGCGCTTAACCATTCCCGAAATTCAGCGAAAAACGCAAACATCAAAAACGCGGCATTTTGAAATTTTTAAATATCTTCGGAACCATTAACGATACAAATTCAAATTAAGTCGCAACATTTACTCCGTCATGATAACTAATTATGTAGATAAATGTTATTTCAATATTCCCATTAAAAAAAAAAATTGCCGCTGGGGTAACGTTACTCCAGCGGAAAATGTTTTTCTTGAATTACTCAAAAACTATAAGCAATACAAATTTTTAAATCTGCACAACATTTACAGAAGCCGGACAACTAATTATCTGTATCCCTCAAATGCCGATATTCGACAAATTTCCGCTGGAGTAACGCACTCACGCACTCTAGCGTACAGTCAAGACCACGTGGAGCTTGACACATAGGACTTTGTAACAATCTTAATACAATCATCGCCTTAGATTTCAAACTCGCACTACAAATGTAAAGCTTCATGTGCTCTTGACTGTACAAACGGAAGCGACTTTGTTTTATACTATGTAGAGAAGAATAACGAGCAATAAAGTAAACAAAGTAATATATCTTAACGCTTTATTAAAATAAATAATATAACACTCAATAACAAACATCATATTATGTAATTTTTAGAGCTAAAAACAAACATATCCCTTAATACATAATTGGGTACTAAGAGAACAGATCTCATTTGAGGTTCTTCTTCCTGCTGAGATACATCTGCGGATGCCGGACTCTGACTTCCTAAAGAAGTGGGAGGTGAGGCCGCTCGGTCGCATTCTTGCCGCATTCAAGGATGACAGATCAAATCCGTAGACCGTAACTGCAACAAAAAGAAAGTCTTATTGTGTACTAGTTGTTGCATATAAGCAAATTGTGCAATAAATATATTGAGTTGAATTGAACAAGTAGTGTCGGATTAATTCAGCATGGGACCCATATCAAGCTCTATCAAGATTTAATCAAGGCATGTAGCATTTGCTACCCTTGCTGTTTCTCTGGCACTGAGCACAAGACCTAAACTACTGACACGTATAAAAAAAAATATCTTACTCGTCGTGGTTGAATCCTGTGTGCTACAACGTTCATTATGTGCCTTTCACGATCAGTGTCAGTTCGTAGCCTGTGTGATCGTTGTCTCAGAACAGACTGTCCACAGCAGACACATACATGCTGGTGACCTACATGTCTAGCTGGTTGACTGGTCCCTGGTGTCTCTACGACATTGGGTCAATCAACTTTTAAAGTACTCCTTTTGACATTTTCTATCAAGAAGATTTGAAAAAAAAATTTGCAGATAATTACCGAATTGTAGTCGTATAATGCTAGAGATAACATTAAAGTTACTAACTTTAACTGTTGCCGCGATGATTTCTTGATATTTTTTGAGTTTTTGACAAAACTTGGTAAGGGTTCTGATCGTGGTTCCTTTGCGTTACCGAATTAAATAATAATTTTAAACAAATAAAACAGAAATATATATATATATCAAATTATATTTATTTCTTTGAAATAAGCAAACCATTGTCATATTTATAGTCAGCCTTTGACTTATTCTAAAAATGAATCAAAAAGTGGCACTTAAATTATCACTGCGTTACTTTGGTCATATTGAATGCTTAAAGCCGTATACAGAAAGAAAGCCGAAAACCCATCGGCGCCGACCGGCGCCGGTCTACGCAGGTAACCGGCGGAGGCATTTATATGAACAAGCGCTGATGGGCGCCGACCGGCGCCTGTCGGCGCCGATAGGCGCCGATCGGCGCCGACTCGCGCCGGTCGGCGCTGGTGCCGCCCGCCAATCATCGTACGACATTTTGCTCGCTCTGCTTCAATCTGCTTGCTTTCTGTAGAATGGACCGGCGCCGATGGGCGCCGATCGGCGCCCATCGGCGCCGACAAGCTTTCGGCTTTCTTTCTGTATACGGCTTTACTTTCAAAAATATTGCACTTCTAATCAAATCAGTCTTACTTATTATACTCTATGCCATAAGTTAGATCGTAACGCACCAAACTGATGACTGTTATGTATGAATAAGAATAATTCTAATATGAATCAATCAAAACATATCTAATATTCTGGGGACATTAAGTAACGCTAGAGAAATATGAATAGTAACGCCAGAGAAAGGCTTAAGAGTTTGCTTGAGTAAAAAACGCTTAATTTTCGTCAGAAATCTACAATGATGATGCACTTGTAGCGGCACTACATAGGACGCGCCAATAGATGGCCTAGTTCTAAACCGTGCTATCAAAGTTTTCTAATGAGCTTGTATAAATCCAACTGGCCAACATCTACCGTTGGATCGCGGTCCCCAGGCACTATCACCTCGCCTGGCGGAAGATCTTCCCTTTTCACGATTGAGGAGCATTCCACCTCCGCTCCTCCATATTGGTGATACCTGGACATCAGCGCAACCTTCTCCTAGACTTCAGTGAAACCTTCCTGGACACCAACTGGAAAAAAGAGCAGCTGGTCACCCTCGCCATCGTGACAGTCTCTGCACAGTGAACTACGGGTGACTTCAATAGTCGCAGCAACCCGCTCAGTCTCGACTCACCGAGACTTGGAGCAGCACTGGAACTTGCAAGCTTAGCTACGAAGCAACGACGCCGCACAAGAAATCGATCTTCTGTCTTGGAGGGGGAGTTATGTAGCGACACTACATTATCATCATCAGCCTATAGTAGACTGCTGGACATAGGCCTATCCAATTGCACGCCATTCAACTTGATTTTCAGCAACTATCGTCCAGCTGCCACCAGCCACCCTGCGATGATCGTCGCTCCACTTAGCCTGAGGGTGTTTTTTTGGATGATTGCCGATTCATGGTTTCCACTCTAGAACATGTCTACCCCAACGGTCATCTGGGCACTTCAGATTGCTTATTTTTTTTTAAATCTATTTTTTATTCAGGCTTTTAATACAAGGTATTATGTCAGCCTCATAATGTCTGACATTCTAGGTAACAAAACAAAAGATAATAAAAAACAATATACGAACTAAATATCTATGCAGCGGCACTTCGTTCACGAAGGACTAATTTAATATATTTTAGAATAATTTTAAATTGTACAGTTACACAATTTCGCAAGATTATATTAATACCCCCATTTGTAATGTCCAGACTCCCCATAACGCTCCTTCGTAAACGAAGCAACCGCTCACATTCGAAAAGGTGCAACAAGTCATCATCTTTCTGTTTACAGAAGTCACATAGTGGAGAAGGTTTGATGCGCATCAGAAAATAAAATTTATTTAAAGGTATATGACCTGATCGCAGCCTTAACGCCAAATGAGATTGCTTATTCTACGAGCTATTTCGTCAACTTTGGTTCTCTTCCGGATCATTTCGTTTCGGATTCGATCCCTCAGAAAGACACCAAGCATAGCCCGTTTCATAGTTCGCTGAGCAACCTTGAATTTATGTACCAGTCGTACCGTCATAGAACGTGCCAATAGACGGCAGAGCTCTAAACCGCGCTATCGAAGTTTTCTAATAATGAGTTTGCATAAACACAACTGTCCAACATCAACCTTTGTACCTCAGGAACGATCACCTCGCCTGGCAGAAGTTTTTCCCTTTTCCGATGGAGAAGCATTCCACCTCCGCGCTCCTCGGAAGTTTCAGAATTGAGATTTTATATTAAACTCATGTTTTTTCAAATATTATCATAAAATATTTGGCATAATCGCTTAACTCTTTCCTTATATTCCTTATAGCTTTCATCGTCCTACCATCTTTTTCATGTCTCTTCTGTTTATGTCCATTCTGTCCATCCTCTCACACCCGTAATTTCTCTATGCTTTTGCTTCGCTGTTTCATGTTTCTCCAAATTATTTTTTTAACGTTCTCTAAAGTTTGTGAATTTGTGTAGCATTGCTGTTATTTATTAGGAGCCGACCCTGAAGTAATTAAAATAAGCTTCAATCACTTCATGGACAGTTCCTCGTACGAATAAATAACAAAGGCTATGCGTAAAATATGTAAGATCTTCACGATTCAATTCATATGACATATTGCCATACATTCTCTAGAGTTACTGGTAACGCAAGAGAATTTTTCGGTAACTCGAGGGAAAAATTAACAAATAATGAATCTTAAATCAATAATAATAAAAAGAAACCGTAATGTTTCAACGGATTGCCAAGATTAGACTCAAAAAACATTTGATTCAAGTAGTAGTATCAAAATATTGTAAAAACTTAACAAAATTTACGTGGTTACGCAGCAGAACAATAATAAACCCACGCGCACCGTTCAGGACACCCCCAGCAACTGGCGGCGGTTTGGTGCCAAATAGACATTGACACATTGTGCCTACGAGATATTAGACAACATCGCTTGTTCATCTTTGTTCGATAAATGCCATCTCTTGATGAGGGGAAGAATTTTTTGCGGAACGCAGTGGAATAGAAATTTAAGGCAGACTTAGGGTCACGGTTTATAATATTTTTATAAAAAAAAGGAAAAATAAATGACATCATATTTTTTACTACATAGGAAAGCTTGTCTAATTATGCTTCTATTGATCACTTAAAATAAAGCCCGGTCAAAGAAATTATTTAAATAAATGTATGGTTAAACATCCATACTGTGCTTGGGGACACAGTTTTTTCATATGTATGATACAAGATAAACAACTTCATGTAAGTATTCCAATACTCCTTTATTACATCTTCTTACTTTTACTATTTAATCTAATTGAATAACAATATTTTTATGGGCAGTGAACCAAACCCGAAAAACTGACAACCATTGTGTTCCACAGATAGTAATATATTTTTACAAAGATCTCAGAGCAGAGTTGCCAAAAATATGATACCAATTGAGATACTTTTACTATAATTACTTAATACAAATTAAAGATTTAAACAATATTGAATAAAACCTACTATTTTTATCTATCTAACTTTCTAAACGCTAACAGTTCGTCCATCCTGATATCTGTTCACGTCCTCGTGAACTACTTACTCCAAAATTTATATAATCATAAATGATGTATCACTAGGTAGGTAATAGTACATTAAGATAAATTAAATACATTAAATAATTTTAGGCAAAGGCACAAAAAACAGCCAGTATCACTTTGTTAAGTGAATTATTATTTTTGTGTTTTTGTTACAGATTAATTGGTTGTAATTTACTGTCAAAATTAATAAAATTAAATAATTATGTACATAAATGTTTTCTTATTATATTTTATCTCCCAGAGTTATTTTAATCATAAAATGTTGACATCTTTTTTGACATACAAACTCCTTGCTAAGATTTTAAAAAGCACCGTTCGTTTTAAAAACTGAGCATCTTGATAAACCGTGCGTTCCACATCACATCACCGCACCTGGGCGTAATGATACAACACGCACCAATTTCAATATGGTGAAATATACATACTACAATATCCCAATCCAATAGACAGAAATACTGAAAAAATACTTAAGTACCTACATAACTAGAAACTAAACAAACATACTTAAACAAAAATCTATATGGGGTTCTATAATCTTTACCCTCAAACTCCTTCTCAGAAACAGCTTAAAGTCGAACCCGATCCACAGCATTGTCACTTGATGCAAGTAGATCAGCATGCACCAATTTACTTTCCAATAGCTATCCATTTTTGTACTCATTAGGACATTCCAAATAAATTAAATATGGTGAAATAAGACACCTTTCACGAGCAAATATTGTGTTATAAATACTATTATAAAAAAACATAACAGATATCACTTTAGTTACACATAGTAGGCGTAACTAATTTTAACCAATATTGTGCACTTAGCACATGTTTACATAGAATATGAGCATTGAGTTCTTTGCTTTTGCGCACCTTGAGATTACACACTTTGCCTTTGCGCACTTTGCACCGCGCCCGCGCACTTTGCACCAGCGCACTTTGCGCCCGCGCACTTTGCGCCCGCGCACATTGCGCCCGCGCACATTGCGCCCGCGCACTTTGCGGCCGCGCACTTTGCGCCTGCGCACTTTGCGCCCCTGACGGCAGCACAGCAGCCCCTGACGGCAGTACTTCAGCCCCTGACGGCAGTACTTCAGCCCCTGACGGCAGACGCTGTACAGGCCCCGAAGGCAGACGCTGTGCAGGCCCCGGAGGCAAGCGTTTGTGAATAATCTGAGAACAAGTTACATTAGGCCCCAAAGGCAATTCGACAGCTCAATGTAAAACGGCAATAACTTTAGCAACACATCCAGAAATCTAGAAACCTGTAGGTTAGCCGTTCGACTCTATATTAAAAGACACCATAATGATTGCGATTTAATTCCTGCAATACTCATCCGCCCCAAAGGCATTATACTTATCCGCCCCAAAGGCATTATTTACATAAGGGTGTTATTTAAATGGTTAGCAAAGTATTCGTATTTTTGTGAGCAGAAAAATATAATCTGTAAGCAGAAATAGCTAATTGGTCAGCAACTCATGGCCAGCAAACATTACAAAACCTATCAGCAATTTATGTCATTCTGGATGGCTGTAATTATTTTTGAGCTGCAATGAGCTGCTACTGTTTAATAAAATTTTGGTAAGCACTCAGAGGGGAAGCCAAAAAATATTTTTTGAGCTTCTTATAAAAGTAGCAAAAACAATCTCAGCAAACTTGTCATGCGCAAAATGGGCGCATTCCTTACGTAGATTAGGAATGACTTTGGATTATGCAACTTTTATGATTATGATTATTATTACGCTTACAAGTAGTGGTGGTGGTGGTGGTAGTGGTGGTGGTGGTGGTAGTGGTGGTGGTGGTTTTAGTGGTAGTGGCAGTGACAGTGGTGGTGGTGGTGGTTGTGGTGATGGTGATGGTGGTAGTGGCAGTGGCTGTGGTAGTGGTGTTGGTGGTAGTGGTAGTGGGAGTAGGAGTTGGCGTGGGAGTTGGGAGTGGGAGTGGGGCGTAGGAGGGAGTAGGAGGTAGTATGAGGTAGTAGGAGTTAGTATGAGTTAGTAGGAGGAGAGTTAGTGGGAGGAAGTAGGAGGTAGTAGGAGGTACTAGGACTTAGTAGGAGGTAGTAGGAGTTAGTAGGAGTTAGTAGGAGATAGTAGGTGTTAGTAGGAGTTAGTAGGAGTTAGTAGGCGTCAGTAGGAGTTAGTAGGAGATAGTAGGAGTTAGTAGGAGATAGTAGGAGATAGTAGGAGGTAGTAGGAGGTAGAAGGAGTTAGTAGGAGTTAGTAGTAACTCCTACTAACTTCTTCTACCGCCTACTACCGCCTACTACCTCCTACTACCTCCTACTACCTCCTACTAACTCCTTCTAACTCCTACTAAACTCTACTAACTCCTACTAAACCCTACTAACTCCTACTAAACCCTACTAACTCCCACTAACTCCTACTAACTCCTACTAACGCCTACTAACTTCTTCTAACTCCTACTAACTCCTACTACCTCCTACTAACTCCTAGTACCTCCTAGTACGTCCTACTACCTCCTACTTCCTCCCACTAACTCTCCTCCTACTAACTCCTACTAAACCCTACTAACTCCTACTAACTCCTACTAACTTCTTCTAACTCCTACTAACTCCTACTACCTCCTACTAACTCCTACTACCTCCTACTAACTCCTAGTACCTCCTAGTACGTCCTACTACCTCCTACTTCCTCCCACTAACTCTCCTCCTACTAACTCCTACTAACTCCTACTACCTTCTACTAACTCCTACTACCTCCTACTAACTCCTACTACCTCCTACTTCCTCCCACTAACTCCTACTAACTCGGGGTTAGGCGGGCGTAGGAGTTAGTAGGTGGGGGTAGGAGGCAGCAGGAGGGGGTAGGAGGTAGCAGGAGGGGGTAGTAGGAGGGTGTAGGAGGCGGTAGGAGGCGGTAGGAGGGTGTAGGAGGTGGTATGATGTTGTAGGAGGCGGTAAGAGTGTATAGGAGGCGGTAGGACGGGGTAGTAGGCGGTAGGAGAGGGTAGAAGGGGTAGGGGGCGTAAGAGGGGGTGGGAGTGGGAGTGGGAGTAAGAGTGGGAGTGGGAGTAGCTATAGTATAATTATTCACGACATGTTTTCTCTGCTGTTCAATCATGAAGTCTTGCTGACCAAGTAGTTATTTTGCGGACCAAGTAACTATTTTGCGGACTGAATGTTTATTATGCAAACCCATGTTATTGTAAGCTGCCTATTTCTGATTTAATTTTTGACCATTATTAAAATTATTTGCCGAACAAGGATTGCTGCCTGATTTTTTTATTTGCGAACAAAATCTTTGTATGCCGACCAAATGATTTAAATGCAGATTTTTTGTGGCTAACCAAATTTTAAAATTGCGGACCATTTAATTACTTCTCTTTACATAACTTGTTAATTTAATAAAGATCAGCAGGAACCATTATCTCATTGTCTTATAATACTTCTTATTACTTCTCCACTAGATAGAGTTGAACAAACTATGCCTCTTACCATAGGCCCTTTGTCCACCTCTTACCCCTCTGGTCTGGTCTGGTCCCCTCTTACCATTTTGTAACTGAATGACCCTGTTAACTTTTACTAGTTTGTGACCAGTCGGAGTAGTAAAATAAACATTTAATTATATTCACACTAATACACATGTCATGATAACAAAACGCAGTGTTGGCTAACTATTCCAAAAATGCCTTCGATAATAGGTCTTACATGATAGTACATTCAACTTGGTCTTTAACCCAAACAAACCGTTAATAATAGGTCTTACATCTACATTGAACCCATAGTAGTGCAACCATTTCTACTTTCGTTTATCATTGTAACTACCACGCACACTCACCACTGCGTGTTTTTTTTATTATTTTTTTATTACTATACTCACCATAGCAAAACTTAGAGACATTCTGCAAGAGAAACATATTAATCCAAAACCAACGTTACATATCACATATGGTCACACAACATATTATAAGCATAGGTGCAGTCACCATAGATTCATTAAAATTATACCTGAAATAAATAACCGGCTTTCATTCCCATCAGTGAGAATTCACACATTGCGCTTTATACCACTGTTGTTCATCAAAATATAGTTTCAACTATATTTACATCATTGAACCTCACCATTGTGTTAACAAATAACCTTTAAATCAGTCGAGCACCGTGCGGCTCCAATACGCGACAGAACCTTGTCTCATTCTTTTGGCTTAAGAGATTAATATCATATGATTATACAGATCACACTTGACAATAATAGTAGTCATTGGTTTACCTCCAACAACATTGTTATGCTCATATTTTATATAGGTATTTTGATTTTCGCACCTTAAATACTGACATGTCGCATTTTATTTTATATTGTTATTATCATTAACAATCACCAAAATAAGCCTCGGGTATGAGATTGTACAAATAAAATATATGATCATCTGATCACACTAAAAATAATATGTCACACTCTTTTCCAATGCTTCATTGTAAGCCATCATTAGTCAAATAATTCATCACATAAAACACACAACTGAAATATTAGCATTGCATTACCATCAGTGTACAACATAGCTGGACGGACCATAAGATCAATGTAAAACAACCAACAGTCCCAGATTTGCAGGGCTGTTCCGAAATAGATATAACCACACATTTCTATAATTATTATTTGTAAATCTTTCAGCACGTTTCAGTTTATATGGCACTAACGCACGGTGGGTGCGTACAAGTATTATTATTTAAGAACACCATGTACACATCCGTAATACACCACATAAACTTGAAAATATGTTCAATTCAATGTACATCATACAATTAGATAACGGTAGCACCGAAACCTTTTCAATCACATTATTGACCAAAATATGATTTTGAGAATAATTTACGACAGTATCAAGTAACTTTTTACTTCCTCATAATTATGTGAAGAAAGACCTTCAGCTCAGCAGTAGGCTATTACAGGTTGATGATGATAACTCACTTTCTTAACGCTTGACCTCAACATCCAACCATCAACTGTTGATTGACTTTTCATCAAGTGGTTCTCAGTCCAATAATTTAATAGACAAACTGACTTACATGAGTGGCAACATACAATGGAAATAATATAAAATGTAATAAATTTGTATCAAATATTATGTTAATAGATAATACTAAAATTGCATGCCAACCCTAGTATGTGACAGAGTACAATTCTCATCATTCCTTTGTGCCGTTTCACACTACAACATTGTATTTGCTAACTTTAAATTCTTTCAGTGCTTCGAAAGGTACGCATAACCACCAGTTGTGGTCCTTGACTTAATTATAAGACTGCATGCATAGAGTTAACTTGTGATATTTTCAAAACACTCGGATAAATGGTCAATAATAAACCGATACACTTTCGCAACCATTGGTCCGAATTAAGACTGCATACATTATCTTTCTAAATGTAACGATCAACCATTATTGTCAAAACAGAAATGTCTGAGGCCCCAACCAGCAAAACATAATATTCTTAGAATTATTTCCTCTTCCACTCACATTCCATGTGAGTTCTATGCATTTAAATTTAGTTAAGACTCACCACAAAATATATTTTAACACACATTTAGTTTGTCATGTCCTGTAACATGTAATGTATAAAATACCAGTAAGTCTTACCAGACACAGCCTTGTTATGTCAACTTACAACTTTCCATTGATCTTATCATGCAGAGTAGATGATGTTTGATCACAAGAGGGGTAGACAAAGTACAGCCAATTCAGCCCAGCTGATTGCTACTTCCCAATTATCCATATAGCTATAGTAACTCCTGTAATTAAATTAAAAGACACCACAAGCACATCATATTCATGTATGTCCAACATTTCCATATACAAACTCAGTATTTAAATTTAACCCATTAATAGCTTGTCATAACTATTTCCTTTTCATTATGATAAATTCAGTAAAATGGTCAGCAAAATATTATAATAATCAATCACAACAAGTGATGACCAGAAGCAACCAGACACATCACTGAGAATACTGAGATAGACATTTTTAAAATATAAAATTTGTGGTCCGTTCCACACATTTGGATATTAAGTGTCTGTGCCCATAATTATTTTAAAATATGAGAATAAGATTCACCACATTATACATTATTATACATTTCTCATCTGACAACCATCATTTTATATGGTGCTGATATTTATCATCAATCAATCAATCTTTATTCATCAAACAGTATATACAACTGTGTGCGAAATTGATACATAAAAACATAAAATAAAATAAAAAGTACAATAATGCTGAGTATGTCAATTATCAAATTCATCTTTACAATAATAATTTTTGTCAAATAATAACATTTTCAATTTATTCTTAAATATGTGAACATTAGTTATAGATTTTAGCTCATTAGGCAGTCTATTGAATAATACCACAGATTGATACGATGAGCAATGTTTAGCAATATTGAGACATGGCAAGGCTTTGTGATCTAAATCTTTTCTTCTAGTCCTGATACGCATATTCATCTCCTCATCCGATTCAAATAAATTTCTCCGTTTAATTAAGTCAACCAAAAGAACCAAAATATATAAACAAGGAACCGTTAAAATTTTATACTTTTTAAAATAGTCTTTGCATGATTCCCATGGAGGAATTCTGGCGATAGTTCGTATGGCTCTTTTTTGAACAGTAAAGGCCTTGGTGATATTATATTTATAACTTTTTCCCCAGCATTTGATGCTGTAGCGCAGTTTGGATTCAATCAGTGCAAAATACACTGACCTTAACTGATCAACTGTCAGCGCATCTCTTAAACTTCTCATGTGTGTTTACCTGAGAGATAATAACAGTACATAGTGCCAGTTACTCAATGACACCAGTCTTAAACTCAACCACCCATTATTCCTATACATTGGATCACAAGACAGTGCAAGTCATACAATCAGAGACAGGTGGACACAGAACAGTCCTAATAGTTACTCTTTGAACACTCATATTATAAAAGCTTAATGACCATAAAATATTGTGAACTGTCCTAGGCAAACGGTTATAGTTAGTTCTTGCTTATTTCCAATTTTCACACAGCAGAATATTACCTCAGTTGGTCTTTGCATAGAATAGAAACACGTTTAGCATAAGTACCTTTTCATAGAATAACATTCTCATATTATAGCAAAGAGATTTAAATATATGCCTTATTATATTTCAATCTCTTTGTATTATAGCATAGGTAGCAACCTACCGATACAATGCGTAAAATGCGTTGTGTAAATGCCGATGCATATTCAATAATTTGTGTTCAGGTTTAATATAATTCCACAAATACTCTGCATATTCTCCTTTTCACCAAAGGTTCGCTGATATCTAGTTTCCAATTTATGTATCAAAAAGATCAAAACAAAAACTAAAAACTCACCTTCCAATACCTACCTATTTTTTTATAATATCAAACCTGACTGGAGATGGGCGCGCAGTTAATCCCGATTCTGATTTTGATACAAGATAAACAACTTCATGTAGGTATTCCAATACTCCTTTATTACATCTTCTTACTTTTACTATTTAATCTAATTGAACAATATTTTTATGGGCAGTGAACCAAACCCGAAAAACTGACAACCATTGTGTTCCACAGATAGTAATATATTATAGATCTCAGAGCAGAGTTGCCAAAAATATGATACCAATTGAGATACTTTTACTATAATTACTTAATACAAATTAAAGATTTAAACAATATTGAATAAAACCTACTATTTTTATCTATCTAACTTTCTAAACGCTAACATGTATACCAAATATTTTCCACTGCGTGACCACAAAGATCTACATGATTGTTGTACAATTGTTTGATTTAATATCAGAAACATAATATGTTTACATCTAAGATGCCTAGATAACCAAGACATTATTAACATTTTAATTCTGTTTTACATTTTTGCTGTTCATCGTGACAGGGACATGAAAGGAGTGCCTTAAAAGTTGATTGACCCCATGTTGTGGATGGCTGCCCTTAGACATGCATCACACACAACACTGTGTTGATCAACCTGAGGGAGATATCCAGGGATGAATCAATGATTTTTATTGTGAGCAGTGATAAGTGATAACCTAGTGGTTAAAGAGCCAGCTTCTCATTCGTGAGGCTCGGGTTCATGGGAATCCTGGCATGTACCAACCACTTTTTCTTTCAAAAAGCTTACTTACGTATTTATCACTGCTCGACGGTGAAGGCAAACATCGTGAAGAAACCCGCAGGTCCCAGAATTAATTCTGAGGCATGTGTAACAGCACCCGGTGCATCGATGGGCTCACCACCTATCACGTTTAGGGGTCCAAAGAATATACTGGTTAAACGTGGGTATTTCCAGCATTAGAATGCCTCTGCCTACCCCCCGGGATAAAAAGCGTGAGATAATTTATTAATTTATTGGTTTCTGTTTAATCCTACTTGTGAAATAATGTCAGTAGAAATATAAATAGGGCAAACTAGGGAATCTCAGTACTTACCGCTTTTGTGGTAATATCCATTTTTGTATGGATATTATATGAGTATATTTAAATCTCTCTGGTACTGTAGTACCCAGAGAGATTTAAATATACTAGGGCATAGAGGGGGCATTGGGAATATTTTCATACAAAACTTTGGAGCATAAGCGTCAGTGCTGGTATCTAGATTTCAATAGCTGAAACAAGTATTCAAACAATTAGAAGTTGTTTCAGCTATCGACCGGTAGAGGTCTAGCTGATTAAAAGGGATGTTACTATTTCATACCAAGGTATCGATAATATCAGTTTATTGACAAAGTTTAGGTATATACAACAAAATCAATTTCAATTATACCTAATATCTACAAACTATACAAAAGTGGAAGGTCGCCATACATTACCCCCCACTAATTAGTTATCTTATGATCCTTCAAATAAAATCAGCTTTGTGAACTTTTGTCTTTTAGATTTTTTTTAAAGACTGGGATCGAGCTTTGAAATTTATCTAAGTTTGATATTGGCATAAGTCTTTATTATAGATCTTATTAAATGTAGTTTGTGATTAAGCATAGCAGGGCTGTCAAAAGAGTGGATTAATTATCCACTCTTTTGACAGCCCTGCTATGCTTGACTTGGTCTAATTGACCTTCAAAAACATTCGAATTTATGAATAGTTTCAGAACTTTGGTTTTAATCAAAGAGATTAAAATATAATAGGGCACAGAGGGGACAAAGCAAGGAAAATTTTAAGCCAAAAGTTATTCCAAGTGGAATAAGTCTAGTACAATTTCGACCGAATGACAGCTCGCGTTCATACTAACTGACATGACGCTTGAGCTTCAAACAGGCTTCAATGTTTTGTATGAAAATATTCCCAATGCCCCCTCTATATCCTATTATATTTTAATCTCTTTGGTTTTAATAAAATCAATATTGTGCTTTACAGATATACCTTTACCATCATTTTCATTAATTAGTTTTCGAATAAATATTTCTGTTGCTTTACATACGTCAAAAACACTTTTACTTGAAAAACATAACCCACCCATATCTTTTATTGAAATTAATTTATGAAAATCTAATTTTGTATTTGAAACTAAGCTTGATACGCAAATTTCACATTTAATTTTTCTGTTAAGTATTCGAGACACATATCCAGAAATATACCCAATAATTTGATAAGATCCTATAGATACAGACGTTTTATTTAATATTTATAACATTTTTGAACTAAAAAATATATGTTTCTTTATTGATATTAAATTATTTATTAAACTGTTTGTATTTTTAAAAAAACAGTATGCCTATATTTTCTACCTAATAAATAAATATCGATAACAAAAGTCGATAAACAGCACCACATCACTAATTAGTAGTAAAGTAGTGGTATAAGCTACTCAACAGCAGAGGGCGTTAATTTACAATATCAGCCGAATGTTCTAGAACGAATATAAGAAAATTATTAATTTTGTTCTTTTTTCTGAGTAAATATGAAAAATACAAACGAAAATAAACTAAAATCCATTCCAGGCGTTTTGCCGTTACGTGATTTGCAACCTAGCAAGGCGCATCTCGGCATATTTATTTATTTTGGCGAGATACGAACGCGAGTTGTCATTCGGACGACTTATCCACTGTGGAATAAGTTTTGACTTCAAATTTTTCGGGCTTTGTCCCCTCTATGCCCTAGTATATTTAAATCTCTTTGTACAGTACGCACTTCATTATTTTGCATTGACAAGGAGTTACGCCTCATTCGTCTAAGATCCAGATAGCAATTAGCACAATGCAGCGTCCAATCCATTTCTATTTTATGTACAGTCAAGAGCAAGTCAAGCTTGACACTACCAGTTTAAGCTGAGCTCTGATTTGTACTGCGCGCCATAGAATACAGGGCCGGGTCAAAGTCCAAAGTGTCAAGCTTAGCGTGCTCTTGACTGTACAAACCCAAATCAAAAGCAAAGTCGTCGTGTATATCCACCGTGCCCACCGTGTATATCAGTTGCAAATCCGTTGTAAAGAAAAAACAAAAAACAAAAGTAGGTGGGTTCAATCAAAGTCCGTGTTTGCAAATAGGTAGGTACGTAGCGTGTAAGAAGAAAACACCGAAATCCTAATAATGATAGCCAAAGTCGCAGAAAATAATAGATCGTAAAAAAATCCTTAAAAATACAAGACGAAAACAAATGGAGTCAACGAGTGAGCGACATTTCATGTTTAGATTTTTTCGTAAATGTCAGTTGTTTGTTATCAACTGATCATAAAGATATTAAAACTATTTTGTAGTTCATAAAATAATTAGATTTTATTCAATATTCCAATGCTACTTTTTATATTTAGAGCTTGTATGAACCGATTGATGAATGTGGATGAGGCACATGAGGTATGCCAGGATCGTAGCAGGTGGCGGGCTGTTGTCTCTGCCTACCCCTTCGGGAAAAAGGCGTGAGCATATGTATGTATGTACTTTTTATATAACCTTTTCCGCCCCCGAAAATAGTTATGTCAGGAACAGGAAATTAAACAAGTAATAAAATAAACGTTATATTTTCACCCTAGTTAAACATATTCAAAAATACTTTTATTACTCATATTTTATTATGAATGAATTTTAGGGCTAGTAATGTTTTCTGTTTATTCCAGGCATTTCATGGGCATTGGCCTTTAACAATGTTTTCTTGTAGTTTCCGAACTGCATTAATTTGGTCTTCTTTAAATTCACTTGAAGATTAATGAGGCGTTTTCGTCGGCAGCTGTCACTTGAGTATTCAAAGGTGTCAATACTGTCAATAGATGGTGCTGAACTAAACTTTATATTAGCTGTCATAAACTATACAGTAGCAGCCATGCCACACATTAAAAAACGAGAAGTTGACATGTTCATAGTAAATCATTTTTAGGGACATTGAGAATTTTCTATTGCTACAAAGGTTAAACACAATCTATCTATAGACTCGATTCTGCAGACCAGCTAAAATTCCTAATTTTAAGTTAGCCTATCCTTATTCATAGAATACGGAAGAAAAAAGACAGAAATAAACCATAGATTGAAGAGTTAATGTCAAACATCTAAAAACCTACTAATTTTAACTATGAACGTGCTTATCTGTCACTTTTATCCATGACCTTGTTGCATCGTCGCTAAAATTGCTAAACACGCCATACATGAGAAGACTAATTTTAATTTATCAGGACTAAATTATCTCTCGTCTCTTTTCTTTTATAGGAGAAAGAAAATGACAGGACTAAACTAAAATAAGTTGAGTCGAGAACTTATTCTGTTTTTTAGTATTTGTTGTTCTAGCGGCAACAGAAATACATAATCTGTGAAAATGTCAACTGTCTAGCTATCGCGGTTCTTGAGATACAGACTGGTGACGGACAGACAGCGAAGTCTTAGTAATAGGGTCCCAATTTTACCCTTTGGGCATGGAACCCTAAAAAAATGTGTTTCACAAGTGACAGCTGACTATCTGACATCCGTATTTGTGGTTAGTGAGTAGCAAAGAGATTAAAATATAATAATATTTAAATCTCTTTGATCCCATCGCCTTACCGTCATCCTTCCGTCATCGATGAATGTCAAAGTAACTTTTAGGTTAGCATAAAACCTAAACCATGGCTAATCCCTGCTTAAACTAGGTGACACCAAGGCGTAACTTTTACTCCGGGAGTAGGCATGGATTAGGTTACTCCTTGCTTACTCTGTGTTTATTAATACTGAAATTGGTTAGTAATGAGTTAATACTTGGAGTAAAGTTAATCTTTCTCTAGTCGGAATTTATTAATAAGACCGTAGATGTTTAACGCAAAGTCGGTTGGAATCTGAAACCACTTTAAACCTAGTGTAAGGCAAGAGAAAACACAGAAACAACACGTCTCTCGGCATTAATAGCCCTGACCCTTGCATTCTTTTGAACAAAAAAAAGACGTCATTTGACAGGTTATTGGTATGTGGACATCGCCATCTATCTTTAGTGAATGAACTAGTTTTGAATTTTTGGACAACAGATAATTTTGTCAGAATGACAAATGTAATTTTTAAATAAAGTAAGTATAATATGAATAATAAAAAAAATATATTGCATGCTGGTTTAAATTGGCTGGGTAGAGGAGACTTATTTAAATTATAAAACCTAGATTGAATACCCTATTTTATTTATTCCTATGCAAATAAAGATTTCATTTTATTACTCGCGTCGAGCCACGACAGCTGCTGAGTGGTCGCTTTTTTGGCGCCTTTTAGATTTGTTATTTTGTAATAGTTTACATTTCAATGACACTAAAGAAATATTTTGTGTCCTCTTGCCCGCATAACTTGAGCCTCTCATACTCAGTGACGTCGATTGAAGTTTTTTAATCTATCGTTATCTCCAAAAAAACTGCATTGCCTTAAGGTGCGCATAAACGGGCAACTAAAATTGCTCTATTCCAGTCAATACTCGTCAACTATGACGTCACGACTACATCAAGCAATTTGCGGCAAAGAAAGAAAAGGAATAGGCGTAGGTATCTGGGTGCGATCGTTTTTGGCAAAGTAGCCGCAACTTTCATTTTGTAAAGAATTAGATTATATATTATTCAAAAACTTTACTAGAATGTCACGAACAGACTTTGAATTACTTTTGAATAAAGTTAAGTAATTAATTACGAAACAGACGACCAACAGGTGACCAGGTGACCCGTCTGCTCGTTTGCCCCCTTTTTCTTATAAAAAAAAAAACAAAACATGAGAGAACCAATTTCTGCATCAACAAGGAGGGACAGCTGGTAGGGACTAGTGGAATAGCCCAACAAAACTTGCTTTAACCCTTCGATTTCTGGCAACTGTAGATTCATACAAAAGTTTAATGTATCTGTTCAGAATTTCTGATAGTTGTATTGCACTATTTGTACCTTTTTTTTTTCTTTTTTTTTTTTTTCTTTGGCATGCGGGGAAATGCCTAACGCATACTAAGCGGTTGCGGGGACAACTGCAAAGTTATGTCAGAGTCGCACTGACTAAAACCCCCCATGCTGTTCCACCCCTTGCCCTAGGCCAAGCCACACTGTATGCAGAGCTATTGCAGAAGTTCTTCGAGAATATAATAAAGGTAAGTTATTTTAATTTAAAAGTGAGGGTAATTAATTTAAAAATAATTGTATTAATCAAACTTTTTATTTATTTAAATTCACAATTAAGTAGGTTTTTAATTCAAATAAATAAATCAGTAGTAATGTACTCTACGGCAGCAGTATTTTCGTCTGAACTACGAACTGTTCTAACCATCAATACACTATCTTTTATTATTGCTTGTTGAATTGCTTCTGTATATTCGATCTCTGCAGCTGGAGTATTGGGGTGGTGGATTATTGAAGAAGATAGGAGAATACTGACATTGAGATTGAGTGTTTAGTGCGTTTGTCGCGTTTGAGTCAGAAGAATTGCTAGCCTCGTAAACCGACGTAGGACTAGGAGTGGGTATAGCATGGTAAGAAAGAGGAGAAGGAGCAGGAGAGTATACACGTTGGCGGTAAGAGGAAGAAACGCTAGGTGAAGAAAAATACTGCTTTCCCGAAACACTGCTTCTGCTTCTTGCATCATAATATCCCATATCGGCTTCATATAAGATTGAAGAAATTTTATATTCGACTTGATGGCGTACATACTGACTATAATATGTTAACAGTTTTTGGTTTACATGCTCTCCATAAGTTATGATTTAGTTGAAATATTCTGTTTTACTGCTTCCATAACTTCACAAGCGTCACGATAACTATTATCTGGAATTTTCCACACTGCTTAGGTTCTATGGACGGCAAGCAAATCCGTATCATGTGTCCTAATAAGAGTGGCAGTCACTTCTTCAATTATAAAAAAAATCATATCATTGTTTTGTTTCCTGTAGTGGATGCTCATTATAAATTTTTGTACGTAAATGTTGGATGCCAAGGCAGAATATCTGGCGGAGGAGTTTTTGCCAACACAACGTTTGGGAAAGCTATCATAAATAAAACATTGCCCATTCTACCAGCGGAACCCTTACCACACCGAGAACGGAACACTCCGTATGTTTTGGTGGCGGATGTTGCAATGCATTCCCATTTTCCGAAAATATAATAAAACCATACTCGTGCGATTTAAACCGAGGATCTCCCATAAGAGTTCGTAATTATAGAATATCTAGAGCACGGAGAGTTCAGTATTTAGAATTTTCCACACAAGTTTTGAACTAGAAGTTAAAACAGTTAAATGTGCCACTTTGACTACTTGTTATTTACATAATTTTTTAGGACCAATCAAGCGAGCGCGACGATTATATACACCACCTGCTACGTTTGATATGGAGGATACCGATTTTAACATAATACCTGGATAATGGAGACAAAACTATGATCCTGACGATTTAATTAATTTAGAAAATCGGCCAAGAAATGCATCTGTAATAGCTAAATTGAACAGAGATGAAATTATGCGTTATTTTATGTCTCAACGTGGAAGTGTCCCATTTAAATCTGCTTATTTGTAACAAGGATATGTCGGGTGTGACATCTAACCTAAAACTCCAAGGAAGTTGCGGACGGAAGCTAGTAACTTATAACTTGCATTGTTTGATGATATGAGGGGTGTAGTTTCAAAACCCACTAAAGCATTTTTTGGAAATTTTGTACAAAACGTTTTTTTTAATCTATTGTAGTTAGTTTAATGAAAAAGTTAATATTTCGTGATAAATTGGTTGCCACGGCATTTCAACCCTTAAAAATGTGAAAACCATTAATATATTTACAAGCATTTTCAAGAAAATCTAAAATTAAAATGTATTATAGAGGAATTTGCAACCAACCTGTCATTTTAGTGGGTTTTGAAAATAAACTGTCATTTTGAAGGGGGTTTTGAAACTAACCTTATAATGCTCGATGGATGACATTATGCTATAAAGCATAGAGACCAATCTCAGTAAACTGTATCCAGCTATATATTAAAATTAACTAATGAAAAACAAAGTAAGTAAGTATCAACTCTTTATTGTACACCAATAAAAATATGCAACAAGTGACACAATGATAAAAAAATTACATTGGGCGGTCTTATCGATTTAAGCGATTTCTTGCAGATAACCTCAGGAACAAAGAGCGGAAACAAATTGTTTCCGCTCTTCTTTTCTTTTCTATGTCTATAGGTATAGTAGTTTAGTTGATAACCGCTATCAAAATTCATCAGTCTTCAGCACATATTACAAGCAGGTACTCATTACTTATTGTTGCATAAAACTTTCTAACGAACTTTTGAAGTAAGTTTTAGGTAAGATTTTACTCACCGTTTTCTGGGCTCCTTTTCGCGTTTCCAAGATTCTGGATGGCGTGGCAGTTTCCGAGCATCTTTGGGATCACATTTTTTTACAAACTGCGCTAGATCTTCCATCCTTTTTAATGAATTTTGTTTAAAAACCGCGAGCAAGTCTCATCTACACAGCCAAAATCCCCATACTATTTTAAAGTCACGTGTTTGCAATGCGACGCTCTCATTGGTCGATTTCATTTTAGAGGATTTTGATTGTGATATTAGATATTTTAGCGGCCTTTGCAACTAAACTTACTATTTAAACTGTATTTACTGTGCATTTTAGAAGGGTATGAAAATTTACATATGATCTATTGCAAAGTAAATTTAAAAACCTTTCTCTTAGTACAAAAATGTAAAAATGTATTCGAAATCGTTATAGAGGGTTTTGAAATTACACCCCTCATATGATGAATAATTATAATTATCTGATTTTGCATAGGTAGGTAGGTACGCTCTTTATTAAACGGATTACTTACTTCTGATTGTGTTTCCGTTTCTAGACCAGAATCAGCTTCATCTGTGCCTTTTAAAAAAGCAAACTTTTAAAAACAAACCAATTGCTTTCTTGAAAAGCACCACTGCCACTTTTTTGCTTCTTCTCCAATTTCTTTATTTCATTGTTGAAATATGTGCGTAAATTTTTATTTTTTTTACTGCATCGTCATGAGATATTTCAAACTGCAGCCGAATAGCAGTCCATTCATCTTTTTTTAGCAAACGATCCTTAAAATCAGGACTTCTGTTATCCCACAAACAAGGATGCAAGCGAACTGCATCAATAAAGTTAATAATCATTTCATTATTCCACGACAAAGACGACGCCATTGCTGCTTCGTATCTGCGACATTAAGCGATATGAAATATCTGGAGCAATTAGAAGCAATATCGCCGAAATAATTGCCGCAATTTATTGAAATTGCTCCATATTGCTCCACTAATTGCTCCAGATCAGTCCATTCGTGTCGCCGAGCAATTTTTCCACTTGTGTAAGCGCACCTTTAGCCATGGATGTAGTATTATGTATACCTACATAACTTCGTGGTCTTAGCATTGTACATGAAGCTATTCTACGACCATGGCATAGTCAGTGAAATCTAATCTGTCATTGTTTGTCTATTTGTATAAACAATCTTTATAGATTAGCGATAGGCACAATGTTGTTTGCACTAAAACACGTGAGAATGAAATGGGCTATTTGAGAAGTAGACCTCTGGCGCCTGAGTGAACAGGCTGAGTAATAGAGCAAAGTTAAAGTTTGTCGCGCGCGTGACTATAAAGTTGGAGAAGGATAGCAGTATATTTCATGCAAGCGAACGAGTAAGCCAACTGTCTATCTTGCCGCAACAAAGAACTTGTCGCGCCCTGTATGCTAAACCTGCAGGTTTGCAACTCAATTTCTTCCCCTCTCACCTCGCAAACCTTGGTTAGCTTTCGTTGACTCGTTGTGTTCTGTGCGGTTTTATCTTTTTTTATCATTAACGACATTTGCTTTTTTACACCGGACTCTGATTTATTTCTTACTTAGGTATTGGAATTTGTCGATTGGTATTTTATACATTTTATTTTCCTTCAACGAAAAAACACCAATTACTTTAGAAACGTTCTAAAGAAAAATAATATCTCATGGGAACATGGCCCACCCCACTAGGGCTCGGGGAACCTATTGATCACGACTTCACCATCCAGCCACTAGGCCACCGATGGTTTTAAATATGTGTCCATATATTTTTTGACATTTGAACCTCATTTGTTTGTTACTTATTACAATTCTTAAGAAATACCTACCTATTTATAACAATTCGTAATAAGCAAAAAAGGATTTCATCAGCAAAAAATCTAACTTTTGTCTAAGCGTTATCAAAATAAAAGATGGTTTTGAATTAGAATACGTATAATTTGACTCAATACTGTTAACTTATTACAAAATTGCGCTCGTTGTCGCTGTTTTCCTTTTACAACGGAGTAGGACGGCCACCTGTCCATGCCGCTCGGCGATCTCCGTATCCGGCGAGACAACATGAGTTTGGATTTCAACTTATGTACAAAACGGGATGGGACCCTTTGTCACATTTATAATTTTGGTGGTCTTTACAGTCTTAACGTACCATTTACTGGCAAGCATACGGGACTTGAGCCAAATCTTCTGTCCGAACTCACAATTACTTCGGCCCACACTGCGTCTGGTACTAATTCTTGGAGCTATGTAGTACCACATGAGTAAAGAAACGGAACAGAGACAAAGCTTCATACAACCGCGCTGTCGTAGGTACACTACTAAAAGCAAGCTGTGCATGTGTGCGTTTCTACTGCCGCTGCGTCACGTACGGGCCGCAACTGGATAAAACCGGCTCGGTCAGTTGGAAAGCCGAGGGCTGCGCAAGGGTTGCTTACCTATTTGTTTACGTTCCTGCTTAATAAGATATAGCTTATATAATAATATTATGATCTCGACATAAACATTGGAAATATTGGAAATGACATTCTAAAACGAGTGCAAGACTGTACATTTAATATGCCTTGTGAATGTTTCCCAATTGATTACTTGAAAAAACTTTATATCCGATTTAGAAATTTTAGAATTTATCATTCAATCAAAAGATTTAATAAATTTTTAAAAATCAAGTCATAAAAAAAAATTTGGAGTACTTAAGTCATTTGTAAATAGTCGTATGTACATCGTTTGTAAATAATCTCAAGATAATAAAAAAGTAAGTCATTTGTAAATAGTCTCAAATACATCATTTTTAAATAATCTCAAGATAATAAAAATTTATTTTATTTTATTTTATTCTCCTTTGCCAACCCTACCAAAATAGGTAAGAATTTCGCTCGCTCCTTAGAAGCTTTGTCTCTGTTCCGTTTCTTTACTCATGTGGTAGTACTAGATAGAATAAAGGGCTCTACAGATTTGTTAAAAAACGTATTTCCATTGCCGCGAAAAGGCATAAATTTACGATAACTGTGCTGTGCAGGTTTCATCATAATAATAAATAAATAGATTGTGAGACTTCATTGAACCGAAAATAAGTAGTTATTGACCACTAATATACAATGGACCCACACTGTAAAAGAAATGTATCATTTATATACTTAGTTACGCAGAAAACATAGTGTTTGATATAATATTTTCTTTTCGTTTTTCCTATTGTCAACTATTATAGCGATGGCGCAGACATGATGCCACCACACAGACATGAAAATTAAGAGCCACACACCTACCTAGCTCTAGTAGCTATTCTCAAAGTGAGCGCTGGCCATTTATTGTATAGAAACCTACGTCATCATCATCAGATAGCTATATTTTTGTTGTGGTGCAAATTGACAACACTTCAATATTTACAGGAGGAATTGTTTTCGTTTCGAGCTGTTTGTACCTAATACTTTAGTGTTTTTTAGAGGCGGAGAACTTTAAATTGAAATAAAACACAAAACATGTTTTTAATATCCATGAAACTGGTGTTATTTGAAAGATACTTTTATGGCATTATTGTTAAATATGACTTCTGTATTTTTTGTTTTCTTTCAATAATTATAAATAACTAGCAGCGCCCCGCGGTTTCACCCGCGTAGTTCCCGTTCCCGAGGGAATATCGGAATCAAAAGTATCCTATGTCCGTCTCCTGGTTCTAAGCTACCTCCCCACCAACTTTCAGCCAAATCGGTTCAGACATTAACGCGTGATGCCGTGACCAAGGGAAAAAGGGATTCATTTTTATATATATACTAGCAGCGCCCCGCGGTTTCACCCGCGTAGTTCCCGTTCCCGTGGGAATACGGGGATGAAATATAGCCTATGTGTTATTCTGATGTATAAGCTACATAACTGTAAAGTTTCATCAAAATCCGTTCGGTAGTTTTTGCGTGAAAGAGGAACAAACATCCAGACATCCAGACATCCAGACATCCAGACATCCATACAAACTTTCGCGTTTATAATATTAGTAGGATAGAAGATTTACTGAAATATCAAAGGCGGCCGAAAGGAATTAATTTACTGAAAGAAACTTTTGACAAACGATTAATTTCACGATTTGGACCTAATAACTGGCCATCTTGGTTGAGCGATTAGATGCCATTCGATTTTTTTTTGGAGTTATATTTTTAGGGTTCCGTGCCTCAAAAGAAAAAAACGGAACCCTTATAGGATCACTTTGTTGTCCGTCTGTCCGTCCGTCTGTCAAGACCCTTTTTCTCAGGAACGCGTGGAGGTATGAAGCTGAAATTTATATCAATTACTCAGGTCTACTGTCCCTTGAAGCTGTGAAAAAATCAAACTTTTAAGCCAACGCAATCAAAAGATACAGCCGTTTATGCCGCAAATTTTCGACACTTGCAAGGGAATCAAAACCTACAGGGTGCTTCCCGTGAACTCAGAATCTTGAAATTTGGTACGAAGCAACGTCTTATAGCATAGATAAAGGAAAAATTACGAAAACCATAAATTTGCAAGGTTGTACGGAACCCTCGGTGCGCGAGTCCGACTCGCACTTGGCCGGTTTTTTTCTGTTAAGTTTCATGTCTACGCCGATAAACCTGAAACAATGAGGATCCGTAACGTTTTTAGTTGAGAATGCAGATTTATAGAGCTAAGAAATCCTTAACATACAGTACAAAAATTTTTTTTCTACGACAAAAATTGACAAAGTTATGACCGAATTCCTAGCGAGGTTCACCGAGTCGCCGGCCGCGCGGTAGCTGTGACGTCATTGATTGTGACGGAAGCCGCGAGTCAGCCGTTGGCAGGGCTAAGGCGCGAAGTGTTTTGTTCCTGTAAGTGTGTCTTTTAAAAGAAATTAAGTGTCTGATTTACATATAATTCACGTTTTTAACTATGTACAAATATTTTATAGAATCGAAATGTACAAACACTTCTCTAAAAACGCCAGAAATCTATTTTTAACGTGCCGAAAGATCCAAAACTTCGTAAAAAATTGTATTCCATTGTAAAAAGATATGTTGAAACTCCACTCTCACATTGCTCTGAAGATCATTTCGATGTACGTACCTACCTAACTATAACTATTATTTATTTGATATTCATGGAAATAAGGTGGTAGTAATAACGTGTTAGTGTACCTTCTCTTCTTTTAATCCTGCTGTATTTTTAGAAACATACCTACTTACTTTTCCTGAGTATTCATTTTATTTTATTTTGTTTTGTTTTATTTTGGTAACAGACAGTCATGTATCTTAAATAATACGAACATAATTTCTCTTAAAGACTTAGAGTACCAACAAATTAAAAGTAAATACATAATTAACATGTGATTCGGAAACGGTAAATTTCACAAAGCAATTTGCTACGGTTTTCTAAGAAGATATCTGAAGTTTACTGAACTGGTGATCAATTACAAGTTTCCTATATGTCTTTTTATTATTTGAAAACAAATCTATGTGTGACAAATCCTTGTTATAATCGGAGAGGGTGCGTCTAATGTAAGAGTGTAAGGCATAGTTGGTTAAGGCTGGGGGTATCGAAAATAACTGGTTCGTTCGGCGTACAGTCCGTGGAATTTTGATATAGAAAGCTCAGGGGTATCCAAGAGGTTATTCAACAATTTATATAGGAACATATGGTCAAATTGGAGACGTCTAAGATATAAGGGTAACATTTTGTGAGAAACAATCGAGGTCTCATAGTTAAACGAACTACCTGAGAGGATAATTTAGTTTCATTAAGAGTATAAGAAAATAAGATTTGGTTATGCTTGCGAAAAAAAAGTTACACCCTAACTGATTACAAAGCATCTATCGATATTAAAAAAAAAATGATTTTGTGACAGTATGTAGCTATGTTATTAATATCCTGCTGAAGTGCAAGGCAGTCATTTTCAGAATTTATTATTTTATAAAATTTTGCATCATCTGCATATAAGAGGCAGTTTTCATGAAAAATTGCATTATCAATGTCATTGGCCCAAGATGGGACCCCTGAGGAACGCCTAAGGGCACACTCAGAAAGTTAGAAATTTAACCCTTCAGCGATACAGCCTGTGATCTATTACTGATATAAGAGAAGTAATTAAATGGTCCGCAATTTTAAAATTTGGTTAGCCACAAAAAATCTGCATTTAAATCATTTGGTCGGCATACAAAGATTTTGTTCGCAAATAAAAAAATCAGGCAGCAATCCTTGTTCGGCAAATAATTTTAATAATAGTCAAAAATTAAATCAGAAATAGGCAGCTTACAATAACATGGGTTTGCATAATAAACATTCAGTCCGCAAAATAGTTACTTGGTCCGCAAAATAACTACTTGGTCAGCAAGACTTCATGATTGAACAGCAGAGAAAACATGTCGTGAATAATTATACTATAGCTACTCCCACTCCCACTCTTACTCCCACTCCCACCCCCTCTTACGCCCCCTACCCCTTCTACCCTCTCCTACCGCCTACTACCCCCTCCTACCGCCTCCTATACACTCTTACCGCCTCCTACAACATCATACCACCTCCTACACCCTCCTACCGCCTCCTACACCCTCCTACCGCCTCCTACACCCTCCTACTACCCCCTCCTGCTACCTCCTACCCCCTCCTGCTGCCTCCTACCCCCACCTACTAACTCCTACACCCGCCTAACCCCGAGTTAGTAGGAGTTAGTGGGAGGAAGTAGGAGGTAGTAGGAGTTAGTAGGAGGTAGTAGGAGTTAGTAGAAGGTAGTAGGAGTTAGTAGGAGTTAGTAGGAGTTAGTAGGAGGAGAGTTAGTGGGAGGAAGTAGGAGGTAGTAGGACGTACTAGGAGGTACTAGGAGTTAGTAGGAGGTAGTAGGAGTTAGTAGGAGGTAGTAGGAGTTAGTAGGAGTTAGAAGAAGTTAGTAGGAGTTAGTAGGAGTTAGTAGGGTTTAGTAGGAGTTAGTAGGAGGAGAGTTAGTGGGAGGAAGTAGGAGGTAGTAGGACGTACTAGGAGGTACTAGGAGTTAGTAGGAGGTAGTAGGAGTTAGTAGGAGTTAGAAGGAGTTAGTAGGCGTTAGTAGGAGTTAGTAGGAGTTAGTGGGAGTTAGTAGGGTTTAGTAGGAGTTAGTAGGGTTTAGTAGGAGTTAGTAGAGTTTAGTAGGAGTTAGAAGGAGTTAGTAGGAGGTAGTAGGAGGTAGTAGGAGGTAGTAGGCGGTAGTAGGCGGTAGTAGGCGGTAGAAGAAGTTAGTAGGAGTTAGTAGGAGGTAGCAGGAGTTAGCAGGAGTTAGTATGAGTTAGTAGGAGTTAGTACTAGTTAGTAGGAGTTAGTACTAGTTAGTAGGAGGTATTAGGAGTTAGTAGGAGGTAGTAGGAGTTAGTAGGAGTTAGTAGGAGGTAGTAGGAGTTAGTAGGAGGTAGTAGTAAGTAGTAGGCGGTAGTAGGCGGTAGTAGGCGGTAGTAGGAGTTAGTAGGAGTTAGAAGGAGGTAGTAGGAGGGGGTAGGTACTCCTACTAAATCCTACTTACTCCTACTAACTCCTACTAACTCCTACTACCTCTTACTAACTCATACTAACTCCTGCTAACTCCTGCTAACTCCTACTAACTCCTACTAACTCCTACTACCTCCACCTATCTCCAACTAACTCCTACTTACTCCTACTAACTCCTACTACCTCCTACTAACTCCTACTAACACCTACTACCTCTTACTAACTCCTACTACCTTCTAGTAACTCCTACTAACTCCTACTAACTTCTACTAACTCCTACTAACTCCTACTAACTCCTACTAACTCCTTCTACCTCCTACTACCTCCTACTAACTCTTACTATCTCCTACTATCTCCTACTAACTCCTACTATCTCCTACTAACTCCTACTGACGCCTACTAACTCCTACTAACTCCTACTAACTCCTACTAACAACTACTATCTCCTACTAACTCCTACTAACTCCTACTAACTCCTACTACCTCCTACTAAGTCCTAGTACCTCCTACTACCTCCTACTTCCTCCTACTTCCTCCCACTAACTCTCCTCCTACTAACTCATACTAACTCCTACTACCTCATACTACCTCCTACTCCCTCCTACGCCCCACTCCCACTCCCAACTCCCACGCCAACTCCTACTCCCACTACCACTACCACCAACACCACTACCACAGCCACTGCCACTACCACCATCACCATCACCATCACCACAACCACCACCACCACCACTGTCACTGCCACTACCACTAAAACCACCACCACCACTACTTGTAAGCGTAATAATAATCATAATCATAAAAGTTGCATAATCCAAAGTCATTCCTAATCTACGTAAGGAATGCGCCCATTTTGCGCATGACAAGTTTGCTGAGATTGTTTTTGCTACTTTTATAAGAAGCTCAAAAAATATTTTTTGGCTTCCCCTCTGAGTGCTTACCAAAATTTTATTAAACAGTAGCAGCTCATTGCAGCTCAAAAATAATTACAGCCATCCAGAATGACATAAATTGCTGATAGGTTTTGTAATGTTTGCTGGCCATGAGTTGCTGACCAATTAGCTATTTCTGCTTACAGATTATATTTTTCTGCTCACAAAAATACGAATACTTTGCTAACCATTTAAATAACACCCCTGATATAATACTTTATCCAGCGAAATAGATCGCCGTGCACTCCGGCCCTCCAAAGCTTGTCAAGAAGCATAATATCATGATTTATTGTGGACAAACCTACGTAGGTACCTAGCTATTTGTCGTTCCCATTTCTGTGTAATATTCCAAGGTTAAAACAATGACACAGGGACGTACTCGGGTAAAAATCAAGAGTGAATAATATTTTTAGCTTAAATTCGTATTCTGCGAAAGGGCTGTTGCCAACGAAATTTACGTGTGTATTAGACCGGGAGATAGTGACACAAATTATTTGGTCATTTATAACAGTATGGCGTTTCTTCAGGGGTAATAGTACGCAATGACAAAAAAAAAAATGGTCATAGCGCTGGTACCGGCAGCCCAATCGCGTGGGCGTTAGTCGAACTCGTCGGATAAATTACGAGTGTCAAACGATTTGTACCACAAAAATTTTTGTATTTTCCGATAGTCCATAAAAACAAGTAGGCGGTAGTGTCATGTCATACTTCTCCGGTGTGACTTACAGCCCGCCATACCGACGCGAATGCGTTAATTAAAAATAAAAAAATTCAACCATCTGTATGTACCAGGCTAATTTTTGCACAGTTAATCATCGTCGTGCAGCCATTTACGAAAATCACTATGCCATACTTTTTGGACGGTTCTAAATGTGTCTGTGTCGAATAAATAAGTTTTTCAAGTATGACAGCACTTTTTCCCCCTACTAGAAGTATGGCAAATATAATAACGGTCATATTTTATCAAATAATTTCCAAAAATCCAAATGCAATATTGTTACAAATCGTTTGGCGAAAAAAAAAATTGCTGATTCTCGGCTGTATGGCGACCATTTGGAACCGTCCGAAAAGTATGGCATAGTGATTTTGGCTACACGACGATGATTAACTGTGCAAAAATTAGCCTGGTAGAAACGGTTGAATTGTTTTATTTTTAACTAACGCATTGGCGTCGGTATGGCGGGTTGTAAGTCACACCGGATAAGTATGGCATGACATTACCGCCTACTTGTTTTTTATGGACTATCGGAAAATACTAAAAATGTTTGTGGTACAAATCGTTTGACACTCGTAATTTATCCGACGAGTTCGACTAACGCCCACGCGATTGGGCTGCCGGTACCAGCGCTATGACCAAAAATGTTAAATAAATGTTAAATGATATGAAAAAATGAAAAAATGTTTAATAATTTCTCCCATAAGGTATTAAAAAGTAACAATAAAAGTTAGGCTAAGATAGTAGCGAGTGGGAGACAGGAGCCCAAACTAGGATAACCTGTGCTATGGCACTCCTGGCTCCACCCCTTAGATAGTACCGATACAAAACAATTTAGAGAAATTAGGGGAAATAATCCATTTTACTTTAATACAGTGAGCAATAATTGACAAATATATAAAATGCAATCTGGTAAGAGATTGTTTGATGCATGTAAAGAGTGTCTGGTGTATGTCTGTGTGTGAGTGTTGAATGTGGGGGAGTGTGGGTGATTGAATGTGGGGGTGTGTAGATGTTGTATAAGGGTGTGTATGTATTTGTGTGGGGGGGAGGAGAACAGAAGGAAATGATATAGGGGGAAAGCATGGGGTAGGTATAGATAAATTACGAAGTAGGCAATAAAAGGTCTTCAGTTTGCGTACTAAGACCCCTGAAGAACCGCCATACTGTTACAAATGACCAAATACTTTGTGTCACTATCTCCCGGTCTATTATGTATGTGCGGTGTCTACCAGAGCTGCTAGAAAAGTTCTAAATGCATATTATGTGGATAGCTAAATCGAAGCGAAGTGAATTTATAGGGTTCCGTACCCAATGGGTAAAAAAAAAACGGGACCCTATTATTAAGACTCCACTGTCCGTCCGTCTGTCACTAGGCTGTATCTCATGAACCCTGACAGTTAAATTTTTACAGATGTATTTCTGTGGCCGCTATAATAACAAATGCCAAAAGATAGAATAAAATTAATACTTATGGGGGCTCCCATACAACAAATATTGTTTTGCTTATGTTTGCTCGATATTGATATTGATTGCAGTAAATATTGCCTGAAATAAAGATTTATTATTATTATTGATAACGGCAACAGGTAGACACTTAAATATTCACAGAATATTTAGTTATAATATATACACTTTAAATAAATAATTGATTCAAAAGAAAACAAATATTTAAGGGGGTACTCCTATAAAACAAACGTGATGTTTTTTACCGTTTTTATAGATAAATGTGTAACACTCGTAATCTTGAAAGGCATCCCCACTTACTTAGGTAATGCATATTTATTAATAGCAACACTGATTTGTATTGAAGTGGGGCTGAGCGAATGTTAGAGGGGGAAATTTATAAAAGGCCGATACCCGTCTCAGAGCGGGTCATATCGTGCACAAGCTTCAAGTGAGTGAAACCTCTGCCCAAATCATTGTGAATATAATAAAGTGAATAAAAGTGAAATCATATATAGAAGGTGATTTTATTTCTTTGATCTACAACTTCAGAAGCGGGATTCGAACCCACGCCCACAAACAGTTAAGGTACATTTTTTGTTTTTTGTATTATTATTATTTTCTTTCTTGCTTTTGATATAATATTTTAATGATGATGATAAATTAATGAATTTTTTTTTACATAAGTCGTATAAAATAAATTCGTTTTCCTGTATACATAATGTGAAAGTTAAATGATCTTGCTACTGGCCCCCCACGACTCAGGCTCGGCCTAGTGTGGGGACCGCTGTATTATTCTAAACTACGCAACGGAATTTAATGTTTGGTTTTTACTAATATTTAGACCCGAAGCAAAGCGAGGGTGGGGCCGTTAGATAACACACGGTCGTAAATCTTATTTGATCGGAAGATTACTGAAACATAAAATGATAGGTAGTGTGTTTGTTTTGATATGGCAATTATGGAAAATTACATTTTTTTTAAATTATTGAGTACTTATCTAGATTTCAGTCTCAAAAATTATTCTTTTACATAAAGGAATGGGAATTGTATTAAGGTCTTTTTTTTTATTTTTGTTCAGTCTAAATGTGGTACTTATCATTAGTTATTGGATGAATTAAACTTCGCTCGAGAACTGGACAGCTTTGATTTATAGTAGGTACGCATTAATTTGATATAATATAAACACCAACCGGCATTGTTCCTGAACAAATTTCTAATACAGAATTGTAAGTTTCAGACTATGAATATGGATGTCGAAGAAGATCTACCAGACTTGACTTCTCGCCGAAGCCCAATTTTACAAACGGCCGTTCGTGACCGGGGGCGTTGCTTAAGCCGCCGGAGCGGAGCTAGCGGAAGGGATCGCCACCGGAGCCGTTCACCTGATAGAACTCTACGAACTCCGAGACTTAGCCGCAACCGCAGTCGCAGCCGCACACGCAGCCGCAGTGTCAGAGCCAGCCTAGCGGAACGAGAAGAGGAGCTGGAGCTAGAAAGACAGCGTCTAAGAGTGCTGGAAAGCCAATTTAAGAGGGAGCGCGAGCGCCGGAAACGTAATCAGCGTGAGCGACGTCGGAGCTCGGAGCTACGAGATCGTGGACGGAGCCCTGGAAGGGACTATCATGAAGCCGGGAGGCCCAGGTATGAGTCAACATCCGTATTTTTTGAGGAATTTTTGAAATTATTTAAGAATCAGTCTAGTGAGCGTGATAGTTTCCCCGCCTTAAACAACGTGATTCCGGAATTCGATCCATTGTGCAGGGAACAAACCATAACCGTTTGGCTTAATAAAGTTGATGAATGCACCGAAATATATAAGTGGAACGATAGACAAACCATTCATTATGCTTTACCTAAGCTCGCGGGTCATGCTAAGCTATGGTACCAGGGGTTACCGTCACTCAAACGTACGTGGTCTGAGTGGAAGTCATTACTAGCGGAATCGTTCCCAGCAACCGAAAATTATGCAGAGCTTTTAACTGAGATGTTAAATAAAAGAGCACGTTTTGGCGACTCGCTTGAGCTATACTATTTTTCAAAAATAAATCTCTTAAACCGCTGCAAAATTTTCGGCAAGGAAGCGATCGATTGCATAATTCACGGATTGGACGATAGGGGCGTAAGGTTAGGTGCTCAAGCAGCCAAGTTCGAAAAATCAGAACAAGTTCTGCAATTTTTCAAAACAGTTAAGTGTCAAACAAAGGATCACAATATAGAAATAAGAAAGGATAAACGTCCTTTAAATAACCCCATAGTTAATCGTCCCAATAACAAAGTCGGTGAAACAACCGTTCCCTTAAGGTCACGACGCAATTTCGAAGAGATTACTTGTTTCAATTGCAACGAGAAAGGTCACCCATGCTCTAAATGTCCGAAACCCATTGTTAAATGTTCTTACTGCCATCTTATAGGACATTTAATAACCGATTGCCCTAAGAAAAATTCTAAGCCCGAATATAAGGAGAAAAGTATACTCAGAATATTACTAGATGAAGATGACGTGTCACCCAAACCCATTAACGACAAAAGTATGTCTCGGTACTGCGTGGATGACGATGCCAGTAGTAAATATAAAATAGCCATAAAAATAAATGGTAAGCCCGTCTCATGTCAGGTTGACTTGGGCAGTGAGGCTACACTGATACGTAAATCGGACGCCCAAGCTCTAGATCTACGTTGGTCACTGATTGATGGTCCATTATTGCGAGGATTAGGGAACATTCCGTACTTGCCACTGGGAAAAATTCATGCCGAAGTAGAGGTACAAGGTGTAGTTGAGAAGGGGGTCGAAATTTACATAGTAGACGATTATTTAATAAATAATCCTGTATTATTAGGACATACCTTTACTGAGCGCCCAAACGTACGCATCACTAAAACTCCAACAGAATTAAAATTTGAAAAAATAGACCAATGTTTGAACATTAAAATTGTACTAAAAGCGGAGGATGTCGTAACTATTGGCGTAGGGGAGATTCAGTCTATTCGCGTCTTTGCTAATGAAATTTTAACTGGAAAGATTTACGTGAGTGGCTCAGTAAGGGGATGCGCAGAGAATGAATATTATCTTCTACCAGGCGAGTATGAAATTCATAATGGAAAATGTCTATTGTTAATGCAAAATTTAGCTCCAAATCCTATTATTTTCCCAAAGGACAAGTTAGTTACTCGAGCTAGGTACTTAGGTACGGGGAAGCTTGTTTTGAACGTGACATCTGATTTGGAAACACATACTACAAAGCCAGTGGTGAAATTCGGTTCACACCTTTCCTCCAATGAAAAAGAGAAGCTGACCAATCTTTTAGATAAATATAAAAATAGTTTTTCAAACGGCATGCGGGATTTGGGCTTCACTACTGAGGCCGAAATGATCATACATTTAAAAGATTGTGATCCAGTAGTCTACAGGCCCTACAGAATGTCACATTCAGAACGGCGTCATGTACAGACAATGATAGAGGAAATGGTTGACTGTGGGATAGTCCGCGAGTCCAATTCACCATATGCAAGTCCAATTGTTTTAGTACAGAAAAAATCTGGTGAAAAGAGACTATGCGTGGACTATCGCGCACTCAATAACAAGACTAAACGTGATCATTATCCCTTACCGAGAATAGAGGATCTATTGGATCAACTATCAGGGCATACGATTTTCACTACCCTAGACCTTGCTTCAGGATATCACCAGATACCAATCGCGGAGGAATCTAGAGAGAAAACTGCGTTTGTCACACCGGATGGGCAGTACGAGTATACTCGTATGCCATTTGGGTTGGCAAACGCCCCAGCGGTTTTCCAAAGGGCAATGCACAAAATTTTAGATAAGGCAAAGGTCAAATATGTTATTATTTATATGGACGATATTTTGATACCAGCAAGATCCTTTGAAGAAGGGTTGTTACGTTTGGAAAAAGTACTTACGTTATTACAGAAAAGCGGTCTCACACTGAAAATGACGAAGTGCAACTTTTTTCAAAAAAATATTGATTTCCTTGGATTCGAAATCGACGAAACGGGAGTCAAACCTGGGTTACAGAAAACTCAAGCTGTAACCAATTTTCCCACTCCATCTAACCAGCATGACGTGCGTAGGTTTATTGGTTTGGCAAGTTTTTTCAGAAGATTTGTCAAGGGCTTCGCATTGATAGCGCGACCATTGACGAATCTCTTGAAGAAGGATACAACCTGGCGGTGGACTCCCGCTGAAGAAACTGCATTTGAAACCTTGAAACAAAGATTGACCGAACGGCCAGTACTTGCATTATATAACCATGCTTCAGAAACTCAACTACATACTGACGCGAGTAAAATGGGATTAGCAGGTATCTTGCTGCAACGCAGTGGTTTGAATCCCTGGAAGCCTGTGGCGTACTACAGCAGACAAACTACGGCTGATGAGCAAAAACTCCACTCCTTCGAGCTCGAGACATTAGCCGTAGTAAGTTCGCTGAGCAAATTCAGAGTCTACCTGCTGGGTGTCAAATTCACAATCGTTACAGATTGCAATGCGTTGCGATCAACTTTCACCAAAAGAGACCTCGTGCCACGCATTTCAAGATGGTGGATCCAATTTTTAGAATACGATTGTGAAATTGAATATCGACCAGGAGACAAAATGGCACATGTCGACGCATTGAGCAGGAGTCCAGTGCTAGAAGCAGGAGATCAAAATATCCATACATTGGACGTTTTGGCAGTCAAAATGGATGACTGGGTCATAACCGTTCAGTCAGCAGACTCTGAAATTAAACGGATAAGAGAAGTTCTGGAAGACCCTGAAACTGCCAAGATCGCGGGTATTTACAAAGAGTACAAACTGAAGAACAGTCGCGTATTTAGGATCATAGATGAGAACACCATACGCTGGGTAGTTCCAAGGGGTGTGCGCTGGCAATTGTTAAAAGCAAATCATGATGATATAGGACATTTTGGCTTTGAAAAGACCCTGCAGCGACTTCGTGCATACTATTGGTTCCCGAGGATGCGACGATTCACCAAAAAGTACGTAGCAGCATGTATGGAATGCGCGCACCACAAAGTACCATCCGGTGCAAAAGAGGGTCAACTCCATCCCATACCAAAAGTCGAAATTCCATTCCATACAATACATGCAGACCATTTAGGTCCATTTATACGCAGTAAACGCAAAAATTCGTACTTGTTGGTAATCATCGACTCCTTTACGAAATACATTACCCTGACTCCGGTACGCAGCACGAAGTCTAAGGCAAGTATAAAAGTCTTTAAAACCTTCTTTAGCTACTTCGGGACCCCTACACGGCTTATCACTGACAGGGGGACAAGCTTTACAAGCAAGAAATTTAAAACATTCATTGAAACATTAGGAATTAAACATATTTTAAATTCTGTCGCTACACCTCGAGCCAATGGGCAGGTTGAGCGTTACAACCGGACAATCCTTGCAGCGCTTAGCACCATGTCCCATGGAAAAAGTCCTAATAAATGGGACGATCATATACAAGACGTACAAACGGGCATTAACTCCACCGCACACGAAATAACAAAAAAATCTCCTACAGAGTTATTATTCGGCAGGAAAATAATCAATCCCTCACAGGGTATTTTAAATGATATTATTGAAGATGTGGGTAATGGAGTTGCGGACAAGAGCTTAGACGAAATTCGAAAGGAAGCCAGTAACCTTATTAACAGAAACCAAGAGCTCAGTAAAGAACGGTTCGATAGAAGAAGAAAGAAATGTACACAGTACAAGGAAGGGGATCTAGTCCGAATAATGAGAGCCATTGCGTCTGGCTCTGGACAATCAAAAAAACTAGAGTCTAAACTTCAGGGCCCATACAAAATAAAAAAAATATTACCTAACGATCGCTTTGTGGTCGAAGATACTCCTCTTACCAGAAAAGGAAAACGTTACGAAGGAGTTGTATCAATCGATAAAATGTTTCCGTGGCTTAGTTTTGATAATGATCCCACTGATTGTGCATCCAGCGATGATCTTAGTTCGGAATAAATGTAATGGTGGTAATAACTATCTTGCTCACTTCATCTATAACCTTGTTCATACATATTATTTGTATATAATAGCAGTATTACAGTTTTCAATATTTATCTAATAATATAAATATATAAATTAAATATAAAATTATCAAAACCCAGATGTTGATTCATTATCATTATATAAGAATGTAAAGGAGGAGCATGGTTACTCACTAGTTATCATGACTGAGCATGATTCAGTGCGATCATGACATGGAACACGAAGACGTGTCTAGGAATGTTAAAGAAGGAATCTTTAACATCATATTAAAAGTACCTAGTCTTTGGCTAATTAACAATATGTACATAAAAACAACTTAAATAGATATAAATATTAGATTAGTCTTTGGCTTGTAATTATTATGAATTGTAATAGGTATCTTGTAACTATTTAATATTCCTATGTTACAGAGTATTTATTTACGTTGAATAATTTTATATAGTTAATCAATATAGTCACTGTTTATAGCTTATTATTTTATATTAATGTTATAGTTCATTTTTTTTTGTTGGTTCATATACACATTTGTAATTGTAGAATAAAAATAATTTTTAGAACGAGAGGACTCGTTTTGAGACGGATGGCCGAATGTAACACTCGTAATCTTGAAAGGCATCCCCACTTACTTAGGTAATGCATATTTATTAATAGCAACACTGATTTGTATTGAAGTGGGGCTGAGCGAATGTTAGAGGGGGAAATTTATAAAAGGCCGATACCCGTCTCAGAGCGGGTCATATCGTGCACAAGCTTCAAGTGAGTGAAACCTCTGCCCAAATCATTGTGAATATAATAAAGTGAATAAAAGTGAAATCATATATAGAAGGTGATTTTATTTCTTTGATCTACAAATGGTACGGAACCCTTCGTGCGCGAGTCCAAATTGCACCTAGCATCATTTACTTAACAGCTGTGGATTCATGTTATTCCATTACTTGTGTCATATTATTATGGCCCTGCTTCTTACCAAATTTCTCATAGCTCTAGGTCAATGGGAAGTACCCTGTAGGTTTTCTTAACAGACAGGCGGACAACAAAACGATCCTGTAAGGGTTCCGTTTTTATTTTTGAGGTAAGAAATACTAAAAACAAAGTATTATATATTTTTTGAGCCGTGATAGCCCGAACGGTTAAAGAGCCGGCCGAAAATCAGTGAGGCTCGGGTTCGAATCCTGGCATGTACCTGTTGGGTATTTTAATAAAAGTTGTTTTTCGTGTACCGTCGCTTTATACTTCTATTGCAAATAAACCAGTTCGCAGGGCCTTCCTGCTGGCCCTGACCATAAGGACACGATAACACTTCTCGCACTCATTGTAAAGTCCCACTTACACTCTCGCTTTTCATTCCATTTGCGTCTGTGTGTGTGCTGAATTTGTATGTGTGAGTAATTAAAAAAAGAGTCAAGTTGTTTTGTTGGTAGTTTACTTCCGGTTGGTCTGTAGCTTCTGGTTACTGGTCTGTGGTCTGTATTTACTTCCAATATGGCTGCTATCTAAATTGTGATCTAAATGTTATTCCGTTGAGTGTTTTAGTTTTTCGAGTGGTATTTTCAAGTTTCTTTCATCGGTTGACGTTTATCGAGTTCCTGCTACTTGGATATTGAATCTGGACATTCGGTGAGTGTATTATCATTATATTTTACTGCTTAGAAGTTTGGTTAGGTTGTTTTTTCACAGATTCTCTTTCACTGTAAAAGAAAATCTGTAAAAGTTTTACAGTAAAATTTTCTGTGTTCCGAGACTACCGAGGTGTGACAGTCGATCAAAACACATCTGTCCCACATCTGCTGAAATGCTTTCGTAGCAATTTTGTGAAGGAAAACATCGTGAGGAAACCCGCAGGTCCCAGAATTAATTCTGAGATATAGGTGTAAATAGACCCGGTCCGGCGATGGGCTCACCACCTATCACGGTTAAGGGGCCGATATATATCGTTAAAAGTGGGTATATCCAGTAATGGAATACTTCCGCCTACCCCCTCGGGGATAAAAGGCGTGAGATTTTTATTTTTTCATTCAACAATTTTCAAATAAAATATCTCTTTATTGCAGGACAGCAACAAGCACAACGGGCTTTCCTTGAGATGTCTTATAATGTGGATGGGAGCGGAGGCAAAGCACGCAGCACCAAGCTTACTGATGCATATTATCTCTTAAGACTATGATAAAATGAAGGTAAAAAATTTTCAAATTTGAAGCACATATTGTATAGAAAGTTCATTTTTTCACTTTTTGTCTTTAAACCAAACTTAATTCATATTCTTACTTGCATAGATGATCTAGGCAGCACTAGCATGAGCTAGGTTGAGCTAGGTGCTGGACAAAAATTAGCACAAAATATAGGATTCATTTACATCAGTTTTACAGCCCTTTCGGTTAAATAAATTATAGCTAATAATCAAAATAAAAATGATTTTTATCGTTTACTAGTGGCCCGGGCAGACGTCGTTCTGCCACCGTATAAACCATCCCTGGACCCACTCTAACCCACACAAAAAGTTTCATCAAAATCTGTCCAGCCGTTCTGGAGTTTTAATCAGACTAACGAACATCAATTCATTTTTATTTATATAGATAGATAGATAACACAAATATCATAAGTACCTTTAGATCGTTACAGCTATACATAAATATTAAGAACTTTTTACTTTACTTGACAGTGGCTTCGTAAAGTAACTGTGATTTCATATTAGGGTGATTCTACAAATTCATACTTATAGAATCACTTGAGATAGTCGAGATTACTGTAAAAAGGTTTAACATCTTGACCTTGTCTTGTAGTATAAAACAAAAATGTTTATTTACACACAAACAACTTTACTTTCAATCATAATACCTATAATAACTAAATAAGATTCATCAATTGATATTCGTGTTTATGCTGATCAGATTGTTTATTTTACGAAATGTCGTTTTTCAGATCCAGTATGCAACGCAAGTATTCAGCCACCAAGTATCAACAGCATTGGCGGTTTATATGAAAAAATTTCCAAAACTTTTACGTTCTTGAATTGACATCAGAACCTTGGAGCCCCGGAGCTACAGAGCTGGCGAGTGGCCTAAATTATTGTAGGGAAAATGTAGTAGTCAAAAACACATCTCTTTGAATTTGTAGTTCTATAGTTCTGGAGTTATTCGACCTGAAAGCTAGAAATCATCAGGTCGGTGTGGCCCCGAGATCTCAGTAATTAGGGCAGTAACGGACGTTTGCTCTTAGACAAAGTTACTGTAATATTTAGGTAGTAGACAGAAAAACAAAGAATATAATTCGTCGTTCGATATTTTGGCAGTAATTCACGTTTGAAGTGCGTGACAATCAGGTCCCTGTAGCCCAGTGTTTTCTCTGAAACGAAGCATCCTAGCATAGTATGTTGTTTGAGTAAGTTTCTGTAGTTCTCGATTTAGGAATTCGTATGGAGCTAGTTTTTTATGTAGTTCTACGGTTTAATAGAATTTTGCACTCTTTCTAAAAACAATCAGAACGGTGTAGCCCAGTGTTTTCTCTGCAACGAAGCATCCTAGCATAGTATGTTGTTTGAGAAAATTTTTGTAGTTCTCGATTTAGGAATTCGTATGGAGCCCGTTTTTTATGTAGTTCTACAGTTTACGAATAATTCAGGTCGGAAGCTCCGAAATGACAGCTAACCTCACTCATTACATCTTTGGAACCAAACAAGCTAGCGAAACAGAAACTTACACAACGATTTATTAACCATCGAATAATAAGTGTGCAAAATTTCATAGAGATCCATGCAGTATCTGTAAAGGAATTTAATATAAACACTTTCGGTGCCATTATCTGTATAATGGAAGAGGGTGACCATACATTTTATGTTAAAAAGGAAAAATATTCGAGCACTGAAATTTGATGGTGAAAGTAGTATGATATGACATCAAATAGTAGGTATTTATTGAAATTTGCACTCCGGTTGTTTATTCGTAAGTTTAAACATTAAGTAAATAAATAACTAAAAATAGTTAGCATGGTTTTTTATTAAATTATTATACCCATGGTTTTTTTTTCTAGATTGTGGTTTAGCTAATTGCTCGAACTAAACAAAGTCCATATAATATGGTATAAAGTAGTTACCTACTACCCACAGTTTCTTTTGTGCAAAGGAATAAAAAAGAGTTGTTCATCTGATTTTCTATATCTATACATATAATAAAACTCTAACGGGGCCGTGTCTGTACATTAAATATTTTTTGAAAATTTTAACGGTAGTGTATATAGTTATCGATATAGATGCCGAAACATCAATTTTTGGAATTTTTGTCTGTCTGTCTGTCTGTCTGTGGTTGTGCACGCATCACTCAAAAACTACTGGACGGATTTTAATGAAATTTGGTATAGAGATAACTGAGTACCCGGGTCAACATCTAGGGTACTTTTTATTCCAGGAAAATATCTCATTCCCACGGGAAAATATAAAAACTGGTTAAAAAGAGAAATACGTACTACTCCGAAACGATAACCCCTAGAAACTGGAAAAATAGTATGAAGGTGTCGTAGGAAACCGGTATGAAGGGATTTTTGGAATTTCCCACGGGAACGGGAATAAACTGAATCCACGCGGGAAAACGCCACTGGGACCCGCTATATGAAATTTGGTATGTAGGTGTCTTAAACATGTTGTAGGCAACCACTATGAAGGGATTTTCGGAAATTCCCACGGCAACGGGAATAAACGGAATCCGCGAGGGCAACGCCACTGGGCATCCGCTAGTTATAAAAATAAGTGTCGTGTGTAGCAGTCAATAATTATATAAGTATTATTATTACGAAGCAGGTATACAACACCCGAGCTTGGCTCTCCAGTATTTTTTTTAGAGACTCTAAAAATACACGTGATTTTGGGTATGGGTTAGTTTAAACATTACCTCGTATCACGAGGTATTTAAATAGTTGCTAAAACATCACTTAATATATCAATGGCCCACATTTTTCAAATTAGTAGAACCTGCTTGAAGTTTATATTAAACTAGCGGCGCCTAAAAATTTCACTCGCGTCAGTCCCGTTCCAGTGGAAAAATGTTACTCCCAGAAAAGTAATAAGTATTTCCCTTGGTTAAATTTTTTAAGACTCACATGGTCAACTCTTTTTTATTCCTTTGCACAAAAGAAACCGTAGGTAGTAGGTAACTACTTTAAATACCATAATATATGGACTTTGTTTAGTACGAGCAATTAGCTAAACCACAATCTAAAAAAACCACCATGGGTATTTGAATTCAATAAATAACTATGAAAACCATTTTTAGTTATTTATTTACTTAATGTTTAAACTTACGAATAAACAACCGGAGTGCAAATTTCAATAAATACCTACTATTTGATGTCATATCATACTTACTTTCACCATCAAATTTCAGTGCTCGAATATTTTTCCTTTTTAACATAAAATGTATGGTCACCCTCTTCCATTATACAGATAATGGTACCGAATGTGTTTATATTAAATTCCTTTACAGATACTGCATGGATCTCTATGAAATTTTTGCACACTTATTATTCGATGGATAATAAATCGTTGTGTAAGTTTCTGTTTTGCTAGCTTGTTTGGTTCCAAAGATGTAATGAGTGAGGTTAGCTGTCATTTTGGAGCTTGCGACCTGAATTATTCGTAAACTGTAGAACTACATAAAAAACGGGCTCCATACGAATTCCTAAATCGAGAACTACAAAAATTTTCTCAAACAACATACTATGCTAGGATGCTTCGTTGCAGAGAAAACACTGGGCTACACCGTTCTGATTGTTTTTAGAAAGAGTGCAAAATTATATTAAACCGTAGAACTACATAAAAAACTAGCTCCATACGAATTCCTAAATCGAGAACTACAGAAACTTACTCAAACAACATACTATGCTAGGATGCTTCGTTTCAGAGAAAACACTGGGCTACAGGGACCTGATTGTCACGCACTTCAAACGTGAATTACTGCCAAAATATCGAACTACGAATTATATTCTTTGTTTTTCTGTCTACTACCTAAATATTACAGTAACTTTGTCTAAGAGCCAACGTCCGTTACTGCCCTAATTACTGAGATCTCGGGGCCACACCGACTTGATGATTTCTAGCTTTCAGGTCGAATAACTCCAGAACTATAGAACTACAAATTCAAAGAGATGTGTTTTTGACTACTACATTTTCACTACAATAATTTAGGCCACTCGCCAGCTCTGTAGCTCCGGGGCTCCAAGGTTCTGATGTCAATGTTCTTGAATGTACCTCTTTTTTAGGGTTCCGTGCCCAAAGGGTAAAAATGGGACCCTGTTACTAAGATTTCGCTGTCTGTCCGTCCGTTTGTCTGTCTGTCACCAAGCTGTATCTCAAGAACCGCGATAGTTAGACAATTGAAATTTTCGCAAAATATTTCTGTTGCCGCTATAACAACAGATACTATAAACAACAAACGTTTTTTTGCCGTTTTCATAGATAATGGTACGGAACCCTTCGGGCACTTGGCCTGTTTTTGAAATGTTGACTATCAGTTTATGTATAGAATAAAAATAAATGTGCCTATTTCAAACGCCTTTTATTTTAAAATCTTAAAAATAATTATAAAAGTAGAAACCCATTACACCGGAAAACAAAAACCGATAAAAATCGAAAAAAATCACATCACTATTTTCGATTGAATACTGATGTTTCGGTTAAATACGAAAGCAGGGCATCCCTAATAAAGATGACAGGGGCCAATACTTATGTAAAATGTGTGAAACAGATACTAGAGTGGAATGTGACCGATCGCTCAAGGGGGACTGAGAAATAAGATAGATTCTATATGTTGTTTTCTCTGCCTCCCCCAACGTCTTTTTAATTGGACAAAAATTTTGTTCCTAATTGGCTGTCTTGTCTTTTTATATTACTGGTCTGTGCCAGTTCGCAAGCCACCGTCCGTGTTTCATTACGTCGATACCTAACAGCGACGAGGAAAATTTGGTTTTGACGTAATTTCGGGTTTTGGCATTTCGTTTAACCATGCCATTCGGTAAAATAGAAAATTTTGATTTAAATTCGCGAAAGTGGTCAACATATGTGAATCGTGTACAACAGTTTATAGCATTAAATCAAATCAAGGCGGACCTCCATGTTGCCACGTTGATTACGGTCGTCGGCGAGGCCACGTATGTTTTGATGTTCGATCTTTGTGCACCAGATAAACCTGAAAATAAAACATTTTCTAACTTGGTCAGTTTAGTGAAGAACCACCTGGAACCGAAACGTTCGGAAATAGAAAATTCGGAAAGACATATTTTTCGTCAGCGCCGACAGAAACCGGGCGAGGAGCTAAATGTCTATCTGCAACATCTTAAACACTTGGCCAGTACGTGTAATTTTGCCGAAAAGCTGGAGGAGAATTTAAGGGACCAATTCGTCTCCGGTCTCAGCAGCGATGAGATGCGGAGTCGTCTATTCGCTGAGATGGATTTGAACTACAAGCGGGCGGTGGAGTTGGCGTTGGCACTAGAGGCTGCCGAGCAGCACCCGAGGGTGAGCGGCTCGGGCGGCGGCGCCAGCGCGGCGGAAGGAGCGGGCGCGGTGCACAGGATCGCAGCGGCGGCAAGCGGCCTGCCGCGGGATCAGCGCGAGCGTCGCCCCTGCTGGCGGTGCGGGAAACCGCATGCGCCCGAAAAGTGTCGATATAAACAGTACAATTGTGACGAATGCGGTGTGAGAGGCCATTTGCGGGCCATGTGTAAACGTGTCAGTGATCGTGATCGTCAGTCGGATAAACGGTCGAAGAGAAATCAATTTTATATAGAAACAGACTCGGAGACGGAGGACAGTGATTTCTTCAATATGTGCGTCGACGGGGAGGACGATAAACCGTATGTAACAAAAATTATAATAGACGATATCCCGATGTTATTTGAGGTCGATACAGGTAGCAAAATATCAGCAATCAATGAACAGACTTATGATAAATATTTTAAGAACTATACTGTTATGAAAAGTAACCTAAAATTACGTGCTTATACGGGTAGCATTATTGAGCCGCTGGGTTTCATCACTGTTTCGGCGCGATATGCAGAAGGTGCGCAGGAGTCCCATGCGCTGCCGTTATACGTCATACCGGGAGGGGGGCCGCCCCTGCTCGGCCGCGCGTGGTTACGTTGTTAACAACTACACAGCATTAGCATTCGAATGAATCATATCGCGCAGAATATTAGTGACGAAGCCGAAAGGATAGTTAAAGACTTAAAAAAAGAATTTTTAGATGTATTTGCTCCGGGCCTAGGTACATGTACTAAGAGGTTTTCCTTAAAATTGAAGGATAATGAACCTATTTTTCACAAAGCACGCAATTTACCCTTGGCACTTAGAGAGCCAGTAGAAAAAGAGCTTAAACGCCTGGTCAATGAAGGTACAATTGTCAAGGTTGAGGATTCTGAGTACGGTACGCCGAATGTACCAGTGATTAAGAAATATGGAAGTATTCGAATCTGCGGTGACTACAAAGTTACCGTTAATTCCAAATTGATACGCGAACCCTATCCTTTGCCTCGTATTGAGGAACTTTATGCTACTTTAAGCGGAGGTCAAATATTTTCAAAAATAGATCTCGCGCATGCTTATGAACAAGTAATATTAAATGAGGACTCACGAGCCTGCACTACCATTAGCACCCATGTGGGAACATTCGAATACATTCGCACTCCTTACGGATTGAATTGCATTCCTGAAAAATTCCAGAAAATGATGGAAGAGATTGTAAGAGGTGTACCAAGGAAAGTAGTATTTTTTGATGATATCTGTGTTTCCGGGGTGACAAAAGAAGACCATTTATGTAATTTACGCGAAGTTTTACGAAGATTGCAGGCCGCTGGATTGCGAGTTAAGCTTGCAAAATGTGATTTCTTTAAAAAAAGTGTCACATATTTGGGCCACGTTATTGTTAAAGATGGTCTTCATCCGGAACCTAAAAAGGTTAAAGCTATTTCCAATGCTCCTCGACCCACAGATATTCACCAATTGAAAGCTTTTTTAGGCTTGTTAATTATTATGGAAAATTTATTAATAATATGAGCGTAGTGTTGCACCCGCTGTATCAATTACTAAAAAGAAATACTCCATGGGACTGGAATGGAGAATGTGAAACTGCATTCTGTAATATTAAACAAATATTAAGTAGTGACAAAGTTCTAGCGCACTATGACCCAAAGTTGCCATTGGTCCTCAGCGTGGACAGTAGTGCGTACGGGTTAGGCGGAATATTGGCGCATAGATATCGAGACGGATCGGAAAAGCCGATCTGTTGTGTGTCACGCACACTTAACGAAGCTGAGAAGTCGTATAGTCAGTTGGACAAAGAGGCCTTAGCAATTTTTTACAATGAGTTTTTCAAAAACTTACGTTACATATTTATCACTAGCTCGACGGTGAAGGAAACATCGTGAGGAAACCCGCAGGTCTCAGAATTAATTCTGAGACATGTGTAAACAGACCCGGTCCGGCGATGGGCTCACCACCTATCACGTTTAGGGGTCCAATATATCTCGTGAAATGTGGGTAGGTATATCCAGTAATGGAATACCTCTGCCTACCCTCTTGGAGATAAAAGGCGTGAGATTATATTTATATATGTTATATCACTACATAGTATAAAACAAAGTTGCTTTCTCTGTCCCTATATCCCTAATCCCCTATGTCCCTTTGTTTGCTTAAATCTTTAAAACTACGCAACGGATTTTAATGCGGTTTTTTTAATAGATAGAGCGATTCAAGAAGAAGGTTTTAGTGTTAGTATTGCATTTATACTCAAGTCATCCTTCTTAAGTACATACTGAAAGAATGATTTGTAACAAAAAGCAAGATGGCAAAAAAAATTGCTATTGCCAACAAATATTCAGGTTTCTGTCATACCTTGATCAACAAGTGTAGAGCACTAAATAAAGTGCAAGTATGTTAAAAAGCCATCCGCGAAATGATTTACCTACCTATGAATGAACGAAAACAACTTTCGTTAATCAAGATACTGTACTTAAACAAAATTAATAAGTTCTGAATACGTACTGTACTTACCTACACTTTATATTAATTCTTTCTTACACCTACCAACCACTACCAAATTTAAGAGTACTAATAAAGTACATACGTACGTACTCGTAGATAAATAAGTTACCTTACCTTTGTAGTTTCCAACCACGGATTTCAGCGCTGGTGAAGGTAATTAAATACCATGAAAGAATCCGCTTTTGGAAGGTTATTTGATTGAACTTGCACAAAACCTGCTTCTACTTTATTAGTACTTTTATATTAGTACTCATATTATGTACTTTTGTTTTATGCTTAAATATCACAAAATCACACTTTAACAACACAAATATTACGCGCCGCTCTCCCTCGAATCGTGAGTGTCGCGCTCGGTTCCGTCACAGTGACGTCACACGCTCCCGCGATTATTGACTTTTAGCGACAGGAGCGGCATATGTTTATTATTTAACTAGCGACCCGCCCCGGCTTCGCACGGGTGCAATGCTTATAAGATTTTCCGGCTTTTCTGTTGAAGTTTTTCCTGAATTTTCTTTTGCTATAAACCTCACGGAGCCCGAGACCTTTCCAACGAATGCAAAACCGTGGAAATCGGTTCGTGCGTTCTGGAGTTATAGCGTCAGGAAGGAAAACCCGACTTATTTTTATATAGTAGAAGATATCTTCGTAAGTAAGGTCCGAATAGGATAATTCAAAAAGAGATATCATTCCTACATCATAAAGAATAACGTAGATAATAGTTCTAAAGGATTTGCTATAACTTTACTAATCCTCATTGAGCATTTGGATGCCAACACTCGACGCGTTATGGGCAAAATACAGCCTGTCTAGCTGCGAAGAGTGTAAAAATTTCACCTCCAAATTACGACATAATATACGAGCCACATGCCAGAAGTCATATTAATAAATAATAATGCCATAAAAGTATCTTTCTAATAAAATGAATTCATGGGTAGGTATTAAAAAAATGTTTTGTGTAAAAACAAACATTTAAATAAAAATTTAAATTTCTCCGTCTCTAAAAACACTAATGATGAAAGGACTTAATTAGAAATATTGATTTAACATGTGTTATTTCTAAATTTTTACATGAAATCACGAAAAGCCTTTTGTAAATACTGTTTTATTTACATACATACTCGTACTAAATATTTTTAATAGTTTATGCATTTTACATACCTATACTATGGATGGGCCCCGCGCTGGCTTTACTTTACCGGTTTATAATAATGTCATAGTAATTATTCCAAAAAATCAAATGCAGTGTCTATTTGTGACCCACATACAATAAGACGTGCATGTTGGTACCAATTCAATGTATATCAAACCACGCATCAATGTATATTTAATATAAAAGACAGGTATTACAATACAATAGACAGGCAGACAAAAATTTTAAATGGGTGTTTTGATATCTACATCGATAACTACGCGACCCAGGGCGGAGTATGCGAACGATCTAGGGTCACCATCTCTAAAATTTGGCAACTAGGACAAGACGCGATGAAAACCCCAGATATCAGAGCCTAGAACCCGGACATGTCGACAGGTTTTTTAAACACAGTGTGATAAAAAACAGTTGAAAATATAATAAATCACCCTCTTTATTTATTTTCAGACCTTAAAATTAAATTTACCTAGTCATCTTTTCGGTAAATTTAGCGAGTCAGTTCGTCGTTGATCGCGGCGCGCGGGCACAGTGCGTCGCGGGCGGCCCAAGACTTTAAATTTTTTACTCCGGACTACAAATTAAGACCCGCCCGGATGTTACCCGGATGTCCTCTAAACTAGAACAAATCCGGACGGGGGAGCCTGGACGGATGGCAACCCTAGGTGGATCGCACTGCGGCTGCCTGGACGCGAGGCCTGACACTTTTCGATCATATTGTCCGCAATAAATACACTGCCGGACAAAAAAACTGCATCAAAGTACTCACAATGACTTTCAAACAATTATACATTTACATACTGTGTTTCGGGTCCATTTTATTCTCAAATTGAGGTTTTTATTTATTAGGGACCAGTGTTTACGATCCCATTTAATAAATGTTAAAAAAATACATACGCGGTAAATGTGGTTGTTTGAATTTTAAAGTAATCCCTGTACACTTTGAAGCAGTTTTTTGTCCGGCAGTTAATATTTTTTTTATAAATTGACTAAATTCATACTTACGTGCCATCCATAGATATTGATGTAAAACAATACATATAGCATAGTGTACAGAAAGGATTTCATTTGGGAAAGTAGATACATAAGCTATTAGTATTGCTATATGAACGATCATTAAGATCATTTCAATAACTGATGTTACGATATAAATATCACCAAAAATATGTAACAATGACGGCTGGAAAAAAAAGTTATGTGTAATCAGTTCAGCAAATATTTTATTTCATAATTGGAATCACATAATAAATGCAGATCTTTTAATTTTTACCACCACTTCAGGACATTCTTCCGTTAGAGTTGCAAAGAAGAAGTACGAAACTCCATAGGTTCATGTTACCTTTTTTTTTACTTATATATAAAACTAGCAGTGCCCCGCGGTTTCATGGGCGTCAGTTCCGTTCCCGTGGAAAAAATTATAGCCCATGCTACTCCAAGAAAAGTAAGGTTTCCATTGGTGAAAAGTCTTTTAAGACTCGCATGTGGAATTGTATTACAAAAAGCGGGTGCCCAGCGGCTTTGCCCGCGTGGGTCCAGTTTATTCCCGTTCCCGTAGGAATTTACAAAAACCCCTTCGGAAATACGGGAAAAGAATATATTAATAGGTTATAACCTAGGTATATTACTCCCTGATAATGTAGCTTTCCATTAGTAAAAGAATTTTTGAAATCGGTTTCGAGGTTTAGGCCTGTTCCCGTGAGAAAATTATAGCCCATGTTACTCAAAGAAAAGTACTAACTAACTAAGTAACTCGCTTTCCGTTGATGAGAAATTCTCTTTAAAACCAGTTTTTTAATTTTCCCGTTGGAATGAGACATTTTCCCGCGGTAAAAAGCACCCTAGTACCCGGCTACTCAGTTATCACCAAACAAACTTTCATTAAAATCCGTCCAGTAGTTTTCGCATGATGTGTGCACAACCAGACCGACATACAGAGAGACAAAAATTTCAAAAATTGGTGTTTTGATATACATAAATACATAGTTTTGCAGGGAACTGTATTAGTGTTTAAGAAAGAAATTTGTTTAATAAATAAATAAATAATAAACAAATAAATAATACAGCTCACGCCTTCTTCCCACAGGGGTAGGCAGAGACGATAGATCGCCACTTTGCCCGATCTTTGCACACTTCCCTCGCTTCCTTCACATTCATAAGCCTTTTCATGCACGCTCTTTTATTCTTTGCACTCTTGACCCCAGCTTTTTGAAGGACGTCACTAATGTTTTGATATCTAAATCATTAACTATCTACACTACCGCTAAAATTTTTAAAAAATATTTTATGTACAGACACGGCCCCGTTAGAGTTTTATTAAATGTAGATATAGATTATTGTAATACCTATGCAGGTGGGGAGCCCATCGCCGGACCGGGTTGCTTATACGAGTACACGAGTACGAGTACATATGTCTCAGAATCAATTAACCTACCTATATCTAGCTAGCTAACTGTTTAAGGTAAAGCTGGCTACTTAAAGGAAAATTTCAAATGGTATTTAAATTTAGGCTTTCGTAAATAAATAATAGTTTGAATTTAAATTTTGAGGCTTTGCTAACGCTTTCATAATAAAATACCAAAAGAAATTTTGAGCTTGTCTGAAACTGTGTTCAAACCTCATGTTAAACTAAGTAGTCGGGTCAACATCTAGGCACTCCTGGATTAGCCTAGAAGCTATTTAATCATTGTTGGTCACCAGAGACGACCGAGAGAAACAACGAGCACACGAAAGTTAAAGCAATTTCAAAATCCACACGTTTTATAATAATTGTAGTTGACGTTCGGTTAGGTCGCATCTTATGACAACATGTGAAATAATGTTGTGCCGACCCCCCCTAGCATGGGATAAGGACAGAAGAAATAACACATACATATTCTACCTACGATAGTATTAACATTTTTTTAAATTAATTATTTGTAGTTCACTTAAGGATACGGGGGCCCATAGGGAAAGATTCCTTAGGGCATCAAGTCACCTTAATACGGCACTCACATCTAGGGTACTTCTTACCATGGAAAAGTATCAGATTCTCACGGGAAATTAAAAAAACTGGGTAAAAAGATAAATACGTACTACTCCGAAACGATATGTACCCACCTATACGCCCCGGGACCCTCAGCCCTAAAGAGATATGGTTGGTATATACCTATAGTACGCTCACCCAAACTTATTTTATATATACGCAAAATAACAACTTGCCCAGCAAGATTTCATGATTGATTAGCATAGAAAACATGTCTATAAGCTGTGTATTTGATTGGTAATTTCTAAAAATAAATTGGAAAATAACTAATTAGATTGTGTTTTTGTTAAAAAATCGCCAATGTACGTTAAAAGTGGGCGGAGTAAGAGCAGTGACACGAGACGAAATGACCCCTGGTCACTTGTCTAAGGCAGAATACGAAAGGTTGTATTGTATACTAAGTTATGATGACATAAACTCACTTTTTTGTTTTTTTAATTTTCCAAAACTATAGTCTCCGCGCTCTGGGAGTGGGTAGGATTACCCCACCCCCACAAATCGAAATTTCATAATCTAAAGTCCTTCCTAAATATTCTTTACTAAACTCAGACATCGCCGTTCTATACCAATTTTACGCTGACGAGTTCGCTGGGAAAGCTAACAGCCAAAGATAACGATGATGACATTTTTTATTTTGAATACAGCTGAAGATATACCTAGTAGTAATTTCTATCAAATTAGATAGTCATCACCCATAGTTTGGGAGCGCGCAACATGTTACTCATACTGCAAATAGTTATGGCAGGAGGATTTTCCTGCACCGCTTCTTTTCAGCTATTAAACATTCCGTAGTGGTAGTAGTTGCAATTATATTTAAAACATGGATTAAATAATACAAATAACAATCTAGTATATAAAAATAACTGCTTGTTCATTCGTCTTCTATGCGGTCCTATACCACTCATCCTATGACGATTGTTAAGTTGAAGAAAGCACGTCCGGGAAGGTTACTTAAGAAAAAAAAAGTCAAAAGTTTTATTCAATGTAGGGGCTTATAAGTCCTAAACTTTAGAATATTCCCACAGAAACGGAAAAACCATTTCACCATTTGAAAGCTAGAAGATCCCTGAGTAACATAGGCTATATTTTATTACCGTATTACCACGAGAACGGGAGCTACGCGGGTGTAACCCCGCAGAACCGATAGTATTAATTAAAAAAATGTTTAATTCAATTGGTCATTTTTTAACGATTGCCGGCCTGATTGATGCCACCCATCCTAAGGAATGCTGTTGATAAACCTGCAACCATTTGGGGACCGGGCCGGAGATCAAATATTACTATGGTTCGTTCGTTCGTACATTCACATGTCCAGTTAGGTTGGTGGTACTTATTCACGATTGCTATCGCACTACAGAAAAAAGTAGGTAATAGATTATAAATAATACTTACAGTGCACATCCCAACTAAAAGCAATATACCGCCCACAATCGGGATGACAGATGCTCCTATCATTATCCATGTAAACATTAAGAGTGCATAAGTAACACCTACTTCATCCGATAGCAAATATGGCACCCACGACCAGAAAGCGACGTGAAATCCATGACACTGAAATCAACTTTGCTACTTACTTTCTGAAATAGATTTACAGAATTTAACACTCCTAATCAGTCGTAAGACCCCGAAGCCACCTTGGCAGTTTAATTAAATCCTAAAGTTTCAAAAGTCTGCTAAGTATAATAATATAGGAGGTTGTGTAACTTCGAGCTTTGGTAACGGGGGCCTTGGGGTATTTACATCAATCAGATCGTCGATGAACTACAGCTAAGTAGAAAAGAGTACCCCAAAACAGAGTATGCATAAGTCGTATGACAAATGTGGATAAAGCGCGGGAAGAGCTGTTTCTGGTCCATTTCTCTAACGTACATACCCTGACAACAAAATACGTAAGCGTAATGTATGTAAGACCATTGGTCCCGGTTTTCCTTATGATGATGTACAATGTAAGTTAGTAGTTAAGCTATGTCAAATAGACCCTTGAGGGGGTTTGTTGAACCACTAATAGTGCTAAGTAGATGTAGTATCACTATAAGCTTCCAATTTCAAGTGGGTTAGCGTGACCTGTGTGTGATGTGAGACATGATCACATGACCTATCCCTACTTATTATGTGTAAAAAGACCTGTGGGTTAGCAACAGGTTGCCAGTCGACAATGATGTAAAAAAAAACTTACAATTGCTAGAACCGCTGAAAGAACAGCGCCAAGTTTCAAATTTTTTATACAAAAACAAAAACTGTCTGTTTCAGGTAGAAATTCGAAAGGCATTGTAAATATTTATAAAATAAAAATTAAATAGAATATAAACGATATCCAAAACAAATGAACAATTATGTCATTTCATAGACAACATATTATATTTTAAATAAGTATGCTATGAAACAAAAAGATAATATAAACATATATATAACATCTCTTCGGTATAAGCAAAGGTAAGAAGACATTTTTTATCTGTAATGATTGTAGAATGAATGTATATTTTCCAAGGATATTTTCTTTGCAAATAAATATGATAATAAAAAAAGCAAAGGTAGTTCCATAGATTTAGAATTTTACGAAGTGTGGGAGTGAAAAATCCAAAGAGATTTAAACAAGATTTAAATAAGTATAATAGGGCATAGAGGGGGCATTGGGAATATTTTCATACAAAACTTTGAAGCCTAAGCGTCATGTCCTTGTCATGTCAGTTATTATGAACGCGAGCTGTCATTCGGTCGAAATTGTACTAAGGTAAACGCAGCTATTACCGACCCCCTTAAGCAAGTTTAGAAATTGATTATTAGAATTAAGGGTAGTGGTTGCAAACACACCAGATTTTTTTATTTTATATTTAAATATGGATTGTATATTTTATATTTATATTTTCATTTGTTTATAAATATCATGTTTTCATTGAAAAAATAATCAAAGGATTGTTGAAGTCAATTGTTTCTATTACCGACCCACCCGAAACGCTTTGAAGCTATTACCGATTTTTATGAATCTAACACCGACTCTTATGTAAATAAAGCATACTTTTTTCACAGAATACCTACCTACACGTTCGATTCTCAAAATAATTATTAATTTGAGCGAAATATCGCTTTCCCAAAACATCCCATTTTCGAAATGTCCCGTTTACTTTTATTTGCTTCTCATTTTTGTACTTGATTCATTACAATAATTATAGTTACTATAATAATTTGAAAATGTAGATAAACTTGATTATAAACTTCTTGCCGGGAATCCGAAGAGGGACGTCATGTTTTTTGTATAATTTTCATTTTGCTGTGTATTTCGGGTTTTGACTCATCATAATAGTGATAGTTATTTATGTGGCAAGTGTCCGTGAAAGTGTGCAGTGAATGGGAAATTCGATAAAATGCGAGATATGGACATTTTTGGATAGCCTCAAGAAGTCACAATGAAGTCTTCAGTAAAAATGCTATTATTTTACTGTTGATAACCAAGTTAAGGATGTAGAAAGTGTTGAAGACACTGTATTTTTGTGCATGGACTCTGAAGCAGAGCCATGTACTCCAGGATATCATTAACTAATGACGAGGCTGCATGGCGTAATGGCTTCGCCTACCCTGTAAGGGGTGAAAAAAAATGAATACCAACCAAACCAACATGATATTCATTCTTATGTAGATTTCTTCTTCTAGTGCCCATGCTTTCCAACTAATCGCAGTGAAGCTCGGAATGCTTGTGGATTCTTTAAAAGATTGTTTTCACATTTGGACCTCAATAAAAATAAAGGTATTGATTTCTCGGTGGACATAAATGAAATTTTAGTAATATAAGAAAATTGACTTTAATAGAAATGGTAAATAAATTGAGAACATAGGTCGTGTATTGTTATCTTGCGCCCCAGGAAACCTGCTGCTTGGCCAGCTAGTGCAAACCATAGCCTTTCTTTATAATTGATTAGCCTGCTTAATAGTAATTACTTCTTAAAACAATGTCAATGCTGTTACTTCACAATGCAGTTCCATGTAGTGCCGTTAAAGGGAATTGGTCCTAGTGTTATTTGTGTTTGACACAGGGGATCACTGAATCTCCTGAAACATAAATATTCACTATCAAAATTCAGAGACAATTTTGTAAATGTGTAGATGTTAATAAAATAAAAACACACTGTTTTATTTTCAGCACAGATTTTTTCAAGTTGGGATAGCGGCTGGTGCTTCTATACACACATTAATCATGATTTGCTCTACCGTGGCTAGCACTAATACTTTATACTATTTAAGTCAGAGTGACAAACCTGAAAATAAAAGTAAAAACTATTATAAATATATAATTTACATGTTTTCAATAAAAATAATTAGACAATTTTATTTCAAAATAACTTAAACCCTTTTTTTTTTGCCAAAAAGCCTATAATTTTTTTTCGAACTTCCCAAGTTTAGCGCAGCCGAAGGTGAGGGTTGACTGTCGGAACAAGTTGCAATGACGGTTCCGCACGTGTACTTAATAACTATTTTTAATACAGTTGCGAAAAAATTAAGCAATTTAATAAAATAATAAAAATACAATAAACTCAACTAACATTTTTGGAAAATCGCGCCAACCGTAAAAGATTAAAAGCAGAGGTTTTTTTGTTTTCTTCACCCATTCTGGGTAGGCAAAGGGAACTATAAATACAGCCAAGTCTTCAGTAGATTTTTTTATGGATATGAAATGAAAATGAAATTTAATGACATTAAATTAAATTAAATCTAACCTAACTCATTGAATCAAATCATTATATTAAAACATATTAGTAGCTTTCCTTTTAGACATTACATACCGTTAATCAAAAAATAAGTACCAATTAATCGGTATAGAATCGGTGATAGCTTCTCTTTGTTGCAATTTCCGATTCATATGGATCGTTAATTAGTGTTAAATAAAAAAATGAACAAATCTTTTACCGAGCCACGAAAAATAATCGATATTTATTGTAATATATTTCCCCATCCGTTTTAATACAATAATTTATTGATTTAGTCCTAAACTATAAAAAAATACACCATTTTCATATAAATGCGAAGAAAACTCTAAGTAGTTTCTTTTATACCCCATATCTAAATGTTTAATAATGCGTGGCAGTTTATCGCGGAAAAACAAGTTTATAGTATAATATGGAGTATGTCGCTAATAGATGCTTATAATTTTAGAATACTTAAGATTGAAATGGTGTTATAAAAACTTGTTTAATTATTATAAGCATTAACGAAAAAGGGAAAAAATAAAGAATAACCTCTCAGCCATTGCCGATCCATGGGTCGGTAATGACTGCACTACTAAAATGCACTGCAGCTATTGCCGTTCTATTTTAATTTCAAAAATACTTTTTGAAATCCCTTGAAACACAATAATTTAGTTGCGAAATGTGGAATATACAAATAAAGGAATATGTTGAGTTATTCAGAATAAACTTAACGTAAATATTTATATATAAAATATCTTAAGCAAAAAAATTGAGTACTTACCTGAGGAAGTAAGGGTTAGTATGACACGTTCACCGCACTCGCTACGTTCACAGAAACTAACGTATTTGGTCACATTCCCGTGTACCTACGTACACTAACACCAGTGAATTAATTAGGAAACATACAAACATGTGTGTATATTATACTCTCTTGTGACTCAAATCGTTCCAAACCGATAAAAATAAGAATAAGCTGAATGGGTCGGCAATACCTGCAGATTTTCGATGGGTCGTTGATAGCTGCGTTTACCTTAGACTTATTCCACTTGGAATAACTTTTGACTTCAAATTTTCCTCGCTTTGTCCCCTCTATGCCCTATTAAATTTAAAGCTCTTTGGAAAAATCCTAATTAAGTGCAAACTACCTGAGAGCAAAAGAAAAACTAAATAAAGTACGGATATGTCATAGTTTTTACGAGTTTAGAGGTCATTGCGTTCAGATCTGTTTTACGTGTGGTGAATTTTATGCATTTTTACTATAACTTCATAAATATTATATGTGTAGGTATGGTGTCGTGTTCTGTGAGTGAATGTGATATATGTTACAAGACGTAATAACCCGAATAAATACACTTTTCACAGGTCAATACAATTTTCTCAAGAAAGTTTCGAATCATATTTTATTGAATTGCTTCCATTAAACGGCTCAAAAAAAGATTTTTACAATTGTATATTGATTTCCTTTGTTATATGTATGTATATTTTGTAATTATAAACGGAATTTGCTAACATAGTAGATAAATTATTTGTTGACAAACGGTGACGTCGTCACGAGTATCGATAAATTTTTAATCGTTTTTTGTAACATCCTGACATGAATACAAACTTATTTAGCAATGTGAAGTTCAAATAGATTTTTTATAATTATTAATTACTCATAATTTTTATATTTTAGTCATAAATTTTATATAAAAATTATGACTAAAATATAAAAATTGTGAGTAATTAATAATTATATTTTAGTAGGTAACATTTTTTTCAAAAAGTCAAGAGAGTTTTGTTTGATGTTTTCTTATTTTGAGTAGATTAACGTCAGGAAAATCTCTACAATATATTGTAAACATTTGGAATCGAAATACTAAATACACGGGTTTTAATAAGAGAATCTATACCTACTTTATTTTGCGCCTGTAAGTACGACACTTCCTATTTGTTTGTTGTTGGAGAGCATGCTGTTTCGAGGCCACGTAGTTACCATTGTCAAAAACTTAAACACCTGTCCAGATACTGTTTACGCCAAAAGTTGTTTAAATGTACTGGAATGGCTGGACTGTAAAGGGAATGGGGTGTATAGATCAAGTCTTCTCCCTAAGGTGCCTAACAGAAAAACACCTCGCCAAACATCAGGAGGTGTTTTGCGCCTTTATAGACCTGGAGAAGGCTTATGACAAAGTGAGGAGGAATGAAATGTGGGATGTACTGTCCAAGTTTGGGTTGGGGAACCGGTTGATAGATGCACTGAAATCACTCTACGAGGATTCCAGTGCATGTGTCAGACTAAATGGCGCCTACACAGACTGGTTTAACATCTCAAGGGGTGTTAGACAGGGCTGTGTAGCATCGCCGTGGCTCTTCAACCTATTCATGGACAGCTGTTTGGATGATTTACGTGAGAGTGATTGTGGATTGAAAATGATTGAGACCACCATCAAATGCCTCTTGTACGCCGACGACCAAGTCATCCTTGCATCGTCGGCGTCCGAGTTGCAAAAGATGGTGGATATAATGAATGCAGCATTTGAAAAGAAGGGCATGAAAGTGAATGTTGCAAAAACGAAAGTGATGATTTTTGAAAGAGAAGAGTGTATGACAGAGTGTGATATAAAGATTGATGATGAGAAAGTTGAGCAAGTGAAAGAGTTCGTGTATTTGGGTAGCGTGTTTACAAGGGATGGCAAGTTTGAGAAAGATATTGAAAGAAGAGTATTGAAAGGAAATGCAGTAAATGGGGCCCTGAATAGCCTTGTGAGTAGCCAGGTCATGTCTAACAAGGCAAGGATGGCTGTGCATAACGCTGTTCTGGTCCCGACGCTGATGTATGCGAGTGAGTGTTGGGTGTGGCAGAAGAAGCATGAAAGCAAGGTGAACGCGGTGGAAATGAGGTCTTTGAGGAAAATGTGTGGAGTAAAATTGTGTGATAGAGTGAGGAATGCGGATATACGAGAGAAGTGTGGTTTGAAAGAAGATGTAGTGACAAGGATAGAAAAGGGTATGTTAAGCTTGTTTGGTCATTTAGAACGAATGGATGAAAGAAGAGTAACGAAAGAGATTTATGGTGCGAATGTTGAAGGATACAAGGCAAGAGGACGCCCCAGAAGGACGTTCACGGATCAAATTAGTGACGTCCTTCAAAAAGCTGGGGTCAAGAGTGCGAAGAATAAAAGAGCGTGTATGAAAAGGCTTATGAATGTGAAGGAAGCGAGGGAAGTTTGCGAAGATCGGGCAAAGTGGCGATCCATCGTCTCTGCCTACCCCTGTGGGAAGAAGGCGTGAGCTGTATGTATGTATGTTGTTTAAATGTCTGTTTACAGGTTCAATTAAAAATCAGACAACCCTCGTCTTATGTGAACTGAGATATTTCACAGCCATCGGTCAAGCCATTACCTGGCCCATATTTTAGTCTACGATTGAACCATGAAACAAAGTTGTTGAAATTTAGTCGACAAACTTTAAGAACCCAATTAAATAAGACTGTAGGTACTATTTAGGGGACAATAACTACAACAACTAACTATAACTACTAGGTATATAATAAATATTGAGATATTTGTGTTTCACTTCATACCCTCTAGGTCTACTAGGAAAAATCGTTCTGTATTCGTAGTCAGATCGCTTAGTCAGATCAATCTAACTATGGACCACTTTTAGTGTCTATGGTTAGCTTTTGTTAATATAACCACGGACACCTAACCAATAATTCCCGTTGCACCTATTGTCAATTCGGCCAGCAGCTTGACTTGCGTATAAGTACTTCACGATATCACGCTATAGCATATGTCCTTCCCCAGGGTTTAAGGTATCTTCCCTCCAAATTTCATTTAAATCGGTTCAAATAATAACTTATAAACTCAAATTATAATAAATAACAGATAATAATAGATAAATAATAGATACCTTGGGTATTGTAATTTTCGTAGCGACCTTTTTTTTTTACAAATGCTGACCATATCACTCGTTGATTATGTAGCTTTCTACATTAATTTGAGTTTATCCATTACAAACAAAATTAAATCTTTCCTCTTTATATTTTCATTATTTTTCAGATATATTAATAACTTGAACTCTCTAGACAAGAATTAACAGGATCGTTGGTTAATTGGTTCACATTCGGTATTTCTTCTATTCAAACTTAAACTCTATAATCGTGTGTCATAATTCTTAATGTGTTCACTGAAATAATTCACTTACACATAGAAAAAAAATTTTTGGTTTCGATTTTTATCTGACTCTGTGTATCTGTACATTCTATATCTATGGTAGTTCATTCAATCTACATCTAGGGGAAACCCGGACAAAGTGAATACCTTAAGCTGTTTTTTATTATCGTCGTTAAGTTATAACTGGGGAAATTAAAACAATTATTTATAATCAATATTTATTTAATGTACTTACAATTTAGTATAACATTTTCCATTAATATTAATTAAATTATAAGTTATAAGCAAAAATTACAACAGTGGCTTCCTATCCACTTTGCCCGGGACAACGTATAATATGGTTAGTACCATATTATCCGTACTAGTGTGCGAAGTGAATAACGATATTTGGCATAAAACTAAACTTAAAAACAAAATAAACATTGAAAATTAGAAGAACATATTTAAAACAACATTTTTCTGTTACACGTCTAATTATTTCAGTTATCACAAACAAAATTATCACTGCCTTCGGAGGCATGACATGACACCACTGAGTACAAATACTACATTGTAAATACAGTTTTCCGTTGGCTGATCATCTTCTTCGATTATATATTTATTCACCATCTGCAACAAAAAAATACAACAATTACATAAAATTATGTCACTCGTTATGACCGGGGAAGTTAATACATTATCCACTTTGCCCTACGGGTAGTAGAGGATCCCAATATAAGACGACCTTCACCGAGCTGCTTATTGGATGAAAAGTATTTTATATCAAATTTAATATTTAAAAAAGATATCGCGAGTGGGTTGGTTGAAAAAATTCAGTCCAGGATATTTTTTTTTAAATATTGCACTGGTTTGTTTAATAGACAAATTACATGTACCAATCAAAAGTATGAAGTTTATAGAATATGAAAACAGTCTTGAAATTCATGAATTCCGGTTGCTAAAAATCTAAATATTGCTGCGAGTGAATATAACGTACCTACGACTGAAAAGTCTCAGCGAACCATCATTGAATGAAAGAGGCACTCTCTTTCTATTGACCGTGAAATAGAAAAGGATAGAGATACACTCATATTTTAAATATTAAATTAATCATAGCCTGGACTGATTTTTTTCAGCCAACCCACTCGCAATATCTTTTTTAACATATTAAATTTGATATAAAATACTTTTCATCCAATAAGCAGCTCGGTGAAGGTCGTCTTATATTCGTATCATAGACTAGGGTACATTTTGGAGGTTATCACAAATTATTAAAATATTATTATTAAATTATTAAAAAACCAGTACATCTAAACTCGTCATCTACACACAGTCGAAAGCTTTATAATCATACATGAAATTCTTCTCAAATTCAAGAACATGTCACAAATAACATTATAGTGATAAACTAAACAACTAAACTCTGTAAATTGATATTTTTTGCACAAAAACACACTTCGTCCCCTCACTGGCCCCGCGCGATGCAAACACACGCCGAAGTACTTGCCCCGTATCAAGAGGCAATAGGCGAAGGTTGCTATGACATCGCGTCTGTCGGCTAACGAACAATTTGGAAGTAGAGGGCACTATTCGCTTTGCCTGGGGTATCCACTTTGAACGGGTTTCCCCTACACTTCAACGCTAATATTCAAAAGAGGAAAGATTTGTATTTTTGTATGTTTATCACTACATAGTATAAAACAATGTCGCTTTCTCTGTCCCTATATCCCTATGTGCTATATGTTGTATGCTTAAATCTTTAACTACGCAACGGATTTTGATGCGGTTTTTTTAAATAGATAGAGTGATTCAAGAGGAAGGTTTTAGTATTAGCATTGCATCCGTGCGAAGCCGGGGCGGGTCGCTAGTAACGAATAAACTCAAAAAATACTGGACCAATTTCAACAATAATCTTTTACCATTATCCTTGAGTAACATAGGCTATATCTATTAGGAAATAAAATTAGAGATCCTTACTAAAATTTCAATAATGTAACCCAGGTGTAAAAATGCAACCATAAAAACCTTTTAACAAAAAAAATTTACCGTCGAAAAAAACTGAAAAGCAAAAAATAATAAACATTTTTTATTTAACATTAATAACTAAATTTTTCAATTAAATTAAGTATATCTAAGTAATTTTGAGCACCTCTCCACCTACTGCAATGTAGCCATTCGAAGGTTTACGCCTTCCATACCGCAAGCTGCAAGCGAGCAGTCCGCGCACATTTTTATGGTTTGTGATTTCCGATTTTCCGGACCCACAGTTGTCACATCCGCGCATTGCGCATATTGTGCTGTGCATGTCTTGATAATTATGGGCGCATGTAGTAATTTAATTTTGTAAGCAGGAACCAATCACTTTTAACCGAGAAAGGCTCAATTCATTTTCATCCGCGGCATTGGTCTTCGCTATGTGGAAATTCACTGTTTTCGGTAATATTTTTTTTATTTGTCATTATTCCTTTCATTCTGCCATGATGACATACACAACACGAAACCGAGTCTCGAGCATGACAGGCGGGTCCACTAACCACAAGGCTATCACTGCTCTTAAATATAAATAACATAGTGGATACTAATGTGTGCATTTTTATCACGAATACACTAGAAAGCAATGAATCCGGCTCACTTATAGAAACCTGAACATCTCGGAAACTAAGAATGCTGGACAAATGTGTTTTTAGACAATATAATACCCATTAAATGAAAGTAATAAAATGTACCTATGAGTCATTTGATTTACAAAAAAAAAATACATTAAGAAACTACTGATCTTGAAAACAAAAATAGGAAACATGACATTGAACAACATTACGATTTTCTTGAATTTTAATACTTCGTATTGCCTCCTCATGCTTCCACTACTGTGTTTACGCGGTTTGGCATGCTGTACACCAAGTTCCTTATACGATTTTGGGGAATATTCTCCTACTCGTACGTATGAAGGCGTGTTGTCGGCGCGGGCTTTCAGTCAGACTGGGCTCGCAAATCGTCGGACCGAGATTTCTTCTAGTTTACGGGGTGCGTCCGTCGGACGTCCGGTGAACATCAGATTTTATCTATCAGAAATTTCTTACAATGCGCGGCCGCCCTTATATTTTATGTTGCCTTTTCAGGTGTTCCAATTTTCATTTGTTTTTCCTCATTCCCTTTATCTAGGCAACTTTGCAGAATTGTAGTATAATATGAGACAATAGTTGCATTAAAAAAACTAAAAAGAAACCTAACCGAAGTTAGTTATTTATACCTAAAAGTACAAATAGCCTAATAAATTCGACGGAGTAATTCCTCAGTCAAAAATTGTTTTACTAGATAACTTAATTACATCATTATGTGGTACATGATAAAAATCCAAAACTTTGTCCAAACAGAACTATTACCTTATAATAAAATACCTATTATGGTCCGTCATTTCGCTGGGAAAATTGCTCCGTCAAATTTCATTTCTCTCGTGTCCTTAAAATGTAGTCTGGAGTCACGGGTAAGAAAATCCAAAAAATATGCTTACCAAAACCACTAAATATTTTTTTTTAGTGGTTGTAAGTCCACAGCGACTATTAAATGACATTCCAGTTAAAAAAATGGACTGAGCAATTTTCCCGTGCAAGGTACATTAAAAAACATATATGCCTGAGTTTTGTTGTTTCTACCAGGAGATTTTTTTGGATATTTCGCATATAGCTTTCTTAACACACATGAATATAGCTGGCGAAGAAAATTTTGACTGAGCATTTTTCCCAACAAAAATATCAAATAAATAAGTATTTCAGTAAAAATACCTAACTTCGGCTAGGTATTTTTTTTATGCAAGTATTGTCTCATACTATACTACAATCCTGCAAAGTTTCATCGACTGAGGTATTAATGTTGGGGTCTTTATACAAAAATCCGCTTCATTGCCTGGACTAACTAGCTACCTATGGCCCCTCAAAGCGCCTTTTTGTTTTGTAGTTTCCTGTCCTCCTATAACCATCCGCACTGTCTCAAAAGATCCTATTCCTACCTCAGATCAAATAAAAATTAAAGATGGAGCGCTGCGAAGGATAAACTGAAGCCTGAAAAAGTACGCCACGCTCTGTGCATACACGCTCCCACGCACACATTTACAAGCAAACTACTTAACCCACACCGATCAGTTAGAACTAGTTCGTGAATGAAGCAAGACGTGCGAACAAATTAAATTATGTCATCGCGAAATGTGTGCCTGTGAGCGTGTATGCACAGAGGGTGGAGTAGTTTTGCAGGCTTCAGTTTATCCTTCGCAGAGCTTCATTTTTACTTTTTATTTGATCTGAGATTCCTACTGAGACTATGACTATAGAAACCCATTAGATACCCATTAGAAGTAAACAAGAGCCTGATAACTATAATAAACTGGTTACAAGCTAACAATCTATTAATAAACCTAGACAAGACAAAAATTATGAAATTTATACAAAGAGGAAACAAAGAATTTCAATCAAAAATAAATCATAACGGTAAGGAAGTAGCGCAAACTAATGTAATCAAATTTCTGGGGTTACACATTGAAATATAATAATATATATATATATATATTGAAAGTAACGTGAAATGGAAAGCCCACCTAGAATATGTATGTAACAAAGTTAAGGGATGTTCATATGCACTGCGCAAATTAAGCAAAATAGCAAACCGACAGGCAGTCCTTATATCATACCATGGTCAAGTTGCAGCTATTCTTCGATACGGTCTGATATTTTGGGGAAATGCTTCCAACATAATAGTAGTGTTTAGGGCACAGAAACGATGTGTACGATCTATTTGCAATTTAAAGAGAACTTACACTAACAATCATGCATATTTACGAATTGTGCATGTTGATTTGTCGCAACCCAAATTTATTAATACGAGTATCTAGCTTGAGATGTAACGACCAAATAATCCAGAGATCATCAAAAACAGCACTCTATCAAAATAGTATTTTCGGACAGGCGCCTAAAATATACAACAAGTCACCACCCCAAATGAGGTAATGTAAGGACTTTCAACTTTTTCAAAAAACACTGTAGTCCTACTTAATAAATAAGGCATTTTATTGCTTAGAAGAATTTTTGACGTAATTAGTGTGGGAATAGATCATAGGAATAGATAGAATGACATTGATAATTTTTAAGCAATTTTATTTTTCAATTTTGGGACATTTACTATTATTTGAATATTTTAATTATAATGTTTAGTAGTATATGACTTATTAATGCTTATTCTTGTGCTATACCTAATTTGTATTAATTTTTAAACTGCAAAGTCTCTCGACTGAAATATTTCATGCTCAAGGGCAGATCACAGAGATCTACTAAACCATTGTCCACCGCATGTTATTCACCTGAAAATTAACAGTTTCTTCCAAATCGAGAACAGTACCGATCGAGTAGTATATTTTCTAATCTTTGAAAGAATCAAGTTATTTAACTTATCTACTTGTTCGTTAGTTGGTGACAGAATCGCTCTTTCTTTAAACCAAGATATTGTCTTATAACTTATGTTATTAATGTCAGGATAAACATTGTTGACTAACTCTTGGAGGCTATTTCCAGAGATGCTGCTAAAAGTTGGCAATGGAGAGTTAAAACAAAGTGGGGGATGGATTAACCTAGAAAACCTTTGTGTTTTGATAGGACATATCAAAACACAAAGGTTTTCTAGGTTAATCCATCCCCCACTTTGTGTGGGGGATCTCTGGAAATAGCCTGTTCTCACGTGAAGATGACAAAACCCTCATATTAGTTTTAAGCTCTAATTTATTGACATGTGGCCAAAGGTTGAATCGTTTTAAGGAAGCATTTATTTCGTCAGCACGTGTTCCTAGAGTACCGCCGCAAACGCGTCCGAGTACGTCTCGCAATTTTTTATGCGCCTAATCCGTAATATCTTCGAAAATATTCATTTAAATCATATGCTGTAAAGGGCCATATAGATCTATATTAAATCAACAATGTATTTAAGGTATTTAATTGGATAAGGATTAATGCTGTATTGGTTAAAATCGCTTCGAAAATGAGCCATTATTTGTCGTAAAAAGTAAATGACAAAAAATTTTTATTGTGGGATATCCCTAAGAGATAGACATATACCATCGCGGAGTTTTCTGTAGACCTTTTCAATGTATACAATACTTAGTACATTATTTTGATAAATCTTGTAGGGTTCAGCCTGCGTTTGCAATGTAAGCGGAAAAAATTTAATTATTTACGACATCACATTAGAAACCTCAAAAATAACAGTATTTCCTCACTATTTAATGGATGTTATTATACATATAAACCTTCCTCTTGAATCACTCTATCTATTAAAAAAACCGCATCAAAATCAGTTGCGTAGTTTTAAAGATTTAAGCACACAAAGGGACATAGGGATATAGGGACATAGGGACAGAGAAAGCGACTTTGTTTTATACTATGTAGTGATAGTGATTATGATGATGATAGTGATAATGAGAGAGAAAGGAGGACTTGTATGGTATGGTATGGTAACGCGGGCTTGTTTCCGCAACTCGACGTCTTTTCTGCGCCTATTTTGCGTGAAGGTGGGAATGGCTCTACTCTTGCCATCCCAGCTCCTCCAGGAAGCCCAGCAGCGACTTGACGTCCTTGAGGGCTTCGGGGAGCGACCTCGGGGATCCAAGGTGCTTCGCCCGGTATTGAGCCACGCCTTCGCACTCCAGGAGCACGTGCGCAGCCGTTTCTTCTGCCTCCATGCACGCTCTGCACAGGGGGCTGTCGGTGACACCTAGAGTAAACAGATGTTTGTTAAAAGGACCGTGGCCAGTTATGGCCCCAGTTACCGTACGTAGCTGTTTCCGGCTCAGGTTTATCAGGGTGCGAGAGAGACGCCGGTCCAGGTGTGGTACTCGCCTGTCTACACTCACCCAGGCCGGTCCAGGCCCGCTCCTGTTCAGCCTGAGCACGGAGTCGCAGTTGTGTGCGGGACCAGCCGAAGGGGAGGGGCACCAAGGGCTCTGGGCCTATCGCCGCCATACCTGATCCCTTTCTGGCCAACTCGTCAGCCGCGTCGTTTCCGCGCGACTCACTGTGACCCTTGATCCACTGCAAAGTGATTGTATTGTCGGAGCTTACCTCCGTCAGCTTTTCATGGCACTCCATGATGAGACTCGATTTGATTGAGTTACTACGGAGGGCCTGTAGAACCGCCATGCTGTCAGAGAGGATACGTACACGTGCGCCTTTTACTCTCCTTGAGGCTATGGCCGCTGCCGCCATGTAGATGCCCACGCACTCAGCTTGAAAGACTGTGTTGTGAGCTCCCAGGGGCCTGGATAGATAAATTTGTAAGTCTTCTGAGAACACACCGCACCCTGTGCCGGAGGCTGTTTTTGAGCCATCCGTGAAGACGCGTAGCTCCCGGAGGTTCAGACTCTCGATCCCCTCCTCGAAGAGTTGTATCTTGTACTTTTTGTCAAATATAAACCTTACCGGTATCCTGTCGTTAACCGCCGCTAGTAGCGGCAGGTCCACGACGGCATTGTCCAGGATTTTCGTGTGGGTAACAGCTCTGTCACGCCACAGCTTTAAGGTTTTTAGACGTACCGCCGCTGACGCCGCCTCCTGTTGGAGGAAGAGGTGGAGCGGTGTTAAGTTCAGCATGGTTTCCAGGGCGGCCGTGGGGGTTGTCCTCATGCAGCCTGTCGCCGCCATGCATGCAAGTCTCTGAAAGGATTGCAGTTTACCAGCGACCGTGGCGAGTTTTGTCCTCGGCCACCAGACCACAGCTCCATAACTTACCATGGGTCTTATCACTGTCTTGTACAACCAGAGTGTTATTTTGGGGGTAAGGCCCCAGCTTCTACCCAGCATCCTGCGGCAGTGCCAGAACGCTATGCTGGCTTTCGTGAGCTTCTGCTCGAGATGGCTGTTCCAGCTCAGCTTATGATCTAGCGTTACGCCCAGGTATTTTACCTCCGTAGAGAGGTGGAGTTGGCAGTTGAAGAGTGTAGGGAGTTTGTGACTACCTATGTTTCTTTTGTTAGTGAACATTACCTGTTCTGTCTTGGACGGGTTGACCGATAGGTCATACTATTGGCACCATCTTTCCACAATGTGTAGGGCTGTTTGTGTGACGTCGCAGATAACATTTGCAAAGTTACCTGATATTAGGATTGCCAGATCGTCGGCATATCCGATGGTGTAGTAGCCATGTAGGTTAAGACTAGCAATTAAATCATTTACCACAAGGTTCCAGAGGAGGGGTGATAGAACTCCCCCCTGTGGGCAGCCTCTAGCCACGAGGGCCCCTTGGGGATCATCGCTGCCAAACCTGACTATTCTCTTGCTGAGCATGTTTTCGATCCACCCTATAACAGCCGCATCCGCCCCATGCCCTGTAAGTGCGGATTTTATGCTGGTGAAGTTGGTTTTGTCGAAGGCTCCTTCAATGTCTATGAAGGTGCCTAGGCACATAGCTTTATTCAGGATAGCCTCTTCCAGCCTGCTGACCACCTTAAGTAGGGCTGATTCTGTTGATTTACCTGAGCTGTATGGAGGAGGACTTACGCGTAAGCTACATCAATCAAATCAAAAGAAACGTAGGTACTAGTAATTGACAAGTTTATTTACGACGTTTATAGAGTGATTGCAATATGTACCTATAATATTTTCAAAAGTCGCTTGGACCTCAATTTGGAATTGTGATTTTCTTTTACAGTTCAACTGCTCGCCATGGTGTTCGGCAAAAGTGTCTCGTCCACATTACAAGATGATAATGAAAAGCTAAGAATCGAAGCACTCAACAATGTTACCTTGGTTGAGCTCATGAAAGATAAAGAAGTGTTCGACAACATTGAAAACTTCAATGGTATTATAAGGCAATACGTCCTCCCTCAAGAACAGATTCCAAACGTCCGCGCAACTGAAAAAGTGAACCAAGCCCTTGAAGACTTTTGGACTCATGTAATAAAGGATGTTAAAGAAACCGTTGTGACGCATGAGAACGGTGAGGAAATGAAAATAAAATATACTGTTATTCTGGAAGATAGTTCTGATAACGAAACTGAAGTATTTCTAAATGCTCTTCGAGAAAGTCTACCAGATATTAAAAAGGATTTGTTGACCGATATTACGAACGTAGCGATTAAGAATATTTACGAGTTGAAGAAGAAAATGAATGGTATCGTCCCAGGAAGCACAACAAAAAATAGTAAATAATTGAAGAAATAATAAAACAACAGTTCTGGTTTTAATTTCTTATTTTATGGGATGCAGGACTACTTACTTATGACTGTAGATTCAAATATAACGTCACTGCGATTTAAACTTTCATCATATTATATAAAAGATATCTTTTGGATAAAAGTCTGAATATTATTTTTTATGGCACTAACTTTAAAAATCACGGAGATCCTCTACAAATTTTCCAGTCCAGGGCAGTGGTCTAACTACTCTTTCCAACTGGTGACCATGGGTCTTTACTAGGGGCAGTTGTAAAACTTTAAAAATAGTTGGACCGCAGCACCTTTTGAGAGTTCCGTGGTCTAATTCATTTAAAAAATATCTTGCCAATTCTAAAACCTCATCTGCATCTTTATGTGTGAATAGCAAAGCAAAAGAGATCGGGTAGCAACCCGCACATAGCAGGCATCGATGTGTGCATAACGTCATCGAAGTAAAATAACTCGTCTTATACACATTAACAGATTAACATACTCGTCGGCAGCTCCTAAGACGATGACACATTTATACTTATTAATCACCTAAAAACCGCCGGTTGAAATTGGAACCGAGACACAATTAAAAATCTATTGTGTCTGTGATTCATTGTCTGAGAGGTTATTAAGAAGCAAAAATTCACTGCATAGATACAGAGCTGTCGTTCATTGGCTCATTAGTTAAGCGTGGTTAGATGTTTTGTGATTGTCGTACATTCGAACCCAATTCAGTCATTAATTTTTACAAGTAATTTTATTTTTCTTTTACATACATACATACATACATACATAAGGCTCACGCCATTGTCCCACAGGGGTAGGCAGAGACGACGGATCGCCACTTTGCTCGATCTCTGCATACTTCTTTCGCTTCCTTCACATCCATTAGCCTTTTCATGCACGCTCTTTTATTCTTCGCACTCCGGACCCCAGCTTTCTGAAGGACGTCACTTATTTGATCCGTGAACGTCCTTCTGGGGCGTCCTCTTTCCTTGCATCCTTCAACATTCGCACCATAAATCTCTTTCGTTACTCTTCTTTCATCCATACGTTCTACATGACCAAACCAGCGTAACATACCCTTTTCTATCCTTGTCACTACATCTTCTTTCAAACCACACTTCTCTCGTATATCCGCATTCCTCACTCTATCACACAATTTCACTCCGCACATTTTCCTCAACGATCTCATCTCCACGGCGTTCACTTTGCTTTCATGCTTCTTCTGCCACACCCAACATTCACTCGCATACATCAGCGTCGGGCCCAGAACCGCGTTATGCATAGCCATCCTTGCCTTGTTCGACACGACCTGGCTACTCACAAGGCTATTCAGGGCCCCATTCACTGCATTTCCTTTCATTACTCTCCTTTCAATATCTTTCTCAAACTTTCCATCCCTTGTAAACACGCTACCCAAATACACGAACTCTTTCACTTGCTCAACTTTCTCACCATCGATCTTTATATCACACTCTGTCATACACTCTTCTCTTTCAAAAATCATCACTTTCGTTTTTGCAACATTCACTTTCATGCCCTTCTTCTCAAATGCTGCATTCGTTATATCCAATATCTTTTGCAGCTCAGACGCCGACGATGCAAGGATGACTTGGTCGTCGGCGTACAAGAGGCATTTGATGGTGGTCTCACTCATTTTCAATCCACAATCACTCTCACGTAAATCATCCAAACAGCTGTCCATGAATAGGTTGAAGAGCCACGGCGATGCTACACAGCCCTGTCTAACACCCCGTGAGATGTTAAACCAGTCTGTGTAGGCGCCATTAAGTCTGACACATGCACTGGAATCCTCGTAGAGTGATTTCAGTGCATCTATCAACCGGTTCCCCAACCCAAACTTGGACAGTACATCCCACATTTCATTCCTCCTCACTCGGTCATAAGCCTTCTCCAGATCTATAAAGGCGCAAAACACCTTCTGATGTTTGGCAAGGTGTTTTTCTGTAAGGCACCTTAGGGAGAAGACTTGATCCATACACCCAATTCCCTTTCTGAATCCCGCTTGTACATCCCATATTTTCTCATCTGTCTCTCTCATCACTCTTTCGATCAATACCTTTGCATACAATTTGCCGACAATGCTGAGAAGGCTGATTCCGCGGTAATTTTTGGCATCCTGTTGCGACCCCTTTCCCTTGAAAAGAGGCACTATTACGGCTTTTCGCCAATCTTGCGGCACTTTACCGCTGGCCCAACATTTCTTGAAAATGGAGTACAGCCAAGAAGCTACCAGCCCTTTCCCAGCTCTCAGCATTTCGACACATATTCTGTCATACCCTGCAGCTTTACCTTTCTTCATAATTTTCATCGTTCTTTCAATATCATGCATACTAATCTCGCTTTCATCTCTTTCCTCCTCAAGCACATCTACAGTAGGAGCAAGATCTGCTTGAGGTAGGGAGTCATCACATTCAAATAATCCCTCGAAATATTGCTTCCATCGCCTCAGCACTCTGTCCTCTTCCGTTATCAGCTCCCCGTTCTCATCTCTAATCACTTTCATCCTTGTATTCTGCGACACTCCCCGGGACACCCGAACTTGCTTCCAGAACAATTTCTGGTTTTCCCGGAAGTTGTCGGATATCTTTCTTTCATTCTTTTCATCCATTTTCTTCTTCATTTGCTCAATCTTGTCTTTCGCTTCACATTTTATCCTTTTGTATACATTCTCTACCATTTTCACTTCATCTTCAGTCACTCTAGCATCTACTGGTTTTCTGGTCCTCATAGCCAATACATCCAACCATGCTTTCTTCTTTCGTTCAACAATCTTTCTAGCTTCTTTGTTCCACCAGTGGTTTGGAGAACCATTCTTCCTCTTACTTTCTCCGCATACTTCTATCGATGTTTCTACTACAGCATTTTTAAATATTCCCCATACATTCTCTAATTCGCTTTCTTCCAGGCTATCACAATCGCCCAATCTTTCACTCAATCTCTTCAAATACTCTTTACCTGTTTCCTCGTCATCCAGTCTTTCCACTCTTATTCTTTTCAATTCTGTTGTCTCCACTTTAGGTCGGTTACGCCAACCCTGGAACAGACCACTCACCCTTGAGATCACAAGAAAGTGGTCCGTTCCGACGTTCGTTCCCCGGTATACCCTTGTGTCGACAACCAACTTTCTCATTATTTCATCCACAATCACAAAATCTATCACACTCCTATCCTTTTGTCTTTCCCATGTGTACATATGAATCTTCTTGTGATCAAACAGGGTATTGGTCACAACAAGATTCCTCTCCAAACATACTTCAATCAGACTCGCACCATTCTCATTCACTCTTGCATCTCCAAAAGTCCCTAACACTTTCTCGCATTCGCTTCTTTGCACACCGACCCATGCGTTGAAATCTCCCAACAGCACAGGCCTCTCATTCTGATCACACTCACTCAAACAGTCATCCAACATTTTCCAGAACTCCTCTCTTTCGGTTTGAGGCTTAGATGTATCCGGCGCATACACGCCAATGACGCGTACCCGTATCAGACCGATTTTGAACCTCACCCAGAGGAGTCTGGGACTCACACACTTATACTCGATCATACTTTCAGACATTCTTTCAGACAGCAGGAGCCCCACACCCTGGCACGCTCTGTCGTTTTCGGCAACGCCCGACCATATCGCTGTGAGCGGCCCGTGGTGTGAGACTTCCGTACCCTTCCTTTTCGTTTCACTCACACACAGAACATCCAACCTCTTTTCATCCATCAGCATACATACTTCATCTAATTTACTTTCCATCCCTCCACATACATTCAGCGTCGCAAAGCGGCTCTCCCTCGCCCGCTTTTCGCCCCGTGGTACCATCTGGCGTGATGTGTGGCGAGCAACATCGCCACCTTTTCATTTTTCTTTTACTGCTGTAATAACATCAGTTTATATGCTAAAATATAGTAGTGTTGAATGAGGGACAAGAAATAATAAAACAGTTCACAAATATTAATATATCTACAATCTGTGATTAATTAATCATTATTTTTAAATAAACAAAGCCTTATTATTATTGTTTTTTTACAGATTTATAATTTTAATGTTGAAAGTCTGAGTAGCATGGACGTAGTTAAAAATTAATAATGAAACTTGAGTTGAGTTAGCAATTAATATTTGAGTAAGCAATTAGCGAGATGAATCTGGGGGCACGGCAGTGCCCCCGCCAAGTCGAGCAACAAGCGGCACGGCCGTACCATCCTTTTCTCGAAGCCATTCACGCCATTTTCGACCCCCTATAACTTTGTTGTGGATAAACCTAGAAGCCTGAATTTTCAGCAACCAAGCAGGCATTGTATAAACACAGTACATTTCAAATTTCATCCAATTTGAACCAGTAGTTTTAGAATTATAAATAGTCAAAGTTTCCTAATTTTGTCACTCACTGACTGACTGACTCACTCACTGACCGATCATCAAAACTCTAAGGCGCTTCTAGCAATCGTAGAAGCTTCAAATTTATAATCCAATTAGGGTTTAGTGTATAAATCAAGAAAAAACTCAAACATTTTGCAATTTCGGTCTAGGTAGCTAGATACACCAACTGCATAAATAACTTTTTAATCCCGTAATAATTGTATAGGATTACAAAGTTACATGTTCAAGTGAAATATGCATCTCAATTTTGAAGCAGATATCTTTAACTGATTAAGCTGAAATTTGGTATACTTATGTAAATTTGGTTACAATGCAATATTATGGTACCACCGAACTGATCTGATGATGGTGCAAGGAGGTGGATATCGCAACTCCTGAATGACTACTCGTAAACCCCTCGAGTTTGGGCTCGTATGATTCGTCTTGACAAATACTTTGGTGCTAGATTGTAACCAGGATCTGATGATGGAGCTGGAAAATGGCCATGGGATCTCGATAATTAAATGACACAACCCCATCGAGTTTGGGCTCGTATGATACGTCTTCACGAATTCTTTGGTGCTAGATGATAACCAGAGTCTGATGATGGAGCTAGAAGACGGCTAAAGGAACTCAGTAATTAAACGACATAACCCCATCGAGTTTAGGCTCGTTTGATTTGTCTTGATGATACTTTGGTACTAGATGGTAACCAGGGCCTGATGATGGAACTGGAAGATGGCCTTAAGAACTCGGTAATTGAACGACATAACCCTGAGTTTGTACTTTGGTGCTAGATGGTAACCAGGGTTTGATGATGGAGCTGGAAGATGGCCATAGGAACTCAATAATTAAACGACACAATCCCATCGAGTTTGGGCTCGTATGATTCGTCTTGAGGAGTACTTTGTTACTATATGGTATGGTATGGTATGGTATGGTAACGCGGGCTTGTTTCCGCAACTCGACGTCACTTTTGCGCCTATTTTGCGTGATGGTGGGAATGGCTCTACTCTTGCCATCCCAGCTCCTCCAGGAAGCCCAGCAGCGACTTGACGTCCTTGAGGGCTTCAGGGAGCGACCTCGGGGATCCAAGGTGCTTCGCCCGGTATTGAGCCACGCCTTCGCACTCCAGCAGCACGTGCGCAGCCGTTTCTTCTGCCTCCATGCACGCTCTGCACAGGGGGCTGTCGGTGACACCTAGAGTAAACAGATGTTTGTTAAAAGGACCGTGGCCTGTTATGGCCCCAGTTACCGTACGTAGCTGTTTCCGGCTCAGGTTTATCAGGGTGCGAGAGAGACGCCGGTCCAGGTGTGGTACCGCGGATCTCGCCTGTCTACACTCACCCAGGCCGGTCCAGGCCCGCTCCTGTTCAGCCTGAGCACGGAGTCGCAGTTGTGTGCGGGACCAGCCGAAGGGGAGGGGCACCAAGGGCTCTGGGCCTATCGCCGCTATACCTGATCCCTTTCTGGCCAACTCGTCAGCCGCGTCGTTACCGCGCGACTCACTGTGGCCCTTACTATATGGTAACCAGGATCTGATGATGGAGCTGGAAGATAACCAATCGAGCTGAAATTTTGTATACACATGACCTCAGAATTAATTCTGGGACCTGGGGATTTCCTCAAGATGTTTTCCTTAACCTTCGAGCAAGAATCAGTTGTTGGTATACAAGAAGTAGAAAGTACCGGAAAGGAAAAAAGTAAGACTACACAAAGAAATGATGCCAGATGCCATCAAAAACGGGTTTATCCACCTAGTTATACTATTAGTTATACGATATAACAAGATGGACACAAATAATCCAGATAGTTATACTGCTCAGTATAACTAATTGGAACCGATTTATTTGAGTTGGATTCGTCCATTTAGTTATACCTAGGTATCCGTAAATAAACAATCAGTTAATAATATTTATGGCTATTTAACGTTTTTACACAGTACTATTTATTCAAAATAAAATATTTACATTTTGGCACTTAATAGGCAAAATGCTATCGCAATGTTTCTAGAAATAGGTATAAGGAGTTCGAATGTCAAAGATAATTGAAGGTTAAACAAACTTGCCTGAGCCTGAGAGAAGTTTGACCATAATTATACGAGTCGCTGCATCCGAAGAGATTTATTTATTCACCAAGTAGTTCACTCCTCAATGTAACAGGCATCGAACACAATATTTAGAGCTAAAAGTCTAAAAAAAGGAATTCAATTTATCGTTAGTACTCAACGCGTGCATACATCCCCTCCCCTGCCCGTCGCCGGCGACGGCCGTCTCACGTCCCTGAGTTGGCATTTTTTTCAGAGAGCTATTTCACAAATACATAAATTGGGTAATTTTGCGTAAGTCAAAATAGGGAGGGTGGGTATTTAAATCTCTTCGGATGCAGCGACTCGTATAATTATGGTCAAACTTCACCTCAGGCAAGTTTGTTTAACCTTCAATTATACTTCGTCGCTGCATCCTCGACATTTATTTATTCACCAAGTAGATGTTTAGAGTGAATTTTGGGAAATAGCCATAAATACATATGTATACTAATCAGACTTCTATTTTGTCCGTTATGTAATAATAACATAAATCATACAATCTCTAATCACTTGGATTGAAAACTGCTTCAGCACATTACAATATAATAATAAAATAGGATTTACAAAAAATTTGGGAATCCCCTGACCAGCCTGCGGTGTTCTTTATAATTTCTATATAAACACTTCTCCGATCAGCCGCAGATGTAGGTGCATGGTGAGCACTATGTGCTGTGAGAAAAAAAAAACATGGTTTCAATACCGCTTTCAGAAATTACCTGCGAATCCAGCGGCTGATCATAGACGCGGTAGCATTATGAAAAATTGTTTTAATTGTGAAGAGTAATCTCTCTGTACCTATTTGTATTTTTACGACATAGTGGTCTTTACATAGGTCAACAAAGTTTTTACAGGACATGATATCTCCGACTCGATGGGAAAGAAAGTATCACTACGACAGGCCTGTTGGCTCAGTTGATAGTAACCCTGACTTCTAAGTCGGAGGTCGCAGTTTTAATTCGCGCGAGGAGCCAAAATTTGTGTAGGTGAACATGTCTGATCATTTTTGGGTGTTTTATATTTATTTAGGTATGTTAAGTACCCATAGTACAAACAAGCTCTGCCGAGTTTTGGACCAAATAACAATGTATGAGTTGTGTTATGAATTTAATTATTTATCACAATTTTGGGATACTGTCTACGCGGAGCGGAAGTCTTGATTACGTCTTCAATAGTAGGCAACTTTAATGATCAAAGTAAACACTTTTAGGGTTCCGTACCTTAAAAGGAAAAAACGGAACCCTTATAGGATCACTTTGTTGTCCGTCTGTCCGTCCGTCTGTCAAGACCCTTTTTCTCAGGAACGCGTGGAGGTATGAAGCTGAAATTTATATCAATTACTCGGGTCTACTGTCCCTTGAAGCTGTGAAAAAATCAAACTTCTAAGCCAACGCAATCAAAAGATACAGCCGTTTATGCCGCAAATTTTCGACACTTGCAAGGGAATCAAAACCTACAGGGTGCTTCCCGTGAACTCAGAATCTTGAAATTTGGTACGAAGCAACGTCTTATAGCATAGATAAAGGAAAAATTACGAAAACCATAAATTTGCAAGGTTGTACGGAACCCTCGGTGCGCGAGTCCGACTCGCACTTGGCCGGTTTTTTATATTAGATATAATTAATATCAGCGTCTGTACTCGTCGTGCTATTGACAGTGCGAAGAGAGCCGCATATTTTAAAATTAAGTTTCATCATAAGTCATACTTAAATTAAGTTTATGCAAAGATAAACTCTCTAGAGGATACCAGTTAGAAATAAAATCAAGGACCACGTGAAAGTCCCGAAGTATGTTGGGGAAGCTTGGCCTTTTCTTAAAAACTCCCTCGAGAAATCGGGTAACATAGTCATTCTAAGGCTCTTACCCAGTATCACAAGAGCCAACCTATAGGTATTTAATGTAGAATAGCTCCTGCTGTAAACTCTGAAATTGAAAATTTAATGAGACTTAAATTTTTACTGAGGAACAGTTGCAAACGCTATTACAACAAAAAATCCCACCATTTATATTCTTAAATGCCTCGTTATACTACTTTAATGAGCTGTCTGAGAGTAAAGATATTATAATATCGATAGTTTTAGGGGTAAAAGTTGTTGTTATAGTGTTTTCCCGATTAGGGCGACACCACTGCTTCACATAGGATGACAGGTACTGTAAGGACAAAACTAAAGATCACGGATTAGTAATAAAAAGAAACTTGTAGTGTTACAAACAAAGAGATTAATTTTAATCTCTTTGGTTACAAACAATGGGTACGATGATTGACTTGGCCAGTATGGCGCAACTAGCACAACAACCTTGGTTTAATAACAACAAAAATGGTGGAAACAAATAAGAGAAAATGCTCATTCCCGTATCCTGTGAAAACGTCGATATTGAGAGCGTGTGGGTTGCATCTACTAGAAATGTAATTTTGCAGATTTAGCATTCACATGGAATGCGAACAGATAGATTTCGGGATGGCCCCAAGTTTCAATGATCTTCTGATTAACTACTTGTGACAGTTCCCATTCGGTATCAATATTGACGCGCATTGATTCCTCATCTCCGTCAAGATTTCAATGGCGTATTTATATGGATGTACAACAAGACAGTCATGATGTTATTGATCCACCAGGAGAACTTGTCTTGCAAATTGCGGCCTAAAGTCATACTCTTCTAATATAGGTTTTATTATTCGTAATTTAAAAAGCGCTAAGAATTTCTTCGTCTCAAAAGTCTTCGTATAGACAGACCTAGACGTAATCCACAGCTGGACAAGGAGAAGTAATTAAACCTTAGTACTTTGCAAAATCTCTGACTTGTATCCAGTTCAAAATCTAAAAAGGTTTTGTATTGACATGCTATAAAATAGCTCTTCGTAATTTTTTTTAAATAAATCATAGCTGTTATATGAAAATACGCCTATATATATTAATAAAAATACGCCTTCTAATAAAAAATAGTAATAGAAGCAGTTCTCATGTCTGCTAATTAAAAGTGTAATAGTAATAATATGTATATTTCTATAGCTTTAGTTCAAAATAAATCATCAGGTACCGTCACATTCGGGAGTCAAAAAAAGATAGTATAACGGCCCCATTTTTATTTCCAAGTTTATATTATTATCTTGTGATACCGAAAAAGTATGTTCTACGGATCCTAATAGCTGTACAAACGGTGCGGCTAAAGGTAATTTTATATCCAGTAAAGTATTCTAGAATAGTTGGATCCTTACTAATGGTTCTTGAAAAAACTAACAAAGTGCTGTAATATGCGATCGTGTTTAGTACCTCTAAGTGTCGCGATTCTGCTTCGACAAGTTGTATCTGTCGGTCGACATCGATGACACCTGAGTGAGGTTGAACTGGAGTTCTGGAATCTACCTATCTGGGCATGTTGCCTGGGTGGTCCCTTCAAAGAGATTTGGGTCTATAGTAACAGGTGAAGATTGGGGGTGGAATGTTCTTTTGGTCAGATTTCTTGTCTGTTTTTGTCGCCTAAATTCTCTCAGAATCACTTTGTAATATAATATATATACTGTTATCCCTATACGTTGATCATTTTGGAAAAATTTTTCATCTATGCTGTATATATGCGATAAATTTTTTCGGTTGAGTAGTCTTCTAGCAGGGATATCCAGCAAAAGTTCGACCAGTCTCCGATAATTTCTTTATCTTTCTTTTCCATTTCTCCATCTATCAGAGCAGTCATCAAATTTGTGAGTGCTGCTATGCCTAGGCCGAGATACTTTTTTTTTTTTTGTAGGCGTTTGTCTCGATTCTTTAATTCTATAAAATTCTATAAAACCGCCTTACACTCAAGGTTAAGCTTTGACGCTTTAATTAGTTAAAAAGTTTCTAGGAATATGGATTTCATCCATCAACTTCTGCTTTTGCTCCTTCCCGAGCCCTTCCATTTCAATTATTTCTCACCGTTTGGAGACTCCTCTTATTTTTGGGCCTAGGATTTCGTCCCTTCCCTTTAATTCCCCCAAAACCTCCGATATGTCTGATGAGAAACCTGGAGGATTTACAAGAGTTACCGAGCCTATGTTATTTGCAACTGGTGTGCCCATTGCTTCGTTCGGAGTGGTTGGGTCTGAATTTTGTTCTATTTCATTACTGGGAGAACCTGGATAAGACTATTATCGAACGTAGGCTATGCTGGTCAGAGCCTGAATAAACTTCAGCTTGGGTTTCATAATTTGGAGCTACTCTATACTTTCCGAGGTATAATCTGCAGAGAGGGATTACTGCATGGAAGTAGATAAGACCATAATCGCATCAAGGTACTAAATGCAACGCTATAAAAAGAACATGACGACAATCGCGTCGTGGTTCGAACTGCAACATGACAGTAGAATGAGGCGGCTAAGACCATAATCGCAACATGGTACTAAATGCAGCGTTATAAAAAACCTATGACCACAATCGCATCGTGTTTCGAACTGCAACATGACAGTGAAATGAGGCGGCTAAGACCATAATCACATCATGGTACTAAATGCAGGGCTATAAAAAACCTATAACCACAATCGCATCGTGGTTCGAACTGCAACATGACAGTGGAATGAGGCGGCTAAGACTATAATCTCATCATGGTACCAAATGCATCGTTTTACAAAAAACCTATGACTACCACCGCATAGTGGTTCGAACTGTAAATGATAGTGTGGTAAGGCGGCTAAAACCATAATCGCATCATGGTACGAAACACAATGGCCTTATAAAACTATAACTATAATCGCATCATGGTACGAACTGAACAGTTATTATAAAGTCTACTATAGGTAGATAGAAAAGCCTAATGTGATAAACGACACTTGGAAGTTACGCTGTCACTGATTATTTATTTCATCTAGGTAAAAGTTTGAATTACCTACCTAATCATTCGTTAAGGAATAATAACACCTTCATATCTATCTATATAAATAAAAATGAATTGATGTTTGTTAGTCTGATTAAAACTCCAGAACGGCTGGACAGATTGATGAAACTTTTTGTGTGGGTTAGAGTGGGTCCAGGGATGGTTTATACGGTGGCAGAACGACGTCTGCCCGGGCCACTAGTAATAAATATATTTATTATAAAATCAGTAGCTATCGACGAATAAAGCATAGAGCTATTTTATAAAGAAATAAAATACCTCTGCCCACCCCCTCGGGGATAAAAAGGCGTGAGTTATTTATTAATCTATCTTCTATCTATATATATATATATATATATATATAAGAGAGAAGTCCTGACTCACTGACTCATCAACGCCCAGCCTAAACCCTTAGACCTAGAAAGCTGATTTTTTTCACGACTATTGTTTTTAAGACGTAAAGTAGGAATAAGAAAGGATTTTAAGAAATTCAACCCTTAAGGGGGTGAAAAAGGGGTTGAACGTTTGTATGGAAAACCTTCATTTTTGGGTCTATCAATTCGAAACTTTGTAAAAATACTCTTCAAAACAAACAACAAGACACGTGATTCCAGATTTTCCAAAAAACCTCCCCTCAGGGGTTGAAAAAGGGGGTTGGAGTTTGTATGGAGACGTGTTGTTTTTTACTTCTATCAAGTTGAAATTTGACACAAATACTCGTAGAAATAAATGATGAGACACGTGTTTTTAGATTTTTCTAAAATCGTCCCCTAAAGGCGTGAAAGTAGGGGTTGAGTTTGGTATGTATGGAAAAACCTTCATTTTTGGGTGTATCAATTCGAAACTTTGAAAAAATACTCCTCAAAACAAACAACAAGACACGTATTTCTGGATTTAAAAACCCCCTCTCAGGGGGTGAAACAGGGGGTTGGAGTTTTTATGGAGACGTGTTGTTTTTTCGTCTATCAACTTGAAAATTGGCACAAATACTTTCAGAAATAAATGATGAGACACGTGTTTTTGGATTTTTCGAAAATCATCGCCTAAAGGGGTGAAAGTAGGGGTTTAAGTTGCTATGGAGAAGTGTGGGGTTTTGCGTCTATCAACTTCAAACTTGGCATAAGTATTCTTTAAAATTCTCAATACAAAGTCCACTTTTTTTTGAGAATTCACTCGGGGTTCCTTGAGGAAATTTGTTTGTTATCATGAGCACATGCATACCCTTTGGTATCAAGAACTTATTCGAAAATTATAAACCAGAGAGTGTCCTAGGCTTTACAATACGTAACAGAATAAGAGTAATTCCTAAAATTAGTTTGTTCTATCCAGGTATCGACTACTTAATTGATTTCAGCTACTTTTAATGTGTTATTTTTTTCCGAAAAAAAAATATTAGCATAACTGAAATTAGGGCTACCTATGGAAACCGTACTATTATTGCTATTATCGCTCTTTATTTAAGAAATTTGGTTATACAAAACTAAGGTACGAATGCATCACCATTTTTTTATATTAGTATAGGTACTAATTGGGGTGTGTGAGGAATTGCGCTTATTCTGTGACGCGTTGTTTATAGTGTGTTTTTAATAACAAAAATATAAATAGCAATGAAAGCCCAGTGGCTAAAGACCCCGCTTATCATTCGTGAGGCTTGGGTTCCAATACTGGCATGTACAGTCAAGTTTTAGTAAGGATCCCTATGTCTTTTTCATCATAGATATAGCCTATGTTACTCAAGGATAATGTAGCATTCTAATGGTGAAAGAATTTTTAAAATCGGTTCTGTAATTTTTCAGTTTATTCGTTATTAACATACAAAAATACAAATCTTTCCTCATTACAATGTTAGTGTACATATTGTAGATAGATAGATTGTGTAGATTATCCTTCTTGATATATTTTCGAAACACAAAGAAATAACAAAGTCCACGCGGACGAAGTCGGGGGCATCAGCTAGTCTTTTCATAAAAAACAAAAAAATAATAGCGAAAGCAATTGTAGGTAGGTAGTTACCTACGGTAACATGATATTTTTGCCGCACAGGTTATTATAAAGGTTAAGTACTTACGGTTTTTCAAGTCTTATGAGTATCGATCCTTTCTCCGCCAATCACCTTATTTTTTCAATATTTTTCTGTTGGAATAGTGACGCCCCTTGCATTACGTTTAAAAATTTCAAATAACCTATTCGTTATTGCACTGTACTAAAACATGTTCTAATCAAGTTCTAAACTGTACCTATCGAAAATAAATTACGAAAAAAATATATTATAAATTACGAGAAATAAATTACCTACGAAACTGATGTTACGATGCCCGCACAAAGAAAGCGAATGACAACTCAGGGACGCGAGATGGCCGTCGCCGGCGACGGGCAGGGGAGGGGATGTATGCACGCGTTGAGTACTAACGATAAATTGAATTTCTTTTTTTAGACTTTTAGCTCTAAATATTGTGTTCGATGCCTGTTACATTGAGGAGTGAACTACTTGGTGAATAAATAAATCTCGAGGATGCAGCGACGAAGTATAACTATTGCTCAATTACTGGCTGGTATCACATTGACGGATTAGTTTAATAAATGTCAGTTACAAATTCGGGCTAGATATGCTCATAGACTCATCTACTATATAAAAATAAGTCGGGTTTTTCTTCCTGGCGCTATAACTCCAGAACGCACGAACCGATTTCCACGGTTTTGCATTCGTTGGAAAGGTCTAGGGCTCCCTGAGGCTTATAGCAAAGAAAATTCTGCATTGCACCCGTGCGAAGCCAGGGCGGGTCGCTAGTGCATAGATAAAAATGCTATAATCTGGATTTGCTTTCGTATTAAATAGTGAATTTAAAATGGAAAGTATTCCGGGACCATCCCAAAGCCTTGAAGAAAAGCCTCAATTTGTCAAAAGAGGACGGGGTTTAGTGTTATTTTTTAACCGACATCAATATTACAAAAATCGACGTTATAGTGATGGTGCGTTTATCTGGAGATGCTCATCTAAAGATATGTCTGGCAAACAATATTGCACGGGTTCTCTGACCGTTAAAGTAAGTGTCTATTTACTAATTAAGTTTTTCTTCAACAGTGTACAAAATTTCTCATAATTATATTTCAGAATTTATAATATTTTATGCTTTAATTACTATGCAAATGCAGCTATTAAATCAAGAAATGTCATTGGAGCTCGCACTTGAAAAACTACGTTGATATATTATTTTCTGTTTCAGTGAGTTTAGTTGTTTTATTTCCTGGCAGGATGCCTTCAGTAAGTTCTGTAGCCCTGTATGAAATATGTATAAAATGTTCTTTATCTTTGTCAAAAAATGTGTGTCCAATATTTTTCGAGAATACGAATATGTATTTTTATTATATTATATGTTCATTCAGCAAATCTGACAGCGTACCTGGTTGTTTCTTAGTGTGACCCATATGTGAGGCACGGACTTGTGGAGCTAGTTCACCGTGACCAATAATTGATAAAAAATAAGTAGGACCAGGGGTAATGAAAAATCTCCCGTGGTACTACTAGACAGGATAGTAGTACTACGGGCAAAAAATAATCCCCGTGGTACTACTTGTAGTACCATCAGTAGTACCACAGGTAAGGAGTGAGATAACGAAGCATTCGCATTCGCTTGTTGTCCCATGAATTGGTATGGTATGTTATATATGAGTGCACATTTTTCTATCAACAGTATAATGTCTGTAAAGCAATTTGGATTTACTAGGGGTCGCTCGACAACCGATGCCGGTGTTGAGCTAGTAAATCATGTTTTTGATGCCTGGGAGAAATCGCAGGATGCTGTTGGAGTTTTCTGTGATTTATCTAAGGCATTCAATTGTGTCCATCATGAAATTCTCATCAGAAAATTACGTCATTATGGAGTACAAGGCCACGCTCTAGATTTAATAAAGTCCTACTTGAGAAGCCGGATACAATGTGTTGATGTAAACGGTTCAAGATCGTCTGGATCGGCGGTTTGTATTGGTGTACCGCAGGGCTCTATTTTAGGCCCTTTTCTATTTCTGGTCTATATAAATGACCTACCCAACCGAGTGCAACATGATATTGTACTGTTCGCAGATGATACATCTCTACTTTTTAAAGTTAAACGACCTATTAAGTCTTATGACGAAGTGAACAGTGCAATTAATAATGTTGTCAGTTGGTTTAACGTTAATAATTTACTTCTCAATGAGAAAAAAACTAAATGTGTACATTTTTCTTTATCAAATGTTAAACGAACTTTAAACTCAGTTACAGTTAAAAACGAAAAATTAGAATGTGTAAACACTACAGTATTTTTAGGAATAACCCTAGACTCTAAGTTACAGTGGGGACCACACATTGATACGCTGGCGAAAAGGCTCAGTTCTGCTGCATATGCCGTAAAAAAAATAACGTAATATGTCAAGCGTAGGAACAGCTAGACTTGTCTATTTTAGCTACTTCTACAGCTTGATGTCATATGGCATTCTACTGTGGGGGAATGCTGCTGATGTTCAGAGAATATTTATTTTGCAGAAACGAGCCATTCGTTCAATTTATAAAATGGGGTCTAGGATGTCTCTAAAGGAAAATTTCAAGGAAATTAATATACTGACACTGGCGTCACAGTATATTTACGAAAACGTATTGTATGTTAAAAAGAATATATCACTTTACAAAAAAAAAGTGACAGACATTGTATAAACACTAGAAATAAGAATGAACTGGCTGCTTATGTTAGTCGATTATCTAAAGTCACCAAATCATATAAGGGTCAATGTATACGCTTTTACAATAAGATTCCTATTGCATTACACAATTTGCCTCTTGACAAATTTAAAACTATAGTTAAGCAAACATTATAAAAAAGGCTACTATAAAATTACCGACTACTTAGTAGACCAAAATGCATGGGTTTAACCGACTCAGCGCTATGTAAGGTTATTCGTTATAATTATTATTGTGAACCATATATTTTACTAGTAAGACATGAGACTAAAAAGAGCTGCCCTTGAGTTTCTTGCTGGCTCTTCTCGGGGTACTGCATTTGGAACCAGCAACTCGTCGGTGGAGATGGGCTGCTGATTACATTTAGCCAATCCTCTTGGACGAGTTTAGTGTGCCTTGTTTATATTGACATTTCAAAGTGTATTGTTATATACCTACTGAAATAAAATAATTTTGAGTTTGAGTTTATAGTTTGAAAAAATATTATATATAAATGTATTTATTTTGAATAACTTTGGAAGCTACGAGTATGAAAAAGTTAGCACACAGGTCCGGAGGAGGTTATTTCCTTCCACCTTTAACCCCTACGGAGGAGACTTTGACATCTATCATAGGCGAGGAATATTTTATTTTTATTTTTATTTATTTTATTTTGGCAACAGACAGTCATGTATAACAATATTTAAAGATTCTTAAGTAATGATAGACCTGGAGTGCCGAATTGAATATGTCATTGGGGAAGATAAGCTAGATTCTCTATGTAGGTATTAGTGCGTATCTATATACTAGGGGATGATTTGATAAGCGATGAACCATCAGCGCTGACGACAGACAAACTTACAGGAAAAAAAAAAACTTATTCTGACAAGTATTCACTTGCTTTATAGTTATTGTTCAATCTTGATAACGTTTGCACTGGAATGTAATTCATAATAGGTTAATACGAATGAAATTTTTTTATATTTCCAACTAGCAGTTCTGCGCGGTTTCACACGCGTAGTTCCCGTTGCCGTGGGAATACGGCAATAAAATATAGCCTATGTTACTCAGGAATATTCTAGCTTTCTATATTGGTGAAAGAATTTTAAAAATCGGTCAAGTAGTTTTTAAGTTTATTCGTAACAAACAAACATACCAAAATACAAATCTTTCCTCTTTTTAAGATATCTAGTGGTTCTGCGCGGTTTTACCCGCGTAGTTTCCGTTCCCATGGGAATACGGAAATATAATATAGCCTATGTTACTCAGGAATATTGTAGCTTTCTATTGATGAAAGAAATTTTTAAATCGGCCCAGTAGTTTTTGAATTAATTCGTAACAAACTTAAAAAATACAAATCTTTCCTCTTTATAATATTAATAATATAGATTAGTATAGAAGTATAGATGTAGTAGTAGTAGTAGTATTTATTCACAAGCAATGTTACATTGTATTCGAATATCAAACAAAAAAACTATTTAATACAATAGTAAAGGCTGATTCATGTTACACCGGGCCGTGCCCCGTCTGGGCTCTCTCTGGGCTGGAGTTAAGTATAAGATTAATAATAATAGAAGAGATATGTAACGAGACAACTGTTTAATTTAAAAAACCAGAGACAACTACTAAACAAAATCAACATACCAAAAACACTGTCAAATTTGAAAAAGGTAAAAAAGAAATAAAGTAATTTGCTGGCCTATGGCCAGTCATTACCATGCTGCCCTTTTTTTACAAAGCCCCTAGTTGTTTTACAAAGGCCCTAGCTGTTTTAAAAAAGCACTAGCTGGATCACAAAGACTGTAGGTATTTTACAAAATCACTAGCTTTTTTACCGGGTGTCTCGAGATCCCAGCCTTTGTAAGAATTTCGGCAACCCTAACAATTCCATCACGTCCTGGGAAAGTTTTGACGACTTTTCCTCTAGGCCAGGTTCTACTTGGTAACTGATCATCTATCACTAAAACCAGATCGCCCTCTTCGAGTACTGAAGGTGAACCTCCCCCTTTTCTGGGGTTCAAGGTGGGCAAATATTCCCCGAACCACCCGTGACCAGAAGAAATCTAGTAGCCTCACTGATTTTTTCCAACTGGATCTACTTATCAGATCTCTATCAGACATTGTAGCCGAAATCGCTTCCCAACAAAAAGTGAAAAGGCGTTAGAGCTTCTTGTCAAACGCATCTGCAGGAACGTTCGTTAAAGGACGTGAATTAATTAGAGCCTCAACCTCTACAAAAACTGTTTGTAAAACCTCTTCTGAATGAGAGCGACTTTGCAAAGTTACTCTTAAGGCCGTTTTGACAAAACGAACAAGCCTTTCCCATACGCCTCCCATGAAAGGTGTGGTAGTGGGATGGATTTCCAGGTGACTCTTTCGTTCGCAGCAAAAGTGGTAATCGCTTCACCATACAATTCCCTCAGAATTCTGCTTACACCCACAAAGGGCGTGCCATTATCAGACCAAATTTCGCTTGGCGTTCCGCGGCGGGCAAAAAACGACGTAAGCTCACTAGAGCCGCATCCGCTGATAGGCTGTTGACTATTTCTAAATGAACGGCACGTATCACCAGACAAGTGTAAAGTGCAATATACCGTTTCTCGGTTCTTCGGCCAATTGTGACAATAATGGGGCCAAGGTAATGTAAAAGGTCTTTTATGGTGACTTAGACGTGCCGCTGGTTAATCTCCCATTGGTGGATCTAGTGGTTTGGCACGTCTTACACGACAGAATTGGCAATTAAAGGCAATGAATATAACTGCGCTGCGAAGATGCCATTTGCTGCTTTCTTGTGGTAGTAATGTATTAGTAGTTTAGTCGCTGGATGTATGCCATCTAAAATGATTGGACGTTTCGTATCAACGTCGACATCCACAGCATTGTCAATCCTCCCTCTCAATCTCAGGACGTCGTTTTAATCAAAAACGGGTGATAGTTGGAAGAGTTTGACATTCAATTTCTTCGAAAAATGTATCTTGTTGGCTTTGTCTCAAAACGTGAATCTCCGCTAATCGTAGATCTTCAGCAGCGATGTCCTTTGACTGGTCTTATCTTTTAACAATTTTAAAAAATTATGGGCTATGGCCGTGGCTCTTAACAATCTTAAATAACAGCTTAGTCGTGTAGGATCAACGGCCAATGGCATGGGGGTGGAATTTAATGAAATGATGTAGCATGGGGCAGATGGTTTCAACACACGTTCACGAACAGTAAGTCACCCCTTGTGGACACAAAAATTTTATATGGAGAATTTGTGACTGCTATAGAAGCGTCGTCATATAGAATGTCATGTTGCCTATAAAATGTGACACTATATGCTATGACAGGTGAGTGCTATAGCAGCTCCGTCACATTGTAAGTATATTTAGGGGTAGTATATGACACAACCACTATAGCAGGCAACTTCTATAGTAACTTCTTTAATTTTGCTCTATCGCCGACATTGACCGCGAGCTTGAGGCGTTTTTTTGGAGGCATCTGGAACAAAACTCACTAAATAAATGCGAATAATTATAAGATTATTACCCAATAACTAACCAAAATGTAACTCTACACAAGTTAGGAAAGATATAATGCATGAATTGGCTTTTATCTTTATAAAATTTGTTTAGAATGTATGTTTACAAGTATTTGAATAAAAAAATTGGTTAGGTACTTTTCGTATCTTGCTTACATTCTCAATTTACGTGTTTATAAGTTAGCATACAACATTTCAGTAAAACTAAACAAGTAATAGTTGTTTACTTTTGATATAAAACCATAAAATACAACTACAAATAACAGAAAACATTACTTACGATCACCGTAAATATGAACCAAAATAGCGTCTGCCCGCGAAAATCACTCAACTTGCACGTATCCGCTCTCCGGCGCACTCGCCGCGTGAATGAACAAATTTGTATAGACACACGAGCGCTATAGCAGATGTGTGCGTGTGAGAGGGGTACAGGGGTCGGGGTGACATCAAACTTTGAATGTGTGCAAAAATCGTCTTATTGGACAGTTAGAGCCTCCTGATTCAATAGAATGTGACAGTAAAGCACGCTCTCTTACAGTTAGTATGGGGAGACGAATGCGTAAGCAGGTTTGCTACGTAAAAAGCAAAGTCCTACGTCCGCTATAGCAGGGGTGACACAATTAATTTGGAAAAATCGCCATCTATTGCAGGTATGTCCGTGAACGTGTTAATGGTGTTTCTATCAGCCATGTCCACAGGTAGTGATGATGGCCATTCTTCTATAGAACTGAGCTATAAACTAGGACCGACTACCCAACGTGAATTTTCATTCAATACAAGCCGTTTAGGACGTGTCGCATCGTCGGCAGTATTGCGCTGTGAGGGAATCCAGTGCCATTCTATGACGTCAGTGAGCTCTAAAATTTCACCTATTCTGTGAGCCACAAAAGGCTTATATTATGACCGTGTGTCGCTGTGCAACCACCCAAGAACGTTCAAAGAATCGCACCAAAAATATCGTCTAACCGGCTTATATTTATGCGAAGTTTCGATGACTGATGATAGTCGCGCTGCTATCAGTGCTCCCTGAAGTTCCAGACGAGGGATGGATGTGGGTTTCAATGGCGTTATCCTACTTCTGCTACTAATGAGAGAAAGCTTCACACTATCAACTTCTAAAGTAAAACGCCAGTACGCTACTGCTGCATAAGCTTGTTCACTTGCGTCGCAGAAAGATGTGAAGTTCACGCTCGTATTTATTAAACTGTGCTCATAGACAACCACTTTCAGGCTATAACACCGATGAAGTTTAAGTTGTGACGTTTCTAACAAATCTTCAAAAAACTCCTTCCACAACTTTTGATCAACCTGAGAGAGCCTTTTACAATCGCGGCAAGATTGAAATTCGGACGTCAAAAAAAAGCAGCAGCTTTAAAAAGTTTGCACCTTTTCTGCAGGAGGTCCTTCCCTACCTTTAATCTCTACGTAGCAGACGAATATGTCTTTGAAGTGGATTACCCAGATATTCTTTGTTAGCTAGCGCCAACTGTAATGTTGAAAATTTACGTCCGGGATGAGTTGATGAGCGATGAACCATTAGCGCGGACTAGAGAGAAACCTGCAGAAAAAAATATTGTTCTTATTAAGGCAAGTATTTATGTGCTTTATAATTGTTGACTCGTTCTTGATAACGTTGCCACTTAAATAAATTATTATAATAATTACGAATATATTATGGTCTTACTTTTTTTGAAATAAAACCATCAAATATACCATGCTGATACCATCAAACATAGGTATCATTCCCGGACTCGAACATGTCGCTCGGCGAACCACGTGCTGTCAGGTTTGGTGGCGTTACAAAGGAAACGTACCAGTGCTTTATTTGCTTGCTACGTTTCACGTTATACTTAATGGCCATAAATGTTAAATGTGCTTAAAATGGTAAATATGTACTGTACCGAAGACATATTATTATGATGGTTTTGAAGAGTCGTATACGTCATATAAAACTGATTTAAAAGAAGCACTTACGTTGTTGACAAGTAAAATGCAAAGCCTTTCAGAATTATTCTCGGTTATAATATCTCTTACCACATTGTTTAGATCAGTGAGCATAGAAGAATTAAGGAAAGATTGTGAAACAGGCTTAGACAAAATATTATGTAATAGATACAAATGAATAGAAATAAGTAAATGAGTACTTCACAAGACATATTATAATGTTCTTAAACAGTCGTATACGTCATATAAAACAGACTTAAAAGAAGCACTTACACTGGTGACAAATAATCTGAAAAGTATTCTGGAATTCTCTATTATAGAAACCTCTATTATAGAGAAAGAGAGAAGTCAGAAAATTTACTGCACAAAAGTCAATACATCACGAGTATTCACGAGTCACCGAGTGCTATATGATAAATATAAGATACGACATTATCTTGCTTGAAAGCTCTTGGCATCGTAGTAAATGAACTAATATTCACATAACACTTTACAAGCTCGTATTACTGTAAACCAACGGAACGCGATGCTGAATTTCATCAAGGCACATCCCAATTTATCTACCAGCAAATTAGCTTGTGCCGATGGACTGAAATACAGGTCAGTCATACTAAGTTAGCGGAAGTTTTGAACAGCATCGATGAGTGGGGCAGTATCTCTTTGCTTTTACAATCGCAGCAAGATTGAAATTCGGACGTCAAAAAAAAGCAGCGACTTTAAAAAAGTTTGCGCCCAGGTTAGGCAGGAGATCCTTGCCTACCACCTTTAACCCCTACGGAGGATACTGTGAAATCTATCATATGGGATTAACAATCCAGTTCGGCGCGCCCCTGTTTGGGACGTTAGTAGTCGCGCGCTCTACGTATGTAGAACATTTTAATGTAAGGGATTTTATAAGAAACCGTCATAAATCGAAAAGTATTTTTATGTATTATTGAGTTAGACTTTGTTATAAAACAAAACATAATCAATTTAGACTGATTAGGAACTAAAAATCAGACTTCTTGAACATAACATAAAAATCCGCAAATTTTTTACTCTTATATTTTATTATAAGTGTCATATTTATTATTCAAACATGACATGTCTTCCACCTCCATTTCTTCATTTTTAGCACAGTCGGGACAAAGAAGAACATGATAATTAGGAAAATCCACTTGTTACATATGTAACAATATTAACCTATGCTTCCTGATGGACTTTTTGCGCGAATCAAAGTGTCACGCGAGTGGTCGCGCGTTCTACAGTCGTAGAAATTCACCTTTGGCACCCAATTTCTCTGAAATACAGCCGCGTCGGTCGCCGCAAAGACACTGAATCTGTTCACTGTCTAGTAATAGAGGAATACTAAAACTGTCTCTGTGATTGACCTTCAATATGCGATAAAATTCAACGAAATGCACAAGTCTTCTACAATAGTAGAACGCGCGACTACCGGAGTGTTAATATGTCGCTGGGGTGGATAAGCCAGATTTTAGGTATGTTGGCGCCAACTGTGCTATTGAAATTAACGTCCGGGATGAGTTGATGGACAACGAACCATAGAGAAACCAACAGAAAAAAATCATTCCCGCACAAAAAAAAACATTAACTGTCATTTTGGTCGGCCGACAATGCCTGTAAATTAACCCTCGGAAAACAAAACCAGCAGATATCGAAGTAAAACTCCCTCCTACTTAAATTTGTAAATATGTACTCAACGGAAGACGGTTCGTATACGTCATATAAAACTCAAAATCAAAGTCGAATGTTTTTATTCAATGTAGGGGCTGATTCAAGAAAAGCACTCACATTGTTGACAAGCTTGAAATCTCTTTTCACATCGTTTTGATAAGTGACCATAAAAGAAATAAGGAAAGATTGTAAAACAGGACATAGACAAATTAATATGTAAAAACAGGACATAGAGAAATTAATATGTAAAAGCTACTAATGAATAAAAATGAGTAAATGTGTACTTCACGAGACACATAATATAATGTTTTCAAAGAGTCGTATACGTCATATAAACAGACTTAAAAGAAGCACTTATATTGCTGACAAATAATCTGAAAAGTCTTCTGGAATTCTCTATTATAGAAACCAAACTGAAGTAAAGCTTCCAAGAATCCAATTGCCTCTTTTTACTGGAAAGTAGGTTTATTACTGTGTGCAAGGATGTGAAACATAAGAGGCAAATTTTTAATTATAGGTTTCACATCCTTGTTTTATGAAAACAATAAACCTATACTCACTTTAAAAAACTTCATACAATTGAATTCAATAATTGAATTGTATTTTATAAAATAACTTATTAGGATAGCAATCTTTCTGAAAATTCAGAAAATTTACTGCACAAAAATAAATACATCACGAGTCACCGAGTTCTATATGAAAATATTAGATACGACATCATCTTGCTTGAAAGCTCTTGGCAACGTAGTATCTGTCATATGTAATCTTCACATATCACTTTACAAGCTCGTATAACTGTAAACCAACGGAACGCGATGCTGAATTTCATCAAGGCTCATCCGAATTTATCTACTAGCAAATTAGCTTGTGCCAATGGACTAAATAACAGGTCAGTCAAACTAAGTTAGCGGAAGGTTTGAACAACATCGATGAGTGGGGCAGTATCTCTTTGCTTTTACAATCGCAGCAAGATTGAAATTCGGACGTCAAAAAAAAAGCAGCGACTTTAAAAAACGTTGCAACCATGTTCTGCAGAAAGTCCTTGCCTACCACCTTTAATCCCTACGGAGGATACTTTGATATCTATCATAGGAGATTATATTTCGCTAGGGTAGATAAGCCAGATTTTATGTATGTTAGCGCCAACTGTGCTATTGAAATTGACGACCGGGATGAGTTGATGAGCGACGAACCATAGAAAAACCTACAGAAAAAAATCATTCCCGCACACGAACCTGCCGCGCGGCAAACCATTTTCTGTCATTTTGGAGGCGTCATTGCTTTGTCTGCTACGTTCCAGGTTATATTGGCCATATAATATGTCGTGCCCAGATCATAGAATTAAACATTTTATGAAATAGTCGACCATTTCATGAAATGGCTGTATACAATTTCATGAAACAGTCTAACCTAACCTAACCAAATCATGAAGTGATCAATCCTAAGATATGGCCACGACATATATATGGCCGTCTGTAAGACAATTCTGGCCTAACATTCACCAATAAACAGATTGATAGTGTCGTATAACTCCGCATCAATGAATAACTCTGAGGTGGATATATGTATTTGGCTCACCTATGGCCAAATTTAAACGGTCAATTTCTATATTTAGTGAGTCGATTTTGAATTTTTTTGTAGTAGTGATTTCCTTTTTATTTCTTTCTTTTTTTAATTCGTTGTTGAAGAGTTACCACACGTGTACCCAAGATCTATAATTTAGTCAGCACTTACACCTTATCGTTGTCCGTAAGTGTATTTCAATGTTTTATGGCCGGTTCCTATATTCAAGAAACGAACCGTTTTGCTTACGGACGGTAGAATTATCTACGAGGCGTAACTTAAAAGTGTTCCTATAAAAAACTATTCGTAAGCGAACTTACTGACAGTTAGTGTATGTCTTGTTGATTACCCAAATAAATAAGTAAATAAATATATTTCTCATATTAAATGTGCTTTTTGTAAATATGTATGTAGGTTCTTTACGGAAGACATAATATGATGGTTTTGAAAAGTCGTATACGTCATATAAAACTGGTTTAAAAGAAGCAATTACATTGGTCACAAATAAACTGCAAAGCCTTCCAGAATTTTCTCTATTATAATATCACATTGTTTTGATAAGTATGCATAGAAGATCTAAGGAAACATTATGAAACATAACATAGACAAATTATGTATAAGCTACGAATGAATTAGTATATGTGTACTTCACAATACAATTAATATAATGTTTTTAAAGAGTCATATAAACCAGACTTACATTGGTGACAAATACCGTAAGTCTTAGGGAATTCTTTATTATAGAAACCAAACTGAAGTAAAGCTTCCAAGAATCCAATTGCTTCTTTTTACTGGAAAGTATAAGTGGCTAATTTTCAATTATAGGTTTCACATCCTTGTTTTATGAAAACAATAAACTTTTACTCACTTTAAAAAACTTCATTATTGAATTGAATTGTATTTCATAAAGTTATTTAATAGGAGTGCGTTCTTTCTAAGAAGTCAGAGTTACTGCACAAAAGTCAATACAACACGAATCACCGAGTGCTTTATGATAAATATTAGATACATCTTGCTTGAACGCTCTTGGCATCGTAGTATCATATCTAATCTTCACATAAGACTTTATTAGCTAGTATAACTGTAAACCAACGGAACGCGATGCTGAATTTCATCAAGGCACATCCGAATTTATGGACCGATGGACTAAAACACAGGTCAATCAAACTAAGTTAGCGGAAGTTTTGAACAACATCGAGGGTGGGGCAGTATTTCTTTGCTTTTAAAATCGCAGCACAATTGAAATTCGGACGTAAAAAAAAAGTAGAAGATCCTTTTCTATCACCTTTAACCCCTACGGAGGATACTTTGATGTCTGTCATAGGAGATTAATATGTCGCTGGGGTGGATAAGCCAGTCACATTACAAGTTCGTATAACTGTAACCCAAAGGAACGCGATGCTGAATTTCATGATGGCATCTCCGAATTTATCTACCAGCAAATTTAATGTTGTGCCGATGGGTTTAGACTAAAACACAGTCAGTACAGTTAAAGTAAAACACAGTTACCTAAGGGTTAGCAGAAGTTTAGAACAACATCGAGGGGCGGCAGTTGTGTGTATAAGATATTAATATTCTAGGACCAGTGAAAAATTATATTACCTCTGCCGAAAAAAAAACTGCACCTTTTAAAATCTGTGCTCAACCTTATAATACTCTCTATATTCATTATACTCTCTACTCTGTGGTCATTACTACGAGTCAGTATTGTATTTATTAATAAAGTTTTGATAAAAATTGTTTGGAAATAGTGATATTTTCATTTAATAAAAATAGGTTATAGGCATAGAAAGCCCGGCGAATAAAATCAGTGCAAAAAGTATTCAAATACTCAGTGAGAAACATTTTCGTAAAAGACCTAACCTAAGTATAAAGGCATCGTACTCACTTAAGACAACATTTTTTTTACTTCGATTCCAATTCGACATGTCCTCAAGGAAACTTACCGGCCGGCGGCCGTGTTAGCTATTCCACATGGCGTTTTGATGTTAAAAAGTATTTCAAGCATGAAGAGTTATGGGTTGCGTGGAATGTAAAATCTCTAGTACAATTGACAACAGGCGAGACACTAAAACCAGATCGAAGATAATACTTTTGGTCGATCCTATAAACAATAATCATATTAAAAAATCAAGCACTGCGATGGACTCGTGCTTTCGAAGACTCCGGCCTACACGCCGATTTGGTCTGCTGCAAGACTTATGCAATACTACAATAGCTGAATGTCTTAATGTATATGTATTGATTATGTCAGTAAAATAATGATAACAGGCCGACATTGGCTTCGATGTAAATGGCGAGGGCTAGATGTGCTTAGCAGCCCTTTCTGGCAACCCGGATAGTAAGAGTGTGCTCTTACTATCCGGGCTGCCAAAAAGTTACAAACCAATGATAATTAGCCATTGTAAGTTCAGGTATGAAAATTTCCTCTTACTCAATGAAATCAAAAATATTACAAAATGTCAAACACTGAAAATGATTCATCAGCTCTAAGAAGTTTCACAACAAGAAACAAAACACGTTTTCTAGGACCCCGCTCCTACACATGCAAAAAATATGGTAAATGGTCAAAAAAGTCCAGAGTGCAAATCATCAAAATCCAAGATGCATCAGAAGAATACAAATACATAATCAAAATAGTTCGTCTTATGCCGCTGTCCTTATAAATACTCCGATGCCTCGTATGTTGATTCCGGTTCTTCTATACAACTCCACACATAACCATTAAAGTTGCAAGTTGGAAAAATAAGCTTGAGAGTTTATGATGCATGAAGCCAACAAAATGAAATATTGCTTACAATTAATGTGTTATATACCTATACCAGCGGGCGTATTCACGGAGGTTCGATATTCGATATTCGACTCGGAATCGGAAAATCTGTCGAATCCTTATGTCAAATATGACATCTGTGAATAGCCCATCTCGACCTTTCGACAGATTTTTCGATTCCTAGTCGAATATTGAATATCCGCAAATACGCCCGCTGAACTATAGATAAGCCGTATACAGAAAGAAAGCCGAAAACTTATCGGCGCCGATAAGCGCCGATCGGCGCCCATCGGCGCCGGTCTACGCAGGTAACCGGCGCAGGCATTTATATGAACAAGCGCCGACCGGCGCCTATCGGCGCCGACCGGCGCTTGTCGGCGCCGATAAGCGCCGATCGGCGCCGACTCGCGCTGGTCAGCGCTGGTGCCGCCCGCCAATCATCGTACGACATTTTGCTCGCTCTGCTTCAATCTGCTTGCTTTCTGTAGAATGGACCGGCGCCGATCGGCGCCGATCGGCGCCGACAAGCTTTCAGCTTTCTTTCTGTATACGGCTTTACGAACCTGCTGTCAGTACCTAATTCAAATTAATAATAATAGTGGCCAAGTAAGGTTTAATAAGAGTGGCTGTGTTAATGTCATAGTAGCGACAGCTAGCATAATAAATAATGTGTTAATTATTTTTATTTATTTACTTATTTTGTTTGGAACAACAACAGAATAATATCTACATTAATATAACCTCATTATAACAGTTTTAAATCCAATTACAGTTATCCCTTTAGGTACATAAAGACCGCTTCCCAATATGTCAGTTTCCCAGAATGTCCGTTTTCAAAACGACCGTTTTGCAAAACGATTTTTTCCCAAAATGACCGTTTCCCAAAATAACCATTTCCCAAAACGACCATATCTTATGTAACTTACAGACAAGAAATACCGGAAGAAATTCATAATTCAAGGTATTTACAAGTTATACCCAATAAGAATCAGTCGAAACAAACCTCTTATTCCAATGAAATATTAAACTACTTTTATATTTAAACTAGATGTCGCGTGTCTCTGTGGGGTCGTATTTTGACAGAAAAATAAATTAATTTTGGGGTGCCCATCTTGTTTTAGCCATTTTAACTCGAAAAATAATAAAATTTGTTAAATATTTTTTTTCATGGCAACACTGTTTACTGAGACCCACAATCGCTCCATACAACCCAACTTTCCAAAGTGTTGCCAACTGGCTTAAAAAGCCGATTATTATTAATAAAATTGAAATTTTTCAGTAAAACAAAAATTACGGGGCGGCCATTTTTTTTTCTATTTTTTGGCATTTTCTAGTAAACTACAGGATATACCCTATGCGATGACACCAAACACATCCCTGTGGCATACCGGCATCTGGGAGATCAATTCGGGTCTTTTGAGGTCTACCCTAAAAAATAAATCAACCACAACTTTCAGTGTTGCCAGACAAAAATCAAAAAACCTACTAAAAGTCATAGGGAAACACAAAATGTTTCACTGACTGTCACTTGTTTTTGCAAAATGGTAAAATTTACAGTTTCGACATTTTGTGTTAAAAGTAAAAAAATACGCCAAATTCCGGGAAAATTATTAAACACGGCAACACTACGTAGCAAGACCTCCAACCCCGCTATACAGACCAACTCGCTCAGATGTTGCCATCTTGCCGAAAATCGACAATCAAAATCTGGTAAAATCCATCCCTTTCTTTGAGAGCAAATCACCTCGTCCAGCCATCTTGGTTGGATTGGATTTGGATTTTCTGGTAAACTACAGGATATGACCTATGTGATGACATCAAACACATCCCTTTAGCATATTGGCGTCTGGGAGATCAATTCGGGTCAAGTGGGGTCTATAACCACTCCAACTTTGAAACACTACTACGCGGCCGCCATTTTGAATTTTCAACTTTTTAAATAATTTTCGTAAATTATCCTAAAATTTTAACCGATTCCAAAAATTTGAGCCGAATCGGCCCGAAAAGAAAATAAATACGATAAGAAACCCCGCCATCTTGAACACTTTTTTCATACATGACTTGTCTCCAAAACGACTCCTTCTGGGAGAACAGTTATGTCAATCAGTCAGTGAGTCAGTGAGTGAGTGAGTCAGTGGTAGTCGAGCTTTATATATTATACTAGATGTCGCGCGGTGCGCGAGGCCGCAAGCGGCCACGCGTGTCTCTGTGGGGTCGTATTTTGACAGAAAAATAAAGTCTAATTTTGGGTGGCCATCTTGTTTTAGCCATTTTAAGTCAAAAAATAATACCATTTTCTTAAATATTTCTTTTCATGGCAACACTGTTTACTGAGACCCACAATCGCTCCATACAAGCCAACTTTCCTAAGTGTTGCCAACTGTGTAAAAAATGCCGATTAAGATTAAGAAAATTGATTTTTTTCTACCCTAAAAATTCAATCGGCCATAACTTTCAGTGTTGCCAGGTGAAATTCAAAAAACCTACAAAAGGTCATAGGGAGAGATAAAATGTACCGTTGACTGTTACTCGTTTTTGCAAAATGGTAAAATTTCGAGTTTTGATTTTTTGCGTTAAAAGTAAAAAACTACCCCAAATTTTGGGAAAATTGTTAAACATGGCATCACGCCGTATTGAGACCTCTAACCCCGCCATACAAGTTAACTCGCTCAGGTGTCGCCATCTCGCCGAAAATCGACAGTCAAAATGTGGTAAAATTAATACTTTTCTTTGGGAGCAAATCACCGGTCGGCCATGTTGGTTTTCTAGATTTTCGGGATTTTCTGGTAAACTACAGGATATGAGCTATGTGATGACACCAAACACATCCCTGTAGCATAATGGCATCTGGGAGATCAATTCGGGTCAAGTGGGGTCTAAAACCACTCCAACTTTGAAACACTACTACGCGGCCGCCATTTTGTTTTTTCAACTTTTTAAATAATATTCGTAAATCATCTTAAAAGTTTTACAGATTACAAAAATTTGAACCGGATCGGCCGGAAAACAAAAGAGATACGATAGGCAAGCTTGGCCGCCATTTTGTATTTTTGAAAAGTCAGAATTTTCCTGGGGTCACCCCGCCATCTTGCACATTTTTTCCCTACATGACTTGACTCCAAAACGACTCCTTCTGGGAGAACAATTATGTCAATCAGTCAGTGAGTGAGTGGTAGTCGAGCTTTATATATTATAGATAGAAGTCGAGCTTTATATATTATAAATATTATAGACTAGATGTCGCGTGTCTCTGTGGGGTCGTATTTTGACAGACAAATAAAGTCTAATTTTGGGCGGCCATCTTGTAGCCATTTTAAGTCAAAAAATAATACCATTTTCTTAAATATTTCTTTTCATGGCAATACTGTTTACTGAGACCCACAATCGCTCCATACAAGCCAACTTTCCTAAGTGTTGCCAACAGTGTAAAAAATGCCGATTAAGATTAAGAAAATTGATTTTTTTCAGTAAAACAAAAATAACGGGGCGGCCATCTTGTTTTTTCAGATTTTCGGGATTTTTTCGTAAACTACAGGATATGACCTATGTGATGACATCAAACACATCCCTGTAGGATATCGGCATCTGGGAGATCAATTCGGGTCTTTTGAGGTCTACCCTAAAAATTCAATCGGCCATAACTTTCAGTGTTGCCAGGTGAAATTCAAAAAACCTACAAAAGGTCATAGGGAGGAATAAAATGTTTCACTGACTGTCACTTGTTTTTGCAAAATGGTAAAATTTAGACTTTTGACATTTTGCGTTAAAAGTAAAAAAATACGAAAAATTCCGGGAAAATTCTTCAACACGGCCACACTACGTAGCAAGACCTCCAACCCCGCTATACAGACCAACTCGCTCAGGTGTTGCCATCTTGCCGAAAATCGACAATCAAAATGTGGTAAAATTTATACTTTTCTTTGGAAGCAAATCACCGGTCGGCCATCTTGGTTTTTCAAATTTTCGGGATTTTCTGGTAAACTACAGGATATGCCCTGTGCGATGACACCAAACACATCCCTTTAGCATATTGGCATCTGGGAGATCAATTCGGGTCAAGTGGGGTCTAAAACCACTCCAACTTTGAAACACTACTACGCGGCCGCCATTTTGTTTTTTCAACTTTTTTAACTATTTTCGTAAATCATTTAAACATTTCTACAGATTCCAAAAATTTCAACCGGATCGGCCGGAAAACAAAAGAGATACGATAGGCAAGCCTGGCCGCCATTTTGTTTTTTTGAAAAGTCGGAATTTTCCCGGGGTCACCCCGCCATCTTGAACACTTTTCTCATATATGACTTGTCTCCAAAACGACTCCTTCTGGGAGAACAATTATGTCAATGAGTCAGTCAGTCAGTGAGTGAGTGAGTGGTAGTCGAGCTTTATATATTATAAATATATATATATATATATATATAATAAACTAGAGCGGGTGCTCAGCAGCGTTGCCCGCGCGGAACCCGATTTTTGTCGATGTTTTACTGTTTATTCTGCTATTCAGGGCGGAGAGTAACCAACAAATCAAACATCATAAAAATCGGTCCAGCCGTTCTTTAGCTAAGTATACATACGACAATATTAAATAGGTACAACATCATCTTGCTTATAAGCTCTATGGAACTTGGTATCATATAATATAATCTTCACATATCACTTTACAAGCTCGTATAACTGTAAACCAACGGAACGCGATCCTGAATTTCATCAAGGCGCTTCCAAATATATCTACCAGCAAATTAGTTTGTGCCGATAGATCTAGTTGAAACACAGGTCAGTTAAACTGGTTTAGCGGAAGTTTTGAACAACTTTGAGGGTGGGAGAGTTGTATATTATGTAAGATATTAATATTCTAAAACCAGTGAAAAATAAACCTATTATCTTTGTTGAAAAAAAAATCTGCACCTTCTATATAATCTGTGCTCAACCTTATTAAATACTCTCTATATTTACGCTCTCTACTCTGTGGTTATTACTACGAGTCAGTATTATATTTCTTAATAAAGTTTTGTTAAACATTGTATTATTTAATAATCTTCTGCAACCAGTGAAAAATATAAAATTTCTTTGCTTTTATAATCGCTGCAAGATTTAATATTCGGGCGTAAAAAAAAGCAGCATCTTTAAACAGTGTGCACCCAGGTTCGGGAGGAGGTCCTTCCCTACCGACTTTATACGATGACCCTACTACGCAGGATACTTTGATATCAATCTTGTATAGGGAGGGAATATGTCGCTGGGGTGTATAAGCCAGATTTTCTATATGTTAGCGCTGACTGTACTGTTGAAATTGACGTCTTGGATAAGTTGATGACCGATGAAACATTAGCGCCGACTAGAGAGAAACCTAAAAAAAGAAAATATTCTTATTCAAGTATTTGTGTGCTTTATAATAATTGTTTACTCGATTCTGTTGAATGTTTGCACATGAATTTGATTTATAATAAATCAAAACAAGGTGAAGGAAAACATCGTGATTAAACCCGCAGGTCTCATATTTATATCTGAAGCATGTGTAACAGACCCAGGTCCGGCGATGGGCTCACCACCTATCACGTTTAGCGGTCGAATATTCTCGTGAAAAGTGGGTATTTCGAGAAATGGAATTCCTCTGCCTACCCCTTTCGGGGATAAAGGTTTTCTTCATTTCAGATGAAGGTAGGGTTTGGCGGCGTGGCCAAGGAATGCCATTGGTTTGTTTGCCTGTCAAGTGCGAATTCCACGTTACAATCAAGGGCGGTACCAAAAATGGCTTACGACCTTACGAGCAAAAATACAGGTTTTCGGCGGCCGAACATTAGGTACGCCTCCCGCACAAAGTCGATGAACACCTTTACTGTAAAACGGGGAAACTAGCGCGACGTGTTACAAATGATGACCAGTGATAGGAAGTTGGACCAGTGGGCTTGTTAAAAAACACCTTTCCCCACATGCCGCTTCCTCCAGAACCCGTTATTACAAGATGGGGTACTTGGTTGGAGGCGGTGTCATATTATGCAAAATATTACGAACAAATTAAAATAATTGTAAATCTTTTAAGAAGTTCTGACGCGTATCTATTAGGTGTGCCAAAAATGGTACTTGGTTGGAGGCGGTGTCATATTATGCAAAATATTACGAACAAATTAAAATAATTGTAAATCTTTTAAGAAGTTCTGACGCGTATCTATTAGGTGTGCCAAAAATTTTCTTCAAAAGGAAAACTTGAATTACATTGAGGAATATTTTAAAGATATAGGTACATATCGAAAAGGTTATTGACAGAAATCCCGATCTAAATAAAATTAGAGACATATGTGACGCGATAACAGCAGGAAGGGATGAGCGATCATACTATATGTATAGAGCAGTGATAGCCTGGACGGTTAAAGAGCCGGCCGAAAATCAGTGAGGCTCGGGTTCGAATCCTGGCATGTACCAATGAGTTTTTCAAAACTTACGTACATATTTATCACTAGCTCGACGGTGAAGGAAAACATCGTGAGGAAACCCGCAGGTCTCAGAATTAATTCTGAAACATGTGTAAACAGACCCGGTCCGGCGATGGGCTCACCACCTATCACGTTTAGGGGTCCAATGTATCTCGTGAAATGTGGGTATATCCAGTAATGGAATACCTCTGCCTACCCCCTCGGGGATGAAAGGCGTGAGATTATTTTATTTTACTATATGTACGCGCCTTTAACCTCAGTCGATGTTGAAAGGTCGTTTTCAACTTATAAATGGATTTTTAACATAAAACGAAATCGCCTGACAGTTGAAAATATAGAAAAAATTATGATTGTGTATTTTAACTTAGATGACTCATATGACAAAGAAAATTTCGGTTCTAATACTGAACTTGACGTGTGTTGACTTGATGTGTTTTATTTTTCCTTTAGAGTCCATTAACATAAAGCGATATCGACCGGCGATTTTTGTGCGATGTGCTAATCCACACCTTATTATTTACCACAGTTATTATTATGGAGTTATAAATTATAAATGTTATGTCTAGTCGCAAACTTTATTTATTTTTATTTTTTTTATTTTATTTATTCGGAGAAAAAACAGTATATGTAAATTCTTATGGGGTATGTTTGTATTTCACTTACATAGGTAACACTATGCCCATGGACATTTCTCGCTAAGATGTAACAAATAAAAACATAAAAGTAATCCAGTTAGAAATTGAAAAGATAGAAATGCAAAGCTCGCGCGAACATACACCCACCAACCTATAATCATAGGGTTTTATGGTGTTTAATATAATATGGGAGTTATTGTAATAATATATCAGAAAAGTGGTGACTATAGAACGCATGCCAAAATTGAAAGCATCAATATAAAATCAGTCAAGCATTACAAAAAACTCTCTGGGCTAGCCCTACGACAGCGTCTTGGGATCGTTGAAACAACACTAGCGGAGTTAAGTAGCGAGGTAATAAAGTGAGGCCTACCGATTACTGTATACCTATATCTCAGCATAGGAGAACAAGATTTCATGCACCTTCCGCCTGTAACCAGCATCAGACTCATGAAAAAGGTCGACGTCTTTAAATAATTTGTTAAACGTATTGCACATTCGGTGCAGTGGAGCCCTCACCCCCAAGTTAGACAAGGTGTTGTTGATCACGAAAATCTTTTGTTAGTACTTTTCCACCAAGATTATAGGGAAAATTCACATTGTTACGCTTGTTAGAAAAAGTGATTTGTTGGCATTTGTCCAGTGCGAGAAACAGGTTGTTCGCACAACAGTATTGCTCTAGTCTGTCAAGGTCAGCCTGTATCTTATGACAGTCAGTGTCGTCGGTAATAGTACGGTATAATTTCAAATCATCCGCGTAGAGTAGAAAGTTACAATGTTGAAAGCACGTCTCAATATCATTGATGAATATTACATAGAGGAGTGGGCCTAGGATGGATCCTTGAGGGACACCGGAAGTTATTAGAGCAGTAGTGGAGCTGTAACCATTAATCACAACCACTTGCGTTCTCTCCGACAGATAAGATTTAAAGAAATTCAGTAAGGGACCCCTTACACCGTGGCGTGCTAATTTCATGAGAAGGATGCTGTGATCGACCTTATCAAAAGCTTTGCTAAAATCTGTGTATATGGAGTCCACCTGATCATGTCTATCCAAACCCTCAAATAGATAGTTCGAGTATACTAAGAGATTGGTCAGTGTCGAGCGATGCCTCACAAAGCCATGCTGTTCATGAAGTAGACAGCCTTCCAGAAGAGGGTAAACATGATCATGCACTAGTCTCTCCAGAATTTTGGGAAAACAGGAGAGGATGGAAATTGGTCTATAGTTTTCTACTTTTTTCTTAGATCCAGATTTATGTATGGGTGTAATATAGGCCAGTTTCCACCTGTCAGGCACACATCCAAAGCTGAGACACTTATTATATAGGATCGTTAAGGGTATGGCTATTTCGTTACAGGTGTTTTTCACGAAGAGAGGACTTATCTTATCTGGACCAGGACCTTTGGCCACATCCAGGCTTTTTATACACTGGCGTACGTCTGACTCACTTAAAGATAGTTCTGTTATCACAGGAGAAGTCGGTAAAGGATCTGTATCATGTGTTTCAGCATCAGAGATATCACTGAGTGGTTCGAAAACAGAACTAAGAAAGGAGGAGAACATGTCGCATATTTCGGATGGGTCTTTCGAAACGTCGTTACCATATGACATGACATTAGGGTAGCCGCTACTGTTGTTCTTCAAGCTAGATATATATTGAAAAAATATTTTAGGATTATTTTTCAGCGAGGTTTGTACAGTATTTAGGTAATCTTGGAAACAGGCTGCCAGAAGTCTCTTGCAACGGGCGCGAAGAAGCGAGAACTCACTGTGTGCGGACAAAGAGTTGTAAATTTTCCATTTAGACCATACTTTGTGTTTACGTTTTAGTGTAGATATAAGAGTCTTCGAGAACCAGATGGGATACCTGAAGGTTCGCATTTTTTTAAGCGGGACATATTGATCAACGATTTCATAAAGTATGTCATAAAGCCTGTCCAGGGCGTCGCCTGGGTTTAGAGCATCCAGTTTTGCATGCCAGTCTATTTTTGACAGAGCATTGCAAATTTCAACAAAGTTCCCTTTAGGAAAATTATATTTTTTTATAGCTGTGGTAGGAAGTTTGAATTCTTTTTTAAGATTCAGAGAAAACTCAAGCGGTGGATGGTGTCTATCCATGGCTGACAAAAAGTTGTACGGAGAAGTGAGCACGCAGACATAGTTTAAGAGTACAAGATCGAGACAGCGGTCATTTATATTAGTTAAATAGTTATATTGGTGAAAATTCATTAGCGCCATACAATCATTCAGAATAGACGGAACGCCCATACCTGCCGGTGGCAATGAAATGTGAGAGAGACCGGTTGGGATATTATTATTATCAAAGGCCCAGCTGATTTCCGATGTATAGATTCCGATATATTTTAGATGTATAGCATATTTTTTTAATGTAATTAAGTGTTGTCCAGAATGTCGGGACAGAATGTCCCGTAAAAAAATTTAGTCCTAAGGAAGTCTCCGATTCTTGTCTCTGTTCTTCGAAGTTTAGGCAAATAGGCACTACCTATTCCTATCACTGGTTACAATACATACTTACAATAATTTTACCTACTACATAAATTATGTTGACCAACATAGAAGAAACACTTAAAGATCGATTTCTGTTACTATAGATTCTGAACGGGAGAAGCTGTTCACAAGGGGTCTCGCAGGGTAGACATATTACTGGTTTATGATGTTGTTTCGATGAAATGACTCATCGATTTAATAACACATTAGTTAATTAGCTTTTTAATAATATGGTGTGGTAGAAATGAACTTTTCTAAAAATTGTTATGAAAAGAACATCGGCAGCTTTGGTACCCACTGAAATAGACACCCACGGGGTATCACACTATGCTTGTTATATTGACTCATAACAAGTCGAAATTTTCCATATTTTTAAATTAATCTAGCAGTTGAAAATATTGAGTCAAATAAAACTGAAATATCATAGAAACACGAATCGATCGATTGGGAAATCTATTAATACCAAAGAGATTAAAATATAATATAAGGCATGAAGGGGACAAAGCGAGGATTATTTGAAGCCAAAAGTTATTCCAAGTGGAATAAGCCTAGTACAATTTCGACCGAATGACAGCTCGCGTTCATACTAACTGACATGACAAGGACATGACGCTTGAGCTTCAAAGTTTTGTATGAAAATATTCCCAATGCCCCCTCTATGCTATTATATTTTAATGTCTTTGATTAATACAAAAACTTTTTTGTTGTTGTGGTAAAATTGAACGTCGTGTCATCACGTCAACCAAAGATATTGTAGGTACATACAATATCTTTGACGTCAACCATGTCATTCACTAGGGATGGCCAAGTGAAAAAATAAATTGATATTTATCGTATCGACATTTCTAAATACTATAGATAAAAATCGAGTGAAAAATATCGATATATCGTCAGTTTTACATTATTATTACTACATATACATATTCCCAAATTCGTAAAAAAGGACGATGAAAATAGTATATTATAAATGCTTGAGTCGGCAAGTATCTAGTACCTAACATGAAATGAAACACGAAACCAGAATTGCGTTAAAATTGATACGAATTCGATACTGTAAAATAAATGTCGATATATCGCCATTAAAAATATCGACGATATATATAATATGCTAATTTAGTATTTGGAAAAATATCGATATTTTAATATAGGTATCGATATTTTTTGCCCAAGCCATCATTCACTGGCATAGAGTAACTTATATGGCATGTGGTAGGCAGTGCTATTTTCTAACAAAGAGGTTGGAAGAAAATCATTTTCTTTCCTAGAGAAACTTTTTCTTTACACGTCTTTGGTACCTAAAATCTCATAATAACCTACAAAATACACTAGGTAACGAATAACTTTTAAACCTCAACTTATAAAAATGTGGTATGATTACATATTATCTTAGTCTGTCCAAGAACTATCGATTTTACACGGTTTCGTCTTCCGTGGGCAGGTGTAAGTGGGGTACCCAAAACACATGGACTTTTGCCATTGTTATTTGTATGAAACCCATGCCATGCAGGAACGGGTCAGATAGTATCTTACAAAACTTACTTTTCAACGCTATGCCATAAACCGAAAGTTTGTTCTACCGAAATATGCTTGAAAATAACAAATTAAAATTTCTAATATGTAAGTAATTTAGTATAGATGTAACTATAATTGACCGTTAAATCAGTATTTTCTACTTAAATTAAATTTCAAATTTCAGATTGTGCAACAAGGTTGAATTTCAGCAACTAATAGTCATTCAAAACCAATTAATTTGCTATAGCACAAGGCGATTTCAACATTTAAATTTAATAAGTTTAATAGCAACGAAAATAAAATCACATCATCATCTGCAAGTAAATAAAACCATAACAATAACATTGAGTTGCTGTCTGTTCAGATATTTGATTCAGATCAAATTTTCCGTAGAGGTAAACAAACAAGCCATTTGACAGTTTCCTAAAAACTATATCAGTATCCTGTTTAAAAATATATCGCAAGTGGGTTGGCTAACAAATTTTTGATAGTATTTTTTTAAAGTCAACCCACTTGAGATATAAGTACATATTTTTAACATACCAAATTATTTTGATATATAAATAAATAAATTTTATCCATTATACATATGGGTGAAGGTTCGTCTCTAATACGGATCCCCTGCTGTACCTATAGACTAATCAGAGATAGTCAGTATTCAATTACCTACGTGGTTTATGAACCTGTCCACTCTGCTGCTCATATTTCTTGAATTTCCTCGTATTTGTATTAAAAAAGAATTTCACGCCTTTCTATCCCCAAGGGGGTAGGCAGAGGTATTCCCTTTCAGGAAATATATACATTTTACGTTTTGGAACCCTTAACGTGATAGGTGGTGAGCCCATCGCCGGACCGAGTCTGTTACACATGCCTCAGACTTAATTCTGGGAACGCTGCTTTACTCACCATGTTTTCCTTCACAGTCGAGTGTGAAATAGGTATGTACTTACGAAGGTAAGTACATATTTATCACTATAGGGGTAAGGTAAGGTACCAAAGTTTTTGAAAAACTCATTGGTATTTGGTACATGCCACGATTTGAACCCGAGACCTCACGCATGAAGCGGGCTCTTTAACCGCTGGACTATCATCACTGCAGCCTATATTTTTTCGTAATTTAATCGTTTTATTTTTTCGGCTGATACCTAGATGATTTTAATTGTGCCATAATTGACTCGATTGGATTGAGTTCACAAGATTTGGAGGAAAGCGCAAAATTTACACTTAGTGGCTTCTAGTTCGTCAGCATAATATGATTTTTGTAATCATTCTTATAAAAAAAGTTTTGTGTTACTTTCCTTTCCACTGAATGATATTTTTTTTTCACTCAGAGCCACGATTGTAGTGTATGTCATTCTTCCTCTAACTCATATTGGGAATTTGTTCTGCATAGCGGGAATGATACGGCACGTTGTATTTAGTGTTTCCTGGAACCTGTAATTGAAAATAAATAAATAAATATAATCTCACGCCTTTTTATCCCCGAGGGGGTAGGCAGAGGTGTTCCATTACTGGATATACCCTCATTTCACGAGATATATTGGACCCCTAAACGTGATAGGTGGTGAGCCCATCGCCGGACCGGGTCTGTTTACACATGTCGGGTTTTCTCACTATGCTTTCACGATGATTTGTGCAAAGGGAACTATGCCCATACAGCCAAGTCTTCAGTCGTTTTTTTTATTGACATAAAATGAAAATGTTTAATGAGATGAAATGGAATGAAACCTAATCTAACTCATTGATTCAAATCATTAAATCTGATATTGAAACAAATTAGTAGCTTCTTTTTAGAAATGAATGATAAAAACTTCCATGAATTTTTTTTAGTAAAAACTTTGTGGTTGTTTTTTTCTTTTCAATAGACATTATTTTGACAGTTGGGAAAGAGAACGCACGAGTTCGGAAAAGGTAAAGAAAAAGCTTGTGTGTGTGCCCCACAGAACACTCTTACTCCTAGCGGCCCACATCCCGAACGCTATACGTCCCTGCAATACGCCACTTTTTGAGCAACTGTATTAAAAAGTACATGAGTTTTGAACACAGTTTCAGGCAACTTCAAAATTTCTTCTGGTATTTTATTATAAAAGCTTATGCAAAGCCAGACAAAGGAATTATTAATTTTACTTAATCGTGACTGAGGTTGATCTAGTTTAATTTTATTCCTAAGATTACAATTATGCCTCTCACAGTTTTTAGTATACAGTAATATGTTTTTCCGTACATACATAATATTTTCATAAATTTACTGACAAGGCATTTTTAAAATATTAATTTCTTTGACCAGTTCTCTTAGGGAATCACGACATCTTAACTTGTAAATAGCATTTCGTATACCTATAAAATATCTCAAAAGGGTTTCATTTCAGAGTTAGCATTCCTTAAAGTAATGGAATTGGTAAAGTAATTATGAATAACATTCATGAACAAATTAACTGTTTACCATAGTGCTGTTGCGGAAAAATCAATTTGTAATAGTTTTAGCGGCTTTCGTTTTGTTTCGGATTAATTTGTTTGGAAACTATATAACATGCATTAGTTACTATTTCTACTCAGTTTTCTTGGAAAATTCTGTGTCTGCAGTTTCTCGATGCAACAACATGCGTGTCGTTCTGCTGTGCATCCTAATTGGCACAGTCGCAGCAGAGGTAATACATATTTTGTATATATATTTTTTAAAAGTCTTACCTATTCCGATTAGAGCAGGCACTAGTGGTTTTCCGCTTTTCGACGGAAAAGATAATTCACCCTGGTAAATAGCCAAGATACTGATACGAAATTTCGACTTCAATACTTAAGATGCCGTGATGTAACGCTTAGAACAAGTGCAAAGAAGTTCGAGGATAATCATGATTAAACTTAATGTTTATTTTATCATTGTTATTTTTATTATTATCAACAACATGAATGAAAATATACCTACCGAAAGGAAGGAATAAATTTTAATCTTCGTCGTTAGAATATCTTGGAGCACACATCAATATGATCACGGCTTGGCAACATTTACATGAAACTGTTGCGGGATTGTTTTTACGAAAATGACATGTACCTACCTACTAGACCCTTCTACACCACTTATACTCGACTGGGATTATTTTGTGTCTGCGCCCGACTTTCTCTTATTAACATTGCAGTGAGGAAGTTCTTCGAGACATTTAGAGGATTTTTGTTAAAGCAGCTAGCATCTAATTTTTGTTTTTGATGTTCCTCTTTTAAAGTCCGTCATTTCCAAATCGATAGATTTTCGACTCGACGTTTGTTCATGACATAATTTATTTTCCCTAGGGAAGAAAGAAAGAAAGAAAGTAAAGTTTATTTTGGCGTAAGTGGAACTGACATGAGCGTAGTAATAAAGTCATTCAAGAGTTGCAGAATTGTGGGTTCATTCAATATTCAATATTTTTGTCGGATGTTTAGAACCCTAAAAATTTAATGTTTAAAACTTATTTATTGTGTGTTTAATTTTGAGAGCTTACGTGTAAGGTGCATGACGTGTAGAGTGTATGGTGTATGTATTAGCACCAGAATTTAAGAAGTAATCTAGAATACCTATATGTTGGAGACACACAAGATAAAACCTACTTACCCATAGGATCTATATTGGATTTTAGGATCTAGGTACATGGGAATAGGGGCAGTAGAAACCAACTCGACAGCACGTCCTTATAGTCATTAGTCATTGTCATAATTTAAATGGTTAATTAATGTACTTTATTTTTTAGATTTTACCGAAAAATATTCAGCATGCCAGAAAACATACACTACTTGAGCTGAAGAAGCAGCAACTCGCTGAAAATCAACGAATAAGTCCTTTGCAAACTCGACATCTAACGAATGGATATTCTTCAAACAAGGTCAGTATAAAAAAATAAAAATATATAATCTCACGCCGTATATCCCCGAGGAGGTAGGCAGAGGTATTCCCTTTCTGGATATACCCACGTCTCACCAAATATTCTTAGGAATAATAGAATGAAGATAAACGTGATAGGTGTTGAGCCCATCGAAGGACCGGGTCTGTTTTACACATGCCTCAGAATTAATTCTGGGACCTGCGGGTTTCCTCACAATGTTTTTCCTTCACCGTCGACCAAGTGATAAATATGTACATAAGTTTTGCAAAACTCATTGGTCCATGCCAGGATTCAAGCCCGAGCTCGAGGTCAGTATCTTGACTTAAAATAGTTACCAAAGCATCAAGTGCGGCATTTCTAGTCACAGTAGGTCGATAGTGTGGGTGAGATTAGACGATTACTCAATCAATGCAATATAATTCAAAATATTTATGATAACCTAACAATATCCTCCGTATGCCAGTGCTGTATTTGGTAGCCACGCAGGAGCGCGAATAGGTTTATGAAACTGGGGATGCTGATAAAATTTGATCTACTAGCATACAGCCCTTGCCCCGGACAACAACTTTGTTCCTGATCTCGTAAGAATTTCGAAAACCTGTTTTAGTCGACGTCCACGTCCTCAAAGTTAAATTAAATATACATTTGGCAACAATACAACTGTGAAAACAGCATCCAATTTGGTGCAGTAGTTTTTGCGTGATGCGCGTACTAACAAGCGGACATACAGATAAAAATTCGGAGAATAATTGTTTACGCTTCTATTGATGTTATAAAAGTCTGTTCTTAAATATCTGTACAAACATTGGCCAATTTACGCTTGTTTCAGATGATCATAAGAAAAAGAGCACCAATGACGAGAGTAAGTATGTTACTTATTAGTGTTGTTGTGTGTAACTATTATACATATTAATAGTTGGTATATATTCAAATATTTTTAAAAGTAAATTAAAATGATCTTATTACAGTAAATTCAAAATAAATAAATTCACAGACGGTTAGGACTATTTAGGCACAGTTTGTGTTGTATGAGACAACTGATAAATATTCATAAATACATACACCCAGTAATAAAATCAAGACATAATTTGTTATTGTATATAACAATGTTTAGTAAAAACAGAGAGTCAATTCACTACAAAACACAAAGAACAATTTAATACTTATAAATATACTTAAATAATCTCATTCCATTTATCCCCGCAGAAGTATTAATTTTCTGGAAATATATACCTGCGTTTCACCACTGCCTCCATGCACGCTCTGCATAGAGGGCTGTCAGTAATACCTAAGGTGCGTAGATGTTTCCTAAGTGAGCAGTGTCCGGTGATGAAAAAGCGCATAGGTATGCCGCCGTCTAAGGACTCAGCAATAATGTCATTGCGGCGAAAGGCGGCTCGCTGAAGCTAATATACAACGACAAGGCAACTAACTCCAGCAGCGCCGACGTAGAACTAAAGAACGCCCATTAGGAATGGCTACCCATCCTAAATTCTACGCCTACGCCTATCTGCAGCGCTGGTGCATGGCGATACATAGCACCGGGGACGCCTAACCAAGGAGGCGCTTGGGAGCGATTAGTGCGCTCAGTAAATTGAACGTTCTTCATTGTAAATATCCGCGAGACGAGGTGCTCTTAACGTTGCTATTGGAGGCTGAACATTCAATCAACGCACGACCACTTACGCACGTGCCCGTCACGAGCTGAACTGTCCTTCAGTTTCTTGCTGGTTCTTCTCGGGGTACTGCATTTGGAACCAGCAACTCGTCCGTGGAGATGAGCTGCTGTTTACATTTAGATAATCTTCACGGACGAGTTTAGAGTGCCTTAAATTGTTATTAGACTATTCACCTTTCTAAGTGTACTTTTTGTACCCACAGAAAATAAATGATTTTTGACTTTTTTGATCGACGATGCTGAGACGCTAGCTCCAAACCATTTGCTTATTGGGACCTCGTCGGGATTGCCCACCTTGTGTGCACGCTGACCGACACACGTTGCGGGCCAGACAAGCCATGGCCGACGAGTTCTGGAGGGGCTGTCTACGGAAATATATTATATTACCTGGTGATCATGGCTGACACTAATTTGCCACGAAACACATGGACCTGAGGAATTAGTCCTCCGAGTGTACCCGGGACCGGACGGAGGGGTGCGCAATGTATAGATGTGCGGACGTGGCCGCGTGGGTTGGAAATTTTCGGTGACCTACGAGAAAGCTCATTGCCCTCAAATTAAAGAATTCTGCGAAAACTACGATGGGGGGAGGATGTTGAAGATGTGAAAGAGGACTGCGTGCTCTACTTGGCCTAGGCGGACGGACGTACCTGCTACCTACTTCACCGCCTAGTTGCGGACCGAAAATCTGGTCAAGACAGGACACTTTTGTTTCTATTTTTTACCTTACGATCACGAAAACTTACGAGTACTCAGCTCGACCCTCTTAATATGGCTGGACGATCTCCCGCCCAAATATACAACGAAACCAACGACGGCGTTTATACAGTCCACCACATCGAAAACATGCCCGATGCCATACACTATGTTTCGCAACACTTAATTTAGGAATGAGCCTTTCGAATATTTTTTACGAGTAGTAAGCCTATATTCTGTCTCTACTACATCCGTTAGCAAAAACATAGTTGTTATTTGATCTTGACAGCTGTCTTTTTGGCTCTCTGCTGTCTGCGTGCGTGCGCGTTACGAGATTTATCTAATCGTCATAAATTTATTTATTTATTTAGGACAAAAAACATTTACATAATGAGCTTTCTTTATAATCCTAGTTTAAGTATTAGTGGTTTATTCCACCTAAATCACCTATGCTTATTCACCCAGGTGATTTAAATACACCAAACAGTAGACTTAAATCACCTAGCATTTACGAACCTAGGAGACCGTCCTCCCCAAATTTCTACAAATATCAGGGTAATCACCAAAAAGATGACAGCAGCAGACGGCTCATCGAACAACGTTTATCCTAATGATTTTAGGAACAGGTTTCAGAGTACAAAATATAATGCCCGCAGAGCCGTCAGCCGATCATCAAGTATAAATAAGGATAATACCTACACAAATTTTAACGAAAACCAAAAAACTAGAAGCAAAATTCGTCTAATTCTTGTAGAAATCTTTTACGGTATGTTTGAGCAGATAATGCAAATATGTCAATGCCAATAAAGTGATAATTCTGATTTCATATGCGCCACAAGGCGTTCATTCACCAGCGTTGGTGTTACATTGACGAAGTGCAAATAAACAACACGGTCGTGGATCACATGAGCGCAGTAAACGCTTTGATACATTAAAATATAACTGATTGTTTATTTTGCTGTCAAGCTTATTATTACAAATATTGTGTACTAGCGGTTCTGCGAGGTTTCACCCGCGTAGTTCCCGTTCCCGTGGGCATACGGGAATAAAATGAAGCCTATGTTACTCAGATGAGAGTCAGAGTGGCGGGTGTACCTTAACGAATCCTTTTGAGATTATTACCAAAAAAATGTACCTAAATTGTACTATTTAGTACCTCTACTTAAAAAATTGTACTTGCTAAAAACAAAAATTATAGCAATATCAAGGTACACCCGCCATATTGACAGTCAGAATGGCGGGTGTACCTCGGTTTCATAGTATAATATTTATCAAGGAATAGGATTAATTATGCCAAAAAAATGTACCTAAATTGTACCTGAAATCAAAGAAAGAACCAACAAGATCGAGTGGTTAGTTCCAGATAAATAAAAGTTTGTTTGTTTGCTACTAAAACGCCTGTGAAAAAGTTGTGAGCAAACATTAAATCCTACTAATAGTGTAGTTTGTGAATATGGATGAATGGATGTTTGTTGCTCTTTCAAGCAAAAACTAGGTACTGAACGAATTTTGATGAAATTTTACAGTAATATTGCACATAATATACTGGATGATTTTTTTTACCGTCTGGAAAAAAATATGACGTATAAGGTATCTAGAGCCGAAGTGACACACGAGATTAATTGTTAAATATAGTCATGTTTAATGCATTTTACAAAATCTAGAACACTACGCAAACTACTATGCATGTAGCAACTGGCGGTTGCAGGTAGATTGAGCATGAACGGAAGCTACGAGCTGTTTCTTTTTAAAATACTATTTCAAATATTTCAGTGTGTATTATTGACTACAATTGAGTAATGAATATTAGTTTAAGTAAGTAGTAGTAGTAATTAATAAGTAATTTTATAAGTAGTAAGTATTTTTTTAAAAGAAAATTTTTTTTTTAATTAACATTGCCAAATGAATCTATTACACTTACCTATCACACCACATTTTTTTCCAGACGGTAAAAAAGTCACCTACAGGGTGACTTTTTATGTGCAATATTACTGTAAAATTTCATCAAAATTCGTTCAGTACCTAGCTTTTGCTTGAAAGAGCAACAAACATCCGTACATCCATATTCACAAACTACACTATTAGTAGGATTTAATGTTTGCTCACAACTTTTTCACAGGCGTTTTAGTACCAAACAAACAAACCTTTATTTCTCTGGAACTAACCACTCGATCCTGTTGGTTCTTCCTTTGATTTCAGGTACAATTTAGGTACATTTTGTTAGCATAATTAATCCTATTCCTTCATAAATATATACTATGAAACCGAAGTACACCCGCCATTCTGACTGTCAATATGGCGGGTGTACCTTGATATTGCTATAATTTTTGTTTTTTAGCAAGTACAATTTTTTAAGTAGAGGTACTAAATAGTACAATTTAGGTACATTTTTTTGGTAATAATCTCAAAAGGATTCGTTAAGGTACACCCGCCACTCTGACTCTCATTTACTCAGGGATAATCTAGCTGTCCACTGGAGAAAGAATTTTTAAAATCGGTCCTGTATTTGAGTTTATTCGTAACAAAAATACAAAAATCAAAAAATACAAATATTTCCTCTTTATTATAATACTACTTCGCGCGGGTGCAATGCTAACACTAAAACCTTCCTCTTGAATCACTCTATCTATTAAAAAAAAACCGCATCAAAATCCGTTGAGTAGCTTTAAATATTTAAGCATACAAAGGGACATATGGACAGGGATTTAGGGATATAGGGACAGAGAAAGCGACTTTGTTTTATACTATGTAGTGATTAGTATAGAAAAGCATATGGTCGAGGAGCAATCTTTTTTTAATTATCAACTTGTATTTTTATCGAGTCCTCAAAACCCACAATACAGTCCACTACGAGCTGTCGTCGTCGCTAACAAGTCTTGAATTAAGTTTCTGTTGCGTTGTGTAATGGATTGGCTCCGTGTGTTATAAGACCTACTATACATTGTAAATAATAAATAAATGATAATTACTGGGTGTTTGTACCTATGTATTTAGTATGGGTCAGTAGGTATTATCTAGAGCCCTCACAAAGAAAATCATTTTTTTATTGATACATACATATTAAAATAAATACAAACATGGGCAAGTACATTGTTGTAAAAATATAATGGTAGTTTCCCAATGTAGATACGTGTTTGTATATTGTAAGTGTTACCAGTCGAAAAGTAAATGCAGAGCATATTAATATGTTTACAATTTTATTGCAGAAGGTAAATAAAGACTTTTTTGTGACAAGTTACAAGAATACGACTTCAACAGAATTATTTTTCAACTCACAAAATTTGGTTCATTTTAGAACAATGATTGCGCATTTTTCTCGAGCTTTCGTACTTCTTGTGCAAACCAGACACCATCATAAGGACCAAAAATTTGCACATTTTTCTTGAGCTTTCGTACTTCTTGTGCAAACCAGACACCATCATAAGGACCAAAAATTTGCACATTTTTCTTGAGCTTTCGTACTTCTTGTGCAAACCAGACACCATCATAATGACCGCAAATTTGCACATTTTTCTCGAGCTTTCGTACTTCTGGTGCAAACCAGACACCATCATAATGACCGCATTTTCTAACACCCTGAGCGAGTCATGCACCGCCAACGCGACAGGATAGATACAATGCGCGCACGCTTATAAATAGCCTATTATAAGTTACTCAGGGGCGTACCTACCGCCGTATCAGCCGTATCAATTATACGGGGCGTATAATTGATACGTATAATTGGGCGTGTCGGTACGGCGTCGACATTGAGGAGGATGATGCTCCAGACGGAGCCCGGCCCGGTGTAACGTGAATCAGCCCTAAATATTTCTTTAAATTTTATGCGAACATTTTTTTGAGAAATCTACCCTTCATAAGGGTCTCCAAAACATTTTTTTTATACGGGGCCCCGTCAAGGCACGCTACGCCACTGATGTTACTCAAGGATGTTGTAGCATTCTAATGGAGAGAGTAGTTTTTGAGTTTATTCGTTGCAAAAATACAAATCTTTCCTCATATTAGTGTATTATTGAAGACTGTCAATAAAATGTATACCTAGTGACTGACCTTGGCACGTGGGCGGTAAGCGGGTGGATTCCTTCTGTTTGTATAACATTGGTACCTGTTCTCTATTTGCCATTATGTCATGGTCTCCTAAAAATATATAACCATATTTCTCAACAACTTCACTTTGTAACTGTTAATTCCTCAATCTTCCTCGCCATTAATAAATACAATATATTATTGCTATTTGCGTTGAATAAATATGAAAAACGTCACCATGACATCTTATTAATGAAAATGGAAACAGCAGTCAAGCAGAAAAGAGTATGGATATGACAATAAGCATACCTACAACACCCTAAGAGCGTTTTCACATTATCCGATATCGGAGAAAGTAAAATGTATGAAATATGTATCTACCTTTCACATTGTCCGCTTCGATATCCGTTATATTTCATACATTTTACTTGCCCTGATATCGGATCGGAGCCCGATACCGATATCGGATCGGATAATGTAAAAACGCTCTTACGCCCACCCAATGATCCCGGTGTAGGAATTTTGCAAAATGCTTTGATAGCGGTTGCCTACGACATATAAGAGGGTCTGACGCAGAATGTGCACTTCGCAAAATGAGCACTCGATGAAAAATGTGCATTTCAAAGTTGGTGCACTTCTTACAAGGGGCACTTCTCATAATGTACACTTCACGTACAAACGAGCCATTCGTGCAATTTATAAAATGGAGTCTAGGATGTATCTAAAGGAAAAATTCAAGGAAATTAATATACTGACACTGGCGTCACAGTATATTTACGAAAACGTATTGTATGTTAAAAAGAATTATATTACTTTACAAAAAAAATAGTGACAGACATTGAATAAACACTAGAAATAAGAATGAACTGGCTGCTTATGTTAGTCGATTATCTAAAGTTACCAAATCCTTTAAGGGTCAATGTATACGCTTTTACAATAAGATTCCCATTGAATTATAAAATTTGCCTCTTGACAAATTTAAAACAATAGTTAAGCAAAAATTACATAAAAAAGGCTACTATAAAATTATAGACTACTTAGTAGACCAACATGCATGGGATTAACCGACTCGACGCTATATACCTAAGGCTATTAATTATAATTATTATTGTAAACGATATTTAGTAGTAAGACATGAGATGAAAAAGAGCTGCCCTTGAGTTTCTTGCTGGCTCTTCTCGGGGTACTGCATTTGGAACCAGCAACTCGTCGGTGGAGATGGGCTGCTGTTTGCATTTAGCCAATCTTTATGGACGAGTTTAGAGTGCCTTGTTATTATAAAATATTGACGTTTCTAAGTGTATATTGAATACCTATAGAAAATAAATGATTTTGAATTTTGAATTTCGCAAAATGAGCACTTCGCAAAATGTGCACTTCGCAAAATGATCATTTCGCAAAATGTGCACTTCGCAAAATGCGCACTTTTCTAGGGTATGAACCAAAGGTTAGTAACAAAATGAAAACGATATGATTTGTATTTGAAATTAAATAAACATAACTAAGTTGAATTTAAGCAGAACTGTTTCGCCACTCCGCTTTTCAAAAGGAAATAAATCCTTATCCTTATATTTACTAATATTATAAATGCGAAAGTAACTTTGTCTGTGTGTTACGCAATCATACCTAAACTACAGCACCGATTTAAATTAAATTTGGTACAAAGATAGTCTAAAGCCTGAAAAGGAACACAGGCTTCTTTTTAATGCGAAAAAAGGGCTGTCTGCTGCATCGCTGCATTGCTGCCCGGCAGCTGCATTGCGAGCTCGGAATGTTATCTCATATAAAACAATAGAGAATGAATGGGGACCAGTAGTCTGCTTGCTGCCGAGGTCGCAATCATACCTTAAGGCTATCACTGTTCACAGAAGTTATATCTAAACTAATTAGTATGTTTTTAAAGTTTGTAAGTTGTTTCAATTTTCTCGTAATGTAAGATAGAGTATGTAAGTGTCTCCTATGAGCATTATCCTGTGGGAGAGCACTACAACACCCACATCGATGCCGAACGCCGAGACGCGACACAGAAGATGAGGCACGTGCCGTACGTGCCCTGTCGATGATTGTCACTTAGCTGACGCTATTTGAGTGCCAACATTATTATTATTTGTTTGAACACGCTGAGAAGGGGATATCTGTAAGCAGCGCCGATTGTTGTCGAAATAGCCGTGGTATTATTTGTATAAATCGTCAAAAGATCTCTAATAAACAAGGGTCATCAAATAATATCATTTTATGAAATAGCACTTAGGCGTGAGATTGTATATGTATGTACTTTATAATTTCATTGATTCTACTATCCGGCCACGACATGGACAACTTTATTATGCGGATTAAGTAATCCAATAATGAAGTTAAAATCGGGTGGTTTTCTGATTAATTACATTTCCTAGAAAATATGACATGAAGTCTATCTACATAATGTCTATACAGAGAAGCTTCCTTTTTGCGTGTCTTACTTACATTGCGTGTTTTGCAGTCACCAGAAGATATACCTAACAGGTTGATCGTAATCGTTGTATTGCAGTGTAAAATGGTTCTATTTATTCAATATAAAGAAATGACGTCTAGATCGCTATAGGTTTTGTCAGCCGACTAAACTGGTCGGTATGTTTTTTAAGTTTGTAAGTTACATAAATTAACTTGTATTTTAAGTTAAAATAAGTAGTAATTCTGTTACGGAGTTCATAAATGAAGCAAAGTTTTTGTTAAATAAAAATTGCATTGAATGAATTTTGTAACAGGCATTATACCGATTAATTGTCTTTGATCCATTCGCCAGCTCGATAACGTTTTTGTATCTCTTTTTATGACTCATAAACAATTATGTTCAGTACATGTCTAAGTCATCTTTAGAATCTAGGTACTGTAGGTATTGGCTGGATGCGAAGTAGGGGGTGGGGGAACCACGAATCGATCGCAGCGCCCATGGTGGCTAAAAAAGGAACTAGGGACGGACGAACTGTCACTTTTTACTAGAGAAATTTACGTATTCGTGCATTCTTAGTGAAAATAAATGCTTGAACATGGGTAACGAAACCTGCTGCGTAATCAACTGCAAGAATAAGGGCAAAAATAGTGATCGCAAATTCTATAAATTTTCAAGAGCAAGTTGGAAACAAGATCAACGACTTCAATGATGTTTTATATGGCGTTGATGTCACTAAGTTTGTCTAATTACACTAGCTTCAAATGGTGTGGCTCATCTGATTTTCACATTTTATTTCTTTTACATCTTGCACACGTTGAGCCAAAACTAACTGTTTGCCTTTTGTAGTAGTTTGTGGCTGGAAAACTATATTGTGCGTTATTGTCCGGAATCTAGTTTTTCTAATCAATTTGGCCATGTTGAACTGAAAATACACAACAGTCTGCATTATCATCGACAGTACTGCTATAAATAATGGTCTACAAGATACATGAAACGCTCTAGTCGATAAATTTTGTCCATTTCTTTACTTATTTCCCGTGAAGTCATGAGAAAGTCCGTGTAGGTATACTGCCTGAAATTTACTGATTGTGGCATTTTTGACGGGAAATAAAAAAGGTCAACATTATTATCGACGCTATAGACTTACAATATCCAACAGGACCTAAGTAAATAACGTTGTTTCACTGATATTATTTTTGTGTTTACTTACTTTTCGTAATGACACCCAGCCATTTGACATTTCAAAGTCCGCCCTAATTGTTACCACTAGTTGGCGCTGTCATCGCGCACCCAGCCAATACGCACAGTAGGTACTACGCGCAGCCACATGAGTAAAGAAACGGAACAGAGACAAAGCTTCTAAGGAGCGTGCAAAATTCTTACCTATTTTAGTAGGGTTGGCAAAGGAGAATAAAATAAACAAAACGTTTATTGGACTTTTATTTGTACATTAGATTATTTACAAATTACCTACTCTAAATATTTTTTTATAACTTTTTATTTTTAACAAATTATTAAATCTTTTAATCTAATGATGAATTCTAAATCTAATGGATATAAAGTTTTTTCAAATAATCATTAAGGTCGCTTCCACATGGCATAATATTTTTACAATCTTACACTCGATTCAGAATATCATTAGGTACCAATATTTACAATGTTTACGTCGAGTTCTTTGTAATGAGTAATTAAAGAATCTTTGCCCATATTTATAGGTTGTTCAGGTCTATTAACAAACAATTTTATTTCGTCACATATGTGATTTTCGAGACATTCATGCAAACTGTACAGTAGGTAACCATTTTACACCTCCGAATCTAATTATTTACACTTTCTTGACTTTTTAGTTTAATACTTTATTCTACCATAAACAATTTAAAATAACCATTTCTCACTAAGCAGGAGCGCGAAACAAATACGGCAACCATTGCGCGGCCCTCGGCATTTCTACTGACCGAGCCGGTTTTATCCAGTTGCGGCGCGTATGTGACGCAGCGCTAGTAGAAACGCACACAAGCATTGCATGCTTGTAGTAGTGTACCTACGACAGCGCGGTTGTATGAAGCTTTGTCTCTGTTCCGTTTCTTTACTCATGTGGCGCAGCTGGCGGTTGTAGGTAGATTGCGCATAAATGGAAGCTTTGAGCCTGTTTCTTTTTAAAATACTATTTCAAATATTTTAGTGTGTATTGTTGACTTCAATTGAGTAATGTATATTAGTTCACAAGAAAAAAAAATTTTGAGTAAAAAAAAATTTTTCTTAAGTAACATTGCCAAATGAATCTACACTTACCTATCACACCACATTTTTTCCAGACGTTAAATAAAGTCCCCCTGTATAAAGCTCGTTACTTATATAAAAATCAATTGCTGTTCGTTTTCTCAAAAATGACTGGACCGACTGTCGACAGGTGTCGTTTTAGAGAATGAAAAGTGTGCAAGATAGCAGCCGCCTGGGAGAACAATTAAGTCTGACAGTCAGTAAATCAGTTGTAATCAAGCTTTTTAAATTGTTCTGTACCCACTCGAACCCACAAAAAAGTTCATTCAAAATCGGTCCAGCCATTTTTGAGAAAATGAACAGCAAGATATCTTGCACACTTTTCATTCTCTAAAACGACGCCTGGGAGAACAATTAAGTCAGTCAGTAAATCAGTTGTAACGGGGTAACCCTAGGAAAATTATGACTGTTTATACAACTGAATTGAGAACATGTTATTTTTTTTTATATCAGTTAAAAACAAGATAGTGGTCAGACTTGTTTATCGTATATCTGTTTTGTTTTCTGGAGCGGTTGTAGACCACAGTTGACCCGAGTTCATTGCATAGATGTTGGTTTAACATGTTTAATTTTTCTAAGCACACCCTGTAGTTTACCAAAATATTCCGAAAAAGTAAATTACAAGATGGCCGCCCTGTGATTCGCTCTTAAAGAATTGATTGAATTTTAGCAGATTTTGACTGTGGATTTTCGGCTAGATGAGCGAGTTTGTATTTGGGTTGCAGGTCTAAATACTTAGTATTGCATGTTTTATTATATTTTGCTTCGATTTTGACGTATTATTTAAAGTTAAAAAAAATGTAAAATGTTTAAACTAAAAATTTTAATATATTGCAGAAACAAGTAATACTTAATGTAAGATTTCATCTCTCCCTCATCTTTTAGCGAATTTGATTTTTTTTGCCTGGCAACACTAAGAGATATGGCCCATTAAAATTTTAGGGTAGACCTCAAACATAGACATATTAACACACGGGACACGAAACGATCGAACATTTGTATGAAATCTGCTTCAACCACTTTTTTGAGTGAATCGGAAAATGTCATGTTAAACTAGTGATGTTCCGTGAATACAAATCGATACACATTTGAATGAATGAACGACCAATCTATCGAATAGAGATTTTATATGATAGAAAAAAGGCTTCTTGGGTATATGTTAAAAACGATGCTAACGGTGTTAAAAAAAAGATAGCAAAAATTAAATTCATATGATAACGATATGAACTATTTAATTTTACAAGCTACAGCTAAGTAAGCTACAGTAAAGTATTAGCTTTTTAGTTTTTACACACTTTATATTAGCTTTACATAATAACTGTTGGGACTTGCGAGTTTCTTTACGATGTTTTCAGGAATTGTTGTGATGAATATTCACGTAATTTTTTTTAAACTGAACGCTTTAAACGTTTTCCTAATATTAATAAAATAAAAACAAGTAACTATGAATCCTAAGTGTGTTGTGTTAAAAGCCATTTTTAACCTTATTGGCTTTTATTATGTACTAGCAGCGCCCCGCGGTTTCACCCGCGTAGTTCCCGTTCCCGCGGGAATACGGGGATTAAATATAGCCTATGTGTTATTCTGATGTCTAAGCTATATAACTGTAAAGTTTCATCAAATCCGTTCGGTAGTTTTGGCGTGAAAGAGGAACAAACATCCAGACATACAAACTTTTTCGTTTATAATATTATAGTGGTGTAACACATCACTGTAACTAGTAACATAATGTAACACGTGTTGTCATACGTTCTCAATAGATGACGCCACGGTCGAAATAAACCGAGCTATCGTTTGGTTCATGAGTATTGTATATAGTCTAATAAGAATATTTCTCTGTGTACTCTCTGCTCTCTGGCGACAGTCTCTCCACATCTAATTCGTTAGGTTGGACACGACTACACCCAACAAGAGTGCTTCGCATGCGCGGACGCTCTTAACTCATTGTATTAGGATTCCTTGTTGAATCTAGGACCTAATTAAACAGAGTTCTATCCTACGCCTGGACTTTTCGTTACACTAGTCGCCAACCCCCTAACAGTAGTATAATTGATTTAATATTTTTTTGTTTTTGCAATTTTGTTGTAACACCCTGGTTACATTTTCTTACAGCATACATAATTTTTGTGTAATAAATCCATAATACTTCATTCGTTTAAATCGATATCTTTTTATCGATAACGGCAATCACTAATTGATGTCAAATGTAATGAAAGAATGAATCATGGACCGGTATAATCCGACTAGTTCCAAGAGAACAGATTTTTCATTACAGTGCATTCTATAATGAGTATATTTAAATTAAGCGCTTTATTTGGCAATTTAAAACCGAATTTTATTGTTTTTAGCAAAAAAAAAAACACTAAAATAAAACAAAATTGTACTTATTGGTGAAAAGAAACATTACGTGTTCGATTGCTGTAGCTTTTGCAGAACAATACAGCGCATTTGGTCATTTTCATAAGTTGTTGTTATTACGGACGCTCAAATCACACTGACGTTCAATTTCATCTACCAAGGTAAAAAGTTCCTGGTTCGTGACAACAGTACTGTAGGCGACAACGACTACGTTTCGTGTCCCGTGTGTTAATATGTCTATGACCTCAAAAGACCCGAATTTGTCTCCCAGATGTCAACCTGCTACAGATTTGTGTTTAGTGTCATTGCGTACGGCACGTTTCGTAGTTTACCTGAAAATTTTCAACGTCAGTTTTCGTACAGTTAGCAACACTTTGGAGAATTGACTTGTATCAAGCTTTGAGTATATACTCAAAGGTATCAAGCGATTGTGGGTCTAACAAAACAGTATTGCCATGATAAATGTTTTTCCCAAATACGCTATATTTTTTAACTTATTGTAAGAAATGACATAAATCAAAATTTGATATTGTACCAAAGAAATTGTAGATCGATCGGGCAAAATATACATTATTTAACCTCTCAGACCATTAATCAAAGACACAATAGATTGTGTCTCGGTTCCAATTGAAACCGGCGGTTCTTATCAAATTAAAGCCATAATGCAAAGGGGAATGCCCATTTTCCCTACAAAAGAATGCCTGAGATAGACAAATATGAATTCCTCATCGAAATATACCTTAAGTCAACAGAAATCCATTACAATTTACTTTATTATCCCAAAACTAGGCCCAGACGCTATTTTAAAACATTAAAGACAGGTTATGTCAAATTAATTAGATTGTTGTTACTGTTAGGTAATAAAGAGCTATAATTTAAAGGAAATAATATATCTCAAAGCTTTATCTCAGTACTCACAGCTTGTGGTGGTATCCATTATTGTACATCAGAGTAAGAACTTCATCATTTTCCATTGAGAAGGAGTTACGTTTCATCCGTCTAAGATCGAGATAGCAGTAAGCACAGCTGTTCATGTTCCAACACATTTCTGTTATATTACCTACTAGCGACCCGCCCCGGCTTCGCACGCGTGCAATGCTAACACTAAAACCTTCCTCTTGAATCACTCTATCCATTAAAAAAAACGCATCAAAATCCGTTGCGTAGTTTTAAAGATTTAAGCATATAAAGGGACATAGGGATATTAGGACATAGGGATATAGGGACAGCGAAAGCGACTTTGATTTATACTATGTAGTGATGTGTTCCGCTCAGTCCCAGAGGTCTACTTCTCAAATAGCCCATTTCGCATTTTGACTACTTCTCATAAGTGACTACTTCGCTATCGGCCCACTTAGCAAACAGCCTATTTCGCATTCTGTCTTATTCTCGAACTAACTATTTCGCAAACTGTCTACTTTTTCCGTAACGTCATTTTTCGGACAGTTAGTATCAAAATGGATTTAAGTAAAATTATATAGGTACTCATTATCGCTTTAGTAAGCAATTACTGGCCACTTCATTATTTTGAAATATGACATAAAGAAATACCTTTGCATATCAATGTCACGTAGAATTAGAAAACAGTTTATATAAACGATATTGTTCAAAGGATTCCTCAATTCAGTTCACTAAAAACCAAGCCGGTAGACTTTCATTGCTACATGAAGGCTACCTGTATAACTATGAAAAGACTAATAAGTCGGGCAGTACATTATGGCGCTGCGCGAATCGTAGTTGCTGTAGCACTACGATTACACTAGATCTAACAGAAACAAAAATCCTCAGATCAACGGACAAGAAACCGCATACGTGTGCTTCCGATCAGAACAGAAATAGAATTCTATTGGCTATCCAAAAAACTAAAAACTATGTCTGTGTGAAATGAATATAGAAAATTTAGAAAATGATTGTTGTGTTCCACCATTTGCGTCTGTAAAAGACACTTTATACCGAGCGAGAAAAAAATTCCTCAATAGCCAGCGGTTATCATTTACAAACATACAGGAAGTCTACGTTCCTAGCGGTTTGGCGGAGAAATTTCTGATTTGTGAAGATGGAGATGAGGAAAAAATGTTTATTTTTGCAACTCCACTTGCGACTAAAATCATAAAAGGAAAACCTGGCAGATATTATGGTGATGGTACATTCCGTTGTGTACCGTCACCGTTTTATCAATTGTACTTATTCTATCCATTTGGATTTGGGTTCTACCACTGTAAGCGTAAATGTAAAACCAGTGATATACGCGTTACTACCCAATAAAAGTGAAACAACATACACACGCCTATTTGCAATTCTTAGAGAAAAGTTTAATCTTGAAATCAGATACTTTAAATGTGATTATGAAGCTGCCGTAATGAATGCTGTGCAGACTATTTATCCGCGGTGTAGCGTAACAGGCTGTTATCAACATTTCCAAAAGCCATTTGGAAAAAATACAAATCATCAAAATTAAAACATTGCCGCAACATGATAAGATGGATAACGCACTTACCATTACTGCCGTCGAGTCTAATAGAAGAAGGGTGGAGGGTGATTTTGGACAGAGTTCCCGAGCTCACAAGTGAGATTATAGCGTTTATAAAGTATTTTGAAACTCAGTGGCTAAGAAAAGTTTCTACTGAGATCCTGAGTTGCGCACATCAATTGCATCGTACAACGAATGTGCTAGAGGGTTGGCATAGGCGCGTCAACTCTAGGATCCAAAAAAACCCCACATTCTTTTTGTTTCTTTATAAGCTACGTAAAGAGGGGAAACATTTCGACTTCGAAATTGCAAGAATATTGTCACGACCAAAAAAAATTAACCGCAAGAACTGCGATATACACTTCGACCGAAAATTAAAGAAAGCGTTGCAGGTACTGAAAGATAACAAAATAACAATTACACAGTATTTCCAAAAGGTAGTCTACATGCGGTTGAAGTTTTAATTTGTTTTAGATTTTCAGAACATTTTTGATTTTTGTTTAAAATAATTAGCGAAACTCTGTGGACTAAAGAGGCATAAATGTTTAAGTTTAAGTTAGGGATTAGACTTCTGACGACATTAAAATAGCTTATTGTTAAAAAAAATATTATTTACAAAACATTATTTAATATATTAATAAATAAAATAAATAAATATTTATTATATTAATTATTATATTACTTACATAACTTACTTATACACTTTCTACTAATATTATATGGATGTTTGTTGCTCTTTCACGCAAAAACTACTAAACGGATTTTGATCTGGGGGCACGGCAGTGCCCCCGCCAAGTCGAGCAACAAGCGGCACGGCCGTACCATCCTTTCCTCGAAGCCATTCACGACATTTTTTAAACTTTACAGTGATATAGCTTAGCCATCAGAGTAACACATAACATTTTTAAAAGACAATGAACTTTTGACTCCATCTGTACTTCAGTCGTTGTTTGACAAGTAGACAGTTTGCGAAATAGGTAGTTCGAGAATAAGACAGAATGCGAAATAGGCTGTTTGCTAAGTGGGCCGATAGCGAAGTAGTCACTTATGAGAAGTAGTCAAAATGCGAAATGGGCTATTTGAGAAGTAGACCTCTGGCGCCTGAGCGATGTGTTCGGAGGAACAAATTCAAACAAAAAGCTGAGTTGTCGTGTTAGGCGGGTCTAATCGAAGTCCGTGTTTGAAAATATGTATCACGTGAAGATAAAACATCAAAATCATTAAATAATAGTCAAAGTAGTAGAAAAGAAAAGATCGTAATAATAAATCTGTAAAAACACAAGTCGCAAACGAATGGAATCAACGAGTGAGCGAAATGTCATATTTTCATGTATCCTGTGTTCAATAGAGCCCAAGACATAAAAACTATTTTGGATTTCATGAAATAATTAGATTTTATTGAATGTTCGCATGCTACATACTACAGACCCAAAACCTGTTATTTCAATGAATAATGAATTTAACAGGAAATTAAACAAAAATCAAAACAAATATTAAAATTAACGTTATATTTTCACCCTAGAATACTTGGATTACCTATTCATATTTTATTATAAATGAATTTTAGGGCTAGTAATGTTTTCTGTCTATTTCAGGCATTTCATGGGCATTCCTCTTTGTTGATTGAAACTGACAACACGGAAAGTACCCGAATTGTGCTAACCCGTGCTACAGGAGCGTATTTAGTATCATTACATAGGGAATATCCTGTACTTTACCAGAAAATATCAATAATAACAAAAATAACATGGCCGCCCTAAAATTTGACTTCAATTTTGTGACACACACACGAGACGAGTGGCTACTTGCTAGTTTTCTGACTTGATTTTCAACCGACGAAAAATACGGAGGAGGTTCTCAAATCGACTTTTTTTTTATGTATGAATTTTTACGCATAAGTTTTTACGGAGTAGTCCGATTTTGATAATTATTATTTTATTGAAAAGGGTATACCCCGAAGTTGGTCCCATACAAATTTGATAAACAAAGTTGCTACCCTAAGGGTAACTGCAACCGCGTGGTGCAGGCAGTCCGCCGGTACCGTCGATTCGCGTAACACATTTAAAAACCATTGTTTATCGACGAGTTTGAGACAACTCTCAATTTATTTAAAATTGTTTATTTTATCGTCAAAGTTTCTTGAATGAACTTAGTTTAGTATTTGTAAGTATTTTAATAAGACTGACGCCAGCCACGCCCACGCCTAAACTCACGGTGTGTTTTTTTAAAGTTTGTAAGTTGTATTTATTTAAACGTATTATAAGATATATATTTTATTGTTAAGTTTTAGATTAAGTTCTCTTCTAGGCTATGACAGAATAACAGCGGTTGCTGGACCCCAGTGACCATTAAGCTGACCTTTGTGTCACGGAGTTGACGGAGTACCTACTGTTTCTACCTATGTTTTTGTACCTACTGTTGTTGTTCCTGTGGCAAATAAATACTTTTATTATTATTATATAAGTATAAAGTAGAAGTAAGTTGGAGTTGAAGCAAATGAGATCAAGTTCTTGTCATATAAGAATTGTAAGCATAATACTTCTATATCTATACTAATATTAATAAGAGGAAAGATTTGTATTTTTGGATTTTTGTATTTTGGTATGTTTGTTACGAGTAAACTCAAAAACTACTGGACCGATTTTAAAAATTCTTTTACCAATGGAAAGCTAGAAGACATAGCATAGGCTATATTTTATTTTGGTATTCTTACGGGAACGGGAACTACGCTGGTGAACCCGTGCTAACCGCTAGTATTATAATATATTTAATAGGCAATATTCTATTGTGTTTCGTTCAGACCAATAACGTTTTGATTTATAAAGCATAATATAATGAAATATATTTACCTAAAAATTTAAGCTACATCGCACATTACAAACATTTTTAAGTAGGTATATTACACAATAGAGCATGCAAACATACAAATTTTAGTCTAAAGATCAAAACGTCATTCAAATCGTTTGATCGAGGCAATGTTCAGAACTGGCAGCGTTGTCCCTCTGGAGTCTGGATGTCTAAACTAATCCGTCGGGAAAAAAGACTGCCAGTTCTATGAACCCCCCTTACCTCAATCAGGCGAACAGTGATATCTTTTGAAAAAAAAATTTGTCTCAGGGCCATCGTCTCGATGACGAAAGGGACAAAAACATATGTCTCACCTCATCCAAACCCGAGTAGGTACTTGGGTTTATTATTACTTCTGCTGAACAGGTTACCACCAGGTCGAAAATATTAGTTTACGCCACTTCGTAAGTCGTAATAAATAATTTAATACTCAAAGGCACTGTCCTTAGGTTCGGTGCCTACATACTCACAAACCTCACAAAAGCTAATTTACCAGGTATTTTTTTAAGTTGGTAAGTTGTATAAATTTTCTTATATTGTAAGATAAAGTAAGTACGTAAGAAACGGAGTCCAGAAATGAGTTTTTTTATCAAATAGGAGTAGCTTAAAGACAGATCGACGACGAGTTACACCAACCTTATGGAGATAAATTGAAAGCATAACAAAATAATGCCGAACCATTTATAGTTGGTTGCAGTTGGAAGATTGTAGCGTTTATTAATTTGAAACAAAATAATTAGTCGTCTATCTACAACATGAAAAATATATATGTATAACGCAGTGCGTAAATAAATACATGTTGTTATTGAAAACTTTAAGCAGCATGTCCCATTTTCCATCGGTAGATTGGCATTTACGTCTGTGGCATTAGTTCGTTACCAAACTTGCATTCCTATCATCCGTACCATACCATAAACTAGATTTTTTTGAACAAAAAGCTGTGATAGCTTTTAAAATAGCAGATATAACATTTCGCAGCAGCGGATTCAATAGACGTGGAAATTATCTATAGGCAGGTACAATGGAAACAATAACAATGAAAACAATAACAGAACAAATGCAATAATAGGATGTGGTTATTTCATATGATATCCCAAGCAGCAGAAAGAAGTATTACAGATCACACTCCAAGCCTATTTTAACCGATGATAATAACGATGACATGCATTTAATATAACATAGAACTCTAAAGAGTAAAACAACTGATTTCAACCTAATAAGTAATATGGATTTCTCATGGATGCCACTGTCAAAACTGGAGGTTTACAAAAATGTAATCTGAGGCTTTCTTATTTACTTTCCGAGGTGTGTATACTTTTTTCAGCTCGACGAAGGCGGAAAGCGGCAACTTCGTTTAGCGCAGCGGGCCGAAAGTTGACGCTTTCCGCCCGGAGAGATGAAATAGTATATTACACATCTAGGGAAGTAAAATAAGAAATGTCTCATATCACATGTAATTGTCGACCGAAGCGAAGCCGAGCTCTACAAACATATGATCTGAGGCTTTCTTATTTACTTCCCGAGGTGAGTAGGTATAATTATTTTCTTATCGACGGAGGCGGAAAGCGGCAACTTCGTTTAGCGCAGCGGGCTGAAATTTGCCGCTTTCCGCCCGGAGAGATGAAAAAGTTCTTTGTTTTACAGCAAGGCTTGGGCCGAGCAGGTACTCTAACTGTAACCCTGATGGAGACGGGTCACCGCGTGACCCACGAATTCGTTACCGTTTTCAGTCGACTGTCATTAATTATTTTATGTAGGGTTTTTATTGTACTCGCGTGTATGTATCCGTATCTTCACCCAAAACAACCGGCAAGAATGGATGACCCGCATGATGGTCTCATAGAGCCCTCCGCTATTAATTAATAATACGAAATTTTAATAAAATAAAATGATAGTAATTAACAAAATACAGTATAGTGTATAAATCTATAATAATTCTATTTTAATGTATTAGGTATGTTTTAATGTTACTATTGTTATTTCTAATTTAAAATAGTTGTATAGATTGATGATTTGTTAGGTAAATACTGTTTTAAGTTTAAGTGAAGTTGCAACACCCTTACAGAGTCCATGTACCTACTATATATTAACTGTACCTTACCACCTTCATTCTATGTACATGATGCAAAGTTATTAGTAAATAAATTATTGACACTACAATGGGAATTCAGTAAATTTATATGGGGGTCAATGTAATACGCTTTTACAATAAGATTCCCTTTTTTTAATTAATTATAAAATTTGCCTCTTAACAAATTTCAAACAAACTTAACAACAAAACAACAGAGTTAAGCAAAAATTACATAAAAAATGCTACTTTAAAATTACAGACTACTTAGTAGACCAACATGCATGGAATTAACCGGTTATGTAAGGCTATTAATAATAATTATATTATTATAAACAAAGAAAATATACATTCACTAGCGACCCGCCCTCGCTTCGCTTCGGTATGTATAGTATATAAAAACCTTCCTCTTGAATCACTCTATCTATTAAAAAAACCGCATCAAAATCCGTTGCGTAGTTTTAAAGATTTAAGCATACTTAGGGATATAGGGACAGAGAGAGCGACTTTGTTTTATACCATGTAGTGATTTACAATAATTACAGATAAAAAATGTCCTCCAAAGAGGAACCATGTGGGACAGTGCCCAGAAGACTGGCCGCATTCCCTCTTTGGATAGCTAGGTTGATCCTTGATACTACCAGTAAGATTACTAATATGTACATATTTACTAGTAAGACAAGAGGTTAAAAAGAGCTGCCCTTCAGTTTCTTGATGATTCTTCTCGGGGTACTGCATTTGGAACCAGCAACTCGTCGGTGGAGATGGACTGCTGTTTACATTTAGCCAATCTTCATGGACGAGTTTAGACTGCCTTGTTACTAGACTATTGACGTTTCTAAGTGTACCTTTAGTTCCTCTACAGAAAACAAATGATTTTTTACTTTGACTTGGATCATTTCAATCTGTTAAGGATTTCCCAAAAAAGATATTCTGAGCTATTAGCTGACTGGAATACAGTGAAGGAAAAGATAAAATTTTCTGTTTTGAATGCAGAAGCTTCAACAAGGGTGTACCGCTACGTTTTTCTCATTTTAACAAACCAGGCTAACAAAATCTGAAGACGCTTACATTTAGCCAAATGTATGTGTCTTATGGTCAATCTTTTGTTAGTTGGATATGTCCATCAACTACGTATGGATCACATACACATGTAGCGACACTACATGGAACGCGCTAATAGAAGGCCGAGTTACATAGAACGCGCCAATAGACGGCCGAGTTCTAAACCGCGCTATCGGAGTTTTCTAATGAGTTTGTATAAATACAACTGTCCAACATCAACCGTTGGACCGCGGTCCCCAGGCACGATCACCTCGCCTGGCGGAAGATCTTCCCTTTTCACGATGGAGGAGCATTCCACCTCCGCTCCTCCATACTGGTGACCCTCGACACCTGGATATCAGCGCAACCTTCTGGAACACCTGGACTTCAGAAGCATCATCGCATCGCCATCACTCATCACTCCCACAACAACCTTCACTCAAGGTCAGCAGCAGCAGTCGCACAGCAAGCCAGAATCCGCCCAATCAGGTCCATACGCAGCCGACGCACCGTGCTACCTGGTCCTGCAGGCTCACCACTCACAGCGACAGCACTCGGCCCACGAACAGTTCACCGCAGCCCACGTCCGGATCTACAGCGGCTGGTCACCCTCGCCGGCGTGGCGGTCTCTGCACACTGAACTACGGGCACTTCAACAGTCGCAGCAACCCGCTCAGTCTCGACTCACCGCAGACTTGGAGCAGCACTGGCACTTGCAAGCTACCTACAAAGCAACAACGCAGCACAAGAAATCGAATCGACCTCCGGTCTTGGAGGGGGAGTGATGTAGCGACACTACATGGAACGCGCTAATAGAAGGCCGAGTTACATAGAACGCGCCAATAGACGGCCGAGTTCTAAACCGCGCTATCGGAGTTTTCTAATGAGTTTGTATAAATACAACTGTCCAACATCAACCGTTGGACCGCGGTCCCCAGGCACGATCACCTCGCCTGGCGGAAGATCTTCCCTTTTCACGATGGAGGAGCATTCCACCTCCGCTCCTCCATACACACATCACATCATAAGAAAGAAATTGCGCAAAACAGAAAGTAGTTCTTGAATTAACTAATTGATCAAATAAATATAATTAAAATATTAAAGTGAATATGAACTATATTAAAAAATTGGTAAACAAAAATGTAAGTACTACTTTAATATGATTTTAAAAATGTAGGTACCTACTTGTACTTTTTTTTTAATCATTTTGTCACTTGTTGCATATTTATTTTTATTGGTGTACAATAAAGAGTTGTTACTTACTTACTTGTACTTACTACTTATTTTTAGGGTTCCGTACCTCAAAAGGAAAAAACGGAACCCTTATAGGATCACTTTGTTGTCCGTCCGTCCGTCCGTCTGTCAAGACCCTTTTTCTCAGGAACGCGTGGAGGTATGAAGCTGAAATTTATATCAATTACTCAGGTCTACTGTCCCTTGAAGCTGTGAAAAAATCAAACTTCTAAGCCAACGCAATCAAAAGATACAGCCGTTTATGCCGCAAATTTTCGACACTTGCAAGGGAATCAAAACCTACAGGGTGCTTCCCGTGAACTCAGAATCTTGAAATTTGGTACGAAGCAACGTCTTATAGCATAGATAAAGGAAAAATTACGAAAACCATAAATTTGCAAGGTTGTACGGAACCCTCGGTGCGCGAGTCCGACTCGCACTTGGCCGGTTTTTTTGTTAATTACTAATTAATTACGTCATTTTCGCGTTTTTTTAGTACCCACGAATATGTAATTTCCCTAATCATAAAAGAAATGGTATTGTTATGTTTTAGCTAGTAGATATTCTATTTACCTATATTCTAGTTTTCCTAAAATTATTATGAAATAAATATATTTTCTAAAAAAATACTTTGTATGGTCATCGCATGTTTAATTTTAACATTAAACATAATATGTTTAATGTTAAAATTAAACAAAGTTAGATATTATGTGACCTGTGTTGACACATTGGCTCCGTCGCACTTACAGGCGACTGCCTCGGCGGCTGTGGAGTCAAACAAAATCACAAAATACCAAGGATGTTGTTGGGGGGTACAACTTCGTCCCAGTGGGTTTCAAGACTATGGGTCCCTGAGGTCCCGAAGCTAGGCCCTTCTTAAGAAAATTTCAGTGCGCCTCGGCGAGGCAACAGGTGATCGTAGCGATCCTTGCACAGCGGATCAGCCTTACCATACAGTGGGGTAATGCTGGGCGGACCGTGACTCGTGGAGACGCACTGGATTCAATTTTTGACTTGTAATTTTTTTTTTTTTTTTTATATTTATTATTATTATTATTTATTACAATATAATTATTTTTAATTTATAAAATCTTATAAAATAGGTACTCGTATTTGTTCTTAAAATGTAACTATTAGATGTGATTTTCGTATTATCTTTATGAATAAATAGAAGTTAATAATGCATAAACCTATTATTTACCAATTTTAATTATTAATCCGCTCCTTTATTGGTTTCTCCACCTAAATAATCGAAAACAATATGTTGTTATCAATCATCACTGCCTTAAAACGAAACGAGAAAATAATTCTTAATCCCGTAGCACAATTTATCCCTCAAGGAAGCGTTTTATGATGCATCTTGTTCCTGATTTCAACGATTTTCCAAAAATTATGTCTAGATTGTCATAGTGCTCTCCTTGCAGATGATATATCTTGGACTGACTGATATGAATTTTGGGGGCGGTTAGCGCCGTGTCTTCCTGTTCACAGGGCAGATTGACTGCCTATTGAAGCCGAAGGGAGGGCTTGGCGGATCGATTGCCGTATTTGCTGACGAGCAATTGATCATGCCCAAAATGTAGGAGTAGGAGGGGTAGCAAACATGCCGGAGGATAACTCGCGCTTGTTGCCCGGTAAGGGAAGAGCGTAGCTGGCTGAACCTAAAGGAATTGCGTGAATGTTGTCAATAAAAGAATAATAACAAATAGAATTACAAATTACTTTTGTTTTATTCGAAAAAGTAGGAAAATTCAAAAGACTCGGTATGCGGTGCAAGAAGGCAGAGAGCGCTACACGCGCATAATAATGGTCCCCTTGGCTCGGACTTAGGACAAGAGGAGGAACCGCATACAGGGTTTTTAGTCAGTCCAAGCCTGATATGAGCAGGTTGGCGTCCCTGTTACCACTGCAACGCATTTTACCCTCATTCTAAATAAAAAAAGTTACGACCGCACCTGTTTTCTATAGTATATTACACACCTAGGGAAGTAAAATAAGTAAAATTTCTCTTTTAAGGCTTTCTTATTTTATTTCCCGAGCGGTGTATGCTTTTTTCTGCTCGACGGAGGCGGAAAGCAGCAACTTCGTTTAGCGCAGCAGGCCGAAAGTTGACGCTTTCCGCCCGGAGAAATGAAAAATAATTATATTTTTTTCATTCAACATCTTTAATTTAGAATTTGACTACCATAATCAGTAACTTGAGTTTGAAGGAAGATATTTACAAATAGAAAATTTTCTATTTTTTCCTATGCCCTCTATAAACTTAAAACAACCTTACCACGCCTATGATAATTTTTGGCTGCAGTTTTATATAGTCCTACTGGGGTACAGTACAGCCATGGCTTTTTTATTTAAACATCAAAAGAAATGTGAGTTATTAACATTCCTGTGTACCTACCTACTGCACAGTTGCCGAAAAAAAAATAAGATCACTAATTTCTATGTATATTTTGGGAGAATGCTGTTTTTCAAACCTAAGTTAAAACTTTCACCGTCGAGCTAGTGATAAATATGTACGTAAGTTGTGAAAAACTCATTGGTACATGTCAGGATTTGAACCCGAGCCTCACTGATTTTCGGCCGGCTCTTTAACTGTCCGGGCTATCACTGCAACATCGTACAAGGAAAACATCGTAAGGAAACCCACAGATCTCAGAATTAATTCTGAGACATGTGTAAACAGACCCGGTCCGGCGATGGGCTCACCGCCTATCACGTTTAGGGGTCCAATATATCTCGTGAATTGTGGGTATATCCAGTAATGGAATACCTCTGCCTACACCCTCGGGGATAAAAAAGGCGTGAGATTATATTTTATATATATTAAAACCTTAGGGGTCAAACATTCTCGTGAAAAGTGGGTAAGTAAGTTATTTTCAGAAATGGAATACCTCTGCCTACCCCCTGGGGGATTAAAGGTGTGAGATTATTATTTATTTATTTTAAACCTTCGCTTTACTTTCAAATGAGCCATATCCTCTTCTTAGGAATTAAAGGCAGTGGCAGTGGTGGTAGAAATATATACATTTATGATCACAGCAATACAACCATATCCAAGATAATAAACAATAACAGTAACTAGGGCAATGACAATATGGTTCCAAGTATGAAATACGATTACTATGACAGCCAGTATAGCCATACCTATTTATTATGAATTCTCATCTTATAACAGTCCATTGTTTCGATCCGGTCTTTTGTCCATGTGCGTTACGATTTACCTATAATAAATATTCTATACTCTATTAGTATTCAACCAAGCCCCACTAAATTTGAAAACAGTTTAAAGAATGGGTTGTTTATGAAAAATTTTTATTACAAGATTTTTTGAAAGTAAGCAATGGGCCAATTGTACATTATTTTCAAATAAATATTTTATTTGTTTCTAACACATATTAATATTTATACTAATGTTTATAAATTTGTTGTGCCCGTACATTTTTAATAATTAAAAATTTTACCATATTATGATATTATCAAGTATATCAAAGTCTACCGAAATAGCTTGATACCGACTCCAAGAAATACTATGACAAGAAATACTACGTTCCTGAATTACTATATTCGAGTCATTAAGTTTAAAATTTAATTATTGTTCGTAGTCTTTGTAGTGCTTTTCTTAAAGTCGGTGTTCAGTTGTAATTTGATTTTACTGCGAAAAAGGCAATTATGTAAAGAAAAAACCATTTGGGAACAAAATGTGCACGTCTAGAAACGTATATACAAAGAAATTGCGGTCCTAATTTTGTGTAACATACGAGTAATTATGTTCAAAACTTACATGATTAACGGGAAAATAGGCAACAAATTCATCGTAACCAAACAGGTAATCGATAGCAAATTTCTTTACGGTAGCAATTACAACAGTGTTTTGTTTTTTACATACTTCTTTACTTTTTTAGTTTATTTGTGGCCAGTACATTTTTTATTTTCGATACGACGAAAAAGTTTACATTAATGATGGGCTCATAAACTTTGTTGCTGTATTACAATATAAGATTATATTAAACATTTCTCTATAAATAGCAATAATATAGTTTGTGCCTTTTTGCAGGTCGCTTTTCGCGTCACGCATCTATCAATGACATTATCCGTCGGGCTTTAGTTACAGCGAATATACCAGCCATTTGCGAACCACATGGAATGTTTCGCTCTGATGGGAAGAGGCCCGACGGGTTGTCTTTGATTCCGTGGAAGTTCGGTAGGTGCTTGGTGTGGGACGCGACTTGTGTGGACACCTTGGCTCCCTCTCATCTCGAAGGAACCTCTGCCCACTCTGGTGCTGCTGCTTTAGCAGCGAAACTCTTAAAAAAAGAAAATATCTGGGTCTGGTTCAAACTTATGATTTCGTGCCATTCGCTATAGAGACTTTGGGCCCGTGGTGTCCGGAAACCAAAATTTTTATCAATGAGCTCTCAAAGCGTCTCATCGAGGCAACACAAGATCCAAGAGCTGGCAGCTACTTCTGTCAAAGAGTTTGCATAGCCGTCCAAAGGGGCAATGCTGCCAGCTGTATGGGTACGCTGCCTCGAGGTATTTAACCTATAGTTTAACATAATGATATCGTAGTTAAATGTTGAATGAATAAACGAAAAAATCTAAAAAAAAAAAAAAAAAAAGTTTAATAGTAATATTTTTTATCACATTAATACGGAAAAGATAAAAGGAAGGGTTATGTTTTTAGGAGTCGATGAATATAACGTACCTATGTGCCACCGGAGAGTCTAAAATAGTTACTTAACAGATTTTTCAATACATTTGCTATTACATATCGTAAGTCTAACTAAAGACAATCATGAATTAGAAGAAAGACCTACAAAGGGGGAGTCGCTCACTCCGTACCACAGTACAATAAAAAAAAACGATCAAGTGCGAGGCGGACTTAGGTCGCACTGAGGGTTTCGTACATTCCCGCGAGCGCAAGACAACAATACATTTATTACAATATATTTTACTAGCAGCCCCCCGCAGTTTTACCCGCGTCAGTCCCGTTCTCGCGGGAAAATTATAGCCCACGCTACTCCCAGAAAAGTAATCTTTCCATTGGTGAAAGAATTTTTAAAACTCGCATGTGTTTAATTCAACAAATTCCCTTTCTCGTGGGGATTTCCAAAAATTCCTTTATAGGGTTGCTTACGACATAGAAGACACCTACGTACCATATTTCAAGTTTCTAGGTGTTATCGTTTCGGAGTAGTACGTAACTTATTTCTCTTTTTATTTTATTTTACTCGTAATGTAGTTTTCCATTAGTGAAAGAAATTTTAAAAACGTTTCAGTAGTTTTTGAATTTATTTTTTACAAACATACAAAAATACCTAAAAATACAAATCTTTCCTCTTTATAATATTAGTGTAGATTTTCATATTCAACTACAGAAGTCTAAAAAATACAAATAGTTATTTAATTATGTGAAGCTCTTTATAATAAAATATACTTTTCCCCACGACTTCGTCCGTGTTTCAAAATGAAAGTGGCATATATACCTAGTCAACGCAATCAAAATATACGCGCAAAAGAATCCAAACTCATACCTACTTCTTCCCGTTGACATTAATTCAGGAAATTTAGCAAAGAGGCAATGTCATATACTCGTAGTTGTATTTTTGTATTTTCTATATTATAGCTAAATGTTACCATAAAACAATAATGTTTGTAAAAATAAATCACTTTATTAATTTAAAAAAAAAGTAAATCTAAAATCTGAAAACCGTGAAGTCGTGGTTACATCGCAAAAAAATGCAGTTGGTAAAATGACTGCAACTTATGTCGATGTATAGTGGCATCAGTTATCCGATGGCAGAGTTAAGTTTGTCACTCAATCCAGTTTATCTTTTCATATGCAATATTCGGTGCTTTCATAGTTTACGAACTTCAATAATGATACCTAATTATTTTTGTGTATGCGTACATACTTGCTTACAAGTTTACGCGGCGGTAGGCTCATCACCTATCAGTCCTATAACGTTTAGGGGTCGAAAATTCTCGTGAAAAGTGGGTATTTCCAGAAATGGAATACCTCTGCCTACCATTTCTGCATTATCTAACAGACTGAGCTCAGCTGCTTATGCCGTCAGAAAAATCAGATGGCTTACTGAGGTAGACACAGCAAGACTAATTTATTTCAGCGAGTGCGTTACTCCAGCGGAAATTTGTCGAATATCGGCATTTGAGGGATACAGATAATTAGTTGTCCGGCTTCTGTAAATGTTGTGCAGATTTAAAAATTTGTATTGCTTATAGTTTTTGAGTAATTCAAGAAAAACAGTTTCCGCTGGAGTAACGTTACCCCAGCGGCAATTTTTAGGGTTTCGTACCTCAAAAGGAAAAAACGGAACCCTTATAGGATCACTTTGTTGTCCGTCCGTCCGTCCGTCTGTCAAGACCCTTTTTCTCAGGAACGCGTGGAGGTATGAAGCTGAAATTTATATCAATTACTCAGGTCTACTGTCCCTTGAAGCTGTGAAAAAATCAAACTTCTAAGCCAACGCAATCAAAAGATACAGCCGTTTATGCCGCAAATTTTCGACACTTGCAAGGGAATCAAAACCTACAGGGTGCTTCCCGTGAACTCAGAATCTTGAAATTTGGTACGAAGCAACGTCTTAAAGCATAGATAAAGGAAAAATTACGAAAACCATAAATTTGCAAGGTTGTACGGAACCCTCGGTGCGCGAGTCCGACTCGCACTTGGCCGGTTTTTTTTTCTAATGGGAATATTGAAATAACTTTTATCTACATAATCAGTTGTCATGACGGAGTAAATGTTGCGACTTAATTTGAATTTGTATCGTTAATGGTTCCGAAGATATTCAAAAATTTCAAAATGCCGCATTTTTGATGTTTGCGTTTTTCGCTGAATTTCGGAAATGGTTAAGCGCACTATCATAATTTTTTGTACATGACTTCTTATGTCTTATTCCTAATTAGTTGTGAAATAAAAAAATAAAAATAATTTACCGTTTAGGAGTTATGTAAGCAAATAGAAAAACCCTCTAATACGTCCTAGCACTTCGAATAAGAGGTCTAGAGACTTGTTTGAAACGTTATTTTGTAGCTTGCAACTGCCTTCAGGTGTTTGTGAAGTTTCATTAGTATCCTATAAGTAATTAATAAATTATAATGAAATTTAGCTCAGTTTGGGCCTCGACGCGCAGAGCGCTATTTAACCCCCTATTAATGGACTTTCTTGTGGGATTTTTTAACCGAATAATACGTAAATAATTAGTTATATAGTTCAATTTTATACTTGTGAAATTTCAGCATCGTACAATCAATAATTAACGAGATAATCAAAAAATACACATTTTAAGTTATTTACCGTGGTAACCCGACCGAGTTTAGATGGTCACAGAAAAGCGGCCGTTTAGTACATTATGCTAACCTTTTTAAATATATAGGATAGTCTTATAAGGTTTTTTACAATTGCGAACACAAGTGTTAAAAAAACTTATTGACAGGTATTAACAATCGTTTCTATAAAACCTTTTAATAAAAAATACGGAAAATAAAAAGTCATTGAACTTAGGTATATTTATTCTGAGAGCATCTTTTATACAACATAAATATAAATAAACTTCAAAAACAAAATCAGATAATTATTACTGGACTAAATTATTGCGGTAGTATAGATAGTTATCAATTTAGATATTATTATCAATTCTCCCGGGAACGGGAATAAACTGGATTCGCGCGGGCAACGCCGTTGGGCACCCGCTATCAATAATAAAATTAAATAGCATCACTATTCAGAAAAATTAAAATATATAGTTTTTTAAAAACAAGCTTTTATTTTGTTCTTGTTACTATAAAAGGAACTAAAAATTTAAAAATAATAATTTAAACCTGATAAGAAAAATATCATTATAATATAATCAACACTTTTTTAATAAATAAAAGCGTGTTACATAACAATTGCAAAAAGAAACATATTGAAGGTGTAATTGTGCTAAATGTTCTTTAATGTTCCATCGCAATGAAACTTGCTTTTATTTATTGGAAAAGTATTGATTAAGTTTATATAATTATATTTTTATGGCTTGCAAATAAAAAGCTGTTAATTGAATTATTTACAACAATTAACACTTCAACGTGGGAATAGTAGTTTGTGTCATGAGGGAGCAAAACTATATTTTTACGGCGAGGGCGTTTTTTTAAATCACGAACATAGTGAATGATTCTAGAATCCCGAACGTAGTGAGTTTTTCGGTGTTTAACTATCACTGCAGTCACTGCTACTTGAATACATTTTAAAACATAAAATACACAAACAATTCGATTTTGGAATTCGAAAGCGCGCGCATTGCCACAGCAATTTTTCTGACAGCGTGGCACAGCCATCGAACCCCATTCAGCCTTGTCAGCATATAAGTTACTCTATGCTTGTCAACCTAATGCGGCAAAAAATGGAACTAATGTTTTGATAAAGTACTTAAGCTACAGTGGCGCCAACCTTAGATGCAAACTTATTTTGTTAATCTCTTTGGTTAAGAATGTTGCGGGATATTTTGATTCCAAATTCAAAACACTTTTATTCGCACTTAATAAAGAACTACTAATAAAGACTTACTTTGATCCCTGTTATTGAGGACCAAAACGTCACTTTTCGAATAGATGGTATGAAATAGTAGATTGTGTCATAAGGGAGCAAAACGATATTTTTACGGCGAGTGCGTTTCTTTAAATCACGAACATAGTAAATGTTTCTAGGATAGAATCCCGAACGTAGTGAGGGATTCTAATGTAGAATCATGAACGAAGTGAGGGGTTTAAAGTACGTAGCCCAAGGTAAAAATAATTTTGCGACCGAATGATACACTCTGCTTTTCATACCTCTCTATGAGAAAAAAATATTGATGGCATTGTTTGCTTCTTTTTTCAATATTTTCCGGTGTTTAACTATCACTGCTACTTGAATTCAGTTTAAAATATAAAAGACACAAACAATTTGATGTTGGAATTCAAAAATTTGGCGTAAAATAAAATGTGAATTGTGAAAAATAACTACGAGAGCGCGCGCATTGCCACAGCAATTTTTCTGACAGTGTGGCACGACCATCGAACGCTATTCAGCCTTGTCAACCTAATGCGGCGAAAAATGGAACTAATGTTATGTTATAGTACTTAAGCTACAGTGGCGCCAACCTAAAATGCAAACTTATTTTGCTAATCTCTTTGGCTAAGAATTTTGACGAATATTTTTAATTCTAAATTCAAAACACTTTTATTCGCACTTATAAAAACCCTATCAGAAAAGACTTACTTTGCTCCCTTTTTTTGAGGACCAAAACGTCACTTTTCGAATAGGTCTGAAAAAAATATTGTTGTTTTTCATTGCTTTTGTTAAGTTATGTACTAATTTTCAAAAACGATGTTTTGTCTCTGCCATACCTACCTATATAAATTTCGAAAAAGAATGTTTGATGAAATAGAATTAAATGTTGACTTGTCATCGTCGAGTCGAGAGGTTGCCTTTGCCGATCGATCACAGCCTCACCCTGATCTTTCAGTGGTTTGATGAGTTAACCCCAGGGTTTCATTTCCGTTCCCGTGGGAAAATTCTAATCTATAATATAATACTCCCAGAAAAGTAAGCTTTCAATTGGTGAAAGATTTTTTAAATCTCGCGTGTAAAATTTTACTACATAGCGGGTGTCCAGCGGCTTTTCCCGCCGGGATCCGGCCGGGATAATATATCTCGTGAAATGTGGGTATATCCAGTAATGGAATACCTCTGCCTACCCCCTCGGGGATAAAAAAAGGCGTGAGATTAGATTATTCGTGAGGAAACCCGCAGGTCTCAGAATTAATTCTGAGACATGTGTAAGCAGACCCGGTCCGGCGATGGGCTCACCACCTATCACGTTCAGGGGTCCAATATATCTCGTGAAATGTGGGTATATCCAGTAATGGAATACCTCTGCCTACCCCCTCGGGGATAAAAAAGGCGTGAGATTATATTATTATATTATATTATTAGATTATTTTATAATTTTAATGTATAAGTATAATACACAATTATATATAAACAATAATAATAATATTGTATATTTATACATTGTAGCCTACCTTGTTTACCAATTAATGTCCTTCTTGGTGGAATAAGTAACCCACAGAAAAAGAAAAAAAGTTAAGAAGCACTACACATTAATAATAACTGTTAATAGGTACCTACGAAGATTTAGCTCGATTTAAGTATAGCAGACTGCTAAGTTAATGGCATAATATATAAAATGTTTATGTGAAACTCCAAAAAAAATTAAATTAAATCAATAGGTACTCAAAAGATAATGTACGCGTCTGTACCGAACTTGAAAGACTATTATACTACGTGTTTTAGAATGTTAGCATAATGTACTAAACGGCCGCTTTTCTGTGACCATCTAAACTCGGTCGGGTTACCACGGTAGATAACTTAAAATGTGTATTTTTTGATTATCTCGTTAATTATTGATTGTACGATGCTGAAATTTCACAAGTATAAAATTGAACTATATAACTAATTATTTACGTATTATTCGGTTAAAAAATCCCACAAGAAAGTCCATTAATAGGGGGTTAAATAGCGCTCTGCGCGTCGAGGCCCAAACTGAGCTAAATTTCATTATAATTTATTAATTACTTATAGGATACTAATGAAACTTCACAAACACCTGAAGGCAGTTGCAAGCTACAAAATAACGTTTCAAACAAGTCTCTAGACCTCTTATTCGAAGTGCTAGGACGTATTAGAGGGTTTTTCTATTTGCTTACATAACTCCTAAACGGTAAATTATTTTTAATTTTTTATTTCACAACTAATTAGGAATACGACATAAGAAGTCATGTACAAAAAATTATGATAGTGCGCTTAACCATTTCCGAAATTCAGCGAAAAACGCAAACATCAAAAATGCGGCATTTTGAAATTTTTGAATATCTTCGGAACCATTAACGATACAAATTCAAATTAAGTCGCAACATTTACTCCGTCATGACAACTGATTATGTAGATAAAAATTATTTCAATATTCCCATTAGAAAAAAAAATTGCCGCTGGGGTAACGTTACTCCAGCGGAAACTGTTTTTCTTGAATTACTCAAAAACTATAAGCAATACAAATTTTTAAATCTGCACAACATTTACAGAAGCCGGACAACTAATTATCTGTATCCCTCAAATGCCGATATTCGACAAATTTCCGCTGGAGTAACGCACTCTATTTCAGCTATTTTCACAGTATAATGTCCTATGGCATCTTGCTGTGGGGCAGAGCTGCTGATGCAGAATCTATTTTTATTTTACAAAAAAGAGCTATACGTCCATTTACAAGTTAAGATGTCGTGATTCCCTGAGAGAACTGTTCAAAGAAATTAATATTTTAACAATGCCTTGTCAGTATCTACATGTATAAAAACATTATTTACGTGGGAGAGCCATGCTTCGGCACGCTTGGGCCGGCTCGACCGGAGTGATACCACGGCCTCACAGAAAACCAGCGTAAAACAATGCATTGCGTTTCGTTGAGTGAGTGAGGTAACCGGAGGCCCCAATCCCCCCTTCCCCTCCCCTTCCCTCCCCTCCCCCTACTCCCACCTCAAAGGTCGGCAACGCAGTTGTGACTCTTGAGTTGCAGGTGTCCATGGGCGACGGACGTCACTTACCATCAGGTGACCCGTCTGCTCGTTTGCCCCCTTTTTTATCATAAAAAAAAATAATAATGTATGTACGGAAAAACATAATACTGTATACTAAAAACTGTGACAGGCATAATTGTAATCTTAGGAATAGAAATAAACTAGAGCAACCTCAGTCACGCTTAAGTAAAATTAATAATTATTTTGTCGGGCTTTGCATACGCTTTTATAATAAAATACCACAAAACATTTTGAAATTGCCTCAAACTGTGTTCAAAACTCATGTTAAACATGTACTTTGTAAAATGGCATATTAACTAGACGACTATATAAAATATGACAATGATGCTTGGGACAGATTTCCTCCAGTCCAGCGCAATACGATAGCGACAAACAAACGAAATTATGTAACCCAATTTAGTATTAAGTAACAATTGATTAAAAGAATATTGCGTTGAGGAGTTTCTTACCCCGCTTCTTCTCCTCAACCATACGTGCTGAAGCGGTGGAGTTGAAATGACGTTCAATAAGTGGACTTGTAATATTCCTATTTTGAATAATAGTACATTATGATATAAGTGCGGTAGGTTGAAAATTACAGCCAAGGCGATATTGCTAGCCCAAGCCGTAGGCGAGGGCTACAAGTAAGCAGAGGCTGTAATTATCAAAGCGCACGTATGTCACACGACGTTTTATAACACATTTGCGAGGAAATAAAATAAAACTCCGACTATGGTAAACGAATAAAAACAAAACAGCGCTATGAAAAAGCGCGCGGCGCGCATCAGCATTCTTTTTTAAGCCAAAAGCAAAAAAAACAGCCAGTATTACTAATAAAGTAAATTAATATTTTTGTGTTTTTGTTACAGATTAATTGGTTGCAATTTACTGTCAAAATTAATTAAATAAAATAAATTATGTACATAAATATTTCTTTATTGTATTTTATCTCCCAAAGTTAATTTTAATCTTATAATGTTGACAACTTTTTTGACATAAAAACTCTTTGCTGAGATTTTAAAAAGTACCGTTCGTTTTAAGACGGAGCATCTTGATAAACCGTGCGTTTTACTTTACACTTACCGCACTTGGGCGTAATGAGACACAATACGATATTGAAATTAGTGAAATAAGACACCTTTTACGAGCAAATGTGTTATAAAAGTAAATTACAATTCGACGGGCATGTTGACGGTGTTGTTGGTGCGATCATTTTTTAAGCAAAAAGCAAAATAATTATTTTTGATTTTATGTACTGGTCAATGAATACATATTCTATTCTGTAGGAGGAGGTATATAGGCTCACAAAGTCAAAGTCAAAGTAAAGTCAAAATGTTTTATTTTGAATAAAAAAATATATAAAAAACATAAAATATTTTTTATAACACATTTGCTCGTAAAAGGTATCTTATTTCACCAATTTCAATATCGTATTCTATCTCATTACGCCCAAGTGCGGTAAGTATAAAGTAAAACGCACGGTTTATCAAGATGCTCCGTCTAAAAACGAACGGTACTTTTTAAAATCTCAGCAAAGAGTTTTTATGTCAAAAAAGTTGTCAACATTTTATGGTTAAAATTAACTTTGGGAGATAAAATATAATAAAGAAATATTTATGTACATAATTTATTTTATTTAATTAATTTTGACAGTAAATTGCAACCAATTAATCTGTAACAAAAACACAAAAATATTAATTTACTTTATTAGTAATACTGGCTGTTTTTTTGCTTTTGGCTTAAAAAAGAATGCTGATGCGCGCCGCGCGCTTTTTCATAGCGCTGTTTTGTTTTTATTCGTTTACCATAGTCGGAGTTTTATTTTATTTCCTCGCAAATGTTTTATAAAACGTCGTATGACATACGTGCGCTTTGATAATTACAGCCTCTGCTTACTTGTAGCCCTCGCCTACGGCTTGGGCTAGCAATATCGCCTTGGCTGTAATTTTCAACCTACCGCACTTATATCATAATGTACTATTATAACACATTTGCTCGTAAAAGGTGTCTTATTTCACCAATTTCAATATCGTATTGTGTCTCATTACGCCCAAGTGCGGTAAATGTAAAGTAAAACGCACGGTTTATCAAGATGCTCCGTCTTAAAACGAACGGTACTTTTTAAAATCTCAGCAAAGAGTTTTTATATCAAAAAAGTTGTCAACATTATAAGATTAAAATTAACTTTGGGAGATAAAATACAATAAAGAAATATTTATGTACATAATTATTTAATTTAATTAATTACAACCAATTAATCTGTAACATAAACACAAAAATATTAATTTACTTTATTAGTAATACTGGCTGTTTTTTTTGCCTTTGCCTAAAAAAAAATGATGATGCGCGCCGCGCGCTTTTTCTTAACGCTGTATTGTTTTTATTCGTTTACCATAGTCGGAGTTTTATTTTATTTCCTCGCAAATGTGTTATAAAACGTCGTATGACATACGTGCGCTTTGATAATTACAGCCTCTGCTTACTTGTAGCCCTCGCCTACGGCTCGGGCTAGCAATATCGCCTTGGCTGTAATTTTCAACCTACCGCACTTATATCATAATGTACTATTGTCTACAAAAGTTTGTAATTGCCTATGCTGGGAACATAGTGGAATCTCGTGCAATGCGACGTAGTTAGCTTAGCATTCGTTTTTAGTACGAGTACATTCGTTATCTGTAGATACCTTAGAATATGTTAATAAAATTATCTAGTGTGAATGGAATTTGTATGAAAAGACTCTATTTGTATGAAAGTACTTTGGTACTAAACCCAAACAACGGGTGTGATTTTAACTGTTAGTGCTGTCATCCATTAATACGTTTTGATAAATAACAATATTCAAACAATCTCTCAACAATAATTATTTAAAATGTCAATTTGTCTATGATTTAAATATAATTGTGGTTACCCTATTAGAAAGGGACAAATTACTATGGAAGGTGCCTCTCACTCGGACTGGTGGCTTTCTTAGAAGCTTTTGGTCCATTTGTATAGTACTACGTCTATGATAATTAATACCTAGTACTTCTAGCTACTTTTTTTTATAAAAGCAAGCAAGGAGTTTTTGTACAGAATATATCTTACTAGCGACCGACCCCGGCTTCGCACGGGTGCAATGCTAATACTAAAACCTTCCTCTTGAATCACTCTATCTATTAAAAAAACCGCATCAAAATCCGTTGCGAAGTTTTAAAGATTTAAGCATACATAGGGACATAGCGATATAGGGACAGATAAAGCGACTTTCTTTTATAGCGAAGAACTATGTAGTGAAGATCAATCTATTTGAAATTCGTGGAATTACTGCAGTGGAAAACGCCTTACTGTGATTGGTGTGGATTGGTGTAAAGAAAAGGGCCTAGTCCGTAAGCTACATTACCGTATATACAACATGTAACAGAATAAGCGCAATTCCTGAAATTAGTTTGATCAGTATCGACTTCTTATTCGATTTCAGCTATTTTTAATGTGTTAAATTTTTCAAAAAAATGAAATATCGTAGCTGAATTTAGTGCTTTCTATGGAATATGCTATTATTAATCGATATTTAAGACAATTGGTTAGACAGAACTAAAGTTCGATTGCATTATATTTTTTTTATATTAATATACTAATTGGGGTGTATGAGGAATTGCGCTTTTTCTGTTTCGTGTTGTATAAGTTACTCTATGATACATTACGATCCAAATTTCGATGTCATGATTACGATTATAATGCTTTATTTATTTAAGTAATTTTATTGTACAAAATGGTGTTTAGAGAGGAGTTTTGTCTAGTCGCTACTGGGATGTAGGTCTTCTTTTTGTCTTCAATACATGCTAACAACCTCAGAATACATAGGATATAAGCGTTTAGTAATTGGTACCTATTTGTTTTTAAGCTGGTAAGATATATAAAATACCTTTATAAAATAATAAATAATCTCACGCCTATTATCCCCGAGGGGGTAGGCAGAGGTATTCCATTTCAGGATATAACCACTTTTCACGAGATGTTCTTTGGACCCCTAAACGTGATAGGTGGTGAGCCCATCGCCGAACCGGGTCTTTTACACATGTCTCAGAATTAATTCTGGGATCTGCGGGTTTCCTCAGGATGTTTTCCTTCACCATCGAGCTAGTGCTAAATATGTACGTAAGTTTTGAAAAACTCATTGGTACATGCCAGGATTCGAACCCGAGCCTCACTGATTATTATCATGTGAAGCAGGTTCTTTAACCGTAAGGCTATCACTGCTCAAAAAATACCTACTGAGGTCCACTGAATTCAAGTGAAATGCTATCTATCTTGACTAAAGTCTCAGTCGTTTTGCGGGTTATAGGTATATTATTATGTGCATGATATTGTATAACTTTTTTCTAAGTAGGATAAATGTATTTAATGCCTTGGATATATATTATGTAAGCTATGTTTATAGAAAAATAAATAAATTGATTAATTTACTCATTTCTATATTATGATAATATATTATTATACATTTTATTTATTTATTGAATAACTTATGTATTAAAACAATTGCATTAAAAGTATACCAAAGAGTGCAACATAACATAAACCGGTAGGGTTTTCTGTAGGTACACTCCGAATTACGTCGTCGACAGTTATTTTATCAGGTAGGTAGTAAGATAAATCATAGATACAACGAAATAGAATTGCTATGTGCAACTTCTTTTTCTATTTAAACATTAGGTCCGACGCCGCTGCTTGTATCTATGTTAAAATTATTTTAAGGAACCTCCAGATCTGTTGTCATACCTAACTTAATCTTTACATGTTACAAAAAAAAAAAAAAAAAACATTAAAGTACATAATACAGGACATGAATTTTTTAAATATATGTCGGCAGGGCCCTGCGTGCTGTGATAAATCAGATAATTGATGTTTAGAGGTCTCCCGTGCATCAGAAGTGTTCAGGATAGCCGATATCGCTTACTTTCACGATGTCAATGTGGGCGTCTATTCTGGACAGGGCAATACCACATGAGTAAAGAAACGGAACAGAGACAAAGCTTCTAAGGAGCGTGCAAAATTCTTACCTATTTTAGTAGGGTTGGCAAAGGAGAATAAAATAAACAAAACGTTTATTAGACTTTTATTTGTACATTAGATTATTTACAAATTACCTACTCTAAATATTTTTTTATAACTTTTTATTTTTAATAAATTATTAAATCTTTTAATCTAATGATGAATTCTAAATCTAATGGATATAAAGTTTTTTCAAATAATCATTAAGGACGCTTCCACATGGCATAATATTTTTACAATCTTACACTCGATGTAAGATGTTGCACTCTTTACTCATGTGAGCAGTGATAGCCCGGACGGTTAAAGAGCCGGCCGAAAATCAGTGAGGCTCGGGTTCGAATCCTGGCATGTACCAATGAGTTTTTCAAAAAAACTTACGTACATATTTATCACTAGCTCGACGGTGAAGGAAAACATCGTGAGGAAACCCGCAGGTCCCAGAATTAATTCTGAGACATGTGTAAACAGACCCGGTCCGGCGATGGGCTCACCACCTATCACGTTTAGGGGTCCAATATGTCTCGTGAAATGTGGGTATATCCAGTAATGGAATACCTCTGCCTACCCCCTCGGGGAAAAAAAAAAAAAAAAAAAAAAAGGCGTGAGATTATATTATTATTATATTATTACACTCGATTCAGAATATCATTAGGTACCAATATTTACAATGTTTACGTCGAGTTCTTTGTAATGAGTAATTAAAGAATCTTTGCCCATATTTATAGGTTGTTCAGGTCTATTAACAAACAATTTTATTTCCTCACATATGTGATTTTCGAGACATTCATGCAAACTGTACAGTAGGTAACCATTTTACACCTCCGAATCTAATTATTTACACTTTCTTGACTTTTTAGTTTAATACTTTATTCTACCATAAACAATTTAAAATAACCATTTCTCATTAAGCAGGAGCGCGAAACAAATACGGCAACCATTGCGCGGCCCTCGGCATTTCTACTGACCGAGCCGGTTTTATCCAGTTGCGGCGCGTATGTGACGCAGCGCTAGTAGAAACGCACACAAGCATTGCATGCTTGTAGTAGTGTACCTACGACAGCGCGGTTGTATGAAGCTTTGTCTCTGTTCCGTTTCTTTACTCATGTGGCAATACACAATGAAACTGGTTATTCAGGAAGGTACATTAGTCACGTTTTTACATATAATAAAACTGTAACGAGGCCGTGTCTGTACAGTCATGAGTACCTAGAAACAAGATTTTTTTTGCGGTAGTGTGTATAGTTGCCAATGTAGATAATTTTAGAAATTTAAGTTAATTTAAGTAGATAATTTTAGAAATTTAAGTTAATAAGTCTGGGATCCTTCAAAACTCTGGGGTCCGGAGTGCGAAGAATAAAAGAGCCTGCACGAAAAGGCTTATGGATGTGCAGGAAGCGAAAGAAGTATGCCGAGATCGAGCAAAGTGGCGATCCATCGTCTCTGCCTACCCCTGTGGGACAATGGCGTGAGCATTATGTATGTATGTATGTTATAAATTTTTATCTGACTGTCTGTCTGCAGGTTGTGCACGCATCACGCAAACTAATTTAATTATTTAAATTAAATTTGTTTATTCTTGCTTCAAAACTATCTTTGTACTTAATTTTAAGTTTCAGGATTCACAAAAAACATTCCGTTTGAAAACAACATCAAGTTTGGCTTATCCATGCAATACTATTTAGTCTACAGTAATGAATTCGTTATTTTAAAGCCCGTAAGTTTCAGTAAATTAATCTATCCCCCCCTAAAGCCAATTACTTGAACTTCCGCCAAATTTTTAAGTACGACCACAGAATAAGTCATAGTCCTACGTACAGAAGGTTCTCTGTAAACAAATTCCCTGTTCAAACGTACCTAAATGTGGCCATCTGTTTCTATCGCATGCAACGCGCTCTTTCGGAGGCGGAGCCTTAGATCTAGGGTTGCCGGCAGCTCGGTTGCTCGGCCATTAAATTATACGTTAGTAGTAGTAGTTAGTATAAATAGAGTTTTTTACCTGCGATATTACGATTATTCTTTATTTAGGTACTAAAGACCACCCAACTAAACAAAAGCTGTGTAATTTGCCTTTAGGTTATGTTATGACTTCAAAACTTCCTGTTTCTGCAAAATGTAGGACGAAGACATACAACTTGGTTATCTACATACATACATTATATAATGTAAAGAATTGTTTTTTATTAAAATTCAATATCTATACAACCAATGCGCGGCAACCATTACTAGACCGCCGGGTGGCAGCCGGCCGCATGTAGTTGTAGCGGCGCGATGACGTCACGCAGTGTGCCTCCCCTGGTACAGTCAACAAAGTTGTTAGTGTTACATGACCAGAAACTAAGATTCAGTTTTCTCTTAAAGCCTTAAATGTATTTATAGTTTTTTTTTGTAAATTATAGGGATCAAAGATACCTTTCGAAATAAACATTAATCAATAAGATTTAGTTATGACTACCCCAGAAAAATTAGTTCTTAGTTACTGGCCATGTAACCCAAACAACTTTGTTGACTGTCGTACGACTAAACAAAATTGTTATTTGTGCAACAAGAGAACAAAGTAGTTTTGCGCAAGGTACCTGTGCTCATGTAGTTTCTATCATATTATGGTACCTTGGTTTGGGACGAAATCAGCCATTTATCGACCCGCACCTCATATGTTACATGTTTTCGTAGAGTAAGGTGGGGAATTCCTTTTAGTTAGATTGTATTTTCAACCGACTTCAAAAAGGAGGAGGTTATCAATTCGTCTGTATGTTTTTTTTATGTTTGTTACCTCAGAACTTTCGACTGGGTGAACCGATTTGGATGATTTTTTTTTATTTGAAAGCTGGTGCCTAACTGTACCTAACTTATCAAAAGTATCACGTTTTATTTCATTTTTTTATTTAAAAAAATCAAGATGGCCCGGTGAATATGGCTAATGTTATTTATATAGTTATCATTCTGGCATTGAGTTAGGACCATGTTAAGACTCAATGCCAGAATAAACTGACATTAGTTGCAGTTCTGTAGGTCTTACGCCCAGGTTTTATTGAAAGCCCATCATGTTTTGTCGCTTCGCCGCTACTCCATCCGTCTGCACTAACCCTAATTTTAATAAAACGAAATATGAGTATACAGTAAACCTCACAATAGAGTAGTTTAAATAGTTAGGTAAGGGTTATCACAAAATTTATTGGTGTGTTTTTTTTAAGTTTGTAAGTTGTATCTACATATTACTTTATTTGTTATGAATGCTTACAGTAAAAGATAATATTATACTTATTAAGTAGAATAAGTCACATTTTAGAGTATGGCCGCCGGCGCCGCGCGGCGTCCTGATTGTGACGTTCGGGGATATAAATCAATATAAATTGTTAATGACAAATTATGTGCCAAATAGCCTGAAATTAAACGTTATTTTATTATTGGGAATACGGCTTTGGAATACGGGGATAAAATATAGGCTATGTTACTCAGGGATATTGCAGCTTTCCATTGGTGAAAGAATTAGGATTAAAATCGGTGTAGTAGTTTTTCAGTAAAGTTTATTAGTAGGAAAGATTTGTATGTTTGTAACATACAAATCTTTCCTTTTTATAATATTATAAGTGTAGATTATATTATTAGCGTAGATGTAGATGTAGATAATATGTCTTTGGCACATTCACTTAAGCTTTAGCTTTGAGCTCTTGGAGCTGTATTAATTGGTTGTTTTTTCTTAAAGATTGTAAGTTTTATAAATTCATCTTGAGATAAACTCTTTATATTATTTCTATTTAAGTAATTCCCGTTTTGTCAAAGCAGTTTCATTAAAACGTTTTACTTAGAAATTATTTATATTTTCTTTTAATTAAAAACATTTAACCTAACTGGGTCCCGCAAGGTCCCAAAGACCGGCCATCTCACGTCCCGAGACAGACTCCAAAGGAGACCGCGGGATGAACTGGACGCCTCCTCGAGGACATGGCGGGAGGAGGCAGAGGATAGGGATAGTAGGAGGGAGAGAGGGGAGGTCTTGGCTAAGCAGTGGGACCAAAATTAGTAATGTCGTAGTTGTTTTTGCAGTTTATTACGATTTCTTATACATCTTAAGATTCCTGAGGTGATCCAAGGTTTAATATTGCGCTTAGATTTGGGTATCTTTACTGTAATGACGGGCCTGTTGGCTCAGTTGGTAGTGACCCTGCCTTCTGAGTCGGAGGTCGCGGGTTCGATCCCCGCTCGGGGCCAACATTTGTGTGCATGAACATGTCTGTTGGCTTCGTGTCTGGGTGTTTAGTATTTATTTAAGTATGTTTATCAGTTGTTTAGTACCCATAGTACAGGCTCTGCCTAGTTTGGGACTGAATAACCGTGTGTAAATTATGTCCCACAATAAAAAAAAAAAAAAGGTGTTTTCATCTATAGATTCTTTTAGTTTATTCATTAAAATCCGTTGCGTAGTTTTAAAGATTTAAGCATACATATAGGGACAGAGAAAGCGACTTTGTTTTATACTATGTAGTGATTGCTGAATTATCACTTTCGGGTCATTGCAAAATAGTTTAATAGACATGTTATTTTCTTATAAGGATGTTAGAGTATTTTAAAAATTTATAATACTTAGTTTTAGTTTTAGAGCATGATGTCTTATTTCTTGATTTTGAAAGCATTACCAGTAAGATGGTCAGTTATAGAAGTGTTAGTATTGCAATTGAACCAGATTTTCAGAACAAAATGGTCCAAACAACTATTCTCTCGAGTGGGAAAGTTATGTCCGGGTAATAGACCTTTTAATGCCAACATACTTAGGTAATTTAATCTGTAATTACATTCATAATAATTATGTACCTTCATTTTCTTTTATTATAGTGTTTATATTAATTTCACTACATTTTTATACGACTTTAAACTTTCGAGATGATCATTCAGGGAGTTAATGAAGACATCTGCGTTTGATTTGGAGGGTGAGCGATAAATACCTAAAATAATGTGATTAAAAATATCTAGCTGTAAGCACGATGCATGTTCTAGTTTTATTTCTTTGATGTTTGATTTTAAAGTTTTATAATCGGCTTGTTCGAGGTGCTGAGTAAAAAACATTTTACTATCACATTTTATATATATATTATCCGTCCGAATATATATACAGTGGTGGTCAGATAATTAGAAACACTTCTTATGAATAAGGAAAGTATACCTTCAACGTACAAATGTTCGTAAAAAATATACACATTCAATAATTAATAATTATGCAATAATATAGCCACTCAAATAAAAAACTCATTAAATGCATAAAATATAAAACATATCTTACTTTTAAATAACAAAATGAGTCTTACACCTGTAGGAGTTTATTTTCTGTTACTTGCCGCTTGGACGCTTAATTAGAAACATTTAAAAAAAGGATCAATAGTTCGTTATTGTTTTGGAAATTGGAGAATAACATTTCTTTATTGGCTTTTTCTATTATTCTGGCTGTAATTCAAAATTTAATATGAATTTTATTTTGTTCAAAATGGGCAAAAATAAAAGATGGGACGCGTCAACTAGGCAAATCATTGTTAATTTACGTATAGATCATATGTGGTCGAACAGAAGAATAGCTGAGCATTTAAATTGTTCTGTAAAGAAAGTTTTTAATGCAATTGATCATTATAAAACACATGGAACTGTTGAAAATGTTCTTAGAAAGGCTCGGCCAAGAAAAACCTTTCCTAGAGAAGATAAGTTGTTGTTCGTGTTTCTAAAAAAGACTCAATCAAAGGCTCCAACCAGATTAAAAACGAAGTTTTTTCGCCTGATGACCCGAGAAACATCTCCCCAAGATTGATACGCCAAAGATTAGTGGAAACTAAATTGTTTGGAAGAATCTTTTGAAAGGTACCGCTTCTTACCAAGCAGCACCGAGAGAAGCGATTATTATTCGCTAAAAAATATGTTAATTGGACAGTACAAGAATGGGAAAAAGTGTTATTTTCAGATGAAACAAAAATAAATATGGTAAATTTCGATGCAAAGCGCTATGTTAGACGTCCTGTAAACAATAGGTACCTTTAATTATAAATACACAAGGAGTATAGTCAAGGACGGTGGCAGTAACATTAAAGTTTGGGGGTGTTGTTCCGGATAATGGAGTTGGACCCGTTCGGAAGATTAAAGGTACAATGGATCAATGGCAATAAAAAATATCTTAGAGCACACAATGATTCCCTACTCGGACGATCATTTGCCTGTGACTTGGATCTTTCAGCATGACAATGACCTTAAACACACGGCCAATAGCGTCAAATGTTTCCTTAGCAAACAGCATATATCCATTTTAGACTAGCCAGCAAATCGTCCGGATTTAAACCCGATAGAAAATCTCTGGTTTATTGTTAAAAAGAAAGTCTCAAACAAACGTAACACCAGTCAAAACGAACTAAATGAAGCATTTTTTGAAGCATGGAATTAAATCCCCCTAGAAAAATTTACGAAATTGATTGAATCAAAATGCCACGTCGTTGCAGTGCTGTTATTGGCAATAAGCGATACGCCAATTAATATTAATTATAACTATTGATAGGTTTGGGATAGTAGCTATTTCTTAAATAACACTACTAATTACTAATACTTAAAAAAATATTATTTTTTATACTTTTTTGCTGTTGTTTCTAATTAGTTGACCATTATTGTTCATACCTTAAAACTGGTTCAAATGTTTGTCCGTAATGTAATATTGAAACTGCACTTGTGTAATGAAATTAATATTGTTTTTCTAATCATTGATAAATCGTTGAACATATTGTTGTCCTATTTATTGTTTAATTTCAAAATAAAAACGATTGCGGAGCCGTATCTTACATAATGTCAAGGACCGTTGGCAGTGTTTCTAATTATCTGACCACCACGGTATATATATTCGGACTTTACTTACCTACCTACTTGATATCAGTCGTGTATATAAGAATTATCAACTCCCATTGGATCGAAGAAAAAACAAATATGAAAATATGTCAGCTTATTTATTAATTCAATGTATGATCACAATTCTCTATCACGACGCACAGTCGATTTATCGCAAAAAAACTAAACTCAGCCCTTTTTTTCAAGATGGCGACGAGCGCACATAAGAAATCGAGGTTAACCATTTCAAGTTAAAAAAAATTAAAACCTCTCTCCTATATCCAAAAACCAGCCTACTCTGTTCATTTGCTTTTTTTGGCCTTTTTTGTATTTACCTAATGAATGGCTGGACTATAATATTTCCAAACGCAGAAACGAAACGGAACATTGGATGCATGGTAGCATCCGACCTTTCAACCACTGCCTAACTCGGTAATGAACAGAGGTATCGAAAGTCAATCAATTATCTTCTGTACATCATCCACATCTAATATACTATTTAGACCATGAATGACAGACACAATTGATTTTTAATGGTGTCTCGGTTCCAATTGGAACCGGCGGTTCTTAACTGATTAAGTTAAAGTGCTAGCTAGACTAATTGGTTTGTTTTTTAAGGCTGTAAGTAATTTTTTAGTCCAAAGTAGTAGGCGTGAAATGTGGGTATGTCCAGTAATAGAATACCTCTGCCTACCCCCTCGGGGATAAAAAAGGCGTGAGATTATAATTATTATTATAGTAGGCGTGGAACTGAAAAACTTAAACTGTCACCGAACCCATTCTACGTGGAATAGACTATAGTAATAATTTTTGTCTTCAGATTTTTATCGCTTTATCCCCTCTATGCTGTATTATATTTTAATCTCTTTGATAACATATAGACAAGTCAATACAGAATGAAACTGGTTATTGAAGACGGTACACTGTAACTTAAATAAAAAGGTCACAACGGAAAATAAGAGTACAAGTCAGCGGTGACACTAAGAAAATAAAGATCTAGATTAATCTAGAAGATTTTAAACAATAATAATTGTGGGACACAAGTCACTCACGGTATTTAGTCCCAAACTAGGCAGAGCCTGTACTATGGGTACTAAACAACTGATAAAAATACCTAAAGAAGCGTAGTGCGGATACCATTAATAAGTGCTCATCGTGCAAATCGATTTATCGTTCGCAAGGCAGCATCTGGCATGGGATATGAGTGATTGGAGGCTAGTCTCTCTATGGATGAGTTCAAAGTAATTTTTTTTATGATGACCGTCGCATTAGGGTCTGGAGGCGTGAAGGTGAGCGATTATCGGAAGCTTGTATCGTTGAAACTGACAGATTTGGGGGCTCAATGTGATGGTGTGTGAAGGAATCTCTTTATCACGTAGAACCGAGTTGGTAATTCAAAGAAGGCAAAATTACAGCTCAACGTTATATCGAGGAGGTCATAAGACCCCATGTGGTATCTATCATATGCACAGAGATTTGGCGCAAGATTCCATCTAATGCACACATGCACGACAATGCTCGCGCTCATACAGCTAGGGCCACCAGAGAAGCCCTAGAGGATGCTTGTTTACAGGTTTTGCCTTGGCCTGCAAACAGTCCGGACCTCAATCAAATTGAACACATGTAAGATTTACTGAAACGCAGTGTTCGAAGCACAAACCAACCCGTGCACAATGAAAGACAGCTAATAAACGTTTTGAAATCAAGCAGAGAACAAATTCCTCAAGAAACAGTTGTACACCTGGTGGAGAGTGTACCTTTCAGGCTTCAAGAGTGCATTAAAAAACGAGGAGGTTACACCAGATATTGAATAAAGTCACAAGTCAACACCTTTTTTTTTACTTATTTTTTTTTCTCACAGTTTCGATTAGCAAAAATGTTAATTTTTAGAAAAAGCGGTGTATTTATTTTTATTTTATTGTTTCTATCATTATTTTATGCTGTTTATAATAAAAAACTATTAATTTATCTAATCTTATCATTAATCAACCTTTGATCCTCAAGAACTCATGAGAATACTGTAAAAACGTAGTGGCCCTTATTTTGTTTAAAATAATAAAATAAAAATAAATAATCTCACGCCTTTTATCCCCTAAGGGGGTAGGTAGAGGTATTCAATTACTGGATATACCCACATTTCACGAGATATATTGGACCCCTAAACGTGATAGGTGGTGAGCCCACCGCCGGACCGGGTCTATTTACACATGTCTCAGAATTAATTCTGAGACCTGCGGGTTTCCTCACGATGTTTTTCTTCACCGTCGAGCTAGTGATAAATATGTACGTAAGTTTTTTTTTGAAAAACTCATTGGTACATGCCAGGATTCGAACCCGTAAGGCTATCACTGCTCTAGTATAATTACTTATAACGAAATTGAGACGGTTTTCATGGACTTCTGTCAATTATCTCAATTTTTTACAATATCAAACTAAGATTTTACATTAAATTCCAGGAATCAGCCTCTGTCCCATCTCTGTCCGTATTGATTGTTTGATTTACTAGCTTTGAGTATTAAACCAACCGGAGACGCCACTGACAGGCGTTCCCTTCTGCCAAAAAAGTGTCGGTTAACGCTCGTACCTGTTATATACAACTAGTTTTTTTGTATGTATTTGTGTGCATCTAGTTCAAGATAGTGTATAATTATTTTGTCAAAAAAAAATCGGTTGTCTGTAAAGTCGGTTTACTGACGATAGTTGAACGTGACAACGTCAATAAGAAAATACTGATGGAATGGATTGTGCCTCTTTGTCGCTCGTTGCGCGCTCTAGCTTGCACTGGAACGATGCATACGTCACACTTTTTCGGGAATGCCGCCGGCTCCATCAATTTATAAGACGTCACGTCAAAATGCGTTTGTTTTAACATTATTTTTGTGCGTTTCCTCGTCCCCCGCGCAGAAATTGGCAGACTTTTTTGCAAAGAAACTAGTGCGCGTGACGTCTCCTGTTGGTTTAATACTCAAAGATTTACTGACAACCGCCATTTGCAAAACCAAAAATGTAAACATTGGAGCCTGCTTGTTACCATTAGAAATTAAGTGTTGTGTTCCTAAGATTTTATAGTATCATTTAAATACAAGTTCTAAGTTTACCAACCTACTCTTTACTTCGTTTTTTAAGTTTGTAAGTTATATAAATAAACTATTATTACATACATTCAAAACTCTTTGGCTAGTGAGCACGATTCTCATATCATGCGTGAGGCTCGGTTTCGAATCCTGAGGGTATTATTTACTAATCAGTTTTTCAAAAACTTTACGTACATTTTTATCTATCACTAACTCGAGGGTGAAGGAAAATATGGTGGTAGCTAATCGAATCCTAAGCCGCTGACTCAGATAGGAAAATAACTCGTAACTGATCTAACTGACCTGTCTAATAGCCATTTAGTTGTTTATCCATATATTCAAAATAAATAAAAAATGATCCAACATCTCACTGGAGGTAAACGAGGAGTATAGAAATAATATGTCTCAAGATTATTAATTAACAACATCATTAAATCTAGTCTTAATGCAGTTCACATAATAAATAGACTAGACTGATCCTTTATAGAATTCGGATCTAACAATAAACAGAGTCAGTAAACTTGTAGTTCACTTAGTGTTTACAATACGAATGTCTGAGTAACGAAACTTTACATTTCGTGTGTGCCGAGCACTGGATGAGATCCCCTTTTAGACTGCTTCCCCTCAGAGCCTGGCACAATAGACTCTGTATATAAGCGCTCTGATCACGTCAGACGCCCGCTTGCGTCCCATCGTTCAAGCCTTCATCACAGTAAATATACATACATACATATAATCAAGCCTCTTTCCCGTAGGGGTAGACAGAGACCACTTCTTTCCACTTGCTACGATCCATACATACTTCTTTTGCTTCGTCCACTTTCGTTATTCCCTTCATATACGCTCTTCGGTTTAGGGTACTCTTGACCTGGCCTTTCTTCAAGACGTCCTTGATTTTTATTATCAGCATAGAGAAAACATTTGACGATTTTTATTATCAGCATAGAGAAAACATTTGACGAGTAACTCATTCATTCTCAACCCACTTTCATTCTCTTTTAAATCTGTCAAGCAATTGTTCATGTACAGATTAAACAGCCACGGTGAAGATACACATCCCTGTCTAACACCTTTTTCGATATTAAACAATTCAGTGTGTGCCCCGTTTATCCTTACACAAGCACTAGAATCCCTTTAAAGAGATTTCAATGCTCGTATGAGGATACTGCTCACACCTTTTACGGATAATGCTGACCTCAATTCATTCCTCACCACACTATCATAGGCCTTTTCCAGATCCACGAACGCGCAATAGACCTTCTTGTTTCTAGACACTTTTCGGCTATGCACCGCAAGAAAAAGACCTGATCCGTACATCCCATTCTTGGATTGGTTAGCTTTTGTTGCTAACCAATCCAACCACGCTTTCTTCTTCTTCTAATAGTAAATATTAAATATACAGGGTGAATTTTTCAAGTGGGGGATAACTAAATCAGAAACTATGAGGAATAGCAAAAAGTACTCAAAGGAGTCCTTGCCCGATTTTGATGGAAACTAAAACTGCATCTTTGGATTTTTAAAAAACCAATATTCCTAGCCAGGAATCAAACATGTTGATATTGGAAAAAAAATACACATCCTGTATTATTAGACCATTCGATAATGTCGCTAATAAGAATCGAATTCTGGGTAGAAATGACATACGGCAAACTTAAGGAAAATGTTGGATTTATTTATACGCCATTTTTTTTCCAATCGTAGGTGGTGTTGATTGCTCTTGGTACCTTTTCCACTGCTTCCTCCTTAGCTCCTGTAGTCATAAAAGTTGTGTCATCGAATATAGCATGTTAATAAATAGGTACAGAATCATCTTGTAATGACATTGAGTGTACGGAGATTTGTATAAAGTCAAGCATTTTTTCAGAATTAGTCATTTGTTTATTGATTAGCGTTATGGTTTCATTGCATTAAAATCTTTTCGTCATCATGAATACGATAAAAATTCGAACCAGTCTAACTTAAAATCTGGTACGTATCTGGGGACACGGCAGTGCCCCCGCCAAGTCGAGCAAAAAAGCGGCATGGCCGTACCATCCTTTTCTCGAAGCAATTCACGTCATTTTTAACCCCCTATAACTTCGTTGTGGATAAGGCTAGAATCTAGAATTTTTAGTAACCAAGCAAGCATTGTATAAACACAATATATTTCAAATTTTATCAAATTTGAACGAATGGTTTAAGAATTATAAATAGTCAAAGTTTCCTAATTTTGTCACTTACTGACTGACTGACCAATCATCAAAACTCTAAGGCACTTCTAGCAGTCGTAGAAGCTTCAAATTTAGAATACAATTAGTATTTAGTGTATTTATCAAGTTTTATTTTTCAGTTGCTTAACTAAAATAGACAAAATCAAACTGGTCTAGGTACTTACTTTGATATAACAAAACAGAAACACTAATAATAATAATAATATTTATCAAGAAAAAACTCAAATATTTTGCAATTTCTGTCCAAGTTTCTAGATACACCAACTGCATAAATAACTTTGTAATCTCATATAATTGTCTAGAATTACAAAATTAAATGTTCGGTTTGATTCTTGCAACTCATTTTTAAGCAGATATCTTTAACCGATTGAGCTGAAATTTGTTATACTTATGTAAGTTCGGTGACAATCACAGATCATTAATCTAGCTAGACGACGCGAGTATACGTACTTCGCGTGTCAAACAGCAGTCAAATTGTCAACTCTCTACGCCGCTTCATTCAGTCCTCGTTCGAACGTTGTTGGCTACGAAAATTAACCGACATCTCGAAAAATGACGCGATTGCCAAGTCATTCTATTTATTTAAAACATAAAATATTTTAAATATTGATATGGTCACTATAAGAGGTTGTTAGGTTAGCTAATTACGTAATTATTTAAGACAGTAGGTCCCTTAGTAGGGACTGAATAAATTAACCGACTTGGACTTGGACTTACATGGATCTCACAACTTTTTACGGTAGAAGAACTGAGTTGCGAGACTTGGTTTTTTTACAAGTTTTGTTTTTGATGGCATAATATATGTTTCTTGTTGATAGACCCACTAAAAGCAGAGTTATCTATACGTACATACATTGTGTTTTTTTAACTGAGTCACAACGGGGACGAAGCCGCGGACCAAATCTAGTAGTAGGTATATTGGTTTCCTGTAAATTTTCCTTAAATAAATTAAATTTCTAGCTACACTTATCGGTTTGTTTTTGAAGGCTGTAAGTTGTATACAATATTAATTATTAAAAATAAGTTTTTGTAAAGTATTTTTTAATATTTAATTTATGAGAAGCGCCCCACTTGCGATCATGTATAGCAAATATACGGGTGTCTCTGTAAAATACAAACTCTGTTATTTTTGATAATTGTAGCTTGACGGTATATTTTTTCTCCAATTTGCCTTTTGTGTTGGACAACCTAGAGTCATAGGTAGTCAATATTTATCGCGTGTTTATGAGCACACAATATACGAAATATTCTCTGAATCGCTTGCTTGCCTATGTCGGATTCATGTACACTTAAATTTACGTAAAGTGAGGATGACGACCGTCGTTAAGATGTTCTTTGTAAGTGTATCTGATTGTTACCCGCGTAATTTCACGGGAATTTGCAACTGCATGCGGAGCACTCAATAAAACATGGCATCATGACTAAGGTGAAATTAATTTTCAATCTATGTCATTTGACACCCTATTTTAAACTGCCTACCTTCTTACACTCACTATTCGTCGATTGCGAATGGAACCCTTAGCCTCTGACTCAAAAGGAAGGATAACTCTTAACCGATCTAATGGACCTATCCAAAAGCCATTTAGTTATGAACAGTTACTTTTCCTCTAAGTGAACCATTGTGACTATATTTAACTATCCTTTCGTCTACGGTACGCATGATAATATAGTAATTAAAGTATCATTTAAATACTAGTTATACAAATTTAAATACACTTGTTGTTTTTAAGGCAGTAAGTTTTATAAACAATTTTTATTAAGAATTCATTGTAAGAAAAAAAAATAGTTTACTGCTGTTATGGAGTTCAGCTTTCATATTATTTGTACATATTGTTAAGGATTTTAGTTATATTAAAACCTCTTTACTTTGGATAACCTTATTTCTTTTTATTTACTTATGTCAATACACGTAGTAACCGTTGTGTTGACTGTTAACTCTATTAAAATACTGTCACTCATTGAATTCACGTTTTTAAATTAGTTTTATCACCTATTGCGACATTAGGGCTGCTTACAAACCATATTGTTACGAACCAAGTGGGTTGTAAAATGCGGGTGGTGGGTGGGGTTTAGTTTCATTTTACTACGCGCACTTAATTAAACAATTAACTAACACCAAAGAGATTTAAATATAATAGGGCATAGAGGGGGCATTGGGAATATTTTCATACAAAACTTTGAAGCCTATGGCGTCATGTTCTTGTTATGTCAGTTAGTATGAACGCGAGCTGTCATTCGGTCGAAATTGTACTAGACTTATTCCACTTGGAATAACTTTTGACTTCAAATTTTCCTCGCTTTGTCCCCTCTATGCCTTATTATATTTTAATCTCTTTGACTAACACAAAATAAACAGTTCACAAATCACAGAACACAAACACAATCCGAAAATAGACATGACCCTTGTAAGAACAATAGATAGGTACTTACTTAAAAAAAAGGTCGTGTCAAAATGTAAACAAGGTAATAACCATAGATAGAAAAAATAACAATCTCATACTAAAAAAAACCGACCTTATCGTACAATACAATGATGTCTGGTACATACAATGTAATATAATACATATTATGTAATGGAATACCTCAGTCTACTCGATCAGGGATAAAAGGCGTGAGATTATGTATGTACCTAAGTACAATTTCTAACAGCTCTCCCTGATTTGTTTTTTCCAAGAAAGTAAGTTTTATAAATCCATAATTACTTTTACTACCTCCCACTATAACAAAAAAAAAAAAAACTGCTACTGTAAAGTTCAGAAAATATTTTTTTTCTAATTATTACTGAGAAATAAGAGGTACTTGCGAACCATGTAGCACAAGGAATTTAAAACGCTCTCAATAACTATGTAATTAAAATAAATCTACTAAACATAATATAATAAAACTCTTACGAGGCTGTGTGTACATCATAAGTATTTTTGGAAATTTTTAGCGGTAGTGTAGATAGTATAGATAGATGTAAGTTATCGATTTAGATACCAAACCACAAATTTTTGAATTTTTTGTCTGTCTGTCTATGCACGCATCACGAAAAACTACTGGACGGATTTTTATATTTTTTAGACGGAAGTTTATAAAATTTTGTATGGAGATAACCGAGTACCCGGTTCAATATCTAGGGTACGTTTTATTCCTGGAAAATATGTAATTCCCACGAGAAAATATAGAAACTCGTAAAAACAGAAATACGTAGGTACTATTCCAATTAATACACCTAGAAACTTAAAATATGGTATGTAGGTGTTTTATGTCGTAGGCAACCACTATGAAGGGATTTTTGGAAATTCCTTACTTTAATTTAGTAAATATTCATTGGAGATTGTTGGGTGTCTCAACTGTACTGTATGTGGTAGTCTGAATAAAATTTGTCAATACTTAGTTGTTTCCTTAAACTTGAATATATCACAACAAAATACCATCAGGTTAAATTCTGGATCTAGTTCTTACTAATTCCCTTAATGTTTGTGTCATCATCATCATGCAATATTGATGCTCATCATCCTCCTCTTGATATATTATTGCATTATGAGAATTTTAGAAATAAGATAGAAAATAAGCTTTAACTTGGATGTAGCCCTTTCGCTAGATACATGATAATATGATATTCAACCTCTTCTGCTGCACTAAAAACATACAATCTCAATTGTCATTACTTGACACTTTGGTTTATTCTCGATTTGTCTGTCTAATTTTATGTTGCATAAAACCTAATTTCCCTAGGTTTTGCACTCTTATTTCAGTGGTCCTTTCGCTAGATAGGTCGGTTTAGTCATACAGAACGATGGTGATGTACATAGGGACGTACAGCACAGGATTAACTCAGGGTGGATGAATTGGCGACAGGTAACGGGAACAACTTGTGACCCCCGAATGCCGTTCAAACTTAAGGGGAAAATATACAAGGTTAAGACCTGTAGCGACACTACATGGAACGCGCCAATAGAAGGCCGAGTTACATATAGAACGCGCCAATAGACAGCCGAGTTCCAAACCGCGCTATCGGAGTTTTCTAATGAGTTTGTATAAATACAACTGTCCAACATCAACCGTTGGACCGCGGTCCCCAGGCACGATCACCTCGCCTGGTGGAAGATCTTCCCTTTTCACGATGGAGGAGCATTTCACCCCCGCTCCTCCATAGACCTTTCGTCATATTGTTGATCAGAATGTTGGGCTCTGAAGAAGGAGGATGAAAGGAGACTGCATGCAGCTGAGATGAGAATGTTGATATGGTGAGGTGAGGAGGAGTAACTAGAATGGATAAAATTAGGAATAAGTACATAAGAGGAATCTGGAAATAGCACCCGTGACGGAGAAGTTGAGAGGAAATCGTTTGTCGTGGTAATTATATTTAATGAGGAGGGATGAGGGTTATTTTGTAAGGCGAGTGCTTGATATGAATGTGGAATAGAAGTAGATCAAAGAAAAGTTGGATGGATTGTGTGTAGGATGACGTGTGCAAGAACGAAATGAATGCAGATATGACGTATGATAGATCTAAATGGAAGGAGAAAATATTCTGCTCCAACCCAAAGAAAATTTTGAATAATAGTGATTACCATGTAACTAACATGGTTTTCCTGTAACATTTATTTGAATAACAGGCAATACTTGTATCCTATAATAGTCTCTTTAGTACATACATGCTTCATTTTGCTTCAAACAATAAAATAAAAGAGACTTAATTTGTTTAAGGTTGTAAGTATTATAAATTTACATAACTGTCATTATAATTATATTACGAAGTTCATAAGTGACGTTTTTGACTTAATTTAAATCACCTAAAACCAGTTTATAAAATTGTCTCAGTTAATATTATATTACTAGCTGTTCCGCGCGGTTTCACCGGCGTAGTTCCCGTTCCCGCAGGAATAAAATATTGCCTATGTTACTCAGTGATAATGTAGCTTTTGATTGGTGAAATAATTTTTAAAGTCAGTCTTGTAGTTTTTGAGTTTATTCGTTACAAACATACAAAAATACAAATATTTTCTCTTTATAATATTAGTGTAGATTTTATCTAAGCTTGATTCTCGTTTCGTACTTTGGGTGAATCGGAAGAATAGAAAGTAAAACACAAAAAAATGACATTTGAAAAAATGTCACAATTTCTTAAATCCAGTACTGATTTATTAGAAACAGTAGAACTAAGTACAAATATAATGACACAAGACAATTTAAAACCTGTATAGAAACAATCATCGAACAAAAACTTGAAAGCCTAAGCTGCCACCGCTCCCAATTATAACACACAACCTTTGCACACAACCATTTAAAACTTACAAATGTCTTTCGGTTAGATTAGGTTACATTGTCAATGCGATAAGAAACAAGTTATTCAGTTAGCTAAATTTTGAGCTACCGAAGAAATGCCAGAATCTTGCAAACAAGCATATTCCATCAAACAAAGTTTATGTTTTTTTTTATATAAGAGAAGGGGGCAAACGAGCAGACGGGTCACCTGATGTGAAGAAAACTTAAAGAAAAGGGTCGCTTTTTGGTTGCTACACACCATTAACAATGTTCGATTCTGAGCTCAGCAATTTGTTTGAACGGGCAAAGCACTGTTACCCCTCATTTACTTCTCCATGAGAAAAAACTAAATGTGTACATTTTTGTTTATCAAAACGTTAAACGAACTTTGAACTCAGTTACAGTTCAGCTCAGCTCAGTCAGAAAAGGCTCAGTTCTGCTGAATATGCCATAAAAAATACGGAATATATCAAGCGTAGAAACAGTTACACTTGTTTATTTCATCTACTTCCACAGCTTGAAGTAGTATGGCATTTTTACCGTGGGGAATGCTTCAGAGAATAGGTATTAATTTTGCAAAAACGAGGTATTCGTGCAATTTTTAAAATGGGGCCAGGATGTTTCTAAGGGAAAAATTAGAAAATTAATATATTGACACTGGCGTCATAGTATATTTACGAAAACATATTATTATTGTATGTTAAAAATATATCACTTTACAAAAAAAATTGTGAGAGACATTGTATAAACTTAATTAAAGATGAGAATAATAGTTGAGGCGGTGTTTATGTTAGACGATTTTAATGCGCATCCCAATGAGCCCTTTTGGGGTGAACTTGGAATGTTTGCCCTGATCACAGCTGGACGTGCGCAGATGTGGAGAAGCTCGGTATTGGATCAAACAATTTTTCATATGTTAGCGATATGAATAACAGACGATGGCTTGACTAGTCCATTGTAACGAAAGCAGCACTACACGTGATTGAAAATATAAGTAGGTCATGGTGTCTATTAGTCTGATCATAATATACCTCGATTTATTGACTGCAATTTAGATGTTAAACCTATGAAGAGTACAACTAAAGCACTTTTATGCAATTAAGTAGTTTGTATCAATCGAAATAATGATCAAACTGACAGATACAGTAATAGTAAATTAAGAGATGTGGGCTTCTGTGTTTGCTGAAAGTGCGGGTAAAGTCTGTGACGATCCCGAACATAGACGCGGCATTCAAAGTCAAAGTCAAAAGTTTTAATTCAGTGTAGGGGCTTATAAAGTTCTCTTATTGAAGGTCTTTGCGACTCCACCGCTTCGGTATTTATAGTTAAGGAGACGACATTGACGTATAACACAATAGTAAGCATCATGTTCGAGGCAGCAGAACAGAGGTATAAAGGGCATCTGTACCGGCGGAAAAGATGTGTAGCTGATTGGAATAAGCATGTTCGGGGGGATCACGAGGAGGTTCGGTGTAAATATGAGGTCTGGTTGTTACATAACAAACCCAACTCCTGTAAAATCTGGAGATGGACTGATTATTGAGCACCTAAAGTGTGCGGGTGTCTATCTTTCCCGAGTGCTAGCCATGGCTGTATTCCCTGTGAATTAGTCACGCGTACCTGCCTTCTGCCTTAAATAGGACAATAGGGGAGCCCATTTCAAAAACAAGACGGGTAATGTATACCACGAGAACTACAGACCCTACTGTACTAGCCAAGGTGTTGGATAGTCTGCTTGAACAGCAACTTGAGAACCACATAGAACTTCACGTAAGTCAACTTCATGGAAGTCGCTAAGCCAAGTCAGATAACCTCTGGTGGCTTGAAAAATTCTGACTTTTAAGTGGCCACTAGCTTAACACCTTCTCGCAATCCGCGGTGAGCTCGTGTGGGAGATTATAGCCTCTGATGTATGAAGAAAGACCCTTAGCTGGGTAAATTTTCAGACGTCCTTTTTTAGGCGTCCTATGCCCTTTATAGAGAAACTATAATTCAAAACAGACTAAACACACGTTTTTTTGAAAATATACCTAGTAGCTTAACCATTTATATAAACCAATTAGAATTAATATTAAAAACTTAAAAGAAATTCCACGTTGAATAACCCGACTTGTATGGCGGCCTACCCCTGGGAGGCTTGTCCCACTTCAAATTGCGCTCAGAAAACTACTCACTATGACACGAAATTTTAACTTACCTTTTATCAAAATATCTCATTTTAAAGATATTTACTCCATTTCATATTCAAAATCATCAAAACTTTACTAACTATTAAATAAAAAAACTGAGAAGCTAATATGTTTTTGTCCCGCGTAAAACTGCTCTTTTGATGCTCGTATTTGACTACTTGTTTCATATTAGTTAGCGGATTTCACGCCAAATTTTTGGATCGTACCACCCAAGCGTTTTTCGGACCCCAACTTGTGTGTGGAGAGAATGGCGTATACGCAGGTTTTTACATGTTTCCGAGGTAATTTATTTCTGAAACCTGTTTTGGTCACCGTGTGCGGCCAGTTCGGTGGCATGTTTTAGATAATGAACAGGATGTATTGTATCGTCAAGTTAGTATGTTGTGGATAATTACCTCTATATTACGACCTGCCAATATCTTCCAAAGTAATTAGGTAGTTGGGTAATTATCATGAAAAAAAACATTTCGTCGTCATTTCGGTGGCGTCATTGCAGTGGCGCCGTGGGCCACCGTAATGATGAATGCCTGTTTAAACCAAAAAAGTTGATTAATACAAAATAAAACATGTGTGTACATAGTATGGCTTTTTTATTTGAAATATTTAAGAAAACATTATTAAGGTGGCGCAAAAATAAAAAAAAATAAAAAATTATTGTGTTCTCAAGGGCGCCTCCCAAATTATTAGATTCACAGCATCTTAATCTATAATTTAAAGCATTTAGTTTGAGTGAAATATAAGAAAAAATTGCAATGACCTAAAAAAGGCCGATTTGAAAATTTACCCAGCTCATCAGTGAGCTGTTACCAGTTGATGATGATGATTTTTAGTAAAACATGCATCTACTTTACTTGATTATCTTGTAAGTTTTTCTTAACTGTCTGCGGTGCCTACATACTCCAAACTTTAAAATAAAATAATTTAAATACATTGATCTAGCTAGATACACTATTTGTTTAAGATTGTAAGTTTTATAAATTTCTTAACTCGCATTGGAATCAACCTAGAAAATAAGATACCTACGCAATATGACATAATTATGACATATTTTAACGGAGATTACAAGAGAGATATAGTTTTTAATAATGTGTTTTTTGTGTTTCGTTTTTTTTATAAATATCTTATGTACGTACAGACATCGGCTAGTGACAATTTTATTATGTGTATAGATAGACCCAAAAAAAGTTACAAGCTTTTGAAAGTAACCTAGGTACCTACTAAAAGTACTAATGCAATCTAAATACACTGGACCGCAAAGAAAAAGGGTCGGTTAGAAAATCTTCAATATCTTCAAAAGTAGCTGACCTAGCTTTATTAAATTTTAATAAAGATTAAATTAAACAATATTTAATGCCACATTAAATAATATAAAAAACCTTTTTATTTATTTTTGATAATTATATAAAAAAACTTTAAATGTAAAATAATGGTCAATTTTGAACATAGTATCAAAAAAATCAAATCCATTCGCGTTTTTTTTTAGTTTTGTATTAAAACAGTTATAAATATGGTATCTCTGCTTTGTAAATTTATTTTAATAGGTATTCCGAAGTCATCATGTCGTTATCCACTGAAGAATATACCCAGGATCCTGACAATGCTTGAAGATGGGCACAGTCAACGAAATACAGCGATAACTGTTGGTGTGACTCTTTCCACAGTTCAGAGAGTACTCCAGCGTTTCCATGAAACTGGATCCAATCTTCGAAGACCAGGAACAAGTAGAATAAGGGGCACGATGGCGCGGGAGGGTCTCTATATGGTGTAAATAATTTTGAGAAATAGCTTTGTTACTGCTGTTGAAGTAAAAAATCATCATTTACGAGCTGGAGGAAACAATTCGAGTACGGCTACAGTAAGATGGCATCTGGCTGAAGCTAATTTAAAACTAGCAAGCCACCACAAAACTCAAGGTTGAGTTATGGCAGAGAACACGAGAATTGGACTCGGAATAACTGTTCAAGAGTTATGTTTTCAGACAAGTCTAGATTATGTTTATGCAAGCACGACGGAAGGAAAAGAGTGTACAGAAGACGAATTCGAGTACGGCTACAGTAAGATGGCATCTGGCTGAAGCTAATTTAAAACTAGAAAGCCACCACAAAACTCAAGGTTGAGTTATGGCAGAGAACACGAGAATTGGACTCGGAATAACTGGTCAAGAGTTATGTTTTCAGACAAGTCTAGATTATGTTTATGCAATCACGACGGAAGGAAAAGAGTGTACAGAAGACCGGAAGAGCGCCATAACCAAGCCTGTATAGAAGAAAAAGTACCATACGGCGGAGGCTCTGTTCACGTATGGGCTGGGATTTCTTCCGAATGCCGCACTGAGCTAGTGGTGATAGAAAATGGTACTTTAACTGCAGAAAGATATGTCACTGAAGTTCTGAATGACTACGTTGATAGATTTTTAGTGGACATGGGTGAGAATGCCGTTTTTATACAAGACAATGCCCGCCCGCATACAGCTCAGATAGTGTTTGCCTATTTGAAAGAAGTCGGCATCACATGTGCACGCCATGCCAGCACGCAGCCCCGACTGAAACCCCATTGAACATGCAGGAATAGCAAAATATTCCTCAGCATCGCCTCAAATCCCTTGTAGAAGTATGCCAAATCGCTTAACAGCAGTATTGCGAGTTCGCGGAGGCAACACAAACTACTAAAATGCGTGAAAACAGCACATTTTTAACCAATCTACATTTACGAAAATACTGGAAAAACTATGCATATTTATTTATTTAAAAATTTATTAAAAATAAAAAGCTTAAATTCATATTTTTTTTATTTTCATTTAGTCTTTATTTCATAAAGCTATAGGTCAAGTACTTTTGAAGATATCGAAGATTTTCTAACCGACCCTTTTTCTTTGCGGTCCAGTGTACTTTGTTGTGTTAGGTATATGCATTCATTACTTCTACCTTTCTTCCCCTGACAATATTATTTATTATATTAGTCGCTAAACGCACACTACCTACAGTCTTTCTTACATCTATCGGTACCAATAATAAGAAAGAACTGTGTGGGTAATTTCAAAATAAATAACAAAAACCTGGGTCAACTCGCAAATACAAAACGCAAAAAAAACTGACGTAAATAATAATCCCTTAGTTGTAGACACTCATGGTAATTAGTTGTTAGTATTTTCAGTAAATTTTGTAGGTACTTTACTTTGTTATCTTGTAAAAAGAAAGAAGAATTGTTCAATAACAGGCAATTTCCTTTAATCGTCTATGTATACAATAAAATAATAATAAAAAACTGACGCCTTTTATCCCCGAGGGGGAGGTAGAGGTATTAAATTTTTGGACATACCCACTTTTCACGAGAATATTCAAATAAAATAATAATTTAAGTACATTGATTAAGCTTGATGCACTGTTTGTTTAAGGCTGTAAGTTTTATAAATTTACATAACTCATTCTCATTGTCAATTAAATTATATACTTTCACTATGTTCACAACACAATGTTTTTTGTCTGTTTGGTGTTAGATAGATATCTTGGAATATAATACATATTGATGATTCTTTGATCATGTCGCAGCTTCCGACAATGTATAAAGTACAGATGTTGGCTTCGTGCCTGGGTGTTAAATATTTATTTAAGTGTCATTCGTTATATCCATATTAGAGGCTCTGTCTTGATTAGGAATAAATAACCTTCTGTGAATTGTGTCTCACAATTTATTATTATTATGTTTCCATAGACAGACAGTCATATCATCAGATCTCCTCCCCCTATCCTTGTCATGCCGTTATATGCTCAAGAATATCTGGGATACCGCAATGGCAAGAGCTCTGCCGATGATTTCGTCTAGTACTATTTATTATACTGTGATTTCGTTGAGAGACGCAGACGTGACGGCAGGCGGCCGGCCATACGTGTGCAAGAGTTGCCACGGTGTGCGAGTTAGTTAACAACCTCCCCACACGGCCGCCTATGCGGGTGATTTTTCTTGACGTCCAAACCAAGACAGACAGTGAACGAAACTGTCTGTCTATCTAATAAAGTGCTGGTGATTGATGGTAATGGTTGCAATCCGCAGCCAAGACTGCGAGGAGACTGGCAAGTTTGACGGTGCTGGTACATTAATCCGTCAGATCAAGCATCAAACTTGATACATATTGTATATCTAGATATTAAGCAAAAAATATTTGTAAAGAGCGCAACGCCTACAAACTGCTCCTGGAGTTTGGCTACTTTAATTTTCTGTTAATGTAGATATATAAGAAATGAATAAATAAATAAAAAAAACAAAGCAGGGCCGTACCTGCTATTATGAGGCATATTTATTTATTATAACGAAATCCCGTGAGGGTGTGAGCACTATGAGCAGAGGACAGAGAGGCTGGTCGAGAAATACTAGAAATTTTGCGTACTCCCTGTCCACCAAATCTAACTTAGTCTACTTTAGCAGAGTATTTCAAGGTCCTCTCTCTCGTGACTGCTTTACCTAGCTACAATTGGTCTTTATTGACATGGGCCGTGACAACTATGGTAAAAATTTTAATGTAGTCTTACGAGAGGTTTTTATTGAGAAGATCTCATTATTAAAAAAAACAGCTATTTTAGAATAACTTATATACTTAAATAATTATTATTTCCCTCTATTTCACTCGCGTAAGTAGGATCCAAACCTTAAAATAGTATAATTTAAACTTTATAACATAAAATACTGCACTTTTCTTAAAGAAAGTAAGTTTTATAAAGAATCTGTACGGTTAGGTCCAGCTTTATTTATTTATTTATAAGGTCTACTATAGTATATTGCATACCAAGGAAGGGGAGTAAAATAGGAAATGTCTGAGATAATATGTAAACTGAGGCTTTCTTATTGTATGGGTCATCGCAGCAGCGCCCCGGCTTCTGATTGGCATCTAAACCAGATATACATTACGTACCCATTTCGTACTCCAGGTGCGAAATAGTCTTGGATTTCGTACCCCCCCGGCTTAGGAGATATAGGGGGGGTTTGGTGGCGCTGCCAAAATGACGTCTTTACAGCAGCGTTTCGCTGTATCTCGGTAAGTATAGCATATTTATGCATTTGGGCTTCACGACGATTTCGTACTATTTCGTACTTTAAGAAAGAGAGTAGAATCCACACTCAATTCCCCGTAGAATTTAAGATATACAGGCACATTGAGGGCGCTGCCAGAAAGACGTCTTTTCAGCAGCGCCCTCACCTGTATGTCCGAAAATAAAGGACATTCATAGTATATGACTACACCAACATGTAGTACTCGTGAGTATGTTAGGTACGTCATGTTTCCGTTTCAGTTTCCAAGCTACCTGGAATAATATAGACCTGAACAAGTATTTTAGGTTATATGACCATATCTTTAAAAGTACATAGTATTTTTAAAATATGTTTACAGTCACGAAATCAGTATACAAAGATACCCCGGTACGAAATAATTTCAAAGTAAATTAACATCTAATATAAATCAGGAATAATCAGGGAAACTCAATAATTCAACGTCTTCCTAGCAGCACCCCGCATATCTCGGAAAGCAGAGCATTATGTGAAAATCTAACTAAACTAACATTTTGTACTACTTGAAAGCCCAGGGTACGAAATAAATTTATTCCTGAACCTGAGCAAGGTTAAGTTGAAATGACCATGAGTTTTATTTTCTTACAGTTGGTACAGACATGAAGACAAATCTTTTTTTAAATGCTATCGAGAATTAAAAAAAGATTTGTGTAATACCTAATGCGCAGCCGGCAATGCATCGAAAGAGTTCATGTTTTCAATGTTTAATATTTCCTTGCACAGGACCTAGTGAACTAAGTATAAATAAATATTTTTGAGTAGATAATCAATATTTTGAGTAGGCTATAAACATTATTTTTTTTTACCAAATTATTTGAATTATTATTTCTTAAATATGACATTATTTTAAATAACTTGAAGCAGCGATAGTCTTACGGTTAAAGAGCCTGCTTCACATGATGAAAATCAGTGAGGATCAGGTTCAAATCCTGGCATGTACTATTACGTACATAATCATCACTAGCCCGACGGAGAAGGCAAAACATCGTGAGGAAACCAGCAGGTCTCAGAATTAATGCTGAGGCATGTGCAACAGACCCGGTCCGGCGATGAGCTCACCACCTATCACGTTTAGGGTTCGAATATTGTAAAAAGTGGGTGTTTTCAGATATGGAATACCTCTACCTACCCCTTCAGGGATAAAAGGCATGCGATTATTTATTAACAACTTTCACTACGAGACCGACTTGATCAGAGCAACTTTATTTTTCACTCCACCATACAAATCAGCTGAGCCCTGGGAACGAAATGTACTGAGAGGAGTAAAATAAAGTTGCTCTTTTAATGTAAATATTGCCTGAATTAAAGATTATTATTATTATTATATGGTTTTTCCTATAGTGAATTGTTTGGTAAAGTACTCCTTCGTCCCCTATTTTTCTTCTACTTTTGTGACGTTTGACGCAAACGTATTTTGTTCTTTCTGTTGTTTTTTTCTCGCCCGCCGTATCGGCATGTTTTTCGTTTAATTTCGCATATTCCTCGTTATATCGCCATTTCCACCTATTGCTTCGTTTATTGATCGCACCCAATTCTTATTTGCTTATATATTTGTATTTATATGTTTTTACGCACCCCCATCCCCGAGTGAATGCTAGTGCGAGTGCTTGCCAGCGGACCCACGCTTCGGTGAGTACCTCTGAAACCTCCTCCCGTTAATGAAAAGGTAGAGAAATACTAAGGGGAAGATATCTCGGCCAATGTTTAAGGGTACCCTGCCACCCGCTACCCCAATCACGGTGTCGCTGCGTCCAAGGTGGATACAACCTCGGACGTAACATGAATTATGTTATATGGTTACTTTAATAAGTTTTGAAGTTTGATAGCCCATAACTTTTTAACCAGTGGTTCTAAAAATACAAAGAAAATATATAATAATTGGTTTTAGTAGTTCATTCGATTAGGTTTAAAAGGAAAAATAAAACATTTATAGATTATGAGATAAAAAATAAAAATAGCGTGATCAAAGTTATAATGATTTTCTGGTTACTTTGATATCCCCCTTTTTATCATTTCGTTTGAAAGTAACCACAATAAATATTCCAAAATAAGAAAAAAAATTAAAATCGGTTAATGAGAAAAAGATTTATTTACAATTTTATTCTCTGGGGTAGCATTATACAAGTAAAACTATCTCATTAGAAATCAGTCTTTTATTCTTATGCCTTTTGAAAACAATATAATAATATTTTTTTAGTAGAAAACAACAAAATTATTGAAATCACAAGTCTGTTTTTCAAAACAGTAACAATATTAATCTTGAGTCTCATACAAAATACGCTGGGTTGACTTTGATCATTTGATCAATCTCACGCCATTTACCCGATTAATGACACCCCGCACAAGATATGGCGACGTCATTAAGTAAGTATTGAGGTTAGGAAAGCAAAAACTCATGTTATGGATTTCTGAATATACATGACCAACCATATATAATAAGAAAATAATGTGATATTAACACGTACTGTAATGCACATAAAGTTTTGCAACACATTTTTGTAGTCATCAATCATTATTTGAAGAAAATTACATTTTTTTAATGTAATCTAAAGCAGGACCTCAAGCCCACTCACAGAAAAGGATTTAACAGTTCATTAGTTTTGCCATTTCCGAAAAAAAAAAAAAATTGCCAAGAACCGTTCCGTTTTATGCAATTCGCATTTTTATGTGAACAGGAAGTTCTAATCAAAGTCATCCCGAGGTTCAAAGTACCCCGGTTTACGGTTCTGAATCATGTCTCTAACAACCCACTTTTGGCTTGTAAACCCCTTTTTGTTACACACTACAGTTACAGAGAGGTACTTTTTTGAGAGTTATCTTAAATAATAATTTATTGATTAAATAAAATGTCGATAAGTTACTCATAAAGACCTAATTATTATGCAAACAATGCCAACCCTATTTTAAAGATTTTTTTTGAGAAGCAGCCTAATCGGTATTTTAACATAGTAGATTTAAAGCAAACAGCACATCTGTCATTGGTTCGTCATATCATAGGTACGCACTTACATAACATTGATAAATAATACATACCAAAATCTATTTATTATATACATTGCCGGTAACATATATAGTCCCTAGGCAGAGTGTGAAATAAATAATATTTCATACATTAACTGCACATTTCAGGCATTATATATTTTGCCAAGGGACTATATATAATACCGGATTATGCAAATGGCCGGTAACTTATACACATATATTTTTTTCAATGCTCGTGAGCATTTAAAAAAAGATTTGTCTTCGTGACTGTACCAACTGTAAGAAAATAAAACTCATGGTCATTACAACTTAACCTGATCATATTCAGGAATAAATTTATTTCGCACCATGGGCTTTCAAGTAGTAACGAAATGTTGGTTTAGTTAGATTTTCACACAAAGCTATGCTTTCCGAGATATGCGGGGCGCTGCTAGGAAGACGTTGAATTATGAATTTCCCTGATTATTCCTGATTTATATTAGATGTTAATTTACTTTGAAATTATTTCGTACCGGGGTATCTTTGTATGCTGATTTCATGACTGTAAACATATTTTAAAATTATTATGTACTTTTAAAGATAAGGTCATATAACCTCAAATACTTGTTCAGGTCTATCTGTATTCTGGCAGCGCCCTCAATGTGCCTGTATATCTTAAATTCTACGGGGAATTGAGTGTGGATTTGACTCTCTTTCTAAAAGTACGAAATAGTACGAAATCGTCGTGAAGCCCAAATGCATAAATATGCTATACTTACCGAGATACAGCGGAACACTGCTGTAAAGACGTCATTTTGGCAGCGCCACCAAACCCCTCCTATATCTCCTAAGCCGGGAGGGTACGAAATCCAAGACTATATGGGTACGTAATGTATATCTGGTTCAGATGCCAATCAGAAGCCGGGGCGCTGCTGCTGCGATGACCCATACTTTCTATTATTTACTTCCCGACTTCCCGAGGTGTGTAGGTATGTATAAAAATAAAATAAAATAAATAATCTCACGCCTTTTATCCCCGAGGGGGAAGGCAGAGGTATTCCATTTCTGGATATACCCACTTTTCACGAGATATTCTTTGGACCCTAAAACGTGGTATGTATGATACCTTTTTATGCGCGACGGGTGCAGGTGCGACGTCTACAGTCATACAGTCCACTTAAAGCATCTACGTGAGTGCAATTAGTAGACACAGCGCTTTATTTTCAATGAAAATTTCGACAAAACAACACAGATTTTAACTGTATTAATTTATCCTAACACTACTATTACTTTAACTAACCTACAAAAACGACAATTTACTGCTAACTAGAGTAAAATACACCACTGCTCAAACTGGAATCGAACCAGCAGGTTTTGAATCAGTCAGCAGATCTAACTGAATAGCTGTAGATGCTCATGGTAGTTGGTAGAAAGTATTTTTTTTTAATTTATTACAGGAAATATAAAATTGCCTTAAATAAAATATTTTACTTATGTATGTATATTTTTATAGAAACATTTTTTTTAAGTCTGTAAGTACCCATTATAAATTTACATACATTGTACAAAACTTACTCTACACTCCGTGCTGTGACTGTACCAGTGTAACGAGGTACTCGTTATCGGACCTCCTTTATCCCTCATTTTATCAACTTTTTGCCCTTTTAACTTCTTTATCTAGCCATATTATATTCTAAATTTTGAATTTAAAATTAAAATTACAGCCCCCTCTTCTATTTCTTTTACCAGCAAATCAGTACATACCTGAAGTTCCAGCTAGACGGTCTCCGACATAAAATCTGTAATTTTTTAAATAAGCTTTTCTACGTAGAAAACTTTATTCAACAAAGAGCTATCCATCCAAATTAACATCCGCAGTCTTCAAACATCTACATAAAAAATATTATAATTATAAGAACTTCTTTTATTTGTATTTTAGACTTAATAAGGACTGTTTTAATAGGATCACAATAAAAACATTTTTAAATCTTAAATCTTATTAGTTTTTAACAGCAGTTACTGCATGTGGGTTTTGAGCACTGCAAGCAGACTGGACGGCCGCACGCCTGACACCCGTAACGGGTTCTGGGTTGACGATCCATAGGGATAAAGGCGTATCATCCTCAGAAGAGACGTCAGGAGTAGCTGTTTGAAAAAGCAGAAGTAAAATTTTCTTCTAATTCACCTTCGTTGTCCGAGGAAACGCGTCGATCAGATTGAATTCAATCGTTTTCAACAGTGGATGATCCATCTGACTCTTCGAGCCAAGTTTCTTGGTCTTTGGTCGGCATCTCTGTTGCTTACTTTAATCTTCTTTGTTTTCTTTGACGAATACCTCTCAGACGATACATTAGGAGTTAACTTGCCACTTTAAATATATATTGTTAGTTAATTAAGTATAAAGTACCTACGCCATTTATTAGTAGTAAAATATGTTATGTACACCGTAAGTGTCATATATCAGATATATTACTAATGTCCTTTCTTTTAAAAATGTGTTAATATATATATAATGTGGTTGTGCTATAATAAATAAATAAATAAATAAGATCCATTTTAGGTACAAAAAAATAAAATGAGATAACACAAAAAACTCACACTAACACTGACAAAACTATTCACATACGATAACAAGTCAAATTTACCTATAAAGAAGTGTCGCATACGACCGCTCTCTGCTGTTTTGGCTGCGTGACTGATAGTTAGGAAACTACCAAAAAGGCCTCCTCGAAATATCCGCAAAAATGGAATTATTCAAAAAACATATTCAGAGGACGTACCACATTCGTACGTCAGTGGTTAAGGGTTAATAGTGTCTTATAAACTTACGCATGATTTTTGTTTTGTTGTTGTTTACATTTTCAAAATAAACCGTTGTGCTCAAATAAAACAAATATTCAAAATAGCTCTGCATAATTTCGTCATCACCGGATTTTGCGACGAATTGTGTTTGTCCACGAATAGCCACCCCGCCGGAGCTTATCCACGGGATTTAAAAAAATTCTTAGACGCAAAACGGATTATTCATAGTTTCATGGAGAATATGGGATTGCGATTGCGTTTCCCCAATGGTTGATTTTCCGGGAAAATGAAAAAATATAAAGGACATTTCGCATATTATATTCATATGAGCGGGCGCCTGTATTACGACGTTCACTGGCGCTAACTCCTTGACGCTGACATGATTGCGCCGGAGCAGGATCGAATTCAACAGTAGGCTAGCGACGCGTAAACGGCTACGTTCGACCCCAGTAACTACGTCCGGGACACAGAGGGAGCTACCTGGTCGTACATAAACATTAGTCCAGTAAAATTATACATTACCGCATGCGTCAAATCCGGTAGTTCTGATTTTTTGCAGACTTGTTTATGATGTTGTCCTAATGTATAATCCAAGTTTGTGACCTCGAGCGCCGAACGCAACTTTGTCAAAAATCGAAAAAACCTCGAAAAAATGTTTTTATTTTTTTATTTTCGCGATTATAACCCTAAAGGAGTAGTTTTTGAAAAACACTTTCTTGGGACGATTTTCAAGTACACTAAATTAACTACAATATGATACTAAAATTGTCTCTGTAGACCCAATAGTTTCCGAGATTTAGCCTTTCAAAGCTTATACTTTTTTTCGATCCTAGCAAATTTTTGCATTTCTGTTGTTTTGAAATGTTGCCCGCTACTTCGTTCGCGTTATTTTGGGATAAAAAGTAGCCTATATGTTAATCCGGGTCCTGATCTATCTACCTACCAAATTTCATCTAAATCCGTGCAGCCGCTAAGTTTATTTTTTTCTCTTATCACATAGATATCTACACTAATCTATACTAATATTATAAATAGGAAAGATTAGATTTTTTGTACGTTTGTTACGAATAAACTCAAAAAGTACTGCATCGATTTTAAAAATTCTTTTACCAATCGAAAGTTAGAATATCCCTGAGTAACATAGGCTATATTTTATTCCCGTATTCCCACGGGAACGAAAACTACGCGGGTAAAACCGCGCGGAACCGCTATTATAATAATAACACTAACGGTATTTGTATCGAATAAACTTAAAAACTACTTAGCTGATTTTACAAATTCTTTCACCAATGGAAAGCTACATTATTATTGAGTAACATAGGCTTTATTTTATTCAGGACCCGGATTAACATATAGGCTACTTTTTATCCCAAAATAACGCGAACGAAGTAGCAGGCAACATTTTAAAACGACAGAAATGCAAAAAATTGCGAAGTTCGAAAAAAAATATAAACTTTGAAAGGCTAAATCTCAGAAACTATTGGGTCTACAGAGACAATTCTAGTATCATATTGTAGTTAATTTAGTCTACTTTAAAAACGTCTTTAAAAAGTTTTTTCAGAAACTAGTCCTTCAGGGTTATAATCGCCAAAATTTGAAAAAAGAACAATTTTTTCGCAGTTTTTTCGATTTTTGACAAAGTTGCGTTCGGCACTCGAGGTCACAAACTTGGATTATACATTAGGCCAACATCATAAACAAGTCTGCAAAAAATCAGAACTACCGGATTTGACGCATACGAGCCCATACATTCAAACGACAAATTTACTGGACTACATTGACTGGACGAATATTTTTATTATTGTTCATTTCAAATTTTAAACATATTAAATAAATAGTTTTTATATTACATAGCTTTTGTAATAATATTAGTTTTTGACATATTTATTTTTGGTAAGGTAATTTATACCTACTGTTTTAGTTAATAACCTAATAAGTGTTTTGTTACTGGAAATTAATTTTAATCGTTTTGTACTTATTGACATGAATTGTATTTCCTTTATATTTTTTTGTAATATTAATGTTAATATTATAATGAAAGTATGTATTTTACATTTTATTGCAATTAGTGATAAGTACCAACAATTTTGAGGTTTTAACCATAGGATGACACCTAACTTGTGAAATTGGAAATTAATTTTAATAGTTTTGCACTTATTGACATTGAAATTGAAGCGTTTTTTGCAAAAACAGCCACTGTCCAAAATTAGTTTTTTTTCAGGAACAAGAAAAAACTTAATAAAAAACATACTGATGACCATGTATATTAGCAATCAATTAAACTGGTTAAATAGTTATAATATAGATATAGTTAGCTTTAAGAATAAACATAATAAACAAAGTCATGTCTTAGAAATTATACCTATAAACTAAGCTGAAAACCTAGGGTACCTGGACATTGGTGGTTTTTGTAAGAAAAATGAACTTGATTGTATACAAAATATTGAAACAGCATTCATCCTTATAAGTAGTTTATTGCACTGAAACAAAAACGAAACTTTCACTTAGTACCTAATTTATACTTAACATAAAAAATATTATAGTATCACTCTTCACCACTACTGTTGTCATCTGCTGAAATGTCCACATCTTCATTTTCTTGAACATTTCGCTGCAGTAGGAAGTTGTAGTATTGTGTTGTGTGTTCACCGGATTTGAAAAAAACTTTGCCAAGTTAATTATATCTTTTAGTTTTCCATCTTTTAAAGGTAATGGACCCTGGTACAGAGGTTCAAATGATATATTTTCAGCTGACATTTTTTTTTTATTTCTTATACATATTGGTAGCCAAGGGCCGCTGTAAGAATCTCTTACAAATACATTTTTATCTTCATTCTGTTTAATTTTTAGCATCCTGATGCCTTTTATTTTCATTGCTGGTCTACTTTGTTTCAAAAAGTATGGTTCTAAACCTTTTTTAATGTTCAGGAAATCATCTTGACTAATATTATTAACATCAAATGGTGAGGGCTTTTCTCTAGCTTCTTTAATAAGATGGTCCCAATCACTTTGAACTTCTGCAACATTGGGCAAATAGCTGTGACCACGAATGGGAAAAATATACAAAACTTTGTTAAAAAGTTTCAGACATACTACTAAGTAGAAAAGAAATCGAACCATAGTATAATTTTTATTTTGGCCTGCGCAACCATCACTGATAATAACACAAGTTTCATTGTGGGCACCAACATCATTAAAATATTTTAGAAGCATTGATGTCACATTATTCTGTCCTTTACCACCAACCATCTCATCATAAACATTCATGTAAGCTTTATCATTGCCTAAATCATGCATTCCAAATAGGAAATACCACAGCTGGCGAGCATAAAATACATCTGAAGTTTTGATGTGTGGAAGAGGTAGGTTTTGCATGTAGTCAAATGAAATGCATGTTAATTGCTCCATCTTAGCTTTACCTCGGTAAAATTTCTTTAAATTAGTAAAAGTGTCAGCTTTTGTTTTATGTAATTTATGTTCAAATTGTAAACGTTTCTTCTCATTTTCATCACTACAGGCAGCAATCTTATTAATCATAGAATTGCAATATGCACATGTATCACTCCTTGGTAATCCAAATTTTATATTAAACTCATTTGTGACATTTCCCAGTAAACTTGGTAACTAACATTAATGCGGTATAAGTTTAAAAACATCTTCCACATCTTCTTCACGCTTAAATTTTCAGGCAAATAAAAACGGTTTGGGTTCTTTCTGATAGAGTAGTGTGATTGTCTTACTTTAAATGATTTTATGTGACATCTCACTAAGTTAGTAACTTCAACAGGAGTTTTCTTATACCTGTGGGTTGTGTGTCTACCCCTGTGGTCAGTCGGTGCTTTACCAAACTCAATGAGATGTGCTTGAATACGCCTCACTCTTGCTCTTTTAATACCATAAAGGCCAAGAAATGCCTTTTGACAGACAGCAATATCTTGGTTGTTAGCCCGGACCTTATAGGTATAGTAAGCGTTATGGCTTTGCAAGGTCTCCACATTAAAATCTTGATCATCATTGTTAATACGTTTACGAGACCTGCGTCGTTGAATAGCGTGGACAGTGATAAGGCCTACTAAATGAGAATCTTGAGCATTTTTATTTTGTAGGTTATTAAAGATACCCAAGAGCTTTTGCTTTAGGTCTTCACAATGATCAAAACATGAATTTCGGCAGCTAGAAAAGATAAAACAAAATATAAGATAAGGTCCACATAGAATCAAAGCAATAATCTAGATTAAAAACCATTAAAACTTTACTAACCTGCAACGCAATCCAGTCTGTCGTTTTGGCACTGTTTTACCAACATGATTTACATGTTCTAGACTCTGAACTTTCAGGTTTTTAATAATAGCTTCTTTTTTTCTTTTCTCCTCCGTTTAGATGGCCAATTAGTTTCATTTTCAGCATCACTTTCGACAAAATTTAAGTCCATTTTTATGCAAAAAGACAAAAATCCCTCTCAAAATGTTGACATCCAGAGTAATGAATGAATGAAACAGTTTTTTTTTTTAAAACCGCCAATGTCCAGGACATAGGTTGTTTTTGCCAAATTCCATTAAGTAGCATGCAAACGTTGGTTGTTTTTGTCAAATCACCCTATTTTTAACCTCCAATAACAGTGTATCTGGGCTGTTCTTGTAAAAACGAATAATACAGATCTATAGAAGGTCGTTGAAAGTGTTACCAGACATCAAAATATAATTTTCGAAAAAAGTGGACAAAGGTTGGTTTTGTAAAAAACGCTTTAATTGTATAGGTATATTTTTTTCTTTATATTGGTTTGTAATTTTAATGTTTTTTATATATATATATTTTTCGGGGTTTTTTTTTATTGTTATGTTATGATTTTCCCTGTAAGTTAGGTGTCTGTTAAATTTGTTATTTTATATTCTTAATAATGAGCGACTCCACTTCCCTATTGTTATGCCCTCATTGCCATAATTCAGCCCGATCTTTCACCGCACATGGGCTTAAAGTCCACATAGGGCGTATGCACAAGAGTGTGCCCCGGACGTTTACACCTCCCGCTATGGAACCCGTGTCTCAGAATGCACATTCAGTCAGTTTTAATTTAGGTTTAGGTTGGCTGCCTTAAAGCAGTCGGTTCGAGTGTTGCGGCAAATCCCTAATGGCGATGGCGCGCGGAATCTGACGGCCGGCAGATTGTGCTGTCTTATTGATAAATGTGTAGACTCAAACGGCACGACTGAGTGGTTTGATTTATTATCATTTGAAAGAAAGAAAGAAAGAAAGAAAGAAAAATATTTATTAGGAACACCTAAAAAAAAATCTTAAAGATAAATAATAAAGAACTAGAACATAATATTTGAGTGTCCTAACGGGACCCCACTCAGCACAAGCTGCGGCGGTTTGTGAAACGCCACAACGCTGGTATTATGTGGGGCCCCCACTTTTTTGCCAATATACTTAGTGCAAGAGAACTATGTTGTTACGTATGGTAAGTAAGGTAAGTGCCTATTCAGCGGTTAAAACGCCGGGAATAGCTGGCGCAGGTAACTTAACTTCCAAGGTTAAACGGAATATTGTCTCCGCTGCTTCTATTGATCCCGTTGGGACCTTGGCCACAGGTACGGTGGTATTGAGGGCATCGTCGGTCCTTAGGACGGTTGAGGCTAAAGTTTTTGAAAGCGATCTCGCGGGTGCAGTGCGGATTCTTATGTTGGATGATGGTTTAGCACCGTCGGGTCCTGAGACTCTGGCCGTCTTGCAATCGAAGCATCCCGCTCCATCTCGGCAATTGGTGTTCCAGCCAGAACCAGACAGGTCTGTTCCATCTTTGACCGTTAAGTCGGAGGAATAATGGTCCTCGCCTACTGGATGGTCTCACCAAACTCTGTAATTTTTTGCTTAGCGGACAATTGAATCCTGCTGTTTGCCCCTATATTTATGGTGCTTCATTGTGTGCGTTGTCTAAGAAAGACGGGGGCATACGGCCCATTACTATACGTAGTGTTTTTCGTCGCTTGACAGCAAAGCTCGGGTGCGGTGTGGTGAGAGAGGAGATGGCGGCCTTTCTGCAACCTTGCCAGTTGGGGTTTGGTACGAAATTGGGGTGTGAAGCTGCAATTCACGCTACTCGTTCGTTTTCGGGAGATCCCAAGAACGCAGAGTCTGTCGTCATTAAAATCGACATCAAAAACGCATTCAATTCGGTTGAGCGTGATGTTTTGCTGTCGGAGGTAAGGGATAGGGTGCCTTTTCTTTATCCTTTCCTTTTTCAAATGTATTCGTCTCCCTTGAATCTTTTCTATGGTGATTCCCTTATACTTTCTCAGGTCGGTGAGCAGCAGGGGGATCCACTAGGTCCTCTAGTCTTCAGCCTCGCTATACAAAAAGCGATATCAGAGATTCAATCCCCAATATTCGGTTGAATATTTGGTACCTAGATGACGGTTCCCTCGGAGGTAGACCTGAGGAAGTGAAACAAGAGCTTTGAACGCTTTTTCCATGTCTTTGCGAGCTGGGACTGGAGATAAATTGTAGAAAGTGCGAATTCTTCCCGCGTGGCACCAATTCCGTTAGTTCTTTTCCAGTTTTCAATGCTTTGCTTCCTAGACTCAGGGTCTATATATAATATATATATATATATATATATATATATATATATATAATCTATCTATATTATCTATCTATTATATTTATCCCCGAGGGGGTAGGCAGAGGTATTCCATTACTGGATATACCCACATTTCACGAGATATATTGGACCCCTAAACGTGATAGGTGGTGAGCCCATCGCCGGACCGGGTCTGTTTACACATGTCTCAGAATTAATTCTGAGACCTGCAGGTTTCCTCACGATGTTTTCCTTCACCGTCGAGCTAGTGATAAATATGTACGTAAGTTTTTGAAAAACTCATTGATACATGCCAGGATTCGAACCCGAGCCTCACTGATTTTCGGCCGGCTCTTTAACCGTCTGGGCTATCACTGCTCTCAGGGTCCTGTCGGCTGAATCCTTCAATCTACTGGGCTCACCGATTTTCCCGGAAGCCATTCCCGAAGCTTTCGAGGTGGGTAGGCAGCTTCTCCTGTAAGCTGTAGATCGGTTGAAGGAACTATCTGGACATGTAGCCCTTGTCTTATTTGGGTTTGCTTCGCTGTTTCCAAGCTGACCTACTTTTTGCGCACCGTCCCGACTTGGCAACACCCTGATCTTATTGACTCTTTTGACTGCGTGGTGCGTGCGGGATGTGAGCCTGCCGGCTTTCTTGGCATTGGCGGGTCGTGGACCTTGTAGATGGAAAGAGGGCCGACGGTTTGACCTTGGTGGCCTGGAAGACTGGTAGGTGCCTACTTTGGGACGCAACTTGCGTCAGCACATCGGTCGTACCATGCGGGTGGCGGGGGCAGCAGCTGAGCTGGCAGTTTTGCGGAAGCGGGAGAAATACGCACTTTTAAATTATTATTTCTTTGTTCTGGGTCATTCCTGATGCAGAGGTTGTCCGTCGCGATTCAACGCGGTAACGCGGCGAGTGTGATGCACCTTTGCATCATGGGAGGGCAGGGGGCGAGTCTTCCGATTTAGGTTTAAGTTTAGTTTAGTTTTAAGCCTTAAGATGACCTTTATGTAGCCTATTCTATATTAAATTTAGGTTTGTATTTCTTATATTGTGTTTTTTAATAAATTTAAAACTAAAGATTTAAGAAAAAAAAGAATATACTATATGAAATGTATACATTATTTCGAAGACAGCGTTTAGGTAAACGAAGTATAGGGCGCCCTGCGGGCTGCGGCACGATGGACCGACGACACAAGACCGGAATGGTTGGCGCCCGGGGGAGGCTTTTGTCCAGCAGCGGACAGCAATTAGCTGAAATGAATACAGTAATTTATGAATATAATAATGATAAGATGAGATATAGACATAATGATACTGCTTTATAGCTAAATAAATGGCTGATGGTTATTGACTATAACTTATGATATTTATTTTTATATCCTATCTCCTACATACTCAGTAACAGTAGTCATTTTATTGACGTGCAAATTATTGAAGTTATTAGATAAGTATACCAGATGTATAGTGTTTATTTATATATTTACTTAATTATAGGGATACCAACAGATCTAATAATAATAGTGTGCGTTACTCCAGCGGAAAGTTGTCGAATATCGGCATTTGAAGGATACAGATAATTAGAAGTCCGGCTTCTGTAAATGTAGAAAAACAGTTGCGGCTGGGGTAACACCGTCCTTCCCCCGTCGGTTCACCGTCGAGCTAGCGATAAATATGTATGTAAGTTTTTGAAAAACTCATTGGTACATGCCAGGATTCGAACCCGAGCCTCACTGATTTTCGTCCGGCTCTTTAACCGTAAAGGCTATCACTGCTCTACATACGGTACATAGAAGGATCTTATATTAAAAAAAGAGAATCACACAATCTACCCGCTGCGGGCATACAATGTACATAGAATGAAGTTATCCAAATGAAGGTATATTAATTAAACAACTGAGAATTTATAGTGTAATTGATAATGACTACATTGTGACTTTTTGAGGCAATCTAAAGTTATCCATCCTATGTGTTTTATCGCATTTCCCATTCACTGGATTCTTTCACGGACACATGACACATACTATATTATCACTATTACTAATAAAAACCCGAAATAAAGCAAAATGAAAATTTTACAAAAAATATAACGTGTCGTATCTTTTTGGATTTCACTTTTGGAAATATAACTTATAACCTAGAAAAATTGACCTTTGAACAAAATATATCAAAAAAACGATGGGAAAATATTTATTTATTCAAAATCAATATCAATAACCAAATCTAAAGCAAATAGGTTGTATGACTATTATAATAATAATGTTTTTAGTTTTTATATTATATTTTACTTTTATATACATATTGTATGACTATTTTGAAATTTATCTAATAATAATAATGTTGTTTGTTTTTATATTATATTTTCCTTTTACATACATATTGTAAAAAACCTAACATAAGACCTAAAATAAATAAAGAGTATAATAATAATATGACTTTATTCTGTTAACTTAGACCCTAATAACAAGAATAGAAATTAATGATAGAATCAATAGCCGAGTCAAACCAAAAGCATCGCGCTCCATCTGCAACATGCCTGCAACGCAACTGAGTCTTATCAGATGTCAATCCATGAAACGTGCTACGGGTCTTGGTGTGACATCTATCGGATACATTCTCAAACAATACAACTCGTATCAGCCTTGGGAAATGTTCACGCTGTGCTAGGCACCATGCTTCGCGGAGACGCACTGGATGCCATTTTTTCCCATACGCTCGGACAGCCGAATCAGGCTGATGAAAACCGACACCAAATATGTAAGTACATGCGACCGCGTCTCCTTCAGTTGCCTGCGGGAAGAGCACCGAGCCTCAGGTGTTTATTGCTAGAGGAAATTTGCGCAAGTACAAAAAGAGTAATTGAGTTCGTATACGATAGTGACGTCACAAGTTATTAGTCAACGCCAAAGAGGTTGGAAGAAAGCCATTCTCTAGAGAGAAACTTTTTCTTAAGCGTCTTTGGTCAACGCATACAAGTGACATAATTATAAGAAAAAAATGCTGAATCTATAATATAGGTACTTAATTCTAATGTAAATTTTATATTGTAAATAAATGTGATCTGTTAAACAATAATTATTTTTTACCTAAGGACACAGCTACCAACTTCTAACGAATTAGTTTACTGTACGAATCAGTATTCGAATTTTTCCATAATTTTTCCATTATTCCCACAGAAAAAAGTATTATTCTATATTATATATAAAGAGAGAAGTCCTGACTCACTGACTCATCAACGCCCAGCCTAAACCCTTAGACCTAGAAAGCTGATTTTTTTCACGGATTTTGTTTTTAAGACATAAAGTATGAATAAGAAAAGATTTTTAGAAATTCAACCCTTAAGGGGGTGAAAAAGGGGTTGAACGTTTGTATGGAAAACCTTCATTTTTGGGTCTATCAATTCGAAACTTTGTAAAAATACTCTTCAAAACAAACAACAAGACACGTGATCCTATATTTTCCAAAAAACCTCCCCTAAGGGGTTGAAACAGGGGGATGGAGTTTGTATAGAGACGTGTTGTTTTTTACGAGTATCAAGTTGAAACTTGACACAAATACTCTTAGAAATAAATGATGAGATACATGTTTTTGGATTTTTCGAAAATCGTCCCATAAAGGTGTGAAAGTGGGAGTTGAGTTTGGTATTTATGGAAAACCTTCATTTTTGGGTATATCAATTCGAAACTTTGTAAAAATACTCCTCAAAACAAAAAACAAAAAAAAACCCCTAAGGGGTTGAAACAGGGGGATGGAGTTTGTATGGAGACGTGTTGTTTTTTACGTCTATCAAGTTGAAACTTGGCACAACTACTCTTATAAATAAATGATGAGATACGTGTTTTTGAATTTTTCGAAAAACGTCCCCTAAAAGAGTGAAAGTAGGGGTTGAGTTTGGTATGTATAGAATACCTTCATTTTTGGGTGTATCAATTTAAAACTTTTTAGAAATAGTCCTCAAAACAAACAACAAGATACGTATTTCGGGTTTTTCCAAAAAGAACCCTAAGGGGGTGAAACAGGGGGTTGGAGTTTGTATGGAGACTTGTTGTTTTTTACGTCTATCAAGTTGAAACTTGGCACAACTACTCTTAGAAATAAATGATGAGATACGTATTTTTGGATTTTTCGAAAGTCCTCCCCTAAAAGGGTGAAAGTAGGGGTTGAGTTTGGTATGTACGGAAAACCTTCATTTTTGGGTGTATAAATTCGAAATATTGTAAAAATACTCCTCAAAACAAACAACAAGATTTCCCTTTCTTCAACTTGAAACTTGGCACAAATATTCTTCAATAGTCTCCATACAAAGTCCACTTCTTTTTTTGAGAATTCACTATGGGTTCCTTATGGTTTATTTGTTATTGTGACCACATGCTTAGCCATTGATATCAAGAACTACTTCAAAAATCATAATCCAGAGAGTGTCCTAGGCTTTACAACACGTAAGAGAATAAGCGCAATTCCTGAAATTAGTATCGACTACTTAATTGATTTCAGCTATTTTCAATATGTGTAAAGTTTTTCCGAAAAATTCATCAGCATAACTAAATTTAGGACTGCCTATTAACACCGTACTGTTATCGCTCTTTATTTAAGCAATTTGGTTAGACAAAACTAAAGTACGAATGCATCACCATCTTTTTATGTCAGTATACTTATCGGGGTACGTATCGGGAATTGCGCTTATTCTGTGAAGCGTTGTATATAGGGTGTTTTTAATAACAAAAATATAAATAGCAATGATAGCCGTCGCGAAAGAACCCGCTTCTCATTCGCGAGGCTCGGGTTCCAATCCCGGCATGTACAGTCAAGTTTTAGTAAGGATCCTTAATTTTTTTTTTGTCATAGATATAGCCCATTACTCAGGGATAATGTAACATTCTAATGGTAAAAGATTTTTTTAAATCGGTCTATTCGTTATTAACATACAAAAATACAAATCCTTCCTCTTTATAATATTATTGTATAGATAAATAGTGTAGATTATCCTTCTTGATATATTTTCTAAACGCAAAGGAATAACAAATTCCACACGGACGAAGTCGCGGGAATCAGCTAGTAATACATATAATGCTGACTGAGGTACTCAGTTATCATCACACCAAATTTCATCGATATCACACACTGTTCGTTTGTTTAAGGTTGTAAGTTTTATCAATTTACTTAATTGAGATAATATGATAATTAGATACGACATAATGTAAATTTTACGGAGTTTAGAAGTATAATAAAGTTTTTGTTAACTTATAATCAGCTAGAGTTAGTTCATAAAATAGCCAGAAGCTGTACCTACCGATCGAAGATATTACTGCAGAAACAGTCCAGCCTTATTGTCGACTTGGATTTGGCTAGATTTGGTTGCCCAAAGACCATCACGACTGACAGAGGTCATCAATTTGAGTTGGCCCTATTTCAGTGTATGTCGAAGATAGCTGGTTTCAAGCAAAAACGCACGACGGCGTATCACCCAGCTTGTAATGGGCTTGTCAAACGGTTCCAACGGTAGCTGATAGCAGCAATAGTATGCCATACAAACGACAGGTGGACCGAGACATTGCTATCGCTGTTACGTGTGAGAACGGCCTTTAAAGAGGACTTACAAGCCTCTTCTGCCGAGTTAGGTTACGGGGAGCTATTAAGGCTGCCTGGCGAATTTTTTGAGCCTTCCGTTCCTGGAACCACTGCAACGTCAGAATTTTCGGCTGGAATTCGAGACTTCGCCAAAAACCTCCGTCCCGTACCTGCGTCACGCCATAATGTTTGCATTTCCCACTCTATTTTACCATTTTGTTGTGGAGTATAACTTACTGATGTCTCATGTTTTATACCATGTTGTTCCAAGAATGATTGTAATTTGAAGAATTCTGTTTCTTGATCAGTTCGAAGAATATTAATATCTTAACCCATTTCCTTCTTTGCAAAAGTAATAAAATGTTTCATCTTCGCACAAACCTTAGATTTCTCTTTTAGAAAATATACACTTCTATAGTGTGAATGATTGTGTTTTATTATCTTTAAATAATAAATAATATCTCACACTACTCAGTCATTGCTCTTCACTTGGTCCAAACCTGGTAAACACATGTCTGCGTGAACTCTCTCACCTAACTTTGTAGTCTTAGTTTCGGTCTACCTAAAGGTAGCATAATTATGTTGTTTAACTTTTAAGCAGCTTACACACACCTATTTACTGTCTTCATATTAGATATTTTGCTTTTGCAATAAATTTTGGACATACTTACTCGAAATTTTGATGTGCTAATGCCAGTTTAATAGACTTAATTTTCTTTTTACAAAGTGAGCACTAGGTGAAGAAAATCTAAACTCCATACACTACATTTTTTCTTTTTTTTTTCATTTTGGTTCAGAAATGTAAACGTGTAAACACCAATGCCCAAGGCGCTTGTTACTAATAATAAATTTACTTTAACGTTCTGGATATATAAAACATTAAACATGGTTGTTTCAATCAATTCATGCCCATTATACGCTTCCAGGTTAATTTTTCCGAATCCAACAGCTGTTATTGTGACCCAATCACCGAGAATTATCTTTTTGGGTTCTTTTAATTTTTAGTAATCATATAGTAAATAACATTGGCAAAAGTCCATGTGTTTTGGGTACCCCACTTACACCTGCCCACGGAAGACGAAACCGTGTAAAATCGATAGTTCTTGGACAGACTAAGATAATATGTAATCATACCACATTTTTATAAGTTAAGGTTTAAAAGTCCTGTCCTTCGTCATATGCTCTGTGGCACCACTGTCCAAAAACCAGAAATCACTTGTACCCTGCTCTCTCATAGACACTACAAATGCATTTTTCTGATGTGTCTGCTCTTTATTTTATCGTAACCGACAGCTGCGTATGAGATGACTAGGTTTTATAAAATAATGACATACTGGTTTAGTATTATTATCCAAATATTTCTTCGAGTAGCATTTATCTGCGTAATGTCCCAACATTCCGCTGTTATTACTTTTTGTTGAAACATGCAGCCTCGAACATTGGAGTTGGGATGCAAACTTTTTGATATTACTGTTGGGGCAGTATGCAACGGGACCCGACCCGATTCAAGGTGTGGAGAATAAGAAAGGCATTAGTCCAAAGTCGTATATTATCAATAGACGTGTCTACATGATGAAAAGCATTTTTTAAGTCAATACTCTTCTTTTATTTTCAAATACCTATAGAACGTCAATCTATCTATGATACCTAAACACGTTCTATATGCCAGTCTTACTTATGCTATACATATTATAAACCTATTTCAACAATTACAATATGTGTCCACTTAAAAAATAAGTTTGATATTAGAACTGTCTTGTCAGTCTAGTTAAAAATAAATTGAATGTACCTACTATCCAATTACTGTCGCAAATGAAAGCTGTGTTTTCATGTAACTGAAATCCCATAAAAAACATAAATGTGAAATGAGAGCCAAGTTCAATATTACGATTCAATTTTAAATGTTTCAAAACCGCAACCGAACCAAAACAATGCTTATAAATCGGGCGCCAATTGTAGCGAATAAAAAAAAGAATAAAAAAAAAATGAACATTCGGATTGGGATGATGAGTCTAAAGAAATTAAATGTGAAAGATGAAGTTAATGTTATAATTTAAATTTAGAATGTTGGCCTAAATGGGTTCGCTACTAATATTTGATGGTAAATAATTCTGAAATGTTGCACGGATAAGTTCAGTCGTTGAACACCAACTATTGGTTCAAGGACCGTATCTCGTATATATGGGTTCGGCAGCGGGTCTGAAATTATTACACAATTTAAATTTAACAAATGTATATTATAAATAATAACAACAATTGATTATACCTGTATAAATAATAGACCTATCTTGGGATGCATCCAGAACAATAAATTTAAATATACCCTAGCCGGCACGTTCTTCGGGCCCAGTTAAAAAAGGTTGGTCTTGTCCGGGATACTGCAGACCTCTTATCAAATGCGACACACCACACAGTGGTGGTCGCCGGTGCACCTTGGCTTCGGCCTACACCACCGGGTCGCGGCGGCGGTGCACTGCCCCAAAATGGGGGCCTACGGTGACGGCGACGAAGCAGGCGGGAAGAAGGGTGGCTGCGTATGCGCAGCACGCTGAGCGCCTTCGGGTCAGGGACCACAAAGGCCGATAAGGTCTTCCACGTGGACGGACCGGGGGCGGTCACAAGGGTTTGGCGTGGGCCGGCACAATTGCGCACTATTCTCACTTTTACAAGCTACCACTTACGCCCTGTCCAGACCGTCGCTGCTAGAGTGTGGCTCCAGTGGAATATTTCCATAAAAAATCAAAATCCAAAATTCTATGAAACCAGAGCTCGCCGTCTATCTCCGCGTCCCAAGATCAAGAGAAGGTCAACGAGCGCGACCCGTTACTCCCTTCATTCCATCTCAATCGATATTCGGTCGAATGGAACGTAAAACATTGATTAATTGTTTTATATAGCTTTATAAGCTAATATATGTTCTAACAAATGAACTAAAGTGAAGATTATTATTATTCGAATAAATACTATGGAAATATGATTCTAATTTAATTAAGTTTTTCTCGAGAATTTTGACAAATCTAATCTTTGCAATAATATTTCTGCAGAAACGGAATGCGCTTGGTTGACGTTTGACCGATAGACAAATGACAAGAGAGAAGAGGTTATGTTTTGTTTACAAAACATTTGTATGAAAATTTGGAATTTTAAGTGGTTTATTTTAGACAAATATACTAGAATTAGTGACCACACATTTCAGTGTAATCCTATCTATTAAGGTTGTTCAGAGCTATTGAAAGTTACAAAGTTACAATGGAAAAATGAAAATAGTAAAAGTGAATTTGTTTTAGCACAAATTCAACAATAAAAATTGATGTTCAGTTGCAAATAAGGTAATTTACTGCTATTTCAAGTGTTTAACCCTGGTATATTAAGATCTAGGATGGCTCGACTTTAGAACAAGGAACCACGCCGATTGGCTTCATATTTTTTTCTATAATAGACCTGGCCAAGACATAATAATTCCCAAAATTTCAACCCGCGGAAACTTTTAATTTTTAAGATATATATTTTTTTATATTGGTGAAAATACAGTAAATTATTCTCAAACTGCACGAAAAAGACAACTATCCATGTCAAATTTATTAGGTTAGGTTAGCATGTTAACTAGAACCGAATTGGCCCCTTTTAAAGTAGTCTGTCCCAAAAACAAATACTACTCACACCTAAGATCTAGGTTAGGTTAGGTTAGTATGCTAACCACAACGCACGCGCCGAGCGAGCGGAGCGAGCGTACCGCGGCAGCGGTCGGCGCGTGCCAGAACCGAATTGGCCCCAAATTCTACCAAAAAAAACACTTTTTTTTAATAGGCGGTAGCGATTTTTACGCCGATTTCAACTGATGAGCTTTTTTTTTAACAGGCGGTAGCGATTTTCATACAAACTTATTTTTCAAATATCTCGGAAACTAGGCATCTCCGCGCTCTGGGAGGGGGTGGGGAAGGTAGGTAGCCTCTCCCCCCCCTCCCCCTCCGCCCCCCGCGACAATCGGGGTGGTTCCTTGTTCTAAAGTCCTTCCGCATATGTATGTATGTATGTATGTATGGTTGTTGACTTCAACGACAAAAGAAGTGAGATCTAAATGGGTGCCAAGTTCAATGGTCACTCCTGAAATTTATTTTTATCAACATTAAATAGATGAGCGTATACGCGCATAGATAGCGTGAGATTATTAATTTAATTAATTAATCAAGGGATGATTTTAGAATCAAATAAAACAATACTTATTGTTAGGCTTTCAGGTAAGTCTGTGCTTTTATTTTAAAGCTATATAACATAATATAGAAACCACAAAATCGCTTTAGGATAGTAAGGATAGTAAAACCAACATTGTTAAAATAGTATGGAGAGGCGCGTCATTTTATTTTATTCATATATATTTTTTGTATGTATTTTTAAACATATTATTTGTCAAAAGTAATTTTTGCCAAGGGTACTAAACGGAAAAAAATACAAACGACTGTTCCATGCCAAACCAGGGAGGGCCCCGCTGGATAGATCAGAACTTCCACTTGATTTTATATAAAAACTATATGTCTTAGATGAAAAGTAATTGTTATTTCGAAAAGGGGTCTTGGGGTACTATACTTAAATGCAATTGGAAAAACAATTGAATGTATACTTACGGAGGGCCCCGCTGGATAGAGACTTTCTTATTTTTGTATTTACTCTAAAACCATCGGGGTACAAATGATTTAAATACACGTTCAGTAAGTTTGGGCGAGGGTACTAAAGGTATATACGAACCATATCTCTCTACGGCCGAGGGTCCCGCTGCGTAGAGGTACACTAGGAAAGACACATAAACCGATAAACCTGTAACTGAGGGCGGTGATGCTGATGCTGTGTCCGCAGTGGCTTTGACGGAGACTGAAACTGAAAGAAGAACGAGACATGGGTTTATGAAAAATTGCCTAAAAATAGGAAAACTATTCCATGAAAATGGGTTTTTCGTGTGAAGCTGAATGCTGATGGTTCAGTTGACAAATATAAGAGAAAAGGGTGGATTTTGATAAAACATTTAGCCCTGTTGCGAAAATGACCACAGTGCGAACTGTAATTAGCATCGCAGCTAGCGAAGGCATGAAAATGTGTCAATTTGATGTATCGACAGCATTTTTGTATGGAACACTCTCTGAAGAAGAATTTTTGACTCGGCTCATAGGAAGTCCCAAACACATACGTCAACCACACACGTCACTTCTTTGTCACAGGATCTGCAAGATCCGTCAGGTCGTCAATGGCTTACGGTCGTCGTCGTGACTTATTTTTCATACTTAAATTTTTTTATTTTTGGATCTAAGCCTCCAAATCCAACAAAATCTTTTGAGTCTGTTGGACAAATCTTTAAGTTTAATCAGCGTCGTTTGTTTTTAAAATTCAAGCAGAGCTGTAGGTAAACAATAAAACGAATCTAAGCATTGAATCTGGCAGTACATGGCACGAACTCTTTTAAAACAAACATTAAAAATATACAAAAATTAGCTTTTGTACTTAAATGTATAATTTTATTAACATAATAGTCAACTTTTTAAATAAATAATAATCTTCGGGTTAAACGCGAAATTACAGAAATTGGAATCAAAAACATAATTCTGAATTTTTCGCCAATTTTATAGGTAAGGACCCAATATTATCGTGGTCCAAACATAGCGTAAACGTAAAATAATTTAACTACCTACCTACCTATATTCTAATTACACTTTTTTAAGATTGTAAGTTTTGTTAATTTACATACTTAACTCGTATTGTAAAATATTGTACATTAAGCACTCCTACGGAGTTCAGAAGAGATATAAAGATTTTGTTAAATTACAATCAGATAGAGATTCAGTCTATCTCATTGTAAATAAATAAATAAATAAATCTGTACCATATCTAATAAATTAAGCATTGCTGTTGTTCGTTATGTGTTGCTGAGCTTTCTTGCCTGAATCTCCGAAACTGGATACACAATCGAAGCTGCTTTTCAACGTTGCTGATCCCCCTAATTTACCATAACTCTCTTTTATGGAAAAATACAAAGTAAAAGCCCTTCATGAAGTGTAAGCCTGTTGAATTGTTATCTTTACCAGGTGACATGCAAATTCTAATTAATAGGAAAGGTTTTCAAGGCACGCACAGATTGTCCAGGAAAATTGGTCGAAGTTAGATCAATATTTTGCTGTGCTATCTTTTTTATTTTGCTCAAGAAAAAAATACAGTTATGAACAATCATCGAAATAATTATGTACAAATATGACTCAATTAAGATTTCCGCAGACTAAGGGTGGAGCGCGAAGTCAATTTTGTGAAGCAATTAGGGTTTTTTTTTGTCGGGTTTTTCTATGCACTTGCTTCGATAAAGAAAATTACTTTCAAGCTTATAGGATTTATTATTGTTTTTTTAAGATTGTAAGTGTTTATAAAAATACATAGCTCATATTGTAACGTAAATTAGCATACTATTTATTACCGACTTCAAAAAACCCGACAAGTGCGAGACGGACTCGCCCACCGAGGGTAAATACAAATTTGTAGGTACATATTACACCTCGATGAAAAATATTTTTTTTTATATTTTATATTTTTCGTTCAAGCGACCATGAAAGAATGTCAAATCACGTGACGCCGCCACCATCATCACGCCATTATGACACGTTGCTAGGACCCCCACCTCATCACTGGCTGTCTCCAACACGGCCTCTCCTGACTGCAAGGCGTCCTCGACTGCATGATGATCTAGAGCTTAACTTAAAATATCAGCTATATTTAAAAATAATAATTGAAAAATATCTAAAAATACCCAAATTGTCAGCGCTGCTAGGCGCTTTCATAGTCTATAGAGTTAATGTACCTTTTTTTAGCCAATATTTTAGCAAGGCAGTCAGCATATTATCCTGTTAATATGTGATTGAGTGGCCTACATCACCGCAATGGCCGCAGGTGTGAGCCTCCTCTCGGCATGATTTTTCCATATGATCATAGTGCTGGCACTTATAACACCTCGTCACTAGAGTGTAGTCTCAGACAGGACACGACGACCAGTTCACAAAAACTCTGTCCTTGGTTATAAGAACTTTACGGTGCATAGCTGATGGTACTTCTATTATATAATTGCAGGTCTCGGCATCCTTCTTCTCTGATTGAAATTTGTGGCTTAACTTGATGAAGGTCATAAATGATTATAGTGTCGACCAGTCTAGTGTAGTGTAGTGACTTATCAGCCAAGTTCTGATTATTATATGCAAGAAAAAACTTCAGTTTCCACCAGCACTCCGGTCACTACAATTCTAGACTTCCGTTTTTGGGGCTCGTCCACGGTAAAACCAACGGTTGTCAGCTGCTCTGATTGTCTTAACTTCTTGATGCCCTCCTTGGTGAACGTGCTGATGATAATGCCACCATTCCTTACCTTGTGTAAGTCTTTCACCTGTATCTTCATTTGTTCCGGGCGAATAGTTTTTTGAGGATTTGGTCTCTTCGCTGGTCTTGGTCTTATCATTAGGGTAGATCGCTATAGAACTCAATTTAATCGGCTGGACTAATATCTAGCGCAAGTACTTGTATTGAACTACGAGCGAAGTAAGTAGTTCAAAAATAGAATCCTGAGCGTAGTGAGGTACCAAAGGTACGAGACGCCGAATTAATTTGCTGCCGAGCAAAACACAAAATTTTTCACCTCACTACAGCGAGGAAAATGTTAGGTTCAAAAAAAGCAGCTTAAATACAAAGAGATTTGTCTTATATTTAAATTGTTTGTGTTTGTTAGTGTTTTTTTTAATTCAATCGCTGTGCGGGTCAGTACTATTATTCTAAAAATGAAGTTGGCGCATCGACATGAAATAATTCTTAATTAAATTTCAGTGGGCTGGCAGAACGGTTCAAAGAACATCGGCAGCGTGGGTACCCACTGAAATACTTAGATACCTACGGGGTATCAAACTATGCTTGTTTTATTGACTCATAACAAGTCGAAATTTTCCATATTTTCGAATTTATCTAGCAGTTGGGAATATTGAGAAAACATAAATATCATAAAAACTCTTTTCACGCTAGGGCACAAAATGCACTAAGTATATTAACCTCCCTGATGATTCTCACTATTAGCTGTAGCTCTTGGTATTTGCAGTAAAATCTTCTAATAAAGTACTGTTGGAATATAGTATTCCGGTTAGTTTTCCTGGAACAAAATACTTCAAAACTTAATATAAAATAGCTTACATTGACCTATCTTCACATTTTTTTAAGGCCGTGAGTTCTATAAATTTACAGACAAACCTTGCATTGTAACCTTTGAGTATTAAACCAACAGGAGACGTCACGCGCACTAGTTTCTTAGCAAAAACCATTTCTGCGCGGGGGGCGAGGAAACAAACACAAATAATGTTAAAACTAACGCATTTTTGGACAAAACAATTAAACACTAGCTTGAACTAGATGCACACAAATACATTTACTAATCCAAGCACTCCGTGAACTCAAAAAAACTAGTTGTATTTATCAGGTATGCGTGTTGACCGACACTTTTTTTTGGCAGAGGGGAACGCCTGTCAGTGGCGTCTCCGGTTGGTTTAATACTCAAAGATTGTAACATACATAGATACTGCTACGGAGTTTGGAAGTGGCATAAAGTTATCTATCAGAGAGAGTGTATAATTTTTTTTTAATAGCATTTCAATGTAAGAATTTCTATTAAAACAGGTTTATTTATTTTATTTTTTATTATTTTTACTTTGTTCGGGAAGCTAACAGCTAAGTATTACCACAGAATAACAACTCTGTTAACAAATTCCCTGTTTAGGTACGTCAAACGTGCCTAAATGTCTCTTTCTATCGCATGCAACGCGCTCTTTTGGAGGCGGAGCCTTAGATCTAGGGTTGCCGGCAGCTCGGTTGCTCGGCCATTAAATTATACGTTAGTAGTAGTAGTTCGTATAATAGTGTATTTTACCTACGATGTTACGATTATTCTTTATTTAGGTACTAAAGACCACCCAACTAAACAAAAGCTGTGTAATTTGCCTTTTGGTTATGTTATGACTTCAAAACTGCCTGTTTCTGCAAAATGTAGGACGAAGACATACAACTGGGTTATCTACATACATACATTATATAATGTAAAGAAAAATAGTTTATTAAAATTCAATATGTATACAACCAATGCGCGGCAACCACTAATAGACCGCCGGGTGGCGGCCGGCCGCATTTACTTGTAGCGGCGCGATGACGTCACGCAGTTTGCCTCCCCTGGTATTACAATATAGTAAACATAGTATACAAATAAACGCTAATTTACGCTTCCACATGTAAACAGTAATATAAATTAAAAAGTACTACGTGTCATAAAGGATACAATATAAAAACGTAATTGAACAGTGAACCAGTTAACTCCGCTGCTCGACATTATATTTATCAAAAAAATCTTTGCTAATGATTTTTTAATAACATTATTGCTACTGCACAATAGGTAAATGTGACTATTAAAAATATCATTATATGATTTAGAAGATCTAAACATAAAACTATTTTTCCTATAAGTTACTATGGTTGAGGGGACTATAATTTGTTTTATTACTATGGGCAGGTACCAAGCTATTTATAATGAATAAAAAAAAGGTTAAAATTGTTTACTGTTACTGGTGGGAGTTATGCTGACAGAATTGGTTATTAGTATTAGAGACTGAATTATTTGTAAATACATAGAATTAGAATCAGAATCATTTATTTGAATAGAATAGGTTCATACGTACATTTCGAAATATAAAATAAAGTCCAGGCTATTTAATCATTTTACCAGATATGCAAATATTTAGTAACATATTTATTCTACCCTAAAGTCTAATTTTTTTTTATTATAATGAAAATTATGCTCCAGTAACCAATAAAAAACTGTACAAATAATCTTTGTAAAAAGTGTATATCAAAGTTTTATCCTATAGTCATCGGTTCATAATCCAAACCTTAAAATGTACTAGCTCTAACAGCAACCATTTGTTTGTTTTTTTAAGAAAGTAAGTTGCTTAAATAATTAATCGATGTTGCGGTCATTTATTATATTACGCATCGTATAAATAGAAGTTTTCACCTTAATGGCAATATATATTTTCACATTAAAGAGAAATACTGGTAGATAATGCCTTTAGCAAATAACTTCGCCATGTGTACATTTTCTTGGCACAAGAAGTTAAATAAATAAGATACTTCTCTTTATTATTGTTATAGATAGAAGTAAGCATAATTGTACAGCATACCTACTTATTCAATCTTTGTTGTTTTGTACAGTCAAGAGCACATGAAGTTGTACACTTTTAGTGCGAGTCTGATCTCTAAGCCGATTGATTTTAATCTTATTATAGAACGTTACAATGTCCAACGTGTCCAGCTCCACGTGCTCTTGAATGTACTCGGTCCTTTGTATATGACATGTCAGATGTGAACCATTGTCAAGGTTTTCTCTTTGGTTTTCTCTGTATATTGTTTATAGTAGTAACAAAATATTTTAAATTTTACTTTGATTATTACAATTTCATAGAATATTCCGTTTCCAAGTAGAGAGATGAGGAGCACTCAACCAAGCAAAGCATCATAATATCTTGGGCGGAACTTTTTTTCTATTGTGTGAGACAGAAATAGACCCGGTCCGACGATGGTCTCACCACCTATCACGATTAGGGGTCCAAAGAATATCTGGTGAAAAGTGGGTATATCCAGAAATGGAATACCTCTGCCTACCCCCTCAGGGATAAAAGGCGTAAGGTTATTATTATTAGAAAAAATGTACTGTAGTAACTATCCTCTTTCGTACTACATATTCATTTTTTTAAGGCTGTAAGTGAATTAATAATAATTATAACACCCATTGTAAAAAAAAAGTGCTGTTAGGGATTTCAGTTTTTTTTGCAAAATAGTATCAATTGAGACTGAGATTGTAACAATTACTAGACACAACAGTAACTAGATTTGGAGTGGAGCGGGGGTGAGTATGCGGCCACACGTGTCTCTGTACTCTAATAGAGTCTGTACTAAAAAAAACAAGAGGCTGGGGAGCAACCACCACCTCTTCAAGCAATACTGTTTTTAAACTTTTAAAATTCATACCATGGGCGTTCATAAAGTAAGCTTATTTTAATGTTGTTTTGGAAGTTTTATGACGTCACCCGTCGTGAGTACGGACCTTTTTGCCGACTTTCCCATTTTGATGACTTTTTATAAGGTACTATTACCGATATGCCGTCTTATTAAATTTAATCACCTTTTGTACCCTTTTGCATACTTTTACGACTTTTCTTAATTATAATATTACTAAGCCGAGCACATACAAAACGGTTTTGAACCGCTATTGCTATATATATATGTATAAGGTAATTTTAAATAAAATACAAAATATTTTAAGGTTAATATGTAAGAGAAATATAATTCACTTATAAAGAGAAAAAAATATATGTACTCTTGTTCTTTTCTAACATAAAAAAATATATATTTTGTAAACATGCTTTTCATAAACCATCTCTACCGCACTATTTTGTTATTTTGGAGCAATTTTTTATTGGGCAGTGTGCGTGTATCGTTCATGTACAGCGTGTTAATATGTTTTTAATGTTTGTAATAATCGATGTTATGTAGTTAAGTAGCGTATGAAAAATGTGAATCATTATAGAACATTTTTTGATCTACCCTTTAATAGTGATATTATTGTAAAAGCCGTGATATTATAATTTCACTAGTATTATTATAATTGCACAATTTTTTGTCAATCGCCTCCATTTCTTACAATATCACGGGACAATCTTAGTTAAATTATAATTTCACTAAACAGACAGTGACATTGTGAATCAAAGAGATTTTGATTGTAAAACGGTCAATGATTGTTCAACTATCAAAAACGGCCACTGACTGGTCAGTAAGGTCAGGTCAACTTACTACATATTCATCATTAGCTCGACGGTGAAGGAAAACATCGTGAGGAAACCCGCAGGTCTCAGAATTAATTCAGAGGCATGTGTAACAGACCAGCAGGCGTATTCACGGAGGCTCGATACAGTTTCCGTTCGATTCAGATCGAGTGAAAAATTTCCCTAATACATCTCTATCAATTTCAATCAGTAGATTGGTGTCTTCGTAAACACGTTCGCTTTGTTTTTCGATAGATTCGACTTCGGAAAATTTCTCAATCGATCTGAATCGAACGGAAACGGTATCGAGGCTCTGTGAATACGCCTGCCGGTCCGGCGATGGGCTCACCACATATGACGTTTAGGGGTCCAAAGAATATCTCCTGAAATGTGGGTATATCAAGAAATGGAATACCTCTTCCTACCCCCTCGGGGATAAAAGGCATGAGATTTGTTTTTTTTAGTATTAATGAAATTATAATATCGCGCCTTTTGCAATAACACTGCGACATATTATACGAGTAAAAGAAGAGACTGGCTGGCTGACTGACTGATCGATCAATGCGCAGCTGAGACTGCTGGGTCTAGAACTTTGAGTATTAAACCAACAGGAGACGTCACGCGCACTAGTTTCTTTGCAAAAAAAAGTTTGCCAATTTCTGCGCGGGGGACGAGGAAACGCACTCAAATAATGTTACACAAACGCATTTTTTGACAAAACAATTAACCCGGCGTCATTGTGGTACAAAACTGTTACACGGATGTTGAGGTGGGTCAATATGACCCGTGTATCTAATGTACGACATTTTTATGTTTTATTGAATATATTCGTAATCTTTGGCATAATAATGTATATTTACACTCTGATCTTAGGGATAAAAAAAAGATATTATAATCATAGAACATTTATTCAAAATTTTTAAATTTTTACTAAAGCTCTCAAAAAATTTACAAAATTGAGATCCATTAGAGTTTCATCTCGTTACTACACTAAAAAACAATATTTTAGTCATATATGGCACTTAAATTATACCTTACAATTTTTTTGAAAAAAAAAAACAGAAAACACTTAAGTAAACACAAAATAAGAAAATTTAGTAATAAAATGTCATGCTCACGTCATACTAAAGTGAAGGCTCGAAATTGTTACGTTGACTGTGAGGTTGGGTCATATTTACCTTTTTGATCAATTCCCGCTATTATCTCCCAGTGTGTTCGTCGCACGACTGATTTCTTTCAGAAACATTTAAAACACATTGTTAGCTCCAGCTACTGAGAAGAAAGGCATCGCCGAGAGCGTAAATAAAAAAATATTTGCATTCCTAAACACACTGGGTCATTTTGACCCAACCTCAATGATGCCGGGTTAAACACTAGCATGAACTAGATGCACACAAATACATTCACACATAGAAACAACCAATCCGAGCACTCCATGAACTCAAGACAACTAGTTGTATATAACAGGTATGACGGTTGCTCATAACTTTTTTGGCAGAGGGGAACGTCTGTCAGTGGCGTCTCCGGTTGGTTTAATACTTAAATGACGTTATTGAGCACTAAGAAAGGATTTTTGGAAATTCTAATCTTAAATATATTTTTCAAGGTTGTAAGTTATCTAAATTTGCATAGCACGCATTGTAACATAAATTAAATACAGCTACGGAGTTAAGTGAAATATAGTATATTATTATATTACACATCTAGGGAAGTAAAATAAGAAATTTCTCATATCACGTGGCGAATCCAACGTCTACAAACATGTGATCTGAGGCTTTCTTATTTACTTCCCGAGGTGTGTAATAATAGATTGTGTCATAAAGGAGCAAAACGATATTTTTACGGTGAGGGCGTTTTTTTAAATCACGAACATAGTTAATGATAGAATCATGAAAGAAGTGAGGGGTTAGAATCATGAACGAAGTGAGGGGTTAGAATCATGAACGAAGTGAGGGGTTTAAAGTACGTAGCTCGGGTTTTGCGACCGAATGATACACTCCGCTTTTTGTACCTCTCAATGAGAAAAATTATTGATGACATTGTTTGCTTCTTTTTTTAATATTTTCCGGAGTTTAACTATCACTGCAGCCACTGCTACTTGAATTCATTTTAAAATATAAAATACACACACAATTCGATGTTGGAATTCGTAAATTTGGCGTAAAATAAAATGTGAATTGTGAAAAATATATACGAAAGCGCGCGCATTTCCACAGCATTTTTTCTGACGATTGTTTAAAAAAGCTTAAAATATTCTTCAACATTCTTAGCCAAAGAGATTAGCAAAATAAGCATAGGGTGACGCCCTTAGATGCAAAACTTATTTTGCTAATCTCTTTGGCTAAGAATGTTGAAGAATATGTTTAATTCCAAATTCAAAACACATTTATTCGCACTTATTAAAACCCTATCGGGAAAGACTTACTTTGCTCCCTCTTATTGAGGACAAAATGTCACTTTTCGAATAGATGGTACAAAAACTCGTTTTCTTTTCGACTGAGGTGGAGGTGGCTAAACGAAGTTGCCGCACAACTTCGTTTAGCGCAGGAGGCCGAAATTTGCCGCTTTCCGCCCGGAGAAATGAAAAAGTGTTTGTCAAATTACACATAAAGGAGAGACAGCTTATAAAATAAATAACTAAATTTTCTTGTTTCGTTGCGTTTATAGGGTTAAGTGCCTAAAAAAGGAAAAAAGGTTCCATTATCTCTCTTTGTTGTCCACCTGTCTGTCAAGACCCTTTTACTCAGGAAGTCGTAATAGGTATCACGCTGAAATTAATATTAAATACTCGACTCTGCAATCCCTTGGAGTTGTGCAAAAAAATCAAACTTATAAATGAACTCAATCAAAAGATAGGGCCGTTTATTCCGCATATTTTGCGAGTCGCAAGAGAATCAAAACATATAGTGTCAACAGGAAGTTGACCTAGAATCATGAAATTTAGCAAGAAGCAATATCTTACATACATATGCTGCTCGCACTTGACCTGTTTTTTTAGTTAAGTACTTCTTTCGCACGCCTTGCGTATTTCGTCATATGTACGCAAAACGGTAATGGCCGTGCAACGAGCAACTGATGAAACAGTAACTTTCCTATAGTCTTCGGTAAAACATCATCATCATTAGCCTATCTTAGTCCACTGCTGCACATAAGCCTCCCCTAATGAGCGCCATAACGCCCTGTCTTCGGCTTGACGCATCCAGCATCTGCCTGCAGCCTTTCGCAGATCGACATCCCATCTGGCCGGAGGGCGTCCTACACTACATTTGCCGAGTCGCGTTCTCCAATCCAGAACACGTTTACCCCAACGGTTGTCGGTTCTTCGCGAGATATGGCCGGCCCACTGTCACTTCAGCTTGCTAATTCTTTGAGCTGTATATAGCGATAACTTTGGTTCTCTGTCGGATGTACTCGTTACGTATCCTATCCTTCAGAGAAACTCCGAGCATAGCTCTTTCCATAGCTCGCTGAGCGACCTTGAACTGGTAGACCAGCCCTACCCTGAGTGTCCACATACAAGGCCAGCAGTCTAAACCCCTCCAATTGCGCAGAGGAGTGAGACGGAGAAATGTCATATCCCCGAAACTGTTCACGAGCGCGTTGGAGGATATGTTTTTAAGACGCTGGACCGGAAAGGTGGCGGCATCAACATAAACGGCAATTACTTTCAGACCTGAAATTCGCTGATGACATAGTCTTGATGGCGGGAGTTGCTAGAGGACATAAACCGAATGCTGGATGACCTAGCCTTAGCCTCGCGATGCATCGGTCTTGGCATGAATTTGGATAAAACCAAAGTTATGATCAATTGCCACTTGGGTCTAGGACCGGTCGTCGTACATGGCCACCATCTTAAATTGTTTCCCAGTATACTTACCTCGGGCAGATTCTGCAGTTAGGTAAAAATAATTTCGAGAAGGAGGCCAAGAGGAGGATGCAGCTGGACTGGGCATCATTTCGAAAACTGCGTCGAGTCTTCTCGTCATCTATACCGCAATGTTTGAAAACCAAAGTTTTCAATCAGTGCGTCCTACCCGTTTACGTTCCTAGCTTCGGTACATATACCTTTAAATATAATAATACTAGCGACCCGCCCCGGCTTCGCACGGGTGCAATGCTAACACTAAAACCTTCCTCTTGAATCACTCATCGATTAAAAAAACCGCATCAAAATCCGTTGCGTAGTTTTAAAGATTTAAGCATACATAGGGACATAGGGACATAAGGACAAAGGGATATAGGGACAGAGAAAGCGACTTTGTTTTATACTATGTAGTGATAGTATACAAGCTCTAATAGCACGATGTTTTTTTTAAGAAAGTAAGTTTTATAAATCGACAATTTATAAAAATTAAGGGATTCAGATAATTTAAACCTACTTATTTATATGGAACACCTATAAATAGGGTACACTCATTTAAATATCTGGGCCATATTGTGACAGAGGATTTAAAAGATAGATATAGAAAGGGAGCGCAGAGCCTTGGCGGTGAGAGCGAATATGATGGTTCATAGATTTAGACACTGCCCAGCTGAAGTCAAAATAACATTATTTAGGGCGTACTGCACCTCGTTATACACGTGTAGCCTATGGACCAAGTATTCGCTGAAATCGCTTCAGGCTCTGCGTGTTCAGTTTAATAATGCATTCAGAATGTTGTTGGGGCTGCCGCGCTTCTGTAGTGCGTCCGGCATGTTTGCGGATGCACGCGTTGACGGCTTCCCCGCTGTGCTCCGCAAGAGGTGCGCCGCCGCACTGCAACGAGTTCGCGCCAGCTCAAATAGCATTCTGTCAATGATCGCACAAAGGTTCGACAGTGGCTGCGTCAGGCACTGGTCGCAGATGCACCGTAGTGTATGTACTAACACACTAACCTAGTTTTAAGTTAAAGTAAGGCTACTAACCAACTAACAATCTATGGACTATTTGTCTGAAATAAATGATTTTTATTTTTATTTTTATTTATTTTATACAAAAATCTTCATTATTATTGGAGTACATACCTAGAAAAAGAATATCGATCAGAATACGAGTGCCTGGGCGGTGGGCACAGAAGCGCGTGAAACTAAAAAAACTCTCAACATGAAATCAAGACAAATGATCAGAGTTTCTATCTATAGGTACAATTACCATTTAACAATGTTTAGCGGATTGGTCAGAAAATCGACCGGTAAATCACTAAAATCGGCCATTTTCTGAACATTTTGAGTATTGGTACGTCCATAAGTTAATTAGGATAAGTTTTTCAGGATAGTTTTAAGTTGAAACAAATAAATTTATGTAACTACAACAGTTTTCACAAAGAGTTAAATCTTAATCTATGTTAAGTTTTTTTTTTGTCTGATAATGTGTTATATGATCATTCGACTACATGCTTCAGATGTGCTATAGTATAATCGTTAAAAAAAAATCCGTATTTGTTTTTTTAATTTTTTTATTTGATTAACAAGGTTTACACAAAATCTCACATTTTTTCATGAATTTCCTAAAATAATTTGTCAAACCAAGAAATTGTCAGAACTGGTAAACCGTTTTGGGAAAAGGAAACCATTCAATAGCTTGTAGTTTTCGTGAACTAGGACGCACTCCAGACTTACCCCAAAAATGTCACCAAGCTTTAAAAAATGTACACTTTTCTAATCTTTTGAAAAATATCCAAGACCATTTCCAAGTAAGCTACGTTTTCCTCAAAAGTTTAATTACCGATTGATAAATTGTCCTAATACCTAATAACAAATAACTTTTCCAAAACGCAAATTATCCAAGACTGTATCGATCAGGCATTCTTCAAAAATTGAAATTGCGATCGGGTGTGAAAATGCAGTCTTGTGTATTCTTTTATTATGTGTCTATTGTCAAATTGTTTACATTTTTTATTAAAATTTCACGCAATTTTGTAATGAATGTTAATTAAAAATCCATTTTAAACAACCTAACATAATTAATTACTCCTGAATTAGGAATCGAACCTGGAGCCTTTGACTCAGAAGGCGGAAAATCTCAACTGATCAATGGCCACATTGTTATAGACATGGTAAAACAGATTTTAACAAAGATGGTTTTCCTTTATGTTTTCTCAAAAGTAATACAGATATATTAGAGTAGGTACCTATCTTACGTATTTATATTCGATACACTCCTATTATAACATGCATAAAGCACAAGATCTAGCTTCAATAAGTGGTTTTGTTGTTTTAAGATTGTAAGTTTTTTAAAATTAATTGTTGTAACTCACAATAAAAAAAAACAGTACGGTTGCGGAGTTAAGTTTTTTTTCTCTGTGACGCTGATATCACCATATCCTTACAAGACGTCTTACCTATTGCAAATAAGGAAACTCATATACGGAATAATAACTAACAAAGCTATTATAAACGTCTTGCCTCTAGGAGAGGTCGATCAAGAATGAATCTCCAGTAGGTAGGGTAGAATTGGGGATTCTAAAACCCCTAGCTCACTACGCTCGCTCGGTGTTTCAGAACGCCCCCACTTCTACCATATCTTACAATCTGTATTGATTATTGTATTATACCAAAATTGTAATCTGCACCTAAATCTGCGTTAAACTACTCTGTAATGTGATGTGAATGTGAAAAACAGCACTAACTGTTCATTAATCTACATCAGTTGATGCATTAAAATTTTCTCGATGAGGATCTACAACAGTTAGTATGTAAACAGAATAAAATAAAAATAATAAAATAAATAAATAAAAAAAGTTTTTTTCGGACAACTTTGATCCATAGAAGGGATAGGAGACTTCCCCTAAGGGCAGATTCGGTCAAAAAAAAAATTGGCCCCATTTCCTCATAGTCTAAGGAATATAATCTACTATATAAAAATAAGTCGGGTTTTCCTTCCTGACGATTTAACTCGAGAACGGCCGGACCGATTTTGATGAAACTTTTTGTGTGGGTTCGAGTGGGTCCAGGGATGGTTTATAGCAAAGAAAATTCAGCATTGCACCCGTGCGAAGCCGGGGCGGGTCGCTAGTCTACTATATAAAAATAAGTCGGGATTTCCTTCCTGACGCTATAACTCCAGAACGCACGAACCGATTTCCACAGTTTTGCATTTGTTGGAAAGATCTTGGGCTCCGTGAGGCTTATAGCAAAGAAAATTCAGGAAAGATTTCAACAGAAAAGCGGGAAAATCTTATAAGCATTGCACCCGTGCGAAGCCGGGGCGGGTCGCTAGTGGTATATAAATATAATGACAGCGCTGCGGTAGACAGCGGTAGCTATCAAAAGTCGATTGAAAATTCAAATTTCCACATTTTCTGGGGTTTCTAAAAATTATTTATAGAAATTAATTTTCCAAACCTCTTATTACTTTTTCATTATGACAGAAAGGAAAAACCTTTCCAAACTTATATATTATATTATATATAATATATATAAACTTATATATTATATACTTTGAAAAAAATTTCTTGAGAACGACTAGTTTGAACATTTATTTTCATACAATACACAGACGACATGTTTTCGAATGAATGTTATTAAGTGAACTTTATTAGTTGTATCATGTGGCCTAGGTATCCTGCTACACATTACCATGCCTCAATATATTCAAATCTGACTTTCCCAAAACCTATTTTTGAGACGCTACGCACGCTTCTGGCCCATTGTGCGTCGGGCTGAGCAGCACCATGTCGTCCGCGTAAGATACATTGTTAATTCTAACGCCGTCTATGCGGCAATCGGGCAATCGGTCATACACTTTCTTGCGGCTTTCAAGTTATACACCGTCCAACACTTTTGCAATTGTAGTTACCAGGGAAATTGGTCACTTATTCCCTTTATCCGAAATATCACCCGCTCACAATAGGCACCACGATAGTTTTCAGCATACTATGCGGCAAGTAAGAGTGACTTATGCATAGGATTGCCGTCAGTCCGGGTTTCCCCGGATTTGTCCTAGTTTAGAGGACATCCGGGGAGCGTCCGGGCGGGGCTCCGTTTGTAGTCCGGGTTTAAAAATTTAAATTCTTGGGCCGCCTGCAACGCTAGCAACCTTACTTATGCACATCAAGAAGAACAGAGCGAGCACTCTTGGTAGGTGAACCCCCCCGTGTCGCAGGTGCTCTACGCTGATGCCGTCATGACCAGGAGACTTGCCACCGCTCATCTTCCGCAACGCATTTCCTATCTGATCTGCAGTAACCCGCACCAGTGTTGCCTCTTCATGCCATCCGGACTGAATAATTCGTGTAGGGGCTGAAGGGCCTAGTAGCCAACGTACGTGGTGTGGTGGTGAACATATTTGCTATACGGGACGGCTCACTCCCCCCCCCCCCCCCCACACACACAGTCACCGGGAGGCAAAATGGACTATTACGTTTAGGGGTCGAATATACCTACTCATGAAAAGTGGGTATATTTCTGATCTGGATTTAACTGACCTGCTTTCCAATGGGCACTTAATTAATATGTTTAATATAATTTGTTTTTTTCTGTAAGTTCTCCTATTATATTAACGTCAAATTCTATCTACCTACTTGGTATGTTTTTAAGATTGTAAGTTTTATAAATGAATAAGTATAAATCTCATTGTAAGAAAAAATTTGGTGATGTTACGGATTTCAGTCTTTTTTTGCAAATTAGTATTGAGACACTTAAATAATAATAAAAAGGTAACAAGATTTTACGCGGTGCATGAGGCTTCAAACAACCGTTTTTTGTGATTTTTGATAATTTTAATTTCTGCCAAACTACTGGTTACAACATTGAACACGTGGCATATAGATTTCTATATAAGAACAATTCGGGTCTATTAAGGCTTCCCTACCCAAAGGTTAAAACGGGACCCTGTTACTAAGACTCCGCTGTCCGTCTGTCTGTCCGTCTGTCACCAGGCTGTAAGTATATTATCATGAACCGTGATAGTTAAGTTTAAAATTTCACAGATGATGTATTTCTGTTGCCGCGATGACAACAAGTACTAAAAAACAGAATAAAATAAATATTTAAGGGGGTTCCCATACAACAAACGTGATTTTTTTGCCGTTTTTTATAGATAATGGCACAGAAAACTTCGTGCGCGAGTCTGACTCGCACTTGGCCGGGTTTTTTACTCGAAATTTCAAACGGCCCATAACTTTCAATATTGCCAGTCAAACTAATCACATTAACTTTTAGTCTTCGGTACACGATCCACACTTAGTATAGCATAATTGAAGTAAAAGTAGGTAACTAGACTCATTGTTTTATTTTTAAGAATGTAAGTTTTTTATATCAACAAATTATAATTCGCTTTACAAGAAAAAATAAATGCAGTTTTTTTCCTTAAAATTACCTACTATTGAGAAACGCGGCCGTCTCTGACTAACTGATCGCCGATATAAATTATGTTACAGTCAAAACGCATAACCGGTCAACACCACTTTTGACTTTAAAAACCAGTAAGTGGTATCTCCTGTTTTTTTTTTTAAATCAGACTATATCGGTCAAAATTCATAGGGCAGCAAGTAAGAAAGCAAACTTGCACAATACAAACATTTAACCTCCGTTTGCTTCGCTCGCTCCGCAGGGTCACAACTCTAACCTAACGTAACTTAAAGTGGTTTTGACCGGTTCATTACGGTTTTGACTGTAAGAAAATATATTATAAAGATAAAAATTGAATAAAAATACAAAAATCAAATACCTACTTTAATGGCGTATCAGCAAGACATTATTGAATTAAGCTATGTATTTAGCTGCATGTGTTGCACTCGGGTTGTTTCTCTTCATTGTAGCACCTTGTGACATACGACTTTTTAAGCGACTTCAAATAAGGAGGTTTCTCAATTCGACCGTATATAGGTAATATATATATTTTTATATATTATTCGCAGTTAACTTCGTCGTTTATGAACCGATTTTCACTATTCTATTTTTGTTAGAAAGGAGAAATCCCAAGGGTGACCATGATAAGAAAACCAGGATCTGATGATCTCATCTATATAATACATAATCTTTGAAAATCGTAGTGGCGACTAGTGCTTTTTAACTTTTTTTAGTATCCTGTTTGAAGACGTTTTTTTTGTTTAAAATTATTCCTTTTGTTATCAGGCGCAAGATAAATAAAGCGTATAGTTTTCCGATACGTAAATATGGCATATTATCACACAATTGTCCATGAGAATAACATGAATTTTATAAATTCAGAAACTCAAAGGGCATATCCAGTAGGATCACCGAAACTTCGGATTGAGAACTTCCTCATCTTGAAATTTTCCTTTGAGTATCATCGCGTGAATCACATTTAACCGACGAAAACCAGCGTAAAGCAATGCATTGCGTTTTGTTGAGTGTGTGAGGTAACTGGAGGCCCCAATTCCCCCTGCCCTTCCCCTCCCCCTACTCCCATTTCAAAGGTCGGCAACGCAGTTGTGACTCTTGAGTTGCAGGTGTCCATAGGCGACGATAGACACTTACCATCAGGCGACCCGTCTGCTCGTTTGCCCCCTTTTCTATCATAAAAAAAAAACGAAAAAACGGAGGAGTATGATCGCGCCTAACTTTTTACAGAGTAGTCCAATTTAGATAATTCTTTTTCTTTAGAAAGGCTTTACCCCGAAGTTGGTCCCATATAAATTTAAAATAAAAAAAAGACGTGTGGCACTCGGGGACTGCCGCGGTCAAGCTATTGCATAGCATTTTGTATCAACAAGTGCCCGTCGGAGTGGGGAGCGTGAGGTGGCGCATAGGCGAACGACCCGTGAATTCATCGAGGGCGGGCTCGAGAAGGAGCGCGGAATCCCGCGACTTCTCGAGCATTCCAGCGACTTCTCGAGCAGTCGCGGGAATCCGCGCGACTTAAGAACAAGTGAAAGGCAGACTTATGGGAGTAATGTTTATTAGAGACAACTCCGATGAGTAAGAACACTTAAATCCTAATTACAATAGTATTTATATCTAATTAAATGCTAACATAACACTAAAACAAACACAGATTAAAGTTGAGGTTACTATTTTACTAGGTTGCTGATGTAGCAACCTCCTTAAAACTAGTACAATTAAACATGTGTTAAGTAAAACTGACATCGGTCTTCTTCAAGGCCGCCGATGTAGTAGCTTCCTTAACTTCTCCATCCCTAATACAGGTTTTTTCAGAATCTAGAATAGGTTTCAGAAAAAACCGAAGTAAATTAAAAAATATATACATATATATACTATGAGTATAACAAACATAAAAAAAAACCTACATATAAAATTACTGTCCATACACTTATCTTGAAATTTAAAGTAATGTCTGTAGAGGTATATACATATATTCAGTTAGCTCCTTCGTCAAAAGCATGAGTTGCTCCATATATGTCTCCGTAGGGTTGTCATCTTCGCACAAAAACAGCTGCTCAACTATGTCCATACATTTTCGTATAACAGGTATGTATTTCGTACCTGTCACTTATATATGGGTACTTAGGAAATAGGGTTCTTAGAGATAAGGGATCTTGTATACCTAGGTATTGGTATAATTTTAATAGGTAATTGATTTAATGTCTCGTCCATTCTTTAATATTTATTTATCTTAGCTATTTATTCAGTTTTGTTATCTTATATTAAGTATTTATTAAATTGCCAGTCGAGCGAGGTGTCTTTCGTGACAAGGAAATAATTTTTATTTTGTGTGTTATATAAAACCAAAGCGAGGTGTCCGTAATTATATATAACACCTATCCCTAAATATTTATTATTACCTATGTATTTATTAAATTGCCAGTCGAGCGAGGTGTCTTTCGTGACAAGGAAATAATTGTTATTTTGTGTGTTATATAAAACCAAAGCGAGGTGTCCGTAATTATATATAACACCTATCCCTAAATATTTATTATTACCTATGTATTTATTAAATTGCCAGTCGAGCGAGGTGTCTTTCGTGACAAGGAAATAATTTTATTTTGTGTATTATATAATACCAAGGCGAGGTGTCCTTAATTATATATAATACCTATCCCTAAATATTTTTTACTTATTACCTATGTATTTATTAACTTGCCAGTCGAGCGAGGTGTCTTTCGTGACAAGGAAATAATGTTATTTTGTGTATTATATAATACCAAGGCGAGGTGTCCTTAATTATATATAATACCTATCCCTAAATATTTTATTTATTATTACTAATGTATTTATTAAATTGCCAGTCGAGCGAGGTGTCTTTCGTGACAAAGAAATAAATTTATTTTGGGTATTATAAAGAATAAAAGCGAGTTGTCTTTTAAATCAGTATAATACGGTCCCTTGGTTTTTTACGAAGATGTACCTATACGGATCCCTACATAGACTTAATTTGTTACAGTCGCGTTTTATTTTAACTTACAAAATTGACGTTTAATAAATTTGATATATATTTTTTTATTTATTTTAAGTTTTATGATCATTATTATTAAAAAAAAAGCAAATATTTAACATAGAAAAAAAATATATATAGTTCCCTAAATAAACGGAAAGGAATGGGAAAGGATAGTGACAAGTATTTACTCACATAACCTTCATTCTTGTTTTCCCCTCCGTGGATCTTCTCAGGAGAGTGTATCTTGTAATTAACATTCCTCAAGCCGCCTCTTCTTGGTTCTAAGAATTTGTTTGGTTCGTGGTCCGTCCCCAAAGCGTCGAAACACACGTAGAGCTGGTCCGTCGGAGGCTATACGGTCGTCAGGACAGCGTCTTCGGAGATCCTCCATTCTGCCTGGCGTACAGCGTTACGACGGTGCCTACTGGGACGGCTCAACCGGCTGCGCCACTTAAGAACAAGTGAAAGGCAGACTTATGGGAGTAATGTTTATTAGAGACAACTCCGATGAGTAAGAACACTTAAATCCTAATTACAATAGTATTTATATCTAATTAAATGCTAACATAACACTAAAACAAACACAGATTAAAGTTGAGGTTACTATTTTACTAGGTTGCTGATGTAGCAACCTCCTTAAAACTAGTACAATTAAACATGTGTTAAGTAAAGCTGACATCGGTCTTTTTCAAGGCCGCCGATGTAGTAGCTTCCTTAACTCGCGCCTTCTCTACCGAGCGGGTCGCTGCGCTTCGCTGACCTTCGCCGCTCTTTCGGTGTGAGTTGAGCCTAAAACATTTTGACTTTGACTAAACCTTGAATTATTGTATTATGAGTAAAATTATTGTATTCAAAAATCAATTAAAAGCTTTTCTAATAAATAAGAGTTATTATGGTTATTATAATATTAAAGAATTCTTTGAAGATAAATTGTAAAATATAAAGTTGACTGTCTTGGTTGGTCTGACTATTTCATTTCGACTTTCGACTTTCGACTTTCGACTTTCGCCTTTCGCCTTTCGCCTTTCGCCTTTCGCCTTTCGCCTTTCGCCTTTCGCCTTTCGCCTTTCGCCTTTCGCCTTTCGCCTTTCGCCTTTCGCCTTTCGCCTTTCGCCTTTCGCCTTTCGCCTTTCGCCTTTCGCCTTTCGCCTTTCGCCTTTCGCCTTTCGCCTTTCGCCTTTCGCCTTTCGCCTTTCGCCTTTCGCCTTTCGCCTTTCGCCTTTCGCCTTTCGCCTTTCGCCTTTCGCCTTTCGCCTTTCGCCTTTCGCCTTTCGCCTTTCGCCTTTCGCCTTTCGCCTTTCGCCTTTCGCCTTTCGCCTTTCGCCTTTCGCCTTTCGCCTTTCGCCTTTCGCCTTTCGCCTTTCGCCTTTCGCCTTTCGCCTTTCGCCTTTCGCCTTTCGCCTTTCGCCTTTCGCCTTTCGCCTTTCGCCTTTCGCCTTTCGCCTTTCGCCTTTCGCCTTTCGCCTTTCGCCTTTCGCCTTTCGCCTTTCGCCTTTCGCCTTTCGCCTTTCGCCTTTCGCCTTTCGCCTTTCGCCTTTCGCCTTTCGCCTTTCGCCTTTCGCCTTTCGCCTTTCGCCTTTCGCCTTTCGCCTTTCGCCTTTCGCCTTTCGCCTTTCGCCTTTCGCCTTTCGCCTTTCGCCTTTCGCCTTTCGCCTTTCGCCTTTCGCCTTTCGCCTTTCGCCTTTCGCCTTTCGCCTCGACTCCGACTCCGACTCCGACTCCGACTCCGACTCCGACTCCGACTCCGACTCCGACTCCGACTCCGACTCCGACTCCGACTCCGACTCCGACTCCGACTCCGACTCCGACTCCGACTCCGACTCCGACTCCGACTCCGACTCCGACTCCGACTCCGACTCCGACTCCGACTCCTACTCCGACTCCGACTCCTACTCCTACTCCTACTCCTACTCCTACTCCTACTCCTACTCCTACTCCTACTCCTACTCCTACTCCTACTCCTACTCCTACTCCTACTCCTACTCCTACTCCTACTCCTACTCCTACTCCTACTCCTACTCCTACTCCTACTCCTACTCCTACTCCTACTCCTACTCCTACTCCTACTCCTACTCCTACTCCTACTCCTACTCCTACTCCTACTCCTACTCCTACTCCTACTCCTACTCCTACTCCTACTCCTACTCCTACTCCTACTCCTACTCCTACTCCTACTCCTACTCCTACTCCTACTCCTACTCCTACTCCTACTCCTACTCCTACTCCTACTCCTACTCCTACTCCTACTCCTACTCCTACTCCTACTCCTACTCCTACTCCTACTCCTACTCCTACTCCTACTCCTACTCCTACTCCTACTCCTACTCCTACTCCTACTCCTACTCCTACTCCTACTCCTACTCCTACTCCTACTCCTACTCCTACTCCTACTCCTACTCCTACTCCTACTCCTACTCCTACTCCTACTCCTACTCCTACTCCTACTCCTACTCCTACTCCTACTCCTACTCCTACTCCTACTCCTACTCCTACTCCTACTCCTACTCCTACTCCTACTCCTACTCCTACTCCTACTCCTACTCCTACTCCTACTCCTACTCCTACTCCTACTCCTACTCCTACTCCTACTCCTACTCCTACTCCTACTCCTACTCCTACTCCTACTCCTACTCCTACTCCTACTCCTACTCCTACTCCTACTCCTACTCCTACTCCTACTCCTACTCCTACTCCTACTCCTACTCCTACTCCTACTCCTACTCCTACTCCTACTCCTACTCCTACTCCTACTCCTACTCCTACTCCTACTCCTACTCCTACTCCTACTCCTACTCCTACTCCTACTCCTACTCCTACTCCTACTCCTACTCCTACTCCTACTCCTACTCCTACTCCTACTCCTACTCCTACTCCTACTCCTACTCCTACTCCTACTCCTACTCCTACTCCTACTCCTACTCCTACTCCTACTCCTACTCCTACTCCTACTCCTACTCCTACTCCTACTCCTACTCCTACTCCTACTCCTACTCCTACTCCTACTCCTACTCCTACTCCTACTCCTACTCCTACTCCTACTCCTACTCCTACTCCTACTCCTACTCCTACTCCTACTCCTACTCCTACTCCTACTCCTACTCCTACTCCTACTCCTACTCCTACTCCTACTCCTACTTCTACTTCTACTTCTACTTCTACTTCTACTTCTACTTCTACTTCTACTTCTACTTCTACTTCTACTTCTACTTCTACTTCTACTTCTACTTCTACTTCTACTTCTACTTCTACTTCTACTTCTACTTCTACTTCTACTTCTACTTCTACTTCTACTTCTACTTCTACTTCTACTTCTACTTCTACTTCTACTTCTACTTCTACTTCTACTTTACTTTACTTTACTTTACTTTACTTTACTTTACTTCACTTTATTTTATTTTATACAATGCACGGCCTTTAAGCCACACCTCCGTGCCCGTCGGAGTGGGGAGAGCGTGAGGTTTTTTCGTTACGGAATTTCTGGATTCGGTCCCCGCGCTCAAGGCCCGCGATAGAAGCTATGCAATAGCTTAAAAATGGACGGGCTCGTAAGATCGGCTCCGCCGTCCGCCAGCTGCAGTTCTCGCAGGTAGCTGACTCCTGCGCTTTGACCGTATAACCGTCGACACTCACTACTCCGTTGATGAAATTCTTTATTAGCTGACGAGAATAGCACTTTAAACTATAATCCTGGGCTTATCTTATAGATCCCACTTCTGAGATAATGAATTAAATCAAAATCTCAGAAAAGAACCAACGCTTAAAAGCGATTTTATTCTTCAACTATATTCCTTTTATAGTTCGTTCACTAATCCACACAACGGTCTCTTCTTGACACACGCTTTAACTTGCCAGTCATAAAAATTACTTTGTGAGGCCACTATAACAAAATAATCTATACTTGTTACTAACTTAATACTAGTTACATAATAACAGGTAGTGATAATACGAAATAGCAGTGACGCTTACACTAATTGTTTTTTTTTAAGACTGTAAGCATAATACAAATATTTTTGGTAATATTTTCTTATCACACGTTATACTCGTTATCCTGTCAATATCTACAATTTTATTAAATGACTAAACATCAAAAATGTCTAATTTGTATTTATAACATTACTACACATAAAGACTTGTGCTTCTTTATTTTTTATTGATTGATTGATTTATTTATTAGGCATGCATTTATTTATGCGTATGTTATGTTTTGCTGTAATCGTTTCGGAATACTACGTATTTCTCTTTTTAACCAGTTTTTTATATTTTCCCGTGGGAATGAGATATTTTCCTGAAATAAGAAATACCCTAGATGTTGACCCAGGTCCATACCAAATTTACAAAATCGGTCCAGTAGTTTTTATGTGATGCGTGCACAGACAGATAGACAGTAACACAGACAGATACACAGAAAGACAGACAGACATTTTTTTTTATTTGATAACTATCTACTTTATCACTACAATTTTATGTAAATATACAGACACGGTTCCGTTCATAGATTTAGAATTTTAGCGATGCTCCCATTAGAGTTTTATTAAGATATAAATATCGAAAAGATTTGTGCAGTTGATTTTGTAATTTAGAAACTTGTTTAGAAACATAAGGTCTGAAATCAAAAGTCGTTTCCGAAAGGTATCGTTATAAAATTGTTAATTCTGATTGTAGGGCTGTTTGTGAAAAGTACCTCGCGAACGGCGTAGGTACAAATGCCAGGTGTCGAGTGAAGTAATTAAGAAAAAAGAAAAGAAGGAAATAGTAGATTAGGGAGCAAAAATATATTTTTACGGCGAGGGCGTTTTTTTAAATCACGAACATAGTGAATGATCCTAGGATAGAATCCCGAACGTAGTGAGGGATTCTAATGTAGAATCATGAACGAATTGAGGGGTTCAAAGTACGTAGCCCGAGGTAAAATAAAATAATTTTGCGACCGAATGATACACTGCTTTTCATACCTCTCTATGAGAAAAAATATTGATGGCATTGTTTGCTTCTATTGTATAACATAACAGTCCAGTTTCATAATTATTGTCTTCGGTACATGATCCACATGTCATTTAAGTACAAGTTTATTCAAAATTCATTGCTTTTTAAAGGTTGTAAGTTTTATAAATGAACAATAATATTACGACTCGCATTTTGAACAACAAAATGGTGCTGTTTGGCAATGCGTTTTGGCAATTATAAATAAAAAATAATAAAACAAAATATATATAGATCTCCAGCCTTTTATCCCTTAAAGGGTAGGCAGAGGTATTTAATTTCTGGAAATAGGTACCCACTTTTCACCAGTAATATTTTTGGACCCTTAAAGGTGATAGGTGATGTGATGAGCCCATCGCCGCACACACATGCCTTAAAATTAATTCTGGGACCTGCGGGTTTCTTCATTATGTTTTCCTTCACCGTCGATCTAGTGATTAGTAGGTAGATTATTAACCAATGGTTGAAAGTGACCCATTTCACCCGAGTTTAAACAATCTTTTTATAATTAAATGTAGAATTATATGTATTATAGCGGGTGCCCAGCAGCGTTGCCCGCGCATCTAGTTTTTTCCCGTTCCCGTGGGAATTTGCTACACTTCATAGCGGTTGCCTACGACATATTTATTTATTTATTTAACTACATGTACAAGAAAATGTACACATGGCGAACTTAATGCCTAAAGGCATTATATACCAGTCAAACATCAGGCTAAGCAGAAATAATTTGGCAGAATTGGCGGCAAATAGTAAAAATAATCAATGAAACATAACATTACGGTAAATCATAATACTTATATATGTATTATGTTGATAAAATAAACAATTATTTATAATTATTATTGTAATAATTAGTTATATACTAGAAAATACAAAAATACAAAACTTTCCTCAATTATAAATAAAATACGTCATCGAACGCGTCCCCTCGAGGTGGCATTGTGCCTAGCAGGCAGGCAGCATTCCCGCGCTGAATGGCTAAACTCAGCCTATGCGATAGGAAGTCGCCCGCTCTGCGGTCGCCAGATACCTCGACCAGACGCGTCGATAAGTCACTAATAAGCCGCTTCGCTTCAGGACTCCAAGCTTCCATCGTTTCGAACCCAACCGGCACCAACAAGTATCCGCCCTGGAGGTCCCGATACTTCCAAGCCTTTTTCATATCGGCACCCGCAGCAGCTAAACCCGCACAACCAGCAGTCGCTCGCAGACGGCTCGGAGCCAAAGTATCCACGCAGGTTACATCCCACGCAAGAAATTTACCACTTAACATTTACCAATTTAATTTATTTAAATTTAAATTAAACTAATACATATTATATATCGTAATAAAAATAAATACAATAAAAAACTTACATAAAATAATCTAAAGATGATGATTTTCCTTCGAACAATTTATGTCTGACCTGATAAAAACGCACAAATTTTCCTCTAAAAAGAAAACTTGCATTGGGATTTCCTAATGCAAAAGAAGAGGGTGTTCCAAAGCCTGATGGCATGCACAGTGAAGGAGTTGAACACAAAACCAGTACGGTGAGAAGGCATATGTAATAACAGATGATTGCGAAGACTTCGACTGTGGGAGTAGCCCAAGCACTGGAATCGACATTTCAAGTAGTTAGAAGAAAACGGGTCGCTGAGAAGTGAATAACGCATGCAAAGCATTCGAAGCTGTCTTAGCTTTGGGATGGATAGCCATAGTTAAGCTGAGAACAGAAGGTAGAGATGTGGTCATATTTGCGTAAACCGAAAATAAATCGGATACCTACCTTCAATTATTTTGGAGGCGATCCAGTTTATTTATTTACATAATGACACCTACATACCATATTTCAAGTTTCTATAGGTGTTATCGTTTCGGAGTAGCAGAAACGTATTTTTCCTTTTAAACAGTTTTTTTTATTTTTCCGTGGGTGTTGATGATGGACGATCGCCGTAAAATAAATGTCAATATAATTTGTAATTGAGAGCGAAACCGTTTGGCTGTAGTGGTGAGTGAGGTGCAGGGCGTACCTATTTGGCTTTTGTAAATGTGTGTGTAGATATCGCGGCGGTGCATGCGCGCCCTAGCCAGTGGTCGATGAGACATATTCAGCGCACGTCACCGCTGCTGCCATCGGTATTTTCGGTTTCAAAAACACGTATTCTCGATACTTCCTTTCAACCAGCACCTACATCTGTTACAAAGTGGTCCTCCGAGACGGATCGTTGGTACGAAGGAGAAGCAAAACCTGTATGCAGGTATGCCACTCGACCGCACGCCGCGCACTGTTAAAACACGTGGCGAACGAAGGCGGGAACAATTGGCTGAACTGGAGAATATGCAAAGTCAATCCGAAAGTAAATGTGAGATGGAATCCGAAGTTAGGCGTGATGTGAAGTCTGAAATTTTGATAAAACCGATTAGTAAAGACGCAAAAATGAGAAAAGCGGGTAGTATTGACACGGTTGCGACGACCTCCACTACTGCGCGGCGTAGACAGCTAGAATTCGAAGCTGCACAAGCCGAAGCACAGATCGAGCTGGAAGTTGCTAGGCAGAAGTATGAGGCAGAAGCAAAAACAAAAGCAGCTGAAGCAGAAGCCGCAATGAAAACAGCTGAAACTAAAGCGCGTCTGCAGAGAAAACTGCTCGAAAAACAGCTAGCTGCTAATTTTGCGAAACTAGAGGACAGCCGTAATTCTGAAAAATCTTACAAAAGCAAAGTCAACGAATGGCTCGAAAAGTCAAAACAGGAATCAAAAGTGTATAATTCCCGTGTACAACATAGTGAGCACGGTAGTGGCAGGAGGAGCCAGCACAGCTGTAGTGAACGCGACAGTGACGTTGACGGTCACCGCCCGGGCAACCAGCCTCATCGCCGCAGTGACATCCAGATGTTAGCGGAAGCCTTACGAGACGCCGTGGCTTATTCCTCACCTAAAACGAAGAATCAGGAATTGCTAACCCGTCTGGCCACTTCCAAAGACCTGCCTTCATTTTATGGTGATCCGATGGAATGGCTTCAGTTTAGAGAGGCTTATTACGAGTCCACCAGCATGTGTAATTACAGTGACACTGAAAAATGTGTGGCGTCTTCGCAAATGTCTACGCGGAGAAGCTAGAGAAGCAGTTTCCTCACTGCTCATCGGTGGGGTTAAACCTGAAGTCATATTAGAGACACTGGAATTGCGATTTGGTCGACCTGAGAACATCATGTATAAGATAATGGCACAACTGAAGAAATTGCAACCTTTACCACAAGCCTATCACAACGAAATCGTAAATTTCTCTATAAAAATTAAAAACTTTGTGGCCACTGTAAGCGCAATCAAGCAAAATGAATATTTACAGAGTCCTGAGTTGGTGGTAACAATTTTGTTCAAGCTCCCTCCTACACTAATCACCAAGTGGGCCGACTTTTCATATGAACACGAACAAGGTTATTCATCAAAACTAGAACTACTGTCGAAATTTTTATACATTGAGGCTAATAAAACAGCTGCGTCGGGTGTGAGTCATATTTTCAGTCAGTCTGATAAAAGGAAGCCAGAAGAACGCAAAAGAGATGCACACATCATTTTATTGCACACAAACCCAGCTGCGAGCGTGAATTTAGATCTATGCAAGTTTTGTAAGCGTAAAGAGAAACATTTGCTCGAGAATTGCAGTCGCTTCAAACGCGCAATGAGAAGAGATCGCTGGCGTTTTGTACGCACTAATAACTTATGCTACAAGTGTTTTGGTGCACGTCATACTGAGCCATCGGAATGCCCCGCTGACGACTGCGACGTGGATACGTGCGGACAACCGCACCATCGCCTACTGCACTACAACAAGCCCAAGGTATCCGTACTGCATGCCGGCGCCAATTCCGACGGCACCGAAGCCGATGATGACGCCGAGACCGACGATGAGGAGGAGCCTGATAAGCAGTCTGCAACGTCCGGGGACACCGTGGTTGTCAACTCGAGTACAACCGCGACACAGTGCGATAAAGTGTTATTAAAAATAGTGCCAGTAACTTTACACGGACCTAACGGTAAAATTCATACGCACGCGCTACTAGACGATGGCGCGACCGTGACCTTGGTTGCAGCTGACGTCGCCGATAGGGTTGGTCTACACGGTGAAAGTTTTAAGATGCGCGCGAGAAGTGCATGGGACTCAGGTGAACTTGTGTGTCAGACGGAGATCGTTAATTTCCATATCGATAACAGTGACGGTAAACGTTTTGACTTAAAAGCCCGTAAAATGACTCAGTTGAACTTGCCCTTATAAAAAATACGATCATTTAATTTCTAATAAAAATGCCTTTTGTAAATGTGATACACAGCCAAAGTTGTTAATAGGTCAAGATAATTATCATTTAATGGCACCTATTGTTTGTATTAGTGGTAAATCGGGTGAACCGTACATCATAAAGACAGCGCTGGGATGGTGTGTCCACGGCACTATTTGCAAGGTAAGCGAACCTACAACAGCTGGTCGTTTCTTCACGCACTCAATTCCGAAATGTAATAACTTAATTAGCTCTGAAGATAGTGCAGTCACCCAGACCGGGCTCGCAGAGACAACTTCTCATTTGTTTACGATAGAATGTTGCGAACCGGTTCCACACCTCAAGGATTCAGATAATAACGTGAGTACTTATTCTATTTATAGATGTAAATGTGATTTAGAGTTACATGATATTGTGCGTCGATCTTTTGCTATAGATTCGATTGGAGTTTGCAATAAACCGCGTCAAAATTCTGATGAGTTGCGTGCTATTCAAATTTTGAATAATACAACTCAGTTAATTAATGGGGAATGGCATGTGGGTCTACCATGGAAGTATGACGAATTTAAAATACCTGATTCTTACTGCAGCGCACATAATAGATTAAAATCAGTAGAGAAAAATGATCGCAAATCCCGAGTATGCGTCACGCTATTGCGAACGAGTGCAACATTTGTTTACAAATAATTACGCTAGGGAAATTGATGAAACCGAGTGTAGTGATCGTATCTGGTATTTACCACATTTTGGTGTAGACAATGTAAACAAGAAAAAGTTAAGGCTAGTTTTTGATGCGGCAGCTAAAAGCAATGGCTACTCCTTAAATGATTATCTCCTACAGGGCCCTGATTTGCTTCAATCTCTTTATGGAATTATGTTGCGGTTCCGTGAAAACCCCATAGGAATTATAGGAGATATTAAAGACATGTTTTTACGAATTAAAATCCGTGAAAAAGATCAACACGCTTTGAGATTTCTGTGGAGGGAAAACGGTCAGCTAAAAAAGTACGCCATGACATCCCTAATTTTTGGTGCTAACTGCTCACCGTTTATATTAACCAGACCAAAAACGCTTCCCGTTTTCAGGACACACTACCAGAGGCCGCCGAAGCCATTCAGAAGAGCCAGTACATGGATGACTACATCGACAGCCTTCAGAGTGAAGCTGAGACCGCCCAAAGAGTAAGAGATGTATCTTATATTCATCAGCAAGGAGGATTCGAAATGCGTAATTGGACTAGTAATGTTCCCACTGTACTCGATAGTATGCCAAAAGAGACCTTAAGTGAAAATGCAGTAAAGTTCAACAGTGACAACCAACCTGAACGCACATTGGGACTTCTATGGTACCCGTCAAGTGATATTTTGCATTTGATTTATCATTGAAACGCATACCTAAAGATATCTTACATCTCGAGCGAAAGCCAACTAAGCGCGAGATGTTGAGAATTGTAGTGTCTATCTATGATGTCTTTGGATTTCTTGGACCTTTCACTATAAAAGCTAAAATTCTAATGAGATCTACTTGGCAAATGAAAATAAAATGGAACCAGGAAATATTTGACGATTTATTTATATCATTTCGCGAATGGATTACACAATTACAACGAATTAATAATATTCGTATACCCAGATGGTACTTTAACAGTAAACAAACATCGAGTCCATTAAATGAATGTGATTACAGAACTACTGAGGGTGGTGAGTCATCGAACGGACCCATGAGTGTGAACAGGACATCATCATTGCAACTTCACGTGTTGTGCGATGCATCGCCGTGTGCGTATGCAGCTGTAGCCTACTGGCGGAAAGAAAGCAGCGATGGAAATATTAGCGTATCATTCATTGCAAGTAAAAGCCGTGTGGCGTCGTCCAAGCCTGCTGTTACTATGCCGCGACTGGAACTGCAAGGAGCCGTATTAGCCTGCCGATTAGCAGATACGCTGAAAAAACAACACAGAATTAAACCTGTGAGCACATTTTATTGGACGGATTCTACAACGGTACTACATTGGATAAGGAATGAACATCGAAACTATAAAGTTTTCATAGCAAACAGACTAGGAGAAATTGATGAGTTAAGTCGAATTGATGAATGGAATTATATACCTACGCATATGAACGTGGCTGATCTCGCTACAAAATCCAATGACTTTCAACTGGACGGTGATTCTCAATAGTTTACTGGCCCCTCGTTCCTGTACTCCGATCCACCCAGCTGGCCTCGTGAACCTGAAAATAAAATAAAAATTAGTGATGAAATATTGGAGAAAATAAATACATTAAATATTGAGACTGAATTAGACTTACCTATTCCAGATCCTAGACGATTTTCCCGTTGGCTGCGATTACTGCGAAGTACTGCCACTGTTTTACTGTTCATTGAGAAATGCAGAAAACGCGATATCACTGAAGTAAATCATGAATTAATGGAGAAAGCAGAGATATTATTACTTCGTCATTCACAAGCACAAACCTTTAAACGCGAAATTAATTTACTAAGGAAAAACCAACAGATTTGTCGTGACAGCCGCCTACTTACCTTGACACCTGTCTTAGATGAAAATGGACTTCTTCGTGCCGCCGGACGAATAGACGCCGCTAGAGATGTGGACATTCAGATTAAAAGACCAATAATCTTGGATGGGCGTGATTATACAGCCAGGTTGAAAGTCAATGATTATCACGTTCGCGCCGCTCACTCATGCAATGAGATGGTGGTTAACGAGCTGCGTCAAAAATACTGGCTACTGAAATTGCGGCCGACTGTACGCACTGTTGCGGCTGGTTGTTTAGTCTGTCGTATAAGGAAGGCTGCCCCTGTGCCGCAGCGCCTTGGTGATCTACCCGAGGGTCGACTGACGCATCATCAAAGACCATTTACCATTTGTGGTGTCGACCTATTCGGCCCTATTGAAGTCACAGTGGCAAGACAGAAACCGAAACGGTATGGCGTAATTTTTACTTGTCTTACTGTGCGCGCCGTCCACATTGAGATAGTCTCAACGCTTACGGCTGACTCCCTAATCATGGCCCTTCGTAGAATGGCTGCTCGACGTGGCTGGCCGCGAATGGTGTATTCAGACAACGGCACTAATATGAGGGGCGCTGAAAAAGAGCTGAAAATATCATTTGCTGAACTGAATCAACAGGCTGTGGTAGCTGAAGCAGTGAACAAAGGAGTCGAATGGCGGTTTATACCACCTGCAAGCCCAAACATGGGAGGAGCGTGGGAACGCCTAATCAGGAGCATCAAAACCGCGCTGAAAGTAGTACTTCATGAAAGAGCTCCCAGGGAGGAAGTCCTGTCAACGCTGTTTGCTGAAATTGAAAACATGATTAACAGCCGCCCTTTGACACACGTGTCAGTGGACCCTCGTAGTCAGGAGGCACTAACGCCTAATCATTTTTTAATAGGTACTTCTTCAAACCTACCAGTACCTGGTACGTTCGACAACAGTGACTTGTACCTCCGACGTCAGTGGCGCATCGCTCAACAACTAACTAACCTTTTTTGGTGCAGGTGGATGAAGGAGGTTCTGCCAACCCTAATACCTCGCAAAAAATGGACCCAAGAAGGTCTGCAATTAAAGGTAGGTGACCTTGTAGTTGTGGTGGACCCATCTTTGCCTAGGAACACCTGGCCGAGAGGAATGGTGCAAGCTGTACACCCTGGACGAGACGGACGGGTAAGGATAGTAGACGTTAAAACAAAGTCGGGCGTGATGAAACGACCAGTCACGCGTATTGCCTTGCTGCCATGAAATGTTGAGTGTCACAGCTCTGACACTGCGGGGGAGGATGTTGATGATGGACGGTCGCCGTAAAATAAATGTCAATATAATTTGTAATTGAGAGCGAAACCGTTTGGCTGTAGTGGTGAGGTGCAGGGCGTACCTATTTGGCTTTTGTAAATGTGTGTGTAGATATCGCGGCGGTGCATGCGCGCCCTAGCCAGTGGTCGATGAGACATATTCAGCGCACGTCACCGCTGCTGCCATCGGTATTTTCGGTTTCAAAAACACGTATTCTCGATACTTCCTTTCAACTAGCACCTACATCTGTTACAGTGGGAATGAGACTTTCTTACGCTGTAAAAAGTACCACACGCAATTTCATTAAAATCCGTTACGCAGTTTTTGCTTTCGTGCAATTGGTGTTTTGATATCTACCTCGATAACATCTACACTACCCGCTAAAATTTTCAAAAAATATTTCACGTACAAAACGGCCTCGTTACAGTTTTGCTTTCACTGAACCAGGATGATTTTAAAAATGGCTCCTAATTAATTATGGGACATGCGAGGCTTCGGCTTCCAAACTCAATCTCTCAGGCGATAATATATTGTTACGCACGTTGTACAGTCAAGAGCAAGTCAAGCTTGACACTACCAGTTTAAGCTGAGCTCTGATTTGTACTGCGCGCCATAGAATACAGGGCCGGGTCAAAGTCCAAAGTGTCAAGCTTAGCGTGCTCTTGACTGTACGTACCCGCTAGACTATCTTGCATACACCTACATTGTGTGAGAATAGTTCCGAATCATCTGGAGAAAATCAAACAAACAAGCAGCGCACAAACAAAATGAAGTATCAGATAACATTAGAGCTTGTGAGTAAGTGTTTTAGGTTGAAGTTTGCCTGATGAATGAACGATTATTATTGCCCCCTTGTTTACGACTCGGAGCTGTTTACATCTTCGCTTATTGTTCTCACACGGTACGCGGTTTCTGGAAGGTCTAGATAATTCCGTCGATACCTGTGCTCAGCTATATAAACCGCGGTGTTTGCCGAGCGAAGTCAGTTGTTTATTCGAAGCGACAGCGATCGGAATCTCTGAAGCGATTCGAGTGCAATTCTGCGGACTGTGTTTGAGTACTGTGACTGTAGTAGTTACTGTAAATTGTTTATTTTTGTATACTCTGTAAGTGCGCATAATAAAGTGTAACTAAACCTCACCACCGGCATTTTTATAACCCCCGCGTTCGTAACAATATTAAATTTGTGCGATGATGACTGGATAACAGAAACCGTAAGGTTAGTTTTAAACTAAACACAAATAAGCATTTTATTCCTGCTCGTTGCCTGTCGCGATGTTGCATTTGATATTATGTCACTTTTACTTACATCCGGTGCCGTGAAGTCAACCCTGTGTTTGAAGTTCGCTTTTTTATGGGTTTTGAATAAATAAAAATAAAATAAAATAAATTTATTTCAGATTAGATCCATATCAACAATTAAAATTACAAAATTAAAATACAAATTAAAATTACAGATCAAAATTACAAAATTTAAATTACAAATTAAATTTCAAGTAGAATTACAAATTAAAATGTCAAATTAAAATTACAAATAAAAATTACAATTATAAAATTATCACTTTAAATATATATATAAATTTTCAATTTAAGTACCTATCTGCTAGGGCGCCGGGCACAAGAGCATGAGCTCGAACCCAGCGCCCCAGCAGGGGGCAGTCAGGCTTGTCACTGAGGACTTTCAGGATGGTGTTTGCGCTCCCGCGCGCCCTGTGCATCAGTGAGGCGATGCGGCGACGCAGCACTGTATGAAAGCCGTCTGTGTGCGCGTGTGCAAACATCGCCGACGCACTACAGTAGCGCGGGAGCCCCACCAGCACCCTGAATGCATCATTGTACTGTACTCGGAGAGCGTTGAAAGCCCGCTGCGTATAGCTGACCCACAGATTGCACGTGTACAAGGTTTGGCAGAAGGCTTTGAAAAGAGTGATCTTTACTTCTATGCTACATCGTGCAAATCTGCGGGCCAACATGTTACAACGGACTGCCATCGCCCTCCTTTCCCTCTCGATGTCACCATCGTCTTTTAAGTCCTCAGTGACCACGTGACCAAGTGATCGAGCGTGGACTGTATTTTTGTATCTTCTGGTTGTGGTTGATGGCGGATTAAAAGATAAATTAATATTATAGAATTGGACATGCACTATATTTCATGTTACACATTTGAAGGCAGAATGTTGCCACATTCTAAATTATATACAAACATTTTAGTGTTGCCATATTTGCAACATGCTACGGCCCACAAGGAAACTAAGGTCTTTATTATGAGCCTATAAAATGATAAACAATAAAATAACACATAAACCAAACCCTGCATGAAATACATGTTTAAAAATTAATTATCAATCGGCAATAAACAAATCTTATGTATAGAACGGGTATGAGTATGCTTATTTGGAGTAATTACCTCTACAGCTCTTACTCTACCGTCTTGGCCGGGAAATAACTTTACAATTCTTGCCATTGGCCACATCATAGAAGGTATGTTATCATCTTTAAGTACAACTAAACTACCTAGTTTTACATTACATTTGTCAAACATCCATTTTGGCCTGTTTTGTAAAACATTTAGATAATATTTGTGCCAGGATTTCCAGAAAGACTGCTTTAACTTTGTACACAATTGCCAAAATTTAAGTCTATTTTGTGGTATATCACATACATCTTTCTCTGGGTACATTGTTAGTGAGCTACCTATAATAAAATGTCCGGGCGTTAAATAACAAAAATCGTCATCATGAGGATTTGACGAAAGTGGTAACAATGGCCTGGAGTTAAGTATTGCTTCAATTTCGGTAAGTACAGTATTGAGTTGTTCATAAGTTAATACAGTCTTTTGTAGCACTCGTTTTAAGTGATATTTGGTGCTCTTTACGGCCGCTTCCCAGAGACCACCAAACGTGGGTGAGTAACTAGGTATAAAATGAAAGTTTATGCCTTGCTGCGAGGCAAATTCGTAAACCTGCGCTTGGTGACTCCGTGAAGACTGCAGCGAGTAAAGCTCAACTAATCGGGTCCTCGCACATTTGAAAGTACTTGCATTATCGCAGTGAATTTCCGTGGGCAGCCCTCGTCTCGAAATGAGCCTCCTAAAGCACGCTAGAAATGTGTCGGTGGTTAAATCCGAAGCCAGCTCTAAATGCACGGCTTTCGTAGCAAAGCAAACGAACACGCAGATATAACCTTTTCCTATTACAGATCGTCTAACGCGAGAGAGCTTGATGTCAATTGGCCCAGCGAAATCCACTCCGATTTTCTCGAAAGGACGACTGGCCACTGTTACACGGCTAGCCGGCAAGGACCCCATCAGCTGTTTGGCCACTGTGGCCTTTTGCCTGAAACATACAATACACTTATGAATTACTTTTTTAACTTCTAATAAACCATTTATTATCCAAAACCTTTGGTTTAAGTTTGCAAGCAGAAGTTTTGGTCCTGCATGCAATAACCTTTCATGCTCACTTCTGATTAACAAGCTAGTAATAAGAGAGCCCCTGGGCAGTATCACTGGATGCTTTCGATTGTAAACAATTTCGGCGTTATGCAACCTACCACCCACACGCAAAAGCCCTTGTTCATCAAGAAAAGGATGCAAATTAGCTATATTGCCCTTCATATTGTTTCCCTTATTAATGTTTTCAATTTCAGAATGAAAATATTTACATTGCTCATACTTAATTAACAACATAAGCGCATTATTCAATTCAGAACTGCGTAAAAAACCTGTGTTCGACCTTTCATTCTTTTTATTTACGTTATTTAAAAATCTTAATATGTAGGCGAAAAGTCTGACAATCTTGTGAATATCTGAATAGTTATACAAGCGCGTGAAAATGTACTCTAGTGGATTTATGTTTTGACACACCAGGTTGCTGGAGAGCACAATGAAAGGCTTCATCTCTGGTACGTCATGAGGGACGTTAACTCGACAGGAAGCAAAATCATACTCACTGTTTTGGAGAAATTGTGGCCCCTGCCACCATAAGTCACAACCTCGCAACTCGTGCGGTCTGACTCCTCTACTTATGAGATCAGCAGGATTGTCCTTTGTATTAACGTATAGCCAAGTCCACTCCGAGGTACTTTGACGAATCACATTTACTCTGTTTCCTACATATGCCTGAAGTTTTGTTAGTTCAGTATTTAGCCATGCAAGAACTATTTTTGAATCGCTAAACAAATACACATTTGCTATATTGACCTTTAGCTTTATAATATCATACGTTTTGACTATCAACTTTGAAAGCAAAAGTGCAGCATTCAATTCAAGCCTGGGTACTGTCAAACCCTTCTTTTGCACGGGATTGATGCGTGATTTTGAACAAAGCAAATGTGAACTAGTTTTACCTGAAGTACTGGTGAGACGCAGATATACACAGCACCCGTAGGCTGTCGTGCTAGATGCGTCTGCGAAACCGATCAGCTGTGTTGTGTCTTTATCTGAAAAACTTATGTTCCTCTGTAATAAGATAGGTTCCATTGCAGACAAATCAGCTGTAAATTGTAGCCACTCCTGTACTATATTTGGAGGTGGACTAGCATTCCAATCAATGTTCAGTAACCATAACTTCTGCATTATGGCTTTCGCAGTCACTACAATAGGGCTTACAAAACCCATTGGGTCGTAAAATTTCCCTATGTGACTTAATATATTCCTTTTTGTAACCTTTTCGGGTTTGAATTTTTCTGGAGACGAAATAATGAAATAATCATCCTTTGTATTGACCTGCATCCCTAACGCTTTCATATTGTAGTTATCTTTTTCAAGGTCTAAATTATCAAAATACTGCTCGTTCGGCTGTATCCCAGACAATACTCGTTCATCATTGGAAGCCCATTTGTGAGTGTTGAAACTACCTAGTTTAAGTAAACCGCAGAGCTGGTCTCTGGCTTCTATGGTTGTCTTTAGCTCGTTATTACAGTAGATCACATCGTCAACATAACTATTATTTTTAATTATAGATGAAGCTAGAGGATAATTGTTTTCAAACCTCATGGCTAACTCAAGTAAGCAACGTGTTGACAAAAAGCTAGAGCTTTTTAGACCATACCTGACAGTATCTAATCTTATGCACCGAATGGCTTCCGTGGGATTGTCCCTCCACAGTATATTTTGTAGGGATGATTATGCAGGATCAACCCTAATGTTACGGAACATACGTCTGATATCGGTAGTGAATGTATATCTTCCTAAGCGAAAAAGCATAATTATATCAAATAAGTTTCTTTGAACCTGTGGTCCATTAAGTTGTAAATCGTTTAAAGATATTTTCTTGTTAGTTTTCATTGAACCATCAAAGACCGTACGTAACTTTGTGGTTTTTCTATTCTCATCAATAACTGCATGATGCGGGAGAAAATAAACCGCTTGTTTATTTAATTCATATGACTCAATGTCATCATAGTGACCGTGATTGAGTGACAGATATTCATGTACGAAGTATTGATACCTTATGAATAATTCTGGATTTGCATGGAGTTTCTTCTCCAAATTCAAAAATCTTTTTAGAGCGAAATGAAATGACTCTCCTATGACCTCATTTACTTTTGATAAGGGCAATTTCAATGGCAAAGCCACTTCGAATTGATTATTATTCAATTTTACAGTACTTTGAAAAATATTTTCACAGAGTTCCTGTTCCGAAGTATTTTCAGGGAATATTTCAGGGACCTTTTCATTTGTCCAAAATTGGGAAATCGTGTCGTTGAGACTTAGTTCGCATTTCAATACTACTTTATTACAGCTTTGTTGACACAAGTAATATGGCAACGTACCTCCCACCACATATCCAAAGAGAGTATTAAATAAATGCAAACTGGGCTGTTGTTGGGCTGAGCACTCGTCGACAGGCTTAGAGCCCGGTAAAGATGCACAATTTGCAGGCAGTATCAGGCTTGTTGTCTCGCTTGGGAGCAGCACCTGACAAAATACATCAGCTCCTATTAACATATGCACCTCTCCTGGTATGTTAAATTTTTCATCTGCTAATTTAATATGAGGTGGTATTATGACCTTGGAGATGTCAAATTTATTTTGTGGGAGATCACAAGTGATTTTATCCACCACATGGCATGTAATAGTAGTTTTGAATGGAGTTCTCAATGAGTATATTTCTAAAGGCGTGCAATATTTTATTTTACTTTTTGCGTTAGATATGCCAATAATGTTTATGTCGCTTTGCTTGGGAGATAAACCTAACAAATTTATAATTTTGGAAGTCACAAACGAAACCTGAGAACCACTGTCCAGTAATGCCTTAATATGATATTCAGTTCCATCACTGCCAATTAACTTTACACGTGCTGTGGGAAGTAAAACATTATTATTAGCATTACTTGTTAAAGTAACAGGTGGTTCAGTTGCAGGAGTATCGCAGTGCAAGAGAGTGTTATGTGCACCCTTGCACTCTGAGCACTTGAAGTGGAACCTGCACCGACCAGAATGTGTGCCTAAACAAACATTGCACAATTTATTGTCTTTTGTGAAAGTTAGTCTGTCCTTCGCAGCTAACATTTGAAACTTTTTGCACAAAAATAGTCTATGTTCTTTGGACTTACAGTAACTGCATGCTGGTACGGTGGCGACATGTGCTGCTATTTTGTTGGTGCTGGTTCCCGAATAAGATTGTTGATGGGTCCGACCCTGGTCGGCGTTCTCCAGTGCTAGAGCTCGCTTGTCCATAAACGCAAGAAAATCCTCAAGACGAGGCTCTGTGTCCTGGTCACGCTCAAGGTGGTACGCTCGTGCTGTATACCCATCTAGTTTCCGGGAAAGAATACACACCAGTATAGAGTCCCAATACTTCACATTTGGCTCATGATTTTTGATTGCAGCAATTTGTTGCCTGACAAATGAAACAAATTCCCTCAAATTACTAGCTGTTGACTTGTTGATACTTCTTAAATCCAAAATGTTACAAATGTGGTCGTTGACGATTTTAAATTTATTATCATATCGATCGTCTAACAATTTTAGTGCCTCACTGTAACTTTCTGCAGTGATTGGCAAATTTTTAATCAAATTGTAGGGTTCATCTTTGAGAAATGAACGCAAGAAATAAAATTTTTGAATTAAGTCAAGACTGTTATCGTTGTGGATCAATGACTCGAACAGATTAATGAACGGCATGTAATCGGTAAACTTACCGTCGAATGTTTTAATGGAAATTGGTGGTAGAGACATTCTAGTGGATGTGGTTGGTGGATTTGACGGAGTTAGCGCGGCATCCGAATGATTAATGGCTACTTTCATTTGGCTATCGATGTATGTCAATACTTTAAAGTAATCCGTTTCTACCAAATCGACATTTTCGTCGTCGTCAGGGTCTAAGTATAGAATCTCCTGGCAACGACTTTCGTAATCCCGGAAAACGGACACAATACGTTCTCTTTTGGCCACCAATTCGCACATAGGAACTTCGGTTAAATCACCCTTGGCAAAGGAAAGTAATCTTGTGATCGAACCTTTTAAGTAACCGCGACTAGCCCTTTTCTTTTTCAAATCTTCCTCCATTTTCAATCGACCACAATACAATTCGTAAACCACTTATAAATTGCACAACTGGTAGACGTAAGTTTATAAACTAAATATTCTAAAAAGATATATAGATTGTAATATTAAAAATAAATTACAAGAAAGAAAAAAAACAATGAAATTACAAAAGTAAGACAAAATGGCCGTGCCGATAGAAATCCGGTAATTTTGTCACGTCCTATTTATTGTCTTTCTTTTTTCGCACAGTCGCACTCCGCACCGATGATGTCAAAATATTTTGCCTCAGTTACTCAAATGCAATCTGGAATACGTATGAAAGAGATTGCAGACGAGTGAAGAATGACTGAAGGATGACAGAGTGATGTGTTGAATGGTAGTAGTTCTCTTCGTTCTTCTTGTATATGTTGTTGTTCGGTCACTCTTGTGGATTGCTCGCTATATTTTTGCTCCTCACTCGTAGTCACGAAGACTTTCGCGAGCGCGAAGAACGAATCAATCCGATGGCTTCCGAAGTACAAATTTAAATGGCCACGTCTTTACCGTTTATACTAACGAAACGATGCGATGAAACAAAATGGCGTGCTCTTCTTGGTGAAATTTCGTAGCGATGCAATTTTCTTGAATATCAATTATCACACCAAACCAATTTTTTATTATCCTCGAAGGACCATGATCGAGCGTGGACTGTATTTTTGTATCTTCTGGTTGTGGTTGATGGCGGATTAAAAGATAAATTAATATTATAGAATTGGACATGCACTATATTTCATGTTACACATTTGAAGGCAGAATGTTGCCACTTTCTAAATTATATACAAACATTTTAGTGTTGCCATATTTGCAACACCAAGGTACTTAAACTCTGTCACCCTGTTGAGAGGGACACCGTTAAGCATCACAGGTGGCACATTCCCCAGCCTACGACCCTTAGCTTGAAAGATCAAGAGCTCACTTTTTTTTTACATTATACAGGAAGCCATGTGTCGCCGCGTATTCCTCACAGACACCTACCAGCTCTCTGAGCCCAGCGATTGATGGGCTAAGCAACACCATATCGTCGGCATAGCTGATACTATTTATGCAGTGACCATCAATGGAGCAGCCGACCCCTGTATCGCTCAGCCCAACAATCAGCTGGTTCATGTACAGAATAGAAAGACGTGTGTTATTGTTGCAAAATAAACATAGATAGATACACGTGCATTACAATAAACACATCTCACAATACCTATGGTTTAACACTGTAGGTAATGTACATTAGGTAGGTTATGTTATCTCAGTATAAACTTACAATGTAAATAAGAAAACAATATGTAACAATATATACAAATTCGAAGGTGGGTAAGTAAAATCAAAGTGCTACAGGACCAACTACGCTGATCCAATCTATTTTATTGTATCTAAGTATATAGTCTATTTCACATATCATGAGTTCGGTGACAGTTCATATTTTTCCGTTTTACGCACACTACCTACTTTCGACTAATTCAATAATTTGGTTAAGAAATGTATATAAGAAAAATATATGTACAATGATATTATCTTAATCTAACAAATAATTAGGTATGTATTTTTTTTTAAAAGTTTAATTAATCTAAAATTAAATAAAATAGAAAATAAAATAATCTCACGCCTTTATACCCTAGAGCTAGTGATTAATAATGTACGTTTTGATTAATATTCTTTATTTCTTAAACAGTTCATCTGTGTTGGAAATATATTATTATAATAACATTCATTAATTATATTATAAAAATTATTAAATAAAATAAATTATCACTGCTCTGCCGGGTGGCAAATTATCCTATATCATGAGTACAACGTATCCGTCTCCATCTAAAATCTTCTTCTCTTTTAAGCCATTTATGAGGCTGCTACAATCTCGACATGTGTTTATCTTGCCATCGCCACTAAAAGTGCTGGTGCTTCTCCAATTAAGAAGTGACCTGATGTAAGTGGGTTCACAATGTCTACATTGGTGTTATCAAGCAAAAATAAAGGGCGGGATTTCAAACAGGCTTCTACTTGACCGAGAATCGACGTCATCTCTTTATTTAGGTATATGTAAGGTGAGTCGTTAGGACTCTCTTAAGGTGATATTTTATGGACTTGACGCCCGCTTGCCATAGTCCACCAAAGTTGGGGCTGTAAGCTGGTACATAGTGCCACTGAGTGCCGTCTGTAGCTAGAGTTTGTGCAATCTCTCCAGAGAACTGTAATTTTGCTTCATTCCAGACATCTAGTAGGTAGATCTTTATTAGCACCTACGAAGTTGCGTCCCACAGGTGACTGCATTGTCCTCTTCTGGACACAAAGCGTAAGCGTGCAACGGCTAGTAATAGTAATAACTAATGCTTCCAAAAATAATTATACATACTGATATTGCATTATTTTTAAAAAAATATAGAAACCGAATTGTTTTTTTAAGTAAGTAAGTTTTATAAGATAACATAGCTCGTATTTTAACATAATTTTTTAGTTTTACAGAGTTCAAATATAACATATTTATTGTCAATTAATATCCTAAAAATAGATACCTACCTACCGAGCATCCACCACATAGTAGGATCATTTCAATAAATAAATTGTCTTCACCCTTGTTTGATCAATAGACGCCATAATTAAAAAATATACAACGCGTAACAGAAAAAGCGCAATTCCTATATCCAATTAGTATATTAATATAAAAAAAATATGATGCAATCGAACTTTATTTGTGTCTAACCATTTTTCTTAAATATCGATTAATAATAGAACGATTTTCATAGAAAGCACTAAATTCAGCTACGATAATTCATTTTTTTAAAAAAAATTAACACATATTAAAAATAACTGAAATCGAATAAGTAGTCGATACTGAACAAACTAATTTCAGGAATTGCGCTTATTCTGTTACATGTTGTAGATTATTCCAATTCCAAAATTAAGACTAATATTACGATACGCCTTAAGTTAAAAAAAATTCATCGAGCCGTTTAGGCTACCGAGCGTGCCAAAGAAATCGACTTATTTCTCTCACAACAACACGAGAACGTGAATAATGATTTCTGTAGTAGGTACGAGTAATCATCTATTTCATACGAGTAGAATTTTATATTTAGGTATATTAATTTAATTTCAAACCGTCTCACGTTCTCATCGCTGGGAAGAATGCAGGATAGTCGTTTTGGTTTGCCCCCCCCCCCCCCCCCAGCCAAGTGGCAATGCACAATCTAATCGAATGTTCTTGGAAAATGTACTGGATTGTCTTACTGGACTGCCCCCGTGTAAATGGCCCGTTAGCGCTCGTTGGCAAGTGCTTATGTCAATCCCATACATGTCAATCTAAAAGAACATTCGATTAGATTGTACAATGCCACTTGGCTAGGGGGGCTGGTATGTTAACCAAAGCTGAAATGCTTACAGTGTTTAAACCAATGCAATTTTATTACACTGTATGTTTTAAAATTCAATGTGCACAGAAAAAACATCACGCTATATTTCACAGACGCTACACAATTACAATCACATGTACTGGGAGCGCCAGCTTTAGTGCCCATCTGTGCCCACAACGACATTTAGAAGATTCGGTCAATTGTCAACGTGCATGTACGAGTACAATACAATACAACAACTCTTTACTGTACACCAAAAACAACACAATATGGATACTAACATTAACTAAAGTACAATGGGCGGTCTTATCGCTTTTAGCGATCTCTTCCAGACAACCTTAGGATGTATGAAACAGTGCATAGTAATCGGTGGCGTAATTTATTGTAGGTACTGCAATTCAAGTAATTTTTTGTAACTTCTTTCGAGCGCTTTGCAAAATTTCGAAGTTGTCATTTTGCGTATTGGTCATTGTGCGTAGAGAGCGAGATAAGCTCTTACCCTTGCAAACAGCTGGTTTGCAAAGGGCGAGCTACTGATGACCCAGTAACTATCGTATAGTCTTCGCTACATGGTCCAAACCTTGAAATAGTATAATTTTAAGTACAAGTTGTACTTACTATTAACACCAATTATTGGCTTGTTTTTTTTAAGAGAGTAAGTTTTTTAAATGAATATTTAGAGAAATGCGAGCCGCTTGATAACCAATTAATATAATTAAATGAACGGGCAGTTAGCTCAGTGGCAGTGACCCCCTACCTTCTGAATCGGAGGTGGAGGGTTCGATTTCAGCGCGGGGCCAACATTTGTGTACATTAACATGTCTGTTGGCTTCGTGTCTGGGTGTTCAATATTTATTAAAATAACAGTGTGTGAGTTGTGTTCTACAGAAAATATATATTATGCATAATATATAATCAGGGTCGGTTTCCATTGACTTGCTTTCAACTTCTCTTCCACTTTCGGGACCTAATTGAAACTGGTTCAATAAAATTTACTACGGCGCTTCCACATGTAGGACACAAGTAGGTTCAGGATAGGAGGTATGAAGGAAGAAAAAAAAATCTTTCGTATGGAGTGCTAATGCAGGGAAGCTCGTTCTAGTGAATCCTCACCAAAAGGCGGCTGTATCACCCTCCCAGTTACTCGCTGTTTTCATGAAATGACTATTGCAACGAATCTTATATTGGGTGGCAGATCGAACTCTCGGTTTTCACATTAAAGTGCCCATTTGTGCTGTTGTGTGGTGTGGAAGCTCCCAACACCAATTTTCTATAGTCAAATGCAGGCCTTAGGTAAAAAAAACAAGTCAAGTGTAAACTACGTAAACTTGATATTATATTTCTTCTCCATTGGAAATCGCACCTGTAGCCTCATAAATTCAATCGATTTAACTTGGCCACGTAATTGTGGACACGTGTAAGTTTTTTTATAAAATTAAATGCAGTTATTGTATAGGTAAGAGTCCTATCTTATTGTCTTTGGTACATTATATAAGAACAAGTTTACTCGTATGCTAAATTTATTGCTTTTTAAAGGTTGTAAGTTTTATAAATTAACAATAATATTAAATCTCTCATTGTAAGAAACAATAAGTCCATTTTTTTTTATTCTTTTTTCCAATTGTCAATTTTATAATTATTACATTAATATCCTCTTTCGAGGTATTTTTTTTGTAAATAAACAATTTTTTAATCGCAAAGAAATCAATTTCTGGTTCTTTTACTTATACACCAATGTTTGTTATTTAAAAATATGACTTTTGTAACTTCAATACTTCAACTATTTACACTAAGCTAATAAATTACGATCTCTATCTATTAACTATACCTATTAGATCGATTAACTTTGATATGGTTTTTACTAGCAAATCAAATATTTAGAAGAGTAGAACCTTACAATATAAAAACTATAACTTGAGTATACATTATAGACGATAATTTGATTAACCAAATATATGACGACTTGTAGGTAGGTCTGTGAAAACTGAAAGACTGAACTTGGATTAACACGCATGTCTAGATTTTCATAGAAGTTTGGTGTCTCAAATGTGATCCGATTGTAGTCTGTGGCGATTCACGACTAACAACTTTGGCCAGCCCCCTTACAATTTTGCGAAATCGATTTTATTTTCAGAAATATATAACTTCGCTCTTAGGGCAATACTTTTGCTACTTTTTATCCTGTACAAAATATAATTCATATCGGATGTGATAAACCCAACGCGAACGGCTAGTAATAATATAATTAATGCTTCGAAAAATAATTGTACATACTGAAATTACATGCTCAACGTTTAAATTTTATTATGATACCTATAAAAATTGACCTCTCAAAATTGATGTGCCCCTATGGGGCGTCATAATATAGTAAACAATATGTAAACATATTATGTACTAAACCTAGATATATGTAGGTAGGTACTATGGAATGGTTTAAAATAAATAAATAAATTGTTTTTAAGGTTGTAAGTTTTATAACATTACATAGCTCACATTTATTTTATTTTATTTATTCTGTCAACAGACAGTCATGTCAGGAAAAATATCTACATACCTATTCCTAATTAATAATAGACCTGAGTGCCGAATATTTTCACAATATTGTAAGCTTTGAGTATTAAACCAACCGGAGACGCCACTGACAGGCGTTCCCCTCTGCCAAAAAAAGTGTCAGTCAACAATCATACCTGTTAGGTATATACAATTAGTTTTTTTGAGTTCACGGAGTGCTCGGATTGGTGAATGTATTTGTGTGCATCTAGTTCAAGCTAGTGTTTAATTGTTTTGTCAAAAAATGCGTTTGTTTTAACATTATTTGTGTGCGTTTCCTCGTCCCCCCCGCAGAAATTGGCAGACTTTTTTGCAAAGAAACTAGTGCGCGTGTCACGTCTCCTGTTGGTTTAATACTCAAAGATTGTAAGTGTCGAGTTTAAGGAAGATATTCCTACAGTGTGAAAACTTCATACAGGTACTTGATGTTAATCTATTGACAAATAAACAAGTGGGTTAATATAGTATAGTACCTATACACAACTTGGGAAGTAAAATAAGAAATGTCTCATATCACATGTAATCTACAAACATGTGATCTGAGGCTTTCTTATTTACTGTATGTTGGCGTAGGGTCAAGGCGGCAACAGTGGGTCACTTTTTTTTTCAGTGACCTGCACTTGATTTGTAGTAGTGTTAGGAAGATGTAAATGTTACTAGTATGTTATGTAACTAATGTATTTTCATTATTTTATTAGATTTAGTTCAACAAAGTGATATCTTAGGAGATAAAACGTATTTAACAAAAAAAGTCATTTGAGCCACTATGTACTGGTAGTCGGATACAGTGAATCGGAACTTAGTTTACAGTGAATCAGGTATGTTTACAGTGAATCATCCATGATATTAACTAAATACAATGCAGTTTTATGCTTTTTAAGTCTTTATTTACTAATTTAACTTCGTATCTTAAAATACCGTTGGCCTTCGACGCTTTTCGGACCCTCATACCATTCCCGATAATAATATGTGTTAAAGCTACTTTCATGTTGTCAGCCAAATGAATGCCACTTTTGTGTGGCTTTGCTAGACGAGCCATCCTGTAAAAGAAAATTAACAAAATTTACGACATTTTATGATATAACCTGGGATTAAATTAATGAATTAGGCGCACAATGCCACATTTGCAAAATGCCACATTCGCAAAATGTCACACGAGCAAAATGCCACACTAACAAAGTGCCATTTTATCAAAATAACAAGATTGTTCAACTCCCTTCGTTGCCGTACTCCGTAGGCCGATGATTTATGAATTAGAAAATAAAACTAAATGGAAATTAATAAATAATGTGTGTGTTAAATAGTAAAATAATTCAATTAGTTTTATTTTATAATTCATAAATCATCGGCTTACTGCAAGAAAGGGAGTTGGTCAATCTTCTTATTTTGATAATATGGCACTTTTTTAGTGTGGCATTTTGCTAATGTGACGTTATGCAAATGTGAAATTATGCGAAATTCCAAGGTTTCATTTTGCGAATGTCCAATGTGTCAAATTAATGCGTGGGATATATATATATAGTATTTATCCCACGCATTAATAGAGATAGATATAGTACACAGTGGTTCATGATCCACTGTCTACTAAAGTGATTTGAGCCACTGTGTACTAAACCGCCATTTTGGGTATACCTCATGCCACACGCCACACTGTTGTGTGCAGTGAACGCCAAACACGCAAACGGAAGTGCAGTAAACGCCAAAACAATCTTAAATACTCTTATTTTTTATCACAAATATCACTTTTAAAAAGTAACAAAAGGTTAGTGAAAAAATACAAAGTCTATCTTACCTTTAAACTCACTTTTTCGATGGTCAAAACAAAAAATTACTCGCAACACGCATTCATTCCGAGATGGAAGCCGATTGGTTGTGATATGTTCGTGTTTTGAAGCCTTCCGAAGAGTGAGAGAGAGAGATAGCTATCTCTAATACTTTCTAACAAATGGCCACTGCGCTACTGTTGTCGCTATAGCCACTGTTGCCGCCTTGACCCTAAAGGTAGACTTCCGAGCTGCGATGTATTTTGCCATTTCCGGAGTCTGCGACAGACGCGTGCGGCCGACTTCTTTCATTGTCATACATTGACTTGTCCGCAACCCACGGAAGTCTCCCTCTAGACAAAAACAAGCATCGCGCTACTTTCCTGCGCAGCTGCGTGGTCGCCACTCCGGCGCGGCTGCGCACGCTACAGGTGTAGCCACCACGTGCCCACCATGCCTGCTCGCCGCGCCTATATAAGCCTGCTCAGTCGCTTAAAAATTAGTCGGCCTCCGATAGCCGACGCAGTAGGACCAATCGCTCCTGATTGTCCGAACACTCTCTTGTTCCTTGGCGGCCAAGCCATATTGTTAGCATAGATACACCTAGCGAATTGTAAATTTCATGTCCTTTCTAAATTTCGTGTCCTTTGTAATTTTCGTGACCTTTAAGGCGGTAGTGAAATAAGTAACACATCTCTTGCGGCGGTAGGTGTGAAATAGTTTTTATATAATTAAGGATTTATTTTGAAAAATAAAAGAAGTGACTCGTGAAAAAGTCAAAATTTTTTATTAAATGTAGGGGCTTATAAGTTCTCTTATTGAAAGTCATTGCGACTCCACAAAAATGGGTATATCCAGAAATGTAATAATCCTGCCTACACCCTTGCTGATAAAAGGCGTAAGATTATTAATGTTTTCTTAATTATTAATAACATACACATACATACATAATCTCACGCCTATTTCCCATTGGGGTAGGCAAAGACTAGAATAGACCGCCACTTGCTACGAACCTGTCAAATCTTCAGGCACTTGACACTTACCTCTCCCATTCGTACTCCACAAATTCGCTCTTTCAAATCTGCCAAACAGCTATCCATGAAAAGATTGAAAAGCCATGGCGATGCTACACAACCCTGTCTAACACCCACAGATATGTCAAACCAGTCCGTGTAGGCGTCATTAATTCTGACACAGGCTCTATAAACCCTATAGAGGGATATAAAGGCGCAGAATATTTTTTGGTCTTTTGCCAAAAATTTCTCAGTGACTCACCGTTTCGAAAAGACTTGATCCATGCATCCCATGCCCTTTCTAAAGCCTGCCTGAACATCCCATATCCTCTCATCCGTTCCACTCACGGCCCTATCATTTGGACACATTGAGCGGATGAATGAAAGTCGACTAACGAGAGAAATATACAAGGGTGTTGTGAATGGGCGAGTCGGTAGAGGACGACCTAGGCGTACCTACATCGACCAGATCGGCGATGTGTTGAAGAAAAGCCAGATAAAGAGTACCCGAAACCGACGAGCATGCATGAGTCGTTTGATGGATGTGGAGGAAGCACGTGTGATCTGCCAGGTTCGTAGCAAGTGGCGGTCTGTTGTCTCTGCCTACCCCAATGGGAAATAGGCGTGAGATTATGAATGTTTGTATGCAATATTTCGACATAGGTATTTACACTTGCAAACAACTGCTTTGCAAAGATCGAACTCTGATGAAACAGTAACTATCCTATAATCTTAGGTACCTACATGATCTAAACTTTGAAATAGTATTATTTCTGTACAACTTCTAACAGCATTTAATCATTGGCTTGTTCTTTAGAGGGTAAGTTTTTTCAAATGAATATTGAGAAACGCTAGTCGCTTGCTAAGTAAATAATAAGTACCTACATAAATGGAATTTTATGAAAAACCCCAGATTCAATAAGTAATAAAAATAAATACTATAGTAAGGCCATTTAATAATTGTTCGCGTGAACACAGTTGGATGGCCCAACTCGTTTTTGAATGAAACTGAAACGAGCATTAGTTTGGTTCTCTTGAATGAACGATCTTAGAATCTTAGGATCTTGCGTAAATTGTTAATCAGTGTCAGTTCCCATTGACTTGCTTTCAATTGAGAATTGTATCTGGAGCCTCATAACCACAACCGCTTTAACTGATCTGTCAAATGGCCCTGTAATTGTAGACACGTGTAACTTTTTTATAACATTAAATACAGTTATTGTATACCAGTTCTACATATTATATACACAGAAATCTCTAGGTGAGCGTCATATGGGGAAATGTGTATGAATGCGGGCGTTTTAAACTACATCGTTCCTATTAGTGACATCATGATATTGAATTGATGTAATATGCTTATGATTAAATTGTTGTTTTTAATGTATTCATCCATAATATCTCACAAACTTACATTCAGACGTGTACTGCAATTGTAACTAAATAGTTGTGAAATTATTATCAAAATTAATCATATTATTATAATCAAACACATCCCGCTGAATGAAACACAGTTACTATCTTTGATAACACGATTTAATTCGAAGTCATCACTATAGTAATTGTTTCATATTTTTGACGTTTTGACTCGCTGAAATAGACGCGTTTAAATAAAAAAAAATAAAGTTGCTCCATTTTATTCTAACGGAATCCAAAATAATAATTAAAAGTTATTACATTTTAAAAACTATTACAAATAGAAAATTTCGTCCAAAGCTCTGCATCGGGGCAATGTTCCCAGAACACTGGCAGCATTCCCCCTCTGAACAGCAATACTAATTCTTTGGGAGAAGTAGCTGCCAGCCCTCGGGTCGCCACTTGCCTCGATCAGACGCGCGGATATGTCATTTAAAAACATCTTAGCCTCAGGGCCCCAAGGGCCCATCGTCTCTATTGCAAACTGCACAAAAAAGAAATTCCCAACCAGACCCAAATATTTTCTCCATTTTACGGTAGAACATACATACATACATACATAAGGCTCACGCCATTGTCCCACAGGGGTAGGCAGAGACGACGGATCGACACTTTGCTCGATCTCTGCATACTTCTTTCGCTTCCTTCACATCCATAAGCCTTTTCATGCAAGCTCTTTTATTCTTCGCACTCCGGACCCCAGCTTTCTGAAGGACGTCACTTATTTGATCCGTGAACGTCCTTCTGGGGCGTCCTCTTTCCTTGCATCCTTCAACATTCGCACCATAAATCTCTTTCGTTACGGTAGAACTTAATGCTAAATTCTTTGTTTTTAAAGATTGTAAGTTTTATAAGTAAACAATTTAAAAAACATTAATATTATAACTCGCATTGTAAAAAAATAGGTGTTATTTTATCAGTTCTTTTTTTCCAATCATAAGTTTCATTTCATTTCATTTCATTTTATTTGAGACAACAAACAATTATACTTATGTTTAATACTTTGATCATAAGTAACAAAGTATTACTTATTGTATAATCAGCATTCAGCACCGTTATCTACATCTTATGTGTATCATCAAAGATGCGAAACACCTAGATACGAAGCCAACAGACATATTCATGCACACAAATGTTGGACTCGAACGGGGATCAAACCCGCGACCTCCGACTCAGAAGGCAGGGTCACTACCAACTGAGCCAACAGGCCCGTCAAATATCTGAGCTAAGTGATTTATTTCCAAAATAATTCGTTGCTATGTGCTTGTTTAAATTATCTATTCCATAAAATTCTAAATCTTCTGGAAGTAAACTTGAATCTAAAATATAACTCATTTATCGTCACTATTTAGAGCTTGACCTTCCTTTATTGGGAGTATTCCAGGGTTGTGCTCAATCAATAAAGTTCTCATCAAAGGCGCTGTAGCTAAAGTCAGTGTAGATTGCGTCAATTTGTGACCCAGCGTCAACTTCTTGAGATATGTCAGAAATAGAAGAGATCAAATTTGTCAAAACTGAGCGACCACATCTAAAATCATAATAATCTAAAATCAGAATTACTGCTGTCTATAAAGTTGGTGATTGAGAGAATATAAGGTCGATTCGAATAATTTTGAAAAGCATGAAAGTATTGATATTGGGCGGTAATTCCTAACATCAGCGCCACTTGATCACCTTTTTTTTAAAATAGGTACAATACGAGTTTTTTTTAAACTGATTTGAAAAACTACCCTCAGCAATGGAACGATTAAAGATTATTGACAATGGTAACGCAATGGCTGAACCACAGCGTTTGACAAATTTAGGAGAAATTCAATCCGGACCTGTATGTAACATGGCATGGCGCATCACTATTGTCAAGTCGTATGTGAGCGTCAGAATGGCTGGTTGTCTGTGGCGTTGGTCAATAGAGTTGATTCGACAATTGTTACATATTTGCTTATATTTGCAACATACTATAATTATATAATAATTTAATTTTATATAATAGGTAATTTTTTTTTGACTTCAGGTTGATGTCAGACATTCTGACGTCAACCTGAGGTCAAAAAAAACTACTACATATTTACTTCATGTACCTATATATATATTAGTTGTAGCTTCATTTAATAATAATATTAAATGAAGCTACAACTAAAATATTATATTAGTTGTATATATTTTAGTTGTAGCTTCATACTTGAATTAAATAAAAAGATGTAGCATTTATTAAAATTTACAAAGTGTCTTAGAAAGTAAGTAAAGAAAAAATAAACACGCTGGAACTGATTGCCTTTACAAATTTGGCTGACACTTTTTCATTAAATAAAAATATATATTTATAAATAATATTTAAAAACTAAAGGTACCGATTGTTTTTCTAAGATTGTAAGTTTTTAAAATTACATATCTCGCTCTTTTATTAAATATTTTTTTCCCCGAGGGTGTAAGGCAGAGGTATTTCATTTCTAGAAATACCCACTTTTCACGAGTATATTCGACCACTAAAAGTGATAGGTGGTAAGCTATAGCCGGACCGGGTCTGTTCACACATGCCTGAGAATTAATTCTGGGACCTGCGGGTTTCCTCACGATGTTTTCTTTCACCGTCGAGCTAGTGATAGGTAAATATGTAGTTTTTGAAAAACTCATTTTTACATGCCAGGATTCGAACTCGAGCCTCACTGATTATCATTATGAGAGAAGCGGGCTCTTTAAACCGGAAGCCTATCATTGCTCTTATCACGCACTTGACACGTACGTACAATATAATATAGTGATATGTTGTTAACTTAAACATTTGCATTGAATTAAGAAGCCACTCTGGAAGATAGTAAATATTGGATAATTTTAAACGGGTCTTGCCCGTGGTCCACCAATTCAGTCCATTTGGGTGGACCATGGGCAATTATTTTTACACATGGACCACCTGGTACTACAAGAAAATCATTATGATTGAAATGTATTGCCTGTGGTCCACCTTTTTAATTGGATTGCTGGAACCATGGCCACGATGTCTTGTCTATTATAAACATTGTAGAGTACTCTCCCATAACGTTTAATTTGGAAAATCAAGGAAACCAAATCACTGTTTACATGTAGTAGCTTAAATGGTTCAGAATATTTACTAATTTTGAAATCGTGAGGAAACCCGCAGGTCCCAGAATGTGTTATTGACTTTCATTAATGACCCCGTCTTGTTCCAGGCCCACCAATTGGGGGTCTTCCTCGTGGATTTTCTTATGACCAAACTCGTGTGCACATAGGCAAAGCCAGTACAATTACAAACGAAATAACTAGAATTGTTAAGGTCACTTTGTTAACATACCATAACGATAATATTTCCAGTGCATTTGTTTTTTTTTGTACTCTGAACATCTCCACTTAACAGCTGTATTTTTAAAAGTTTTCACCTTGGAATATAAAATAACATCATGTATCAATACAAGCCTCCTTTCCTGTTAAGACATATATTGTAAAACACTTTCTTTGCCTTGGTTTAATGAGGCTTTTTTCTCTGCCATTTTATTTTCCTTCGGCAACGAAAATTTATAATGACATGACACAATCAATTCCTCTCAAATTATCAATTATTTATCATAGATTCGAATATTATTAAAAATAATAATAAAAAAGATTCTTTTATCCCCGAGGAGGTAGGCAAAGGTATTCCATTACTAGATATATCCACATTTCACGAGATATATTGGACTCCTAAACGTGATAGGTAGTGACACAGTTTAACAATTATTGTTAAACTGTGGTAGTGAGCCCATCGCCGCGCCGGACCGGGTCTATTTACACATGTCTCAGAATTAATTCTGAGACCTGCAGGTTTCCTCACGATGTTTTCCTTCACTGTCGAGCTAGTGATAAATATGTACGTAAGTTTTTGAAAAACTCATTGGTACATGCCAGGATTCGAACCCGAGCCTCAATGATTTTCGACCGGCTCTTTAACCGTACTGCTATCACTGCGTAAGAATAACTGCTTTACTGTTATATACAGCCCTTTTTGGGCTGTTTATAATATATAACGCTTGCAGGTGGACCATGGGTAAAAAATATTTCGTATGGTTCACCTTAGTCCAACTGGGTGGTCAGTGGGTAAAAATAATTGACCATGGTCCACCCAGGTGGACTCAATAGGTGGACCACGTGCAAGACCCGGTTAAAAATAGACGCTTTTTTAGTGTGTATTGACGCTTGCAAACAACTGGTTTGCACAGAGCGAGCTACTGATGAAACAGTTACTATCCTATCTTCTCTTCATGTTCCAAACCTTGCAATAGTATAATTTTTGTACAACTTATAATAGCAATCAATCATTGGCTTGTTTTAGAGGGTAAGTTTTTTCAAATTAATATTGAGAAACGCAAGTCCCTGGCTAACTAAACAATACGTTTGTAAATGGAATTTCATAAAAAACCTATGATTCACTGAATTATAGAAATAAATAATAAAAAAAGCATAACTTTTTACATAATAGTCCGATTTTGATAAAATAATTCCTTTTTTATTGGAAAGGGTAACACCCCAAAGTTATAAAATTTGGTAAAAAATTCGCACCTTAAAGGTAGGAAAATAGGGGTGATTTATTATTCACTTACAGATTTTAATGCTGAGTTGTGTATCACTAAAAACTATAAATAAAAACTTTTTAACAAAATATTAAACCAAAAATTGAAAAACAAAAAATAATAATTAACCTTAATAGTTCTTAAACTAATGTAAGTATATCTAAGTAATTTCGAGTCGGCGCCAAAATTTAAGGTAATTTATTGAACTTGGTTCATTGATTGTTTGGCGCCTCAAAATTACTTAGGTATACTTACTTACATTAGTTTAAGAACTTAGAGGAAAGGTTTATAATTTTTTGCTTTTTAGTTTTTTCGGCGGTTCAAAAAATAAAATAAGTAATCTCACGCCTTTATCCCCGAGGGGGTAGGCAGAGGTATTCCATTACTGGATATCCCCGCTCACGCACTCTATAACACTATTGACTGGACTAATATGAGATATCTTTTCAAATTTACGAAGACAGCAATAAAAGGAAAATTTAAATACATTTGGGCGCAAAACTCAAAAATTCTGTTGCGTAGAAGCGATAAAGAGAAAATATATTCTATTAATAACGAAAGTACGATCGATCAGCTGTTGAATGAGGATGACGCGGACGGGACGAACAGAGCCGAGAACAATAACGGCTGAGCGGCATTTGCTCAGTGATTGTACACACTACGGGTAGTATCTTTTTATTTAAAATTCAACCTACTCAACCAAAAACTTTCAAATATAACTAATGGCATAGAATACAATAAATATATAGGCATGGATGAATGGAGTAGATACATAAATCAAAATACACAGATAAAATTTGTACATATCAATATTAGATCGCTAAGAAAGAACTTTGGTCAACTACAGATGTTAATCAGCAATTGTAAGGCTGGAATAGAGGTTATTATGCTCACAGAAATAAATATCAAAAAGAAAAAAGTGTGGTTAAACAATATGGACGGCTACGATATACATATAAATACAAGAGAAAACCGGAGTCAATCAATGCTATTGCGTAGGGACGCGGTGTTTCGAAGATGGAAGACATCGCCAGATAATGCTACATGTGGATTAGAGAACACGCGTTTTAGGAATAAAACTATTAAATATATAAATGTTGCTAAAAATAAATTTAGGAAAAAATGTATATTAGATTGCGGACAGGACTTTAGAAAAATATGGAGTCACATTAATTGTTGGCTTGGTAGGGATAAAATCAGCCTAGATTCAGTGATAATAAAATATGAGAAGTAATTAAATGGGCAGCAATAATGAAATTTGGTTAACCACTAAAAATCAGCATTTAAATCATTTGGTCGGCATACAAAGATTTTGTTCGCAAATAAAAAAATCAGGCAGCAATCCTTGTTCGGCAAATAATTTTGATAATGGTCAAAAATTAAATCAGAAATAGGCAGCTTACAATAACATGGGTTTGCATAATAAACATTCAGTCCGCAAAATAGTTACTTGGTCCGCAAAATAACTACTTGGTCAGCAAGACTTCATGATTGAACAGCAGAAAAAAACATGTCGTAAAAAATTATACTATAGCCACTCCCACTCCCACTCTCATTCCCACCTACCCGCTCCTACCCTCTCATACTCCTCCTACAGCCTCCTACCCCCATACACGTTCCAGCACCCTCCTACACCAGGTGATAGGAGGAGGTAGGAGGATGTAGTAGGAGGTAGTAGGAGCTAGGAGGAGGTAGAAGGAGGTGGTAGGAGGTGGTAGGAGGAGGTAGGAGTAGGTAGGAGGTGGTAGGAGGTAGGAGGGGTAGAGTGGGCGTGGGAGTTGGGGGTAGGAATGGGGTGTAGGAGTTCGGTGTAGGAGGTAGTGGGAGGTAGCAGGAGGTAGGAGGAGGTAGTAAGAGGTAGTAGGATGTAGGAGGAGGTAGGAGCTACTACCTCCTACTACATCCTCCTACCTCTTACTACCTCCTCCTACCTCCTGCTACCTCCCACTACCTCCTACTACCTTCTACTACCTCCTACTACCTTCTACTACCTCCCACTACCTCCTACACCTTCCTACACCGAACTCCTACACCCCATTCCTACCCCCAACTCCCACGCCCACTCCCACTACCACTACCACAACCACCACAGCCACCACCACTGCCACTGCCACTACCACTAATACCACCACCAGCACTACCACCACCACCACCACCACTTGTAATCGTAATAATAATCATAGTCATAAAAGTTGCATAATCCAAAGTCCCTCCTAATCTATGTAAGGAATGCGCCCATTTTGCGCATGCCAAGTTTGGTGAGATTATTTTTGCTACTTTTATATGAAGCTCAAAAAATATTTTTTGGCTTCCCCTCTGATTGCTTACCAAAATTTTATTAAATAGTAGCAGCTCATTGCAGCTCAAAAATAATAACAGCCATCCAGAATGACATAAATTGCTGATAGGTTTTGTAATGTTTGCTGGCCATGAGTTGCTGACCAATTAGCTATTTCTGCTTACAGATTATATTTTTCTGCTTACAAAAATACGAGACTTTGGATTATGCAACTTTTATGATTATGATTATTATTACGATTACAAGTGGTGGTGGTGGTGGTGTTAGTGGTAGTGGTAGTGGTTGTGGTAGTGGGAGTGGGCGTGGGAGTTGGGGGTAGGAATGGGGTGTAGGAGGTAGTGGGAGGTAGTAGAAGGTAGGAGGAGGTAGGAGCTACTACCTCCTCCTAAGTAGGAGGAAGAGCAAGGAGGAAGTCCTCATACCACCTGGAGGAGGTAGAGGTAGGAGGATGTAGTAGGAGGTAGGAGGATGTTGGAGGAGGTAGAAGTAGCTAGGAGAAGGTAGGAGCTAGGAGGGGGTAGGAGGAGGTAGTAGCTCCTACATCCTACTACCAGCTACTACATCCTCCTACCACCTCCTCCTACCTCCTACCCCCTCCAACCTCCTCCTACGCCCTCGTACCTCCTCTTAACCCCTCCTAGCTCTCCCTACAACCTCCAACCTCCTCCTACCCCCTCCTAGCTCCCCCTACCTCCTTCTACCTCCTCCTACCCCCTCCTACCTCCTCTTACCTCCTCTTACCTCCTCCTACCTCCTCTTACCTCCTCCTACATTCTCCTACCTCTACCTCCTACTACCTCCTCCTACCTCCTCCTACCACCTCCTCCTACCGCCTCCTACCTCCTACTACATCCTACTACATCCTCCTACCACCTGGAGGAGTTATGAGAGGGTAGGAGCGGGTAGGTGGGAATGAGAGTGGGAGTGGGAGTGGCTATAGTATAATTTTTTACGACATGTTTTCCCTGCTGTTCAATCATGAAGTCTTGCTGACCAAGTAGTTATTTTGCGGACCAAGTAACTATTTTGCGGACTGAATATTTATTATGCAAACCCATGTTATTGTAAGCTGCCTATTTCTGATTTAATTTTTGACCATTATCAAAATTATTTGCCGAACAGGGATTGCTGCCTGATTTTTTTATTTGCGAACAAAATCTTTGTATGCCGACCAAATGATTTAAATGCTGATTTTTTGTGGCTAACCAAATTTTATTATTGCTGCCCATTTAATTACTTCTCAGATTAAATTAGAGTTATAGATTTAAAAATAATAAAAAATAAGATTAGTCCAGTCCTAGCAAAGTTTGTAAACTTGTGTGTGGTGCAAGGAAAGTACCCTATCGAACTAAAAAAGGCTATAACAAGGCCAATATACAAACATGGTAGTCATCTAGATTACAGCAACTATGGGCCTGTGGCCATTCTGTCTGTCCGCGATACACGGAGCTGTGAGAAAATCTATTCTCTCCCCAATTCCCTGGATCGATCGTCGGTCTGTCTTTGTCCGTCTGGTGATTACAAAGTCACGTACCTGCTGTGCTGCTCGACGTGATGCAGGGGGCCCCCCGTGGTTCAGGAACGGAGCCTCTCGCAGCCTTATAGTTTCACCAGTTCCGTCCAGTTTATGTCACAGTCAAGGCACTACTTAAAATATAAATAATCCCCGAAATCAAACACTAATAGGGCGTCTCAAGCCAACTACCGAAAATTCGCGTAACGACGCGTGCGCCCGTATCGACAGCCCACCGAGAACAGGAACACACCGATTTATCAAATCCGTGATCTACCTACACAACTTAAAAACCAAATTACCCGCAATACTTAAATCCAATTCCAAACATATATCGCCACCCAAGCAGCACCGTCAGCTTCCTAATCTAATCCGCAGGCAAACGAGAGAGCTTCGCAACAGCTCTTTGTAAAACCGAACCTCCCGCGACACGTACGTCAGCAAACCTAATAACCCCATCCGAACCCGGATATAGTTTTATTATACGACCACGGCGCCACCTGAGAGGGGGCAAATTGTCGTCTTTAATTAGCACTAAATCGCCCTCTGATGGAGGGGATGAATCATCCGTCCATTTAACGCGCTGTTGCAATGTATGAAGGTACTCCAGATGCCAACGATGCCAAAACCACTGAGAAATTTGTTGTAACAACTCATACCGCGAGAGTTTATGCAACTTCATATTCTGCATCGGGTATTCCGGTAGAGCAGTAAGAGGCTGCCCTATCAAAAAATTACCTGGAGTTAGGACCTCCAAGTCATTTGGATCCGCCGAGAGCTGACACAAGGGCCGAGAATTTAGAACCGATTCTATTTTACAAAATACCGTAGTTAATTCTTCAAACGTTAATTTAGTCTCACCGATGACACGTTTTAAGTGCGTTTTAGCCGATTTAACAGCCGCTTCAAAAAGGCCTCCCCAATGAGGGCACGAAGGCGGATCGAAAAGCCAAGTAATACCCTGCCGCGATAATATATTTCCAATCGAAGATTGATTATTAGCAAAAGACTTATAAACTTCTCGAAGATAACTATCAGCTCCCTTATAATTAGTACCACAATCCGATCTTATAAGTGTAGGTAGACCCCGCCGCGAAATAAACCGTGATAATGCCGCGATAAATGCTTCAGTTGAGAGTTCCGAAACCAATTCTAAATGTACGGCCTTTGTGGCCAAACAGACGAAAACACATAAGTACGCTTTAGTGATTTTTGGATTCCGAAATTTATGAGTTTTAATGTAGAAAGGACCTGCAAAATCTGTACCGACACCTTGGAAGGGCCTCGCTGCGCGAACCCTATCTTTCGGCAAATCCCCCATTTTAGGCTGTTGTGTAGCCGCCTTTAGTTTATAGCAAGCGATACACCTATGTATAACATTCCGAACGGCACGACGGGCCGATAATATCCAATAATCCCTTTGTATTATGCTAAGTAAAGCATTGGGACCCGCGTGAGAGTTAACAACATGTAAATGAGTAATTAATAACTTCACAAAGTTACCCGATTTTGGTAAAAGTATAGGATGACGAGCGCCATAATCTAAGGTCGAGTTTTTCAACCGGCCGCCTACTCTTAATAATCCTTTGGCGTCTTTAAATATACTTAAGCGACTCAAGGAACCCTTAATTTGTTTACCTTGTCGTAAAGCATCTAACTCCACACTAGGGCTTTCGAATACCGGATTTTTTGAATACCGGTATCAATACCGGAAAGTTTTTTTCCAATACCGGGATCCCGGGATCCCGGGATCCCGGGATCCCGGTATTGAAATTGTGTTCAGATTTTTTTTTCTTTTCAAGTAGAAAATGCCAAATTTTATGAAGAAAATAACTCATAGGTACTTAATCTCTCGTAGAATATAAGTATTATGGATCTCCTGTTGTCCGAATATAAACATTTTTATTTATTTATTTTATTTATTAACACGGCAGTACACGCGCGGGGTGAATATTCGCCCCAGACCTATGCTTGCATCCATATTGTCTAAATAATTTGACTACAGATTGTGTCGCCTAGAGTAATCCTAGTCAAGTAAACAAGGTTCAAGGTCAGTACGTTGCGCGCTGACACTCGACGCGGTCGCAAATGGCAAACAAAAGGCGGGAAAGTACTTGAAAACGGAATGTCCATAGAACAGGAAAAAGTGGTTGATGTGAATTTTGTCCAAGATCATATGATCGTTCTGCTTCAAAATTCTGCAATACATGGATTTGTCCGGATCATCAAGTCCTAGTTGGTACATATTGTAATCAAAATACATAAAAACAAAACAAAAAAATCGGAAAATATTTTGGAGTTTCCCCTTTCTTGAAAAAAAATCTTTTTTTTGGGTTCATTCATTAAAAATACTAAATCACTATAATATTTACCATAAATGATAAATACATATCAGTATTTAAACAATTTTTTTTTTCATATTATAGTATATTTACCTAAAATAGATCAATGAAATGGTCTAAATATTCACCCCACGCGAGTAAAACATTCGAAAATTAGGGCGCGTGTACTGTAGTGTTAAACTAACAGTTGTTTTATTGAAAATCACCATTTTTTAATAATATCACTTTAAATGTAACAAAAATCTATTTCAGGATTAGTCACAACAGGAACACATTAATCGTATTCTACGTAGAAAATATAACAAAAGAAACAAATCTCTTTTATTTGCGTTTATGATAATTTGCTAAGTATTGTGTACAATAAACATGCTGTGAATATTAAGTTACTCTTCGGTATTTGGTAATTTTGTTTAAGATTAGACATTCGGCCGAATATTATGAACAAAGTTGCCAAATAGCCAATTACGGATTAAACGGTACGATGTTTTGCTTTTAACGAATTGAAGTAAAATAAAGAAATAATGCGTGTGTGACATGATTAATTCCTAAATGAAACAAATAAACCCCTTTGCACGCTCGTGTTTGTGCAGCTAGCACAGCGCATGCATTAGAAAGAGAATGTCATCCGCAATATGTTTACCTAGATACTTGATTTCCATCAAGGCAGAATATTCGGCGCTTGGGCCAAGACCGTGACCGGTTATTCGGTATTCGGCCAAATCACACTACGTGTCATCTCTTATGTACAATGTAAGACTGAGTGAAAAATGACATAGGTATCTATTTATAATTATAACTTTAAAAAATCATCTTCAATAGTTAAAACAAGTAGTTAAGTACCTACTTCAGGTAAGTTTCATTTTCATATCCAAAATGTTGAATGAACTAAGCCTGACAAAAGCAAATAAAATAAAACGCACAAATTGTGGAATCACTAACTTAAATCTGACACTTTAAAAATATAAAAGGGAACAACAGATAGGTTATACCGTAAGAATAAACTTTTTCTTTAGGAGAATCATTACAGACAAAAGTTTATGATTATGATTGTCTAGCAACAACGAGGATGGGCGTGCAAACCTTCATATAAACTGACTTACTGGTGTAAAACCTACATTTATACAAAATAAGTACAATAAAATATGTACTACTATTATTAATATGCTCTTGTATGTGTAACTGTAAAGTTTATACTAAAAATAAAGCTAAATAATCAATACCGGGATCCCGGTATTAGACACTTCAATACCGGTATTGAAAAAAGGCGAAAAAAGTCCGGGATCCCGGTATTAGCTAATACCGGAATCCCGGTATTGGAAGCCCTACTCCACACCGAACGTATCTGATTGAATAACCGAAATCCAATAATTAATAGCATCCTGTTTTTCTTCAACATGTAAATAATTATCTGTAAGCCGAGCAGTCTTTGTTTTAGAATTCCGAATAAAACGTCGTAACCAGGCCGTAACCGATATTAATTTATTAAAACTGCTATATCTATCTAATAAAATCCGAAATCAGGCTGTGGTTTGTTTACTACAGCACAGCAACGCACCCCGGGTAAATCCGAGGGAACTAAAACCGAAAGACATGGCCAATTCGACTCTGAGTCAAGTAACCACTGTGGTCCCCACCACAGTGCATTCCGAACCAGTTGAGGGGCTGAGCAACCCCTTGACGCACAGTCTGCAGGGTTCATCGTGCCTGGTACATGCCTCCAAGTAAGGGGCGTTTCCGAGTTCTGAATTTGAGTCACCCGATTGGCTTCAAATGTCTGAAGCAAATGAACCGGAGTGCCAAGCCAAGCTAACGCGATTGTAGAATCCGACCAACAGGTAGTCTCATCAATAATAATACTACTTTTAAGTGTCTCATAGACATGATTAATAAGCCTTGTAAGAAGGACAGCACCCGAAAGTTCCAATTTAGGAATGGTAAGTTTAGACCGAATTGGCGCAACCTTACTTTTAGCCATAATTAAATGCACTGAGCAATAACCCGACTTATCTACACACCGTAAGTAAACAACCGCTGCATAACCTAACTCTGAAGCGTCACAAAATCCGTGAAGTGTGAACACAGCCGAACCCCGCGGTAAGATGCAACGAGGAATAGTTACATTTTTAACATACTGTAAATTCTGAGCAAAAGATTTCCACTCCGCTAGTAAGCCTAGATCAATAGGATCATCCCATTCTAACCCCTTTAACCATAAACGTTGAAGTAAACATTTAGCCCAAAATATGATAGGGCATATCCATCCGTTAGGATCGTACATTCGCGCAATTACCGATAATATTGTACGTTTTGTAACCGAGTCACTCAAATTAGGATCCGACCGATAGGTAAATGCATCCTTGACAGGATCATACTGAATGCCGAGTAACGCTACTAAATGAGGGTTATTCTCATTCTCAAATAAATGGGGTGCTTGCTGATGGTCGTCAGGCAAGTCACGTAATAAATTAGGACAATTAGAAAGCCATTTCCGCAACTCGTAACCACCTGCAGCCATAATATCTATAAGCTCACGTTTAAGCCCTTCAGCTTCCCTTTCTGAGCTCGCCCCGCTGAGGACGTCATCAACGTATACGTCATTCTCAATAACTGCCGCAGCACGAGGGAACCGATGACGTTCACGCTCGGCTAATTCTAACAAAGTCCGAATAGCAACATAAGGGCTTGACTTAAGACCATAAGTATTTGTATTTAACTCATAAGTTAATAACGGTTCCGAAGGAGACTCTCTCCATAATATAAGTTGATATTTTCTATCCGAAGGGTGAATAAGGGTTTGCCTAAACATCATTCTAATATCAGTTACGAAAACTATTTGATGACGTCTAAAGTTTAATAATAATTTCGTAATATCCCGCTGTAACTTCGGCCCCGAATGTAAACAGTTATTTAATGAAACCCCAGAAGATGTAGTACAACTACCATCGAAAACAACCCTAATTTTTTCTTTATTAAAAACCGCATGATGAGGAATATAGTAATGTTCCTGATTATTATAAACCTGTTTACTAAGAGACATATGGCCTAATGTTTTATATTCACGCATAAATTCAATGTACTTTTCTCGTAATACCGATGATTTCGCCATTCGCCTTTCCATTCCGATAAAGCGTCGCTCCGCGATCGCACGAGAATCGCCTAAACGTGGGCGAGAATCTAATAAGGGTAGCCGAGTCATAAAACGACCGTCCTTCAGACGAACAGTACCACTGCGATATAACGCCTCGCAATCATCTAAAGTTAAATTAGAGCTCTCATTCAAAACCGAGGGTGGCTCTTCAATCTCCCAAAAGCGTTGAACCGCATCAGCTAAAGAAATACCGACAAAATCCGAATTCATATTTTTAAACGGTACAATGGCTGGCCCCAAAACGATAAAACCAAAAATACTATCATATACGCAAAGTCCACCCGGTTGTAAAGAAATACTATCTCCCTTCACTAATGAACCAAAATGATCCGAGCCTATTAATAAATCTACCGGTCCAGAGATATTAAAGCTTGGATCAGCGAGTTTAAAACCATTTGTTAAATGAAAAACTGAGTTATCTAAATCACGAGAAGGTTGATTACCTACTATAGTCCGAAGAACTGTAGCCGATGTCGTGAATTTAATTGAACCTTCATCGATTGGTGAAAATTGTAAACAAACCGTACCCAAACTGTCTGATACAACCGAACCCCCTATTCCTCTAAGATTACATTCCAATTTTTTAATATTTAATCCTAACCTATTCGCTAATTTTGTAGTAACGATAGACCCCTGTGAACCCGTATCGAGAAGTGCTCGAACTATAATTGATTGTTTATTATTACCATAACCGGAAACCCGTACTAATGCAGTAGGAAGTAAGACCGTAACCGAATTTAAAACCGAACTTTGCGAACAGGTAGGATCCCCGGTATCCTATTGTTGATTATTTCTTCTACACATATAATAATCACGCACGGTATCGTATCGCTCGATATCTCCGTTCGCCCGTCCGTGCGCGGGAGTGGGACTCAGGCGGGCTAGCGTTGCGCGAGCGCGCCGAGTGCCGGTGCTCCGGCTGATTACAACCTCGTACAGGCGAGTCACGTGACCGAGTAGTAGGAGAACGCCTAACCGACTTAATAGAATTATTCCGATTGGAATTTCCTTCCGAAACTACTACATCTCGGTAGGACTCGCCACCCGTGAAAAGCGCCGATGTTGAAGCCGCATTACGTTGATTATCAGAACCCGATTTATTAAAACACAGCAATGGGTGATGTTTTTCACTGCCTTTGCGTTGCCGGCTCCGCGACCTGAGCTATGCACCTCGCGCACAGGAGTCTCTTCACTTTGCGCGTTCTCTAGTAACCGACATTCTAATTCTAAAAAATCCGTTAAGTCAGTAAAGGAGGGTATAGTATCCGATTCTCCTCCGTACTTCTGCTCAAAGCGAGTTTTCAATATTGTAGGTAATTTTTGTAAACAAATATGAAGCAATAAAAAAGACCAATTCGATACATCGAAACCGAGCCGTTCTAAGGAGTTAGTCGCCATAAGTAATGGGTTTAAAAACTGTGTTCTAATTCCGAATAGACGGGGAGTGATCACAGGCAATTTGAATATTTGCTCCACATGAACATCCGCCAACCGACGGGTATTTTGATACCGCTTTGTTAAAAGATCCCGAGCTAACTTATACCCCTCATCCGAAATTTTAATATGTTGAATCAACCCTCGCGCCTCAGCAGCTACACACGTCATTAAATAAGCTAGCTTCTGTGCATCGGACAGATCGCTGCGAGAATCGACTAGACTGTCGAATAGATTATTAAAACCAACCCACTGATCCATTTCACCCGAAAAACGCGGGAGCTGCAGTGTAGGTAGGCGCGATAGCAGATTATCCGATTCACCCCGATTACCCTCCGATTTTTCCCGGTTTGGCTTTCCCTCCGGGTGAGCCTCCAGCTCCGCGACCTTGATGCGGTCGTAGGCAGACAAAGCACGCGTATACTCTGCACGTGCTGCAGCCAGTATCTCTAAATCCACCGTCTTTGTGTCATCCGCAACTGTTAATATGCCTTTATAGGCTTCCTCAAGATTATTAAATACCGAATCTACTGTAAGAAAGCGTAACTCTAAACGCAAATGTTGACCAGGATGGTCAATTAAGTCGGAACCATCCACCAACCACATCAACTTGACTTGAAACTTAGAATAAAAGTCACGGATCGACATTTTATTCTAGTAACCAATACTAAATAGAACACTAAATCAAACGTAAGCCAAAATCCTTCCAAGTGTGCTGGGCCCTTAATTTATTTGTTAAAATACTCAATATACACAATGGATATCCAATATCACCAGATAGTGCATATATTAACCCGACAAACAGTAATTATAATAGTTAAAGAACTCACAACCCGCAAAGTAATCCGAAAGTACCGTTCAAACCCGAGAAATATGCGATGTTACGTAATAATAACCTACCCGTCGCACCAAGATTGTCGAGATCGCACAAATAACGATACCTAGGATAAGACGGAACCACATGAGTAAAGAAACGGAACAGAGACAAAGCTTCTAAGGAGCGTGCAAAATTCTTACCTATTTTAGTAGGGTTGGCAAAGGAGAATAATATAAACAAAACGTCTATTAGACTTTTATTTGTACATCAGATTATTTACAAATTACCAACTCTAAACATTTTTTTTGTAAGTTTTTATTTTTAATAATTTCTAAAATCTTATAATCTAATGATAAATTCTAAATGTAATGGATATAATGTTTTTTCAAATAATCATTAAGGACGCTTCCACATGGCATAATATTAAATTTACAATCTTACACTCGTTTCAGAATATCATTAGGTAAAAATATTTACAATGTTTACGTCGAGTTCTTTGTAATGAGTAAATAAAAAATCTTTGCCCATAATTATAGGTTGTTCAGGTCTATTAACAAACAATTTTATTTCGTCACATATGTGATTTTCGAGACATTTATGCAAACTGTACAGTAGGTAACCATTTTACACCTCCGAATCTAATTATTTACACTTTCTTGACTTTATATTTTACACTTTATTCTACCATAAACAATTTAAAATAACCATTTCTCACTAAGCAGGAGCGCGAAACAAATACGACAACCGCTGCGCGGCCCTCGGCTTTTCTACTGACCGAGCCGGTTTTATCCAGTTGCGGCGCGTACGTGACGCAGCGCTAGTAGAAACGCACACAAGCACTGCATGCTTGTAGTAGTGTACCTACGACAGCGCGGTTATATGAAGCTTTGTCTCTGTTCCGTCCGTGACCACGCGATGTCACGTCACGGGACGTATGGAAATGACGTCACTAAACGTATGCCGAGTAAATTTTGAGAAATAAACCGAAATAAGACCGACGGAAAGCTAATAAAACCGAAATAACGCGAATTAAACAGAAATAAAAGCACAACCTACGACGATCGCACGGAAAATAACCGATTCAATATAGCTACCTAACCACGCTCTGCTACCAAAGTATGTCCGCGATACACGGAGCTGTGAGAAAATCTATTCTCTCCCCAATTCCCTGGATCGATCGTCGGTCTGTCTTTGTCCGTCTGGTGATTACAAAGCCACGTACCTGCTGTGCTGCTCGACGTGATGCAGGGGGCCCCCCGTGGTTCAGGAACGGAGCCTCTCGCAGCCTTATAGTTTCACCAGTTCCGTCCAGTTTATGTCACAGTCAAGGCACTACTTAAAATATAAATAATCCCCGAAATCAAACACTAATAGGGCGTCTCAAGCCAACTACCGAAAATTCGCGTAACGACGCGTGCGCCCGTATCGACAGCCCACCGAGAACAGGAACACACCGATTTATCAAATCCGTGATCTACCTACACAACTTAAAAACCAAATTACCCGCAATACTTAAATCCAATTCCAAACACTGTCCGTGATAAATAAGATTGTTTAAAAAGTAATAATGCAACATATAAACTAATTTCTTGTGTAACAATATTATTTCTGACGCACAGCATGGCTTCAGGCGAGGCTACGGCCCTGACAGAATTTGCAGAGTGTGTAAATGAATATCTTAATAAAAGAAAACATGTAGGTATATTATATATAGATTTTTATAAAGCATTCTATACGCTGGATCATGACCTATTGCTACAAAGCATGAGCGAATGTGGTATTCGTGGCCCGGCGAGCGAATTCTTTAAAAAATATAGAACTTTGTATACTGTAGTAAGTGGAGTAGCTGGTGAGGAGGCTAATGTAAGATCTGAAGTCCCTATACTGGGTCTGTATATGGCCCAGTCGGGTACATAATGCATGTCAATAGTATACGTAATGTCGTACAGCATTGTAACGTATATATGTACGCGGATGACACAATGTCACGTTTAGTATATGCTAGTAAAAACTTAAAACAAATTAAACAAAACATGCAAGGTGCATGCAACTTTATTTTAAAATGGTCGCATGATAATGGAATTCTGAGACATGTGTAAACAGACCCGGTCCGGCGATGGGCTCACCACCTATCACGTATAGGGGTCCATATATCTCGTGAAATGTGAGTATATCCAGTAATGGAATACCTCTGCCTGCCTCGGGGATAAATATATATATATATATATATGTGTATATATACAATATGTATCAGAAAGGTGAAATAATATTGAAGGGTGTATATGTATATCGTGTAACGAAATACCTACAAAAATATCAGATCTAATATAGCAACTTTTTTCTTTCATATAAACTTAATAATTACTTTTTATGTGTGAATTTTCGCTAACCCTGTGATTGAAGAATAAAAGCGTAGGGGCTCCCTACGCGCTAGTGTCGTTGACCGTAGTAGTGGCAGGTAGCGCCTGCGCGCGCAGCTGATCGCTCGCGCCGAGCGCCGGTCGCCGCCCGCGCCTTAACATACCTACCTATTTTATTCTAGGGTAAATGTTATTGTAAATAATAAAAGTTATTAATAGCAGTAATTATTTATTCAAAAAAAATTTGAGGTAAAAGCATAGTTTTTATTCAATAATAAATTTAACTGATCAAAACATTGTCATTAAACAAGTAATACCTACCTACATACTAGTCATGTAGTTTCATCCAACTTTTACACTTTGGGATTTGGGTCCGACCTACTATTGGTTTACACACACATTAATACCGCACAATAACTCAAAATGTCCACCCGTGCGCGCAGTGGGTAGGTACCACCAGCCGCAGGTCCCGGTACCACGAGTAGACGTACAGGCGCGCGACCTTGGGGGTTTGAGCGCGGAACGAACCAGCCTCGCGCGGAGGCAGACACCTGACAAATTCTCCCGAAGCAGCTGAAGGATAGCATCCGCTGCTCATCCAGCGGTCTACCTTCGGCGAAGCGCACGTGACACAGCTCCCTAACTCGACTGATATTGCCATCAGGAGCACCGACACAAAGTCATTTCATAAGATTCACTTGAATAATCGTGAGACACGATAACGACTGTTGCGAGTCATATTCTTTGATTATAACACGTCTTCACTCGTTGATAGATAGGAAGCAACTAAGTTCATTGATTTGAAAATGAAAGAATTTGCCGATTTTCTAAAATTTTGTTCTAGGGTTCAGTTGAAAATTAAACATAAACCTATGAAGATAAAAGACGTAAAAATAATTTTAAGCGATACAATGATAATGAATCAATTGTGACGTTCAGTCCCCAGGACGTGGGTTAAATAATTAAAAAACTGAAGTCAACAAAATAAAATTATATATTAACAAATTCAAGGGTCGTAGGTAAAGCCGAAAAACTGGTTTTGCCGTCGTAGGACGGTACTCCCCTGACGAAGGCGGAGGTGGCTGCTGGGCTTCAAACGGCAGCGGGGAGGATCTCAGATGGAAACGAAGACAACGGTAGTGTGGGGTAGCTCACGTCGGCCTTTTAGTTCTTCCCAAATTTTAGGGTAAAAGTGACACCCTGTGAAAAACGTCACAGTAAGTAAAAATGAAGATTATCCTCCTCCGCTGATAGTGAACCCTGTAGATGTGCCTTAATGTCAGGGTGAAACCGGAAGCAGTTGGTGTGTGTTCACTATCAGAACGGAGGTACAAATAAAAAAACTATAAGCGGTTAAAATACTAGCTTTTAAAAATTAAGACTACATTCAATATTAATTTGCGAAAGCTAAGCATTATAATAATATCACAGACCGGAGGGCTTCACGCGCCGCGAAGGTAGGTACTTTTAGAAAAATAATAATTTATTACATTTAGAGACTAAGTCCGCTAGGAAATAACTATAATTTATAAAGCGCTTTATGCTAAGCATATTACTGTGCCAAGGAAGTCAATAATAATAATTTTAAGAAGGCTAGGGCTAGTAGGCCTTTTAATAGCACTAACTTAATGCTAACAACACTTGTTCAAACACTTACCCTATCGGGGTGCGAGATATCACTTGTATTGTAAATTACTATTCCAAAAACGTTGGATACTAAAGTAATACTGCCCTACACCACGCACGAACCAGAATTTTAAAATAGAAACGTATTTTAATAATTATGCCAGCACGTAAGACGACACGAAGCGAGAGCCCGTGAACGCACCGACATAGGTTCGCAGCTGGCAGTGAATGGCAAATCCGAAAGACCGTTGCGAAGGCGCATCTCGAAGCTTCTACGAGAACAAAGGATCAAACCTTGACCAATAGGAGAACGATACGCGACCACCGGTACTGTCGCGCAACACAAGTGTTAACTTAAATCGTTGCTTTTAATTTTAATAAACTTTTATATTTTGTATGTAATCATTTATTGTTTTAAATTAAGTAGTTAAGTTAGTATAAGAAGTTAATTTTAAGTAGTTTTTAATGTTTTTAATTGTAGTTTTAAGTTAAATTAAGTTAACTTACTAAAACATGTAAGTGCAACGTTACATTACCCCGCACGTCACAGAAGGATTTTATTGCTTTAAAAAAAATAAAATCCGCGCTTTAGATACGTGTTTGTATTACCTTTCAGAAATCTAATCTTTCATACATCTCGCTTTTAAATTAGCTTTAGTGACCATTTTGATGACCACTAACGCGTCCTATCATTTAATAAGGTCTACAGACAACAGAACTGTTGACCCGTACAAACATTTTCTGCACAAGATCGAAAAAAAATAAAAATTGACTTTGGAAAGGGAGTAATGCAATAGATAATAATTAATTTATATATTTATTTCAAGTCAAATCTTTAATAATTATTTAATAAATTTATTTTGAGTCAAAACTTTAATATGCCAAGTTCCAGGATTTTTTCCTGACATGTCTGAAAAAATATACGTCAAGGGAGGCTTCTTTCCTAAAAAACGACATTGTATTCTTGCTGAAATATTTAAAAGGAATAAGATGTATATCTATAAATGCACCGCAACAAGGAAGTGTTGAACAATGTTTATAAACTACTCCGTTCTGTTACAAAATCAGAAAAATTTAACGTTATGGTTGGCAAAGAAAAATAATTAATAAGCAAAATAAATAAACAATCACAAAACCAAAAAAAAAAAGCGTTAAAATATTTGTAACTAATGAGTGCACTCCTGTGAATTTAAACAAACCGAAAAATAATTTATATTATGACAAAAGACAAAACACTTTTCTACACCACTGTACGGCAACTATTAACAAAGGAACTGGAATGCAGTTCGCACGTACAGGACGCTCCAAAATTAAATGAAAGAATTATTTGCCAATAATTATAGTAATAAAATTTTTGAAAATATTATATAATAATAATAATATTAACACAGATAAACAGGGTGGACTCTTTAGTTACGAGCAACCAAAAAATAAAAAATAATAACGTTTCACAAAAATAAGAAGCACAAAACACAACTACTTCTACGAAGCAAAACCAGAATTTTAGACCACGTTAAAGGGCGCCAGTGTGACGTTCAGTCCCCAGGACGTGGGTTAAATAATTAAAAAACTGAAGTCAACAAAATAAAATTATATATTAACAAATTCAAGGGTCGTAGGTAAAGCCGAAAAACTGGTTTTGCCGTCGTAGGACGGTACTCCCCTGACGAAGGCGGAGGTGGCTGCTGGGCTTCAAACGGCAGCGGGGAGGATCTCAGATGGAAACGAAGACAACGGTAGTGTGGGGTAGCTCACGTCGGCCTTTTAGTTCTTCCCAAATTTTAGGGTAAAAGTGACACCCTGTGAAAAACGTCACAGTAAGTAAAAATGAAGATTATCCTCCTCCGCTGATAGTGAACCCTGTAGATGTGCCTTAATGTCAGGGTGAAACCGGAAGCAGTTGGTGTGTGTTCACTATCAGAACGGAGGTACAAATAAAAAAACTATAAGCGGTTAAAATACTAGCTTTTAAAAATTAAGACTACATTCAATATTAATTTGCGAAAGCTAAGCATTATAATAATATCACAGACCGGAGGGCTTCACGCGCCGCGAAGGTAGGTACTTTTAGAAAAATAATAATTTATTACATTTAGAGACTAAGTCCGCTAGGAAATAACTATAATTTATAAAGCGCTTTATGCTAAGCATATTACTGTGCCAAGGAAGTCAATAATAATAATTTTAAGAAGGCTAGGGCTAGTAGGCCTTTTAATAGCACTAACTTAATGCTAACAACACTTGTTCAAACACTTACCCTATCGGGGTGCGAGATATCACTTGTATTGTAAATTACTATTCCAAAAACGTTGGATACTAAAGTAATACTGCCCTACACCACGCACGAACCAGAATTTTAAAATAGAAACGTATTTTAATAATTATGCCAGCACGTAAGACGACACGAAGCGAGAGCCCGTGAACGCACCGACATAGGTTCGCAGCTGGCAGTGAATGGCAAATCCGAAAGACCGTTGCGAAGGCGCATCTCGAAGCTTCTACGAGAACAAAGGATCAAACCTTGACCAATAGGAGAACGATACGCGACCACCGGTACTGTCGCGCAACACAAGTGTTAACTTAAATCGTTGCTTTTAATTTTAATAAACTTTTATATTTTGTATGTAATCATTTATTGTTTTAAATTAAGTAGTTAAGTTAGTATAAGAAGTTAATTTTAAGTAGTTTTTAATGTTTTTAATTGTAGTTTTAAGTTAAATTAAGTTAACTTACTAAAACATGTAAGTGCAACGTTACACAATTAATTACATAATTTACTTTTCTCAATTGTGAAATAATAATAACGTGAAATAAGGTAAAAGACTTAGAATTAGTAATATTTTTTAAAACATACGGAACCACTCAATAAATAGAGGGTGGAGCTAGACTCTTTAATAATGCCGCCGACGCGACGGCCCTATGACCTTTGCGCAGTGTCCTTATAGGCCAAAAAGGAGCGCGCGGACGTTCCTAGTGATCAATGGATTTTTCATTGATCTAAGACCGCAATCCACGTGGACTACAAAATTCTATCAAAGACTAATAATGTCAGATATTTACGTAGGTAAATTAGTAGGTTTTCTTTAAAACTATGGGGAAAAAAAAAATAATGATGGAGTATTATCGGGCCTGTTGGCTCAGTTGGTAGTGACTTTCAGAACCGGAGCTCGCGGGTTCGATTCCCGCTGAACAACATATGTTGGCCTACAGTTGTGTGAATGAACATTTTTGTGGGCTTCGTGACTGGGTTTTCAATAATTATTTAAGTATATCTATTAGTTATTTAGTACTCATAGTGTAGGCTCTGTCTAGTTTTTCGTAGGTAAAAACACGATGTCTTATCTGTACCATGTTTAGTCACTTAATAGAGAGTTCAACAGCATTTAGCAGCTGATTTAAGGGTTGAAAATGATTTTTTTTAATGATAACTTCCACGTCGTTTTACTCCAAATTTATAGTATATATTAAACAAGAGACATTTTTCCCGAACTGTATATAAGCTACTTTATATGACCCTTAATTATTATTTCACCTTTCTGATACATATTGTATATATATATATATATATATATAGGAATTATCCTAAATGTTGATAAAACCAGATAAAACTAAAGTTATACACGTACCAAAGAGGTTGGAAGAAAATCATTAGAGAAACTTTTTCTTTAAACGTCTTTGGCACGTACGTTCACTACACAATGTCAAAAACTGACAAATATATCTCAATAATTGGACATACCTACGAATGTCTTCATGACAACAAAAGTAAATATACCTGCACCTTTCTAGAATTGGTAAAAGAATAAAATACCTTTGTGTGACAATAGACACTGACTTTAGCTGGAAGTCACATATCAATTTCCTTTGTAAAAAATTAAGAATAATAGGTACTTGTAAAATTATGCAACCTACAATATGTATTGGATAAGCCAACATTGTTTGTAATTAATACGCACTTGTGGAATCACTCATAACTTACGGTTTGAGTGTACGGGCGCACCTTCCCCACCTATGTAAATAAGGTAAAAGCAATTTAAAAATTTTAGTAAGTAAAAAAACAAAGGACAGATGTAAAGAAGACTATGAACAACTTTACAGGGTGTGCAAGGTGCTGCCAGTGCATCTTAAAGTTAAATATTTATTAACCGCTCCACAATATAATAACGATAATTTAAAAATCCTCGTTATATTCATAAGTCCTTAAGAACTGAAAATAGAGCACTATACGATGTACCAAAATACTGTAACTATTATGGTGAAAGAACATTACGCTGTATGATGCCTAAAATTTGTAACGATATACTATTCTTGAGTGATAAAGAAATGAGCAGAAATGTCCTAAAAAGCAAACATAAAAAATATCTGTTAGACCAACTCACATAACTTTAACGTAAAATTGTAGTGTACGTAGTTATTCTTTTTGTAAAGTAAGGAGCGCAATGCGCCAACAAACTGTTATTTACAGTTTGGCGCAAATATTGTTTGTAAAACCCATAAAAATATTATTATTATTAGACCAAAAATATAGTCTTATTATCATGCGGCCATCTTGTGTTAGCCATTTTTGATAATTTTTGGGTAAACTACCTATATGAAATTTCCTATGCGATGATATTAAATACACCACATCGACATCCAGGAGATCAATTTGGTTCTTCTGGGGTCTTTCCGTGATTTCAATCGATTATAACTTTAAATTATTTCGACAAAATTAGTTTTGTGGGTTAAAGTACCTAAGCTAATTCCCCGGTAGATTTACTTTTTCATTGCTAAATTCTCAATATGAATTTGTAATTTTTCACCAAAAGTCATAAATAAAATAATATATGTAAATATTTTAAAAAAAAAATAAAAATAACTCTTCTAGCAAGAAAACCTCCCAAAGTGTCTGAAAATTATCGATGAAAATTACTAAAATCTGAGTTTTTCAGAAAAAAATACAGTTTTAGGAATTTTCTAGTAAACTATATAGAATATGCCCTACGTGATGTTACTAAACAAATAGCTGTAGCATATTTGGATCTGGAAGATTAATTTAGGTATTTTGAGGTCTACCCTAAAATTTCAGTGGGCCATAACTTTCAGTGTTGCCAGGAAACATTTAAATGATCTACAAAAGATAATTGAGAGAGATAAAATGTTTCATACAATATCACTCGTTTAATCAAAATGTATAAATTCAGAGTTTTGAAATTTTGCGTTAAAAACATGGCCATACTGCGGGCGTATTGGACGTAGGACTTGGAATCTGAAAATCTATTGAATCCTTATGTCAAACATGACATCTGTAAATAGCCCACATCGAAACCTTTCGACAGATTTTCCGATTCCGAATATCGAATATCGAAACTCCGTGAATACGCCCGCTGTTCTATGATACCTCCAAAACTCCACAACTAGCTATACAAGTCAACTCGCTAAGGTGTCACCATCTAGCCGATAATTGACAGTTAAAATCTGTTAAAATTCAACCCATTCTTCGGGAGCAAATCACGGCGACCATCTTGTTTTTATAGTTTTTCGGAATTTTCTGGTAGGTAAACTATGGGATATTCCCTCCATGATGTCACACATCTCTGTAACATATTGACACCCGGAAGATCAATTCGGGTCAAGTGGGTTTTACTTAAGGCTTATATAAAATATAGTTCTCGCATATTTCACCAATCAGAAATGCAATAATATAGGAAGTAAAGAAAATATGTCGACTGTTTTTTTTTCATCATTTATCATTATTAACATAGACAAAACATTATGAGACAGAACATTTTTAGACTACTAATACTAACAACAGTCCACATCGGCATTAAATAAAGATAACATAAATAATAAAATAAATAATAATCTCACGCCTTTCATCCCCGAGGGGGTAGGCAGAGGTATTCCATTACTGGATATACCCACATTTCACGAGATACATTGGACCCCTAAACGTGATAGGTGGTGAGCCCATCGCCGGACCGGGTCTATTTACACATTTCTCAGAATTAATTCTGAGACCTGCGGGTTTCCTCACGATGTTTTCCTTCACCGTCGAGCTAGTGATAAATATGTACGTAAGTTTTTAAAAAACTCATTGGTACATGCCAGGATTCGAACCCGAGCCTCACTGATTTTCTACCGGCTCTTTAACCGTCCGGGCTATCACTGCTTAATAAAGATAACAAAATATAATTATATTACTAGATGAAAAAATAAAATAAAATAAATAATCTCACGCCTTTTATCCTCGAGAGGGTAGGCAGAGGTATTCCATTACTGGATATACCTACCCACTTTTCACAATATATATATATATATATATATATATATATATATATATATATATATATATATATATTGTATATATATTTATATATATATATACTTAAATATTATAGATATATCTCGTGATTTTTCTCTTTTTCTTTTCAGGCTCTTTTTAACAATAAGGCTATCACTGATAGCATATAAAATATAGCAATCGATGGGTGCACTTCTAAGCCATTAACAGTGTCCTGCATGCAGAAAATAAGTAGTGTGTAGTGATTTAATATTTTTACACGTGGTACAGTCAAGAGCCATTCAAGCTTTATACTACCAGTTTAAGCTTAACTCTGATTTATACTGCGCGCTATAGAATACAGGGCTGGTTCAAAGTCCAAAGCGTCAAGCTTAGCATGCTCTAGACTGTACATGCTTAAACCTTTTAAAATGTAATAAAAATAGTTCTCACTAAATATAATTATCTCTTTTTTTAAGAAGGTAAGTTTTGGTAATTTACTTTCATAGTCTAAAATAAGTACCTACCTACCTACACGAACGGAGTTATGAAATAAGAAAAGGTTATTGTAATTTTTCTATATTAACCAATTTTAATATAATAAAAATATATAATAAGTAATTGTAGCGAATAAAAAAAAGAATAAAAAAAAGAATGTTATTCGGTTAATAATGATGATGACTCTAAATTAATGCAATATAAAGTGAAGTTATAAATTTAGAATGTTGGCCTAAAGGGGTTCGCTACTAATATTTGATGATAAATAATTATGAAAGGTTGCACGGATAAGTTCAGTCGTTGAACACCAACTATTGGTTGACGGCGACGCAGCAGGCGGGAAGAAGGGTGACTGCGTATGCGCAGCACGCTGAGCGCCTTCGGGTCAGGGACCACAAAGGCCGATAAAGTCTTCCACGTGGACGGACCGGGGGCGGTCACAAGGGTTTGGCGTGGGCCGGCACAATTGCGCACTATTCTCACTCTCTTATGCTACCACTTACGCCCTGTCCTGACCGTCGCTGCTAGAGTGTGGCTCCAGTGGAATATTTTCCATAAAAAATCAAAATCAAAATTAATTAAAACCGGAGCTCGCCGTCTATCTCGCGTCCCAAGATCAAGAGAGGGTCAACAAGCGCGATCCGTTACTCCCTTCATTCCATCTCAATCGATATTCGGTCGAATGGAACGTAAAACATTGATCAATTGTTTTATTTAACTTTATAAGCTTATAAATGTTCTAACAAATGAACCAAAGTGAAGATTATTATTATTCGAATAAATACTATGGAAATATGATTATAATTTAATTAATTTTAACTCGAGAATTTTGACAAATCTAATCTTTGCAATAATATTTCTGCAGAAACGGAATGCGCTTGGTTGACGTTTAACTGATAGACGAATGACAAGAGAGAAGAGGTTATGTTTTGTTTACAAAACATTTGTATGAAAATTTGGAATTTATAGTGACTTATTTAAGATAAATATACTAGAATTAGTGACCACACATTTCAGTGTAATCCTATCTATTAAGGTTGTTCAGAGCTAGTGAAAGTTACAAAGTTACAATGGAAAAATGAAAATAGTAAAAGTGAATTTGTTTTAGCACAAATTCAACAATAAAAATGGATGTTCAGTTGCAAATAAGGTAATTTACTGCTATTTCAAGTGTTTAACCATGGTACATCAAGATCTAGGATCCTTCACATGCCTAGGAAATGTAAAATTTTTAAATTTAAGTAGCGGTGCGCTACATAATATACAATTCAAATATCTGTCTGTGATTTAAACGATGCCTAAAAATAAATTGTCCGTTTTTAGAAATTCTGGCTTCCTGTCCGAAATTTTGTCTTAAGTAGGCTCCGAGACGACTCAATGAATTTCAACATGTGAACCAAAATAAAATATTTATAAAAAAAGCTTTTAAAAAAAAGAACTAAAAATTTAAAAATAATAATTTAAACCTGATAAAAAAATATATCATTATATAATAAGGAATAGCAATATCTGAATTTTTGGATGAAGAGTCAGTCAAGAAAAGAAGAATGATGATAGATATCTTAATAAAAGCACGTAAAAATGGACAGAGAGCGAATATAATTAACAACAAACTCGTTATTGATGGGAAAGAATACAACGATCCACAAGAATTTAATACAAATACAATACAAAACCAAAACCAACAAACCTATGCAAGTGTTGCAAGCTCTTCGCAAACTGAGCCGGCCCAGAGAAAGAATTTTCGTCTCTAACTTTAATATACTATACCAAAATATAAGAAGTTTAAAAATAAAAAACATCTATTAGAATCCACAATAGAAGAAGAAAAACATCTACAAGCTATATGCCTATCGGAAACTTGGATCACAAAAACTAAAAGAGATCTCCTACATCTCGACGGACACAACATAGCATCATGCTATTGCCGAGCAAACTATAAAGGAGGAGGCGTTTGCATTATGTTAAAAGAAGACATTAAATATAAGGAACGTAAAGATATATCTGAAATGTCAATAGAACTAGTTTTTGAAACTTCAGCAATAGAGATCCCCAAAATTAACTTACTTTTAATTATCTTATACTGGCCGGATAAAAACAGAAATCCTGAACAGTTTTATGACGCACTTACAAAACTCTTACAGTTAGTAACAGTAAAAGACAACTGAAAGAATATAATTATAGGTGGGGATTTTAATGTCAACATCCTAATACAAAATAACTCTACCTCAGCTCTCATAAATTTAATGAAAACGTTTAACTTCAACCAACACATAAAAGAACCCACTAGAATAACACAAAATAGCGCCATCTGCATAGATCTTAATTATATTTAGCAATTTGCATAACTATAACAATAACATAAGCACTGCCACCAAAGAATTTGGTTTTTCAGATCACAAAGGAATACTCGTTACAATACCTCGTGTAACAATGGATATTAAATAAAGTTGGTATATAGAAAAAAGACATTTTAACGAAAATAATATTCAAAAATTTAAATTACAGATAAGTAAAATAGATTGGAGTGACGTTACTATTGAAAATAAAAAAATCAATCAAAATTTTGATACATTTTATAAAAAAATCAAACTTATACTAGATTGCACTATTCCCAAAAAAATTACTAGAATTAATAATAAGAACAAGAAAATTTGGTTAAGTACAGGTATAAAAACTTCATGCAAAAACAAACGCTTATTAAAAATACTCATATCACAGACGGATGATAATATTCTACATAATCATTACAAACACTATGAAAAAATGTTAAAAAAGGTAGTAGCTAAATCGATAAGATTACAATATAAAAACAAAGTTAAAAAATCTAATAACTTAATGAAAACAATGTGGCAAATCGTCAAAGAGCGCTCACATAAAGTAACAAAAAAAAACTAAAGATAATATAAAATTGAATATTCACAATTCTCATCAATCTACACATTTATATAACATTGTCAACAAGAGGCTGGAAATATATCCTTTATTATCCATTGATTGCAAAAAGAAACTAACTGAGTGGCTGAAGAAGCTTAATTATGTTGACACAGAAAAGTTGTTGGAATACAGTAGTTAACGATTCAAAACACACACACACACACACACACACACTCGCCCTCCCTCACATACACCTACATACCCCTCACCCACACACCCTCACACACACCCTTACATACCCCACACCCACACAACCTTACATACAATACTGTGGTTCTCTATACTGATCCCAATAAAATACTTTCGTAGGGCAGGAATGTATGTAATACACAGAATTTGCAAATGTCAGTTGCAAAATTATTTCTGTATCAGTTAGTGTTTCTTAAGTAATATAAATATATAAAACAAAATGTTAGTAGTTAACAACATTATTGGCTTATATAATAGTATTGTAGTGCTATGGAAGAGTAAGGTATCCTGACACAAGTATTATAATACTTAAAAGGATGCCTTAAAAATGTATACTTTAAGCAAATTTATAGTTTAATAAACATTTTTTCATTTTCACAATAAAATCTCAGAAAATCCTTTTGAAATTGCAAACCACTTTAATGATTATTTTATAAAGGTGGGATCGCCAGCGCAGGGCACCCGCGAACCCCCCGGCCGCCCAGTTGCCACACCGATAGACCGTTCCATATTTATACACCTTACAGACCCACGGGAGATACACTCTATTATAAACAACTTTAAAAATAAACACAGTTGTGGATTTGATGAAATACCACCAGTATTAGTTAAAACTTGTGCTTAAGAACTGGCTTCACCCTTATCCTTCTTAATAAACCAGTCTTTCACTGAAGGAGTAGTTCCAGAATTACTCAATATTACCATCATAAAGCCTATGTTTAAAAAAAATGACAAAATGGATTGTAACAACTATCGCCCTATTCCTCTCTACATTCTCTAAAATATTTGAGTTGGCCATGTGTAAACGTGTGACATCATTTAAATATTTTTAATGATAACCAAAATGGCTTCCGGAAGGGTCGTTCTACGGAACTAGCCGTTTTTAAATACATATCTGAAATCTTAAAAATAATAAATGACAAAAAACATGCAATAGGAATTCTTTTGGACATGAGCAAAGCATACGACAGAGTCTCACATAAAGTGTTATTGCAGAAACTATATGGGATAGGTATACGTGGTATAGCTCATGACTGGTTCAAATCCTATTTAACGGATCGCATACAATATGTTGATGTAGAATACTATGATTTCCATACAGGACAAATTAAGAATATAAGATCTAATGAAAACCATTTAACAAAATCAATACCTCAAGGCAGTGTACTCGGCTGCATGCTATTTTTAATTTATATAAATGGTTTGCCCCAAATAATAGACACTCCATGCACACTTTTTGCAGATGACATATCATTAGTATTTGCCGCCCAACCTAACACAAACATCTAACACAAACATATCCCAACTTCTCATTTCTAATCTAATAAAACTAACTGAATGGCTAAATGATCATAATCTAGAAATTAACTTCAATAAAACAAAACTAATGCAATTTAAACCCCATCAAAGAAGACCCCTAGATATTCGTTTCGTATTTAATAACATTTCTTCAATACTCATACTACATGCTAGGTTTGAATATTGACACAAATCTGAACTGGAAAGAACACATAAAAAAAGTTGCTAGTAAATTATCCAGTTTCATATACGCCCTAACAGAACTTAAAAAAACTACAGATGAACCTACAACAAAAAATGTAAACGTAATACTCTGGGGAAACAGCTCGGATGCCAGCAAACTATTTCTCCTGCAAAAGAAATGTATCCGAATTCTTGCCAACATAGATTCGATGACCAGTTGTAGAACCTATTTTGTCAAATATAAAATTCTCACCCTAACATCTTTATATATTTTAGAAGTATGTATCTTTATAAAAAATAATTCAGTTATGTTCCCATTACACTCTCGCCCAAAAAATTTAAGACCTTAATTAAAATTAGCCATACCCACTTCTCAGTTACAATTTGTGAATTCAGGTCCCCAAATAATGTCTGCTAAAATATATAATGCCCTCCCCCAACACATCAAAGAAATAGAAAAAGTAAATATATTTAAAAATAAATTGAATAAATATTTAATAGATAAGTGTTACTATTCCCTACAAGACTTTTTTACTGATGATAATAAATAGCTATAGGTTAATTGATCTCAATAATAGGTAATAATAAATTTTAATTATAAATTATTCTAAAAAAATATATAGTTAAAAATATATAGTGAATATAATTAATTGTTATTATTATATTAAGAAATATGTAATGTTTGCTATTGATTTTAATAAGATAGATATAGAATTTAGGTACTTAAGTTATAACATTGTAAATTTATAATTGCGGTGCCCTTACAGGGATCTTGTTGATCTTATGAATAATTATTTAAGACCTTTTTTTTGTACAACAAGAAAGCAATAAAGATTATTATTATTATTTTAAGTCAATTATCGTTTCTCCCATTGCTGGGGGGATGCCATTTTTGCGGGCCAAAACCAAACAAAAATAGATCATCAATTATGGATAAGTGTTGGGTGCCGAGAGTGAGTGGACGGGGGATGTGTGTTTGAGTTGGATGAGATATTGTAATTATCTAATGAAAGAAACTTGCGAACAATTCTGCAAGTATTTAGAACGACAGCTTTTTGGAGGAGGATGTAAGTGAGTGGATGGATTTGGAGTGTTTTGAGGCTTGTGTGTAGGGACTTGGGTACTACACCGGTAGCTGAAATTAAAATAGGAATGGTTCTTACTGTATCTACTCGCCATTGTGTTTTCAACTCTATAGCTAAATCGGTGTATTTCGCTAGTTTTTCTGTATGAGTGGCTGTGAGGTTGTGTGTATTTGGTATGGCTATATCAATCAGGTAGATAGTTTTGTTGTGCTTGTCGTGTAGAGTTATATCTGGTCTATTGCAGTGAATGGTTTTGTCAGTGATTATGGTTCTATCCCAGTACATTTTGTAGGACGGTGAATCTAGAATGATTTGTGGGGTATATTTATAGTATGGTGTTTTTTCAGCTATAAATTTGTATTTTGAAGCTAAGTATTGGTGCATGATGGCTGCAACCTGATCATGCCTATGTTTGTAGTCCGTCTGTGAGATAGATTTGCAGGCGCCGGTAATGTGCTGAATGGTCTCGGATTTGCTATGGCAGTGTCGGCATAGGTCGCTTTGTAGGGAGTTGTCACGGATAATGTGTTTAAGGTAGTTCCTAGTGTCTATGACTTTGTCCTGTATTGCCATCATGAAACCCTCTGGTTCGGGGAATAATTCACCTCGCTTGAGCCAAGCGTTTGAGGCTTCTTTGTCAACGTTGGGGTTGGTCAAATCGAGGCGGTGCCGGCCATGGAGGGATTTTTGGGTCCAAGTCTCCAGTTTTTGCTGGGTCGTAGTTATAGGCAACTGTAAGCTGTTGTCCTTTAGGTTAAGAGGGGTACATTTTATTATTATCAATCTTTTTTAAGAAAAGCGTGTTACATTGTGATTGCAAAAGAAAAATATTGAAGATGTAATTATGCGGACATTGTTGGGCTCTCTGTTGAGCGATCTGTGGAGATAGCCTGCACAGAGCTCGAGCGGCTTATTGTTATGAGCGTGTACAGACCCCCCAGTTCTTGTTATGAACACTTTGAGAAAATCATGGATGAAGCCATATGTAAAATTAGCAATAAAAATAAATACATTGTTGTTTGTGGAGATTTTAACATTAACCTTTTAGATACTTCATACAGTATTGGTAGTAGGCTTGTATCATTTTTCAAATGTCATAATCTTGTAAATCTTTTTTCAGTGCCTACCAGAATTACTGCGACCACAGCAACATGCATCGATAAAGTTTTTACAAACCTCGTGCCTGATTATACAGCCGTAATTAATAAATTATCTTCAGATCATTGTGGCCAGATGGTAACTTATCAGATGTGTACTGAAAAGGCACTAAAGAAAGATATTAAATGCAGACCAGTAACGTGTACTCGCCTTCAGCAATTTAGAAATAACATAGAAAATAAACTTTTAGATTTTTCATACTGTGATGACCCTAATGATTTGTACAAGTCAGTATTAACACTAGCTAAGAACGAATGTAATAATGTTTTTAAAACAAAAAGTGTAAAAATCAATAACAACCTAATGTTCAGTGATTGGGCGACGGTGGGAGTTCATAAAAGCAGACAAAGATTATATGAACTATACGAGGAAAGGACGTATAACACTAGTGATGCCTTTTGCAATCATGTTCGTCAATATTCAAAAGTCTTTAAACGTATTGGTACCGCGGCTAAAGCTAACCATGTAAGTAATAAAATCAAAAATAGCACAGACATTGTAAAAAATACATGGAAAATTATAAATAGCGAGACTGGAAAATTTAAATCTCAAAATTTTGACTTTCAGTTGAAAGTTAACAATATAATTTTAAGAAATGATAAAAATATATCTGAAGTGTTTGTAAATTTTTTCTCAGATATTCCAGTCTCGACGAACAAGTCACCTAACTCGTCACCCGCACTCGCTGAATCGCTACTACAAGAACATACCGCTGCATGTAATACACGCAATTTCGTATTCGATCATGTAAATCCTTGGGACATCCTAAAAGCATTCAAATCAATACAAATGAAAAATACTGCCGATCTCGACGGCTTATCTGTAAAAAAATATCATCCATAATAGACTTAATTGCCTCACCTCTAGCTTGTTTATTTAATAAATGCGTTGATGATGGCGTGTTTCCTGATCTGATGAAACATAGTAAAATTATTCAATTATTCAAAGCCGGTAGTAGATTAGACCCCTCTAACTTCAGACCAATATTAATTCTACCGACTCTTTGAGAAAATTATTCTATATCAGTTGAGTGCACATTTTTCTATCAACAGTATAATGTCTGTAAAACAATTTGGATTTACTAGGGGTCGCTCGACAACCATTGCCGGTGTTGAGCTAGTAAATCATGTTTTTGATGCCTGGGAGGAGTCGCAGGATGCTGTTGGGGTTTTCTGTGATTTATCTAAGGCATTCGATTGTGTCCATCATGAAATTCTCATCAGAAAACTACGTCATTACGGAGTACAAGGCCGCGCTCTTGATTTAATAAAGCCCTACTTGAGAAGCCGGATACAATGTGTTGATGTAAACGGTTCAAGATCGTCTGGATCGGCGGTTTGTATTGGTGTACCGCAGGGCTCCATTTTAGGCCCCTTTCTATTTCTGGTCTATATAAATGACCTACCCAACCGAGTGCAACATGATATTGTACTGTTCGCAGATGATACATCTCTACTTTTTAAAATTAAACGACCTATTAAGTCTTATGACGAAGTGAACAGTGCAATTAATGATGTTGTCATTTGGTTTAACGTTAATAATTTACTTCTCAATGAGAAAAAAACTAAATGTGTACATTTTTCTTTATCAAATGTTAAACGAACTTTAAACTCAGTTACAGTTAAAAACGAAAAATTAGAATGTGTAAACACTACAGTATTTTTAGGAATAACTCTAGACTCTAAGTTACAGTGGGGACCGCACATTGATACGTTGGCGAAAAGGCTGTTCTGCTGCATATGCCGTAAAAAAATACGTAATATGTCAAGCGTAGAAACAGCTAGACTTGTCTATTTCAGCTACTTCCACAGCTTAATGTCATATGGCATTCTACTGTGGGGGAATGCTGCTGATGTCCAGAGAATATTTATTTTGCAGAAACGAGCCATTCGTGCAATTTATAAAATGGGGTCTAGGATGTCTCTAAAGGAAAAATTCAAGGAAATTAATATACTGACACTGGCGTCACAGTATATTTACGAAAACGTATTGTATGTTAAAAAGAATATATCACTTTACAAAAAAATAGTGACAGACATTGTATAAACACTAGAAATAAGAATGAACTGGCTCCTTGTGTTAATCGATTATCTAAAGTTACCAAATCCTTTAAGGGTCAATGTATACGTTTTTACAATAAGATTCCCATTGAATTACAAAATTTGCCTGTTGACAAATTTAAAATAATAGTTTAGCAAAAACTACATAAAAAAGGCTACTATAAAATTACCGACTACTTAGTAGACCAAAATGCATGGGATTAACCGACTCGACGCTATGTAAGGCTATTAATTATAATTATTATTGTAAACGATATTTATTAGTAAGACATGAGATTAAAAAGAGCTGCCCTTGAGTTTCTTGCTGGCTCTTCTCGGGGTACTGCAATCGGAACCAGCAACTCGTCGGTGGAGATGGGCTGCTGTTTGCATTTAGCCAATCTTCATGGACGAGTTTAGAGTGCCTTGTTACTATAAAATATTGACGTTTCTAAGTGTATATCTTATACCAATAGAAAATAAACGATTTTGAATTTTATGCTAAATGTTCTTTAATGTTTCTTTACGCTTTTATTTATTAAAAAATGGTTGATTATACAATGAAATTTTTCTTATCAGTTTTAAATTATTATTTTAACATTTTTAGTTCTTTTTATTGACAAGATATAAAAAAACTTGTTTTTAAAAAGTTTTTTTTTTAACTTTTTAGCATTATTTTATATTTTAATAACTTTACACATCAATCAGTTATGGTTCCTACGGCCACATTCCAGCTGCAGCATCAGACCTTTGATACCATCGAAGAGTAAAGTTCTCGTCAAGACGAATCAAACGAGCCCATACTCGATGGGACTATGTCGTTTAATTACGAGTTCCAACTCCATCATCAGACCTTGGTTACCATCTAGCACCAAAGTACTTGTCAAGACGAATCAAATGAGCCGAGACTCGATGGGATTGCTTTGTATCATTACAGAGTTCCTATGACCACCTTCCAGCTCCATCATCAGACCCCGTTTACCATTGAAAGATAAACTACTCGTCAAGACGATTCAAACGAGCCCTAACTTGACGAGGTTGTGTGGTTTCATTGCGAAGTTCCTATGGCCACCTTCCAGCTCCATCATCAGATCAGCACCATGTTATCATAATATTGCATTGTCATGCGATTTACATATGTATGCAAAAGAACATCGGCAGCTTTGGTACCCACTGAAATAGACACCCACGGGGTATCACATCACACTATGCTTGTTTTATTGACTCATAACAAGTCGAAATTTTCCATATTTTTAATTGAATCTAGCAGTTGGAAATATTGAGTCAAGCCAAGAAATATCATAGAAACACGAATCGATCGATTGGGAAATCTATTAATACCAAAGAGATTAAAGTATAATATAAGGCATAGAGGGGACAAAGCGAGGATTATTTGAAGCCAAAAGTTATTCCAAGTGGAATAAGTCTAGTACAATTTCGACCGAATGACAGCTCGCGTTCATACTAACTGACATGACAAGGACATGACGCTTGAGCTTCAAAGTTTTGTATGAAAATATTCCCAATGCCCCATCTATGCTATTATATTTTAATGTCTTTGATTAATCCAAAAACTTTTTGTTCTTGTGGTAAAATTGAACGTCGTGTCATCACGCCATGTCGTTCACTATGGATGGCCAAGTGAAAAAATAAATTGATATTTATCGTATCGACATTTCTAAATACTATAAATAAAAATCGAGTGAAAAATATTGATATATCGTCAGTTTTTACATTATTATTTATACATATTCCCAAATTCGTAAAAAAGAACGATGAAAATAGTTTTTTTTTTATAAATGCTTGAGTCTAAACAAGTATCTAGTACCTAACATGAAATGAAACACGAAACCAGAATTGCGTTAAAAATATATTAAGATTGATACGAATTCGATACTGTAAAATAAATGTCGATATATCGCCATTAAAAATATCGACGATATATATAATATGCTAGTTATGTATTTGGAAAAATATCGATATTTGATATTTTAATATAGGTATCGATATTTTTTGCCCAAGCCATCATTGACTGCCACTATGTGGCATAGAGTAACTTATATGGCATGTGGTAGGCAGTGCTATTTTCTAACAAAGAGGTTGGAAGAAAATTATTTTCTTTCCTAGAGAAACTTTTTCTTTACTCGTCTTTGGTACCTAAAATCTCATAATAACCTACAAAATACACTAGGTATAGAATAACTTTTAAACCCCAACTTATAAAAATGTGGTATGATTACATGCCGTTATACTGCGAAAACCAATTAAATCGATTTAATGTAAAAATGAGATTATTTCACATACCTACTCAATTTTTCACATTCTTTCTTCTGGTAAAACCGGTTATCTGCTAAGTAGTATAGTTTCCGAGATAGATAATGGAAAAAACAATGAAATCGAACATTTAGATATTTTGCTTCTGGTAAACAAGAATATGCTAGTTTAATTTTGCACTTTAATAACTTTTAGGCAAGGAATTCACATTAAAACGAGATAATCTGTTTTACTGCTACGATTAGAATTCTTGATGACAGGGAATTTCCTCAGAAAGAATCAGTTATTAACATTTAAGCCATCTGAATGTGATAATTTATCCAGGTAAAAAAAATTACAAAGACTTAAACTGTTTTCTTTTACAACATAAGTCATGCAAACGAAAGTATTCTCTCGTATTTAAAAACATCGCGATACTTCGTTTTCACTGAGGGTTCATAAAGTCAAATCGTTTGAAATGCCTACAGCGAAAAACGATTATATCCGCGTAACGCATTCGTACTGCTGAGTGTCGCATGGTGTCGCTAGTGAACTGTTTTTTCGAACGGGTACAGGAGTTGCGCGGCTAATCCTTTGTGCTTGGATCCTAAAAACACAGAACCCCAGGAAGGTAAGAACTTTAATTGATAAATTCGAAGTCGTAGGTAGGTACAATACTTTTTGGAGGTTAATTTTTTTTAAATCAATTTAAAACAAAGTTTGTGATGACTGCATTGTTTAGAGTAGATAACTGAGATACAAGGTATACAATTAAACCATTTAGAAAACGTAAATTCGAATGAATGATAAAATTATGATGAATCTTTTCTTTATAAATTATACCTACATAATTGAATTCACTAACGGTTTATAGATTTGAACTCGTCTTCATGTATTACACTTTTAACATTTGAAGTAAGCTGTGAACTTTTACTGTGATATAGAAGGATAATATTATTTTTGTTATTTTGTGTTTCAGGGGATTTTTTATCCGATGATTTTGATAATCAGCTAATATCTCAAGCTTATGATATTTTTTTAGAAGAAGGTATTACCTTAGGTTGGTATTGTTTGTTTTAAAAAAGAGGTAATAATATACGCTCACGCCTCATGCTCGAGAGTATTGGTAGAGGCAGGCACCTAGTAGGTATAATAAAAGACAATTTTCTCATTTGGTCTATGGGTTTACTCACGATGATTTCCTTCACAGTCAAGGTAGTGACTATAGTTTCAATCACTACATAGTATAAAACAAAGTCGCTTTCTCTGTCCCTATATCCCTATATCCATAATGTCCCTATGTATGCTTAAATCTTTAAAACTACGCAACGGATTTTGAAGCGGTTTTTTTTTAATAGATAGAATGATTCAAGAGGAAGGTTTTAGTATAAGCATTACACCCGTGCAAAGTCGGAGCGGGTCGCTAGTACTTAATGTACTGTTTATTTTTATAGACTCCACTGCCAGCGCCAGGGACATGGACAACTTGAAAAAAAGTGATGTTGATACTTTCCCCATCTATGTATCACAAAGTCCTCCCAAACATCTGAGTAATCTGTCCCCAATAAACTTAAGAGTACAACCTGAAACAGGTATGAACTAGTTATTTAGTATAAGTAGGACCTAGTGATACAATTTTGTAATTATTATAACTAACTTTTTTTACAGTTTCGCGACTTGAATCACTGCCAACCAGCATGGAAGATTTAGTCACCCTTGAGGATTTTCTGGGACCTCTTATTAAACCGCATCCCGAATGCTTGCCTAATTTTGATGAAGGTTTTATTCTTAATAATGACACAGAGTCTTTAGTTATTGTCAACAGAATATTGACAGAGCTTACTGAAAACGCATTTTCTGAAATAGAGCTTCTTAACCACAATGTCCCATCCACCAGTCATTACAAGTTGCCACAGTCGGAAAAGGTATGTGATTTTCCTGAATCATCCCTAATTGCTACATTAATATTGATGGAAATTTTTGATCAAGCATGTAAAGCTACAAAACCACGCAAGCGATGGAAGATAGCAAATCCAGCTTCATGGAAATTTAATGTGGGCAAGAAAAGACGGTCAGAAGGATTACCGTATGTGATGAAAAAAAAGGCTAGACCAGCTAAAGTTCCAAAACCAATCGATTGCTCACTGTGTCAATTTAAATGTACTATTATGATAGCAGACGAAACTAGGATGGATATTTGTAGAAAGTATTGGAGTTTAGACTATGTGGGACAGAAAGTATTCTTATTAAACAATATACAAATTAAACGACCCAAAACACTTTGTTTAGAAAGAAAGAGATCAACTCCAAGGTCCTATACCACACAGTGCTTTTTTAAAATAGAGGATGTCAACATTAACGTCTGTCAGAAGTTTTTTATTAAAACTTTGTCCATCAGTCAATGTGTGCTAAGTAATGCTGTTAAGAATAGAGATCCCATAGGACAATTTTCTCAAGATTGTGATCCACGTGGACGGAATATCCCATCTAATAAAACATCTATGGAAAAAGTGGAAGAAATTTGTAATCATATTCGATCTTTTCCATCAATGGAAAGCCATTATATAAGAAAGGACTCTAAACGCCAGTATTTGGATTGCAAGTTGTCTATTGGTAAAATGTATAGTCTCTATGTTGCCCAATGTACTAACAAAAAAAGTGAACCAGTTTCAGAAATAACATACAGACGAATTTTCTGTACTGAATTTAATCTGGGTTTTTTTAAGCCCAAAAAAGACCAATGTCTCATATGCACTAAGTATGCACGCGGTGATGTATGTGAAGAACTGGAAACAGAATACAAGGAGCATATTATGAGAAAGGAATCTTGCAACAGTGAAAATGAGAAGGATAAGGATAGAGCCCAAAAAGAAAAAGAGTTTGTGTCTGCGTCTTTTGATTTGCAGACAATACTGCAAATACCCAGTGGTGATGTAGGTCTCTTGTATTACACGCGTAAACTAACCATCTACAACCTGACGGTATATGAAAGCGCTTTACCTAATGACGCCTATTGCTATACGTGGTCCGAAATTAATGGGAAAAAAGGAAGTTGCGAAATAGGTTCCATATTGTACTATTATTTGTCAATGTGTATCCCGAACTATGTGACTCAACTGTCGCTATTCTCCGATACCTGCGGTGGGCAAAATAGAAACAAAAACGTCGCTGCAATATTATTATGGGCGGCATAAACTGGAGAACTTGCAGATGATTGAACAAAAGTTTTTAGAAAGTGGGCATTCGTATATGGAAGCAGATTCAATGCACAGCAGCATAGAGGCAGAACAGAAGAACACTTCGATTTTTTCTATAACGGATTGGATAAACATTTTCAAAAGAGCAAGATCTAAGAACGTATACAAAAAGAACAACAAAAAAGTATTGAAAAAACCATACAATGTAAAAGAATTTAAATACTATGAATTCAAAGATTTAAAAGATCTTGCGGACAAAATTTTAAAAAATACTAATAAAGACACAGAGGGCAGGACAGTAAAATGGTTAAAGATAAAAAGAACGCGGTACGTAAAAGGCGAGTCAAAGATTTACTACAATTATGACATGTCTTTGACGTTTTTTGGCATAGATGTTACAACAAAGCAGCAAATAAGGGCGCAAAACCCCGTATGTACAATTTCATTGCCCGAACCGCAAAAAGATCACGGTTACAGCACCCGGAATAAAATGAATAAGACGAACTTCTACAACTTTACGAGGCGCCCTTAAAAATAAGTATTGCAAAAAAAAAAAGGATTTATTGCAGCTTTGTGATAAAGGTGTTATTCCGGATGAATATCAGGGATGGTTCAGATCTCTGAACACTGATACCTGATTACACAGTGTCTGATGAAGAAACTTCTACTTCGGATAAAGAATAAATGTTTTTTACAATTACATAATTATTGCATCTATTATTGATTTCATTTTAATGTTTTTGTCTGAGTTTTGATTTTTTTTGTACTTATTTTTTAATGTGCATGTCCTAAATGACATTTTAATAAATAATTTATATGAATCTTTTCAGTTTAATTAATACAAACCTCTACTGAATAAACGAACAAAATCTTCTAAGCCAATTAAAGTTAAATGCAACAGTTTTAAAATTAAGCCTTCAGGTAAAACCAAGTATATAAATACATTTTTATTTTTATCTCGCACTTAATGTGACATTATTAAAAATGATCTTAGTATCGTTTTATATTATATAAAAACCTTGCCTTTAATAATAATTCTGGCTATACAGAGTACTTAGTTCCCCTTAAAATGACAAATTATGACTTCTCAGGTAAAACCAATTAAATAGGCCCCCTTTTGGATTCAATCCTAGTTTTCTGATCAAATTACTACTATTTTCAAGTTATGGAGTAGATTCTGAAAAAAGATGAAATAAGCTGTTATAACTGCCAAGAGTCAGTCTTAAGGTTCGTGTTTCACTGTATATTAATTACTGATGAAACAAATTCAAACCTTTCAAAATCCTTTTTCTCAAAACTACTTTTTTGATTTAATTGGTTTTCGCAGTATAACGGCGAATATTATCTTAGTCTGTCCAAGAACTATCGATTTTACACGGTTTCGTCTTCCGTTTCGTCGTTTTGGGCAGGTGTAAGTGGGGTACCCAAACCACATGGACTTTTGCCAATGTTATTTCAGCTCAATCGGTAACCGGGAAGTGGGTCAAATTTAACTTGCAAAATTTGATTACAGACAACGGGACAGATAAAACTAAATAAAAGCTTGTAAAATATGGGTGTTTAGATGATGATTAGAGTAAAAATAAAAAACTTAACTTGTGATATCTTGCACGGTGTAGAAGATTATGATAAACCGAAGCAATGCTAGTGTGCGTCACTAATACTTAATATGATGGTTAGTTATTTAATGATAATGTTCCGGGTTTCTACTATTACGACCTAATTATTTAATACAAAATAAACTTATACTAATAAGTACCCTCACGCCTGCGTTTTGGCTTTTTGGCAAAGGTTGCTAGGCGCACCTACATTTTCAATTCAATTCAAATAATTTATTTCAGATTATAAATCCATAAATATTAGTAACAAAATACTTAGCCTAGTGTTAGTAAATATTATTTTAATAAAATAATTTAATTAAATAATTTAATTTATTTTATCAGGTAGTTTATCAGTATGTTTTATTAATTTAGTTTTTAGTTAATTGCATCTACAAAGCGGTGTATCTGTTTGACGGTGCCGTAGGGATAGTGATAGAGCTTACTGTCTCTCTTTGGTACTTTTTGGTAGTCCCCAACTCTCCTCCCGACTAAAACTATATAAGCGATGCGTAGATGGCGGAAACAGCTAATTCGCTCTTTAGGTCTAGTATATTTACATATTCGTAACTATATGCGAAAACATGTAATTGGCTTTTAGTTAAGCATGTTACTTATTTTGTTAAGACAGCTGTTTGTTTTCTCATCAAAATAAAATAAAATAAATGAAATAGCTTATTGCTCTTTATTCGTCCTCTTAAGTAATTTTGAAGCAACATTGTTCACTCTTCCTCTTAGTCTTGTGTAGTGTCGAGAGCTGGCATTAGTATTTGTGTATTGATGTGGCATGTTAAATTTATGTAGGTGATTTTTTTTAAACTTTTAGTTGATGTTTTAATTAATTTTATGTTGATATTTTACAATACAATAACTCTTTAATGTACACCAAAAACATCACAATATTGATACCAACAATAACTAAAGTAGCGATTGCTTGTAGCGATCTCTTCCAGACAACCATAGGATGGATGAAACTGAGAGATTAGAACTAGGGTAGACGGTGCACTATATAATATTGAACATACTCTTACATACTATTACATAAATAAATATATACATAATATATATATTAAATAAATTAAAAAAGAATAGAAAATACTTACAGACATTCACACATACTTGAAGATATAATTATAATATAAATAAAGCAGAAAATTAATTCACCTCAATGCTTGAAAGTCTAGTAGAGTTACTGTAAAAGTTCAGTTGTATTACGAGGAAATTGTAGAAGATAATATCGACACTCTCGCAAAGGCCGGTCGGTGGATTTGCCCTGACGTTTAAAAAGAACTTTTAAGTAGGGGAGGGGGGGGGGGGGTAGAAGAGAATGTGAACATTCCGGCGAAGGCGAATTGGAAGCCACTTGAGCTGAGAACGAAAATGAGAAACATGGTCATACTTGCGTAGACTAAATATAAAACGAAAGAAGACGGAAGGAGACCTGCAGAAAGGAGACGCTCAAGTCTATCTAGCTGGGATTCGGACAGATCGAGATAGCTGACATCGGCATAGTCTAAAATTGGCAGAAGGAGTGATTGAGCAAGTGCAATTTTAGTGGCAGTGGATAGAAAGTTGCGGAGCCTCCTGAGAGACGCAGATGCTGCAAAACATCTTCCTGCTGACCTCCGCTACTTGAGGAGCCCAGGACATCTTTTTGTCCAATAGGACACCTAAATTTTTTACTTGGGCACAGAAAGGGATGTGCAGTTCCAGTCCAACCTAGATCCAACTCGGGGTACCGAGTATGATGGTTTGGGTTTTTGACGGATTCACTTTTAAACCAAATATTTTAAGTTAAAGTAATCCCAGATTGTTATTTTTTTTTCTAATAATATTTTAAAAGGTATATGCTCCATATCGTAAAATATAATAATTTAAGTATCTACCCAGCTTTAGCAACCGAAACTAATATTTTAAGGTGGTAAGTCATATAAATTTACGTAACACGCGCTAAAAAATTTAAAAACTGTAGTGGAGTTCAGAAATTAGATAGGTTTTTTGTTCTTGTTAATACCGTCAGACGACTAATCCAGTTAACACAAAAAGGAGTAGGTTCTCAATTGTACGAGTATGTTAACCCATAACTCCCCCAAATCTTAACCAATTTCTTTTTTTTTTAATAAGTTTTGTCAAAATCTGACTAAGGAACTTTAGGTGGAGAACGGAACTCCTCAAATGACATAAGTAACTATCAGCGTAATACGTTTAGTAACAGTAGGTAATGGATGATAAATAATTAATGCAAATAATAGCAGACTCATACTTTAAAAGTTCAACTCAAAAGGGTGAATTTTTCGGTTGTAAGGAATATTATTATTTAGGAATAAAACAACAGGAATACGCAACAGACTGATTTTTACAAAGTACCTACCCACTACTATATTTAGTCGTCATTATATTATTTATGAATGACTGAAACCGCGAAACCGTGAAAATGAGTGAAACCGCGGGGCGCTGCTTGTATTATATTTTAAGTATTTATGTATTATGGTGGCTTGTTTATTTTAATGAGTGATATGTGTTAAAGATTTAGGTTATTTTTTAATTAAAGTTATTGAGATCCCAGTTGGTGCTTTTTTATTGAATCCACTTCTGGTTTCTGTCAGTACCTACTTTATATTTTGTATATTATGATCTTATTCTTAAAATATAATAATTTAAATATAGAGTATGTTCAAAAAACAAATCTTTTAAAGGTGGTAAGACTAATTTAAAATTATTTGTTTAATAAAATTTAAAACTGTTTCGAAATTTAGGGTGTATCCCACTATTTCCATTAGGAATTTCTATTGATAGAAATATTGGGACTCCCACAGTTTCTATTGCTAAAAAAACACTGCATCACATCTTATGAAGGCGTGCACATAGAAACTATTTATTTATTTCCTCTTTAAATACAACCTCTTGAACATAGTAGTAATTGACTGTAATTGAAACAAGGAATGATGCCAATCATGACAATGTGAAGAGTTTTATTTTATTCTATTGATTAAATTCACAATATCTCTTTAGAATTTTATTGATCAGTAATTCATCAAGCCGTCATAAATATCAAAGTGGAAACAGTTTTTCAAATAACACAGCGTTGGATATAATAAAAAAACGCTAGTCCCACTTTGTCTAAATATTTCCATGTAAATAGTTTGATACACCCAAAAGAACACCGTCAGCGTGGGTACCCACTGAAATAAACACCCACGGGGTATCTGCTTGTTTTATTGACTCATAACAAGTCGAAATTTTTCATATTTTCGAATTAATCTAGCAGTTGGAAATACATATTGAGTCAAATAAAACAGAAATATCATAGTAACACGATTAATAAAACTTTTTTGTTGTTAAGGTAAAATTTAATTTCGTGTCATCACGTCAACCATGTCATTCACTAGGGATGCCCAAGTGAAAAAATATAAAATGATATTTATCGTATCGACATTTCTAAATACTATAGATAAAAATCGAGTGAAAAATATCGATATATCGTCAGTTTTTACATTATTATGTATACATATTCCCAAACTCGTAAAAAAGGACGATGAAAATAGTATTTTTTTATAAATGCTTAAGCCTAAACAATTATATAGGTACATTTATGGAAACCAGTAGTCATCAGATATGGACATTCGAAGCACCCTCTGTCACACTGATGGTTTATTAGTATTACTATTTTTGTGCGCAGCTAATAGTCTTATAAAATGCATTTCTTAAAGATTTGTGTCGCAGTTGTGTCGCAAGATTTTTTATCGACGATATACATACATATATTTGTTATGCTAATTATGTATTTGGAAAAATATCGATATTTTAATATAGGTACGTATCGATATTTTTTGCCCAAGCCATTACTCACTGCCACTGATAAAGTATGTGGTATGCAGTGCTATTTTCTGTTTCGGCAATTTATTTATTTAGATCACAGATATCTATTAAACAGCTACTCGGATTTAGATCTTGCTTTTGTCACACGTGGTTATAAAAGTATCCTCTTTGCTTGTTACTATGAAAAATGCCTAACAAACGCTTGACTCGTCTCAGGAAAATACTTACAACTTATAAAAATGTGGTATGATTACTATCTTAGTCTGTCCAAGAACTATTGATTTTGCACGGTACCTACCCAAAACACATGAACTTTTGCCGCTCTTCTTTAACTTTGAAAAATAATTTGACGATTTTCAAGCCTCTTTCTTTTCTATGTTATAAAGATGTAAATGATTAATTTAACAAATAAAAAAAATCATGCATATTCCCTATTTACGCTGCTCGCTTTGGGCTCTAAACACTCTGTCATAAAATATTTGCACTTGATTTAAAATATCTATGTTTAACGTATAGGCCATTATTGAGTTGAAATTACCGTAGCTAAGGTGTAGGCTCGACCGAATGTCCTACCATAATATAAATGGTTAAATCTGATATGTGAAAAAAATCACGACAGTAGCATATTCAAGTTAAAGAAAGGAAAAGTATTGTAACGTTGTCACCACTACCTCATTTACCTCTTTTAATTATGATTAAAGTGGTTTAGTTAGTAAACTTGAATTTATTTATACTTATTTCGGATTTTACATTTCTCTTCTTTTTGTTCTATCTGTTGATATTTTGAAGCATTCGATCTCAATCTTTAGGGTCGCGCAGGGTAACAAACAACTCGTTTTGCAAAGTGTGAGTTACTGATGAAACAGTACTATCCTATAAGTACATGATCCAAACCGTAAAATATTATAATTTAAGTACAACTTCTAACAGCTATCATTGGCTTGTTTTTTAAGAACGTAAGTTTCTTCAAATGAATACCTATTGAGAAACGCGGGCGCTTGCTGAGTAATAAATATATACGGAATTTTATGAAAAAACCCTCGTTCGAGGTAATACTACAATAAAGCCATTTAATAGTAGTTCCTGTGATCCCAGTTGAATGGCGCCACACGTTTACAAACAAAAATTTTAAAATATGAGATTTTTACGCGTCTTGTCCCGGTTGCCAAATTATAAAGATGGCAACCCTACCAAAAAGTGTACTGCAGCTCCTTACCTATAGGGTTGGTCCCAGAGGCATCGTGAACATATTAAAATATAACCTCTGCTTATTATAATGATCTATCCATGTAAACAAAAATGCTCCATAAAAAATGCTTTGGTACCTCTCTGATACGTAGCAAAACTAGTAAACTAATAAGAAATATTAGTTTGAAGTTTCTTCCTTTCGAGTCAACACGTTTCCCTAAAAATAAATGATTTACACTTTAAAAAGATCATTACTGAGTTCGATTATGGAGTTTGACAGCCTGAACCTTTGTATTGTTTCAAATATTGGGGGTTTATATACAATTCAGATTCCATTTTTATTAGGGTATAATTTAAAATAATACAAAACTTGGATACCCCTCAAATTTTTTCTTTTGTAATATTATTTATTAGGGGAGCCATACAGCATAACTTATACATAATAGTCTAAACTGGTTATTACATTAACCAATTCAGTTGGGTACGTATGAACGTACCCAACTGAATTGGTTAATGTAAGAACCGAAAGTTCACAACTCATACGACCGAAATATAGACACATGAAACACCTATTTTTTAAATACCGAAAGTCCTAAATGCCGATGTCCGATAGACCGAAACTTGAAAGATCGATTATCAAATGACCGATAATTCAAAATCCCGAAAGTTAAAATGTTGTAAATTACTTTACATGCACATACATTTATGAACATTTGTTATATAGTAGTTATTTTTAAGTAGTTTCACATAATTATGTTTGTGACAGTGAAGGAAAACATCGTGAGGAAACCCGTAGGTCCCAGAATTAATGCAGAGTCTTGTTTAATGGACAGCTGGGTTAGGTTAGGTTAGGTTTTTTTGTGACCACAACGCACAAGCCGAGCGAGCGGCCCCTGGTCACTTGTCTAAGGCAGAATACCACAGTCCCCAAATAAAACCGGATTCTCATCATTTAAATTATATAATTTGTTACGTTTAAATGTAATTCTGAGATTGGGCTGACCCCTGTGATTATTCCTCTACCTTTAATAATAACATCATGCATATAATAATATGTAATAAAGCAAGGAAGAGTCTGGGTTTTGTCCTACGCCAGTCTAAGTGTTTTAACAGCCGCGATGTCCTGGCTGTCCTTTATAGTGCCTATGTTCGCAGCATGCTAGAAACAAACTCCTTAATATTGAATCCACACGAAAAGAAATATATACTGGCGCTAGAGAGAATCCAAAAATATTTTCTATGGTTTCTCTATATGAAAATATACACAATATATTACCCATACCTGTACCCCACACTTTTTGTCCTAGGAATGGTGTCTTACAGAAGTCTAGAAACCAGGCGTCAAATGGCCCTAGTCAAATACTTTTTGTCGTTATACGTTTGATCCGTGGCTCTTTAGTAAACTCCTCACTTTTACCTTTCATACGTCTGAAAATTCCATCATGTGTAAGTAAATCTCTCCGCCCCCGTCATCGACCGCTATTTAATATACCTAATTTAAAGACAATCTCCCTTCATAATATGTCCTTATCCTCGGCACTCACCCATATAAACAACATCTTACAGCATGATCAAGCTCTTGATATATTTTTTCACACCGAACCGAGATTCCCATCTACAGCATGTCGCTACCTAGAGTCGACTGCCACTCGCAGCACTCTCACTGAATAATGTATATTGCCTGTAACTTACATGTGTGGTTTGTCTACTGTTAGTGTAAGTTGGTAAATAAATAAATAAATAAAATTTGTTACGACTAATTATTTAAACCGGTTTCAAGTAGGTAGGGGTACACGTATAACCTTCGGGTTTTTAAGCTTCGGGATTTAGTCTTTTAGGTAAAATGTCCTTACGTGATTCTAAACGTACGGCCAAACAACCATTCGGTCTTTTGATTTTCGGTCTTTCGTCCATAAGTCTTGTAAAATTCGGTCTTACTTACCTCGGCATTTTCATACGTACCCATTCAGTTTCCACTAAAAAATTATCATATGTTCAATAAACTTCAGACATCAATAGAAACCCGTAGCAAATTGCTTTGTGAAATTTACCCGTAATGTTCCCGAATCACATATTAATAATGTATTAACTTTTAATTTGTTGGTACTCTAAGTCTATAAGAAAAAATATGTTTGTATTATTTAAGATACATGACTTTCTGTTACCGAAATAACACAAAATAAAAAATAAAATAAAAACCAACAGATTTGTTAATCAGGTATGTATCATCCTAGCAGCGCCACGGCTTATGATACATACATCAGGTAACAATGTATTATAACTAGTGCAATATAAAAGATATTATAGTAAGTGTAAAAATTTATAGAGAGCAGTATAAATAGTCATCAAAGGAAACTATCCTCATACTGTGTTTTACATGCTCTAGACATTAAATTATTTTAATGTAAGGATATAGTTATACATACCTTCACTTATTGCTTTTAAAGGTGGTAAGTTTCATAAAGGGGAGTAACTTTTTTGGCCAGGTCCAGTAACTAGAAAAAAATTTAAGCAAAAATACAAACCGACTTCATGGTATACCACTAAAAGGACCACAATAATTAAGTTAATTTGACTTGAAAATATCAATTCGGGGCACTGTAACGTTGCACTTACATGTTTTAGTAAGTTAACTTAATTTAACTTAAAACTACAATTAAAAACATTAAAAACTACTTAAAATTAACTTCTTATACTAACTTAACTACTTAATTTAAAACAATAAATGATTACATACAAAATATAAAAGTTTATTAAAATTAAAAGCAACGATTTAAGTTAACACTTGTGTTGCGCGACAGTACCGGTGGTCGCGTATCGTTCTCCTATTGGTCAAGGTTTGATCCTTTGTTCTCGTAGAAGCTTCGAGATGCGCCTTCGCAACGGTCTTTCGGATTTGCCATTCACTGCCAGCTGCGAACCTATGTCGGTGCGTTCACGGGCTCTCGCTTCGTGTCGTCTTACGTGCTGGCATAATTATTAAAATACGTTTCTATTTTAAAATTCTGGTTCGTGCGTGGTGTAGGGCAGTATTACTTTAGTATCCAACGTTTTTGGAATAGTAATTTACAATACAAGTGATATCTCGCACCCCGATAGGGTAAGTGTTTGAACAAGTGTTGTTAGCATTAAGTTAGTGCTATTAAAAGGCCTACTAGCCCTAGCCTTCTTAAAATTATTATTATTGACTTCCTTGGCACAGTAATATGCTTAGCATAAAGCGCTTTATAAATTATAGTTATTTCCTAGCGGACTTAGTCTCTAAATGTAATAAATTATTATTTTTCTAAAAGTACCTACCTTCGCGGCGCGTGAAGCCCTCCGGTCTGTGATATTATTATAATGCTTAGCTTTCGCAAATTAATATTGAATGTAGTCTTAATTTTTAAAAGCTAGTATTTTAACCGCTTATAGTTTTTTTATTTGTACCTCCGTTCTGATAGTGAACACACACCAACTGCTTCCGGTTTCACCCTGACATTAAGGCACATCTACAGGGTTCACTATCAGCGGAGGAGGATAATATTCAGTTTTTCTTACTGTGACGTTTCTTCACAGGGTGTCACTTTTACCCTAAATTTTGGGAAGAGCTAAAAGGCCGACGTGAGCTACCCCACACTACCGTTGTCTTCGTTTCCATCTGAGATCCTCCCCGCTGCCGTTTGAAGCCCAGCAGCCACCTCCGCCTTCGTCAGGGGAGTACCGTCCTACGACGGCAAAACCAGTTTTTCGGCTTTACCTACGACCCTTGAATTTGTTAATATATAATTTTATTTTGTTGACTTCAGTTTTTTAATTATTTAACCCACGTCCTGGGGACTGAACGTCACACTGGCGCCCTTTAACGTGGTCTAAAATTCTGGTTTTGCTTCGTAGAAGTAGTTGTGTTTTGTGCTTCTTATTTTTGTGAAACGTTATTATTTTTTATTTTTTGGTTGCTCGTAACTAAAGAGTCCACCCTGTTTATCTGTGTTAATATTATTATTATTTTATAATATTTTCAAAATTTTATTACTATAATTATTGTCAAATAATTCTTTCATTTAATTTTGGAGCGTCCTGTACGTTCGAACTGCATTCCAGTTTCTTTATTCATAGTTGCCGTACAGTGGTGTAGAAAAGTGTTTGTCTTTTGTTAAAATATAAATTATTTTTCGGTTTGTTTAAATTCACAGGAGTGCACTCATTAGTTACAAATATTTTAACGCTTTTTTTTTTTTGGTTTTGTGATTGTTTATTTATTTTGCTTATTAATTATTTTTCTTTGCCAACCATAACGTTAAATTTTTCTGATTTTGTAACAGAACGGAGTAGTTTATAAACATTGTTCAACACTTCCTTGTTGCGGTGCATTTATAGATATACATCTTATTCCTTTTAAATATTTCAGCAAGAATACAATGTCGTTTTTTAGGAAAGAAGCCTCCCTTGACGTATATTTTTTCAGACATGTCAGGAAAAAATCCTGGAACTTGGCATATTAAAGTTTTGACTCAAAATAAATTTATTAAATAATTATTAAAGATTTGACTTGAAATAAATATATAAATTAATTATTATCTATTGCATTACTCCCTTTCCAAAGTCAATTTTTATTTTTTTCGATCTTGTGCAGAAAATGTTTGTACGGGTCAACAGTTCTGTTGTCTGTAGACCTTATTAAATGATAGGACGCGTTAGTGGTCATCAAAATGGTCACTAAAGCTAATTTAAAAGCGAGATGTATGAAAGATTAGATTTCTGAAAGGTAATACAAACACGTATCTAAAGCGCGGATTTTATTTTTTTTAAAGCAATAAAATCCTTCTGTGACGTGCGGGGTAATGTAACGTTGCACTTACATGTTTTAGTAAGTTAACTTAATTTAACTTAAAACTACAATTAAAAACATTAAAAACTACTTAAAATTAACTTCTTATACTAACTTAACTACTTAATTTAAAACAATAAATGATTACATACAAAATATAAAAGTTTATTAAAATTAAAAGCAACGATTTAAGTTAACACTTGTGTTGCGCGACAGTACCGGTGGTCGCGTATCGTTCTCCTATTGGTCAAGGTTTGATCCTTTGTTCTCGTAGAAGCTTCGAGATGCGCCTTCGCAACGGTCTTTCGGATTTGCCATTCACTGCCAGCTGCGAAACTATGTCGGTGCGTTCACGGGCTCTCGCTTCGTGTCGTCTTACGTGCTGGCATAATTATTAAAATACGTTTCTATTTTAAAATTCTGGTTCGTGCGTGGTGTAGGGCAGTATTACTTTAGTATCCAACGTTTTTGGAATAGTAATTTACAATACAAGTGATATCTCGCACCCCGATAGGGTAAGTGTTTGAACAAGTGTTGTTAGCATTAAGTTAGTGCTATTAAAAGGCCTACTAGCCCTAGCCTTCTTAAAATTATTATTATTGACTTCCTTGGCACAGTAATATGCTTAGCATAAAGCGCTTTATAAATTATAGTTATTTCCTAGCGGACTTAGTCTCTAAATGTAATAAATTATTATTTTTCTAAAAGTACCTACCTTCGCGGCGCGTGAAGCCCTCCGGTCTGTGATATTATTATAATGCTTAGCTTTCGCAAATTAATATTGAATGTAGTCTTAATTTTTAAAAGCTAGTATTTTAACCGCTTATAGTTTTTTTATTTGTACCTCCGTTCTGATAGTGAACACACACCAACTGCTTCCGGTTTCACCCTGACATTAAGGCACATCTACAGGGTTCACTATCAGCGGAGGAGGATAATATTCAGTTTTTCTTACTGTGACGTTTCTTCACAGGGTGTCACTTTTACCCTAAATTTTGGGAAGAGCTAAAAGGCCGACGTGAGCTACCCCACACTACCGTTGTCTTCGTTTCCATCTGAGATCCTCCCCGCTGCCGTTTGAAGCCCAGCAGCCACCTCCGCCTTCGTCAGGGGAGTACCGTCCTACGACGGCAAAACCAGTTTTTTCGGCTTTACCTACGACCCTTGAATTGTTAATATATAATTTTATTTTGTTGACTTCAGTTTTTTAATTATTTAACCCACGTCCTGGGGACTGAACGTCACAGCACATAAAATATATTATCATAGTATTTATTGGAGTTGGTGCCAAGATATATCGGTATTTCATACTCGATACGGCCATTCCTTTGACATGTACATTGAACATTAAATAATTAGATATTATTGATTTTTACAGTTTTCGTTTTAAAAAAAAATCTCATTCGTTCTTAGTGTTTTTGAAATTCCGGAACGGGAATAAACTGGATCGCCACTGGGCACCTGCTAGTAGGTATATAAATATGAGTGCTTTCCTGTGAATAAAATAAATAAAGTAGGTAAATTACTTATTCACATTTCTCGTTTTTTTAAGATTGTAAGTTTTATAAAAATAATAAAATTACTATTGCATTAATTACTCATCACTCGACTACGGCGAATCCAAAAGGAAAGGTTGTTTTTAGCAGACTATGTATGTATGTAGGGGTGTATTTACGTGTGTGCGAACGAGTACCTACCAAAATAATTAATTCCACAAATAAAGTAAATGCAGCAGTTCAAAGAACGAGACTAATCATTTATTTCAAATATGTTCGGTCACTTAGCACAATCACACTAATTGCTAGTTTTTTTTATTATTCATAATTTAAAACGGACAGTATTTACATTATGTAAAGATCCATCATTACGACTGCTTGTGTTAAGTTCGTTTAAAGTGTGTTAGGTTATCGAAGTTTAAAATAGTGTTGTTTTGGAGTTTTTTGCCCTGCTTCTTCTCCACAACTATAACACTTTACGTAGCTGTAGTAGAAGTAAAACGAAGTTGTAGTAAAAGTGACCTGACCGGTAAAATGACAATTGACATTATTTTGATGTTTGTCGGACTAATTCACAATAACATGGAAATTGGGCTTAAAAAGTTAGAAATACTATTATTTCAATATGATTTAATGCGGATCCATAGAAGTTTAATTACTTTTGTGCAAGTTAAATAGATGGAAATGATTTTTTAAAATATTTTTCTGATAATCACTAGATTTTTCTCTATATTTCATTTCTGGTGTACAATGTGCAGGCCCAAAATGAAACGTCTCCTTTAAATAAATATTATTATTATTAATATTTCTTATTTTTATTTAAAGAAAGTAAGTTGTATCTATGTATTTACATAGCTTACACTGTAATATTAGCAGAAATGTAAATGTTCGTTTGTTTAAAATGTTGATGTGTGTGGTTATACTGTGGATTCAGTGGTTAGTATGGATTTATCTGGGTTATGTAGGTTCTTCTATACTACATATAGCGGTTCTGCGCGGTTTTACCCGCGTAGTTCCCGTTCCCGTGAGAATACGAGAATAAAATATAGCCTATGTTACTCAGGGATCTTCTAGCTTTCCATCGGTGAAAGAATTCGATCCAGTAGTTTTTGAGTGCGTTACTCCAGCGGAAATTTGTCGAATATCGGCATTTGAGGGATACAGATAATTAGTTATCCGGCTTCTGTAAATGTTGTGCAGATTTAAAAATTTGTATTGCTTATAGTTTTTGAGTAATTCAAGAAAAACAGTTTCCGCTGGAGTAACGTTACCCCAGCGGCAATTTTTTTTTTCTAGTGGGAATATTGAAATAATTTTTATCTACATAATTAGTTTTCAGGACGGAGTAAATGTTGCGACTTAATTTGAATTTGTATCGTTAATGGTTCCGAAGATATTCAAAAATTTCAAAATGCCGCATTTTTGATGTTTGCGTTTTTCGCTGAATTTCGGAAATGGTTAAGCGCACTATCATAATTTTTTGTACATGACTTCTTATGTCGTATTCCTAATTAGTTGTGAAATAAAAAATTAAAAATAATTTACCGTTTAGGAGTTATGTAAGCAAATAGAAAAACCCTCTAATACGTCCTAGCACTTCGAATAAGAGGTCTAGAGACTTGTTTGAAACGTTATTTTGTAGCTTGCAACTGCCTTCAGGTGTTTGTGAAGTTTCATTAGTATCCTATAAGTAATTAATAAATTATAATGAAATTTAGCTCAGTTTGGGCCTCGACGCGCAGAGCGTTATTTAACCCCCTATTAATGGACTTTCTTGTGGGATTTTTTAACCGAATAATACGTAAATAATTAGTTATATAGTTCAATTTTATACTTGTGAAATTTCAGCATCGTACAATCAATAATTAACGAGATAATCAAAAAATACACATTTTAAGTTATTTACCGTGGTAAACCGACCGTGTTTAGATGGTCACAGAAAAGCGGCCGTTTAGTACATTATGCTAACCTTTTTAAATATATAGGATAGTTTTATAAGGTTTTTTACAATTGCGTACACAAGTGTTAAAAAAACTTATTGACAGGTATTAATAATCGTTTCTATAAAACCTTTCAATAAAAAATACAAAAAATAAAAAGTCATTGAACTTAGGTATATTTATTCTGAGAGCATCTTTTTATACAACATAAATATAAATCAACTTCAAAAACAAAATCAGATAATTATTACTGGACTAAATTATTGCGGTAGTATAGATAGTTATCAATTTAGATATTATTTTCAATTTTTGAAATTCTCCCGGGAACGGGAATAAACTGGATTCGCGCGGGCAACGCCGTTGGGCACCCGCTATCAATAATAAAATTAAATAGCATCACTATTCCGAAAAATTAAAATATATTTATTTTTTTAAAAACAAGCTTTTATTATTTTCTTATTAATATAAAAAGAACTAAAAATTTAAAAATAATAATTTAAACATGATAAGAAAAATATCATTATAATATAATCAACACTTTTTTAATAAATAAAAGCGTGTTACATAATGATTGCAAAAAGAAACATATTGAAGGTGTAATTGTGCTAAATGTTCTTTAATGTTCCATCGCAATGAAACTTGCTTTTATTTATTGGAAAAGTATTGATTATATATGTAATTATATTTTTATGGCTTGCAAATAAAAAGCTGTTAATTGAAAAAATAAAACAAATAACACTTCAACGTGGGAATAGTAGTTTGTGTCATGAGGGAGCAAAACTATATTTTTACGGCAAGGGCGTTTTTTTAAATCACGAACATAGTGAATGATTCTAGGATAGAATCCCGAACGTAGTGAGTTTTCCGGTGTTTAACTATCACTGCAGTCACTGCTACTTGTATACATTTTAAAATATAAAATACACAAACAATTCGATGTCGGAATTCGAAAGCGCGCGCATTGCCACATCAATTTTTCTGACAGTGTGGCACAACCATCGAACCCCATTCAGCCTTGTCAGCATATAAGTTACTCTATGCTTGTCAACCTAATGCGGCGAAAAATTGAACTAATGTTGTGATAAAGTACTTAAGCTACAGTGGCGAACACCTTAGATGCAAACTTATTTTGTTAATCTCTTTAGTTATGAATTTTGCGGGATATTTTTAATTCAAAATTCAAAACACTTTTATTCGCACTTATTAAGATCCTATCGGAAAAGACTTACTTTGATCCCTGTTATTGAGGACAGAAACGTCACTTTTCGAATAGATGATTTTTTAAATCTCGCGTGTAAAATTTTACTACATAGCGGGTGTCCAGCGGCTTTTCCCCCCCGGATCCAGTTTATTCCCATTCCCGTGGGAATTTCCTATAATTCCTTCATAGTGGTTTCCTAAGACATATAAGACCATGATATTTTAAACAGTGGGTGCAGTGGATCCAGTTTATTCTCGTTCCCGTGGGAATTTCCTATAATTCCTTCATAGTGGTTTCCTAAGGCATGTAAGACCATGATATTTTAAACAGCGGGTGCCGTGGATCCAGTTTATTCTCATTCCCGTGGGAATTTCCTATAATTCCTTCATAGTGGTTTCCTAAGACACATAAGACCATAATATTTTAAATAGTGGGAGCTGTGGATCCAGTTTATTCCCGTTCCCGTGGGAATTTCCTATAATTCCTTTATAGTGGTTTCCTAAGACATTTAAGACCATGATATTTTAAACAGCGGGTGCCGTGGATCCAGTTTATTCCTGTTCCTGTGGCAAGTTCTGAAATTCCCTTTATAGTGGTTGCCTACGACATAAGACACCTATACATACGATATTTCAAACAACGGGTTGCGCGCGCGGATCCTGTTAAAAAAATCATCAAAAAAATCCCTTCATAGCGGTTGCCTACTACATTAAGACACCTACATACCATATTTCATGTTTCGAGGTGAATATTACGTATTTGTCTTTTGTAACCAGTTTTTATATTTTCCCGTGGAAATGAGATATTTTTCAGAACTAAAAAGTAATCTAGACGTTGACCCGGGTACTCAGTTATCTCCATACCAAATTTCATCAAAATCCGTTCAGAATTTCTGTGTCATGCATGTGTAAACAGACCCGGTCCGGCGATGGGCTCACCACCTATCACGTTTAGGGGTCTAATATATCTCGTGAAATGTGGGTATATCCAGTAATGGAATACCTCTGCCTACCCCCTCGGGGATAAAAAAAGGCGTGAGATTAGATTATTATATTATTTTCATGATGCGAGTGTATAAGTATAATATACAATTATAAACAATAATAATAATATTGTATATATAATACATTATAGCCTACCTTGTTTACCAATTAATGTCCTTCTTGGTGGAACAAGTAACCCACAGAAAAAGAAGAAAAGTTAAGAAGCTACTCTTCGTACCTATTAACAGTTATTATTAATGCTACACATTAATAATAACTGTTAATAGGTACGAAGATTTAGCTCGATTTAAGTATAGCAGACTGCTAGGTTAATGGCATAATATATAAATGTTCATGTGAAACTCCAAAAAAAATTAAATTAAATCAATAGGTACTCAAAAGATAATGTACGCGTCTGTACCGAACTTGAAAGACTATTATACTACGTGTTTTAGAATGTTAGCATAATGTACTAAACGGCCGCTTTTCTGTGACCATCTAAACACGGTCGGTTTACCACGGTAAATAACTTAAAATGTGTATTTTTTGATTATCTTGTTAATTATTGATTGTACGATGCTGAAATTTCACAAGTATAAAATTGAACTATATAACTAATTATTTACGTATTATTCGGTTAAAAAATCCCACAAGAAAGTCCATTAATAGGGGGTTAAATAACGCTCTGCGCGTCGAGGCCCAAACTGAGCTAAATTTCATTATAATTTATTAATTACTTATAGGATACTAATGAAACTTCACAAACACCTGAAGGCAGTTGCAAGCTACAAAATAACGTTTCAAACAAGTCTCTAGACCTCTTATTCGAAGTGCTAGGACGTATTAGAGGGTTTTTCTATTTGCTTACATAACTCCTAAACGGTAAATTATTTTTAATTTTTTATTTCACAACTAATTAGGAATACGACATAAGAAGTCATGTACAAAAAATTATGATAGTGCGCTTAACCATTTCCGAAATTCAGCGAAAAACGCAAACATCAAAAATGCGGCATTTTGAAATTTTTGAATATCTTCGGAACCATTAACGATACAAATTCAAATTAAGTCGCAACATTTACTCCGTCCTGAAAACTAATTATGTAGATAAAAAATATTTCAATATTCCCACTAGAAAAAAAAAATTGCCGCTGGGGTAACGTTACTCCAGCGGAAACTGTTTTTCTTGAATTACTCAAAAACTATAAGCAATACAAATTTTTAAATCTGCACAACATTTACAGAAGCCGGATAACTAATTATCTGTATCCCTCAAATGCCGATATTCGACAAATTTCCGCTGGAGTAACGCACTCGTAGTTTTTGAGTTTATTCGTAAAAGACATACAAAAATACAAATCTTTCCTCTTTATAATATTAGTATAGAAATAGATTGCAGGTACCTCGTGTGGTATAATGAGGGTGCTTATAAGAAAAGGTTTTGTCGATTTGTTTGTAATGAATTACTTCCGTACAGACGGCCGTCCGTCGCTACGTGTGGAACACGAATGTATGATGCATGAGCAGTGCCGGATTAAGGTAACTGGATACCTTAAGCAATCTTCCCCTGAGAGCCCCCCTATCCTTAAGTGAACTAAAAGGATAAATAATAAAAAAAGTTAATACTTACTGTATAAAGTAAGATCATGACTGCGACCAAACCGAACGTCAACGACAATTTAAAACGCCCGGATTTTAAAATTACTCTGACTTTGGTGTGCTCGTTTTTTTATTTTGCGGTCGTCTTTGGTGCCCCTAGGCGAGATGCCCTAAACGATTGCTTAAATATCTTATAGGATAATCCAGGAATGTGCATGAGGCTTGATTTGTGGTGCCGATGCGACAGTTTTTAATTCGAGCTGCACAGTACGCATTAGAAGGGCACCGCTTCTTTCTTCGTCAGCCAGAATTAGTCGACCACGCCTAAATTAATTCTACCAACGAATATCTTGTTTTTCAGAAAGTAAGTTTAATTGGAAATTATCAGAGATATTAAACTATAGATGAGTTAAATTCAAAATGCGCTCGTTTGGATATTGTTCCGCTACGAGGGCTAAAACATGTACATACTTACGTCTTAGCGTATTTATGATACAGAATAAATCATTGTATTTATTTATTTAGAAAGAGACAGCTATCTGTCAATAGTAACGCTTGAAATACGACTTGAAATACTCTCAAGCTACAATTATCTACATTTGTCGCGGCCTCCGTTTCCGTAAGATATCTACCTCTTTTTATCTAATACCGCAGGTCTCAGAATTAATTCTGAGACAGGTGTAAACAGACCCGGTCCGGGGCGATGGGCTCACCACCTATCACGTTTAGGGTTCCAATATATCTCGTGAAATGTGGGTATATCCAGTAATGGAATACCTCTGCCTACCCCCTCGGGGATAAAAAAGGCGTGAGATTATATTATTATATACTCTTTATTTATTTTAGGTCTTATGTCAGGTTTTTTACAATATGTATATAAAAGTAAAATATATAAAAACATTTACAAAACAATATAAAAATTATACATTATAAAAAACCTAACCTAGGGTGCCGCCGGCAGCGGGGCAGAGGCCCAAGCTGCCGGTGGTCAGGGCCAGAGAGAGGAACCGGCGGACTATCCGCGCCGTGTCCAAGATCACCGCCTTCTGTATCTGACCCTTGATCCAACCACCTAGCGAGAGTCTCTCAAGATGTTGGTCGAGACTCTTTGCTATTAGACCGTTCGCTGAAATATTATTATTATTATTTATCTAATACATTCATAATTCTAATAAAACTCTAACGGGGCCGTGTCTGTATATGTATTTTTATATATATAAATATATTTTTTAATAATTTTAGCGGTAGTGTATATAGTTATCGATGTAGATACCAAAACATCAATTATTGAAATTTTGTCTGCTGTCTGTCTGGTTGTGCACGCATCACGCAAAAACTACTTGAATAAATTTGGTAGGTATGGGTATAACTGAATGATTTAACACTACTCTCTTCCAAAGATAAAGAGTTATTTTCAAAGCTTACAGAGGTCAACAATTCACTAAACTGGAGTTGTCATGTCGTCACGTAGTTTGTTTAAAATAATGAATCACAATTGTTAATGTGTAAAATTACACATCGTGGCCTACTTAAGTGTACGCGACACGTGTTAGGTTAGGTTAGTATGTTAGGTTAGTATTTGGACGAAATGGCTGCAATCGTACGCAGATGCCTACCTCGTCCAGTAACTGTGATGGGTGATTTTAATGCCCACTCGAGAGCGTGGGGCAGCGCCCAAAACAACTCGAGAGGGGAGGCAGTAGAAGAGTGGGCGTTTGTATTGGATCTCCGCCTCCTTAACAACGATACCGTCACCACTTGTGTGCGGTGGCAGGGAGAGTCAATCGTTGACCTGTCATGGGCAACTGCATCAGCCACACGCCTAGTGTCGGGGTGGAGAGTAGCAGAAGAAATGGTTACTCTCTCCGACCATCGGTATATTGTGTTCGAGGTGGCACTCCGCCCTCCGGAAAATGAGAGTCGCCGAACAAATAATCCACCACTCCGCTGGTCCATCAAGCGACTCGACAGGGACTTGCTCGAGGCTGTAGCCATCGCTGCGTCTTGGTCAGACCCGTCATCTGGTGGAGTCCCGTCAGATTTTGAAGACACCAAAGCGCTCCAATTGGCCATTGAAGACGCCAAATGTCGAACTTTTTGTGAGCTTCTCAAAGGCCGTACAGGATGGTCCTGAGCAAACTTCGGCCATGGGTCCCTCCCATCACGAAAACCATGAACCCCAAACTGCTGGGTACAGTTGTTAGCCCACTCTTCCCAAGATACAAATACAGACCATCACCCCCGGTGCCACCATCGGATCCCATCACCTGGTCTGACCAGCTGGCGGTAACCAATGAAGAGCTAGACCGAGCCGTCAAGCGACTCGGGGCTTGTAACACGGCACCAGAACCGGATGGAATTCCGGGTGGGGCTTGGGTTCTGTCGCTTAGGGATGGCTTAGAGGACAAATTGAGGGAGCTGTTCACTACCTGCCTTCATTTCGGTGTGTTTCCCTTGGGCTGGAAAGAGTCCAAACTAGTTCTCTTGAAAAAGCACTGCAGCTGACTCCCCTTCGGCTTACCGACCTATCTGTTTGCTCAACAAGGCCGGCAAATTATTTGAACGAATAATTGCCGCTCGTCTTAGAACACACTTGTGGCTGGATAGACCAAACCTGTCGGACGGTCAATTCGACTTTCGCAATGGCCGTTCGACAGTGGACGCCATACTTCGCGTTCGGTCTCTGACGGATCAGGTTGTGCCACGGGGTGGGGTAGTATTGGCGATAAGCCTGGATATCGTCAATGCATTCAACTCCCTGCCCTGGGCTGCAATCAAAGAGGCCCTGGTTTTGCATCCTGGTTTCACATCCCTCGATTTTGAGGGATGTGAAATAGAATTAACCATCGGAGATTCGAATAATGCGGAGTTTCTTTTAGCCGTTTCCATTGACAGGGCTAAATTATATGCTTGGTCCGACAGAAGTTACTGTCAGGTTCTCCAAAAGTCTTTGTCTGATATTTGATGATGTAATCTCTGCGATAAAAGCTCCTCGTATACTCTAATTTTTATTTGTTTCTGCATCCACAGCGGCAAATTGATATTCCTTTGCCAATTGTTTGAGTGCCTGAAGATAAGTGTCGATAGATTTAACTGGGTGCTGGCGCCTCGTAGCAAGAACATGCCTGGCATGCTCTCCACGCACAATGACCAATTGATCATGACCCTGAAAAAAGACCAATCGCAAAATGACACATGCTGCATACACAGAATGACCAATCGCGGAACGACCAGCACCTTACAGATACGCATAATGACCAATCGCAGAATGACCAATAAACTTTAGTAAATACATACTTTACTCCGAAATTGAGTCAATTTAGAATTAATGGTGAGGTATAAAATGAAAGGGCTTTGTAGTAACTAAGGAATACATATTGTAAGTGCATGTAATGTAATGTGTATGTTTCGGCTCAGTGTTCTCACTCAACCACGTCTTCACTGTGCGGCGGCCGGAGCTGGACTGCCCATGTCAGTCTAGCACGCCCCCCTCCTGCACATTGCGTGGGGTGTAGATCCAAGACGACAGATGTCTGAATGGTGTGATTGTATGTTCGTATGTATATTTATGTGTGTGTCATTTACCTGTATGCTACAGGCTTGACTAGTAGAATAGAGTATTCCACTGCTTTTTTCTTTTCGACGTATGTAACTAAACTCTTTGCTAAGTGCCTGGCCACTTATGATAATAAAATGATATGGTTCACAGAATACATCTACTTACCACAGTTTCAACAGTTTAGTTCTTATAGTTTCGGAAAAAAGTGGCTGTGACTTATGGACGGACAGACAGACAGACATGACGAATCCATAAGGGTTCCGTTTTTTGACAGTTAGCCACGGCACCCTAACAGTCGCGAGTTTGTGATCATAAAATCATTTAAAAAAATTAGAAAAACAAAGAAACAATGGCAGAAAGAAAAATATAAATTTTGATATTCAACATCTGCTATCAACTTTTTAAATAATTTAAATTAACTTTAAATACTTAATAAAATTTATGAAGTATTTAAAGTTAATTTAAATTAAATACTTAACGACATTTTTAAGTTAAAATTATTTTGAAGTTAAAATTATTTTAAAGTTAACATTATTTTTAAGATAAAATTATTTTTTCTTTAATGTATTTACTTAATTATGTTTATGTCTTTAACTTCGTATTGGTCAATAATTATGCGAATATTTTGCGTATTGGTCACTGAGCGTATGAGTCATTATGCGTATATTTCACGACACTACACAAACTAGTGAAACTGTAGTATGTGATAGATGACTAACTTATACATAAAAGAAAATACATAACACGTTTGTAAACTGTATAATTTTATTTAAGTAGGTACTAAAAATACAAAAAAAAACACTTCTAACTTTTCACAACAAAAATATACAACACAGTTAATCTGCAAAATGAAAGCTTTTCTGTAAATTTAATATCTTGTATTTCCTCCACGAGCCCGTATCGCTTTATTAAGACGATGTGGCATGCTGTAAATCAAAATTCTAATACGGTCTTGGTCTATGTTTGACCATTCTTCTACGAGCGCACTTCTGAACTCACGTATCTGAGTTAGCTGCAGCTGAAGAGCGTTGTTTAATGCATCTCTCTAGCTCGTCCCATAAATGCTCTATGGGATTTCTGAGCTGCGAGCTGGCCACTCCATGCCGGGTGATACCGACGTCTTGAATATACGCGTTGACCAAATGTGCTGTATGTGGTCGCGCATTTATCGTCCATAAAACTTTTTAGGATTAAGTTACTAATATAGTTATAAGATCATTGATACTAACAAAATGGGCCTTTGTTGTCTAATATATTACAATAAATTAATAAATAAAAATGGAATTTGCGCCCATATTCACCAAGAAAGGACCAGCATGCTCATTTAAAATCTCCTCTACATTTTTGGGAACTGTCAGAGAACCGTTTTCTATAATTACTAACTCCGTACGATCCTCTGAAGATATCCCAGCCCAAACCATTATTGATCCTCCACGGAATGGCACCTTTTCCTCAAAACACGCTTGACGATAACGTTCATTTGGTCGCCTATATACTCTTCGTCTCAAATCGTGTGCGAATTAACAAAATATTGACTCATCGGAAAACATAACCCTGGACCAATCTTCATCTGTCCATCGGACGTGTTCTCGAGCAAACCGCAACCTGGCAACTCGATGTTCTCTGAGCAATTTAGGGCCATTTCCTGGCCTATAAGGCTTTATATCAGCTTCCCGAAGTCGCCGCCGGATCGTGTCAGAGCTTACATTGTTGTGGTGAATTTCTTTAAGGTTATTTCGGACCTGAACAGTCGTGAGATGTCGATTTGTTAACATAGTGCTCACGATGAATCGGTCTTCTCGTGTAATTGAACACCTTGGCCTGCCATTACCGACTCGATACCGTTTTCGTTCGATTCAGATCGAGTGAAAAATTTTCAAAGTCGAATCTATTGACTTCGGAAACTTTATTCTAGGCGTTTCTGGCAGCTATGGAAATGTTTCCGAATCCTTATGTGACATTAGTTTTCGATACCAACATCAGCCCATCTCGAAAATGTTCCACAGATTTTCCGATTCCGAATATCGAAGCTCCGTGAATAAGCCTGCAGCTGGTCTCCTGATGTTTATGAAAGTGTCTTGAAATCGCTGGAGTACTGTTTGGACCATGGATAAAGATACACCTACTGTTCTAGCAGTACTCCGCTGACTCCTTCCTTCTTGTACAGTCAACAAAGTTGTTAGGGTTACATGGCCAGTAAGTAAGAACTCATTTTGCTGTTGCAGTCATAAATAAATCTTATTGATTAATGTTTATTTCAAAAGGTATCTTTGATCCCTACATTTTACCAAAAAAAAACTATAAATACATTTAAGGCTTTAAGAGAAAACTGAATCTTAGTTTCTGGCCATGTGACCCTAACAAGTTGGTTGACTGTACCATGGTGATAATTGTGTACATTCTTCAGTAGATAACGACATGTTGGTGCATGGTTGATGCACAAAATACTGTGACCAGCCAAAAAACTGTTTGTGATGACAAAAGCGAGAAAATTTTCTATATTTTGATATTATTCAAAATCGGAATTTCTTTTTTTGAAGCTGTAACTTATTCAAATGCAATCTCTTTTGATATGTATAATAAGCGTCACAAATCTGCCTATAACATATTATTTATACGAGGGATCTATGTAAATAACTTTGGGAGATATCGCGGTTTTTCTAAATGACCCGTTATTTTTGCTGTCCAGTGTCTAAACGTTCCCGTTAAAATATTCAAAAAATATTCCATGTATAGACATGGCCCCGTTAGTTTTATTATATGTATAGATATAAATTAGTTTTTGGTATTTGCAGTATTTGTGGATACTATAATAATATATTACTCATGTGGTTTTCGTTTTTGAATAGTAGGTAGGTATAGTATAAGATGTAATAGTACCTACATTGAATTTAAGTATAAGTTTTAACAACACTTATTGGTTTGTTTAAGGCTGTAAGTTGTATCAATATCTTTTTGTTACTATTTTCTTATAACTTGAAACAAGACTTGGGTGGTTGTCATTAACCTTCCCTTTATATACTGAAAGAATATATTTTGTTTGTTAAAAAGCACAGTAGGTTTTTTAAACATACTACATGTTTCAAAAACCGTGTGATCTTAGTACGTTCTGGCTGACAAGGTCTAGGCTTCCACAGAGTCCAGTGTTTCAAAATATTCCATAACGTCTAGTCCCATAAGGTCTATAATCACTCAAAATTACTAGTGTCCAAACATGTCCAGTGTCGTATTAGGTCCCATAATTGTCTAGTATCTCATAATGACAGAAACCCGAACAGACTTGTGTTGAAGAGGCTCCAAAGAGCGCAGAATATACTTTTTTTATAATAAATCACCCGACGAATTTATGTACATGAATTTAAGATTGTTTAATTATTTTGCACAATTATGTATTAAGAAGTTTGTTTATTGTCGTTTTGTTATCCCTCGATTATGATAAGGAAACCAGAATATGATTGATGGCATTCCAGAGAAATCGAGGGCCTTCTAAAAACCTTCTAAAATCGTAGTGGTGGCTAATGCTTTTTTAGTTTCTATTTTCCTGTTTGAAGTCGTTTTTTTTGTTATTAATTATCAAATTTTAATTCAATTTAACTATTCAATTTTAAAATAATAATTGTTTTGTAGGAAATTGTACATGTATATAAAATATACTAAATTACTAATTTGACTAACCTTATTAGATAAGGTATTCAGATAAGGTATATCTGAAAACTGGTATAGTGCGAGCCATATGGTCTCGTCTTTTCAACATTTTACATGAAAATGGTTTTGGTAGGATCATAATAGGTACTTTTTCCGTACATACCTACATCATGACGTGTTCATAAATAACACTACGTTTTAATTACACCGTTACATTTATCTCGTTTTTCAGCACGTAAGTTTTTTCAAACACCTTGCAATGTGCACCAGAACAATTAAAACTCAATTCTGTCTCATTTTCTTGGCTTAATTTGGTTGAGGTTAATTAACCTGAGTCGTATTTTCAGTAGGGAATACAATCTTACATTTTAAATCTTAAATTTTTGTATTTGCCATATAAATGTGGTCTAATCTCATAAGGTAGATCTCGCTGAGTTTAGAAAATAGTAGATTGTTATACAAGGGTTGAAAGGAATCAATACTTAAACGAGTATTTAGACGCACGAGCGCAGCGAGGGTGGCTACAGCCTAGCTATAGCCCGAGTAGGAATTGATATCTTTCACCCGCGCTCAACACTCTTCTTTTCATTTCGAATACAAGGAAAGCAAAAAAAAAAATGTCAACAATACATGAAGTCAATCTCATTTTTGATGGAACCATCGGGGCAAATCCAGGTCCACTTTCTAGTAGGGTGCTTCTGGGAAAAGGAGTTCATCAAATAGAGTCCTTTCTTTTACACACCCTCGAGGTGATATGGGTGGGTGCTAATCTGGCCCGGACACCAACGGTTCATTACTTCTCCCATAAATGAAAAAGGAAAATTATGGTAAAATCAAATTAGGCGGTACGCAAAGAAAGTTTACAGATACATTTTAATTTTCTGATGAGATCTTTTTTACTATTTACCAACATTTTAATAAGCGTTATAACTAAGTTTAAACTTAAAGATCTTGTTACAAACTCTTTGTTTGTAAATCATTTTATGTTCTTTTATTTGAATTTTGATATTTTTTCTCTGTCAGTGGTAGTTGTCTTTTGTGAGTAAAAAGGAACGTTTCCATTTCTAGATTCGTTTTATTTTATCCGCTTCAGCTCTAGAAAAAGCTTCTCAATTTAGTCAGCAGGGTACAACGTGGGCACTATCTGGCTTCAGTGATGGTTGGAGGGGTGTTAGGTAATAGGTAGGTATATCAAGGAATGACTAACCAATATTTTTGTGAAAAAGGTACTAAATATTGACCCAAGTGTATCGAGATAGACTTCTTGAAATGGTGGAACAACAACATTTTCCATAACCAACAATGGTCCTTTTAGCTAGACTCAGCTCCGGCTCGTGCTGGTGATCTCGTTTTTAATATTGTTTCGATCGGGTATATAAAAATGCTAGTGGCGAGGTTTAGTTGCATTATTTATGCCCACTTACAAAATAAACAATTCCAAATTAATCACTATTACATTACAGTCACAGACCACAGTACACAAACACAGTCCGCAAACTTGCACTCGAATCGATTTAACACGTTCGCTGCGAAGCCATTTTTCATGGACTTTCAGCCAGTGCGTATGAGGTCTTTTCGAGGCAAGGTTAAACTTCTTTGCAGTGCGTATGAGACCTTTTCAGCCTCACAAAATGTTGTTTTTAAAAAGCACCTTAAATATAGCTCAAAAGTGACAATATTTGCTTGAAACTTTACCATTATATACTGAGATAGTTGTTAAGGTTGAATCTAGCTTCGCCTACAGTTATGACATTTCAATATTGAGTAAATGAAAAAAATATATATGACATCAGTTCTGCCTCACATCGCACTGAAATAAAGTTAAAGACTAGAGATGGGAATAAAAGAAAGTTGCAGTTACGATAATATTATAACATTTGTTTACGTTTAGGGGTCCAAAAAATATCTCGTGAAAAGTGGGTAAGTACCTATAATATCTAGAAGTGAAATACCTTTGCATACCTGGAATAATGGAATACCTCGGGCATGAGTTTTTTTTTATAACATTTGTTTGTAAAAGATCAATCAAAATGTTTTTCATTAAAACAGGGCAAGCAGATATGTTACACTGGACACAAAATAAATGTTTTAAAGTTTTTTTTGGAGCCTGACTGCTATTTAAAGTTAGCCTTGATTTGTCGTTTTATTGATCCAATACGACAACCAACTACTTAATGTACCTACACAAGTCAGCAGAGAGTTTCGATACAGGAGCACTGTATCGAAACTTTTCACATCACTAAGCCAGGAAGCGCGGCGCGCGCGCCGCTAGCTCCTCACTCCGTGCGGCTATGAGGCCTACAATTTTTGAGGCAGCTTAGACCTCAGTCCGCAGTGTACGAGATTAAATTGTATTCAGTGCGTTTGAGGCCTATTTAACCTCATATTTTATTTACTACACCGTTAGGATATACTTAGTAAGAGAAGCAATTTTATATATTTGTCTTTGTCATACGCATAGAAATATTAATATAGTCACCTCCCGCACAGAGTGAAAGAACGTGATTTTGACTGCCGCACCAGAAAGAAGTCTCACATGGGGCTTGTTAGACCTCATAACGCAGTGAACGTGTTAAATAGTTCCGATCGCTGTCGCTTCGAATAACAATAATTTTTTTTACTTCAGGTCCAGGATGTCGACATTTTTGACGAATATTTGGCTGTATTTATTAATATAAGCTGTGAATGTATTTGTGCCCTCTGTAATTTTTAGTGTTTTAGTGCTTTAGTGCTTTAAGCAAGGGTTAAGGGTAAGGCAACGGGCGCTTTGGTGTAAACTGTAAGTCTGTTGCCTAGATGTATATAAATAAATAAATAAAATAAATAAGCAATGTCCGGGCACGAAAAAACACCGTGTTTATATGGGAGAGGACAGGCATCGACAGAGGTATCTACACCTTACAGAACGCCATAGCACGTACTGCGTTGAAATAATAGAGAGCTACTTATAAAAAAACTATGTAAGTTGTAAACAACTGGCCATAACACTTATTGTGTACTTGCTACAAACAAGATTCCCCTTTAGCAACTTACATAAAATTAGGTTTGATGTTGTTTAATAAATTAGTTTCATTTGTACAGTACAACGCTCTTCTTGTACAGTATAATAAAGCTTTCCGGGTGCTGATGGGACTGCCTCGATACTGTAGTGCATCGGGGATGTTCGCAGAAGCGCGGGTTGATTGTTTCTATGTAACCATGCGAAATCGGTGCACGGTGCGCAGGGCTCGGACCAGTCCCAACACCACCCTGAGAGCATTCTCGTGCAGGTTTGACTGTCAGTACATAAATCATGCAGTATGATTCATGTAGGTACTGACTAGTATTTAATTTGATGTCTGATTTTATTGTATTTTTATTGTTTCATTGATATTGTTTTTGTGTAACTATACCCATGTATGTGACTTGTCTGAAATAAAAATATTATTATTATTATTTGTGAGTTGTTGTTTGTTTGCTTTTATCCAGATGAGTCGAATTATTCTCATTAATATATATGTAGTACGAGATTAACTATATAATAGTGCGATCTGCGAAGTGATCGCAAAATGTAACAAAAACCGTAATATTAAAACCTTAGTTTTTAAAATGACGTTTTAATTAGACAACAATAACGAATTTCTCGATTTTCAGAAAGTAAGTTTCTATAAATTAACCTAATTCGCAGTTATATAAATAATTTGAGAACATCTGGGAAAAAGTCTTTTCGTATTGTATAGTATTGTTTATATCTATCTGGCTAGTCTTAATATCAATAACGGATAAAGTCGATGCCTTTTTTGAAAAAGTTGAGCATGCACCGGCATATTAGTAGACCGGCATATTAGAGAAACTTTTACCTGTAGGATAATATATAATAATAATATAATCTCACGCCTTTTATCCCCGAGGGGGTAGGCAGAGGTATTCCATTACTGGATATACCCACATTTCACGAGATATATTGGACCCCTAAACGTGATAGGTGGTGAGCCCATCGCCGGACCGGGTCTTTTTTTACACATGTCTCAGAATTCATTCTGAGACCTGCGGGTTTCCTCACGATGTTTTCCTTCACCGTCGAGCTAGTGATGAATATGTACGTAAGTTTTTGAAAAACTCATTGGTACATGCCAGGATTCGAACCCGAGTCTCACTGATTTTCGGCCGGCTCTTTAACCGTCCGGGCTATCACTGCTCTCTAGGATAAACACTAATATACCACTGAATAATATAATCTTATCGCAATAAATGAAATAAAGCAAAAAAAAATATATCCTACTATAGAGGAAGAACTATTTGCTTTAGTGTAGCAAGTAAAATTTTTCGGTCTTATTTATATGGACGTAAGTTCAAAATAATAACAAAGCATCGCCCACTAGTCTTTTATTTAATATGAATAATCCATCAAGTAGACTAATTAAATTTCGATTATGCCTAGGGGAATACGATTTCACAGTAATATATTTAAAAGGAAAGGATTATTTAGCAGCGGACGTATTATCTAGGATTGAGATAGCCAGCGTAGAATTGAAAAACGCAAATAGGCATTTAAACGGTTAAAAAAGCAAAATACGGCCACTATTAATGACACAAAACATAAGTTCTTTGATTATGATTGGACTGCGCAACCCAAAAATAATTGAGATTCATAAGAAACCAAATAATTTATCGGAATTGACTTTTAATGAGAAATATTATAATAAATTACGCTTGCAAACGGATTGTCAAATAAGTAAAAATCCTTATTTATTTGCCTAAAATGCAAACGATGTGTGTCAACAATTTGACAAAATGGTTACTTACTACAACATTGCTTTTATACCTCTAAAGAATTTTTGCAATTTAGACAATGATTTTGATCTACATTTGCTTTTTTTCATATTCAATTTGTTTTAATTACATAATTTTAATTATTTAGAATAATATGCACGCTTACAAATAAGCTGAATACATTGTACATATCCTACTAATATTATAAACGCAAAAGTTTGTATGTATGGATGTTTGTTCCTCTTTCAAAAACTACTGAACGGATTTTGATGAAAATTTACAGTTAATAGCTCATACATCAGAATAACACATAGGCTAAAAATCCACTAGCTTGGCTTGGAATCCTCTTTATAATAAATCAAATAATGTGTCATAGTCAAAGTCAAAAGTTTTTATTCAATGTAGGGACTTATAAGTCCTCTTATCGAAAGTCATTGCGACTCCACCGCTTCGGTATGTATAGTTGGGGAGAAAAAGCGGGGCAAGAAACTCCTCAACACATTTTTCTTTTAAACAATCAATACAATACACAGTACAAGTTACATGGTTTTACTGCTTTGCTGAGCTGGAGAAAATTTACACCAAACATCATTGTGATTCAAATATTCATCTAACTTATAATATGCCCTTTTACATAAAACCATTTTAACGTGAGTTTTTAACATTTTTTCTGGCAAATCTTGAACAGCTTTAGGTATCTTGTTGTAAATGCGTACACACAAACCCATGAAGGTTTTTTTTTTGTATATAATGTATTACTTATGTACTACATTCATGTAATTATAATCGAAATCCAGCGCGGAAACGCGGCGAGCGTGATGGGCACCTTTGCACCGGGCACGATTAGGGGCGGGTTATTTAAATAAGTTTTTTTTTTCAATTTTATATTTATTATTATATAATTTACATATTTACATATTTACATACTTACATCTAATATTTATATCTATGTTGTTCTTATGTACATATTGTTAATTAGATTTATGTATTTATTGTCAATTGTAATTAGATTTAGAAGTTAATAACATAGTATCTAGATTAGATATATAAATAACAATAAATTATAATATGCTATGGTATCTTAAATTTTACCATTTAAGTTATAAAGTCCCGCTGAGTACATTAAAATGTTTATACTTCGCATTAGTAGACTCCATAATAGGATACGCTCTTGATTGCTATGGCCTTACATTTAAAACATATATTGATAAATTGGAAACCCTACAAATTAGATTTTTAAAATTACTTGTTAACACAAAAACAAAAAATAACTGTAAAGGCAACTATAAAAAAATATTTAAAATCTGTAAAATTCTACCAGTCAATTTATAAATACTTATTAGCTATTAATAACCATGGCAATCAGGAGCTTAACCTATCTTCAGTAAACCATAGTCATGGTACAAGGTCGGTGTCTACGGGTAAATTTAATGTACCCAGAGTTGGTAACTACTTTGGTGATAGGACTTTAAAGAAACGAATACCATATCTGCTAAACAGTTTACCCGAGGATATCCGCCTTGAGCCAAACAAAAATAAGTTTAAAATTTTACATAAAAAGCACCTTTTAGAGACACTTACAGAATAAATTAAAATGTAAAAATAATATTATACCAGAGACTCATACCTGCAGACAAACTGTCAAAAACAGTTTTGCAGGGAACTGTATTAGAATATAAGAATAAAATTTGTTTAATAAATAAATAATAATAATAAAAAAAAATAGTAAAAAATCAAAACTAAGTCAAGCATAGATTTAATTTAAACTATCCGTCACGAGATCCGGCCGAAAATCCTAACCGATAAACGCGTCAACCATAGCACAATATAACAGTCAAGTCTAAAGTGTGAACTTTATTAACATAAACTAAGTCAGAACAAAGGAAACAAACGAACGACACGATACCGACCGGAAATCCGGCAACGACCAGGATAGAGTCAGTGCTACCCCTAAAGTAGTACTGAAACTCCTCATACCGCACATCCAAAATGTTTCATTAATCATATCAGTCCAGTAGTCCAAGACTTACAATCAGTCAAGGCGCGAAACGTTGGGACATAGTCCAAATGGAAATAATCAATACGGCAATGTTAGCAGACATATCCATGAAATGTTGGTGGATCAAGATTGAAAAAGCGGTACCAACCGTTAGATCACGTGGTCCAGACGTGACTACCGGGATAAGGTGAGATTCGCTATAGCAAAGGAACCAAAACCTCTCATACAACGCGCCACAAGAATCCGACCAATAAAATTCCTACATCCAAGCAATACCTACCCATACGTATACACGATAGGCATAAAAAAACGCATAGGAATGCGTCTATGGACGTTTTTAGGACAAAAAATCGAGCTCGAAGCTTACAAATTTATTATGTACAAACAAACTAACCTACACAATATACTAAACCTTACCTATAAACACCTGCAGAGACATAGTGGTTGCTAAGAGAAATGACAAAAATATCACTCGAGTAAAATATAAATAAACCGAAAAATTGGTCTATTTTAAAATGTCCTTTACGTGGTAAGTCCCTACGTGTTCTGAATCTACGTCAGCCAACACATACACCTGCGGTGAAACTCGCCTAACTACTCTACATTGCACAAAGCGCGGAGCAAATTTACCACCCCTAAATTCATCAGTCGTAGGTACCACGCTGGAAGTTCCTACGCCATACGATCTGACCAACATCAAAACGAACAGATCTACGGTTTAAATTAAATTTAAAAGCGCTACGATGAAACGCTAAGACCAAAGAATCTGCAACTCTTGCGTAAACCACGCGAAGTGTTAAAAGATTATCAGCACGCTCTGCCCGACTGAGCCCCACATCTTGGTTCTCAATCTGACCGTGATCGCGCTGACGAGACATTAACAATTCACGTCCATACATCAAGAAATTCGGTGTAAAAGACGTTGCCCAATTTACGCATAAATTTAAATATAGAGCTACTCGCGGTAAATGTCTCGCCCACGCTGGTCATTTTAGGTGAGGATACTCAGAGTAGTTATCACCACCTGGTTATATCTCTCCACAATATTCGCCTGCGGAGTAAGGTATATAACATGGATTTGGAATATTATAATAGAAATAGGCAGCTTACATGGGTTTGCATTAAAAACATTCAGTCCGCAAAATAGTTACTTGGTCCGCAAAATAACTACTTGGTCAGCAAGACTTCATGATTGAACAGCAGAGAAAACATGTCGTAAAAATTATACTATGGCCACTCACACTCCCACTCTCATTCCCACCTACCCGCTCCTACCCTCTCATACCTCCTCCAGGTGGTAGGAGGAGGTAGGAGGATGTAGTAGGAGGTAGTAGGATGTAGTAGGAGGTAGTAGGAGGTAGGAGGCGGTAGGAGGAGGTGGTAGGAGGTGATAGGAGGTGGTAAGAGGTTGAAGGAGGTGGTAGGAGGAGCTAGGAGGAGGTAGGAGGAGGTAGGGGGTAGGAGTAGGTGGTAGGAGGTGGTAGGAGAAGGTAGGAGGAGGAGGTAGGAGGAGGTTGTAGGAGGAGGTGGTAGGAGGTGGTAGGAGGAAGTAGGAGGAGGTGGTAGGAGGAGGTAGGAGGAGGTGGTAGGAGGAGGTAAGAGGATGTAGTAGGAGGTAGGAGGATGTAGTAGGAGGTAGTAGTAGGCGGTAGTAGGATGTAGGAGGAGGTGGGAGGAGGTGGGAGGAACTGGTAGGAGGTGGTAGGATGAGGAAGAAGGAGGTAGGAGGATGTAGTAGCTCCTACCTCCTCCTACATCCTCCTACCACTTACTACCGCCTACTACCTCCTACTCCATCCTACTACCTCCTACTACATCCTCCTACCTCCTCCTACATCCTCCTACCTCCTCCTACATCCTCCTACCTCCTCCTACCACCTCCTCCTACCTCCTCCAGGCGGTAGGAGGAAATATCCTACATCCTACTACCACCTCCTACATCCTACTACCACCTACTACCTTCTACCACCTCCTCCTACCCCCCTACCTCCTACACCTTCCTATACCGGCCCACCCCTTTCCTACCCCCAACTCCCACGCCCACTCCCACTACCACTACCACAACCACCACAGCCACCACTACCACCACCACTGCCACTGCCACTACCACTAACACCACCACCACCACCACCGCCACCACCACCACCACCACCACCACTACCACCACTACTACCACCACCACCACCACTTGTAATCGTAATAATAATCATAATCATAAAAGTTGCATAATCCAAAGTCCTTCCTAGTCTATGTAAATGCGCCCATTTTGCGCATGACAAGTTTGCTGAGATTATTTTGCTACTTTTATATGAAGCTCAAAAAATATTTTTTGGCTTCCCCTTTGAGTGCTTACCAAAATTTTATTAAACAGTAGCAGCTCATTGCAGCTCAAAAATAATTACAGCCATCCATGACATAAATTGCTGATAGATTTTGTAATGTTTGCTGGCCATGAGTTGCTGACCAATTAGCTATTTCTGCTTACAGATTATATTTTTCTGCGTAAAAAAATACGAATACTCTGCTAACCATTTAAATAACACCCATTGTTTTTATAGGCTTAAAATACTGTACTGTATTCGGGACTATCTTAGCATAGACCTGCACATCAATCTCTGCGACTCACTTTTTCTCTCCATATTTAATTATGCGGATACTGTAATGGGGGAATGCCTGTTAGCTCGAACCAAAAAAGTAATTCAGCGAATTCAAAATGCCTTCGTAGGCTTTTGTTTCCCTATTCCGCATCGTGCACATGCTACGAATAAGGAATAAGTCAGGAAGAGTAACTAAGAACAAACTCCGTCGAAAAACTGGCCCCACAAATAATTACTACAAACTAAAAGGACATATATCCATACAGACCAATCAGTAGAGATTGCGTGACTCAATTAATTCCGACAAGCGCTGTGATTGGTTCTCAGCAGCCATCATAATAGTAATTGGTTCGAGTGTTTGAATTACGAATTGTCACTGTTAAATTGTCATTGCATTCGTGGACGATGTTATGCAATGTACTGGAGAGTAAAAGTAAAAAACAACTATTGAATATTTCAGTGTTTTATTTTAGTGATATATTTATAATTGCGTGTTAGAAACAAATTTGTTATCAATCAAAATCAAAATCTGGTATTGTGTTTACGAAAGATAAGATAAATCTATACATATAATTAATCTCTAGAGGGGTCGCGTCTGTAGTGAATATTTTGGTAAAAAAAATAATAGAGTACTTATATGCATACAAAATATTATCCGTATCTGAACTTATTTACAAAAAATATAGAAAATTATAATAACAACAGTGAAAACAGAAAAATGAAATTAATCAAAAAATCACCGAGATATACAATCGTAAAGCTAGGCTATCTATCCCTCTCTTCGAAACGAAATTTTATATGGAAGTAATATGGCCCTCCCGTCATGTGACGTCCGCGACAGTTCGGATCTCTCTTTTTAACCAACGACTTTAACAGCATTATAACTCGTAAACTAACAAGTACTTTGTGTTTTTTTTCACATTTATTCTTACTGATAATTTTAAAAAAAGACTTGCATATACCGTATTGCAACAGGCATTATTAACGATACTAAGGCCAAAACTTTTTTTAGATTTTTGTCTGTCTGTTTGTAAACTACATCACGCCAAAACTAATGGACCGATTTTGAGGGGACTTTTTTATTCGACTGAGTGTTAATACGATTGCAACTTAGGATACAAATAATCACGATTCGATCCATTTTTGTCGTCGGAATTCGTTTTCGGAAAAACTAAAAAAGTAAATTTTCATAAGAAATAATACCAGAAATGTGTAAATTGCTGAAAATCGCTTGTTTGTAACTGTATAATATTACAAATTATAAGTGAGAAAATATACATTTATTTACAAAGAAAATATACATTGATTTACAATAATTACAAATTATAATAAGTATATCTAAATTACGCTTTATAAACTGGCTGGCTGCTTCTTGTGTAATGCGGACCAAACAACAATATTTTTACTAGAACGAATATATAAATATATAAGGTAAATATGAAATAATATGGAATATTATTTCATATTTACCTGTGATAAGTTATCCCGGTTAGCTTTTTACTTTCTCCCTTACGTTTTTTACACCAACCTACTACACAGGTGGTCATTTTTATGAAGATTTATTGAGTTTTACACAAATAAAACGACGAGGGCCTATCTCACTGACAGCGCGTGACAGACTGAAAAACGCACAGATTGTAGTTTTTTGCCCCGCCTTTTGTATTGTACTTTTCGTGGGGTCATTTTTTGACCGCTGTTACTCTTCTTGACTTATTCCTTATTCGTAGTGCACATGTAACGCCCTTTTTAAATAGAAGAAATTGGCTTAAAATGTCTGCCCGTCGTACGCTTCACTTCGCGACTTTACTCTTCGGTATTATAAGGAGCCAGAAGCCGCCCGTATCTCTACGACAAACTTACCTTTTCTCGTTGTCCCACTAGAATCGCCACTCGTCTGGTATGCGCCCGACACCATACAGCATCATTCCGTGGCAGCTTCCGTTATGCTGCTTCGAAATATTGGAATAACCTACTCGTACCACCGCCGATTAGGAACTCATACTCACTTCTTCTTTCCCAATAGTAGCAGCATCGAACAATTTGAGTGGGTGGTGTGTGAATTGCAGGTCTTTTATTTATTTATTTTAGTCACAAACACTAAACTTTTACATTTATTAAACTAAACTAGCTTTATATATTTATAATTAATCATAAATCATATATTAACATTTCTAATATTATTAAAATTTAAGAGCAAGATTAGTATATTCTATATATATATATACATATATAGCTATAAGTTAGAAATTAAGTTTATGTGCAGTGTGCGCAAGTGCCCCCGGGACCCCGCAGAATACCAGCGCTGTGGCAAATGCTGCTGCACAAGCTGAGTGGGGGTCCCTTTAGGCACTATTGTTTCCTTGGTATTTAATTTTTCGTTTTGTTTATATTATGTTGTGTCTAATAAATTTATTTTCTTTCTTTCTTTCTTTCTTTCTTTCTTTCCTTCTTTCTTTCTTTCTATAGGTACTTAGAGGTGTAGGTAACAAAAGTAAACAATATAGACGATAGGCTCGTCATATTAAACGATTTTTCTACCATTTTCTACCAAATAATAGTCATGCAAAAAATAATAAATAAAGTAAAACATTACTATTATTGACCAGGCATGGAAAAGGAAGGATGTGATAAGTGCCAAAAACCGCTGGGCCCGGTTTTCGTTGTGTTAACGCACAATGAAAGTTGTTAAGCCATGTCAGATACCCTTAGGTGGCTTGAAAAATTCTGACCGTTAGATGGACACTAGCCTACCACCATCTCCCAATCCGCGGTTGGATCGCGTGGGAGATTATAGCCCATACTTCCTCATGTGTGAGGGAAAATCTTAGGCTCAGCAGTGGGTTGATGATTATGAAATACTGAATGGTTTAAACATAAAAATTTTAGATGATACTAATTTCTTGCTTCATACTTTTTAGATTTTTGATTTTTCGTGTGTAGTCGGGTTTTAGCTTTGGAATTTGGAAAATATGCTTACGGCTTTGTAACGTTCCGTTATTTATTCTAGTTAAAGCTAATGAGTCAAATCTTATAATCGAAATAAAACCCTGAAACTACTTTATTATAATTGTCAAATAAAATTTTAATTAATCTAAAATATTATCCTATTTAAAACTAGCCTTATTAATAAACGTATAAAGATCTCACTAATTATTTGAGAACTAATATTAAGATAAAATTAATTTAATAATTTCTACTATTCAATGAAGATCTCAAGTAGCGGCGCTCAATCATCGGACTTCACCTTAGGACAGTGACGTTGTTTTGTAACCGCTCGACAACTACCCATTAAAGATCCTACGACGCCGCTCACCGGCTACTGTGGAACTTTTATTATACGTGTTATTCTAAATTCTACCATCTTTTATTTTTAAACTAATCTAAATCTACTTGTGACTTCTATCCGTCACACCTTGTCCCCAAGTATCCACACGATGTTTTCCTCCAGCACTAGATAAATATGTAGGTACGTAAGTTTTCGATAGACTGACTGGTATGTGCAGAGACCTATATCTCTCTCCCTGTATATGCCCTCACCTGGATTCGCCGGACTTACTACGACTGCTCTTCTGCAAATAAAATAATTAAAGTAAATACTATCACCTACATCTATCGGATTTTTTTAAGATTGTAAGTTTTATAAAGTTGCTTAGATCATATTGTAACATTTATTATTAGCCCAGTCAAAATAGACAAAAATAAGTCATATCTTAGGAAAAATTCGCATAGAGCTGAAAATTGGAGAGACGTTTTTACATATTGCAGCATTATCCGCTGCATTGATTCATTTGAATGCAAACTTTTTGTTTGTAACTTCCTGTTTTACTGGCCATTAAAGTCCTCTTTGAGATACTCTGGCTCCACGGTGCTTCGAATCAAATTATTTTTGGCATTATCGATATATTTACGATAAAGACAAGCCGTGAAATTTTGCTGAACGGCTTCTCCACGAAAATCCGAATTGTGATTGAAGTTATTGTGATTGCAATATATATTTAGCTGAAGTCAAAGAGATTAAAATATATAGGGCATAGAGGGGACAAAGCGAGGAAAATTTTAAGAGAAAAGTTATTCCAAGTGGAATAAGTCGAGTACCATTTCGACCGAATGACAGCTCGCGTTCATACTAACTGACATGCATGACGCTTGAGCTTCAAACATGCTTTAAAGTTTTGTATGAAAATATTCCCAATGCCCCCTCTATGTCCTATTATATTTTAATCTCTTTGGCTGAAGTTGACTTGATCGTCAGTCTCCCCTATCTGGGCTGCAATTTTATCCGGCCGATATCGCATCGGGTAAGTTCTATAACTGTTGCTTTTTAGGGCGTATCCACGGCTTGGTTTGTCTTTCGTTGGTGTTAATAGTTAGACTTTATTTGCAGCCGCACCCTAACCCAAAAGTATTTGACTTGCCTTTTCACTACTGGTGCGATTCGCCCGACGTGGTTTCGAGCAGGCTGCTCCTGCCACCTGATCTGTCTGCGTGTTTTCCGACTCATTCCACATCCCATTCGTTTGACGAGCGGCTCACAGGAACGTATCGCCGTAATTAAGAAACTCCGTAGTTTATATCCGCGACTATAATCACCTTTTTTATAGAACAAATTTGATTACCTATATAGTTTAGTATTAATTATTTGTAATATCCAACATCAGGAAACCTTTAACCACCTTTTCTAATTTCTCTTAGACACTAGGTAATGCTAGGCCTCAGCGCGCAGTAGTTAAGTTATTTAGCCTTAAGTTGTCTTTGTCTTGCCATCTTGCATTCTATTTGTTTCCTCCAAATTCTAAATTAGGGTTTCTTCATGTTCCCAGGTCCTATACCTTTAATTCGGCTTAATTTTGATTTGTAAACTTTGGATTACTGTTTCTCGCGCGAGTTATACCTACTCATCTTAATAATAATAAATGATTTTTATACCTTCTGTAAATACTAGTACGCACAAACACATTTTACGCACCTTCCCCGCTAATGAAGCGGCCCTCCCAGGAAGGGAAGAAGAGCCAGAGTAAATCTGTGCGCCCACCGGTTTTCAGGAAAAACCAGTGTGATGTGGAGGGCTTCCAAAGAGTAGAGAGGAAGAAGAAGAAGCCCTCTAGCCGTAACACCCGTGGCACAGCACCGACTGGACCGAACCATCTGCTGCGTCCTGCTGTACCGTCGACGCAGCTGTATGTGTCCCGCTTGCACTGGTCTACGAAGGTCCAAGATGTCGTAGACTACATTGTGAAGAAGTCCACTTTCTCATTGAGGGTTGAACGGTTGGAGTCTCGCCGCAAAACGAATTTTAATTCTTTTGTGGTGAGAGTACCAACCCATCATCTGGAAAACTTCATGAATGAAGACTTCTGGCCACAGGGAGTTGTATTTCGGAAATTCCGGAGGCAATTACCTGCCGAAAGCGCTCGCACGTTACCGACACTACGTGTAACAAAGTAGTTTAGTTAGTTATTTTAAATAAAATAACAAAAATCCCCTTCAATCCTACTACTGCAAAAAAAAATATTCAAGTTCAAACGTACAAAATTAAGGTTTTTTTCCATTTTTCTCGAAAACGGTCTTTTATCGTGCAAATAGGTTAGTCAAAGTAGTAGATCATATGATTCTCTACAAAAATGGTCCAGACACTTTTTCGTTAGTTGTGTACTTGTCACATTTTTTTGTTAACGTGGTTTCCCCAGTAGGTATACTCCACGATCTATTATAATAAAGAAAGTTTGATCAGATATAGATTGAAAGAATAGTAATATTGCTAATGATCAAAGTGAAATAGGTTGTTTTCTTCTAAATGTTATTATATTTTATTAAATAATTGTCTACTTCTACTTTGACAATTATTTCTCCGTCTTCATTTCCTTCTTCTTGCAGAATTTTTATTCGCTGTAATAAGAAAAGGGATGCATCAATTGTCTTCATATCGTCAATATTTTCATCTGTTGTATTTGTTTCAATATTGGATCAAGTCTGACCCTGACAATTGATGCATACTGGCAAAAGAAAATAATCCCAATTTTTGACAGCCACAATTCTTACTACAATCCGTCTTGCATTTACAAAAAATAGTATACTTAAAGCAGTTTTTCTGGAGCAGGCGGGAGTAGAGTTTGAATTAGCTCCAAATAGGTATCTGTTAATTTCCAACCCCATCCTTCTGGATCCAGCTCATTCCTTAGCCACACTTGAACTTGATAATACACACGATACAAGTGTTGAAAGACAGAACCAGATGTTGGAGGCAGACAACTGTAATGTTTTATTGTTCCATGCAGATTTTATAAACCTCAAATATCTATATTTGTCTGCGGAATAAATTTTTTTAGCACCATACATTGCAAGAAGGAAACGAATTCGATTTGTAACGATGTCGTGTGGAGAAGAGTAATCTTTGTAAATACTTTTGGGCAATCAATGAAATCCTTACGTTTTTCGAACCATTCAAATGCTGCTATTTTACCTCTTTTAAAAATTGCTGATGTAGTATTCGCAACCAGTTATTGCATGTAAAAATAAAATATGAGCTGGTCATTTCAGATATGCATTCCGACTTTGTGATGAATATATTGTTGATTGTACTTGAGCTTTCCCAGGTTTCAAAAAGTAAATAATTTTTATCATTTGGAGTCCGTGCAGTCAGTAATATCAACAAATCAACATTTTCCCCAAACAACGACAGTTGTATTTGAACTTTTCCATTGTTCTATTGCTGTTGAAATGAAGCGAGACTTCATCATCATCATCATCAACCCGTAATAGCCCACTGCTGAGCTAAGGGTCTTTCCTCACACATGAGGAATTATGGGCTATAATCTCCCACGCGAGCCCACCGCGGATTGGGAGATGGTGTTAAGCTAGTGGCCACTTAACAGAATTTTTCAAGCCACCCAAGGGTATCTGACATGGCCTACCGAAGAGCGAGCCTTATTGTGAGGGAGTTATGGACTAACAGTATAGTTTTTTATTTTAAATACTCATTAAATTTATACAAGTTTTATTGTGTAAGTAACACAAACCAATAGTTTTTTATTTTCATTTAGGTATATTGAACGACCGATGACGTGTACACTGTACAGGCTGCATTTTACTGCATATTATGTAAAATATGAATTTTCTAATTATCAAAACCGCGATATCTCACGAATGGTGAGTCGTAAAAGAAAAAGTGACTGGACCATTTTTGTAGAGAATTGTATTTACAACTTTTGTCTGACCTATTTTCACGATAAAACTTAAAGTTTTCGAGAAAAATGGAAAAAACCCTAATTTTGTACGTATGAATAATTTTTTTTGCAGAAGTTTTTTTTGGGATGGACGGGGGCGGGGGATTTTGGACATTTTATTTATAAGTCAAAGTCAAAGTCAAAATGTTTTATTCAAAATAGGAACTTACAAGTCCACTTATTGAACGTCATTTCAACTCCACCGCTTCAGCATGTATGGTTGAGGAGAAGAAGCGGGGCAAGAAACTCCTCAACACAATATTCTTTTAATCAATTGTTACTTAATACTAAATTGGGTTACATAGTTTCGTTTGTTTTTCGCTATCGTATTGCGCTGGACTGGAGGAAATCTGTTCCAAGCATCATTGTCATTTATATAATCGTCTAGTTTGTAATATGCCATTTTACAAAGTACATGTTTAACAAGAGTTTTGAACACAGTTTCAGGCAATTTCAAAATTTGTTCTGGTATTTTATTATAAAAGCGTATGCAAAGCCCTGAGTGACTGAGGTTGCTCTAGTTTATTTTTATTCCTAAGATTACAATTATGCCTGTCACAGTTTTTAGTATACAGTAATATGTTTTTCCGTACATACGTAATGTTTTCATAAATGTACTGACAAGGCATTGTTAAAATATTAATTTCTTTGAACAGTTCTCTTAGGGAATCACGACATCTTAACTTGTAAATGGCGCGTATAGCCCTTTTTTTTGATTCTGCATCAGCAGCTCTGCCCCACAGCAAGATGCCATAGGACATTATACTGTGAAAGTAGCTAAAATAAACGAGTCTTGCTGTGTCTACATCAGTAAGCCATCTGATTTTTCTGACGGCATAAGCAGCTGAGCTCAGTGTGTTAGATAATGCAGAAATATGATAATTCCATTGAAGTTTGGAGTCTATCGTTATCCCCAAAAAAACTGTATTATCAGCGAAATCTATTTGTTATTGTTTAAAATTATCTCATTCTCTACTCGTCTAACATTAGGGAGTACAAACTTTACACATTTGGTCTTCTTAGCGTTGAGCTCTAGATTGTTTGCAGTGAACCATGTGAGAATTTGTTGAAGAGTGTCATTTACCTCGTCGAGCTTCTGAGCTTGTCTATCTACTTTGATAATGATGTATTTAACGTCTCTGATAATTTTCAGCTCTATGCGAATTTTTCCTAAGTCAAATGTCTATTTTGACTGGATTACCTAATTAACTAAGCTATAAAATATTCCATTAAGTAATAAATATATAATATTCTCACGGCTTATATCCCTGGGGGGCTAGGCAGAGGTATTCCATTTCTGGATATACCCACTTTTCACCAGATATTCTTCGAACCCCTAATAGCCTGCGCAGACGACGGACTTTGTCCCCGGAGGACAAAGTCGCCCGAATCGTAAAAAAATATGTCCGTCTCTTTTTGTCCTGTACCGCCCCTCGGTGTCCGCGATTATTCGGGGGACTTTTTGTACGCCATACTTTAAATCCCTCGTGTGCGTTACTCGATACAGTTGTAAGCGTTCTATTTTGGCGGACAAAAAAATACGGGGACAAAAGTGTGTCGTCTGCGCAGGCTATAAACGTGATAGGTGGTGAGCCTATCGACGGACCGGGCCTTGTACACATGCCTCAGAAATAATTCTGGGACCTGCGGGCTTTCTCACGATGTTTTCCTTCACCGTCAAGCTACTGATAATATGTATGTAAGTTTTGAAAAACTCATTGGTACATGCCAGGATTCGAACACGAGCCTCACTGATTTTCATCATGTGAAGCAGGCTCCTTATCCGTAAGGCTGTCACTGCTCTGCTATATTAAGTAAACATATAATAAAATTTTAACAAGACCGTGTCTGTACATGTAATATTTTTTGAAAATGTTAGTGGTAGTGTCAGATATATTATCGATTCAGATACCAAAATACTATTTATTTTTTAATTTTGTCTGTCTGTCTGTGCACGAATCACGCAAAAACTACTGGAAGGATTTTGATGAAATTTGCTATAGAGATAACTGAGTAACCAGGTCAACATTTAGAGTACTTTTTACAGCGAGAGACTCTCATTCCCACGGGGAAATTAAAAAACTGGGTTAAAAGAAAAAAACTTGAAAAATGGCATGTAGGTGTCATATTATGTCGTAGGAAACAAAGGATTTTTGTAAATCCCTACGAGAACGAGAATAAACTGGATCCGCGTGGGCAAATGACGCGGCAATAATAATTGAGAGTCTTTATGTATATTGCCAAAGACTGAAAAATCTGCTGCTAATGCATTTGTACAAATATGGAAATTGTACCAATGTGTCCGAAGCCTGATTTTTCAGTCTTTATGTATATTGCCGTAAAGTGGACGATATTTTATGTAAAAAACCAAGTGAATGAAATTAATTAATTTTTTAATTAATAATCTCACGCCTTTCATCCCCGAGGGGGTAGGCAGAGGTATTCCATTACTGGATATACCCACATTTCACGAGATACATTGGACCCCTAAACGTGATAGGTGGTGAGCCCATCGCCGGACCGGGTCTATTTTACACGTGTCTCAGAATTAATTCTGAGACCTGCGGGTTTCCTCACGATGTTTTTCTTTCACCGTCGAGCTAGTGATAAATATGTACGTAAGTTTTTGAAAAACTCATTGGTACATGCCAGGATTCGAACCCGAGCCTCACTGATTTTCGGCCGGCTCTTTAATCGTAAAGGCTATCACTGCTCTATGAATGAATGTGAATGAAATTTCATCCCAAATATAAATAAAAAAAAAAATTAAATACTAGCGGCCATATTTCGTATTTATTATTATTTAAATAAATGCAGACTAAAGCAAGATTAACTTTACTCCAAGTATTAACTCATTACTAACCAATTTCTGTATTAATAAACACAGAGTAAGCAAGGAGTAACCTAATCCATGCCTACTCCCGAAGTAAAACTTACGCCTTGGTGTCACCTAGTTTAAGCAGGGATTGCTAACCTCAAAATTACTTTGACATTCATCGATGACGGAAGGATGACGGTAACGGCGATGGGATCAAAGAGATTTAAATATTATTATGTTTTAATCTCTTTTTTGCGTGGGAGAGCCATGCTTCGGCACGCTTGGGCCGGCTCGACCGGAGCGATACCACGGCCTCACAGAAAACCAGCGTAAAGCAATGCATTGCATTTCGTTGAGTGAGTGAGGTAACCGGAGGCCCCAAACCTCTTTATTTTTATTTGTCTCTCTTTTTACTTTTAAATTCATCAGTATTGCCACATTTCAGACGTAATCTAAGTGTAAACTAGGTGTAAGGAATGTATAGTTAGTCCAAGGATATTCAGTGTTTAATAATGACATAAAAAAAACTGAGGTAATACTTGGTTACTCAGGGATTAACTACTTCTAGCGAAACGTCTGATTTTCCTAGGAACAGGCCATTTTTATTAATAAGACCGAGAGTTTTGTTTTACGTTTAGGGGTCCCAAATGTATACTCGTGAGAAATGGGGTTTCCAGGAATGGAAGACTTCTGCCTCGGTAATAAAAGGATCAAGCATAATATATTATTATAATAAATTTCTCACAATATTTTTTAAGTATGTAAGTGTTATACATTTTTTTACATTCCTGGTAATCTGCATAATATTATGTCAAAAATAATGAATTTTTTCAGGGCGATAGATTGCACCTTGAAGTGTGAAAATACCATCTCCATGGTCTAAAAGCCTCCTGGCCGGTGTGATTTTTGGCATTGTTTTCTTGTTCAAAAGATTCTTTTCACGCATCTCGCATCGTACGTTTGCTATAATACGAGTACCTATATTTGTTTTACCTTTTCCACTGTGTTTAATCGTTGTGCTCTTCTCCTCAACATGAAGAAGGACATGTAAAATATCGTGTAACAGAATAATCGCAATTTCTGAAAATAGTTTGTTTAGTATCGACTACTTTTCAAAAAAAATAATTAGCGTTGTAATAATGTAACGTTGCGCGTGGTAATGGGCAGGCAACGTTTGTTGTATGTAGTCGGACAGATGGGCACAAATCTGCACCAACTTGGTCCCAACGACTGGCCGTCGACGATGAGGCAGACCCCGAAGGAGATGGCGGGATGAACTGGACGCCTTCTCGATAAATGGAGGGTGGAAGGAGAGGGCTTTGCTTAGCAGTGGGACAATACATAGGCTAATAAAAAAAAGTGTAGAGGAAGGCACTGTTGCCAACAAACTCGCCACTTCTTCCGCTAACGCCTATGAGTTAACGCCGCTGCCGATAACGCCACACCGCCGCGCCGGCCTCATATTAGCAACACAACTGCCTGGAGCTGGCGCAAGTCCTAATCGTAGTCCGGCCTCCAGTTGTCTCCAGTGGCGCATTGCTTGCATCCGTGATCATACGTTGCTTTGTATGGCTTCCAATAAATCACTGGAAATATTTAAATTGCATGCTAATTATAAAGTTTGTTTTAAGAAAGTAAGTTTTATGAAATCAAAATTATCATTCATCTTCTGTGGGTACAAAAAATACACTCAGAAATGTCAATAGTCGTAGTACCTATGTAGATGATTTGTTGTTTCCAAATGCATGAAAAACCAGCAAGAAACGTATGGGCAATTCTTTTAATTCTCATGTCTTACCAGTAATAATGGTTTACAATAATTATTATGATTAACAGCCTTACATAGCGTCGAGTCGGTTAATCGCACGCATATTGGTCTACTAAGTAGTCTAATTTTATAGTGGCTTTTTTAATGTAATTTTTGCTAACTATTGTTTTAAATTTGTCAAGAGGCCAATTTTGTAATTCAATGGGAATCTGTAAAAGCGTATACATTGAACTTATATGATTTGGTAACTTTAGATAATCGAGTAACATAAATAGCCAGTTTATTCTTATTTTTTGTGTTTATACAGTGTCTATCACATTTTTCTTTATAAAGTGATATATTCTTTTTAACTTACAATATGTTTACTATGCATACTGTTATATACTCTTCTTAGTTAATAATAACCTCCTTTATATAATTGCCATGCAATCGACGAGACTACGTTTTTGATGTGAGCTGTCACTCAAATAAATACCATGAATTCAATATTGATATCAAAGAGATTTAAATATAATACGGCATAGAGGGGACAAAGCGAGGAAAATTTGAAGTCAAAAGTTATTCCAAGTGGAATAAGTCTAGTACAATTTCGACCGAATGACAGCTCGCGTTCATATACTAACTGACATGACAAGGACATGACGCTTAGGCTTCAAAGTTTTGTATGAAAATATTCCCAATAGGGGGCATTGGCTATGCCCTGTTGTATTTAAATCTCTTTGATTGATATATTTTATTTGGGAATGTAAAATTGGCGACAAAAATATATTACGAGTGCTACAAACGAACTAAATAAGTACCAAAAAAATCGGTTGTCTGTAAAGTCGGTTTACTGACGGTAGTTGAACGTGACTACGTCATACTTTTTCATAAATACTGATGGAATGGATTGTGCCGCTTTGTCACTCCTTGCGCGCTCTCGCTTGCACTGTAACGCCGCATACGTCATACTTTCTCGTGCATGCAGCCGACTCCATCGAATGAGGCGTTTTCGGTGACAGCTGTCACTTGAGTATTCAAAGGTGTCAATACATGGTGCTGATAAGCCTTGGGTTTTTTTTTACCTAATCTATGGTCGCAAGAATTTGTCAAACAAAAAAAAAATCTGACTTTTTATCAAAATAAGGTTACGTAATCATTGCCTTGTATTTTATTTTTAGTTCTGTTTGTAGATTGTTTACGAGTGGTTTGTGTTACAACAAAAGATCCGAATCCACGATAAACAAAAACTCAGTCTCCTTCATCTGCGAAAATGCGTGGACCATGTATAGTGTATGGGTGTCACAATGATGGAGTTCACCAGATACCAAAAGAGCAAACAATGAAGACTCAGTGAATAACAGCTGCCAAGCTAGACACCAAGCTAGACATGACGGACGGATGTGTCACATAAAGCGACACATCAGTGTTGCCAATTTCTAATTCCCAATGTTGATCAGCGCCATCTAGTTCAATTCTAAGAAATATTATTAAAATGTCATTGAAAATTCCTCAGACGTTGTCACGTAAAAAATCGCAAAGCTGCCTCCGTGGCTTGCTTACACGCAAAGAAAATTATTTACAAGGAGTAAGTAACTTACTCGATTACGAACTTTCAACCGAATTACAAAACATAACAGAAATACGAAATAGATACGAAGAATGCCAAGCAAACATAGAATACCTTACAGAAGAAACGAACTTAGACGCAGAAATATAAAATAGATTCGAATTTGAAGGAACAATTACAAAGATTTCGAATATCCTGAATAGAATGAAGAAACATACGACTACACCCAACCCTAACCAAAGCAATGAGAATAATACAAACGAAACTCAACACCGTGTACCAAAAATTCTATTCCATCCAAAGAGATTAAAATATAATAGGGCATAGAGGGAGCATTGGGAATATTTTCATACAAAACTTTGAAGCATTTTTGAAGCTCAAGCGTCATGTCAGTTAGTATGAACGCGAGCTGTCATTCGGTCGAAATTGTACTAGACTTATTCCACTTGGAATAACTTTTGGCTTCAAATTTTCCTCGCTTTGTCCCCTCTATGCCCTATTATATTTTAATCTCTTTGATTCCAGCCATTTCAAAGCAATTCAGAAACGTTCAAAAACTTTATTTGAAGACTGGAACTTTACATAGACTTGAGTTAGGTAATTGATAGCAAAGACCCAGATTCTACTTTCAATGCTCACCTTGGAATTACATGAGAAAGCTAACGACCTGTGTGCCCCAGATTACCCTAAAATCAAGACATTCGAAACCCTATCCAAAATACTTGATGAATACATCGATCCTGTCCCAGGACCCTACGCACTTCAATACAAATTTATCTCACGCCTACAGAACGAATGCGAAACAATACCAGTCTACGCAGCTAAATTAAGAAAACTTACAACTATTTGCGGTTTTAAATGTAACAATTGTCAGAAATCCATAGCTGATAATTTCCTCTGCCTACAATTCATCAGGGGACTACAAGACAGTGACATCAGACCCAAATGACTTCAAAACAAACAGACTGCAACATTCACCAACATAATACAAACCGCGACAGTGCTTGAAATTGGAAAGACTGGTAACGAAACAATTTCGAATAAAAACCAGCCATCAAACGAACCCACTAACCAAATGACCACCTCAACAAGAAAACCATATTAAACCAATGAATTCAACCAAACAACGAACAAACACTTCAAGTCACACCAAACTCAGGCAATTACGAGGAAAATGCTTTAGATGCGGAAAGGGAGAACACATGGCTAATGAATGTGAAATGATGAACGAAACATGCTACAAATGTCAAAATAAAGGTCACATGGCTAAGGTATGCTTACAGCGTACTAAGGATACGAATCAACAAGAAGAACCTTCGCCAGACAAAGACAATGCGGCAGAAATTAACCTAATTAAATCTGAAACGAAGGAAAAATACATGATCACGGTGAAGATAGAAAATAGACCATAACAAATGGAATTCGACACCGGGGTAGCACTCACCTCAATTTCAATAGACACGTTTAAGAAAATGAATATTAAAAACCAAATCTACAGAACAGAAGTCACGATGAGAACTTACATCAACGAATTGATCAAACCTATTGGAGCAGCTTACGTTACGGTCAAATACAAGAACCAAACATTTAAGGGAAAAATATACATCATCGACAAACCCGTTGATTCCATTTTCGGCAGAAGCTGGATGAAAGACCTAAAACTAGACCTAGCAGACATCAACCGAATACGCATAGAAAGATTACCCAAATTAGACGAATTACTCAAAGAATACGAATCGACAGTCTTTCAACCCGCTCTGGGAAAAAATCCAAACTTCCGCGCCCAACTAGATTTAAAACAAAACCCATATTCATTAAAACGGACCTAGTACCATATGCAATAAAAAAGAAAGTAGACGATGAAATTAAAAGACTGTGCACAAAAGGCGTCATCACTAAAATAGAAAACTCGGAATGGGAAACCCCAATCGTACCTATTGTAAAACCAAACGGAAGTATACGTCTTTGCGCCGACTACAAGGTTACGTTAAATAAAGTCGTTCGAGATGAACAATATCCAATACCAATAATCGAAGACATTTTCGCAGAGATGAATGGAGGAGAAATATATTGCACGCTGGACATTACTCAAGCTTACTTGAACATGGAAATGGATGAGGAAAGCGCGCTACTACAAACACTAAGCACACATAGGGGTACTTTTAAAGTTAACAGACTGATGTTTGGTGTCAAGGTAGCACCTAATTTATGTCAAAAATACATGGATAGATTACTTCAAGGCATAGACGGATTTAAATGTTTCTTCGACGATATCATAATCCAAGGATCTACAGAACAACAATTACTTCAATGTTTACGGACGGTTCTAGAAAAACTTAAGGAATCAAACTTGCGAGTCAACAAAGATAAATGCCATTTCTTTCAACATCAACTACTTAGACCACACAATAGACAAGGACGGCCTGCACAAAAATAAGGACAAAGTCGTTGCGATCTTAAATACTACAAGACCGAAGAACATAAATGAATTGAGAACCTTCCTAGGTATGGCTAATTATTACAACAAATTCATCCCAAAGTTAGCCAGGATAATCCTTCGACTCTAATTAAAATTGTAATGAATGTTTTGACAAAATAAAAAAAAACAGATAGCCAGCGAAAGAGTATTAACCCATTTCGATTCTAATAAAAGCTTAGTACTACTGGCCACTGACGCTAGTCCAACTGGACTCGGAGCAATCCTTTCACACAGATTGAGAGATGGTTCAGAAAGATCAATCGCGTTCGCATCGAGGACACTTAGCGAAAGTGAGAAGAAGTACAGTCAAATCAATAAAGAAGAAGCAGCCATATTCTGGGGTCTGAAGAAATTCTTTCATTATTGTTACGGTAGAAAGTTTATATTAATTACGGATCACAAACCCCTCACAGTGATATTTCACCCCCAGAAGACCTTACCCACGATGATCACCATGAGGCTTTTCCATTACGCTCACTTCATATCCGGTTTCGATTACGATATTGAGTTTAAAACTTCAACAGCAAATCTCTAGATTTCCGGTGGGGAAACCAACTACCTCAACCGACCAACACAGTACTTTTCAGCTCGGTCAGATACATACACTGGCTATTGCAGAAGAGAAAATTGCTGAAGAGACTAGCAAAAATATTGAACTGTCACAGATCCTAGATGCCCTAAAACGGGTCGCTCAGTAAGAGCATTCGGATATACTGACTCTGACTTAACCCTACTAGATAATTGTATACTTAAAGGTACACGAGTCATCAATCAGTCAATACTTAAAATGAAACTCCTTGCCCGTAGTTACGTTTATTGGAAAAATATCGACAAGGACATTGAAAATAAGGTGAAGGCTTGCCGAGCATGTCAATTGCAGCAGAACGACCCAGAGAAAGTACCTTTGCACCACTGGGAAGAAGCAATAGACCCGCGGCAACGAATTCACAGCGACTTTGCAGGGCCGATACACGGGTACCAACTACTCATAATAGTGGATGCATTTACAAGATAGGTAGAAGTTATCCCCACCAAATCGATGACAATTGCCTGGTTTATCAATAAAGTAAAATAACTTTTTTGCATAATATGTGGATTACCTCATATCCTGGTATCAGATAACGGACGCCAGTTCACTTCGATGGAGTTCGAGACATTCTTAAAAGAAAACAGTGTCTTCCACCGAACCTCAGCCCCATACCATCCATCGACGAACAGTCAAGCCGAACGTTTTGTACAAATAATAAAAAAATCACTGAAAAGCATGGAAAAACAACCGGAAAATATATATGACAAACTACTCACAGTGAAGACGCAACTACGTCGCACTCCGAACGCCTCAGCTCATGATGCATATTTTTTGATCTTTGGAAGAAATATAAGAACAAACCTAAATATTGTGATGTTTGGGAAAAACGCTTAAACAAATAAATACCATGAATTCAATATTGATATATTTTGTTTGGGAATGTAAAACATATAATAAAACTCTAACAGGAGCGTGTCTGTACATAAAATATATTTTGAAATTTTGGTAGTGTAGATAGTTATCAATATAGATATCAAAACACCAATTTTGTTTATATTTTTGTCTGTCTGGTTGTGCACGCATCACGCAAAAACTTCTGGACGATGACGATAAAATTGTGTGTGGAGATAAATGAGTAACCGGGTAAACATCAGGAGTACTTCTTACAGCGGAAGAATGTCTCATTCCCACGGGGAAATAATTAAATTAATATTATTAATTATCTATAAATATTTTTTAAAGAAAGTAAGTTTTACTTAATCGTAATATAAATTAAGTACAGTAACGGAGTTTCAAATGAAAATGTATTTTTTTCCATAGGTAATTGCTAATTACACTTAGAAAAGTCAATCGTCTAATAATGAGGCACTTTGAACTTGTCCATGAAGATTGGCTAAATGTAAACAGCAGCCCATCTCCACCGACGAGTTGCTGGTTCCAAATGGTGGGTACTTCATTATTTAATGGTTCTGCCCGAGAAGAACCAGCGAGAAACTCAAGGGCAGCTCTTTTTAATCTCATGTATTACTAGTAAATATGGTTTAGTGCTACTTGTCGAATAAGATTATATGTATAAATATTAGATAGAGCTTGCGATCGGAGTATTAATTTGTAATAGTAGATTGTTATACAAGGGTCGGAAGGAATCAATTCCCATACGAGGTATTTAGACGCCCGAGTGCAGTGAGGGCGGATATAGTCCGAGTAGGAATTGATAACTTCCACCCGAGTTAAACACTCTACTTTTCATTTCGAATTCAAGGAAAGTTAACAAAAAAAAATACAATTTTACAAAAATTCAAACATGCAAAAACGCAATAATACCTACAAAAAAAAACAAATTTGTCAACAATACAACCAAAGAGGTTGCAAGAAAGAGAAACTTTTTCTTTTAAACGTCTTTGAATACTACATCATAGAGTACCTAACCTAAATATAACATTACAAAAATAATATACAAATCCTTCCTCTTTAAATGTACTTTTAGCCGAGTAATTAGTGTTCTGTGCTTATTAGACTTACCAAATTATTACTCTTTTTTAAATTTTAAATATCGAACGAGTACCGCCCCGCGCGCGGTCTATTTTCTGTTGTTTATACCTACACTCACAAGGCCGCACCTTTTTTCTTATTCTAATTGATGTAAAAAGTTTCGTATCCCTACTAAGTACCCAAAGAGGTTGGAAAAAAGTCATTCTCTTTCCTAGAGAAACTTTTTCTATAAACGTCTTTGCCAAATGTAGTACTATTTTTTTTTAATTCATTCCCGCCCTAAGGCCGGAAGCAATTACTATGAGTCTTTCCCGACCGAGGGCTGGAATCACAGCCCTGAATCTCTCTGTGGTGGGAATCATCGCTTCCGACCCGGTACTCAGATCAAACATACACTACTTTCCGAGTATGAGATATGAAAAATAAATTTATTATATTATATTGTAAGGTTTTATTGTACTTAAGGAGAAATTTAGTAAATGAAAAGTAGTTTCACTGACCATTCTGGTGACGTCGTAGCAACAGCTACTATCGCAAACGGGTGATGTCGGCGGGGAAGGGGATTCTCGACCGAACCGAACCGACGGACGTACAGCAAGAGCACATGAAGCTTTATTTGTTATTATTAAATAGAAATTATAATGTTTATAATTAATACTCAGTAGCGCACAGCTTGTTAATGTCTATAAATTAAAAAATGGCTAATTTAATAAGTATTAATAAAGAATTAGATTCTGCAAACCAACAAAATTAATTTTTAATTTCCCCGTAACATTGCTATAATTATATAAAAAGATCAAATAGTAATCTGACAATACGACACCTTAATATCTGCAGCATAAATAAAAACCTGGATCAACTGCCTGTGCTATAAAGGTAAATGTAGACATTATTATACTGACTGAGTGCTGGCTAAGCAAAGTTGTAAACCTACCCTTTATAAACGGATACAATTCATTTTTTACGAAAAATAATAGAAACCACAATGAAGGAGTACTAGGGTCGGACTAAAGTGTAAGGTGACTGAACCATCTGTCATGGATGCTAATTGCCTGACTTGCACCATAGGAAATAAGCTAGCATTAAAAGGCTTCTATAGATCTCCATCTCAACACAATATAGAAATATGAGGTGTATTCTAAATTATCTTCCTACAGTATCTCTTATAGGAGATGTTAACATACTCGTAGACATCAAGCAAGGCAACAAAGATAACCGTTGCTTAGACTATCTTATCCAAAATACCTCCTATGGTTTAATACCCACCCACTTGTTTCCAACTAGAAAAAACAATTATTGTTTGGATCACGCATTACTGAAATCGAAATTAGAATATACAAATATAGTATTGGAGTCAATAACTATCACTGATCATTTTCCGGTCATGTTAACTCTGGATTATGATCAAACCTACTCGAAAAAATAACCAATCTATGCCCCGATTAAATCATGTAGCAGGGCATTTTCGCCAACTTCACTGTTTTGGGAGAACGAGAAAAAAAGTTCAAAATTAGAAGTAAAAAGAGTCAAAGTGCATAAAGGATCATTTGAACATTATAAATATGTTGGATTGCACCGAATCTGTATCTTAATTTACGAGATATTTAGCAGTACAGTTTTGGTAAGGACATTTTTGGACCGGTAATGACAACTTTTAAAAACTCTGAAGATGTTTTGAAGGGTTTGTATCCACGGATATTAGCCACGGATAACGACGAGTTGTATGAGTTGGGCTAGTCTGAATACATACTACATATACATTTTAAGAACATTCGAAAATAAAATTAGTAAAATTTTCGTAGCCATCAACATTCCGCATACATTAAGGTGATGTTTTTTTATACAAATGCTAAAGGTATCGGCTTTTTATTTACCCCCTTGAAGAATTCCCTTGATTTTCCAGTCACATTGTATAGTGATATAGAATCAGTCTTTATACTAACGATTTATGTAAATAACTAAAAACATATAAACTCTCCACAATTTATATGATTAGGTTACAATTAGGGCATGAATCTCGGAATCTCGTAATATCGCAATATCGGAATCTCGGACCGCAAGTTCCGATATTAGAACTCCGATACTGATGATATCAATATCGCAATATCGGTATCAAGAAAAATTTTCTGGATAACTTAAAAATAAACCCTATAAAACGCGGCGTTGGTGATTAAAAGCTGTAAAATTACTAATAAGTAATCATAGTTATCTGTGTGTGCGTACCATGGTCGAGTGCTTAGCTGTTGCCAGCTCTCCGACCATGTAGCACACAGACTACTTGCTAGTCGCTAAAATACGAAGTTGTCTATCAGACAAAATGTTAGACGCTTCGTTGTTTTTAAGAACATAATAACAAGAAAAACTTGAAAAATAGAAAATAGATAGATTTATCTAGCCATAAATAAATCATAAATCTGTGATTCCTAATTACTGTGATTTTGCATGCAGATTTTAATTGTTTAATTTTTACAGAATATAGGACAATGCATTTTATCCTATATTCCTTTATTCTGTAAAAAAATTATTGAAAACAGCGTGTGACTTTCAAAAATACGGCTTTTGGAAAATGGTGACATAAGAGTCATCGGTGATAATTTTAGTCACCGGTGATTTTGATATCACCAGTGAGATTCAAAAATCGCACTCCAGAGGTGGTTTGACTCCCGAGCTTGCGAGGATTTTAACATAGAATACGTACTCCACAACGACGATGGTTGACATTTTTTCGCCAATTTATCGAAATAAGCCAAAAAGAACTTTCGTAAGTTTTTAGATAAAGCTTCCGCGATTTTGGCGGTAACAGATTATCTGTTATGCATTTTGTCTTTTGCTCGACGTCAAACTCTTCATTGTACATTCTTAATAAATTTATTTAAAACCGAACAAATCTACACTCGTCAGAAATTCTGAAATTTTCGCGGTTAATTTTTTCATCTAAACCAGTCACAGATTAGAAATAAAATATGTCTGTTGTAAAGGAAAAAACATGCAACTAAAACTCTCAAAATTTTTGCATATATTTACTGGCTGTTTGAGTTTGTCTTTGTCTCATTAAGGAAATTAAAAAAACTACTTACTTTAACTCCCTAGAGACTAAAGTGGTCACTTTAGTCCCGCTTCGCAGGGCTATATTAGCGTACTTTTAGAGCATGAGTCGTGAAAAAGAATTTATTGATTTATTTTCATTTTATTTTATCCGATCCTACCTTATTAAGAAAAATGTGCAGTTTATAACAAACATGTGCAATTCCGATATTAATATCGGAATTCCGATATTGACATCTAATATCGAAAATCAGTATCGGAATTGAAAATCTTCCGATATTACATGCCCTAGTTACAATCAAATTTAAAATAACAAAACTTTTTAAAAAACATTTAAAAAAAACAAATAACTTTTCGCCAAACTGTAAATCTGTCGTAACTTAGGTAAGCACTTTATTTTATACAACAGTCAAAAACAAATAATATAATTTGAACATTCTTATGAAATAAGAAATAAACTTTTACTTGAATTAACTAAAACGTATTTTCTCCAAAATGTAAAAGAAAGATACAAAACAAAAACACTCTTGCTTCAAATGCTAACAGTTTTTTATAACATTTAATGATTAAGTATATTTATGTTCTAAATAGCAAACAATAATTCTTTGGTTTTTAGTTTTAAATGATACCCTTAAAAATAAATAAAAAAATTACTTTCATTTAGTACTTAAATATTCATACTATAACTTGCTATCCTTTATAGCCCAGTCATATTAGGGGTGAAAATTGGTTTTTCGCAAATATCTTTGTTCCTATTACTTAAATGAGATTTCCACTTATTATAAAAGTTGTAGAGTATACAATGTTTTACAACTTTTGTTTGAAATTTTATACTTTACAACTTTTATAATAGGTGCAAATCTCATTTAAGCAATAAGAACCGATATATTAACGAAAAACCGATTTTTATTACCTTTGACCTTCAATATCTTAAGACGCGAACACGATAGCATTTGTCACTTTTGAGATAATATTTAGGACGACAAAACAAATTTTTATACCAATTTATAGCTTATTTTCTTTCATTCCGAGTTTGACCCCTTTTTTTACCTAATATGACTGGGCTATTGGGATAATTCTTTCTATAAAAAAATGAAATGTCATTACCATCCTAAAACTGTCCTTACCGCTCTACTTAACAGGACCCGGCGAGGACAGTCGTGGTAAGGACATTCGACGGTTTTTGTGACTTCATTCTAAAACTTTCCAATATTACACCGGTTTTTTAGACGTATTACGCACAAAAAATCTGTGTTTATAATATATCTAGGACTCAGACATATATAAATAGTACTTACCTTAAATCTGGATGTGGTGCCGGTGTGGACAGATTTTCAAATTTTTAGAAGGAACGCTTGTACAGCAAAAACAAAGGCGCGCTATCTAACATTTATACGCTCAACGGACGAATGACGAGCTTGCCTATGCACAGTGATGCGCTTGTATGTGTGCAGTGCATAGTTTACTTATGCTTTAACATTTTGTTACGAAAACCGGTAAGGACAAAAATTGCTATCAGAAGTTGTAACGTTGTAAATAACATGTTTATGAGGCACCTACAAATTTATTTTCTATTTTCACTTAATGCTAAAACTATATTCTAATGTATAAAATCATAAGTAAGTGTAAATTTGCTAGTAATTTTTTTGTACACCGAGTCAAAGTTTTAAAAGTAGAAATGCAGCACACGATACACCCCGATTTTTTTGTTTCAGTCCAGTATTACTTCCAATTTAAATGAGTTGTTTGAAAGACAATCTTATAAAAAGTAAGTTAATAAGGCATTAATTGGTATCGTAACAGAAATTTCACATATAATAAAGTAATTTTTAAAAAATCGGGTTGCAACCAGTTTTTGGCCCTTTGGCGAAAAGTCCCAGCAATTAAAAATAGCCTCAAAGATACGGACTTTGATGAGGTATTCTCAACAACTGATGCTAACCTAGCGGCCAACATTTTCACAAAAATGACCTCAATTATAAGCAAAATACACTAGCTACATAAAAATCCACAGAAAAGAACGCATTATTAAACCCTGGATAACGCTAGGCCTAACAATGTGTATGAAAAACCGAGACAGACTTCAATATCAATTCAATAAATCTCCCGACAATAATGTACCTACTTAAAATAACCTACACCCGTTATCGAAACTATTGTATTGAAATATTACTTAGTAACATTAAAAGGGTATACGAGCAAAATAAATTACTCAAAGCAGGGAAAAATCAAAAAGCCCTCTGGAAAACTATAGGATATAACAAGCTCTGGTAAAGCACATAACCAAAATTTGGAGCTACTAGATATCACTCCTTACCCGTGGTACTACTGGTGGTACTACTAGTAGTACCACGGGGATTAATCTGTAACGACCCTAAAACGTCGGTCAACAAAGTCTGTTCCTTCTTCACCAATATAGGGAAAGACCTAGCGACTAACCTTATTACCAAAAATCCTCATCTATTCTCAACCAGCACCCAACATATATACTCAACATAATAGATATACTCAACACAAAAATCGACAAGGGTATCATTAGCTAACTCCCTCGTGTTACTTCAGGCTGAAGAATCAAAGATTGATCAACTCATCATACAACTACGGCATAATTTCGCAACTGTTTAGGACGGCATCTCTGCCACTATACTAAAAGATTGTCGCCAGTACTTGGTTCCTCCTATACAACGCACATTTGCAATTCTTCCATTAATAATGTGCTATAATGTGGTATCTTAATACCACATGTAGCCTTTAATCAGTTGCACCTTTCAATCCATCAGATTGGCAAATTCTGTAAAATATTTATGTGTAGAAATAGATGATCGCCTTAATTGGGAATTTCACATCAAAGGACTATCGGGAAGGGTCGTACGTTTGATACACATCCTAAAAGCGCTAAGGAATTCCGCCTCACCTGAAGTTTTAAATATGACTTACCTAACACTTTGTCAATCTATAATATCATATTGCATACCTGTATGGGGTGCGGCCGTCAAGGAACATAATATGATTACATTGGAGAGGGCTTAGAGGGTAGTACTAAAAGTGATGTATAAAAAGCCAATACCGATTCCCTACTAATGAACTGTATACGGAATGTAAAGTACTTACCGTAAGACAACTTTATGTGTTGAATTCAGTGCTAAGAATACACAGTGCTGTCCCAACCCCTGATCCAGGCAGACGTAGGAGTGAACTAAAAAGTGTTTCCCATAGAACTGACTTTGCTAAGCATCAGTTTTACGTAATGAGCTCGCAACTCTACAAAAAGATAAACAATAGTTTAAATTTTTTAAAAATTAACTATATAGCTGGTTATTATCCCAAGACTATTTTAAAACTGAGAATATTTTGAAATCTATTTATGTCTAAAAACTTTATTTTCATAAAGAAATCTTTATCATGCTTTATTTCTTAAATATCTTAATTTACCGCCAATCTCGAAATCAATCACTCACTCTCACCTACACTACCACCCCCCCCCCACACACCCCTTCACATACACCTCCATGCATCCACATACCCTAATTACACTCACAAACACAAACACCAAAATGCCGCATATTATGTAGACTCACCTTGGTCGAACACTGCTTCCTAAGATACAGGATATCCTAGTTTAGGAAGCAGGGTTTATTTATGGAAACATCTCGATGTGTAGCATATATGAAGCTAAATTCTATGTAATTATTTGTGTCTGGCTAATAATTTATTATTATTATCTCTTTATTTATTTTAAGTCTTTATTTTATTATTACTAGCGACCCGCCCCGGCTTCGCACGGGTGCAATGCTTATGAATTTTCTTTGCTATAAACCTCACGGAGCCCGAGACCTTTCCAACGAATGCAAAACCGTGGAAATCGGTTCGTGCGTTCTGGAGTTATATAGCGTCAGGAAGGAAAACCCGACTTATTTTTATATAGTAGATTATATAAAGATTGTTCGTGTTGTATATTTTCAAGCATCTCTAGAATTTTATTGGCATGTTGAGTTGAAAGGTGATGTCCAGAAAATCTATAGAGGGTGGTATAATAATAAATGAAAAATACTATAGAGATCTGATTTAGTAGAGCGGTAAGAAGATATTATTTTAAACAAATATGTCCTACAAAACACCCCCCAGAATGCCCCCTGACTTGTAAAATTCTTCAAAGTACAAAAATCTGCTTGCAACATTATCAAAATACTGGTAACCCATCCAACATACATTTTTGTACATGAAATCAAAAAAGCTTGAATCCAGAGTCGTAAAAAGAAGTATTTAAAAGAAATAAATATTTTTTTGCACGAAAGTAGCGATTGATGTGCTATGTGAAAGAGATAGCGCTTTACTTTCTTTCTCACTCTTATCTGTCATTAGCATTTATGCGGAAGTGAAATAAAACACAGTTATTTTTTTATTATGTCGTCGGTCTGCCACTCTGCCAATGTCAATATGACATTTCTTCACCTACATGGAGCACAGAACACTATTACTCCTTGGACCTTGGACCATGAAACGAACATACCACTTTGACTAACAAAAAAAATATAATTTAATAATTCAGGGAATACAAAATAATCATACAAATTCGATTAGCCTAATTGACCACTTAACTAAATAATTATAGGCCCACAGCTACGCCCACAGGCTAAATCATTTTGGGTCCCTAGACCAAAAGGGTGACGTTCGTTTCTCAGTGACCTAAACCCTCATATATTACAGATTTTTTCAAACATAGGGTGGCATTTTAAAATATTTCATTATGTTATCAAATAGCCCAGTAAATTAGCTTTACAATGATATATATATGGTTCCGGTAATAAAATACCACTATTATTCTTCTCTTTTTATATTACGATGTATAGGTAAGCCCTCCTGGACTTTATAAAGTAATAACTACTATTTTTTATACAACTGGTTTATGTGACGCGAATTTGTATCACTGGTAGATACAGGCGGCAGCGCTAATATTATATTTTATGTAGTAACGCAGATAATAAGATAGTAGTAGGTAGTATAAGTTAGATGTTGTAGTAATAACAATTATTGGTTAAATAATTATCATTTTAATTTAGAATAACGTTATAACGTTACAGGATCGTGCATCTCAAAAAATGACAAAAATGTACAAAAAGGCGAAACATTCTCTTTTTGGGCAATATTTGCCTTAACTTACTAGGTGTATTATACAATGCGTAACAGAATAAGAGCAAATTCCTCATACGTGGGGTTGCCATTTTTAAAATTTGGCACCCAGGACAAGACGCGTGAAAACCCGGACATGTCCACAGGTTTTTTTAAACATAGTCAGAGTAATAAAAAACAATTGAAAATATCATAAATCACCTTTTTATTTATTTTCGTGGCAGCTGCGACGGGGGAGGCGGTGCATTTAGCGAGAAAGTTTTTACAACGATATTGAGCAAACTATTTTCAGGAATCGCTCTTATTCTGTTACATATTGTATAACAACACGTTAATCTCATTGAATAAAGATATACAATGTCTTGAACTATTTTTTGTCTTGAATGCATTTTAAATAGCCGGCAACCGAAAAAGTGTGACATGCGAAAAAGGTCTCTTCACACCCTCCTCCTTTAGGTACCTGCTACATTTACTTTACTCAAGCCCTGAATATATAATATGAAAAATATATAGTATCCTGTAGCTTATCAGAAAATTATCAAAAATTACTAAATCAAGATGCCCCCCGAAAAATTTGACTTATCTATTCTGCGAAAAAAGTACAAATACAATTTTTTTTTATATACAAGCCACTTAGTAATAGAAACGGGTAGACGGCGACGGTGTTTGCACTGAAATTTCTACGTTACTATATTTGGTTTTTCTAAATCGACACAAAAGAAATTAAAGATATTAGATACAGGTAGCCAGGTATAATTTTGACTTTGGTATGTACATGCTCAGATCCTTAAAATAAAGTAATATCTATAGTTCTTACTTCTTATATTTTTTAGGTCGTAAGTTTTCTTGATTTACTTATAATGTAATGAAAAATTAAGTAGAATTATATTGGAGAATTAAGTAAAGATTTTATCAATTAAGATAATTATATATTACCACTCTACTGAGAGGTAATTTAACACTAGAGCGCACGCGTGGGGTCATATGTACCCCAGTGTTTGATTTTGTCGAATAACTTGATGAATTGCATTTGTTTGACCTTGAGCGCATAGTTAAGCTTTACTCGTTAACCAAGGTATGTGTTTAGTAGTCTGCCGGCACTTGCACGGTGTTGTCGCTTGCACTGTGAGTATTTAAAGTCGCTTGGGGTACACATGATCCCACGCGTGCGTTCGTGGGAGTTTTTTTGTGGATATTACTAATACCCACAAAAAAAATCCAAATGGATTTGCAGTGATCATCAGGTGATGATATGTCCGGACTGTCATCAAAATCAATAATAAGTTAATAATTTATTTTTTTGTAAACACAAGACTTCTCAGAGTCCAAATATATAAAAATAAGTGTAATTTTGTTGATTTTTGTTTTTTTTTATTTAAACTTATATAAAAAAACAATTATGTTTCACTCTTTTTGTAAAAGTTACTTGATTAAAAGTTCCTCTTTATAATTATAATAATTTTGTTTTATTTAAAATACTATACGAAAGAATAAACTGGTATCTAAGTTGGGGTACATCCGTCCCCCACGCGTGCTCTCACGTACCAAACAGAGGCGCGTGCGCTCCAGTGTTAATATAATAATTGATAATTTTTTATAAAGAATGATTTAATAAAGTACACAATCAGTGTCAAATCAAACATCCGTACATCCATCCATATAAACTTTCGCATTTATAATATTAGTAGGATATAACTGTAAAGATTCATCAAAATTCCTTCAGTAGTTTTTGCGTGAAAAAGGAACAAACATCCATACATCCATCGATACAAACTTTCGCGTTTATGATATTAGTAAGATAAAATTAGTTCAGTTTACTGGTTTCAATAGTATAGTCCTCTCCGAGAAGTTTAACTATCAAACCCGAACAAGATTTTTTATTTTTAAAGCACAAAACCGTAAATTATAATAGTAATATACTCTAATTTAAATTATTAATCGAAGCTTGTAAACACAACAATCAATTCAATATTTATTTCACAATTACAAGTCACATTTATCTATCTATACATATAATAAAACTCTAACGGGATCGTGTCTGTACACGAGATATTTTTTGAAAATTTTAATGGCAGTGTAGAACAGCTTCAAGAAGGAAAAAACCGGACAAGTGCGAGTCAGACTCGCGCACCTCACAAATTTGATTTTTTTCACAGCTTCAAGAGACTGTCGACCTGAAGTATATACATAGGTTTTAATTTCAAATTAATACCTCCACGTGTTCCTGAGATAAAAGATCTTGACAGACAGACAGACAGTCGGACAGCAAAATGATCCTATAAGGGTTACGTTGTTTCCTTTTAAGGTACGGAACCCTAAAAATAAGCAAAGTTGAAATTCAAACGTTTGCATAAGCACAAAACCCCTCGTTCATTCCTTAGTTCATCTATTACCATGTACGGTAATGTCTCAGACAGCAGGCAATTTTTTTGCTAGTCACCTTACAAGAAAATATAAATATTTTACCAGGAAACTACATAGTTTCGAAGCCACGGGGCAAGGATTTATTTTTAAGTTCAGCTAAGACTAACTTGAACTAAGATGCTAACAATGCAGCGACACCTCCCGCTTATCGGCTCTAAACATTCTAGGAAATGTAGAGCGTTTTTGCTTACGGTTGTAATAAAGCTACGCGGTGTGTGGGGTTTGGTTGCATAAATACCAACTATTACGTTTTTTTTTGGTATGTATATTACACTCGGCGTCAAAGAAATCGCACCTTTGGAAAATAATACTTCAAACCACGTTTAATCCCATTTAGAATCAACGATGATGGGACTATTAGGTATCGTTTTAAAGGTCTAATTATAAACATTCAGCAAATCGTACTTTAGTTTTGCTAGATCAGAAAAAAAAGAAGTGATTGCAAAAGAAGAAGAAAAAGTTTGTTGACAAAGAATTAAAGTAAGACAAAAAAATTACAAAAACATGCTTAGGAATTACTTAAACCTAGTGTTACCCCCCCTTGCCCTGATTACATCTTTCATGCGATCTCTCATTGACCTAATTAATTTTTAAACGTCTTCCTGAGGAATAATATTCCATTCCGCAATAACGGCCTCTTGAAGGTCTTGGAGGGTAGGAGAGGGATCGCGTGACCGGACTCGTCGTTTCAGTTCATCCCAAAGGTGCTCGATCGGGTTCAGGTCTGGACTTCTCGCTGGCCAGTTCATGACGGGGATCCCAACCTCATCAATATAATCGGGTACAATGGTCGCGGTGTGGGAGCGAGCGTTGTCGTGCACCCAGTGCCGACAAATTCAGCATGAGGGACCACATGCTCTTGCAAGACCTCTGTGATGTACCGGTGAGCAGTCATTGACCTTTTTCCGGTCCGGGACACGTACCCAAGCTCGGTTTTGCCGTCAACGAAAATACAGAACATAGAGGAGCCGCCCCCCTAATTTTCTACTGTCTCCTCAATGCAGGCCTGTGCGAATCGTTCCCCCTGCCTTCTGTATACTCTTCTACTTATGTCGTTGCAGAAAAGGCACACTCTCGTCTCATCCGAGAAGAGAACGGTTCTCCATTGTTCGACCGTCCAGTCAATGTGATCGCGAGCAAACTGCAAGCGGACTCTACAATGCTGTGCAGTAAATTTTGGGCCTGTAGCGACCCTGTGGGCCACTATCTCCTTTTCTTTTAGCCTTTGTCTGACGGTGCCGCTTACGGTGGTTCTGCGAGTTGCTTGGAGTCGGTGTTGCGACTCAACAGCATTTGAGAACCGATTTCGCAGTGATGTTGAAACAATAAACCGATCGTCTCTCTCCGATGTACAGCGTTTTCTACCAGATCCCTATCTCCGGATGTAGCCACCAGTCGACCGGAACCGCAGGAGTACTCGCCGAACCGAAAAACGACTTAGGTTCAGTTGACGAGCAACATCACACTGTCGCATCCCCGATTGCAGTAATGCGATCACTCGAGCGGCTTCATCAGGGGTGGTATCCATCTTTAGGAGTTTATTTTTGGTCAGATCTTTTCGTGTGTCTTCGTCAACCTCCAGACAAAGAATGATTAACTTTTGACCCATGTTTATACCCATAAAAGATAGCGCAACTAGTGGCCCTTTTGGAGAGAAATTATGCATAATTTTTGTATAACGTCGTTAATTGGGTGAAATGTTTTTTTTATGGCATAAATGATTGTTAATTTCAATGTCGTTAAATTATTGTTTAAAATGATACCTAATAGTCCCATCATCATTGATTCTAAATGGGATTAAAAGTGGTCTGAAGTATTCTTTTCCAAAGATGCGATTTTTTTGACGCCGCGTGGTAGTATAATGTTGTTTGTAATGCCAAAAAAAATGTATTCAGTAACAATGCCAAATGAATCTGTTACACTTACCTATCACAACATATTTTTTCCAGGCGGTAAAAAAAACGATTTTTAAGAAAATTAGTTTTAATAATTTACTTATTATTAAATTAAGGAAGTATTAGTATGTAACATCAGACTTTAGAAATAAAAAAAAGGTTATTTAGTCTAAAAATATATTTATAGTTAGTTAATAGATATAGCTTAGGTGAGTAAAATAATAAGTGATTAAAAAACTTACCTGTAAGTGAAGTTAGATTATAATAACACTCACGCTTCGTCCTCATAAAGCTTATGAATGTGTTAATGCCGCGTTAATGTCGCCACAGTCTGTAGTTCTTGTCTTCATTTTGACAATTATGTTTTTATATCATCTATTAAAAAAGTGACGTTTTGCTCCTCAGTAAAAGGCAGCAAAGTAAGTCTTTTCCGATAGGGTTTTAATAAGTGCGAATAAAAGTGTTTGAATTTGGAATTAAAAATACGCAAAATTCTTAGCCAAAGAGAATAAGCAAAATAAGTTTTGCATCTAAGGTTGGCGCAACTGTAGTTTAAGTAGGTACATCAAACTTTTGCATAACAAAACATTAGTTCCATTTTTCGCCGCATTAGGCTGACATGGCTGAATGGCGTTCGATGGTTGTGCAAAGTCTGAACAAACTAGCTGTGGCAATGCGCGCGCTTTCGCAGTTATTTTTCTCATAGAGAGGGATGAAAAACAGAGTGTATCATTCGGTCCCAAAAATATTTTTACCTTGGGTTACTTACTTTAAACCCCTCACTTTGTTCATGATTCTACATTCGTTTGGGATTCTATCCTAGATATTCATGATTTAAAAAAACGCCCTCTCCGTAAAAATATCGTTTCCATTTCTCCGGGCGGAAAGCAACAAATTTCGGCCCGCTGCGCTAAACGAAGTTGCCGCTTTCCGCCTCCGTCGAAAAGAAAAAGTATACACACCTCGGGAAGTAAGTAAGAAAGCCTCAGATCACATTTTGTAGACTTCGGCTTCGCCTCGGTCGACAGTTCAATGTGCTATGAGACATTTCTTATTTTACTTCCCTAGATGTCCACGACACAATTTACAATTTTCGCATGTTCTTGTCGTAGGTAATCCACTTTTCATCACTAGTGATAAATCTTTTCATAAATGGTTCAGTTTCATTACGTTTCAATAGAGAATCGCAAATGAGTAGGTACATTAGATTTCTTTCAGGGATCTAGTGTAGCACCCAAATATTGAGCGTTTTCATATATAGCTAGACTTTTTGAAATAAGTAAAAACTTTTTTTTGCGGTCAATCCTGTTCTTCGAGGACGTAACTACGGATCCGATCCTGCTCAGCCGATCAGGTTCTACTTTTTCGAAAATGCATTGACTCTATCCATATGAGCGTGACCAGATCGAGCTGCGTCTTTGACATCAAAACGCTTGAACTAACTTTGTGCTACTCTTACTGACAGTGCATTATTTTTTGTACATCATAAAACTTCAGAATAGTATATCGAATTTCCTCGTTGGATTTCGCAAAAAACAATTGTAAAGTAGCGGGAAACAGTTTTTTCTTAGAATTTATTCTTATTATTTTTATTTTTCTATAAAAAATTATATTAAAACCAGCAGTATTCAAACAGTACAACCAAAGAGTTTTTTCTTCAATTTTGTACCTATTGTGTAAGTAGGACAATAGTACAATGTTTGTGTGATGTATGAAAAGGGGGTGTGTTTGTGTATTTGCGTATGTGTATTGTTTGTAGCAGGTATATGTAGGTGATATGCCTACAAATATATTTTATTACTTCATAGTTAAAATATACAATACAATATCCCAATACACATAGATCCTAAAAAAAAAACTAATACACTACTTTATTCGTTTTTTTTAGAAAGTAAGTTTATTATACTAATTTGTAATATAAATTAAGAATAGCAACGGAGCTCAGGCTAAAAAAATTTTTTTTTATTTCTTTTTATTTGGTATGAGCAACGGAGTTAAGAAATGAGAAAAAGTTCATGTCGAACAAGATGTTTATAGTTATATGATAGTTTGAGACCTGTGCAGCAGTATGTAACTAAAATAAATATATTTTTTTAAACATATAATAAATAATAATAAAAAAATATTATATAAAAAAATCTCACGCCTTTGATCCCCGAGAGGGAGGCAGAGGTATTCCATTACTGGATATACCCACATTTCACGAGATATATTGAACCCCTAAACGTGATAGGTGGTGAGCCCATCGCCGGACCGGGTCTATTTACACATGTCTCAGAATTAATTCTGAGAATTAATTCTGAGACCTGCGGGTTTCCTCACGATGTTTTCCTTCACCGTCGAGCTAGTGATAAATATGTACGTAAGTTTTTGAAAAACTCATTGGTACATGCCAGAATTCAAACCCGAGCCTCACTGATTTTCATTCGGCTCTTTAACCGTATAGGCTATCACTGCTCTTAAATAATAATAGAATATGTTATTGTTACAAAAGGTTATAGGTACATAATGTATCTATTGGCGGCGATTATAATAGATAGTATTTATACCTTATTTTGTTTAGGTTACAAACCTTTTTTAATATAAAACTGTTTACTTTTATACCTTTTCATTATTATTTTTTATATTCAAAAAGTTGGTTTTATGTCATGGACTTTGCTTTACGCGTAATTGGTAAAAAACATTGCAAATATGTAGTGGAATAAAATCTAACATTATCAAGTATTAACCCTATCATTTTTACATATCCTTAATAATCCCCATCAATCTTCATCAGCATGCTTAGATGTAACATCGTTACCTTTAAAAATAGAGGCGTTCGTACATATTATCCAACTCATGAATGAGACCTTAAGACAACAGTTTAGATTAGAGCTACCAAGATAGATGTTCTACAGTAAATTATTTATATAATATTATTTCTCCTTGTTATGGAGGTTTGGCAATTGATATTATTACTCAACAAACAACACGTCTATCGGCATCAATAGCTGTATGTCATAATGCATGACGCTTGCATTCATTCGAACAAAAAACGCATGACATCGGCATTAATGAACTAGTTTTTATTTTTTTTAAAAGTCATCATTATCATTTATCACATACTGTGTCAAAGGCCTTTTTAGCATCGGATAAACAATCTCATTATTTCAATAAAAAATCTTTGCCGGAAAGTTTTAAACCTCAGAGGCGTCACAGTTTATATTGAATTACCAAATATAAAAAAAAAAACATTCTATAGTTTTAAAAAAACATGAAGTTTTAAGTATTTCCTTGTAACTTTATATTATACTAGCGACCCGGCTTAGCACGGCACTTTGCACTCAATCTACATGTAAACCTTCCTCTTGAATCACTCTATCTATAAAAAAAAACCGCATCAAAATACGTTGCGCAGTTTTAAAGATCTAAGCATACATAGGGACAGACAGACAGCGGGAAGCGACTTTGTTTTATATTATGTAGTGACTACACATTATTTGAATAAAGGATTTTGTTGCTTTAGTAACTAATCATAACTAATGCATCAAAAAATGTTTAGATATTTATTTTAAAAATAAAATAACTGTTATTATTTTGAGAACCTTTGTCCAGCAGTGGACGTCGATAGGCTGAAATGATTATTTATAAAAGAAATATAAGTATTTACAAAGTTCAAAATCGTAATCGTAGCTTAGATTTTTATTATGTGTGTATAGTGCTAGATTTTTAATACATATAATTATAATTAATAGAGTACATAAGTTTTAGGTAAACTGATTACTCTATGTTTTTTTAAGATTGTAAGTTGTATACATTTTCTCTTACTGTAAGATAGAGTACACATGACAGTTTATGTGACCACCAACTGGCGTGCCGTACGTGCGCTAACTCTTGCACTGACGATGATTTGTCACTTACTGAGCTGACGTTCACTTTGTATGTATGTATGTTGTATGTTAACGCGGGCTTGTTTCCGCAACTCGACGTCGGAATGGCTCTACTCGTGCCATCCTAGCTCCTCCAAGAAGCCCAGCAGCGACTCAAGGTCTTTGAGAACTTCGGGGAGCGACCTCCGGGATCCAAGTTGCTTTGCCCGGTATTGAGGCACGCCTTCGCACTCTAGCAGCACGTGCGCAGCCTTTATTTCTGCTCTGCACAGGAGCCTGTCTGTGACACCTAAAGTAAACAGGTGTTTATAAAAGGGACCATGGCCTGTTATGGCCAGCCGGCCAGTTACCGTGCGTGCTGGCTGTTTTTGGCTCAAGCTTATCAAGGTGCGGGAAAGACGCCGATCCAGAGGGCCAATTCCACTAAATGACAGCCATTGGCGAGCCATTGTCATCGAACTATCATTCCATTATCATTCAACTTCCACTATGATATCTAATTTGTATTCCACTAAAATCTATGGACAACGACAGTTGTATCATATTGGCATTAAAATGGAATGACTATGGACTACGGTAGGTGTTGCCTACCAAATACAACTATTACCACCATGCGTGTCATTAGTTTTATTTCGGGTTTTCGGCACTAAAATCTTTAGATGATTGATGTTATTTATGACTCTGAAGCAGAGCTAAAAGCTTGAATTTCGTGTCGTGTTTAGGGCTGATGGCTAAATTGCCAATGCTTTAAAATAAGAAAAAAAAAGCAATCACTGGACAGCACCATTCTATGGTCTAGGAATAATAGAATACCAAAAGTGCCGAACAATGATAGTTGAATGACTGTGAAAACTGACAGTTAACAGAATACGAAAAGTGCCAAATAACACCATTGACTGACAATTGACATGCCATTTTCATCCAACTATAACCGTTGACATTTAGTGGAATTGAGGCCCAGGTGTGGTAGTGACGTTCACTTTGTAACGCATTGGCTTTAACTGTAATGTTGCAATTTTATTTGAAATAAATACCTATAACCAGAGAGCTTATATACGAGTAATATCATTGCCTATAACTATTTGACTGCCAACATTATTATTATTGAACACGCTGAGAAAAATATGAAGCAATGCAGATGCAGCGGTGTTTGTTGCTACATAACGAGTCGTGGAGTCATGCAATTATTATATCTTCTCGAATACAATTTAAAAATTAAAATATGAGACGTGCATGCATACCCTTGAGTCAGAAATACCATTGGCGATCAATTGTCAAAGTGGAGTGGAATAAAAGAGGTATTCCATTTCTGAAAACACTTACGTTTGACCAGTAATTTATTTAGAACTCTTAACGTGGTATGGCTTGGAATGTCAAACCTATTTTGTAATTTTTTTTTTGTATATAATATTCTCTCAAAGAGTGCAGATACTATGCCAACACCTATGTAGGTATATAATATCACCTGATTTTATTCTTAAGGACGAAGCACCAAGTATGAATATTTATTTGTCTGAAAAGAGATGTCTCTGCCTACCCCTTTGGAAAAAAGGCGTGTGCATATTACTGTTCCCGTGGGAATTTCCAAAAATTCCTTCAAAGTGGTTGCCTAGGACATAAGATAAGACACCTAGTTACATACCATATTTGAAATAGCGGGTGCCCAGCGGCTTTACCCGCGCGGATCCAGGTTATTCTCGTTCCCGTAAGAATTACCAAAAATCCCTTCATAGCGGTTGCCTACGACATATAACCATATTTCAAGATTCTAAGTGTAATCGTTTCGGAATAGTATGTATTTCCCTTTTTAACCAGTTTCTTATATTTTCCTGTGGGAATGAGATATTTTCCTGGAATAAAAAGTACTCTATATGTTGATCCAGGTGCTTACTTATCTCCACACCATATTTCATCAACTACCGTCCAGTAGTTTTTGCGTGACGGGTGCACAGACAGACAGACAAAAATGTCAAAAATTGGTGTTTTGGTATCTTAATTAATTGCTATTAAAATTTTCATAAAGTATTTCATGTACAGACACGGTCCCGTTAGATTTTTATTAAATATATGTATAGATTAAAGAATAGGATATTTGAGATACCATAGAAGCAATAATATATAAAATATGTTAATGTAGGGTAGTGCAAATATAATTATAGTAATTAACAAAAATATTTGAAAAATAAAATACAAAATGTTTATCGTTGACAAATATAGTTAGTAAGTACATTATAATTTTTAAGAATGTAAGTTTTATTATTTAATCTACATTGTTAATATTATGGTACATGAGGGTGTCGAGAGGTCTACACCGCTTTCTGCTCAGACCCCCTAGCCAAGTGGCATTGTACAATCTAATCGAATGTTCTTTTAGATTGACATGTATGGGATTGACATAAGCACTTGCTTTGAGTATTAAACCAACAGGAGACGTCACGCGCACTAGTTTCTTTGCAAAAAACTCTGCCAATTTCTGCGGGGGGACGAGGAAACGCACACAAATAATGTTAAAACAAACGCATTTTTTGACAAAACAATTAAACACTAGCTTGAACTAGATGCACACAAATACATTCACCAATCTGAGCACTCCGTGAACTCAAAAAAACTAGTTGTATATAACAGGTATGATCGTTGACCGACAGTTTTTCTTGGCAGAGGGGAACGCCTGTCAGTGGCGTCTACGGTTGGTTTAATACTCAAAGAAGCACTTGCCAACGAGCGCTAACGCTAATGTCATTTCCATACATGTCAATCTAAAAGAACATTCGATTAGATTTTAAAATGACACTTGCCTAAGGGGGCAGGTCTCCAAACAAGGCCCTCCCTGGAGAATTTCAGGACCGTGGTGTCGCCTTTTATTATTTCCCATACTAAATTTGCGGTGCGGTAAGAGAAAGGGTGTTGTGTGTGTGTGTGAGAAAATGTTTTGGAATGTTTATAAATGTGTTTATTGTGGCGCATTCTACATGAGATATTCCGTGTCCTGATATGATAGCTTTAAAAGAGACTCAGTGGTTTTCCTCTTGACTTCAAACCGGTTCAAGGTGTCGACAGAAATTATTTTATTGTAAATCTTAGACAAAAGGACCTCATACTGACGGGCGGCAAAAGCCGTTCTGTCTTACTACGTGGGACACGTTAGCAGGGGTTGGTCGACTACGGACCGTCTCCTAGAGAGGTAGTGTAGCGTGTTTCTGTGACTGTTTTTGTGCTTTTAAATTTTAAATTTGTGAGTGCTATTTTAGTGCTGCGTCAATATCTAGTCCAAGGTATTTTACACTATTAACACTATTATCGATGTTTGGGGAGATACTGCTACAGTTGACTGATGGAGCATTAAAAACTGTGAGTTATTACGGTGGAGTCTTCCCTTGTAGGGCCAGAAGTAGTAGTTAAAGAAAAGGGTACCATTCGCATTTTCTGGATATTAATAGTTAGTAAAGTAATACTCAATTCTTTTCACTGTGGAGAAGAGGCGCTGTAAGAAGCGCGGAGAAGCAATGTGTCTTCTGAAAAAACTTCACAGTTAGGTATTTTTAATGGACATAGGACATTGATGTATAACTGGAAGAGTGTGGGTCCCAAAATGCTACCTTGTGGTATACCGTAGCATATATTCTCTACGATGGTAGAGAATATATGGTATAGGTATGGTATAGGGGCCTATCTTAATGAATTGTTATCGATCTTTGAGGTAGCTTTTAAATATATACAGGGCTTTACGTCTCACGCCATGGTATACCAATTTCCTAATTAGTCTAGGGATTCATCATCATCATCATCATCAACCCGTAACAGCCCACTGCTGAGCTAAGGGTCTTTCCTCAGACATGAGGAAGTATGGGCTATAATCTCCCACGCGAGCCCACCGCGGATTAGGAGATGGTGTAAGCTAGTGGCCACTTAACAGTCAGAATTTTTCAAGCCACCCAAGGGTATCTGACATGGCTTAACGACTTTCATTGTGCGTAAACACAACGAAAACCGGGAACAACAATTTAACGTGCCTTCCGAAACACGAAAGCGCTCGTAATATAAATGCCACTAGGCGGTCACCCATCCACTGACTGACCGCGCCCAACTTTGCTTAACCAGTATGATCGTTACAAACACACTGGTACCGCAGGGCTACGAGCGCTTCAGTCTAGGGATTGAGACTGCCGAAATGTCGAAGGCCTTGGAGAGGTCTAGAAAAGTACCGAAACATTTATTCATATTATAGAAATTGTTGACTGCAGAATTTACGTGACTCACGGCTGCATCCTTAAGAAATATGTGATCTGAATGTTGTTTGAGATGACTTTTCAAGAAATTTTACAAGGGTATTGTTAAGCAGTCTCTCCAAGACCTTCAAAATCACAGGAAATACCGATATAGGCCTATTACTTATTTACTTATAGGCCTATTAATTATTTAAGCTGGTCTTATTGCAGTCCCTAAAGCAGTCCCTGTTACTATATATTGGATGAACGCAAGCTATTTTTAGAGCTTTAAGGAAAACTCCAGTTGAAATTGAGAGGTTACATATGAGTAAAAGATGATGTAAGAGCGATTTTAGAGGGTTTAATTACTTTAGGGAGAGATTCAGTCCCAACCAGAGGCGCAGCCACCACGTAATCCGCAAATAATTTGATCACCCTCTTGGAAATCAACTTCAGATCGTGTGTGGGAATTCATGTATGTAGGTATTTATATTTCTGCTTCGGAAAACGGCTTTAATAATTTTAATCATAGTTGTATTTCCTATAAAACGCAAATGTACACACTTTTTTCTACAATAATACGGCCTTTCACCGGCAGATATCGTTAGAACGAGCAAAGCTCGGTCTCCCAGGTGATTTTTGCAAAACACGATCACTCACCGACAGATGGCGTTAGCGACACTGGTATAAGAACGAGCGAAGCTTAGTCTCCTAGGTGCTTAGATAGTATAAAGTGAACAATGCTGTGCAATATGTTGATTTGCCCGGGTGGTGTAAATATGACGTAGGTAATATATGAATAATATTTTAAAAGATACAGCATGTTTTTCGTTTCAGAAAGCAAGTTTTTATTAAATAAGTATTATTTTATTAAATTTGTATAAATAATTACAGTGTTTAAATATAATATAGGGGCAAGCGAGCAGACGGGTCACCTGAGGGTAAGTGACTTCCTTCGCCCAGGGACACCTGCAACTCAAGAGTCACAAGCGCGTTGCCGGCCTTTGAGATGGAAGTACCTACGCTCTTTTCTTAAAGGTTTGAAGGTCGTATCAGTACCTACGTAAATACCGTAGGCCACAATTTGTTCCACAGACTCGTTGTGCGAGACAAAAAGTTTCAATCAAACAATCATAGGAAGGCGCCAAGCAATCAATGAACAAACTAAATTACTTTAAACGTTGGCGCCGACTCAAAATTAGTATTATACTTATATTACCTGAAGAACTTAGTTATTCAGTTTAAATAAAAAAGGTTTCTTATCTTTTAGCGATAAGACCGCCCATTGTACTTTTTGTATCACTATGTCACTTGTTGCATATTTTTTTATTGGTGTACAATAAAGAGTTGTTACTTACTTACTTACTTACTTTTAATTTCCAGTTTTTTAGGCGTTATAGTGTTTTGTTAAAAAAAATATGTTATATTTTTTTGTAATACTCAACTGAGCATTAAAATCTGAGTGAACAATAAATCACCCCTTTTTTCCAACCCTTAGGGTAAGACTTTTTATTTATTTATACATATAGGGGCAATTTTGAAGTTAAAAAAGAATTATCTCTATCCCTTATTAATTATCACTTTCCAATAAAAAATTAATTGTCAAATGCGGACTACTCTGTAAGAAGTTATGCATAATCATACATAAAAAAAATCAAATTTGTCAAATCAAATCATATTATTATATAAAATATCAACGTTGGAGACTTGAGAGTCTCCAACGTTGATATTGACTGAGGTCAACCCGATGTAATTGAAGAGTATTTATTGGCTCGCAGTCAATCCAGACAATACGTGCCTGTATAGTGTAAAAATAATAATTCGACAACTAAATTAAAAGTATAAGTATATGTACCTACTTACTTTTTTTCGGGTTCATCGTTATCTGAAGAGATTTTAAGTCGACGTTGTCTTTTCCTCTTTTTAATTCAATTTTTTTTCAATGTTTTATTTTTTCATCGACGCTACGTTTCGTAGTCCGTTAGTGTTGCCTCGCACAAATAAGGAATGAGTTGCTAAGTCAATGTAAGGGACTACCTGGTTAGTTAAATCGAAGAATGATTCCAAGTATATTAATAATTATGCTAATGTGAATTCTAGAATAATTAATAGAATAATTACGGGAAAGTTGTTTATTTAAAAACTGTTAACCAACAGGGGCCAATTCTACTAAATTTCAACGGTTACAGTTGGATGACAATGACAATGGTGGTGGTGGTCAGTCGATGGTGTTATTTGCTCTGAAAAGTGTCAAAATAACACCATTGTCTGACCATTGATATGTCATAGTCATCCAATTACGATCGCTGACATTTAGTCGAGTTGGCCCCCTGATGACCTGTCTGCTCTTTTGCCGCCTATACCTACTATAAAACAAAGTTAATCAAAGAATTATACATAATATTTCATAAGAAATCGGGTAATTAAAAATCCGCCTCTTAATACTTAAAATTTATCTTCGAAATATTATTTATTACTAAGTAGTTTTTGTATAAGTATAGTTGTTTTAACTTTTTGTAATATAATTCATTTTAAATTGCAGAAGGTAATTAACTCTATTTTTTTTTGAGATTACGTGTGGGCTGTAGGAGTACCTATTTATTTATTTATTTCCACAGAGTACAACAAATTACATTATAATAATATTTATCACCAAACTGCATTACAGTTTGTTGGCGAAGGTTTCACTGACTAAAACATATATTAATGTGTACAGTCAACAAAGTTGTTAGGGTTACACGGCCAGTAACTAAGAACTCATTTTTCTGGGGTAGTCATAAATAAATCTTATTGATTAATGTTTATTTCGAAAGGTATCTTTGATCCCTACAATTTCAAAAAAAAAACTATAAATACATTTACAGCTTTAAGAGAAAACTAAATCTTAGTTTTTGGTCATGTAACACTAACAACTTTGTTTACTGTACCATGGAAGGACAAGTCACCACAAATCTACCCTTAACCACAGTTTACAACAATAAACTGTATCTTTCTTTTTTATCTAGGTACAATTAAATAAAGCATCCAATAACATAGCTTTGAGTTTGTTCTTAAACATCTGCTTGCTAATACATTTATCCTCCGAGATAATGCTGTTGCAAATTCTTGGATCAAGAACTTTTTTCTCAGTATTAAAACGGTTGTAGGCCATGTTAATTACTCAATGACATCAACAGTTATTATATAGTTTACAAAATCAAGTTTCATGACAGATTTCCAAATCTGCCCATGAATCATCTTCGTTACTTAACCAGCAACGAATGTCGTGCCACTTCACCAGCGACACTCTACAGTCACATTTGCTGTGATCTGTCTTCGTCATTTACCTAACCCTTAAAACAGTATAGACTGTGAAATTTCATTCATGTCGCGTATTTTGACATTCGCAAGGAAATCAAAACCACACAGACACAGACAACAACAGAGGATAGGTACTTTCTGTTGACCCAGGGTCATAAAATTTGGCTAGCTAATTTGGACACTGTATGTCTTATTTAACACCAGTAAAAGAAACAATCCGAAAACCTTAAATATAAGCGTTTCACCTTATAACAAAACTCTTATAGCAAATAAAGTGTTTCTATTCTATTCTATTCTTATAATATACTAGCAGCGCCCCGCGGTTTCACCCGCGTAGTTCCCGTTCCCGTGGGAAAATCGGAATAAAAAGTATCCTATGTCCGTCTCCTGGTTCTAAGCTACCTCCCCACCAACTTTCAGCCAAATCGGTTTAGCCATTAATGCGTGATGCCGTGACCAAGGGAAAAAGGGATTCATTTTTATATAGGTATATAGATTACTTACTAGCTGTTCGTACGTCGTTCGTTCGTCGCACGTATGTTCCCCTTCTTATGGGAATATGGGGACAAAATATAGCATATTTATGTTACTAAGGGAAATTAAAGCATTCTATTAGTGAAAAAAAAATTCGAAATCGGTCTAAGGTAAACGCAGCTATTACCGACCCCCTTAAGCAAGTTTTGAAATTGATTATTAGATTTAAGGGTAGTGGTTGCAAACACACCAGATTTTTTTATTTTATATATAAATATAGATTGTATATTTTATATTTATATTTTCACTTGTTTATAAATATCATGTTTTCATCGAAAAAATAATCAAAGGATTGTTGAAGTCAATTGTTTCTATTACCGACCCACCCGAAACGCTTTGAAGCTATTTATTACCGATTTTTATGAATCTAACACCGACCGTTAGTAAATAAAGCATACTTTTTTTTTACAGAAAACCTACTTACACGTTCGATTCTTAAAATAACTTAAACCCTTTTTTTATTTGCCAAAAAGCCTATAATTTTTTTTCGAACTTCCCAAGTTTAGCGCAGCCGAAGGTGAGGGTTGACTGTCGGAATAAGTTGCAATGACGGTTCCGCACGTGTACTTATTAACTATTTTTAATACAGTTGCGAAAAAATGAAGCAATTTAATAAAATAATAAAAATACAATAAACTCAACTAACATTTTTGGAAAATCGCGCCAACCATGAAAAATTAAAAGCAGAGGTTTTTTTGTTTTCTTCGCCCATTCTGGGTAGGCAAAGGGAACTATACATACAGCCAAGTCTTCAGTAGATTTTTTTTTATGGATATGAAAGGAAAATGAAATTTAATGACATTAAATTAAATTAAACCTAACCAAACTCATTGAATCAAATCATTATAATATTGAAACAAATTAGTAGCTTTACTTTTAATTCAATCGTTAATCAAAAAATACCAATTAATCCGTATAGAATCGGTGATAGCTTCTCTTTGTTGCAATTACCGATTCATATGGATCGTTATTTAGTGTTAAATAAAAAAATGAACAAATTTTTTACCGAGCCACGAAAAATAATCGATATTAATTGTTTTCCCCATCCGTTTTAATACAATAATTTATTGATTTAGTCCTAAACTATAAAAAAATACACGATTTTCATATAAATAGGAAGAAAACTCTAAGCAGTTTCTTTCATATCCCGCGTCTAAATGCTTAATAAGGCGTGGCAGTTTATCGCGGAAAAACAAGTTTATAATATAACATGGTATGTCGCTAATAGATGCTTATAATTTTAGAATACTTAAGATTGAAATGGTGTTATAAAAACTTGTTTAATTATTATAAGCATTAACGAAAAAGGGAAAAAATAAAGGATAACATCAAAGCCATTGCCGATCCATGGGTCGGTAATGACTGCACTACTAAAATGCACTGCAGCTATTGCCGTTCTATTTTAATTTCAAAAATACTTTTTAAAATCCCTTAAAACACAATAACTTAGTTGCGAAATGTGGAATATACAAATAAAGGAATATGTTGAGTTATTCAGAATAAATTTAACGTAAATATTTATATATAAAATATCTTAAGCAAAAAATTTGAGTACTTAACTGAGGGAGTAAGGGTTAGTATGACACGATCGGCGCACTCCCTACGTTCACAGAAACTAACGTATTTGGCCACATTCCCGTATACCTACGTACACTAACACCAGTAAATTAATTAGGAAACATACAAACATGTGTGTATATTATACTCTCTTGTGACTTAAATCGTTCCAAACCGATAAAAATAAGAATAAGCTGAATGGGTCGGCAATACCTGCAGATTTTCGATGGGTCGTTGATAGCTGCGTTTACCTTAATACTTTTTTTAGTTTTTTCGTTACAAACATACAAACCTTTCATATTTTGTAATATTATAGCTGTTCAGTGCGGTTTTAATCGCGTAGAACAGTTCCCGTTAACGTGGGAAATATAGCCTATGATACTGCCTATTAATGTAGCTTTCCATTGGTGAAAAGATTTTATTAGGTTATTCGTTACAGACATACAAAAATACAAATCTTTACCGTATTTTTTGTCGTATTTTTCCTCTCCTTCTATCCACTTTTCAGTTTCCCTCGCTCTCTATCTCAACTTCCACCACCAACCATGGCCGCTGTCCTTTCGTGAATACCAAGCAGGAATTACTCTTAAACTTCGAATAACGTAAGTATTTCAATAAGCATAATTTATCTACACAACCACACTGAATAAGCAAAGTTGGGTGCGGTCAGTCAGTCAATGGGTGACCGCCTAGTGGCATTTATATCACGAGCGCTTCCGTGTTTCGGAAGGCACGTTAAATTGTTGGTCCCGGTTTTTGTTGTGTTTACGTACAATGGAAGTCGTTAAGCCGTGTCAGATACCCTTGGGTGGCTTAAAAAAATTCTGACTGTTAAGTGGCCACTAGCTCAACACCATCTCCCAATCCGCGGTGGGCTCGCGTGGGAGATTATAGCCAATACTTCCTCATGTGTGAGAAAAGACCCTTAGCTCAGCAGTGGGCTGATATGGGTTGATGATGATGATGATGAATATTATAAACAGGAAAGATTTGTATTGTTGTATGTTTGTAACGAATAAACTCAAAAACTACTGGACCGATTTTAAAATTCTTTCACCAATAGACATTTGAGTTTTGTAGTTTTGAGTTTGTAAGTAATTTTTGAGTAATGTGATGTCCTTGCCTAGACGGGGGTGTTTTCTGAGACAGCAAAAGAAACGCGAGTATAGTTCAACGATTTATTCTGATCTGAAAATTCGAATACTCAAATATTATGTAGGAAGTTTTTTAAAATAACAATAATAATAAATTGTGGGACACAATTCACACACGTTTATTTAGTCCCAAACTAGGCAGGGCCTGTACTATGGGTACTTAACTACTGATAAATATTAGACGACCATACACAAACCCAACAGACATTTTCATGAACACAAATGTTGGCCCCGAGTTGAACCCGCGACCTCGGGCTCAGAAGGCAGGGTCACTACCAACTGAGCCAACAGGCCGGTCTCAGCCGTCAGGATAGGTGAGCAACAATAGTTACCAATGTATGTAATGTAATGTGTGTATGTAATTACCTACATAACACTCCTCCACACGAATTTATTGTTAGTACGTAGTACATACTAGTCCAGTGGAGCATTTCTTTCGGTATTTCTGTAGGTAGTGTATTAAATATTTATTTAAAGATTCTTGGACGCATGTACCTACCTTCCTAAGACGGGTTTTTTTATTACCAACGATTTTTAAAGTTTTAACTGCGTACTCAGCCGATTCATTCGAGCAGGGATGGTAGGGCGCCGTAAAAACATGTTCGATTCCATCTGCTTTCAGAAAATCCTTAAATTCGCTACTCGTGAAGGGTGGCCCATTATCGCTGAGTATATACCTTTGGGCCTATGCACATAAATCGTACGTCGCATTGACGTCATGTGTTCTCAAGCAAATAGATGCCCTGCAAAATACTTACACACACAAAAATTTACACATTATTTCAAAAAGGCGATTTTCACAAGGTTTTTTCCACTTTGCTGCAACTTATTTGTGGCCACAGAATGTGTCGAGATGTATTTTCAAATCAACTCTACGTAGGAGTCCTCTACCATCTTGCCAATGCTTATTCAATACCGACCGCACTTGAACATACTGGGGGTCCGAAGAGCCTTTATGCCACTGACTAAGCCTGCAAACAATGTTTCCGCTTCGCAAACCGGTCAAAGCAAGGCAAATAGTCACCCCTCGCAAGGGTCGACGTCACATAATGCAGCTTCGTAGGATGGTATAATTGTGGAAATTATGCACATTCAAACAATTGCAATCAGCAATATCCTCATGCACCCTTGCAGCATGGGTGTGCGGTCCATAGATGCTGATAAGCGCCGCATGCCCTGGGTATTTTTCCAAAATACATGCAATATATCCAGTACTTTTACTATGTATTTTTTTTTATTTATTTATTTATTCAGGAAACATACAGTCATACACAACAAATAAACTTAAATACTATAACTAATAGACCTAAGAGTTCCATAAATTAAACACTAATATAAAGATATTTTGAAATATTGCTAAGGACAATCACACATACGAAAATATATATATTGCAATGACAACAAGTCAGTGGCAGGCTACAAATGCCTACCTACTCCCAGAGTCTGTATCAAATATAATTTCTCCCACCCTTTTCTTATATGAGGCTAAAGATAAGTGGAAGATATCCACATTAGATAAATAACTATAATAATGTTTACAGGCTCTCCTAATTTATGTATTTCCAGCGTAATTTGTGCGATATGGTGATATATAAAATGTACTTTTAGAGCGAGAGGATAATCTACATATTTTAAAGCTAATATCTTGTAACAGTGGTGCCAAATCAATTTTATTGTTAATAATTTTGTAAAGGAATATTTCGTCTAAATATTTACGTCGTTTTTCTAAGGAGTGTATTTTGTGTCTTTTAGAGGCAGTTTTGTAATCGATGAAAAAATGACCAGTTCTATAATCTAAAGATTTTAAGAATTTATTTTGAACCTTCTCAATGCGAGCTACATGCACTGCGTATTGAGGGTTCCATGAGGTACAGGCAAACTCTAAGATGCTACGAACAAAAGAATAATATAATATTTTATAAGTTAGGGGTTGCCTGAAAGGTCGAGCTAGGCGAAGAATCATTCCGAGTTGCTTGTACGCTCTAGAGATGACGTTGTCGATGTGAAGAGTGAAATCCAGTTTTGTATCCAGGGTGACACCAAGGTCTCTGATTTCCTTGACACGTTTAATTGTTCTACCAGATAGGGTGTAATCAAATGCAATGGGACTGCGTTTAGGGTTGAAAGATATGGTGTAACATTTGTCGGGATTCAGAAAGAGTTGGTCTTTTTCACAAAATGTTTCGAATCTTTGTAAGTCTGACTGTAATTGTAGGCAATCATCAAGTGTAGAAATTCTCTTATAGATCTTAAAGTCATCTGCATAAAGCAGATGGCATGAATTCTGGAAACATGAGTCTACGTCATTTATATATATAGTGAAAAGAAAGGGGCCTAAATGCGAGCCTTACGGAATACCCGAGGAAATTTCAAGAAATTTAGACGTGTAGCCCTTCAATGCCACAGCCTGACTTCGGTTCGCTATGTATGAGCTCAACCAACGCAGCAAGTCTCCATGAATACCGAACTTCGATATTTTTTCCATAAGCGTGAAGTGATTTATTTTATCAAAAGCCTTTGCGAAGTCGGTATAGGTACACACTACGACCACGGTAAAAACCATGTTGATGTGGTGAGATGTGACGGCATACTAACGAGCTCAACTCTTAACAATTTGCAAATCTACTAATAACGCCACCTTTTGTTTCGAAATCAAACTATTTTTCTTCCTACTTGCCCCGTAGCGCCGCCACAAGATAGCCATATACGGTTTGCGGCGTAAGCGGCTACTACACCAGCCTATTTCATCGCCATTTTCTTTCTATTCCTACACGCAAATATTAGATGTCAGTGTGGAAATGTTTCGGAGTTTGCGTAAAATTTTGTATGGGAAATAAGCTCCGCTTTTATTCAGCCAACCCGATTAGAGGAGGATGGCATAATACGCATCTCTATGTAACGAAAGAGACAGCAGCCCACAGTCGGGTGACTTCGGCGACGTTCGTTAGTTTACGTATAGTTCTTTCATTTCGAATAGACCGGAAGTCTACAATGGGTTATCAATTCATGATCTATTTAATTGTTTATATGCAGATTACTAATAAATAAACAACTATCTAAATTTCAAAATATCATTTTTCTAATGCAATATTTATTCATTTACACTAAGTGCATTTTTACAGTATTGCTTGTTTGTTTTTTCAATAAAAAGCATTTTGTTATTTCCTGTCTTCCTGGTTACTAGATCTGTGCTGTCTTCGGGGCATTGCACTTAAAGTTATTGGCCATATTGTTTTTGTTTTGATAAAAGTTAAAAAATTTTTTGATCAAATACTTTTTTATATATTGTGAATTCTTTACGAACGAAATTGAAATAAGGTAAACGCAGCTATTACCGACCCCCTTAAGCAAGTTTTGAAATTGATTATTAGAATTAAGGGTAGTGGTTGCAAACACACCAGATTTTTTTATTTTATATTTAAATATAGATTGTATATTTTATATTTATATTTTCACTTGTTTATAAATATCATGTTTTCATTGAAAAAATAATCAAAGGATTGTTGAAGTCAATTGTTTCTATCACCGACCCACCCGAAACGCTTTGAAGCTATTACCGATTTTTATGAATCTAACACCGACCGTAAGTAAATAAAGCATACTTTTTTTTACAGAATATCTACCTACACGTTCGATTCTCAAAATAATTATTAATTTGAGCGAAATATCCCTTTCCCAAAATATCCCGTTTCGAAATGTCCCGTTTACTTTTATTTGCTTCTCATTTTTGTACTTGATTCATTACAATAATTATAGTTACTAAAATAATCTGAAAATGGAGATAAACTTGACTTTAAACTTTTTGGCGGGAATCCGAAGAGGGACGTCATGTTTTTTGTATAATTTTCATTTTGCTGTGTATTTCGGGTTTTGACTCATCATAATAGTGATAGTTTATTATGTGGCAAGTGTCCGTGAAAGTGTGCAGTGAATGGGAAATTCGATAAAATGCGAGATATGGACATTTTTGGATTGCCTCAAGAAGTCACAATGAAGTCTTCAGTAAAAATGCTATTATTTTACTGTTGATAACCAAGTTAAGGATGTAGAAAGTGTTGAAGACACTGTATTTTTGTACATGGACTCTGAAGCAGAGCCATTTACTCAAGGATATCATTAAGTAATGACGAGGCTGCATGGCGTAATGCCTTTGACTACCCTGTAAGGGGTGAAAAAAAAATTAATAGAACCAACGTGAAATTCATTGTTATGTAGATTTCTTCTTCTAGTGCCCATGCTTTCTAACTAATCGCAGTGAACCTCGGAATGCTTGTGGATTCTTTAAAAGATTGTTTTCACATTTGGACCTAAATAAAAATAAAGGTATTGATTTCTCGGTGGACATAAATGAAAAATTTTTAAAAATAATTAAATATTAAGAAAAAAATTTTTAGTAATATAAGAAAATAGACTTTAATAGAAATGGTAAATAGAATAACATTCATTAAATCAAATTGAGAACATAGGTCATGTATTGTTATCTTGCGCCCCCGGAAACCTGCTGCTTGGCCAGGTTACCATAGCCTTTCTTTCTAATTGATTAGCCTGCTTAATAGTAATTACTTTTTAAAACAATGTCAATGCTATTACTTCACAATGCAGTTCCATGTAGTGTCAATTGTGTTTGACATAGGGGATAACTGAATCACCTGAAACATAAATATTCACTATCAAAATTAAGATATGTACGTAAGTTTTTGAAAAACTCATTGGTACATGCCAGGATTCGAACCCGAGCCTCACTGATTTTAGGCCGGCTGTTTAACCGTCCGGGCTATCACTGCTTGTATATTGTATCATTGCTTGTATCATTGCTTTTCAAAAACTTACGTACATATTTATCACTAGCTTGACGGTGAAGGAAAACATCGTGAGGAAACCCGCAGGTCTCAGAATTAATTCTGAGAGATGTGTAAACAGACCCGGTCCGGCGATAGGCTCACCACCTATCACGTTTAGGGGTCCAATATATCTCGTGAAATGTGGGTATATCCAGTAATGGAATACCTCTGCCTACCCCCTCGGGGATAAAAAAGGCGTGAGATTATATTATTATTATATATTATTAAAATTAAGATATAATTTTGTAAATGTGTAGATGTTAATAAAATAAAAACAAACTGTTTTATTTTCAGCACAGATTTTTTCAAGTTGGGATAGTGGCTGGTGCTTCTACACACATGAATCATGATTTGCTCCACCGTGGCTAGCACTAATACTTTATATCTAGTACTATTTAAGTCAGAGTCACAAACCTGAAAATAAAAGTAAAAAATATTATAAATATATAATTTACATGTTTTAAATAAAAATAATTAGACAATTTTATTTCAAAATTACTTAAACCCTTTGTTTTATTTCCCAAAAAACCTATAAATTTTCTTCGAACTTCCCAAGTTTAGCGCAGCCGAAGGTAAGGGTTGACTGTCGGAACAAGTTGCAATGACGGTTCCGCACGTGTACTTAATAACTATTTTTAATACAGTTGCGAAAAAATTAAGCAATTTAATAAAATAATAAAAATACAATAAACTCGACTAACATTTTTGGAAAATCGCGCCAACCGTAAAAGATTAAAAGCAGAGTTTTTTTTTTGTTTTCTTCACCCATTCTGGGTAGGCAAAGGGAACTATACATACAGCCAAGTCTTCAGTATTTTTTTTATGGATATGAAATGAAAATGAAATTTATCTAATGACATGAAATGAAATTAAACCGAACCTAACTTATTGAATCAAATCATTATATTGAAACAAATTAGTAGCTTTACTTTTAGACATTACATACCGTTAATCCAAAAATACCAATTATTCGGTATAGAATCGGTGATAGCTTCTCTTTGTTGCAATCACCGATTCATATGGATCGGTAATTAGTGTTCAATAAAAAAGTGAACAAATCTTTTAACGAGCCACGAAAAATAATCGATATTAATTGTTTTTTATTTCCCCATCCGATTTAATACAATAATTCGTTGATTTAGTCCTAAACTATAAAAAAATACACCATTTTCATATAAATACGAAGAAAACTCTAAGTAGTTTCTTTCATATCCCACGTCTAAATTTTTAATAATGCGTGGCAGTTTATCGTGGAAAAACAAGTTTATAATATAACATGGTGTATGTCGCTAATAGATGCTTATAATTTTAGAATACTTAAGATTGAAATGGTGTTATAAAAACTTGTTTAATTATTATAAGCATTAACGAAAAATTATAAAAATAAAGCATAACCTCTTAGCAATTGCCGATCCATGAGTCGGCAATGACTGCACTACTAAAATGCATTGCAGCTATTGCCGTTCTATTTTAATTTCAAAAATACTTTTTAAAATTCCTTTAAACATAATAATTTAGTTGCGAAATGTGGAATATACAAATAAAGGAATATGTTGAGTTATTCAGAATAAATTTAACGTAAATATTTATATATAAAATATCTTAAGCAAAAAAATCGAGTACTTACCTGAGGAAGTAAGGGTTAGTATGACACGATCGGCGCACTCGCTACGTTCACAGAAACTAACGTATTTGGTCACATTCCCGTGAACCTATGTACACTAACACCAGTAAATTTATTAGAAAACATACAAACATGTGTGTATATTATACTCTCTTGTGACTCAAATCGTTCCAAACCGATAAAAATAAGAATAAGCAGAATGGGTCGGCAATACCTGCAGATTTTCGATGGGTCGTTAATAGCTGCGTTTACCTTAATGGAAAGTTTATGTTGTGATAAGTGTAGTGATAGTTTGTGTGCAAAGATTTAGAAACTAACCAGTTTTTGTTAGTGCAACAGAATTAGGTACCAATTCGATTGAAATTGCAGTAAGAATGCAAAACGGAGGTCACTTCGAATACCAATTATCTGACTTGTTTGTCAATATCACTCATTTACTAAGATTTTTGATGTGGCTGCCCCAATAATTCACTTTCTGCATTCAGTGTGAGCATACTTGGAAACGAAACGAAGCGCTCGTAGCCCTGCGGTGCCAGTGTGTTTGTAACGATCACACTGGTTAAGCAAAGTTGGGTGCGGTCAGTCAGTGGATGGGTGACCGCCTAGTGGCATTTATATTACGAGCGCTTCCGTGTTTCGGAAGGCACGTTAAATTGTTGGTCCCGGTTTTCGTTGTAACACAACGAAAACCGGGACCACAATGGAAGTCGTTAAGCCATGTCAGATGACCTTGGGTGGCTTGAAAAATTCTGACTGTTAAGTGGCCACTAGCTTAACACCATCTCCCAATCCGCAGTGGGCTCGCGTGGGAGATTATAGCCCATACTTCCTCATGTGTGAGGAAAGACCCTTAGCTCAGCAGTGGGCTGTTACGGGTTGATGATGATACTTGGAAATAATTACAGTAGGAAAGGTACAGTAGGTACCTACACTACAGTAACCCGCAAGGAAACCTCGATGTAATACCTATTAGCTGTATGGTAAGGTCTCTTAAATAATTTTAGTTACGATTTATTAAAACTACCTATAAATAAACATCTGCGCGGGTAACGCCGCTGGCGGCATGCTGGTGTTGTATAGGTATTCTAGCAGATCAAATTCTAATAGCATGACCGTTACTAACAACCAGTGCACGCCCCTGCCTCGCAGGGATGTTAGTTGACATCACCGTCCTTTGCAAGGATCTAAACATTATAGTAACCAACAGTCGGGAGGTAATCAAAAGGGCTCAGAGAATCGTATTCCTTGTTTTCATTGTTGGCCTCTAATTCAACAAAACCAGGTGAAAATTAAGTACCTAGGTATATTTTTTTGTGTCGGTTTATCTAGCTTTACACCATTTACTTTTTTAAAATAATATAAATTGTGAACCTCATAAAGTTCATGACGAACATTGTGATCAACTGTTAAGTAATCAAAATAATTATTTGGATTATGATCGATAGGTGGGAAAATGTTACAAGCAAGTTGTTTGCGAAGATCTTACTTGTTTAGATATATATGCAAACTTGAGGTGAGGACTACGTTTGCTCCCTCTTTTTTGTATCGCCGCCGACGGTGTGACCGCTTCCTTATAAGACAGACACATAAGACCGGCGTCGAAGAATTGCGTGTCACAGCATTTTTATATTCTATAGTATCCATTATACAAAATCTAAAAACCAGAAACGAGTTAATTTTTCACATCAAAAATAAAAAACACCAAAATTTTAATAACAGTTATTGAGACCCAACCATTCTTGACGGGAAACAAAACGCCAAAGATCTAGGACGACCGCCCCCAGTGGTCGTTGTTGGTGATGGAAGTAGGGATAGAAAGCGGGGAAAGAAGTGGGTAGAAAGAGAGGGAAATAGGGAGGGGAATATGACAATAACGGTGCCTATCTTAATTAAATAAAGGTTAAGTGATTTAAGTTGTAGTTACGTACGAACTTAAATTTGTGGTGAGTTAACTGACCGTTGGTTGATGTCGATGTTTGGAGACAACAGTTTATCGATGGCAAAATTAAGATTATCACTCAATCCAGTTTATGTTTTCGTTAGAGCAATGTTCGGCTTTCAAATTTTGGGATTTTTAGGGATTTTACCTTTTTATTTTTATGAATTTAGCTGTACTGTCAACATTCACAACATTATTTCTTTTTTACTATCTAAGTAAGATTATAAAAAATAAATAATGATGTGTATGTTAATTACGCGGTGGTGTAAATAAGACTTCATATATGAATAATATTTAAAAATGTGTTGTTTTTCGTTTAAAGAGGGTAACTTTTTCTTAATCACTAATTTGTAAAAAATAATTAAAGTGTTTTTATATGTACTTATTATAGGGAAAAACGAGCAGACGGGTTATTTGAGAGTATAAGTGACGACCGTCGCCCACGGATACCTTGCAACTCAGGAGTCACAAGCGTGTTGCCGGCTTTTAAGGTTGAAATCGGTCAAAAACACCGAAGGCAATAATTTGTTACACTGATTCGTTGAGCGAGACAAAAAGTTTCGTGAGGACCGCACAGTGGTGGATTACCAACTATCCAAGTGATGTGGATGATAGTTTTTTCGCGTTGAACGATGGTGAAACGCTACGGCCGGTATAGGTCCGAACAATTCCTCGGAGCACTCCCCATGGTATAGGCGATAGAGAATTCAGAGTAAAGCTACATCTATAAGCAACGCCAAGGGGTCAATCCAAACTGAAATATTCTGGAAATCAACAATTCGAGTCGCTCTCCGTTGAATGTGGTCCAAATGGAGAAGCTGGTACTGGGGTAACCCTGCATACAGATAAGAACAATAAATATTTAGCCGATGCCGGAGTAGAATACTGTCTCGATCTATTCAGCACACCAAGCTTAGTGATAGCGAAACTATCTATAGGTGACCTTATACCGCCTCTTAAAAAAATTCAAAATTTGTAACATGATGTCCTTAAAGTAAGCTTCTTTCAATATTGTTTTTTATTCAATCTTTTATTGTCACGAGAAAATTGTTTACTTATTTCGTACCTTGAGGTGCATTTTGACAACCAGCAATATTTGTTTTATGTCTTTATGTCAAATTCAGCAATTTAGAAAAGTTACTAGATATACTAGGGAGTTACCTACTCGTAATTAAATTCTAAAAACTAGTTTCTTTTTAAATTGCAGAAGGTAATTAATTATGTGTTTTTTTTTTGCGACATTACGTGTGTGCTGCTCCGTTCCTATTTAGTTTCGAATCTGGTATTATTACTCTAATTTTATTTCCGTGGGCATGTTTTTGTTCCTCTTTTTACCAAAATTATGGTAAAAAGGGGGACAATTTCGTATAATTTTACACATTTCAAATATTCATATTTATACATATACTAATAAATAAACCTGAAACTAAATACCTTAAGAAATTAAATATATATATATATATAGTATACCTAACTAAAATATATTATTAAAGGAGTCCCTTTAGGCAAGGTCCCGAAGATACTGGCAGCGTTCCCCCTTTGAATAGCTAGACTAATTCTTTGTCCTAGGTAGCTGCCAGTTCTTCGGTCTCCTGTGATGTCGACTAACCTTTTTGTTATTTCCTTAAAAAGGCTTAAAGCGCTAGGACCCCACGGACCAAGGGTCTCGACACCGAATGGGACAAAATTGTATTCGGAGCCTAGACCCCTGTATTTGGATACTTTAGCTTTTTCAGCCGCTTCACAAGCCGCACCAGCTCTGTTGTTGGTTCCATGTAGATGGGAAGGGGCCAGCGTGTCTGAACAGGTTGCATCCGATACTAGCACCCGGCCCATCTTCCATGGAATCAAACTCATACCGTCCGGTCTCTTGCCATCGTCTCTTGCAATACCAGACGGCTCAAGTAGACTTGGCACGTTGACGGTGGCAAGGGACCGGCGTATGATATCGTTAAGTGCGGCATGTCTCAAGAAGTGGCCTGCACTTTTTGGCATGACAGTCCGTGATATCCTAGCTTGTCGACATGACTGCCACAGGGACATTTATGAGGAGCGCAGACCGGGACCCCAAGCCGTAGACAGGTTGCGATTCGGAGCGTGTCAGGCTCAAGAAATGTTCCTGTATTTGACGACGGGTACGCGTGAAGCCAGTAGCCGGATTCACGCGCACCCACGGCCAAAAGCCTAGCACGCGCCGAACCCGTACTATAGCTCAATAGTCTGTCATATGTCAATTTGCAGTTTATGTCGTCCCAGCTCCTCTGTGAATTTGGAGAAACTGGAAAATTTTGACCTGGGCATGCAATTAAGAAAGCGTTTCTAACTTCTTCCAAGCCAGCAATCTCAAAGTTTGAAGGGGATGCCCTTAAGATTTTACTTATGATATTTGCTGAACTATGGACAGAAGATAGAAAGGCTGGTAAAACGACACTGGAAATTTTCAAAAAAAATAAAAGCTTGCTACATATACTTATATACAATTTTACAGTTAACTATAAGTATATAAATTTATATTACATATATGTATATACTACTTTTGATTGCTTGTAAGTATAATCTATATGTCGGTTTGATCCGTGGTAGGAGCCGTGACAGATATGATCATTGTTAATGATGTCCAGACATCATAGGTGTGTGCAGAATCCGCGATTCGCTTTTTATAAGATGTCAATGTATGTATATGCTAGGCAGGGCACCACATAATGAAACTAGCTTTTCAGAAGGTTAATTAAGTAAGGTCAGAAAGTAAATAAGAGATGTCAGCAGTCATACTTAGATAACAGTAATCTCGGAGCGGTTCTAAATAAATAAGGTGGTAATCATAGACCCCATCGTGGTATTAAAAACGTCTCCACCTTCCCATGGTCCTGCACTTCTATGGCTCTACGGACCAAATCACAGGATTGCGTATATCGATATCTCACGCTCTTCTCTTCACGCTTGCCTTGATCCTTACAAATCCACAAAGTGTCCCATACCTCGCAATCGACTGCTTATTTTATTATGAAAATAAATGTCTAAGTATATTATCTTCTAACTTACTTACTGCTTTACAAAGAATGATTGAAATACCTTGAATTAATTTGCAGAAGGTAAATAATTAGATATAATATTATATTTTTATCGAAATTACGTGTAGGTGTAGGCGTTACGTGTAGGTGAAGGAGTGATTTCATGTCATGATGTCAGTAAATGTCTCTTTAGACTGGTTTCATATTTTTAATAGCGGGTGCAAAGAGGCGTTCCAGTTTATTCCCGTTCCCGTGGAAATTTCAGAACATCACTTCTTAATGGTCACCTACGGGCTACGACATATAAGACACCTACATACCATGAATTTTCAAAAATCCCTTTATAGCAGTTGCCTACGACATAATATAAAACATTTAAATAAGTACCATATTTCAAAATTATATACATAAATAAAAAAGTATTTTGTTCGGATTTCCTGTATTCTCCTCATTTATTTGACATAAGTTGTAAGTACAAAGAACGTTTTACTTATTAACTTTTGCAAATACAAGGTAAAATTGAATTTAAAAATCTGATAGATGTAGCTGGACGTAAGGAATCCAAGAATGCAAAAAACCCCTTCGTCCCACTTCGTAGCTAGATTTCGTAGCCAGCGTAGAGACTGTTCTTTTCCCATTTCGAAGCCAGCTACGAAATGGGATTGTTTTAGTATCATTTCGTAGCTGGCTTCGAAATGGGAAAAAAATAGTCCCATCTCGAAGCCGGCTTCGAAATGGGAGAAAAACAGTCCCATCTCGAAGCCAGCTTCGAGGTGGGAAAGGAACAGTCCCATCTCGAAGCTGGCTACCAAATAGGACAATAATATGTCTATAAAAATAAGATTTTTTTAACAGTAATTACCTACTCCTTTGAGAAAACATTATATCAAACACAATATTTAAGTTTAGAATAATTTAAAATCAGAATTGCACTGCCAGAAAATAACATAACACAATTTATTAGTTGTGTTATGGTCAAGCAGGAAATATTTTTTCAGATTAATAAAATTGAAAAATCGTGCTTTTGAACCTACAATTCCTTGTTTTGTAATAATAAAATACTGTAATTAAATTTTGAAAGTCACAACAACAAATACCTGAGTGTTTTCCGTGCTCTCCATGAATTCGGAATGTTTATATTTTTACAACAATTTGTGATGATGTTTTGCTTCGCTTGATTTTATCAAAATCATCAAACCTAAGGCTCGGCGAGCTCATCATCGCCTACTTGCGAGGATCCAAGACAAGTCCTCCTCTCAACGTTTGGTTTGAAGGCGACCCAATTTGGTCTATGGACCCCGGCTGCTCCGCGCCAAGTTTTGCGTAACGCGACGACTACATACGGCGGTGGTTCAGAATACTTCAGCAGCTCAACTAAAGAAACCTTGACTTTGTTTTCAAAACGGTAGCCATGTCAAAGTGTGCCGGGGAAGCGTGTCAAAATGTGCCGGAGAAGCGTCGCTGCGGGATATAACCATCAAAACAGAAACTCGAATCAGATATTTTACATTATTTTATTTTTAGATTATTATTTAATTTTAGTTACTCTTAAAATAAATTTACTTAAGTACATATAATGTCCCAATCTAATTTATGTGTTCCAAACCCTGACACCTCTCAGCCTGCTGCATTATCCTTGGATGCATTTAAAAGATGTCCACACTGTGGCCAGCCTAAATATTTTAAGGGTACAAGAGGCCTAAATGTACACATAGGCAAAGTTCACCGGGTAACTTCAGCTGCAGATGCAGCTTTTTCCTTTCCAGCAACTGCACCAGCTCCACAAGGCTCAATACATTGTCAAACTCAAGACACCAATGCATCTGTGCCTTTCTGGAGAGAAATTGGTAACCTAAAAAATAGTTTACCCCTATTGAAAAGAATTCCACGAGGGGCACGCATAACTGTAGCCAATGCATTGATAAAGTTGTGACGTCTAATTGTTCGGCTATCAAACTTTACACATACAAGAGTGTGAAAAGTCGGGAACACTCACGCAGAAAATTAAAAATAATTGTGCTGCTCCAAAGCGACATGTAATTAATAATACCGGCAAAATTAAAAATCGTCCATTTGACATATCAAAAAAAAGTTGAGTCCAAGGTAAGCGAAGGCGATTTAAGAGGAGCAGCAAACTTATTATTTTCTCATGACATGATTGCTGAAAATAATTTAGACACAGTGGAAGCTCTCGTATCCAAGCACCCTCAATCATCAATTTCTAGTCATCGGACGGACCCTCCACTAGCATCTAATCCTATGCCGTTGGCTACTTGTGAGGATGTCTATAACGCCATCATGTCATTTAGGAGCGGTTCAGCTGGTGGACTTGATGGTTTGACTCCACAACACTAGAAAGACTTAGTTAGTGGATATGTGGGTGAAATTGGGAAGGCACTCTTATCTAGTCTAGTGTCTTTAGTGAATCTTATGTTGTCCGGGAAAGTTCCATCAGAAATACTGGAGATTCTCTATGGTGCTAATTTATGTGCTCTGAAGAAAAAGGATGGAGGTATCCGCCCTATTGCAGTAGGTACAACTCTACGGCGAATAGTCTCAAAAATATGTTGTAAACATTTATTACCGCAGCTTTGTGACAAGTTTCGCCCAGTGCAGTTGGGATTTGGTTTAAAGGGTGGGTGTGAGGTGGCAGTACACGCCGCTCGACTCGAACTTTTATTAAAAACTAGCGGCCCGCCCCGGCTTCGCACGGGTGGACATTTATTTTTTCAACATTTTGGGATGCACAAACAAATTTCTCCTAGCAACCCATAGTAAATTATAAAAAAAAATTAGTCTTTGTATGGAGACTTTTAAAGAATATTTGTGCCAAGTTTCAAGTTGATAGACGCAAAAAACCCCTCTTCTCTATACCAACTTCAACCCCTAATTTCACCCTTTTAGGGAATGATTTTAAATAAATACAAAAATACGTTTCTCATCATTTATTTTTAAGAGTATTTGTGATAAGTTTCAAGTTGATAGACGTACAAAAACCACACGTTTCCGTACAATCTCCAACCCCGTTTCACCCGTGGGTTTTGAAAAATCGAGATATACCTACTTGTCTTGTTGTTTGTTTTGAGGAGTATTTTTACAAAATTTCGAATTGATAGATCCAAAAATAAAGGTATTCATGCAAACTTCAACCCCTAAGGGGATGAAATCCCTTGGAGGATGGTTTTCGATAAATCCTAGAACTAATATATCAAGTTTATTTTCAAGAATATTTACACGCAGAAATCACACTATCCCATACAAACTTTATCCCCCTCTTTCACCCCTTTAATAGATGATTTTCAAAAAATCCAAAAACACGTGTCTCATCATTTATTTCTAAAAGTAATTGTGCCCAGTTTCAAGTTGATAAGACGTAAAAAACAACACTTCTCCATACAAACTCCAAACGCTACTTTCACCCCCTTAGGGGATGATTTTCGAAAATTCCTAAAACACTGGTCTCATGATTTATTTTTAAGAGTATTTGTGCCAAGTTTGAAGTTGGTAGACGTAAAAATCAAACACGTCTCCATACAAACTCCAACCCCCTGTTTCACCCCCTTAAGGAGTGATTTTCGAAAAATCCAGAAATACGTATCTTGTTATTTGTTTTGAGGAGTATTTTTACAAAGTTTCGAATCGATACACCCAAAAATGAAGGTTTTCCATACAAACTTCAACCCCCACTTTCACCCCCTTGGAGGAAGATTTTTGAAAAATCCTAGAACTAATATCTCATAGTTTGTTTTCAGAAGATTTGTACCAAGTTTCAAGTTGATGGACGCAAAAAATAAACTTCTTTGTATCAACTTCAACCCCTACTTTCATCCGTTTAGGGGATGATTTTCGAAAAATCCAAAAATATGTGTCTCATAATTTATTTATAAGTGTATTTATGTAAAGTTTGAAGTTGATAGACGTAAAAAAAAAACACGTCTCCATACAAACTCCACTCCCCTGTTTTACCCCCTTAGGGGATGGTTTTTGAAAAATCCGGAAATACGTGTCTTGTTGTTTGTTTTGAGGAGTATTTTTACAAAGTTTAGTAATTGATACACCCAAAAATGAAGGTTTTCCATACAAACTTCATCCCCTACTTTCACCCCCTTGGAGGATGATTTTCAAAAAATCCTAGAACTAATATTTCATAGTGAGTTTTGAAGAATATTTGTGCCAAGTTTAATGTTGATACACGCAGAAATCACACTATCCCATACAAACTTCAACCCCCTCTTTCACCCCCTTAAGGGTTGAATTTCGTAAAATCCTTTCTTAGCGAGCATCTACACTATAAACGTAACCTACACACAAAATTTCATGTTTCTATGTTCAGCGGTTTGGGCTGGGCCTTGATTTTTAGATTTAGCTTCTCCTTTTATATATATAGATAATGGAGGTGAAGTCCTACTTAAAGTTGATGTGAAAAACGCATTTAATTCCGTTGATCGGGCAGCTTTTTTAAATCAAGTTAAGGAACGCGTGCCTTCGGTGTTCCCCTATTTATGGCAATGTTATAGCAGCCCAACTAAATTAATCTATAAAGAGCACCAGTTGGATTCCTCAGTAGGTTGTCAACAAGGCGACCCCCTAGGTCCAGCGATTTTTAGCCTTGCCATAGATCCTGTTATTACGAGTCTTAAATCCAAATTCAACATCTGGTATCTTGACGATGGAACTTTAGGGGGAGAGTCTACAACTGTACTGACTGACCTAGAAAATTTAGTAACTGCTTTTTCCAAAATTGGCTTACAATTAAATTTTAGTAAATGTGAAATTTATGTTCATCCGTCAGTGTCAACTAGTAGAAAAATCCTAATTAAAGATAATTTCCTTAAGGTTGCCCCCAATATTGCTATCCTAAATGATAAAAATTTACGACTTTTAGGTTCTCCTTTACTAACGGAATCAATCCCGGTTTATATAGAAGAACAAACAAATAAATTCCGTTCATGCACGGATCGACTCAAAGTAATTAACTCCCATATGGCGCTCTTCATTATAAGGTTCTGCTTATTTGTACCTAAATTCACCTATGTATTGCGTTGCTCACATGCATGGAAGTTCCCAGATTTGCTCGCTAATGTCGACCACTGCATTAAAACCGTTTTGACCGATATACTAAACTGTCCTTTTTCAGAAAGAGCTTGGGATCAAGCATCTCTTCCTGTACGTAACGGTGGTTTAGGTATCCGAAAAGTGACTACAGTATCTCTGCCTGCGTTTCTTTCATCGGCCCACGGTTGTAAGGACCTCTTTGGTAGTATAATTAACCCCACATTGGGTTCCATTGAGGTCTCACACCTGTCGGAGGCAAGAGATGCCTGGTTTCTTTAATGCGCTGATCCAGTTGCCCTTCCAGTGTCAATTTCCTCTCAAAAACAGTGGGACGAGCCAATATGTAAGAAAATCTAAGAAAATTTAATTGCTGCTTGCGGCAATCAAAACGACAAAGCTCGTCTTTTAGCTGTGTTTGAGAGAGAATCTGGATATTGGCTACAGGCTCTACCATCAACAAATTTGGGTACCCTTATGGACAACTGTACTTTTTCTTTGTCTGTCAGCCTTCGATTAGGTGTTTAAACCAACCAACCTCATCGTTGTCGCTGCGGCACCATGGTAGATGAGTTGGGACACCATGGTCTCTCATGCCAGAGGAGTTCAGGTCGACTATCACGTCATGCAAGCCTCAACGACATCATCCGCAGGGGTCTTGCCACCGCTAATGTGCCATCGGTCTTAGAACCAAACGGAATATTTAGAACGGATGGCAAGATACCTGATGGTATGTCTTTAATACCGTGGAGCCATGGAAAATGCCTGGTGTGGGATGCCACGTGTGTAGACTCTTTAGCCATGTCCCATGTCCCGTCAACTTCCAACGGTGCTGGTGCCGCAGCCGTATCTGCAGAAGCAGTAAAGCGTAGGAGGTACCAGGGTTTAGGAGACACCTATATTTTTGTGCCAGTGGCAGTAGAGACCATGGGCCCATGGGGACCTGAAGCAAAGACATTTTTAAAAAGTCTGTCAGCGCGCCTAATAGAGGCCACTGGCGACCCAAGGGCTGGTAGCTATTTCGCCCAAAGGATTAGCTTGGCTGTCCAAAGGGGAAATGCTGCCAGCATCTTGGGTGCCTTACCTCAACTTGGTGCGCTAGAGGACATTTTTTATCTTTAGTCTAGTTTAGTTTGTAAATATTATGTGTATTTTATAATTATTATTGTTTATTAAGAAATAAAAATGAATTTATTAGTAAAATGAACCCACTATTGGGATAATTTATCTAATGTTTATGAAATTACCGAATTATATTTAATTGTAACATCTCCAATTTTAGGAAGAAAAAAGGTGTTTTGTTTATTGTCACAAATAATAAAGTACCTACATGTAACAAAACAGTGTGACTAACGGGTCAGAACGGGTAAAACTAAATTCGTAATAACAAATTTATGTTCTTTAGTTAAAATAACTGAACTAAAATTTAACGAAGTCTTCTTCTTACATATAAAATAAAAAAACAAAGGCCCTAATTCAAAAAACCTTATCTAAAAAACAAACGGACATATTAATTCAATACAATGCCCAGTTGTAACTGTGCCGTTTTTCAAATCCTCCAATGCTGTGTTTATGGATTTGTCTATTTTTCATATGATTTTATTTTATTTTTATTCATAAACTTTGAATTGATATCAGCGTTAGTAATATCATGAAATGCTGATTCATCCTCAAATATCTCTAAAATTTCTGGTAAATTTGGATGTTTTCGACCAACAAACCAATTCATTCTTGAATGCCAGCCTTCTATGTTATTATTCGTTCTAAAACCTTCTCCTTCGCAGCACCAAACCTCAATAAATTCATTATTTTTCAACCATTGTTTATAAAAATATATATTAAATTTGTTTAACGGTAGTGAGTTTTTGTTCGGGATAGTATATACTGAAATCCTTCGTTTGTTTAATGGTAACAAGGCCAACGAAACGCACCGTGCTACATGTCTTCGCAATACTCGAGATGTTAAGTCTAAGTTCACGTGCTTTTTTCCATAGGCTTTTATTGAAATGATACCAACAACCTTTTACGACTATACCTGGGAAAATAATAGGAAAAGCTTTCATTGCAGATTTTTCGAAATCAAGGGTTATTTTGCTTGGATTCCAATTTGGAATTTGGGATTTTATTAAACGCAGTAATATTTTATATGTTTCAAGGTCCTTTTCATGCAAGAATGCATAAAAGAGTGGTGTCATGCATCTTGCTTCTTCGTTGTATCCGTGTATGGTGTATATTTGCTCAAATGGCACGGGACAAGATTTGAAGGTCAAAAAAATGTTTAAATTTTAATATGTGGGTCTTCAAATCCGATTTAGCAAAAACTATTATTCTTTTTCCTTCGCAGCAGTAGTCGGCTAGCAAGGAATTTTCTGGGAATTTCACATTCTTCTGGCCTATTGTATTTTAATTTTGTGACTTCTAAGTTTTTATTTCTTTGACGATATGTTGCCGATTTAACACTATTAAACTTTGGAATTTGCTGGAGAAAATGAATATTATTTTTCTGTAGTTTACACACCATTTCAGTGTATTGTTTCTGAATAGGTGTGTAATTGTTAACACATTTTTCTTTAAAATTGGCAATCTCTTTCATTAAAACATGTTACGCTAAATTAGGCGTACAAGTAATCACGTGATCCTTACTTTGATCTATATTTTTCCGATCCTTATCCAGCGTCATGTTTCCTTTGCATCCGGGAGTACTAGCACAGATCCACAAAGATTGGCCGTTCTTGTAAATTTTTCTTTTATAATATTTTCGACCATTTACTAACAATGATTCTCCACCTCTTGTCGAAGGTATAAATTCAATTCTATTAGAGTTATTTTCCAATGCGTTTGATGCAGACGCCTCGCAATATTTAGGTGAATAATGCATTTTCAATTTTCTACTTCCACAAATCAAACACTATATTCGTTTATGCATTGAAACTGCATTCATGGCACTTCTGATGATATGACAATAATAGCGTTGACTAAAAGAAAATAAAACATCAAGGAAGTACCTAGCCAAAGAGGTATCATATTTGGTAGCCAGCTTCGAGATGGGACTGTTCCTTTCCCACCTCGAAGCTGGCTTCGAGATGGGACTGTTTTCCTCCCATTTCGAAGCCGGCTTCGAGATGGGACTATTTTTTTCCTATTTCGAAGCCAGCTACGAAATGATACTAAAACAATCCCAACTCGTACCTGGCTTCGAAATGGGAAAAGAACAGTCTCATCTCGAAGCTGGCTACGAAATCTAGCTACGAAATGGGACGAAGGGCAAAAAACTGATACAGCGGTAACTGCAATTTACCACTTTATTCGCCTGTGGTAGCAAATTATCGATGTAGATATGAAAACACAATTTTATAAAAAAAATGTCTGTTTGTGCACGCATCACGCTAAAACTAATAGACGGATTTTGATCAAATTTGGTAAGGAGATAAATTAGTACCTGGGTCAACATCAAGGGTACTTTTTATTTCAGGAAAATATCTCATTCAGACGGGTAAATATAGAAACTGATTAACAAAAGACTATTCATACGTACATACGTACTATTCTGAAACGATTACACCTAAAAACTTGAAATATGGTATGCAGGTGGCTTATATTATGTTGTAGGAAACCGCTATAAAGGGATTTTTAGGAATTCCTACGGGAACGGGAACTGGACCCGTGCTGGCAACGCCGCTGGCCACTAGTGGCCCGGGCAGACGTCGTTCTACCACCGCATAAACCATCCCTGGACCCACTTTAACCCACACAAAAAGTTTCATCAAAATCGGTCCAGCCGTTCTCGAGTTTTAGTGAGACTAACGAACAGCTTTTTATTTTTATATTTATATAAGATTCCACATGCGAGTCTTAAAAAATCTTTCACCAATGGGAAGCTTACTTTTTTTAGAGTACCATGGGCTATAATTTTCCCACGGGAACGGAACTGACGCTTGTTATAATAATATATTTCTAATTATTAATCGTTTTTTAAGATCGTAAGTGTCTGGAACAATTTTATAATATATACAACAGTAATATAAAAAAAAACTTACTTACCTTAATTTACATAATATACACTCTTTACAATATAAATATATATTTTTTCACTTCCAAACTTTAAAATGTTTTTTTTTTAATTATGTATTTTCATTTTACTTAAACAATGAGTTCGCGTCGATCCTTCAAATTGTGTACCATTCCCGATATCAGTCGATAGTGAACATCATCTGGTGACTTTTGCCATTACTAAGCCGTTGTTAGGTGTGTGTAAAGAAAGACTTATCCAAAAGTCGATAGATGACGCTAGGAGACGTACTTAATAATTTTGCCTGTACCATATGGCACAATATGCAATGTAGAGTTAATTCTCAAACTATTCCATCCTATAAGTTTACAAAAGGTGGTCGATCGTGAACCCTGTACACTGCATAGAAATAGTAGAAGAGAGGACTGTTATTAGTTTTATGTCAAAGTCGAGCAATTTATAATTTAGTAGGTACCTATATAAAGTATTTATTTAAAACTAGCTGACCCGATACACGTTGTCCGGTACTGCAGACGTATTCACAGAGACTCGATACCGTTTCCGTTCGATTCGAGTCGAATCTATAGACATCGGAAACGAATCTATCGAGATGGGCTGATGTTGGTATGACAGTTGGTGTCACATATGACATTTGTTTTCGACACCAACATCATCCCATCTCGATAGATTCGTTTCCGATGTCGATAGATTCGACTCGAATCGAACGGAAACGGTATCGAGTCTCTGTGAATATGTCTGCTGGTCTATGTTTTCTTGAAACCTTCTCCTGACAATAATAAATAAAACAAAAAAGAATTAGCGAAATTAGATATATAAACAACGCGTAACAGAAAAAGCGCAATTCCTCATACACCCCAATTAGTATATTAATATAAAAAAAATATGATGCTATCGAACTTTAGTTGTGTCTAACCAATTTTCTTAAATATCGATTAATAATAGCACGATTTCCATAGAAAACACTAAATTCAGCTACAATTTTTTTTAATTTAACAAATATTAAAAATAGCTGAAATCGAATAAGTAATCGATACTGAACAAACTAATTTCAGGAATTGCGCTTATTCTGTAACATGTTGTATATTATATATTAAAATAAGAGATAATATTTGTAAATTAAAATTTATCCTCGAAATATTGTTTAATAAATACTAAGTAGCTTTTGTTTACTAATACTTGCTTTAACTCTTTTGTAATCTGTTTCATTTTAAATTGCAGATGGTAATTTAATTATATAATATTTATCGACATTACGTGTAGGCTGGGGAGTGACTATTTAGTTTGGAATCCGGTATTATTAGTATTTTATTGCGGAGGGCAACTGTTTTATAATTTATGTTAAAAGTGGGATCATTTCGTACAATACATATCCCAAATGTTCACGTTTACATATAGGTGTATACAATTTTACTAACTACTACTAACTATCAGTGTATATACCTAAATTAAATATTACCTATATACTAAAGTTATATTATTATTGCTTTCCTCTCGTCATATTTTTAATGACTGTAGCCACCTGTTGTGATGAAAATCGGAGAAGGTCATAAATAAATATATATAAATATAATCTCACGCCTTTTTATCCCCGAGGGAACATAAGTAATAAAATCCTACATAATATAGGATTTTTATTTTTTACACATTTGCTTAACCCGGCCAGAGTGTGGCATGGTATAGCAAACCGGATGCGTTACTTTAACGATCATAATAAAAATATAATAATAATAATATAATCTCACGCCTTTTTTATCCCCGAGGGGGTAGGCAGAGGTATTCCATTACTGGATATACCCACATTTCACGAGATATATTGGACCCCTAAACGTGATAGGTGGTGAGCCCATCGCCGGACCGGGTCTGTTTACACATGTTTCAGAATTAATTCTAAGACCTGCGGGTTTCCTCACGATGTTTTCCTTCACCATCGAGCTAGTGATAAATATGTACGTAAGTTTTTGAAAAACTCATTGGTACATGCCAGGATTCGAACCCGAGCCTCGCTGATTTTCGGCCGGCTCTTTAACCGTCCGGGCTATCACTGCTCTGCTGCTGGAGAAGGTCAGTGTCACAAAAGTCCACAGCATCGACAACCCACTGATGCGGCGCACCCAATGGTGACTGAACTATGAAATATTTCGACAACTAAAATGTGAATAAAGTAAAAAGTAAAAGGTTGATTTACGCGGTTGTGTAAATATGACATAATAATTAAGATATAAAAATATACTTACAAAATGTTTTCGTTTTAAGAAAGTAAGTTTTAATTGATTACCGATTTGTATAAATTAATAACAGTGTTTTGTTATATTCCGCCCGAGCGCAAGCGACAGAATTGGAGAACAGTAAGAAAGTCAAAACAGACAATGAATGAATAGTGCCTGTTTAAACTAGTTAAATGTTTACGACGTTCGCGATTCTTTTGAGTTATGAAGACTATCTTTACTTTTTGTTCTAATATTTGCTGTGCCTTATTTTTATTTGTGTCTTAAATAAAAATTATTTAACTTTTTAGTATTCGATGTTTAGGATTTTATATTTTAACTTGTGTCTCTATAACCTTTTTTATAACACATTTGCTCGTAGAGGGTCTCTTATTTGACCAATTTCAATATCGTATTGTATCTCATTACACACAAGTGCGGTAATGTAATGTAAAACGCACGGTTCATCAAGATGCTCTGTCTAAAAACGAACGGTAGTTTTTTAAATCTTAGCAAAGAGTTTTTATGTCAGAAAAGTGGTTAATATTTTATGAATAAAATTAACTTTGGGATATAAAATATAATAAATAAACATTTAATTTAAAACATTCATCTGTATGTAACAAAAACACAAAAATATTAATTTACTTTATTAGTGATATTGGCTGTTTTTTGTGTCTTTGCCAAAAAAAAATACTGTGTGAACAAGTAAAAATTATTCCGCGCGCTTTTTATTTTCGCTGTATTGTTTTTATCCGTTTATGAAAGTCCGAGTTTTATTTATTTCCTCGCAAATATGTTATAAGACGTCGTATGACATACGTGCACTTTGATAATTACAGTCTCTGCTTTCTTGTAGCAATATCGCCTCGTAATTTTTCAACTTACCGCACTTATATCATAATGTACTATTATGTCATAAAACTTAGTACTAGTATTTATAAATTGCAGATTACTTTGTTGTTTGTTCTTTTGTTTATTTTTACTTTTTTATCATTGTGGAAAGGCATAATTTAATACACTCGGCGTCATAAAAATCGCACCTTTGATAAACCACTTTTAATCCCATTTAGAATCAATGATGATGGGACTATTAGGTATCATTTTAACACTAAGTAGCTTTTGTTTATTAATACTTGCTTCAACTATTTTGTAATTTGTTTAATTTCAAATTGCAGAGGGTAATTAATTATATATTTTTATCGACATTACGTGTGGGCTGCAGGAGGCACTATGTAGTTTGGAATCCGGTATTATTTTATTAGTCTAATTTTTATTCAGAGGACATGTTTTGTAAGGATATCATTATATGTAATTTTAGTAAAAAGTGAGATAATTTCGAATAAATGTACACATTTCAAATATAAAAATATACATCTTTATGAGGGAGCATGGGAGCCAGGGCTTTTTTTAACATAAGTAACCTCAGCATAGCTTTATTCATACTTCAGCATACTTTTATTTCTTATATCCTTATGTAACATAACATAGAACTCTAAAAAGTAAAAAACCGTCTTCAAATATTATGGTTTTCTCATGGATGCCATTGTCAGAACTGGACCAAATTTTGTGTAGGCAATAAAGGTAGTGGACCCCAACATTAATTCCTCAGTCGATGAAACTTTGCAGGATTGTACTATAGTATGAGACAATACTTGCATAAAAAAATAAAAAAAAAAGATCTTTCTATTGCAAGGTTAATAAATTATATCTTAGTTTTTCTAAGTGCAAAATTATTACTTTCACAAAGAAAATCAAAGTAATCAAATTATACGTGACTTGGGGTTAACATTTTCCAAGACTGAATCATTTAAAGAGTAATGAAATTTGATTACTTTGATTTTCTTTGTGAAAGTAATAGTTTTGCACTTAGAAAAACTAAGATATAATTTATTAACCTTCCAATAGTTGACGAGTCGATCCAAGTCTTGTTGCAATTTAATACAGTCGTCAAGATTTTTTTTTTGATTTTTTTATGCAAGCATTGTCTCATATGTGGTCTATGTGACAATTAAGGTGCAATTTGGAGTCAAGTAGTACTACTTGACTCCAAATTTCACCTTAATTGTCATATAGACCACATCGCGAGTACAGCGTTTAAAATGTATGGTTTTGTTATGAGGATGTGTACGCATTTCAAACGGCCTAGTACTTTTCTTTATCTTAATAAAGCTCTAATTAGATCCCAATTAGAGTATGCCACAGTAATTTGGAACCCCCATTATAATCGTTATAAAAAACAGATTAAAACTGTCCAGCGGAAGTTTCTTTGTGCAATTAATTATAAATTTTTCAATTCTAAGTCTTCCTATGACAGTCTCTTGCAAACATTCAGTTTTACAAGCCTTGACCCACGGCGGCAATTATTGGATGCAGTGATGTTGTACGACATCCTGCACAATATGTTTGACTGTAACATCCTTACAAATTACATCTCATACCAAATACCGAGTAGATCGTAGCGGATACGCGACCAGTACCCCCACAAATTATTTTATATTAATACTACTAGAACTAATGCTGGTGAACGAGCTCTTCTGCCTAGAATAATGAAGTCCTACAATGAACACCTACAATCTACATCTACTTTACTTATTTTCACTTTCAAAAAATTCATTTAAAAAGCTAATAATTGAAATTTTATCTCGGCCAAACATGTAATTTTGTTATTGTTACTGTTGTTATGTACAAATTTAATTTAATTACATAACATTTAGCGTACACTTATCGGTTTACTGCAAACGTTTAATAGCGCATAATGTGGATAACGGTGCTGGTTATTCAATAAGTAGTTCTTTGTTACATACTTAAGTTTAATATACATTGTATAATTGTTGGTTGTCCCAAATAAAGAAAATAAAAAATAAAAATAAAATAAATACTTTATTATAATACAATAGTAATTAACAATTGTATTTTTGAGACTTAAAAATTTAGTATCTGAAGTTACGCGCATTCGTTGGCAAACGTCCTGTGGCCAGGGGTACGCCACTCGGTCGCAGTGTAGTCAGCTTTAGTTTTAACTGTAGTGCTACAGATTTTTCAAAAACTCTCTCAGTGTTTAGTTTAGGCTTAGATTACATGTTGTTTTTGTTTTTAATTCCTTCCCCATGATGTATTTTATTTATTACTACAATTAAATAATACAAAATTAGAAAAATATAAAGATGTGTATGGAGGAACGGAGTTGGAATGCTCCTCCATCGTGAAAAGGAAGATCTTCCGCCAGGCGAGGTGATCGTGCCTGGGGACCGCGGTCCAACGGTTGATGTTGGACAGTTGTATTTATACAAACTCATTAGAAAACTCCGATAGCGCGGTTTAGAACTCGGCCGTCTATTGGCGCGTTCTATGTAACTCGGCCTTCTATTGGCGCGTTCCATGTAGTGTCGCTACATCACTCCCCCTCCAAGACCGGAGGTCGATTCGATTTCTTGTGCTGCGTCGTTGTTTCGTAGATAGCTTGCAAGTGCCAGTGTTGCTCCAAGTCTGCGGTGAGTCGAGACTGAGCCGGGTTGCTGCGACTGTTGAAGTGCCCGTAGTTCAGTGTGCAGAGACCGCCACGCCGGCGAGGGTGACCAGCCGATGTAGATCCGGACGTGGGCTGCGGTGAACTGTGCGTGGGCCGAGTGCTGTCGCTGTGAGTGATGAGCCTACAGGACCAGGTAGCACGGTGCGTCGGCTGCGTATGGACCTGATTGGGCGGATTCTGGCTTTCTGTGCGACTGCTGCTGCTGACCTTGAGTGAAGGTTGTTGTGGGAGTGATGAGTGATGGCGATGCGATGCTGCTTCTGAAGTCCAGGTGTTCCAGAAGGTTGCGCTGATGTCCAGGTGTCGAGCGAGGGTCATCAGTATGGAGGAGCGGAGGTGGAATGCTCCTCCATTGTGAAAAGGGAAGATCTTCCGCCAGGCGAGGTGATCGTGCCTGGGGACCGCGGTCCAACGGTTGATGTTGGACAGTTGTATTTATACAAACTCATTAGAAAACTCCGATAGCGCGGTTTAGAACTCGGCCGTCTATTGGCGCGTTCTATGTAACTCGGCCTTCTATTGGCGCGTTCCATGTAGTGTCGCTACATGTGGATTTAGTGCTTTTGTAATTTGATATTTAGTTTTCAATAGTTTTTTAAGCATAATTAAGTTTAATGCTATGATAGAAAAGTGTTTATATTCCATTGAGGAGTTTATTTTGAATAATACGCTTATTTTTATTTATTTATTTTATTGACTAATTTGATTGGTTGGAAAAATTGCATCATTATTTATTTTGATTGAAGAACTATTTTTAACTATTTTTAAGGGTCCGGCGATGGGCTCACCACCTATCACGTTTAGGGGTCCAATGTATCTCGTGAAATGTGGGTATATCCAGTAATGGAATACCTCTGCCTACCCCCTCGGGGATGAAAGGCGTGAGATTATTTATTTTATTTTTAACTATTTTTACATTATATTTAGTTGACATATTAAATTTATAATTGATTGTGTTAAATTGTTTTTTTTTGTTTGAAATTCGAATTAAATGTAAATGGTTTATGAATAAATACTACTATTACTATACAACCCCACATAAATAAACAAACATTTATTCCAATTGAAAAGCTCTTTTTCTTAATCTAATGTCATTTAAAAAATGTTTGTCACGTCTGGCAAGGTCATTTGCTCACCCCACCTTCTACTGCGATACAGACGTATTTGCGATACTTGTCATAGACGTTGTATCGTATCGTTTGCAAAAATGGCGTACATTGGTAGAGAGGTGTCAATGCACTTTTATCCAGATCTATTTAGCACGGACTATATGACATAATATATGAATAATATTTAAAGATATACTTACAACATATTTTTCATTTTAAGAAGGTACGTTTTAATTAATTACTAATTTGTTTAAATTAATTGCATGCATTAATTATTTGCTTTAATTGCATTTTCCGAAATCATGCGCAATGTTAATTATTCGAAAAAAAGAAAAAAGGGTTCAGGGTAGTGACCCGCCAAGGCGAGCCAAACGAAACGCAAGGGCACTACCTACCTTTTCTTGAAGCGTTTCATCGTTTTTTTGAACCCTTATAACATAACTTAGGTTTGGATTGTACCAGATAATATATAATAATTGTGGGTCACAAGTCACACACGGTTATTTAGTCCCAAACTAGGCAGGGCCTGTATGTACTATGGGTACTCAACCAGTGATAAACTTACTTATAAGCATAGTTCTATCATCTTCACCAATCTGGCATGCAAAGTTATTAATTAACTACCTACATTCTTGTAGGTATTATTATATTATTAGTATTATATTATTCATGATAGGAGTATGTTTAGTTTAAATATTTCTATATTTAAACTGAACATATCACAAATAAAAACAAGTCATATAAAAATATCCTAAATTTACACATTACATTTACAGATAAACCAAATTCTCGGGATATGATGTCAGTAGTAGACTTATTAAAAACTAGCAGCGACTCGCTGTTTCACACGCGTAGTTCCCGTTCCCGTGGAAATACGAGAATAAAATCGAAATGTACTTATTAAAAACAAAAAAAATTAATAGTGCAATTTTATGTATATAGAATAAAAGACTGGCAACTCATAGTACATTTGGGAGTCAGGTAACTAGATCTGTTGAGCATCAATGAAACATAAAATTTTGTTTTATGTTTTGTTATAAGAGTACATTGCTTTTGAAATAAATTTCTTCTTCTTATTATAAAATATAGCTTTCCATTGATGAAAAAATTTAAAAAAGACGGTTACGTAACTTGACGTGGGAAAATTATAGCCTATGGTACTCCCAGAAAAGTATGCTTTCCACAGACAAATATATTTTTTTAAATCGGTAAAACTGGTAGTATCTGAGGCTATTCAATACAAACAAACAAACAAAAATCAAATCTTTCCTCAATCCAGTGTATTCCCGTTCCCGTGGGTCTTAGTCAAAGTATGTGGATTGGTCGTTTTGCTACCGTCACATGGGCGTAATCTATTCAGTGTTTATTACTTTTCTCTTATAAAATAGTTTCTTACTATGTAGCTTCTGTTATAGATAGGTTCTTGTTTTAACTCTTTTGTGATTTGTTTGATTTTATATTGCAGAAGGTAATTAATTATATATTTTTAACCGACTTCAAAAGGAGGAAGTTATCAATTCGTCTGTATTTTTTTATCACTACATAGTATAAAACAAAGTCGCTTTCTCTGTCCCTATATCCCTATGTCCCTATGTATGCTTAAATCTTTAAAACTACGCAACGGATTTTGATGCGGTTTTTTTAATAGATAGAGTGACTCAAGAGGAAGGTTTTAGTGTTCCACCCGTGCGAAGCCGGGGCGGGTCGCTAGTATACCTATATTTTTTATCTTTTTTTATGTTTGTTACCTCAGAACTTTGGACTGGGTGAACCGATTTGGATGATTCTTTTTCTATTTGAAAGCTGGTGCTTCCAGATTGGTCCAGTTCTTACAACGGCATCCATGAGAAAACCATATAAGTTGAAGATTGAAGTCGGTTTTTTTCTCTTTAGAGTGGTTATTATCGACATTACGTGTGGGTTGCAGGAGTGCCTCTTTAGTTTAGAACCCGGTTTTATTATAGGATTTCTGTTTTCTAGGGATATCGTTATAAAATACACATTTCCAATATATGTACATATATCTATACATATAATAAAAATCTAACGGGGCCGTGTCTGTACATTAAATATTTTTTGAAAATTTTAACGGTAGTGTATATAGTTATCGATATAGATACCGAAACGCCAATTTTTGGAATTTTTGTCTGTCTGTCTGTCTGTCTGGTTGTGCACGCATCATTTAAAAACTACTGGACGGATTTTGATGAAATTTGGTATGTTGATAACTGAGTACCCCGGTCAACATCTAGGGTACTTTTTATTCCAGGAAAATATCTCATTCCCACGGGAAAATAAAAAAACTGGTTAAAAAGAGAAATAAGTACTACTCCGAAACGATAACACCTAGAAACTTGAAAAATGGTATGAAGGTGTGTGATATGTCATAGGAAATTGGCATGAAGGGGTTTTTGGAAATTCCCACGGGAACGGGAATAAACTAAATCCAAGCGGGAAAACGCCGCTGGGCACCCGCTATTTGAAATATGGTATGTAGGTGTCTTAAATATGTCGTAGGCAACCACTATGAAGGGATTTTCGGAAATTCCCACGGGAACGGGAATAAAAGGAATCCGCGCGGGCAACGCCGCTGGGCATCCGCTATTTATATATATTGACGGGGACCCCTGCGTGACGTGATAGATCGGATGATTATTAGTTATCGTTAGTGATGTTCAGAGGTATTACGCGCATCAGAAGTGTTCAGGATCGCCGATAGCGGTGACTTATACGATTTTATTGTGGTCGTCTATTCTGGGGCAGGGCAGTACTATAATTAAACTGGTTATTAAATAATTTACATAATAACTTTATTAATTAACTAGCGGGCAACGCCGCTGGGCATCCCCCAGCGGCGTTGCCCGCGCGGATTCCGTTTACTCCCGTTCCCGTGGGAATTTCCGAAAATCCCTTCATAGTGGTTGCCTACGACATATTTAAGACACCTACATAGCATATTTCAAATAGCGGGTGCCCAGCGGCGTTTTCCGTTTGGATTTAGTTTATTCCCGTTCCCGTGGGAATTTCGGAAAATCCCTTCATAGTGGTTGCCTCCGACATACTTAAGACATCTACATACCATATTTCAAATAGCGGGTGCCCAGCGGCGTTTTCCCGTTTGGATTTAGTTTATTCCCGTTCCCGTGGGAATTTCCAAAAATTCCTTCATACCAATTTCCTATGACATATCAGACACCTTCATACCATTTTTCAAGTTTCTAGGTGTTATCGTTTCGGAGTAGTACGTATTTCTCTTTTTAACCAGTTTTTTTATTTTCCCGTGGGAATGAGATATTTTCCTGGAATTAAAAGTACTCTAGATGTTGACCCGGGTACTCAGTTATCTCCATACCAAATTTCATCAAAATTCGTCCAGTAGTTTTTGAGTGATGCGTGCACAACCAGACAGACAGACAGACAGACAAAAATTCTAAAAATTGGTGTTTCGGTATAACTATATACACTACCGTTAAATATTTCAAAAAATATTTAATGTACAGACACGGAGCCGTTAGAGTTTTATTATAAGTATAGATGTCACAGAGATGATGTCGGTCGTCACAATTAAATTATAATAAGCCCTGAGCTGTTCTTAATTAAATAAGCGGGTAGTAATCACAAACCCAATCGTGGGATTAAAAAGAGGACATGCCCTCAACCTTCCCATGATCCTGACATTCTACTCGTATGTTCAATTTGCTACAATCACGTCTTGATCCCTACAAAACCTCGCTATCGTCTCCTTATTGTACCGATATTACCAGAAACAACAAAGATCCATCCTCTCTTGACCGAAGTTTACTTGCGGACTCTCGACGTGACTCTCGATACAGACTCTCGATGTAGAAGTATCGATACCGACTGCTCGGTGGGGATTTTCAATACAGACTGCCTGTATCGGCGACCGTCTCGATCTTATATTATAGCATTTCACAGTAGCGGAGGTAGCACGTTTTCGACCGACGAAACAGATGTTCAAACGTTGAATCATGTTTTTTTGCGTATTTTAAATTGCAGAAGGTAAATAATTACATATTTTTATCGACATAACGTGTAGGCTGCAGGAGTGCCTATTTAGTTTGGAATTGAGCCTAGTCTGGGATTACGGTAGTGACCTGCTAAGACGAGCCAAGCGAAGCGCAAAGGCATTATCTACCTACCTTTTCTCGAAGCGCATCGTAATTTTTTTGAACTCTTATACATAGGTTTGGATTATATCAGATATACCAAATTCTCGAGATATGATGTCAATAGTAGACCTATTAAAAATATAAAGTTTTCATTGCATTCGTTTTTATACTTTCGAGTTTCTTACAATTATAATAACTGAGGGAAAGCATTTAAAAAATTTTGCTTTCAATCTGTTATAAAGAAGAGGTCCTAGAAAACGTACAATCTAGATGAGAAAGCATGTTTTGTTCCAGGTTCTTTTTAATGTTTCTATTGTGGCTCATGCCGTATAACACGTGGCCTCGTTCTGTTGAAACTACTTGTTTCCAAGCCCAACTGACTGATTCACTTGATTTTAGAAAAAAAATATCATCTCACGATACCGATCTCCATTCACTGTAACAGAGGCACCCATAGCATATTCAAAGAAATAACAACTGTCATATTTGCTGCTGAAACAAAATAGCAGCAAAAAAAGTTGTATACCTCTTAGTTGCCTATACCCGTTATGAAGGTTATATAAAATAAATATATATAAATATAATCTCACGCCTTTTATCCCCGAGGGGGTAGGCAGAGGTATTCCATTACTGGATATACCCTCATTTCACTTCCAATATATCTATATTGGACCCCTAAACGTGATAGGTGGTGAGCCCATCGCCGGACCGGGTCTGTTTACACATGTCTCAGAATTAATTCTGAGACGTGCGGGTTTCCTCACGATGTTTTCCTTCACCGTCGAGCTAGTGATAAATATAAGTTTTTGAAAAAATCATTGGTACATGCCAGGATTCGAACCCGAGCCTCACTGATTATATATATTTAAGGTTATATATTTTCAATTTTAATTTGAAGCCTTTTTTAGCCAATTCACAAAATATTATTGAATTAGTCATTATAATATATCTGGACCTGAAAAGCATTAGGCTGGATCTGCATATACGACCAAAACTACTTTTTAACATATTCATACTAAACTTTTTGTGCTCTTTCTGGCAAACTCACTCTTGTATTTCTATCCTTCTTCATTGCAGAGATAAATACATACATAAAGTCGGATCTTACTACTTTCCGAAAAATCTAGGAAGCATAGAGGTTTATTTGTATTGATACCTTTATTCCATAAATTATTAATTTATTTTGGAGACGTAAACAAAGATACACGCTTATGCATTTAAAGTATTCTGTTTCTTTATGAACTTTCGCGTTGGGTGTATCAACAGATACGCACTTATGCCGCTAAACCTTGCAACGGAATTAATATATTAAACATAACTTACGCCATTATGCCAGTAAAATATTGTTTTTAACTATTATAGCATAAAGACGAATGTAATCATGAGACAATCTAGCTGTAATATACTATTATTACGTAAAAAATCTTAGGCATATGTCATTTTAAACCATTATGTTACCAACTTTTTTAAATTTTTCAAGGCGCGTCTCGGTCGGTACTAAAGATAGGTCGGATATCTTTGGATTTTTTCGTCGCTAGTAAGCACCAGTGGGAGCAAATGGGGAGGCACATTCATGGTTTATCTTGTCTTGTGCATTCATATTAAAGGTCACTCGTGTTAAAGTAAGATAGTAAATGTAGATGGCACGTGCCAGGCCGGTAATTTGATTTTGAATACCTACTCATCATAAACAAAACTGCTTCACACACTTTTATTATCTTCATTCGTATGTATGTTAGTATGTAACGAAAACTTTGAAAATTATTTTGACCCCCTTCAAACATTGGATTAACTCAAAATTTGGATAATTATCAAGAATCGATGACAATTCAATATTTTAAACAGTCAGACCCGTAATCCTTACTAGGAAAATCATGCTCGCGCAGCTTTACATACTTGCGCAAAATATTCGTGTACATGCGGGAAGTAACGTGCAGCTATTCTAAGTCAATAGATGCAACTTGAGCTTTTGACAGCAGCGAAGAATCCGTCCCCGCTTAGGGAATTGTATATTATCACCTCTAATCATACAGCTTCTTGCGTTGCTCCTATGTATATAGAATAGTAAACTTTCAAGGCTAGAAAATAGCATAGAATTGAAGTTGGACTTACAATACAGCATCTCAGATTGCTTCGTCCCGTAAAACTTAACGAGTCGTAACACTCATGTATGCTGAACGGTGTAAGTTCTTATCTTGAGGATCACTTGAGTTTCATTTAAAAAAATTGAAATTCCACCCAATACGATACATATATAGTTAAGAAACGTGCCGATGGATGAATGGCAAAGGTTGGTTAAAAATGTCGTGTCGCTAGCGTCAACCTCAAGAACCGGGCACACCCTGTTTTTTAAGAACCTTACCCTTCTATCGGCCCTCTAGGAGGGTTGACGGTTTATTTGTCCATTTCTCGTGGGATAAAAAATAGTAAATGAAACAAAAGGATAAAGAAAAAAACATTGGATAACAAAAGACGGAAGTTAAAAGACCAAAAAATTAAATTATATAGCAAAGATTTAGAAGAGCCAAAGAAGAACATGAGAGACTATTATAAGAAATTATAGAGCTTCACAATTGGAAAAAAAAAACAGAGAAGGTCGTTTACAAGAAATGCGTCAGCATAATGCCGAATACCGAGCTTCTCAGAATCTGAAGAAGAAAGAGCCGTCCGCTTATAGCAAACCTCACGAGCTTTGGCTGAATATCGGGCCTCGCAATCCGAAAAAGTCAGAACAGCTTGCTTACAACAAATGAGTCAGCATAATGCCGAATACCCAGCTTCACAATCTGAATAAGATTGAGTAGCTCGCTTACAGCAAATGCGGCAGCGTAATGGGGAATCTAGACGATTACATAACGCAAGTCTCACAGGTTTCTTACAGGGGATAACACAGTTTGTGATAGAATATGTGAAATTTGCACCAAGCGTTGGTATCTGCATCAGATTTCTAATTGGACTATAAACACAACCACAGCCTCTTATTTTCCCAATGAACATAAGCAAAGAAATTGTTTAATCACTTGCAGACATTGTAAATGTCACTTAAGTCCAAAGTAAAACATTCCACCATCTAAAGCATGTTTGCTGCGGATGAGGGTTCCTGACTTCTACGCGATTATAAGTTCACGCATAGCTTTCTTTCGGTGTCGCTTACGGTCATCGAAAAACAGCATACTGAGGATGATAGCTGACAGCTACAACTGTCCGTATTATAAGTATCAGCTTGCTGTGCATCGCACATTGTAAATAGAAGTACATAATGTTTTGTCATGTACGCTGTAATTTATATTTTTATTTTTTTATGTATTTAATGGGACTATTGCCTGAATAAAGAATTATTATAATTGGAGCATATTGGAATAATCTACATCCAGGCCCTATTACAGAAATGATTGCAAATTTGTCACAACCTGAACAAAGGCTGATTGCACGCATTATTTCATTTTTTTTAAATTATCTTATCTATTTATTTTGAAGTTTAACGACGCCTCGTAAAGAAAAAAAAATTGATTTATTGACAGTAGGTAGGTGTTAAGTAAAAAGTGTTTTTAAAAATTAGATTTTTAGATGATTCTCGTGATTTTAAATTAAGAAAGAACTTTAAGTTTTAAGAAATACAAGTCTTTTAAATAAAAATGTTTTTAAGCAATTTCCAAAAGGGAGGTTAACGATTCTATTCATTAGGTATGTTTGTCTAGGACTTCCAAGCAAATGTACACAATTTTACAAAATATAGGTAATTTTATTTATGTATACATAATCATAAATTAATATTCTGACTCCATCTGGGAACAGTGTAAGCTTCATAACAATCAGTTCAGTTGTTTTAAAGATAATAGACTAACAAGAGTAAGTGTGCCAACAAATTAGGAAAAGCTTTAACAGTTTTTATCAGCACTTCCAAGTACTTCCAACCTTATACCTGAGATAATTGTTTGTAGTGACCAAGATTATGTGGACATGAGACGTTTATCATGGTTGAGAATTTTAAGCCATAATGCTGCATTTAAATATAAAATTACAGTTTAGTACTGACTTGACCAATGGGTTTGTCACACAAATTGTCAGCACAAAGTCGTATTTTAACATATTGTACGCAGAGTCTATGATGAACTATATTATTTCAGGCATATGGTGGGGTGTCGGCGAAATTATAAAAAAGTAACAATTTACCACTTTATTGCAGTATTAGATAAGTCCAGTTATCATAAAACTAAAGGTGAACATGTTTAAAATAAATACGTATCAAAAAACTGTTCAATTTCCTTATATTATAAAAAATATTCACAAAATTGTTTCTCAATTTTGTTTTTGCTCTCCTGAAAACCTGACTTTTTCGACATCCGACCTTATGCTTTTCATGTCCAGATATATCGGCGGAAGGCTCCTGCCTACTAAACTAGATCAGTCATTGTTAATGATACTCAGAGGGCCCCAAAAGATACGATATCAATGTGGGCGTAGCTATTCTGGGCAAGGTACTACATATATAGTCACTTTATTAAATAACGTTCCAAAAGACACGATGGTAATTACACTATCATAATAATAGTCTATACTAGCTATTCCAATTTTACATATAGGTACGGGTAGGTACTCTCAAGTTAGATTGTGGAATGGGACTGGCGGCCCGGGCCTCCTCCTGGGGTAGCCTTTGGTTTATTAATACATACTTGCTTTAACTCTTTTGTAATTTGTTTAATTTTAAATTGCAGTGGGTAAGTACGAGTAATTATATATTTTATCGACATTGGTGTGAGCTGCAGGAGTGCCTATTTACTTTGGAAACCCGGTATTATTAGTCTAATTTTATTTCTGAGATCATATTATGTACTAGGGTTATAATTTTGGTAAAAACTGGCAAAAATTTGTAGACATTTCAAATATTCACATTTTTATATAATACACTAAGTATTATTTATGTTGGAGGTTTCTTTTAAGATAACCTCGGTTTTGTAATCTATGCCTAGAAAAGTTTAAAATTTGATGTTCTAAAAGAAAGGTTTTTTTTTGTCCTGTCACTTGCAAGAAAGATATTGTAAGTGAGAGTTCAAAAATAAAATATTTTTTCAGTTTCTCTATATATTTATCTTGATGCTGCACCCCCTTCTACTATCAACCACAGCCATTCTTATTACACTATTGCGCCAATCATGAAAATAAAGCTTGGCATACAGCTTTTGGTGGTTTACAAATCTGTGTTGTTCATAAAACTACTGGTTTTATCACCTCTAGCGCTTATTAAGAGACGCCAAAAGTGTGTTCCTCCTAATTTACTCAATTAATTATTTTAATCTCTCAATTTTATTTTATTTTGTAATTTAATTTAAATTTATTGTAAAACTTGTATTTGTATTGAAACATTTTTTTTATTTATTCATTATAATTTATCCAATTGAAGTAAATATAGAAGAACAAAGATAAACACCAAATACTTGTGTACGAGAGGTTTTGACCAAGCCAAAATAAAAAAGTTAAAACGTCAGTAGTGTTGATTTTGTCAATTTCAGTGTAACGGAGCTAGAAAATATATCTTAAGCACTCAATTACATTATTCCTTACAATAATTTGTTACATACCGACGTATTTGCGAAGATTCAAGCTTTTGAATGATGTATATAAACCTGTGGTACTATGATCGTGTAATTCTGGAGTTAAGAATAATCAGTTTAAAAAAAATACAGTTAATGTTGATGATGAAATTTCGTGATATTTTCGTTAATTTGTAAATAGATAAAATAAAAAATACAATTCAAAATTGTCGGAGATCGGAAAAATTGTTCATATTTAGGATACTTGAACACATTTACATTAAAAAACTATTGTTTTAAAATGTTGATTCAGGGACAAACGATAACGTTTGCCGGATATTTTTATCGGTTTTTCCTCACAGGGGCGGTGTTGTTTTTATTTTTATTTTTATGATCCCAGTGCAATAATTATAGAAATATGGATAAACTTCAAAGATAAACTTGTCTAGTTTAATATAAAATAGGTCTGATTGGAAAGAAATGCAAATTTTTGATTTTGCTTGATTTAAAAAATATTTTTGCGATACTATATTTTTTATGCCTTAGTATATACTGAAATGGATTCACATAATTTATATCTACTTCGATTCTCTCTATTCTACTCTATTTATATTTGCCAAATTATACGTTTTTTTTAGATATATCTCTTATATTCTTTGCGATATCCTTGGTTTTAATTGACGTGATCGCGTTCATTACTCGCCGATTGTTTGGTGTCGGAGTGGGACATTTGGGACAAGTATAGACCGCGCTGGCTGGACATGATAGTGGATAAGAACTCCTTGTTTTAAGTGATAAAATATGTATTTCAAGTTTTTCCCCCTACCCTTTAACAGTAAAACAACAAAGAAAAAAAAGCAAAGACAGAGAGTGGGCTATGAAAAGAGGCATCATTGATGTGCAAGAAATTCCTACACCAAAAAAAAAATAAGTATAAATAAACAATATAAAAAAAGTGTCATAAGGAGCACATAAAACAAAAGTGAAATTCCTTGCTAACATTTTAGAAAAACATTTTAATGTAAAATTTACCAAGCCGAGATCATATGGATCGCACTGTCAAAAAGTTATCAAATCTCATGTAGAGCCAAGCTTCCAAGTCTACACGTCCTTACTCTACAAGCCCCAACTTCAGAAACTCTACATCTTAGTCAAAATATGTGGATTGACTGTTTCGCTGACTGACTGACTAAAATTGAGAAAGGAATGCTTAGGTGGTTTGGACATGTCGAGCGGATGGATGAAAGGCGTCTAACGAGACAAATATATAAGGGGATTGTGAGTGGCCGAGTCGGCAGAGGGCGACCTAGGCGTACTTACATCGATCAGATCGGCGATGTGTTGAAGAAAAGCCAGATAAAGAGTACCCGAAACCGACGAGCTTGTATGAACCGATTGATGGATGTGGATGAGGCACGTGAGGTATGCCAGGATCGTAGCAGGTGGCGGGCTGTTGTCTCTGCCTACCCCTTCGGAAAAAAGGCGTGAGCATATGTATGTATATATGTATGACTGTTTCGCTACCGTCACATGGGCGTAATTTATTCCCTGTTCATTACTTTTCTATTATATACAATAGTTTTTGTAGTACCTAACGAAACAGAAATTTGACTTATAATTTATCTTCGAAATATTTTTAAATACTATAGCTTCTGTTTATAGTAAGCTTGCTTTAACTATTGTGTAATTTGTTTCATTTTAAATTGCAGGATGTAATTAATAATATATATTTTTATCGACATTACGTGTGGGCTGCAGTAGTGCCAATTTAGTTTGAAACCCGTTATTATTACTCAAATTTTATTTTTGAGGGCAAGTTTTGTGGGAAAACTTAAAACTATGAAAATTTACATTTGGATGGGTCTGCTATGTGTGTTTGTGAGTGGTGGGGGGTACGCACACTACGGGGAGGGGGGGGGGGGTTGTGTGTCACATCCTACTCTACAAGCCCTAAGTTCAGAAACTCTACATCTTAGTCAAAATATGTGGATTGACTGTTTCGCTACCGTCACATGGGCGTAATTTATTCCCTGTTCATTACTTTTCTATTATATACAATAGTTTTTGTAGTACCTAACGAAACAGAATTTGTGACGTATAATTTATCATCGAAATATTCTTTAATACTAAGTAGCTTCTGTTTATAAATACTTGCTTTAACGCTTTTGTAATTTGTTTCATTTTAAATTGCAGAAGGTAATAAATTATACATTTTTATCGACATTACGAGTTGGCTGCTGTGCAGGAGTGAAAATTTAGCTTAAAATCTGGTATTAAGTATTAGTTTAATTTTTTTTCTGAGGGCATGTTTTGTACGGATATCATTGTAATTTTATAATTCTAAAAATGTAATTTTCAAATTGACGAAGCTTATGGTGGATTATTAAAAAAAATATATATACGGGGTGGAATTTTTTAACGCCACCTGGAGGGAAAGTACTGTACATACTTGAGATAGACAATTTTACTCAAAGGAAACATTCCTTTATCCGGAATCGAACCGGGTAAAATCCTAAAAAATAACACCCTATACTTTGACGGCATCGATCGATAGGGACGCGCTGCGGTTCTGTGTTTAGAAAAATATTGAGCATCATTTAGGACAAGCTAAAGGTAATGCAGGTATGAATTTAAAGCTTTACTTTAAAATATGAATCAGTTTATGAAAATACAACATTTTCCTTAAGTTTCCGTATGTCATTTCTTCCCAGAATTCGATTCTTATTAGCGACACTATCTAATGGTGTAATAATGCAGGGTGTGTGTTTCTTTTCTTCGAAATAATAGGTCTTTACCTATGAAATTGCCGTTCTGCAGTACTGGCCATTTCAAATCAAAATAATTTTATTTTAAAAACATGGAATGGTTTTTCCAAAAGTATTCATTTGTTTATTGATTAGTGTTACATTTTTATCTCATTTCAATCTTTTTCGTCATCATAGATACGTTAAAAATTCAATTAATTATGCAATATGAGTACCGTCGTGGTAGCAAGGCGGCACAAGCGGCACGCAACATCAACGACGTTTACGGAGCTAACACTACAATACAAACCAACGCACCACCTGTTATTGGTTTGCTCGCTTCCGAAGACTTTTGTCGACAATGACGAATTAAAGGCGATTGTGGAAGCTGATGATACACGATCTACGGCTGAATTAGCAGCAGCTTACAACGTTAGAGTCAAAACAATATTGGTCCATTTGCGTCAAATTGGCAAGGTAAAAAATCTTGACAAATTAGTGCCCCACGAACTCAATGATCGCCAGCGCAATGATGCCTTGCACTGCTCAACGCAGACACACAAATGAAGGAATTTTGAACCGCATTGTTACCTGCGATGAAAAATGGATTCTGTTTGATAACCGCAAGTGCTCAGCAAGTTGGTTGGATCCTGGTTCAGTACATAAACAATGCCCTAAACGAAAACTTACCCCTAGAAAAGTGATGGTCACTGTTTGGTAGTTTATTACTAATTCAGTCAATTTATTACTAATTCAGTCAATTCGTTGACTAACCCGACGGCTGACCCTATTGGGCAATCGATTAATTTGACATTAAATTGTAACAGCTTGGAATTTTTTCCAAATAATAATTTAAATTAGAAATAGAGACAACAGAGATTAACTCTGGCTATACGTCATGTCCTATTAATAAAAATGTTACTAGTAAAAGTAAAAAAATAAATTGCAATACCCTAAATAAAATGAACCTGGTGCATCAAAATATTCAAGGTATGTTAAGTAAAGAGCTAGAAATTGAACTATTTATGAACTGTCATAATACTGATAATATAATGTGCATTACAGAACACTGGCTAAGAAAACACCAGTTCATTTTTGGTTTTAACCACCACCAGGTTGGCAGCTCATTCAGCAGGGAGGCCTCGATACGCGGTGGCTCTCTAATACTTGTACGTAACAGTCTGAAGTGTAAAGAGCGCGCGGACATTGTTGGGCTCTCTGTTGAGCGATCTGTGGAGATAGCCTGCACAGAGCTCGAGCGGCTTATTGTAATGAGCGTGTACAGACCCCCCAGTTCTTGTTATGAACACTTTGAGAAAATCATGGATGAAGCCATATGTAAAATTAGCAATAAAAATAAATACATTGTTGTTTGTGGAGATTTTAACATTAACCTTTTAGATAATTCATCCAGTATTGGTAGTAGGCTTGTATCATTTTTCAAATGCCATAATCTTGTAAATTTTTTTTCAGTGCCTACCAGAATTACTGCGACCACAGCAACATGCATCGATAATGTTTTTACAAACCTCGTGCCTGATGATACAGCCGTAATTAATAAATTATCCTCAGATCATTGTGGCCTGATGGTAACTTATCAGATGTGTACTGAAAAGGCACTAAAGAAAGATATTAAATGCAGACCAGTAACGTGTACTCGCCTTCAGCAATTTAGAAATAACATAGAAAATAAACTTTTAGATTTTTCATACTGTGATGACCCTAATGATTTGTACAAGTCAGTATTAACACTAGCTAAGAACGAATGTAATAATGTTCTTAAAACAAAAAGTGTAAAAATCAATAACAACCTAATGTTCAGTGATTGGGCGACGGTGGGAATTCATAAAAGCAGACAAAGATTATATGAACTATACGAGGAAAGGAGGTATAACACTAGTGATGCCTTTTGCAATCATGTTCGTCAATATTCAAAAGTCTTTAAACGTATTGGTACCGCGGCTAAAGCTAACCATGTAAGTAATAAAATCAAAAATAGCACAGACATTGTAAAAACTACATGGAAAATTATAAATAGCGAGACTGGAAAATTAAAATCTCAACATTTTGACTTTCAGTTGAAAGTTAACAATAGAATTTTAAGAAATGATAAAGATATATCTGAAGTGTTTGTAAATTTTTTCCTGATATTCCAGTCTCGACGACCAAGTCACTTAACTCGTCACCCGCACTCGCTGAATCGCTACTACAAGAACATACCGCTGCATGTAATACACGCAATTTCGTATTCGATCATGTAAATCCTTGGGACATCCTAAAAGCATTAAAATCAATACAAATGAAAAATACTGCCGATCTCGACGGCTTATCTGTAAAAATCATATCATCCATAGTAGACTTAATTGCCTCACCTCTAGCTTGTTTATATAATAAATGCGTTAATGATGGCGTGTTTCCTGATCTGATGAAACATAGTAAAATTATTCCATTATTCAAAGCCGGTAGTAGATTAGACCCTTCTAACTTCAGACCAATATCAATTCTACCGACTCTTAGTAAAATTTTTGAGAAAATTATTCTATATCAGTTGAGTGCACATTTTTCTATCAACAGTATAATGTCTGTAAAGCAATTTGGATTTACTAGGGGTCGCTCGACAACCGATGCCGGTGTTGAGCTAGTAAATCATGTGTTTGATGCCTGGGAGGAGTCGCAGGATGCTGTTGGGGTTTTCTGTGATTTATCTAAGGCATTCGATTGTATCCATCATGAAATTCTCATCAGAAAACTACGTCATTACGGAGTACAAGGCCGCGCTCTTGATGTAATAAAGTCCTACTTGAGAAGCCGGATACAGTGTGTTGATGTAAACGGTTCAAGATCGTCTGGATCGGCGGATTGTATTGGTGTACCGCAGGGCTCCATTTTAGGCCCTTTTCTATTTCTGGTCTATATAAATGACCTACCCAACCGAGTGCAACATGATATTGTACTGTTCGCAGATGATACATCTCTACTTTTTAAAATTAAACGACCTATTAAGTCTTATGACGAAGTGAACAGTGCAATTAATGATGTTGTCATTTGGTTTAACGTTAATAATTTACTTCTCAATGAGAAAAAAACTAAATGTGTACATTTTTCTTTATCAAATGTTAAACGAACTTTAAACTCAGTTACAGTTAAAAACGAAAAATTAGAATGTGTAAACACTACAGTATTTTTAGGAATAACTCTAAACTCTAAGTTACAGTGGGGACCGCACATTGATACGTTGGCGAAAAGGCTGTTCTGCTGCATATGCCGTAAAAAAATACGTAATATGTCAAGCGTAGAAACAGCTAGACTTGTCTATTTCAGCTACTTCCACAGCTTAATGTCATATGGCATTCTACTGTGGGGGAATGCTGCTGATGTCCAGAGAATATTTATTTTGCAGAAACGAGCCATTCGTGCAATTTATAAAATAGGGTCTAGGATGTCTCTAAAGGAAAAATTCAAGGAAATTAATATACTGACACTGGCGTCATAGTATATTTACGAAAACGTATTGTATGTTAAAAAGAATATATCACTTTACAAAAAAAATTGTGACAGACATTGTATAAACACTAGAAATAAGAATGAACTGGCTGCTTGTGTTAGTCGATTATCTAAAGTTACCAAATCCTATAAGGGTCAATGTATACGTTTTTACAATAAGATTCCCATTGAATTACAAAATTTGCCTCTTGACAAATTTAAAATAATAGTTAAGCAAAAATTACATAAAAAAGGCTACTATAAAATTACAGACTACTTAGTAGACCAACATGCATGGGATTAACCGACTCGACGCTATGTAAGGCTATTAATTATAATTATTATTGTAAACGATATTTATTAGTAAGACATGAGATTAAAAAGAGCTGCCCTTGAGTTTCTTGCTGGCTCTTCTCGGGGTACTGCATTCGGAACCAGCAGCTCGTCGGTGGAGATGGGCTGCTGTTTGCATTTAGCCAATCTTCATGGACGAGTTTAGAGTGCCTTGTTATTATAAAATATTGACGTTTCTAAGTGTATATTTTAATACCAATAGAAAATAAACGATTTTGAATTTGAATTTGAATTTGAATTGGTGGAAAGTACAATTCTTAAGGCCAGGTATTCCTGCAGCAGTAGGTATTTAGCGCTGTCACGTGTCGCGCGCAAAATAGTTAGATCGGACGCAGCGGCAGTGAACTCGCATGACCCCGCCAGCGACATAGTATAGAAATTAGCAGTAGGATAATTTTATTTGACTTTAGAAATGCATTTTATATATTATCAAACTTTGTTTATAGTATAGTAATAAATTAGAGTTACGTAAATAAATGAAGTAACTTCTCTGTTTTTATTTTGTTTGTTTATGTAATTATTATAACTATTATGTGTATACATCATGGTGACGAAAATAAAAAATCGAAAATTCTGTTTGACATAAATATTAGGTCTTTACCAATGAAATTGCCATTTTGTATGAAAAAATTGAAAGGATTTTTTTCATGTATTTTTTATTCGTATTAATCGAAGTAATCAATCACCTATGAAATTAATGCATCTTTGCCCACACAGTGGCAGTTTATTGATGCCCTTCTTAAAGAAATCAGCTGGACAAGAGGCAACAAATTCTTCAAAGGCATTTTGTACCTACTGCCTCTCGGGAATTGAATTTTTTTCCCACCAAGAATTTATCCAAATTCTGGAAAAAGTTGTAGTCTGTAGGCGCAAGGTCTGGTGGGTAGGGCGGATGACGGGGAGCTTCCAACCCCAGTTCTTGCAACTTGGAGACCGTCTGCTGTGCAGTGTGAGGTCACGCGTTGTCGTGCAGGAGCAGCGGAGACGAGCGATTGACCAAAGCTGGTTGGAGATGTGCCTGCTTCTCCATCATTGTGTTCAGTTCTTCACAGTACACATCTGCAGTAATGCTCACCCCGTTTGGTAAGAAGCTGTGATGAATCATACCGGCACTAGAAGTTTTCGTTTAGGGCATTGTTTAGGTGCTGAACCTGGATCCAATCAATTTGCTGAGCGCTTGCGGTTATCAAACAGAATCAATTTTTTATCGCAGGTAACAATGCGGTTCAAAATACCTTCATTTGTGCATCTGTTGAGCAGTGCAAGGCACGTCTCGACGCGTACTTCGCGCTGGCGATCATTGAGTTCGTGGGGCACCCATTTGTCAAGCTTTTGTACCTTGCCAATTTGACGCCAATGGACCAATATTGTTTTGACGCTAACGTCGAAAGCTGCTGCTAATTCAGCCGTAGATTGTGTATCATCAGCTTTCATAATCGCCTTTAATTCGTCATTGTCGACCAAAGTTTTCGGACGACCGCGAGGTTCGTTATTCAGGTCGAAATTCTCAGAACGGAAGCGAGCAAACCAATAACAGGTGGTGCGTTGGTTTGTAGTGTTAGCTCCGTAAATGTCGTTGATGTTGCGAGCCGCTTGTGTCGCGTTGCTGCCACGACGGTACTCATATTCCATAATTACTCGATTTTTTAACGTATCCATAATGACGAAAAAGATTGACCTTCTGCGATAGCGCTATCCTTCTCCACTTGAGCTGCTTCTTCCATTCCATAGAAGTATTTGCCGTCTTTTTCCATTTTTCAAATAATTCATATTCTAATTTGGAATACTATTTTGAGCTGAATACCGGAATATCTATCGCTGAACATAATTCCTCAAATTGAGAAAAGAGAATATCGGAAGCCACAATGCCAGTAGTGGCGGCTGTATTAAGATTAACTTGATCTCTATCCTTTAGGTCTTCAGAGTTAATCCAGCAAAATTTCTTTGCAAATATTGCATTCAAAATGATATAATGATAAAAATCCTCGTCGTTTTTCACTAATCAAGCGGAATTATCCTAAGGTGCAGTTAAATAAACCCTTATGACGAGCTTTCTCTTGTAACTCCTGTAAAATGTAATTTATATCAACAATTCGCCATCCCGAAACAAGTTGAAATTCATTTTTTTTGAATGCATACTCTACGATAAGTGAATCTTCCGCCTCTTCAGTATCTCTGAAACAGTGAACTAATATAGTAAGTATCACATATTTTAGATTAATATTAGTTACCTATATTTTTTTTTATGTTAGCATAATGAAAAGTTAATAGACTGACAAAAATACGCATAAAAATGTTAAGATAAATGTTATCATTTAAAATGTGATCCTTACGTAAGATTTACAGTGTCGACAAGATCGACAGAATTCAATTTACTGACAGAGTTTTCGGACAAGACAGCCACGTCAGACAAGTGCCTAAAAACAACTTAAAACATTTTGTTTTGAATGCAATCAAGACCAAGTTAATCTAAATACAGCCGCCACTACTGGCATTGTGGCTTCCGGTATAGGCTTTTCTCACTTTGAGGAATTATGTTCAGCGATATATATTCCGGTATTCAGCTTAAAATAGTATTCCAAATTAGTCATGACGATTCGATGAAGCCCAAACTCGATGAGGTTGTGTCGTTTCATTGCGAAGTTCCTATGGCCACCTTCCAGCTCTATCATCAGATCAGCACCATGTCATCATAATATTGCATTTTCACGCGATTTAGACATGTATGCAATATTTCAGATTTTAAAAATTGACGGCCTTACCCACCTTCATATTCCGATTTATTTGATTACTTGCCTAATTTCAGTTGAATTATACCTACTGATATTCTTATACTATGGCATGATCTTTTTATGAATTTATAAATGAGATTGAAGTAAAATGAAATTTAATGTGATTGTGTCAAAGTCTAAAATGACATAACAAATTCAACATTTACTTACTTCTTCACATATATTTTGAGATAATTATTTTTATTTATTAATTTTATAGTGGTAAACGCCTTTTTTCGCTTGCGTTGTTTATTACCCATTATGGATAACTTGCAACAAATATATCAATTCGTCAAAACTGATTGATTGGTGCAAAAAATTGTCACGGAAAAAATTGACACAGGTCCATCATCCGTAAGCGCCAGCGCGCTACTGAACACGCCAGCTAAGCCACCGCGCTCGTGCATTTTGTAGTTTTTTCAACATAGTGATTATAAAAATCATTTTATAAAAACAAACTCTGCGAATTTGTCTAGAAATATTTCGTATCTTTAATCTAGTACAAAAAATAAATGTAAAATATCAGTAGTTCAGTCATGACATAGAAAAAACAAAACCAAAAGGGGTAACTTTGAGATTTTTTTCTATCGAGTGAAGTTCATCAAATCGTGTAACCGAATGCGACTTTGACTAGAGTATGTCCTTAAGTTATATATATCTTTTTTTCAGAATTTTAAACACTATTTTCTATGTCTCAGATGATTTTAAAAATCACAAAAATCGGCCTCTGCTGGCCCACCCAGCCTTAATACATTTAGTAATGTCCGCGCTATAAAGAATAAATAAGATGGGCCCTAAAATAGATCCTTGTGGGACACCTCGGACAACAGCAGCAGTAGCAGATCGCTGTGTAATGCCACGAGAATCACGCGTCTCAACAAGTTGAGTTCTCCCGTTAAGGTAGCTGGCAAACCATTTTATTGCGTCATTATCCAAAGCTACTAAGTAAAGTAAAGTAAACAAAAGCTACTTTGTAATCAATAATATTAGGTCTTTACCTATGAAATTGCGGAAACAACGAATCTTGGCGTATTGATGGATGGTGCGCTGCAATTTGAGGCTCATGTGCAGGAAATAGTACGTAACTGTTTTTATAAGTTGAAAGTGCTGTATAAAGTACGAAATTATTTAACTGTTGATTTACGAATTAAGCTATGTGATTCATTAATTCTTAGTTAAATTACGCGGATACCGTAATTGGCGAATGCCTCCTAGCCCGTACTCGCAAAGTTATACAACGCGTACAAAATGCATGCGCACGCTTCTGTTTCCCAATCGCCCCCAGATCACATGTAACCCCCTTTTTAAACAACAGTAACCTATTAAAAATGTCTTCCCGCCGTAATCTCCACTTTGCGTCGTTGCTCTTCGGTATCGTAACAACTCAAAAGCCACAGTATCTCTACGAAAAACTTAATTTCTCGCGCTGCGCCACCCGCGTAGCAACTCGTCTTATACGAGTATGCCCACGACACCGCGGGGCCGCGTTCAGGGGTAGTTTCCGGTATGCTGCGACCAAATGCTGGAACAACCTGCCTCCGCCAGTCAAAAATTCTACAACAATTAATTCGTTTAAAATAAATTTAAGGAAACATTTGATAGCCTTACAAAAAATCTAACCTACGAAAATTAGCCTACAAACCTTGCCATATTATCTTTCTTCTTCTCAAACACACAAAAACACACCCCAATTCATTCATACTTACTTCATACTTTACCCTACTTACCTTACTTACCTGACCCTACCTTACTTACCTGACTCTACCCTACTTACCTTACTTAATCTACCTTGCTTACCTTACTTACCTTACTTTACTTACCTTACCTTGCTTACCATACGTAACAAAATAGTTTTCTTGCACTATATTGGCAAAAAGTGGTGGCCCCACATAATACCAGCGTTGTGGCGTTTCACAAACCGCCGCAGCTTGTGCTGAGTGGGGCCCCGTTAGGACACTCAAATATGTTCTGTGTTTTTTATCTTTAAGATTTTTTTATCTCCTATGTAAAAGTGTTCCTAATAAATATTTTTCTTAGGCAGCGAGCCCTAGGCGAGGGTTACAACTGTTACAAGTAAGCAGAGGTTGTAATTATCAAAGCCCACGTATGTCATACGACGTTATAAAACACATTTGCGAGGAAATAAAGTAAAACCCGGACTGTGGTAAACGAATAAAAACAATACAGCGTTATGAAAAAGCGCGCGGAATATTTTTTTACTAGTTCACAACATTTTTTTTTTGGCAAAGGCACAAAAAACAGTCAGTATTACTAATAAAGTAAATTAATATTTTTGTGTTCTTGTTACAGATTAATTGGTTGTAATTTACTGTGAAAATTAATTAAATTAAATAATTATGTACATAAATGTTTCTTTATTATATTTTATCTCCCAAAGTTAATTTTAATCATAAAATGTTGACAACTTTTTTGACATAAAAACTCTTTGCTAAGATTTTAAAAAGTACCGTTCGTTTTTAGACAAAGCATCTTGATAAGCCGTGCGTTTTACATTACATTACCGCTCTTGGGCGTAATGAGATACAATACGATATTGAAATTGGTGAAATAAGACAACTTTTACGAGCAAATGTGTTATAAATGTAATTATTTTATAATAAGTGTGTTATAAATGTAATTATTTTATAATAAATATGTTACGGCTAGACCCCGACGTGCAGCTGCACCTAGTTTTAGTCGGTTCGGTTAGGTTAAACTAGATTTAATCTCTACTACTCTGTAAAAAGTTATGCGTGATCGATCATACATAAAAAAAGATACGCGTCAACTTGAGAACCTAATCCGTTTCTTTCGTCGATTGAAAAACTAGTTCATTTCAATCTGTTACTTGAGCATCTTATAATCCAAAATATGAACTATAATGTCATGATCTGTAATATTTTAGACGATGTTTCTGGTTCATTTGTAATATTATTGTTATTTTAAAGTGGCAACACTAATACTCGCATATGATTGGTTTATAAAATTCAACCAATCATAGCCGAGTTTAATGGACCAATCATAGCCGCTTATTTTATTCCATTTCGAGTGGGAAGCTACGAGTGGGGAGCGATGGCTGGCGACTGTTTGATTCATTCTTTTGCGAGATCTCGGAGAGTACAGTCGTAGAATAAGAGCAAGTATTCTGTTATTAAGAAACTGTAAGAAGATATATCTTGAAGTAATAAATAATGACTTTTTATGATCCGGAATATTTTATTCTTCATAATTCAGCAGCGGGATTCACCTTCAGCTCACACAAAAAACAGAGGTATGTACGTAGTATTTATGGCATTTATAATGGTAATAAATTAAATTAACAACCACATTATTATTTTGCGATATGAAGTTGTATAGTTATAAAGTGGTAAAAAGAAATGTAGTTGTAAGGGAAAGAAGGATTAAAACTCAGCATAATATTATTGTAATAATAATAATTTTAGCAAGTAATAGACCCGAGACAACTAAAAAAAAATTGGTTGTTTGTAAAGTCTGTACGGATGAAAATTTTACGTGATACCGTCATAAGAAAACATTGATGAGAAATTGCGTACTGGATTGAAAGAGAGATAAATGCATCACAGCCGAACGCTTAGGCTGATCGTTCATCGATTTATATCTATCACGTGAAAAATCGGTTTCTATGGCAATCGTGCGAGATCACGCATATATTTGAAACAACAAACAAAATTTGTCCTTACATTGACATTAATTAAAAGTGTATGTTTGAATGTGCAGGGTATTTTAGTTTTGAAGAAGAAGAACTCATTTATTTGCAGAATACAGTGAACTTAAAGGTGTTAAAATACAAACACGTCCTTGTATTCTGCCTACATGCAGGCGTGCAAAATTATTTTTTGCTAAAGATTGTGTATTAATATTTAAAATTCATATATTCCTGGAAACTATAAAAGCACTTATCATTTAACCATTCAGTCAATGTTTTCTTAAAAATTTTTAATACCCATTAATTTAAGATCGTCAGGTGTTACATTAAATATTTATTTATTTATTTATTAGACACACAAAACAGATGACAATTAAAGAAGCATTGTAATGAGACAGTACTGGTATTAAACAGATCGCAAACCTAAAGTATGTGTTAACAAAAAGTTACACGTATTGTATGTAGGTACAATTGAAATTTCTAAACAAATAAATTAAAGTATTTTTATAACAATTTGCGGATCTACAATTTAAAATAATGTTTCTTTAATAATGAAATATAAAAGTAAAAATTATTAAATTCAGAGGGTAATTTGGGGATTTAATTGAGGACATAAAGTAAGTTATTTCGGAACCTTTTTAATCGGTGACTAGAGCCATAAGGATTATAAATAAGGTATCACAGATTTTAGATGTATTTAGTTGTACATTGGAGGAATTTATGAGGATAACATTGTACTGTTTATGTAAAAGTGGTAACTAGATTATCGTATTGGGAGTACTCCTGTAAAGGTAATTTATGTTGTAAATAAAATAAATAAATAAATAATCTACCGTCGAATAAGTCTAATCTATCTCCATATTCGCGAACGACTTCATTATAAGAATGGTACATTCTGGCTATGGGATTATAGAATAAAGTGTTGTTTTTGTATATGTGTAATGTAATGTTCTTGGCTGTCGAGTTCTATTGATTGAATTAATATTGAGAGTGGACAGCAGATTAGACTAGCCTATTGTAGAGTGTAAAATTTTGTGTAAATATGTAAGCTCAGAGTAGGTATTTTCTGCGGGATTCTAGATTCATTATCTTAAACTTGAATAACCTTTGATCATAGTTGAAAGGAATCTGGTGCAAATTGTAACGGTATGCCAACATTTTCAAAAACTTATTCTGAACTCTCGATCCGTTTAATGTAAATGGAGTAAAACTGAGACCATATTTTGGTAAATATAGGTATTACAAGAAGGTTTATATACGAGTAACTTAAGCATATATAGTATATATCAACTTATTTAAACTGCAAGGTCATGTGTGCCATGCAGGGAGTTGGACATTTCCTTCATTAATGAGGATATGTACTCCACATGGAGCTATGTATGTTCCACGATGAGGCTATGTATGCCGTATAGAGCTATGTATGTTCCAAGATGAGGCTATGTATGCCATATGGAGCTATGTATGTTCTAGGATGAGGCTATGTATGCCATATGGAGCTATGTATGTTCCACGATGACGCCATATGTGCCCTAAGGAGTAATACGAGTATATGTTCCACGATAAGGCTAAGTATGCCGAACGGAACTATGTATACGATGAGGGTATGTAATATGTCTCTTAGAAATGGTTATTCTACATATGATAATAGGAGGTAGTATATCTATAAATACAATGTTTCAATGGAGGTATTTTTCGTCCGCAGTCACGGACTTGTATATTTATGGCTGAAATGATAATAATTTTTATGCAGAATTTACAGAAGTAGCATTTATAAATGGACTAATAAAATGTTAGATAATTATAATTCTTTATTTTCCATAAGTATAAGTAGCCTTAAAATATAATAGTAAAAAGATAATAAATTATAATGTTTATAGGCGGAGTGCTTATTAAGTAAATATCAGCCGATATCTAAAATAGAATACCCTCAGCTATATATTATTATATCGGTTACAATTTAAAGGTGCATGTAAGTACAGTGCTTATGAGGGTACCAACAGTGCTTTTGAGATCAAAATTTGACTTAAACCTTATGACAAATAGATTACTTTGGTAGGTAGATATAACAAAAATTGAAAATTGTAAATAGGTATAAAATAAATTTAAGAATTATGCCTGTTGTATATATGCGTGCGTATAGGGTGTGTTCGTGAGTGTATATGTGTTTCTTTTGTCACTTGTTTTTTAAGCTAGAGATTGCTGCAGAGTTTCAGTTTCTTCTTAATTAAGACTCCGTAACCAAGTAGATACAGATTTCTGGCAGTCATTTTTATGAAAATTGAGTATAAATAGTTTACGTTGTAGAGTGTTGAATAAATAGGGACCTGAAATGCAAAATAATTTATAAGTGAAGCTAGTATTGTTTTGAAAGGATTTGGCAATTAGGTAATTTCTTTTTGGAGTATCAGTAAAAGGTGTATTTGAATGTTGGAACAGAACAGTGTAAAAAAATAAAGAGTTGATGGACAGTTAGTACTTCACAATATTGATAGAGGCATTTTGTGGGAAATAATCTAGGTCTAAAGGTACAAACTCTAAGTAAGGCACGTTGGGGAATGATAATAAAGTGCGATTTTGAGGATCCGCTCCACGATGTGATACAATAAATTAGTAGAGACAAAGGGCCAGCTTTATCGTTTTTAGTAAGTGAGGGTCTGCAACATGTCTTAGGTGTTTATCAGTTAAGAACCGTCGGTTTCAATTGGAACCGAGACACTATTAAAAATCTATTGTGTCTGTGATGACGCATGATCTGAAAGGTAAAAAAAATATATATATTAGTTTGCGTACTCTACTTGCTAGGAGGTTAATATAAGGACCAACAGACAATCTACTATCAATTAGAATACTCAGGTATTTAATTTCATTAGTTCTTTGGTGTATCGGACAAGAGCACGAAGAAATTTGGTCATGAATTGTATGACCAATAATTTTATATTTATCAGAATCCGGGATATGATGGTCTAAAACTGAGAAAGTTATGTTCTTTGTTTTGTCAACATTTAAAGTAAGTAAGTTTAGATTGAGCCATTCTGAAACTATATTGAAGCGATGTTGAGCAGTAGACTTAAGCAGCCCCTGTTCAAGTACGTAATTGAATATACTAACCACGATTTATTGTTTTCGAGGTCATGGAGCTGGGCGATGGTATGTCTTCGGGTGCATCTGGACAAATTAGTCGTGAGCCAAAACAAAAAAGGAAAACGTTTAAGAAAGTAGTCACCAACTCAGTCTACAAGTTAATTAATAAATCTGCAAATTAATTAATTATAGTAAGAATGGGTAAGCCACTTAAAAGGTTTATACTTATAAACTACAACTTAATAGTTGTGTTAGAAGTCTGCTTGAATTTGCTTGCTCTGTATGTCAGCCTTTCTATCTTATTCATATCAATAAAATTGAGAGACTGCAGAAAAAGTTTGTTAAGCCCTTGCACAACTGATTAGGTAGATTTTTGGACTCTGGACATAATTAAGACAGCCTAATTTCTTAATTAAAAATAAATTATTTGGATAGTTTAAACCTTGTTAAACTAATACATAGTGTCGCAGATGCCACAAATTTACTTTCTTTATAGTAACCTTTCATGTTCCTCGTGGTTGTGTCAGAAAAACACGTAAAGAAATGTTTGTTTCATATACAACATGCAAAAACTTGTTGTTAGAAATCGTTTCATAAGACGTGCCTGTAAGTTGTATAATAACAAGTTAACTGAAGTTGACATTTTCAACTTAAGTTTAAATTCATACAACAAACTAAGTAATAAAAAAAATGTGTAATGATAATTTTTTCCGTTCGTATAGATATTTCTATGGGTGTTTATAGTTTTATATAAAATAAAGGAGCTATAGGTCCACACTTACAATGTCAATTTGAAGTTTAAGTTAGAAACTGTTTGTTTTCCTAAATAAATAAAATAAAAATAAAACAAGTAAACGCACTCTTAAAACCCGTGTGGCAATTGGTATCACCATGGCTTGTGGAAGAAATCCTATATGAAGCATGCTCCATAGAGAGACCATAATTTATAATTGTTAAAGTCGTTGATAACTATAGATAGATAGATAAAATATTATTTTGCTTATACAGCACATACACAGGTTCATATACAATAGTTAGGTACCTACTACAGTTATATTCATCCTAAGGCTGTCTGGAAGAAATCGCTTAAAGCGATAAGCCCGCCCATTGTACTTTTTTTATCATTGCGTCACTTGTTGATTATTTTTATTGGTGTACAATAAAGAGTTGTTACTTATTTACTACTTTTTCAAATAGGTAAATTTTCGAAAGGGAAAATAAGTAAAAGTAAGTAAATGTTTATTAACAGTAATGGCCCTAGGTTTAATAACAAAAGTCTTTTGAAACTGTTGTTGCCTGAATCCTGAGTTTTGACAGTCTAGCGATTCGTTCTTAAGTGATGACCAAGATTTCCTTTATCTGTTTGCAATAACTACCTTAAGCGACTATACTTTAATATGCATACATAAAATACAATATTATACATCAACTTACCGAATGTCATGACTTATTTTATATTTTGCTGCAATGTATTGTACCTAAATATTATAATTGACCTATTGAATAAGTATCTTGACATAACTAGTAATATTGTTTAAATTATTTCCGGGTCTTGGCCGTGGTCCACTTCATTATACAGTCTGACATTTTAGATATAAACATGACATGTAATTTTTATTATGAATAAACGAATTGAATTGAATTGAATATATATAATGTATAAGTAATATACGGGATATGTTTCATAATTAGGATAATTATACCTAAATCAAACTGATATTTTATAATTTATTTGTAAAATCGAAATATAAGGACTAGCTTAAGTAAACTTAGATTTAAGGATTATTTTAAGTATGAATTTTCTAATAAACAATTATTATAATTGGTTTTGTTAAGTATGTAGTATATAAAGGCTATGTAGGTACTGTACTATATAATATGTGGATGTGCGCGCACCAGGAGGTTGCACGAGCGCGGATGGCCGAATGTCATGATCTGTAATACACACACCGGCACAATTAGCGGAACAGAAAAAAAAGGGAGTATTTACGCATTTTTGCGTGTTACTGGCCGGCTAAACAAGCTTTTTTTAAATTTGGGTTTTAATTTAAAAATGGAATACTAAGCGACTGCCCTTTTTTTCATTCTTTTGTTTTAATTTTCATTGATTCATTTTTTCCACCGCTTGTCCGTTTTTAGAAGGTTCGTGAATTCCATTTGAAAAGCTTTGAATTGCAGTTTTTGAGGCTTTTGAGTTTTTTCGCATATTGATAATTTACGAGCATCTAATTATGCCTGATTTAACGCCATCAGAAATCATTAGGGCAGATCAAATGAGAAGAAATGGTCAAACCTACAGATCGATTGCCAGAAGCCTTCGTCGATCGTTATCAACGATTTATCGTAGCATCCAACGATACAGATTGACGAATGCTCTAGTGAGAAGGAGAGGACAAGGCCGGAAAAGGTGTACTTCAAGGAGGGATGACCGTTTTCTCAAACTTCAAGTCCGACGGAACACGAGACTAACGGCGGTGCAGGCTCGAAATTTACTGGAAGAGGTACGAGCAGTAAGGATGAGTGAGCGGACAGTTCGTAGAAGATTCGAAGAATGCCCGCCAAAGCCCCAAAACTTGAGAGACATCATCGCACAAACCGTCTACACTTTGGTCGTGAACATCGTGATTGGGACTTCGACGACTGGGGACAGGTTCTTTTTACTGATGAATGCAGAGTTATGTTAAATCAAATTGATGGAAGGCAGCGAGTATGGAGACGCAAAGGAGAACGGTATATCCAGTCTAATTTTGAAAATACAGTTGCATATGGCGGCGGTTCAATTATGGTCTGGGGAGGAATATGTTTAGGAGCTCGTACGGAGTTAGTAGTGGTCGATGGCGGGAATCTGAATGCTGATCGGTATATCAGGGAGATTTTAGAAGAACATGTTGTGCCATTTGCCCCCTTTATTGGTAACAACTTCATTCTAATGCAGGATAATGCTCGGGCTCACAGTGCTCGCACAGTACAGACATACCTAAACCATGTTGGTATAACGGTGATGGAGTGGCCAGCACGGTCCCCCGATATGAACCCTATAGAACACGTCTGGGACTTGCTAAAGAGGAGTGTAAAGTCAAGAATGCCCCCTCCCAATAATCTCAACGAGTTGCGAAACGCATTACTTGAAGAATGGCAGAGGTTGCCCCAAGAAACCATTGATAACATCATCCGCAGCATGCCCAGACGGATGGAAACCCTCATCAGAGCACGAGGAGGAAACACTCGATATTGAACAGTCATTGAAATTGTTGTTAAACTTTGGAAAATCTTGAATTTTCTGCTGTTTCTCTATAATTAAAAATCGAAGAAAAATGCATTTTGTTTAATTTAATTTTTATTTTTATAAAATTTTAAGTATGGTGTTACAAATGAATGTCAAAACATGTTAATTTAATTGTTGTTTCATTTTAAATAATATATTGTTTAAAAATTACATTCATTGTTCTAAATTCCCTCTTTTTTCTCCTTTTTTTTTCTGTTCCGCTAATTGTGCCGGTGTGTGTATTTTAGACGATGTTTCTGGTTCATTTGTAATATTATTGTTATTTTAAAGTGGCAACACTAATACTCGCATATGATTGGTTTATAAAATTCAACCAATCATAGCCGAGTTTAATGGACCAATCATAGCCGCTTATTTTATTCCATTTCGAGTGGGAAGCTACGAGTGGGGAGCGATGGCTGGCGACTGTTTGATTCATTCTTTTGCGAGATCTCGGAGAGTACAGTCGTAGAATAAGAGCAAATATTCTGTTATTAAGAAACTGTAAGAAGATATATCTTGAAGTAATAAATAATGACTTTTTATGATCCGGAATATTTTATTCTTCATAATAATAACAATTCTACAAAAAATAAGACCGATGGCCCTAACGTTTCAACGGATCGTAGGTTAATATCTCCGAAAACAAGTTTAGTTGCTACGTCGCAACTTTTGCAAAATGCCAGGTCAGACTGTGGATGTTTGTAGAAAGTGAATAAAAAGCGAAAAACAAATACAACAGTCTAGCAGAAATGAAGCCGTACTGCTTAAGCTTATATGTATTTACTGTGGTTTTAGTAGCCGCTCCTAGAGCAATAAAACTGAGAATATAAAGTATTTATTTAATATATTTGTGACATAAAATTTATATTCAAAATATTCTTTGATACTAGGTAGCTTTTGTTTATTAATACTTGCTTTACCTCTTTTCTAATTTATTTTATAACACATTTGCTCGTAAAAGGTGTCTTATTTCACCAATTTTAATATCGTTACCTATCTCATTACGCCCAAGTGCGGTAAGTGTAAAGTAAAACGCACGGTTTATCAAGATACTCCGTCTTAAAACGAACGGTACTTTTTAAAATCTCAGCAAAGAGTTTTTATGACAAAAAAGTTGTCAACATTTTATGAATAAAATTAACTTTGGGAGATAAAATATAATAAAGAAATATTTATGTAACTACATAATTATTTAATTTAATTAATTTTGACAGTAAATTACAACCAATTAATCTGTAACAAAAACACAAAAATATTAATTTACTTTATTAGTAATAAGTACTGGCTGTTTTTTGTGCCTTTTCTTAAAAAAGAATGATGATGCGCGCCGCGCGCTTTTTCTTAACGCTGTATTGTTTTTATGCGTTTACCATAGTCGGAGTTTTATTTTATTTCCTCGCAAATGTGTTATAAAACGTCGTATGACATACGTGCGCTTTGATAATTACAGCCTCTGCTTACTTGTAGCAATATCGCCTCGGCTGTAATTTTCAACCTACCGCACTTATATCATAATGTGCTATAATTTTAAATTGCAGAAGGTAATTAATTATATATTTTTGAGGGCATGTTTTGTTATCTTTTAAGTAATTTTGAGCCTGTGGAATAGACCTTCGTGCCAGACACGATCAAAACATTAGAAAATATCGAAGAACACAGCAGAGCAGTAGAATATAAAAAAGGAGGTTTAATAAGATTTGGGATCGTAATGGTCTTGCCTAGTGTCCGACCGAAAGTTCGTTTTCGGTTTCGGTTTCGGCTGAGTTTCGGTCAAAAATCAAGTTTCGGCGGCAGTTTCGGTTTTGGCCAAAAATTGTCCGAGGCTTTTGCCGAAACCGAAACTGATTTCGGAAGTTGTCGTGCACACTTGCCTAACTTCGTTTCTCGCGGCAACGCTTTGACGGACGCTGGCGGCCCTGTTCGGTAATTGTCGTGCGTTAATATTTTTTTATATTATATTTAAAAATATATATAAAATAGTTTAGTTAGATATTTTATATGTATGTTAGTTATAAAGTATATATAATATGGGCCTCTGTTTACGTTGTTTAAGATCTATTAATGTAAATATTGCCTGAAATAAAGATTTATTATTATTATTAAATAAATGATTTCAACAAAATTAATTTACTGTGTTTCCATTTCATGTCCTAATTAATGCAGAATAATGGGTAAAATGCACCAAATTTCAGTATTTCAAGGAAAATATTTGACCACGTTAATTTCGGTTTCGGTTTCGGCCGAAACTGAAGCCACGGAGGAATATTCGGTTTCGGTTTCGGCCGGAAAACCAGTTTTGGTCGGACATTAGTTGCCCCGATTTTGGGATCATCCTAACTACAGCCACTTTCCACTGTGATTCCCTGTAAATATAATTATAATATATAAGTAAATTACGACATTCTAAAATTTCATTTTACTGTCTTAAGGTTATCCATAATCAAATTTAAACGAAATACATTCAGTAGGTACTTTAACATTTTTAATATTACTTCTAAAGAAATTAAATAATCTCAGCTTTTGTAACCCAAAAATAAGCGTGTTCATAAATTAACCTGTAAAACTAATAAAAACTAGAATTTAGTGTTTGAAAAAGCTATTTAATGCAATCTAAGAGTATTTGAATAATATACACTATATAGGAAAATGTAATCAATCATAAGTCTTTAGAACAGCTTAGGAACTAAGGTCATCTTCAGCACAATTTTTGCAGGTAGAAATATTATCATGCTTTATATGGCTGTTCCACACAAGTTCATCGTCTGAATATGCTTGCAAAACTTCTTCTATCATAGACATGGACAGTGGCATACTTTTCCTCTTTTCCCTAACTACTTAATTTTTATTCAAAATCACAAAATAAGCAAGAAACAAAAACAACTACTTATACCAATTTTTAACAAAAAAAAATGCACATAAGTAAATAATAATCTCACGCCATTTATCCCCGAGGGGGTAGGCAGAGGTATTCCATTTCTGGATATACCCACTTTTCACGAGATATTCTTTGGACCCCTAAACATGATAGGTGGTGAGCGCATCGCCGGACCGGGTCTTTTACACATGTCTCAGAATTTGTTCTGGGACCTGCGGGTTTCCTAAATACACATAATAACTAAGTATGTGGCACTGTACTTCGTACCCGTAGTTTACGTGCTTATATCTCAAGAGTCGGTCAGCGCGACACTACTATGATGCCTCTATCCTCTCCCGTACATCATTAGCTCCAACTATGCGAAGTAAGGAGGCAGTAAAGCAATATTTTTTGTAAATATGACCGTTAAGTATTAAGAGCAGTGATAGCCCGGACGGTTAAAGAGCCGGCCGAAAATCAGTGAGGCTCGGGTTCGAATCCTGGCATGTACCAATGAGTTTTTAAAAAAAAAACTTACGTACATATTTATCACTAGCTCGACGGTGAAGGAAAACATCGTGAGGAAACCCGCAGGTCTGAGAATTAATACTGAGACATGTGTAAACCCGGAAGACCCGGTCCGGCGATGGGCTCACCACCTATCACGTTTAGGGGTCCAATGTATCTCGTGAAATGTGGGTATATCCAGTATTGGAATACCTCTGCCTACCCCCTCGGGGATAAAAAAGGCGTGAGATTATATTATTTTTATTATGATCGTTAAAGTAACGCATCCGGTTTGCTATACCATGCCACACTCTGGCCGGGTTAAGCAAATGTGTAAAAAATAAAAATCCTATATTATGTAGGATTTTATTACTTATGTTTTTTAGTATTATTTATCTTTAATGTGAATTTAAGAAAAATTTTTTTTTTCATTTTAAATTGCAGAAGGTAATATTTTTTTCCTTTTGTAGTCTGCTACTTGGCAATCTGTCCTTGAGCAACAATAGTCAAATAAGAATTTTTGTGCAAATTAATACATTTCAAATGTATATATGACGGCGGAGGGGCCCCTGCTCGCTACACTACATCACTCATTACATTATTAATGATACTCAGAGGTCTCCCGCGTATCAGAAGTATTCAGGATTCGCCGATACGATATCTATGTGGGCGTATCTACTCTGGGCAGGGTAGTAAGTAATAATTAAACTAGATACACAACAAGGTACATAGTCACTTTATTAAGTAAGGTCACCAAGTAGATCCAGAGACAATACGATAATAACTCCAACAGAATAATAGTCTGCTATAGGTATTCCAAATAAATGAGCGGGTAGGTACTCAAGCTAGATTGTGGGATGGGACCAGGCGGCCCACCCACCCTCCTGGGGACAGACCCACCACCATCCCATGGTCTCGCCGTTCTATGGCACTGACCTAAACGCGGGCTGCGCTCAGTAATCCCTCTTTACTGCTTACTTCGCGCATGTCTTGATTCCCTACAAGTCAACTGTCCCCTTACCTCGCTATTGTCTATTCATTGTACAAACATTACCAGATGCAGCAATGACCCATCTCGCCTCCCACGGACCGCTGGTGCATAGGTTCCAGCGAGCAACGAACGCAACTTTGTCAAAAATCGAAAAAACCGCGAAAAAATGTTTTTTTTTTTTCAAATTTTCGCGGTTATAACCCTAAAGGAGTAGTTTATGAAAAAACTTTCTAAGGACGTTTTTAAAGTAGACTAAATTAACTACAATATGATACTAGAACTGTCTCTGTAGACCCAATAGTTTCTGAGATTTAGCCTTTCAAAATATCGGTTCCGCGCGTTTTCACCCGCGTCGTTTCCGTTCCCATGCGAATAAAATATAGCCTGTTACTCAGTAATAATGTAGCTATCTATTGGTGAAAGAATTTGTAAAATCGGTCTAGTAGTTTTTGAGTTTATTCGTTACACACACCGTTAGTGCTATATATAATAGCGGTACCGCTCTGTTTCACCCGCGTAGTTTTCGTACCCGTGGGAATACGGGAATAAAATATAGCTTAAGTTACTCAGGGATATTCTAAATTTCCATTGGTGAAAGAATTTTTTAAATCGATGCAGAAGTTTTTGAGTTTATTCGTAACAAACGTACCAAAATTCAAATCTTTCCTCTTTATAATATTAGTATAGATTAGTGTAGATATTATGTGATAAAAGACAAAAATAACTTAGCAGCTGCACGGATTTAGATGAAATTTGGTAGGTAGATAGATTAGGACCCGGAATAACATATAAGCTACTTTTTATCACTAAATAACGCGAACGAAGTAGCGGGCAACATTTTATAACGACAGAAATGCAAAAAAATTGCGAAGTTCATATTGTAGTTAATTTAGTCTTCTTTAAAAACATCCTTAAAAAGTTTTTACAGAAACTAGTCCTTTAGGGTTATAATCGCCAAAATTAAAAAAAAAAATTTTTTTTCCCAGTTTTTTCGATTTTTGACAAAGTTGCGTTCGGCGCTCGAGGTCACAAACTTGGATTATACATTAGGCCAACATCATAAACAAGTCTGCAAAAAAATCAGAACTACCGGATTTGACGCATACGAGCCCATACATTCAACCGACAAATTTACTGGACTACTTCGCTTAAGTTCACTTGCGCAATCCTTTATTCAGACTCTTCGACGCAGACTCAGTATTATTTAGGAATACCGACAATACCGTAACAACGATCATAATCCCATTGATTTGTCCGATGATTGACAGACGTCCAAAAACTACTTCTGGGTTGCCATTTCTCTTAATCGATTCCAGTCAAGTTTGAACTTGTCATTTTAATCCAATTAATTAACATAGTAACACTGACAACGATTAGATCTATCTTCTTATACTAGACGGCGTTGCTCGGCGGCTCATTAGTTCTAGTTATCATAATAGATAGTGTTGCTGATTCCCGACATATATTTAATATATACCAATCAGAGGCCACCTTCTTCACAATTGTTTTTTTTTCTATTGTGCGCTGTTGCCGCTTTGCTTCACTCTAAAATACTAAGTAAACGACTATAATAAATATAACAGATTAAAAGACGAAAAAAACTGTAACTTAGAAAAAAATAGTCTTAACTTAGTGAAATAAATTTATAAACCATGTATGCACAGAAATAGTAGAATAAAAGACTGTTTTATAGTTTTATGTCAAAGTTGTGGCATTTAGAATTAAGTAGGTATGTAAAGTATTAATTTAAAATATTTGTGAATTCAAATTTATCTTCGAAATATTCTTTAATACTTGGTAGCTTTTGTTCAATAATACTTGCTTTAACTCTTTTGTATTTTTTTTTTCATTTTAAATTGCAGAAGGTAATATTTTTTTCTCCTTTTGTAGTCTGCTACTTGGCAATCTGCCCTTGACCAACAATAGTCAAATAAGAATTTTCGTGCAAATTAATACATTTCAAATATATATATTATTAGCGAGGATAATAGATTTCCATTTAAAAAAAGAATATGCAAATGCTTAACGACTTTAATTCAAAACTAAATATTAAACTTAAGGAACTTTAATAATCTTAAATCTATTTGTCAATTAAGTACACAATTATTATGCCTCGACTATGATCAGAAATGGAGCGAACTCTGACAACAACAAACACAACACAATAAAATGAGAAAGACAGCAAGAATTACGTCCGGTCAGTACGACCGTCTAGAACGAAGAATGAGCGATGAATGAGTGTGTTGTCAGGGCACGCTCCGTTTATATAGTTTCGGTCGGGGAGCGAATTGACGTATCGCTCGCCCCACCATCGTTCACGGGTTGCACCTAACACGGCCTCTCCTGACAGGGCAGCGTCCTCGCGCCCATTGAGGAGTTCAGCAGCAATTTTCAAGGCGCGCAGCAGTAGCACCCTTGTTAGGCGCGCAGTAGCGCCCTCATCAGACGCGCAGTGGCGCCATCGTAAGGCACGCAGTGGCGCCTTCGTAAGGCACGCAGTGGCGCCCTCGTAAGGCACGCAGTGGCGCCCTCGCAAGGCACGCAGTGGCGCCCTCGTCAGGCGCACAGAGGCGCCGTTGCCCAGCTCGCCAAAACGCTGTGTAGCCTTCGAAATCGAGACTGAACGAATACCGCTGCATCGGTCAATCCCCTTGGACCACAGCTCTCCCAGACATGTCAACTCCATGTTAACGCGCATTGGTCGCTATCTGTAACATACGGCTGATGCACACCACACAAGTGTCAATGCGCATCGGTTAACGTCTGCAACACAGCTGTAAAGTATTTGACATGTTATAAGCATTAAAATCTGAAGCTGTATTGAGAGTTATAGCACTCCAATAGATTAAGCAAAAAAAAGCTGGTATTCCACGGCCGCAAGCGTGCACTCAAGCGTCCGTATACACCTGCCTAGCCAATAAATAACTTACAGAACAAAATGAAATAGCTTCAGAATTCAATAAGTAACATTTGAATGTATTCCAAATGATAGGACTCCGGAATTCTATCACTTGTGATACATGGATCCACAAAGAACGTTGTCAACAATATTTAATTCCTCAATCGTTTTCAATCAAGGCCCCTTATTCAACATTCACAACATAATTAAATTCACTTCTTTTTTTATCAACATTACTGCATCCATCAGCCTAATTGAGACGTCTCATACAAAAATACCACAGTACTGTCAAACCTTCGTGTGTTTCCAAGGTAATACCCGCTTTAAGTCAGGTCTGCTCAGGATAGAAGCATCGCTGAATCGCATATCCTCTGCTATATCATTTCACAGACATCGAAAGTCCGGAGAGACAGAGGCATCACTGAATCGCAGGTCTCTCACAGGCTGTCATTCGAACAGCCCGGAAATAGCCAGCCAAAATATAAACTGCTCACTGGAGAAAAAACGCTTCGCACGTTTCCAGACACCACTCTCCCTTCCATATGATTCCATAATCATATATTGCGCTGCAGTTTGCGACGAGTCGCTCGGCCACAGCTGACTCACCCCGTAGCAAAGTATTCCGAAAACACACAAACATGGCATTCAAAGTAATTATTAAAACATAAGACAATTCTGTCTTACATCTTTCACAGCTCAGTACCCGGATAAATCGTTAGGTGCCGTAATCACCGGGCTCTAGTTTATCCCCTTAAAACACATCCGTTCGGTCGTACTTTATTAACCTCCATAAGCTTAAAGAAATGTCCAAGCTTAACATTTTCTTACTAAATCTCTGGTGTGACAGAAAGTAGCTACCTACGAAGTAAACTCACTGGTGTCACACTCACATCGGTAGATTTTAATTAATTTAACAATAGGTACCAAACAAATGCATAACATTTTCAGCTCGGGATCTAGGTTGTAAATAGGCATACCTACATAGGTAATTCATAAATAGACCTATGGCTAACAAAAATTATAAAACTTCAACTTGACGTAATAGACTCGTTGTTATAACGCCTCACGATTCGTAATTTCAAACTGATCCCAGCATACACACAGTGTAGGTAGTTGGTAAAATTATCTGAGTCGCCGACTACCTCGAAAAACATATGTGGGTTAACTAATAATCGATGATTGTCACCAAGTATTTTTTTATTATTTTTATTTTTCTAGTCTGATATACCACTACATGATACACACAAACAATACCCACATCATAAAATTAGATAAAATTATGAAACATGTTTGTTTACCGACTTTATATATAGCAGTGCTCCCTCAATCTGCCACAAACCCAGTGTAGTTAAGGCACAGCAGCAGTCGCTCTTTCAAACGATTCTCCAGTCACTCGAGCCACTCGGTGAACCCTCATTTTTGACAAGCTTGGCTGTTGGCCTATTCGCACAAGCTCTGTGCGTATTTTACAATTCTGAAACCAATCCAAAATGATGTCCTACCCTACCAAACAAGGTGCACTTTTCCCCGAAAATATTTATCTATGGTGTATAGGGAACATTCCCTTGGTCCCTTAGCCTCACTCACTAAAACTGCAATGACGTGACGTGACGTGACGTGTGACGTGAACTCCTATCCCAGAGGCTACATAAACTGTCACGACATATGTGAGCACATGGTGAGCACTATCATGAGGACTATACCAGGGTGACAGCGAAACTCTCAGATCCGGCCAGTCAGAAACATTACCAATAAAAACCTCCTTAAAATTTTAAACATAGAACTCCTTGGCTACCCAATGTGGCATTCATTTGTCCCCTTAAATTAGCGGTAATTCCAATAGTCTTGTTACACCACAAAATAAGTAATTATAGTTCGTGAAAACTAAAAAAGACAAGCCTTAGAATGTATGGCACTCGTTACAAAAAATCCAAAATCCAAAATGAGCCCAAACTCAAAGGGTTTACGAGCAGCCATCGAGGATTTGCGATATCCACCTCCTGGCCCATCGTCAGATCATCTCGGTAGTACCACAATATTACAATGTCACTAAACTTTAATAAGTATCCCAAATTTCAGCTTAAGATGAAGACATCTGATTCAAATTTAAGTTAAGTGACCACTAGCTTAACACCATCTCCCAATCCGCGGTGGGCTGAGATTAAAGCCCATACTTCCTCATGTGTGAGAAAAGACCCTTAGCTCAGCAGTGGGCTGTCACGGGTTGATGATGATGATGAGAAAACTTTCAGTCCATGATCTATATTACGACTTTCGTTGCGGTCCCACTCAACAATAAAAATAACTGTAGGACACCATTATTGTGGGTACTAAATAACTGATAGGCATACTTAAATAAATATTAAACACCCAGACACCAGGCCAATATGTTCATACATGGCCCGAGCGGGAATCGAACCCGCGACCTCCGGCCCAGAAGGCAGGGTCACTACCTTAGCCAACAGGCTCGACAAAGCTATGATAGACTTCGATTTGCATTTAATAATGAAACCAAACTTCACGCCACTTTTCACAATTAGTTTAATGACTTCAAGCGTGAGCACAGCAACCCCAGCAATGATCTGCGTGAGGGACGCTCCTCAACAGCAACATCCGATAATAAAATCAGTGCTGCGCTACGCATGACAGAGGAAAATAAGAGATCCACTTACCAGCAGATTCAGGCAACCTTAGGCACTTGTATGAGCCAAGTACACAAAATATTACATGACCTTTCAGGCGTCAGGAAACTCTGCACCGGATGAAGTCCCTAAACCCCAACCGAAGACCAGAAACGCCTTGTTAGAAAAGTCCAACGGACGTGACTCTAATGTTCTAGTGTTGACATTGTCAGAAGTGATGAAAGCTGGTCAAATTGCTACGAACCCGAAACCAAAAAACAATCTGCTCAGTGAGTGCCCAATCTGCTTAGTTGGTGGCTCCCTTTAAGGACCGGCCAACTAAAGTAAAGAAAGGAAGCAGTCAAGTTAAAATAGAAGATTGCCTCATCCCCTGGTCGCAAAGGTCATTTCGCGACAACCACTGCAAACTGGTATGTTAACTGCTGCCTGGTTGCTGTCTTAGAAAACGTTCGATACCTCACCAGGACAACGCCTCAGCGAACTCCGCGAACCGACAATTGAATACTTCACCATGGCAGGCGCCGGGACAATGAGTAATCCGCCATACAGTTCCGAACTGGCGACCCGGACCTTTACTCGTTACCAGGAATCAAAAACCTCAAGGCATTCGCCTAACGAGCCCTGTTGATAATGAAAATACCGCAGAAGAGATCCCGAAAGAAGAATGGCCCCACCCTCTCAGTGGTTTCATCTAATACGAAGATGTATAGAGAAGAACGTAGACTACTTTGAACAACAATAAAAGTATTGGCAACTTTCTACATTGATTCATTTTATGATTTTCTAAAAAATTTCAGTGTGACCGACGTATGAGACATGACTACGCGTTAGCACTTAAAGCGCCTTGATGACGGTTAAGCACAAACATAAATTAACAACACAAAAATACAGAAAAAACACTTCTAAGTGTTTTTAGTCGAAAATGACTCACGTGGCTTATAATAAAACACACTCATCGATTACGTAACACCAAGTGAAGTTTATTCAACAAGTCTACAAACCTAAGAACAAAGATAAGGCAGTGTCACCAACTTACAAACAAATATATTATAGACTATTATAATATTTTAATACTCCCACTTAACAAAATAACACAAAGTTTTAATTTGTTACAATTCCCAACATTTTTAAAAATTTATCATGTTTACAAGAAATTAACCCTTTTGTCAACAAGTCAGCAGGCATCTCCTGTGTTGAAATATATCTAACATCAAAATTCAAAAAAATTCAAAAATTCATATATTAAGTTTCTTAAATATACAGCTTCTCGAGTTGCCTCAGATAAAGCTATATATTCAGCTTCAGTGCTGGACAGAGACACTGTCTTCTGTTTTTGACTTTGCCATGAAATTACAGAACCACACATAGTGAAACAGTAACCAGTATATGACTTCCTATCTAAATGGTCACTGCCCCAGTCAGCATCAACAAAACCAACCAAATTTACATTTTCTCTGCTATACTTTAAACAATAATTTTTAGTCTTTAGCAAGTACTTCAATATTCTTTTAGCATAATTATAATGATTTTCATCATAACAGTTATTGAATTGACTAAGATAACTGACCGAATAACTTATGTCAGGTCTAGTTAAAACTGATAAGTACATAAGACTACCTATTAATTTTTGAAAAGGAATATTTTTCATATATGTTTCAGATTTTTCTAAATTTAATTTATACTCAATTGGAGTATCTGCAGGTTTACAGTCAGACATATTAAATACAGACAATAAATTTTCTATGTATTGTTGCTGATCCACAGTTATAGTGTAACGTTGCACTTACATGTTTTAGTAAGTCAACTTAATTTAACTTAAAACTACAATTAAAACATTAAAAAACGACTTAAGATTAACTTCTTATACTAACTTACTACTTAATTTAAAACAATAAATTATTAAATACAAAATATAAAAGTTTAAGTTAACACTTGTGTTGCGCGACAGTACCGGTGGTCGCGTATCGTTCTCCTATTGGTCAAGGTTTGATCTTTTGTTCTCGTGGAAGCTTCGAGATGCGCCTTCGAACGTTCTTTCGAATTTGCCATTTCACGGCTAGAACCTTGTTGGTGCGTTCACGGGCTTCGCTCCGTGTCGTCTTACGCGCTGGCACAGTTATCTACAATAAATTTTTTCTTTATTTTAAATTCTGGTGTTAGGGCAGTCGTTCCCTAATTTCCAACGTTTATTTTTTAATAGTAATTAACAATAAAAGTGATATCTCGCACCCCGATAGGGTAAGTGTTTGAACAAGTGTTGTTAGCATTAAGTTAGTGCTTCTAAAAGGCCTACTAGCCCTAGCTTTCTTAAAATTGTTATTATTTACTTTCTTGGAACAGTAATATGCTTAGCATAAAGCGCTTAATAAATTATGGTTATTTCCTAGCGACTTAGTCTCTAAATTTTATAAATTATTATTTTTTTTAAAAGTACCGTCGGTGCGCGAAGCGCTCCGATCTGTGATATATTATTATAATGATTAGCTTTCGCAAATTAATATTGAATGTAGTCTTATTTTTACAAGCTAGTATTTTAACCGTTTATAGTTTTTTCATTTGTACCTCCGTTCTGATAGTGAACACACACCAACTGCTTCCGGTTTCACCCTGACATTAAGGCATATCTACAGGGTTCACTATCAGCGGAGGAGGATAATCTTCATTTTTACTTACTGTGACGTTTTTCACAGGGTGTCACTTTTACCCTGAAATTTGGGAAGAGTTAAAAGGCCGACGAGAGCTAACCCCAATACTACCGTCGTCTCCGTTTCCATCAGAAGATCTCCCCGCTGCCGTTTTGAAGATTAACCGTCCCTTCGCCTTCATCAGGGGAGTACCACCACTGCGACGGCAAAACCAGTTTTCGGCTTCACCCACGACCCTTGTTATATCTGACAATATATTTTAATTTTTGTTGACTTCAGTTTTTTATTTTAACCCACGTCCTGGGGACTGAACGTCACAATAGTATTCAACTCTTTATTGACATTGATCCTCATACCTAAATAACGTCTTACTGAACCTAAATCTTTAATTTTAAATTCAAGACCTAAAGCTGTTTTAAGCTTATTTGTTTCTTCTACACTATTTGAAAAAATTAAAAAATCGTCAACATAAACAGCTACTATAACTTTAACGTCACCAACATTCTTTTGAAATAAACAGGGTTCATATTTACTATTTTTTAATCCAAAATTACATAAAAAATCTTTTACCCTTTCATACCAGACAAAAGAAGATTGTTTCAAACCATATATAGCCCTTTTTAACTTTAACACTTTACCATTACAATTTTTATATTCAAAACCTTCAGGAATAGACATATAGATGTTCTCTTTTAAGTGTCTATTTAAAAAAGCAGTAGTTACATCTAAGTGTGTAATGTCCATGTTCCACTGTACACTAAGAGCAAATAACATTCTCAGCGTTGAATGTCTTACCACAGGGGAGAAGGTGTCCACATAGTCTATACCACGTTGCTGTGTGAAACCCTTTGCCACAAGTCTAGCACGGTATCTGATTTTATCACTCACATCAAGCTTTTTACTAAAGACCCACTTACACTGCACAATTGACGCATCACAAGGAATGTCCACGAGCTCCCAAGCATCATTGTACTGAAATGATTTCAGCTCCTCTCGCATGGCTAGTTTCCATTGTTCAGCTTCAGGTCCATTCATTGCATCAGAAAAAACAATCTGCTCGGTCACCGGTAAACTGTCCAACACAGTTGTAGCATTCATACCATAGCGTTCTGGAGGTCTCCTTAATCTCTTTCCTGGCAGAATTTCTGAAAAATCATTCAATTCATTTTTAGAAGTATTTGTCTCAGCACTAGAGTCTGTCAATGTCTCATCATTATCTGAATCTGCATTTGTGTAAACTGAAGTATTGGAACTTGAACTGTTCAGAGATTCATTAATTGTCATATCCCCCACTGAATCTCTGGTTCCATCAGTAATTTCTTTGTTATTATTACTCGGTTGAATGTTTTTTTCTTCCTGTATCCAGATCATTGTGTCTTCCTTTTGATTTTCTGTGTAAGTTTTGTCTTCCATTATTATTATGTCCCTTTTTACTGTTACATTGTTTTTTCTTGGATCATAAACACGATATCCTTTTATATTTTCTGAAAAACCAACAAGTAAATGTTGTTCTGCTTTTCTGTCCCATTTCAATCTCCGTTCTTTTGGAACATGTACCATAACTGTTGATCCAAACAATCGGATATTACTTAAATCGGGTTTCTTCCCATACCACGCTTCATATGGTGTTTTATTTACCAAACTTGAAGAGATACATCTATTCTTGATGTATACAGCTGTATTCGCAGCCTCAGCCCAGAACTTTTTATCGAGTTTCGCTTCAAAAAGTAAGCATCTAGCTTTTTCAACAACAGTTCTATTGGCTCTTTCACAAACACCGTTTTGTTCTGGTGTGTATGCTACAGTTTTCTGATGAATAATTCCTTCTTTTGCCAAATAAGTTTCCATATCCTTGCTGCAAAACTCACCACCATTGTCAGTGCGTAATATTTTTATTTTCTTATTCGACTGTTTCTCAACCAAAGCTTTAAACTCTGTGAAGATTTTGAACACTTCATTTTTATGCTTCATAAAATATATGAAAGTCATTCGAATGTAGTCGTCTACGAATAGAAGAAAATATTGCGAGCCAGCAATAGATTTGGTCTCCATAGCACCGCATACATCTGCATGGGCGTGCGGATCATAGATGCTGATAAGCGCCGCATGCCCTGGGTATTTTTTCGAAAATACATGCAATATATTCAGTACTTTACTATTCTTAACAATTCGCAAATCAAATAATAACGCCACCTTTTGTTTCTAAATCAAACTATTTTTGCTTCCTACTAGCCCCGTAGCGCCGCCACTAAATAACCATATACGGTTTGCGGCGTAAGCGGGTACTACACCAGCCTACTTCATCGCCATTTTCTCTCTATTCCTACACGCAAATATTAGATGGCAGTGTGGAAATGTTTCGGAGTGTGCGTGAAATTTTGTATGGGAAATAAGCTCCGCTTTTTCTCAGCTAACCCGATTAGAGGAGTACGGCAAAATACGAATCTCTATGTAACGAAAGAGACAGCAGCCCACAGTCGGGTGACTTCGGCGACGTTCGTTAGTGGACGAAGTTCTTTCATTTCGAATAGACCGGAAGTTTAGAATGGGTTATCAATTCATTATCTATTTAATTGTTTATAAGCAGATTAATAATAAATAAACAACTATCTCTATTTCAAAATAACATTTTTCTAATGCAATATTTATTCATTTACACTAAGTGCATTTTTACAGTATAGCTTGTTTGTTTTTCCAATAAAAAGCGTTTTGTTATTTCCTGTCTTCCTGGTTATTGGTCTGTGCTGTCTTCGGGGCATTGCACTTAAAGTTTTTGGCCATATTGTTTTTGTTTTGATACAAGTTACGAAATAGTTTGATGAAATACTTTTTATATATTGTGAATTCTATACGAACGAAAGTGAAATAATGGAAAGTTTACGTTGTGATACGTGTAGTGATAGTTTGTGTGCAAAGATTTAGAAACTAACCAGTTTTCGTTAGTGCAACCAGGATTAGGTACCAATTCGATTGAAATTGCACTAAGAATGCAAAAACGGAGGTCACTTTGAATATCCATTATCTGACTTGTTTGTGAATATCAATCATTTACTGAGATGTTTGATGTGGCTGCCTAAATAATTTCGCTTTCTGCATTCAGTGTGAGCATAGGTACTTGGAAATAATTACAGTAGGAAAGGTACAGTAGGTACCTACACTACAGTAACCCGCAAGGAAACCTCGATGTAATTTACCTGTTAGCTGTATGGTAAGGTCTCTTAAATAATTTTAGTTACGATTTATTAAAGCTACCTATAAATAAACATTTGGGTAACGCCGCTGGCAGCGTGCTGGTGTTGCATATGTATTCTAGCAGATCAAATTCTAATAGCATGACCGGTACTATCAACCAGTGCACGCCCCTGTACATCTGCATGTATTACCTGTAGTGTTTCAGTACTTTTTTGGTTGGAATGAGAAAATGGTAGCCTAATCTGCTTGCCTTCACAACAGGTTACACATTTATTCTTATTCATATCACAACTGGCGGGAAAAGACAATCCATCAACTAAACCATTCTTCATTTTGTTTAAATCACAGCTGTTAATATGTGCTAGTCTCTTGTGCCACAATTCTGCATTCACTAATGCTGGTGCAGCTAATCTACAATCTGCTTCTTTTATCTTAAGCTTGTAGACACCATTAGTTAATTCTGCAGTTGCTACCAGTACATTGTTCTTGTTTCGAATGTAACAATGACTTTGATTGAAATCAACACTGTTTCCATTACTTATTAATGCACTAACTGATAAAAGATTTGTTGTCAAACTTGGCACACATAGCACATCTTTAATCGTGATGTCATAGTTGTAGCTACTTGATATCTGTACGTCTCCGGAACACACGACGGGAACTGTCGTATTATTTGCCACAGTAATTTCTGATAAACTTGCTGAAAAATTTACATTGTTTATCCAATCTTGATTCGCCGTCATGTGAGCGCTGGCGCCGGAGTCAACGTACCACTCGGTTTTCTTGTAATTTCCATTCAGAAAAACCACACTAAACGCATTAGTTTCCTTTTTCTTTAATAACGGACATTGATTTCTAAAATGACCACTCATTTTGCATTTGTAGCATTGTATGGTCTTTTCTCTTTGTTTTGGTCCGCCATCTTTGACACTCGAATTCGTACGGAAGTTATGATGCGCTTTTTTCGCAGCGAATGCAGCGCCACTGGAATAGGAGTCGGTAAATCTTGCAACTTCCATATCGATTAGTTTCGATTTTATTGCATCTGTGGTTATCTGAATTCCAGAGTGCTCTATGGCCATAATCATGGGTGAAAATTGTTCTGGCAAACCTGCTAATAATAATGAACCAATCCATTCATCCGTAATGGCAAAGCCTGTACCCTTTAATCTCTGCGCTGTATCTACCATTTCTGTTACGTATGCCGTCATGGAACTAGAACTTTCTTGCCTTATTGAGATTAAATGGCGTAGCAAACTAATTTTTCTAGAATAGCCAGAGTCATCAAACATATTTTTTAACTTCATCCACAGCTCTCTCGAACTACTTGTTTCTTTAATATGCACGAACAAACATGGATCTATGGTCAAAATTAACTTCGCCCTGGTTTTTGCGTCTTCTTCGAGTTTAACATCGAGATTGGTAACCGGCTTGATGTAGTGTACCATACCTTCAAGCACCAACAAGTTTTCCGCGGCAAAACTCCATTCATCGTAATTTTCTCTTCCCTTGAGCTTCGGGATGCTTTGTACATAGTTTACGGCCATTGTTGCGTAAAATAATAATTTTTTTAAGCTGTATTTTCACTGGTTACACGCTATACTTAAAAAAATTACGTTGCCCATAACCTAATAAAACACACTCATCGATTACGTAACACCAAGTGAAGTTTATTCAAGAAGTCTACAAACCTAAGAACAAAGATAAGGCAGTGTTACCAACTTACAAACAAATATACTATAGACTATTATAATATTCTAATAGTTTATTGCATTTACTGTAATTCAATCTAACCAGATCACGTAATAATAGCCGTCCTTAACTCAGCAGAGCCCCGGGCACATAAGAATATTTGGGCCCCTATGACCTTGACACCGCACTATTTTGCTAGAATAGACTGAACAAGGTTCTAGATTTCTTTTAGGATTCACAGGTTAGTGCTTTAAAATCTGTGTTGAATAAAGAGGTACCCTTCTAGATTTGAAATGGGAAAATTGTAAATCAAATAAATTCTATTGACATTGGCAACATACTGTTTAATCTCTCTTGAGTCATTTTAATTATTATTCTTTTCTTGGAACAAGGGGTCCCCCATCGATCTTGGGGCCCTGGGCACATGCCCAGAATGAGCAGTAGGAAAGAGAGGCCTTCACTTGATGACGTCATAAACATTAAAATCAAATCAAACAAAATAACTTTCACCTTACCGGAATCACTCTAGTGAGCCAATAAAGCACTCCGTAACGTTTCCCCAACCAGTGGTGACGCCTAGCATCGAAAATAGCACGGTACTCACCCAGTAATCTAATAAGATAATCCGTCGATCGGTGGCGATTGCGAGGGTACATCTCGAAAACATACCTCGATAATGACACGGGCCTCACCAATCTGTGCGGCAGTATTCCGCACTCCAACACTGGGCTCGGTGATTTGATTACACTGAATTGAGCTCGAAACAGAACCTCAAAAATCAGAAAAATTGAGAAGTAAAGTGGGCAAAAGCAAGTCCTATCCCACTTCTGATATTAGCGAGGATAATAGATTTCCATTTAAAAAAAGAATATGCGAATGCTTAATGACTTTAATTCAAAACTAAATATTAAACTTAAGGAACTTTAATAATCTTAAATCTATTTGTCAATTAAGTACACAATTATTATGCCTCGACTATGATCAGAAATGGAGCGAACTCTGACAACAACAAACACAACACAATAAAATGAGCAAGACAGCAAGAATTACGTCCGGTCAGTACGACCGTCTAGAACGAAGAATGAGCGATGAATGAGTGTGTTGTCAGGGCACGCTCCGTTTATATAGTTTCGGTCGGGGAGCGAATTGACGTATCGCTCGCCCCACCATCGTTCACGGGTTGCACCTAACAATATTTAATATATACCAATCAGAGGCCACCTTCTTCACAATTGTTTTTTTTTTCTATTGTGCGCTGTTGCCGCTTTGCTTCACTCTAAAATACTAAGTAAACGATTATAATAAATATAACAGAAAAAAAGACGAAAAAAACTGTAACTTAGAAAAAAATGGTCTTAACTAAGTGAAATAAATTTATAAACCATGTATGCATGCACAGAAATAGTAGAATAAAAGACTGTTTTATAGTTTTATGTCAAAGTTGTGGCATTTAGAATTAAGTAGGTATGTAAAGTAAAGATGCCGCGAATAGTGAATTGGCCGAATACCGAATATTCGGCAACGCTGTCGGCCGAAGCGCCGAATATTCGGCGCCGAATATTCGGCGCGAAGTACATGTTGGTGGGGGCGCGTTAGCTGGAAAAAGACAAGTCACAACCTGTTTTTCTCGTTGCGTTCGTGCGGCAGGCGACGGCCGACGACGGCGCGTTTGTATTTGTTTAAATTGCGAGTAAATCTAGCGGTTATTTTCTGAGGCTGGTAACGTTTACGATGAAAAGCGCAATCGTTTGCTCCCAAAAAATGCTGAAAAGCTCGTTTTTATCCATCACAACTTACCACTGATTAATTTAAACTACTAAAATATTGTAATTTGGAAATAAATACATAAATTTGAGTAAAATAACGTGTCATTTTTTACATGATTTGCTATTCGGTATTCGGCCGAATAGTACGTACTATTCGGCCGAATACCGAATTGCAAAAAAGTGGCCGAATAGGCCGAATACCGAATAGTTGCCGAATATTCGTGGCATCTCTAATGTAAAGTATTAATTTAAAATATTTGTGAATTCAAATTTATCTTCGAAATATTCTTTAATACTTGGTAGCTTTTGTTCAATAATACTTGCTTTAACTCTTTTGTATTTTTTTTTTCATTTTAAATTGCAGAAGGTAATATTTTTTTCCTTTTGTAGTCTGCTACTTGGCAATCTGCCCTTGACCAACAATAGTCAAATAAGAATTTTCGTGCAAATTAATACATTTCAAATATATATCTATACTAATATTAATATTATAAAGCTGAAGAGTTTGTTTGTTTGTTTGTTTGTTTGTTTGTTTGAACGTGCTAATCTCCGAAACTACTGGTTCGAATTGAATAATTCTTTTTGTGTTAGATAGTCCAGTTATCGAGGAAGGCTATAGGCCATATAACATCACGCTACGACTAATAGGAGCAAAGATATAGTGGTAAATGTGTAAAAAACGGGAGAAATTATTTCATCTTACGGGAACTACGCGGGTGAAACCGCGCAGAACCGCTAGTATTTAATATATACCAATCAGAGGCCACCTTCTTCACAATTGTTTTTTTTTCTATTGTGTGCTGTTGCCGTTTTGCTTCACTCTAAAATTATAATAAAGTAAAGAATTATAATAAATTTAACAGAAAAAAAGACGAAAAAATCTGTAACTTAAAAAAAATCGTCTTAACTGAGTGAGATCAATTTATAAACCATGTATGCACAGAAGTAGTAGAAGAAAAGACTGCTTTATAGTTGTATGTCAAAGTTGTGGCATTTAAAATTAACTAGGTATATGTAAGTATAAAGTATTAATTTATAGAATCACGGAGAAGTCTCCTTCTTCTTGCTCAAGAACGCCTCAAGAAAATGTCTGCGCACGTTGGCCTGGTTCTGCTGAAAGTGTGTTTAGCGGTTCTTAAAATAACTTACCTATTGCGAACAGCCCCAATCTGATTGTGTCCTGCCAACATCACACATTAAAAGACACGGTGGAGGCAATTATTAACGTTGCTCTCACAGATGACCAGAGGAGCCAAGCATCTCTTTCCATTCGGCATGGAGGTTTGGCGGTGCGGCGTGTTCGGGATGTGAGCCTGCCAGCATTTCTCGCGTCGGCGCATGGGGTTGTTGGCCTTGTCTCTAAAATCTTATTTTCTGAGGGAGGCAGGGCTACCATACCTTTTGTGGCTGATGCGGTGATGGAGTGGACGGCGTGCTTCCCAAACGCGACTGTACCTGAAACTCCAGAGGTTCAGCGAGCTTGGGACGATGTAGGGTCAAAAAAGACGCTTGACCGGCTGATGGATGAAGCTAAGGACGCAGACTTGGCTAGACTCAGGGCGGTGTCTAGGGTGGAATCAGGAGCGTGGTTGCAAGCATTATACCTTCGCCACGTATGGGAACTCTCCTTGAGGGCGACTCCTTGCCCGTGGCGGTTGCTTTCCGCCTGGGCTGCGATGTACGAGTATGTCAGTCATCTTAGCCGTACTATGCGCTCAGCCGGTGCAGCCGCTGAATCAGCAGCCGACAAAAAAAGAGCTCAATACTCCTCTCGGGGGACTAATAATTGCTTTGTTCCGTTAGCGTTTGAGACAACGGGTTGCTGGGGGTCAGAGGCTTTGACCTTTGTCTTCGAAATTGGTCGCAGACTCAGAGAGATAGGTTTTGACGCCCGCTCTGGATCCCACCTGGCGCAAAGGTTGTTCATCGCCATTCAACGCGGCAACGCAGCAAGTGTCATAGGCACCGTTGCGGCTGGTTTGACCCGGGGAGGTATTTTTGATTTTTTTTTAATAATTTCTTTGTTGTAATATAATTATGTATTGTGTTTTACTTTAAAGTCTAGCTAATGTTTCAATAATATATATTTGTATGTTTCCTTATTAATAAATGTTTAAACTATTTAAAATATTTTTCACTTCAAATTTATCTTCGAAATGTTCTTTAATACTTAGATTTTGTTCGTTAACACTTGCTTTAATTCTTTTGTAATTTTTTTATTTTAAATTGCAGGGGGTAATTTATTTTTTTTATTTTGTAGTCTGCTACTGGCAATCTGTTCTTACTTCTTGAGCAACAATAGTCCATTAAGCATTTTCGTACAAATTTATACACTATGCATATTAATAAAACTCTAATGGGGCCGTGTCTATATACATGATATATTTTTTTGCAAATTTTAACGGTAGTGTTAGTTATCGATGCAGATACCAAAACACCAATTTTTAAAATTTCTGGTTGTAGACGAATCACGCAAAAACTACTAAACGGATTTCAATAAAATTTGTTGTGGACATAACTGAGTAACCGGGACAACATCTAGAGTACTTTTTACAGCGGGAGAATGTCTTATTCCCACGGGAAAATTAAAAAACTGGGAAAAAAAGAGAAATACTTACTACTCTGAAACGAAAACACCTAGGAACTTGAAATATGATAATATTATGTAGGTGTCTCATATGTCGACCTCTCGTTGTCGACAACCTCTGTGAAAGGATTTTTGGAAATAAAATCAATAAATAAATACGGGAACGGGAATAAACTGGATCCGCGCGGGCATGTCCGCTGTGCACCCGCTATTTAAAATATGGTATATATGTAGGTGTCTCATAAACAGGGTGGATATTTGAGATGGGTCGGCCAGGGCAGCTACCTTAACCGTTGTAGCTAGACGAAAATGGTCTGAAGAGACTATCCACCATTTTTGAAAATATTTAGAACTGCATTTAAAGATTTTTGAAAAATGGTACAGTGAGCGAGAAAATCGTCGATTCCCACAAAAAAAATTGTTGATGCCATTCGATCCAGTTTCAGATAAGGATCAAAAGTCTCTAAGAGACTAACTGAGGTGAAGGGGGTAGAAAAGTCAGGAAACGCAAAAAACGTTTTACATACATTTAGTAAGGAATAAAACTTCAACCGGAAAAAAAGTTCAATGAAATGCTAAAATCTCACCAAAATATTTCACCCTATACCACTGTAACGCTGCTGATATGTTTTTATTGTTAACAAAATAACCCTCTAATAATTCCAGTCTTTCCTGATTTGACAAGGTCATTGTTAAAAGTAATTAAAACAACAGAACACACATGACAGAAGCTTAAGTTAAAAGAAATAATACTTACCAAAAATTTAAGTTCGAAATTCAAATTATCTTTGTCTTCTTCAGACTAAATATTGTGCCAAGTTGCCAAGTGGCCAGTAACGTATTCTAAAAAAAAAAGATATCTTAACTGACATTTAAAATTGTGGCAAATAAGAAAAGATAGTATACCATGTTTTCCAAAGAGAACGCTGCTCAGATTTTTAAGTGGAATCACCACTAAAGAGATTTTAGCATTTCATTGAACTTTTTTTCCGGTTGAAGTTTTATTCCTTACTAAAGGTATGTAAAACGTTTTTTGCGTTTTCTGACTTTTATACCCCCTTGACCTCAGTTAGTCTTTTAGAGACTTTTGATCCTTATCTGAAACTGGATCGAATGACATCAAAAATTTGTTTGTGGGAATCGACGATTTTCTCGCTGACTGTACCATTTTTCAAAAATCTTTAAATGCAGTTCTAAATATTTACAAAAATGGTGGATAGTCTTTTCAGACCATTTTCGTCTAGCTACAACGGTTAAGGTAGCTGCCCTGGCTGACCCATCTCAAATATCCACCCTGTATTGTAGGCAACCACTAAAGAAATTTTTGGAAATTGTCACGGTAACAGGAATAAAATGGATCCACGTGGGCAACGCATCTGGGCACTGGGCACCTGCTAGATGAATATATACCAATCAGAAGCCACCTTCTCCACAATTTGTTGTTTTCTATTGTGCGCTGTTGCCACTTTGCTTCACTCTAAAATACTAATTAAAGGATTATAGTAAATATTAGAAAAAAATACAAAAAATAGTTTTACTCATAACTTAAATCTATTGAATCCTAGTATTTAACAAAAGGTGGTCTTAACCAAGTGAGATCAATTTATAAACCCTGTACGTACATTGCACAGAAATAGTAGAAGAGAGGACTGCTTTATAGTTTTATGTCAAAGTTTTGGCATTTAACATTAAGTAGGTATATAAAGTAATAATTTAAACTATTTATGACTTCAAATTTGTTTTCGAAATATTCTTTTAATAATTAGTAGCTTTTGTTCATTGACACTTGCTTTAACTCTTTTGTATTTTTTTTTCATTTTAAATTGCAGAAGGTAATTTTTTTTTCCTTTTGTAGTCTGCTACTTGGCAATCTGCCCTTGACCAACAATAGTCAAATAAGAATTTTTGTGCAAATTAATACATTTCAAATATAGATATTTAATATATACCAATCAGAGGCCACCTTCTTCACAATTGTTTTTTTTTCTATTGTGCGCTGTTGCCGCTTTGCTTCACTCTAAAATACTAAGTAAACGATTATAATAAATATAACAGAAAAAAAGACGAAAAAAACTTTAACTTAGAAAAAAATGGTCTTAACTGAGTGAAATAAATTTATAAACCATGTATGCACAGAAATAGTAGAATAAAAGACTGCTTTATAGTTGTATGTCAAAGTTGTGGCATTTAAAATTAACTAGGTATGTAAAGTATTAATTTAAAATATTTGTGAATTCAAATGTATCTTCTAAATTTAATACTTGGTAGCTTTTGTTCAATAATACTTGTTTTAACTCTTTTGTATTTTTTTTTCATTTTAAATTGCAGAAGGTAATATTTTTTCTCCTTTTGTAGTCTGCTACTTGGCAATCTGCCCTTGACCAACAATAGTCAAATAAGAATTTTCGTGCAAATTAATACATTTCAAATATATACATTTAATATATACCAATCAGAGGCCACCTTCTTCACAATTGTTTTTTTTTCTATGGTGCGCTGTTGCCGTTTTGCTTCACTCTAAAATACTAAGTAAACAATTATAATAAATATAACAGAAAAAAAGACGAAAAAATCTGTAACTTAAAAAAATAAAGGACGTGTGGCACTCGGGGACTGCCGCTGTAAAGCTATTGCATAGCATTTTGTGTCAACAAGACTGCCGAAAAGAAACGACGTTAGACAATGCACGGCCTTCAAGCCACACGGGTGTTATTTAAATGGTTAGCAGTATTCGTATTTTTGTAAGCAGAAAAATATAATCTGTAAGCAGAAATAGCTAATTGGTCAGCAAGTCATGGCCAGCAAACATTACATTTCAAATATAGATATTTAATATAAAGGGTGACTTTTTTTACCGTCTGGAAAAAAATTTAGTGTGGTTGGTAAGTGTAATAGATTCATTTGGCAATGTTACTAAAAAAAAATTTTTTTTCTCAAAAATTTTTTTTCTAGATTTTACTAATATACATTACTCAATGAGGAATTTTCATTGACATTCTTAAAATTGAACTAGATGGCGCTGATCAACATTGGGAATTAGAAATTGGCAACACTGATGTGTCGCTTTACGTGACACATCCGTCCGTCATGTCATGTGCCGTTGTTGTGTTGTGTGTGAGTGAGTGATAAACTGTGTTGTAATAAACTGGACTGTTTTGTCTTCGCCCTGAGAAGACTGAGACAAAGCGTATCTCTTCAGGCTGCAATGACTGCCTACCACGGGTATGTAGCGTCCACTTTAAGTTATGGACTGATAATGTGGGGAAATTCAGTAGATAAGGACAGAGTATTTAAAGTGCAGAAAAGATGTATTCGTGCAGTTAGCAATGTCGGAATCCTAGACAGTTGTAAGCCACTTTTTAAAAATCTTAAAATTCTACCATTGCCGTGTATGTATGTTCGAGATATTTGCATTTTTGTATACAATCACCCCGAATTTTTCAAACGACGACGCGATATATTTAATAGAGAGACTAGACCAAAAATAATGAATGCTCTATATCAGCCTCCTAGTTATACACAAATATATAAAAACAATGTATATAATATGTGTATCATAGTATACAATAAATTACCGGATAACCTGAAGAGATATGATAGATTGAAGTTTAAAAATAACTTAAATAAGTGGCTGTTCAGGCACTGTTTCTATAGTGTAAATGACTTTTTTGAACATTCTTGTGATATGCAATGTAAAATTTAATCTGACATGTATTTAATGTAATAAAATAATAATATTTAATAAATATTTAGGTTTTTTTTTTGCCTATATATAATTATTTTGTTATTGTTTTAATTATTTTATTATTCCAATTTATATAAATTTTGAAATATTGTAATAGATTTAGGGAATTTGACATTGAAAATTAATGTAAAAATTATTTGCACACCAAGTTGGTTGAATTCTTGTACTGGTATAACATTTAAGATCTAAGTATTGATATGACATTGTAATTCCAGCAAATATATGATTTATTATTATTATTATTATTATTATAGTGTAACGCGTCAGCAGGCAACGCAATAAAACAGATCTTGTTTTAGGTACCTAAATTCCTAGTGCGTCGAGTCAAGCTTCGTTCCTCCGTATTTTACACCCATACACTATACATGGTCCACGCATTTTCGCAGATGAAGGAGACTGAGTTTTTGTTTATCGTGGATTCGGATCTTTTGTTGTAACACAAACCACTCGTAAACAATGTACAAACAGAACAATAAATAAAATACAAGGCAATGAGTACGTAACCTTATTTTGATAAAAAGTCAGATTGTTTTTTTTTTGTTTGACAAATTCTTGCGACCATAATTAGGTAAAAAAAAACCCAAGGGTTATCAGCACCATCTATTGACACCTTTGAATACTCAAGTGACAGCTGTCACCGAAAACTCCCCATTGTAGTCAATAATACCCACTGAAATATTTGAAATAGTATTTTAAAAAGAAACAGGCTCGTAGCTTCCATTTATACGCAATCTACCTACAACCGCTAGCTGCGCGTAGTACTGTGCGTAGTTTTCTATATTTTGTAAATTGTACTAAACATGACTAAATTTAACAATTAATCTCGTGTATAACTTCGGCTCTAGATACCTTATACGTCATATTTTTTTCCAGACGGTAAAAAAAATCATCTAGTATACCAATCAGAGGCCACCTTCTTCACAATTGTTTTTTTTTACTATTGTGCGCTGTTGCCGCTTTGCTTCACTCTAAATTACTAAGTAAACGATTATAATAAATATAACAGAAAAAAAGACGAAAAAAACTGTAACTTAGAAAAAAATGGTCTTAACTGAGTGAAATAAAGAACAATGGCAAAAGTCCATGTGTTTTGGGTACCCCACTTACACCTGCTCACGGAAGACGAAACCGTGTAAAATCGATAGTTCCTGGACAGACTAAGATAATATGTAATCATACCACATTTCTATAAGTTTTTTTTTTTTTTTTTCTTTATTTTATTTATTTAATAATACATATTTCTCACATTAATAATACAAAATTACTCAAATTTTTTATAAGTTGAGGTTTAAAAGTTATTCGTTACCTAGTGTATTTTGTAGGTTATTATGAGATTTTAGGTACCAAAGACGTGTAAAGAAAAAGTTTCTCTAGGAAAGAAAATGATTTTCTTCCAACCTCTTTGTTAGAAAATAGCACTGCCTACCAAATGCCATATAAGTTACTCTATGCCACATAGTGGCAGTAAATGATGGCTTGGGCAAAAAATATCGATAGTTTTCCAAATACATAATTAGCATATTATATATATCGTTGATATTTTAATGGCGATATTATATCGACATTTATTTTACAGTATCGAATTCGTATCAATTTTAATATACTTTTAACGCAATTCTGGTTTCGTGTTTCATTTTATGTTAGGTACTAGATATTTGTTTAGACTCAAGCATTTATAAAAAAATACTATTTTCATATAAGAGCAGTGATAGCCCGGACGGTTAAAGAGCCGGCCGAAAATCAGTGAGGCTCGGGTTCGAATCCTGGCATGTACCAATGAGTTTTTCAAAAACTTACGTACATATTTATCACTAGCTCTACGGTGAAGGAAAACATCGTGAGAAAACCCGCAGGTCTCAGAATTAATTCTGAGACATGTGTAAACAGACCCGGTCCGGCGATGGGCTCACCACCTATCACGTTTAGGGGTCCAACATATCTCGTGAAATGTGGGTATATCCAGTAATGGAATACCTCTGCCTACCCCCTCGGGGATAAAAAAAGGCGTGAGATTATATTATTATTATTATTACTATTTTCATCGTCCTTTTTTACGAATTTGAGAATATTTATAAATAATAATGTAAAAACTGACGATATATCGACATTTTTCACTCGATTTTTATCTATAGTATTTAGAAATGTCGATACGATAAATACACACACCGGCACAATTAGCGGAACAGAAAAAAAAAGGAGAAAAAAGAGGGAATTTAGAACAATGAATGTAATTTTTAAACAATATATTATTTAAAATGAAACAACAATTAAATTAACATGTTTTGACATTCATTTGTAACACCATACTTAAAATTTTATAAAAATAAAAATTAAATTAAACAAAATGCATTTTTCTTCGATTTTTAATTATAGAGAAACAGCAGAAAATTCAAGATTTTCCAAAGTTTAACAACAATTTCAATGACTGTTCAATATCGAGTGTTTCCTCCTCGTGCTCTGATGAGGGTTTCCATCCGTCTGGGCATGCTGCGGATGATGTTATCAATGGTTTCTTGGGGCAACCTCTGCCATTCTTCAAGTAATGCGTTTCGCAACTCGTTGAGATTATTGGGAGGGGGCATTCTTGACTTTACACTCCTCTTTAGCAAGTCCCAGACGTGTTCTATAGGGTTCATATCGGGGGACCGTGCTGGCCACTCCATCACCGTTATACCAACATGGTTTAGGTATGTCTGTACTGTGCGAGCACTGTGAGCCCGAGCATTATCCTGCATTAGAATGAAGTTGTTACCAATAAAGGGGGCAAATGGCACAACATGTTCTTCTAAAATCTCCCTGATATACCGATCAGCATTCAGATTCCCGCCATCGACCACTACTAACTCCGTACGAGCTCCTAAACATATTCCTCCCCAGACCATAATTGAACCGCCGCCATATGCAACTGTATTTTCAAAATTAGACTGGATATACCGTTCTCCTTTGCGTCTCCATACTCGCTGCCTTCCATCAATTTGATTTAACATAACTCTGCATTCATCAGTAAAAAGAACCTGTCCCCAGTCGTCGAAGTCCCAATCACGATGTTCACGACCAAAGTGTAGACGGTTTGTGCGATGATGTCTCTCAAGTTTTGGGGCTTTGGCGGGCACATACGAGCCTATACCCACTTCTTCGAATCTTCTACGAACTGTCCGCTCACTCATCCTTACTGCTCGTACCTCTTCCAGTAAATTTCGAGCCTGCACCGCCGTTAGTCTCGTGTTCCGTCGGACTTGAAGTTGGAGAAAACGGTCATCCCTCCTTGAAGTACACCTTTTCCGGCCTTGTCCTCTCCTTCTCACTAGAGCATTCGTCAATCTGTATCGTTGGATGCTACGATAAATCGTTGATAACGATCGACGAAGGCTTCTGGCAATCGATCTGTAGGTTTGACCATTTCTCCTCATTTGATCTGCCCTAATGATTTCTGATGGCGTTAAATCAGGCATAATTAGATGCTCGTAAATTATCAATATGCGAAAAAACTCAAAAGCCTCAAAAACTGCAATTCAAAGCTTTTCAAATGGAATTCACGAACCTTCTAAAAACGGACAAGCGGTGGAAAAAATGAATCAATGAAAATTAAAACAAAAGAATGAAAAAAAGGGCAGTCGCTTAGTATTCCATTTTTAAAATAAAACCCAAATTTAAAAAAAGCTTGTTTAGCCGGCCAGTAACACGCAAAAATGCGTAAATACTCCCTTTTTTTTCTGTTCCGCTAATTGTGCCGGTGTGTGTATTAATTTATTTTTTCACTTGGCCATCCCTAGTGAATGACATGGTTGACGTGATGACACTGATGACACGACGTTCAATTTTACCAAAACAACAAAAAAGTGTTTGTATTAATCAAAGACTTTAAAATATAATAGCATAGAGGGGGCATTGGGAATATTTTCATACAAAACTTTGAAGCTCAAGCGTCATGTCTTTGTCATGTCAGTTAGTATGAACGCGAGCTGTCATTCGGTCGAAATTGTACTAGACTTATTCCACTTGGAATAACTTTTAACTTCAGATAATCCTCGCTTTGTCCCCTCTATGCCTTATATTATATTTAAATCTCTTTGGTATCAATAGATTTCCCAATCGATCGATTCGTGTTTCTATGATATTTCTGTTTTATTTGACTCAATATTTTCAACTGCTAGATTAATTAAAAAATATGGAAAATTTCGACTTGTTATGAGTCAATATAACAAGCATAGTGTGATACCTCGTGGGTGTCTATTTCAGTGGGTACCAAAGCTGGCGATGTTCTTTATAATCCATGTATGCATGCACAGAAATAGTTGAATAAAATATTGTTTTATAGTTTTATGTCAAAGTTTTGGCATTTAGAATTAAGTGTATGTAAAGTATTAATTTAAAATATTTGTGAATTCAAATTTATCTTCGAAATATTCTTTAATACTAAGTAGCTTTTGTTCAATAATACTTGCTTAACTCTTTTGTATTTTTTTTTTTTAAATTGCAGAAGGTAATATTTTTTTCCTTTTGTAGTCTGCTACTTAGCAATCTGCCTTTGACCAACAATAGTCAAATAAGAATTTTCGTGCAAATTAATACATTTCAAATATATATATTAAATATATACCAATCAGAGGCCACCTTCTTCACAATTGTTTTTTTTCTATTGTGCGCTGTTGCCGTTTTGCTTTACTTTAAAATACTAAGTAAACAATTATAATAAATATAACAGAAAAAAAGATGAAAAAATCTGTAACTTAAAAAAAATCGTCTTAACTGAGTGAGATCAATTTATAAACCATGTATGCACAGAAGTAGTAAAAGACTGCTTTATAGTTTTATGTCAAAGTTGTGGCATTTAAAATTAACTTAAGGTATATGTAAGTATAAAGTATTAATTTATAGACTCACGGAGACGTCTCCTTCTTCTTGCTCAAGAACGCCTCAAGAATATGTCTGCGCACGCTGGCCTGGTTCTGCTGAAAGTGTGTTTAGCGGTTCTTAAAATAACTTACCTATTGAGAACAGCCCCAACCTCATTGTGTCCTACCAACATCACGACTTTTGATAACACATTAAAAGACACGGTGGAGGCAATTATTAACGTTGCTCTCACGGATGACCAGAGGAGCCAAGCATCTCTTTCCATTCGGCATGGAGGTTTGGCGGTGCGGCGTGTTCGGGATGTAAGCCTGCCAGCATTGCTCGCGTCGGCGCATGGGGTTGTTGGCCTTGTCTCTAAAATCTTATTTTCTGATGGAGGCAGGGCTACCATACCTTTTGTGGCTGATGCGGTGATGGAGTGGACGGCGTGCTTCCAAAACGTGACTGTACCCGAAACTCCAGAGGTTCAGCGAGCTTGGGACGATGTAGGGTCAAAAAAGACGCTTGACCGGCTGATGGATGAAGCTCAGGACGCAGACTTGGCTAGACTCAGGGCGGTGTCTAGAGTGGAATCAGGAGCGTGGTTGCAGGCGTTATACCTTCGCCACATATGGAAACTCTCCTTTAGGGTGACTCCTTGCCCGTGGCGGTTGCTTTCCGCCTGCCGATGTGGTTGACGAGTATGTCAACCACTTCGATGCATCTCGGGTCCAGTGTGGAAGCAAACGGTCATCACGCGCTGAGTTGCTGTCGGTGTTCGGGGAGATTCCCACAGCGTCACCACGCTTTAAACGACATCGTCCGGAGGGCCTTGGTATCTGCCAATATTCCTTGTGACCTTAAGCCTCCCGGCCTTAGTAGGTCTGCTGGCAAAAGGCCAGATGGCCTAACCTTGGTGCCTTGGCAGAGAGCAAAGTGCCTTCTGTAGAACGCCACGTGCGTTAGCACTTTCGCTGCCAGTTATCTTAGCTGTACTATGCGCTCAGCCGGTGCAGCCGCTGAATCAGCAGCCGACAAAAAAAGAGCTCAATACTTTGTTCCTTTAGCGTTTGAGACAACGGGTTGCTGGGGGTCAGAGGCTTTGACCTTTGTCTTCAAAATTGGTCGCAGACTCAGAGAAATAGGTTTTGACGCCGGCTCCGGATCCTACCTGGCGCAAAGGTTGTCCATCGCCATTCAACGCGGCAACGCAGCGAGTGTCATGGGCACCGTTGCGGGTGGTTTGACCCGGGGAGGTTTTTTTTTTTTTTTTTTATAATTTCTTTGTTTTAATAGAATTATGTATTGTGTTTTACTTTAAAGTCTAGCTAATGTTTCAATAATATATATTTGTATGTTTCCTTATTAATAAATGTTTAAACTATTTAAAATATTTTTCACTTCAAATTTATCTTCGAAATGTTTTTTAATACTTAGATTTTGTTCATTAACACTTGCTTTAATTCTTTTGTAATTTTTCATTTTAAATTGCAGGGGGTAATATATTTTTTTTATTTTGTAGTCTGCTACTGGCAATCTGTTCTTGAGCAACAATATTCCATTAAGGATTTTCGTACAAATTTATACACTATACATATTAATAAAACTCTAATGGGGCCGTGTCTATACATGATATATTTTTTTGCAAATTTTAACGGTAGTGTTAGTTATCGATGCAGATACCAAAACACCAATTTTTAAAATTTCTGGTTGTAGACGAATCACGCAAAAACTACTAAACGGATTTCAATAAAATTTGTTGTGGACATAACTGAGTAACCGGGACAACATCTAGAGTACTTTTTACAGCGGAAGAATGTCTTATTCCCACGGGAAAATTAAAAAACTGGGAAAAAAAGAGAAATACTTACTACTCCGAAACGAAAACACCTAGGAACTTGAAATATGATATTATGTAGGTGTCTCATATGTCGACCTCTCGTTGTCGACAACCTCTGTGAAAGAATTTTTGGAAATAAAATCAATAAATAAATACGGGAACGGGAATAAACTGGATCCGCGCGGGCGTGCTCGCTGTGCACCCGCTATTTAAAATATGGTATATATGTAGGTGTCTCATATATTGTAGGCAACCACTAAAGAAATTTTTGGAAATTGTCAAGGTAACGGGAATAAAATGGATCCACGCGGGCAACGCATCTGGGCACTGGGCACCTGCTAGATGAATATAATATACCAATCAGAAGCCACCTTCTCCACAATTTGTTGTTTTCTATTGTGCGCTGTTGCCACTTTGCTTCACTGTAAAATACTAATTAAAGGATTATAGTAAATATTAGAAAAAAATACAAAAAATAGTTTTACTCATAACTTAAATCCATTGAATCCTAGTATTTAACAAAAGGTGGTCTTAACCAAGTGAGATCAATTTATAAACCCTGTACGTACATTGCACAGAAATAGTAGAAGAGAGGACTGCTTTATAGTTTTATGTCAAAGTTTTGGCATTTAACATTAAGTATGTATATAAAGTAATAATTTTAACTATTTATGACTTCAAATTTGTTTTCGAAATATTCTTTTAATAATTAGTAGCTTTTGTTCATTGACACTTGCTTTAACTCTTTTGTATTTTTTTTTCATTTTAAATTGCAGAAGGTATTTTTCTTTCCTTTTGTAGTCTGCTACTTGGCAATTTGCCCTTGACCAACAATAGTCAAATAAGAATTTTCGTGCAAATTAATACATTTCAAATATAGATATTTAATAAATACCTACCAATCAGAGGCCACCTTCTTCACAATTGTTTTTTTTCTAGTGTGCGCTGTTGCCGCTTTGCTTCACTCTAAAATACTAAGTTAGCGATTATAATAAATATAACAGAAAAAAAGACGAAAAAAACTTTAACTTAGAAAAAAATGGTCTTAACTGAGTGGAATAAATTTATAAACCAGAAAAAAATGGTCTTAACTGAGTGGAATAAATTTATAAACCATGTATGCACAGAAATAGTAGAATAAAAGACTGCTTTATAGTTGTATTTCAAAGTTGTGGCATTTAAAATTAACTAGGTATGTAAAGTATTAATTTAAAATAATTGTGAATTCAAATTTATCTTCGAAATATTCTTTAATACTTGGTAGCTTTTGTTCAATAATACTTGTTTTAACTCTTTTGTATTTTTTTTTTTCATTTAAAATTGCAGAAGGTAATATTTTTTTTCCTTTTGTAGTCTGCTACTTGGCAATCTGCCCTTGACCAACAATAGTCAAATAAGAATTTTCGTGAAAATTAATACATTTCAAATATATACATTTAATATATTATACCAATCAGAGCCACCTTCTTCACAATTGTTTTTTTTCTATTGTGCGCTGTTGCCGTTTTGCTTCACTCTTAAATACAAAGCAAACAATTACAATAAATATAACAGAAAAAAAGATGAAAAAATCTGTAACTTAAAAAAAATCGTCTTAACTGAGTGAGATCAATTTATAAACCATGTATGCACAGAAGTAGTAGAAGAAAAGACTGCTTTATAGTTTTATGTCAAAGTTGTGGCATTTAAAATTAACTTAAGGTATATGTAAGTATAAAGTATTAATTTATAGACTCACGGAGACGTCTCCTTCTTCTTGCTCAAGAACGCCTCAAGAATATGTCTGCGCACGCTGGCCTAGTTCTGCTGAAAGTGTGTTTAGCGGTTCTTAAAATAACTTACCTATTGAGAACAGCCCCAACCTCATTGTGTCCTGCCAACACCACGACTTTTGATAACACATTAAAAGACACGGTGGAGGCAATTATTAACGTTGCTCTCACGGATGACCAGAGGAGCCAAGCATCTCTTTCCATTCGGCATGGAGGTTTGGCGGTGCGGCGAGTTCGGGATGTAACCCTGCCAGCATTGCTCGCGTCGGCGCATGGGGTTGTTGGCCTTGTCTCTAAAATCTTATCTTCTGATGGAGGCAGGGCTAACATACCTTTTGTGGCGATGCGGTGATGGAGTGGACGGCGTGCTTCCAAAACGTGACTGTACCCGAAACTCCAGAGGTTCAGCGAGCTTGGGACGATGTAGGGTCAAAAAAGACGCTTGACCGGCTGATGGATGAAGCTCAGGACGCAGACTTGGCTAGACTCAGGGCGGTGTCTAGAGTGGAATCAGGAGCGTGGTTGCAGGCGTTATACCTTCACCACATATGGAAACTCTCCTTTAGGGTGACTCCTTGCCCGTGGCGGTTGCTTTCCGCCTGCCGATGTGGTTGACGAGTATGTCAACCACTTCGATGCATCTCGGGTCCAGTGTGGAAGAAAACGGTCATCACGCGCTGAGTTGCTGTCGGTGTTCGGGGAGATTCCCACAGTGTCACCACGCTTTTAACGACATCGTCCGGAGGGCCTTGGTATCTGCCAATATTCCTTGTGTCCTTGAGCCTCCCGTCCTTAGTAGGTCTGCTGGCAAAAGGCCAGATGGCCTAACCTTGGTGCCTTGGCAGAGAGGAAAGTGCCTTCTGTAGAACACCACGTGCGTTAGCACTTTCGCTGCCAGTCATCTTAGCCGTACTATGCGCTCAGCCGGTGCAGCCGCTGAATCAGCAGCCGACAAAAAAAGAGCTTAATACTTTGTTCCGTAAGCGTTTGAGACAACGGGTTGCTGGGATATATATTTGTATGTTTCCTTATTAATAAATGTTTATACTATTTAAAATGAGAGTGAAATTTGTGAGATATCAGTTCCACCGGAAGATTTCGAAATAAGTATGAAAGAGATTGTGGAAGCGCTAAAAAGTATGAAACTAGGTAAAGCTGCAGGATATGATAGCGTGACGGTAGAAATGTTAAGGGCTGGTGACACGTTGGTAACAGGCCTGCTGCAAAGACTCTTTCCTGTGTTTGGAACATGGCCGAGTACCAGATGACTGGACTAAGGAGGTAATTGTACCACTATATAAAGGAAAGGGGTCGCAACAGGACTGTAAGAACTATCGTGGCATTAGTCTCTTAAGTGTAGTCGGCAAACTATATGCGAGGATATTGATTGATAGGGTCGTGAGTGAAACGAATGAGAGGATATGGGATGTTCAGGCAGGTTTTAGAAGGGGGATGGGATGCATGGATCAAGTATTTTAATTACGGTGCGTCACTGAGAAATTTTTGGCAAAAGACCAAAAAATATTCTGCGCCTTAATAGACCTGGAAAGGGCTTACGATAGAGTGAGAAAGAATGAGCTATAGTCAACACTGGCCATGCATGGGTTGAACCCTATTTTGGTACAGGGTCTGAAATTCCTTTATAGGGATTCTAGAGCCTGTGTCAGAATTAATGGTGCCTACACGGACTGGTTTGACATCTCTGTAGGTGTTAGACAGGGTTGTGTAGCATCGCCATGGCTTTTCAACCTTTTCATGGATAGCTGTTTGACAGATTTGAAAGAGCGAGATTGTGGAGTACGAATGGGAGAGGTACGTGTCAAATGCCTGTTATACGCCGATGATCAAGTAATACTTGAACCATCGGCGTGTAAGTTGCAGAACACTGTAACTCTTGTGAATGAGGCTTTTCAGAAGAAAGGCATGAAAGTGAATGTAAGCAAGACGAAGGTAATGGTTCTGGAGAAAGATTGGGACATGTCTGAATGTGATATTATGATTAAAGGCGAGAAATTAGAACAAGTGTCAGAGTTTGTTTATTTGGGAAGTGAGTTTACAAGAGACGGAAAGTGTGACAGTGATATTGAAAGGAGGGTGAATGCAGGGAACATGATTAACGGAGTTTTGCACTCCTTTATGAAGAGCCAGAATGTGACAAATAAAGCACGTCTGGCTGTACATGATGGTGTGTTAGTACCTACGTTGATGTATAGCAGTGAGTGTTGGGTATGGCAGAAGAAGCATGAAAGTAGAATAAATGCAGTCAAAATGCGTTCATTAAGAAGCATTAGTGGAGTAAGATTGATAGATAGAGTGAAAAATAGTGTGATCCGAGAGCGTTGCGGCTTGAAAGATGATATATATAGTGACTAGAATTGAAAGAGGAATGCTCAGGTGGTTTGGTCACATTGAGCGGATGAATGAAAGTCGTCTAACGAGACAAATATACAAGGGTGTTGTGAATGGGCGAGTCGGTAGAGGACGACCTAGGCGTACCTACATCGACCAGATCGGCGATGTGTTGAAGAAAAGCCAGATAAAGAGTACCCGAAACCGACGAGCATGCATGAGTCGTTTGATGGATGTGGAGGAAGCGCGTGAGATCTGCCAGGTTCGTAACAAGTGTCGGTCTGTTGTCTCTGCCTACCCCAATGGGAAATAGGCGTGAGATTATGTATGTATGTATGTATATTTTTCACTTCAAATTTATCTTCGAAATGTTCTTTAAAACTTAGATTTTGTTCATTAACACTTGCTTTAACTCTTTTGTAATTTTTCATTTTAAATTGCAGGGGGTAATATATTTTTTTTATTTTGTAGTCTGCTACTGGCAATCTGTTCTTGAGCAACAATAGTCCAATAAGCATTTTCGTACAAATTTATACAATTATAATATATATTTAATACCTATATATATATATAGCGTGTGTGGAGTGACGGAGGCCTTGAATGCTTGGAGGGATTTCTGTCGTGCAGATTTACCTTTGCGCCCCAGCATACAGAAAATGTGGGACACTCCTATTTGTAAGAAAATTCAATTCAGTCTCCTTTCAAACTGTGATAACTCAGTGGATCGCGCAAGACTACTCGCTGTTGCTGAAAAGGAGTCAGGGTATTGGTTACAGGCATACCCCTCTTCCAATTTGGGAAATTTGATGGACAATTGCTCTTTTTCCTTAGCAGTAGGTTTACGTCTTGGTCTGAAAACAGTCGAGCCTCACCGATGCATTTGTGGTGGTCAGGTGAACGATTTGGGGCATCACGGTCTCTCCTGCCAGAGAAGCGCGGGTCGCTTTTCGCGTCATGCATCTATCAATGACATCATCCGTCGGGCTTTAGTTACAGCGAATATACCAGCCATTCGCGAACCACATGGAGTATTTCGTTCAGATGGGAAGAGGCCCGACGGATTGTGTTTGACTCCGTGGAAATTCGGTAGGTGCTTGGTGTTGGACGCGACTTGTGTGGACATCTTGGCTCCTTCTCATCTCGACGGAACCTCTGCACGTTCTGGTGCTGCTGCTTTAGCGTAGGGTTGATGAGGATTCCTCTTCCGCTTCCTCATGTTGCGGAAGTTCCGCAATTTTTTAAGTTCCGCTACCGCTACCGCATCCTCATATTTAAAATTGGAAAATTCCTCATCCGCTTCCGCTTCCTCATAAATTAAGAGGAGTTATGAGGATTTCTAGTGTCACTTAGGTTTAGAGTCGAGACGAGAATAGCCAATCACAGCAAGCGCCGCCTCCCACCACCCGCTCCTTATACTATCCTTTTTGTTATCCTGGACAGTCGAAAGTCAAGTTTTGTTTACGCGCGCCTGCCACGCATCGCATTTTTATCACAGTTTTATATAAAGTATACTAATTGGCTACTAGATAAGAGTTTTTAATTTGCATAAGAAATATACAAAATGCGACCGAAATGTAGTGCTATATGGACGTATTTCAATGAAGTAGACAATGAAACTGTTCGTTGTAAGGTGTGCTACAAAACTTACTCAAGGAATGGGCTTGGAACTTCAGGGTTACGAAGCCATCTCCAGTAGGTAGTGTCATGAAACGGAATATGCGGGGTATCAAAAATGTGATGCACTTTTGAAAGCTGAAGTGGAATAAAAACAAAAGAACTCAAAAGCTCCGCTTCCTCTTCCGCTTCCGCTTCCGCTTCCTCTTTCTCATAGCTACTTCCTCTTTCGCTTCCGCATCCTCAAATCTCATACTTGACAATTCCTCATCCGCATCCTCTTCCTCATAGCCAGTTCCTCATCAACCCTATTTAGCAGCTGAAACACTCAAAGAAAGGAAATATCTGGACTTGGTTCAAACTTATAATTTCGTCCCATTTGCCATAGAGACGTTGGGTCCGTGTGGCCCAGAAACAAAACTTTTTTGCAAATGAGCTCTTAAAGCGTCTCAATCGAGGCAACACAAGATCCAAGAGCTGGCAGCTACTTTTTTCAAAGAGTCTGCATAGCTATCCAAAGGGGCAATGCTGCCAGTTGTATGGGTACCTTGCCTCGATGTGATGCTTTGGAAGAGGTTTTTAATTTATAGTTTAAAATGTGATACTGTGAATCCAATTGTAATTATATTTTAATGAAATACCTATATTTCATATATATATTTTATTTTACTATTAGTAGCCATTAGATTTTCAAAATAATGGCACCGCATTTAGCATTTGGCCAATGTCAATTAATATAGTTTTCAGGTCTTTAGTTTACAAAATAGCAGTGATAGCCTTACGGTTAAAGAGCCGGCCGAAAATCAGTGAGGCTCGGGTTCGAATCCTGGCATGTACCAATGAGTTTTTCAAAAACTTACGTACATATTTATCACTAGCTCGACGGTGAAGGAAAACATCTTGAGGAAACCCGCAGGTCTCAGAATTAATTCTGAGACATATGTAAATAGACCCGGTCCGGCGATATGCTCACCACCACAGACCATTGAGCACATAATGGTCTGTGCTCACCACCTATCACATTTAGGGGTCCAATATATCTCGTGAAATGTGGGTATATCTGGTAATGGAATACCTCTGCCTACCCCAACGGGGATAAAAGACGTGAAATTATTTATTTTATTTTTATATTTTATTTATATCTGTTTAACAAGTCAACTATCAGCTACATCAAGCGATGTTGCAAAAATGTAGGTAGGTCCATACTATGCGAATGACCGGTAGGTGAGATGTAAAGTATGATTTATAATAAGATCATACCCCTGGGCTTTCTTACCTTTGACATTTGTAATGGCAGTCATACTGCACAGCACCTTTTGTTATCTTTGAACATCTTTGGCCACGTTATGATTGACACGGGGTAAAAAGAGCACATCCGACATCTTCATTGTGTTGTGATCAAGAGGTCCATCATAAGAATGTGGTGTGAACACCTCAGCCAAGTGCTTTGCAAATGCCTTCGCGGCGTCGTTTCTGCCCCAGACACTATAACTTTTTTGCAATGGGAAAGATGGCGCTACAGGTTTTTCAAATAGTTTGTGGCTGATAATATATAAAATTTAAAAATAATTAGGTACTAGGTTAATATAAAAATGTCTGATGATGTCTGTTGCCATAATAAATAAAGTCAAAATTATAATAATTATTGTAATAAATAATAGAGTTAATACTTCGACTTAGGTACAACTTAATACTCAATAGATACTCAATCTATTGCATCCTATAAGTTTAAAAAGGTTGTCTTTACTAAGTGAGATTCATTTATGAAGGGCACAGAAATAGTAAAAGAGAAGAGGATGTTAAAAATGTGGCAATGTGGTATAAAGAGTTTTTTTTTATATTTGTACCTAATACCTAATAGCTTTTGTTTACTACTACTTACTTGCTTTCATCTTTTGTGATTTGTTTCATTTTAAATTGCAGCAGGTATGTAATAAAATCAAATACTTACATATTTTTATCAACATTTTGACTGCAGGAGTGTATTTAGTTTGTAATCCCGCATTATTAGTCTTAATTTTATTTCTGAGGGATTAATTTATATTTTGTTGGGATATTATTATAATTTTGGTTAAAAGTAAGATAGTTTCGTACAAACTTCCAATTTTCAAATATTTACATTTTTATATGTTACGGCTAGAGTCCGAAGTATGGCCGTACCCGGTTAGAACCAAGTGTAGCCACTTGCTCTTATAGAAATTTAATATTAGACAATTATTTTCGGGTAAAACTAGGTCTAGCCGATATCGCCTCGCTAACATTGAAAATATGTCTCGAAGTCATAATATCGAACTACAAAACGTGCCAGAGAAAAAATCGGAAAATGTTTTACAAATATTCAAACAACTATGCACTGTCATTGGATTGCGAATCGAGGATTCACATATAGTGGCCTGCCGTAGAGTTGCCAAAATGGACGCAAAATCGCCTAGACCTCGCAATATTTTAATTACTCTGTCTTCACCGAGACTTCGTGTCGTGACACTGCCCTGTCATTATCACGTCGATTCAATAAGTCAAAATCTACAGATCCCAATGAGATGCTAAATGCTGTACACTTGGGACTATCCTCCGAGAAACACACTCCACATCTCCCCGGAAAACAAGTATATCTATGCCGAAACAAGAATAATGGCCAGTGAAAAACAATAAAAATATGTATGGGTAAAATATGGCCGTGTTTATGTTCGCAAAGATGATGAATCAAATGCAATCAATATTAAAAATCTTGATCAACTAAAAAAGATGTAATTAGTGTGTTTATGTACCTATAAGTAATTTTAATCAGATATTTGGATTTCAAACCTGTTCCGACTATGTTTATTTATTATCAGAACGTTAATAGAATTAAAAGTAAGTTAACTGATGTATTCCTAAATATCCTCAATTGCAACTATGATTTAATTTGCATAACCGAGACTAATCTTAATGACAGCGTTTTTGATGCAGAGCTCTCAGACTCAAGATACATAGTATACCGTAGGGAACGCTGCTCTACAAGCATAGGAAAGAGTGACGGAGGAGGAGTTGCAATAATTATTAACAAAAAAAATGTCTGTCCATCGCTTAACGACATGGGAAAGTGAAGTTGAGGATATTTGGCTAGAAATTGAAGTTTTTCCTAATGAGATTATAATCCTTTGTCTTTGTTATCTACCTACCCATTTTGAATAAGGAAATGGTTGAATTGTTTTACTTAAACTGTCAAAGAAGAATGTTAGACTCAAAAAATAACAAATTTGTAATTATTGATTTTAATACACCCCATACACATTGGACTAAATCCCTGGACTCTCCTTTTATGATTCCCCATCACAAGATTTTAAGTCGGAAATTCTACTTGAAACTATTTCTATAAGTAATCTAACGCAATTTAATAATATTCCCAACATAAATAACCGAATTTTAGACCTTGTCCTGTCAACCTTGTCCTCGAAAACGGTTTACGGTACTACTGCTCTCAGTCGGATGGATCAACATCACCCTCCTTTACTAATACAACTGGAATTACCTATCTCTCCTAGCGGCTACATACCCGGTAAACACCTGAGTCGGCCAGATTTTACTAAATGCAATTCAGATACTATCAAAAGTCAATTACAGAATACAGATTGGGAACAACTACTTAGCAATACTGACATTAACATTTGTTTACAATTATTTTATGACCATCTTAATGAAATTATAAACAATAATACTCCCTTGAAACGCCTTAAACCTAGTAAATATCCCTTTTGGTACAGTCCTGCGCTTATAAATACGCACCTTAGAAGAAAAGTCCAAAATTCATAAACGTTATAAGATGTTTAAGAACCCACTTGATTATGACACATTTGACTTTCTTTGAATCAGATGTAAAAAATTAATTGATAAATTTTATACTACCTAAATGGAGTCCGTTCAAACTAGCATTAAAAGAAATGTTAAAAATTTCTAGCGATATGTCAACAGCAAAAAAGGGTTGAGTTCCATCCCTTTAACTATGAAATATGACAGTCAGGTCTCATCTAATGTTAACAAAATTTGTGAAATGCTATCAACATACTTTGGTTCAGTTTTTGATGCCGAAGTAAATGCTGACGTGTGTTCTCATGACTTACCTAATCATAGTCATAGTATTTGTAATATTTATATTGAAATCAATTCCATTAAAAGTAAGATAAAAACACTTTAACGTGATAAAGGAGCTGGCCCAGATGGAATTCCCCCCTCATTCATAAAAGATTGCTGTGACAAACTCAGTCTCCCTCTGAATATCCTGTTTAACAAATCAATTAATACAGGGTCTTTTCCCAGTACTTGAAAAGTTGCATATATTATCCCAATACATAAATCAAGAGAAAAGGAGCAGTGCAGAAATTACAGACCCATCAGCATTTTATCATCATTCGGTAAGCTATTTGAATCAGTAATATTTGACTCCCTGTACTGTCATTTTGAGATTTTTTGTCACCCTACCAACATGGATTCGTTTCTAAGAGGTCAACCGTGACTAACTTATTAACGTTAAAAAAATACTTATGTAATGCTTTTGCGAAGAGATCTCAAGTAGACGTAATATATACCGACTTTGCTAAAGCGTTTGACAAGGTTAATCACCGGATCTTATTGGGTAAACTAGAATATTACGGTATCCATGGTAACTTCTTGCGATGGATTAGGTCATATTTAGATTGAAGAAGTAAACTTGTGAGCATCAGTGGTCTGTGTCAGTTACCATAAGTTCCGGGGTGCCGCAAGGATCCCTTCTAGGACCCTTGCTGTTTTTGATATTTATTAATGACTTGGCTCAGCGTCTTTTATGTGAATGTCTATTGTATGCTGACGACTTAAAAATATATATTACCGTCAACAACATAAACGACTGCATATCTTTGCAGCGTAACCTATCCTGTGTAGCCAAGTGGTGCGCTCTAAATAGAATGAACCTAAACATTGATGTGTTTTATTGTTTCTTTCTCCTCGTTAAAACAAAATTCAATCTTTGACTACTCCCTGGAAGGTACTGTACTTCAACGCAAATCTATAGTCAGGGACCTGGGGGTTTATTTTGATGAGAAACTAACGTTTCACTCTCATTATGACCATATTATCTCCAAAAGCACCCAACTTCTAGGCTTCATTTCCAGATCTACAAAAACCTTCAAAAATCATACTGCACTGTTTCACCTGTACTACGCACTCTTATAAAGCATCTTGGAATATGCGTCAGTTGTTTGCTCACCTTTTTATGAAGTTCACAGTACGAGGATTGAGCGAGTTAAAAAAAGATTTCTGGGCATCATTTGCTATAGGTTACAGCTTGGCCGTGTGTATAAATCATATAGCAGTAGATTAAACAAATTTAAACTGCCTTCGCTTGCATCACGTCGCGAATACAACGAATTAATTTACTTATTTAAAATTATCCATTCAGAGGTTGACTGTCCCGACCTTCTCTCCCTATTGAATTTCAACATCCTTTTCCGATCCCGTAAACCATCAACCAAAATATTCACTTTACAGATTTATAAAAACAACACTTCATATTATAATCCTGTTGTCCGTATGTGTAGGCGTTACAACGACATAATGAGTGAGAATTCTTCTATTGACATATTTAACCATAAATCACATAAACCACATAAATTTATAAATGATATCCGCAACTTGTTTCTTAATAATTTTAATAATAATTCTGAGGCTTCCTATTACATACCAACTAACTGCACATTTATTACTAACATATTACTAACAGCTAGTTACGTAAGTTACTTTTAATTCATTTATTTACAAAGAAAATATACATTGATTTACAATAATTACAGTTATAAAATGTCCTCCAAAGAGGAACCATGTGGGACAGTGCCCAGAAGACTGGCAGCATTCCCTCTCTGGATAGCTAGGCTGACCCTTTGACAGAGATAGCTGCCAGCCCTCTGGTCACCTGAAGCCTCGACCAAACGCACTGACAGCTCTTTGAGGAGCTGCCGCGCCCCCGGACCCCACGGTCCCATGGTCTCCACCCCAAACGGCACAAATATGTAGCCCTCATTGAGGTCGGCATATTTGCGCCGCTTCAGGCGTTCAGCGGCCGCAGCCGTTGCGCCAGCGCCCACAGAGGTGGCATCGATGTGGGATGGGGCCAATGTGTCGGCACATGTGGCATCCCACACCAGCGACCTGCCATGTCTCCATGGCCCGACAGTCATACCATCAGGCCTCCCGCCACCTATTCGTGTGATGCCGTTAGGCTCAAGAATAGCTGGGATACCAGCAGTGGTGAGAGCCCTGCGGATGATGTCGTTGAGGCATGCATGGCGCGACAGGCGGCCGGCGCTACGTGCGCAAGAGAGGCCGTGGTGTCCGAGTCGATCGACAGGCTCCCCACACTGGCATCTATGGGGGTGGTTTGCCCTGACGCCCAATCGAAGACAGACAGCGAGGGAAAGTGTCTGTCTATCCAATAGAGTACCAACGGTAGCAGAAGGCAATGCCCGCAGCCAAAATACTTTTAATTATATTTTAACACAACTAACCCCCTCACCTTTCTTAAATGAGTTACAATTTGTTCATTCTGTGCACACATCTTGTGAGTTGCAATCTAGTTTTAAATTTTACTATATAATTTGTAAAACTCTGTATTTGATTGTAACTTGTTTTGTGAGCCATAAATAAATAAATAAAATTAATAAGAAATAAACATCATTTTTATTATAACGGATATTTGAAATGTTTGAAATGAAACGACGTATTTCTGTGAAGAAAGCCAATGACAGACTAACTTTTTAATTTATTTGGTGTTGTCAACATAAAAAACAACTAACTAACACCCCAACTACAGCAAATAAACAAATATTCCAAAAAATATTATTTTTTTTAATTTTATTTAACTGTATATTTGACTAATTCCCAAACCTTCAATACACTTATAATGTTTAAAGGGACTTAAAGCTTTAGTCAAAACATCAGCTGGCGTAGCAGTTGTTGGCAAATATTTCAAATCAGTAATTTTATTATTAATTACATCTTTTACAAAATGATATCTAATATCAATATGTTTGCTCTTTCTTTGACAAACATAATTTGCCACTAACTTCTGTGCACTTTGACTATCATTATACATTAGAACAGTACTTAAACTTCCAGTCAGTTCACCTAGCAAATTTCTTAAATACATAGCCTCTTTACTAGCTTCTGCGATAGACATATATTCTGCTTCCATGCTAGACAAAGCCACTGTTGCCACTGCCTCTGTTTTTTACTCTCCCAAGAAACAGCTGACCCTGACATAGTAAAACAATAACCAGTATATGACCTGCAGTCTACAGTATTACTAGCCCAGTCGGCATCAACAAATCCAACAAGCTCAGTTTTTTCTTTTACATATTTTAAACAATAATTCTTTGTTTTCTTTAAATATCTGAGTATTCTTTTTGCATAATTCCAATGTACACTTGTATGACATTTATTAAACTGACTAAGAAAACTGACACAAAAAGAAATATCAGGCCTAGTAAGAACGGATAGATACATTAGACTACCTATCAGTTGTTGATAAGGAATCTCACGATCACATGTTTCTGACTTATCAATATCTAATTTACTTTCCATTGGAGTACTAGCAATCTTGCAATTTAACATTTTAAATTTATCTAGCAACTGCTCTACATATTGTTCTTGATCCAGAGTAATGACATTAAATTTTTTATCAATATTAACTCTTACACCTAAACATTGTTGAACCTGTCCTAAATTTTTAATCTTAAATTTAGAACTCAACACAGATATAAATTTTTCAGTTTCTTCCTTGCAATTAGAATAAATAAAAAAAACATCAACATACAAGGCAATAATTATTTTTACATCATTATACATTTTTGTAAAAACACATGGCTCTAATTTACTTTTATTGAAATCTAATTTACAAAGACACTGCTCTACCCTCTCATACCATGAGCGAGAAGATTGCTTCAAATCATAAATTGCTCTATTCAATTTTACAATAACCTTTTTCTTATTATCACCATTAATATCAGGCTGAACCATATAAATGTCTTCTTTGAGGTAACCATTCAAAAAAGCTGTCTTTACATCTAAATGAGTTATATCAAAATTTAATTGTACAGACAATGCAAATAACAATTTAATTGTAGAATGCCTCACAACAGGTGAAAATGTCTCATCATAGTCAATTCCTGGCCTCTGCGTAAAGCCTTTTGCCACTAAACGTGCTCTGTATCGCACACTGTTGTCAACATTCACTTTCTTTTTGAAAATCCACTTACACTGCACTAAAGTCTTGTTAGAAGGCAACTCTTCAACCGGAACCCACGCATCATTTTCTTCAAATGCCTGTAGCTCGTCCTTCATCGCCTCAATCCATTTGTCTCGATCTGGACTCTCCAGAGCCTCTCGGACAGTAACAGGATCACTCGATAGCTCCGAATTAGGTGTTAAACATAGGTTGGTAAACCCATAACGCTCCGGATGCCTCCTCACTCTCTTGTGAATTACTGGAATTGCCGGTTCTGTTTCCTCCTCTTCGTCAAATTCTTGAGATTGCTGCAAGGTTGAATCCAAATCAGTCAAAGCGTTAGCATACTCTGATTCTGAAGAAGTATTAAGGTCTACTATAGACTCATCATGAGACTCACTCGCAGTGAAATCATCAGGACTCGTGTCTTTCAACTTTTCATCATCTTTACTAATACAACTGCTTGAAATCTCTGATTGGACAATATCCCCAACTGAAACTGGTACGTTTGAATTTGATGTACAGTTTCCTTTTGCATTCTCATGGATAATAACATCTCTACTAGTTGTGATACATCTTTTAATCGGGTCATAAACTCTATATCCCTTCACATTCTCAGAAAAACCAACTAGTATATGCTTTTTCGATTTACTATCCCACTTTAGTCTTTTTTCTTTAGGTATATGAACCATCACGGGGCTGCCCAATATTCGAACATGACTTAAATCTGGTTTCTTAGTTGTCCAGAGCTCATAGGGAGTTTTATTATTTAATCCAGATGCTACGGATCTATTCTTAAGATAGACAGCGGTGTTTGTGGCCTCTGCCCAAAACTTCTTATCTAAACCCGCATCAAATAATAAGCATCGAGCTCTCTCAACAATGGTTCGATTAACTCGTTCACTCAAACCATTTTGCTCAGGAGTATAGGCATTAGTCTTTTGATGTATGATGCCACTCTCCTTCAGGTAATTCTCAAATACATTGCTACAAAACTCTAAACTATTATCAGTTCTGAATATTTAAATTTTTCTATGTTGTTGATTCTCCACCAGTATCTTAAATTCTTTGAAGTATTTAAAAACTTCACTTTTCTCTTTGAGAAAATAAACAAACACCATACGAGTAAAGTCGTCAACAAATATAAGGAAATACCTTGCTCCGCCAATTGAGTTAACCTCCATAGGGCCGCAGACATCAGCGTGGACTACATCCAGTGTCTCGCTGCTTCGTGTTCCTGCATGACCAAATGGTAAGCGTGACTGCTTTCCTTCGCAACACACGGTACATTTATTCTTGTTGATCACTGACTTATCATTGTATGATATTCCGGTGACTGCTCCATTTTTCATCTTGCTCTGGTCACTGATATTGAGATGTCCCAGTCTCCTGTGCCAAACTTCACTGCTTGCTGCTTAAGAAGTTGATGTAAACAAACATTGTTTATGTTCTAGGACCATCTTGTAAACACCGTCAGTCTGATTAGCTACAGCCACTAAACTGTTTTCTCTGTTGTAAATGTAGCAACAATTCTCCTTAAACTCCACTTTATTACCATTCCTGATGAACTGACTGATTGAAATCAATTTTTTTTTCCTTCCTCGAACTTTTCAAAGAAACAAGAAATGTTCTTGTAGTTAGGAGTTCTATATATACAAACAATAAAAATATTATATGGAATAATTTCAACGGAACAACATTCAAATACACTCTTAATTGACATATTCTTAAATTTTGTTAATTCTTTAAATGTATGTCCCTTACGAACTAAAATACAACTTCCGCCCCTTCTTTCACTTCTGCAGTAAGAAGTAGCTAAATTATAATTACCGCATTTGAGATTTGCTTCATGTCCGCTTTTCATGAAATGCTCTGTAACACAGATAACATCGATGCACACTCCCCTTTCCAATAAGCCATCCAATACGATCTCTAAATTTTCGGTTTTGTTCAGTATACTGTGTATATTTTGGTGCATTATATTCAGAAATTTGTCTTGATTAGTTTCGAAAAAAGTGATTTCCAGATGTATCTTTTCATCATTATCTGGTGAAAGCAAAGTTTGGTGTTTCACAGTTTTTTCCAACAGATTTTTTGTTTTAGCTATTTCTACTGATATTTCTAAAAGATAATCATTTCGTCTTTGTTCAGTATCATTTATGACTTTATATATATCATTAAAAATAACTTTCATGCCATGGTTGTTTACTACATCAGTGCGATTATGGAACATGGTATTGTTGTTTTCAAGATTCAGATTTGAATCGACCAGATATGCATATTCATGTAAAGTCACATCCAAATACAAGAGATTATTGAAGTTTTCTACTCTTGAGTTATACATATTAACACATTTTGAACACTTGTATGTTGGAGCACATAGTATGATATTTGTATGTTCGATTTTCTTAAGCTTGTCTCTTAGATTGATAATAGTCTCGAAATAATTGCTTGTTGTATAGAAATCTTCGTGACCTATCAGTAAAATGCAGTAATCATTAATTGTGTAGTTCATGACTTTAGATTCTATATCTTTTATGAGCTGATGAAGTTTTCTGTTAGGCATTAGGTAGTGAGTGACATAGCTCATATTTGTGGCTGAATGTATCTTCTGCAATCGAGAGTATATTGTTGCGCTAATGATGCATATTTTATTCTTATTAAGATTTTCAGGTATTTTTGTATCACTATTTACTTTACCCATTTTAGCTGTTGATGAGTTAGATGAATTTGTTGTTGGTCTATGGGAAGTAGTTAGGTCTGCAAAACTTTTTTCATTTAAATTACATTTAATTTTATCTAAGGTTTTTCTTCTGCTAGAATTAATCTTGCCTTTTTTTTTCCTTAATTTGTTTCGAAGATTCACGCTTAGAGGTTGATCCGCAAATCTGAGTTAGTTGTTTTATTTTCAATTCATATTTTGATATTTGCTTCCTGAGGTTAAAATTCTCTGCTAACTGGTTTTCTATCTCATTTTCAGCTATATCTAGTTTTTCTTGCGTTTTCAATAATTTTTCCCTCATCTCATTGAGTTCAATTTCAATTTCAATATATAATATTTATGCTCATACCGGGGCAACTACTGTTGTGTTTCACAGTGGAGGAAGAGATAGAGCCATAATAATAATAATAATAATAATAATAATATATTTATTTCATAAGTTTCTACAATAATAATAAATAATGCTACTTAAGTATAGATTCTACATGGCTGTACATTGCAGAGCTTAACAATAATAATCCCCTGAACCCCAAACTAGGTAATACCTGTGTCATAAGTTTGTGAGTCCTCATCATCGGTGCTTAATGAGTCGAATGAATTAAAAACGGATACATTTATACGTTCTTTGTTTCTAATTGTAATTTGCGGTGTGTGTAGGCTTGTATCTTCGTCATCATCATGGATTGGTAATTGTACTGGCGAATCAAGTTTATGGCATTTGTTACAAATCCATTTTTCTTTACGTGACGGGGACATTAAGTAAAATCTTTTTTCTGATACCTTTGAGCAAATCAGATCATATTTATTTTTACAAACTGAGCACATAAGATATTGTTTAGTTGCTATAAATTTATCACAATTTTTATAGTTGGTTGCCATTGGTTTTGTTATGTCCGTTGCTCGTGTGTCAAATGTCCGATTCATTCCTAAGTTAATGTCCGCGGTCGCTCTTGAGTATATAGTGACGGGTTGCGAGTGACTCACCGTCAGCGAGCGGCGTGCGGGTTGTCGTAGGTCAAGAATAGAAGCGTTAGCTTATAAAATTTAAATTGTTTTTGTTCATATCTCTAAAACCAACACGCACTTTTCAAAACTGTTTTTACCACTGTATGTATCGAATATCTACGTAACGATATAAAATTTAACTTTCTATATAAACTTTTTGCACAAATTAGCATTTAAAATCACTGAGTGATCCAGTAACGTGTCTACCCGTCGTCGTTCGTCATAGGTCATTCGTTATAGGTAGTTATTAGTTAAAAATTTATAAAGAAATAATAAGTGTAATTTGTTTTTAAGTTAAAGCCTTCTTGTTAAAATGTCGGATAAAGAAACCCTTGACTAAATTGCTATCGCAATTTTTCAAGGCGTTACAATAGAATACCGTATAGTTTAAATGATCACAAGAACTACGCTATAATATGTCAGAAACACAAACTACTGTATTTATCAACTCCCTAGAAACCACAAAATGAGTTATTAAAGTAGAGGTAAAGAATACCAAAGAAAATACGTTATTTGATACAAAAAATATTTACATATATTGTTTCATTGACACAAATATCACGATCAAATAGGTATTAAAATTACAGTATTAACTCAGGGCGGATGAAATGGCGACTGAATGCCCCTCAAACTAAAGGGAAAAGTATGAAAGGTCATGATAAGATCTGTCGTCATGTATGGATCGGAATATTGGGCCCTTAACAAGGAGGATGAAAGGAGATTGCATGCAGCGGAGATCAGAATGTTGATTGGTTGGTTGTGGATTGACCAGAATGGATAAAATGCGGAATGAATACGTAAGAGGAAGTCTGAAAGTAGCACCCGTGATGGAGTAATTGAGAGGTAATCGGCTGTCTTGGTATGGACATATCGACGGTTAAAAGGCTAATTGGTCTAAGCGACATTTTTTGCGATATTGAGTTATATACATATTCGGAATCAGCAAATTTTTCTCCGTCGTTTGAATCAGGTTTCAATTTTTTTTGACAACTTTTTTGGCGCTTAGCACCCACAGCAAAACAGGCCTCATTTCTAAGCTCATTGATCTATACGACACAAAATTATACAAATTTGAGGACTCGATGACTTAGGGCATTTGGCTTTTTCGCCATGATTATGGTTTCGTCGTTTGGTCTATTTTGCATTAAACCAAAAGAATAAGCTATGTCGTTTGGCCCATTTTGCATTCAACTACAATAAAAAAGTGTGTCGCTTGAACCATTTTGTATTAAGTTATATGAATTAACTAAGTCTTTGACCCATTTAACTTCTATTAAGGATAATGAGTAATGTCACTTCGGATTTTTTGACCTAAATATCTCATAAGTGTTATGGAATTTGAAACATTTTGATTCAATTCAGTAAGCGTAAAATTGGCATTTCACGCTTACTGAATTGAATGTAATTTTTAGAGCTAAAAACAAACATATCCCTCAATACATAATTGAGTACTAAGAGAACCGATCTCATTTGAGGTTCTTCTGCCTGCTGAGATACATCTGCGGATGCCGGACTCTGACTTCCCAAAGAAGTAGGAGGTGAGGCCGCCCGGTCGCATTGTTGCCAACAAGGATGACAGATCAAATCCGTAGACCGTAACTGCAACAAAAAGAAAGTCTTTTATTGTGTACTAGTTGTTGCATATAAGCAAATTGTGCAATAAATATATTGAGTTGAATTGAACAAGTAGTGTCGGATTAATTCAGCATGGGACCCATATCAAGCTCTATCAAGATTTAATCAAGGAATGTAGCATTTGCTACCCTTGCTATGTTTCTAATCTGGCACTGAGCACAAGACCTAAACTACTGAAACGTATAAAAAAATATATCCTACTCGTCGTGGTTGAATCCTGTGTGCTACAACGTTCATTATGTGCCTTTCACGATCAGTGTCAGTTCGTAGCCTGTGTGATCGTTGTCACAGAACAGACTGTCCACAGCAGACACATACATGGTGGTGACCTACATGTCTAGCTGGTTGACTGGTCCCTGGTGTCTCTACGACATTGTGGATGGCTGCCCTTAGACATGCATCACACACTACACTGTGTTGATCAACCTGAGGGAGATATCCAGGGATGATTAAATGATTTTTATTGTGAGCAGTGATAAGTGATAACCTAGTGGTTAAAGAGCCAGCTTCTCATTCGTGAGGCTCGGGTTCATGGGAATCCTGGCATGTACCAACCACTTTTTCAAAAAGCTTACTTACGTATTTATCACTGCTCGACGGTGAAGGCAAACATCGTGAAGAAACCCGCAGGTCCCAGAATTAATTCTGAGGCATGTGTAACAGCACCCCGGTGCATCGATGGGCTCACCACCTATCACGTTTAGGGGTTCAAAGAATATACTGGTTAAACGTGGGTATTTCCAGAATTAGAATGCCTCTGCCTACCCCCCGGGATAAAAAGCGTGAGATAATTTATTAAGTTATTGGTTTCTGTTTAATCCTACTTGTGAAATAATGTCAGTAGAAATATAAATAAGGCAAACTAGGGAATCTCAGTACTTACCGTATTTGTGGTAATATCCATTTTTGTATTACAGTACGCACTTCATTATTTTGCATTGACAAGGAGTTATGCCTCATTCGTCTAAGATCCAGATAGCAATTAGCACAATGCAGCGTCAAATCCATTTCTATTTTATGTACAAACCCAAATCAAAAGCAAAGTCGTCGTGTATATCCACCGTGTATATCAGTTGCAAATCCGTTGTAAAGAAAAAACAAAAAACAAAAGTAGGTGGGTTCAATCAAAGTCCGTGTTTGCAAATAGGTACGTAGCGTGTAAGAAGAAAACATCGAAATCCTAATAATAATAGCTAAAGTCGCAGAAAATAATAGATCGTAAAAAAATCCTTAAAAATACAAGACGAAAACAAACTGAGTCAACGAGTGAGCGACATTTCATGTTTTGATTTTTTCGTAAATGTCAGTTGTTTGTGATCATAAAGATATTAAAACTATTTTGTAGTTATTAAAATAATTAGATTTTATTCAATATTCCAATGCTACTTTTTATATAACCTTTTCCGCCCCCGAAAATAGTTATGTCGGGAACAGGAAATTAAACAACAATCGAAATAAGTAATAATATAAACGTTATATTTTCACCCTAGTTAAACATATTCAAAAATACTTTTATTACTCATATTTTATTATGAATGAATTTTAAGGCTAGTAATGTTTTCTGTTTATTCCAGGCATTTCATGGGCATTGGCCTTTGAAAATAGTTTTTTTAGAACATCTGTCGTTTTGATAGCTGTCTGTTGTAGTTTTTTGGTTTTTGGTTGACGTGATTGTAAAAGCATTAATTGCATTAAAGTGCCAATTTACATAATAAATAACGTGTTTCCATCATTTCCCACTTCATCGCATTATACAGTCCACACCGCTCACCAACATTTTTGGTCCATTCTCGCCGTAAGTAACTACCATTCCCTACTTCGATTCATTTAATTTTTTTCATTTCATTTTGGAAATATTATTCAGTAGTTTTATTTGTTCATTATGGTGGAAACGCGGAGTAAAATCAAAACCAACACTAACACTAAGGCTACGGAAGTCGAGCGGACGCAGCTTGAACGCCGCGAGCATTCGCAGGGCAGCGTCCGGCCGACTTCAGCCACGGCAACCCAGGAGGTTGCTTTGGCATTGCCAACCAGTTCGACCTCACAACCTTTGGGCACAATTCCTCGCGACGAGGTACAAACTGAACCCGTCGCTGGCCCGAGTGGTCGTTCCGGTAAAAATGACGAAGCAAACGAGAAGGCACCTCCTAAAAGCTTTACGAGTGTTCACAGCAATCAGTCACGCAGCGAACAAACACATTCTTCTCGTTCGTCGGCAACCGTTCGCGCTCAAAAACTGGCCATCGAAGCAGAGGTATTGCGACGCCGTACGGAGCGTGAACGTGAGCTAGTAAATCGACAGGCGGAGCGCGAACGCGAGTTGGCGCGCCTCGAAACTGAAGCGGAGCAGACGGAGCTACAAGCGAAACTCGCCGCATTGGAGGCTTCAGATAAGTCATCCAAGTCTATTCGTAGTTCACGTCTTTCGGACAACAGCACCGAGAAGCGAACCGCCACGTGGGTTTACGGTCAAAATGCAAACGCGACCGCAGCCGCTCACGCGGACATGCCTGGTAAGGTACCGGCTGTCACCTTAGGTAACCCCCAAGGACGTCACTTACAGCCGGCCGCCCCCACCTACACGGCACCGTCCCGCGCGCGGCCTACGTCAATCATGCGCCACAGACCACGCACACCGCTGGCTACAAAAACCCTACCACCGTAGCACGACAACAACGTACGGCAACTGAACTCGCTTCAAGTTCAGACCCTATTACAAAGCTGACACAGGCGATCACCGCTTTGTCCTACCGACCAAAAAAGCCTGAATTGTCAACCTTTTCAGGTGACGTCGGGAATTGGATGGCCTTTAAAACTAGCTACGAAAAAACTAAACACAATTTTAGTATCTCTGGTATCTCTGGGATTACGCGCCCAGAACCCCGACGTAATTAACTTTACGCGATACGGTCACCTGTCCGATTTATGCGATCAACTTTCGTACACTAACGTCGTTCCTACCGTTCTCATCGGCGCACCCGACTGGAACCTATCGTTGAGCCGCGAGGTGCGTTGCGGCAAGAAAAACGAACCTGTTGCCTCTAGAACGTCTTTAGGTTGGGTGCTTCATGGCGCACTTTTCATCTCGTCTAAGCCACTCGAATTCGTCAACCACGTTACAGACGATTTAGATGACTTTATAAAACGTCAATATGACATTGATGCTCTAGGCATAACGAAAAGTGCCCCGTTCCCAAACGACGAAGACAAACGAGCTGTAGATATTGTGGAATCATCGGCTCTCCAACTCAAGGACGGCCATTTTGAGGTCGGCCTACCTTGGAAAAAAGATTTACCTAAAATTATACCCGATAGTTACCCACAGGCATTATCTCGTCTAAACGCACTCGAACGTCAAATGGCCAGGGACGCATCGTTTGCTACGGCCTTTCATGAATTTATTAACGGTGTTATTAATAAAGGCTACGCCGAAGAGTGCGATCAACGGACATACTATGAACGATGCTCTTCCAACACGTCTTGTGTCAACGAAAATGGTTCAATACGTTGGTACCTGCCTGTTTTCGGCGTTTTTCACCCGCAAAAAAGGAAGCTCAGAGCGGTCCATGATGCGGCAGCAGCCACAAAGGGTATAAGCCTTAACAGCATGCTTTTACAAGGCCCGGACCTATTGTGCTCTCTGCTGGACATCCTCTTCCGGTTCAGAGAGGGCGCCGTGGCCCTAAACGGTGACATAAAAGAAATGTTTCCCCAGATTAAAATCGCGCCGAAGGACAGGGACGCCCAACGGTTTCTGTGGCGCAACAAAGACGGCGACCTCAAAGAATACCGTATGTCGTCCATGATCTTCGGTGCGGTGTCCAGTCCGTTTATCGCACTCTACATAAAAAATAAAAACGCGAAAATGTTAGAGCAAAAGTACCTAGCCGCGTATAAAGCAATAGTCGAGGACCATTATATGGATGACTTCCTCGGTAGCTATCCCAGCGCCACTGAAGCCGCGCAGCTAGCTGCCGAAGTAGCCACGTTTCATAATGCTTGCGGTTTTGAAATGCGTGCGTGGACATCAAACCAATCTAAAGCACTTTCACTCATTCCAAAAGAACTTCGAAGCGATGCGTCCTCCGACGTTTATCTGCCACCTAGTAAAGACGTCGGCGTCTTAGGGATTAAATGGAACCCACGTCAAGATTCATTAGGCTTTCGCACCGTACCTTTAGTATCGAACGGCGCCTTGACCAAACGTAGCCTATTGTCGAGCGTTATGAAAGTTTACGATCCTCTTGGCTTACTAATGCCAGTCATTATTTGGGGTCGCATAATAATACAAAAACTGTGGCGGGCAGGCGTTGGTTGGGACACACCCTTGCCCGAAAGTTTCGTAAGTGAGTGCAAGGAATGGTTTGAGCAATTGCGAATCGCAACTGACATAAAAATCCCTCGCTGGTACATGTTTACAGCAAATGCGATGAACGTACAGCTACACGTGGTAGCAGACGGTGTTCTCCAGGACGCACGCTTGTTTTGTTTGAAACTGTCTCGGCCAATCGATGCAAATTCAAAATTATACATTGACAGTGCCGCATCCCCTCTTCATGTTCACGCGCCAGACATCACAGAAGCGGAGAAAATGATACTGAGAAAAGTTCAAACGGACAGCTTCCCTGAGGAATTAACAGCGTTACGATCAGCGCAGCCCGTGTCCAAGAATAGCCGATTGATAAAACTTGCGCCGACTCTCGACCACGAAGGCTTGCTACGACTGAATACCCGTATAAAATCCACCCCAGAAGTGAGCGAAGACACAAAAGCCCCGATTATTCTGGACGGCCGGCATCACGCTGTGCGACTCTTGATCCAGCACGAACACATAAAAGCTTCACACGCCTTCAACGAACTGGTGCTGAATGAACTAAGGCAAAGATTTTGGATCCTCAAAGCCAGGAATAATATTCGCTCAGTTGCAAATGCATGTTTACAATGTCGAAGGCAAAAAAGCTCACCTGTTTATCCTCCCACCGGCGACTTACCACTGCAAAGGCTTCAGCCTTCGCCATCAGGTGACCCGTCTGGTCGTTTGCCCCCTTCTCTTATAAAAAAAAAGGAGACGTTTCATGAATGTATGGAGACTAGGCCTGCACCATGTACACCAGTTTTTTAGATAAATATGAATAAAATAGCTATAGTTTTAACCATGATTTTGATCATATTATTTGTCTAGTTTCGTTGTACAATAAACTTTAATTTTCATTAAACTAGCATCGCGGCGACCGAAAAAAAAATTGCGACCTGACCGGTAAAATGACAATTGACATTATTTTGATGTTTGTCGGACTCATTCACAATAACATGGAAATTGGGCTTAAGAAGTTAGAAATAGTATTATTTCAATATGATTTCATGCGGATCCATTGAAGTTTAATTACTTTTGTGCAAGTTAAATAGATGGAAATGATTTTTTAAAATATTTTTCTGATAATAACTAGATTTTTCTCTATTTTTCACGCTGGTGTACAATGTGCAGGCCCAAATTGAAACGTCTCCTTTAATGGATTTCTGTTGAATTGAGGTCCAATTAGATGTAGAGTTCATCTTTGTCTATCTTAGGCATTATTTTGTAGGACCAATGGGCATTCCCCTTTAAAACGGCTAAAGTTTCCTTTCACTAGTTCTCGTCAGAATGATATCAGCTAGACCTAGTTTTAACCAAAAATAATCCCCCTGGTGTCAGTAGTACGCCATTGATGGTACTAGTGACACCGATTTATGTGTTACACTACTTAGTGTTACTAGTACCTAGTAATATCATATAGGATGTCTTGTGTACAAAAACTTTACAAACATATTTATTTTAGTTTTAATATGTATTCGTACTTACTGGCCACAAATAAAATTATCTCAAAAACGACGTCCTCACTCTAACTAATGACTATAGCCATCAACTTGCGATTCTGTCATTTATTTGATAAAAGAATCAAAAATGGGTGATCAACACGGAAATAAAAATTATGAAACGTGGACGAGGAAAAGTGTTATTACAAAATGGCCACCAATATTACATGCAGTGGTTTTGAGAAAAATGAGGGCTACATTCAGGCAAATGGTTATTTTCATCCAAAAGTATAGGCTGAGACTGTACTATGGTTACTAGACATGTCATCTGATTTAGTAAAGTAAAATGAAATGAAAATGTTTTTATTTCTGTAGGTAATTAAAATTACACTCAGAAATGTCAACAGCCTAACAACAAGGCATAATAAACTCGTCCATGAAGATTGAAACATTACGTACTAACGTCCTCACGAGTACTAAATGTTGGTGAAGTTATATACTATGAAAAAAAAAATGACCTTTATTTACGGATACAGGTTTTGGTGCTGCTGTAAAGACGTCATTTTGGCAAAACCACCAACCCCCCCCCCCCCCCATATCTGCTAAACGGCGAGGGTACGAAATTCAAGACTATTTCGTACCCAGAGTAGTGTGGCGCTGCTAGGATGATACATACATTATTCTTATGTCAATTTTGTCGTAAAATGTTTGTAAGAATGATTTTAATTTGTTTTCAGCTATGAATCTTGGGCCCAGTTTTTTTCCCGGATCTGGGGGCACGGTAGTGCCCCCGCCAAGTCGAGCAAAAAGCGGCACGGCCCTACCATCCTTTTCTCGAAGCAATTCAGGCACTTTTCGATCCCCTATAACTTCGTTGTGGATAAACCTAGAAGCCTGAATTTTCAGTAACCAAGCATGCATGCATTGTATAAACACAGTATATTTCAAAATTCATCCAATTTGAACCAGCAGTTTTAAAATTATAAATATTCAAAGTTTCCTAATTTTGTCACTCACTGACTGACTGACTGACTGACTGACTCACTGACCGATCATCAAAACTCTAAGGCACTTCTAGCAGTCGTAGAAGCTTCAAATTTAGAATACACTTAGGGTTTAGTGTATAAATCAAGGAAAAACTCAAATAATTTGCAATTTCGGTCTAGGTTTCTAGATACACTAACTACATAAATAACTTTGTAATCCCATAATAATTGTATAGGATTACAAAATTAGATGTTCAAGTGGAATCTTGCAACTCAATTTTGAAGCAGATATTTTCAACCGATTGAGCTGAAATTTGGTATACTTATGTAAGTTTGGTCACAATGCAATATTATGGTACCATCAAGCTGATCTGATGATGGTTTAAGGAGGTGGATATCGCAACTCCTCAATGACTACTCGTAAACCACTCCAGTTTGGGCTCGTATGCTTCGTCTTGACAAATACTTTGGTGCTAGATTGTAACCAGGGTCTGATGATGGAGCTGGAAAATGGCCATGAGAACTTGGTAATTAAATGACATAACCCCATGGGACCGTGGGGGCCTTCAGATGACTAGAGGGCTGGCAGCTATCTCTGTCAAAGGATCAACCTAGATATCCAGAGAGGGAATGCAGCCAGTCTTCTGGGCACTGTCCTACATGGTTCCTCTTTAGATTTCGATTATCTAAAGTTACCAAATCCTTGACCAACATGCATGGGATTAACCGACTCGACGCTATGTAAGGCTATTAATTATAATTATTATTGTAAACCATATTTATTAGTAAGACATGAGATTAAAAAGAGCTGCCCTTGAGTTGCTTGCTGGCTCTTCTCAGGGTAGTGTGCATTTGGAACCAGCAACTCGTCGGTGGAGATGAGCTGCTGTTTACATTTAGCCAGTCTTCATGGAAGAGTTTAGAGTGCCTTGTTATTATAAACTATTGTCTTTTCTAAGTGTAAATTCAATACCACCTACTGACAATAAACGCCTTTGACTTTAGAGGACATTTTTTTATCTGTAATTACTGTAATTGAATACGTATATTTTCTTTGTAAATGAATGTATATTTTTTTTGTAAATGAATGTATTTTTCTTTGTAAATAAATGTATATTTTCTTGGTAAATGAATGTATATTTTCTTTGTAAATGAATGTTTATTTTCTTGGTAAATAAATGTTATATTTTAGTAAAACAATACCTAAGAAAGTTTTTTTTTTAGCTAAATTAAGTTTTTTAATCTTGTGTTTAAATGTATATTCAGAGCCTGTCCATATACTTCTCCGGGGTATTATTCATATCATATTCTGAGAAGTTATTTAGTAAAACTTCAATAGAATATAATATGAATAGTACCCCGGGAGAAGTATATGAATAGGCTCTGAATATACATTTAAACATTCCACTATAAAATTCAAATATCCCGCCATACGGTGATACGTCAGTGGTTTTTAGGGTCATCACAGAGATTGCGCTGTAGGTCGAGTTTTGTCGCCATATTTTTGTATGAGGTTGGCATTCTTCTCCGCTAGGAGTAAAAGTGTTCTGTGACTGGAACAGTTACAGTTTTTTTAAGGTAATTTAGTTTCGTGTAGGTACCTATGTGTATCTTTACCAAAGAGATTAAAATAATCCTATTATATTTTAATCTCCTAGATATTTACAGATCAACATTATCTTCTACCTATGTACTTATTGCTGATTTTTTGTTTATTGTAGGATAATTCAACCGTGGTAAAATAAATGGACACGTAGATAATTGTTTACCAGACAAAAATTAAAATATCATGAGCATTAATTTAACTTCAAGTATAGAATACAGTAGCTTCGAATGTTGGAGAAACAGTTCCTGCGATATACAAAAATATGATAGCATCAATGAGAGACTCAGGAATTGCCCTTATAAAAAATACCTACATACAATAAGTACAAATGCATTGCATACCGAAGAAGAAGGAAAATGACAAAAGTTAAAAAGATGGCGTATAATGACATGAAAGAAGTAGAAGTGCCTCCAGAATACGACGATTTCGTTCTTGCTGACTACTATGATGGTAAGGACCGTATTATTGCTTTTGTCCTGGATGAAGTAAGGGAAAAAATGGAAACGGGAAAGGTGTTTTTATGAGATGGAACCTTTCAGAAATATCAGCTTTATATTATATTTTGTGATACAGGAAGCTCTGAGAAGAAAAATTACGTCATGCCGTTAATTTACGCACTTCTTCCCAATAAGACGCAGAAGACATATTTTATTGTGCTGGATCTAATCAAGTCTCAAATAATCTCAGAAATCCTACGAAATTCGTAACTAATTTTGAAATGGCGGCCATGAATGCTAAAGTAATGAATTCAGAGTGCCTTTCCTGAGGTATTAACCCATGGTTGTTACTTCCATTTCCAAGATACAAATTTAACTGGAAACCAACATTATTAATGTCTCCTTGTCTTAGAAAAAATACGTCGGTAAAATCTAAGTTGTTTTTCAACAACTTGTTAAGTGTGTTAAACTTTATTATTTTGAAATATTTTTTGAAGTAAACATTTGAGCCAAAATTAGTCTTTTTGGTTTTATTTTTCTGAGCAAGTGAGTTCAACGTTAATAATTAATTTTTTTTTTTAAGTAAACACATGAGTTAAACTAGTCTTGTTTTTAATGGTACAAGCGACATAAATCGGTGTCAATAGTACATTACTAGTATCATCAATGGTACAAATCGATGGTACTACTGATCCGGGGCAAAATAATCGGCTAATCCTAGATTTAACCAAGAGCAAGCGGCTACACCTATTTTTAACCGGCTAAAACTAGGTCCAGTCGCACTTTTAGCTCTAGCCGTAACGAATATATAGATATCCAACTGGCCACTTTGTTGATCCAACGTGTTGTATGAGGCGTATTTGGTTGATCCGTTTTCATTTGTTGATCTGGTCCGCTTTTCTTGATCCGTTGCGATTTAAGCTTACGTACGTGGATCCGTTTCAACCCTAGTAATCATAACAATTACGGTATTTTTATACAATTCCACCTTTTTTGCAATGGAGCACAATTTGCTCCGATTGAAATAAGTGCAAGATAAAATCTAAATTCTCTATCATTAGATGATTCGAAAATCTGGTTTAGTTTGCGAAGCCTCAATTAAAAAAAAAATCTGTTTAGCGAGAAGACTTGAAAAATATTTGAATTAATAAATATGTTGTGTGAACAGCAACCAAATATCTTATATTATATTTTATTTAAAGAATTACAAAAGAGCAGTGATAGCCTTACGGTTAAAGAGCCGGCTGAAAATCAGTGAGGCTCGGGTTCGAATCCTGCCATGTACCAATGAGTTTTTCAAAAACTTACGTACATATTTATCACTAGCTCGACGGTGAAGGAAAACATCGTGAGGAAACCCGCAGGTCTCAGAATTAATTCTGAGACATGTGTCAATAGACCCGGTCCGGCGATGAGCTCACCACCTATCACGTTTAGGGGTCCAATGTATCTCGTGAAATGTGGGTATATCCAGTAATGGAATACCTTTGCCTACCCCTTCGGGAATGAAAGGCGTGAGATTATATTATTATTATTATTACTATGTTATTTCTCTCTCGCATTGCCGATTTAACGCTAGTATATTAAATATACAGTGTGTAAAGAAAACCCTGTTGGCCCCTCAAGGGTTTTATATACCTATTTACTTAAAAACAAGCTAAACAAAATGTAATTAATAATGAATGACTAAAATCCCAATTTAATTAATCTTTTTTTATTTAAATAACTGCGACCCATTTTTAAAAATAATTGAAAATCCCTGAATTTGCGCTAAAAAGCTTTCTCTCGTCCCGTTTAAAAGAGATTTTACCTCCCACGTTTGCGATGAACTCTGGAGATGCAATAGCACTTAACTCCTTGGTGAGATGAGTTAATTGGTCTGCGACTCGTTGCTAAGCTACGGTTGTTGATTGGGCTTGTTGTCATCTCCGCGAATGACGAGTTTTTTTGATTCGTGATTCGTATTACGTATCGTATTGTGAAAACCTCGTGAAAATAGTGATCTCATACTCTAATGAAGAATATTTTAATATGCTCATGTGCCTCGGTAGGTGCGACTGCAATTATGCAGAGGCGCGTAGAGATTACCAGGCCCGCTTCGCCATACAGTGAAACATAACGTTGCCATCAGAGATGGCTTTTCAACGCCTACACATCCGGATGTACAATTCTGGTAGTGTACACGGCCGCGACCAGCACCGTGCTGATGCAGGAAGACTTCGCCAAATTGACGATATGGAAGAGCAAGTACTTGATTTGTTTTCTGTGGACCCTACTTGTAGCACACGTTCTGTGGGGCGCGAGCTCGGTGTAAATCACCTTTAGGGGTTTGACGTCTGGCTCCCACCACGTCTGTGTGTGGCGAGTGTTGAAAAAAGATGGCCAACACCCGTTCCACTACCGTGGCGTCCAGTCTCTTCTCTCTAACGACCGCGAGCCTAGGATTCAGTTCAGTAGATGGATTTTAGAAAAGTTAGAGGAAAACGGGGAATTTCTAAAGAATATTTTATTTTCTGACGAGTGTTCATTTGTAAGGTCCGGTGTTTTTAATTCACACAATGTACACGTTTGGTCTGTAACAAATCCTTTGCCAGTAAAACCAAGCCATTTTCAACATCGTTGGCGGATTAACGTCTGGGCGGCGATTTTTGGGAACCGCGTTATTGGGCCCTATTTTCTCAATAATTATCATGAATGGTACAAATTATCTTTCATTTTTGCGGGAAGAATTGACTGCGGAATTAGAAGAAATGAACTTAAATACGTTCGATGTGGTTCCAACACGACGGTGCGCTATCCCATTTCTCTCGTGCCGTGAGGGACTACCTAATAGACGCAGAATACGGCGAACAATGGATTGGTCGTGGAGGCCCCGTCAATTGGCCTGCTCGGTCGCCAGATTTAACACCCTTAGATTATTATCTTTGGGGACATGTTAAACAATCAGGTCACGTATTGTAGCAGCATTTGATCAAATAAAGTCAGACACGACAGTTTTACGACGTGTTCGCGATAATCTTATCAAACGCTATCAAAAATGCATTGAAGTCCAAGAAGGCCACATCGAGCAACAACTCAGTCGTCGTGGTCAGAATGTTGACGTAATAATAAACAACTAAGTAGGTACTGACAGAGTTGTTCAACTTAGTTATAATTTGGGACACGTAAGCGATAAATATTTTTTTAATTTTTAAGTTGTTTTCTTCAAGTTGTTAGTTACTTATTTATATTCGTATATCGATACAATAGCTACCCCTAACACCTCCAACAGGGTTTTCTTTACACACTGTATAGGGGAGACCGGGGCAAAACGGGATATCTAAGGAAAAAAAATCATATAAAGGAAATTGAACGATTTAATGAACTAACTTTTACGTAGATAGCAACATTTACTAATCAACTTTATATAATTAACTTGTTTTGCTCTCTAAGTCACATAGTTTTTGGTTAGTAAGAAAAACAATAAGAAAGTGAATTTTCCCATCTTGCCCCATAGCTCGGGGCATAATGGGAAATTGCACGGGGGAAAAAGAGTACATATCTTCCTTTGATATTTCTATGAGGTTTGCAGGAGAAACCATAAACGTGGCATTTGATATTTTTTCTCCGGAGTTTTTTCGGTCACAGGAACCTTGATCAAAGAGGTCTCCTCTAAAATAGTTGAAGTTTAGGGTTTAGACTGAGATGCCTATTCAGTGGATGCTGAATTTTATGTAAAGTAAAAAGTGGGTATATTCAGAAATTAAATACCTCTGTCTACCCCCTTGGGGATAAAAGGCGTGATATTATTCATTTATTTCTTTATTTAAAAAAAAAAATCTACACATTTCGCAAAGACGGGGCAAAACATGATATCCTGTTATGCCCCGACCATTTTGCCCCAACGAATATTTTTTGTAATTATACCAAGCATTCCTAACCTTAAGTTGTGTAGGTTATAAACAGCGCCTCATATAAACATTTGATCTTGCATTGCTCTGTTAAGTTTAAAAATGTTGTCAAAACATGCTTAATTACTTCTTATCACATTGATAATTGTCGTAAACTTTCGTAATATTATTCAGAATATTAAGTTTGTTCACGCAGAGCAGCCAAAACAAGCAGCAACACATTTGTTTCCACTGACCGACAAAGTGCGACTGAATTTCGTACTAATGGTGCTGCCGGAGCTCATATATCATGCATAGCTCACGCACACCAGCACATTTCCCGTCCTGCCCCTAACCTCATATTGCCCCGGTCTCCCCTAGCTGGTGAGCCCATCGTCGGACCAGCGGGCGTATTCACGGAGATTCGATTCTCGATATTCGACTCAGAATCGGAAAATCTGTCGAAAGGTTTCGAGATGGGCTATACACAGATGTCATATTTGACATAAGGATTCGACAGATTTTCCGATATCGAGTATCGAATCTCCGTGAATACGCCCGCGGGTCTGTTACACATGCCTCAGAATTAATTCTGGGACCTGCGGGTTTCTTCACGATGCAAATGTTTTCCTTTACAGTCGCTAGAACTAGTGATGAATATGTACGTAAGTTTTGAAAAATTCATTGGTACTTGCCAAGATTCGAACCCGAGCCTCACTGATTCGGCACTGAGCAGGCTCTTTAACCGTAAGCACTGCTCAGAAAAATACTTCGACTTATGACATAATACTCAATACTCAATTGATTGCATCCTATACCTATGTTAACTAAAGGTGGTCTTAACTGAGTTAGATCAATTTATGAACCCTGTACAAGACAGAGAAATAGCAGAAGAAAAGATTTCTTTTTAGTTTTACGACAAAGTTGTGGTATTTAAAATTAAGTAGGTAGGTATATATATAAAGTATTTACGTAAATATTTTTGACTTCAAATTTATCTTCAAAATATTATTTTACTAAGTGGGTAGCTTCTGTTTATTAATACTTGCTTTAACTCTTTTGTAATTTGTGTCATTTTTAATTGCAGAAGGTACTATATACAGAATTGAAATTGAAAATAAAATAACTATGTGAATTGTGTCCCACACTAGCAATCTTTAGAAAGATCGTTTCATAACAGGACGATGAATGAGAATTAAAAAAATATATTTTAAAAACATATATGACATTGTGTTCAGAATCACAATCATGACCACCTGTCTTCGTTTTTGGAAGCTTTAAGGTATTGCTCTCGGTTCTGAAAATATGGTTTAGTTTACCGAACGCTCATTCAATAACGGACTACGGATTGGATTGCCAAGCCAACAAACTTGACAAATATTTAAATTAATAAAATAATATTATGTGTGAATTGCAACCGAATATCATATTTATTTCTAATATTTTATTTAAAGAATTACACATTCATTTTTGAAGAAAAAAAAATTCCTTTACAACATCACTATCACTACATCACTACATAGTATCACTACTCTATCCCTATATCCTTATGTCCCTATGGTATGCTTAGATCTTCAAAACTACACAACGGATTTTGATTCGGTTTTTTTATAGATATAGTGATTCAAGAGGAAGGTTTTTATATATACCATATAAACCGAAGCGAAGCGAGGGCGGGTCGCTAGTATATAGATAAACATGTCCTCTAAAGAGAAATCATTTGAGAAAGTGCCCAAAAGCCAAGCCAGATTCCCTCTCTGGGTAGCTAGACTGATCCTCTGACAGAGATAGCTGCCAACCTCCCGGACCCCTGAAGCCTCGACTAAACGTACTTACAGCACCTCCAGACCTCACGTGGAAGTGGTGTCCGAGTCGTTTACCAGGCTCCCCACACTGCAATCGGGGGGTGGTTTGCCTTGACGCCCAAACCAAGACAGCAAGCGAAAGTATCTGTCTTGTTAATAAAAAGTCTACGGTGTCAGTGTCTTATAGTCTGCAAATCAAAATTTTGATGTGATCATTTTGTCTTGGGTACATTATAATAAGAAAATTTAATTGTAATATAATATTTTTAATTATAAATCGTTTTATAAGACCGTAAGTTTTATTAATTTACTGATTTATTTATAAGACATCCGACAGCTTAAATTATATATTGTATTTGTATAAGTATATCCGTTCTAAATTATATAAGCCAATAACAAGATGTCACATCATGAGTACAAGATGAGTCGAGACGAATAAAGTATTGTTATAGTTGCGTTGAGGAGTACTGAATGATTGAGGATTAAAAGTGTGAGTAACTTTTGAGTTCGTCTATGTATTGTAGGAATCAGTAACAGACACATGAACAGATTTTGTATTATTGGCCTATATGCGCCATTTTTTAACTATATCGATATTTCATTCGGGTCGTCTTGCAGAATTTGTGACGCAATTCAAGGGTTGCTGTGACGTGCTAGAATAGCAGAGTCATCTCCAAAGGTTCCAGTTGCATAACTTTCACTTAAAAATAGATCGCTTTTGTGCAAGATATACAGAATAGGAACCAGTACGCTGCCCTGAGGGACTCCAGCATATAGGTCGGTAGACTTGTTACTTCCTCACAATATTTACTGCCATCTAAATCGGAGCTCGCGGTTTCGATCCCCGCTCGGGGCCAACATTTGTGTGCATGGACATGTCTGTTCTTTTATATTTAATTTATTTAAGGGCTTCTTGTCTGGTCTTTTATATTTATTTAAGTATGTTTATCAGTTGTTTAGTACCCATAGTACAGGCCCTGCCTAGTTTGGGACTCAATAACCGTGTGTCCCACAATTATTATTATTTTATTAGGAACGATTGGTCTCGCAAAAATGAACGGAGTATATAGAATAGGCTGACCGGGAGAAATTTTTTGAGCTTGTATAATACATCTTCGTGGCAAACACGATCGAAAGCTTGGTAAATGTCGAGGAACACAGCAGAATCTATCTTCAAATGATTGATGTATTTTAATACCCATTCTATAGACCTGTTTAATAGTACCATGTTCTTGCAAAAGTAGAAACTGGTGGTAAGGAATTAAATTTATAAATACTAAGTAAACGATTATAATAAATATTAGAGAAAACAATTTGAAAAAATACTTTGAATAATAATAATTTGCACGCTTTTTATTAGAGCCAGCCTAGTACGGCAAGACCAATAACAATTTACACTAGTGTGCGTGTAACGTGGATGTGTACAAGACAAATAGTGCTCTCTCTTAACTGTGGCTCTCGATAAAAATGGACGTGCAGTATATATGTATTGTGTAGTCGATACCTACCTTTGCCAGTCACGTTCATCGAAATTTGGTTATCGATATTACGATAATACGAGAAATTCTCGTACTTAATTTTAAGTATTTCACTAAAATCAATTCTCAATTCTCATACATTCAGAAAATGTATGTAATAAAAAGCAATGTTATGATCCACTAATTCCACTATCCACTTGTGCACGATTATTTTTTTCAATTTTAAATCATTAATATCATTTACTCATATAAAAGTCATAATATTATCAATCATCAAATAATATATTATCATTACATTTAAAGAATTAAATCTTTGAATCGTACAAGACTTACATGTAAAATAAATAATTTTGTAGATTTTCTTTCCTAGATGAATTTCGTAACCATAACTGTTCGCGTCTATTAAACATCTAACTTACTATTTTAAAACACACATACACGTACAATACGCGACTGCATCCTATATGTTTACAAAAGGTGGTCTTAACTGAGTGAGATCAATTTATGAACCCTGTACAAGACAGAGAAATAGTAGAAGAAAATACTTCTTCATAGTTTTATGACATAGTTGTGGTATTTAAAATTAAGTATGTAGGTATATATATATATAAAGTATTTATGTAAATATTTGTGACTTAAAATTTATCTTCAAAATATTCTTTTACTTAGTGGGTAGCTTTTGTTTATTAATACTTGCTTTAACTATTTTATAATTTGTGTCATTTTTAATTGCAGAGGGTACTATATACAGAATTAATATAAAATTATTATATACTTTTATCTACATTACGTGTGGGCTGCAGAAGTGCCCTTTTAGCTTTGAATCGGGTATTATTGTCTATTTTTATTTCTGAGGGCATGTTTTGTAGGGATATCATTATAATTTTAGTAAAATTTGTGATAATTTTGTACAATTTTACATATATAATTTTTTTATATATAAATAGTAAGTATACAATTTTACAGTTTACTATCACTACTATCAGTATAGGATTACAGCATTAAACAAATGTGTGAGAAATAAAAATCCTCCAATTAGTAGCTGTTTAACGATGCTTCAAGTTATAGTTACTTAATACTCAATCTATTGCATTCTATAAGTTTACAAAATGTGGTTTTATCTGAGGGAGATCAATTTATAAACCCTAAATAGGGCACACAAGTAGTAAAATAGAGGACTGCTTTATAGTTTTATGTCAGAAGTTGGTATCTAAAGAATTTATTTAAAATATTTGTGACTTATAATGCTAGCTTTTGTTTATTAAAACTTGCTGAATTTATTTCATTTTAAATTGCAGAAGGTAATTAATTATATGGATTTGTCGACATTACGTTTGGGCTGCAGGAGTGCCTATCTGGTTTGGATTTAGTCCCGTTTTTTTTTTCTGACGGCATGTTTTGTAGGGATATCAGGATATCATTATAATTTTGTACAAATTTATTTTTTTTGTATACACACATAATATTGTTTATCAATGGACACATACATGCTTGACAGTTTCATGTACTCTTCATCTGGCTTTTCTTCAATACATCGCCGATCTGATTGATGTAAGTTCACCTAGGTCGTCCTCTACGACTCGGCCACTCACAATACCCTTATACAGTGTGAGTCTCCATAAAGTGCACATATGAAAATGGGTGAAACTAGACACATTTTTATCGACGAAAAAAATGTTTAAAAAATCTGAGATTTTATTTTTTTATATTTTATAGATATTTTTTTCTTCTGATTACTTACTGTTGACTTTATGTAAAGAAAACGTTATAACTTTTAAACTATGAAGTATATCGTGATAAAATAAAAACAGTAATGATGTAAAATAACAGAAGATACTAATAAAATAAAAATAAAACCCAAAAAACGGTACTAAGAAATAATAAAATGGGACAAACTAGAACGAAGCGTTGAATGGTGCACCCGGAATGACTTAGTTCAAACACTCATAGTAAACGTTGTGATATGGATAAAGATACGGGATTTTTGTTTTTTGAAAGGTAATACGATGGAGAATAACATAAAGTAATAAAAACTACATATAATATGGGCATTATTTAGAGAAATTTGATTATTAGTTAAAAAAACACGAATAAAAATACAGATTTTCCTCAAAAAGTCCCTTTTTATTATTTCTTGGTACCGTTTTTTGGGTATTTTTTTATTTTATTAGTATCTTCTGTTATTATACATCATAACTGTTTTTATTTTATCACAATATACTTCTTAGGTAAAAAGTTATAACGTTTTATTTACATAAAGTCAACAGTACGTAATCAAAATAAAAAATATTTATAAAAAATAAATAAAAAAATCAGTTTTTTTTATCATCTTTTCCGTCGATAAAAATGTGTAGTTCCAACCATTTTCTTTTCATAACCAACTCACACTGTTAGACGCCTTTCATCCATTCGCTCAATCGATATGCCTTAACCACCTGAGCATTCTTTTCTCAATCTAAGTCACTACATCCTCTTTCAAACCACAACTATCTCGGATTACAGTATTCTTCATTATATCAATAAATCGTCTTAACGAGCGCATTTTTCCTGCATTTATTGGACTCTCGTGCTTCTTCTGCTATACCCAACTCTTAGAGCGCCATTACATTAGGTCGCAAGCAAGTGTGGCAGCCACGCGACAGCAACAGATGCCTTCTTATTACAACTACAGCCGCGCGACTTCTTAAGATTAGGGGGGCGCACTTTTTTCTTATAATGGATTTTAACGAAGAAATACAACTGTTGCTCCTGCTTTTGCTGATTCGCAGTAGTTCGCGGCAGTGGCGCTGCTACTGCCGCGTTGCTTGCGACCTAATTTGAAGGAGCTTTTATTACCGTAAATGATGGCAGGAACCAACATAATATCTGAACAGCCAGACGTGCTTTCTTAGTCGATTTTACTGGCTCTTTATTAAAGCATTCAAATTGGTGTACTATACTGGATGATTTTTTTTACCGTCTGGAAAAAAAATCTGACGTATAAGGTATCTAGAGACGAAGTTATACACGAGATTAATTGTTTAATATAGTCATGTTTAGTGCAATTTACAAAATCTAGAAAACTACGCAAGGTACTACGCGCAGCCGGCGATTGTAGGTAGATTGCGCATAAATGGAAGCTACGGGCCTGTTTCTTTTTAAAATACTATTTCTAATATCTCAGTGTGTATTATTGACTAAAATTTAGTAATGTATATTAGTTTAAGCAAGAAAAAATTTTGTTGAAAAAAAAAAATTTTTTTTAAATAACATTGCCAAATGAATCTATTACAGTTACCTATCATACCACATTTTTTTCCAGACGGTAAAAAAAGTCACCCTGTATATTACCATAATTCACCCTCCTTTCAATAGCTCTATCACACTTACCATCTCTACTAAACTTACTTTTCAGATACACAAACTTTGACACTTGTTCTACTTTCTCACCTTCAATCAAATAAATAAAGTATTTATTTAAAATATTTGTGACTTTAATATTATTCATACTAAGTACCTAGTTTTTGTTTATTAATACTTTATTTAACTCTTTTGTAATTTGTTTCATTTTAAATTGCAGAAGGTAATCAATACATTTTATAAAACTCTGACGGGGCCGTGTCTGTACATCAAATATTTTTTGAATATTTTAGCGGTAGTGTATATAGTTATCGATGTAGATACCAAAACACCAATTTTTGAACTTGTTGTCTGTCTGTCTGTCTGGTTGTGCACTCAACTGTATAGCTTATACATCAGAATAACACATGGGCTATATTTTATCCCCGTATTCCTACGGGATCGGGAACTACGCGGGTCAAACCGCAAGGCGCTGCTAGTTAGAACATAAAGACAGACCTACGAGTATACTACCCAGAAAAAGTTAAATAAAGAAACTATTGAATTACCTATTACAATGTTGGAGTGAGACGCAGTGCTTTACAGCTGGACACCGTAAGTCTATATTGGCCTAAATATCGCCTTGTAGAGGAGAATTTAGTTGCTTTGACTTAGTTGTTAGTTTTTGTTCAGCATCCAATACAAGTTTCGCAGTTAAAAGCGAATTTGCTTTCTTTTTGTAAAAATATTTTGTTTCATTGGCCTTTATGCGCCATTTTTTAACCATATCGAGATTTAATTCGGGTCGTCTTGCAGAATTTGTAAAGCGATTGAAAGGTTGCTGTGACTTGCTAGAATAGCAGTGTCATCTGCAAAGGTTCCAGTTGTTTAACTTTCACTTATTGATAGGTCGCTTATATGCACGAGATACATAATTCGACCCAGTACGCTACAATGTCAGACTCCAGCATGTAATATCCTTAAAATATATTATCAGGAATTATTGGTCTCGCAATTAGTATGATCGGAGTTAATATTAGAGAGAGTAGGTACATGAGAGTATAAACAATAGAAGAATTTTTTTTAGCTTGCTTAATAGGACCTTCATGCCAGACACGCTCAAGCGCTTGGGAAATGTCGAGGAACACATTAGATCAGTAGAATCTTTTTTGAATAATTGATGTATTTTCTTTATCATTTTATATAAACATCAACAGGTTCATAGTAGGTAGTATACCTAAGTCCAAACTGGTGGTCAGTAATCAGTGCTTTATTTTAGACAAGCGGTTCTGCGAGGTTTCACCCGCGTAGTTCCCGTTCTTGTGAAAATACAGGAAAAAAATATAGCCTATGTTACTCAGGGATATTCCATCTCTGCACTCTGTTAACCGCTCCAGACTGCACATGAATTGGCAAAATACTTCTGCTCCGTATATCACACAGAACCTCCACAGTTGAATACATAAGCTGCAGCGGCGGCAGCTGGAGCATCTGCTAACTACATTCATATACCTTGCGTAACTGTAAACGAAATGCAAATGGCTCTTATGCAATTGAAACCCAAAAAGTCCGCAGGTCCAGATGAAATCCCATCTTACATTATAAAAGACTGTGCATCGGTTTTACTAGATCCCTTAACGTATTTGTTTAACCGTTGTTTGAGTGATGGAATATACCCTGAACAATGGAAGATAACCCGAGTAACACCAATACAGAAAAGTAGTACTAGTACGGAGTTATCGAATTTTAGACCCGTGGCAGTACCTTCAACATGCTCAAAGGTATTTGAATCAATTTTGTATAAAAAAATATTTTCGCAAGTTAGCCCTCACCTATCTGACTGTCAACATGGGTTCCGACCAGGGAGAGGCACACATACAAATTTGATAACATTTATGCAGTATATCTCTCAAGAAATGGATGCACGCGTTGGTGGGCAGGTGGATGTAGTTTATTTTGATTTTAGAAGGGCGTTCGATACAGTCAATAAAGACATACCTTTGGAGAAATTAGAGAAATTGGGTTGTACGACGGCTTTATTAACTTTCTTTGCTAGTTATCTAGCAGATCGTAAGCAATACGTAGAGTATGGTGGCTTCTTTTCGAAAGACTACGTAACAAATTCTGGGGTGAGTCAAGGTAGTAACCTCGGGCCCTTAGAGTTTCTGTTGATGATCAACGACTTGTCTGAGGTTATAGAGGAATCATAATGTCTGTTGTTTGCTGATGACCTTAAACTATATGCATCTGTAAGTAATATAATGGACTGCCAACGTCTGCAGAATGATAAAGTAAGAGTCGTCCATTGGAGTAATATAAATAAATTAGAATTCGATTTATCAAAATGCAATGTGGTATCATATATATATTGCACACCATGCATTAAATTACAAATACAATATTAATGGAGAGGAAGTGTCAAGAGCAACAACAGTGCGGGATCTGGAAGTCCGAATGAAGGCTGATTTAACATTTGGAGACCACATAAAAAATATCTGAAAAAGAGCCTATAGAAATTTAGGATTTGTTCTTCGACAAAAGAAAGAATTGTATAGCATATTAGCCATAAAATCCTTAACAACGCATTAGTTAGAAGCCACCTTGAAAACTGCTCCATCATATGGAATGTTCATGAGACGAAGTATGTACTGATGATAGAAAAAAATCAAAATAAATTCCTAAGATGTATGTATAAAAAACAGTTTGGTATCTATCCATCGTACCCAATAATATATCCCACAAAATTCCTACTTGGAATGATAGGGTACTGCAAAATCGAAGTACTCGTACGAAGAAAATTGGCTCTTTCTAAATATATTTTTAGGGTGTTTCGAGGGCAATTACATAATCCGGTAATACTAGAAGCAATAGGGCTCCGTATGCCCAATACCAGACTACGACTAGAACCGCGACGCGAAGTATTGGCCGTGCCTAAGTATAGGACAAATTTATTAAAATACTCTCCAGTACATGTCGCCATTCGACTACCTAATCAATGAGATTTGCAAAGATAACTTTGACTTGTTTCACTGCAATCTGACGGAATTCGCGGCGGCTATGTTATGTCATTTGACTAAATAATGGATAAAATTTATTAATGTAACTGATTAAATTGAAATTTTATTCTATTTTTCTTTTCTTTTAATTAAAATGATGAAATCACTTAATAAATGTTATGTTATCGATTATACGACAATTTTACTGATATTTTTATGAATAGATAGTAAAATGAATTGACATAGAATATTTAAAATCGGTTCAGTAATTTTTGAGTTTATTCGTAACAAACATACAAAAATACTAATCTTTCTTCTTTATTTTAAATATAGATGTGTAATTTCTTTAATTTGAAATTGCAGAATAATCTATAAATATTATGCGTTCGTTAAGAAGCATTGATAGCCCTTACGGTTAAAGAGCCGGACGAAAATCAGTAAGGCTCGACATGTGTAAATAGACCCGGTGCGGCTTTGGGCTCACCATCTATCACGTTTAGGGGTCCAATATATCTCGTGAAATATGGGTATATCCAGTAATGAAATACCTCTGCCTACCCTACCTATGTGTATTTTTTTTTATTATTTTTTATTATTTGGGAAACATACATTCATATACACTAATAGTAACAATATTGGTATTATTACATAGACCTAGAGTTCCACTATTTAAAACAGAAAAAATATACATCGAGAACTCATTCAGTCGACTTAAAAATAAACATAATTTTAAACTTAAGGTAAAAGTAGTACGTAAAGGTACCTACATTGCGATGCAACAAACCAACAATTTTTCACTAAGATCTTTGAGTATTAAACCAACCGGAGACGCCACTGACAGGCGTTCCCCTCTGCCAAAAAAAAGTGTAGGTCAACGCGCACACCTGTTAAATACAACTAGTTTTTTTGAGTTCACGGAGTGCTTGGATTGATGAATGTATTTGTGTGCATCTAGTTCAAGCTAGCGTTTAATTGTTTTGTCAAAAAATGCGTTTGTTTTAACATTATTTGTGTTTGTTTCCTCGTCCCCCCCGCAGAAATTGGCAGACTTTTTTGCAAAGGAACTAGTGCGCGTGACGTCTCCTGTTGGTTTAATACTCAAAGCCAAAGATAGATAACCCAATATTAATATCTGTGAACCGCCGGTTATAATTATCCAGAGCACGCCTGAAAAAGCTATTTTTCATATAATTTGTATTGCATGGTTTTGTATAAAATGAATGTTTAGAACGCAAGGAGGTTTGGGATGGGACTTTAAAGTTAATTTTAGCCAGCAAAGGGGACGAGTCAACGAGGCTATGAACCAACATACATAAATAAACAACGTCAATATATGCACGTCTGCTGTCAAGAGGTGATCTTCTGTGCCTAATTGAAGCAGAATCATAATCGGCGAAAAAATTCCCAGTTCGATATTCTAGATTTTTTTAAAATTTGTTTTGGATTTTTCGAAGTCTATCTATAATTATGTTTTATATAATAGGGATTCCACACAACAGATCCAAATTCCAAGAAGCTGCGAACAAGTAATAAAGTTCTTTAAAAGTGACAGCCTCCGAAACGGTCGAGAGACACGCAAGATGAATCCAAGTTGTTGAAATGCCTTCTTTATTATATTATGATCTATATGAGTATTATAGTGTAGCTTAGAATCTAAGTAAACACCTAGATCCCTGATTTGACTGACTCGGTTAATCTGTTTACCAGCTATGTTATAATAAAAGAAGATAGTGTTTTGTTTGCGTGAAAAGGAGATAGTGGAACATTTATCAGTGTTGAGTATCATTTGGTTAGTTTGACAGTAGTGGTAGAACTTATCCATATGTTTTTGAAGAGCTGTATAATCATGGATATTTGCGATTACTTTAAATGTCTTTGTATCGTCAGCGTATAAAAGATGTTCGGAGTTGGTAAACCGGTCACCGATATCATTAATATATAGCGTAAAGAGAACTGGGCCCAAATGGGAACCCTGGGGAACCCCTGATGTGATGGGAATAAAGCTAGACATATAACCTTTTAATGAAACGGCTTGGGAACGATTTTCTATATAGGATTTCAGCCATCTTAGAAGATTGCACTGAGCCTATACAACTTGTTTAAAAGCAGGACGTGATTAATTTTGTCAAAAGCTTTAGAAAAGTCGGTGTACAAAATGTTGGAGAAACCTCCTTAAAATTGAACTGTGAGCTCGGAAATTAGGTCGCTGGACAAAGAAAAGCTTACTTTCCAAAATTCTCTTCTGCCGTCTTTCAGCCCCGGAGTAATTTTGCTGTAAATACAATATAAAACAATAGGTAAACACAATAAAATATAGCCCTAACACCCGGTCTGCATTTGAGTGCACTTTTTCACATTCAAACCACAGTTTTAATTAGTAATTGGGTCCAAATTCACAGATTTTTCACGGAGTCATAATAATGGCCACCGCGGCGAAAAGATTTCTTGTGTCGAGTGAATGTAAGATTTTCGTATGGTTATTGGTTAAATGTTTCACAAAAATAAAGAGGGTAAGGAGTCATAAATACGTAATACTGTGGTGAAGCTGTTCTATAAATACGATAATATCTATAGACCGATAAATATTATGTACTGTATTACATAGTTTTACCCGAAACTGACAAGCATGCATGAGCCGTTTGATGGATGTGAAGGAAACACGAGTGATCTGCCAGGTTCGTAGTAAGTGGCGGTCTGTTGTCTCATTCTGCAAATGGGATTAGCAATATAAAATTGTGATGTATGGAATGAAACACGGTCTATCGCAAACTGGTTCTTTATTCAAAAGCAAGTGTCGCCTCGCACGGCGCGGTAATTAGCTAGCTATAGTTATGTATGTAGGTACCTACACACTACACTATCTCTCGCTTAAAACTCCAACTTACACCAATTTATAAAGTTATGAAGTAGTTACACAATTTTATGGTTAAACGTTACGTTATCTACCATAGGCACGACTTATCGACTAAGCTAAAACTCTTACTAAAACTATATCTACTTAGGTACTTACATACTACATTAGCTTACTACTAGACACACAAAGTAATGAGTATAAATCTAGATCAAGAAAAGGGGTAGGCAATACATAATATACTTACCTACATAATGCACTTAAAATAAAACTTAAATTAAAATGGTACATGATTAATTAATTAATCACAAGTTTGACAGTATTACTTTAATCTACTGTTTCCTAACATGGGATCTTAACTCCATTTTAATGTAAGGATACTGAACAGCGTGACGCTTCGCCTTAACTTTGGGTATGTTATCATTGCGTTTAGGGGACGGTGACGGCGAGCCCGCCGCGGCCGGTTGCTGCGGGGTGCTAGGCCCCGCTCTCGGGTTCTCGGCCTCCGAAGACGACTTACCCGGGGACGATGATGCTGAATTAAACGGAGACGAGTTCGGAGACGGAATAATTGTACTCTGAAGTTTCTCCTCGTTTCGAGTAGTCCGATTTATTGGCAACCGTTGCTGACTGTACGCATGACAATGAATGTCTAGATTTCCTGTCGCTTTTGATAATGATTTGATCTACGTGTCTTCTAACTATCCTCCCGTCTTGTTCAGTTTTGACCACGTAAGAGACGGGTCCCGTCCGCCTCACTACCTCCCCCTCGGACCATTTGCGGTGCGGATCGTTGTACTCGCGCACGAGCACGCGCTGGCCAGAGCTGACGTCACGCAGAGTGCCGCCGCGCCGCTCTTCCGCACGCTCCTGCTGCTTGCGCACCACCTCACCGACCGACGGCCGCACTAGATCTAGCCTGCCGCGTAGCCGCCTCCCCATCAATGCTACCGCGGGCTCTTTCTGGATGCATAGCAGAATGTGCAAGTCGCAAAATGAGCACTAGTGCAAATCGCAGAAGGTGCAGGTAGTAAAACGTGCAGATCGTAAAACGAGCAGGTCGCGAAATGTGCAAATCGCAAAATGAGCAGGTCGCGAAATGTACAAATCGCAAAATGAGCAGATCGCGAAATGTGCAAATCGTAAAATGTACAGAAACTTTTTGAAACCTGTTGAACTTATGCCTGCCATTTTTGTGTCTATAGTTTAACTGGTACAGAGGCCGACGGGCACTATTTCAAAGCACTGCTCCATAACATAAGTATTATTTGCTCTTTAAACATAAGGTTACAATAAACTTTTAATCAGTCAAGCACCGTGCGGTTCCAATGCACACCAGAACAATTAAAAATCAATGTCTCTTATTCTCTTGACTTAAGAGGTTTAAATAAAAATTAAACCAACCACTTTTAAAAATGTATTGTTATATACTAAACATTGCACAATAAAATTGCATTTTACGCCAAGATGACAATCGCTTGCAGATAACATAGAAATACTTATAAAGATTAAAAAACCCAACTTCAACTTATATGGTGTTCTCATGAATGCAATTGTTAGAACTCGACCAAATTAAAAACACACGAGAAAGCACCCATTTTCAAAATAAAAAAAGAATCATCAAAATCGGTTCACCCTGTCAAAAGTTAGAAATATATGGGCACCTTGACCACTACCTTTTATTTCATGGCAATAAGTTAATAAAACTTTATTTATTAGATACAATTTGTTCTAAAATTATCAATTTCATCATATTTGTTTTATGATCGTGTAAAGATATCTTCTAAGATACAGGGTTTCCCCTAGTTTAGAAGCGCAGGGACGTTCTTGTGTCAAATACTCAAATTATATAAGTTGTAATACCTCCTTGTGTCATAGCAAAATGTATTTGTCTTGTGATAAATAAATATTTATTATTATTATATCGATAGGCAACCCAGTGATTTTGTACTTACCCATGGATAACTTTTACATAAACCAAGTTTAGGTACTCTGACACATAGGTGCAGAAATTTACAGTGAGATCTTATAGGTTACTAGCTGTTCCGTGCGGTCTCACCCGCGTAGTTCCTGTTCCCGGCGGAATATGGGGACAAAGTATAGCCTATAGCTATGTTACTCAAGGATATTGTAGCTTTCTATTGGTGAAATATTTTTTTAAATCGGTTCAGTAGTTTTTGAGTTTATTTGCTACAAACATACAAAATTAAAATGCTTCCTCTTTATAACATTAGTGTAGATTAGTATTACAAATCTTTCCTCTTTATAATATTAGTATTAGTATAGATAAGATCTGCTTGCACATTTTGCGATCTGCTTATTATGAGATATGTACATTTTGCGATCTGTTCAATGTGAGATTTGCACATTTTGCGATCTGCTCATTATGAGATGTGCACGATTTGCGATCTGCTCATTATGAGATTTGCTCATTTTGCGATTTGCTCATTTTACGTAGCCTGCACATTTTGCGACTTGCACATTCTGCTATGCATCCCTCTTTCTGTGTCGTGCAATGTTCCGTATTACGATAAGAGAATAAGAATCTATTCAACGCTACCTCACTATTTTCGTTTTTAAAGTTGCCTTCTTTAAAACCTGTTTTATTGTGCGCACTGCGTTCTCAGCTGCGCCGTTACTGGACGGGTGGTATGGCGCGACAAGAATACGTCTGATACCATTTTTTTCCAGGTATGAGGCATACTCCGCTGATGAAAAAGGGGGGCCATTATCACTTATTATACACTTAGGTAGGCCGAAACGACTAAAAATTTTTCTAAAGCAATTTATAACGGTGGCTGCCGACGTACTTGCTACAGGTTCGGCCTCAATCCACTTAGTATGAGCGTCTATTATTACTAAATAATGTCTGTTTTTGTATGGTCCTAGAAAATCAACATTTAGCCTAGACCAAGGTTCCTCCGGCCAGGGCCATGAGTGTAATGGTGCGGGTGGTGGCATGGCGCGCTGGTTCAAGCACGCTGGGCACGCGTTGCATTGCATCTCAATGTCACGATCGATTCCACTCCACCAGAGGTAATTCCTAGCGACTTGTTTCGTCTTAACCACGCCCATGTGCCCGGAATATAACTCTGTCAACAACTGTGTGCGTAATTTCTGTGGTATTACCACTCTATAACCCCACAATAAACATCCATTCTCTATGAACATATTTTCTCGTTTATCGAAATAGACCTTTTCACTCTCCGAGTCTACACGATCTGGCCACCCAAACTTTACATAACCGACGATTTTGTTCAATACAGGGTCTTTGCCTGTCTCTCTCGCTATTTCGTGAAATGTTATAGGTAATTTGTCCTCAACATAATTTAAATATCCCATTTCTAACGTCATGTCTCTAGATTTTTTGTCTTCTGCAACCTGTAACGGCAAACGAGATAATGCGTCTGCGAAACAATTGCGCGTCGTTGGTATGAATTCTATGTCAAAATTGTATGCGGCTAATATTACTGCATATCTCTGTAACCTACTTGCAGCTGTTAGTGGGATGCCCTTATTCTTACCGAATATGTAGCTTAAGGCTTTGTGGTCGCTCCTCAAAATAAAGCTTCGCCCATACAAGTATTGATGGTGTTTCTTAATGCCGAATATGATCGCTAGAGCCTCTTTATCGATCTGTGAGTAATTAAGCTCAGCCGGAGAAAGCAAACGCGACGCACAACTCACAGCACGCTCACTACCGTCGGAGTAGCGCTGAGTCACGACGGCACCGACCCCGTACGCAGAACTTTACCCAATTTAAAAAGTATCTAGTTTTCCGATCACCATTTTCACGAAAAAATTGGTAACAATTTTTTTAATAATTTAATTTATTCTCTATAGTAAAAAAATAAAATAGTATTGAAGCTGGACAAATAATTAAGAACGATTTTTAAAACTGCTCTAGAGTTGGTTTATATGAAACTAAGAATAAGCAAATCACATTAATGTGAAGTTTGTGGAGAAAAAAAGTAATTTAATACATTTTAAAGTAAAATAAATAGTTAGTAGCATGTCCACGGTTCTTAATTACTGGTTCACTCCAGCGAAGCATTGGCTCTATCAATTTTTGACATTTCGCAAGCGAGATAGAGTTCCATTCTTTAAAGAAAACGTGGTTCATTGCCGTACTGTCGATTTATTTATTTATTTATTTCAACGACGTACACAACAGTTAACAACCAGTAAATTATATTAACAGATTAAAGGCTAAAGCCATTGTTCTAGATTGCAAACCAAAAACGTGAACGTACAGCTCGGTTAAGCAGGCTAACTGAGTAAATATACATATATTATGAAAGTTAACAAAAATGGATAAATAAATAGATCACAGTTATACTTATCAGTTATAGCAACGTGTGACATAACAACAATGGCATCTGTAAATATTGTAGATGAATGTATGTTTTCTTTGTAAATAAAAGTTATAATTACAATTACATTAATATTAAAATAAAATTATCTGAGGTTGAGGATATCTGTAACATGCTTTTTAAATAAATTTTGTTTTGGATTAAATATATCAATTTCCTGTTTTTCTAAGGATAATTCATTGTACTGGCGGCAAAATCTAGTTAGGGGGTTATAGAAGGAGGTATTATTTTTGTAAACATTTAACAAAAATGTTTTGGGGTGGCGAGGATTAGGTCTAATGTTTATGCATATCTCGGAGAGTAGGAAGGGAGAAATGAGGTGTGAGTGCAATATTTTGTGTAGGCAGATTAAGTCAATTTGATCACGGGGAGTGCTAAGCTTATTTAATTCGAATCTAGCTAGTCTCATCTCGTAATGTGGCATTCGTCGACGACTATAATCTAGTCTGAAGAAGACAGTCCGGAGGGCTCTACGCTGTATAGCTTCAATTCTACTACTGTGCAGTTTGTAAAAAGGGGACCAGATTACAGAACCATATTCAATGACACTCCTGACCAAGGTGTTAAACAAATGTATAAATGATGTAGGTTTCTTAAAATGTTTTGTCGTTCGAGTTATGAATCCAAGAAGTTGGTAACCCCTGCTAACGATGTTGTCATAGTGACTTCTAAAGGTTAATTTTTCGTCGAACAGAACACCTAGATCCTTGGCAACACTCTTGCGGTCTAAAATATGTTCTCCAACTTTGTACTCGTGATTTAATTTAACATGTTTATTAGTAAAGGAGACGATGAAGCACTTGTTGATGTTTAAATACATTCTATTTGTCAAGCACCATTCGAATAGTGTGTTAACATCTTTCTGCAAGGCGAGACAATTGCTGGATTTTGAAACAGAGGTAAAAATCTTGAGATCATCCGCGTATAACAGACAGGGACACTGTAACTTTGAAATGAGATCATTTATAAATAGAATGAAAAGAAGGGGCCCTAAATGAGACCCTTGCGGGACACCGGATGTAATAATCACTGGAGATGATAAAAACCCCTTAATGGACACAAGCTGACTGCGATTACTTAAATATGAGCAAATCCAACGAAGTAAATTGCCGTGAATCCCATACGCCTCAAGCTTATGACAGAGTAACCTGTGACAGACTTTGTCAAAGGCCTTCTGGAAGTCAGTATACACTGAATCAACTTGACCGCCACCAGCAAACACAGAACATATATAGTGTTTATATTCCAACAGATTGCTGATGGTTGACTTCCCTTTGACAAATCCATGTTGCTTATCAGAAATGGTAGCACCCACTAGGTTTAAAATATGGTCATAAACTAAGCTCTCCAAGACTTTAGCAAAAGTGGACAAAATACTGATTGGCCTGTAGTTACTGCATTGTGAAGGGTCGCCAGATTTAAGGATCGGGACTACATGGACCACCCTCCAGTCCGCAGGAAAGACGCCAGAGTCAAGGGACCACTGGTACAGAATTAGGAGTGGAGTGCTTAGTTCCGAGGCACATTCCCTCAGGAATCTGGCAGGTATTCCATCCGGTCCCGGTCCTTTATTTGGATCTAATTTCCTAAGCTTTAAAATTATGTCATGACTGCTCAAAGTTATTTTAGACAAAGTACCATGGCTATCAATGTCGAGACTGGGCAAAGGATTAGTGTCAATAGGATCAAAAACTGAGCAAAAATATTTAGACATAAGTTCACAACTGCCTTGAATATCTGTGGCTATTTCGGTATCTAGTCGCATTACATTAGGAATACAGTTTTTCTTTTTCTTCCTATTATTCACAAATTTCCAGAAAGCCTTATCGTTCACGTGCAACAAACCTTCAGTAGAAGATACAAAGGCTTGATAACAATCATTTATCAAAGTTTTAGACCTAGCGCGTAATAAAGAGAATGTGTCATGATCACGGGGATTGCCGAACATCTTGTAGCGCTTATGATATTTAAGTTTATCTCTAATACAAGCAATAAGACTTTTCGAGTACCAGAGAGGATACTCATCGGGATTGCGACTGACTAGTGGAACATACTTAACAATGATTTCCTGTAACTGTGTATAAAACGTATCAACTGCGCTGTCAATATTATCATTTACAAGTAAGATTGATTGCCAGTCTCTGCTATTGATTTCCAATCGAATTTTTTCATAATCTGCCTTAATAAAATTATAACGAAGTTTATTTTTTGACTTGGTATTGGTTTTTTTTGTGTGTGGCGTGTGGACATAACTTCTATCTCTAATGAAGGATGATGGCGGTCTTCTTTGGTAAGAGCGTCAGCTCTGTACACTTTAATATTAGCAGTCGAAGTGGATAACACAAGGTCGAGAAAGCGATCATTAATGTTCCGCGTTGAATTATATTGATATAGATTGCAATACGAGAAACTATCATAAAATATTCTTGATTTTGGATCTTGAGGAATAATTGGCAGTAAAACATTATTTTGGGTTTGCAGAGACCAGTCTAGATTACGTAGGTTAAAGTCGCCAATAATCAATGTAATGTCATCACTATTAATTTCGTTGATACGTTGTGAAAGATTGTTGTGGAAAGATGCGAATTTTGGTAAAGGCAAATCAGGAGGAAGGTAACATAAACATAAGTGTATAATAGGCTCGCCTTGATGGGAAGGAAAGATGGTTAACCAAATATCCTCCACCTCACTCTCCCAGTTTGTACGACGTATTACATTAATGTTATTCTTAACTGCAACTAGTACTCCCCCACCTTCTTTTTTACTTGATGAACCTGATTCTCGATCTCTACGAAATATCAAGTACCTGTTATCAAAAAGTTCATTATCAAAAACCCCTTTGTTTAAATTTGTCTCAGTTAAACATATTACATCAAAAGAAGTATTCAAAACACTCAAAAATAATTCTGTGGTTTTAGAACGTATTCTATTTACATTCTGGTAGAAAATAAACATGATAAAATACAAACAATACCAGACAAATGTATGAGCCATGATTAGGATACAAAAATCCGCTGAATCAAAGAGGCAGATTCAGCCAAGCTTATCAAAATCAGTCTTGCTTTTAATGTGAATCGCAGGTCCCTCGTCGTCTTTGCGCAGGTAAACACGACTGTACTTTATCCAAACGTAGGTGTAGGCATGTTCTTTTGCAAAATTACGTGCGGCGTAGTGTAGATCTTTGCATTGCGACGAGAGATGCTCCGATATATAGATGCGCTGATTAGGTCCAGATATACCAAGAGAAGAAGAGTTAATTTCAGCCTTAGGATTGTTTTTGTTGTATCGTCTAAAGGCCGAAATAAGAATGTCACGTTGGCGCTCCGTTTGTAGTGTGAGTAAAATGTTTCGCGGTCTTTCTGATTCTGGTTTGAGCTTGGCCAATCTACGAACAGAGCATATTTCAGTGTCGGCCAACGGTACATTCAGGATTTCATACAGCTTCTTGAAAATATTCAACACGTTTTCTGATTTTCTTTCGGGAACGGCTTGGATCTCCACATTTCGGCTTCTAGAAGATTCTTCCAAAGTTTCAAGTCTACGATTAAGTTCAGAGGTACTGGCTTGAAGGGCCAGTTTTTCAGATTCCAACGTCTTTATTTGGTCTGTAGCTTTATTTAAGTGGTTTTTAATGTCTTTTTGATTATCATCTAGGAAATCTGTTGTTTTGGTGAAGTTTTCTTCCAGATTTTGTACAGCTTCAGAGATCTTATTATCTATTTGTTGGTCGAAATATTTCTTCATCTGCTGAAAGTGATGGTCAAGCGAAGATTGGAGTAGGACTTGAAATCGATCGTATGTGATGGACTCAGCTCCACTGCTGCCGCCCATAGAAAATGAAGGCACGTCATGGTTAGTCTTAGAGCTTTTCGTTTGCTTTGGGGATTCCAGTTCTGACAGGGACATGTTGGACACGTTATGTAAAGCATCTGTTGGATTAGCAACCGTTGGTCGGCGCGTGACATTAGTACAGCATTGACAGTACCAAGGGTATCCCTTTAGGTATTTTTCCCTGTAGTCGTCTTGATTCATACCACAGCAAACATAATGAAAAACCCCTTTGCATATACTGCACTTTAATAACAAATCATCTGCAGTAAGGTTATTACAGGTAAGACAATTCATAATGCCTCTCAGATGCAACTCGAACAGTAGGTATAATTTAATGACAGTTCTGCGATACCAAATCACTGCGATGTACAGAGGTCGGCGTAAGTGCGAGCGAAAGTGACCCGTCCGCAATTCGCGTAACCGTGCGAGTCGCTTACACTAGAGGTGTGCGGTCGATCATGCACTGGTCGGATGATTGTACAAAGCCGTTGGTATTTCACTCCAAAAGCCACTAAATACTAGTTTTAGGATAATGTCACTTATCACAATCGAGTCACTGAGGTTTATTAAACACGATGCACGTTAGTTTAGTTCGTAGATCTTTAATAAAACACAAAAAATCAATTATTTCTGTAGGTGAATCACAATACACAGTAAGCAGTTCAACCGATCGGTCAAAGATCGATTTGAAACCTTTTTCTTGACTTTACACCAAAGATACTCTATTGGGTTTAGATCTGGGCTGTTAGCGGGCCAATCTAAGACAGAAACTGATCGAATTGTGAGAAATTCCTTAACGGTGCGGCCAGTATATTTTGGACTAGCGGCCCGCCCCGGCTTCGCACGGGTAGACTTTTATTTTTTCAACATTTTGGGATGCACAAACAAATTTCTCCTAGCAACCCATAGTAAATTATCAAAAAAAATTAGACTTTGTATGGAGACTTTTAAAGAATATTTGTGCCAAGTTTCAAGTTGATAGACGCAAGAAACCCCTCTTCTCTATACCAACTTCAACCCCTAATTTCACCCTTTTAGGGAATGATTTTAAAATAATACAGAAATACGTTTCTCATCATTTATTTTTAAGAGTATTTGTGATAAGTTTCAAGTTGATAGACGTAAAAAAACCACACGTTTCCATACAATCTCCAACCCCGTTTCACCCGTGAGTTTTGAAAAATCGAGTTATACCTACTTGTCGTGTTGTTTGTTTTGAGGAGTATTTTTACAAAATTTCGAATTGATACATCCAAAAATGAAGGTATTCATGCAAACTTCAACCCCCAAGGGGATGGAACCCCTTGGAGGATGGTTTTCGATAAATCCTAGAACTAATATACACACACCGGCACAATTAGCGGAACAGAAAAAAAAGGGAGTATTTACGCATTTTTGCGTGTTACTGGCCGGCTAAACAAGCTTTTTTTAAATTTGGGTTTTAATTTAAAAATGGAATACTAAGCGACTGCCCTTTTTTTCATTCTTTTGTTTTAATTTTCATTGATTCATTTTTTCCACCGCTTGTCCGTTTTTAGAAGGTTCGTGAATTCCATTTGAAAAGCTTTGAATTGCAGTTTTTGAGGCTTTTGAGTTTTTTCGCATATTGATAATTTACGAGCATCTAATTATGCCTGATTTAACGCCATCAGAAATCATTAGGGCAGATCAAATGAGGAGAAATGGTCAAACCTACAGATCGATTGCCAGAAGCCTTCGTCGATCGTTATCAACGATTTATCGTAGCATCCAACGATACAGATTGACGAATGCTCTAGTGAGAAGGAGAGGACAAGGCCGGAAAAGGTGTACTTCAAGGAGGGATGACCGTTTTCTCCAACTTCAAGTCCGACGGAACACGAGACTAACGGCGGTGCAGGCTCGAAATTTACTGGAAGAGGTACGAGCAGTAAGGATGAGTGAGCGGACAGTTCGTAGAAGATTCGAAGAAGTGGGTATAGGCTCGTATGTGCCCGCCAAAGCCCCAAAACTTGAGAGACATCATCGCACAAACCGTCTACACTTTGGTCGTGAACATCGTGATTGGGACTTCGACGACTGGGGACAGGTTCTTTTTACTGATGAATGCAGAGTTATGTTAAATCAAATTGATGGAAGGCAGCGAGTATGGAGACGCAAAGGAGAACGGTATATCCAGTCTAATTTTGAAAATACAGTTGCATATGGCGGCGGTTCAATTATGGTCTGGGGAGGAATATGTTTAGGAGCTCGTACGGAGTTAGTAGTGGTCGATGGCGGGAATCTGAATGCTGATCGGTATATCAGGGAGATTTTAGAAGAACATGTTGTGCCATTTGCCCCCTTTATTGGTAACAACTTCATTCTAATGCAGGATAATGCTCGGGCTCACAGTGCTCGCACAGTACAGACATACCTAAACCATGTTGGTATAACGGTGATGGAGTGGCCAGCACGGTCCCCCGATATGAACCCTATAGAACACGTCTGGGACTTGCTAAAGCGGAGTGTAAAGTCAAGAATGCCCCCTCCCAATAATCTCAACGAGTTGCGAAACGCATTACTTGAAGAATGGCAGAGGTTGCCCCAAGAAACCATTGATAACATCATCCGCAGCATGCCCAGACGGATGGAAACCCTCATCAGAGCACGAGGAGGAAACACTCGATATTGAACAGTCATTGAAATTGTTGTTAAACTTTGGAAAATCTTGAATTTTCTGCTGTTTCTCTATAATTAAAAATCGAAGAAAAATGCATTTTGTTTAATTTAATTTTTATTTTTATAAAATTTTAAGTATGGTGTTACAAATGAATGTCAAAACATGTTAATTTAATTGTTGTTTCATTTTAAATAATATATTGTTTAAAAATTACATTCATTGTTCTAAATTCCCTCTTTTTCCTCCTTTTTTTTTCTGTTCCGCTAATTGTGCCGGTGTGTGTATATATCAAGTTTATTTTCAAGAATATTTAAAAAAGTTTAAAGTTGATACACGCAGAAATCACACTATACTACAAACTTTATCCCCCTCTTTCACCCCTTAAAGAGATGATTTTCAAAAAATCCAAAAGCACGTGTCTCATCATTATTTGTGCCCAGTTTCAAGTTGATAAGACGTAAAAAACAAACACGTCTCCATACAAACTCCAACCCCCAGTTTCACCCCCTTAAGGGGTGATTTTCGAAAAATCCAGAAATACGTATCTTGTTATTTGTTTTGAGGAGTATTTTTACAAAGTTTCGAATCGATACACCCAAAAATGAAGGTTTTCCATACTAACTTCAACCCCCACTTTCACCCCCTTGGAGGAAGATTTTTGAAAAATCCTAGAACTACTATCTCATAGTTTGTTTTCAGAAGTATTTGTACCAAGTTTCAAGGTGATGGACGCAAAAAATAAACTTCTTCGTATCAACTTCAACCCCTACTTTCATCCGTTTAGGGGATGATTTTCGAAAAATCCAAAAATATGTGTCTCATAATTTATTTCTAAGAGTATTTATGTAAAGTTTGAAGTTGATAGACGTAAAAAACAACACGTCTCCATACAAACTCCACTCCCCTGTTTCACCCCCTTAGGAGATGGTTTTTGAAAAATCCGGAAATACGTGTCTTGTTGTTTGTTTTGAGGAGTATTTTTACAAAGTTTCGAATTGATACACCCAATAATGAAGGTTTTCCATACAAACTTCATCCCCTATTTTCACCCCCTTGGAGGATGATTTTCAAAAAATCCTAGAACTAATATTTCATAGTGCGTTTTGAAGAGTATTTGTGAAAAGCTTAAAATTGATACACGCAGAAATCACACTATCCCATACAAACTTCAACCCCCTTTTTCACCCCCTTAAGGGTTGAATTTCGTAAAATCCTTTCTTAGCGAGCATCTACACTATAAACGTAACCTACACACAAAATTTCATGTTTCTATGTTCAGCGGTTTGGGCTGGGCCTTGATTTTTAGATTTAGCTTCTCCTTTTATATATATAGATTTCGAAAAATCCAAAAATATGTGTCTCATAATTTATTTCTAAGAGTATTTATGTTAAGTTTGAAGTTGATAGACGTAAAAAACAACACGTCTCCATACAAACTCCACTCCCCTGTTTCACCCCTTAGGGGATGGTTTTTGAAAAATCCGGAAATACGTGTCTTGTTGTTTGTTTTGAGGAGTATTTTTACAAAGTTTCGAATTGATACACCCAATAATGAAGGTTTTCCATACAAACTTCATCCCCTATTTTCACCCCCTTGGAGGATGAGTTTCAAAAAATCCTAGAACTAATATTTCATAGTGCGTTTTGAAGAGTATTTGTGCCAAGTTTAAAATTGATACACGCAGAAATCACACTATCCCATACAAACTTCAACCCCCTTTTTCACCCCCTTAAGGGTTGAATTTCGTAAAATCCTTTCTTAGCGAGCATCTACACTATAAACGTAACCTACACACAAAATTTCATGTTTCTATGTTCAGCGGTTTGGGCTGGGCCTTGATTTTTAGATTTAGCTTCTCCTTTTATATATATAGATGATTGGCGTGCTGGTATGTCTAAATACCCGGAAGCACGTCTTCAGCATAAGGTAACATTGTTTCTTCCAGTATATTTTTGTATTGGAATTGATTCATGTTTAATTCTATCAGCTTAACAGATCTAACACCCTGTCCAGAATAGCACCTCCCATTTTTTACATATCTCGAGCCATGCTTTAATTTCTTTTTTGTCTACTTAGGGTGGAATGCTTTATTTGGAGGAGGTTGTACACATCGTTTTCCATCAGAACATACCCTGTTTGTTTTTGTCTCGTCAGAAAAAAAATATTTTTGCACTGTCTAACAGTCCAGTTTTCATAACTTCTTACAAATGCAAGCAAGCCGGGTTTGCCAATGTCACCGTTTAAACATGAGCACCTTCCTTGCTATCCTTCCGTGCAACTTTTCTTCTACCAAACGTCTTCGAATAGTGCGTGCCGAGATTGCTGGAGGGTTGTTTTCACCAAAATTTTCTTTTCTCAGCTCATTAGATCCTTGAAACGGATTTCGTTTTACCAAAAGGACGATAATTCAATCATCTTGAAGAGAAGACTTTCTCCGTTTAGGTACACTCGGAACATTTGAAGTATTTTGAAACGTGGCAAAATGCTTTACTACAGTCGTGAAAACCATCGTTATTGAGTATTGCAGATCTTAGGATATCTTTTTATGAGACCAATTCTTCTCGCTAAGTTTTATTATTACTTCCTTTGTAGATTTAACACAACTTTAATTTTTTCCCGTTGTTTTCATATGAAGAGACGTTTATAGCACTAAATGGCGCAAAAATTATACGAATACTACCCTACAACCCCAGAGCCAGGGAGTGTTTTATATTTAAATTTAAATAAAAAAAAATACTATTAAGCGTTCTTAATTATATGACCAGCCCGTAAATAGTAATACTAGATTCAGATCTAATGTATAAAGTTTATCTAAGTATTTATTTTTTAGCCAATCATGTCTATCAACGAATGTACCGCTAGTATGTTAAGTTTTACGATACCGAGATAAATACAATATAATACATGCAATTAGTTATACTTGTTACTTACGGGATAGCCGATAGTGGTTTACTTATAAGATTTTAAGGTGGGCGTCTATTCTGGGCTGGGCAGTACTTAATTAAACTGATTATTCAATAAGTTACATAATCACTTTATTGAATAAGGTTACAAAGTACAGAATACTTAGTGCGGACTCTTAATAACGACTGCTCGGCACGGACTCTCGATGCGGAATGCTCGTAGCGGCGACCGCCTCGATCTTTTATAGTATTTTGCAGTAGCGGGGTGTAACACGTGTTCGACCGAAGAAGCGCAGGTGTTCAAACGATGAATCATGTGATGTTGCGTTCCGTCTCCGATTAATGTTGCTAGTTAACTCTCGTACTATTGACCTAGCTCTAACACGGCCATACTGACGAAACACACGTCCTCGTGTGTGTTCCTGTGAACAAATAAAACAAAGCACAGTATCACATCGTTCGGTAATCCTGACCTTGAGGTCAACTTTCAATAATCATAAAACAAATATTATCATCAAAGCCTTTGTTAAATCTATCACTTTAGCTTATTTATTGTAAGATAATAATTGAGCTTCTGAAAAGAATTAAATCCAGTTGTAGCTTCCAATTAGTACTATAAGTGACTCTAATAGTTTTTCTATCTTTCGAATCCAGTTATAGCCCCTAATTGGTACCACAAGTGGTTTGCAATAATTTTTCTCAAAATGCAGTTATAGCCCCCAATTGGTACTACAAAGGATTCTAATAGTTTTTCTATCTTATGAATCCAGTTGTAGCTAACAATTGGTAGGTAGGTACTATAAGTAATTCTAATAATTTTCTCAAACGCCACTTTATCTTGTGAATCCAGTTATAGTCCCCGGTGGGTACTATAAGTGATTCTATTTTATTTCATTATATCAAATTTCACTTTATTTTGTGAATCCAGTTATAGCCCTCAATGGGTACTATAAGTGATTCGCTAAGTTTGTATTTCAAATTCACTTTTACTACTGTTTTCCAATTTCTATTATTGTACAAGGTAGTTAAGATGTCATAAGCAGTTGTAAAATTTTAACGAAACAAAAAGGAAACGTCTCACCGGATTTCAATAAAAGCCAAAGCTACGCCCAATACAGCGCTATCTCTCGTTAACGCTGCCGCGTCTCGGCGCTAGATGCTGTTGCCGATGAACCCGTAGCCAGACTCGTCGCATCTCAGGCCGTAGTAAATGTGACTCGAAGTATGAAGCGAAGTTTACCGAGAACACACAAATAAAGAAATCTTAAGTACACTGTGTTTTTATAGCAATTAAGCCCAGTTCTTTTCATTTTCAGCCCAGAAAGGAGTTTTTAATCCCACTTCTGATGTTAGCGAGGACCCCTGGGTGACGTGACGGATCAGACAATTGTTAGTGATCGTTGGTGATATTCAGAGGTCTCCCGCGCATCAGAAGTTTTCGGGATGGCCGATAGCGGTTTACTTATACGATTTTAATGTGGGCGTCTATTCTGGGCTGGGCAGTACTTAATTAAACTGATTATTCAATAAGTTACATAATCACTTTTTTGAATAAGGTTACAAAGTACAGAATACTTAGTGCGGACTCTTAATAACGACTGCTCGGCACGGACTCTCGATGCGGAATGCTCGTAGCGGCGACCGCCTCGATATTTTATAGTATTTTGCAGTAGCGGGGTGTAACACGTGTTCGACCGAAGAAGCGCAGGTGTTCAAACGATGAATCATGTGATGTTGCGTTCCGTCTCCGATTAATGTTGCTAGTTAACTCTCGTACTATTGACCTAGCTCTAACATATATATGGTTAGGGTCTGGTTTTGCACGCATCATGCAAAAACTACGGACGGATTTTGATGAAAATCTTTGATGAAAGTCTTCACTGAGAAAAAAATATTATCAATCTAACCATAAAACTTTAACGTCAACCCACATAGGAACGTTGTCTTTGAGTTCGCGTTTGAAAGAACATCGGCAGCTTTGGTACCCACTGAAATAGACACCCACGGGGTATCACACTATGCTTGTTTTATTGACTCATAACAAGTCGAAAGTTTCCATATTTTTTAATTAATCTAGCAGTTGGAAGTATTGAGTCAAATAAAACAGAAATATCATAGAAACACGAATCGATCGACTGGGAAATCTATTAATACCAAAGAGATTAAAATATAATATAAGGCATAGAGGGGACAAATCGAGGATTATTTGAAGCCAAAAGCTATGCCAAGTGGAATAAGTCTAGTACAATTTCGACCGAATGACAGCTCGCGTTCATACTAACTGACATGACAAGGACATGACGCTGGAGCTTCAAAGTTTTGTATGAAAATATTCCCAATGCCCCATCTATGCTATTATATTTTAATGTCTTTGATTAATCCAAAAACTTTTTTGTTGTTGTGGTAAAATTGAACGTCGTGTCATCACGTCAACCATGTCATTCACTAGGGATGGCCAAGTGAAAAAAAAAATTGATATTTATCGTATCGACATTTCTAAATACTATAGATAAAAATCGAGTGAAAAATATCGATATATCGTCAGTTTTTACATTATTATTTATACATATTCCCAAATTCGTAAAAAAGGACGATGAAAATAGTATTTTTTTATAAATGCTTGAGTCTAAACAAGTATCTAGTATCTAACATGAAATGAAACACTAAACCAGAATTGCGTTAAAAATAAATTAAAATTTATACGAATTCCATACTGTAAAATAAATGTCAATATATCGCCATTAAAAATATCGACGATATATATAATAATTATGTATTTGGAAAAATATCGATATTTTAATATAGGTATCGATATTTTTTGCCCAAGCCATCATTTACTGCCACTATGTGGCATAGAGTAACTTATATGGCATGTGGTAGGCAGTGCTATTTTCTAACAAAGAGGTTGGAAGAAAATCATTTTCTTTCCTACAGAAACTTTTTCTTTACACGTCTTTGGTACCTAAAATCTCATAATAACCTACAAAATACACTAGGTAACGAATAACTTTTAAACGCCAACTTATCAAAATGTGGTATGATTACATATTATCTTAGTCTGTCCAAGAACTATCGATTTTACACGGTTTCGTCTTCCGTGGGCAGGTGTAAGTGGGGTACCCAAAACACATGGACTTTTGCCAATGTTCTTTCAACAACATTAATTTAAATAAATTCACAAAGTATGTTGTCTTGTCAGGATCTTTACATTGAACTTTGCACAATGTTATACTTTGATGAATTAGCAAAGTATTGTTGTCATAGTATTAGTAAAACTTTGCTAATTTGAATTTGGCAAAATTCAAGTTGTGTGTGGCTCAACATTAGGTCCCACAATAAAAACATTGTATATGTAACTAAATGAACTTAAATGCATTGATAAAGTGTTTTGTCTCACAAACAATAAAAAATCGACTACGCTAATATTGTGCTTTGTGAGCCTAATTTTTTCTCAGTGTTGACGGGCCTGTTGGCTCAATTGGTAGTGACTCTACCTTCTGAACCGGAGGTCGCGGGTTTGATTTTCGCTCGGGACCAACATTTGTGTGCATGAACATGTATGTTGGCTTCGTGTGAGGGTGTTTAATGTTTATTTAAGTATGTATATCTATCCGTTATCTAGTAGTACCCATAGTACAGACTCTGCCTAGCTTGGCACTAAATAATCGTGTATGAATTGTGTCCATCAATTTATTATTATTATTATAGATAACTGAGTAACCAGCTTAACATAATTATAGAGTACTTTTTACAGTGGGAGAAGGGTCATTCCCACGGGAAAATTACTGGGTAAAAAGAGAAATGAAACTTGAAATATGGTATGTAGGTATCTTATATGTCGTAGGCAACCGCTATGAAGGGATATTTAGAAATTTCTACGGGAACGGGAATAAACTAGATTTATGAATCCTGTACAGGGCACTTAGTAGAAGAGAGGACTGCTTTATAATTTTATGTCAAAGCTGCGGTATTTAAAATTAATAAAATAAAATAAATAATCTCACGCCTTTTATCGTCGAGGGGGTAGGCAGAGGTATTCTATTTCTGAATATAGGTACCCACTTTTCACGAGATATTCTTTGAACCTCTAAACGTGATAAGGTGGTAACATCATCGGAATGGGTCTGTTACACATGACTCAGAATTAATTCTGGGACCTGCGGGTTTTTACTCACGATGTTTTCCTTCACCGTCAAACTAGTGAAGAAGGTTCTTGAAAAACTCATTGGTACATGCCAGGATTCAAACCCGAGCCTCACTGATTATCATCATGTGAAGCAGGCTCATTGACCGTAAGCTCATTAAAATCACTGCTTAAAATTAAGTCGGTAGGTATATAAAGTATTCCTTAGAAATATTCTTTCATGCGAAGTAGTTTTTTATTAATACTTGCTTTAATAACTCTTCTGTGATTTGTTAAATTTTAAATTGCAGAAGGTAATTATTATATATTTTTATCGAGATTACGCAGGAGTGCCGATTTAGTTTGGAATTAGTCTAATTTTATTACTGTGGGCATGTTTTATTTATTTATTTATTGTTTATTTGGGAAAAAAACAGTTATATAATTTATTAATTGGAAAACAAAATTATCAATACCATATAAACAATCATACTTAAACAAAAATCTACTAAAGTTAAATTAAATCTATAAACAGTTATAATATCACAAATTAATCTAACGTAAGTAATTACGAATACAACAAGTAAAGGTTCCACTATTATACAATACATAGAGTGAACGAAAATACTAAGTAGTAGGTATACAAAGTAGAAAACAAAAGTTTTATAGGGATATCATTAAAATTTTGGTAAGACGTGGGATAATTACGTACAAATTTACAAATTTCGAATGTTTGCATTTTTAATTTTTTAGAATTTATATGAAGTGAACCCTGGGATAATCTAAATAAGTCCATCACGATAAATACACTCAAATTACCATCATTGCTTACAAAGAAAGTTCATAGATAGACGGAAGAACACGAAATCCAAGCACAGAAGTAGAAGTTGAAGCGAGAACAAATGATTTGAATCAGTTCAGCAAGAGTCAGCAACTAAGCACTAGTTTAAATATATAATTTAACTGAACTAGCGACCATTTTATGTCACCTACGTACATGTTTTGTGTTATAAATTATTTATGTTAACAATATTTTTGCTGCAAAATGGTTAGGCGATTCACAAATACTGAAATAAGTCAAGCTTTAGAGCTCTCTCTAAAGCTCTAAAGCTATGTCTCTACATAAAAGAAAATTAAGAAAGTGGAGATAAACGTTACGCAGGTGTACTAACATGATTCCATAATTCGTGCCGAGGAAGAAGCAGAAGTCTGTAATGAGCCAAATAATAATGATAGTGATAACAGATGTATTGAGATCTCCAGCCATTGAATCATATTTGCCTAGAACACGCAATTTTCGTTAGCAAAAATTAACACATAAGTACTAAGTAGTTATAGGCAATTTACCATTATTATTTTTAGACCCCAATATGGTAGCCTGTAAGTTAAAGTTTAAGTCAGTGCATTAAATTAATGTGAAATCCGATTTTTGATCTCAATTAAAAAGTTTAATATTGTTGATCTAAACGTAAGTGTTTTTACGTGGGAGAGCCATAGCCCAACACATATCCCCCCCTCCCCCTCCCCCGCCCCCTACGACTCTTAAATTGCAGGTTTTCAAGGGCAACGGTAGTCACTTACCATAAGGGGACCCGTCTGCTCTTTTGTCCCCGTTTCTCTTATAAAATAAAAGTGGAAATTTTTATTGCGTAAACCCAAAGGTTTTTTTTATTATTTGATAAAACTTTGTAAAACAACTTCAGTTTTATCTTTTTCAGTCATATGATTTAAAACAATACTGAAAATAAATAAAAACTCATTACCTACTTGGCATTCCCACAGACCCACCAGGCATGCGGTGTGATTTTTACTCACCAGGCACCTCATGGGTTAAAATTAGGTGTATATAATATTTATTTAAAATATTTGTGACTTAAAATTTATCTTCGAAATATTCTATAATACTAAATATAGCTTTTGTTTTACTTGCTTTTACTCTATTGTAATTTGTTTCATTTTAAATTGCAGAAGGTAATTTATTATCAAGTTTTTCCATCATAAGGACGTGATGTGAACACCTCAACCAAGTGCTTTGCAAATGTTTCTCCCTTCTTGGCGTCGCTTCTGGCCTTTACCATTACTTTTTCGCAAGGGAAAAGTTGACAGACAAATGGTCTGTGGCTGATAAAATACGAAATGTATGAACAATAATGGAAACTAAGTAAACGATTATTATAAATCTTCGACGAAAAAGTTCGAAAAATACTTCGGCTTGTATTTTAATACTCAATACTCAATCTATTGCATCCTATAAGTTTACAAAAGGTGGTCTTATCAATTTATGAACCAGTTCACAGCATAGTAGAAGGGCTTTATAGGTTTATGTCTAAACTGTGGCATTTAAAATTAGTAAGGTACCATATTTATGATTTAAAGTTTATCTTCGAAATATTCTTTGACACTAAGTAGCTTTATTTGTTAAAATACAGGCTGTAACTCTTTTGTAATTTGTTATATTTTAAATTACAGAAGGTAATTAATTAGATATATATTTTTAATGACATTACGTACAGGAGTGCCTATTTAGTTTAGAATGCAGGATTATTTGTCAAATTTTATTTCTGATGGCATGTTCTGTGGATAAAGGGATATAAATGTAATTTTGATAAAAAGTGTGATAATTTCGTTTGAATTTACACTTTCCAATATTTACTTATTTATATTTCTTCAAATTCATATTTACTGTAGGTATAGGTACAATTTTACAGTTCGGTTTAAAGAATTTTATTTCTCATATGAGCTAAATAATACAATACAGTTCACTTACATGAGATTAATACATTTTGGAATTTAGAATTAACATGATTCTCTGACACAAGTTTTTCATTACATTTATAAATATGTATTAAAAGAAACATAAATACATAAATTTAAAAAACTTCTAATATTGAGATTATTATAAGAGCAGTGATAGCCCTTACGGTTAAAGAGCCGGCCGAAAATCAGTAAGGCTCGGGTTCGAATCTTGGCATGTACCAATGAGTTTTTCAAAAACTTACGTACATATTTATCACTAGCTCGACGGTAAAGGAAAACATCGTGAGGAAACCCGCAGGTCTCAGAATTAATTCTGAGACATGTGTAAATAGACCCGGTCCGGCGATGGGCTCACCACCTATCTCGTTTAGGGGTCCAGTGTATCTCGTGAAATGTGGGTATATCCAGTAATGGAATACCTCTGCCTACCCCCTCGGGGATGAAAGGCGTGAGATTATTATTATTATTATTTTTTCTAATATTGACGTGCATGAAGGCCTTTGATTTCACCTGGTAAGTGATTTATGAGCGTCAAAGATTATACCTAGGCACTGTTGATAGAATGACCAAAATAGAATAAGCAAATATCATCCGTATACAAAGTCAAAAGAACTGTTAGTTCTAGATTAGCAATATCACTACATAGTATAAAACAAAGTCGCTTTCTCTGTCCCTATATCCCTATGTCCTTATATCCCTATGTCCCTTTGTATGCTTAAATCTTTAAAACTACGCAACAAATTTTGATGCGGTTTTTTTAAATGGATAGAGTGATTCAAGACGAAGGTTTTAGTGTTAGCATTGCACCCGTGCAAAGCCGGGGCGGGTCGCTAGTTATTAATATAAATTAAGAAGAGCAAAGGTCCTAGTATAAATCCTACACACACAATATTTTACACCAAAATATTTTTTTGTGAGCAACTTTATAAAACTCCAATTTTAACAATTTGATAATAATTTTCAAGATAAGAATGGAAGATAGTTAAAACCGGTCTGACACCCCAATATTGAATAGCTTTTGAAGTATTTTTTGTAAATCATGAAAATCTATTCTCCAATGATTGATGTAAGATTTTATTTAAAATTCGATAGACCTGTTCAATGGTACGTACAGTCAAGAGCACGCTAAGCTTGACACTTTGGACTTTGAACCGGCCGGCGGCCCTATTATTCTATGGCGCACAGTATAAATCAGAGCTCAGATTAAACTGGTAGTGTAAATCTTGACTTACTCTTGACTGTACCATGTTTAATTGTTGATGGATAAATCCAAACTAGTGGAAGGAGAATCAGTGCTTTATTTTGAAAGTGTTAAACAAACCTTTTCAAGAGGACACTAAAAGTGTCCGTGGTCAGATCAATCTAACCATGGACACTAAAAGTGGTCCATGGTTAGATTGATCTGACTAAGCGATCTGACCACGGATACACAACGGAGTTTTCGAGAAGTTTTAATATTATATGGAGGAGGTTAAATAGTCTAATATTTTGGATTTTAAAGGTCGCTCCCGGGTTTGGGGGTTTTCTTTCCATTGTGGTAGTGTGAATGTTACTCGGATAACAGCATTAAACAAATGATTGAGAAATAAACATCGTATATTTAGTAGCTGTTTAATACTGCTTCCAGTTATAAGCTCATACCCCGGGGCTTTCTTGTCTTTATTATTTGTCAGTAGTCATACTTCACCCTTTGTTATCTTTGAACATCCTTGGTCAGATGATGATTGACGCGCGTGATCAAGAGGTCCCGCACTAGGATGTAGTGTGAACACCTCAGCCAAGTGCTTTGCAAATATTTCTGCCTTCTCGGCGTCGTCGCTTCTGGCCCTGTCACCATTACCGTTGTGCAAGGGTGGTACTACAGATTTTTTCAAATAGTTAGTGGTTGATAAAATATGAAATTTAAAAATACTAACTAAGTAAAGGTGGTGCATGACGACGTGGGGGTTCCTGCATTTTTGGCGTCGGCGCATGGGGTCACGAATCTTGTCGCTTCTATTTTACCCTCTTATGGCGGCAAGGTCAGTGTCCCCTTCGCGGATGGTGCCCTGAGCGCCTGGTCTGCCAGTAATTCAGGGGCATCGCTACCACTGGACGTTTGTTCCCAGCGTGCTTGGGACGATGTTGGCGCTAAGGGTGTTTTGGTCCGTTTGATCGATGGGGCCTTGGGGGTGGATGTGGCTAGACTTCGGGCAGTGTCTCAACCTGAATCGGGGGCGTGGCTACACGCATTACCATCTCCTCACATGGGTACACTCCTCGACAGTGACTCTCTGCGTGTGGCGGTGGCCCTCCGCCTGGGGTGCAACGTATGTGAACCACATGTATGTGTTGCGGCTCCATGGTGGAAGCTAACAGCCATCATGCTTTAAGTTGCGGTCGCTGTTCGGGGAGGTTCCCACGCCACCACGCCCTTAACGGTATAATACGAAGAGCCCTTGTTTCTGCCCAAATCCCATGCATCCTCGAGCCTCCGGGCCTTAGTCAATCCGATGGGAAACGTCCCGACGGGCTTACCCTGGTGCCCTGGAAGTGCAGCAAGTGCCTTGTGTGGGACGCCACGTGCGTCAGCACTTACGCCGCCTGTCACCTTGGTGGCACTATGAGAGCAGCTGGGGTGGCCGCTGAAACTGCAGCAAATAAAAAGCGGGATAAATATTCCATTCTTGGCCAGACTTACAAGTTCATCCCGTTCGCTGTGGAAACGGCTGGTTGCTGGAGCACGGAGGCTAAGCAGTTTATAGCTGAATTAGGCAGTCGACTAAGAGAACGAGGAGGTGACCCCCGCTCTGGTTCGTTCCTGGTGCAAAGGTTACCCGTGGCCATTCAACGTGGTAACGCATCGAGCGCTATGGGCACTTTTGCACCGGGAACGGCAAGGGGCGGGTTGTTTGATTAGGTTAAGTTTAGGTTTAAGTTTGACAATGGGTTCAATTTCTACAACACCGTCTAAACCTCTTAATTTTATTTGACAGCTGCTAAAGCATTTTGCTATTCTAGGCAGTACTGTCAAAATCAAATGACAGGACTAAAAATGAATCTGACGTTCCTAATTTATCTGTCCAATTCAATTTAGGTTTAGCGACCTTATGGCTATTCTGTGGACGCCATTTTAAGCATTTTAGAAATGTCATCACGACTAAACCTCCTAAATTTAGCGGCGATTAAAATGGTGTCGCTTAAATTAGAATATAGGAAAAATCCCGACGTATTTGTGTTTGTGTTATTTTTCAAGATATGTTCCATATTTTTAGAAATAGTCAAGAGGGTTTTTGGTGGAAATACGAAAAGGGGGATCATGTTTTTTTGTAAAATTTATATTTTGCTGTATATTTTGGGTTTTGACTAATAATATTTTGTGTGGCAGGTGTCTGTGAAGGTGTGCAGTGAATGGAAAGTTCGATAAAATGCATGGGATCGACGTTGTTAGATTGCCGAAGTTATTTAATGAAGTCTTCAGTAAAAGTACTATAATTTTACTGTCGATTATCCAAAAAGGGGTGTTGATGACTCAGTATTTTTGTACATGGACTCCAAAGCAGAGCTGTTTTACTAAGAAACTTGAAGATTGGTGGAGATGTTATTGAATTAACAAGAAAACAAAGACTGAGGACGAGGCACATATCCATTTCTAGAGATAAACTTAACTGAAGACGAGGCAGTATGGCCTATGACTCTAGCCTGTCCAAAGAAAAAAAATCTATGTGATTATACCTTCTCAGTGTTGCCCGAATAATAGTGACTTTAATATTTGAAGTAAAACAAGAAAATATAAATTAAACCTATGTTAAAATGATAAAAATGGCATCGAAAGTAATCGTTGAGAACTTTATTTACATATTAATAAATATATACACATTTATTATTGTATTTTTTTTAGATTTCATTCGTTCGTTCGTTCACTCAGCTCTTTTTTTATTTGGAATTGCAACACTATTCAACTTAGGCATTTTACGCTGTGGTTATAGACTATCTAAATTTAGTAACCATGGCGTTTTAAAATTGCATTTGGCTTAGCGGCTGCGTAAAACTAAATATAATTTAAGAAATTTAGTTTTAAGCTATTTAGGCAGTGGACGCGTAGAATTGAACCCATTGTCTTATTCTTAGAAACTTGTATATTCTTAGCCGTTTAATTGGTAGTTTTAGTTTAACTTTTAATTTTCTTTAAATGAATCCAAAAGTGTGAATAAACGAAATTTTGACGTTTAAAAAAAAAACTAAGTAAAAGATTATAATAAACATTAGAAGAAAAAAATCGAAAAATGCTTCGACTTGTAACATAATACTCATTAATACAATCTATTGCATCCTATTTGTTTCCAAAAGCTGATCTTAACTGAGATCAATTTATGAATCCTGTACAAGGCACAGAAATAGTAGACGAGATGACTGCTTTATAGTTTATGTCAAAGCTGTGGCATTTACAATTAAGTAGGTTATATAAGTGACTTAAAATTTTTCTATGAAGTATTAGGTATTTCATACCAAGTAGCTTTTATTTATTAATACTTGCTTCAACTTATTTGTAATTTGTTTCTTTTTAAATTGCAGACGGTAATTTATTATATATTTTATCGAAATTATGTGGGGCTGTGTAGGAGTGCCTATTTAGTTTGGAATCCATTCTAAAAAAATAATAAATAAAAAAGTATAATCACTTTACTTCAGACAGGGTCATCCATATTTTGTTAGTTTAACTATGTTAGTAATTTAACAAAACAACAACAAATAAAAATACAAGTTAAAAAGCATGTAGGCGGATAGTCAATGGTACGGGAGTTGCATAGTGCGATCTATCGGAGGACGGGCGCAACATTAAACATATGAACATTGCAACACTACTACTGCGTCGTGATAGGTCAGCTAAAATGGAGCATTGTGATTGGTTCGTCGATAATTGGCGCCAATATATGCACGACACAGTCAACGAGCGTGGTTTATCGAACGTGGTCATCACATTCTTCATTGTCCCTGCTCCGGAGTCGGTCGACATCTAAGACAGATGGTCATTAGCCATTAAAGTAGTGAAGACGCTGAGAAGATGGAGTCGTGGCATGGACGGAGCCATCTACGGGCAGCCCAAGGGTTGGGCTGGTGATGGTGATAGCGAGGTATGAGGACAGTTATGACTTGTAGGGTCAAGACAGGCGTTATGTAATGAGTAGAGAGATTACTGAGCGCAACCCGAGCTTAGGTCAGAGCCATAGAACGGCGAGACCATGGGATGGTGGTGGGTCTGTCCTTTGGAGGGTGGGTGGGGGCCAGTCCCATCCCACAATCTATATTGAGAGTACCTACTTATGTTATTAGAATATTTAGTAGACTGTTATTCTGTTAGTGTTATTACCGTATTGTCTGTTAATCTACTTTGTGACCTTATTTAAAAAAGTGACTATGTACCTTCTTGTGTAACCAGTTTAATTATTACCTACTACCCTGCCCAGAGTAGATACGCCCGCATATATACCGTATCGGCGATCCGGTAATTCCGCCGACAAGCATTTGCCGGAGTAAAGTGTGTAAACACAACAAGTTAGGTACCGTGTAGGTGGTCAAACCCGAGTGCAGCCCGACCCAGTGCTGGATTTAGGATGATTCACGGTGATTTTATTTAATTAAAATATTTGTGACTTCAAATTTATTATTATTATTATTTATCAAATTTATCTTCTAAATGTTCTTTAATAAGTAGCTTAATTTGTTAATTAATACGTGCTTTAACTATTTTGTACCTAATTTGTTTTATTTTAAATTGCAGAAGGTAATTGATATACTATTATATAAAAATCTTGTGTCACTGTGTTTGTGGTCAATCTCCTCCGAAACGGCTCGATTGATTTTTATTATTTTTTTATATACAGTGGTAGACACATAATTAGAGACACCCCCTAGTTGATCACAATAAACTTCGAATATCACATAAAATCGATCGAACGATCACAGAAAAATCGTAAAATATTTGAACTGTTCTAAGGACATGGTTATGAAAGCTATAAAACATTTTAAGATGTTCAACACGACTGAAAACATACCCACAAAACCGAGACCTAGGAAAACTACTCCGCGAGAGGACTTCAAGATGGTGTTGTTGGCAAACAAAGAACCGTTCAAAGGATCAGAACTGATACGCTTGTAATTATTTTGTGCAGGAGGGCCGACGGGTGTGTCTGCAATAACAGTTAGACGGAGACTATGTGATGCAAACTTGTACGGAAGTGTGTCTCGGAAGGTGCCACTTTTGAAAAAGCAAAATGTTTAGGCAAGGTTAGCGTTTCCTAAAAAATATGAACACTGGACTGAACGACAGTGGTAAAATATTCTTTTTTCGGATGAAACCGTACTTAATATGATTAATTCCGACGGAAAACAATACGTTAGACGCCGACCGATCAAAGAAATGGATCCAAAGTACACCAAGAAAGTAGTGAAAATGGAGGTGGAAATATCAAAGTGTGGGGATGTTTTTCAGGACTCAGTGTCGGACTTGTCAGGAAGATAGAAGGCAATATGGATAAATACCAGTACAAAAATATTTTAGAAGAAACCATGCTGCCCTATGCCAAGCAAAATTTACCGGTCATTTGGACTTTTCAACAGGATAATGACCCAAAACACACTTCTAGTAGTAAAATACTTCTTAAGGTACCAGTTTCTGACAGTTTTCGATTGGCCTCCATACAGTCCGGATTTAAATCCAATCGAAAACTTGTGGTACCAGGTAAAGAAGACAGTGGCGACCAAGCGTACATAAAACGTCGATCAACTTTACACAGCTTTTATAGATGCATGGGAGCAAATTCCGGTACAAGCTTGTACAAACTTGATCGCTTCCATGGCCACGAGATGTCCGATACTTCTACGATCAAATATTGACACGTATCGGAATGTTTTATAAAAATGTGTTAGAAATCTTATGTAATAAGATAATTTAAATAATAACATTTTTTTAGGGTTCCGTAGTTTAATTCTTGTAAGCAAATGGAGTGTCTTTAATTATATGGCCAGATCTTACTAATCTTATCTTTGATTTATACTGCTTACCATTAAGTTTTACAAAATAAAAGGCAAGTTTTGTTGTAAATGTTTGGTTTTAACATTATACAATAACAACACAAATATTTTTTAATTGTCAGGCAAGTTACAATGGCAGTCTGAAAAAAAAATACAGAGGAATGGCTTAGTTATTTTAATATGCTTCCAGTGTCTGTAATTAGGTGACCACCACTGTATATTTTGAAGGTATGTGAATAGGTCGTAAAGTACGTAATATTCTATACCACTAGGTGATTAGGATGCCCCTACTCAAATATTTTTGTTTATTTTTTTCTATTTTCTAGTTTTTGTTGTGAATGAAACGCAAGCTAGATCAAGACTGTCTTTATTTCTCCGGTTACCCACGTCATGCATTTACATTATACCTTCACATAAAATACTACATCATAACATCTATCCCTTTTAAAATAAATTTTGCAACAATTATAACTAAGTAACTATTTTCAAGTTACATATTTACTTAATAAATACGACTTGAGAATTTTACCAATATCGTGCAGACATACATTTATAATTACATATTTTTTTTTTTTTTTTTTTACAATATCCATTCTATTAGTCGATTGAATAGAAGTGGTATTATTTTTACAATACATAAAAAAAAATGACAATACATATTATATTTTATTGAACACATGCAATGTATTATTAATTATTTATATAAGTACCTATTACATTTATAGCTTCATAACTGTTCTGATATTACATTACTTCAAAGTACATACATACCTACCTAAGTATTTATTTATTATTGCTAGGTTATTATACCTTATTAGTTATTTATTAAGTACAATCATTATTCTTATTACATACATATTATATTTGATATTTTATATTTAATTTTATTGTAGACACGACTTAATAAACCTTGGATATTATATATATTAAATTTATTATACTTATTCGAAACATGTTTAGGTACATTTTACAAATGCTTACTTTTTAAATAATTCTTCTAACTTAGAACGAGCAATAAGTGCCGCCTGTCTCTGCTCGGAACTAATATTTTTCTGTAATTGAACTTTGGGAGGATGAGGCAGCCCCTTATACTCTGTTTGTTCACTCGTCATTGCCGTGACAGAATCACTACCTTGGTTAGATAAACCCTCTTCATCAGTATTTTCTGCACTAGACCAGTCTTCACAATCACTGACTGACTGACTATCACAGCGTATTTGATCTATAGGCATAGCTTGTTCGACTACCACATCCGAGTGCGGCGGCGTTATGGATTCTACTTTGAGTAGATGGCGTCTGTTACGCCTGTAGCTTCTGCCCGATGAGTCAGCGACAAAGTAGGAACGCGGCGGTTCAACCTTTTGTTGAACACGCGCATGTCGCCGCCTATTATTATTGTCCAGTATTATAACCGGTTCCCCAGGTTGCAATTCTGGCAATGCCGTTGCATGCCTATCGTAATATGATTTAGATATTGATTGCTTGCGTTTCATATTGCTGATATCTTTAGAATAATCATACTTTGGACGCAAGAACTCACCATGCGAAGGCAAGCGTGTATTAAGTCTGCGTCCCATTAAAAGTTCAGACGGTGAACTGATACCGTCACGCGGCGTTGCCCGTAAATTTAATAAACCCAAATAAAAATCCGTGCCAGATAGTCGACATTTTAATAACATATTTTTAATTGTTCGGACACTCCGCTCACTCCGTCCATTAGATTGTGCATAATTGGGTGAAGAAGTAGTATGCTCAAATCCCCATTCCTTGCTAAATTCATAAAATTCCTTTGATGCGTACGCTGGGCCATTATCAGACACTAAAATTTTTGGAATACCGTGTCTGGCAAATTGATCTTTCATTGCTAATATTACAGCTCTGCTGCCTATATTTGTTAGAGAACTAACTTCAATAAAATTAGAAAAGTAATCTACCAATATGAGAAAGTAATCCTTCCCATGCTGAAATATGTCGGATCCCACTTTAGCCCAGGGAGAATCGGGTATGTCGTGCGGAATTAGCGGCTCACGGGATGGGTGCGTGGCGCGCTCACGGCACGCAGAACATCGGCGCACAGCGCGCTCAACGTCACGCGACATTCCCGGCCAGAACATTACCTCTCTCGCATGCCTCTTGCATCTGTCTATGCCCATGTGCCCATCGTGCACCTTGCTTACCATTTCCGCACGTAAATCCCGTGGTATGAAAACGAGATTATCCTTAAATATTATGCCGTCTACGTACTCAAAAGATTCCCTATAAGACCAGAGAGATCTTATCGTGCTATCTACTTGATACTTATTTTGCGGCCATCCATTTTGTATGCAATTAATTATAAGTAGACACTCGCTGTCTTTATTCGTTGCTTCTTTAATTCGACATTGTTTGCTTTCGCTAAATCGGACATTGTTTATCAGAAAACATGACTGTTGGGCTATTTCTTCAGACACCCTGTCATGCAACTTCTCAGGTAGAGGGGCACGTGATAGCGCATCAGCTACAAACATGTATTTACCAGGCGTGTAAACAACCTGGAACTGGTATCCCTGTATGCGAAGCATCATTCTCTGTAAACGAGCGGGTACTGCATCAAGAGGTTTATTAAATAATGCTTCCAACGGTTTATGATCCGTCTCAATAGTGATGTTTTTACTTCCAAAAATATATTGATGGAACCGTTCTAGAGCAAAAACTATAGCTAAAAGCTCCTTCTCTATCTGAGCGTACCTGCATTGAGTATCCGTGAGTGTGGATGACGCAAACTCGACGGGCCGACCCCCCTGCAGCAGCACAGCGCCAAGCGCACGCGCACTCGCATCTACTGAGAGCAAAACCGGTTCGCGCGGCGAGTACAGCGCCAGCACGGGAGCCGCGCACACTAGCTCTTTCAACCGCCGAACCGCCCCCTCCTGAGCATCATCCCACAGCCATTCTGCCTCCTTTTTTAACAAACCCCGCAGTGGTGCAGCTATATCCGAATAATGCGGGATAAATTTTGACAAGTAATTTATCATACCTAAAAAACGTTCCAAGGATTGCCTGTCATTAGGCGTAGGCATATCTATGATCGCTTTTAATTTACTTTTGTCTATGTGCATTCCCACCTCACTGAAAGTATGACCCAGGTAGGTGACTTGCCGTACCCGGAATTCGCATTTTTCTTTATTAAATTTTATGCCTACCGCTCGCGCCCTCTCTAACAATAATTTCAGCCTCGAGTCATGTTCCTCCAGAGAAGATCCCCACACAATAATGTCGTCTACAAAGGAATCCACCCCCTGTATATCTTCAAGGATTTGACGCACTCGGGCGTGAAATACTTCAGACGCACAGTTGACACCATATGGTAATCGCAAAAACTGATACCTGCCAAACGGTGTGCCGAAGGTGCAGAGGTCAGCGCTACTCTCATCAAGCTCCACCATCCAGAAGCCAGACCTGGCATCAAGCTTGCTGAAGTACCGGGCACCCTCCAGCTTGGTCGCGATCTCGGTGAGCGTCGGCAGTGGGTAGTGCGCACGCCGCACCGCGCGGTTCAGCGGCCGGGGGTCGAGGCACACGCGCAGGCTGCCATCCTTCTTGGCCGCTACTACGATCGCATTCACCCACGGAGTTGGGTGTGATACTTTGCGAATCACTCCCATTGTCTCCATACGTTCCAATTCTGTCAACAGCTTATCACGTACGCCTAGTGGAATTTTCCTTACCGGACAGACAGACGGTTGAATACCTTCATCAATGACAATCCTATACCTACCAGGCAATTTTCCCAGTCCGTGAAATAGATCATCGTACTGTTTTATATCTATAGAAAATATGCGGCTCACCATCCCTAAGTCCTCACAAGCATGTTTTCCAAGAACACTTTGGCAGTCATGTTTTGTTATCATAAAATGCAAATTAAATACCCGTTTTTTGTAAATCCATTTTATATAGCATGATCCTACTATAGGTATATAATTACCACAAAAAGATTGTGCTCTTGTTTTATCTTCATTTAGATTACGGACATTAAAACCTAATTTTAAAAATGTATTTACTGACATAACATTTAAATCTGAGCCTGTATCTAATTTAAAACTTTCCTTTTTGCCACCGATTAATGCTAAAGTTTCATACCATTTGTTACAGTCCTTAGCACCAGAAATCCCATCTATCGTCGACACATAATACAGTTCAGTACTATCACCGCCGTCACAGTCATAAAAGTCATCTTCTATTTGATACACTTGCTTTTGCGATTTACACGGACACACTTTTTTAAAATGTCCAAACTCCCCGCACAAATAACATTTTGCATTGCTAGCCGGACACCGCATATCATCACGGTGTATCCCCGCGCAGGCATCACAGGAGTACGCGCTCGCCGCCGCCGGGCCCGGGCCTGGGCCTCTCGCCGGCCTGTCCCGCGGTCCGCCGCGACCGGTCGGCCCGCGCGCGCCGCTGGCCGAGGCCGCGGGCCCGCCGCGCTGCTCGCGCTGCCCGCGCCTCGCGCCCCTCGCCGCTCCGCCCCGGTCACTTGTCCCAGCCCTGCGCGTACTGTATACTGCATCTACTTCCGATCCTACATTTCCCGTCTTGGTCGCTTCGATCTGCCGTTTTTCCTCGGTCGACATCTCACTCGCTTGGCATATTTTAACAGCTTTTCCCAGCGTAAGCTCGTCGGTCCTTAGGAGTCGATCACGAATGTTGCTATCGATGACACCGCACACTATGCGATCTCGAACGAGCCCATCCTCGAGGTGCTCGAACTCGCACGACTGACTGAGTAGTTTTAGGGCGGTGACATACTCATCTATTGTCTCGCCGACCTCCTGTTGTCGCGTAAAAAATTTAAATCTGGCCATGGTAGTATTTTGTTTAGTCCCAAAATGTTCATTGAACTTTTTTACGATGGTGTCTAGATTTTCTTTGTTTTCGCCCTTATCAAATTTGAAAGTTGAGTACACATCATAACCATCTGAACCAATTAAATTTACGAGTAAACTCGCCTGCACGTCGGTTGCTTCTTTATAAACACCAGAAGCCTTTATAAAAACTGTAAACTGCCGGTACCACTTTCGCCACGCGTCAGCACGTGCGGCCGGGCCACCTTCCAGGCACAATTCTAATGGAGGTCGAGCGTGCTCCATTATTTTCTGCCTACTACAAACACAGAGATGAAATGTTTTAACACTATTTGCACAGATTTCACTTTAAATATATTAAAATTCCAAGACCGCTGTCACCATGTTGTGAATGAAACGCAAGCTAGATCAAGACTGTCTTTATTTCTCCGGTTACCCACGTCATGCATTTACATTATACCTTCACATAAAATACTACATCATAATGTCATTTGTTACAAAAATACCTCTAGAAATAATTATTATGGCAGAACAACGTTTGCCGGGTCAGCTAGTTAAATATATGGTTTTATCGACATTACCTTCGGGCTGCGGGGGTGCTTATTTAGTTAGTTATACGCCTTTTATCCATTTGTTCCAATAAGTCTTAACCACCTCAGCATTCCTTTATCAATCTAAGTCACTACATCCCCTTTCATACAACAACGCTCTCGGATTACAGTTGTCTTCATTCTATCAATGATGATTGACACGCGGAAAGAACACTCCCGACATCTTCAATGTGATCAACAGGTCGAAATAAGGATGTAGTGTGAACACCTCAGCCAAGTGCTTTTCAAATGTTTCTGCCTTCTGGGCGTCGCTTTTGGCCCTGTCACCATTACTTTTTGCACAAGGGGAAAGATGGCACCACAGGTTATATCAAATAGTTTATGAAATATAAAAATACTGTGTGTAACTAAGTAAACGGTTATAACAAATATTTGAGAAATAAAAATCTTAAAATACTTACTTCGACTTTATAACTTAATAGTCAATCTATTGTATCCTATACGATTACAAAAGGTGGTCTTAACTGAGTGAGATCAATTTCGAACCCTGTACGGAGCACAGGAATAGTAGAAGAGAGGACTGCTTTATAGTTTTTGGTCAAAGGTGTTGCATTTACAATTAAGTAGGTATATAAAGTATATTGACATTAATATTGACTAGAGGGTGAATGCAGGGAACATGATTAACGGATCTTTCCACGGCAGAATGTGACAAAAGAAGCACGTCTGGCTGTACATGATGGAGTGTTAGTACCTACGTTGATGTATGGCAGTGAGTGTTGGGTATGGCAGAAGAAGGATGAAAGTAGAATAAATGCAGTCGAAATGGGCTCGTTAAGAAGCATTAGTAGAGTAAGATTGATAGATAGATTGCAAAATAGTTTGATTCGAGAGCGTTGCGGCTTGAAAGATGATATAGTGACTTGGATTGAAAGAGGAATGCTCAGGTGGTTTGGTCACATTGAGCGGACTGAAATGAATATAATAATTTAAATAAAAAATATTGAATGAAATTAATATAATAAATTAATATAAAATAATAATAAAAAACATAATAAACGAGACAAATATACAAGGGTGTTGTGGATGGGCGAGTCGGTAGAGGATGTTGGGGAGTTTTACTTCGATAGCTGCTGGTTCTGTTTTTCGTGGGTTAATTTACAGGCATTGTCGGCCGACCAATAAAGAGTAATCCACTCACCTTGACTTTGCTTTAACTCCGGAACGCCTCGCGTTCGTTGAAAATTGCAAATAATCACAGCAATTAAAGAGTCCGCTGGCCAGCTGTATTGTACACAAATATTCACAAAAATAGGTCACCAACTGTTCATAAAGATCCAAAAAAATTGTCCGTCGCGAATTTGCGTGGTGTACGCAAGCCGTGCCGAGAGCGATCTGGCCGCACCGGCGAGGAGGGCTCCGTCGCGGAATATTGTAGACTACCCTCATATCAGAAAACCGAACAATGCCTGAACATCCCGCCGCCTAACCGAGACCCGTCTCGGTTACTAACAAACTAAAGGTAATCGACATAATTTAGAAATGGGCCGAATAAGGACACCATTCTGAGTTTTACCTTCCGCGACCCGAACGATCCCGTCCTTACCGGGCAACAATTTTACTAACCGACCGCGTTTCCATTGAAGAGGAGACATATTGTCTTCTTTAATTAAGACTAGATCATCTAGCTTAGGAGGTTCCGTTACCGAAGTCCATTTAAACCGTTGCTGTAGAGTATGGAGATATTCGTTTCTCCATCTCGACCAAAAATGTTGAGACATCTTTTCAATTTGCTGATATCGAGATAAACGATAATCCTTAACGTCTGAATAGGGATACTCAGGGAGCGCTACCAGCGGTTGTCCGATTAAAAAATGACCCGGTGTCAATACCTTTTAGGTGTTGAAGGGTGCCGGCGAATGAAACGCGGGTATATCTCAACACCTTATATTATTAATGTAAGGTACAAGGGTTGATACACTGTTGTGAACCACTTAGAATATAGTTTAATTGAGGATACAATAATAAGCGAATCGTTGCGTGCGAGAGCAAATTGCAGAGAGAGAAAACAATGTTGCCAACTTAACTAAAACAGTTTATATTTTTACCGGAGCCATTTCATGGCCCGGGGTTATTACATTAAGTGGCATTCCGCCACAACCTCAAGGTCCGCGGGATCCGTACTGAGAGGACACAGGGGCCGCGAGTTCATTACAGCTTCAACTTTCGTAAAAAATGTCGTAAGCTCCTCGAAAGTGAGCCGGGATTCACCGAGCACGCGCCGAGCGTGTGTCTTTGCAGACTTCACTGCTGCTTCGAAAAGTCCACCGTGATTAGGACTCGAAGGAGCATTAAAGAGCCACTTTACGTTGTCTTTAGCCAGTTTACGTTCTATGTCTGGATTTTTATCCCTTAGGAATATGTACAATTCCTTCAGATGCCTATCCGTACCCGTAAAGTTAGTACCGCAATCCGACCTCACTAAAGAAGGTAATCCGCGCCGTGAAACCAACCGAGTGAACGCCGCAACGAAAGCCTCGACAGTGAGGTCCGCAACTACCTCTAGATGCACAGCTTTAGTTGACAAACAAACAAAAATGCATAAATAACATTTTAAAATCTTAGCATTCCGCAAAATGCTTGACTTTATAAAAAAGGGACCGGCGAAATCCGTACCGACACCGATGAATGGACGCACGCCTCTGACCCGATCAGACCGATAGCATTGTATGCATTTAAAAGTTATGTGTCGTGTGACACGCCGAGCCGAAACTCTCCAAAAAGACCGTGATAATATAGCAGACAGAGTATTAGCGCCGACATGGCAATGAACTTTGTGATAATGAGTCACTAATAACTCTGTAAATCGACCATTCCCTGGTAATAAAATCTGGTGTCGTGCATCAAACGGCAAATCCGAAGCTCCTATCCGACCGCCGACACGAAGTATATCTTCTTTGTCTATAAATAAATTTAATCTCCGCAGTGAACTGTTAATAGGTTTGCCAGACCTCAATGCCGAAATTTCTTTACCGAAATAAGTACCTTGTACAAGCCGAATTAAATAAAAAATTGCATTTCTGCGTTCCGAAACCGATATGTTACCGACAGACCGAGAATTTTTATTTTTACAATTATTAACAAACCGTAATAAACAAGCCGTGACATTTATCAATTTTTCATATGAACTATACCGTTCCAACAAATCAAAATCCGTAGTAGTGGAGCTAACATTAACAATTTTAGCCTGTGCTCTCAACCCTGGCAAAAGCTCCGCAGGGAATTCCGAGCATTCACGTGGCCAGTGGTCCGGCGGTTTGCCCAGCCAAGCCGGCTGCCACCACAGACCGTGCTGCAGTAAATCCGAGGCGGTCGCACCGCGCGACGCCACGTCCGCACAATTCATTTCACCGGGTACATGTCTCCATCGAATAGAGACGTTAGATGAGTTTATTTGAGAAACCCGATTGCCCTCAAAAACCTGTAATTTATGTGGCGGTGTACGCAGCCACGTGAGCACAATAGTGCTATCACACCAGCCCACTACCGCATCAAATACAATGCTGTCTTCCATGGAGGAGACAACATGATTGAGGAGCGTGGTCAGCAGAGCAGCGCCATTCAACTCCAATTTAGGAATGGTCTGCTTCGTCTTCAGTGGAGCTACCCTAGACTTGGCCATGAGTAGCCGCACGAGCACGCTGCCGTCCGCTTGTTCCGCCCGAAGGAAAACAACCGCCGCATATCCGAGCGACGATCCGTCGCAGAAGCCGTGAAGTGAGTAAGACGCATGTTCGTCTGGTTTTAAACACCTAGGTATAGTCACCCGTTGTAAATTAGGCAAGTCCGATGTAATTTCCCGCCATTGACGAACTACGTCATCCGATGCAGGTGCGTCCCAATCGACCTTCCGTGAATCACCACAGCTGCTCAGCAGTGACTGAAGAAGCAACTTGATTTTAAAAATAACCGGACAAATCCATCCGAGAGGATCGTACAATCGGGCCACTAATGATAAAATGTTACGCCGCGTAACTTTACTTTCTGACGGTACGTTAACATGATAAGTGAAACTATCTGAGGCTGGATCCCACTGAATGCCTAAAACCTTGTGGCGTGTGTACTTAATAATAGCGTATTTAATCTTAACCCTAAAATACTACTGTAATATAATAGATTAAAATAACATAAATAAAATATTACTCAATATTACAAGAGCAGTGATAGCCCGGACGGTTAAAGAGCCTGCCTAAAATCAGTGAGGCTCGGGTTCTAATCCTGGCATGTACCAATGAGTTTTTCAAAAACTTACGTACATATTTATCACTAGCTTGACGGTGAAGGAAAACATCGTGAGGAAACCCGCAGGTCTCAGAATTAATTCTGAGACATGTGTAAACAGACCCGGTCCGGCGATGGGCTCACCACCTATCACGTTTAGGGGTCCAATATATCTCGTGAAATGTGGGTATATCCAGTAATGGAATACCTCTGCCTACCCCCTCGGGGATAAAAAAGGCTTGAGATTATACTTATTATTATACTTATTACATGTTAAACTTAAATTCTATAAATTATATATTAATTTTGTATGTAAGGCGGACAAGCGGATCGAACTGTGATATTAGATAATATTATCGATCACGCGCTCGCCGCGTGCGATGCATGCGAACCGGTAGCTGCTGTTGCCGGGTGCGCGCAGTCACAAAGTACATTATATATAGGGGTATAGAGTATTCAGCTGACCTCTACGTCATGCGCCATCTGGTGGCTAACGACAAAACAACTTGCAATGTATGTTTAGTGTATAGCTATGCATAGGTACCGACAGAACACCTACACACACTCACACACAGACATAACAGCTCACACATATATATGAAAGTTTATTGTTGTTTCTTTACTTTTAATACAATTTATTTCGTTATAATGAAACACAAAATCGAATTTTCGAACAACTTTATTATGTTTTTATAAACGATACACAAAAATCCGCCCAAAAAAATGCTCAGAAATGGTAGCCGGTCGTCCAGACGATTTGTTCTAGTTTTTGGCCAAAGAGATAGTATATTTAAATCTCTCTGTTTTTGGCACAGTAACTGTTTGAGAGCTTCTTAACACAGTCTTCAAAAAACTTTCAAAAACACCAAATTAATATTGTACACCAAGAATGACAAATTTACAAATAAACATCACAGAACCACAGAACACTATTTGATAAACATGGAATGGCCGACCATGACGTTCCTTTACCAAAACAGTTTTTAGGGTGCCAAAATTTTACTTGAAGTTGTAATTTGTAACCATTCAATATATTTACAGTCTTCAATTGAGTAAATAACAGTAATAATATATTTTTTAAAAATTCGAGAGGTTTAAACAAAAATTATTTCACATAACAATGTCACTTTATAGCTTGAAATGAAACGTATCATTGTTTTGGCGTTTCGCAGTGTTGCTACAATAAATATATTACATTGTGTTTTAGACATTTTATATATTTTTATTTATATTATGGTTAAATTGAATAAAATTATATACATCTTCGAAAAACATTTTATGACTTTTTAAATTTAATTTAGTATTAACAAGGGTACAGATACGCCATCTGTTGAGAAACGACCGAACCATACCCCGGGCATTTTTTCCCATACAAACTATAAATGTACTAAGTGAATAGACCGTGCGCGCAGTACTTTCAACCTCTCGCGCCGAGCGCACGTCGCATTGCTCTTGTCTAAGTATTAACTATAATCGCTGTACGCTTTCGCTATCTTTCGTACTTGTGCTTTCACCTTCTTATGCTTTCGGACATTTCTATATCTAAATTGTAAATCTTCTCCTTCTATCTATTGTTATCGTCTTGTGAACTCTTGTGTATTAAACTCGTGATATATATCTACTTCTGGACCCTTTTATTGATGCCTTCATCGGAATCAGAATACGAGAGTGACGACTACAACCTTAATAAAACCGGTTCCGTCTGAAGACCCATCAAACAATCGTGGTGTCTCCAAGTGGTCCGAAGGTAAACCGTTTAACAAAGCCGGAACATTACTAGACCACTTCCGTAATTCGTAGCCAGCAGTATTCATGAGTGATACGAGCTCATTCCTTAGCTCATAAGCCTCATCGAGGGTATCAGCTCCGCCGTTTAAATCGTCTACGTAACTGTTTTTCAACAGAAGCCGAGCCGCTCGTGGTATACATTCCACACCGAACCGAGCCGCGCGTAGGTCGTTCTTACCGCGTTGAGTCGACTGCCGCGATCGTTCAATTTCGTCATGTGCTAGTTGATGTAAACAACGTATAGCTACGAAAGGACTTGATTTTAATCCGTAAGTGTTGGTTGTCAACTCATAAACGAGTAACGGGTCCGAGGGAGACGATCTCCAGAAAATAAGTTGATACCTACGATCCTGGGGGTGGATCCAAGTCTGGCGGAACATCATCCTTACGTCCGTCGTGAAGACAATGCGCGGCCACCGAAAGTTCAATATAATATCCGTAATATCATTTTGCAACGGCTCACCTGAATATAAACAGTCATTCAGAGATACCCCGGTACTAGTCGGTACACTGCCGTTAAATACCACACGTATTTTATTAACGTCTCCCGATTTCTTGAAAACACCGTGATGTGCAAGAAAATAATGTTCTTTATTTGAATTAAAATCAAAATTAGATACCGCCATATGACCTAGTCTTAAATATTCCGTCATAAATTCTATATATTTTTCTCGAAACTCAGGTTGTCGGTTCATTCTCCGTTCAAGAGCCATGAACTGTTTCAACGCCGTCTGCCTAGAATCACCCAGCCACTGGTGTTCAGGTAAAAGTGGGAGCCGAACCATAAGCTTCCCGTCCGCGCCACGCGTCGTGGTGGTGGCGAATAAATGCTCACACTCAATATCCAATGGATTTTTAATTTTAACTTGGGGCGGTTCCTCACATCGCCATAATTTTTCCACCGCTTCTAAAAGTGTAATTCCCACAAAATTATCCGTATTATTATTATTTGAATCCGAACTGTCATTAACTTTCTTTTGCAAAGGACCGAAAACCGCAAAATCAAAAATTGTGCCCAGGGCATAAAGACCGCTAGAACCTATAGTAACTTTTTGACCATTTAAAATTTCACCTAAAATATCACATCCGAAAATAATGTCTATTTCAGACCCGCGAGAGAAAGCACTATCTGAAAATTTTAAACCTTCGTGAGAAATTCCCAACTTACATGTTAGATATGTCGTAGGTTTCTTTAAAATAACCGCCGTAGCCGATAATAATATTTGATCCGATTGTTTTGGTCTAAAATAAACCTTAGCGACGTGCTGACCGCCGTCAGTCTGCACTCCGCCTATACCTACTAAAGGTACTTCATTATAATGTCGCTTTAATCCTAAACGCGAAACATGATCGCTGTTTATTATTGAGACTTGAGAACCGAGATCTAATAAGGCCCGCGCCTGTATAAATTCATTGCGCGCCGTTTTAACCTCAATAATAACCGTAGGTAAAATAACATTGTCCGTTAACTTAGGTACCGAAGCGACATAACATGACTGTAATTGCTATTTTGAGTAATTACCGCCGCCGTTTTGCCGGCGACATTCCACAGGAGGGCTCGTAGAGCGCCCGCGCGCCGCCCCGCCGTGTAAGCGCGTGGGACTGCCATCGAACCCCGTACCCTGTTGTCCGCGTGTGCGTGAACTTAGCAGAACATTGTCCAGCAGATCAAAAATAAAAAGGAGTTCTATTCGCGTGCAGGTGAGTTCTATAGTTCCCAATACTTTTCAGGAATAGTTCTGGCGTTTTTCCTGAAAAAAAAGTCATTCGACAAAATGATCTGCTAACTTCCGGTAGCAGATCATTTTGCAGCAAATAAAAAAAAAAAAGTACCATGCGCATTCAGTTAAGTTCTATAGTTCCCAATACTTTTCAGGAATAGTTCTGGCGTTTTTCCTGAAAAAAAAATCATTTGAAAAATGATCTGCTAACTTCAAAATTCGAAAAATAACCTATTTTCATCGTTTCAAACAAATGTTAAAAGCAAGAACTCTTTTGTTTTTCACAGATACGTATCAGAACAGCAATCTAAAATTCGATTCAAATATAGAACTTACAAAAAAGTGCCAGCAGAGCATGTCAGAACGTAAAAAAAGTTGCAAATTATTAATTTCAAAGTTTGGTGTAATTCTGAAAAGCTAGAACTCTTTTGTTTCTAACAGATCTCTATCATTCCTACAATCCTGTGTTAAATTTTAGTCCAGAACTCACGTAAAAGTGCCAGCAGAGCATGTCAGAACGTAAAAAAGAAGGAAATTATTTTTTTCCAAGTCATGTTTAATTGTGACAGCCTAGAACTCTTTTGTTTCTTACAGATCTATATCATAAGTACAATCCTGTATTCAATTCGAGTCCAGAACTTACGTAAAAGTGCCAGCAGAGCATGTCAGAACGTAAAAAAGTAGGAAATTATTTTTTCCAAGTCTTGTATAATAGTGACAGCCTAAAACTCTTTTGTTTCTTACAGGTATTTATCATTCCTACAACCCTGTATTCAATTCGAGTCCAGAACTCACGTAAAAGTGCCAGCAGAGCATATCACAACGTACAAAAGAAGGAAATTATTTTTTTCCAAGTCTTGTTAAATTGTGACAGCCTAGAACTCTTTTGTTTCTTACAGATCTCTATCATTCCTACAACCCTGTATTCAATTCGAGTCCAGAACTCACGTAAAAGTGCCAGCAGAGCATATCACAACGTACAAAAGAAGGAAATAATTTTTTCCAAGTCTTGTTTAATTGTGACAGCCTAGAACTCTTTTGTTTCTTACAGATCTCTATCATTACTACAATCCTGTATTCAATTCGAGTCCAGAACTCACGTAAAAGTACCAGCAGAGCATGTCAGAACGTAAAAAAGTAGGAAATTATTTTTTTCCAAGTCTTGTTTGATTGTGACAGCCTAGAACTCTTTTGTTTCTTACAGGTCTATATCATAAGTACAATCCTGTATTCAATTCTAGTCCAGAACTCACGTGAAAGTGCCAGCAGAGCATGTCAGAACGTAAAAAAAAGGAGGAAATTATTTTTTTCCAAGTTTTGTGTAATTCTGAGAGGCTAGAACTCTTTTGTTTCTTACAGATCTCTATCATTCCTACAATCCTGTATTCAATTCGAGTCTAGAACGCACGTAAAAGTGCCAGCAGAGCATATCAGAACGTAAAAAAGTAGGAAATTATTTTTTTCCAAGTCTTGTTTGATTGTGACAGCCTAGAACTCTTTTGTTTCTTACAGATCTATATCATAAGTACAATCTTGTATGCAATTGGAGTCCAGAACTTACGTAAAAGTGCCAGCAGAGCATGGCAGAACGTGAAAAAGTAGGAAATTATTTTTTCCAAATCTTGTATAATTGTGACAGCCTAGAACTCTTTTGTTTCTTACAGATCTATATCATAAGTACAATCCTGTATTCAATTCGAGTCCAGAACTCACGTGAAAGTGCCAGCAGAGCATGTCAGAACGTAAAAAAAGTAGGAAATTATTTTTTTCCAAGTCTTGTTTAATTGTGACAGCCTAGAACTCTTTTGTTTCTTACAGATCTCTATCATTACTAAAATCCTGTATCCAATTCAAGTAAAGAACTCATGTAAAAGTGCCAGCAGAGCATGTCAGAACGTAAAAAAAGGAGGAATTTATTTTTTTCCAAGTTTTGTGTAATTCTGAGAGGCTAGAACTCTTTTGTTTCTTACAGATCTCTATCATTCCTACAACCCTGTATTCAATTCGAGTCCAGAACTCACGTAAAAGTGCCAGCAGAGCATATCACAACGTACAAAAGAAGGAAATTATTTTTTTCCAAGTCTTGTTTAATTGTGACAGCCTAGAACTCTTTTGTTTCTTACAGATCTCTATCATTACTACAATCCTGTATTCAATTCGAGTCCAGAACTCACGTAAAAGTACCAGCAGAGCATGTCAGAACGTAAAAAAGTAGGAAATTATTTTTTTCCAAGTCTTGTTTGATTGTGACAGCCTAGAACTCTTTTGTTTCTTACAGGTCTATATCATAAGTACAATCCTGTATTCAATTCTAGTCCAGAACTCACGTGAAAGTGCCAGCAGAGCATGTCAGAACGTAAAAAAAAGGAGGAAATTATTTTTTTCCAAGTTTTGTGTAATTCTGAGAGGCTAGAACTCTTTTGTTTCTTACAGATCTCTATCATTCCTACAATCCTGTATTCAATTCGAGTCTAGAACGCACGTAAAAGTGCCAGCAGAGCATATCAGAACGTAAAAAAGTAGGAAATTATTTTTATCCAAGTCTTGTTTGATTGTGACAGCCTAGAACTCTTTTGTTTCTTACAGATCTATATCATAAGTACAATCTTGTATGCAATTGGAGTCCAGAACTTACGTAAAAGTGCCAGCAGAGCATGTCAGAACGTGAAAAAGTAGGAAATTATTTTTTCCAAATCTTGTATAATTGTGACAGCCTAGAACTCTTTTGTTTCTTACAGATCTATATCATAAGTACAATCCTGTATTCAATTCGAGTCCAGAACTCACGTGAAAGTGCCAGCAGAGCATGTCAGAACGTAAAAAAAGTAGGAAATTATTTTTTTCCAAGTCTTGTTTAATTGTGACAGCCTAGAACTCTTTTGTTTCTTACAGATCTCTATCATTACTAAAATCCTGTATCCAATTCAAGTAAAGAACTCATGTAAAAGTGCCAGCAGAGCATGTCAGAACGTAAAAAAAGGAGGAATTTATTTTTTTGGAAAAAAATAATTTTCTACTTTTTTACGTTCTGATATGCTCTGCTGGCACTTTTACGTACGTTCTGGACTCGAATTGAATACAGGATTGTAGGAATGATAGAGATCTGTAAGAAACTAAAGAGTTCTAGCCTTTCAGAATTAAACAAAACTTGGAAATTAATAATTTCCTAGTTTTTTTACGTTCTGACATGCTCTGCTGGCACTTTTACGTGAGTTCTGGACTTGAATTGAATACAGGATTGTAGGAATGATAGAGATCTGTAAGAAACAAAAGAGTTCTAGCCTCTCAGAATTACACAACTTGGAAAAAAATAATTTCCTCCTTTTTTTACGTTCTGACATGCTCTGCTGGCAGTTTTACATGACTTCTTTACTTGAATTGGATACAGGATTTTAGTAATGATAGAGATCTGTAAGAAACAAAAGAGTTCTAGGCTGTCACAATTAAACAAGACTTGGAAAAAATAATTTCCTACTTTTTTTACGTTCTGACATGCTCTGCTGGCACTTTCACGTGAGTTCTGGACTCGAATTGAATACAGGATTGTACTTATGATATAGATCTGTAAGAAACAAAAGAGTTCTAGGCTGTCACAATTAAACAAGACTTGGGAAAAAATAATTTTCTTCTTTTTTACGTTCTGATATGCTCTGCTGGCACTTTTACGTGCGTTCTGGACTCCAATTGAATACAGGATTGTAGGAATGATAGAGATCTGTAAGAAACAAAAGAGTTCTAGGCTGTCACAATTAAACAAGACTTGGAAAAAAATAATTTTCTTCTTTTTTACGTTCTGATATGCTCTGCTGCCACTTTTACGTGCGTTCTAGACTCGAATTGAATACAGGATTGTAGGAATGATAGAGATCTGTAAGAAACAAAAGAGTTCTAGCCTTTCAGAATTACACAAAACTTAGAAATTAATAATTTCCTAGTTTTTTTACGTTCTGACATGCTCTGCTGGCATTTTTACGTGAGTTCTGGACTTGAATTGAATACAGGATTGTAGGAATGATAGAGATCTGTAAGAAACAGAAGAGTTCTAGGCTGTCACAATTAAACAAGACTTGAAAAAAAATAATTTCCTCCTTTTTTTACGTTCTGACATGCTCTGCTGGCAATTTTACATGAGTTATTTACAGGATTTTAGTTATGATAGAGATCTGTAAGAAACAAAAGAGTTCTAAGCTGTCACAATTAAACAAGACTTGGAAAAAAATAATTTCCTACTTTTTTACGTTCTGACATGCTCTGCTGGGACTTTTACGTGAGTTCTGGACTCGAATTGAATACAGGATTGTACTTATGATATAGATCTGTAAGAAACAAAAGAGTTCTAGGCTGTCACAATTAAACAAGACTTGAAAAAAAATAATTTCCTACTTTTTTACGTTCTGACATGCTCTGCTGGCACTTTTACGTGAGTTCTGGACTCGAATTGAATACAGGATTGTACTTATGATAGAGATCTGTAAGAAACAGAAGAGTTCTAGGCTGTCACAATTAAACAAGACTTGAAAAAAAATAATTTTCTTCTTTTTTACGTTCTGATATGCTCTGCTGGCACTTTTACGTGAGTTCTGGACTTGAATTGAATACAGGATTGTAGGAATGATAGAGATCTGTAAGAAACAGAAGAGTTCTAGGCTGTCACAATTAAACAAGACTTGAAAAAAAATAATTTTCTTCTTTTTTACGTTCTGATATGCTCTGCTGGCACTTTTACGTGCGTTCTAGACTCGAATTGAATACAGGATTGTAGGAACTGTAAGAAACAAAAGAGTTCTAGCCTTTCAGAATTACACAAAACTTAGAAATTAATAATTTCCTAGTTTTTTTACGTTCTGACATGCTCTGCTGGCACTTTTACGTGAGTTCTGGACTTGAATTGAATACAGGATTGTAGGAATGATAGAGATCTGTAAGAAACAAAAGAGTTCTAGGCTGTCACAATTAAACAAGACTTGGAAAAAAATAATTTCCTACTTTTTTTACGTTCTGACATGCTCTGCTGGCACTTTCACGTGAGTTCTGGACTCGAATTGAATACAGGATTGTACTTATGATATAGATCTGTAAGAAACAAAAGAGTTCTAGGCTGTCACAATTAAACAAGACTTGGAAAAAAATAATTTCCTACTTTTTTACGTTCTGACATGCTCTGCTGGCACTTTTATGTAAGTTCTGGATTCGAATCGAATTTAAGAGTGCTGTTCTGATACGTATCTGTGAAAAACAAAAGAGTTCTTGCTTTTAACATTTGTTTGAAACGATGAAAATAGATATTTTTCGAATTTCGAAGTTAGCAGATCATTTTTCAAATGACTTTTTTTTCAGGAAAAACGCCAGAACTATTCCTGAAAAGTATTAGGAACTATAGAACTCACCTGCATGCGAATAGAACTCCTTTTCATTTTTGATCTGCTGGGCAATGTTCTGCTTAGTTCACTGACATGTTGTCCGCAGAGTCGTCGCTATCACTGCGCCTACGCGTCCCGTAGTAACGCTGCTCCGAGCGTTCATAGGAGCGCTGAACTTGTTCTGCGTATGGGCCGTTTCCACGACGCGATCCCGATGATCGTAACTCATTACTATCGCGTGCCGTCGCAACGAATGCATGCCGAGTTGGTTGCCTGTTAACAGTAGGCGAGTCAGGCCGAACAATGGATAGCGTACATAGCAATTTATTGTGACCCGTGTTATTACAACGTTCGCAAGGTACCGATTTACTGCAATTAACTGCCCGATGTTTTTCAAAACATTTATAGCACAAAGAATTAGATGCTACCCAATCTTTACGATCGCCATTAGTTAATTTGCCGAACTTGTAGCATTGGCCAATTGTATGATTGGACATTTGGCAAAAAAGGCAATGTTTTTCGGACCCGTGTCCGTTTTTGTAGTTATTGGTATCTACAATATTATGTGCATTACGAACAAAGCGGCGCGTCACCGTATTGTCGTGACGTCGTACACATTCCGCATACGAACTAACCGGTTCCGATGAGGCAGTATCAATCAATCTACACTCATTCTGTAGAAAATCCGTTAAATTGTTAAATGTAGGCACCGTAACATTATTACCGCCGTATTTTTGTTCAAACCGAGTTTTGATATCAATTGGTAGCTTTGTTAAGCTAATATGCAACAGAATATAGCTCCAATGTTCAGTAGGAATACCTAGATTTTTTAAAGCCCGTGTTGATTCCAATAACGGATTAAGCACTTTCGATCTAAGTCCAACAGACTTGCTTAACACCGGTAACTGTATAATCCTCGAAATATGACAATCAGCAAGCAGCCGTTTGTTTTCGTACCTACCCTTCAATATTTCGAGCGCCGTATCGAGCGATTCATCAACCATCGGCAGGTGTTGAATTAACGAACGCGGTTCTTTATTCACGTTAGAAAACAAATAATGAAATTTCTCCGTTTTAGAAATATCCTGCCTAGTCAAAACCAAAGACGTAAATAGACTAATGAAACTAGTCCATGAATACACGTCACCGTCATAAACCGATAGTTTGATGGGTGGAAGCCGCGCGACCGGTGCACTCTCAGTAGGCATATGCACACTGTCCAAGTTGGGATAAGCCGCCGATACCGCGTCCAGCTGGTTGTATGTTTCCTCAGCTTCCCTAAAGTCTGCGTCGAACTTCTCGATTAGCTCGTCTTCAGAAAAACCGTTCAAAATTGCCTCGTATGATTCACACAACATTAAATACTTTTCTTCTAATTTCCGTAACCGAGCCGAAATAACACTATTACTGAAAGTTTTACTGTTAACCATTTCAAAGGTATTTTTAAACCAATCATACTGTATTTTAAATTTAGATTGTAGATTTCTTGCAGCCATTTTGAACCGTACCGGAACCTCCAAAGAAAGACGAAATTAATCGTACTTCAAAAGTACAAATGGGAATAACCCGTAACCGAACTAGAAATAAAACCGAAATAAACCAAAATTGAACCGATAAATCACCGAAAATAGCCGAAAATGATAATTATTTTAACCGCGGAACGTTACAAACTACCCGACGAATTGCACATTAAAATTAACCAATTTCAAAAAACGAAAAACTAATCCGATCGATGGACCATAAAATATGTTGGGGAGTTTTACTTCGATAGCTGCTGGTTCTGTTTTTCGTGGGTTAATTTACAGGCATTGTCGGCCGACCAATAAAGAGTAATCCACTCACCTTGACTTTGCTTTAACTCCGGAACGCCTCGCGTTCGTTGAAAATTGCAAATAATCACAGCAATTAAAGAGTCCGCTGGCCAGCTGTATTGTACACAAATATTCACAAAAATAGGTCACCAAATGTTCATAAAGATCCAAAAAAATTGTCCGTCGCGAATTTGCGTGGTGTGCGCAAGCCGTGCCGAGAGCGATCTGGCCGCACCGGCGAGGAGGGCTCCGTCGCGGAATATTGTAGACTACCCTCATATCAGAAAACCGAACAATGCCTGAACAGAGGACGACCTAGGCGTACCTACATCGACCAGATCAGCGATGTGTTGAAGAAAAGCCAGATAAAGAGTACCCGAAACCGTCGAGCATGCATGAGTCGTTTGATGGGTGTGGAGGAAGTGTTGGAGGTTTCTTTTAAGATAACTTCGGGCTGTAATCTATGTTTTTCTAGTTTAAAATTGATGTTCTAAAGGTTTTTGTTAAGGCCCTGTCACTTGTCAGATGAATAATGTATGTGATGTGAGTTCAAAATAAAATATTTTCAGTTTTACTCTATGTTTACCTTGGTGCTGCACCTCCTTCTATACTATCAACCACAACAGGAAGCACGAGAGATCTGCCAGGTTCGTAGCAAGTGTCAGTCTGTTGTCTCTGCCTACCCCAATGGTAAATAGGCATGAGATTATGTATGTATGTATGTATAAAGTATATATTTAAAAAAATTGTGACTTACAATTTTTCTTCGAAATAGTCTTTAATAATAATTAGCCTTTGTTTATTATTTTATTACTTACTTGCTTTATATCTTTAATAATTTGTTTAATGTTAAATTGCAGACGGTAATTGATTATTTAATGTTATCGATATTACGTGTGGGCTGCAGGAGTGCCTATTTAGTTTGAAATCCGGTATTATTAGTGTTATTTTATTTCTGAGTACGGGTTTTTTTAGGTTATCATTATAATTTTTGTAAAAAGTGGGATAATTTCGTGAAAATTTACACATTTCAAATACATACTATGTGTTAGCATTTTGTACATAGTACACAGACAGACACAAAAATTAAAAAAAAATGTGTTTTGGTATCTACCTAGATAACTATCTCCACTACCAACAAAAATTTCGGAAACTTAGATTGGTTACAGATGTTCCGTTTTCACGCATTTTAGTACTTTGTATTGCCTAGACGAGCTCGTAATACTGCTGTTATGAAATTTGGCATACTTTCTACTAGGTTTTTGAGGCAATGCTGCAGAAATATTCTGCCTTCCTCTATTAGAGCTTCTTTCATTTCACCTAGCGTGATTGGCGGCGGATTCCGCTGACGTACACGTCGTCCCAGTTCGTCCTATGCATACTCAATGGGGTTCATGTAAAATCTGTGGCATTTAAAATTAATATATGAATTCATTATAACCCGCTTTTTAATAATGACTTGCTTTAGGTCAGCTTTGCATGATATATAATTGGGCAATGTCGAGCATGTGGTGTGAAAAGGATTTATTATAGATATTTGTGACTTAAAATTAAAATGTATCTTCGAAATATTCTTTAACAATAAGTAGCCTTTGTTTATTATTACTTACTTGCTTTATATCTTTAATAATGTGTTTAATGTTAAATTGCAGAGGGTAATTAATTATATATTTTTATCGATATTACGTGTGGGCTGCAGGAGTGCCTATTTATTTTGAAATCCGGTGTTACTAGTCTTTTTTTATTTTTGAGTGCGGGTTTTGTTGGGATATCATTATAATTTTGGTAAAAAGTGGAATAATTTCGTGAAAATGTACACATTTCAAATACATATGTATTAGCATTTTGTACATAGTGCACAGACAGACAGACACAAAAATTTCAAAAATTGGTGTTTTGGTATCTACATTGATAACTATCTACACTACGACTAAAATTTTCGTAAATTTTGATTGGCTACAGATGTTCCGTTTTCACGCATTTTAGTACTTTGTGTTGCCTCCGCGAGCTCGTAATACTTCTGTTATAAAATTTGGCATACTTTCTACTAGGTTTTTGAGGCAATGCTGCAGAAATATTCTGCCTTCCTCTATTAGAGCTTCTTGCATTTCACCTAGCGTGATTGGCGGCGGATTCTGCTGACGTACACGTCGTTCCAGTTCGTCCCATGCATGTTCAATGGGGTTCATGTAAAATATGTGACATTAAAAATTAAGTAGTATGCAATAGTAAATACACCGAGGGGATAAAACATTGATTAATGTCGCGGGCGCGATAATGTATCCTGAGCAAATGAGGGACCCCAGATTTAAATCCCGAGCGGAGCGAGGGTGTTACGAGTTATGGGCCATTTACACGAGGGCAATCCACTAAGACAATCCACTAAGACTACATACAAAAAAAACTTGAGGACAATCCATTCCAGTGTCCTCACGTTTTTTTTGTATGCAGTCTTAGTGGATTGTCTTAGTGGATTGCCCTCGTGTAAATGGCCCATTAGTTATAAAACGGAGTCCTGAGTGCAGCAAGGGGATTCAAGCTCGCCTAAAACAAAAACAGCTTTATCCAAAAAAGAGAATACTCTACTTTTTCAAACTTTTGCAAGACAATAAAAAGCAAGGCTACTTGTATAGCTTGTAGTGGCTCCGTAAGTCTCTACGGAACAATTTTTCATATGAATTCATTATAAACCGCTGGTTAATAATGACTTGCTTTAGGTCAGCTTTGCATGATATATAATTGGGCAATGTCGAGCATGTGGTGTAAAAAGTATTTATTTTAACTATTTGTGACTTAAAATTAAAATGTATCTTCGAAATATTCTTTAACAAAAAGTAGCATTTGTTTATTATTACTTACTTGCTTTTTATCTTTAGTAATTTGTTTAATGTTAAATTGCAGAAGGTAATTGATTATGTATTGTTATCGATATTACGTGTGGGCTGCAGGAGTGCCTATTTATTTTGAAATCCGGTATTATTACTCTTATTTTATTTCTGAGTGCGGGTTTTTTTTGGGATATCATTATAATTTTGGTAAAAAGTGGAATATTTTGGTAAAAATTTACACATTTCAAATACATATTATGTATTAGCATTTTGTACATAGTGCACAGATAGACAGACACAACAATTTCAAAAATTGGTGTTTTAGTATCTACATTGATAACTATCTACACATTCTACACTACCACTAAAATTTTCGTAAATTTAGATTGGTTACCGGTATTACGTTTTCACGCATTTTAGTACTTTGTGTTGCATCCGCGAGCTCGTAATACTGCTGTTATGAAATTTGGCATACTTTCTACTAGGTTTTTGAGGCAATGCTGCAGAAATATTCTGACTTCCTCTATTAGAGCTTCATTAATTTCACCTAGCGTGATTGGCGGCGGATTCCGCTGACGTACACGTCGTCCCAGTTCGTCCTATGCACGCTCAATGGGGTTCATGTAAAATCTGTGACATTTAAAATTAAGTATCTAGTATGCAATAGTAAATTATACACCGAGGGGTTAAAACAGTGATTAATGTCACGGGCCCAATAATGTATCCTGAGCAAATGAGGGACTCAAGATTTAAATCCCGAACGTAGCGAGGGTGTTACGAGTTGGTTATAAAACGGAGTCCTGAGTACAGCAAGGGGATTCAAGCTCGCCTAAGACAAAAACAGCTTTATCCCAAAAGATAATACTCTACTTTTTCAACTTTTGCAAGACAATAAAAAGCAAGGCTACTTGTATAGCTTGTAGTGGCCCCGTAAGTCTCTATGGAACAATTTTTCATACGAATTCATTATAACCCGCTGGTTAATAATAATAATATATAATATAATCTCACGCCTTTTTCCCCGAGGGGGTAGGCAGAGGTATTCCATTACTGGATATACCCACATTTCACGAGATATATTGGACCCCTAAACGTGATAGGTGGTGAGCCCATCGCCGGACCGGGTCTGTTTACACATGTCTCAGAATTAATTCTGAGACCTGCGGGTTTCCTCACGATGTTTTCCTTCACCGTCGAGCTAGTGATAAATATGTACGTAAGTTTTTGAAAAACTCATTGGTACATGCCAGGATTTGAACCCGAGCCTCACTGATTTTCGGCCGGCTCTTTAACCGTCCGGGCTATCACTGCTGGTTAATAATAATAAATAAATAATAATAATAATAAATAATATAATAATGATTGAGCAGTGATAGCCCGGACGGTTAAAGAGCCGGCCGAAAATCAGTGAGGCTCGGGTTCGAATCCTGGCATGTACCAATGAGTTTTTCAAAAACTTACGTACATATTTATCACTAGCTTGACGGTGAATGAAAACATCAATTCTGAGACATGTGTAAACAGACCCGGTCCGGCGATGGGCTCACCACCTATCACGTTTAGGGGTCCAATGTATCTCGTGAAATGTGGGTATATCCAGTAATGGAATAACTCTGCCTACCCCCTCGGGGATAAAAAAGGCGTGAGATTATATTATTATTATTAATAATGACTTGCTTTAGGTCAGCTTTGCATGATATATAATTGGACAATGTCGAGCATGTGGTGTGAAAAGTATTTATTATAGATATTTGAGACTTAAAATTAAAATGTATCTTCAAAATATTCTTTAACCAAAAAGTAGCCTTTGTTTATTATTACTTACTTGCTTTATATCTTTAGTAATTTGTTTAATGTTAAATTGCAGAAGGTAATTGATTATATATTTTTATCGATATTACGTGTGGGCTGCAGGAGTGCCTATTTATTTTGAAATCCGGTGTTACTAGTCTTATTTTATTTCTGAGTGCGGGTTTTGTTGGGATATCATTATAATTTTGGTAAAAAGTGGAATAATTTCGTGAAAATATACACATTTCAAATACATATGTATTAGCATTTTGTACATAGTGCACAGACAGACAGACACAAAATTTTCAAAATTGGTGTTTTGGTATCTACCTTGATAACTATCTACACTACCACAAAAAATTTCGTAAATTTAGATTGTCTACAGATGTATTGTTAATGTAATAAAAGTATAATTGAGGTCTTCAGAGGTTTATTTCTTATAATTATTATATTTAAATTATTTTAGATTTAAGGTATTTAGTCCAATCGGTATTGTAATCTTAGGTATTTCGTGGGTATGTATTATTTTATTAGGTATATTAAAACATAAGGTATTTTGATTTTAGGTATTTTGAACTTAGGTTATTTAACGTTAGGTTTTTTAATTTTCGACATTTAGATACGTAACCTTCCCATAGCGAGGGGTCCCGTAAGAGAGGGCTGTCAAACTTGACAGTCCTTAGACTATGCTACATCATCCCCTTTTAAAGACAAATTAAAGTTGTTTACATTAACATGTTCTTCATCCCCTTATATTTAAAATAATATCTATATCTATATTATAGAAATAATACTTGCATATTACAAAGATAGTAACACTAAATTTAAGTAACATTTACTAAGTATTGCACTATTATGTATAATAACGCATTCGACCAATGGTGCATAACTCGACTACTTAAGTCTATTGAAGCATCAAGCCAAGCTAAGGAGATCTGATATGAAAAGAGGTTCTATTATAAATAACATTATTCTTATCAGCTACATTATATGCTCTATTACATTATAACTGGTAATTTTGCCCTCTAACCACAGGTTTTTATTAGGCTCTTTCTTAAACCAAATACTCTGACCTACATGAAATGGTTTTTTTAGCTCGACTAGTTTTATTGTAATTCCTAATAGTTGTTGTCTTGTTAAACTCCTCATTTACATTAGTATTAATCTTCGGTTGTAGGTACTGAGTGTTGACAATTTATTTACCTAGTTCTTAAATTTCTATTAAACATTAATTCACATGGTGAGAAGTTAGTACCTGACACAGGTGAGGCCCTGTAATTTAATAATGATAATCTATAGTCACTATTATCTTCATGACACTTATTCAGTATTTTTCTAGCAATAAATACTCCTTTCTCAGCCATTCCATTTGACTGGGGATACCTTGTGCTAGTATATGTAAAAATGAATTCATATTCACGAGCAAAGTCTTTACATTCTTTAGAGTCAAATGGTAGGTACATGATCTGAGAAAAATTCTCTTGGAAAGCCAAAATTAGAGAAAATATCAGTTAAAGCCTCAATAATGGATTTAGCACTTTTAGTACGTTAACATTTAATATCTAACCATTTAGAATAATAATCATAAACTATGAGGTAACTTTTTGATTTAAAATCCATGATGTCTATTGCTACTTTGCAAATGGTAAGTTAGGTACTTTATGGAGCATTAATGGTTCTTTAGTATTATTGTTTTGGTATGTCTGACAGGGATAACATCGCTTGACAAATTCTTCAATGTGTGAATCAATATGAGGCCAGTAATAAATTTTTCTAGCTAACTGTTTCATCTTTGACATGCCAATATAGCCTTCATGTAACATGCAACAGCGCTGTAAATGAATCCACAGGGTTTACTCCATTTTTTCTGGTACACGCTAGAGAACCTGTCATAAACGGAAGCTTTTATAAGGAACCGAACAAGGAGTACGAAGTTGCCATGCCACGTGATGAATATGCCGGTGAATTTGGTTGCTTGAAGGACATATTCGCAAAAGTTCGCGAACATATGCTTCAAGCGCATGCGAAGAATTCGACGTATTACAATTTGAGACGTCGGCCAGCAAGGTTTTCGGTTGGTGATATTGTGTGGAAGTGCACCTATACGCAGAGTGATGCAGCTAAGTTTAAAATGGCAAAGCTAGCACCAAAGTATGAAAAATGTAGGGTCACAAAAGTTTTATCACCATTGGTTTACGAATTGGAAAGGCTGGACGGTCATCCAATAGGTTCTTGGCATGTCAAAGATTTTAAGGCGTAAATAAGTGTTACTAACGGTTACATGTTAGGTTTTCGTAGTGATATGATTATACGGAAAATCATAGCACCAATAGTAAGGGCTAGTGGACAAATGTATTTAATTGTTCTACTGGATGGGAGAAAGGTGAATAGTATGTAAGAAGCGTATATAAGATGAATGAATGATAGGTGATTAAGAATGTGACGATTGTCTGGATGTGAAGTATGAATTTAATATAGATTACCTAACCGAGAAATAAATGTGTACCGTGGTCGCGCTGAGAGAGGGGTTTAGTTTATGTTTTTTTTTTCTGCTACTTTTGTATAACACATGTTGTTAATACGAGTAAGTTTTTTTTTGGTCGTGGTATAGTCAGACGACAAACCACAAAATTTTGGTGGCGTTACGTTTTGGTTATTAACGTCTTTATGTTTTTTATACAGGTTCATAAGAACATTTGTATGGTATTTAAGGGTGATTTGATTACACCTTTAATTTAAACTTTTGTAACTACTTACTAGTCAACTGTATGGAGACTAGAGTAGGTTAGACAGAGTTTTTTTGTTGGTTTGGTTCAGGAGATTCAAGTGGTTGCTTGTTTGATTTTGTTTAAGATGCCCGGACATATAGAGATTTTTTTTTACCCGACTGCGTCAGGAGGGTTATGGTTCTTTTGGAAAGTGTAACAACAGTCCTGGTTGTTGGCTATTTAGGGTGTGAGTACAGGTGGTCGGATGACAAGTGTTTTATGTTGTTGTTTTTTTGTGTTGTTAATAGTTTTTACACTTGAATTTTTTTATGTTCAAGTTGTTGTTTTTTCGGTGACTGACTGTTGGTTTGTTGTTTTGTCGTTTGTGATAATCGCTGAGGGCAGCGATCTTTTCTTGGAAGGGGGGTATTGTAACGTTGTACTTTCGTATTGAAACATTTAATATTGTGACTCAAAAGTAGGCAGAATGTGATGATGCTTTTGCCTTTGCCAAACTTCAATTTAAAAAGAAGTCGGTGTTGTCAATTTCTACGACAGAATTTCCTTTTGTTGACAAAAATAAGTTATTCAATTTAAATGCATTGTAAAGTTATAAATAATAATAATATAGGGAAAATAGTGTTGGTTATTATATTTGAGATCATTCAAATGTCAAACAGTTTTGAACTATGATTTTTGCACAATTGTGTCTTGTGAATTTGAGGTCAAGATAGCCTGCAGTTACCGTGTTTTTCGGGAAGTGTGTGAGAGATGGTCTTCCAAATACAGAACGTTGACTTCGTTCTTTCTTAGCCGTGATGTCGTCGAAATAACTTGGCTAGCGACATTTTACAAAAGCAAATGCTTTTGAGCTCAAACTTGAACATCCTGGTGAGTTTGATATATCTTTCAACACTTAAACGATGTTAGATCATGATGATTTCTTGATTTTTTCTAGTTTCAAACATTTTGTGTTTCGTTGCAGAATCTACCCTACTTCAAATTTTTATTAGGAAACTCATTGTTAAAGAAAGAATGTTTCCTGAAGTATTCTTCTATATTCCAATTTGGTAAGCTGTTAGTTTGTTAAATTCTCCATTTGCATTGGTTGAATTCCATAAATATTGTGGTTTATAGTGAATTTATTTTATTGCAGTATGGGTTGATATACCCACATTTTTGTAAGAAACCTCCGGGGTTGACATGAGATCCTGATGTTTCAAGCTTGACTCTTCTCCCCCACAAGGTATGTAAATGTACAATAACTAATTCCAATTAGGTTCTGTTTTACAACTTTATATATAATTTTTTAACCGTCTCCGAGTAAAGTCATGTAGATAATATTTTCCTGTTAATTGCAGGAGGTTCCTACGATACGCAAATTTCTACGATACGCAAATTTCTACGATACGCAAATTTCTACGATACGCAAATTTCTACGATACGCAAATTTGTACAGTCCCCAAGTTTCTCCGTTGCAAATTTATTCAATGACTACGGTGTTTCTCACCGTGCCAGTTTCTCCGAGCTCCGAGTTTTTAAGAATGGTGTAGCGCTTCTCGCTATTTTAAGATAAGTCACCATGATCAAGTAGGTGTTTTAAATTTCAACATATTAATGATAAATTTAACCTAATTGGTGGTATAACCTCGTTAGGATTTTTACAGTTAAGTTATTTTATTTGCCCCGTGAACCCGGCTCTGCCAATTAACTAGTCTGGTATAACTTTAGTTACAACTTATCTGTAATAGTATTTACGATTAATGTACAACATCTGATATAAAAGATAAATAAATAATAACAACAGTCATTACCCACATACAGTTTATTTTATTTCCAATCACAAGCAAACCCAGAACCAAGCAAAGTTCACATCATTATTTATTCCGGTATATTTTATTTTGTCATGAAAAATTCTTCGTGACAGCACATTATAGAAATTATTTAATTTTAAGAATTCATGCAATTTATTTTTAAACATTTTTAAATTTAACATTTTTAAGTCTTTTGGTATCTTATTTTAAATACGTACACACATAACAAGGCAGCTCTTATTATATTTGGAGAGTCTAGGGTTGTCATCTAATACGAGTCTGTAGGGGTCTCGTTGACTCCGAGTGTTTAAGTCACATGCTTTTTTAAACAATTCTTTGTGCTTCCATAAAAACATGCAAATCTCATAAATGTAGAGAGACGGTAGCGGTAGTAGGCCAAGTTTTTTAAATACTGGCTTACATGACTCACCGGGTGCAAGCCCGTATATTGCCCTAATACATTTCTTTTGTGCGACAAATGCTCTATTCTGGTCGGTGCTATTACCCCACATTATAAGACCATAGCGTAGCAATGATTCTACGTATGCCTGGTAGGATATAATAGCTGTTTTCAGGTTTGTTATGTTTTTAACTTGTCTAATTGCATATACGAATTTATTTATTTTGTTCGATACATTAATTGTTTGTGCTTTCCAATTTAAATCCTTATCTATTGTTACACCTAAAAATTTGGTTTCTGTCACTTCCTTAATCTTCGGTATATTAAGGTTATGATTGTGATTTATGTTCAAAGATTGATTAAATTGTATATATACTGATTTATTTAAGTTGATATTTAAATTATTATTGTCTAGCCATTCAATTAGTTTGTCAATTGTGTTGTTAATGTCCGCTTCATGATCGCTTATTGTAGTATTAGTTTTATTGGATGTCACTATAATGGAAATGTCATCAGCAAATAATATACATTTATGTTTTGTAATGTCTGTAATATTGTTTGTATACAATAAGAATAAGATTGGGCCCAGTACACTTCCCTGTGGTACACCATTTTTACAATATCTATATTCAGATGAGTAGGAAATTGTGACTTTGGGTTCGTCTAATTGTATTAAGTAATATGGGTATCTCGCTGAAGTTTTTATTAATACTACGAATGTTCAAATGCAGTATGGTTAGGGTTTTGCCAGGAGATTTGATAAACTCACCACATTTGTGGGGTGCACAGACAAACGAGTTTCCAATATTTAATGAATCTATTTCTTTATTATAATATATTTAGGTACATTCTTAATAACACAAAATAAAAAACATTTATATAACTTAAACAAATAACATAAAACTCTAAATCTATTTACAATAATTTACATAATATAATTTAAATTAGCCATTTATTAGTGGTTTTATGAGAGTTGCAAAAAGTGTGCAAGAAAATAATTGATGTGTTGGGTACATGGTTCGGCCATAATATTGAGGTGCGGGGTAAAGTGTGTGGTGGGGTATGTATGAGTGTGTTTGTTTTTGTGTGTGTGGAGGTATGTAGGGGGTAGTTAGGCTTGTATTGAAGTAACATGGAGAGAGTGGTGTGAGGCAGTGTTTCTCAAATAACATTATAATAATAATAATAATAAATCTTTATTTCAGGCAATATTTACATTAATAGATCTTAAATAACGTAAACAAAGGCCCATATTATATATACCTTACAACTAAGATACATATAAAATAACTAACTAAACTATTTTACACGTAATGTCGGCAACGTGCGAGCGCTGTCGGCTGTCATTATGAAAGAGCTTGTATTTTTTGCACAATATAAACAAAGGAAAAATGATAATATGATAAAAACATATGCTAGTCATTCTGACTTAAGAAGTTCTTTTAGTTGGTATTCCGATTTAATCAAAATTTGTTTATCTCCTTCACTTTTGCGTATAAAGATATTCCCATTCTTGACCCAACAGAAGGAGTAACCTTTTGATTTGGTTAATTCACGTGCCGCGAAGAAAAGCTTTTTTACGCTGCCAGATAGTTGTTCTGAAATTTAGACTCCTTGACAAGATCCTGTTATAACTATTTGTTGAGTGTTAAATTTATCTTCTTTTTTCGTAGCTTTCTCGTTATGGTCTCGCACCGCGCTCAGCAAGCTCTCCTTAGTTTGGACAGACTTAAATTCAATGATAATGGGGCGTGAAGTTTCAGGTTTCCCGTACACTTTGGGAAGACGATAAATGTCTCTGATCTCAGCTTGTAATGCAGGTATACCAACCGCCTGTCCGATAGTGTTCAGAGTGTTAACCAAGGTTGAGTGATTTTCACCTTCAGACAACGGGACATTACGAAGTTCAACACCCGATGGGCGAGAAGACTGTTGTATTTCTTGTATTTTATTTTCGAGTGATCTTATATGGTCTGCTTGTTCTAAACGCTCTTGTTTAAGAGCTTTAATTTCTAGTCTCATTTCCTCGAATTTTGAGTTAATGAAGTGCATTCATTCTATATCCTCATTAGATTTTTGGATCTGGACATTTTGTGACTTTATTTCAGCAACATCTGCGACCAACGACCTTATCATTTCAGTTTGGCTTGCTATTAAATCAGAAATATTAGCTTCCTGGTTTTTATTCCAGCTCAAAGAAGTTGTACTCTTTTCTGTATTTGTTGCTTCCGGGGAAGACTCTGGTCGAAAGCGTTTTGATCTATTAGTGCTATTTACAAACTCATTGTTAAAATTCATGTTTGATAAATTTGACTCAGATTGTTTCATTATCGCTGTGGCTGGGTGTGGTCGGTGGTGGTGAGCGCTGCATTCGCGGCATTTTTCAATCTTATTCAGAGAAGTGAACTGTGCTTCGTTTAATAGGTAGGGACGTAGCAAAACATGTAGCACTTACGTAGACTGACGTCAGCGATGGCGTAGCACGTTCTTCGTAGCAACCGTAGCGTCCGCTGGGTGCGTATGGCAATTTCGACGATATGGTAAGTGAGCGCGTAGCTCAGCCGAAGTGCGACCAGTTTCGTGCCTGCGCGCCGCCGATGACCCAAGTTCAAATCTCAGCCAGTGCGACCGTGCGACGATTGCTCGTCTCTTTCTAGGCCTGCCCAGTAGGAGGAGTCGGCAGGTAAGAACACTGGTTGTTAGACAAGGAATCCAAAAAACTATGCAAATGCACCAATCACGTTAACGGACACGGAGTTGCAACAAAAATCAATGCTCAGACGGGCAGGATGCGTCCGTTCGCCACGGTCTGAACTTTCTTAGGTAATTAATCATTCAATTCAATCAACCAAGGAATATTTGCAACTCTTTTTTATTATTGGGGCTTTTCATATTAATTATAGAATTCACCCTTTCAGGGTCAATTTTCATGCCTTTTTCTGAAAAAATATGACTAAAATATTTAACTTCTTTTAATTTGTATTGAAATTTATTTTTATTAAAACGGACATTGTGTTTTTTAGCATGTTCGAAAACTTGGTTTAATATTGCATCATGTTGTTCTTCCGTGTCACCACATATTAGTCAATCATCACAATATACAATGACGCCAGGAATGTCGCCAAAGGCAGTTTCTCTGTATCTTTGAAAGACTTCCGGAGCTACTGAGATCCCAAAGGGGCATCTAAGAAATTTATAGCATCCAAATGGGCTATTGAAAGTACACAAGTTACTAGAATCCTCGGCTAATTTAATGTTGTAGAACCCATCTGATAAATTTAGCTAAAAGAAAAAAAATTTGTTACATAATTTAGGAATGATTTTATCCAATGTTGGGATCAAATAGTGTTCTCTAATTAAAACATTGTTTAAATCCTTGGGGGTCTAGGCAAATTCTGAGTGAACCATGTTTCTTTTCAATAATTACTAAATTACTAACAAAACTATCAGGGTGATCCACCTTAGCTATGACTTCATGCTTCACCAGAGCTTCCAGCTTATCTGCAAGACGAGTCAGGAGTGCATTGGGCACTCTGCGTGGGGGTCTCACCACAGGCTCCACACCCGGTCGAATGCGTAGCTGCAGCGGTTTATTGAACTCCCCAACACCCTGGAATAGTTCAATGTTCTTATTAATAATACAGTCTTTGCTTTTAATATTAGTATAATCCATTACAGATTCAATCTTTAAAGTATTAATATTAGTATTATTTAACAGTTTCAGTTTTAGTAATGAAGCTAACCCCAAAATTGGTCTGACCTCTTTGTTAATAATTAAAAACTCAGTATCAATACCTTCATTGTGTTTCATATTATTATTAAACACTTTTAATGTGAGCTTGACCAATGGGATTATTTTTCCACCCCCGAAGACCTCTATTAAGGTTCTTGTCTCAGACATTTTAATAATAGCATCATCATTGTCAATTTTCTTTAAAGTTTTTAAGCTGAGAACATTGATCTGGGCCCCCGTGTCACATTTCAAATTTACTCTTTTATTTTCAACCCTTACAGACTCTGTCCACTCGTTATTTCCTAAATTAATTAAATACACTAGTCACAAGTCCTGTACATCATTGCAAGCCTCATTGAAACTGTCTTTGTTATTTACATAATGAACCTGACTTTTCATCAAAGTACAGCCCACACTGAAATGATTCATACGGTTGCACTTAGTGCATGTTTTGCCATATGCAGGACACTGCTTTGGTCCATGCTCGGTGTTACATTTTTTACAATGGTAAAACGATTTACTATAACGCACGCCCATGCTACTATGACCACTTGAGGAGTGAGACGGATTAACTTTGTAGTTATTATAATACTTAGTTTTACTAGACTGTTGTCCGTGCTGCCCCCTTCAAGACTGCACTGCATGCACCTCCGGGTTGCTCAGCGTCTTCACAAACTCCCTTGAAAGCTCAGCAGACCTGCAGATGTCCACCGTCTTTTCTAATGTTAGGTCCTTCATCTCCAGGAGCTTCTGCTGCAACCTTTGATCCCGGACACCGATGACAATCTTGTCCCTAATCATCCTGTCCTTTTGATTTTCAAAGTTGCAGTTATCTGCAAGTTTCCTTATGACTGCAAAATATGCATCGAAAGATTCCCATTCTTCTTGGTTTCGCTTGTTTAAGTTGTAACTGTTTATGACTTCGTTTTGTCTTGGCTTGAAGTAATCGTCAAAGATCTTTATTAAATCTTCTAATTTTTCCTTTTCACTGCCTTCTGTTTTCAGCATATTGTAGTATAATTCTTGCGCTTGCTGTCCGACGCAATTTAAAAGAATTGCAGCCTTTCTGTGTTTATTTTGATGTAAGCTTGTTCATAAAATGTCTGAACAAACAAAAAAAAATAACGTGCCTTTTATGTGATCGTCTTAATCCGATGTAATCTTCGCTGGTTCTTCTCCGTTGCGACTGCGCGATGTATTGTTAGTGTAATAAAAGTATAATTGCGGTCTTCAGAGGTTTATTTCTTGTAATTATTATATTTAAATTATCTTAGATAAGTTTGTAAGTATTGCCCATAGCGAGGGGTCCCGTAAGAGAGGGCTGTCAAACTTGACAGTCCATAGACCATGCTACAACTGATGTTCCGTTTTCACGCATTTTAGTACTTTGTGTTGCCTCCGCGAGCTCGTAATACTGCTGTTATGAAATTTGGCATACTTTCTACTAGGTTTTTGAGGCAATTCTGCAGAAATATTCTGACTTCCTCTATTAGAGCTTCTTTCATTTCACCTAGCGTGATTGGCGGCGGATTCCGCTGACGTACACGTCGTCCCAGTTAGTCCCATGCATGTTCAATGGGGCTCATGTAAAATCTGTGACATTAAAAATTAAGTAGTATGCAATAGTAAATACACCGAGGGGATAAAACATTGATTAATGTCACGGGCGCGATAATGTATCCTGAGCAAATGAGGGACCCCAGATTTAAATCCCGAGCGTAGCGAGGTTGTTACGAGTTAGTTATAAAACGGAGTCCTGAGTGCAGCAAGGGGATTCAAGCTCGCCTAAGAAAAAAACAGCTTTATCCCAAAGGAGAATACTCTACTTTTTCAACTTTTGTAAGACAATAAAAAGCAAGGCTACTTGTATAGCTTGTAGTGGCCCCGTAAGTCTCTATGGAACAATTTTTCATATGAATTCAATATAACCCGCTGGTTAATAATGACTTGCTTTAGGTCAGCTTTACATGATATATAATTGGGCAATGTCGAGCATGTGGTGTAAAAAGTATTTATTTTAAATATTTGTGACTTAAAATTAAAATGACATCTTCGAAATATTTTTTAATAATAAGCAGCCTTTGTTTATTATTACTTACTTGCTTTATATCTTTAGTAATTTGTTTAATGTTAAATTGCAGAAGGTAATTGATTTTTATCGATATTACATGTGGGCTGCAGGAGAGCCTATTTAGTTTGAAATCCGGTATTACTAGTCTTATTTTATTTCTGAGTGCGGGTTTTGTTGGGGTATCATTATAATTTTGGTAAAAAGTGGGATAATTTCGTGAAAATTTACACATTTCAAATACATATGTATTAGCATTTTGTACATAGTGCACAGACAGACAGACACAAAAATTTCAAAAATTGGTGTTTTGGTATCTACATTGATAACTATCTACACTACCACTAAAATTTTCGTAAATTTAGATTGGCTACAGATGTTCCGTTTTCACGCATTTTAGTACTTTGTGTTGCCTCCACGAGCTCGTAATACTGCTGTTATGAAATTTGGCACACTTTCTACTAGGTTTTTGAGGCAATGTTGCAGAAATATTCTGACTTCCTCTATTAAAGCTTCATTCATTTCACCTAGCTTGATTGGCGGCGGATTCCGCTGACGTACACGTCGTCAAAGTTCGTCCTATGCACGCTCAATGGGGTTCATGTAAAATCTGTGACATTTAAAATTAAGTATCTTGTATGCAATAGTAAATTATACACCGAGGGGTTAAAACAGTGATTAATGTCACGGGCGCAATAATGTATCCTGAGCAAATGAGGGACTCAAGATTTGGTTATAAAACGGAGTCCTGAGTACAGCAAGAGGATTCAAGCTCGCCTAAGACAAAAACAGCTAGGTTATACTCTACGTTTTCAACTTTTGCAAGACAATAAAAAGCAAGGCTACTTGTATAGCTTGTAGTGGCCCCGTTAGTCTCTATGGAACAATTTTTCATACGAATTCATTATAACCCGCTGGTTAATAATGACTTGTTTGTGTTTAATGTTAAATTGCAGAGGGTAATTGATTATAATATATTTTTATCGATATTACGTGTGGGCTGCAGGAGTGCCTATTTAGTTTGAAATCCGGTATTATTAGTCTAATTTTATGAGGGCATGTTTTGTAGGGATATCATTATAATTTTGGTAAAAAGTGGAATAATTTTGTGAAAATTTACACATTTTAAATATTAGCATTTTTATTTTTACTTGGGTTATTTCAGACCAATATATATTTGTACGGAAAGAGATGTCACATCAGTGTAAAAAAAATGGTGGGTGTCGCTGAGTCAAAAGTGTCAAAAAAAAAAGTATGAAATATTTGTCATCAAAAATGACCAAGTTAATGTTGACCTAGAGACGTCTTGTTTTTTGCGAATTTATTCCTCTTCAAGCCATCAACAACATACGTTAATCACAAAAGAAACGGATCAGTAGTTTTCAAGATATTTAGAAAAATAAAAATAACTTTCAAGTGACATTGCAAGGAAACTGACAATAATTGGGTAGTTGACAGCGTCGAAATTAAATTGCGAGTAGTCATACATTAAAAAGATTATCCCAAAGCACCTCAAAATATGTATTCGGATTTTCAATTTACAATTATAGCAAATTTAAAAATAATAAAACAATCATAAAAAGTGCTGCAATTGAGTACTACAAACTATGACGTCACGGTTTGCTATTTCAGTACATTTTCCATAGTAAAATTCCGTTTTGACAGATCGTAAAAAGTAACTAATTTGACTAGGTAGGACACAACCCTATTATGACATAAAACTTGGCAGATTAATAACTAGCATTATTACCAATACATAGGATGTATTCATTGGCTGATAACGTCAGGGGCATATTTTGTTCCCTTGCACGGGTATAGCCTTTATCCTTATGCAGGACATAAGTAGGTTCTGTTTATTTTTCAAATATCCGTTGCCCGCGCGTAACCAGTATATTCCCGTTCCCGTGGGAATTTCTAAAAATCCCTTCATAGAGCGGTTGCGTACGACATATAAGACACCTGCATAACATAATATTTCAAGTTTCCAGGTGTTACCGATTCGGAGTAGAACTGATACCAATATGTATAGGTATGCATGTGCTCATGATAACAAACAAATTTCCCCAAGGGACCAATACCTAGTGAATTCTCAAAAAAAAAGGACTTTGTATAGAGACTTGTAGCACTCAGCGCACTACGGTTTATGTAGGTAGTTTATAAGTCCAGCGAACAAAGAAACACTTGAGTTCACATTAAACAGTTATATGAAAAGCAAGTCAAGCACAATACAGAGATACAGCACTGAAGGAACACATAAGCACAGAAGGTACGTTTTAGCGTATAAATATGAAGCAGATACAAAAAGGAAAGATAGAAAGCAAAATAACGTTCAACACTTAACACGTGACGGCTAGAGCTAACGGTAAATCTTTATACAATGAGCGTGCGTCTTGCGTCAGAGCGTAGTGGACACTGGCGACTGGCGGAGCTCGCGAAGGCACCCGAAGCGCGCCGGCGCATCTCCCGAACAATGCCAATGAAATCACGTTGCTAACCGTTCCCTCGATACTAGTGCACCCTTCGTTGGCTCAATTAGTGTGCGACTTTTTAGTCGCTACAGACTTTCAAAGAATATTTGTGAAAAGTTTCAAGTTGATAGACGCAAAAAATCACATTTCTCTATACCAACTTCAACCCCTACTTTTGCCCCGTAAGGGGATGATTTTCAAAAAGTCCAAAACACTGTCTTATTTCTAAGAGTACCTATTTGTGCCAGTTATCAAGCTGATAAACGTAAAAAACAACACGTCTCCATACAAACCAAATACGTGTCTTGTTGTTTGTTTTGAGAAGTATTTTTACAAAGTTTCGAATTGATACACCAAAAAATAAAGATTTCCCATACAAAATTCTACCCTCACTTTCACCCCCTTGGGAGATAATTTTCAAAAAATCCTAGAAGTAATAATCTATATATATAAAAGGAGAAGCTAAATCTAAAAATCAAGGCCCAGCCCAAACCGCTGAACATAGAAACATGAAATTTTGTGTGTAGGTTACGTTTATAGTGTAAATGCTCGCTAAGAAAGGATTTTACGAAATTCAACCCTTAAGGGGGTGAAAGAGGGGGTTGAAGTTTGTATGGGATAGTGTGATTTCTGCGTGTATCAACTTTAAACTTGGCACAAATACTCTTCAAAACACACTATGAAATATTAGTTCTAAGATTTTTTGAAAATCATCCTCCAAGGGGGTGAAAGTAGGGGATGAAGTTTGTATGGAAAACCTTCATTTTTGGGTGTATCAATTCGAAACTTTGTAAAAATACTCCTCAAAACAAACAACAAGACACGTATTTCCGTATTTTTTCAAAAACCATCCCCTAAGGGGGTGAAACAGGGGAGTGGAGTTTGTATGGAGACGTGTTGTTTTTTACGTCTATCAACTTCAAACTTTACATAAATACTCTTAGAAATAAATTATGAGACACATATTTTTGGATTTTTCGAAAATCATCCCCTAAACGGATGAAAGTAGGGGTTGAAGTTGATACGAAGAAGTTTATTTTTTGCGTCCATCAACTTGAAACTTGGTACAAATGCTTCTGAAAACAAACTATGAGATATTAAATCTAGGATTTTTCAAAAATCTTCCTCCAAGGGGGTGAAAGTGGGGGTTGAAGTTTGTATGGAAAACCTTCATTTTTGAATGGAGACGTGTTTGATTTTTACGTCTATCAACTTCAAACTTGGCACAAATACTCTTAAAAATAAATCATGAGACCCGTGTTTTAGGAATTTTCGAAAATCATCCCCTAAGGGGGTGAAAGTAGCGTTTGGAGTTTGTATGGAGACGTGTTGTTTTTTACGTCTTATCAACTTGAAACTGGGCACAAATACTTTTAGAAATAAATGATGAGATTTTTTGAAAATCATCTCTTAAAGGGGTGAAAGAGGGGGAGAAAGTTTGTATGGGATAGTGTGATTTCTGCGTGTATCAACTTTAAACTTTTTACAAATATTCTTGAAAATAAACTTGATATATTAGTTCTAGGATTTATTGAAAACCATACTCCAAGGGGTTTCATCTCCTTGGGGGTTGAAGTTTGCATGAATACCTTCATTTTTGGATGTATCAATTCGAAATTTTGTAAAAATACTCCTCAAAACAAACAACAAGACAAGTAGGTATATCTCGATTTTTCAAAACTCATGGGTGAAACGGGGTTGGAGATTCTATAGAAACGTGTGGTTTTTTTTACGTCTATCAACTTGAAACTTATCACAAATACTCTTAAAAATAAATGATGAGAAACGTATTTTTGTATTATTTTAAAATCATTCCCTAAAAGGGTGAAATTAGGGGTTGAAGTTGGTATAGAGAAGAGGCGTTTTTTGCGTCTATCAACTTGAAACTTGGCACAAATATTCTTTAAAAGTCTCCATACAAAGTCTAATTTTTTTTGATAATTTACTATGGGTTGCTAGGAGAAATTTGTTTGTGCATCCCAAAATGTTGAAAAAATAAATGTCCACCCGTGCGAAGCCGGGGCGGGCCGCTAGTATCTCATAGTTTGTTAAGAAGAGTATTAATAGACGCAAAAAAACACACTTCTCCATACCAACTTCAACTCTTACTTTCACCCCTATAGGGGATGATTTTCGAAGAATCCTAAAATACGTGTCTCATGATTTATTTTTAAGAGTATTTGTGCTAAATTTGAAGTTGATAGACGTAAAAAACAACACTTCTCCATACAAACTCCAACCCCCCGTTTCCCCCTTTAGGGGGTGATTTTCGAAAAATCCAGAAATACGTGTCTTGCTATTTGTTTTGAGGAGTATTTTCACAAAGTTTCGAATTGATACACTTAAAAATGAAGGTTTTCCATACAAACTTCAACCCCTAATTTCACCCGCTTTGAGGATGTTTTTTTTTAAATTGCAAGTAATAGGTACCTTCCTATTTAATTATATATCAACACTATTATAATGTACCAATGAGTTTTTCAAAAACTTACGTACATATTTATCACTATCTCGACGGTAAAGGAAAATATCGTGAGGAAACCCGCAGGTCTCAGAATTAATTCTGAGATATGTGTAAATAGACCCGGTCCGGCGATGGGTTGACCACCTATCACGTTTAGGGGTCCAATGTATCTCGTGAAATGTGGGTATATCCAGTAATGGAATACCTCTGCCTACCCCCTCGGGGATGAAAGGCGTGAGATTTTTTTTTCGACACTATGAAGCAATTTTGTCGTATCTCGAAGAAATCCCAAAATGACTTTTATACCTATATCGTTGAAAGCAGTAAAAAATCCTGCGTTCAAGTTTGGGTCTAGTTTTTAGAAGACGATTTATTTTTTCATTATACGACGTAGAATTTTTTTTGAGATTTGTTACGAAACATAACTCACAGGGTTGTAAATTAGCAAATATCTTCTACTTTTCATAATCAAATAGATACATCATAAATATTTCCTTAACTTTTTTGCAGTCAAGATACGTTGTCCTCGTTTAGATGATTTAAAACACATACAACTACAACTCCTTGTGACAAAATAATGTTCTTTTCAGTTACAACAATTTTGCCGCCTGATGATTTTATCGTAGCCAGATATACAATAATTATGTCGCTTGGAATAAGTAAGCGCTTCAGACATACACGTTTTAACAATACACTATACTTACAGCAAAACAAAAAAAAAAATGTTGAACAAATCTTAAAGAATCAAAAAGTGCAGATTTCTAAACTCTGTATCGCAACAATATGGGGTCCAGAGTAAGCCCCCATCTATCTATACATCTATACATATAATAAAACTCTAACGGGGCCGTGTCTGTACATTGAATATTTTTTGAAAATTTCAAGGGTAGTGTATATAGTTATCGATATAGATACCGAAACCCCAATTTTTTGGAATTTTTGTCTGTCTGTCTGTCTGGTTGTGCACGCATCACTCAAAAACTACTGGACGGATTTTGATGAAATTTGGTATGGAGATAACTGAGTACTCGGGTCAACATCTAGGGTACTTTTTATTCCAGGAAAATATCTCATTCCCACGGAAAAATAGAAAAACTGGTTAAAAAGAGAAATATGTACTACTCCGAAACGATAATACCTAGAAACTTGAAAAATGGTATGAAGGTGTCTGATATGTCATAGGAAATTGGTATGAAGGGATTTTTGAAAATTCCCACGGGAACGGGAATAAACTAAATCCAAGCGGTAAAACGCCGCTGGGCACCCGCTATTTGAAATATGGTATGTAGGTGTCTTAAATATGTCGTAGGCAACCACTATCAAGGGATTTTCGGAAATTTCGGGAACGGGAATAAACGGAATCCGCGCGGGCAACGCCGCTGGGCATCCGCTAGTCATTAATAAAAAGGAAGTGAAACCCTTAATTATGTACTATGTAAAAAATCTGTAAAAAAAATTACCGGATGCTGAAATTATAAGGTGATTTTGTGTATTCTGAATAGTATGCCCAACCCAAACATAGCATAGCTTATAGCAGTCATAGCCGGTAAAACTGCCAGTAGCTATAGCTAAAAAATTTTATAATTTAAAAAACTCGTCGATAAAGAAAATAAATATTAACCAGAACATACCTTCACATGATGCAAATCAGTGAGGCTCGGGTTCGAATCCTGGCATGTACCAATGAGTTTTTCAAAAACTTACGTTCATATTTATCACTAGCTCGATGGTGAAGGAAAACATTTTCAAAAACTTACGTACATATTTATCACTAGCTAGATGGTGAAGGAAAACATCGTGAGACTGACAGCGTGGTAGGTAAGAGTGGAAAAAGAAATTCACTTGTCCCTACCAGGAGGGACAGCTGGTAGGGACTAGTGGAATAGCCCGAGGAAACCCGCAGGTCCCAGAATTAATTCTTGGACATGTGTAAAACAGACCCGGTCCTAAGAATATTTGGTGAAAAGTGGGTATATCCAGAAATGAAATACCTCTGCCTACACCCTCGGGGATATAAGGCGTGAGATTTTTGAATTTTTTTTTTACATACCTTTACACAATATTAACGTTTCTAGATCCCTACCTTGCTTTTCAACAGTAAAATGATAGAACTTTTACTGAAGACTGTTGTGACTTCTTGAGGCAATCCAAAAATGTCCATCCCTTGCATTTTATCGAATTTCCCATTCACTGCACACTTTCACGGACACTTGCCAGTTGCCACATAATATACTATCACAAATATGATTCAAAACTTTAAATATACAGGTAAATGAAAATTATACAAAATACAATGACATGACGTCCCTCTTTGGATTCCCGCCAAAAAGCCTAATTTTAAGTTATATATTGATAATATTGTATCTACTTAATATTATTTATTAAATAAATTTATTAAGATACTTAAATTTAAGCCATATAATTACTTGGAGGGACTCAGTTTTAGACTCTCATACTTAGTCGACTTTGATAAGATAGTTCTGTATTAGCAATAAATGTTGTTTATTGGTAAAACATTGCAAGCTTGTCAACAAACTGCTGCACAGCTATGCAGTTTATAACGTGGAATGCTTCATTACATAGTATAAAACAAAGTCGCTTTCTCTGTCCCTATATCCCTATGTCCCTATATCCCTATGTATGCTTAAATCTTTAAAACTACGCAACGGATTTTAATGCGTTTTTTTTTAATAGATAGAGTGATTCAAGAGGAAGGTTTTAGTATAAGCATTGCACCCGTGCAAAGTCGGGGCGGGTCGCTAGTATTGTATATAATATAAATAAATAAATTACACAATTAAGCAGACCCGGCGATGGGCTTATCACCTATCACGTTTCGGGGTCCAAAGAATAACTGGTGAATAGTGGGTATATCCAGAAATGGAATACCTCTGCCTACCCCCTCGGGGATATAAGGCGTGAGATTATATATTTATAATTATATATTTATACACACTGAAGTGATTTTGTTTACATGAGTATTAGTGACAAGCTGATCTACTCGTAAGTGACCGCAACGTGTGACACTAACAATATTATATACTCGCTACCAGAGAGATTTTAATTACACCAAAGTAATGAATTTAATTTTTTTTCAAGTCGGTAAGTTTCTTTACAATGTTAACCTGACTTACATTCTCAGATAAATAATATGATACTTTGCCAAAGTGAGAACATGTATAAATTATATCTAATGGAACAAGAAAACCTGGGGTTACAAACTAAGAAGCTATAAGTACATAGTAATTTACCCCACCAAAACATAAATTTGAATGTAATGTTAATATTTTAAAGCTGTTCTTTCCTAAATTTTATTATTTAAAAGTCTTATAAAGAAGTAGATTATTAGTACTTACATAATATAGATAACATGAACACTAACGGTGTATATGCTCACGACCAGTGAGATTTGAATTACACCAAAGTAATGAATTTTGATTTTTTTCAAGTCGGTAAGATTCTTTATAATTATTAACCTGACTTGCATTGTCAGATAAATAATGTATTCTACGTCAAAGTCAGAGCATGGATAAGTTATACTAATGGACCAGGTTGGGTGTACAAACTACAAAGATATAAGTACATAATATAGTAATATTTATTCCACCAAAACATAAATTTGAATGTGAATGTGAGCCAAGTTCAATGATAAAATAGTATGGTTGTCAACTTCATTGACAACACAACTGAGGTCTAAATGGTTGCTAAATTCTTATACACTCATGTTTAATAATTAAGAACATAATTATAACATTCTTTAATAAATTTAAACCATTTCTTGCTACAATAACAACTTAAATAAAAATATTAAATACTAACAGAACTACAAGGAGAAAACCGCAAAATGGGAGCACCTTAAAATGCTGCTTGATATATTATGCAGACGCTCTACTATCAGAATAGATCACAATCATGTTTTTTAAATAAAAAGAAATACGGGTTCTCGGGCCAACGACTGAGTGCACAAATAATTAGCTACCTTGATCAAAGTGATTTATTTAAATTTAATTATTTTGTAAACCGTCTTTTTTTAATTAATTTTGTAACAAATGAAAAAAGCAAGCTTCGTCAATGTAACAAGGAAAGAACAAAAACAAAAAAAAAACAAAAAGAAATCAGTCAAAAAGTCCACCACTAATCGTCCCTGGTTCAAAGGACCCCAGTTTGCTAGCTGCATTGCCACGTTGGATAGCTATGGAGATCCTTTGAACCATGTACGAACCAGAACGGGGATTGCAACCTCTTTCCCGGAATCGCCTACCAAGCTCACGCACTAAAGCTTTTGCCTCAGTTCCCCAAGTGCCAGCCGTTTCCACTGCGAACGGGACAAAGACGTAATCAGACTCCAGATTGGAGTATTTAATGTGCTTCATTCCCGCTGCAGTTTCGGCAGCAGACCCAGCCACACGGGTTGTAGAATTAATGTGAGAGGCAGCGAATGTACTCACGCATGTCGCGTCCCATAAAAGGCAACGACCCCTTTCCCAAGGTATGAGTGTAAGTCCATCGGGCTTTTTACCATCCGTACGGTTTAAGCTTGGAGGTTCCAGGACGCACGGGATATTTGCAGCAACAAATGCTCGACGGATGACATCATTTAGTGCATGATGGCGAGACAACCTCGCAGCGCTGCTGAGACAACTAAGAGTATGGTGTCCGTCAGGTTCTACCATTAATCCGCAAATGCATTTATGGCGAGCACACACATCACAACCCAATCTTAACGCTGCAGCTACTCTCAGAGTGTCATTATCAAGATGTATCCCTATTTGCGGCGAGGGCAAAGCTTGCAACCATGCTCCAGACTCAGGCTTAGAAGCTGCTCTAAGGCGGGCCACGTCGGCACCAGTGGTTCCAACAGTTGGTTGAGGATAACCTTGGATCTAATTTCATCCCAATCCCTCTGCCTTCCCGGATTATCAGGAAAGTTCTCGTTCGGGCAAAGCACAGTCCACTCAGATATAGCTGCATCCACAAAGGGGACAGAGAAATTGTCACCATCAATATTGAGTATTTGAGTGACTAAATTCACCACCCCGTGAGCAGACGCGAGAAAAGCTGCAATTCCTGAGTCTCCGATGCGACGAACCCCGAGACCTCCATGTCGAATTGGCAGGGACGCCTGGCACCACTGCTGCTCATCAAGACTTATATTCAGTATGTCCTCTAGAATTATTTTAAAAGACTCATCTTCATTTTTGACTTCGTCTGGGCAAAGCCAAGTTGGAGATGTTCTGGTTGTATATGTAAGCCTGGGCATGGCAAAACATTTTCGGAGGAGCAGCAGCGACACACATGACGGTAGAAGACGGAAGTGCTCCCGAAGACACAAAAGCCGATCGTTTTTTGTTTGCAGAATCAAAGGAAGGGCTTCCGGAAAAACAGGAGCACCAAGCAAAGTGAAATTGGATCTATCTATAATTTTAAGGCCAGGGATTAAAGCTTCGAAACGTGAAAAAGAAGATGAATTATTTCCATCACATTCGAAAAATTCACACTTTTCTGTATTAATTTCTAATCCAATTTCACTCAGCCTGGAAAAGAGCAACTCGATATCCCCAAAAACAGCATCAGGACTGCCACCAATTGTGCCATCATCTAAATACCACACATATAATGGTGAATTTAAAGAGGAAATTATTTTATGATGGTCAGGCTGAAAACTAAGGGTCCTAAAGGGTCACCCTGTTGCGCTCCCACCTGTGATAAATAGGAAGATCCACCGTAAAAAAGGTTGTTTGGAGAAGAGTAGCATTGGTGCAGATAGGGGTAAAGATTTGGGATTCGTTCTAGTACCTCCGAAAGGAGTGTATCTCTTTCAACGCTATTGAACGCATTTCTGATGTCTAGTTTAATTATTACACAACCTGCATTATCTCTCGAAAATGCGAAGGAACGAGTAGCGTGAATAGCCGCCTCGCAACCTAAAGGTGTGCCAAAACCAAGCTGATGGGGCATCAGATAAGTGGAGATATCCTGCCTCACCGCACGACAACCGAGTTTAGACACTAACCGGCGAAAGGTGTTACCAATAGCTATTGGCCGAATACCACCGTCCTTCTTGTTGAGAGCACACATAGTGGCACCGTATAAAAAAGGACATACCTCTCGATTCAGCATGCCCCTAATCAAAAAAATTGATAAATTTGTAAGGGACTCTAATAGACGTCGTCCATTATCCCCGGCTGAAGATGAGGTTAGCTCCTTTAAATGTTGAGGTCTAACTCCATCTAGTCCTGAAGCGGAACCATTGTAAAAAGATGAAATAGCACTTGCTACATCCTCAACCGTAAACGAGAGCGTTGGACCACCCACACCAGGTTCCCGGGGAAATGTTAAGGCTCGTGATGGAGCGGGATGTTTACTCTGCAAGGACTGAAGGGTACTAGCGTCATTGGTAGCCAAGTTGCAATCAGAGGTAAGTAATCTGACAGCACCTCTCACATCTCCATCATATACCTTAGACTGAATGCTTTTATAAAAGTTACACGCTCTTTGTGGCTTATTATCATCAGGGAAGTATATGCATAAATTTTCTACATTATCTTTCACTTTAGACGTAAGTGATTTCTTGCTACCATCACTCGGTACTAGGGTTTGCGATTTCTCGAGGTTTTTCAGTTCTTGGATCTCGAGAACTCTCGAGCCCGATTTCTTGGGTCTTCTCGGGATATCGAGAAATTCAAAATTTACGTATATATTTTTTGTTTAAATAAAAAAGTGAATGGTTGATGAAAACGTGATTATTAGAATAATTAAAAATCAACCATTTTTAACACAAAACTGAACATCAATTAACAATCAACTCAAACATTCTAACTAAAAACAAAAATAATTTCTCTTATTATAACTAATCTCACTAATGATCATACATTTTCTAGGTTGAACATCAAATTTCAACATGAATTAACAAATACAAGTTGTGCCGCACCGCATAGGCGCTTATGTTTGTCTTTAAAACCCATAGATTAAGTATACTATAACGTTAGATTGGCAATAGAGCCAGTACGGCGAGACCAAAAACAATGTACCTTCGCGTGTTCTGTGGATGTGTGCAAGACAAATAGTGGTATCTCTAAACTGTAGCTGTCGATATAAAATGGGCATGTGTCATATTGTGTAGTCGATACCTTTGCCAGTCACGTTATCGATATATTGCGGCAATCACTATAAAATTTAGGTTAGAAATATGAGAAATTCACGTATTTAATATTTCGCTAAATTCAATTCTTATACATTCAGAACATTTATATAATAAAAAGCAATGTTATGAGTGAGTTATGCACGGTTTTTTTTTAGTTTTCTATAATCATTGCATTTAGAGAATTAAATCTATCAATCGCACTTACATGTAAAAGGACTAATTCGGTTGATTTTCTTTCCTAGATGAATTACAACCGGTACTGCACACATAACTATAGCTTTTTACGTCTATTAAACATCAAACTTACTCTTTTGATACACGAGACTAATTAAAATAAGCGAGATTTGTTTCGTTCACAACTGAAGTCGGGCCGATATAGGCCAATTGCGTGTACGAAAATGATCTAGCCTATCTATCTCGCTCTAACACACGGGTACCTATGTTATTTCTCTCTCGCATTGCCGATCTAACGTTAGTAGGTATACTAAATCTATGGTAAAAACAATTAATACCCAATACTGACATACACCTTCCGCGCTATCAAAAGATGATGAAAATCTATATAAAGAAAGCGTCAACAAATTCTAAGATACCGCTATAAATTGCTAATGATCCTCTAAATGTCATTATATAAAAAAAAACGGTTCGCAAGTTAAATTTTGAATTCTCGATGTCTCGACTTTTCTCGACCTGAATTTCCCGGGAACAGAACCGACCAATTTCCCGGGAATTCTCGTCCCGGGAAACAAACCCTACTCGGTACCCTCAGAGCCGAAAAAGCATAATTATGTCAACAAAGATAGCCAGTCTTCGGTACTATTACTTTGGATGCATTTGTCTATTATGACTGACAATTTGCTAGCAGCCAAACTTATTTATTTATTTATTATAAGGTACACCAACAGTACTACATATAGAAACATTGCACAGAGAAAACTTAATATTATGTAAATCTATTATACAATATGTATCAGAAAGGTGAAATAATATTGAAGGTTGTATATGTATATCGTGTAACGAAATACCTACAAAAATATTTATTTATTTATTTATATAAGAAACACCAACAACATATACACATAAATTACACAAAAAAAAGGTAAAAAATCTAAGACAGTGTGTTATGCCAATTACAGGCGTCTACAACATTCTTGAAAAGATAATAAAAATATAAGTATGTTAAAAATTTAACAATTACACGAATTAAAACAAACAATGAAACGAAATAAACTAAACAATGACACGAAATAAACTAAACAATGACACGCAATAAACTAAACAATGACACGAAATAAACCAAACAAAGAGATCAAAATAACTAAATTAAATAAACAATGAGATCAAAATATGTACTTACATCTAAATTAACTATATTTAAAGTGTAGAACAGATATTTATATTTTTCTTAAAGATAGGGAGTGAATTATTAAAAATGTCAATATCAATACTTAAATTATTATAAGAAAGTATAATCCGGTTTACTGGTGAAAATTTTCCTAAATTGGTTCTGTATCTTGGAATATTGAATGTTTTCAAAGGAAATCGAGGAGTTGTTCTGGAAACATTAATATTAATTCGAGATAATATTTCGGGTGCATCAACTAAACCATGCAGTATCTTGTATAAAAATACAAGATCAGATCTCTTACGGCGCCATTCCAAGGAATTAAGTTTGAAATAGTCCATGCGAGTGTTGTAGTCTGCACGGTAAGGGCATCCCCTGTCTTTATAAGCAAGATACCGTGTGAATCCCCTCTGAACTCGCTCCAACCTCTTGACATGCACGTCATAACCGGGACTCCATGCTTGGGATGCGTATTCAAGAGTACTACGTATTAAAGAACTGTAAAGCGTTAACAAAGCGTGAATGCTTTTAAAATCCTTACATGTGCGCTTTACGAATCCCACCATTTTCCATGATCTTTGGGCCACGCTGTCGATATGACTTACAAAACTCAATTTAGAGTCTAAAATGATGCCGAGATCCCGTACCTCTGACACTTCTTTTAGAAAACTTTGACCGAAAGAATAGTTGGATGGAATTATGTTACGTTTTCTTGTGAATTTTATGTGTACGCATTTATTTGCATTCAAAACCATTTTATTATGTTTACACCAATCTTCGATGGAGTCCAAGTCCTTTTGAAGAAGTAGAGTGTCAGCGGTGTCGCGTACTTCCATAAAAAGCTTTAGATCATCAGCGAAGAGCGAGCATTGGCTGAATTTCACGGATTTGGTAATATCGTTTATAAAAATCAGAAACAGAATTGGTCCTAAATGGGAGCCTTGAGGTACACCAGAATGAGCTATGTATGAGTTGGATTTGAAGCCACTTACCGTTACTCGCAGTACTCTATCCCCCAGATAAGATCCAAACCAACACAATAATTTACCGTGAACTCCGTACATCTTCAGCTTTTTAAGCAAAAGTTCGTGGTCCACCCTGTCAAATGCGTTACTGAAATCAGTATAAATAGAATCTATTTGTTTTCCATTATCAACAGATCTAGAAAGATCTGATATGTAGCTTACAAGATTGCTAGCTGTAGATCTATTTTTACGGAATCCATGTTGATGGTTTGAAAAAATATTTTCAGTATAATCTGTGAGTACTGTACACACAATACCTTCAAATATTTTTGAGAAATGATTTAATATAGAAACCGGACGATAATTTTCTACTTTATGCCTATCACCTTTTTTATAAATTGGCACTACGTTTGCTTCCTTCCATGCAGAAGGAAAAGTGGCAGTTTCCAGAGATTTTTCGATTATGAATTTTATAGGAAAAGTGAGAAATCTGCATGTCATTTTAATAAAATATGGTGAAATGCCATCTGGCCCAGCGCCTTTACTAGGGTTAATATTTTTCATAGCAACTTTTTTCTCTCATATAAACTTAATAATTACTTTTTATGTGTGAATTTTCGCCAACCCTGTGATTGAAGAATAAAAGCGTACGGGCTCCCTACGCGCTAGTGTCGTTGACCGTAGTAGTGGTAGGCAGCGCTGCGCGCGCAGCTGATCGCTCGCGCCGAGCGCTGGTCGCCGCCCTCGCCTTAACATACCTACCTATTTTATTCTAGGTTAAATGTTATTAGAAATAATAAAAGTTATTAATAGCAGTAATCATTTATTTAAACAAATTTAAAGGTCAAAGCATAGTTTTTATTCAATAATAAATTTAACTGATCAAAACATTGTCATTAAACAAGTAATACCTACCTACATACTAATCATGTAGTTTCATCAAACTTTTACACTTTGGGATTTGGGTCCGACCTACTATTGGTTTACACACACACATGAATACCGCACAATAACTCAAAATGTCCACCCGTGCGCAGTGGGTACCACCAGCCGCAGGTCCCGGTGCCACGAGTAGGCGTACAGGCGCGCGACCTTGGGAGTTGGGGGTTTGAGCGCGGAACGAACCAGCCTCGCGCAGACGGAGACACCTGACAAATTCTCCCGAAGCAGCTGAAGGATAGCATCCGCTGCTCATCCAGCAGTCGACCTTCGGCGAAGCGCCCGTGACAGCTCCCTAACTCTACTGATATTGCCATCAGCAGCACCGACACAAAGTCATTTCATAAGATTCACTATTTGAATAATCGCGAGACACTGGAACGACTGTTGCGAGTCATATTCTTTGATTATAACACGTCTTAACTCGTTGATAGATAGGAAGCAACCACAGACCATTAAAATGGTCTGTGGAAGCAACTAAGTTCATTGATTTGAAAATGAAAGAATTTGCCGATTTTCTAAAATTTTTAGGTAGGGTTCAGTTGAAAATAAAACATAAACCTATGAAAATAAAAGACGTAAAAATAATTTTAAGCGATACAAGGATAATGAATCAATTAATTACATAATTTACTTTTGTCAATTGTGAAATAATAATAACGTGAAATTGATAAAAGACTAAGAATTAGGAATATTTTTTAAAACATACGGAACCACTCAATAAATAGAGGGTGGAGCTAGACTCTTTAGTAACGCCGCCGCCGGCCCTTTGACCTTTGCGCAGTGTCCTTATTGGCCAAAAAGGAGCGCGCGGGCGTTCCTAGTGATCAATGGATCTTTCATTGATCTAAGACCGCAATCCACGTGGACTAACAAAATTCTATCAAAGACTAATAATGTCAGATATTTACGTAGGTAAATTAGTAGGTTTTCTTTAAAACTATGAGAAAAAAAAAATGATGGAGTATTATCGGGCCTGTTGGCTCAGTTGGTACTGTTGGTAGTGACCTTCAGAACCGGAGCTCGCGGGTTCGATTCCCGCTGAACAACATATGTTAGCCTACAGTTGTGTGAATGAACATGTCTGTTGGCTTCGTGACTGGGTTTTCAATAATTATTTAGGTATGTCTATTAGTTATTTAGCACTCATAGTGTAGACTCTGTCTAGTTTTTCGTAGGTAAAAACACGATGTCTTATCTGCACCATGTTTAGTCACTTAAAAGAGAGTTCAACAGCATTTAGCAGCTGATTTAAGGGTAGAAAATGATTTTTTTTTATGATAACTTCAACGTTGTTTTACTCCAAATTTATAGTATATATTAAACAAGACACATTTTTCACGAACTGTATATAAGCTACTTTATATGACCCTTAATTATTATTTCACCTTTCTGATAGATATTGTATGTGTACCAATTATAGGCGTACACATCTTTGGCACAAAATAGGGACGACAGCGAATAATAGAACAATAATAAAACTAAACAAATCTTCATTAAACATTAAAACTAAAAAACTATCTACTAAAACTAAAGAAATCTTCACTAAAAATAAATATATATATATATATATATATATATATATATATATATATATACATATATATATATATATATGTGTTAGAGCTAGGTCAATAGTACGAGAGTTAACTAGCAACATTAATCGGAGACGGAACGCAACATCACATGATTCATCGTTTGAACACCTGCGCTTCTTTGGTCGAACACGTGTTACACCCCGCTACTGCAAAATACTATAAAAGATCGAGGCGGTCGCCGCTACGAGCATTCCGCATCGAGAGTCCGTGCCGAGCAGTCGTTGTTAAGAGTCCGCTCTAAGTATTCTGTACTTTGTAACCTTATTCAATAAAGTGATTATGTAACTTATTGAATAATCAGTTTAATTAAGTACTGCCCAGCCCAGAATAGACGCCCACCTTAAAATCTTATAAGTAAACCGCTATCGGCCATCCCGAATACTTCTGATGTGCGGGAGACCTCTGAATATCACCAACGATCACTAACAATTGTCTGATCCGTCACGTCACCCAGGGGTCCTCGCTAACATCAGAAGTGGGATTGAAAACTCATTTCTGGGCTGAAAATAAAAATAACTGGGCTTAATTGCTATAAAAACACAGTGTACTTAACATTTCTTTATTTGTGTGTTCTCGGTAAACTTTGCTTCATACTTCGAGTCACATTTACTACGGCCTGAGATGCGACGAGTCTGGCTACGGGTTCATCGGCAACAGCATCTAGCGCCGAGACGCGGCAGCGTTAACGAGAGATAGCGCTGTATTGGGCGCAGCTTTGGCTTTTATTGAAATCCGGTGAGACGTTTCCTTTTTGTTTCGTTAAAATTTAACAACTGCTTAAGACATCTTAACTACCTTGTACAATAATAGAAATTGGAAAACAGTAGTAAAAGTGAATTTGAAATACAAACTTAGCGAATCACTTATAGTACCCATTGAGGGCTATAACTGGATTCACAAAATAAAGTGAAATTTGATATAATGAAATAAAATAGAATCACTTATAGTACCCACCGAGGACTATAACTGGATTCACAAGATAAAGTGGCGTTTGAGAAAATTATTAGAATTACTTATAGTACCTACCTACCATTTGTTAGCTACAACTGGATTCATAAGATAGAAAAACTATTAGAATCCTTTGTAGTACCAATTGGGGGCTATAACTGCATTTTGAGAAAAACTATTGCAAAACCACTTGTGGTACCAATTAGGGGCTATAACTGGATTCGAAAGATAGAAAAACTATTAGAGTCACTTATAGTACTAATTGGAAGCTACAACTGGATTTAATTCTTTTCAGAAGCTCAATTATTATCTTACAATAAATAAGCTAAAGTGATAGATTTAACAATGGCTTTGATGATAATATTTGTTTTATGATTATTGAAAGTTGACCTCAAGGTCAGGATTACCGAACGATGTGATACTGTGCTTTGTTTTATTTGTTCACAGGAACACACACGAGGACGTGTGTTTCGTCAGTATGGCCGTGTTAGAGCTAGGTCAATAGTACGAGAGTTAACTAGCAACATTAATCGGAGACGGAACGCAACATCACATGATTCATCGTTTGAACACCTGCGCTTCTTTGGTCGAACACGTGTTACACCCCGCTACTGCAAAATACTATAAAAGATCGAGGCGGTCGCCGCTACGAGCATTCCGCACCGAGAGTCCGTGCCGAGCAGTCGTTGTTAAGAGTCCGCTCTAAGTATTCTGTACTTTGTAACCTTATTCAATAAAGTGATTATGTAACTTATTGAATAATCAGTTTAATTAAGTACTGCCCAGCCCAGAATAGACGCCCACCTTAAAATCTTATAAGTAAACCGCTATCGGCCATCCCGAATACTTCTGATGTGCGGGAGACCTCTGAATATCACCAACGATCACTAACAATTGTCTGATCCGTCACGTCACCCAGGGGTCCTCGCTAACATATATATATATATATATATATATATATATATATATATAAATGAATAAAATTAATAAAACAAAACAGCTTCTGCATTATTATTATTTTTGTGAAATATGTTCCAACACTTTATGTCGAAACATATTTTGAGAGTCATAATAAATGTCCAGATCAGGTATTTTTGCATTGAGTTCATTGTATTCCAAGCAGATTCTAGCTAATGGGTGATGCAAACCGAGATTGGTTCTGTAGCGAGGTATACTGAAAGTTTTGGTGATTGGGTGTTTAGGATAATGATAGGGAATGGTGAGGTTAATTTTTTCAAGAAGGGGAGTGCATTTGATTTTATAATGTAGAAGTTTGTGTAAAAATAACAAATCAAACAAGAAACGGCGATTTCGCAAAGAGGTCATTTGGAAGAAATGTAACCTCTGTTCGTAGGGACGGCGATGATTTATGCCTCGCGAGCTGTACGCAAGGTGTCGAGTGAATGCTCGCTGTATGCTCTCGAGTCTTTGTGACGGTGAGCTGTAAACAGGGCTCCAAGCTACACTGGCAAACTCCAAATGACTTCTGACAAGACTGTTGTATAAAATTAATTTGGTTTACAATTGTTTAAAACCCTTTGTATTGCGTTTCAAGAATCCGAGCATTCGGCAAGCTGTTTTGATCGTTTTATCAAAGTGGGTTGTAAATTTGAGCTTGCTATCTAATGTGATCCCTAGATCTTTAATTTCTTCTACCTTTGTCAACGGTTTACCATATAAAGAGTACGAAGTTTGATAAATGTCAGTTTTTTTTGTGTAGGAAATATGATAGCACTTGTCAATATTGAGAGTCATACCGTTATGATTGCACCAGTCGCAAATATATGTCAGGTCCATTTGTAAAAGATCGGCGTCTTGCGAGTTTCTAATAACTTTATAGATTTTCAAGTCATCTGCGAATAACGATATCATACTGTGATTAATATGTGTAACAACATCATTGATAAAAATTAGAAAAAGTACTGGGCCGAGGTGAGATCCTTGCGGAACCCCAGAATCAGCATAGTAAACCTTAGATTGAAAACCATTTACAGCCACCGCTTGAGGTCTTTTTAACAAGTAAGATTCAAACCAATCTAGAAGGGATCCACCTACACCAATTGTTTTAAGTTTCGATAACAATGCTATGTGATTCACTTTATCGAATGCACTCGTAAAATCTGTATATATCGTATCAACTTGTAATCCAAGATCAACATTTTGAGATAAAGTATATACAAACGAAGCTAGGTTTGTTTCCACAGAGTGGCCGCTTCTAAACCCGTGTTGAAAATCGGATAATCTGTCATCTACATGTAAATAGAGAAGAGGATATATAAGTGTTTCAAATATTTTGGAGAAACAAGACAATATGGATATAGGCCTGTAGTTTTTGACATCCGCAAGGTCTCTTTTTTTGAATACTGGTATAATTCTTGCTCTTTTCCATTCTGTTGGAAAAACACCACTTCTTAACGAAAAATTAAATATTAAAGTCAACGGTAAAGCGATAGCAGGTCCACAGCGTTTAATAAATAAAGGAGGTATATTATCTGGACCAGAACCCTTATGGTCATTGAGCTGCTTAATTTTTCTTAATACTTCTAGCTCACTAAAAATTGCTTTAGATATATAACGGCCTGTTGAGTTTAATTCGATAGGCTTAATCGCTAGATTATCTTTATTGTAAACAGAAGAGAAATGATCAGCAAAAAGGTCAGCAATATCAGAACCCGTTGAAGCTGTACAACTGCCATTGTTCATTGTAGCTGGTAGAGTTGAGCGACCTTTACGTTTGTCCTTTATATACCGCCAAAACAGGTTAGGATTTTTATAAATGTTATTTTCCATTGTCAGGTGATAGTTAGTCTTGCAGATATCACATAATTTATGACAACGCTCCCTAAGTATGTCATATTCGAGTTTGTCCCGAGGGTTCTGGTACTTGCGACATTTATTCCGAAGCTTATTTTTTTCATTCAAAAGTTTAACAAGTTTTTTATTGAACCAAATAGGGAACTTAGTTGACTTAGTCACACGTTTAGGTACAGAATCTGAAATTATTTTATACAAAATGTCATAAAATGCTGAAACCATTACATTAACATCATTAAAATCTTTAAAATGATCATGCCAATTTGATGATTATTTATTTAGGGTAAAATTAATTAAATTATAATCAGCCTTATAAAAGTTTAAATCTACACGTTTATTTGGTAACAAATGCTCTGTGGAAACGACACTATGTAACGGTATTGTAACTGGATGGTAGATATCTCGTTTACTTAGTAAATCAGGAGGGCTGGAAACAATTACATCCTGTAAGTTACTTAAAATAAGGTCAAGCATTCGGTCATCTGAGTTACGGATATTATTAGTTTGAAACAGGTTATTTAACGACATAAAATCGATTAAAGAATAGCCTAGGCTTTTATGGTAATTAGTTGGAATCATATATGTACAAACCTGTTTTGGCATCCAAGTTATAAAATTTAGATTAAAATCTCCCAGTATACCTAATTACATTATCAACATGACTCATTACAAGATCTACACTGTCTAAAAAATTCTGTTGTGTATCCAGCTTGGCTGGCGATGGTAAATATACTGCACAAATAGCAATATTAGTTTGTAAACCATTTATCGTTAACTTAATATTAACCCAGAGGTCCTCACAATCGCTTTCCCATTTTTAATTTTTCCTGACTTAACTTAACTTAACTTCTGGCACCCTTTGGTATGTGTCGAAGAACACTAACCCTTGTCTTAAGCAGGTGAATATCTTCAAGACGGATATTATTGGCTCCTGTAATATTAGAAGAGCTTTCTTCCCCTCCTGAGTTATTACTCTGTAACGATTCTGACCTAATGTCCCGATGCATGCGACCTATATGCACATTTAGCCCGTGAAGAGCAACAAAGAGGCGTGAGGAATGTGGAAAATGGGGGCATGTTCCTAATTCTGGTAGGGCTGGACATAGCAAAACATAAATAACACAGAAAAAAACAATAACAAGGAAACCTTCCAAAAATAAAAAAAATAATAATTACAAAGTCTAAAACAATGTCAAAAAAAATATATATGTCAAAACAAATCATATACTGAAACTAGCTATACTGCAAAGTCATGGAAAAGAAAACAGTATTTCATCCGTTAAAATAAAAAATAAAAACTTAAAATTATTAAAATAACATTTAAATGTCAAATACATAATATATCTTTTAAAACAAGGTCAAAAAATAAAAAGTAAAAATAACAATAAAAAAAAACGGATGTCAGTCTTTGCGGGATTCTAACCAGGGGTCTTCTTGTTAGCATATAAATCACCTCCATTGCGGGCGGAGCCTGCGACCGCTAGGCCATTCTGCAATAGCTATAAGCGACGAAAGAGCGGTACAAGTCTTTAGCACTTCCTTAAATCATCAAAAATGAAGGTAGTATTGCAAAGTGCCATTTAATATGCGCGACCACCGACACAATTGTACCACCTTTAACATCCTAATACATTTCTACACGCACTAGAAAACCTTTTTTCAAGCAAAAGCACTTTTTCACAATTCTTCATCTAAGTACTCCTTTAAAAATCGGCACAAAAACACAAAGTTACTGTCAAGGTATAAACCTTATTACAGCCACTGTTAAACTGTTATTGAAGTACACCAGTTGGAAGACCTTTCCGTGCAACTATGACAATATCGTCATTACGCCGCACTCAGTAAATAATATTAAGATTGATGAATGTTTAATATTATCAAATATGTAGCGGAGCAATTTTTAAAAGAAATTAATATACGGAGCCGATGTTTACGTGAGCAGTGGCGCCCTCTTTCTCTTTTAAATTTTGTTTATTTAATATAAAACACAGAAAAAAGTTAAATGTTTCATTTTTCCTATTAACACACAGAAGCGAATTCTTTGGTTTATCACAATCATATTTTTCTTTGGGTGTAATTTTAATGGTTAGCATAGTATTCGTATTTTTGTGAGCAGAAAATATAATCTGTAAGCAGCAATAGCTAATTGGTCCACAACTCATGGCCAGCAAACATTAAAAAAATCAGTCAGCAATTTATGTAATTCTGGATGTCTGTAATTATTTTCGTACAGCATATTAATTATATAAGCTGCAAGGAGCTGCTCCCGTTTAATAAAATTTTCGTAAGCACTCAGAGGGTAAGTGTAACTGACTCCTTTGATGTTTTATAAGAAACTTTTTGAAACTGTATTTTTGGTAATGTCATGTCAAAGAGAAAAATAATATATTGTTATCGAAGGATTTGAACATTTTTATTTTCAACAATTACAATTGGCCCTTTCGACCGGATTTTTGTACGGATAATTTTGGATAAAACGGTGAGCAATAGGACTGATAATTCCACAATATTACGTAGTGGAAAAATTATCAAAAAACGTATCCAGGACGAACGAATGCCGATCACGTCCCGCGACTCTAAAAATACGGCTATGCCCCAGCCTACGGGCGCTGGTGACCAGCCCAGGCGTAGCACCTCCTTGCGATCAGCACGAAGCTCAGTCACGAATAGCAGCACGGCCTCAAGAAAAAGTACTCGAGGCGCGAGCGGCCCGATTAATGGCAGAGCTGGAACAAGATCGAATCACAAAGGAGCAGAATCGTATCGCAGAAGAGAAGCGTTTGGATGAGGAAAGATTACAAAATGAGAAAGCCTTGATAGAATCCCGACTGCAAGAAGATTTGGTGGAACTCGAAAATGATGCCGGAAGCGACTTATCAGGTGGGTCGGACAGAGTACATGGGTGGATAAATGACAACAATGTGCAAGCTGAAAATGCACCACAAGATTATGAGCGCTCTAAAAACGATATAACACACTTGACCCATGCAATCACCGACGCTATACTTAAGTGTAGCGGATCTGCACCCGTGAATGATAGACTTATAGGCCGTCTGTCTGCCAAAGAACTGCCATCTTTTTCGGGAGACGCCCTGGACTGGCTGCGTTTCAAGAATGCATTTGAGACAACTACTGCCGTCGGAAAGTACTCGGACCAGGAAAATGTAACACGAATTCAGAAGTGTCTACATGGAGAAGCCTGGGAAGCAGTAGCCGCCAGATTGATAACAGTAACATCCGCCGAAGAAATAATTAAGACATTAGAGATGAGGTTTGGCAGACCCGACTTGGTGCTCCATAGAATGATAGGCGACATCAAGCGCCTTCCGAAGCTCACTGGATTGCGATCAGAACTATTAATTTTAGCAACCAAAGTCTCCAACTGTGTGGCCGCTATTGAGGCGATAAGACAAGTCGACTATATGTATAGTCCAGAGCTGGCAGCGGAAGTCGTCAATAAACTGACAGAGCTCCTGGTGTACCGCTGGATGGATTTCTGGGAAAGATTAGACGGATATCAGCCCCGATTATCTGCTCTTGCTCAGTATTTAATGCGAGAAGCGGAACGAGTATGCAAGGTGGGTACCGTAGAATTTCCCTCAAAGAGTCTGAAGTACACTTCAAGTTCGAAGCATCCTGTATTAATGATGACTGATGAGAATGAAGATACAGAACCCTCTGTCGACATCGTTTCTGAGACAGGCCGCGACAAATCAACGAAGGGCAAGTGCATTTACTGCGGAAATTTGGAACACTCTTTGGACGATTGCTCTACATTTCGTGACCTAGAGACTAATAAACGATGGGACTGGACATGTGAGAAAAAACTTTGTTTCAAATGCCTAAGCTCAACGATAAATGTCATTCTAAGAAGAGATGTTCTACTTGCAAGCGAGGACACCATTCTCTGTTGCACAGACATGATTGGTCGAACCCCGGAGACAAGACACAAAAGGCTGACAAACATGAAACTCTATCAGATAATACGGCAAATGTCTGGGACAAGCAAACCAAGAAAGTGTTTTTAAAGATTCTGCCAATCGTCGTGGAGGGACCAAAAGGCAATATACATACTTATGCTCTTCTGGATGAGGGCTCTACTGTCACTTTAATTGAACGTCAAGTTGCAGATAAGATTGGAGCTGAGGGACCGGAAACTAAACTGAACCTCCGAGGGGCAATGGGAGATAGTCTTCGAGCACCAACTCATAGCATCTCTCTAATTCTCAAAACCCCAGAGGGAGAGAAGTATCGACTTGACGGCGTTCGTACTGCGGATAAATTGACGCTTCCCACTCAGAGTCTGAATCATTCTGACTTGGCGTCGTTCCCGCACCTGAAAGACATCCCACTTCAGGCCTTCAACGGAAAACCAACCATAATTATAGGCCAAGATTACTGGTTCCTGATTGTAAGTAGAGAGGTGAGAGAAGGGCGCAAAAATGAGCCAGTTGCCTCTTTAACTCGACTGGGCTGGGTCCTTCATGGTTTTGCTTCTAACGTAACAAGGAATATAGAAGATTACGGACGGCTGTCATGTGCGTGAACACTGCGACGATGACTTACACGAGTTAGTAAAATATCATTTTCGGCTAGAAAGCATTGGCATAAAACCAGATAATGGTCATAGACACTCATCTGAAGAACGTCGTGCTCTGAATATTCTAGACACCCCGAGTAAGAATATTGGTGACAGATGGGAAGCAGGTCTATTGTGGAGATCCGACGACGTTGAGCTACCAGACAATAAACGAAATGCTGAGAGTCGACTCAAGTCTATTGAGCGAAACATAGACGCAGATCTTAACTTTGCAGTTGATTACACAAAGCAGGTTACGAACATGTTGCAAAAGGGTTACGCTGAAAAAGTAACTGGCTCGTTATCTGGGAAAAGAATCTGGTATTTGCCTTATTTTGAAATTTTGGCTTTTATGGACAAATGCAAAGGGATTCCAGTTCGCTTAACCCTAGAACATGAACGACGAGCCGAAATTTTGATTATAAGAGAGGTACAGGCTGAGAGTTTTCCTGAAGATTTCAAGATAATGGAGAACCAAGGAAACTTGCGCCCTTCAAGTCGCCTACGTCAGTTAAGTCCAGGCCTAGATGCTGAAGGCTTACTCAGGGTGGAAAGCAGAATTGAAGCTGCAGCAGATTTACCGATCGAAGTTAAAAACCCAATTATCTTGGATGGACAGCATCATGTGACAAGATTAATCATTGAATACAAGCACAGAAAGCTAGGACATAACAATACAGACACTTTGATAAATGAGATACGTCAAAATTATTACGTTCTGCGGTTAAGAAACACTGTTCGTTCCATTATAGCTCGCTGCGTAATATGTAAGGCTAAACTTTCTACACACATTGCCGAGGCTGAAAACATTGTGAACAGTCGACCGCTAACCCATATTTCGCTTGACCCTAACGAGGAGGAGGCGCTAACACCAAACCATTTTTTACTCGGCGCATCTAATCCACTGCCACGACCAGGGATTTTTTCAGATCAAGACTTAAGTCTGCGAAAGCAGTGGCGGATTGCTCAAAGACTGACCGATCATTTTTGGTCAAGATGGTTGCGAGAATACCTGCCTAATCTTCACTTGCGGAAGAAATGGAACGACGACAGCGGACGAAACGTGAGTGTGGGAGATGTTGTTTTGATTGCAGATTCCAGCGCCCCTCGCAACGTTTGGCCGCGGGGTAAGGTCACCGCTACAACGTCAGGACGTGACGGTCGTGTACGAATAGTCGACGTGGCAACAAAGGGTGGCATACTGCGGTGACCTGTTCCGAAGATCGTCACCCTACTGCGAGCCGAAAACACCACACCGTCAGCTTCCATCACTAAAGCTGGCGTGCCGCAGCGAGGAGGAGATTGTAACTGACTCCTTTGATGTTTTATAAGAAACTTTTTGAAACTGTATATTTTCTGGTAATGTCATGACAAAGAGAAAAATAATATATTGTTATCGAAGGATTTGAACATTTTTATTTTCAATAATTACAGTAAGCAAAAAAATTCATTTTGAGCTGCATATAAAAGTAGCAAAATAGTAGATTGTGTCATAAGGGAGCAAAACGATATTTTTAAATCACGAACAAAGTGAATGATTCTAGGATAGAATCCCGAACGTAGTGAGGTTGAACGGAGATTTCTCTCCGTCCACTCCCGCAGGACTGGACGGACCGCCTCGACAGTTCAACGGCCGGCCGACGGTTCGGCCAGCCTCTGTTCCCACTTGTCGAACAGGGACTGTCGAGCAAGGCGACTGCCACGGAGTTGGAGTCCCTTGCGCCACTGATACGTGGACGCTTGGGCCTCCGCCTCATAGTCCCAGGGAGGGGATCCCGCCAGCCCTCTGAGGTCTCCTCAGGAGGGTGATGTTATGGGCCGTCAGGGTCCCCTCCCAGACCGGGGCCCCGTACAGGGCCATCGATCGCAACACCCCCATGTACAGTCGGCGGCTTGCCGACTCGGGCCCCCCGATATTAGCCTCGACACAGCAGCGTCTAGCTATCCCTGCGTCACAGGTGCCTACCTCGAACTTCGCGCTCACGGATCACGGGTCAGAGTCTCGAGGAGTTCCGCTCTGGCACTAGCCTTTGCGATGCAGATGGACAGCTGTAGGGCCTTGGTAGCCTCTCGATAGGCCCCAAGCAGCTGTGCTTCCACGTCGGCGTCGCGTACTCGCCTATGGCGGTAGTGGGTGTACTGGCGTCTCAACTCCACGCAGAGGGACCGCTGATCAGCGATCCCCTGAGACCATCACCTGACGCCTAGGACGTCTTGGCCCGAGACATGCCCGCGTCACAGATTTGCGACACGGCGCCCCGGAACCCAGTACCTCCTCCTCGACCTCCACAGGCCTGGAAGAGGTGTTACTCTAGGCCTGAACTATGGAAGCCAGTTCCACTGCATCACGGTCTAGGCTTTTCGAGGCCCATCTGGGGGAAGCCGAAGCGTGGCCGCTGGGATGCGGACACAAGAAAAACCTAACCTAACCCACTTGTCACGCCACGCGCCTGCTCTTACTCCGCCCACTTTTAACGTACATTGCCGATTTTTCAACAAAAACACAATCCAATTAGTTATTTTTCTTACCATGTTTTAAATATGCATACCAATCAAATACACTGCTTAGAGATATGTTTTCACTGCTGTTCAATCAAGAAATCTTGCTGACGGAGTAGTTATTTTGCGGACCAAGTAATTATTTTGCGGACTGAATGTTTATTATGCAAACTCATGTTATGTTATTGTTGTTGGGGCGGTATGCAGTGCTCCAACGTGTGGAGAATAAGAAAGGCGTTAGTCCAAAAGTCGTATATTATCAATAGACGTGTTTACATGATGAAAGGCAAATTTGAAGTCAATACTCTTCTTTTTTTAAACAAATATCTATAGAACGTCAATATAATTATTTTTTCGTCAAGCACGTTCTATATGCCAGTCTTACATTATGCTATGCATATTATAAACCTATTTCAACAATTGTAAGCTGCCTATTTATGATTTAATTTTTGACCATTATCAAAATTATTTGCGGAACAAGGATTGCTGCCTGATTTTTTTAATTGCTAACACAATCTTTGTATGCCAACCAAATTATTTAAATGCTGTTTTTTGTGGCTTACCAAATTTTATATTTGCTGAACATTTAATTACTTCTGTTTTTCTTTCTTGGAATAAATTAATGTATTTTATTTATTTCACCCCGACAGTAGCCGACCAGCCACGTTCTTCTTTCTATGTAAGAATGTTCGTGGATTTCGTGGATGCTGCATGCAAGAAAAAATTAAATGCACTTCTAACTAGCAACAACTTGGTTGTATTAATAAAACAGTTTTAATATTAGGTTTTGTTTCGTTAATATATTATATGTGTATTAAAACTAAAAATACTCAAGAGCGGTTTATGATGGTCTGCTAAGGACTTTGCCACACCCTTACACACTGAAAGTAATATTGTTTACATAAGTAACCGCAACGTGTGACACAAACCGTAACAAAAACATATACCTACTCTCGACCAGTGAGATTTGAATTGCACCAAAGTAATGAATTTTAATTTTCTTCAAGTCGGTAAGTTTCTTTATATAATAATATAATAATATAATAAATTGTTTATTTGCCAAAAAATTGTGCATACAAGTAGAAGGTTTTTGGTAAGATTGTACAGTTATTACAACAAAATAAGATTCCCTGAAACCTAAACTAGGTGAAACCTGTATCTTAGGTGACAGTGAGTCTGGCGAAGTCATGTTATACTTAGTATACAATCAGAAATTACGAGGTCATTTTGGTTGCAATATTTGGAAACAAACATAACAATTTGACAAAGAATAAAAAGAAAAGGTAATGTAGGATACATAGTAGGTAAGTTAAGTTCGGTAGTTTGTGTGTGTGTAGTATGTGTGAGGGTGAGTGAGAGGGTGTGTGGGGTGTTTGGAGTGAGTGAGAGGGAGGGTGTGTGGGTATGTGTGTAACATGCTCAGAAGTATGGTGTAAGAAATATAGATAAGTAAGTAATATAGATAAGTAAGTACCACTAGCGTAAGTAATAAAGGGTATTAATGGTTAGGGGTCAACAAGTTTTCTGTATCTGCATAGCTTAGTTTTTGAAGCCAGCACTGAATCTTACTTTTCAGTTCAAATTTACTTAGTGAGCGCATATTATTGATAGCTTTATGAGCATTATTATAGATTATAGAACTGACTACATTGTATTGCCTGGAGGCAAAAGTTGTTTTGTGTAGAACTGGTGGACAGATGTTTTTAGTGGAACGTTTATTAGGGTCGCGACTGGAAGGAACCTCAGGATGTTTACGTACAATGACACGGAGGATAAAGGTCTGTCTAACCGTAAGTACATTTGCCAACTCGTACAGTTCAGTAGTAGGGTGTCTAAAATGTTTGAAAAGCATGACTTTCAGGATGGCCCGCTGTGCCCGCTCTAATGTAATGTAGGAGGTTTTGGCAGCTGCACCCCATACAGGGATGCAGTAAGACAGAATGGAGTTACAGAGTGCAAGATAGACGAGACGAATAGTATCATGGTCTGCGCAATGCCGAAGTGTTTTAAAGATGTAGATAAGACGTCGACATCTAGATGACAGGGTGTCTATGTGGTATTTCCAATTTAGACGCTCATCCAAAATTATGCCTAAATATTTAACAGAGTGTGCTCGTTTTAAGGAAAGACATGCGCAGTCAGAAGTAGGGGTGGGGCAACTGTGAATTTTGATACTGAAATCTGAGGGCGGTTGAGTGGTGGATCTAATAAAGAAGGGGATATACATTGTTTTAGAAACATTTAGTGTGAGACGGTTTATGGAAAGCCAGTTATGTACTATTTGAATTGCTGTCTCAGCGTTGAGTTTAGCAACGTCCCAATTTGAACCGGAGACAAGCAAAACAGTGTCATCGGCGTAAGTAAGTATTTTACAGTTTGGGATAGAAAGTTGACATAACTCATTTATGTAAAGAAGGAAGAGTGTGGGACCGAGAATGGACCCCTGAGGGACGCCGTATGTGATCGGGACTGTATCACTAAGGAGTCCATTTATCATGACACGCTGGTTGCGATTTGTCAGGTAGACACGAAAAATATCAAGAGCTGCGCCTCGTATACCTACAGCCTCGAGTTTGTTGAGTAGGGTGGGAACATGAACAGTGTCAAATGCCTTAGACAGGTCTAAAAAGATACCAAGACATCTCGTTTTGTTGTCAAGATCTCTAACCACTGAACCAGCTAGATCCAACACAGCATCCTCCGTGCTTATTCCTGATCGAAAGCCGTACTGTGCCTCAGATAATATATTATTAGAGTTTAGAAATCGAACAAGTCTAGAGTTTAGTACTTTTTCAAGGATCTTTGAAAGCACAGGAAGGACTGATATGGGTCTGTAATTATTAACACTGCTCTTGTCCCCACCCTTGTAAATTGGATGAACAACGGCAACCTTAAAGCTATTAGGGAAAATTCCACAGCTGATTGACATGTTACAGTACCTCAACAGATTGTTTAAGGGTGTGCGCCGATATTTTGTCGATGCCCGAGGCGCAGTCCGAACGCAATGAGAGGATGATTGACTTAATCTCCGTAAGATCCGTCTCTAGTAAAACCATTGAGTTTATGGGTGAACTGGTTTTTAAATAAGATTCAAATATTGGATCTTCAGATTTATTAATACTAGAAGCTAGTTTAACGCCAATATCTGCGAAGAAGTTATTTACATGGTTCAGGGAAGATACAAAATTATCAGCGATACTTAGCAGTTCTTTAGGTGGTACTATATTCTTTATAGAGTTAGTTATCTTTTTTACGGCCCGCCATGTCGCTTTTGAATTATTTTTAGCTAGTAGTAGCTCATTTTTCTCGTATGCCCTTTTAAGTTTCTTTAGAATGTTATTGCAGAAGTTTCTATACCGGGAATAAATTAATTTAGTTATGGGATTGTTCGGTGATTGCTTAGCTTTTTTATGGAGCTTATCACGATGTCTAATGCACCTTATTAAGCCCGGAGTTATCCAGGGCTTAATATTACGTTTTTTTCTAGGTACTGTTACTGTGAGGGAATGCTTAGCTACTATCTCAGATAAAAGGGAGACTAAAAGGTTTGTAGCTGCGTTCGGGTCCTTCGTTGATAAAATTTGGGTAAAGTCAGTTGACTCAATTTCTAGTTTTATGGCCATATGATCTATGCGTGTTACAGTGGAGGGAGGCCTGTGAGGGACTTTTTGTTGTTTGACACTTAAAATAGATGGTAAGTGATCAGTGATAATTGTCTCTAGTACACACGCGATGACAGGTAAGTCAGTTTTAATCAGAGTGTGTTCAATGCATTTATTTAATCTAGTACAAAACTGATGAGCTGGAAGGAGTCCGTGTGAGGCGGTGAGAGTCAGATAATCATTGGAACCCTTATCCACGCTATTGGGCAAGATATCTATGTTAAGGTCTCCAACCAAGACGATACTTGCAGTGTTAGAAAAAGACTGTAGGACATTGTTCAAACTATTGAAGAATGAATCAAAGCAAGACTTAAGAGTATATGACGGGGAACGGTAAATAGCGATAACTGCAGTAGTGTTGTCTATTAGACAAGTGAGGCAATTTGCATATTCAAATTCCGGCTCATTAATAACGCATTTTAGGTTGGACTTAAAGTATATGATAACTCCGTCATTTTGTATGGGGTTCTTATTGGTTTTGTACGAAGTGTATCCATCTAGGGTAGGCAGGTTAGTGGAAGACTTAATCCAGCATTCGGTCAAAATAATAAGGTCACACTCAAAATGTAGTTGCTGCAGCAAAACACAGAGGCCTTCGAAATTCTTATTTACACTGCGGATGTTCAAATGAAGAATATTTAGCGACTGTGTCGTAGAACCTAGAATTTTTGCACAGTCTTCTGGATTACACGTGTAAGCGGAAGCAACTTGATGATTATCTATTTCTGAACAAATATCATTTAAGTTAGTCATTGTGGAAGGAACATGGGGATCTACATGCAAGGAGCGAGCGGTGTAACATTTGATTTAGTTTGGGGGCAGTATAATGGATATGTAGGGCGTGAGGCTGTATGATGGTATGTGTATGAGTTATATGTGTGCCTGGGAATGTACAGGGTGTGTGTATGTATATAAGGGTGTGTTGAACTGTTACATAATTTAAAGGTAATTTAGAGAATAGAAAAATGATACAGAATGTGCAATTTTTTAGAGGCAGATTAGCTAGTGGTAGGTTTAAACTCGTAATCACTAACATGGATTTCACAAGAACAATAAAGGAAGACAGTCATGTGGCACTTGATTGGAGTTCTTTTAGAGACTGTTCAGATGTTATTAAAAGTTGTTTGTCACCTTCGTTCTTGCGTAAGAAAATATTGCCGTTCACAACCCAACAAAATTTATAATTTGATTCTTTTGCAAATTCCCTGGACAAGTAAAACAATTTTCTTAAGGACGTCGGCGGGTGCTCAGCAATAAAAACTGGTTGTTTTTTCCCAGATATGCCAATTGATTCTGTGTTAATTTTGTCCACATTCAATTTCTTTGCTTTGTTATATTCTCGAACGCCGTTTAGGAGTGAGTTTTTCTTCTGAACTGAGGAGAGTTCCACTACAATAGGTCGTGTAGCGTTTTGTTTACTGCCAGTGCGGTAAACGTCTCTAATATCTGACTGATTGACGGGAACGTTGGTCAGTTTGCCTATATTGCAGACTAGTTCTTGTAAGTCCGGAACGGTTTCCTTATCGTTGAAGGGGACGTTCCTAATTTCCACGCCGGATGTGCGTGATTTTTGTTGAAGATCCGTTATCTTTCTCTCTAGGCCTTCAATATAGTTGTTCTGTTGATGACGTTCTTTCTTTAACGAGTCCACCTCAGATTTAATTTCCTCGTATTTCTCATTTATAAATCCAATAGAGTTGATAATTTCGTCGTTGGTTTTTTTTATCTCATAGTTCTGCATTTTTAGTTCTGTGAGATCAGTCACGAGATTTTTTATAAGAGCTGTTTGTTCGGCAAGCATTTTCGATAAGTTACACTCTTGGTCCTCTTTCCAGTTGCGAATCATATCTTTGATTTCCGTTTTGAAGTTTTGGAAATCATTTTTCGGAGACATATCATTATCCACTCTGGCACGTTTGTGACGGTTATATACATAACACTCACTTTGATCTATTGCGTCGGATAAACTTGGTTCCGAGGCAGTTTTGTTTATGTCTTGCAAAGGGGTTCTCGGAGGACTAGACATAGCTATAGGTGTAGTAAGCAACGTATCAGCAATAAATCGTAGCAGTTTCGTAGCGGTGCAAGCGCGCAGCAGTGCCAAGCAGGTTTACGTGACGTCACTAGAGCGCCGGAACAAAATAGTGACATATACGCCGTCTCACTCACCAACCCGCTAGGGGAGCACCTTACGGTCCTGTGATGAATGCGCGACAAGGAGCTACCGATATTAGTTAAAAGGTGAAAGGCTAGTTATCAAGTCACCAGTCGTGCGAGACACCGATACACCATATAAACGTCGTAAGCGAGGGGTCAGCGAAGCTGGTCGTATGTATTCGACCATCCAGTGACGCGAGACACGGTGCGCAAGCGCTCAGTGCACGACGGCGGAGGTCTTGCTTGGTTGGTTACACTCAACACACTCGCGAGAACACGACCGTTCACTTTGGCGACCTGGGAGTCGATTTTTGAATCTCACCAAGTGACTAATTCTCACCGATGTGAGTGATTTCCGAAAGTTCGTATTTTTGAAACTCATCGGTGACTTACATTTGTCATACCTATGATATCGATTTACGAGTGCCCCCACCCACTCGTAATTGAAATCACCATGCGATTGTTTTTGACAGTTGACGTAGTGCCATCTGCCAAAAGTGCCAAAGTATGTTTTTCGGAAGAATTAGCAGCGGGGCTCGATTGTGATATTTTGTGATTGCGACGATTTATTGAAAACAGCGTGTGACTTTCAAAAATACGGCTTTTGGAAAATGGTGACATAAAAGTCATCGGTGATAATTTTAGTCACCGGTGATTTTGATATCACCAGTGAGATTCAAAAATCGCACTCCTGCACCAGAATCCGATATTAACTTGACCTATCTGATAATCAGATAAAAAATATATAGGTACTTCGTCAAAGTGAGAACATGGGTAAATTATATCTAATGAAACAAGAAAACCTAGATTTACAAATCACGAAGCTATACAAAATAATATTTATCACACCAAAAACGTATATTTTAAAATCTAAGCCAAGTTCATTATTGTAAAGGTATAATTGTCAACGTCTCCTAATAAAACAATTGAGCTCTAAACATTTGCCAAGTTCTGTAGACAATCCTGAAATTTTATTAAGAACTTATTAGTAAATTTAAACAATTGCTTGTTTTTTTACTCCAACAATAACAACTTTCTAAATAAAAATATTAAATACCAACAGAACTGCAGGGAGAAAACAGCAAAAGGGGAGCACTTTAAAATGCTGCTTGATATAATGCAGACGCGCTACTCTCGAAAGAGATAACAATATTATGTTTAAAGGACCCAATGCCTCAGCGCACAAATGTATTCTTTTTGCAGACGACACTTCAATTATTAATTCGCGGTAATAATAATATTCGCTCCTATGAGAGTGACATTAATAATTCTCTTGCGAAAGCTGCTGACTGGTTAACCAGTAACAACTTGAAAGTAAACGTTGCTAAAACCAAAGCTATCCAGTTTTATAACCCCCAGGGTGGCTGAGTAAATTTAAATATATCCCATAATGGTATTAAAATCGAAGAGGTGTCCTCTGCAAAATTTCTTGGTATTACTGTCCTTCTCTCACGCGCTTGAATCTGCGGGCCTCCCTGTCACACCTGTTGTGCAGTCGCGGCAGTTACAATCAGTGGCGCAGCAAGTACCCATAACTACTGCCGCTCAGCCCGTCAAGCTAGCGCAAGCAGTGCGTTGTACTGTACAACCTACAATGGCAGAATTGGTGCGACGGGAAGGCGAATGGTCGCAAGATAAACAAATAGATAACAGCGGTTGGATGTTAGTACAGCGAAAAAGGCATAAAAATAAATTTATTGGACAAATTGGCAAGGCGCATGCGGGGCCAGAAACAAGGTTTAAGGCGGCGGAAATTAAAGTGCCTTTGTTTATCTCTAACGTAAACAAAGATGCCACTGAACAAGATATCTGTGATTATATACAAAACAAGATTCAAGATATTGTTAATCCAAACAACCTCGAAAAAATTAGTATGAAACGGGAAAGGCAATATAATGCTTTTAAATTGTTTGTGTCGAAACATAAAATTGATACTTATTTGAATGACAGCCTGTAGCCAGATGGAATCACTTTTCGACGGTTCATACACTTTAGACCTCGAAGCATGGACAATGGGACTGACAATGTGAAGCCGTCTAATATGAATGAAAATCCAAATACATGTAATGGGTAGTACAAAATTCATTAGCTATAACTGCAAAAATATCAAAAGGAGTTTCGAATGTGTAAAATCGCTTTGTCATCGGTCTGATGTAGTAGCCCTTCAAGAAACTTGGTTGCTGCCACATGATATATCAATGCTAAGTAGTATTGACCATAACTTCAATTTCACGGCAAAATCTGCGGTGGACCTTTCAGCTGGTGTGCTGCGGGGTAGGCCCCATGGAGGCGTTGCTATATTGTGGAGAAAAAGTGTTTTTAACAATGTTACGGTAGTGAAGTGTACCAGCGATCGAATAGTCGCTATAAAAGCAGTGATCAGCAACAATTGTGAAATTTTAATAATTAGCGTGTACATGCCAACGGACCAAGCTGACAATATGCCACAATTTTCGCAGTGTCTGGGTGAGTTGAGTGCACTTATACAGGACAGTAACATTGAGGCTATATTTATGCTAGGAGACTATAACGCTCACCCTTCTGCTCCTTTCTTTAATGAATTGTCAGATTTTTGTACGGATAACGATTGGATTTGTGCCGACGTCATAAAGTTATCATCTGATACCTACACGTTTCTCAGTGAAAGTCATGGCTGCAAGCGCTGGCTTGACCATTTCATTGTGACTAAATCCGCTTGGGAGACAGTGTCAAAAATTAGGGTACTCAATGACGTTTACTGGTCCCTATAGAGATGAGTTGTAACTTAGGTGTTATCGGTTCAAAATTATTAGTTGAAAATGATATATTTAATAATAATTCTGTTATTTGGGGTGTAAGAGAGCAAGAAGAAATTTGTAAATATTATGAACTTTGTAACAATGCCTTGAAAAACATAAACTTTCCAATAGAATTGCATAAATGTGCTGACAAATTATGTAATAATGTGAGTCATAAGAGTACCAATGATGAAATGTACAATAAAGTTGTCCAGTTGTTAAAACAGGCTTCAATAGAGAGTCGGAAAGTTTCTGATAAGAAAAAATATGTAGGAAAATGTATATATGGTTGGAATAAACATGTTAAAGAAGCTCACATGAGGGCTAGACTTGATTATCAATTGTTTGTTGACTATGGTAAGCCAGATAATGGGCCTATTTTTGAGGCAATGTGCCTAAGTAGAAAAATATTTAAGTCCCGTCCTAAATTCTGTCAAAACAACCAAGACCAAATCCGTATGGATATACTGGCCTCCCAGCACTCAAACAAGCAATTTAATAAATTTTGGAAAGGCACTAAGAACTTAAATGGAAAAGTCTGCCTTCCTGTGAGCGTTGAGGGAGTATGCGAGCCTAAAAATTTATTATATTATATATTTATTATATTAAATATATTAATTATTATTAAAAATATAGCTAATATTTTTAAACAACACTTTCAAGTGAAATCGAATATGTGCGTGGAGTCTGAGGCTAAGAGTCGGCAGGTGACGCTTCCTGTGGGCTTTTTGGCTAAAAGTGTTGCTAAAATTATTAAAAACATGAAAAGAGGGAAGTCACCTAGTCATGATGGGCTAAGTATAGAGCATCTACAGAATGCGGGTGTCCACGTATTTAGAGTACTTGCCATGTTCTTTACCTTTTGCATACGGCATACGTATCTGCCATCAGAATTAATGAAAACTATAGTTGTACCATTAGTAAAAAATCCTACAGGTGATGGGTCAGATAAGACTAACTATAGACCGATATCTCTTGCCACAGTGATTGCCAAAGTGTTAGATGGGTTACTCGATGTAGAACTAAGTAGTATGCTACAGTTACATGATAACCAGTTCGTTTTTCGTCAAGGGCTCTCTACTGAGAGTGCGATACTAGCCCTCAAGCACACAGTCAATTACTATGTCAAGAGAAAAACTCCTGTCTATTGTTGCTTTCTAGACCTATCAAAAGCTTTCGATTTAGTGTGTTACAAAAAACTGTGGAATAAGCTGGGGGAGGCTGGGGTTCCTGCCGACCTTGTAGACCTCTTCTCCTACTGGTATAGTAAGCAATCGAACGTAGTTAGATGGGGGGGGTGTTTACTCTGATGAATATTCGTTGGAATGTGGCGTGAGGCAGGGGGGTCTAACCTCACCCCGGCTATTTAATTATTATGTAAACCAGCTAGTCGAGGATCTCAGCAGTATGTATGTTGGTTGTCATGTCGATGACATCTGTGTCAATAATCTTAGTTACGCGGATGACATGGTACTGCTGAGCCCCTCGATTGGAGGATTAAGAAAATTGTTAAATGTATGTGAGTCATATGCAGCAGAACACGGCTTAAGGCACAACGAAAAAAAGAGTGAGTTCATGATATTTAAAGGTAAAAATAAAATTAATCCTTCTGTACCACCCATAACCATAAACGGTGTACCTTTGAGCCGTGTTGTTCAATTTAAATACCTCGGTCATATAGTGACGGAGAGTTTAAGTGACGATTTAGACGTGGAAAGGGAGCGCAGGGCATTGTCGGTACGAGGAAACATGTTGGCGCGTAGGTTTGCGCGGTGTACAGCGCCAGTCAAAATAACGCTATTTAAAGCGTACTATCAAACTATGTACACTGGCAGCCTTTGGGCCAACTTCACGCAAAAAGCCTACAATGCCTTGCGTATTCAATATAATAATGTATTTAGGGCCCTGTTTCGACTCCCTCGATACTGTAGCGCATCGGGGATGTTTGCCGACGCTAGCACCGACGATTTTTATGCAGTGATGCGTAAAATGGTTGCGTCACTTGTGCGCCGGGTGCGGGTGAGTCCAAACAGAGTCCTACAAATGATTGGAGGTAGAATGGATTCCTTTCTGATCGGCAGATTCTGTGAATTACACGTTCAGAGAAATCACTGAGGCTGCCGATTAGGGGGAATCTCACCTTTTCATTTCACCATGCATCCCCATTCATTTTTGTTACTAACATAGTTCGTAAGTTTAACTGTACTAACATCTATGGATTCCTGTTATCTGAAAATAAATTATTTTTATCTTTTTTTTTCGGCGGTAGGCGTAAAAAAAAGATACACATTGATCTGACAATAATTTTGATTTATTAATAAAATATAACATATTTATGAACAGTTTAGTGTTACATTACCTTAATTTAGTGCCAAAATCCTCATAGTGTGTGGATAACAGTTTGTCACATGTCCTGACCGAGTTTTTGCACTGCTAACCTACCGGCTTTCTAACTGTCTGAAGTGGTTCGATTTTCACTGCACAAAGCAAGCTTAACATCAAGTATGGCGCATATTTCCGAGTTAGCTGAAGCCCAAAAGTCCCTGGAATCAACACTGATGCAGCGTATGGCAGACTTTGAAGAACAGCTAAAAACCTCAGCTTCGCCACAAGATTTGACGCGTCTCGGCAGGGACTTTTCCTCATTCAAAGAGCTGGTCTTCAATGTGTTGACTCTCCTTCGTCAACAAATCGATGAAGTGAAGAAGTCGGTTGATGTATTGGAGATGCGGCATCGCAAGAAGTTTCTGCTGCTTAATGGTGTCCCTGAGGCGGATAGTGAGAATGTGGCTAGCCGTGTCATCACTATCCTGCATGACAAGTTGGAGCTCAGGGATCTCAAACACGAGTCATTACGAGACAGTCATCGGTTGGGTAGCCCATCTGAGGGCCATACACGTCCCATTGTAGTCCGCTTTAATGACCCAGACATCCGATCCGTCGTTTGGAAAAAGAAGACGATGCTGAAAGGCTCATCATTTGTCCTGGCCGAATTTCTGACTCGGTATCGCCAATCATTATTCGTGTCCGCCAGGAAACACTTTGGTATGACCAATGTATGGACGCTCGATGGCAACATAAATATAAAATTGCCTAACGGTTCCCGGCGGCGAGTATTCTCAAGGGAGGAGCTGGACGCTCTGGCTGGGGAGTTCGCGAAGTCCCCGAGTTCGCCGGTTCTCAATGAGGCGGCGGGGGCTGCCACTCTCACCGTGAAGACGGCGCTACCTTCGCGAGCTACGAAAACAGCAGCTAATCGCCCAAAGCGTGCGGCAGCAATCGCCAGTAAAGTCAGGCAGTAGGTAGCACTCCGATCTCCATTGTGTTCCATTAATTCGTAAGCTAACTATTTTGTTTAGCATCTACCGACACATTGTTTGTTGTTTTCCTGTTTTGTATGTTCATTTTGTTGTCACAAACTATCTGTCACTGTCACTTTTTTTTTTCTTCTTCTTCTTTTCATGGCTCTGGGTACTAGCCCCCTCAGCCTTCTTAAATAATTGTGTTTTGTAAACGGTCGGTCGGTAGGTTAAGCAGTACATACAAACTTAATTAGTTTAATATATAAATTTGTTAGGTGTACCATATTATATTATATATATATTTTTAATATCTTATATATTTATTATTATTTTGATAAATTATGTATGAAGATGATGACATATATTATTCAGCGAATGAAACGGATTCTAGTTTGTACTGGACCGATGATGATTCAGTAAATGTTTCTTTAAATCTCGGCGATAAGCTAGATAAGATTTTCCAGAACCACCAGACGTATTTTAATATTTGCCATATCAACGCACAGAGTATCCCACAACATTACTCTGATCTCTTAGCGAGCTTCTCGTGCAACGTCACACCGGCACTTCTCGTGTCTGAGAGCTGGCTTAAACCATGCCTACCTTCGTCGTCATATAGTCTACCTGGGTATATTTTAATACGTAATGATCGCACTGGGAAGGGTGGTGGTGGCGTAGCCATATATTTACGAAGCGATATTAAATACAAGGTGGTAGCTAGTTCACCTACGGAATATTCTGCTTCTGCTGAATATCTTTTTGTCGAAGTCAGGGTTGGTAGTTCCACAGCCGTGTTGGGTGTAGTTTACTGTCCACCATCTACTAACTATTTTTCTAATTTAGAATCTCTGTTCGAATCCCTAGGCTCTGAACACGCACATCTCATAATCATGGGTGATTTAAACACTGATCTTCTAAAAGACTCGACGCAATCTCGCAAACTGCGTTCTATTATAGACTCAGCTGACCTCTCTCTTCTTTCTCTTTCACCTACACATCATAATATAAATTCACCGGACACATGGATAGACCATATTATAACTTCTTCTCCCAAAAATGTAAATAATTACGGCCAACTTGCCGCCAGTGGTTTTTCTCGTCATGATCTTCTCTTCCTATCCTATAAACTAAAGCCACCCAAAACTAAACCTGAGCTCGTCTACATCCGCAATTTTGCTCGACTTGATTTAGAAAATCTGAATAAGGATGCCGCTAGCACTGACTGGTCGCCCGTTGCGTGCGCACGGACAGTTGATGATAAAGTTTCTCTTCTCAACTCCAAAATATTAGAATTGTTCGATGCGCATGCTCCGGTGCGGGCTGTCAGGGTGAAGCGCCCGCCTGCCCCCTGGTTGACCAGAGGAGTGCGGATGGCCATGGCGAGGCGAAATAGAGCATTTCGTGCTTTCAAGATGGATCGGTGTGAACAGTCTTGGGCTACCTTTAAGGTTGCGAGGAATAGGTGCAACCAGATGGTAAGAGCTGCTAAACGTCGTTATTTTCATGAAAATCTCTTGAACTCCTCTTCTCCCGATACTTGGAAGTTTCTCAAATCCCTGGGTTTTGGGAAATCTTCGAAGTCCCTCGTCAATCATAACTTTTCCCTTGATGACATAAATATTCACTTCTCTGCCGCACTTACCTTGAACGCTGCTATTAAATCGTCTACAATCTCTGAAATTTCTTCCTTGGATCCTCTCACCATTGACATTTTCTCATTTTCTCCAGTTTCTGAGGAAGAGATCCATAAAACAGTGTCCTCCATCAAATCTCAGGCAGTGGGTTGCGATGACGTTAGCAGATCTATGGTCATGCCTCTACTTAACCACATTCTCCCTTTAATTACACACATTGTAAATTTCTCCCTGTCAACCAGCACTTTCCCCAGCATTTGGCGCAAAGCATTCATCCTTCCACTGCCAAAATTGTCGAACCCTACCTTAGTATCTCACTTTAGACCCATTTCTATACTCCCCTTTCTTTCCAAAATCATCGAAGCTGTTGTGCACAAACAATTATCAACATTCATTTATTCGAATCGTCTTTTGAGCCCTCTTCAGTCAGGTTTTCGCCCAGGTCACAGCACAACAACAGCTCTCCTTAAGGTCCTGGAGGACACTAGACAAGGTATGGAAGACTCAAAATTAACGGTTCTTGTATTAATTGATTTCTCCAACGCCTTTAATACCGTCGACCACGATATTCTTCTGGCTATCCTAGCTCATCTGCGAATCTCTTCCTCGGCAGTAGACTGGTTCTCCTCCTATCTCCGCGGTCGTCAGCAGGCGGTTCGCACCGGCCGGGTGCTCTCCGGGTGGCTTGACCTAGTCACTGGCGTACCTCAAGGCGGTATACTATCTCCCCTCCTCTTCTCTATATTCATTAATTTCCTGACCACCCACCTGAAATGCTCTTACCATCTGTATGCCGATGACTTGCAGCTTTACGCCCAGGCCGATGCTGCCGACATAGGCGACGCTGTTCTACGACTTAATCGTGACCTTAACTCGATCTGCCAGTGGTCCAACCGGTTTGGAGTGTCTGTCAATCCAACCAAGTGTCAGGCCATTATCTTGGGCAGCACACGGCAGTTACGTAAAATTGATCTAAGGACCGTCTCACCGATTCTCTTTGATAGTAGCGTCATTCCTTTCTGCTCTGACGTAAAAGATCTAGGCTTATATATAGACAACTCCCTCAGTTGGGATAAGCATATTAAAGAGGTTAGCAGAAAAATTACTGGCTCCCTCCGGTCTCTATACCGTCTTAAAAATTTTCTTCCAATTTCCACTAAAATACTTCTGATCCAATCTCTCCTACTTCCTATCTTTGATTATGCTGATGTGTGTTGTTCCGATCTTACCCAGGCACAAATAAATAAACTGGATCGCCTCCAAAATAATTGTATCCGATTTATTTTCGGTTTACGCAAATATGACCACATCTCTACCTTCCGTTCTCAGCTTAACTGGCTACCCATCCCAAAGCGAAGACAGCTTCGGATGCTTTGCATGCTTTATTCACTTCTCAACGATCCGTTTTCTCCTAACTACTTGAAATGTAGATTCCAGCTCTTGGGCTCCTCCCACAGTCGAAGTCTTCGCAATCATCTGTTATTACATATGCCTTCTCACCGTACTGGTTTTGTGTCCAACTCTTTCACTGTGCATGCCATCAGGCTGTGGAACACCCTCCCCGTTTGCATTAGAAAATCCCAATGCAAGTTTTCTTTTAAGAGGAAAATTCGTGCGTTTTTATCAGGTCAAACATAAATTGTTTGAAAGAAAATCATCATCTTTAGATTATTTTATGTAAGTATTTTTGTTTTATGTTTGTTACGATATATAGTATGTATTAGTTTATTTTATCAACATATATATGTATTAGGATTTACGTAATAATATATATATATATATATATTTATATTTACCGTAATGTTATATTTAATTGATTTTTTTTACTATTTGCGGCCAATTCCGCCAAATTATTTCTGCTTAGCCTGATGGTTGACTGGTAGATAATGCCTTTAGGCATTAAGTTCGCCATGTGTACATTTTCTTGGTACATGAAGTTAAATAAATAAATAAATAAATAAATTATTTGTAATACAAAAACGATGTATACGAGCGATATTTGGCCTAAAACAAATAGATTCATGTAGACCTTACTTTAGAAAATATAACTTACTGACATTGCCCTGTCTCTATATACTTGACATCTGTATGTTCGTATACAAACACGGAAGCCTTTTTCAGTATAATCACGAAGTAAGTGACAGAAATTTAAGATCCCAGTATATACACAAATTGTACAAACCTGCTTCAAAACTTGCACTTTTCTCAAATAATTGCCCAGTCATGACAATTAAAATATATAACAAGTTGCCAGACTATTTAAAACAATATAAGCTACATAAGTTCCAAAGGTTGACAAAAATGTGGCTGATTGAAAAATGCTTCTATAGTGTTATGGAATATTTAGATTATAAATGATATCATTAATTTATTCTACTTTTACCATGAACGATTGATTGATATTAATAATAAAACTTTTAATTGTTTCCAATGTAATATACTCGTAATTTATTGTTTTTTGTACTGTAATATTATTCTACATTTTTGGATTAATAACTATTGACATTTTTGAATAATTTAATTAATTTTGACATTTTTTAATCTTATTAATAATTCTATTTTGTATTTGTCTAAACTTTAATTACTTGTATAATGTGTGTGCGTCTGTAAAGGCAAGGTTCAGCTGTACTTTGAATTATTTGTAACATCTCTTTGTTCCTGAATTTACACACAATAAAGATTATTATTATTATTATAAAAAAAAAAGAAATACGGGTTTTCGGGCCAACGACTGAGTGCACAAATAATTAGCCTACATCCTACCTAAACCTACATCTTAAAAAATTGGTTGCCTGTAAAGTCGGTATACGGGCGAAAGTTTTACGTGACAACGACTTTGAGTGGTAATTTATGTCTGTCTCTCTCGCTCTTAGGCGGGCTAACCATGCCCGAGTGGAAGGGACGCGTGCCTCTCACTCGCTCTCATTGTGAGCGCATAACGTGAGCGGAGCGTAACGCAGTTTCTTGAAGTGTCACCCGGCAAACCAATTTATAAGACGTTGTCACGTCAATATCTATATCTAATTAACACCCTTAATCTACAACCATAGTAATAAAATAGCAATTAACTTTATCCACTAAACATTGGACTCGATAGTTAGAACCAACCAGCTAAAATTCCTAATTTTAAGTTAGCTCTATTCTTTTCCACCGCTTTGGAAAGGAAAGAGACAGAAATAAGAGCCATATTTATTTATAATGACACAAATGTCAAAATGCTGGATGCGTCGAGCCGAAGACAGGGAGCTATCTATAGATAAAAGCAAAAGAGGAAGATACGGTACTGGCGCCTCTCGCGTGCGAGTAGCGTAATTCGTTGTAGTCGCAATCGGGCCGGCGTATCGACAGCACGTGATAGTCAACGAGAAGGAAACACACACAATTGAATGGTTAAACCGCTGTACAATGCCTTCATGTGCTTTTATAAATTGTACAAATAGTACTAGAACAAAAAATAAAACCCACGGGATCACATTCCACTCGTAAGCATATTAAAAAGACTAAACTTTGTGAAAAGTGAATCTATTTATTTGGTTTTATGTCGCCATTTGCAGACAGAGAAGTAGGTATACAACTGTTATGAGTGTGAAAAGTGCGGCAATATCGCAGGTAGAGGTGTAAAAGTAACGAAAAAAAAAACGCATACCGATGTATTCGTTATTATAATAATTAGGTACTCGTTATTATGGTACAGTTACTCGTTACTTCTGATACCTCACAAGATGCTATTATGCTAAGAGTCGTAATGCATCAACGGTACTTGCGTGAACTGAAACAGTGTAGGTACCCATACGACGAAAAATGCGAGTAACTAAATGTATTATTGAGTAACGTTTCGTTACTCAGTAACGAATACATACGTTTCGCTACAGCTCTAATCGCAAAAGCGCGGCGTTGGGTAGCGTCAGCAATGTAATATTTTTATTTTATGAATAAGTACATTAATATACATACAAAATATTCATTGACGTATTAAGTGTTATTTTATGAAGTGTCAAAGCTCTAAATTAGCACCTTTAAACCTAAATTCTTTAATTAATTAATAATAAATTGTGGAATGCAATTACATTTTTTTGTTATCCTAAAGATGAAATATTGAAGCATAAACGGTCAGCAGTTGTCAGAAAACAAAGACAAGAGCCGGATTTTATACCGACTAAAAACAGTCGTAAAGGTTCCGTGCACTTCATGTCGGAAGATAATTTGTATGTGACCAAAAAAGGATATAAAAAAGTATCTAATGTACCAATTTTTAGTCAAGTGATATATTCTTTTTAGATATAGCTCGTTTCTGCAAAATAAAATATATTCTCTTAACGTCAGCAGCATTCCCCCACACATTAATGATAGGCTTAATCTTGACTTAGGGCATGTAATATCGGAAGGTTTTTATATCTCCTCCTGGTACCTACCGTAGTATTAATTCCTTTTCATGTATATAATAATTTACAATTTCAATAAAAAAGAGTAGAAAATAATATTGTTTATTTTTTGGGCTGACGGTACTTCACACAATTTTAGTCAACAAGCATTCAGGGGAATACCCTATGACCCGACTAACTTTGTTTAGGTAACAGTGCTACATATAGTCATCTCGTTCGCGCTTGTGACCGAGTACGTCTTTCTATCTCTTTTTTTATTTTCTATGCACGAGCTTGGGATTTGAATATGTGACGATTTTACAAGGTCATGGATAAAAGTGACAGATAAGCACGTTCATAAGGTTCAAATTAGTTGGTTTTTACATGTTTGATATTATCTTCAATCTCTGGTTTGTTTCTGTCCTTTTTCTTCCGTATTCTATGGAGAAGGATAGGCTAACATAAAATTAGGAATTTTAGCTGGTTTGCAGAATCGAGTGCATCAGACTAATAGTAAAACTTATTTATGAAAGGTATGCTGAGATGGTTTGGCCATGTCGAGAGAATGAATGACGAACGATTGACGAAAAAAGTGTATAAGGCGAGTGTGAATGAAAGTGTGGGAAGGGGTAGACCTAGGCGGACGTTTCGAGACCAAATTGGGGACGTCTTGAAAAAAGGCCAGGTCAAGAGTACCCTAAACCGAAGAGCATGTATGAAAGGAATAATGAAAGTGGACGAAGCGAAACAAGTATGTAAAGATTGTAGCAAGTGGAAAGAAGTGGTCTCTGCCTACCCCTACGGGATAGAGGCGTGATTATATGTATGTATGTAACTTAAATCAGGTAAACAGACTGTTGCACTTATAACATTTATTTGTTCAATTTAAAACAGAACAACTAGTGTACCTACTTATTCACTAAATTACATAGGTAATCTGTTTCTATTCCAAAACGTTTGAGAGGTTAGACTCTATTTCTAGTTCTTTGGGCCATCCATCTCTTATGTAGCCCATAACCAGACCTAGAAGAGGATCGCTACGAGTCTCGCTCTTTAAAATGTGATAATCCATAAAAGTGCTTCGCAGGAAAAATTTTAAGTACCATAAAACTAAGTGAATAGATAGTAGGGGATAGGGTGTAGAACTGGATAATGCATGCATACCTACAATCTACATCGTCACAAATATTATAAAGAGGATAGATTTGTATTTTTGTATGTTTGTAACAAATTAACTCAAAAACTACTGGTCCGATTTTAAAAATCCTTTCACCAATGGAAAGCTAAAATATCCCTGAGTAACATAGGCTTTATTTTATTCCCGTATTCCCACGGAAACTGATATGACAACGTCAATGCCCAATGTTGCAGACGGCTCTCTGTCATAAGTACATACATATAGCTGCGTCAGGACTAAAAATACTCAAGATCGGTTTATGATGATCTGATAAGGACTTTGCCACACCCTTACACACTCAAGGTGATTTGTTTACATTAGTGTTGAGCTGATCTACTCGTACCTAAGTGACCGCAAAGTGTGACACAAACCATAACAATATTATATACTCACGACCAGTGAGATTTTAATTAACCTAAGTAATGAATTTTCAATTTTTTCAAGTCGGTAAGTTTCTTTATTGTTAGCGAGGTTAATAGATTTCCAATAAAAAAATATAGCGTGAAATTAGTAGCGTTATATATTGTAGTTTTTGTTACAAATGATATTAAAATACAGGATGCCTTGCACCATAATGTATATATCTACCTTTACCTGACATTATGTGTTTGGGTTACTTTGATAAAAAAAAGGAATAAATCTGTCGTTGTCAACCATCAACTATGCCATTATAGGTTATGGGCTACACCCAACAGACAGTATAAAGTTTTTTAATGTTGTGCAAGCATAACATGAGCAATAGCTATCTTATAAACTGGCCAAAACTCAAAAGACGCGATAACTTCGAGGATCGGGCGTTCTTGCTGGTCTTGGAAGGCGCAGATAAGTACCTAAAGCAAGAAATGGGTTTAAGAAAGAAATTCGATCGTGATAATAATGTGAAATATCGTGCCAAACTTAAAGCAGATGTGGAATATCAGGAAACTTTTTCACCTGTCATCAGACATTAAGGGGCTGTCTCCACGAGCGAGAGCGATAATATCGTGCCACGTATTTCTATACACTCTCTATGAACGCGTCTCCACACGGCGATGTTATCGCGGCGATGCGACGAGTGGCAATGTGCGCGCGTAACGTCGTCGTAACGCCGCGGTATCGTCGCTACTGGTGGCGCGCACGCCGCGCGCTCGCCGCAGAACGTGGCACTCTCGCACATGCAGCGAGCGCGCGGCGGGCGCGCTGTCAAACGCAGCCTCATTTCAGAGCTCTTTCAAAAAAACTATTGCACAGCACCGCGTCGCGGAAACACGGCGATTCCGTTACGAGTCGTCGCGGGCACGCGGCGATTCCGTTACCTGTCGCGACGATGTCATCCGCAGTTAGGTAAAAACAATTTCTAGAAGGAGGCCAAGAGGAGGATCCAGGTGGGTTGGGTAGCATTTGGGAAACTGCGTCGAGTCTTCTTGTCATCCATCCCGCAATGTTTGAAATCCAAAAAGATTTCAATCAATGCGTCCTACCTGTTATGACCTACGGAGCTGAGACGTGGACACTCACGGTAGGGCTGGTCCACTAGTTCAAGGTCGCCCAGCGAGCTATGGAAAGAGCTATGCACGGAGTTTTTCTGAACGATAGGATTCGTAACGAATACATCCGACAGAGAACCAAAGTTATCGACACATCTCAAAGAATTAACAAGCTGAAGTGGCAGTGGGCTGTCCATATCTCGCGAAGAACCGACAACCGCTGGGGTAAACGTGTTCTGGAGTGGAGACCACGCCACGGCAAACGTAGTGTAGGACCACCTCCGGCCAGATGGGATGACGATCTGCGAAAGGCTGCAGGCAGATGCTGGATGCTTCGAGCTGAAGACAGGGCGCTATGGCGCTCATTAGAGAAGGCCTATGTCCAGCAGTGGACAAATGTAGGCTGGTGATGCTGATGATGATGACTCAGTTTTAGTCTCTCACCCTTACACACTTAAGGTGATTTTGTTCACATCAATTTGTGTATTAGTGTTGAGGTGATCTACTCGTAAATGACCGCAACATGTGACACAAACCATAACAATAGTACTTAATTATATTCTCACGACCAGTGAGATTTGAATTACACCAAAGTAATTATTTTTTTTCAAGTCGGTAAGTTTCTTTATATTAACCTGACTTGCATTGTCAGATAAATAATGTATACTACGTCAAAGTGAGAGGGATGCATAGCAGAATGTGCAAGTCGCAAAATGAGCACTAGTGCAAATCGCAGAAGGTGCAGGTAGTAAAACGTGCAAATCGCAAAACGAGCAGGTCGCAAAGAGCATGGATAAATTATATCTAATGGAACAAGAAAACCTGGGAAGTTAAAATAGTTGGTTACGCCAACAATACTCGCTCAGGCCAGGGGGGCATCGGGCTCGACCGGAGCGCCCGCGCCCCACCAGTTGTACCCAAACTTGTACAGTCAAGAGCACGTGGAGCTTGACACATTGGACTTTGTAAGGTTCTTATTTACAATCGGCTTAGAGGTCAGACTCGCACTACAAGTGTAAAGCTTCTTGTGCTTTTGACTGTACTTGGCTTATGGCCAAATCCTTATAACAGATCGCTTTTGGTTACCTCCGCTGGTGATCTGCTAAGGAATCACACATCTTTACACACTCAAGGTGATTTTGTTTACATGTACATTAGTGTCGAGCTAATCTGTACATTAGTGGTGACCGCAACATGTAACACAAATCATAACAATATTATTATATGGGTACCTACTCACGACCAGTGAGATTACACCAAAGTAATGAATATTAATTTTTTTCAAGTCGGTAAGCGTCTAAAGAGGATGTAGTGACTAAAATTGAGAAAGGAATGCTTAGGTGGTTTGGACATGTCGAGCGGATGGATGAAAGGCGTCTAACGAGACAAATATATAAGGGGATTGTGAGTGGCCGAGTCGGCAAAGGGCGACCTAGGCGCACTTACATCGATCAGATCGGCGATGTATTGGAAAAAAGCCAGATAAAGAGTACCCGAAACCGACGAGCTTGTATGAACTGATTGATGGATGTGGATGAGGCACGTGAGGTATGCCAGGATCGTAGCAGGTGGCGGGCTGTTGTCTCTGCCTACCCCTTCGGGAAAAGGCGTGAGCATAATATTTATCTGACTTGTAATGTCAGATACATAATATTTATACTACCTACTTCAAAGTGAAAACTTGCATAAATAGCGTATTGTTGTAACTGTTTGCTTGCTTTTTTTTTTTTGCTTGTTTTTACAATTCGTACACGGTTATTTATTCCCAAACTAGGCAGGGCCTGTACTATGAGTACTAAAAAACTGATAGACATACTTAAATAAATATTTAAACGACCTGGGGGTCTAAAAAGGCCGTTTCGGGTGAATCTTATTAGGATCCTAATTATGATTCATATTCGAAATCTTAAAATGGCCACATAATGACAATTCATATTATGATTCATTTTCATCATTCAGCAATTCATTCATCTTTTTGACAGTTTTCTATGGAGATTTGTAAAATGGCTCACAAAAGCAGAATTGCAAAGTGTCAAATAGCAGAATCACTAGAAGTTACTCAAGACCAATATATTTCAATTCATTTTGTTGATTTTTGTGGAAATTAAATAAAATGAACCGATTTGGGTTTATAAAAAAACTTTCTCAGGCACGCGAGTGACGGAGAGTATTTTATATCGCCGGCGAAGTGCAAGTTTTCGAAAAATTAAACTAGTTTTTGAAATGCCGGACTCAGAGTTTGTTGGACTGCATAGGCTAAATAAATGACCTCATACTGGAACCTTGCTTATGCACCCGTAGTGATGGAATACCTATGTTCTATCTCCAAGGTAAGAGCAAGAGTCATAATGGTTAAAATTATTAAATTAGGTAGGTGATAGATGGTACAAGTAACTGTTCCATGTGGAAGCGTGGACTGTATTTGTTATATTTCTGGTTGTGGATTGGTGGCGGATCAAATAATACATCAACATGATAAAATTGTACTTGCACTATATTTCACTTTATACATTTGAGGGGCGAATGTTGCGACGATATAAATTATATAAAAAACATTTTAAGGTGCAACATGCTACGGCCCACAAGGAAACTAAGATCTTTATTATGAGCCTATAAAATGATAAACAATAAAACAACACATGAACTAAACCTTGCACGAAATAGTTTAAAAATGAATTATCAATTAATTACCTGTGATCCCATAGAACAAGTTGTAACGTTGTACTTTCGTATTGAAGCATTTAATATTGTGACTCAAAAATAGGCAGAATGTGATGATGCCTTTGCCTTTGCCAAACGTCATTGTAAAAAGAAGTCGGTGTTGTCAATTTCTACGAAAGATTTACCTTTTGTTGACAAAATTATGTTATTCAATTTAAAAGCATTTCAATGCTTTAAATACTAATGATATAGGGAAAATAGTGTTGTGTTATTATATTAGAGATCATTCAAATGTCAAACAGTTTTGAACTATGATTTCTACACAATGGTGTCTTGTGAATTTGAGGTCAAGATAGCCTACAGTTGCCGTGTTTTTCGGGAAGTGTAGGAGAGATGGTCTTCCAAATACATGAACGTTGACTTCGTTCTTTCTTAGCCGTGATGTCGTCGAAATAAGTTGACTAACGGCGTTTTACAAAAGCAAATGCTTTTGAGCTCAAACTTGAACATCCTGGTGAGTTTGATATATCTTTCAACACTTAAACAATGTTAGATCATGATGATTTCTTGATTTTTTCTAGTTTCAAACATTTTGTGTTTCGTTGCAGAATCTACCCTACCTTCAAACTTTTATTAGGAAACTCATTGTAAAAGAAAGAATGTTTCCTGAAGTATTCTTCTATATTCAAATTTGGTAAGCTGGTAGTTTGTTAAATTCTCCATTTGCATTGGTTGAATTCCATAAATATTGTGGTTTATAGTGAATTTATTTTATTGCAGTATGGGTTGATATACCCACATTTTTGTAAGAACCTCCGGGGTTGACATGAGATCCTGATGCTTCAAGCTCGACTCTTCTCCCCCACAAGGTATGTAAATGTGCAATAACTAATTCCAATTAGGTTCTGTTTTCCAATTTTATAAATAATTTTTAACCGTCTCCGAGTAAAGTCATGTAGATAATATTTTCCTGTTAATTGCAGGAGGTTTCTACGATACGCAAATTTCTACGATACGCAAATTTCTACGATACGCAAATTTCTACGATACGCAAATTTCTACGATACGCCAAATTTCTACAATACCTAAGTTTCTACAGTCCCTAAGTTTCTCCGTTGCAAATTTATTCGATGACTATGGTGTTTCTCACCGTGCCAGTTTCTCCGAGCTCCGAGTTTTTAAGAATGGTGTAGCGCTGTGAACCCGGCTCTGCCGATTAACTAGTCTGGTATAACTTTACTTACAACTTATCTGTAATAGTGTTAACGGTTAATGTACAACAACTGATATAAAAGATCAATAAATACTTAGCAACAGTCATTACCCACATTCAGTTTATTTTATTTTCAATCACAAGCAAAACCTAGAACCTAGCAAATTTCACATCATTATTTATTCCGGTTTATTTTATTTTGTCATGAAAAATTATTCGTGACAAAGTCAAATGTATTACTTACCTCGGAATTAAAGTAGAGGAACATTTTTCCTGGTCATATCATGTTAATTTTATTCACGAAAAACTTAGAATATTGTAAGGTAAGATTTTTCACTTAGGATTTTAAGTTCCTATTAGTACACTAAGATGCTTATATTTCTCACTTGTAGATTCGATATTGAGTTATGCTCTGGATAGCTATGGTCTTTCAACAAAAACAAACATTGATAAACTTGAAAATATGCAAATCAGATTTTTGAAATTATTTGTCAATTCCCAACTTTTCAAAATTTGTAAAATATTACATATTAGTTTAAAACATACATATTTACTCGCAGTTAATAACCATAGCTCTCTTGAGCATAGCTCAGTACAATCTTCGCATAGGAGTGTTAATCGCGCCTATAATACGAAAACCCTCCCAACTAGCAAAATTTAATTGTAAAGGTATCCTAAGACCACCTTTTCTTTACTCTTATAGCATACTTACAAACGTTTGTAAGTGTGGAATTGAGCGCACCTTGTAAGAATATTTGCTCTTACAGTTGTTGTATTATGCTCTTTTTGAGTAATTTTTTTCTCTTACAATCATCTTGCTAATGCAATTGCAAAGACAAATACCTTACAAGAGTCTTACACTGGCATACTGTAAGGTTAAAAAGCCTTTGAATGGTCTGCTTAATGTCGTTCTAAGTGTGATTGCCCTTGAATTAATCTCTGTGATCTCATTGTAAGTGTATTATTACAACTTGTTGAAGAGGCGAAAAAAGTGTGCAAGGTGGATTAAAAATAATAAAAAATGTAAGTCTAATTCCTTATGTGTTATTTACTACTAAATTATCTCAGTATAATTTTAACGATTGCTTTATTATTTCTTCACAGCCCATCTTTATATTATATTGCTGAACAACCTGGCAGAGTAGATTGCCTGGATAGATTTACAAATAAATAACAATATTTTCACGGGCCCTTTCCAAAAATATTATAAATATACTTTATTATTTGTTAAGTTAAATTGAATCAAATGAATCTATATGTTAGAATATAACAGGCGATTGTCCGTTTCTAATAGGATTATTGCAAGAGTAATATATCTTATTTAACACTAGTTAAGTCAATCGTAAGTCTTTTGCTCTTCTTAAACACTGACTTGAGACAATGTATCTGCGGCCATGTTTATAATTTATAGGGTTCCTTATGAAATAGATGGGAACCAAAATATTTATTATTTAGTGACATAATTATATGAGTATGAGTAGAATGTTGGACATTAAAATTAATGTGAATGTACTTACAAATATGTGTTTGTTATGTTATTGTTTTAGAGAAGATATGGTTGTCGAATGGATGTCGACTGTTTCATTAGTAAGAAAAAAATTCGAATGCTCAAGAACAGAAAGTGGCCTTGGAACATGACACATTTTACATTTTCTGATAAATGTGTCGCTTGTGGATATACTTCGAGTACGACCAACGCAGTCGTGGCTAAAACCACATCATTTTATAATGTTTGATTGATTTCTATGTTCAAATTTTTTAATTTTTTCTTTTGTTTTTAGTTTTCATGAATAGACCTAAATGTTTGGAAAAAAATAAAGAGAAGTAATTAAACTACAACACTGCCTTACTTTTTTGTTTTATTTCACAGCGTATGTAATAAAGGTATAAAAAATTTCTCTGAGTTGTGCTCAATTTTAACTAATTTTCACTTTACTTTTGACACTTCACAGACCACTTTAATTTTATTACAGTTACAATCGATTTTGTAAATAAACAGATATGAAGATTTGAGAGGCTCCTCAAAAACATCATAAATGTTTTCATAACGATATCCATGTATTAAAATATCTCTGGTATAATCTTGGCTTCTGGTGCAGATTGATTCTAATTCAATGACATGCCCTTCTTCACTTATAAACCATTTGTTTTGATCTTGAGTTGACAAAGTGAAGGAGTTGAAACAAACGAAGTTGTATAAGTTTGAATACACTTTTGCTATGATTTTTTTTAATGAATGGATAGGTTGTTTGGTTTTAATATATGTTTTCAATTTCAAGATCAAATCTTTCATTCAACCGCCGAGCAACCTGTTGCAGAGGCTTATTTCCTTGTCTAATCAGATTTTTTATAACGTGCAACTGTAGATTTCTTTCATAATCCATTTTCTCCTCTTCTGATTCACTTTCGCTTTCAGCCACATTACTTACAAAATCTGTCTGTTAAAAATTATCAGTACTACTATCGCTTTTTGGTTGTAAAGAAAGGTTCCTTTTCCGTTCCGTGATAGAACTCTTCAAAAACGAATCCCTTACTTATTTAATAGTCTTCCCGAAATTATTAGATGAGAGAGCAATAAAAAAATGCTGTATACTTTTAAAAAAACAGTTTTGTGTGACAATGCATTTAGCGTTAAGTACATTGTGTGCTTATTAATCAAATAAATAATAATAATAAAATAATCAGCAATAAACAAATCTTATGTATAGAACGGGTAAGAGAGTTTATTTGGAGTAATTACTTCTACAGCTCTTACTCTACCATCTTGGCCGGGAAATAACTTCACAATTCTTGCCATTGGCCACATCATAGAAGGTATATTATAATCTTTAAGAATAACTAAACTACCTAATTATACATTACATTTGTCAAACATCAATTTTGGCCTGTTTTGTAAAACATTTAGATAATATTTGTGCTAGGATTTCCAGAAAGACTGCTTTAACTTTGTACACAATTGCCAAAATTTAAGTCTATTTTGTGGTATATCACATACATCTTTCTCTGGGTACATTGTTAATGAGCTACCTATAATAAAATGTCCGGGCGTTAAATAACAAAAATCGTCATCATGAGGATTTGACGAAAGTGGTAACAATGGTCTGTAGTAAAGTATTGCTTCAATTTCGGTAAGTACAGTATTGAGTTGTTTATAAGTTAATAGTCTTTTGCAGCACTCGTTTTAAATGATATTTTGTGCTCTTGACTGCCGCTTCCCAGAGACCACCAAACGTGGGTGAGTAACTACTAACTAGGGATAAAATAAAAGCTTATGCCTTGCTGCGAGGCAAATTCGTAAACCTGCGCTTGATGACTCCGCGAAGACTGCAGCGAGTAAAGCTCAACTAATCGGGTCCTCGCACATTTGAACGTACTTGCATTATCGCAATGAATTTCCGTGGGCAGCCCTCGTCTCGAAATGAGCCTCCTAAAGCACTCTAGAAATATGTCGGTGGTTAAATCCGAAGCCAGCTCTAAATGCACGGCTTTCGTAGCAAAGCAAACGAACACGCAGATGTAATCTTTTCCTATTATAGATCGTCTAACGCGAGAGAGCTTGATGTCAATTGGCCCAGTGAAATCCACTCCGATTTTCTCGAAAGCACGACTGTTACACGGTTAGCCGGCAAGGACCCCATCAGCTGTTTGGCCACTGTGGCCTTTTGCCTGAACCATACAATACACTTATTAGTTACTTTCTTAACTTCTAATAAACCATTTATAATCCAAAACCTTTGGTTTAAATTTGCAAGCAGAAGTTTTGTTCCTGCATGCAAATCTTTCATGCTCACTTCTCAAGCTAGTAATAAGAGAGCCCCTTGGTAGTATCACTGGATGCTTTCGATTGTAAACAATTTCGGCATTATGCAACCTACCACCCGCACGCAAAAGCCCTTGTTCATCAAGAAAAGGATGCAAATTAGCTATATTGCCTTTCGTATTGTTTTTTATTAATGTTTTCAATTTAAGAATGAACATATTTACATTGCTCATACCTGATTATCAACATAAGCGCATTATTCAATTCAGAAGTGCGTACAAAAAACTGTGTTCGACCTTTCATTCTTTTTATTTACATTATATACAAATATTATATTATATTGTATGTGAAGAGTTTGACAATCTTGTGAATATCTGAATAGTTATACAAGCGCGTGAAAATATACTCTAGTTTTGACATACCAGGTTTCTGGAGAGCACAAAGAAAGGCTTCATCTCTGGTACGTCATGAGGGACGTTAACTCGACAGGAAGCAAAATCATACTCACTGTTTTGGAGAAATTGTGGCCCCTGCCACCATAAGCCACAACCTCGCAACTCGTGCGGCCTGACACCTCTACTTATGAGATCAGCAGGATTGTCCTTTGTATTAACGTATAGCCAAGTCCACTCCGAGGTACTTTGACGAATCACATTTACTCTGTTTCCTACATATGCCTGAAGTTTCGTTAGTTCAGTATTTAGTAGTGCAAGAACTATTTTTGAATCGTTAAATAAATACACATTTGTTATATTGACCTTTAGCTTTATAATATCATACGTTTTGACTATCAACTTTAAAACCAAAAGTGCAGCATTCAATTCTAGCCTGGGTACTGTCAAACCCTTCTTTTGCACGGGATTGATGCGTGATTTTGAACAAAGCAAATGTGAACTAGTTTTACCTGAAGTATTGGTGAGACGCAGATATACACAGCACCCGTAGGCTGTCGTACTAGATGCATCTGCGAAACCGATCAGCTGTGTTATGTCTTTATGTGAAAAACTTATGTTCCTCTGTAATAAGATAGGTTCCATTGCAGACAAATCAGCTGTAAATTGTAACCACTGTGTTGTTGTACTATATTTGGAGGTGGACTAGCATTCCAATCAATATTTAGTAACCATAAATTCTGCATTATGGCCTTCGCAGTCACGACAATAGGGCTTACAGAACCCATTGGGTCGTAAAATTTCCCTATGTGACTTAAATATTCCTTTTTGTAACCTTGAATTTTTTGTGTTGTTTGAATTTTTCTGAAGACGAAATAATGAAATAATCATCCTTTGTATTGACCTGCATCTCTAACGCTTTCATATTGTAGTTATCTTTTTCAAAGTCTAAATTATGCGATGATGCGATGAAACAAAATGGCGTGCTCTTCTTGGTGAAATTTCGTAGCGATGCAATTTTTATAATCACTTATCACACCAAACCAATTTTTTACTATCCTCGAAGGACCATGTGGAAGCGTGGACTGCATTTGTTGTATTTCTGGTCGTGGATTGGTGGCGGATCAAATAATAAATCAAGATGATAAAATTGCACTTGCACTATATTTCACTTTATACATTTGAAGGGGCGAATGTTGCCACGATATAAATTATATAAAAAACATTTTAATGTGCAATACCTAAGTTCTAGAGAACCTATTGCATTCTTATGTTCTCTAAATTTCGGTGTTAAGTGCACGGTATGTGACACTCACTTAAATATCTTAAGTATAGAAGCTAGCTTTGGTAGAGCAAATAATGATTCATATGTAGGAAGTACCACCCACTACAACAGTTCATGAAAATGAAACAGTGTAGTTCTTGATAAAAAAATGTGAATTTTAGTTTCAGTATCCTGTTCTATGTTAAGGGTTTGGTTTCCACACTTAGTATCTAAAGCGGACCATTGTATGTAGTTTCAGTATTTTAACTGATGCTGTTTCAGGTGACTTAGGTTATCTCCTACGTCCAACAAAATTAGTTTATTATGATCTCTCGGTTTTATGACTTTTCCATTACATTTAAATACGTAACCATCAACGGCTTATGGTCAGTATAGACTGTGAAGTCTCTTGCCTCAATCATGTGCCTAAAGTATTTGATTGCTTCGTAAATGGCCAATAGTTCCCTGTCGTATGGAGAATACTTCTGCTGAGAGGGACTTAACTTGCGTGAAAAGAAGCCAAGCGGCTGCCACGAGCTTCCTACGAGTTGTTGAAGCACCGCTCCTAACGCCGTATCCGATGCGTCAGTGACAACTGCTAATTTTGCTCCACATTCAAGGTGTGCCAACATAGCTGCTTGACATAGTCCATTTTTGCAAGCTTCAAAGGCTTGCAGCTCTATGTCAGTGAAGTTCACCGAATGGGAACCCTTCACTGACCCAACTAAGAGAGAATTCAGTGGTGTCTGATGTCGTGCAGTTATCATTCCCAGGAACCGACGCAGTTGTTTTACGGTCTTGGGTACTGGGAAGCTTTTGATAGCCTCAACCTTTGCAGGCAAAGGTTTTGTTCCATCCACGGATATATTGTAACCCAAGAACGTCACTTCGGGCTCCCCGAAGACACATTTGGCAGTATTGATGACCATCCCATACTCATACAATCTATTAAAAAGTCGACTAAGGTGCTGCTGATGTGACTCTTTATCTTTAGAAAATATGAGAAAGTCATCTAGATGACTTTCTAGTCAGGACTGGATTTCTGTTACGCGTATCTAGATACGCGTAACAGAAATCCAGTCCCAATACCATTTCATCTACGAAGCGCTGAAACGTCTGTCCGGCATTACGAAGTCCGAACATCACGTCGGGGTCACCAATGTAGTTGTTGTAAATGAAAGAAGGATTAAACACGGCAATATAAAAATATAATTTCAGCAGGCAATAGACATAAGAGAATTAACAAAGTTCAGTCACCATAGCAACCGTGCGCCATCACGCATCGGACATCTACATATATAAAACATAAAACTAAATTTGTCTGTACATTGAAATTTGAAACTAAATAAAAATTATATACATTAAAAAGACTGCCACATTATTTTGAAATAAAATTGTCAAGAATTTTTATTTAAAACATCTAAATTACATTTAGATTTAGAATACTTTTTACTTTTATTTTCAGGTGAGACTGTGACATAAATAGTATAAAGTATTATTGCTAGCCACGGCGGAGCGAATCATGATTCATATGTGTAGAAGCACCACCCGCTGTCTCAACTCGAAGAATTCCATGCTGAAAATAAAACAGTGTGATGAAACGTATCATATGACTTTGCAGCATGATTGATAAGAATGAGGATCCGTAACGTTTTTAGTTGAGAATGCAGATTTATAGAGCTAAGAAATCCTTAACATACAGTACAAAAATTTTTGTTCTACGACAAAAATTGACAAAGTTATGACCGAATTCCTAGCGAAGTTCACCGAGTAGCCGCCGCGGTAGCGGTGACGTCATTGTGACGGAAGCCGCGAGTCAGCCGTAGGCAGCGATAAGGCGCGAAGTGTTTTGTTCCTTTAATTGGGACTTTTAAAAGAAATTAAGTGTCTGATTTATATCTAATTCAAGTTTTTAACTATGTGCAAATATTGTATAGTACCGAAATGTACAAACACTTCTATAACAACGCCAGAAAAACTATTTTTAAGGTGCCGAAAGATCCAAAACTTCGTAAAAAATGGTATTCCGTTGTAAAAAGAGATGTTGAAACTCCACCCTCTGCCCAGGCTACAAGACATTACTTTGAAGATCATTTCGAAGTACGTACCTACCTAACTATAATATACCTATTATTTAGTTGATATTCATTTAAATAAGGTGGTACGTGTAGTGTACCTTCTCTTCTTTTAATCCTGCTGTATTTATAGAAACATACTTACCTTACTTTTCCTGAGTATTGTGGATAAACCTACGTAGGTACCTATCTATTTGCTCGTTCCCATTTCTGTGTAATATTCAAAGGATAATACGATGACACAGGGACGTACTCGGGTAAAAATCAAGAGTGAATAATATTTTTAGCGCAAATTCGTATTCTACGAAAGGGCTGTTGCCAACGAAATTTACGTGTGTATGTGTATGTATGTATGTATGTAAGTATGTGCGGTGTCTACCGGAGCAGCTAGAAAAGTTCTAAAAGCATGTTATGTGAATAGCTGAATCGAAGCGAAGTGAATTTATAGGGTTCCGTACCCAAAGTGTAAAAACCTCGACCCTATTATTAAGACTCCGCTGTCCGTCCGACTGTCACAAAGCTGTAGCTCATGTACCCTGATAGTTACACAGTTAAATTTTTCACAGATGATGTATTTCTCTGGCCGCTATAACAAAAAATACTAAAAGACAGAATAAAATAAATATTTAAGGGGGCTCCCATACAACAAATATTTTTTGCTTATGTTTGCTCGATATTGATAACGGCAACAGGTATCTACCTGCTTCAAATATTCACAGAATATTTAGTTATAATACACTTTAAATAAATAATTCATTTAAAATAAAACAAATATTTAAGGGGGTACTCCCATATATTTTTTTAAATACGATTCCTTGTACTTTTTCACAGATCTTAAATAATTGCTTCCACAAAACAAACATGTTTTTTTACCGTTTTTATAGATAAATGGTACGGAACCCTTCGTGCGTGAGTCCGCACCTAGCATCCTTTACTCAACAGGGGTGCATTCATGTTATTCCATTACTTGTGTCATATGGCCCTGCTTCTTATCAAATTTCATAGCTCTAGCTAGACCAATGGGAAGTAGATTTTCTTAACAGACAGACGGACAAGAAAACGATCCTATAAGGGTTCCGTTTTTATTTTTGAGGTAAGAAATGCTAAAAAATTGCTTTATACCAAGTCATCCTTCCTAAGTACATACTGAGCGAATGACTTGTAACAAAAAGCGAGATGGCAAAAAAAACAGCTGTTGTCAACAAATATTCAGGTTTCTGTCATACCTTGATCAACAAGTGTAGATCACTAAATAAAGTGCAAGTACATAGGTTAAAAAGCCATCCGCGTAATGATGTACCTACCTATGAATAAACAAAAAACAACTTTCGTTTATCAAGATACTGTAAACAAAGTTTATAAGTTCTAAAAACGTCTCTGTACCTACACTTTATATTCATTCTTTCTTACACCTACCAACCACTACTAAATTTAAGAGTACTAATAAGTACGTATGTACGTAATCGTAGATAAATAAGCAGCACCCATACCTTTGTAGTTTCCAACGACCAACCAACTTAGAATGATTACCTAGGTAATCAAATACCATGAAAGAATCCACTTTTGGAAGGTTATAGAATTGAGTTTGCACAAAACCTGCTTCTACTTTATTAGTACTTACTCATATTATGTAAGTACTTTTGTTTTATACTTAAATATCACAAAATTACACTCTAACAGCACAAATATTACGCGCCGCTTCCTCAAATCGTGAGTGCCGCCGGCCGGCCGGCCGAGCTCGGTTCCGTCACAGTGACGTCACCATGCTCCCGCGCTCATTGAGTTTTGCGACAGGAGCGGCATATGTTTATTATTTAATATCTCCGTAAGTAATGGTCCGATTTGGATAATTCAAAAAGATATATCACTCTTATATCATAAAGAATAACGTGGATACTATTTCTAATGGATTTGCTATAACTTTACTGATCCTCATTGTAAATATATGAAATACAATAACGTAGGTAGGCACTTACTTTCAAATTAAGTTTGAATTGCTTGCAATTTGAAACAAATTATCAGTATGTTTATTGAAATGTTTACAACTTTGTTCAAAGGTCCTCCATGGAATTCAAAAGTGTATATTTTTTTCTCTAGCGTAAGCCACCATAATGAACGTATTTTCGTTGAATATATAAGAAATCTACATAAACAAAGATTTATTTCATGTTCATGTCCTATATTTTGTTGTTTGTTGATGTCCACTCCAAGTCGAAGAAAAAATAAATATTTTTATGATTCATTTTCGATGTTGGGTAGGTACGTAATCACAATCATTGGAATGATTTTAAGTGTATTTTGTTAACAAACATAATTTAGCTTTAAATCCTATAGCAATTCTTACTTATAGTAATAAAAAACTAATAAGTAAAAACAATTACCGGTAAAGTTTCGGTTTTAGTTTTTTTCGTGAGGCAATATTTTCACCAAATCCGAATCTGCTAATGAATTGAATTGTCAGTGAATCACCAAAAATGAGGGGCCATTTTACGAAATTTAGAGGAATTGCTTAGGATCTGCTTGCAATTCATAAAAGGAATTGATTTTAGAGGAATTGCTCAAAGTGGCAATTTTAGACCCCCCACGAAGCCAACATGCATGTTCATGCACACAAATATTGGCCCCGAGCGGGGATCGAACCCGCGACCTCCGACTCAGACGGCAGGGTCACTACCAACTGAGCCAACAGGCAACAGGCACATCCAATGTGTATTTAGTATTAGTGTTGAGCTGATCTATTCTTAAGTGACCGCAAATGTAACACAAACCTTAACATTATTATACAACGCGTAGTAACAGAAAAAGCGCAATTCATCATACACCGCAAGTTATGATGCAATCGAACTTTAGTTGTGTCTAACCAATTTTCTTAAATATCGATTAATAATAGAACGATTTCCACAGAAAGCACTAAATTCAGCTACATTAATTAATTTTTGGAAAAATTTTTACACATTATATTAAAAATAGCTGAAATCGATTAAGTAGTCGATACTGAAGAAACGACTTTCAGGAATTGAGCTTATTCTGTTACATCACTTATATACGTACTCACGACCATTGAGATTTCAATTACACCAAAGTAACGAATTTAAAAAAATTTCAAGTCTGTAAGTTTCTTTATAATATTAACTTGACTCGCATTGTCAGATACATAATATTATATATACCTACTACGTCAAAGTGAGAACATGGAAAAAATATATCTAATGGAACAAGAAAACATGGTAATATTTATCCCACCAAAACATACATTTGTAAATGTGAGCAAAGTTCCCTTCCAATTGGAAGGGAACTTGGCTCACATTTACAACCGTGTGTAAATGTGAGCCCACACGGTTATTTTAGTCCCTAACTAGGTAGTGCCTGTACTATGGGTACCAAAAAACTGATAGATTAATCTTAAATAAATATTAAACAAGTAAAACTGGTATGGTTGTCAACTTCACTGACAAAACAATTGAGATCTAAATGGGTGCCATGGCCTTTTGCGTTTCTGGCAGTATGCGTCGAACCGGCCAAGTTTTGTAGACAATCCTGAAATTTATTTATAAAAACGTATAACATTAAACAATTTCTTGTTTGTTACTGCTTTAATGATATTTAAAAATATGTTTTTTAATTGTTTATTTATTTATAAATAATTACTTTTAAACTTCCTTAACACTTTTTTATAGGTAAGAGCGGTGATAGCCTAAAGGTTAAAGACCCTGCTTCATACGATGAAAATCAGTGAGGCTCGGGTTCGAATCCTGGCATGTACCAATGAGTTTTCAAAAACTTACGTACATATTTATCACTAGCTCGACGATGAAGGAAAACATCGTGAGGAAACCCGCAGGTCCCAGAATGAATTCTCTGAGACATGTGTGAACAGACCCGGTCCGGCGATGGGCCCACCACCTATCACGCTTAGGGGTCCAAAGAATATCTCGTGAAAAGTGGGTATATCCAGAAATGGAATACCTCTGCCTACCCCCTCGGGGATATAAGGCGTGAGATTATTTATTTATTTTATTTTTATTTATTTTATTTATTGAGTTGATTCTCAACTTAAACAAGAAACAGGGTTGCAAATTCATCCTATGTACTCTTCCTTATTGTCAGAACTTGTCAGAAGAACATAGTAATTACAATAAGACTATTTATAATATAAATTCATTTATTTTCATTTTACTATCCTCGCGTTTATTTAAAACTTTTATCCCATATTTTACTCTCTTATGGGTTGAATTTGAAAAAAAAGCTGAAATATATAACTCATTACTTTTGCTGACTTGTGTTGGTACTCAACCCATACGAAATTTAATGCAAAAAGAAATAAAAAGTTTTACACAAACTTTTATCCCCTACTTCACTCCATTGGGGGTTTATTTTGAAAAATCCTTCCTCATTGGATGCCTACGTCATAAGAGTAGTCACACGTCATAAGTTACTACTTATTCTAATAAAATTGAGTAAATTCAGGAAAACTTCACTAGGTTTCTGACTCGTAAGTTTCTTGTGCCTTACCTTGAATATCCAGAGCGTTGTAAGAAGTTTCACCAATTTCTGATGTTAAGTTTTTGATGAAAATCGTCCAAAATAAAGTGGATAGTCCAGAGCTCCTCGGCAAAAATTGTGTTGAGAACTCCAGTGCGAACACTTCGAAAACATGTCCTATTTGATACAGGACAGTAAATTTGATCTATTTCTATTTTACACGTAGTGAAAAAAATGGCTTTAGTTCCTGACCTTGAGTCGAAAGAAGAAAGGATACCAAATTATTGGGTCAGCTGTTCACATTGAGATGTAATGCTACTATAAAGTGGAATATGAAACAAGTGGTGCATAAGTAACGAGTTTCTTCATGATCTCTATCAAAAAGTTCGCGCTTCGTCGGGTTCAGTTTGAACCACATCTTTGGTAAGATAATCCTATTTTAGGGTAAAAAATAAGTCATATTATGTTGTTAGCTTAAGTTAAAAAAGATTTTTTATGATAAACATTTTCTTTTTCATTTTCAGGCAGTAAGCATTATTTCTAACAGTCCATGATCTACAGTTTGTATCTTATCTTTGAGTCTCTATTGGTGTTATATTATGTGGTACGAAATAAATATGTAAGTATATTTTTTTCGGACCTCATTACTAAAGTTTTGTGTAAAATATTTGCCAGACCTCTAATTTGTGAGTTGGTAACTACTTTGATGATAGTACTTTAAATAAAAGCATACCATATCTGCTAAACAGTTTACCCCAGGAAAACCGAGTAGAGCAAAATAACTAGTTCAAAATTTAACAAAATACATTAAAATGTAAAAATAATATTATTTCCGAGACTCACACCGGCAGACAAACTGTCTTATACAGTTTTTCAGGGAACTGTATTAGTTAAAAAAAAATGTTTTATAAATAAATAAATAATAATAATATAAGTATATGAATATTACTTATAATACTGATATTATTATCCGTGTCTTACACATTCGAATGTATTTCGTAGGCAAGCCTTGTGTGAGTCACCGCATGGTCTCCTTGTCCTGGCAAACTGTTATAATAGTAATAATAAATCTTTAATTCAGGCAATATTTACATCAGTTGATCTTAAATAACTTTTTGTGAATGAGGGCAGTTACAGCTTTTCTGAATAATACAGTCATGAATTTGGACTGTAAAGTTTTGTCTAGGAAAACTAAAGACAAAACAAAAACGCAAATGTAGTTAGTCTTATTTGTATTAAGCGTAAGTACATTTGTGTTCAGCCATGTGTAAATTTGACGCAGGCCTTCTTCAGTATCTCTCTTCACGCTGTCCCTGGAGTTACCCGTGAAAACTAGCGCATTATCATCAGCGTTCGAAAAGATTTTTGCTTTTTTGAGCTTCATGTTACATAATACAACATGTAACAGAGTAAGCGCAATTCCTGAAATTAGATTTTTCAGTATCGACAACTCAAGCGAATGCAGTTATTTTTAAAATGAGTAAATTTTTTCCGAGAAACAATTTAGCATAACTACCTCTGGAAACCGTACTATTATTGCTCTTTATTTATGAAATTTTGTTAGACAAAACTAATAGTCGCCGATGGCGACGCTTAAATTCGAATTCATACTGGGTCTCGTCCGCCTTTGGGGAGCCTCCGACCTCTAGTCTGACTAACACTGGGCGAACACTAGTCTTGGGTAGTTCGCGAACGACCTAGTTCTAAAGAGCGCTCTTTTAGGTGAACTATGCGAACTAGTTCGTCCGGAATCTCTATGATGTAGTGTGTCTCTAGTATTATCTCTATTATGGAGTGGCGCTGCATGGCGAACTAGTTCGCGGCAGAACTTCGAAATAAATTGAGCGCTCCCAATGGCGAACGACTATGCCCAAGACTAGCGAACACGAACGTGGTAGTTGCTTGCGCCTCTATACTGCGAGGCTGAGACTGCGCGTCGACTGTCGCTAATTATCTCGCGTGGCTTTGGATGATTCACTAATCAGAGCACAGCGTGTATATCTCCATCATCATTATCTTTCAACATTACGATCGAGTTATGTGGTGGACATGATTACTAGAATATTAAGAAGTGTTCCCGTCTGTCCCACTTCTAATCTGTATGTAGTTCGGGAGTATTCTAGAAATTCATTATGATAAATTATGCATTACAAAACTACGATATTAAACACTTTCACTCACACTACAAGAATGCCAAAAATAGACTTTTCAAACGAACAACTGCCAAAGACAATTCATTAGTGTTGCCAGTGTATTAAATAAAAATACTACTTTTGGTATTCAATAATAATTAAAATAAATACCAAAAGATTACACTATTCATGCTTGTAAACTATCCAAACTATACTTGAAAGCGGAGTTTCCTATCTAACTCAGTATGTTATAGTGTTTTATCTAAGGGTGCGAGTGCGGCATCCTCTTCCTATGGGTTGTTTTATTTTAGTGAGTTTTGATTAGTGAGATTTAAATTAGACTAAAGTAATGAATTTTAATTTTTTTCAAGTCGGTAAGTTTTTTTATGATAGCGTGACTCACTTTGTCAGATAAATAATATTTACTTATTTATTTAGCTATAGTCATCTACTCACTTAAATTATTTATTTATGTGTAGTTGTAGTTTTATAGAGTAGAAAGCCTCCTCAATCTTTGGGTTGGATCTCGTTTGCAGAACTACTTCCAATTGTAGATGTAATTTGTATGCTGTATTGACTTGCAAAATTCATAAAACCAATTTGATAAAATTTATAACCAAAATTATCAATCTATTTAATCATAAATAGAATAGTGAGTGGCAATTATTTATTAAAATAAACACAAAAAAACAAGTAAGTATAATAGTAATCAGCAAGGCAGTTTACTTGTTCAGAGAATATTAATTTTGCAGAAACGAGCCATTCGTGTAATTTATAAAATGGGGTCTAGGATGTCTCTAAAGGAAAAATTCAAGGAAATTAATATACTGACACTGGCGTCACAGTATATTTACGAAAACGTATTGTTTGTTAAAAAGAATATATCACTTTACAAAAAAAATAGTGACAGACATTGTATAAACACTAGAAATAAGAATGAACTGGCTGCTTATGTTAGTCGATTATCTAAAGTTACCAAATCCTCTAAGGGTCAATGTATACGCTTTTACAATAAGATTCCCATTGAATTACAAAATTTGCCTTTTGACAAATTTAAAACAATATATACCGATATACCCACATTTCACGAGACACGTGGGACCCCTAAACGTGATAGGTGGTGAGCCCATCGCCGGACCGGGTCTATTTACACATGTCTCAAAACAAAAATTACATAAAAAAGGCTACTATAAAATTACAGACTACTTAGTAGACCAACATGCATGGGATTAACCGACTCGACGCTATGTAAGGCTATTAATTATAATTATTATTGTAAACGATATAATTTATTAGTAAGACATGAGATTAAGAAGAGCTGCCTTGAGTTTCTTGCTGGCTCTTCTCGGGGTACTGCATTCGGAACCAGCAACTCGTTGGTGGAGATGGGCTGCTGTTTGCATTTAGCCAATCTTCATGAACGAGAGTAAAATAAATGATTTTGATTTTTTTTGTTTAATATTTCTATTTACATACCTACAGCATTGCGATCTAGAAAAGAATGCAAATACTTTGGTTTATCCCAATTTTCTTTATTAGGTTAAATCAATGTATTTAAGATTTTTTTTCCTTTCTACATTTTATTATTTATGTGTTACAAAGAAGCTTTGGATTTATAGTAGGTAGGTACCTACATATGGATAACATGAACACCGTTATCTAGCGATGGATGCTTGTAAACTGTACTTGTACTTATTATAGGTACTTACTTGAAAGTGAGTTCCCTATCTATCTTAGTATTTTATCTGTCCATCTTTGACGGCGCCCGACAGTAGCCGACCAGTCACGAATGTCACGTTCTCAGACTACAATAAAGTGCTTCAAATGGGCAAAATATGAATTTGCACTATCAAATAACAAGCAACCATTTGGTTGCATCATTAAAACAGTTTTAATTTTAAGTTAAGTTTTGTAAATGTTGTATCTAGTTAATATTTGTTAACTAATTTTCAACTATATTATTACTTGGAGGGACTCAGTTTTAGTCTCTCACCGATCAGTCGCTCGCGGTGCGCCTGCGTTAAGACAATTGAACGAGCGCTTCTGGCTACCTCATGCGGGGTGGTCTACTAAGGACTTTGCCATACCCTTACACACGCAAGGTGATTTTGTTTACATCATATTATTAGTGTTGAGCTGAGCTACTCGTATCGTAAGTGACCGCAACGTGAGACACAAACCATAACAATATTATATACTCACAACCAGTGAGATTCTAATCACACCAAAGTAATGAATTTAATTTTTTTTCAAGGAGGTAAGTTTCTTTATATTCACCTGACCCACATAGTAAGATAATAATACGAGTATATATACTTCGTCAAAGTGAGAGCATGGATAAACTATATCTAAGGGAACAATAAAACCTGGTGTTACAAATTTAATTAGGAAGCTATACATAGTAGGTAATATATATTATCCCACTAAAATGATAAATTTAAAAACGGAAGCATTATTATAATGGTATGTTTGTCAACTTCACTGACAAAACAATTGAGATCTACTCGTAAATGGGTGCCAAGTTAAGAGACAATCCTGAAGTTTATAAGTTTATTAATAAGAAAGTATACTTAAGTATAAAATTATTTTATTATGTAAAAATAAAGACCTATATAAATCACGAATAGACCCCAAAAATTCAAATTGATCTCCTGGATGACAATGTGCTACAAGCACGTGTTTTTTGGGGAACTCCATCGACAGTGTGACACAAACCATATCAACATTATACAGGTGAATTTTTTAAGTGGACGTGGATGGCTTACTACGTCTTTGGATTTTTGAAAAATCAAAATACCTAGCCAGGAATAGAACATGATTTTGAAAAAAAACACAGACACTATATTATTATCTGCCTACACCATTCGGTTAGGTTAGGTTCTGTTGGAAATTTTGTTTTTTTTTTTAAATCCAAAGATGCAGTTTTAGTTTTCATCGAAATTTAGCCCGAGACTCCATTGAGTACTTTTTGCTATTCCTCATAGTTTCTGATTTAGCTATCCACACCCACTTAAAAAAATCGCCTTGTATACTCACGACCAGTGAGATTCCAAAGTAATGAATTTTCATTTTTAAGTCGGTAAGTTTCTTTATATTAACCTAGGTAACTCAGATTGTCAGTTAAATAATATAATATACTTCGTCAAAGTGAGAGCATGGATAAATTAATATCTAATGGAACCAGAAAACCTGGGGTTACAAATAACGAAGCTTAGATACCTACATAATAATACATACATACCCAGAGTTATGGAAAATATCAAAAGTACTACCTATTCACAAGAGCGGTCACAAATCTGATGTACGTAACTACAGGCCAATTGCTGTCCTATGAATATTTGCCAAGATTTTGGAATCTATTTTATATAAAAAATCTTTCATCAAATGCATAGATGGTTCTCAGATGAACAACACGGATTTTTACCTAACCGGTCTACCACATCTAATCTACTTAATATAGTAACACTCCTTTCGAATAACTTAGATAATAAAAAACAAACAGACGTAGCCTATTTTGATTTCCAGAAAGCATTCGACAGAGTAGACAATGATATACTTTTGAAGAAAATGGCAGCTGCAGGTTTCTCTATTTCCCTCATAAAATTCTTTTCTAATTATTTATATGACCGTAAACAATATGTTAAGTATAAAACTGCAGAATCAACTTTATACCATGTTACTTCTGGTATTGGGCAGGGCAGAAGCCGTGACCCACTCCTTTTTTTTATTTTAATTAATGATCTTCCTTCCCATATAAACTACTCTACCATCTTAATGTTTGCAGATGACGTTAAACTCGCATTGCCGATAGATAATGCGGAGGATGCATCAAAGTTTTAGGTGGATATTGATAATGTTTTTAACTAGGGAGTGAAAAATAGTTTAAATCTGAACCTAGAAAAATGCGCAGTTATGTCGTATACCAAGGCAACTGAAACTAAAGATAACACATATTTTTTAAATGGTATAAACCTTAAGCGTGTAACCGAAATCCGCGATTTAGGAACGATTTTGACACGAAACTTACCTTTAATAAGAACATCATACATATATGTAATAAAGCAAGGAAGAGTCTGGGTTTTGTCCTACGCCAGTCTAAGTGTTTTAACAGCCGTGATGTCCTGGCTGTCCTTTATAATGCCTATGTTCGCAGCCTGCTAGAAACAAACTGTTTAATATGGAATCCGCACGAAAAGAAGTATATACTGGCGCTGGAGAGAATCCAAAAATCGTTTCTAAGGTTTCTCTATATGAAAATATACACATTTACAGGTATGGACCTGTACCCCACACTTTTTGTCCTAGGAATGGTGTCTCATCAAAGCCTAGAAACCAGGCGTCAAATGGCCCTAGACAAATACTTTTTCCGCTTGATCCGTGGCTCTATAAATAATTCCTCACTTCTACCTTTCATATGTCTGAAAATTCCATCATGTGTAAGTACCTAAATCTCTCCGCCCCCGTCATCGACCGCTATTTGATATACCTAATATAAAGACAATTTCCCTTAACAATAGTCCCTTATACTTGGCACTCACACATATAAACAACATCTTACAGCACGATCAATCTCTTGATATATTTTTTCACACCGAACCGAGATTCCTATCTACAGCATGTCGCTACCTAGAGTCGACTGTCACTCGCAGCACTCTTGCGGAATTATATATATATATTGCCTGTAACTTACATGTGTGGTCTGTCTACTGTTAGTGTAAGTTGGTAGATAAATAAATAAATATATATTTCACCAAAAATATAAAGAACATTGGCAAAAGTCCATGTGTTTTGGGTACCCCACTTACACCTGCCCACGGAAGACGAAACCGTGTAAAATCGATAGTTCTTGGACAGACTAAGATAATATGTAATCATACCACATTTTTATTAGTTGGGGCTTAAAAGTTATTCGTTACCTAGTGTATTTTGTAGGTTATTATGAGATTTTAGGTACCAAAGACGTGTAAAGAAAAAGTTTCTCTAGGAAAGAAAATGATTTTCTTCCAACCTCTTTGTTAGAAAATAGCACTGCCTACCACATGCCATATAAAGTTACTCTATGCCACATAATGACAGTGAATGATGGCTTGGGCAAAAAATATCGATATTTTTCCAAATACATAATTAGCATATTATATATATCGTCGATATTTTTAATGGCGATATATCGACATTTATTTTACAGTATCGAATTCGCATCAATTTTAATATATTTTTAACGCAATTCTGGTTTCGTGTTTCATTTCATGTTAGGTACTAGATACTTGTTTAGACTCAAGCATTTATAAAAAAATACTATTTTCATCGTCCTTTTTTACGATTTTGGGAATATATATAAATAAAAATGTAAAAACTGACGATATATCGAAATTTTTACTCGATTTTTATGTATAAATAGATAAATAAAAATAAAAATAAAAATGATTTATTTTCAGATTACATTAAGATCCATAAATTGTTAGTAAAAACTTATAAAACTAATATGTTAGTGAAATAGAATTAAGTTAAATTAAAATTATATTTAATTAAAAGTTTACATAAGTGGGTTTATAGCCTACTTATTTTTTTATTTTTTTTAAGATGCAGGTCGGTGTATCGGCGAAGAATGTCCGAATCCCACCTCTCTGCTATCATTTTCAGAATGCTATTTGTGCTCCCCTTCATTCTCAGAACCACAGATGCCGTCTTCTTTCGTATTATAGCATAAAAATCATCTACGCTAGCATCAGCAAACATCCCAGAGGCGCTGCAGAATATATATGTAGTAGTAATAATCTATAGTACCTATTTAGAAATGTCGATACGATAAATATCAATTTATTTTTTCACTTGGCCATCCCTAGTGAATGGCATGGTTGACGTGATGACACGACATTCAATTTTACCACAAAAACAATTTTTATTAATCCAAGACATTAAAATATAATAGCATAGAGGGGACATTGGGAATATTTTCATACAAAATTTTGAAGCTCAAGCGTCATGTCCTTGTCATGTCAGTTAGTATGAACGCGAGCTGTCATTCGGTCGAAATTGTATTAGACTTATTCCACGTGGAATAACTTTTGGCTTCAAATAATCCTCGCTTTGTCCCCTCTATGCCTTATATTATATTTTAATCTCTTTGGTATTAATAGATTTTTCAATCGATCGATTCGTGTTTCTATGATATTTCTATTTTATTTGACTCAATATTTCCAACTGCTAAATTAATTAAAAAATATGGAAAATTTCGACTTGTTATGAGTCAATAAAACAAGCATAGTGTGATACCCCGTGGTTGTATATTTCAGTGGGTACCAAAGCTGCCGATGTTCTTTGAAAATGTATCATGTTTTTGACGGAATCCGAACAGAGAAGACTATGAAACAAAAAACAAACGAAATCATGTAACCCAATTTAGTATTATAACAAGTGATTAAAAGAATATTAGGTTCAGGAGTTTCTTGCCCCGCTTCTCTCCTTATGCATACATGCTGAAGCGGTGGAGTTGAAATGACGTTCAATAAGTGGACTTGTAAGTTCCTATTTTGAATAAAACATTTTGACTTTGACTTATAAACTTAATCAGAAGGATCAAATTTAGTAATAATTGGCTTGTTATAACTAAAGTAGGCAACATAATGTTTGGTATTCTATTTTACTTAAATGTCTTAAAACTTTCATCGTAGCAGCGCCATCTGTTAGTTTCCAGCATTAAACTCAACAACCAACAACAGACAGAGAATAGCAAAAAGTGTCGGTCGTTACAACCATGCTAGGTTGTCATTAATAGAATATTCAATATTTATAAATAACGCCATCTTTCCGCTAAACCCAGTACTAATTTAGCATTAAAATGCGTTCAGGTAATATAAAAAAATACAAAATATATATTTTATGAAGTAATTAATAACATTGATTAAACTATTAATGAAAAAACAACACTTTTGTTTTAAAACGTTACACAAATTAATAAAAGTTATTACCACTGAATTAATTAAAAGAGAACGCACCCTTTAAAAAATAATGTCTTTCAGTGTTGCAATATTTTTACACAAAACCTATAATTGAGTAAAATTTTATTCGGTGCAAACGCTTTTTATTGGAATAATCATCTTATAATAAACATTTCTGACGCCTTTACATGTTTTACACTATGCTTTATCTACCTGTTTATTCTAGTAAAGGCAGTTTAACTGACGTAAAATTATAAATATATTATGGACTTATTAGAAAGTCTTTTTTGTTTGATTTTTATCGTTCTATTTATTTACACCGTGATGCCCCTTAATTCGAGACGGCGCGGAGGACAGATATACATTCAATTCACTATCATACATTTTAAATGAAATGGTAAATTTAAAATTTTCAATATGGCAACATTAAAACTGGTTGTCAATACAACTGTTTTTCAAAATTCGAATCTTCAAATACTAAGTACTTTGTGCTCCACATACACGGATTTTGCTTTTTATTTACTAAACAGTGCATTCTTTTCGTGAGATTTTCCGCTAAAAACGTTGAATCGAGTGTCTACTCCTCCGTCTTAGTGACGTTATCTTCACGGAATACTGCCTGACTGCGATAAGAAGACAGTGTTGAGATAGGACTCCATGTTCTCTAGTTTAAGTGCAATTTTGTGAGATATAGACTCTTTACCATGCCTCAAAGAACCTGTTGTGTTTCCTCTTGTCTAAATAAAACCGTTAAAATAGATAAAGTGAATAAAATTGTTTATTTTTTCTTCTCATAATTGTCTAAATTATTATCCAATCTTGCTCTTTAAATTCGTTGGCTTTGATGTTTTCAATGCTTAGTTTAGATGTTAAAAAAATCATAATCAAAACTAATACATCATTATTTATATATTTTTCTTATGATAAAAAAGCGAAATTTAAGTGCTAAGTCTGTTTATATAAATCTTTAAGTATCAGGAACGCATTAGTAAATGACTGCCAATTTTTTGTGATTTCAATATTTGTTATGAATAGTGTAATACAAAAATGTGTTCTTAACTTTTTAAAATGCGTATCTGCAACTTAGCGATATTACAAAAAATAAATAAAATAAAGTGCACATATATTATATAGATAGCTAGCTAGGTATATATCGACCTGGCACCTACATGGACTTAATAGTTCTGGGTGTGGTAACTAGATGGCGTCTTAATACGAAACCCAGACTTGGTTATCTATACGTTAGTACATATTCTTATCTATGGTTACAACTTTTGGTCTTATTTCAGGAAGTAAGCATTTTTTCTAACAGTCAATGATCTACAGCTTATACATTTTCTATATGAGTCTCTATTAGTGTTATATTTTTATTGATTTATATAAAATCCGCACTACACGTTCCAGCTCAAAAATACTCGCCAAACTGCAACGCAGTTTGTTGGCAAGCTTGCACTCTGTTTACCAATAAACAATTATTGTTAATACCTATCTATCTTTTTTTAAAAGCGATATAATATACTTTACTCCTTGATAATGTACCTATCTAAATTTTTTTTTAAATCAGTTTAATGGTATAGGCCTGTTCCGGTGGGAAAATCATAGCCCATGTTATTCTCAGAAAAGTTAGCTTTAAATTGAAAAATATTTTTTAAATTGGTCCGGTAGTATCGGATCCTATTCATTACAAAGAAACAAAAAATCTAATCTTTCATCCATCCGGTTTATTCCCGTTTCCGTGGGAATTTTCAAAAATCCCTTCATAGCAGTTGCCACCTACATACTATATTTCAAGTTTCCAAGTGTAATCGTTTCGGAATAGTACGTATTTCTCTTTCTAACCAGTTTTTATTTTTTTCCCGTGAGAATAAGATATTTTCCGGGAATAAAGGAATAAAAAGTAGGTACCCTAGATGTTGACCCGGGTACTCAGTTCTCTCCGTACCAAATTTCATCAAATTCGGTCCAGTAGTTTTTGCGTGATGCGTGCACAGACAGACAGACAGACAAAAATTAAAAAAAATGGTGTTTTGTTAACTACATCGATAGCTTAGATAGTTACTCGATGCAGACTACCCTTTAGTTAGTAGTGTCCGTCTTGATCTTATATTGACGTGTACGACAGAGGGGGTAACACGTGTTTGACCGATGAAACGCGTTATGTTGCGTGTCGCCTCCAATAGATGTCGTTATTCAACTCCCGTAATATTGATGCCTTCAAAAACAAAACTTGTCAAAAAACCCAAGTCTTGCAACTCAGTTCTTCTACCATAAAAAATTGTGAGATCCATGTAAAACCAAGTCGGTTAATTTATTCAGTCCTTACTAAGGGACCTTCTGTCTTAAGTAATTATGTAATTAGCTAACCTAACAACATCTTATAGTGACAATATCATTATTAAAAATCTTTTATGTTTTAAATATATAGATTGACTTGGCCATGGTTATGTCGTTTAATTACTGAATTCCTTTGGCCGTCTTCCAGCTCCATCGTCAGACTCTACTGGTTACCATCTAGCACCAAAGAACTCGTGAAGATGTATCATACGAGCCCAAACTCGATCGGGTTGTGTCATGGCCATCTTCCAGCTCTATTATCAGACCCTAGTTACAATCTAGCACCAAAGTATTTGTCAAGACGAATCATACGAGCCCAAACTCGATGGGGTTGTGTCATTTAATTACCGAGATCCCATGGCCATCTTCCAGCTCCATCATCAGACCCTGGTTACAATCTGGCACTAAAGTATTTGTCAAGACGAATCATACGAGCCCAAACTCGAGGGGTTTACGAGTGGTCATTGAGGAGTTGCGATATCCAGCTCCTTGCACCGTCATCAGATCAGCTTGGTGGTACCATTATATTGCATTGTGACCAAATTTACATAAGTATACTAAATTTCAGCTCAATCAGTTGAAGATATCTGCTTCAAAATTGAGTTGCATATTTCACTTTCACTCAAAATTGAGTTGAACATGTAACTTTGTAATCCTATACAATTAATATGGGATTACAAAGTTATTTATGTAGTTGGTGTATCTAGAAACCTAGACCGAAATTGCAAAATGTTTGAGTTTTTCTTTGATTTATACACTAAACCCTAATTGGATTCTAAATTTGAAGCTTCTACGACTTCTAGCAGTGCCTTAGAGTTTTGATGATCGGTCAGTGAGTGAGTTAGTCAGTCAGTGAGTGACAAAATTAGGAAACTTTGACTATTTATAATTCTAAAACTACTGGTTCAAATTGGATGAAATTTTAAATGTACTGTGTTTATACAATGCCTGCTTGGTTTCTGAAAATTCAGGCATCTAGGTTTATCTACAACGAAGTTATAGGGGGTCGAAAATGGCTTCGAGAAAAGGATGGTACGGCCGTGCCGCTTGTTGCTCGACTTGGCGGGGGCACTGCCGTGCCCCAGATAAATCTCCGACACGCCCATTCTAACAAACAAAACACGTGCTCGTGTGTGTACCCGGGAACAAATAAAACGATGGCAGACATTTTATAAAGTCTACATGTACTTTTTAAAGTACATTAGTAATTTAGGTATATTTAGAACTAAAAATAAAAAATCTGTGTCACATTCATTCGGTCTATCTCTACTGTCTTTAGTTAAAATAAACTCTATTTAAATTTACTTTTTCCATCCATGTTCCTAAAACTCCGAGTGGCTCTGCCACAAAAACAAAGCCCAGTATCACATCGAGATCGGCTATTGTTGACCTTAGATAATTTACGTGAACTCTTAATATAAATATATATATATATATATAGAATATAAATACTCTAAGCCGGAATAGGATACAACAAATACGCGCAGGAGCCGGCTGGCGCCATTTTTTTTTACCACCGCGGCGCGGGAGGGACGCAACGCGCTGCGCATGCGCGATGACGGCCTGACGCGCCGTCTAGCAGTGATGTCAGTACTATTTATTAGCGCGGCAACTTTAAATTAGCGCGCCATGTTTCAATATCTTTAACATTCGGCCATACTGAAATTTAATACGTCCCCGTATTATCGTCGAACTGACCCATGCGTTGCTCTATTCTAGCCGAACTGGCTATGGCCAGTCGAACCGACCCGTACGTTGCTCTATTGTAGCCGAACTGGCTATGGCGAGTCGAACTGACCCGTGCGTTGCTCTATTGTAGTCGAACTGGCTAAGTCGAGTCGAACCGACCTGTACGTTACTCTTTTCTGTCCGAACTGGCTATGGCGAGTCGAATTGACCCGTTCGTTGCTTTATTCTAGCCGACCTAGCTATGTCGAGTCGAACTGACCCGCACGTTGCTCTTTTCTAGCCGACCTAGCTATGTCGAGTCGAACTGACCCGTACGTTGCTCTATTCTAGCCGACCTGGCTATATCGAGTCGAATTGACCCGCACGTTGCTCTATTCTAGCCGAACTGGCTTTGGCGAGTCGAACTGATCCGCACGTTGCTCTATTCTAGCCGAACTGGCTATGGCGAGTCGAACTGACCCGCACGTTGCTATATTCTAGCAGAACTGGCTATGGCGAGTCGAACTGACCCGCACGTTGCTCTATTCTAGCCGACCTAGCTATGTCGAGTCGAACTGACCCGTACGTTGCTCTATTCTAGCCGACCTAGCTATGTAGAGTCGAACTAACCCGTACGTTGCTCTATTCTAGCCGAACTGGCTATACCGAGTCGAACTGACCCCTACGTTCCTAAATTTGAGTCTCAGTCGAATGCTAATTACTTGTCAATAATACGGTACTATGAGTACTAATACCATTTTTTTAAATTTAGTGTTCACTGACATATCTCCAAAACATCATTTGCTATTTATTTATCATATCCCCATATACCATCTGCCATCTGCCACTACCATAATATTATATCAAGTAAGTATCATATATTATTTAACGTTATATCATAGCATACAATATCCTGTCTCATATTACCGTTTATCATTTACCATCTGCTGTGTATGATGTAAATGTCACATATCATTCAAAGTTATATCATATGTTACAATATCCTGTATCTTAATACCATGAAAAATATCATAAACCTCATATCATGTATCACCCTGGTCCCTGTCACCCAACATATTCTAACTCACCTCATTTATTTATTATTATTTGTTCATTTTTAATTTTCCACCGGGTGGTTTGTTTTAACAAAGTTGTTTAGATCGGACGCTGCGACTGAAATACATCAATAGACGTTTCTTGTCTCGATATCCCGCACCTCTAACCCCAGATTTTAACAATAAGATAAAAAATATCACGTTTGTTGGGTATAACCTTGTATAACACATTTCTATAGTTGAAATCAAGCACACTGTCATAGGTTTCACGTTGTCGTTACAAATATTTTGACGCTATTCCACAAATTTAATACCTAGAGCATTTAACGCCAAATTTGAAGTCATTTAATAATAATAATAATAATAATAATAAAACTTTATTTCAGACTTGTGTCCATAGTTCTGTTAGTATGTTAGTAACAATAGAGCTTATGTATTTATGTTAGTATTGTTATTTCCATTTACTTATTTATTTTCTTAGACCTATGACTGTCTCCATCCAGTGTCTCTGAAAGGGACAGTCTAGTCTAGCAGCGATCATTTTCAGAATGCTGTTGTTACTACCATGCAGGCGCTGTAGCAGAGAAGCCGCTTTCTTTCGCATGATGGCGTAGAAATCATCCGTGCGGGCCTCTGCGAACATTCCCGACGCGCTACAGCGCCATGGCAGTCCCAACAGCATCCTGAAGGCATTATTAAACTGAACACGTAGGACGTTGTAGGCTCGGCGCGTGTATGACACCCACAAGCCGCTCGTGTAGAAAGACTGACAGAACGCTTTATGAAGGGTTACTTTGACGTCTGCAGTACACCGAGCGAACCTGCGGGCAAGCATATTGCTCCTTACCGCCAACGCCCTACGTTCCCTCTCTATATCTTCGTCGTCCCTTAGGTCGCCCGTCACAATGTGGCCCAGGTACCTAAAACTATTTACAATTTTCAGTGCTACACCGTTAAGACATACGGGGGGAACATTGCGCGGCTGCTGCTTTGGCGCTTTAAACACAAGAAGCTCACTTTTCTTTGAGTTGTATATCAAGCCATGCTCCCCCGCATAGGCCTCGCAAGTCGATAGCAACTTTCTCAACCCGCTTATCGATGGACTGCATAGCTTATATTATTGACACAGGTTCCGTCAATATGGCAGCCGACATGTGTACTGCTCAGTTGCACGATAAGCCGGTTGACATAGAGATTAAATAGCAGAGGTGAGCTTAGTCCCCCCTGCCGCACTCCGCATTCCAGTCTGTACTCGTCCGACAGAGTATCGACCCACCTCACCCGGTTCTTTTGGTTAGAGTACCAGTACTTGAGGAGGGAGGTGTACTTCGCCGGCACACCCGCGTCCCCCATCCTGCCCCACAGTATGTCATATGCAACCAGATCAAAAGCTTTGGACAGGTCTAGGAAACACGCATACACCGGCGTCCTCCTCGCTGTGTAGTACATGACAGTGCGCTTCAGACATAGAATGGCGCTCTCCGTTGACAGTCCTGCTCTAAACCCGAACTGAGCATCATGCAACTTAATGTGTTTGGAGAGGCAATTATTGAGCACACTGTCAAGTATTTTAGCCATTGTGGTAGCAAGCGAGATGGGCCGATAGTTACTTATGTCAGACGAGTCACCCGTCTTATTTTTAACTATAGGAACGACTATTGTCCTCATTAGCGGCCCCGGCAAATACGAGTGACTTAAGCACAGACTGAAAAACATAGACAGTACTCGCGGCAGATGAACCCCCGCATATTTAAAGTGCTCGATGCTGAGCCCATCGTGACCGGGAGATTTTCCACGCTGCATTTTTCTAATAATTTTTGCCACAACCTTTGCAGGTATCTTTACATTCTGCCCCGTCACAATGTGCTCACCATCGCTCACCTCACCAGATGCGGGACCTAAGGGCGACCTCACAGAGAAATGCTCTCGAAAAGCCTCGGCAATGTTCTTGTGGTCAGCAGATCCATTGACACTCACCGGGAAGCTAGGCTTAATATTCATCTTATTCGTATTTTTCCAAAAGTTTTTAAAGTTTTTGGAAGAGTGGTCGGAAGCAAGGATGTCCATTTTTAATTGTTCTTGTCTATCCTGACACCATTTTAGTTTTGCTTTAAAGCGTTTCCTTGCCTCCGCCATCTCATCATAAATACGACCATTTGCGGGCCGTCCATTTGATGGATCAGATAACATTTGGTAAAACCACAAATTTTGGCTAGCGACCCCCAAACGCTTTATTAAATTTTGCACAGACTGGTACATTGTCCGAGTTACAAAAAGTATTTAGACATCTGACCTTAATTCCGCTCGTTCTTACACCCTGTCGCGTGACTGCCCGGTGCCATCGAGCCGACCCGGCCCGGGCTCCAACACAACCGGAACACTTTGTCCGGCAAACAGCGGTAGGTATGCTGTCGCCAGCGATGCAACGCCATGCGCCGCCGCGGGTACCTATCACTAGCGCGGGTCCGGGCATGCGGTACCCCATGCAGGTGCCACAAAGCCTTCTTTCTTCTATCTATTCTATCAACTGCGCGGTAACACACTAATCGCGCCCCTACCCATGCTTTCTACACACACTTTACTTGAACTAGAACACATTTCCCGATTGTATTTTTTTTCCGGTAACATGTTTTCGAGACGAGAACACGATTTTAGTTTCGCGACGGTTTTCTAGGAGTCAACTCTCGTGACACACTCGGACTTCTAGACCGTTAGTCCCATTTTCGGTTTATTATACGTTTGCGACGTTCAGTGGGACGGCAATATTTGCACAATCCCACTTCTGAGGTTTTAGCATATAAATACTCTAAGCCGGAATAGGATACAACAAATACGCGCAGGAGCCGGCTGGCGCCATTTTTTTTTTACCACCGGGAGGGACGCAACGCGCCGCGCATGCGCGATGACGGCCCGACTAGGGTTTGCAATATCCGTCCAGTTTTAGTATTCGGATAATATGAATAGTTGAATTCCTAAAATTCGAATATTCGGATATTTTGGATAATTTGAATATTTATAAATATAATACAAAATGACAATTGAAAGTCCTATATTTTTAATTATACTAAGTAAAAAAATTAAAATCAATATAAATAAACATTTAAAACGTTAACAAAAATAATTTTTAAAATCTTTAAAGACAAGACAATATAAAAAAAATATGATGTAATAATCGCAACAAAACTCTGTAAAAGATCAAAACACATTAACAGTATTATGTTATATTACTGTAATATAACTGTAATATAACATATTACATGTTTTATCAAAATGTTGGCTATTCTTCTTCTTGTCTTTAATGATTTTGAAAATTACTTTTATTAACTTTTTAGATGCATCAACATCTAAAAAGTTAATAAAAGTAATTTTCAAAATTTGAAGAGCAGTGATAGCCTTAACGGTTAAAGAGTCGGCCGAAAATCAGTGCGGCTCGGGTTCGAATCCTGGCATGTACCAATGAGTTTTTGAAAAACTTACGTACATATTTATCACTAGCTCGACGGTGAAGGCAAACATCGTGAGGAAACCCTCAGGTCTCAGAATTAATTCTGAGACATGTGTAAATAGACACGGTCCGGCGATGGGCTCACCACCTATCACGTTCAGGGGTCCAATGTATCTCGTGAAATGTGGATATATCCAGTAATGGAATACCTCTGCCTACCCCCTCGGGGAAGAAAGGTGTGAGATTATTTATTTATTTATTTTTTATTTTTTATCCTTTTTTTTCCAGAAGTAGATTTTTACTGTGTTTTGATTTAATACAGATTTTGTTGACGTGATTATTTTATTATATATTTTTGCTTTTGTCTTGTCTTTAATCATTAATACAGTAGTATGTTATATTACAGTAATAACTGTGAAAAAAACATGATGAAATAATCAAAACACAACTCTGTACAAGATCAAAACACATAAACAGTAGTATGATCATATTAAACAGAGTTGTGTTGTTAATATTTCATTATATTTTTTTGCTATTGTATTGTCTACAATGACATACCACCATCCCTCACCCGTCTTATTATTAAATATCATTTTAGGGAATACAATATTTTAACCTGTTTTACTCTTTTATGTTATTTTATTACGTATTTTTAATGCTACGTAAATATTAGTGTATTTTGTTTATTATCCAAAATATTCGAATAATTCTATATTATTTATCCGAATAATTTGGATATAATTTTCGGCGGATATTCGGATAATTTGAATATTCGAATATTCGGATTGCAAACCCTAGGCCCGACGCGCCGTCTAGCAGTGATGTCAGTACTATTTACTAGCGCGGCAACTTTAAATTAGCGCGCCATGTGTCAATATCTTTAATTATTGTATGATATATATATATATATATATATATCTAATATGTATCAAAGCCTATTAGCCAAACCATCCTTTTCTATTGTAAGATACTCGTATATTATGAACGTTTTATTCAGTTGGCAAGCTTTCGTCATCGTTTCGTCGTCGTCGCGCTATGATGACAGGTGCGTGATAAGTCGAACGCTTATGTCGAACATCCTATTTGACTGATGTTTACTTTTTACAAATACACTTGGTTAAGCCCTCGAATTATAAAGATCCAAACACAGATCTCAGTATCCAAGGAAATAGCTACAAAAAGGCGATAAAAGTGTAATGAATAATCATAGACCTTTTTGAAAAAATCGTTCAACAAAGAATTTCCATATTCGCGAAATCATGTAACTTGTTGATTATACAACAATTGGTTTCAGAAAAGATAGCCCGACACCCTTGCATGCTTTTTGTTGATGAAAATGGTCACAGAGGGTCTGAATAATGGCAGTCGTATGGCTTCTAATACCCTCCTAAAAAAATGTAAAGCTTCAGCTAACTGATGCCTTTTAAGTCCTTTATCATCTATTGATGTCAAATATATTTCTTGAGATCCTTATGAGTTATCCCATTTTGTAAATCTAAAAATTCCTAGTCATAACCATAACTAAGCAAAATCTTGATGCAAATACAACCATAAATGACTTAACCCATTAAAAACTGAGTTTTTTCATAGTTGAAGATTTGCGAAATTCTTATATATCTTTTAGATATGGACCCTAACAACACATAAACAGAGAAAAAAAAATTGTGCATAACATAGTTTTTGAAAAAATTACGCGTGCCGTATGGCACCGCTAGCTTCATATGTATGCAACAATTCTTGTCTGAATAAAACACATTTCTATGAGAAAAAAAATATTATTACTGAATTAATCAATGTAATTTATTGAATACTTAAATATGGAATCGATAATTACATGTAAGGCAAAGAACAACAACACATTTACAACATTCGGATAAAGTTTGGCTTTTGCACGTTCCATAAGCAGTTTCGGCACGTAAGTACCTCAACGTACCACGTACGGTAAGCACCTCATGTACCCACATTTTTGACGTGCTACCGGTGTTTTTCCCAAGTGGTGCCTGATCATCATTCGAGGACTGTTCACTAGTCGAAGAGCTATCTAACATCGATTCCTGAGATTTTTGAGAGCTTCATGAAGTGTTAGAATCCCTGTAACCAATTTTTTTTATAGATTTTACAAAAGTTATAGTTTCAAACAGTTTATGTACAATGATGTGTCATTGATTTCACTAATTCTTTAAAAAATACATATAGTTCAGCATCACAGGTACATTTTCCAAAATACACGTTATTGGCCTAGCGGTGCCGTACGGCACCCACATAATTTAACGCATGCTATTTACATATTTCTAGCTCATTGGGAATTAAAAAGTATGTAATGAGCTTGCTACATTATTACAAAGTGTAATAAAGCCTAATATTGGATGTACATAGCCAACAGATAAAAATATAATATACTTACCTGAAACGCATATCCATTTTCGAGCACTTTTTTTCACCAATGAACTTTTCAATCCTAGTGTATCCATAAACTGCACTGTGATTTTCTAAATTTGTCATTAGATAAAAGTCACATCTATAATCAATGGAAATTGATAAAAAACAATCATAATTGAAGATGTATTTAACGATAAAAATGCGAAAGTTTGAAATGCTTAAATCGGGTGCCATACGGCACCCGTAGGCCGTAAGCTTTTTAGTTCGTTGCTTACTTGTTTTATTTATATTTAGGTACCTTTTTGCATGAGTGAAGATAAACTCGTGTAATATGCAATATAATATGGTATTTAAACACCGTGTGATACTGTTATTACACTCGGCTACACGTGTGTTTTAATAACCCTGATTATATGACAGTTGCAAAAAGTACTATTACCTACCTACTTTTTATGCTACTCATTCATGATAATATACACTTTTTATTTATTTCAGGAAGTAAGCATTTTTTCTAACACTCAATGATCTACAGCTTATACCTACTTTTTCTATATGAGTCTCTATTTGTGTTATATTTTTATTTATTTATATACAAAACGCACTACACGTTCCAGCTTCTATCTATCTTTTTTTTAAAAGCTATATAATACACGTTACTCCTTGATTATGTACCTCTCAAAATTTTTTTTTAGATCAGTGTTTGGGATGATGTAGACTCGAAGTAAAACTCTTCTTGATAGTTTTTACAAATTAATTTTTAATGAGTTAACTTAAAATGCAGTGTACAATCTACGACCGTTGAGACCAGAGAGTAGAAGCTTAATAAAAAAAATAAAAGAACTATAGACTAAGTTAGGGAAGAGTGAACGAATGACACAGTCTATGATCCATCGTCAACATTCCCCCGGGCGTTGGAAGCTGCTGCTTTCAAACATCTTGACCTTCTTCGATTGGTAGCACACAAATCTTGCTGTGAGCTCTGCGTATGACTCCCGAAGCGATCTTCACGTCAGTAACTCTGTTGATACCATCGGGACCTGGATGGACAGCGACTATGCGCCCAAGTTTCTACTTTAGCGGAGGCAAGTTGTCCTCCTTAAGCAATACCATCTGTCCGACGTGGAGGGGATTATCTCGGTTGTGCCATTTAACGCGATGTATTCTTTGCTCCGCCTTGACCAAAAATGTTGGCGAAGCTGTTCAATGCGCTGATGACGTGACAGATCATTATAATTATGTGGATTCTGTGAGGTCATTTGTGGCAAGAGCTGTCATAGGTCTTCCGATTAAAAAATGCCTGGGCGTTAGCGGCTGTAAGTCGTCGGGGCATGAAGAGAGTGGCGTAAGAGGACGAGAATTGAGAACCGCCTCAATTTGAACGAGTACAGTGTTAAGTTCCTCGTAATCTAAATAACAATTTCCCAACACTCTCTGAAAAATGGTACTTACTGGATTTGGCTCCGGCTTCCCACAGACCGCCAAAATGTGGAGCATACGCCGGTGAAAAATGAAAAATAATAACTTCGTTGGCGGCGCTCTCAGATATCGAGCTACAATAATGTTGTAAAAATTTACCTAATTCATTAGAAGCACCAACGAAAGCCGTGCCATTATCTGAAAATATGTTTTTTGGTTTGCCTCGTCTAGACATGAAGCGGCGTAAACATGACATAAAACAATTACTAGTTAAATTGCCCACTAATTCTAGGTGTATAGTCTTGGTCGACAAACATACAAAAATGGCGATATAAACTTTAACGTGTCTACATGCACGACCTTGGCGAGATGCTGCTAATAATGGACCTGCATAGTCAATACCGACATTTTCAAACGGATAACCGGGATTGACGCGCTGCTGTGGTAAATCTACCATGAGAGGTGCGACAGTTTTAGTTCGCAAACGACTGCATTTTACACAGTTGCGATAGCATAATCTAGCTAGGCTGCGCCCACCAATCGGCCAAAACCTTTCTCTTATTGACGCCAACAGAAGCTGAGGTCCAGCGTGAAGCAATTTGACGTGTTCATGCTGAAATAATAATTTTGTAAATGTTTGTTTTGTAAGTGATTGGACTGTAATATCATAGGATGCTTTTTGTCATTATTAAACTTTGAATTTCCTAATTGGCCTCCAACTCTCATTATACCGTAAGGATCCAAAAATACGCTAAATAGTAAAAAAATACTTTTTACGAGGTAATGGTTGATTTTTAATCAATAGTTCATACTCGATGAAAGACTCGTTGAGAAATTTTAGTTAATAAATTTGATGCCGTCATTAATTCATCTGCGTTGAGAGAGGAAGTGTTCATTATATATATATATATATATATATATATATATATATATATATATATATATATATATATATATATATATATATATATATCTTGAGTTCTGGTTTTTCACCAGCGAGTTTGACTAAATAGAGAGTAAATCCTGTGTTCACAGCTTTTAGTAACATGCTTTAATTACCGAGTTCTAGCGGGGCGCTGCTGGGCTGACGTCAGCACAGCAGCGCCACAAACTTTCCCTCATATCTTCGGAAGTACAGCACCTGGCATTTGGTCACTTTTTGACCAAATGTGACTAAATCGGGACTAAATGAAGCAAGGGTCCGTTTCACGATCGTTGACCGTGGCGCTGCTGAAATGACTCACATGACTGCACCGTACGTGTGGAAACGGAAACTCCGACTGCACAACATGCGTGGAAACGGAAGTTCCGACTGCACGACATGTGTGGAAACGGACAGCCCGACTGCACATTATAATGTGGAAACGGACTATATGTAAAGCTCCAGCTAACTTCGCCAGTGCCTTGATTACTGAAATACACTACAAGCAATCAAGCTAGCTAATAAGCAGGTAGGTATAAAACCACAGACTCATCCCATTTCTCACCACACCACAATTTTTTTGCTTGTTACTGTCGGCCTGAACTACACGTGTCTATGAAAGCTACAGAGTTACGTTTATTACTTACTTGCCTATTCCTAACATGTTAAGACTACACTGTGTAATAAGTTTTATCTGATTAAAATTGCAATTGAAAAATAAATGTTTTAAATTAGAGACGGAAAATTTACGACAGAAACAAACAAAAAGTAGTATCAGTTAAAATAAGATTTATCTGACTGAGTTACTCACAATCAAAGAAAGCGGCACACGTTTCCGGGCACCACTCACCACGCCACGGCATCATGTATTGCGCCGCAGCCTGCTACACCGAGGAACTGGCGTACTTGCTTGACGTTCTCAGGTGGGGAAGAGTTGGCAAATGCTTCCAACTTTCGTGGGCTCGGCCTAACCTGACCCTCGCTTATAACTCTGCCCAAATTTTCAACCTCTCCTTGCAGACGTGTGTTAATCTCTAAAGTATTACTCGCCAAAACAGCGTTAACATTGGGCGGTAACTTAGTTGAGTGAGTGAGATATTGTTTGTCCTTTGTACGAGTATACGTCACCCCATCTCGGTTAAGTATATCCGTACCAATAACAATCGAGGTGTTCATGCACGATGACGGCACGACCACCAGGTCAGCTTCGATGGAGATATTACTGAACTCAATAGTGACGGTAACGAATGACGTAGCTACTATCTCCTTATCACTGATACCCTTCAACGTATAGTGCCTCGGTTTGGGTTGACATGGAAGATACTTCAGGACGTCGGCCGAAATAAGGGAAATGTTTAACGCACCACTATCGATGAGTACATCTAAGGGAACTCCCTCGACTACAGCTGTCATGACGTCACTGTTAGGGTAGGCGGACCGATTAGAACATAAGTAAACTTTCCGTTGGTTACGAGGCTCGGAACGCGCCTTAGCGAAGCAAGTATCTTCAGTATGACCTGGCTTTTTGCAGAATGTGCAACTAATGCCACTGGACTTTGAAGGTGGTACTGAGTCTGAGGCTGGCCTAGGTTTCTTAGGGCACTCACGGCGTGTATGCCCTCTTTCTCCACAATAAAAACAATTAACCTCGGTATTATTCGTTGAACTTTGAACACACCGCTTTTTGAAGGTAACTTGAGAATGCGCATCATGTCTAACTTTGTTCGGTTTGGCATAAATAGATAGAAAAGAAACCAAATTTTCACGTGTTAGCGACGCGTTTGCGGCGGCGGCACGCACCTGAGGATCATCAATGCCCCGAATAACAATGAGCGTTCTAAGTTCATCGCTCAGACCCTGGACAACTCTCAAACGTAACAGAGTACGACGGGCATATTCTGCATGCGTCGTGTAACGATCAGACGTAGTTTTTATAGCTTCGAATAAAATGTTAGCAAAATCTAACCCACCGGGACACAGTGGTTTGAATTCCAGTTTGAAATTTGTCCATGTCCGATCATTGGTGACCCATTCTGATAACCACACCTTCGCGTCTCCTTTTAGGCAATTTGCAACGCGGGAAAGACATTCGTGGTCCGACCAACCGTTCGCGTCTCTGGCGCGATCCACTTCCTCACACCAGGCTTCAATATTATTGATTGTAGGGTCAAAATTGGACACAAAATAGTTTTGCGACTTAGTAGGTTGAACGGACTTGATAGTCTCAACTAGAGCCTGTGCGAGAGTGGATGCCTCAGAACGTTGGGCAGGTGAAGCTACAGATAAACCTTGGATCTGGGAATCACCTACGGCCGGTGCAGGTGGGGACGTATCAAACTGCTGAGTAGTGAAAATAGCGGACGGACCGGGGACGTTTAGGTCACCTACAGTCAAGGGCATAACCCCTGGCGGAGAAGACGACGGAAGTGGTGCATTATTATTCGGCCCGGAGTCATTCGTCGCTCGCACGGGTTGAATACTACGCTCGCGATCACGACGACGTGATAAATAATGTCTGGAGCGACGATAACGGCTCCTACTTCTACGTGAGTAATGTTCCTGGCCGCTAGAAATGCTACGCGAACGAGATCGGTCAATCCTAGATGAACTTCGTTGTTTACGTCGTGCTCGGTCGCGAGAATGGCTCCGTGAATAAGTTCTCAGCCTAACTTTCGTCGTCACGATCACTGCGTACACGATCACGTGTCCGAACACGTGCCTCACTTGGGGAACGACGACGCACGGAAACACGTGAGCCATTTCGTGAACGACGTCGAGAACGACCGCGGGAACGAATTTTTAGAAGAATGACACACAAACAAATTAAAATATGTTGGTAGACAAAGAAAACAATGAAATATCTGACCAAAAGTGAAACAAATAGTCCTGTCTCCTCTATGCAGTGGGTTAATTACTTGTCCTTTATCCCACTTCTGATTTTAGGATCAGAAGGGATTTAAAAATAAAAAATAAATACACGACTGACAACACTATAATCGATTAACTTACAAACAATTTTTATTACGTGACACAAAGGAAACAGAAATAGTCGCTACACATATGAACACATTTTATAACAACAACAAATCAGATAAATAAAGTGACACACAGAAATAGCTCACGTGACCCGACAATTGGAAGAATAAGGAGATCCTGCACCGCCGAACGCTCGAGCAAAAGTGAGCGAGCGGGGATGCTACCGCCTTTTATAAGGTGGCGTGTCGTGCTAGGTAGTTATGGTGGGGAAAACGCTAACAATATATATACTAGCGGATGCCCAGCGGCGTTGCCCGCTCGGATTCCATTTATTCCCGTTCCCGTGGGAATTTCCGAAAATCCCTTCATAGTGGTTGCCTACGACATATTTAAAACACCTACATACCATATTTCAAATAGCGGGTGCCCAGCGGCGTTTTCACGCTTGAATTTAGTTTATTCCCGTTCCCGTGGGAAATTCCGAAAATCCCTTCATAGTGGTTGCCTACGACATACTTAAGACACCTACATACCATATTTCAAATAGCGGGTGCCCAGGGGCGTTTTCCTCTTTGATTTAGTTTATTCCCGTTCCCGTGGGAATTTAAAAAAATCTCTTCATACCAATTTCCTATGACATATCAGACACCTTCATACCATTTTTCAAGTTTCTAGGTGTTATCGTTTCGAAGTAGTACGTATTTCTCTTTTTAACCAGTTTTTTTATTTTCCCGTGGGAATGAGATATTTTCCTGGAATAAAAAGTACCCTAGATGTTGACTCGGGTACTTAGTTATCTCCATACTAAATTTCATCAAAATCCGTCCAGTAGTTTTTGAGTGATGCGTGCACAACCAGACAGACAGACAGACAAAAATTCCAGACAGACAGACAAACTATTACTATCTGGATTCTTGAAATCAGTGGATCAAAGGATGAATAATCTCATCACAACTGTAACCCATAAATCAAAGGGGGGAGAATTGTAGCGACACCGCACGTGAAGTTATGCGGCGAATGCACGGCACGTAATTGTAAGATTAGAGATAAGTTAGATCGATAGATAAACCACATCTTGTCATAGTATATAAGCAGTTGTTACGTTTAAATAAATTAGGCTTAAATCCATCTGCAGTCTCATTTAACTTGTACCAAAATGGCTTGGTACAGCAAACAAGCGGTTTCAAGTGCATTGGTTACACTCTGACGAACGTACACAAGATTTTTACGTACGTACACGTACGTAAAAATCTTTTGTAATAACTTCCCTGACCCTTTCATCCTCGCACTCGAGCCCTACCTGATGCAGACATCTTATTGCTAGAAAGGGGGCGCTGGCTGTGCCGTGCATCACCGTATTCAACTCATAATATTTTATGTCCTTTAAAGGGTCGTCCCTCCAGATAATCTTTTGAAGCTGTCTGTCATCTGGGTGCACAACAATTTGGCGGTACATTTTAGCGATGTCAGCTGCCAAAATAATTTTATGTTTCCTGAACCTAATCAGAATCGACAATAAATCGCTTTGAATAGTAGGGCCACCATTTGCATACTATTTAGTGAATGGCCAGAACTAGTGGGACTACTAGCGTTAAAAACGACCCTCAATTTAGTAGTAGTGCTACTTTCCCGTAGCACTCCATGATGGGGCATAAATTGACCAGATTGGTCACTCTCTGAAATGTGTCCAAGAGCGATGTATTCAGACATAAATTCACAATATCTCTTTTTAAATTCAGCATTATTTTGAAATTTACCTTCTAAATGATAAAAACATTTCTTTGCTTTCTCCAACGATACGCCCGGCCTAATACAAAGACCGTGTAGCCAAGCAATAAATTAAGCATCTCTCAACAATGTCACATACGCCTAAGGACTATGTTATGCGACGATCCAGATTGGTGAACATGCGTACCAACGTCGGCCTCTGCTCATTGTTGGCAACCTGTGTGCTGACATCATCATCGGGCACGATATACTAAGCAAACACTCGTCACTTGATCTTCAGTTTGATGGAGACAAAAAGCCACTAAAGGTTTGCAACGTATTAGAGGCATCGGTCCCACCAGCTTCAGATGTCACCAATCTTTCTCCAAATCTGAAGCCAGTAGTTATTCGCTCTAGGCAACATTGTCATGTTTCGTCTCGAGTTTGCATGCACATAGATACTGCATCTTCTAACTTTAAACTCTCTGCCATCCTGGGATCGCTCGTATGGTCCACTGGATCAGGTTGAAGAACCTACCATACTCCGTTGAAGAGGTGAAACGGATGACGGCAGCATGCCCTACCTGTGCTGAAATAAAATCTCGTTACGTAAAACATCAAGATCACCTTATAAAGGCAACAGCACCGTTCGAAAGATTAAACTTGGTTTTTAAAGGGCCAATTCCATCCAGCACCCAAAACAGTTATATCTTAACGATAATAGATGAATACAGCAGATTTCCTTTCGCTTACGCATGTAAAGACATGACTTCTGGATCGGTCATAAAATATCTTAAAGACTTGTTTTCCACAATTGGTACCCCAGCTTACGTCCACTTTGACAGGGGAACATCCTTCTTAACAGACGAACTGAGGCAATATTTAATTTCACTCAGAACATCTTGCAGTCGTACCACGCCTTATAAACCCCAGGGCAATGGCATATTTGAACGATTAAACGGTACACTGTGGCGTACAATTCAATTACGCCTCAGATCTAACAACGAAGATATTGCTAACTGGGAGGAGGCCTTGCTTCCGGCACTACATTCAATAAGAACTCTCTTGTGCACGAAAACGAATGCAACACACCATGAGCGTATGTTCAATAATCCTCGCAGATTGGTAAACGGCCAATTGTTACCCACTTGGCTTCATTCGCCTGGACCAATTTACATGGAGAAGAATGTAGGAAGCTCCCAATATGATCCAGTTGTAGAAGAGGTGCAGCTGCTTCAAAGTAATCCTGAATACTCTTACTTCGATTGGCAGATGGACGCGAGACAACAATCTCAAACAGATCTCTAGCGCCACTACTATAGACCATTGACGATGACGACGACCTATCTTATGATGAGGAGCAACCGCAGACGGATGAAGCTCCGACAAATGAAGTAACTACAAATCCAGAAGTTAGTACAGGAAAGCGTTCGTCGCTCTGCGCGAGAACGCAGACCTCCGGTCTACCTGCAAGACTACGTCACTCCCTAGAAGGGGGGGTGAATGATATGATATCCTTGTGAATTCGTCTACCTAATTTGTGTTATGGTTTCATCTTATGACATCGTCACATGTGTCATACATATCTTTTACCATGTATTATTTTATCTATACATATAATAAAACTCTAACGGGGCCGTGTCTGTACATTAAATATTTTTTGAAAATTTTAACGGTAGTGTATATAGTTATCGATATAGATACCGAAACGACAATTTTTGGAATTTTTGTCTGTCTGTCTGTCTGTCTGGTTGTGCACGCATCACTCAAAAACTACTAGACGGATTTTGATGAAATTTGGTATGGAGATAACTGAGTACCCGGGTCAACATCTGGGGTACTTTTTATTTTAGGAAAATATCTCATTCCCACGGGAAAATAAAAAAAACTGGTTAAAAAGAGAAATACGTACTACTCCGAAACGATAACACCTAGAAACTTGAAAAATGGTATGAAGGTGTCCGATATGTCATAGGAAATTGGTATGAAGGGATTTTTGGAAATTCCCACGGAAACAGGAATACACTAAATCCAAGCGGGAAAACGCCGCTGGGCACCCGCTATTTGAAATATGGTATGTAGGTGTCTTAAATATGTCGTAGGCAACCACTATGAAGGGATTTTCGGAAATTCCCACGGGAACGGGAATAAACGGAATCCGCGCGGGCAACGCCGCTGGGCATCCGCTAGTTGTTGAATAAAGCCAATGTTCTATTTGGTTCTATCTTACTCGTATCAGTTTCCAAGGAAATAGCTACAAAAAGGCGATAAAAGTGTAATGAATATTCATAGACCTTTTTGAAAAAACCGTTCAACAAAGAATTTCAATATTCGCGAAATCATGTAACTTGTTGAATATACAACAATTGGTTTCAGAAAAGATAGCCCGACACCCTTGCATGCTTTTTGTTGATGAAAATGGTCACAGAGGGTCTGAATAATGGCAGTCGTATGGCTTCTAATAGCCTCCTAAAAAAAATGTAAAGCATCAGCTAACTGATGCCTTTTGAGTCCTTTATCATCTATTGATTACGCCAAACTGCAACGCAGTTTGTTGGCAAGCTTGCACTCTGTTTACCAATAAACAATTATTGTTAATACCTATCTATCTTTTTTTAAAAGCGATATAATACACTTTACTCCTTGATAATGTACCTTTCTAAAAAAAATTTTTAAATCAGTTATATAGTATAGGCCTGTTCCGGGGGGAAAATTATAGCCCATGTTATTCTCAGAAAAGTTAGCTTTAAATTGAAAAACATTTTTTAAATTGGTCCGGTAGTATCGTATCCTATCTATTACAAAGAAACAAAAAATCTAATCTTTCCTCCAACCAGTTTGTTCCCGTGGGAATTTTCAAAAATCCCCTCATAGCAGTTGCCACCTACATACCATATTTCAAGTTTCCAAGTGTAATCGTTTCGGAATAGTACGTATTTCTCTTTCTAACCAGTTTTTATTTTTTTCCCGTGAGGATAAGATATTTTCCGGGAATAAAGGAATAAAAAGTAAAGGTACCCTAGATGTTGACCCGGGTAATCAGTTCTCTCCGTACCAAATTTCATCAAATTCGGTCCAGTAGTTTTTGCGTGATGCGTGCACATACAGACAGACAGACAAAAATTTAAAAATAGGTGTTTCGTTAACTACATCGATAGCTTAGATAGTTACTCGATGCAGACTACCCTTTAATTAGTAGTGTCCGTCTCGATCTTATACTGACGTGTACGGCAGAGGGGGTAACACGTGTTTGACCGATGAAACGCGTTATGTTGCGTTTCGCCTCCAATAGATGTCGTTATTCAACTCCCGTAATATTGATACATCTCCGACACGCCCATTCTAACAAACAAAACACGTGCTCGTGTGTGTTCCCGGGAACAAATAAAACGATGGCAGACATTTTATAAAGTCTACATGTACTTTTTAAAGTACCTATAGTAATTTAGGTATATTTAGAACTAAAAATAAAAAATCTGTGTCACATTCATTCGGTCTATCTCTACAGTCTTTAGCTAAAATAAACTCTATTTAAATTAACTTTTCTTATATTTTTCCATCCATGTTTCAAAAACTCCGAGTGGCTCTGCCACAAAAACAAAGCCCAGTATCACATCGAGATCGGCTATTGTTGACCTTAGATAATTTACGTGAACTCTTACTGCCGGCATTATTATAAAAAATATCCTTTTTCCTGTGCACTTCATGGTCCATAATGTTCAGGGTCCTTAACTGTATGATATTTCATTATGGTGCAATAAAATTATTGAGTATTGAAAAATAATCATCAAGGCTAATATGTATCAAAGCCTATTAGCCAAACCATCTTTTTCTATTGTAAGATATAGGTGGGTAAATTTTCAAACATACCTTTTTAGGCGTCCTAGGCCCTTTATGAAGAAACTATCATTCAAAACAGACTAAACACATGCTTTTTTGAAAATATACCTCGTAGCTTAACAATTTACATAAACCAATTAGAATTAATATTAAAAACTTAAAAGAAACTCCACCTTGAATAATCCGACTTGTACGGCGGCCTACCCCTGGGAGGCTTGTCCCACTTCAAATTGCGCTCAGAAAACGACTCACTATAACACGAAATTTTAACGTATCTTTAATCAAAATATCTCATTTTAAAGATATTTACTCCATTTCATATTCAAAATCACAAAAACTTTACTAACTATTAAATAAAAAAACTGAGAAGCTAATATGTTTTTGTCCCGCGTAAAACTGCTCTTTTAATGCTCGTATTTGACTACTTGTTTCATATTAGTCAAGTGATTTCACGCCAAATTTTTGTATCGTATCACCCAAGCGTTTGTCGGACCCCAACTTGTGTGTGGAGAGGATGGCGTATACGCAGGTTTTCAGATGTTCCCGAGGTAATTTTTTCCTGAAATCTGCTTTTGGCCTGTTCGGTGGCATGTTTTAAATAATGAACAGAATGATGTATTGTGTGGTCAAGTTAGTACGTTGTGGATAATTACCTCGATATTACGACCTGCCAATATCTTCCAAATTAATTAGGTAGTTGGATAATTATCATGAAAAAAAACATTTGGTCGTCATTTTGGTGGCGTCATTGCAGTGGCGCAGTGGGCCACCGTAATGATGAATGCCTGTATAATCAATACTATTACTAATAATATATTAAACATAGTACTTGTTTTTCATATATTATTACTGTGTTGTAAGTATTTTACCGTGATAATGGCATAACAGTAAAATGAACGTACTATGTAGGTATAACTGTGGTAACCCTATAAGGCTACATACATTAAGAAATAAATAATATTAGTAATGTGTTGGTTACCAAAAAAGTTGATTAATACAAACTAAGACATTTGTGTATATAATATGGCTTCTTTATTTGAAATATTTAAGAAAACGTCATTACGGTGGCGCAAAAATTTTAAAAAATATATTTCTCAGAAAATACTGTGTTTCCAAGGGCGCCTCCCAAATTATTAGATTCACAGCATCTTAATCTATAATCTAAAGCATTTAGTTTGAGTGAAATATGAGAAAAAAAAATTGCCACCGCAATGACGTAAAAAAGGCTGGTTTGAAAATTTACCCAGGTATAATGAACGTTTTATTCAGTCGGCAACCTTTCGCTAAATTGTAATCTAACTATACAGAAACAACGTATTAGTAGCTACATATTTACAAAGTTAAGTCCATTTCACTTCGTCGCGCTATGATGACAGGTGCGTGATAAGTCGAACGCTTATGTCGAACATTTATCATTCTATTTGACTGATGTTTACTTTCTACAAATACACTTGGTTAAGCCCTCGAATTATAAAGATCCAAACACACAGATCTCAATATCCAAGGAAATAGCTACAAAAAGGCGATAAAAGTGTAATGAATAATCATAGACCGTTTTTGAAAAAATCGTTCAACAAAGAATTTCAATATTCGCGAAATCATGTAACTTGTTGAATATACAACAATTGGTTTCAGAAAAGATAGCCCGACACCCTTGCATGCTTTTTGTTGATGAAAATGGTCACAGAGGGTCTGAATAATGGCAGTCGTATGGCTTCTAATAGCCTCCTAAAAAAATGTAAAGCATCAGCTAACTGGTGCCTTTTAAGTCCTTTATCTTTATTGATTTCAAATATATTTCTTGAGATCCTTATGAGTTATCCTATTTTGAAGATCTAAAAATTCCTAATCATAACCATAACTAAGCAAGATCTTGATGCAAATTCAACCATAAATGACTTAAGCTTTTTAGTTCGTTGCTTACTTGTTTTATTTATATTTAGGTACCTTTTTGCATGAGTGAAGATAAACTCGTGTAATATGCAATATAATATGGTATTTAAACACCGTGTGATACTTTTATTACACTCAGCTACACGTGTGTTCTAATAACCCTGATTATATAACAGTTGCAAAAACGACATTACCTGCCTACTTTTTATGCTACACATTCATGATAATATACACTTTTTATTTATTTCAGGAAGTAAGCATTTTTTCTAACAGTCAATGATCTACAGCTTATACATTTTCTATATGAGTCTCTATTAGTGTTATATTTTTATTTATTTATATAAAATCCGCACTAAACGTTCCAGCTCAAAAATAATCGCCAAACTGCAACGCAGTTTGTTGGCAAGCTTGCACTCTGTTTACCAATAAACAATTATTGTTAATACCTATCTATCTTTTTTTAAAAGCGATATAATACACGTTACTCCTTGATAATGTACCTTTCTCAAAATATTTTTTTAAATCAGTGTTTGGGATGATGTAGACTCGAAGTAAAACTCTTCTTGATAGTTTTAACAAATTATTTTTTAATGAGTTAATTAAAAATGCAGTGTACAATCTACAACCGTTTAGACCAGAGAGTAGAAGCTTAATAAAAAAAATAAAAGAACTATAGACTAAGTTAGGGAAGAGTGAACGAATGACACAGTCTATGATCCATCGTCAACAATCAGTTCCATAATAATAAAATTTTAGCCCATGTTGATCTCAGAAAAGTTAGCTTTAAATTGAAAAACAATTTTTAAATTGGTCTGGTAGTATCGGATTCTATTCATTACAAAGAAACAAAAAATCTAATCTTTCCTCCATCCAGTTTATTCCCGTCCCCGTGGGAATTTTCAAAAATCCCTTTATAGCAGTTGCCAGCTACATACCATATTTCAAGTTTCAAAGTGTAATCGTTTCGGAATAGTACGTATTTCTCTTTCTAACCAGTTTTTATTTTTTCCCGTGAGAATAACATATTTTCCGGAAATAAAGGAATAAAAAGTAGGTACCCTAGATGTTGACCCGGGTACTCAGTTCTCTCCGTACCAAATTTCATCAAATTCGGTCTAGTAGTTTTTGGGTGATGCGTGCACAGACAGACAAAAAAAAATTCATGTACCGACACGGCCTCGTTACAATTTAAGCGATGAAACCGCCCATTGTACTTCTTTTTAAAACACTGTGTGTGTTATTGCAAATTATTATTGGTGTACAATTTGTAGAATTTTTAAAGTCAAATTCTACAGCCCTGAACTAAAGGGTCTGATGTAAATTTTTGCTACTTTTCAGTACGTGAGACCTTTTTCTACACTAGACTTGAATATTTAGAGGTTTAATCTATATTAAATAGTTCCGCTAAAAGTTTATATACTTATAATAATAATAATTCATTTATTTGATGACCAACAAAGGATCACAAAAAATCACCATACAGAACGTAATTTTATGTAGCAGTAGGTAATAAAATGGTTACCTACACAAGAAGGTACATACTTAGTCATTTTATTGAATAAGGTCATAAAGTAGATTACTAACAGAATAATAGTCTACAAGCTATTACAATTACATAAGCGAGTAGGTATTCTCAAGCTAGATTGTGGGATGGGACTGGCGGTCCACCTATAGGGGGGTGGGAACAGACCCACTACCATCCCAAGGTCTCGCCGCTCTATGGCTCTGACCTAAACTCAGGTTGCGTGCAGTAATATCAACTCCTTACATCACGCATGTCATAACCTACAAGTGGAATGATTGCCATTCCGTATGGTCACCAGAAAAGGTAGTTGCTGTATGTACGAAAATTTTAAATGTTTGCACTGAATCTTCAGTAAACACTTTTTTCTTAATACAAATACCTATTTATCATGTAGAACAGAACCTACCATACTCCGTTGAAGAGGTGAAACGGATGACGGCAGCATGCCCTACCAGTGCTGAAATAAAATCTCGTTACGTAAAACATCAAGATCACCTTATAAAGGCAACAGCATCGTTCGAAAGATTAAACTTGGATTTTAAAGGGCCAATTCCATCCAGCACCCAAAACCGTTATATCTTAACGATAATAGACGAATACAGCAGATTTCCTTTCGCTTATGCATGTAGACATGACTTCTGGAACGGTCATAAAATGTCTTAAAGACTTGTTCTCCACAATTGGTACCCCAGCCTACGTCCAATTTGACAGGGGTACATCCTTCTTGACAGACGAACTGAGGCAATATTGATTTTCACTCGAAACATCTTGCAGTCGTACCACGCCTTATAAACCCCAGGGCAATGGCGTATTTGAACGATTAAACGGTACACTGTGGCGTACAATTCAATCACACCTCAGATCTAACAACGAAGGTATTGCTAACTGGGAGGAGGCCTTGCTTCCGGCACTACATTCAATAAGAACTCACTTGTGCACGGAAACGAATGCAACATCCCATGTTCAATAATCCTCGCAGATCGGTAAACGGCCAATTGTTACCCACTTGTCTTCATTCGCCTCGACCAATTTACATGGAGAAGAATGTAAGAAGCTCCCAATATGATCCAGCTGTAGAAGAGGTGCAGCTGATTCAAAGTAATCCTGAATACTCTTACTTCGATTGGCGGATGGACGCGAGACAACTATCTCGAACAGATCTCTAGCGCCACTACTATAGACCATTGACGATGACGACGACCTATCTTATGATGAGGAGCAACCGCAGACGGATGAAGCTCCGACAAATGAAGTTACTACAAATCCAGAAGTGGAAAGCGTTCTCCGCTCTGCGTGAGAACGCAGACCTCCGGTCTACCTGCAAGACTACGTCACTCCCTAGAGGGGGGGGTGAATGATATGATCTCCCTGTGAATTCGTCTACCTAATTTATGTTATGGTTTCATCTTATGACATCGTCACATGTGTCATACATATCTTTTACCCGGTATTATTTTTTTGTCGAATAAAGCCAACGTTTTATTTGGTTCTATCTTACTCGTGTAATGAATAATCATAGACCTTTTTGAAAAAATCGTTCAACAAAGAATTTCCATATTCGCGAAATCATGTAACTTGTTGAATATACAACAATTTGGTTTCAGAAAAGATAGCCCGACACCCTTGCTTGCTTTTTGTTGATGAAAATGGTCACAGAGGGTCTGAATAATGGCAGTCGTATGGCTTCTAATAGCCTCCTAAAAAAATGTAAAGCATCAGCTAACTGGTGCCTTTTAAGTCCTTTATTATCTATTGATTTCAAATATATTTCTTGAGATCCTTATGAGTTATCCCATTTTGTAGATCTAAAAATTCCTAGTCATAACCATAACTAAGCAAGATCTTTATGCAAATACAACCATAAATGACTTAAGCTTTTTAGTTCGTTGCTTACTTGTTTTATTTATATTTAGGTACCTTTTTTCATGAGTGAAGATAAACTCGTGTAATATGCAATATACACTCGGCTACACGTGTGTTTTAATAACCCTGATTATATGACAGTTGCAGAAACGACTATTACCTACCTACTTTTTATGCTACACATTCATGATAATACACACTTTTTATTTATTTCAGGAAGTAAGCATTTTTTCTAACAGTCAATGATCTACAGCTTATACTTTTTCTATAGGTGTTATATTTTTATTTATTTATATACAATACGCACTACACGTTCCAGCTCAAATATACTCGCCAAACTGCATCGCAGTTTGTTGGCAAGCTTGCACTCTGTTTACCAATAAACAATTATTGTTAATACCTATCTATCTTTTTTTAAAAGCGATATAATACACGTCACTCCTTGATAATGTACCTTTCTCAAAATATTTTTTTAAATCAGTGTTTGGGATGATGTAGACTCGAAGTAAATCTCTTCTTGATAGTTTTAACAAATTATTTTTTAATGAGTTAACTTAAAATGCAGTGTACAATCTACAACCGTTGAGACCAGAGAGTAGAAGCTTAATAAAAAAATAAAAGAACTATAGACTAAGTTAGGGAAGAGTGAACGAATGACACAGTCTATGATCCATCGTCAACAATCAGTTTCATAGTATAGGCCTGTGCCGGTAGGAAAATTTTAGCCCATGTTGATCTCAGAAAAGTTAGCTTTAAATTGAAAAACAATTTTTAAATTGGTCTGGTAGTATCGGATCCTATTCATTACAAAGAAACAAAAAATTTAATCTTTCCTCCATCCAGTTTATTCCCGTCCCCGTGGGAATTTTCAAAAATCCCGTCATATCAGTTGCCAGCTACATACCATATTTCAAGTTTCAAAGTGTAATCGTTTCGGAATAGTACGTATTTCTCTTTCTAACCAGTTTTTATTTTTTCCCGTGAGAATAACATATTTTCCGGAAATAAAGGAATAAAAAGTAGGTACCCTAGATGTTGAGTTGACCCGGGTACTCAGTTCTCTCCGTACCAAATTTCATCAAATTCGGTCCAGTAGTTTTTGGGTGATGCGTGCACAGACAGACAAAAAAAAATTCATGTACCGACACGGCCTCGTTATAATTTAAGCGATGAAACCGCCCATTGTACTTCTTTTTAAAACACTGTGTGTGTTATTGCAAATTATTATTGGTGTACAATTTGTAAAATTTTTAAAGTCAAATTCTACAGCCCTGAACTAAAGGGTCTGATGTAAATTTTTGCTACTTTTCAGTACGTGAGACCTTTTTCTACACTAGACTTGAATATTTAGAGGTTTAATCTATATTAAATAGGTCCGCTAAAAGTTTATATACTTATAATAATAATAATTCATTTATTTGATGACCAACAAAGGATCACAAAAAATCACCATACAGAACGTAATTTTATGTAGCAGTAGGTAATAAAATGGTTACCTACACAAGAAGGTACATACTTAGTCATTTTATTGAATAAGGTCATAAAGTAGATTACTAACAGAATAATAGTCTACAAGCTATTACAATTACATAAGCGAGTAGGTATTCTCAAGCTAGATTGTGGGATGGGACTGGCGGTCCACCTATAGGGGGGTGGGAACAGACCCACTACCATCCCATGGTCTCGCCGCTCTATGGCTCTGACCTAAACTCAGGTTGCGTGCAGTAATATCAACTCCTTACATCACGCATGTCATAACCTACAAGTGGAATGATTGCCATTCCGTATGGTCACCAGAAAAGGTAGTTGCTGTATGTACGAAAATTTTAAATGTTTGCACTGAATCTTCAGTAAACACTTTTTTCTTAATACAAATACCTATTTATCATGTAGAACAGAACCTACCATACTCCGTTGAAGAGGTGAAACGGATGACGGCAGCATGCCCTACCAGTGCTGAAATAAAATCTCGTTACGTAAAACATCAAGATCACCTTATAAAGGCAACAGCATCGTTCGAAAGATTAAACTTGGATTTTAAAGGGCCAATTCCATCCAGCACCCAAAACCGTTATATCTTAACGATAATAGACGAATACAGCAGATTTCCTTTCGCTTATGCATGTAGACATGACTTCTGGAACGGTCATAAAATGTCTTAAAGACTTGTTCTCCACAATTGGTACCCCAGCCTACGTCCAATTTGACAGGGGTACATCCTTCTTGACAGACGAACTGAGGCAATATTGATTTTCACTCGAAACATCTTGCAGTCGTACCACGCCTTATAAACCCCAGGGCAATGGCGTATTTGAACGATTAAACGGTACACTGTGGCGTACAATTCAATCACACCTCAGATCTAACAACGGAAACGAATGCAACATCCCATGTTCAATAATCCTCGCAGATCGGTAAACGGCCAATCGTTACCCACTTGTCTTCATTCGCCTCGACCAATTTACATGGAGAAGAATGTAAGAAGCTCCCAATATGATCCAGCTGTAGAAGAGGTGCAGCTGATTCAAAGTAATCCTGAATACTCTTACTTCGATTGGCGGATGGACGCGAGACAACTATCTCAAACAGATCTCTAGCGCCACTACTATAGACCATTGACGATGACGATGACCTATCTTATGATGAGGAGCAACCGCAGACGGATGAAGCTCCGACAAATGAAGTTACTACAAATCCAGGAGTGGAAAGCGTTCTCCGCTCTGCGTGAGAACGCAGACCTCCGGTCTACCTGCAAGACTACGTCACTCCCTAGAGGGGGGGTGAATGATATGATCTCCCTGTGAATTCGTCTACCTAATTTATGTTATGGTTTCATCTTATGACATCGTCACATGTGTCATACATATCTTTTACCCGGTATTATTTTTTTGTCGAATAAAGCCAACGTTCTATTTGGTTCTATCTTACTCGTGTAATGAATAATCATAGACCTTTTTGAAAAAATCGTTCAACAAAGAATTTCCATATTCGCGAAATCATGTAACTTGTTGAATATACAACAATTGGTTTCAGAAAAGATAGCCCGACACCCTTGCATGCTTTTGGTTGATGAAAATGGTCACAGAGAGTCTGAATAATGGCAGTCGTATGGCTTCTAATAGCCTCCTAAAAAAATGTAAAGCATCAGCTAACTGGTGCCTTTTAAGTCCTTTATTATCTATTGATTTCAAATATATTTCTTGAGATCCTTATGAGTTATCCCATTTTGTAGATCTAAAAATTCCTAGTCATAACCATAACTAAGCAAGATCTTTATGCAAATACAACCATAAATGACTTAAGCTTTTTAGTTCGTTGCTTACTTGTTTTATTTATATTTAGGTACCTTTTTGCATGAGTGAAGATAAACTCGTGTAATATGCAATATACACTCGGCTACACGTGTGTTTTAATAACCCTGATTATATGACAGTTGCAGAAACGACTATTACCTACCTACTTTTTATGCTACACATTCATGATAATACACACTTTTTATTTATTTCAGGAAGTAAGCATTTTTTCTAACAGTCAATGATCTACAGCTTATACTTTTTCTATAGGTGTTATATTTTTATTTATTTATATACAATACGCACTACACGTTCCAGCTCAAATATACTCGCCACACTGCATCGCAGTTTGTTGGCAAGCTTGCACTCTGTTTACCAATAAACAATTATTGTTAATACCTATCTATCTTTTTTTAAAAGCGATATAATACACGTCACTCCTTGATAATGTACCTTTCTCAAAATATTTTTTTAAATCAGTGTTTGGGATGATGTAGACTCGAAGTAAATCTCTTCTTGATAGTTTTAACAAATTATTTTTTAATGAGTTAACTTAAAATGCAGTGTACAATCTACAACCGTTGAGACCAGAGAGTAGAAGCTAAATAAAAAAATAAAAGAACTATATACTAAGTTAGGGAAGAGTGAACGAATGACACAGTCTATGATCCATCGTCAACAATCAGTTTCATAGTATAGGCCTGTGCCGGTGGGAAAATTTTAGCCCATGTTGATCTCAGAAAAGTTAGCTTTAAATTGAAAAACAATTTTTAAATTGGTCTGGTAGTATCGGATCCTATTCATTACAAAGAAACAAAAAAATTAATCTTTCCTCCATCCAGTTTATTCCCGTCCCCGTGGGAATTTTCAAAAATCCCGTCATATCAGTTGCCAGCTACATACCATATTTCAAGTTTCAAAGTGTAATCGTTTCGGAATAATACGTATTTCTCTTTCTAACCAGTTTTTATTTCAGTTTAGTTTTTATTTCAAATGTCTTAAAGACTTGTTCTCCACAATTGGTACCCCAGCCTACGTCCAATTTGACAGGGGTACATCCTTCTTGACAGACGAACTGAGGCAATATTGATTTTCACTCGAAACATCTTGCAGTCGTACCACGCCTTATAAACCCCAGGGCAATGGCGTATTTGAACGATTAAACGGTACACTGTGGCGTACAATTCAATCACACCTCAGATCTAACAACGAAGATATTGCTAACTGGGAGGAGGCCTTGCTTCCGGCACTACATTCATTAAGAACTCACTTGTGCACGGAAACGAATGCAACATCCCATGTTCAATAATCCTCGCAGATCGGTAAACGGCCAATCGTTACCCACTTGTCTTCATTCGCCTCGACTAATTTACATGGAGAAGAATGTAAGAAGCTCCCAATATGATCCAGCTGTAGAAGAGGTGCAGCTGATTCAAAGTAATCCTGAATACTCTTACTTCGATTGGCGGATGGACGCGAGACAACTATCTCGAACAGATCTCTAGCGCCACTACTATAGACCATTGACGATGACGACGACCTATCTTATGATGAGGAGCAACCGCAGACGGATGAAGCTCCGACAAATGAAGTTACTACAAATCCAGAAGTGGAAAGCGTTCTCCGCTCTGCGTGAGAACGCAGACCTCCGGTCTACCTGCAAGACTACGTCACTCCCTAGAGGGGGGGTGAATGATATGATCTCCCTGTGAATTCGTCTACCTAATTTATGTTATGGTTTCATCTTATGACATCGTCACATGTGTCATACATATCTTTTACCCGGTATTATTTTTTTGTCGAATAAAGCCAACGTTCTATTTGGTTCTATCTTACTCGTGTAATGAATAATCATAGACCTTTTTGAAAAAATCGTTCAACAAAGAATTTCCATATTCGCGAAATCATGTAACTTGTTGAATATACAACAATTTGGTTTCAGAAAAGATAGCCCGACACCCTTGCATGCTTTTTGTTGATGAAAATGGTCACAGAGGGTCTGAATAATGGCAGTCGTATGGCTTCTAATAGCCTCCTAAAAAAATGTAAAGCATCAGCTAACTGGTGCCTTTTAAGTCCTTTATCATCTATTGATTTCAAATATATTTCTTGAGATCCTTATGAGTTATCCCATTTTGTAGATCTAAAAATTCCTAGTCATAACCATAACTAAGCAAGATCTTTATGCAAATACAACCATAAATGACTTAAGCTTTTTAGTTCGTTGCTTACTTGTTTTATTTATATTTAGGTACCTTTTTTCATGAGTGAAGATAAACTCGTGTAATATGCAATATACACTCGGCTACACGTGTGTTTTAATAACCCTGATTATATGACAGTTGCAGAAACGACTATTACCTACCTACTTTTTATGCTACACATTCATGATAATACACACTTTTTATTTATTTCAGGAAGTAAGCATTTTTTCTAACAGTCCATGATCTACAGCTTATACTTTTTCTATAGGTGTTATATTTTTATTTATTTACTAGTGGCCCGGGCAGACGTCGTTCTGCCACCGTATAAACCATCCCTGGACCCACTCTAACCCACACAAAAAGTTTCATCAAAATCTGTCCAGCTGTTCTGGAGTTTTAATCAGACTAACGAACATCAAATCATTTTTATTTATATAGATATACAATACGCACTACACGTTCCAGCTCAAAAATACTCGCCAAACTGCATCGCAGTTTGTTGGCAAGCTTGCACTCTGTTTACCAATAAACAATTATTGTTAATACCTATCTATCTTTTTTTAAAAGCGATATAATACACGTTACTCCTTGATAATGTACCTTTCTCAAAATATTTTTTTAAATCAGTGTTTGGGATGATGTAGACTCGAAGTAAATCTCTTCTTGATAGTTTTAACAAATTAATTTTTAATGAGTTAACTTAAAATGCAGTGTACAATCTACAACCGTTGAGACCAGAGAGTAGAAGCTTAATAAAAAAAATAAAAGAACTATAGACTAAGTTAAGGAAGAGTGAACGAATGACACAGTCTATGATCCATCGTCAACAATCAGTTTCATAGTATAGGCCTGTGCCGGTGGGAAAATTTTAGCCCATGTTGATCTCAGAAAAGTTAGCTTTAAATTGAAAAACAATTTTTAAATTGGTCTGGTAGTATCGGATCCTATTCATTACAAAGAAACAAAAAATTTAATCTTTCCTCCATGCAGTTTATTCCCGTCCCCGTGGGAATTTTCAAAAATCCCGTCATATCAGTTGCATAACATACCATATTTCAAGTTTCAAAGTGTAATCGTTTCGGAATAATACGTATTTCTCTTTCTAACCAGTTTTTATTTTTTCCAATGAGAATAAGATATTTTCCGGGAATAAAGGAATAAAAAGTAGGTACCCTAGATGTTGACCCGGGTACTCAGTTTTCTCCATACCAAATTTCATCAAATTCGGTCCAGTAGTTTTTGGGTGATGCGTGCACACACAGACAGAAAAAAATTCATGTACCGACACGGCCTCGTTACAATTTAAGCGATGAAACCGCCCATTGTACTTCTTTTTAAAACACTGTGTGTGTTATTGCAAATTATTATTGGTGTACAATTTGTAGAATTTTTAAAGTCAAATTCTACAGCCCTGAACTAAAGGGTCTGATGTAAATTTTTGCTACTTTTCACTACGTGAGACCTTTTTCTACACAAGACTTGAATATTTAGAGATTTAATCTATATTAAATAGTTCCGCTAAAAGTTTATATACTTATAATAATAATAATTCATTTATTTGATGACCAACAAAGGATCACAAAAAATCACCATACAGAACGTAATTTTATGTAGCAGTAGGTAATAAAATGGTTACCTACACAAGAAGGTACTTACTTAGTCATTTTATTGAATAAGGTCATAAAGTAGATTACTAACAGAATAATAGTCTACAAGCTATTACAATTACATAAGCGAGTAGGTATTCTCAAGCTAGATTGTGGGATGGGACTGGCGGCCCACCTATAAGGGGGTGGGGACAGACCCACTACCATCCCATGGTCTCGCCGCTCTATGGCTCTGACCTAAACTCAGGTTGCGTGCAGTAATATCAACTCCTTACATCACGCATGTCATAACCTACAAGTGAAATGATTGCCATTCCGTATGGTCACCAGAAAAGGTAGTTTCTGTACTTCTTTTTAAAACACTGTGTGAGTTAATGCAAATTATTATTGGTGTACAATTTATAGAATTTTTACAGTCAAATTCTACAGCCCAGAACTAAAGGGTCTGATGTAAATTTTTGCTACTTTTCAGTACGTGAGACCTTTTTCTACACTAGACTTGAATATTTAGAGGTTTAATCTATATTAAATAGGTCCGCTAAAAGTTTATATACTTATAATAATAATAATTCATTTATTTGATGACCAACAAAGGATCACAAAAAATCACCATACAGAACGTAATTTTATGTAGCAGTAGGTAATAAAATGGTTACCTACCACAAGAAGGTACATACTTAGTCATTTTATTGAATAAGGTCATAAAGTAGATTACTAACAGAATAATAGTCTACAAGCTTTTACAATTACATAAGCGAGTAGGTATTCTCAAGCTAGATTGTGGGATGGGACTGGCGGCCCACCTATAGGGGGGTGGGGACAGACCCACTACCACCCCATGGTCTCGCTGCTCTATGGCTCTGACCTAAACTCAGGTTGCGTGCAGTAATATCAACTCCTTACATCACGCATGTCATAACCTACAAGTGGAATGATTGCCATTCCGTTTGGTCACCAGAAAAGGTAGTTGCTGTATGTACGAAAATTTTAAATGTTTGCACTGAATCTTCAGTAAACACTTTTTTCTTAATACAAATACCTATTTATCACTATACTCACTTTTAACGGCTTCGAAGGACCATTTTGTTCACCATTGAAACACTCTCACAAGATATTGAGACGTTTGTTCTATTCTATGAGAAACTAAAGACAAACTAACAGAAAAATGGATGCCCTACTTATGCTGCCGCAATGAGCGCAACCATAGCGGGTTTCTGTAACACACCATAACATCAAGACGCATTTCATTTACGTTTACACGTTTTGTTTACCAAATAAATTCGATGTCAATCGATGGCGCTAGTGCACATCTCTATTTTTGTTTTATATCGCTAGGTAGATAGCTGATAGCGCTTCATAGCATCGCATCCACATCATTGGAAATTTGGGACCTCAAAGCTTTACTGAGTACATTAGGCGTCCAGTTGAGTTGCGTAGATCCTCTGGATCAACTTAAATTCTTGTACTAGATTTATTAAGTGTTAACTGTTAACGTCGTAATAAAAGTTACCTTAATACATCAAAAAAATTAAACCGCCATATAAGTAAAAAAAAATAAAAAATTATATAGGAAAATAAAAGGAAAAATAAAAGAAGAGCAGTGATAGCCTTACGGTTAAAGAGCCGGATGAAAATCAGTGACGCTCAGGTTCGAATCCTGGCATGTACCAATGAGTTTTTCAAAAACTTACGTACATATTTATCACTAGCTCGACGGTGAAGGAAAACATCGTGAGAAAACCCGCAGGTCTCAGTATAAATACTGAGACATATGTAAATAGGCCCGGTCCGGCGATGGGCTCACCACCTATCACGTTTAGGGGTCCAATATATCTCGTGAAATGTGGGTATATCTAGTAATGGAATACCTCTGCCTACCCCCTCGGGGACAAAAGGCGTGAGATTATTATTATAACAAGGTAAGGTGCCTAACTGAAAAACACCTCGCCAAACATCAGAAGGTGTTTTGCGCCTTTATAGACCTGGAGAAGGCTTACGACAAAGTGAGGAGGAATGAAATGTGGGATGTACTGTCCAAGTTTGGGTTGGGGAGCCGGTTGATAGATGCACTGAAATCACTCTACGAGGATTCCAGTGCATGTGTCAGACTAAATGGCGCCTACACAGACTGGTTTAACATCTCGAGGGGTGTTAGACAGGGCTGTGTAGCATCGCCGTGGCTCTTCAACCTATTCATGGACAGCTGTTTGGATGATTTGCGTGAGAGTGATTGTGGATTAAAAATGATTGAGACCACCATCAAATGCCTCTTGTACGCCGACGACCAAGTCATCCTTGCATCGTCGGCGTCCGAGTTGCAAAAGATGGTGGATATAATGAATGCAGCATTTGAAAAGAAGGGCATGAAAGTGAATGTTGCAAAAACGAAAGTGATGATTTTTGAAAGAGAAGAGTGTATGACACAGTGTGATATAAAGATTGATGGTGAGAAAGTTGAGCAAGTGAAAGAGTTCGTGTATTTAGGTAGCGTGTTTACAAGGGATGGCAAGTTTGAGAAAGATATTAAAAGAAGAGTATTGAAAGGAAATGAAGTGAATGGGGCCCTGAATAGCCTTCTGAGTAGCCAGGTCATGTCTAAGAAGGCAAGGATGGCTATGCGTAACGCTGTTCTGGTCCCGACGCTGATGTATGCGAGTGAATGTTGGGTGTGGCAGAAGAAGCATGAAAGCAAGGTGAACGCAGTGGAAATGAGATCTTTGAGGAAAATGTGTGGAGTAAAATTGTGTGATAGAGTGAGGAATGCGGATATACGAGAGAATTGTGGTTTGAAAGAAGATGTAGTGACAAGGATAGAAAAGGGTATGTTAAGCTGGTTTGGTCATTTAGAACGAATGGATGAAAGAAGAGTAACGAAAGAAATTTATGGTGCAAATGTTGAAGGATACAAGGCAAGAGGACGCCCCAGAAGGACGTTCACGGATCAAATTAGTGACGTCCTTCAAAAAGCTGGGGTCAAGAGTACAAAGAATAAAAGAGCGTGCATGAAAAGGCTTATGAATGTGAAGGAAGCGAGGGAAGTGTGCAAAGATCGGGCAAAGTGGCGATCCATCGTCTCTGCCTACCCCTGTGGGAAGAAGGCGTGAGCTGTATGTATGTATGTATGTATTATTATTATTACTATTGTATAAAAAAAATAATCTAAGAATACAAATAGATTTGTAGATAAAAATATAAAACGTAATATTTAAAAAAGTATGAATAGTAGGTACCTAATTTGAAAAATATATACCTATACTAATGTCCTGAATACGTTTATCTCAAAATGTTATAAAATAAATGTCGCTGCTATAGTATTAAAAACAGGAATGATTTGTATATTTGTAGCGAATTAACTCAAAAACTACTACACCGATTTTAAAAATTCGTTCACCAATGGTAAATCTCATAAGCGGGGAGTAACATAATCTATATCCCCCGCCCCGTATTCGCACGGAAACGGGAACAGCTAGTGATTTATAAAGTTTAGTTTTGTAAATTGTAAATTCTTTGCAAGTCACAAGAGAGGATACCAATTATGGGGTCAGCTGTTCACACCGAGACGTAAAGTGGGCGAGCTATTAAAATTACTTGCGGTAGCTGGCGACACGACACGTTCCGCGTGATACGTATCCAGTTCGTTTTCGTGCTGTCACTGAAAAAAGTAAACGAACTAAACTAACAAGTTTCATATTGTAGGTATCGCTATCAAAAAGTTGGTTTCGGTGTGAATCACATGTTTGGTAAGATAATCTTATTTTATGGTAAAAAATACGTCATAATAATATATCTTGTTAGGTTATGGTAAAAAATTTTTTTTCTTGATAATATATACATTTTTTTCCACTTCAGGAAGTAAGCACTTTTCTTAAAGTCAATGATCTACAGTTTGTACTTTTTCTATGAGTCTATGGAATATGGATATTTTTTCGGACCTTATTATTTTTTGACGTGATAACGTCTTATAATTCGATGGAGCTGGCTGCATGCACGAAAAAGTATGACGTATGCGGCGTTACAGTGCAAGCGAGAGCGCGCAACGAGTGACAAAGAGGCACAATCCAAAAAGTATTATGTTGTCACGTTCAACTTTCGTCAGTAAACCGACTTTACAGACAACCAATTATTTATTTATTTTTTATTTATTTATTTATTAGACACACAAAACAGATTACAATTAACAAAGCTTTGTAATAAGACAGTTCTGGTATGAAAAAGATTGCCACCCTTATGTATGTGTGTACAAATTGTTTAAGGAATGACGAAATAAACTCTGTCAAAAGTTACACTTAAGTAGGTAGGTACACTTGAAATTTCTAAACAAATTAGTGTAAGTATTTTTATAACAATTTGTGTTTTTTGAAAGTAAAAAATATTAAATTTAGAGGGTATTTTGGGGATTTACTCGAGGAAATAAAGCAAGTTATTTTGGAACCTTTTTAATCTACAGCCGCATAAGTCTAGTCTGTCTCCATGTTCGCGAACGACGATAAGATAATCTTATTTTATGGTAAAAAATACGTCATAATAATATTATCTTGTTAGGTTATGGTATTTTTTTTTATTATATACATTTTTTCCATTTAAGGAAGTAAGCAATTTTCTAAAAGTCAAAGATCTACAGTTTGTACTTTTTCTACGAGTCTATGGAATGCCATTAAAAATAAAACTTGTCAAAAACCCAAGCCTCGCAACTCAGTTCTTCTACCGTAAAAAGTTATGAGATCCATGTAACACCAAGTCGGTTAATTTATTCAGTCCCTACTAAGGGACCTACTGTCTTAAGTAGGTAATTATGCAATAATCTAACCTAACAACATCTTATAGCGACCATAACAATATTAAAAATCTTTTATGTTCTAAATAAATAGATTGACTTGGCCATCGCATGAAAACCCAATGTATCTCACAAGTCATACATATTATATTATTAAATTAGATTGTTTAGTGCGATGCCAAGTCAATTTATTTATTTAGAGCATAAAAGATTTTTAATATTGTTATGGTCGCTATAAGAGGTTGTTAGATTAGATTATTGCATAATTACTTAAGACAGTAGGTCCCTTAGTAGGAACTGAATAAATTAACCGACTTAGTATTACATGGAGAATGTTAGAATGGTAGAAGAACTGAGTTGCGAGGCTTGGGTTTTTGACAAGTTTTGTTTTTAATGGCATCTCACTTCTTTTTGTGGATAGTCTTACTTTTTTTCCTTTCCGGTACCTTCTACTTCTTGTATACCATCAACTGATTCTTGCTCGAAGGTAAAGGAAAACATCTTGAAGAAACCCCCAGGTCCCAGAATTAATTCTGAGGTCATGTGTATACATCATTCCAGCTCCATCATCTGACCCTGGTTACGATCTAGTAAAAAAAAAATACTCGTCAAGACAAATCATTCGAGCCCAAACTCGACGGGATTCTGTCGTTTAATTACCGAGTTCCTATTGCCATCTGCCAGCTCCACCATCAAACCCTGGTTACAATCTAGCACCGAAGTACTAGTCAAGATGAATCAAACGAGCCCAAACACAACGGGGTTATGTCGTTTAATTACCGAGTTCCCATTGCCATTTTCCAGCTCCATCATCAGACCCTGGTTACCAAAGATCTCGTCATGACGAATCAAACGAGCCCAAACACGATGGGGTTATGTCGTTTTATTACAGAGTTCGCATTGCCATTTTCCAGCTCCATCATCAGACCCTGGTTACCATCTAGCACCAAAGATCTCGTCATGACAATTCAAACGAACCTAAACTCGATAGGGTTTTGTCGTTTAATTACGGAGTTCCTTGGCCGTCTTCCAGCTCTATCGTCAGACTCTGGTTACCATCTAGCACCAAAGATCTCGTGAAGATGTGTCATAAGAGCCCAAACTCGATGGGGTTGTGCCATTTAATTACCTAGTTTCCATGGCCATTTTCCAGCTCCATCATAAGACCCTGGTTACCATCTAGCACCAAAGATCTCGTCATAACAAATCAAATGAACCTAAATTCGAGTGGTTTACGAGTAGTCATTGAGGAGTTGCGGTGTCCACCTCCTTGCACCATCATCAGATCAGCTCGGTGGTACCATAATATTGCACTGTGATCAAATTAACATAAGTATACTAAATTTCAGCTCAATCGGTTGAAATTATCTACTTCAAAATTGAGTTGCAAGATTACACTTGAACATCTAGTTTTGTAATCCTATACAATTATCATGGGATTACAAAGTTATTTATGCAGTTGGTGTATCTAGAAACCTAGACCGAAATTGCAAATTATTTGAGTTTTTCCTTGATTTATACACTAAACTCTCATTGTATTCTAAATTTGAAGCTTTTATGACTGCTAGAAGTGCCTTAGAGTGCAGTCAGTGAGTGACAAAATTAGGAAACTTTGAATATTTTTAATTCTAAAACTCCTGGTTCAAATTGGATGAAATTTTAAATATACTGTGTTTATACAATGCCTGCTTGGTTACTGAAAATTCAGGCTTCTAGGTTTATCCACAACGAAGTTATAAGGGGTCGAAAATAGCGTGAAATGCTTCGAGAAAAGGATGGTACGGCCGTGCCGCTTTTTGCTCGACTTGGCAGGGGCACTGCCGTGCCCCCTGATACGGATATTTTTTCGGACCTCATTCTTAAGGTTACCTATTTTTAAAATATTCGCTAGCTCTATAAAACTGCTGCGCTGATATTCTTATTATTCAGTGAGTCACTGAAACAAGTGGTGACTACCAAGTTTCATATTGTATAGCTATCAAAAGGAGCGCGCCGCATCGTTTTCGGTGTGAACCACATGTTTGGTAAGATAATCTTATTTTATGGTAAAAAATACCTCATAATAATATTATCTCTTTAGGTTATGGTAAAAAATTTTTTTTCTTGAAATACATATTTTTCCATTTAAGGAAGTAAGCATTTTTCTAAAAGTCAATGATCTACAGTTTGTACTTTTGCTATGAGTCCATGAAATATGGATATTTTTTTTGACATGACAACGTCTTATAATTCGATGGAGCCGGCTGCTCGCACGAAAAAGTGTGACGTATGCGGCGTCACAGTGCAAGCGAGAGCACGGAACGAGCGACAAAGAGGCACAGTCCAAAAAGTATGACGTTGCCACGTTCAACTTTCGTCAGTAAACCGACTTTACAGAAAACCAATTTATTTTATTTATTTATTTATTAGACACACAAAACAGATTACAATTAAAAAAGCTTTGTAATGAAACAGTTCTGGTATGAAACAGATTGCAACCAATTGTATGTGTGTATACAATTTGTTTAAGGAATGACGAAATAAACTCTGTCAAAAGTTATACTTAAGTAGGTAGGTACAATTGAAATTTCTAAACAAATTAGTGTAAGTATTTTTATAACAATTTGTGTTTCTTGAATGATAAAAGATAAAAGTAAAAAATATTAAATTTAGAGGGTATTTTGGGGATTTACTCGAGGAAATAAAGCAAGTTATTTTGGAACCTTTTTAATCTACAGTCGCATAAGTCTAGTCTGTCTCCACATCATTATAAAGAACAGCACATTCTGACTACGGGATTATACACACACCGGCACAATTAGCGGAACAGAAAAAAAAAGGAGAAAAAAGAGGGAATTTAGAACAATGAATGTAATTTTTAAACAATATATTATTTAAAATGAAACAACAATTAAATTAACATGTTTTGACATTCATTTGTAACACCATACTTAAAATTTTATAAAAATAAAAATTAAATTAAACAAAATGCATTTTTCTTCGATTTTTAATTATAGAGAAACAGCAGAAAATTCAAGATTTTCCAAAGTTTAACAACAATTTCAATGTCTGTTCAATATCGAGTGTTTCCTCCTCGTGCTCTGATGAGGGTTTCCATCCGTCTGGGCATGCTGCGGATGATGTTATCAATGGTTTCTTGGGGCAACCTCTGCCATTCTTCAAGTAATGCGTTTCGCAACTCGTTGAGATTATTGGGAGGGGGCATTCTTGACTTTACACTCCTCTTTAGCAAGTCCCAGACGTGTTCTATAGGGTTCATATCGGGGGACCGTGCTGGCCACTCCATCACCGTTATACCAACATGGTTTAGGTATGTCTGTACTGTGCGAGCACTGTGAGCCCGAGCATTATCCTGCATTAGAATGAAGTTGTTACCAATAAAGGGGGCAAATGGCACAACATGTTCTTCTAAAATCTCCCTGATATACCGATCAGCATTCAGATTCCCGCCATCGACCACTACTAACTCCGTACGAGCTCCTAAACATATTCCTCCCCAGACCATAATTGAACCGCCGCCATATGCAACTGTATTTTCAAAATTAGACTGGATATACCGTTCTCCTTTGCGTCTCCATACTCGCTGCCTTCCATCAATTTGATTTAACATAACTCTGCATTCATCAGTAAAAAGAACCTGTCCCCAGTCGTCGAAGTCCCAATCACGATGTTCACGACCAAAGTGTAGACGGTTTGTGCGATGATGTCTCTCAAGTTTTGGGGCTTTGGCGGGCACATACGAGCCTATACCCACTTCTTCGAATCTTCTACGAACTGTCCGCTCACTCATCCTTACTGCTCGTACCTCTTCCAGTAAATTTCGAGCCTGCACCGCCGTTAGTCTCGTGTTCCGTCGGACTTGAAGTTGGAGAAAACGGTCATCCCTCCTTGAAGTACACCTTTTCCGGCCTTGTCCTCTCCTTCTCACTAGAGCATTCGTCAATCTGTATCGTTGGATGCTACGATAAATCGTTGATAACGATCGACGAAGGCTTCTGGCAATCGATCTGTAGGTTTGACCATTTCTCCTCATTTGATCTGCCCTAATGATTTCTGATGGCGTTAAATCAGGCATAATTAGATGCTCGTAAATAATCAATATGCGAAAAAACTCAAAAGCCTCAAAAACTGCAATTCAAAGCTTTTCAAATGGAATTCACGAACCTTCTAAAAACGGACAAGCGGTGGAAAAAATGAATCAATGAAAATTAAAACAAAAGAATGAAAAAAAGGGCAGTCGCTTAGTATTCCATTTTTAAATTAAAACCCAAATTTAAAAAAAGCTTGTTTAGCCGGCCAGTAACACGCAAAAATGCGTAAATACTCCCTTTTTTTTCTGTTCCGCTAATTGTGCCGATGTGTGTATAATGAAGTTTTGTTTTTGTATACGTGTAATGTAAATGTTCTATGCTGTCGAGTTCTATGGAGTGTGTTAATATTGAGAGTGGACAGGAGATTTTGTGAGTCTATTGTAGAGTGTAAAATTTTGTGCATTATGTAAGGTCAATGTATTTTCTGCGGGATTCCAGATTCAATAACTTTAACTTGGATAACCTTTGATCATAGTTGAGAAGAATCCGGTGCAAAATTGTTACGGTATGCCAACGTTTTCAAAAACTTATTCTGTACTCCCTCGATCCGTTTAATGTGAATTTAATCCATCCTAAGGTTATCTGGAAGAGATCGCTAAAAGCGATAAGACCGCCCAAAACAGAGACCAAATTGGTGTAGCATATACTCAAGAATCGGTAGAATGAGATAGTAACATAAGTAGATAGAGCTACAGGGTTTTTAAAGCCCTTCGTAGTTCGAGCCACGAAACCAAGATGCTTATTACCTCTGCTGATGATGTTGTCGTAATGTACCCTGAACGTTAAGTGCTCATCAAACATGACACCAAGATCCTTAGCTCTAAATTTAAGTTCAAGATTTTGACCTGACAGTGTATAACTGAATAAAATTTGATTATGCTTTTGGGTGAATGAGATAACAAAGCATTTTGTCACACTGAGATACATAATAATATGGTTGTCCGCACAACAGCAAGATTCATCTTTCAGAGAACATTGTTAAGGTTACCTATTTTTAATATATTTGCTAGCTCTTTAAAAACTGCTGCGCTGATATTATCATTATTCAGTGAGTCACTGAAACAAGTGGTGACAAACAAGTTTTATATTGTTTAGCTATCAAAAAGAGCGCGCCGCGTCGTTTTCGGTGTGAACCACATTTTTGGTAAGATAATCTTATTTTATGGTAAAAAATACGTCATAATAATATTATCTTGTTAGGTTATGTAAAAAAATGTTTTTCTTGATATGCATTTTTTTCCATTTAAGGAAGTAAGCATTTTTATAAAAGTCAATGATCTACAGTTTGTACTTTTTCTATGAGTCTATGGAATATGGATATTTTTTCGGACCTCATTCTTAAGGTTACCTGTTTTAATATATTGGCTAGCTCTTTAAAAAAAATGCTGCGCTGATATTATTACTATTCAGTGAGTCACTGATACAAGTGGTGACTAACAAGTTTCATATTGTATAGCTATCAAAAAGAGCGCGCCGCGTCGTTTTCGGTGTGACCCACATGTTTGGTAAGATATTCTTATTTTATGTAAAAAATTACGTCATAGTAATATTATCTTGTAAGGTTATAGTTAAAAAATGCTTTTTTTTCTATTTAAGGTAGTAAGCATTTTTCAAAAAGTCATTGATCTACAGTTTGTACTTTTTCTATGAGTCTATGGAATATGGATGTTTCTTTGGACCTCATTCTTATGGTTACCTATTTTTAATATATTTGCTAGCTCTTTAAAAACTGTTGAATTGCTATTATTATTATTCAGTGAGTCACTGAAACAAGTGGTGATCAACAAGTTTCATAATGTATAGCCAGAGTATAGCTATCAAAAAGAGCGCGCCGCGTCGTTTTCGGTGTGAACCACATGTTTGGTAAGATAATCTTATTTTATGGTAAAAAATACGTCTAAATAATATTACGTCGAGGAGACGCACTCAATGATATTTTTATGATAAAGACGATAGAAATATATTATAATCGGTATTATCTTGTTGGGTTATGGTAAGCAAATGTTTTTCTTTAAATATTTTTTTTTCCATTTAAGGAAGTAAGCATTTTTCTAAAAGTCAATGATCTACAGTTTGCACTTTTCCTATGTGTCTATGGAATATGGATATTTTTTCGGACCTCATTCTTAAGGTTACCTATTTTTAATATATTTGCTAGCTCTTTAAAAACTGCTGCGCTGATATTATTATTATTCAGTTAGTCACTGAATGAAGTGGTGACAAACGAGTTTCATATTGTATAGCTATCGAAAAGAGCGCGCCGCGTCGTTTTCGGTGTGAACCACATGTTTGGTAAGATAATCTAATAATATTATCTTGTTAGGTTATGGTAAAAAACGTTTTTCTTGATACACATTTTTTTTCATTTCAGGTAGTAAGCATTTTTTTAATCTGTAAAGAACCGCGGGTTCAAATTGGAACCGAGACACAATTAAAAATCTATTGTGTCTGTGATGTTTGGTCTTAGAGGTTAAAAGTCATTGATCCACATTTTGTACTTTTTCTATGAGTCTATGGAATATGGATGTTTTTTCGGACCTCATTCTTATGGTTAACTATTTTTAATATATTTGCTAGCTCTTTAAAAACTGTTGCGCTGATGTTATTATTATTCAGTGAGTCACTGAAACAAGTGGTGACTAACTAGTTTCATATTGTATAGCTATCAAAAAGAGCACGCCGCGTCGTTTTCGGTGTGAAGTGGAATAAGTCTAGTACAATTTCGACCGAATGACAGCTCGCGTTCATACTAACTGACATGACAAGGACATGACGCTTAGGCTTCAAAGTTTTGTATGAAAATATTCCCAATGCCCCCTCTATGCCCTATTATATTTAAATCTCTTTGCGTCATAATAATAATATAATAATATATAATAATAATATAATCTCACGCCTTTTTATCCCCGAGGGGGTAGGCAGAGGTATTCCATTACTGGATATACCCACATTTCACGAGATATATTGGACCCCTAAACGTGATAGGTGGTGAGCCCATCGCCGGACCGGGTCTGTTTACACATGTCTCAGAATTAATTCTGAGACCTGCGGGTTTCCTCACGATGTTTTCCTTCACCGTCGAGCTAGTGATAAATATGTACGTAAGTTTTTGAAAAACTCATTGGTACATGCCAGGATTTGAACCCTAGCCTCACTGATTTTCAGCCGGCTCTTTAACCGTCCGGGCTATCACTGCTCTTATATTATTATAATAATATTATTATTTTGTTAGGTTATGGTAAAAAATTTTTTTCTTGAAATACATTTCTTTCCATTTAAGGAAGTAAGCATTTTTCTAAAAGTCAATGATCTACAGTTTGTACTTTTTCTATGAGTCTATTCAAATTCAAATTCAAATAATTTATTTCAGATTATAAATATGGAATATGGATATTTTTTCGGATCTCATTCTTAAGGTTACCTATTTTTAATATATTTTGCTAGCTCTTTAAAAACTGTTGCGCTGATATTATTATTATTCAGTGAGTCACTGAAACAAGTGGTGACTAACAAGTTTCATATTGTATAGCTATCAAAAAGAGCGCGCTGCGTAGAGTTCAGTGTGAACCACATCTTTGGTAAGATAATCCTATTTTATGGTAAAAAATACGTCATATTATTATGTTGTTAGATTAAATAAAATAAAAATAAAAAATCTCATTTTGGACCTGCGGGTTTCCTCACGATGTTTTCCTTCACCGTCGAGCTACTGATAAATACGTACGTAAGTTTTGAAAAACTCATTGGTACATGCCAGGATTCGAACCCGAGCTTCACTGATTTTCATCATGTGAAGCAGGCTCTTTAACCGTAAGGCTATCACTGCTCTTTTTGCTGTTTTTAGGTTATGGTAAAAAAATCATGATTTACCTTACTACTTTATTTTTTTAAATTTCAGTATGTAAGCATTTTTCTAAAAGTCAATGATCTACAGTTAGTACTTTTCCTATGTGTCTATGGAATATGGATATTTTTCGGACCTCATTCCTAAGGTTACCTATTTTTAATATATTTGCTAGCTCTTTAAAAACTGCTGCGCTGATATTATTATTATTCAGTGAGTCACTGAAACAAGTGGTGACTAACAAGTTTCATATTGTATAGCTATCAAAAAGAGCGCGCCGCGTCGTTTTCGGTGTGAACCACATTTTTGGTAAGATAATCTTATTTTATGGTAAAACAAATGCGTCGTATCTTGTTAGCTTATGTTAAAAAAAACATGATATATCTACATTAACTTTTTCAATTTCAGGATGTAAGCATTTTTCTAAAAGTCAATGATCTACAGTTTTTACTTTTTCTATGAGTCTCTATTGGTTCTATGTGGTACGGGATATGGATATTTTTTTAGGACCTCATCACTACGGTTATTTGTAAAAATTTTTTTTTTTTATGTTAAAAAGGGGCAAACGAGCAGACGGGTCACCTGATGGTAAGTGACGTCCGTCGCCCATGGACATCTGCAACTCAAGAGTCACAACTGCGTTGCCGGCCTCTGAGGTGGGAGTAGGGATATGGGGAGGGGGAGGGGGAGGGGTTGGGGCCTCCGGTTACCTAACTCACTCAGCGAAACGCAATGCAAGCGTTGCTTTACGCTGGTTTTCTGTGAGGCCGTGGTATCACTCCGGTCGAGCCGGCCCAAGCGTGCCGAAGCATGACTCTCTCACGTCAAAATTACTTATTTGTTAGCACTTTAAAATCTTTGGCACTGATATTATTAACCCAGTTTTAAGCGTTCGAAGGTATTTTGTAGGCAAGGGGCGTCATAGCTTTTAGTGTAGAGTCACCGCATGGTCTCCTTGTACATTTCCTGGCCGACTGTTAACCCTGCGTCATTGTGGTTCGAAATTGTTACACGGATATGGAGGTGGGTCAATATGACCCGTGTATCTGATGTACGACATTTTCATGTTTTATTGAATATATTCGTAATCTTTGTCTAATGTATATATCGGAGAATCATCAACGCCATCTAGTCTATGAAGCTAGATCTAGTCTTTCTCAGTGTTGCTATATGGTTTACACTTGACAGGATTGATTTGGAAGAAATGGCAACCCAGGGGGTTTTTGGAGGGCTGTCAATCATCTGACAGTCATATATTTACATCCGTCATATATTTACACTCTGATCTTAGGAATAAAAGAAAAAAGATATTAATAATCATAGCACATTTGAACACTCGGGGTTCCTTGAGGAAATTTGTTTGTAATCATGATCACATGCATACCCTTTGGTATCAAGAACTTACTCGAAAATTATAAACCAGAGAGTGTCCTAGGCTTTACAATACGTAACAGAATAAGAGCAATTCCTAAAATTAGTTTGTTCTATGACGTATTTTATTTATAATTGAGGAAAGTTTTGTATTTTTTGATTCTGTATATGTACTTATTTCCAACTTATTAAAATAAAATAATATTTATCCATCTTTGAGAATAAAAATTAATAAATATATACCTACAAAAGTTTGTTCTGTATCGACTACTTAATTAATTTCAGCTAATTTTAATATGTGTTAATTTGTTCCGAAAAAAAGAATTAGCATAACTGAAGTTAGGGCTACCTATGGAAACTGTTATCGCTCTTTATTTAAGAAATTTGGTTAGACAAAACTAAAGTACGAATGCATCACAATTTTTTTATATTAGTATACTAATTGGGGTGTGTGAGGAATTGCGCTTATTCTGTGACGCGTTGTTTATAGGGTGTTTTGAATTAAAAAAAAATATAGCAATGATAGCCCAGTGGCTAAAGACCCCGCTTATCATTCGTGAGGCTCGGGTTCCAATCCTGGCATGTACAGTCAAGTTTTAGTAAGGATCCCTATTTCTTTTTCATCATAGATATAACCTATGTTAGTCAGGGATAATGTAGCATTCTAATGGTGAAAGAATTTTTGAAATCGGTCCTGAAGTTTTTGAGTTTATTCGTTATTAACATAAAAAAATACAAATCTTTTCTCATTATAATATTAGGGTACAGTCAACAAAGTTGTTAGTATTACATGGCCAAAAATTTAGATTCACTTTTCTTTTAAAGCCTTAAATGTATTTATAGTATTTTTTTGGTAAATTATAGGGATCAAAGATACCTTTCGAAATAAACATTAATCAATAAGATTTATTTATGACTTTCCCAGAAAAATGAATTCTTAGTTACTGGCCATGTACCTAACCCTAACAACTTTGTTGACTGTACATAGTGTAGATCGATAGATAGTGTAGATTATCCTTGTTGATATATTTTCGAAACAAAAAGAAATAACAAATTCCGCGGACGACGTCGCGGGCATCAGCTAGTGTATTGATATAGATAACAATAAACCAGCGTAAAGCAATGCTTGAATTGCATTTCGCTGAGTGAGTGAGGTAACCGGAGGCCCCAACCTACAAGTGCAAAATGTGCACTTCGCAAAATGATCATTTCGCAAAATGTGCACTTTTCTAGGGTATGAGCCAATGGTTAGTCTCAATGTGAAAACGATATGATTTGTATTTTGTAGTTTAAAGTATCTATATACAAGCAATATATTATATAGACATATTATGTATTTGACGGTGAAAACTTGGTCTTGATAGACATATTATGTATTTGACGATGAAAACTTGGTCTTGACTTAATATTTTTTTAATAAATGATTACTTGTAAAAGTGTTTATTTAATTTCAAATACAAATCATATCGTTTTCATTTTGTTACTAACCTTTGGTTCATACCCTAGAAAAGTGAGCATTTTGCGAAGTGCACATTTTGCGAAATGATCATTTTGCGAAGTGCACATTTTGCACTTGTAGGTTGGGGCCTCCGGTTACCTCACTCACTCAGCGAAATGCAATTCAAGCATTGCTTTACGCTGGTTTATTGTTATCTATATCAATACACTAGCTGATGCCCGCGACGTCGTCCGCGGAATTTGTTATTTCTTTTTGTTTCGAAAATATATCAACAAGGATAATCTACACTATCTATCGATCTACACTATGTACAGTCAACAAAGTTGTTAGGGTTAGGTACATGGCCAGTAACTAAGAATTCATTTTTCTGGGAAAGTCATAAATAAATCTTATTGATTAATGTTTATTTCGAAAGGTATCTTTGATCCCTATAATTTACCAAAAAAATACTATAAATACATTTAAGGCTTTAAAAGAAAAGTGAATCTAAATTTTTGGCCATGTAATACTAACAACTTTGTTGACTGTACCCTAATATTATAATGAGAAAAGATTTGTATTTTTTTATGTTAATAACGAATAAACTCAAAAACTTCAGGACCGATTTCAAAAATTCTTTCACCATTAGAATGCTACATTATCCCTGACTAACATAGGTTATATCTATGATGAAAAAGAAATAGGGATCCTTACTAAAACTTGACTGTACATGCCAGGATTGGAACCCGAGCCTCACGAATGATAAGCGGGGTCTTTAGCCACTGGGCTATCATTGCTATATTTTTTTTTAATTAAAAACACCCTATAAACAACGCGTCACAGAATAAGCGCAATTCCTCACACACCCCAATTAGTATACTAATATAAAAAAATTGTGATGCATTCGTACTTTAGTTTTGTCTAACCAAATTTCTTAAATAAAGAGCGATAACAGTTTCCATAGGTAGCCCTAACTTCAGTTATGCTAATTCTTTTTTTCGGAACAAATTAACACATATTAAAATTAGCTGAAATTAATTAAGTAGTCGATACAGAACAAACTTTTGTAGGTATATATTTATTAATTTTTATTCTCAAAGATGGATAAATATTATTTTATTTTAATAAGTTGGAAATAAGTACATATACAGAATCAAAAAATACAAAACTTTCCTCAATTATAAATAAAATACGTCATAGAACAAACTAATTTTAGGAATTGCTCTTATTCTGTTACGTATTGTAAAGCCTAGGACACTCTCTGGTTTATAATTTTCGAGTAAGTTCTTGATACCAAAGGGTATGCATGTGATCATGATTACAAACAAATTTCCTCAAGGAACCCCGAGTGTTCAAATGTGCTATGATTATTAATATCTTTTTTCTTTTATTCCTAAGATCAGAGTGTAAATATATGACGGATGTAAATATATGACTGTCAGATGATTGACAGCCCTCCAAAAACCCCCTGGGTTGCCATTTCTTCCAAATCAATCCTGTCAAGTGTAAACCATATAGCAACACTGAGAAAGACTAGATCTAGCTTCATAGACTAGATGGCTTGACGGTGAAAACTTGGTCTTGATAGACATATTATGTATTTGACGATGAAAACTTGGTCTTGACTTAATATTTTTTTAATAAATGATTACTTGTAAAAGTGTTTATTTAATTTCAAATACAAATCATATCGTTTTCATTTTGTTACTAACCTTTGGTTCATACCCTAGAAAAGTGAGCATTTTGCGAAGTGCACATTTTGCGAAATGATCATTTTGCGAAGTGCACATTATGAGAAGTGCCTCTTGTAAGAAGTGCACTAACTGCGAAATGCACCTTTTTTGTCGAGTGCTCATTTTGCGAAGTGCACATTCTGCGTCAGACCCCAACAAGATACCTAAAGCTATTGTAGATTTGTCAGAGAAAATGTTCAAAACTCACATAAAAATGGTTATGTAAAGTGGGATATTATAAGTTACATGAATATTTGAATGACAATGATGGGTTTGTAACTCCTCAACCCTAATATCATATATAGAATACTAAAAGAACATAAAACAGCTTGGTGGGGCTGTAAACATGTAAACACATTTCTCTATACGAAGGAACCGTAATTCCAACGTATTAAAATTCATACGCTGCAACACAAGCTAACCATCATATAATGCTAAGCTAGTATTGCACAGCTCAAAGCAAGAATCTCATTCACAATATATCGTTTCAATATTTTGTTAACATGTTCTCTCGCACGGAATTAGAGAAAATCCACTTTTATGTCAAATCGCTGCTAATCTTATAGCAAGCAAGTATTGATATTACACGTAAAGACGAATACGAATACAATCGCCAAACGTCCTACGCATAATTTTAAACGACCTCAAAATTTAGCTTTCATGATGATCTCCAAAGTTTTAACTCAGGAGGCATCGCTAAATAGGTCGACACCGTCACAAATAACTTCTGCAATTTTGGCCATGTAATTTATTTATATGATCGTCTAGTAGTGTAGGACACTACTTTGTGAATAGTAATCCAGATCCTTTTTGAGGATCATGATTTACCGTTTGCCATCAAAAGAAATCTTAACTTGATTCAACTATACCGTTACTTTTCTATCGCATATTTATAAAATTGTCTTTCGCTCGCTTTTAATCTTTAATAGCGCTGCCCACTTCAGCGCCATTCATGCCTAAGGCAATATTTCATGAAGGACACTTCATATTCCCCACCCCTGTTATCTCTTATCTGATGACAGACTCGAGATAAAATCGTCTTCCCCACATTCTCACTTCCTTTCAAGAAAAGAAATAAAAATGTGTTTGGTGGGAAGAGTAAGGAGCTCCACCTCGCCCCTTACGGTGATCGCCAACCCGCAACATTCCACAGCTGCGATTGCGACCCCCCCGAACGTCCCGGTTTTGCCGGACATCCGGTCTTTTATCCCGCCTAAGCAGGATCGTTGCGGCCGAAGCCGATTGTTGCGGCCGGAGCCGATTGTTGCAGCCGAAGCTGATTGATGCGGCCGAAGCCGATTGTTGCGGCCGAAGCCGAGGTTTGCCCCGAAGGGACCGTTGCGACCTAAGTCGATTGATGCGACCGAAGCCGAGTTTTGCCCCGAAGGGACCGTTGCGACCGAAGTCGTTTGTGATGCCGAGTTTTGCCCCGAAGGCGAGTTACTGCAGTCATTAAGACCTCAGGATCATTTGCAGCAAGCCCCGAAAGGCATTCTCGAACATATTGATAATAAAAGTTACGCTCGAAGGCGCTTTTTGGTGAGATAGTCTTTAAGACCTCAGGATCATTTATAGTAAGCCCCGAAAGGCAATAAGTCCCGTAGGACAACTCGTTCATAGGTCTTAATGCTCGTCGTGACCCGACCTCGGTCCCTACGAGCCATCGATTCTCGTTCAGCCATCAGAAGCGCTGTCACACCCTGAATGAGCTTATAATGGTAAAACCATTAATTTATATTGATACGCGTCGCGCGCGCACTCATATGATAGTATGAAGTAACCAATGGACATTCTGCAAATACATGGTTATCTACCATAGGATATATGAGGCATTCCTCATTTTCTCGTTCATTCGTGGTATCACTTTTATTGTAATATCAAGCTCAACAGAAGCATGACAGACATCCCCGTCAAGCCAATCAAGATTCTAGACCCCTTTACCATGCCAATACGAATACCGACATGACTCCAGTTCCAGACTCCGAAGAGCCCTACTCCCGAAGATTTGGTCGAGTGTTCGCGTACTAGACCAACAACACTCCTCGAAGATAACTTGTGTTAATGCCCAATTCGCACCGCACAGGTCCACGACCAAGCTAGATGTTGCTTTTCACATTTCAATGAGAGACGTTATCAACCTCCATCAATTAAGTGTTAGTCGACACCATCGTCTCCGTTACTTAGCACCAAAAAGCTCAGAAGTAGTCCCAGGGTGTTTACTATGAACCACAAGACAGCGCTAAGAGGTGCGTCGTCAGTCATTCTGCTACTACCTCCAATGTGTAATATTTAAAAGCGATCGTTACATCAGACGAAGCTTATGGAACATGTCCAAAAACTAAGTCCATATAAGATCACCGTGCCGTACCGTTGGGCAGTGCTGAGGCCCGGACTTTTTACCTTTTCGCACTATACCGCCAAACAGTGTTGAACAAGACAATTGTGAGTCGAGGCGTAAGCCCCAACATCACAAGCAAGTCATAATGCAAGTTAAAGAACGGAGGTGTCGCCACCGCCAAGCTAGCATTGGTATGTGCCGACATAAACACCGACCGCGGTGCGGTGAAACGTCCTGACACAACCGCTGCACCACTCGGACAGTACCACACCCCGTCAATAACTCAAACACTACAACCCCTGCCTCGTCCCGACATTTGCGTTCGAGCGGACGGCGTTAGCCGCCCTAAGATGGGAGGGAAACCCAGGTGTAACATAGGCCCAACTCTCTTATTTATAGGCTCGTTTAGAATATTGCATAAAACTACCATATTCCATTAATCAGACAGGGAACCCATACCTGCCTTGTCCTCATAACTTCTGTTATTAACGAACCTTCAAGCTAATAACGCCATATGAGAGTTTTATATTTTTATTTTATTTATTTATTTATATGTCATATTGCTCAACAGGATCGACCCATGTATCATACATCCTAGGTCCAACCTTTGGTTGAGGTGGCAGCCTCGCCCCGCGACCGCGCACCCTCCCTCACCATATATGCCAGAACCCCCTCTTCGTGTCCCGCCCGGAAAAACCCGACCATCTCCGATTTGGATGAAACCTTTTGTATATCGTAGGGTCCGTGAATAGCATTACAATGATATACTTTTTATCTCTCTAGCTCCAATAGTTCCGGAGTTATAACCGAAAAATGGTTTATCTTAATACAAGAACTATTCCCCTATATTTTCCATACTAAACAAGTCTGTTTTTCCTGAACCCTACTGAAACCAATTTCTAACTACTTTTATGAAACTTTTATGCTATTTTAACATCTCTTCGATCATACCAAGTCCTATTTTACTGAATTTTCATAATTTTTCGTATTTTCCTAAGTTTTAATATTTTTTTATTTCTGACTATATTTACATGTGTTTACATGTTTACAGCCCCACCAAGCTGTTTTATGTTCTTTTAGTATTCTATATATGATATTAGGGTTGAGGAGTTACAACCAGCCCCCAAAATTCTCTGTAATTCATGAAAGAGAATTTTTCAGAGCTTAAATAATAGGCGTTTACTTAATAACATCTGTTTATTTATTTATTAAAAAAAAAAAAAGAACGGCCACCAACCTCCCCTATTACCACATCTATCCAATGATGATCCCTCCCCATTTATCTCCATTTGAATGTGGTTAAACGTTATGATCTTCCCAAAGGTATTCACCATGTAATTAAATGAAATGATTTTCTCAAAGGTATGCAGTTTGAAATATTATTTTGAATAATATGCTGTGATCTTTCCAAAGTCTTGTTGCTGAAATTGGAACAGGGAGCCATCCCAGATTGATGTGCTAATGCCATTCCCCGAACCACGCAACATTTTTTTTTTTTTTTCTTTATTGATTATTTCCAAATTCTTACAATTTTGTGAATACAAATTAGATTTTCCTAAATATCTTAATATCTATAAAATGAACTAGCCAATTCTACAATCATTTATTTACATTCATTATCATTATACATCAGTCTCATCTTTAACACAAATTATAGCTCTTACATTTTAATAAAATACTTTCAAGTCATAACTTAGAACTCTACATTTTCAAGAAAAAAAAAAAACTTATAGGTTTACATTTCATTATTTACATCTTGCTCATAACTTTTATTTATAATACTTTGACAAATGAATAGTATTAAATTTGCCTCTTACTTCCCCAGTCTCTGGGTGCACTAAAATATACACATTTTCAAATGGTATTGAAGCAATTTTATAGGGACCTTCGTACAATAAATCAAATTTACTTATTTGTTTATTTTCTGCGCTTGATTGCGTCACTCTCTTAATTTTCACGAGGTCCCCAACATGAAATTTAACCAACTTATGACTGGAATTAAATTTGGTTTGTCTATATTCGCTTTGTAGTTTTAATGATACTCTAACATTTTTCCTTACTTCCTGTAAATTTAGTCTATCCTTGGGCAATTTTAAACATCTATCAAACGTCATTCTATTGCTCTCACCATACAATACCTCACAGGGTGTATATCCAATACTATCATGTACTGTATTGTTATACAGTTTTTCTATTTCAGGCAACCGCGTTGCCCAACTCTTATGATTATCATGGCAAAATGTTCTAAACATTCTGCCCAGCTCTTTATTTACTCTTTCGGTACTATTAGGCCTGGGATTTCTTACAGTCGTGTAAATAGTTTTTATGCCAATATCATTCAAGCTCTTTCGCCATAAATTACTGATAAATTGACGCCCGTTATCAGTCATGATGGCTTTTGGTTTTATTATTTTAATAAAATGTTTGATCTTAGTGACAACTGATCTTGCAGTTGCACTTTTCATTGGATATAATTTTACAAATTTACTAAAAGAATCTTGCACTACTAGTATGTATTGATAACCAAACTTTCCACTTGGCAATGGCCCATAGATGTCGGCCATTACTAGGTCTCCAATATTTTGTGTTACAATTGATTGACAAGGCCCAAAATATTTAAAATTATTACACTTCGATAATTGACATATGTGACATTTATTTACAATATTTTTGTCATCCTTTGTTAAGTTAGGCCAATAAAATCTGTCCCTAACATATTTAATAATTTTATATGCACCTTGATGACCCATCTCCTCGTGGACCTGTTTTGTTACACTCTCTACTAAAGCAGCAGGCAGGAACAGAACTTCTCTCCCTCCAACCCCCATGTGTAATTTATCATCTTTAATGAAACAATGTGGAACCAGCCTGTTTGTTCCCTCTGTCCTTTTGTCTTTCAAGTTTTGAATAATTTCGGAAGCCACAAGATCTACATCCTGCAGCTCCCTTATATTTCTTAATTGTTTATTTAAATCTTTATTTGGTGAACTTTCCATGTAAGCTATTTCTGGACAGATCGTCTTTTCCTCTTGTATGATTTCATTACTTGGAGGGTAGCGAGATAAAATATCTGCTCCAATATTCAACTTCCCTGCCACATGTTCGAAAGTGTAATTAAACTGTTCGATAAAGATTATCCAACGCGTCACTCTACTGTTATACAGTTTCATATTGTTTACGAACAACAAGGCCTTGTGATCAGTCCTTATAATTACTTTTGCACCACGTAAATAAGTTTCAAACTTTTTAAAAGTGCTGATCACTGCGTAAAACTCCTGTTCTGTGGTCGTCCAATTTAATTCGGCGCCTTTTAAAGCTCTACTATGAAAACCGAGGATTCTCATATTGTCATCATCGTCGTATTGATATAACACACCGGCTAGACCGATGCCTGAACTGTCAGTTTGCACATAAAACGGTTTTGTAAAATCTGGATGATGCAACATTATTGTGTTAATAAAACGACTCTTTAAGGCTTCAAAGGCCTTTTGTTCTGTATCGCCCCATGCCCATTTCTTTCCTTTTTTTAATAATTCACACAAGGGCATTATGCTTCTATTATAATCAGGAATAAATCGACGGTAAAAATTACAGAGCCCTAAAAAAGCTCTGATATGTTTGACTTTCTTGGGAACAGGAAATTCCCTGATTGCTTTAACCTTTTCAGGATCTGTTCTTATACCATCTGTCGATATAATAAATCCCAACATTTTTACTTCTTTGCAAATAAATTCACACTTTTGTAAGTTACATGTCAAGCCTGCTTGATGCAATCTCTGCAGGACTCTATCAATGTGCTCTAAATGCAAATCCAACGAGCCACAAGTAATGATCGCCAGGTCATCAAGATAATTTACACAGAATTCTCTTACATCAGGCCCCAAGATGATGTCCATCGCTCGGCTGAAGCTGCCCACAGAAGTCTTAAGCCCTTGCGGTAAAACATTATAAACATAGGATTTACCTTCGAAGGTAAACCCCGTGTACTTCTTACTTTCCTCACTAATGGGTATTTGAAAATAAGCGTTATTTAGATCGATCGTTGTTATATATTTCGCTCCGTGAAATGAATTTAAAACGTCGATCTGCATAGGAGGCTTCTCTGTCTCCGCCACCATGTGTTTATTTATTCCTCTGGCGTCCAGTAGTACTCGTATGTCGACGCCATCTTTCTTTAAAGTGAAAGTTAAAGGGCTTGAATATGGTGTGGCAGCCCTCGTTATAATACCCATTTCCTCTAATTCATTTAATTTTGCAGACATTTTTGCTTTATAAGCGTATGGAATTGGATAACTTTTGATCACTATTGGTTTATTGTGTTCCATTATAATTTTATGTTCATAACAATTTGCACGACCTAATTTGGTCGTGAACAATGAGTCATATTTCTTTAAAATATTTATCAACTTCTCTTTACTTGCGTGGTCATCCTTGCAGCCGAACTTCACGTCATCTTCGAGCCTTTGGTCAGTATTTACACGTAATTCACAATCGACTCTATTTACACTCATTAAATCATTAAAATTTTCAAATAAAATAAAAAAAACGCTTTCCACCGTTCACTATGCAAACACCGTTTCTCTTATCAAATAGAAATTCAATCTTATATTTTGTCATAAAATCAAACCCCAAAATCATAGACCCTGTAAGACCGGGAACGATTAAAAAAGGTATTTCCAAGATTAACCCTTTAGTAAGCTCAACAGGCAATATAACTTGTCTATTTATCTTCGAGGAGCGTTGTCCCACAGCCCCCCGTATTTGGAACCCTTTGACTGGTATAATTGGCAACTTAGGGTTTCTCTTATTTATTAAACATTTCTTATTTCATTAAACATTTCTTCTGAAATGCAAGTAATATCTGAACCCGTGTCTAACAGAGTCAAGATTTTAAGGCCTTCACATTTGACTAATATATCGGGTCGCATCCCACCAATCAATTCTTTCGTCCTTTCATCTTCTTCAAATACTGTATTTAAATGTTTACTCTGTATCAATTTTTCAGCCGAAAGCAAATTAAAACGGTCTCGAATGAGACCTGATATACCCTCTATAATATTTATATAACCAAAACCAGTTCGCCCCACCTGGCCTTTCGCCTCGATTGGTTTTATTATACCTTGACTATGTTTGCCCAATGGCTGGCCGGGTTGCCACCCTTGCCTTATCATAATCTTATAATCGATCGAATTGACTTGTGGGGTTGTGCCCCGTTTCCTAGCTGAGCGCTGTGGGGCAGAGCTGCACCCAGCCTCTACTAGTTTTTTGGAGGTTCTTCAATGGCCTTCACAGCTTCCAACGATGCAGTAACCGGAACAGTGGGCGCCTTCACTGCACCAGTCCCGCCTCGCATGAAACCTGTGTTGTCTTCTCTTGGCCTCTTCCAATCTTTGTACTTGATGGAAGCCTTATGCGCTCCTTGAGGAACGAGACATGAGCTACTCTTATGGTGTGGTCCCTTGTCATCTGTCTTATAAAATTCACAAAGAAAAGTCTTGCTCAATTTCAAAATAAAATTAAAAGTGGGGACCACTTTTAATTTTATTTTATCTATAATTATCTATATTTATCTATAATCACATAGTCCTCCTCTATTGGGTTTATATACAATAATCACTATTCCTATTCTTCCTTATTATTTATTCAATCAGACACCTGTAACAAAGAAATTTTTCATTAATTTCATTTTTATTGGTAACCATTTCTTATGGAGGACCTAAAGCTAGGTGTCTGAAGCATGATCTCTCATTCCATTTTCACGGACAGCAAATTGTAGGCATGAAGCCTACTTTAGGCAAGCCACAACCAAGCACCAGGTCAGAATATAAATCGTTGATCCATATCCTGGCCTTCACGGAACCAAATTGTAACTAAACCTAAGACCTTACTTATAATATGGATACATTTCTCTATACGAAGGAACCGTAATTCCAACGTATTAAAATTCATACGTTGCAATACTAGCTTAGCATTATATGATGTTTAGCTTGTGTTGCAACGTATGAATTTTAATACGTTGGAATTACGGTTCCTTCGTATAGAGAAATGTATCCATATTATAAGTAAGGTCTTAGGTTTAGTTACAGGTTTAAAGATGATTGATTCTCATTAAAAACCTAATGTCACTCACATGAGAAGAGGAATTTTGTTACATGATTTTTTGTCGTTCATTTGTTACAAATTTTTACATCAGTAGATACATTATAAAACACACTGATTCCGAGTTCACGATTCCAAAATATATTCTGCTAATTTGGATTTGAACACGTGAAATGAAGTATTTTTTTTATTTTTGAAGGTACATATTATAAATTGTCGCTTCGTCGTTGGTCAAAATTCGTTTGCCATAATTTGTTCTGATTGTTGGTAGTACGAGGTAGTTAGCGCCTCTTGTGGAGCGTTTGGTAAAATGTTTTTTTTTTGCTAAAAGAGATTGATGTGTGAATGTTTTCATTACCTATTTTTTTTTAAAAGTATACATTATTGATACCAGTATAGCTGTGAAATGATCATCAAATTTGTTTTTGTGTATACTTTAGTAGTTGGTGTAAGTCAAAATGCTCTTTCACTATGAAAGAGCATTTTGACTAATTTGTTTTGAGTTCTTTGTAACTCGAATATTTTCTATCAGGTATAGTTAGTTAGACTTAACAAGTAAGTTGTAGATACTTATACCTACTTTCCGGGGAACTACGACACGTAACGAACCCATTAACGAATATAGTTTGTTTTTAACATAAGCAACGTGCATAATAGTTAATCGCAATCCTGAGTATTTTTCAGTGAGCATCTCTTGGATGGGGATTCTGTTGATAGTTAGGGTTTTAAATTTTAGTATAATTTTATTTTTTGACTATAGGTAATATTATATAGGAAGTCTTTGAGATATATATTGTTAAGAGATTAGATTGTAGCCAGTTAAATACAACATTTAAATCACTTTGAGCTGATTCCGTGACATCATGAATAGACGAACCAAAGTAAAATGAACACGTGTCGTCTGCATATAAGGTTATTTGTCCCTGAAGACCCAAGCCCACGATGTTATTCACGTACATTAGAAATACTACCTAAATGGCCCAGGATCGCCTCTTGGGGGACGCCAAATGATATAGGGAGCGGTTTACTTTGATTGTCATTAATTTTAACAATTTGCTGTCTGTCCTTTAGGTACGATTCGAACATTGTTAGAGCAGTGCCAGTGACTCCCAACATCTCAAGTTTTTTTAAGAGGAGCTTGTAACTTTCTGTGTGGAAGGTTTTTTTTAAGTCGATAAAAACTCCTAAAACTATTTTTTATCAATGTTTTGAGATTGATTGTAGCAGCTAGCTAGGGTATTACTTTTTGGCCTAAAATCAAATTGCCGGTCTGTTAAGAAGTTTAGGATTCTAGTAATTTATATAGTATCTTTTCTATAATTTTAGACAATTAGGAAGTTCAGAAATGGGCCTATAGTTTCCCGGGTCTGTTTTGGTACCTGATTTGTGTATAGGGATAACTTTTGCGAGTTTTAGTGAATCTGGGAAGTAACTTACGGAAAGAAGTTTGTTTATGCATTTAGTGAGTTCAGGAACTATTAAGGTTTTGACGAATTTGAGAGCTTTATTGCTGATTCCATCTATAGTAAGCATTAGGTCCGCTGGACCAACTGCGATATTTTAGGTTTGGAGACTATCAAGTTTCAGTACCTTTTAAGTACTATTTGGTACCTCCATTAAAAAAAATTGTACCTCAAAGAACTGTGAAAAAACAAGAAAAGAAAGTGGTCAGCCATTCTGACGTCAGGTCGGCTGGACCACATTTACACATAGTTAGAGACAATATAACTTAATTGTTTCTTTGCTAATATTTAGTACCTTTTTAAAAACTTCACCTTTTTTGTAAAATTTATTGCGTCCCAGAAAAAAGTTACGGATGAATGAAATTTTGCTCTAGGTACACTAGCAGCGCGCCGTCTCACCCGCGTAGTTCCTGTTCCCGAGAGAATACGGGCATATAATAAAAACTATGCTACTCAGGGATAATGCGGAATTCTAATGGTGAAAGAATTTTTGAAATCGGTGGTCTGTAGGTGTATTATATGTCGTAGGCAACTGCTACGAAGGCATTTCTGGAAATTCCTAAGGATCCACTTTATAAAGTGGGTCCGCGAGGGCAGCGCCGCATGGGCGAAAGATACTAAATCGACATCTGTTTATCGTAAGAAAGAAAATGTCGGATGTTGACTTGCGACCTTTCACCTCTGGGATGTAGGTATGTATCTAACGTGTCAACCACTACGAAGGGATTTTTGGAAATTCCCACAGGAACGGGAATACAATACGCAACGCTGCTGGGCACCCGATTGTCTATCTAAACTTCTAGTTTAATATTATAAAGAGGAAAGATTTGTATTTTCGTATGTTTTTAACGAATTAACTCAAAAACTACTTTAAAAACCGATTTCAAAAATTCTTTCACCATTAGAATGCCGCATTATCCCTGAGTAGCATACTTTTTATTGTATCCCCGTATTCCCTCGGGAACGGAAACTACGCGGGTGAGACGGCGCGCTGCTTGTACCTAGAGCAAAATTTCATTCATCCGTAACTTTTTCTGGGACGCCCTAAAATCTAACAAAAAAGATTTGTGAAGGTACTAAATAGGTACTAAATATTAGCAAAAAACCAATTAAGTTATATTGTCTCTAACTATGTGAACTAAATGTGGTCCAGCCAACCTGACGTCAGAATGGCTGACCACTTTCTTTTCTTGTTGTTTCACAGTTAGTTGAGGTACAAATTTTTTTAATGGAGGTACCAAATAGTACTAAAAAGGTACTGAAACTTGATTCAAACATAAAATATCGCACTTGGTCCAGCGGACCTGATGCTTACCCATCTATAAGCCTATTATTGAGTCACTATTTAACTCCGGTACTATTGACATATCTCTAAGAAGTATGTTAAAAATTAAATGTTTTTTCTAGATACATTTTCTTTTAATTTCAGGAAGTAAGCATTTGTTCTAACAGTTAATGATCTACCATTTATAATTTTTTGATAAGTACATACATAAGTGATAAATGATAATATATAATGATAATATATTGATAAGTGATAAATGATAATAATACATTTTCTCTTAATTTCAGCACGTAAGCATTTATTCTAAGAGTTCATGTTCTACCATTTATACTTTTTTGATATGTAATAATAATATCAAATGTTTGGACACAATTTACACATGGTTATTAATTTGTTTAATGTACTTTGTACTTGAGAATTTACATTTATTTACAAAAAAATATACATTCATTTACAATAATTACAGATGAAAATTATACGGTTATTCAGTGTAAAACTAGGCAGATCCTGTACTAAGGGTACTAAACTGATTAACATATTAGAATATTATGGATATTTTTTTCGGACCTAATTAGTAATTACTAAGGTTTACAGCTTCTTAAAGTAAGTGTAGTGATGTCGAAGTTCACACCTAAGTACTCCTTAAGGGTGCTAATAAGTTTGTCTGCTTATGACTCTATCGCATTCATAGTGGATAAAGTTAAGGCTGTAGGATTACACACGACGCCGAAATAAATGAATTCATAAAATCCTGTAAGTTACCTCAGGATTACCCTTCACCGTCGAGTCAGTAATAAATAAAAAACTCAAGCAAAAGGATTGAGGGGGTAGGCAGAGGTATTCCATTTCTAGAAATACCCACAATAAATCAGTTATAAATATGTGGGCACGTACTCGTAACTTACTGAAGAAGTATACTCACGAGCAAAAATAACGGGTACACTTCCTATGGAAATTCAGTACAAAGTGTACCCGTTATTTTTGATCGTGAGTGTAGTTGGTACACACCCTCACCAGGATTCAAACTCGAGACTATAGTTAGAGAAAACTGTTGATATATTTTTTTTTTTTGCATTGATGAGTCAATTATAATAGTTACTGTTGTCTGCGAACTTAATCTCTATATTGAGGAAATATTTACGTGTGGTTAACAACACACTTCAAAGAGTCATTTGTTTTTGAAGGCTACGTTTAGGTGTGATCAAGCCTTGACTGTCATGGATGTGACTAAAAAACGAGTAGTTATGTTGATTTATTTATTAAAATGTACATCGTCATCAACCCGTAACAGCCCACTGCTGAGCTAAGGGTCTTTCCTCACAAATGAGGAAGTATGGGCTATATTAGGGAGATTATATTATATTGCGGGAGATTAGAAGCGTAAGAAAGCCAGCCCACCGCGGATGGGGAGATAGTGGCCACATAACAGTCAGAATTTTTCAAGGCACCCAAGGGTATCTGACATGGCTTAACGACTTCCATTGTGCGTAAACACAACGAAAACCGGGACCAACAGGTATCGTGGAGCTGTCGTACTTGACGGAAGCTAGAGATGCATGGCTGGGAGCATGTCCGGGTGTCAGTCTGCCGTCCAGTCCGCTTTGTCAGAAGCACTGGGACGGGCCGCTCTGCGAGTTGGTGCTTAAGAATCTAACGGATTCATGTACCAGCACCTCGGAGCGTGCCCGTCTCCTCGCAGTGTCTCAAAAAGAATCGGGACATTGCCTGCGGGCTTTGCCTTCTGCTACCGTTGGCACTTTATTGGATAGACAGACACTTTCCTTCGCTGTCTGTCTTCGATTGGGCGTCAGGGCGAACCATCCTCATAGATGCCAGTGTGGGAAGCCTGTCGATCGACTCGGACACCACGGCCTCTCTTCTACGTAGCACCAGCCGCCTGTCGCGCCATGCATGGCTCAACGACATCATCCACAGGGCTCTCGCCACTGCCGGTATCCCGGCTATTCTTGAGCCTAACGGCATCACAAGGATGGGTGGCGGGAGGCCTGATGGTACGACTGTCGGGCCATGGAAACATGTCAGGTCGCTGGTGTGGGATACCACATATGCCGACACATTGGCCCCATCCCACAACGATGCCACCTTGTGGGCGCTGGCGCGGCGGCTGCGGCCGCAGAGCGCCTGAATGAATGCCGACCTCAATGAGGGCTACATATTTGTGCCGTTTGAGGTGGAGACCATGGGACCGTGGAGGCCGGGGGCGCGGCAGCTCCTCAAAGAGCTGTCAGTGCGTTTGGTCGAGGCTTCAGGTGACCAGATGGCTGGCAGCTATCTCTGTCAAAGGATCAGCCTAGCTATCCAGAGAGGGAATGCAGCCAGTCTTCTGGGCACTGTCCCACATGGTTCCTCTTTAGGGTCACAGCACACGTATCAACTCGGAAAGGGATCGGCACCGTATCGCCTTTCGCCTCGCCGTCAACCAGGCGTCAACCTAACGTATGCATGTAACCAAAGCGTAGCAGCGGCTCCTGTACGTCAACACGGCTACGGCTAGGCGTCACCGCGCTTACGCCTCGCCGACCGCTGGCTGACCGGGTTGGCACCAAATCAGTTTGAATCCAAACGTTGAGGGGCAAGGGTGGACGAAGAGCCGTGAGCTCGCGTACGGAGAGACGTAAGCGGGGGGACAGCGAGCCGTAAGCGCGGGAACTGCAAGTTGACCACTCACCGCAACGCGGTTCGGAGCCTGTTCCGAGGCGAGGCGATTACGTTACGTTTCCAATTAGTGTGCGTTGCAGTAGGGAGTTTCACACAAACAATACTGAACGGCTCGAGGCGATACGGTGACGATCCCTTTCCGAGTTGATAAGTGTGCTGTGACCTTTAGAGGCCATTTTTTATCTGTAATTATTGTAAATGAATGTATATTTTCTTTGTAAATATTCCTTCCTTCCGTTTTAAAAAATATTTTTTACTCTTATTTTTTATTAGCTATCAATTGTGTGGCTTACTTGCTTGATACACGTCCATTCGGTCGTGTCTTCTGCAACTCCGTAATAATATATTATTTAGTATTTTTAAATAACAGCAATAAAATGGTAAAACTGTGTCAAATCTGAGTCATCGCACTACTTACGAATCGGTGTCGACTACAGGTGCGTGTAATACAATTTGTGTAACAGGTATGCAATAATTCGCTCCTACCTTTTACGCAAAAATGGATAGTCCATTTAACAGCAGGAGTACAAAGACTTCTCGAAGCCCGGAAATAGAAATGAGGAATGGGTCCCCATTCCAACCTCACCCGAAGCAACTCACACAAGTAGTTGCGACGCCTGATATACAAAACTGGCTCTCAAAGATTGAACATTGTCTCAACGAAATCTGCACTATCTCAGCTGAGGGAAAACTTAAGTCTGAGCAAAAACTGAAAATCAGCAGCATTAGCAGGAACGTCATGGAAGGTGTTTCACAGATGGCAGTCCAGTATCAGTCAATAAAACAGAAATATATGTATATCAGCCAATATTACCATTAAGCACTTGCGTGAACAATCGGATCTTTCGAACCAACTATAGGACTTAAAGGCCTCAGCGCAAACAATTCCCAAGGAACCTGCCCCAAACCTATCCTTCGCAGCCATGGTAAGGAAAGGAAATAACTCCATAGTCCGCCCGCTTAGCACTAGTAGTATAGCCGTTTATCCCAAGGATCCTGAACAATCTAGCGACGACACTAAAACCTTAGTCCAAAATATCATGAAGATACATGTCTGTAGTGTTAGAAAGATTAAAAATGGAGGTGTGATTATTAGCACTGAAAGGAAAGAAGACCTCGAAAAGTTAAAACACTCAGGGCAAATTTCAATATCGGGACTAGTTTTAGAAGAAACATCGAAAAGAAGGCCAAGGATCATACTTTATGGTGTACCTAACACTATTCCAGAAAAAGAGGTGTTCCAATGCTTATTTGAACAAAATATTGCTGACAAACTCCCTAGTATTACTTGGGTTCTTTTTAGGTGCAGTTAAATTGAGCCACAAAACAGGCAAAAAGGACACCTCGTACTGCAACTATGTTCTCGAATTAAGGGCTGCCCTCAGGAAAACACTAGTCGAACTTGAACGTGTCTTCATTAACTGGACTTCGTGCTCTGTAAGGGACTTCACACTTGTCACCCGGTGATACAAGTGTCAACAGTATGGACACTCGACCAAATACTGTCGGGACACAGAGTCTACGTGTGGACACTGTGGCTGTGCGGGCCACTTCATCAAGGAATGTAACAAACGCGCGGAACCAGCAAAATGTGCGACCTGCCTACGCTATAAAAAGCCTTCGAACCACAAAACTGGAGACGAACAGTGCCCAGCGAAAAAGAGCGCCGAATCCTGGTATTTAAGTTCCATCGATTATGTGGGCGCCTAGGGCGCCGATCTTACGTATTAACGCAGCACACCACAGGTATGGGTAATGTAACCAATGATTTATGTTTAGACATTGATTCTTCCTGTGAATACGAATCCTTTACGTGTGACCCGGATAAGTGTCTGTCCAGTCAATAAATCAAACCTATCTTTTAAAGTAATTGTACAAAACATTAGAAGTAATTTCATTGTAATTGTAGTAGTTTTTAGCTTTGCTTAGCCAGATTAATATAGAAAGTGACATTATTATACTGACTGAATGCTGGTTATCGAGCTCCCCTCCTATCCCACAACTAGACGGCTATCATTCATATACCTCTAACCAAAGCCATTTATTGCAAAATGATGGTGTAGCGTTTTATATAAAAAATTATCTAACAAATATAATTATAGAGGAACCTGAAATCCTGGATGCAAACTGCTTAATATGCAAGATCGGAAATAACACTGCAATTGTTGACATTTACCGCTCTCCCTCTTACAAAAACATTACCAGTTTTCTTCAGTCTCTTAACGAAATTTTAACAAAACTGTCTTCGTTTAAAAACGTATTTGTGACTGGTGATTTGAATATTGATATTAGAGTTGGAAATAACGATCGAAATTCATCTGGATACCTAAACCTTACAGCATACTTCGGATTTTTATCCATACATCTTCACTAGGGCTTCCAATACCGGGATCCCGGTATCGGTTTATACCGGGATCCCGGACTTTTTTCGCCTTTTTTCAATACCGATATTGAAGTGTCTAATACCGGAATCCCGGTATTGGTTATTTAGTTTAATTTTTAGTATAAACTTCACCGTTATACTTTCAAGAGCATATTAATAATAATTTTACATATTTTGTATAAGTGTAGGTTTTAAACCAGTAATTTAGTTCACAGGAAGGTTTGGCAGTTAGCTAAAATAAAACCAAGCTATTGAAACGATCGCATTAAGACAAATAGCATCGCACTGCACGCCCGTCCACGTTGTTGCTAGCATAGGTTGCTAATCATAACCATAAACTTTAGTCTAAATTGATTCTCCTGAAAAAAAAAACAGTTTTTTCTTACGGTATAACCTATTTTGTTACATTTTAAAATATTCAGGTGAACAGATTTTAGTAAAGAATTTAAGTTAATGAATCCACAATTAATGCGTTTTATTTGCTTTGCTTTTGTCAGACTTGATTCATTCAAGATATGAAAATGAAACTTACCTGATGTAGGTACTTAAGTAATTGTTTTACATATTGAAGATGATATTTTAAAGATATAATTATAAATAGATACCTAAGTCATTTTCAGTATGTCACACATTGTACATAAGATATGACACGTTATAATGATTTGGCCGAATACTGAATAACCGGTCACGGTCTTAGCCCAAGCGCCGAATATTCTGCCTTGATGGAAATCAAGTAGTTAAACATTTTGCAGATGACATTCTCATTGTATTGTAATGCAGCTAGTGGCACGAACACGGGCGTGCATATGGGTCTATTTGTTTCAATTGGGAATTAATCATGTCAGACACGCATTATTTCTTTATTTTACGTCAGTTCGTCCAAAGCAAAACATGGTAGGCATTTAAACCAATTTTTTAAAGTAATATGAGTTATTTTTTTCGTAATTTTCTATTTGGTATTCGGCCACTTTGTTCATAATATTCGGCCGAATACCGAATCTTAAACAAAATGGCCAAATACCGAATAGCATCTTTATTGTACACAATGGGTTCAATTCTACGCGTCCACTGCCTAAATAGCCTAAAACTAAATTTCTTAAATTATATTTAGTTTTACGCAGCCGCTAAGCCAAATGCAATTCTAAAACGCCATGGTTACTAAATTTAGATAGTCTTTAACCACAGCGTAAAATGGCTAAGTTGAATAGTGTTGCGATTACTAATTAAAAAAGAGCTGCGTGAATGAATGAATGAAATCTAAAAAAAATACAATAATAAATGTGTATTTATTTATAAATATGTAAATAAAATTATTAACGATTACTGTCGATGCCATCTTTATCATTTTAACAAAGGTTTAATTTATATTTTCTTGTTTTACTTCAAATATGAAAGTCATTATTTGGGCAACACTAAAAAAGGAATTATCAAATAGATTATTTTTTTTGGACAGGCTAGAGTCATAGACCGTACTGACTGCCTCGTCTTCAGTTAAGTTTATCTTTAAATGGCTATGTACCTCGTCTTAAGTCTTTGTTTCCTTGTTAATCTAATAACATAGTATAAAACAAAGTCGCTTTCTCTGTCCCTATATCCCTATGTACCTATGTCCTTATGTCCCTATGTACGAGTATGCTTAAATATTTAAAACTACGCAACGGATTTTGATCCGGTTTTTTTAATAGATAGAGTGATTCAAGAGGAAGGTTTTAGTGTTAGCATTGCACCCGTGCGAAGCCGGGGCGGGGCGCTAGTCTAATACAAAAACACAGAGTTATCAACAATTTCATCCCTTTTTGGGTCATCAACAGTAAAATTATAGTACTTTTACTGAAGACTTCATTATGGCTTTGGAAATCTAAAAACGTCGATCCCATGCATTTTATCGAACTTCCCATTCACTGCACACCTTCACAGACACCTGCCACATAGTATGCTATCACTATTATTAGTCAAACCCCAAAAATATACAGTAAAAAGAAAATTTAACAAAAAAACATGACCTCCCTTTTCGGATTCCCACCAAAAACCCTCTTGACTATTTCTAAAAATAGGTATGAAAAACGTTACTTCAAAAATAATATAAACACAAATATGTCGGAATGTTTCCTTTAATCTAATTTAAGCGACACCATTTTAATCACCGCTAAATTTAGGAGGTTTAGTCGTGATGGCATTTCTAAAATGCTTAAAATGGCGTCCACAGAATAGCCATAAGGTCGCTAAAGCTAAATTGAATTGGCCAGATAAATTAGGAACTTCAAATTCATTTTAGTCCTCTCATTTGATTTTGACAGTACATCCTAGAATAGCAAAATGCTTTAGCAGCTGTCAAATAAAATGAAGAGGTTTAAGCGCGTCACACACGGTGAAGATAATATAAAATATATATTATCTTAGAGCATACTTTAGAATATCGCTCACCATAGAAATCCTATGAACCATCACACACGACGAAGTTAATTTATATTTTATCTTCAGTATCTGAAGATACCGAGCGAATACGCAAATATGGAAATATATATTTCGTATCTTAAGATGTTATCTTAAGATACGAAATATACACATCTTAATATAAATACATGGTGTTTTTGTGTCGGGCTATGTGCGGACGCAGCGCGGGGTGCTCCGGGAAGGGAGAGGAGAGGGGGTAACTTCGCACGAAAGCTGTTGCCTTCTCTGTCTACCTAAGCTTGTTTACTACGCTGTAGACTGACAGATCTTCATATAGGTTAAATTCGCCGCAGGTTTTTCTCTTTATAATGTGAGGCTCTATCCAAATTTTTCTCCTTTTGGAATGTGCTACTGCAATCTGCATTTCACATTCTATGATTCTAGAAGATTTATTTTATTAGACAGCTCTTTTTTTATTAGACAGCTCCTCAGACGATGATTCTAGAATCATCGTCTGAGGAGCTGTCTAATAAATCAAGAAGTAAGGCAGTATCACTCATAGTCAATCACCCTGTATATAGAACTCTAACAAGGAATACGTGTGGCACCAACGCAGACTCGTAAGGAAATGAACAGGTTTTTTAATATTATCGTATCTTAAGCCGTGTGTGATAACCTAAGATACTATAATATTTTAGATTAGGGTATCCCCTACATTGCATACTGTGCCATATCTGGTACAGATAAAATAATTACATCTAGCGTTCGTTTAAAGACTCCTAGCGTCATCTGTCGGCTTTTGGATAAGTCTTTACACACCTAGCAACGGTTTAGTACTGGCAAAAGTCACCAGATAATGTTTGCTATCGACTGATATCGTGAATCGTACACAATTTGAACGATTGACACCAACTCGTTGTTTGCGTAAATTGAAAATTATATAATAAATATTTTTTTGAACATTTGGAAGTGAAAAAAAATATATTTACATTGTATATAGTGCATATTAAATGAAGGTAAGTTTCTTTTTTAAATATTACTGTTTTATATACTATAATTTCAATTTATTTCATTGTTCCAGATATAGTACACTATGCATTAGCATTTTGTTTTAATTGGATTTTATTATAGATATATGACATATATCTTGCGAAAAGCTTCATGTTGAGTTGTGTTTTAATATAGACAACAATTGTTTTTAAGAAATTCATCTGTAAATAGAGGTATTTTTAATGTAAAACTAAATTTTTCAAAATTTCAGTGAGGCTCGGGTTCGAATCCTGGCATGTACCAATGAGTTTTTCAAAAACTTACGTACATATTTATCACTAGCTCGACGGTGAAGGAAAACATCGTGAGGAAACCCGCAGGTCTCAGAATTAATTCTGAGAAATGTGTAAATAGACCCGGCCGGCGATGGGCTCACCACCTATCACGTTGAGGAGTCCAATGTATCTCATGAAATGTGGGTATATACAGTAATGGAATACCTCTGCCTACCCCCTCGGGGATGAAAGGCGTGAGATTATATTATTATTAACAAAATTTTTGATTTTGTTGACTGTCCCTAATTGCATACAGTACCACATTTGGAACAGAATTTTAAAAAGAAATATCTACTACTTTAACGGATTTTTTTTTTTTATTATTTTTTTATTTGTCTTGACCCTATATAGAACCACATATATTTTTTTGAGACGAAAATATAAAATCATGCATTGTAGGGTTAAGATAAAATATTATAGCATCTTCACCGTGTGTGATGCGCTTTAGACGGTGTTGTAGAATTGAACCCAATACTTAGCAAATTATCATAAATGCAAATAAAAGTGATTTTTATATTTTCTATGTACAATACGATTAATCATAAAAAGGACTGATTAATTCCTGTTGTGACTATTCAATTCAATTTCAATTCAATTCAATTTATTTATTCATTATTCAATAGTAACATAACAGTTTTCTTAAAAAAACCAAGGCGTTACAATGATTAAATTTAAATACTTACAAATTGCATGTCAAAAAACAAATTACATAATGTAAATTAATATGTCAACTTAAAAAGAGATGGTCATGACAGCAAAAGTCATCTTAAATAAAAAATATTATTTTATTATTTATTTTGCTAAATTGTTTACGTTTTGCAACTCTCTCAAGGCTGTATAATGTTCTGCAACTCCCAAATAGAGAAAAACTCAATTATCCGTGACGTGCCTTGGATCCAATAAAATAATTGCAGGTTATTGTATCGATCAGTGAGGGATGTCTGAGGATTTCTAGCCGTAGCCAGGATCTTCATTACGGCCACGATCGCTTCAACATAGAGGACGTGGACTTCTAAGCGATGTCGAAAATAATGCCACTAAGTGACGTCTAACCTGGATTTGATGCTCCGGAAGTGTGCACTTAGATGTATATTTTGAAGTAATCACCAGTTTACGAAAGGTACGGGAATTTTATCGGGACATTAATTATTAAAACGGGAGCGAAAGTTTTTCTGTTTTTACTGGGCTGGGGTTGCCTTTAAACCAGTCGGTATTAATCTTATTTTATTATTCTTTGACATTATTATATTGTATTTCTGTGACGATTTTCACGAGCCTTTTCCCCGCCTAGTCAATCTATGCTATTTATTATTACTTAGGTTTTGTTATTTAGTTATAATAAGAGTTTTTTTTTTTTTTTGGTTTTTGTTAATTTATTTTAATTTTTTATCTAAATTATGATTTTGTGATAATATTGTGATAGTTTTGCTTCAACTGTACATACTAGTATAGTATAAGTTACGTAAGTTTGAAAATGAGCGACCTATCTACTCAGTTAACTTGTCCCCACTGCCCCATCTCAAGGCGCACATTCTCACGCCATGGCCTTAAAATTCACATCGGCAAGATGCACAGAGATGTTTCGCGTTCGGCGGTAGCTTCGCAGCCACAGGTCACCCCGGCCGACGCCAGTGGCGTGCCGAGTCCGATGAATCCCTTATCGACGTCTCAGCAGTGCCCATTGGAGAGACTAGTCGATTTAAAAGGACATATACCGGTCCTCCGGCGGGTCCCAAGAGGAGCGCGAAATCAGGCCGCCGCCAAATTGTGTGATCTTATCGACTCTTGTGCAGATTGCAACGGTGTGGATGAATGGAGCGCCCTGCTCTCGTCTCTCTGGTTTGAAAGTGCCGGCAAAGAATTTACCTGGTAATTTGACCGCAAAAGTTAAAATTAACATAGCTTCATCTGGTGTCGATGTTGGGGAGTCTGACAGCTACACGGTCAACCTTGGAGTTCGTTCCACCAAAAGAATTATAGAATCTAAGGTTTTCAAGGGCGACCTAAGGGGCGCTGTTCGGATACTCATGTAAAATGATACTTTCGCCGGACAAGGCCCTGATACAGTAGCGGCTATGGAGCAAAAACACCCGGACCCTTCCCGCCAACTCAACTTTCCTCCAGACCCTGGTTTACCCTGTACTCCATTAACAGTATCAGTGGGAGATGTGAAGGCAGCTCTTGGTTCCTTTTACAGCGGATCTTCGGGGGGTTTGGACGGCCTACGACCGGATCACTTAAAAGATCTAACATCTGCAGCAGCGGGCGAGAGCGGCCAACGGCTTCTGGGTAGCCTTACTAGACTGGCAAACTTTTTGCTCAGCGGACAGCTGAACCCTTTGGTTTGTCCTTATCTTTATGGCGCATCACTGTGCGCGTTATCCAAAAAAGATGGTGGGTTGAGGCCTATAGCCGTCGGGAGCGTCTTTCGGCGTCTTACTGCTAAATTAGCATGCAGAGCTGTCAGGGACGATTCGGCATCTTACTTGCAGCCACACCAGCTAGGGTTTGGGACGCGCTTGGGATGCGAGGCAGCAATCCATGCCACTAGAGCTTTCGTTATGGATCCCGAGAACGCAAACGGAGTTGTGTTGAAGCTCGATATAAGGAACGCATTTAACACTTTGGAAAGAGATGTTCTGCTGAGTGAGGCGAAACAACAAATCCCATCTCTGTATCCTTTTCTTTTTCAAGTTTATAGACACCCTTCGAATCTTTTTTTCGGTGACAAACTTATCTCCTCCCAAGTGGGGGCCCAGCAAGGAGACCCACTCGGGCCACTCGTTTTCAGCTTGGGAATACATAAGGCACTCCTTGGTGTAAAATCTCCCCTAAACGTGTGGTACTTAGATGACGGCACCATCGGGGGTAAACCTGACGAGGTCCTTCTTGACCTAGAGGCCCTTATTCCCCGTTTAAAAGACCTAGGTCTCGAGGTGAACTCCTCAAAATGTGAATTTTTCTCTTGTAGTGCTGTGTCCCGTTTACACTTATCTCGTTTTGGTGCTCTTCTCCCTGGCCTCAAGGAAGTTTCAAATACCGATTTCAACCTTTTAGGTTCTCCCATCTTTCATGATGCTGTTCCTGAGGCCATCTCTTCAAGAAAACAACTACTTCTAGCCGCTCACGAACGTCTCAAAAATCTTTCCGCACACGTTGCGTTAATCTTGCTTCGCATGTGTTTCGCCCTCCCTAAAATAAATTACCTGCTGCGGACTTCTCCTACCTGGCTTTGTCCGGAGGAAGTTTCTTCCTTCGACAGCGCCCTTAAGACAGTGGTGGAGTCCATACTGAATGTTGCCTTGGAGCCACATCAGTGGGATCAAGCGAGCCTTCCGATCCGCAATGGTGGTTTGGGGTTGCGTCGCGTGCGTGATGTGGGTCTGCCGGCTTTCCTGGCGTCTGCGCACGGTGTGGCCGACCTTGTCACTGTTCTGATCTCCTCTCATGGTGACAGGGCACGTATACCTTTGCGGCGGAGGCTAGATCAGCATGGTCGACCCTCAGCGCGGGCGCAGCGTTCCCAATAAACCCTGAGGTTCAGCGGCTGTGGGATGGCGAAGGGGTGCGGCAGCTTCAGGAGCGGTTGTTAGGGAATGCTGCGGGAGCCGACCTGGCTAGATTGCGAGCGGTTTCGCAACCGGAGTCCGGGGCGTGGTTACATGCGTTGCCTTCGCCTCACCTGGGCACCTTGCTGGACGACGACTCGCTCCGCGTGGCGGTGGCTCTCCGCCTGGGCTGTAAGGTGTGTGAACGTCATGTATGCACCTGCGGCTCCATGGTGGAGGCCGATGGTCATCACGGGTTGAGTTGTCGGCGGTCTACAGGGAGGTTTCCACGCCACCACGCCCTAAACGACATTGTTCGCAGAGCCCTAGCATCGGCTAACGTCCCATGCGTTCTTGAGCCCCCGGGCTTATGTCGGTCAGATGGAAAGAGGCCAGACGGTCTAACTCTAGTACCATGGAGAAACGGCAAGTGCGTAGTATGGGACGCAACGTGCGTCAGCACTGTGGCCGCCAGCCACTTGAGTCGTACCGCTGCCGCCCCATCGGCCGCCGCAGAAGACGCCGGCCTTAAAAAAAGGCAAAATATGTCGCAATGGAACCGCAGTACATTTTCGTGCCAATTGCTGTCGAGACAATGGGCAGTTGGGGCAACGAGGCTAAATGCTTTGTTATAGAAATAGGGAAAAGGCTCACCGAAAAAAGCGGTGACTCCCGTGCCGGATCGTTCCTGGTGCAGAGGCTGGCCATCGAAATCCAGCGCGGAAACGCGGCGAGCGTGATGGGCACCGGGCACGATTAGGGGCGGGTTATTTAACTAATTTTTTTTTTCTTTTCAATTTTATATTTATTATTATATAATTTACATACTTACATCTAATATTTATATCTATTTAAGTTGTTTTTATGTACATATTGTTAATTAGTCTTTAGATTTATATATTTATTGTCATTTGTAAATAAGATTAATCTAGTTCGTTAATAACGTAATAAATATATCGTATAACATAAAAAAAAAAAAAAAAAAAAACTTAAAAATACTTTTAATTAAATAACAATGTCAATTACATAGGAACAGTACTTCCTCTAGCATTCATCACTAGCATTCTCTTGCATTCCGTCATCAAGCATGCTATCCCAGACACAAACAGATCACACTGTGGCGCTGCGGCGAGCACGGAGTTGAGAAGGGTTCTGGCGCGGCCCGCGGGGGCTTGCGTACGGCTTACCGTGTGGCACTCCGGCTGGGCCAGCAGGGCTCGCCGGTTTTTATACAGGGCTCTTAGGAACCTTTTCTGAATCTGCTCCAGCATGAGGATATATTTATCCTCATGTGGGCTCCAGACCACTGCGTTAGTCTCTAGCACACTCCTAACTAACCCGCCGTAGAGCGCCTCAGTGGCCGCGGCAGATAGAGGCGCCGCATTCCGCAGCACGAAGCCCAGTCGGCGGTGGGCGGCGATAGCGACGTGCTGCGCGTGCTCGCGAAACCTGAGCTCGGGGTCGAATAGGACGCCGAGATCGCGCACCTGCTGCACGCGCGCGACCGCCGCTCCGCCCACATTGTACTGGTGTACGATAGGGACGCGGCAGCGGGTAAATGTCATCGTCTCACACTTACTGGGATTGAAGTGAAGTTGATTTTCGAGGCTCCATGCATACGCTGCATCGACGTCTCTCTGCAGCGCATCACAGTCCGCCTGTGTCTTACATGGCCTCATCAACTTCACATCATCGGCAAATATGGAAATCGACGATTCTCGCACCACATCTGGGAGGTCATTTATGAAGAGTACGAACAGCAGAGGCCCCAGGTTCGATCCCTGACTTATTCCTGACCGGGTGTGGTAGCAGTCGGAGATATATGGCCCGTACTTCACAAACTGTTGGCGGTCCTGCAAGTATGACGCGAACAATTTTAGAAGCTGCGGAGTAAAACCCATTTTACCTAATTTTAGGAGTAGTACATCATTATGTACTCGATCAAATGCCTTCTGAAAATCTAGGTATACTATATCTACTTGGTTGCCAGCTTCCATATGGTGAGATACCTGGTCAACTAGTGTCACTAGATTAGTGGCCACCGAGCGCTTAGGCAGGAATGCGTGCTGGGCGGACGTTATGTACTGCCGACATTGTGGTAGTAATCGATCGTGTAAAGTTATCTCGAAAACTTTTGCTAGAGAGCACAGGATAGCTATGGGCCGATAATTTTGTACCTCATCTTTGGATCCAGACTTTTGAATAGGGGTGACTCGAGATTTTTTCCACACGGTTGGGTATAGGCCAGTTTTTAAAATAAGATTAAAAATAAACATTATTGATTTTATCAGCTCGTCCACGCAACCTTTGAGGACATACGCAGGCAATCCATCAGGGCCGGGGGAGGTACTCCCCTTCAGCTTCGAGATGGCCTGGCGCACGTCCCCCTCGGTAAAGGAGCGAACGTGTACGCGGCGGCTATCGGCAGGCGGTGCGGCGCTGGCGGGCGCGGGGTCGAGCGCGGGCACGTCCGCCGCGAACACGGAGCTGAAGTGCTCCGCGAACGCGTCGGCGGCGCCAGCGCCCGTGTACTCCACGTCCCCCCGCCTCACCACAGGCTCTATACCACCCTTATTACGTAAACTTTTAATGTACTCCCAGAATTTCATAGGGTCACGACAGAGATTCAGAGATATGTTTTTATTGTAGTCGCGTTCGGCTACGTTATAGTCAATTTTTATTTTCTTTCTTAGGTTTACGAAATCCACCCGTGCCGTCTCTTCGCCTGTTTGTTTCCACTTACGATGGGCTGCGGCTTTTCGTTTAATGTCCCGAATTATGATACTCGTGTAAAAGACTGGATAGGTACGGTTACACGAGGGCTTCCGGATTTTCTTGGGAATACAGTGGTCAAATACATTATAAATACGTTGATAAAAAAAAGCTAATGCCTCATTCACATCCGTCAGTAAGTACAACCCATCCCATCTTATTTCACTAATCAATTCATAGAGCATCAGAAAGTCTCCCTTGGGAAAGTTCCAGTCGCATTCTGAGGGTAAGTTAGAGGGTTCCTGCTGCTTTGTTACCTCCGGATTGTGTCTGTACCCAATGTCCACTATTAGGGGCGGATGGTGGGGGTCAATTTTAACGAGTAGCTCGTCAGATGTGGCGGAGCGGACCGACACGACGTCGCGCAACTCCGTGCTCGTCAGCACCACATCTAACATTCTCCCATTCACATTTGGCTCTCGGTTGTACTGTTCAAAATCACACATGGCTCTGAAACATTCAAAATAATTATTGATATTAATGCTAGCACTGTACAAGTTCAGGTCACCGAATATTACTATTTTTGAAGATGAGTATGTAGCACACAGATGTTCGACATTTTGAAACCATTTCATATAGGCGTCATCGCTTGTTTTAGGTGACATATATACCACACAAATGTAGATACATCGTCCGTTGAGTATGAACTTGGCCCAGAGGTCCTCACCCCCCGGGGTTTCAAGTCGCTGCATCCGCTCCAGGCGTAGCGGCGCGCGCGCAGCCAGCAGCACACCGCCGCCATCGCGCAAGGGCCTGTCGCGCCGGAGTAGCGTCCACTCGCTCCCGGCACCACATACCTCGGCATCGGTCACAGACTCGTCTAAATTGGTCTCGGTCGCTGCGACTAAGTTTAAGTTATCCGACAGTATAATGTTACTCCGCCACTCAAGCAACTTACTTTTTAGCCACCTTACATTTTGATAGTAAGTGTATAGGTTAAGCATTTTTAGTGGTTTGTTTGTCACTGGTTTTGGTTCGCTCGAGACGAAAAAGCCAACGTTCTACTGACTAATCCTGAAATTGATTTTTGTTACATTTAAAGAGATATTATGACCAAAGGGTGATTTTTCAGTAAAACAACTGTTAGTTAATGTGTTATTTTTTTAATAAAATTTTGCATTTTCTGCTTGTAATGAAAAAAAAAACACGGGTTGCACTCCGGAAGTGCCGGCAGAAGTGAAAACTTGATTATTAACATTGTGCATTTTTGAATTATTGGAATAGTTAGGGAATAATTTTGAACGAATTGCTTTTATTACCAATATAAAAGTACTATCATTTATGTGGTAGAATACAATATTTATTTATTACGCTATCGTACACAAACATTACAATTTATATTACATTAAAATACATTATATTACATTAAAAAGTTTATCTCTCAGAAAAATCCACTTACATCCATAATTTCGATTACTTTTTCACCATCATTATTACCAGAACCATCATCGCCAATCTCTAAAACTGATACGATACTGAAGTAAGAAACGAACAGTTTTGATTCGAACCTATTTAAATGTCTTATAAAGACAGCATCAATAGTAGTTTTGTACTTCGTTGTGTTACGATTGCGATCATGACATAGTTAAACCAAATTTAAGCGTGTTAGGTGGTGAGCCCATCGCCGGACCGGGTTTATTTACACTTGTCTCAGAATTAATTCTGAGACCTGCTGGTTTCCTCACAAAGTTTTTCCTTCACCGTCGAGCTAGTGATAAATATGTACGTAAGTTTTTGAAAAACTCATTGGTACATGCCAGGATTCGAACTCAAGCCTCACTGATTTTCATCCGGCTCTTTAAGGTCACAGCACATTTATCAACTCGGAAAGGGATCGTCACCGTATCGCCTCGAGCCGTTCAGTATTGTTTGTATGAAACTCCCTACTGCAAAGCACACTAATTGGAAACGTAACGTAATCGCCTCGCCTCGGAACAGGCTCCAAACCGCGATGCGGTGAGTGGTCAACTTGCAGTTCCCGCGCTTACGGCTCGCTGTCCCCCCGCTTACGTCTCTCCGTACGCGAGCTCACGGCTCTTCGTCCACCCTTGCCCGTGTCCTCCCGCGACTTGCCTGCTGACCGTGCCGCCGCCCGCCATTCGCAAGGCAACTTCCTTTCGTGTTGCGCATAAGTTTTATTGAACACTCAACGTTTGGATTCAAACTGATTTGGTGCCAACCCGGTCAGCCAGCAGTCGGCGAGGCGAAAGCGCGGTGACGCCTAGCCGTAGCCGAGTTGACGTACAGGAGCCGCTGCTACGCTTTGGTTACATGCATACGTTAGGTTGACGCCTGGTTGACGACGAGGCGAAAGGCGATACGGTGCCGATCCCTTTCCGAGTTGATATGTGTGCTGTGACCCTTAACCGTAATGCTATCACCGCTCTGGGAGTAACATGGGCTATAATTTTTCAATGGAAACGGGACTGACGCGGGTGAAACCGCGGGACGTTGCTCACTCATATTTCCTATTGGGGTAGACAGAGACAATAGACTGCCACTTGCTACGAACCTGGCAGATCTCTCGTGCTTCCTCCACATCCATCAAGACTCATGCATGCTCGTCGGTTTCGGGTACTCTTTATCTGGCTTTTCTTCAACACATCGGCGATCTGGTCGATGTAGGTACGCTTAGGTCGTCCTCTACCGACACGCCCATTCACAACACCCTTGTACACGTTACACCGTGCCGGGTCCGGGTCGGGCCCCGTATGGGGCACGGTCAAACATCTATATAGTATACAGCTCAATGTGACTAAACCACCTCAGCATTCCTTTTTTAATCCTAGTCATCATATTTCAAGCCGTTTCTTTACTTTTAAAATAAACTAAATATAGGCATAAAAAGAGCATTTAACCTCTCTTGACAACATCGTGATTATCTTCTCTCTGCTTCTCTAGATATTTCTGCTAAATCTTATTTACCCAAAACACAAAGGAGAAGGGAATACGAACCTGTGACACGTGATGACATTGACATGTTTACTTAGCAACACCATTGATATTCATTTTTATATTGAAAATACTCGATAATCCGAATTTTCCGCCTATAAGTTGTCGACTCAGATCGACTTATTTTTTACGCTCTTCAATTTGATGTGCGTTTCGTTTGAGTCTACCGTAGACACAGTTTTTGCAGCGTACCTACGCCAGAATAGCTCGCAGATGGCAGATTTTTTCCGACTTACTTGATAATTATTGTGATATTTTGGAAAACTTACGCACTATCTTTAAAAATTATAGCCTGTGTATTATTCTGATGTTTATGCTATATAACTGTAAAGTTTCATAAAAATCCGTTCGGTAGTTTTTGCGTGAAAGAGGAACAAACATCCATCCAGACATCCATACAAACTTTCGCATTTATAATATTAGTAGGACTCACTCATTTTCTTTCACTATTTTTTCGTCACTTTTTTCATAAATAGATTCACTTTGTTAAATTTCCATATTTTAAACAGTTTATGTCACCATCGATGGATGCGCGTGGCACGCTCTAACATAAACACGTGGCACGAACATTCGCGCAAGCGCTCTGCGCCGTCTTACGGTATTTTTTGACGCTAGTTTCACAGTTTTTACCCATCCCACAAAAGTGCTCAACGCCGCTAAAGAAGTTTTCCCTTCGAAAACTGAACACAATTTCAATACCGGGATCCCGGGATCCCCGAGCAACTGGTCACCGAGCATTACTGTTGTGTGTTCAAAAGTTCTATGACAGATCTTACACAGTCAGCACATACTCGAAACTCAATAATGACGGTGTATCACGTGACCTTACAATTTTAGACATGTATCCCGTTTATAACTCTGTTAACGCTAATGAAGTTGCGGAATATCTTATTTCATCTCTGAGTAGCATAATAAAAACAAATACAAAGGCAATTGGCCTACCCCAGCGTAAGAAAATTATTAAACCATGGCTGACCCCCGGTCTTTTACGCTGCATAAGAAACCGAGATAAATTTCACTTAAAGGTGTCCAAAAACCCCGATAATATGATAATCAAAACCATCTATTACAGATATCGTAATTTTTGTAATAAATTATTAAAGAAATTGAAACGTCAGTATGAAAAGCCAGAAATAGAAAATGCAGGTCACAATACAAAGCGATTGTGTGTGTGTGTGTGTGGGGCAAGTCATCAAAAATATTACCAACATGACCCAATCTAAATCGTCTGCCCAGCCACTAATTGCAAACACAGCAAATGCAACGGAGTCGGTAAATTCAGCAAATAATTTCTTTATTAATATAGGAAAAAGCCTCGCTGAAAAGGCACAAAATAACTTCCCACCAACTAAATATAGAACGCTACATTCTCAATCTAATCTCGCTTCACGGCTACAGTCATTTGCTTTTATCGACACTGACGAAACTGAAGTTGAGAGTATCATCATGACTTTAAGGAGCGACTGGATTTTACAACATCCCTTGCTCCTTCGTTATAAATCACAAAAATCAACTGATTGCACCTCTAACACACCTCTTTAACCTCTGCTTCTCAACTGAAACTTTTCCCAAAATACTAAAAACAGCTCTTGTAAAACCTATCCATAAAAAGGTGACAAAAGCTGTGTCAACAACTACCGCCCGATGGCCATACTGTCATCAATCTCTAAAATTTTAGAAAGAATAATTTATAAAAGGCGAGTATTTAGAGGACAAGAAACTTTTTTCGAATGCTCAGTACGGTTTTAGATCCGGTCTATCCACAAGTGATGCGGTACATGAACTAACTGATTACTTAGTAAGGAGTCTGGACTCCCAGAAAAAATGTCTAGCCTTATTTTTAGATCTGGCCAAAGCAGTTGACACAGTAAATATCCAATACTGCTTAGCAAACTAGAAAAATTGGGTGTCCAAGGAAACCAGCACAAACTCTTGCATAATTATCTTTCTGTAAGGACTCAGCGCGTAAAAATTAACAACATCGTAAGCGAGGAACTCCCCATTGATTATGGTATTCCCCAGGGAAGTATTTTGGGATCTCCTTTATTCCTTATTTACATTAACGATTTATGCAACCATTCCTTTACCAACGGTAAGATTTTATCATACGCTGACGACACAGTTTTAATGTTTAACGCCAACAGCTGGAGTGAAGTATTCCGAACAGCACAAGTAGGCTTTGATCTGGTAATTCAGTGGCTCGGAGAAAACGGCCTTACACTGAATACTGACAAATCACAATATATGACTATTACCTATAATTCCTCCACCCAACCCGCTGACGATTCCTTTTCAATATTGGCTTATCACTGTCCTGAAACCTATGGGAACAAAAGTCCTTGCACATGTCCTAAACTTACCCGCACCAAGGCAACAAAATACCTGGGTGTCATAGTTGATCAACACCTCAACTTTAAATCACACAAAAACCCTAACAGCAAGAGTCCGAAAACTGATATATTATGTGTTTAAAAATCTCAGACATTCTGCAAGCAGTAAGCTACTAAAGTCAGTCTATCTTGCTCTTTGGCAATCTTTAATACTCTACTGCATCACGTCCTGGGGCGGTGCTAATAAAAGTACCCTAATTGAGTTAGAAAGAGCGCAAAGAGCTATACTCAAAGTTAGTACTTTCCGTCCGTTTAACTTTCCGACAAGCGAACTATTTACTGATTGTGATGTTCTCTCTGTCCGTCAATTGTTTATCTTACAAATCATCATCAAAAAACACTCACAAATACTCTATGATCCCACTTTCCTAATCAGCAACAGACGAGTAGATAAGGTATGTCCCAGAGAATGTTTTAGCACAACGCACTCACATCAATTTTTCTGCTTCCTCGGTACTTTTCTATATAACAGGATAAATTTTCATCTGCAGATTTATCCAATAAACAAAGCCTCATGTAATAAAACCGTAAAAGACTGGCTTAAAAGTAAGACATACAAGGAAACAGAAAACTTACTGGCCGTAGTTGTTATAATCTTATAATTTGATTAATGTAAAACAGTTTTACTCTTTTATTGTTATTATTAAAAGAAAACTCTTTTTGTACTAACCGTTTACTGTGCTACTAACATGATATCGTAACTAAAGACACAAGTATTTAGTTAACTACTTAGTTTGGTATCTCTAAAATTTAATTAGCAATAAGTTTTACTCTGTTAACCATTATTTTAATTAGACTAAGTTTATGTACCTAATAAATTATTATTTATTTATTTAACTTCATGTAATTTGGCGGAATTGGCCGCAAATAGTAATAATAACCAATTAAACAATCCTAAGGTTGTCTGGAAGAAATCGCTTAAAGCGATAAGACCGCCCCTTGTACTTTTCTGTATCACTATGTCACTTGTTGCATATTTTTATTGGTGTACAATAAAGAGTTGTTACTTACTTACTTACTTAAACATAATATTACAGTAAATCCTAATACATATACATGTTGATAAAATAAACTTATACATATATATATATATCGTAAAAAACATAAAACAACATATATATAATCATTGCACATACACTTGAGACATGTTGCACACAACATGGGGAGGAGCCCCAAAAACTCACCTTATCACCGTCGAACGTGCCCAACGTGCCTTATAATAATAATAATAATAATAATATTTATTTGCTTTGAATGTTGTATACAATGGTATGGTGTCAGTACAAAATAGTAGTCATACATTCAGATTTTTTAAATAAATCGTGCAAAATTTCAAGGTACATTTCAAAAGTCAGATAATTATTCAAATATACAAAGTTAAATACAATAATATGTCAAACAAGATTATACCAAAAACTTTTTAAAAAACAGGCAGATACATTATTTTTTATTCTTATGTCCATCTAAAGTATTCGTCAAGAGAATAGAAACATTTTTCAATAAGCCATAATTTTAGCTTATATTTAAATTGAGTGCTTTGGAGAATTTTAAGTTCTTCTGGTAACTTGTTATATATTTTTACTGCCATGGCATGACAGTTTCTACTGCGGAAATCAGTTCTCATACTAGATATGGCCAGTCTGTTAGGGTATCTTGTATTAAACGCTGTTGTGTCTTTCTTTTTTGTAAATAAATTAGGATTCATTTTCACGAAATTGGAAATTTCATATATATATGTTGATGGTGTTGTTAATAGTTTCAATTCCTTAAATAGGGGTCGACACGATATCCAAGGTAATACGTTGCATATAGAACGGACACATTGTTTTTGGGCTATGAATGCTCTATTGATATGTACGGAGTTTCCCCATATTACAATCCCGTATCTTAGATTTGAAGCTACGTATCCATGGAGCTGTCTGTCTATTACTTATTTTAGTAAGTCGCCACAAAACATAAGCAAAACGGTTAATTTTTTTGCATAATTTGTCAACGTGTTCTTTCCAAGAGCATTTGTCATCAATTTGAATACCTAAGAACAGTGTATCCTTATTTTCTTCTATTGTTTTATCGTCGTAAGTTATTTTTAAGTCATTTTTGGTTCCACCCTTGTTAATAAATTGAATGTACTTTGTCTTATTAATATTGACCGTCAGATTATTAGTTTTGAGCCATTTTATTATGTCATTTACAGTTTTATTAACGCAGTCATTCAGATCTGATTTTGAGTCATTTCTTATAACTACTGAAATATCATCAGCAAATAAAGTACAATGACTCTCAGTTGCTAGGGGTAAATCATTAACATAAAGCAAAAACAACAGAGGCCCTAAAATGCTTCCTTGAGGCACTCCAGTAGTGTTTGTTTTCACCGCCGATGTAAAAATTTCTTCTACTTTGTCTGAACTGATACCTGGTATTTCTACCACTTGTGTTCTGTCAGTCAAGTAACTTTGTAACCAATCTATAGCTCGTCCTCGCATGCCATACATACTACATTTCCATAGTAAAAGTTTATGTGATACATTGTCGAAAGCTTTAGACATATCGAAAAATACAGCCACAGTTTGTGATTTGGCGTCTACACTTTCTATTATTTTATTAACTAGGTTAAAAGTGGCTAGAGTTGTTGACTTTCCTTTTTGAAAACCATTTTGTTCTGTACATAATATGTTAAATTTATTTATAAAACTCATTATTCGAGTATACATAGCCTTCTCTATAATTTTTGAAAACACTGGTATCAGGGCAATTGGTCTATAATTTTCTAGGGCTTCCTTTGGACCTTTTTTGTAAATCGGTTTTATGACAGAAAGTTTTAAACTCGTCGGAAAAATACCCTGTTGAAATGATAAATTTATCAAATGTGTTAGTACAGGCGTGAGAATGTTGGAGCACATCTTAATTATATTTGTAGGGATGCGGTCATATCCCACGGCTGATGTATTATTTAGGGATTTAATTATTCTAAGAACTTCGTGGTTATCAGTCGGGAATAAGAACATATTTTCTTTATTTGAGAGCATGTTATATGGATAGTGAATGTCATCGCGAAATTCGTTAGTCATGTTCACAAAATAGTCATTGAATATATTGGCAATTATGTCAGGCGTACAAATATTTTCATTATTATAATTTATCATAGGTATAGTATTGTTGGTCATTTTAGGTTTTTGACTATTATTTATGATATTCCACGATGCCTTTGAAATATTTTTGGCCTTATTGATGCAAGAAATATTGTGAAGTTTTAATGATGTTGCAATAGTTTTTTTTAAGGTGGTATTGTATATCTTATAACGGTTTTTACTCTGTGTACTATTGTTTTTGTAACATTTGTATCTTAATTGCCGTTTTGTTTTACATGATACCTTTATACCTTTTGTTAGAAATTGTGGCCGTTTTGTTTGAGATCTTAATTTTATTTTTACGATAGGAAAACATAAATTAAAAAACAAAATGATTATGTCGCGAAATTTTTCAAAGGCTAAATTCGCGTCTTTTTCTTCGTAAATTTCACTCCATGATAAACATTTTAAACTATTAAAAAATTTGTTTATATTGTTAGGGTTAAAATCTCTTTTCTTAATGTAAAGGCAATGTAGGGTCGGATATTTCTGGTCAACTGGTACAGATAGAAGCTGTCCGGTATTGTGGTCCGATAGTGCTAATGGGAGTATGTGTCCAGTAGCTTCAGGTACATTACTTAAGATCTGATCTATGCACGAATTTAGTCGTGTTGGTTTTTGGATATGTATGTTAAAACTGTAGTTTTCCACTATCCTCAAAAAAGCCTTTGTCTTTTTAAACAGATCAATATTTAAATCTCCAGCTATTACAATTTTCTTTTTTGTTTTGCTTCTTAGTTTGGTCATCATTTTTTCTAAATAATGTAGAAATATATTTACGTTGCTATTTGGGACTCTGTAAAGACAAATTATAATACATTGGTATTGTGGGATTTCAACTCCACATACTTCAAATACACGCTCAATACATAGTTCGTTTAAAAATGATATTTTTTTATATTCCATATTATTTTTACATAAGATACAAACTCCACCTCTCTTAGTCGGTCTGGAGTACCAGTTTGCAAGATTATAATCTTGTATATTTACATTAGTTTCATGTCCACTTTTAATAAAAGTTTCACAAAGGCAAACAATGTCAATTTTTTGATTGGTCTTATCGAGTTTGTTAGATTTTTATAGTTAAATTGGTTTTCCTCTAAAAACATACCTACCTACGGAGAGATATGTTATAGGTGGATAATATATCATGGTATGTGATAAGGTAGGTAGGTACTATTACTATTGTTCTAGTATAACTGTTACCAACTGAATGGCATATATAAAACATAATGCTGGTAGGTACAAAGGAAACCATTAGGTGAAGGTGATATTAAAATGTTTAGTTTATACTAGAATCATGTACCTACTGTAATGTGATTACTTCACCTTATTATGTCAGGATGACTATTAAACTAATTATTGGGGATGTAATAAGCAAACACTACAATAACTAATTCATATCAGTCTTTTATTTTGCCAATTCGCTGTGTTATCGCTGAGGAGAAGAATTGGCAAGAAACTCCAAAGCAACACTATATTTTTTATCATATCATCTCAATAATAATTTCTAGGAACAATTTAGATCACTACACGTTGTACAATACTAGTCACACAATATCAAAATCACAATAGTAATATTATAAACAATTATGCTAATACTTATCTTTATATATCGTGGTACTTGGGTAGGTATATAAACTGCGGCAGGACACAATCTCGTGGTAAATGAACATAGTAACGACTTACAAGTTAGATGATAATACACTGAATACCTCCGGTACAGTGACATTGCTATTTATAAACCCTTTCCCGCTAATTTCGTGTCAAGAGATATTTCGACCAATCACAAGCGACTTCACACTTTTGCTAAATAATATTATTTACCGGTGATAGGATACTAATAATTAATATATCTAATCATATTATCCTTTTAAAGTGTCAGTAGGATATTTACGTATATAATGTATTCGTTAAAACAAAGTTACAAATAAATCAATTATTCTAACACGGCCATACTGACATGTACTTCGCTCTCGAAGTACTAGAAAAAAAATTTCAAAAAAAAACTTAAACATGAGTTACATTATTCATTGCTATGGCAAAATTTTTTACATTAAGCAGACGAGGTAGCAATGGTCAATTTATTTTGCTTTTCCAATTCCAATTATATCACAATCATCACATTTTCAATATACATTAGTAAATTTATTTTTATTAGATTTTGTCATATAGTCGCACATCAGCAGTTCAGTCATTATTGTCATCATCATACCTTTTACATTTTCGTATGATATGATATGTACATATGGCCACAGATATGGCTAAAATTTAATTTAAATTCATTTTATTTCGTTTCGTTTTACTTCATTTCAAAGACTTAGCTTTAGAATAATTATTTTAGTTCCATATAATATCTAAAAAAAATTTAAACCTTCGAATAAGCTAGTAATAACATTTGGTCATCTATCTCATTGATTAATAAACAATTTGTATAAAATTATCAGTGAAAGAATTTCTAGAATCTTTTTACCAAAGATCCTACGAAAAATTAGTAAACAACTTTACCTCTTTATAATATAAATATAGCTCATCACAATCGCTATGCTTGGCAAACTGATAATATTAATTATTGATTCTCATATTTCAAAAGTTATAATCACATCTATCAGCAATATACCCTGACTGAGACTTTTTTTTTTAAATAAAGTCACGAGTAGTCACAACACACTAAAACAGTTATCTATAAAACAAAGAAGATAATTAAAAGAATAACAAATCATTCTCACTGGCCTAGATGTTAAATTGATCGGTACCCATTTATTATATTATAAAATATTAATATAACATTGCTTCTATATTCTATTACGGCCATACTGACAGTACTTCGTTCTCGAAGTACCTATATAATAGAAAACTTGTCTATTTACAAAAAAAATCTTAAATTTAAGTTACATCATTCATTGCTACCGTCTATAACTTTTCACATTAAGCAGACAAAGTAGCAACGGTCAATTTGCTTTCCCAATTATCCATTTCATTACATTTCGTCATCTAGCCGCACACCTGCTGCACATGAGACTGACTAGATAATCAAATTGACTTCAGCAGTTCAGTCATCCAAGTTACATCACATTCTTAAACACTAAAATATAATTTTTCATCAACAACAATAATAATAATAAAATATCAGTGATATTTCTTTATACCTACTGCCTACACCTCTCAAAAGTGACCACAGGTACTTTAAGTTACCTAAGCTACGTCTTATGAAAAGTGCTTTCAGCAAAACTACGCTTAGGTGGTTTATTTCAGTATGGTTGAATGAAGCTAATCAAAATTTTTATTACCAATGACCCAAATAACATAAGCTGTTATGTCTTTTGTGTATAAAAAGTGTTGAATATCAGATGTAGGTAGTTTTAAGAATATTCAAAGGCAAGGAGCTACCTAATTAGCTAATAGCTCTGAATAACACTATACGTAGTTTTATCATTGTACACCTTCAACTGTAGGTACCTTCTATCGGTATTTACCATTTTGTAAAAAGAAAACAAGTGAAAATTAACCATTGATATAGTTTCCTAGTAAAATAAATGATCTACTTAACTTTTGGATCATACAAATTTCTTTAAGTCGGAATATAAATGACTACTTTACGAAACAACATAATAATGTTGAAACAGAAAAATAACGAAGCATGTGGGTACTTTAATATTACCTGGGCACTTATCTTCATTTAAAACACAGACGGTACTCTAAAATAACTTCCACAAAGAGTTCTATTTTTTAGATTCCCACATCTATGTTTCTGTCGGTATATTGAAAAAATATTACTCAGAAATATTCACGAAATCTTTCCTCGAATAGTTACAAATATCGGAGAACTGATACTTTATGTATTTTACATACTTAACTAAATCTATCGCTCGGTTATTCTGACTAAAAATCTTCATACGATACTTGATTAATGGAGCAGCATAACACGACAGAAGCTCGGGAAGAAGTTGTCCTCCGTGGCGGGGGCCAGGAAGTATCACACGACGCCATCGGTTTAACCGCAGTCAGAAATGAAGCAGCATCACACGATGGAAACATCGGGCAGAAGTCGTCCCGCGATCGGTTTTCGGACAGGAATATCTGAAACATTTCAACATTTTAGTATGATGCAAAATGAGCTGTATCCCACTTCTGATGTTAGATTTTTATAGTTAAATTGGTTTTCCTCTAAAAACATACCTACCTACGGAGAGATATGTTATAGGTGGATAATATATCATGGTATGTGATAAGGTAGGTAGGTACTATTACTATTGTTCTAGTATAACTGTTACCAACTGAATGGCATATATAAAACATAATGCTGGTAGGTACAAAGGAAACCATTAGGTGAAGGTGATATTAAAATGTTTAGTTTATACTAGAATCATGTACCTACTGTAATGTGATTACTTCACCTTATTATGTCAGGATGACTATTAAACTAATTATTGGGGATGTAATAAGCAAACAATACAATAACTAATTCATATCAGTCTTTTATTTTGCCAATTCGCTGTGTTATCGCTGAGGAGAAGAATTGGCAAGAAACTCCAAAGCAACACTATATTTTTTATCATATCATCTCAATAATAATTTCTAGGAACAATTTAGATCACTACACGTTGTACAATACTAGTCACACAATATCAAAATCACAATAGTAATATTATAAACAATTATGCTAATACTTATCTTTATATATCATGGTACTTGGGTAGGTATATAAACTGCGGCAGGACACAATCTCGTGGTAAATGAACATAGTAACGACTTACAAGTTAGATGATAATACACTGAATACCTCCGGTACAGTGACATTGCTATTTATAAACCCTTTCCCGCTAATTTCGTGTCAAGAGATATTTCGACCAATCACAAGCGACTTCACACTTTTGCTAAATAATATTATTTAACGGTGATAGGATACTAATAATTAATATATCTAATCATATTATCCTTTTAAAATGTCAGTAGGATATTTACGTATATAATGTATTCGTTAAAACAAAGTTACAAATAAATCAATTATTCTAACAAGTTCATATAGTGTTAATTCTAAAAGATCCCTTTTACTCAGCACACCGCAAATATTTTGGTGCAATACATTTAGTTTATTTTCTTTATTCTGAACGAAAAAAAGAATTATGTGCGTCTTTGGAGTTAACCGGGGTTAATATATTTCCGATGAAATTTATCCTTTTAAAGAAAAAATCTAGCATTGTTTTTTGTACTAGTTTTTTGCACGGTATAGTACATTTCTGTACGACTGGTTTAGACGCAAGCATAATTTTTTTCAAATTTTTTATGTCTAGAAATTTATTTTTGTAATCCAAAAAATCAACGAGAATATTTAGTTTCTGGCATGTATCATAGATAATATTTCCGCGATAGAAACTGTTTTCCACAAAATGAATATTTTTAAAATTATTACATAAAATCTTGATTTTCGAATTTAACAATTTCTCATTGAGGTGCTGATTATGAAGTACGTTCAATATTATGACTTGGTTGGTTGAGCTAAGATTTTTTATACAGCAACATAATTCAGATAACAGTTTAGTTGGGTTACTATCATTTTCCCCTACACTAACAACAATTTTGTCATCTGGTCCAAAATGGGTAGTAGCGCAGCCGGATAGGATTTCATAGGTGGGTGCATTCGGCTTTACAAAAGACATCACTTCGTAATCGTCATACTTGGTGTTTATTCTTGTGTGTGTTAGAGCTGCAGCTAAACCAGAGCACTGTTGAGAGCCGAAGATCCAGATTTTTTTTGCGGTTGTAGTGACCTCAGAATTTCTAGATTCGGATTGCGATCGGTCTGAGATCGTGCCTTCTAATGCGTTAATTTCACTTATATTTAGTTTTACGTTATAGTCAAGTTCTGTTTGGTTCAATGATGGATTCTTGTCTGGTGAAGATAGTATTGAGGCATTCAATTCCATTATTTGTTCACTAAGTTTTTTTATGTTTCCTGATAAACAGATGGACTTTAAACTAGTTAACATAATCTCCTGTTCCGTAATTTTCTTCATCATTTCCATTTTTTCTAGACATAGGTTATCTATTTCTTGTTTGGCACTCTCCAGTTTTAATTTGAGATCCTCATTTGCTTTTTTTAAGTCGTCTAAATCTTCATTGCAGTGGGTAGAAAGGTCAGGCAGACTTCTGTTTAGTATAGAATTGGTCGATAACAAAGAATTTTGGTGGCTTTAATTTACAGATCTGTCGAATTCAATATTGTCAATGATCTTCAACTTTTTCGGGACTCTATGAGTAACATTCGTTTTAATTAGTTCTTTAGTTGCAGTATTCAATGTTTTTTGGATGCTGAGAATTTTATTTGACCTCGAATCGGATGTAATTGGCGTGCTAGTGTTAACGGTCTCTACTGGTTTATTTGGCAGAGGAGTCCTTATACAAGAACGGCATCTCCAGGATTGTTTATTTTCTTTTGTCATGAGGTTGTAGCGCTGTGCCGTGACAACTGCACAATTTAAATGATAGTATAGTTTGCACTCGCAACATGGTATGAACTCGTTTTTTAATGATTTGCGACATACGTTACAAGTTCTTGGTTTCTTAACATTCTTTACACTCTTACTTTCGGACGACATTTTTTAAGTGTCTGTAGTGTTTAGATTGATGGATAATTTCGAAAAAAGATTTTAACGATGTCAGGTTTTGAACTCGGATGCTCTTAGTCACAGCCCAGTCCAAGCTTTTCCCGCTGAGCCAAATGTGTCTTGTAACCAACTGGTGAAATAGATCATCAGTATAAGCGTAGCGTAGTATATGCTACGTAGGACGGGTAGCTTATAGCACTTGTAGCAGCGTTGCACGTCGGTAATTATCGGTGGATGATCGACGGGTCTCGGCGATTTGGGTGAATGCTGCTTTTGTGAGGTAGGTCAGTGATGCGGCCGTTAACTAATTTTCTTTAAAATACTTTTGATCACTGCACTCATGTGGTTTAATAAATTTATACTTACACGGTTTTCAACACAATGTAGCACGTTTAATTATCTAGCGAATGGTACTATTTTTAACACGGATAAATTACTTTTTGCACCGTAGATAAAAATAAATATTGAGAGCGATCGAACACAGTGTTGACTTCGTTGCGTCGCGCATGACTCTCATTACTCAAAGTAGCTACTTTTAAACCCAGACTTTTTCCATCACCTTCACTATACCAGTACCGTGAGTTACTAACTGTAAGACAATTATTCATCTTAAACATTACACTTCTTCAACACTCTCATACTCCTTATATTCCAGATTCTTCCAGACGAAACCACATAGTTGCCAAAACTACCTGTTATAAATAAATCCTTCAGCCATCGATTTTTCTGCTTTCTTGGACCTTTCTTGTACAACAATATCCATCGCAACTTGCAAATACATTCGCTTCACATAGACTCATGTAAAAACATAGTAAAAAAATTGTTGCAAAATCTCTCCTACGATGATACAGAATAACTCCTCTTGCGGGGTACTTAAGTAATCTGTCCTCATTGACTTACAATCACTCCACACATATCACTCACTCAATCTCACCCACCCTCAACAACACTTACATATTATTTCTTTTTTAATTTAATTATTTCTTTTTAGTATGTATTTATTCTAATTTTATTTATTTAAATTTGAGAAGCCTATACTTAAGCTTTAATTGTATAGAAATTCGTTAGTACTGTCAGCCCTGTTATATACCCACTTTTTACCCTCGCACCCTTAGCGGTGGTGCTGATATCTAATAGCTCTACCTATTTTAGATACCAGCTGTTCCTTCCTTCTGCACATAGCCTAACTTTAATACCTGAATAGTACTTAAGGAAAAATAACAAATGCACAAGTATAAATTTAGGCTCTCGTTAGTAAAGAATTACTTTACTTTACTTTACTTTACAAAAATACTTACATAAAATAATCTAAAGATTAAAAGAAAACTTGCATTGGAATTTCCTAATGCAAACGGGGAGGGTGTCCAAAAGCCTGATGGCATGCACAGTGAAGGAGTTGGACACAAAAGCAGTACGGTGAGAAGGCATACGTAATAACAGATGATTTGCGAAGACTTCGACTGTGGGAGGAGCCCAAGAGCTGGAATCTACATTTCAAGTAGTTAGAAGAAAACGGATCGTTGAGAAGTGAATAAAACATGCAAAGCATTCGAAGCTGTCTTCGCTTTGGGATGGATAACCAGTTAAGCTGAGAACGGAATAATCTTAATTTATTTTTTAATTTTTAGTTGGATTTAGAATGATGTCACATGGTTAACCATGCCTTGTCATCCAAACTAAACGTGTATACAAAATTTCAGCTCAATTGGTTATCTTCCAGCTCCATCATTAGACCCTGGTTACCATCTAGTACCAAAATACTCGTCAAGATGAATCATATAAGCCCAAACTCGATGAGATTGTGTCGTTTAGTTACGGAGTTCCTATGACTATCTTCCAGCACCATCATCAGACCTTGGTTACCACCTAGTACCAAAGTACTAGTCAGAACGAATCAAATGAGCCCAAACTCGATGGGGTTTTGTCGTTAATTTCTGAGTTCCTATGGACATCTTTCAGCTCCAACATCAGGCCCTGGTTACCATCTATTACCATAAACAACACAGTTACAGGTTTCTTTATATGTTTATATATGCAATTCATAATAATATATTAATAGAAACATATCTTAAATTGCATAGATAGAGTAATGTACAATAGATTCACAAATTTCACAATGGATTTTTTTAGGGAATCTGGAAATATACCTTGGGTCAATGACAAATTTATTATGTGTTAAAGGCTCAGCAATAATGCATATGCTATCACAAAAATAATGTTTTTCTAATATATTTGAAAGGGGGTAAGTTTCTTAACAAATGTTGAAATTAACCCTTATGTATATTGGTGTTGAGCTGTTCTAATCGTAAATGACCGCAACGTGTGACACAAACATAGTCAAATTTACTATGTTCCTATGGCCATCTTGCAGCTCAATTTCAATTTCAATTTCATTTATTTGCTTATCACATGGTACTTAAAAGATATTACAGATAATTTAGGTCTATGACATGTGAAACCCTGTAAGGGCACTGCAAAACTGATGGAGAGATTGTCTGTAAGATAATAATAATTATAAAAATAGGTATGTACTATAAGTTTCTTACTTAAAAATTAACAACACAACCTATAAAATCATTAGACTAACAACATTATAAATAAAGCGCTACTGAGCAGGGCATAATAATAAAAAAAAGAATTATCCATTATATATTATATAAGCATATTATTATTTTGTATTGTTATAATAAATGTTATATTATTATTACTAGATTATTATTATATTTATTTTTTAACAATTACTCCGAATTATTACTGAAAAATTCATTTATGCTATAAAATGCTTTATTATGTAAATAGTTTTTAAGGTAAATAATATAATAATAATAATATAATCTCACGCCTTTTTTATCCCCTAGGGGGTAGGCAGAGGTATTCCATTACTGGATATACCCACATTTCACGAGATATATTGGACCCCTAAACGTGAAAGGTGGTGAGCCCATCGCCGGACCGGGTCTGTTTACACATGTCTCAGTTTTTAAGGTGATTAATAAAAATATTATATTTTTCATGGTTTTTAATAAAATTAGGGATGTGGTTATATATACGAATCGCCATTGAATGTGGACCCGACCGGTATAGGTTAAACGTAGTAGGTGGCAGTTTTGATTGATTTAGATTCCTATTGTTTCTTTTAATGATTTTTATTGGAGAGTATAGATGCATGTGCTTTTTAACGAATTTACAGCATTCTAATATGTATAAGGAAGTTATAGTGAGTATTTTTAATTTAATAAAGTAAGGTTTGCAGGAGTCTAGAGGTTTAATTTAGCTAATATTCTGATACATTTCTTCTGTAATACAAATACGTCTTGGATGAGGGAACAGTTTCCCCATAGTATTATGCCGTACGACAGCCGCGAGTGTACGTATGCGTAATATGCCGTTAGCGCAGTTTTGTAGTCTGTTGTTCTTTTAAGTTGTAGGAGTGCATATATTAGAGACGACAGTTGTTTTGTCAGCTTATACACGTGCGATTTCCAGCTTAAGTTCGAATCAATGTTTATTCCTAATAAGGTTGTTGTACTGTTTATATTTACCTGAGATTTGTTGAAGGTATATTTCAGATTTAAAGAAGGTTTTTGAAATGGTCTAAATTCTATTATTGTTGTCTTATTGTAATTTAATAATAAATTGTGAGCATTTAGCCAATTTTGAGTTTTTACTAGAGTTGTATCTAATTTTGCTTTTATTTCCGATGTATTTTTGCATGAGTAGAGTATAGTTATATCGTCAGCAAACAGGGTACATTTAACACAAATTTTACACAAATAGTACACATCCCAGTACAGACCCCTGTGGTATTGAATTACTGACAGTAATTATGTTAGACCTTATATGTTGCACTTTCCCCGTATCAAAGTTAACATTCTCTATTTCTACACATTGCTTTCTAACCTGTCAAGTAAGAAGACATCCATTTATGTACTATTCCTCTTATGCCGGTGCCATGCAGTTTGCTTAATAATATATCGTACCTTACGCGATCATACGCTTTGCTCAAGTCGAGCAAAAGTCCTACAGCGTACTCTCTTTTATTCAGTACTTCCAAAATTTGTTGAGTATAGTTATAGACTGCCAAAACTGGGGAATGATTTTTCCGAAACCCATATTGATTTACGTCGAAGATGTTATATTTTTCATAGAATTTATAGAGTCTTTTACATATTGCCATTTCAAAGATTTTTGAGGATGTTGGAAGAAGCGCGATTGGTCGGTAATTTTCGGGGTCGGCTATACAGTTTTTTTTATAAACGGGTTTAATAATAGAAGTTTTAAGGGAGTCAGGAAATGTACCTTCTAGAAATGATTGATTTACAAGTATAGTGAACGGAATTTTTAAACCGTCGACGCATTTTTTTATCAAAACGGGGGGAATCTCATCTATTCCAAAGCTTGTTTTATTTTTCAAGTTTTTAATTATTTTACATATTTCGCGGGACGTAACAGGTTGTAGATAAAGGGAGTTTTCAATTTGTTTTATTGTAGTAGTAGTTGTGTCAGTGTTTGCTGTTGCTGTACATGAATTTTCGTTTCCTATCTGAGCAAATAGTTTATTAAAAGTGTCTGCTATGATTTTTGGGCGAGTTTCGTATGAGTTATTTATTTTTAATTTTATATTTTGTTTATTGAGTTTATTTTTGCCATTGTTTGTTTCATAATTTATAATTTGCCATGTAGCTTTCATTTTATTGTCAGATTTATTAAATTTATTTATATTTTTATATTTTTTAGCTTGATATATAGTCTTTTTTAGTATTTTTTCATAATGTTTATAATGTGCATGCAATATATTATTTTTAGATTTTGAGACGAATATTTTTTCTAGTCTTTTGTTTTTACAAGCTATTTTAATTCCTTTTGTTAGCCAATATGGTTTATGTTTATAATAAATTTTAATCAACCGTTTAGGGATATATTTATCTAGAGTTTGATTCATTAACGAATCAGGAATCACGAAAAGCATTATAATTTTCATTAATATCTTTTTGGGGGTTAATTATATTATACCAATTTACAGACGACAAACAGTTTTTAAATTTTTCAATATTTTGATCGCTAAAGATTCTTTTTTCCAATAACATGTATTTTAGGGTTGGTGACTTTACTTTTAACGATATAAATAGGTCTTTATGGTCGGATATGCCATATTCATGGACGGATGAGTTCAATGTAGGATTTTTCAGATTTGTAAAGAGAAGGTCCAAGCATGTTGCACTGGTCGCGGTTACTCTAGTCGGCTGTTTTATTTGTTGTTTAAGATTCCCGGATAGCATTAAGTTACTTATATCTCTTTTATGTTTACTATCAACCAAAAAGTCTAGGTTGAAATCACCACCCAGAACTATGGTGCGTTTTTTGTCCTTCGAATTTAATAGTAGTAGCAATTTTTCTAATTGTGTATAGATAGTTTCAAAATCTCTCCTACAATTTGGCCAATATAGTGCTAATAGCAATAAATTATATTGTTCGATCTCTACAACACAAATTTCAAAGACACACTCTATCGACAAAACATTAATATCTTCCCGTTCTTTACACTGTATATATTTATTTAATAGGATGCATACACCTCCGCCTTCTCGGTTTTGTCTGCAGTATGAAGATGCAGTATAATATCCGTTTATTTGTAGGTGCTGGAGTTTGTCTCCACTGAGCCAAGTTTCAGAGACGCATAAGGCATTTATTTTTGAGTTCTCTTCCGTTAATGCTTCCAGTAAATGCACTTTAGGTAATATGCTTTGAGTATTCTGGTATATTATGTTAAAAGTGTCGAAAATTATGTTGGGTTTGACTTTGTAGGTCTTCTGCTTGAGAATTGTTGTAAGACTCGTTGTTCTGGCTTGACATAGTTCCTCTGTTAGAGTTCGGGTTTTCAATGTCTGGCTTATATTCTTTTCCGTCGATGAAGAGTTTATTGTTCACGATATTAGCTCGGTGTCCCTTGCGGCGGGCTTCTATTAGAATAGCTATTTGTTTTTTCCTATGTTGTAGACTTTCCGCTCCCAGGACCTCTGACACAGCCAAACCAGTGTTCCTAAACTGCCGTCGGTTTTTTAATATTTGCCTGGTGAGATTTTACTCAGAAACTCTATTTCAAGAGGTCTTCTATATCCATTTTTTCCTATCCTTCTCAGTCCTTCTATATATCCTTGGACGTTTATGTTTAAGATATCTTGAAACGCGTAGACTAATCTTTCATATAATTGACAAAAATCTTCTTCTCTGAGTTCATCTAGCCCATACAATATATTTTTTTTCTCATTGCTTTCATTTACCTGGAGGGTTTTTTGGTTGTGATGCAGTTAAGTTTTTCTATATTTTTTTGCAAGTTTTGGATTTCCGTTTGCATGCGTAGGTTCTCAGTATTTAGTTGTTTGATTTCATTTTCAATTATTTGGATGCATTTCTTTTGGCTTTCTTGTTCTGAACTTAAAGCATTGGTAGTCTTGAGTAGGTCTATTTTTAGTGTTTTAATCTCGGTCGCAGTCACTGTTGAAATCGAAGTAGTTAACTCCGACAGTAAAGAAGATTTCACCGTGTTTAGTTTTCTGTCTAAAAGGGCCTCTATCTGTGCAAGTGTAATTTGTGGGCTAGTGGATTTTAGCGGGGTAGTTTCCTTATTTTGGGTTTGTGATATAATATTTATTATATCACCTAGTAAGCTTAAATCCTCCTCTGCGATTGATTCATCTTTTTCGTAGGCTAGTACCTTTTTATTTCTTATTGTGATATTGTCGTTGATGCTCTGTTTACATGCAGTTACTTGTTTGTGTTGTTTATTTGATGGTTGCACAGGTGAGTCTCTGGATTGGACCGGGGTGTTCGTGTCGTGGAATCTTGGAGCTTTTGAGCAGCAAGTGGGGCATTTCCACGCTTCTTTGTGTTCGGAGGTCATTGTATTTAAAAATCTTTGGATAGAAACGTTTGCGCATTCTATATCATATGCACTCATGCATAGTTTGCAAGTGAGGTATTATCTGTTAGTGATAGTTTGGCGACAACCTGCACACTCTAGTGACATTTTTATACAATTTTGTCGGTTCAGTTTGATTGATAATGACGCAAATGTTATGGGACGTAAAATGTTAGCACTAATTGGATGACTTGTACCTCGGTATCTGTGGCAGTCGACGGTGAAGCGACAGTGGTTTCGCTACGGGCGGCGTACAGTGGTAGGAGGCGGTTCGCTGCGATGATTCACAGCAGCGGGCCGGCCGCGAGTTGTCGTAGGTCAGTATTGTCGATATATTTTGACGGTTATTGATGTTTTTTGATCACTGGTTCGAAAACTCTTGATGTTTTTCACAAGCAAAATCACAATTTTATGCACCACTATTTACGCTTTCTAATGATGTAAGGCTCAACAAAGACAATGCACTGTTTCCATTGGAAATTTAAATATACTTGCGGAGCAAAATGACACGAGTCTTGTTTAAAGGACGGTCGTTCGGATTCTCCCACCATCATCAGACCCTGGTTACTTTTTAAAACTTATCTTTTCTTAAACATTACACTGGTTTGGTTAATAGACAAACTACATACGAATCGAAAGTATGAAGTCTATAGAATATGAAAACGTTAGGTGAGCTGTGTCCGAATTAATGGCTCCTACACGGACTGGTTCGACATCTCTGTGGGTGTCAGACAGGGTTGTGTAGCATCGCCATGGCTTTTCAACCTTTTCATGGATAGCTGTTTGACAGATTGGAAAGAGCGAGATTGTAGAGTACGAATGGATGAGGTAAGTGTCAAATGCCTATTGTACGCCGATGATCAAGATATACTTGAACCATCGGAGTATGAGTTGCAGGACACTATAACTCTCGTGAATGAAACGTTTAAGAAGAAATGAATGAAAGTGAATGCAAGCAAGACGAAGGGGATGGTTTTGGATAAAAATAGGGGTATTTCTGAATGTAATATTATGATTGAAAGTGAGAAAGTAGAACAGGTGTCACAGTTTGTGTATTTCGAAAGTCAGTTTACAAGAGACGGAAAGTGTGACAGTGACAATGAAAGGAGAGTGAATGCAGGAAACATGGTTAACGTGGCATTGCACTCCTTATTATGGAGCTAGAATATGTCCAAAAAAGCACGCCTGGCTGTACATGATGGAGTGTTAGTATCCACGTTGATGTATGGCAGTGAGTGTTGGGTATGGCAGAAGAAGCATGAAAGTCGAACAAATGCTATGGAAAATGCATTAGACGAGTACGATTGACAGGTAGAGTGAAGAATAGTGTGATTAGAATCCCGAACTTAGTGAGGGATTCTAATGTAGAATCATGAACGAAGTAAGGGGTTTTAAGTCCATAGCCCAAGGTAAAAATAATTTTGCGACCGAATGATACACTCTGCTTTTCATACCTCTCTACGAGAAAAATAACTACGAAAGCGCGCGCATTGCCACAGCAAGTTTTTTCTGACAGTGTGGCATAACCATCGAACGCCATTCAGCCATGTCAGCCTAATGCAGCGAAAAATGGAGTTAATGTTTTGTGATAGTACCTAAACCCTATCGGAAAAGACTTACTTTGCTCCCTTTTATTGAGGAGCAAAACGTCACTTTTCGAATAGATGGTATGAAAAACTTATTTCATGTAGAAAGTTAAAATTTCGCACACGTACTCCTCTTAGGACGTAGGCATCCACTAAAGAGGAATTTTTCAAAATTCAATGGGATATAAATGTTTGTATGAAACCTTTTATTCCTTGGACATAATTTGCATGAAATTTCGTATGTATTTCAGCGTTTTCTAAAATTCAATCCCTAAGAGGGTTATATAGGGAATGGAAATTTTAGATAACAGGTCAAACCTTTACATATGAAACCGCGGCAAAATAATTCGAGTGACGAGATCTACAACCCCATGCGCAGAGGAGAAAAAATATAGATATTTTGTCGGGGTCTTATATTTTATAATTTATGTACATACACACACCGGCACAATTAGCGGAACAGAAAAAAAAGGGAGTATTTACGCATTTTTGCGTGTTACTGGCCGGCTAAACAAGCTTTTTTTAAATTTGGGTTTTAATTTAAAAATGGAATACTAAGCGACTGCCCTTTTTTTCATTCTTTTGTTTTAATTTTCATTGATTCATTTTTTCCACCGCTTGTCCGTTTTTAGAAGGTTCGTGAATTCCATTTGAAAAGCTTTGAATTGCAGTTTTTGAGGCTTTTGAGTTTTTTCGCATATTGATAATTTACGAGCATCTAATTATGCCTGATTTAACGCCATCAGAAATCATTAGGGCAGATCAAATGAGGAGAAATGGTCAAACCTACAGATCGATTGCCAGAAGCCTTCGTCGATCGTTATCAACGATTTATCGTAGCATCCAACGATACAGATTGACGAATGCTCTAGTGAGAAGGAGAGGACAAGGCCGGAAAAAGTGTACTTCAAGGAGGAATGACCGTTTTCTCCAACTTCAAGTCCGACGGAACACGAGACTAACGGCGGTGCAGGCTCGAAATTTACTGGAAGAGGTACGAGCAGTAAGGATGAGTGAGCGGACAGTTCGTAGAAGATTCGAAGAAGTGGGTATAGGCTCGTATGTGCCCGCCAAAGCCCCAAAACTTGAGAGACATCATCGCACAAACCGTCTACACTTTGGTCGTGAACATCGTGATTGGGACTTCGACGACTGGGGACAGGTTCTTTTTACTGATGAATGCAGAGTTATGTTAAATCAAATTGATGGAAGGCAGCGAGTATGGAGACGCAAAGGAGAACGGTATATCCAGTCTAATTTTGAAAATACAGTTGCATATGGCGGCGGTTCAATTATGGTCTGGGGAGGAATATGTTTAGGAGCTCGTACGGAGTTAGTAGTGGTCGATGGCGGGAATTTGAATGCTGATCGGTATATCAGGGAGATTTTAGAAGAACATGTTGTGCCATTTGCCCCCTTTATTGGTAACAACTTCATTCTAATGCAGGATAATGCTCGGGCTCACAGTGCTCGCACAGTACAGACATCCCTAAACCATGTTGGTATAACGGTGATGGAGTGGCCAGCACGGTCCCCCGATATGAACCCTATAGAACACGTCTGGGACTTGCTAAAGAGGAGTGTAAAGTCAAGAATGCCCCCTCCCAATAATCTCAACGAGTTGCGAAACGCATTACTTGAAGAATGGCAGAGGTTGCCCCAAGAAACCATTGATAACATCATCCGCAGCATGCCCAGACGGATGGAAACCCTCATCAGAGCACGAGGAGGAAACACTCGATATTGAACAGTCATTGAAATTGTTGTTAAACTTTGGAAAATCTTGAATTTTCTGCTGTTTCTCTATAATTAAAAATCGAAGAAAAATGCATTTTGTTTAATTTAATTTTTATTTTTATAAAATTTTAAGTATGGTGTTACAAATGAATGTCAAAACATGTTAATTTAATTGTTGTTTCATTTTAAATAATATATTGTTTAAAAATTACATTCATTGTTCTAAATTCCCTCTTTTTTCTCCTTTTTTTTTCTGTTCCGCTAATTGTGCCGGTGTGTGTATTATTATTGTGTTCGAAGTCTCCGAAGGAATATATCCTGTTTATATCGAAACAGGGATATATGTTTATGGACAAATATACACACCTATAACATGTACAGATGGCAGTGGCAATATTCCAGATTTTTTGAAGTACGATCGACATGAATCAGTTTGCTTCAGTCCAAATATGGCTATAATACTTACACCTTTTCTGGATCAATAACAAGTCATTGATGTCAGTGGATTTCCCCCAAATAACGATACCATAACGGATAGTATAATCCACATAATCATTATTACGCTGTTAAAGCTGATTCTGTTGAAAGTACCTTGTCATCTAGAATTTTTCGTGAAAAATTAATAGAACGGAATAGAATAATTATGTGATATTAGCTAGGTTCGGGGTTTGCTTGTGCTTGGAAATAAATTAACAATAAAATAAACAGGTTGTGCTTAATGACTGTTGTTAAGTGTTCATTTCTCTTTTTAACATTTGTTGTACATTAATCATTAACTTATTACAGATAAGTTGTAACTAAAGTTATACCAGACTAGTTAATCGGCAGAGCCGGGTTCACGGGGCAAATAAAATAACTTAACTGAAAAATCCTAACGAGGTAATACCACCAATCAGGTTTAATTTATCATTAATATGTCGAAATTTAAAACACCTATTTGATCATGGTGACTTATCTAAAAATAGCGAGAAGCGCTACACCAATCTTGAAAACTTGGAGCTCGGAGAAACGGGGTATTGAAGAAATTTCGGTATTGTAGAAACTTAGGTACTGTAGAAACTTAGGTACTGTAGAAACTTAGGTACTGTAGAAACTTAGGTACTGTAGAAACTTAGGTACTGTAGAAACTTAGGTACTGTAGAAACCTCCTGCAATGAACTGGTAAATAATATCTACATGACTTTACTCGGAGACGGTTAACAATTATTTTAAAGTTGGAAAACAGAACCTAATTGGAAATAGTTATTTCACATTTACATACCTTGTAGGGGAGAAGAGTAAAGCTTGAAGCATCAGGATCTCATGTCAACCCCGGAGGTTTCACAAAATGTGGGTATATCAACCCATACTGCAATAAAATAAATTCACTATAAACCACGATATTTATGGAATTCAACCAATGCAAATGGAGAAGTTAACAAACTAACAGCTTACCAAAGTGGAATAAATGAAGAATCTTGAGGAAACGTTCTTTCTTTTACAATAAGTTTCCTAATAAAAGTTTGAGGGTATATAGTATATGGTACTGCAACGAAACACAAAATGTTTGAAACTAGAAAAAATCAAGAAATCGTTATGATCTAACATCGTTTAAGTGTTGAAAGATATATCCAACTTACCAGGATGTTCAAGTTTGAGCTTAAAAGCATTGCTTTTGTAAAATGTCGCTAGCCAAGTTATTTCGACGACATTATGGCTAAGAAAGAACGAATTGAACGTTCTGTATTTGGAAGACCATCTCTCACACACTTCCCGAAAACACGGTAACTGTAGGTTATCTTGACCTCAAATTCACAAGACACAATTGTGCAAAAATCACAATTAAAAACTGTTTCACATTTAAGTGATATCAAATATAATAACACAACACTATTTTCCCTATATCATTATTATTTAAATCTTTGAAATGCATTTAAATTGAATAACTTATTTTTGTCAACAAAAGGGAAATCTTTCGTATAAATTGACAACACGACTTCTTTTTAAAATGAAGTTTTGCAAAGGCAAAGGCATCATCACATTCTGTTTATTTTTGAGTCACAATATTAAATGCTTCAATACGAAAGTACAACGTGACAACCTGCCTAACTTTCCGACAAGCATACACAAATCTATTTACTTACATTTTTAATATCTACTTTCCAGTTGCAATGACAGTCAATAGATCCCTAAGAAAGGTGTTTATGTTACTTCTTCTGCTCACCCTTGTAGTTAATATTTATTCGTATTTAATATACGTCTACGTCTTATTTAAGATAATGTTTATATTTCCCGGAGAGATGTGACAAAATTGGATGTATTTAGTTTTAATTCAGTTTGCCTTTAGATTCTATACTGTCATCCAGTTTATAGTCCATCTCAGAGGGTCATTTCTGTCATAATTATAAGTTTTCATGTTTATTTGCTTTATAACTATCGTTGCATTATTTGCAAATAAAATACAATTCATTTGATATACTATTTGGCAGATCGTTGATATACATCAAGAACAGCACAGGTCTTATGAAACTGCCTTGCGGCACGCCTTATTCTTTATTTATAAATGATGACAGTAGTTTTAGTTTGAACTTACACTACTTACAATACTTTTTAATTTGAACACATTGTAATCAATTATGCAAATATGACTCTACCCATTTTATGGTAGGCCCTCTAGTAGGTACCATATCTGAACGATTTCGATATGTAATCGTTAATGCGAAACAAAATCAAACGCCTTACTCAAGTCCATGAACAAAACAGTTACAGGTTTCTTTACCTATATGTTTATCTATGCAATTCATGATATTACGAGTATGTTTATTGAAACATAATAATATTATTAATTGCATAGAGTAATGTTCAATAGATCACAATGTATTTTTTAGTGAATCTGGAAATATACCTTGCGTCACTGACTATTAGATGTGTCAGCAAAAGGCTCAGCAATAATGCGTATTATGCTATCACAATAATAATGATTTTCTTATTTAAAAGAATGTAAGTTTCTTAAAAAATTACCAAATGTTGAAATTGACCCTTATGCGTGTTGAGCTGTTCTAATCGTAAATGTCCCGGACTTGTGACACAAACTACCATAGAATTATATTATACTCATGACCCGTGAGATTTTAATTACGCTTTCAGTACACCACCGTAACCCAATTGCCTTTTTTTTAAGACTGTAAGTTTCTTAACAAATTACCAAATGTTGGAATTGACAAATAATCGCAACGTGTGCCACAGACAACCAAAGTATTATATTATACTCATGACCCGTGAGATTTTAATTACGCTTTTAGTACACCACCGTAACGCAATTGCAATTTTTTCAGGTGGTAAGTTTCTTTCAATTAATCTGTGTTCGCAAATTTAAGGGTTCAGGATAATTCAAATTAAAACCAGGACAGCGGGAATGGCGAACCGTGGTTACAACGCCTACATAAAGTACAAAGCAATATTTTAGAAAAATAAATTTTATAGCAAATAAAAATATATATTTTTGGGCACTACCACCGACCTAATTTTATTTGTTATTCCCTAGGATGTTTTTAATCCTTTTTTGTCTGATTTTGATAAAGAAAAGTTTTTGTTTTATTTCATAATAAATATTTTTTAAACGGGCGTCGTTTTGCCCTTATTATTTATTTAGAAGCTACAAAAAGCTCTCAGAAAGTGATACTCAAAGATATATTTACCTTGTGATTTAAGTTAGGTTGGATCTTTGCACACAATACTTTCGATAAATGTAAATAGATTTAAACCGATTTTCACAAACTTTTGTAATTTTACGAGCGGTTCATGTAAAATTAGCCCGTTTTTCACCGAACAAGTATGGCTAAAATAGGTAAATCTAATTAGTTATTTTTTTTTAAATCAAACAAGATATCAAAAAAAAATATTGTAGTAAAAAAAAAGCAACAAGTTATGCCTAGTCACAGCAAAGTTTGTGTCTTTTTATACTAAGATGTTATAGATGTATCGGTAAAAAATGGTTCACAAAACGATTATTTTGCAGCCATGTAAAAGTGTGAATTTGAGTTAGACCCTTTTTCACAGTAGGCACATAAATGTACATAACATAAAAAAGTTGTTAGGGTTACAGGGCCTGCAGTAAGTAAGAACTTATTTTTCTGGTGTAGTCATAAATAAATCTTATTGATTAATGTTTATTTCAAAAGGTATCTGATCCCTACAATTTACAAAAAAAAAACTATAAATACATATTTATAGTTTTTTGAGAAAACTGAATCTTAGTTTCTGGCCATGTAACCCTAAGAACTTTGTTGACTGAACCATGAAATTGAAATTTACCATGATGATGGGCATAAAAATGATAGAAATATATACACACACAAATACACACACCGGCACAATTAGCGGAACAGAAAAAAAAAGGAGAAAAAAGAGGGAATTTAGAACAATGAATGTAATTTTTAAACAATATATTATTTAAAATGAAACAACAATTAAATTAACATGTTTTGACATTCATTTGTAACACCATACTTAAAATTTTATAAAAATAAAAATTAAATTAAACAAAATGCATTTTTCTTCGATTTTTAATTATAGAGAAACAGCAGAAAATTCAAGATTTTCCAAAGTTTAACAACAATTTCAATGACTGTTCAATATCGAGTGTTTCCTCCTCGTGCTCTGATGAGGGTTTCCATCCGTCTGGGCATGCTGCGGATGATGTTATCAATGGTTTCTTGGGGCAACCTCTGCCATTCTTCAAGTAATGCGTTTCGCAACTCGTTGAGATTATTGGGAGGGGGCATTCTTGACTTTACACTCTTCTTTAGCAAGTCCCAGACGTGTTCTATAGGGTTCATATCGGGGGACCGTGCTGGCCACTCCATCACCGTTATACCAACATGGTTTAGGTATGTCTGTACTGTGCGAGCACTGTGAGCCCGAGCATTATCCTGCATTAGAATGAAGTTGTTACCAATAAAGGGGGCAAATGGCACAACATGTTCTTCTAAAATCTCCCTGATATACCGATCAGCATTCAGATTCCCGCCATCGACCACTACTAACTCCGTACGAGCTCCTAAACATATTCCTCCCCAGACCATAATTGAACCGCCGCCATATGCAACTGTATTTTCAAAATTAGACTGGATATACCGTTCTCCTTTGCGTCTCCATACTCGCTGCCTTCCATCAATTTGATTTAACATAACTCTGCATTCATCAGTAAAAAGAACCTGTCCCCAGTCGTCGAAGTCCCAATCACGATGTTCACGACCAAAGTGAAGACGGTTTGTGCGATGATGTCTCTCAAGTTTTGGGGCTTTGGCGGGCACATACGAGCCTATACCCACTTCTTCGAATCTTCTACGAACTGTCCGCTCACTCATCCTTACTGCTCGTACCTCTTCCAGTAAATTTCGAGCCTGCACCGCCGTTAGTCTCGTGTTCCGTCGGACTTGAAGTTGGAGAAAACGGTCATCCCTCCTTGAAGTACACCTTTTCCGGCCTTGTCCTCTCCTTCTCACTAGAGCATTCGTCAATCTGTATCGTTGGATGCTACGATAAATCGTTGATAACGATCGACGAAGGCTTCTGGCAATCGATCTGTAGGTTTGACCATTTCTCCTCATTTGATCTGCCCTAATGATTTCTGATGGCGTTAAATCAGGCATAATTAGATGCTCGTAAATTATCAATATGCGAAAAAACTCAAAAGCCTCAAAAACTGCAATTCAAAGCTTTTCAAATGGAATTCACGAACCTTCTAAAAACGGACAAGCGGTGGAAAAAATGAATCAATGAAAATTAAAACAAAAGAATGAAAAAAGGGCAGTCGCTTAGTATTCCATTTTTAAATTAAAACCCAAATTTAAAAAAAGCTTGTTTAGCCGGCCAGTAACACGCAAAAATGCGTAAATACTCCCTTTTTTTTCTGTTCCGCTAATTGTGCCGGTGTGTGTATATACATATATATATATATATATATATATATATATATACACACACATATAATCTCACGCCTTTTATTCCCGAGGGGGTAGGCAGAGAGGCAGAGGTACGTTCAGGGGTCCAATATATCTCGTGAAATGTGGGTATATCCAGTAATGGAATACCTCTGCCTATAAAAAATATCAATAAAAAAACTTAAACTTCTTTTAAATACCCTTTGGAATTCCATGTTTTCTAGATATTGATGAACACAAAGATCTAGCGTCACCTGTGTCGATCTTGTGTTACACTAGGTCAGTCTTTTCGCATTTGTTTCCCTTGGCGAATTTATGTCTTTAAACTTTGCTAGAAATTCTTCGGCTTGTCGCAGTTCGTCTACTGACAAATTTTCCTTAAATGACTCTAGTAATGGTGGGATGTTTGTAATAAAACAACGTGAGTCTCGTACTAGTGCCGGTTTATTACTGGAGAAGTGGAGCGCGGGGTGGCGCATATATAGCACATTCCTCCCCCTTTAATTTGACAACCTGACAATAAAATAAAACAAATTACAAACTTAAACTTAAAGAAAAAAACGATAAATACCTAAAAATATTTTTTATAATCAATAGGTTTTCTAGGCCTTAACAGCTTGCCAGTTTGGACCCCAGAGCCTATGACAATATCATTGCTGTTTGTAGCAGCGGGCTCATTAGCAACACCTGCAGCTTGATCAGACGTCTCAAAGGTGTTATCTATAATTCCGTTATTCCCTTCTGCAATGGCATCCATGAAAACATCTTCGTCCTTCTTGTCAGAAACTTGAGACTCAGAGAATGATGGCTGAGATGCTGTTGCAAACGGGGTCGGTAACAACACTCCAGTACACTGTGTAATATTCGGTGTTACATTACTTCCGGATGAAAAGTGGCTTTCGGAATCTTTAAATGTATATTTTCTTATTTGATCTACATGTCTTTTATAAATAATATTATAGTCTAAAAAAATACGTTATACATTCTATTTCCTATTACTTTCATAATTTTCCCTAAAGCCCAAACTCCTTTTCTAGCAACAAACCATTTTGCCCAAACAAACTCGCCAATATTAAAAATTCTACAATTGTTATTATCTACTGGCTTACTGTGTACATCACTCTCGAATTTTTGTGGCAAAATTAAATCTAAACGGGATCTTAAATTTCGTCCAAACATTAATTTAGCTGGTGTTGAACCGGTGGTACAATGTTCAGTATTGCGATACTCAAACAGAAAACCCAGTAATCTTTCTTTCTTATTATGTTGTGAAGTATTTTCACTAACCAATATATTCTTAATCATTTTTTTACATGTCTTTACCGAGTTTTCTGCTTGGCCGTTGCTCGACGGGTGGTAAATCGGAGACGTTACATAACGAATCCCATTGTTGGAACAAAATCTCTGAAATTCAGTGTTATTTATTTTGGCATCATTATCAGATACAATTATATTTGGAATTCCAAATGATGAAAAAACTATTTTTAGTTTTAAAATAAGAGCACTGGTCGCAATACCACGATCCATATGTATACACTAGAACCACTTGCTATACGCATCAATTATAACTAAATAGACACATTGATCTATAGTCATATAATCGATGTGTATACGGTACCAGGCGCGCGGCGGTTGTGGCCAGGGCGAGGGGGAGGCGCGCGGAGGCGCAGGCCGCAACGCTGCGCACGCGTCACACGCTCCTACCCACCGCTCAATGTCGCCGTCTATGCCGGGCCACCACATCCGACTTCGCGCTGCACTTTTTGTTTTAACTACACCGAAGTGTCCCGAATGTAGTTCTTGTAACATGCGATCCCTGTATACTGCCGGAATCACTATCCTATGGCCCCTAAATAAGCACCCGTTGATGACTTCTAAGTCCGTTTTACAGTAGTAATACGGTTTAATATTTTGGCATGTTATTTTTCTCGGCCAGCCATGATTCATATAGTTAACAACTGTCTGTAGTACCTTATCGCTTGCGGTCGCTGCTGTTGTTGCTGAATAACAAACCGGTTTTACGTTATAATCAAGAAAAAGGAACGACTGGCTCTTATCCCCCTCTCTCTCATTATCGACCGATTGCAGCGGAGTACGAGAAAAATAATCAGCTACAACATTATGTTTTGTATTTATGTACTGGACAGTGTAATTATATGCTGAAAGTATTATTGCATAACGTTGCAAACGTAAGGCAGCCGTTACCGAAATACCATGGTTTTTCCCAAAAATTGAAAGCAGTGGCCTATGGTCCGTCTTTAGAATAAAAGGTATTTGAAGACCATATAAATATTGGTGGAACTTTTTCACCCCGAATATTATAGCCGTAGATTCTTTCTGTATTTGGCTGTAGTTGCGTTCACTAGCAGCCAAAGACCTGGATGCGAAAGCTAATGGTCGTTCACCATTGGTTGTTTGCTGAGAAAGCACCGCACCTAGGCCGGCCGGGCCTGCGTCCACCGTAAGTATCAGCTGAGCGGACGGGTCGAAGTGCGCGAGCACACGCTCCGAGGCCAGTTCGTCCTTGACTGCTCGCACGGCGCGCGACTGCCGCTCGCCCCACGCCCACTCAGCTCCAGCGCGAAGCAATTCATGCAACGGACTTAATAGCGATGATGCGTTTGGGATAAAATTGCGATAATAATTAACGACTCCTAAGAACCGCTTAATTTCGGTAATGTTTGTTGGTTCTGGAGCACCTATAATAGCTTGAACTTTTTCAGGGCATGTTCGCAAACCATTTTTATCGATTACATAACCGAGGTATGTTACATGATTTTGAAAAAATTCACATTTTTCCTTTTGCAATCGTAAGCCAGCTTCGCTAAGTCTACGAAGAACTTCACGTAATCTACTTAAATGAGTAGTGCTATCTGGACCTGTGATACAGATGTCGTCAAGCCAACAGCTGACGCCATCCAGCCCAGAAAGCAGTGTTTCCATACATTTTTGGAAAATGGCGGGAGCATTTGCAAGTCCATAAACCAGTCGCGTGTATTTAAATAATCCCTTTGAGGTATTAATAGTAGTAAGTGATTGGGATTTTTCATCTAATACGAACTGGTTATAGGCGTTTTTAAGATCAATTTTACTAAAATGCTTGCCACCACCTAATTTCGCGAAAACCTCCTCAATACGTGGTAGAGGGTATTTATCAATCACGAGGTCCTTATTTAGGGTAACTGAATAATCACCCGCTATTCTGACTTTCCCGTTCTCTTTAAGGACGAGCACTATAGGTGTGGCGTAGTCGGAGTGGTTTACTGGTACTAAAATACCTAGCTTAACTAGTCTTTCTAACTCTGATTCCACTTTCTCTTTAAGTGCAAAAGGTACCGACCGGGCCTTAAAAAATTTTGGAGCAGCATTATCTTTTAATTGTAAATTAACTTTAAATTTTGAAAAGGTTCCCAATTCATCAAACCACAATTCAGGATATTGTTCCAACAATTTATTTACATCAAATGTAAGATCGCTTAAATTATTGACCTCTGTAGTTACTACAATATTAAAAGCGGACATAAAATCTCGGCCAAGCAAGGGTGGCCCTCCATTTACCACTACAAAAACTTTTATTGATTTTGTTTGATTATTGAATGTAACATCTGCTATAAAATAACCTAGTGGCGATATTTTATGTCCATTGTACATACACATTTTCATATTGCAATCAGACAATTTGTAGTTGGAAAATAAATTACGATACAATTTATCTGAAATCACAGTTGCCCCAGAGCCGGAATCTAACTCCATAGTAATGTTTTGTTTTGCTAACACAAGATTAATTTCTATGGGCTTATTATTAGAGACGTACCTTATATTAAAGTTTTGACACTCCTGGCAACAGATAGCTGCATTCGCACTGTCATTGTCATCACTCCCCTCGCACACAATGTTATTCACCTGTGATTTTTTTTGCGTACACATTTTTTTTAAATGCCCTTTGACACCACACTTTTGACACTTATAGTCCTTGAAACGACACTTTTTTGCTGAATGATTTTTCAAACCGCAAACTGAGCACCGTGAACTTTGGCCGCCAAACCGCTCGTCTCGAGACGACGCATACGCCGCTTCCGACCTTTCTCCGCCGCCGCTACCGACACCGCTGGCACGCTGTCGATCTATTCCGGACTTGAGCGGGGAAATGCGATAAATAGGCTCCTGTTTCACCATTATTGACTCCTTCGCTTCTCTTGCAGACTCTGCTTGTTGAGCAATCTCTAACGCCCGACTAAGCTTTAGTGTAGACGGGTCTTGCTCAAATAGCTTGTCGCGCACGGGACCTGAACTCTGGCCAAGGATAAAACGGTCGGTTAGGACTGTCTCTAGAGCGTTGCCGAACTCACAGAGGCTTGCCAACCCCCGCAAACGCGCTGCCCAGTCTCCTAGACTTTCGCCAGTTTCTCGTTTCGCCCCGTAAAATTTTGCCTTGTCTGCATAGGAACACTTCTGAGTCTTGAAGTGATTGTCGAGTAATAACACTAGCTGTTCGTAGCTTAGAACGTCCGCGTTTCCCGGATATGCTAGATTTCGCACTAGACGGTAGGAATCATCGGATAGATGAGTTATGAGGATGGCCGCTTTATTGTATTCCTTTACACTGTTCACTTTTAAAAACTGTGACAAACGTCCCTTAAACAAGGACCATTCACACGATTTATAGTCGTAAACACTCAAATTTCCGATATACGAAGACATAATTTAATTTAATACACAAGTGGGTAGTTTTGCACCGCCTCGTCGTCACTGGGATGTTTGTAATAAAAAAACGTGAGTCTCGTACTAGTGCCGGTTTATTACTGGAGAAGTGGAGCGCGGGGTGGCGCATATATAGCACAAATGGCCGAACTTGACTTGACCCCTTGGCGTTGCGTAGAGATGTAGCTTCACTCTGCTTTCTCTATCGCATGTATCATGGGGAGTGCTCCGAATAATTGTTCGGACTTATACCGGCCACAGCGTTTCGCCAACGTTCAACGCGACAAAACTATCATGCACACCACCTGGATAGTTGGCAGTCCACCACTGTGAGATTCTCACGAAACTTTTTGCCTCGCACAACCGATCTGTGGAACAAATTGTCGCCGGCGGTATTTCCGGACCGATACGACCTTCAAACCTTCAAGAAGAGAGCGTACTCCTACCTCAAAGGCCGGCAACGCACTTGTGACTCTTCAGCTGCAGGTGTCCATGGGCGACAGTAGTCACTTACCATCAGGTGACCCGTCTTCTCGTTTGCCCCCTTTAAAAAAAAAACCATTCTCGTCACGGTTGAGCTATCCTTTTGCAGTTGATTCAAACATTGAATGTAATTCACCTCTGCCGATGTACGTAGGTAGTATTGGTGTTGGAACGGAGAATTATAATTTGCCTTATGTTACTCGACAGGTACAATAATTTGTTTACTGGCGGGCTAGGCCCGTTCACTGGAGCGCCTATGCGCTTAAGGAGCGAGTGGATGCAGAGTTGGACGGTATGCTCCGGGACGGAGTTATTGAGCCTGTGGACAGCTCGGACTGGGCAACTCCACTTTTTCTGGTACGTAAATCCGATGGTGGACTAACGTTTATGTGCCGTTTACAAAGTTACCTTGAACCCCGTTTTGTTGGTAGATAAATTCCCTCTTCCCAAGATCGATGATTTGTTAGTGGGGTTGAACGAGGCAAAGGTATTTTCAAAAAAATCAAATTTAATTAGACGATTAAAAAACCAAGAAACCCTCTGTGCCATGCTCTTGGCCATGGCCGACCAAGCCGTGGTCATGGATACACGTTGACTTTCTGGGACCAATTTTTAATCGATTATATTTAGTTATACTTAATAATAATATATGATAGACGCACGTACTAAGTGGCTTGATGCGTTTCAAGTACCCAGTAACTTCTGCGGTACATACGATCAGTAAGCTGAGTGAAGTCTTTTCTAGATGGGGTTTACCAAAGCAACTTGAATCCGATAATGGCTCCCCTTTTCGAATCGGGAATTGGCGGACTATTTAGCTAAAAGTCGAGCACCGCACGGTTCCAATTAGCACCCGTAGCAATTAAGGCCGCGTTTGCAAACAAGTTAAATTCCCTCGTTAAAGTGTGAAATGAAGGATAGCTTTATGCAAAACATAATGTGTGACTGAAACTGACTACTGTCAGGTAATAATTAACTTGGTTTGCGAACGCGGCCTAAAAATCAGTTGTGTTTTATTTCTTGGCTTAAGAGGTTAATCATATTTTTTCCGCACCGTACCGTTATGTTACCGTTTATGTTTGAAGACTTTCTTATTACACCACCGTAACACAGAACATAGTACCACGGGCGAGAGCACAGGACCTTTGATGTTAGGACGTGGGTTACGTACTAGGTTGGATGCACTGAGACTCGATCCAGAGAGACGGTCGGCCAAAGTTTATGAGCGACAGCAGGGCAGTGCCAACCCTCCTATAGATCGTAATTTTAAGCCAGGAGATGAAGTTTGGCTTCCACAGTATCAAGGTGCTCAGAAATGGTTACAGGGTAAAATAACAACGCGTTTAGTTAGTAGATGCCGGTTATAACGTTTGCGATTTGTTAGGTAGGGAATCTGACCGTCACATTGACCAATTAAAGCGGCGATCAAGGTGTTTGATAGTTGTCCCTTACTTCACCACCACTGGAAAGTACCACCATTGAAGTTACGTCTCCCGGAACAAGCTGTCCATGGAGACTTTCTGGGGGTAATTTGAATCGGCTCACGTTTCGGAAGGGGTATAGAATAGGTTATTAATGATCAATCTAGATGATAGAGTCACAGGCACAGGCACCGTAATAACGCAGTCGGGCGAGGTCGTGGAACGTATTGAACCCGCGTCGCTCAGTTCGCGGAGTACCACTGAGCCTTTACGCGAGGTGTACCTAATTCGTAAATAGACTTACAGCAAAAAGTTTGATTTAGCAAAAATATTGTAATGTAAGGATTTTAGGCATAACGCGATGTAGACCAACTAAGAATTCGGCATATGGCGAAGTAGTTCTTAAGCGACATAGACAAAAATCTAATTTAGGCAAACATAGAGTTTTGCTGAAAGCGAATTGAAAATGACATTTAGGCATAACGCGAATTAGTCTATTTACGAATTAGGTACACCTCGCGTAAAGGCACTGAGCCGGCCCGAGCACGCCCGGTTAAGTCTCCTAGATATAAGTATTTTTACTTTATTTTCTTTTATTTGGGTTAAAAAACAGTTACACAATACATTATTATACTAGGGCTAATAATATGGATAGGTAATTGTATAACCAATCTCAATAACCACATATTATTAATAACAATGAAAGTAGGTATGCTAATAGGTAGATAATATTAAATTAAATTATAAATATAATATTATTGTATAAGTTTGACACTTATTTTCCTTTATTACTATTTTATTGAAATTTTAAGTGTGTGTGAATGATTGTGTGTAAGAATTTATGCGTGAGAGTTTTTAGAAGAAAGGGATTTTCTATTCCTAAGAATTTCAATGATATCTCTACGGTAGGGGCCAGGTAGTGCAGCGAATATATCAATACTACTAAAATATTGATTATATGCTCGCGTCATACGTGTTATAGGTGACCGTAATCCAGCATTTGTGCGGTTTGCAGAGGTAGAAAATAAATTTTAAGTTCGCGATTTCCGCAGATGAGATCTAATAGGTACTTTGTAACGTAGCATGTTGACTAACGGTACTTATTGTGGCAGATATCAAAAAGAAACATAGCATCTAGTTGTAGACGTCTGGAATGTAGGTCTAATATTTTGTACTTTGTGAGAAGATTATCATAAGAAATACGGGTAACGTAATATTTGTAATGCACGCTGCGAAGAAACTTTTTTTGGACGGATTTAATCTGATCATGATATTTATTATAGAAGGGATTCCATATAGATACAGCATATTCAAGTTGGCTTCGAATGAGAGACTTATATAGATGTATATTTATGTGTGTGTATGGCCTCTTAAACATGGTGGCAGAACGCATAACAAAACCGTGTATTTTGTATGCTTTATTAACAATATTTTGAATTGTATATTATTATCAAAATGTAGCTTATTATCCAATATTACACCTAAGTCCCTGATACTATCAACCTTTTCAATAGACGATCCACAAAGTGAGTAGGAATATTAATTACTGATAGATCTTTTTTTAGTGAAAATAATTGATTTGCATTTATTGAGACTAAGACCAAGTTTATTTTCATTACAGTAAACGGAAAATCGGTCTAAATATTCTTGAATTTTATTATGGTCTTCTGCATGTGCAACTGTGCGGTAAATTTTAAGATCGTCAGCGTAAAGCAGGAAATGAAAATGATTAAAACATTTGTGGATGCCATTTATAAATAATATAAAAAGCAACGGGCCCAATATTATAGACCCTAGCGGGACTCCGGATGTGATTTTAATCGTTCTAGATTTAAAACCGTTTACAACTACCAACTGGGTACGGTTAGATATATATGATCGGAACCATCTCCAGAGATTACCACGTATACCATTGTAAGCTATTTTGTCAAGTAGTATTTTATGGTCCACTCTGTCAAATGCCTTGCGAAAGTCAGTATAAATGTTATCTGTTTGTTTATTATAATCTATATTACTGAATAAAAAAGAAGTATAATCAATTAAGTTAGTTGCGGTAGACCGCTTCTGTACAAATCCATGTTGCTGTGGAAATATTACACTGTGTAGATAAGGATAAATTATGTTGTGGACTAATCTTTTAAAAAGCTTTGACAGAGTGGGCAATATGGATATAGGTCTATAATTCTCAATATCTTTCTTAGATCCGCCTTTGTGAACCGGGACAATTCTAGCAGTTTTCCACGTAACTGGAAAAACACCCTAATTGAGACATTTATTGTAAAGTAAGTATAACGGACTATAGATGGTGTTAGCAGTTAACTTTAAAAATAATGCAGGGATATTATCCACACCTGCGGGCCCTATGATGTGTCCAACTGCTTAAGTTGTGTTAAAATATCTGATTTTGTAATACTAATGTCACAAATAAGATCGAAGGCAGCATTACAGTCTGAAGGAATATTTGTTATATCATAATCAATAGGTACTGAGGACGGTTGAAAAACAGATTGGAAGAAAACATGTTACAGATCTGCTCTGGATTGTCACCTGTTTCATTTTTATAAAACATATTATAAGATATACTCGTATTATCAGAACTATTTTTCCTATTAGATATATATGTCCAGAAATACTTTGTATTGTCTTGAATACTGTCCTTTACACTTTTTATATAAGATTGATAACATTTATCAAATTCTGATTTAAACCTTTTTCTGTCTCATAGAAAATATGTCATAGTCAGAATTACACCCATACTTTCTCCATTTACCCATGCGCAAATTTATTAATTAAAGAAACAATAATATTATTAGAGGATTTGTAGTACCCACTGTAACGTTGTAATTTCTTAAGTCAAGTAATATTATTTCGCTACGACTAGCGCCATCTGTTATCGCTGCGAAGAAAGATATTGAGTAGAATTGATTGATTTTGCGTTTGGATATTACAAAATCAATACATAGTTTGGTTCTATAAATTTTTATTAGGTTTAAATTTTGAAGTAATTTAAACGAGACAAATTAGTTTGTTGTTTATTGGTATGTAAGAAATAAAAGACATAATTAATAAAAGAGAAAAATATTAAGTACTATGAAACAATCAGCGAGTGAACTAAACGCGAAGTCGCGAACTGTCAAGCAGAGATGATTTGCAAAATGGGTGATTTTTGAAGATCGGCGTTTTGTAAAAAGCAATCGTAAAATATCCATGTTTCACAAAAACCGAAACAAAGTTATAAAATGGAAGCAGAAAACATTTGGTATGTTCTCTTGGATTAATCAAGTAGTTTTTATAAATAATTATAAAATTTTGGATTCATTTATGACGTGTCGGATTTGCTTTCAGAAAATACAAATTATAAAATGTACTAAGTACAGGGAGGGGGTTCAAGATAAAACACATCTTGAATACCATTTGGGTAAGCAGATAAAATATCTTTTTGAAACATAGATTTTCTTTAAAGTTTAGTTAAAAAAATACTTACTACCTAGATCTCTCGCTGATTGCGTTCGTTTTATTTCAGGTGGGATTATTATTTTTGGATATTATTTTTGATACCTATGTATTAAATAAGGATATTTAAATACCTATAGTATTTAAATAGAGACATATTTCAAATATATAATTTTCATGATACTACTAGTATCCTCTTGAATGTCGTTGCTGACATTTCTCGTGCTGATGTGGCATCATCTCAAGAGTGGAGATCCGGTCCAGCTCTGAGTCTCCTGGCTGAACATCAGTAGACCGATGGTCATTCTTACCGACGGTCAGATATCTTCATCTACGGACTCGAGGAGCTTGCAGATGAACATATTGTACTAAGTAGTAAATAATCGGAATGACTTCTTGTCCAGGTATTTAGAATTTTTTATATCCATTTGAACTCCAGCAAATTCTACAATGAAAATATCAAGATTAGTTAAAATATAAAATGTATTAAGCAACTTATAACACAGCACAGTTTTCTTCTAATGCGAACCCTACATCGCCCTGAGTTTTCACTTTCCGTTGGTACTCGTTGAAATATAATTAGTGTTTAAATATTTGCTGAATTATAATAAGTTACTCTTAAATTTGTAACAGTTGTGTTTAAACATGAATAAGTAACCTAAACATAAATAATAAATGATCCTTACCACAGCAAATATTATTTTTATTTAATACTAAATAGCCGTTCGCAGTTTTATAAATTTCTGTCAGACTTGAGTTATTTAAAAACCACCAAGCCTGCAGTGGCGCCCACTATGGAAGAAAGCTGTGTTTTTTATTGAAAATTAAGGGTGGATAGTCAATAAAAGAGGCACTTTATGTGTTGACTTACCTCTCTTAAGTTTTCACATTATTTTAGATACATTGATGCTGGAAAATGGAATTTTATTGATGTTGTGTTGTGCTGAGTTTTGTTTCAACTTTCCCAACAATATTTTGTGTTAAATCTTATGAAGTTACCAGGTGAAAACTAAAAACAATTGTACATCTGTTAAATTTACAAAGACTTTAGTTATATAAGTATATCCTACTTGTATTCCAACTTAATTGTGTAACAAAAATTTTTTTTTTCTTACACAGAATTTTTTTTGAGGGTTTAAAAAAAAAAAATTTAAACAAAATATAAGTGTTATATAGTATTAAAGTGTATAACCAAAGCTTTTGGAAAACATAAAAAAAAAAAATATAGACCAGGAGTCGACGTATTTTTTTTAATGTTTTCAAATGAAAAAGAAAAATAAAAATAATTGTGAAAGCAAGTACCAACAGAAAATAAAAACGTTCTTAAGTGAAGTTTTCGTTTCTACATTATAATTTATCTGGTAAATAAGGAATTTACTTACAACTTTAGCTCTAAAAATTAAGATGGAGTTGGACAAGGTTTATTATTACTCGTTATTGCGTGACGAACTGATTTATGAAGTTAAAGTTAGGGCTGGAATACCAGAGACTACGGTAGACAAATTACGGCGACAACTAAAGATTTTATGTACTGATTTCAAACCAGAGGAGATAATAGGAGAGGATTTAGTAGTCAGTAGCGAGATACCTGTGATCTCGGAAAAACTGAAAGAATTACAGTCAAAAGTAGATCTGTTAGTAAAGAAATGTGATCGTGCGTTAGTGAATCGTGTTAAAGCTTTATACTGTCACTTGCATTATAGGGTGGAAAGGTTAGACACCAAGGACATCGAACAGGAAAGGGAGATAAAGGATAGTTTAGTTGCCAAATTGAAATCTTGTTTAGTGTCGTTCAAGGAAAGCATGGACAAAAGGGATGAGGAAGAAGAGGGTGATGAGAGAACGGGAGAAAGAGAGGAGAACGGCACTAGTATAAATATTTTAAAGAATATTAACGCTCGATTTAATGGAACGACTAGTGTCCATTCTTTTATAGAAGCGGTAAATGAGCGCGCTCTTGCTTTTGGGATTCCAGAAAAACAGCTGGCCAAAGCAGCTTGTTGTTTATTCACAGATTAAGGACTTTTATGGTATAGAGGTAATAAAAACCGATTTAAAACATGGAAAGAATTATGTCAATTATTAATTGAAGAATTCTCACCAGTAGATTTTGATTATAGGTTGTTAGGAGAAATACGAACACGAACACAAGGACAGGATGAACCAACGCACATTTATTTTGCTGTAATGCAAGGCATGTTTGTCAAGTTAAAGAAACCTTTAACTGATAGGGAAAAACTAGACATTTTATTACACAATGTTAGGCCGTCGTTTACGGAACAATTAGCGCTTCACGAGTTAAGATCAGTGGAAGATTTGAGGCAATGTTGTCGAAAAATAGAGGCAGCACGTCAAAAAACCAAGTTATTTGCAGAACCACCGAAACAATCCACACTTAGCTCGGATTTTGTTTATAAAAGTAAGCAGGCAAAGCCTGAGGTAGCTCCCGTCACAGCGCAGGTAAATTCACAATTTATGCGGCAGGAAACACACCAAAAACCGTATGTTCAACGACAAAAACCAGTCACGTTTGAACATAAACCGTTCCAACATAGACAGAATTTTAGCACATCCGGTCAGAAACCGGAAATGTACAGACAAAACCAGGCAGGGATATTTTGTCAGAGGTGTAAGGTGAACACACATAGTACTCGGGCATGCAAAATAAATAGAATTGAATGTTTTAGGTGCGGCGAGATAGGTTATACTGTACATTCTTGCCCTAAATGCAAACAAAGTTGGGGGTCAAAAAACTAGTTAGTTCCAGCCGTAGTGATAATTCAGCGGAAGGGGCGAAAACTGCTGATAATAATCATTGGCAACAAATGATTACAAAATATTTCAGTAAAAACACCATCACTTCGGTTTTATTTGAGCCTGATAATAATGATATACGCCCATATTTGAATGTAGACGTTTTCGATTTAACAATTTGCGGATTGTTAGATTCGGGTGCCGCAGTTTCAATCATTGGAAACGGAGCACATGAAAAATTTACAAACCTTGGATATACCATGGAAAAAACATCAGAATCAGTTTGTGTAGCAAATGGTTCGGTTTGCGATACAATTGGTACTATTACGCTGCCTATAACCTTTAAAGGTGTAAGCAGGCTAATCAAATTTTATGTTATACCCAAAATCGTATCAAATATTATCTTTGGTGTAGATTTTTGGAAGGAATTTGGATTGATGCCGGAAATTTTTGAGAATATAAAGTATATTGGAAAACCAGAAGAATATATTAAAAACACTGCATACTTGGATAAACAATTGAGTTATGTACAAGCATATGAAAATCTCACTCCGGAACAGCGTGAGTTAGCGGAGGTGATGATTAAAAATTTTTATAATATATCATTTGAGAATAGAGGTTTAGGAAGAACAGATTTAATTCAGCATACCATAAATACAGGGAAGTCACAACCAATTAAGTGTAGACCGTATCCCATGTCTCCAGAAAAGCAGAAGGAATTGCATAAGGAAGTGGACAAGATGATACAGATGGACGTAATAACTCCAAGTGAAAGTCCTTGGAATAATCCAGTCCTTATGGTTCCGAAGCCAGATGGAACATGGCGATTTTGTTTAGATTGTCGTAAATTAAATGCAGTTACGAAAGGGGATGCTTATGCAATACCATACATACCTCAAATATTAGATAGTTTACGGAATGCGAAGTATATTAGCTCAGTGGATTTTAAAGCAAGTTTTTGGCAAATCAAGTTGGACGAAGAGTCACAAGAAAAAACTAGTTTCACAGTACCGGGAAAGGGGCTGTTTAAATTTAAAGTAATGCCATTTGGTTTGTGCGGAGCACCGTCACGTCAACAACGATTGATGGACATGCTTTTTGGAACCCCATTTTGTAATGATATTGATAAGGGGTTAGTCTTTTGTTATGTGGATGATATTATTGTGGTTTCTGAAGATTATGAGACACATTTACTACTTTTAAAGAGATTGCATCAGCGTATTGAAAGTGCTAATTTAACTATAAACTTCGAAAAGAGCAAATTCTTTCGCAAGTCATTGAAATATTTGGGATATATAGTGGACGAGTGCGGTTTAAGGACAGACCCAGATAAGGTGCGTGCTATTTTGGAAGTCCCAGTACCAAAAACTCCAAAAGAGATAAAAATGTTTTTAGGGACCTGTTCATGGTACCGTCGTTTTATAAGAAATTTTTCAACGATAGCTGCACCCTTAAATGCTTTAACTAGCTCTAAAAAACGTTTCGAATGGGACACAGAGGCAGACAAAGCATTTGTCACATTAAAAAGTTGTTTAGTATCTGCTCCAGTTTTGACATGCCCAGATTACGAAAAACCTTTTGCAGTACACTGTGATGCCTCAGGGTTTGGAATAGGTGGTATGTTAACCCAAAAGGTTAAAGGGGTTGATCATCCAGTGGCTTATGTCAGCAGATCACTAAATAAAAACGAGCGTAACTATAGTGCAACAGAAAGAGAAGCTTTAGCAGTTGTCTTTGCTGTTGAAAAGTTTGAACCATATTTAGGTACGAGACCGTTTACTGTTGTCACGGACCATGCTTCTTTGAGGTGGTTCATGAATTTAGAAAATCCAACGGGTAGATTAGCTAGGTGGGGTTGTCGGCTGTCACAATTTGATTTTGAAATTGAGCATAGAAAAGGAAAAGATAATGTGGTACCGGATGCACTTTCTCGTTTGTTAAAAGTAGAAGTTATTAATACACCAAGTTCGACTGATGTAGTGGATACGTGGTATGATAGGGTATATTCTGGTTGTTTGGCTCATCCGATGAATTTTCCGAATTATAGGATTGAAAATAACATACTGTATAGGTACTGTAAAGGAAAATATTCCCTTACTCAGGAATTTGACTGGAAAGAGGTAGTTCACAAATCAAAACGCATCAACGTCATAGCCGAAAACCATGAACCTCCAACGTCAGGTCATATGGGAGTTTTTAAAACACACCGGAGACTAAGTTTGAGACACTTTTGGCCCGGAATGTACCGAGATGTCGTTGATTTTATAAAAAAATGTGCAACGTGTTCGGCTTATAAGCACAGAACTACTCTTACACCAGGGCTTATGGGAAAACCAAAACAGTGTTTTAGGCCGTTTCAGGCTATTTCGATGGATTTAGTCGGACCATTACCAAGGTCACGAGCTGGGTTTATGCATCTTTTGGTGGTCACATGCTGTTTCTCACTATACTTACATATACTTTATTATTTCCCCTAAGACGTGCGACTAGTGCTGCTGTGGCTAAAAACATAGAAAACTACGTTTTTCTGGCTCACGGAATACCAGAAACAGTGATTACCGACAATGGGGTTCAATTCACTGGATCGGAATTTCGCGGACTGATGAAACGATATAATGTACCACGATTACACTATGGCCCTCGTTACACGCCACAAATAAATATGGTGGAAAGATATAATAAAACCGTGATGACAGCAGTGTCAGCGTATGTAAAAGACGATCACCGTTCATGGGATCAGAATATTTTTAAAATTCAGTTAGCATTGAATAGTGCTGTAAATGAAACAACAGGTTTTACGGCATTTTTTTTGGTTCACGGTAGAGAACCAATAATAAACGGATCCTTTTACAAGGATACTGGTGATTGCGAGTATGAAGTTGCCATGCCAAGAGAGGAATATGCGGGGGAATTTGGAGTTTTAAAAGATATTTTTGAAAAAGTACGTTCGAATTTGTTAAAAGCGCACGAGGAAAATACAAAATACTACAATTTGCGCAGGCGTGATGTACAGCTGCACGTAGGACAAGAAGTTTGGCGTAAAACATACATACAGAGTGATGCAGATAAATTTAAGGCATCAAAGTTAGCCCCCAAATATGAAAAGTGCATAGTAAAAACTGTAAAATCACCTTTAGTGTATGAATTGATAAGCTATGGCGGAAAGGATTTAGGCACTTGGCATATAAAGGACATAAAAGTGTAATAAAAGTAATCACTAGTAGGTGAGTTTAGGTTCGAACCGTAGGCCGTGTAATAACGTGTTGGTAGGCATAGCCACCAACGACGCCAAGGTTATTTTAGTTTTTTTTTTTCTCTTAAATTTTTTTTTTATTCCGGAAACTAGTGAAGAAAAATACTAGTTAGCTCCTGGACTATTATTGATAAAAACAAAAGAAAAAGTTTGATGATCCCATTTGGGTCATAACTGATGTAAGTAGGAAATAGGTAAAGGTTAAAACGCTAATTACCAAAACCTAGATTTTTTTTTTTAGCTACAAATAAATGTAGGTATTTTGGAATAATTCCGAAGAAGTTTGTATATTTTTGTGTTGGGTTGGTTTTGTTTGCGGGTTGTGCAAATAACGAAGTTATTTTTTATGACGTGTTGCAAAGTAAGCAGTAACGTTTATATTTAAAAATAGATACATAACCAGATATTTAAGTAGGCAGGATTAAATTGATACAACGGTAGATTCTCTCGTTGTGTTCAAATAGTGGAGGATATTTGAACATAAAAATGTAAGGTGTCAGTATTGTTCGCTATAGAATTAATATTGGTCTTTTGTTAGGTTTATTTGAAAGTTGAAAGTCTGAAAGGTGTTTAGTATGAAATGGCAGAATTTTGATGTTAGTAAGTTGTATCAATTACAAGAAGGCTACCGGCTGGTGAATTAATGGTATTCACTCATAGATAGTTAAATGGGAAAATATAATATCAAAATAATATTATTACTTATATATTTTATGCTTTGTATCTTAGCTGGTCTAATATAGTAAAGATTACTACTTATTATTAACATTAGTTTATTTTCATAATAGTATAGAAAATAAAACCAAGATTTGGAATAAAATATGCATATTATGCGTACTTATGTATAATTTTATAAATATTAGAGATTTCAATTATATAGAAATAGATTATTTGCTTCGCTCGGACTGCAGGTGGTTGATCTGAAGGGAGAACAAGTGTCCTGGCCAGTTGGGTTTATTTTGGTTAGTTATTTCTGTAGGTCGGATGACATTCAAAAATTATTTTTTCTATTCGAGAGAAGAATTGCCTCTTTTAGTTTTTTCTCGGATGGAAGAAATAATGGAAAATTAGTTAGGTAGGTATGACTAGGAAATAGGTACCTTTTATATAGGTAGTATAGTTATTTAGTGAGTGGTTCTCATGTAATATAATTTACTTATTTATTTTGGTGGAGGTATTCCAGTTTTGTGTGTTAGTTCGCAGGGACGCGACTAATCTACTTTTGTTTGATTTTGGAATTTTTGTTTTAGTGATGCGTTGAACTCAGTTTTGGAGTGTCGCTGGAAGGAGTTTTTTTTTAACGCTTAAATGACAAATAGGTTTTTTTTGTTTTGTTGTGGTAGGTGTTCGATAGGACCGCTGAGGGCAGCGCAGTTTCGTACTCTCTTCGCTCGTTCGAAACTTTTCGTAGGGGAGGGAGTATTGTAACGTTGTAATTTCTTAAGTCAAGTAATATTATTTCGCTACGACTAGCGCCATCTGTTATCGCTGCGAAGAAAGATATTGAGTAGAATTGATTGATTTTGCGTTTGGATATTACAAAATCAATACATAGTTTGGTTCTATAAATTTTTATTAGGTTTAAATTTTGAAGTAATTTAAACGAGACAAATTAGTTTGTTGTTTATTGGTATGTAAGAAATAAAAGACATAATTAATAAAAGAGAAAAATATTAAGTACTATGAAACAATCAGCGAGTGAACTAAACGCGAAGTCGCGAACTGTCAAGCAGAGATGATTTGCAAAATGGGTGATTTTTGAAGATCGGCGTTTTGTAAAAAGCAATCGTAAAATATCCATGTTTCACAAAAACCGAAACAAAGTTATAAAATGGAAGCAGAAAACATTTGGTATGTTCTCTTGGATTAATCAAGTAGTTTTTATAAATAATTATAAAATTTTGGATTCATTTATGACGTGTCGGATTTGCTTTCAGAAAATACAAATTATAAAATGTACTAAGTACAGGGAGGGGGTTCAAGATAAAACACATCTTGAATACCATTTGGGTAAGCAGATAAAACATCTTTTTGAAACATAGATTTTCTTTAAAGTTTAGTTAAAAAAATACTTACTACCTAGATCTCTCGCTGATTGCGTTCGTTTTATTTCACGTGGGATTATTATTTTTGGATATTATTTTTGATACCTATGTATTAAATAAGGATATTTAAATACCTATAGTATTTAAATAGAGACATATTTCAAATATATAATTTTCATGATACTACTAGTATCCTCTTGAATGTCGTTGCTGACATTTCTCGTGCTAATGTGGCATCATCTCAAGAGTGGAGATCCGGTCCAGCTCTGAGTCTCCTGGCTGAACATCAGTAGACCGATGGTCATTCTTACCGACGGTCAGATATCTTCATCTACGGACTCGAGGAGCTTGCAGATGAACATATTGTACTAAGTAGTAAATAATCGGAATGACTTCTTGTCCAGGTATTTAGAATTTTTTATATCCATTTGAACTCCAGCAAATTCTACAATGAAAATATCAAGATTAGTTAAAATATAAAATGTATTAAGCAACTTATAACACAGCACAGTTTTCTTCTAATGCGAACCCTACATCGCCCTGAGTTTTCACTTTCCGTTGGTACTCGTTGAAATATAATTAGTGTTTAAATATTTGCTGAATTATAATAAGTTACTCTTAAATTTGTAACAGTTGTGTTTAAACATGAATAAGTAACCTAAACATAAATAATAAATGATCCTTACCACAGCAAATATTATTTTTATTTAATACTAAATAGCCGTTCGCAGTTTTATAAATTTCTGTCAGACTTGAGTTATTTAAAAACCACCAAGCCTGCACCACTTGTAATTTAACTAAACGTTTATTAAAAATAATACTTTTAATAATTATTATGGTCGAAGGTGTATAAATTTTTAAATCCCGACTATTTTTAATAAACTTCCAATTGATATAATCAGTGGTAGTGTCACAAAAACTGCATTCAAAAATAAAATACATAAGTACCTCTTTAACATGTTTTGTCAAAGCCTCACTGTGGAGAACATGTAAAAAATAAATATAATTATAGTTTAAGAGAAGGAATAGTATAATAATACTCATTAGAAAAAGTGTCGTTATAAAAATATATATACATGTAAAAAAAAGGAGCTCAGTCTGCCAACAAACTGTTTTGCAGTTTGGCGGAGGTAATAATGTGTCTTGTAGAAATTGTTTCGGTGAATAAACACTTAAAAAAAATTTAAGCAACAATAACAAATAAGTCTTGTTTTTACTAGTTATTGAGATTACAGAAACTATAGATATGTACACGATTTATAAGTTACCTTAGATGTTTTATAACTCAGTAGGGTTTGCACTTGATTTAAATATGCACTAGAGGAAAAGGACACAACTCCGCACTGTTTTTTCGGTTTTATCACTTCGACTCAATGCGGAAGGCTCAATCGTTGCATCAGTAAAAAGGTATGTGACATCAGTATCTATATTTTACAAAATTCGCTTAGGTAAATGACTTATTAACAAATCTGGATGATACTTCTTCCTGTGATGCTTTGACATGTGATCCTGAAAACTGTGCTACTCTTTCACCCAAAACTCATAATTATCTGAATATATAATCTCAAAAAATTCGAAGTATCAAAGCTAATTTCTCCAGCCTTTTAACCGTATTGGAAAGAATCAAAGTATCCTGTGATATTATTGTCCTTTCAGAATGTTGGCTTTCCTGTAACCCCATCATTCCAACATTAGTCGGATATAATTCCTATAAGACGTCAAATCTTTGTAATCAAAATGACGGAGTTGTAGTTTATCTTGGAATCTAGCTGCCTAACTATAAAAATTGGAAATGATTTTCCTATTGTCGCTTTACATAGACCCTATGCGTTTAATGACCCTAGTAATTTTATAATATCCATTGACAATGTCCTTTCTGAAAACTTATAAAAACAGTGTACTTCTAGGTGACATAAATATAGATATTTCCTCTGGTAATAAAACAACCAATTCCTTAGACTATTTAGATCTCCTAAGTCACCATGGGCTTTTCCCGGGTCATATTCTACCAACCCATGGGTCTACTTGTCTTGACCATGCGATCCTCAAAACCATTTTTTCTGCAAAATCTCTTAAAATAGAATCCACTGTTACAGATCACTTTGCGGTTATGTTAATCCTTTCGACTAATAGATACGAATCTACTAAAAAGTCCTCTCTTATTAAAATTGACGAAGATAAACTGTTAATTGACCTAAATAAAATAGACTTCAATCAGGTTTACATAACAAGCGATCCCAATTTAGCAACTAAATACTTAATAGAACCTATAATATTAGCTTTGTCCACTAATACAAAAACTATTTCCTTGTCAAGAAGACGAAAACCTCTCAAACCTTGGATAACCCTAGGATTATTGAAATGTACGCGCCATAGAGATAATTTGTGTAAAAAGTTAAGGAAAAACCCCAACAATGAAGTTATTAAAGTATCTTACAAAATATACCGTAACTTCTGCTGTAATCTCTTATGAAATGCTAAAGAGCCTATGAGAGAGCCGAATTTGGAAAAGTTGGAAGTAACTCTAAGCAGTTATGGAGTGTTATTAAATCGGTTACTAACTTATCCAAACCTCAGATTTCAGCAAAGGACTTATTAAATATAAAAACGAATGTTCAAAATTCCATAACGATGTCAACTATAATTTTGCTAATATTGGAAAACAACCGCAACAACGCCCCAAATGCAGAGACCTACTGCTGTTCATCTACAACTTTTCCAGACTGATTTGTTTTAATTGAAATGGATGAAAATGAAGTTGAACGTTTGATTATGTGTCTAAAAAACAACTGTGCAACGGGATGGGACGGCATCACTTCTCTTTTATAAAAAAAATACAAAAATATTATTGTCCCTCCACTCACATATATATGTAACATTTGTCTGAGAACAGGTATCTTCCCTAACATGTTTAAAAAGGCTATACTGCACCCCAGTTTCAAATCGGGAGATACAATTAAAGTCGATAATTAACGACCTATTTCAGTGCTACCTGCCATGTCTAAGATACTCGAGAAGATACTTAACTCCAGGCTTATCGATTATTTGGAATCACTAAAAGTGCTTTACGAGCACCAATTCGGTTTCCGTAGGAATCTGTCAACAGAAAACGAGGTCCATAAACTAGTCAATTATATAGTCCCAAAACTTGATAAAGGTGATAAATGTGTCGCACTATTCTTGGACCTTGCAAAAGCGTTCGACACTGTCTCGATACCAATTCTAATATCAAAAATGGACTCCTTAGGAATAAAAGGAACACAGTTGTCTCTGTTTTAGAATTACCTTTCCGACAGAACTCAATGTGCTAAAATCGAAAATCATTTAAGCTCTGAACAATCGATCTCTTTTGGTGTGCCGCAGGGGAGCATACTGGGCCCAACTTTATTTCTAATGTATATGAATGATTTGTGTAACCTTATTTTGGAAAACGGTATTATATTATCCTACGCGGACGACACTGCCCTTGTCTTTACAGCACGTAACTGGATAGAAACGTATCGCGTTGCCCAAGTGGGTTTTAACACAGTCTGTGAATGGCTAAGTAGCAATTTATTAACTTTGAACATATCTAAAACAAAAGTACTTAATTTCTCGATTCGTAACTCTTCACTTCCGTTAACAGATTCACTCCAAATAGTTGCAAATCCCTCTTGCTCGAATAGTCATAATCCTCTGGATCGTAATTTGGATACTATAGAAAGAGTAACGTCTTTGAGGTATCTTGGAATAGTAATTGATTGTAACCTTACATTTAAAGAGAACATTCTACATCTATCCAATAGAGTCCGTAAGCTTATCTACATTTTTAAACAGCTTCGTCACTCGGAAGATGCAGATGTTATGAAAATGTCATACCAAGCACTCTGCCAATCGATTTTAAACTACTGCATACCCGCTTAGGGCGGTGCTGCTAAAACGCAGCTTATCACTATTGAGCGTGCTCATAGGGGCGTTCTTAAGGTTTGTTGCTTCAAACCGCGTTTATAACCTACAGACAAACTCTATGACTTTTGCCAATTCCTAACCATTCGCCAACTGTTTATTTTAAGTTCTGCCCTTAAACAACACACCCAAACACACTACGGTCAGGATTGTGAGAACATCTTTCAGTCACAAGTTTTTCGTTTATCTTGGACCCTTCTTATATAACAAACTTCATCAATTGCTATCCCTACGCTGTCTTAACAACTATAATTTTAAAAAGGTTGTTCATACCTGGCTCTTAAAACAATCTTACACAAAACGGAAGATATTTTCGCCATCTACAAAACCTTAACTACAGGTTTTACTACCTACCACAGGCACCAGCGATCCACAACCCAAATAGATTAAAACTATAGCTTATTTAATTTTCTTGTACATAATATTTTGGTTTGTGGTAAGAAATAAACTTTTTTTTTTTATTTTATTACTACTACTACACTATCATTAAAACAATATTTTAAACTCACGACCCGTGAGATTTTCATAAAATCACAAACATAATGATTTTCTTATTTGAACGGTGGAACATAAGTTTTTCCGTAGGAGAACTTAAGTAACCGACATACCTCGAAAAATCGCTAAACTAAAGTGGCAATGGGCAGGGCACATCGCTCGCAGAACTGACGGCGGTTGGGACAGAAAAGTTCTCGAGTGGCGACCACGATTAGGGAAGCGTGGAGTGGGCAGGCCCCCCACCAGGTGGACGGACGATCTGGTTAAGGTCGCGGGCAGCCGCTGAATGCGGAAGGCGCAGGACTGGAAGTTGTGGAGAACCTTGAGGGAGGCCTTTGTCCAGCAGTGGACGTCGATAGGCTGATATGATGATGATGATGACATAAGTTTTATAACAATTTAAAAAATGTTGAATTTGTCCCATAAGTGGTGTTGAGTGAGAGTTGACGCTTTTAGTACACCATCGTAACGCAATAGCAATTTTTTTAAGACGGTAAGTTTCTTTCAATTAACTTGACTCCTATTGTCAAATAATTACTCACATTCCGACATATTAATTACAACACACACAACAGACACCTAAAATGTACAAAAAATTACCTACTATTATTTTACAGAAACAAAGTTAGTTAAGTAGTGTCTGGATGTTTTGCTTATACTATGTTCATTTTCTATCATTCGCTTTTGCTCATCAGTTGACTAAAATTGTCTAGTTACCCTCCGACGATAAGTTGTGTTGCAGATTCGTTGTAGCTACTACCTATACTCTTTTGAAATGTACCTACTTATTAAAAACAAAAATAAGAATAGTACAATTGTATGTAAAATATCATGTACAAGATAAAAGTATGACTACAGGGAATCCTAGTTTGAGAGCCAGGTAACTTGATTTATTGAGCATCATTGTAACGTAAATTTGTTTTGTTTTAAGTGTGCATACCTTATAAAATATATATATTTTTTAGATAATTATAATATTTCATCAAACTTATACACACATCCACCGTCCACTTATTCTCAACACCTAACACTCATCCATCATTTATCATCCATGTGGGTCTAGTCCCACAAAAATGTCATCCCCCAGCAATGGCAGAGAAGAAAATTTACTTAAAAATTATAATAATTTTATATATTTTCTTGCTTTTTTACCACTAATATACATTTTAACTTTATTTTCAGTGGTTGATATTATATTACAACGTCCAACTTAAGTTTCATTTAGGTACATCGGATAGCTCGGTTTGTAGGGTAACATCTAGAGGAGACTTTTGTACTTCTCAGGTTCTTTTTATAACAGTAGTTGTTTTGGCGAGTCTCAGAAAGCCGCAATGTGTGACACAACCCACCATAGTATTATATACCTACTCATGACCCGGGTGATTTTAATTACGGTTTAATTACACTACAGTAACGTAATTGCCATTTTTTTTAAGAAAGTAAGTTTCTTCCAATTAACCTGATTTGCATTGTCATATAAATAGTAAATAGGTAGTACGTAAAAGTTAGAGCCGGGATTAATACTTAATAGTACAAGGAAACCTGTTCAAATTGTAATTTTTATAATTCACCACAAAGGCAAATCCATGTTACATTATATACTCAGATGAGTACCAACCAGGTTGTTCTAGCGTGTCTGGTTGGTACAAACAAACAGGTATTTTCTCTATTAGTGGAGTGAGTTTTTAAGTTTTTTAAGCCATAATGATAAACATAGTACTGGTGTTTAGTGCCTTAGTAAACTAATATTGCAACCAGGGGCAGAAAACTGTTCATAAACCTACCGTGTGAAGCCAAAATCCGAAAAAGGTGTATCGAAAAATGATAACGACCAATTGATCAGGCGGGTCCACACCGGACGATCGATCGCGCTTGGAGTGCGCGCTCCCTGCTCGATCCGTACGTTGTCGGTTTGCCAGCCTCAAAGGTGTCTCAGTTGGGTGACTTGCATGGAGCGCGCGGTATGGACGGTTGTGTGTGGTTCGCGCGATCCATCATGGACATCTTGCAAAGTCGCCGTCTGATATCGCTTTATAAGGAATTTAAATGTTTATGGGACCCAAAGATGTTAACTATACCAATAGAGTAACGAACATCGCTATAACAAACAGTCGAAGTCTCATAGGTACGTCGCTATCGAATACTTTCGCTGTAACGTACATTACATCGCGATCACAAACATTCGCTTTAATAACATTCGCTGTAATAAACGTCGAAGTTGTGAATTACAGTCGATTTTTATATAGGTATTTATTACACAGAACCGTATTTTACTTTTTTATAGAAGCAAAATAATGGTTGCTTCTGCTAGGCAATTCGAGGCCTCACGCCGCCCCTGTACGTGTGCCTCCACAGTATGACTCCATCTCTCGCACGAGTTCGACTGAATCACGGATCGCCTATGGATCGCTTGGAGCACATAGTTCAGGATCGCAGTTTCAACAAACTGGATCGGCCTAGCTAGTATGATCCACACTCCACGCATCACGATCTTGGATAGTGGATATCGGGATCGCTATCTCTCTAATATTATCTCTCTTCGACTCCAGTATGCAATTTTTCATCAAGGTTTTCTTGACCTTACTACGTAAAATTACCATCCGTACACCGACTTCACAGACAACCAATTTTTTAAATCTGTTTCAATTTCAGAAAGTAAGCATTTTTTTCTTAATGTTGACAACATTGACAACAACATGAGCTACATTCTGTCCTTTTATATGATCTATCTGCAGGTATTGTTGGTATCGAGTGAGAGCCCAGGCTTGTCAGACCTTCGTCATTTTATAAAGCCTCAAAGTTTGTCTGTGTATGTCCTTACTACAAGTGAAAACGATCCCCTCATATGAAGTTTGGATAACGGTGGCATTGGAAGTTATCAGGCAGCAAAGGTCCTAATTAATATTAGCAATCACGTCGTCCATTGTCAGACACTTGTTGCGGTGGAAACCCCCTGTCAGACACCCTTGAATCGTGGTGAATTGAGGTTGAACATTTTATTAAAGCTGAATTTTATATATGTTACTTGAGGAACTATCAGAAGATGTTTTCTCAGATGTCACACAGTTTCGTTGGTGGTTATGCCGTGTTCGCAGTCGGGGCATTATGTGGTCATGAAATGTTTTCAGGCCACATATAGCTACTAGGCCAAGTTTGATGTCATTTTCATGTAATTCAAGGATGAGGAATTCATTTCTGAAATAAACTTTTTATAAGTCCATAGAAAAAAACGGAGGAACCTTCAAACTAACTTTTTTACACTTCTATACTTTGACGATGTTATTGAAATAATACTTTTTATATTGTACAATAACATAATATTTTTTATTTAAGTAGTCTTAGTCGTTATAGTGTACTTCTGAGCGACGAAATACTGAAAAAAAAGTTTCAACATTTTGGTTTTTTGTAAGTTAGGTACTCTTTTTTTGAATTTGGCTGGTCACGCTACCGCGTGTCTAGTTAGAAGTTATAATAGTCATATATTGTCACTATTTCTCTATAATATTTATAGCTGTAATAATAATAGAGGAGCGAGGGGCTTGTTGTAACAATTTAAAAAAAATATGATATATCTTCAGGTGTATTGGTTAAATTACCACTAACGAAACTTTGATTGATACTCTAACTAGTCTTCTATTAAGTTAAATCGAAAAAATATCAAATCTACAGATAACTCTTTCGCAATTATTTTTTTATTCAAAAAAGGGGAGTGTTACAACTTACATCGTGACTGGGGTTTGTTGTAACATCTACTGGGGCAAGTAGTAACAACAATAAAAACAAAATTCAATCATTTAATTTTTTTACATCTTGAATTATTTGGTTTGCTTACATCAAAAACTAACTAGGTATTTCTATAATATGTATTTGTTATTAAATAATCAACTGAAACATACTTTTTATATTTAATCAACAAATTAAAGATTTAAGTTAATTCTACTTCTTCTGTGAATACTTGTCTAGGCTTGACATAGCCTACTTTTGGACTTTCATTATTCTTCTTCTTCTTAATGTATATGTAAAGAGATACGTGGCACAGAACGAAATTCTTACTCGCCTTCCGAATACTATAGTTGTTTTCTAAAACTTCAGCTGCAGCTAACTTATATACCTCCTGGCTTTGTGTTGCCCGCTCTGTCTTTCTCTTATAGTTTCTCATTCTAAATGAAAATAAATAAAGTATATTACATTACAAATAATAACAGTAACTTACAGCAATCTGGGGGCAAGTTGTAAGATGTTACAACAAACCCCAAGATTTTGTTACAACTAGCCCCAAGGTATAGTTCTTAATATTTATCACGGTAACTATTAAATCAACTTAGTAATCTCGAAAACTGTTACACAACATCATAAATAGTTAAATTTTAGCATCTAATAAAATATAAAAAACTCCAATTAATCGAAAATAGTTAAGATAACCAAAAATTTACAAAAGTAAAATTATACGTTACCTGGCTACAACGAAGCGCTTGCACACACACACTTACTGCGCCACCTGGCAGGACACTGGCTGTGAGGAATCGGCGCGGCGTGTTATAATTATAAGATTAGGTAAAAAAAAATCGTGAATAAAGTTAAAATTCCTATTGAAAAAGGTCTGTTAATACTTACCCCTGTTACAACAAGCCCCCCGCTCCCCAAGTCTTAACTATTAGGTACATATTATAATGTTTGCTTTTTTATGTTTATAATTCTGTCAGCGCTAATCAGCACTGTCAGTCTTTTGCAGCAGCACATGCTGAGTAGCGACCCTTTTTGGTAGCTTAATTAATTAGTTTATATCTTAGATTAAGTATATAATAATATATTTTATTTGAGGGTACCAAAATAAATCATTTTCTTTCTTTCTTAAACATACTCAAAACTTGTTCGCTTATATTAAAAATATATTTTTGTTTACACATTTTTTTCATTTCAGAAAGTAAGGATTTTTTACTAATTGTACTTTTTCCATGAGTATCTACAGATGGATCTTTCGGCCATTTTTCACCCCCCTATAATTTTGTTGTGGATAAAACTAGAAGCCTGAATTTTCAGTAACCAAGCAGGAACTGTATGATCTTTAGATTTCATTCAATTTGAACAAGATTTAGATTTTTTCCTTTGTATATGCCTAATAGTTTACCTTGATGCCAAAATATCAAGTTTCTAGGTCTTCTGGAAGTGGGTTAGGTTTTTGATCTAGGTATGTGTATCTAGGTATGAGTGAGTGAGTTAGTCATAAAATGCCAGTTTTTAAAAATGTTGAAGAAACATTTTTGGAGTTTTGAATATGTGTCAAAGAACATCGGCAGCTTTGGTACCCACTGAAATAGACACCCACGGGGTATCACACTATGCTTGTTATATTGACTCATAACAAGTCGAAATTTTCCATATTTTTTAATTAATCTAGCAGTTGAAAATATTGAGTCAAATAAAACAAAAATATCATAGAAACACGAATCGATCGATTGGGAAATCTATTAATACCAAAGAGATTAAAATATAATATAAGGCATAGAGGGGACAAAGCGAGGATTATTTGAAGCCAAAAGTTATTCCAAGTGGAATAAGTCTAGTACAATTTCGACCGAATGACAGCTCGCGTTCATACTAACTGACATGACAAGGACATGACGCTTGAGCTTCAAAGTTTTGTATGAAAATATTCCCAATGCCCCCTCTATGCTATTATATTTTAATGTCTTTGATTAATACAAAAACTTTTTTGTTGTTGTGTTAAAATTGAACGTCGTGTCATCACGTCAACCATGTCATTCAGTAGGGATGGCCAAGTGAAAAAATAAATTGATATTTATCGTATCGACATTTCTAAATACTATAGATAAAAATCGAGTGAAAAATATTGATATATCGTCAGTTTTTACATTATTATTTATACATATTCTCAAATTCGTAAAAAAGGACGATGAAAATAGTATTTTTTTATAAATGCTTGAGTCTAAACAAGTATCTAGTACCTAACATGAAATGAAACACGAAACCAGAATTGCGTTAAAAATGTAATAAAATTGATACGAATTCGATACTGTAAAATAAATGTCGATATATCGCCATTAAAAATATCGACGATATATATAATATGCTAATTATGTATTTGGAAAAATAACGATATTTTAATAGGTATCGATATTTTTTGCCCAAGCCATCATTTACTGCCATTATGTGGCATAGAGTAACTTATATGACATGTGGTAGGCAGTGCTATTCTCTAACAAAGAGGTTGGAAGAAAATCATTTTCTTTCCTAGAGAAACTTTTTCTTTACACGTCTTTGGTACCTAAAATCTCATAATAACCTACAAAATACACTAGGTAACGAATAACTTTTAAACCTCAACTTATAAAAATGTGGTATGATTACCTACATATTATCTTAGTCTGTCCAAGAACTATCGATTTTACACGGTTTCGTCTTCCGTGGGTAGGTGTAAGTGGGGTACCCAAAACACATGGACTTTTGCCATTGTTATTTCACATAATTATGTAGGTAAGTTAAATAGTTATCGAGTCGTTAAGGGTTTAGAAGTAGCTCGAAATCGTGTAATATTGTGTATGTGTACCTAATATTACACACGGTTGCTGCGTCACCAGTTCCTTTTTCTTTGAAATTGGCTGCTCACGTTGCCGCGTGTCTAAATAATATGTAAAACATACCACTTGTCAACTTATATTTAAAAAATATTTTTCTTGATATATTTATTTTTTCAATTTCAGAAAGTAAGCATTTTTAGGGTTTCGTAACCTTATAGGATCACTTTGTTGTCCGTCTGTCTTTCTGTCTAGGCTTTTTATTATCTAAATTTTTTTTTCCATTTTAAAATTTTTAGTCAGTAACCAACATTTAATCTTCATACGTTATGATTCACTACTTAATATAGTTCGTCGACTTTCATATTGACCCCGGGTGAAAATAATGTAATATAGGTACCTACTAATTGGGGTGTATGAGGACTTGCGCTTATTCCGTAACGCGTTGTACCCAATTACCTATATGGAATAAAAGAAAATCTAGTATCAATTTTATTTTAATATCCAGGTATTTAATTTCATTAGTTCTTTGGAGTATTGGATAAGAGCACAAAGGACTATGGACATGAACGGTATGAGCAAAAATGTGGCTGGGTGCCAAAATATGTATGTATGTATTTTATGTTTATGTCTTAACGACCAATCGTTTTAGCTTAGCCGATAAATATCGATATGGTTTATTCTTTTAAAGCGATATGTCAGGCTCCAAAAAGTTATAGTAATATTAATATATCTTTATTTCAGGAAATATTTACATAAGTAGATCAGAGGCCCATAATATTATATAACTAGTCTGGCCATAAATAATGTTACATAAAAACTTTTATTTTTTTCAACCGTTTAATTATTTTGAATTTGGGACAGGTATATTATTTTAAAAACTTCTTTCGATTTTGCGACATTTCACATATTTTTTCGAGTTCATTATCAAATTACAATATGAAATGGGGTGTTAAAGAAAATAGGATTGCAGTGATCGCCTTGCACAAAGTTGGTATGGAGCCATATTCAAGAAACTTCAAAAGCTTGGTATCCGCCGTATGTTTGTATATAGTACTATCAACAGATACAACAACTTCGTCTGTCGAAGACCAGAAAAGATCGGGGCGGCCGCGTGCTGTTAGAACTACAAAGGCTGTTAATGCTGTTAAAGCCAGAATTCGTCGAAACCCCATTAGGAAGCAAAAAATCTTATCGCGAGAAATGAAGTTCAGCCAGTCCTATTATCAGAATTTGTCAGGAGATCATATTAATTACAATAAGATTATTTATAATATAAATTCATTTATTTTCAATACGACATGCCGTCATAGCGACGCTATTTTATATTATGACATTAATAAAATTATTACACATTTTAGGATGACTAGGGATACAATGTATCTGTCAAATAAATCTAAGCGACGACTAGCTCTACTTTGTTAGCTCCATATATATGTTATGGGCAATTTCCGGCAAGGTCGTCCGGGCACTATTAATAATTGCCGGTCTGTATTCATAATGCCCGACTCAATTGGACAATGTGACTAAAACAGCGTGATTCATCACTTTTCCCGGCCATTATGAATAATGCCCACCATATCCTGGGCAAAGTAATAATAAAGTTGAAATGTACTGTTTTTGTTTATTAAATGAAATTAAACTTACAAAATTTTCATGAAGTCAACAAAAAATAAACTATTGAACATAGTAGTTAAAAAATAAACAGTTAAAAATGTAATAACATAATATTTACCTACTTTTATTTTGATAAAAATATTACTTATGAACAATAGTAATGCAGTGATAGCCCGGACGGTTAAAGAGCCGGCCTAAAATCAGTGAGGCTCGGGTTTGAATCCTGGCATGTACCAATGAGTTTTTTAAAACTTAAGTACATATTTATCACTAGCTCGACGGTGAAGGAAAACATCGTGAGGAAACCCGCAGGTCTCAGAATTAATTCTGAGACATGTGTAAATAGACCCGGTCCGGCGATGGGCTCACCACCTATCACGTTTAGGGGTCCAATATATCTCGTGAAATGTGGGTATATCCAGTAATGGAATACCTCTGCCTACCCCCTCCGGGATAAAACAAGGCGTGAGATTATATTATTTATATTATTATATTTATATTTTAAATAAGTAAACTAAGAAAATCAGCAAAAATATCTAATAATTAAGGAAGGTCTTTGCCCGGCTACAAGTAGGGAATTATTCATACTGCCCGGTCCAAGTGATAAATTCAAGCTATCTCAAACACTGACTTATTACATGGACCACGGTACATCGGGCATTATTAATAATGGCCGATCAAAGTGATAAATTAATCACTTTGCACACAACTCTAGGGCATTATTAATAATGGCCGGTCCTTATTAATAATGCCCAGTTAATCACGTTGCCCGTAACATATACACGACATTGTTATAAGCAGTACCTATAACACAGTCACTTGTACCTGTTAGTAGCACTACAAATGTGAATTCAAACTGTTAAGTCCGACAGCAGCATGTCCCAAATCTATAAATTCTGTAAATCAGGGACTTTCTGGCCATAACATTACCATCTGTAAGACGAAGGAAAAGCATAGACCTTTAAAGTTAATTCATCAAAACATTTAAGGCTTTTCCAGCAAAGAATTAGAAAATTAAATAGAACTGTTCTTAGATTATGAAAAAGTTGATATTTTTTTTGTGACAGAACATTGGCTTAGAGTCACAGAAATGATGAGAAGTTTGGGTTTGTAAACTACACAGCTTACTACACGCAGTACTTTCAATCGGCGATTGGTCGCACGTGGTGGATAACTAGGATAAACCTAGGATACACAAAACTAGGATATTAAGTTTATTCAAATCTTTTAATTTAACCAATGTATTCACAGATCTTACCAGAATCACAGAAGCTTCGGCAACTTGCATTAATAATATCTATTGTAATTGTATTCCTAATAGTAAAACTATAATAAGTAAGCTACAATCCGATCACAGAGCGGTCAGTGTATTTTACTCCCTGTGGAAAATCGCGATTTAAAATAAAAATAAATAAAAATAAAATTTATCAGTAAAAAATCAGATAAGACCAGTCACAGTATGTAAAATAGAGAAGTATAAAAGAGCACTAGAATTTAAGTTACCTTTGCCCAAACCTGTTGATACTGATCCAAACGGCTATTATAAGAAATTCTTTTCTGTTTTAAATGAGGAATTTGATTCACATTTTGATGTTAAATATAAAATACTTACTAATAAATTTAAATTTAACGAATGGGCTACCATTGGTATTCTTAAAAGCGCAGGGTAAAATTATTTGAATTGTATTCCATTACTGGATATACCTACCCACAATTCACGAGATATATTTGACTAATCAGGTCTCAGAATTAATTCTGAGACCTGCGGGTTTCCTCACGATGTTTTCCTTCACCGTCGAGCTAGTGATAAATATGTACGTAAGTTTTTGAAAAAATGGCGCCATTTACAAGTTAAGACGTCGTGATTCCCTAACAGTTCCCGTTCAAAGATATCAATATTTTAACAATGCCTTACTGTATACTAAAAACTGTGACAGGCATAATTGTAATCTTAGGAATAAAAATAAACTAGAGCAACCTCAGTCACGAATAAGTAAAATTAATAATTCCTTTGTCCTTTGCAATTGCATACGCTTTTATAATAAAATACCAGAAGAAGACATGGCCTGCTCTAAACGACACGGCGACATTGAGTCTCTTATAAATCTTTGGAGCAAGTAGTGGTGAAATTTCCCTTGGAAACAGTGCGTACATCCATAGATTCGTGGCCAAACAGATTAAAGTCCTGTATAAAAGCCAAAGGTGGCCATTTCGAATAGTATACTTTTTTATTTTTTGTTGAGACTTTAATAAATATATAGGTATAAATTTTAATAATATTACATAACTTTATTAAAAAAAATCATTTTCATTTGTAACAGAACTTATGGCTGGACTAGGTATACCTTATATCTAACATACATATATATTTACTAACCAAACTATTTTACGTAATGTCGGCGACGTGCGAGCGCTGTCGGCAGGTAGTTGACCCCGGAATTTCCGAAATAGAACTCCCTACGGCCAGAAGTCCTACCTCATAAAGTTTTCCAGTTGATGGATTGGTACTCTCACTACAAAAGAATTAAAATTAGTTTTACGGCGAGACTCCAACCGTTCAACCCTCAATGAGAGACTGGACTTCTGCACTATGTTGTCTACGACATCTTGGACCTTCGTAGACCAGACACAGACACATACAGCTGCGTCGACGGTACAGCAGGACGCAGCAGCTGGTTCGGTCCGGTCGGAGCAGTGCCACGGGTGTTGCGGCTAGAGGGCTTCTTCTTCTTCTTCCTCTCTACTCTTTGGAAACCCTCCACGTCACACTGTTTTTTCTTGAAAACCGGTGGGGGCACTTGCTTGCCAGCAGATTTGCTCCCGCTTTTCTTCCCTTCCTGGGAGGGCCGCTTCATTAACGGGGTAGATGTGGCGACAGCGACGGGATCGGGGCCCTGACCGCGCTCGCACACATACACCTACGACATACATACGAGTACCTACGACAAGGTATAAGGCCTTGTTTGTCTCACAGGCTTTTCTTTATTCTTTAAGATATGTAGATAATATACTTATTTTAGGTGTTGGTACCTATGTTTGGTGTACGTGGTGTGCACCTGTAACTGGTTGTTGCATTTATAAACGCATTATATTGTATGTATATGTTAGTAAGTATAAATGTAACAAACTTTGGTGTATCAAATAATTTATTAAATAAAATATCCGATGTTTTTATAGACGGTTTGTTTACTTATGATTTTTTTAATACTAATGATTTGTTTATCTATATCTGCCAGGTTCGTAGCAAGTGGCAGTCTATTGTCTCGGCCTACCCCAAAATAAAAAATAGGCGGGAGATTATGTATGTATGTATGTTTACTTATCTACATCTACACTAATGTTATCTATAAAGAGGAAAAATTAATTTTTTTGTATCTTTGTATGGAATAGTACCTACTCTAAAACTAATGGACCGATTTCAAAAATTCTTTCAATATTAGAATGCGACAATAACCCTGAGTAACATAGGCTATTTTATCCCCGTATTCCCACGGGAACGGGAATTACGTGAGTGAAACCGTGCGGAACAGCGAGTAAGTATATTTAGTTTATATAGGGATCCGGACACTAGCTAAATACCTACGTACTATACGAAGATATTGCCGTGGAACATAAAGGAGAGGAGAAAGAGTGAACTACCAGTGGTGCTCTGTTTGAACATTTATTTAAAACAGTTGTAAGCGTGAGACCGCGGGGCGCTGCTAGTATTTTATATTATGTTAGTGAGTAAGTTTAAATGAAACAAACGTTTGTGTATCAAATAAATTAATAAAATAAAATATCCGATGTTTTTATAGACGGTTTGTTTACTTATGATTTTTTTCAACGCTTAAGATTTGTTTAGATCTGCCAGGTTGTACCCCAATTTGAAATAGTAAGTAAGTAAGTAAAAACTCTTTATTGTACACCAATAAAAATATGCAGCAAGTGACACAGTGATACAAAAAAAAGTACAATGGGCGGTCTTATCGCTTTAAGCGATTATTCCATACAACCTTAGGATGGATAAAACTGAGATAAACAGATAAAGGTAGGTGGTGCACTAAAGTTAAATATATAAAAAACTAGCGACCCGCCCCGGCTTCGCACGGGTGCAATGCTGAATTTTCTTTGCTATAAACCTCGCGGAACCCGAGACCTTTCCAACGAATGCAAAACCATGGAAATCGGTTCGTCAGTTCTGGAGTTAAATCGTCAGGAAGGAAAACCCGACTTATTTTTATATAGTAGATAAACTATAAATATATAAAAAATAAAATACACAGTACATATATAAAGTAAATCCTGAGTGAAGATAGGTACCATAGCATTTATAATTACATGAATATAGTATATACTTAGCACATTATATACACACATTATTTAATTTATTATAAAGAAGATTCCAAGCCAAGGTAATGGATTTTTAGTCGTGAGATTATGTATGTATGTATGTTTAGTTATCTACATCTACACTAATATAATAACGAGGAAAGATTTGTATTTTTGTATGTTTGTAACGAATATACTCAAAAACGATTAAACCGATTTTAAAAATTTTAAAAATTTCAAGATTTTTAAATCCTAAGTAAAATAGGCTATATTTTATCCCCGTAGGTACTTTCTCGGGAACGGGAATTACGCGGGTGAAACCGTACGGAGCAGCTATAGTAGGTATGTTTATATAGGGATTCGGCCGGGACCTTGCCAATTGGTCGTAATATTAGATCCGTCGTTATAAATGATGTCGTTATATTCGGTTTCGACTGTAGGTAGGACATTTAATGTGTTGCAAAACAAAACTTCTGAAAACTTTTATATCTATTATTTTTATTATTATATAACCTCAGATATAATAATGATACCTAATTAATTGTAGGACACAATTCACACACGGTTAAATAAAATAAAATAAAAAACTCACGCCTTATGTCCCCGAGGGGGTAGGCACCGGTATTCCATTTCTGGATATACCTACTTTTCACCAGATATTCTATGGACCCCTTCCTTGATAGGTGGTTAGCCCATCGCCGGACCAGCAGGTGTATTCACGGAGCTTCGGTATTCGATATTCGACTCGGAATCGGAAAATCTGTCGAACACTTTCGAGATGGGCTGATGTTGGTGTCCAAACCTAATGTCATATGTGACATAAGGATTCGGAAAATTTTTTACTCGATCTGAATGGAACGGAAACGGTATCGAGCCTCCGTGAATATGCCTGCGGGTCTGTTTACATTTGTCTCAGAATTAATTCTGGGACCTGCAGGTTTCCTCACGATGCACGATGTTTTCCTTCACCGTCGAGCTAGTGATAAATATGTACGTAAGTTTTGTAAAACTCATTGGTACATGCCAGGATTCGAACCCGAGTCTCACTGATTTTCATCATATGAAGCAGGCTCTTTAACCGTAAGGCTATTACTGCTGCTATTTAGTCACACACACATTTATTATTATTTTACACTTATTTAGTAACTAGCCCTGCCTAAAATATCCGATGTTGTTATAGGCGGTTTGTACTTATCTATATCTAAACTAATATTATAAAGAGGAAAGATTTGTTTTTTTGTATCTTTGTAAGTAATGCTACTCTCTAAAACTAATGAACCGATTTCAAAAATTCTTTCAATATTAGAATGTGACAATAACCCTGAGTAACAGATGCTATTTTATCCATGTATTCCCACGGGAACGGGAATTACGTGGTAAAAACCACGCGGAACAGCTAGTAGGTTTGCTTTATGTTTATATAATGATTCGGACACTAGTTAAATACCTACGTACTATACGAAGATATTGCTGTGAAACATAAAGGAGAGGAGAAGGAGTGAACTACTAGGCTCTATTAGAACATTTATTTAAAACAGTTGTACGAAATGGACACACAGTCGAAACCTGGCAAAAAGACATTGAAGGGACCATATAGGTAACTTCAGACGTTATAATAATAATATATTGTGGGACACAATTCATTCTAGGTAATTTAGTCCCAAACTAGGCAGGGCCTGTACTATGGGTAGGTACTAAACCACTGATAAACATAATTAAATAAATATTAAACGACCAGACACGAAGCCAACAAACATGTTCATGCACATAAATTTTGGCCACGAGCCGGGATCGAACCCGCGACCTCCGACTCAGAAGGCAGTGTCACTACCAGCTGTGCCAATAGGCCCGTCATGTAAAAATAATTTATAGGTTTAAATTCTAGTAAATACATAATGAGTAAGTTAGGTATTACAAATGTACAAGATTTAAAAGACAGGATTGAACAAGCATTTCAAGTAGGTAATTAATAAAGAGTGCAACTGATGTACCTGTCCGTTTCTTTACTTATGTGCCTGTGCAGCATATGTACGTACGTAGGATAAACAATTTTGTACTGTCACTGAACCAGTACGGTAACTGTATGACATAATATGTGGGTACGTATACGTAGCATAGGTACTCAATTATTTACTGGATTTGACCCTAACCATAGCTTTACTTATGTACGCACGATACAACATGTGCTAATTAGAACTACATGGGTCTGACAAAGGATACGCTATTTGTTAATTGTCCGTGGTTACAAAAGCTAACCAAGGACACTAAAAGTGGTCGATGGTTACATTGATCTGACTAAGCGATCTGACTACGGATACAGAACGGTAATTTTGTGTGTATCGACAGCTACTTATGTACGTAGCAAACTACACACCTACTTAATCTTATCTTACTCGATGCATAATTTTTCTAAGTATTTTCAGTATGCACCCTACGTTTTTTTTTTTTAGGATGGTCTCACTAACAAAATCCTTCCAGTACCTATCACTCATTATATAAATATTTTGTGGTACCTACACAATAAAATTTACACACGGTTTTTTAGAAGCAAACTAGGTAGAACCTGTGCTATGGGTAGTAAATAACTAAATAACATACTCAAATACATACAAACACCCAGACACGAAGCCATCAGATATGTTCATGCACAAAAGTGGCCAAGGCGTGAATCGAACCCCTACCTTCGACTTAGGGTCAATAAGAATAGAGCCAACATTATTCATTGTATCTGGCATGAAAAAGTATAAAATTAGAAAACAATAAAAAACCATTCAGCTTTCACTTACGAATCATATAGAAAATTTGAACAAAGTATGTCAAGCTGTAATCTTTAGTATTCATTTCTTGTCCTTTTAGTGAACTACGCAGTCACTTCACATTTAAAATGTCAATGTTTTAAAGTCACTATCAAGCCGACTTCAGAAAAGTTAAGTTATTCAGTATAAAAATCCTTCCTTCTCTCACGTCGGCTTCCGGTTTTAAGCCCTTCACATTTGTCTACTCAGCGGCCATTCCTCCTACAGACATATTAAATGTATTAATAACTGGACCTAGAAATTATTTTACCAATAGAAAACCCGTATTCTTGAGTAATATAGACTATTATTTAATGACGCGAGTGAAACTGAAAAGAAGCTTATTAATTAGTTCACCATTTCACATAAATATGTATGTGTCTCGTTGATTTAGTTACGTTAGCAATGGTTGAGCCAATTTAGGTTTAATTAATTTTTATTCTAATTTATAGTGGGTACGTTAACACAATGATAATGCATTAATAAATCTTTAGATATAATAAAACTCCAACAGGGCCATGTCTGTCCATAAAATATGTTTTGAAAATTTTAGCGGTAGTGTATAATATAGTTATCGATGTAGATACCAAAACACCAATATTTGAAATTGTTGTCTGTCTGTGCATGCATCATGCAAAAACTACAGGACCGATTTTGATAAAATTTGGTATGGAGAAAACTGAGTACCTGGGTCAACATCTAGGGTACTTTTTATTCCAGAAAAATATATTATTCAAACAGGAAAATATAAAACAGGTTGAAAAGAGAAAAATACGTAAGTACTATTCCAAAACGATTACCCCTAAGAAACTTAAAGTGTGGTTTGTGTCTCATATGTCGCAGGCAACCGCTATTATGGGATTTTTATAAATCGGTAACGGGAATAAACTGGATCTGCGCAGGTATCGACGCTGGGCACCCTCTAGTAAAAAAAAAAGATCTTATAATTAATAAATATAGTTCACATAAATATGTATCAGTCTCACTCACACACGCATTCTGCTGTCTGCGTTCGTACGGTGCGGACGTGTTTTTGTTGACTTATCAGTGATTATTTTTTGGTTTGTTTCTTGAACTACGACTGTTTTTGAAATTATCGGTGCCTCCTTGTTCTTCTTGTGGAGTTGTCCGTAAGGACCAGCAGCCATATTGAATTTTGTCGGACCTCTCATTCACGCGCGTGGAGTGATTTGTTCGAGCCGCAAGCACCGATTGGTTACGCAGTGAGTGGAATAAATCATTGCTTGTCTAATTACAAATACACAAATTAAATAAAAATCTTCGATCCCGCCGGCTGGATTTGAACCGGCGTCTCTGCTAGTGCTGCAACTGCGGGTGTAAGTCGGACGCTTCACCGCTGAGCTAATTGTACGTGGAGCGCTTGCGACGAAATAACCCAACATATCCGACGAAGTTCGCTACTGAAGGCGGCATAAAGTTAGACCGCGATTATAACTACACCATTGATATTGCAAAATGAAGTGTATCGCATGTAATCAAATAATTCAACGTGGCGAGTTGATTTCTTGTAAGACTTGTAAAGGTGTATTTCATTATCGTTGCCACAATATCTCGACAGCAACTTTTAAGGAAAATGCAAACGACTTTAAAAGATCATGGCAATGCTCAAGTTGCTCAAACGCTAGTACTAGGCGCAGACGCAATGATAATACCCCAGTAACCCCTGGTATACAAAATAAATCCAACGACTCTTTGACGGGAAGTGATGACATTCTGGATGAGCCAAAAGAAGAAACTGAAGCTGCAGGATTTATTCCGAAAACTAGGGCAAGTCCCAACAAAGATAAGAATTTTACATTGTCTTACAATGATTTATCGTCTCTCTTAGACTCCAAACTCGAAAAAATTGAAATGTCTATAACTGAGCAAGTTAAAGCTACTATAAAAACCGAAATCACCTCTGCAATAGACAAGCTTAAGTCAGAATTCACGGCAACTACAGACTTTTTGGATGCGGAACAAAAAGACCTAAAGAAAGATATTATATCAGCAAATGATAAAATAAAATCCCTGGAGGCTGAAAACCTAAAGCTATCCAAGGAGCTAACATCTATAGTTAGACGTCTACGTCCACTAGAAAAGTCATCGAGAAGCTGTAATGTTGAGATACAAGTAGTTCCTGAGAACAAGGAGGAAAACGTCACAAGCATTTTTAAAAAACTATGTGAAAAGATTGACTTCCCAATTGCGGATAGTGAGATATCGTCGGTTCGTAGAGTTGCAAAGCTAAACCCTTCCTCTGACCTCCCTAGAAACATACTTGTGACATTGAAGTCGGATCGGAAGCGAGACGATATAATATCTGCGTATAGAACCTACAATAAAAATAACAAAAATGATCTTTTGAACTCTTCACACTTAAATATCTCTGGCGAAAAACAAAGAATTTTTGTAACCGAACATTTGTCGTCGGAAGTAAAAGAACTGCATTCAGCGGCCCGAAAGACAGCTAAAGAACGTGGCTACAAGTTTGTGTGGATTAAGTATGGACGTATATACGTCAGAAAATCTGACGATGATAGTACCCCAATACTTATCAAGGAACATAGTTGCTTAAGCAAATTAGTTTAAAGTTTTTGTTCTTTTCAAAACCATAATTCTTTATGTCAGTCTTAACAATATTTTGCAATGTTTCCCAATAACATATTATTATTATTGATAAGTAATACACCCATATGTTTGATAATCTTTGATTACTTCATTTTATTTTTTGTATTGATTTCTTTCGGACAAATAACTGGTTATAGGCATACTTATACTTATTCATTTTATACTGAAATTGTTGCATGGAGACAAAAAATTCGTTATAATGGCTAATCAAATAAAAGATTTACGGGTCGCAGTGTTAAACGCACAGTCATTAAACACTGGAAGAGACGAATTGATCAAAACAATACATGAACAAAACCCAGACGTATTAACGGAGACTAGATTAAATGAAAATTCAGATCTAGACTACTACAGTCTAAAGGGATATCGGTTTAGCCATAAGCCACGCGGAACCGGCCGGAAACGTGAAGGCGGAGGAATAGGCATCTATGTTAGAAATAATTTACGAGTCCGTGAACTGCAAATTCCACCTGGTGAACTAGAACAACTTTGGATAGAAATTAAAACTAAAAAGAGTAAGGTGTCTGTCTGTGTATTTTACCGTCCGCCTCGATATAACTTCAACAGCTGTTTGGACCAATTACATGAGTCTTTATCAATTATGACACCTCTGTATGAGTTTGTGTTTTTAACTGGAGATATTAATACTAACTTATTAGAACCTACCGAAAGAAGTCAGAGCATGTTTTGTGACCTACTAGAAACCTATGGACTACATCTAATAGTTAAAGAAGCAACTCGGGTCACACCAACTACACGTACTCTGCTTGACGTATTATGCTGTCCTGTGACTTTAAAGTCGAAAAAGGAAATGGTTATACATAACGATGATCTCAGTGATCATGGTCTTGTACTGGCGGACTTTCCCATACCAATTCAAAGGTTACACCCCCGAATCGTGACGTATAGACCATTTAATCATTTTGACTTAAATACCTACAGAACAGCATCATCAGTTACTCCGTGGGAGTGGGTTCTAGCTTACGACAATGTAGAGGATATGGTCCAATGTTTCAAAGCCCTGATTTAAGGTTTGTTTGACCATTTCGTACCGGAGCGTACTAAAGTATTTAGAGATCTGCCAGCTCCTTGGATCAACGATAGTGTGAAAGCTCTAATGATAGATAGAGACAAAGCGTGTCGCCGAGCTAAATTAAGTAACAATAATAATGATATAAATCTTTATAAATGTCTTAGTAACAGACTTAATCCGATCGGAAAAACAACATTATCTTTCTGATAATGTCAATAGACATGCAAATAGGCCCCGCAAGATGTGGGGGGTGTTAAACAAAATTTTAGGCAGCTGCGCACAAAATGTGTTACCTCCTCATATCTGCAACCCTCATGAAATAAACAATTATTTTATTGATAGTGTACCTACAACTTCAAGTAATGTACAAACCCATTATTCTGGATGCACTGTTACGGATAATACTTTTGCTTTCAACGAAGTTAACACTAACGAGATTCTTCAAATTATTAATTCGTTGACTTCAAATTCAGCTGGTGATGAGGGTATATCCATGACAATGATTAAATTGACATTACCTTATTCGCTTAACGCAATTACGGCTATAATTAATGTGTCCCTGAGAAGCGGTTGCTTCCCTGAATCGTGGAAAACCGCAGTCATCAAACCTATTCCTAAAAAAACTCACGTTGATTCAGTAAAAGATTTAAGACCAATCGGACTGCTTCCCGCATTGTCAAAAGTCTTGGAAAAGGTAGTAAATGCACAATTATTCAAATACTTCGAGGATAATAAATTTATTCCCCAAAATCAGTCAGGATTTCGGAAAAGCCATAGCACCACAACGACTTTACTACACATTGTTGACGAAATATTAACAGCCTCCAACAACAACAAAGCATCAATATTGGTGTTATTAGATTATAGCCGTGCTTTTGATTGTCTTGACAGGGATATTCTTTTAGAGAAGCTTCAATCATATGGTTGTAACGACTGGTTTGTTCTTGGTTTAGAAGCTACTTCGATAATCGTAGGCAATTCGTCGAGTGCTGTGATGTTACAGGCGAAAAGATCAAGTCGTCTATTTTACCGGTCAAGAAAGGAGTGGTTCAGGGTTCAGTACTGGGACCTACTCTGTATTCTATATATACGTCAGACTTACCAGTTTGTATAAAATTTGGTCTCTCACACATGTATGCGGACGATACACAAATTCTTGTACACATGAACTTAGATGACAATAATATCTCTTGCACCGTCGATCTCTTAAATCGTGACTTGATGTCGGTAGTTGAATGGTCAAATAATAACAAGCTACAATTAAATGCACAAAAATGCTTATATATGATTGCAGGTACTAGACATCAAATAGAACTGGTAAGAAAGCACAAACCTACCATCTTGGTGGACGGCTATCCAATAATTGAATCATTGCTAGCTAGAAATCTGGGACTTTTGTTTGACAGTTCCCTAACATTCGAAAAGCATGTCGACTCCAAAATACCCAAATGCTATTTTGCACTGAAGCATCTATATAAATTAAGACCATTTCTTAATGTTACTGTCAGACGAAAGCTCGCCGACGCCATGGTTTTGTCGCAACTTGATTATTGTGATATTGTTTATGGGCATCGCCTGAATAAAAGAAGCGTAAAAAAAGTACAGCGTGTTCAAAATTCCTGTATTAGATTTTGTTACACAGTACCGCCCCGCTCACATATTACCCCGTTCCTTAACTCTTTTAACATTTTAAACATGTCCAATCGGCGTGCCCTTAAGCTAGGAACACTTGTCTTTGGCTTACGTGATTCCGGCAATCCACCATACTTAGCAGAAAAATTGGTTTGGAACGACAGAGTAAAAGGAGAAAAGAGATCGCTACGCTTTCCCTCCATTCAAGTCTCTATACCAACTCGTCTTGTATCCTTTCGCGGTTTCAAACTGATAACCTCAAAGTATTGGAATGATCTCCCCTCTCCAGTTAAGTGTTCCGTGTCACTATATAGTTTTAAAAAATACTGCTTGGCTTGGCTTCTATCAGTTCAGAAATCCTCTTGTTGTTGGTCAAACTTAAATCAAAAATAAAAAAACTGTATACTATCTATATAGCGTATTTGATAGTTGTCTCTTTCAGTGTAACGCGGTCTCATCTCATTCGTCGAGTTTAAAGTATTTGCCATATAACCAGAAATAAGTAGTTCTATTGTCTTTGAACAACACTTATTGTTTTATATTTCTTTTAATTATCACTTTGTATATTTAGAAGCGTAAGACAGCAAACAAAAACTGTTATAAAGCATACTTAGAATAATTTTAAATTAGGGCAGGGTCTGAAAAGCAGCAATTGTGCTGAGACTCTAGCCGTTTCATTCACATTGTGTTTTTTTCTAGTAACTAAGTTTTTAGTAAAGTCTAGTGTAGCATTGTGTGAATGAATAAACGTCTTATTTATTTATTTTATTTATTTCACTATTAGAGAAATTTAGTTACGTTAGCAATGTTTGAGAGAATTTTAGTTGAATTAATTTTTATTCTAATTATAGTGGGTAAGTTGACGCAAATGATAATGCATTAATTATGAAAATATTTTTTAACAAAAAAAACGACTTCAAACAGGAAACTAAAAAAAGTAAGAAAGCACTAGTCGCAACTACGATTTTCGAAGGTTCCCCTCGATTTCTCTGGGATGCCATCATAAGATTCTGGTTTCCTTGTCATGGTACCCTCGTTAGGATATCAAACAAAAACCTTTCCAACAGAAAACTTTCCAACAAAAACAGAATAATCATATTATAAGAATAATGAGGAGTTTCTTGCCCCGTTTCTTCTCCTCAACTATACATACCGAAGCGGTGGAGTCGCAATGACTTTCAATAAGAGAACTTTCAAGCCCCTTCATTGAATAAAAACTTTTAATTTAGTTTAAGTTTATTTTTAATCAAAATTGGTTAATAAACGACGAACCTGTCCGCAAACAAACATTCTCCTTTTTGAAATCGGTTTAAAAATATAAAAGATATCTTGGAAAATTAGGAATGAAACAAGCAGCTGAACCAGCAAGGCCGTTTTATAATCAGCTCTCCCGGAGTCACTATATCTATACCTATTAATCAATGTAGTGATTGTCAGATAGGCAAGGCACAACCTAAACCGCGATCTATAGATTTTAAGATTTGGAGGAAATATTCCTTAACAAGAACCGATGACCGATGAGGAAGAAAGGTTCTCGAGTGGCGACTACAAACCGGAAGACACAGCGTTAGTTGGCTTCCCACCAGGTGATCCGGCGACATCGTGAAGGTCGCGGGTAACCGGTGGATGCAAGCGGCCAGTTGCCGTTCATTGTGTTGTTCTATGGGAAAGGCTTTTGTTCAACAGTGGACGTCTTCCGGCTGATGATGATGATGGTGACTCCTTAACAACTCGTAAGCAGAGATGATTGAAAATTCCCATGGAATTGGGAAAAAGAGATCCCACCAAAAACATTTCCATGTAAAATATTTCCAAGACGAGACCATATGGTTCGCACTCTCAAAACTCTACACGCCGTAACTCTACAAACCCTAACTTCACTAACTCAACACCTTAGTCAAATTATGTTACTATAAGAACTATTGTTTAACAGAAAAGTAATGAACAATAAAACTTTTCACCTTATGCCCATGTGTTGATAGCAGAACGGAAAAGCCACAAATTCTCACAGAAACCGGAATAAACTGGATCCGCGGGGGCAACGCCGCTGGGCTGGACACCCGCTCGCTGGTACTACATAATAGGTTTTGCATGGTCTGTAAGAATATAATTAATTCTAATCATTTTTTAAGACCGTAAGTTTTATAAATTTTTATAGTTCTTGTATTTTTTATAATAAACTAGTGGCCCGGGCAGACGTCGTTCTGCCACCGTATAAACCATCCCTGGACCCACTCTAACCCACACAAAAAGTTTCATCAAAATCTGTCCAGCCGTTCTGGAGTTTTAATCAGACTAACGAACATCAATTCATTTTTATTTATATAGATTAAATACTCTTCGCATGCTTGAAAATTAAATAAAGTTTTTGCCAAATAAAAATATTATAGACACGTAGATATAGTCGTTAACGACTGGTACATAATATATTTATTCATAAAATAATACTGTAATAGGACCGTGTCTGGACATTAAATATTTTTTGAAAATGTTTTCGGTAGTGTAGATAGTTATCGATTTCAAAACACATTTTTTTTTATTTTTGTCTGTCTGTGCACGCATCACGCAAAAATTACGGCACTGATTTTGATGATTTGGTGTGGAGAGAACTAAATAACTGGGTCAACATTTAGGGTAGTTTTTACTGCAGAAAAGTATTTCATTCCCACGGAAAATATATAAAACTGGTTAAAAAGACGTAAGCAATAAAATCTAATTAAAAGGACAATATACGTAGCACTCCGAAAGTAAAAAAAACATGAAATATTTGTACGGTATGTGTGTCATTTGTCTTAGGCAACCACAATGAAGGGATTTTTGTAAATTCCCACGGGAACGGGAATAAAGAGCTGAGGAATCTGAGCAACCTCTTATTTATAATCTAGACACGCGGCAGTGTGTCAAAGCCAAGTTCAAGAAAAAAGAACTAGCGAGCGTGTGTGCTGTTTGCTAAGACAATTACAATGACGTTTTGTGCTAACATACACTAAGACAGTATAAAATAAAGAAATCTACAAAACACCTTGGATTATGGACTCGATTCTGACTGACCACCTAAAATTCCTAATTTTAAGTTAGCCAACCCCTTTCCATAGAATACGAAAGAAAAAGGACAGAAACAAACCATAGATTGAAAATGACAGGACTAAACTAAAATAAGTTAAGTCGCTGTAATGCAGAATCGAGTCCCATGACTATTTAAATTTTATTGATAATACTTACAATTTTTTCGGGAATAGCGATTGACTTGAAACTTCAGTGGGACTCGAACATTTCAAACTTAGCCGGCAGACTCAATGCGACTAAAGACTTATGAGAATTTGAAAAAAAAATACAGTCGAATTGAGAACCTCCTCCTATTTTGGAGTCGGTTAAAAAGATAAAAAACGTGCGCATAAGAATAAAATACTGCCGCCGCGCCGCTTAGTTTGTTATCGGTATCACTATGAAGGGTGAAATTTTTCAAGTGGGCGTGGATGGCATAATCAGAAACTTTGAGGAATAGCGAAAAGTACTCAACGGAGTCTCGGGCCCGATTTTGATGAAAACTAAAACTGAATCTTTGGATTTTTGAAAAATCAATATTCCTAACTAGGAATCGAACACGTTGATTTTGAAAAGAAAAACGCACCCCATTACACCTTACACCATTCGATAGTGTTGCTAATAAGGATCGAATTCTGGGAAGAAATAACATACGGCAAAATTAAGAAAAATGTTGAAATTTATAAGTTTTTAAGCTTTAAAAATGACGCAACTTGCATACAAACTTTCATCCCCTAGGTTTTAGACTATCTCTGTACCAAATTTCATTTTAATGGGTTTGGTAGTTTAAGCGTGATTGCGTAACACACAGATAGACAGAGTTACTTTCGCATTTATAATTGCGTCCGCGTCCGTTGCAACTTTAGGTGCTAAACATTAGTGGAAACTATTTTAGTTTACTGTAATATTTCGTTTTATTGTAATATTTATAAGTTTTTATTGAATAAGCTGTTTGTTTTCCGTAATAAAGAAACATAAAATAAATAAATAATATTAAAAGTAAGGAATTATAATGAACTAAGGATAATAATATAGTTCTAACCACATCAATCGTTTTAAGGAGGTAAATTTTATTAATTTACTTAATTATGGGAACACCCAAAAATTCCGAATTATGTAATTCAGAATTTGAATATTCCTATTTTAAAAAAGCCGAATATCAACATTCCTAAGAGACAAAATTCCGACTATTCAAAAACACGATTTTTATTTTATCGAAACTTATAAATACGAAATTGTAATTTTCCGACTTTTATTAGTACCTATTACGAAGAATTAAAAACCCCAGTGTTATTGATCCGAAAAATGGTATGCCGAATTTCAAAAATTCATTGATAGAGTTCAGATTTTGTATTAAAAACTGGCTATAATAAAGAATTTGGTTAGGTTAGCATTTTAAAGATAAACTTATAGGTCAACAGTAACAACTGTAAGTTAGGTTAGGTTAGATATTATGTGGAGTACGCGCAGAGCGGAGCGTCAATATGCATGTTCCATGCTTTTTTGCATGCTGCATGCTTTTGGTGCATGCAGTAATTCAAAAGACAGGCAATTATTCACTATAAAAACATTAGTAGGTAACTGTAGTTACGGAACCGAATCAATCCATGAAGTCTTTTTTAATTGACAGCTTGAGCACTGGTTTAGGTTAGGTTATTTGTGAACACAACTCACCAGCCGAGCGAGCGTAGCGAGCGTTGCGCGGTATCGGCACCTGGTCACTTGTCTAAGGCAGAATACCGTAGTCCCTAAATAAAACCGGATTCTCATAAATAATCTGGATAAGCCGTAGGCGAGTCGTCCATTAGGTATTTCAAACATAGTTGAAACATCCAATATCTTAAACAAAATATCATAAAAAAATAATCTTAAACAATCATTAGAATAATCGTTGATTAGTGCGATTAACTTTATTTTAATCAAAATTAAGTGAGTTAAACAGCAGTCGATCAATATACGTTATGAACAAATGTAAATCGACCGTAAATATATCTAGAATAGTTACAACATCTAGCATCGTTGTGGTCATTTGCTGATTTGCTCATGCAGTTTTACAAGACATTGATTTTTCGGGCTTATATTATTCGGAATTCTGATATTCGGGATTCGTATTTATGATATTTCGGATTATTTTTGATTCCGAATTTTTATGGTTCGGTCTCTTTAAATTCGACACATTCATAATCGTAATTAGAAACGTAATTTCGAAATTTTGGAGTTTTAAAAATAGGATTTATGATACATTGGACTTTTTATTATCGGAATTTTTAACCATTTTCGGAGTTATAAAATTTAGAATTTTGAAATTCGTATCGGAATTAAGTTTTTCGTGTTTCTGTAGTGTACTAATGATTAATATCTACCATAAAAAGTTATAATTACCTTAAAAATTATCATACTATCAAAAGTTATCATTATCATCAAAATATTATTTTATAGGCATCTAAAATCATGAGATCACTTTTTGTCAATACTCAATGGTAGTCCATTGGCAGTGTGACTCACAGAAGCTGACCATCCACAGCAGCTACCCCTCGAAAAGGGTATGATGCACTTAAAAAGCAGCCAATCATGAAGTTTCGTTTTTTTGGCACACTTTAAAGGAATCGTGGAGTAGCGTGGCGTAGCGTTGCGTCTGGTGTTCTTATAGTCGCCTATTGTTTCGTCACGGACCGCTGACCGGGATAGTGAACTTTTTTCTATTGTTATTTGAATTTTTATAAAAAATAAAATAAATAACTGTAGCGAGACCGTAGGTACCTACATGAAATATTTTACTAAGTATACTACTTCCACGTCCATCGCAAGTATTTTGCCGTCAGCAATGAGCCGTGCACCATTGTGTGAACATCAAGTAATCGTGGCCTACAGTTGCGCATCAAAGCATTGCCCACCACATACCATTGTGTACCTAGGTACCTACTGGGGCCTCGTTGCGCTACGCAGGGTACGATATTCTGTGCCGGGCAGGAGGCAACGCGACATCTATATACCCTAGTAGGTACCTATCTACTTGTGAAAGATTATTCAAATCAGAACAGAATTTGCAGAGACAAACACAAAATTTTACCTATGTATTTATAATTTTTATACCAGATTGATATTTGCGCACTCATCGCTCGTTTTGAAATTCTTAAAAAGTTTGATGATTCGGGGAAGTAATCGATAGTTCTAGAAAACATTATTTATAGATAATGTTTTCTTTTATGTAAGAAACACGAAATGTGAATGAAATTGCTAGAAACGTAAAATCAAATAATGATTCTACAAGGTTAAGCTCTACATAATTAATATAAATGATTGCATCACTCACTCAATGTTTTTGCTTTAGCGTGAATAATGATTTTTTTCCGATTTGTGAAAACGATCAGCAAATTCTACGTTGTTGTCAAAAAGTAGCAAGGCGCCGCAACACCCAATTAGGGAAATTTAAATTAATTAATAGTATAAACAAATCATTAACATTGGTGATTTATTTACAGAAGGTAAAAATTTTGTTAAACGCACTTTTATTTGATTAATCCGATAATATATTTTTAGAATAAAAACATCGACGGATGACAGATACCTACTTAAATCGCGCAGAAATATCATAATAATTAAATATCCTCAAAAACATAATTAACTGTGCCATGATGTTAAGTTAGTGAAAACTGGGTAACTTCAGTAGGTAGCAAAGAGGTTGGAAACTTGGAAGAACAAAAATCTTTTCTATATACCTACCAAATGCTAATGTAGGTACCTACTTAGGAAAACCCGTCCTAAAAATCCTTGTCAAAAGGCGGTTGTTACACCGTTTTATATCAAAACAAACTCTCGGTTTTGACATAATGCCCACTTGTGTCGTTGTAAACTCCAAGGCAAATCTGTGAAAATCTAATAGGTACAGGCGTGACCTATCATTTAAAAGTTAAACGACATTAGGTTGACAGTTTCCTTATTTTACAGCCGGTAAGTTTCTATAAATTCAAATAACATCACATTGTTGGTGTAGAGTCCAAATACCTAGTCTATACCAGATGGAAAAGAAAACTTTGGTCAATTATGAATACTGGCGCAACACAAGCTATTTACGAAATATGATATACCTATCCAAAGATTGAAGATAAGCACTCATCAGCTCCAGGCGTCTTGTGGCAGACTGGCCAGTCCCAAAATATTTATAATTCGTCATTATTATGTAATATACTTATTTATTTATAGGACTTTCAACAGGACATACAATATTAGATGGTCAGTGTACATAAAATGTATAAACAGCTAATTGCATCCCCAATTTATGGATGTCACAACATGCTTAAAGACATTATAAACAATAACAGAACAAAATAAAATAATTTTATTTCTACAAAAAGTACAAAAACCTTATTATATACTCATATTTAATCCTATTCGTAAGACACATCACTTTTTACTGTTCAACAAAATAATTCTGTTTTAGGTTTTATATTTTAGTATATTGTGTAAAACCAATATAGAGCAATTTTTTTGTCAATGTTAGAGGCCTGTCCGTCAATACGTATATCCAGACATTGAATTTTTTCGTAACACGTGTTTTAGTTACGCGACATCCGAGAGATGGGTCCGTTTTTCGCAATATTGGTATGAAATTGCTTAATATATATTGATATTATTATAGACTAGTAAAGACTAATATTATAAAGAGAAAAGATTTGTATTTTTGTATGTTTGTTACGAATAAACTTGAAAAAGTACTGGACCGATTTTAAAAATTATTTTATCAATGGAAAGCTAGAATATCCCTGAGTAACATAGGTTATATTCTATTCCCGTATTCTCACGAGAACGGAAACTACCCGGGTGAAACCGCGCAGAACCGCTTATTTTGAATAAAGGACAAGGATATATTATCTTCTTGGTCTACGTGTTACATCTACATCTGGGGGCACGGCAGTGTCCCCGCCAAGTCGAGCAAAAAGCGGCACGGCCGTACCATCCTTTTCTCGAAGCAATTCACGCCATTTTCGACCCCCTATAACTTCGTTGTGGATAAACCTAGAAGCCTGAATTTTCAGTAACCAAGCAGACATTATATAAACACAGTATATTTCAAATTTCATCCAATTTGAACCAGTAGTTTTAGAATTATAACCCAAGCAGCAAAATGTGGTCGAGTAATTGTCCTGGAACCACCATTTTATTAGGACTATAACGGAATAGTAAACCATTATAACCACGGAAAAGGGCCCAATTTATAGGCGTATCTTGGCTAATTAAATACCTATAGTAGACTTGATGAACCCACTTTGACCAATAACGATCTTATACTTGGACTACGTAAAACTATTTGCGCCTGCGAAGCTAACTATCAGCGCCTAATGGAACCAAACACGACAATAACGTACACAGTGAATCTCTTACAAGCTCTTACAAAGTGTTGTGAATTGGTGAATGTTGCTGCGCACATTTGTAAAGATTAATATTGATAAAGGGAAGTATCCATTTCTTATTAGAAATATTATATAGAATATTAATTGTGAGTAGAGTGTTAGTAAATGATAAGTCAAGATGTATAATGTGTTTGAATGTGCATGGCGCACGTAAATTTTCGGTGAACTATAATAAGTTTCTTATCAAAATTTTTACAGGCCCCTTGAAATTTGCGTTTTTATTAAGTTAAATTTTAAAATAATGTTGGTTTCAGTAAGACATAAAACGAAAAGTCGCCATTTTGAGAAAGTTGGTTTTCAAAATACATTAACAAACCCTTATAGGCGCACTTAGTTTAAAAATGGTAAATATCAGAACCATTGCTTGGCCATATTGTTTGGAATTAGAGTTCCGCAAATATTTCTATAACTGGACTGTTATTTTATATTGTCTTATTTTAATGTTTTTGTTTAGGTGTCAGCATTGAAAATTTGAATGTTTCTGGACGTCGATCGTTTTTTGACTAAGAGGATTTTCGGGCTTGAAAAACCTTCATGTGGTCTTGGAACAAAACACACTACAAGACGGCTACAACACTTCGTTGTAAATAAAGAACACTGTTAAAAGAAGATAATTTTTGGGTTTGAAAAATGCTGCTTCTACTCAGGTTATGACCACTTCAACACTGACGAAAGTGAACTTGGTAACTTAATCAAATAGTACCTAATTTCTGTCAGTTTAGGTTTAATTTCTCTGTTTTCTCTTTACCTATATGTACTTATAAGTCATTATAAGTAATTTATTTATAAAAATTAAATACCTATAGCATTCAAAATATGCATTATGTACAATATACACTTATACTTATCGAGGTCATAAATATCATAAAGTTTGCATTATTATATTTATAATGAATGCACCGCTGGATTGTTAGAGAATGATTTTTACATTAAGTTAGAAAACAAGTTTGTGTTTAAATTACCTAAGGCTTATATAAAAACCATAATTTATATTAATAAATTGCTATCTTATTCCTAATAAAGAATTTAATGTCGCATGTCGTATATTTTATTCTAAAGGACATTTTTTAACATCACTATGTAGTTGAAAATTGGAATAGTCTTCAATATCGCTTCCATGTTCTTGCGCAGGTTCCTCACTAATACAATCTTCTAAGTCTAAATTTATATCGTAAATCGATGAAACGTTGTTTTGTGCAGAATTATTAATTAGAAGTAACTATTTTGTACGGAACCTTCACCTATTTTTACGATTAGTTCTTCGCCAGATACAAAACTAGAATCCGTCACCTCAAACCGAACTGAACCGAATTATTTGTTTATAGGTTTTCTGAACTTTTTGTTTGTGACAACTACTTATTTTGAGCCGGAATAGAACACTACGTCGGCAAAGAATACGACCCAATAAAATCAAAATGTCCGTACTGTGACTATAACAGCATTTGTAAAACCATTATAAACCAATGCATTCTTGAACAGGACACCACGGATATAGTTTTGGATGCTAAGTATATTGTATTAAACCATTATAATCGTGTTAAGATTATAACAATATTGGTTTATACCACTACAAAACCACTCCACTTTACTTATAATTGTTCTGTAAAGTAAATTTATAAACTCTTATAAAACCAAGTAATAAATGCAAGTAGTTACCAGTACTTTTAGTTCTGTTTATCACTCTTATTGGCGTGCTTTACTTATAGTAGTTCTATAATGCTTCTTATTAGCAGTTATAAGTATAGCTTACCAGTTTATCTGCTCTTGAGTGCATTTACACCCTCGTGATACTCTTATAGGTCACCCAAGCTTATAATGCACCCTTAATTTCGACTTATAAGTAATTATAAGTTAATGTATAGGATCAAATACACTACAAGGCTCAACTTACTCCATGCTGGCTATTATAAGCGTGGCAGTAAGTACTAGAACCCTTAATAGAACATTATAAGTGCCGTAGGCCTGTAACATCTGCACTATAGGATAATTTTGCTGCTTGGGAAATATTCAAAGTTTCCTAATTTTGTCACTCACTGACTGACTGACTCACTGACCGATCATCAAAACTCTAAGGCACTTCTAGCAGTCGTAGAAGCTTCAAATTTAGGATACAATTAGGGTTTAGTGTATACATCAAGGAAAAACTCAAATAATTTGCAATTTCGGTCTAGGTTTCTTGATACACCAACTGCATAAATAACTTTGTAATCCCATAATAATTGTATAGGATTACAAAATTAGATGTTCAGATGTGTGCGATGCCAAGTCAACCTATTTATTTAGAACATAAAAGATTTTTAATATTGTTATGGCGCTATAAGAGGTTGTTAGATTAGATTATTGCGTAATTCCTTAAGACAGTAGGTCCCTTAGTCGGGAGTGAATAAATTAACCGACTTGGTATCACATGGATCTTACAACTTTTTACGGTAGAAGAACTGAGTTGCGAGGCTTGGGTTTTTGACAAGTTTTGTTTTTTATGGCATATAATAAATTTCTAACGAGACCGATTCAGTACAACGAAATATTTTTTGAAAATTTTAGTTGTAGTGTATATCAGTGTATATATCAAAACACAAATTTTTGAAATTTTTGTCTGTCTGTCGGGCTGTCTAATCTGTGCATGCATCACGCAAAAACTACTAGACGGATTTTGATAAAATTTGGTATGAGATGGTTTGGAGATAATAGAAAATCCTTCATCAGGTACACATACCATCCCGGGGGGAGTGGTGCGGTTATGCCGGACTCCTACCGGCTAAAACCCCACTGTGTAGAACACCACGCGCGCCTTAGCGACGAGGCCTAAAGCTCTGAACGGTGATGCCCCCGCATCACCGTCCGGGTCTCGTTAGGCGCCTCTCCTCTGTCGGCGGCTTGGCAGAGAAGATCGGTCCTCCTCCCTGTCCCTTTCCACCGATACCTTGTAACAAGGAAGCGGATTCCATCCTCCTTCCTTTTCGAACTAGCCACCTATCAAAATTACTATATCACGCCATCTACCTGCCAAATTCATACTTCATTCATAACGCAAAATATTTATTTGACTTATTGATCCAAAGCAACCAAATATATATATAAAACTAGCGACCCGCCCCGGCTTCGCACGGGTGCAATGCTTATAAGATTTTCCCGCTTTTTTATTGAAATTTTTCCTGAATTTTCTTTGCTGTAAACCTTGCGGAGCCCGAGACCTTTCCAACGAATGCAAAACCGTGGAAATCGGTTCGTGCGTTCTGGAGTTATAGCGTCAGGAAGGAAAACCCGATTTATTTTTATATAGTAGTAAAATATCATATAAAAACTGGTCAAAGCACCGGCACCGTCCGGTAAGTTATTCACCTCTCATCTATTCATGTTAATAATATTCATGTTCCGTGTCCTATATCCTTGTAAATACTCATCCCCATGTTCTTTTCAGGTGTCCTATTTTATCTCAGGTTCTTTAAAGAGGTTTGCCTTCCTCGCGGTGCGGGCGGTTAAAATTTAAGACTCCCGCGGTCCCAACACTCCGGAAGCGGGATTACGGTACCTATACCGACGGTGGCCGGGAGAGACGCTCCCCCTGGCCTGCTCGGAGGCAGTGCGAGTGCACACTGAGCCCGCTCCTGCGTCTCCACTGTGCTCTTTGCTAATCAGAGGGACACGCATGTGGTAGTCTTAGCCACGACGGGCGAATGGACACAGAAACCCTGTGTCGATTCGCTAGTCCCGTTGCCCAGGGTGCGCCGCGAGGAGGCGACCACCATGCACCCCAGATAACTGAGTACGAGTACCTGGGTCAACATCTACAGTACTTTTTAAAAGACGTAAAAACGGAGGAGGTTCTCAAGTCTTTAAGAGTTCTTTAAGTTATGTATGATATTGATCATGCTTAACTTTTTACAGAGTAGTCCGATTTTGAAAATTCTTTTTTAATGGATGAGTAGGCGCCAAAAAAGGTATGTAATTTAATGATATTTTGGCGCCTCAAAACTACTTATGTATACTTACTTAAATTAGTTTTTTGTTATTATATTACAGGAAAAATATCATTCCCACGGGAAAATATAAAAACTGGTTAAAAGGAGAAATACGTACCTATCTACTATTCCGAAAGAAACTTAAAATTCAAGTTTCTAGTAACTAGTACGCATTTTTCTTTTTACCCAGTCGTTTTATTTTCCCGTAGGAATTACATAAAACATTCATGTACAGACACGGTCCCGTTAGAGTTTTATTATATGTATAGATATAGATATTCAGAGTGAAGACGTAATATTATGTATACAAACTTTATTTTTTATTTTTTTAAGTTTATTAAGGACTACTCGTGACATAGAGAGGCTATGACATCTATAAATAGAGTAATTCAGAATTATTATTTTGCTGAAGAATTAAAATTTATTTCGCACAAAAAAGATGTAAAAACTTCTTTGAAATCGTTGAATCCATTTGTAGACCAAAAGGGGAGGAAGGAATTGCCTAATCTCAAAGAAGGTACTGTCGTTTTATTGCTAAACCCTAACACCCCACCCCTTTATTGGCCCCTGGGCAGGATCACAAAAACATTTTGTGGTAATGATAACAAAGTAAGAGCGGTAGAAGTCAAAACTTGTAATGGTAAATCGCATAGGCGAGCAGCATTGCACAAATACTAAATTGCGATGCAGTTTGGCACTTAATACATTAGTTCGTTTCTTATTTTCAAGTGGGTAAGTTTTATATTTAATTATTAATCCATTATTTATTATTTATTTATTCAAACAACTTAAACTAGCACTACAAATTTTTAAAATTTTTCATATTTCACGCATAGTCTAGGCAATAAAGGTAGTGAACGCCCACATTAATTCCTCAGTCGATGAAACTTTGCAGGATTGTAGTATAGGATGATCCTCCTCTTGGCCTCCTTCTCGAAATTGTTTTTACCTAACTGCAGAATCTGCCCGAGGTAAGTATACTCCCAAAAAATTTCAAGGCGGTGGCCATGTACAACGACCGGTCCTGGATCAATGTGGCCATTGATCATGACTTTGGTTTTATCCTAATTCATGCCAAGACCGATGCATCGCGAGGCTGAGGCTAGGTCATCCAGAATCCGGTTTAGCTCCTCTAGCGACTCCGCCATCAAGACTATTGCCGTTTATGTTAATGCCCCTACCTTTCCAGTCCAGCGTCTTAAACATATCCTCTAACGCGCTCGTGAACAGTTTCGAGGATATGACATCCCCCTGTCTCACTCCTCTGCGCAATTGGATGGGCTTAGACTGCCGGCCCTGTACTTGGACACTCATGGTGGCGGCCTCGTAGATACATCTCAGCACCATCATCATCATCAGATAGATATAACGATAGTCCACTTGGCAACGCCGCAAGGATTCCAGAACAGCCCAGGTTTCTACGGAATCAAAGGCCTTCTCATAGTCCACAAAAGCAAGACACAGGGTCTGATTATACTCTTCGGACTTCTGTATAATCTGCCTTACTGTGTGAATGTGGTCTATGGTGCCATATCCTCCTCGGAACCCGGCCTGTTCCGGCGGCTGGTACTCGTCAAGTCTCCTGGCGAGACGATTCGTGACCACTCGTGAGAACAGCTTATAGATGTGGCTCAGGAGTGTGATGGGTCTGTAGTTTTTAAGGAGGGTTTTATATCCCTTCTTAAAAAAGAGCACCACCAAACTCCCGCTCCACGCTTTTGGAGCTATCCCACTGTGAAGGACGGTGTTAAAGAGGTTCTGTAGCCCCTCTATCATAGGGGCTCCTCCAGCTTTCAAGAGCTCTGATGTTATTCCGTCCTCACCGGGGGCTTTTCCATTCTTAAGCTGTCTCAGAGCTAACACGATCTCGTCTTGGCTGATATCTGGCAGTTCGTCGGTATAGTGGCGTGTCAGGGTGGCTCGGGAATCGTGGTCGCCTCGTTGGGTTGTAAGTCCACAGCGACTATTAAATGACATTCCAGTTAAAAAATGGACTGAGCAATTTTACCTTGCAAAGTACATTAAAAAAAAACATATATATCTGAGTAAGTAAGTAACAACTCCTTATTGCACACCAATAAAAAAATATATGCAACAAGTGACATAGTGATACAAAAAAGAGTTTTGTTGTTTCTACGGAATCGAAGGCTTTCTCATAGTCCACAAAAGCAAGACACAGGGGATTAGGCGCACAATGCCACATTCGCAAAATGCCACATTCGCAAAATGCCACACAGCAAAATGCCACACTAACAAAGTTCCATACTTGTCCAACTGCCTTTCTTGCAGTATGTAGGCCGATGATTTATAAATTAGAAAATAAAACTAATTTAATAATTTTAGTATACTTATATGTATTTAATCACATTATTTATTAATTTCCATTTATTTTAACACAAAATAAATTGACAATGTTAACTGAAATTATGAATGCCGCTGAGAATCATAAAAACTTAATAACAAAATATTAAAACTTTTTTTTTCAAAAAAGCATATTTTTTAGTATTTACATCATTCAGCTGTTTTATTGTAATATGTATGTACTTATAATAGTATTTAATCACATCACACAGATTAGTACGAGAGTGTGGCATTATGCGAAAATGGCATTTTGATAATGTGACGTTTTGATAATGTGACATTTTGCGATGTGGCGTTTTGAGAATGTGGCATTTTGCGAAAATCGAATGTGTCATTTTGTGATTGTGGCATTATGCGCCTAATCCGACACAGGGGCTGCTTATACTCTTCGGACTTCTGTATAATCTGCCTTGTGTGGCAACGAAACCATTGATTTTTTACTGGAAAATTTTCCGGACCGTGTTATCTCTCGAAGAGGGGAGATCACAATTGGCCACCGAGATCTTGTGATTTAACACCTTGCGACTTCTTTCTTTGGGGCCACGTGAAAGAGAAGGTCTACCCCAAGAGCCCAGCCCCATACCATACCCCATTCGTGAGGCTATCGAGGACATAGGGCAGCCACTTTGCAATTTGGTTAGGGAAAATTTCATGAAAAGGATATTGTCCTGTAAGCGTGGTAGTGGTTGTCATTTGCCTGATGTTATTTTCCACTATTAACGGCATACCTTCCTCTTTATAATGAAAAAAACATCCGATCTTTTATATTAAAAAATAGCATTTTTTTTTTAATATCAAAATAACATCTCTTATTGGAAAACCCTTTATTTCAGTAAAAATACCTAACTTCGGTTAGGTTTATTTTTTATTTTTTTATGCAAGTATTGTCTCATACTATACTACCTACGAATAAGGAATTCCTTATTCGTAGCATACTACAATCCTGCAAAGTTTCATCGACTGAGGAATTAATGGTGGGGTCTTCAACACAAAAATCCGCTTCATTGCCTGCACTACCAGCGGTGTGGCCCGAACGGATCCAGTTTATTCCTGTTCCCGTGGGAATTTCTAAAAATCGCTTCACAGTAGTACATGTTTCTCTATTTAACTAGTTTTTATATTTTGCCATCGAAATAAGATATTTTCCTTAGTAAGTAATATAGTAATTACCCTAGATGTTGACCCAGTTTCCTCCATAAAATATAATAAATCATTTATTTTAGACTGATAAAAAAATGTCTGTAAATATAAATTAAGTATATTACATTCAAATGACTGCTCACAAAGTACAAAATATCTTAATTGTAGTATAACTCCTATGTGGCACCCCGTTGACAGAAACAGCTGATTGAATTACATAACCTATACTAATATTATAAAAAGGAAAGATTTGTATTTTTGTATGTTTGTAGGTTTGTATCTTTGTTACGAATAAACTCACAAACTACTGGACTCGGACGCGCAGAACCGCTAGTGTATGTATAAAAAAATCATAACAATTTACGAGAAATTTTAGAAAAAAGGAACTTGCGCAACTGGAACATTGAAAATAAATTAGGTAGTTAAAAATTTCCGTGCTATACTATTTAAATCCTTATTTTATAGTGGGTAAGTTCCTTTTTACTTAACCTTTATGTTATAATAGTGTTGGGTAATGTTATGTACGAGATATATATTATGTATAGTTGGAGATATATTATTTAAAAGAGCAACAATCCTAAAAAAAAATATTAATGCACTCCTTGATTAGGATATAATTAACATGATTTGGATTATTTTGGATGGCGGCTATCGCGCACGGTACATATTCGGTACGTATTTTTTTCAATGTTCAGTGAGTAACTAAAACACAGCGCAGTGGAATGATTCTTCGCAACTGACAAAGTGTACATTTTAATACTTTATATTTTTAACCAACTTTAAAAAAGGAGGAGGTTCTACGTTCATGTGTAATATGTATTTTTTCTATGTTCTCTGATAGATCGTCATTTACAAATCGATTTGAAAGAAATATTTTTTTGTTTGAAAGGTTACATACTTTCGAAGTTAATCTGAAATTATTCTTAGCTGCCTTACGGTCTTTTTTCAAATCCCACTCCACGTTTCTAGCAAACCTGTGGTATATTTATGAAGGTGAATCGATAGTGTGTATTAAGGGTGTACTATCATCACTACATAGTATAAAACAAGTCGTTTTCTCTGTCCCTATGTATGCTTAAATCTTTAAAACTACGCAACGGATTCTGATGCGGTTTTTTTTAATAGATAGAGTGATTCAAGAGGAAGGTTTTAGTATTAGCATTGCACCTGTGCAAAGCCGGAGCGGGTCGCTAGTAGAAAATAAATCAGTACTTAACCAACTCTCGTGTGTTTCACGATATGGTGGCGGCGTATGGTAAAACGTATTTGAACGTCTTAGCCGTGGCTAAAATGGCGGAAGTTATTCAGTGTTTCTTAAATCGTCTGAAGTGAAGGCTGAACTGTTGGTTACCCTCACAGGGCCGCCGAGTTACGAGGTTTTCACAAGCGCAGTGATAGCCCGGACGGTTAAAGAGCCGGCCGAAAATCAGTGAGGCTCGCGTTCGAATCCTGGCATGTACCAATGAGTTTTTCAAAAACTTACGTACATATTTATCACTAGCTCGACGGTGAAGGAAAACATCGTGAGGAAACCCGCAGGTCTCAGAATTAATTCTGAGACATGTGTAAACAGACCCGGTCCGGCGATAGGCTCACCACCTATCACGTTTAGGGGTCCAATATATCTCGTGAAATGTGGGTATATCCAGTAATGGAATACCTCTGCCTATCCCCTCGGGGATAAAAAAAAGGCGTGTGATTATATACATATATATATATTTTTTTGGGCGAAGCCCAACATCACGATACGGAGATTTAAAAATTTTACACGCAGTTAAAAAGTTAGAGAAAATATTGACGAGTATGTTAGAGCTCTGCAAGTATTGAGCCAATAATGTGAGTTCGGTCGGTTCGCATGTACAGTCGACAAAGTTGTTAGTGTTACATGACCAGAAACTAAGATTCAGTTTTCTCTTAAAGCCTTAAATGTATTTATAGTTTTTTTTTGTAAATTATAGGGATCAAAGATACCTTTTGAAATAAACAATAATGAATAAGATGTGGTTATGACTACCCCAGAAAAATGAGTTCTTAGTTACTGGCCATGTAACCCTAACAACTTTGTTGACCCAAGGTCGTGTGTGGTATCGTAAATAATACTGTGACGGATCGGCTACTACGTATAGACGATTTGTATGTGTATCAATGGGTCATCGAGTAGTATACAGGTGAATGCAGTAGGTACAGGACGGTAGCGGCGGAGTACACAGTATGTTAGGTTAGAGTTGTGACCCTGCGAAGCGAGCGGAGGCTGCTTGCTTGCACGCATGTACGCTTGCTTGCATTCATGTACGCTTACCTACTTGCATTCTAGTACGCTTGCTTTTTTTTTATAAGAGAAAAGGAGGCTAACGAGCAGACGGGTCATCTGATGGTGACTACCGTCGCCCATGGACACCTGCAACTCAAAAGTCATAACTGCGTCGCCGGCCTTTGAGGTGGGAGTAGGGGGAGGAGGGAGGGGCGGGGGTTTGGTTCCTCCGGTTACCCCACTCACTCAACGAAATGCAATGCAAGCATTGTTTTACGCTGGTTTTCTGTGAGGCTGTGGTATCAATCCGGTCGAGCCGGCCCAAGCGTGCCGAAGCATGGCTCTCCCACGTTGCTTGCATGCTGCATGATTGTTTGCATGTTGTAGGTATGCATGCATACCCAGTCATTGAGAATTTTTTGTTATAAAGGTTTATAGTTCATAGTCACTTAATCTAATCTATAATAATTTATAGTAATTCACCACTGTGCTTTTGCACACAATTACCAGATAAAAAATATATCATATAATTTCAGATTAATATGTTTGATTGTACCAAATCTGACCATATGACATTCTGAAATATTAATTTCAGATAAGTACTTAGGTATGTGTTTGATTGTACCAAATCTGACCATTTGAAGTTCTGACAAATTGCAAATCGGACCATTTGAAAATCTGTGGATTTGAAAATCTGACCAAATGTCAACAAAGGAATTTAAACAGTTTCAGCTACACAAGTCCATTCCTAATTTTTAAGTGGGTAAGTTGTTAAACTGGCTTTTCAATTTTTTTTAATAATAATAACAGATTAATTGCTAAAACATGCACCCATTGAAAATCTATTTACAAATGTATTTATTAACTAATTTATAATCAAAACCTAAACGTTAATTCAACATTGCATAAATCTTTATGACAAATTTTCGGTACTGTATTTGCAGCCAGGAACTCCTCGGTGGAGATAGGCTGCTATTTATATTTATCCAATCTCCATGGATGGTTTTTTAGACTACTGACGTTTCTGTAAGTGTAAATTAACTATTACAGAAACAGAAATAAATAAATTTTGACTTGGTTTGCTCTTAATTCTTTGATCTTATAAACCATTTCTCTGCCCTCTGTACCTAGGTTTTGCTGAGACTCTAATGAATCATTTGTTTATGAAGGCTCGTCTTCCCTAACTCACCGCTCTTCCTGTGGGGTAATATCTCTTCCCAAACCGTTAACTTTCAGGAATCAAGTCAACCGTCCTTTAAATATTGACCATTCACTCAAGTTAAGGTCTAGAATTTGCAAATTTCCCAACAAACACATTTTAATACTTTGACTACTTAATTATAAGGCACTGATATAATACATTATAATAACTCTTTATTGTATACCAAAAACAATATAGTATGTGTGGCGTCTTCAATGTCAACATACGGACAGATTTTATTTAATGTTTTTTATATATATTATGTACATAGTGTTTGGTATGTCTACAGGCGCACGGTTACCGTAGCAACCAATCTTGTTAATTTTCTGATTTCATTTGCCTGAAGAATTATATTTTTATTTTTGCTCTGATTTCGTTTTTCCACTCCTTCTTTCTCTACAACCACATTGGTGACCCCTAAAAGAACACGAAATGCCCAACGAAATCAGAGCAAAAATAAAAATATAATTCTTCAGGCAAATGAAATCAGAAAATTAACAAGATTGGTTGCTACGGTAACCGTGCGCCTGTAGACATACCAAACACTATGTACATAATATATATAAAAAACATTAAATAAAATCTGTCCGTATGTTGACATTGAAGACGCCACGATATAAAAAAAATGCAGTAAAATAAGGGGAAGTCTTATGGCTTTTAGATATCTATCTGAATAAAACAATGTTTCAGTAAAATATACAATTTATTACTGACGTTGGATTGTACGTAGTCGCTCGCCGCGCCTGTGTGTTTAGAGTATGTGCATAATGTGTTATGGACAAAAGATTGGGGAAATATCAAAGGGCTTAAAGGACATTTTACTCGTCAAGCTCTATCGATTGATATATTTAAAATTTCTTTGCGTCGAATATTGAGCCAGAAATCAATGGTCAACGAATGGTCGGATAAGCGAATTTATCACATTACATTATTCGTTTTTTAAGATCGTAAGTTTTTTAAGTGTTTTACATCCATTCTATATAAATAATAAAACTGTAACAAGACGGGTCTGTCGATACAACATAATATTTGAAAACTGAAATTTTAGCTATCTATAGAAAAGTTGTTATGCTTGTGTTAGTTTGTCAACCGATATTTTATGAAAATATTTTTTATAAATTTCAGTTTACCTAAGTTTTATTTGTTTTCTTCAAATGACACATTGGAATTTCGCAAAATAGCACATTTTCAAATTGTCACATTCTCAAAACGCCACATTGCAAAATGTTACATTAGCAAAATGCCATTTTCGCAAAATGTCACATTCTCGAATGTTTTTTTTATTTGGACGTCAATGTTTTTATGAATAACGCCACCTAGCTAAACCTTAAAGAACTACTTAATTATCACAGAATCTGGATAACCGTATTTTATTAGCAGAATTTATACTAGTACATAAAGTTATTTTTCTACAATTATAAAAATATCCATTTCCTAGGTTAAAGCATACTTATTATATTATAATTAAAATTACAATCAAACAGCTGACCCCTGTGCAACTAAATGGTTATTGGAATGTAGGTATGCAAATACAACATATTATGCTTTTTCGAAAAAAGTTACAAGAATTTGTGATTGAATAAGATTAAGTTGTAATGATTCTCAGCGGCATTCAGAATTTCAGTTTACATTTTCAATTTATTTTATGTTAAAATAAATATAAAATAATAGTAATGTGCTTAAATACTAAAATAATTAAATTAGTTCATAAATCATCGGCCTATTGCAACAAAGGGAGTTGAACAATCTCTTTATTTTGATAATATGGTACTTTGTTAGTGTGGTATTTTGCTAGTGTGGCATTTTGCTGTGTTGTACTTTGCTAGTGTGGCAATTTGCGAATGTGGCGTTTTTCTAATGTGGCATTTTGCTAGTGTGACATTTTGCGAATATGGCACTGTGCGCCCAATCCCCTCGATTCAGATGAAAAGATAACTCCTAGCTGAGCCAACCGACCTATCGATAAGCCCAATAATTGTGGACACTGGTGATTGGTTGTTGTTTTTTGTAGTATAAATTGTACATTATTGTAGTTAGTTTTTCTGTTAATCGCCCTAAAATAAAATATTATATAAAGAACTATAATAGAATGAAAAAATAGAATGATATTATAGTTTGCATTTATCGTTTTTTAAGTTTGTAAGTTTAATTAATTCAATTATATTGTTATTTACAACGTTTTTCAGTCAAAATTATACTGGCCACTTCGTGCCGGCCACAAAGTGACAGAACTGTTATTAACGAAATACACCAAGTAGACTGCGTTTCATCAAATAGTTCCTATGCCGTTATGTCATTTCATTTATTTGCTTATCACATGGTACTTAAAAGATATTACAAATAATTTAGATCAATGACATGTGATACCCTGTTAGAGCAATGCAAAACTGATAGAGAGATTGGCTATAGTATAATAATAATTATTAAATTAAGCACTATACACTTCTAACTTCAAAATTAGCAAGACAGTCTATAAAATCATAAAACTAACAACAATATTAAATATATAAATTGCATCAATTTACAAGCATATTATTTTATTATTTATTATTTTAAATGTTATTATATTATTATTTGATTATATTTATTATTATATTAATTTTTTTCAAGAATTACTCGGAATTATTACTGAAAAATTCATTTAGCATTTTAAGAATTTTATAAATGCTTTAGTAAATAGTTTTTAAGTTGATTAATTATGTTGGTATAGTCCGTGCGAAATAGATATGGATAAAAGTGCATTGGCATTGGCATCTCTCTACAATTTTTGCAAACGATACTACATTGTATTCAAATTTCAAACATAAAAATAAAAAAATAACACAATAAATTTTAAATTTTATAATGTCAACTAAATATAATGTAAAAATAACTCTTCAATAAAAATAAATAATAATACAATGTTTTAAACCAATCAAATAAGTCACTAAAAAAATAAGCACCTTATTCAAAATAAATTTCTCAATTGAATATAAGCACTTTTCTACATATTAATGGAAAACAGTTAACAGATATTGTCCAGGAACTTGAAACACAACCACGATATTCCTACTCCATGACCTAGGAGTTCTCCCGCAGTTCATAACGAAATTTAAGACACATTGGTGGTGTTTCTTGCCTTTTAAAGCTGTGATGGTATTCGTCTTCACCAGGGGCTTTTCCATTCTTTAACAGTTTCGGCGGCATTTCGATTTTATCAAAGCTGATCTCCGGGAGATCATTCGTATAGTGGCGGGTCAGTGTTGCTCTATCATCATCATTATTGGGTTCCTTACAAGATGAAAGCGAAGTGCACAACAGGCTATAAAAGTCTTCGACCTCAGCCAAGATCCCCAAATTGAAGACAATGGTTTCAACACCCCTTGTAAGGAACAGTGTTAGATGGCTTGTACCAGATCCGTGCTTAAACTCATTGCGTAAAGCCTCAATGTTGCTCCATCGCTTGTTCGATACGAAGAGTGTTGAAGTCTGAGTAAGGTTTTCTGTGTGCGTTGTGGGGTTTATCGGTGTCTCACTACTAAGTATCAATAATAGGCTGTTGACAAATCTTCCACCTAGGTCCTAGGTCACTCGCCTTTCATAAACATGCACATCGAGGCAGTTACCGAATGGGTCATATAATAGAAAAAAATGCTTTTGTAGTTACAATCCTGTATCCATCTTTTTAGAATGTAACCAAAACTTGCAAGGAGAATGGACTCCAAACCTACACCACATTACAATCATTTGGTTGGAATTTTCCCCTGCTTGACCGATGCCCTTGGAAATCAGCGCACAATTCTATATTTTGATTGATAATACTCAAACTAACAATTTATAATAAAGTGATAATTCGCTGCTGCGGGTAAAATCGCTTATATAGGTCTCTATACTATTACTGTGCAAAGCGGTTTGCTTCCATCATAATCATCAAAATACAGTTTCATTTTTATAATTACTATGACTATTATGATGGTTGATCTTCTAATTAACCTGCAATTTATAAATACTATAATAAGTTTTAGGACAGAAAAAAGGTTATAGAGACACAAGTCAAAATAAGAAATCCTGAACGACAAATACTAAAAAGTTAGAAATGGCATAACACAAATTTTTTTGCTAATAAAAGGACACAAATAAAAATAATGCACAGGAAATATCAGAATTTGGCATTGTACGAAAAGATAAGATAGTCATAACTCAAAATAATCGCGAAAATTTTAAACATTTAAGTAGTTTAAACAGGCACAATTCAAATTGTGTCTGTTTTGACTTTCTTACTGTTCTCAAATTCCGCTTGCGCGTATTATTTCGTGTTGCGCCCCTGCGGCGCTTGCGTTTGGGACGGCGCCTGCGGATCAACTAAGAAAGTCCTGTTTTCCCTTTCGGCGCGATGCAAAGCGCGGTAAGTCAAAAGAGACATTTAGGTATGTAAAATTGCCTAGAATTCACGTATAATTATACGAGTTTTACCAGTCGAAAGAGAAAAATATAGCGGATTTTTTGATAATAAAAGGTCAATTTCGTCAAATTTGGAGTTGTGTCGGCCTTTGATTTCAGGTGCGACATTTTCCTCAACGCTTTGCTTTCATGCTTCTTCTGCCACACCCAAAATTCACTCGCATACATCAGCGCCGGTACCAAAACCGCGTTATGCATAGCCATTGCCTTGTTCGAGTCGAACTGGCTACTCACAAGGTTACTCAGGGCCCCATTTACTGCATTTCCTTTCGTTACTCTTCTTTCAATATCTTTCTCAAACTTGCCATCACTTATAAACACGCTACCCAAATACACGAACTCTTTCACTTGCTGAACTTTCTTACCATCGATCTTTATATCACACTCGGTCATACACTCTTCTCTTTCAAAAATCATCACTTTCGTTTTTGCAACATTTACTTTCATGTCCTCCTTCTTAAAAAAAAACATTATATCTACCATTTTTTGCAGCTTGGACGCCGATGATGCAGGGATGACTTGGTCGTCGGCGTACAAGAGGCATTTGATGGTGGTCTCACTCATTTTCAATCCTCAGTCACTCTCACATAAATCATTCAAACATCTGTCCACGAATAGGTTGAAGACACACGGCGATGCTACACAGCCCTGTCTAACATCCCTCCCTTGCGATGTTAAACCAGTCTTTATAGGCGCCATTTAGTCTGACACATGCACTGGAATGCTCGTAGTGATTTCAGTGCATTTATCAACCGGCTCCCCAACCCAAAACTTGGACAGCACATCCCACTTTTTATTCCTCCTCACTCTCTTATAAGCCTTATCCAGATCTATAAAACACTGCTAACAAGGCTGATTCCGCGGAAATTTTTGGTTTCCTGTTGCGATCCCTTTCCATTAAAAAAGGCACTATTACGGCTTTTCACCAATCTTGCGGCACTTTACCGATGGCCCAACATTTCTTGAAAATGAAGTGCAACCAAGAAGCCAGCAGCCCTTTTCCAGCTCTCAGCATTTTTACACATATTCTGTCATACCCTACAGCCTTACTTTTCTTCATATTTTTCATCGCTATTTCAATATCATGCATACTAATTACTAATCTCCTTTTCATCTATCTCCTCCTCAAGCAAATCTACAGTAGGTGCAACATCTGCTTGAGGTAGGGAATCATTACATTCAAATAATCCCTCAAAATATTGATTCCATCGCCTCAGCACTCTATCGTCTTCCATTATTAGCTCCCCATTCTCATTTCTAATCACCTTCGTCCTTGTATTTTGCGACACTCCCTGGGACACCCGAACTTGCTTCCAGAACAATATCTGGTTTTCCCGGAAGTTGTCGGAAAACTTTCTTTCATTCTTTTTATCCATGTTCTTCTTCATTTACTCAATCTTATCTTTCACTTCCCATTCTATCCTTCTGTATTCATTCTCTACCATTTTCACTTCATCTTCAGTCACTCTGGCTTTTGCTGGTTTTCTGGTCCTCGTCGCCAATACATCCAACCATGCTTTCTTCTTTCTTTCAACAATCTCTCTAGCTTATTTGTTCCACCAGTGGTTTGGGGAACTCTTACTTTCTCCGCATTCTTCTATCGACGTTTCTACCACAGCATTTTTATATATTTTCGTGTGTTCCTGTCGATACGGGCGCACGCGTCGTTACGCTATTTTTCGGTCGTTGGTTTGAGACGCCTTATTAGTGCATAATTTCGGGGCTTATCTATATTAAAATCGGTGACTTGATTGTGACTAATACTGGACTGAACTGGTGGAACTACAAGGCTACGAGAGGCTCCGTACCTGAACCACGGAGGGCCCCTGCATCACGTTGAGCAGCACAGCGGGTACGTGGGTTTGTCCACCAGACAGATTGAGACATACCGACGAACGATCCAGGGACAATTCCATCGTCGGTATGTCTCAATCCGTCTGGTCTCCCCAATGGGAGAGAATAGATTCTCATAGCTCCGTGTATCGCGGATACTCTTTACCTTTTTCCTCGTCATCCAGTCTTTCCATTACTTTTCTTTTCAGTTCTGGGTCTCCATTTTAGGTCGGTTACGCCAACCACGTAACAGACCACACATCCGTGAGATCACCACTCCTTACCCGTGGTACTACTGGTGGTACTACTAGTAGTACCACGGGGATTATTTTTTGCCCGTAGTACTACTATCCTGTCTAGTAGTACCACGGGAGATTTTTCATTACCCCTGGTGGTGGTGGTGGTGACCACAAGAAAGTGGTCCGTTCCGACGTTCGTTCCGCGGTATACCCTTGTGTCAACAACCAACTTTATCATTCTTTCATCTACAATCACAAAATCAATCACACTCCTATCCTTTTGTCTTTCCCATGTGTACATAAGTGATGAGTTAGAAGTTTAGTAATAGTATTGGTGTATGATGGTTGCAACTTGATCATGCCTATATTTGTATCACGTTTAGGGGTCGAATATTCTCGTGACAAGTAGGTTATTAGTTATTAGTTATTATTTATTTATTTATTATTATTATTAACTTGTTGTATTTTTATAAGATAAATGAAAGGCTTAAGTTTATTATATCCTGAGGATGGTGAAAACTTAGAAATAGAACCCCCCACAAAGAACAAAGAAAAAAATATATTATGATAAAATAACTACGAGCGGTGTGTTTGTAACGACCACACTGGTTAAGCCAAGTTGGGTGCGGTCAGTCAGTGAATGGGTGACCGCCTAGTGGCATTTATATCACGAGCGCTTCCGTGTTTCTGAAGGGACGTTAAAATGTTGGTCCCGGTTTTCGTCGTCGTAAGTCGTTAAGCCATGTCGAATACCCTTGGGTGGCTTGAAAAATTCTGACTGTTAAGTGGCCACTAGCTTAACACCATCTCCCAATCCGCGGTGGGCTCGTGTGGGAGATTAAAGCCCATACTTCCTCATGTCACATGTGTGAGGAAAGACCCTTAGCTTAGCAGTGGGCTGTTACGGGTTGATGATGAAAATAACTACAACATATCGCATTATCTATGGTATTTATGTATGCATTTAGGACTATATTAGGTTATGTATGTATTTATATCTTATCTATATATAGTGAATTATTTTTTTATTTATATATACCTATTAGAGATACCTAAATGTTGTCAGAAACAGGTCAAAGATTGATTAGTATCGGGATTAATTTGTTTAACGTAAGTTTTACGTTTGAATTTGTGATTAAATTGTGAAGGGGGTATTGTAGCAACAGGTATTAGGTTACCCTTATGAATGACATACTTTGTAGTAAAACCCTGGTCCAACGATAGCTTAACCAGGTGTCTGTCACGTTTAGGGGTTCAAAATATATAGTAGTAAAAAAAAGATGGTATTTCAAGGTATGGAATACTTCATCGTTATTCGAGAACATTCTTAAAATAAAATCATTTAAAAAGTTCTAGGTACATTAGTTCATAATTACTTTAATTTAAGGATGTAAGTATCATTAAATTTAATTAGCTTGCATATCAATAACATCAATAGTTATGTTATGATCTCAAAGCCCAAACACTTCTTAAATCAAGAAATTATTAAAAAAATTTCCGTCCATTTATAGTCGTAATATAATTACCAGGAATTCTACAATATTATCTTGAAAATTTAAATATTGACGCACAAACTCAGCTGTATTAAGATATGTCAGAAGGAATTGTATTTGTATGTGTTTTGAACCATCTAAAAGAGAACAAAGTGTCTCGACTGCAAAAAAGGATGAGAAATATTGAAGATGTACGAGTATATAGGTACTTGAATATGAAAAGTATTACTAATATTTGCTAATTTACAACTCTTTGAGTAACGTTTCGTTCATAGGAACCTTCTCCTGACAATAACAAACACAACAAAAAAGAATTAGCGAAATTGGTTCAGCCGTTCACGCGTGATGCCGTGACCAAGGGAAATAGGAATTTATTTTTATATTATAGATTTTGGGATATATTCGAGATACGAAATAAAATGCGTCATAATAACACTGAAGGGACCGTGTCTGTACTCGTAGATCAAATATTTTTTGCAAATTTTAGTGGTATTGTAAGTAGAAAGTTATAGATTTAGATATGAAAACACTATTTTTTAAAGTTTTTGTCTGTCTGTCTGTGCAGTGTGCACGCATCAAGCAAAAAAGTACAAGTACTAAACGGATTTTGATGAAATTTGGTATGGAGCACTATGAAGGGATTTTTGGAAATTCCTACGGCAACGGGAATAAACTGGACCAGCACCGGCAACGCCGCTGCATACCCGCTATTTGTATTAAAATTCCACATGCGAGTCTTAAAAATTCTTTCACCAATGGAAATCCTGCTTTTCTGGGAGTAACATGGGCTATCATTTTCAGGGAACGGAACTGACGCGGGTGAAACGTGAAATGCGAATATGTGCAATAAAGTTATATGACATAATTTTTAAATTAACTTGTGCTGTCTAGCTGTGTGACAGCACATTGTGCTGTCTAACGAAAATTGTACGTAACGTAACAAATGAGACGCACCCCCTGAGATTTCGAAGTTAAATAATTTAAAAAGTTTCATTGACACTAGTATATTCTTCATTTTTAAGCCGGTAAGTGTTTATTTTTACTATGAACTCGCACTATCCAAAGATTTTATATATAGGAAGACGTAGATATGTTACTAGAGCACGAAAAATTAGGCCGACAAATGTAGTTAATTAACCACATTTTATTTAGTCGCATTGTATTTCAAGTCGTATTTTAAGCGCAATTCTTTACAGATAGCTCTCTTTTTCTTTATTATTCGTTCCGTATCATCTTTCCCCGTCATTGTTGTATCCTATAAATACGCTAAGAAGTAAGTATGTACATATTGTAGCACACTCGTAGGGGATCAATTTTCAAACGCAATCAGTAAGAATATAACTCATCCTTACTTTAATATCTTTGGCACTATCAGGTTTTTACTTAAGTATGAAATTGCCGTTCTGTATGAAAAAATGGAAACGATTTTTTTCATGTATTTTTTATTTCTATTAATCGAAGTAATCACCCATGCAATCAATGCATCTTTGCCAACGAAGTGGCAGTTTATTGATGCCCTTCTTAAAGAAATCAGCTGGACGGGAGGCAACAAATTCTTTAAAGGCATTTTGTACTGCCTCTCGGGTATTTAATTTTTTCCCGCCAAGAAGTTATCCAAATTCTGGAAAAAGTAGTAGTCTGTAGGCGCAAGGTCTGGTGAGTAGGGCGAATGACGGAGAGCTTCCAACCCCAGTTCTTGCAACTTGGAGACCGTCAGCTGCATGTGCAGTATGAGGTCGCACGTTCTCGTGCAGGAGCAACGGAGACGAGCGATTGACCAATGCTGGTTGGAGATGTGTCAGCTTCTCCATCATTGTATTCAGTTCTTCACAGTATACATCTGCAGTAATGCTCACCCCGTTTGGAAAGAAGCTGTGATGAATCACACCGGCGCTAGTTTAGGGCATTGTTTAGGTGCTGAACCAGGATCCAACCAACTTGCTGAGCACTTGCGGTTATCAAACAGAATCCATTTTTCATCGCAGGTAACAATTCCGTTCAAAATTCCTTCATTTGTGTGTCTGTTGAGCAGTGCAAGGCACGTCTCGACGTTTACTTCGCGCTGGCGATCATTGAGTACGTGGGGCACCCATTTGTCAAGATTTTTTACTTTGCCAATTTGACGCAAATGGACCAATATTGTTTTGTTTCGAAAGCTGCTGCTAATTCAGCCGTAGATTGTGTATCATCAGCTTCTACAATCGCCTTTAATTTGTCATAGTCGACCAAAGTGTTCGGACGACCGCCAGGTTCATTTTTCAGGTCGAAATTTCCAGAACGAAAGTGAGCAAACCAATAACAGATGGTGCGTTGGTTTGTAGTGTTCGCTTCGTAAACGTCGTCGATGTTGAGTGCCGCTTGTGCCGCGTTCTGCCACGACGGTACTCATATTCCATAATTACTCGAATTTTTTAATGTATCCGTGATGACGAAAACGATTGAAATGCCATGAAAATGTAACACAAATCAATAAACAAATGACTACTTTTTTAAAAAGAATTCCATGTTTTTAAAATAAAATTAATTTGAAATTAGAATTCTTAGCTAAACAAAAATTATTTTGATTTGAAATGGCCAGTATTGCAAAACGGCAATTTCATAGGTAAAAAGACCTATTATAATGATAGTAATTATAATTAACAAAAAATATTTGAAAAATAAAATACAAAATGTTTTTCGTCGACAAACATAGTTCAAAGTACACTTTTTTTTTTAAGAGTGTAAGTTTTATTAATTCATTTACATTGTTAATATAAATTAAGGAGATAATCAATACATAATAAAGAATTAGGAGTTTTTGACAAATAAGATAGGTACTTATTTAGTTTTTAGGCTTATTCCCTACTTGGCACGGAAAGATAAAAAGTATCTAAAGGGTTTCCGAATAGGGATATCCTGGCTTTGAGAGTCCGTTGCTGTGTTTTAGGTTTTTTTGAGGCATCCAAAGTCTACAAACAAATCATTTTTACGTGCAAAGTATGGTTTCTCATCGTCGCAATTGGCAACCAATGGCCATCCAAATTTTACGTACCTCACAATTTTACATAGCAACGGATCCGTCTCCTTACTAACATCTTTAAAATTAACAGGTAAGCTATACCGCACCAAATTAATTTAGTTTTCTGCCCCAATATACGATGCTCCATAGACAGTGGTAACCGAGACAGAGCGTCAGCCGGGCCATTATATTTTTAACTATCAAATTTAATATTACAATCATAAAAAACTTTGGCACTCATATTTCGAAATGACAAACAGAATCTTTCCGAGCTTGTTAGGTGAAAAACGTAGGTATTATTATTATTAACAACATTAAGATTATGTATAGTGTAGACAAGCGGGTACCAAGCCGCATTGCCTTCGTGGATCAGGTGGGAATTTCACGAAATCCTTTCTCATCCGATGCCTAGGTCATAAAAGGAATCTATTCTTTTATGAAGTTCTTGTTGCAGTAGTTTTACCTGTGCGTTACTTCTTTATGAAGTAGCTAGGCGTCTTCTCGGATTGAAGGACCATATGGTGATATCTAGAGCCCTATCACTCACAAGGGGTGTCTAGACTTCAAATGAAAGAGTGGACTGTATTAAATGTTAAATTATAATCAGAAAATAACGGTTTTACAACGAACCGATCACGCGCATACAAATTCGTGCGGCGATCGATGACGAAGAGACCGTGTCGGAGCGCGGGCGCCGGTTGAGCCCGGTGCATTCCCCCGCGCGTCTTGCCTCCTCTCCGTGGCTTGAGCGAGTAGTTTTGGCGTTACTGAGTCATTCAGTTAATCAGGTTTTCTCTCTCTATTTAGTACCTAGTACAGATTCACACTAATATATAGGTAATATAATATAATAATAATATTATAAAGAAGAAAGATTTGTATTTTTGTATGTTTGTAACGAATAAACACAAAAACTACTAAACGAAAAGGTTTTAAAAATTATTTCACAAATGGAAAGCTACAATATCCCTTAGTAACATAGGCTATATTTTATTCCCGTATTCCCACGGGAACAGGAACTGTGCGGGTGATACCGCGCAGAACTGCTAATAATATCTATACTTAATAAAACTCTAACGTGGCGGTGTCTGAGAGAGTGAGTGAGAATGAGAGATAATATGTACATATTATCTCTCATTCTCACGGGAACGGGAATAAACAGGATCCACTCGGGCAACGCCCGCTGGGCACGCAAGCAATTAATATTTAATATATACATATAATAAAACTCTAACGGGGCCGTGTCTGTACATAAAATATTTTTTGAAGATTTTAGCAGTAGTGTATACAATATGTAACAGAATAAGCGCAATTCCTGAAATTAGTTTGTTCAGTATCGACTACTAAGATTGCATCATATTTTTTTTTATATTAATATACTAATTGGGGTGTATGAGGAATTGCGTTTATTTCTGTTACGCGTTGTATAGTTATCGATGTAGATACCAAAACACATTTTTTGAATTTTTGTCTGTCTGTCTGTCTTACTGTATGTCTGTCTGTCTGGTTGTTCACGCATTACGCAAAAACTACTGAACGGATTTTGATGAACTTTGGTGTGGCTGAGTAGCCGGGTCAACATCTAGGGTACTTTTAACCGCGGGAAAATGTCTCAATCCTAAGGGAAAATTAAAAAACTGGTTATAAATAGAAATACGCACTACTCTGAAATGACGACACCTAGAAACTTGAAATATGGTATGTTAAGGTGTCTTATATGTCGTAGGACTCGTAGGCAACCACTGTGAAGGGATTTTTGGAAATTCCCACGGGAACGGGAAAAAACAGGATCCGCGCGGGCAACGCCTCTGGGAACTCGCTATTTGAAATATCGTATGTATAGGTGTCTTATATGTCGTAGGCAACCACTATAAAGGGGTTTTCGGAATAAACGAGATCCGCGCGGGCAACGCCGCTGGACACCCATTAGTGTATTATAAAGAGAGAAGATTTGTACTTTTGTATGTTTGTAACGAATAAACTCAAAAACTACTGGACTGATTTCAAAAAATCTTTCAACATTAGAATTCTACAATATACCTGAGAAACATATCGCACACCGAGATCTAAAGGGAGCTAACTCAAAAATCTAATATTTTGAGTTATGCACACCATCGAATTCCTTGTCCGAATACCTATCGACCAATAAAACAGATTTAAAAGTATGTCCACTACTCGACGTTAGATAGCAGTAAGTTTCCCTTTTGTTGAACAAGCGAGCCCCACTCCCCTCCTATCAAAACAGGGACATCTTTAGTTGCAATCAGAATCACAACTGGATTAGACGTGCCCGTGCAGTATTATTTTGAGTTGTCGACTTTTAGATGGTTAGTTGCTGAGTAAATGAATACACATTCTGAGTTGAACCCGTATTGCTGACGGCGTAAGAAATTTTTTTTTTTATTTTGAGTTGTCACCATATTGTTGAAACATTTTTTGAATTTGTAGTTGACTCTGTTTTGTTGAGTCATATTTTAAACTCTTATATTTCTTTAAAAATCAATTAAAATTGAACTTTTTTGCTATTGGCAATTGGAATCTTTCCATCTTAGTATAGTTATATTATCATACTGGAATTTATTGAGTTTGTTTCCTTTTTTTTGAAAAATTTTGAGTTAGATCTTTTTAGATGGATTCCGCCAAATATAAATTTTACAACATCGCTAATGAGATCGAAGATGTTATATTGATGGCTTTTTAAATCGATTTAGCATGTAAACTTATAAATAGGTAAAATAAACATTTTCTAATTCAGGCAAAACAGTGGTTTTTAGTAAATATGGTAGAAGAAAGGGACAAAGAAAACATCACTCATCCTATCATTTTTACACAATATGCAACCCTGGAAAATGACTTTAAGATGTCATCAAGTGATGAAGTCTCATCTAAGGAAATTCGTGCCGTCTTATCAGTGGTTGATACTACACCTATTTACAGTCGGTTTACGGACGATAAATTTGCGTGATAACTTCATAAGAAAAGCTTTATGAAAAATTGCATACTGGAGTGGAAATGAGATAGATGCGTCACAAGCCGACCACTCAGGTCGATCGTGCCTGTCTATCGCTTGTTCCGTGCTCGGCTCAGGCGGAACGTGACACTTTTTCGTGCGTGCAGCTGGCGTTCAACGATTTATAATACGTTATCACGTCAAAAACGTTCTTTTTCATTTCTCAGGGCGGAAAGCGGCAAATTTCGTTATTAAGTTGCTGTTTTCCGCCTCCGTCCAAAAGAAAAAAGTATACACACCTCAGGCAGTAAATAAGAAAGCCTCAGATCACATGTTTCTAGAGAGAGGTAAACACGACCACCATTCAAACTGGGTCACTGGGTTTTTATTTTTATGGTGTTTTCCTACAAATAAAAAATTACATTGGTTTATCTCAAAATTTTAAATGCTATTGAATTTTAACCGAACCCTGAGCATAATTTTGTAGGTATGGTTTTTATTAAAATCGGGTACTTATTTACTAAGAATAAATAGAAAAAAGTCTGTATATGTGAAATTCGATTTTTGATGTGCATTTTCAATTGTATTTCATAGAACGGAAGTTTCCTATATTTTTTATGTAATTCTAAAAATTTATAAAGAAAATGTATTTTTAGTAAACATTTTATAATTAAAAAGGGACATCAGAGACTGTCATTAGTGATTTTTAAAGTATTTTTAATGAATAATATTAATCGACTTCAGTACTACTAGTGTTTTCTTGCTAATTCACGATCCAATATACTCCTTCTCCTGGTCACAGATCACTCTATCAATGGGACTAATTAAAAATATTACAAAATGCTTACATTTTTTAATTTATGGTGCTTCTTCAAAAGAGAGCCAACTCAAAATTAATCCACCAATACAGGCTCAACTCAAAATAATGCAACAAATAAACATACATTGTTCAAGCAACAGGGAAATAACACAAAAAATCCAATTTTCAACCCCTAAAACATGATTAAAACACGAGATTCCTACAACATATTTATTCTAGCTGCGTATAAAAAGCATTATTCTATACAGGAAACTCCTGCAGTGCACAGGGCCATAGTAATCAGTTTTTCGCCTTTTCTGAAAAAAGTGTTTTTTTGAGTTAATACCTCTTTAGATCTGGGTGTGCGTATATTTGCTATATATTTATTATGCTATATGTTATCCCCGTATTCTAGTTATTATTATTATTATTCTATAAGCTTAAAAACGTCTTCGACTAGGTAGGACCTATTGGCAGCTTGTTTGTCTTAAATGTACCTAATTGCCATAGATACTTATGCAATGCTGTTTAAAAATTTCTCACAAACAGCCATGTGCTTATAATTACCTATGTTGATGAAGAAAATAAATTTTATTTGGTGTGAAATTTATAGTTTCCTAAATTATGTGTAAAACTTTTAAAATTATTTTAAAATTGCTAGCTACATTAATTTCTCTAATTTTAAGTATGTAAGTTAAATAAAATTATCGATCATATTATTTATAATATAGATTTTTATTATTTATAGATCGAACTATCCGTTGATAAATATCGAGAGTTATATTAAAGGAATCTTAAGTATTTATACTTGGCGCAATGCATAATATGCGTAGATATTATCTGCATATTATTGCAAACTCATTGCATTGCGTTGCGTCATAGATATTATCTGCATCGGGAAAAGTAATATTTTGTTAAAGGTGATGATGGACACTTAAATTACAAATTGACGGATTGAAAATCAAAAAATAAAATAATATTTTACTATACCTACGGATATTAAGTTATTCAGCGAAAGGAACTTACTAACACCGAGTGACTTTCGTATAAATTTATAATAACGTTGTAAGGAAAATGACATTGTATGATTTTAATATATTAGTAAGTTGATGCTGAGATTGTAAATAAAAATGTTTTTTATTTCTGTATCTAATTGAGAATTAAACTTAAAAAAGTCAATAGTCTAATAACATATATATAAATAATAATAATCTAATAACAAGGCACACTAAATTCGTCTATGAAGATTGGCTACATGTAAACAGCAGCTCATCTCCTCCGACGAGTTGCTGGTTCCAAATGCAGTACCCAGAGAAGAAACAGTAAGAAACTCAAGGGCAACTCTTTTTAATCTTAAGTCTTACTAGTAAATATGGTTTACAATAAAAAAATATATTACAAAATTTTATTCAAGTCAAATTACAAATAAAAAATAGAAAATAATAATTATAAATCGAGTCGGTCAATCCCATGCATGTTGGACTACTAATTCTGTAATTTTATATTTGGCTTTTTTATGTAATTTTTGCTTAAATAGTGTTTTAAATTTGTCAAGAGGCAAATATTGTAATTCAATGGAAATCTTATTGTAAAAGCGTATACATTGACCCTTAAAGGATTTGGTAACTTTAGATAATCGACTAACATAAGCAGCCAGTTCATTCTTATTTCTAGTGTTTATACAGTGTCTGTCCCAATTTTTTTGATAGTGATATTCTTTTTAACATACAATATGTTTTTGTAAATATACTGTGACGGCAGTGTCAGTAGATATATTAATTTCCTTGAATTTTTCCCTTAGAGACATCCTAGACCCCATTTCATAAATTGCACAAATAACTCGTTTCTGCAAAATAAATATTATCTGAAAGTTATCAGCATTCCCCCACAGTAGACTAGACGATCTTGAGCCGTTTACATCAACACATTGTAACCGGCTACTCAAGGAGGACATAATTAAATCAAGAGCGCGGCCCAGTATTCCTTAATGACGTAGCTTCCCGATGAGAATTTCATGATGGACACAATCAAATGCCTGAGACAAATCACAGAAAACTCCAACAGTATCTTGCGATTCCTCCCAGGCATCAAAAACATGATTTACTACTGGTTTCACACCGGAATCGGTTATCGAGCGACCCTGAGTAAATCCCAATTGCTTTACAGACATTACAATTGTTATATCGGAAGATTATTAATTAAAACTCCAATTTCACCATGACACACATTTTATATATTTTCATATATCATTGACAACTCGAAGACAATTAGACATAGACCCTGCACCATAGACTATGCCACACTCTCCCCCTGCTTTTCTTTTTTTTTTTTAATCTAAAATAATATTATAACTAATTACGCTTACAAACATAACATAACATATGTTTATTAGGTAGGTACATTATGTATCTATACTAATACTACAAAGAGAAAAGAAAAAAAAAACTCCTAAAACTAAACCTAGTGTAACACACAGGTGTAACATACAATAATCATTTTTCTAATGTTTGAGCACATTTCACTAATTGGTTGACATGTCGTTTCCATTTTAAGCCATCTACATCAATTTCATAAGTAACTCCTGGAGTCAAAATATTTGTTACTGTCCCTAATATCCAATTCTGCTTGTTTTTTCTTTCATCTTTTACCATTACTTTTTCACCCACCATGAATGACTTGAAAATATTTGTGCTTTTAATTGTTTGTTTTATTTGTTCTTCATCAACTTTATACACAGCTGGGTTTGGTCTAAGCAATGAGAAACGACACCTCATTTCCCTACCTAACATTAATTTGGCTGGGCTACAGCCAGTAGTTTTATGAGTTGTGCTCCGGTAATCAAAAAGAAATAAATTACATGCATATTCTATAGTATGACCACTTTTTACAATTTTGTCAACATGTGACTTAAACGATTCTACAAATCGTTCAGCTAATCCATCTGTAGATGGATAGTAGGGGGGTGTAAAACTTTGTTTTATTCCTGACATTGTACAGAAGTTCTTAAATTCTTCACTAGTCCATGTGGGACCATTGTCAGTTACAAGATGTGAAGGATAACCATAGCGCACACAAATACTTTTAAAAACATCAATAGTTTTCTTTGCAGTGATGTTAGTCATCATAAATGCCTCAGGCCATTTTGAGTAGGCGTCTACAATAACAAGATACATTTTGCCATAAAAAGGTCCTAAAAAATCAGCGTGTAATCTATGCCACACTGTAGGTGGTTGGGGCCAAACTGTTAACTTAGTTTTTTCAGGGTTTTTTCTATTCTGTAAACAAGTCATACAATTTATAGTAATGTTTTCGATTTCTTTATCCAATCCTGGCCACCAAAAATAGGAACGTGATATTTCTTTCATTCTTGTTGTTCCCAAATGACTTGCATGTAATTCATATAAAACATCATTTCGAATTGACTCAGGTATAATGACTCTATAGCCCCATAAAAGACAGTCTTTTTCTGTGGTAATTTCAGTCTTTTTTGTAAAATAAGTTTCATATTTTTCACCTAACTCATTTTTCCCCGGCCATCCATCTCTACAAAATCTAATAATATTACATAGCACAACATCTTTTTTTGTTTCTTCCTGTATTATTTTCCAGTTTAATGAACTATACTTTGATTTATTTATATAATTTATGACATTATTCTCAAATGATTTTTCAGTAAAATCTGTCATTTTTGAAGCATCTAATTTACTGTCCGTTGCTGTTCTCGATAAATAATCAGCTGGATTGTTTTTGGATTTTATGTGTTGTATTTGATAGTTAAACCCACTCAAAACTATTGACCAATACTGTAGACGTTTCGCTGCCATTTTTGGGATGCCATACTTAGGACCCAATATTTTTGATAATGCTTCATTGTCAGTTTGTAAAATGATTTTTTTTCCATACAAATAATTATAGAACTTTGTAACACCATATACAATAGCATATGCCTCTTTTTCTAAAATTGGGTATTTCATTTGTGTATCATTTAATTTTTTACTACCAAATGCTACAGGTTTCAATACATTATTAGTGTCTTTAATGGATAACACAGCAGCTACACCACATTCGCTTGAGTCACAAGTTAATACAATCGTGGAATGTTCATCCAAATGTGATAATGATGTTGTGTTAGCTAATGTGTGTTTTATAATTTTAAAAGCTTGTTCACAATTTTCTGTCCATTCAAATTTATCTTTTCTAATACATTCATATAAAGGTTTTAGTGTTATTGCCATATTTTGTAAGAACCTGTTATAATAATTAATTTTCCCAAGGAAAGATTTCAACATTTTAATATTTTCAGGACGAGGCAATGACAATATTGGTTCAATTTTACTTTTTTTTACTTTAATGCCCACCCTATTCACTTCAAATCCGAAAACATCCAGTGTCTCAACAAACCAATGGCATTTATCTTGTTTTAATTTTAATCCAGACTCTTTTATTCTCTGTAATACAAGTTTTAATTTGGCACATGTTTCTGATAAAGTTTTTCCGTACACATATACATTATCAATGTATACAAGCACATCTAGACCACCCAACTTTTGTGATATAAGTTGCTGGAATGTGCCAGGCCCCGTATTAACTCCAAAAGGTAAGTATTTATATTTGAAAATACCTTCTTCTGTTACAATTGTGCAAAGTTTTTGGGATTCCTCGTCTAGTGGTGCTTGTAGATATGCCTCTCTAAAATCTAATTCGCAAAAGTAACTATTACCCTGTAATTTCATAATAATACTGTCAATTGTGGGTAAAGGATAATGATCTATTTTTAAATACTTGTTAATAGTAATTCGATAGTCCCCACATAAGCGAACTGATCCATCTGCTTTGAGGACTGGGACAACTGGAGTACCCCACTCGGAGTACTCTACTGGCTCAATGCGCTTGTTTTCAATTAATCTTTGTATTTCTTGTTTAACTTTGTCTTTCAAAGCAAAAGGAACACTTCGAACGGGCATGAATATTGGTTTAGAATTTTTGTCAATATCTAAATGTACAGGGTTCCCTTTAAAATTTCCCATTCCTGGCTCAAAAATTTCTTTAAATTCACTTTTTATTTCATCTATTAATATTTCTTTAGAAATTAATTGACAAACATGTTGTTCAAATTTTGGTGGCCATAACTGTAAAGATGAAAGTAAATCTTTCCCTACAATTCTAGGTAAACCATCTTTTACAATGTATAATTTCTGATTATTGACATTTATCATTTTATAGTTCACATGTAAATTTTCTAAAACACCTATGGGTGTTGAGGTTGACTGATCAAAATTAGTGAAAATAATATTTTTTCGTTTTATCTCTAAATCTGGGAAATACTTGTTTTTATCCGATAAAGTGATTGTACTTACATCGGCTCCTGTGTCAACCTCAAATTCTAGCGCTTTACCATCAACCAAAATACTCATAGTAACAGATGGTATTTTTCTTTTACCATTAAAACAAAAAATATCAAAAACTTCTGCTTCATTGTCATTTTGTTGTATTTCTACATCTTTGTCACATTTTTGTTCGTTCATTTCAACCATGTTCACATTTTTCATTTTCATTTTATTTTTATTACACATCTTAAAAATGTGTCCTTTAACACCACATTCACTACAAAATTTTTCACGCAATGTGCACTGAGCTCTAATATGTCCTATTTTTCCACAGCAGAAACATGCAGCCGATCCTGTTGCAGGTCTACTCACATTCCCGTTTTGACTCAATTTAACATTATTGGTCTTGTTCTTTGTAAAAACTTTTCTTTGTTGTAATACAAATATTTGCGATCTGTCCTCCTTTTCTTCATTATACACAAGCTTGTAGGCTGTTTCCACTGTTTTTGCGATGCTCACCAACTCATCCAGACTCTTTTCTGCTTGTTTCAGCAACTCAAATCTCACTGCATCACAATATGTACCATTTAAAAGCCGCTCCTTTATTTCTTCATTCACATTTGTGAAATTACAACTTTTTGATAGCCTTTTGAGGTCTAAAATGAACTGTTCTATATTTTCATCTCGTTTTTGATGTCTCTTTCTAAATTCTGCTTGGTTCAATGCATAATTTGCCACTGGGTGATAGTGTTTTTGTAATTTATCACATATATTTTCATAAGTTTCTTTTACAGGAGACAGTGGAGTGCACAATGTTGTTAACAACTCGTAAACATTTGTACTAAGTTTGGTAATCAATAGTGGGACCTTTTTGTCTGCATGTATATTATTAAGCAGAACAAAACACTCAAACTGTTGCATATAAGCGTTCCAGTTTTGTCCAGTAAATGTTTCCAAATTTGAAAATGAGGCCATTGCTGCGGAGCTCTGTTTCGAGTAATTTTCATCCACAAAAACCCGCAGGAATTTTCTAATTTCTTCTATTGAATTCTTCTCAGAAAATTGTACATCACTTTCGCTGTGCAGTAGATAATTTGCTATTTCTATTAATTCACTCTTCGTTTTCGTTTGAATCCAAGATTTCTTACCCTGTTCCACAAAATATTTTATTTCACCGAGATCCATTCAAGCCACGTTTTCATTATTTTGAGGTTATGTCGCAGTAGCACTGTTTGTTGTCCTATGTTGCCTACAAGTTCCACAATCAAAGTATTTGTTATGACTTTCACTTTTCTTAGGGGTTTGGTTCACCTCGTCGCCAGATGTTATATCGGAAGATTATTAATTAAAACTCCAATTTCACCATGACACACATTTTATATATTTTCATATATCATTGACAACTCGAAGACAATTAGACATAGACCCTGCACCATAGACTATGCTACAATAATATTGATAGAAAAATGTGAACTCAATTCGAGATCATTATTGTGATCTCGAAATCGGTAGAATTGATATTGGTCTGACGTTAGAGGGGTCTAATCTACTACCGGCTTTAAATAATGGAATAATGTTACTATGTTTCATCAGATCAGGAAACACGCCATCATCAACGCATTTATTAAATAAACAAGCTAGAGGTGAGGCAATTAAGTCTATTATGGATGATATGATTTTTACAGATAAGCCGTCGAGGTCGGGAGTATTTTTCATTTGTATTTATTTAAATGCTTTTAGGATTTCCTAACGACTTACATGATCGAATACGAAATTGCAGGTGTAACATGCAGCGGTATGTTCTTATAGTAGCGATTCAGCGAGTGCGGGTGACGAGTTAAGTGACTTGCTCGCCGAGACTGGAATATCAAAGGACGAAGCCACTCCTTAAACGTGGTACTACTGATGGTACTACAAGTAGTACCACGGGGTCCACTCCTTACCCGTGGTACTACTTCGAGGAAAGGTAAGTAGTGCTCGTGCGCTTCGCTTGGCTCGTCTTGGCGGGGTCACTACCGGGACCCCAGTTAAAAAGTTTTAGTGAGTATAACAAAACTCTTATAAACTTCAAAGCGATTTCTCTTGCAACAGAGTCCGTGCGTTGACACGCGAATGCATAACACAGATCAATTAAAAAAAACTTTTGGTGTTGTCGTAAGTCTTAAAAATATTTTTTAACAAATAGTAAGTCAAAACCTACATACCGCATATTTTAAAAATTTATAGCTACATTTTTTAATTTATTTTTAAGTGGGTAAGAAACTTTTTAAGAAATACACAGCCAGATAGCAGAGCGGCATAGGAGCCAGCAAGGCGACTCCACTGAGGGCTATCGCGTATGAATTCGCGATTAGTGGCGCTAGTGTAGCGTGAGATCTCCGAAATATCAAATGTCTATTTATTTATTTATTTAGACGCACAAAACAGTTAGGTACATAACAGTTAAAACAAAAGTAAGTTTTTTAAAGTGTTTTCGTTGCTTGGGGCAACGTTACAATTTGTGTACTATTATATACAAAATCTCAGCTTTCTAGAACTTCAGGTCAGGAAGTAGATACCCTAAGAATTTTGATGATCATCAGTGAAATAGTCAGTGACAAAAACGGCGTTTTTTTAGATATCAATACAATCTAAAGTATAAGATCAATGCAATTGAAACTTTATAATGTTAAATAAGTCCACTATTGGCATCATATACCTTCCAAACTTAAGTTTTTTTTATTAATTAAATTATGAGGGTTAAAAAAACAACGAAGCGCTTTAAGGAAAGGTAAGTAGTGCTCTTGCACTTCGCTTGGCTCGTCTTGGCTTTTGAAGATTTTGTAAGTATAACAAAAGACTATAATAAACTTCAAAGCGATTTCTCTTGCAACGAAGTCCGTGCGTTGACACGCGAATGCATAACACAGATCAATAAAAAAAACTTTTGGTGTTGTCGTAAGTCTTAAAAATATTTTTTAACAAATAGTTACTCAAAACCTACATCCCGCATATTTTAAAAATTTATAGCTACATTTGTTCATTTATTTTTAAGTGGGTAAGAAACTTTTTAAGAAATACACAGCCAGATAGCAGAGCGGCATAGGAGCCAGCAGGTCGACTCCACTGAGGGCTATCGCGTATGAATTCGCCATTAGTGGCGCTAGTGTAGCGTGAGATCTCCGAAATATCAAATGTCTATTTATTTACTTAGACGCACAAAACAGTTAGGTACATAACAGTTAAAACAAAAGTTAAAACCAAAACATGTGCATACAACACTACAACATAAGCAGCTCAAAACAACATTTGGAAAAGGAAATAAGTAGTAATCTATTTATACACATACATATTAAGATTTGTTGTTCCTATAAACTCCGAGAATAAAAGTTCTTGGAAACCAATATCTATGCCTGGGGGTCGATTTTTGAATCTCACCAAGTGACTAATTCTCACCGATGTAAGTGATTTCCGAAAGTTCGTATTTTTGAAACTCATCGGTGACTTACATTTGTTATACCTATGATATCGATTTACGAGTGCCCCTACCCACTCGTAATGTGAAATCACCATGCGATTGTTTTTGACAGTTGACGTAGTGCCATCTGCCAAAAGTGCCAAAGTATGTTTTTCGGAAGAATTAGCAGCGGGGCTCGATTGTGATATTTTGTGATTTCGACGATTTATTGAAAACAGCGTGTGGCTTTCAAAAATACGGCTTTTGGAAAATGGTGACATAAAAGTCATCAGTGATAATTTTAGTCACCGGTGATTTTGATATCACCAGTGAGATTCAAAAATCGCACTCCTGGTATTGATATCAATTGAGGCCAACAAGGAGGGGGAATCAATTGATGAGTGCACAATTTTACGGAGATGCGTTAATAGAGATTTGTCACGTCTCACGTGAAGAGGTTCCGCCTTAAAGAATTCTAGACGGCTGGAGTAATCGATCCAAGCACCAGCTTAACACCTTCAGGCAACGTCTAGGTATGTATGCTCTCTTCGATCGATCAGAGTGAATTATATAATCTGGGGACCAGATGACTGAAGCATACTCAAGAATACTCCTCGCATGACTGAAGAATAGGTATAGCGTAGTTTGGGGCTTTCTAAAATCTCGAGAGTTACGCAAAATTAAACCTTATTGGCCCTGTTTTATTATAGTCATAATGGTCCCTGAATGAAAGCTTACTGTCTATGAATACTCCAAGGTTTTTAACTGTACTTTTTCTTTCTAGGATGTGAGTATTAATTCTGTAGTCAAATATGATTTTGTTTTTCTTTGTAGTAAATTATATAATATTACATTAGTTCTTATTCAGGGACATATGGTTCATCAAGCACCAGTTAGTTATAGCGTCCAGCAGACGTATTCACAGAGACTCGATACCGTTTCCGATGTCGATAGATTCGAGTATCGAGTCTCTGTGAATACGTCTGCCGATCTTGCTGTAGTGAATAGCAATCTTGTCTGTCTGTGACTAATCTAAATATTTTGAGATCATCTGCATACATGAGACAGTCATTTTAAAAATGTTTAACAAGATCATTTATTAAAAGTATAAATAGCAATGGCCCTAGATGCGATCCTTGCAGTACACCTGAGGGTACTTCAGCGGGTAGGGATATGAATCCTTTTAGAGCAACTACCTGATTGCGTTTGGACAAATATGATTTTACCCATCTTAGTAGATCGCCGTGGATGCTGTGTGCAGAAAGTTTGCAGCTGAGTAGATTTTGGTTGACGCGGTCAAAAACTTTAGAGAAGTCTGTGTAGATGGCGGCTACTTGACGATTGTGAGCGAAAGCTCCACTTTTGTATACTTTACTTTTTTTTGTTTACTTTATGAGGTTACTCACTGTGGATCCACTTCTAACGAATCCATGTTGAGCATCAGTAATTGTAGGCTTAACGTGACTGAAAATAACTTCGTAAACCAGAGATTCAAACACTTTAGCAATGCATAAGAGGATGCTTATGGGCTGATAGTTCTCACATTTGGATTTATACCCGGACTTGTGAATTGGCACAATATTATCAGTTTTCCACGCCCTTGGAAAAATTACCGCTGCTGAAAGAGATCTATTAAAAATGATTGCAAGTGGTAAAGAGAGTTCATAGGCACATTCCTTAACAAGAAAAGGTGAAATACCATCTGTGTCTGACCACCGCTATGTATAATGTATAATGTTAAGGGTCAATGAATGTAACTATTTTATAAGCTGAGCTAAGAAAAAAAGACGCACAATTAAGTGGGTTGATGAAACTGCTTATTAATAGGTAAGTTGGTTTACATATTAAATATGATTTAAATATAAAATTTATTTTAAGGCCCGTAGTAAGAAACTTCGACAGCCAATGGCAACAGTACTTCAGGACCTTACTTGACAGTGGCTCCAACCAAAAACGGTACCTTCATTGCACCATAACTGAAATCTAACATAGGTATAACTGAAATCTAACATATACATAAAATAACTAACTAAACTATTTTACAGGTAGTGTCGGCGGCGTGCGATCGCTGTCGGCAGGTTATTGACCCCGTAATTTCCGAAATATAACTCCCTGCGGCCAGAAATCCTACTTCATAAAGGTTTCCAGGTGATGGGTATCAACCCATCATCATCAGAGTATCAACTCTCACCACAAAATAATTATAATACGTTTTACGGCGAGACTCCTACCGTTCAACCCTCAATGAAAAGTGGACTTCTTGACTATGTAGTCTACGACATCTTGGACCTTCGTAGACTAGTGCAGACGGGACACATACAGCTGAGGCTAGAGGGCTTCTTCTTCTTCCTATCTACTCCTTGGAAGTCCTCCTCATCACACTGTTTTTTCCTGAAAACCGGCGAGGGCACTTTCTTGCCAGCAGATCAAACAAACATTATTTTTTAAATGTGTCAAATGATAATTCGATATACATATTTAAATAATTGTTGGCGGCAAACTTGCACAAACCGTCGAACTAATCTCAACTAATCTAATCTGTATTTTTAAGAGAGTAAGTTTTAGTATTTTTTTTGCTCATATTGTTAAATAATTTAAATTTAATAATAAACCATTGTCTATCCAAGCAACACTTAAATTATTCAACAAACACATACGTTTTATTACACAAAAAATGGTGAAATAAAACGTATAATAAATTTATTTATAAGCGTAGGTAGGTACCTTTTTGCATGAGTGTAGTTAAAGTAGTGTATGCAACTGCTTAAAATTAAAACACTCGTGTGATACTATTATCACACTCGTGTTTTATTAACCTTTATTATATGACAGTTGCATAAACCACTACATATTATTATATTTTGTTGATAAATGTGTCAAATGATTATTCGATATACCTACGTATTTAAAATATTTGTTAGCGGCAAACTTGCACAAACCTTCAAACTCAACTAATTTATTCTTTATTTTTAAGAGAGTAAGTTTTAATATTTTTAGCTCATACTGTTAATTCATTTAAATGTAATAAATAACCATTGTCTATCAAAGCAACACTTTAAGTATTCAATTAACACATACGTTTTATGACACAAAAAATTGTGTGAGAAAACGTATAATAAATTTATTTATGTGTAGGTAGGTACCTTTTTGCATGAGTGAAGATAAAGTAGTGTATGCAACTGCTTTAAATTAAAACACTCGTGTGATACTACTCGTATTATCACACTCGTGTTTTATTAACCTTAATTATATGACAGTTGCATAAACCACTACATATTATATTTTTTTGTTAAATGTGTCAAATGATAATTCGATATACCTACTTATTTAAAATATTTGTTAGCGGCAAACTTGCACAAACCTTCAAACTCAACTAATTTATTCTTTATTTTTAAGAGAGTAAGTTTTAATATTTTTAGCTCATACTGTTAATTTATTTAAATGTAATAAATAACCATTGTCTATCCAAGCACCACCTTAAGTATTCCACAAACACTTAAAGAAGCAATTTAATAATAATGGTTTCTTATTATTCTCTAATGCGGGAACTCATCAAGTGATGGTTCTTTGCCACGCCACAGGACCAATACACAAAAAAATACGTTTAAAATACAATATCTACAATATGTACGTACTTCATTTAAAAAAACGAAACATCGACTAATCCATTTATTATTATTTTAAATCGATTTTTATTGCAAGATATAGGATGTTTAAAAATAAAATAAATAAATAATCTCACGCCTTTTATCCCCGATTATACGATGTTTATGCTTCGTTATTCGCCTGTGTGTGTCATTGAGGCGTTTTTTACAGCTGCTTCCACTAATATAATATCACATAGATGGCGTTCAAGCTGAATGCTTTAAAAAAACCGTAGAACTGTTTTACAAACTACAATATTTACAATCACAATAATAGACAACTTTATTTTCAACCGACTTCAAAAATGCAAGAGGTTCTTAATTCGAAATACACATTCTGTGAAAATTTCGATTTATTCCATAATCCATAATATGTCTACCACTATAACGACTCATGAGACACAGCCCTCTGACAGACAAACGGGTAGCGGTGCCTTAATAAGGGGCCCTGTTGGTACCCTAATCATTAAGTACTTAAAATATTATATTAGCTACTAGCGACCCTCCCTCGCTTTTCTTCGGTTTATATCTACTATATAAAAATAAGTCGGGTTTTCCTTCCTGACGCTATAACTCCAGAACGCACGAACCGATTTCCACGGTTATGCATTCGTTGGAAAGGTCTCGGGCTCCGTGAGGTTATAGCAAAGAAAATTCAGGAAAAAATTCAACAGAAAAGCGGGAAAATCTTATAAGCATTGCACCCGTGCGAAGCCGGGGCGGGTCGCTAGTGGTATATAAAAACCTTCCTCTTGAATCACTCTATTTAAAAAAAAGCGCATCAAAATCCGTTGCGTAGGTAGTTTTAAAGATCTAAGCATACATAGGGACAGACAGACAGCGGGAAGCGACTTTGTTTTATACTATGTATGTTTTATACTATGTACTGATATTATATTATAATATTAACTTAAATATTTATTTTACTAACAGGGTTCTGCATATATAGGAGGTCCAATAAAAGAATTTAACGTAAGTATTTTTTTTCTTAAGATTTTGAGTCTTTGAATGATTAGCCTTTCCTGCACACATATTATAGTGCTAAAGCAGAATATTTAGGCTAGTCATATTACACGAAATATTTGCCCACTTTATGTCAATAGCAATATTTTTACTTATCGATATAAAAAAGTGTGTTGAGTGGTATGCCGCAAAAAGTTTACTAGTGCGAATGAGTTCATAATATAGAAAACATTTATGTTGTTCTCATTTGAAGCAAAGATCATATTATATAAAAAATAAGATGTACATATTTCAAGTAAGTAGAATTTTAGTTTAACAGATAAGATAGTTAATAAACAGAGCAACAGATCGACGTGATTGTTTCGTAAAGAAATAGTTAGGTATAAGATTGGCAAGTGAAATCATATGCATGTTTGTTACTTTAAATTATATAATTTTGTTACTACGAGTTTTTATTCGTAAATGGTAGTCGAGGTTTATTATGATATAAGTAATCAAAAAAACCATCATTTTGTTAAAATTAATCACACTATTCTAGAGTAAGTACCTTATATTGCAATAAATTGAAAAAATATATTGAATTATGTGGTGCATTTTTTGATTCTCTGGGTGTATAACCCGTAATAATGCTTTACAAATCGGCCATTCACCAACGGGATTATCTTTTCATATAATCTTATTATCTTATCATAGATAATATGCATGCACAGAGTTTCGGACATTCACACACACAAGACGAAAAGAAAGAGCTGTGTTTTATTTAAGATACACCAACAACGCATTTTTTTTGTGGGACATAATTCACACACGGTTGTTTAGTCCCGAACTAGGCACGGCCTGAACTATGAGTCCTAAACAACTGATAGACTTACTTAAATAAATATTAAACGACCACACGAACCCAACAGACAATAATGTTCATGCCCACAAATGTTGGCCCGAGCGGGGATCGAACCCGTGACCTCCGGCTCAGAAGGCAGGGTCACTACCGACTGAGGCAACAGGTCCTCTTGATGGAGAGATAGTACCAATAAATATTGATAATGGCAGCTTCTACTAAAATAAAACTAATTTATCTTCAAAAATAAGTAAAGCTGCTTTAAAAGTTTTTTCTTAATTCATCTGCTTGAGGCCGGAATCGAAACGTTGAAGTGTGAAAACCAAATATTTAGAATCTTATAACATCGATCAAAGGGCTGAAATCGATATAAGGGTATTGTTAAGGATCAATTTCTTAAAAATAACTCAGTTTTAAATGCCCACCTATTTACGCGGGTGAAACCGCGGGGCGTTGCTAATAATAATACCTATAATATTGTAAAGAGGAAAGATTTTGAGTTTAGTTTTTTTGTATAGAATCGACTCCTTAATACTGAACCGATTTAAAAAATTCTTTTACCAATGAAAAACTTACTTTTTTAAAATAACGGGCTATAATTTTCCCACGAAAAGGGGAGTTACGCGGGTAAAATCGAGCGCAACAGCTAGTCTAGTAATTTTTTTTTACATTTAGGTACCCCAGAAGCATTACAGTCATTCTGGTTTACTAGAGTAAGATAAAGTAAGTAAGTATATAAAATTTAAATGGTATCTATTTTATTAACAGGGAACACATTTTTGGAGCTCCGGTAGCAGACGCGCAGTAAGTATTTTTTTTTCAAAACATTTTTAAAATCTTTGACTTAAACCAAAGCCTGTACTTATTTACAAAGCTTTTGTTGTTACTCTGTCCTTTTTTTAATTAAATTTTTTAATTTTGAAATTACGATATTGCCTAAATGTATTTCTATAAAGGAACTGAAAGAATTAGTCGCTGCCACTTTTACAATATTATATTATGTCCTAGGTACTAAACAACAACGTAAAAAGTACGTACAATCTTAAATTATTATGAATAGTACGTAATTTGAAATGAAATGAAGTATTTTGTTACAACTGAAAAATAATATCGTCAATTATCATCAATCATCATCTATAGGTTACTACATAAAATATAATAACTCTAACAGGACCGTATCTGTAGGTACATGAAATAGTTTTTTAAAATTTTAGTGGTAGATAGTGCAGGTAGTTATCGATTTAGATAACAAAACAACAATTTTTAAAATGTTTGTCTGTTTGGCCGTCTGTCTGTCTGTCTGTGCACGCATTGCGCAAAAGCTACTGGACGGATTTTTATAAAATTTTGGAGATAACAGCTGTGTAACTGTGTTAACATCTAGGGTACTTTTTACAACAGGAAATTATTTCATTCCCACTGGGAAATATAAAAATTGGTTAAAAAGAGAAATACGTTCTACTTCGAAACGAAAACACATAGAAGCTTGAAATATAATAAAAGTAGTATGTAGGTGTCTTATATGTGTAGGCAAGCGCTGTAAAGGGATTTTTGGAAATTCCCACGGGAACGGGAAACTGGAAACTCTCCTTAGACTACACCAGTCGTCGTATCTTGCGTGACTTAATTCCGTTTTAGGCAACTAATTCGCTTCGACAGAAAAAAGAAATCTTTGAATTGGATTCCGCGGCATCTTCATAATTTTTTTTTACGATAATTTATTTTTAAGTTTGCGATCCCGCGATCCAAGCACGATCACGGTGCGATATTTTGGTCATTTTTGTATGATATGCGTCTCTATGAGCGCAATCTTAGAGGGTTGTGATGATACGGATGATGGCATACGGATGATGTAGCGTACGGAGGGGTGCGGGCGATGCGTAGGCAATTAGTGGTACCAGTTTTACCTTTTAGGACTTTACAAGATTAGGACAAGCTACATTTGGATAGCAAAGCTGAATAAAATGTAATTTCGACGTAATTGGGCATTTTCAAAATTTTTTGCTGCGTTGCGTAATGGAATTGTGGAAAATATAATATTTTATTTAGTATGTAACGTTATGTAATGGATGTCACGTAAAACACCTGTATCTAATAATCTGCAGTTTAAGAGAATTTGTAGTGAAAATTATCTATCTATACATATAATAAAACTCTAACCGGGCCGTGTCTGTACATTAAATATTTTTTGAAAATTTTAACGGTAGTGTATATAGTTATCGATATAGATACCGAAACACCAATTTTGGAATTTTTGTCTGTCTGTCTGTCTGTCTGGTTGTGCACGCATCACTCAAAAACTACTGGACGGATTTTGATGAAATTTGGTATATAGATAACTGAGTACCCGGGTCAACATCTAGGGTACTTTTTATTCCAGGAAAATATCTCATTCCCACGGGAAAATAAAAAAACTGGTTAAAAAGAGAAATACGTACTACTCCGAAACGATAACACCTAGAAACTCGAAAACTTGGAACGGGAATAAACTAAATCCAAGCGGGAAAACGCTGCTGGGCACCCGCTATTTGAAATATGTATGTAGGTGTCTTAAGTATGTCGTAGGCAACCACTATGAAGGGATTTTCGGAATTTCCCACGGGAACGGGAATAAACTAAATCCAAGAGGGAAAACGCCGCTGGGCACCCGCTATTTGAAATATGGTATGTAGGTGTCTTCAGTATGTCGTAGGCAACCACTATGAAGGGATTTTCGGAATTTCCCACGGGAACGGGAATAAACGGAATCCGCGCGGGCAAAGCCGCTGGGCATCCGCTAGTGTAATATAAATCAGCCTTTCCTTTAAAATTAAAAAGAAACAAATCGAAAAAGTATTTAACTTGTTTAAAATCAGCGTTCGATGTGGAACTTTGTTTCTCCTAAAAAAAACGTGTTCTTTTGTAACACTTTTTTCGACAACTCAAGATGCTACCGCAATATGGCGGCTTCCATAGTATAAAATATAATGTTGCTAGAATTCAGAATTACTAGTCTGTGTGGCAGTTTTTTGGTAGGACATATGAAATATCAAGGGTGACGGTAAGTGGAATTCTACTTTTTTTTTACTGAATGAGAAATAAATATTTAATCGAATATCAATCGTATTATCTACAGTTTAAAGCCTAGGATCATCTTCAAATATTGCACCAAAATAAATGGCGGTTACTTAAATTTCTTGTGAAGTTGACGCGGGACACGCCCAAAACGCACTTTTCTGGATTCTTATTTGTCTGTATTTGTGAAATAGAAGTTATTTTACATGCTATTTTAGGTTGATTGAAGACAAAATTTACCTATTTCACAATAAAAGTCGCATCCAAACACCGTACTATCTTCTGTGTCTTGCAATAAATTTTTAAAGAGGTCATGAATGGTCATTTTGCCTTCAGCAAAACTTTCTGAAAATGCCCAATTATAAAATAACGTGACGTTGGTCCAAAACAGGTAGGTGCATTGTCGTAAAATAAGAAAATAATAATATGTTAATATGCTATAATCAAAATATGTTAATTTGGAATCGAATTGTTTGAGTAATTAATGCGACATTATGATACTTAGCATCGTAATAGTATAAGTATAATCTCACGCCTTTTTTATCCCCGAGGGGGTAGGCAGAGGTATTCCATTACTGGATATACCCACATTTCACGAGATATATTGGACCCCTAAACGTGATAGGTGGTGATCCCATCGCCGGACCGGGTCTGTTTACACATGTCTCAGAATTAATTCTGAGACCTGCGGGTTTCCTCACGATGTTTTACTTCACTTACTCATTGGTACATGCCAGGATTCGAACCCGAGCCTCACTGATTTTAGGCCGGCTCTTTAACCGTCCGGGCTATCACTGCTAATATCGTAATAGTACATTATGATATAAGTGCGGTAAGTTGAAAATTACAGCCGAGGCGATATTGCTAGCCTTAGCCGTAGGCCAGGGTTACAAGTAAGCAGAGGCTGTAATTATCAAAGCGCACGTATGTCATTCGACATTTTATAACACATTTGCGAGGAAATAAAATAAAACTCGGACTATGGTAAACAAATAAAAATAATACAGCGTTAAGAAAAAGCGCACAGAATAATTTTTACTTGTTCACAAATAAGCAATGCGCGCGCATCAGCATTTTTTCTGGGCAAAGGCACAAAAACAGCCAGTATTACTAATAAAGTAAATTAACATTTTTGTGTTTTTGTTACAGATTAATTGTTTGTAATTTACTGTCAAAATTAATTAAATTAAATAATTATGCACATAAATGTTTCTTTATTATATTTTCTTTCCCAAAGTTAATTTTAATCATAAAATGTTGACAACTTATTTGAGATAAAAACTCTTTGCTAAGATTTTAAAAAGTACCGTTCGTTTTTAGACAGAGCATCTTGATAAACCGTGGGTTTTACATTACATTACCGCACTTGGCCGTAATGAGATACAATTCGATATTGAAATTTGTGAAATAAGAGACCTTTTACGCGCAAATGTGTTACAAAGATATTTACTCCATTTCATATTAAACTATTAAATAAAAAAACTGAGAAGCTAATAAGTTTTTGTCCCGCGTAAAACTGCTCTTTTGATGCTCGTATTTGAGTACTATTTCACGCCAAATTTTTGTATCGTACCACCCAAGCGTTTGTTGGACCCCAACTTGTGTGTTGATGGCGTATACGCAAATTTTTACATGTTGCCGAGGTACTTTTTTCCTGAAATCTGTTTTGGTCACCGTGTGCGGCCAGTTCGGTGACATATTTTAGATAATGATGTATTGTACAGAGTGATGTATTGTATCGTCAAGTTAGTATGTTGTGGATAATCACCTCAATATTACGACCTGCCAATATCTTCCATTTAATTAGGTAGTTGGGTAATTATCATGAAAAAAAAACAATTGGTCATTGTGGTGGCGGCATTGCAGGGGTGCAGTGGGCCACCCTAATGATGAATGCCTGTATAATCAATACTAATAATAATTATATTATGACATAGTACTTGTTTTTCATATATTATTACTCTTTTGTCAGTATTTTACCGTGATAATAGCATAACAGTAAAATTTACGTACTATCTAGGTATAACTGTGGTAACCCTATAAGGCTACATACATTAAAGAAATAAATAATAGAATATTAGTAATGTTTTGGGTACCAAAAAGGTTCATTAATACAAAATAAAACATGTGTGTACATAATATATTTCTTCAAGCTTGAAACAAAACGATCCCAAACTATGATAGATGAAGGAACTCTCCAAGCGCTAGTCTGACTCGCACATTTTAATTAATTTGTGATTATTATTTTTACAGGTAAATCCACAAGCAGATGGTGAAGGAGAACGAAGATAATTATAAAATAAAATTCATTGAGCTTATTTCTTGTTGTTTGATTTGATTCAAATTAATATTAGCTAGACTTTTCCTGCAGCTATAGTGTATTTTTACAAAAAAATTAACAAAACTAAGGATTAATTTGTTTTGTCAAAGCAAGTATAATATTTATAATTATTTGCTAGTCTTAAATAAATTTATATGTGATGTTACATCTATATCTATACATACATATAATAAAACTGTAACGAAACTGTGTCTATCTATATACTTACATGAGATATATTTAAAAAAATATTAGTATTAGTAATTAGTAGATCATCGATTTAAATAACAAAACTTGAAATTTTTGTCTGTCTGTGCACGCATCACGCACTAGGTACTACTACTACGGATTTAGATTAAATTTGGTATGGACATAACTGAGTACCTAGCTAGGTCAACATCTAGGGTACTTTTTATTCGAAGAAAATATCTCCTTTTCACGGAAAAATATAAAAACTAATAAAGTCGATCCGCCCTGGATCAACTGACAACGGACAACTCCTTTGACTTGAAAATAATTATGATGTCCTTGCTTATAAATCTATAGGTGTGCGCGCATGAATACCTGTAAAATATGATAAAACCACAAACCTAAAATCTTTCCCGTTACCCCTACAGCCCTTGCGCTACGCTGACGTGGTAAATTTTTAGGACTTTTAGGCTTTAGTTTATCGATCATATTACCTAATTTCCCATACAAAACCAAACTCTATTATTTTACTTATGTGCCATGAGCCCTATAGAAAACGCGCACACATAAAATTGGCAACCGTGACAGGACCTGCAAACTAAGAAATTCGGAGAGGAGTCAGACCACACAATACAATATAATATAATAATAAATACAAACCACTTTTGCAGCCATCGCCAGCCGAACAATTTGAAGCCGAGGTCTAGCTGAACAGCGCCGAAGCAGCGGTTGAGCCAGCCAAAAGTGGGCCCGTTTCTCATCTTTACGTCTCTATCTCTCCTCTTTATGTGTCTATTTTCTTACCTTAAATATGGAGAAAACCTATACCTAAGTGCTTCTATTAGCTTCTTACGCACTGACTATGTTTGAAACCTATATTTTTACGACTAGTTTATTTTCATTTCTAAGCATTCCCATCCTATTTTAGGACAATATATCGTGCTGGCTATTGTCTATTCCAGCGAGTGTCCGTCTCGGAGCATCAGCTAACCAGCGTCCCGCCCGGCCCGCGACCAGTCTGCGTAACATCGGTACTCCGCTGCGAGAGTTACGAAGCAGGGAGCGTATTCTATAGGCAATACTATTAGCAAACTATTAGCATAATATTGATTCTATGTATCTTAACATTATGGCAGAGGATCAGTATAAGACCTTACTAACTAAACGCAGTTCTATAAAATGCCGCGTAACTAAGTTTAGGAATTATTTCAATTTTCTAACCCAAAAAATCTCTGCCATTGAGATTGGTCTGTTGACATCTCGATTGTTCAAATTCTAAGAGTTGTTTAATGATTTTGGCGTAGTTCAGGATCAAATCGAACTCTCTAACCCAGACAAATTAAACGACGAATTGGATACTAGAGATTCAATCGAGAATGACTTTTACTATTTGCATTTCCACGGCTCAGAATAGGATCACGTCTTGCGTATTGAACAACGAGATGAGCGTAGTGAATACGGTTCTAGTAGATCACATACTGACTCCAATGTTCTAGGATTTCGCCTGCCTACCATTCAAATCCATAAGTTTGACGGAACCTATTGTAAATGGCTTGAATTTCGCGATACCTTTATCGCGAAATTTTGATTACAATTTTAATTCATGACAACAACAAGATTAAAAACATACATTCGTTGATTCATGACAACAACAAGATTTAAAGCATCCACAAGTTCCATTATCTTCTGTCTTATTTAGAACGAGAGGCGGCACGTGTGATCAGTAATTTCGAAATAACCAATGATAATTATACTTAGGCGTGGAAGCTTCTCTGCGAGCGCTATAATAACTCGCGACAACTCGTTAACAATCATTTAAAATCTCGTTTCGATTTGGAGTCTCAGCGGGAGTCTGACAAATCTTTAAGATATATTATCGATCATCTGACAAAAATTTTTCAACAATAAAGAACTTGCAGGCTCTAAGCACTCTTGAACAACTGTACTGAGCGACCTAGTTTGCGTTGATTATAAAACATTAATGTACTAACTATCCAATGTCCTAAATAGAGACCTAACTATAGCTACTTGAATTAGATAGAGATAACGTATATCAGTAACGACGCACACTACAATGGAACTTTCGAGGCTGTAAGAAAACTGATTAGTAATTTAATTACACGAGAACATTAATAATAACATCTGTAAGTAGAGCTGAAAAGAAATTGTTATTAGACACAGAAATAAGAGCTGAAAAAGAGTTATGATTAGTACACAAAACACTATCGCAGAAGCACACAAATATAACAGTTAGCAAAGCATATAACACATGTAAATTAGTAGTTAGAATTAGTCTTTACTTTCAATTATAGTTCCATTCTCCACTCTCCTGTGACAGTTAACTCGTTCTTAAAATTATTGTTACTGATACACGCTCTCTACTTCAATATAGATTCTAACATAAGATCCTACCTACTTCATTTTCGATACAGAATTTGGCCAAATGATCATCTAGTGGTAGTCTACGTTATGCTCATAATAACTCAGCCACTTTAGAATTAGTCGCGCTTAATCAAGATGTACAACCAGTGAAATGAATAGATTTAAAGGTAGAAAATAATTACGAATTTAAAATTAATTAGAGATCACATTTAAACAGAAAATAGGGTTCAGAATAACTGAAAAGATGAAGTCTTTAATTATAAGTTTATTACTGTGCTTCTACTGTTCCCTAACTAGAGAAATAAAATTCCTATTACGATTTAGCCCGGGCTAAGACACTATGTATTAGTCCATGGAGGTTTCCACCGTTCTCTATAAAAGCCCCAGAACACAAGGTATTAATTTCACCCTGGGTATCCAGACCTTTTATCCCATCGCCTCTCTTTCGGATTTCTTATCGAAGAAATCTTCCAGATACCAACCTATGTATCCATGGCTGAGACTCTACATTTACTTCATCAACAGCTTTTATGTATCAGCTGGGAATTTGCAAATCAATCGCGTGTCTGAGATTTATAAATAAGATGATACTACCTTACTCAAAATGATTTCTAATGTAAGTGAGACTTCCATTTCCAGATTTTGATTCCCATCACTTATTGTTTATAAGCTACTAAAATGTATGATCAGTACAGTGAAATATCAGTTAGATAATTGGAAACTAGACAATTTGTTTTGTATGTCTGAACATAGTTTTCGTTCTGTATCAAATAAAATAGTTATATTTTAATATTCCTTTTGTCACATCAAAACGTTGTTTCGTATTTGAGTCGGATTGGAAAATGGTTTTGTTTACCCAAAATACAACTAAAATATATATTATGTAAATTGATTTGTGATTGTAATTTCAATCCAAATTAGTAGATAGTTTACTGTACTAAAATGCAGTGTTTCTACAAAAGTTATTGATTATTCAAAACCCTCTACATCGATTTGTTATAACTTTGAGGCTGAAATTTGATTATAAAATAAATATTTTATATAAGCGGAGTTTTCTTATATTGACACTCATATAAATAATTTTAGATTTGAACCCAATTTTCATTTCATGTCATCCCTATCATAAAAAGGAAAACCTAGTCTGACCTCGCAAATCCTCACGAACAAAACACTGAAATCCTGTATAGCCGGATGGCTTTTACTCACTGCACTTCACTCTCACTAGTTTTACCCGATTTCGCGTTTGATTATTTAAAGTTTTAGACCGAATTACAATTTTATTATTAATGCCAAAGGCTCACTTCACTATTCTCAAAAATACTAAAATAACTGTAATAAATCAGAGCTTCAGCCCCACTGGAGACAAACGGGATTCTCCTCGAATGTGGTAGGCGCGCGAATCCGAAATCAACTACAAACTAAACTCGATTTTTCCCGTGCTACCTCTTTTATAAACTTTCTTCCCGCCGTCGCGAGCCATCCAAGCTTCCAAGTTTCCCAAAACTTCCCGCGCCAATATGCTCACCCCTCATTGGTTCTTTTTCTCCGCGTCATCCGCACTAACTCCTCCCCTCTGATCTTCTATCTCTTTTACTCGCGCATTAATCGTATCTTCCTTCGTAATTCGGTCTCGAGGATCTCCACGGTCTCGGAGGTTTCGGCCGTCTCGAGTGCCAAGCTTTTGTATCGGATATTCACTTCTCTTTTACTCGTTCATGAATCATATCTTCCTTCGTAATTCGGTCTCGAGGGTTTCGGAGGTCTCGAAGGTTTCGGCCGTCTCGAGAGCCAAGCTTTTTTATAGGATATTCACTTCTCTTTTACTCGTTCATGAATCATATCTTCCTTCGTAATTCGGTCTCGAGGGTTTCCACGATCTCAAGGATTTCGGACGTCTCGAGAGCCATTCGTTTCTGATTGGCTGCAAGTTTTCATGACTGGGTGATTCTTCGATTTAAATGAAAACATTAAACTATATTTTTATTTTATATTTGCGAACATATCGACCAGCGGCTCGGTACATTTCCCCCCCAAAGCCTTTGTGAAATGATCTAAGACCCTAATGTAGCAAGGCTTTCTTCTCCTTCAGTTTCGCAAATATGTAATCTCTTCTCTTAATAAGTTTCTCACCTCTACCTTTTCCTTCACTCAATACATTCCCGACCGTAAATAACATTTAAAAAATATTTATATATACATTTATATATATATTGTGTTCCTATCTCCCATCTTTCCCTCTCCCCAAAATTTGTTCATTAATATTTATCCAATATGATCTTTGTTGTTTGAGTCAAGTGGCTGTAAGAAGGAATCCCTTCAAGTTCACCAAGATCAGAATCAGACCGAATACATGTGAGGTAAAGAATCCTCTTCCTGATTGTTGAGCTTAATCAATGAGCAGCGCGGGGGTGTGTTACGAAGAAGCGCTCCGACCTGCGTCAACCTGGACCTGCCTGCAGTTTGAACTTCGTGTTGATCAATACATGATGCATGCAAATCCAGATCCCTTCGATTAAGCACATCAACTTCACCGGATAGTTTAGAATCTTCTAGACCCCTTCATATATTCTATCCTGAGCTGTGATAGCTCTACGGTTAGAAGGCCTGCTTTACATGGTGAAAACCATGGTGAGGTTCGGGTTCGAATTCCGGCTGTAACAACGAGTCTTTTTTTTTTTTTTCCAAAACTTACATACATACTTATTTCTAACATCGTGAGAAAACCCGCAGGTCCCATAACCAATTTTGTAACATGTGCAAACGTATCCGGTCCCGCGTTGGGCTCACCACCCATCACGTTTAGGGGTCCAAAGAATATTTGGTGAAAAGTGGGTATAAAATTCAAAATTCAAAATCATTTATTTTCTATAGGTATCGAATATAGACTTAGAAACGTTAATACTTTTTTTTTTTTTTATTATCAAGGCACTCTAAATATCCAGAATAACTTTCGATAAAAGACTTATCAGTCCCAAAACACATTGAACAAGACTCCGACTTTGACTTTGACTTTACCCCCTCGGGGATATAAGGCGTGTTTTTTTTTTTTTTTTTTTAATTCTTTTTTTATTTCTTTCTACCCTTGGTGGAACTGGAATCAATTCCAACTTCAGTTCATGTCAAAGCAATCAAGTCCTAAAACTTGACAACTTTAGTGTGAGTAGTCATAGGCTTTCCTGCATGTACAGTCTGGGCTATGGCTTCAGGTAATAATTTTTGTGTTTGTCTTAACGATTTAATTCGTTTGAATTTACCCCTAGCACTTAACACCCCTGAAGCTCTTAGCCGGTTGCTTACCCACTATTGACATGCCACAAAAAAGTCTTAGGTATGGAACAACTAAAATTAATTTTATTTAGATTTCAACTATTACGAGGTTCCTTTCCCTAATTCAAATGTAAACATTTGATAACTTCTCTGAGGGACATCAGCGGTAATGAGTGTATGTATCGGATAAAGTTAACAAACATTTTCGCGCTTTGGAATAGAATAAACATTCTTGAAACCAACTTTTATACATGCAATTTTTTTTTTTTCATAAATTCATTCACACACTTTCACAGTCGACATAACCGTTCACTAGTTTCAATAATTTTTACTAAATTCCGTTCGCGAAGTTTATGTGATTTCCTATTCTCAGAATGTTTTTTTTTTATTATTATTATTATTACAATTTTTTTCAATCTACATTAAGGATTGTGTATTGGGACTTTAAAATTCATGTAAAACACAAAACCATTTAAATCATATAACAAACTTATTCTTTAGGTTTATTTATTTATTTATATTCCGGTACACCAACAGTACTACATATTTAAAACCGTTGCACAGAGAACAGTTAGTATTACTTACTTATCTGATTTTGTTTTTTTTTTTTTTCTTCTTTTGTAATAATCTTAGAGCATAAGTTGGTTTTGCATCCTTAAAGTCGCTGTCCTTCCCTTTGCTAAAATTAATTCTGTCACAAACCCAGGTAAAATTATCCTTTAGCCCTTAAAATTTCCTGGTAAATCCTAATAAATTAACATTATCATCATTACTTAAGAATCTGGAGTGCGATTTTTGAATCTCACTGGTGATATCAAAATCACCGGTGACTAAAATTATCACCGATGACTTTTATGTCACCATTTTCCAAAAGCCGTACCCTTGAAAGTCACACGATGTTTACCAACATGCAGAAATTTTACAATGTCAGTCAGAGACAATCTTCCCGTTACGTTCCTTTTTACGCAGCTGTTATAGTGTTGCCCTTGATATCGGTTTTTATTTTCTCATACTATAACTTAAAAAAGATTCATCAAATTGGTCAATCGTAAAACGTAACGTATTTGTCAGTGTCATGTAAACGAAAATTAAAGTTTTGAATTGAAAAATTTACTTAATTCACTAGAAAAGGACGAATAAAGAGAACATAACACAGATTTTACAATTTATAAGAAAAGGTATGTACATTTGTTAGTGGCATATGTTTTACAAGTATATTTAACTTAATAATTGTATTTACTAATAACTTGGATATTGTTTTATTTAATTGAGAGGTTTTTTATATTTTCAATAAATCGTCGCAATCACGAAATATCACAATCGAGCCCCACTGCTAATTCTTCCGAAAAACATACTTTGGCACTTTTGGCAGATGTCACATACGTTAACTGTCAAAAACAATCACATGGTGATTTCAATTACGAGTGGGTAGGGGCACTCGTAAATCGATATCATAGGTATGACAAATGTAAGTCACCGATGAGTTTCAAAAACACGAACTTTCGGAAATCACTCACATCGGTGAGAATTAGTCACTTGGTGAGATTCAAAAATCGACCCCCTGTAAATATTTTTACAACATGACTTGCCAAAATAAAATAAATAAATAAAATATTTTCACACTTAACTTTTATAAAATTGTATTTAATAATTTACCCCTAAATCTTATCACAACCATCTTCAACTCATAATTTTATCGGTTTTGTTTCCCCTTTATTCATCCCTTGTGTCAACGTTCTCGAGTCACTATCATTACACCTTTTTCCAGCAAATAACAATTTAATTTTCACCTGACTGTACCTAACCGAAGACCCTAACATGTTTTTTTTTCCTTTATAATAACAAAAAGAGCAATTAAAAGTCAAAATATCAGCTGTCCTACTTCGCTTTAGGCCTACTCGCATCATGAATAAACGTAATGCGACTTAGTCAATCTACGCTTTAGGTATACCCGACGTAAAAGAAAAATAGATACAAACGCTATTAAATAACATTCAACTTTTCCCGCCCCGAAAACCGATCACCAAAAGTAAGTTTTTTTAACCTCCCATTATGGGTTAACTAAGATTTTGTATAAACATACCTTTTGGGATGGAGATCTTGCTGTCCTTCTAGTCTCCCTGCTATGTATTACTTGTCTCTAAACAATAGTCATGTCCTTATTGTCAAAACAAACAACTTTTCCACACGGTAACCGGCAATTTTCTATTGTAAATTCTCGTTGAAGTACACACTCAATGCACTATATCTATATACCCTAGTTCATGATCAAGTTAATAAGCTCACTGACAACTAAATTTTATAATTATATGTCTTTTAGTCATAAAACACACCAAAAGTTCAATGTAAATAAATAACTCCACTTCAAAAACTTCCACTACGTACGGGTTACGTTCGAAAACGTGTAAAATTCATTTGACAGGAGTTCGTCTTTGAGATCCTATCACTAAAAAAAAAACCCTCCATTCTCATAGAATGTTTCTGAACGAGCTCGTGACAACAGTGTTGCCACCCTTGCTCTAGATATTGAAAATGAAAAAGACTACTCAATAAAACTAGACTCAAGAAAATTTCAATATGCCTGCCTTCGCTATTTTAACTCGCTCTTACTATACACTGACACTCGGGATGATATTGGACAATCGACTTGAATCACCTCTCTCTATTCGCACCAATTATGCAAAGAAAAATTATATTTTATAATATTTTTTTTTTTTAAGTTATTTTTTTTTTAAAAAAGCTTTTGCTCAAGAAAGTAGCACTTTGTCTCACACACCACCTATTATTCATTCTAACTCTTTGAAGAAAAACTGCAATAGCATAAATTAATTGTATTTTTTTTTCATTAGGTAGTACATTAGTCTATATTTATCAGTCTCAAGCCCCAGACTTAAATAATTTTCCTCTTTGAAAACTAGCTTCCTAAACTAATAAAATAGTACTGAGTCCAGACTACCCCAAGTCCTTCCACGTAATGACCTTTGCCTCACATTTATTTTGTCTATGATACTCTGTCAAGTTATTCAAATTATTATTTCCGTTACGCATATCTTCACTTTACCTTTTTTCTTTTGTTCGATTTTCTTATTTTAACAATCTAGTTCTAATCTCAGTTCTAATACATAAATTTTCTTGCTAAAATTTAAAATTACTGAATTTATAGTGGTCGTCAAAACAAACACCCGGTCCGCCCGCCATTGAATTCCGCCAACGGTGTGTAATTGTAATTTAGTGTAAAACTGAGTTTGTATAGTACTCCTGTGGTTTAAATTTCATCTAAATATGTACTACGAAATGACTTTGTGAATAAACAACATTTGAAAAGACCAAGTGAAAACCAAGGTGAGTTTTGCTGATCTGAGTGAGGCTCTTCCCCATGTTCTTCTCACGAAAACGTACTGTAAAAGGTAAGTAATTTTCTATTTTCGTCTAAAAGCCCCCTTAACCCGCTTTTCTTGTACTTTCCTTCTTTCTACTCTGGTACCCCATCGCATTTCAAACTCTTAACGACATAAGTAAACCCCAATTTATTTGATTGTCTTTTGGTGTCAGTGCTTTATTAACCCATTCTTCCCTGATTTAGATGAATCCTTCATACGTTGAGCTATTGGACCTGTGCTTTGGATCTCATCTCACCCCTTATTTCGTAACCACACGGTACGCAAACGCTGCATTGGGTCCTCATACAACCCTTGGACTAAGACAAAACATCCAGGAAAACTGTGTGTTGTTATTAGGTAAGACAAATTTTCTTTTGCTAGTTTATTTATTTTTGATTTTAACTTTCAAAATTTTCTAATTGTTCGTTCTGTTTTAATCCTACTAATATTATAAATGCGAAAGTTTGCATGTATGGATGTTTGTTCCTACTTCACTCAAAAACCACTGGACAGACTTTGATGAAACTTTTCTGTTAATATGTATAGCCTATACATCAGAACAACACATAGGCTGTACTTCATCTCCGCATTCCGAAGGGAACGGGAACTATGCGAGTGAAAACATGGGGGTCGCTGCTTTCTTATTATTATTTTCTGTTATAGTTTTATTTTATGTTTTCTAGGCTACCAGCTGACTACTTCAATGTGCTACTAAGAACCCCAATCAAAATCCAGTTCCTGTCACTACTTCTTTATTACTTGTAAGTTTGATTCTTATTTTTTTTATATATGTATATAATTTTTTTTGTCTGAGCCTCAACCCCCTTTTTGGTAAAAGTTGCCATCTGACCCCTCAACCTGAACTTAAGCTGTAGCATAATATGATATAAAAAATATTATTATTTTCTCAACAGACATTTTACCTTGTGACTCAAATAAAACTTTATCAATGAAATTCTAACTAATATTATGGCAATGAGCTTAATTCGTCCTTTCCCCTGACCTACAGTCCAGTTAAGCTGTGGCCCACTCAAAGCTTTCCTATGAAAACCCTAAAATATTCATTTCTCCTTTCTCATCTGATATAATACTTCTGCTATCCCTACTCCTGAACTATCAGTTTGCAGATAAAAGGCCCTATTAAAATCTGGATGATGCAATTGGATAGTATATTTTACCTTTGCAAAACCCATCTGATTATATTTTTTTTCCAACACCAGCCTATCTTTTTTTTTTCAAATTGCTAAGTGGCTGAGTATGTGTACTATATTTGTTTTTTAATAATTAAATTAAATTTTAAAATTCTATAATAGTTACAAAGAATATCCTATGAAAAGTTGGTATATCCAAAAAATTGAATACCTCTGCCCACCCCCACGGGGATATAAGACTTGAGATTAATATTAATTATTTATTTTAATAGTTACTAAGTCCTAAAAGGCTCTGACCTGTTTTAATATTTTTTTTTTTACTGAAATTCCTTTATTGCTTTTACTTCATTGGAATCAGTTCTCTTTTATTTGTAAATTATTTAATTAGCAGACACCAAAAACATTGCTTTTACGATCACCCATTTTTGACAACTCATTTTAAATTATGAACCTATGTTTTTATGTAGCTAAAAACATAGAGTATCTAGTGGCCAGCGTTACATACTTCAACACCCCCCCATAACGTAGGCACCGTGCAGTTACACCACACCAAGCTGTCTGGTAAATTCTAAATGTTTGACATACCCCAGTGGCTTGGTGAACACATCTGCAAGCATTGAGTCTGTAGGGATGTACAGTATTTTAACTCTAAGCCTATCCACGATGTCCCTCACATAATGGTACCGAATTTCAATGTGTTTGCTTCTTTTATGATGCATCTTGTTAATGGCTAATTGCATAGCCGACTGATTGTCACAATACATTATAATCTGACAACTAGGTATCATTAAAAGCTCCTTTAATAAAGCTTGGAGGAACACCGCCTCCCGACTAGCTTCACTTAAGCTAATATACTCCGCCTCGGTGGACGACAAGGAAATGCATGACTGTTTATAACTACCCCATGATATCGAATTACTACCGTATTTAAACACATAGCCAGTGTACGATTTTCGATCTACATCTGAAGCCCAGTCTGCATCCGAATAGCCCTCCAAGATGGGGTTTACATCGGATTTCTTAAATACTAAAGCCTTTTGCTTAGTCCCTTTAAGATACCTCAATATACGCTTCGCCTGATTCCAATAGAATTCAGTATAGCAACTATTGAATTTACTTAGATATGACACGGCAAACGAAATATCAGGTCGTGTAGTCACACATAAGTACATGAGACAGCCAATCAACTCTTGGTACGGAAACTTGGTTATACAATTGTCATTCGTAGTATTAGAATAACTCTCACAGACAGAACTAATATTAGTTATCATAGGAGACTTTACAGACTTGCAATCTGTCATACCAAAACGATCTAACAACTTGTCGATCCGATTTTCCTGACTAAGTTTGATAGAAGTTGCATCACGTTCTACTTTTATGCCTAACATATTTCTAACCGGTCCTAAGTCCTTAATTTTAAAATACTTCGACAGTGAAGATTTCAACGTCTCCACCAGACGATTGTCATTGTATACCACGAAAAAGTCATCTACATACAAAGCAATATACACAATTGACTCACCAGATTTCATCATGAAGATGCAGTCCTCTTGTTTGCATTGTTTGTAACCTATAGATAGTAATACAACTTTTACCTTTTGATACCAGGATCGCGAAGCTTGTTTCAACCCGTAAACAGCCTTTCGTAGTCTATAGACTTTGTTCTCACTCCCAGGGCATATGAAACCTTCTGGTTGATACATGAAAATCTCTTCGTCCAAATCACCATTCAAAAAGGCGGTTTGTACATCCAAATGATCAATCTTAAGGTTCTTTTCCACAGCCAGAGCCAATAACATTCTAATAGAACAATGACGAACGACTGGTGAAAAAGTTTCATGGAAATCTTCACCATATTTTTGGGTAAAGCCCTTCGCTACCAATCTCGCCTTGTAACGTGTAATGTTTCCCTCAGAGTCCCGCTTTAGTGTAAAAATCCACTTATTTTTAACGACATTTTTGTCCACTGGTCTATCGGTAAGCTCCCAAGCTTCGTGTAAGACAAAAGAATCTATTTCTTCTTGCATGGCTTTCTGCCACAACTCCTTATCTTCACAACTCAAAGCTTCTTTGACAGTTCGCGGCTCAATGGGATCGGTTACATTACAAACGTTAGTTACGTTACAATTTGGCTTAGGTACACGTGGACGTAGATTATACCGCTGACTAGTAGACTCTTGTACCAATTCTGGCACCATAACTGAGTCTTCACCAGACTCGTGTTCACTCTCCGTCTCTACAGGGTGATCAGGTGACTGTACAGGGACGAATTCTGGCTCCGCCTCCACAGGATAATCTGACGACTTGTCCAGTACGGGGATTTGCTCCGCCTCAACCGGCGTAGTATCCAGTTTTTCCTCGTCACCTCCTGTAAGAAAAATAGGTTCAAACATGCACTTTTGCCCTACTTTAGAGAATCTACCTGGAAACACAGATTCGTTGAAAACTACATCACGTGATACAACGATCTTGTTGTTATCAGGGTTGAACAGACGATATCCTTTGGTATTATCACAGTAACCTAGAAATATTAGCCTTATACTTTTTGGGGCTAACTTTTTTCGTTTACAATCATCTACATGTGCAAATGCCTCGCAACCGAAGACACGCAGATTCTTAAGACTCACTCGTTTTCCACTCCATACCTCCTCTGGTAATCTACCAGTAAGTTTTGAGCTCGGCGATCGATTGATAAGAAATGCCGCTGTATTTGCAGCCTCTGCCCACATCTTGTCGTCAAGATTTGCATTATACATTAGACACCTCACTTTATCAAGTAAAGTACGATTAAATATCTCAGCTGATCCATTTTGTTGTGGACTGTATGGTACAGTCAGCTGATGAATAATCCCTTTCTTTTTCAGAAAGTTTGTTAACTCACGGTTAACATACTCAGACCCGTTGTCTGACCTAAGTATTTTCACCTTAGCATCACACTGATTTTCTACAAGTGTAATAAAATCAATAGTGTACTTACACACGTCACTCTTCTTGGCTATAGGGAAGACGAAAACTTTTCTGGAGTAGTCGTCTAGAAACGTGAGGATGTAACGCTTGCCACCGAGCGAAGTAGTCGGCATTGGCCCGATGACGTCACTGTGAAGCAGCGCCAGTCGTGCGTCCGCAACCTGCTTGTTAGGATTAGTCACAAAGGGAGCGCGGGATTGCTTACCCTTAAGACAAACATCACAGACTTTCTTTTGAGTAGTGACCTGAAAATCAATATCATTAGCAACTTTCCTAAGTGACGCTAAGCTGTCAAAATTTAGATGCCCTAATCTTTGATGCCATAACATCATGTCCTTAGAAGTAGCTAAAGTTGTCAGATTGGCCCTACCGACAGTTGCAAGTCTGTAAACTCTCCCAAGCTTCCTAGCTGTTAAAACTACCTTACCAGCTTTTATAAAGTCACAATTTGTATTAGTAAAACTAAACTTAAATCCCTTTGCAGCCAGAGAAGACACAGATACCAAGTTTACAGTAAGATCAGGTACAAACATTACATCCTTTAAAGTAATATCTATTGCATTACCGTTAAAGTCCACAGTAAAATGTACGTTTCCTATACCGTTCACTGGTAACTTCTTGCCGTTTGCTACACAGACCTCCTTCGTCGACGACTCATCGAGAGATTTAAACCATCCTCGATATCCAGACATATGATCTGTAGCCCCAGAATCAATAATCCAAGAACTGTCAGTTCTATCCGCATTGAGTGCAGTCAATACCATAGACGTAGACGTAGATGCTCTATCCTGTTGAGGACAGTCTTTCTTGACATGACCTTTCGATCGACACTTCCAACACCACTGTTTCTTGTTATTATTCGACGAGGTACTAGCATGTTTCGATGTACTTGAGGCATTTTTCTTGTCTCCTCGGGAACTGGTTTTGTTTTCAGCACGATTTCGTGTAAACAAGCAGTCATTGCTACCACCAGCGCACCCTTTCCATCGCTTGTCTTGTAGAAGTTTGGTTTTCACCATGTCTGTGGTTATATCTATGCTTGAGTGCTCAAGAGCCATAATCATTGGCTCGTAGTCTTGAGGCAACCCCTGAAGCATAATAGCAGCAAGAAATTCATCGTCAAGAGGTTTATTCATGTTACTGAGGTGGTCAGCTAGCGACATAATCTCATTTACATACAACTCCATGCTATCAAACTGTTCCAGCTTGACTGAACACAAAGTTCTGAGACATCCTAACCTTCTGTGCAACCCGGTGTCATCATACGCCTTCTTCAAGGCATCCCACACATCCTTAGCCGTCTTAGCCTGTACAATGTAGGGATAACATGATTTGTTGACACACAAACATAATCGCGCCCGAGCTTTTTCCTCTTTGCGAGATTTTTGTTCAGCGGTCTCACCGGTTACGGTATCAGACTTACCAGTAACATATGGCCATAGATTTTCGAAAATGAGTACATTTTGCATTTGAAACGCCCAATCTCTGTAGTTCGCAGCGCCCTTGAGCTTCTCCAATGTCATACTCTGGTCTTTATTTTCAGACATTTTCCAATTTCAATCTGGGCCCATAACCTTTTATTTGTAAATTATTTAATTAGCAGACACCAAAAACATTGCTTTTACGATCACCCATTTTTGACAACTCATTTTAAATTATGAACCTATGTTTTTATGTAGCTAAAAACATAGAGTATCTAGTGGCCAGCGTTACATACTTCAACATTCTCAAACCCTCATGAGTTATTACTTGTGCTAACATTTTTACTTCTTTACTTCAAAACTCACTTATTTTAAAATTTACAGGTCAACCTGGCATCTTCGAGTTTACTCAAGACAATGTCAAGATGCTCCAGGTGCTGCTCCAAAGAACCCACCGAGATTATTGCAAGATCATCAGAACTCACAAACTTCGTGACCCAGAATTTAGATAAATATTCATAATATTAAGATACTGACCCTACCAAGGTCTTAAGCCTTAAGATTTTCCGTTAAACGTAAAACCTGTATACTTTTTGCTTTCCTCTGTTATCGGAATCTGGAAATAAGCGTTATTCAAACCTAACAAACTTATAAAAGTTGCCCCATGAAAGGAATTCATAACATCGATTTGCTTTGGAAGTTTCTCCATCTCAGCCACCATGTATTTGCTAATCTCCCTAGCCTCTAACAGTACCCCATTCTAATTCGTTCGTACTCCCCCTGGTATAATATATTTTGTATTAATAATGTATTTATTTGAAATAATTATTATTATTATATATTTTTTCTATTATTATTGATTTTATTGTTCTTTTTTTTTTCTTTTCAAAGGTCTACTCATACTCATGAAATTGCGTCTCAATTTAACTTAGACAGGTTTGGCATCTTTCCTGAGCCATTAAAACCGCCTAAAGAAATCATGTTATGTATATATTAAATTAATTCTTTATTTAAAACAAAGTATACCCCACTTAAAATATGTTTAGAACGCACCCTTCTTTAAAAAAAAATTAAATTTATAAGCATAGAAATTATAACAGAGATTTAACCCCTCGCTAAATTTCTATTTAACAAAAGAATATCCCAAAATATATAAAATTTCATGAAAATCAGACTAGCAAATTGAGTGACGGAAACGTAACTACTAAGAATATAAATTATATTTCTCCCTTTCTAGATTTTCTATAAGATCGCAACTGCATAAGTATTGGCCCTGTATTCTAAACTCCATCTATTTTCCCACTTTGACAGTTTTATAATATTTATGTAATATTTTTATTATTTTACATAAGTTGTAACACAATCATAATGCAGACTTATTTACCCTTTTACCTGTCCTAGTTACCACAGCTGTTTCGCCCCCCCCCCCCCCCCCGACTTTGAAAACAGACTATAACTCAATTATTTCGTCAATCTTTAATTAAAATTTGTCAATAATTAATATTATATGAAGTCTATTTGTCCTAAGTTAAGAAAAGAGAGGCAGTTCAAGAAAATTCTTGTCCATTATAATTATATGCATAATTTAGAAAATACTTATAATTCTATAAATTCAATAAAATGGTTTCCCCCCCACGTTAGAAATAATTTAGGTCTATCAAATGATGGCAATGACTGGCTGTACATCCTGACACGCGACAATTCTCCATTTCACGAACAGCAAATTGTGATCATATTTTCATATGACCACCAACTACTTGAACAAAATTAAGTAAGTAATCCTGTAGTAAACCAAAGGTCAATCCTGGTCACGGCCTACCATATTGTACTGAGCTACCTAGTTTGCGTTGATTATAAAACATTAATGTACTAACTATCCAATGTCCTAAATAGAGACCTAACTATAGCTACTTGAATTAGATAGAGATAACGTATATCAGTAACGACGCACACTACAATGGAACTTTCGAGGCTGTAAGAAAACTGATTAGTAATTTAATTACACGAGAACATTAATAATAACATCTGTAAGTAGAGCTGAAAAGAAATTGTTATTAGACACAGAAATAAGAGCTGAAAAAGAGTTATGATTAGTACACAAAACACTATCGCAGAAGCACACAAATATAACAGTTAGCAAAGCATATAACACATGTAAATTAGTAGTTAGAATTAGTCTTTACTTTCAATTATAGTTCCATTCTCCACTCTCCTGTGACAGTTAACTCGTTCTTAAAATTATTGTTACTGATACACGCTCTCTACTTCAATATAGATTCTAACATAAGATCCTACCTACTTCATTTTCGATACAGAATTTGGCCAAATGATCATCTAGTGGTAGTCTACGTTATGCTCATAATAACTCAGCCACTTTAGAATTAGTCGCGCTTAATCAAGATGTACAACCAGTGAAATGAATAGATTTAAAGGTAGAAAATAATTACGAATTTAAAATTAATTAGAGATCACATTTAAACAGAAAATAGGGTTCAGAATAACTGAAAAGATGAAGTCTTTAATTATAAGTTTATTACTGTGCTTCTACTGTTCCCTAACTAGAGAAATAAAATTCCTATTACGATTTAGCCCGGGCTAAGACACTATGTATTAGTCCATGGAGGTTTCCACCGTTCTCTATAAAAGCCCCAGAACACAAGGTATTAATTTCACCCTGGGTATCCAGACCTTTTATCCCATCGCCTCTCTTTCGGATTTCTTATCGAAGAAATCTTCCAGATACCAACCTATGTATCCATGGCTGAGACTCTACATTTACTTCATCAACAGCTTTTATGTATCAGCTGGGAATTTGCAAATCAATCGCGTGTCTGAGATTTATAAATAAGATGATACTACCTTACTCAAAATGATTTCTAATGTAAGTGAGACTTCCATTTCCAGATTTTGATTCCCATCACTTATTGTTTATAAGCTACTAAAATGTATGATCAGTACAGTGAAATATCAGTTAGATAATTGGAAACTAGACAATTTGTTTTGTATGTCTGAACATAGTTTTCGTTCTGTATCAAATAAAATAGTTATATTTTAATATTCCTTTCGTCACATCAAAACGTTGTTTCGTATTTGAGTCGGATTGGAAAATGGTTTTGTTTACCCAAAATACAACTAAAATATATATTATGTAAATTGATTTGTGATTGTAATTTCAATCCAAATTAGTAGATAGTTTACTGTACTAAAATGCAGTGTTTCTACAAAAGTTATTGATTATTCAAAACCCTCTACATCGATTTGTTATAACTTTGAGGCTGAAATTTGATTATAAAATAAATATTTTATATAAGCGGAGTTTTCTTATATTGACACTCATATAAATAATTTTAGATTTGAACCCAATTTTCATTTCATGTCATCCCTATCATAAAAAGGAAAACCTAGTCTGACCTCGCAAATCCTCACGAACAAAACACTGAAATCCTGTATAGCCGGATGGCTTTTACTCACTGCACTTCACTCTCACTAGTTTTACCCGATTTCGCGTTTGATTATTTAAAGTTTTAGACCGAATTACAATTTTATTATTAATGCCAAAGGCTCACTTCACTATTCTCAAAAATACTAAAATAACTGTAATAAATCAGAGCTTCAGCCCCACTGGAGACAAACGGGATTCTCCTCGAATGTGGTAGGCGCGCGAATCCGAAATCAACTACAAACTAAACTCGATTTTTCCCGTGCTACCTCTTTTATAAACTTTCTTCCCGCCGTCGCGAGCCATCCAAGCTTCCAAGTTTCCCAAAACTTCCCGCGCCAATATGCTCACCCCTCATTGGTTCTTTTTCTCCGCGTCATCCGCACTAACTCCTCCCCTCTGATCTTCTATCTCTTTTACTCGCGCATTAATCGTATCTTCCTTCGTAATTCCGTCTCGAGGATCTCCACGGTCTCGGAGGTTTCGGCCGTCTCGAGTGCCAAGCTTTTGTATCGGATATTCACTTCTCTTTTACTCGTTCATGAATCATATCTTCCTTCGTAATTCGGTCTCGAGGGTTTCGGAGGTCTCGAAGGTTTCGGCCGTCTCGAGAGCCAAGCTTTTTTATAGGATATTCACTTCTCTTTTACTCGTTCATGAATCATATCTTCCTTCGTAATTCGGTCTCGAGGGTTTCCACGATCTCAAGGATTTCGGACGTCTCGAGAGCCATTCGTTTCTGATTGGCTGCAAGTTTTCATGACTGGGTGATTCTTCGATTTAAATGAAAACATTAAACTATATTTTTATTTTATATTTGCGAACATATCGACCAGCGGCTCGGTACACAACCCACTGACAAATGAGATACGATCATTATATACTTGATGAAGTTAGATCAGGACACGCGTATCAAATGGGAAGAGCATAGGAACACGCTGACAGACATATGCCTACTCTCGATGATTTCTATAGCTTTTTAAGATCGCGAGCTGATGTGCTTGAAACGTTATATCGTAGTAATTTTGACGGCCCTAAGGTGCCTAAACAAGCTCAGCAAGAACCTAACAAACCCAAGATGCAAACTGTCTTTTGTCGCTTCCTCCGAGGAGTCTCCGCCTAACCGCCATGTCGTGTGTGTAGTATGCAAAGGGGGGCATCGTATATATGATTGCTCTGTCTTCAAATTTAAGTCCGTGGAAGATAGGATCGCACAGGCTTCAGAGCTTAACTTGTGTTACAACTGCTTACGTAAAGACCATGACGCTCTTCATTGTAGACTAATAGGCGCTTGTAAGGTCTGCCGCAAACCACATAACACTCTATTACATCATACTGAGCCTGAATATAAAGCCTCCGGTCCCAATGAGTCGGTTGCTATGTCAGTTACTTCGTCCTCAGAAATATTGCTATGTACTACGTTGGTAGACTAATTAATTAATTAATCCTGAATTAGTTTCAGTTTCAACCTCTATTATTTTACTTATGTGCCATTCGCCCCATAGAAAACGAGCACACAATCACTTACGACATTTTGTCAACAAAACATTTAAAAAAAAATCTCTATCCAGAAGGGCCCTCGCCCATACGCTCGAAAATATAATAAGCGGCTGCAACTTCTTAGAAGTCCTTCTTGGAAATGAGTCGATCAAGCGCAAACCACGACGGCTTCATCCGCACTGATGAACGGTTGTGCTTAGGTACGGATTAGGTACCCCTCGAGGAGGCCCCACAATTACCCAGCTGCGGATGCATAACCGAGGTGCCATGGCTGGGTCTGAAAGCGGCGAGGAGGAACACCCCAGGGTGTTTAGGTATGGCAGCACTATTGCATAATCAACCAGCTCCCCCGGGTCGGTCGGTATGCAGTAATGAATTTTCCCTGGGAAAAATAATGATATAAAACCCGCGCGTATCAGTAGTTCGGTAAAACAAGGTACGGCTTGCCGCCACGCGGTTAGCCTCATGTGGCTAACTGCATTGTGCGTATACTTGACTTAGAAACATTTACGTTTTGAATGCAGTAAAAATGTCATACTTAAAAAATTACATAAACAAAATAGAACAATGAACCAAGGGATTGTACAGAAGTTTGTAAATGAAACTCCTTAATTTTGAAAACAGTACATTTAATCGTAATCCAAGAAAATACGAAATTTTACAAGGTTTATCCAAAAATATATAAAAGTAGACAAAATAAATCTTATCTATTGTTTCGAAGATCCGTTATGTAATGCTGGACTGCGTATAGGTATTCACCGCACATACAAAATGGGGATAAGCTGTAAAAGAAATGTGTCATCAATACATATTTATATAAAACTAGCCGGTGCCCAGCGGCGTTGCCCGAGCGGATCCAGTTTGTTCCCGAGAGAATTTCCAAAAATTCCTTTATAGCGGTTGCCTACGACATACCGAGTATAAGACTGCACTTAGATATCATATTTTAAATAGCGGGTGCCTAGCGGCGTTGTCTTTGCGGATCCAGATTATTCCCGTTTCTGTAGGATTTTCCAAAAATCTTCATAGCGCTCGCCTCGCCGCGTGAAATATTTTTTGTTAGCTTTTACTTTAGAATGTGTAAGATTATAAATGTTTAAATATACCTTTTATTAGATCTGAATAGTCAAGATAATAATCTATACATATAACAAAACTCTAACGGGACAATTAATAGAGTCAAGACTCAAGACACAGTTGATGACCAACAGCAGGAAAAGTAAGGTCGAGGTAGACGGGAAAGAAATACACTATGTCAACGAGTATTTTTAAATTGGGCCAGATAATCTTCTTCGAAAACAGGCAGGACAAGGAAGCTTAACACCGAGTTCAAAACGCCTGGAAAAGCTTGCTTATGAAGGGCAACTTTCCACTGTCGCTGAAGCACAAGCGCGTCGGCATGTGTATTCTACCCGTCCTAACATACGGTGCTCAGACTTGGTCACTGACTTCTCTACAGAAGTCAAAACTCAAGGTTTGCCAAATAGCGATGGAGCGCAGCTAGAGGATTCGATCCCGGTAGATTTTTCTAATCCCGGGATTTCGGGATTAACTAAAGCTAATCCCGGGATCCCGGGATAGTCCCGGGATTGTATTGGTAATGGAAAGTGGTAATAAAAAGACAGTAAAACATATCAAAATAAATTTTTCATATCTCCGGGCGGAAAGCGTCAACATTCGGCCTAAACGAAATTGCCGCTTTTCGCCTCTGTCAATAAGAAAGCCTTGTCAGGACATAGAATATTTAAGTTTTAAATCTTTAAAAAGGCGGTTAAACAAAACTATACTTTTTTCTCATACAATAAACAAACTGAGCCTAGTTTGTTCTGTAAATAATTTATGAAACTAAAAATAAACTTCAAAAAATCTACTGCTTTAGACTTATTTAGATAAACTATAAAAAATATGCTAAAGAGATCAATGTTTATAGGTACTGTAATGTAAATGTATCAATCCCGAAAATCCCGGGATTCATTTGTCGTATAAGCAGTTGGACAGTTAGGCAAAAATCTGCCTGCACCAACTGGGTCCCAACGACTGGCCGTCGACGCCGACACAGACCCCGAAGGAGATGGCGGGATGAACTTGACGCCTTCTCGAGGACATGGCCGGAGGATGCACATGATAGGGATAAGGGGAGGGAGGGAGGGAGGAGAGGCCTTTGCTCAGCAGTGGGACAACATAATATAGGATATCAAAAAATAATTGTAGTAGTGTAGAAAGTTATGCATGTATATATGTACCAAAACACCAATTTTTGAAATTTTTGTCTGTCTGTCTGTCTGTGCATGCATTACGCCTAAACTACTGGACGGATTTTGATGAAATTTGGTATGGAGATAACTGAGTAGGTACCCAGGTCAACATCTAGGGTACCTTCTTTTTATTCCAAAAAAATATCTCATGCCCACGGGAAAATATAAAAACTGCTTAAAAAGATATATACGTACTACTCCGAAACGATAACGCCTAGAAACTTGAAATATGGTGTAGTATGTAGGTGTGTTATATGTCGTAGGCAACCGCTATAATGGGGTTTTTGGAAATTCCCACGGGAATAGGAATAACCTGAATTCGCGCAGGCAACGCCGCTAGTAATAAATAAAACTATAAACTATTATAATAAATAAGTTGTGGGACTCGTATATATTATTTACTTATACACCCAGGTTACCAAATTTCGCCTGTAATATAGGGTGTGAGTATAGTTATATCTAAATTAGTTTTAATTCCAAGTAAGGAAATTCCGGAAGCAAGGAAGTTCCGCAGTGCTATGAAAGATATTTTTTTACAAATTTTTCTTTGAAAATGTTAACTTTTTATATTTTACGATAAAGGGGCTATAGTATTATGTTTTTTATTTAGTCTAATTCGTCATAGTGTATTTCTGAGCTACGAAATTCAGCTTTTTTTTTTCAAAATTATGTTTTTTTGTAAGTAACTTCGTTTTTTTAGGCAATCTATACATATACCTAATGCACATGAAATCAAAAATATATTTTTTAAATTTTGATTTTAGTGTAGATAGATATCGATTCAGATATCTAAACACAAAATTTTGAAATTGTTGTCTGTCTGTCTGTGCACTCATCATTCAAAAACTACTTGGTATGGTGATAACTGAGTACTTGGGTCAACATCTAGGGTACTTTTAATTCCAGAAAAATATCACGGGAAAATTTAAAAACTGGTTAAAGACAGAAATACCTACTACTCCGAAACGATAACACCTAGAAATTTGAAATATGGTCTTATATTTTGTAGGTAACCGCAATGAATGAATTTCTAGGAATTCCCACGGGAACGGGCATAAACTTGATCCGCGTGGACAACGCCGATTATAAATGCAAAAGTAATTTTGTTTGTTACACTTTCACGCCTAAACCACATTATCAGAGAGTATTATGGGATATATTTTATTCCCGAAACCGCGGGGCGCTTTTAGTATCAAGATAAACTTAACCTCTCAGACCAAGAATCTAAGACACAATTGATTTTTAATTGTTATCGGTTCCAATTGGAACCGGCGGTTCTTGACTGAAAAGCAAAACTTTAAATAAATACAAAATTACACCCAAATATTTTTTTTTAATTCAATTTTTTTTATCTGTCAACTAAGAGCAAAAATCCGCTACTGACCTGATTATACGAGTCAAGATCTCCGGACCACCACGACCACATGATTTTTATTAGCTTTGAAGTCTTATAAATGATCAACTAGTACAACTACAAATTCAAAGAGGTGTGGTTTTGTCTACTACATTTTTCTCCAATAACTTAGGTCACTCGTCAGCTCTCTATCTCTGTGGGTCCAGATGTCAATGACATTTTAACTAAGACTGTGGTGCGGCTGGCGATAGCGCCACGTTACACATCGCTCAACAGGCATCGCCAAGCCCAAAAAGTCAACATGATGAAAAAATGTTAAGCCTGTGTCTCTGTTTGACACAGGTTAAACACTTTTTGATAATGTTGACCGAAACAAACAACTTTTTAATTACTTCTATAAAATGATACGTACTTATCACCGGTATCAAGAACATGACAGCCCATATACCATAATTTATGTAAATCATTGCTTCACAAAGTTCCTCTTTTCTTGTATTTAAAGAATTTACCGTGAACAAAATTCCCAGTGTGGTAGCCAAAGCAACAAGGGAAGTGAAGATATTAATTATCATTGTTATATTGAATATGTCGCCAAAAACTGGTAACCATGGTTTCTGAAAAAAAAGTATAACATTCAATCAAATAATTTAATTTTCACCTCGCAAGCTCGGAAAGATTCTGTTTGTCTTTCGAAATATGAGTGCAAAAGTGCGTAGCGTAGAACGAGCTTTTAAAATTTGAACCTTTTGCCTGTCCACTAAAAATTAATAATACTTATTTCATGTCATTGCACCAATTTCATTTTTAGAATAATCGTATTTGCCGATGCCGAACACGACGATTGAATGAAAAAAAACTTTAAAAAACATACATACATACATACACCGAAGGGGTAGGCCGAGACAACAGGGCTGTTACGATCCTGGCATACCTCACGTGCCTCAACCACATCCATCAATCATCATACAAGCTCGTCGGTTTCGGGTACTCTTTATCGGGCTTTTTTTCAATACATCGCCGATCGATTTGAAAAACAATCATTTAATATATTATTAAAGCAAAGAGATCAAATGGGACAAATCTCTTTGTATTGAAACTGTTTGGCTTAGATCTAGTATTTTCCTTTTTGAGGTGAAAATTTAGAGTAAAAAATATTTTTTAAAACAAGCTTTTATTTTAATGCTCTAAAAGAATAAAATTAACTTGTCCTTTAAAACGTTTACCCTCTTAAGACGTCATTACACAATTTATAATGTAATAAAAGCTTATCGTGAGATTGAAGTACCTACTCATATCTCAACTTAGTCTGAAAATTCTAAAAATTAAACTCAATCGGTTATAGTTTATAATTTACTTGATTGATACACAGGGTTAATCTGGTGACTATAACTGATTGCATATTTTTTTAGAATTTTCAGACTAAGTAAATATCAGTACCTACCTACCTAATTAAATCTGGCGACAAGCTTTTATTACATTACTAGAGACCCGCAACGGCTTTGCACAGGTGCAATGCTAATATTAAAACCTTCCTCTTGAATCACTATCTATTAAAAAAATCCGCATCAAAATCCGTTGCGTAGTTTTAAAGATTTAAGCATACATATAGAGACAGAAAAAGCGACTTTGTTTTATACTATGTAGTGATAGTGATAAATTGTGTAATGACTTTATAAGATGGTAAACGTTTTAAAGGACAAGTTTATTTTATTATTTTTAGAGCATTAAAATAAAAGCTTGTCTTAAAAATTATTTTTTACTCTTAATTTATTTTTTACTTTTTAGTCATCACTGGACAGGTTTCTCAGTCTGTTCATCTCATTCAACGCATCAGTACCAAAGTAATCGTTAAGACGAATCATACGGGCCCAAACTCGATGGGATGGTTTCGTTTAATTACCGAGTTCCTATGACCATCTTCCAGCTCTATCATCAGACTCTGGTTACCATCTAGCACCAAAGTACTCGTTAATATGAATCGAACGAGCCCAAACTCAATGGATTTATGTCGTCTAATTACCGAGTTCCTATGGCCATCTTCCAGCTCCATCATCAGACCTTGGTTACCATCTAGCACCAAAGTATTCGTTAAGACCAATCAAACGAGGCCAAACTCGATGGGATTGTGTCGTTTAGGTACCGAGTTCCTTAGCCATCTTCCAGCTCTATCATCAGACTCTGGTTACCATCTAGCACCAAAGTACTCGTTAAGATGAATCGAATGAGCCCAAACCCAATGGATTTATGTCGTCTAATTACCGAGTTCCTATGGCCATCTTTCAGCTTCATCATCAGACCCTGGTTACCATCTAGTACTAAAGTACTCGTCATCACGAATCATACGAGCTCAAACTCGATGGGGTTGTATCGTATAATTACCGAGTTCCTATGGCCATCTTCCAGCTCCGTCATCAGATCCTGGTTACCATCTAGCATCAAAGTATTTGTCAAGACCAATCATACGAGCTCAAACTCGTGGAGGAGTTGCGATATCCACCTCCTGACTCAATAATCAGATCAGCTTTCTCGTACCATAATATTGTATTGTCACCGAACTTACAGAAGTATACCAAATTTCAGCTCAATCGGTTGAAAATATCTGCTTCAAAATTGAGTTGCAAGATTTCACCCGAACATACATAGTTACAGACATTGCAAGTTAAATAAAAGCTTTTAATAATTGTGTGTTTCGCTGGGCAGCAAAGTTATTCTGCGTCTCGTATTGTACCTTTGAAATCCTCGCTGCGCTCAGGATTATTAAGGCACCTACAAGTAGGTAAGTACATACTCGCGCCAAAAATCAATGCAGCTTTGAATAGCAAATAACTATTCCGTTTCTAAGAGAAGCTATTATTATGTAATCAAACTTTCACGGATTTGCAACGTTTGGATTACGTAACTAAATGTTAAAAATACTATTTTCGTAATAATTTTAATTTGAACATGACGATGAAGCGACTACTTAAATCAGAGCGATAGTTTACAATCCTACGTCCCTATACCTACCACAAAACAATGAATGACCACTGTTTATATCGCAAAAATATAATCCGACTAATTCAAATTACTTTTTAGTTTCGTATTATCCCTATATTATTTTTTTAGGTTGGTTGCATTTTTATACTATTACTCATAATAGTAGAGGATCCCAATATACCTGTCTTCCTTCACCGAGCTGCTTATTGGATGAAAAGTATTTATATCAAATTTAATGTGTTAAAAAAGATATCGCGAGTGGGTTGGCTGAAAAAATTCAGTCCAGGATATATGATTAATTGAATATTTTAAAAACATCTTTTTTTTAATATTGCACTGGTTTGGTTAATAGACAAATTACATACCAATCGAAACTATGAAGTCTATAGAATATGAAAACAGTCTTGAAATTAATGAATTCCGGTTGTCGAGTTTTAAACATCAAAATATTGCTGCTAATGAATATAACGTACGACTGAAAGGTCTCAGCGAACCAGAAATTGTAGCGGACAGCTACTTAAATTTAAAATTTTACATTTCCTAGGCATGTGAAGGATCCTAGATCTTAATATACCATGGTTAAACACTTTAAATAGCAGTAAATTACCTTATTTGCAACTGAACATAAATTTTTATTGTTGAATTTGTACTAAAACAAATTCACTTTTACTATTTTCATTTTTCCATTGTAACTTGGTAACTTTCACTAGCTCTGAACAACCTTAATAGATAGGATTACACTGAAATGTGTGGTCACTAATTCTAGTATATTTATCTAAAATAAACCACTTAAAATTCCAAATTTTCATACAAATGTTTTGTAAACAAAACTTAACCTCTTCTCTCTTGTCATTTGTCTATCGGTCAAACGTCAACCAAGCGCATTCCGTTTCTGCAGAAATATTATTGCAAAGATTAGATTTGTCAAAATTCTCGAGTTAAAATTAATTAAATTAGAATCATATTTCCATAGTATTTATTCGAATAATAATAATCTTCACTTTAGTTCATTTGTTAGAACATTTATAAAGTTAAATAAAACAATTAATCAATGTTTTACGTTCCATTCGACCGAATATCGATTGAGATGGAATGAAGGGAGTAACGGATCGCGCTCGTTGACCTTCTCTTGATCTTGGGACGCGGAGATAGACGGCGAGCTCCGGATTTATAGAATTTTGGATTTTGATTTTTTATGGAAATATTCCACTGGAGCCACACTCTAGCAGCGACGGTCTGGACAGGGCGTAAGTGGTAGCTTGTAAAAGTGAGAATAGTGCGCAATTGTGCCGGCCCACGTCAAACCCATGTGACCGCCCCCGGTCCGTCCACGTGGAAGACTTCATCGGAGCGCCTTCGGGTCAGGACCCGAAGGCGCTCAGCGTGCTGCGCATACGCAGCCACCCTTCTTCCCGCCTGCTTCGTCGCCGTCACCGCAGGCCCCCATTTTGGGGCAGTGCACCGCCGCCGCGACCCGGTGGTGTAGGCTGAAGCCAAGGTGCACCGGCGACCACCACTACATGGTGTGTCGCATTTTTAAGAGGTCTGCAGCATCCCGGACAAGACACCTTCATATTGGAACTGGGCCCGAAGAACGTGCCGGCTAGGTCATAAGCCAATTTGTTGTTCTGGATGCATCCCTAGATAGATCTAGAGCTATTATTTCTAAAGGTATAACTTGTTGTTAATTTTATAATATACACTTGTTGAATTTAAATTTGGTAATAATTTCAGACCCGCTGCCGAACCCAAATACATGAGATACGGTCCTTGAACCAATAGTTGGTGTTCAACGACTGAACTTATCCGTGCAACCTTTCATAATTATTCATCATCAAATATTAGTAGCGAACCCCTTTAGGCCAACATTCTAAATTTATAACTTCACTTTATATTTAATTCCTTTAGACTTATCATCCCAACCCGATTAATATTCTTTTTTTTTATTCTTTTTTTTTATTCGCTACAAAATAGAAAAGGATTGTGATACACTCATATTTTAAATATTTAATTAATTATATCCTGGACTGAATTTTTTCAGCCAACCCACTCGCGATATCTTTTTTAACTTAATTAATTTGATATGAAATACTTTTCATCCAATAAGCAGCTCGGTGAAGGTCGTCTTATAATCGTATAAAAAAAACTCAGACTATAAGTTTTGTTACGTAACTCAGTAGAAGTTCGGTGATGTACGAGTACTCAGCTTGCTAGCTTCTCGTGACGGGGATTTCTGGTTGACAGAAAACACCTATAATTACTGGCTTGACAGTTTATGAACCTCAGTAATCTATATCTATATACATATAATAAAACTCTAACAGGGCCGTGTCTGTACATAAAATATTTTTTGATAATTTTTGCGGTAGTTATTATAATTTATTATCGTACTATACGGCCTTTTGCGGTAGTATCTATAGAAAGACATCAATATAAATATCAAAAACCAATGTTTGTCTGTCTGTGCACGCGCATCACGCAATAACTACTGGATGACGAAATTTGGTATAGAGATAACTGAGTAGCCGGGTCAACCTAGGGTCAACATCTAGAAGGATTTTTGAAAATTCCAATGGGAATGGGAATAAAGTGGAGGAAGGAAAGACTAGATTTTTTGTTTTGTTTGAAAGTAAAGAAGAAAAACATTTGTTTGCTTGGACAACACACATACACGTACAATACAAACAAAAAGAAAGAAATAAAACCTGTACACAAGAAATTGGCGTGTAGCGTATCGTGCAAGCAAAAGGGCCATGACTCAGTTTGTATTGAATAGGCTCCGATACTACCGACCGATATATTTTTTTTAATCAATGGAAAGCTTACTTTTCGGGGAGTAACATTGAATATAATTTTCCCGCCGGAACCGATTTTAAAAATTCTTTTACCAATGGAAAGCTACATTATCAGATAGTAGGTAACATAGGCTATATTTTATTTCCGTTCAGTTCCCGTTCCACGGGAACGGGAACTGCGCGGGCAAACCGCGGGCCGCTGCTAGTGTTACCTTATTATTTTGGGGAATGTAGTTGTACAATTACTTACAAACCTGGAATGAAATGCTAAAAAAAAAATCTCACGCCTTTTATCCCCGAGGGGGTAGGCAGAGGTATTCCATTACTGGATATACCCACATTTCACGAGATATATTGGACCCCTAAACGCGATAGGTGGTGAGCCCATCGCCGGACCGGGTCTATTTACACATGTCTCAGAATTAAATCTTAGACCTGCGGGTTTCCTCACGATGTTTTCCTTCACCGTCGAGCTAGTGATAGATATGTACGTAAGTTTTTTTTTTTAAAAACTCATTGGTACATGCCAGGATTCGAACCCGAGCCTCACTGATTTTCGACCGGCTCTTTAACCGTCCGGGCTATCACTGCTAAATGCTACTAAGCACAATTTAACATATAAATAGTACACTTAGAAACGAGAACAATCTTAGGAGATTCGATTCCCGTAATGGACGAACTATTAACACACCAACAATTTTGTACGCAATCTTCGGAGTGCTAATCCCACTCGCATTTGACCGGAACAACGGGTGGCCTGCCTGCCTCTAACCTGGCAAACTTTTCATGGGAATTCTGTTATACAACGCGTAACAGAAAAAGCGCAATTCCTTATACACCCCAATTAGTAGATATATTAATATAAAAAAATATGATGCAATCGAACTTTAGTCATGTCTAATCAATTTTCTTAAATATTGATTAATAATAGCACGATTTCCATAGAAAGCACTAAATTCAGCTACGATAATTCATTTTTTTTTTAAATTTAACACATTAAAAATAGCTGAAATCGAATAAGTAGTCGATACTGATCAAACTAATTTCAGGAATTGCGTTTATTCTGTTACATGTTGTAGATGGTTTGCCCGGAACAATTTAGGTACCTACTGGGGCGCAAGCCGGAAAGCGGCAAATATAAATAGGACCCTGTCTTGCCTCTTACAATACCCACAAGTCCTACAGTTAGATTAGTAGTAGCAATTCACGATCGCTGCTAAATGGAAATTAAGTTATTACGTCATAAATAGGTATTTACAGTGCAAATCCCAATCAAAAACAGTGCAGCTGCCATGACGCTTAAGTTCCGACTTCCATAATTTATCCATGCCACTATATAGTTTGCTTTAACAATACCTCTATCATTATATACACATTTATCCTTTTCGGGATCGGACAAGATTGGAATTCCATAAATCTGAAATTAAAGAAATCGTTTTTAGGTACATACGTTCCCGCTTTGATTTAAAGTATTTCAGACTTATTAATCATAGGCTTATCAGAATCCACTGTTGAATATAGGTCTTCGTAAGTCACGACTCACGCCACGCTGAAATGAAAACTGATATTTGTACTTAGTAGAATCACGATTAAATTTTTTTTTTGGCGTCGCACGGCTTGTGCATATGCCACTTTTATAAAACGAGGAAACGTTACAAAAGAGAATACCCATGAAATGCCTGAAGTAAACAGAAAACATTACTAGCCCTAAAATTCATTCAAACTAAAATATGAATAATCAAAGTACACACACCGGCACAATTAGCGGAACAGAAAAAAAAAGGGAGTATTTACGCATTTTTGCGTGTTACTGGCCGGCTAAACAAGCTTTTTTTAAATTTGGGTTTTAATTTAAAAATGGAATACTAAGCGACTGCCCTTTTTTTCATTCTTTTGTTTTAATTTTCATTGATTCATTTTTTCCACCGCTTGTCCGCTTTTAGAAGGTTCGTGAATTCCATTTGAAAAGCTTTGAATTGCAGTTTTTGAGGCTTTTGAGTTTTTTCGCATATTGATAATTTACGAGCATCTAATTATGCCTGATTTAACGCCATCAGAAATCATTAGGGCAGATCAAATGAGGAGAAATGGTCAAACCTACAGATCGATTGCCAGAAGCCTTCGTCGATCGTTATCAACGATTTATCGTAGCATCCAACGATACAGATTGACGAATGCTCTAGTGAGAAGGAGAGGACAAGGCCGGAAAAGGTGTACTTCAAGGAGGGATGACCGTTTTCTCCAACTTCAAGTCCGACGGAACACGAGACTAACGGCGGTGCAGGCTCGAAATTTACTGGAAGAGGTACGAGCAGTAAGGATGAGTGAGCGGACAGTTCGTAGAAGATTCGAAGAATGCCCGCCAAAGCCCCAAAACTTGAGAGACATCATCGCACAAACCGTCTACACTTTGGTCGTGAACATCGTGATTGGGACTTCGACGACTGGGGACAGGTTCTTTTTACTGATGAATGCAGAGTTATGTTAAATCAAATTGATGGAAGGCAGCGAGTATGGAGACGCAAAGGAGAACGGTATATCCAGTCTAATTTTGAAAATACAGTTGCATATGGCGGCGGTTCAATTATGGTCTGGGGAGGAATATGTTTAGGAGCTCGTACGGAGTTAGTAGTGGTCGATGGCGGGAATCTGAATGCTGATCGGTATATCAGGGAGATTTTAGAAGAACATGTTGTGCCATTTGCCCCCTTTATTGGTAACAACTTCATTCTAATGCAGGATAATGCTCGGGCTCACAGTGCTCGCACAGTACAGACATACCTAAACCATGTTGGTATAACGGTGATGGAGTGGCCAGCACGGTCCCCCGATATGAACCCTATAGAACACGTCTGGGACTTGCTAAAGAAGAGTGTAAAGTCAAGAATGCCCCCTCCCAATAATCTCAACGAGTTGCGAAACGCATTACTTGAAGAATGGCAGAGGTTGCCCCAAGAAACCATTGATAACATCATCCGCAGCATGCCCAGACGGATGGAAACCCTCATCAGAGCACGAGGAGGAAACACTCGATATTGAACAGTCATTGAAATTGTTGTTAAACTTTGGAAAATCTTGAATTTTCTGCTGTTTCTCTATAATTAAAAATCGAAGAAAAATGCATTTTGTTTAATTTAATTTTTATTTTTATAAAATTTTAAGTATGGTGTTACAAATGAATGTCAAAACATGTTAATTTAATTGTTGTTTCATTTTAAATAATATATTGTTTAAAAATTACATTCATTGTTCTAAATTCCCTCTTTTTTCTCCTTTTTTTTTCTGTTCCGCTAATTGTGCCGGTGTGTGTATTTTTTAAACTGTGTAGAACGTTTATTATAATACTTATTTTGATTGATGTAATTTTTTGTAAATTCATTGTTTATTGAAATAACAGACATAAGGTTTTGGGTCTAAAAAGTACGTAGCATGCGAACATTCAATAAAATGTAATTATTTTAAGAAATACAAAATAGTTTGTATGTTTTGGGCTCTATGAACAACTGACGACTTTAAAGGATACATGAAAATATGACGCTCACTCGTTGATTTCATTGTTTGCGACTTGTGTTTTTACAGATTTATTATTACAATCTTTTCTTTTCTACTACTTTTGACAATTATTTAATGAGTTTGATGTTTTTTTTCAACATTTTTGAGGCGCTGTGAATAGGAAACGCAGAGGAAATATGCTAGCACACTATTTTTCTGTGGTCCGTCTCATTGTTTTCAATCGAACAATACAGGTCTGCCACGTGTGCTAATCATATAGAAATTTTGCTCGCGACCTCCCTATCTATAAACCACTATGGGGCCATTTATCGATAAAATAATTTAATATCGATCGTGGTTATTCTGAACTCTTAATTGTAAGCACAATAACATTGGCACGATTGAATGTGAACTATTAATTACATCTGTACCTACAAGAAAAAACGTCAATTTGGATAACACTTTTGTCTTCAGCCCGGTGCAATACTTACAAATACTTAAAATACATATTTATCACTAGCTCGACGGTGAAGGAAAACATCGTGAGGAAACCCGCAGGTCTCAGAATTAATTCTGAGACATGTGTAAATAGACCTACCGGCTCACCACCTATCATGTTTAGGGGTCCAATGTATCTCGTGAAATGTGAGTATATCCAGTAATGGAATACCTCTGCCTACCCCTTCGGGGATGAAAGGCGTGAGATTATATTATTATTATTATTTTCTTAAAATCATAATGAACCTTAAAAATAAACACAGCCACGGAATCAATAAAGTGCGTGCGTTAACATTGATGTAGAAAATGTATTAAATCCTTTAATGAAGGCGTGTTTCCAAATCTACTAAAGATTGCTTTAGTAAACCATATTCCCAAGAAAAGTTCCATAAAACTCCCTAATAACTACAGCCCTTTGAGTATTAAACCAACCGGAGACGCCACTGACAGGCGTTCCCCTCTGCCAAAAAAAAGTGTCGGTCAACGCGCACACCGGTTAAATACAACTAGTTTTTTTGAGTTCACGGAGTGCTTGGATTGGTGAATGTATTTGTGTGCATCTAGTTCAAGCTAGCGTTTAATTGTCAAAAAATGCGTTTGTTTCAACATTATTTGTGTTTGTTTCCTCGTCCCCCCCGCAGAAATTGGCAGACTTTTTTGCAAAGGAACTAGTGCGCGTGACGTCTCCTGTTGGTTTAATACTCAAAGCTACAGCCCCATTGCTGTTCTACTTACAAAGTCAAAATTATTGGAAAAAATAATGTGCGATCCTGTAGGTACAATATAATTTCTGTTAAAAATTTAAACTCTCCCAAAATGGTTTCCGTAAAAAAAGATCAACTACCCTTTCTATTAATAAATAAATCCAAGCAGCACTTAATATTGTTACGCACGGAGTACGTACCCGCTAGACTATCTCGAATACACCTACATTGTGTGAGAATAGTTCCGAATCATCTGGATAAAAGCAAACAAACAAGCAGCGCACAAACAAAATGAAGTATCAGATAACATTAGACCTTGTGTGTAATTGTTTTAGGTTGAATTGTGCCTGTAGCGAGTGAACGATTATTATTGCCCTCTTGTTTACGACTCGGAGCTGTTTACATCTTCGCTTATTGTTCTCACACGGTACGTGCTCCGGATTTCTGGAAGGTCTAGATAATTCCGTCGACACCTGCGCTCATCTATATAAATCGCGGTGTTCGAGCGAAGTCAGTTGTTTATTCGAAGCGACAGCGATCGGAATCTCTGAAGCGATTCGAGAGCAATTCTGCGGACTGTGTTTGAGTACTGTGACTGTAGTAGTTACTGTAAATTGTTTATTTTTGTATACTCTGTAAGCGCGCATAATAAAGTGTGACTAAACCTCACCACCGGCATTTTTATAACCCCCGCCGCGTTCGTAACAATATAATCAATAACAAAGAATACGCAATTGGCATCCTACTAGACCTGAATAAAGCATAATTATGATGAAGTTCAATATAAATATTTGACCTCAATTACCTACTTTTTACATTTTAAAAGTTGACAGAAATGCCAACCAAGACCAGACCATGTTATCCATACCTTGCTATTAATGCTTAAAAATATAAGAAACTTAAAATATGGTACCTATGTAGGCGTCTGTTATGTCGTAGGCAACCGTTATGAAGGGATTTTAAGAAAAAAATCCCACGGGATCGAGATTAAACGGGTTTTGTTTGATGAAAGACCTTTTCATATAGTTTAAATGTCAGCAGATATTTCGATTGTCACAACGTTAGTTTTGAGTTAAACTACTGATGGATTATATTGGCCTTGTATGGAGCCTTGTTTCTAGCAAGGCCGTTTGGAAGAGTTTCATAAAACTTGAGTTTATTTAATAGTTATTAAATCTGCAATAAAAAAACTGCTTTATATGTACCACAATAAAACAAAGTGTTACTTAATAATTTGTTTGTTTCATTTATCCAGTAAATAAACGAATAATCACTGTTTATTTGTTAGTGTGGCCTTCCATGGTCCACGTACCTTAGTAGGTATGTATAGGTATTTATTTAGTATTGTATTTGTGGTAGGCAACCACTGTAACGGGATTTTTGAAAATTCCCACGGTAACGGGAATAAAGTGGATATGCGCGGGCAACGCTAGTCTACACTAATATTATAAAGAGGAAAGATTGGTATTTTTGTATGTTTGTAACGAATAAACTCAAAAACTTACAGACCGATTTAAAAAAAAATTCACTGACGACAATATCGCGGGTGAAACCGTACAGAACCGCTAGTCAATGATAAACTGCAACTGATATTTTATATAATATTAATATATTTTGCACTAAACGAAGCGCTCGTAGCCCTGCGGTGCCAGTGTGTTTGTAAATATCACATGTTTTAAGCAAAGTTGGGTGCAATCAGTCAGTGAATGGGTGACCGCCTAGTGGTATTCGTATCACAAGCGCCCGTGTTTCAGAAGGCACGTTAAAATATTGGTCCCGGTATTCGTTGAGTTTACGCACTATGGAAGTCGTTAAGCCATGTCAGATAACCTTGGGTGGCTTCTGACTGTTAAGTGGCCACTAGCTTAACACCGCACATAATCCGAGATGGGCTCGCGTGGGAGATTATAGCTAACACTTCCTAATATGTGAGGCAAGACCCTTAGCTCAGCAGTGGGCTGTTACGGGTTGATGATGATTGCACTAAGCTAGGTTCTTATTGATACTATCTACATGTACTTACCTACAACATAAGGATTGCATAAATCATTTGATTTGATTTGCAATGTATAGATCAGATCGCTGACCTATTGAATAAATCCAAGGATAAAGAGCACTTGAACCAAATGAGTATGCTATATGAGTCGTTTCATGGATATAAATGAAGCGAGAAAGGTGTGTCACAGATTTGTAGCGGTAATTTCCGTGTCTTCTAATGGAAAAAATACATGAGCGTTAATATCAATGATGGTTACGGCATCTCCTTAACCATACATGCAATGCAATATAACGGAGCGCAAAAAAAGGAAACATGACGGCGATGATCATAGCTTAGTGGAGATTCTGAAGGTTATGTTTTCCGATTTTTCCTTAGAACAGGAAAAACGACTTGACTCTATCCAATCTGTGGTAAACACCATCAAAGATCAGAATTCTGAGCTTACTAAAAGTGTTAATATGATGTCAAGTAAATATGACGAATTTATGTCTCGCATATCTATTCTTGAGCAAAAAAGGAAGGAAGATCAGCTGCATATTAATGCCCTTGAAGAAAAAGTGGAGTCCTTGGAACGTAAATCTCGTGCGGCCGAAATCGAACTCTACATTCCCAAAATAAACGGTCAGAAATTCGAATCGAAAGATGAACTATGTAATGTTGTCAAATCCGCGGGCAAGGTGCTCAATTTGAATATTCATGACTCTGATGTTAGAAATGTTTATAGGCCTACTGGAAAAGACTCTATTAAACCCGTTCTTGTCGAGTTCACATCGGTTATAATGAAGGAAAAGTTGATTACCGCAGTCAGAAACTTCAACAAGAATAAAAAGAAGGGTGAAAAATTAAACACTGGACACCTTCAACTAGCAGCTCCTATACAACCTGTGTACATTTCTGAAGCTTTGACCCAAAATACGCAAAGGCTTTTTTATCTTGCACGAAAATTTGCAGAAGCGCATAAATATGATTATTGCTGGACTTCACGAGGTGTTTTTTACTTACGCAAAAAAGAAAAGGCTCCCCAAATCAGAGTTACAAATGAACTCATCTAGACCTCCGAAAGGAAGAATGACTAGCTACCTCAACCTCTTATTGCATATGTTTAATGATCTTGCATGTTATAGTAATATTTTTTTCTTATTTAAAAAACTTTATTTTGTTAATTTTACACAATACACTTACATTACACTACCCTCACACTCACTTTCACATTGTACTTATTATTTATAACCTACTTTTTTAATTATCTACCCACTTTATATATAACCTACAAATTGGCTATTGTATAATATCCTTCCGTTGGGGTTTGGCGCTGTATGCTGAGATACAGGTTTTTACCTAGTTCGGCTACAGAGGCTTACTTTAATATTATGTATTTTTTTTTATTTAGCCTATAATACTGTAATTAACTGTTATGTTTTTCTAAAGTGAAATAAACATTATTATTATTATACATGCTAAAGCGGTGTAGTTGAAATGACGTTCAATAAGTGGACTTGTAAGTCTCTACTTTGAATAGGTAAAACATTTTGCTTTGACTTTGGTCCCGATTTTCGTTGGGTTCAGGTAGGTACATACAATGAAAGTCGGTAAGCCATGCCAGATACATCCTCGATGGTGGTACAAAACTGACGATAGCCTGAGATCGCAGATCCCCCGTGAGCTCGTTTATGGCCGACGAATACTTATGTAATAGTTTAGTATCTCAGCCCTGGGTAGCCGGTAAATTATAGTAAAGTAAAATGAAAATACTCACTATTACAAATATCCCGATCAGAATGCAGCCTATATCAAAACGGTTGAAACAAAAACAAAAATTTTTTGCAATTGGTATACAGTCGAATGGCATTGTTTCAAAAGTATTTCATTAAAAAAATATAAAATAAAATAATTATGAAAATCACTTTGGAAAAATTATACATTAGTCTCAAAAACAAATGAAATAATATGTCACTTCATAGACAACATAAATTAGGCTATCAAACAAAAAGATTCGCGCACTTTTGTGAGAAGTAGGCCGGCGTTTGCGAGAGATACGGGGATCCTCGGTCTGGGTCGTACTTGGTTCAGCAATGGTTAGGTCAGTTCAGGTCTCCATAGCAGTGCAGCGGGGTAACGCTGCAGGCATCGATACTAAACAAACGAATTTTATTTTATATTATATTAAACTAGCGGTTTTGCGCGGTTTCATCAGCGTAGTTCCCGTTCCCGTAGGAATACCATAATAAAATATAGTCTATGTTACTCAGGGATCTTCGAGGTTTCCATTGGTGAAAGAATTTTTTAAATCGGTACAGCAGTTTTTGAGTTTATTCGTAACAAACATACAAAAATACAAATCTTTCCTCTTTATAATATTAATATAGATGAGATCAAAGACGTTTAAAGAAAAAGTTTCTCCTATTGTTCTAAAAACACTATGAAAACCACTTCAACCAAAAATCGGGGTGCGGGGGGCGAAGTATGAGATGACATACTAAATGTCAATCAATTCACCAATAGTATTTAAATAACATTTTACGCTCGGCCAATCAGAAAGCTCAGGTATTATTCTACTTTTGAATTTGCTCCATTAGTGACGGACTAGTGAAATCTAGACACGCCGGAGCGTGTCAAAGCCAAGTTCTAGTAGTAGAACGGCGAGTAGCACCGTGTGTAGTTTTACACGAATCATTTGGAGCCACTTTTGACCCCTTCATAACTCAAAAACTATTTCACATAAACGTGTCAATTTTTTTTCTTTTGTCGTTGAAGTCAACCAAGGCATAATATTGAACTTGGCTCTCATTTCACATTTATGTTTTTGATGGGATAATCATATATCACACAATCGATATCGATAAATGCTGCAACCTTAGGAATAGCAGACTTTGTCAGTTTGATATATTTGAAAGTAGGAGAAAATTGAAGTATAAAGTCAGGCTGAAAATGTTTAGAGCAAATTGTGGAATGTGTGGAATCCAATTTTCAGCTTTGCCTGTAGATTTAACCTAATTTTTTTTGAGGTTGGGATCTCTTGTAAATCTGAAAATCATTTATAATTTCAGTTCTATATTTGATAAAATACCTATAGCAAATTTTATTGACATAAAATTATTGATCCATCGATGTTTTATACTTTTTGTCAAGCACTAAGGAAATATTAATGGATAAAAATTCAAATATTAAAATATATTTTATGGGGTGTAGTTTGAATAGGAAAATACTAAATGGTGATAGGTAATGCATCTATAGGATTACTGTGGAGTTTCCAATTCCGCACCACACAATGTCGCAAGCGGGCACATTTTTGTCAAAACCGAGAGATTGTTTCGATCTGACTTCCAATATGGCATTGTGTTGTCAAACCAGCGGTCACGTTAAATACCGTCTGTCAACCGAATGTTGGCGAGAATTCACTACGTCGAGCCTTCCTACATTAGCGCTATATAGGAAAGAGAATAATTTTCTTCCAACCTCTTTGGATAAGATGTTATCATTTTTAAAGCTAGCTCAAAAATATCTTTTTAGGCTTTTGATTAGATAAATAGATAGATAGAAGATAAATACCACGGGAACAGGAACAACGCGGCTGAAACCGCGGTCGCGGTGTGCTGCTAGTTCCATAATACATCATCTGAAGGATTTCAAAACTTTTGACTAAAGAGGTATTACCTCTTACTTTTTTATTGTCATACTCTATGAAGTGACATATTGTTCATATGTTCTGGATTATATATTTTATTCTATCAAGTTTTTTTACAATAAATATTTACAATGTTATTCAGCACTATACCTAAAGTGGAGTCGTGTTGTTTATGCATAAAAGATTTAAAAACAGCGGTAATTTTAATATGTATTTGCGGAATCGTAAGTTTTTAAAAATATAACTTCATTATCATCAATTGCCGAGCTACGAGTATTTCCTTACATCATTAGCATGCATGGGTCATACATACTGTGTGAAGGCACTGGATTGGGTGTAGTATCAGCCGAGCCCAGTGGTCAGACTTGATCAAACCACCCAAGGGTTTAGGTATATAGCATAACATGAGTAGGTATGCAGAGAAAATATAGGCACTAAATATATTTTTTTCTTTACAAAGGAAAACAAACAGCTTATACAATAAAAACTTATAGATATTACATTAAATAGATATATTACAGTAAGCCAACAAAATTTCCACTAATCTTTAGCACCGAATAATTACTACTATAAATTTTAATACTACTATAAAGCTGCTTTTCCTGTCACGTGGACAACACGCGCCCGGGACGCGGTTTCAACGCTCGTGTTGCCCGCGTGATAGGAAAAACATGTATGAAATGATCCGATCCCGCTTGTGGGCCAGACCCGCACGCGGGCGGCTATCCTCGTGACAGGAAAAGCAGCTTTAGTACCTGGCATAACTCGAACACGCTTTATCCATATAGGTAGTCCATCCAAATATTTTTATTAGTCGAAAGTAGTACCATAATGAAAAAATGTTTTTTTTTTTTATTGTTTTTGTAGATAGTTATCGATTTAGATACCGAAATAATTACTGGAACTACTTGAAGGATTTTGATGAAATTTGGTGTGGAGATTTTTATTCCAGGAAAATATCTCATTCCCACGGGATAATTTTAATAATATTAAACATATAATAATAATATTAGTATTCCATTTCTGGATATACCCACTTTTTACGATATATTCTTTGGACCCCTAAACGTGATAGGTGGTGAGCCCATCGCCAGACCGGATCTGTTAGGTACACATGTCTCACTATTAATTCTGGGAACTGTGGGTTTCCTCGCGATGTTTTCCTTCACCATCGAGCTAGTCATAAATATGTACGTAAGCTTGAAAAAACTCATTGGTACATTCCAGGATTTGAACCCGAGCCTCAGTGATTTGCATCATGTGAAGCAGGCTCTTTAACCGTAAGGCTATCACTGCTATTGATAATAATATAATTTGCTGTTAATGATAATTTAAAAACTGGTGAAAAAGAGAAATACGTACTACTCCGAAACGATAACACATAGAAACTTGAAATATGGTATGTAGGTATCTTATTATGTCATAGGCAACCGCTATGAAGAAATTTTGTGAAATCCCTACGGGAACGCGAATAAACAGGATCCGCGCGCGAATCCGCTAGTTTCAAAATAAATGAGAGAGCTATTCTAGATTACCTAGAAAAAAAAATTCGTATAAATATAATTTTAAGTCAAAATTATAGTAACTTATATTATATATTTAAATGACAATGATATTTGATGTAAATTTTAATTTATTTTAAGAAAAATTAAACCGAATATGGCACTTAAAACACAAATCCTATACTAATATTATAAACGCGAAAGTTTGTACATGTATGGATGTTTGTTCCTCTTTTAGGCAAAAACGACTGAACATATTTTGATGAAACTTTACAGTTATATAGCTTATACATCAGGATAACACATATGTATACGCTATATTTTATCCTCGTATTCCCACGGGAACGGGAACTACGCGGGTGAAACCGCGGGGTGCTGCTAGTAATATATAATGCAACTTATAGAGTTTGTATATCTCATGGCAGGGCCTAGTGCAGTGCCAAGTCAAGCAAAGGCAAACAAATAAAAACACGGCTATACCAGAAGCCACTCACTGCACTTCCTACTCTTTGCAACTTTATTGTGCATAAAGCCTGAATTTTCAGTGATCATGAGGACACACTTACTGTTACTAGTTATACTAATACTCTCATTTATCGTAGTTGCCAGTCAACGTTCTATAACCTTCGGTCAATCGCGATTTTTTCTTTACTCGCTTGATCGCGTGGGATCACTGAAGAACCTAAAAATAAACAAAATCAAAAATCATTTATTTTCTGTAGGTACAAAAAGTAAACATAGAAATGTCAATAGTCTTTTAATAAGGCACTTTAAATTCGTCCATGAAGATTGGCTAAATTTAAACTACAGCCCATCTCCACCACGAGTTGCAAATTCAGTAGAAAATCCATACCTATTTGGTTTGAGTTAAATTAAATTTTAATTCGAATTGTTCTTTCATTCTATCATCCTATTTGATTTTGTAGGCCTTTGACAGACACAATGTGGCAGTCAGATTTATTGAGTAATTTAAATAATTCATTTTAAAACCTAACTTTCTATTTAAAAAATATTTTTGATTGCAGCTCGAAGGAAGTACCAGAGGAGGAGTATTAATGTTAAAAGATGTTCCTTTTTGTGTAGACAAGGAAAACTTTATTTATAAAGCATGTGAAGTACTTGCATGTATAACGGTTGGAACTGGTATCTTAATAACTATAACATCTATTCTGGTTTTGGTGGGAGCTGCACGTGTAATTACTAATTTATAATATATTACCTAACTACAGTGTGACATCGATAGTGAAGGCACTTTCTATCAATCTAACTGTATTTTTGTGTGTCTTAAAAACGGAGAAAGAGTTATATTTGATCCTGACAAGACTTCCTTGCACCCTGATTCCCGAATGGTAATAGGATAACAACCATCAACAACGTTCAATATGAAAGGCAGAACGTCCATCGTAAAGCTCTATAAAACTCTTTGCTCAGTTGATAGGTAACTGCGCCAACTCCAAGAAATCGGAAAATGCAGATTTGGTTTAAAACACCATTTATTTCTTTACCTGTACTCAAATTCAACAATTTGGTAATGTTATCTTATTTAGTGACCAGTTGTGTTGTTGTACAATTTCTTGCGCTTCTCCTTCTCAACTTAATTTCACGAAGTGGTGGCAGATACCTATTAGTCCCTATATCAGTATTCAATAATGAAATCCATATTTCAGTGCTGAAACTAAATGATTTAATTTATTAATTCTAATTTTTTTTTTAGCCCGGCATTTTATCAATTTCTAGTGACATATACGTGATAGCAAAAATAATTGATGCAATCTTTAACTTATTTTTTTCTCTATGCATGGTGATCTTAGCCTGCAGTTTAAATAAAATACAGCGAGTAGAAACAACAGCTAACCCTTGCGTTAAACTTTCAATGTATATGACTATTATATGTGCAATGTACGAGTTGTTCATCATAGCAGGTACGTAGGTATAATTGTGGTGAAATATTTAAAGTAGATACATATTTTATTCCCGACAACATGATCTAAAAAATTTAAGTTTCGATTAAGGAGACGCGGTGCGTTGCCGTTCATGTCCAGATAAAATAAAGTGGCCAAGTGCGAGTCGAACTCAGAGGTACTACGAATATCTATATATGCGTATTTTGTATTTTTGGGATTATTATTATTATAATCATCTCACGTCTTTCATCCCCTAGGGGGAAGGCAGAGGTTCCATTTCTAGATATACCCACTTTTCACGAGATATTCTTTGGACACCTAAACGTATAACGTGTATTTTTGGGACCGCTTAACTAAGTTTTAAGTAAAAGTTTTTTTCTGATTTATTAAAAACTTCTATAGTTAAGAGACAACGTTACCTATATTTTTCCTGAATATTTCCATAAACGTCTAATAACTTGCATAATTTTAAGGTTGCAAACTTTGGAGATAAAAAGAGAATAGTACATTTCACATCTAGAGAAGTAAAATAAGAAATGTCTCATATTACATGTAATTGTCATCTGAGGCTTTGAGGCTACATACATGTGATCTGAGGCTTTCTTATTTCTTTCCCGACTTTATTTTCTTATCGACGGAGGCGGAAAGTGGCAACTTCGTTTAGCGCAGCGGTCCGAAATTTGCCGCTTTCCGCCCGGAAATATGAAATAGTAGATTGTGTCATAAGGGAGCAAAACGATATTTTTACGACGAGGGCGTTTTTTAAAATCACGAACATAGTGAATGATTCTAGGATAGAATCCCAAACGTAGTGAGGGATTCTAATGTAGAATCATGAACGAAGTGAGAGGTTTAACGTACGCAGCCCAAGGGAAAAATAAATTTGCGACCAAATACACTCTGCTTTTCATACCTCTGTGAGAAAAAATATTGGTGGCATTGTTTGCTTCTTTTTTAATATTTTCCGGTGTTGAACTATCACTGCAGTCACTGCTACTTGAATTCGTTTTAAAATTTAAAATACACACACAAACAATTCGATTTAGGAATTCGAAAATTTGGCGTAAAATAAAATGTAAATCGTGAAAAATAACTACAGAAGCGCGCGCATTGCCATAGCTATTTTTCTGACAGTGTTGCACTACTATCGAACGCCATTCGGCCTTGTCAACCTAATGCGGCGAAAAATTGAACTAATATTTTGTTATACAAAAGTTTGATGTAAACTACAGTGGCGCCACCCTTAGATGCAAAACTTATTTTGCTAATCTCTTTGGCTAAGAATGTTAAAAAATATTTTTAATTCCAAATTCAAAACACTTTTATTCGCCCTTATTAAAACCCTTACTTTGCTCCCTCTTATTGAGGGCCAAAACGTCACATTTCGAATATATTCTGGCTACTGAAAGATGAGACTGAGATTTTATTCCGAAAATGTATCTGGCAACACCAATACTAACGTCACTTTACTAATAACCTGTAGTTTATGTGTCAAAGTGAAAAATATTTGTGCGATTTTTGTGATTTCTAGTTGAAAACATGACGAAAACACTGAAAAGCGACTCTCGAAAGGTTTTTTTTACAATGAATAGTAAATATGAAGAAAAACAAGTAGAAAGAGATATAATTTTCAAACAAAAATCACTCTTATTTTTGTTTGAAAATTACATCTCTTTCGTAAAATATTTATTTATTTATGTATAGGACTTTCAACATTACATACAATATTACATGGTCAGTATACATAAAGTATATACAAACAGTTAATTGCATTCCCAATTAATGGAAGTCACAAAATGCGAGACATTAGCAACAATAACAGAAAAAAAAGGAAAAAAAATTTTAGATTTTAGGTTTTACATTTCAGGATTTAGTTTATGATGAATATAGGGTTTATTTTTTTTTAATGTGAGAGGCCTGTCCGTCCATATATCCAAACATTGGATTTTTTCGCAGTAAGTGTTGTAGTTGCGCGACATCCGAGAGATAGGCCCGTTTTTACCAAGATTAGTTTTAAATTGCTTTATTTTAAATAAAGGACGATAAATATCTCAGTGCATTGGTTAGTATGAGATGGAGATTTTGATACTTTTCATTGTAATTGCACATTCCATTTCATTTAGCAGGAGTCAATTTGTCTTATTAACTATTTATTCATTTGCAGAAAACATAAAGTAACAATAAAAAAAAAGTGATTTGTTCCTAAAAAAATGTTTAAAGACACAAAATGTTTCTTTCCTTTACTTCCTGTTGTTTGTTTTTGCAATCTATTTGGTGAAATATTAAGCTACTATTACTTAATAAATAACAAGTATCAAATCTATTTTTCGAACTATAAACAAGGTTTCTATGCAATGATTTTTTTTAATTTGCCGCGTTTTTTTTTGTCTCATCTTTCAGTAGCCAGACTCTAGATGGTATGAAAATTGTATTTTTTAAACATTTTTCATCATGATTCGAAAAGTATGAGGCATAAAAACACAAAAAATATTGTATATACAAATTAAGCCTTGTTATATTATGATTTCACAATTGCCGTAACTTCCTTTTAAATATACAAACTTCGGTTTAAAAATATTTTTGTAACTAATATTATACATCTGCTGATTTTTCAGTCTTTAATTATATTGCCGTGACATGGACGATATTTTATGTAAAAAAAACAAGTGAATGAAATTTGTCCCGAAAATCAATATTTTTTTTATTAAAAATACTAGCGGCCATATTTCGATAGGTTCGATACCCTGGTAGATATTCTCCTAATCATAAATATGCGTAAAAATTTAGTTTGTAGCATAATAATATACTCGATTCCTAGACTAATTCTGCAGCCGGATCTCGTACTAATAGGTATGTACATGCGCAAAATCCAAAACGAAAAGCAATTTGTATTTTTTTATATCGTATTATATACTTAATATTGTCTTTCTGTTAATCTCTGGGTATTCAGTGGATGTACCAAGTGGTGTTTCAAGAAATAGTCGTTAATATTCATAACAGTACCTAATATAGGTGTCATCATCATCATCATCATCATCAACCCGTAACAGTCCACTGCTGAGCTAAGGGTCTTACCTCACGCATGAGGAAGTATCTATGGGGTATAATCTCCGACGCGAGGCCACTACGGATTGGGAGATGGTGTTAAGCTAGTGGCCACCTAACTGTAAGAGTTTTGAGACCACCCAAGGATATCTGACATGGCTTAACGACTTCAATTGTTTCACAAGAACTGTGTCGCGTAAACACAACGAAAACTGGGACCAATGGTGCAAAGTGCCTTCGAAACACGGTGTTGCACATATAATATGGTCATTTTAAATGAAGTGCAAATATTATTTAAAGGGTAAAACAAAAAATATATAAGAAACTATTTTCGGCTTTGATTTTTATTTTTCATACGGTACTTTACTAGATAACATTGATTATTACAAAAAAAAAAAACTAGGACGCTGTACATAAGCAATACTACACGCACATTACCCAATCAAAAATTTCGCAAACATAACAAAATAAATAAGTAAATAAAAAAGCCATCAAAAGTGGCATTTTAGTGCGGTAGCGAGGGTTTACGAGCAAACCATGTTTACAAAATGATAATTTTTTTGTTTGAAAAGAACAAGAAAAACTAACGTTTTTTTTTACCCTTAAAATATTAGCACTTGATTAAAAATGACCTTATATACAATATGTAACAGAATAAGCGCAATTCCTGAAATTAGTTTCGATTTCAGCTATTTTCATTGTGTTAATTTTTCACAAAAATTAATTAGCATAACTGAATTTAGCACTACTTATGGAAACAGTAGTATAATAGTAGGTATACACTATTATAGCTCTTTATTTAAGAATTTTGGTTAGACATAACTAAATTACGAATGCACCATATTTAGGTATTATATTAATATACATTCTAATTGGGGTGTATGAGGAATTGCGCCTATTGTGTGACGCGTTTTATATACAGGGTGATTTTTTTAAGTGCTTTAATTCCTAAATCACTAAAACAAACTATGAGGAATAGCGAAAAGTACTCAAATGAGTCTCGGGAACGAAACATCAAAACTAAAACTGCATCTTTTGATTTTTGTAAAATCATTATTCCTAGCCAGGAATCGATCCCGTTAATTTAAAAAAACACCCTCTACTATTACATCATTCGATAGTATCACTAATAATAAAATTAACAACTGACTGACTGATTGGTGATATTATATCAACGCACAGCCTAAACCGCTGGGTCAAGAGACTAAAATTTTGCATATAGATAGCTTATACAGGGTCAAATAAACGTTAGCGAGCGAAGCCGAAGTAAAAGCTAGTCACTAATAAGGATCGAATTCTTTAATAAACTGATTCTTATTTTAAAAGTAATGCGTTATTTTATTTTTATACCTGCGTTACCTGTATCTTGTCCGAAATCGCTACAGACTCGTGGTCCCCCTGTAATGTTCCCCTAGGGAGATAACGAGGCATTCGCATTCGCTCACAATCGCCCCCGATTCACTCTTGACCTTAAATACAATTAATTTCTCAACACAAAACCGCAGCGCGGTCATCTTTACAACATTCACCGCGAAGAGATAATAAAAAAAATAGAACATAACGTTGTGATGATTACAATTAAAGAGCCTGCTTCACATGTTGAAAATCAGTGAGGCTCGGGTTCGAATCCTGGCATGTACCAATAAGTTTTAAAAAAACTTACGTACATATTTATCACTAGCTCGACGGTGAACGAAAACATCGTAAGGAAGCCCGCAGGTCCCAGAATTATTTCTGAGACATGTGTAACAGACCCGGTCCGGCGGTCCAAAGAATATCTCGTGAATAGTGAGTATATCCAGAAATTGACCTTTTGGCTCAGTTGGTAGTGACGCTGCGATCTGAGTCGGAGGTCGTGGGTTCGATACCCGCTCGGGGCCAACATTTGTGTGCATGAACATGTCTTTTGGCTTCGTGTCTGGTCGTTTATTAATTTAAGTATTTTTATCAGTTGTTTAGTACCCATATTACAGGCTCTCTCTGCCTAGTTTGGGACTAAATAACCGTGCGTGAGTGGTGTCCCACAATTTATTTTATTTATTTACCTAATTGAATACCTCTGCCCAAATACGTTTAAAGAAAAGTTTATATCTCCTAGAGACTGCTAATGTTCTAAAGACACTATGAAAACCAGTTTAACTCGAGTTTGACCAGGCTAACTCTGCAGAAGTAAAAAAATTGTGGAGGCAAAAAAACTGCACATGGTAATACTGTCTATAAAAAGTATTTGATACTTGTATTTCTTGGTATTTCTTGTGTACCCAGACCACCTATTGCAAACCATAAATAAATTTTAAATAAAAATTGTATATACCTACCTATTGGATAAACTATCTAAACTTCAATAATACAATAAAAAAATTATAACTCACGCCTTTTTATTACTACAACTAGTAATAAAATGCCATTGCGTACGTTAAGAATATCTCTAGAATTACTGAAGGACAATTTATAAATAATGACGCATTGTTTTAATACAGGTATTTTAATTAACCTCATATTTATTACAATCACAAATTTAGTTCTTCGTTTATGCCACCTGGCATAAAAGCAAACAATAAGAACTTTTTAATATTTATAATGTATCAAAATAATTCAATCCACACTTGTCCACTCTTCTATATTATACCTACTTATTGTAAACATTGTCGTTTTTTGCAAATATCATATTATTTTGTTCTTCTCTCACATCATTGAATTTACGTATCATATTGTATAATCATACCCACACGCCACTTCTTATAAGTTTCACCATTATTTTACTTTATTAGAAAAAAACAAAACAGCGGACTCGATCTGACAACTCAACTACCACGAATTTGACTGACAAAAAATTGCCATATGCAAATGTTTTGGGGTTGCCCGTTTATTCCATTGCAGAGTTAGCGTGGCCAGACTCTAAACATCGGGGTGCCGGGGGCGAAGTATGAGATGAGGTACTAAATGTCATTCAATTTACCAATAGAGTCTGGCCACGCTAACTCTGCAGAAGTAAAAAAAATATGGAAATAAAAAAACTGCACATGGTAATACTGTGTATACTACAGAAAACGTATTTGATACTTGTATTTTTTGTGTACCCATACCACCAATAAATTTGAAATAAAAAAATATAGTGTTTAGATAATATGAAGTGTGAATACGGGAATAAAATGCAGCCAATGTTACTCAGGGATATTCTTGGAGAGAGAATAAAAAAAAATGCTTTAATTAGTTTTTGAGTTTATTCGTAACAAAGATAGAAAAATACAAATCTTTCCTGTTTATAGTTGGTTGTTTAGTAGCTAGCTTTTCCATCATGGTTTGCAGTTGCTGACAATATACATAGATCTGCCGTAATCGTCTGGCCAGATTTAAGAAAGCAGTAGTGAACGACACCTTCACTAGTCTACCAAATGCTCACAAGTAATTTTTTTGCCACCTGGAATAAAAGCAAATAATAAGAAGCTTTTCAAATTTTACTGTAGATTGTGATTCTGACACCTATCTGCATCAGAACAATGTTCAATGTTTTGATTTATTTACATACATACATATGCTCACGCCTTTTTCCCGAAGGGGTAGGCAGAGACAACAGCCCGCCACCTGCTACGATCCTGGCATACCTCACGTGCCTCATCCACATCCATCAATCGGTTCATACAAGCTCGTCGGTTTCGGGTACTCTTTATCTGGCTTTTTTTCAATACATCGCCGATCTGATCGATGTAAGTACGCCTAGGTCGCCCTCTGCCGACTCGGCCACTCACAATCCTATTTATTTATTTATTTACTTTTAAATTAAACTTTTATATCCGCGCCGCGCGGGGCGTTTGATAAAGTAAAATTTAATAATTAATATTCAACTTCCAAAGTGACCGAATATCAATAATGTATTAAAATTATTCAATCTACTTACACGTCATCTCTTCTATATCTTGTCATCATTGTCTTTTTCTGCTAAGGATCATATCTTGTTCTTCTCTCACATCATTGAATTTACTTATCATATTATATAATCAATCCCGCGCGACACTTCTTAAAGGTTTCACCATTATTTTTCCTTAAAATTACAAAAAACAACAAATTCGAACTCGATCTGCCAACTCAACTACCACGAATTTGACTGACAAAAAAAATTGCCATATGCAAATGTTTTTGGGGTTGCCCGTTTATTCCATTGCAGAGTTAGCGTAGCCAGACTCTAGTATTTAAAGTACATTTTGCGTTCGGCTAATCAGAAAGCTCACGAATTATTATTACTTTTATTATTTTTAATTATTACTTTTGAATTTGCTCCATTAATGATTGACTAGTGAAGTAATCATATACCACACAGTCGATAATGCTGCAACCTGTACTATAATTTCACATAATTTGGAAAATATACAAATTTGAATTATAAATATAAATAATATCTCATTATTTTACTCCCTTCTCTACTAATATAAATGCAAAAGTAACTCTGGCTGTCTGTCTGTTACATTTTTACGGCTACGCCGATAAACCGATATCGATGACTCTCCATCTTATCAACTTTCAAAGGTTATTTTTGAAATTTTGAAAGTTTACCTAAAACAGAAAAGTGGACTTTTGCCTAAATATGTGTAAAAAACAAAGAGATTAAAATATAATAAGGCATAGAGGGGACAAAGCGAGGAAAATTTGAAGTCAAAAGTTATTCCAAGTGGAATAAGTCTAGTACAATTTCGACCGAATGACAGCTCGCGTTCATACTAACTGACATACCAAGGACATGACGCCTTAGGCTTCAAAGTTTTGTATGCAAATATTCCCAATGCCCCCTCTATGCCCTATTATATTTAAATCTCTTTGGTAAAAAACAACCTACTTTCGACTACAAGTCACCAAGTAAAAACTAACACTCACATAATATAGGAAATTTAATATTTTAATGGTTTAGGCGTGAATGCGTAACAGTTGCATTTTTAATATTAAGTTATGATTTTTAAATTCGTATCTAATATTTTTGGAATGGAATGTCAGATTTGAATAATTCAAAAAGTAATATATATGTATTAAAAGAGTTTTGAATACCAAATGGTTTATTTGGATCAAATTTAAGTCAGCATTACTATGAACTTTTAAAATTTTAAAAAGAAGTTATAGTGTAGCGACACTACATGGAACGCGCCAATAGACGGCCGAGTTCTAAACCGCGCTATCGGAGTTTTCTAATGAGTTTGTATAAATACAACTGTCCAACATCAACCGTTGGACCGCGGTCCCCAGGCACGATCACCTCGCCTGGCGGAAGATCTCCCCTTTTCACGATGGAGGAGCATTCCACCTCCGCTCCTCCATACTGGTGACCCCGACGTGATGGCGATGCGATGCTTCTGAAACACCTGGACTTCAGGACATCACACATCACTCCAACAACAACCTTCACTCAAGGTCAGCAGCAGCAGTCGCACAGCAAGCCAGAATCCGCCCAATCAGGTCCATACGCAGCCGATGCACCGTGCTACCTGGTCCTGCAGGCTCATCACTCACAGCGACAGCACTCAGCCCACGCACAGTTCACCGCAGCCCACGTCCGGATCTACAGCGGCTGGTCACCCTCGCCGGCGTGGCGGTCTCTGCACACTGAACTACGGGCACTTCAACAGTCGCAGCAACCCGCTCAGTCTCGACTCACCGCAGACTTGGAGCAGCACTGGCACTTGCAAACTATCTACGAAACAACGACGCAGCACAAGAAATCGAATCGACCTCCGGTCTTAGAGGGGGAGTGATGTAGCGACACTACATGGAACGCGCCAATAGACGGCCGAGTTCTAAACCGCGCTATCGGAGTTTTCTAATGAGTTTGTATAAATACAACTGTCCAACATCAACCGTTGGACCGCGGTCCCCAGGCACGATCACCTCGCCTGGCGGAAGATCTTCCCTTTTCACAATGGAGGAGCATTCCACATCCGTTCCTCCATAATAGTACACTCAAGAGCACGACTATAGATGCAAAGCCGGTTATTAACGATTTTAACCGTGCGGTTAAAAATGCATTTTTCGTTTTTAACGGTTAATTAACCGTTTTTTTGGCTTTTTACGGTTAACAAGGTCCCCCGCCTCGCCTGTCACTAATTTCACGTGCGTTATATTTATATCGAAACGGCAACATCGCGTCATTTCTCCAAATGATGTAGGAAGGTACCTAGGTACTTAGGTAGGTAGGTAGAGCTCAGTATTCCAATTAGGACTGTACTTATCTACCAATACGATAATACGTGACGTGAATGATGAAAGGTTATCATTTTTAGGCTATTCATTTCATAATTGTTATGTTGCGATGATTAAAGAATCTATTTTAATCAATATCTATAGTAGGAGGTATCAGTCGTGTTTATGATAATATAGGTATAGGTTTGTAGTATGAATATTTGGGCTATTCCACTAGTCCCTACCAGCTGTCCCTCCTGGTAGGGACAAGTGGATTTATTTTTTCACTCTTCCCTACCACGCTGTCAGTGGTTGGGATAAGTGGAATTTCATTTCCACTCTTTCCAATCAGACATATTTTGTTAATAAGTACAGTCGATAATAATGAAAAAAAAAAAGAAAAATATATTAATTTAAGATAAATTACCCAATAATTTTAAAATGTTTGGAAACATTATTTACTTACATGATAATAATTTAGCGAAGTTTTTCTAAGCAGAATGCAACATCTATGTGCCCAGTCACTAGCTGCATTTGTATATTTTACATACATACATACATACATAATCTCACGCCTATTTCCCATTGGGGTAGGCAGAGACAACAGACCGCCACTTGCTACGAACCTGGCAGATCTCACGCGCTTCCTCCACATCCATCAAACGACTCATGCATGCTCTTCGGTTTCGGGTACTCTTTATCTGGCTTTTCTTCAACACATCGCCGATCTGGTCGATGTAGGTACGCCTAGGTCGTCCTTTACCGACTCGCCCATTCATAACACCCTTGTATATTTGTCTCGTTAGACGACTTTCATTCATCCGCTCAATGTGACCAAACCACCTGAGCATTCCTCTTTCAATCCTAGTCACTATATCATCTTTCAAACCGCAACGCTCTCGGATCACACTATTTTTCACTCTATCTATCAATCTTAGTCCACTAATGCTTCTTAATGAACGCATTTCGACTGCATTTATTCTACTTTCATGCTTCTTCTGCCATACCCAACACTCACTGCCATACATCAACGTAGGTACTAACACACCATCATGAACAGCCAGACGTGCCTTGTTTGTCACATTCTGGCTCTTCATAAAGGAGTGCAAAGCTCCGTTAATCATGTTCCCTGCATTCACCCTCCTTTCAATATCACTGTCACACTTTCCGTCTCTTGTAAACTTACTTCCCAAATAAACAAACTCTGGCACTTGTTCTACTTTCTCGCCTTCAATCATAATATCACATTCAGACATGTCCCTATCTTTCTCCAGAACCATTACCTTCGTCTTGCTTACATTCACTTTCATGCCTTTCTTCTTAAAAGCCTCATTTACAAGAGTTACAGTGTCCTGCAACTTACACGCCGATGGTTCAAGTATTACTTGATCATCGGCGTATAACAGGCATTTGACACGTACCTCTCCCATTCGTACTCCACAATCTCGCTCTTTCAAATCTGTCAAACAGCTATCCATGAAAAGGTTGAAAAGCCATGGCGATGCTACACAACCTTGTCTAACACCCACAGAGATGTCAAACCAGTCCGTGTAGGCGCCATTAATTCTGACACAGGCTCTAGAATCCCTATAGAGGGATTTCAGACCCTGTACCAAAATAGGGTTCAACCCATGCATGGCCAGTGTTGACCATAGCTCATTCCTTCTCACTCTATCGTAAGCCTTTTCCAGGTCTATAAAGGCGCAGAATATTTTTTGGTCTTTTGCCAAAAATTTCTCAGTGACGCACCGTAAGGAAAAGACTTGATCCATGCATCCCATCCCTCTTCTAAAGCCTGCCTGAACATCCCATATCCTCTCATTCGTTACACTCACGACCCTATCAATCAATATCCTCGCATATAGTTTGCCGACCACACTTAAGAGACTAATGCCACGATAGTTCTTACAGTCCTGTTGCGACCCCTTTCCTTTATATAGTGGTACAATTACCGCCTTAGTCCAGTCATCTGGTACTCGGCCATGTTCCAAAGATAGGTTAAAGAGTCTTTGCAGCAGGCTTGTTACCAACGTGTCACCAGCCCGTAACATTTCTACCGTCACGCTATCATATCCTGCAGCTTTACCTAGTTTCATACTTTTTAGCGCTTCCACAATCTCTTTCATACTTATTTCGAAATCTTCCGGTGGAATTCATATCTCACAAATTTCACTCTCATGCTCATCCTCTTGCTTTTCAAACAGACTTTCAAAGTATCTTTTCCACCGCTCTAGTACATGCCGTTCTTCAATCATAGGTTCACCACTTTCATCACGTATTACACTCAGAGAAGATTTTGTGGATTGCCCCTACGCTTACCTTACAAGTTTCCAAAATAACTTTATGTTATTTCGAAAACTAGAGCAGAATTTTTGATCCAACTTATTATTCTTCTCTTCTTTCTTTCTCGCCACGCACTCTTTAACTTTCTTTTTAAACTCTGCATACCGCTCTTTTGTTCTTTTTACATTCTCCCTATTTTGTTCACAATCATACACTCTGCAGTCGGCTTTCACCGCCAACAAGTCCAGCCATGCTTTCTTCTTATCATCTACTATTGTTGTATATTTTGTATGACTGAATCCCGGATTATATATATTTTCGTTCCTTTTTCTTTTGTTGAAGGTGATTGCAATGTATTTGTTTCGAAGAACACCTTTTGCATATTTCTGCAATTTGCTCAATAGTTGCAGCAAATTTAAATGTGTGGAACGCTTATTGTTAATTTCATAGAGATTTTATACCCACCAGCTATACAATTTATCTTTATTATATAAACTAGATGTCGCGCGGTGCACGAGGCCGCAAGCGGCCACGCGTGTCTCTGTGGGGTCTTATTTTGACAGAAAAATAAAGTAAGATTTTGGGCTTGCATCTTTTTTTAGCCATTTTTGATAATTTTCTATGTGAAGCTGAAAAAAATTAAAATTTTGTTAAATATTACTTTTCATCGCAACACTGTTTACTAAGACCTACAATCGCTCCATACAATCCAACTTTCCAAAGTGTTGCCAACTTGCCCAAAATACCGATAAAAAATTATAAAAATCCAATTTTTTCAGTAAAGAGGGAATACCGGAGCGGCCATCTTGATTTTTCTATTTTTCGGGATTTTCAAGTAAACTACAGGATATACCCTATGCGATGACACCAAACGCATCCCTGTAGCATATCGGCTTCTGGGAGATCAATTCGGGTCTTTTGAGATTTACCCTAAGAATTAAATCAACCATTTTATTCATTTCATTTCATTTCATAACTTTCATTGTTGCCAGGAAAAAATAAAAAACCTACAAAAGGTCATAGGGAGAGATAAAATGTTTCACTGACTGTCACTTGTTTTCGCAAAATGGTGAAAGCTTTTTTATTGAAACTGTACAATAATACGTCAAGTTTTTATTAGTAGGGATGAGTGGAAATGAAATTCCACTTATCCCAACCACTGACGGCGTGGTAGGGAAGAGTGGAAAAATAAATCCACTTGTCCCTACCAGGAGGGACAGCTGGTAGGGACTAGTGGAATAGGCCGAATATTTTAGATTTGAAATTGTGTTTAGTTTACGTTAAATGATTTACAAAAAAACAAAACACTATACCATTTTTATAGGTCGCAGTCGGATAAATAACCGTTATTTACCGCACTTTATGGGTAGCTAACTAAAAAATTAGTTAAATAACGGTAGCTAACGGGTTTTTTACAAATATAAGCACGACCCGGGGCTTGTATTCTATGGCGCGCACTATATAAATCAGACTCTTAGCTCAGCTCAGCTCAGCTTATATTGGTAGTGTAAAGCTTGACTTGCTCTTGACTGTACGTACGAGTACCTAACATAACTACAATAGTTGGACATGTGAAATCGCGAGTTTTTTGTATTTGTTGATATGTTCTTTAGTAATAAAGAACATTTTTGTTCTATTATCAATAGCTTCCGCAGCTCATGCGTTGAAAAACATGTTATAGCTATTTCATTTACACTTTTGGTTACATTATTGAAGTTGTAGTAGGGATCCCAATTTTTACTAGTAATAAATAAATATGCTTTGTTACTCAGGGATACTTAGCATTCTAATGGTAAAACAATTTTTGTTGAAATAGTTCCAGTAGTTTTTGAGTTTATTCGTTACAAACATACAAAAATACGAAAATAAAATTCTTTTCTCTTTATAATATTAGTATAGAAGTGTAAATATAGATGAAATAAAGGTTTTATTTATTTATTAACAATATTCATTACAAGTTACAGCTTAAAAATACTCGCCAAACTTACCTAACAGCCTGTTTTAACAATAGACAACACTTATTGCTAAAGGGGTTAGATCATTTTTATATGGAGCCTGGGATACCATTTTTTTCGTTTCGCGCGGCCAACCTTAAGACTTTGCATATCAATTGAACACGTAATTTTAAACATACTTTCTTAATTGGCAAAATCTCCTAGCCTGCTGTTTTAAGCTATATATTCGACATTAAAAGTTTTAATTTTGACTTTGACTTTGATGAGTCTAAGTGATAGAAGCCCCTAGGAGTCTAAAAAAAAAAAAAATTCAATTTCAATCAATTTTGAACCCTCTCCCCCCCCCCCCCCCGGGCACTCTGATTTTTGGTTTAAATGGTTTATATACTATCATCAGAACATTAGCACTCCACTCCATAGGAGAGAGAAACTTTTTCTTTCAATTTTCGAAATGCAAGGTCATACCCACTATAGCATTCGATTTGCTCTTTCAGTTTGTGGCATAGCTTATCAAGAAATCTGACAAATAATGCAGTGTATATGGTATCATTCATGTTTAAGTATGTGGCAACTTGTCATTACCCTGCCAAAAAAGGAAAAGCACTATAATATAAAGTTGCTTTTCGCATAAATACGTTAAAACAGGTGATAATATATTTCTTTTACAGTGTGGGTCCATTTTGTTGTGGTAGTGGTTTCTTATGCTTTCAAGAACAGGAAAGGCCACCATTGAATTCAAAACTAAGCAGAAACAACACAACCCCAATTTTGTAATATCTACTTTCGATGATACAAATTATACGTGGTTATTTGTTTAAATCATCTTTTATTTCATCCATGCTTGAATAAAAGTGACGACCATCCTAGCAAGTTTCAAATTAAAACGGCAATGTGGAATATGTACACATTTAAGAATTGGGTAGTTGACGGCATCGAAATGAAATTGTAAGTAGTCATTCATTAAATAAAAATACCTTTGAACATGACTGTATTTCGGTTTTCACTTTACAATTTTAGCGAAATTAAAAATAATAAAACAATCAAAAAAAGTGCTGCAATTGAGTACTAGAAACTATGACTTCACACCTTGCTATTTCAGTACATTTTCCATACTTACTAAAATTTCGTTTTGACACATAAAAAGTAACTGATTTGACATGAGAGTCAGAATGGCGGGTGTACCTTAACGAATCCTTTTGAGATTATTAGAAAAAAATGTACCTAAATTGTACTATTTAGTACCTATCCTTAAAAAAATGTACTTGCTAAAAAAAAAAATTATAGCAATATTAAGGTACACCCGCCATATTGACAGTCAGAATGGCGGTTGTACCTCGGTTTCATATTATTTATTTATTAAGGACTAGAATTATTTATGCAAAAAAAATGTACCTTAATAGTACCTGAAATCAAAGAAAGCACCAACAAGATCGAGTGGTAGTTACAGAGAAATAAAGGTTTGTTTGTTTGGTACAGTCAAGAGCACGCTAAGCTTGACAATTTGGACTTTGACCCGGCCCTATATTCTATGGCGCGCAGTATAAATCAGAGCTCAGCTTAAACTGGTAGTGTAAAGCTTGACTTGCTCTTGACTGTACTAAAACGCCTGTGCAAAAGTTGTGAGCAAACATTAAATCCTATTAATAGTGTAATTTGTGAGTATGGATGTATAGATGTTTGTGGCTCTTTCAAGCAAAAACTAGGTACTGAACGGATTTTGATTAAATTTTACAGTAATATTGCACAATATACAGGATGCCCAGAAAAGTGACGTCCAAAATTTTTTTTGAGTGCCTCGTGGTGAGAAGTATCTGAATCACCAATCGCCAATTTTAGAAGCCGTGGCGCTGCTACACATATCGCCTAGTGGCATTATATACACGAGTACATCCGTGTTTCGGAAGGCACGTTAAACCGTAGGTCTCGGTTTTCGTTGTGTTTACGCACAATGGAAGTCATTAGAGTCATTCGGGGTAAGAAAACGCGGCGGGTAAGAGATCGCAGTGCTCAGATCTCTGCGGGAATGAAGGGACAGGGGGCATGTATATGACAAAATCAGAGGCGAGCGAGCGGCCATATTGAAGTATTAGGTTGCTGTGCGGCGTTGTTGTCGAAAAAAATACTAAAAAGTATGATTTTCGGTGTTTGACAGATATATTTTTAATATTTAGAAAAGTTTATAGCCTCGATGAAAATAATACTAACATGGTAAGTAGTTTTTACGGTAGTATATATATAAATAAATATATATAATCTCACGCCTTTTATCCCCGAGGGGGTAGGCAGAGGTATTCCATTACTGGATATACCCACATTTCACGAGATATATTGGACCCTTAAACGTGATAGGTGGTGAGCCCATCGCCGGACCGGGGTCTGTTTACACATGTCTCAGAATTAATTCCGAGACCTGCGGGTTTCCTCACGATGTTTTTCCTTCACCGTCGAGCTAGTAATAAATATGTACGTAAGTTTTTGAAAAACTCATTGGTACATGCCAGGATTCGAACCCGAGCCTCACTGATTTTCGGCCGGCTCTTTAACCGTTTAACCGTTACGGTAGTAACTCTTACACTATGCAGTGGGCTGTTACGGGTTGATGATGATGATTATATATTTATATACTCGTATACCTTGCATGTTGTTGCCTTAATCGACTTGTACATATAATAAAACTCTTACGAGGCCGTATTCTTTGGGGTAATGTAGATAGTTATCGATTTAGATACCAAAACACCATTTTTTGGAATTTTTCATCTTTCTGCCTGTCTGTGCACGCATAACTCAAGAACTACTCTACGGATTTTGATAAAATTTAGTATAGAGATAGTCAATATCTACGGTACTTTTTATTTCAGGAAAATATCTCATTCCCACTGTAAAATATAATGCCATTAAAAACAAAGCTTGTCAAAAACCCAAGCCTCGCAACTCAGTTCTTCTATCGTAAAAAGTTGTGAGATCCTTGTAATACCAAGTCGGTTAATTTATTCAGTCCCTACTAAGGGACCTACTGTCTTAGGTAATTAAGCAATTATCTAATCTAAAAACCTATTATAGTGACCATAACAATATTAAAAATCTTGTATGTTTTAAATAAATACTTGGCCATCGCATGAAAACCCAATGTATCTCACAAGTGATACATATTATATTAAGGGCCGATTTTTCAATAGCTAGATAAACAGACAGATAGGGTTTATTCGACAGATAGCTGGATATTGAATTTTTCAATAGTCGGATAGGACTTATTTTTCGAATAACTCCACTACCCGAGGAATAAATCTATTTGCCGCTTCCATCGCCAGATAACCGCTTATTGGACTGAATAGTTCGTCATTCGTCAAAAATGTCGAAATACTTGACCTTCATTCAAAAGTGATTGAGCAAAGCGAGTGCACGAGCCGTGGGCGCGTTGGCAGCGTGGAGCGAGTTTAGCTTTTTTATATCATAAAAGAAATCTAAACAAGATTTAAGAATATCTACCACTATCACTACATAGTATAAAACAAAGTCACTTCCCGTCTGCCTGTCCCTATTTATGCTTAGATCTTTAAAACTACGCAACGGATTTTGATGTGGTTTTTTTAATCATCATCATCATCAGCCTAATTAAACATATAGTATGTATGTGCGTACTGCGTGTATAGGTATATTATTATTATATAATTATCCTATTTTAGTAGGGTCATATTGTTTTTAACATTTCACTCTTCCTTTCTCAGGGTTGTACCAACAGACTGTTTATATAGATTTACTTGATATAAATATTTGGTAAGCAAGTTCTCGTTGCCATAAATTATGAAAAAAATAGTTTTTTTTTTGTTTTGTTAGATTTAGAACAGTACCTACCTATTATGTTTATTTCACATTTCACTTGCTGAAAAAAAAAACTGCAAATGTTTATGCTGAATTGTCAGTTTGTTCTCATAAAGTATGTTATTAAATAATACGTGGATAGCTATAATTGGCCTATAGTACTGTATTTAGAATAAGATATACTTGTAATTGTTTTGGCTGTTGCTACTCCTAATAAAATAAAATAAATAACTAAATATATTTGTCCACTGCTGGACATAGGCCTCCCCTAATGAATGAATCCCCTGCAGCCTTTCGCAGATCGTCATCCCATCTGGCCGGAGGGCGTCGGTTCTTCGCAAGATATGGCCGGCCCACTGCCACTTCAGCTTGCTTATTTTTTAATAGAGAGGAAGGTTTCTATATACCATATAAACCGAAGCAAAGCGAGGGCGGGTCGCTAGCTCAAATTATGTTGGGTTTATCCACCTAGTTATACGATATAACAAGAAGGCGTCTGGTTGTCGTCATATACTGTCAGTATGAATGACACTCGCAAGATTGAGAAAAATCGATTGACAAGAAGAATGATCAATCGCCCCATGCGGTTAGTATCTATAGTGCCACAAAATAACATACATACATAAATAGGCTGATAAACAATATTCTGTCAATTTTTAAATAATCGGCGCCCACATGACTTGGTCATCGAATGAAAATACAATGTACAAACATCCATCCCCTAATTGACGATTAACCGTCATCGACGAAACAACACTCGACGATGTGTCGACGACACGTGTTTCGAAATCATGTAGGTAACCCTACTTTAAGAGGTTGAAGTTGGGTTTTTCCCTGTCCTCCGATCGGAACTCTGATTGGTAGGAGGTTCTACGTTTTAAAATTTTGTTGTTGTTTGTTTATTGCTAGCTTCATACCAAATTTCAGCTTTCTCGGACTTCAGGAACCACTTTTTTTTTAAACAGGGAAAATGCATTAATACTGCATACGCGCCCGACCCGGGGGGGCCGGGGGTTATGTGGGGCTCTGCAGCCTTGGTGTTTTACTCCTCGCCGCTTCGGACCCAGCCATGGCACCGTGGTTGTGCATCCGCAGCTGGGTCACGGCCGCCCGCAACACTTTTCGGGGGGGGTTGAGGGAACCCCCCCCCCCCTATCTCCGCTTATGGCGCCCCGGAACGCCAGGGGCGCCTTCCAGCACGGGACCTCTTTACGCGGGTGACGGATCCCCCGATCACGTCACCCACAGGTCTCAAAGCGGTTGGTAGTAGGCGGCGTAGGCCCGCCTACCTCGCCCTGGTCGCCTGCGGTGGATAGGGAGCGCGTCGACATCGTCTTCATCTCTCAACTCATTTTCGCAACCTGTCCTCAGTGCAACCACATCAATAAATACTATTAATAAAGAGAAATAAATCAAGTTCATCTGTTTGTAGTAATTTATTTCAGTTGCTAAATTCCGCTAAATAAGAATTCACCACACATATAAAATGGAGCCACACTGTAAAGGAAATGAATCATCAATGTTTGCGTAGCAATTCTGAAAAAAACACGATCAAAAGAATTTACAGTCTGTGTGGGCCAGATTTAAAGAAAGAGCTTTGTGAATACCGCTCAGCAGCCTTACCACGACCACCTCATGTTGGAAGCTCGCAAACAGGCTGCTCAGAAATATCCGCTATACACTACCCCTTGAGTTTTTGAGGACGTCGTCGCTCAGAAACTTGCTCTACAATAACAGGAACAGGCAACTTTACGAGGCCGGCCTCTACTACGCTTGGGTAATACAGGAAGTGAAGGCACATCGTCCCTTAATAGTTTGGTAATCCAAACGGCGTAAGTTGGGACCCTCGTCAGGAGCATCAACTTTCGACACCAGGTAAGTAGTAGGACTAGATTTTTTCACTACTTTTTATGGACTAGCTCATTTTGGTACGAACTTCGCTGTTAAACCATTTTACTTAGCACTTGATGCTTTACTAAAATCTGATCACGTACATCGTATTCTTCAGAATTCTGACCTTTACCCGCATAGTCTTTACTTTGATCCTGTTCCTTCTTTTAACCTTGTATTTGTGACTAACGAGATTTATTTATTTATTGCAAATTACATGACACAACCACCTTTAAAAATTATATTTAGTGGTAAAATGACCTGATATGGCACAGCAAAGTAGGTTCTAAAGTAAAAATTCATAAAATTAAATCGATTATACAAAATTGTCAGAGAATAAATTAATACAAGTTAAGATTATGTTGGATACAATACAAAATACCTATGGTTTTAATCATCATCAAAGCCACAGTAGGTATATTCTTACAAATTATCATCCGTGTAATACAGATTCTTCTACAGGCTTTCGTCGTTTAGGGATACTTTACTGAATAATACGATTTTAATATTAACAATTTTATAATATTATGCTTATAAGAGTTGTAATTTTCGACAGATTTTATGCCCTCCGGTATCCTGTAGTAGATTTTTATAAATCTGTTAAAACGACTTTTCGAACATAGTTATAGTACTTACTAGTAAGAGAGACGAGTCAATTCTTATGCTTTTCGTTTCGGTTATGAATATCTTTTATTTGTTTAAAGAGGTAATTATAAATATAAATTGGGAGAGCTTAGTTTTAAAGCTCTGTACGTGGGATTTCCAGTTGACGTTACTATCTATTGTTATGTGGATGGTTCCTCAATCTGTATAATATTATTCATGATTAACTTAATTTCAAGAGGATGATGAAACTGGTTTTTTTAAGTTTATTTCCAAATCGTGTGCAATTATCCAACAATTTGCGATTTGAGATGGTGCTTTATAAATTTATTACATTCGTCATTATTCTTACAGGATATAAGTAATGATCATTGTGCACGGGATATCAATCGAGTTAGGGCTTAGCCTAGAAATAGAATACGGGGTGTATCACACTCCCTTGTGGAATAGAACAATTTACTTTTTTTATTTGTGACGTTACTGATTCCAGCATACCAGTGACTTCGCCGAAATGTTCCATTTGTATAAATTGCTCTCTATTTTTTACGTCCGTATTTTTTAATTCTTTAGGTAGAACGTGATTTGGGAAACAAAATTATTCATGTTCAGGGCGGCCCTGATATCGAAAATCACGTCTACTGGGCGGATGGACTTCCCTAGCGAACGAGGAAAACTGACTTGGCCTCAACGTTGATCTTCGATTCTCAGTTTTAATCCTTGTAATTATAATAATAACTGTGGCACACAATTCACACACGGTTATTTATAGTCCCAAACTAAGCAGGGTATTCTGGGTCAAAGTCAAAAGTTTTTGTTCAATGTAGGGGCTTTATAAGTCCTCTTGTTGAAAGTCATTGCGACTCCACCAAATTGCGAGTGAATGGGTGTTTGATAAGTTTTGGTGCTTTTTTCTAATGATGTAATTGGCCATGATAACTTTTTGAACAGACACGGAAATCAGAACCACGGAAACTATTTCAGTAAAAATAAAAGTTAACGTCAAATGTCATATCTGTTTTTGGCGGGAATCAGAAAAGTGACGCCGGACGTGATACGGGTTTTGGCTTAAAGTAGTGAAAGTATAATAGGTCTTTAGATATAAAATTGCCGTTCTGTAGTACTGGCCATTTCAAATCAAAATAATTTTTGTTTGGCTAAGAATTCTAATTTCAAATTAATGTTATTTTAAAAACATGGAATTATTTTTCCAAAAGTAGTCATTTGTTTATTGATTAGTGTTACATTTTTATCGCATTGCAATCTGTTTCGTCATCATGGATAAGTTAAAAATTCGAGTAATTATGGAATATGACTACCGTCGTGGTAGTAACGCGGCACAAGCGGCACGCAACATCAACGACGTTTACGGAGCTAACACTACAAACCAACGCACCATTTGTTATTGGTTCTGGAAATTTCGACATGGAAAGTGAATATCGCGGTCGTCCGAAGACTTTCGTCGACTATGACGAATTAAAGGCAATTGTGGAAGCTGATGATACACAATCTACGGCTGAATTAGCAGCAGCTTTCGACGTTAGCGTCAAAACAATATTGGTCCATTTGCGTCAAATTGGCAAGGTAAAAAAGCTTGACAAATGGGTGCCCCACGAACTCAATGATCGCCAGCGCGAAGTACGCGTCGAGACCTGCCTTGCACTGCTCAACAGATACACAAATGAAGGAATTTTGAACCGCATTGTTACCTGCGATGAAAAATTGATTCTGTTTGATAACCGCAAGTGCTCAGCAACTTGGTTGGATCCTGGTTCAGCACATAAACAATGCCCTAAACGAAAACTTACCCCTATAAAAGTGATGGTCACTGTTTGGTAGTCTGGCGCCGGTGTGATTCATCACAGCTTCTTACCAAACGGGGTGAGCATTACTGCAGATGTGTACTGTGAAGAACTGAACACAATTATGGAGAAGCTGGCACATCTCTATCCAGCATTGGTCATTCGCTCGTCTCCGCTGCTCCTGCACGACAACGTGCGACCTAATACTGCACAGCAGACGGTCTCCAAGTTGCAAGAACTGGGGTTAGAAGCTCTCCGTCATCCGCCCTACTCACCAGACCTTGCGCCTACAGACTACTACTTTTTCCAGAATTTGGATAACTTTTTGGCGGGAAAAAAATTCAATACCCGAGAGGCAGTACAAAATGCCTTTGAAGAATTTGTTGCCTCCCGTCCAGCTGATTTATTTTAGAAGGGCATCAATAAACTGCCAGTGCGTTGGCAAAGATGCATTGATTGCATGGTCGATTACCTACTTCGATTAATACAAATAAAAAATACATGAAAAAAACTCGTCAAAATTTTTTCATAAAAAACGACAATTTCATAGGTAAAGACCTAATATTGTGTGGCAAGTGTCCGTGAAGGTGTAGTGATTCGGAAATTCGATAAATGCGTGCTGCTCGTCTTTAGTCTTTCTTATATTCTTAGTTAAATGGCTCTGCTTCAGAGTCCATTATCTGGATAATATTTGTTACAAGTTGAGAGAGGCTGTCTAGTCTAAGCAAGTGACCTAGCCGCGGATGCACAACCGCGGTGCCATGGCTCGGTCCGAAGCGGCGAGGAGGAACACCCCAGGGTTTTTAGTGGGTATGGCAGCACTAGGCTGCAGAGCCCCACATAACCCCCGCCCCCCCGGGTCGGGTGCGTATGCAGTAATGCATTTTCCCAGGGTAACAAAAAAAATTTTATATTTGACACTGGTTAATATAATTATCATATATCATAATAATTATTTAGTTATCATTATCTTTTGTATAAAGTATAGCTTAAATGGATAAATATAAAAAAATACAACTATACGTACATAACACCGGCAGCCCAATCAGAAAAATAAGCCCAAAATATGCCACGATAATATAGGTTTTACAGTCTTCATCATATTCTGTGTCTGCTTGCACTACTATGATGAAGGAAACCACTAAGGTTATGAAATAAATACAGCTAATTATGAAATTTATCAGCAATGTTACATTAAAGAAGTCGCCAAACATAGGTAACCAAGCTTTCTGGAAAAAAAAAAACATAACGTACAATTTAGTCAATAATAGTAGATTATACAACAAGGGAATAAAGCCCTGTTTTATGTCACGGGCGCGACATTGAATCCTGAACGTAACAAAGGACTCCCAGTTTTAGTTGTTTAGTTATGATTTAATTCCAAAGCGAAGCGAGGGAATTAAGACTGAGTCCTGAGTACTAAACTCAGGACTCAGTCTTAATTCCCTCGAGGGATTTAGCGCCCAAGACAAAAACAGTTTTATTACCGAGTTATATACTCTACTTTTCTCACCTTATGCGAGACAATAAAATGCATTTGCATGGTAGTAGATTATTGACAATGCCTATGACATCTAGTTTAATAGACTCTGGAGTCATAGTTCTTTCATCACTCGACATTTTCGATATTCTTTTTGAAATGTTAGAGCTATAAAATGGATACAGCCACTTGTTTCTGCCGGCGTGACCTACTTGATTTAACAAATGAAGATCGTGCGAATCTAGTAGGTCGCGGCTTCGATTTTCGAAAATCGAGTTGGCCACGACCGTGGCCGCAGGCGGGTGCACCACATTTTGCTTAACGAAATTAGACTATCGTCAAAATTACATTATTGACCTAAGGTTATAATGAAATTCCATACAATATTATAACCCGGCTAAAGCCAAGGGATATAATGTCTTGCTTTCGGTGAGGTTTATATGTTAAATATAAAAATAAGTCGGGTTTTCCTTCCTGACGCTATAACTCCAGAGCGCACGAACCGATTTCCACGGTTTTGCATTCGTTGGAAAGGTCTCGGGCTCCGTGAGGTTTATAGAAAAGAAAATTCAGGAAACAGAAAAGCGGGAAAATATTATAAGCATTGCACCCGTGCGAAGCCGGGGCAGGTCGCTAGTATGATATATAATCCGGGTTTGTCGAGCATGTGGTGTGAAAAATAATTTTATATCATTATTTGAATCTTTTCTTCATTTATATACCTATACCTATATAGGTAATAAATTGATAAAAGATTCAAATATCAGTAATATTATTTCATTAGTAGGTACTACGAGTATTTTCTATAACTTAATATTCTTGCTGTTAAAGCCAAAGCCAGAGTACAATTGTTGAGAACTATCGCAGAGAAAATTTTAGAAATATTGTTAGTAATATATTATATATAATGCTAGGCGGGTTAGAGTTAAAAAATATTTATATTATTATACAATAACATAGACCTATTAACGACGGGACATCAAACGATCGAACATTTGTATGAAATCTACTTTAACCACTTTTTTGACGGAATGGGGAAATGACATGTTATACAAGTGATGTTCCGTGAATAGAAATCGATACACATTTGAATGAATGAACGATCAATCTATCGAATAGAGATTTTATATAGCTACAGCTAAGTAAGCCACAGTAAAGTATTAGCTTTTTACACACTTTATATTAGCTTTACATATTAACTCTTGGGACTTGCGTGTTTCCTCACGATGTTTTCATGAATTGTTGTTATGAATATGCACGAAAGATTTAAAAAAACTTAACGCTTTAAACGTTTTCCTAATAATAATAATACAAAATTATTTCAAGTAACAATGACTCCTAAGTGTGTTGCGTTAAAAGCTATTTTTAACTATAATGGCTTTTATTATATTATATCGGTAGTCTTTATTATGAATCCATGTTTGCAGTTTTCGAACTGCTTCCACCCACTTTCTTTTTCTGGGGGCCAATTCTACTAAATGACAACGGTTATAGTTTGATGACAATGACATGTCAATGGTCAGTCAATGGTGTTATTTGTATACGAAAAGTGCCAAATAACACCATTGATGGACCATTGACTTGTCATTGTCATCCAACTCTAGCCGTTGACATTTAGTGTAATTAGGGCCCTGTTTGGAGTCTAAAATGAATGAATAATTACTGAAGTGACGTACAATATCATTAAATTAATACAAATAAATAAACACATTAATAAAATAGATTACCTACATTACATTTTAAAAGTCGAATACATTTTATTACAGCATACATAATTTTGTGTAATAAGTCCATAATACTTCATTCGTTCACATCGATATCTTTTTATCGATAACGGCAATCACTAATTGATGTTAAATGTAATGAACGAATGAAACATTGACCGATATAATCCGACTAGTTACAAGAGAACAGATTTTTCATAACAGTGCATTATATAATGAGTATATTTAAATTTAGCGTTTTATTTGGCAATTTTATACTGAATTTAATTGATTTTGCCAAAAAAAATCACTAAAATAAAACAAAATTGTACTTATTGGTGAAAAGAAACATAAGGTGTTCAATTGCTGTAGATTTTGCAGAACAATACAGCGCATTTGGTCATTTTTACAAGTTGTTGTTATTACGGACGCTCAAATCACACTGACGTTACAATTTCATCATTTTCATCTGCTAAGGTAAAAAGTTCCTAGCACGTCAAAAAAGTACTGTAGGCGAGAACGACTACGTTTCGTGTCCCGTGTGTTAATATGTCTATGTACAATAATGTTAAAAGTTAATTAATACCTCAATTATGTAAGGAAATAGATTTTTTGAGACAAGAGACTAAAATTAGTAAGTTTGCATTAAAGCAAAAAATTAATATGGTACAAAAATACCTATCTTATACAGTACTTTTGTAGCGACCCGCCCGCCTTCGCACGGGTGCAATGCTAATACTAAAACCTTCCTCTTGTATCTATTAAAAAAAAACCGCATCAAAGTCCGTTGCGTAGTTCTAAAGATTTAAGCATACATAGGGATACAGGGACAGATAAAGCGACTTTGTCTTATACTATGTAGTGATATATACTAGCCTGAGGTTATACCCGCGTATTCCCCGTTCCCGATGGAATACGGAAATAAAATATAGCCGATGTTACTCAGGGATATTGTAGCATTATAATGGTGAAGGAGTTTTGGAAATCGGTCCCGTCGTTTTTGAGTTTATTCGTTACAAACATATTATCTTTCTTCTTTATAATAACAGTGTAGTTAAGGCAAAAGTGATTGACAGATGTATTCAACGCACAGGCAAAACCAGTAAGGCTAGAAAATTTAAATTTCGCACACGTAGGTATTCCTCTTAGGACGTGTGGGCATTCACTAAGGAAGGATTTTTCAACCAACCGACTACCTATTACAGCTTTCTAGAACTACGAGTGAGATAAGCCAAGGACAGACAGACTTTCTCCAAGATCACACTATGCTCGGTTGCTTTATTGCAGAGAAAACTCTGGGCCCTCACATTCTGATCTTATGATACTTTAATCGAGAATTACTTCTAAAATACTGAACTCCGAATTTTATTCTGTGTAGGTATATTCCAACTATTTAAACACTACAGAAACTTGATTCGCTACTGCCGCCTCATTGCGGAGGTTTCGGGGATACAATGACGTGATTTTTAGGTTTGAGGTCTAATAATTTCTTAACTTTAGAACTACAAATTCAAAGAGATGTTATTTTATCTACTAGGTACATATTTTGCAACAATAACGTAGTTCTCTATCTTTTTAGCTTCGTGGCTCTTGGGTTCTGATGTTAATGCTAACCCTTCTAGGTGCAAGAGGAGGTAAGTGCCAGGGTCAGGTTAGGTTAGTACACTTAGATTGGTAGGTACCTACTACTTATCACGATTGCTGCCAAGCGGCAGTTTAAGTCATAAATAAATTATATCGAAATTGGTATTTACAGTGCAAATCCCAATTAAAAACAAAACGGCTGCTAAGACTACTAATTTTCGAGATGCAAATTCCATCCATGCAACTACATCGGTTGCTTTAACGGTGGGGTTGTTCTTGTCTATACAATTGAGGCTTGAGGGCGCCCACAATAGGTTATTTCCGTAAAGCTGAAATCAACAATGGTAATTAGTTTATTTACAGGTCTTGACACTTGGCGATCGTAAGCCTATCTAAATAAGTAGTATTAGTACAGGTATAGGTAGATATTGAACGTAAATGAACATACATCCGATTTTATAATCAGAACACCAAATCAATCGATCCAGGAATCAAGGAAGTTCTTTCATACAAAAGTTCATTACATGACTATGGAAATGCCTCCAGTTATAACGATGCTAGAGAACGCTGGCTATCTGCGAACACCTGTAAATGGCTTCGTTTATCTATTTTTAGGAGTTAGTTATATTTCGTAATTGCTGTAGGTTTTCCGAATAAAATTATATAAATAAATGACTGACGAGTTTAATTTATAAAACTGGATTGTCTAGAGCTATCAATGAATTTCCTGATGACTGCTACAATGCACCGATTAAAAAGCTGCTAAAGTAAATGACATAAAGAACCTTCTGAAATATATACCAGAAAGTGAAACAAACTTAATTAATTACTGACAGGTAATTGCTGACAAACCCGATAGCCCTGCCCTATCCTTGCACATGGGTGGCAATCCACATACTCGCAACACCCAATGTACCTACATTTTAAATATATTTTTATTTAGTAAGTGTTCGAAATATAAATAAACGATTTCATTTCAATAACATTGTACACGAATCTGATAATAACGAACCAGCTGTTCCTGAAGACGAGAGTGACCAAAATGAAGATTTTAATATTTTTGAGTTAGGTTGAATAAAAGTTTATTATATTATGTAGGTACTCTCTCTCCTTCGAAATCGTTCCAACCGTTTAGGGGGAGTTAGGTGACAAATACACGTACAGTGGTCCGGGCAGACGTTGTTCTGCCCGCTTCGTCTTCAAAGACCCACCAGGCAGACTAACCTGTGGGTCTCCGAATCTGATGCGTCTTCAAAGTCCTAATGATTGGTAGGACCTATGTGGCTATTTAGTTTTATATAATATAAGTATCCCCTGAGACCCACCAGGAACTTAAAAGTAGGTACCAAGGAAAACAATTAAAATAAACCATCCGTCGACACTCGAACCCATACAAAAAATATAATTAAAGATCGGTCCAGCCGTTTTTGAGTTTTAGCGAAATTATCGAACTGCAGTTTATATTTATATATTTACTAGCGACCCGCCCCGACTTCGCACGGGTGCAATGCTTATACTAAAACCTTCCTCTTGAATCACTCTATCTATTAAAAACGCATCAAAATCCTTTGCTTAGTTTTAAAGATTTAAGCATACATAGGGACATAAGGACATAGGGACATAGGGATATAGGAACAGAGAAAGCGACTTTGTTTTGTACTATGTTAGTGAAGATGAAGAACTTGTACCCGAAACCGACGAGTAACCTATGAATCGTTTGATGGATGTAAACGATGCGCGACGCGAATACCAGTGGTTAGTAGTTGAAACTTGTTATTCCAATTGAAAAAGACATGTTGTAACTACATACCTAAGCACTAATGCTTACAAGCAATGAAAGACGCTGAGCCATGTCAGATACCTACCTTGGTGGTTTGGCGAAACTGACAGCTAGGTTGTCACTGGCCTGATACCATCTCCCAATCCCCAGTGAGATCAGGTGTCCCACCCCTCCATTATAAAAGAAGTTGTTGTTGTCCCACCCCTACTCATTATGTGACGAAAGGCCTTTGATAGCTTAGCAATTGATTGCCGGTATATGATCTCAATATATTTAATGAATCAATTCAATGCGAAACATTTTTGCTCTGAATAAATTTAAATTATATTTAAATGATGGTGTTTTGAAATTGAAAAGCTTACCAATGCTAAAATACCGATAATAATACAGCCTACATCTAAACGCGACACACAAAAACAACATTTTTTTGTTGTTGGTATAACATCAAATGGCATTATTACTAAAAATGATACAAAAAAGTGAAAAACCAAAACAAAAATAATATATCTTTCAAAAATGCAGACGTCATTTTATAGACAATATAAACTAATTATCTAGCAAACACAATATAAAAAAAAACTTAGTAAAAAGTCTTAGAATATCAAAAGTAGGAATAGGTACTATTATCAATTATGGGTCTGTCTGTCTTTTAAATAAATGCCAATATTCAAATGAAAACTTCTATATAGGCTGACTTTTTTTACCGTCTGGAAAAAAATGTGGTGTGATAGGTAAGTGTAATAGATTCATTTGGCAATGTTACTTAAAAAAATTTTTTAAGTAACATTGCCAAATGAATCTATTTTTTTTTCATTTTTTTTTTCTCAAATTTTTTTTTCTTTCTTAAACTAATATGCATTACTCAATTGTAGTCAATAATATACACAAAAATATTTGAAATAGTATTTTAAAAAGAAACAGGCTCGTAGCTTCCATTTATGCGCAAATTACCTACAACCGCCAGCAGCGCGTACTACTGTGCGTAGTTTTCTAGATTTTGTAAATTGCATTAAACATGACTATATTTAACAATTAATCTCGTGTATAAGTTCGGCTCGAGATACCTTATACGTCATATTTTTTTCCAGACTGTAAAAAAAATCACCAGTATATATGCGATGCGTAATCATTTATGTCCGGCTTCAGAGTTTTTACTTCCAAAGTCGCCAAAAAGATTGCAATGTCAATTATAGTGATTTTTGCAGGGTTCCGAAAATATGAATGTACTTTAATTTATTTTTAATAAAATTTTAATTAAACCATGGTCTAATATTTAAAAATTTAAGGAAAATTGTAATGAGGCGTCTTCCAGTGCCGTTTCCACGAATATTACTTAAATGGCGCCAAAAATAGATTCTGTAAAAAAAGTCCTTGCTTTTTCCAAAGTTTCATTTATACTTGTCTCTGATTACTAAAAAGGTAGAGTAGTCTTATGTACCTACCTACCAAGGAGGTGGGGATAAAAAAAAATATTTTTTTAAACGGGTTTTCTAAACCGCCTGATTTTTTTTACCGCGCGTCTGGAAAAAAATATGGTGTGATCAAAGAGATTAAAATATAATAAGGCATAGAGGGGACAAAGCGAGGAAAATTTGAAGTCAAAAATTATTCCAAGTGGAATAAGTCTAGTGCAATTTCGACAGAATGACAGCTCGCGTTCATACTAACTGACATGACAAGGACATGACGCTTAGGCTTCCCCTATGCCCTATTATATTTAAATCTCTTTGGGTGTGATAGAAAGTGTAATAGATTTTTGGCATTTTAACTTAAAATATTTTCTTTTACAATAATTTTGTGCTTGCTTGCTATCTATAGATATACTTAGTAAAACTCTAACGAGGTCGTGTCTGTTCATTAAATATTTTTGGAAAATTTTAGCGGTAGTGGAGATAGTTATCGATTTAGATAAATATGTATAAACAATTCTGTGAGAAATATTGTACTCTCTCTTATTAGTGTTGTTACTGATACCTGTGTTATGTGAAGGTGAGGGTAAGGTTAGACTTTTTTTTTGTATGTTAGCTTTTGCGTCACAAATGCTTGTAGGCAAAGAGGTTAAAATATAGGCAAAGAGATTAAAATATAATAAGACATAAAGGGGACAAAGCGACGAAAATTGGAAGCCACAAGTTATTCCAAGTGGAATAAATCTAGTACAATTTAGACCGAATGACAGCTTGTGTTCATACTAACTGACATGACTTGACCTTCAAACATGCTTCAAAGTTTTGTATGAAAATATCCCCGATGCCCCCTCTATGTCCTACTAGGTATATTTTAATCTCTTTGCCTGTAGGTATCCGTTTGTTCTCCAATAAATAAATAAATAAAACACCAATTTTTAAAAAGTTTATCTGTCTGTCTGGTTGTGCACACATCATGCAAAACTACTGAATGGATTTTGATGAAATTTGGTGTCGAGATAAATAAGGATCATGTTCAATAATTAATTTTACAGACGAAGTACTTTTTACAGAAGGAGAATGTCTCATTCCCACGGGAAAACTATGAAACTGGGTAAAAAGACAAATAAGTACCTATGTACCTACTTCGATAGGATAACACCTAGAAACTTTAAATATGGTATGTACGAGTAGGTATCCTATTATGTCGTAAGCTACCGCTACACAGTGTTTTATGAGAGCTCATTTTCGGAACTCCCCTTTTTATTCAAAAACTCGATACATGTTATGATTTTGAATACTAGAGTAGAACTCCCGCGTGTCTAACTTATGTAGATTTTGAGTTATGATTTTTTTTAAATTATGGTTTTTTATCCGGATAAAATTAGAAAATTATCATAACTTTTTTGTACAGAGATTGATTTTTTTTAAATCCTTGTAGCTTGTAGTTCCATTAAAACTACATCATACATATGAATTCCACAACTCTCACTTGTATTTAAAGATAGTTATTTAGTAAAAATGATTTTTTGTTTTTATTTTTTTTCTTATTGGTCCTATCGTAGTAGGCCGAGATATTTGTGTGGAGAATAGGTTTAATACTTTTATACAATCCCTTAAAATTCGGTCGCCTAATTCCGTAGGACCTATAAGTTATAGCGAATTTAAAAATATCGCCAGGGTTGTCACAAAACTCGGATATAAATATTTGATATTTTTGACAATAATATTAAAAGGTGTGCAAAACGTAGGAAGTTGTAAATATTTATGTACAAATTAAGATATAAATAACTAAGTTTGTAGTAATATTTACAGAAGTAATATGTACAGAAGAAAAAAATACTTTGCATACAAAGTGCGATATGTGACTTGATATTTGGCATGGGGATTTTTTTTTTAAATTTCGATCATAATATGATCATTAGGGAAAGTTTCTGTCTATGATACTGTATCATACACAGAATTTCGTCTTGAACGGCTCCATGATGCCTCACCCCCCTCCCTCACCCTCTATGTTACTGGTATCGACATGGGGTTTTAGTAAAAACCTTACGAAGGTTGGCCCCCTTCCCATGCCACAAGTAACACTTCATCGAATTAAGTATTTTAGGTACTGTCTCTACAGCCGGAGCCAAGAGCCACTAAATAATGGGACGGGTGCCGGAGATGGTAGTCAGTTGACATTTTGGTCGTAGCTGTCAAAGTCAATGTCAAAAGCTAGCAATAAGAATATAAAGGAAAAACGGTGGAACATGCCCAAAAATGATAACAATATGTTTACCTGAAATAAACATTATTAAGCTTTATAAGTGTTTTCCACTTATTTTCAGTTATTAAATAGTTATTTAACAAAAATATTATAATAAAGAGCAGGATAGCCTTACGGTTAGAGGGCCTGCCTCACATAATGAAAATCTGTGAGGCTCGGGTTCGAATCCTGGTATATACCAATGAGTTTTTCAAAAACTTACGTATATATTTATCATTAGCTCGACGGTGAAGGAAAACATTGTGAGGAAACTCGCAAGTCCCAGAATGAATTCCGAGACATGTGTAACAGACCCGGGCCGGCAATGGGCTCACCACCTATCACGTTTGGGGGTCCAAAGAATATCCGGTGAAAAGAGGGTATATCCAGAAATGGAATACCTCTGCCTACCCCCTCGGGGATATAAGGCGTGAGATTATGCTATGTTATGAATTATAATATTAAAGGAGACCGAGGCATGGCTTTCCAGTTTATTTACGCATACTTTATACCATTTATTTCCACACCAGATAAAAAACATACCCGGATATTATACATTCTGTGTACTAAGTATCGGGAATTTGTCAATAAAACAAAAAATACAAATTATTCATCTAAATTTATTTTATCGCCTTCAAAGTAGGCCCCATCGCTTGCAATACAACATCTCCACCGCTTCACCCAGTCTTCCATACATTTTTCATAGGCTATTTGCGGTATGGCCTTTAGCTCATTTAGCGAATTTTCTTTTATGGCTTCTATCGACTCAAAACGTTTTCCTCGAAGTGGTAATTTTAACTTGGGAAATAAAAAAAAGTCAGACGGAGCCATATCAGGTGAATACGGTGCTTGGTCGAGCACTTTTGTTGAATTTTTTGCTAAAAACTCTGTCACTATAATGGCTGTGTGTGATGGTGCATTATCATGGTGCAGCATCCATGAGTTGTGTTGCCACAAATCTGGACGTTTTCGGCGGATACTCTCACGCAAACGCTTCATGACGCCTAAATAATATTCTTTATTCACTGTTTCTCCCTCTGGAAGGAATTCGGAGTGAACCACACCACGGTAGTCAAAAAAAACTGTCAGCATCACCTTGATTTTGGAGCGACTTTGCCGCGGTTTTTTGGGTTTCGGCTCGTTTTCGAGACGCCATTCTGAAGACTGTTGGCTTGTTTGCATGTCGTACTCATAAACCCATGTCTCGTCGCCAGTTATTATACGTTTCATAAAGGTCGGATACGTAGAAGCTCGGGAAACCATGTCTTCAGCGACATGCTTTCGCTGTGCTTTTTGAACAAAATTGAGCTCTTTTGGAACTAGTCGAGCGGCGACGCGTTTCATGCCTAAAATGTCAATAAGAATGTTGTGAACGGACATAAAAGATATGTTCACCTCACTAGCCAACTCCCTCAGATTCATACGTCGATTTTCGAGCACTAGCTTCTTGATTCTGTCGATGTTTTCTTTGGTCGTAGCGGTTGAAGGTCTACCAGAACGAGGCAAGTCTACTACTACTTTTCGGCCTTCTTTAAAAGCCTTATACCATTCATAAGCCCTTGTTTTCGATATACACGATTCGCCGTAGGTTTTTTGCAACATTTTTAGTGATTCACCACATGAAATATCATTCGAAACACAAAATTTAAGGCACACTCTTTGTTCAACAATATTTTCCATTGTAAAAATCGCCGAGGACTCAAAACTATGACCAACAAAAAGTGAAGTTTTAAACAAATTATATGACAGATCCCGCTCAAATTTTGCGCTGTAAATCAGTACAGTGCTACCAACATGCAGTAAAAAAATTTGAACGACCTCTTTTACGCGGGTCTTTTTAATGACATATTCCCGATACTTTTTACACAGAGTAGTATGTGAAAAGTGTCAACCCTGAAGCTGAAATATACGGATATTTTTTTAATTAACTGTTCCGTCTAGATCCTACGTTATTTAGAAAGGAAAAAAATGCACATGATTGCAGAAGTTAAGAACTATTCTTGATGTAAGTATCTTTGCCTACTAAGAAAGGACACTCGAGAAAAAAAATAAAAAGAAATTTTCAAAAAAGTGCTATATTTTGGATTAGAACAATGCTACGGCACTTTAGTTTCTTCTAATATATGTAGTATCTACTAGACATTATACATAATACGTCATTTCTCAAATCATTCGCCTAGTTTTCACACCAGACTCTTTTCACTTATTTTAAGAGTAAAAAAATCTTAAATTTTAGATTTTAATTTCTACTCAAGTATTTATTTTTGTCACGCGGGAGTTCTACTCTAGCATTCAAAATCATAACATGTATCGAGTTTTTGAATAAAAAGGGTAGTTCCGAAAATGAGCTCCCATAAAACACTGTGCGCTATGAAGGGATTTTTGGAAATTCCCACGGTAACGGGAATAAACTGGGTCGGTGCGGGCAACGCTGCTGGGCACCCGACCATTTAATAAATCGTTATTCTAATAAAGAGACATGAACTTAAACAGAGCTGCTCTTGAGATTGTTGCTGGTTTTTCTCGGGATACTGCTTTTGGAACCGTCCAATCGTCGGTGAAGATAGGCTGCTGTTTACATTCAGCCAACCTCCATGGAGGAGTTTAGACTCCCGTGACATTTAGGCTGTGTACCTATTTATTTTTTACCTACAGAAATAAATGAATTTGATTTTTACTTTGGAGTTTTGATTTTTACTAGTAAGCTCGAGCGTTTAGAGCATTTGGCTCCTGGTAAATAAACTGAAGAATGCAGTGATGATATTTCTTGTATAAGTATATGAGGGTCCCGCCTTTGTGCGAAAGGAGTCACTAAATGGCTACGCTAACTCTGCAATGGAATAAACGGGCAACCCCAAAAACATTTGCATATGGCAATTTTTTTTGTCAGTCAAATTCGTCGTAGTTGAGTTGTCAGATCGAGTTCGAACTTGTTGTTTTTTCTAATTTTAAAGAAAAATAATGGTGAAACCTATAAGATTTATTATTATTATATAATATTTATTATTATATAATATGATACGTAAATTCAATGATGTGAGAGAAGAACAAGATATGATCCTCAGCAGAAAAAGACAATGTTTACAAGATATAGAAGAGTTGACAAGTAGATTGAATGATTTTGATACATTATTGATATTCGGTCACTTTGAAAGTTTCATATTAATTATTATATTTTACTATATCAAACGCCCCGGCGGCGGCAATAAAAGTTTAATTTAAAAGTAAATAAATCAAAACATTGAACATTGTGGTGATGTGGTTAGGTGTCAGAATCACTCACTTTGAATCTACAGTAAAATCTAAAAAGGTTCTTATTATTTGCTTTTATTCCAGGTGGCAAAAACATTACTTGTGAGCATTTGGTGGACTAGTGAAGGTGTCGTTCACTACTGCTTTCTTAAATCTGGCCAGACGATTACGGCAGATCTATGTATATTGTCAGCAACTGCAAACCATGATGGAAAAGCTAGCTGCTAACCAACCAACTGTAAATACCTAGGAAAGTTTTGTATTTTTGTATCTTTGTAAAGAATAAACTCAAAAACTAATAAAGCTTTTTTTTAATTCTCTCACCAATGGAAAGCTAGATTATCCCTGAGTAACATAGGCTTCATTTTATTCCCGTTTTCCCACTTCATTTATCTAAACACTATTTTTTTTAATTTCAAATTTATTTATGGTTTGCAATAGGTAGGTATGGGTACACAAATAATACAAGTATCAAATACGTTTTCTGTAGTATAGACAGTATTACCATGTGCAGTTTTTTTATTTCCACATTTTTTTTACTTCTGCAGAGTTAGCGTTGCCACAGATATTAGAATACGTGGCCAGACTCTAGCTACTTTAGGACCAAAGAGATTAAAATATAATATAAGGCATAGAGGGGACAAAGCGCGGATTATTTGAAGCCAAAAGTTATTCCAAGTGGAATAAGTCTAGTACAATTTCGACCGAATGACAGCTCGCGTTCATACTAACTGACATGACAAGGACATGAAGCTTGAGCTTCAAAGTTTTGTATGAAAATATTCCCAATGCCCCCTCTATGCTATTATATTTTAATCTATATATATAAAGAGAGAAGTCCTGACTCACTGACTCATCAACGCCCAGCCTAAACCCTTAGACCAAGAAAGCTGATTTTTTTCACGGATATTGTTTTTAAGACGTAAAGTAGGAATAAGAAAGGATTTTTAGAAATTCAACCCTTAAGGGGGAGAGAAAGGGGTTTGTATGGAAAACCTTCATTTTTGGGTATATCTATTCGAAACTTTGTAAAAATACTCTTCAAAACAAACAACAAGACACGTGATCCTACATTTTCCAAAAAACCTCCCCTAAGGGGTTGAAACAGGGGGGTGGAGTTTGTATGGAGACGTGTTGTTTTTTACGTCTATCAAGTTGAAACTTGACACAAATACTCTTAAAAATAAATGATGAGATACGTGTTTTTGGATTTTTCTAAAATCGTCCCCTAAAGGTGTGATAATAGGGGTTGAGTTTGGTATATATGGAAAACCTTCATTTTTGGGTGTATCAATTCGAAACTTTGTAGGAATACTTCTCATAACAAACAACAATATACGTATTTATGGATTTTCCAAACAACCCCCTCTAAGGGGTTGAAACAGGGGGATGGAGTTTGTATGGAGACGTGTTGTTTTTTACTTCTATCAAGTTGAAACTTGACACAGATACTCTTAAAAATAAATGATGAGATACGTGTTTTTGGATTTTTCTAAAATCGTCCCCTAAAGGTGTGAAAGTAGGGTTGAGTTTGGTATGTATGGAAAACCTACATTTTTGGGTGTATCAATTCGAAACTTTGTAGGAATACTTCTCATAACAAACAACAATATACGTATTTCTGGATTTTCCAAACAACCCCCTCTAAGGGGTTGAAACAGGGGGATAGAGTTTGTACGGAGACGTGTTGTTTTTTACGTTGAAACTTTACACAAATACTCTTAGAAATAAATGATGAGATATGAGTGTTTCTGGATTTATCAAAAAACCTATCTTAAGGGGTTGAAACAGGGGGATGGAGTTTGTAAGGAGACGTGTTGTTTTGAAACTTGGCTCAAAAACATTCTTAGAAATAAATGATGAGATATGTGTTTTTGGATTTTTCTAAAATCGTCGCCTAAAGGTGTGAAAGTAGGGGTTGAGTTTGGTATGTATGGAAAACCTTCATTTTTGGGTGTATCAATTCGAAACTTTGTAGGAATACTTCTCATAACAAACAACAATATACGTATTTCTGGATTTTTCAAACAACCCCCTCTAAGGAGTTGAAACAGGGGGATGGAGTTTGTATGGAGTCGTGTTGTTTTTTACGTCTATCAAGTTGAAACTTGACACAGACATTCTTAGAAATAAATGATGAGACACGTGTTTTTGGATTTTTCTAAAATCGTCCTCTAAAGGCATGAAAGTAGGGGTTGAGTTTGGTATGTAGGGAGAGCCTTAATTTTTAGGTGTACCAATTCGAAAATTTGTAGGAATACTTCTCATAACAAACAACAATATACGTATTTCTGGATTTTCCAAACAACCCCCTTTAAGGGGTTGAAACAGGGGCATGGAGTTTGTATGGAGACGTGTTGTTTTTTATATCTATCAAGTTGAAACTTGACACAAATACTCTTAGAAATAAATGATGAGATACGTGTTTTTGGATTTTTCGCGAATCACCTTCTAACGGACTGCAAGTAGGGGGGGTTGAGCCGTTAATATGGAGAAGTGTGTTTTTTTTTTGCATCTATCAACTTGAAACTTGGCACAAATATTCTTCAAAAGTATCCATACAAAGTCCACTATTTTTTGAGAATTCACTATGGGTTCCTTGAGGAAATTTGTTTCTTAGTATGAGCATATGCATAGCCTTTAGTATCAAGAACTAATTCAATAATTATAAACCAGAGAGTGTTCTAGGCTTTACAACACGTAAGAGAATAAGCGCAATTCCTGAAATTAGTTTGTTCAGTATTGACTACTTAATTTATTTCAGCTAATTTTAATATGTGTAAAGTTTTTCCAAAAAAATTATTAGCATAACTGAATTTAGGGCTAACTATGGAAACCTTACTGTTATCGCTCTTTAATTAAGAAAAAATTGGTTAGACAAAACTTAAGTACGAATGCATTACCAATCTTTTTTATTAGTATACTAATTGGGGTATATGAGGATTTGCTCTTATTCTGTGACGCGTTGTAGGTAATATACCTATATGGGTGTTTTTAATAACAAAAATATAAGCCCGCTTCTCATTCCTGAATCTCGGGTTCCAATTCCGGCATGTACAGTCAAGTTTTAATGTCGCTTTTCGCTCGACTTGGCGGGGGCACTACCGTGCCCCCAGATAAGGATCCCTAATTCTTTTTCGTCATAAATAAAGCATATGTTACTCAGGGATAATGTATCATTCTAATGGTGAAAGAATTTTTGAAATCGGTCCAGTAGTATTTAAGTTTATTCGTTATTAACATACAAAAATACAAATATTTTTTATTGTAGATAGATAGATAGTGTAGATTATCCTTCTTGACATATTTTCTAAACGCAAAGGAATAACAAATTCAACGCGGACGAAGTCGCGGGCATCAGCTAGTATATTATATGTATATTCGAAGGTTGGAGCCACAACTCCATATATCAATACAGTGTTCACGGAAGAATTCAGCTATTATTCATCAGGTTTTTGAAGCCGTTTGGCGTTATAATGCGTGAATATACCTAAGTGATTAATGTTAGTGGGTCCTGAATCCATTACACTTACCTAAACTAAAATGGTAATGCATATAAAAATATAACACAGATACCTACAGAAACAATTCAATACGAAATAGTGTTGGCTTTTATTTACTTTAGAGGGGTAATGGTTGTTTCTGAATAGACATCACAACACAACAATTGTGAAAACAGATCTAACGTTTCAATTAGCAAAATAAAGGTAAATGCAGCTATCAACGACCCGTCGAAAATCTGCAGGTATTGCCGACCCATTCAGCTTATTCTTATTTTTGTCGGTTTGGAACGATTTGAGTTACAAGAGAGTACTAAACCGTATACAGAAAGAAAGCCGAAAACTTATCGGCGCCGATAAGCGCCGATCGGCGCCGGTCTACGCGCAGGCATTTATATGAACAAGCGCCGACACGCGCCGGTCAGCGCTGGTGCCGCCCGCCAATCATCGTACGACATTTTGCTCGCTCTGCTTCAATCTTCTTGCTTTCTGCAGAATGGACCGGCGCCGATCGGCGCCGACAAGCTTTCAGCTTTCTTTCTGTATACGGCTTTACGTCGTTCAAAAAGTAGTGAGAATGACGTAGTAATGGGGGGTACTTGAAGAAAAAAATTTGTGTGACGGAAAGATTAGGTGTTTATCATAATAACCTCAAATAATTAGCTGTCTATCTTGTCTGTGTCAGTTGTATTAATTATTTGTTTGTGACGTGTCGATAACTCGTGCTAAAAATGGATAAAATTGAAATTCGTGCGGTGACAAAATACTTTTGCTTGAAAAATTTTACTACGGAAAAGATTTACGTGAAACATTGGGGGAGTCGGCTCTTCCATATTCCACAGTGGCTCGGTGAAGTGCAGAGTTTAAACGTGGTAGAACATCGGTTAAAGATGACCCGCGCTCGTGCCGCCCTTCGACATCAGTCACTCAGGAAATGATCGAAAAAGTCGAAAAAATTGTTCTGGATGATGATGATGATAATGTCTACGCCGAACAAATAAAAAAATTTCGTCAAGAAATTCTTAAAAAACGACGAGGAAAACTAGCAAAAAAAAGTTTTGTTCCATCAAGACAACGTGCCAGCGCACAAGTCTGCAGTTGCCATTGCAGCAATCCAAGATGCTGGCTTTGAGATCCTCGATCATCCACCACATTCACCGGACTTGGTCCCTAGTGATTTCTACCTATTTCCGCATTTGAAAGAGCACTTAAGAGGCACAAAATTTGAAGATGACGAAGAAGTGTATGCCTCCGTTAACGATTTTTTAAGTACTCAAGATAAATATTTTTTTAAAAAGGGAATTTTGGCGCTAGAAAAAATATTTGCTAAATTTATTGACCTAAAGGGTGATAACGTCGAAAAATAAAATAATATTGAATAAATTCATTTTCTAACATAGATATTCTCAATACTTTTTGAACACCCCTCGTATAATAGACACCCATGTTTGTACGTTTCCTAATTAATTTACTAGTGTTACTGTACGTGTTTACAGTCAAGAGCACGCTGAGCTTGACACTTTGGACTTGGAACCGACCCTGTATTCTATGGCGCGCAGTATAAATCAGAGCTCAGCTTAGACTGGTAGTGTACAGCTTAACTTGCTCTTGACTGTACACGAGAATGTGACCAAATACGTTAGTTTCTGTGAACGCATCGAGTGCGCCGATCGTGTCATACTAACCCTTACTTCCTCAGGTAGGTAAGTACGCAAATTTTTTGCATAAGATATTTTATATATAAATATTTACGTCAAGTTTCTTTTGAATAACTCAACATATTTCTTTATTTGTATATTCTACATTTCGCAACTTAAATATTATGTTTTAAGGGATTTTAAAAAGTATTTTTGAAATTAAAATAGAACTAACTGCACTACTAAAATGGTAGCGGATCGGCAATGGCTGACAGCTTATGCTTTAATTTTTCCCTTTTTCGTTAATGCTATATTTATAATAGTTAAACAAGTTTTTTTAACACCATTTCAATCTAAAGTATTATAAAATGATGAGCATCTATTAGCGATATACACCATGTTATATTATAAACTTATTTTTCTGCGATAAACTACCAAGCATTATTAAACATTTAGACGTTGGGTATGAAGGAAACTACCTTTTCGTATTCGGAAACGAGCTTTCTTCGTATTTTTATGAAAATAGTGATTTTTTTATAAAGTTTAAGACTAAATCAATAAATTATTGTATTAAATGGGATGGGAAAGTACTTATATTAGAATTAATATCGATTATTTTTCGTAGCTCGGTAAAAGATTTGTTAATTTTTTTATTTAACACTAATTACCGATCAATATGAATCGGTAATTGCAACAAAGAGAAGCTATCACAGATTCTATACCGATTAATTTGTATTGTTGGATTCGAACGGTAGGTGTAATGTCCCGTTTTGCAAAATGTCCTGCTATTAAAAATGGTCCGTTCACCAAATATTCAGTTTGCGAAATGTTATATTTTGTTAAATTACGTTCGGTTCCATTCCGTTCTATTTTATTTCAAGCTTTTCTCTATATGCGTCTTATTCGTTACATATATTATATCTACTGAGTTTACAAGTAATTACAAAAAAAATACTATTACTTTTTTTCAGAAACAAAAACGCAAGATAACTTAGGTACAATAAGTACATGTTACTATTATATAAGTAAGAAAATAAACTATTTATTATGTTAACTTAAATAGATGTTGTCTATTAAATAGATATACTTAATCTAATGTTATTTTGACAATTAAGTTTAACTATAATATATTATTTATGTGACACTACAATGAATTTTTCGTAAGATGAAAATATTCACAAATTATGAATATTTTTGTATGTAATAGTGTATACATACAATAACGCGTGAAAATAAAAAAAACTAAATAAGACTTTATTAACAATAATAATGTGTAAACTTTCGAAATAGAATGAGAGTAAAACAAGGTTTCAGACGGATAGGTCTCTTTCGCAAAATGTCCCGCTTTCTCAACATATGGACGCGTTCTGAATAGGTTCGTTTTCGAATCGCACCGTTCGTTCCCAAAACGTTCCGTTCTTAAGATTAATCTCCATTTTCTGATTATTTTGGCAACCATAATTGAGGGCAGGAAATTACAAAGGTGTTAACTATTCAAAATTTAATTTTGGGTTTTTTTATTCACAAATGAGTACTTTTTTCTGAATAAACAGTTTTTTGTAATTTACTTCGTTTTATGTCTAAATCATTTAGCATCTTTGTAATTTCCAGCCCTCAATTATTAATGAATCAAGTAAAAAATTCTAAATGAGAAGCACATTAAAGTAAATGGGACATTTCGCGAACGAGATATTCTGGGAAAGCGACATTTCGCTAACATTAATAATTATTTTGAGAATCGAATAGGTATTTTGTAGTGTCCAACCGAAAGTTTGGTTGCGGTTTCGGTTTCGGCCGAGTTTCGGCCAAAAATTAAGTTTCGGCGGCAGTTTCGGTTTTGGCCGAAACTTTTGCCGAAACCGAAACTGATTTCAGAAGTTGTCGTGCACGCTCGCCTAACTTCGTTTCTCCGGCAATGCTAAGGCGGCCCTGTTCGGGAATATTTATATGATATTAAATAAATGATTACAACAAAATTAATATACTGTTTCCATTTCATGTCCTGATTAATGCAGAATAATGGTTAAAATGCACCAAATTTCTACGTAGTATTTTACGGAATTGTATACGTGACCACGTTAGTTTCGGTTTCGGCTGAAACTGAAGCCACGGCCAAATATTCGGTTTCGGTTTCGGCCGGAAAAACAGTTTCAGTCGGACACGAGTATTTATTTATTGTTTGACAAAGACATTACCATCCGAATCCAATAAAAAGTATGCATTATTTGACTAATATACAATATTATTTGTCGGATTATATTTTTGCGATATAGGTACGAATATGTAGGTACATAAAAAATACATACAAACGAACGTAGAACCTTAACATTGGTTAAAAATGGGCGTAACTATAGAAGCGAGTGAAAATCACAATAAATTTAACAACGAGAATCTGGATATTATTAATATATTTTATTTCAAAATTATAGTCGTCCTTCTGCTTCTGCTTCTGCTTCTGCTTCCGCTGCCGCTTCCACGTCCGGTTCCGCTCCCGCTCCTGCTGTCCCTTGCGATATTTCTGGGTTTGCCTATAAAAATATATGGTAAGAAAATGTGTTTTAGGTTATCTTTCTCTTACATTATAAAAATCGCGTGTTACTTTGTGATTTTATTTAATAAACATCACCAGTCAAACTTCATACCTATAAAATGAACGCATTGAACAGCACCCCTTCTTCGTGTCTGGTCGTTTAAGATTTTTTTAGGTATGTCTATCAGTTGTTTAGTACCCATAGGTAGGACCTGCTTAATGATGATGATGAAGATTATAATAATAATCTTATTTCAACATTGTATTTGGAATGTGGAATTTTCTAATGAATGTCTTTTTCCAAAATCAACGTGTTGGATTTCTGGCTAGGAATATAGATTTTTCAAAAATCATAAAAAGCAGTTTTAGTTTTCATCAAAATCGAGCCCGAGACTCCTTGGAGTACATTTTGCTATCCCTCATAGTTTCTGATTTAGCCTACCACGCCAGCTTGAAAAATTCACCCTGTATAGGTACCTACTACTGCTTAGGAAAACTGCTACATGTGTTATGTACGTCACGCGACGTCTTCACTAAGTTGTAGTTACGTTACGTACCATGTACATTCAAGAGCACATGAAGCTTTACATTTGTAGTGCGAGTGTGACCTCTATAGCGATTGTAATAAGAACGTAACAAAGTCCAATGTATCAAGCACCACGTGCTCTTGCCTGTACCATGTACAGCTGAAGCGGATCTTGACGAAGTTTGTCTGGGATATGATATAGATACTCGTACCTTAAATAAGTACATATTGCGGAAAGGCTAGTCATGCAAAACTTACTTTTACTTCCTCACCCACGCAGTACTCAGCTTGGTATGAAAGGAGACATATCTTCCCCTGCACTTTCTGCAAATACAAGGAGTTCTCTCAGTAGGTACAGATTGATAAATAAATATATAACATACTAAAAAAAACGTTTCGAAATAGGTATTATTTTTTGTTGTTGTTGTAAAACCTTATGGCAAATAAACCTTTATTATTATTATTAGGTATTATTATATGATATCGCATTTTGTGATCTTCTTCAACAGATGATTGAATGCAAATGCCAATTTTTTTTTAAATTTAGCGATATCTCATTGTTAATTAGTAGGTACTGTCTGAGAATAAGTTCCTTGAATTCACTGAATGAATGCTGAAATACATAAAACATGGAAGAAATAACTTACGTCAATTATTGCTACTGGACCACCATCGGGACCGCTTAGTCTCTGTAAAAATATATAGATTTATTTGTTTCAACTCTACTTGTACCTACTACGTGTGCCCATTTGTATGTAAGTCATTTACGAGTTATTCTCGAGGAGATCGGCAGAGGTATTCCATTCCGCGAATTACTCACATTTCACCAGTTTATTAGTAATAATAAAATAAATAATAATAATCTCAGGCCTTTTAACCCCGAGGGGATAGCCAGAGGTATTCTATTTCTGGATATACTCACTTTTCACGAGATATTCTTTGGACCCCTAAACTTATATTGTAAAAATTGATAATTATTTGTAATACACCCGAAAATTGTTTTGTTCAATTTAAAATTTTTCATATCGGAATCTCATGTGAAATGGTGCTGTATAGTAATTTATGGTCAATCTCTATTCAACCCCATATTTGTAAACGCAAAACACAACTTTAAACAAAACAACATTTTAATAATACGGCCACTCACAGGCAGATGGCGTTAGCGACACTGGTATTAGGACTAACGAAGCTCCGTCTCCCAGATACTATACTTTTAGATGTAGGTATGTCTGTTGTCCACTAGCCATATCCCCCCTGAGTTCCCGGAAATGAATAAAATAATTTATTAAAATTCCAAGACCAACTGTATTTTCGAACTGTTTTTTTTTATTTATTGTATTTATTGTTTTTTTTATTAATTTTTTAAAATAAGGAAATAAAAATTTAACCATATAATTTTGAGGTGCAACATGAAAAACTTATTCAGCAGACTTACGTGGATACGATTTCCCTGTTGATACGAAAACAAAATCATTTAAATAATTGGACCCCATGCAATTACAGTTTCTGGAACAAAATCAAAATTAAATTTTAACTGCAATCATATAACCATAATAATAATATATACTTAGGTATCTTGTTTCTGATACTATTCTTAAAATCCTTTATATTTAACATCATTGACTTTAAATCCACAACGCGTAACAGACTAAGCGCAATTCCTCATACACCCCAGTTAGTACGAGTATATTAATATAAAATAAATATGATGCCTTCGTACTTTAGTTGTGTCTAACCAATTTTCTTAAATAAAGAGCAATTTCCATAGGTAGCACTAAACTCAGCTACTTATGCTTATTAATTTTTCGGAAAAGAGCAGTGATAGCCCAGACGGTTAAAGATCCGTACGAAAATCAGTGAGGCTCGGGTTCGAATCCTGGCATGTACCAATGAGTTTTTCAAAAACTTACGTACATATTTATCACTAGCTCGACGGTGAAGGAAAACATCGTGAGGAAACCCGCAGGTCTCAGAATTAATTCTGAGACATGTGTAAACAGACCCGGTCCGGCGATGGGCTCACCACCTATCGCGTTTAGGGGTCCAATATATCTCGTGAAATGTGGATATATCCAGTAATGGAATACCTCTGCCTACCCCCTCGGGGATAAAAAAGGCGTGAGATTATATTATTATATTAAAATTGAACAAATATTAAAATTAGCTGAAATCGGTTAAGTAGTCGATACTGAATAGACTAATTTCAGGAATTGCGCTTATTCTTTTACATAAGGTATAAAGCTTCACTATTCTCGAATAACATAAGAACGCCAATGAAGCCAAGGGACGTGTTAGTTGGTTAGCTGCTGGTACGCTGTGCCGCACCCCGAAGTTGGCAGTACCTAGGTACCTAGATTATACGGTGTCTTTAAGCAAGGTCACGTTTCATTTAGCTCTCCCGACTAACCCTTGCACTAACAGTGGCGACAGGCCAAACTATTATTTTCGCGTGCATGATTTGTGTTGTATCGAACCATGGCTAAAGTATCAGTTGGTTCTTTCTTTGTGTCCTTTTAACATGAAACATACATACATGAAAGTCAAGACTGGTCAGTGTAGAAAGATAAGAGCCGTGGTTTTAGCCAACGACTTACAAACATATGAGGGTAAAGTGCAAATAACAAAACGAGGCTTGTTACTCAGCAGTCTCACAAAAACCACTTTTAAACTAGTGAGAGATCTTGCGTTACCTAAAATTAACTCATTAGAATATAGTGCGACAGTGAAATAGCTTGATGATCATTTTGAACCGGCAAAATGTGGCTTTGTGAAGCGAAACCTTTTCTACTGATTGACTCAATTACCGTCGGAATGACTCGCGGAGTGGGATGTGCGTGTGCGTGGGCTTGGGATAGACTGCGCTTTCTCGGCAGCTGGCCTTAACGAATTGCCGCGAGACAGCTTCCTACTAGGGTTAGTACCGGGGCATGAGCGCGACAAAGTTTTCACTATGGACTTGGCGGAGCTGACACTAAGCAAAACGTTAGACACCGCGCAGGCCATAAGAAGTGCGCGGCTGGGAGCCACCCAGTCTGCGCCAGCGATAACCACGCCTTGTGTCCAGAAGCCGGTTTACAAGACGTCGACGGTTGCGGCCCCGCGACCTAGCAAAATCGCGGCCAACGCGCGTGCAGTAGGTACGAACTAACATTGCAGTGTGCCAGGGGATTATAAGAAAAAAACTTCCAAATAAACTTTCATCCCCTTTTGAATCCCCTAAATGCTCACCTGCTTTATATGTACCTAAGGAAAACCTGTGCACAATTTTAAGCTTAGCACGTGCATTGTCTGTCAGTTTTCGAGAACGCTAAAACTAATAAGTTTAACCATGAACATTTAACCATGCATTATATTATTATAAATTATTATAATGCATAACGTATTTTGTATGTTACTTATTGTCTTTATTATTTTTACTGTCACTCCCTATTATTATTATATTATATAGCTAGTAGCTCAAACAAAGATTGTGTCATACAGTTAGTTTTATTTGTTTTTACCGCAGCCAAATCATGTTGTACATACACTCTCCTGGTTGGCAAATCGGCAGACGTATTCACAGAGACTCGATACCGTTTCCGTTCGATTCGAGTCGAATCTATCGACATCGGAAACGAATCTATCGAGATGGGCTGATGTTGGTATGTCATATGTGACACCAACTGTCATATGTGACATTAGTTTTCGATACCAACATCAGCCCATCTCGATAGATTCGTTTCCGATGTCGATAGATTCGTTTCCGATGTCGATAGATTCGACTCGAATCGAACGGAAACGGTATCGAGTCTCTGTGAATACGTCTGCTGTTCCTTTGATGTCACATGTTTTGTTGATTACTTATATGATTAATCAATAAAATAAGAAATATCATGTTAATTATAAGTTTTTACTAGTGACTTGAATTTACTGTTCGTGAATGAAGTTTATAAAGATATAATTTACATACCCGTCTGTAGATTTCAAATAAATAATTAATTTTAACTTAACTTTTGAGCTGCGATAGCCCTGCGGTTAGTAAGCGTTTGAAGCGTTCAAACACAACTACTTGAACACAAAAGTCCAAAGATCCCGAGAGTCCTCAGCTTGAACAACTCATTGCCGCATTTACCAATGAGTTGTTCAAAAACTTACTGACAAATTTATTTGGTTTAGGAGCAGAACGTCCCATTCGCAAAACGTCCCACCGAAAAAAATATCCTATTCACGAAACGTCCTATTCGCAAAACGTTCCATTTGTAGAATGTCCCATAATCACTAGCCCACCCAATGGCATTGCCCGCGTTGATCCAGTTTATTCACGTTACCGTGGGAAATTTCCAAAAAATATAAATGTACCTTTAAATTGTAGCCTTAATTTTTATGTTATTTTTTTTACATTATCCTTATCTTTCCATATCTTTATCGCAAAAATAAACAAATGGACTTACTTTTTCGCGCCCACGGCGAGTACTATCAGTACCATAATAAAGAGTATGGAAAATCTCATTGCGTTGCCAATTACTAGGTCCAATTAGGTATAGGCAATGTAACTGACTTGTATATATAGTCGGTATATTAATGATTGTTGTGTTCTTAATTACCTACTGCAATGTTTTTACAATATCCGTAATTATTATTTTTCAGAATACCTTATTAGGTACGGAACTCGATACCTAGTACCTAAAGTAAAAAACAATCCTTCATCTCAAAACCATTTAGATATTTTTGGTTGGTACAAGTTGGGCGCGGTCAGTCAGAGAATGGGTGACCAGGCGGTCACCCATTCTATTCATTAAGCTAGTGGCCACCTGCCTAGGTGGCAGGTGGCCTCTAGCCTAACACCATCTCTCAATCCGCGGTGGGCTCGCGTTGGAGATTCTAGCCCATACTTTCTCAGTGGGAGTAAAGACCCTTAAGTAAGCAGTGTGCTGTTGCGGGTCGATGATGATGACACAATATCACTTGTCCTTGAGAGCTTTTGGACACTGATAGGTTTATTTTCTTTTACTATTTTAACTGTCTTATTTATTAATAAAAAAATACACTTTTGACTGTACAGAGGTGGCTCTGAGGGAAAGCATTAAATGCTAGCGACCTGCCCCCGCTTCGCCTAGACTCGTACTAAATTTTGAAAATCTCCCCCTTTTATCCCCAAGCGGGTATTTCTTGAAATACCAGTATATTTTTGGACCCCTAAACGTGATAGGTGAGCCCATCACCATCCATCCCTAAAACTGCTTGGGAGGGAACCTATTAAATTAAAACCCTTGGTCCCGGTTTTCGTTGTGGTTGTTTACCCTATCAAGTAGCAGCCTACCACGTGTGATCTGTTACAAAATACAATCCTATTGTTTCCCGATTACGTGGCTTGACCGGCTATAATGGAAGTTTTTAAACCATGTCAGATACCCTTGGGTGGCTTTTTTGTTATTTTTTTTATGATAAAAAAAGGGGGCAAACGAGCAGACGGGTCACCTGATGGTAAGTGACGTCCGTCGCCCATGGACATGGAACATGGCTTGAAACATTCTGACTGTGTGGCCACTACCCCAATCCGCAGTGGGCTCGCGTGAGAGATTATAGCCTATACTTCCTCATGTGTGACAAAATACCCTTAGCTCAGCAGTGGGCCTTTAGGGATTGATGATGATGATGTATTTAATTCGAGGTTAAGTTACATAAAACTTCATTTAAAACGTTTACTTAACTTTTTATTTTAGTTTACAGTTCAGCAATTGCTAATAAAAAAGGTGTTTTGAAATAATCAATTTTCCTATGGTTATAGTGAATGATGTTATTGAGATTGACTACTTTCGATACGGTATAAAGTGTTACAATGTACGGTTTGGAGGGCAATTCCTTTGTTCACGTCCCTGAAAATTCGTAAAAAAATAAAAAATACATACATACATACATAATCTCACGCCTTTTTCCCATTGGAGTAGGCAGAGACAATAGACTGCCACTTGCTACGTACCTGGCATATCTCTCGTGCTGCCTCCACATCCATCAAACGACTCATGCATGCTCGTCGGTTTCGGGTACTCTTTATCTGGCTTTTCTTCAACACATCGCTAATCTGGTTAATGTAGCTTGGTTGAGGTCGCTGATGTACGCCTAGGTCACGCTCTACCGACTCGCCCATTCACAATACCCTTGTATATTTGTCTCGTTAAGCGCCTTTCATTCATCCTCTCATTATGACCAAAACACCTCAGCATTCCTTTTTCAATCCTTGTCACTATAATATCGTCTTTCAGGCCTCAACGCTTTCGAATCACACTATTCTTCACTCTATCTGTCAATTGCACTCCACTAATGCTTCTTATCGAGCGCATTTCCACTGCATTTATTCGACTTTAATGCTAAAATAAATAATCTCACGCCTTTTATCCCCACGGGGGTAGGCAGAGGTATTCCATTACTGGATATACCCACATTTCACGAGATATATTGGACCCCTAAACGTGATAGGTGGTGAGCCCATTGCCGGACCGGGTCTATTTACACATGTCTCAGAATTAATTCTGAGACCTGCGGGTTTCCTCACGATGTTTTCCTTCACCGTCGAGCTAGTGATAAATATGTACGTAAGTTTTTGAAAACTCATTGGTACATGCCAGGATTCGAACCCGAGCCTCACTGATTTTCGACCGGCTCTTTAACCGTAAGGCTATCACTGCTCTCTGAAAATTCGTTTAAGTATAAAAAATGTTTTACATTGATTTTATAGTAAGGTACCTACCCTTTTCTTGGATAGTAACGACACCGGTATACAAGCAATTTGTCTAATGCCTTTGATGTCGTAAGGGGCTATATGTTCCGGTCTGATTCTTCATAGAAGTCCGGCTGAAATTTGTATGAAGGTACTGATCCTTTCTCACATGCCCGGCCCACGCACGGTCAACAAGGGAGCAGAACACTTGATCCGGTTCGGATAATATGTAGGATATATTACACCTCCTATATAATACCTCTGGCGACCTTAACTTACAACTATTATTGAAGGTGTCCTCACGTGTCGCCAGTGTTCGGGGAAGTTTTCCAATAATTGCAGCCACTTTAAGGCACATGATAATATGTCAAATTAACTCGCCCTCATAACGTGGATTAAGTTGCGGTCACTGCAGCCGAAAGCGGCAAGGAGGTATCGCTTTGATCATAGCATAATAAATGAAAAATGAGATAAACTTTTCTTGAAACTTTGTTCTCGAAGAAAGTTCTGCAAAAAGGTCTGTACTCTACGAATGACGATAATCAAAGAGATTAAAATATAATAGGACATAGAGGGGGCATTGGGAATATTTTCATACAAAAGTTTGAAGCATGTTTGAAGTTCAAGCGTCATGTCAGTTAGTATGAACGCGCTGTCATTCGGTCGAAATTGTACTAGACTTATTCCACTTGGAATAACTTTTGGCTTCAAATTTTCCTCGCTTTGTCCCCTCTATGCCCTAATATATTTTAATCTCTTTGACGATAATAGACCATTTACACGAGGCCATTCCATGAACCATTCCACAGAGTAACCCAATAATAGCATCGTGTAAGAAGAGACTGTTCACTGCATTGGATTGTTCTAAAACCTTTGACGCCAGTCCATTGTATTTTAATTGAACAATTTTTAATTTGCTGGCGCCAATGCTTCTCCCACCACTCATGCAATGGATTGGCTTCGTGTGAACGCATGTTCCCGTGCGAGCCAGTTAGAAATTTCAGTTGTTGTTTTGTATCAATACAATCCATATCCGAATTTGAACTGGTCTACTCAGCTGGCTTATGTGGAAATGAAAGACTTGAATTTCGCGATTTTTGTTGGATTGCCTTAATGGTTTGGCGACTGACCTCGTCCGTAGTAAGGGATTGGCTATGAATGTCGAACCTATTTTACGTGTTTGTGGTATACTTTGGTTGCTGTTCATCTCAAATAGCGCAGATCTGGCAGCATCTAGGCGTACCACATGTATATCACCTGATCTCATCAGCTACTCTTCAGGACGAAGTATAAATGAAATACGTCTGTTAGTTGGAAATTGCAAATTTATTTTAGGTTCTTAATGTATTTTCCTCTGCTTCCATATAAAGCTGAAAATACAAGAAATAACATCATCAACATAACATCACTGCTGAGCTGTTATTTTTCTGCAAATTAAGAAAATATTAGATATACAATCTCCCATGCGAAATCTCTGATGGGATACATTTACCAAACTGTCAAAATTATTGAAGCCATTTCCTACTACTAATATTGTAAACGTGAAAGTGTTTTTGTTGATTTGTTCTTCTTCTTCACACAGCAAAAACTTAATATTTTGCATGATTTGTCATCGAAACTTACGGGATGAATTTCGGTAACCTAAAACTTGAAATTTAGTACGAATTCATTACCTACTTTAAAATACTTATGATCTTTCGAGCTTTCGTTTATCGAACGAACGATTTTCGAAACTTTGTTACAGACGCTGTGAAATGAATGAATTATTCTCAATTTTCTTTCTATACAGAAATTATGTCTATCAGTTGGTCAGTTTTTCGTAAAAGAAAGACTAATCAACAGACAACCAACACTTTCTAAGTATGATAGAATATGGTAGTAGATACCTAGATACCTAGAATATGGTAGCATTAATTTTCAGAATAATTGGATTTTATAATTTAAAAATAGCGAATTATAGCGGATGACCGCTAAGAAGAAACTAACATAAAATTCATCTCTCCAGAAAAAATTATTATGATAACGCCTTTATCGGTTCTTTGTAATCTATTTTACAGATAAAAAGAGACACACAGAGAAACAAGGTAGATACACATATAGCACACATAAGCATTAATGTCCGACAGCTTACGGGCGTCCGATGGTGCCGCGAGCATATATCGGTGTCGGATCCTATAACCCATTAACCCATAGAGAATGTGACATAATATTTCGTACATTTTACTTTACTTGCCCCGACATCGTATCGTATCGGCGACCGACACCGATATCGCATCGGATGATGTGGAAACGCTCATAAGCTGGCTGCACACTATTTCCGAGATTCTATCTCCACTCTTATCTTTTTTCGAAGAGTTACAAAGGATAGAAAGTAGGTATCTACCTCTCGGGCCGTCTCGCCATAAGTAGGTATACAGCCGTTATTAAGACCAGGATTGCACCATCACTTTGGGCATTCTGTAGATGACTTACCGATTTTCCAACGCAGTAGTAAGCTTGATGATTAAGAACGCATGTTTTACCCGTACCAACTTGTTCAAGCTAAAAAGTTTCAATAGCAAAGTCAAGTCTCTATAATTCAATGTAGGGATTCAATTTAATGTATTGAAAATAAATCATAGGTAGGTATAATTGATTTTTTAAAGATATAGATATTATACAGATCGTAAACAAGTAAATAAGTTTATGCTGTAGTACGAATATTTTCGAAACATTTTCATCGTATGGCCTTAAAGTAAGTAGGTACTAGTACTAGAGAGTATAAGTACTAGATATACATATTTGAAAAAACCGACCAACTGCGAGTTGCACTCGCGTGCGCGTACCATTATCTATAAAACCGGCAAAAAAATACGTTTGTTGTATGGGAGACCCCTTCAATATTTATTGTATTCTATTTTTTTGTATTTGTTGTGTTATATAGCGGCAACAGAATATTTTTTTTATTTATTTATTGATTTCTTATATATCTACATTATGAGATAATTATAGTCGCCAAACTGCAGGAGCAGTTTGTAGGCGTTGCGCTCTTTACAAATATTTTTGGTTAAATATCTAGATATACTTAGGTTTAGGTAATTCGGTTACTACTAACTACTGCAATACAATCAAGGTTCATTACACAACAAAGAACAATCACACTCTCAAGCTTCTAAAAAAACTTCTATGAGTTTTCTTTTTACATAATTACATCATCTGTTCAAATTTCAACTGTCTAACTATCACGGTTCATGAGATACAGCCTGGTGACAGACGGACGCACAGCGGAGTCTTATTAATAGGGTCCCGTTTTACCCTTTGGGTACGGAACCCTAAAAACCACCCAAATATGAGCTGGACACGCACACAAAGACTTTCGGACCTTAATTTTTACCTTTTTTTCTTATGAAACTTATGACGTTAATTAAAGATACTAACCCACGGTTCGTCGCTGTTGCTCTAGTTGTTAAATAAAGTAATGTTTTTAAATTATTTTAGAAATATTTTTACTAACTAAATATGTATAATGTAGGTACCTACAAGAGAAAAGGCTATTCTGGTTTGGACGGGCCTTTAGGCTTGAGAAAACTGAAACTAGTGTTATGCATGACGAATTTTCATGAAAAATTTCATGAAACTAGTTTCGGTACCCTATGAAACTATTTTCTTCACATTAATAGTGTCGTAAACTCAACAGTAGATGTCACTAAGATTATGGCTCCGTCAACATCGTTTGAATTTGTGACGGCTTGTTGAGGTTTTCCAAGCGTGCGGACGCGGCATTATACTCATAAATGTAGTGAAAGGACTATTATACGTTTAAAAAAAATACGTGTAGTTTTTATCATCATGAACCTGTAACAGCCCACTACTGAGATAAGGGTATCTCCTCACACATGACGAAGTATGGGCTATAATCTCAAAGGCAAAACTCCCATCCCTCTGAATGGTAGATGGTGTTAAGCTAGTGGCCACCTAACAGTCAGAATTTTACAAGCCACCCATCTGACATGACTTTTAACGACTTCCATTGTGCATAAACACAACGAAAAACTTTGCTTAACCAGTGTGATCGTTTCAAACACACTGGTCCCGTACTACGAACGCTTCTTTAAAATCGGTTTAGTGGTGTAGGCCTGGAAGTGTAACACACATACAAACTCGCTTTTGCTTTTATAATATTAACTAGGATAAATTAAGAGTTTGGATAAGGCTGAACTAGAACAGTGAGAATCTTATGTTCTAGCAGTAAACTACTAACTTAACTTAAATGGAAAAAAGTTAGTATGTACCTTTTCAGATTTACGAGTAGTATAATCCCCTCTTTCGTCTAAAATCCTTAAGAAAAAAAGTATTTGTATTAATATAAGGTTACACAACAATAAAGCCTCGCATCACATGTCATACCGGATTGTATCCTTCAATTTGGAAAACCTATTTGATTTTTTGAAAGTGCGGACCGTATGTGCTACCGCAATAATTACAAGTATGCATAGCAGCAGCAGTTCTTTTCTCATAATTATGATCCTGCAACAAACAATTATTTTATTACTAAATTTAATTTTACAGATTTATGACGAAGCGTGTGCGGATTCACTGATTTATTTATTTATTAAGGTTGTTTGGAAGAAATCGCTTAAAGCGATAAGACCGCTCATTGTACTTTTTTGTATCACTATGTCACTTGTTGCATATTTTTTTATTGGTGTACAATAAAGAGTTGCTCCTTACTTACTTACTTACTTATTTGACGAAGTCTGATGCGGATAATTGACTGTTATAATTTTAAGGTTTTGACGAAGCCTGTTGCGGATTATTACCTTATTACAATAATGTGCTTGAAATAAAAATACTTCTGAATAAATAAAATAGATGAACTTTTATTGCATACTATAGATTACGCTGCGCTAAAAAAATATTTACAAAAAATATAATGTAAGGCAATCTCGACTGGTAAAACCTAAACAACAACTTTGAAGGTATGAAACTATTAAGATGATATAGTTTTATTAAAACTCTAATGTACCTATTGGCTGTGTATTATTTTTACAAACTCATATTGAAAAATATTCAGAGGATAGGCTTAAAAATGTGTTTTCATAAAATAAGAAAAATAGTTGCGTAGGTAATATTTATTTATTTCAAGAAAATGTGCACATGGTGAACTTATATCCTGAACTTAATAGTTTTTTAAAAGATCAGAAATGACTTCAATAATTACGATGTACCTACCTACACAAAGGAAAAAGGCGACTCGTTTAAAACAAATGTTTTGAGAAAGTCTTTAGATAATACTTTTTTTACTTACCGTGGTAGGTGCTTTTTCTAATATCGAATGCAATAAAACAATTGAGTGGAAATTTATCTTTTATAGTGTAACCATCATGCATTGTTATAACTTATAAGGTTTATAAGTACACAGCCAATTAATTGATAAGAAATATTATATGTAGGTTCAAAACCTAAATTATTATTGTACAAAGTACGGTGACAAAGCATTTGTGGACCTAGTGGATTTTCAATTATTTGAGACCTGGGTTCTTTATGTTACCCAGGTTACCTCACGACGTTTTTTTTCAATCAAGTTCGATTTAATAACAAAAAAGGCCACACAAAGATTCTAAAAATCAACCTTGCTAATCCTGGGGGAAATTGCCAGTAATTCATTTTTCTTTGTTGATTCCAGAATCAACAAAGAAAATGGCAGCACTGTCATATCATAATGTCAAAAGTAGGATTCTTGGCGGGAATTTAAAACAAAGCGCGCGCTTTTAATTTTCCTTAAAAGATTTTTCGTGAAATTTATTTAATTTGTTTAGTTTTTTTTGTAAATAGTAGTAAATAAAACTGTGTTAATAGTGTAATTATGGAAACTGATGATGGGGGTGGGGGCGAAGCCCCCAACCCCGCTTTGCGAAAAAGGACGCTGGACCCTGAGGGAATTGGTGAAAACTCTCGAGTGCATAGTGGCGGCGGCGGTGAGGAAAGTTCATACTTACCTTTCTATAAGCCTAACTATACTAGACTTTATCCTGAGAATTCTGTGAACACTGAATTTAAAGTATTTGTTCAAAGTAATGGCACAGACAGATTGGGCAACAAAAGTCCAATTTATCTCAATCACATTTTCTCTAACGATGTCAAAGGTGTGGTGGCAATTCACAGAGTGAATGCTAATAAAATAGCTGTTATTTTCAAACAATTTAATACGGCAAATAATTTCTTGACCAACGCAGCTTTTCTTAATAAACATAATCTGAATGCATTTATTCCTGCAGCCCAAATTGAAAAAACGGGTATCATCCGATATGTACCAACAAACATCTCAAACAAGGAACTATATACAAAATTATCTTCTCATTTTGAGATTGTGTCAGTAAAGAGATTTATGAAAAAAGTTAATAACAAGAAAACACCTCTTCAGACAGTCAGTGTTACATTCAGCGAAAATTTGTAATGGTAGACAAAGATGCAGTTGCTGTGGCGGTGACCACATATATAAAGAATGTCCAAGACCAACTGATTTGTGCTGTGCAAATTGTAGTGGTCCTCACCTAGCTATTTCTAGAGAATGTCCAATAAAAATTAAGAAAATTGAAGAAAAAAAGAATAAGATAACATATGCAAGTATTATTAACACAAAATACACAGATAACAATTTCCCTCCTTTGCCTTCCAAGATGGTCAGGCAAAATGTAAATAAGCCCCTTGTAAATAACACAATTAAACCAACTGTATTAAATGTAAATAAACAAAACACAAGCAAACAGTTGTCCCCGCCTAAACCAAGGGTGAACGATATTAAAGCCCAATTGTTAGGCAACAATGACCTTACAATGGCTATCGTTCGCACTTTGGTGGAACTGGCCAACAAGCCTGGGGAAGGGTCTCCAATCACAACTACTACAATCAAAGACCTACTTTTCAAGAATCTCTCTTAATGGATAGTACAAACTCGCAACATACACAGTTACGAATTGCACAATTTAACATTCAGAGCATACGTAATAAAAAACCCCTCCTTATAAAATTTTTGCAAGATCAAAAAATTGATATCTGTCTACTCAATGAAACATGGTTACAAGATAAAGATGATTTTCGCATACCTAGTTACAATATTCATTACAAAAACGCAAAGAATAAGCATGGCGGAGTAGCTATTCTCATTAAGCCATATTTAAAATACAAGCCTCTTCAAACCTCTTTCTATGAAGATATCCAGTCAATTGCCATATCATTATCTACAGAACATGGTAATCTTACAGTGCTATGTGTTTACTGTCCGCCGACAAGTGGACATATTCGGATGAATAAACTGCGTAATATGGTAAGAGATCTTCCTGAACCCCTATTTGTCGCAGGAGACTTTAACGCTCATTATATTGCCTTTGGATGTGTATCAACCAAAGGGCCCGGTCAGCAACTATATGACATAATAGATGAACAGGACATGTGCATCATTAATGATGGCACTGCCACTACTGTGCAGTATCCTAATAGAAATCCTTCAGCTATAGACGTTACATTTGCTAGTGCTCGTATTTCTCCTCTGTGTGACTGGTTTGTACACGACGACAATATGGGGAGTTATCACTTTCCAACAATTACCGATATAATAATAGCCGCAGACAGATATCAATATAATCCACCCACAGACAAATTTATTTACAAAAAAACTGATTGGAATCTATACTGTCAGCTCTCCCAGACTCATTTTGACGACGTAACTGTGAATGTTGATGATCCATTGGAATCTTACAACAGTTTTTGTGACCGGCTTAATGTTCTAAAAATGGAGTGTGTCCCTAAATTTACTAAGACTACCAGCTTCAAAAGTAAACCTCCAGCTCCCTGGTGGAATGAAAAGTGTGAACAATCTGTTATTGCTTCCTATGAAGCTCTTAAGCATTACCGACTTAATCCTAGCATAGAAAACTTCATTAATTACAAAAGAATTAACGCTATTAAGAAAAGAACCATGTCGGAGGAAAAGAGAGATGGCTGGAAAACATTATGTGAAAGCTTTAACAGAACTACACCAATAAGTAAAATTTGGAATTCTATTAAAATGTTTAAAGGTGTTAAAAAACTTAACAGAACATACAGTGATGAATTTATCCAACCATTTTTGGCAAAATTAACCAACACATGTAAAGAAATTGATAATTTAGAAAGTTACTATAACATTAATAATATGAACGATAAGTCTAAATTCCTTTTAGAACCCTTTACTTTTGATGAGTTAAATAACAGTTTAGAGTCACGTAGAGACACTACTCCAGGTTTAGACGACTTCCCATACCTATTAATTAAAAAGTTAGATACAAAAGTAAAGAAACTTTTCTTAGATATACTCAATGTTCTCTGGTCCCAGCAACAGATTCCAGACTCATGGAAAACACAATGTGTAATTCCTGTTCTTAAACCTGACAAGCCTGCAGATGATCCTAATTCCTATCGACCTATATCATTATCATCCTGTTTAGGAAAAATATTTGAGAACATGATCAAAGTAAGGCTTGATTGGTATGTTGAGTCCAATGGAATTATTCCTTGTGTGCAGTTTGGCTTCCGTCGAGGTAGAAGTTGTGCAGACAGCTTTGTCTCCCTCATATCAGACCTGAAATATGCCAAAAACCATAAATCAGTGGCTTGTGTGTTTCTTGATGTTAAGGGGCATTTGACAGTGTTCAGCCAGGCATACTGGTGCAGGTGCTATCAGGACTTGGGATCCCAGGTCTTCTTTGTAAGTGTAAGTATATCAAACATAATAACATCTTGCATGGGCCCAGAGTAACATCGAGAGGCACAATGCAGGGCGCAACATTGTCGCCTCTTCTGTACAATTTATACACTAGTGAAATATGTAAATATGTAAATATAAATAATGTAAATATTTTGCAATTTGCAGACGATCTTGTAATATATAATGTAAATAATAATGTAGATACAGCTGTAAATAATGTAAATACTGCCCTAATTGAGCTAGGTTATTTTTATGGAGAGAAGTTGGATTTAAAAATTAGCCCCAATAAAAGTAAAGCCATGATCTTTAGCAAAGACACCCAATCTATAGATATCACCTACAACAATAATAAAATTCCCATAGTTGACAAGCACAAGTTTTTAGGAGTGCTTATTGATAACAAGTTGACCTTTGAACAGCACATTAAATACATCATACAGAACTCGTTAAAAGGATTAAATATTATCAGATGTTTGGCAGGAGTGTCATGGGGAGCAGATCCCAAAACCTTGTCCATTCTTTATAAAGCTATTGTTAGAAGCCACTTTGATTATAGTTGTTTAGCATATTTAAATTGTAATTTTGTAAATAAGTTAGATATTGTACAGAACAAGGCTTTGCGAATTATTTTGGGTGCTATGTGTTCAACACCTATCCGAGCAATGGAGGTTGAGGCATCAATTATGCCTTTGTCCTCCAGACGCTTACTTATGGCAGAAAGATCTTGTACTAAACTATTAGCATCTGATAATCAACCAGTAATCAAAAGCTTCTTACCTGTTACTTTGCCTAATCATGCTCCATTGACTTTAAATAATAACCCTCTTATTGGGAAATTTCCAGAAATGTGTCATTTGTTCCTGGAAATGCAAAGTAAATATTCAATTATATATCCAGATTTAAAATGCCCATGTTACTCAACTTCTTATATCAGTTTATTTCATACAGTTCAAATTATAGAAAAAAATATAAGTAACAATTCTCAGTTCTTAGAGTTCCTAGAACAAAACAAAAAATATTACAGAATTTACACTGATGGCAGTAAGGGGGAGTCACATGTGCGAAGTGCTATGTATGACCCCCAGACTAAGTTTGCTCAGAGCTTTGTTCTGAACAATACTTGTAGTATATTTACAGCAGAGGCATATGCGGTTGTCGAAGCCCTAAAATCGATTAGGCATGTATCTTTTAATAAAACATGTAAATATTTTTTAATTCTAACAGATTCATTAAGTTTAGTAGAAAGTCTTAAGAGGCATAAACATAGTTATAAGCTCAATTATCTTGTTTTTATCATTAAAGAAACCTTATGTAAATACATATTATAAAGAGGGAATTGAAGTGTTTTTTATGTGGAGTGATTTTTATTTCCCTTATGGGAGGGTCATAAGGGAATTATGGGTAACGAAATAGCAGATAGGACTGCTTTTGAGGGTATTAACCCTAAATATGTTAGTACTATTGTAAATATTCCTTTTACTGACTGTCATGCTGTAATTAAGAAGGATGTGAATGAACTGTGGCAAGACTTATGGAAGAAAGATCAGGAGTCTAAAGGAAAGTGGTATGGAAGTATACAAGAAAACTTACCTTCGAAGCCCTGGTACAACCAGTTGAGAATAGCTAGCCGTGATTTTATAACGACCATAAATCGACTTCGACTTGGTCATTCCACCACACCTCAGCACCTTGCTCGTTTGAAAATACTGGAAAGTAGCATGTGTTCCGCATGCCAAAGTGCCGTATGTGACGTTCAACACATAATATTTACGTGCCCAGCATACTCTATGCATCGTCTAGTTTTGGCTAGTGAACTAAGCGAATTATTAGACTTTTCGGATTCCTCCCGCCGCTTAACTGATATACTTAAAAATCACCAGTGTTATATTCCTCTATACAAGTTCATTAAAAACAGTGTCGGAAAAATTTAATGTGAATAAAAAATAAAGACTTGGTTTAAAGGCCATGCAGCCAAACCATAAACTCCAAAAAAAAAAAAAAAAATGTCAAAAGTATGTTATTTATTTATTTAACTATGCATGCTTACAGCAAAACATTACATGACACTTAGAACTAAAGGTAGACTAAAACTATTACATACATGCTCGCCAATTAAGGCCGCGTTCATAAACCAAGATAATTATTACCTGACAGTAGTCTGTTTCAGTCACACATTATTGTTTTTCATAAAGCTATCCTTCACTTTACACTTCACCGAGTGAATTTTACCTGTTTTGGAACGCGGCCTAAATTTCATTTTCATTTCATATCAATAACAAAATTCTACTGAAGTCTTGGCTGTATGGACATATTTCCCTTTACCTACCCAGAATGGGTGGAGAAAACAAAAATGAAATTCTGCTTATATTAATTTTTTTACGGTTGGCGCCATTTTGCAGAAAAAATTAGTTGAATTTATTGTGTTTTTATTATTTTATTAATTTGCTTAATTTTTTCGCAACTATTAAAAATAGTTGTTCAGTACACGTGCGGAACCGTCACGTCGTCATCGCAACTTGTTCGGACTGTCAACCCTCACCTTCGGCTGCGCCTCGACTCAGGTAGACATTTGTCGGAACTCTTTGCAATGACAGGCTTTCCGCACTCGTAATGAAATATACAAATTTGGGTACGAGATGACGAAGGTAATTAAAAGGAACAGCTATATTTATCATATCCAGAAGGTTTGTGCAGTCGATTTTGTAATTCAGAAGCTTGTGGAGGAACAAGAGGTCGGAAATCATATTTAAGTAAAACAAAATTGTAATAAAGAGCAGTGATAGCCCGGACGGTTAAAGAGCCGGCCGAAACTCAGTGAGGCTCGGGTTCGAATCCTGGGATTTGACGTTATAGGACAAGTTCTTTTTAAGACCTTTTCTGCATTTGTCCATTTCTTACTATGCCCACTTCTGGTTATGACTATTTCTGTTTGTGACCAATTCTGTATTCGTCGACTTCTGGATTGGTCGACCCTCGGTACAGCCAGCATTATAGCTCTTGTATAGCAACTTAATCTATTCTCGTGTGTAAATATGTACAGTGGTGGTCAGATAATTAGAAACACTGCCAACGGTCCTTGACATTATGTAAGATACTGCTCCGCAATCGTTTTTATTTTGAAATTAAACAATAAATAGGACAACAATATGTTCAACGATTTATCAATGATTAGAAAAACAATATTAATTTCATTACACAAGTGCAGTTTCAATATTACATTACGGACAAACATTTGAACCAGTTTTAAGGTATGAACAATAATGGTCAACTAATTAGAAACAACAGCAAAAAAGTATAAAAAATAATATTTTTTTTAAGTATTAGTAATTAGTAGTGTTATTTAAGAAATAGCTACTATCCCAAACCTATCAATAGTTATAATTAATATTAATTGGCGTATCGCTTATTGCCAATAACAGCACTGCAACGACGTGGCATTTTGATTCAATCAATTTCGTAAATTTTTCTAGGGGGATTTAATTCCATGCTTCAAAAAATGCTTCATTTAGTTCGTTTTGACTGGTGTTACGTTTGTTTGAGACTTTCTTTTTAACAATAAACCAGAGATTTTCTATCGGGTTTAAATCCGGACGATTTGCTGGCTAGTCTAAAATGGATATACGCTGTTTGCTAAGGAAACATTTGACGCTATTGGCCGTGTGTTTAAGGTCATTGTCATGCTGAAAGATCCAAGTCACAGGCAAATGATCGTCCGAGTAGGGAATCATTGTGTGCTCTAAGATATTTTTTATTGCCATTGATCCATTGTACCTTTAATCTTCCGAACGGGTCCAACTCCATTATCCGGAACAACACCCCCAAACTTTAATGTTACTGCCACCGTCCTTGACTATACTCCTTGTGTATTTATAATTAAAGGTACCTATTGTTTACAGGACGTCTAACATAGCGCTTTGCATCGAAATTTACCATATTTATTTTTGTTTCATCTGAAAATAACACTTTTTTCCATTCTTGTACTGTCCAATTAACATATTTTTTAGCGAATAATAATCGCTTCTCTCGGTGCTGCTTGGTAAGAAGCGGTACCTTTCAAAAGATTCTTCCAAACAATTTAGTTTCCACTAATCTTTGGCGTATCAATCTTGGGGAGATGTTTCTCGGGTCATCAGGCGAAAAAACTTCGTTTTTAATCTGGTTGGAGCCTTTAATTGAGTTTTTTTTAGAAACACGAACAACAACTTATCTTCTCTGGGAAAGGTTTTTCTTGGCCGAGCCTTTCTAAGAACATTTTCAACAGTTCCATGTGTTTTATAATGATCAATTGCATTAAAAACTTTCTTTATAGAACAATTTAAATGCTCAGCTATTCTTCTGTTCGACCACATATGATCTATACGTAAATTAACAATGATTTGCCTAGTTGACGCGTCCCATCCTTTATTTTTGCCCATTTTGAACAAAATAAAATTCATATTAAATTTTGAATTACAGCCAGAATAATAGAAAAAGCCAATAAAGAAATGTTATTCTCCAATTTCCAAAACAATAACGAACTATTGATCCTTTTTTTAAATGTTTCTAATTAAGCGTCCAAGCGGCAAGTAACAGAAAATAAACTCCTACAGGTGTAAGACTCATTTTGTTATTTAAAAGTAAGATATGTTTTATATTTTATGCATTTAATGAGTTTTTTATTTGAGTGGCTATATTATTGCATAATTATTAATTATTGAATGTGTATATTTTTTACGAACATTTGTACGTTGAAGGTATACTTTCCTTATTCATAAGAAGTGTTTCTAATTATCTGACCACCACTGTATATAAATTTCTGGTATCTCGGAAACGGCTCTAACTTTCGATGAAATTTTGTATACAGATACAGTTTTGCGTTTTAAGTTCAACTGCATAGTTGAATTACAAGAAAAAATACGCCGAGCAAAGCTCGGTCGCCTAGGTGCTTGTACAAAATCAAAGCAATCATACACCTAAAGAGGATTTTAAGAATATTGTTATTATCCCCCTTTGAATTGTCCCTGGCCACTTTGAAAATTTGGCGAAAAAGGCGATTCACCACGATTTTATAATCAAGAAAAGCTATTTCGCAACTCTAAAGAAAAACAGAAAACAGCGGGATATAGTATTTGACAAAAAGTTAAAAAAATACCTGAATAAATTTGAAAACAATGTTATAACTGAATTTAAATTTTTGAACAAAGTGAACTATTTGAAATTTTTTATATAAATACAATTTTGCTTAAAGTATAAATAAATAAATAAAGACCAAAAGTCAGATAAGTAATATTTATGTTAAACATTGAGTTTTAAATTTGAGTTTTTGTTTGATTATTTATTTCATAAGATAAGTTGTTTTTCGTTCATTGAATAAGTAGTTGTTGTTTTAATGTTGTAGTACAATTTAAGTTTTACTTTAGCAATAATCTAAAGGTTCTGTCTGTCCAACTGTCCGGGGTTAAGGGGTGGGTTATACGGCCAAAGGTAATTTTCCAACTCTCATGCACATGCTGGCTGTACCGAGGGTCGACCAATCCAGAAGTCGACGAATACAGAATTGGTCACAAACAGAAATAGTCATAACCAGAAGTGGGCATAGTAAGAAATGGACAAATGCAGAAAAGGTCTTAAAAAGAACTTGTCCTATAACGTCAAATCCGAATCCTGGCATGTACCAATGAGTTTTTCAAAAACTTACGTACATATTTATCACTAGCTCGACGGTAAAGGAAAACATCGTGAGGAAACCCGCAGGTCTCAGAATTAATTCTGAGACATGTGTAAACAGACCCGGTCCGGCGATGGGCTCACCACCTATCACGTTTAGGGGTCCAATATATCTCGTGAAATGTGGGTATATCCAGTAATGGAATACCTCTGCTCTATTATGAATAGACATTAAGGAGAATACAATGTTTGTGTTTGGTGATACGACGAGCCTGAATTCCTCCGAGGGTACCAGAGGTTCCTAAGAGTGCTTTGGACTAGCCTCTTTCTAGTTATTTAGAGAGAAGTTGCAAAAACTATATGCTCGAGAATTATAGGATACAAAGGAAAGGAACGCATGTCTTTGACGTCCATCTTAAACACGATATTTCATGCCCTTAGAAGGTTCTATTTGCAAAATAAAACAATTATGAAGAGCAAACACATATAATTATAGCTGGTATTGCGGTATTTCTTGGTATTTCTGGAGAGCAATGAAACACATGGATGCATCGTAAGTTCCTGTAATAGACGAAGAAGGAGTGTAATTATGCAACTACTTAAGAAGACTGACTGACTGATCTTTCAACGCAGTTTTGAAGTGTGCATCTGGATTGAGGGCCCACTTTTTAAATTATTGCGAAACGAAATGATACTTACAGGGCATTTACTTAAAATTATGTAAAACTTAAAGCAAATATTCTTAAATTTCTTAAACGTGAATCAAAAGAGTTATGGTCAAATAGCTTGGGCCCTCAATCCTGACGCCTGCATAAAACGGCATAGTCGAATCTCAGAAAGTACTATCCCTGGGACAATAATTTTTATTTGAGTATTTAGTTAGGAATTTGTTAAATACATTAAGAAATTGTCAAGTCTTAAGAATGCGACAATACAGATTTATGGCGGTTTAGCTTGGGCCCTCAATTCATCAATTTTGTTATTGTGGAATCAGCAAAATATATGAGTTTTTCTAAGGAAAGATATTAATACGACTATAATATATTTGAGTTCCATATCTCGGAAAATTTGTTAAAAAGAAATAACGACACAAAAGTTAATTGTTAAAAAGTTATTGAAATTCGTATTTTTTCAAAACGTCTGAACTGAGGGCCCAAGGTTTTTGTCAGTATTGACTAGGCTAAGCCTTCTACACTACCGCACTTTAGGCTAAGTATTTTAACAAATTCTTAACTAAAAGGCTGCAAAGCGTCCATTCTTCTAGATGCCTTACTTTAGGAGAAAATTGATTTTCGATGTTATATTATGAGAAAATTCAGTAGGGTGAATATGATTTTGTTACTTTTTTGAGACAAATCAGCATGTATCCTCATAATAAGATATTTTATAAGCGAATAGTTGTTGTCGGAAGCGATTACGTTTTGTGTGATCCAATAATTATTATAGGGTGTTATTTAAATGGTTATCATAGTATTTGTATTTTTGACGCCTGACGTACGCGCGTTCCCGTCATGTTTTTTGTTTAATTTTCATTTTGCTGTGTATTTCGGGTTTTGACTCATATTTTGCGAATGCCTCGTGGTCCCCCCAGGGGAACATTACAGGGGGACCACGAGTCCGGAGCGTACTATCATATAATATAATTATATACATACTATTTCATATGTTTTGGCAGATTATAATGTAAAAGAATAAAGATTTTGGCAGGGTTTCATATTATTTTAATTTTCTTGTTAAAAACAAATTAAGGTGAGTACCCTTATTTGTAAGCTAAATATGTAAAAATGTTATCTATACATAAAACAAAACTCTTAACGGGGCCGTGGCTGTATATGAAATGTTTTTTGAAAATTTTAACGAGTATTTTATCTAGTCTATATAATTATCGATATAGATACCAAAACAATATCTTTTTAAATTTGTGTCTGTCTGTCTGTCCGTCTGTCTATATCTGTCTGTCTGTCTGGTTGTGCACGTATCACGCAAAAACTACTAGACGGATTTTGATGAAATTTGGTATGGATATAACTGAGTACCCGGGTCAACATCTAGGGTACTCTTTATTCCAGAAAAATATCTCATTCCCACGGGAAAATATAAAAACAGGTGAAAAAAGAAATCGATAACACCTAGAAACTTGAAATATAGGTGTCTTGTATATCTTAGCCAACCGCTATGAAGAGATTTTTGGAAATTTCCACGGGAACGGGAATAAACCGGATCCGCGCAGGAAACGCCGATGGGCACCCGCAATTTCTAATATGTTATGTAGGCGTCTTATATGTTGTAGGCAACCGCTATGTAGGGATTTTTTGATATTCCCACGGGAACTGGAATATACTGGATTGAGGAATGTTTCACGCGAATATCACGCGAAGAACCGACAACCGTTGGGGTAGACGTGTTCTGGAGTGGAGACCGCGACTCGGCAAACGTAGTGTAGGGCGCCCTCCGGCCAGATGGGATGAGGATCTGCGAAAGGCTGCAGGCAGATGCTGGATGCGTCAAGCCCAAGACAGGGCGCTATGGCGCTCATTAGGGGAGGCCTATGTCCAGCAGTGGACTAATATAGGCTGATGATGATGATGATGATGAGGAATGTTTTGATTTTTTGTATTGAAAAAGCTCTGATACTACCGGTTTTACCGATTTAAAAAAATCTTTTGCCAGTTTAAAGCGTACTTTTCTGGGAGTAATATGGTGCTATAATTTTCCCACGGGAACAGGCCTAAACCACGTAACCGATTTAAAAAGTTCTTTTACCAATGGAAAGATACATTATCAGGGAGTAACAAAGGCTATATTTTATTTCCGTATTTTCACGGGAACGGGAACTACGCGGATGAAACCGCAAGGCACTGCTAGTTGTTAATATACAAGGTCATAATTTTAATACGTCCAATACATAATTTCATTGATTATTGGCACTTTCTTATTTTATTTTTCCACGCATACGTAGGTGAAGGCACAGGACAGCTAGTCGTATATAATTATATCGAGCTTTATATATTATATATACAATATGTAACAGAATAAGCGCAATTCCTGAAATTAGTTTGTTCAGTATCGACTACTTATTCGATTTCATCTATTTTTAATGTGTTAAATTTTTCCGAAAAATGAATTAGCATAGCTGAATTTAATGCTATCTATTGAAATCGTACTATTATAGAACGATATTTAAGAAAATTGGACACAACTAAAGTTCGATTGCATCTTTTTTTATATTAATTTACTAACCGGGGTGTATGAGGAATTGCGCTTTTTCTGTTACACGTTGTATAATTATATATATTGTATCTGCGCTTTACAAAATACTACTTACATGATCACAACGAATACTTGTTTATACTTACGATAAACATTATGGTCACCCTACTGAATTTTCTCATATAAAACATCGAAAATCAATTTTCTCCTAAAGTACGGCATTTAGAAGAATGGACGCTTTGTAGCCTTTTAGTTAAGAATTTGTTAAAATACTTAGCCTAAAGTGCGGTAGTGTAGAAGGCTTAGCCTAGTCAATACTGACAAAAACCTTGGGCCCTCAGTTCAGACGTTTTGAAAAAATACGAATTTCAATAACTTTTTAACAATTAACTTTTGTGTCGTTATTTCTTTTTAACAAATTTTCCGAGATATGGAACTCAAATATATTAAAGTCGTATTAATATCTTTCCTTAGAAAAACTCATATTTTTTGCTGATTCTACAATATCAAAATTGATGAATTGAGGGCCCAAGCTAAACCGCCATAAATCTGTATTGTCGCATTCTTAAGACTTGACAATTTCTTAATGTATTTAACAAATTCCTAACTAAATACTCAAATAAAAATTATTATCCCAGGGATAGTACTTTCTGAGATTCGACTATGCCGTTTTATGCAGGCGTCAGGATTGAGGGCCCAAGCTATTTGACCATAACTCTTTTGATTCACGTTTAAGAAATTTAAGAATCTTTGCTTTAGGTTTTACAAAATTTTAAGTAAATGCCCTGTAAGTATCATTTCGTTTCGCAATAATTTAAAAAGTGGGCCCTCAATCCAGATGCACACAGTTTTGAAAGCAAGAATTCTCACTGATGACTGAATTCCCTCTGAACATGAACCCTAAATACTCGTGGATATTCTTACTAATAATGGTCCTTCTAAAATATTCCACCTTATTTTAATGGGTTAATTTACTCCTGAAACTATATTTTTTTTCTTATAAGAACAACTCCAAAGTCACGTAATCTCTTTTTCTAATTGTTTTTATTTGAAATGGAACCTTTATGAAATAGATAAATGTATCTATGAAAAATCACTTACACCAAATCAGATTATAGGACGCTCTCTATAAAAACAAAAATCAATGATTAAATAGGCTGTATAACTATTTAAGACAGTTTACGAAAAGACAAAAATAGCACTTGAATTCTTTTAAAAATATCATATACCTACTAGCGGTTCTGCGCGACGTTCACCGACGTAGTTCCCATACGGGAATAAAATATAGCCTATGTTACCCAGAGATCTTCTAGCTTTCCATTGATAAAAGAATTTTTAAAATCGGTCCAGTAGTTTTTGAGTTTATTCGTAACAAACATACAATTATATAAAATACAAATCTTTCCTTTTTATAATATTAGTATAGATATAGATTTAACTAAACTGTCATTATAATATGGACTATTTAAACACGAGTGTCTTAATATATAATTATAGAATAATACACGTGTGTTTTAATACCATATATATGCAGTTGAATATGAGTTGAATACACTAGGTACTTTATCTTCACTCATGCAAAAGGTAACTACTAACATATAAACAAGTAAGCAACGATGTAAATAGCTAATAGTGGCAAATCTATGTTGGCAAATCTATATAATCGGTCGTACTATAAAGAAAATAAGTTTACTGCAAGGATATTTTATTCAGAAGTGTGTAGTACATTAACAATAATATTTCCTGAAATGAGATTGTATATGCGAAAGTGGGTGGTAACTTTACAAAAAAAAAATACTGCAAGGAGATTTTGGCCAAAGTTTCGTAGACACAAGGGTTTCGTAATGAATTAAGAAGTTATAGCCTTATGGTTAAAAGAGCCTGCTACACATGATGATAATCAGTGAGGCTCGGGTGCAAATCTTGGCAAGTACCAATAAGTTTTTCAAAACTTACGTACATTTCATCACTAGCTCCACGGTGAAGGAAAACGTCGTGAGGAAACCTGCAGGTCTCAGAATTAATCCTGAGGCATGTGTAACAGACCCGGTCCGGCGATGGACTGAGCACCTATCACGTTTAGGGGCAAAAATTCTCGTCTGCCTACCCCCTTGGGGATCAAACGCCTATTTATTTATTGAATAAGTTTTATTACGCAACCGGTATTATGAAAATCCCATAAAAAATCTGTAGTGTAATGTAGTTTTATATTTTTTTACAGTTTTGTGTCCATAACGATCCTTTGTTATGTATGAGTCAAAATTTGGAATCATAATTCGAATATTACAATATGAGTCTAGATAAAAATACTTACAGGTCTTCTGTTAATGTCCTGAAACATTATAAAACTTTTAAAATAAATCTTTCATTTAATGTTAATATACAGGGTGACTTTTTTTACCGTCTGGAAAAAAATGTGGTGTGATAGGTAAGTGTAATCGATACATTTGGCAATGTTACTTAAAAAATTTTTTTTTTCTCAAAATTTTTTTTTCTTGCTTAAACTAATATACATTACTCAATTGTAGTCAATAATACACACTGAGATATTTAAAATAGTATTTTAAAAAGAAACAGGCTCGTAGTTTCCATTTATGCGCAATTTACCTACAACCGCCAGCAGCGCGTAGTATTGTGCGTAGTTTTCTAAATTTTGTAAATTGCATTAAACATGACTATATTTAACAATTAATCTCGTGTATAACTTCGGCTCTAGATACCTTATACGTCATATTTTTTTCCAGACGGTAAAAAAAATCATCCAGTATATACAAAGCGTAACAGCGCAATTCCTCATACACCCCAATTAGTATAATAATATAAAAAAAAATATGATGCAATCGAACTTTAGTTGCTTCTAACTGTTTATGGTTTGTTTATGGGTAGGTTTTAGGTTTTGTTAATTGTACTAGGGGGCGTTGTACCATTTTGTGTTTAATTGTTTAAATCGCGCTATTGAGAGTCGCCTTTTTTACATGACTACCTGAGTTTCAATTATATTTGGCACTATTGATATACGAGAAGAAGTGATGTTTCATTTATAGTCTACGTGCCCTTTTGGGACTTGTTCACTAACCAATTTTCTTAAATATCGATTAAATAATAGCACGATTTCCATAGAAAGCTCTAAATTCAGCTACGCTAATTCATTTTTGGGAAAAAATTAACACATTGAAAATAGCTGAAATCGAATAAGTAGTCGATACTGAACAAACTAATTCCAGGAATTGCGCTTATTCTGTTACATGTTGTATAAGGGTGTTATTGAAATGGTTAGCATAGTATTCGTATTTTTGTGAGCAGATAAATATAATCTGTGAGCAGAAATAGCTAATTGGTCAGCAACTCATGGTCAGCAAACATTTTAAAATCAATCAGCAATTTATGTCATTCTGGATATCTGTAATTATTTGTGTACAGCATTTTAATTATACCTAGTAGTTCTGTTACAAATGAAAATTCTTTTTTGTAATAAAGTAATTTAATATTATTAAAATTTATACCTTCATATTTATTATTTCTATTATTTAAGCACCCATTGAATCAGAAAATAAAGATCCGTATCCGTGTCCGTATCCGCGGATCTTGACACTAAATATCAGTATCCGGGTCCGTATCCGCGGATATACATTTTTGACGATTCGGCACATCACTTATGACAACATATTATTTGAACAGTACCAGAGCAGCGAGGCTAGGGCTCAATTACTAGTAATGTACTAATGAGTTTTTAAACGCCAACGTACCTACACAATTATTTACTAGAGATGGGCCGAACATGGGTTACACCGAATACGAACATTCGGCCGAATATTCCGTCAAAACTTTACCAAACCGTATATTCGGCCAAATTAATTCCGCTAATACGGGCAATTCATGTCAAAACGCGCGGGATTGAGCCGTACCCTTCCGCCCGCTACCCCGCCGCCTTAAAGCCGAAGTAAAATTTCACGCGTGCGTTTGTTTTACTCGTATACTTTTAAAACATTTAGTTTTACCGTGAAAACAAGTTACATGACGCTATAAAATGAGTAGTAAAAGACGTTCAAATATCTAAAACTATAATTTATCACAAACTACGACAATACCTTTTATACTATTAATATCCCCTTTATTAATACCCCGAACAATACAGTCATAATTAAGAGAGCTTGTTTACCGAACATGTGGTATTTGAACCGAATATTCGGTCGAAACCGAGTATTCGGTAAACCTGCCGAATATGCCGAATATAAAACGAATATTCGGCCCATCTCTATTATTTACTATCTAGCTCGATTGTATAGAAAATAGATTTGGTTCTGAGGTATAGAAGATTAGTCATCTTCCAAAAGTTTCACATTCATATATAGGCTACATATTAATCGGTTGAGTAGTTCAGGAAGGGAATGGAACATATATTATGTACCTAAGTACAATACACAGCCTACTAAAATAATTATAAAAAGGTCATTTTCGTTCTTAGAACCGAAAAAATTTTTTTACAACTATTCAGAGAAATTTGATTTGAAAATAAAATTTTTTGTACGTCACTACCAACTAAGTATAATATCATATATTCGATATTTATTTATTTATTAAAGACCGTTCTTCCTGTCCTGCTTTTTGTATTTTCGCACAATATAAGTCATCAGGCCATATAAAATACCATTAAGTGGCTTAATGGTACGTGTTATGTACTAATAGGACATTATTATCATACGCGATGAACAAATATATCTATACCTACAATATTGTTAGAAGCAGTGGTTTATATTATCAAATATAAATAGGACCTAACCTCCAATTTGCGAAATCTACTCTGTAAAATAAACGTATTATAATTAACACCATGGGAATTATGAAATAGGTATCTAAAATATTTGTGAAATATTGTGTGTATATATATCAGCAATGTTAGTTTCGTTTCGTCTGCCGAATGGCATTTTCATCGCAACGATGGTAAAAATTTTTTTTTTTAAGCAGGTATATACTTATTTATTTCTACATACCATTTTTCCATGGTCTCTCTACAATAAAAAGTGGGTTAAGATGAACATCAAACACAAATAACATAAGTAACACAAGATATAAATACAAAAAGTCTAACATTCCAAATTCAGGTCTCTTGGTATAATTATGTTTCGTATAAAATGTACTTGGTACACTGAATAAACATTCACTGTCATACATGGTCCTTCGTGTTTTGGAAGGCACGTTGAACCGTTGTGTTTACGCACAATGGAAGTCGCTAACATGTCAGATACCCTTTGGTGGCTTGAAAAATTCTGACAGTTAGGTGGCCACTAGCCTAACACGATCTTCTAATCCGCGGTAGACTCGCGTAGGAGATTATGGTCCATACTTCTTCATAAGTGCGGAAAGACCCCTAGCTTTCATATACTTTTTATACATTCAAATACTACAGAAATCATAAAATTAAATTTATCGAATTTTCAATACCTAGAAAAAGTACAAAACATCTAATTATAGTGCAAGCATGCAAGCAAGCAACTTTTCAAACAAGCAAGCAAGCAATTGAGCATGCAGCCTCTGCTGGCTTTGCTCGCTCCGCAGTATCACAATTCTAACCTAACTGTATTCGATTTGCCCTGTGTTGAATTCCTGTGGTATTTCCTATTTTACAATTTTCCTTTTAAATTTCCTCAAAAACTATAATTATATTTGGAATTTTAAAATCGTTTAAAATAAAATTGACAATTCAAGTGATACGCTTACCAACATTAGGTACATTTTTATTATAACATACAAGTTTTATTAACATAGTGTGCTGACAGGTGCTCTAATTTTCAAGTAAACTGAATAATGATAATTTTAGGATGTACTTACTATCCATAGGATGTTCTGTAAATCATGTTATTAATTAGCATGGCACCTTCAAAACACGCGGTGATAAAGAGCAGTGATAGCCCTGTCGTTAAAGATCCTGCTTCTCATTCGATGGCGAAAATTAGGTCCAAATCCTGCCGAGGACATGTACTAATGAGTTTTTCAAAAACATAAACTAGACAACAACTAAATATCGTGTCGTGAAGAAACCCGCCGGTCCTAGGATTAATTATTTTTGTTAAAAGTCACCCTTCATTGTTTATAATAAATATGGTAAAATGTAGTTTTAATACTAGGTACCCTAATGGGCTGGTACCACCAACAGAAACTACAACTTTGTTTAGTTGAAATTGTCACTCAATGGCCATCCAAATTTTTAACCAACTAGGTAATGGTATTAAGACTTTGCCGATTAGGGTTTTTAAAAACAAACTTAAAAGTTGGTTGTTGCAAAACTACTTTTACTCTATAGATGAATATTTGAATCACACCAATCCTTAAACGTTGTAACCCACATATTCTTTTTGTTTGGTAGATATCATGTTATAAATTACTTTTGCATGCCAGTTGCTGGTGAAATGTGTGAGACTACTTATTACATAGATTTAGTATACTAACGTTAAAGATTGGCAATAGAGCCAGTACGGCGAGACCTTGAAAATTGACACTTCTGTGCGTGTAACGTGGATGTGTGCAAGACAAATAGTGCTCTCCCTAAACTTGTAGCTCTCGATAACAAATGGGCGTGTGGTATATTGTGTAGTTAATACCTTTGCCAGTCACGTTATTGAAATGTGGTTAATCGATATTACGACAATCACTATAAAATTGAGGTTAGAAATACAAGAAATTCACGTATTTTATTTTTCGCTTAAATCAATTCTTATACATTCAGAACATTTATATAATAAAAAGCAATGTTATTACCTATCTATTTGTGCACGATTTGTTTTTCAGTTTTCTATAATCATTGAATTTAGAGAATTAAATCTTCCAATCGCACTCACATGTAAAATGACTAATTCTGTGGATTTTCTTTCCTAGATGAATTACAACCGGTACTGCACACGTAACCATAGCTGTTTACGTCTATTAAACATCAAACTTACTCTTTTAATACGCGAGATTAATTAAAATAAGCGAGATTTGTTTCGTTCACAACTGACGTCGGCCCGGTATAGCCCCGTAACGTTTACGAAAATGGTCTCGTCTATCTACCGCTCATTATCTCGCTCTAACACACGGGTACCTATTTTCTTTCTCTTTCGCATTGCCAATCTAAGTATACTAAATCTATGACTTATTATAACTGAACACCTTCATGTACCACATTTTGGGGTAAATAAATTATTTCTATTTCTATTTCTTCGCTATCGCTTTATCTACAGTTACCAAAATACATAAAGGCTATGATTATATATAATTATGTATATTGACGAACATTAACAATAAACGTAGAACTACAGGGCTATTTTTTGACCTTACTAAAGCGTTTGATCTTTCCCATGACCTATTACTCAAAAAGTTAGACACAATCGTTATCTGCAGGGGACCTACATATCAGTGGGTATCCTCAGACATACCCAAACGGCAACAACATGTATCTAGTCCTTACTCAAATCAAATCAAATCAAATCAAATCAAAATTTTTGTATTGTATATAACAATACAAAAATTTAAATAAATTATTTCTATTTCTATTTCTTCGCTATCGCTTTATCTACAGTTACCAAAATACATAAAGGCTATGAATATGTATAATTATGTATATTGACGAACATTAACAATAAACGTAGGACTACAGGGCTATCTTTTGACCTTACTAGAGCGTTTGATCTTTCCCATGACCTATTACTCAAAAAGTTAGACACAATCGTTATCAGGGGACCTACATATCAGTGGGTATCCTCCGACATACCCAAACGGCAACAACATGTATCTAGTCCTTACTCAAATCAAATCAAATCAAATCAAAATTTTTGAATTGTATATAACAGACATTACAAAACATAAATGTATATTATTTGTCGATGACATTTTCATTATAGTGACATCCAATAAAACGAAAACTACAATAAGCGATCATGAAGCGGACATTAACAACACAATTGACAAACTAATTGAATATCTATGCAATAACAATTTAAATATCAACTTAAATAAATCAGTATATATACAATTTAATTAATCTTTGAACGTGAATCGCAATGATAAACTTGATATACCGAAGATTATTTAAGTGAAAGAAACCTAATTTTTAGGTGTAACAATAGATCAGGATTTAAATTGGAAAGCACAAACAATTAATGTATCGAACAAAATAAATAAATCCGTACCTATGCAATTAGGCAAGTTCAAAAATTAACTAAACCTGAAAACAGCTAATATATCCTACCAGGCATACGTAGAATCATTGCTACGCTATGGTCTTATAATGAGGGGTCTCATAATAGCACCGACCAGAATAGAGCATTTATTGCGCAAAAGAAATGTATTAGGGCAATAGGTATACGGGCTTGCACCCTGTGAGTCATGTAAGCCACTATTTAAAAAACTTGGCTTACTACCGCTACCGTCTCACTACATTTATGAGATACTAGCGACCCGCCCCGGCTTCGCACGGGTGCAATGCTGAATTTTCTTTGCTATAAACCTTGCGGAGCCCGAGACCTTTCCAACGAATGCAAAACCATGGAAATCGGTTCGTCAGTTCTGGAGTTAAATCGTCAGGAAGGAAAACCCGACTTATTTTTATATAGTAGATTATGGAAGCACAAATAATTATTTAAAAAAGCATGTGACTTAAACACTCATAGTCAACGACACCCCTGTACTAGATGACAACCCTAGACTCTCCAAATATAATAAGAGCTGCTTTGTTATATGTGTACGTATTTATAATAAAATACCGAAAGATATAAAAATGTTAAATTTAAAAATGTTTAAAAATAAATTAGGTACATGAATTGTTAAAATTTAATAATTTCTATAGTATGAAAGAATTCATAGATAAGAAGTTTTAATTTTTCTGTTTTTTTTTTTTTGTTAAATGTGCATGCTATATCTATTTTAGCTAAACATGTATGATCTGAAATGTATATTTATCACCACCTTTATAAACCATGTTTTTTGCAAAAAAAAATAATTTTTTTTTTGTGCATTTGGACACCTATCTGAAAATTATGCTCCGCCTCACTGTTTCACTCGAGAGACTAAACCACGTAGATACGAGTATGTCATTCGGGAGTACTAGCTTCTACTAGTGACGATTTTTTTAGATTCCGTTCTATAGTTCCAGAGATTACCTACTACAATCATTTAAAGAACTTGCCTTTTTCATATCACAAAGTAGCTATGTAGTAGGTACTCTAAATTGTAGAAAGATTCACGACGCATTTCCTTGTCTTATATGTCGTAGGAAACCGGTATGAAGGGATTTTTGGAAATTCCCATGGGAGCGGGAAGAAACTGAATCAGCGCGGGGAAAAGTCGCTGGTCACCCGCTATTTTAAATATGGTATGTAGATGCCTTACATTATGTCGTAGGCAACCACTATGAATGGATTCTCGGAAATTCCCACGGGAACGGGAATAAACTGGATCCGCGCGAAGAACGCCGCTGCCTGGGCACCCGCTATTTACTAAATAAAATGGGAATGGTAGTGTAAATTACTTACTTCGTACACAAATGGCTAGATAAAAAAACAAAAATAAGTTAATTCATGTTACATAATGTATTTTTCTGCTCGACGGAGGTGGAAAGCGGCAACTTTCGCCGAAAGTTTGTGGACCTCGGCATGTTATTTTAGCTTACTTTTGTGCAAGTTATATAGATGGAAAAGATTTTTTTAAATATTTTTCTGATAATAACTAGATTTTTCTCTATCTTTCACGCTGGTATACAATGTGCAGGCCCAAGATCGAACGTCTCCTTTAAGAAACTGAATGCCATCATCATCCAAGAAATAAAAATTGAATGCAATTGGCCTGTGCTGAGAATATCATTAGTAATAAAATAGCACTTAGGCTTTCTACCAATTAAATTATTTAGGGTAAAACAGGTCCTAACCCTAAATATTGCAGTCAAATATATCATGTTATGTTATAAATATGTTTTGTTATGATGATCCCAATGGTCACTATATAAATATTTAAATATGTTTGGTACAGACTACTTACCCTCTCAAGGCCCTAAGAAATAAAAGAAATACAATATTTAATAGACCACGGATATCCGGAAATAAGTTTTCTAAAAAAATTGGTTACACATGGTAAAACACATTATTAGATGATGAAGGAAAACATTGCACGCCCAAAATTGGTTCTGTGGCGTGTGTAACAGCACCCTGGTCCGGGGATGGGTTCACACCTATCACGTTTTGGGGTCCGCAAAATACATGAGTGAATAGCTAGTGGCAGTGGCGGACTAAGCCTGTCGGAGACCCGGTAGAGCATCTTTGTGTAGCTTCAATCGTATTGGTATCTATTGTGCCTGCAGCCAACACCCAACTACCTTTTATCCTTGTTTAGCATTTGATTAAGATAACTTTTCGCTATACTTGGAGGCCCCCCAGGACCAGAGGCCCGGGGTGGACAGCCCCTTCCGCCTCTACCTTAGCCCGCCAGTGGCTAGTGGATGCAAAGGATATTTACCATATCTATGCTGTACCAGTCATGAATACCTACTACAAGTATAAGGCGACTAAAAGTTTCAATTGATCCTGAATCCATGTCAGGTGGGCGAAGGCTAAGGCCCTCGAATGATGGACAGCATAGCAGCAGATAAATGAATGCTGGTATCTTCAATCTATTTACCTACATAGGTAGGTACTATTATTAAAAAACACTGCGGTGTACCTATCAAAGTAAAAATCAATCTTCATGGACGAGTTTAGAGTGCCTTGTTATTATAAAATATTGACGTTTCTAAGTGTATATTTTAATACCAATAGAAAATAAACGATTTTGAATTTGAATTTGAATTTGAAACATATACCAAATTCTAAGTAAGACCAACCAACTGTGAAAACCGCATCCAATTCCAAGCTGTCGTTTTTGGGTGATACGCTTACAAACATACTAATAGATACACACACACACCCTAACAAACAAACAAAATTTCTAGAAATTATTGGTTTGGGTAAGTTTGGTTTCTATTGCTGTTAATGTCTGTAAATATCTCCTATATGTACAGACATCAACCAGTTACAGTTTTATTAACTACTAGCTGTTCTGCGCGGTTTCACCAGCGTAGTCCGTTCCCGGAAATAACATATAAACTATGTTACTCCCTGATAATATAGATGTCCATTGGTAAAATATTTTTTTTAAATCGGTTCAGTGGTTTAGGCGTAAAAGCGTAACAAACAGACGCACATTCGCATTCATAATATTAGTTAGAAACTTAGTATATACCTACAGACATCCGCCAGCTAAGAAGTTTTATTATATCTATAGATCTATATAGTTGAAGAAGGCGGTTGGTATGGAAAAATACTTCGCCGTCCTCATATAAAGAGAAAGGAGCAGGCGGATGGTGATCTAAGATGTAAACTGTACCTCTATGTCTTCCTCGAATTCGACGGCCATTGTTGCAGCAACGCCTACAATCAGTAACAAGAGAGCAGCACGCATCTTGATAGTTTTTAGTTTGTTAAACGAGTGAAATCGGTAAACAAGTACCACTCGACCTTTTTATGGACTATTTATATTGGTAAATAATATCAATCTGATTCACTCCATTAAACAAATTTTATGCCTCATTGTGAATGAAATCAATTTTGTCACGAGAAAAATACATTTACTACCTACCCATTTCATCAGCATCTATTGTTGGTTTTGCATTAATAGAATATCAAGTGATAACTGATATTGTATAAAATTGATAACGACTAAATATGTAATTGGTAGGTTTACCGGTGTATCAAGATAGCGATTGCGAATGTCTCGTTGTCCCTCCAGGGGAACATTACAGGGGGACCACGAGTCCGGAGCGAATTTTTTTAGTTCGGTCCAGTAGTTTTTGACGTTATTCGTTACAAACATACAAAATTCAAATCATTCCTCTTTATAATATTAGTGTAGATACCTTTATTTCCTCACCTACCTGTAATCTCTTAGGGGTGGAAATCGATTCAAACATGCACTGGAAAAACCACAAAGAAAAGATAGCAGGTAAATTGTCTAGGTTTGTTTATGCACTCTATGAACTGAAGAAAACTACAGATTTACCAACTGCTATCAGGGCCTATTATGCATATGCGCATGCATGGCTTAATTATGGAATAATTTTATGGGGCAATAGTGTCGAAATACAACAGTTATTTATTTTGAAAAAAAGATGCATTCGTATTTTAGTTAATATTACTGAACGGGAAACTTGCAGACCTCATTTCAAAAAACTGGGAATTTCAACTTTAACTTCTATGTACATTTTAGAAACTTGTAAGTTTGTAAAGAAAAATCTACATTTGTATACGCTGACAAAAGATTTCTACCCGCAACCTCGCAACCTGCGACACAGAAATAGATTAGAAGCCCCATTTACCAAATTACATATCGTCAGTTCAGCAACATATCACATGTCAATAAAAATATTTAATAAACTCCCGAAAACTTTATGCAAAATAGACAACCAACTTTTATTCCACAACCAACTTAAAGATTTTTTGTTAATGAACAATTTTTATACCCTGCAGGAATTTTTCGATTTCAAAAATAGAGTTAATATTGCAATTTAAATATGTATATTTTAAGAAATTTTATGTGCCCTTTTTTGTAATTCATTTTGTATTTAATTTTGTATGTTTTGTATTTTACCATTTGCAGCGACCTTCCAGGGTTCATGTGTGTACTATATATTATTTTACCTACCACCTGTAAAACCACATGGAGCAAATGATATGACTATGACTATGACTACGACTACCATACCTACCAATCTAATTGAATAAAATTATGTATGGAAAGTTATCAAATTATATGGACCATTGATTTATGATTTGTAGAGGTTGAAAGAAAATTGGATGACCATGAATTAATTTTTTACATTATTTATTTATTGCATTCATGTTGTACATAAGATCTTAATATTAGGTACCTACAGGCAAAGACGTTTAAAGAAAAAGTTTCTAGGAAAGAGAATGATTTTCTTCCAACCTCTTTGGGTACAGTACAGGATTAGCATGAACTCGGATTGAGCACAGCAATTTGTAATACTTATGTAACAATAATATTCCCGAGGAGTCAGAAAGGCGGCTGATCATAAAATTTACAGTGAGGATGATGGTATATTCAAATAAAACTTTTGGTATTTACATACGTATTTATGAACGGCAAGATTACGACTAATTACAGGCGAGAATCAAGAACAATTTGAAACACGTTTGCATAATTGATTTTTGTTTTCGAAATTAACTAGGTACATAAAAACGGTGGTTAGTTATAAAGTCTATTCTAGTCCATGGAGGCTGTATTGGAAAATGTATTACGTCTTACTGAGTATTTTGATATTTCCAGCTATCTTTTTTGTGCTAGAGTAAGCATTTTTTCCTATTATACTGATACGAATTCAAAAGTTTGCTTGTTGTTTTGACCTTAGTTTCCAACTTCATTGACGTTGATTAATTGTTTTGTAAAATCTAACAGCAAAAGACGCCATCTTTGTGACGTTACAGTCGTCGAATCGACTAAAATTACTCCTACACCCACCGGTGGGTGAAGCCAGTGGGTGCACGGGTCACGAAAGAAATAATTAGTCATAATTTTGTTATTATTTCATCCGGGAATCCACATGCCCTTGTCACGAAAGCTAACCGACTACCATAATCTTTAAATGTTTACAACCTATTGGGACCTACTTCGATCAACGATGGTTGATCGAAGGGGACCTGGTAAGAATTTTGAGTTACTTAGTGTTCATGGGGGCTCTTGTTCAACCTCTGTCCAGCTGGTCTCGTTTTTCTGAGCGTCTTCCTTCTTTTACACGATAGATTCTTCTCCGCTCGGAAGAGGTTTTGGTCGGTCGCAAACAGATTTAAATCTTTTTACTGTTTCAACCTTATTATTTTGATTTGCTATCGATTCCAATATCCTAATACTTTACACAAGTAATTCTTGTATTAATGTATAATTTGGGTTTCTCGGAAACGTCTCTAACGATTTTGATTAAATGTTTGTGTACAGATACGGTTTTGCATTTTAAGTTCAACTGCCTAGCGTTTCCTTTAAAAAATCAATGTTACACAAAAACCTTTTTTTATTTTTAAACTTGACTACGTTAGCAACATAATATGGCCACTCACCGTCAGATGGCGTGGTGTTAGAACGAGCGAAGCTCGGTCTCCCGGGTACTTAATATTTGTTTAAACATCAAATAGAATACTTAAATCCATCGAGCTTGCTAGTTACCTACTTTTAAAATTTAACATTATAGTTTGTTGCAGTAGTATCGAAAGAATAGGAAACTTTTTACGAAACGTAAGACGCTCATCAAACTAACATCAATAAATCTAAGTAATATAAATATTGTTAATGTTTCAGATTCGTCAATCAAAAACCTGATCTTATAGGAGTGCAGAAGCCAAGTTCTGAAAACACGGGCGTCTCTGTCTCTCATACTGTAAATGATTTACAAAAACCGCCTCGAGTCGACCCACCACATCAGTTGTTTTTTGAGATACACAAGTAAAGTATAACAACAAAGTACATTAGCAAAAATGAGTAAGGACCACGAGTTTCGTAATTATGGAAATTCGACATTTTGAAGAAATGCGCACGAAGGGTTCCATAATATTAGTAGGTAGAGACCATACATATTTTTATATGTAAACTTCTAGTAAACCAAATTATCAGAGAAAAGTGGGAAGAAGATCATGTTGAAATATATAACGTGTTCCTTACAAACTATATTGGTTCGGGACGAAAACTAGCTTAAGGCACTCTCTAAGGAATTAAAAAAAAAATATGTTACCTACTATATTATGTATGTTTTAAGTAACACATTTAAGTCTTCAATTAAAAATTGACGATTAATGAATGAGTGCGTGTCAGCTCGACTTGCGTCATACATAGTATGTGTTCTATGTTTCAGACGAAAAACTAATGTGTAAGTCCTGATTCCTGACTAAGTAGGTATATTTATTTTAAATACATTTCTGCAATATGCCTGAGTCACTAGAGGCTAGTTAATCAAGTCAGAAGAGCAATTTTGCTAGTCACTACGGAGAAAGATTATTCTATAAGTAGTTTGACATTGTTCATATCGTTTTGCTCCAAATGCCACGGCCACTCAATTAAACAGGTTATTGTACAAAAAATATACAGAACATTTTAAGTCCATGTATACTGGACTTAATATATCCAAAATAATGATAAAAGTATTTTTCACTTCTCATGCTCTAAAAGTATCCCAATATAGCCCTACGAAGCAAGACTAAAGTGACCACTTTAATCTCTAGGGAGTGAAAAGTAATTAGTTCCTTAATTTCTCAAACATCTGTGGAGTGTGGACCATCTTCATTGCGAAATGTTGAGAGTTTAAGTTCCATGGTTTTTCCGCAAAGAAGGTGGCGCCACGTGTTTTAAACTATTAATCTGCAAAAAGATTTAAATCTCTTTGTTAATCTGTGACAGGTTAAGAAGAAAAAACTGAGCGCAAAAATTTTAGAATTTTTGTCAAGTGTAAATTGGTTCAGTTTTAAATAAATTTGTACTAAATTTACTATTTTTCTCGCACTCAAAGTGAAAAGTACAGTTTGCACCTCGAGACTAAACATCAACTTAATACGTATACCCTCGGTTTCATTGACTCCGGAACGCAAGCTCGGGAGTCAAACCACCTCTAGTGTATTATGGCTTCGTTTAGTCCCTCAATATAAAATATACTATGTATTACTATTATGTAATTTGGATTACTTTAAGTACCTAATATTCTTGGAACATATTTCGTAAAACTAATGATTGACCAGAGGAGTTCTTTTTTTGGAAATAAATAGAAGTTGAACTTTCCAAAAAGACGTCTTTATTTTTTCCTTCCTTGAAGGAGACTATTATAATACCTAGATTTGTTTATTATTATTTCCTGTGAAAGTTTGTCGCCTTTCTGCAGACCACAAATATTCTCTGGGAAGTTTTTCGGTGACGAGGTAAGGCCTTCAAATATATATAAATTTATCATTCTTTAACCTTTTGCTCATTGCCATTTTTTACAAGTAACAAATTTAACCCTAGAAAGATAATCATATTTTTATGTACTTAAAAGATAATCATGCTTAAAATTGACGCATATTAAAAAACTAGCTATTATGTTATAAATTGCATTCCGATTTATTAATGTAATTGATAGTTACTTTGAATAAGTATATATAATATAAATAAAACACAATTTATGAATAGGTATTCATTTGTTTTAAGAAAAGAAACCAAAATTTTAAACATCTTCATAAAATGGTCAAAATTTAAGAACACTTACATATCTATTAAAAATTAAGAAAAAAATATGCTTTCTATCAGTAATTTTTACTTGTAGACTTATAATTATGAAATTACTTATTATTTAGAAACTTTTTATATGAGTTTTATGCAGTTTTGACACATGTCAATATTATGTTCTCGGCAAATTACTTTTTTACATTTGGAGCACATTTGATCCAGGGACTACCCCTTTTTTTTTTATATAAAACCTTCTTCTAGCGTCGCTATGCACATCATCCTCACCTTCGTGGTCTTCCACCTTACTGTCGGTGTCATTACATGTGGCTTCATCATCACTTTCTAAGAGAGGTCTGAGGATCGAGGCTATCCTCGATCCTGAGAGCTCTCTTCTAAATTTGGACTCTCCATAAGTATGTAGGTAGGTCAGGATATCTATTAAAAATATAATAACAATGTAAAATTATAAAATAATAACTAAACAATCAAAATAAACCAGGAATATTCAAAGAAGTTTTAATCTTAAAAATCACTTAAAAGATAATCATGCGTCATTTTGACTCACGCGGTCGTTATATATTTCAAAAACGGTGTCCCTTACCTTAACAACAAAAGTGCCCCTCGGAAGGTCAAAGCGGCGACGGAGATGTCCTAGAAGCACGATGAGTAAACTGCACAATTTAGAGCGAGAGAGCAATATTTCGAAAACCGATGCGTAATTTTGACGCAGATTATCTTTCTAGGGTTAAAAGAAAAACCAAATTTACAAGTGAAAACCTAGGTAATAGTCGAGCAACTTATTAAATTTACTTTTACTTTCCATTGAAAATTACTTAGATGGAATTTTTAGTTGTGTAAAACAGTATAGTACTACACTCGGCGTCAAAAAAATCGCAACTTTGAAAAACCACTTTTAATCCCATTTAGAATCAATGATGATGGGACTATTAGGTATCATTTTGTAGGTCTAATCATCAACATTTAGCAAATCGTACTTTAGTCTTGCTAGGTCATAAAAAAAGAAGTGATTGCAAAAGAAGAAGAAAAAGTTTGTTGACAAAGATTAAAGTAAGACAAAAAAATGCTTAAAAATTACTTAAAACCTAGTTTTACCCCTAAACGGTACCTTTTATACCTCTAAAAGGTAGCGCAACTAGCGGCCCTTTTATAAAGTAATTATGCATTATTTTTGTATACGGTCGTTATTTGGGTGAAATGTTTTTTTTTATGGCATAAATGATTGTTAATTTTAATGTCGTTAAATTAATGTTTAAAATGATACTTAATAGTCCCATCACCATAGATTCTAAATGTGATTAAAAGTGGTTTAAAGTATTATTTTCCGAAGGTGCGATTTTTTTGACGCCGAGTGTAGTACAGTATTATTCATTACTGTATAGTAATAGTACAGTGCCCACATATTGTTTATGCTAGGTGTAAAATATTACATGTGATATAAACTATTACTTTAAAAAATATATAATATTGATTTTCACTTTTAGAGTGGACTCAAATTAAAGGTGAAAGTATGTAGGTACCTACAGTCAAGAGCACGTGGAGCTTGACACATTTGACTTAGTAACGTTCGCTTTAGAGGCCAGACTCGCTCCACAAGTGTAATAGAGCTTCATGTGCTCTTGATAAAAAATACTAAAATCACTATATATAGGTATAGGTATGTTTTGTTGTGTGGTGTGACGTACCTATAAAATATATAAATAAGTTATCATGACAATTGAATTGAAGGTCTTCGTTAGGGGAGGTCAACGTTCAATGACGTCCTGTGGCTGAAATGATATAGTATATTACACACCTAGGGATACAATAAGAAATGTCTCATATTACATGTAATTGTCGACCGAGGCAAAGCCGAGGTCTACAAACATGTGATCTGAGGCTTTCTTATTTACTTCTCGAGGTGTGTATACTTTTCTTCTTCTCGACAGAGGCGAAAAGCGGCAATTTAATTTGGAAAGATGAAATAGTAGATTGTACTCCAAGGGGATAAAGCACTGTTTTATGTCACGGGCGCGACATTGAATCCTGAACGTAACGAAGGACTCCCAGTTTTACTCTGCGAGGGAATTAAGACTGAGTCCTGAGTGCAGTGAGGGATTCAAGCGCCCAAGACAAAAACAGTTTTATTCCCGAGGTATATACTCTTCTTTCCTCACCTTATGCGAGACAATAAAATGCAATTGCATGGTAGTAGATTATTAACAATGCCTATGGCATCTAGTTTAATAGACTCTGGAGTCAAAGTACTTTCATCACGCGACATTTTCGATATTCTTTTTGAAATGTTAAAGCTATAAAATGGATACAGCAACTTGTTTCTACCGACGTGTCCTACTTGATTTAACAAATAAAAATCGTGCGAATCTAGTTGGCCGCGGCTTCGTTTTTCAAAAATCGAGTTGGCCACGACCGTGGCCGCAGGCGGGTGCACCACATTTTGCTTAACGAAATTAGACTTTATCGTCATAGCAATAAGGATTATGAAAAGTGAAAATTACGTTATTGACCTTCGGGTTATAATGAAATTCCGTACAACATTATAACCCGGCTAAAGGCAAGAGATATAATGTCTTGCTTTCGCTGAGGTTTATATGATATGTAATCCGGCTTTGTCGAGGATGTGGTGTGAAAATGATATTTATGTTTGCAAGAACTGGGTGGCCACAACGACACAAGATTTTTTTTAATACAAACTAAATCCTTTTTTGAACCTACGAACAAAATGAATTTTAGAAATATGAAAGCCATGAGTTTTCGATAGGTATACGACCAAAAGGAGTTTTTGGAATTTTTTAATCTCATATCTTACTAGTAGTAATTATGGTTTACAATAATAATTATGATTCATCATCATTATCAACCCGTAACAGCCCACTTCTGAGCTAAGGGTCTTTCCTCACACATGAGGAAGTATAATTATGATTATTAATCACTACATAGTATAAAACAAAGTCGCTTTCTCTGTCCCTCCCTATATCCCTATGTCCCTATGTATGCTTCATCATCATCAACCCGTAATAGCCCACTGCTGAGCTAAGGGTCTTTCCTCACACATGAGGAAGTATGTATGCTTAAATCTTTATAACTACGCAACGGATTTTGATTTGGGGCGTCCGGCTACCTCACTCACTCAATGAAATGCAATGCAAATATTGCTTTACGCTGGTTTTCTGTGAGAATTAATCTTATTTTTAACAGGGCAGCCACATTTTATTCCCGGAGGAGTATAAGCAGAAGTAACTAGCTAATAATAAAAATATAATAAAATGATTTGTTATTGCAGTTGGTTTTACTTTATCTATCAACTAGCATCGCCTTGCGGTTTCACCGGCGTAGTTCCCGTTCCCATGGGCATAGGGGAATAAAATATAGCCTATGTAAAGCTGGAGTAGCTTTCCATTTTTAAAAACGGTTTCGTGGGTTAGGCCTAGTATCGGACCGGTAGTATTGGAGCCTATTCAATAGATACAAACAAACAAACAAGAAGTTTATTCGCGTTCCCGTGGGAATTTCCAAAAATCCCTTTTAGTGGTTGCCTACGCTGCCGTCCACTAGCTATAATGCCGTTAACTGACAATCGACCAATTTCAAACTATAAATGCCACCCGAATAAGAAAAAAATGCTCTATCTAACCATCTTACCAGTTTTTTTATATCTTGTTTAGTTTCGGAGATAACAAAAATAAGAATGCCGTTAACTGCTCCGTTTTTTCAAGATTACATAGCTAAATTGCAGTTACCTTAAATTTCTTAGCTAAAATGTGGTTAAAGGTTATTAATTTTTAAAAGTACTGAAAACCTATCACAATTTACATAACTTAATTGCCGTTATTTGGATTTCCTATATAATAAAGCCGTTAAAGTACTTTAACGACAATATTGTTATGCTGTTCTTTGCAAAGCGTCAATATAACCTTTCAGGACTATAACGCCGTTAAGTAAAATATCTTGACAATAACGCGGTTCAAGTCCGATAACGGCATTATAGCGTTGTAATTCAGGATTTTATTGATTAAAGTTTCAAGTATGAGTTAACTATTAGCACTATCCAAATGTAATAAGCTACTCCAGAAGTACACGTTTACAAGGCTTTAATGCGGCTAACCCGCATTACTTAACTATAATGCGGTTATGTGCAAAAGGTTCAAGGACGAATTCCTGAACGTTGGGTAGGCGCAAGCGTTGGTTGGATCAGCGTTGCCAGATATTAATATACAGATTTCTCGGTATCCATACAGATTTTCAGCATGTCATACCGATATAAAAATAGGGGCAAATTGTATACAGATTTTGAGAACCTTACAGATTTTTCATACAGATTTCCTTAAAATGGTAATTTTTGGACCGAAACGATAACACCGATCAATCTTGGCGGCTAGCGGGTACGATCGGGGGACAGAGCTATAAGTTAGAAGAGTTACGATGTAGTTGCATCTTTCTCTCACCTATAGCTTTGTCCCGCAATCGTGCCCGACAGATTCGCCGTTGTGACGGGGAATTTCCTAATTGTATATTCCATTTACTAGTTCATTTTCTCATTCATTTTGTTCGTTCATTGCTCATTTGTTTCGTTCGATTCGATTTGGTATCAAGCTACCTGATTGTTAATTTGTATAAAGATAAAGTGAGTGTGATTTATAAATAAGCAACAAACAATGGCTGATTCGGCAAAAAAGCCTCGAATATTGCAGCGATTTAATCGGCAATGGATGGAAGAACCGGGATTCTGTTCTTGGCTTTAACCCAGCCAGAAAGGTGATACGTTTGCGTTTTGCAAGTACTGTATAACTGATTTAGCAATAGGATGTGGTGGCAAAAACGATATATTCCGACACATGAAAACTACGAAACATATAAATTCGGTTCCTACTTCCAGTGCAAAGCAAACGTTAATAACGAAATTCGTACAGAAAGATTCTACGAAGAGGGCTGATATCCTTTTAGCTTCTTTCGTGGCAGAGCATAATTTGTCATTGAACATTATGGAACATTTACAGAAAATTTGTCCAGACTCAGAAATAGCCAAGGGAATTAACTGTGGCCGAACAAAAACGACAAAAATACTGACATCAGTAACAGGAGCGACCGACGAAGATAATATTTTAAGACACATCCGAAAAAAATTGTTTTCCTTACTTGTGGATGAAAGTACTGACCGAGGGTGTACTAAACACTTAAGCCTTGTTGCTCGCTATTACAGAGATTACAAAGTAATTGATGCAATTCTTTGTTTAGTGCCAATTCAAGATGGGATTGCAGAAGCACTCTACCAACATATTATTGTGAAATTTTTCTCAGACAATTCTGTTCCGTACAAAGAGAATATGGTTGAATTTGCTGCTGACGATGCTAGCACTATGATGGGACAACACAATTCACTAGCATCGAGGTTTCTTGCAGACATACCGAATTTATTTGTGATGAAATGTATCTGCCACACTTTCCATCTCTGTGCGTCATATGCATGCGCTAAACTGGCACGTGAACCAGAAGGTTTAGTAAGAGATATTTACAATTATTTTAACAACAGTCCGAAGCGAGCTGGCATTCTCAAAGAATTTCAGGAATTCCTGAACTTGAAACCCCACAAGATTCTGCACCCGTGCCAGACCAGGTGGCTTTCGCTGCGTCCAGCTGTGACCAGACTCCTGGAGCAATACGAGGCGCTTAAACTATACTTCACCGAACACAGTTTCACAGATCGCTTGCAGACATCTGATAACATTCTAAACATGCTAAAAAATCCGTACAACAAAATGTTAGGAGTTTCTAGAATATGCATTAGAAATCTTCAATAACATGAATAGACTGATGCAGTCTCAGCGTCCAGAAATCCACAAACTGCACGAAAATATGAAAACCGCATTCCGAACATTATTGGACAATTATATTCAAAACTCGTATTTAATGTCAACAGAGATGCAGGAAGTCCAATTTGATAATCCAAGACGGTATCTGCCGATCGAACAAATATACTTGGGTACAAAGGTAGCAACCAGCATAGCGACATCCGCAAACCTTGAACCAGAACATATTAAAAATTTTCGACTCCGTTGTCTCGAATTTTTTATTGAAGGTGCCAGACTAATCAGGAACCGATACAATTTTAATAACAAAATAATAGAAGACATGGAATTTCTAAATCCAGATATTATAAAATCCCGCAAGATTCAATCCTTAGTAAATGTCAGCCTTCACTTTCCCAATTTATTTAAAACCAAAGATATTCAAGATCTGGATATAGAGTGGAGACATTTAAGAAATAATTCAGCGCTCCACCCAGAAGGAGCTAACGAAGACATGGAAAGGTATTGGAACAAAATTCTTCACGAAAGAAAACTCAGCGACGACGGGACAGCTTTGTATCCGCTATTGTCAGTACTTGTATCTGCACTTCTGTGCCTCCCGCATTCCAGTGCAGCTGTGGAGAGATTTTTTTCTTCCATAAACCTGATAAAAAGGAAAGAAAGAAATCGATTAGAAACCAGCACAATAGAAGGCTTGTTGCATACAAAGCAGTTACTAAACAATAAACCGTGCTATGACCTAAATATTGATTCTAATATTATATCTAAAATTAATAAAGACATGTATAAGTAGTCATACCTTTTATTTATTTATTTTATTTTCTTTATTTCATAACTTAAATACTTACGATTTGCTTTATTTCCTAAATTATCAACTAACAAATGCATAACTTAAATGCCGTTATGGTGAAATGTTTTTTGTTTAGCTGCATTTTAGTTTAGTAATAATCACAAATAAATGTTGCATTACAAAATCTTTTTCATTTATGTACTAATGTTTCGCTTAAATGCCGGTAAGTGACATTAGCTGCATTATAGTCAAGTAATGTTCGGCCTGAAAAATTGAGTTTTACCTAGGTAAAACGCCGCTATATTACGTAACGGCATTTAAGTTCAGTAAAATTATTAGTGAAAAACTTTATTTACCAACGCATCAAAGTTGTTTAAAATCCAACACTTAAATGCCGTTAAGGTACTCCTAGCGGCATTATAGTTCAGGTTTTTTAGAAGATTTTTGTAAGTAATACTAAGTTATAATGCAAAAAATAAAATATTTTAAAATTTATAATACATAGCGTGCTGAGAGTTTGAATATATTAAAGCTCTTATAAATACCTATCTAATGATATATTGAGGTTATAATTTTCTCTTTTAAATTTGAAACAGCATACATTTTTCAATTCCCGCTCTTTAAACCCGTTTTTCTCGAAATGTTGTTTTGGTACTTAACGGCATTATAGCTAGTGGACGGCAGTACGATATTATAAACAAACAATTTTCGCACACAGACTATTATTGTTTTAAATTCAAATTCAAATAATTTATTTCAGATTATAAATCCATAAATATTAGTAACAAAATACTTAGCCTAGTGTTAGTAAATATTATTTTAATAAAATAATTTAATTAAGTCTAGCGCCGGGCTGAGTGCCCGACGCGTGCAGATGCATCCATTTCTCCAATAGGGGGGACTTATTGGCCAATGCGTCCAGAATGCTGTTCGAGGTGTTAAAATTGTTGAATAAATATAAATTTATAAGATAGATGTCTTTGTAAACATTATGTTGGAAAGTGTCTTCGTAAACGTACTTCATTCTCTTTAAAAAAACAAAATGTCGTCTCGTTTAGTCGAAATAAATAAATCGTGTTTCTAAAGAAATCTAACGTGAGTTTTATTGGAATATTGCTGAATCCCAATAGGTTATGGGCCCAGGCACATGATAAGAGAATATTTCAATAAAAAAATCAAGTTAAGAGCAAGATTACAACCGGTGTAAAACTAACCTACGTAATGGAGGTTTCGAACGCGATGAAAATTGAGAAGTTTGATGGCAGAAACTTCAAACAATGGAAGTTTCAGGTAAAATGTGCATTAAGAGCAAAGGGATTGAACATAGAAAAAGCAAGACCCGTGGAAACCAGTTCGCAAGTGCAGTGGGATAAAGATGATGGAATGGCGATGTTTATTTTAACTTCGTCCATGGATTTGAACCAAATATCCCTTATAGAAAACTGCGAGACTGCTAATCAGGTCATGGAAAAATTAGAAGCAATCTATGAACAGAAATCAGAATATAACAAAATGTTAATTCATGAGAAGTTCTACCAATATTCATATAGTGCCAGTGATACGATGGCACAGCATGTGTCCAAGGTGGAAGGCTTAGCAAAGCAGCTACGGGAGACTGGTGAGAAGATCAGCGACACAGCAGTAATGACAAAGATTCTAAGCACATTACCATCAACATACCGTTCGCTTAGACAAGCATGGTTGTCACTCGATGAAGATAGCCAAACAATTTAAAACCTCACTTCTCGCTTAGTAGATGAAGAAGCCAGCCTTGCCAACGATACAAGTAGTAGTGAGACTGCATTAGTGACGTCAAAAGGAAATTCCAAATCAGGAAATGGAAATAAGCAGAATACTTCAAATGATCAAAGAAATTCAAGTCATAGATTTGTATGCTACAATTGCAATAAAAGAGGCCATTTCGCTAAAGATTGCAGGATGCCAAAGAAAAAGTACAATGATAACAAACCTAACAATATGTTGGCATTCAGCGCTGAAGGTTACTCGTCTGAACGTGACGAAGAGGCATGGATACTAGATAGTGGAGCCTCAATGCACATGGCCTTTAAGCGTGACTACTTCTATGAGTTGAACGAGTCTCAATACAACAATTCTGTGAAATTGGGTAACAAACAGAGTATCAAAATATGTGGTGAAGGAACTATACTGATAGATAAACAAGTTAATGGTACATGGGAGAGATGTACACTTGAGCATGTGTTATATGTACCTGATTTACGGAGAAATCTGTTTTCCGAAGGAGCTGCCACTAGAAGAGGATATATAATTGTGAAGAATAATGAAAAGGCAATGATAATGAAGAATAATGTTGTTGTTATGAGTGGACAATTAACAGAGAACAATTTATATGAATTGGATGTCAAAACAATCAAACAAGAAAATTGTAACATTGTGCAAACAGATATAAAAGTTTGGCATGAGAGATTAGGACATTTGAATGTCAAGGAACTTCAAAATCTGTGTAAGAATGGTGTGATTCCAGTTACATTGAGTGGAAATCAGAATTTTGTTTGTGAAGCGTGCCAATATGGGAAGCAAGCAAGACGTCCCTTCTCAAAATCTACACGAGGTCCAACACAGCCTGGTGAAATTGTGTACAGCGATGTGTGCGGTCCTATAGAAGAACCTTCTGTGTCAGGTATGAAGTACTTTGTTTTGTTCAAAGATGGAGCTACTAGCTATCGCCATGTTTACTTCATGAAACATAAGAGTGAAGTATTTCAATGTTTTCTGAAGTACAATGCAATTGTGAAAAACAGATTTGAACGTGATTTGCACATACTACATACAGATAATGGTTGTGAGTATGTGAACCAAGAATTTACATCATTTCTGGAGAATAAGGGAATAATGCATGAACGTACTGCCCCGTATACTCCACAACAGAACGGGAGAGCAGAGAGAGAGATGCGTTCTATCATGGAAACTGCAAGAACAATGTTATATGCAAAGGACATTCCCTTAAACATGTGGGCAGAAGCTGTCAACTGTGCAATATACTTGTTGAATAGACATACATCAAGCCAGACGGGAGATGTTACACCATTTGAACTGTGGCATGGAGTAAAACCTAACTTACAACATATCAGAATATTTGGATGCATTGGTTATGTACATGTACCAAAAGAAAAGCGAAGGAAGCTTGCCAAGAAAAGTGTGAAAATGTTGTTAGTTGGATATGACCATGATAATTACAGAATGTATGACCAAAATACCAGGAAGATTACAGTATCGCGGGATGTGAAGTTTGATGAATGTAGTACATCAGAAGAAAAGCAAAATTTTGTAGAGATGAGAGTTGAACAAGAAGAAAAAGAACATTCTACAATGTCTATCCCACGGAGTGAGTTTCAACATCAACATGATGAACCTGAAGAAATCTCTTCAGATGAGAGTATGAAGAGTTCAGAAGATACCGATGAAAGTTATATTCCTCGAAGAGGTATACATTTGGAACAGGAGGAACAGAGAAACGTCACGTTACGTCCTCGTCTAGCTAACAAGTTAGAAGCTAATTACACTGAGTTGGATATACCTAACACTTATGAGGAAGCGATGAATAGTCCAAATTCTCATCTATGGAAGAAAGCTGTGGCTGAAGAGCTTCAGTCACATGAAGAAAATCAAACTTGGATACTGACTGATCGAACCGAGAAGAAGCCTGTTTCTTGTAAATGGGTGTTCACCATAAAGAAGAATAAAGATGGAGAAATAGTACGATTCAAAGCACGACTGTGTGCACGAAGATTCACACAAGTCAAGGGCTTGGACTATAATGAGACTTTTTCCCCCACTAGCAGGTACGATTCCATCAGGGTGCTGCTTAGCATCGCTGCGAGAGACGAACTACAGATCGAGCAATTTGATGTGAAGACGGCCTTCTTGTATGGTGAGCTCTCGGAGGACATATACATGGAGGTGCCAGAGGGTTTGGAAACTCAGTCTTCAAAAGTATGTAACTTAATTAAATCTATATACGGTCTTAAACAATCTTCGAGATGTTGGAATGAGAAATTTTGTTCTTTTCTAACAACTTATGGTTTCAAACCGTGTCCATCAGATAATTGTATATTTGTAGGATATTTTAAAGATGTAAAAGTAATATTAATTCTGTATGTTGATGACGGATTATTATTGGCCAAAAGTAAAGTTGTTTTGTTTGATATATTAAATGATCTTAAACAAAAATTTGATATTAAGATTGTAAACAGTAATTCATTTATTGGTATGGAAATAAATAGAGAAAAAGATTGTATAAGTATAAGTCAAAAACAGTATATTCATGAAATAATAAATAAATTTAATTTGTCAGATGCTAAAAGTAGTAGTACACCTGCTGATGTAAATGTACATATGTCTAAGAATACAAGTAATGAGCCTGTTAATTTCCCATATAGAGAAGCAGTGGGAGCATTGTTATTCTTGTCATGTGTATCTAGACCTGACATATCATATGCTGTGAATGTTGTTAGCAGGTATGTCAATGACCCAAGTACTTCACATGTTACAGCTGTGAAAAGAATCTTACGTTATTTGATTAATTCTAAAGATATGTCTATTGTTTATAAAGGTAATGTTAAATTAGTTGGCTACTCAGACTCCGACTTTGCAGGTGACTTGGACACTAGGAAGTCCAATACAGGTTATATATTTTTAACCCACTTGTTCCTGAATTAACTTTTTTTGTACAATTGATTTGAAATTTAGTATATCTATCAAAAAGGTGACGTAAAACAGATAAAAAATAATAAAAAATATATTTCATGTCTAGAAAAGCGGGAAAATGCCGTGTCGTAAACGACACAGTAGGAGAATCTACTACTATAATCATATACTATGTTGATTTGAGTCTGCTTCGTCATAAGTCGGGAAAGATATATTAAAATGCACGATGTAAAGCATCACAAACTGTTTTATTTGACTGTTATTATAACACTACTTACTAAGGGTATGATATCCTTCGAAACGTGATTTTGCATGTAATGTTACATTACATTTTATACAGTAAAACTTGGCACTTTTGCAGCAAAGCCACAGCGCAACCGATCTTCCCTATACTTTATCAAATGTCCCTTGTGATCGTATTGTAGGTAATTCCCCAGCAACACTTTGTGTTTGACGACCACCCCTGTGACTGTCTGCTTTCTTGTTCATCTCAAGCAGACTCACAGCAATATTTCTTCAGAGTTTCAGATGGTCCAGCTGTTTTTCATTTTGCTTTTACAATTGCCAGGTGTTGTGTTGTGATATCAAGGAAATGGCTGATCAGTGAGAAATATCATTATTTTCCACCAATACTGGTCCTGAAGCCTGAGGCCGATATTATTCTCATCTGAACGGTCAACGCCGCCCATGTTTTCATTATAGTCCTTTATGATAGCAGGTTGGTCTACGAATACGTATTTCTTTTGTTGTTGAGATATATAAAGTAAAGATATATAGCCTTCCTTCCTGCCTTCACTGTCATCAGAAGAATCTTCATGTCAAACTTCAGCAGGTGCTCGTAGTTGAGACCCAGGGAGATTTTGAAGTAACAACAAGTCCTCATTACCAGAATCTTCATCCATAACTTAACAGGCATGATAGTTATGGAGTCAGGTACCCATCTCATCATTTTGCTCCAATTCCTCAATTATCTCATTCAAAGTGAGTTGAAAATTTCTATAACAAGTATGCTTACCGCATTATAGATAGTAGTACATTTTCCTACTGTGTCTTTAAAGGAACAGACAAAACAAAAGGAAATTTTTCAATGAAAATGTTATAAAATGATCTTTATTTTGTTATTTTAAAAGTTTATTGGAATCAAATATTGGTAATTATATCATGCATAAATTCAAAACAATATAAAACAATGTTTAACTTACCTTGAAGTACTCATTGCAAAAATCACGAAATAATAACCCTTTTTCACAATAGTTAAATTAACCGCAGGTCAAGGTTATCACTTTACACTCACTGACTAATACCTCAACGTCTTATAACAACATAAAAAATAATATAAATCTACCCTCGTAAACTTCAATATTTTTTTAAAGTTGGGGTGTCGTAAACGACACAGTAGGAGCAAGTGGGTTAATGAATGGAGGTCCTGTCACTTGGTCTAGCCGTAAGCAGAATACTGTGGCATTATCCACAACTGAGTCAGAATATATGGCTGCGAGTGAAGCCACTAAAGAAATTTTGTGGCTCAGACAATTCCTATTTGACATTGAAGAGCCACAAGACTCAATAACTCTTAATGTCGATAATCAGAGTACAATTAAATTGATTAACAACCCCATATTTCACAAAAGGACTAAGCACATAGATATTAGATATAATTTTATTAGAGAGAAAGTTTTAAAGAAAGTTGTTGAAATCAAATATGTTGAGAGTTCAGATCAGTTGGCGGATTTCCTCACTAAAGCCTTGCCTGTAACTAAATTTAATGCAATTAGAGATAAGGTAATGAGAAATGTTTAAAGTGGCTAATGTTATTTTCTAAAATTTTTAAAACATAAGATGTAAGTTTAAAAGTAAAAGAAATATGTAGTAAATTGTTATGTACCTTATAAATTTAAGTGGGAGTGTTGAATAAATATAAATTTATAAGATAGATGTCTTTGTAAACATTATGTTGGAAAGTGTCTTCGTAAACGTACTTCATTCTCTTTAAAAAAACAAAATGTCGTCTCGTTTAGTCGAAATAAATAAATCGTGTTTCTAAAGAAATCTAACGTGAGTTTTATTGGAATATTGCTGAATCCCAATAAAAATAAGTAAATCATTTTTTAAGTCCATATTTTAAGATTTGAATTAATTTTTAACAAAAATATCACAAAATACATAATATAACAAAATCGAGCGGAATTCGCTGATCTCCACTAGGGAATGCAATCTCGATCTCGCGAGATCTCGTTCTCACGAGATCTCGGCCTTTTTAGCGAGATTGATCTCGGACGAAAAAAGGGCGAGATCTCGCGAGTTTAACGAGATTGCACTCGAGCATAAAAACGTCTTCATTTGATTGGTATATTTTGTTAATTAATCTATAGTTTCTAATAGTCGGACTAATTGATATATTTTGATAATTAATCTGTAATATCTTATGGTTTTAATAAGTATACATATATAGTTTGCCGGTTTCGTAGAGGTCCAAATTAGACCAAAAGTCCTGTTGAGACAGTATAGGCTGGTTGTCAGGTACTTTATAGTGAAGCTCGGACGAGGGTGGGCTAAATAAGTGGGTTAAGTAAATCACGAGAATGAAATAGTCGTTTTTGAAACAGTAAATATAAAGTAGATATAGTTTTATTTAATTGATAATAATATCTCAATTTAATAGTCAACTCAACATAGAAAATAAGTTTCATTTTTTTTACTTCTCTGTTTTGTTTGTTATAAAAGAACTGTTTTAATACTAAAAGATTTTTCTTTGGTATTAGAAGAAGATGAAGCGATACGATATTAGATGACTGGTTGTTTCTTTTATTTGTTATTTGAAAGATACATACGTCAAAGTTTACTACTTAGAAGTATTAAAAAATTATAGACAGATACGTCAAACAATATTTGATGCAGAAATTAGTGAAAATAAATGTTTATCTTATTATTTACATAAAAAACATACAAAACTGCCAATCTCGCGAGATCTCGAAATGTGCGAGATCTCGCAGTATTGTGATTCATAACCTCGCGAGATCTCGCTTGAGCCCCAATCTCGCGAGATTTGCATTCCCTAATCTCCACCTACGTTTCGGTTGTAAATACTGTGTTCTGATGGGTCGTTATGGATATTGCCATTTTTGATTGAAATGGTGCAGGATAATGCCGGGTTTGTTACGAACTCTCTTTTAAACGGCATTTTGTATAGGAAATAGCCACATTACTCCTCTACTATTCTTGATGTATATCAATGATCTGCCCAATAGTATATCAAATCAATGTATTTTATTTGCGGATGATACAACGATAGTTATAGAGCAAAAAGACATAAAAACTTATAATGATGACATAAATGACACTCTGAGACGGACTATAAACTGGATCACATTAAATAATCTTAAGGTAAACATAAATAAAACTAAATAGGTACATTCAATTTGGCACATCTCAGGGCAATAGAAACGTTATCTTGAATATTAACTACAATGGTGAGCTCATAGAAGAAGTGACACATACACCTTTCTTAGGGATAACTATTGACTGTCACTGTAACTGAAAAGTACATATTAAAAATTTTTGCACTAAAGTAAATAGATTTGTGTATGCTTTGCGGAAAGTTAGGCAGGTAGTTTCAACAGAAGCAGCTTTAACAGCATATAATGGTTATGTGGATTCTACACTCCGTTATGGTATTGTTATTTGGGGGAATTCCACTGACATAAATGACTTGTTTTTGATACAAAAAAGGTGTATTAGAGCCATATTTGGACTGAGGCAAACTGATTCATGTCGACCGTACTTCAAAAAATCTGGTATATTACCAGTACCATGTCTATACATATTGGAGGTGTGTATATTTGTCCATAAGCACATATCTCTATTTCAATATAAACAGGATATATTCCCTCGGAGACTTCGAACACAATATGTACATAAATTATATAAGCATTAGTTTTAATTATTTATTAGTTTTTAATTATACAAAATTAGCATTAGTATCCAGGAATTCTGAGTTAATGTGTATTGAAATTTATAATAGATTACCCGATAATTTTAAGGACAATGATGTAAAGACATTCAAACAATATATTAAGGAATGGCTGGTGAAGCGGACTTTCTATAGTGTTAAGGAATTTCTGGAGCAGGTGTAAATCTTAGTATATCTTATTCTGTTAGTATTGACATCCACATTGTATTTATCTTATAATTGTTTTGACATATAATATACTTGTATGATAGATATTAATTATTGACATTTTGTAGATTTGATTGTGACTTTTTTTTTTATGAATTATTACTATTGATGTATGTGCACCTGGAAAGGTAGGGTTCAGTAGGAAAACATTGTGCAACGATACCTGCAAAAAATCACCTGAATTCCACATACAATAAAGATTTCATAAAGATTTTCAGTAGGAAAACATTGTGCAACGATACCTGCAAAAAATCACCTGAATTCCACATACAATAAATTTCATTTCATTTACATTTAATGTGTAGTGTGTTTACCTATATAAACTAAGTCCACAGATTAATAAAACGCCATTATTAGTTCTTTTTTGACATTGGGTGGACATTGCCGCCTTTGTTATTATGATTCATTTATATGTAGTAATTAATAGCCTTTAATCAAATATAATATTAGGTAGTTATTAAAATAAAATCTAACACAAAAACTAAAATCACAAATGAGTAGCCAAATATGGAATAGGTACCCATATATGGAATATAAGCATATCATCATATCAATTACAAAAATAGACATAAATATCTATGAGATCAAATAAATAAAAATAACATGTTGGGACAAATGAAAGAAGTTACTTAATTCACTTGCAAAAGTCACAGATATAAGTAGGTATCAAACTCAATGACCAGCACAATCATAATGTACCCATTAAATACTTAATGTGTGGGACATTAAGCATTTAATCTAGCTTTCTCCACTTTTATCCATAGAAAAAAGTCTTGAACAGAACATACTCGTACATTCTGCATCAGCATAGTCAGGAGACACTTGGTCCATCAACTCGTCATGTTTCGTAAAGCCGTATACAGAAAGAAAGCTGAAAGCTTGTCGGCGCCGATAGGCGCCGGTCCATTCTACAGAAATCAAGCAGATTGAAGCAGAGCGAGCAAAATGTCGTACGATGATTGGCGGGCGGCACCAGGGCTGACCGGCGCGTGTCGGCGCCGATCGGCGCTTATCGGCGCCGATAAGTTTTCTTTCTTTCTGTATACGGCTTAATTAGACAACGACGACTGTACATATTTTTTTTACTACATAGTTCAAACTCGTCTAAATATTTTTTCAAGTCACAATACTTTAATGTCAGAAGATTACAAAATGTTGAAATAAACATAATATCGATAAACTAAATAGTATAACACTTATGTGTACATACCTTATAACTGGTAATACTCATTTATTACTTACATTTTCTAAATTTTCACACGTGTAGCGTTCGAGCAGCTGAAACGATGGTGTTAGTACGGTAGTAAATAGACCGAAAGAAACAGAATATGGTCGTGTGTTGCGATTCATACTTATATTTTTAGAGAAATTAAGGTATTCCATATTAAGATACTTGTTATTAATTGTACTCTCATTTATTTTCCATTGACAAGTAAAACACATAAGAGTATAAAAAGATAGATACCTAATTATAAAAAGATTGTCTTAGCTGCTGGTCGCTAACATGCTCCCCCCCAATTTGAACACCAGTAGATTTAGGGAGCGCAGCAGCGCAAGCTTCCGCACATGGCGACGCAAGACACGCCGTCCTTTCCCGGAAATGTCACAACAACTTCTGACACCAATGATATTCATCGCACACTCATTTATTTTCCATTGAAAAGTAAAACATTATAAGAGTTTATAAACATAGATACCTAATTATAAAAAGATTGCCTTAGCTGCTGGTCGCTAACAATACTACACTCGGGGTCAAAAAAATCGCACCTTTGGAAAATAATACTTTAAACCCCATTTAGAATCAATGATGATGGGACTATTAGGTATCATTTTAAAGGTCTGATCATAAACATTCAGAAAATCGTACTTTAGTCTTACTAGGTCATAAAAAAAGAAGTGATTGCAAGAGAAAAAGTTTGTTAACAAAGAATTAAAGTAAGACAAAAAAAATACAAAAAAAAATGCTTAAAAATTACCTAAAACCTAGTGTTATCCCCCCTTGCCCTGATAACAGCTTCCTTGCGATCTCTCAAGGACCTAATCAATTTTACAACGTCTTCCTGAGGAATAATATTCCATTCCGCAATGACGGCCTCTTGAAGGTCTTGGAGGTGGTATTAGCGGGATCGTGTGACCGGACTCGTCGTTTCAATTCATCCCAAAGGTGCTCGATCGGGTTCAGGTCTGGACTTCTCGCTGGCCAGTTCATGACGGGGATCCGCAAGCTCACACACAAGCTCGGTTTTGCCGTCAACGGACATACCGCCCCAGAACACACAAGAGCCGCCCCAATATTCCACTGTCTCCTCAATGCTGGCCTGTGCGAATCGTTCCCCCTGCCTTCTGTATACTCTTCTACGTGTTTCGTTGCAGAAAAGACACACTCTATCATCAGAGAAGAATACGACTCTCCATTGTTTGACCGACCAATCGACGTGATCGCGAGCAAACTGCAAGCGGGCTCTACAATGCTGTGCAGTTAATTTTGGGCCTGTAGCGGCCCTGTGGGCCACTATCTTCTTTTCTTTTCGCCTTTGTCTGACCGTAGAGACGCTTACGGTAGTTCTGCGAGTTGCTTGGAGTCGCTGTTGCAACTCAACAGCATTTGAGAACCGATTTCGCAGTGATGTTGAAACAATAAACCGATCGTCTCTCTCCGATGTACAGCGTCTTCTACCAGATCCCTATCTTCGGATGTAGTCACCAGTCGCTCGGAACCGCAGGAGTACTCGCCGAACCTAAAAACGACTTAGGTTCAGTTGCCGAGCAACATCACACTGTCGCATCCCCGATTGCAGTAATGCGATCACTTGAGCGGCTTCATCAGGGGTGGTATCCATCTTAAGGAGTTTTTTTTGGTCAGTTCTTTTCGTGTGTCTTCCTCAACGTGTTGACCCTTTTATACCCCTAAGAGATAGCGCAACTAGCGGCGCTTTTATAGAGTAATTATGCATTATTTTTGCATAACGTCGTAATTTGGGTGAATTTTTTTATGGCATAAATGATTGTTAATTTCAATGTCGTTAAATTAATGTTTTAAATGATACCTAATAGGCCCATCATCATTGACTCTAAATGGAATTAAAAGTGGTTTGAAGTATTATTTTCCAAAGGTGCGATATTTTTGACGCCGAGTGTATTCCATATTTGGTAACTTTCCTCTAATAAATAGTAATTAATTATTAATTCATAATATTTTTTTGTATTTTGTTTACTTTAGAGTCATAATTGGTACACTTTCGAAACACACATAATTTTTGATTTATTTTGGTAAGGACACAGGAACCTTCAGTGCGTCACGCACGTGATTGCACTCGACGCAGACTAACTACAAGACGTCCCATTTTGACGTGTAGGTATTTGAGTCTTCACAGCGCGCGCGCTTATAACTAAATCGGCCTCTTGTCTTATTTAATTTAATTGACTGTATCTCTCAAAATATTAAAGTAAGGATGATTTATATTCATACTGCGCGAGTTTGAGAATTGATCCGCTACGAGTGGCTACAACATGTACCTAGATATCGTACCCTTAAAGGCAAAACCAACTAACCGACACTTTTCTCAAAAATGAGTTAAATATACCAATCGATGCGTCTTTTTGAGCTCTATCTACTAGTAAAACCGGTTATCCGCTATCCCGCTTAGTTTCAAAGTTAGCTAGGTGAAAAACCAGCTAAATGCAAACATATTCAGAATTTCTACAAGAAAAAGCAACTAACGTTACTTTAAACTATTGTTTCCCCGAACGTTTACCAGTATATTTATAGATGCAATACAGACTAAATAACTTTATTTGTTTTTAACTGATGACATAAACATGTATGTTTTGAATTTGTATACTGGTAAAACAATTTATCCTCACTTTAGTTGCTTTTTACTGTAGGTCCCGCAGTTTTGCAGTTTTGATAATTGCTGCAGCTAAAACCAACTATCCGCGTTTAATAGTTTTTTTCGCTCACACGTTAGTGCGTGCATCGCGCACTTTTGTCTTTTTGAGTTGTTTTTATATTGCACAATCTAATCAGCTATTGTATAGTGTAATAAAAAATGATAAAAAATATAAAGATCCCAAAAAAAAAATGGGAAATCTATCGCGGGGGGGTAACTTAGTTGGTTTTACCTGAATTATGTAAAATAGAACATATTTCTGAAAGGAAGCCCTGTACGCTTCTGAGTCGAATATTAACGTTTTAATTAAGAAAATATAGATTATTTACAAAAACAGCGATACAAATATAACAAAGGAAGCAGCCAAAATAAAAATAAAATAATTTTTATAGTTGGTTTTGCCTGAATAAAATTAAGACTGGTGTGCGGTTATCTACAGGTGCCGAATCTATTAGGGCTTCATTTTCTTTATTTTTGTATGTAGAGCTAGAGTTTGCGTACCTCTACATACCCCTATCTTCCTAACATTATAAAATCTGTAAAATATAATGTTTTTAGTAAAATTCACAAATTTTTACAAAAAAAAGATAGACAAAACAGTCCTCTAGAGCGTAATAATGAAAGTATTAAAAGGGGGTTGTGAATGGAGTGTCGGTAGTGGCTGACCTAGGCCTACATGATCTTCGGAACTTCGATATACTGAAGACAGCTAGATACTGGCTTATATACTGAAGACAGCTAGATACTGGCTTGAATGAGTCACTTGGTGGATAACATCTTTTGGGTGAAGCGCAAAACATGTACACGTTCATAGCAGGCAACGTTCTATTATCTCAACCTACCCTGTGACAAGAAGGTTTTATATCAATTAAAATATCAGAGGATCACATTATAAACGTTTATTATCAAATCAATTAAAAGTACTTAATTATAAAAATCAACATTAAGATTCTTCGCCGGACTCCACATCTACAGTCTGAAGAAGCTGTTACATAACATCAACACTATTGAAATTTGTATCAGTCGGCAAAGTCTCAAACCAACCGTGGTATTCATCGGGTATTACTCCTTTCTTGCAAAGATTCACTAGGTCTTTCTTTTTTGCTACCGAGATCGGGAGGGGTCCCGAATATAATTGAGTTAACAAAACAGGCTCCAAGAAATTTACCCAAAACAATGACCATGTCAATCAATTCAAATATGATGAATTAAAAAATTGGAAGAGTCTGGCTGAACACATCATCTTGATTAGGTCAAAAAACAAGAAAACTTCACATGTTGATTTTTATAATTAAGTACTTTTAATTGATTTGATAATTAACGTTTATAATGTGATCCTCTGATATTTTAATTGATATAAAACCTTCTTCAGGTCACAGGGTAGGTTGAGATAATAGAACGTTGCCTGCTATGAACCTGTACATGTTTTGCGCTTCACCCAAAAGATGTAATCCACCAAGTGACTCATTCAAGCCAGTATCTAGCTGTCTTCAGTATATAAGCCAGTATCTAGCTGTCTTCAGTATATAAGCCAGTATCTAGCTGTCTTCAGTATATAGAAGTTCCGAAGATCATGTAGGCCTAGGTCAGCCACTACCGACACTCCATTCAGAACCCCCTTTTAATACTTTCATTATTACGCTCTAGAGGACTGTTTTGTCTATCTTTTTTTTGTAAAAAAAGTGTGAATTTTACTAAAAACATTATATTTTACAGATTTTATAATGTTAGGAAGATAGGGGTATGTAGAGGTACGCAAACTCTAGCTCTACATACAAAAATAAAGAAAATGAAGCCCTAATAGATTCGGCACCTGTAGATAACCGCACACCAGTCTTAATGTTATTCAGGCAAAACCAACTATAAAAATTATTTTATTTTTATTTTGGCTGCTTCCTTTGCTATATTTGTATTGCTGTTTTTGTAAATAATGTATTTTTTCTTAATTAAAACGTTAATATTCGACTCAAAAGCGTACAGGGCTTTCTTTCAGAAATATGTTCTATTTTACATAATTCAGGTAAAACCAACTAAGTGACCCCCCCGCGATAGATTTCCCAATTTTTTTTTGGGATCTTTATATTTTTTATCATTTTTTATTACACTATACAATAGCTGATTAGATTGCGTAATATAAAAAACAACACACAAAGTCAAAATGCACTATTTAGGTATTTAATCTTCTCATCAAATATTAGAAAACTCATTTACTCGAAACTATGTTCACTGCAGTTAGTTGGTTTTGCCTTCAAAGCCGTATACAGAAAGAAAGCTGAAAGCTTGTCGGCGCCGATAGGCGCCGATCGGCGCCGGTCCATTCTACAGAAAGCAAGCAGATTGAAGCAGAGCGAGCAAAATGTCGTACGATGATTGGCGGGCGGCACCAGCGCTGACCGGCGCGTGTCGGCGCCGACAAGCGCCGGTCGGCGCTGGTTCATATAAATGCCTGCGCCGGTTACCTGCGTAGACCGGCGCCGATGGGCGCCGATCGGCGCTTATCGGCGCCGATAAGATTTCGGCTTTCTTTCTGTATACGGCTTAAGGGTACGATATACTTACTTTTTAGCGTATTTATAGGATACAATAACGACGGCAAAAGGTGATAAGGAACGAATAATAAAGAAAGAGATAAGCTATCTGTCAAGAGTTGCGCTTGAAATACGACTACCCGAAAACTGCAAACATTGCGACGAAATAAAATGAGGTCCATTATCTACATTTGTCGGCCTTATTTTCCGTGCTTTAGTATATCTACTTCTTTCTATAATATAATAACTTTGGTATCTCTATACGAAATTTCTTCAAAATCGTTAAGGCCGGACCCGAAATAGGTATACAATGGTATCTACCTTAATACAAGAATTTATCGTTTAAAGTAATAGGGTACCTAATAAGTGTTAAAAGTTTAACATTACACACTGAAACTCAATAATTGATAATTACGGTAACATGTTACTGTAATTAACAATTATTGTATAGTTATATCGAACAATGTTGTTTTTGATTACTTACTCGTAATACGTTTTGATGTGGTAACCAGCAATTATCTTACAGGTATATTAATAAATTTATTAATTTTTAGGGTACCGTACTTCAAAAGGAAAAAATGGAACCCTTATAGGATCACTGTGTTGTCCGTCTGTCTGTATGTCAAGACCCTATAACTGTGAAACGGCCATGTATGCAATAAATAAATAAATAAGACGTATATTTAAAGGGTGCTTTACGGTTAGAACTATGGGCAAGTAATATCGTCTAGAAGTGCAGAGAAAAATCTAAAACTATACTATCTTGCGATCTCCCACAGTCAAAGTCTTCGCTATAATCTGTTATTACACCTTCCCTTCTTCTCGCCGTACTGGATTTGTGTCAAACTTCTTCACTGTGCATGCCATCAGGCTTTGAAACCCCACCAAATATCAAAATAAAAAAAAAATAAAAAAAATAAAAAAAGAGTTTTTTTCAGATTACATTAAGATCCATAAATTGTTAACACTTATAAAACTAATATAATATTATATACTATTATGAAGCTAGTAATACTATAAGGTAACAGTACATTATGATACAAGTGTGCTAAGTTGACCATTATATACAAGGCGATATTATACATAAGAAATGATATACATAAGAAAGCCGCGTATATTATGGTCACAGGCACACGTGTTTCATACGACGTTTTTCAACACACTTGCTCAAGACGACGTTTTTCTGAGAAAGAATGAGCGTTCTTGCCGGTTTTCCATTTTAAAAATTTTTCATAGGCCGGCCGCTAAATACTTACATTTCACTCGATTTTGATGGCAAAAGACTATCGCACGCGTTTTTCGCCTCGTTACGTATGTCCGGCGGAGTTAATAATAGGTTTTCTTCATGTTCTTCACTTGAAGTAGACATTTTCGTTAATATTAAACTTCACAATTAATCCAAACTTCGTCAAAGCCGACAATTATTTACGAAAAATGGTGCGTTGTTTTTTTTTCTTGCCGCGATACAGATGCGCGCGCAAGGCTAAGGTGCGAACTAGATTGGCCAACAGCCAAGATTAAAAATATAATTAAGTTTAAATATATATATATATATATATAATCTCACGCCTTTCATCCCCGAGGGGGTAGCCAGAGGTATTCCATTACTGTATATACCCACATTTCACGAGATAAATTGGACCCCTAAGCGTGATAGGTGGTGAGCCCATCGCCGGACCGGGTCTGTTTACACATGTCTCAGAATTAATTCTGAGACCTGTGGGTTTCCTCACGATGTTTTCCTTCACCGTCGAGCTAGTGATAAATATGTACGTAAGTTTTGAAAAACTCATTGGTACATGCCAGGATTTGAACCCGAGCCTCACTGATTTTCGGCCGGCTCTTTAACCGTCCGGGCTATCACTGCTCTTAAGTTTAAATCTAATGTTTAAAACAGAAATTACAGAAAATTTTAAATGAATTTAAGTTATTTTTTAATAATAAAGCTGGATTTACCATTTACTGTTATTTTTCGCATAAATACTGTTTGTTGCTAAAATAAAAAGTTATAACCCGACTAAATTATATCGCTTCTTCATCTTCTTATTTACGACTTGGAACTAGGGTACTAATGTAAATTGGTCGGGTTAATAAACTAAAGGCACTCGTTCAATAATATAGAGGTACTGAAAAAGCACGCGTGTTGATATCTAGGATTATGAGCCAAAAATCGGTGGAATAAAAACGTCGTTTTGAGCAAGTGTGTTGAAAATTAATTATTTCTGACACTTATAACTTAAATTTACAGTCACTCGTTTTAATACTACCCTTAGTTTATTTTATCAACGTAGGTATATACGTATTAGGATCTACCGTAATGTTATGTTTCATATTTTTTTTATTAGGTATTTGCGGACAATTCCGCCAAATTTATTCTGGTTGCCCAGATGGTTGACTGGTAGACAATGCCTTTAGGCATTAAGGTTCGCCATGTGTACATTTTCTTGGTACATGAAGTTAAATAAATAATTACATTTGTAATTAAATAATAAAAAATATTGTCTTTATTTCCAATACGTAATCCATCATCGAGGTATAATATGTACCTAGAGTACCTACCTACAAATATGTACGGAACCCTGGGTGGGCACGTCTGACTCGCGCTTGTTCGGTTTTTATAGAATAGAATAGAATAGAAACACTTTATTAATGAAACAATACACTATTATATACACAAAAAAGAAACTGTTAACAAATCAGAAAAGAATTAATTATGAGTAAAAAATATTTTTTAAAACAAGCTTTGTAACACTAGTGTTAAAGCGCACGTAACGCGTGACGCAGTTAGAATCCGTCGTCCATAGATGGCTTGAGGTCGGCCGACTTTTGGTTTTGTATTCAGTACTGATCGTAAAGGTTACACCAATTGTAGACGGTTCTCCGGCTCTTTTGGAAATCTTTGATTTGACTGGTATAGGGAAGGATAGTTGACAGAGTCTGCCCGGCCCTTTGACTGTCGAAAACACCTTCATTTAAATACAATCTCCTGTCGTCTCTGAGTGCGAGTTTTTTTTGTCACCTCTGCTGAACCCCACCGAGCCTAGCGTGTTACAGCTTTTATTAAAAGAATAAAATAAGCTTGTTTTAAAAATTATTTTTCTCCTAATTTATTTTTTACTTTTTAGTTGGATTTAGAATGACGTCCCATAGCTAACCATGCAATGTCATCCAAACTAAACATGAATACAAAATGTAAGCTCAAGGTTATCTTCCAGCTCCATCATCAGACCCTGGTTACCATCGAGTGCCAAAGTACCTACTCATCAAGACGAATCATACGAGCCGAAACTCGATGGGATTGTGTTATTTAGTTACCCAGTTCCTATAGCCATCTTCCAGCTCCATCATCAGACCCTGGTTACCATCTTGCACTAAAGTATTCGTCAAGACGAACAAACAAGCCTAAATACGATGGGGTTTTGCCGGTTTATTACTGAATTCCTATGGACATATATTTTTTTTATTATTATTTTTTATTTTGGTAACAGACAGTCATGTATCTTAAATAATACAAGCATAATTTCTCTTATAGAATTAGAGTACCAACAAATTAAAATTAAATATTAACATGTGATTCGGAAACGGTAAATTTCACAAAGCAATTTGCTACGGTTTTCTAAGAAGATATCTGAAGTTTAGTGAACTGGTGATCAATTACAAGTTTCTTATATGTCTTTTTATTATTAGATAACAAATCTATGTGTGACAAATCCTTGTTATAATCGGAGAGGGTGCGTCTAATGTAAGAGTGTAAGGCATAGTTGGTTGAGGCTGGAGGTATCGTAAATAACTGATTCGTTCGGCGTACAGTCCGTGGAATTTTTAAATAGATTTTTTGCAAAAGCTCGGCTCCATCATCAGATCCTGGTTATAATCTAGCACCAAAGTACACGTCAAGACGAATCATACGAGCCTAAACTCGATGGGGTTGTGTCGTTTAATTACCGAGTTCCCATGGCCATCTTCCAGCTCCATCATCAGACCCTGGTTACCATCTAGCACCAAAGTATTTGTACGTAGTTATTTAAGATCTACTAATGTAAATATTGCCTGAAATAAAGATTATTATTATTATTATTATTATTTGTCAAGACAAATCGTACGAGCCCAAAATCGAGGGGTTTACGAGTAGTCATTGAGGATTTGCGATATATGCCTCCTGGCTACATCATCAGATTAGCTCGATGGTACTATAATACTGCATTGTCACCAAACTTATATAAGTATACCAAATTTCAGCTCAATCGATTGAAGATATCTGCTTCAAAATTGTGTTGCAAGATTCCAACCGAACATACATAGTTACATACATACATTGCAAGTTAAATAAAAGCTTTTAAAAAGATGTTGTGTAAAAGCGTATCATGCAAGCAAAAGGGCCATGGCTCAGTACGTCACGGCTGTTTATTCTGCCAAAACCCGGCGAGGAACGAGGACCCCTCCGGACCAGCTGTACCATTGAGTTTTACCATTGATAGTACAATTGCTACCGACTTGCACCACTTGTACCATTAATGGTACAAGTGGTATACCATTAATGGTACAAGTGGTATAGTCTTATACCACTAGTACCATTGTACCATTGTGCGCTCAAGAAAACAGGAACAGCAGCATTTACTTAATCGCACCTGAAATTAAAGATCGACACAACTCAAAAAAGTGAGTTTCGAGAAAACTCAAGTTAAAGTTTTGTCGTCCTTTTTGACCAAGTTCTGTTTCAAATTACGGTATTTTCTTATTTTAAAACTAGCGGGTGCCCAGCGGCGTTGCCCGCGCGGATCCAGTTTATTCCTGTTCCCGTGGGAATTTCCAAAAATCCCTTTATAGTGGTTGCCTATGACATATATATAAGACACCTACATTACATACCATATTTCAAATAGCGGGTGCCCATAGCGACGTTGCCCGCGCGCATCCCGATTATTCCCGTTCCCGTGGGAATTTACGAATATCCCTTTATATGGGTTGGCTACGATGTATAAGACACCTTCACACCATATTTCAAGATTCTAGGTGTTATCGTTTCAGAGTAGTACGTATTTTTCTTTTTACCCAGTTTTTATATTTTCCCGTGGGAATGAGATATTTTTCTGGAATAAAAAGTACCCTAGATGTTGACCCGGGTACTCAGCTATCACCACACCAAATTTCATCAAAATCCGTCCAGTAGTTTTTGCGTGATGCGTGCACAACCAGACAGACAGACAGACAGACAGACAGACAGACAGACAGACAGACAAAAATTCCAAAAAAATGTGTTTTGGTATCTATATCGATAACTATATACACTACCGTTAAAATTTTCAAAAAATATTTAATGTACAGACACGGCCCCGTTAGAGTTTTATTATATGTATATATAGATATAGAAGATATAGATATAGATGTAGCTTGAAGTGTACATTTCCGATTAAAATAACTTCAATTGTAGAAAACTAACAACATTATAAAGTTTTGGGATATATTTAATTAATACTTAGACTTGTGTCTATATTGCCCGGTTTTAAAAATTATATTTTGCAAAGTGTCTTTTTATAATTCAAGAAATGAAAAAGGAGATGCACTAACTCAAAATATGACTATTTAGACAAATTTTAGAATAGGAATAAATAAAAACAATGTGTATTAATTCAAAATGTGACTGTTATGACTATTTTCAATAACTGGGAAATTTAAAAAAAGGTGTATCAAGTCAAAATGCAAAAAAAATTAAAACGGTGAATTCTTTATATTAAAGCAAGAAAACAGTGAAATGTTAACATTTGAATGTTCAGAAATTAAAAACAGTATAAAATCAAAAATCTACACTACTACAATAATCAAAATACTCTGAATTTAAAGAGGTTTTACTTACGACTATAACATTGTGGTCATAATTAATAATAAACCGTTATCTACCTGTTCACTCAATTTTTAGAAAGTTATTTAAGTAAAAATAATAAAAAAAGTTATTATTTTTGATCTGAAAAAGTAATTATCACAATAAAGTAAACCATAATGCTATAATAGTATAATATCAGTATCATTAATCTTGCAATAACTCCACTATTATGACGATGTAATCGGCAAATCACAAGCATAAGATGTGTTTCCCATTTATGTTGCCCAATACATTCTATCCAAATCAGCGTCGTAAATTATCTTCTAGTACATTCGTGAACAATTTGTTTGGTTCTGGACTTGGACCGTAAAGGCATCTCAGCACTTCGATGTATCACTAATCGTCTTAGCATCCCTGCAGAGACTGCCGGCCGGCAAAGTCGAAGGCTTTTTCATAGTCCGCAAATGCTATACACAATGGTTGGTTGTACTCTTTATTACACTTTCACGCTTCAAGTAAGACAATTCGTAATAGACCTAGAAAACAGTTAACAGATATTGTCCAGGAACTTGAAACACAACCACGATATTCCTACTCCATGACCTAGGAGTTCTCCCGCAGTTCATATCGAAATTTAAGACACATTGGTGGTGTTTCTTTCCTTTAAGAGCTGTGATGTTATTCAGTCTTCAACAGGAGATTTTTCATTCTTCAACAGTTTCGGGGGTATTTCGATTTCATCAAAGCTGATCTGCGGGAGATCATTCGTATAGTGGCGGGTCAGTGTTGCTCTATCATCATCGTTATTGGGTTCCTTACAAGATGGAAGCGAAGTGCACAACAGGCTATAAAAGTCTTCGACCTCAGCCAAGATCCCCAAATTGAAGACAATGGTTTCAACACCCCTTGTAAGGAACAGTGTTAGATGGCTTGTACCAGATCCGTGCTTAAACTCATTGCGTAAAGCCTCAATGTTGCTCCATCGCTTGTTCGATACGAAGAGTGTTGAAGTCTGAGTAAGGTTTTCTGTGTGCGTTGTGGGGTTTATCGGTGTCTCACTACTAAGTATCAATAATAGGCTGTTGACAAATCTTCCACCTAGGTCCTAGGTCACTCGCCTTTCATAAACATGCACATCGAGGCAGTTACCGAATGGGTCATATAATAGAAAAAAATGCTTTTGTAGTTACAATCCTGTATCCATCTTTTTAGAATGTAACCAAAACTTGCAAGGAGAATGGACTCCAAACCTACACCACATTACAATCATTTGGTTGGAATTTTCCCCTGCTTGACCGATGCCCTTGGAAATCAGCGCACAATTCTATATTTTGATTGATAATACTCAAACTAACAATTTATAATAAAGTGATAATTCGCTGCTGTAGGTAATATCGCTTATATAGGTCTCTATACTATTACTGTGCAAAGTTGCTTCCATCATAAAATACAGATTCATTTTCATAATAACTATGACTATTATGATGGTTGATCTTCTAATTAACACGCAATTTATAATAAGTTTTAGGACAGAAAAAAGGTTATAGCGACACAAGTTAAAATAAGAAATCCTAAACGACGAATACTTAAAAGTTAGAAATGACATAACACAATTTTTTTTGCTAATAAAAGGACAGAAATAAAAATAATGCACAGCAAATATCAGAATTTGGCAAGTACGAAAAGTTAAGATAGTCATAACTCAAAATAATCGCGAAAATTGTAAACACTTATGTAGTTTAAACAAGCACAATTCAAATTGTGTCTGTTTTGACTTTCTTACTGTTCTCAAATTCCGTCGCTAGTGCGTATTACTTCGTGTTGTGCCCCTGCGCTTGCGTTTGGGACGGCGCCTCCGGATCAACTTAGAAAGTCCTGTCTTCCCTTTCGCCGCGATACAAAGCGCGGCAAGTCAAAAGAGACATTTAGGTATGTAAAATTGCCTAGAATTCACGTATAATTATACGAGTTTTATCAGTCGAATGATAAAAATATAGCGGATTTTTTGATAATAAAAGGTCAATTTCGTCAAATTTGGAGTTGTGTCGGTCTTTGATTTCAGGTTATAGAAATATTTAATAAATACATTAAATTAAATTCGGCTGTAGGTTGCCAACAGGGCGACCCGCTTGGCCCAGCTAACTTTAGCCTCGCCATCTACCCTATAATTTCAGAACTAAATTCAAAATTTAATATTTGGTATCTTGACGACGGAACCCTAGGAGGCGAAGCATCCGCGGTCCTTAGTGACCTCCGTTCACTAACGGATAGTTTTCGTTTAATCGGTTTAGATTTAAATTTTTCAAAATGCGAGCTTTTTGTTTGGCGTCAGTACCGTCTGTTTAAGTCAGTCAGTACCGACATAAAATCTAACATCATGACGCAGTTCAATAATTTAGCCCCAAATATAAAAATTCTCAGAAATGAATCCCTTCGTCTCCTAGGAGCCCCGATTCTCGATGAATCTTTCTCAAGTTTTGTTCAAGAGCATATTTCTAAATTTAACGACTGCTCGGACAGACTCCTCGAAATTAACCCGCATATGGCTCTGTCCATAATACGGTCTTGCCTGTTTGTCCCGAAATTGACATATTATTATGTCCTCCGCTGATCCCATTTTTGGAAGTTTGATAGTTTATTAGATAGTCTGGACCTTTCTTTACAAAAATATCTCTCCCAAATTCTAAAAAGCCCTTTAGAGGGGCGAGCCTGGGACCAAGCCACCCTCCCAGTAAGATTTGGTGGACTGGGGGTTCGCAAAATTTCCAGTATTTCCCTACCGGCGTTTCTGTCCTCTGCTCATAGTGCGTACAACCTCCACGGAAGCATAATATGCCCCTCTCTGGGTATCGTGGAGTTGTCGTACTTGACGGAGGCTAGAGATGCATGGCTGGGAGCATGTCCGGGTGTTAGTCTGCCGTCCAGTCCGCTTTGTCAGAAGCACTGGGATGGGCCGCTCTGCGAGTTGGTGCTTAAGAATCTAACGGATTCATGCACCAGCACCTCCGAGCGTGCTCGTCTCCTCGCAGTGTCTCAAAAAGAATCGGGACATTGGCTGCGGGCATTGCCTTCCGCTACCGTTTGGTACTCTATTGGATAGACAGACACTTTCCCTCGCTGTCTGTCTTCGATTGGGCGTCAGGGCAAACCACCCCCATAGATGCCAGTGTGGGAAGCCTGTCGATCGACTCAGACACCACGGCCTCTCTTGCGTACGTAGCGCCGGCCGCCTGTCGCGCCATGCATGCCTCAACGACATCATCCGCAGGGCTCTCACCACTGCTGGTATCCCAGCTATTCTTGCGCCTAACGGCATCACACGGATAGGTGGCGGGAGGCCTGATGGTATGACTGTCGGGCCATGGAGACATGGCAGGTCGCTGGTGTGGGATGCCACATGTGCCGACACATTGGCCCCATCCCACATCGATGCCACCTCTGTGGGCGCTGGCGCGGCGGCTGCGGCCGCTGATCGCCTGAAGCGGCGCAAATATGCCGACCTCAATGAGGGCTACATATTTGTGCCGTTTGGGGTGGAGACCATGGGACCGTGGGGTCCGGGGGCGCGGCAGCTCCTCAAAGAGCTGTCAGTGCGTTTGGTTGAGGCTTCAGGTGACCAGAGGGCTGGCGGCTATCTCTGTCAAAGGATCAGCCTAGCTATCCAGAGAGGGAATGCTGAAAGTCTTCTGGGCACTGTCCCCTATGGTTCCTCTTTGAAGAGAGAGAGACATTTTTTATCTGTAATTATTGTAAATCAATGTATATTTTCTTTGTAAATAAATGTATAAAATAAAATAAAATTAAATTATATATCTAATACAGGTACCTACATACATACTTGTAGCATTCAAAATAATTAATAATCAATTAGCAACAGAATGCCTACCTACATGACCTACACAACACCGTCAATTTTCAATCAGAGAAAAAGAACCAGTATTACGCCGGTTTTAGTTGCTCCGCAAGTAGGTATGTGCACCTGTGCCCTAGTTAAGTCGCAGAGAAAGCTGATCAGAGCAGGCCACGTTTGGTCAACGGCTTTGTAAATATAGTATAGTGGCTTACTTTCAGGGGAGGTATACGTTTAGTGACGTCCTGTGGCTGAAATGATAGTGATAAGTTTTGACGTTTGCAAGAACTAGCTGGTCACAACGACACAAGTTTTTAAAAACAGTATATATACAGGTTGGAATTTTTTAACGCCACCTGGAGGGAAAGTACAACAATACACAATTTTACTCAAAAAACGCATTCTTTTATTTTTAAAAAGAAACAGAACAGCATTCACAGATTTTCGTAAATTCGCTTGCCACATCCGGGAATCGAACCGGGTACAATCCGAGAAAATAACACCTGTACTTTTAAAGCATCGATCGATAGGGTCAATCATAAGGATCAAGTCTCTCTAACAAACGTGGTAAAAACTTTCCCTTTAGGTGGCATTAAAAATTCCACTCTGTATATACCTATATACATTTTACACAAAATCAAAATCAAAAATCGTTTATTTCTATAGGTATTCAATATACACTTAGAAACGTTAATATTTTATAATAACAAGGCACTCTAAACTCAGCCATGAAGTTTGGCTAAATGCAAACAGAAGCCCATCTTACCCCGAGAAGAGCCAGCAAGAAACTCAAGGGCAGCTCTTTTTAATCTCATGTACATACATACATACATAATGCTCACGCCATTGTCCCACAGGGGTAAGCAGAGTATCTCATGTCTTACTAATAAATAAATATCGTTTACAATAATAATTATTCACTCAGCACAAGCTGCGGCGGTTTGTGAAACGCCACAACGCTATTACGTGGGGCCCCCACTTTTTTGACAATACAGTGCAAGAGAACTATGTTGTTACGTATGGTAAGTAAGGTAAGGTAAGTAAAGTAAGGTAAGTAAGACAAGGTAAGCAAGGTAGATTAAGTAAGGTAGAGTAAGTAAGCATGTATGAAAGGAATAATGAAAGTGGACGAAGCGAAACAAGTATGTAAGGATCGTAGCAAGTGGAAAGAAGTGGTCTCTGCCTACCCCTACGGGAAAGAGGCGTGATTATATGTATGCATGTATTGCAGCGTTCCGCTGCGGTTTTCAACCTTATCTTCATCCTCATCGTCCGTTTCTGTTTCCGTTCCTGTCAAAGTATTCATTCCTACTCTCGAGTTCTTAAAGAACAGGTCTGCAACGAAGAAAGCACCCTAATTTTTATAGTTCCACCTATCATGACAGTATAAAGTTTCCCCAGAACGCAAGACTAAGGATGTGTTTCTACAAACCTTTCTGCGGCACGCCTAGTGTCCTTTTCATTTGGTAAGTTATTTTCACATAGTACTAACCTCCGCTCCTTTCCCTAGCGTTATTCCCTATTGGTGCCACGCTGTGGATGTGCCCTAATCATCGGCCCCTCTTCCACAGCATGTTCCCCCAATAGCGGGCTCACCCTGGGAGCCTCAGCTCACCCCTGGGAGCCTCAGCTCACCTCTGGGAGCCTCGGCTCACCTCTGGGAGCCTCAATTCACCCCTAGGAGCCTCATCCCAGCCCTTACCAGCCTCTTCTATACGAGGATCCATCCTCCGGGTCGGCAAGCTCACCATCGCGATCAAGAGCCCCGCTACGCAATTCGCAAGGGGCTATCGTCGCTGAAGACAGCTCTTCCACCGCATTTGAAGATCCGCAAGTCTAACACCAAATGGCATCATTGTAGTTAAAAGACCCCAATCCCCAAATTTACCTAAACCCAAAATCTCATGTTCAGGGAAATCTTCGACTAAGGATTATTACGTTTAGCCGACAGTCTTAAACCTTTAATCAAGAATAGCTAAAACACCTATTTCCTAACACACGGTACCGTACGTTGAGGCGTAGGATGTCCCATTAATTTTATATTAGCGGCTCTTAGTCTCTAGATCCACCTATCTGAAAGCCCAGGTTTAACTTTTCTTTTTCCTTATAATTGACTCCCCAAGAACCTTAGTAGGAGTAGGAACATATATTTCTATTCGTTTACCGTGGTTTTAGGCTTTCCGTTTGTTACCAATAAATTATATCCTATAAAACACGTTGATTTTTTATTTATAAAAATCCTAACACCGGTTAGGTGGTCATCCTGAGTTCCTCCTCTGGATGGTCTAATCGCGCGTGACAGCTTCCCCGGCTGAAGCGCATAATGCAATGGCGCAAATAAGGTAAATCTTTTATTATATACTAGTGATATACTTTTATCCTTTTTCTCTTATCTTGTCGGTGGGTTACGCTACCAGCTCCACTAATTTTATTACTATATTTTTCCTTTGTTCTAGAAAACGCAGCTATCTACGGATTAAACCTGAGCTGAAGAAGCCCAGAATATCGTAAACCCTCGAATAAATATTGAAGACTTCTGACGTTTGACATTCGACGTCAACTGGTTGAAAAACATTCTTCCAAGGATCCTTCCAAAAGGTCGTACTACAAAATAAACATTTGAAATGTATATTCACAGTTTATACGTTCAAACAATAACAATTAATAAAGTTATTCGTTAGGTTGTTTTATTTGCCTATGCTATTTCTTCAAACGTCCAATCCTAAACGTTAAACGAAAGGTTGATGAAATTTACCTAACAAATTTTGACTTCCAGCATTTAAGTTTGAAGACATTCTCTTAAGTTAAATCTCGTTTTTTTTCTTTTATTTATTCTAGGAATTTTATCGATTTTTAATGACAGTCGGTTCACAATTCTTAATCCATTATTCTTTTTTTTACTTTCACATGGTGAATAGGTTGTTACATTTTAGGCGCTTGCTGTCCACAAAGACGCGAGTGTTAATGCGTTTGGACACGATAATAAACGCCATTTTTATTTCAGCATCTTGGTAGATTTCTTCTAGCTTTTTTTTACGCTCCGGACTCGTGGTCCCCCTACAATGTTCCCCTGGGGGGACCACGAGGCATTCGCAATCGCTTGTAGTCCCCCCAATTCACTCTTGACGAGTTGTTCCACCTAGGACAGAAATAAGATAAGTTATTTGCCTAATTCCAAGGTTCCTCAGCGATCATTTTGGTTACTTTCCATTTCTTCAGGTTTCGGAGTGACATTTTTGCCCTAAGTTATTCTTCTTCTATGGTCAATTCGTTCACGTGGAAGTAAATAGAACTAACACACATTTTGCAATATTTATTTCACCATTTATATTATATTTATTTCACCATTTATAGTGAAATAACCACTACGCCATACCATAGACTGAATAGCAATTTCGGTTGATTTAGTAACGACGTACGGAATCAATAAGTAAAAGGTTTTAGGGGCAGCGAGGGTGACTGCCACTAGGTGATGTCGAGGACGATGAGGGTTGTTGAAATGAGAGATGTTGCTCGTGTCGAGAGCCGAGATCGAATGTGATCGGTGATCGGATCTGACCTCCTTTAATGGGCTACCTCTATTTATACAAGCTGTGTACATAAATAAGGAGGGTAGACACATTTTAGTAAACCCTGTAGGTGGGTACCTACAGTACTCCCCCCTATAAATAAAGAGTTCGATTTTTACTACATTTATATCGTAACACTAGCTTCAAAATATTTTGCTAATACATAACTTTATTTTAACAATTAATTTAACTAATGTCCTCACTATTGATATTGCTACTATAAGTAGGTAGTTACTATTAATTAAATGATTGTATGCGCGCGAGGCGGTCCGCTTGAATCTTGCTGCGAGCGCTGTGCGGACGCGGGTTGCGGTGAGTTGTAGCGCACCGCGCAGGTACTAATACACGTTGTCCGTCGCGCGGTAAGCCACATCGGGGACGACCATCGGCGGCGGCGCACATTCGGAAGAAACTCGCGCGAGGCGGCGCGCACGACACGGAGACTCGCCAACTGCCTGGAGTTCGCCGTTGCTACCGCAGATCCAATGACGTCGCAACATTCATCGTGTTACTACTTCGATGCTTGATCATACAACTGTCCTTTTCAGGGCAAAGTGAACTTGATTAAGAGCGTGACCGCAGCCTGATTATTGAGCGTAATCGCAGTCGGTCCAAATTTAAACAAATTCGTGTTGATTTATTTTGAATAAATTGAACCCTGTTGTACTTTTTTTTTCCCCTTTATACGACTAGTGCATGGAGATAGCAGTCGTATTTTGCATGGTTTTTGTTTGCTGCATGTTGCCTCAGCGTCGCATGTGCTTGATTGTAGTCGGGTAGTCAGTTCTTGCATTATCTAGCACGTTGCATCGGTGGCGGTTGTTTGCGCGTGGATGATACATTTTGTGCATGTACCCCCATTATGTTTTCTTCGATGTTTGTTTGTTTTGTTATGCACTCTCGACACGAGCATCTACCCTGTCAACCCCCATCGCGTTATTCTTATCTGCATCATACGGTTTCTTTTGCGGCGTCGATGCTTTGTAGGTAGCTTGCAAGTGCCAGTGCTGCTCCAAGTCTACGGCGAGTCGAGACTGAGCGGTTGCTGCGATAGTTGAAGTGCCCGTAGTTCAGTGTGAACTTTGCGTGGGCCGAGTGCTGTCGCAGTGAGTGATATGCTTCTGCAGGACCAAGTAGCACGGTGCGTAGGCTGCGTATGGACCTGATTGGGCGATATTCTGGCTTGCTGTGTGACTGCTGCTGCTGACCTTGAGTGAAGGTTGCGTTAATGTCCAGACGCCGAGGGTCACCAGTTTAGGGGCAGCGAGGGTGACTGCCACTAGGTGATGTCGAGGACGATGAGGGTTGTTGAAATGAGAGATGTTGCTCGTGTCGAGAGTCGAGATCGAATGTGATCGGTGATCGGATCTGACCTCCTTTAATGGGCTACCTCTATTTATACAAGCTGTGTACATAAATAAGGAGGGTAGACACATTTTAGTAAACCCTGTAGGTGGGTACCTACAAGGTCTACGTTACTACAGGACTCACTTATTTTCGAAAACATTAGCGTTGTCGTAGTTTTATCGATTCGACAGTTTATTGTGTTTTTTTTTCACACAACACAATTTTTTTTGGAATTTTGTCCATTTTTTCTTCACAATCGACATAATTGACATGACAGGTTTGCTTTTCTAGATTATCAACTTTCGACGTTCGAATAAAGGAGTTTTTTATCATTTCCCATTGATACTATAAAAGTGTCTCTTTTAAATTAGGTTTGCTTTGTACTGAAAGCTAGCAAAAAGGCCCGATATCTTTTTCACACGGAGTTTAATACTATTGTCTAGTTATTATTCTCTTATCGTACAATGGATAATCCTGACCTTATAACGATCGGTGATCCCAGCGAAGATCCCTCTCCGATTTTACAGAGACTTCAACCCATGCCTCTAGTACCTGTAGAAGTATCTGCCACAGAACAGAATATAGTAGAAACTCCACGCCCAACTCCTAGGCCTCACCCAAGGCGTAGTCTAATGACTACCCCATTGCCATCACCCATACCAAGCGAGCCTTATCCCCACGCATATAACTACCCCCAACATCCCGTGACAAAGCCCGATACGTCTAATCACTGTCATTATAATAAGGGTCTAAGCTCATCCAAATGGAGATTGTCTTTTAATGGCCATACTTGTGTACGAGATTTTCTTACTAGCTTGGAAGAGTGTATCATAGCATATGATGTGCAAGAGGATTATGTTGTTCGTCGTTTCCACGAGGTTTTAACCGGACATGCCCTCAAGTTTTACAGGTCCATCAGGAATGATAAACTTTCTTTGCCTGAAATAAAGTCTGCATTTCTCCGTAAGTTCAGTCCCGTCGATTTCGACGACACAACGGAGCGTGAACTCCGCAATATGAAACAAAATGCGAATCAACCCATTCGCGAATTTCTAATTGAAATTAGAAATCTAAATAGTAAACTCGCGCTCCCACTTTCAGATCATGCTCTTTTACCCATAATCAAGTTTAACTTGCATCCTCGATATGCATTATGTCTTTCGACGAACCGAATAACAGATTTAGATACGTTGCTCGAAATCGCAACCAACTTTGAGACTTATGATCACTCAGCTCAGAAAGTTTTTTCACGGGAACACCCAATAAACGCCGCTTCTACAAGCATCGCGTCCGTTTCTACTACGCATGCGCTGTGTCCAAAATGCAATAAGTCAGGACACTCTTACCGCTCTTTCCCCAACATTCTTGGACAAATATGTTTCAAATGTAAGAAGCCCGGCTTTTTAACACGCGATTGTCCCACTTGTAATACGCCTTCAAAAAAACTAGACAACCACCGGAAGAGACCTCACTTTGAAGTTTCTCCGGTGGATTTAATTAATTCGCCAGACAACCGTCTTTTTATATAAATTTTCCTTCCACACCAACCTTGTGAGGCTCTCCTTGATACTGGCGCGCAATTATCGCTCTTGTCTCGGAAATTTTTAGAGGAAAGGTTGAATCTCACAGCAAACCCAGGCGTTTCTTCATCCGTCTTTTCTGCGGATGGATCGCCTATGATTATTTCTGGTTATATTTCTCTCTTAACCAGGTTTAATAATATTTCTTTTCTTCATAAGTTTCTTGTCGCGGATCGGATTTCTTCTCTGGTCATTTTAGGCATGGAGTTTGCAAATAGATTTGGACTCACCGCTATTTTTAGTAAGGCTTTTGAAAAGAATATCCGTGGAGATCCTTTTTCGTCCAAGGATTCTTTTTCGCAGAAAACATTTATCGGAGAGGTCCGACAAGTCCAACCGCGCTCCTTTCTGTCCCCGGACCAAGAAACCAGGCTCCAAGAGGCTGTAAGGTATTTTGAAGATATTTCTTCAGATAAGATCGGCCTGGGAAAAACCACTTGGCTATCCCATAAGATTAATACAGTTGGAGTCCCTATCCGTCAACGCTACTATCCACTCTCTCCAGTCAAACTTAAGATCCTCAACGAAGAAATCGACAAAATGTTAGAAGCCGGAGTGATTCGTCCTTCGCGCTCTTCATGGGCTAGTCCAGTAGTCATGGTGACAAAAAAGGACGGCTCAGTCCGCTTTTGTGTCGATAGTCGTAAACTAAATAGCGTTACTATAAGAGACTCATATCCTTTACCTCGTATCCAAGATATACTAGATAATCTTCGAGGTGCTCGTTATATTACTTCTCTCGATTTTCGGAGTGCATTTTGGCAGATCCCTCTTGCCGATAAAGAAAGTTGTGAGAAGACTGCCTTCATTGTTCCCCAGAGAGGTCTTTTTGAATTCATGAGAATGCCTTTCGGTTTAACAAATGCCGCATCTGAAATGCAACGTTTAACCGATATGATAGTAAACTACGAATTTACCGAAAATACTGATAACTGTGTCTTCGGTTACGTAGATGATCTTATCCTCGTTTCTCGCGATTTCGATAGTCATTTGCAATTGCTGAAAAAAGTCAGGGATCATCTCCAAGAAGCAGGTCTATCAGTTAATCTGAAGAAATGTGAGTTTTGTAAGGCTGAGCTTAAATATCTTGGTTATATCCTAAATGAACATGGTCTAAAAACTGACCCCGCCAAATTAGATTCTATTAAAGAATTTCCCACCCCAACTACCGCTAAAGCTTTACGTGGCTTTATGGGGCTTTGTTCCTATTATCGTCGTTTTGTCGATAACTTTTCTTCTATTATAGCTCCCTTGACAGCTCTATTAGGCAAAAAGAAAGGCCGCGATCCTATCGATTGGGATACCGCAGCAGATAATGCTTTTTTTAAGTTAAAACATGCTTTGGTTAATACTCCAGTAATGGCTTGTCCTGATTTTACAAAGCCGTTTAACTTTATTCTCCATTGTGACGCTTCTTCTGTCGGTCTCGGTTCTGTTCTTTCCCAAATTACCGAAGACGTAGAGCATCCAATCGCTTATTTTTCTAAACTATTTTCAAAAGCTGAACGTAATTACAGTACAACAGAAAGAGAACTCCTTTCCGTTTTAGAATCTATTAAGCATTTCCGCGGTTATCTAGACGGAACGAAGTTTACTATCGTTACCGATCATATTGCCCTAAAATGGCTAATGACACTAGACAACCCTTCTGGTCGTCTCCCAGTTCAATTTCAAAATTGTCCATAGGAAAGGCGTCCACCACGTGGTTCCTGATGCTCTTTCCAGAGCGTTTGTAGCTCCGGTTACGTTTGACCGAGGTCCCGATTTTACTACTGACCAATGGTTTAAAAAGGTTTTTATAGGCGCACGGGATAACCCACAGATGTTTCCTGCTTATTGTATCCAAAACGGTACTTTATTGCGTCATTCCCCACTTCAGGATCCTCTAACGAAAGAATCCTGGCGCATCGTACTCCCGAAGGAAAAAGTACGTGACGTCATTTGGGAGACACACAACGAGTTCCCCCAAATACATCCAGGCATAATGAAAACGTATCTTCTAATTAAAAAAAGATATTATTGGCCCGGAATGTACCATGACGTCACAAAAATCCTCAACGAATGCGAAGTCTGTAAATCTTTCAAAATTTCTAATACACAGCCCCGTGGCCAAATGCTTTACCCTAAACCAGTTTCGGCCCCCCTTCAAATGCTATTAATAGATCTTATCGGTCCTCTTCCCTTGGCTTATCATGGCTTTAAATATGTTCTCTCAATAGTCGACGTTTTCTCAAAATACGTTTGGCTGTTTAGCCTTAAAAAGATCGACGCTAAATCTATTTGCGTCCTTTTGGAAAAAGAAATATTTTTAAACTTCGGAGTTCCCCATAGCATTTTATGCGACAACGCAACTGTATTCAGAAGTAATTATTTCAACAATTTTCTAATAAGATTTAATTCCCAACCCTTTTTTACCCCATATTATTCCCCACAAGCCAATATAGTAGAACGATATAACCAAAGTATCGTGACTTGTTTGAGCATTTTAGTCGGTGAAAACCAAAGACAATGGGCCCGTTTATTACCCAAAGTCAAACTTTACCTTAATTCTTGTATTAATCTCACCACTTCGTTTTCTCCAAATTTTCTAATGTTCGGAAAAGACGTAGTCCTAGATACAAGGCATGGACACAACCAGACTCAATGCAACAATTTGGCAGAAAGTCGGGATTCCCATGCTGCGAACCTAGCATCTTTGGACGAAGTCTACGCCAAAGTGGCAGATAATCTATCATTGTCTTTCTTACGTAATTCTAGATATTATAATAAAAATAGACGCCAGGTCATATTAAATGTAGGCGATATCGTTTGGAGGCGTAATTTTTCACGTTCTTCTGGAGCTGACTACGTTTCCAGCAAGTTCGCTCCTCGTTTTATCAAAACAACAGTTCATAGGGTACTTTCTTCCCAGGTATATGAGTTAGAAGATTGCGATTCGCCCCATATAGGTACATACCACATCAAAGACATTTTAAAATAATGTTTTTGGGTCTTTTTAGGGTGGGTCCGTGTCCACACAGACCGAGTACCACTCTCTTACGTGTTAGCACGATTTCAGTGTTCACTTCATTAGTTAATTACAGAAGTTAACATCCCTTATAAAACCTATTTTTTAGAGCCTAATTAGCCATACCTATTTTTTTTGGCTAGACTTACTCCTTGACTATGACCTTTTTACATAGCCGAGTTTTAAAATATTTTTTTTTGCGCCCAATTTTTGCGAACTTTTGCTTTTGACGTCTGACATTTTTTAAAGGTCGTCGCCCATCTTCCGACATTAAGGTCGATACTCACTAGACTGACTGTTCCTCATATGGACTTCAGTTAATTTTTTATCCCCAAGGATAATTTATTTTATTCTTTCAAATCCCAACCCACCGGGTTAGGTATATTGAGCATAAGGACATTGTACTTACGAGCCATTTGTCCCTCTATACGCTCAGCCCTATAGACGACAAATTTTTGCGAACCGTGCGTTTAGCGAGATTACCATTTTGTAAATCGAGCATTTCGCGAGACGTACATTTCGCGAATCGTGCCTTTCTGCGACTTGTTTCTTTCGCAAACGCTTCCTTTTGGGTAAAGTGTACTTTGCGAGAACATCGTCCCCTAGGAATCTTTTTAATTCATTCTCAATGAATGCAATTAAATTAATAAAGCCTTTGCGCTTTCGCACTCCGCGATCAACCTAGCTTATTGTAGTTAAGTTATTTATGATAGTTTAAATATAATGTAACATATTTAGGGTTTGTGTTGAAACGTTAGACTAGTCGCCATCGTGCATATAATAGACCACTCGATTGGAACCATCGTTCTCGTTGGTCGAATTACTTGTTAGTCTACGTTAACCATTAGGTTATGTTAGTTTTAGGTCCCTTATTAATAACTCTTTAAGCCCGGGCTAATTTAGTTTAACTCTTGGTTAATTTTAACTTAATATTAATTTAGTTTAACTCTTGGTTAATTTTAACTTAATGCTAATTTAGTTTAACTCTTGGTTAATTTTAACTTAAAGCTAATTTAGCTTAACTTCCCATTAATTTTAACTTAACTCTAATTTAACCTAACATCTTATTAATCTTAACTTAATGTTAATTTACCTTGACCCCTAACTATATTATTTCGACTTGATGCTAATTTTTAGCAACTCGTTGATTAGGATTTAAGATTTTTATTACTTATCATTTCACATTGGACCTCAGGTGCATGCAACCGTCTGCAGTCTCAACACCTTCGCGTCGGTCTGAGAGTTCCAAACGCCCATTTTACTCCTTGGCCGGTTGATGGTTAGCCATGGCATCATATTGTTAATCATTCCACTCGTCAACTGCTGTGGCGTTTCACCACTTTAGATTGTTATCCTTTTTATCTACTCTCCTTCATCTACCTTTTCTTTACACCGGCCTACCCCTTTTTGTGTCGTTTGAGGGTACTGCAGCGTTCCGCTGCGGTTTTCAACCTTATCTTCATCCTCTTTTATCATTTCGTCTTTAATCATCCTCATTTCGCTTTTAATTCTCGCCTTCTATTTTAAAAATTTCACCGTTTCGTTTTTAATCATCCCCATTTTGCTTTTAATCATCTTGACTTTCTATTTTCAAAATTCCGTCGTCCGTTTCTGTTTCCGTTCCTGTCAAAGTATTCATTCCTACTCTAGAGTTCTTGAAGAACAGGTCTGCAACGAAGAAAGCACCCTATTTTTTATAGTTCCACCTATCATGACAGTATAAAGTTTCCCCAGAACGCAAGACTAAGGATGTGTTTCTACAAACCTTTCTGCGGCACGCCTAGTGTCCTTTTCATTTGGTAAGTTATTTTCACATAGTACTAACCTCCGCACCTTTCCCTAGCGTTATTCCCTATTGGTGCCACGCTGTGGATGTGCCCTAATCATCGGCCCCTCTTCTACAGCATGTTCCCCCAATAGCGGGCTCACCCTGGGAGCCTCAGCTCACCCCTGGGAGCCTCAGCTCACCTCTGGGAGCCTCAGCTCACCTCTGGGAGCCTCAATTCACCCCTGGGAGCCTCATCCTAGCCCTTACCAGCCTCTTCTATACGAGGATCCATCCTCCGGGTCGGCAAGCTCACCATCGCGATCAAGAGCCCCGCTACGCAATTCGCAAGGGGCTATCGTCGCTGAAGACAGCTCTTCCACCGCATTTGAAGATCCGCAAGTCTAACACCAAATGGCATCATTGTAGTTAAAAGACCCCAATCCCCAAATTTACCTAAACCCAAAATCTCATGTTCAGGGAAATCTTCGACTAAGGATTATTACGTTTAGCCGACAGTCTTAAACCTTTAATCAAGAATAGCTAAAACACCTATTTCCTAACACACGGTACCGTACGTTGAGGCGTAGGATGTCCCATTAATTTTATATTAGCGGCTCTTAGTCTCTAGATCCACCTATCTAAAAGCCCAGGTTTAACTTTTCTTTTTCCTTATAATTGACTCCCCAAGAACCTTAGTAGGAGTAGGAACATATATTTCTATTCGTTTACCGTGGTTTTAGGCTTTCCGTTTGTTACCAATAAATTCTATCCTATAAAACACGATGATTTTTTATTTATAAAAATCCTAACCCCGGTTAGGTGGTCATCCTGAGTTCCTCCTCTGGATGGTCTAATCGCGCGTGACAGCTTCCCCGGCTGAAACGCATGATGCAGTATGTATTTAAGTAAGGTAGGGTCAGGTAAGTAAAGTAGGGTCAGGTAAGTAAGGTAGTCAGGTAAGTAAGGTAGGGTCAGGTAAGTAGGGTAAAGTATGAAGTAAGTATAAATGAATTGGGGTGTGTTTTTATGTGTTTGAGAAGAAGAAAGATAATATGGCTAGGTTTTTAGGCTAATTTTCGTAGGTTAGATTTTTTGGAAGGTTAACAAATGTTTTATTTAATTTATTTTAAACGAATTAATTGTTAATTGAAAAATTTACACATTTAATTTTTTTCTCATTGAGATGTAGATTATTAGCATTAAACCAACTGACAACACCATTTATTGCACTGTTCACTTCGTCGTAGGACTTAATAGGTCGTTTAACTTTAAAAAGTAAAGATGTATCATCTGCGAACAGTACTATTTCATGTTGAACTCGGTTGGGTAGGTCATTTTTATAGACGAGAAATAGAAATGGCCCTAAAATGGAGCCCTGCGGTACACCAATACAAATCACCGATCCAGACGATCTTCAGCCGTTCACATTAACACATTGTATCCGGCTACTCAAGTAAGATCCAATTAAATCAAGAGCGCGGCCCTGTATTCCATAATGACGTAGTTTTCTAATAAGAATTTCATCATGGACACAATCAAATGCCTTAGACAAATCACAGAAGATACCAACAGCATCATGCGAGTCCTCCCAGGCATCAAAAACATGATTTACTAGCTCAACACCGGCATCGGTTGTCGAGCGACCCCGAGTAAATCCAAATTGCTTTACAGACATTATACTGTTGATAGAAAAATGTGAACTCAATTGATAAAGAATAATTATTTTTTCAAAAATTTTGCTAAGAGCCCGTAGAATTGATATTGGTCTCAAGTTAGAGGGCTCTAATCTACTACCGGCTTTAAATAATGGAGTTATTTTACTATGTTTCATCAGATCAGGAAACACGCTATCATCAACGCAATTTTTTTTTCATTAACTAAAAGGGGGCAAACGAGCAGACGGGTCACCTGATGGTAAGTGACCACCGTCGCCCATGGACACCTGCAGCTCAAGAGTCACAAGTGCGTTGCCGGCCTTTGAGGTGGGAGTACGCTCTCTTCTTGAAGGTTTGAAGGTCGTATCGGTCCGGAAATACCACCGGCGACAATTTGTTCCACAGATCGGTTGTGCGAGGCAAAAACAGTGGTGGACCGCCAACTATCCAGGTGGTGTGCATGATAGTTTTGTCACGTTGAACGTTGGCGAAACGCTGTGGCCAGTATAAGTCCGAACAATTCCTCGGAGCACTCCCCATGATACATGCGATAGAGAATGCAGAGTGAAGCTACATCTCTACGCAACGCCAAGGGGTCAAGTTGGTCTGAAATGTCCTGGCAATCGACGATTCGAGTCGCTCTCCGTTGAATGCGGTCCAGAGGGAGAAGCTGGTACTGGGGTGCCCCTGCATACAGATGAGAACAGTATTCCATATGCGGCCGAACCTGCGCCTTATAAAGTTGTAGACGATGGGCTGGAGTGAAATACTGTCTCTATCTGTTTAGCACACCAAGCTTCTTCGAGGCTAGTTTTGCCTTACCCTCTAAATGACCGCGAAACTGGACTTCGCTCGATATATCGATGCCAAGGATACCGATGCTGGTTGTGGCAGTTAGGGAGTTAGGGAAGTGCTCTCAAAGCGAGGTGACACGACAAAGGGTATCTTTTTTGCGGTGAACGCGCAAACCTGTGTCTTCGTTGGGTTAAATTGGACTAAATTAAGTCGACCCCAATCTGAAACTCCTTCTAAGGAAATTTCGATATCAGACACAAGTTTGCATCGACTCACGGTGACGTTTACCCGAGAAATATTGGCGCGGCCGGTATAAAGGGCATCACTCGTGCTATCATCTGCATAGCAATGAATGCTGCTGATTTGCAGCATATCTATATTGTAGCGAATAAAAAAAAGAATAAAAAAAAAGAATAAAATTCGGATTGGGATGACGAGTCTAAAGAAATTAAATGTGAAAGATGAAGTTAATGTTATAATTTAAATTTAGAATTTTAGCCTAAAGGGGTTCGCTACTAATATTTGATGATAAATAATTATGAAAGGTTGCACGGATAAGTTCAGTCGTTGAACACCAACTATTGGTTCAAGGACCGTATCTCATGTATTTGGGTTCGGCAGAGGGTCTGAAATTATTACCAAATTTAAATTCAACAAGTGTATATTATAAAATTAACAACAAGTTATACCTTTAGAAATAATAGCTCTAGATCTATCTAGGGATGCATCCAGAACAACAAATTGTCTTATGACCTAGCCGGCACGTTCTTCGGGCCCAGTTCCAATATGAAGGTGTCTTGTCCGGGATGCTGCAGACCTCTCAAAAATGCGACACACCATGCAGTGGTGGTCGCCGGTGCACCTTGGCTTCAGCCTACACCACCGGGTCGCGGCGGCGGTGCACTGCCCCAAAATGGGGGCCTGCGGTGACGGCGACGAAGCAGGCGGGAAGAAGGGTGGCTGCGTATGCGCAGCACGCTGAGCGCCTTCGGGTCAGGGACCACAAAGGCCGATAAGGTCTTCCACGTGGACGGACCGGGGGCGGTCACAAGGGTTCGGCGTGGGCCGGCACAATTGCGCACTATTCTCACTTCTATTAGCTACCACTTACGCCCTGTCCAGACCGTCGCTGCTAGTGTGGCCCCAGTGGAATATTTCCATAAAAAATCAAAATCCAAAATTCTATAAAACCGGAGCTCGCCGTCTATCTCCGCGTCCCAAGATCAAGAGAAGGGTCAACGAGCGCGATCCGTTACTCCCTTCATTCCATCTCAATCGATATTCGGTCGAATGGAACGTACAACATTGATTAATTGTTTTATTTAACTTTATAAGCTAATAAGTGTTTTAACAAATGAACTAAAGTGAAGATTATTATTATTCGAATAAATACTATGGAAATATGATTCTAATTTAATTAATTTTAACTCGAGAATTTTGACAAATCTAATCTTTGCAATAATATTTCTGCAGAAACGGAATGTGCTTGGTTGACGTTTGACCGATAGACAAATGACAAGAGAGAAGAGGTTAAGTTTTGTTTACAAAACATTTGTATGAAAAATTGGAATTTTAAGTGGTTTATTTAAGATAAATATACTAGAATTAGTGACCACACATTTCAGTGTAATCCTATCTATTAAGGTTGTTCAGAGCTAGTGAAAGTTACAAAGTTACAATGGAAAAATGAAAATAGTAAAAGTGAATTTGTTTTAGCACAAATTCGACAATAAAAATGGATGTTCAGTTGCAAATAAGGTAATTTACTGCTATTTCAAGTGTTTAACCATGGTATATTAAGATCCAGGATCCTTCACATGCCTAGGAAATGTAAAATTTTTAAATTTAAGTAGCGGTGCGCTACAATATATATAAAAGGAGAAGCTAAATCTAAAAATCAAGGCCCAGCCCAAACCGCTGAACATAGAAACATGAAATTTTGTGTGTAGGTTACGTTTATAGTGTAGATGCTCGCTAAGAAAGGATTTTACGAAATTCAACCCTTAAGGGGGTGAAAGAGGGGGTTGAAGTTTGTATGGGATAGTGTGATTTCTGCGTGTATCAACTTTAAACTTGGCACAAATACTCTTCAAACACACTATGAAATATTAGTTCTAGGATTTTTTGAAAATCATCCTCCAAGGGGGTGAAACTAGGGGATGAATTTTGTATGGAAAACCTTCATTTTTGGGTGTATCAATTCGAAACTTTGTAAAAATACTCCTCAAAACAAACAACAAGTCACGTATTTCCAGATTTTTCAAAAACCATCCCCTAAGGGGGTGAAACAGGGGAGTGGAGTTTGTATGGAGACGTGTTGTTTTTTACGTCTATCAACTTCAAACTTTGCATAAATACTCTTAGAAATAAATTATGAGACACATATTTTTGGATTTTTCGAAAATCATCCCCTAAACGGATGAAAGTAGGGGTTGAAGTTGATACGAAGAAGTTTATTTTTTGCGTCCATCAACTTGAAACTTGGTACAAATGCTTCTGAAAACAAACTATGAGATATTAGTTCTAGGATTTTTCAAAAATCTTCCTCCAAGGGGGTGAAAGTGGGGGTTGAAGTTTGTATGGAAGACCTTCATTTTTGAGTGTATCGATTCGAAACTTTGTAAAAATACTCCTCAAAACAAATAACAAGATACGTATTTCTGGATTTTTCGAAAATCACCCCTTAAGGGGGTGAAACAGGGGGTTGGAGTTTGTATGGAGACGTGTTTGATTTTTACGTCTATCAAATTCAAACTTGGCACAAATACTCTTAAAAATAAATCATGAGGGTCTCATGATTTAGGTGTTTTAGGAATTTTCGAAAATCATCCCCTAAGGGGGTGAAAGTAGCGTTTGGAGTTTGTATGGAGACGTGTCGTTTTTTACGTCTTATCAACTTGAAACTGGGCACAAATACTTTTAGAAATAAATGATGAGACACGTGTTTTTGGATTTTTTGAAAATCATCTCTTAAAGGGGTGAAAGAGGGGGATAAAGTTTGTATGAGATAGTGTGATTTCTGCGTGTATCAACTTTAAACTTTTTACAAATATTCTTGAAAATAAACTTGATATGTTAGTTCTAGGATTTATCGAAAACCATCCTCAAAGGGGTTTCATCCCCTTGGGGGTTGAAGTTTGCATGAATACTTTCATTTTTGGATGTATCAATTCGAAATTTTGTAAAAATACTCCTCAAAACAAACAACAAGACAAGTAGGTATATCTCGATTTTTCAAAACTCACGGGTGAAACGGGGTTGGAGATTGTATGGAAACGTGTGGTTTTTTTACGTCTATCAACTTGAAACTTATCACAAATACTCTTAAAAATAAATGTTATGAAACGTATTTTTGTATTATTTTAAAATCATTTCCTAAAAGGGTGAAATTAGGGGTTGAAGTTGGTATAGAGAAGAGGGGTTTTTTGCGTCTATCAACTTGAAACTTGGCACGAATATTCTTTAAAAGTCTCCATACAAAGTCTAATTTTTTTTTATAATTTACTATGGGTTGCTAGGAGAAATTTGTTTGTGCATCCCAAAATGTTGAAAAAATAAATGTCCACCCGTGCGAAGCCGGGGCGAGCCGCTAGTCGTTGATATACAGAAGAAACAGCGTGGGTGATAGCACACAGCCTTGTGGAACACCAGCATCAACAGACTTGGAGTCAGAGCATGCACCGTCGACAACGACTTTTATGCTCCTGTCTGCGAGAAAACTGGTGATCCAATTGCACAATTTCTCGGGAAGCCCATAGGAAGGAAGCTTCGAGAGAAGCGCTTTGTGCCAGACCCGATCGAAGGCCTTCGCTACGTCCAAACTGACTGCCAACGCCTCTCCCTTGGTCTCGATCGCCAGTGCCCACCGGTGTGTTAGGTATACGAGAAGATCACCAGCTGAGCGACCCTGACGGAAACCGTTTTGTCGGTCATTGAGCAGCTGGTGTTCTCCTAAGTACCGAAGGAGCTGGCGGTTGATAATGGACTCCATTATCTTGGAGAACAAGGAGGTAATAGCTATAGGCCTATAGTTGGACGGATCTGAGCGGTCACCTTTTTTAGGGATCGGGTGCACTAAAGCTGTCTTCCACGAGTTCGGGTAGACGCCTAGAGAGTAGGAAAGCCGATAAAGGCGCGTTAAAACCGGTGCCAACTCTGGAGCACACGTCTTTAGCACAATGGCAGATATTCCATCTGGCCCACTGGACTTATGAATATCGAGGGAAAGAAGAGCTTTACGTACTGAGCTTTGTAAAAACCGGACTTCCGGCATACAGCTTTCGCACCGTGGTATGGTCGGCGGTACGTTTCTCCCGTCATCCAAAGTCGAGTTTTTTTAATATAATAATAATAATATAATATACTTAATATAATAATATAATTTATTCACTCTCATGGACTTATAGCTAATTACAATTTGATTTTATATCAATTGTTTATCCAGTATGAGAGTCTGGAGACCGTGATAGGTTGCAAGACCCGTGTTACGGCACACCAGGCTCCTCCCTCGCGGTACAAATTTAAGATGAGAGTGTACCAACCTAGGTACTAGTATGTAGTAGTAGTTGAGAGTATTTAAATTATGTGTCTACGAGTGTTTGTGTGTAAGTGGATGTGAGAGTAGGTGTGGGGGTGAGGGGTATATGAGGGTGTGTTGTGTGTGTATGTATGGGTTGATGAGTTGGACGCAAAGAGTTTGCCTAGGAGGTCGGCTTTCTCCTTAGCGTCATGGGCCAACGAACCATCCCCCATGTGCAGCGGTGGAAGGGATGGTCTACAGAAATTCCCCTGAACAGCTTTGGCAAGAGACCAAAATGCTCGAGTTTCCGAAGGGAAGCTCACCAGTCTCTCACCAATTCTGCCGATGTGCTCCGACTTCGCCCTGGCAATGTCTCTTTTGTAGGACTTGGAAGCAAAGTTGAATTGCTTTTTTAATAAGCTGGTCTTTTTATTTTTTTTTAGAAGGTTCGCTTACAGTTGATACATTACAACAAAATATAAATATATAATATTACATAAGTCTTATGGTTAATGTACAAACTAATTAAAAGCAAAAACACAGCATGCAATTAATTATATTAAGATAACATAAGTAACTAGGTAGATGTTATTACAAACAAACAAAAAAGACATTGAAACACTAACTTTTTATCAGGTGGTGACAGAATTAATTATTTATTGACGTTAACAGTTTCAATTATTTCAGAGCGGAACTTGGCCATTGAATCAAAATTTATGTCGGTAATGTGATTATATTTATTGGCTAACCTACAGAGACGGGGAATCGCGGAATTTGAACCTAAAACTGTGCGACGGAAGATCGGGGCAAATGGCTCGATTCTTGATCTAGGTAGGATAACGAAAAGGAACTCTTAAGTTGAATTTTCGTAAGAGATTGGGACTATCAATTTTATTTCTAAATACTTTGTACAAAAACAAGCTAGATCCATTATGTTAAATTTATCTAATCTATCTGCGTATGAAAAGGACCTATTTGCGAGCCTTGTTGAACGCACCAGATGCCAAACAAACCTTTTCTGCACTCTTTCTATTCTGAGGCAATGTGTGGCAAAATGGGGCCGCCACACCACACTGCAATATTCTAGAATTCCACGTACATAGCTATAGAATAGCAACTTTTTTGTCTTAATGTTACGAAATACCCTGCCATTTCTTATAATAAACCCTAACATTTTTATGCCTTCCTTATGATGGAATCAATGTGCGGTATAAACGTGAGTTTACGATCTAGCATAACTCCTAAGTCTCGTATACAATCACTTTCCTGGATATAGTGTCCATCTAAATGGTATGATGAGGGAAATACTTTTAAGTTACGAGTAAACTTAATGTGCGAGCACTGTTTAGAGTTTAGACTCATTTTATTAACCAAACACCATTCAGACAATCTATCGAGAGTCTTTACATCCCGTACTGCCGCTGCATTTGCCCATGCTTGGTAACATTCTTGCTTTCGGCGGTGCGCCGTTTTGCAGGATCGGCCAAACCAGGGCTGGGATTTGCCACCAATGGGAATCACAGAGGATGGAACGAAAAGCTCCATTCCCTGAAGCACCACATCAGCGACAGAATCGGCAACGCCGTTGGGATCATCCAGCCTGAAGCAAACCTGCCTCCAAGGGTAGGACGCAAAGAAGGTTCGCATCCCATCCCAGTCTGCGGACCTATAGTGCCACAGACGACGGCTGCCGGCTACTCGCGGCTGCGGCGTGCACATAAGTGGCACCGTACTCCGGATAAGGCAATGGTCCGAGGAGCCAGATACTTTGTAGCCGTCCGGATGAGAGGTAAGCAGAAGGTCCAACAGTGAAGGCGCGTGGCTTTCAACATCTGGGATTCGCGTTGGCGTAGGCACCAGTTGTGTCAAGTCATATGACAGGGCAAAGCCGTGAACAGATCTTCCCGCATGATCGGTTTTACGCGAGCCAAGCCATTCAGGATCTCTGCGGATGGGATCTGCTGCAGCACGGAGTCTGTAGCCATTTGGACGTAGTCGATGAGTCGGTCAGTTTCGGCATCACCGCTATGGGACCTGTAAAGGCATGCATAGACGCGGGGATGGTCGTCGCTGTCTACACGGAGCCACAAGATGGAAAGGTCCCTACCTTCAAGATTGCCGAGGCGGCGAGAACTGATACCATCTCTAACGTACACGCACACACCAGCCCTAGGAACAAAGGAGTGTTCCAGACCGTACCCAGGGTAGGTGAGGTAAGATGTGTCCGCTGGAGACGATATCTGCGTCTCGGTTAAAAAGAGCAAGGCCGGCTTTGCTGTTTCCAGGTGGTGGTGGACAGCGTTGGGGTTGGAGTGTATGCCCCTTATTTTTATTTTATTTTATTTTATTTATTTAGGAAAACAAACAGTCTCGTTCTTAAACTACTACTTAACATATTAAATGTAGACCTATAGCTCCCTTAATTATTTTTATTTGTTTTTTGTATGAGTTTAAGCTTAAGTTAAAAATGTCAACTTCAATTAACTTATTATTATATAACTTACAGGCACGTCTTATGAAACTATTGCTAAAATAACAGGTTTTTGCATGTTTGATATGAAACAGACATTTTTTACGTGCTTTTCTAACACAACCACGAGGAGCTTGAAAGGATAACCTGAGATAAGAGAAAGATAAGATAAGAGAAAGTAAAGGGGCATCTACGACACTATGTATTAATTTAAAAAGGTATACGCTATCCAAATAATTTCGTCGATGAGAAAGTTTCGTTATTTTTAATTCAGAAATTAAGCTGTCATAATCATGTTCTGAATTTGAAGATTTACCCAATCTGTAGTGTAACGACTGAAGGACACAGCACACTTATCAACTCGGAAAGGGATCGTCACCGTATCGCCTCGAGCCGTTCAGTATTGTTTGTATGAAACTCCCTACTGCAACGCACACTAATGGGAAACGTAACGTAATCGCCTCGCCTCGGAACAGGCTCCGAACCGCGATGCGGTGAGTGGTCAACTTGCAGTTCCCGCGCTTACGGCTCGCTGTCCCCCCGCTTACGTCTTTCCGTACGCGAGCTCACGGCTCTTCGTCCACCCTTGACCGTGTCCCCTCCCGCGACTTGCCTGCCGACCGTGCCGCCGCCCGCCATTCGCAAGGCAACTTCCTTTCGTGTTATGCGTAAGTTTTATTGAATTTTTTATTGAACACTCAACGTTTGGATTCAAATTGATTTGGTGCCAACCCGGTCATCCAGCGGTCGGCGAGGCGTAAGCGCGGTGACGCCTAGCCGTAGCCGAGTTGACGTACAGGAGCCGCTGCTACGCTTTGGTTACATGCATACGTTAGGTTGACGCCTGGTTGACGGCGAGGCGAAAGGCGATACGGTGCCGATCCCTTTCCGAGTTGATATGTGTGCTGTGACCCTTAACAAACTTTTTTTGCAGTCTCTAAATTCTATCGATGTGAGTAAGATAGAAAGGCTGCCATACAGAGCAAGCACATTCAAGCCGACTTCTAACATAACTATTAAATAGTAGTTTATAAGTAAAAACACTTTTAAATGGCTTACCCACTCTTAGTATAAACCCTAGCTGTTTATAGGCCTTTTTTAAGATTTCATCAACATGAGGTACAAAAGTGAGTTTAGAATCCAATTTAACACCTAAGTCACGGATATCAGATACTCGTTTGAGCGGTCGACTACAAAGAGAGTATTCGTAAGTAACGGGACGTTTCCTTGAGAAACTGATTACAAAACATTTGTCAGGATTAAGAAAGAGTTTATTGTTATTGCAAAATGATTCAAAATTATACAAGTCTCTTTGAAGAAGCTCACTGTCGTCTAAATTACGAACAACTTTAAATAATTTGGTGTCATCAGCATAAAGAAATGCATCCGAGTGGGACAAAAAGTTTGAAATATCATTAATGTAAAGTATAAATAAAATGGGCCCAAGATGCGATCCTGAGGGACACCAGAAGATATATTTTTGTATTGCAACGTAAACCCACCAATAGCAACTGCCTGGCTTCTATTTTCTAGATACGACTTGATCCAACGCAGAAGATCGCCATGTATACCAAGCCGCCAGAGCTTGTACAGTAAATTATCGTGAGAAATCTTGTCAAAGGCCTTAGCAAAATCAGTGTAGACAGCGTCAACTTGACAATTATGATCCATAGCATTAAGTATTATTTCAACAAATGATAGCAAGTTACTGTCAACACTGCGTCCCTTAACAAAGCCATGCTGATTTGGATTTAAAACTTCACGCACAGCACTCGAAATTTGTTCAGTTATAATTTTTTCCAGAATTTTTCCGAACTGACAAAGCTTTGAGATGGGACGATACTTCTCTATATCCTGTGACATAGGTCCTTTAGGAATTGGTGTAACCCACGCTCGTTTCCAAATAAGGGGCATTTGCCCGTCTTTCAAGGATTTAGAGAAAATAAATGTAATTGGGGTAGTTAAACCTCCAGCACAGCTTTTTATTAATAAGGGATGAATACCGTCTGGTCCAGAACCTTTATTAATGTTAATATTTAATAATTACGTTGTGTTAATCACGCTTATGTTGCAAAAGTCCACATAAGCGTGGCTAGGGGTGCCATGGTACGCCTGCTCATGCCCCGAGCAGATTTTTGGAGCGCGGTTTTGCCCTCCCCAGAGTACGAGGGGCTGCCTGGGCGTCCACGCTCAGGTGCATTGTGTTCTGAGCGTGGACGTCCAGAGGGGGATTCTCCAGCGCTAGCGCAGCTGGTACCCTCCTGGGGTAACGAAGTTTTTAACAGCGCCATCATTAGGGGGGGGGGGGGGTCGGGCCTCCGGTTACCTCACCCACTCAGCGAAATGCAATGCAAGCATTGCTTTACGCTGGTTTTCTGTTAGGCCGTGGTATCACTACGGTCGAGCCGGCCCAAGCGTGCCGAAGCATGGCTCTCCCACGTCTATTTATTAAATAAACAAGCTAGAGGTGAGGCAATTAAGTCTATTATGGATGGTATGATTTTTGCAGATAAGCCGTCGAGATCGGTAGTATTTTAAAAGCTTTTTTTCATTTGTATTGATTTGAATGCTTTTAATATTTTATTTAGCGCAATGCCAAGTCAATCTATTTATTTACAACATATACGATTTTTTTATATTGTTATGGTCTCCTTAAGAGGTTGTTAGATTAGATAATTGCGTAATTACTTAAGACAGTAGGTCCCTAAGTAGGGACTGAATAAATTAACCGACTTGGTATTACATGGATCTCACAAATTTTTACGGTAGAAGAACTGAGTTGCGAGGCTTGGGTTTTTGACAAGTTTTGTTTTTAATGGCATATACATTACTCAATTGTAGTCAATATTACACACTGAAATATTTGAAATAGTATTTAAAAAAGAAACAAGCTCGTAGCTTCCATTAAATAATGCGCAATCTACCTACTCCTGTTAGCTGCTACAAAGTAGTAAAATTAATCTCGATTCCTCGACAACTTTATTAGACCTCTGTACAGCACCAGTTCTCGAATCAAAAAGCCGGCATAAATGAGGGGCTACCCGTTATACAACGCGTAACAGAAAAAGCGCAATTCCTCATACACCCCAATTAGTATATATTAATATAAAAAAATATATATGAAATCGAACTTTAGTTGTGTCTAACCAATTTTCTTAAATATCGATTAATAATAGCACGATTTCCATAGAAATCACTAAACTGAGCTACGCTAATTCATTTTTGGTTAAAAATTAACACATACTAAAAATAGCTGAAATCGATTAAGTACCTAGTCGATACTGAACAAACTAATTTCAGGAATTGCGCTTATTCTGTTAGAAGTTGTATAGTTTTATTACCACCGCCATATGAATCTCCCCAATTATTCACTCCCCAATTGTTGCCAGTGCATAAAAGATTTTACCCAACTACGACTTAAAAGGTGATAACACATTATCCAACAATTCAGAATGTCAGGTATTGTAATGCCTTTAAGGAAGGAAAGTTGTGAAATTAGAGCAAATTACGACAGTTGTGTGCGATTTCTAGATTTTTTAAATTGAATTAAACTACTGACTATACTTAACAATTAATCTCGTGTATCACTTTGGCTCTAGATACCTTATACGTCATATTTTTTTCCAGATGGTAAAACAAATCACCAGTACAAGATCGTTTTTCACATCCGCGGATATGAATAAATCTTGCAACTCAACTTTGAAGCAGATATCTTCAACCGATTGAGCTGAAATTTGGTATAATTAAGTAAGTTCGGTGACAATGAAATACATATTATGGTACCACCGAGCTGATCTGATGATGAAGCCAGGAGGTGGATATCGCAACTCCTCAATGACTACTCGTAAACCCCTCGAATTTAGGCTCGTATGGTACGTGTTGACGTGTACTATAGTACTAGATGGTTACCAGGGTCTGATGATGAAGCTGAAAGATAACCAATTGAGCTGAAATTTTGTAAACGTTTAGTTTGGATGACAATGCATAGTTAGCAATGTGACATCATTCTAAATCCAACATGGCGGAACATCCAAGATGGCGGAACATCAAGATGGCGGACTAGTTATTTTTAATACACTCCTACAATATGGGTATCAAATGAAAGGACTTTCTGAGACTAAATATAATAACTAAAAAGTAAAAAATTATTAAGAGTAAAAAATATTTTTTAAAACAACCTTTTATTTTAATGCGTTAAAAAGTAAAATAAACTTTTCCTTTAAAACCTTTCCTTTAAGATAGTACAAGTTTTAAGGGAAAATTATATTGCTCGACTTGGCGGGGGCACTGCCGTGCCCGCAGATTTTATTATTTTTAGTTCGATAAAATAAAAGCTTGTTTTAAAAAATATGTTTTACTCTTAATATTTTACCAACAAACAAAATGAGTTTTAGAAATATGAAAGCCATGGGTTTTGGATAGGTTAACGAACACAAGGAGTTTTATGAAATACACATCACACACTTTGTAGATATACACAGTATATCTACAAAGTTTTGTAGATATACAGAATATAGTGATTGTGAGACATATATAGGTCTCCGGCCATGGGCTCACCACCTATCACGTTTAGGGTTCCAAAGAAGACCTACCTACTGTTGAGAAAATATTACATAATATAATATAATAAAACTCAAACGAGGCCGTACCTATCTGTACATGAAATATTTTTTGAAAATTTTAACGGTAGTGTATATATACTACTCAAAAGAAAATAGGGGCAACTAAGTATTTTGATTGCTACGTGAAAAATATAGTAAACAGTAATGTATATTTATTAAAATAACATGTAACAAGGCCTTTGTTTTAACTTATGCTAATAACCATTTAATTGTGTAGTCAATCGTTTCACTTATTTCAATTAACATGAAATTAGTCCATTGTCAACAGCAAAAACTAAACAGAAACTCTTTGCAAAACAAAACAAAAACTGACACAAGCTGTTTTTTTTAATGGTTTAGTAACGGGCGTGTCCTCCTCTCCTGTTTTCACACTCCTGGAGCCTTGAATGCATACTCTCGATAAAGTTTCTGATGTTTTCATCAGGTATCTCTTCCCACGCACGTGTCAGAGCATCCATAAGCTGTTGCTGGTTGTGAACCTCTTGCTCATGCTCCCTAACCCTTCGTTTTAATTGGTCCCACATATGCTCTATCTATTGGATTTAAATCCGGACTATACGCTGGCCATGGTAGGACATGAATATGGGAGTCATCCAGTACAGTCTGAGTGGCCCGAGCTGTGTGTGGGCGGGCATTGTCATGCATAAACCAGAACCCTGGCCCCACTCTCTGTGAGAATGGAATCACATGAGTCCTGATGACTTCATCGATGTACCGTTGTGCATTTACTGTGCCTTGATTTAAGAAAACCAGCTCAGTTTTTCCTTGTAAGCTAATCCCAGCCCAAACCATCACACTAGGACATCCAAAGCGGTCAATTTCCTTGATGCAGAGATCGGAAAATCTCTCATCCTGTCGTCTCCATACTCTAATCCGCCGATCACCACTACAAAGCTTCACTTTACACTCATCTGTGAAGAGCACCATACCCCATTGATTCATGCTCCAATCTGAATGTTCGCGGCAAAAACTTAAACGATTTCCACGTTGAACCCTAGATAAAGGAATTTGTACTACTCGGCGTCTGGACCTTTGCTGGTCTTCATGCAGTCGATTACGTATCGTTTGGTCACTAACACGAGTCCCCGTTGTCAACCGTAGGCGATTTTGTAACTTACGTGCCGTCACAGAGCGCTCTCGACGGGCACTCAATCGGATGTAGCGATCCTCTTGTGCCGTAGTCACTCGCACCCTGCCCGATCCAGGCCTTCTTGCAACACTGTCAGTCTCTTGGAACCGATCCCACACATTTTGGATGGCTCGGCGAGAGAAACCCAACGAAAAAGCTACAGACCGCTGTGAATGACCTTCAGCAATCAATGTAACGGCTCTGGTGGCAGAAATGGTATCCATATGCCTTCGTTGACGTGGCATTATTAACAAAAGATGTTAAAAGAAGCAAAAGATGGACAGAAATAGTTTTTTAACAGAATAAAATTGTGATTCCATCTGAAAGGAATTTGACCTGAAACTCGTTTTTTTTATTTGCTTCAATATCTGGCCAGCTGTAAGACTTAAACACCAGCATTAAAGAGGTTGGATACTGAAGGAGGCCGGAGATCATTAATTAGTCACTTATTAATTAGTTTACATCTAAAAATTTACTCAAAAACAAAAATATGTAAGTGGCCCTTATTTTCTTTTGAGTAGCATAGTTATCGATATAGATACCGAAACACCAATTATTGTTTTTTTGTCTGTCTGTCTGGTTGTGCACGCATCACTCAAAAACTACTGAACGGATTTTGATGAAATTTGGTATGGAGACAACTGAGTACCCGGGTCAACATCTAGGGTACTTTTTATTCCAGGAAAATATCTCATTCCCACGGGAAAATATAAAAACTGGTTAAAAAGAGAAATACGTACTACTCCGAAACAATAATACCTAGAAACTTGAAAAATGGTATGTCTTATATGTCATAGGAAATCGGTATGAAGGGATTTTTGGAAATTCCTACGGGAACGGGAATAAACTGAATCTACGCGGGAAAACGCCGCTGGGCACCCGCTACTTGAAATATGGTATGTGTCTTAAATATGTCGTAGGCAACCACTATTAGGGATTTTCGGAAATTCCCACTGGAACGGGAATAAACAGAATCCGCGCGGACAACGCCGCTGGGCATCCGCTAGTCTATAAATATAATACTAGCGGTTTCGTTAGTTTAAGTTACCGTTATTTGTGGGAATACGGGAATAAAATATAGCCTATGTTACTTAGGGATCTTCTAGCTTTTCATTGGTAAAATAATTATTAAAATCGGTACAGTAGTTTTTGAGTTTATTCGTATCAAACATACAAAAATACAAATCTTTTCTCTTTATAATATTAGTATAGACTACGCCAACCTTATAAAAGTAAAGTGAACTCAAAAACATGAGGTATATTTTCAGCCCCATGCCTATATTGACAGGCCTGTTGACTCAGTTTGTAGTGACTATGTCTAAAAATCGTATGTGTCATCGCAGCAGCGCCCCGGCTTCTGATTGGCATCTGAACCAGATATACATTACGTACCCATTTCGTACTCCGGGTACGAAATAGTCTTGGATTTCGTACCTTCCCAGTTTAGGAGATATAGGGGGGGGTTTGGTGGCGCTGCCAAAATGACGTCATTTCAGCAGCGCCCCCGCTGTATCTCGGTAAGTATAGCATATTTCTGCATTTGGGCTTCACGACGATTACGTACCATTTCGTACTTTTAGAAAGGGAGTAGAATCCACACTCAATTCCCCGTAGAATTTAAGATATACAGGCACATTGAGGGCGCTGCCAGAATGACGTCTTTACAGCAGCGCCCTCATCTGTATGTCCCTAAATAAAGGACATTCGTAGTATATGACTACACCAACATTTTGTACTCGTGAGTACGTTAGGTACGTAATGTTTCCGTTTCAGTTTGCAAGCTACCTGGAAAGATATAGACCTGAACAAGTATTTGAGGTTATATAAGGTTATATGACCATATCTTTATAAGTACATAATATTTTTAAAATATGTTTACAGTCACGAAATCAGCATACAAACATACCCCGGTACGAAATACTTTCAAAGCAAATTAACCACTGGATATCACATTATCAGGGAAACTCATAATTCAACGTCTTCCTAGCAGCGCCCCGCATATCTCGGAAACCAGAGCATTCTGTGAAAATTTAACTAAACCAACATTTCGGACTACTTGAAAACCCAATGTACGAAATAAATCTATTCCTGAATATGATCAGAATGACCATAAGTTTTATTGTCTTACAGTTGGTACAGTCATGAAGACAAATATTTTTTTTAAATGTTATCTAGCACTGAAAAAAGATTTGTGTATATACCGCCTGTTTTTTTTTACCGTCTGGAAAAAAATATGGTGTGATAGGTAAGTGTAATAGATTAATTTATTAGTTAATATACATTACTCAATTGTAGTCATTACACACTGACATATTTGAAATAGAATTTTTAAAAGAAATACGCTCGTAGCTCCATTTATGAGCAATTTACCTCCAACCGCCAGCCGCTACATAGTAGTTTGCGTAGTTTTCTATTTTTTGTAAATTGCATTAAACATGACTATATTTAACAATTAATCTCGTCTTTAACTACGGCTCTAGATACCTTATACGTCATATTTTTTTCCAGGCGGTAAAAAAAATCATCCAGTAGTGATTTGTTAAACATTAAAAATATAATTGATTTGTTAAACATTAAACATTTTCATCTTCTGCCTTGTTATTGTTAACTACCTAATCAAAGTATAGTTTAAAATTGTCTGGTTGATGAAAAACAATGTTACGTCTTTTATCCCCGAGGGGGTAGGCGGAGGTATTCCATTTCTGAATATACCCACTTTTCACGAGATATTCTTTGGATCCCTAAACGTGATTGGTTCAGACATCGCTTTGCTCGCTTTTTGTCTCTTTATAATATGTTCTTAAAAACTCTTGGTAAACAGAGTCAAAAAAAGTTTTTAATAAGTCCTCTTACTGAAAGTTTTTGCGACTCCACCGCTTCTTTATGTACAGTTGAGGAGAAGACTGACCCTGACACTGACAGCGAACAATTACCTATTGTAATAAAGGTATCGCCAACCAAAAAACGGTACTACCAATGCACAGTGTGTATTGAAGTAAATTAATGTAAGATGAAACTCTGATTACATACGTACATGAGTCTACCAGCCCATAGGAAAAATCCATAAAGAATGAGAGGTTTTTTTTTGAGGATTAAAAAAAAACATAGTTTGCAAGAACTCTGTAGATGGGGTTGAACTGACTACGTTACTACTAAATGCGGCACGTTACCATAGAGTAACTTATAACCGCGACTTCCTTTTTCTGTGAACTTATATATAAAACCCATAAAAAGACTGCTAAATATTTATTCCTTGTTTTTATTTATTTGCTCTTTAGCTGAGATAACTGAGATTTATTTACTTTCAAAAACAAAATGTCATTGTGATGTATTTTTTTTTTCTTATTTTAAGGCATTGGCATTTTAGCCATCAGCACTAAACACGACACGAAATTCAAGATTTTCAGCTCTGCTTCAGAGCTATGCACAAAAATACATAAGTTTCTTCAAAACTTATCGAAATTTCACTTGATTATCAACAGTAAAGCGATAGTGAACTTTTACTGAAGATTTTGAAGAGGCTTCTTGAGGTAATTCGAAAAAGTCCATCGCACGCATTTTATCGAATTTTCAATTCACTGCACACTATCACGGACATTTACCACATAATACACTATCACTATTATGAACTAAAGTGACAGTGAGATTTACTTTTATATACGTTTCGTTTTACGATATCAAAAAAAATTATGTGACGTTCCGTTCCTAGCAGTAACTTAGCAAGTTCAGCGCCATCTATCCAGAGAACAGGGAAGAGTAAAAAAAAAAAAAACCCCTCATTGCCAACACTTAGTATTTTTCTAAGTCAAACTATATTTAATGTCAATATTTTAAGCGTTGCGCTGTATACATATACAATATGTCATTGCTGTTTATATCCAAAACACTAGATCCATATCGAGCATTTAAAAAAAAAGATTTGTCTTCATGACTGTACCAACTGTAAGACAATAAAACTTATGGTCATTCTGATCATATTCAGGAATAGATTTATTTCGTACATTGGGTTTTCAAGTAGTCCGAAATGTTGGTTTAGTTAAATTTTCACAGAATGCTCTGGTTTCCGAGATATGCGGGGCGCTGCTAGGAAGACGTTGAATTATGAGTTTCCCTGATAATGTGATATCCAGTGGTTAATTTGCTTTGAAAGTATTTCGTACCGGGGTATGTTTGTATGCTGATTTCGTGACTGTAAACATATTTTAAAAATATTATGTACTTATAAAGATATGGTCATATAACCATATATAACCTCAAATACTTGTTCAGGTCTATATCTTTCCAGGTAGCTTGCAAACTGAAACGGAAACATTACGTACCTAACGTACTCACGAGTACAAAATGTTGGTGTAGTCATATACTACGAATGTCCTTTATTTAGGGACATACAGATGAGGGCGCTGCTGTAAAGACGTCATTCTGGCAGCGCCCTCAATGTGCCTGTATATCTTAAATTCTACGGGGAATTGAGTGTGGATTCTACTCCCTTTCTAAAAGTACGAAATGGTACGTAATCGTCGTGAAGCCCAAATGCAGAAATATGCTATACTTACCGAGATACAGCGGGGGCGCTGCTGAAATGACGTCATTTTGGCAGCGCCACCAAACCCCCCCCTATATCTCCTAAACCGGGAAGGTACGAAATCCAAGACTATTTCGTACCCGGAGTACGAAATGGGTACGTAATGTATATCTGGTTCAGATGCCAATCAGAAGCCGGGGCGCTGCTGCGATGACACATACCTAAAAATCGTAGGTCCCGGGTTCAATTTGCGCCTAATGCCAACATTTGTATGTAATGACCCTAACTTCTGAGCTGGAAGTCGCGGGTTCGATTCCCGGTCGGGGCCAATATTTGTGGGCATGTCTGTTGACTTCATGTTTGGGGGTTTCATATTTATACAACCCGTAAAAGAATAAACGCAATTACTCATAAACCCTAATTAGTATAATAAAAAAAAATATGATGCCTCCGTACTTTCATTGTGTCTAACCAATTTTCATAAATAAAGAGCAATAACAGTATAGTTTCCATAGGTACGAGTAGCACTAAATTCAGCTATTCTAATTCATTTTTCGGAAAAATTAAACACATCAAAAATAGCTAAAATCGATTAAGTAGTCGATACTGAACAAACTAATTTCAGAAATTGCGCTTATTCTGTTACATATTGTATAAGTAAGTCTATCAGTTATTTAGTACCCATAGTACAGATTCTTTCTAGTTTCGGACTCAATAACCGTGTGTGAATTATATCCGAGAATTTATTTATCATCATTATTATTATTTAGGTACAAGGCAGCCTATGCTGTACCTCAAGTCGGCAATTTCAAAAAGGGGTTAACTCGCACGCATGCCAGTTTTTTAGAGTGCCAGTTGCCACCTACGCCGAATGAACTTGAACATGTCTGTCAGTTTCGTATCTGGTTGATTATAACACGGCTTATTTATAAGTTATTTTGTACGCAAAGTATGTCTGTATAGGAGTAGAGTCTGTGTTCTGCCTAATTTGGGACTAAAAAACCGTGAGTGAGTTTTCTAGCAAAGTGTATTCATATTAGTATTATTTTGACATGTAATCAACTCCTCTGTTCCCTAGGACTTTAAAAAAATCCAAAACTTTTCAATACTAGGAAGGAGGTAGGTACCTATGTACTTTCAAACGCCGATAACATATAATTGTTATAGGTGTCAACAGAACCAATTATACTTCTGATTTCGCTAAATGAGTAATTAAAAATACAATATTCACAAACATGTTTTTGAAATTAAAAATTTATTACAATTCTGTTTTTATGATTAAATTTTCGAACTCACTATCCACAATTTATTTTTCCTTAATCATATCTGTTTTGTTCTGCAACCATGCGTGTATTGTTCTTGCTTCCTGTAATTTTCTCTGCGGTTAATCTTCAGCAGCTCTCAAGGTATACAATCTTGAATCACACTATATGAACGCATTTTGTACGGTAGAGATTTATTAAAAAATAGAAAAATAAAATAAAATCTCAAGCCTTTCATCCCCGAGGGGGTAGGCAAAGATATTCCATTACTGGATATACCCACATTTCACGAGATACATTGAACCCCTAAACGTGATAGGTGGTGAGGCCATCGCCGGACCGGGTCTATTTACACATGTCTCAGAATTAATTCTGAGATCTGCGGGTTTCCTCACGATGTTTTCGTTCACCGTCGAGCTAGTGATAAATATGTACGTAAGTTTTTGAAAAACTCATTGGTACATGCCAGGATTCGAACCCGAGCCTCACTGATTTTCGGCCGGCTCTTTAACCGTAAGGGCTATCACTGCTCTCAGATTTATTATATGCTACGTAATACACACTACGCATTGTGGCTGAATCTCTTTTTTTACCGAGACCTTTACCACAGTATATATATATATATATATATATATCTATCTCTCCCAAAATACGCCACTAAGCGTGGTTGCGTGGTTTTTGCCTCAACGGTTTTTGGTTCTTCGGTAGATGTACTCGTAACTGGTCCACTTCAAGTACAGACTGATAATCTTCTAAAGTTCGTTCTTTGTCTGAGAACCTCGTTTCGGATCATTTCGGATCGGTCATCATAGGTATATTACAATGTTACAAGTTTCTGTTTATTCGCTTCCGCGAGAAAATAAAACAGATATATGCGTGCCTAGATAAAAATGACGTTTACGCCAAATCAAAAATAACGAAGAGAAAACCAAAGTAAAATTAGAACTAACTAACTATCCCTTTAATATTTTGTAGATTCCAAGTTGTAAGCGATCTGGGAAAAGCGAGACCTCTCGTAAGTTCTTTTACGTAATTTATTAATTAAGATCGATGAATTATACTTACGACTGAGATTAAGGGTCACAGCACACATATCAACTCGGAAAGGGATCGGCACCGTATCGCCTTTCGCCTCGCCGTCAACCAGGCGTCAACCTAACGTATGCATGTAACCAAAGCTTAGCAGCGGCTCCTGTACGTCAACTCGGCTACGGCTAGGCGTCACCGCGCTTACGCCTCGCCGACCGCTGGCTGACCGGGTTGGCACCAAATCAGTTTGAATCCAAACGTTGAAAGTTCAATAAAACTTACGCGCAACACGAAAGGAAGTTGCCTTGCGAATGGCGGGCGGCGGCACGGTCAGCAGGCAAGTCGCGGGAGGGGACACGGGCAAGGGTGGACGAAGAGCCGTGAGCTCGCGTACGGAGAGACGTAAGCGGGGGGACAGCGAGCCGTAAGCGCGGGAACTGCAAGTTGACCACTCACCGCATCGCGGTTCGGAGCCTGTTCCGAGGCGAGGCGATTACGTTCCGTTTCCAATTAGTGTTCGTTGCAGTAGGGAGTTTCATACAAACAATACTGAACGGCTCGAGGCGATACGGTGACGATCCCTTTCCGAGTTGATAAGTGTGCTGTGACCTTAAGGGCTCAGCACCTGGGAGACCCAAATTCGCTCGTTCTAACAGTACTCCATCTACCGGTGAGTAGGTAGGTCTCACCGTTCTCACATATATATCTAATACTCAACATTCTAATATATATATGGAAGTTAGGGTAAGTATTTTGTGCTTTATAAACAAAGGTTTGCAAGAGTCTGTGTTTTTAATATTAGTTATTATTCTTATACATTTCTCTTGTAAGATGAAGATGTCATGAATATTTGTACAGTTACCCCATAGAATATTCCATACATGAGTCGAGAGTGGGCGTAAGCTTAATAAGCTGTAAGAGCTGTTTTAAAATCGGTTACCTTTTTTAAATTATTTAGAACAAAGATAAAGCTTGACAATTTTTTACTTAATTTTTCAATATGTGGTTTCCAGTTTAAATTTGAATCTATTTCAACACCTAGGAGGATAGCAGAATTTTCCGTTTTTATTTTTATATTATTTATTCATAGTTTATTTTATGTGGGGCTTTTTGAGATGGTCAAAATTGTATAATTTTAGTTTTGGTTAAAGTTTAATTCTAGGTTATGGGCACTCAGCCAAGTTAGGATATTTGTAAGTGTTAAGTCCAGTTTTAGTTTTAACTCATTTACATTAGTGCAGGAAAATAGAATGGATACATCATCTGCTTTTGCAGAGTAAGTAGGTACTGTGTTCGTTCAATATCTTTGGTAAATCGTTGATGTATATTAAAAATAGGATACATCTTCAGCATGGGCGTGCGGTCCATAGATGCTGATAAGCGCCGCATGCCCTGGGTATTTTTTCCAAAATACATGCAATATAATCAGTACTTTACTATTCTTAACAATTCGCAAATCAACTAATAACGCCACCTTTTGTTTCTAAATCAAACTATTTTTGCTTCCTACTAGCCCCGTAGCGCCGCCACTAAATAGCCATATACGGTTCGCGGCGTAAGCGGGTACTACACCAGCCTACTTTATCTGTATTCCTACACGCAAATATTCGACGTCAGTGTGGAAATGTTTCGGAGTGTGCGTGAAATTTTGTATGGGAAATAAGCTCCGCTTTTTCTCAGCCAACCCGATTAGAGGAGTACGGCATAATACGCATCTCTATGTAACGAAAGAGACAGCAGCCCACAGTCGGGTGACTTCGGCGACGTTCGTTAGTTGACGAAGTTCTTTCATTTCGAATAGACCGGAAGTCTAGAATGGGTTATCAATTCATTATGTATTTAATTGTTTATAAGCAGATTAGTAATAAATAAACAACTATCTCTATTTCAAAATAACATTTTTCTAATGCAATATTTATTCATTTACACTAAGTGCATTTTTACAGTATTGCTTGTTTGTTTTTTCAATAAAAAGCGTTTTGTCATTTCCTGTCTTCCTGGTTATTGGTCTGTGCTGTCTTCGGGGCATTGCACTTAAAGTTTTTTACCATATTGTTTTTGTTTTGATACAAGTTACGAAATAGTTTGATGAAATACTTTTTTATATATTGTGAATTCTTTACGAACGAAAGTGAAATAATGGAAAGTTGACGTTGTGATACGTGTAGTGATAGTTTGTGTGCAAAGATTTAAAAACTAACCAGTTTTCTTTAGTGCAACCAGGATTAGGTACCAATTTGATTGAAATTGCACTAAGAATGCAAAAACGGAGGTCACTTCGAATATCCATTATCTGACTTGTTTGTGAATATCAATCATTTACTGAGATGTTTGATGTGGCTGCAAAAATAATTTCGCTTTCTGCATTCTGTGTGAGCATAGGTACTTGGAAATAATTACAGTAGGAAAGGTACAGTAGGTACCTACACTACAGTAACCCGCAAGGAAACCTCGATGTAATTACCTGTTAGCTGTATGGTAAGGTCTCATAAATAATTTTAGTTACGATTTATTAAAACTACCTATAAATAAACATCTGGGTAACACCGCCTGGCGGCGTGCTGGTGTTGCATAGGTATTCTAGCAAATCAAATTCTAATAGCATGACCGGTACTATCAACCAGTGCACGCCCCTGATCTTCAGACGCTGCCCTGTGGGATTGAATTTTCAATATATTTTTTTTCTGATTGAATTAACTCTATCGTAGGCCTTACTCATATCGAGTAATAAACCTACTGCATGTTTTTTTGTATTTAGCGTATCAAGGATTTTCTGTGTAAATTTGTAGATTACTAGTGTTGTAGAGCGATTTTTCCTTAACCCGTTATATTTTTCGTCCAGTATTTTATATTTTTCGTAAAACGAGTAAAGTTATTTGTTACATTACTGATTTGAATATCTTAGATGACGTTGGTGATAATGCTTATTTTTACTTATTTTTATCCTTCACATCTATGGAATCGTTTCGTGCTACTATTATTTTCTTCCTTATCGTTATTATAGGCGTTTGCGCTTTAAATATCTTTGGTTTGTGAGGGTTTCAGAATCACTGTGACAACTGCTTTTGTACATCGGTGTTTTGCGCATACATGATCTGCAGACTCAAAATTTTTTGCATTGTATTGTAAAACCTCTGGATGGACACACTAGCACAATTTAAATCATATTTCTCCTTGCATAGCGCACATGTTAAAAATTCTCGGAGGCAGTTTGCGCACTTGGATGCCATATTTAGTATCATCAGAGACCAGTATAAATGAATAGACTGACAACGCCATACAAAATATCGTAACTCGAAATCTAATTACTTACTAAGACGCGAGATGTCGTTAGGTGTATCGAATGGAGAAATAAATAGAAACAACAACCACAGCTACAGCTTATATTCACCTCCTAGCTTACTGCCACGCTTAGTGCGGCCAAACAAAACGTTAGGTGGCGCTATATCCGATTTATTTTTTTATTTTGTGCTGGGCTGTAATTTTTGTAAGGTGCGATGTTGCCGATCTTACACGAGTTAGTTTTTGGAGATTTGTGTGCTTTTTATTAAAAGCTTTTATTTAACTTGCAATGTATGTAACTATGTATGTTCGGGTGGAATCTTGCAACTCAATTTTGAAGCAGATATCTTCAACCGATTGAGCTGAAATTTGGTATACTTATGTAAGTTCGGTGACAATGCAATATTATGGCACCACCGAGCTGATCTGATGATGGAGCCAGAAGGTGGATGTGGCAACTCCTCAATGACTACTCGTAAACCCCTCGAGTTTGGGCTCGTATGATTCGTCTTGACGAGTACTTTAATACTAGATGGTAACCAGGGTCTGATGATGGAGCTGGAAGATGGTTATGGGAACTAGGTAATTAAACGACACAACCCCATCGAATTTGGGCTCGTATGATTTGTCTTTACGAGTACTTTGATACTAGATGGTAACCAGGGTCTGATGATGGAGCTGGAAGATGGCCATAGGAACTCAGTAATTAAACGACATAATCCCATCGAGTTTGGGCTCGTATGATTCGTCTTGACGAGTACTTTGGCATTAGATGGTAACCAGGGTCTGATGATGGAGCTGGAAGATGGTTATGGGAACTAGGTAATTAAACGACACAACCAAATCGAGTTTGGGCTCGTATGATTTGTCTTTACGAGTACTTTTGTATATATGCATGGTTAGCCATGTGACGTCATTCTAAATCCAACTAAAAAGTAAAAAATAAATTAAGAGTAAAAAATATTTTTTAAAACAATCTTTTATTTTAATGCGCTAAAAAGAATAAAATAAAGTTTTCCATTAAAACTTTGACTATCCTTAAACGTCATTACACAATTTACTATGTAATAAAAGCTTGTCGCGAGATATATCTACTCATATAGTAAATATATTAATAACTATAACTGATTGAATAATTTTTTTTCTTAAACTTATATTTACTTAGTCTGAAAAGAAAATTCTTTTACTTAAATATGAGTACTTAAATCTCGCGACAAGCTTTTATTACATAGTAAATTGTGTAATGACGTTTAAGGATAGTCAAAGTTTTAATGGAAAACTTTATTTTATTCTTTTTAGCGCATTAAAATAAAAGCTTGTTTTAAAAAATATTTTTTACTCTTAATTTATTTTAAGCTTTTATTTAACTTGCGATGTATGTATGTATGAATGTTTGTTCGGGTCGGGTGGAATCTTTCAACTCAATTTTGAAGCAGATATCTTCAACCGATTGAGCTGAAATTTGGTGTACTTATGTAAATTGGGTGACAATGCAATATTATGGTACCACCGAGCTGATCTGGTGATGGAGCTGGAAGATGGCTATAGGAACTCGGTAATTAAACTACACAACCCCATCGAGTTTGGGCTCGTTTGATTCGTCTTGATGAGTACTTTGAAACTAGATGGTAACCAGGGTCTGATGATGGAGCTGGAAGATGGCCATAGGAGGAACTCAGTAATTAAACGTCATATTTCCATCGAGTTTGAGCTCGTTTGATTTGTCTTGACAAGTACTCTGGTGCTAGATGGTAACCAGGGTCTGATGATGGAGCTGGAAGATGGCCATAGGAACTCGGTAACTAAACGACACAATCCCATCGAGATTGGGCTCGTATGATTCGTCTTGATGAGTTCTTTGGTAAAAAAGGGTAACCAAGGTCTGATGATAGAGCTTGAAGATGGACATAGGAAATCAGTAATTAAACGACATAAACCCATCGAGTTTGGGCTTGGTTGATTCGTCTTGACGAGTACTTTGGTACTAGATGGTAACCAGGTCTGATGATGGAACTGGATGATAACCAACGAAGCTGAAATTTTGTATACACGTTTAGTTTAGATGAGAATGCAAGGTTAGCCATATGATGCTATTCTAAATGTAACTAAAAAGGCCCTACATTTTGTGCCGTCAAATTTCAAAATCTAATATTTTTTATTTTTTTTAAAATTTCTTATTTGTTGTTGATTTTATTAAAAAGAATTTAAATGGAAATCAAACTCATTACAGAACTGCTGTTTTAATTCAACGTCTAGTTGTAAAATTGCAATTTATGTGACGTTACACAAGCGGGGGGAGGGGGGGGGGGTGTCTCACAAATGTGACCAGCTGTGACAAGGACGGGGGAGGGTCAAAAAATTGTGTGACGTATAAGAGTGGTGGTGGTTTGGTGGACGTGAATATGCATTGCGACCCCATCTTTGGGAAATAAATTTTGTTTGTGTCGTTTGTTATGAATGTGGATTCTGTCTGATTAGATCTTTGAGGATTAGATCGATTAAAAAATATAAAATAATGCTAAAATGCTGTAAATAAAATTAAAAAGAAGTTCCATCATCATCTCATCATCATCATCATCATCAGCATATAATCATCATCACATCATCATCTCATTATCATCATCCTCAGCACATAACCATCATCATCATCAACTCATCATCATCATCATCCGTCTAGCCCCCTTGCTCAACGCGCGATAAGGAACTTTGCGGAAATCTTTGCGTTTTTATAACTTATGTACCCATTTTTTTAATAAATAAAAGCGTGTGACATTGTGATGGAACATTAAAACACATTTAGCATTCAATTAAATAAGATCATTGGACTCGATTCTGCAAACCAGCTAAAATTCCCAATTTTAAGTTTGCTCTATTCTTTTCCACCGCTTTGGAAAGGAAAGGGACACAAATAAGCGCCATATTTATTGGGTGCTATTTAAATGGTTAGCATATTAATCGTATTTTTGTGAGCAAAAAAATATAATCTGTAAGCAGAAATAGCTAATTGGTCAGCAACTCGTGGCCAGCAAACATTTTAAAATCAATCTGCATTTTTTGTCATTTTTGATGGCTGAAAAAAAAATACATACTTTACTTGTCTTGCGCAAAATGGGCGCATTCCTTACAAAGACTATTTAGGAAGGACTTTAGATTATGCAACTTCGATTTATGGGAGGGGGAGGGGTAATCCCCCCATACTCACTCCCAGAACGCGGAGATTAATAGTTTTAGAGAAATTAAAAAAAAAACAAAAAAGTGAGTTTATGTCATCATAACTTAGTACAACCTTTCGTATTCTGCCTAATACAAGTGACCAGAGCCCAATTCGATTCTGGCACTTCGCCGGCTGCTCGCTACGCTCGCTCGGCTTGTGCGTTGTGGTCACAAGAAAAACCTAAGCTAACCCACGTGTCACGCTCTTACTCCGCCCACTTTTAACGTACATTATCGATTTTTCAACAAAAACGCAATCCAATTAGATATTATTATAGACATGTTTTCTCTGCTGATCAATCATGAAATCTTGCTGACCAAGTAGTTATTTTGCGGACCAAGTAATTATTTTGCGGACTGAATGTTTATTATGCAAACTCATGTTGTTGTAAGCTGCCTATTTATCAAAGAGATTTAAATATAATAGAGCATAAAGGGGACAAAGCAAGGAAAATTTGAAGTCAAAAGTTATTCCAAGTGGAATAAGTCTAGTACAATTTCGACCGAATGACAGCTCGCGTTCATACTAACTGACATGACAAGGACATGACGCTTAGGCTTCAAAGTTTTGTATGAAAATATTTCCAATGCCCCCTCTATGCCCTATTATATTTAAATCTCTTTGCGCTTAGGCTTCAAAGTTTTGTATGAAAATATTCCCAATGCCCCCTCTATGCCCTATTATATTTAAATCTCTTTGCTATTTATGATTTAATTTTTTACCTTTATCAAAATTATTTGCGGAACCAGGATTGCTGCCTGATTTTTTTAGTTGTAAACAAAATCTTTGTATGCCGACCAAATGATTGAAATGCTGTTTTTTTGGGGTTCACCAAATTTTATAATTGCTAAATAGAATAGAATAGAATATATTTATTGTTAAATTGTGGTACATACAAAGGATCTTATATTAAAAAATAATCACACAATCTACCCGCTGCGGGCATACAATGTAGTATGAAGTTATATAAATGAAGGTATATTAATTAAACAGCTGAGAATTGATAATGTCAAGTAAGTAGCTTACAACTAGAAATTTAAGGATATGTAAAACAAGTATCGATAATTACAAATTAATATGTCAAAAGGTATCTACTAATATAAAAAATGTCAACGAAACGAAAAGAATTCATTCAGCTCATAAAAACAGTTTTTTATAAGCCAGTTCTTTAATGTAGTGTTAAAGGTTTTACCGTCGAGTTCTTTAATAGTTTTTGGTAGGTGATTATACACACGAATCGCAGTCGTGTATGCACTCTTAAAGTAGATATCAGAGGTGGTGCTCAAAAGTGCTAAGTTTTGCCGTGATCTTAGGGTGGTTTTGAGGTATGTAGATTTTTCCGTAAAATTTGTTCCGTTGTTGCGCACAAATCTACACAAGTTAAAAATATATAAACTAGTAAGCGTAAGAAATTTATATGTCATAAAAAATGGTCTACAAGATGTCCTGCGGTCTAATTTATATATTGTCCTGATGCACCGTTTTTGTAATATAAATGTCGATTTAGAGTCCACCGAATTACCCCAAAAAATTATGCCGTAGTTTAAAAGCGGATATACTGTACCATAGTATGCCGCAATCAGTACTTTCTGAGATACTGATCTTGCTAGAAAGTGTAATGCGTATGAAAAGCTGGACAGTTTTCCATTGACTTTTTCTATTTGGTACTTCCAACTTTGATGTGAATCAATCTGCAGACCTAAAAATAAATGATGCTTTAGTTTACCAATTTCCTTTGTGTTGCAAATTATATTAAGGGTAGGGGGTTTAGCTTGTCGAGGGTGAAACTGCATTGCCTTAGTTTTTACTGCATTAACACTTAAATCAATGGCTTGTAACCAATCTGTGAGTGTCTTTAATGTTACATTAATTTCTGTTTCATACTGAGTAATAGATAATCCTCTGTTAACGATGATAATTGAAGCATCGTCAGCAAAAAGGACACACGGATGTGAAATTACCAATGGCAATTCATTTATATAGATAAGAAAAAGTAGGGGACCCAGAATACTACCCTGTGGCACTCCTCTGCTGTTATTCCTAAATGAAGACAATGTTGACTCTATTGTTTTACACGATTTGTTCATAAAAGTAACTTCTACAGCCTGACTACGGTTACTGATATAAGACTTAAACCATTTTTGTGCAATGCCTCGTATCCCTACGTTGTGTAATTTATTCAAAAGTAAGGTGTGGTTGACCGAATCAAACGCCTTAGAGAGGTCTAAGAATATAGCAGTAGCACTAGATTTTGTATTAATTGCATCCCAGACGATTCGCAACATTCTGAAGATGGCCTGTTCCGTGGAACGACCTTGCCGAAAGCCAAATTGACTGTCGGTTAGCACTTTGAATTTGACTAAAAATTTTGTTACTCTATTATAAATTGCCTTCTCAAAGACTTTTGAAAGAACAGGCAATAGTGAAATTGGTCGGTAATTAGAAATATCATTTTGTGAACCCTTTTTGAACAAAGGTTTTACTATTGCTCTTTTCAGAGGTTGTGGAAATACTCCCTTATCAATTGACAGATTTATTAAATAGGTTAGTGGGCGGCTTAAAATATCACCACATTCTTTAATGGCCGCTGTAGAGATTCCATCGTGCCCACAACTATTACTGTTTTTTAGTTGCCTAATTAATTGTTTTACTTCTGAATCTGTGACTGGACTGAAGTATATACTATTTGGTAATGGAGCTATTGGAACACTCGGGTGTGAGACACCATGATTATGGCAACCTACATTGATAAAATAATCATTAAAATGTTCAGCTTTGCATTGTGGATTTGACACTATAGAGCTATCTATTAATAGGTCACTTATAACGGATGGCGACTTTAAAGCACCCCTTGAGGTGCGTTTTATAACGTTCCAAGTAGCTTTTGTGAGATTGGAGCTTTTCTGTATATAGTTATTGTTACTGTTAACTTTTGAAACTCTTATCACCTTCTTTAACATTTTCTTGTAATTATTATAATACTCTTTACCGTTTGTATTATTTGCACTACATAATTTCAAATACAAGGTTCTTTTCTTTTTACTAGAAATTAAAATATTCAAATTACTTCTCAAATTTATTTACAATGTCATACCTATATGTCAAAATAACAAAATTGAACCTTATGGACGCATTCACATCTTATTCAAATAAACGTTTTTAGCAATTTTAGCAACGATGTAATAAGGTCATGGATAAAAGTGACAGATAAGACATCAAATTAGTTGGATTTTACATCTTTGACAATACTCTATAATAAATGGTTTGTTTCTGTCCTTTTTCTTCCGTATTCTATAGAGAAGGATAGGCTTACTTAAAATTAGGAATTTTAGATGGTCTGCAGAATCGAGTCCAGTGTCTTCATTAATTTTCTGTAGCAACCACAACCCACATTTTACGAGATAGTCTTTGGACCCCTAAACGTGATGGGTGCTGAGCCCATCAGCGGACCGGGTCTGTTTGCAGTGTCTCAGAAATAATTCTGGGACCTGCGGGTTTCTTCTCGATGTTTTCCTTCACCGTCGAGCTAGTGATAAATATGTACGTAAGTTTTTGAAAAACTCATTGGTACATGCCAGGATTCGAACCCCAGCCACACTGATTTTCGGCCGGCTCTTTAGCCGTTCGGGCTATCACTGCTATTTAAATCATTTGGTCGACATAAAAAGATTTTGTTTGCAATAAAAAAAATCTGGCAGCAATGCTTGTTCTGCTAATAAAATAACTACTTGGTCCGCAAAATAACTACTTGGTCAGCAAGGTTTCATGATTGAACAGCAGAGAAGTCTGTAAGCACTAGTGTATTTGATTGGTATGCATATTTAAAACATGGCAAGCAAAATTACTAATTGGATTGCATTTTATTAAAATCGGCAATGCACGTTTAATAATAACAACAACAACAACAACAAAACGATACAACAATACAAAAATACAACAATAGAACAATACAACAATAACAATAAGTTGCATAATCTAAAGTCCTTCCTAAATAATCATTATAAGGAATGGGCCCATTTTGCGCATGACAAGTAGGTACATTATGATATAAGTGCGGTAGGTTGAAAATTACAGCCGAGGCGATATTGCTAGCCCGAGCCGTAGGCGAGGGTTACAAGTAAGCAGAGGCTGTAATTGTCAAAGCGCACGTATGTCATACGACGTTTTATAACACATCTGCGAGGAAATAAAATAAAACTCCGACTATGGTAAACGAATAAAAACAATACAGCGTTAAGAAAAAGCGCGCGGCGCGCATCAGCATTTTTTTTAGACAAAGGCACAAAAAACAGCCAGTATTACTAATAAAGTAAATTAATATTATTGTGTTTTTGTAACAGATTAATTGGTTGTAATTTATTGTCAAAATTAATTAAATTAAATAATTGTGTGCATAAATATTTCTTTATTATATTTTATCTCCCAACGTTAATTTTATGACAACTTTTTTGACACAAAAACTCTTTGCTGAGATTTTAAAAAGTACCGTTCGTCTTAAGACGGAGCATCTTGATAAACCGTGCGTTTTACTTTACACTTACCGCACTTGGGCGTAATGAGATACAATACGATATTGAAATTGGTAAAATAAGACACCTTTTACGAGCAAATGTGTTATAAAGTATTTTGCTACTTTTATATGCAGCTCAAAATGAATCTTTTTGCTTACCCTCTTAGTGCTTACCAAAATTTTATTAAACAGGAGCAGCTCAGTGCAGCTTATATAATTAATATGCTGTACAAAAATAATTACAGCCATCCAGAATGACATAAATTGCAGATTGATTTTGGAATGTTTGCTGGCCATGAGTTGCTGACCAATTAGCTATTTCTGCTTACAGATTATATTTTTCTGCTAAAAAAAAAATGAAAAGTTACTATGCTAACCATTTAAAAATAACACCCTAAATTAAGTACCTATATCAAATTTCAGCTCAATCGGTTGAAGATATCTGCTTCAAAATTGAGTTGCAAGATTCCACTGAACATACATAGTTATATACATACATACATTGCAAATTAAATAAAATCTTTGAATCAAAGACGTTTAAAGAAAAAGTTTCTCTCCTAGAATGATTTTCTTCCAACCTCTGCTTTCTAATATTGGTTTAGATTTTAGGTTGAAAAAGGTTTGTGTTAAGCGCCATCTAGTCGGAAAACGATTCGATACTTTGTACCTTGACTACCTTTCATCCTATCTATATAGTCACGCCATCTGTATATTCACGTCACTAAACATGAGGGTGGTGTTAATAATGTATGCGAATGTTTTTTGTTTAAATTCAAATGAATGAAGAATCTTGCATATTCTAAAAATGAAAAATATATTTTTCCGAGGTTTTATTGAAGAAGTTATTTAAATTTCTTGGTTTTAATGGCTCTGGTGAAATTGTATATATTATGGAGTAACGCCATCTGGATATTGTACAAATTTTGAGCTTCATTTGAGTTACGATTTGTTCTATGGGGATTGACAGTCTATTCATTTATACTGGTCTCTGGTATCATTTAATATTATTTTTCATAAATCCAAGTAGAGCTCTCTAGTGGAATACTATAGCATGTCAGCAATGTATCAATGTTATGGGTATAAACTGGTATTGCTTTTAAACGCTAGATATCGCCACTTATATATATTTTTTGGTAGGTGCTGTTACTATCTGATAAAAAAAATTAATTTACTATTATTGTACATTTTTCCGGATGTAATATCTTCATTATTATTCACAGGATGTATTTTTTATGTATGCTTGATACTTTCTTGTAAACGCTAGTTTTTAGATGTAAACAACAGAAACGAACCGGCAGGTACCTATTTATGCCGTTAATCTAGTTATATTCACTGACTATTGCTTCACTTTTAATTATTTAGCTTCAGACTGTTATAGAAAAGACTTACATTATGCGTACTTTCACAAAAAATATACAAAACTATTTATTTCGAATAAAGTAACAAGGATACGATGGTAACTTGCGCACTGCAGCGCCTTCTCCATTTTGCTATATATTTTGGGTTTTGACTCATATTAGTGATAGTATATTATTGGACAAGTGTCCGTGAAAGTGTGCAGTGAAATTTAGACGTGGGAGAGCCATGCTTCGGCACGCTTGGGCCGGCTCGACAGCAGTGATACCACGGCCTCACAGAAAACCAGCGTAAAGCAATGCATTGCGTTTCGTTGAGTGAGTAAGGTAACCGGAGGCCCCAATCAATATCAACTGGAATTGATAAATTGGCCTTTGCCATTTACATTATAAAGATAACTTCAGGTAAATGTTGTCCGCGGCTCCGTTTCAAATGGTTCATTCGGAAGGTCCAATTTTGCGTCACTTTTTCGACCATTTCGGTCTGTATTCCACGAATTACGCGTGTTATGTTATCCTGTAAGGCTTCAATCGTGTTTGGCTTATCCACATAAACTAACGACTTTACGAGCTGTGTGGCATGTGGCACCGTCTTGATTAAACCACACGTCAACCAAGTTCAACTCGGCCAACTGGGGCAAGAAAAACATGGCTAAACATCGTTCGCCGTTGATGGTAACGTTTCTTCCACTGTCGCCACGGACAACATTTACATGAAGTTATCTTTAACCTCTAAGACCAAGCATCCGAGACACAATAGATTTTTAATTGTGTCTCGGTTCCAATTGGAACCCGCGGTTCTTTACAGATTAAAATATAAATGGCATAGGCCAATTTATCAATTCCAATAAAAATTTCGAATATATTATGATGCAAATCGAGTGTTTTATTAGATTTTAAAAAAAACAACCCTTAAATAATCACCCATTAAATAAAAAAAATAACAAGAAAAACTATTTTCGGCATTGATTGTTATTTTTCATACGCTGCTTTACTATCTATGTAACGTCGCTTATTACAAAAATTAAAAAACAAACTAACACGATGTACCTACATAAACTATACACACACTACAGACTCAAAATATGCACGATAATAAGAGAGTACGGTGGTGAAAATTTATGCAAAGCTTGATTACAAAATAATATTTTTAGTTTGAAAATGAAATAAAAGAAACTATATTTTTTTCTTAAAATGAAATAAAAATCTAATAATAATATAATATAATTTCACGCCTTTAATCCCCGAGGGGGTAGGCAGAGGTATTCCATTACTGAATATACCAACATTTCACGAGATATATTGGACCCCTAAACGTGATAGGTGGTGAGCCCATCGCCGGACCGGGTCTGTTTTACACATGTCTCAGAAAGAAAAAAGTTTTTCTTTTCTTTATTATGTTAATTCTATTTCTCTTGCATATTTGTACCTACCCATAAAATATATGTACTTGATTTAAAATTAAGTACCTTATATAACTAAAACAAAACTCAAACTAAGGCACAAGTCCGACATATCGGACGTAGCCCGACGGGAATGACCAGCTTGAATTTCTTCTTTCTTTTTCTTACTCTTAGCATCTGCAATAATAATATGTCAACATTCAATAATATTACATTTCATTTTAAAAAAGTTCGTGGACGTTTGTAACACGGGGACAGTTGTAACGGTGCAATTGACCCCACTGCTGCTGGTACAACTGTCCTAAACGGACAATCTGTGTAGCAAATCGAATATCTCGAAATGTACTAAAAATTACCCTGAAAGCTCTAGGCTGTGCAAAGTACGATAGCTAAGTAGATGACTAAATAAGAAATCGGAACAGAAAATGGCATTTTGATTGAGTATTGAGCAATCAAATCAAACAAAAAACTTACTTTGGTACGGGCGTCAATGAATATCTGTCAGAATACGTCAGCTTTTTAGCGAGCGCACCGAAAACTATTGAGCAGGTCACGACCGTGTCCTGTGCGTATTCTAGCTCACTCACACACGCATAGTGGCTTAGTATTGTTAATATTACCAACGTTACAATTGTCCTCTGTTACTTTGGCCCCCACTCTCCCTAAGGGTCGAAATGCGCTGGTGGGATGTACGAGTAGTTTTATTTGGCCGACGCCGGAAGAATTCTTCACTCCATCGTCGGAAGAACATCGTGAGAGTAGACATAACATGTACGTGTTTAAAAAAATAAACATTGGTACCTGCCAGGATTCGAACCCGAGACCTTATGCATGCGAGGCGGGCTCTTTAAGTGGTCTCTTTGCATGATGAATTCAACGCAAAAAAATAATAATATTAATGTATAATACGGCCACCGGCAGATGGCGTTAGCGACACTGGTTGAACGAGTGAAGCTTGGTCTCCCAAGTACTTAATTAGTCTATGCTACCAAATATTGTTGTTCTAGGATACTGCTGAGACCATAAAACAGCCACGCCATGCTTCAAATAACGCATCGAAGCAACTGATGCTGCAAGATCCGAACCAATCACGGAGGCTGAGAGCTATGAGATTGCCAAAACTTATGGTCATGCCACTATATACAGTCAGTATTTAAATGGACATGCTTAATAATTAGCTAACTATTTTATTTACAAATATCAGAGGATTCAAGTTGTTTATAGATATTTCAAAGTTGTGAAGTATGGAAAAAAATATTGTTGATCTTTAGATTTTTGAGCAACATGACAACAAGAGGAAAGATTTGTATTTTTGTGTCTTTGATACGAATAAACTCAAAAACGACTAGACCGATTTCAAACATTCTTTCACCAATGGAAAGCTATAATATCCCTGAGTAACATAATTATGCTATATCTATACTAATATTATAAAGCTGAAGAGTTTGTTTGTTTGTTTGTTTGAACGCGCTAATCTCCGAAACTACTGGTTCGAATTGAATAATTCTTTTTGTGTTGGATAGTCCAGTTATCGAGAAAGGCTATAGGCTATATAACATCACGCTACGACCAATAGGAGCAAAGATATAGTGGTAAATGTGTAAAAAACGGTAGAAATTATTTCATCTTACAGGAACTACGCGGGTGAAACCGCGCAGAACCGCTAGTTTTATATAATATTATATATATATATATATATATATATATATATATATATAATATTTTATTCCCGTATTTCCACGGTACCGGGAACTACGTGGGTGAACCCGCGCAAAACCGCTAGTTGTATACAATATGTAACAAAATAAGCGCAATTCCTGAAATTAGTTTGTTCGGTATCGACTACTTAATCGATTTCAGCTATTTTTAATATGTGTTAAATGTTGCCAAAAAATTAATTAGCATAACTGAATTTAGTGCTACCTATGGAAATCGTACTATTATTTCTCTTTATTCAAGAAAATTGGTTGGACACAACTAAAGTACGAAGGCATCATGTTTTTTTTTATATTAGTATACTAATTGGGGTGTATTAGGAATTGCGCAGAGTGACAACTTTCATCATACAAAAAATGAATATAGTTAGTTTAGCTAATAAATACCTAAACTAGCACTTCTTTATGTGTCAACTTGACTGAATAAAAAAAAAAACAGAAAATTTAATAAGAATATACATCTATACATGCAATAAAACTCTAACGGGACTGTGTGTACATGAAATATAAAAAAAAGGAATGTAGATAGTTACGGATTTAGATACCATACCAGATAAACACCATTTTTTGTAATTTTTGTCTGTCTGTCTGTGCACGCATCACGCAAAAACTAAAAACGGATTTTGATAAAATTTGGTATGGAGATAACAGAGTATCTGGGTCAATATCTAGGATACTTTGTATTCCAGAAAAATATCTCATTCATACGGGAAAATATAAAAACTGTTGAAAAGAGACATCCGTGGGTAGGTACTTATGAAACTTGAAATATGGTATGAAGTCATATATGTCATAGGAAACCGCTATGAAGGGTTTTTGGAAATTCTTCGGGAGCGGGGAAAACCGCGGGGCATTGCTAGTACCGCATTATATCTTTTAGAAACAGTCGGACCCGGAGCCAGCTGAAGAATACCTAAAATCAGAGGAGGAAAGTGACGATATAAAAGCAAGTTCAACAAAAAACCGAATACTGCGACAAAGGCTGAAAAGGCCCAAAGTGAGTATCTCATGTACAGTCAAGAGCACGCTGAGCTTGACACTTTGGACTTTGACCCGGCCCTGTATTGTATGGCGCGCAGTATAAATCAGAGCTCAGCTTAAACTGGTAGTGTAAAGCTTGACTTGCTCTTGACTGTACTGAAGCTTAGTTGTTATTCAAAACCAGTAAGCAATACTTGGAAAAGTTAAAAGGAAAGGTTTCTAGCAAAAAGGGAAACCCTTAGTTAACATAAATTTTCAACAATTTATCTATCTACAAAATATTACAGGAAATTGATATTTTTATACGATTTGACATTAATTTAAGGTTGTGTACGTAGGTGTATCTACCATTACAAAGTCCTAGATACTCCCTGGGGATATATATTTTGTTTTAAGGATTTTCTATCTAACGTATTCAAATTATTTTTTACGCGTCCGGGCTGAAAACGCTGAGAAGTTTTGCAGATAATACCACGATTTTTTTCTCAAGATTAAAGAAATATGTACCTAAATGAAGGCCATATTAATTACAAATTATGGACGTAGTTTTAGAGTACTCTTATGTTTTTCTTTTCAGAATATGACTTACGATTCTTGTAAAAGAAAAACCTGATTACATAAACTTCATTCCACAGAAATATTCTCGGTTTCTCATAATAAGTTAGGCGCGTATGGCCCCTTACTGATGATATGTTGCACTACGTATTCGATGTGACCAGGGCCCCAATACTGCTAAATGTTTACGGTTTTACAAATTGTAATGCAACTATTATTGTTCGGCATTTTTGGTATTCTACTATTCCTAACATATAAGGGCGGGTGCTGTCCACTGATTGCACATTACGGTATTCTACTAATTTTTGACGTTTCTGTCAGTGGACTTTTTGCCAGAGACAATGCAGAGAATGGTAATTGATGTGCCATTAAAGAGTCATTGTGGCTCGCCCATGGCTGCCATTTAGTGGAATTGGTCCCCTAGGATTGAGATCCACCTACAAACATTTATTTTTAAAGGTCTTCTGTAAGCTTAAGTATTACGTGTAAAAATTTAGGAGCTTTTTTAAAATAAATATGATACCACCTGAAATTTACTTATGATGTATATGATAATCATCTCAGAAACCAAAGAAACCGAAGAAACCGAAGAGACCAAAGAAAACAGTGAAACGAAAATCTTCTACAAAAAAACGACATTCGCGATCAACGAGGACAAAAAGGCAAGACAGTGACGAGGTGAGTGTCATGTACCTACTGAAGTTTGGTATCATATTGAACACTAGTATAAGTTAAGTAATAACTGCACTAGAAAAAGCTATAAAGTATACGGCTACTTCTATTATTTTCCAGGATGACGATGTAAATTGCATAGGCTTCGTTCATTATTATTTTGATAAAGTAAACGTACCTACGTATACTTTATCAAAAGCCTAAGATTGTTAGTAATTTGTAAACTTACATCTAAACTTCTAATAGGTATATTTTTCTAATAAAATTTTGCACATAAATGATTAAAGTCTACTGTTACTGAGTACTTTGCTCAATATAATGAATGAAGGCATAGGAACTGATAATGAAAGGGGCGCTTGGGGGGCGAAGAGCCCCGCATGCTAAATACTATACAGGGCATAACGACAAAAGTAAGGTTAGGTTAAGTCAAAGTTCAAGTCAAAGTGTTTTATTTAAAATAGGGACTTACTGAACGTCATTTCAACTCCACTGCTTCAGTATGTACCTACGGTTGAGGAGTAGAAGCGGGGCAAGAAACCCCTGAAAACATTAATTTTTAAATCGATTCTTAAAATAAGTTACATTACATAATTTGGATATTTTTCGAGTCGTATTGCGCTCTGCTGGAGGAAATCTGTTCCAAGCATCATTGTCGTTTTTATAGTCATCTATTTTGTAATACGCCATTTTGCAAAGTACTTGTTTAACATGAGTTTTAAACATAGTTTTAGACAAAATCAAAATGTCTTCTGGTATTTAATTATAAAAGCGTATGCAAAGCCCCGCAAAGGAATGATCAATTTTACATAATCGTGATTGAGGTTGCTCTCATTTATTTTTATTCCTAAGATGACAATTATTATGCCTGTCACAGTTTTTAGTACAAAGTAGGTAATATGTTTTTCCGTATATGCATTATGTTTTCAGAAATTATTTGCGTTGTTAAATTCTTTATTTTTTTAAAAAGTTCTTTTAGGGAATCAAGACATCTTAACTCGGGGCTTTTTTGTAAAATAAAATTAATAGATTCTGCTTCAGCAGCTCCTCCCCAAAACAAGATGCCATAGGACATAGGACATTATACTGCGAAAATAGCTAAAATAAACGAATCTTGCTGAGTCTACATCATTAAACCATAGATTTTTCTGACGGCATAAACATGGTTCCCAATGCAGAAATGAGACAACTCCAGTGAAGTTTGAAGTCTATCGTTATCCCTAAAAAACTGTATTGTCAGTGAAATCTAATTTGTCATTTACTAAAATTAACTCACTAACTACTTCTACGCGTCTAACATTAATAAGTACAAACTTTAGATTTTTTGGTGTTTACCATGTAAGAATTTGTAGAAGAGTATCATTTACCTCGTCCAGATTGTGAGATTGTCTATTTACTTTGAAAATTAGAGATGCATCATCAGCAAACATCACTATCTTTTACAAACTATCTACCATTTATGGAAGAACATTTATATAAGCCGTGTGGGATCCGGCAGAGTAGAATAGACCCACCCCCCTTTTCTTCCCGGGGGGTCGTAAGAGGCGACCACAGGGAATAGGGCACAAAAACATCTATCATAGATGCCCTCAATAAAAATTTTAGTACGGGAAAATGAAAACGGCTTTAAAACGCGCATTGCCCCAGAAAGGTACCGACTTGGTCGGAGAATCCTTTTCCTCACTCGACGTCTTCGGTGAGGGCAGTCCCGACGTATCTGGGGGGGACAAAGTTCCGTTTTCTGTAGGCGGCGACGCAGCTCGCCACTCGTCACGCCGAAACATTTCCCGGAAGGGCGAAAAGCGGACGGCAGAGTGCCGCTTTGCTACTTTGAATGTTTGCGGAGGAATGGAGCGTAAACTAGATGATGTGTGATAGGAATATTGATATCCTGTGTGTGAATGAGACGAAGAGAAAGGGGAAGGACTTGTCGACGCATGGCCAATTCACAGCCATCTGGTCAGGGGTCGCTGATGATAATTCAAATTTTGTACAAAAACGAATATATTTATGACCTACGACAACCCGGGCGGCAGCGGGCGGTCGCTGGCGGTGAGTCATCCGCAACCGGTCCTAACATTGGCCGGAGCACAGTACGAGGAGTTGACGAGACCACTGACATAGAAGCAAATCGGACATCCGCCCAAAGGAGCAAATCGGACATTTATTTACACAATTTAAAGAAACAAGGATTACTGATGGCGAAGGTATGTGCGAAATGTAATAAAACTATTCTAGATAAAAGAATACTTACATGTTCTACATGCAACAAATCTTATCATATTAATTGTACGAACGTGTCAGAAAAAATGTTCTATTTGATGAAAGGAAAAAAGTCGAGCAAATGGGACTGTAGAAGATGTATTAATAAGAAACGAATCGAGGTCAGTACATCATCCACATCATCCACATATTATACAAACAAATCATATACTCCTAGAAATAATGTTACTGAACGCCAACGAATTAAAGTAAATATTTAACACAAATAGTAAACACGGAAAATTCATTTGATTCACTGCAGTCAGATGATTCGGAGGAGGAAGAGTGTTCTACTAATATTAATAGAAGTTGTCTTCAAACGGGATACAATGTGAAGGAGCAACTCGAGGAATTTAAAATTAAAATTACAAGTTTAGAGACGAAGCTGAAATCGGCAGAAAATGAAATTGATAATTGTGAACTCGAAAATAGTTCTCTAAATAAAAAAATTCTAACTTATGAAAAGAAGATTGAAAAACTATCACTTATTTGTATTTCAACCCCATTGAAAAATAAAAAGGAACGAAAATGTTTGAGTAGTACAATATTGAATGATACAAGTATTGGTAAAATTGAAAGCGAACAAGCAAATAAATCAACTGATGGAGCCAACTTAAGCTCAGAAATAGAGGATATCGATAAGGAGGAAAGTTTTTGTTATAATAATGATAATACTAGATCTAGAAACGACAAGAAAGTGACGGATGAAAAGGAAGATAGTTATGTATCACATACTGACTGTAAGGTGAATAAAAATATAAATAATAGATCACAAGTATTAATATATAGTGATGAAAGTGGTAAAGGTATTCGTAAATTTCTGCAAGATTCCCTTGGCACAGAGTATCATGTGACGGCGATGGTTAAACCTGATGCATCATTGAAGCAAATAATGATTGATTGTAAAAATATATGTAAGGATTTCACTTATTCAGACTATGTCATAATTTTAGCTGGTTCAAATGATCAAAACCCACTTAGTTACCAATCCTACCTCTATGACTATTTATCATTACTTGCAAAGACAAATGTCTTGGTTGGAGAAATCTGTAATAGTAAACATTTAAATGTACAAAATCAAAATCATGTATTGCGTTTAGTATGTTCTCAATTTACACATGTAAGTTTTATATCAGCACAACTAGATGTCGCGCGGTGCGCGAGGCCGCAAGCGGCCACGCGTGTCTCTATTAGTATTTTGTCAGAAAAATAAAGTCTAATTTTGGGCGCCCATCTTGTTTTAGCCATTTTAAGTCGAAAAATAATAAAATTTTGTTAAATATTTTTTTTCATGGCAACACTGTTTACTGAGACCTACAATCTCACCATACAAGCCAACTCTCCAAAGTGTTGCCAACTGGCTAAAAACTGCCGATTATTATTAAGAAAATTGAAATTTTTCAGTAAAACAAAAATAACGGTGCGGCCATCTTGTTTTTTCTATTTTTCGGGATTTTCTAGTAAACTACAGGATATACCCTATGCGATGACATCAAACACATCCCTGTAGCATATCGGCATCTGGGAGATCAATTCGGGTCTTTTGAGGTCTACCCTAAAAATTAAATCAACCATAACTTTCGGTGTTGCCAGGCAAAAATCAAAAAACCTACAAAAGGTCATAGGGAGAGATAAAATGTACCGTTGACTGTTACTCGTTTTTGCAAAATGATAAAATTTCGAGTTTTGACTTTTTGCATTAAAAGTAAAAAAATACGCCAAATTCCGGGAAAAATTTTAAACACGGCAACACTTAGTAGCAAGACCTCCAACCCCGCCATACAAGCCAACTCGCTCAGGTGTCGCCATCTCGCCAAAAATCGACAATCAAAATATGGTAAAATTAATACTTTTCTTTGGGAGCAAATCACCGGTCGGCCATCTTGGTTTTTCAGATTTTCGGGATTTTCTGGTAAACTACAGAATAAGAGCTATGTAATGACACCAAACACATCCCTGTAGCATATTGGCATCTGGGAGATCCATTCGGGTCAAGTGGGGTCTCAAACCACTCCAACTTTGAAACACTACTACGCGGCCGCCATTTTGTTTTTTCAACTTTTTAAATAATATTCGTAAATCATCTTAAAAGTCTAACCGATTCTAAAAATTTCAACCGAATCGGCCGGAAAACAAAAGAAATACGATAGGCAAGCCCGGCCGCCATTTTGTTTTTTTGAAAAGTCGGAATTTTCCTGGGGTCACTCCGCTATCTTGCATACTTTTTCCCTGCATGACTTGACTCCAAAATGCCTCCTTCTGGGAGAACAATTATGTCAATGAGTCAGTGAGTCAGTGAGTCAGTGAGTCAGTGAGTGGTAATCGAGCTTTATATATTATAGACTAGATGTCGCGCGGTGCGCGAGGCCGCAAGCGGCCACGCGTGTCTCTGCGGGGTCTTATTTTGACAGAAAAATAAAGTCAAATTTTTGGCGGGCATCTTTTTTAGCCATTTTTGATAATTTTCTAAGTGAATATAGTAAATTTTAACCATAAGTCGAAAAAAAATAAATTTTTCTAAAATATTTCTTTTCATGGCAACACTGCTTACTGAGACCCACAAACGCTCCATACAACCCAACTTTCCAAAGTGTTGCCAACTTGCCTAAAAATACCGATAAAAATTATAAAAACCCAATTTTTTCAGTAAAGAGAGAATACCGGAGCGGCCATCTTGTTTTTCCAGTTTTTCGGATTTTTCTGGTAAACTACAGGATATGCTCTGTGCAATGACATCAATCACGTCTCTATAGCATATTGGCATCTGGGAGATCAATTCGGGTCTTTTGAGGTCTACCCTAAAAATTCAATCAGCCATAACTTTCAGTGTTGCCAGGTGAAATTTAAAAAACCTACAAAAGGTCATAGGGAGAGATAAAATGTACCGTTGACTGTTACTCGTTTTTGCAAAATGGTAAAATTTCGAGTTTTGACTTTTTGCATTAAAAGTAAAAAAATACCCCCAATTTTGGGAAAATTGTTAAACATGGCAACACTCCGTAATGAGACCTCTAACCCCGCCATACAAGCCAACTCGCTCAGGTGTCGCCATCTTGCCGAAAATCAACTTTCAAAATCTGGCAAAATTCATCTTTTCCTTTGGGAGCCAATCACAGGGCGGCCATCTTGGATTTTCAGTTTTTCGGATTTTTCTGGTAAACTACAGGACATGAACTACGTGATGACACTTAAAACATCCCCGTAGCATATTAGCATCTGGGAGATCAATTAGGGTCAACTGGGGTCTAAAACCACTCCAACTTTGAATTACTATTACGGGGTCGCCATTTTGTTTTTTCAACTTTTTAAATAATTTTCGTAAATCATCTAAAAAGTTTAACCGATTCTAAAAATTTGATCCAAATCGGCCGGAAAACAAAAGAGATACGATAGGCAACCCTGGCCGCCATTTTGTTTTTTTGAAAAGTCGGAATTTTTCCTGGGTCACTCCGCCATCTTGCACACTTTTCCCCTACATGACTTGACTCCAAAACGACTCCTTCTGGGAGAACAATTATGTCAATCAGTCAGTGAGTGAGTGAGTCAGTGAGTGAGTGGTAGTCGAGCTTTATATATTTATACTAGATGTCGCGCGGTGCGCGAGGCCGCAAGCGGCCACGCGTGTCTGTGTGGGGTCGTATTTTGACGGAAAAATAAAGTCTAATTTTGGGCGCCCATCTTGTTTCAGCCATTTTTGATAATTTTCTATGTGAATTTTGTCTTTTTTTAGTAAAAGTCGAAAAATAATCAAATTTTGTAAAATATTTCTTTTCATGGAAACACTGCATACTGAGACCCACAAACGCTCCATACAACCCAACTTTCCAAAGTGTTGCCAACTTGCCTAAAAATTCCGATAAAAATTCTAAAAACCCATTTTTTTCAGTAAAGAGAGAATACCGGAGCGGCCATCTTGTTTTTTAAGTTTTTCGGATTTTTCTGGTAAACTACAGGATATGCCCTATGCAATGACACCAATCACTTCTCTATAGCATATTGGCATCTGGGAGATCAATTCGGGTCTTTTGAGGTCTACTCTGAAAATTCAATTAGCCATAACTTTCAGTGTTGCCATGCGAAAATTAAAATACCTACCAAAAGTCATAGGGAGTAGCAAAATGTTTCATTGACAGTAACTTTTGACTGTCACTCGTTTTTGCATAGTGGTCAAATTTAGAGTTTTGTCATTATGCATTTAAATTTAAAAAAATACGCAAAACTTTGGAAAAATTCTTAAACATGGCAACACTACGTAATGAAACCTCCAACCCCGCCATACACGGTAACTCGCTCAGGTGTCGCCATCTTGCCGAAAATCGACATTTAAAATCTGGTAAAATCCATCATTTTCTTTAAGAGCCAATCACAGGGCGGCCATCTTTGATTTTGAGTTTTTCGGATTTTTCTGGTAAACTACGGGACATGCCTAAAAAGACGACGTGCCATTTGTAACTGCACGAAGTCGGCAACCATGCTACTAATTCGGGTCAAGTGGGGTCTACAATAGCCTAAACTTTGAAACATTACTACGCGGCCGCCATTTTGTTTTTTCAACTTTTTAAAAAATATTCGTAAATCATCCTAAAAGTTTAACCGATTCCAAAAATTTCAACCGGATCGGCCGGAAAACAAAAGAGATGAGATAAGCAAGCCTGGCCGCCATTTTGTTTTTTTGAAAAGTCGGAATTTTCCCTGGGTCACTTTGCCATCTTGAACACTTTTCCGCTACAAGACTTTTCTCCAAAACGACTCCTTCTGGGAGAACAATTATGTCAATCAGTCAGTGAGTCAGTGAGTCAGTAAGTGGTAGTCTAGCTTTATATATTATAAATATGAAAATGGAGTTCACAATCGCAAACGGTGTATGAGTGGTTTGATGTTGAGAGAAATACTCAGAATTACTTACAAAAACAATTTCGAAAAACACATGAAATATGCTAAGACACCAGATGCTGAGAAACCGAAAAGAAAGATAATCCAAAAAGTAATCACTCACTACCTTCAAAGTAACACTTTAACAAAAAAACATGTTAATATTAAAATCGATAGGAAATTACAGTGTACTATTCCTTACCTATTTAATCGCATGAAGCATAATCAAACTAAAATAACAAAAAATCAACAAAATCTATCCAATGATTGTAATCATTCTGTACCGCAAGAAAATTTAGATTTTTTTCGTGCATAACGACAAAAATAGTCTACGGATATTACATCTAAATATTAAATCAAACATTACAAAAATAAGCATTAAATCAAAACTAGATCAATTAGAAATACTAATAAATGAAAAACGACTTGATATATGTTGCTTCAGTGAGACTTTTTTGAAAGATAATGAAATTGATATATTACAAATAGACGGCTTTAAAAAGACTGCTCATTTTTGTCGTACAAGGAAGAAGCAAGGAGGAGTGGCAAAATATGTAAAACATGCAATTAACTACCGCGAATTGTCATGGATATCAGATATGTCTATAGAGACCCATTTTGAGTGTTGTGGTATTATGGTATGCGGACTAAATTACGTAGTTCTATGTGTATATAGAGCACCAAACGGTAATTTAGATATTTTTTTAGTTAATATTGAATGTTTACTATGTTGGGCAAGAAATAACTATAAAAGTATTTTTGTTGTTGGAGATTTTAATATTAACATACTTGAAAAAACTAACAAAACCGAACTGTTTTTAAATATGTTCCGGTCGTATAAACTGCATCCTACAATTACAGCACCTACAAGAATAACATTGTGTTCTAAAACATGTATAGACAATATATTTACAAATTTGAAAAAATATGACGTGGAAGTATTGGACATAGGTATTTCAGATCACACAGGCCAACTGATATTGATTCCGTCTACGTTAAGCTTCAAAGAACAATACTGGCATGTGTTCAAGAGAAATCCGTATATATGTTTGGAAATATTCTTAAAATATATATCACAAATAAGTTTCTTGGATGTTTACTCACAATCTGATCCCAATAATGCCTATAGTGTGTTCATAGAGATTTTTAGTCTAATTTATAATCTATGTGTGCCAGTTAAAAAACTTAAAATTACTTACAAAATAAAACAAAACTGGAAAACCAAAGGTATAGTAATTGCTAGTAGGCATAAAAGGTACTTACATCTCCAGTCAAGAATATCACAATGTCCTTTAATTATAAGACATTATAAAAAATACTGTAGAATAATCAAAGCAGTGACTAAACAATCAAAACGAAATGCAAACATAAGGTATATAAATCAGAATACGAATAGAAATAAAGCTGCATGGCAGATAATTAAACAAAATACGACGCAAACTATTTTTTAACTTCAATTAGTATTAAGAGTGACACTACTTATAAACCAGTTTCAGAACCCAATTTAACTAGCATCTTTATGGCCCCAGTAAGTATTCATGAAATAAAGAATATTGTAAATGGTTGCAAGAATAAAAAAAGTACAGGATACGATGCCACAATTAAATCTAGTATTGATTACATAGCACAGCCTCTAGTTCATATTATAAACTTAATGCTCGAAACTGGAATTTTTCTAGACGATTTAAAAAAAGCGCAAATAAAACCATTACATAAAAAAGGTCCTAAACATGAACTAAACAATTACAGACCGATTGCACTATTGCCAAATTTTTCTAAAATATTAAAAAAGTAATTTTAAACAGATTAATGTCTTTTTTGAACAAGAATGATATTTTAAGCACGAACCAATTCGGTTTTCAAAAACGGAAAAATACAACGTTTGCTATTTTTAAAATACTTAAACAAATATGGGCAGATATGGAAAGAAAAAGGCAATCGGTTGGACTATTACTAGATCTATCTAAGGCCTTCGACTGTGTAGTACACTCAATTTTACTGAAACAAGTTGAACATATTGGAATTCGTGGAAGTGCTTTAAAACTAATTAAGTCTTATTTAACAAATAGAGTTCAAGCTACCATCTTAGATAAGTATGACAAAACTTCAAAAACAGTTTATCAAGTTCAATCGACTTACGAAAAAATGACACTAGGTGTGCCTCAAGGTAGTGTTTTGGGACCGTTATTGTTTTTAATATATATTAATGAGTTTCCTTTAATAGTTGACCACTTGTGTGTTATGTTCGATGACGACGCTACCATTTTTATATCTAAAGATAAACTGAACGACTCTGAGTTTAAAAATGAAATTATTAGAACACTAAGTATTGTAGTAAACTGGCTGTCATGTATGAATCTAAACGTAAATCTGGACAAAACAAAGATTTTGCAATTCACTAACTATAAACAAGTGCCGCAAGATCTGAACATTGTTATTGACAATAAAGTAATAGAACAGGTTACAGATACAAAATTTTTAGGTGTAATTATTGATGAGCATATAAACTGGAAGTCACATTTAATCAGCATTAATAAAAAGATATCTAGTAGCTGTTACGCAATATCAATTCTAATCAATATAACTTCAATAGACGTAGCAAAAAAAGCATATTATGGTTACATATACCCTCATTTGACATATGGAATAATATTTTGGGGAAACTCAATGAATGTACATTCTACATTTATGCTACAAAAGAAATGTTTGCGAATTATATATAAGTTAAAATTTAATGAAAGTCTAAGAACTGTATTTATAGATAATAAAATTCTAACATTGACGTGTATATACATACTAGAAATATGTGTATTTGTAAAAGAACATAATGAATATTTTTGTAAAAAACGTGACACCAGAAAAAATATAAGACTACAATATAAACATGACATGAGTACCGTTAGATCATCTAGTTATATATTTGACAAGAGCTGTTACATTTCGGGAATTAAAATATTTAATAATTTACCCGAACATTTAAAATCATTAACTGGTGTCCTGTTGAATGGCTGTTATCCAAATGCTTCTATAATTTAAGTGATTTTTTTGCTAAGTTCTAAACTAAACATTCTTGTATAATTTTCTCAAATTTATTAATGTACGTCTGAAAAAGGCAAACTGTTGATACCTACCAACTTTTATAAATGTGTTAACAACCACTGTACACAGTTATGACAATAAATCTTATCTTATCTTATCTTATCTTATGAATATGGCAGTAGAGGTGTCGGACTTGTCCTTTCTGAGCGAATGATGATAGGCATGAGAGAGTATGAGTGTGTAGATTCTCGTCTTTTTTGGGCTAGACTGAAAGTGGGCATAACATCCATTTTTATAATTGGTGTATATGCTCCCGACATGTCAAAACCTCAAGAAGAAAGATAATCTTTTTGGGAAGGTCTAAAAGAAGTATGTCTGAAGCGAAAGCCCAATGAACGATTGGTAATGTTAGGGGATTTTAATGCTTGGGTTGGCATGAAAAGGGATGGATATGAAAAGGTACTGGGGGCTTTCGGTGATGTAAGAGTTAATGAGAATGGGATAAGACTGTTAGATGTGTGTGCAGAGATGAATCTGAATGTGACAAACACTATGTTTGAGCACCGACAGGTCCATCTGTACACGTGGCAGAGAGGTAATGAGAGAAGCTTGATTGATTTTGTGATTGTAGATGAAAGACTGAGAAGCAAACTCACAGATACCAGAACATATAGGGGGGCCAACGTGGGCACAGATCATTACTTGGTAGTGTGTCGAATTAGCGGTCTGTTTTCACGTTGGAAGAACCGTGCACGGGTAAATGTGACTGCGCCAGAACGTATAAAAGTAGAGAGATTGAGTGACCCTGACGTGAAAGAGCAGTATAAAAATAAAATTAGAGAAAATTTTCAAAAAGAATTGAAGGATGACTGGAAATGATATTGATTTAATAATTTGTAAATATTGCGAAGGAGGTATGTGGTGTAAGTAAAAGAAGGAATGCAAAGAACATGATGGCTGACTGGTGGGATTGGGAGACGAAAAATGTAGTAGATTATAAGAAGAAAGCATGGCTGGACTTGTTGGCGGTGAAAGCCGACTGCAGAGTGTATGATTGTGAACAAAATAGGGAGAATGTAAAAAGAAAAAAAGAGCGGTATGCAGAGTTTAAAAGGAAAGTTAAAGAGTGCGTGGCGAGAAAGAAAGAAGAGAAGAATAATAAGTTGGATCAAAAATTCTGCTCTAGTTTTCGAAATAACATAAAGTTATTTTGGAAACTTGTAAGGAAAGCGCAGGGGCAATCCACAAAATCTTCTCTGAGTGGAATACGGGATGAAAGTGGTGAACCTATGTTTGAAGAACGGCATGTACTAGAGCGGTGGAAAAGTTACTTTGAAAGTCTGTTTGAAAAGCAAGAGGATGAGCATGAGAGTGAAATTTGTGAGATATCAGTTCAACCGGAAGATTTCGAAATAAGTATGAAAGAGATTGTGGAAGCGCTAAAAAGTATGAAACTAGGTAAAGCTGCAGGATATGATAGCGTGACGGTAGAAATGTTAAGGGATGGTGACACGTTGGTAACAGGCCTGCTGCAAAGACTCTTTAACCTATGTTTGGAACATGGCCGAGTACCAGATGACTGGACTAAGGCGGTAATTGTACCACTATATAAAGGAAAGGGGTCGCAACAGGACTGTAAGAACTATCGTGGCATTAGTCTCTTAAGTGTGGTCGGCAAACTATATGCGAGGATATTGATTGATAGGGTCGTGAGTGAAACGAATGAGAGGATATGGAATGTTCAGGCAGGCTTTAGAAGGGGGATGGGATGCATAGATCAAGTCTTTTCCTTACGGTGCGTCACTGAGAAATTTTTGGCAAAAGACCAAAAAATATTCTGCGCCTTTATAGACCTGGAAAAGGCTTACGATAGAGTGAGAAGGGATGAGCTATGGTCAACACTGGCCATGCATGGGTTGAACCCTATTTTGGTACAGGGTCTGAAATCCCTCTATAGAGATTCTAGAGCCTGTGTCAGAATTAATGGCGCCTACACGGACTGGTTTGACATCTCTGTGGGTGTTAGACAGGGTTGTGTAGCATCGCCATGGCTTTTCAACCTTTTCATGGATAGCTGTTTGACAGATTTGAAAGAGTGAGATTGTGGAGTACGAATGAGAGAGGTACGTGTCAAATGCCTGTTATACGCCGATGATCAAGTAATACTTGAACCATCGGCGTGTGAGTTGCAGGACACTGTAACTCTTGTGAATGAGGCTTTTAAGAAGAAAGGCATGAAAATGAATGTAAGCAAGACGAAGGTAATGGTTCTGGAGAAAGATAGGGACATGTCTGAATGTGATATTATGATTGAAGGCGAGAAAGTAGAACAAGTGTCAGAGTTTGTTTACTTGGGAAGTAAGTTTACAAGAGACGGAAAGTGTGACAGTGATATTGAAAGGAGGGTGAATGCAGGGAACATGATTAACGGAGCTTTGCACTCCTTTATGAAGAGCCAGAATGTGACAAATAAAGCACGCCTGGCTGTACATGATGGTGTGTTAGTACCTACGTTGATGTATTAAATTCAAATTCAAATTCAAAATTCAAATTCAAAAATCGTTTATTTTCTATTGGTATTAAAATATACACTTAGAAACGTCAATATTTTATAATAACAAGGCACTCTAAACTCGTCCATGAAGATTGGCTAAATGCAAACAGCAGCCCATCTCCACCGACGAGCTGCTGGTTCCGAATGCAGTACCCCGAGAAGAGCCAGCAAGAAACTCAAGGGCAGCTCTTTTTAATCTCATGTCTGGCAGTGAGTGTTGGGTATCGCAGAAGAAGCACGAAAGCAGAATAAATGCAGTCGAAATGCGTTCATTAAGAAGCATTAGTGGAGTAAGATTGATAGATAGAGTGAAAAATAGTGTGATCCGAGAGCGTTGCGGCTTGAAAGATGATATAGTGACTAGGATTGAAAGAGGAATGCTCAGGTGGTTTGGTCACATTGAGCGGATGAATGAAAGTCGTCTAACGAGACAAATATACAAGGGTGTTGTGAATGGGCGAGTCGGTAGAGGACGACCTAGGCGTACCTACATCGACCAGATCGGCGATGTGTTGAAGAAAAGCCAGATAAAGAGTACCCGAAACCGACGAGCATGCATGAGTCGTTGGATGGATGTGGAGGAAGCGCGTGAGATCTGCCAGGTTCGTAGCAAGTGGCGGTCTCTTGTCTCTGCCTACCCCAATGGGAAATAGGCGTGAGATTATGTATGTATGTATGTATTTATATATGTTACGCTCCAAGAACGAAAGCGCTCATTGAGCGGAAAAACAGCTCACGACACGTTGTGGTCACTGCAAAACATGCACGTTACGAAATTCGTGTCATGGTTCATATGAAAACGCTCACGATCGCGATGCTTTGTGGCAATTCCAGAAAGACCACATAGCGAATTTCGTGTCGTGACTGTCATGTTATACGACCACAACGCATTGTGGCAATGAAAAAAAGCCATGACGCGTTCTGACCATTAGTAGGTGTAACCATATCAAATTTCTGATACAAGTCGGTATTTAATTAAATTACATTGTTGTTATTTACTGGTGAACAATAAACACATGAAGTATGAAAAACCCTAATATTAAAATATACAATATAAAAAGGTTGCATGTCGGCCAGTCGCCAACAAAGAAAAGAAAAGTACCAGGAATCGAACCTTGAGGCACTCCAATTCTAACGGGTGCGCCCTTTGGTTTTACAATATTTATTTTGACTTTTTGTATCCTATTTTCGAGGTGAGACTCTAAAATATCGAGCGCTTTATCGTTGACTCCTTCTCCAAACTCCTATAATGATTTAATTTGCATAGCAAAGTTCATGGTCTACGCAGCCAAATGCTTTTGATAGATGGCAGAAAACTCTAATTGCGTGTTGAGATTTCTCCCGGGCATTAAAAACATTCTTGATTAATGATATTCTAGCGTCCGTAGTAGAGCGACCTTTAGGGAAGGTTAGAGTTGTGACCCTGCAGAGCGAGTGAAGTGAGCGGAGGTGTAATGCTTGTACCCTGGCAAGTTTGCTTGCTTGCATGTTATTAAAGAACCCCTGGGTGACGTGATAGATCAGATAGTTTTTAGAGATCGTTAGTGATGTTCAGAGGTCTCCCTCATCAGAAGTGTTCAGGATTCCGATAGCGGTTACATATACGATTTTAATGTTACATAATAATAAACGATTTTAATGGGGGCGTTTATTCTTGGTAGGGCAGGATATAATGAAACTGGTTATTCAAGAAGATACATAATCACTTTTATTAAATAGGGTCATAAAGTAGATTAATAAAAGATGTCAGCAGTTACTCTTAAATAATAATAATATCGGAGTCGTTCCCAATCAAATAAGCGGGTGGTAATTATAAACCCCATCGTGGGATTAAAAAGAGGACACGCCCTCCACCTTCCAATGATTTTGCCATTCTATGGTTGTACGGACCGAATCACGGAAGTGCGTATAGAGATCCCTCCATCCTCTCTTGACCGATGTTCACTCGCTTACTGCTCGACGCGGAGTCTCAATACCGACTGCTTCACGCAGACTCACGATACAGACTGCCCGTAGCAGCGACCGTCTCGATCTTATTTATCATTTTACAGTAGCAGGGGGTAACACGTGTTCGACCGATAAAACACATGATCGACGATGAATCATGATATGTTGCGTTTCGCCGTGTACCTCTACGCAGCGGGACCCTCGGCCCTAGAGAGATATGATTATTTCAATACACGTTCCGTAAGTTTGGGCGAGGGTACTATAGGTATATACCAACCATCTCTCTAGGGCCGAGGGTCCCGCTGCGTAGAGGTACACCGTTTCGCCTCCAAAAGATTTCCGACATGCATACTTAATATTTATGCGTTTTGTAGTTTAGGAGTTAAATTTGATCAATTGTGTTTTATTTATAACTAGCGGGTACCCAGCGGCGTTGCCCGCGCGGATCCACATTATTCCGTCGTTATTACAAATGTTGTAGTGATTACGTAGATTATTACCTACGTAGTTAATTCTAAACAAAAAAATATATCCATTAAATCATTTCTTCGAAGTCAAATTCAAAATGTTTTATTCAAAGTAGTGACTTACAAGTCACCTTATAAACGTCATTTCAACTCCATCGCTTCAGCATGTTGAGGAGAAGAAACGGGGCAAGAATCTCCTCAACACAATATTCTTTTAATCAATTCTTACTTAATACTAAAATTGGGTTTGATAACTTTGTTATTTTTCGCTATCTTTCTTCTTTGAGACCCTGATATTATAAATTGTTATTTTTTTTCGTTACCTGGTAATAGCGATATCAAATTATCTGACTTAACATATCACGAGTTTCATAGGCATTGCTAATCAGTTTTTCAGCTACAACCCGTAAATGAAACCGCTGTAAGTACAATTCTTAGTTCATTTTCCTCCAAAGCGTCGGGTGTCGATAGTATAAGTATGGGTATGATGTTATTGACGCTTTCTCAGACGCTTATTTTATTTACTGCTATAGTCAATAGTCCATTGAGACAGAAATCTTTTCTAGTTTGCGGAAAATAGCTATAGTTAAACCACTTCCCCAAAACCAGTCCACCAACGTGTTTAAAAGACTTAAAACCCATAAGTATTTTACCTTTAATGTCTAAAATTTTGGAAAAGGCTATTTGTATGCAACTCACCAATTCTTGGAGGAGAATGGGATCATACCTAGGAAACAATCGGTGTTCAGAAAGGGGCATAGCGACGGCTTTAATGGATGTTGTGGATGTTATTTTGTGTGCTATAGACGTTGGCGAGGGAACCCTTTTGACGCTGTTAGACTTCTTCACGTACTTTTGATACAATTAGTACTTCGGTTATACTTTCGAAGCTCACATATCACAGTATGGTTTTGATAGCACAGCGACAAGATGGTTCGCTAGCTACATAATCGGCCGATACCAACTAGTTAAGATTCAAAGTCCCGACGGCTCAGCATCTTGGTCGACCACTATGCCACTGGCTTGGCGTAGGGTTCCGCAAGGCTGGATTCTGGGACCAATCTTTTTTGTTTTATACTGCGCAGATATGATTTTGCAAATTAAAAACATTTATGTGTTAGAAATAGGTCAATATTACGGGAGTTAAATAGCGACATTCATCGAAGGCGGAACGCAACATCACATGATTCATCGTCGAACATGTGTTACCCCCGCTACTGTAAAATGTTATAAGATTGAGACGGTCGCCGCTACGGGCAGTCTGTATCGAGACGAGAGTCCGCGCCGAGTAAACATCGGTCAAGAGAGGATGGAGCTTTGCTGTTTCTGGTAATGTCGGTACAATAAGGAGACGATAGCTATGTATTGGACACTTTGTGGTTTTTTAGCGATCAAGATGTGCTTGTAGCGAATTGTGTGAGCGATCTTTATACGCACTCCCGTGATTCGGTCCGTACCGTACAGCCATAGAATCGCAGGATCATGGGAAGGTGGAGGGCGAGTCCCCTTTTTAATCCCACGATGGGGTCTATGATTACTACCCGCTTATTTGTTTGCGAACGGCTCCGAGATTATTATTATTTAAGTGACTGCTGAGATCTTTTATTTACCTACTTTGTGACCTTATTTAATAAAAGTGATTATATAACTTCTTCAATAACCAGTTTCATTGTGCCAGAATAGACGCCCACAATAATCGTATAAGTGACCGCTCTCGGCGATCCTAAACACTTCTGATGCGCGTGAGACCACTGAACATCACTAACGATCATTAACAGATATCTAAGCTGTCATTAGTCATTACATCACGCAGGGGTCCCCGCCAACATAATATATGCTGATGACTTGCAGTTGTACATGTCTGTTAAGCCTGGAGATACCGATTTTGAAACAGATAGTTTAAATGAGGATATAGGTCGTTTAATCAATTGGTGTGAGTCAAATAGCCTGGTCTTAAATCCAGTCAAATCAAAGTTTCTTGTCACTGGATCTAAAAATCAGATTAACCAGTTGTTTCCTGTAACCCTTATATGCACATTAAAGATGTATCTATAGAACGCGTTACTGAAACTAGAAATTTAGGATTTCTTATTGATGACTCGTTGCATTTTATAAAATATGTCTTTCAAACTGTTTGTGATTGCTTTTATAGACTATCGGATCTGTATCGTAATCGCGATTTTTCTTTTTTGGTGTATTTGTCAACGAAAAACATTCATCTGTGCACCCACTATATGAAAAACTACCTGATGCCCGCGACTTCGTCCGCATAGAATTTGTTATTCCTTTGCGTTTAGACACTATATCAAGAAGGATAATCTGCATGCACTATCTATCTATCTACACTAATATTATAAAGAGGAATGATTTGTATTTTTGAATGTTAATAACGAATAAACTCAAAAACTATTGGACCGATTTCAAAAATTCTTTCACCATTAGAATGCTACATTATCCATTTATCATGAAAAAGAATTAGGGATCCTTACTAAAACTTGACTGTTCATGCCGGGATTGGAACCCGAGCCTCACGAATGAGAAGCGGGCTCTTTAGCCACTGGGCTATCATTGCTATTTATATTTTTGTTATTATAAATACCCTATATACAACGCGTTACAGAATAAGCTTAATTACACCCCAATTAGTATCACTACATAGTATAAAACAAAGTCGCTTTCTCTGTCCATATATCCCTATGTTCCTATGTATGCTTAAATCTTTAAAACTACGCAACGGATTTTGATGCGGTTTTTTTTAATAGATAGAGTGATTTAAGAGGAAGGTTTTAGTGTAACCATTGCACCCGTGCGAAGTCGGGGCGGGTCGCTAGTAACAATATAAAAAATTGTGATGCGTTCGAACTTTAGTTTTGTCGAACCAAATTTCTTAAAAAAGAGCGATACCAGTACGGTTTCCATATAGGTAGCCCTAAATCTAGTTATGCTAATTCATTTTTCGGAAAAACTTTACACATATTAAAAATAGCTGAAATCAAGTAAGTAGTCGATACTGAACAAACTAATTTCAGGAATTGCGCTTATTCTGTTACGTATTGTCAGGCCTAGGAGTCTTGACACTCTCTGGTTTATGATTTTTGAATTAGTTCTTGATACCAATAGCAATGCATGTGCTCCTAATAACAAACAAATTTCCGGAACCCAGGATTATGGATTTTAATTCTGAAATAAAACATTTTTATTTATTTTATTATTATTATAGTGAATTCTCAAAAAAATAAGTGGACTTTGTATGGAGACTTTTGAAGAATATTTGTGCCAAGTTTCAAGTTGATGGACGCAAACAACCACACTTCTCCATACCAACTTCAACCCCTACTTTTACTCCTGTAGGAGACGTTTTTCTAAAAACTCAAAAACACGCGACTTATCATTTATTTCTAAGAGTACTTGTGCCAAGTTTCAAGTTGAAAATCTAGAAATACGTGTCCTGTTGTTCCTTTGAAGAGTATTTTTACAAAGTTTTCAATTGATATACTCAAAAATGAAGGTTTTCCATACATACCAACTTCAACCCATACTTTCACCCCTTTAGGGATCTATTTTCAAAAAATCCAAAAACACTTGTCTACTCATTTATTTCTAAGAGTATTTGTGCCAAGTTTCAAGTTGCTAGACGTAAAAAACAACACATCTCCAATAGTCGCCATACAAACTCCAAACCCCCGTTTCACCCCCTTAGGGGAGGTTTTTTGGAAAATCCAGAAATACGTATCTTGTTGTTTGTTTTGAGGAGTATTTTTACTAAGTTTCCAATTGATACACCCAAAAATGAAGGTTTTCCACACATACGAATCTCAATCCCCTATATGGGACGATTTTCGAAAAATCCAAAAACACGTATCTCATCATTTATTTTTTAAGAGCATTTGTGATAAGTTTCAAGTTGATAGATTTAAAAAACAACACGTCTTCATACAAACACCAACCCCCTGTTTCACCCCCTTAGGGGAGGTTTTTTGGGAAGAAAAGAAATACGTGTCTTGTTGCTTGTTTTGAGGAGTGTTTTTACAAATTTTCGAATTGATACACCCAAAAATTTGGGTTTTCCATACATACCAACTTCAACCCCTACTTTAACCCCTTTAGGGAATGATTTTGAAAAATCCAAAAAAATGTTTAATATCATTTATTTCCAAAAGTATTTAAGCCAAATTTCAAGTGGATAGACGTAAAAAACAAAACGTCTCCATGCAAAATCCAACCCCTTGTTTCACCCCCTTAGGGGAAGTTTTTTGGAAAGTACAGAAATACGTGTCTTGTTGTTTGTTTTGAGGAGTATTTTTACAAAGTTTCGAATTAATACACCCAAAAATTAGGGTTTTTAAATACATACCAATTTCAACCCCTACTTTTAACCCCTTTAGGGAATGATTTTGAATCAAATCAAAATTCGTTTATTTCAGTAGATATACAAAATACACTTTGAAACGTCAATAACAAAGCACACTAAACTCGTCCATGAAGATTGGCTAAATGTAAACAGCAGCCCATCTCCACCAACGAGTTGCTGGTTCCAAATGCAGTACCCCGAGAAGAACCAGCAAGAAACTCGAGGGTAGCTCTTTTTAATCTTATGTCTTACTAGTAAATATGATTTACAAAAATAATTATAATTAATAGCCTTACAGAGCGCCGAGTCGGTTAATCTCATGCATGCTGGTCTACTAAGTAGTCTGTAATTTAAAGTAGCCTTTTTTATGTAATTTTTGCTTAACTATTGTTTTAAATTTGTCAAGAGGCAAATTTTGTAATGCAATGGGAATCCTATTGTAAAAACGTATACATTGACCCTTAAAGGATTTGGTAACTTTAGATAATCGACTAACACAAGCAGCCAGTTCATTCTTATTTCTAGTGTTAATACAATGTTTAAAAAATACCAACACAAACCGCCGATCCAGACGATCTTGAGCCGTTCACATCAACACATTGTATCCGGCTACTCAAGTAAGACCCAATTAAATCAAGAGCGCGGCCCTGTATTCCATAATGACGTAGTTTTCTGATGAGAATTTCATGATGGTCACAATCAAATGCCTTAGACAAATCACAGAAGACCCCAACTGCATCCTGCGATTCCTTCCAGGTATCAAAAACATGATTTATTAGCTCAACACCGGCATCGGTTGTCAAGCGACCCCGAGTAAACCCAAATTGCTTTACACACATTATACTGTTGATAGAAAAATGTGAACTCAATTGATAAAGAATATATTTTTTTAAATTTACTAAGAGTCGGTAGAATTGATATTGATCTGAAGTTAGAGGGGTCCAAAATAAATAATCTCACGCCTTTCATCCCCGAGGGGGTAGGCAAAGGTATTCCATTACTGGATAAACCCACATTTCACGAGATACATTGGACCCCTAAACGTGATAGGTGGTGAGCCCATAGCCGGACCGGGTCTATTTACACATGTCTCAGAATTAATTCTGAGACCTGCGGGTTTCCTCACGATGTTTTCCTTCACCGTCGAGCTAGTGATAAATATGTACTTAAGTTTTTGAAAAACTCATTGGTACATGATTACACAGGATTCGAACCCGAGCCTCACTGATTTTCGTATCTAAATAATATGCTGTTATTATGGATTTATATTTAATCATAAGTAGGTACGTTTATAGTTGCGATTAATTTTATATAGATATAATCAGAAGTACATTCGGCAAAATGTAATCCCTAGTGCCATGGAACCACGGGTAATTAAAATTCCCCGTGGACCCGGTAATGGGGCAACTCACCGGGACCACGGGTAAAACGTGTAATCTACTATTGGTTTTAAATAACTGAATTATTTTACTATGTTTCATCAGATCAGGAAACATACCATCATCAACGCATTTATTAAATAAACAAGCTAGAGGTGAGGAAATTAAGCCTATTGTGGATGATATGATTTTTACAGATAAGCCGTCGAGATCGGTAGTATTGTTAATTTGTATTGATTTGAATGCTTTTAGGATGTCCCAAGGACTTACATGATCGAATACGAAATTGCCTGTGTTACTAGCAGCGGTATGTTCTTGTAGTAGCGATTCAGCGAGTGCGGGTGACGAGTTAAGTGACTCGGTAGTCGAGACTGGAATATCAGAGAAAAAATTTACAAAAATTTCAGATATATATTTATAATTTTTTAGAATTCTATTGTTAACTTTCAATTGAAAGTCAAAATGTTGAGATCTTAATTTTCCAGTCTATTTATAATTATCCATGTAGTTTTTACAATGTCTGTTTTTGATTTTATTACTTACATGATTAGCTTTAGCGGCAGTACAAATACGTTTAAAGACTTTTGAATATTGAAGAACATCATTGCAAAAGGCACTAGTGTTATACGTCCTTTCCTTGTATAATTCATATAATCTTTGTCTGCTTTTATTAATACCCACCATCGCCCAATCACTGAACATTAAATTATTATTGATCAGATATAGATGATATCAGATCAGTAGTTACTAATGGGTGGAGGCAAATTCTTCCAATATTAATTTCGTAACAGAGCGTAACGAAAGCTGCCATAAAAAGCATCCGTGTCGTGGACAAATCAAACGAAAAGCGAAACGTATGTGTCGATCCGAGCTATTGAGATTTTATTAAGGTGCGACGCAAAGACATAATTCATTAAACCATATTTAATGTGATGAATGTATCAGTGTGTAACGATCACACTGGTTAAGCAAAGTTAGGTGCGGTCAGTCAGTGAATGCGTGACCGCCTAGTGGCATTTATATCACGAGCGGTTCCGTGTTTCGGTGTTCCGTGTTAAGGCACGTTAAATTGTTGGTCCTGGTTTTCCTTGTGTTTACGCACTATGGAAGTCGTTACGCCATGTCAGATACCCTTGGGTGGCTTGAAAAATTCTGACTGTTAAGTGGCCACTAGCTTAACACCATCTCCCAATCCGCGGTGGGCTCGCGTGGTAGATTAAAGCCCATACTTCGTCGTGTGCGAGGAAAACCCTTAGCTCAGCAGTGGGCTGTTACGGGTTGATGATGACGTGATCAACGAGGAATCGGAAAACACAGCCACACTTAAGCTTTCTGAATGCGTTGTATTAACTTTTTCGAACGAGCTAATAAACAGTCACAAAAAACAGTGTCAACATAATTTGAATTGCTTTGGTTTGATTGGTTTAATTTGAAAATAATTAGTGTGTCGCAAAGACTAAATACGTAAATCGGTACACAGGAAATCGCGCATACGATACAAATCCGATAGTCAATAAAAGCAATCACAAACAGTTTGAATGACGTATTTTAGAAAATGCAATGAGTCATCAATAAGAATCCTAAATTTCTAATAATTAAATGGGCAGCAATTATAAAATTTGGTTAGCCACAAAAAATCTGCATTTAAATCATTTGGTCGGCATACAAAGATTTTGTTCGGAAATAAAAAAATCAGGCAACAAACCTTGTTCAGCAAATAATTTTGATAATGGTCAAAAATTTAATCAGAAATAGGCAGCTTACAATAACATGGGTTTGCATAATAAACATTCAGTCCGCAAAATAGTTACTTGCTCCGCAAAATAACTACTACACCTACCCCGACCCCTACCATTACCCCTACCTCTACCCCTTCCCCTACCCTTACCCCTACCCCTACCCCTACTCCTACCCCTAGCCCTAGCCCTAGCCCTACCCCTACCCCTACCCCTAGCCATCCAGAATGACATAAATTGCTGATTGGTTTTGTAATGTTTGCTGGTCATGAGTTGCTGACCAATTACCTATTTCTGCTTACAGATTATATTTTTCTGCTCACAAAAATACGAATACTCTGCTTACGATGTAAATAACACCCAATTTCTAGTGTCAGTAACGCGTTCTATAGATACATCTTTAATGTGCATATTAGGATTACAGCAAATAATCTGGTCAATTTGGGGGCACGGTAGTGCCCCCGCTAAGTCGAGCAACAAGCGGCACGGCTGTACCATCCTTTTCTCGAAGCCGTTCACGCCATTTTCGACCCCCTATAACTTCGTTGTGGATAAACCTAGAAGCCTGAATTTTTTGCAACCGAGCAGGCATTGTATAAACACAGTACATTTCAAATTTCATCTAATTTGAACCAGTAGTTTTAGAATTATAAATAATCAAAGTTTCCTAATTTTGTCACTCACTCAGTGACCGATCATCAAAACTCTAAGTCACTTCTAGCAGTCGTAGAAGCTTCAAATTTAGAATCCAATTAGGGTTTAGTGTATAAATCAAGGAAAAACTCAAACATTTTGCAATTTCGGTCTAGGTTTCTAGATACACCAACTGCATAAATAACTTTGTAATCCCATAATAATTGTATGGGATTACGAAGTTACATGTTCAAGTGAAATATGCATTTCAATTTTGAAGCAGCCATCTTTAACTGATTGAGCTGAAATTTGGTATACTTATGTAAATTTGGTCACAATGCAATATTATGGTACCACCGAGCTGATCTGATGATGGTGCAAGGAGGTGGATATCGCAACTCCTCAATGACTACTCGTAAACCCCTCGAGTTTGGGCTCGTATGATTCGTCTTGACAAATACTTTGGTGCTAGATTGTAACCAGGGTCTGATGATGGAGCTGGAAGATGGCCATGGGATCTCGGTAATTAAATGACACAACCCTATCGAGTTTGGGCTCGTTTGATTCGTCATGACAAGAACTTTGGTGCTAGATGGTAACCAGAGTCTGATGATGGAACTGGAAGATGGCCCTAAGAACTCGGTAATTGAACGACATAGCCCCATTGAGTTTGTACTTTGGTGCTAGATGGTAACCAGGGTTTGATGATGGAGCTGGAAGATGGCCATAGGAACTCGATAGTTAAACGACACAATCCCATCGAGTTTGGGCTCGAATGATTCGAGTATTTTGTTACTAGATGGTGACCAGGGTCTGATGATGGAACTAGAAAATAACCAATAGTGCTAAAATTTTGTATACATATGACCTCAGAATTAATTCTGGGACCTGGGGGTTTCCTCAAGATGTTTTCCTTTACATTTGAGCAAGAATCAGTTGTTGGTATACAAGAAGTAGAAAGTACCGGAAAGGAAAAAAGTAAGACTACAAAAAGAAATGAGATGCCATTAAAAATAAAACTTGTCAAAAAACCCAAGTCTCGCAACTCAGTTCTTCTACCATAAAGTCAAAGTCAAAGTCAAAGTCAAAGTCAAAATGTTTTATTCAAAATAGGAACTTACAAGTCCACTTATTGAACGTCATTTCAACTCCACCGCTTCAGCATGTATGGTTGAGGAGAAGAAGCGGGGCAAGAAACTCCTCAACACAATATTCTTTTAATCAATTGTTACTTAATACTAAATTGGGTTACATAGTTTCGTTTGTTTTTCGCTATCGTATTGCGCTGGACTGGAGGAAATCTGTTCCAAGCATCATTATCATTTATATAATCGTCTAGTTTGTAATATGCCATTTTACAAAGTACATGTTTAACATGAGTTTTGAACACAGTTTCAGGCAATTTCAAAATTTGTTCTGGTATTTTATTATAAAAGCGTATGCAAAGCCCCACAAAGGAATTATTAATTTTACTTAATCGTGACTGAGGTTGCTCTAGTTTATTTTTATTCCTTAGATTACAATTATGCCTGTCACAGTTTTTAGTATACAGTAATATGTTTTTCCGTACATACATAATGTTTTCAGAAATGTACTGACAAGGCATTGTTAAAATATTAATTTCTTTGAACAGTTCTCTTAGGGAATCACGACATCTTAACTTGTAAATGGCGCGTATAGCCCTTTTTTGTAAAATAAAAATAGATTCTGCATCAGCAGCTCTGCCCCACAGCAAGATGCCATAGGACATTATACTGTGAAAGTAGCTAAAATAAACGAGTCTTGCTGTGTCTACATCAGTAAGCCATCTGATTTTTCTGACGGCATAGGCAGCTGAGCTCAGTCTGTTAGATAATGCAGAAATATGAGAATTCCATTGAAGTTTGGAGTCTATCGTTATCCCTAAAAAAACTGTATTATCAGCGAAATCTAATTTGTCATTGTTTAAAATTATCTCATTCTCTACTCGTCTAACATTAGGGAGTACAAACTTTACACATTTGGTCTTCTTAGCGTTGAGCACTAGATTGTTTGCAGTGAACCATGTGAGAATTTGTTGAAGAGTGTCATTTACCTCGTCGAGCTTCTGAGCTTGTCTATCTACTTTGAAAATCAGAGATGTATCATCAGCAAACAACACTATCTTTGACAAACTCTCTACCATTAATGGAAGATCATTTATATATACAAGGAAAAGAAAAGGACCAAGAATCGAACCTTGAGGCACCCCAATTTTTACAGGTGCGCCCTGTGATTTACAATCATTTATTTTTACTTTTTGTATCCTATTTTCGAGATAGGACTGTAAAATATCAAGCGCTTTACCGTTGACTCCATAATGATTTAATTTACATAGCAAGGTCTCATGATCTACGCAGTCAAATGCTTTTGATAGATCGCAAAAAACTCCAATTGCGTTTTGAGATTTCTCCCAGGCATTAAAAATATTCTTGAGTAATGCTATTCCAGCATCCGTGGTTGAATCACATAATTGACAGAAGGTCCCTTTAAAGACTGAATAAATTAACCGACTTGGTATTACATGGATCTCACAACTTTTTACGGTAGAAGAACTTAGTTGCGAGACTTGGGTTTTTTGACAAGTTTTGTTTTTGTTGGCATCTGATTTTTAGATCCCGTGACAAGAAACTTTGATTTGACTGTATTTAAGACCAGGATTGCGATTTTTGAATCTCATGGTGATATTAAAATCACCGGTGATTAAAATTACCACCGATGACTCTTATGTCACCATTTTCCAAAAGCCGTATTATAAAAGACTTTCCCTACCACCTTCACCTATATCCTCATTTAAACTATCTGTTTCAAAATCGATATCTCCAGGCTTGAAAGACATGTACAACTGCAAGTCATCAGCATATATTATGTTGGCGGGGACCTCTGCGTGATGTAATGACTAATGACAGCTTAGATATCTGTTAATTATCGTTAGTGATGTTCAGTGGTCTCACGCGCAGAAGTTTTTAGGATTGCCACGAGCGGTCCATTATACGATTAATGTTGGCGTCTATTCTGGCCCATCAGTACATAATGAAACTGGTTATTGAAGAAGTTATACAATTACTTTTATTAAATAAGGTCACAATAGTGAGCAGTGATAGCCTTGCGGTTAAAGAGCCGGCTAAAAATCGGTGAGGCTCGGGTTCGAATCCTGGCATGTACTGAGTTTTTCATAAACTTCTCAGAATTAATTCTGAGACATGTGTAAACAGACCCGGTCCGGCGATAGATTCACCACCTATCACGTTTAGGGGTCCAATATACCTCGTGAAATGTGGGTATATCCAGTAATGGAATAGTTCTGCCTACCCCCTCGGGGATAAAAGGCGTGAGATTATTTATTTTTTAGTTATTTTTTTACAATAGTATATTTTTTATCGAGAGACTAATCGAATCCATAATATACCAGAGGTTGCAAGAGAGTCAATGAAACCGAGGGTATATTAAGTTGGCGTTTAGTCTCGTACTTTTTCACTTGAGTGCGAGAAAAATAGTCAATTTAGTATAAATTTATTTAAAACCGAACTAAATACTCGACATAAATTCAGACATTTTCGCCGTCAGTTTTGTCTTCTAAACTTGGCTGTCACAGATTAACAAAGAGATTTAAATCTCTTTACAGATAAACAATTTAAAACACATGGCGCCACCTTCTTTGCGGAAAAAGCAATAAACGAAAACTCTTAACATTTTCGCAATGAAGATGGTCCACACTCCACAGACATTTACTGACAGTTTGAGGTTGTCTTTGTCTCATTAAGGAAATAAATAAAAAAAACTTGATACTCCCTAGAGACTAAAGTGGCCACTATAGTCCCGCTTCGTAGGGCTATATTGGCGTACTTTTAGAGCATGAGAAGTGAAAAGTAGGTAAATAAAAGATGTCAGCAGTCACTTAAATAATAATAATCTCGGAGCCGTTCGCAATCAAATAAGCGCGTAGTAATCATAGCCCCATCGTGGGATTAAAAAGGGGACTCGCCCTCCACCTTCCCATGATCCTGCGATTCTATGGCTGTACGGTACGGACCGAATCAAGGGAGTGCGTATAAAGATCGCTCACACAATTCGCTACAAGCACGTCTTGATCGCTAAAAAACCACAAAGTGTCCAAGCGTCTCCTTATTGTACCGACATTACCAGAAACAGCAAAGCTCCATCCTCTCTTGACCGATGTTTACTCGGCGCGAACTCTCGTCTCTATACAGACTGCCCGTAGCGGCGACCGTCTCAATCTTATAGCATTTTACAGTAGCGGGGGTAACACATGTTCGACGATGAATCATGTGATGTTGCGTTCCGCCTTCGATGAATGTCGCTATTTAACTCCCGTAATACTGACCTATTTCTAACACATAAATGTTTTTAATTTGCAAAATCACATCTGCGCAGTATAAAACAAAAAAGATTGGTCCCAGAATCCAGCCTTGCGGAACCCTACGCCAAGCCAGTGGCATAGTGGTCGACCAAGATGCTGAGCCGTCGGGACTTTGAATCTTAACTAGTTGGTATTGGCCGATTATGTAGCTAACGAACCATCTTGTCGCTGTGCTATCAAAACCATACTATGTGAGCTTTGAAAGTACATATAACCGAAGTATTAATTGTAACAAAAGCACGTCAAAAGGGTTTCCTCGCCAACGTATACAGCACACAAAATGTCATCCACAACATCCATTAAAGCCGTCGCTATGCCCTTTTCTGAACACGGATTCTTTCCTAGGTATGATCCCATTCTCCTCCAAGAATTGGCATACAAATAGCCTTTTTCACAATTTTAGACAAGAAACGTAAAATACTTATAGGTCTTAAGTCTTAAGGTTTTGGTGGTTTAACTATAGCTATTTTCCACGAACTAGAAAAGATTGCTGTCTCAATGGGACTGTCTGAGGAAGCGTCAATAAAATCATGCCCATACTTATACTATCGACACCCGACGCATTGGAGGAAAAAGAACTAACAATTGTACTCACAGCGGTTTCATTTACGGGTTGTAGCTGAAAAACTGAGTAGCAATGCCTATGAAACTCGTGATATGTTAAGTCAGATAATTTGATATCGCTATTACCAGGTAACGAAAGAAAATAACAATTTATAATATCGGGGTCTCAAAGAAGAAAGATAGCGAAAAATAACGAAGTTATGTAACCCAATTTTAGTATTAAGTAAGAAATGATTAAAAGAATATTGTGTTGAGGAGATTCTTGCCCCCTTTCTTCTACTCAACTATACATGCTGAAGCGGTGGAGTTGAAATGACGTTCATAAGGTGACTTGTAAGTCACTACTTTGAATAAAACATTTTGAATTTGACTTTGAAGAAATGATTTAATGACTGTAATTATTTGTTTAGAATTAACTACGTAATAATCTACGTAATCAATACTACATTCGTAATAACTACGAAATAATCTGAATCCTAGCGGGTAACGCCGCTAGGCACCCACTAGTTATAAATAAAACACAATTGATCGATTTTAATTCCTAAACTACAAAACGCATACATTTTAAGCATGCATGATGTAGATCGTGAACTAACTTTGTTTTTGTAAAATAATAGTCTTATGTTGGGTACATTTTTTGTACTATTTTATGTGACTGTTGTGTGTTGTAAATAATATGTTGGAATGTGAGTGAGTTTATTTTCCAAAAATGTCGGTATATCAAAATTAGTTGTTATAACTATAAACATTTTAAATTTTAGGTATTTAGTCCAATCGGTATTGTAATCTTAGATATTTCGTGGGTATTATTATTTTATTAGATATATTAAAACATTAGGTATTTTGATTTTAGGTATTTTGAACTCAGGTTATTTAACGTTAGTTTTTTTGATTTTAGACATTTAAATACGTAACCATTTTTTCTATTTTGAATCTAGTCGACAAACAAATTAGTGTTTACTTTTCTCTTGAGTCACCCCTTTTGTCTCCGGTCTAACCATAATGTCCCTACTTTTCAGAATCAATATTAGCGTTTATTTTGTTCCTTATTTATGATAAATTTTTAATAGTTGAATGAGAGAATGTGACATTGAAAAAAGAACACAGAGCAAATCGAACACAGTAGGTTAGGTTTTTTTAGGTTAGAGTTGTGACTCTGCAGAGCGACCGCAGGCAGCTTGCTTGCATGCATACCTATATCGAACGCTTGCTTGCATCTGTATGATTACATAATTGCATGCTGTATGCTTGCATACCCAGTATTTGTGAGATTTTTGTTATTTAGGTTAAGGTATAGTTCACAATCACCTAATCTAATAAATCAGCACCGTGCTTATGCACACTAAAAATCACCAGGCAAAAATTATGTCTTATAATATATAAAATAAAGTTTATATAATTTCATTATTATTTGAGATTTTAATTAAATGAAATAAAGTTATTTGATATGAAAATGATGGCTTTAACTAACTTACTTAATATAAGTGAACGTAAGGTTACTAACCAACTTACTAACTATGGACTGAACTAGGTATGCCTGAAATAAATTATTTTTATTTTTATTTATTTAATTTTATATGAACAGTATGTATGTTGTTTGAAAATTATGTTAATTGAAATCATATCAAGTTAAATTATAAAAAGTAATCGTTAGTTCATTTGTATTTATACAACGCGTCAAAGAATATGCGAAATTCCTCATACACCCCTATAGTAAAGAGGTACTAAATATAATAAATTCGTACTTTGGTTTTGTCTTATAACATTTCTTAAATAAAAAGAAATAATATAGTACAGTTTCCAAACGTTGAACTAAATTCAGTTATGCTAATTAATTTTTCGGAAAAAATATAAAATATTAAAAATAGAAGAAATCGAGTTGTGGATACTGAAAAAACGAATTGCGCTTATTCTGTTACATATTGTATTTTATTATACACCCAACCCAAGAGACACAATAAATATACTTTTTAACATAATATTTTTTTTAATAGTTTTTTTATTAATTGTTTCAAATATACCTTGATTAAATATTTCGACTCGTTTTATTTACTTATCAAAATCACACCGTTACATAAGTCACCCAAGGGACAAATTTCAGGGTCTATTTGACTTTGAACACATCGATAGTAGAGGGGAGCAAAACGATATTTTTACGTTTTTTTAAATCACGAACATAGTGAATGATTATAATGTAGAATCATGAACGAAGTGAGGGGTTTAAAGTACGTAGCCCAAGGTAAAAATATTTTTGCGACCGAATTATACACTCTGCTTTTCATACCTCTCTATGAGAAAAAATATTGATGGCATTGCTTCTTTTTTTAATATTTTCCAGTGTTTCACTATCACTGCAGTCACACATACACAACAATTCGATGTTAGAATTCGAAAATTTGGCGTAAAATAAAACTACGACAGCTCGCGCATTGCCGCAGCAATTTCTCTGACAGTGTGGCACAAACATCGAATGCCATTCAGCCTTGTTAACCTAATGCGGCGAAAAATGGAACTAATGTTTAGTTATAGTACAGTGGCGCCAACCTTAGATGAAAACTTATTTTGCTAATCTCTTTGGCACACAAAACAAGTTGTAGTCGCAAGAATTAATTAACAATTGTGTTTAAATGCAGGACTAAGTTATTTAACTAAATAATTTATGTTAGATAAGGTGGAAACAGTAACAATTTTGCGAATGTCATTTCTGAATTTATTACGACTAGAAGTAAAAATATCCAGGGAAGAGTTGACGCTATATAGTTCTTTGTAGGTTCGGCATTGAGGACCAAAACGTCACTTTTCGAATAGATGGTATGAAAAAATACATAAAGATAGATATTCTAACATCTTATGTATTGATTCCAAGTGAAAAGAAATAACCTAAATTAAAAAAATTTGAGATGTGCCGATTATGACTTTGGCCGATTAAGCCATGAGTCAGATGTAACTTACGATAAATCGACTTACAACTTGTAAGTCGATTTAGCCGATCATGGTTTATAGTCTAGGCACTAAAGGTAGTGGATTAATGTGGGGGCACATAAATTCCTCAGTCGATGAAGCTTTGCAGGATTGTAGTATAGTATGAGACAATACTTGCATAAAAAAATAAAAAAATAAACAATGGCGAAGTTAGGTTTGTATATCTAAAAGTACAAATAGCCTAATAAATTCGACGGAGTAATTCCTCAGTCAAAAATTGTTTTACTAGATGACTTAATTACATGATTATGTGGTACATGATAAAAATCCAAAACTTTGTCAAAAATCCAAAGTATTGTCTCATTCATACGAAAATCCGCTTCATTGCCTGGACTATTAGGGATTTCCGTGACGCCTTGTATAAAAAGCGGATTCGCGCTCAAATCGCAACCGCCCCGCCTGCAGGCGTGTCGGGCCTTGTTTTGTTTCTCATTGTTTCTTGATTTTCGCTTTTGTACGGATCAGAGCGGTGTTTTTGTGTACAAAACATATTTTCTTTAAATAAGCCGGATATTCAACGCTCTCTACCGAATAGTCACCGACTACGATAGTGGCCGGATGGACGGCTTTACCGACTAGTCGGCACGTGTCTAAAATATTTTGTTTGTATTTTTTGTTGTTTGAAAACAAGAATAACTTGATTCACCCATAGACCTCACATAAGCGATTCCAGATTTAGAAAAAACCTTCTAAAATAAAAATCTGATAATACTCTATACGACTACTTCTGCTATTTTCCAGTCTAGTACCGAAGAAATCAGTTACGAGGTCAGTAACATAGTGTTCCTTTATAACTATTTTGTAAAGAGGGTAGAGGTAAAGGAGAACTTTCTCTGTTGTGAAAAAGTGTCCGTCAAACTGCATTAAATTATGGTGGCGCAGTAGCAACAGGGTAAATTTCAAAGAAAGCGCCAAAAGTTAATTTATAGTAGGATTTATTTACTGAATTATTTCGGAATAAATAAAATAAATAAATAATCTCACGCCTTCGATCCCCGAGAGGGTAGGCAGAGGTATTCCATTACTGGATATGGGTATATCCAGTAATGGAATACCTCTAAAAGTGGGTCTTTTCACGAGATATTCTTGAACCCCTATAAACGTGATAGGTGGTGAGCCCATCGCCGGACCTATTTACACATGTCTCAGAATTAATTATGGGACTGCGGGTTTCCTCAGATTGTTTTCCTTAACCGTCGCTAGTAATAAATATGTACCAACGTAAGTTTTTGAAAAACTCATATTATTTCGGACTACATACCTACAATCTACATACTCGTACTTAGTTGAGGTTTTATATACTGAACTATGATTAACTACTCTAGTCACCAAAAATTAACAAAAGTCAACAACTGCTACATTCAAACCCTACCATTTGCCTACACTGAGGACAATTTTTGAATTTTAATGCAGCACAGCATGTGTGAGACGTTGAAGAGCATAATATAAATGAATAAAACTTGCACGAGCTGTTTCTCCCGTAATTTTTGCAATTTATGACACGACACGTAATTTTACCCATATTGCGAATTACTTAATTATACTTTTTCTATTCCGAACTTAAGAATTTATAAATATATTAACGAGCTCATTTCTCAATACCGTGTGGTATTTCAAAGTTCGTCAAGTTCGAAAGCTACACGAAGTAGTAATTCCGTGTTTGAAGTGAGCCCGACGTGTTCGATTCCTGTTGAGGTTACGTTCAAATTATATATATGAAATAGCAGCGCCCCGCGGTTTCACCTGCGTTTTTCCGTCCCCGTAGCAATACGGGGATAAAATACTTCCCATTCCCGTAGGAATACGGTGATAAAATATAGCCTTTGTATTATTCTGATGTATAAGCTATATAAATGTAAAGTTTCATCAAAATCCGTTCAGTAGTTTTTGCGTGAAAGAGGAACAAACATCAACATCTATACAAACTTTCGCGTTTATAATATTAGTAGGATAGGATAGGATAAGTGCAATTCCTGAAATTAGTTTGTTCAGTATCGACTACTTAATCGGTTTCAGCTATATACCTCTACGCTAATCTACATCTACACCAATATTATAAAGAGGAAAGGTTTATTCTTGTATTTTTGTATGTTTGTAACGAATAAACTCAAAAACTACTGGACCGATTTAAAACATTATTTCACCAATGGAAAACTGTAATATCCCTGAGTAACATAGGCTATATAGTTCATGTATTCTATCGAGAACGGGAACTACGCGACTGAAACCGCGCAAAACCGCTAGTTTTTAATATTATGTGTGACGAAAAATGAATTAGCGTAACTGAATTTAGGGATACCTATGGAAACCGTAGTATTGTTGCTCTTTATTTAAGATAGTGAGTGCCCAGCGGCGTTGCAGACGTGGATCTAGTGTATTCCCGTTCCCGTGGGAATTTCAAAAACCCCTTCATAGCGATTGCCTACGACATATGACACCTAAGCATACCATTTTTCAAGTTTGATGTGTTCGTTTCGGAGTACCTAGTAGGTATTTCTCTTTTCAACCAGTTTTTAATTGGAGTAACGGAATGTGTAAAGGATGACTGACCTTGGTACGTGCATTCCTTCTGTTTGCATGATATTTGTATTGTTCTGTATTGGTATTTATTAAGTTTTCTTTGTAATTTCAGTTTGAACGTGATCTTCTGGTAATATTTTTTCTCAGCTTCTTCATTTTATAACAAATAAATACAAAACTCAATTGACATTTGCATTGAACAAATATCAAAAACGTCACCAAGACATTGTCAAAGAAAAAGAAAACAGCAGAAAAGCAGAAAAGAGTATGGATATAACAATTAGCACACCCAATTTATTAGGTTCCCAATGATCCCGTTATTCCCCGTTCCCGGGGGAATTTCCAAAAATCATTTTATAGTAGTTGCCTGTATACGTCTATAAGACACCTACTTACCATATTTCAAGTTTGTAAGTGTTATCGTTTCGGAGTAGTACGTATTTCTCTTTTTACTCAGTTTTTTAATTTTCCCGTGAAAATGAGACACTTTCCCGCGGTAAAAAGTACTCTAGATGTTGACCCGGCTACTTAGCTATAACCACACTAAATTTCATCAAAATCCGTTCAGTAGTTTTTGTGTGATGCGTGCACAACCAGACAGACAGACAGACAGAAAGACAGGCAGACAAAAATTTTAAAAAAATGAGTTTCGGTATCTACATCGATAACTATATACACTACTGCTAAAATTTTCAAAAAATCGTTCATGTACAGACACGACCCCGTTAGAGTTTTATTATATGTATAGATAAACATGAACGTTCGTATATTTAACTCAACGGTGAAGGCATTGTGAGTTAATACGTGTAGGATTAAAAAAATTACTTATTTTTGTTAAAAAATAGAAATGAAAATATTTCTGGAAATGGAATACCGCCGCTTATTCTCTCGAAGGCGTCAGTCAGGATCATTTTATATAGGTATTATGTAGGTATATAGTTCTAGATCATTAGGTATGTGGAAACTCAGCACGAACATTGGTTCAGCGGCACATCACATTAGCGATTCTAGATTTAGAAAAAAGCAATTAGTATCTCATTATACTATGTACGACTACTTCTATTATTCCAGGAAAACTACTTAGGCAAAAAATAGTTACGAGGTAAGTACAAATTAATTACTCACACACAAGCGGAAAAATCTCTCAAAAAAAGGATCACCCCTTTAGGGGATGATTTTCTAAAAATCCTAGAATTAATATCTCATAATTTATTTTGAAGATTATTTTTACAAAGTTTTGAATTGATACACCTAAAAATGAAGGTTTCCCATACAAACTTCAATCCCCACTTTCAGACCCTTAGGGGTTGAATTTCGCAAAATCCTTTCTTAGTAAGCATCTACACTATAGACGTAACCTACACACAAAATTTCATGTTTCTACGTTCAGAAGTTTGGCTGGACCTTGATTTTTAGATTTAGCTTCTCTTTTTATACAATATGTAACAGAATAAGCGCAATTCCTGAAATTAGTTTGTTCAGTATCGACTACTTAATCGATTTCAGCTATTTTTAATATGTGTTAAATTTTGACGAAACATGAATTAGCATAGCTGAATTCAGTGATGTGTATGGAAATCGTGCTATTATTGATCGATATTTAAGAAAATTGGTTAGACACAACTAAAGTTACATTGCATCATATTTTTTTTATGTTAATATACTAATTGGGGTGTATGAGGAATTGCGCTTTTTCTGTTACGCGTTGTATATGTATATAGATTACCTACTAGCGGCCCGCCCCGGCTTTGAACGGGTGGACATTTATTTTTTAAACAATTTCGGGATAAACGTAGAGTAAATGTATTTTTATGAAGGACATAAGTACGTTCTCTTTATTATTCAAATAGAACAGCGCAGAACCAGTATATTCCCGTTCCCGTGAGAATTTCTGAAAATCCCTTCATAGAGCGGTTGCGTCATCTACATAACATATTTAAAGTTTCTAGGTGTTATCAATTCGGTGTAGTACTGATACCAAAGGGTATTGAAATTTCAAAAATAAAATGGACTTTGTATAGAGACTTTTAAAGAATATTTGTACCAAGTTCTAAGTTGGTAGACGCACAAAACCACACTTCTCTATACTAACTTCAAACCTTACTTTCACTTCTTTAGGGGATGATTTTCGAAAAATCCAAAAACACGTGTCTCATCATTTATTTCTAAGAGTATTTGTGAATAGTTTGAAGTTGATAGACGTAAAAAACAACACGTCTCCATACAAACTCTAATCCCCGTTTCCACCCCCTTAGGGGAAGATTTTCGAAAAATCCAGAAATACGTGTCTTGTTGTTTGTTTTGAGAAGTAAATATTTTAACAAAGTTTCGAATTGATACACCCAAAAATTAAGGTTTTCCATACAAATTTCAACCCCCACTTTCACTCCCTTGTAGGAAGATTTTCTAAAAATCCTAGAACTAACATCTCATACTTTGTTTTGAAGAGTACCAAGTTTCAAGTTGATACACGCAGAAATCACACTATCCCATACAATCTTCAACCCCCCGTTTCACCCCCTTAAGGTTTGTATTTCGTAAAATCCTTTCTTAGCAGCTCTGTACATCTACACTATAAACGTAACCTACATACATTTCATGTTTCTATGTTCAGCGGTTTGGGCTGGGCCTTGAATTTTAGATTTAGCTTCTCCTTTTGTATATAATAATATAGATTAACATTATCTGTATTAATCAACAGGATAGCGACATTTAATTCGCAGAGGCGTATAAGCAGAAGTAACTACCTAATAATAAAAATATAATAAAAATATAGTGTTGGTTTTATTCTTACTCTATTACGCAGACACTACTTGGGATTTTATTGTTTTGACGGAGTGCTGGCTGCTGAGCAACCTTCTGAAATACATACATACATACATACAGCTCACGCCTTCTTCCCACAGGGGTAGGCAGAGACGATGGATCGCCACTTTGCCCGATCTTTGCACACTTCCCTCGCTTCCTTCACATTCATAAGCCTTTTCATGCACGCTCTTTTATTCATTGCACTCTTGACCCCAGTTTTTTGAAGGACGTCACTAATTTGATCCGTGAACGTCCTTCTGTGGCGTCCTCTTGCCTTGTATCCTTGAACATTTGCACCATAAATCTCTTTCGTTACTCTTCTTTCATCCATTCGTTCTAAATGACCAAACCACACTTCTCTCGTACCTATATCCGCATTCCTCACATTACAAATTGTATATTGCGCTTATGTACGCAGCCATCTTGAGTACGCTTCTCAGGTCTGGAACCCTCACTGCGAGACATACAAAACTCGCATTGAGGGTATCCAGAAGCGATTTGTACGTTTTCTAGACTTCAAAGCACGACAGAGATCTATAGATTATAATATACACCACTTTCTACCGCTACATTAACGGCGTGACATCAGTGACATCTGTTATTTAATGAGTATTACAAACGGTTCCGTCGAATGTGAACTATTGTCCAAAATCACGCTACGCACTAACCAGTAGGCTTAGCACGCTAATTATTTTCCCGCTCTCACCTGTCACCAAACAGTAATATGATGACGTATTATAATATAGATGTAGGTATCTCATCTATGTGACGTCATCTTAATACTGTTTTGTGGCTAAGGTGACAGGTGAGAGCGGGAAAATAATTAGCGTGCTAAGCCTACAGCTTTGCTTACGCAAACGTCGTACACTTACAGTCTCTTTTGCCAGGAAAGAAGAAAGAAATTACAGAAAAAAATCATTTTTCCAGCAAAAACTTCAATGACTTGTGCAAACATTTCGATATAGAATTATTCTGTACCAAGACTTCAAAAGTAAAGAGAGCGCTGATGCGGGGATTCTTTGACTGTTCTTCTTCCTCAACATTTATTTAGAATAAGCTACTAAGTGTAGCGAATAAAAAATAAAATAAAAAAAAAGAGTGTTATTCGGGTTGGGATGATGAGTCTAAAGAAATTAAATGTGAAAGATGAAGTTAATGTTATAATTTAAATTTAGAATGTTGGCCTAAAGGGGTTCGCTACTAATGTTTGATGATAAATAATTATGAAAGGTTGCACGGATAAGTTCAGTCGTTGAACACCAACTATTGGTTCAAGGACCGTATCTCATGTATTTGGGTTCGGCAGCGGGTCTGAAATTATTACAAAGTTTTAATTCAACAAATGTATATTATAAATAATAACAACAATGGATTATACCTGTATAAATAATAGACCTATCTTGGGATGCATCCAGAACAATAAATTTAAATATACCCTACCCGGCACGTTCTTCGGGCCCAGTTAAAAAAGGTTGGTCTTGTCCGGGATGCTGCAGACCTCACGTCCAAAGCGACTCACCACGTAGTGGTGGTCGCCGGTGCACCTTGGCTTCAGCCTACACCACTGGGTCGCGGCGGCGGTGCACTGCCCCAAAATGGGGGCCTACGGTGACGGCGACGAAGCAGGCGGGAAGAAGGGCGGCTGCGCAGCACGCTGAGCGCCTTCTGGTCAGGGACCACAAAGGCCGATAAGGTCTTCCACGTGGACGGACCGGGGGCGGTCACAAGGGTTTGGCGTGGGCCGGCACAATTGCGCACTATTCTCACTTTTATAAGCTACCACTTACGCCCTGTCCAGACCGTCGCTGCTAGAGTGTGGCTCCAGTGGAATATTTCCATAAAAAATCAAAATCCAAAATTCTATAAAACCGGAGCTCGCCGTCTATCTCCGCGTCCCAAGATCAAGAGAAGGTCAACGAGCGCGATCCGTTACTCCCTTCATTCCATCTCAATCGATATTCGGTCGAATGGAACGTACAACATTGATTAATTGTTTTATTTAACTTTATAAGCTAATAAGTGTTTTAACAAATGAACTAAAGTGAAGATTATTATTATTCGAATAAATACTATGGAAATATGATTCTAATTTAATTAATTTTAACTCGAGAATTTTGACAAATCTAATCTTTGCAATAATATTTCTGCAGAAACGGAATGCGCTTGGTTGACGTTTGACCGATAGACAAATGACAAGAGAGAAGAGGTTATGTTTTGTTTACAAAACATTTGTATGAAAATTTGGAATTTTAAGTGATTTATTTTAGATAAATATTCTAGAATTAGTGACCACACATTTCAGAGTAATCCTATCTATTAAGGTTGTTCAGAGCTAGTGAAAGTTACCAAGTTACAATAGAAAAATTAAAATAGTAAAAGTGAATTTGTTTTAGCACAAATTCAACAATAAAAGTGGATGTTCAGTTGCAAATAAGGTAATTTACTGCTATTTCAAGTGTTTAACCATGGTATATTAAGATCTAAGATCCTTCACATGCCTAGGAAATGTAAAATTTTTAAATTTAAGTAGCTGTCCGCTACATAAGACCATAACCCTTTTTTTCCATTGTTTATTTTTTAAATTCTATTCTTCTCTCCCAGGCTAGGTTCACAATTATCATCATACTGATTGTTCTCGACAGTAAGAGGAACATATTTTTTTGTTTTTTAAATGTTTAACCATAGTGTTTAATTAACCTATAATTATTGTTTTTGCTGTGAGTTTTCCAAAAAGTAAATAAATAAAATAAAAATTCCAACAAAAACATATATATCGCTCCCACTCATCGCTCAGCAGCGGTTCTGTGATATCTGCCAGAACCCGAAGAGAAACGACGCCGCTCAAGAAAACCGGAACAGCTCTCATTTACAAATACAGTGTGAGTCTCCATAAAGTGAAACTGGGTGAAACTAGACACATTTTTATCGACGGAAAAAATGAAAAAAAATATCTGAGATTTTATTTTTATTTTTTATAAATATTTTTTCTTTTGATTACCTACTGTTGACTTTATGTAAAGAAATCGTTATAAGTTTTAAACTAAGACGTATATCGTGAGTAAAATAACAGAAGATACTAATATAATAAAAAAATACCCGAAAAACGGTACCAAAAAATAATAAAAAGGAACTTTTTGAGGAAATCTGTATTTTAATTCGTGTTTTTTTAAGTAATTGTCAAATTTCTCCAAATAATGCCCATATTTTAGATAGTTTTCATTACTTTTTGTTAATCCCCATCGTATTACCTTTCAAAAACCAAAAATCCAGTATATCTATCCTTATCACAACGTTTACTATGAGTGTTTGAACTAAGTCATTCCGGGTGCGCCATTTAACGCTTGTTCTAGATTTTCTCATTTTATTATTTCTTGGTACCGTTTTTTGGGTATTTTTTTTATTTTATTAGTATTTTCTGTTTAAATTTGACATCATTAGGTACTGTTTTTATTTTATCACGATATACTTCTTAGTTTAAAAGTTATAACGTTTTCTTTACACTACGTCAACAGTAGGTAATCAGAAGAAAAAAAATTTTAAACATTTTTTCCGTCGATAAAAATGTGTCTCGTTTCACCCATCTTCATATGTGCACTTTATGGAGACTCACACTGTATACTATAGTATATTACCTACAAAGGGAAATGAATTAAGAATTGTCTGAGATCACAGAGGCTTTCTTATTTACTTTCCGAGGTGTGTACCTATACTTTTTTCTGCACAACGGAGGCGGAAAGCAGCAACTTAGCGCAGTGTAAATTATTTATAAAATACAGGTACCTACATCTATCTATACAAATAATTAAACATATATTAAATATTTTTTGAAAATGTTAGCGGAAGTGTATACCGAGGCTAGAAAACAATCTCGCAAAATCAAACTAGACACCAGAGCCAAAAAACAGTTTAAAAAAATCATACCTCGTAAACTTTGAGATGTAGAATGCAATTTTTTGGAATATAACTAATTTTAAAATGAACTTCTTGAATGCCTATGATGACACCATTCTAAAGTTAGTATAACATAGGGTTTTTCATAGTTACAGCAATTGTTTTTTTTAATTACATGAAGCGATTTTGCTGTATATAATTGAAGTGATGACATATGAAACAACGAAATAGTTTAAAATTTTCAAGGAGTAATTTTGCTGTACATCTACTATTTTTTAAGTATAGAATTCCCTCCTGTATAATTATAATTTATTAAATTACGTTGAGAGAGTGGCGGCCTTAGGGGGTAGCGAACAGGGTAATCGCAAAGGGCCTCGCTCTTGCGCGTCTCACGCAACAACCCAAGCAAATTTCGGATTTGATTTTAGCTTCACTTGCTGTGGTTTTAATTCCTCATTAGTGATCTACAAAATAAACGAAAATTATATACGTCATGAGTATTACATATGAGTTATATGGTACAGTTGGCAGAAGAAAGCAAGGTCGTAGCGGTGGGAACTGATCTGAGGCATTGCGGTTGGTAACCGTTAGCCGCGGTCATTGCAGTCACTGGGCAGGTGGTGGGCCTGCAAGCACTGCGGTTAAGAGTTAACCGCCGAGGATGCCCGTCCACTATGGTGAAATCGTTCCATAAAATTAGTACAGTAATTACAGTAGCTACAGTCAAAATCAATATTTTTTATTCAATGTATGGCTTATAACTCCTCTTATTGAAAGTCATTGCGACTCTACCGCTTCGGTATGTAGGAATATAGTTGAGGAGAAGAAGCGGGGCAAGAAACTCCTCAACACATTATTCTTTTAAACAGTCAATATAATACAAGGTACAAGTTACATGGTTTACTTGCAATCTGCGACCGACTACCGCGGTAATCGGCGCGGGTAGTCGGCCGCAGATTACAGGTTAATCTGTAATGTGGTTATGCACCCGGGCAACCTCTGATCGTGGCGTGGTATCGTAAGGCGTGCAACATCAGTCACATAAGGTGATACTAAAAATGTTGATCACGACCGCTCATACAACAGTGTAACGTCGAAGAAGATGTACAGTAATTATTGTCAATAAAGCTTTAACCCATATAAGGTTAAAGCTTTTTTGACTTTTTTGACTTATATATAGTTTTACGCGTAAGTCCAAAAAATATATATTAGATCTGGTGCATAGATTTACAGATTTGTAAATAACCTAGTAAATAAATATTGAAGCAGGTCCACTTAAATACTGACTACTTCGAACATTGGCGCGATCAGAAGATTTGGCAACCCGAGACCTCTCCTCAGCCTCTGCAACTGCGTCGGATCTCGTAGAATCAGCTGGTTCCATGGGTTAGATAGTTCATTAAATGTGTGTACTGACTCGGCAATATCCTAGAACAATAATAATTTGACGTTAGCCCATTTTACTCCCTTCTTGTTTGTTTGTACTGAACCGATTTTAAAAATTCTTTCACTAATGGAAAGTTTACTTTAACTGGAAAGTTGACTTAATAATATTAGATAAATAAAAATAATATGGAAAAAAAACTTGCTAGACGCGGATAGCTGACATCTTGAAAGCTACAGAATATTAACGGGATGTTAGACTTTAAACTTCGCTTTGTTTTTTAGTAATTAGCCCGTCAACTTACGATTAGCAGACACAATAAGATTATCTGTTGTCCTTGAGCGCTCGTGGGCCACTATGATTGACTGATTTAGCTCATACGGCATTATAATAATAATAATATAATCTCACGCCTTTTATCCCCGAGGGGGTAGGCATTACGGATTACTTACTATACTAGTGGTAAAATTAAACTCTTGTGGTGCCGCTCTGTCTGTCAGTCACAGCTGCTTATCTTAGCAAATAAGCACTATTGCAATTAAACAATATACTTTATTGCGTTCTAATAACACCTTGCCTCTTAACAAATTTAAAACAATGGCTAAGCAAACATTAGATAAAAAACGCTACAATAAATTTCCGACTATTTAGTAGACTAAAATGCATGGGTTTAACCGACTCAGCGCTATGTAAGGCTATTCATTATAATTATTATTGTGAACCATATTTACTAGTAAGACATGAGACTAAAAAGAGCTGCCCTTGAGTTTCTTGCTGGCTCTTCTCAGGGTACTGCATTTGGAACCAGCAACTCGTCGGTGGAGATGGGCTGCTGTTTGCATTTAGCCAATCTTCATGGACGAGTTTAGTGTGCCTTGTTATTGACATTTCAAAGTGTATTTTATATACCTACTGAAATAAATGAATTTTGAGTTTGAGTTTGACTTACAGATATTCATAGAAAAGGTACGAAACCTTGAATAAGCGCGTCCTACTAGCACTTTGCTGATTGTTTCGTTAATCTTAGCTGGTGGTGAGTATACCTATCATCCGGTTGAGATGTTAATCACACACCTGGGAAAAGGCTTGGCCTCTCGCTCTCTGTCAGACTTGCGTTATAGTGAGATACGCCTAAGAGTGCGTACCTTGAGAGCTGCTGAAGATTAACCGCAGAGAAAATAACAGGAAACAAGAACAATTACACGTACCTATGGTTGCGTAACAAAGGAAATATGCTTCAGCAAAATAAATTGTGGTTCCAGCGTCGAAATTTTAATCTCAAAAACAAAATTGTAATAAATTGATTTTTTCAAAAGTATATTTTTGCGTATTGTATTTTTAATTAGCTAGTTATGTTGTAAAATTAGGAGTATAATTGGTTAGGTTTATGCCTATAATCAATTATAATTGGTTGGGTTAATACCTATAATCAATTATAATTGATTGTCTTTATACCTACAATCAATTATAATACGTTATTTTGACTATGACTAATTCAAATTTAGGCGTATGCAGATCATATTATGCGTGATATGAAAATATTATACAGTCAAGAGGACGTAGAGCTTGACACATTAATAAGACTTTCGAACGTTCTTATTACAATCGCTTTAGAGGTCAGACTCGCACTACAAGCACATGAGTAAAGAAACGGAACAGATACAAAGCTTCTAAGGAGCGAACCTGCAAAAGGTTTAGGCGCAGAACGTCCCATTCGCAAAACGTCCCACCGAAAAAAAAATGGCCCATTCGCGAAACGTCCTATTCGCAAAACGTCCCATTCCCAGAATGTCCCATTCTCAAAACGTCCCATTCGCGCAAAGTCCCATTCGCAAAAAGTCCTATTCGCGTATCGTCCCATTCGCAAAAGTTCCCATTCGCATAAAGTCCCATTCGCATAAAGTCCTATTTGCACAATGTCCCATTACGCATGATACCAGTAAACTGTAGGAGAAATAAAATGTTAGTCTTAATTATTACAAAAAGTAGTTTTTTATAATAATAACCAATAAAATCAGACTACTTTCAATCCTAGCAGGTAATTTTGATTTTACACAAAATATTAATCAAATATTTTTTTTGCATAAAATTATTTTCTCGCAAAAAACAATTTTTGTAATAATTAAGAGTAACATTTTATTCTCCTACAGTTTACTGGTATCATGCGTAATGAGACATTGTGCTAATAGGACTTTATGCGAATGGGACTTTATGCGAATGGGACTTTATGCGAATGGGACAATATGCGAATAGGACTGTTTGCGAATGGGACTTTGTGCGAATGGGACGTTTTGAGAATGTGACATTCTGCAAATGAGACGTTTTGCGAATAGGATGTTTCGCGAAACGGACATTTTTTTTTCGGTGAGACGTTTTGCGAAAGGGACGTTCTGCGCCTAAACCGTGCAAAATTCTTACCTATTTTAGTAGGGTTGGCAAAGGAGAATAAAATAAACAAAACGTTTATTAGACTTTTATTTGTAAATCAGATTATTTACAAATTAACTACTCTAAATATTTTTTAGAACTTTTTATTTTTAATATTTTATTAAATCTTTTAATGTAATGATGAATTCTAAATCTAATGGATATAAAGATTTTTCAAATAATCATTATGAAAGCTTCCCCATGGCATAATATTAAATTTACAATCTTACACTCGTTTCAGAATATCATTAGGTACCAATATTTACAATGTTTATGTCGAGTTCTTTGTAATGAGTAAATAAAGAATCTTTGCCCATATTATAGGTTGTTCAGGTCTGTTAACAAACAATTTTATTTCGTCACATATGTGATTTTCGAGACATTCATGCAAACTGTACAGTAGGTAACCATTTTACACCTCCGAATCTAATTATTTATACTTTGTATATAACCAATTCTCACTAAGCAGGAGCGCGAAACAAATACGGCAACCGTTGCGCGGCCCTCGATTTTTCTACTGACCGAGCCGGTTTTATCCAGTTCCGGCGCGTACGTGACGCAGCGCTAGTAGAGACGCACACAAGCACTGCATGCTTGTAGTAGTGTGTTATTTATAGCTAATAATATTACATAAACTATTTGAGATTATAGTTTGTCTGAGGATTTATCTACTTCACCTGCCACAGAATAAGGAAAAGTCCCAACGTAATAACCTCTCAGACCATGAATCACAGACACAATTGATTTTTAATTGTGTCTCGGTTCCGGAGAAAACTAGTTCATTCGCTAAAGATAGATGGCGATGTCCACTGACCAATAACCTGTCATCGAATGATGGCTTTTTTTGTTCTCATGAAGGCAAGCGTCATGAAATATACAGCCGTTGTTTATTAGTTGTGGTTGGTGTGTTTCCCCTTACTTTACATTTATCTACTTATTCCAGTTTCACAGTCGAGACAGTGCGCTTTTATTGAGATAGGACTCTTTATATCTAGATGTTGATTCTTTATCGAGATAGGGACTCTACCAAGATAGTTACTATTTTGTTTTGTGTTTAAGTGCAGTGCATATAAATAATATGCCCAAGGACTATAGCTGGTAGCTCTAATCCATTGTTGTCTTAGGGTCTCATCAGTTGGATATGTATGAACGCCTCCATTTCTACAGTTAATTATGGCACATGTACGCATGTTAAAAATAATATACTTATAATCGTAGTTACTGCAAAATCTGTTGTAGCAATAAACAGATCTAGGTGTTATTATTTACTATCAATATGTCAACTTCATTTTTTTTTATTCGTGGCACGTTGTTACTGTACTAGTTTATGACAGCTAATTGAAAGATCAGTTCAGCACCATCTATTGACACCTTTGAATACTCAAGTGACAGCAGTCACCGAAAACGCCTCATTTAAAAGCTTGAAAAATTATAAATAATGTTATAAGGGAAACTATAGTTTAAAAATTTACCACAATGGAGCTAGTATAATCAAGGGGTATGGTATGAATATAACACGGATTGAAGTGTTCCGAGAGAATTTCTTTTTTGTAAGTTTGTAAAACAGAGCTGACATCTGTACGGTATTAACGAAACTAAATTCTATAGTAATGGGCAATTTACACGAGGCCATTCCATTGAGCCATACCATTAAGCCAATCCACTAATGGCTTCGTGTAAATAAAGACGACAGTCCTCGCAATGGATTGTCCTCAAGCTTTTTTTGTACGCAGTTTGGAATGGCTTAGTGGAATGGCTCATTGAATGGCCTCGTGTAAATTGCCCATAAGTATCTATATTTTATTGCCATGAAATCAAAAGAAAAGAATGAGGCGTTTCTTAAAAAAGAAAAACTAGTTCATTCACTAAAGATAGATGGCGATGTCCTTTTTTTTTTGTTCTCATGAATGCAAGGGTCATGAAAATATACAGCTATTGATGGCGAGAGACGTGTTGTTTATATTAGTGATATCTAATTTGTGTTATGGTTGGGTGTGTTTTCTCCTGATTTACACTAGGTTTAAAGTGGTTCGAAGAAACATATGAATATTTACTCAGATTCCACCTGACTTTGCGTTGAACATCTATACTCAGGTAGGTCTAATCCACTGTTGTCTTAAGGTCTCATGAGTTGGATATGTATGAACGGCCTCCATTTCTACAGATAACGATGAAACATGTACGCATGTTAATAATAACAACATAATATAATATAGATAGATTGTGTTTAATCTTTGTAGCAATAAAAAATTCTCAGTGTTCATATTTATTTATTATTAACATGACAACTTCTCGTTTTTTAATGTGTGGCATGGCTGTAACTGTACTTGTGACATAGTAATCCATATTCTCTATATTTAGATAGTCTAATAATATAATAATATAAGTCTATGATAAGAGGATTTTGGTTGGATCTGTGGTTGGACTAGCTAGAACATGGAGGACAATAAACGCAAGATTACTAATTGATATTTTGTATTATTCAAATAACACATGGCACTGTTTAACTTACCAGCAAAGTTATCGTTGATTGGAAATCTAAGCGACAATTGGAAGAAATTCAAGCAAAGCTTTGATATTTATTTGACTGCAACAGCAACAAGCGCGTATGACGAACAAAGAAAAATCGCCATCTTTTTAAATACTGTTGGAGAAGAAGCTCTAGAATTATACAACAGTTTTAATCTGAATGAGAAAAAGGAATCGGGTAAGTTGACTTTACAAGATGTTATAAAGAAATTTGATGATCACTGCAATCCTAAGAAAAATATACTCCACTCAAGATATCTATTTTATGAAAAAAAGCAACGAGACTTAGAAACGTTTGATAGTTTTTTAACTGATGCAAGGTTGATGGCGGATGCAAGTGAATTCCCTGATAAAGATGGAATGTTGGGAGATAAATTAGTATTTGGCACAAGACACACAGAATGCCAGGCAAAATTAATACAAAAAGGTGATCCCAAGTTAGAAGATGTCACGTCATCGCTACGTCTGGCAGAACTGCTAGATAAGCAAGTTAAAGATAAACAGAAAGATGACCAAGTACATGCAGTAAGACATAAAGATATGCAAGAGCAGAGGAAAGAAAAGTCAATACAAAAAAGCTGTGGATATTGTGGCTTTACACATGCACCACGTGCATGTCCCGCCTACAACAAGACATGTGCAAAGTGTCAGAAGAAAAATCACTTTGCTAAGATGTGCCGATCTCACACAGTCAATAAAGTCAATATTGAAGAAAATGAAGAATATTTTTGTGGATCTGTAAAATGGAGTCAGGTGGACTCAGTCGCATGGGTGCAAAAAATTAGAATACAAGACACCATGGACATTGATTTTAAACTTGATCCTGGAGCAGACATAAATATAATGCCCATAGCACTAATTTGCAAATTATGTAAACTGTCAAAACATAGTCTTCAACTAAATCCATCTACTGCAGTATTAGAGAGTTGGAATGGGTATAAGACTCCAGTAGTAGGCACAATTAATCTGCAAATAAAGTTGAATAACAAGATATATCAAGAAATTTTTTGCATCGCTGGTGGGGAAAATTCAATCCCGATATTATCAAAAGATACTTGTGTCAGGCTACAGCTGATTAAACGATTACAGGTAGATGAAGCTACAAAGTCCTTCTCTAAAGAAGAAATAATAAATGAGAACAGTGATCTCTTTACTATAATTGGGAAAATTGAGAATCCGTACAATATAAAATTGAAACAAGATGCAACACCAGTATCAATGCCCACTTCGAGTCCCACTTAAGCTAAGACCAAAATTAAAGTCTGAACTTGATAGACTTTGTGGGTTGGGTATAATATCTAAGGTAGACGAACCAAGTGAGTGGGTAAATAGACTGGTTTTAATTGAAAAGGCTGATGGTAATATTAGGATTTGTTTGTATCCTAAAGACCTAAATGATTCCATTATTAAAGACTATTGTAATATCCCAACAGTGTGTGATTTGTCAACGAAAATTGGTAAAGCTAAATATTTCTGTGTGCTTGATTTAAAGGATTCATTTTGGCATATAGTCTTAAGTGAAGAAAGCTCTAAATACTGTACGTTTTCAACCATGTTTGGAACTTATAGATTCAATAAAATTCCCTTTGGAGTCACTGTGGCATCAGAAGTTTTTCAAAGATATTTATCAGACATTTTTAGTGACATAAATGGAGTAGTGAATTATATTGATGATATCTTGGTATATGCTGAAACTGAGGCAGAAATGATCCAAATATTAAATAAAGTGCTTGACATGGCACGTCAGTGTAATATTAAATTTAATAAGAATAAATTCCAATACATGGTTGAACAAGTTCGATATCTTGGACATTTATATTAGAAGGTGGAACTGTTAAACTAGACAGTATCTGTTGAGGCCATACATAATTATGACATTCCTAAAGACAAAAATGATTTACAAAAATTTTTGGGCTTATTAAACTATTTAAGAGTATTCATACCTGATTTATCTAGTATAACAGCCCCACTCAGAGAATTATTAAAGAAAAATGCTATGTTTTCTTGGCAACAGGCTCAAATGAACAGTTTTAATCAATATGTATTACAATACACTTAAACATAAATACATGGTGTTCGCATTTAGCCAATATAATTTATTGCAGTTTAAAATTTTGAGTGAGTGTCGGCCAAAGAGATTTTAATCTCTTTGCTGTCGGCGAACTAAAAAAACAAATATTCACTACCTATTCATAGCAGTAGGTAGTACCTTCTATGCTCTCTAATTCATCAAACTGAGCACCGTAAGAAGTAGGCTAATTCCAAAATAAAACACTGGTAATGCATAATATATCATTTTAATTCGAAAACTAAATGGATGTTCGACGACAGGCGTGAACGGCGAAATGCTCGTATCGAACTGTGGATCCAATTAAAAATATAAATAAACTGGTAGCGCCTCGCAGTTACACCCGCGACAATAATATCTTACTCACCTTTTATTATTTATTGACCTCACTGCTAATGCAGAAGTGGTCTATGTCAGAAGTCATGCACAGCACTGGAGCTAGGTTTTCGTTTCCTGATTTATCCTGTAAATTGAGAGACATTGTTAGAGGGTCACCAGTCACACATATTTTTTCTATGTCGTTCCTTATTTAGTTCAGCGGGGTAGCCGTGAAAAGGTTAACAGACAAACAGACAGAGTTATTTTAGATTTTATTATTAGTGGGGATGCCAACTGTGGTGCTTAGCTACTTTTCAAAGCTTTCGTTCAATCGGTGGCCCAAAAACAACATTATTTAGCTTTCATAACTGAGCTACTTCTTCCTCTTTTAGGTGATAATGCTATAAAAGAATACTTTAACCGTGGTTTTGGTGATTTTCAGAAATGTCAGTAAAAAATAGCATAGCAACATAGCGTGAAGTATCTTAAAAAAACAGCACATGAAAGTGAGCTACTTTGCCTTCTTAAAGTCAAAGTCAAAAGTTTTTATTCAATGTAGGTTCTTATAAGTCCTCTTATCATCATACCGACTCCACTCTTTTTATGCGTATCTGTCATTTTTGCGTATCTGATATTCTACGATGATTCCTTTTTATCATATTTAAGACATGAATTACTTACCAAGAATAGGACGGCCGTGTCCTAGATCAAAGCATAAAAAACAAGTTTTCGTTTCATAGATCATCATTGAGCACTATTCATATTTGTGGACCAAGTAAATAAAAAGTATATAAGTTCTAAGAACCTTTTTAAGCAAATACCTACGCTACCTTGTCTGAGAGAGAAACAGTAAAGATACCTATTCCATTCCTGGAAATACCGTCTTTTTACCAATTCTTGTGATTATTAAATGTATGAAGGGTGGGTAGAAATGCAATAAATGATTTTGTTAGTCTCAGCTTAGCTACCGTGTTTGATTCACGTCTGCATCGTAACATAGCATGGCGCAGTCGGTACAGCTCAAATTAGTAATAATAATAATATAATCTCACGCCTTTTATCCCCGAGGGGGTAGGCAGAGGTAATCCATTACTGGATATACCTACCCACATTTCACGAGATATATTGGACCCCTAAACGTGATAGGTGGTGAGCCCATCGCCGGACCGGGTCTGTTTACACATGTCTCAGAATTAAAATTTAGAAATGAGTAATTTAGAAAATATTAGTTTTTGATGAGAGAAGTGTTGAATAGTAGCGAATCTGATGAATTTGAAAATAGTATTGCAGATATAAGCCAAGAAGTTGAAGTGAAAAGTATGGAGTCAGTACTGCAACGGCCACGACCGTTCAATTTTGAAAATAATATAGCAAATGTGACCTCAGGAAATGTATGTACAGAGTGGCAAAGATGGAAGAATTCATTTCATATATATTACGAAGCATGTGAATTATCAAAAAAGGACCCAAAAGTTCAAATAAATATATTGCTACATATAATAGGACAAAAATGTAGCGAGGTATATGAACAATTTTCGGGCGAAGTGATAACGATGAAAGATTTACTCAATAAATAAGATGATTTTTTGTGCCCATAAGGAATTTAGCGGTTGAGGGACAGAAGTTCTTTAAAAGAGATCAGAAAGATATTAAGTCAATCGAAAAATATGTTTTCGAACTAAATAAAATTGCCGCTAAATGTGATTTTCAAAATCTTGTTTGCAGTAGACTAATATGTGGAATTCAAGATGTTGCATTGTCTGAACGTTTGTTACGAGAACCTGACATAAAACTAACTAAGGCTGTGGATATCTGTAAGCTAGCTGAGATGTCCCAGGAGCAGGCGATAAATATCAAATCGGAATATAATGTCCATGAAATAGCGCATAGCAATAGAAGTGAGGAATGCGCAAGTAACTCAGAGGTTCACGTCATAAACCGGTCACCGACGTGGCGCCGTGGTGCGCGCTTGCAGCCGCCGCCCGCGCCTGCAACTCGTGGCGTTCGATTCCCGAGTCGACAATGTTGTCCTATAGAACTCAATCTCGAGGAAATCATACACAACAATCGCGGGCATCTCTAAACTGTGTGTTGTGGTATTGTGGCAGATTTCATACGAAGAACGAGTGTCCTGCTTACGGTCAAACATGTAATAAATGTCACCGTAATAATCATTTCGTACGCGTGTGCAGAGTATACATACATCAATATAGATACATCTAACTGGGATCTATTGATAGTGCATCTTATGTCGCAAAAACTCGACTCCAATACCTACAACGAGTTCATGAAAGAATTACAAAATCATACTACCAAATTTGAACGACTTTCTTTTTTTCCTAGAGAGTAAGTTTATGGCCTATGAAATGATAAAAAATCCTAAAAGAGATGCTCAAGCTCTTCAGCAGAAGCAAACTTTCACGAAAAACATAAACAAAAACTTTCCAATAAAGAAAAGCAATTATGAAAACAAAATTTATAACAACAACTATTTCAAAACTTATCATACTGCTTATGGAACCTGTCCGCACTGTAACGGCGATCCTGTGTTGATGCTGTGTCCAAAGTTCATCGATTTAGACACGGTGCAACGAAATAACATAGTTATGAAATTGCGTCTGTGCAAAAACTGTTTATATAGTCATGGCGACAAAAAATGCAATTCAAATGAACTATGCAAAGAATGCAACATGAAACATCATACCCTTTTGCACAACTCAACAAAGAAAATGTCCCATTCTTTTTCTAACCATCTGGCTACTAATCAGCTGGAAGTTTTGCTAACTACAATGCAAATTCAGATTAAGTCTGCAAATGGGACTTATCTAACACTTCGCGCTCTTCTCGATCAAGGCTCGCAAGTCAACATAGTTACCGAGACCGCTGCCCAATCACTGCGGCTGCCCAGGAAGAAAATGAGTGCAACTATATCGGGAGTCGGAGCTGTCTCGGGAGACTGTAAGGGACGCCTGCAACTTACCTGTAAGTCAATACATTCTGACTTCACATTTGAAACTCAAGCACTTGTTCTGAATAAAATAACGAATAACTTACCTAACTATTTCTTCGAAAAGGCTAACTAGCCGCATTTGGAGAACTTAAAACTTGCTGATCATGAGTTTAATATATCACGTCCTATAGATTTGCTTCTTGGAGCCGATGTATACTCAGATGTCATCCTAGACGGAGTTCTGAAAGGAAATCATCGAAGCACTTCTGCACAACAAACGCAGTTAGGGTGGATACTAGTTGGCAAACTTAACACTTTTAACTGTCACGTGTCTATTGTTGATTTGGATGAGATTTCTAAATTCTGGGAACACGAACACATCACCAACAGCGGTAACGTTTCAAAAGAACACTATGGCAAGGATCACAAAAACAGTAAAACGAGCACAGGATGGAAGGTATATCGTCGAAATGCCATTCTGTCCTGACTATGAACAAAAACTGGGAAAATCTAGGTCGACTGCTATCTCACAATTTTTACTACAAAAGCGACTTGAGAAAAACATTAAGCTTGCTTTGATGTACAGAGAATTTATCAAAGAATACACTTAACTGAACCACATGAAACCAGCCTCAATTAAAGCAAACATTGAACTGGAATGCTTCCTTCCGCAACACGGGGTGCTGCGTGAGCAGTCAACAACAACTAAACTTTGAGCAGTATTTAATGCTTCTCAGAAAACTTCCAGTGGTTTCAGTCTAAATAACTTACAAGAAAAGGGTCCTAATCTACAAAATGATATTCAGGCACTTATACTAAGGTCCCTACATAGGTAATCCTACAAATATGCCTATACTGCGGACATCGAAAAGATGTATCGTTGTATATCATTAACTGATGATCAACAAAATTTGCAGAAAATAATTTGGCGTAATTCACCGCAAGAACAATTAAGGGAGTTTAAACTTTGCACTGTTACTTATGGGACAAAATGTGCACCGTGGCTTGCGATGAGAACGCTTCGTCAGCTGGCTATAGATGACGGTCACAAGTACCCTGACGCTGCACTCGTTCTGAAAAACGATTTCTACGTGGATGACCTCATTAGCGGGGACAACTCGATCGACAAAGGTAAACAGCTGCAAATATCACTTATAAATTTGCTAAAAGGAGGAGGAATGAATTTACAGAAATGGTCTGCGAATCATCCAAAATTACTTGAAAACTTATCGGAAGATCAAATTTCAACAAAAAACATATTTCATGTGTCCGCAATAAAGAATTATTATTATTATATTTGATTTCAAGCACGAAGAATCTATGAAAACCCTCGGCCTTGAATGGAGTCCGAAAAATGATACATTTAACTTTGACTGGGACTTTTATGAAAAATCCTCTACTACAGTAACGAAGAGACAACTTTTATCAGAAATTTCTTAACTATATGACTCATTGGGATGGATATCACATATAACTTTAACTGCTAAACTACTTTTCCAAAGGGTCTGGACAGGTAAGCTAGGATGGGATGAAACATTACCGAGCGACATAAGCCAAGAATGGCAAAAACTAAAAACTGAACTTTCGCACATAAAAAACATACAAATTAACCGATGGCTCGGGAGTACGCATAAGAAACTGGAATTACACGGTTTTTGTGATGCAAGCGTGAAGGCATACTCATGCGTCATATACAGTCGCGTGAAAGACGAATGCGGTCAGTTTATTGTAACTTTGCTTGCAGCCAAAGGCCAAGGGGGTCAAAAATGGCGTGAATTGCTTCGAGAAAAGGCTGGTACGGCCGTACCGCTTTTTGCTCGACTTGGCGGGGGCACTGCCGTGCCCCCAGATATTTTACTCCTATTTTACTCAAGGATCTTCTATATATATATTATAAAAAGGAAAGGATTGTATTTTTGTATGTTTGTTACGAATAAACTAAAACTACTGGACCGATTTTAAAAATTCTTTTACAATATCCCTGAGTAACAAATGTTAATAATTTTACTTTATCATTGTTTTAATTCATCATTTATATACTTTACTTATACCGCCTGATTTTATTTACTGTCTAGAAAAAAATAGATTCATTTGGAAATGTTACTTCAACTTTTTTTTTTGTTTCTTAAACTAATCTGTAATCTAATCTGTAATCGCCAAGTCGAGCAAAAAGCGGCACGGCCGTACCATCCTTTTCTCGAAGCAATTCACGCCATTTTCGATCCCCTATAACTTCGTTATGGATAAACCTAAAAGCCTGAATTTTCAGTAACCAAGCAGGCATTGTATAAACACAGTATATTTAAAATTTCATCCAATTTGAACTAGTAGTTTAAGAATTATAAATATTCAAAGTTTCCTAATCTTGTCACTCACTCAGTCACTCACTCAGTCACTCACTCACTGACCGATCATCAAAACTCTAAGGCACTTCTAGCAGTTGTAGAAGCTTCAAATTTAGAATACAATTAGGGTTTAGTGTATAAATAAAAGAAAAATTCAAATATTTTGCAATTTCGGTCTAGGTTTCTAGATACACCAACTGCATAAATAACTTTGTAATCCCATAATAATTGTATAGGATTACAAAATTACATGTTCAAGTGGAATCTTGCAACTCAATTTTGAAGCAGATATCTTCAACCAATTGAGCTGAAATTTGGTATACTTATGTAAATTTGATGCAATATCAAGGGTATCACCGAGCTGATCTGATGATGGTGCAAGGAGGTGGATATCGCAACTCCTCAATGACTACTCGTAAACCCCTCGAGTTTGGGGTCATATGATTCGTTTTGACAAATACTTTGGTGCTAGATTGTAACCAGGGTCTGATGAAGGAGCTGGAAGATGGCCATGGGAACTCGGTAATTAAATGACACAACCCCATCGAGTTTAGGCTCGTTTGATTTGTCTTGATGAGTACTTTGGTACTAGATGATAACCAGGGTCTGATGATGGAATTGGAAAATGACCATAGGAACTCGGTAATTGAATGACATAACCCCATTGAGTTTGGGCTCGTTTGATTCGTCTTGACTAGTACTTCGGTGCTAGATGGTAACCAGGGTTTGATGATGGAGCTGGAAGATGGCCATAGGAACTCGGTAATTAAACGACACAATCCCATCGAGTTTGGGCTCGTATGATTCGTCTTGACGAGTATTTTGGTACTAGATGGTAGCCAGGGTCTGATGATGGAGCTGGAAGATAACCAATTGAGCTGAAATTTTGTATACACATCAGAATTAATTCTGGGACCTGGGTTTCCTCAAGATGTTTTCCTTTACCTTCGAGCAAGAATCAGTTGTTGGTAAACAAGAAGTAGAAGGTACCGGAAAGGAAAAAAGTAAGACTATCTACAAAAAGAAGTGAGATGCCATTAAAAACAAAACTTGTCCAGTTCTTCTACCTACATAAAAATATTAAAAATCTTTTATGTTCTAAATAAATAGATTGACTTGGCATCGCACTAAACAGTCTAATTTAATATAATATGTATCACTTGTGAGATACATTGGGTTTTCCTGCGATGGCCAAATCAATTTAAGTATTTAGAACATAAAAGATTTATAATATTGTTATGGTCACTATAAGAGGTGGTTAGATTAGATAATTGCGTAATTACTTAAGACAGTAGGTCCCTTAGTAGGGACTGAATAAATTAACCGACTTGGTATTACATGGATCTCACAACTTTTTACAGTAGAAGAACTGAGTTGCGAGGCTTGGGTTTTTGACAAGTTTTGTTTTTAATGGCATCAGTTTTTCCTCAGGTACTTACCTCTGGTAGATAACTATATAGTTTGCGGAAGTACACCTAAGGAGGTAATTTTTACAATTATAAGTATTTTTTTCAGGGTCATTAAAAATTTATAATATAGGTACCTTAGATATTCTAACGAATTAAATTTATTAACATTATATTATAATGAACCTAAAACTAAATACCTTAAAAATATAATATAAATGAAAATGACTAAAATGTATTATTAAAAGAAGTCCCTTTAGGCAAGGTTCCGAAGATACTGGCAGCGTTCCCCCTTTGAATGGCTAGAGTAATTCTTTGTACGAGGTAGCTGCCAGTTCTTCGGTCTCCTGTAATGTCAACTAACCTTTTTGCTATTTCCTTAAAAGGCTTATAGCGCTAGGACCCCACGGACCAAGGGTCTCGACACCGAATGGGACAAAATCATATTTGGAGCCTAGACCCCTGTATTTGCATGCTTTAACTTTTTTAGCCGCTTCACAAGCCGCACTAGCTCTGTTGTTGGTTCCATGTAGATGGGAAGAGGCCAGCGTGTCTGAACAGGTTGCATTCCATACTATCTTCCATGGAATCAAACTTATACCGTCCGGTCTCTTGCCATCGTCTCTTGCAATACCAGTCGGCTCAAGTAGACTTGGCACGTTAACGGTGGCAAGGTACCGGCGTATGATATCGTTAGGTGCGGCATGTCTCGAGAAGCGGCCTGCACTTTTGTGGCATGACAGCAATTATCAGTTATTTTACTAGAAACAATAATAAGTTTACAGCAAAATTTTCAGAGATCACATAAGATTAAAATTCTTACCCTGCTATTCTGAAATTAAAATCAATATCAGTATCAAACTCTTTCCATCATTAATATATATATATATATAATCTCACGCCTTTCATCCCCGAGGGGGTAGGCAGAGGTATTCCATTACTGGATATACCCACATTTCACGAGATACATTGGACCCCTACACGTGATAGGTGGTGAGCCAAACGCCGGACCGGGGTCTATTTACACATGTCTCAGAATTAATTCTGAGACCTGCGGGTTTCCTCACGATGTTTTCCTTCACCGTCGAGCTAGTGATAAATTTGTACGTAGGTAAGTTTTTGAAAAACTCATTGGTACATGCCAGGATTCGAACCCGAGCCTCACTGATTTTCGGCCGGCTTTTTAGTATTAAATATATAATAATAACATAAAACGTTTAGGGATCGAATATTCTCGTGAAAAGCTTACCCCCTCCGGGATAAAAGGCGTAAGATTTTTTTTATAATAAAATAATCAGACGCCTTTTATCCAAGAGGGGGTAGACAGAGGTATTCCATTTCAGGAAAAACCCACTTTTATTTATATAATAAAAATGTACAATTTGAGGGTAATTAAACAATACCTAAAGTTGCACTCCAAAAAAGATAAAAAGACGTTCAAATAAATCAAAATATATAATCACTACATATTTTCTCTGTCCCTATGTACCTATGCTTAAATCTTGAAAACTACGCAACGGATTTTCATGGTTTTTTTAATAGATAGAGTGATTCAAGAGGAAGGTTTTAGTATTAGCATTGCACCCGTGCAAAGCCGGGGCGGGTCGCTAGTGGTTTATAATGGTTTAAGTAAAATGTATTTTTTATTATGAATAATCGAATTGAATTGAATATAAAATAAATAATAGGCTTATAAATATTACTTACGAATAATAATGTTTTGCTTTTCCCCTAAAATAAATTGAATCTGATATTACAACCAAAAAAAAATTACAAAATCGTTATTCTTTTATTTTGTATTAGCCGACACAAAAACACATTTTCGAAATATTATAACGTGTTCTTAATTCAATTCTAGGCCCGGGTATACGAATGAGTTTTTGAAAATTACATTATAATATCTATGCTTAAGTATAATACAACTCTAACTGGGCAGTGTCTGGACATTAAATATTTTTTTGAAAACTGTTGTGGTAGTAAATATAAACTAAGTACTTAGTTATCAATGTAGATACCAAAACACAAATTTTTGAAATTTGTGTCCGTCTTCTTGTGCAAGCATCTCGCAAAAACTATAGATCGGATTTTGATGAAATTTGGTATAGAGATAAAACGCTCAACATCTAGAGTATTTTTTACAGCGGGAGAATGTCTCATTCCCACGGGAAAATAAAAAACTGGCTAAAAACAGAAATCGACGACGATGTTCGAAGACCTAACAAAAAGCAAATTTTACAGGAGGCGAAAAAAACGTTTTAATTCTTTTTGTACCTATTTTATGAAAATGTGTTCTAAAGCAAGTTTTTAATAAATGGGGCTGCGAAATTGATGCTAGCATTGATTTTACATACAGACAAGTGGTTTCCAAGTTAATGTTAGTTAGGAGTTATTCGTTTCACTAATGCCCATGTCCAACTTATTTTGATGAAGTTAAGAGGTATTACTTAATAAAAGTTTTAGGAAATAATTACGAAAATCTTTATTAGATGACCAATAAAATAAATCTGTAACTCTCTACTAGTAATTGAAAACCTATTTCTATTACTAAGCCTCACAAAAATCACGTTAAATTACTTCATTCTTCTTCTAAAAAAACATGCACTCCGGGAGTGCCGGCAGAAGTGAAAACTTGATTATCGATTTCGGTGTTACAACACTACTCTCCAACCGTCTTACGGTTTTTCGATCAGCACACGTGACCTGACCTTTGAGTATTAAACCAACAGGAGACGTCACGCGCACTAGTTTCTTTACAAAAAAGTCTGCCAATTTCTGCGGGGGGGACGAGGAAACAATCACAAATAATGTTAAAACAAACGCATTTTTTGATAAAACAATTAAACACTAGCTTGAACTAGGTGCACACAAATACATTCACCAATACAAGCACTTCGTGAACTCAAACAAACTAGTTGTATTTAACCGGTGTGCTCAAAGACCGACACGTTTTTTTGGCAGAGGGGAACGCCTGTCAGTGGCGTCTCCGGTTGGTTTAATACTCAAAGGACCTGACGCAAGTTTCACAGTTTTTACCCATCCCACAGAAGTGCTCAACGCCGCTAAAGAAATTTTCAGTTCAAAAAAACTAACTAACTGGGACTACTAAATACAATTGGTAAATGAATCCCTTGTCGCGAACGTACGCCTTAAAAGCGAGGAGGACTTGGTTGAAGCAGTGGAGATATTTAACACTACCGTCCAAAAAGCTGCTTGGGAAGCTACTCCAGTAAAGAATTCAAATAGCCCAAACACGGCGTAAAGAATCTCGCAGAAAGTGGAAGAAGTTATTGCACAGAAGCGCAAACTAAGGAAAGAATGGCACAAAACTAAATACCCGCCTCTGAAGACAAAGCTAAACTTCTTAAGGAAAAGACTATCGCTACTCCTGAACAAGGAAAATAACTCAAGTATTCAAAAATTAGTTTCCACACTGGATCCTACTTCAGCCACCGACTACTCACTGTAGAAAGCCAGAAATTATTTGAAAAAACCTGTTGTACCATCTTTCCCCTTGCGCCAAAGTAATGGCGACCGGGCCAGAAGTGACACCGAGAAGGCAGAAACATTTGCGGAGCGCTTGGCTAAGGTATTCACACCACATCCTTATGATGGACCTCTTGCACACATTGAAGAATTCGGGAGTAGGTACTCTTTTCACCCTGTGCCAATCATCACCCGACCAAGGATGCTCAAAGATAACAAAGGGTGAAGTAATGACTGCCATTACAAAGTCAAAGATAAGAAAGCCCCGGGTACGAGCTTTTAACTTTTAGCCAAATATAGGATTTTTATTTCTCACATATTTGTTTAATGCTGTAATCCGAATGGCATTCATTCCACTACAATGGAAATTGGCACAAGTTAAGATGATCCCAAAACCCGGGAAATTTTACAGACCAATTAGTCTCCTCCCTATAACTTCCAAACTTCTCGAAACTCTACTCTTGAAAAGGCTCATGCAACAAATCCAAAATAAAGCACTGATTCCTGACCACCAGTTTGGATTTAGGCATAAACATGGTACCATCGAACAGGTCCATAGACTGGTAAATAAAATACATCAATCATCCGAAGATAGATGCTACTGCTCTGCTGTGTTCCTCGACATCTCCCAAGCTTTCGATCGTGTCTGGCACGAACGTCTATTATATAAGCTCAAACATCTTCTCCCGAGCAGCCTGTTCTGTATACTACGATCATATATGCGAGACCGACAATTCCTGATAAAGTATGGTGAGGAAATAACAAGCCTACAACCCATACATGCTGGAGTACAGAATCGGACCTTGTACACAGGGTAGTGTACTAGGTCCGATTCTGTATCTCCTGCACACATGCGATCAACCAATAGGTGAAAGTTCAACAACGGGAACCTTCGCGGACAACACTGCTATTCTAGCATGTCACAGCAACCCTTCAACCGCATCACAAATGCTACAAGGCGACTTGAATGAAATCTCGGGATGGTTAAAAAAATGGCGCATAAAGGCAAATGAAGCAAAATCTGTTCATGTAACATTCACGCTTAGGCGAGAAACTTGGCCATCTGTCACTCTTAATGATATCCAAGTCCCTCAATTGGACCATGTCAGTTATTTCGGGCTACATCTGGATCGTAGACTCACATGGAAACACGTGTTTGATGGTAGATAGGAGATATTGGCAGCAAAATTAGTGTTAATACAATATTAACACGGTTTCAAACTAATTAATTATGTCATGGCGCCACCTATTGGTTAGGTAGGGCTCATATCATTCATCGACCTGTACCAAAATCTCCAATGCACAAGAATGGGTAATACTGCGCCATCTATGTCTGCTAATAGAAAACAGACAGCGCCGCAGTGGCAAAGAAGGCGAACTAAGTTCAGTCGCCGACTCACGTACGCCGAAAAAGGTCCACCAACGCGAAGGTTGTGTGATCATCATCAGAATTTGAATTGGACTGTCTCATCAGCTCACGGCGCGAGACGAGCTGTGTTCTTAGCCGTCGCGAGTGTAAAAGTGGGAGTGTGAACCGGGCCCGGTCGGGGAGGGGACATTGAGGGGAGTCCCAGCCTCTAAGCCAACGACGCCGGCGGCAGCGCTCTCAAAGAAAACTTCCACGGATTGGACTCATCATCACTAAGGCCAGTCACTGAACAATAAAGCATAAAGGTACATTCATCATCATTCATAATTTTAATCTCGGATGTTCAATTCACGAACATTTATGGTGGCCCATGAGGGGAATTTTCATAAAAATACCCGCTAAATTCGCGTAATCAGCACGATTCTCAGCTAATATCACATCATTTCATCATCATAAAGTGTTTTGGCGTCATATTTCATTTAATAGCGGTCAAGTTTTCATACTTTCAGTTTATCAACTTGTCGCATACTTGTCGTAACCGGTTCATTTCAATAGGTATTTACCTAAGTTCGTCTAACGCCTGTACCGATTTCCGGTTCCGGGACGCGATCCCATTAGTTGTCAAAATAACTTCTTCGTTTCTCCGATAAGGGGGCGCGCGGCGCGTAGTAATAGATTCATTCAATAGTTCGTTCGAAATCGGGTTGTTCATTCATCAAGCTGTCAAAGTCAATTTCAAATACGTAAAAGTTTGTTTACATTCGCGGTTTTTTGTACTTCATCATCAATTTATAGGCGGTTTACTTGAATTCATCATGAGTACCGATCCAAAGATTATTTTTAATGCTCGGCATCGTATGTTATCGGATTTTTATAAAACAGTGGAAGAAAATAAGACTTCCATTGCAGCTTCAGTGGCCAAAAGGCAATTTGAAAAATATTATGATCAGTTTGTTGAGGCTTATCAAAACCTTATAGGCCAGGAGCCAGCGCCAGCAAATATTACTGAAATAGAAACAAGGTTTTCTGAGATTAATACTTTCATCATCAAATTGAATAATGAACCTGAGTTTAAACCATCATCAGGTAATGGTAACTCGAAAGGTGAATTTCATGGTGATATATCTGCGAAACTACCGTTCATTCATCTTCAAAAATTTAATGGAAATATATTAGAGTGGGTTTCATTCTATGATTTATTCAAGAGTTTGGTGCATAACCGGCCTAATCTTCACCCAGCTGAGAAGCATTATTATCTGCGATCAACACTTGAAGGAGAGCCCTTATCAATCATCAGACATTTACCGGTTGATGCAGCAAACTATGAGGTAGCATTGAAGCTCCTAACTGACCGTTATCATAATACTCGTTTGTTAGCTGACTCTTACTTGGAACGGATCATCAATTTACCATGTATGTCATCATATCACGGATTAAGGGCAGAATTTTATAATCCATTGTTGGAAGCGACTCAAGCTCTCGCTAAATTAGATTTTCCAGTGAAGGAGTGGTCATACATTCTACTGTTCATTTCACTTCAGAAATTACCTCAGAGGCTTCGAGCTTTATTTGAAGAAAGGAAAGGTAGGGGATTAGAGTTACCTACTTTCGATCAGTTCATAGAATTTTTAGATGAGCAGTGCCGTCTTCAGCTGGCTGCCTATGGTCAGGAACCAGATAGGAAGACTAAGAGCTCTAGCGTGCCAGCGAAATCATCATATAGGAGGCAAACGGTGTCTGCTGTCACACAGTCATCATCATCAATAAGTTGTTCATTTTGTAATGAGGAGCACTCACTATATAAGTGTCGGAAATTCAATAACATTGATCAGTTAGCCCGGAAGAGGTGGGCTAAAGAAAATGGGTACTGTTTTAGATGTTTGCGTGATCATTTGAGCAGGGACTGCACCACAAATAATTGGTGCCGACATTGTGGAGATAAGGGACATAATTCATTACTATGCATGGGTCAGCCACAATATCAACAAAGGCGTGACAATAATCATATTCAAGGAAAACAAGTAAGTGCTGTCAGTGCCGATCATCAGGAGCAGCAGCTATCATCAATGAATGAGTCGAGAGGCGGTGCAGCCCATCAGCAGCGACTCAGGTATGAGAAGGTGGAATTCCCTAATCAGAAGGAACAGAAGGAGTCATCAGATTGAGATAGGGCTACTGTCGGTGCTACATCATCATCATCACTTCCGTTATCACTGAATCCAACCACCATATTGGATATAAAAAATCATCAAGGTCATTTTTGCAGAGCACGTGGTCTCTTGGATACTGGGGCTAGTATCACAGTCATTAGGGAATCTTTAGTAGATAAATTAAAATTGCACCGACAGTCAAATCCAACTACAGTAGTAGGTGTAGGCGGTTCGTCAATCAAGAACACAGGTGGGGTAGTTAAAATAGTCATCAAGCCGATACACGCATCTGTACCAGTCATCACTACTAATGCTATGGTTTTATCATCACTTACCATTCAGTTACCTCCGGTTCCAGTGGCTCATCATAGGATCATGGGAGGTAGCGATCATCATCATAACTTTCGTTTGGCCGATACTGAATTTTCGTCATCATCAGATATTGATATTATATTAGGGACGGACATACTTAATTATGTATATGATGGATCAAAGCTCACATTAAATAATGGAGCTGCAGCGTATGCGACCTACTTTGGATATGTCATCATGGGACCGGCAGAGTCTGCTAAGACAGCAGGCACAAACCCTGGTAAGTCATCATCATCAGAACACAAGGGTAAGTCATCATCACCAGACGCAAAGAATAGGTCATCATCATCAGACACCAAGGGTATGTCATCATCATCAGATGCCAAGAATGGGTCATCATCAGACACCATGGTCCAATTATCATCAAATCATATAGGTATGTCATTGCATTCATCATCAAGCAAGACTGAGCATTCATCATCAAGCAAGACTAAGCATTCATCATCAAGCAATAAGGAGCGTTCATCATCAGTTGACAAAGGATTATCATCATCAATTACTAAAGGCAATTCATCATCATCACACATACATGGGCACTCATCAATAGTGAATTCTTTATCATTGACAGAAGCAATAGAAAGGTTTTGGAAAACTGAAGAACCACCATCATCATCAAAGATTTGTGATCCACGGCACCAGGAATGTGAAGAACTTTATACATCATCAACATCGAGAACCGCTGATGGAAAATACATGGTTAGATTGCCATTACTAAGGGATAGGCCTACACTGGGAGAGTCTAAGGCTATCGCCTACAAACGGTTCTGTACTTTGGAAAGGAAAATGGAAAGGAATCCTACTTTTGCCCAGAAGTATAGAGACTTCATGGAAGAATACGAACGACTTGGACATATGTCGTTGTCATCATTTCAGTTTAGTGAAGAACACTATTTCATAGCTCATCATGGAATTTTCAAGAAGGTCTCGGATAAGTTGAGAGTAGTATTTGATGGAAGTAGTAAGACTTCTAACGGTATTTCACTAAATCAGTGTTTGCACTCGGGTGAGGCATTACAGAATGATATAACTCAAATATTGATAAATTTTAGGCTTCATCAAATAGTTATCACTACGGACATCAAGATGATGTTTCGAATGACATGGGTACATCCAGAGGATAGGAGATACCAGCTCATATTCTGGAGACAAACTTCATCAGATCCGGTAAAGGTATTTGAGTTGAATACAAATACATATGGACTACGGTCAAGTCCATTCATCGCTATAAGGACGCTGCTGCAATTAGCACAAGATTATCAATCTAGGTTTCCACAGGCTGCCGAGATCATCAGGCATGATATCTTTGTGGATGACATTTTAACCGGAGCAGACACGATTTCAGAGGCACAAGTCATCAAGAGCCAACTTATTGGGATAATGTCACAAGCTGGATACGAGCTTAGAAAATGGTCATCAAACTGCAAGGAACTTTTACAGGATTTACCTGAGGATCATTGGGAACAGCCTCATCAGTTCGATAATAGAGATGATGCCTCATTCATCAAGGTTTTGGGAATCCAATGGGATCCTATGATGGATTCATTCACATACAAAATAAATGTACCTGAAGGTAGGGCTGTTACTAAGAGGTCAGTTTTAAGTACAATTGCGCGATTATACGACCCTTGTGGATACTGCGGTCCGGTCATACTGCGCTTTAAGAATCTTCTTCAAGAGTTATTCATGGATGGATTAAATTGGGATGACCCAGTTCCTCAGGAGGTGTTAGACGATTGGGTTTCTTTCACAGAGGATCTTCATCATTTGGAGCGACTTCGAATTCCACGTTGTGTGACCTGTCACAATCCTACTTCATCATCATTGCACGGATTTGGTGACGCGTCTGAATTAGGCTATGCTGCTTGTGTATACTTGCGTACCGAGGATTCATCAGGCAATGTTTTGGTCAGGCTTTTGATAGCAAAGTCACGTGTAGCACCCCGAAAGACAAGGCAGACGATACCTAAGTTGGAGCTTAGAGCTGCTCACCTTGTAAGTATGCTCATCAATCATGTTGCGTCAGCGTACGCTAGGTTTATTAATATCCAGGATATTTACGGATGGTCAGATAGCGAAATTGTTCTGGCGTGGCTGAAGACATCACCACATTTACTTCAGACGTTCGAAGGTAATAGGGTGCAGGACATCATCAACTCACCAAAGAAGGTAGTTTGGAGACATGTACCTTCAGACTTGAATCCAGCAGATTGCGCATCGAGAGGCATCTCTGCTGAACAACTCATCAATCATCAGCTATGGTGGTCTCCGCAATGGCTTGCTAAAGATAGTTCAATGTGGCCTCATCATCAGCCCACATCATCATCAGACTTACCTGGATTAAAGAAGGTGGCCAATGTTGTGCTGCCTATTGAAGACTCCTGGGATCAAATTCTATTGAATCGTTTCAGCTCATTCAGAAAACTTATCAATGTTACAGCTTATATACTAAGGTATATAAATAATTTAAAGGTTCAGGCATCAGGTAGAAATCTGAGTAAGACACTGTCATTACCAGAAACTCGCCAATCTACTGAGTTCTGGATTCGGCGTATTCAATCTTCATCATTCAGCCAGGAAATACAAACATTAGAAAAGGGTCATCAGTTGCATAATTCATTAGTAAAACTCAATATTTTCTTAGATACGCGTGGATTACTACGTGTAGGTGGTAGATTGAAGCAATCTGACCTGCCTTATGGTGCAAGGCATCCGCTGTTACTACCAAAGGATCACAGGTTTGTACAGCTGTTAATGGAACATCATCATCGTACATATTGTCACATTGGTACTAATGGTTTAATTGCTATACTCAGACGAGAATATTAGATACTTTCAGTTAGAAGACAAGTTTCCAAGGTCTGCCGAAATTGTATCACATGTCATCGTTTTAAGACTTCTTCTCAGTCGCCTTTCATGGCAGATCTACCTGCAGATAGGGTCACGGCTTCAAGACCTTTCTTAGGTGCAGCTACGGATTTTGCAGGCCCATTTCTGGTGAAGTCAAGTTTACTCAGAAATGCGCGTTCAGTCAAGGCATATCTATGTGTATTTGTGTGCCTCGCCTCAAAGGCAGTTCATTTGGAGGTGGTTTCAGGTTTGTCAATAGAGGCGTTTGTTGCAGCATTTACTCGATTTACAAGTCGAAGAGGTCTACCGTCACTCATCAGATCTGATCAAGGAACAAATTTTATTGGAACCAATAATCACCTTAAGGAGCTCAATCGGTTTTTATTGGATCAAAAGGTCATTCTTGAGGAAGAATTTAGAAAGCAAAATATCAATTGGGTATTCAACAGCCCAGCGTCACCACATATGGGAGGACTCTTTGAAGCTGCTGTCAAGAGTGCTAAGACTTTGCTCAAGAAAGTCATAGGAGAAAGTATACTGACATTTGAAGAGTTAACTACAGTTTTCACAAAGATTGAAGCTATCCTCAATTCACGGCCATTAGTTGCCATATCAGAAGACCCACAGGATTTGGAGGTGTTGACTCCAGGGCATTTTTTAATTGGTCAACCACTTGTAGCGGTCCCTGAAGCTCAATGGGACACAGTAAAAATGTCAAAATTATCAAGATTTCAACTTCTTCAGCAGATATCACAATCTATTTGGAATCGGTGGCGTGTTGAATATTTAAATACGCTCCAATCTAGAAATAAATGGTTCGGTCATGTTCATAATTTAAAGCCAAATGATTTAGTGCTTCTTAAAGAGGACTCTCCTCCGCTTCACTGGAGACGCGGTCGCGTTATTGATGTAAATCCGGGGCGCGATGGGGTCGTTCGATCTGTTAAATTAAAAACTCAATCGGGATATTTGACTAGACCAACTGTAAAATTATGTAAGTTGCCAATAGAATAATTGTTTTCTCTTTGCGCCCCCCCCAAGATGTTAATACAATATTAACACGGTTTCAAACTAATTAATTATGTCATGGCGCCACCTATTGGTTAGGTAGGGCTCATATCATTCATCGACCTGTACCAAAATCTCCAATGCACAAGAATGGGTAATACTGCGCCATCTATGTCTGCTAATAGAAAACAGACAGCGCCGCAGTGGCAAAGAAGGCGAACTAAGTTCAGTCGCCGACTCACGTACGCCGAAAAAGGTCCACCAACGCGAAGGTTGTGTGATCATCATCAGAATTTGAATTGGACTGTCTCATCAGCTCACGGCGCGAGACGAGCTGTGTTCTTAGCCGTCGCGAGTGTAAAAGTGGGAGTGTGAACCGGGCCCGGTCGGGGAGGGGACATTGAGGGGAGTCCCAGCCTCTAAGCCAACGACGCCGGCGGCAGCGCTCTCAAAGAAAACTTCCACGGATTGGACTCATCATCACTAAGGCCAGTCACTGAACAATAAAGCATAAAGGTACATTCATCATCATTCATAATTTTAATCTCGGATGTTCAATTCACGAACAATTAGTTCGGAAGTAACTTAGGAGATATTCGTTTTGGTAAGTTAGAATATATTAGCAGCAGCAGCAGGCTAACACGCTCAAAGCGTGATATTAGGAGGTATTCTTATTATGAATTTGTGGCGTTATTTATTACAAAATCACTTCGGAGTCTTTGCCTGTCGGTGCGAAATTGAACTCTAAGTACAGTGGCATAGATAACTCATTTTGGCCCCGGGTGTCAGTTAGGAGGTATTCGAACATCGTCGTCGAAATACGTTCTACTCCGAAACGATAACACCTAGAAACTTGAAATATGGTATGTCGTTGTCTTATATGTCTTAGGCAACCGATATTAAGGGATTTTTGCAAATTCCCACGAGAACAGGAATAAACTGATCCTCGCGGGCAACTCCGCTGGGCACCCGCTATTATAAATATGGTATGTAGGTGTCTTGTAATAGGTATCCCATCAAAAACATAAATGTGAAATGAGAGCCAAGTTCAATATAAAAGGAGAAGCTAAATCTAAAAATCAAGGCCCAGCCCAAACCGCTAAACATAGACATATGAAATTTTTACGTTAGGTTACGTTTATAGTGTAGATGCTCATTAAGGAAGGATTTTACGAAATTCAACCCCTAAGGGGTTGAAAGTAGGGATTGAAGTTTGTATGGAAAACCTTCATTTTAGATGTATCAATTCGAAACTTTGTAAAAAAAATCGGTTGTCTGTAAAGTCGGTTTACTGACGATAGTTGAACGTAACAACGTCATACTTTTTGGATTGTGCCTCTTTGTCGCTCGTTGCGCGCTCTCGCTTGCACTGTAACGCCTCATACGTCATACTTTTTCGTGCATGCAGCCGGCTCCATCGAATTATAAGACGTTGTCACGTCAATACTCCTCAAAACAAATAACAAGACACGTATTTCTGGACTTTTCGAAAATCACCCTTAAGGGGGTGAAAGGGGTTGGAGTTTGTATAGAGACTTGTTGTTTATTATTTTTATTATATTATCCTAAGTTATTAGAAGAAATTATATTTAATGTTGTTATAAATAAATTTTAGGACTGACCATTGAACTTGGCACCCGTTTAGATTTCACTTCTTTTGTCGTTGAAGTCAACAACCAAGGCGTATATCATAATATTGAACTTGGCTCTCATTTTACATTTATGTTTTTGATGGGATATCATTACTTTTTGTACATAAATTATTAGTAGGTACTTATTTATACCAAATTAATACCAAAGTCGACTATACTCTTTTTTATAAATACTAAAATGGAAATATTTGGATTAAAAAATTAAGGGTGGTATTCAACTCTTTATATATTCAAGCAAAAAGCTTATAATCCTCATAATAGAATCTATAAAGTGAAAAATTATAATAAAATGATGTAAATCTACCAGTTTCTGATTTATTCGTTTGTATTCACCTAATTACCTATATGCCAAATTTGAACTTTCTAGGTTATCTGGAACCGGGTTAGAGTTTTGATCTATAGACCAGTCAGTGATAAAAATTACGATTTTTGGACGTTAATATCTAAATAACCGTTTGAGATATGTTTATGAAATTTAGATCACTCAAGTCTCAATAATATGAGCCATATTTGATACGTTTATGTGAAATAGTTTTTCATTTATGACGGGGTTGTAGATCTAAATGGTTCGTGTAATATTGCTCGCCGTTCTGTTACTTGAACTTGGCGTGACACGCTTAATATGTCGTACTATAGGCAACCACTATGAAGGGATTTTCGGAAATAAGCCGAATAAATTAATATTCCTGGTCTCATCTGTGTCACCTGAGCCCATCACCAGACTAAGAGATATGAACTATTGATTATACGCCTTTACGCACCTGCTTCCCACTCGGGTTGACTTCTAGGGTCACGTTTGCCTGAATTAAGGAAACAAAAATTAGACACAAAAATATTATTTTTTAACCGACTTCAAAAAAAGGAGGAGGTTATCAATTAGACTGTGTGTTATTTTATGTTTGTTACCTCAAAACTTCAGACTGGGTGAACCGATTTTGATGATACTTTTTTTACATAAAAGCTGGTGCTTCAGGACCAATCGGTCCCATTTAAATTTCGTCCAGTTCTGACAATGGCATCCATCAGGAAACCCTATAAGTCTTAATGTGCGCGACAAATGGACGAACATTTCAATATTACGCCAACTGATTTCAATGATTATTTTTTTAACCAACTTCAAAAAAAGGAAGAGGTCAATTCGATTCATTTTTTTTAGTATTATTCGTTGAAGTCGTTTTTTTACTCTTTTGAGTTCTATGTTATTTGCGTATATTATGCATAGATGTATAATCTTTCCCTTCTACTCCCTCTTCGGTGACAAATATACCCACTCGTACACAATCGTCCAAGGAAGGCATTGATGGAGTCATTGTGCGGAATGCAGCATAACAAAAACTAACTATTTAGTACGTAACAAATATTATATTTCGTCTTATCGTCAATAGAGCACCAGCTATTGGAAATATGGTATGTCGGTAGATGTCTAATAGGTATGTCGTAGGCAACCACTATGAAGGGATTTTCTGAAATTCCCACGGGAACGGGACTAAACTTCTTGCCTTCTAAAGTGATAAACTTAGCCCGGATTTGGACGATCATTCAGACAAATATGTCACGCCATCGTACATTTTCAGTATCATTTCTGCATTCGCATTCGAAAGTAGGCGTATTATGTAATCCACGGCTTTAAGTTAGCCTTTTTTGACTTGATTATCCAGTTGACTTTTACTGTATTTACTCTGGTCAGAAAGATGACAAAACAATTGAATGTTCGTAGTTTTAGTTTTACTTTTACTTTTACTGTTGTACCTCCACGCCATACCTACCATAATTATTATTCATTTTATTGCAACAAAAGTTAATCTGAACAATAAATTACTCATTTAATGTCCTCTAGAGTGTACCAACTTCTTTTTGTTGAGGATCTGTGAATAAGAGATTGATATTTTCGTAGCAAAAGACACAAATATTGCAAGCCTTTACTTACCCCTTTCGTGTTGATATTTATCTGAAATAAAAGTTTAGTTTTAATAAAGATTCTATTAAGGCTCCTACACACCGGCAATGCCGCACAAGCCGAGCGTAGAACACTACCGGTCTACCCGGCTGACAACTTGAAAATGATGCCACAGACCAGACAATATTGCTCTGCGGCAGCCAGCGGCAAGTGCCAGCAGCCTGAATATCCCGGCGGCATACCCGCGCGACAAAAACCCGCTGGCTGTGCCGCCGGCATAAAGTGTAGCAGCCTTTAGATATCTCGTGAAGAGTGGGTATATCCAGAAATGGAATACCTCTCCCTCCCCCCTCGAGGATATAAGGCGTGAAATTATTATTATTATTAGGCATTTTAAAGATTCTAAATAGACTACTATAACTTCGTAGAAAAAATCACCTATCCTATCCTATCCTAAGACACTTCTGAAAATGCATTTCGCTTTTAATTATTGTACAATTAGCTATAGCAAATTTTAAAATAATATTAAAATAAAATAAAAAAAATAATATTACAATAAAAAAATATACAATTAAGTAGGTACTATTAGTTATGGCGTCACAGTTCAGCACTCAGTAGGTACATTATGTATACAAAATTTTCATTTTGATCAAATATATCGTGGCAAATATCGCGGCAGTGTAGAAAGAATATTTTTTCCGAGAACAATTGATGGGGCTTAATTCGTCAACCACCGCGCGGTTCCAATCGGCACCGTGACAATTAAAAATCTATTGCATTTATTTTATTGGCTTAGTGACATTTACAATTTATTTTCATTTCCAATTGTTAAAAATATAATTAATATCTTCTATTTATAGATTTAATTTATCTATAGTAGATTTGTTTAAGTATTTAAGTATGGTTGTCAATGAATGATTAAATTTATCTAATGACCTTATAAATATATAAATTCATATATAAAAGTAGTCTACCTGGCCGTTCGAGGTGGTGTCCTAAAAAAGCAAAGGAACATTAGGTACTAAATTTTATTGAATCCGATGTTTTTTTAACTTGGGTTGCTTTAAAAAAATATATTTAAACTACTGGACGGATTTTGATGAAATTTGGTGTGGAGATAACTGAGTAACTGGGTCAACATTTAGGGTACATTTTACTACAGGAAAATAATTCTTATGGGAAAATATAAAAACTGGATAGAAAGAGAAATACGTACTACTCCGAAACGATAACAAATAGAAACTTAAAAATGTGACTTATATCGTAGGCAAGAAAGAGAATGAAGGGATTTTTAGTCATTCCCACGGGAACGGGAATAAATTGGATTTCCGCGTTCAACGCCGCTGGGCACCAGCTAGTTAACTGATAAAAGATACATTATATCAGTGCATCTTTATAATTTTAGGTAGGCGGGTATGTAAAATTTAAAATTAACATCATGTCAAGGTATAGAGGAAAATACTGAATAACACGATTTTGAATATTATATTTTTACAACCTCAATGAATGATAATAATCAGTCAGGCTCGGGTTTGAATCCTGGCATGAACCAATAAGTTTTTCAAATCTTACGTAAGTTTTTATCACTAGCTCGACGGTAAATGAAAACATCGTGATTAAACCCGAAGGTCTCCGAATTAATACTGAGGCACGTGTAACAGACTCGGTCCGGATATGGGCTCTCCACCTATAGGGGTCGAATATTCTCGTGAAAAGTGGGTATTTCCAGAAATGGATTACCTCTGCCTACCCCTCGTTGATAAAAGGCGTAAGATTATTTATTTTTTTATTTTAGTTTTATTCATTAAATAGATTTTTATTCAAAGAATGACAAAAATACTGAAACAACACCTCTTAATATGTTTGTTTGTATTTTCTTATAAGGTTCAACACTGCTATTAGATAATATTACTTACCTTATTAAAATTGTTGTCGCTGAATTTGCCAAAGAACACCTAAGCAAAGATTTATAAAAACTACGAATAAACAAAATATGGAAAATTGTTAGGTATGTACAAAAATAAGATGATATGGAAGTTATGGAACATTACATGCATGACTAAATTACAATATGAACGAAAAAGATGATTGGCTGACTATTATCTATTTATATTTACTACTAGCTGACCGTTTTGATTCGTTTTTTTAGAAATATTCGGATCGTATAAATATAAGAAACATAAAACTGTTCCACTTCTGGGTTGGGTAAGCTTACAATTAGTAACATTTTTTTTTAAACATTGGTAGGTACAGTAGTTTCGAAGCCTATTCATTACAAACAAACATACAAATATACCTACAAAAAACAAATCTTTTCTCTTTACAACCTATGTAATTTTAGATCAACTATTGAATCATGTTTAATTTCACCATTTTATAAAATAATGAGTATCGGAAATTCTCACATAGCCTTTCTGAAATTAAAAAGTAAAAGACTTATGAAAAATATTACATGGCATAGGTAAATATTAATCGTTAAAATCAATCTATTTGGGTTTGTGAAAGCAAATAATTATCAAATAATCAGTAAGTGGATAATATTATATACCTACTGGTTTGCAATGCAATAAAACAATTTAAAATTAATGTCCATACCGAAAACATGACGTATACGTCGTTTTCCTATAATAAATAAATTTCACATTACAACAAATATAAGGAAATAAAATAAGATTTCAGTATTTTTCTAAAGAGTGGCATCAAAAGTTTCAATAAGTCAATTTATTTTAATACTACAAGCACCCCGCGGTATCAACCGCATAGTTCCCGTTCCCGTGGGAATACGGAGATAAAAATTATAGCCTATGGGTTTTCCTTATGTATAAGTTATATAACTGTAAAGTTTCATCAAAATCCGTTCAGTAGTTTTTATTTATTAGACACAAAACAGATTAAAATTAGAGAATCATTGTAATGAAATAGTTGTGGTACGAAACAAATTGCAACCCCAAAGTATGTGTGTACAATATAGTATAAGAAAATAACGAAATAGAAGTTACAAGTAGTAAAAGTTGTCAAAAGTTACAAGTAGGTAATATAAGTACAATTGAAATAGATGAAAAAATAAATAGAAAGTATTTTTTCTAAAATTACAATTTAAAATAATGAAGTTTTTGCGTGAAAGAGCAACAAACATCCATATATCTATATGGAACAAGATATCACGTTGTCATACAAACTTTGCCCCCCTTTTTCACCCCTTCAGGGGTAGAATAAGGACAGAACGTCATACAAAAAGACACCCTCCAAGTTTCACGTCTGAGCTACGATCAGCGGTTTAGGCAGTGCGTTGACCAGGGCCAAAATTCCACTAAATGTCAACGGTTATAGTTGGATGACAATATATAATGATAACCGTTCACATTTAATGCAAAGCATTTTATATTATGTAAGTATAGCTATCTATATAAATGTACAAAAAAAAACCTGAATCACCAAAAAAAAATTATGTTGTGACATAATACAATTTTAATATTCAAGTGATGATGATAATGATCGGTTCCAGCCGGTTTCGGCTAAGGCGAGCGCTGTCGACCTCGGTCAATGAATCGGCGCGCATGCGCCTTGATGTGGCTAACGTAGCCAATCTTCTTATTAAAGACCCTTAAACAATGTGGACACGTGAGGATACTATTCACGTAGGTATAGGTACTGTGTTGCCCCAGGTGGTCGGGCTTTCACTTGATCGCGTTTCAAGTCGAGGGCAGATCTACGACGCTCTTTGAACTCTGGACAAGACCTCTCAATTCGGGCTGCCAAACTACCCCACTGCTAGGGCTCAAAGTTGCATCTCTTCATATGTCTTTTCTGAACGTCTTTAAATCTGAGGAGTTGACCGCCTTGCTTTCGCTTGACCTCCTGGAGTTCAAAAAAGAAGATGCGCTTCGCCACTCGCTCCTTTGCCATCCGTGACACATGTCCGCACCACCGAAGTTGTCGTCGCATGAGGTAACTCTCAATGCCACCTACATTGGCTCGGCGAAGAACTTCCGTATTTCGCACGCGGTCTTGCTGCGTAAACACTTGAGGTGCAATCTGTCTAAAGTGCGGATATGGTTGCGGTACAAGCACCACGTTTCAGCAGAGTAGAGAAAGTTTGGCAGCACAATCGCCATGTATACGCTCATATTAAGGTTATGTGACCGAAAGACCTTCACGCTCAGCTTTCCAAACATCGCCGCTGCAGAGCCGATCGTGCTGTTGATCTCAGCGTCAAGGTCACTCTTAGATGTGATAGTGCTCCCCAGGTAACGGAGCTTGTCGACCTGCTTCAGTACGTCATCGCCAAGGTTTATCGTTAGCGTCTCTTGACCAAGAATATCCAAGGACATTACCGCCGTCTTCGTGACGATGAAATTAAGGCCAAACTTACGGCACACCTCGTCGAAAACTGAAATTAGCTGTTGAAGGCCGTCTGGGGTTTCTGCCACAAAGCACAAATCATCTGGGTGCATGATATCGGTGACCAGTGCGTATGGCCAGGTTGAAAAGACCGCCGTCTGTGGGACTTCACGTACTACGACTGCAAAGTACAGCGCGAACAGTGTGGGTACCAGAACACACTCTTGCTTCATCCCACAGGTAATGGAAAAGAAGCTCAACTGTTCTCCGTCGACTGTGACACAGCACTCCATAATATCATCATGCAGGAGCCGCACCAGTCTTACAAATTTCTTTGTGCATCCTAATTTCTCAAGCACAATCCAGAGGGCTTCTCGTGGCACACTTTCGAAGGCTTTCTAAAGATCAAAAAAGCAGGAGTATAACTTCATTAAGGTTTTCCGGCAGTATCTTTTCAGATAGAGCAAAGACTTTTCCGGGTGCTGATAAGAGTGAAATCCCTCAGTAAGAGTTGCAGTCAGAACGGTCTCCCTTGTTCTTATATAGAGCACAGATTTTCGAGATTTTAATCTCAATCTGAACTCGTTCCTCATCACACATGCGAATAAAAAGCTCCCCATAGGTAAGTGTGCAACCCCTCTCCGCCGTATTTCAAAAGCTCTCCTGGTATACAGTCTATGCCAACCGCACGCTTATTTTGTTGTTGATTGATGGCAACAACAATCTCGTCACGTGAGAGTGGCTCGTCCATCTCCTCCGCTTTTGGATGTTGAGGGAGTGTGCTAATGAGTTGTAGATCAGCTGATTGATCTAGATTGAGCAGATTATTAAAATTGTCGTCCCAACGCGAAAGTACATCATCTTTGCTTTTTAGAAGGTTTCGCCGTCTTGGGACCTAAAAGGCACATTTGCACGAGATGTACTGCCAATCAGCTTTCTCACTTCGCAATAGAACTCTCCGAGCTGGTTTGTGTCCGCCAACCACTGCACGTGTCGAGCCTTTTTTCTGCCACCACTTGTCCTAGGTTTCTCGGCACAACATTCGGAGCTCATGAGCACTCTGTTTCATCTCAAGTACGCTTCCACCTTGCTTTTTTCTGCGATTATGATATTAATTCTATTATAATACGCGATTATAAATACACTAAGATTCTGTATTTATCTAATGCTTCTGAGAGGGCTCCATCATTCTCATCGAACCAGTCTTCGTTCTTGCGGACCTTATGCCCCAAAATTGTTCTGGCTGTATCTAAGAGATGAGAAGAAAGAGTTCCCCATTCAGCACACACATCATCTAACTCTCCACTTGCTGGTCAAAGCTTTATCAAAATTTTCCTTCGACTCGGGGTTATTAAGTACATCTATATTAATACACGCAGGATTACTCCTGCCAGATCTTCGACCACGTAGAAGACGGAGATTTAGCTTAACAACAATCAGTCGGTGGTCTAACCAGCATTGAGCACCGCGCATAGCTCGACTCACCCGAACTTGTCTCTTTATCTTACGATTGCGTAGTCGATCAGATGCACGTGCTTGGACCTTAGGTGCATCCACGTAATCTTGTGTTTAGTCGCAAGTCTAAACATCGTGCTAGTAATCGCTAGTTGGAATTGAGCGCACAGGCTGAGTAGCACTTGACCGTTGCTATTCATGTTACCGACTCCGAGTTTGCCCAGTACTTTAGGCCAGGTTTCATGATCACGTTCCACTCTAGCATTAAAGTCGCCAAATAGTAGGATTTGTTCTTTAGGACGTACACTTTCGAGGTATTGCGTCAGCTCTTCATAAAACTTGTCCTTGATGTCATCGTACTTGTCCAAAGTTGGAGAATATACGCTTAGCAAATTCAGGTAGTTATCATTACTTAGGTAAAGGCGCAGTGTGTCAACGTGATCTGAAATGTGTACAGGATATTCCTCCAGTCTCTTCACAATATCGTCGCGGTTCTGAAGAGTTACCCTTCAAAAAGAAAGTGTCCACCACCATGTTCCACTAGCTCCCCTTCGTCAGCTAGATGTGTTTCGCTGATGGCAGCCACACCTACATCATAGAGCCCAAGTTCTCGGGCTACAATAGTTGTATATGTTCTTAGTAACATATGTATAATAATAAATGTTCTTAGTTTTTTGTATTTTCCTTGTTGCGTCGACCACGTATTTATTTAATGCGGAGACAGCCGCGGTTACTACCTTCCTCAAGGGTGGGATGAGCAATTTTTAGGACACCTTTTCTAGTCCCTAGCGGAGGAAAGCAGTGCCTCCCTGAATAGGGCTGCTTTGCCGCTCTAGGTGCTGCCGAATTCACGTTGTCATCCCAGTGCAGAGCAAAAGCGACCACGGCGTAATACAACACCCCCAGAGCCGCCTATATTCAAGTATTCTATCTACGTATATGAAACTATATCCATATGCTTGGATATAAACTAATATTCATTCACTTGAAACAAAATATAGTATACGTACAAACACGGTTAAAGATGTGGTTTAATAGGCTTAAAGAGCCCGCTTCTCATAATGATAATCAGTGAGGCTCGGGTTCTAATCCTGGCATGTACCAATGAGTTTTTCAAAGACTTACGTACATATTTATCACTAGCTCGACGGTGAAGGCAGACATCGACAATAACAAACATCCATCCAGACGTCCATACATCCAGACATCCATCCAAACAAACTTTAGTAGTATAGGTAGGTAATAATAACAATTATTTTTTTGATGTCTTCGCTGACATATTAATTACCAAGGGTTTAGCTCGTAGCACAGGCTTATAGGTAGGTATATCAACATTCATCAGTATCACGCTTATATATGGTTTAAGCAGAATAACCAAATCTGATTTACTTTAGTTCCCGTACGTCATGTTACGTTGAATTGTTAGTGAAATCAAATAAGTAGATACATTTTTACAAAAGTACGCTAGATGTGTTATTCGTGTATCGCAGTCTCGAATTTATAACAATATATATATATATATATATATATATACCAGGCTTCTCAGAAAGTATTGCGAAAAAAAGTTTTTATATATGGGAGACTGGCCAGTTATAATGATTTTCGAAAATGTGATTATTTATAAGTAAAAATAGGTATATGTTCCAATTTCAAAACTTCCCTCCACATTTTTTGCGAACTAATTCAAATTATTGTATCTCGCTGAAATATGAATCTGCGCCGGGAACATTTTAGAGCTATGATTTTTTACGATTTCAAGTGTCACCTGAAACCGGATGAATCGTACGATAGACTTCAAATGGCATTCATGGATGAAGACCCTTCCAAGGCAACCGTGTATCGTTGGTAGAACGAATTCAATGGCGGTCGACCAACTTTGGGGGATGAAGAAAGAAGCGGTCGCCCTTTGACGGCTGTTACCAAAGAAAACGTGCTAGCAGTGAAAAATTTAATCCAAAACAAAAGGCGAATTACATATCAGGAGATTCAACACATATTGAAGATCGGATCGGGAAGCTTTCACAAGATTCTACACAGCCATCTTCGCGTGAGGAGGATAGTATCACGCTGGGTGCCGCACAACCTCACCGATGCTCAGAAGCAGGCCCGGGTGGAATGGTGCCGTGATATGCTAAACAAATTTGAAGCAGGCTCGTCTCGGCATGTTTACGACATCGTTACAGGTGATGAGTCCTAGATTTATCAATACGACCCAGAAACCAAGCGCTAGTCGACTGTTTGGGTGTTTCAAAATGAACCAACGCCTACCAAAGTCAAGCGATCTAGAAGCGGGGGGAAGAGTTTGATAGCTAGCTTTTTGAATTTGACAGGCCACTTGGTATCAATTCCCTTACGGGATCAAAGAAGCATCAATGCCGAATGGTATACTACCAAATGTTTGCCAGAAGTTTTCTCTGTTGTTAGCAACAAGCGACCAAACACAGGGCTCCGCGGGCTACTGCTCCACCACGACAATGTACCTGCGCACACCGCACTCAAAACGAGGGACTTCCTGGACAGCACGCCAGTCAAACTCCTGGGTCACCCTCCTTACAGCCTTGATCTAGTACCATGTGACTTCTTTTTATTTCCAAAAATTAAAAATCAGCTCAAAAGAATACCATTTTCATCGCCGGAAGATGCGCTGGCTGCGTTCGAGCAGGCTGTAAACGAGGTGTTTGCAGCGGACTTGAAAAAGTGTTTTGAAAACTGGTTTAGACGCATGAAACTTTGTATAGAGGCTGGTGGAGAGTACTTTGAAAAGATTTAATAAAAAAAAATGTACCTATAGAACATTTTTTTTTAGTTTCGCAAAACTTTCTGAGTGTCCCACGTATATATGTCACCGTAAAATTGCAAACACCGTTAGATTATAATCTATCTCGCGAGATTGTAGACTGTCGAAAGATTGTGAACCGAACATACTGCTTACAATTTAACGCATTATTTTTCTGTAGATTATAATATATCGAAGTGAAACTAATAGATCACAATCTCTCCAGCGTCAAATTGTCAACTGTCCAAGGATTGTCCCTGATTGGTCGGTCTTGCCGTAGCTATTTCTGTACCCATAGAGTTAGGAATCAACCACAGATGTCAGTCAAATAAAATAAAAGCAATAAAAAAATTGTGACATTAAGTATATTATATTTATTATTTAGTAGATAGGTAATCAATTATTCTGACATTATGTTAAGAAAAATATGGAACAAAAAATAGAAATATTTTCTCTTCAAACATAAAATAAAACTAAAAACTAACAAAATTTTCACTTAGAAAAAAAACTATCACAAAATAAAACCTAGATTAAAAAACTAAGTACAAAACAAAATCTATACCTACTTAAAAAAAAAACTCACGCCTTTTATCCCCGAGGGGGTAGGCAGAGGTATTCCCCTTCTGGAAATACCCACTTTTCACGAGAATATTCGACCCCTAAACGTGATAGTTGGTGAGCCCATCGCCGGAGCGGTCTGTTAAACATGCCTCAGAATTAGTTCTGAGACATGCGGGTTTCCTCACGATGTTTTCCTTCACCGTCGAGCTAGTGATGAATAATGTACGTAAGTTTTGAAAAAATCATTGGTACATGCCAGGATTTTAACCCGAGCCTCACTGATTCTCAGAATTATTTATTTCCTACCTACTAAATAATAAATACAATATACTTAATGTCACAATTTTTTTTAATGATGTTATTTTGTTTAACTGACATCTGTGGTTGATTCCTAACTCTATGGGCACAGAAATAACTACGGCAAGACCGACCAATCAGGGACAATCCTTGGACAGTTGACAATTTGACGCTGGAGAGATTGTGATCTATCAGTTTCACTTCGATATATTATACTCTACCGAAAAATAATGCGTTAAATTGTAAGCAGTATGTTCGGTTCACAATCTTTCGACAGTCTACAATCTCGCGAGATAGATTATAATCTAACGGTGTTTGCAATTTTACAGTGACATATATATAGGTATTATATATTTTATGATATATAACTGAATGTAACCAATATTTATACTTGTATATTTTTATCTATATTTATAGGTATTTATAAAAGTAGTTTAGTTCTTTATTACAATTAGAGGTTTGTTTCGAGTATACCTAACTAGTGAATACCTGAATTACGATTTAGGTACTTCCGGTTTTTTTTTCTGTTTGTCACATAAGTTGTGGATAACTGTAATTGGCTTTGAAATTGTTAAAATAAGATTATCCAATATGTAATAAGCTGTTGTTATCCCAAATAAAATAAATAAATAAAATATAGTTAAAAAAAACAAGAATATAAGAAGCTATGCAACTTACATCGTCATCTTCGTCATCCTGCAAAATAACAGAAATAATTGTATAGAATACTAGCGACCCGCCTTCGCTTCGTTTCGTTAATCGCTCTTTATAGTATTATTGAATATAAAATGATAAACTGATTGACTGATTAGTGATATATCAACGCACAGCGCAAACTGCTGGGTCTAGAGACTTGAAAGAGGAATGCCCATTTAATGCCTGAAGTAAACAGAAAACATTACTTACTCTAAAATTTATTCATAATCAAATATGAATAATCAAAGTATTTTTGAATCTGTTTAACTAGGGTAAAAATATAACGTTTTTTTAAATACTTATGTTGATTGTTGGTTAATTTCCTGTTAAATTCATTGTTCATTGAAATAACAGACATATGGTTTTGGGTCTAAAAAGTATGTGGCATGAGAACATTCAATAAAGTCTAATTATTTTAAGAAAAACAAAATAGTTTTTATGTCTTGGGCTCTATGTTGTTATATTAAATTCATGGCTCTATGAACACAACTGACTTGAAAATATGACATTTCTCTCAATCGTTGATTCCATTCGTTTGCGACTTGTATTTTTACAGACTTATTATTGCGATGTTTTCTTTTCTACTACTTTGACTATTATTTAATGATTTTGATGTTTTCTCTTCACGTGATACATATTTTCAAACACGGACTTTGATTAGACCCGCCTAACACGACAACTCAGATTTTTGTTAACAACGGATTTAAACCCACTATACACGATAACTCTGCTCTTGGTTTGGATTTGTGCCTTCGTACACATAGGTAATATAAAAAAAATGTGTTGGAACGTGCACTGTGCTAACTGCTATCTCGATCTTAGACGGATGAAACTCCTTCTCAATCTTTAAACCTACTTCTCAATGCAAAATGATGAAGTTCTTACTCTAATATGTACAAGAATGGATATCACCACAAGCTGTAAGTACTGAGATAAAGCTTTGAGATATATTATTTTCTTTAAATTATAGCTCTTTATTACTTAAAAGCAAAGAGATTAAAATATAATAAGGCATAGAGGGGACAAAGCGAGGAAAATTTGAAGTCAAAAGTTATTCCAAGTGGAATAAGTCTAGTACAATTTCGACCGAATGACAGCTCGCGTTCATACTAACTGACATGACAAGGACATGACGCTTAGGCTTCAAAATTTTGTATGAAAATATTCCCAATGCCCCCTCTATGTCCTATTATATTTAAATCTCTTTGCTTAAAAGTAACAAAAATATAATTAATTTGACATAACCTGTATTTTATTAAAATGTTTTAAAGTAGCTTCTGGGCCTAGTTTTGGGATAATAAAGTAAATTTTGATGGATTTCTGTTGAATTGAGGTACAATTAGATGTATAGTTCATCTTTGTCTATCTCAGGCATTATATTGTAGGGAAAATGGGCATCCCCCTTTGCACATAGATAGCTTATACAGTGTAGGTATCCACTAAGAAAGGATTTTGCTAAATTCAACCTCTAAGGGGGTGAAATAAACGTGCGCGATTTTTAACAAAAAATTAAACCGCCGAAAAAACTGAACAAAATTGGCACCGACTCAAAATTACTTAGGTAAACTTAAATAAGTGTAAGAACTTAGTTATTAATTTCAAATAAAAAAGGTTGATTATTTTTTGCTTTTCAGGTTTTTCGGAGGTTTAATTGTTTATTAAAATGTTTTTATTTTATAGTTTTTTGTGATACACAACTTAGCTTAGACTTAATTTTATACTATAAAAAAAGATTATCACATATTTAACTGATTTTCTATGTCTGTCTTACTCAAGCTAAATGAAGCGGTAAGGTGTAGTTATTTGCATTTTATTACTTTTTAATTAAAATAGAGATTTATGGTGCGAATGTTGAAGGATACAATGCAAGAGGATGCCCCAGGTGGACGTTCACGGATCAAATTAGTGACGTCCTTCAAAAAGCTGGAGTCCCGCCCGAGTGCGAAGAATAAAAGAGCGTTCATGAAAATGTGAAGGAAGCAAGGGAAGTGCAATGTGTGAAGATCGGGCAAAGTGGCGATCCATCGTCTCTGCCTACCCCTGTGAGAAGAAGGCGTGAGCTATATGTATGTATGTATGTAATTAAAAAAATACCTGAATCCTATTTTATGTGAAACGTGTTTGTGTTGGTAAAACTAACAAAATGTTAATAAATGGAGACTGTAACTTACGTCTGATTTTTCATCGCTATCATCCTGGAAAATAGCACACACTAATTTAATCAGTTAAGAACCGCGAATTGGAACCGAGACACAATTAAAAATCTATTGTGACTGTGATTCATGGGCTGAGAGGTTAAAATGTTATCAGATACTAAATCTGAAAAAGGTAATGTGATGTAAAGCAGAACCAATTTGGGACCTGAGTTTCCTCACGTACCTAATCTATAATAATATACTCGTAGAATAGAATAAGCATTAATTTGAATCTCCACATATATCTCCACTAGCAGCGCCCCGCGGTTTCACCCGCGTAGTTCCCGTTCCCGTGGGAATACGCGGATAAAATATAGCCTATGTGTTATTCTATGTATAAGCTATATAAGTAACTGTAAAGTTTCATGAAAATCCGTTCAGTAGTTTTTGAGTGAAAGAGGAATAAACATCCATCCAAACAAACTTTCGCGTTTATAATATTAGTAGGTTATTCCTACTTACATCACTATACGAGTATAGTATAAAACAAAGTCGCTTCATGCTGTCTGTCCCTATGTATGCTTAGATCCTAGAAACTACGCAACGGATTTAGATGCGGTTTTTTAATAGATAGAGTGATTCAAGAGGAGGGTTATTTGTATATAATATATGCATAATATCCAACCACCGGGCATATATGCTCGGTGTATCGTACGAATAAGGAATAAGTCGGTGTATCCTACTTATCCTACTAATATTATAAACGCGAAAGTTTGTATGGATAGATGCATGGATGTTAGTTCCTCTTTCACGCAAAAACCTCTGACCGGATTTTGATGAAACTTTACAATTACATAGATTATAACTCAGAATAACACATAGGATATATTTTATCCCCGTACTCCCACGGGAACGGGAACTGCGTGGGTAAAACCGCGGGTGCTGCTAGTATGTAATATACTAGATTTCATTTTGTGCTTTCTTTTACTCTCCCTTACTTCACTAGGTTTTTCCCGCTGGCAATCCAAATATAGTTTCTACAATTGTTGTTTTTGATACAAAGTCCTAATAATAATATAATACTTATAATTTAACAAAATTAATAATAAACAAAGCCTTTATCCAACTTACATCTTCACTTTCGTCATCGTCATCCTAGAAAATAATGGAAGTAGCCGTATAAACAAATGCAGTTGGAACGACCATAGTTAGGGTTGTCATATCTAAAACTTGGCAACCAAGACAAGACGCTTGAAAACCCCAGATTTAAGAGCCCAGAATCCGGACATGTCAACAGGTTTTTTTAAACATAGTCAAGAGTCAGTGTAATAAAAACAGTCGAAAATGTCATAAATCACATTTTTATTTACTTATTGGAATTTAGCGAGTCGGTTCGTCGGTCGATCGGTTCGCTTTTTCTTACTTGTTTTCTGTGATGATTAGGTACAGTGACATCTTAGTTACTTTACAGTTATGATCTGACTCGATTCTGACTGACCACCTAAAATTCCTAATTTTAAGTTAGCCTATCCTTCTCCATAGAATACGAAAGAAAAAGGACAGACACAAACCATAAATTGAAGAGTTAATGTCAAACATCTTAAAACCTACTAATTTTAACTATGAACGTGCTTATCTGTCACTTTTATCCATGACCTTATTACATCGTCGCTAAAATTGCTAAGCACGCCATACATAAGAAGACTAATTTTAATTTGACAGGACTAAATATCTCTCGTCTCTTTTCTTTTACAGGAGAAAGAAAATGACAGAACTAAAATAAGTTTAGTCGCTGTAATGCAGAATCGAGTCCATTATACTCGTAAGGTTAAAAAATCTATTAAGTTCATTGTCATCTCTTAAAGAAGTAAGAGTCCATGTGTGTTGGGTGGGCGTTTTTCAAATAGTTTGACCATCACAAAATCGGGTTGTCCCACGTCTTTAACCTACTTTTTAGGATTAATACTAGATATTTCCACATTAAAGCTGTATGTTTTCTAATGAATTAACAATTAAATTATACGAAATTTACTTCAAAATGTGATATAAATGAATACAACTAATTATTTTTGCCATTTAAACGCTGAAATTCGGTGAAAATATCGATGTCCCATGCAGATTTTGAAAATTCAACCTCCATTATCTTGTAAAAGTTGTTTTAATGTCAGTTATTTTTTACGTTCTATAGGTGTCTGGATACTTGAAAAATACGAATTTAAACTCTAATTTACTCTAGACAGGGCTTAAAATGGTTAAAACTCTAATTGTATGTTGTCCCAAGAAAATGAGAAAACCGGAATTTTCGGGATAGTCACGGCGATTTGGAGATGTTCCTGATAAAATATTACCAAATTGATTGACGTTCTTTAATCCTGGCAATATTATTATTCGGTATGGTATCCGCTATTGTGTGTCCAGTTCTCAGTCTACGTAATAACGGTGACGAAAGTTGTAAAAAAAAGTGGCCCCAGAAATTTTTTTCCTGTTTGTTGCGAGAATTTCGTAAGTAAGGAGCTCTTTTTATACTATTCAATCAAGAGGAATCATGAAGTAACTAATAGATATCCATAAAATGAAATTAAAACATCTTCACAATGTATACGTTAGTGACAATTAATTATTTAAATCTCGTTGGCAGCAATTCGTCACATCCAGTTCGTCATGTGATGTACTACCGGAATAAATTTGTCACGCGCCGGAAGTATTAAGGTTGGATTACATGACAATTTCTAAGAAAGAAAATATACGATGTAAATTTTCTACACAGACAGTAATTCTTAATCTATACATATAATAAAACTCTAACGGAGCCATGCCTGTACATGAAATATTTTGAGAAATTCTTTGCGGTATAAAGCTGGAATTTATATCAAATACTCAGGTCTACTGTCCCTTGGACCTGTGAAAAAATCTTTATAAGCACTGAAAACCGACGTTAGTGGTTCAAAATTTACCTAATATTCAGCTTTACTAGTTTGTAAATGATATTTTACGCCTGTCCACAATATCTGGCAGAAGTGGTAGTGGTGTAAACCTTACTTAACATTTTCCAGATAGTCACCTCCAGTTCCAGATCGTCACTGTCCCACATTTTGAGTTCAAATAAATTTTGTCTTATTTAATAAATATGTATATTTAAGTGGTATTGCTTATCTCTATTTAAACTACACAAAATACTTCAACTTCTTTAAAATAAATCATAACTTGCTATACCTCAATAGTATATCAAAAGTAATACTTAAGTGGTGAAAATTCTCCAATTGTGACGATCTCGATACACTTTATATTATAAAAAGTTGTTTCGTTTCCTAAGGATGAGCAGAAGTATTTTTTAGAAGAGATTTTTGTGATGATTAAACTTTGGTAAAGACTGGATAACTAATTAACTCATGGCTTTTACTATATTTAGTATTAATTTTCGTAACGCACCGGAAGATCTCACCTCGTGCCATGACAAAAAAATGTGTATTCTCATTATGGTTTTTGATAGTATTTGGATATATTTTTGATTTTCATGATAATTAAAGTATGGTCGATCAATTGCAATCAAAAAAAGGGACAAACTTTGACATCGAAAAAAAAAGTTCGTGTTCGTCACATGGTCAAACTATTTGAAAAACGCCCGGGTACCCCACTTAAACCTGCCAACGGAAGACGAAACCGTGCAAAATCGATAGTTCTTGGACAGACTAAGATAATAAGTAATCACACCACATTTTTATAAGTTAGGGTTTAAAAGTTATTCGTTAGTGTATTTTGTAAGTTATCGTGATTAGGTACCTATAAACTGCTACATACACTACTTAAATGGTTTGTCAGGCATTTTTCATAGTAACAAGCAAAGAGGATACTTTTATAACCACGTGTGACAAAAGCAAGATCTAAAGTAGCAAAGTATCTGTGATCTAATTAAATAAATTGCCGATACAGAAAATAGCACTGCATTCCACATACTATATCTGTGGCAGTCAAAGAGATTAATGATATTTATATCTCTTTGGTGGCAGTGAATGACGGCTTGGGCAAAAAATATCGATACCAATATTAAAATATCGATATTTTTCCAAATACATAATTAGCATATTATATATATCGTCGATATTTTTAGTGGCGATATATTGATATTTATTTTAGACTATCGAATTCGTATCAATTTCAATATATTTTTAACGCAACTCTGGTTTCGTATGTCATTTCATGTTGCTGCTGCTCACCAAACTATTAAACCATCAGTGTGACAGAGGTCCATATCTGATGACTACTGGTTTGGTTAAATGTGAGCATTAATAAAAAATACTATTTTAATCGTTTTTTTTGACGAATTTGGGATGTATAAAATAATAATGTAAAAACTGACTATATATCGATATTTTTCACTCGATTTTTATCTATAGTGATTTTTACACAAGTGCAGTGATATACACGCATCAGCTCAAGAGCTGCTATTGTGTTAATTAAATAATAATAGTATTTAGAAATGTCGAAACGATAAATATCAATTTATTTTTTTATTTGGCCATCCCTAGTGAATGACATGGTTGACGTGACGACAAGAACGTTCAATTGATGTTTAATTTATGAGTCAATAAAACAAGCATAGTTTGATACCCCGTAGGTATCTATTTCAGTGGGTACCCACGCTGCCAATGTTCTTTGTACATTTAATATTTTGGGTTCACCATCGTTATGGGGTAAAAAAACTATACTGGTGAAGTGTGGATATTTCCTGAAATAGAAATATACCTCTGACTACCCCTAGGGCATAAAAGGCGTGATAGCGTCGTGCAACACATGTCTTCATAACAAAGGGGACATAGGTAACTTGTTATGAGAAACCGAGAGCGCGCGCGCTACAGCCACCTACAGCACAGTTAGTAATATTTTCAAAAAACCATATACCTCAATATTACGTCTATAATAATAAGTAAGTACATAATCTTCATTGTAATTCGATTTCGATTAATCCATAAAACAGATATGTCCCCAGGAAGTATTTAAACCTATTCAACCTTGAAAAACAAATCCCTTTTTTTATTTTAATTCAATTCCCTGTCCCCTGTCCCTGAATAGTTTAAAAAATTCAGTACATGAGACACTCACCTTGCGCCCCACTTTCGTCTTTAATCGTCGCAGTTTTTGTGTTTTTGTATTATCACTTTCCTCCTCTGATTTTTTATATTCTGCAGCTGGCTCATGGTCCGACACTTTCTAAAAGATATAATAAATTTCATGTTTGTTGTTTGTTTGTCAAATGTATTTTTTTTTAAATTAATTATAAACAGATTCAACGTGAGCAACGCCGCGGTATAAGTAGACAACTGACTGTATTTTTATTGTATGATGAAAGATCACACACAGATCTCTTAACTCCAAAGAGATTAAAATATAATAGGGCATATAGGGGACAAAGCGAGTAAAATTTGAAGCCAAAAGTTATTCCAAGTGGAATAAGTCTAGTACAATTTCGACCGAATGACAGCTCGCGTTCATACTAACTGACATGCATGACGAAAGTTTTGTATGAAAATATTCCCAATGCCCCCTCTATGTCCTATTATATTTTAATCTCTTTGCTTAACTCCAAATATGTTGCTCCAAAAAAATAAAGATCAACAGAAATGAATTTATTCCTTACTCCACGACTTTGAGATACGTATGTATCAACACCTTGAATACTTTAATATTTGTAATTAAAATAGAAAGTAAATTTTCAAACAGCCTAGCCAAGATGCTTAGCGCTAACTTTAACTAGACTTATGTCTTCCCATTGTATGGGATTGGCATAAGTACTTTTTTATAGTTTATGGGGCAAACGAACAGACGGGCCACCTGATCGTAAGTGACTATCGTCGCCCAAGGAACCCTGCAACTTGAGAGTCACAAGTGCTTTGCCGGCTTGACTTGCCAACAAATATGCTAACGATAAAGGCTCTACCCCACAGGCGCGTTATACCACTCGATAATATCGCGCTGCGCGATATTATCGAGCGGTAATAACGCGCCTGTGGGCGGGAGCCTTAACACTTGTTAACATGAGCGCTATGCGTCTTGGCTAGGGGGGCTGGTTTTTTTAAATACTGACTGTATATAGTGGCATGACCATAGGTTTTGGCAATCTCATAGCTCTTCCCGGCTTCTGTGATTGTTTCGGATCTTGCAGCATCAGTTGGTTCGATGCGTCGTTTAATTCATGGCGTGGCCGTTTTATTGTCTCAGCAGTATCCTAGAACAACAATATTTGGTGGCATATAGACACCAGTGTCGCTAACGCCTTCTGCCGGTGAGTGGCTGTATTAATGTAAAATGATTTGTGTTTTTACAGGAAACACTATACTCAAAGACGTTTAAAGAAAAAGTTTCCTCTCCTATAGACTGCTAATGTTCTAAAAACACTATGGAAACAACTTCAACCAAAAATCGGGGCGCGGGGGGCGAAGTATGAGATGACGTACTTAATGTCAATCAAAAGACCAATAGTATTTAAAGAACATTTTGTGTTCGGCCAATCAGAAAGCTCACGTATTATTGTACTTTTGAATTTGCTCCAATAGTGACCGACCAGTGAAGTAATCATATACCACACAATCGATATCGATAAACGCTGCAACCTTAAGAATAGCAGACTTTGTCAGTTTGGTATATTTACAAGTAGAAGAAGATTGAAGTATAAAGTCAGGCTGAAAATGTTTAGTTCAAATTGTTGAATGTGTTGATGGAATCAAATTTTCAGCTTTGCCTGTAGATTTAACCAAATTTTTTTTTAGGTTGGGATCTCTTGTAAATCTGAAAATCATTTATAATTTCAGTTCTATATTTGATAAAAATATAGCAAAGTCTATCGACATAAAATAATTGATCTATAGATATTTTATATTTTTTGTCAAGCACTAAGGAAATATTAATGGATATAAATTCAAATATTTAAATATATTTTTGTGGTGTAGTTTAAATAGGAAAATACTAAATGGTGATAGGTAATGCATGAATAGGATTTCTGCGAATTTACTGTAGAGTTTCCGCACCACACAACGACGCAAGCGGGCATATTTTTGTCAAAACCGAGAGCTTGTTTCGATCTGACTTCCAATATGGCATTGTGTTGGCAAACCAGCGGCCACGTCAAAATACGGTCTGTCAACCGAATGTTGACGAGGATTCACTAGGTCTAGCTTTCCTACATTAGCACTCTATAGGAAAGAGAACGATTTTCTTCCAACCTCTTTGACTATACTGTTATACTTAACCTAAAATGCAAAATACCTGTAAGTACCTATATAAAACTTCATCAAAATCGTTAGAGAGATTTTCAAGATACCGAAAATATAAATACATAAAAGAATAGTTCGTTAAATCAAATCAAATAGTTTATTGCAATCCTTATGTTTTACATAGATAGTATTTACATATTTGGTATCAATAAGTTAGTCAGTGTGTGCATCTGGCTGGATTGAGGGCCCACTTTTTAAATTATTGCGAAACGAAATGATACTTACAGGGCATTTACTTAAAATTATGTAAAACTTAAAGCAAAGATTCTTAAATTTCTTAAACGTGAATCAAAAGAGTTATGGTCAAATAGCTTGGGCCCTCAATCCTGACGCCTGCATAAAACGGCATAGTCGAATCTCAGAAAGTACTATCCCTGGGATAATAATTTTTATTTGAGTATTTAGTTAGGAATTTCTTAAATACATTAAGAAATTGTCAAGTCTTAAGAATGCGACAATACAGATTTATGGCGGTTTAGCTTGGGCCCTCAATTCATCAATTTTGTTATTGTGGAATCAGCAAAAAATATGAGTTTTTCTAAGGAAAGATATTAATACGACTATAATATATTTGAGTTCCATATCTCGGAAAATTTGTTAAAAAGAAATAACGACACAAAAGTTAATTGTTAAAAAGTTATTGAAATTCGTATTTTTTCAAAACGTCTGAACTGAGGGCCCAAGGTTTTTGTCAGTATTGACTAGGCTAAGCCTTCTACACTACCGCACTTTAGGCTAAGTATTTTAACAAATTTTTAAGTAAAAGGCTACAAAGCGTCCATTCTTCTAAATGCCGTACTTTAGGAGAAAATTGATTTTCGATGTTTTATATGAGAAAATTCAGTAGGGTGAATATGATTTTGTTACTTTTTTGAGACAAATCAGCATGTACCCTCATATAAGATATTTCATAAGCGAATAGTTGTAGTCGGAAGCGATTACGTTTTGTGTGATCCAATAATTATTATAGGGTGTTATTTAAATGGTTATCATAGTATTCGTATTTTTGACGCCTGACGTACGCGCGTTCCCGTCATGTTTTTTGTTTAATTTTCGTTTTGCTGTGTATTTCGGGTTTTGACTCATATTAGTAATAGTATAATATAATTATATACATACTATTTCATATGTTTTGGCAGATTATAATGTAAAAAAATAAAGATTTTGGCAGGGTTTCATATTATTTTTATTTTCTTGTTAAAAACAAATTAAGGTGAGTACCCTTATTTGTAAGCTAAATATGTAAAAATGTTATCTATACATATAACAAAACTCTAACGGGGCCGTGGCTGTATATGAAATGTTTTTTGAAAATTTTAACGAGTCTATTTTATCTAGTCTATAAAGTTATCGATATAGATACCAAAACAACATCTTTTTAAATTTGTGTCTGTCTGTCTGTCCGTCTGTCTATATCTGTCTGTCTGGTTGTGCACGCATCACGCAAAAACTACTAGACGGATTTTGATGAAATTTGGTATGGATATAACTGAGTACCCGGGTCAACATCTAGGGTACTCTTTATTCCAGAAAAATATCTCATTCCCACGGGAAAATATAAAAACAGGTGAAAAAAGAAATCGATAACACCTAGAAACTTGAAATATAGGTGTCTTGTATATCTTAGCCAACCGCTATGAAGAGATTTTTGGAAATTTCCACGGGAACGGGAATAAACCGGATCCGCGCAGGAAACGCCGATGGGCACCCGCAATTTCTAATATGTTATGTAGGCGTCTTATATGTTGTAGGCAACCACTATGAAGGGATTTTTTGATATTCCCAAGGGAACTGGAATATACTGGATTGAGGAATGTTTTGATTTTTTGGATTGAAAAAGCTCCGATACGGTTTTACCGATTTAAAAAAATCTTTTGCCAGTTTAAAGCGTACTTTTCTGGGAGTAACATGTGCTATAATTTTCCCACGGGAACAGGCCTAAACCACGTAACCTACATTATCAGGGAGTAACAAAGGCTATATTTTCTTTCCGTATTTTCACGGGAACGGGAACTACGCGGATGAAACCGCAAGGCACTGCTAGTTGTTAATATACAGGGTCATAATTTTAATACGTCCAATACATAATTTCATTGATTATTGGCACTTTCTTATTTTATTTTTCCACGCATACGTAGGTGAAGGCACAGGACAGCTAGTCGTATATAATTATATCGAGCTTTATATATTATATACAATATGTAACAGAATAAGCGCAATTCCTGAAATTAGTTTGTTCAGTTACATCTTAGCGAGAAATGTCCATGGGCATAGTGTTACCTATGTAAGTGAAATACAAACATACCCCATAAGAATTTACATACACTATGTACTGTTTTTTCTCCGAATAAATAAAATAAAATAAAGTATCGACTACTTATTCGATTTCATCTATTTTTAAAATGTGTTAAATTTTTCCGAAAAATGAATTAGCATAGCTGAATGCTATCTATTGAAATCGTGCTATTATAGATCGATATTTAAGAAAATTGGTTAGACACAACTAAAGTTCGATTGCATCTTTTTTTTTTATATTAATTTACTAACCGGGGTGTATGAGGAATTGCGATTTTTCTGTTACGCGTTGTATAAATATATATATTCTATCTGCGCTTTACAAAATACTACTTACATGATCACGACGAATACTTGTTTATACTTACGATAAACATTATGGTCACCCTACTGAATTTTCTCATATAAAACATCGAAAATCAATTTTCTCCTAAAGTACGGCATTTAGAAGAATGGACGCTTTGTAGCCTTTTACTTAAAAATTTGTTAAAATACTTAGCCTAAAGTGCGGTAGTGTAGAAGGCTTAGCCTAGTCAATACTGACAAAAACCTTGGGCCCTCAGTTCAGACGTTTTGAAAAAATACGAATTTCAATAACTTTTTAACAATTAACTTTTGTGTCGTTATTTCTTTTTAACAAATTTTCCGAGATATGGAACTCAAATATATTATAGTCGTATTAATATCTTTCCTTAGAAAAACTCATATTTTTTGCTGATTCCACAATAACAAAATTGATGAATTGAGGGCCCAAGCTAAACCGCCATAAATCTGTATTGTCGCATTCTTAAGACTTGACAATTTCTTAATGTATTTAAGAAATTCCTAACTAAATACTCAAATTATTATCCCAGGGATAGTACTTTCTGAGATTCGACTATGCCGTTTTATGCAGGCGTCAGGATTGAGGGCCCAAGCTATTTGACCATAACTCTTTTGATTCACGTTTAAGAAATTTAAGAATCTTTGCTTTAAGTTTTACATAATTTTAAGTAAATGCCCTGTACCATTTCGTTTAGCAAAAATTTAAAAAGTGGGCCCTCAATCCAGATGCACACTCGTGCAGGACCTGTTGCTTCTTCGGTGTTTGCGTACATGGACCCACCGGGAGCCGGAGGGCTCACTGACAAAAGATTAAGGCACTGCAATACTTGAGAGGGAACGTGCTAATTATATACCTATTACATTTTATCATTGATATAATTATTATTTTACTGTATTATAACATTTTTTATAGAGTATTTCCTTTAATAGTTTAATAAATTTTATTTCTTTTGTTTCATTTTTTAGATATTGCGGTAGATTATTGTATACTTTAATGGACATAGCTAACGGAACGGAAGAGAATTTTAGCCTGGAAATAGACTGTAGTAAGTGCTTTTTACGGGTTGGTCTCAAAGAATATTTTTTTCTTAAATCTTCACGTTTTTTATAAAATTCGGGATATTTTCTTACAAAGGAGACGTTTTATTTTGGGCCTGCACGCACATTGTACACCAGCGTGAAATATAGAGAAAAATCTAGTGATTATCAGAAAAATATTTTAAAAAATCATTTCCATCTATTTAACTTGCACAAAAGTAATTAAACTGCAATGGATCCGCATGAAATCATATTGAAATAATACTATTTCTAACTTTTTAAGCCCAGTTTCCATGTTATTGTGAATTAGTCCGACAAACAATTATCGCAAATATACCTAGGTTGTTCCGAAAATTGATAGCCACGGAATTAATACAACCTCTTTTTTCATAAAACTATTTTGAATTGACGGCTAATTTCAACACAAACCTCCTTTGTGAAAATCACTGGCCACCTATGCGTAGTTTTTTATTTATTGATTTTTAAAGATTATCTGTAACTCTTCTTTTGTTTGCAACAATGGACGTCTCGCGGGAAGCTTTTCGTGCTATGATTTTCTATGATTAAAAACTAGGGTTAACCTTCAAGGAATCTCAAGAAAATTTACAAGCTGGTTTTGGGGAGTCTGATCCTGCGTTAGCACCAATTACTTATTGGTTTCGTGAATTTAAACGTGGTCAAGAGAACTTAAACGATGACCCTAAACCTGGCCGACTACCAACTGCATTAACTCATGAAAACGTCATCAGGGTAGAGTAGCTATTGCGAGAGAATAGACATATTACACATCGAGAGATACAGGCTGAACTAAACATTAGATCACGGGCAGTTTCCACCATCCTGCATGAACACCTTAAAGTTAGGAAGCTTGCTTCGCGATTTATACCTCATTCTCTCACCGATGAGCAAAAATGCCGTCGTGTTGATTGGTGCAAATTTATGTTAGAAAAATTCGAAGGAGGAACTTCGAAAAACGTATCCTACATTCTTACAACTGATGAATCATGGACATATAGCTATGATCCTCTCACGAAGCAGCAATCCACGCAATGGGTGTTAGAAGAGGACGATTTGCCCACAAAAGTTGTTCGCGGTCGGAGCGTTAATAGAAAAATGATAGCGGTTTTTTATCGACGCAGTGGACCAGTGGCAGTAATTCCGCTATAAGACCGTAGAACAGTTACTAGTGAATGGTATAGTGAAGTTTGTCTACCTCAAGCTTTCGGGGAGTTGGATAGCAAGCGCCCAAGGAGCGGCGTCCGAGGCATTCTTTTTCACCAAGATAACGCGCCTGCTCACACAGCTGCTAGAACCATGGACTATTTGACAACTTTGGGGGTACAAATGTTACCCCACCCTCCGTACAGCCCAGATTTAGCTCCATGCAACTTTTTTTTATTTCCCACGGTAGAGAAAATGCTTCGTGGACGAAAATTTAGCACTGCAGACGAGGCCGTCGAAGAATTTCAATGGTTATTTTTCGACCTCCCGCAAGACACGTTTTTTAAATGTTTTGAAAGCTGGTTCACCCGAATGCATAAGTGCATTGGGATTGGAGAGGGATATTTTAAAAAGCTGTAAATAAACTTTTTTTATATTCTAAATATTTTTCATTTCGCTAACTATTTTTGGAACAGCCCACGTATAATAGGTCGCAATTATTTTTTTTCGGTCGCCGCGATGCTAGGTTAATGAAAATTAAAGTTTATTGTACAACGAAACTAGACAAATATGAGCAAAATCATGAATAAAACTATAGTTATTTTATTTTTATTTATCTAAAAAGCTGGTGTAGATGGTGCAGGCCCAGTCTCCATACATTCATGAAAAGTCACCTTTGCATATTTCGAGTACCTATGTAAATGCATGGCAGTGTGAGAATTTTATACTGTGTGAAGTGCGGCTTGCATGTATCAGTGTTTTGTATGTTGACTAGTATTCTTAATAGTGTCTTTTGAGCGGTGAAGACGGTGGTGGCGTCAGCACTGTTACCCCACAGGATAACGCCATAACTAAGCCGTGCGTGTGCATAGGCGTTAGTAGACTAGGGGGACTAATGCGGTTTTAATTTTAATTAAAGTCTAAAGCCTCGCGAAGTTAAATTAACTGTTGTATAGGTATATTGTTTTATAAATTTCTTCTTATTTAGCTGTCGCCGCACCACACCCTCGAATGTGACATCATACTGGGGCAAGTTGAAGGCAAGCGCGCTAGAGGAAGAGCTCCGGCAAGATGGTCGGATTCCATTAGACAAGCATGTGGTTCCATGCAGAGGGCAGCCCACATAGCCCTTGATCGCGTTAAATGGAGGGATATAGTTCTTGGTCACGATCCTCAGTCATGAGGGAACGACGAAGAAGAAGAAGAAGAAGCTGTCGCCGTTTCTCTTTCATGATTACTATCAGCGCACTTAGTGTATCACGTTAAGGGGTCCGAAAAATACTCTAGTGAAAAGTGGATATTTCTAGGAATGGATACCTCTGTAGTTCTTCTCTTGGTTAAGGCGTGTGTTTTTTAACCATAATTGCAAATTTTTTTCATCGCCCTTTTTATCGTGTGCATCTGGATTGAGGGCCCACTTTTTAAATTATTGCGAAACGAAATGATACTTACAGGGCATTTACTTAAAATTTTGTAAAACCTAAAGCAAAGATTCTTAAATTTCTTAAACGTGAATCAAAAGAGTTATGGTCAAATAGCTTGGGCCCTCAATCCTGACGCCTGCATAAAACGGCATAGTCGAATCTCAGAAAGTACTATCCCTGGGATAATAATTTTTATTCGAGTATTTAGTTAGGAATTTGTTAAATACATTAAGAAATTTTCAAGTCTTAAGAATGCGACAATACAGATTTATGGCGGTTTAGCTTGGGCCCTCAATTCATCAATTTTGATATTGTAGAATCAGCAAAAAATATGAGTTTTTCTAAGGAAAGATATTAATACGACTTTAATATATTTGAGTTCCATATCTCGGAAAATTTGTTAAAAAAAAATAACGACACAAAAGTTAATTGTTAAAAAGTTATTGAAATTCGTATTTTTTCAAAACGTCTGAACTGAGGGCCCAAGGTTTTTGTCAGTATTGACTAGACTAAGCTTTCTACACTACCGCACTTTAGGCTAAGTATTTTAACAAATTCTTAACTAAAAGGCTACAAAGCGTCCATTCTTCTAAATGCCGTACTTTAGGAGAAAATTGATTTTCGATGTTTTATATGAGAAAATTCAGTAGGGTGACCATAATGTTTATCGTAAGTATAAACAAGTATTCGTTGTGATCATGTAAGTAGTATTTTGTAAAGCGCAGATACAATATATATAATTATACAACGCGTAACAGAAAAAGCGCAATTCCTCATACACCCCGGTTAGTAAATTAATATAAAAAAAGATGCAATCGAACTTTAGTTGTGTCCAATTTTCTTAAATATCGTTCTATAATAGTACGATTTCAATAGATAGCATTAAATTCAGCTATGCTAATTCATTTTTCGGAAAAATTTAACACATATTAAAAATAGATGAAATCGAATATGTAGTCGATACTGAACAAACTAATTTCAGGAATTGCACTTATTCTGTTACATATTGTATATAATATATAAAGCTCGATATAATTATATACGATTAGCTGTGCTGTGCCTTCACCTACGTATGCGTGGAAAAATAAAATAAGAAAGTGCCAATAATCAATGAAATTATGTACCTATTGGACGTATTAAAATTATAACCCTGTATATTAACAACTAGCATTGCCTTGCGGTTTCATCCGCGTAGTTCCCGTTCCCGTGAAAATACGGGAATAAAATATAGCCTTTGTTACTCCCTGGTAATGTATCTTTCCATTTTTAAAAGAACTTTTTAAATCGGTAACGTGGTTTAGGCCTATTCCCGTGGGAAAATTATAGCACATGTTACTCCCAGAAAAGTACGCTTTCCACTGGCAAAACATTTTTTTTAAATCGGTAAAACCGGTAGTATTGGAGCCTTTTCAATACAAAAAATCAAAAAATTCCTCAATCCAATATATTCCAGTTCCCGTGGGAATATCAAAAAATCCCTTCATAGCGGTTGCCTACGACATATAAGACGCCTACATAACATATTAGAAATTGCGAGTACCCATCGGCGTTACCTGCGCGGATCCGGTTCATTCCCGTTCCCGTGGGAATTTCCAAAAATCTCTTTATAGCGGTTGGCTACGATATACAAGACACCTATATTTCAAGTTTCTATGTGTTATCGTTTCGGAAAAGTACGTATTTTCTTTTTTCACCTGTTTTTATATTTTCCCGTGGGAATGAGATATTTTTCTGGAATAAAGAGTACCCTAGATGTTGACCCGGGCACTCAGTTATATCCATACCAAATTTCATCAAAATCCGTCTAGTAGTTTTTGCGTGATGCGTGCACAACCAGACAGACAGACAGACAGACAGATAGACAGACACAAATTTTAAAAAATGTTGTTTTGGTATCTATATCGATAATTATATGGAGTCAAAGAGATTAAAATATAATTTATATTTAAATCTCTTTGTATAGACTAGATAAAATAGACTCGTTAAAATTTTCAAAAAACATTTCATATACAGCCACGTATAGATAAAATTTTTACATATTTAGCTTACAAATAAGGGTACTCACCTTAATTTGTTTTTAACAAGAAAATAAAATAATATGAAAAAAAAACAATTTTGTTTATCATAATTTTTCAGACAGTTGGCAACATTTTGGAAAGTTGGGTTGGGAGAGATGAGGAAGACACAGTATTTTTGTGCATGGTCTCTGAAGCAGAGCCATTTTACTAAGATTAATAATAATAGGAAAGTAATAAGGCTATTAGGACTAGAATCCAAAGGCCGCTAAACAATAAAAAAAAACCATACAAGTATGGAGCGATTGTGGGTCTTTTTTTTTAACAAACTTTTTTCAACAGTAAAATAATAGCACTTTTACTGATGACTTCATTAAGACTTCTTGAGGCAATCCAAAAATGTTTATCCCTGGCATTTTATCGAATTTCCCATTCACTGCACACTGTCACGGACCCTTGCTACCACAGAGCTAGATTAATGATCTGTGCTTGCCACATAGGTATAATATACTATCACTAATATGAGTCAAAACCCGAAATACACAGCAAAATGAAAATTAAACAAAAAACATGACGGGGACGCGCGTACGTCAGGCGTCAAAAATACGAATACTATGATAACCATTTAAATAACACCTTTTATTAATTTTGGATCACACAAAACGTAATCGCTTCCGACAACAACTTGTGAAATATCTTCTAAGAGGGTACATGCTGATTTGTCTCAAAAAAGTAACAAAATCAAATACACCCTACTGAATTTTCTCATATAAAACATCGAAAATCAATTTTCTCCTAAAGTACGGCATTTAGAAGAATGGACGCTTTGTAGCCTTTTAGTTAAGAATTTGTTAAAATACTTAGCCTAAAGTGCGGTAGTGTAGAAAGCTTAGTCTAGTCAATACTGACAAAAACCTTGGGCCCTCAGTTCAGACGTTTTGAAAAAATACGAATTTCAATAACTTTTTAACAATTAACTTTTGTGTCGTTATTTCTTTTTAACAAATTTTCCGAGATATGGAACTCAAATATATTAAAGTCGTATTAATATCTTTCCTTAGAAAAACTCATATTTTTTGCTGATTCTACAATATCAAAATTGATGAATTGAGGGCCCAAGCTAAACCGCCATAAATCTGTATTGTCGCATTCTTAAGACTTGAAAATTTCTTAATGTATTTAACAAATTCCTAACTAAATACTCGAATAAAAATTATTATCCCAGGGATAGTACTTTCTGAGATTCGACTATGCCGTTTTATGCAGGCGTCAGGATTGAGGGCCCAAGCTATTTGACCATAACTCTTTTGATTCACGTTTAAGAAATTTAAGAATCTTTGCTTTAGGTTTTACAAAATTTTAAGTAAATGCCCTGTAAGTATCATTTCGTTTCGCAATAATTTAAAAAGTGGGCCCTCAATCCAGATGCACACCTTTTTATCGTAACGCTATGACTTTCGCAATAGGTGTTTAAAACGCAATTTTACACTTTATTTTAAAATAATCGGCCCATTCACCGGCAGATGGCGTAATGCTTCAACGAGCGAATTTCGGTCTCCCAGGTGCTGAGCCCTTAATCTCAATCGTAAGTATTGATTTAAAGCATTGATCTTAATAAATTACGTAAAAAAACTTACGAGAGGTGGTGCTTGTCCCAGATCGCTTACATCTTGGAATCTACAGAATATTAAAGAAAAAGTTAGTTAGTTATAATTTTACTTTGGTTTTCTTCTCGTTTTATTTGATTTGGCGTAAGTATATTACTTAATTTTCATCTAGACACGCATGCACAAGAGATTCAGCCACTTTGCGTATCTTGTGTATTAAGTACATAATAAATATTTACTTTGCCTCTGTACGACATACGTGCTTAGGTATAGTGTGATTAAGCTAATATTACATACCTTGTGTACTGCTGAAGATTAACCGCAGAGAAAATTACGGGAAGCAAGAACAATACACGCATGGTTGCATAAGAAAAGAGATATGACTACAAAAAATAAACTGTGGTTAGTGAGTTCGAAAATGTAATCTTAAAAACAGAATGGTAATAAATTCTTAATTTCAAAAACATGTTTGTGAATATTGTATTTTTAATTACTCATTAAACGAAATTAGAAGTATAATTGGTTCTGTTGACACCCATAGCAATTATAATGTTATCGGTGTTTAAAATTAGGTACTTACCCACCTCTCTAGTAGTAAAAAGTCCTGGTAACAGCGAAGGAGATGGCATGTCAAAATAATACTAATGATATACTTTGTTACAAAACTCACTCACGGTTTTAGTCCTGAATTAGGCAGAACACAGACTACTCCTATACCTACAGACAGACTATGCGTACAAAATAACTGATAAACATGTTCAAGTTCATACATACAGAGGTTGGCATTAGGCGCGATTTGAACCCGTACCTACGATTTATAAGCCATAGTCACTACAAACTGAGTCAACAAGCCTGTCAATGTATGGCCTAGTACTATTTATTACTGTGGTATGGCGCTGCCAGTAGAGTCAGGTAACTTTGTCGTTTGGTAGTATGCGACAAATCCGGTAGTTCTGATGTTTTGCAGACTTGTTTATAATGTTGGCCTTATGAATAATCCAAGTTTGTGACCTCGAGCACCAAACGCAACTTTGTCAAAAATCGAAAAAACCGAGAAAAAAATCGGTTTTTTGATACATTTTGGCGATTATCACCGTAAAGGACTAGTTTCTAAAAAACTTTTCAAAAACGTTTTTAAATTAGACAAAATTTTCTACAAAATGATATTAAAGCTGTCTCTATAGACCCAATAGTTTCCGACATGAAGCCTCTGAAAGTTTATAATTTTTTTCGAACTTCGCAATTTTTTGCAATTCTGTCGTTCTGGATTAATTTTGACTCTGATTATAGTATCGGAGCCCTGAGAAGTGTGGACGATGATGTTTAAGCTAAGCTACGAATAATCAAGAAGAAGAAGAAAGATAAGAACAACAAAAGTTAATAACTTTAATGATTAGGAAACTAGCAGCGCCCTGCGGTTTCACTCGCGTAGTTCCCGTTCCCATGGGAATACGGGCATAAAATATAGCCTATCTGTTATTCTGATGTATAAGCTAAATAACTGTAAAGTTTCATCAAAATCCGTTCTGTAGTTTTTGCGTGAAAGAGGAACACTCTCCATTTCGACATCGGACAGATCGTCGCCTTCTGGAATATTAACTACTGCATCATCATTCATCAGGTATATTGTCGAAATTGATGTTTGTTCCTCTTTCACGCAAAAACTACAAAACCGGGTGCTGCTAGTTTCCTAATAAATAAAGTTATTAACTTTTGTTGTTCTTATCTTTCTTCTTCTTCTTCATTATTCGTAGTTTAGCTTAAACATCGTCGTTTACACTTATCAGGGCTTCGATACCATAATCAGGGTCAAAATTCATCCAGAACGACAGAATTGCAAAAAATTGCGAATTTCGAAGAAAAATATAAACTTTGAGAGGCTTAATATCGGAAACTATTGGGTGTACAGGGACAGTTCTGGTATCATATTGTAGCAAAATTTAGTCTACTTTAAAAACGTCCTGAAAAAGTTTTTTTCAGAAACTAGTAAACTAGAAACTTCCTTTAGTGTTATAACCGATTTTTTCTCGGTGTTTTCGATTTTTGACAAAGTTGCGTTTGGCGCTCGAGGTCACAAACTTGGATTATTCATAAGGCCAACATCATAAACAAGTCTGCACAAAATCAGAACTACCGGATTTGATGCATGCGGTAATGTATCCTAAAGTTACTGGACTAATATGGGTACCTTTGGTTTGAGTTATTATTTTCTTCATCACTTTACCCTCCGATAAGGTTGTCGTAGTATTATATATTTATGAAAGTACACACTTTTCACAAGAGATTTTATAATATTTTTAAATTAAATTATTTCAATAACACAGGTATTGTTATGTACCTACATACTCGTACATAACATATAATTATAGCATATATATAAAATAATAATTCATTAATTAGTAACAGATTGATCACCTACGTAAAAAAACCGGACAAGTGCGTGCCCGCCGAGGGTTCCGTACAAATTTGTAGGTAGGTAAGTACTATTATTATATTATACCTACCTCGATGATTGATTACGTACTTGAAAAAAAGTGGTAGGCCCATCGCCGAACCGGGTCTGTTACACATGCCTCAGAATTAATTCTGAGACATGCGGGTTTCCTTACGATGTTTCCTTCACCGTCGAGCTAGTGGTGAATAATGTACGTAAGTTTTGAAAAAAAAACATTGTAACAGGCCAGGATTTGAACCCGAGCCTCACTGATTATCATCGTGAGAAACAAAGGTTATCACTGCCCTGCTTGAAATAAAGACTATATTTTTTAGACGACATTAATGGTCAACGTAATACTTTTCTCTGTTGCGGCATACATAGCCGTATCTTTTTTTACATTGGTACTTATACGTTAACTTAGAAGTTTGATTTTTTCTCAGCTTCAAAGGGCTGAGACCTGAGCTTATGCTTTAAATTTCAACTCGATACCTCCACGCGTTTCCGATATAAAGATCTTAACAGACAGACAGAGATACCGAATCCTGAAAATTAAGAAATTCAAAAATGTAGGTATAAGATAATTTCTGGTTACCACATCGAAACTCATTACGAGTAAGTAATCAAAAAAATCATTGTTCGATATAATTACACAATAATTGATAATTACAGTAACATGTTATTGCAATTATCAATTATTGAGTTTCAGTGTGTAATGTTAAACTTTTAACATTTATTATTCTATTACTTTAAACGATAAATTCTTGTATTTATGTACCTTTTGTAAATCTGGGGGCACGGCAGTGAACCCGCCAAGTCGAGCAAAAAGCAGCACGGCCGTACCATCCTTTTCTCGAAGCAATTCACGCCATTTTCGATCCCATATAACTTCGTTGTGGATAACATTTCATACAATTTGAACCAGTAGTTTTAGAATTATAAATATTTAAAGTTTCCTAATTTTGTCTGACAAACTGAAAACTGACTGACTGACTGACTGACTCACTGACCGATCATCAAAACTCTAAGGCACTTCTAGCAGTCGTACAAGCTTCAAATTTAGAATACAATTACGGTCTTATTAATAAATGCAGACTAGAGCAAGATTAACTTTACTCCAAGTATTAACTCATTACTAACCAATTTCAGTATTAATAAACACAGAGTAAGCAAGGAGTAACCTAATCCATGCCTACTCCCGGAGTAAAAGTTACGCCTTGGTGTCACCTAGTTTAAGCAGGGATTAGCCATAGTGTAGGTTTTATGCTAACCTAAAAATTACTTTGACATTCATCGATGATTCAAGGATGACGTCAACGGCGATGGTATCAAAGAGATATAATTAATATTATATTTTAATCTCTTTGCTAATCACCAACCACAAATACGAATGTCAGATAGCCAGCAGTCACTTGTCCAACACATTTTTTTAGGGTTCCATACCCAAAGGGTTAAAGGGGACCCTATTACTAAGACTTCGCTGTATGTCCATCCGTCTGTCTGTCACCAGGCTGTATCTCAAGAACCGCGATAGCTAGACAGTTGACATTTTCACAGATGATGTATTTCTGTTGCCGCTATAACAACAAATACTAAAAAACAAAATAAATTAAGAGGGTATCCCATACAACCAACGTGTTTTTTTTGCCGTTTTTATAGATAATGGTACGGAACCCTTTAGCACGAGCGAACTTGGCCGGTTTTATTCCATTTTGGTAAAGTTCTTATCTCTCTTTTTACTTTTAAATTCATCAGTATTGCCACATTTCAGACGTAATTAATCATTATTATTATAATTATAATATTTTCCATGTATGGAAAATATCATAATATTACATTCATCATAATATTTTCCATACCAAATTTTCATTTAGACCAATGATTAAAAGTGACCGATTCGACTAGACGACGACTAGTACTCTAAGTGTAAACTAGGTGTAAGGAATGTATAGTTAGTCCGAGGATATTCCGTGTTTATTTAATGACATAAAAAAACTGAGGTAATACCTACTTGGTTACTCGGGGATTAACTAGTTCTAGCGTAACGTCTGATGATCTTAGGAACAGGCCATTTTTTATTAATAAGACCGTTAGGGTTTAGTGTATAAATCAAGCAAAAACTCAAATATTTTGTAATTTCGATCTAGATTTCTAGCACCAACTGCACAAATAATCTTTGTAATCTCATAATAATTGTAAAACTAGATGTTCAGGTGGAATCTTGCAACTCAATTTTGAAGTATATATCGTCAACCAATTGAGCTGAAATTTGGTATACTTATGTAAGTTTGATCACAATGCAATATTATGGTACCACGGAGCTGATCTGATGATGGTGCAAGGAGGTGGATATCGGAACTCCTCATTGACTACTCGTAAACCCCTCGAGATTGGGCTCGTATGATTTGTCTTGACAAATACTTTGGTGCTAGATTGTAACCAGGGTCTGATGATGGATCTGGAAAATGGCCATGGGAACTCGGTAATTAAATGATACAACCCCATCGAGTTTGGGCTCGTATGATACATCTTCACGAGTTCTTTGGTGCTAGATGGTAACCAGAGTCTGATGATTTAGCTGGAAAATGGCCATGGGAACTCGGTAATTAAACGACATAACCCCATCGTATTTGGGCTCGTTTGATTTGTCTCGATGCGTACTTTGGTACTAGATGGTAACCAGGGTCTGATGATGAAACTGGAAAATGGCCATAGGAACTCGGTAATTGAACGACATAAATCCATTGAGTTTGGGCTCGTTTGATTCATTTTGACTAGTAGTTCGGTGCTAGATGGTAACCAGGGTTTGATGATGGAGCTGGAAGATGGCAATAGGAACTCGGTAATTAAACGACAGAATCCCATCGAGTTTGGGCGCGAATGATTCGTCTTGACGAGTATTTTTGTACTAGATGGTAACCAGGGTCTGATGATGGAGCTGGAATTTTGTAAACACATGACCTCAGGATTAATTCTGGGACCTGGGGGTTTCCTCAAGATGTTTTCCTTTACCTTCGAGCAAGAATCAGTTGTTGGTATACAAGAAGTAGAAGGTACCGGAAAGGAAAAAAGTAAGACTATCTACAAAAAGAAGTGAGATGCCATTAAAAACAAAACTTGTCAAAAACCCAAGCCTCGTAACTCAGTTCTTCTACCGTAAAAAGTTGTGAGATCCATGTAATACCATGTCGGTTAATTTATTCAGTCCCTACTAAGGGACCTACTGTCTTAAGTAATTACGCAATAATCTAACGTGGTGTCCCAACTCATCTACCATGGTGCCGCAGCGACAACGATGAGGTTGGTTGGTTTGAACACCTAACTAAACGAAGGCTGACAGACAAAGAAAAGGTACAGTTGTCCATAAGGGTACCCAAATTGGTTGAAGGTATAGCATGTACCCAATATCCCGATTCTCTCTCAAAAACAGCCAAAAGACGAGCTTTGTCTTTTTGATTGCCGCAAGCAGCAATTAAATTGTCTTGACTTTTCTTACATATTGGCTCATCCCACTGTTTTTGAGAGGAAATTGAGACTGGAAGGGCAACTGGATCAGGGCACATAGTAACTAAATACATGTCATTGCACAGAATAATGTAATAAATTTACTTTTCTAGAGTTAAATCATGTTCGACTCAAGGTCAGGAACTAAAGCCATTTTTGCACTACGTGTACTTCCTGCAAATAGATTGAATTTAATGTCCTCATTCAATCTAATAGATCATTTTAAGCGCCTAGGTATAAAGCTGTTTTTTCTAAAATTAGAGTGGCTTGGAGGGATATCAAATAGGGCATGTCTACGAAGTATTCGCACTAGAGTTCTCAATACAATTTTACCGAGGAGCTCGGGACTATCCACTTTATTTTGGGCGATCTTCATTAAAAAAAATAACATTAGAAATATCTCGGCTTACACTGAGAGGCAGTAGGTGAAACTTCTTACAACGCTCAGGATATTCAAGGTAAGGCACACGAAACTTGCGAGTTAGAAACATAGTAATTTTTTTTTGAATTTGCTCAATGTTTTTAAAATATATAGTATAACATGGGTTCCAGACTTGGGACGCATATTTCAGTTGGCTACGTACGTACGCGCAGTATAGAATTTTTTGTGTTTTCATATTTTTAAAGGATTTAGCAGAGCGAACAATAAAACCCAATGCCTTATAAGCTTTACCAACAACAGTATTAATGCGAAGATCAAACATCAACTTGTTGTCGTGAATCACTCCAAGATCTCTATCAGAAGATACGCAAGCAAGACTGTTTTTTGATTTTATAGTCATAGCTTTAAAACATTTCGTTTTCTGGTGAAATTCATAAAAAAGCATTTAGAGACATTGAGGTCCAACTTGCTCTGAATACAATATTGGTCTAATCTGTACAAATCTTCTTGCAATAGTTGTGAGTCATGAATATTGCTGATAGCATTAAATATTTTCATATCCATTAACATTCTGAATGAAGAAAACAGGTGCTGATGTCGTTGATAAAAATCACAAACAGGAGTAGGACTAACAAAGAACCTTTAGGAACACCAGATGGTATTCCAACCCAAGAGGAAGTAAAATCATTTAGAACTACTGCCTGAGATCTGTTTTGTACATAGGATGTAAACCACCGATAAAGATCACCCCGAATGCCTAAGGAATATAGTTTTAGTAGAAGTAATCGATATATTCGATCGTATGCCTTACTGTTATCAGTATAGATGATGTGAATTTGTTCGCCCTTGTCCATCGATGATGTTAGATAATCGTTAAAAATATTAACCATGTTTTTGCTGAGTAAAATCGTTTTAATAGCGTTATACAGCTGGTTAAATACTAATCGTTCAAGGACTTTTGCTAAAAGTTGTAATTTAAAAATAGGCATATAATTGTCAACTAAGTTTTTTTTAACCTTTTTTATGTATGGGAGTGATAAAAACTGTCTTCCACATAGCTGGCATCACACCTTCCTTTAAGAAGCGTTGAAACAACAGTTACACTGGCAACAATATCTCTTTTGCACAATTTACTAACAAGATAGATGGTAAGGTACATGGGCCCGCTGATTTCTTTAAGTCAAGACGCTTTAGTAGCGTACAAACTTCCTTAACATTAATATCGATGGATGGAATATCACATGGCGATAACTCATCAGTATAGGTACCTATTTAATGGATTATTGTACTCACAGTTCGGATCAGGCTCTAAAAAATTGGTTCTGTAGTATTTGGAAAAGATTTCAGTAATGCCTGGCCCCTATCACTACTTTGGTTTGAGTAATTTATATTGAAGCGGGATACGATCTATTACCTCGAATACTTTCCATGTAAGACCAGAATAGTTTAGGTTTGGTAACAATGAGGTTTTCAATTTTGTTAATAAATACTATAAAACATTTGTATTCTTCAATTCTCAGGCGTTCACGCAATAGCTTAAAACTATTTTCAGCAGATTTTTTTCCGTAGATTTTAAAGAACATTGGCAAAAGTCCATGTGTTTTGGGTACCCCACTTACACCTGCCCACGGAAGACGAAATCGTGTAAAATCGATAGTTCTTGGACAGACTAAGTTAATATGTAATCATACCATATTTTTATAAGTTGGGGTTTAAAAGTTATTCGTTACCTAGTGTATTTTGTAGGTTATTATGAGATTTTAGGTACCAAAGACGTGTAAAGAAAAAGTTTCTCTAGGAAAGAAAATGATTTTCTTCCAACCTCTTTGTTAGAAAATAGCACTGCCGTATAAGTTACTCTATTCCACATAGTGGCAGTGAATGATGGCTTGGGCAAAAAATATCGATATTTTTCCAAATACATAATTAGCATATTATATATATCGTCGATATTTTTAATGGCGATATATCGAAATTGATTTCACAGTATCGAATGCGTATCAATTTTAATATATTTTTAGCGCAATTCTGGTTTCGTGTTTCATTTCATGTTAGGTACTAGATACTTATTTAGACTCAAGCATTTATAAAAAAAATACTATTTTCATCGTCCTTTTTTACGAATTTGGGAATATGTATAAATAATAATGTAAGAACTGACGATATATCGATATTTTTCACTCGATTTTTATCTATAGTATTTAGAAATGTCTGTCTAATTTATTTTTTCACTTGGCCATCCCTAGTGAATGACATGGTTGACGTGATGACACGACGTTCAATTTTACCACAACAACAAAAAAAATTTGTATTATTCAAAGACATTAAAATATAATAGCATAGAGGGGCCATTGGGAATATTTTCATACAAAACTTTGAAGCTCAAGCGTCATGTCCTTGTCATGTCAGTTAGTATGAACGCGAGCTGTCATTCTATCGAAATTGTAATAGACTTATTCCACTTGGAATAACTTTTTGCTTCAAATAATCCTCGCTTTGTCCCCTCTATGCCCTATATTATATTTTAATCTCTTTGGTATTAATAGATTTCCCAATCGATCGATTCGTGTTTCTATGATATTTCTGTTTTATTTGACTCAATATTTCCAACAGCTAGATTAATTGAAAAATATGGAAAAGTTCGACTTGTTATGAGTCAATAAAACAAGCATAGTGTGATACCCCGTGGGTGTCTATTTCAGTGGGTACCAAAGCTGCCGATGTTCTTTCTGTAAGAATTTGAATTTATTTTTTATTACCTACCTATGTTGATTAGTGGAGAGCTGTACCAGGAAGGGTAATTACAGTTTTTGACTAACCGTGTTAGAATTAATTCACCTCTAAGTCTGTAGATTTTTGAGTAAAAATATATTATGGCATTATCAATACTATCTGTGGTGAGAAGTATATTCCAGTCTATTTCCGAGAGATGTTTGCATATACTATCGTAGTCTCCTCGATTGTAACAGAAAACTTTTTTACTAGCGACTGCAAGTGCATTAATTTCTACAAATGAAGGCTCAATAATTAAACTGGGTGATACGAGTCTTCAGGTACTAAATAACTGGTGAATTAGTGACGGATACAAAGTCATTACATAAAACTAAATCTAAAATATTATTTATATTTCTTTGCACAAAAGTTGTATTGCGTAAGGTTACATTCACTAAGTAACGTTTTAAAGTCAAGTTTAAGGGTGTCAGTTACACCCATCGGTGTTCGACTGGAAGATGTTCCAGAAGACAACCATGGCATATCACTCACATTGAAGTCACCTACGACGAGAAATTTATTTATTTAATTTATTTATATTTCGGAAGAAAGGAGACGTTTCATTTTGGGCCTGCATATTGTACACCAGCGTGAAATATAGAGAAACATCTAGTGAATATCAGAAAAATATTTTAAAAAATCATTTCCATCTATTTAACTTGCCTAAAAGTAATTAAACTTCTATGGATCCGCATTAAATCATATTGAAATAATACATTTTTTTTAAGCCCAATTTCCATGTTATTGTGAATTAGTCCGACAAACATCAAAATAATGTCAATTGTCATTTACCGGTCAGGTCGCAATATTTTTTTTGGTCGCCGCCATGCTAGTTCAATAAAAATTAAAGTTTATTGTACAACTAAACTAGACAAATATGAGCAAAATGATATATAGAATATATGGCATGAATAAAACTATAGTTTTTTTATTTATATTTATCTAAAAAACTGGTGTACATGGTGCAGGCCCAGTTTCCATACATTCATGAAACGTCTCCTTTCGTATAGAGGAGATACAGTATGCATTTTAAGTTCAACTGCATAGTTGTTTTTCATTTAAAAACGCAATTGTACAGTCAAGAGCACATGAAGCTTTTGCGAGTCTGACCTCTAAGGTGATTGTAATAAGAACGTTACAAAGTCCAATGTATCAAGCTCCACGTGCTCTGACTGTGTATGTGAAGGGAAATCTGTATAATCCAGTATTATATATAATCCCTATAATAGCCCGAACGGTTAAAGAGCCGGCCGAAAATCAGTGAGGCTGGGGTTCGAATCCTGGCATGTTCCAATGATGATGTTTTTCAAAAACTTACGTGCATATTTATCACTAGCTCGACGGTGAAGGAAAACATCGTAAGGAAACCCGCAGGTCTCAGAATTAATTCTGAGACATGTGTCAAACAGACCCGGTCCGGCGATAGGCTCACCACCTATCACGTCTAGGGGTCCAATATATCTCGTGAAATGTGGGTATATCCAGTAATGGAATACCTCTGCCTACCCCCTCGGGGATAAAAAAGGCGTGAGATTATATTTATATTTATTTATATATAATCCCTAGGCAATTATATCATGCCTAAAACGTGCAGGTAATGTATGAAATATTATTTATTTCATACTCTGCCTAGGTATTATATTATTTAATACCCAATGCGCAGCCGGTAATGTATCGAAAGAGTTCATGTTTTCAATGTTTAATATTTACTTGCATAGGACCTAGTGAGCTAAGAATAAATAAATATTTTTGAGTAATTAATTTTGAGTAGGCAATAAACATTCTAATTTTTTTACACAATTATTTGATTAATTATTTCTTATTTATGACATTATTTTGAACAACTGCTTCAAGTGCTTCACATGATGATAATCAGTGAGGCTCGGGTTCAAATCCTGGCATGTACCAATGAGTTTATCAAAACTTACGTACATATTCATCGCTAGCTCGACGGTGAAGGAAAAACATCGTGAGGAAACCCGCAGGTCTCAGAATTAATTCTGAGGCATGTGTATCTAACAGATCCGGTCCGGCGGCGGCAGATTCTTTTGAAAAGTAGGCGTTTCCAGAGATGGAATACCTTTGCCTACCCCCTAGAGGATAAAATGCGTGAGACTATACTATACGTCACAGCCGGGTTAACCGGGAAAAATAAACTGGAAAGACCAGGGGAAAAAACTACTACCTATCTAAATCTAAGGGTCAACATGAAATGACTGATAACAGTCATTCAAGATTTCTTCAAAAGAAACGACAAGAAAAAAACCTATGGGATATTATCCCTACGTTCACCTTGGCATCATCCGTGGGTCACACGAATGCATCTAGGCCTACGATGGAAAAAACAAAACCAAAGTATATACTTTCGTGTTTAAATCGAATCATTCTATACTAGAAGTTAATCTATAATTTCTAGTGAAATTAATGTCCAATCTGCTTAATTTCGCAGAGTTAGTAAGAGTTGACTGTCTTACTATACAAAAGCAAAGTATGTGTGGACTTGCGCCTACTATGGTACATACGCTATAATTATCTACTGTTACTGCCTATAATCCCTCTCAGATTCATTCATTTATTCATACTTCACCTCAATTTAGCCTGATTTCACACATCTCTTACAGGTACCTATTGTCCATCCATCCATCCAATCTAACATACTGCCTTTCTTTCTTCTATCCAAAATATTTGTTCTACTACAAGACAAGTTACTAGAGAACACTATGTAGCGTAACTACAACTGACCAGGGGGTCAAAAATACACAAGTTTCTTCAAAACTTATCGAAATGTCACATGTACCATAAATAAAATCAATCATCTAAAGATTTTAGTGCCGAAAACCCGAAAAAAAACTAATGACACGCATGGTAGTAATAGTTATATATGGTAGGCAACACCTAACGTAGTCCATAGTCATTCCATTGTTATGCCACTATGATTTTAGTGGAATACAAATTAGATGTCATAGTTGCCAGTTGCAGCATAATGGAATGATAGTTCGATGACAATGGCTGACATTTAGTAGAATTGGCCCCCTGAAAGCATCGTGCCAACGCAATCTAAAGTGTAACAAAAAAAGCAAAAAAAAATGACCATCCTACAAAAAAAATATATATATTTTTCGGAAGAACTAACAAAAAAAATAAGGAATAGCCCTGACATAGCGGGACTATGTAATGTACCATTTAGGTAAAATAAATCTTAAAAAAAGAAAAAGATGAAATTTCCATCTAATACAAAAAAACTTATTTTGATTTTTTTCTTGAGGAAAAACCATTATAAAAATAATATGGCATAACGATAGCTAATAATCTTATATTCTTAGAGAATAAAGAAACAAAAATTGTACGTCTTTATAAAAATACGTTGATAAGTTAGCAGAGAATGTTACTAAAATTACAGCCTGCCTATTTGTTTAGGTTATTGAAACGGATGCTATCCTTGGAATGTAAAGTTCCAGTACGTCCTGTATCTATCTCTTCTAGTTCGTAAATAACGTCTGATATTTTATTTATCACACGGCATTTTACGAACCTTGGAGCTAATTTAGCTGAGAAAAAGTTCGTAGCATTTGACTGAACGAAGTTACGCCTCCACACGATATCGCCGTTCTTTTTACGTGTAACTGCTGGCGTCTGAGGTTATATCTTGAGGCGTTCTTTTTATAGGTATGCGCTAGTCAAAGCTGAATTGACTTTCTGGAAAACTTCAGCCATAGCAGACAAGAAGGTCGCCGCCCTATCGGTATCAGCGCGAGATCGTCAAGGGTGTTTGGTAAATCTCCGTCCGTGACAATCTCGCGACCAGTTGCTAGGAAATAAGGAGATTAAGGAGTATAACCGGTCGCTAGGTTTACAGAGTTATTTTGTGACAACTGAACTTGTGGTAAACACTTTGCCTAATTACGTTGATCCTCATCAACCAAAATAGACAAACAAGTCTCGACGGTTTGACTATACCGTTCGACGGTATTTTACTGTGGGGCATAACAAGCATTAAAAAAAATTGGGAATGCAAATTTATCGCAAAAGTTTTTAAACTCTTTGCTTTTAAAAATAGTTGCATTATCACAAATTAATATACACGGAGTTCCGTGCTTCATGATAACTTCAGATTCGATGAACGAAGTAACAGTTTTTGTTGTGGCTGTCACGATGCAACCATATAAATTTTGTAAATACATCTACAATCGAAAGTATATAAATATGGCCAGAATGTGATTTTGGAAGGGGACCAATAATGTCTAGAGAGAGAGTATGGACGGGAGATTTGACTATCTTTTGATTAGTCCTGAGACCATGTCATGAGGAGCACTGTTAGGGTGTTTTTAAGCTTTGCATTTTTCGCATTTGCTGACAAATTCCTTAATGTCATTATACATCCCTTTCCAGAAGTAATTTTCCCGTACTTTATAATATGTTTTCTGTGAACCAGGATAAACCACTCCAAAGGAGTCGTGATTCTCCTTGATGCAATCATTTACCATCTCTATAGCTAGTACTATTTTCCAGTCACTGGCTTGATTAACTTTGGAAGATTTACAAGAACGAAACAAAATGTTGTCTTTTATTAAATAATTTTTGAAAAAACTAGGTCTGATTTGTCATCCAGAAAAAACATGATTATACCACTGATCAGAAAAATTTTCCATACCACCCGAATAAGTGATAACACCAATAGCTACACGGTAGAGAGTGTCAGAAACCACATGAAGCTTACCCTTCTTGTGATGAATTTCAAAATCGTAGCAAGATATTTGCGTAGCCCATCTCGCTAAACATCCGGACGGGTTATTTAAGGTCTTTAACCTTTTAAGGCTCATGTGGTCCGTCACGATGATAAATTTCGAACCATCTAGGTACGGCCTGAAGTGATTGATAGAGTCGACAACCGCCAGCAATTCGTGTTCTGTCGTGATGTAATTCCTTTCGGTTTTCGTGAGCAAACTTCATCAACCTCCTGCGTGAGAACACTACCTAATCCCAGCGATGACGCATCGCAATGCATCGTAAAATGTTTGTTCAATTTGGGCAAGATAAGACTGGTGCGGTAGTAAGAGCTGTTTTAAGTGCCTGCAACGAGTCTTCAGCTGCACTTGACCACTCGATACTATTTTTACCTTTCTTTTTGTCAATTAATGCAGTCATGGGAGCAATAATGGTGGAGAACTCCTAAACAAAACGGCGATAACAAGAGCAGAGGCCTATAAATCCTCTAAGCTATTTAGCTGTGCTTGGGCGTGGAAAGTTTTAATGCATTAAATTTTTTGTGGATCAGTTTGTAAGCCCTGACTGTTAATAATGTACCCTAGGTACTTCAATTCTATTTTACAAAATTCGCATTTTTTGAAATTAATTGTTAAATCAGCATTTTTCAATTCTGTCTGAATTTTTGTCAAAATATTAATATGTTTATCGAAATCTGAAGTCGCAGTAAGTAGATCATCTAAATAACCAAAAAGGCCAAAAACCCTATCACCGAATTGGAGATTAAACAATCTGTCAATGAGACGTTGAAGTTCGGAGCCAGCATTGGATAAACCAAAGGACATCCTTTTAAATCTGGGGGCACGGCAGTGCCCCCGCCAAGTCGAGCAAAAAGCGGCATGGCCGTACCATCCTTTTCTCGAAGCAATTCACGCCATTTTCGACCTCCTATAACTTCGTTGTGGATAATCCTAGGATCCTGAATTTTCAGTAACCAAGCAGGCATTGTATAAACACAGTATATTTCAAATTTCATCCAATTTGAACTAGTAGTTTTAGAATTATAAATATTCAAAGTTTCCTAATTTTGTTACTCACTGACTGACTGATTCACTGACCGATCATCAAAACTCTAAGGCACTTCTAGCAGTCGTAGAAGCTTCAAATTTATAATACAATTAGGGTTTAGTGAATATATCAAGGAAAAACTCAAATAATTTGCAATTTCGGTCTAGGTTTCTAGATACACTAACTGCATAAATAACTTTGTAATCCTATAATAATTGTATAGGATTACAAAATTAGATGTTCAAGTGGAATCTTGCAACTCAATTTTGAAGCAGATATCTTCAACCGATTGCGCTGAAATTTGGTATACTTATGTAAGTTTATCACAATGCAATATTATGGTACCACCGAGCTGATCTGATGATGGTGTAAGGAGGTGGATATCGCAACTCCTCAATGACTACTCGTAAACCCTTCGAGTTTGGGCTCGTATGATTCATCTTGACAAATAATTTGGTGCTAGATTATAACCAGGGTCTGATGACGGAGCTGGAAAATGGCCAAGGAACTCAGTTATTAAACGAGAAAACATTATCGAGTTTAGGCTGGTTTGGTTCGTCATGGCGAGATCTTTGGTGCTAGATGGTAACCAGGGTCTGATGATGGAGCTGGAAAATGGCCATGGGAACTTGGTTATTAAACGACATAACCCCATCGAGTTTGGGCTTGTTTGATTTGTCTTGATGAGTACTTTGGTAATAGATGGTAAACAGGGTCTGATGATGAAACTGGAAAATGGCCATTGGAACTCGGTAATTGAACGACATAACCCCATTGAGTTTGGGCTCGTTTGATTCATCTTGACTAATACTTCGGTGCTAGATGGTAACCAGGGTTTGATGATGGAGCTGGAAGATGGCCATAGGAACTCGGTAATTAAACGACAGAATCCCATCGAGTTTAGGCTCGAATGATTCGTCTTGACGAGTATTTTGGTACTAGATGGTAACCAGGGTCTGATGATGGAGCTTGAATTTTGTACACACATGACGTCAGAATTAATTCTGGGACCTGGGGGTTTCCTCAAGATGTTTTCCTTTACCTTCGAGCAAGAATCAGTTGTTGATATACAAGAAGTAGAAAGTACCGGAAAGGAAAAAAGTAAGACTACAAAAAGAAATGAGATGCCATCAAAAACAAAACTTGTCAAAAAACCCAAGTCTCGCAACTCAGTTCTTCTACCGTAAAAAGTTGTGAGATTCATGTAATACCAAGTCGGTTAATTTATTCAGTCCTTACTAAGGGACCTTCTGTCTTAAGTAATTATGTATTTAGCTAACCTAACAACATCTTATAGTGACCATATCATTGTTAAAAATCTTTTATGTTTTAAATAAATAGATTGACTTGGCAATCGCACTAAACAATCTAATTTAATACTTATAATATGTATCACTCGTGAGATAAATTGGGTTTTCATGCGATGGCCAAGTCAATCTATTTATTTAAAACATAAAAGATTTTTAATAATGATATGGTCACTATAAGATGTTGTTAGGTTAGCTAATTACATAATTACTTAAGACAGAAGGTCCCTTAGTAAGGACTGAATAAATTAACCGACTTGGTATTACATGGATCTCACAACTTTTTACGGTAGAAGAACTGAGTTGCGAGACTTGGGTTTTTTGACGAGTTTTGTTTTTGATGGCATTCAAATAGACCCCTATTGGGGACAACAAAAACAGTCTTCTGGCATGAAGTCTCACCGTTTTCCTCCGCATCTGTACTGCATAACTTGACTTTCCAGTACGCGGATGATAAATCTATTGAAGATAAATATCGGGCCCCACGAAGGTTATCCAAAATTGAGCTAATGTAAGGGAGAGGATACGAATCCTTGACCGTGACGTCATTGAGCTTTCTCGCGTCAAGACAGAATCTCCATATTCCATCCTTTTTAGGAGTCATTACAACTGGGTTGGACCATGGAGATCTGGATGGAGCAATAACCCCAAGGTCAAGCATCTAATCCACCTCCAGGCTTAGAGCCTTTAATTTTGCAGGTGAAGGAGAGTAATAACGCTGCTTTATTGGGGGACCTGCAGACGTATTCACAGAGACTCGATACCGTTTCCGTTCGATTCGAGTCCAATCTATCGACATCGGAAACGAATCTATCGAGATGGGCTGATGTTGGTATGAAAAACTAATGTCATATGTGACACCAACTGTCATAATATGTGACATTAGTTTTCGATACCAACATCAGCCCATCTCGATAGATTCGTTTCCGATGTCGATGGATTCGTTTCCGATGTCGATAGATTAGACTCGAATCGAACGGAAACGGTATCGAGTCTCTGTAAATACGTCTGCTGAAGTTAAAATTTTGTTTGGTATTAAATTTGTTAATCCTAGACCTCAACCGACCGTTTAACCGACTCAGCGCTATAATATGTAAGGCTATTCATTATAATTATTATTGTGAACCATATTTACTAGTAAGACATGAGATTAAAAAGAGCTGCCCTTGAGTTTTTTACTGGATCTTCTCGGGGTACTGCATTTGGAACCAGCAACTCGTCGGTGGAGATGGGCTGCTGTTTACATTTAGCCAATCTTCATGGACAAGTTTAGTTTAGAGTGCCTTGTTATTTGACTATTGACTTTTCAAAGTGTATTTTATATACCTACTGATTTATTTTGTATTTTTTTAATTCAACATAAATAAAATTTGTTCTTAAAACTACAACACGAAAACCTCACAGGGTTTATCTGTGCGAGTGAGCCGTTCTAGTACCTACATATGATTAATAGAAGTAGGTAAGGACTTGACACTATGTACCTACATATTTACTACGTAGGTACATTGTTATTTATTTAGCTTATTTTTTTAGTTAGGTTAGTTTGTCTTTCCATCTGACTGTTGAACATAGTATTTTGTAGCCTTTAATTATATCACTTATTTTCTAAATACAATTTTTGGAAGTTATGTGGGAGTTCGTTGATGTAGGAGGGGATAAGATATCCAAGGACTCTGGTTCCGTAAGTGTTGCAAGCCCTGGGTAGAAGATATCTATCACCTAAATGAATTTGCCCATCGCCGGAACGGGTCTGTTACCGCACCCTCAGAATTTCTCAGAATTAATTCTGCGACCTGCGGGTTTCCTCACGATGTTTTCTTTCAACGCAGCAAGTGATGAATATGTACGTAAGTTTTAAAAAACTCAATGGTACATGCCAGGAGAACCCGAGTCTCGCTGATTATCATCATGAGAAGCAGGCTCTTTAACCGTGAGGCTATCTCTGCTCAATTAGACTGTAAGTTGATTTTTATTTTTATTTTTTTTTTTTTATTACGCGATTACTTCGCCAATTATGAACCGATTAAGATGATTGTTTTTTGTTTGGTATTTCATATTTCAGAGGTAGTCCCATTTATCTAAATCGGTTGAGCGGTTATGGTCTATTAATTTGGGGTACAACTCAGTTCATATTGATAGAGCTTTTAAGCTGCAAAAAAAGAGCATACGTGCAATCTGCAATGCTAAATTTGATGACAGTGTTTTTTTTTTATTTTTTTATTAAGGAAACAAACAGCTTATAAAATAAAAACTTATAGATATTACATTAAATAGAAATATTACAGTAAGCCAACAAAATTTCCATTACTGTTTAGCACCTAAAGTTGCAACGGACGTGCTACTAAACAAAGAAGTCTATCCTAGTCTTTAAAGGAAACATGAATAGTTTTTTTTTTTTGGTAATTTGAAAAAACAAAAAGAATATAATAATCTTATACTATTATTTCATTTGCTTTATGGCACTCACGGCATGTATTTTAGGAAGAAAGATGTCAATACCGCTATAGATTTTATTTTAATTTGAACAAACTCTTACAACGAACCGGTTTTTGGCGTAATTTGTCTTTGCATTGGCTACCGAGAAAGTTTGACTAGATCTTAATCTTGCAGTGGAACATTTGAAATTAAACTGAATAATTTTCTTTGAATTTAAAATTTAGCCATCTTTTAAATTTTTTTTGCATAAGTACGCTCCACAGAGTAAATATACTTGGTATAATGTGGGTTCCAAACCGTAGATGCATATTCTAATTGTGATCGGACAAGAGAATTATAGGTACAGTAGAATCAGTGTACTTGGCTTTTTGAAGTATTTGCTTTGACGAAACATAAAACCTAACATTTTGTAAGCTTTGGACGTGATTTTATTTATATGTGAAGAGAATGACAGTTGATTGTCCAAGAGTACTCCCAAGTCTCTCACATCAGAAACCCTACCCAGATTCTTATTATTGATAGTATAGACAAAGGAAATGGTGTGCTTCTTTCTAGTGTAAGATATTATGTGACATTTATCAGGATTTAAATGTAGTTTATTATTAAGACAATATTGAGATAAGCTATCTAGGTCAGTTGTAGACCGCTTTTCAAAAAACTAAAGATATTGCCACTACCATGCATGTACATTCGAGATGTTTGTGTCTTCGCTACGTCAAATCTTAAGTACTGGAAAACCCGAGGTGAAGTTAGCCAAAGACAAACAAGGAAAAAAATAATGAACTTACTCTATCAACCTCCTGCCCAGAAAGACATTTATAAAAAGAATATATTTAATATATGCATTCTATTTTATAACAAACTTCCTGACAAATTTAAATCTATGACAAAAGCTTCACTTAAAGTAAATTTGACAAAATGGTTACTACAACATTGCTTTTACAGCTCTAAAGAGTTTTTGGAATTTAAATAATGATTTTGACCACATTGATATTATTTTTAAATTAAATTTATTTTGATCATATAATTTGAATTCATTACAATAATTTGCATGCTTACATGTAAGCTGAATACATTGTACACATTATATAATAAGATCTGAATTTACTGTATTCCTGCAAATAAAGATATTTCATTTCATTTCATTAAAAAATCAACAAGTCTAAAAATTTTATTCATCGATGATATAAGTTGATGATAGTGCTATTTAATGAAGTCATTTTTTTTTACTCTTTTGAGTTCTTTTATTATCAGTGCTATTCGTTGAAGTCGGTTTTTAACTATTTAGAGCAGTGGAGTTTCAGTCAATAGAAGTCTCTTTTATATGAGAAAAGATGGCACCGCCATGCCTCCGCAATGGCGCTACCAGCGCGATTCGTTCGAAATACAAATCGAAATAAAACAATTATAATGTCAATCTGTCAATTAATTTCGAATTCCGTTGTGTTTTGTAATTGTGCTTTTTTTGTGTATTAATTTGACCCAGGGGGCCAATTCTACTAAATGACAGCGGTGATAGTTGTATGACAATTACATGATTGTGGTCACTCAATGGTGATATTATGTCAAAATTTGACATAATATCACCATTGAGTGTCAAAATTTGACATAATATCACCATTGAGTGACCACAATCATGTAATTGTCATACAACTATCACCGCTGTCATTTAGTAGAATTGGCCCCCTGGACTGCTTTTGGGACCCCGAAGAACCCTCTGCTGACCTTAGACCTTCGCTTACTCACTTGGACACCGTTTGAATTTGCTCATGCCATGTCACACCACACTATAAAGTTTCAGGTGTATTGTGTTTTACTATTAGTCTCTTTGATGTTCAATAAATAAATGTTTTCGTATCATAATACTTTATTTTATATCTGAATACTAGTTAGGAAATAAAATAAATGTTCAAGTCCGACCCTACCAAAAAAATAAAAAAATAGTTGCATCACAGAATCCAGATGCCGCCACACGCTAATGATTCAGTTTACTGATACCTCTATTTCCGTATATATATGTCACCGTAAAATTGCAAATATCGTTAGATTATAATCTATCTCGCGAGATTGTAGACTGTCGAAAGATTGTGAACTGAACATGCTGCTTACAATTTAACACATTATTTTTCGGTAGATTATAATATATCGAAGTGAAACTGATAGATCACAATATCTCCAGCGTTAAATTGTCAACTGTCCAAGGACTGTCCCTGATTGGTCGGTTTTGCCGTAGTTATTTCTATGCCCATAGAGTTAGGAATCAAACACAGATGTCAGTCAAACAAAATTAAAGCATAAAAAAAATTATGACATTAATTAAATAAATACACTCACGCCTTTTATCCCCGAGGGGGTAGGCAGAGGTATTCCATTTCAGGTGATAGGTGGTGAGCCCATCGCCGGACCGGGTCTGTTACATATGCCTCAGAACTAATTTTTGAGACCTGAGGGTTTCCTCACGATGTTTTCCTTCACCGTCGAGCAAATGATAAATATGTAGGTACGTAAGTTTTTGAAAAACTCATTGGTACCCAAGTTCGAACCCGAGCCTCACTGATTATCATCATGTGAAGCAGGCCCTTTAACCGTAAGGCTATCACCGCTAATCACATTAATTAATTATTTAATTAATGACATTAAGTATATTGTATTTATTATTTAGTAGGTACGTAAAAGGTAGGTAGGTAAGGGTCACAGCACACATATCAACTCGGAAAGGGATCGGCACCGTATCGCCTTTCGCCTCGCCGTCAACCAGGTGCTGTGACCTTAAAAGAGCAGTGATACGCCTTACGGTTAAAACGCCCGCTTTTCATGATGATAATCAGTGAGGATCGGGTTCAAATCCTGGCATGTCCCAATGAGTTTTTCAAAACTTACCTACATTATTCATCACTAGCTTGACGGTGAAGAAAAACATAGTGAGGAAACCCGCATGTCTCAGAATTAATTCTGAGGCATGTGTAACAGACCCGGTCCGGCGATGGGCTCACCACCTATCGCGTTTAGGGGTCGAATATTCTCGTGAAAAGTCGGTAATGCCAGAAATGGAATACCTCTGCCTACCCCCTCGGAGATAAAATAATTTTTATTAAGTAAAGATTTTGTTTTGTATTTTTTTAGGGACAATTTTGTTATGTTTACGTTTATTATTTTAGTTAATGTTTGATTTGTTTCGGAGAGTAATTAAACCTTTTTACGTTTTCAATTAGTTTTTGAAACCTAGATTTTATTTCGTGATCTTTTTTTTCATAGAAAATTTTGTTACTTTTTAGTTTTATTTTATGTTTGAAGAGAAAATATTTCTGTTTTTTTTGTTCCATTTTTCTTAACATAATGTCAGAATTATTTATTACGTACCTACTAAATAATAAATACAATATACTAAATGTCACAATTTTTTTAATGCTTTAATTTTGTTTGACAGACATCTGTGGTTGATTCTTAACTCTATGGGCACAGAAATAACTACGGCAAAACCGACCAATCAGGGACAGTCCTTGGACAGTTGACAATTTAACGCTGGAGAGATTGTGATCTATCAGTTTCACTTCGATATATTATAATCTACCGAAAAATAATGCGTTAAATTGTAAGCAGTATGTTCGGTTCACAATCTTTCGACAGTCTACAATCTCGCGAGATAGATTATAATCTAACGATGTTTGCAATTTTACGGTGACATATTATAAGTTACTCTAAGATTTAGAGTTCTGTGTCATAATTGTCAATGTTCTCATATTTTGGCGATCGGAGAATACTATATTACTTGACATTTTTGTAAAACAATACTTTTGAAAACTTTAAAAACAATCTAAAATCACATATCAAAAACTCCTTTCAATTCTTGTCTCGCCCCACCTCGCCGGTCGGACTCCTAAACCTCTTGAGGAAAGCACTATAGCTCAGCAGTGATGATGTAAAAGAACATGCGCTGAGTCTATCGCAGGAGTTCATTGTATTTTGAGATGGAGTTAGGCTAATGGACACTTAAACAACAGTATTGATAAAATTAAGTAAAACCAACTGCAATCACAAATATTTTTATTATATTTTTATCATTAGGTAGTTACTTCTGCTTATACGCCTCTGCCTCTGTGAATTAAACGTCACTGACCTGTTGATTAATACAGATAAGGTTAATTCAAATACTAAACTGCTAAACCGGTACTTAGGTATAAATTCATACTTAAAACATATTCGCACGCCTTTTTCAGTTCAGTGAGTGAGTGAGTACAGGTACATAATGTCAACGGATAACCTGCTTCCGCTTATGAACTGCCCTTGTCGAGATGATCTTTTTTTTGAGTGATTTTTATACTTGTGTGTAATTCAGAGGACTGAGTTAAATGAGTGGAATTAGTACTATGTGTGATCCAGTGAGTGTGTGAGTGGTGAGTAAGTCACTCAGTCAGTAGGTGAGTGAGTTACTAGTTCAGTCAGTGAGTGAATAAGTAAGTCATGTTACATACATACTTTTTGTAAGATTGTCTTTGATCGCGCTCGTCTAATCTCTCTTGTTTCTACGTCTCTTCACATAATACATCATAAAATCCATAGATTTAGTATACTAACGTTAATGATAAAATCTATAATTTCTAAATAAATATATTTACTTCTTATAAACAGTTTAATTATATCACTCATCATCTCGCACACAGCCTGTTAGGCGCAGAGCTTCCAAAGACCCGCTTCCGTATTTTAACAGCCCTTGTCGTGGTGAAACTAATTAATTGGTACTTACCTCGTACCCTTTTTTTGTGCCTGCTTTCTACCTGGAAAATAACAGAAGTAGTCGTATAGAGTATTATGAGATCATAAGTAATTGCTTTTTTCTAAATATGGAATCGCTAAATGTGATTTGCCGCTGAACAAATTTTCGTGCTGAGTTTCCTCACATACCTAATGGTCTATAATAATTTAGGTACATATTAAGGTATGATTCCGATCTCGGCAGCAAGCAGCAGTACTGCCGCAGCATTGCGCATGCATCGCTGCATTGCTGCCGAGCTCGGAATGTTATGTCATATAAACCAATAGAGAATGTATAGGGACCAGTAGTGCTGCGGCAGCAATGCTGCGGCAGCACTGCAGCTTGCTGCTGAGATCGGAATCATACCTTTATATAAAATGACTATGAACGCCCTTCAATACTCCCAAATGGTTTTCTTATTTTTGTTTCTCGGTGAAAATGAAATATTGTCAATTCACACAAACCATCATCGTTTACTTGCCCTTTTCCTATTATTTGGGGATGGTGTAGTATGTTTTTTCCTTCGATTCGAGTTAACGCCAAAATACTACTACACGTTGTGTGGCAACGACACCTAGCGGTGCGGTGACGTCAGCGACCTACGAGTGCTACGAACTCGCTACGGATCTACAAACAGCTACGCCGCGTTTAGCATCTGTTTAGCTGCTCGCGCCTCCGCCGCGCCGTACGTCATCCACTGACCCGTACGTTTATGAATTTTAAAATTGTTTATTATCAAAATAATTAAACAATAATGCCGCGAATTGCGCGATCACCTCCAGCCACCCCTGAAAATAGTCTTAGTCATTCATATTCCGATCCGGAGTTGGGAAAGTCTTCCGGTTATCAAGACAAAGGGCATAGTACCTAATCCTACATCTCGTCACAAACGCCCTCGCACCGAATGCTCTCGTGGAAATAACTTTGATAAATTTAAGAGCGAGCTGAAGGAAGAGCTCCAAGAAATGCTTGCAACTTGGAATACTAATCATAAATAGTATATAAAACTTATTGGAGAAACAAAGCACCATTCTCGGTAAACTTGTCAATGAAGTAAACGACTTAAAATCACAAAACAGCCTGATTCAAAAATCATTGGATGACTTTGAGAAATCGATGAACTTTATGAGCGCCCAGTATGAGGACATACTCAAAAAAGTGGAGGCAATAGGGAAGGAACGCACATAAAAAGGAACTACACTTTAACACTCGAGAACAAAATAAAAGACCTCGAGCAAAACTCTCGTAACTCCAGCGTGGAAATTCGAAATGTTCCAGGACCTGATAAAGAAACTCACTCAGACTTGTCTTCAGTGGTGACTAAAATTACCTCTACCATTAACATGGAGATAAACCCAATGGACGTCCGAGATATACGCAGACTGCCAGGGAAACCCGGCAGTAACAAACCAATAGTCGTGGAATTCTCTCAAGTCAACACGATGAATATCTTTTTGGACTCTTCCCGCGATTATAACAAGAAAAAAGGAAAACAAGACAAACTTAATACGGAGTCAATTGGATTAAAGGGATACAAGCAACCAGTCTTCATATCACAATACCTTCCAGCAGGTACTAAGAAGTTGTTTCACCATGCCAGGGAGTTTGCTAACCAGCACAATTACCAATTCTGCTGGACATCGAACTGCAATATATTCCTACGCAAAGAATCAGGTGCCAAATACAGACTCGTCAAGTCAGAACAAACATTATAGAACTACAGAAGCAACAACAATGACTAGTTTTGATGTTCCTATTATTTTACTATCATTTTAAGATCATGTCTTTTAAATAAAAAATTGTATCCTCTTACTTTAATATTTTACTCATATTTATATATAAAACTACCATGTATAAACCACAAAAACACATACTTCAGCGCACACAAAAACACACAAGTAAAACTCACTTACAGGGTCGTAGGGTATATATGACGCCGTTTCCTTACATGCTTTATCTGTGTGGATTACTGTCCGTAAGTTTCAGATTTTCAAATAAGCCATCTTGTAAATTTAACCTGTGTCCACGTCATGCGTCTATAATTATCTCCAAAATTAATAACTTTTCTACATATAAACATCACAAGCATTAATAAAAATTTTGATGACCTTAGGATTTTTTTGTGTACCCTTAAAATTAGCTGTGACGTACTGATTCTATCAGAGTGCTGGCTGCTGAAGAGCCAGACTCTGCCCGCTCTTGATGGCTATGTTTGTCATTACACAAGGGAAGTAAAAACCCAAAACGAAGGCGTGGTGCTATACATTAAAAAACACATAAAGCATTCAAAATCAGAGCCTACGTTTGCAGAAGAAAATTGCTTAATTCTTGAAATTGAAAAGAACACTGCCATTGTTTGTTTGTACAGACCTCCGTCGTATAAAAACATTGATGGATTTCGCACTAGCCTCAATGACATTCTTTGCACCTTGTCCTGTTATAAAACCGTTGCGGTAATTGGTGATATTAACATTGACATAAAACCTAATAATTGTGATTCGAACTGTAATAATTATCTAAACTTAGCTGCTTTGCATCCATTAATTTCCGCGCATTGCCTACCGATTAGAATGAATAACTGTCTCGATCATGTACTTTTAAAAACTAGTAATATAGTAACTACCCTAGTCATCGAATCATCAATAACTGATCATTATGTAATATTGCTAAGCTGAAACTCAAAAACACCTAAGCGCCCAATAGCAAAACTAGGGACAAAAACCAACTACCCTGCCGCTATCTCTGACATAGAAATGCAAATTTCTCTGTCATACTAAATATTGAAGACGCCAACCAAGCCACTGAGTTTCTCGTTAATATGTTGATGAATATACTTAAGACCCATACAATTACCTATTCGATACCCCGTAAGTACAGAATAATTAAGCCATGGATAACGACTGGGCTTTTGAGATGTATACGTAATCGAGACAGCATGCATAGGAAAGTGAAAGCAATTCCAACAAACATGATTTTATCTATCACTTACAAACGCTACCGTAACTTTTGTAATGACCTCCTCAAGAAACTAAAACGCGATTATGAGAGATCAGTGTTCGAACGTGCTAAAAATAATCCGAAAAAAACTTGGGAAGTTGTAAGGAAGGTTACTCAAACCAGTAAAGAAGTTACACATCCAACTGAACTACTTCAGATGAAAAATACACCTCAAGAGTCGGTGGACTCGGTCAATAATTACTTTGCCAGCATAGGGAAAGAACTTGGTGATAAAATCTATATATATAAAAGGAGAAGCTAAATCTAAAAATCAAGGCCCAGCCCAAACCGCTGAACATAGAAATATGCAGTCCGGGGCAGTGGTCCAACTGCTCTGTCCAACTAGTTGGACCATGGGTCTTTACTAGGGGCAGTTGTCCAACTTTAAAAATAGTTGAACCACAGCACCTTTTGAGAGTTCCGTGGTCCAATTAATTTAAAAAATAACTTGCGAACTCTAAAAACCTCAACTGCATCTTTTTGTGTGTATGGTACCTACTGGTTTACGATTATATTGAACCCCTTTGCAGTAAATAGGTAGGTACTGGCTGGTTGTTATTAATTATAGTACTTTGACACACACTTTGATTGAAATAAAATCGTAGAGAAAGATAGGTAAGTATCTAATAATTACAAATATAATACTACTAATGTTGCGCCTTTGGTTTTTGCTTTTCTAAGTGACAAAAAACAATCCACTTATTTTGCGTTATTTGAAATGCTAAGATCACAATTAAATTGGGATCCAAAAATATTACATTGTGACTTTGAAATGTCTATTCTGAACAGCATCAAAGAATTTTGTCCGACAGTTAAAATTGTAGGATGTTATTACCATTGGTCACAATGTATTTGGAGAAAAACTAAAAAATTAGGTATCTCAAAAACAAAATAAAAAAGAGTCAAAAGAACTATTTCATTAAGCTCAGTTTTTCCACTTTTGCCCAATGATAAATTTGTCGAAGGCTGGGATTACATAAAAAAAGAAAGTGGTGTTGAAGATAACAAACTGATTCAATACATAGAGCGTTATTGGATTAAAGGAAATTTTGATGAATTTTATCAGCATACAGGCGTATTTAGCCAGAGGCATAGGACTAACAACATTTCAGAAAGCTCACATGCAAAACTAAGTAGGCGCATTAATTCAAAAAATGTTACAATGTTACGTCTATTAAATGTTTTAGAAAATTTTACAACTTTATCAAGCGAAATCGCACACAAAAGACGTAGAGTCCAAATTGAGAATAATGATTATATACGAGAAATTCAGCTACAACTGATTTCAGGTAATATTACTGTAGGCCATAGATAAATTTCTTTGAATGTTTGTAAAACATTGTAAAAAAATAAAGTTTAAAAATTTGTCACCCGACTTTAATTTTGTTATTTTACTGCAAAGAGGTTCAATATAATCGTAAACTAGTAGGTACCATACACACAAAAAGATGCAGTTGAGGTTTTTAGAGTTCGCAAGTTATTTTTTTAATTAATTGGACCACGGAACTCTCAAAAGGTGCTGTGGTTCAACAATTTTTAAAGTTGGACAACTGCCCTTAGTAAAGACCCATGGTCCAACTAGTTGGACAGAGCAGTTGGACCACTGCCCCGGACTGGAAATATGAAATTTTGTGTGTAGGTTACGTTTATAGTGTAGATGCTCGCTAAGAAAGGATTTTACGAAATTTAACCCCAAAGGGGGTGAAAGAGGGGGTTGAAGTTTGTATGGGATAGTGTGATTTCTGCGTGTATCAACTTGGCACAAATACTCTTTAAAACAAACTATGAGATATTAGTTCTAGGATTTTTCGAAAATCATCCTCCAAGGGGGTGAAAGTAGGGGTTGAAGTTTGTATGGAAAACCCTCATTTTTGGGTGTATCAATACGGAACTTTGTAAAAATACTCCTGAAAACAAACAACAAGACACCTATTTCTGAATTTTAAGAAAATCACCCCCTAAGGGGGTGAAACAGGGGATAGGAGTTTGTATGGAGATGTGTTGTTTTTTACGTCTATCAACTTCAAACTTTACACAAATACTCTTAGAAATAAATTATAAGATACGTGTTTTTGGATTTTTCGAAAATCATCCCCTAAAGGCGTGAAAGTAGGGTTTGAAGTTAGTATGGAGAAGTGTGGTTTTTTGTGTCTATCAACATAAAAACGCCAAAAAAATATCGTTTGTTGTATGGGAGCCCCTTAAATATTTATTTTATTCTTTTTTGTAGTATTTGTTGTTATAGCGGCACCAGAAATACATCTTCTGTGAAAATTTTAACTGTCTAACTATCACGGTTCATGAGATACAGCTTGGTGACAGATGGACAGACAGACGGACGGACAGGGGAGACTTAGTAATAGGATCCCGTTTTACCATTCGGGTATGGAACCCTAAAAACTGGTTAAAAAGAGAAATACGTACCTAGAAAATAATAAATAATAATAATAATAATAATACCCAATCGATAATACCTACCTAGAAACTTGAAATATGGCATGTAAGTGTCTTAAAATAATATGTCGTTCGCAAACGCTCTATGAAGGGATTTTTAGAAATTCCCACTGGAACAGGAATTCGGCGCGGGCAACGCCGCTGGGCACATGCTATTTGAAAAATAATAAGAACCTCTCTTATGTTCTGCATAAAGATATATTTACTCTAAGTGCATCCCAAAATGTTTAAAAAACAAATGTCCACCCGTGCGAAGCCGTGTTTATCTAAAACCAGTCACACATGTACCTACATTCCAGTCTCTGCCAGAAGCAATTCCTATAACTCAATGGCACTGCTAGAAATCGCTGAAGAAGAGGTCAGTAATATTATTAAAGGCCTGCGTTACGACTGCGCACCCGGATGGGACGGTATACCGACATCTATAATCAAGTCTGCTAGCCACGTGTTGACTCCCATTATAACGCACATTTGTAATCTGTCGATTCGAACAGGCAAATTTCCTGCTATTCTTAAAAAAGCTATTGTACATCCCATACATAAAAGCGGTAACAGAGCTAATGCTAATAACTATCGACCCATATCTATCTTACCGTCCCTCTCTAAAATCCTAGAAAAAGTGCTCAACAATAGCTTACTTCGGTTTTTAGATACTAATAATATACTTTCCAAAAAACAATTTGGATTTAGAAGAGGCAAATCAACGGAAGATGCTATCATTTCTCTGACTGACTGTATAATTAGAAAAACAGATCAAGTGCTTGGGAATCTTTCTTGATTTATCCAAGGCATTCGATACAGTCTCTATTTCTCTACTCTTGGGAAAGCTCGAGGCAGTAGGAGTCAGGGGAATGGTGCTGGATATCTTTGCCGACTACCTAACCAACCATACTCAATGTACAAAAATTGATACCTACATCAGTCAGTCCCAATTAATTACTTGCGGTGTGCCGCAGGGCAGTATTTTGGGTCCGACATTGTTCCTTATATACTTTAATGAGCTCTGCAACATTAACAACCCAGGCTGTGAACTTTTTGCCTACGCAGATGACACTGCCATAGTAGCCTACGGCAAAACCTGGACTCAAACTATTCAAGTCACTGAAAATATAACTCGGGAAGTGATGCGGTGGCTCGCCGATAATCTTTTAACCCTTAATGTGGATAAAACTAAAGAGACCTGCAGCACAACCACCGGCCCCTACTGTAAAGGTCCGCGCCCATACATGCCCTGACGGCTCCATTGGTTGCGATTGTCCCCAGTTATCCAGTACAAATGCCATAAAGTATCTCGGCATCATCCTCGATGACAGTCAACTGGCATAATCATCTCCAAACAATCACGGCACGAGTAAGGAAACTTATATTTGTTTTCAAAAAATTACGATTCTCTGCAGATGACAAAACCCTCAAGACCGTATACAATGCACTATGTCAGTCTATTCTATTTTACTGTATCCCTGCTTGGGGAGGGGCCTCAAAATCGGTATCATAAATTTAGAACGAGCTCAAAAAGCAGTACTTAAAGTAATATTCCGAAGACCTTTCAGATATCCCACCCACCTACTTTATAGAGAAGCTGAAGTTTTGACTGTGAGGCAGCTATTTATACTTAGATCCACACTGCGTCGACACGCTACAGCCTCACCTTAACCCACAGATGCCCTTAGCAGGAGACCCAAGCCAGCCTGTGCCATTGACATCTATAAAACTACCTTCGCAAAGAAACAATACGACTTCCTTAGCGGTTCTATTTACAACAAGATAAACACTATACAGAATACACAAAAATTAAACAATTTTGACTACACAAAGAGGACTAAACACTGGCTACTTAAACTAGACTAAATTTACTCTGAATTTATTCAGAATTAATTCTGAGACCTGCGGGTTTCCTCACGATGTTTTCCTTCACCGTCGAGCTAGTGATAAATATGTACGTAAGTTTTTGAAAAACTCATTGGTACATGCCAGGATTCGAACCCGAGCCTCACTGATTTTTGGCCGGCTCTTTAACCGTCCGGGCTATCACTGCTAGTTATAATTTGGTAAAACTTAAAGCTTTAGTACATTCACACAGTTATTTAATTTTAGTCCCAAACTATACAAACCGGTTTCAACTTGCTCCCTGAATTCAGAAGCGTTAATCATCATGAAGTCCGAAATAATTTAGTAAATAAATCCTAGTCTATTAACTTTTTGCGCTTTCTTTAAAACTCACCCTGTTGCTACTGTGGCGCCACCATAATTTAATGCAGTTTGACGGAAACTTTTTCACAACAGAGAAAGCCTTTACCTCTACCCTCCATATAAAATAGGTATAAAGGAAGACTATGTTACTTACCTTGGTACTTTTATCTTCGATACTAGACTGGAAAATGACAGAATTAGTCGTTTAGAGTATTATCAGATGCCTAACTGATGTTTTTTAAATCTGGAATGGCTAATGTGAGGCGCCGCAAAACTTAATGGTATGTGGGTGAATCAAGTTATTCTTGTTTGCAAACAATAAAACATATAGAAAAAAAAATCAAACATGTGCTGACTAGTCGGTAAAACCGTCCATTCGGCTACTACAGTAGTCGGCGACTATTCGGCAAAAAGAACAATGACTATCCGGCCTCTTGCTTTGTATGTCTGAGACTTTCTTTTTAACATGATAAAATTTTAATTGAGCGTAAACAGTGATTACGGCGAACAAACGCAGAAAACGCAATTCAGTATCCAATCGCAAAAATTTATGATCGCCATTGCTAGTAGCATAGTGTCTGCTCGGACTCTTACAGATTCAGATACGATTATTTTCAATATCTTGAGGTGGTTACAAAAAATTTAAATAAGTAGTGAATAATTTAAAATTGAAATGACAAATACAATAATAACATTGTGGAACACAATTCACACAGTTATTTAGTCCCAAACTATACAAACCGGTTTCAACTTGCTGCCTGGATTCGGAAGCGTTCCGCTTACACCCAGTAGGTATATCTAAAATCACTACTCCAGCTAAATTAAGCGGGAAAGTGAATTTGTTTCGATTTTATTTTTTTGTTTGTAAATTCCTGACATCCAGCTTCACAAGTAGACTTTTAAAATAAAAATTCATCTGAATCCAAATTGTAAGTAAGACATCATTTCTAGGTTAAAATAATAAAACAGTATGGAGGGTAGAGATCATAGATAAGAATATGTACTAAAAGAAGAAATATCTTAGGTAGGTATATAGGGGACTAGTTCAAACAGTGTCCACCTGTAGGCACTAAATACAATTCAAAAATTTTCCTCAATATAAGCAAAATGGTATGGTTTGAATGTAGCAGTTGTTGACGTATCGAAGTGTGATGAGTTCGAAAATTAAATATTTTTGGATGATATTCGTGACTAGAGTAGTTAATAATAGTCCAGTATATGAAACCTTAATTAAGTATTTACTATTATTCATAAAGTACGAAATTTTGTAAATAAATCCTACTCTATGAAATTTTGGAGCTGTGTTTGAAATGTACCCTCTTGCTACTATGGCGCCACCATAATTTAACGCAGTTTGACTTAGATAAAAGCAAAAGAGGAAGATACGGTACCGGCGCCTCCCGCGTGGATCCTTTAAATTAGGCGCAAGTAGCGTAGTTCATTGTAGTCAACTCGTTCGCGCTTGTGCCCGAGTACGTCTTTCTATCTCTTTTTTTATTTGCGCGTGTAGTTGTATGTAGTCCAAATGTCAACGATGATTTCTATGACTACACCGTATCTTCCTCTTTTGCTTTTATCTAAGCAGTTTGACGAACACTTTTTAACAACAGATAAAGTTCTCAAAGAAAATCTTTTTCTGGTAGGTCAAGACCTCTACCCTCCATACAAAATAGTTATAAAGGGAGACTATGTTACTTACCTCGGTAGTGTTTGTTTCATTAATATGCTGGAAAATAACAGAAATAGTCGTATAGAGTATTATCAGATACATACTTATCTGTTTTTTTCTAAATCTGAAATCGCTAATGCGAGGTGCCGCAGAACTTAATGGTCTATAGGTGAATCAACTCATTCTTGTTTGCAAACAAACCATTTTTTTTAGACATAATAAACAACCTGAAATCAAAGACCGACACAATTCCAAATTTGATGAAATTGATCTTTTATTATAAAAAAACCGCAATATTTTTATTTTTCGACTGGTAAAACTCGTCTAATTATACGTGAATTTTAATCAATTTTACATACCCAAATGTATCTTTTGACTTGCCGCGCTTTGCATCGCGCCGAAAGGTAAGACAGGACTTTCTTAGTTGATCCGCAGGCGTCGTCCCAAACGCAAGCATCACAGGGGCACAACACGAAATAATATTTTTGTGCATTATTTTTATTTTCGTCCTTTTATTAGCAAAAAAAATTGTATTATGCTATTTCTAACTTTTTAATATTCGGTGCTTAGGATTTCTTATTTTGACTTGTGTCTGTATAACCTTAAGAAGGAGCGGAGGTGGGATGCTCCTCCATCGTGAAAAGGGAAGACCTTTCGCCAGACGAGGTGATCGTGCCTGGGGACCGCGGTCCCCGCGGTGATGTTGGACAGTTATATTTATACGAACTCATTAGAAAATTCCGATAGCACGGTTTAAAACTCGGCCGTCTATTGGCGCGTTCTATGTAGTGTCGCTACATCACTCCCCCTCGAAGACCGGAGGTTGATTCGATTTCTTGTGCTGTGTCGTTGCTTCGTAGGTAGCTTGCAAGTGCCAGTGCTGCTCCAAGTCTACGGTGAGTCGAGACTGAGCGGGTTGCTGCGACTGTTGAAGTGCCCGTAGTTCAGTGCAGAGACCGCCACGCCGGCGAGGGTCACCAGCCGCTGTAGATCCAGACGTGGGCTGCAGTGAACTGTGCGTGGGCCGAGTGCTGTCGCTGTGAGTGATGAGCCTGCAGGACCAGGTATCACGGTGCGTCGGCTGCGTATGGATCTGATTGGGCGATATTCTGGCTTGCTGTGCGACTGCTGCTTTGACCTTGAGTTTTTAGGTTGCTGCGAGAGTGATGTGTGATGGCAATGCGATGCTGCTTCTGAAGTCCAGGTGTTCCAGAAGGTTGGGCTGATGTCCAGGTATCGAGGGTCACCAATATGGAGGAGCGGAGGTGGGATGCTCCTCCATCGTGAAAAAGAAAGATCTTCAGCCAGGCGAGGTGATCGTGCCTGGGGACCGCGGTCCAAATTGATATTTATACAAACTCAATGGAAAACTCCGATAGCACGGTTTAGAACTCGGCCGTCTATTGGCGCGTTCTATTTAGTGTCGCCACAACCCTTTTTTTAACCGACTTCAAAAAGGAGGAGGTTATCAATTTATATATTATATGTGTATGTATTTTTAGATAATTTTTTTTATTTTATTTTTTTATGTTTGTTACCTCAGAACTTTCGACTGGGTGGTGGTGGTGGTGGGCGGGAAAAAAATAAAAAAATAATCATCCAAATCGGTTCGATTTGGATGATTATTTTTTTATTTTTTTCACGACAACTCTGCTTTTGGTTTGGATTTGTGCCTCCGAACACATAGGTAATACCTATTACAGAAATGTGTTGGAACATGAACTGTGTTATCTGCTATCTCGATCTTAGACGGATGAAAAGTAACTCGTTCTCAATGCAATATGATGAAGTTCTTACTTTGATGTACAATAATGGATACCACCACAAGCTGTAAGTACTGAGATAAAGCTTTGAGATATGTTATTTTCTTTGAATAGCTCTTTATTACATATCAGTAACAAAAATCTAATTAATTTGACATAACCTGTCTTTTATTAAAATGTTTTGAAATAGCGTCTGGGCCTAGTTTTGGGATAATAAAGTAAATTGTAATGGATTTCTGTTGAATGAAGGTACAATTCGATTTAGAGTTCATCTTTGTCTATCTCAGGCATTCTTTTGTAGCGCCAATGGGCATTCCCCTTTATGCAAGTTCCCCATTACTTTCTCAGCTCAAACACAAAAACGTTTTTTTATTATTATTACTCAAATTGACTTTCTAAATATTGAATGAACAGGTAGTTAACCGTGTATTATGAATTATGATCATAATGTTATAGTCATAGTTAAAACCTATTTAAATTCCGAGAATACAGTGTAGATTTAAGTTTATAATAATATACTGATTTTAATTTCTGAACATTGAAAAGTTAACATTTAATTGTTTTTTTTGCTTTAATATAAATAATTCATTGTTTTATTTGTTTTTGCATTTTGACTTGATACACCTTTTATTTAAATTCCCCAGTTATTGAAAGTAGTCATAACAGTCACATTTTTAATTAATACACATTGTTTTTATATATTCCTGTTTTAAAATTTGTCTTGATAGTCATATTTTGAGTTAGTACATCTCCTATTTCATTTCTTGAATTATAAAATAATGGCTAAAAAGACACATTACAAAATGTTTTTTTAAAACCGGGCAATATAGACAAGTCTAAATACTAATCAAATATATCTACCTAAACTTCATAAAGTTGTTAGTTTTCTACAATTTAAGTTATTTTAATTGGAAATATACACTTCAAGCTAAACTTTAAAAAAAGAATAAAACCGTAATTTGAAACAGAACTTAATCAATACAACGACAAAACTTTAACTTGAGTTTTCTCGAAACTCACTTTTTTAGTTGTGTCGGTCTTTAATTTCATGTTAGTTGCCGTTGTTGCCGACTAGTTGGTAAAGTCGTCCATCCGGCCACTATCGTAGTCAGTGACTATTAACTATTCTAATTTAAAATTCTAATGACAATTACAATAATAATATTGTGTATTATATAAATATTTATTTATTTATTTAGTCCCAAACTTTACAAACTGGTTTCAACTTGCTTCCGGGATTCGGAAGCATTCCCCTTACACCCTGTATATATAAAATCCCTACTCCAGCTAAATAATGCGGTAATGTGCAGTTGTTTTCATTTTATTTATTTATTTTTTAATTCCTGAAATCCTGCCTCACAAATTCGACTTTTTAAATAAAAAATAACTTGAATCCAAATAATAAGTAAAATGTGAAATTATGTAGGTAAAAGTAACAAAATAGTATGCAAGGTAGAGGTAAAAGATAAATATCTTAGGTATATGGAGTACTATTTAAAAAATCGGCCAAGTGCGAGTCGGACTCGCGCACGAATAGTTCCGTAACAGTATCTATAAAAACGTCAAAAAAATCACGTCTGTTGTATGGGCCCCCCTTAAATATTTATTTTATTTGGTTTTAAGTATTTGTTGTTATAGCGGCAACAGAAATACATAATTTGTCAAAAATTTCAACTGTCTAGCTATAACGGTTCTTGAGATACAGCCTAAAGACAGACAAACGGACAGACAGACGGACGGACAGAAAGCGAAGTCTTAGTAATAGGGTCCCGTTTTTACACTTTGGGTACGGAACCCTAAAAAGTGTCCACCTGTAGGTAAGCAGTAAATAACTAGTCAAAAATTGTCCTCAATATAGGCAAATGGTATGGTTTGAATGTAGCAGTTGTTGACGGATGGAAGTGTGCCGAGTTCGAAAAGTTTATATTTTTATATGATTTTTGGTGACTAGAGTAGTTAATAATAGTCAAGTATATAAAACCAAGAAAACGAGTATCAAGTATATAAAAAAAAGAAAACGGTCGGAGCTCATCATCATCATATAAACGTCCACTAATCTTCTGTAATTGTCTATTATTCATGTAGTCCGAAATAATTTAGCAAATAAATCCTTCTCTACTAACTCTTAGCGCTTTTTTGTTGCAACTGTGGTGCCACCATAATTTATCGCAGTTTGACACTTTTTCACAACAAAGCTCTCCTTCACCTCTTCCCTCTATACAAAATAGTTATAAAGGAACACCATGTTACTTACCTCGGTATCATATTCTGTATATTCTTCTTCGGCAATATACTGGAAAATAACAGAAGTAGTCGTTTAGAGTATTATTGTGCTTTTTTCTAAATCTAGAATCGCTAACGCGAGGTGCCGCAAAAACATAATGGTCTATGGGTGAAACAACTCATTCTTGTTTGCAAACAATACAAAATATAAAATTTAAATAATTTTTTTAGTCATACGCCGACTAGTCGGTAAAGGCATCTATCCGGCCACTATCGTAGTCAGTGACTATTTAGCAAAGAGCGGCTTTTTGCTTTGTTTTTTCTATTTAATAAAAAAAACATACACGAGACTTTCTTTTTGACATGATTAAATTTTATTGAGCTCTTTAAATTTAATGAACAATTAGTTTAACATTCCCTCAAAAATATGTTTTTTAAATGATTTTTTTTTTCACTTGAGTAGTTAATAATAGTCCAGTACCTATATAAAACCTCAACTAAGTATTTATGTATATTCATGTAGTTCGAAACAATTTAGGGAACAAATCCTATTCTATTTGTTTTAATAAGAAGATAATCGGCCAGAACATTATTTCTGTGATTTATTTGTCAGTATTCCACCAGCTTTCATCACTATTCCGTAAACCGTCAGTATTCTGTAAGCCAGAATAACGGAACACTGACTATTACTGACGTGGAATACTGATGATCCTGTGGGTTTTTGGCTAAAAACGGGTATTTAAAGTATATTTAGCAAGTTTAAAACATTAGAACCAATAAATTAAGTAAACATTCCGTCGTTCTGCATTAAAAAAATCAATAATCTTAAAAATTACGGTCGGAATTACACATTGAATTTTTCAGAAATCGGCTGGCAACAGCATTTTCCTCGTCGATGATGCGTCCTTACTGAAGGACCGAGGGACGTTAGTCCTTCAAAGAGTGTGTGGGGTACGCGGTGAAAGGCATTCTGTCTAACTACCTAAGCGGCCACGGTGTGAAGTATTTCCTACGTGTGTCTTTACTAGCAAATACGACACTCCAGAATTTTGACCCAAAACCGAGTTGCAAAATGCAAAATGATTATAGACCTATCTATTAATGAAATATATTTACAAAATAACTCTTAAACACTCCGAAAACTATTTTAGTTTATAGTTTTACTGTCAAAGTTCACTTTATTCTATAATTAAACATCTGACAGGACATTAAATAAAAAAGGAAAGGCCTGTTGCAACCGGAATACTGACGAGATGGGGTGTTTGAAGTAACTTTTCAGGTACCTATTAAATGTAATTAGATTTTAACAAAATCGGGTGTAGACCCCAGACATAGTCTAAATATTTATACCAGTACAACAGTTATGTGACATTCTCCAGGTAAGCATCCTAGACCACTGAAAATTTTATGATAAGGGACTAAATCTCAAAAGTGGAATTATTATGGGAGTGCTTTCGAAATGCTCTTTTGTGGGAATTTTTCGCTAAAACTTAACTCGGGGGACTCTTTTGGGTTGCTTTAGTGGCTGGCCAGCCGATTTAATCATAAATAAAGGAAACATACGCATTTGATAAAAATACGGAATACTGACTTTCGGAATGCTCTAATACAAAAATAGACAAAATACATTAAACGATTGAAACAAAAGTTGATCTAGGATGTAACAAAAACAATAATAAGATAATTTGACAGAACATTATTTCAGTGATTTCACTTTTGTGATTTTGTCCCATAATTATTTAATAGATATATTTAAGTATTTATTTATTTATTTATTTTTGATAGGAGAATCATCAGCTACACGTTACAAGATTTAACAAACTTAAATAACTTCTTAAAAGCTAATAAAAGATTCCCGCCTTTTATTATCTTACTTATATTTTATTTTATTTTATTACGATTATCTAGACTATTCGGTTGTGACTGACATGACATTGTTTGTTTGACTGTTACTTTTCATATTGATTACATGACTAAACTGACTGACTTGACACTTCCATATTTTTAGGTTGACTGATTTGACTTTTTAAACAAGATACATTGACTTGATTTGACTCAATACTGTACACTCTTTTTACTATACCTAATTCAGTGAAGGTATCTTTTCCTAGGACTGAACGAAAATTCACATCCGCAATAATATATTTCCAATGCCTTGTCCATACTTAAATCATCTTCTATCAATAATTTCTCTTGTAGGTATCGGTACTTCGGGTGAAGATGACATATGAACATGATTTTAACAAGACGATCTTGCAATGCATCAAACTTGCATGACTGACTTAATGCATACAGGCGAACTCATCCAAGGTCTCTGTCTCGCTTTGTTTATATGTGAAGAATTTATAAGATTCGTAAGTAAGATTCTGTTTAGGCACGAAATAATTTTCAAAAAGAGCTATTAGTTCCTTGTATGAAAAGGCGTCTTCATTTTTCTGAAATGAATTGAAAATTTCTAACCCTTTATCTGAAATAAGATGTAAAAAGATTGCGACTTTGCGATTATCTGGTTCGTCTTCCAGAGATGATGCACGCAAGTATAATTTGAATGCTTGGAACCATTTCTTCCAATTTAAAGACACGTTGCCCGACATTGACATTGGACCACAATTTCCAACGTTATAATGTGACGACTTTTTCACTTTCTTCTCGTCCTTGGCCATAACTGCGAACTTCTAACACTTCTGACACCATATCAGGTGGTCGAGTATGGAGAACGATGTTTAAAATACATATAGGTACTTCTTGAAAAATTAAAGGAGACGTTTCATTTTGGGCCTGCACATTCACACACACCAGCGTGAAATATAGAGAAAAATCTAGTGATTATCAGAAAAATATTTTAAAAAATCATTTCCATCTATTTAACTTGCACAAAAGTAATTAAACTTCTATGGATCCACATTAAATCATATTGAAATAATACTATTTCTAACTTTTTAAGCCCAATTTCCATGTTATTGTGAATTAGTCCGACAAACATCAAAATAATGTCAATGAGGAATTTTCAATGACATTCTTAAAATTGAACTAGATGGCGCTGATCAACATTGGGAATTAGAAATTGGCAACACTGATGTGTCGCTTTACGTGACACATCCGTCCGTCATGTCATGTGCCGTTGTTGTGTTGTGTGTGAGTGGGTGTAACGCGTCAGCAGGCAACGCAATAAAACAGATCTTGTTTTAGGTACCTAAATTCCTAGTGCGTCGAGTCGAGCTTCGGTTCCTCCGTATTTTACACCCATACACTATACATGGTCCACGCATTTTCGCAGATGAAGGAGACTGAGTTTTTGTTTTTTGTGGATTCGGATCTTTTGTTGTAACACAAACCACTCGTAAACAATGTACAAACAGAACAATAAATAAAATACAAGGCAATGAGTACGTAACCTTATTTTGATAAAAAGTCAGATTGTTTTTTTTTTGTTTGACAAATTCTTGCGACCATAGATTAGGTAAAAAAAAACCCAAGGCTTATCAGCACCATCTATTGACACCTTTGAATACTCAAGTGACAGCTGCCACTGAAAACTCCCCATTGTCATTTACCGGTCAGGTCGCAATTTTTTTTTTGTCGCCGCCATGCTAGTTCAATGAAAATTAAAGTTTATTGTATAACTAAACTAGACAAATATGAGCAAAATCATGAATAAAACTGTAGTTATTTTATTTATATTTATCTAAAAAACTGGTGTACATGGTGCAGGCCCAGTCTCCATACATTCATGAAACGTCTCATTTGTATTTAATCAGACAGCCATGTTCTGCAATCGGTGTATCAACCAAAGACTGACATCTATCTATATAATGAGAGTAACCACAGACAATAAAACTAGTCTCGTAAGTCCCGTAAACTAGTCCCTAGTCCTTAAGGTACTTAGAAGTACCTCCACATTTTTCGTCTAATAACTTAAGTACGAAAACACTTTATGTTAACTAAAACTGACGATCCTTTAGAGTACCGTTTCCATATAGTCCAGTAAATTTCAAAGTTTATATATTTTTTCATTTCTGTCGTTTTAAAATGTTGCCTGCTACTTCGTTCGCGTTATTTAGGGATAAAAAGTAGCCTATATGTTAATCCGAGTCCTAATCTATCTACCTACCAAATTTCATCTAAATCCGTGCAGCCGCTAAGTTTATTTTTGTTTTTATCACATAGATATCTACACTAATCTATATTAATATTATAAATAGGAAAGATAAGAATTTTTGTCCGTTTGTTACGAATAAACTCAAAAACTATTGCATCGATTTAAAAAATTATTTCACCAATGGAAAGTTAGAATATCCCTGAGTAACATGGGCTATATTTTATTCCCGTATTCCCACGGGAACGAAAACTACGCGGGTAAAACCGCGCGGAACCGCTTTTATGTTATAGCACTAACGGTGTTGGTAACTAATAACTAATTAACTCAAAAACTACTTCGCTGATTTAAAAAATTCTTGCAATGCAAAAAATTGCGAAGTTCGAAAAAAAATATAAACTTTGAAAGGCTAAATCTCAGAAACTATTGGGTCTACAGAGACAATTCTAGTATCATATTGTAGTTAATTTAGTCTACTTTAAAAACGTACTGAGAAAGTTTATTCAGAAACTAGTGCTTTAGGGTTATAATCGCCAAAATTTGAAAAAAAAATTTTCGTAATTTTTTTCGATTTTTGACAAGGTTGCGTTCGGCGCTCGAGGTCACAAACTTGGATTATACATTAGGCCAACATCATAAACAAGTCTGCAAAAAATCAGAACTACCGGATTTGACGCATACGAGCCCATACATTCAACCGACAAATTTACTGGACTAATAAGCTAATCACAGCGCAGATGTAGCCGTAAAGTTCGAGTTACAACCTGTCATACATTTTGTCACTTCGCTGTGCAGTGTAATTGGTTTTTTTTATAAATAGAATATCATAGGTAAGCGCTATGTTTTTTACTATTCACGTTGTTTATATCACTAATAACATTTATAAAAGCTGTTATAATGTATTATCAGTTTATTTTATTTGAATATTTAATAAAAACTGATGCGGACTTACAAGTACCGTCAGGTGATTTTAGTTTCAAAAAGTATGGGTTTTCATAACACACATACTCGATGAAGCGGGTATTTTGTTTTATCACTAATGTTATTGTATTTTTATAATTGTTCTGACCTATATTCTTATTGTTTTAGGCAATGAGATGAATATTAAAAACAATTCTGCTCTTATTGAAGCCCTATTATTATAAGATCTTCCGGAATGCGACGAAGAGTCTGATAAAGGCGTGTCCGATGATGAAGTGGAAAATCTTCAACTACCCTCACCAAGAGGCTTTGATGAGATTTTTGAACGAGCTTTAGACAGTGTGTTAGCCGAAGTTTCACCATCCTCGCCGTCAAATGAAGATGTACTGGAGGGCCCTATAAATCAGGTACCCACATCTCCAATACCTGGACCATCAGCTGTTCAGCCTGATTTACCGTCTGTAAAAACTATATTATGGGCGGCGTAGATACTGCTGATCGTTTGAGAGCCCTTTACTGTAAAGATTGCAAATCACCGAAATGGTGGCACAGGCTGTTTTGGGGTCTTCTGGACATCGCATTTGTCAATGCATATGTCATTTATGGACTTATAATGGAACAGACTACCGTAAAAGATTTTCGACGCTCTGTTTCTCAATGCTTGATGACAATGAAAGATGCAGGTCAGAAAAGGAAGACTTCTACTGATAATACTGCGCACGGTGGTCCTTCCAAAAGGCGCAAATCTGACTATTCCACTATAAAAGACGTACGCCTGGGTAACAGAGGCATCCATTGGCCTACATTTGTAGAGAACAGGGGAAGGTGTGAGGTTTGTAGTTTGAAGAAGATTCAGTCGAAAACTCATAGTAAATGTTCACATTGCAACGTATTTTTGAGAGTAAAAAAAAAATAAAAAATCTCACGCCTTTGATCCCCGAGGGAGTAGGCAGAGGTATTCCATTACTGGATATACCCACATTTCACGAGATATATTGGACCCCTAAACGTGATAAGTGGTGAGCCCATCGCCGGACCGGGTCTGTTTACGCATGTCTCAGAATTAATTCTGAGACCTGCGGGTTTCCTCACGATGTTTTCCTTCACCGTCGAGCTAGTGATAAATATGTACGTAAGTTTTTGAAAAACTCATTGGTACATGCCAGGATTTGAACCCGAGCCTCACTGATTTTCGGCCGGCTCTTCAACCGTCCGGGCTATCACTGCTCTTTGAGAGTAAATGAGAAGAAAAATTGTTTTGTTGAATACCACGAGATTAATCTGTCATTAAAAACCTATCAATACTTCGTTAATATTGGATCTCATTACTTTTGTAGTTTCTATCAAAGTTCCTAATATTGTGATAACACGAAGTTCCTGAGGTATAATAAAAATCAGATAAAAATCTGTGTGTTTCCTTTTACCTACCTTATTATAATAATAAAGTCCAAAAGCAGAATTTCGTTAAAAATCTCTACCCCGGTGGGAAAGGGATAAACAATGACACAGACTATGTTTGCACAACACCCTCCATACAAAATAGTTATAAAGGAAGACTATGTCACTTACCTCGGTACTGTTTGTTGAATACTGGAAATAACAAAAGTAGTCGTGTATAGTATTATCAGATACTTATTTATTTATTTAAAGATCTAAACACTAACACAGATTTTTAAATTATAATAAGCTAAGAGCTGTCAAAACCAGCGAAGGTGTAAAAAGCTGTAAAATCTTGACTGTTTTTTTCTAAATCTAGACTCGCTAATGCGAAGTGCCCCAGAACTTTATGGTCTATGGGTAAATCAACTCATTCTTGTTTGCAAACAATACAAAATATATAATATAAATATTTTTTTTAGACATAATGGCGACTAGATGTTAAAGGCGACTATCCGGCCACTATTGTAGTTGGTGACTATTCGGCAAAGAGCGGTGACTATGCGGCTTCTTGCTTTATTTATTTATTTTTATTTTATTTATTTACTTTTAGGAAAACTTACAGCTAAGTACACAAAAAAAATATAGGCAACAAAGATAACAACTAAAAGCTAATTATAAGTTTCCAAGTTTGTATGTTTTTTTTTAAAAAAAAGAACATATACGAGACTTTCATTTTGACATGATTAAATTTAATTGAGCTTTTTCACTTTAATAAACAATTACAGTATAAAATTTACACAACAATACATAGTTTTTGGAATGATTATTTTGAATGATTTTTGGTGACTAGAAAAGATAATAATAGTCCAATAAATCTAGACATGCGGTAGCGTGTCAAGCCAAGTCCAAGTAGCAGAAAGACAAGCAGCACCGTGTGTAATATATATATATAATTATTATTACCTACACGAAACATTTGGAGCCACTTTTGACCCCCTCATAACTCAAAAACTGTTTCAAATAAACGTGTCAAATATAGCTCAAATTATTAAGACTTGTGAAATACATATGTGATTGAAATTTCATAAACATATCTCTAACGGTTGTTTAGATATTAACGTCTAAAAATAGTCATTTTTTTATCACTGAGTGACCTATAGATCAAAATTCTAACCCAGTTCCAGATGACCTAGAAAGTTCAATTTGGCATGGAGATAGGTAATTAGGTGAATACAAATGAATAAATCAGAAACTAGTAATTTTTTATCATTTTATTATAATTTTTCACTTAATTGATTCTATTAGGAACACTTAACGTATAATTAGTGCATGTAACTGTAGCAATCAAAACTTATGACAGCCAGTTTTTATGTGGATTTAAGGTCTTCACATGAATATATTATAACGAGTTGAATACCATACCACATAACAAATATTTCCGTTTTAGTACTTATAAGAAAGAGTATAGTCGACTTTGGTATTACTTTTGCTATAAATAAGTAACTAATAATAATTTATGTACAAAAAGTAAAAATATCCCATCAAAATTTTGAGTATTAAACCAACTGGAGACTCCACTGACAGGCGTTCCCCTCTGCCCAAAAAGGTTCGGTCAACGCTTATACCTGATAAATTCAACTAGTTTTTTTGAGTTCACGGAGTGCTCGGATTGGTTGTTTCTGTGTGTGAATGTATTTGTGTGCATCTACTTCAAGCTAGTGTTTAATTGTATTGTCAAAAAATGCGTTAGTGTTAACATTGTTTGTGTGCGTTTCCTCGTCCCCCGCGCAGAAATTGGCAGACTTTTTTGCAATGAAACTAGTGCGCGTGACGTCTCCTGTTGGTTTAATACTCAAAGCATCAAAAACATAAATGTGAAATGAGAAAAAAGTTCAATACATATTAAGAAATATGCCTTGGTTGTTGACGTTTAGGGGTCCAATATATCTCGTGAAATGTGGGTATTTCCAGTAATGGAATACCTCTGCCTACCCCCTCGGGGATAAAAAAGGCGTGAGATTATACTTATTATTATACTTATACTTGTTGACTTTAACGACAAAAAAAGTGAGATCAAAATGAGTGCCAAGTTTAATGGTCAGTCCTGAAATTTATTTATAACAACATAAAATATAATTTCTTCTTATAACTTAGGATAATACATTGTAGCCTAAGGTCTGACTTGGCTAGTTTTCATATACGAATTATATTATAGCCTTCGCAAGTTCTGAACCTGTTACTTGTCGGTTCTTATTATATTATCTCAAAAATTTGCCTTGCCAACGAAAACAACAACAACCGTAACTAGCCATAGAACATTATAATTCGTATATGAAAATTAGTCAAGTCAGAGCTTATGCTACAATATATTATCCACAGTTATAAGAAGAAATGATATTTATGTTGTTATAAATAAATTTCAGGACTGACCATTGAACTTGGCACCCATTTAGATCTCACTTCTTTTGTCGTTTAAGTCAACAACCAAGGCATATATTAGGTCTTTACCTATGAAATTGCCGTTTTGTATAAAAAAAAATTAAACGAACTTATTTCATGTATTTTTTATTTGATTTAATTGAAGTAATCACCCATGCAATCAATGCATCTTTGCCAAAACAGTGGCAGTTTATTGATGCTCTTCCTAAAGAAATCAGATGAACGAGAGGCAACTAATTCTTCAAAGGGATTTTGTACTGCGTTTCGGGTATTGATTTTTTCTCCTGCCAACAAGTTATCCAAATTCTGGAAAAAGTAGTTGTCTGTTGGCTCAAGGTCTGGTGAGTAGGGCGGATGACGGAGAGCTTCCAACCCCAGTTCTTGCTACTTGAAGACCATCTGCTGTGCAGCTGCTCCTGCACGACCTCATAGGTCGCGCGTTGTCGTGCAGGAGCAGCGAAGACGAGCGATTGACCAATGCTGGTTGGAGATGTCCCAGCTTCTCCATAATTGTGTTCAGTTCTTCATAGTACAAATCTGCAGTAATGCTCACCCCGTTTGGTAAGAAACTGTGATGAATCACACCGGCGCTAGACGACCAAACAGTGACCATCACTTTTCTAGGGGTAAGTTTTCCTTTAGGGCATTGTTTAGGTGCTTAATCAGGATCCAACCAACTTGCTATTTGCTAAGCGCTTGCGGTTATCAAACGGAATCCATTTTTCATCGCAGGTAACAATGCGGTTCAAAATTCCTTCATTTGTGTGTCTGTTGAGCAGTGCAAGGCACGTCTCGACGCGTACTTTGCGCTCGCGATCATTGAGTTTGTGGGGCACTCATTTGTCAAGCTTTTTTACCTAGTCAATTTGACGCAAATGAACCAATATTGTTTTGACGCTAACGTCAAAAGCTGCTGCTAATTCAGCCGTATATTGTGTATCATCAGCTTCCACAATTGCCTTTTATTCGTCATTGTCGACTAAAGTCTTCGGACGACCGCAAGGTTCATTTTTCAGGTCGAAATTTCCAGAACGGAAGCGAGCAAACCAATAACAGGTGGTGCGTTGGTTTGTAGTGTTAGCTCCGTAAACGTCGTTGATGTTGCTTGCCGGTTGTGCCGCGTTACTGCCACGACGGTACTCATATTTCATAATTACTCGAATTTTTAACGTATCCATGTCGGCGCTACGATTACGCAACATTCATAATGATATCACCGCGCTCCCCCACCGCGCATCGCGTCGTATCACCGGGCATCCCCACTATGTCCCCGCTACCTCCGCTAGCATAAAGGGCAGCGCTCAGCCGACGGAGCATTCATTCCTTTGTCATTCGTCGATTAGTATAGTTGCGAACTGCACTTTGGAATTATGTATTTAAATTTAAAACGCTTTTAAGTTGTTTTTTTTATATAATCATTTAAATATTATTATTATTATTTGGATGACCAAGGTGGTCTTAATCAACCTCCTTACATCCATACTGACGAAAAAGATTGAAATGCGATGAAAATGCAACACTAATCAATAAACAAATGACTCCTTTTGGAAAAAGAACTCCATGTTTTTTTAAAAAAAATAATTTGAAATTATAATTCTTAGCCAAACAAAAATTATTTTGATTTGAATTGGCCAATACTGCAGAACGGCAATTTCATAGATAAAGACCTATTATCATAATATTGAACTTGGCTCTCATTTCACATTTATGTTTTTGATGGGATAAAACCTACACCAAATATTTAGTATTGTTTATGTAGTATGAAATAATTAGTAAATAAATCCTATTTAATTAATTTTTGTTTGAAATTTTGCGCTTTGTTTGAAATTTATCCAGTTGCTTGCTGTAGCACCACTATAATTTAACGCAGTTTGACGGACACTTTTTCACAACAGAGCAAAATCTCCTTTACCTCTTACTTCCATACAAAATAGTTATAAAGGAACACGATGTTACTTACCTCGGTATCATATTCTGTATATTCGTCTTCGGCAATAAACTGGAAAATAACAGAAGTAGTCGTTTAGAGTATTATTAAATAATAATATAATAATAATAATATAATCTCACGCCTTTTATCCCCGAGGAGGTAGGCAGAGGTATTCCATTACTGGATATACCCACATTTCACGAGATATCTTGGACTCCTAAACGTGATAGGTGGTGAGCCCATCGCCGGACCGGGTCTGTTTACACATGTCTCAGAATTAATTCTGAGACCTGCGGGTTTCCTCACGATGTTTTCCTTTACCGTCGAATTATTATTAAATACTTTACTGCTTTTTTCTATCGCACTATAATATTATGTTTTTGGAATGTTTTTTTTACTAGAGTAGTTAATAATAGTCCAGTATATAAAACCTCAACTAACAATTTACTATTATTCATGTAGTCCGAAGAAATTTAGGGAATAAATCCTATTCTATTTACTTTTCGCTCTTTGTTTGAAATTAATCCTGTTGCTACTATGGCGCTACTATTATCAGATTGACGGACACTTTTTCACAACAGAGAAAGTTCTCAAAGGAAACTTTAGGAAGTACAGACCTTACCCTCCATACAAAATAGTTATAAAGGAAGACTATGTCACTTACCTCGGTACTGTTTGTTGAATACTGGAAATAACAAAGGTAGTCGTGTATAGTATTATCAGATACTTATTTATTTATTTAAAGATCTAAACACTAACACAGATTTTTAAATTATAATAAGCTAAGAGCTGTCAAAACCAGCGAAGGTGTAAATAGCTGTAAAACTTAACTGCTTTTATCTAAATCTAGAATCGCTAATGCAAGGTGCCCAGAACTTAATGGTCAATGATGAATCAACTCATTGTTGTTTGCAAACAACACAAAATATAAGATATAAATATATTTTTTTTGACATATGCCGATTAGTCGGTAAAGCCGTCCATTCGGCCACTATCGTAGTCAGTGACTATTCCGCAAAGAGCGGTGACTACCCGCCTTCTTGCTTTGTTTTTTTTTTCAATGAAAATTTATATACGAGACTTTCTTTTTGACATGATTAAATTTAATTGAGCTCTTTCACTTTAATTAACAATTACAATATAATATTAACGAAAACAGATAAGCGGATTTCCCCGATCCATTAGTCGGCTAAATCGACACAACCGACTAATTGCCTAGTCGGCCAGCCGGCCAAACGATCGGCAGATCTTTAATTTTAAAATTTAGCTATTTCTTTTATTTGGAATCAATAGATAAAATGTTAGAATATCTATCTATGTGTTCTCTTTAGATGTGTTTAAAGTGAAATAGACCCTGAAATTTATTCCTTGGGTGACTTATGTAACGGTGTGATTTTGATATATAAAACGAGTCGAAATATATTTTAATTAAAGTATATTTTCATCATCATCAACCCGTAACAGCCCACTGCTGAGCTAAGGGTCTTTCCTCACACATGAGGAAATATGGGCTATATATATATATATATATAGGTATATCTATATATATATATAGCCCTATAAAATATATATATATATATATATAGGTATATCTATATATATATATAGCCCTATAAAATATATATATATATATATATATATATATTTTATATATCTCCGAAAAAAAGAATAATATTAAGATAAGAAAAAAAAATATTTTGTAAAATCGGTCAAATCGACACAAACCTAATTAATACCAATTTTTTTTCCTTTTAGCACAGTTTAAGGTAAGAAATTTATATCATGTTTTATAGATTCAAATCCCATACATATCATCATACATTTTTAAATTTAGGTAAGAACATTACGTATTATTATAAAAGGTAAATTTTTTTCTAGATATTTCCATTTCATTTCGCTGATAAACAATCCGAAAACTATTATCAAACCCGCGATCAAACGCAGAAAACGTAATTCAGTATCCCATCGATGTAGTCGCAAAATTTATGATCGCCATTGCTAAAAGCATAGTGTCTGCTCAGACTTAAGAATTCAGATACGATTATTTTCAATATCATATTGAGCTAGTAACGAATAATGTGTAAGTATGGTTTAAATTTAGCAGTTGTTGACGGGTCGAAGTGTGCCAAGTTCGAAAATTTTATATTTCTGATTGTTTTTTGGTGACTATATTAGTTAATAATAGTCCTGTATATAAAACCTCAACTAATTATTTACTATTAATCATGTACATAGTCCGAAATAATTTAGTAAATAAATCCTACTCTTATAAATTTTGGCGCTTTCTTTAAAAATAACCCTGTTGCTACTGTAGCGCCACCAGTTTGACGGACACTTTTTCAAAACAGAGAAAGTTCTGCTCTACCTCTATCCTCCATACAAAATAGTTATAAAGGAAGACTATGTTACTTACCAAGGTACCTTCTTCGCTAATAGGCTGGAAAATAACAGAATATCAGATTCATAACTGTTGTTTCTAAATTTGGAATCGCTAATTCGAGGTGCTGCAGAACGTAGTAGTTTATGGGTTAATCAAATTATTCTTGTTTGTAAGCAACAAAAATATAGATACTTTTTTAACATGTGCCGACTAGTCGGTAAAGCCATCCGGCTTCTTGCTTTGTATGTGTTTTTCAATAAAAAAAACATATACGAGACCTTTTTTCTAACATGATTAAATTTTAATTGTGCTGTTCCACTTAAATAAACAATTACAGTATAATAAGTGAGTAAGTAAGAACTATTTATTGTACACCAATAAAAATATGAAACAAGTGACACAATGATAAAAAAGTTCGATGGGTGGTCTTTTCGCTTTAAGCGATTTCTTCTAGACAGCCTTAGGATGCATGTAAATGACATAAACAGATGAAAGTAGTTGGTAAACTTAAGAATATTTAGACAAAAATATGTTTTTACCAAAAAACACTGCTCTGAGCAGAAATCAAGAACAATGAAAAACAAAACGGGGGCCCGACACGCCCGCAAGAGGCGGATTTGCGCGCGAATCAGCAGTAAATTATGCGTCACAGAAATCCTCGAACCATTGTCGGTTGTCGATTTAGCCGATGACGGTTAATTCGACACAACCGACTAATCGCGTAGTCGGCCAAAGTCATAAATGTCATAATCGGCACATCTTAATTTTTTATAATTTAAGTTATTTCTTTCACTTGGAATCTATAGATAACATTTTAGAATATCTATCTATGTGTTTAGATGTGTTCAATGACCATGAAATTTTTCTCTTGGGTGACTTACTATATGTAACGGTGTGATTTTGACATACAAAACGACTCCAAATATTTAATCTAAGTATATTTGAAACAATAAATTAAAAAAAAAGTTTAAAAGTAGGTATAAGTAGGTAATATTTATTTATGACTTTAGGGTCAGGTTTGTCATAAAATATTGTAATATTAAATACTTAAATAAAAATAATAAGACAAAACTAGTTCAGTCCGTAGTTTGTTGGTAGGTCAGTAGCCTTACGTTTATTAAAATTAAGTAAGTTTAACTAATTTTATTTCATTTAATCAAAATCTCAAATAGTAATTAAAAATATAAACCTTATTTTGTATACCGCTCAAATAGTTTAATCAATAGGTACTTCGTGTAATATAAAATATAACAATAAATATTGAAGAGTAATGTCAAACATGTAAAAACCAACTCATTTGAACCTTATGAACGTGCTTATCTGTCACTTTTATCCATGACCTTGTTAGATCGTCGCTAAAATTGCTAAACACGTGTGAGTATTTCAATAAGATCTGAATGCGTTCGTATGGTTCAATTTTGTTATTTTTACATTGGTAACATTATAAATAAATATGGCGCTTATTTCTGTCCCTTTCCATTCCAAAGCGGTGGAAAAGAATAGAGCTAACTTCGAAAATCATTGCGGCTCGGGTTCGAATCCTGACATGTACCAATGAGTTTTTCAAAAACTTACGTACATATTTATCACTAGCTCGACGGTGAAGCAAAACATTGTGAGGAAACCCGCAGGTCTCAGAATTAATTCTGAGACATGTGTAAACAGACCCGGTCCGGCGATGGGCTCACCACCTATCACGTTTAGGCGTCCAATATATCTCGTGAAATGTGGGTATATCCAGTAATTGAATACCTCTGCCTACCCCCTCGGGGATAGAGATAGTGAGATTATATTATTATTACTAGACCTACTGAACTGAAACGAGTACTGGAATCGAACTGAACTTTATTGTACTAACTGTTGAACTGACTAGCGAAGAACAATTTCTCCTTTATATAATTATATACACACAAGAAACTCTTGATAGCGCCATGTAGGAATTTGACATACAAATCAAATATACGCCATCTACGCACATACAGTAAGAACTATCTTATGTATTACGTACATATTAAGTGATTGAACACAGTTTGACGGACTCTTTTTCACAACAGAGAAAGATCTCCTTTATCTCTTACTTCCATACAAAATAGTTATAAAGGAACACCATGTTACTTACCTCGGTATCATATTCTGCATATTCTTCTTCGGCGATATACTGGAAAATAACAGAAGTAGTCGTTTAGAGTACAATACTTTCTAAATCTGGAATCGCTAATGTGAGGTGCCGCAAAACCTAATGGGTTATAATAATAATTATTATTTATTTCGGATAAACCTCCATAGTGTTAGTAATACAAAAAATATAAATTATTGAGCAAAGTTTAGTACCGTAGGTAGGTAATTCGTCACTATTAATTAAATTCTGGGGACCTTTATAGAAGTCCATCCATTTAGCAGGGGAGAGTCCCATGTGCTACCCAGTACCTTCAGTATGCAGTTAGGGCTGCCGTAAATGCTAGTAAGTACGGAGGCACAGCGTTTTCTGATAATAATTGCTGAGAAACGATCCATATGTGCCTCAGCAAACATCCCTGACGCACTGCAGTGTCGCGGCAGCCCCATCAGCACCCTGAAGGCGTTATTATATTGAACACGCAGGTCGTTGTATGCCCGCTGCGTGAAGTCTACCCACAGACTGCACGTGTAAAAGGACTGGCTTATTATGCTTTAAAAAGCTTGGCTTTCACTTGTTTAGTACAACGTGCAAATCTGCGGGCAATCATATTACAGCGAACAGCCAGCGACCTACGCTCCCTATCTATATCGCTGCCATTCTTCCCGTCCTCCGTTACCATGTGCCCCAGGTATCTGAAATGCGTGACCCTCTGTATTTTTGTGCCACAAAATGAGACTTCAGGTAAGTAGGGTAGAAATAAGAATGAACTGGCTGCTTATGTTAGTCGATTATCTAAAGTTACCAATCATAATGTATACGCTTTTACAATAAGATTCCTATTGCATTCCTATTGCATTTGCCTCTTGACAAATTTAAAACAATAGTTAAGCAAACATTATATAAAAAAGGCTACTATAAAATTACCGACTACTTAGTATACCAAAATGCATGGGTTTAACCGACTCAGCGCTATGTAAGGCTATTGATTAAAATTATTATTGTGAACCATATTTACTAGTAAGACATGAGACTAAAAAGAGCTGCCCTTGAGTTTCTTGCTGGCTCTTCTCGGGGTACTGCATTTGGAACCAGCAACTCGTCGGTGGAGATGGGCTGCTGATTACATTTAGCCAATCCTCATGGACTAGTTTAGTGTGCCTTGTTTATATTGACATTTCAAAGTGTATTTTTATACGAGGGGTGTTCAAAAAGTAGTGAGAATAGCTATGTTAGAAAATGAATTTATTCAATATTATTTTATTTTTCAACGTAATCACCCTTTAGGTCAATACATTTAGCAAATCTTTTTTCTAGAGCTAAAACTCCCTTTTTAAAAAAATATTTATCTTGAGTACTTAAAAAATCGTTTACGGCGGCCTTCACTTCTTCGTCATCTTCAAATTTTGTGCCTCTCAAGTGCTCTTTCAAACGCGGAAATAGGTAGAAATCACTAGGGACCAAGTCCGGTGAATATAGTGGATGATCGAGGATCTCAAAGCCAGCATCTTGGATTGCTGCAATGGCAACTGCAGTCTTGTGCGCCGGCGCGTTGTCTTGATGGAACAAAACTTTTTTCGCAAGTTTTCCTCGTCGCTTTTTAAGGATTTCTTGACGTAATTTTTATATTTGTTCGGCGTAGACATCATCATCATCATCATTTAGAACAATTTTTTCGACTTTTTCTATCATTTCCTGACTGACTGATGTCGAAGGGCGGCCCGAGCGCGGGTCATCTTTAACCGATGTTCTACCACGTTTAAACTCTGCACTCCACCGAGAAACTGTGGAATATGGAGGAGCCGACTCCCCCAATGTTTCACGTAAATCTTTAAAAATTTGTTCCGTAGTAAAATTTTTCAAGCAAATGTATTTTGTTGATTTCAATTTTATCCATTTTTAGCGCGAGTTATCGACACGTCACAAACAAATAATTAATACAACTGACACAGACAAGATAGAAAGCTAATTATTTGAGGGTATTATGATAAAGACCTAATCTTTCCGTGACAATAATTTTTTTTTCAAGTACCCCCCCCATTACTACGTCATTCTCACTACTTTTTGAACGACGTAGTACCTATTGAAATAAAATAATTTTGAGTTTGAGTTTGAGTCAGAATATATTTTTGTCCCCGCCTTAAATACTAATAACTCACTCGCCTTTTCATTGTACTTCAGGCCACGCAACCCAGCATATACCTCTGGCACACGGACAGTAGCTTTCTTAGCACCCCAATTGATGGGTTCAGCCAAAGATATTATATATAGAAAGACGTAGATATGTTACTAGAGCACGGAAAATGAGGCCGACAAATGTAGGTAATTAACCACATTTTATTTAGTCGCATTGTATTTCAAGTCGTATTTTAAGCGCAACTCTTAACAGATAGCTCTCTTTTCTTTATTATTCGTTCCGTATCATCTTTCCCCGTCATTGTTGTATCCTATAAATACTCTAAGAAGTAAGTATGTACATGTTGTAGCACACTCGTAGGGGATCAATTTTCAAACGCAAGCAGTATAAATATAACTCATCCTTACTTTAATATCTTTGGGTTCAGCAGAACCATATCGTCTGCGTAACTAATATTGTTAACACAGACTCCGTCTATATGGCAGCCGAATGCCGGTACTGCTGAGCTCATCAATCAGCTCGTTCATGTAAAGATTGAAAAGTCGGGGCGATGTCAATCCTCCCTGTCTTACCCCGCACACCAATCCGTACTCATTTGAGAACAAACCTCCACATTTGACCCGGTTTCTTTGGTATGTGTACCAATACATGTATGTAGTTTCGGTAGGAACTAGGAACTGTTGTTTCCCTCCGTGATTTGTCCCAGAGGACATCATATGAAACCAAGTCAAATGCCTTGGAGAGGTCCAGGAAATAAGCAAAAACAGTGGTTCGCCTTGATGTATAATACTGGACATTCTGCTTGAGGCTGAAGATTGCACTCTCGATTGTTATGGGTTTTATTGTTATATTGGATGAATCAACTGAATGTGAATCAAATTCTTGTTTTCAAACAACAATTTTTTTTTATATTTTTTTGACATTAAAAATTCCTTAGTACTACTGTTGCAGTACATGTATATTTAGACAGGCCTGTTAGCTCAGATGGTAATAAACGGTGATAACAACAAACAACAATCCTTCTGGAACTGGCGAGCTCACGATGCGAGTGATGACCAACTGTTGCAGTACATGTATATTTAGACAGGCCTGTTGGCTCAGATGGTAATAAACGGTGATAACAACAAACAACAATCCTGCTGGAACTGGCGAGCTCACGATGCGAGTGATGACCGCTCGGTCATGCTACCATGTGAGAGTGAGCAGGCTAGTGAAAACAAGAAATGCTGAAGTAATTTGGTAGGGAGCTATAACTGTCCTACTCGCAAGTGCGTATATAGTAAGTTTAAAGTTACTCGTAGGTTACGTTCAAACAGTGCGAGTTACTGCAATGCAGTTACTTGGTATGCTGACTCTTCCGCTAGCTCGCACTATGTAAACTAGCCATAAGGGACAGCCGATATCTATATGGGAAATGAATTTTGTCCACTGACTAATCACTATCTTTTCATTAAAAACTATAATAATCTGGTATTTTGCAATGTAACTGTGGTACTTATTTATTGTAAATGTCAAAATAATGATTAATTGATTTGTAATGTTGTTCTTAACATAATTATATGAAATTATCTTGACTGACTTTTAAACAAAAATTTACAAAGTCCGATATACCTAAATGATTATTATTTTGTATAACGTATATTTGGTGAAATGTATCACCAAATATATTTTTAACAAAATAATAACAAACGAAGCCAGCCAGCAACTTAAGTACGTAGGAATAGCTATCCTGAAAATTATAGAAGTACGTAGAAGGAGCCGTATATATTTTATCTGGGGGTACGGTAGTGCCCCCGCCAAGTCGGGCACAAAAGTGCCGGCTGTACCAAGCAATTCAGGCCATTTTCGGCCCCCTATAACTTCGTTGTGAATAAAACTAGAAGCCTGAATTTGAACTAATAGTTTACGAGTTATAACAAGTCAAAGCATTCTAATTTTGTCACTGACTGACTGACCGATCATCAAAACTCTAAGGCACTTCTAGCAGACGTAGAAGCTTCAAATTTAGAGTATAAATCAAGGAAAAACTCAAATATTTTGCAATTTCGGTGCATGTTTCTAGATACACCAACTGCGTAAATAACTTGTAACTTGTAATCCATTATAAATGTATAGGATTACAAAGTTATTTAAAGAAGTCGAAGGTACCGGAAAGAAAAAAGTAGGACTATATTAAAAAATAAATGAGATGCCATAGAAAACATAACTTGTAATCAATCAGCTCATGGTATCTCTCATAACGCAGACACGTATAATTTCGTTCCTCGTATTTATTAATCTAAAACAGTGTAAAAGTGATCGATGTACATGTCGTTATATACCGTTATAAAGCTAGCAAAGTGACTCTTCTAGTGGTGAAATTATTTTTCCAAAATCTCAACTCGTTTGGAAGATATTATAACGATTGCAAATTTAAATAAATTCGCCAACGGTCAAAGTGGTTATTAGATCTTGACCTACGACAACTCGCGGAGCGCTCGATCGAGTGATTCATCGGCAGGAGCACTGTGCGCAGTGGCCGGGCCAAGTGCGGCCCGCCCTCTCCCCGACCCCCGCCATCTGCACCGCGCTCTGTAGTACGGTAGCGCGTATTGGAAGTACATAATAAACAATGGATTGCGCGGTATGTAAAAAGAAAATAAAGACAAGGGAATTTTTAACTTGTACTTCTTGTCATGGACATTTTGACGAAAACTGCACAAAAACAATTAGCGTACGGTTTTTCCGAATTATGACTGCAAAATCCAAAGATCTATGGCAATGTCACATCTGCAAAAATCCATGCAGTATGCCTGATAGTGCTATGAAGATCAAATCCAAAGAGAAGCCCATTTGTGTCACTTCAACACCAACCAAATCCCCTATAAACAGTACGGGAAAAAATTTAAGAACAATCCAGATTCAAGAACAGAACTCGCCATCTACAATGCCTGGATCTACTTTTGACACTGAAAATGTAACTATTCGAACCCGGAAAATTCAAGTAAACGTGCATACCTCAAACTCCTTTCATTCCTTATCTGAAGATGATGATGGTGATAATTCTTTGATTCACTCGAACAATTCTGACTCTGTAGGAAGTCTGCCTCAGAAAAGAAATAGAAGTTGCCCAAATATAGGGATAAATAAGAGCTATCAATTAAAAGAGATGAAGGAACACGTTGCTGCTTTGGAATCTAAACTTGTTTCAGCCGATAATGAAATAGATCTATTATTATCAGAAAACTACACTCTCAGAAAAAAAATTGTTGATTATGAGAAAAGGATAAAGCAATTAACAGATATATGTCGAACACCTAACAAACATATCGACAATAAAAAACTTAGCAACAGTAATCCCAAAACAAAAGTGAAGAGTAACGACACTACCCCTAAAATGGACAAAAACAAGGAGACTATTTCCTCTCCTAAAAATGGAACTCATATAGAAAACGACACCGAGCACACGATAAGTGAAGAACATAGGAATGCGCAGCAACAAGGATATGGCTCATCCTATAAGCCTAAACACAGGGTACTATTACTTGCTGACGAAAGCGGACGGTCTATGCGTAACATATTAACGAAATTTTTAGACAGTACAAAATATAATGTTACTAGTGTAATTAAACCATATGCATCGTTAGGTCAAATCGTTTCAAGTTGTGTTGCAGAGTGTAAGAACTTCACTAAAATGGATTATGTTATTATTTTAGGAGGTACATATGACAGGAATTTAATTAAGTTTCAGTCAGCCCTGTATTATTGTATTAATATATTAGCGGACACAAATGTAATATTTGGTGGAGTAAATCGTAACCAATGTATTAATGTACTTAAGTTAAATGAACTGGTGCAACTCATTAGCTCAAATATTGATAACCTGCACTACTCCAAATTGTATTGTCATAAAAATGGTAACATTGACAAAGCTAATACTTGTCGGATATTTATCATGGATATGATCTTACTTGAAAATAAAAATGCTCTCTCACGTATACATCAACACAAAAAAGAAAAATGCACGCATAGATCAACCCAAACTGACGACAATTCCTTTCGAGGCTATTAGTTATAATTTGGCAAATAATTGTGCATTGAATCAAAATAATAGTAAAGAAAATAGTTGTAATGATGTTAATTTTATCAGGAGTAATACAAATATCATACATATTTATCATCAGAATGTCTGCGGCATTAGTACAAAGAAAGATGAAATTGATTTATATTTGACCGAATGTAACACGGGTCACCGACCTCGATATGTTTGTTTTACAGAACACTTTCTCAATTATGCAAATATTGATTTGTTTAGCTTGACAAATTATAAATTAATTTCATATAATACGCGATTAAACATGAAAAGAGGTGGTAGTCTAATCTTGGGGTCACATGACAGTAACTGTGACTCTTTAAAAATTTGTAACGAACTTTATAAGAAGGAATATTTTGAAATTAGCGGAATTAAGGACTTTGATGCAAACTTAAATATATGTTGCATTTACAGAAATGATAAGATCAGATATTTTGATGAATTCATGACACAATTAGAACAATTACTACAGTATTTTTTTAATAAGAAGTGCCTTATATGTGGAGATTTTAATGTCGATTTATTAACAAATGATAAATATAAATCTGAATTTTTGACTTTGTTGCAGTCCTATAACTTTAGACCGTTGATACATACTGGCACTTACACTAGGGGAAATTCTAACTCATGTCTAGATAACTTCCTCACAAATCTGCCTGAAGATTCCGAGGTCTCATGTACCGTGGATTATAACGGACTTTCTGATGGCCATGCGGGTATTTTTTGTAGATTAATGGTTGGAAAAGTAGCCGATGCACAGAAACCGGACAAATGTATCAGGATGGAACGCAGAGCTTTTAACGTGACAAACAATAAGGTTTTTAGAGCAAACTTTTTGAGTCATGACTGGACAAGGTTTGGTATAAATAGTTTCTTGAAGAAATTTTACGAAGTTTTTAATAAAAGTTTTAAGAAAATTGAGCGTAACTACAAAACCAAAAATGATAATAAGTTAAAATGGGTAAGAAGAAGGGTATAAGAGTTGCCAGTAAGATGAAACGCGTTTTAGTATCTGCCCATAGATCAACATGCGATGAAACAATTGTGGAATATAGAAATAACTACATTAGAATTTTTAGACGTGCAGTTAATTGTGCAAAAAAACTCACAATTCAAAACCAGATACAATTTGCAAAAAACTCAACAAAAGCAATCTGGGATATCGTCAATAGGCATAGAAATAAACATACCAACAATAAAAAACATAAAATGGTACTTAAAGTTAACAATGCAGTTACAATGGACCCAGTAGACATAGTAGAAATCTTTGCTTCACATTTTGATCAGGGAAAAACAAAGACGTCTGATAACACGAAACAGGCGTTGGCATTTTTAGCTGAATGCACTACGGTTGTGCCTAATAGCATGCATTGGTCAAGTGTTACAGCAGTTGAAATTAAGAATATTGTTAAAAAAATGGTTAATAAGAAATCTAGTGGTCATGATGATCTACCAATATGGGTCATAAAAGAAAACATTGATATTGTAGCGGAACCTCTAAGTTTGTTCTTTAACATTTGTTACGAAAAAGCTGTTTTTCCGGATCAATTGAAAATAGCCAAAGTAATTCCAGTACATAAAAAAGGTTTACAATCAGAACCAAAGAATTACAGGCCAATTTCCCTTCTACCAATATTATCAAAGATATTTGAGAAAATTATGAAATTGCGACTAGAAAAACATATAATGACCAATAAAATAATACATAATAGGCATTTTGGTTATCAAAACGATAAAGGTACTGTTGAGGCAGTTGGTGCACTTATAAATGACGTATTAACTAACCTAGACGCAAAGAAAAAAGTAAGCGGAATATTCTTAGATTTAAGCTCAGCCTTTGACTTAGTGGACCATAGTATTATGTTATCTAAATTAAATCATTACGGTATAAGAGGTAATACTTTTCAATTATTTAAATCATATCTACAAAATAGATACCAATTTGTAGAAACAAATAACATAGAAGACAGTAAGCAAAAAACCTTCAAATCAAAACTAGTTAAACTAACTCGAGGAGTGCCGCAAGGCTCCATATTAGGACCTATACTTTTTATTCTATTTACCAATGACCTAATTGATTTCATGTATAAGAGAGCGGCTGATATTGATATAGTTATGTTTGCTGATGACACAAATGCTATTATCTCGGGTGGTAGTACTCACGAACTACAATTGAAAACTCTGAAGACCCTTGAACTGTTTCAGCATTGGTTTAATTGTAACAACCTCGTCCTAAACGAGGATAAAACCAACATGATACTATTTAAAACCACAGCAAGGAATTCAGAAATCTTAGACGTCACATGGAATAATAGACATATATCCCTTGTAGATTCAGTTAAATTTCTTGGTGTTTATGTAGATTTCTATCTAAATTGGAAAAGGGAACTGGAGAGGATAGAGGCGAAAATTAGTTCGGCGTGTTATGCACTTCGAAGTCTGCGTGATGAGGTCATCCTAGACCAACTAAAGACGGTGTACTATGCGTTGGTAGAATCTCATCTTAGATACAGTATTCAGTTTTGGGGAAATAGTTATGCATATAACGTTAATAAGGCATTCACTCTGCAAAAAAGGGCTATACGGGTTATGGTACGGATTCCACAGTGGGAGTCATGTAAAGAGCATTTTCAAAGACTTAATATACTCACAGTACCCAGTTTATATATTTTGGTTTTGCTAACTGATTTCGTAAAGCGACTAGAGGAATATGAGACACCAGAAGATACTGTCTGTCGTCTGCAATCGCGTAATAAAAACATAAAATTAAATACGTGCTCCAACTTAAATGTGGTAAGACACGGTACGAGGCAACAAGCGATCAGAATGTTCAACGGTCTTCCAACGGACTTAAAGATCATAAGTAGTGTTAAGTTATTCAAACGGCAGCTGAGGCACTTTTTGTTGGAAAAATGTTTTTATAGTGTTACAGACTTTAATAATTCATTATAGGATTATTTATTCTTATTATTTATATTTCGCATACAATTGTAATTGTTTGAGAATAAATGAAATGAAATTAAATGTAAAAAAAACAAGTCAAAAGTTGTAAGATCCATGTAACACTAAGTCGGTTAATTTATTCAGTCCTTACTTAAAAGACCTTTTGTCTTAAGTTATTGCGTAATTAGCTAACATAATAACATTTTATAGTGACCATGTCAACATTAAAAATATTTTATGATTTAAGTAAATAAATTGACTTGGCATTCGCACTTAACAATCAAATTTAATATAATACCTATATATCACATAAGAGATACATTGTGTTTTCATGCGATGGCCAAGTCATTCTGTTTACTTAAATTAATATTGATATGGTCACTATAAGATGTTGATATTATGTTAGCTAGTTACGTAATTACGTAAGGTCTTATAAGTAGGGACTGAATAAATTAACCGATTTGGTATTACATGGATCTTACAACTTTTTACGGTACAAGAACTGAGTTGCGAGACTTGTTTTTTTTTACAAGTTATGTTTTTTTATGTCATTGCTTTTCTCTATTGCAGTTATTACTTTACTTAGCTACTTGGTTTCAATATGTTACCAAACTTCAGTACCTAGTTAAGTACATGACACTCACCTCGCTGCTTAGCTCCTCCATCTCTGGGTAATAGTATGGTTCTTGCGGTTCTGGGTAAGAGTATGGTTGTTGCGGTTCTGGGTTTGGTTGTTCCGGCTGTTGTCCCGCCGCTATAATATCCTGTGATAAAAAAATACGTCAATATTTAGAAATATTCCTTAACAAAATTATTACTAAGAATTAAATTGACTCGGCACCATTTCTTCCATTTACCTTTAGGTTAATTTTAAAAATTGTGGGCAAAATTATATTTAATATAGACCTCGGGGAGTAGGTAACTTTGTAGACTTGTTGTTATTGGAATTTGTTTCTGTTTAGGTGATTCTCCTTAGTAATCTCCCAAATTATCACTATATTGGTGTTTAGTTTAGTCTATTTGGTCTATTTATTAGTAATATTTAGTTTTTAATAAACAGTGCAAAGATTGTATGCTTCCTAAATAAAAAAAACACGGGTTGCACTCCGGGAGAGCCGGCAGAAGTGAAAACTTGATTATCGATTTCGGTGTTACAACACTACTCTCCAACCGTCTTACGGTTTTTCGATCAGCACACGTGACCTGACGCGAGTTTCACAGTTTTTACCCATCCCACAAAAGTGCTCAACGCCGCTAAAGAAGTTTTCACTTCAATAAATAAATAATTACAGTGACATCTTAGTAACTTTGTTCAGGGGGTAAATCTTTGAGTATTAAACCAACCGGAGACGACACTGACAGGCGTTGTTCCCCTCTGCCAAAAAAAAGTGTCAGTCAACGATCATTACTGTTGTATACAACTAGTTTTTTTAAGTTCACGGAGTGCTCGGATTGGTGAATGTATTTGTGTGCATCTAGTTCAAGCTAGTGTTTAATTGTTTTGTCAAAAAATGCGTTTGTTTTAACATTATTTTTTTGCGTTTCCTCGTCGTCGTCGTCATCACCCCCCGGAATTGGCAGACTTTTTTGCAAAGAAACTAGTGCGCGTGACGTCTCCTGTTGGTTTAATACTCAAAGGGGTAAATGGATCTCATATTGAAGAAATAAGAATAATGGCAAACTCAAACATAATAAAAATTTTAGGTCTCCGAAGTTTACAAAATATACAAATAAGTTAGTTTAGAAATAAATAAAATAAATAATGAAACGCCCTTTATCCTCCAAGAGTAGGGAGAGGTATTACATATTATCTGGAAATAGCCTCGTTTCACCTTTGACTTGACTTTGATCCCTAAATATGATGGGTAAGTAATAAAAGACAGAAATAAATAAAAATCATTTAAAAGGAATAAGGAAGGAAAGAAAAAACTAAAGGATAACGTATTAGTTGCATCCACAACGATTGATAAAGGGCCTATGAAGTTAAGCAAAGTATTAGAAATATTTAAAAATGAAAATTAGACACTGGATTAAGAAAAATATTTATTTTATCCGAAATCTTTAATACCTCAATTTTGTTTATCTTCTCCTCCACTTTGTCGTGAATCTTTTGGAACTGGAAAAAAAAGATTGAAACCGTGGTAAATTTCCCGGAGCCTTGCAACCAACATCAAGTTCGTCAATTTTATGGGTTGGTCAGTTACTTCCGAAAATTTATACATGATTTTGCAAACATTGCACAGTCACACCCATTAACCACTTTGGGTGAATCTTGGAGATCGGCGTATTGGGTTGATTCCCCTGGCGCTTTTTTTTTGTTACAAGTAACAATAAAACACGAAATTTAACTTTATTATAAACATATTAATCAAATAGGCACTACTTTTTGTCAAACCGTTCAAAAGTTATATCAAATTATATTTTCGTAGCCAGAAGAATAATAGAACTTTGTTAGAAATAATAATATAATAATATAATCTCACGCCTTTCATCCCCGAGCGGGTAGGCAGAGGTATTCCATTACTGGATATACCCACATTTCACGAGATACATTGGACCCCTAAACGTGATAGGTGGTGAGCCCATCGCCGGACCGGGTCTATTTACACATGTCTCAGAATTAATTCTGAGACCTGCGGGTTTCCTCACGATGTTTTCCTTGACCGTCGAGCTAGTGATAAATATGTACGTAAGTTTTGAAAAACTCATTGGTACATGCCAGGATTCGAACCCGAGCCTCACAGATTTTTGGCCGGCTCTTTACCCGTCAGGGCTATCACTGCTCTCTTGGTTAGAAATAAAAGTTTTGTTATTACCGCATCTATACCGTAGATACGTATATGTATTCCTGATTTTTAGTTTAATAACTACTGTGATGCTCATGTAAATATTTCTTTTAAAATGAGGCTGGCACCGACCTCAAAGAACAACAAACAAGTTGACACATTAACTTAACATTTCTGAAATTGCCTTTTTTAGTATTTTAGCGGCAGCCATTGTGACTACCGCTAGGTGAAGTCAAGGGCGATAAGGGTTGCAGAAATGAAAGATGTTGCTCGTGTCTCTCATTATTTTTAACGTTCTTAAGTAATGTCCCGGAAAATGTCTCACAAAAAAATGTTGTCGTAAGGAAGTCTCATTTTTATGTCTCTATTCCTCGAAGTTTAGGTAAATATACTCTGCCTATTCCGATCACTGATCATCAGCCTATAGCAGTCCGCTGCTGGACATAGGCCTCTCCAATTGCACGACATGCAGCTCGATTCTCGGAAACTCTCATCCAGCTGATACTAGCCACCCTGCGAAGATCGTCGCTCCACCTAGTCTGAGGGCGTCCTACCTTACGCTTGCCGATTCGCGGTCTCCACTCTAGAACATGTCTACCAAAACGGTAATCTGTTCTACGGCTGATATGGCGAGCCCATTGCCACTTCAGCTTCTTTATTATACGAGCTATGTCCACAACTTTGGTTCTCTGCCGGATCACCTCGTTTCGGATTCGATCCCTCATAGAGACACAAAGCATAGCCCGTTCCATAGCTCGCTGAGCGACCTTGAATTTATGGACCAGCCGTACCGTGAGGCATCGTCCTATGGGAACGCGAATGGGCGATCATCGCAGGTTCGCGCGAATTTCACTCGTACGAACGCACGATCAAACATATTGAACTCGAATAGGTGTCCTAACTGACAATCGCACAACGCGATCGCGCGACTCAAATGTTTGAAAATCTATTCGCGCGAACTTAGTTCGTACGAACGCGCGATCAAACATATTGAATTCGAATAGGTGTCCTAATTGAAATTCGTGCAATAGTTGTGTTGGGCGGCGCGCCCGCGCCCCTCTTGCCTTGCCGGCTCGGCTGTAAGATTAAAGGAAAATAATCGAATAAATAAAAATCGATTTTTCTTTCTTCAAAATTAATAGATTTTTTAAAAATCGATTAATATTGAAAATAACCGATTATTCTAAAAAATCTATTTTTTTCTAATACATATTTAAAAATCTATAATTATATGCTTTTCATATTTTATTAATAAAATCCTAAGAGATTCATAAAATTTTAACATTTAAAATGAAATAAAGTAATATGAATAAAGAAATAACAAAATAAAATTTCGATTATCTTCAAAGAACAATGGCAAAAGTCCATGTGTTTTCGGTACCCCACTTACGCCTGCCCACGGAAGACGAAACTGTGTAAAATCGATAGTTCTTGGACAGACTAAGATAATATGTAATCATACCACATTTTTATAAGTTGAGGTTTAAAAGTTATTCGTTACCTAGTGTATTTTGTAGGTTATTATGAGATTTTAGGTACCAAAGACGTGTAAAGAAAAAGTTTCTCTAGAAAAGAAAATGATTTTCTTCCAACCTCTTTGTTAGAAAATAGCACTGCCTACCAAATGCCATATAAGTTACTCTATGCCTCATAGTGGCAGTAAATGATGGCTTGGGCAAAAAATATCGATAGTTTTCCAAATACATAATTAGCATATTATATATATCGTTGATATTTTTAATGGCGATATTATATCGACATTTATTTTACAGTATCGAATTCGTATCAATTTTAATATATTTTCAACGCAATTCTGGTTTCGTGTTTCATTTCATGTTAGGTACTAGATACTTGTTTAGACTCAAGCATTTATAAAAAAATACTATTTTCATCGTCCTTTTTTACGAATTTGAGAATATGTATAAATAATAATGTAAAAACTGACGATATATCGATATTTTTCACTCGATTTTTATCTATAGTATTTAGAAATGTCGATACGATAAATATCAATTTATTTTTTCACTTGGCCATCCCTAGTGAATGACATGGTTGACGTGATGACACTGATGACATGACGTTCAATTATACCAAAACAACAAAAAAGTGTTTGTATTAATCAAAGACTTTAAAATATAATAGCATAGAGGGGGCATTGGGAATATTTTCATACAAAACTTTGAAGCTCAAGCGTCATGTCCTTGTCATGTCAGTTAGTATGAACGCGAGCTGTCATTCGGTCGAAATTGTACTAGACTTATTCCACTTGGAATAACTTTTTGCTTCAAATAATCCTCGCTTTGTCCCCTCTATGCCCTATATTATATTTTAATCTCTTTGGTATTAATAGATTTCCCAATCGATCGATTCGTGTTTCTATGATATTTCTGTTTTATTTGACTCAATATTTCCAACAGCTAGATTAATTGAAAAATATGGAAAATTTCGACTTGTTAAGAGTCAATACAACAAGCATAGTGTGATACCCCGTGGGTGTCTATTTCAGTGGGTACCAAAGCTGCCGATGTTCTTTAAACAATAAAATAATTAAAAATAATTAGTGTCACAAATGTCCAGTCCTCTTTTACATTTGACTAGTATTAAAATAAAATACTTAAAACGAGAATCAAACAAACTAAACGACTACGTTATGGTCTCAAAAACTAAAATAAAAAGCAAATCTTTCTTTATTTTTAAGTCACTCGCGTCGTCAATTCGCGCGATGATAGGACACCCAGTTTTTGCCATCGCGCCAACACGCGCTGGTCGCATCGCTTACTCGCGCGATGATCGCGCATTCGCGTTCGGACGATGCCTGAGTGTCCACGTTTCTGCTCCGTACGTCATAACGAGCAGGACGCGTTGGTAAGACCTTCGTAATATTATAACGTAACATTAGTGTTCAGGCATTGTTCGGTTTTCTGATATGAGGGTAGTCTACAATATTCCGCGACGGAGCCCTCCTCGCCGGTGCGGCCAGATCGCTCTCGGCACGGTTTGCGCACACCACGCAAATTCGCGGCGGACAATTTTTTTGGATCTTTATGAACATTTGGTGACCTATTTTTGTGAATATTTGTGTATAATACAGCTGGCCAGCGGACTCTTTAATTGCTGTGATTATTTGCAATTTTCAACGAACGCGAGGCGTTCCGGAGTTAAAGCAAAGTCAAGGTGAGTGGATTACTCTTTATTGGTCGGCCGACAATGCCTGTAAATTAACCCACGAAAAACAGAACCAGCAGCTATCGAAGTAAAACTCCCCAACAATTAGCCTAAAAATACTTTACTAATACATACTTTATTTTAACAATTAATTGAACTAATGTACCAACTATTGATGTTGCTTTATGTAGGTAGTGCAGCATTATCCACTGCATTGATTCACTTGAATACAAACTTTTTGTTTGTAGCTTTCTGTTTTACTGGCCATTAAAGTCCTCTTTGAGATATTCTGGTTAGAATTATTAGTATATATTATATAGTAGATTCATTTGGCATTGTTACTTGAAAAAAATCGCGTAGGTAATAATATAATATACTAACATACATTACTCAATTATATTGGTTAAAGAAACTTTATTTCTCATAAAAAATATAAATTCACTTACATGAGAAATTATAATACTTAGTACATATTTATAGGGCGTCGAAATGACAAACAATATTAACAATTTTATGTGAGGGTAAATCTCTAAGTTCTCGGTTGTTTGTTCGAGTTAGCAACAGTTCCTAAGTACGCAGAGCGACTATTATCTATTATTAGCCCATCGGCGGACCGGGTCTGTTACAATTTTTTTTTCTATTTAACATAATGTTACTTTGTCATAATTACAATCTAACCTTATGAGGCTAATAATTTAAATTTAACTTAAGCTGCTGTTACATATGTCTTAGAATTAATTCTGGGATCTGCGGGTTTCCTCACGATGTTTTCCTTCACCGTCGAGCTAGTGATAAATATGTATCTAAGTTTTGCAAAAACTTACTGATTATCATTATGTTAAGCAGGCTCTTTAACCGTAAGGCTATCACTGCTCTATAGAATCTAATCCCAAAAAGACCTCCAAAACAGTATTTTAAGCACGATTTACTATACATTCTAGTTATTAATGAAACTTTATTACTTTACTTCGTTCGGCATATAGAGCCCATAGTAAAAAAACAAAAGGTAATGGCGAGCTTATTAGCTTATACTTATCTAATTAAGATTGGGTCAAATTGTAGTATTTTCCATAAAAAAAAAACTATATTAAAATATTTTTTCACAAATACAATAATAAAATTGTGGGACACAAATCACAATTCACTTAGTTATTTGGTCCCAATCTATACAAACCGGTTTCAACTTGCTCCCTGGAATCGGAAGCGTTCCCCTTACACCCTGTATATCTAAAATCGCTACTCTAGCTAAATAAAGCGGTAAGGTGCAGTTGTTTCCATTTATTTATTTATTTTTAAATTTCTCAAATCTAGTGTCTAATAATAAAACATTTTAACAAAAATTTAACCGCCGAAAACTTTTTATTTAACCCTAAATAACTAAGTTCTTAAACTAATCTTATTTTTTAAATTATTTTGAATTTTAATTAAACTTAATAACTAAGTTATTCAAATAAAGAAAGTTTACCTTAGTAATTTTTTTTTTATACTTAATTAAATTTTATAGTTTTTTTGTGATACACAACTCAGCATTAAAATCTGTCAGTGAACAATAAATAACCCCTATTTTCCCACAACACAGGAAGCATCAGCTTTTAAATAATAAAAGAATCATCCAAATCGGTTCACCCAGTCGAAAGTTCTGAGGTAGCAAATATAAAAAAAACATACGTGTCGAATTGAGAACCTCCTCCTTTTCTGAAGTCGGTTAAAATTGTATGGAGGGTAGAGGTAAAGGAGAAATATCTTAGGTATATAGGGGACTATTGCAAAAAATTACCACCAGTAAGCAATAAATAACAATTCAAAAATTGTCCTAAATATGACAGGTTTGTTGGCTCAGTTGGTAGTGAGTCTGCCTTCTGAGTCGGAGGTCGCGGTTTAACCCCCGCTCGGGGCCAACATTTGTGTGCATTAACATGTCTGTTGGCTGCGTGTCTGGTCGTTTAATATTTATTTAAGTATGTTTATCAGTTGTTTACTAAATAACGGTGTGTGAATTTTGTCCCATAATTTATTTTATCTATACATATAATAAAACTCTAACGGGGCCGTGTCTGTACATTAAATATTTTTTGAAAATTTTAACGGTAGTGTATATAGTTATCGATATAGATACCGAAACACCAATTTTTGGAATTTTTGTCTGTCTGTCTGTCTGTCTGTCTGGTTGTGCACGCATCACTCAAAAACTACTGGACGGATTTTAATGAAATTTGGTATGGAGATAACTGAGTACCCGGGTCAACATCTAGGGTACTTTTTATTCCAGGAAAATATCTCATTCCCACGGGAAAATATAAAAACTGCTTAAAAAGAGAAATACGTACTACTCCGAAACGATTACACATAGAAACTTGAAAAATAGTATGAAGGTGTCTGATATGTCATAGGAAATTGGTATAAAGGGATTTTTGGAAATTCCCACGGGAACGGGAATAAACGGAATCCGCGCGGGCAACGCCGCGGGGCATCCGCTAGTTATTAATATAGGCATATCGCATGGTATGAATTTAGCAGGTTATTTCAGTTTTCTACTTTTACATTAATAGTGTATAGCTTAGGGTTATTATCATGCATGCAATTCATTTTATTTATTCCTATGAAAACTATTCAAAACTTGACCACAGAGATTGCAAAATTTCGGTCCGCGTAAACTAAAATCGTGTAGATAAATTTTTGGCGGGAAGACAAAGCAAGTTGATGCACCACTATTGCCACTGCGCGTAAGCACACGACTGATCCTTGCGGGGGAGGGATTTACTATCCGTGTATACTCATCAGTGGAAGTAAAAAATGGCGAGACAAAACGACCGCAGAAATTGATAGTTTCGCAGTATTCTAATATATCTGTGGTTTCGACCGGACAAAACTAATTTTTGATACATTTTAATTAACTGTGGGTCTGAATTTTTTTTTTTCCTGTAGAACATATAATACTCAACACAATTACACTACATTTTCTTATATTTATTGGAAATTCTTTTCGCGAGAGGTGTATATATTGAATAGAAGTAATTGTGGACAAGGCACAGAAATATAATTTTGTCATTTATTGTTTTTTTACAAGCTTTTATTTACTTTCACCTGTCCCGCCCGCTGTCTGTAATCAAATTTTGCAATTTAAATTCGACCCACTTGAGGGTTTTCGATTGAGCTGAAATTTTGCACGAATATGCAAATTGCGTGACAATGCAATATTATGATGATGTGGAGCTGATCTGATGATGGAGAGAAAACGACATAACTGCATCGAGTTTGGGCTCGTTTGATTTGTCTTGAAGAGAACTTTAACCTTAGATGGTATCAAAGGTCTGATGATGGAGCTGGAAGCTGGCCATAATAATACTAAAAAGTTAAAAATAAAATTAAAAGAAAAGAAAATTTTTTTTAAACAAGCTTTTATTATGTTCTTATTAGTAAAAAGAACTAAAAATTTAAAAATAATAATTTAAACCTGATTAGAAAAATATAATTATATAATTAATCAATTTTTATAAATAAAAGCGAGTTACATTGCGATGGAACATTAAAGAACATTTAGCATAATTACACCTTCATTATTTTTCTTTTGCAATCACTTTATTATTTATTTATTTAATTTAAAATTATATTTTTCTTATCAGGTTTAAATGGGGAACTTGCACTAAAATTATATTGATAAATTATCTTAATAATTCAATAATGATAGTCGATAAAAGTGCATTGCTGAAAAAAAAAACTAAAATTATGATTTTTTCGCGAAATATTTGAATTCTAAGTAACGCTCTATGAGACGTAATTTGAAACACAAATCAGCGAAGAGTGACGTCACTCCATCACAAAGAAAAAAGAGGTAAGGAAATACTTGTATGTTTGAAACGAATTAACTCAAAAACTACTGAATCGATTTCAAAAATTCGTTTACAAATAAAATGCTACATTATCCGCTAGTATTAAATGCAACTGAAAATATATTATTTCTGTATTAAGTAATTCATTAGATAAGGAGTGACGTCGCGTCAAGCCGATGGGCGTTTACGCACGAACTTTGAAATGTCAATTTTTGATATTTTGCAATAAATACATTATTTGTGCATATTTTAACTTTTTTCTTTTTGGTATCTCTAGGTAATCCTTAAATCTTTAAGATACATTAAAAACAAAATTTTATGCAAGTTCCCCATTATTATTTTTAAATTTTAGGTTCTTTTTACTCATAAGAACATAATAAAAGCTTGTTTTAAAAACGTAATTTTTTCTTATAATTTTTTTTCTCTAAGACTAATAATTTTACAAAGTTAGTTAGATAGATAGATAGATAAATCATTTTATTTGCAACACAATACACACACATACATTAAAATAAGAAATTAAAAAAGATAAACAAATCAACAAATAAATACAAACTACCTACTTACTAGCTAAACATAATGCAATGTATGTGTGTGCGTGGCGGTGCAAAGGGACACAGCTCAGTGTTGTAGCTTTGCTTAAAGAGCAAAACACTGATTTTCAGCTAATTAATATATTTAATTAATTAATATATTTAAGTCAATTAATATTGCCTTCGTTTAGTTACACGTTTCTTTAATCTTGAGAAAAAAATCGTGGTATTATCTGCAAAACTTCAGACCGGACGCGTAAAATTTTTCGCTTGAAAAATTCACTCAGTTGTTGACGGATCGAAGTGTGCCGAGATCGAAATTTTAATATTTTTGGTGACTAATAATCCGACTCTATTAACTTTTGGCGCTTTCTTTGAAATTTACCCTGTCGCTACTGTGGCGCCACCATAATTTATAATAATATACTTTATTTCAGATTTACATCCATATCACACCAGATACAAAAATAAAAATAACAAAAAAACTAGGTATTCAGAAAAACTGAGTGTCTAAATTCTAGGCAGCAATAGCAAGCCATCGTCTATAGGTGGTGGTGGCTGGAAGTCTCTCTGCCAACTCGCGTATGATGAAGTTTTTGCAGCTTGCAACCCTGGACATAAACGTCGCTATCCTGCTTCTCTGGATGGCATTGAACGTGTTCACTCGAGCCTTGAAAAACATTTCAGATGCACTGCAGTAACGTTTCAACCCCATGAGGTGCCTAAAGATATTGTTATATTGAACACGAATGCCATCCAGCGACCGCTTCGTGTATTCCGTCCAGAGCTGGCAAGTATACAGCGATTGGCAGAAAGACCTGAACAGCGTAATTTTGACATTATCAGCAGCTTTGAAAAATTTTCTGGCAATCATATTTCCTACGACAGACAGTGACCTACGCTGTCTTTCTATATCGTTGTCGTCTTTCATATCCGACGAAATTACGTGGCCAAGGTACTTGAAGGTCTCGACCACCTTAACAGGCAGCCCAGCCACGTGCACAGCAGGTACGTTCCGCGGTCCCCTACCCGACCTGAATAACATCATTTCCGTCTTTTTCGCATTATAGATTAATTGATGCTCATGGGCATATTCTTTACACGTAGAAATTAGTTTTCTCAGACCTTTGATCGAAGGGCTGAGCAGCACCATGTCATCAACGTAACTCAAGTTATTGACAAATCTGTCACCAAGCTTAAGCCCAACTGGAGTGCTCAGCCTCACAATCAAATCATTCACGTAGACGTTAAACAGGTCAGGCGAGGTAATTCCACCCTGCCGCACGCCACAAGACAACCTGTAGCTATCAGACATCGCGCTGCCCCATCTAATTTAACGTGGTTTGACCTTTGAGTATTAAACCAACCGGAGACGTCACTGACAGGCGTTCCCCTCTGCCAAAAAAGTTATCAGCAACGCTCATACCTGTAATATATACAAATAGTTGTTTTGAGTTCGCGGATGCTGGGATTGGTTGTTTCTGTGTTTAAATGTACTTGTGTGCATCTAGTTCAAGATAGTGTTTAATTGTTTTGTCAAAAAATGAGTTTGTTTTAACATTATATTTTGTTTGCGTTTCCTCGTCCCCCGCGCAGAAATTGGAAGACTTTTTTGCAAAGATACTAGTGCGCTAGACGTCTCCTTTTGGTTTAATACTCAAAGAGTTTGACGAACACTTTTTCACAACAAAGAAATTTCTCCTTAACCTTCCATACAAAATAGTTATAAAGAAAGATTATGTTACTTACAATTTCCATTTTTTGTTCCGCAGTAAGCTAGAAAATAACAGAAGTATTTGTATATAGTATTAACAGATACATAACAGATTAATTTCTTCTTAATCTGAAATCACTAATGTGAGGCGCTGCAGAACCAAATAGTCTATGGGTAAATCAATTTATTCTTGTTTGCAAACAACAAAAAATATAAATACATTTTTTAAACACTAGTCGGTAAAAAAAAAAAAAAGTTTATTTCGGACAACTTAAAGCCGTCCACCCGGCCACTATCGTAGTCAGCGACTATTCGGCAAAGAACGTTGACTATCCGGCTTCTTACTTTGTATGTGTTTTTCAATAAAAAATCATATTATTCGAGACTTTCATTTTGACATGATTATATGTTAATTAAGCTATTTCACTATAAGCCAAATGAGACACAATTGATTTTTAAATTGTTTAAAGCGCACGGTGTTTGATTTATTAAATGAAATATTTTTTGAAAATCTTAGCGGTATTTTTTTTACCGTCTGGAAAAAAATATGGTGTGATTTTTAAGTGTAATACATTCATTTGGCATTGTTACTTAATTTTTTTTTACAAACTTCTTATAATATCATTATACTATATACATTACTCAATTATAGATTATAGTCTAAATTACACCCTGAAATATTTCAAATAGTATTTTAAGAAGAAACTGGTTCGTAGCTTCCATTCATGCGCAATCTATCTACAACCGACAGCTGCTACATAGCGGTGTGGGTACTTTTCTCGACTTTGTAAAATGTATTTAAAATGACTATTTTTTTAAATTTATCTCGTGTATAACTTTGGCTCTAGATATACCATAAACGTCATATTTTATTCCAGACGGTAAAAAAAATCATCCAGTATAGTTATCAAAAGTTTTTTTTTTTTGTATTTTTGTCTGTCTGGTTGCGCACGCATCACGCAAAACTACTAGTAATACGTATCTACTACTCCGATACGATAACACTTACAAACTTGAAATATGGTATGTAGGTGTCTTATAATGTTGGACTCAACCGCTATGAATGTCTTTTTTGGAAATTCATTCAAATTAATTTTTTGGTAATAACAGGATCCGCGCGGGCAACGTCGCTGGGCAACCGCTATTTGAGATTTGGTATGTAGGTGTATTCCCTATATTATATCGTAGGCAACCACTATGAAGCTCCCGCAGCCCCACGGTGCCAGTGTGTTTGTAACGATCACACTCGTTAAGCAAAGTTGGGTGCGGTCAGTCAGTGGATGGGTGACTGCCTAGTGGTATTTCGAAGCGCTCGTACGCTTCCGTATTTCGGAAGGCACGTTAAGTTGTTGGTCCCGGTTTTCGTTGTGTTTACGCACAATGGAAGTCTTTAAGCCATGTCAGATAACCACACCAAAAGGTGTGGCTTGAAAAATTCTGACTGTTAGGTAAGTGGCCAATAGCTTAACACCATCTCCCAATCCGCGGTGGGCTCGCGTGGGAGATTATAGCCCATTCTTCCTCATGTGTGAGGAAAGACCCATAGCTCAGCTGTGGGCTGTTACGGGTTGATGATGATGATAATGAACCACTATGAAGGGATTTTTGGAAATTACCTACCACGGGAATGGGAATAAACTGGATCCGCGCAGGCATTGCCGCTGAGCACCCGCAATTTGGAATATGGTACATAGCATACACCTACTTAAGTGTCTTATATTCGTAGGCAATCGTTATGAAATGCCTATGAAACCCATAATATGTCAAGCCAGATAATTTGATGCCATAAAAAACATAGGTAACTTGTAAAAAAAACAAGTCTCGCAACTCCTTTCTTTTACCGTAAAAAGTTGTGAGATCCATAAATATGTAAAACAAAGTCGGTTGATTATTCAGTCCCTATTTAAAAGACCTTCTGTCTTAGGTTATTACCTAATGAGCTAACCTAACAACATCTTATATTGACCATATCAATATTAAAAATCTTTTATGTTTAACAGAATGGCCCCCCGAGCGGACCTTTCATTGTGGGTTCTTATGACTTCATTCATTTTTTATTGAACAAACTACTCAGTCACAGAAGTCATTTATTTATGTACAAAATGTTATTAATATACCTATTATATACTAGTCAAAACAAAATAAGGGCCTACAAATTTTTACAGTATTCTCATAAATTCTTGAGGTTCAAAGGTTGATATAAGATAACATTAGAAAAAAAAATGTTTTTTATTATAAACAGCATAAAATAATGATGGAAACAATAAAATAAAAAATAAATACACCGCTATTTCAAAAAAATTACATTTTTGCTAATCGAAACTGTGAGAAAAAAAATAAGTAAAAAAAAACAAAAGGTGTTGGTTATTTTTGAGATTTTCTTCAATATCTCGCACCTGAAATCAAAGACCGACATAACTACAAATTTGACGAAATTGGCCTTTTATTATAAAAAATCCTCTACATTTTTCTCTTTCGACTGGTAAAACTCGTATAATTATACGTGAATTTTAGGAAATTTTACATACCTCAATGTCTCTTTTGACTTGCCGCGCTTTGCATCGCGCCGAAAGGGAAGGGACTTCTTAGTTGATCCGCAGGCGTCTCGTCCCAAATGCAAGCGCCGCAGGGGCACAACACGAAATTACGCGCAAGCGACGGAATTTGAGAACAGTAAGCAAGTCAAAACAGACACAATTTGAATTATGCCTGTTTAAACTACTTAAATGTTTAAAATTTTTGCGATTATTTTGAGTTGTGACTATATTAACTTTTCGTACTTGCCAAATTCTGATAATTTCTGTGCATAATTTTTATTTGTGTCCTTTTATTAGCAAAAAATTTTGTGTTATGCCATTTCTAAAAATAATAATAAATATAATCTTTTACCCCGAGGGGGTAGGCAGAGGTATTCCATTACTGGATATACCCACATTTCACGAGTATATTGGACCCCTAAACGTGATAGATGGTGAGCCCATCGCCGGACCGGGTCTGTTTACACATGTCTCAGAATTAATTCTGAGACCGGTTTCCTCAACGATGTTTTCCTTCACCGTCGAGCTAGTGATAAATGTGTACGTAAGTTTTTGAAAAACTCATTGGTACATGCCAGGATTCGAACCCGAGCCTCACTGATTTTCGGCCGGCTTTTTAACCGTTCGAGCTATCACTGCTCTTTCTTTTCTAATTTCTAACTTTTTAGTATTCGTCGTTTAGGATTTCTTATTTTGAGTTGTGTCTCTATAACCTTTTTTCTGTCCTAAAACTTATTATAGTATTTATAAATTGCAGGTTAATTAGAAAATCAACCATCATAATAGTCATAGTAATTATTAAAATGAAACTGTATTTTATGATGGAAGCAAACCGCTTTTCACAGTAATAGTATAGACAATTACACACTTATATAAGCGATTTTACCCCCAGCAGCGAATTATAACTTTATTATAAATTTTTAGTTTGAGTAATAACAATCAAAATATAGAATTGTGTCGCTGATTTTCAAGGGCATCGGTCAAGCAGGGGAAAATTATAACCAAATGACTGTAATGTGGTGTAACTTTGTGGAGTCCATTCTCCTTGGAAGTTTTGGTTACATTCTAAAAAGATGGATACAGGATTGTAACTACAAAAGCTTTTTTCTCTATTGTATGACCCTTTAGGTAACCGCCTCGAAGTGCATGTTTATGAAAGGCGAGTGACCTAGAACCTAGGTAGAAGATTTATCAACAGCTTATTATTGATACTTAGTAGTGAGACACCGATAAACTCCACAACGCTAACAGAAAACCTTACTCACATTTCAAAATTCTTCGTATCGAACGAGCGATGGAGCAAAATTGAGGCTCTACGCAATGAGTTTAAGCACGGATCGGGTACAAGCCATCTAACGCTGTTCCTTACAAGGGGTGTTGAAACCATTGTCTTCAATTTGGGGATCTGGGCTGAGGTCGAAGACTTTTATAGCCTGTTGTGCACTTCGCTTTCATCTTGTAAGGAACCCAATAATGATGATGATAGAGCAACACTGACCCGCCACTATACGAATGATCTCCCGGAGCTCAGCTTTGATGAAACAGAGATGCCCCCGAAACTTTTGAAGAATGGAAAAGCCCCTGGTGAAGACTGAATAACATCACAGCTCTTAAAGAAAGAAGAAGAAACACCACCAATGTGTCTTAAATTCCGTTATGAACTGCGAGAGAACTCCTAGGTCATGGAGTAGGAATATCGTAGTTGTGTTTCAAGTTCCTTGAGAATATCTATTAACTGTTTACCAGGGCTATTACGAATTGTCTTACTTGAAGAGTGAAAGTGTAAAGAGTACAACCAACCGTTGTGCATAGCATTTGCGGACTATGAAAAAGCCTTCGACTTTGCCGGCCGGTAGTATCTGCAGGGATGCTAAGACGATTAGTGATACATCGAAGTGCTGAGATGCCTTTACGGTCCAAGTCCAGAACCAAACAAATGGTTCACGAATGTACTAGAAGATAATTTACATACTGATTTGGATATATATATATATATATATATATATCCCTTGCCGATTTCGGCTACAGTGACTGCCACTTAATCCACATTATCGGGGCGGCGTTGATTAGCCCTATCATGTGCCCTAAGGTGGCTGCAATAGCCAATCTTATTGGTAAACGTGCGCAAACTCTGGCGACACGTCAATATAATTGTAAGTTAAGGCCGCTGGAGGTCTGGCCCTAAGAGCATCGCGCTTTGCATCCAGGTCGGATTTTCTCTGCTCTTCGAAGTCTTTCACTTTTGCTTGTATCGTATGCCTCCACTCAGGGCGCCGGCGAGCAGTTTCTTCCCACTTTAGGGGATCAATATCGCATCGTTTCATATGTCTTTTCTGAACATCCTTGTAACGTAGAAATTGGCCGCCAAGTTTCCACTTGCCATCTTGGAGTTCAGAAAATAAAATGCGTTTTGCCACCCTGACGTCAGACATCCGTGAGACATGTCCACACCAACGGAGTTGTCTCCGCATCAGGTACGCTTCAATTCCGCATACATTCGCACGTCGAAGCACATCGGTATTTCTCACGGGATCAGACCATTAGACATTGAGAATGTCTCGCAAGCATTTCAGGTGGAATTTATCTAACGTGCGTATGTGTTTCCGATATAAGACCCATGTTTCGGAAGAATATAAAAGTTTGGGGAGAACGATTTCCACATAGACAGATATCTTGGTTCACAGCTTCAAATCATGTGTTCGTAGTACCTTAGCTCGGAGTTTACCAAAAGCTGCTGCTGCTACACCAATACGGTGGTTTATTTCTGCTTCAAGGTCGCACTTAGATGTAATTGAGCTGCCCAAGTACTTAAATTTCTCCACTTGTTTCAGTTCATTGCTGCCAAGATCGACCTTCAGGGGTTCTGATGCTCCATTAAAGTTCATTGCCATGACCTCGGTCTTGGTGACACTAATCTTTAGACCATAACGGCAACAGACTTCGTGAAAGCCTGAAATTAGGGACTGAAGTTCCTGTGGAGAGTTCGCTACGAAACACAGATCATCCGCATACATGATCTCCGTGATGATCGCGTGAGAGACTTTGGTGCTAGATTTTAGTCTAGCTAAATTAAATAGTCCACCATCAGTCCGGAAACGTATTTTGATACCGGCAGAAGTCCGTTCCACAGCTTCACCAACTGCTACTGCAAAATAGAGCGCAAACAGTGTCGGTGCTAGAACACAACCTTGCTTGACGCCACAGGTCACAATAAAGAATTCTGACTGATCACCATTGCTGGTTACACAGCAGGTCATTTCGTCATGCAGGAGTCGGATCATGCGAACAAACTTCATAGATAGATGGATAGAATGTATTGAGCAACATAAATGGGAAACACATCTCATGCTTGCGATTTGCTGATTACATCGTCATAATAGTGGAGTTATTGCAAGATTAATGATACTGATATTATACTATTATAGCATTATGGTTTACTTTATTGTGATAATTACTTTTTCAGATCAAAAACAATATCTTTTTTATTATTATTATACTTAAATAGCTTTCTAAAAATTGAGTGAACAGGTAGATAACCGTTTATTATTAATTATGACCACAATGTTATAGTCGTAGGTAAAACCTCTTTAAATTCAGAGTATTTTGATTATTGTAGTAGTGTAGATTTTAAATTTTATACTGTTTTTAATTTTTGAACATTCAAAAGTTAACATTTCATTGTTTTCTTGCTTTAATATAAAGAATTCACCGTTTCAATTGTTTTTGCATTTTGACTTGATACACCTTTTTTTTAAATTTCCCAGTTATTGAAAATGGTCAAAACAGTCACATTTTGAGTTAATACACATTGTTTTTATTTATTCCTGTTTTAAAATTTGTCTAAATAGTCATATTTTGAGTTAGTACCTCCTTTTTCATTTCTTGAATTTTAAAATAAAGTCTAAAAAGACACTGCAAAATATAATTTTTAAAAAAAAATTAAAACCGGGCAAAATAGACACAAGTCTAAGTACTAATCAAATATATCCCAAAACTTTAGATTGTTGTTAGTTTTCCACAATACAGTTATTTTAATCGGAAATGTACACTTCAAGCTAAATTTTAAAATGAGAATAATACCGTAATTTGAAACGGAACTTGGTCAAAAAGGACGACAAAACTTTAACTTGAGTTTTCTCGAAACTCACTTTTTTGAGTTGTGTCCGTCTTTAGTTTCAGGTGCGCTGGTGTGCCCTCCTCGTTTTCTAATGCACTCTTGAAGCCTGGAAGGTACACTCTCAACCATATGAACATCTGTTTCTTCAGGAATTTGTTCTCTGCTTGATTTCAAAACGTTTATTAGCTGTCTTTCATTGTGCACGGGTTGGTTTGTGCTTCGAACACTGCATTTCAGTAAATCCTACATGTGTTCAATTGGATTGAGGTCCGGACTGTTTGCAGGCCAGGGCAATACCTGTAAACAAGCCTCCTCTAGGGCTTCTCTGGTGGCCCTAGCTGTATGAGCGCGAGCATCGTCGTGTATTAGATGGAATCTTGCGCCGATTCTCTGTGCATATGAGAACACATGGGGTCTCGATATAACTTTGAGCTGTAATTGTGCCTTCTTTGAGAATTACCAACTCGGTTCTACGTGATATAGAGATTCCTTCCCACACCATCACATTGGGACCCCAAATCTATCAGTTTCATGGATACAAACATCCGAAAATCGCTCACCTTCACGCCTCCAGACCCTAGTGCGATGGTTATCATAAAAATAATAACTTTGCACTCATCCGTAAACAAGACTCTGCTCCAATCACTCATATCCCATGCCAGATGCTGCCTTGCGAACGATAATCGATTTGCACGATGAGCACTTGTTAATGGTATCCGCACTACGCGTCTTCTGGAGAATTTCTGGTCCTCGTGTAACTGATTTCTAATGGTTTGATCACTAACGCGTGTACCCGTCGCCTGTCGCAAACGGTTTTGTAAGGAGCGCACTGTGATGCAGCGCAGTCAAGCGCACGTAGAGGTCCACCTTTGCGGTAGTTGCTCGAACTCTTGCAGATCCCCGTCTCCTGGTTAGTCTATCAGTCTCTTAAAAACGATTCCTAGCGTCCTGGATCGCTCGCCGGGAAAAACCCAGCTGCAACGCCACAGAACGCTGAGAATGGCTTTCTTGAAGCAATGTTATGGCCCTAGTTACAGTTGGTAAGTCCATATGTCGTCGAATTCTCTCCATAATTTTTTTAAATGTTAATTCAGCGACTAGTTAATCAAAACTTAACGTATTCTTGACAGAATCCTCACTTTGACTAAGTTTAAATACGTCTTAAAAAACAGTGAGAATCAAGTGGTTACAACAAATTATCAAAAACTAGCCACTTTAAACAATTATGAAGGTGGAATACTCAAAAAATGTTTATAAACAAATAAGGTAACACTACAATAAACAATCAGCTACTTGAGAACGCATAAAAAATTAATTATCACTACTTAGGTCAAAAAATAGAAGTGGCCCTTATTTTGTTTTGACTAGTATATAAATATTACAAAATCCTAACAATGAAAGGTATACTATACGTACCTATACTTTACTAAAATATTAATGAACAAAGCCTATGCAACTTCCATCGTCTTCCTAGAAAATAATAGAAGTAGCCGTATACTTTATAGCTTTTTTAAATTGCAGTTATTTCTTTTCGTACTCGAGTTCAATATGATACCAAACTTCAGTAGGTAGATTAAACTTACCTTAGTATTATCCGTTTCCGGTTTCTCATGTTTATTATGTGTATCATGTTTATCATGTTTATTATGTTTATCATGTTTATCATGTTTATCATGTTTATCATGTTTATCATGTTTATCATGTTTATCGTGTTTATCGTGTTTATCATGTTTATCATGTTTACCATGTTTATCATGTTTATCATGTTTATCATGTTTATCATGTTTATCATGTTTATCATGTTTATCATGTTTATCATGTTTATCATGTTTATCATGTTTATCGTGTTTATCGTGTTTATCGTGTTTATCGTGTTTATCGTGTTTATCGTGTTTATCGTGTTTATCATGTTTATCATGTTTATCATGTTTATCGTTTTTCTTATGTTTATCATGTTTATCGTGTTTATCGTGTTTATCGTGTTTATCGTGTTTATCGTGTTTATCGTGTTTATCGTGTTTATCGTGTTTATCGTGTTTATCGTGTTTATCGTGTTTATCGTGTTTATCGTGTTTATCGTGTTTATCGTGTTTATCGTGTTTATCGTGTTTATCGTGTTTATCATGTTTATCGTGTTTATCATGTTTATCGTGTTTATCATGTTTCTCATGTTTATCGTTTTTCTTATGTTTATCATGTTTATCATGTTTATCATGTTTATCATGTTTATCATGTTTATCATGTTTATCATGTTTATCATGTTTATCATGTTTATCATGTTTATCATGTTTATCATGTTTATCATGTTTATCATGTTTATCATGTTTATCATGTTTATCGTTTTTATCATGTTTATCATGTTTATCATGTTTATCATGTTTATCATGTTTATCATGTTTATCATGTTTATCATGTTTATCATGTTTATCATGTTTATCATGTTTATCATGTTTCTTATGTTTATCATGTTTATCGTGTTTATCATGTTTATGATTTTTATCATGTTTATCATGTTTGTCGTGTTTATCATGTTTATCGTGTTTATCGTGTTTATCATGTTTCTCTGGTTTCTTATGTTTATCATGTTTATCGTGTTTATCGTGTTTATCGTGTTTATCATGTTTATCATGTTTATCATGTTTCTTATGTTTATCATGCTTATCATGTTTATCATGTTTGTCTTGTTTCTTATGTTTATCATGTTTATCGTGTTTAACGTGTTTATCATGTTTATCGTGTTTAACGTGTTTATCATGTTTCTCTTGTTTTGCTGGTTCCTCTGGTTTCTTTGGTGGCTCTGGTCTCTGTGGTGGCCTTGGTTTCTGTGGTGGCTGTGGTTTCTGTGGTGGCTGTGGTTTCTGTGGTGGCTGTGGTTTCTGTGGTGGCTGTGGTCTCTGTGGTGGCTGTGGTCTCTGTGGTGGGTTTGGTCTCTGTGGTGGGTTTGGTCTCTGTGGTGGGTTCGGTCTCTGTGGTGGGTTCGGTCTCTGTGGTGGCCTTGGTCTCTGTGGTGGCCTTGGTCTCTGTGGTTGCCCTGGTCTCTGTGGTTGCCCTGGTCTCTGTGGTGGCCTTGGTCTCTGTGGTGGCCTTGGTCTCTGTGGTGGCCTTGGTCTCTGTGGTGGCCTTGGTCTCTGTGGTGGCCTTGGTCGCTGTGGTGGTCTTGGTCTCGGTGGTGGCCTTGGTCTCTGTGGTGGCCTTGGTCTCTGTGGTGGCCTTGGTCTCTGTGGTGGCCTTGGTCTCTGTGGTGGCCTTGGTCTCTGTGGTAACCTTGGTCTCTGTGATAATTATAGTGACATCTTAGTTACTTTGTTAAGTTATGTAAGTAAATGGTTCACACATTAAAAAAAAACTTGTCCAGCTCTTATGCTTATGCAACATATGTTAGCAGACATACTCGTATGTCGTAGGGGTAGGCAGAGGTATTCCATTTCTGGAAATACCCAGATTTCACGAGAATATTCGAGCCCTAAACGATAGGTGGTGAGCCCATCGCCGGTCCGGGTCTGTCACACATGCTTCAGAATAAATTCTGGAACCTGCGAGTTTCCTCACGATGTTTTCCTTCACCGTCGAGCTAGTGATGAATATGTAGGTACGTAAGTTTAAAAACACTCATTGGTACATGCCAGGATTTGAACCCGAGCAAACAAAATAATATGTTGTCTCCAGGGAGTATCTATATAAGACTTTGTATATTTAGCACCTACACCGCTCTTTCAAGTCGAATAAAAATATCAATTTCCTGTAATATTTTCTAGATAAATTGTGAAAAATTGTGTTAAAAATGTGAATTAAGGGTATCCCTTTTGGGAGAAACCTATCCTTTTAACTTCTCCAAGTATTGCTTACTGGTTTTGAATAATTGCTACATGAGACACTCACATTGGGCCTTTGTCGCAGTATTCGTTTTTCTGTTGAAATTGCTTTCATATTATCGTCACTTTCCTCCTCTGATTTTAGGTATTCTTCAACTGGCTCCGGGTCCGACTGTTTCTAAAAGATAAAATGCGGTATATAAAATGTTCTGTTCTTTTTTCAATCAGTCAAGCTGACAAAATGTAGCAGTGCTAGTTAAGGTATTAAGCAGACAACTAACTATATTCATTTATTGTATGATGAACTTTTTTTTTATTTTATAATTCTTACAGTATATATTTTTATATTATAAAAAACTATAATGTTTAATAGGGCTATTGGTTTTCCATAAAATAAATAAATATTACCTTAAAGCCTTAAAGATGCAGCGTAAACATAAATCAATTAATGATTTTCCCGTACTCTACAATATTCGATGTTCATTGCGAAATTTTAACAAAATTTACAAGAAATATAATATGGTCTTTACCTATGAAGTTGCCGTTTTGTATGAAAAAATTTAATCGATTTTTTTTCACATATTTTTATTTGTATTAATCGAAGAAGAAAGAAAGAAAATTTATTTTGGAGAACTTACAGAGATATTATTATAAAATCTAAAATACAAAGTAATTTTAAGCTACCAAAAAAGGTTGCTGCTCAGCATATGGTGCAGCAGAAGACTGAGAGCGCTGATCTTCCGTAGCGCCACAGTGAGTGCGCAAGGCAATTGCGCTTTATTATTACACACATTAAATATTAAACACAAAACTAAACATTATATGTAATACGCCAGCTATACATAGAAATAGTGACAAAAAGCTATTTTAACTTAGAACTAGGTATGCCACAGGACTACACAATACCCAAGCAGTACTAATACTAGAGATCAACAATAAATTTAATAGATCTGAAACACGGAACAACCACAACATAACTTCAGCACAATCATACAACAAACTTATGAAGGATATTTTATTAAATAATATCTTAATGATCTTTTAAAGCTATAAATTTATGTAGAATTTCTAATGGGTAGAGGCAAATTGTTCCAACATTTCGTGGCAGCGTAACGAAAGCTGCCACGAAAAGCAGCTGTTCCGTGTCGTGAGCAAATCAACCGAGAAGCGAAACGTATGTGTCGATCCGAGAAAACGAGCTTTTCATATAAGTAAATAGGCCGTTGAGAGTTTATTACTCCAAAAAGTAGACTCGCAAAATGAAGGGTGTGACGATATGACATTGTTGAGTAAGTGTAGGTTCTGTGGCTGGGTATTCAAGAGGAGATGAGAGACAAATTAAACGCTTACAAAACCAGACAAATACTAAATTTATTTTATTAAATCACACATGCAAAATGTCACACTTCGTCGTGACCTAGATACCGGACATTACACTACTTAGCTTACGTACGTAGGTTGCTACATAATTTCCCCCCTTTTTTTACATATTACTTAACCCAAAATGAAAAAAAAAATTAACCGTAAATAATTAGGTAAAATGATAAAAAACTTAGATTTATAAATAGACTTAAACTTAGGAACTAAAATTTAGTTTAGATTTAGAAATGTTAAAAAAACTTAGAGCTACACAGAAGAAAAAAGTATTTTCACTATGCCGCGGCCGTGTCACTTTCTTCTTCCGTTATTCCTTAAGGGCACTGCTATCTATGTTGGCAGCATCCCGATGATGCAGAAGAGGATGCGACCTTCCTGCTGACGGTGTTCTTGGCGATGCGGTTGTCAGCTCTTAGCGATTATTTTCTTGTACAGCTTCCTCCGGCAGTGACGGAGAGCGAAGAAAAGCAATATTATAGTGATTACTATAATTCCTCCAATTGACATGTCGGTTAAAGAAGCGCTGGCGTTAGAACCTCCTGCTCCAGCTGCGTTTTGGGAGACGACGATCTCTTCCTTTGTGTCTTTTGTGCTCCAGTTGCCCATGATAGCTATGATGATGATTTATATTGACGTGAAGAAGTAATTCTGAGACATGTGTAAATAGACCCGGTCCGGCGATGGGCTCACCACCTATCACGTTTAGGGGTCCAATGTATCTCGTGAAATGTGGGTATATCCAGTAATGGAATACCTCTGCCTACCCCCTCGGGATTGAAAGGCGTGAGATTATTATTATATATTTATTTATGAAAAAGTGAAGGTGTTTACCGTTTGGTGATAGATTTGTTTCTGCCGCTAAATTGCGAAATTTTACGAAGCGAATCGTACCACTGGTCACACGATCCTTCCCGATCGCTTTGTCAGCGGTGTCGTCGATTTGCTGACGGCGTTTCGACCTTGTTTTGATTCAATTTCCGAGGTAAAATTATCAGTTTTACTCGATGTTATTTGGTCATTCACCTCGTTATTGCATAAAATAAATGCAGGTTTTTGTCTGTCTACTGATAGATACTACTAATGTTTTATTATTCGATCTTTCCACTTTGTAAAATTTGTCTTTCCTTTCTAAAACTTTGAATGAGCCTTTGTACGTGAATGATGATTATCTTTAATTGAACTCAACTTATTCATGCATCTTTGTAAATCGCTTGTATAAGGAGATGTATCTAGCTTTTGCTAGCTAGAGTAAAAATCACTAGACTAACCTTGGTTTGTTTCGTTATCCTGAATATTTGATAGTATATCACTAGATTCACTGGAAATAACACGCCGGCGGCGGCGTCGGCGCCCGCGCTTTTGTTGCGGGGATTTATCACTTATAGGCGATTTTGATCTCGCTGAAGAGCTAACCGATGACGAGCGTGAACGTTTTCGCTTAAGCTGCTTCTTCAGTTTCGAATTTCTTTCCAAAGATCGGAATTATCCATAACTTGTGTGAACAACGGCGCACAAAAACATAGAATGACAAGATGGCGGGCGGATGGGGTAGCAGGAGGGGCAATCTTAGTGTTGTCATGTGTTGTTTTAAATTTTGCAAATTCCATAGAGAAGCTCTCAAATTATGTGACGACGGCAGTACAAGGGCACTACTACAAGTAAAATAATCTTTCGGAAGAACCAGCTCGTATAATTACTATTGAACTTCCCTTACAGGTAAGTTTCTTTTAATAGTTAATCTTTAATTGGACTCAACTTATTCATGCATCTTTGTAAATCGCTTGTATAAGGAGATGTATCTAGCTTTTGCGGCTCGAAAAATGCACCTGGAAAACGGATGTTGGTTCCGTATAGCATTAGGGCGGAGCTCACGTTCTCGGATTCTCGAATAGCAGCTCGCAAACCCAGCAAGACAATTGGTAATTCTGAAGACCAATTTTTTGAATTTCCCCGGGCTACAATGGCAGCTTTCAAACTTCTATGCCATCGCTCTATCATCCCGTTGGACTGCGGATGGTAACTTGTTGTTCGGATTTTCTTTATGCCCAATATTTTTGTGAGTGACACAAACAGGTCGGATTCGAACTGCCTTCCCTGGTCGGATGTGATCGAGTCTGGACATCCAAATCTGGCTATCAATGTATTGACGAAAGCGGTTGCTACTGCCTTTGCAGTCATTTCCGGTACAGGCACAGCCTCTGGCCATCTTGTTGCTCTGTCGATCATTGTTATGATGTACTTGTTGTCATTTGTTTCCTGTAGTGGTCCGACGATGTATATATGCACGTGACTAAGGCGTGCTGTAGGGAGAAACGTGCCAATGGGTGACGTATTGTGTCGCGTCACTTTGCTCTTTTTACACGCCAGGCAAGTTGTTGCCCACTTCCCCGCGTCGGCTTTCATGCCAGGCCAAGTAGTATTTCTTCAAAAGTTTTCTGGTTGCTCTTACACCTGGATGAGTTAGATTGAGCATGGTGTCAAAAACGCTTTTTCTAAGTATTTTGGGCACGTAAGGGCGTAACTCCGATGTGGAATTTTCGCAATATCTTTTGACCGAATGGATTTCATCTTAATATTGTTTTTAATTTTCAGTTCTTTGAGTTCCGGATCCGCTTTTTGCATATTTGCTATCTCTCTCCAGTCAATAGGCGAAAGGCAATCTATTTGCGCTACTCTAGACAATGCGTCGGCGACTGGGTTCTCGTTACCAGCGAGGTGTCTGATGTCTGTGGTGAACTGCGCTATGTAGTTTAGGTGACGTAATCGCCCTGGATCATTAGCCTTTGAATCCGATGCATTTGTTTTAATTGTGTACGCATGACTATGTGTGGTGGCTTGTGATCGGTGTACACGATCAACTCTCTTCCTTCGACATAGGGTTGAAAATGTGAAATGTATTCCATCAGGCTTTGGAACACCCTTCCCGTTTGCATTAGGAAATCTCAATGCAAGTTTTCTTTTAAAAGGAAAATTCGTGCGTTTTTATCGGGTCAGGCATAAATTGTTAGAAAGAAAGTCATCATCTCTAGTTTATGTTATGTAAGTATTTTTGTATTTATGTTTATTAGGATATATAGTATGAATTAGTTTATTTTATCAACTTAAATAAGTATTAGGATTTACCATAGGGTTATGTTTCCTTAATTAGTAGCTTAGATAAAAGCAAAAGAGGAAGATACGGTACCGGCGCCTCGCGCGTGGATCCTTTAAATTAGGTGCAAGTAGCATAATTCGTTGTAGTCAACTCGTTCGCGCTTGTGCCCGAATACGTCTTTCTATCTCTTTTTTTATTTGCGCGTGTAGTTGTATGTAGTCCAAATGTCAACGATGATTTCTATGACTATACCGTATCTTCCTCTTTTGCTTTTATCTAAGATTAGTCATATATTTTTTATTATTTACGGCCCATTCCGCCAAATTATTTCTGCTTAGCCTGATGGTTGACTGGTAGATAATGCCTTTGGGCATTAAGTTCGCCATGTGTACATTTTCTTGGTACATGAAGTTAAATAAATAAATAAATGTAACTCGCGATCGTACGAGTATGTACAGTCAAGAGCACGCTAAGCTTGACACTTTGGACTTTGACCCGGCCCTGTATTCTATGGCGCGCAGTATAAATCAGAGCTCAGCTTAAACTGGTGGTGTAAAGCTTGACTTGCTCTTGACTGTACTGTACTTTGATTGTGCGTCACTGAGGTATTTTGCGAAAAATGAAGTTGGTTTTCACATTGGTTTTTATATTGCTGTAGAACGGCTCCCACGCAGGTTTGAGATGCTTCGGTCACTAAGCTTTACTTGAGGGCGCGGTCAACGCAATGGCTTTGCTTAAACTTTCTTTACATTGATTAAATGCCTCGATAGCTTCTGTTGTCCACTGTATTATCTTTCTTCTCGAGCTAGTTAGGTAATTATGGAGGTGCGCTTGAAATTTCTCTTCTAAGTGCTGTTTATGCTCATCTTCGGTTTTTGAAGCTATTAGAATGTCGTCGACGTACGTGAAAATGAAATCGAGTCCGGAGAATATTGAATTGAGAAATCTGACAAACGTTTGTCCTGCATTTCGTAATCCAAATGGCATTCGCGGAAATTCAAATAAAACAAATGGTGTTATGACGGCTGTTTTCTCAACTTCTTGTACTGGGATCTGATTGTATATATACGCTCGTTGTAAGTCGATACGGGAATAAATAACTGTTAGGGGTAATATATAGGTGAAATCTGTCAATCTAGGTATTGGGTACCTATCTGGCACGGTTATGGCGTTTAGTTTTCTGTAGTCGCCACACAATCGTAAGTCTCCGTTTTTCTTTGTAGTCACGTGGAGTGCGCTGGCCCATGGGCTTTTTGATGGTCGGCATAACCCAGTTTCTAACATATCCTCGAATTCTATCTTCACTCATTGATATTTATTCGCTAGTAGTGGTCGACGATTAGAGTATACTGAATGTCCTTCTGTGATTATCTTTTGTTTGATTTCGTGTTTCGGTTCTGAAAAGGCGTTCATTGGTTTCGTAATGTTTGAATATTTTTGTAGTAAATTACCGTAGGGGGTCTTCGAGCTTGATTGTACGGACCGTAGGTATACTTGATTAGATTATCGTGCCTGGGGTTAGTAGTCCTGTCGTACCATCAATCAGCTTTTTATTCCTCACATCAACCAAGATATTATGGTGATCTAAAAAATCGGCACCCCGGATGGGTTGTGTGATGTTGGCCACAATAAAGGTCCATCGATACGGTCGTCTCAGGTTTAAATCTAAAATCAGCGTCTTTACGCCGTATGTTTTTATCTCCGTGCCGTTTGCGGCGTATAGCTTGTATGACGTCACTTGTGCTTTTTCCTTAGGTAGTTTCGGAAGAACGGAGATGTTAGCGCCTGTATCTATAAGAAAACGATACCCACTTTTTCGGTCGGTAACGTATAGGCGGTTAGACGGGAGTATAGCGCTGATGACCGCCTCATTCAACGCTGGACCTAGTTTTCCGCCGGCATCCTCCAGTTGCATGGTTTCTCACATTTTCTCGCCCTGTGTCTGTATCGCAGATGATATTTGCACAACCATTTTGGACTATCCGGGGTAATCCTTGAGCGTGATCTGGATCTGGAGTGACTTCGGCCGCGATTGTTGTAGTTTTGATTTCCGCTGCCTACTTGAGCTCGCAATGCAGCTACCTCTAGTGTCAACTTGCTAACTTAAGACAACAGTTCCGTCATGAGCATTGGTTGTCCGTTGCGTACTTCGCAAATCTCTCCTCTATTCGTTTCCATTATTTTGTCGGTAATCCCGGCGAGATTATCTAAATCATGGTTTTGACTCACTGTTAGAACACACAGACTTGATAATGTCTTATCGGCAAATAACTGAGATGGTTTTTGATCGCCTGATTCAATTTCGCTCACCAACTGCTGAAATTGTCGTTCTTCCGATTATTCATAGACTGACAACAATCTTTTCTTCAATGTGTTGTATTTGTCGTTCACTGGGGGCGATATTAATATGTCGGATATTTGACGAACAGCCTCTTTCCCGAGTTTAGATACCACCATGCTGTACTTGGTCTCGTCACCCTGTTTTTGAGGTGCCGTGATTGTTTCGAATTGAGAAAGGACTTGCACTTTCTGTTCACAGAATCGTTATGTCTGCCACTGTAAAGATTTAACTTCATTGACCGTGCCAGAATGTCAAGGCTTTATAAAGAACAATAGTATATGCTTCAACTGCTTAGTTAAGGGTCATTCCGTGAGTTACTGTCGTCAAAGTACCACTTGTAAAGTGAATCTCCATCTGAAGATGACAAGGTTATCAAAAACAAAGAAAGTACTTCATCTAATGCCGTTTCAATGAAAATTGAAACACAAGTAATTTTAGCAACTGCTCAGATTGCTAGTCAAGCAAAAAATGGTAGTAATCACATACTCAGAGCTTTGATAGATCCTGGATCTCAGGCCTATTTTGTCACAGAATCAGCTTCCCAATTGCTCAATCTTAAACGTACTGCTGTAAACGGCAAAATCACTGGTATTTCAAACACATCCGTGGTAACGACCAAGTCTATGGTTACATTGAAATTTCACTCTACAAAGGATAAAACCTCGTAATTTGAAGTAAATGCTTACGTACTAAAAAAACTCACATCATTGTTACCTTCACAAGAGTTTCCTTTAGACACATATTATGGCCTTCATCCAAGAATTTGGTTCTTGCAGATCCAGAATTTTACAAGCCAAGTTCAATTGATGTTCTTTTAGGTGCCAACGTATACGCTCACATAATCCTAGACGGGTTACAAAGACATTAATCCCTACTCGCTATCTATTCTCGCCTAGGCTGAATTTTACACTGACTGACTCACATAATCACAACCTTATAGTTACGCACACAAAATTTGAGGTGGATCAGTTACTAAGACAGTTCTGGGAGATTAAACACACTTTACCTGAAAAAAGGCCCATGACTGATTTAGAGATTAAATGCGGAAAACATTACAAGAATACTCACACTCGAAATAGTGATGGTCGATACATCGTACGCTTGCCGTTTCAAAATGATCCTGCAACTCAGCTTTCTTAGCAGCGTTCAAGCGCTTCACAGCCCGGCGTGGTTTATTGTAAAGATATCTGGAGCGACTGTGTTACTAATTTTGTGGGAGTGTCGCGAGAGTTAGATTTGGGATTTAAACATTCTAAGTCACAAGTTGCAGCAGAAATTGCTGAACTTCTAGCGAATGACCAAACTACCTGGCATTTCATACCTCCAGGTGCTCAACATTTCGGAGGATTGTGGGAATCCAGAATTAAATCTGTAAAAGGTCATCTTAAACGTGTGATTGGACAAACAAATCTTACATCTGAAGAATTTTCTACCTTTTTAATACAACTTGAAGCTTGCGTAAATTCACGAAAACTTACCTTAATTGGTTCTTCTCCAGATGAACCTCCTCTCACTTCTGAACATTTTTTGTTAGGAGAAACGCCAGTTGCTCCTCCCGAACAAGATTTGGTCGATGTTAAACTGTCTCCTTTAAATCGTTGGCATACAGTTCAACGACTTGTTCAATGTTTGTGGCGACGTTGGCAAATTGAATATTTAACGTCTTTACAGAATCGTTATAAATGGTGTAAAATGCAACCTGACATTGATCTCGGAGCGCTCGTAGCGCTGCGGTGCCAGTGTGTTTGTAACGATCCCTCTGGTTAAACAAAGTTGGGTGCAGTCAGTCAGTTCGTTTCGTTGTGTTTACGCACAGTGGAAGTCGTTAAGCCATGTCTTGTCTCTTGGGTGGCTTGAAAAATTCTGACTGTTAAGTGATCACCATCTTAACACCATCTCCCAATCCGTGGTGGAGATTAAAGCCCATACTTCCTCATGTGTGAGGAAAGACAATTAGCTCAGCAGTGGGCTGTTACGGGTCGATGTTGATTATGATGATGATGATTGATTTCGGAACTGCAGTTTTAGTAAAAGCCAGATAAAGAATACCCGAAACCGACGAGCTTGTATGAACCGATTGATTGATGTGGATGAGGCGCTTGAGGTATGCCAGGATCGTAGCAGGTGGCGGGCTGTTGTCTCTGCCTACCCCTTCGGGAAAAAGGCGTGAGCATATTTATGTATAGTTACACTTCAGTACAAAAATAATATTTTTAAAAGACCAATTGCAAAATTATGCCCTCTGCCGCTAGATGTTTGCCAAAATTAGATTTATATAATTATCTACTTTCACTTCTTTTAATTTTGTTTTTTTGTTTGTTTAAGTTGATAACTTACTTTATTTGTTTGAATTAGTATAGTTCAAAGGACTATGATATTCCTTGGCCCGGGGGATGTTTGTGTGTATTACACGTAATTAGTTTAGTTCCATAATGTATCCGTAGGTGGCATTAGCTCAGAATTAGAACACGCTATGGTTTCGTTACCCGAGTTATGATTTTCATTAAAAAGTGTAAACAAAGAAATTTTTTGAGGGAGTTTTAAAAATTCCCACGGAAACGGCAACGCCACTGGGCAACCGCTATTTTGAAAATAAAATAGTTAGATAATTATTAACCATGTCCCTTTAAATACTGACTGTATATAGTGGCATGACCATAAGTTTTGGCAATCTCATAGCTCTCAGCCTCTGTGATTGGTTCGGATCTTGCAGCATCAGTTGGTTCGATGCGTCATTTGAATCATGGCGTGGCTGTTTTATTGTTTCAGCAGTATCCTAGAACAACAATATTTGGTGGCATAGACTAATAAGTACTTGGGAGACCGAGCTTCGCTTGTTCAACCAGTGTCGTTAGCCCCATCTGCCGGTGGCCGTATTATACAAATACATGTAATTTTTTGCGTGCAATTGCGTTTTAACAGGAAATACAACTATGCAGAGAGAGCATTGCACTTAAAGAGTACTCGGGTTCAAATCCTGCCATTTACCAAAGAATTACGTACATATTTAATCACTATCTCAAGCTTAAGTTAAAATAATATACTGGTGAAATGTGAATATTTCCTGAAATGGAATACTTCTGCCTACCTCAAAATCGTTACAGCCTTTTCCAAGACACCTGAAATATAAATACATACAAGAATAGCGCATTTAAAGTTATAAGATAATCGCCGTTTCTCATTCATGAATGCACAATGTTTATGTTACGTCAACGCTGACCACCCAGCGCAGCCTGGCTACCTTGCTGACGATGGAGTGAAGAATTCTTCCGGCGTCGCCGCGTCGTCGGCTGAATCAAACTATTCGTACATCCCACCAGCGCATTTCAACCCTTACTTCGCTCCTAAACACAAGAATAGAAGAACCTCTGCCTCTTAGTCTATCACTAGTCTTATTTAAATCTATTTACCATAATTTATTCAAATATTTAAAATTCTTGGAGTTGTAAATTTATCAAATAGATACCTTAAATACATAGGATCGTAACAGTTAAAATTTGTTATTAGATACTCTCAGTTAAATTGGAAGAAAATTTTATACAAAATTAGATTGAGTTACCCTTTAACATAAGGTATTAAAATTTATGTATTATAATTAAAACGATTGAGATAATAATAGCCTCATAATCTCACGCCTTTTATCCCCGAGGGGGTAGGCAGAGGTATTCCATTTCTGGATATACCCACTTTTCACGAGATATTCTTTGGACCCCTAAACGTGATAGGTGGTGACCCCATCGCCAGACCGGGTCTTTTACACATGTCTCAGAATTAATTCTGGGATCTGTGCAAAGTCACCGTCGTGATAAATATGTACGTAAGTTTTGAGTAACTCATTGGTACATGCCAGGATTCGAACCCGAGCCTCACTGATTATCATCATGTGAAGCAGGCTCTATAACGGGATATCGCTCCACTATCACGATTGAGATAATAATTAAATTATTTTAACTCAGTTACCCCAAAATACCACACCACAACGAAGAGTTGAAGCTACGAAATCAAATCAAATCAAATCAAAATGGTTTATTGCAATCCTTATGTTTTACATAGATAGTATTTACACATGGTATCAATAAACCGTGAAACCGTGATATGCAGTCAGAACTGTTTCCCGATTAGCTACTTTCGACAATTTGTACAGAGCGAATGCGTACCTATTATAGTATATTTTATATCGAGGGACTAAACGAAGCCATTATACAGCAGAGGTGGTTTGACTCCCGAGCTTGCGAGGGAGTCATGAAACCGAGGGTATATTAAGTTGGCGTTTAGTCTCGAGGTGGAAACTGTACTTTTAACTTTGAGTGCGAGAAAAATTGACAATTTAGTACAAATTTATTTAAAACCCAACAAATTTACAGTACCTACGGCCGTTTTAACTTGGCTTCTCTGAAAATAGGCTTCGCCTGCGCAAATCCCCCTCCTACCGCCATATGGTCGCTAAAAAATATTACTGCGCAGCCATTTGCGCAACTTCAGAGTTGTCAAGTTAAAACGGCCGTGCTGTACACTCGACAAAAATTCAGAAATTTTCGCGGTCAGTTTTTTCTTCTAAACCTGTCAGGTTGTCACAGATTAACAAAGAGATTTAAATCTCTTTGCAGGTAAACAATTTAAAACACATGGCGCCACCTTCTTCGCGGAAAAACCATGGAACTAAAACTCTTCACATTTTCGCAATGAAGATGGTCCACACTCTAGAGATATTTACTGGCTGTTTGAGGTTGTCTTTTTCTCATTAAGGAAATTAAAAAAAAATACTTTATACTCCCTAGGGACTAAAGTGGTCACTTTAGTCCCGCTTCGTAGGGCTATACAATATGTATCAGAAAGGTGAAATAATAATTAAGGGTCATATAAAGTAGCTTATATACAGTTCGTGAAAAATGTCTCTTGTTTAATATATACTATAAATTTGGAGTAAAACAACGTTGAAGTTGAAGTCATTAAAAAAAATCATTTTCAACCCTTAAATCAGCTGCTAAATGCTGTTGAACTCTTTTTTAAGTGACTAAACATGGTACAGATAAGACATCGTGTTTTTACCTACGAAAAACTAGACCGAGCCTATACACTATGACTACTAAATAACTAATAGACATACTTAAATAATTATTGAAAACCCATTCACGAAGAAAAATGATATGTTCATTCACACAACTGTAGGCCAACATGTTGTTCAGTGGGAATGAAACCCGCGAGCTCCGGTTCTGAAGGTCACTACCAACTTAGCCAACAGGCCCGATAATACTCCATCATTTTTTTTTTTTTTTCCCATAGTTTTAAAGAAAACCTACTAATTTACCTACGTAAATATCTGACATTATTAGTCTTTGATAGAATTTTGTTAGTCCACGTGGATTGCGGTCTTAGATCAATGAAAAATCCATTGATCACTAGGAACGTCCGCGCGCTCCTTTTTGGCCAATAAGGACACTGCGCAAAGGTCAAAGGGCCGGCGGCGGCACTACTAAGGCCTCTAGCTCCACCTTCTATTTATTGAGTGGTTCCGTATGTTTTAAAAAATATTCCTAATTCTAAGTATTTTATCTTATTTCACGTTATTATTATTTCACAATTGGCAAAAGTAAATTGTGTAATTAATTGGTTCATTATCCTTGTATCGCTTAAAATTATTTTTACGTCTTTTATTTTCATAGGGTTATGTTTAATTTTCAACTGAACCCTACAACAAAATTTTAGGAAATCGGCAAATTCTTTCATTTTCAAATCAATGAACTTAGTTGCTTCCTATCTATCAACGAGTGAAGACGTGTTATAATCAAAGAATATGACTCGCAACAGTCGCTACAGTGTCTCGCGATTATTCAAGTGAATCTTATGAAATGACTTTGTGTCGGTGCTCCTGACGGCAATATCAGTCAAGTTAGGGAGCTGTGTCACGTGCGCTTCGCTGAAGGTAGACTGCTGGATGAGCAGCGGATGCTATCCTTCAGCTGCTTCGGGAGAATTTGTCAGGTGTGTGTGTGCGTCTGCGCGAGGCTGGTTCGTTCCGCGCTCAAACCCCTTAAGGTCGCGCACCTGTACGCCTACTCGTGGTGCCGGGACCTGCGGCTGGTGGTACCCACTGCGCACGGGTGGACATTTTGAGTTATTGTGCGGTATTAATGTGTGTGTAAACCAAATAGTAGGTTGGACCCTAATCCCAAAGTGTAAAAGTTTGATGAAACTACATAATTAGTATGTAGGTAGGTATTACTTGTTTAATGACAATGTTTTGATCAGTTAAATTTATTATTGAATAAAAACTACGCTGTTACCTTATTTTTGTTTTTTAATAAATGATTACTGCTATAACTTTTACCCTAGAATAAAATAGGTAGGTATGTTAAGGCGCGGGCGGCGACCGGCGCTCGCTCGGCGCGAGCGATCAGCTGCGCGCGCACCTACCACTACTACGGTCAACGACACTAGCGCGTACGGAGCCCGTACGCTTTTATTCTTCAATCACAGGGTTGGCGAAAATTCACACATAAAAAGTAATTATTAAGTTTGTATGAAAGAAAAAAGTTGCTATATTAGATCTGATATTTTTGTAGGTATTTCGTTACACGATATACATATACACCCTTCAATATTATTTCACCTTTCTGATACATATTGTATTGGCGTACTTTTAGAGCATGAGAAGTGAAAAGTTTATTACATACCTATATCTTCAGACTGGTAGTCCCAAGTTAAATTATTATCTATTTTAATGCCTAAAATTTTTAAAATATACGTAGATTCTATAGCTTTCTTCTCTATCTCTAGTCTTTATATTTTATATTCAGGTTCAAAACTGGCATTTTTTGAGTAAAGTGCATTAATTTAGTTTTATCTAGGTTATTTTTTAACTTTTTAACCAATTATAGTTGCAAGAGTTTTATTAATTTCAGTTTCATAGTTATTTTTGTTGCGGCACTCTATTATTGCAAATCCGCAAATAAAACCAGGGGATAGTTTCTTTTGTAGAACTTAAAAAAAATTGTGTTAATGTTGTATACTGGTATTGGTTAAATAATATAATATAAGTAACATGTTCAAAGATCTTTTGAAAATTTTGATATAAGTGCAATTGGTCTATAGTTTTCATACTTTTTTTATCATCGTTTTTATGTACTGGAATAACGATAACTTTTTTAAAATTATCAGGAAATATGCCATTACTAATACACTAGTTAATTATATGGCTTAGTGAGCCGGAAATTTAGTTGGCACACGAACCCATCATAGCCTACACGATTTTTATTTTTAAGGACATGATAATTTTTATAATATCTTGAGGGATAGTTGGGGCTATAAATATTGAACTAGGGTTACTTATATTATTTTAAAAAAGGTTTTGATCACTAATTTGCTTTGATGTATATGTATTATATGTTGTACCTATGTTTCAGCTATTTCATTAGGGTTAGTAATCATATTGTTATCTTTTTTTATTTTTATGATTGGCTCCTTGGGATAACAATATTTTACAGTATTTATTATTTGCCATGTCGCTTTACCCTTATTTCAGGCGGACTGAAAAAAATATTATTATGAGACCGTTGGGTTAGATTAATAATCTTTTTTAGCTTAGTAGCGTAGACTTTAAGTGATTTTTTGTCTTCTGGATTACGAGTCACTCTTTTTCTTTGTACAACATATTTTTATTCCAGTAGATATCCACTTGGGCTTAATTTTTAACGACTTTAAGTAAGTTTTGAAAGGAAAACATAGTTCATAAAACTTTTGAAATAGGTTCTTCTACAAACAGATTATAATAATTGCTGTATTCGGATTACATGAGTTATAAACATCTAAAAATTTCAAATTACTGAGACAATTTTTGAACTTGACCAAATTGACTACCACTTATTTGCCGAGATTTAAGAGCACATGTTTTTTTCACCGGACATGTTACATATTGTGAGGTGTGATCCGATAAGCCCAAATCAAAAACCTCACCTCTACATTCGTTTATATTGTGTGAGCAAAATTATCAATACATATGTCCCACTGGCTACCCTAGTGGGCTGTTCGAACACGAGTTTTAGGTTATGGAGAGTAACAAGTTCTTCGAAATTACGTCTTTTATTATTAACTTCTAAAATATCTCTTGACATAAAGAAAGGCGCAGGTCCGGACGGGATTCCTCCAATTTTTGTCTCAGTTTGCGCCTCAGAATTGGCAAAGCCGCTTTGCTTGCTCTATAATAGGTCTCTTCATACTGGCATATTCCCCGATATATGGAAGATTGCGAAGGTTGTACCTATACACAAATAAGGTCAAAATGACTTTGTATCTAATTATAAACCAATTTCCATTTTATCCATTTTTGCAAAAAAATTTGAATCCCTAGTTTTCCCTTTGATTCAAACGCATTTCAAACAATATATTAGCCCTAACCAGCATGGTTTTGTGAAATCAAGATCCACTTGTACTAATTTGATACCGTTTACAGAGACGTTAATGGAGACTATTGATTCTCATAAACAGATAGACGTAGTTTATTCAGATTTCAGTAAAGCCTTTGACCGTATCCCCCATACATTATTAATAAAAAAAATTGCAGCAATAGTAGAAAATTATTAGATCTCCTGTTTTTATACAATATTTTTAGAAATAAGACAGACTGTGCCCAACTTCTTGCTCGTTTTAAATTTCGTGCCCCATCAAAGTACCCTCGCAAAAAATTAATACCTCTCTGCCCCCCTTTTCGCCGCACTGTATTGGGAACTAGCTCACCTGTGCTAAGACTGTGTAAACTTTATAATAGTATTAATTAGTGATCTCGTAGATGTCAATGTTGACTCACTCAATAGATTCCGCAAAATTATTGTTATGAACCTTAATAATATATAAGTAGCTTTATTTCTTTATCTTTTTTTTTCTCTGTGTCTTTAAATTTATTTTTAGTGTAAGCGGTGTTTACCTTTAAGTGTTGGTTACGCTAAGCATGAATTTGTAATATTATAATGAAAGTAAATGATTCAGTGTAAACTAACGTTGGTAAACCAAATAAGTAAAATAAATAAATAAAAATAATATCTTACGCAGCACTAACTGTAATTGTTCTTGAAAAATTTCTAAATAATTATGTTTTGGAACTCTATTTATACATAAAATTATTATGTTATGATCAATAAGCTCAATTGCACAGCACTCAAATATACAGCTAATTGAATATTTTTTTACATTATCTAACACTTTATAGTTAAGCCCGGATCTTGTTTAATATATACGCACCTCCTTCCGGCGTTTTTCTTGAATAACTAGCGGATAGTGTATACTTGGGTATGCCCAAACTTAAGAAGTATTCTCGATCAGGCGTCATATTATGCTCAGTTATGCAAATGACATCTACTGTTTTGTTAATATTTTCCAAATTTTCTAAGTGTACCGCGAATTCATGTGATTTATTTATAATACCAGAAATATTTTGATGAAGTATGTTGATATGTTTATAATAGACAAAACTTTGTAGTCGTAGAAGACGATCTGCTTTTATCTTCTACTTGACTATCGGAGTCATCCAGCAATTGATATTTGTCTTGTTTAAATATTGTTTGTTTCACTAATCATTAATTGTAACTGCTCCACTATACTTTGCATTCCGCGATTGTTAAGTTTTACTAGCACTGAATGTTGAGAACATTTTCTAAAGACAATTTTAAATTGGAGTCAATCAGTCAACTTATTTTTTTCTATATTTTCTATTTCTATTAATTAATTTCAAATTCGAATTCTCAGTAAATACTGCAGAACGGCATTTTTATAGGAAAAGACCCATTTAAAATAAAATGTTGTAACTATTAATAATATTTTTTTTTTCAATAAAGTATCACCCGAGATTTCTGTGGTCGAGTAGCCACCTAAGCATTCAACAAGTGGCTTCTCGACCATTGGCCGAGTTTTCTGTGGTCGAGTAGCCACCTAAGCCAATAATAATCGTTCACTCGCTACAGGTAAAATTCAACCTTAAACACTTACACGCAAGGTCTAATGTTATCTGATACTTCATTTTGTTTGTGCGTTGCTTGTTTGTTTGCTTTTATCCAGACGATTCAGAACTATTCTCACACAATGCAGGTGTATTCGAGATAGTCTAGCGGGTACGTGCTCCGTGCGTAACACTACCCTCTTCTTAGTTATGCTCGTCCTGAGCATCATTAGAGCCATGATACCGCGCTAGTCGATCCACGTGAACTACTTTCGGTTTTCCTCGGAGTCCCTGCTTGATGCGATAAGTCACATCGTTGATCCTTATTATAATTTGTAGGGTCCCTCCCAGCGGGCCTGAAGTTTTGGAGACTTTCCTTTCCTTCTAAGCGGATTATGTAGCCATACAAGGAAGCCTTCATCGAAACCGTTTGTGTTAGCTCTTCGAGCTGTTTTCTCGAACGGTCTTATGAATCTCGTCCAACTGATTCTGCAGGTCGGCCACAAAATCTGTCACCGGGTTTGGAGTATCGGGAGGGGTTCCGGTTAATGCGTCTACTGGGAGTCTCATCTCCCGGCCGAAGTTCACCTTTGCTGGAGTAACACGTGGAGTTGGTGCGAATCAACTACTTTCGCTAGATAATTTTCCAACGTCTTGTTAAACCTTTCGACCATTCCATCTGACTGTGGGTGCATTGGAGTCGTACGCGTCTAAAAGATTCCAAGAAGTTTACAGGTTTCTTGAAATAAAATTGATTCGAAGTTTCTTCCATGATCAGAGTGCATCTCCAAAGGTAGTCCATATCGGCTGAAGACTTCCTGAACCAATTTCTTTGCAACAGTTCTTGCTTCTTGATTTGGGGTCGCAAACACCTCGGGCCACTTGCTGAAGTAGTCTTGAACCACTATGATGTATTTGTTTCCTTCTTCAGTTTCCGGAAATGGGCCAGCAACATCAATAGCGATACGTTCCCATGGCGCTCCTACGTTATACTGCTTCAATTTTCCTCGACTTCTCGTTTGCGAGCTTTTGACTGCTGCGCAACTTGCACATTTGCGCTACCATTCTTCCACATCTTCACGACAACGGAGCCAATAGAACCGCTGTCAAATCTTGGCTAAGGTTTTGTTGACTCCGAGATGGCCGCCAGACACACCATCATGGATGAACGGAAGCAGCGCAGCTATTTTACTCCGCGCAATAAGGAAAAAACATACTGCGCCGACCCCAAATAATGGGATAAGGACAAGCACATGATGATGAATAATTACTTTCATGGTTATCTTCTTTCCGTCGTTTGATTCCCATTTCCGATACAGAACACCGTTCTCTATCACTAAGCTGTCCCATTGAGCCCAGTAGCTTTTGGTGGTGGCACTGTACGCTAACACATCACACCATCTTGGCTTATTCCCACAGGTAATCCAGTTTATAATCGGTCCAAGATCATCGTCATCTCCTTGGGCGTTCTTTATTCTTTCACCTGTCCTGCACTCATCGTCAATTCCGTCGATTTGTATAATCCGTACTTCCAATGTTTCCTGTTTTTGACAGTGGTGGCAGTCCAAAGAGCAAGGTCTTCGTGACAAGGCATGAGCATTATTGTGAGCTTTTCCACTACGATGTTCCGCTAAGAAATCATATTCCTGCAGTTGTTCCAACCATCTTGCCACTTGACCTTCCGGGGTCTTGAATTGTAGGAGCCATTTTAATGCAGCATGATCTGTCCTCAGTGTGAATGGCCGTCCGATGAGTTACTTATGGAAATGCTACAAGGTTTTCACTACAGCTAGCACTTCACGGCGAGTAACACAGTAACTTTTATCAGGTTTTGAAAGCGCTTTACTGAAGTAGGCGATTACCACTTATTGGTCTCCTTGCACTTGCGACAGAACTCCACCTATCCCCGTGTTACTTGCGTCTGTATCCACTTTAAATCTGCCGTCTCTGTTTGGGTAGCCCAAGATCGGTGCTTCACATAAGTGTTGTTTCAGTCTGTTAAAAGCTTGATCACAACTTGAGTCCCAACTGAATACAGGTATCTCTTCTGTTAATTTGTGTAAGGGTTTCGAATGTCCGAAAACTCCTTAACAAATCTGTAATAAGTACACAATCCTAAGAAAGATCGAACTTCCGTCTTATTTTTTGGAATAGGCCAGTCTTGAACAGCTTTGATCTTCTCAGGGTCAGTACGCACACCATTCGCCGATATAATGTGTCAAAGGTAGGCTACTTCCTTCTTGAATATAAAACATTTCTTCAGGCTTAATTTAAGGTTTGCTTCACGAATCCGTGTGAATACTTTCTCCATGTTCTTCAGGTGTTCTTTAAAGTTTCGGCCCATTATGATGACGTTATCCAACTATACTAAGCATACGTCTCCAAAGGAGTCCCACTATCACTCTTTTCATAAGTTTTGCAAAGGTAGCTGGAGCATTGCACAACCCAAAAGGCATAACGTAAAACTGCCATAGCCCGTTTCCGATGCCTGTGCTGAACGCAGTCTTCTCTTTATCCTCCGGGCTAATCTCGACTTGCCAGTAGCCACTTTTTAAATCAACAGTAGAAAACCGCTTCATGCCATTAAGCATAATATCCAGAGTGTCTTCTATGCGAGGTAATGAGTAACTGTCCTTCTTGGTGACGTTATTGAGCATCCGGTAATCCACACAGAACCTCGTGCTGCCATCTTTCTTCTTAACAAGTACCACCGGGGATGACCATGGGCTCGTAGAAGGTTCAATGATTTTCTTCTCGGCCATATCCTTGATTAACTCTGTTACTTCCGTTTCCTTTGCGCAAGGTATACGCCGTGGTCTCTGTTTTATAGGTCTAGCGTCACCTGTGTCGATCTTGTGTTTCACTAGGCCAATCCTTCCGCATTCGTTTCCCTTGGCGAATATGTCATTAAACTTTGCTAGAAATTCTTTGGCTTGTCTTTCTTCTCCTGGTGACAAATTTTCCTTAGATGACTCAAGCAATGGCCGAACATTAACATCACTGGTTGGGCTTTCGTTTTTCAGTTGATTCAACGTTTGAATATAGTTCACCTCTTCACTCTTTAAACGTACTTCCGAATAGCTGAGATTCAGGACTCTTATTTTGACTTTCTCTTTAATCATCACTAGAGTTCTTGCAGTGATCCAAATTGGGTGATTGCCGTTGTTTTCCACTATAATACAAAGCGCACGCTTAATTGTTTTCGGAAACTTCACTTCCACTAGGTTCCCTGATCTTGCCGCTAGTATTGTGTCTTTCAAACAGTAAAGTGTAGAAATACCTTTTGTTCAGGAAATCTCAATGTCCCTCTTGCAACATCGACGACGCAGCTGTGCTTTTTCATAAAGTCAAGTCCTAGAATACAGTCATCGGTGATATCATGACGGTAACTGAGAGGATAGTAGCTGTACGTAGATGACACGCTGGTGGTCTTCTTCTCCATGATATGGTTCGCCTTAAAAGTTCAGGTCTCACAATCGTGCGTGATGCTCCGGTGTCCACTGTGAAGCTACATGGTTTTCCATTCAAGGTGCCACAGACAATCAAACTATTTCCTTATATGCGCTTTTTCGCCACAGCCGTAGCAGGTAATGCCACTTCTAAAATTCATCTTGTTTTCCACCACTTCTCTCAATTTGTAGGACCTTGCATCCCACCGCACGGCTTCCACTTCAAGAGCGTGTGCTAGAGCTGCTTTCAATGTTTGGTGATGTTCCAAACGTATAGCTGCTCTAATTTCAGCATCCCGTATTCCGTCAATGAATGCATGCACAAGGTTCACTTCAATTGTGGCTGATGATGAAACGTAGGCACGACGAACCAATCCTTCTATTTCACTGGCCCATTTCTGAAGAGTCTCACCGGGTTTCTGAGCAGCGTCCTTTAATTGCGCTCGGTAGACATGCTCTAGATGTTTGTCGACGTATCTTGTTTCCAATGCTTCGATGAGTGCTTCCAGGTTTCTGGGTTCGGTGGATAAGTTCTCCAAAACAAGTAGCGCATCACCTCGGAGGGCAAGGGCAACAGCTGTATAGGTCTGCTCATCATCCCACCCACTCGCTAATGTCTCAAATTGCAGGCGGAATGCAGACCACGACGAAGTATTGTCGAAGTGAGGCACGTCGAATTTCATCGGCGATCCGACTGCTGGTGTCCATTCACGTGCCTTCAATTTTGCGATGTCCTTATGCAGCTTGCAAGTTGTCATGCTCCTCTACCCTTTTCTCCAGCTGCTCAGTCCTGCTGTCGACTTTCTTGACGTCTTTTTCCAAGTCTATTATACCCGAGTATTCGGGACATTGACGCCAGCAAATAATTTTTCAAAGAGGGCCTCTTGTTGCTGACGGGTTGCCTCTTGTTCCTGGTGGGTGACTTCCTGGTTCGCCTCCATTTTCTCTAGCCTTTCGCGTCGCGCAGCCTCTTGTTTGCGTCGCGCAGCCTCTTGTTCCTGGCTGGCGGCTTTCTGGTTCGCTTCCATTTTTTCTATCTTTTCGCGTCGCGCAGCCTCTTGTTTCTGTCACGCAGCCTCTTGGTTAGCCTGCATGGCTTGCAGCATCTGCAGTAGGGCTGACATGCCAGGCTCCGACTGTGCGGGTGAAGCGGGCCAATTTTCAGTCACCGGTGCCTGTTCAGCCGCTTCCAGCTGATCCTGGCGTGCTGCATCCAGCTCCACTCGCCTCCTAGTGCGCGAAGTGCGGCGCTCGTCCTCACGCGGTAGAAGCGGCATTTCACTTCTCACACCAATATGTTACGAACGCGGGGGTTATAAAAATGCCGGAGGTGAGGTTTAGTTACACTTTATAATGCGCACTTACAGAGTATACAAAAATAAACAATTTACAGTAACTACTACAGTCACAGTACTCAAACACAGTCCGCAAAATTGCACTCGAATCGCTTTAGAGATTCCGATCGCTGTCGCTTCGAATAAACAACTGACTCCGCTCGACGAACACTGCGGTTTATATAGCTGAGGGCAAGTATCGACGGAATTATCTAGACATTCCAGAAATCCGGAGCACGTACCGCGTGAAAACAATAGGCGAAGATGTAAACAACTCTAAGTCGTAAACAAGGGGTCAATAATAATCGTTCACTCGGTACAGGCAAAATTCAACCTTAAACACTTACACACAAGGTCTAATGTTATCTGATACTTCATTTTTTTTGTGCGCTGCTTGTTTGTTTGCTTTTATCCAGACGATTCGGAACTATTCTCACACAATGCAGGTGTATTCGATATAGTCTAGCGGGTACGTACTCCGTGCGTAACACTATTGTCCGTAGGTCTCGTTCATACACCCGTTTCTTTTAGTGCTAAAGGTTCAGTTCAAGTGAATATATACGTACTTATTACAAGCGTCTACAATATGACCACTTAAGCGCCCGCTCCGATTGCGTTCAGGGCCCGCCTTCGAAATTCACGGAAAAACACACTAAGCGGCCGCTACCTTGTTACTAAAACATGATAGCAGCCAAACTACTACAGCTACATGGTAATAAAAACAACGTAGGAATAGCTTATATTACGCAAAATCAATGTATGTAAAAACTTAATTAAAACGAATAATTAAAAGTTCCCAAAAAAAAGAACGGGAAAATCATTGCGAAAAACCGACGAACCACGACCCTATCTTTTCATGTCTATTTGTCGGCGCATAAAACTTTGGACATTATGATAGTTTTACATAATTGGAAGAAGTAATATTGAGGACTACATTGATATATAACACTAATATAAATATTGAACATTTACATAATAAGAACAGGTAAGAATAAAGCTCTAAAAAATTGTTTACAAAATTGGCACTTCACGTTTTTAAATTTAAATTATTCGTAAAAAAGGTTTGACTGCCTGCGCTAAAGTACTTCAACACTTGTATCGAGTATACTATGAAGTTCAAACATGGCTAGGCAATCAACTGAACCCATAAGACTGGGGTTGGAAATTGATAGATAATACTCTTGAACTGAGTCAAAAAAACTCCTCAACACTATTTCTTGCAATTGCAAAAAAGGTTGTAGTGCCAAATGTGGCTGTAGAAAAGTCGGGTTGCTGTGTTCTCCAGATGTCTCTCTAAGAATTCGTCTGTGATCGCCGTAACACTTTGAAATGTACCAAGAAGATTATAAACTATGATTTTGCAACGGCAATCACCGATTGCGTTCCGGAACGTGTTAAATTTGGTTAGCAGGAAATATTAAAATATGGTCTCGGACATAGACCTTTTATAACAGCTTTAGATCCTATTAAGTTTAACTGCATAGTTGTACTCCCTTTAAAAACGCAATTTTAGACTTCCTTTTAAAATAATGCGCCTACTCACCAGTAGATGGAGTACTGTTAGAACGAGCGAATTTCGGTCTCCCAGGTGCTGAGCCCTTAATCTCAGTCGTAAGTATTTAAGACATCGATCTTAATTAATTAGATACGTAAAAGAACTTACGAGAGGTGGTACTTGACGCAGATCGCTTACATCTTGGAATCTATACAATATTAAAGGGATCTTAGTTATATAACTTTACTTTGGTTTTCTATTCGTTAGATTTGGCGTATACGTCATCTTTATCTAGGCACGCACGCACTATATCCATCTGCTTTATTTTCTCGCGGCAGCGAATAAATACAAACTTGTAACATAGTCATTTTGGACGTTTGTAGGTACCTACGTATTTACCGTACTGGTTTAGCTTATATATTTATTGTGGGAAAGGTCTAAGTAAAAAAAGAGATACGAGACATTGCGTAATGTGTATATGCACATAATAAATCTCTACGTTGCCTCTGTACGACATGCGTGCTTATAGTAAGATTCAGCTAAGATTGCATACCTTGTGTGCTGCTGAAGATTAACCGCAGAGAAAATTACAGGAAGCAAGAACAATACACGCATGGTTGCATATCAAAAGAGATATGATTAAGGAAAAATAAATTGTAGATAGTGAGTTTGAAAATTTAATCTTAAAAACAGAATTGTAATTAATTCTTAATTTCAAAACATGTTTGTGAATATTGTATTTTTAATTAGTCATTTTGCGAAATTAGAAGTATAATTGGTTCTGTTGACACCTATAACAATTATTAGGTATGTTATCGGCGTTTGATTGTAGGTACCTACCTCTGTACTTTTAAAAGGTTGACGATTATTTCCCGAATTTCTACGGGAATAGAGTAAAACCTGATTGACTGGCTATCAACATTGTATGTCAAAATAATACTAAGCAACAGTCTACTTCAGGCCATCTATTACAATAGATAATCCTATTGTCGGTTATGATACTTTATTAAAAAACTCACTTACGGGATATAACTCCCAAATTAAGCGGAACACTGACTCTACTCCTATACAGATAGACTAGGTATGCGTACATCATCTACATCTACACTATTTAATAAATTTATTAATATATAATCTCACGCCTTTTACCCCCGAGGGGGTAGGCAGAGGTATTCCATTACTGGATATACCCACATTTCACGAGATGTATATTGGACCCCTAAACGTGATAGGTGGTGAGCTCATCGCCGGACCGGGTCTATTTACACAGAATTAATTCTGAGACTTGCGGGTTTCCTCACGATGTTTTCCTTCACCATATTCTAATAATAATATAATAATTAGTAATAATATTAATAAGTAAAAGATTTGTATATTTATAACGAATAAACTCAAAAACTACTGGACCGAAAAAAATATTTAACCAATGAAATCTTATTATGGGCTCACCACCTATCACGTTTAGGGGTCGAATATTCTCTTGAAAAAGTGGGTATTCTTTTTCACGAGAATATTTGACCCCTATACAAATAGGTACATGTACCGCCTGATTTTTACCGTTTGAAAAAAAATATGGTGTTATAAGTAAGTGTAATAGACTCATTTTGGCATTGTTACTTTTTTTTTTACAATTTTCGTATAATATAACTATATTAATATATATTTAGTAAGTTTCTTAGTTCTTTGTTATTTTATGGAATATACCTAGTAATGAATATAAAATTAAAAATAAACTTAGTTAAATAAACCGCCCCATATTTAATTGTAATTTTTTTTTTTTTTTTTTTTAGATTAAATTTATTAATATACTTTTCAACACACTTGCTCATAAAGTGGCTCTAATTTCACTGCAATTAGGCACATAATGACACCTATAATCAAACTGAGACTTTTTGTTTGCTATTATTCACTAGTGAGTTATAGATTTTTTTTTTCAATTTTGTTGCTAGAGTTGCTTTGTTCTTAAAAAAGTTTCGATACAAAAAAGATCGTATTCAATCGTACTAATAAATTAATACACAAATATGGCTTGCTCATTTCATGCAACTTCGTATTTAAATAGATCATTTCAACTTGTACGTGTTTAATAAACAAAACTTTCACTCAAATATAACTTTGGTTTTCTCTGTAAAAACTTTAAATACCCCATTTTGTACGTGGCTAAAACGCTATCCACGACAAACCAAAGAAAAAGAAACCTAATTTTTTTAGTCCATGGCCGATCGCCATTGTAAGATGCGAGCGCATAGGAAAACGAGGCTGTATGGGCCTAGATCCTTTTGCCTTTTCCAAATTATATAAATAAAAAATTGGAAAACCAATTAATTTTCCCCGCCATTGCGAATGATTATTTTAAAATGATTTTTTAGTATTATTTATTCACAAGTGTGTTGAAAAACGTCGTATGATACACGTGTGTATTGATGATTACCGTCCTCGGCTCTCTTATGACCCTCGCCTACGGCTCGGGTCTCAATGGCGCCTCAGCGGTAATCACCAACTTTACTCACTTGTACCATAATGTACTATTATTACATCTTATTTAGAAATGACAATAAATATATAAATCTAAAGACTAATTAACAATATGTACATAAAAACAACTTAAATAGATATAAATATTAGATGTAAGTATGTAAATTATATAATAATAAATATAAAATTAAAAAGAAAAAAAAAGGAAAAAAAAAAAAATTTGTTCAATAACCCGCCCCTAATCGTGCCCGGTGAAAAGGTGCCCATCACGCTCGCCGCGTTTCCGCGCTGGATTTCGATGGCCAGCCTCTGCACCAGGAACGATCCGGCACGGGAGTCACCACTTTTTTCGGTGAGCCTTTTCCCTATTTCAAACCCCTAGTCAGTGGATCGACCGGATCCCGGTCGTTGTTTACTTTTCCCTGTCTGTGGATCGACCGGCTCCCGACGATCTCAAGTGGTTCCCGACTCCCACGATAAGCATCGTCGTTCATACACCATGCTCTGTCAAGCCTAATATATGACCAGCTTCATGAAAAAAGCTAGCAAATGAACCAAAGACACAGGTTTCCATAATAGAAAAAAAGTAAATTATACGTCTTTTAAAAACACGTCACGAAGGGCATGTTCGCGTCATATTTAGAAACGCTTTTCTAGTAAAAATAAGGGTTTTTGTCAGTTCTTTTGGCAGAAACATGGAAATGTGTATATTAGTTCATATTTGTTACTAATAATACCGCTATTCCTTCGATTTTTTGTGAAAAAACACGTCTTCAAACTATGAACATACTTTCAATCGAACTATGAGTGTTGTATTATTTTTGCTTTACTGGACGTAATACAATATTAAACCAAAAGGTACTGCTGAATATAAGACATCATATTAATAAAGTTGTGATATTTGTATTGTAAATCGTATGCTTGAGTCAGAAACACTAAGAAATTACAAAAAAAGTCAACAAAGAAACCTACCAACCGGGATCCGGTGGCCTCCACAGACACGGGTTTACAGTTGATTCTATCACCCTATTGGTTCCCGGTGACTCCACAGACAGGGGTTTTCAGTTCATTTTTAGTACTCTTTGGGTCCCAAACTCACCTATTTTTATGATCATTTTATTTGAAAATTTCCTTTGAAACATACATATCTTTTGTTTTAATTTAACACTTTGGTCTGTGTAAATACTAAAAAAAGTATAGGTACTTTGAGTAATAACTATATTTATACCAAAAACTTTACTTTTAAAGAGTACTAATTTTTGGGCCAAATTTAAGTACGATATTTGTTTAACTTTTACTCTAAACGTATTCAACATTTTCATTGTGTTGCTTTTAATACTTGTTACTGATAATCTCAAGTTACTGTAAACATAAAATCTTTGTGCGTAGTGCCGCGAATCATTTCAATAACAAAGAAATGTGAGACCATGTTTTGAGCTCAGACATAGTGGCTGTTGTTTATACCAATTGTTTAAACATTGTGTTGTGTAAAAAATATGTATGGTGACCCTTGATGTTTGGTTTGTATATCATTTGAGATGATGTATAGTGTAAATAAAACACAAGATAAGAGTCAAACGTTGTTTTATTTTTATAATAATTCAGGAATTGTAGTACAAAATATCATACCCCATACTGAAAGTCATATTTCAGCTAAAATTCAATATTTTTAAACAAACAAGAATGAAGAATAGATCCTCAATCTAATATAGTATAATGTTTTAAACAGAATTATGTATAATTCTACTTAGAATCAGAGAAATCCTAATAAGAATGAATCAATAGCGCTCAAAAACCCCGTCTGTGGATCGACCGGAATCCGGACCCACAGTTTTGGCATAATGGCGGAAACGACCTGCCACTGTGTATGGGACAAAGCATTTAGCCTCGTTGCCTCAACTGCCCATTGTCTCGACAGCAATTGGCACGAAAATGTACTGCGGTTCCATTGCGACATATTTTTGCCTTTTTTTAAGGCCGGCGTCTTCTGCGGCGGCCGATGGGGCGGCAGCGGTACGACTTAAGTGGCTGGCGGCCACAGTGCTGACGCACGTTGCGTCCCATACTACGCACTTGCCGTTTCTCCATGGTACTAGAGTTAGACCGTCTGGCCTCTTGCCATCTGACCGACATAAGCCCGGGGGCTCAAGAACGCACGGGACGTTAGCCGATGCTAGGGCTCTGCGAATAATGTCGTTTAGGGCGTGGTGGCGTGGAAACCTCCCTGTAGACCGCCGACAACTCAACCCGTGATGACCATCGGCCTCCACCATGGAGCCGCAGGTGCATACATGACGTTCACACACCTTACAGCCCAGGCGGAGAGCCACCGCCACGCGGAGCGAGTCGTCGTCAAGCAAGGTGCCCAGGTGAGGCGAAGGCAACGCATGTAACCACGCCCCGGACTCCGGTTGCGAAACCGCTCGCAATCTAGCCAGGTCGGCTCCCGCAGCATTCCCTAACAACCGCTCCTGAAGCTGCCGCACCCCTTCGCCATCCCACAGCCGCTGAACCTCAGGGTTTATTGGGAACGCTGCGCCCGCGCTGAGGGTCGACCATGCTGATCTAGCCTCCGCCGCAAAGGGTATACGTGCCCTGTCGCCATGGGAGGAGATCAGAACAGTGACAAGGTCGGCCACACCGTGCGCAGACGCCAGGAAAGCCGGCAGACCCACATCATGCACGCGACGCAACCCCAAACCACCATTGCGGATCGGAAGGCTCGCTTGATCCCACTGATGTGGCTCCAAGGCAACATTCAGTATGGACTCCACCACTGTCTTAAGGGCGCTGATTTAATTTAAATTATATTATTATATAACATTTAATTTAAAAAGGTCACATTTAGCAATTATAAAAAAAATGACAATCAAAAATACCTCCCCGGGTCATACCAGCCGCAAAGGTGCCCATGACACTCGCAGCGTTGCCGCGTTGAATGGCGATGGACAACCTTTGCGCCAGGTAGGATCCGGAGCGGGCGTCAAAACCTCTCTCTCTGAGTCTGCGACCAATTTCGGAGACAAAGGTCAAAGCCTCTGACCCCCAACTATTATTATATTATATTTATATAAAAGGTGAAGCCAAATCTGGACATGAAAATCATTAGATCAGATGTCGAAAAAGTCAGGTTTTCAGGAGAGCGAAAACAAAATTATGAAACAATTTTGTCAATATTTTTTAAAATACAAGGAAATTGAACTGCTTTTTGATACGTATTTATTGTAGACATGTTCACCTTTAGTTTTATGATAACTGGACTAATCTGAAACTGCAATAAAATGATAAACTATTACTTTTTTTTATATTTTCGCTGACATCGACCTTATGCCTGAAATAATATAGTTCATCTTAGACTCTGCATACAATGTGTTAAATACGACTTTATGCTGGTAATTTGTGTGACAAACCCATTGGTCAAGTCAGTACTAAATTGTAATTTTATATTTAAATGCATCATTAGGTATGCTATAAAATTCTCAACAATGATAAACGTCTGATGTCAACATAATCTTGGTCTCTACAAATTAGTTATCTCGCAGGCAAAGATATTATATATAGAAAGACGTAGATATGTTACTAGAGCACGGAAAATGAGGCCCACAAATGTAGCTAATTAACCACATTTTATTTAGTTGCATTGTATTTCAAGTCGTATTTTAAGCGGAACTCTTAACAGATAGCTCTCTTTTTCTTTATTATTCGTTCCGTATCATCTTTCCCCGTCATTGTTGTATCCTATAATTACTCTAAGAAGTAGTATGTACATGTTGTAGCACACTCGTAGGGGATCAATTTTCAAACGCAAGCAGTATGAATATAACTCATCCTTACTTTAATATCTTTGATCTCAGGTATAAGGTTGGAAGTGCTGATAAAAACCGTTAAAGCCTTCCTAATTTGTTGGCACACTTACACTTGTTAGTCTATTATCTTTAAAACAACTGAACTGATTGTGATGAAACTTACACTGTTCCCAGCTGGAGTCAGAACACTAATTTATGATTATGTATGCAAACATTAAATTACCTATATTTTGTAAAATTGTGTACATTTGCTTGGAAGTCACATAATATCTAATATATAGAATCGTTATCCTCCTTTTTGAAATTTCTTAAAAATCATTTTTATTTAAAAGACTTGTATTTCTTAAAATTTAGTTCTTTCTTAATTTTAAATCACAAGAATCATCAAAAAATCGAATTTTAAAAAACACTTTTTACTTAACTTGACCTACTTACCTACCATAAAACTAAAATTTTAAATTTCCTTTACGAGGCGCCGTTAAACGTCAAAAATAAATAATCATAATAATATGATAATTTAAACAAATGAAATAATGCGTGCAATCAGCCTTTGTTCAGGTTGTGACAAATTTGCAATCACTTCTGGAATAGGGCCTGGATCTAGATTATTCCAATATGATTTAATAATAATTATTATTTATTTAGGCAATAGTCCCATTACATACACATAAAAATATAAATTACAGCATAGATGACAAAACATTACCTACTTCTATTTACAATATTGGGCGCGATGCGCACCAAGCCGGTACTTATAATACGGACAGTTGACAGACAGATTAAATTTTTTTATATTTTGAGTTTATGAATTGAAAATCAAAGGTAGGTACGGGTTGAACATAATAATTAAATGATTCTTATTTTCGACCTATTAGCTAAGACAATTATATTGCTACAAGTTGAACATGTAAATTAACTGATTTATATTTTCAGCCTATCTGTTTTATTGGATTCTTTCTAAGTTACGTAATTTATTTTAGAGGGGTTTTCGTGTCTTATTAACGATTAAATATTGTCTTTGTGCGAGTTCTGTTGACTTGTCTGTGCAGCAATGTGGGAATGAGGTAGGAAAGAAATTGTATGGTGACGTTATGGAAGATAAGTTTTCAATGATTTAACTGCAGGAGCCCGCCGGTGGGTAGATACAGAAAAAAAATGGGTGCCATAGGGAATCTCTATCAAAGATTAGACTTTCACCAGAGTGGAGGGCATAAATAGGTCAACTGAACTCAAGTCAAGGATACATTTCGTTGGCAGTTTCTTCTAGAGACACTACACGGTACAGAAGAGGTTTTATGAAATTTTATGTTAGGAGTAAATTCAATAACTTGATAGGTACTTATTATATCTAGGTCAAGTTATTTCTTATTAACAGTTTTAACTGTATTTCATAATATACTCTGACTACAAGCGGCGCACTACATACAGCGTCAATGCATATTTCCCACATATCAAAAGGGACTGTTATAATAATAATAACTTTATTTCGGACTTGTTTTCATCCATATTTAAATATGTTAGTTATGTTTGCTTGACTGTGTGTTTGCTCCACTTGGGTATCCTAGTGATACACTTTTGAGTTCAAAGCATGGTTTGAAATTTACCAGTTTTTTTTGTAACATGCTCCAAATGGCTAGGTAGTAGTTTTTATATTGGGTTGCAGCTTTCGAGTTAGAGTTATGGTCAGTTGATTATTAATGGCCGGAACTGTTAAAAGACAACATATTGATTCTTTGACAGGGTCTTCTGTATCAGTTCAATTTCAAATCCTAAAGAGAGTATTGGTTGAAACGAGCAGAGGAGTACCACTAGGGTCTACTGGCCTCACAACCCAGTACCTTGGCAGAGATATGTTGCCCTTGCGAAGGCGATTTCTACTCATGACTAGAATTCTAAAAGCTTTAAAGTTCAATTCATGTAACAATTGCTAGTCTATTAGGTTTAAATACACACCACATAAGTATATTATACATTCTGGGGAAATTCTCAAAGAAATTTTTGCTTCAATATTATTATTATTATGAATTATATTTGTGAATCTCAACTTTCTAGTCAAGAAAAATTTTTCTCCGTTGAAGTTTTAAATCAACTCCAAAAAATTGGGGGTCGGTGTAACGGTTGGCCTTCAGTTAAAGCCCTCCGTCACTTCACAAATATACTATTATTTTAAATTGCATGATTTAATTAGAATAACTTATCATAAAAATATATTTAAGCATATAATTCAAATACGAAACTATTTAGCTTCCTAATAATGGTACATAACGCCTGATGATACGCCTGATGATAACTATTGGCAAAAGTGTTTGGCTGCTTAATTGCGTAGTGTAGCATAAAGCTCCAAATGGTTTGTTTGCTACGCAACTCTTTGGTATTATTTCGGTTTTTTCTTCTAGTTTTTTTTAATTTGGCCTTCCTTTTTCTGAGCGGGGAAAACAAAGCGATGAAGTCTTGTCATCACTGTTGGACACCTCAAGTTTTTTACAGAGAAAATTCCTAACTTTCGTACCTATTTGGAAAATGAAATAAAAGTTAAATACATAATGAATATATATGCTCACCTTATAATATTAAGCCTTTGAAGCCCCACAGTTTTGGTGAGTTTATACCTTTTTTAGCTTTGTTCGGACCTTTTTGTACGGTACTTTGATTTAACCTGCAAACCAATTGTGGCAGGGGTTTTTTTATTTTGGGCTAAGAATTCAAGCCTAAGCATTTATTTTTATTAAGGGTTTTGACCCATACGCAGCCACAGTGCTCTTTTCACGCCTGCCGAAGCGAGTTAAACGAAGACCGGACCTCACTACACCAGGGAGATAAGTACCTAGGAAATTGGAATCGTTGGAAAACAGGAAGAAAATTTTGTATACTTGTGTCTACTAGCTAAATTATAAACTACATTTTTTAGGAATCGCGGACACGTAGTCGCTATATATATCACTATATCACAAAGAGATTTAAATATAATAGGGCATAGAGGGGGCATTGGGAATATTTTCATACAAAATTGTGAAGCCTAAGCGTCATGTCCTTGTCATGTCAGTTAGTATGAACACGAGCTGTCATTCGGTCGAAATTGTACTAGACTTATTCCACTTGGAATAACTTTTGACTTCAATTTTTCCTCGCTTTGTCCCCTCTATGCCCTATTATATTTAAATCTCTTTGCTATATCACCTTACTCCCGTATCCCACCCTACTTATGCTTTGGTACGTACTAAGGTAGGTAGGTAGGTTGATGACGACGTCTTTCGTGTTTTATACGTGATACGTGTTTGTGAGACCTACAGGCAGATACCTACTTCAGAATTTTTTACTTGCATCTAAATTATTGTTTGACTAAAGTCTAACTAAAACTATGTAACTAAATTTTATTAAGGAGGTGAGTGATTTTTTTACGTTTTACATTAAAATAAATTTATTTTTACTTATACCAGACTGATGGCTTATTATTTCTTTTTCGATCAGTCAGGTAAAATGTGACTACATTCTTCCATTATCCGAGCATACGTCACAGTAGGTATAAATTTATAGCAGGCGCTTAGATGATACTTATTAAGACGTAAAATATTCGATTATGCAAACTTGAATCGTGTAGTAATTTAGCTAATAGATTATAAACTAAAAGGAATTAGATACAATGATGATTAGATTTAAGTAATATAAACAATTCAGACAATAATAACCATATTTTTACAATCTATGAAAGTAGGTCATATCGCACATCCAGATCTAAAGAGGTATTAACTCAAAAAAACACTTTTTTCAGAAAAGGCGAAAAACTGATTACTATGGCCTTGTGCACTGCAGGAGTGTTCTGTATAGAATAATGTTTTTTTACGCAGCTAGAATAAATATACTGTAGGAATCTCGTGTTTTTATCATGTTTTAGTGGTTAAACATTTGGTTTTTTGTGTTATTTCCCTATTGCTTTAACAATGTATGTTTATTTTATTTGTTTCATTATTTTGAGTTGAGCCTGTGTTGGTGGATTAATTTTGAGTTGGCTCTCTTTTGATTATGCACCGTAAATTTAAAAAGCAATAGCATTTTGTATTATTTTTAATTAGTCCCATTGATAGAGTGATCCGTGACCAGGAGAAGGAGTATATTGGATAATTAATTAGCAAGAAAACAGTAGTAGTACTGAAGTCAATCAATATTATTTATTAATAATACTTTAAAAATCACTAATGACAGTCTCTTATGTCCCTTTTTTATTATAAAATGTTTACTAAAAAATACATTTTCTTTATAAATGTTTAACATTACCTACATAGAAAATATATAAAACTTCCGATCTATGAAAGACAATTGAAAATGCACATCAAAAATGGCATTTCACTCAGGAGTGCGATTTTTGAATCTCACTGAATGATGACTTTTATGTCACCATTTTCCAAAAGCCGTATTTTTGAAAGTCACACGCTGTTTACCAACATGCAGAAATTTTACAATGTCAGTCAGAGACAATCTTCCCGTTACGTTCCTTTTTACGCAGATGTTATTGTTGTCCTTGATATCGATTTTTATTTTCTTATACTATAACTTAAAATAGATTCATCAAATTGGTCAAACGTAAAATGTAGCGTATCTGTCAGTGTCATGTAAACGAAAATTAAAGTTTTGAATTGAAAAATTAACTTAATTCACTAGAAAAGGACGAATAAAGAGAATATAACACATATTTTACAATTCATAAGAAAAGGTATACATGTACATTTGTTAGTGGATTATGTCGACGGTGAGGAACGTCGTCGTCGTCGTCGCTGTCCGTATCCGTCATCGTCATCATAATGTACTCCTCCACCAGGCTTGCCATTTTTTGTATTTTCAATAAATCGTCGCAAACACAAAATATCACAATCGAGCCCCGCTGCTAATTCTTCCGAAAAACATACTTTGGCACTTTTGGCAGATGTCACATATGCCAACTGTCAAAAACAATCGCATGGTGATTTCAATTACGAGTGGGTAGGGGCACTTGTAAATCGATATCATAGGTATGACAAACGTAAGTCACCGATGAGTTTCATAAATACGAACTTTCGGAAATCACTCACATCGGTGAGAAGTAGTCACTTGGTGAGATTCAAAAATCGACCCCCCAGTATGACTTTTCTCTATTTATTCTTGGTACATTTAAGTACCCGGTTTTAATTAAAATCATTACTACAAAATGATGCTCAAGGTTCGGTTAAAACTCAAACGCATTTAATATTTTGAGATAATAAACCAATGTAATTTTTTATTTGTAGGAAAACACGATCACCATCCAACTAGTTAGTTGGTGGTCGTGTTTACCTCTCTCTAGAAACATGTGAACATGTAAGGCTTTCTTATTTACTTCCCGAGGTGTGTATACTTTGTTTCTTTTCGGCGGAGGCGGAAAACATCAACTTAGTTTAGCGCAGCGGGCCGAAATTTGCCGTTTTTCGCCCTGAGAAATGAAAAAGAAGATTAAGCCAGGTATAAGAATATGTTGACACCCAATTGACAGTATTTGTTTACCACCCTTTTTACCCGCCGGCCTATGAAGGAGGGTAAAGTTTTTGACGTGATAACGTCTTATAAATCGATGAACGCCGGCTGCACGCACGAAAAAGTTTCACGTTCTGTTCTCTCGTTAAAATTATATTTGGCGGAATCCATCTAAAAAGATCTAACTCAAAATTTTTCAAAAAAAAGGAAACAAACTCAGTAAATTCCAGTATGATAATAAAATTATACTAAGATGGAAAGATTCCAATTGCCAATAGCTAAAAAGTTCAATTTAAATTGGTTTTTAAAGAAATAATATAAGAATTTAAAATATGATTCAACAAAACAGACTCAACTACAAATTCAAAAAATGTTTCAACAATATGGTGACAACTCAAAATAAAAATAAAGAATTTTCTTACGCCGTCAGCAATACGGGTTCAACTCAAAATGTGTATTCATTTACTCAGCAATTAACCATATAAAAGTCGACAACTCAAAATAATACTGCACGGGCACGTCTACTCCAGTTGTGATTCTGTTTGCAACTAAAGATGTCCCTGTTTTGGCAGGAGGGGAGTGGGGCTCGCTTCAACAAAAGGGACACTTACTGCCATCTAACGTCGAGTAGTGGACATACTTTTAAATCTGTTTTATTGGTCGATAGGTGTTCGGACAAGGAATTTGATGGTGTGCATAACTCAAAATGTTAAGATTTTTGAGTTAGCTCCCTTTAGATCTCTGTGTGCGATATTTGAATATTATGCGTCATTATAGGAAAAGCTGTGCCCTTATTGGTCAATCCGATTTTCAGTACAATACGCGGTGCGAGAATAGATTTCGATGTACTTTCGAATTGATTTAGGGTCTGGCATGTTTTCAAAATGATATTTTATCCAAATAGTAATGCGCAGAATTCATTCAATATTAATTAATCAGTTGAAACTAGGTTTACTACCGTGTTTTTGTCGGAAGATTGCTGGCTTAAACCATTCATTTTTCGTATGAGATCATTATAAAATATAGTATAAATGTTTAATTAACACCAAACAGCAATAACATTGCTATGATATAAATCTGTGTTGTTGTTGGTGGTGATGATTTGTCACGCGATTTACACAGTTTCATTTCCTAAAGAAAATACACTTGAGAACTCATTGTTTTGGATTGATAGGGAAAATTAAAAACATAATTAATCCATAAATTTTGGAGTCTATGAGTATAAAATCAACTAATTAGTATTTTGAAAAAACTGAACAAATGTATGGAAGGTGCTGCCAACTATCGGAAGTTAGTGGAAACTTGTTCTATGACGCCAAATTAGATGAGGGGACCGTTGCAAGGGGGAAACGGAATCTTTATTAGCGAGCGCACGGAAATTTCTTGGCTTTTTACATTAAATTTTGATCGCGGTGAGTAGTTGTGCTTTTTACGTTCGGTTTCCATGGGAATAGTAGGTAGATTTGTCGGGACACTGGGGAGAGGGCTTTTTAAAAAGAATTATAAGAGAGATGATGCTCTTTCAAAGCTCGGTGTTGGTCCTCGCGCAGGAGGAACAGCGGATGTTCGGAAGCCAGCGCAGACGGTTTGTCAGCGATTACGGGTGGCAGGGTCTGCATGACTAGGTAGCTCTTTTCAATTAAATTTTCATCGCGGTAGTAGTGCTTTTTACGTTCGGTTTTGATAGGAGTAGTGCTTAGGTCTTTTACATGCAGTTTTTATAGAAGTGATAGTTAGTCCTTTTACATGCGGTGTTCATAGAAGTAGTAGCTCTTTTCGTTCGGCGTCGGCGTAGTACATCAAGCAAATGGTCCCGTCGTATACTTAGAATAGTCAGGTGGGCAGTTTTGCGTTTCTTTGTCCCTCGAAATTATTCTCGATTCTTCTGAACGGCGCGGGGAGATTTTGAAAACCGATCAGGCCGTGCCGGAGTATCGAATTTTGGGTTAGTTCATTCCGTGTTATCCGTAGAGAAGAAATTACCAGATCTTTTGGGGTTTTGTGCATTTAGAATCACGCGGTGTTCGCGCGCGTCGTGTTCTTTTGGGTAATTTTAGTATTAGAATAATACGTTGTACAAAAACCGTAGGTAATGTTCTAGAACATATTTCTTTAGTTCGTTCAGACAATTTCGGAATTTATCTAGTGCATATTTTAGCTAACTGGGATATATTTTTCTACCTACCCGCGTTTAATTTTTCTACATGACTTTTGGTATTCTCGAATTTCTAATTTCTATAACTGCTTTTACAATAGGGGTGCGTTTTCTAATGGAAAATAGTTAGATTTACGTATTTCGGTTCGCAATGTGGTAGTTTTACATGCGTCTCATATGTGGGTAGTAGTAGTTAAATGGCGGTGGTATATTTAAGGAAAAGGGAAGATATGGTGCGTAAACGTGCTTGGATGAGTTTAGGGGTGTCAAAGTGTATATTCGTATCCTCTCCTTTCATCAGCGAGCTCATTTCTTGTGCGGTTGCGTCTCATATGTAGGTAGTAGTAGTTAATTGGCGGTGGTATATTATTTTTATTTAACTTCCAGCCCCTCAGGTTCGCGATTCATTTAGGTAGTTAATATATCGTAAATATTTGGAAATCCTCCCTGCCTCTCCGGTTTGAGATTCAAGATTCATTTAGGTACATAATATATCGTAAATATTTGGAAATCCTTCCGGCCTCTGCAGTTTGAGATTCAAGATTAATTTAGTTAATATATCGTAAATATTTGAAAGTCCCCTCCCGGCATCTCCGGTTTAAGGCTCGCGACTCATTTAGTAGATTCATTCTGCAGAAACCTTGCGGTGTTAACTAGGGCTACGTAGTAGGTAATCCAAGCTAACATTATGATGGTGTTAGCTGCAAGCCTGTTTGTTGGTTTGTAGTCACATCATTCAGCTGCTTTCTTAGTCCTCGGTTAAGTTGGGGTCTCGTCGAAGTGTGACATGCCCCCGTGCGCCCAATGAAACCCTGGTTCTTTGACTTAGCTGATCTCAGTATCTATACACGTATATATTCACGTTTTATCAGGAAACCCGAGGTTCTCAGACATCCCTATCTTCAGTCTGGGAATCTCCATACACGAGTCTTAGGAAATAGGCACAACAGGGACTGACTCACCCAAATCGATCAACAGAATAGGATTAGGTATCTCATCATTACACCGTGATGAGAAACACACACGTTTAAATGTAAATGTGAAGGTCATACTTCTAGCTTTGCAAACAACACACAAAGCCAGATTAGGGACTAGCTGGGTATACACCATAGTTGATAGGAATTGTAGGTAGGTAGGACATTTCTTACAAGTCGATTAATAGAATAGAATTAGGTATCTCATCATTACACCGTGATGAGAGACACACACGTTTAAATATAAATGTGACGGCTATACTTCTAGCTTTGCCAGTAAACACACCAAGCCAGATTATGGACTAGGTAGGTAAACATCGTTGTTGATAGGAATTGTAGGTAGGTGGGACATTTCTTGCAAATCAGAGTTGGTTTAGGTACCTACCTCATCGTTGCACTCCGATGGGAGACCCGCACGATGAAATGTAAATGTGAAGGTCATACGTCCTTAGATAAAAGCAAAAGAGGAAGATACGGTATAGTCATAGAAATCATCGTTGACATTTGGACTACATACAACTACACGCGCAAATAAAAAAAGAGATAGAAAGACGTACTCGGGCACAAGCGCGAACGAGTTGACTACAACGAATTACGCTACTTGCACCTAATTTAAAGGATCCACGCGCGAGGCGCCGGTACCGTATCTTCCTCTTTTGCTTTTATCTAAGCATACGTCTATCTAATTTTGGGTCTAGGCAGGTGAATGCACCCAACAGAACATTATTTATGAACAAATTTAAATGTAGACTAAGATTCTTGTTGAAGTACATTTTCATAGAAGTACCGGGAATGTAGATAGGACATATTGTTTACAAGCGTGGATAAATAACATTGGCAAAAGTCCATGTGTTTTGGGTACCCCACTTACACCTGCCCACGGAAGACGAAACCGTGTAAAATCGATAGTTCTTGGACAGACTAAGATAATATGTAATCATACCACATTTTTATAAGTTGGGGTTTAAAAGTTATTCGTTACCTAGTGTATTTTGTAGGTTATTATGAGATTTTAGGTACCAAAGACGAGTAAAGAAAAAGTTTCTCTAGGAAAGAAAATAATTTTCTTCCAACCTCTTTGTTAGAAAATACCACTGCCTACCACATGCCATATAAGTTACTCTATGCTACATAGTGGCAGTCAATGATGGCTTGGGCAAAAATATCGATACCTATATTAAAATATCGATATTTTTCCAAATACATAACTAGCATATTATATATTATATCATCGATATTTTTAATGGCGATATATCGACATTTATTTTACAGTATCGAATTCGTATCCATTTTAATATATTTTTAACGCAATTCTGGTTTTGTGTTTCATTTAATGTTAGGTACTAGATACTTGTTTAGACTCAAGCATTTATAAAAAAATACTATTTTCATCGTCCTTTTTTACGAATTGGGGAATATGTATAAATAATAATGTAAAAACTGACGATATACCTATCGATATTTTTCACTCGATTTTTATCTATAGTATTTAGAAATGTCGATACGATAAATTTCATTTTATTTTTTCACTTGGCCATCCCTAGTGAATGACATGGTTGACGTGATTACACGACGTTCAATTTTACCACAACAACAAAAAAGTTTTTGTATTAATCAAAGACATTAAAATATATTAGCATAGAGGGGGCATTGGGAATATTTTCATACAAAACTTTGAAGCTCAAGCGTCATGTCCTTGTCATGTCAGTTAGTATGAACGCGAGCTGTCATTCGGTCGAAATTGTACTAGACTTATTCCACTTGGAATAACTTTTGGCTTCAAATAATCCTCGCTTTGTCCCCTCTATGCCTTATATTATATTTTAATCTCTTTGGTATTAATAGATTTCCCAATCGATCGATTCGTGTTTCTATGATATTTCTGTTTTATTTGACTCAATATTTTCAACTGCTAGATTAATTGAAAAATATGGAAAATTTCGACTTGTTATGAGTCAATAAAACAAGCATAGTGTGATACCCCGTGGGTATCTATTTCAGTGGGTACCAAAGCTGCCGATGTTCATAATGTGAAATATTTTAGAGATGTAGTATAGGATCCCAATTCTAAATACAAACCTGGTTATTGAATTTTTAATCAATTCAAAGATAGGAAAACTATAATAAAAATTAGTAGGTAAGCTTCTGCTTTGTGCTCAGATTTGTTATGAATTTCTTGCTGAAATTTAGATTATGAATTTATTTTAAATGCGTTATAATTTAAAACAAATAGAATTTCAATAGCAGATTATACAACAAGGGAATAAAGCACTGTTTTATGTCACAGGCGCGACATTGAATCCTGAACGTAACGAAGGACTCCCAGTTTTATTCCCGAGCGCAGCGAGGGAGTTCGCGAGGGAATTAAGACTGAGTCCTGAGTTTAGTGAGGGATTTAAGCGCCCAAGACAAAAACAGTTTTATTCCTGAGTTATATACTCTACTTTTCTCACCTTATGAGAGACAATAAAATGCAATTGCATGGTAGTAGATTATTGACAATGCCTATGGCATCTAGTATAATAGACTCGGAAGTCAAAGTACTTTCATCACTCGAAATTTTCGATATTCTTTTTGAAATGTTAAAGCTATAAAATGGATACAGCAACTTGTTTCTGCCGGCGTGACCTAGGTACTTGATTTAACAATTGAAGATCGTGCGCATCTAGTTGGTCGCGGCTTCGGTTTTCGAAAATCGAGTTGGCCACGACTGCACCACATTTTGCTTAACGAAATTAGACTTTATCGTCATAGCAATAAGGATTATGAAAAGTGAAAATTACATTATTGACCTAGGGTTATAATGAAATTCCATACAACATTATAACCCGGTTAAAGCCAAGGAATATAATGTCTTGCTTTCGGCGTTTATATGATATATAATCCGGCTTTGTCGAGCATGTGGTGTGAAAAATAATTAACATAATTGATTTCAAAGTATTTTCTTATTGTCTTTTAGCAGTGGATTGCGCCTTAAAAAGTTTGCATTCACATAATTAATCGTTGAAAGTTTCTTAATTGCTTTAAAAACAAATTTATTATCAGTCTTTTACATTTCATCAAAAGTTGAATGATACTGAAAATATAGTGCGTTCAAAGATTTTAATTACATTAGAAGTGATGTTGACTTTAAGCCTACTAGGCCAAGCAGGTCAGTGCCTTAATAGTCTTCTCTATACTAAGATGGACGGGGAAGCTATTGGTTATCAAGTATGGTTAAATTCACCATTGCCTTACCATGAGTTATCACTTGTTCAAAGAAAACTAGAAGTGATGTCTAAAGGTTTAAAAACTATAATTATTATTATTTCTGAAAGGCTGAAAATAAATATTCTCCTTCATTTTAAACTATCATATTTTTACTTGAAAATACTGCTGGGCTCTACATCAGATTAAAGCCATGTGAGTTCATAGCGTTTACTTTTATTTTGATAATTTCATACAGTAAAGTCACTGGCGGCGATGGGCTTGGAACTTGCGGGGAAGGTAGGCTGAAGTTCCCCGCATCCCTTTTGGGATGCGGTTATTTCGATATAAACTTACATGGTAATCTAGGAAGGTTTAAGATTTAGTGTCACTAGTTCTAAGCGAGTATGAAATATTCTTTTAATGTATATTTCGAGATGTTACACATTTAAAATCAATTATTCTAATCAATTCTCAGTCTTCTAACAAGAATTCTTAAACTTATTGATTCTTCTACATTAGCCATTCGTTTATAGTAACTTGACTAGTTAGTACAGAATATTAGGTGAAAGGTATAGTGGTTTTCTATTCTAGACTCAGATTCGGTTCCTGCGTTTGCTAGGAAAAGTAGGAAATTCCATTCTCAGTCATTAAAGAATTTAGGTTACTACAATGGTTCATAACTTCAGGTCCTAATCAAACCCTAGACGTATCACTGGCCAATTACATTAGTGAAATCAGTTCCAAAGTAGTTTTAGTACTAGAGTTGCATTAGGTTTAGATTTATCTCTTTTATTTCTAGTTTAAGGTGTTTGAGTTACTAAGGATTCTATGTAGGATGATCTAAACTAATATTAAGATAAAAATAGGTAGAATAATTAAGATAATAATAATAGGCAGAATAAGGCAGGATAAGTATGGTTCAGTTGTTAAATAGGTAGTGAGTAGGTCGGTAGCAATATTGGTGTCAAAGGTAGGGTTCATTACATAGTAGGTAGGCTTATACAGTAGGTTGGGACCCGTGTCCATAAAGGTTTAGGTAGGTAGCATTCTTTACAATCTGTTGGTCCCGTGACCAGCATTTATTTCAAGTCAAGTTAGGTAGGTAGGCTTATAATTTGTTGGTCCCGTGACCAGCATGCCCAAAGCGTTTTTTACAGGGTGTATGAGGAATTGATAGAGCAGTGATAGCCCTGACGGTTAAGGAGCCGGCCGAAAATCAGTGAGGCTTGGGTTCGAATCCCGGCATGTACCAATGAGTTTTTCAAAAACTTACGTACATATTTATCACTAGCTCGACGGTGAAGGAAAATATCTCGTGAAATGTGGGTATATCCAGTAATGGAATACCTCTGCCTACCCCCTCGGGGATAAAAGGCGTGAGATTATATTATTATATATATTATTATATGAGGAATTACGCTTTTTCTGTTACGTGTTGTATAATACTACGCCAACCTTATCGGGGGGGTAAAGTGATGAAGAAAATAATACCTAACTCAAAACATTAGGTACCTATTTTGGCAGCGCCATACATTGACAGGCTTGTTGACTCAGTTCGTAGTGACTATGCCTGTAAATCATAGGCATGCATGAACTTGAACATAATTGTCTGTCAGTTTCGTGTCTGGTTGTTTATAAAACGGCTTTAAGTATATTTATCAATTATTTTGTACGCATAGTCTGTCTCTATAGGAGTAGTCTGTGTTCTACCTAATTCAGGACTAAAACTATGAGTGAGTTTTGTAACAAAGTATACTATTAGTATTATTTTGACATGCGATCTCTTCCGCTGTTACCATAGGACTTTGGAAAAAATCGTCTACTTTTTAATACTAGAGAGGTAGTTAAGTACCTAATTTTAAACACCGATAACATATAATTGTTATAGGTGTCAACAGAACCAATTATACTTCTAATTTCGCTAAATGAGTAATTTAAAATACAATATTCTCAAACATGTTTTTGAAATTAAGAATTTATTACAATTCTGTTCTTAAGATTACATTTTCGAACTCACTAACCACAGTTTATTTTTTGTAATCATATCTCTTTTGTTATGCAACCATGCGTGTATTGTTCTTGCTTCCTGTAATTTTCTCTGCGGTTAGTCTTCAGCAGCACACAAGGTATGCAATCTTAGCTGAATCTTACTATAAGCACGCATGTCTCACAGAGCCAAAGTAGATATTTATTATGTGCTACGTAATACCGCCAAATTACATAAAACGAATAGAAAACGAAAGTAAAATTATAACTAACTATCTCTATAATATTCTGTAGATTCCAAGATGTAAGTGATCTGGGACAAGTACCACCTCTCGTAAGTTGTTTTACGTAATTAATTAAGATCGATGATTTACGGGCTCAGCACCTAGGAGACCAAGATTCGCTCGTCCTCAAACTACGCCATCTGCCGGTGAGTGGACGCATTATTTAAAAAAAAAGTGTAAAATGGCGTTTTAAGCACCTTATAAGTCATAACGTTACGCTACAAAAAATAGCATCCATGGTTAAAAAAAACTCACGCCCATCTCCGAGAAGAACTACAGAGGTATCAATTCCTGGAAATATCTATTTCTCACTAGTGTGTTTTTTGGACCCCTCAACGTGACGCACTAAGTACGCTGATAGTAATAAACATTGGAGCTTGCATAAAAGAGAAACGGCGTTTGACAGTTGTATTTTATATTCCAAAGAGAACCTACACAGACCTTTTATAAATCAGAAGAAATTAATTAAACAATATAATACTGGATGATTGTTTTTACCGTCTGGAAAAAAATATGACGAATAAGGTATCTGCAGCAAAAGTTATACACGAGATTAATTGTTAAATATAGTCTTGTTTAATGCAATTAACAAAATCTAGAAAACTACGCCCAGTACTACGCGCTGCTGGCGGTTGTAGGTAAATTGCGCATAAATGGAAGCTACGAGCCTGTTTCTTTTTAAAAAACTATTTGAAATATTTCATTGTGTATTATTGACTACAATTGAGTAATGTATATTAGTTTAAGAAAAAAAAATTTTTCTGAGAAAAAAAAATTTTTTTTAAGTAACATTGCTAAATGAATCTATTACACTTACCTACCTATCACACCACATTTTTTCCAGACGGTAAAAAAAGTCACCTTGTATAACAGTTACTTTAACTGAACTATTCTTTTATGTTTAAATATTTCCGGTATCTTGAAAATAGCCCTAACGATTTTGATGAAGTTTTATATACTTACAGATATTTTGCATTTTAGGTTTTAATATGTTTCCTGTAAAAACACAAAACATTTTTTAAATAATACAGCCACTCACCAGGAGATGGCGTTAACGCCACTGGTGTGTATAATATGCCACCAAATATTGTTGTTCTAGGATACTGCTGAGACAATAAAACGGCCACGCTATGAATTAAACGACGCGTCGAACCAACTGATGCTGCAAGATCCGAAGCAATCACAGAAGCCAAGGAGAGCTATGAGATTGCCAAAACTCATGGTCATGCCACTATATATGGTCAGTATTTAAAAGGACCAGAACCAAGCCAAGATGCATAGCGCTAACGTTAATGAGTGAACGTTAGCGTTTGTTGGCAAGTCAAGCCGGCAAAGCACTTGTGACTCTCGAGTTGCTTTGGGCGACGATAGTCACTTACAATCAGGTGACCGTTTGCCCCCTATACTATAAAAAAGTACTTATGTCAATCCTATACAATGGGATGACATAAGTACCTACTCGTTAACGTTAACGCAAAGCATCTTGGCTAGGGGGGCTGTTTGAAAATTTATACTTTCTATTGTAATTACGAATATTAAAGGATTCAAGGTGTTGATACATATGCATCTCAAAGTCGTGGAGTAAGGGAAAAAAAACATTTTTTGTTGAGCTTTAGTTTTTTCGGGCAACATATTTGGAATTAGAAGATATGTGCGACAACTTTCATCATACAATAAAAATACAATCAGTTGTCTGCTTATACCGCGGCGTTGTTCACGTTGAATCTGTTTATAATTAATTTAAAAAAATACATTTGACAAACAAACAACAAACAGGAAATTTATTATATCTTTTAGAAAGGGCCGGACTCTGAGCCAGCTGCAGAATATCAAAAATCAGAGGAGGAAAGTGACAATACAAAAATACAAAAACTGCGACGATCACAGAAGAAAAAGGGGCGCAAGGTGAGTGTCTCATGTAGATACTGAATTCTTGTAACTATTCAAAACAAGTAAGCAATATGTACTTCGAGTAGTTAACCCTTTATAGGGCATAACACATGAGAATTACTGTGGTGGCACCACATCACAGTCATCTTAAAAAAATCTTACCTCTTGTTCAAATAATTTTTCAACTATTTATCTAGACAATATTACCTACAGGGAATTGGCATTTTTATACAAATTGGGATATGTTTTTCAAGGTTGAGTAGGTTTAGATACTTCCTGGGGATACATCTATTTTATGGATTAATCGAACAAACGCTAAATTTGGAGGCCTCCCAGGACTAGAGGCCCGCCCAGGCCTGAGGGGCTTCTAAATTTAGCGAAAAGTTCTCTTGAGCAAATCCTATACAAGGGTGAGGGAGTTGGGTGTTGGTTGGAGGTATCATAGATACAAATATGATTAAAGCTACGGTAAATTTGGAGGCCCTCCAGGACCAGAGGCCCGGGGCGGACCGCTCCTTCCGCCCCTACCTTATAACACCTTAGGGTGAGGCCAAACGAGCGTAATTTCGGTTGCAGAATTTCGGTTGCAGAAATTCGTTTCATATAAAACTTCAACTCATTTTGCGTCGCCGTGTGAATCAAATAGGACTTTTATATGAAACCGAATACAACAGAATTTCTGCAACCGAAATTCTGCAACCGAAATTACGCTCGTTTGGCCTCACCCTTATAGTACGTTCGCGTTAAGAATGCAGTGAGTCATCATTATCCGTCGGCCTAGCCCCGCCCCCTAACCAATCAAATCTTTTCAAATTACAAAGTCAAGTTCACAATGATATAATATTTTAAAATATAATTTGTTTGAATTTAACACCACTGTGAATACACCTTTATCTTGCAGTTGCACTGATGATGACTCACTGCATTCTTACCGCGAACGAACTATAGACCGCTAGTGCGTGATACTAAGGTATAGGTATGGTTTTTTGAAAATATGACTTACCATGCTGTAGCGGTCTCTCGGTTTCTCATAACAAGTTAGGCGCGTATGGCCCCTTTGTGATGAAGACATGTGTTGCACGACGCTGTCACGCCTTTTATGCCCGAGGGCGGATGCAGTAATATATTTCCATTTCAGGAAATATCCACATTTCACCAGTAATCTTTGGACCCCTTAACGTGGTGATGGTGAACCCAAAATATTAAATATACAAATTTAAGAGATGATCATGAATATATTTTTTTAATCTTATAATTATAAGTACTAGCTATAAAGTAACTAAGATGTCACTGTTATCATCACAGAAAACAAGTAAGAAAAATCGAAGCAGTGATAATGTAAGTGTCATTGTGCTGAAGTTAGGTAAAATAAATAAAAAAAAAAATCTCACGCCTTTCATCCCCGAGGGGGTAGGCAGAGGTATTCCATTACTGGATATACCCACATTTCACGAGATACATTGGACCCCTAAACGTGATAGGTGGTGAGCCCATGGCCGGACCGGGTCTATTTACACATGTCTCAGAATTAATTCTGAGACATTAATACAGAATACACAAAAATTAAACAATTTTGACTACATAAAGAGGACTAAACACTGGCTACTTAAACTAGACTAAATTTACTCTGAATTTATTCAGAATTAATTCTGAGACCTGCGGGTTTCCTCACGATGTTTTCCTTCACCGACGAGCTAGTGATAAATATGTACGTAAGTTTTTGAAAAACTCATTGGTACATGCCAGGATTCGAACCCGAGCCTCACTGATTTTCGGCCGGCTCTTTAACCGTCCGGGCTATCACTGCTCTAAGTTAGGTAACATATTGAATAACCATTCTAAAGGGTAAAAAAAAACGACTTCAATCTTCAACTTATATGGTTTTCTCATGGATGCCGTTGTCAAAACTAGACGAATTAAAATAGGACCAATCTGGAAGCATCAGCTTTCAAATAAAAAAAAAGAATCATCCTTCGAAGTTCACCCAGTCGAAAGTTCTGAGGTAACATAAAAAAATAAATAAAAAAAAACATACAGACGAATTGATAACCTCCTCCTTTTTGAAGTCGGTTAAAAACAGTGAGCAGTATGGAAGTCACGGTAATAATAACTGCACTAGAGGTAGGGATGCCATCTGTGCAGGTTTCCCCGGATTTTTCCTAGTTTAGAGGTCATCCGGGGGCGTCCGGGACGGGCTTCCTTTGAGGTCCGGGTTTAAAAATTTCAAGTCTTGGGCCACCCGCGACATACGCACTGTCCGCACGCCGCGATCGACCAACGAACCGACTCGCTAAATTCAAAATAAGTACTTAAATAAAAAGGTGATTAATGACATTTTCAACTGTTTTTTTTACACTGACTATGTTCAAAAAAACCTGTTGACATGTCCGGGTTCTGGGCTCTAAAATCCGGGGTTTTCACGCGTCTTGTCCCGGTTGCGAAGTTTTAGATATGGCAACCCTAAGGGTTGCGCCACACCTGCGGAACTTTCGGTGAACAACATACATTACGGTTCACGCGGGAGGCAGATCCATTTATCTTTAAAGTGAAACGTCAATGTATGTTGTTCACCGAACGTTCGGAGCTGTACGTTCCGCAGATGCGTCGCGACCATAGGTCTATGGTCGCGACCCTAACTATGGTCGTTCCAACATTTGTTTATACGGCTACTTCCATTATTTTCTAGGATGACGATGACGAAAATGATGATGTAAGTTGGATAGGCTTTGTTTATTATTAATTTTGTTAAATTATAAGTATTATTATTATTGGGACTTTGTATCAAAATGGTAAAACACAACAATTGTAGAAACTATATTTGGATTTCCAGCGGGAAAAACCTAGCAAAATAAGGGAGAGTAAAAGAAAGCCAAAAATGAAATCTAGTACATAAATTAAATACTAGCAGCGCCCGTGGTTTTACCAGCGCAGTTCCCGTTCCCGTGGGAATACGGGGATAAAATATATCCTATGTGTTATTCTGATGGATAAGCTATATAACTGTAAAGTTTTCATCAAAATCCGTTCAGTTGTTTTTGCGTGAAAGAGGAACAAACTTCCATACATCCATCCACACAAACTTTCGCTTTTATAATATTAGTAGACTAAGTAGGATATTATGCATATATTATATACATATAAACCATCCTTATGAATAACTTTACCTATTAAAAAACCGCATCCAAATCCGTTGCGTTCTTTCAAACATCTAAGCATACATAGGGACAGACAGCGTCAAGCGACTTTGTTTTATACTATGTAAGTAGGTATATTATTAAAGATTAATCAGTGTGTGTTATTTTCCAGGATGATAGAGATGACAAAACAAACAAGGTAAGTTACAGTCTCCATTTATTATCATTTTGTTAGATTTAAGAGCCCTATTACATTTCGAGCGTGATTTTTGCGTTTAAAGGCCAACTTTGGCTTCCTGGATCTGAGAAACTAGAAAACTTGAACAACTTATACTTTCGGGATGGTAGAGAAAATATATTATTATAGGGAATGGCTACCCTACTTTATTCGATTTTATCTTATTTAACTATATAAAAGTAAAAAATCCGAAGCAAGTTTTTCAAAAACGCGCGACGGCACTTTTTTGTGTTCGTGGATTGAACTAAACGAGTAAACAAATGAGATAAAAAAATATATAATAATATTGCTTATATAGTGATTAAGTGGATAGCTACTTCAATTTTTTTTAAATACGTATTGAATATCTAGAAATTAAATCATATTCGAGACCGTGAAATTGCCAAAAACGCTTGGAAATAACCGTAAATTTCTCCTTACTATAATAACAATATCACATGATTTTTATATCAAAAGATACTTTAGTTCATAAGGAATACAAACATCATACATGTTTTAAAAAACAGTTCATTATAAACCTGAAAAGAAAAATAATTCAAACTGCAAAATTGCTACATAAAGCAAAGTTTTGGCCGGCCGAGCTCAGTACTGCGCGAGCGCTCGTCGACGATGGACCTGTGTCAAAATTTGTCACGCCGAAAGATCGCGAATTTCGTCGTAATTATAGTGCAACTACCTATAACAAGTTTTAATCATCGAAGTATTTTATTGTAACTTGTAATAGTTGGTCATGTGGTGATGGTTGTTTGTATACCGATTGAGCTGAAATTTGGTATACTTATGTAAGTTCAGTGACAATGCAATATTATGGTATCGCTGAGCTGATCTGATGATGGAGCCAGGAGGTGGATATCACAACTCCTCAATGACTACTCGTAAACCCCTCGAGTTTGGGCTTGTATGATTCGTCTTGACAAATACTTTGGTGTTAGATGGTAACCAGGGTCTGATGATGGAGCTGGAAGATGGCCATGGGAACTCGGTAATCAAATGACACAACCCCATCGAGTTTAGGCTCGTATGACACATATTCACGAGTTTTTTGGTGCTAGATGGTAACCAGAGTCTGATGATGGAGCTGGAAGACGGCCAAAGGAACTCAGTAATTTAACGACAAAACCCTATCGAGTTTGGGCTCGTTTGATTCGTCCTGACGAGAACTTTGGTGCTAGATGGTAACCAGGGTCTGATGATGGAGCTGGAAAATGGCCATGGGAACTCCGTAATTAAACGACATAACCCTATCGAGTTTGGGCTCGTATGATTCGCGTTGACGAGTACTTTGGTGTGTCTGATGTCAGACATGTCAGTGTCTGATGATTGAGCTGGAATATAACCAATTGAGCTAAAATTTTGTATACACGTTTAGTTTGGATGACAATGCATGGTTAGCTATGTGAAGTCATTTTAAATCCAACTAAAAAGTAAAAAATAAATTAAGAGTAAAAAAATAATTTTTAAACATAGCTTTTATTTTCATGCACTTATGCACTCTCCCTTTAAAACTTCTACTATCTTAAAACGTCATTACACAATTTATTACGTAATAAAAGCTTTTCGCGAGATTTAAGTAGGTACTCATATTTACACTAAAAATTCTAAAAATTTAATTCAATCAGTTACTTATACATATATTTACTTAAACACGAGTACTTAAATCTCGCGACATACAATAAATAAATTTCCGTAAACAAAAAAAGCGCCGTAAATAAAGTTTCGGCTCAAGTAAATATGGTGTATTCCCGTTGTTCCCATTGACGATATCCCCATTGAGTGGGGACAACGGGAATTTAATAAAATTATTAAAAATACTTCTTGTTGTCCCCACTATCTGTACCCATTGAAATAACGAAATAAAATTATTAAAAATACTTCCCGTTGTCCCCATAAATTTTTTTCTCTCTCCTTTATTTTAATGCAATCTGTCCTTGAACATTCAGCAATATTTTGATGAAAATATATAGTATTGCAAGAAATGGGACGAGTGTTCCACCCTTATAATTTTTTTTCTAATTTCAGATTAGATCTTGAGGCGTTTTTTTTTTAATCTTTTGAATGTTTGAGGGTTGCTCATTAGCTTTTTTGTCATTGGATAAAAATGTTGTTTGAGTCTATTTCTGTATGTGGTCGGGTACGTATTTGAATGTCTAAAATTAAAAACCTAACGTAAAATAACTTACGTTTAAAATCCCTAAAATCTAAATACTTAATGTTTTAATATACCTAGGCAGCGAATACTTACCTACGGAATATCTAAGATTATTATACAGATTGGACTAAATACCTAATATGCAAAATCTTTATAGTTATAACAACAAAGTTTGATATACCAACATTTTAAATACCAAATGGTCAAAATACTTAAAATAATGCACCACTTGCGAGAGCGAGCGAAGCGAGCTCAAAATACCAGAGCGAAAATTATTTGGACTGGTTAGGTTCAGAAGATCTTTGATGTTAGGTTTTTTTATGAGCAACAAATAAAGATCTTTTATTATAACCGTTGTTAAGTAAGTATGCTACAATATGATATAGTAAATTATAGTATAAGCGCGGTAAGTTGAAAATTACAGCAGAGGCGATATTGCTAGCCCCAGCCGTAGGCGCAAGTATGACATAGGTACGACGTTACATAAAATATTTGCGAGGAAATAAAGAAAACCCGAACTTTCATAAACGAATAAAAACAAAACAGCGAAAAAAAAACTATTTGTTAAGATTTTAAAAAGTACCGTTCGTTTTTAGCCGGAGGACCTTGATATACCGTGCGATTTACATTACAATAACGCACAAGTGCGTAATGAAATACAATGTAATGTGTTATAAAGTAGATTATGTACATACTTTAATATCGGTATTTGTCATTTTGGTCAATGAACTGTAAGGTAAATCTATTTCAGGGACTTTGTACATAGGTATTTCAAGTTTTATCCTTTTGAACTTCAGTAATATATCCATTTGACATTTTAAGCTTTTGGTATTTTCACTTTAAGTCAAAAAACCATTAGGTATTTAGATTTTAGGGATTTTAAAAAGATTTGATGGGGATATTGACACGTGAAATTTATGTATTCCCGTTGTCCCCACTGCCGTATCCCTATAATGGGAATACGGCCAATGAGGACAACGGGAATACATCGTAAATATTAACCATGAAAACACCTACTTAGAGAATATGGTGACTAACTTTGTGCGTGGAATATTATTGCATGACAACGATTTATTTATTTTTCTAAAAATATTTTATGCACAGACACGGTCCCGTTAGAGTTTTGTTATATGTATAGATGAAAGACCCCTGGTAACCTTCATTTTATGTGTGAGAGAGAACAGACTTTTTATTTCAAGGTTGGTCCCTCTCATTTTAAGCAAAAATCTACGTACCTATATCTAAAAACATTTTATATAAACTATAATATCTAAAAGGGTGTAAATTGTATTGTTTCACATACGCCGCTAAAAAAGTTGAACACAACACAATAAAAAAATAGAAAAGTATCAAAGTGAATAAGTCGCTTGCTGCCGCTATGGCAGAGTAGTGCCGTGAACTCGTGACCCCGAGCGAGCGGGCCGTCGCGTTCAAATGCTTAATCTTGAGGAGCGTAGTTTTGTGATAGGGCTCTTAACAACAAAAACACGTTTTTATTTTTATTTAAAAAAAAATTTAACATAATAACAAACAATTAAACCGCCGAAAGAACTTTATATATATATATATATATATATTTTATTTAACCTTAACAACTAATGTCTTACACTTATATAAGACGTGTATCTACCTAAGTAATTTTAAGTCAGCGCCAATGCTTTTAGTTTTTTCGGCGGTATAATTATTAATAGTAATAATTTTTTGTTAAAAAGATTTCATTAATATAAAGAGCGATAAACGAAGCGAAGCGATGGGTCGCTAGTATTCTATACGATTATTTCTGTTATTTTCCAGGAGGATGACGAAGATGACGATGTAAGTTGCATAGCTTCTAATATTCTTGTTTTTTTATACTAATATCATTATAACGGCCTCGTAATAAAATTGTAAAGAATATTGTTGATAACTCATCACTAGTACCTATATTGGAATTAAATGTGGGACTTGCGGGTTTCCTCACGATGTTTTCCTTCACCGTCGAGCTAGTGGTAAATATGTACGTAAGTCTTTGAAAAACTCACTGGTACATGCCAGGATTTGAACCCGAGCCTCAGTGATTTTCGGCTGGCTCTATAACCGTCAGGGCTATGACTGCTACAATATAGTTTAAGGAAATAACGAAATAAACTCTGTCAAAAGTTACACGTAGGTAATATACCTAAGTATAATTGAAATAGCTGAACAAATAAATGGAAAGTATTTTCTCTAAAATTACAATTTAAAATAATGAAGTTTTTGCGTGAAAGAGCAACAAACATCCATAGGTATAAAGTCAAAGTCAAAGTCAAAAGTTTGTATTCAATGTAGGGACTTATAAGTCCTCTTATCGAACCTCTGCCTACCCCCTCGGGGATGAAAGGCGTGAGATTACATTATATATTATATTGTACACACATACTTTGCGGTTGCAATCTGTTTCATACCAGAACTATTTCATTAATTGTAATCTGTTTTGTGTCTAATAAATAAAAATAAAAAACTACTCAACGGATTTTGATGAAACTGTACTTACAGTTATATAACTTATACATCAGAATAACACATACGCTATATTTTTTATCCACGTTGTTGTTTATCCCGGTTGAAACCGCGGGGTGCTTCTAGTATTAAAATAAAGTGATTTATTGAAAAACATCGTGAGGAAACCCGCAGGTCTCAGAATTAATTCTGAGACATGTGTAAATAGACCCGGTCCGGCGATGGGCTCACCACCTATCACGTTTAGGGGTCCAATATATCTCGTGAAATGTGGGTATATCCAGTAATGGAATACCTGTGCCTACCCCCTCGGGGATAAAAAAGGCGTGAGATTATATTATTATTTTTTATATTTTTATATTTATTGAAACAAACAGACTTATGCTAATGTTACTAGATCCAATAGAGAACCAAATCCTGACGAGATTACTCAAAGTGGAACAAACGCAGAACTTACATCTATAATAGTTAAACAAACAGAACGAATAGATCAGCTGATATCCCAACTTGGCACACTAATTACATTGATAACAACGCTCGTTACCAAAATTCCAAACTAATCTAAAAATAGCCGCATGGAACTTAAATGGACTAACACCCAATAAACAAGAACTTAACATACTTATAAAGCTGCATAGATTAGACATTGTGTTAATATCAGAATCCCATTTGACACATACAAACAGCTTTAGAATAGATGACTACACCACATATGCTACTAACCACCCAGACGGAACAGCCCATGGTGGAGTTGCAATTTTGATTAAAAACAACATAAAGCATCATTCTTTATTGCATTATAAATATGAATACTTGCAAGGCAGTGCTGTAGTGATTAGTGATTCCAAAGGAGACTTAACGGTTGCATCAGTATACTGCCCACCAAAACACAAAATAACTAAAACTATGTTTCAAAATTTCTTTGATAAACTAGGAGAACGCTTTGTGGCAGCCGGAGATTGGAATGCAAAGAATACCTACTGGGGTTCAAGGCTTATCACCACAAGAGGTAGGGAGCTAAAAACTGTATAGATGATAAAAAATATGGAATTATAACTACATGTCAACCCACATACTGGCCCACGGACAGGAATAAGATTCCCGATCTCCTAGATTTTGCAATCACAAGGGGGATTTCTAACATATACACGAAAGCTGAGAGTTGCTATGATGCATCAGGCGATCACTCGCCTGTAATAATCACACTAAGTACCACAGTGATCCAACCCACCGCACCAGAAAAAATATCAAGCAAACAAACAGACTGGGAGTCCTTCAGAAGAATATTAGATGAATCGATCGATTTGAAAACAAAGCTGAAGAGTAAGGAAGACATTGAAGAAGCAACATTAAAATTTACAAATTTAATACAAGAAGCTGCTTGGAAATCAACACCACAGAAAACATATAGATACTACACCTCCCATAACTACCCTCATGAAGTAAGGGAGAGAATACTTGAGAAAAGAAGACTTCGCAGAGTATGGCAAACAAGCAGAGCTCAGCTGGACAAAAAGGCTCTTAACAAACTGCAGCTGAACTGAGAGCTTTTCTAAATATAATTGACAACGAAACTCTACATAATCAACTGCAATCACTATCACCAAGCCTGCACAACCACCATTCGCTGTGGAAAGCTATTAAAAAATTCAATCAACCTCAAGTGTATGTACCCCCTCTCAGAACACCAGATAGTCAATGGGCCCGGACCGACTCAGAAAAAGTTGAAGCCTATGCATGTTTTTTGAAGGACGTATTCTCTCCCAACATCTGTAGCAATCAGGAGAATTGGGAACAAGAAGTAAAGGAATATCTAGATAGCGACCATCAAATGTCTCTCCCAATTCAGCATATCTTTCCTAAAGAACTGGCTAAGGGTATAAGAGAGTTAAAACTAAAAAAGGCTCCGGGCTTCGATCTTATCACAGCTGAAGTCTTAAGACAGTTCTCTAAAAAAGCCATTGTATATTTGACAATAATTTTCAACAGTATACTCAGATTATCCTACTTCCCCTCAGTATTTAAAGTCTCAGATATAATAATGATTCATAAACCTGGAAAGCCCCCCAACGAGATCTCCTCCTACAGACCTATCAGCCTATTGCCAGTGATTTCCAAGCTATTTGAAAAAATGTTGTACAAAAGGTTACATATCAGTGATGATAAACTAATACCTAACCACCAATTTGGATTTAGAACAAAGCACTCTACTATAGAGCAACTACACAGAGTTTGTCATAAAATTAGGCAGTCACTTGAAAAAAAGGAGTATTGTTCGGCTGCATTCCTAGATATTCAGCAGGCATTCGATAAGGTCTGGCACCAAGGGTTGATTTACAAACTCAAACAAGTTCTCCCGCACACCTACTATACCTTGTTGAAGTCATATCTGGAAGAAAGACTTTTTAGGGTAAAATACAATGAAACTTATTCAAGACTATACGAGATAAGTGCTGGGGTACCTCAAGGATCTGTACTGGGACCCGTCCTGTACAGTCTCTACACTGCTGATATACCTGAATCTAAAAATATCCTGACAGCAACCTATGCGGACGATACAGCGGCCTTGAGCAGTAGTAAGGACCCGGTACAGGCGTCTAAACAACTACAATTATACCTGGATGATATGCACACTTGGTTAAACAAATGGAAGATAAAGGCTAGCGCTCGAAAATCAGCACATATAACATTTACCCTGAGACAAGACAAATGTCCAGAAGTAAAATTAGGGGAGGACCAACTTACCACTGCTGACACTGTTAAGTATCTGGGTATGCATCTTGACAGGAAACAAACATGGAGACACCACATACAACAGAAGAGAAATGAACTCAACCATAAGAAACGTAATCTGGATTGGATGATAAACCCAAGTTCTAGACTGTCCCTTGAAAACAAACTACTAATATATAATTCAATCCTAAAGCCAGTTTGGACATATGGAATAGAACTTTGGGGTACGGCAAGTACATCAAATATAGAAATACTTCAAAGATATCAAAATAGCGTCCTGAGAAAAATGTGTAACGCGCCCATGTTCACTAAAATATCTGAAATGCATGAATACCTTGAAGTGCCAATGGTCATGGAAGTAGCTAGGCAGCACATGGCTAAATATTGCCAGCGCATACAGAACCACGTTAACCCACTGGCAGTTGCGCTCACTCACAATGAATATGATACAAATAGACTCAAAAGATACCAAATCCTACAACTAGATAAAAGAGGATTGGTTTAGCAATAAGGGTGAATGATCACTGGATCTTCAAACCCCAACGTGAATACTACCCAGAAAAAACCTGCTTATGGTCTCTAAAGACCGATTGCAAGTGGCCAAAAATTAAGAAAAAAAAAATATATATATATTTATTGAAACTTTTAATACCACTCTTTATAAATATACTGAAATCTTATTTTATTTCATTACTAGCGACTCGCCCCGACTTCGCACGGGTGCAATGCTTATACTAAAACCTTCCTCTTGAATCACTCGATCTATTAAAAAAAACCGCATCAAAATCCGTTGCGTAGTTTTAAAGATTTAAGCATACAAAGGGACATAAGGACATAGGAATATAGAGACAGAAAAAGTGACTTTGTTTTATACTAATATAAGTATTTATTGATATTTGTTGTAATGTGAAATTTATTTATTATAGGATGACGACGTATACGTTATGTTTACGGTATGCACAGTAATTTTAAATTGTCTTATTGCATTGCAAAACAGTATATATTATCAATTTACTGATTATTTGATAATTATTTGCTTTCACAAACCCAAATAGATTGATTTTAACGAATAATGTTTTCCTATTCAATGTAAAATTTTTCATAAGTCTTTTAATTTTTAATTTCAGAATGGCTATGTGAGATTTTCCGATACTCATTAATTTATTAAATGGTGAAATTAAACATGCTTCAATGATCTAACATTATCTACATAGGTTGTAAAGAGAAAAGATTTGTTTTTTGTAGCTATATTTGTATGTTTGTTTGTAATGAATAGGCTCCGAAACTACTGTACCTACCAATGTTTAAAAAAAATTTTTACTAATTGTAAGCTTACCCAACCCAGAAGTGGAACAGTTTTATATTTATTTATTGTTCACTAGCGGGTGCTCAGCGGCGTTGCCCGCGTGTATCCAGTTTAGTCCCGATCCCGTGAGAATTTTCTAAAATCCCTTCATAGCGGTTGGCTACGATATACCTATAAGACACCTACACACCATATTTCAAGTTTCTATGTCTCGGAGTAGTACGTATTTCTCTTTTTACCCAGTTTTTATATTTTCCCGTGGGAATGAGATATTTTTCTGGAATAAAAAGGTTACTCATGTGCCCTAGATGTTGACTCGGGTACTCAGTTATCTGCATACCAAACATCAAAATCCGTCCAGTAGTTTTTGAGTGATGCGTGCACAACCAGACAGACAAAAATTTCAAAAATTGGTGTTTCGGTATCTATATCGATAACTATATAGGTACTACAGTTACAATTTTCAAAAGGTATTTCATGTACAGACACTGCCCTGTTAGAGTTTTATTATATTATGTAGATATAGATTAATACGTTCCAAATATAAAAAAAAAAACGAATCAAAACGGTCAGCTAGTAGTAAATATAAGTAGATAATAGTCAGTCAATCATCTTTTTCGTTCATATTGTAATTAGTCATGCATGTATTGTTCCATAACTTCCATATCATCTTATTTTTGTACATACCTAACAATTTTCCATATTTTGTTTATTCGTAGTTTTTTATAAATCTTTACTTAGGTGTTCTTTAGCAAATTCAAGGACAGCGATTATGATAAGGTAAGTAATATTAATAGCAGTGTTGTTGTTTCAGTATTTTTGTCATTCTTATAATAAAAATCTATTTAATGAATAAAACTAAAATAAAAAATAAATAATCTTACGCCTTTTATCCCCGAGGGGGTAGGCAGAGGTAATCCATTTCTGGAAATACCCACTTTTCACGAGAATATTCGACATCGCCGGACCGGGTCTGTTACACATGTCTCCGTATTAATTCGGAGACCTTCGGGTTTCCTCACGATGTTTTCCTTTACCGGCACCGTAAGTTTTGAAAAACTCATTGGTACATGCCAGGATTCGAACCCGAGCCTCACTGATTATTATCATTGATTCAGGTTGTACAAATTTATTCAAAACCGTGTTATTTAGTATTTTCCTCTATCCCTTGACATAACTTTAATTTTAAATTTTATATACCCACCTACCTAAAATTATAAAATTTAAATATGACATTACATACTTTGACATGTCGTCATACTCATAAATTTAATTTTATTGACACTAATAATTTTATTAGTAAACATTTTTATTTGACCAAAGATAAATACTATCTTCCTAAATACTATACGCGACAGTTAGCAGATATGCTATCTTATTTTATTACTAATTCAGTCAATTCGTTGACTAACCCGACGGCTGACCCTATTGGGCAATCGATTAATTTGACATTAAATTGTAACAGCTTGGAATTTGTTCCAAATAATAATTTAAATTAGAAATAGAGACAACAGAGATTAACTCTGGCTATACGTCATGTCCTATTAATAAAAATGTTACTAGTAAAAGTAAAAAATTAAATTGCAATACCCTAAATAAAATAAACCTGGTGCATCAAAATATTCAAGGTATGTTAAGTAAAGAGCTAGAAATTGAACTATTTATGAACTGTAATAATATTGATATAATGTGCATTACAGAACACTGGCTAAAAAAACACCAGTTCATTTTTGGTTTTAACCACCACCAGGTTGGCAGCTCATTCAGCAGGGAGGCCTCGATACGCGGTGGCTCTCTAATACTTGTACGTAACGGTTTGAAGTGTAAAGAGCGCGCGGACATTGTTGGGCTCTCTGTTGAGCGATCTGTGGAGATAGCCTGCACAGAGCTCGAGCGGCTTATTGTAATGAGCGTGTACAGACCCCCCAGTTCTTGTTATGAACCCTTTGAGAAAATCATGGATGAAGCCATATGTAAAATTAGCAATAAAAATAAATACATTGTTGTTTGTGGAGATTTTAACATTAACCTTTTAGATACTTCATCCAGTATTGGTAGTAGGCTTGTATCATTTTTCAAATGCCATAATCTTGTAAATCTTTTTTCAGTGCCTACCAGAATTACTGCGACCACAGCAACATGCATCGATAATGTTTTTACAAACCTCGTGCCTGATGATACAGCCGTAATTAATAAATTATCCTCAGATCATTGTGGCCTGATGGTAACTTATCAGATGTGTACTGAAAAGGCACTAAAGAAAGATATTAAATACAGACCAGTAACGTGTACTCGCCTTCAGCAATTTAGAAATAACATAGAAAATAAACTTTTAGATTTTTCATACTGTGATGACCCTAACGATTTGTACAAGTCAGTATTAACACTAGCTAAGAACGAATGTAATAATGTTTTTAAAACAAAAAGTGTAAAAATCAATAACAACCTAATGTTCAGTGATTGGGCGACGGTGGGAATTCATAAAAGCAGACAAAGATTATATGAACTATACGAGGAAAGGACGTATAACACTAGTGATACCTTTTGCAATTATGTTCGTCAATATTCAAAAGTCTTTAAACGTATTTGTACCGCGGCTAAAGCTAACCATGTAAGTAATAAAATCAAAAACAGCACAGACATTGTAAAAACTACATGGAAAATTATAAATAGCGAGACTGGAAAATTTAAATCTCAACATTTTGACTTTCAGTTGAAAGTTAACAATAGAATTTTAAGAAATGATAAAGATATATCTGAAGTGTTTGTAAATTTTTTCTCTGATATTCCAGTCTCGACGACCAAGTCACTAAACTCGTCACCCGCACTCGCTGAATCGCTACTACAAGAACATACCGCTGCATGTAATACACGCAACTTCGTATTCGATCATGTAAATCCTTGGGACATCCTAAAAGCATTCAAATCAATACAAATGAAAAATACTGCCGATCTCGACGGCTTATCTGTAAAAATCATATCATCCATAATAGACTTAATTGCCTCACCTCTAGCTTGTTTATATAATAAATGCGTTGATGATGGCGTGTTTCCTGATCTGATGAAACATAGTAAAATTATTCCATTATTCAAAGCCGGTAGTAGATTAGACCCTTCTAACTTCAGACCAATATCAATTCTACCGACTCTTAGTAAAATTTTTGAGAAAATTATTCTATATCAGTTGAGTGCACATTTTTCTATCAACAGTATAATGTCTGTAAAGCAATTTGGATTTACTAGGGGTCGCTCGACAACCGATGCCGGTGTTGAGCTAGTAAATCATGTGTTTGATGCCTGGGAGGAGTCGCAGGATGCTGTTGGGGTTTTCTGTGATTTATCTAAGGCATTCGATTGTGTCCATCATGAAATTCTCATCAGAAAACTACGTCATTACGGAGTACAAGGCCGCGCTCTTGATTTAATAAAGTCCTACTTGAAAAGCCGGATACAGTGTGTTGATGTAAACGGTTCAAGATCGTCTGGATCGGCGGTTTGTATTGGTGTACCGCAGGGCTCCATTTTAGGCCCCTTTCTATTTCTGGTCTATATAAATGACCTACCCAACCGAGTGCAACATGATATTGTACTGTTCGCAGATGATACATCTCTACTTTTTAAAATTAAACGACCTATTAAGTCTTATGACGAAGTGAACAGTGCAATTAATGATGTTGTCAGTTGGTTTAACGTTAATAATCTACTTCTCAATGAGAAAAAAACTAAATGTGTACATTTTTCTTTATCAAATGTTAAACGAACTTTAAACTCAGTTACAGTTAAAAACGAAAAATTAGAATGTGTAAACACTACAGTATTTTTAGGAATAACTCTAGACTCTAAGTTACAGTGGGGACCGCACATTGATACGTTGGCGAAAAGGCTCAGTTCTGCTGCATATGCCGTAAAAAAAATACGTAATATGTCAAGCGTAGAAACAGCTAGACTTGTCTATTTCAGCTACTTCCACAGCTTAATGTCATATGGCATTTTACTGTGGGGGAATGCTGCTGATGTCCAGAGAATATTTATTTTGCAGAAACGAGCCATTCGTGCAATTTATAAAATGGGGTCTAGGATGTCTCTAAAGGAAAAATTCAAGGAAATTAATATACTGACACTGGCGTCACAGTATATTTACGAAAACGTATTGTATGTTAAAAAGAATATATCACTTTACAAAAAAAATTGTGACAGACATTGTATAAACACTAGAAATAAGAATGAACTGGCTGCTTGTGTTAGTCGATTATCTAAAGTTACCAAATCATATAAGGGTCAATGTATACGCTTTTACAATAAGATTCCCATTGAATTACAAAATTTGCCTCTTGACAAATTTAAAATAATAGTTAAGCAAAAATTACGTAAAAAAGGCTACTATAAAATTACAGACTACTTAGTAGACCAACATGCATGGGATTAACCGACTCGACGCTATGTAAGGCTATTAATTATAATTATTATTGTAAACGATATTTATTAGTAAGACATGAGATTAAAAAGAGCTGCCCTTGAGTTTCTTGCTGGCTCTTCTCGGGGTACTGCATTCGGAACCAGCAGCTCGTCGGTGGAGATGGGCTGCTGTTTGCATTTAGCCAATCTTCATGGACGAGTTTAGAGTGCCTTGTTATTATAAAATATTGACGTTTCTAAGTGTATATTTTAATACCAATAGAAAATAAACGATTTTTGAATTTTGAATTTTTTGAATTTTATAAGAACGCACTGATATAATTTATCTTTTATCAGATAATTAGCTGGTGCCCAGCGGTGTTGCCTGTTGAAATCCAATTTATTCGCGTTCCCGTGTGAATGACCAAAAACCCTTTCATTTTCTTTCTTGCCTACGATATAAGACCTACTTACCATTTTTCAAGTTTCTATTTGTTATCGTCTGAGTAGTACGTATTTCTCTTTTTAACCAGTTTTTATATTTTCCCATAAGAATCAGATATTTTCCTGTAAGTACTAAAAAGTACCCTAAATGTTGGCCCAGTTACTCAGTTATCTCCACACCAAATTTCATCAAAATCCGTCCAGTAGTTTAAATATTTTTTTAAAACGGCCCAAGTGAAAAAAAAATCGGATACAATAAAATTTAGTACCTAATGTTCCTTTGCCTTTTTAGGACACCACCTCGACCAGCCAGGTAGACTACTTTTATATATGAATTTATATGTAAAACATGTAACAGAATAAGCGCAATTCCTGAAATTAGTTTGTTCAGTATCGACTACTTATATGATTTCAGCAATTTTTAATATATGTTAAATTTTTCAAAAAAATGAATTATCGTAGCTGAATTTAGTGCTTTCTATGGAAATCGTGCTTTTATCAATCGATATTTAAGAAAATTGGTTAGACATTACTAAAGTTCGATTGCATCATATTTTTTTATATCCTACTAATATTATAAACGCGAAAGTTTGTTTGGATGGATGTCTGAATGTATGGATGAATGTTTGTTCCTCTTTCAAGCAAAAACTACTAAACGGATTTTGATGAAACTTTGCAGTTATATAGCTTACACATCAGAATAACACATAGGCTATATTTTATTCCCGTATTCCAACGGGAACGGGAACTACGCGGATGAAACCGCGGGGCGCTGCTAGTATTAATATACTAATTCGGGTGTATGAGGAATTGCGCTTTTTCTGTTACGCGTTGTATATTATGTATTAATTGAAAATGAAAATAAATTAAGAATTATTTCCATACCGCCGCGATATTTGCTACGATATATTTGCGGCGGGATATAAAATCGCGGCAGTGTGTTCTAGGCTTTACTTTTTATGATCCATCAAAATAATGTACCTACCTAGTGACGCCATAACTAATAGTACTCAATTGTATCATTTTTTTATAGTATCATTTTAACTTTTGCTGTAACTAATTGTACAATTAAAAGCAAAATGCATTTTCAGAGGTGTTTTAGGTTTTTTAATGAATATTTACTCGTAATTTTATTTCGATACAGTCATATACCCGATTAGCATAATATTGTCTTTTTTTAAACTATAATTTTATTTCAGATAATAATCAACCAGCAAGGAGTGAGTAAATGCTTGTAATATTCGTGATTTTTTCTACGAAATTATAATAGTATATTTAAAATCGTTAAAATAATTATAATAATCTCACGCCTTATATCCCCGAGGGGGGAGGGAGAGGTATCCCATTTCTGGATATACCCACTCTTCACGAGATATCTAATAGAACCTTTTTTTTAAATACACTTTTGTTTCAGGTAAACATCAACAAGAAAGGGGTAAGTAAAGGCTTGCAATATTTGTGACTTTTGCTACGAAAATATCAATCTCTTATTCACAGAACCTCAACAAAAAGAAGTTGGTACACTCTAGAGGACATTCAATGAGTAATTTATTGTTTAGACTAGCAGCGCCCCGCGGTTTCACCCGCGTAGTTCCCGTTCCCGTGGGAATATCGGAATAAAAAGTATCCTATGTCCGTTTCCTGGTTCTAAGCTACCTCCCCACCAACTTTCAGTCAAATCGGTTCAGCCATTAACGCGTGATGCCGTGACCAAGGGAAAAAGGGATTCATTTTTATATATATATAGATTAACTTTTGTTCCAATAAAATTTATTATAGGTATGGCGTGGATATACAACAGAAAACTAAAAGTAAAACTAAAACTACGAACATTTACTTTAATTGTTTTGTCATCTTTCTGGAAAGAGTAGAAATAGTAAAAGTGAATTGGATAATCAAGTCAAAAAAGTTTAAGGTCGTGGATTACATAATAACTCGTCGGTCGTGGATAACTGGCGGTGGCCCCGGAGTGTGATGTATTCGCGGATGCATGGCCGAGTGTGTGTCGTGAGTGTATGGTGTTTTGCGAGCGAGATGTAAATAATTTAGTTTATCCTTACTTTATTTTTATATTTAATTTCCTTGTGTACTTTTTTATAACTTTTGTAGGCTTGTCTAGCGCCTTAGATTTGAAAAATTTGTAATGCTACTAAAGTAGTAACAACTTAAAAGTTGTTTGAATAAATAAATAAATTAAAAAAATAAATAAATACCCCTACTTTCGAATGCGAATGCAAAAATGATCTTACATTTTGTAAGATGGCGTCACATATTTGTCTGATGATCGTCCAAATCCGGGCTAAGATTATCACTTGAGAAGGCAAAAAGTTTAGTCCCGTTCCCGTGGGAATTTCAGAAAATCCCTTCATAGTGGTTGCCTACGACATAGGTACCTATTAGACACCTACCGACATACCATATTTCAACTAGCGGGTGCTCTATTGACGATTAGACGAAAATATTTGTTACGTACTAAATAGTTATTTTTTTTATGCTTAATTCCGCACAATTACTCCATCTATCTATACAACATGTAACCGAATAAGCGCAATTCCTGAAATGAGTTTGTTCAGTATCGAGTACTTATTCGATTTCAGCATTTTTAATATGTGTTAATTTTTTCCCAAAAATGAATTAGCGTAGCTGAATTTAGTGGTTTCTATGGAAATCGTGCTATTATTAATCAATATTTACTAAAATTGGTTAGACATTACTAAAGTTCGATTGCATCATTTTTTTTTATATTAATATACTCAAAACGTTAAACTCAAATATTCTCGTGAGGAAACCCGCAGGTCTCAGAATTAATTCTGAGACATGTGTAAATAGACCCGGTGCGGCGATGGGCTCACCACCTATCACGTTTAGGGGTCCAATATATCTCGTGAAATGTGGGTATATCCAGTAATGGAATACCTCTGCCTACCCCCTCGGGGATAAAAAAGGCGTGAGATTATATTTATATATTATATATACTAAAAAAAAATTCAAAATCGTTTATTTTCTATTGGTATTAAATATACACTTAGAAACGTCTAATTAAATATATAAATAAAAACTAATTGGGGTGTATGAGGAATTGTGCTTTTTCTGTTACGCGTTGTATATGCATTCGTTGGATGATTGTATACGAGTGGGTATATTTATCACCTAAGAGGGAGTAGGAAGGAGACATTACAAATGAACATATACGCAAATAACATTTAAGTAGAACTCAAAAGAGTAAAAAACCGACTTCAACGAATCATACCAAAAAAATGAATCGAATTGAGGAAATCTTTTTTTGAAGTTGAAAAAAGAATAATCGAAGTCTTTTGGCGTGATATTTAGTTATTCGTCCATTTGTCGCGCACATTAAGACTTATGGGGTTTCCTCATAGACGCCATTGTCAGAACTAGACGAAATTTAAATGGGACCAATCTGGAAGCATCAGCTTTCAAATAAAAAAGAATCATCAAAATCCGTTAACCCAATTGAAAGTTCTGAGGTAACAAACATAAAAAAATATCTACAGTCGATTTGATAACCTCCTCGTTTTTTTTAAGTCTAGTAATTATCTGTTGTGCATATACTCTGAAGCAGAGCTAAAAATCTTTAATTGCGTGTCGTATTTAGTGCTGATGGCTAAATTTCCTGTGCCTTAAAATAAAACAAAAAAAAAATGCCATACATACAACCCAAATTAAACACTTACTTATTTAGGATAAAAAAAAGAATCATCATATTTAGGATAAAAATAGAGCAGTGATAGCCCGGACGGTTAAGGAGCCGGCCGAAAATCAGTGAGGCTCGGGTAATCGGGTAATCCCTCGGGGATAAAAAGGCGTGAGATTATATTTTATATATATATATATATATATATATATATATATATAAAAGAATCATCAAAATCAGTTCACCCAGTCTGAAGTTCTGAGGCAATAAATGTAAAAAACAATACAATTAATAACCTTCTCCTTTTTTTGAAGTCTGTTAAAAAAAATATTTCGGTGTCTAATTTGTGTTTTCTTTAATTCAGGCAAACATGACCTTAGAAATCAACCAGGGTGGGAAGCGGGTGCGTAAAGGCGTATAATCAATAGTTCATATCTCTAAGTATGGCGATGGGCTCAGGTAACACAGATAAAAATATAAAATAAACTTTATTACTCCTTAATAAAATACTGACAAAAACGAGACACTCCCAGTAAGTACCTAATGAAATACTTGTGTTGGGGTTGTCTCGCTCGTTCCCCGTGACAATTCTATCGGAGTTAGTAACTAAAACTAAAAGAATCAAAATTGCTAGGTTTAAGCATTATACCACAAACTTAATTAATTCATGTACGTGAGGGTGTGTGTGTGTGTGTGTAGGGGGGTGTGGTGATGTGTGTGCTTGGATGTGAGTTAGCCCTACGAACTAGTCTTGGGATCGGAAGCTGTCAAGACAGCCTCCACTAACCTGTGTGTAATTGATAGTGTATGTTTTGCATAAATTTCTACAAGGTGCACTAATACAATTCAATCAGGTGACCCTTTTCAGAAGAGATTCGGTTCCATCATATGATAAGGTCACAGACAGATGAGACCAGAAATATTAATTTATTTGGTTTATTTCCGAAAAACCCTTCATAGTGATTGCGTACAGTACGACATAATAATATTATACCTATTACAAGACACCTACATACCAGATTTCAAATAGTGGATGCCCAGCGGCGTTGCCCGCGAGGATCAGTTTATTCCCGTTCCCGTGGGAATTTGCAAAAATCCCTTCATAGCGATTGCCTACGATATATAAGACAACTACATACCATATTTCAAGTTTCTAGGTGTTATCGTTTCGGAGTAGAACGTTTTTCTCTTTTTAGCCACTTTTTTAATTTTCCCGTGGGATTGAGACATTCTCCTGCTGTAAAAAATACTCTAGATGTTGATCCATTTATCTCCAAACCAAATTTCATCAAAATCCGACCTGCAGTTTTTGCGTGGTGCTTGCACAAGAAGACAGACAGACACAAATTTCAAAAATTGGTGTTTTGGTATCTACATATTTACTACCACTACAATTTAAAAAAAAAAAATGTCCAGACACGACCCAATTAGAGTTGTAGGTATTATACTTATATATTGTATATTATAATATAATTTTCAAAAACTCATTGTTATACCTGGGCCTAGAAGAACACGCTATCTATATCTATAAAATATATAAAAGGAGTAGTTAATAAATAAAAATTAAAAAATCCAGGCCCAGTCCAAACCGCTGAACATAGAAACATGTTTTTTTTTGTGTAGGTTACGTTTATAGTGTAAATGCTCACTAAGAAAGGATTTTACGAAATTCAACCCTTAAGGGGGTGAAAGAGGGGGTTGAAATTTGTATGGGATAGTGTGATTTCTGCGTGTATTAACTTCAAATTTTTCACAAATACTCTTCAAAACAAACTACGAGATATTAATTCTAAGATTTTTCGAAAATCATCATAAATGAGGGGTTTAAGTAGGGGTTGAAGTTGGTATGGAAAACCTTTATTTTTGGGTGTATCGATTGAAAACTTTGTAAAATTACTCCTCAAAACAAATAACGAGACACATATTTCTGGATTTTTCGTAAATCACCCCCTAAGGGGTGAAACAGGAGGTTGGAGTTTGTATGGAGACGTGTTGTTTTTTACGTCTATCAACTTCAAACTTGGCACAAATACTCTTACTAAAATAAATAATGAGACACTTGTTTTAAGATTTTCCGAAAATCATCCCCTAAAGGAGTGAAAGCAGGGGTTAAAGTTAGTATGGAGAAGTGTGGTTTTTTGAGTCTATCAACATAAAAACGCCAAAAAAAATTACCTTTGTTGTATGAGAGCTCCTTAAATATTTATTTTATTCCGTTTTTTAAATAATAAAAATATAAAATAAATAATCTCACGCCTTATTTCCCGAATGGGGTAGGCAGAGGTATTCCACTTCTGGATATACCCACTTTTTATGAGAAATTCTTTGGACCCCGAGATGGCCTGATGTTGGCATTGAAAACTAATGTCATATGTGACACCAACTGTCATATGTGACATTAGTTTTCGATACCAACATCAGCCCATCTCGATAGATTCGTTTCCGATGTCGATAGATTCGACTCGAATCGAACGGAAACGGTATCGAGTCTCTGTGAATACATCTGCGGGTCTGTTTACACATGTCTCAGAATTAATTCTGTGACCTGTGGGTTTTCTGTTTTTTTAGTGTTTGTTGTTATAGCGGTAACAGAAATACAACATCTGTGAAAATTTCAACTAACTATCACGGTTCATGAGATACAGCCTGGTGACAGAATTTAGTAATAGGATCCCGTTTTACCATTTGGGTAAGGAAACTGGATAAATAATATGGTATGTAGGTGTCATAAAATATTTTTTTGTCGTTCGCAATCGCTCTATGAAGGGATTTTTAGAAATTCCCACTGGAACAAGAATACACTGGCTCCGCTATTTGAAAGATAATAAGAACCCATCTTATGCATTGCATAAAGATATATTTACTGTAAGTGCATCCCAAAATGTTTAAGAAATAAATATCCACCCGTGCGAAGCCGGGGCGGGCCGCTAGTACCTAATACTTCGTAAATGTGTTTTTTTTTGTGTCGGCTAACACAAAATAAAAAATAACGATTTTGTAATTTTTATTGGTTGTAATATCATATTCAATTTATTTTAGGGGAAAGGTAGCAGTACAGTATTATTCGTAAGTAATATTTATAAACCTATTATTTATTTTATAACACATTTGCTGGTAAAAGGTGTCTTATTTCACCAATTTCAATATCGTATTGTATCTCATTACGCCCAAATGCGGTTATGTAAAGTAAAACGCACGGTTTATCAAGATGCTCCATCTAAAAACGCACCGTACTTTTTAAAATCTTAGCAAAGAGTTTTTATGTCAAAAAAGTTGTCAAAACATTTTATGATTAAAATTAACTTTGGGAAATAAAATATAATAAAGAAACATTTATGTACATAATTATTTAATTTAATTAATATTAACAGTAAATTACAACCAATTAATTAAAGAGTTTTATTTATTTCCTCGCAAATATGTTATAAAACGTTGTATGACATACGTGCGCTTTGATAATTACAGCCTCTGCTTTCTTGTAGCAATATCGCCTCGGCTGTAATTTTCAACTTACCGCACTTATATCATAATTCATAATGTACTATTATAAACCATTTTCTTATTATGTAAAATAATCACACGCCTTTTACCAAAGAACCCCACTTTTATTATTCAATTTTGCACTCAAAAAAAGATAAAAAACACGTTCTTTTTTATCTTTTTTTGAGTGCAATTTTGTTATTTAATTACCCTTAGGTAATTGTACATTTTTATTAAATTGAATAATAAAAGTGGGGTTCTTTGGTAAAAGGCGTGTGATTATTTTATTATTAAAAAAATCTCACGCCTTTTATCCGGGCGGGGTGGGGGGAGGGGGAGTTTTTCACGTGAATATTCGATCCCTAAACGTTTTTGAATAATACAATTATGACTAGTATCTGCGACTATGAGCTTACAAAATACCAAAATCTATTTGAGTTTGATACTGAGATTGATTTTAATTTCAGAATAGCAGGGTAAGAACTTTAATCTTATGTGATCTCATTAAAATTTTGCTGTAAACTTATTATTATTTCTAGTAAAATAACTTATAATTGTAACAATAACCTCCTTAGGTGTACTACCGCAAGTTATATAGTTATCTACCAGAGGTAAGTATAAAGAAAAACTGATACACAATATCGGGCACATAACAATTTTATTTCTGTACAAAGAATTATCAGCTATGAGCTTCGTCAAATTACAATAACTGTTAATAACAATATATTAAATAATAACTAATATTATAAAGAGGAAAGATTTGGATTTTTTGATTTTATATGTTTGTTACGAATAAACTCTGAAACTTCTGGACCAATTTTTCTTTCACCAATGGAAAGCTAAAAGATCTCTCAGTAAAATAAGCTATATTTTATTTTACACGGAAACGCGTATAACGCGGGTGAAACCGAGCAAAACCACTAGTATTAACATGCTTCGTCGAACTAACATAAATAAAAAAAATCACTTAAATCCCAGCCATCCAGCAGAGTTCCTAGTATGCTAGCGGCATTTCCGCGGCGGATGGCTAGGCTGAACGTTTGCCCAAGATATGAGCCTGCACGCGGATTGCTAGTTTTTACGTCGATCAGTCGATTGCGCAACTCTTTAAAAAGGCTTTGAGCGTCTGGCCGCCTTTTTACTTATTTCTAAAAATACTATATTTCGCCGAAGAAATGTTGGCAAACCCAGTCGTGCTCGCTCTAGTCACACGATTCTTGTTGGAAAAGAGCAAGCGCTGTGGAAATGCACCTTTACTGATTCATCTCAAGACTTCAGAAATTGTAACACCTAATTTGTTTGTAGCTGGTACTTATACAATACTAGCTTTTCCGCCAGATAAACTAAAGCCCATGTTATTTACCAGAAAATTCATTTGTTGAAAGTATTTTTAAAATCAGTCCAATACTTTTTGAGTTTATTCGTTAAAAAAATACCAAAATACAAATCTTTCCTCTCTATAATATAAGTGTAGATGTATATACACGCTTGGGCCGGCTCGACCGGAGTGATACCACGGCCTCACAGAAAACCAGCGTAAAGCAATGCATTGCGTTTCGTTGAGTGAGTGAGGTAACCGGAGGCCCCAATCCCCCCTCCTCTCCCCTCCCCTCCCCCTACTCCCACCTCAAAGGTCGGCAACGCAGTTGTGACTCTTGAGTTGCAGGTGTCCATGGGCGACGGACGTCACTTACCATCAGGTGACCCGTCTGCTCGTTTGCCCCCTTTTTTATCATAAAATAAATAAATAAATAGATCTATAAATAACTAAGTATTAAAAATACTTTATCTAAATACCCCCCGGGAACGGGGAAAAACGGTTACGGTTACCTAACCCGAGCAATTATCACATTTAGGGGTGTGATAAGTGGTAAAAAGACGGTATTATAGGTACCTCTACTGATTCCCTCTCAGACAAGGTATGAGCGTATTTGCTTAAAAAGTGTCTTAGAATTTATATACAAATAAAACTCACGCCTTTTATCCCCGAGGGGGTAGGCAGAGGTATTCCATTACTGGATATGCCCACTTTTCACGAGAATTTTCGACCCCTAAACGTGATAATCTAGATATAGTTTTTATTTACTTGGTCTACAAATATTAATTGTGATCAATGATGATCATCATTATGAAACGAAAACTAATTTTTAATGCTTTGATCTAGGACACGGCCGTCCTATTCTTGGTAAGTAATTCTTAGTATATCAGATACGCTTATAGAGAGTGGAGTCAAAAAGAGTGGAGTGGAGTCGGTATGACTTTCAATAAGAGGACTTATAAGCCCCTACATTGAACAAAAACTTTTGACTTTGACTTTAAGACATCAAAGTAGCTCACTTTCATGTGCTGTTTTTTTTTAGATACTTCACGCTATGTTGCTATTCTAATTTTAACTGAATATTACATTCCCTTCATTACATTCACATTTACATAGTTTTTACTATACTTGGACATTGGCGAAAACCACCAAAACCACGGTAAAAAACTATTCTTATATAGCTTTATCACCTAAAAGAGGAAGAAGCAGCTCACTAAATAATGTTGTCATTGGGCCACCGATTTAACGAGAGCATTGAAAAGTAGCTACTAGCACTAATACTATAAAATCTAAAATAACTCTGTCTGTTTGTCTCTACGAAAACCGCGGGCAACAGCGAGTTATAAAATTGTGAATACAAAACTTTGGACTTTACACACATTGACGCTTATCGAAACGATTTTTAAAAGCACCATATTTTAACCCACTATTTTATAGAAAATGCGGAAAAAATATGTGTGACTGGTGACCCTCTGTCTTTCAATTTACAGGATAAAAAAGGAAACGAAAACCTAGCTCCAGTGCTGTGCATGACTTCTGACATAGACCACTTCTGCATTAGCAGTGAGGTCAATAAATAATAAAAGGTGAGTAAGAGATATATGAAATTAATCTTTTATTGTATGTGGAATACAGTTATTTTTGCACTATGTTTCCCACGGAACACTACTTTCATGGACATACATGAATAACAATAATAAGTAAAATAATTCATATAAGGGTATAATAATTCATACAGGATATTATGTTTTATTGACGCGGAAAAACCACGAGGCATCTATACTAATATTATGAAGAGCAACGATTAGTATTTTTGTATGTTTGTTACAAAGAGGTAAACTCTAAAACTACTGGACCGATTTAAAAAAATCTTTCGCCAATGGAAAGCTAGAAGATCCCTGAGCTACGCTATATTTCATTCCCGTATTTCCACGGGAATGGGAACTTCCGCGGGATTAGGCGCAAAATGCCACATTCGCAAAATGACACATTCGATTTTCGCAAAATGCCATTTTCGAATAATGCCACACTCTCGAACATACTGCAAGAAAGGGAGTGGAACAAGTATGGCACTTTGTTAGTGTGGCATTTTGCGAATGTGGCGTTTTGCGAATGTGGCATTTTGCGATTGTGGCATTTTGAGAATGTGGCATTTTGCGCCTAATCCGGGTGAAACAGCGCTGAATCGCTAGTTTATTTATATGTTTTTATTGCATCCACAGTTCGATACGAGTTTCGCCGTTCACGCTTGTCGTCGAACATCCATTTAGTTTTTGAATTAAAATGATCCGTTATGCATTACCAGTGTTTCATTTTGGAATTCACCTACTGCTTACGGGCCCAGTTTCATGAATGAGAGAGAATATAAGGTACTACCTACTGTTATGAATATTTGTTTTTTTAGTTCGCCGACAGTCACAAAAAAAATTAAATACGATACACTAATAGCAATAAATTATTGGCTAAATGCAAACACCATGATTTATGTGGAAATCTGAAACTAGTTATTTTTATCTTTATTTGAAAGGTTTTATACAAAAAAGACAATAATACCCTATTGTTGAAAAAATAAATCAAAACATCTGCTTATTACTCAAGTTAAGTTTGTACAAATAAAACAACTATAATAACAGTAAACAAACACATCAAAACATCTTACACAACTGTTACTATGAAACTAGTACTTTGTATTGTATTGATTGTTATAATGTGTTGAGGTTCTTGCCCCGCTTCTTCTCCCCAACTATAGGTACATACCGAAGCGGTGGAGTCGCAATGACTTTCGATAAGAGGACTTATAAGTCCCTACATTGGATAAAAACTTTTGACTTTGACTTTATTACACCCTAACTACTAACAGTAGGAAAACAATAACATTACTTCATAACAATACATACAAACACTTATTGCAGCGATAACACATTTTTTATCTTCCTTTTGCTATTTCCCCCACCACAGAATGAAATAAAGAGTTTATTACAAGCAGATGATAAACATCTTCTACAGCAGTACACTCGTCACAATTGCTAAAATCAACTCTATAGTTGATTTAAGCAATATGTCTATACATAAGAAACGAAAACTTATTGAGAGGGATGTGACCCGAGCGAAGTCTCAAAGCGAGCACAACATCTTTCCTGACAATACCACAGGTGTCAAACCATGAGGAAAGCAGAACATTAGATTGCACTGTCTTATACCAAATCCCAGCAGTCAGACAGAAACCTCAAATCAAAGTATTCCATCCAGAGTGTTTAAAATTCCACTTTTACGTGTGGTAACAAATCAGTATAGAAAGGCATAAGTAAGTAATAGTTACACCCAGAAGTCTGTCAACGCCTGAGAGTGCAACATAATAATGCATTCAGGGTGCTGTTGGACCTGCCGCACCACTGTAGTGCCTCGGGAATGTTTGCGGCGGCACACACGGATGGCTTCGAAGTTATAAGGTATGCGAAAGCGGGTAAGGCGTCCATCTTGCGGCGCTTGCGCGGAAACACCAACGGCATCCTGGCCACCGTTGCGGGGAAGCTGGATTCTCCCATACTGAGGCACTAGATGAAAACACATTTAATGTCTCCAGCCGGTGGCTCGGGTGGGAAAACTTGTCTGAGAACAGGTATCTTCCCTAACATGTTTAAAAAGGCCATACTGCACCCCATTTTCAAATCGGGAGATAGAACAAAAGTCGAAAATTACCGACCTATTTTAGTGCTACCTGCCATATCTAAGATACTCGATAAGATACTTAACTCAAGGCTTATCGATTATTTGGAATCACGTAAAGTGCTTTTCGAGCACCAATTCGGTTTCCGAGGAATCTGTCAACAGAAAAGGCGGTCCATAAACTAGTGAATTATATAATAACAAATCTTGATAAAGGTGATAAATGTGTCGCACTATTCTTGGATCTTGCAAAAGCGTTCGACACTGTCTCGATACCAATCCTAATATCAAAAATTGACTCCTTAGGAATAAGAGGAACACAGTTGTCTCTGTTTCAGAATTACCTTTCCGACATAACTCAGTGTTAAAATAGAAAATCATTTAAGATCTGAACAATCGATCTCTTTTGGTGTGCCGCAGGGGAGCATACTGGGACCAACCTTATTTCTAATGTATGTAAATGATTTGTGCAACCTTAGTTTGGAAAACGATATCAGATTATCTTACGCGGACGACACTGCACTTTACTTGAGAGTACATTTTACATCTATCCGATAGAGTCCGTAAGCTTATCTACATTTTTAAACAGCTTCGTCACTCGGCGGATTCAAATGTTATGAAAATGGCATACCAAGGTTATATAATATAATAATAATATAATAATAATATAATCTCACGCCTTTCATCCCCGAGGGGGTAGGCAGAGGTATTCCATTACTGGATATACCCACATTTCACGAGATACATTGGACCCCTAAACGTGATAGGTGGTGAGCCCATCGCCGGACCGGGTCTATTTACACATGTCTCAGAATTAATTCTGAGACCTGCGGGTTTCCTCACGATGTTTTCCTTCACCGTCGAGCTAGTGATAAATAATGCTAGTGATTCTTAAGGTTTGTTGCTTCATATAATAATAATAATAATAAATAATATAATCTCACGCCTTGCATCCCCGAGGGGGTAGGCAGAGGTATTCCATTACTGGATATACCCACATTTCACGAGATATATTGGACCCCTAAACGTGATAGGTGGTGAGCCCATCGCCGGACCGGGGGGTCGATTTTTGAATCTCACCAAATGACTAATTCTCACCGATGCGAGTGATTTCCGAAAGTTCGTATTTTTGAAACTGATCGGTGACTTACATTTTGTCATACCTATGATATCAATTTACGAGTGCCCCTACCCACTGGTAATTGAAATCACCATGCGATTGTTTTTGACAGTTGACATATGTGACATCTGCCAAAAGTGCCAAAGTATGTTTTTCGGAAGAATTAGCAGCGGGGCTCGATTGTGATATTTTGTGATTGCGACGATTTATTGAAAACAGCGTGTGACTTTCAAAAATGCGGCTTTTGGAAAATGGTGACATAAAAGTCATCGGTGATAATTTTAGTCACCGGTGATTTTGATATCACCAGTGAGATTCAAAAATCGACCCCCATGTCTATTTAGATGTCTCAGAATTAATTCTGAGACCTGCGGGTTTCCCCACGATGTTTTCCTTCACCGTCGAGCTAGTGATAAATATGTACGTAAGTTTTTGAAAAACTCATTGGTACATGCCAGGATTCGAACCCGAGCCTCACTGATTTTCGGCCGGCTCTTTAACCGTCAGGGCTATCACTGCTCTTGTTGCTTCAAACCTCGTTTATATCCCACAGACAAACTCTATGACTTTTGCCAAGTCCTAACCGTTTGCCAACTGTTCATTCTAAGCTTGCCCTTAAACAACACACCCTAACTCACTACGGTCAGGATTGTGCGCGCCGAAACAGGCTAGTCGCGAAATCTACTACTCTGAGAACATCTTTCAGTCACAGGTTTTTCGTTTATCTTGGACCCTACTTATATAATTAACTTCATCAATTGCTATCCCTACACTGCCTTAACAATTATAATTTTAAAAAGGTCGTTCATACTTGGCTCTTAAACAATCTTACACAAAAACGGAAGATATTTTCGACATCTACAAAACCTTAACTGCAATCTCATAATAAACGGGCACTCATCTCTAGCTATCATCATACATCATCTCCACATTCACACTCACCACCCTCACCCCCACACATACTCCCACATACAATCACATTCACTCAAACACCCCCTCACCCACCTTCACTGTATCACATACTCACACATATGCATATGCAAAAGAGCTACTCACACATATTATATGTATATGTGTGAGTAGCTCTTTTGCACCACCACCACGAGCACCATCTCTTTGTTCAGTCAAGAGCACGCTAAGCTTGACACTGGACTTTGACCCGGCCCTGTATTTTATGGTGCGCAGTACAAATCAGAGCTCAGCTTAAACTGGTAGTGTCAAGCTTGACTTGCTCTTGACTGTTCTTGTTTATATATAAAAAAACTTTTTTGTTATGTAACCTATAACCTTTTTTTGATTGTATTTATTTACCGTGTGGTGGAGACCTGGTGACCTGCAAGACAGGTTTTACTACATCGGCACAGGCACCAGCGATCCACAACCCAAATAGATTAAAACTATAGCTTATTAAATTTTCTTGCACTTATTATTTTGGTTTGTAGTAATAAATAAACGTTATTTTGATTATAATAATCTTCCATTTTGATGATTTAATTTGTAGAAATAACGCATACGTACAGTCAGTCAAGAGCACATGAAGCTTTAAACTTTTAGTGCGAGTCTGACCTCTAAAGCGATTGTAATAAAAACGTTACAAAGTCTAAGGTGTCAAGCTGTAGGTGCACTTGACTGTACAATATTTTTTCATCACGCATAATGTAATCTGCATCCGCCCACATTTGAATTAGCCATAGTCAAGATAACGTATTATAATTGATTGAAGGTATTAAAACAATCAATTATAATTGATTAAAGGTATTAACCCAACCAATTATAATTGATTATAGGCCAATTATACTCCTAATTTTACAAAATAACTAGCTAATTAAAAATACAATACTCAAAAACATGCTTTTGGAAAAATCCTTTTATTACAATTTTGTTTTTGAGATTAAAATTTCGACGCGGGAACTACAATTTATTTTTTCTGAAGCATATTTCCTTTGTTACGCAACCATGCGTGTATTGTTCTTCTTTCCTGTTATTTTCTCTGCGGTTAATCTTCAGCAGCTCTCAAGGTACGCACTCTTAGGCGAATCTCACTATGACGCAAGAGATAGGCCGAGCCTTCTTCCAGATGTGTGATTAACATCTCAACCGGATGATAGGTATCCTCAAGATTAACGAAACAATCGGCAAAGTGCGAGTAGGACGCGCTTATGCAAGGTTTCGTACCTTTTATATGAATATCTGTATGTGTTATTAGAACGAAATAAAGTATATTTAGCTTATTTGCTGAGATAAGCAGCTGTGACAGATAGATAGAGCGGCTCCACAAGAGTTTAGTTTTACCACTAGTGTACTAATCCGAAATGCTGTATGAGCTAAATCAGGCAATCATATAGCTGCCCACGAGCTCTCAAGGACAACAGGTAATCTTATTGTGTCTGCTAATCGTAAGTTGATGGGCAGAATACTAAAAAACAAAGCGAAATTTAAAGTCTAACATCCCGTTCCTATTCTGTAGCTTTCAAGATGTCAGCTATCCGCGTCTAGCACAACCTCACGTAAGTTTTTTTCTATATTATTTTAATTTATCTAATATTATTAAGTCCAGTGCAAACAATAAATCTAAGAGGAAAGTTTAGATTTCTTGTTTGTTTGTACTGGACCGATTTTAAAAATTTTTGCTCTGATGGAAAGTTTACTTTTCTGGCAGTAAAATGGGCTAACGTCAAATTATTATTGTTCTAGGATATTGCCAAGACAGCACAAACGTGTAATGAAATATCTAACCCATGGAACCAGTTGACTCTACGAGATCCGACGCAATTGCAGAGGCTGAGGAGAGGTCTCGGGTTGCCAAATCTTCTGATCGCGCCAATGTTCGAAATAGTCAGTATTTAAGTGGACTTGCTTCAATATTTATTTACTACGTTATTTACAAATCTGTTAATCTATTGCACTAGATCTGATCTATATTTTTTGGATTTACACGAAAACTATATATTAGACAAAAAAGTAAAAAAAGCTTTAAGCCTATATGGGTTAAAGCTTTTTTGACAATAATTACTGTACATCTTCTTCGACGTTACACTGTTGTATGAGCGGTCGTGATCAATATTTAGTATCATCATAAGTCACTGATGTTGCACGCCTTACGATACCACGCCACGGTCAGAGTTTGCCCGGGTGCATAACCACATTACAGATTAAGTAACCCATGTAACTTGTACATGACTGTATAATATTGATTGTTTAAAAGAATAATGTGTTGAGGAGTTTCTTGCCCCGCTTCTTCTCCTCAACTATATACATACCGAAGCGGTGGAGTCGCAATGACTTTCAATAAGAGGACTTATACCTAAGTATTACTATACTAATTTTATCGAACGATTTCACCACAGTGGACGGCATAGACATATTAAATAGGTTTATGGTGGACGGGCATCCTCGGCGGTTAACTCTTAACCGCAGTGCTTGCAGGCCCACCACCTGCCCAGTGACCGCAATGACCGCGGCTAACGGTTACCAACCGCAATGCCTCAGATCAGTTCCCACCGCTACGACCTTGCTTTCTACTGCCAACTGTACCATATAACTCGTATGTAAAACCACAGAATAAGTAATAGTCATGACGTATATAATTTTCGTTTATGTTGTAGATCACTGATGAGGAATCAAAACCACAGCAAGTGAAACTAAAATCAAATCCGAAGACGTCCCAGAAGAAAACTAACAACTTGTCGAAGGATAAGAAAAAACCTCTGTTTCAGGGAATATCTGTCAGTATCTGACCGAACTTGGTTCAGCAAAACTTTCAAATTTGTCTTTTGGTAGAATAGAAAACTTACATAAATGGAATACGTAATCGAATGAGCGCAATTCCTAAAATTAGTTTGTTCAGTATCGACTACTTAATGATTAAGTATTAAGTTAATTAAGTATCTAGTAAAAAAAATCCGAAAAATGAATTAGGATAGCTGAATTTAGGGCTAACTATAGAAACTGTACCTACTATTATGGCTATTGATTTAAGAAATTTGGTCAGACTAAACTGAAGTACGAAGGCATCATATATTTTTTATGTCAATACTAGTGGCCCGGGCAGATATCGTTCTGCCACCGTATAAACCATCCCTGGACTCACTCTAACCCACACAAAAAGTTTCATCAAAATCGGTCCAGCCGTTCTCGAGTTTTAGTGAGACTAACGAACAGCTTTTTATTTTTTTTATATATATATATATATATATAAAACACCTATAACGTAATTGTGGTATATGAGGAATGGCGCTTATTCTGTGATGCGATGTATATTTTTTGTTTATAGTAATAATTTAATATTCATATACAGGGTGACTTTTTTTACCGTCTGAAAAAAAATATGGTGTGATAGGTAAGTGTAATAGATTCATTTGGCAGTGTTGTTCTTTCTTTAACTAATATAAATTACTCAATTGTAGTCAATATTACACACTGAAATATTTGAAATAGTATTTTAAAAAGAAACAAGCTCGTAGCTTCCATTCATGCGCAATCTACTTGCAACCGCCAGTTGCTACATAGTAGTTTGCGTAGTGTTCTAGATTTTTTAAATTGCATTAAACATGACTATATTTAACAATTAATGTCGTGTATAACTTCGGCTCTAGATACCTTATACGTCATATTTTTTTTCCAGACGGTAAAAAAAATCATCCAGATGAATCAAAGTTTAATGTTTATCAGCTCAATAGCTCAGGAGTTCAAAATGTAGTAAATGTAGTCTAAGAACTTGCATACAAGCCTGCACTAGGTGTCGCGTCCTAATTGGAACGGGCTTGTGAGACTTGTCCTAATATATATATATATATATATATATATATATATATATATATATATATATATATATTTTGTGACGCCTAACGTTAGTCTGTACGTTATTTGGCAATTGTAAACTGTTGAATAAGAATATAGTTCGTCTTAAAAGTCACGTAGAATATTAAAATTTTATTTACCTACTTCTTCATAAAAGAAATACCATCTTTTAGATATATATATTATATATATATAAACATAGTCAAGCAGTCAAAGTACCTACGGTCGTAATTCCGGTCAACGAGGCCCTTCCAGCTTCTAGCGTTTCTGTAGGAATTTCGGTAATGATAGGCTAAAATGCGCAGATCCCGTTATTACCAGTCCATATAAATTGACAAATAAATAATATCAATATTATAACAACAAACGCTATTATGTTAACAAGTAAATAAAAATATTTTATTTTATTTTTCAGAACATAGTAAGTTTAAAAAATATATATATATTTTAAAATTGGTAACGGACAAACAATGGCAAGTTCTATATGCTAATCCCCTTTGAAGTTCTTCTTTTTTTTTCTCTTTTTAAATATAGACGAATACTTGGACAGAGATAAGAACCAAACCAGCTGATAGTTCTTTCATAATCTCCCACGTGAACCCATCACAACGTTTCAAAATTTCATAATACTCAATACCAACCGAGGGTATGTTGTAATAAAGTAGGTACCTAAATAAAATAATAATTATCTTTGACCTTTTTTAGTTCGGAGGAGGGGTAAGCTTTATTATTATAACTATTTGGGCAAAGGAATGTAGATAGATTATTATGTGCAAGAAGAGGACAGAAAAGAGAAAACATGAGTGAGATACTGAGAGGGGAAGTGATGTAGCGACACCTAGCGGTACTACATAGAAGTAACTAAAGCGCCATAGACAACAAGTTCTAAACCAAGGGTATGTTGTATTAAAGTACCTAGATAAAATAATAATTATCTTTGACCTTTTTTAGTTCGGAGGAGGAGGGGTAAGCTTTATTATTATAACTATTTTGGCAAAGGAATGTAGAAAGATTATTATGTGCAAGAAGAGGACAGAAAAGAGAAAACATGAGTGCGATACTGAGAGGGGAAGTGATGTAGCGACACCTAGCGGTACTACATAGAAGTAACTAAAGCGCCATAGACAACAAGTTCTAAACCGCGCTATGGAAGTTTTTCTCATGAGTTTGTACCGTTGGTCACCAGGCACGATCACTTTTCACGATGCAGGAGCATTCCACTTCCGCTCTTTCACAACACATATTGGAGGATAGTGTCGCCTTTATCCGCGTGGCGGTCGGCAGTGGTTACTGGAAATAGCCACACTGGTAGGTGGTGACCCCATCTTCGGACCGGGTTGCTGTTACACCACATGTCTCGGAATAAATTCTGGAAGCTGATGTTTTCCTTTCAGCTAGGTAGTTATAAAAAAATACGTAGTTTTTTACAAACTTTTACAGATTCCAACTCGAGCCCTTCATGTCTGTGAGTGTGAGCCATAATCTCCAACACGAACTCACTTCGGATCAAATTTCATAATTTTTAAGACCACCCAAGAGCAATAAAAAATATGAAATAATAATTTTGTTCCTTTTCCTCTTTTTAGTGGGCCTGGGTAAAGTACTTTTATTATTAATTATAATAATAATAATATAATCTCACGCCTTTTATCCCCGAGGGGGTAGGCAGAGGTATTCCATTACTGGATATACCCACATTTCACGAGATATTGTTGTTCTATGTATGTTAGTGCATTATTTTACGCCATACATTAGGAAGTGTGGGCGATTTAGGCGACTAATGTCGGTATGGAAAAATGACCAGGTATAAAAATGTCGGGCTATTCCACTAGTCCCTACCAGCTGTCCCTCCTGTTAGGGACAAGTGGAATTATTTTTCCACTCTTCCCTACCACGCCGTCAGTGGTTGGGATGAGTGGAATTTCATTTCCACTCTTTCCAATCAGACATATTTTGTTAATAAGTACAGTCGATAATTATGAAAAAAAATGAAAAATATATTTATTTAAGATAAATTACCCAATAATTTTAAAATGTTTGGAAACATTATTTACTTAAATGATAATAACTTAGCAAAGTTTTTCTAAGCATAATGCAACATCTATGTTCAAAGTCACTAGCTGCATTTGTATATTTTGTATGACTGAATCCCGGATGTCGAGAAATGCTTTATAAAAATGACGATATGGAAAAATGACAAAGTATTTTAAGGTCGCGGAATAATAATGTCGAAATAGAATTTAGTTGAAGTATTTAAAAACGACGGAAGTATAAAAATTTCGAAATGATCGGGTTTTTATTTTTACAAGTCTACCCTGTTGTATAGTAGTACTCGTAATAACGTTCAATTTCGTCACTGTCTTGAATAGGGTTGTGTCCTACCTAGTCAAATCAGTTACTTTTTACGATCTGTCAAAACGAAATTTTACTTTGGAAAATGTACTGAAATAGCAAACTGTGACGTCATAGTTTGTAGTACTCAATTGCAGCACTTTTTTTGATTGTTTTATTATTTTTAAATTTCTATAATTGTAAATTGAAAATCGAAATACATATTTTGAAGTTTTTTGGGATAATCTTTTTAATGTATGACTACTCGCAATTTAATTTCGATGCTGTCAACTACCCAATTGTCTACAATGTCATGTCTTCAGTAGTTTAGTATTGCTAAAATGAATATAAGAAATTATTTACCATTAAATAATACAACAATAAAAACTAATATGCTTATATTTGTATGTGCTATCTTATCACTACGTGGTGTAATTAAGTCGTAGATATATCATTTTTTAATTATTTGCATTGGAGTAATTTCCTTTTCCGTTCAGTTTCTTCAAATATTTTTTATATGACTGATCAAACAGCACGTCTGAATTTCGCCTATTTTTTCTTGAATAATAGTATAAACTATTCCAGATGACGTAGTCGTAAGTTATAGACTCTTTTTTTTTTATTTCTTGATGAAATTAAATAGAGTAGGCCTCCTGGGAATTTTTGATATCAGCCGTCTGTGCCATCCTTCGACTAAATTAGTTGTTCTATGTGTATTTGTAGAAGAGCTCAACGTATTTAACGAGTATTTTCGCAATACTTTAAAATGTACTTTTTAAATGCAGTCATTTCATTGCTAGGTAAAGCATCATTTTTCTTTTAACACACCGCCATCGAGATGTTATACCAACGGCATTTTTACCGTCCAAATTATACCTGTATCCGTTTTGGATAATACATTGTTTATTCTTTTGATTTTTCGTTATAATAAAATCTGTGTCAATATTTTCACCAATGTTTTACACAATACAGCAATAAAGCTCTAATGACAGAAAGAGGACATAAGATTTTCTTTATGACGGAAATGATTCAGATGAAGTGGCCAGTACTCGACCGGTAGAGCAGTACACAGAACACTTTTACTCCTAGCGGAGAAGAATGCCAACCTCATACAAAAATATGGCGACAAAACTCGACCTACAGCGCGATCTCTGTGATGACCCTAAAAACCACTGACGTATCACCGTATGGCGGGATATTTGAATTTTATAGTAGAATGTTTAAATGTATATTCAGAGCCTATTCATATACTTCTCCCGGGGTACTATTCATATTATATTCTATTGAAGTTTTACTAAATAACTTCTCAGAATATGATATGAATAATACCCCGGAGAAGTATATGGACAGGCTCTGAATATACATTTAAACACAAGATTAAAAAACTTAATTTAGCTAAAAAAAAAACTTTCTTAGGTATTGTTTTAGTAAAATATAACATTTATTTACCAAGAAAATAAACATTCATTTACAAAGAAAATATACATTCATTTACCAAGAAAATATACATTCATTTACAAAGAAAATATACGTATTCAATTACAGTAATTACAGATAAAAAAATGTCCTCTAAAGTCAAAGGCGTTTATTGTCAGTAGGTGGTATTGAATTTACACTTAGAAAAGTCAATAGTTTATAATAACAAGGAACTCTAAACTCTTCCATGAAGACTGGCTAAATGTAAACAGCAGCTCATCTCCACCGACGAGTTGCTGGTTCCAAATGCACTACCCCGAGAAGAGCCAGCAAGCAACTCAAGGGCAGCTCTTTTTAATCTCATGTCTTACTAATAAATATGATTTACAATAATAATTATAATTAATAGCCTTACATAGCGTCGAGTCGGTTAATCCCATGCATGTTGGTCAAGGATTTGGTAACTTTAGATAATCGAAATCTAAAGAGGAACCATGTAGGACAGTGCCCAGAAGACTGGCTGCATTCCCTCTCAGGATATCTAGGTTGATCCTTTGACAGAGATAGCTGCCAGCCCTCTGGTCATCTGAAGGCCCCCACGGTCCCATGGGGTTATGTCATTTAATTACCGAGTTCTCATGGCCATTTTCCAGCTCCATCATCAGACCCTGGTTACAATCTAGCACCAAAGTATTTGGCAAGACGAATCATACGAGCCCAAACTCGAGTGGTTTACGAGTAGTCATTGAGGAGTTGAGATATCCACCTCCTTAAACCATCATCAGATCAGCTTGATGGTACCATAATATTGCATTGTGACCAAACTTACATAAGTATACCAAATTTCAGCTCAATCGGTTGAAAATATCTGCTTCAAAATTGAGTTGCAAGATTCCACTTGAACATCTAATTTTGTAATCCTATACAATTATTATGGGATTACAAAGTTATTTATGCAATTAGTGTATCTAGAAACCTAGACCGAAATTGCAAATTATTTGAGTTTTTCCTTGATTTATACACTAAACCCTAATTGTATTCTAAATTTGAAGCTTCTACGACTGCTAGAAGTGCCTTAGAGTTTTGATGATCGGTCAGTGAGTCAGTCAGTCAGTCAGTCAGTCAGTGAGTGACAAAATTAGGAAACTTTGAATATTTATAATTTTAAAACTGCTGGTTCAAATTGGATGAATTTTGAAATATACTGTGTTTATACAATGCATGCTTGGTTACTGAAAATTCAGGCTTCTAGGTTTATCCACAACGAAGTTATAGGGGATCGAAAAGTGCGTGAATTGCTTCGAGAAAAGGATGGTACGGCCGTGCCGCTTTTTGCTCGACTTGGCGGGGGCACTGCCGTGCCCCCAGATCCGGGAAAAAAACTTGGCCCAAGATTCATAGCTGAAAACAAATTAAAATCTTTCTTACAAACATTTTACGACAAAATTGACATAAGAATAATGTATGTATCATCCTAGCAGCGCCACACTACTCTGGGTACGAAATAGTCTTGAATTTCGTACCCTCGCCGTTTAGCAGATGTAGAGTTTGGTGGCTATGCCAAAATGATATATAGCATATTTCTGCATTTAGGCTACACGATTTCGTACTATTTTGTACTTTTAGGAAGGGAGTAGAACTCACACTAAATTCTTCGTGGACTTAAATATATACATCTTAGTAGGTACATCATATTTCTAAAATATGTTTGCAACATATTAAGATGCCCGGGTACAAAATAGTTTCAAAGAAAATTATCCACTAGATATCGCTTCTAGCATATTATAATACAATCATAATTTATGTATCTATTAAATGTCATTGGCTTCAATAAATCAAAGAAGGTACATACTAAAGTAGTTAAACAATGTTGGGCACGGTCAGTCAGTGAATAGGTGACCGCCTAGTGGCATTTATATCACGAGCGCTTCCGTGTTTCGGAAGGCACGTTAAAGTGTTGGTCCCGGTTTTCGTTGTTTACGAACAATGGAAGTCGGTAAGCCATGTTGGATACCTTGGGGTGGCTTGAAAAATTCCGGCAGTTAGGTGGCCACTAGCCTAACAAAATCTCCCAATCCGCGGTGGGCTCGCGTGGGAGATTATAGCCCATATACTTCCTCAGTGTGAGGAAAGACCCTTAGCTCAGCAGTGGGTTACGGGTTGTCGATGATGTCGATGACATACTAAAAACTTATTTTTAAATTACTTCATCAACTTACAGCAAATGCCAGTACAATAAAATTCAATACAGGATTGGTGATCCAGGTCTTTTTCTTAATATTAGCCCACATCACTTCTCCAACGTAGTTTAAAAAAGCTGCTTTGTCACTAGTTTTAAATTCTTCCACGGTATTCTTGTTCATTATTGTTCCAGTCACAGTTATATAGAATTGCTCAATATCAGGGGTCCTAGAAAAATAATTATGATTAAAATAATAATTACAGATCTATATGCAGTGGTTTTGAGAAAAATGAGGGCTACATTCAGGCAAATGGCTATTTTCATCCAAAAGTATGGGCTGAGACTGTACTATGGTTACTAGACATGTCATCTGATTTAGTAAAGTAAAATGAAATGAAAATGTTTTTATTTCTGTAGGTAATTAAAATTACACTTAGAAATGCCAATAGCCTAATAACAAGGCATAATAAACTCGTCCATGAATCATTACGTACTAACGTCCTCACGAGTACTAAATGTTGGTGAAGTTATATACTATGAAAAAAAAATGACCTTTATTTACGGATACAGGTTTTGGTGCTGCTGTAAAGACGTCATTTTGGCAAAACCACCAAACCCCCCCCCCATATCTGCTAAACCGCGAGGGTACGAAATTCAAGACTACTTCGTACCCAGAGTAGTGTGGCGCTGCTAGGATGATACATACAAAAATAATGTGTAAATATTGTTACTTACCTCAATATATTTGTTGCTCCCCGGGGTTAGGAAATCTGTAAGCTTTGATGTCCGAATCTTCCTTCGACTTTAGCCCACATTTCAAACATTTTCTTCTGATGTTATCAGCCATAACGACAAACAAAACACAAACACCTTTTCTATCTCCTCGAGTCTCTATCTCACAAATACTTCGCTAGCACTATAGCAAGCACGTCAACACTAATGCGGAGGAACAAAGACTCAACCACGGCTCAACTCAATGCAATAATCACAGAGTACATTATTATATATGAGGCAATAATGAAGAAAAGAAAACTGTAAATTGTAATTTTAAAAACCACAGACATGACAGGCGAGACATCATGATAACAGTATGCCATGGGGCTGCCAATGTTTAATGATGTTCTCTTACATAAATACTTTTTTATGTATTTTTGAATTAATTTTTCTAACATATTTTAGAAAACAATACATATAATTAAATTATACATTATTATATATAAAACAATTTTTTAAATACTCCCTTTATAGAATATTGAGTTAACTTGTCACACAGAAGATTCCCCATTAGGTATGACACCCAAGTCCCATACCCACTTGACGCCGCCTGGAGCAGTATGATATTAGCAAAAAGTATTTAGTCTCAAGTAGTAAAACTAAAACATAATAAAATTAAACGGATCAAACAAAGAGGTTGGAAGAAAATCATTGAGAAACTTTTTCTTTAAACGTCTGGGATCAAATCTTTAATAAAAAGAGCTAATCGGAAGGAATACTAGTACTTAGGGTGTAGCGATGTAGTTACATAACTAGTATAATAAGGTAGGTATTTTTTATTAGGCCTGTTGTCAGTTCGACTTTTTTATATCTCGACATTTTTATACTTCGTCAATTTTCCATACCGACATTCGTCACCTAAATCGTGTGGGCGTAGGATGGGAGTGAAAGAATCTAAGAGATTTAAATATAATAGGGCATAGAGGGGGCATTGGGAATATTTTCATACAAAATTTTGAAGCCTATAAGCGTCATGTCCTTGTCATGTTAGTTAGTATGAACGCGAGCTGTCATTCGGTCGAAATTGTACTAGACATATTCCACTTGGAATAACTTTTGACTTCAAATTTTCCTGGCTTTGTCCCCTCTATGCCTTAATATATTTTAATCTCTTTGGAAAGAATGGAGATAGTAATGGCCGATGTGTCAAATACTCATATTTCAAAAAACCTTAAGTGGCTCTTCGCGGTAATAAAACACATATATCTTACAATATACAATATTAATTGTGTTCTTTTGCCTTTTTTTAGGGCGGCGGGGTAATCCATTTTATTATTATAATAACAATTTGGCTAAAGGAATGAGTAAAGATAAAAGTAAATACATACATGACAAGAAAGAGAAGACATGTGTAGAAAAACGGAATTAGAAGTCATATTTGACGAAATAGCACACCCATTTATTCACTTTTAATTAATATTTACATAGAAACTGCTTACTCACCACTTATCGCTTAACACTTAGCAAATTAAGAATACACCTTTATAAAAACATGTTATTAGAAAATAGAATTATGGGCCATTTACACGAGGGCAGTCCAGTAACACAACCAGTAAGACTGCATACAAAAAAAACTTGAGGACAGTGGAATGGATTGTCCTCAAGTTTTTTTTGTATGCAGTCTTACTAGATTGTCTTACTAGACTGCCCTCGTGTAAATGGCCCATAATAGTAACAAAATACGGTTTCCATTGCTTGTTACAAATCATGATTTTTTTTTTTACTTTTCAGATGGTGAGCACAATTTTTCTTAAATGAAAGCTTTACTGAATCCCACACAAACTCCCCATCTAAACGGTCGCTGTCTTGGTACGGTTTCGAGTATACCCAATATATCTCCTTGAGTAAGTTACGGAGAAATTTCATGTTTAGCAAATTATTATTACTATATTTCTTGTTTTAATTTTTTCTTCTCAATACTTCAGACCAACGCGAACATAAAACAGCATGGGGTGAGTAAAGGCTTCTAATAGTTAGCTAAAAGATTTATTTACTTTTACAGCACATAAACAGGGGGCCAATTCTACTAAATGACAGCAGTGATAGTTGTATGACAATTACATGATTGTGGTCACTCAATGGTGATATTATGTCAAAATTTTACACTCAATGGTGATATTATGTCAAAATTTGACATTATATCACCATTGAGTGACAACAATCATGTAATTGTCATACAACTATCACCGCTGTAATTTTTTTACGAATTTGTCTTTGTACATGTGTTGTTGCCATTCGCCGTGAGGTGGCGCTGGTTTTCAGGTGGGACCTGTTCGTGACATAGTTCGTAATTTGTAATGCGAAAATATCCAACCCTGATTCAGAAAACCTAATTAACAAGAATTGTTGTCTGTAAAGTCGGTTTACGGACGATAATTTGACGTCATAACGGCATAAGAAAACATTCAAGAAAAACTGCGTACTGGAATGGAAGAGAGTTAGGCTAATCGTGCCATTCTATCGCTTGTTCCGCGCTCTCGCTTGCACGCTCGGCTCAGGCGGAACGTGACAATGAGTCATGCTTTTTTAAAAAAACTTACGCCTTATATTCCCGAGGGGGTAGGCAGAGGTATTCCATTTCTCGATATACCCACTTTTCTCCAGATATTCTTTGGACCCCCAAACGTGATAGGTGGTGAGAACATCGCCGGACCGGGTCAGTTTACACATGTCTCAGAATTCATTCAAGGACCTGCGGGTTTCCTCACGATGGTTTCCTTCACCGTCGAGCTAGTGGTAAATATGTACGTAAGTTTTGAAAGACTCTTTGTTACATGCCAGGATTCGAACCCGAGCATCACTGATTTTCATTATGTGAAACAGGCCCTTTAACCGTAAGGCTGTCACTGCTGCGCGCGGTGTTTATGACGTTATCACGTCAAAAACATTTAATACTTTTAAAGGATTGTCGTTTTGTTATATAGCTTACCTATACATAGAAATAACCCATCGATATATTTAATCCCCGTATGCCTACTGGAACGGGAACTACGCATGTGTATGCACAGAGCGTGGAGTACTTTTTGTGACTTCAGTTTATCCTTCGCAGGGCTCCGTTTTCAGTTTTTATTTGATCTGAGGTTCAGAGAATAAAAACATAAAATGTACGATGACGTCCCCACTTTTTAGAGTAGTGTTGTGCCCCAAAACGTCGATGCTGGTGAGGAGCCCATCGTCAGCCTGGACACTGGATTTAAAATCTCATCGATTTTATTTGTTTTAGTATAATAATATGGCAATATACGTAAGTACTATTACTTTTTGAATGCTATTAATTTTATTTTATGATTTGAATATATATTTTGTGCAATTCAGAGTAGGTAATTGTATCTACTTAATTTATTGTAATTGTAATTGATAATCGTGGCAAATGTCGGAGATAATGAGCTTAACAAAAATGACTAAAGATCTGACCACTAGTTTGATACTCTGATTGATTTTAATTTCAGAACACAAGGGTAAGAATTCTTTTAATCACCTTTCAGCTAGTTCCTGTTAAGAGAGGTTGCTGCAAACATTAATATTTTCTTGTTTTTTAAACTAATTAATTAAAGTACCTACTATATATATTGAAGCGTTACGTGCAAAAAAAGCATTTTAGCACTGGCACGCGACTACTATACCTTATTGTCTCATTACTTTTATTCCTAGTAAAACTATTTATAATCATTAAGTATAATTACGTTCTTAGGTGTTCAACCGCCGATTATACAGTTATCTTCCAGAGGTTAGTAAGAAGAAAGGGTACGGTATGTGATCTATCCAAAGTCGTTTATGGAAAAAGTGTCTCTAGGAAAGAGAATGATTTTCTTCCAACCTCTTTGGATCTGTCCTTAATAACTGGGCTCAGATAAATGATAAAGTACTTCTTAAACTCAGATATTTAGCTATTTATGATTTGATATAAGGGGATAAAAAGAAACTTGGGTCTCTTCCAGAAAATGGTGCATGGTCGTGCTTGTTCGACTTGGCGGGGGCACTCGCTGCCTCTACATTCTAAATACTAGTGACGGATCCCGTTTCGAATGGAATTTTGAAAAACTCTTCCTTATTTTAAGACTTTTTAAGGTTATCCTAATAAATATATTTTCTTTCTTTCTTTCCATTGACGTTTCCAACGTTTTAGAACGTACCTACTTTTTAATATGATTTCGCTAGATCCAGAAATCTTCCCAAAAATAATAAAATAAATAAATAAAATAATAATATGCTCTGAGTGTATTTACTTAAAAGAGCATTTTTAGTTATGATAAATAAAAATAAAAAAACTCACGCCTTTATTCCCGAGGTGGTAGGCAGAGGTTTCTATTTCTGTAAATACCTACTTTTCACGAAAATAGATTAGACCCCAAATAGATGGTGAGCCCATCGCCGGACCGGGTCTGTTACACATTCCTCAAAATTAATTCTGAGACCTGCGGGTTTCCTCACGATGTTTTCCGTCACCGTCGAGCAAGTGATGAATATGTACGTAAGTTTTGAAAAACTCATTGGCACATGCCAGGATTTGAACCCGAGTCTCACTGATTATCATCATGAGACGCGGGCTCCGTAACCGTAAGGCTATCCCTCCTCTTCTTAGTTATGCTTATTTATTATTATCCTAAAACGGGTTTCTATGCTTCAATCTAGGAAACAGCAGTTTTTTTCTTGGTACGTATTTGTTATATGATAAAAAGTAGAGTGACTTGTTCTACCGCTAAACAAAAGTATTGAAAAAGCAGCTACACGCGGTAGTACCTACGTTTTCTATAATAGTCATCTATAATTGAAAGTAACTGTCGGTTTGTCTGTAGGAACCTATAACCGCTGCACCAAATGAAGACATATATATAGACTTCTTTTCATTTCGGAAAAATGCATTCCTAAGTGATGAAACGCTCAAAATATCATGTGTACGGGAAGGTAGCCGCGGGATTCAACTGGTTACAAAATTGGAATTACAATGGTTTCGACTTTTAAGAGTACAGTCTCGAACACTTTGGACTTTGACACGGCACTGTGTTCTATGGCGCGTAGTATTAAATCAGATCTCAACTTAAACTGAACGTAAACATAAAGCTTGACTTGCTCTTGACTGAAGGTACCATATTGAAACGCACGGCATTTATGTAAATGCGATCTCAAAATATGTGTGACAGGTGACCCTCTGACATCCGACAATGTCCCTCAATTTACAGGACAAATCAGGAAACGAAAATTCAACTCATGTGCTGTGCATGACTTCTGACAAGGATCATTTCTGTGTCAGCAGTCGAGAAAAGGTGAATACATTCCTTATTACAGCATTACAAGTAGCATTTTCCAGCCGTTCTCATACCAGATGGCTATTAATGTTGTCATCGTCATCGTGAGCCCGTAACAGCCCACTGCTGAGCTAAGGGTCTTTCCTCACACACGAGGAAGTATGGACTTTAATCTCCCACGCGAGCCCACCGCGGATTGGGAGATGGTTATAGGATAGTGGCCGCAGTCAGAATTTTTCAAGCCACCCAAGGGTATCTGATATGGCTTAACGACTTCCACTGTGCGTACAAACTAAGTACCTGCTATGTAGCAAATGAATGGAAGCTACGAGCCGGTTTTTAAAATACTATTTAAAATATACCAGTGTATAATAATAACTAAGTACAATTGAGTTAAAACATCTTTGTTCGTGTAGTTACGTCAGATAAGCAAATGCGATTGGAGATTTAAATTTTGAAGTAGGTAGGTTAACTGACCGCAACCAATATCAATTTAAGGGGACAGCATTTCCAAAAAGGAAAAGTTGAGTTTGTCACTCAATCTACGTACTTACTTCATGTTTTCGTTAGCAATATTCGGTGACTTTACAGTTTGTGTACTTCAGTGAAGCCTAGAACATACTGCCGCGGCATTTGCCGCACGATATGGGCGTTGACAGAAGGACGCGGTATTACCGCAGCGCACGCGCACCTAATTATTTTGGTAAATTAAGCTATACAACATACCTTCCGTTCGAGTTGTATTACTGATCACAAGTAGTAAACTTGTGTAAAAATACTGAGGTGGACCAATTGATCTGCTTCTGATTGAAAACTACATTATTCCCGAGTCAATACTTTTCATTGACGCGGGTGAAACCGCGGGGCGCTACCAGTTTATTTATATTTTTATATAATCCACAGCTCGATGTATCACCGTTCACGCCTGTCGTCGAAGATTAAGTTTTGAATAAAAATTATCTATTATGCATTATCAGTGTTTTATTTTAGAAAATCTTCCTTGCGGTACACGCAGTTTGATGTATGAGATAGAAGGTGCTGTTATGAGTAGGTAGTGAATATTTATTTGTTTGACTACAATTTTGTAAAAAATAAAATACACTTCTGGCAATACTTCATTTGCTAAATGTCTGACTAATTTTAAAATCTTTAACAAATACAATATGATGGCATTACAAATAGTAAGAATCTCAAACGAGAAAATTACAAAGGAAGAAATCAATAAATTAGTAAAATAAATGAACTGGATCTGGTTCACATGCCTCAGTATTAATTCTGGGACCTGCAGGTTTAAGTTTTTGAAAAACTCATAGGTCATATGACGTCAGGATTCGAACCCGAGCCTTACGAATAAAAAGCGGGGTCCTTAACCTAAACCTTAACTTAATAATAACAATGCTATATGCTACATATTCATTCAAACCAAAATAATACATACATACATACATACAGCTCACGCCTTCTTCCCAGAGGGGTAGGCAGAGACGATGGATCGCCACTTTGCCCGATCTTGGCACACTCGCTTCCTCCACATTCAGGGCTCCATTCACTCCATTTCCTTTCAATACTCTTCTTTCAATATCTTTCTCAAACTTTCCATAAAATCATCAATTTCGTTTTTGAAACATTGACTTTCATGCCCTTCTTTTCAAATGCTGCATTCATTATATCCACCATCCTTTGCAACTCGGACGCCGACAATGCAAGGGGCATTTGATGGTGGTCTCAATCATTTTCAATCCACAATCAGTCTCACGCAAAGCATCCAAACAGCTGTCCATGAATAGGTTGAAGAGCCACGGCGATGCTACACAGCCCTGTCTAACACCCCTCGAGATATTAAACCAGTCTGTGTAGGCGCCACTTAGTCTGACACATGCACTAGAATCCTCGTAGAGTGATTTCAGTGCATCTATCAACAGGTTCCCCAACCCAAACTTGGACAGTAGGTACATCCCACATTTCATTCCTCCTCACTTAATCATAAGCCTTCTCCAGGTCTATAAAGGCGCAAAATACCTTCTGATGTTTGGCGAGGTGTTTTTCTGTAAGGCACCTTAGGGAGAAGACTTGATCCATACACCCCATTCCCTTTCTAAATCCCGCTTGTACATCCCATATTTTCTCATCCGTCTCTCTAATTACTCTTTCGATCAATACCTTTGCATACAATTTGCCGACGATGCTGAGAAGACTGATTCCGCGGTAATTTTTGGCATCCTGTTGCGAACCCTTTCCCTTGAAAAAGGCACTATTACGGCGTTTCGCCAGTCTTGCGGCACTTTACTGCTGGCCCAACATTTCTTGAAAATGAAGTATAACCAATAAGCTACCAGCCCTTTCCCAGCTCTCAGCATTTCGACATATATTCTGTCATACCCTGCAGCCTTACCTTTCTTCATATTTTTCATCGCTCTTTCAATATCATGCATACTAATCTCGCTTTCATCTCTCTCCTCCTCAAGCACATCTACTGTACGGTTTTCCCGGAAGTTGTCGGATATCTTTCTCTCATTCTTTTCATCCATGTTCTTCTTCATTTGCTCAATCTTGTCTTCCACTTCACATTTTATCCTTCTGTATTCATTCTCTACCATTTTCACTTCATCTTCAGTCACTCTAGCATCTACTGGTTTTCTGGTCTTCATAGCCAATACATCCAACCATGCTTTCTTCTTTCTTAAGTAACCAAAATAATCATTCTTAATATAATAACAACAATTATTAATATGCACTATTATTAATTATAATCTATTATTACTAATAAGATCAATTAACTATATTTATTTATTGATCACTAAAAAAGTCTTGCAGGGAAATAGTGACACTTATGTATTAAATATTTATTCAATTTATTTTTAAATATTTATTTATTTATTTATTTATTTATTTATTTATTTATTTATTTATTTATTTATTTATTGTTTATTCGGGAAACAAACAGTTATAATACAACAAATTAATCTAACATAAATAATAATGAATAGAACCAGTAAAGTTTCCACTATTATACAATACAAAGAGTGAACAGAAATATTTATATATAAGTAGGTTATACAAACAAAGTTAAAAACAAAAAGTAATACTGGAACCGAAACTATACAATTTTAAGAGAGATTTCGTTTAAAAATTTTGATAGAGGTGAATGAAATACATCAGATTCATAGAATAGTTTGTTATGCACATTACAGGCTCTAGGAATGTAGGCGTTGGACATATAATTTGTTTTATAAGGTGGTACTGCAAAAACTGACTTATTTCGAGTGTTTACCCTAGGGCAACGTAAAGAGATATTATGGAGTAAGTAGGGACAATCTACGGAATTTCTAATAATTTTAAACAAAAATACTTGATCTCTAATTATTCGGCGTTTATGGAGAGAAACGACATCTTCTAATGAATAGTAGGGATATCTGTATTTCAGATGCTTTATAAACTTATTTTGTATTCTTTCTATAGTATTAATATATATATTTCATATTGCGGAAATATATTTACTTTTTCATATACCTAATGTTTGCAACGAATAAAATCAAAAACTACATATACTTTCACCTTTAGAATGCTACACTATCCTCCATTACACTACATTATCTTCCATTTTGGTGATTTCATTTGTAGAAATAACGCACGTACCTACGTCGTATATATAATATTTTTTTATCACGAGTAATACCAACGTGCGTACGCTTAAATTTGAATTAGTCATAGTGTAAATAAAAATAAATTAAAAAATAAATAATCCCACGCCTTTTATCCCCGAGGGGGTAGGAAGAGGTATTCCATTACTGGATATACCCACATTTCATGAGATACATTGGACCCCTAAACGTGATAGGTGGTGAGCCCATCGCCGGACCGGGTCTATTTACACATGTCTCAGAATTAATTCGGAGACCTGGGGTTTCCTCACGATGTTTTCCTTCACCGTCGAGCTAGTAATAAATATGTACCTACGTAAGTTTTAGAAAAACTCATTGGTACTTGCCAGGATTCGAACCCGAGCCTCACTGATTTTCGTCCGGCTCTTTAACTGTAAGGGTCTAAACACACTATGCCGAAAATACGCGACCGAAGTTCGGCGTGACTACATACATTGACGTTTCACTTTAAAGATTCATGGATCTGCCACCCGCGTCAACCGTAATGTATGACGTTCCGCGGCCGTTCCGCGGCGTAAGTTCGGCATAGTGTGTTTAGACCCTAAGGCTATTACTGCTCTTAGTGAAGATAACGTATACATAATTGATTGTAGGTACCTATTAACTCAACCAATTATAATGAATTATAGGTATTACCCCAACCAATTATACTCATAATTTTACAAAATAACTAGGTAATTAGAAAAAAACAATACGCAAAACCATGCTTTTGGAATACCTAATAAATTTTACAATTCTGGATTTGAGATTAAAATTTCGACGCGGCAGCCATTATTTATTTTTTCTGACGAATATTTCCTTTGTTACGCAACCATGCGTGTATTGTTCTTGTTTCCTGTTATTTTCTCTGCGGTTAATCTTCAGCAGCTCTCAAGGTACGCACTCTTAGGCGAATCTCACTTACGTCATATGACGTAAGTCTGACAGAGGGAGAGACGCCGACCCTTTTCCCAGATGTGTGATTAACATCTCAACCGGATGATAGGTATCCTCACCACCAGCTAAGATTAACGAAACAATCGACAAAATGCGAGTAGGACACGCTCAAGCAAGGTCTCGTACCTATTCTAAGAATATCTGTAGGTGTTATTAGAACGCAAAAAAGTATATTTAGCTTATTTGTGAGACAAGCAGCTGTGACAGACAGACAGAGCGGCACCACAAGAGTCTGTCGCCAAGTCGAGCAACAAGCGGCACGGCCGTACCATCCTTTTCTCGAAGCCATTCACGCCATTTTCGACCCCCTATAACTTCGTTGTGGATTAACCTAGTAGCCTGAATTTTTAGCAACCAAGCAGGCATTGTATAAACACAGAACATTTCAAACTTCATCAAATTTGAACCAGTAGTTTTAGAATTATAAATAGTCAAAGTTTCCTAATTTTGTCACTCACTGACTGACTGACTCACTGACCGATCATCAAAACGCTAAGGCACTTCTAGAAGTCGTAGAAGCTTCAAATTTAGAATCCAATAAGGGTTTAGGTACTTGGCCATCGCACTAAACAATATATATACAATATGTATCAGAAAGGTGAAATAATAATTAAGGGTCATATAAAGTAGCTTATATACAGTTCGTGAAAAATGTCTCTTTAATATATCCTATAAATTTGGAGTAAAACAACGTTGAAGTTATCATAAAAAAAAATCATTTTCAACCCTTAAATCAGCTGCTAAATGCTGTTGAACTCTCTTTAGAGTGACTAAACATGGTACAGATAAGACATCGTGTTTTTACCTACGAAAAACTAGACTGTGCCTACACTATGAGTACTAAATAACTAATAGACATACTTAAATAATTATTGAAAACCCAGTCACGAAGAAAAATGATATGTTCATTCACACAACTGTAGGCCAACATGTTGTTCAGTGGGAATCGAACCCGCGAGCTCCGGTTCTGAAGGTCACTACCAACTGAGCCAACAGGCCCGATAATACTCCATTATTATTTTATTTTTTTTCCCATAGTTTTAAAGAAAACCTACTAATTTACCTACGTAAATATCTGGCATTTATTAGTCTTTGATAGAATTTTGTTAGTCCACGTGGATTGCGGTCTTAGATCAATGAAAAATCCATTGATTACTAGGAACGCCCGTCCGCTCCTTTTTGGCCAATAAGGACACTGCGCAAAGGTCAAAGGGCCGGCGGCGGCGTTCTTAAAGACTTCTAGCTCCACCCTCTATTTATTGAGTGGTTCCGTATGTTTTAAAAAATATTCCTAATTCTAAGTCTTTTATCTTATTTCACGTTATTATTATTTCACAATTGACAAAAGTAAATTATGTAATTAATTGATTCATTATCCTTGTATCGCGTAGAATTATTTTTACGTCTTTTATTTTCATAGGGTTATGTTTAATTTTCAACTGAACCCTACAACAAAATTTTAGAAAATCGGCAAATTCTTTCATTTTCAAATCAATGAACTTAGTTGCTTCCTATCTATCAACGAGTGAAGATGTGTTATAATCAAAAAATATGACTCGCAACCGTCGCTACAGTGTCTCGCGATTATTCAAGTGAATCTTATGAAATGACTTTGTGTCGGTGCTCCTGATGGCAATATCAGTCGAGTTAGGGAGCTGTGTCACGTGCGCTTCGCCGAAGGTAGATCGCTGGATGAACAGCAGATGCTATCCTTCAGCTGCTTCGGGAGAATTTGTCAGGTGTCTGCGTATGCGCGAGGCTGGTTCGTTCCGCGCTCAAACCCCCCAAGGTCGCGCGCCTGTACGCCTACTCATGGTACCGGGACCTGCGGCGCGGTGGTACCCACTGCGCACGGGTGGACATTTTGAGTTATTGTGCGGTATTAATGTGTGTGTAAACCAATAGTAGGTCGGACCCAAAGTGTAAAAGTTTGATGAAACTACATGATTAGTATGTAGGTAGGTATTACTTGTTTAATGTCAATTTTTTGATCAGTTAAATTTATTATTGAATAAAAACTACGTTTTTACCTTTAATTTTTTTTTAATAAATGCTTACTGCTATTAATAACATTTATTATTTCCAATAACATTTACCCTAGAATAAAATAGGTAGGTATGTTAAGGCGCGCGCGGGCGCGCGGCGACCGGCACGGCGCGAGCACATGAGTAAAGAAACGGAATTACTCATGTGGCGCGAGCGATCAGCTGCGTTACCTACGCTACCTACCACTACTACGGTCAACGACACTAGCGCGTAGGGAGCCCGTACGCTTTTATTATTCAATCACAGGGTTGGCCAAAATACACATAAAAAGTAATTATTAAGTTTATATGAAAGAAAAAAGTTGCTATATTAGATCTGATATTTTTGTAGGTATTTCGTTACACGATATACATATACACCCTTCAATATTATTTCACCTTTCTGATACATATTGTATATCACTTGTGAGATAAATTGGGTTTTCATGCGATGGCCAAGTCAATCTATTTATTTAAAACATAAAAGATTTTTAATAACGATATGGTCACTGTAAGATGTTGTTAGATTAGCTAATTACATAATTACTTAAGACAGAAGGTCCCTTATTAAGGATTGAATAAATTAACCGACTTGGTATTACATGGATCTCACAACTTTTTACGGTAGAAGAACTGAGTTGCGAGACTTGGGTTTTTTGACAAGTTTTGTTTTTGATGGCATTTAGTTTTACCACTAGTGTACTAATCCGTAATGCCGTATGAGCTAAATCAGGCAATCATATAGCGGCCCACGAGCGCTCAAGGACAACAGGTAATCTTATTGTGTCTGCTAATCGTAAGTTGACGGGCTAATTATTAAAAAACAAAGTGAAGTTTAAAGTCTAACATTCCGTTCATATTCTGTAGCTTTCAAGATGTCAGCTATCCGCGTCTAGCACAACCTCACGTAAGTTTTTTTCTATATTATTTTTATTTATCTAATATTATTAAGTCAAGTACAAACAAGAAATCTAAGAGGAAAGATTAGATTTCATGTTTGTTTGTACTGGGCCGATTTTAAAAAATCTTTTACTGATGGAAAGTTTACTTTTCTGGGAGTAAAATGGGCTAACGTAAAATTTTTATTGTTCTAGGATATTGCCAAAACAGTACAAATATCTAATGAACTATCTGCCCCACGGAACCAGCTGATTCTAAGAGATCCCACGCAATTGCAGAGGCAGAGGAGAGGTCTTGGGTTGCCAAATCTTCTGATCGCGCCAATGTTCGAAGTAATCAGTATTTAAGTGGACTTGCTTCAATATTTATTTACTACGTTTTATTTAAAAATCTGTAAATCTATGCACCAGATCTAATCTACATTTTTTGGATATACACGTAAAATATATAGGTACATAGGGTTAAAACTTTTTTGACAATAATTATTGTACTTCCTCTTCTTCGTCGTTATGCTAATGTCTGAGCGGTCGTGATCAACATTTAGTATCATCATCAGTGACTGATGTTGCACGCCTTACGATGCCACGCCACGGTCAGAGGTTGCCCGGGTCTCCGGGTGCATTCATACAGTATTTTCCCCACAGGTTCTTGATTTTGGTCAGTCCGTACCTTTACCACCGTACGTTACCGTACTTTCCCTTAAGTGAATTGTTTAAAGAAATAAATATTTTAACAATGCCACGCCATCGCCAGTACCTATATTTATGAAAATGTTATGAACGTACGAAAAAATTCATCTCTTTGTACAAAAACTGTGACTGGCACAATTATAATCTTAGAAATAAAAATAAAATAGACCAACCGCATTCAGATTAAGTTAAATTAGTCATTCCTTTATGGGTTTGTGTGTACGGTTTTACAACAAGACAATAAAGCTGTTCTAGATTAGCCATCAAATATGTTCAAAACTCACATAAAATGGTTTTATGTAGAATGGCATATTATACCGCTGCTTGGTACCGCCGCCTCTAGGTCTGTTGTCATACCTTACTTATTCTTTTACATGTTTGTATACGACTGTATGAGTACCTACTAAATAAATAAAATAAATAAATAAATAAGTTAGATGAATATTTGAATGACAATGATGTTTATTTGTTTATTTATTGTTTCATTAAAATGACACATAACACCCTGTCGGGCACAGCAAATAACAGAATTAAAATTATAATTAACTTATATACCTAATACTATACATTTAAAATAAATTATGATAACTAAAATTAATAATAATAATAAAATATGATTATAAATTAAAAAAATAAAATTATATATTAATACCTCTGATAAAATTTCGTCTTACTATACTAACTATAAATGGTTTTCCTGCAAGAATTCATTTACAGAATAATAGCTTTTGCCGTGGAGTAACAATTTTAGCTTGTTTTTATATATTATATCCTTCTCTTCTGATTATATGAAAAGGGAAGTTTGTTATAAATTTTTAATAAATTTACAGAATGGACTATTATAATGTTTGGGGTCAGTCATTTGAATCTATTCAAATGTAGAACTTCAACATAAAATCTTTCTTTGTCGATTGTCATTACTATTATTATACATAATCTAACACACCCCCTCAATCGACAAACTATTTAACAATCACGCTGTATACTCCCAATTTTAGAACACCACGAGCACTTTTAAACATCCTGTATATTCAAATTTTAAACACCCTGTATGTATATTCAAATTTTAAACATTCATATATTCTACATTTATCCAAAATAAAATTTACGACAACCTGTATACATTCGTTTTCCAAATTTCTATCTCGAACTCATATCTTTACTATCAAAAACTAACTCATAATATATTATCATAAATCTACCTATATTATTAATTTTAATATTCTTCCACTCGATATTACATTAAACTCCATAATCAACTAACAAGTAACCTTCAAAATCTCCCACTCGATATTACATTAACCTCCATATTAAATTAAATTAACTTTATATTCTCCCACTCGATACTTCATTAAACTCCGTATTCACCCAAAAAAACTAAAACTAAATAACAAACGCAATAACAATCAATACCTATACAAATTATATAACTCGACAAATAAAATCTGGATAGAAAAATACTTAAAACAGTTTAGCAAAACATGTGTAAGTAAACAATAATGATTCAGTTACCTTTTGACCCCAACACCCCCTTAAGTGAATCATTATTTTGTAACTTACACCCCCATATACCAGACTATTTCAACGTTAAAAACATTGCTGGTTGAATTCTTCTAACTTCGTTATTCACTTCAACTCTCTCTTCAATATCTCCTGCTCGATTATCTTCATTATAAAATTCCTCATTTCCATTAAAAATAAACCTCATTATTATCTGAAAATTAAGATTTTGTATAATTTGTTAGATATTGGTCTCGAATTATGTAACTTGTATAAAAATATTGTATGCCTGACGGTAGGCCACAGAGCTCCAAACTATTTTTAAGACCTGCATTGCATGTAATATCCTGTGAGTCACAATAAAGACATTTTATTTATTTTATTATTTATTATCATTATCAAAATATAAATGATTTCCAAAATTATTACTATTTTCTCTTGTTCTTTCATCATCCTTATCTTCAAAATCATTTCACTGCTTAATCCAACACCATCTCGAAACTCATTTTCAATACTTCTTCTCATATTATCAAATCTCGACACTCATTTTCAATGCTTCTTCTCATATTATCACCTTCTCGACCACCTACTTTATTATTTCTTGTTCTATTTCATCAATTGAAAAGTCCAAAACATCTAGAAAAAGCTGTCATACATTTTAATCTATTCAAATGTAAAACTTCAACATAAAATCTTTCTTTGTCGATTGCCATTACTATACATAATCTAACACCATATTACTCGTAGGTAATCATGACGTACTCGTATATAACTTTCGTTTATTTTGTAGATCGCTGATGAGGAATCAAAACCACAGCAAGTGAAGCTAAAATCAAATCCGAAGTCGTCCCAGAAGAAAATTAACTCCTCGTCGGAGAATAAGAAAAAATCTCTGATTGATCCAACTGATGTCAGTACCTGGTTCATAAGAACTTTCTAATTTGTCTTTTGGTAGAATAGAAAACGTGCATGAATACTTTAAGTAACAGAAAAGCGTAACTTCTGGAATTAATTTGTTAAGTATCGACTACTTAGTCGATTTAAGCTATTTTTAATAAGATCCATATCCAGACATCCATACAAACTTTCGCGTTTATAATATTTAAGTAGGAATTTTTGTCAATTAAATAATATGAATATTATAATAACAAACACTTTTATTTCAAGAAGTAAATAAAAATATTTATTTGATTTTCAGTAAGTTCTAATAAAAAAATCCTATTTTTTACATTCTGGTTACGGACAAAACAACGACGAGTTCTACATGCTAATCCCCTTTGGAGTTCTTCCTTCTTTTTTTTTAAATGTAGGCGAATCCTTTGACAGAGATAAGAACCAAACCAGTTAGTTCTTTTATAATCTCCCACGTGAACCCACAACGTGTTGGAAAATTTTATAATAAGTAGGTACTCCATACCACCTAAGGGTATGTTGTATTATAGTAGACTAGCAGCGCCCCGTGGTTTCACCCGCGTAGTTCCCGTTCCCGTGGGAATACGGGGATAAAATATAGCCTATGTGTTGTTCTGATGTATAAGCTATATAACTGTTAAGTTTTATCAAAATCCGTTTGGTAGTTTTTTCGTGAAAGAGGAACAAACATCCATCCAGACATCCATACAAACTTTCGCGATTATAATAATAATATATATATATTTATATAATAATAATTACTAGATGTAGATAAATATTATATAGTAGGATTAATAGGATAGAATAAAATAATAATTCTATTCCTTTGACCTTTTTTAGTTCGAAGTAAGGGTAAGCTGATTTTATTATTATAACTATTTGACCAAAGGAATGTAGAAAGAGTATTTATGTGCAAGAAGAAGACAGGAGTGAGAAGACATGAGTGAGATACTGAGAGAGGAAACCCACAACGTGTTGGAAAATTTTATAATACTCAATACCATCCAAGGGTATGTTGTTATAAAGTAGATAATAGTACATTATGATATAAGTGCGGTAGGTTGAAAATTACAGCCGAGGCGATATTGCTAGCCCGAGCCGTAGGCGAGGGCTAAAAGTAAGCAGAGGCTGTAATTATCAAAGCGCACGTATGTCATACGACGTTTTATAACACATTTGCGAGAAAATAAAATAAAACTCCGACTTTGGTAAACGAATAAAAACAATACAGCGTTAAGAAAAAGCGCGCGGCGCGCATCAGCATTTTTTTTTAGGCAAAGACACAAAAAACAGCCAGTATTACTAATAAAGTAAATTAATATTTTTGTGTTTTTGTTACAGATTAATTGGTTGTAATTTACTGTCAAAATTAATTAAATTAAATAATTATGTAGGTACATAAATATTTCTTAATTATATTTTATCTCCCAAAGGTAATTTTAATCATAAAATGTTGACTACTTTTTTGACATAAAAAGTCTTTGCTGAGATTTTAAAAAGTACCGTTCGTTTTAAGACGGAGCATCTTGATGAACCGTGCGTTTTACTTTACACTTACCGCACTTGGGCGTAATGAGATACAATACGATATTGAAATTGGTGCAATAAGACACCTTTTACGAGCAAATGTGTTATAAAATAATTATTCAATTCCTTTGACCTTTTTTAGTTCGGAGGAGAGGTAAGCTGATTTCATAATTTTTAAGACCAACCAAGATCAATAAGAAATATGAAATAATAATTTAGTTCCTTTTCCCTTTTTATAGTGGGGCTTTGGAGTTCTTCTTTTTTTTCTCTTTTTAAATGTAGACGAATCCTTTGACAGAGATAAGAACCAAACCAGCTGATAGTTCTTTCATAATCTCCCACGTTAACCCAAAACCTGTTGGAAAAGGCCAATGCCCATGAAATGCCTGGAATAAACAGAAAACATTACTAGCCCTAAAATTCATTCATAATAAAATATGACTAATAAAAGTATTTTTGAATATGTTTAACTAGGGTGAAAATATAACGTTTATTTTAATACTTATTTTGATTGTTGTATAATTTCCTGTTCCTGACATAACATTTTCGGGGGCGGAAAAGGTTATATAAAAAGTAGCATTGGAATATTGAATAAAATCTAATTATTTTAAGAACTACAAAATAGTTTCAATATCTTTATGATCATTGATCACAAACAACTGACATTAGGGTTGTGTCCTACCTAGTCAAATCAGTTACTTTTTACGATCTGTCAAAACGAAGTTTTACTATGGAAAATGTACTGAAATAGCAAACCGTGACGTCATAGTTTGTAGTACTCAATTGCAGTACTTTTTTTGATTGTTTTATTATTTTTAAATTTGCTATAGGTAATTGTAAATTGAAAATCAAAATACATATTTTGATGTATTTTGGGATAATCTTTTTAATGTATGACTACTCGCAATTTAATTTCGATGCTGTCAACTACCCATTTACGAAAAAATGAAAACATTAAATGTCGCTCACTCGTTGACTCCATTTGTTTTCGTCTTGTATTTTTAAAGATTTTTTTACGATCTATTATTTTCTGCGACTTTGGCTATTAATATTATAATTTCGATGTTTTATTCTTACACGCTACGTACCTATTTGCAAACACGGACTTTGATTGAACCCACCTACTTTTTTTTTTTTTTTATTTTTCTTTACAACGGATTTGAAACAGATATACACGACGACTTTGCTTTTGATTTGGGTTTGTACATAAAATAGAAATAGATTGGACGCTCCATTGTGCTAATTGCTATCTGGATCTTAGGCGAATGAGGCGTCAATGCAAATTATTGAAATGTAATACAATGTAATACAAGAATGGATATTACCACGAGCGGTAAGTACTGAGATTCCCTAGTTTGCCTTATTTATATTTCTACTGACATTATTTCACAAGTAGGATTAAACAGAAACCAATAAATTAATAAATTATCTCAGGCTTTTTATTCCGGGTGGTAGGCAGAGGCATTCCAATTCTGGAAATACCCACGTTTAACCAGTATATTCTTTGGACCCCTAAACGTTATAGGAGCCCATCGGTGCACCGGGGTGCTGTTACACATGCCTCAGATTTAATTCTGGGACCTGCGGGTTTCCTCACGATGTTTTCCTTCACCGTCGAGCAGAGTCGAGTAGATAAATACGTAAGTAAGCTTTTTGAAAAAGTGGTTGGTACATGCCAGGATTCCCATGAACCCGAGCCTCACGAATGAGAAGCTGGCTCTTTAACCACTAGGTTATCACTGCTCACAATAAAAATCATTTAATCATCCCTTGATATCTCCCTCAGGTTGATCAACACAGTGTTGTGTGTGATGCATGTCTAAGGGCAGTCATCCACAATGTCGTAGAGACACCAGGGACCAGTCAACCAGCTAGACATGTAGGTCACCGCCATGTATGTGTCTGCTGTGGACAATCTATTCTGAGACAACGATCACACAGGCTACGAACTGACACTGATCGTGAAAGGCACATAATGAACGTTGTAGCACACAGGATTCAACCACGACGAGTAAGATCTTTTTTTTATACGTTTTAGTAGTTTAGGTCTTGTGCTCAGTGCCAGATTAGAAACATAGCAAGGGTAGCAAATGCTACATGCCTTGATTAAATCTTAATAGAGCTTGATATGGATCCCATGCTGACTTAATCCGACACTTTACTTGTTCAATTCAACTCAATATATTTATTGCACAATTTGCTTCTATGCAACAACTAGTATACAATAAAAGACTTTCTTTTTGTTGCAGTTACGGTCTACAGATTTGATATGTCATCCTTGTTGGCAACAATGCGACCGGGCTGCCTCACCTCCTACTTCTTTGGGAAGTCAGAGTCCGGCATCCGCAGATGTATCTCAGCAGGCAGAAGAACCTCAAATGAGATCTGTTAACTTACTACCCAATTATGTATTGAGGAATATGTTTGTTTTTAGCTCTAAAAATTACATATGAGGTTTGTTAATAATTATTTATTTTATTTATTTTATTTATTTTAATAAATCTCTAAGATATAAGTATTATTTTGTTTACTTTATTGCTCGTTAATCTTCTCTACATAGTATAAAACAAAGTCGCTTCCCGCCTTTTGTACAGTCAAGAGCACATGAAGCTTTACACTTGTAGTGCGAGTTTAACATCTAAGGCGATGATTGTATTATGAACGTTACAAAGTCCAATGTGTCAAGCTCCACGTGCTCTTGACTGTACGCTAGATCTTCTAAAATACACAACGGATTTTAATGCGGTTTATAGTAGAGAGAATCCAATAATTACAAAGATCTGTAATGTAATTTCGTAAAAAACATGTTTTTGTGCGCTTAAACCGAGGCAAAGCGAGGGCGGGTAGCTAGTATAAATTAAAAAACAAATTCGGGTTAGTAATACCTGTGATCTTTGAGTTGTTGGATTAGTCTTGTCTTACTTCGACATAATTTATCTTTTTTTTATAAAAATGTTTTAAACTAGGTTGTGCCTAGTTTTTGGATAATAAAGTAAATTGTTAATGGATTTCTGCTTACTTGAACTACAATTTAATGTAGAATTGATATTTGTTTATCTCAGGCATTATTTTGTATGGGCAATGGGCATTCCCCTTTTGTAATACTCAATACCATCCAAGGGTATAGTAGATAAAATAATTATTGTAACAACTATACTTAAATTACTGCAACCGACATGTTACGTTTACGTACCGCTAGACGGCGAGGCGTTACGCTCATTTTAGAACGCGCTATCGTTTGGTTCCCCGGTGTAGTATAAGTGATGCTTAAACTTTTGTTCAGCAAGTTTCGATCAAGATGCAATTGGGCTTCATTCAATTCAACAAGATTCAATTCAGAGTCGCACTAAGGTTGCTTCCAAGCTATTGGAACTTTCTTGGTCTACCCTTGAAGTAATCGCTTTGCAGCAACGGCACTAAGTGGTAGACTTTTACGCAAGTAAAATCTTTCGCTGGGTCCGTTGTCTCCCTACATAATTTATTGTATAAATAAAAATACGTTTCACCGTATCGACGTTTTTGCTTTACATCGGTGTCGACGTCACTCCAACCCAGTCACCCTCCACGCTACTACTTAATTTCGCTCCGGACTCGTGGTCCCCCTGTAATGTTCCCCTGGGGGGACCACGAGGCATTCGCAATCGCTTGTAGTCCCCCCAATTCACTCTTGACCTTAAATACCTGGAAGACGTATGGTATGTAATTAGCTAAATTTAATTCCTTTGACCTTTTTTGGGTCGGAGGGGTAAGCTAATTTTATTATTATAACTATTTGGCCAAAGGAATGTAGAAAGATTATTATGTGCAAGAAGAAGACATGAGTGAGATACTGAGAGGGGAAGTGATGTAGCGACACCTAGCGGTCCTACATAGAAGTAACTAAAGCGCCGTAGACGGGAAGTTCTAAACTGCGCTATCGAAGTTTTCTCATGAGTTTGTACCGTTGGACCGTTGCTCCCCAGGCACGATCGCCTCGCCTGAAGGAAGATCTTCCCTTTTCACGATGGAGGAGCATTCCACCTCCGCTCTTTCACAACACGTATTGGGGGATAGTGTGCTCTCGCCTTTATCCGCGTGGCGGTCTGCAGAGAATATTGGAAATAGCCACTTTTCATTAGTATTAGTTTTTGGACTCCAATTCGTGTTAGATGGTGACCCCATCTTCGGACTGGGTACACATCTTTCTGAATAAATTCTGGGAGTTGCTGTTTTCCTTTGAGCTAGTTATAAGAAATACGTTGTTTTTCACAAAATTTTAAAGATTTCAACTCGAGCCCTTCATGTGGGGCTATCACGGCTCACATTAGCAAGTGTAAGCCATAATCTTCAACACGAACAAAATTTTTCAGACCACCCAAGAGCAATAAAAATATGGAATAATAATTTTGTTTCTTTTACCTTTTTCCCTATTTTAGTGGGGCTGGGTAAAGTACTTTTATTATTATGGACGAGTATAACTGTTCGGTTAGAGGAAAGATGGGTGACTGCGTGATTGTATAATATGCCATGTGCAAAACGGAAATCAGTGCATTCACTGCTGATTGGGGTCAATGCAAAGAAAAGATGTGATACGTCGATCTCGAAAATGCCTATGGTAAAATGCGTCCTTTTATGTCATCCTAACCTTTTCTATGATAACCACTCTAAAGAGTAAAAAAACCGACTTCAATCTTCAACTTATATGGTTTTCTCATGGATGCCGTTGTCGGAACTCGATGAAATCAAAATGGGACCAATCTGGAAGCACCAGCTTTCAAATAAAAAAAGAATCATTCAAATCGGTTCACCCAGTCGAAAGTTCTGAGGTAACAAACATAAAAAAATAAAATAAAATACAGACGAATTGATAAACTCCTCCTTTTTGAAGTCGGTTAAAAACCGACAAAATTGCCATTGCATTATTTCCTCTCTGTTAGTAATTCTGTGTATCTTAGTGCAATATTTTACTCCATATTTGAGGATGTGAGGCCGTGGGACGGGAGTAAAAGAAAGGAGACAGTAATGGCCGATGTGCCGAATATCCATATTTCAAAAAACCTTACGTGGCTCTTCGCCACGGTCATAAAATACATATATCTTACAATATACAATATTAATTTTGTTCTTTTGTCTTTTTTTAGGGCAACTGGGTAAAGTATTTTTATTATTAAGGACGAGTGAGGTATAAATACACACATACACATATACAGTTTTTAGAATTTCGAATTCTGGCATGAACCAATAAGTTTTTCAAAACTCACGTACATATTTATCACTAGCTCGACGGTGAAGGAAAACATCGTGAGGAAACCCGCAGGTCTCAGAATTAATTCTGAGATAATTATGTGTAAATAGACCCGGTCCGGCGATGGGCTCACCACCTATCACGTTTAGGGGTCCAATGTATCTCGTGAAATGTGGGTATATCCGGTAATGGAATACCTCTGCCTACCCCCTCGGGGATGAAAGGCGTGAGATTATATTATTTATTATTATTATTATTTAATACCTCTGCCTACCCCCTCGGGGATACAAGGCGTGAGATGATTATTAATTCCTACAGAAACGCTATAAACGGAATTAAATATGGTAATAGGATAACGGATAGACCCCTAAACGTGATAGGAAGTGAGCTATCGCCGGACCAGGGTCTGTTTACACATGCCTCAGAACTAATTCTGTAGGAATTTCGGTAATGAATGATATGCCATTCACATAGGAATAATGAAGAAACCTCCTGTGCACAAATAAAAATGCACAGATCCCGTTACTACCAGTCCATATAAATTATAACATTTATTTACAAAGAAAATATACATTAATTTACAATAATTACAAATAAAAAATTTCCTCCAATTAGTCCGGTGCATCGGTAAATTGCTTTTATTATTATAATACTGCGTTCAGACTCGTGATACGAACATGCAATGAAACATTGTCCGAGTTGCGGTGAGGAATGCGGAGAAAATAATAGTACATTATGATACAAGTGTGCTAAGTTGACCATAATATACAAGGCGATATTGTGTGCGCACGAGCGAAAGCGAGTGCGCCATAAGAAAGCCGCGTATATTATGGTCACAGGCACACGTGTTTCATACGACGTTTTTCAACACACTTGCTTAAAACGACGTTTTTCTGAGAAAGAATGAGCGTTCTTGCCGGTTTTCCATTTTAAAAATGTTTCATACTTACATTCGGCAAAAGACTATCTATCACACGCGTTTTTCGCCTCGTTACGTATATCCGGCGGAGTTAATAATAGGTTTTCTTCATTTTCTTCACTTGAAGTAGACATTTTCGTTAATATTAAACTTCACAATTTAATCCAAACGTCGTCACAGCCGACAATTATTTACGAAAAATGGCGCGTTGTTTTTTTTTCTTGCCGCTAAGGTGCGAACTAGATCGGCCAACAGCCAAGATTAAAAATATAATTAAATTTAAATGTAATTAAGACAATTTTAAATGAATTTAAGTTATTTTTTAATAATAAAGCTGGATTTACCATTTACTGTTATTTTTCGCATAAATACTGTTTGTTGCTAAAATAAAAAGTTATAACCCGACTAAATTATATCGCTTCTTCTTCTTCTTACTTACGACTTGGTACTAGGGTACAAATGTAAATTGGTCGGGTTAATAAACTAAAGGCACTAGTGCAATAATATACTGAAAAAGCACGCGTGTTTAATATCTAGGATTATGAGCCAAAAATCAGTGGAATAAAAACGTCGTTTTGAGCAAGTGTGTTGAAAACAATATTAAAGACAGTGAATTAAGAATACACCTTTAACTTAAAACATGTTATTAGAAAATAGAATTATAGTGACAAAATACGGTTTCCATTGCTTGTTACAAATCATAAAATATTTTTTTTACTTTTCAGCAGGAATTTTCTTAAGAAATGTGGGAATGGAACGTTAAGGTGTATGAAAGGGATAGTTAAGTAGGAAAGCGAGATGAATGAAAGAGACAAATAGTGCTTAATTAACTTTATTACGATTGGTAGTTTTAAGAAATGCAAGATGGCGAATTCTGTCTTCCGATGTAATGAGCGTAGCGGTGCCATTGCAACAAAAAATTAAAATAAATCAGTTCTCCATATTACTGTTTCGATTTTCGCTTCACGACCTTCCCACAGAAATATCTTTCTTTCAGAAATAAACTTACAGTAAATAATTCTCACGTAATTTTTGTGAGTTTAAACTTACGTTATTTATTACACGCCCATTTACATCAGTAAATGAATCAACCAGTAATAAAAATGCCTTCTCATAGACGCCAGTACGTTTAAGCGGCTGCTGCACCTCGAGACTAAACGCCAACTCTACTCTCGGTTTCAAACCACCTCGAGTATATTATGGCTTCGTTTAGTCTCTTGATACAAAATATACTATTGTTGTAAGTTCTCAACTTATCAATTCAATTCGATAGGCTGGGAGTCGCTTACGTAAGCAAACTGGAACACGTTTAGACTTGTAATTTTTCAATTTACGAAAGTAGTAAAAAAATACAGTAAGTTACTTACGATGAGTGTTTACACTTGCAAATTTATCGAAAGTTGCTTACGTAAGTGACTTACGTGAGTAAAAGTTACAGATGTAAAGGCGGCCATAGGTGTGTACGGTTATGTTTTGGCTCGCGCGCGAAGCTACTTCAAGTTTGTTACTTGCCGTGTTTGTCCATTTCGAATACTCGCGGACGTATGACGGCTCAGCCTGCCTCGCGAGGCGGCCTCGTGTAAATTTGACAAAACTACTGAGGCTGCCTCGGCAGCCATCGCTCGCGATCCGGACACCTAGGCTGCCGCGCGAGCCCGTGCGCTAGGTGGGTACGCGGCTAGATAATATTATTTATTATTATCTATTTTTTTTTCTTCTCCATACAAGTAGGATCTGAACCTACTGAACATAAGACCGAGAGGGGTAAGTAAAAGCTTCTAAGAGTTAGAGAAAACATTTATTTACTTTTACAGCACATAAACAGGTCAACAACCACCTACATTTTTATTTACGAATTAGCCTTTGTCCATGTGTTGTTGCAATGCGCCGTGAGCATGCATGGCGCTGGTTTTCAGGTGGAACCTGTTCGTGACATACTACTGCGAAAATATCCAAGCCTGATTCAAAAAACCTAAACAAAAAAAAGACGTGTGGCACTCGAGGACTGCCGCGGTTAAGCTATTGCATAGCATTTTTTATCAACTTATGCAAATATAATGCGCAATAACGCCGATACAACCAATGCCACCTAGAGGCGAGTTGCTGAACTGAAGAGACAAGCGTGATATTTAAAAAAAGATTAAAAGTTCTGCTATTCATCGATAGATGGCAAAACTAAAAAGTATCACCGCTGTGCCGGTCTGAGTGAGGGGTGTTAGGTTATTTTCGTTACGGAATTTCTGGATTCGGTCTCCACGCTCAAGGCCCGCGATAGAAGCTATGCAATAGCTTAAAAATTGTCTGTAAAGTCGGTTTACGGACGATAATTTTACGTGATAACGACATTAGAAAACATTGACGAAAAATTGCATACTGGAGTGGAAGAGAATTAGGCCGATCGTGCCACTCTATCGCTTGTTCCGCTTTCTCAATTGCACGCTCGGCTCATGCGGAGCGTGACAATGAGTCATTCTTTTCTGTGCGTGCAGCCGGCGTTTATCGATATGTAGACGTTATCATGTCAAAAACATTTAAACCCTTCTATAGAGGATTGCCTTTTGTCGTTTTCTTAAATAGCTTGTACATAAGAATAATACATAGGCTATATTTTATCCCCGTATGCCTACTGGAATGGCGGGGCGCTGCTAGTGCAAAATGGCAACAAGTAACATTTAAATGTAAAAATAGTATTTATAAAGTAACAATAACAACAGTATAAGCTTAATCTATTAATCGACCATAGTCAACGTATTGAGGCTTACTGTATTCTGTCAACTTTAGACAGTAAATGTCAGCGGAACAGAAAAAGCAAGTCGGTAAATCGATGGTACACAGCCCTACTTTTGACTGGCAGACAGCGAGTTCAGAGCTCAGATTAAAAAAAAGTAAAGATGGAGCGTTGCGAAAGATAAACTGAAGCCTAAAAAAGTACGCCACGCTCTGTGCATATACGCTCACAGGCACAGTTCCCGATGACATCATTTAGTTTGTTCGTACCAAAGAGATTTAAATATAATAGGGCATAGAGGGGGTATTGGGAATATTTTCATACAAAACTTTGAAGCCTAAGCGTCGTGTCCTTGTCATGTCAGTTAGTATGAACGCGAACCTTTGAGTATTAAACCAACCGGAGACGCCACTGACAGGCGTTCCCCTCTGCCAAAAAAACGTGTCGGTCAATGAGCATGCCGGTTAAATACAACTAGTTTGTTTGAGTTCACGGAGCGCTTGTATTGGTGAATGTATTTGTGTGCACCTAGTTCAAGCTAGTGTTTAATTGTTTTGTCAAAAAATGCTTTTGTTTTAACATTATTTGTGTTTGTTTCCTCGTCCCCCGCGCAAAAATTGGCAGACTTTTTTGCTAAGAAACTAGTGCGCGTGACGTCTCCGGTTGGTTTAATACTCAAAGACGCGAACTGTCATTCGGTCGAAATTGTACTAGACTTATTCCACTCTATGCCCTATTATATTTTAATCTCTGTGGTTCGTACGTATTGCTTCAATTCACGAACTAGTTCTAACTAATCGGTGTGGGTTGAGTAGTTTGCTTGTAAATGTGTGCGTGCGAGTGTGTATGCACAGAGCGTGGCGTACTTTTTCAGGCTTCAGTTTATCCTTCACAGCGCTCCATCTTTACTTTTTATTTGATCTTAGTTTCAGAGAATAAAAACCAAACATGTTTGATGACGTCCCCACTTTTTAGAGTAGTGTTCCGCCCCAAAACGTCGGAGCTGGTGAGGAGTCCATCGTCGGACTGGACGCTGGATTATAAAATCTCATCGATTTTATTTGTTTTAGCCTAATGATAACCCAAAATACGTAAGTACTATTACTTTTTGACCGCAATTAACCATTTTATTTTATGATTTGAATATCTTTTTTTAGTGTCCGACCGAAACTGGTTTTCCGGTCGAAACCAAATCGAAACCGAATATTCGGCCGTGGCTTCAGTTTCGGCCGAAACCGAAACCGAAACTCACGTGGTCAAGTATAAAATTCCTACTATAATACTGAAATTTGGTGCCTTTTACCCATTATTCTGCATTGATTGGGACATGAAATGGAGAATGGAGAAAAAGAGCAGTGATAGCCCTTACGGTTAAAGAGCCGGCCGAAAATCAGTGAGGCTCGGGTTCAAATCCTGGCATGTACCTACCAATGAGTTTTTCAAAAATTACGTACATATTTATCACTAGCTCGAACGGTGAAGGAAAACATCGTGAGGAAACCCGCAGGTCTCAGAATTAATTCTGAGACATGTGTAAATAGACCCGGTCCGGTGATGGGCGACCTATCACGTTTAGGGGTCCAATGTATCTCGTGAAATGTGGGTATATCCAGTAGTGGAAAACCTCTGCCCACCCCCTCGGGGATGAAAGGCGTGAGATTATATATAGATTATATATTATATGAAATTGAAACACAGTATATGATTTTGTTGTACCTAATCATTTATTTAATATAATATAAAAAAATATTAACGCACGACAGTAATAATCGTGGCAAATATCGGAGATTGTGCTTAACAATAATGACAAAAGTTCTGACCACTATTATATAGAGTTTGATACTCTGATTGATTTTAGTTTCAGAACACCAAGGTAAGAATTTTTGAAAATCACATTTCAGCTAGTTCCTATCAAGAGAGTTTGCGCTGCAAACATGAATAATATATTTTCTTTTTTTAAACTAATTAGTACTTGAATAAATATGTGGTTTTCTAATTGCTTATGTTTCAGTTTGATCATATTATGAACATTTATACGAATTTAAACAATAATTATAAGAATTTCTGGTGAAAAGTGGGTATATCCAGAAATGGAATACCTCTGCCTATCCCCTCGGGGATGTAAGGCGTGAGAATATTTATAAAAGTAAATATTCTGCCTACCCCCTCGGGGATATAAGGCGTGAGATTTTTTATTTTTTATAACAATATTCCAGCGTTAGGTACTATCAGCAAACGCTAAGCCTGATACATTTGGAAGAATTGTCGCTTGTAAGCTCCAATTTTATTACCCCGACCCTAATAAGAGTTACACAATGAGAAGCCAGTAAAACTGTATGTTTTTCTATTCCGATCCATTCATCGACACTAAATGGTCATAAACATGAAAGAAACACTTTTTTGTAATTGTCATTGTTACAATATGTGAGGGCTTTCTCGCCACGGGGTGGCAAAAGATAGCTGCTCGCTAAAATGACACTTAGGTGTATCAGGCAGAACTTTTTTCGATAGTACGTGCTAAAAAGCATTTTAAAATAGCACTGGCGGCAAAATGGTCCTATAGCGATTACTCTACTTATTACCTTATTACTTTTATTCCTAGTAATAATCATAATACATATAATCTCACGCCTTGTTTATCCCCGAGGGGGTAGGCAGAGGTATTTTATTACTGGATATACCCACATTTCACGAGATACATTGGACCCCTAAACGTGATAGGTGGTGAGCCCATCGCCGCACCGGGTCTATTTACACATGTCTCAGAATTAATTCTGAGACCTGCGGGTTTCCTCACGATGTTTTCCTTCACCGTCAAGCTAGTGATAAATATGTACGTAAGTTTTTTGAAAAACTCATTGGTACATGCCAGGATTCGAACCCGAGCCTCACTGATTTTCGGCCGGCTCTAACCGTCCGGGCTATCACTGCTTAATAATCATAATTATTACGTCCTTACTATTTATAATCATAATAATTACGTCCTTAGGTGTCCAACCGCCGATTATACAGTTATCTTCCAGAGGTTAGTAAAAAGAAATGATCTGTCCAAAGACGTTTAAAGAAAAAGTTTCTCTAGGAAAGAGAATGATTTTCTCCAACCTCTTTGGTTCAGGTAAATGATAATGTACTTTTTTAACTTAGATATTTTGCTATTTATGATTCGATACTCGTATAAGGGGATAAAAAGAAACTTGGGTCTCTTCGAGAAAATGGTGCATGGTAGTGCTTGTGCGACTTGACGGGGGACACTCGGTGCTTTCAAATAGGTTATAGTGACTGATCCCACACTTCCTTATTTTAAGGTGTTCCTTATAAATATATTTTCTTTCTTTCTTTCTTTCTATTGATATTGGCAGTGTAAAGCTACACTTGCTCTTGACTGTACCATATTAAAGCCCACGGCTCAATCTACGCGCTTCTTTATGTAATTGCGATCTAAAAATATGTGTGACAGGTGACCCTCTGCCATCCGACAATGTCCCTCTTTACAGGACAAATCAGAAAAATCAACTTATGTGCTGTGCCTGACTTCTGACAAGGATCACTTCTGCGTCAGCCCTGAAGAAAAGGTGAATACATTCTTAATTTATAGCATTACGAGTAGCATTTTCCAGCCGTTCTCATACCAGATGTCTATTAATGTTGTACCTACATTTAATTAATGTTGTACATTCGTCTTTTTATATAGGTACCTACTGGATGATTTTTTTTACCGTCTGGAAAAAATATGACTTAGGTATAAGGTATTTAGAATCGAAGTTATACACGACATTAATTATTAAATACAGTTATGTAAATGCAATTTACCAAGTCTACAAAAGTATGCACATTACTATGTAGCAGCTGGCGGTTGTAGGTAGTATAAAAGACGTAATATTTTAAACACTATTTATTCAATCATTACTGCACTCGCGATCGTCAAAATATGCGCGCGTATGATGAACGGAGACACGGCCTGCGCATAGAAGGTTGCCCGATCGACTGGACGGACAGCGAGCGCCCCGCCGCGCAGGCGCGCACGGCGATGGCGGCGGCCCAACGCGCCGAGCCTCGGGTGCGGGGTGCGCGGGCGAAGGGAGCGTTCCATCTACGGTCGTGTGGCAGGGCGCGCGGCAAATTTTAAATCTGCTAGTTTCCTTTCAGTAAATTGCGCATGAATAGGTAAGCCCGTTTCATTTAAAATATTCCAGTGTGTAATTATAACTACAATTGTACAATTGAGTAATGTATACTAGTGTGTATAATGTTACAAGATGATAAAGATGTAATTTTTTTTTAAAGTAACAATAAAAAAAAAAAATTTTTTTTTCTAGACGGTAAAAAAAATCAGGCGGTATATAATATCTTTGTGTAGGTACATCTCTGTTCTTGTAGTTACGTGACATAAAGAATTGCGATTGACTGAAACTTTGCAGTAGGTTAAACCGCGACAAAGTTTAGTTAGAATGAACTAGATTGAGTGAAATCTAGTTCATGTTTCGTTAGCAATATTCGGTGATTTCACAGTTTGTTAACTTCAGTAATGTTATCTTATTAATTTGGTAAATAAAGCTGTAAGTACAACATACCTTCGGTTCGAGTTGTATTAATGATCACAAGTTAACTTAATACTGAGGTGGGCCTATTGATCGGATTCTGATTTTTTTACTGATTGAAAAATACACTATTCCCGAGTAAATACTTTTTATTAACGCGGGTGAAACCGCTTGGCACTACCAGTTTATTTATATTTTTATTACATCCACAGCTCGATATTTTACCGTTCACGCCTGTCGTCAAAGATCCGTTAAGTTTTGAATAAAAATGTTCTGTTATGCATTATCAGTGTTTTATTTTACAAAATACGGTACCTACGCAGTTTGATGTATGAGAGAGAATAGAAGTTACTTTTATGAATAGGTAGTGAATATTTATTTGTTTGACTTTGTTTGACTGCAAATATGTAAAAAATAAAATCACACACACACTACAAACGAGAAAATGACAAAGGGAGAAATAAATAAATTTGGTCAGGTTTACATGCCCCAGAATTAATTCTGGGACTTGCGAGTTTCCTCACGATGTTTTCCTTCACCGTCGAGCAAGTGATAATTTGTTAACTACGTACGTTTTTGAAAAACTCATTGGTACATGCCATGATTCGAACCCGAGCCTCACGAATAAAAAGCGGGGTAATTAACCACTAGGCTATCACTGAAAAAAAAAAAACTTAAAACATAAATTTAAGAATCTAATATAATACGATGCAGCAGGTTACAGCACTTTAGACATTTGTAAGAAGCCAATATATTTTTTACATTATAATAATAATAGACGTCACAGAATAAGTCATCGACATATACAAGATAAGTAACAGCCCGCTGCTGAGCTAAGTGTATTTTTGCTGGAACATCTATACATATAATAAAACTCTAACGGGGCCGTGTCTGTACATTAAATATTTTTTGAAAAATTTAACGGTAGTGTATATAGTTATCGATATAGATACCGAAACACCAATTTTTGGAATTTTTGTCTGTCTGTCTGTCTGTCTGTCTGTCTGTCTGTCTGTCTGTCTGTCTGTCTGTCTGTCTGTCTGTCTGTCTGTCTGGTTGTGCACGCATCACTCAAAAACTACTGGACGGATTTTGATGAAATTTGGTAGGGAGATCACTGAGTACCCGGGTCAACATCTAGGGTACTTTTTATTCCAGGAAAATGTCTCATTCCTACGGGAAAATATAAAAACTGGTTAAAAAGAGAAATACGTACTACTCCGAAACGATAACACCTAGAAACTTGAAAAATGGTATGAAGGTGTCTGATATGTCATAAGAAATTGGCATGAAGGGATTTTTTAAAATTCCCACGGGAACGGGAATAAACTAAATCCAAGCGGGAAAACGCCGCTGGGCACCCGCTATTTGAAATATGTTACGTAGGTGTCTTAAATATGTCGTAGACAACCACTATGAAGGGATTTTCGGAAATTCCCACGGGAACGGGAACAAACGGAATCCGCGCGGGCAACGCCGCTGGGCATCCGCTAGTTATTAATAAATTGTGGGACACCATTTACACACGGTTATTTAGTCCCAAACTAGGCAGTCTGTACTATGGGTACTAAACAACTCATAAACATACAAAGTCAAAGTCAAAGTCAAAATTCTTTTATTTCAGTAGGTATTAGTAATACACTTTGAAATGTCAATATAAACAAGGCACACTTAACTCGTCCTTAAATAAATATTACTTATTGTTACTTAAATAAATATTAAACGACCAGACACGAAGCCAACAGACATGTTCATGCATACAAATGTTGGCCCCGAGCGGGGATCGAACCTGTGACCTCCGACTCAGAAGGCAGGGTCACTACCAACTGAGCCAACAGAAAAATATTGTATAGGTACAGACACGCTCTCGTTACAGTTTTATTAGATCTAAAAATTGCCGATTCTCATGTGAGTATTTAGTGGTTTTACCACATATTTATTGTTTAGGTATTTAGGTACTTCTACTTAAACATAAAGTAAATACATGTTTAAAATCGATTTACGGTATTCTAAATCACATAGGTATACACGATATACGTACGAAAAAGAGTAATCACCTATTACAAACATAGGCTTTTATATTTGTAATAAATTTCCTAGTTACTCGAATAAGCTGGCAAATCCTGCTCTCAACATAGCCCAGTAGAAGAGTGGCTGGTTCGTTACTAGAGGGTGCGAGATCTAGTCGGGCGATAGTATTCTCTGTACGCAAGAGCACTACGTAATTTAATACGTTACGACCTTAGATAAATTCAAAAAAGGAAGATACGGTACAATCATAGAAAGCATTGTTGACTTTTGGACTACATACTTACAACTACTCCCGCCCGTGGGTTTTATATTTTATTTTAGTGCTATTTGTACAATTCATAAAAGCACATGAAGGCATTTGACTGCCTAAGTGGTTTAATCATTTAATGGATACATAGAATTGATTACTTCATGATTTGGTTAGGTAAAGTTAGGTTAGAGAGCAGTGATAGCCCGGACGGTTAAAGAGCCGGCCGAAAATCAGTGAGGCTCGGGTTCGAATCCTGGCATGTACCAATGAGTTTTTCAAAACTTACGTACATATTTATCACTAGCTCGACGGTGAAGGAAAACATCGTGAGGAAACCCGCAGGTCTCAGAATTAATTCTGAGACATGTGTAAATAGACCCGGTCCGGCGATGGGCTCACCACCTATCACGTTTAGGGGTCCAATATATCTCGTGAAATGTGGGTATATCCAGTAATGGAATACCTCTGCCTACCCCCTCGGGGATAAAAAAAAGGTGTGAGATTATATTATTATTATTATTATTAAAGTTAGGTTAGACTACTCGTATTCATGAAATCGTTTACAACCATTTCATGAAATGTTCAATTCTTGATATGATGGGCACCACATACATATTTACTTCCTTCTCGTCGACAATCACGTACCTACTGTCCACACGCCGCCGCGCCGGTCCGATTGAGCCTGCAGCGAATTACGTTCCTTGGACCTAATTTTAGCTGTCCACGCGCGAGAAGCTATTTTCCTGTTTTGCTTTTATTTAACTTACTACTTGTTACTACTATTCTTTATTCTGTATCAACAGTAAGCGAATATAGGCGAAGTAGATAAATCTTCGAACCAACTATAATCTCCAATAATTGATCTATTGTTATTGTTATTATCTAATTCATTCCGTAATTTGATGATTTCATTTGTAGAAGTACCGATTGATGGAGGTATATGAAGCACGAGAGCTGTGCCAGGATCATAGCAGGTGGCGGTATATATTGTCTTACAGTGCCCCTCGGGAAAGATCGTGAGCATGTGTGTAAATTGTAAGTACCTAGCGCATACAATATTTTTTCATCACGAATTAATATGAGCTCCATTCGCTCATATTTGAGTGAGTCGTTGTAAAAACATAATTATTATACTTGATTATATAGGTATTAACACAACCAATTACAATTGTAATTTCCCAGAATCACTTATTAAAAATACTAAATGCAAAAACATGCTTTTGGAATAATCAATCAATTTATTACAATTTTGTTTTTGAGATTAAAATTTCGACGCGGCAACCACAATTTATTTTTTCTGAAGCATATTTCCTTTGATACGCAACTATGCGTGTACTGTTCTTGTTTCCTGTTATTTTCTCTGCGGTTAATAATCAGCAACTCTCAAGGTACGCACTCTTAGTCGAATCTCACTATGACGCAAGTCGGACAGAGAGAGAGAGTCCGAGCATTTTCCCGGGTGTTTTTTTAATTTATAAATGATGGGCTTACTCTTGACCCTAGACTAGCCCGAGAGCAAAAACGGGGCCTACGATGGGACGATCTTGTCCAGGAAGATGCCTGGTCACTCGAGCCTTAAAGGCTGACGGGTTATATGAACGCGGAAACATAACAGGTGTTCCACTCCATGGCGGCGCGCATAATAAAAGATCTTGAAAAACGCTTCGTACGTATAGATGGGATATCCACCAAGTAGGGATGAAGCACATCTGTAAGTCTTTAAGTCACACTCCCCCAAGTGCAATCTGTAGAATACCAACAGACTTGCAACTTTACGCTGATGGCTCTGCGCTCTGCCGAGTCTAAAGCGGCGAGTTGGTATTTAGCTGAACCATCCCAAAGGTGGCTGCAATACTCCATACACGATCACTCTTGAGCTTTGTAGAGTGTTATAAGCTGTCCAGCCCCCCTAGCCAAGTGGCATTGCACAATCTAATCGAATGTTCTTTTAGATTGACATGTATGGGATTGACATTAGCGTTAGCGCTCATTGGCAATCGTAAGTTGACGGGCTAATTATTAAAAAACAAAGCGAAGTTTAAAGTCTAATATCCCGTTCATATTCTGTAGCTTTCAAGATGTCAGCTATCCGCGTCTAGCACAACTTCATGTAAGTTTTTTATTTTATTTTATCTAATATATTATAATTTATAAAGTAGAAGTAATTAAATGGGCAGCAATTATAAAATTTGGTTAGCCACAAAAAATTAGCATTTAAATCATTTGGTCAGCATACAAAGATTTTGTTCGCAAATAAAAAAATCAGGCAGCAATCCTTGTTCGGCAAATAATTTTGTAAATGGTCAAAATTAAATCAGAAATAGGCAGCTTACAATAACATGGGTTTGCATAATAAACATTCAGTCCGCAAAATAGTTACTTGGTCCGCAAAATAACTACTTGGTCAGCAAGATTTCATGATTGAACAGCAGAGAAAACATATCTATAAGCAGTGTATTTCATTGGTATGCATATTTAAAACATGGTGAACAAAATAACTAATTGGATTGCGTTTTTGTAGAAAAAGCGGCAATATACGTTAAAAGTGGGGGGAGTAAAAGCAGGCGCGTGACACGTACCACTACCACCACCACGACCACCACCACTACTACTACTACTACTACTACCACTACTACTACTACTACCACTACCACTACTACTACCACCACTACTACTACCACTACCACCACCACTACCACTACCACTACTTGTAATCGTAATCGTAATAATAATCATAAAAGTTGCATAATCCAAAGTCCTTCCTAATCTTTGTAAGGAATGCGCTCATTTTGCGCATGACAAGTTTGCTAAGATTATTTTTGCTACCTACTTTTCATTGCAGCTCAAAAATAATTACAGCCATGGAGAATGACATAAATTAATAATAATAATATATATAAAAATAATATAATCTCACGCCTTTTATCCCCGAGGGGGTAGGCAGAGGTATTCCATTACTGGATATACCCACATTTCACGAGATTTATTGGACCCCTAAACGTGATAGGTGGTGAGCCCATCGCCGGACCGGGTCTGTTTACACATGTCTCAGAATTAATTCTGAGACCTGCGGGTTTCCTCACGATGTTTTTCCTTCACCGTCGAGCTAGTGATAAATATGTACGTAAGTTTTGAAAAACTCATTGGTACATGCTAGGATTCGAACCCGAGCCTCACTGATTTTCGGCCGGCTCTTTAACCGTCCGGGACATAAATTGCTGATTGGTTTTGTAATGTTTGCTGGCCATGAGGTGCTGACCAATTAGCTATTTCTGCTTACAGATTATATTTTTCTGCTCACAAAAATCCGAATACTCTGCTAACCATTTAAATAACACCCATTATAAAGTGGCAAGATTTGATTTCTTGTTTGTTTGTATTTGTATTGAAAAGGCTCCGAAACTATTGGACCGACTTTAAAAATTCGTTCACTGATGGAAAGTTTACTTCTCTGGGAGTAAAATGGTCTATAATTTTCCTACAGAAACGGGACTAACCAATGCAATAAATTCACATCGTATCCTTAAAGATATAACGAAGTCCAAGAATCGGACTGTACCCGTGAGTTCGGGAGATCTACAATTGTAATAAAAGTTCGGTGACCGTGTTACTATGTATTTTTTTTCTAATTACATACATAATTTTTTTTTGATGCACATTAAGGTCGAGAGAGATGTTCCATTCCCAAAAAATATACATTTTCAATAGTGTATTTTTCGTCCTCGTAACACATGAAGTTCTCTAAAACTAATAAATATTGGATATATTTGGATAAAAAAAAATGGATGGCGGTTTGGATTGGCGATTGCCAGTTGTATTATTATTAATCGGTAGCGGATCCCCGCTATTTCACCCACGTACAGTAGGGCCGTTTTAACTTGGCTGCTCTGAACATAGGCTCCGCCTGCACAAACGGCCTCATGCCGCCAAATGGTCGCTAAAAATGTTATTGGGCAGCCATTCACGCAACTTCAGAGCTGCCAAGTTAAAAGACAGTACTGTAAGCACCGCTACCGCGGGAAAATTGTGACAAATGTCACTGCCATAAAAGTAAGTTTTGCATTGATAAAATAATTTTTAGAGCTCCTTCACATTAGGTCGCAAGGAACGCGGCAGCAACAGCGCGACTGCCGTGAACTGCAGCGATCCAAAAAAAGCAGGAGCAACAATTATATTTCCTTGTTGAAATGCATTGTAAGAATGAAGTGTGCCACCCTGATGTAAAGAAGTCGCGCGGCTGTAGTGGTAATAAGAAGGCATTTATCTGCTGCTGTCGCGCTGCTGCCGCACTGCTTGCGACCTAATGTGAAGGAGCTCTAAAAAGTTCGGTCCACAATACCACAGTATAAATAAATAGTACTAACAATACTTTCGGAGCCTTTATACGCAAACATACAAATATTTCGTCTTTATAACTTAAGTGTAGATTTAGATAACGCCAAATTATTATTGTTCTAGGATATTGCCGAGACAGTACACACATTTAATGAACTATCTAACCCATGGAACCAGCTGATTCTACGAGATCCGACGCAATTGCAGAGGCTGAGGAGAAATCTTCTGATCGTGCCAATGTTTAAACCAGTCAGTATTTAAGTGGACTTGCTTCAATATTTATTTACTACGTTATTTACAAATCTGTAAATCTATGCACCAGATCTGATCTATATTTTTTGGATAATATATTGTAGCCTAAGGTCTGACTTGGCTAGTTTTCATATACGAATTATTGCGTATTGCTGGTAGAAACTAGCCATCGAACATAATAATTAGTATGTGAAAACTAGCCAAGTCAGACCTTAGGCTACAATATATTATCCAAAATTATAAGAAGAATTGATATTTTATGTTTTTATAAATAAATTTCAGGACTGACCATTGAACTTGGCACCCATTTAGATCTCACTTCTTTTGTCGTTGAAGTCAACAACCAAGGCATAATATTGAACTTGGCTCTCATTTCACATTTATGTTTTTGATGGGATATCATTACTTTTTGTACATAAATTATTAGTAGGTAATGATTGATGGATGTGGATGAGGCACGTGAGGTATGCCAGGATCGTAGCAGGTGGCGGGCTGTTGTCTCTGCCTACCCCTTCGGGAAAAAGGCGTGAGCTTATGTATGTATGTATGTAGGTAATTATTTATAACAAAGTTAATACCAAATGGTATTGGTTAAACTACTGTATTTTCCTACGTTTACAGGGTAAAATTTTCTTTTTTGTGTGATTTTCTATTCTCAAACTCATTCAGAGTTAAGTATACATACCTTCTTATAACTATTATAACTATACTAAAATTATTATTAATTTTTGATTTAAACTATTGCCTATACCATACGTACTTACTAAAATAATTGTAATAATATAACCATATATATATACAGGATGTCCCAGAAGTCAACGATAAGCCGGAAACCAGCGATAGGCCTAGTCATGAGGGTAATCAGAAAAATATAAAAAAAAATCTATGTTCTTTTTTCAAAATGTTATGAAGGTTTAAAAAAAATCCTAAAAAACGGACACCCTGTAATGAACTTTCTTGTACCGTGACTGTAAATATTTACTTTTTGAATATTTTTTTTCTGTAATGCTATAATGAATAGCCGTGCTACAATTTACAATAAAAAAAAATTACATAACTGCCTCACTTTTAAGTAAAAAGTTAAATTTGTTTCCAACATTGAATTCTAAATAATTTCATCAACCAACTTAAACCAGCTGTACTGTAAAAAAAATGTATGGCTACTATTTTGGCAAGTATACTTAAAAGTTGATGCATTTAGTCTTAATTCTAAAATGGTATAACACATGCTAGGTTTTGTTATAGTTGAGGCATGAAAATTTTTTTTCTCGATGAATCCGGATTCTATGCCAATCTAATTTAATGAGGTGAAATGTTGGTAACGCAACCTTCTTAGGTAAATCCAGGTTAAAATCTTTTTGAATGGAGACGGACTCATAATTTTGAAAAGAGAACCTAACAGGGATTTTTTATTCGTACATCTTTTGTTTATGTCATTTGTTTGATGGCTTTGATTTAAATCCATCTGTCCCAGAAGTAAAGATTCTGGAGTCTGTTGCTTAGATTGTATTTGCGTGTAATTACGTAATACGTAGTGAGTTCGTAACGTGAAGTTATCATGCCAAATAGATATACCGTACAGGAGTACGCCAACATGCATCTTATTTACGGAGAATGCTTATGTAACGCCAATGCTGCAGCTAGGGTGTATCGCGAGAGATACCCAAACTTAGAGCGTCCTGATTACCGAGTTTTTATTAATCTGCATCGATCATTATCCGAAGGTCGATTCCCTGATCATATGGCTGGTGAAGGAAGGCCCCTCTTGCCCTACGAGGACGAAGTCATGCAAGCTGTGGAAGAAGATCCAAGTATATCCGTACGTGGAGTTGAGGAAAGCCTTGGAGTACCTAAAAGCAGTGATGATCTGAAGCAGTATTGAGTAAATAAAAAAAATATATATGACATCTGTTCTGCCTCACATCGCACTAAAATAAAGTTCAAGACTAGAGATGGGAATAAAAGAAAGTTGCAGTTACGATAATATTATAACATTTGTTTACGTTTAGGGGTCCAAAAATATCTCGTGAAAAGTGGGTACCTATATCTAGAAATGAAATACCTTTGCATACCTGGAATAATGGAATAGCTCGGGGATAGAAGGCATGAGTTTTTTTTTATAATATGTGTTTATAAAAGATCAATCAAAATGTTTTTCATTAAAACAGGGCAAGCAGATCTGTTACACTGGACACAAAATAAATGTTTTAAAGTTTTTTTTGGAGCCTGACTGCTATTTAAAGTTAGCCTTAATTTGTCGTTTTATTGATCCATAATACGACAACCAACTACTTAATGTACCTACACTTATAAATGTAAAAATCGTAAAAAAGTCAGCAGAGAGTTTCGATACAGGAGGACTGTATCGAAACTTTTCACATCACTAAGCCAGGAAGCGCGGCGCGCGCGCCGCTAGCTTCTCACTCCGTGCGGCTATTTTTGAGGCAGCTTAGACCTCAGTCCACACTGTACGAGATTAAATTGTATTCAGTGCGTTTGAGGCCTATTTAACCTCATATTTTATTAACTACGCCGTTAGGATATACTTCGTAAGAGAAGCAATTTTATATACCTATTTGTCTTTGTCATACGCATAGAAATATTAATATAGTCACCCCCCGCACAGAGTGAAAGAACGTGATTTTGACTGCCGCACCAGCGAGAAGTCTCACATGTGGCTTTTTAGACCTCATAACGCAGTGAACGTGTTAAAATTAAAACTAAAGTACTAAACTCGTGCCTTATACCGTGCCTAACGTATGCTTGCCAAACCTGGAAGTTCAACAAAAAAACAAAGGACAAAATAATCTCATGCCAAAGAGGAATAGAGCGCAGTATGATGCATATTAAAAAAATACAAAAAATAAGACACACAAAAATAAGACACACGACCAAGGCAAGGGATGGATTGGTACATGCTCAATCTCTGAAATGGAAGTGGGCTGGGCATGTGGCGCGCCTAAGAGACCAGAGATGGACCAAAAGGGTGACCACGTGGGCAGGTCCACAAGGCAAAATAAAGAGAGGAAGACCAGTAGCGAAATGGGAAGACGAGCTTATAAAAACAGCTGGCCCTAACTGGAAACAAGTAGCTCAATCTAGAGAGGACTGGCTATCTTTGGAAGAGGCCTTTACCTACAGAGGGGTTCTTGCAGAAAATAATTAAATATTAACAATATTAACACTATTTTATTTAAGATTTAAACTAACACCTTAGAAACTAAACTAAATTACTAACAAAAATTTAGTTATAATAACAGAAAAAAAAATCTATCTCTATTTACTTTTAAAACACTGCAATGAAATAAAAGGCTTTTTTATTTTTATTTTATTTTATTTTAAATATTGAAACATTGAAACAATTATTAATACTAAATTCCAGTTAATAACGTAATAAATACGAAAGTCGACTATTCTCTTATTGACAAGTACGGAAAATCCAACTAATATATTCCGCGAGCTAATATGATGCGCGGGAGAACCAAACCATAGCGTGTTTTACATACGTGTGGCGCTATTTATCGGCAGATAGCGGAACTAAACTACACTTCACTCCATATTATTATGTAGTTAAATGGATACTAAAATTATAAAAAATTACCAGTTTCTGATTTATTCCTTTGTGTAGCGACACCGCACGTGAAATTATGCGGCAATGCACGGCACGTAATTGTAAGATTAGAGATAAGTTAGATCGATAGATAAACCACATCTTGTCATAGTATATAAGCAGTTGTTACGTTTAAATAAATCAGACTAAATCCATCTGCAGTCTCATTTAATCATGTACCACCAGGCTCGGTACACTTTGTATTCACCTAATTACCTATCTGCATGCCAAATTTGAACTTTCTAGGTCATCTGGAAGTGGGTTAGAGTCTTGATTGCGTGGTTTACATACGTGTGACGCCATCTATCGCCAAATAGCGGAACTAAACTACACTTCACTCCTTAATGTATAATAAAATTATAAAAAAATACCAGTTTCTGATTTATTCCTTTGTATTCACCTAATTACCTATCTGCATGCCAAATTTGAACTTTCTAGGTCACCTGGAACTGGGTTATAGTTTTGGTCTATAGGTCAGTCAGTGATAAAAATAAAGATTTTTGGACGTTAATATCTAAATAACCATTTGAGATATGTTTATGAAATTTAGAGCACGTATGTATCTTGCAAGTCTCAATAATATGAGCTAAATTTGACACGTTTAAGTGAAATAGTTTTTGAGTTATGAGGTTGTCAAAAGTGGCTCCAAATGGTTCGTGTAAAATTACACACGGTGCTGCTCGCCGTTCTGCTGCTTGAACTTGGCTTTGACACGCTACCGCGTGTCTAGATTCATTTACAATAATTACAGATACAAAATATCTTCCAAAGAGGAACCGTGTCAGACAGTGCCCAGAAGACTGGCCGCATTCCCTCTCTGGATAGCTAGGCTGGTCCTTTGACAGAGATAGCTGCCAGCCCTCTGGTCACCTGAAGCCTTGACCAAACACACTAACAGCTCTTTGAGGAGCTGCCGCGCCTCCGGCCCCCACGGTCTCCACCCCAAACGGCACAAATATGTAGCCCTCATTGAGGTCGGCATACTTGTGCCGCTTCAGGCGTTCAGCGGCCGCAGCCGCTGCGCCAGCGCCAACAGAGGTGGCATCGATGTGGGATGGGGCCAATGTGTCGGCACATGTGCGGCATCCCACACCAGCGACCTGCCATGTCTCCATGGCCCGACAGTCATTCCATCAGGGCTCCCGCCACCTATCCTTGTGATGCCGTTAGGCTCAAGAATAGCTGGGATACCAGCAGTGGTGAGAGCCCTGCGGATGATGTCGTTGAGGCATGCATGGCGCGACAGGCTCCGTGCGCAAGAGAGGCCGTGATGTCCGTGTCGATCGACAGTAGGGTATCGAGAACTGGTATAGTTTTAGGAACCGGGACTTTCGGTACCGGTACTAATCGGAACCGGGATTTCCCGGGATTTTTTCTTTTAAGAATTTTAGAGGTAAATATAGTGTAAAAATAAATACAACGTCTTAGAAAAATATTTTTTTATTCAAATCACACATTTTGCGCATTTTGGCATGACAAGATATGTATAAATTGCTCTTTTGCAATCAAATCATAATATTCGAATCTCTGTTCCGAAGCTTCTGTAGTTGGTACAGTTGATGTTAAAAATTCTGCGCCGTCTTCATCGTCATCGGATTCGTTTTCTGAAGCAGTGTGTACTTGATGTGTACGTTGAACTAAAACCGATAAGGGCATGTCTTCATCATTTCTATCGTCTTCTACCTCTAGCACTTCTGGAATATTTGCAGAAGATGGCTCTTCTTCTAACGTGTTTTTCTTATAAAATACTTCTATAATGGCAAGTTGAAGAGCATGAGCTACGCATTTTTGGTGGTAAGATGCTAATAATTTTCCAAATTTTATCATCATGCTGCACTGTTGTTGTCTCAACTATGATATCCTGATCGAGGGACACACCAAACACATACAACTTTTTTCTTATTTCTTCTACACATTTGTTTGCTGGTAAAGAGGTAATATATCTTCTGTTTCTAATCGAGGTCCACTCATGGAAAGAAGTGGAGAATTTGTAATCTTCCTTGAGCAATATTTGAATTTCCTCAATTTAATTCACAAATTATTCGTCAAAAATAATAACACTACACCGCTCACATCGCTGTTTACTGGTTGACTAATTACCGGCGACTAGTTGCGGGGTGCGGGGTAACCCAAAATGGCGGATTTCATGCAAAACGTGTGGTCGTATGCCGTTCGCAGAATCGCAGGTAGCAAGCACCACCTTTTGTCTTATGATGGAATAATGATCTACCACGTACAGATACAAAATTTTAATGAGAATATGATTTTAGCTTGAATATCTACTATATAAAATAAGTCGGGTTTTCCTTCCTGACGATTTAACTCGAGATCGGCCGGACCGATTTTGATGAAACTTTTTGTGTGGGTTCGAGTAGGTCCAGGGATGGTTTATAGCAAATAAAATTCAGCATTGCACCCGTGCGAAGCCGGGGCGGGTCGCTAGTTTTCAATAAAAAAGATCAAATGCCGTTAATAGAAGATTAAAAGCAAATAAATGTTGAGATAGTTAAGATGATTCGTTGATTCCCGAAAATACCGTTAATCCCGGTTCTTTTTCATTCATAAAAGTCTAGGTCAGACTATCTAATAAACTATCAAACTTCCAAAAATGGGAGCAGAGGAGGACATAATATGTCAATTTCGGGACGAACAGGCAAGACCGTATTATGGACAGAGCCATATGCGGGTTAATTTCGATGAGCCTGTGCGAGCAGTCATTAAATTTAGAAATTTGCTCCTGAACAAAACTCGAGAAAGATTCATCGACAATCGAAGCCAGAAAATGTGTTCAAAACTCACGTTAAAATGGTTTTATTTCTAAATGGCATATTACAAGTTAGATGAATATTTAAATGACAACGATGTTTGGTGTAAATTTTCTCCAGCTCAGCAAAACACTAAAACCATGTAACTTGTACGTTGTATTATATTGATTGTTTAAAAGTGCCCCGCTCTTCTCCTCAACTATACATTCCAAAGCGGTGGAGGCGCAATGACTATCAATAAGAGGACTTATAGCCCTACATTGAATAAAAACTATTGACTTGGACTGTATTGCAATTACTGTACTAATTTTATGGAACGATTTCACCACAGTGGACGGGCATCCTCAGCGGTTAACACTTAACCGCAGTGCCTGCAGGCCCACCACCTGCCCAGTGACCGCAATGACCGCGGCTAACGGTTACCAACCGCAACGCCTCAGATCAGTTCCAACTGTACCATATTACTCATAATAATATGTAATACTCACGACGTATATAATTTGCGTTTATTTTGTAGATCATTGATGAGGAATCAAAACCCCAGCAAGTGAAGTCGTCCCAGAAGAAAAATATCCCATTGTCGAAGAATAAGAAAAAACCTCTAAATCAGGTTATTTCTGTGAGTACCTGGTTCATTACAACTTTCGAATTTGTCTTTTGGTAGAATAGAAAACTTGCATGAATAGGTACAATATGTAACAGAAAAGCGCAATTTCTGGAGTTACTTTGTTAAGTATCTGCACAGCATATCTGTATTTAGGGCTACCTGTAGAAACTGTACTATTATTGCTCTTGATTTAAGAAATTTGGTCAGACAAAACTGAAGTACGAATGCATCATAATATATTTTTCAACACACTTGCTCATAAAGTGGCTCTAATTTCACTGCAATTAGGCACATAATGACACCTATAATCAAACTGAGACTTTTTGTTTGCTATTATTCACTAGTGAGTTATAGATTTTTTTTTTCAATTTTGTTGCTAGAGTTGCTTTGTTCTTAAAAAAGTTTCGATACAAAAAAGATCGTATTCAATCGTACTAATAAATTAATACACAAATATGGCTTGCTCATTTCATGCAACTTCGTATTTAAATAGATCATTTCAACTTGTACGTGTTTAATAAACAAAACTTTCACTCAAATATAACTTTGGTTTTCTCTGTAAAAACTTTAAATACCCCATTTTGTACGTGGCTAAAACGCTATCCACGACAAACCAAAGAAAAAGAAACCTAATTTTTTTAGTCCATGGCCGATCGCCATTGTAAGATGCGAGCGCATAGGAAAACGAGGCTGTATGGGCCTAGATCCTTTTGCCTTTTCCAAATTATATAAATAAAAAATTGGAAAACCAATTAATTTTCCCCGCCATTGCGAATGATTATTTTAAAATGATTTTTTAGTATTATTTATTCACAAGTGTGTTGAAAAACGTCGTATGATACACGTGTGTATTGATGATTACCGTCCTCGGCTCTCTTATGACCCTCGCCTACGGCTCGGGTCTCAATGGCGCCTCAGCGGTAATCACCAACTTTACTCACTTGTACCATAATGTACTATTTTATCAATACTACTACTAATTCTGGTGTATGCAGAATTGCGCTTACGCGATGTAATATTTTTTTAAATAGTAATAATTTTAAATTCATATAAAACACACATACACAAATTATAAAGGTTTCGGATCCGGTCATGTACCAATGAGTTTTTCAAAACTTACGTACCTGAATATTTATCACTAGCTCGACGGTGAAGGAAAACATCGTGAGGAAACCCGCAGGTCCCAGAATTAATTCTGAGACATGTGTAAACAGAGTTTGTATCTATTACCATATTTTACTCCGCTTATAGCGTTTCTGTAGGAATTAATAATAATCTCACTTTTATCCCCGAGGGGGTACGCAGAGGTATTAAATTTCTGGATATATCCACTTTTCACGAGATATTTTTTGGACCACTAAACGTGATAGGTGGTGATCATGCCCATGATAGGTGGTGATCGTGCCCATCGCCAGACTGGGTCTGTTTTACACATGCCTCAGAATTAATTCTGTAGGAATTTCGGTAATGATAATATGCCGTTCACACTGGAATATTGAAGAAACCTCCTGTGCACAGATAAAAATGCACAGATCCCGTTATTACGTCCATATAAATTATATATATAATATATAATATATAAAATAAAAATAATATAATCTCACGCCTTTTTATCCTCGAGGGGGTAGGCAGAGGTATTCCATTACTGGATATACCCACATTTCACGAGATATATTGGACCCCTAAACGTGATAGGTGGTGAGCCCATCGCCGGACCGGGTCTGTTTACACATGTCTCAGAATTAATTCTGAGACCTGCGGGTTTCCTCACGATGTTTTCCTTCACCGTCGAGCTAGTGATAAATATGTACGTAAGTTTTTGAAAAACTCATTGGTACATGCCAGGATTTGAACCCTAGCCTCACTGATTTTCAGCCGGCTCTTTAAATAAAATATAAATATAAATTATAACATATTTTATTTTTGTCAATTAAATAATATCAATATTATAATAACAAACACTTTTATTTTAAAAAGTAAATAAAAATATTTATTTTATTTTCAGAACATGGTAAGTTAGTATAAAAAAATCATATTTTTTAAATTCTGCTTACAAAAGAATAACGAGTTCTACATGCTAATCCCCTTTGGAGTTCTTCTCTCTTTTTTTTTAAATGTAGGCGAATCCTTTGACAGAGATAAGAACCAAACCAGTTAGTTCTTTCATAATCTTCCACGTGAACCCACATCGTGTTGGAAAATTTTATAAGTACTCCATACCACCTAAGGGTATGTTGTACCTAATAAAGTAGATGAAATAATAATTCAATTCCTTTGACCTTTTTTAGTTCGGAGGAGGAGGGGTAAGCTTTATTATTATAACTATTTGGCCAAAGGAATGTAGAAAGATTATTATGTGCAAGAAGAAGACAGGAATTAGAAGACATGAGTGAGATACTGAGAGGGGAAGTGATGTAGCGACACCTAGCGGTACTACATAGAAGTAACTAAAGCGCCATAGACGCTCGGCGTTCGACGGAAGTTCTAAGCCGCGATATCGAAGTTTTATCATGAGTTTGTACCGTTGGACCGTTGGTCTCCAGGCTCGATCAACTCGCCTGAAGGAAGATCTTCCCTTTTCACGATGGAGGAGCATTCCACCTCTGCTTTCACAACACGTATTGGGAGATAGTGTGCTTTCGCCTTTATCCGCGTGGCGGCCGGCAGAGGTTACCGGAAATAGCCACTTTTCATTATTTATTGGACACCAAAACGTGTTAGGTGCTGACCCCATCTTCCGACCGGGTTACTGTTACAAATGTCTCTGAATAAATTCTGGAAGCTGCTGTTTTCCTTTCAGCTAGTTATAAAAAATTACGTAGTTTTTCACAAACTTCTAATGATTCCAACTCGAGCCCTTCATGTGGGGCTCACGGCTCACATTAGAAAGTGTGAGCCATAATCTCCAACACGAACTCACTTCGGATCAATCAAAATTTCATAATTTTTAAGACCACCCAAGAGCAATAAAAAAAATTGAAATAATAATTTTGTTCCTTTTCCTCTTTTTAGTGGGGCTGGGTAAAGTACTTTTATTATTAAGGACGAGTATAACTTTTCGGTTAGAGGAAAGATGCAATGGGTGACTGCGTGAAGGTAATATGCAAAACGGAAATCAGTGCATTCACTGCTGATTGGGGTCAATGCAAAGAGAAGACATGATTCGTCGATTTCAAAAATGCCTATGGTAAAATGCGTCCTTTTATGTCATCATAACCTTTTCTATGAAAACCGACAAAATTGCCATTGCATTATTCCCTCTCTGTTAGTAATTCGATGTTAGTGCATTATTTTACTCCGTACTTAAGGAAATGAGGCCGTGGGACCGCAGTGAAAGAAAGGAGACAGTAATGGCCGATGCAATGTGCCGAATATTCATATTTCAAAAACCTTAAGTGGCTCTTCGCCACGGTAGTAAAATACATACATATATCTTACAATATGCAATATTAATTTTGTTCTTTGGTCTTTTTTTTTTGGGACAGAGAAAGCGACTTTGTTTTATACTATGTAGTGATAGTGATGATGATAACAATTTGGTTAAAGGAATGAGTAAAGATAAAAGTAAATACATACATGACAAGAAAGAGAATACATGCTACCCAGATACATGTTCATTTTAAATTAAGTGCAAATATGTAAGGGTACATCATGTAATATTTCCTCATGTGTAAGGATAGACCCTTAACTCAGCAGCGAGCTGTTACGGGTTGATAAAATGATTAATGAGGATGATATTGTAAAGGTTGCAACTTGCTCGACTTCGTAACTTTTATCGACAACAGTACCTTAACCGAACCCTCCGCAGATCGGAAATGGTGTTAGGGGAGTGTCTATGTAACGTTTATAATTAAAAAAAAAAACAATTAAAAAATGATATTATTATATACAGTTTTTTGTAAGATTCTAAGACTCATGGTTGACGGGTAGTTAATGCCTTTAGAAATTAGGTTCACCATGTGTACATTTTCTTGGTACATGAAGTTAAATAAATAAATAAAATAATAATTTAGTGAAGTTCTTTTTCCTTTTGTTTTAGTACGGTGGACCGGTAAATTTCTTTTATTATTATAATGCTGTGTATAGACTCGTGATAAGAACATGATTGAAACATTGTCCGAGTTGCAGTTAGGAATGCGGAGGAATAACCAATATTAAAGACAGCAAATTAAGAATACACCTTCATAAAAACATGTTATTAGAAAATAGAAGTAAGTATAGTAACAAAATACTGTTTCCATTGTTTGTTACAAATCACGAAATATTTTTTTTTACTTTTCAGATAGTGAGCACAAATTTTCTTATTATGAAAGCTTTACTGAATCCCACACAAACTCCCCATCTAAACGGTCGCTACCTTTGTACGGTTGCGGGTATACCCAATATTTCTCCCTGAGTAAGTTAGGGAGACATTTTATGTTTAGCTTATTAATATATTTCTTGTTTTAATTTTTTCTTCTCAATACTTCGGAGCAGTGATAGCCCGGACGGTTAAAGAGCCGGCCGAAAATCAGTGAGGCTCGGGTTCGAATCCTGGCATGTATCAATGAGTTTTTCAAAAACTTACGTACATATTTATTACTAGCTCGACGGTGAAGGAAAACATCGTGAGGAAACCCGCAGGTCTCGGAATTAATTCTGAGACATGTGTAAACAGACCCGGTCCGGCGATGGGCTCACCACCTATCACGTTTAGGGGTCCAATATATCTCGTGAAATGTGGGTATATCCAGTAATGGAATACCTCTGACTACCCTCTCGGGGATTAATAAGGCGTGAGATTATAATTTATACTTTATTATACTTCAGATCAACACGAACATAGAACAGAACGGGGTGAGTAAATTAAGGCTTCTAAAAGTTAGATAATAGATAAAATATTTATTTAATTTCACAGCACATCGATCATCGTCATCAACCCGTAACAGCGCAATGCTGTGCTAAGAGTCTTTCCTCGCACATGAGGAAGTATGGGCTTTAATCTCCCACGCGAGCTATCCACTGACTGACCGCAACCAACTTTGCTTTACATAGCATAAACAGGTCATAAGTTCTTAAAAACAGTCACCTACATTACATTTTTTTTACGAATTAGCCTCTGTCACAGATATTAGAATACTATTGTCCATGTACTGTTGAAGCAAAAGGGTCCCATCTCAGCATGTTGCCATGCGCCGTGAGATGGCGCTGGTTTTCAGGTGGAACCTGTTCGTGACATAGTTCGTAATTTGTACTGCGAAAATATCCAACCCTGATTCAGAAAACTTAAACAAAAAATATTTTTGTCTGTAAAGTCGGTTTACGGACGATAATTTCACGTGATAACGCCATAAGAAAACATTGAAGGAAATTTGCATGCTGGAGTGGAAGAGAGTTAGGCCGATCGTGCCACTCTATCGCTTGTTCTGCGCTCTCGCTTGCACACATTTTTCTCAGGCGGAACATGACAATGAGTCATGCTTTTTTGTGCGCGGTTTATCAATATCTCTATGACGTAATCACGTCAAAAACATTTAAACCCTTCTAGAGGATTGTCTTTTGTCGTTTTGCTATATAGTCTATACATAAGAATAACTCAAAGGCTATATTTTGTTCCCGTATTCCTAGTGGAAAGCGAACTACGCGGGTGAAACTAACTAAAATAACCACTAGAAACATTTAAATAGTAAAAAGTATATTTACAAATTTATAAATCTATTGATCGACCATAGTGTCGACGTATTGAGGCTTACAGCCCTACTTTTGACTGGCAGACAGCGAGTTCAAAACTCAGATAAAATAGAAAGTAAATATGGAACGCTGCGAAAGATAATCTGAAGCCTGAAAAAGTACGCCACGCTCTGTCCATATACGCTCACAGGCACATTTCCCAATGACATAATTCATTTTGTTCGTACCTATTGCTTCAACTGGTTCACTGATCGGTGTGGGTTGAGTAGTTTGCTTGTAAATGTGTGCGAGTGAGTATGCACAGAGCGTGGAGTACTTTTTGAGACTTCAGTTTATCCTTTGCAGCGGTCCATCTTTACTGTTTATTTGATCTGAGGTTCAGAGAATAAAAACTAAAAATGATTGATGACGTCCCCACTTTTTAGAGTAGTGTTCCGCCCCAAAACGTCGGAGCTGGTGAGGAGCCCATCGTCAGCCTGGACGCTGGATTTAAAATCTCATCGATTTTATTTGTTTTAGTATAATAATATGGCAATATACGTAAGTACTATTACTTTTTAAATGCTATTAACCATTTTATTTTATGATTTGAATATATATTTTTGTGCAATTCAGAGTAGGTAGTTAATTGTATCTAATTAGTTTATTATAATTGTAATTGATAATCGTGGCAAATGTCGGAGATGTGCTTAACAATATTGTCAAAATTTCTGACCACTATAGAGTTTGATACTATGATTGATTTTAATTTCAGAATACCAGGGTAAGAATTTTTAAAAATCACCTTTCAGCTGGTTCCTAATAAGAGAGGTTGCTGCAAACATGAATATTTTCTTTTTTTAAACTATAAAAAAATATATGCTTTTATAATTGCTTAAGTTTCAGTTTGATAATTTATATACATTATAACAATATTCAAGCGTTACGTGCAAAACGCATTTTTGCACTGGCGTAAAAATGCTCCTAACGCCTACTACTACTGTTGTTGTCTTAATACTTTTATTCCTAGTAATACTATTTATAATCATTATAATTACGTCCTTAGGTGTTCAACCGCCGATTATACAGTTATCTTCCAGAGGTTAGTAAGTAGAAATGGCACTGGTGATCTGTTCTTAAATAACTGGGTAAATGTAAATGATAAAGGACCTACTTCTTAAACTCAGATATTTTGCTATTTATGATTCGATATAAGGGGATAAAAAGAAACTTGGGTCTCTTCGAGAAAATGGTGCTTGTTCGACTTGGCGGGGGCACGCGGTGCCTCCAGATTCTAAATACTAGTGACGGATACCGTTTCTAATGGAATTTTTAAAAACTTTTCCTTATTTTAAGACATTTTAAGGTTATCCTTATAAAAATATTTTTTTTTGACATTGTCAACGTTTTAGAACTTACCTACGTTTTAATATTATTTAGATCCAGAAATTGAGGCTGTACGATGATAGATCAGTCTAGTCCTAGTCAGATATTCTATTTTTATATGCAGACCTCTATTAGAGTCTCAATACGTGACCAAGAAAACAAAACAGTTCTATAAGGAGGTTAACAGCTCTACACTGAATTTTTTTTATTTTTAAATTTTTATTTTCCATTTCCTAGATCTTTTTTATAATTTTTATTGCCTTTTCTAGCGCCTTAGATTTATTTGTAATGCTAGTTTAAGTTATTTTGAATAAATAAATAAAAATAAATGTTAGGCAAAATTTATATTATATTTTCTTTAAAGAGTACTTTTTTGTTACGATAAATAAAAAAGAAAAAAAAAACGCCTTTTAATCCCCGAGGTGGTAGGCAGAGGTATTCCATTTCTGGAAATACCTACTTTTCACGAGAATATTGGACCCCTAAACGTGATAGGTGGTCAGCCCATCGCCGGACCCCGGCATGTGTAACAGACCCGTCTGTTACACATGCCTCAGACCTGCGGATTTCCTCACGATGTTTTTTTCACCGTCGAGCAAGTGATGAATATTTACGTAAGTTTTGAAAAACTCATTGGTACATGCCAGGATTTAAACCCGACTCTCACTGTTTATCATCATTAGAAACAGAGCAGTGAGTGATAGCCCGGACGGTTAAAGAGCCGGCCGAAAATCAGTGAGGCTCTGGTTCGAATCCTGGCATGTACCAATGAGTTTTTAAAAAAACTTACGTACATATTTATCACTAGCTCGACGGTGAAGGAAAACATCGTGAGGAAACCCGCAGGTCTCAGAATTAATTCTGAGACATGTGTAAACAGACCCGGTCCGGCGATGGGCTTATTACCACCTATCACGTTTAGGGGTCCAATATATCTCGTGAAATGTGGGTATATCCAGTAATGGAATCCCTCTGCCTACCCCCTCAGGGTTAAAAAAGGCGTGAGATTATATTATTTTATATTAGAAACGGGATCTGTAACCGTAATGCTATCACTGCTCTTTTTTGTTATGCTTATTTATTATTATCCTAAAACTTTCTATGCGTTTATCTAGGAAACAGCAGTTTTTTTCTTGGTACGTATTTCTTGTCATACATTTATATGATAAAAAGTTTAAACGAAAGTATTGAAAAAGCAGCTAAACGCAATAGTAGTATACGTTTTCTATACTAATCATATACAATTGAAAGTAACTGTATGTTTGTCTGTAGGTAAGTACCTACAACCGCTGCACTAAATAAAGAGATAGGCTCCTTTTCATTTCAGAAAAACACATTCCTAAGTAAAGCTAAAGTTTGTTTCCACAAATTATCGGACGCGGTTGACTGACGCGGCTGACGGACGCGGCAGACAGCCGCGACTGTTAGGTACGTGTACACAGTCTTTTGAATTCAGCACGCCAGATTTCTGTCGGACGTCCGAACGCTCAAGGCTACGTCCACGACTTACGTCCGATAGTTTGCACAGCTCTGTTTACATTCATTATCTAGATCACGGCTATTAGCCGCGTCCGTAAGCCGCGTCCGATAATTTGTTTTCAGCTTAATGCGATGCTCAAAATATCATGTGCACATTAAAGTACCCGCGGGAAACAACTGGTTACAAAACTGAAAAAACAATGATTTCGACTTTTAAGAGTACAGTCAAGAGCACGATAAGCTTGACACTTTGGAGTTTGACCCGGCACGTATTCTATGGCGCGTAGTATAAATCAGAGCTCAACATATACTGGTAGTGTAAAGCTTGACTTGCTCTTGACTGTACCATATTGAAGCCCACGGCTCAATCTACGCGCTTCTTTATGTAAAAGAGATCTCAAAATATGTATGACAGTGTGACCCTCTGACATCCGACAATGTCACTCAATTTACAGGACAAATCAGGAAACGAAAACTCAACTCATGTGCTGTGCATGACTTCCGACAAGGATCACTTCTGCGTCAGCAGTCGAGAAAAGGTAAATACATTCTTAATTTATAACATCACGAGTAGCATTTTCAAGCCGTTCTCATACCAGATGGCTATTAATGTTGTACATTCGTCTTTTTATAAAATATACTAAACGATTTTTTTTACCGTCTGGAAAAAATATGACTTATAATATAAGGTATCTAGAATCGAAGCTAAACACGAGATTAATTTATGAAATACAGTCATGTAAATGCAATTTACCAAGTCTACAAAAGTACTACTATGTAGCAGCTGGCGTTTGTAGGTAGATTGCACATGAATGGAAGCTACGAGCGCGTTTCTTTTTAAAATACTATTTAAAATTTTCCAGTGTGTAATAATAATTACAATTGAGTTATGTATATTAGTATAAGGTTATTATACAAGATCTGTAAATATTTTTTTTTTTATGTAACAATGCCTATTACACTTTTCACGAATGAATCTATTACACTTATCCTCAGACACACCTTGGACACTAGCGATAAAATGTATGAAACAAACGCGTTGATGCGCACACAGTCTAAGCTCGTGTAGGTGAGCGCGTACCATGCTTGCGTGAAAATGCGTGCCAAGCAGGGCTTGAATAACCGAAAAAATTTAGGTTAAAACGGTTAGGGGTATGACGTCATACCTTTATATTGCGATATCTTAAAATAACGGTACCGCTTTTTTCTGGTAGTGCAAAATAACGATACTGCTTTTTTCTGGTAGTGCAAAATAACGATACCATAATTTTTTTACGATACCAAAATTTTTTAATAAAGGTTTTCTTTAGGTATAGGTACCACGCCGAACGCCGGGGCACCGCGCTCCGGCTTGACCGAGAATTCGAGTTGAGCGACATGTAATTAAAAGCTTTTATTTAACTTGCAATGTATGTATGTATGTAACTATGTATGTTCGGGTGGAATCTTGCAACTCAATTTGGAAGCAGATATCTTCAACCGATTGAGCTGAAATTTGGTATACTTATGTTAGTTCGGTGACAATGCAATATTGTGGTACCACCGAGCTGATCTGATGATGGAGCTGGAAGATGGCCATAGGAACTCAGTAATTAAACGACACAACCCCATCGAGTTTGGGCTCGTTTGATTCATCTTGACGAGTACTTTGGTACTTGATGGTAACCAGGTTCTGGTGATGGAGCTGGAAGATGGCTATAGGAGGAACTCAGTAATTAAACGTCATATTTCCATCGAGTTTGGGCTCGTTTGAGTTGTCTTGACGAGTAATTTGGTACTAGATAGTAACCAGGGTCTGATGATGAAGCTGGAAGATGACCATAGGAACTCGGTAACTAAACGACACAATCCCATCGAATTTGGGCTCGTATGATTCGTCTTGACGAGTTCTTTGGTACTAGATGGTAACCAGGGTCTGATGATGGAGGTGGAAGATGGCCATGGGAACTCAGTAATTAAACGACATAACCCCATCAAGTTTGGGCTCGTTTGATTTATCTTGACGAGTACTTTAGTGGTAGATGGTAACCAGGGTCTGATGACGGAGCTGGAAGATGGCCATAGGAACTCAGTTATTAAACAACATAACCCCATTGAGTTTGGGCTCGATTGATTCGTCTTAACGAGTACTTTGGTACTATATGGTAACCAGGGTCTGATGATGGAGCTGAAAGATAACCAATTGAGCTGAAATTTTGTACACATGTTTAGTTTGGATGAAAATGCAGGGTTAGCCACGTGACGCCATTCTAAATCCAACTAAAAAGTATATAATAAATTAAGAGTAAAAAATAATTTTTAAAACAAGCTTTTATTTTAATGCGCTAAAAAGAACAAAATAAACTTTTCCTTTAAAACTTTTACTATCTTAAAACGTCATTACACAATTTATTATGTAATAAAAGCTTGTCGCGTGATTAAGTAGGTACCCATATTTACTTAGTCTGAAAATTCTAAAAAAATAATTCTATCAGTTAGAGTTACATATATATTTAAATAAATAATAATAAATAAATTGTAGGACACAATTCACACACGGTTATTTAGTCCCAAACTAGGCAGGGCCTGTACTATGTACTGATAAACATACTTAAATAAATATTAAACGACCAGACACGAAGCCAACAGATATGTTCATGCACACAAATGTTGGCCCCGAGCGGGGATCGAACCCGCAACCTCCGACTCAGAAGGCAGGGTCACTACCAACTGAGCCAACAGGCCCGTCATTTACTTAAATATGAGTACTCAGATCTCGCGACAAGCTTTTATTACATAACGAGAGAATGTAATTCTATGGACAAACTTCCACCTGTTTACTGCCAACAACGAAAACATTTTTGACATTTTTTATATTTTTTGACATTTTTGTCATTTTTGACGTTTTTGACATTTTTGATTTTTTTGACATTTTAGACATTTTAGACTTTTTGACATTTTTAAACTTTTTGACATTTTAGACCTTTTTGACATTTTTGACATTTGATACCTTTTTGACATTTTTTGACGTTTTTGACATTTTTGACATTTTTGACATTTTTGAGATTTTTGACATTTTTGACCTACGGGTCTGAAATGCCCAATCCCTTTTGACCCACTGGTCTGAAATTCAAACTCGATCGAGGTATTGACCTAAGGTATCTACTAATGAACGAATTTGAAGTCAATCGGTCCAGTAGATCCGGAGATATCCTGTCGACAGACAGACAGACAGACAATCCTACTCAAACCATTAACTTCCTCTTATAATGCTACGCAGGAGGCAGTTAATAAATTGTGTAATGACGTTTTAAGATAGTAAACGTTTTAAAGGAAAAGTTTATTTTGTTTTTTTTTAGCGAATTAAAATAAAAGCTTGTTTTAAAAATTATTTTTTACTCTTAATTTTTTCAGTTATTATTTTTTCAGTTATTAACTTCCTCCTGCGTAGCATTATAAGAGGAAGTTAATGGTTTGGGTAGGATGTCTGTCTGTCTGTCTGTCTGTTTGTCCATAGAATTACATTCTCTCGTTTAGTTTCACCCGTCCCAATGTTTGTCATCAAATCACAATGTTTGTCATTAAATTTGATCCACTTCTCGGTTACCGATTGAGCTGAAATTTTGCACACATGTGTAAATCACATGACATTGCAATATTATGATGACATGGTGCTGATCTGATGATGGAGCTTTAAGGTGGCCAAAGAAACTTTGCAATAAAACGACAAAAAGTTTGGGCTCGTTTGCATCGTCTTGACAAGTAGTTTGTCTTTCAATGGTAACCAGGGTCTGACTGATGATGAAACTGGAAGGTGGTAGGAACTCTGTAATGAAAGTTCGTAACCCCCTCGGGTTTTGGTTCGTTTGATTAGTCTTGATTTTGTTTTTAGATGGATAAGTATAAAAATGGCTAACAACTAACAACTACAACTAACAACTACAACTAACAACTACAACTAACAACAACTCACAACTACAACTCACAACTACAACTAACAACCTACAACTAACAACTATCAACTACAACTAACAACTACGACCAACAACTACGACTAACAACTACGACTAACAACTACGACTAACAACGACGACTAACGACTACGACTAAGGACTACGACTAACGACCACGACTAACGACTACGACCAACGACTACGACTTACGACTAATGACTATTGACTACGACTAACGACTACAACTAACGACTACGACTAACGACTTCAACTACGACTAACAACGATGACTAACAACTACGAACAACAACTACAACTAACAACTACAACTCACAACTACAACTCACAACTACAACTAACAACCTACAACTAACAACTATCAACTACAACTAACAACTACGACCAACAACTACGACTAACAACTACGACTAACAACGACGACTAACGACTACGACTAAGGACTACGTCTAACGACCACGACTAACGACCACGACTAACGACTACGACTAACGACTACGACTAACGACTAACGACTAACGACTAATGACTATTGACTACGACTAACGACTACGACTAACGACTACGACTAACGACTACGACTAACGACTACGACTAACGACTACGACTAACGACTACAACTACGACTAACAACGATGACTAACAACTACGAACAACAACTACGACTAACAACTACGACTAACAACGACGACTAACGACTAAGACTCATTACTAACGATACGACTAACAACTAACGACTACGGCTAACGACTTACGACGACGACTAACGACTAATTACTACGACTAATTACTACGACTAATTACTACGACTAATTACTACGACTAACGACTACGACTAACGACAACGACTAACGACTACGACTACGATTAATGACTACGACTAACGACCACGACCAACGACCAGGACCAACAACGACGACCAACCACTACGACCAACCAATACGACCAACCACTACGACAAACCACTACGACCAACAACTACGACCAACCACTACGACTAACGACTACGACTAACGACTACGACCAACGACTACGACCAACAACTAAACTACGACAAACGACTACGACTAACGACTACGACTAACGACAACGACTAACGACTACGACTAACGACTACGACCAACAACTACGACTACTGACTACAACTACGACTAACAACTACAACCAACAACCACAACCAACAACCATAACAACTACTACAACTACAACAACTACTACAACTACAACTAACAACTACTACAACTAACAACTACTACAACTAACAACTACTACAACTAACAACTACTACAACTAACAACTACAACTACTACAACTACAACAACTACGACTACTACAACTACTACTACTACTACAACTACTACAACAAGAACTAATAACAACTAAAAACAACAATAACGAGAGAATGGAATTCTATGGACTAACTTCCACCTGTTTACTGCCAACAAAGAAAATGATGTTGATGATGATGGATGATGATAATAATTTTATGATGATTGATGATGAATCAATCACCCACCTACCCTTTCAACACCCACCCTTCAAAGAACTATACATCCTTCCAACACCAACCCACCCTTCCAACACACCACCATGTTCGATAATGCTGTTGACCACATTTTAGACCTTTTTGTCATTTTTTACCTTTTTGACATTTTAGACCTTTTTACATTTTTGACATTTTTGTCACTTGTCATTTTTTGACATTTTTGCATTTTAGACCTTTTTTTCATTTTTTCATTTTTTGACATTTTTGACATTTTAGACATTTTTGACCATTTTGACATTTTAGACCTTTTTGACATTTTAGACCATTTTGACTTTTTGACATTTTAGACCTTTTTGACATTTTTGAGATTTTTTACATTTTTGAGATTTTTGAAATATTTGTCATTTTTGACCCACGGGTCTGAAATTCAAACTCGATCGAGGTATTGACCTAAGGTATCTACTGACTGGATTTGAAGTCAATCGGTCCAGTAGATCCGGAGATATCCTGTCGACAGACAGACAGACAGACAGACATCCTACTCAAACCATTAACTTCCTCTTATAATGCTACGCAGGAGGAAGTTAACAACAATAATTAATATACAATAATATAGCTTGTACCTGAATTTGATTTTATTTTTGACTAGCAGCGCCCCGCGGTTTCACCCGCGTAGTTCCCATTCCCGTCCCCGCGTAGTGCCCGTTCCCGCAAAGTTCCAGTTCCCGTTCCCGTGGGAATATTGGAATAAAAAGTATCCGACGGACATAGGATACTTTTTATTCCAATATTCCCACGGGAACGGGAATCCTGGTTCTAAGCTACCTCCCCACCAACTTTCAGCCAAATCGGTTCAGCCATTCACGCGTGATGCCGTGGCCCGTGACCAAGGGAAAAAGGGATTCATTTTTATGTATATAGATTATTAACTTAACTACTACAAACAAACTAAAAAGGGCAGTGATAGCCTGATGAAGATGATTACAATCAGTGAGGCTCAGGTTCAAATCCTGACATGTATCAATGAATTTTTCAAAAACTTACGTACATTTTCATCACTATCTCGACGGTGAAAGAAAATATTTCCTATTGCCATCTCCCAGCTCTATCGTCAGACCCTGGTTACTGGTTACCATCTAACACCAAAGTACTCGTCAAGACAAATCAAACGAGCCCAAACTCGATGGGGTTGTGTCGTTTAATTACTTTAAGAGGAGTCATTGAGAAGTTGCGATATCCACCTCCTGACTCCATCGTCAGATCAGCTCGGTGATACCATAAATATTGTATTGTCACTGAAATTACATAAGTATACCAAATTTCAGCTCAATTGGTTAAAGATATCTGCTTCAAAATTGAGTTACATGATTATTCGCGAACACACATAAAAATATATAGGTAGGTATATATACGGACGAATTGAGAAACCTCCACGTTTTGAAATCTGTTAAAAATACAATAAAATAAATATTTAGGGGGACTCCCATACATCAAACGTGTTTTTTTGCCGCTTTTATAGATAATGAATACGGAACCCTTCGTGCGCAAGTTCGGTTCGCACTTGGCCGGTTTTTTAGTTTTTCCCCATTAGTGCAATCTATGTCTATGTATTTAACAGTCGATAAAACTTTGCTAAAACAACGTACTTTTATATAGGTAGGTACCTAGAATATATGAGTTATAATATAAGCGTCACGTCACCACAGCACACAATAATGCAATATGCAAGAAATGAGATTTCATGCGGCAAGCGCCCGTGCCTCGGCCGAGCGGTTTGGCAACGTCGCGCTGAAGTCTCACTCGTTCGCGTTTTTTCGGTACCGAAAATGATTTCGGTGAGGTACTAGTAAAAAACGGTACCTTAACCCCAATTCTTACCTTTTTGGCTCTACCTTTAAATCAAAACGGTACCGTAATTTTATACCGCTAGCTTAACCCTTAACCTTAACCGCTTTCAAGCCCTGGTGCCAAGCTCTGCGCACCGCGTCGTCGTCGTTTCGTCCTAGCCAGCCGGTGACTGTGAGAAAACCGAGCTCGGGGTGGCGGCACTTTTAGCGGGAGGCAGGGAGTGACCATACTGTACTGTACGCTAGTACTATTTATTATACTGTGCCTCAGATGAGCGCTGCGAAGGATAAACTAAAGCCAGAAAAACTACTCCACTCTCTGTGCATACACGCTCTCACCTATCACACAATATTTTTTCCAGATGGTAAAAAAAAATCAGACGGTATAGGTACTTTATGTACATCTCCGTTCTTGCAGTTACGTCACATATAAACAGATTGCATACTTAAATTTTGCAGTAGGTTAAACTGACTGCCCGCGCCATTTTGACAAAGGCAAAGTTGAGTTTGTCACTCAATCTAGATACTTATTGTCACTCAATCTAGTTCATGTTTTCGTTAGCAATATTCGGTGACTTTACAGTTTGTGTAGGTACTTCAGTAATGTTACCTAATTATTTTGGTAAATAAAGCTGTACAACATATCTTCCGTTCCAGTTGTATTACTTACTGATCACAAGTTTACTAAATACTGAGGTGGACCTATTGATCCGATTCTGATTTTTTTTACTGATTGAAAACTAAAATATTCCCGAGTGAATACTTTTCATTGACGCGAGTGAAACCGCTTGGCGCTACCAGTTTATTTATATTTTTATTACATCCACAGCTCGATGTTTCACCGTTCACGCCTGTCGTCAAAGATCCGTTAAGTTTTGAATAAAAATGATCTAATATGCATTATCAGTGTTTTATTTTAGAAAACAAGCGACCCGCCCCGGCTTCGCACGGATGCAATGCTAACACTAAAACCTTCCTCTTAAATCACTCTATCTATTAAAAAAAACCGCATTAAAATCCGTTGCGTAGTTTTAAAGATTTAAGCATACATAGGGATATAGGGACAAAGAAAGCGACTTTGTTTAATATTATGTAGTGATATTCCTTACGGTAGCTGCGCAGTTTGATGTATGAGAGAGAATAGAAGGTACTGTTATGAATAGGCAGTGAATATTTTATTTGACTACAAATGTAAAAATAAAATACACTTCTAGCAATACATTACTTAGTAAACCTGAAGTATACAGCAAAATGAAAATTATACAAAAACATGACGTCCCTCTTCGGATTCCTGCCAAAAAGCCCAAGTCTGACATCTGAAGCGATTGTAATAAGAACGTTACAAAGTCCAATATGTCAAGCTCTACGTGCTCTTGACTATACAATTTTTTTTATCATCACGCATAATGTGATCTGCATACGCTTAAATTTAAATTAGCTATATTTAAGAATCAGATAACGTATTTTAATGGATTGTAGGTACCTATTAACACAACGAATTATAATGGATCATAGGTTGGGTTAATTAATACCCAACCAATTATACTATTTTACAAAATAACTAGGTAATTAAAAATTAATTAAAAATACATTACGCAAAACCATGCTTTTGGAATACCTAATCAATTTGTTACAATTCTGGTTTTGAGATTAAAATTTCGACGCTGGAACCACAATTTTTTTTCTGAAGCATATTTCCTTTGTTACGCAACCATGCGTGTACTGTTCCTTTTTCCTGTATTTTTCTCTGCGATTAATCTTCAGCAGCTCTCAAGGTACGCACTTCGAATCTCACTATGACGCAAGCGGTTAACAAATCAACCGGATGATTGGTATGGCTGTCACAAAGAGATTAATATATAATAGGGCATAGGGAGGACAAAGAAAATAGATAGAGTGATTTAAGGGGATGGTTTATAGGTATGTAATACATGCATAATAAGGTAGATAAATACTGATAATATCATATAAACCGAAGCGAAGCGGGGGGGCGCTACTGTGTGCCATAATGACTTATGTGCCAAATCAGTCAATTATTAGCGGCCCATGGGCCACAGAGACTCGATACCGTTTCCGTTCGATTCGAGTCGAATCTATCGACATCGGAAACGAATCTATCGAGATGAGCTGATGTTGGTATCGAAAACTTATGTCACATAATATGACAGTTGGTGTCACATATGACATTAGTTTTCCATACCAACATCAGCCCATCTCTATAGATTCGTTTCCGATGTCGATAGATTCGACTGGAATCGAACGGAAATGGTATCGAGTCTCTGTGAATACGTCTGCAGGTAAACTTATTGTGTATGCTAATCGTAAGTTGACGGGCTAATTACTTATTTATTTATTATTGTTAAGTTTACAAAATTCATTGTCTACATGTTAAAGTCCCATGACGACAATGCATAAAAACAGTAATTATCTCTGTGTATAAATTATTAATTTACAATCAAAACAGTTAGGAAAAAAGAGAACATTACTAAAAAACAAATAGAAGTTTAAAGTCTAACATCCCGTTAATATTCTGTAGATTTCAAGATGTCAGCTATCCGCGTCTAGGACAACCTCTCGTAAGTTTTTTTCTTATTATTTTAATTTAGAATATTTCTTGTTTGTTTGTACTGGACCGATTTTAAAATTTCACTGATGGAAAGTTTACTTTTCTGGGAGTAAAATGGGCTAACGTCAAATTATTATTGTTCTAGGATATCGCCAATACAGTACAAACATGTAATGAACTATCTAACCCATGGAACCAGCTGATTCTACGAGATCCGACGCAATTGCAGAGGCTGAGGAGAGGTCTTGGGTTGCCAAATCTTCTGATCGCGCCAATGTTCGAAATAGTCAGTATATAAGTGGACTTGCTTCAATATTTATTTACTACGTTATGTACAAATCTGTAAATGCACTAGATCTGATCTATATTTTTTGGATATACCTACACGTAAAAGTATAATTATATATATATATATATATATATATATATATATATATATATATATATATAGGGTATCTTTGTATCCTCCTTCTAGAAGAACAGTTTTGGGAGCGTCCTCCCCCGTACCAAGGTTGTGTAGGATCAGTGGCGTAGCTATCATAGGGCTAAGTGGTGCAGTGCACCAGGGCCCTCGAGCTCAGGGGGCCCTCTAGCCTCAGCTTTGAAAAACAAATGAAAAATTCAAAAAAATTTAAAAAAATTCGAGGCTCGAGCCTCGAGTCTCGAGGCCTGCTCACGTGATCTTTTTTTCAATGCCTATTTTTTTTTTTATTTAAATCAACATCACCAATGATAAAACTTCTTATTTAACATTTTCAACACATGCGCCAAGCGTCTTCGATAAGCATGTGCTGTTTGTTTGTTATCGTTATTTCAGTTATATGGTAGTTTGGATGAGTAGGTACCTACGCCCGTAGCAGTAGCAGTAGTATACGGTTAGCGTTGTGCTGCAACCGTATATATCTATGATAGCACGGCGGGACCATAGACCTATTAACACACGGGACACGAAACGTCGTCGTTCTCGCCTACAGTACTTTTTTCAAGAACCAGGAACTTTTTACCTTGGCAGCTGAAATTGTAACGTCAGAGTACTCAGTGTGATTTGAGCGTCCGTAATAACAACAGCTTGTTATAATTACTAAATGCGGTGTATTGTTCTGCAAAAGCTACAGCAATCGAACACCTAATGTTTCTTTTCACTAATAAGTACAATTTTGTTTTATTTTAGTATTTTTTTTTACTAAAATCAAAAAAATTCGGTATGAAATTGCCAAATAAAACGCTAAATTTAAATATACTCATTAAAGAATGCACTGTAATGAAAAATCTGTTCTCTTGGAACTAGTCGGTTATATCGGTCAATGTTTCATTCGTTCATTACATTTGACATCAATTAGTGATTGCCGTTATCGATAAAAAGATATTGATATGAACGAATGAAGTATGATGGACTTATTATACAAAATTTTATGTATACTGTAAGAAAATGTATTTGATTTTTAAATACCGACATTAGGTAATCAATTTTATCAATTAGTCCGGTCAATATACCTAGACATTTAAAATATAGAAAATTCCCAAAGAGCCAAATTTTGGAGGGAAAAATTCCATATCAATAAGTTCAAACTACGCGGAAAGAGGGGAGGAGGGCCCGATTCTCTCCCTATGCACCAGGGCCCTTGCCACCCTAGCTACGCCACTGTGTAGGATTATAAATAACTTTAGTGATGCGATTGATATCAATTACGACTCAGTTGGTCAATTATATCATAAAATGCTCGACTCATTGTTAAATTCCAATTGTAATTAGTTTCAGGCAGGTCCTTTTTTCCGTTTTTACCTGATGTTTACCTTTTAAACGAGCATGAAGAGCTTACCTTTAAGTAGGTACTGCACTTTGTATAGTATTCTAATATCTGTGACTTTGTTAGTTGTAATGTAGATTTATATACATTAAGAGTGTTGTTAACTGTTGGTAAGCCTAATAAATAAATAAAAGCTTTTTGGAGTATAATTACTGTACTTCTTTTTCAGCGAAGCGAGCGGTGATAGCCTAACGGTTAAAGAGCCGGCTGAAAATCAGTAAGGCTCGGGTTTGAATCCTGGCATGTACCAATGAGTTTTTTAAAAACTTACGTACATCACTAACTCGACGGTGAAGGAAAACATCGTGAGGAAACCCGCAGGTCCCAGAATTAATTCTGAGACATGTGTAAATAGACCCGGTCCGGCGATGGGCTGACCACCTATCACGTTTAGGGGTCCAATATATCTCGTGAAATGTGGGTATATCCAGTAATGGAATACCTCTGCCTATTATTTATTTATTTTATTTTTATTCTTCTTTTTCGTCGTTACGCATTTGTCTGAGCGGTCGTGATCAACATTTAGTATCATCATCAGTGACTGATGTTGCACGTTCTTACTATGACACGCCACGGTCAGAGGTTGCCCGGGTGCATTCATACAGTGTTTTCCCCACAGGGTCTTGATTTGGTCAGTCCATCGCATCGGTAGTTTTCCCCGAGTTCTAGTGTACTTTTCCTTAAGAGAATTGTTTAAAGAAATAAATATTTTAACAATGCCATGCCCGTACCTATATTTATGAAAATATTATGAGCGTACGGAAAAATACATCTCTGTTTAAAAAAAACTGTGACTGGCACAATTGTAATCTTAGAAATAAAAATAAAATAGAGCAGCCACATTACAGATTAAGTAAAATTAATAATTCCTTTATGGGGTTTTACAACAAGATACCTAAAATGCTGTTCTAGATTAGCCAGAAAATGTTTTCAAAACTCACGTTAAAATGGTTTTATGTTATATGGCATATTATAAGTTAGATGAATATTTCAAACCATGTAACTTGTACTTTGTATTATATTGATTGTTTAAAAGAATAATGTGTTGAGGAGTTTGTTGCCCCGCTCTTCTCCTCAATATAGATACCGAAGCGGTGGAGGCGCAATGACTTTCAATAAGAGGACTTATCAGCGCTACATTGAATAAAACCTATTGACTTTGACTTTGACTGTACTGCAATTACTGTACTAATTTTATCGAACGATTTCACCACAGTGAACGGGCATCCTCGGCGGTTACCTCTTAACCGCAGTGCCTGCAGGCCCACAACCTGCCCAGTGACCGCAATGACCGCGGCTAACGGTTACCAACCACAATGCCTCAGATCAGTTCCCACCGCTACGACCTTTCTTTCTACTGCCAACTGTACCATATAACTCACATGTAATAGGTACTCATGACGTATATAATTTTCGTTTATTTTGTAGATCACTGATGAGGAATTAAAACCACAGCAAGTGAAGCTAAAATCAAATCCGAAGTCGTCCCAGAAGAAAACTAACAACTTGTCGAAGGATAAGAAAAAACCTCTGTTTCAGGGAATTTCTGTCAGTATCTGACCTGGTTCATTACATCTTTCAAATTTGTCTTTTGGTAGAAAAGAAAACTTGCATGAATAAGCGCAATTTCTGAAAATACTTTGTTAAGTATCGACTAGATACTTAATCCATTTCAGCTATTTTTAATAAGAGTATACCTATATGATTTTGTACCTAATGTGAAATGCACATTCCCGATATTACCAGTCCATAATAGTACATTATGGTACAAGTGAGTAAAGTTGGTGATTACCGCTGAGGCGCCATTGAGACCCGAGCCGTAGGCGAGGGTCATAAGAGAGCCGAGGACGGTAATCATCAATACACACGTGTATCATACGACGTTTTTCAACACACTTGTGAATAAATAATACTAAAAAATCATTTTAAAATAATCATTCGCAATGGCGGGGAAAATTAATTGGTTTTCCAATTTTTTATTTATATAATTTGGAAAAGGCAAAAGGATCTAGGCCCATACAGCCTCGTTTTCCTATGCGCTCGCATCTTACAATGGCGATCGGCCATGGACTAAAAAAATTAGGTTTCTTTTTCTTTGGTTTGTCGTGGATAGCGTTTTAGCCACGTACAAAATGGGGTATTTAAAGTTTTTACAGAGAAAACCAAAGTTATATTTGAGTGAAAGTTTTGTTTATTAAACACGTACAAGTTGAAATGATCTATTTAAATACGAAGTTGCATGAAATGAGCAAGCCATATTTGTGTATTAATTTATTAGTACGATTGAATACGATCTTTTTTGTATCGAAACTTTTTTAAGAACAAAGCAACTCTAGCAACAAAATTGAAAAAAAAAATCTATAACTCACTAGTGAATAATAGCAAACAAAAAGTCTCAGTTTGATTATAGGTGTCATTATGTGCCTAATTGCAGTGAAATTAGAGCCACTTTATGAGCAAGTGTGTTGAAAAAAATATAATATAAGTATTCTATTGTCAATTAAATATTATCAATGTTATAATAACAAACACTATTATTTTAAAAAGTCAATAAAAATATTATTTGATTTTTAGAACATGGTAAGTTTTAATAACAAAATCATATTTTTAAAATTTTGTTTACGGACAAAACAATGACGATCATCTTTTTTTTTCTCTTTTTAAATGTAGACTGATTCTTTGACTGAGATAAGAACCAAGCCAGCTGATAGTTCTCTCATAATCTCCCACGTGAACCCACAACGCGTTGGAAAATTTTATAATACTCAATACCATCCAAGGGTATGTTGTAATAAAGTAGATAAAATACGAGTAGTCATTCAATTCCTTTGACCTTTTTTAGTTCGGAGGAGGGGTAAGCTGATTTTATTATTATAACTATTTGGCCAAATGAATGTAGAAAGGTTATTATGTGCAAGAAGAAGACAGAAATTAGAAAACATGAGTGAGATACTGAGAGGGGAAGTGATGTAGCGACACCTAGCGGTACTACATAGAAGTAACTGAAGCGCCATAGACGGGAAGTTCTAAACCGCGCAATCGAAGTTTTCTCGTGAGTTTGTACCGTTGGACCGTTGGTCCTCAGGCACGATCACAGCGCCGGAAGGTAGATCCTCCCTTTTCACGATGGAGGAGCATTCCACCTCCGCTCTTTCACATTACGTATTGGGGGATAGTGTGCTCTCGCCTTTAACCGCGTGGCGGTCGGCAGAGGTTATTGGAAATAGCCATTTTTCATCAGCATTATTTTTTGGACACCAAAACGTGTTAGGTAGTGACCCCATCTTCGGACTGGGTTGCTGTTACACATCTTTCTGAATAAATTCTGGGAGCTGCTATTTTCCTTTGAGCTAGTTATAAAAAAATACGTTGTTTTTCACAAATTTCTACAGATTCCAACTCGAGCCCTTCACGTGGGGCTATCACGGCTCACATTAGAAAGTTTGAGCCATAATCTCCAACACGAACTCACTTCGGATCAAATTTCATAATTTTAAAGCCCAACCTAGAGCAATAAAAATATGAAATAATAATTTTGTTCCTTTTCCATTTTTTTAGTAGGGCTTTGGAGTTCTTCTTTTTTTTTCTCCTTTTAAATGTAGATGAATCCTTTGACAGACATAAGGACCAAACCAGCTGATAGTTCTTTCATAATCTCCCACGGTAACCCACAACGTGATGGAAAATTTTATAATACTCAATACCATCCAAGGGTAGGTATATTGTGGTTAAAATAATAATTTAATTCCTTTGACCTTTTTTAGTTCGGAGGGGTAAGCTGATTTTATTATTATAACTATTTGGCCAAAGGAATGTAGAAAGATTATTATGTGCAAGAAGAAGAGAGAAATGAGAAGATATGAGTGAGATACTGAGAAGGGAAGTGATGTAGCGACACCTAGCGGTACTGCATAGAAGTAACTGAAGCGCCATAGACAACAAGTTGTAAACCGAGCTATGGAAGTTTTTCTCATGAGTTTGTACCGTTGGTCCCCAGGCGCGATCACTTTTCACCATAATAGCCCCGTACCTAGTTCTTATTTTTAACAATTGTAAAGATGAAGGTGTATTTCCAGATTTACTGAAACAAAGTAAAGTTATACCACTTTTTAAAGCTGGAGACAAAAAGCATTCTAGTAACTTTAGACCCATTTCTGTTTTACCAGTGCTTAGTCAAGTCTTTGAAAGAATACTTGATCAAATGCTGTCTCATTTCAACTTAAACAATTTATTTCATGACCAACAATTTGGCTTCACTAAAGGGCGCTCCACCACTGACGCTGGAATTGCGCTTCTCAAGCATATATTCAATGCTTGGGAAGACTCAAGCAACGCAATTGGAGTCTTTTGCGATTTATCGAAGGCATTTGACTGTGTTGATCATCGAACTTTGCTACGCAAATTAATACATTACGGTGTTAATGATAAATCTTTAAGCCTTTTAGAATCATACATAGAAAATAGAATACAAAAAGTTCAAATCAATGGTAATAAATCAAAGGGATCACTTGTTAAAATAGGGGTCTCTCAAGGTTCAATTCTCGGTCCCTTTCTATTTCTTGTATACATAAATGATCTTCCCTTCATGGTTGAAAGCTTGTCAAAGATAGTGTTATTTGCTGATGATACTTCCCTTATTTTCAAAGTTAATAGACAATATCATGATCTTGGAGAAATAAATAACGCTCTTCAACAGGTTCTCAATTGGTTTACTGCTAACAACCTGGTGCTAAATTGAAAAAAGACAAAATGTATGAAATTTGTTGTTCCAAATGCAAATCAAGTAGATAGTACTATCATATTGAATAATGAATGTTTAAATTTAATTAATAATACTGTTTTCTTGGGAATAACTATAGACTTAAAACTTCAGTGGAACCCGAACATATCAACCTTAGCGGGCAGACTCAGTTCGGCTGCTTATGCAGTCAGAAAAATTAGATGGCTCACTGACGTAGACACAGCACGTCTTGTCTATTTTAGCTACTTTCACAGCATTATGTCATACGGCATACTGCTGTGGGGTCGAGCTGCAAACGCGGAATCCATTTTTATATTGCAAAAGCGAGCTGTGAGAGCCATTTACAAGTTGAGATATCGTGATCCCCTAAGATAATTGTTTAAAGAAATAAATATTTTAACAATGCCATGCCAGTATATTTATGAAAATATTATGTACGTACGGAAAAACATATCTCTTTTTACAAAAAACTGTGACAGGCACAATTGTAATCTTAGAAATAAAAATAAAATAGAGCAACCAAATTACAGATTAAGTACAATTAATAATTCCTTTATGGGTTTGTGTGTACGCTTTTACAACAAGATACCTAAAGCTGTTGTAGATTTGCCAGAAAAAATGTTCAAAACTCACGTTAAAATGGTTTTATGTAAAATGGCATATTATAAGTTAGATGAATATTTGAATGACAATGATGTTTGGTGTAAATTTTCTCCAGCTCAGCAAAGCACTAAAACCATGTAACTTGTACTTTGTATTGTATTGATTGTTTAATTTCACAAACTTCTTAAGATTCCAACTTTTTAAGACTTATTTCATAATTTTTAAGACCACCCAAGAGCAATAAAAAATATGAAATAATAATTTTGTTTCTTTTACCTTTTTCCTTTTTTTAGTGGGGCTGGGTAAAGTACTTTTATTATTTTTTATAAGGACGAGTATTAACTGTTCGGTTAGAGGAAAGATGGGTGACTGCGTGATTGTAATATGTGCAAAACGGAAATCAGTGCATTCACTGCTTATTGGAGTCAATGCAAAGAGAAGACATGATACGTCGATCTCAAAAATGCCTATGGTAAAATGCTTGCGTCCTTTTATAACATCGTAACCCTTTCTATGAAAACCGGCAAAATTGCCATTGCATTATTCCCTCTCTGTTAGTAATTCTATGTATGTTAGTGCATTATTTTACTCCATACATTAGGAAGTGTAGGCGTAGGATGGGAGTGAAAGAATGGAGATAGTAATGGCCGATGTGTCAAATATTCATACTTATTTCAAAAAACCTTAAGTGGCTCTTCGCCACGGTAATAATACATATACCTTACAATATACAATATTAATTTTGTTCTTTTGTCTTTTTTTAGGGCGGCGGGGTAATCCATTTTATTATTATAATAACAATTTGGCTAAAGGAATGAGTAAAGATAAAAGTAAATACATCATGACAAGAAAGAGAAGACATGTGTAGAAAAACGGAATTAGAAGTCATATTTGCCGAAATAGTACACCCATTTATTCACTTTTAATTAATATTTACATAGAAACTGCTTACTCACCACTTATCACTTCTCGCAAAAACTCTGTCCGAAGCAACGGCGTCACACTATTTTATACCCTTTCTTTCCCCACTCATAACCAAAGATGGCAGCCAATCCGAAGTGCCGATTTAGACAACCAATCAAAACAAAGTAATCAATTTAAGTACAGTATTGCTTTCGTCAGTTAAATGCGTATATAAATTGCGTAATATATTGGTTGTTAACAACAATATTTTATAAAAATACAATTTCTTACACATAGTACCCAGATACATGGTTATTTTAAATTAAGTGCAAATATGTAAGAGTACAATCATGTCATATTTCCTCATGTGTAAGGATAGACCCTAAGCAGCGAACTGTTACGGGTTGATAAAATGATTATTGAGGATGATAAAATATTGTAAAGTAGGTCGCAACTTGCTCGACTTCGTAACTTTTATCGACAATAGTACCTTAAGCGAACCCTCCGCAGATCGGAAATGGTGTTACGGGAGTGGCTATGTAACGTTTATAATTAAAAAAAAAACAATTAAAAAAAGATATTATTATATTATACAGTTTCATGTAAGATTCTTAGACTCATGGTTGACGGGTAGATAATGCCTTTAGAAAATAGGTTTGCCATGTGTACATTTTCTTGGTACATGAAGTGAAATAAATAAATAAAATAATGATTTAGTGAAATTCTTTTTCCCTACTTTTTAGTACGGTGGACCGGTAAATTTCTTTTATTATTATAAATACACCTTTATAAAAACATGTTATTAGAAAATATAATTATAGTAACAAAATACGGTTTCCATTGCTTGTTACAAATCATGAAATATTTTTTTTTATTTTTCAGATGGTGAGCACAAATTTTCTTAAATGAAAGCTTTACTGAATGCCTTAAACTGAATTTACAAACTCCTCATCTATCTTGGTATGGTTGTGGGTATACCCAATATTTCTCCCTGAGTAAGTTAGGGAGACATTTCATATTTATCATATTATTATATTTCTTGTTTTAATTTTTTCTTCTCAATACTTCAGATCAACACGAACATACAACAGAACGGGGTGAGTAAAGGCTTATAATAGTTATATAATAGATAAAAGATTTATTTAATTTTACAGCACATCGATCATCATCATCAACCTGTTACAGCCCATTGCTGAGCTAAGGGTCTTTCCTCGCACATGAGAAAGTATGGGCTTTAGTCTCCCACGGGAGCTATCCACTGACTGACCGCAACCAACTTTGCTTTACATCGCATAAACAGGTCACAAGTTCATAAAAACAGTCACCTACATGATATTTTTTTTACGAATTAGCCTCTGTCACAGATATTAGAATACTATTGTACATGTGCTGTTGAAGCAAAAGGGTCCCATCTCAGCATGTGTGCCATGCGCCGTGAGATGGCGCTGGTTTTCAGGTGGAACCTGTTCGTGACATACCTAGTTCGTAATTTTGTACTGCAAAAATATCCAACCCTGATTCAGAAAACCTAAACAAAAAAAAATGTTGTCTGTAAAGTCGGTTTGTGGACGATAATTTTACGTGATAACGGCATAAGAAAACATTAAAGAAAAATTGCATACTATGGAATAGAAGAGTTAGGCCGATCGTGCCACTCTATCGCTTGTTCTGCGCTCTCGCTTGCACACATTTGGCTCAGGTGAAACATGACAATGAGTCATGTTCAACATTTAAATAGTAAAAAGAATATTTACAAATTTATAAATCTATTGATCGACCATAGTGTCGACGTATTGAGGCTTACAGCCTTACTTTTGACTGGCAGACAGCGAGTTCAAAACTCAGATCAAATAGAAAGTAAATATGGAGCGCTGCGAAAGATAAACTGAAGCCTGAAAAAGTATGTCACGCTCTGTCTATATACCTACCTACGCTCACAGGCACATTTCCCGATAACATAATTTATTTTGTTCGTACGTATTGCTTCAACTGGTTCTAACTGATCAGTGTGGGTTGAGTAGTTTGCTTGTAAATGTGTGCGTGCGAGTGAGTATCCACATAGCGTGGAGTACTTTTTGAGACTTCAGTTTATTCTTCGCAGCGGTCCATTTTACTGTTTATTTGATCTGAGCAAAGAGGTTGGAAGAAAATCATTGGAAACTTTTTCTTTAAACGTCTTTGGATCTGAGGTTCAGAGAATAAAAACTAAAAATGTACGATGACGTCCCCACTTTTTCAAATGTTCCGCCCCAAAACGTCGGAGCTGGTGAAGAGTCCATCGTTAGCCTGGACGCTGGATTTAAAATCTCATCGATTTTATTTGTTTTAGTATAATAATATGGCAATATACGTAAGTACTATCATTACTTTTATGCTATTAACCATTTTATTTTGTGATTTGATTATCTTTTTTGGAATGCAATGCAGAGCAAATATCGGAGATACCTAGTGCTTAACAAAAATGACAAAAGTTCTGACCAATATAGAGTTTGATATTCTGATTGATTTTAATTTCAGAATGTCAGGGTAAGAATTTTCATGAATCACCTTTCAGCTAGTTCCTATTACGAGAGGTTGCTGCAAACATGAACAATTTCTTATTTTAAAACTAATTAATTATAGTACTTGAATAAATATACAACATGTAACAGAATAAGCGCAATTCCTGAAATTAGTTTGTTCAGTATCGACTACTTATTCGATTTCAGCTATTTTTAATATGTGTTAAATTTTTCAAAAAAATGAATTATCGTAGCTGAATTTAATGCTTTCTATGGAAATCATGCTATTATTAATCGATATTTAAGAAAATTGGTTAGATACAACTAAAGTTCGATTGCATCATATATTTTTTATATTAATATACTAATGGGGGTGTATGAGGAATTGCGCTTTTTCTGTTACGCCTTGTATACTTAACTAATACATTATGTTTCAGTTTGATCATCTTAAATACCTTTGATTATAGTTAAATACATACAGTTTTATCAATATTCAAGCGTTACGTGCAAAAAAGTATTTTAGCACTGGCGGCAAAATGTTTCTAACGCGACTACTCTACTTATTATCTTATTACTTACTTTTATTCCTAGTAATACTATTTATAATCATAATAATTACGTCCTTAGGTGTTCAACCGCCGATTATATAGCTATCTTCCAGAGGTTAGTAAATAGAAAGGGTACTGTATGTGATCTGTCCTAACTAACTAGGCTCAGGTAAATGATAATGTACTTCTTAAAGATTTTAATATTTATGATTCGATATAAGGGCACAGATTAGAGAATAGTTACTTCGTAATAAGGGTAAGATGTAAGATGTGATAAGGGTATAAAAAGAAACTTGGATATCTTCGAGAAAATGGTGCATGGTCGTGCTTGTTAGACTTGGCGGGGGAACTCGGTGCCTCCACATTCTAAATCAATCCAATCCGAGCTTCATACGAAAAGTATTTGACCGTGCCCCGGACGGGGCCCGGCCCGCTGTAACATGAATCAGCGTTAAGGCTGGGTGGGCCAGCAGAGGCCGAATTTGTGATTTTTAAAATCATATAAGACATAGAAAATAGTGTTTAAAATTCTGAAACAAAGATATATATATAACTTAAGGACATACTATATTTATATATATTTTATTTCAGCTAATTGCTGTCCACTGCTGGACAAAAGCCTTCCCCAAAAGCTTCCCAAAAATAATAAAATAAATAAATAAAATAATAAATACGCTCTGAGCGTATTTACTTTTTAGATTTGTTGTTATGATAAATAAAAATAAAAAATCTCAAGCCTTTTATCCCCAAGGTGGTAGGCAGAGTTATTCCATTTCTGGAAATACCTAGTTTTCACGAGAATATTGGACCCCTAAACGTGGTCAGCCCATCGCCGGACCGGGTCTGTTACACATGCCTCAGAATTAATTCTGAGACCTGCGGGTTCCTCACAATGTTTTCCTTTACCGTGGAGCAAGTGATGAATAGGTACGTAAGTTTTGAAAAACTCATTGGTACATGCCAGGATTTGAACCCTAGTCTTACTGACTATTCATGAGAAGCGGGCTCTGTAACCGTAAGGCTATCACTGCTCTTTTTTGTTATGCTTATTTATTATTATCCTAAGACGAGTTTCTATGCTTTTATCTAGGAAACAGCAGTTTTTTTCTTGGTACGTATTTCTTGTCATACAGATATTTTATATATAAATAACTAGCGGCCCGGTACGTGCTTCGCAACGTGTAAATGTGATAAATGAAGAACCACTCGATAGATTTAAAGCAAACTTCACATAAACCATCTGGTAAATAGTCCGAATAAAGCCTAAAAATTTGGTTTGGATAGGTGAGCCCGTTCTTGAGTTATAAAATAAAAACGAAAAGTGGCATTGATTTTGATATCTAAAGAAGAGAAGATAAAAAGTAGGCATAGTGACTTGTTCTACCGCTAAACGAAAGTATTGAAAAAGCAGCAAAACGCAATAGTAGTACGTATCTCTATACTAATCATATAAAATTTAAAGTAACTGTCTGTTTGTCTGTAGGTACCTACAACCGCTGTACTAAATAAAGCCACAGGCTCCTTTTCATTTCTAAGTGATGCGATGCTCAAAATATCATGTGCACATGGAGGTAGCCGCGGGAAACAACTGGTTACAAAATGGGAAATACAATGGTTTCTACTTTTAAGAGTACAGTCAAGAGCACGATAACTAGCTAGCTTGATACTTTGGAGTTTGACCTGGGACTGTATTATATGGCGCGTAGTATAAATCAGAGTTCAACTTAAACTGGTAGTGTAAAGCTTGACTTGCTCTTGACTGTACCATATTGAAGCCCACGGCTCAATCTACGTGCTTCTTTACGTAAATGCGTTCTCAAAATATGTGTGACAGGTGACCCTCTGACATCCGACAATGTCCCTCTTTACAGGACAAATCAGGAAACGAAAACTCAACTCATGTGCTGTGCATGACTTCTGACAACGATCACTTCTGCGTCAGCAGTGGAGAAAAGGTGAATACATTCTTAATTTATAACATTACGAGTAGCATTTTCCAGCCGTTCTCATACCAGATGTCTATATTAATGTTGTACATTCGTCTTTTTGTATAGGTACTGGATGATTTTTTAAAGTCTGGAAAAAAATATGACGTACGAGTATAAGGATTAATTTATGAAATACAGTCATGTAAATGCAATTTACAAAGTCTACAAAAGTATGCACCCTACTATGCAGCTGGCGATTGTAATGGAATGTAATGGAATGCATTATACTAATATACATTACTCAATTGTAGTTATTATTACGCACTGGAATATTGAATGGAAGCTACGAGTCCGTTTCTTTTTAAAATACTATTTACAATATTCCAGTGCGTAATAATAACTACAATTGAGTAATGTACCTATATTAGTATAATGTTATTACACAAGATCCCGTTTCTTTTTAAAATATTATTTACAATATTCCAGTGCGTAATAATAACTACAATTGAATAATGTATATTAGTATAATGTTATTATACCAGATCTGTAAAAAAAAATTTTTTAAGTATAATTTCAAATGAATCTATTACACTTAGGGTGAGGCCAAACGAGCGTAATTTTGTGAGTCGTGAGTAGCAGAATTTCGGTCGCTGAAATTCATCAGCATTAGATTTCATACAAAAGTCCTATTTGATTCACACGGCGACGCAAAATGAGTTGTCTGCCGACTCACATGCATTATGCGGACCGAATTTCAGTTCGCGGGGCGATGGGGTAGACATAGACAATGTGTGAAAGAGATACTAGAGTGGAATGTGACGGATCACTCAAGAGGGAGTGAGAAATAAGATATATTCTGCTACTCACGACTCACAAAATTACGCTCCGTCTGGCAGCCCAACAGAATTTCTGTCGGGCAGAATTTCTGCAACCGAAATTCTGCAAACGAAATTACGCTCGTTTGGCCTCACCCTTACCCTCGGATGAGCGCTGCGAAGGATTTAAACTGAAGCCAGAAAAACTACTCCACGCTCTGTGCATACACGCTCGCACCTATCACACCATATTTTTTTCCAGAGGGAAAAAAAAATCAGACGGTATACTTTGTGTACATCTCCGTTCTTATAGTTACGTCACATTTAAACAAATGCGATTGCAGACTTAAATTTTGCAGTAGGTTAAACTGACCGTCACCAATATCGATTTATGGAAACACAATTTTAACAAAGGCAAAGTTGAGTTCGTCACTCAATCTAGTTCATGTTTTCGTTAGCAATATTCGGTGATTTCACTGTTTATGAACTTCAGTAATGTTACCTAATTATTTTGGTAAATAAAGCTGTACAACATACGTTCGAGTTGTATTACTCATCACAAATTTACTAAATAGGGCGGACCGGGGTTGGAAGTTCCCGGGGTAAGTCGTTCCGACGGTTATAACTTTGTAAAGGGAAAGAGATAGGAATACACGTGAAGGGCGTCGTTTAAGCATCAGGTGACGCGCTGCGCTTGCAGCCATCTTAATTGCTCTGACAGCGGCGGACAAGTGGCGATGTGTACTGTGCTATTAGAACACCACGTGAGTAAATTTTTTCGTATTTAATCTTTTTGGTCTATTTTTATTTATTATTGACAGATTTATGGGTATCTTTCCTTTTTAAAAGTGGCATTAGTTAGGTATCATAATGTTTTAATGTTTTTTCAATTAATTTCGTTAATTTGCTCGTATGACAGTTTTTTATACAAAAACTTAATTTGGGGCTACAAGTTCCCTCCTAAAGGGGCTGGTTGTTTCCCGGTTACCAGTTGCATTATTTAGTTAAAAGAAATGCAGTAATGTATTTGATCAGATTTTTAACTTGATGAATCTCTATTATAGTTTAAAAGAAACATTTATCTAAAGTTTATGCATATGTTTTTTTTAAGTTATGTTATGAAAGTGCCAATATGCTTAAGTTATAGAAAAGTACGTCGAGGAGCTTTTCCAGTTAGATTTTTGGTATCCTAAATTATTAAGTAGTAAGATTTATAAGCTGACAGATCTCAATTTTAGTTAACCAGTGCAAAAAGTTTATCAAGATGTAACTAGTAATGTTTTGTTGTTGTTTTCTTTATAGTTTATAACATTGCATTAACACACAATAAAATGTAACTTTAAAGATTACTGTTTTATTTAAAAAAAAACATGTGATTTTCATATTTTATTACTATTATCCAAATGGCACAACTTGCCCCACACGTGGAACAACTCGCCCCAACGCGGGGTTGAATGTTCCTTTCCAAAATTTTGAAAAATATGCCCGTAAAAAAATAATATTGCGATACCCGCAGAAATTACGACACTATTACAGAGACCGAGTAAGATTCTTTAATAGATTTAAGTATCAAATATAATGCTTATCATTTTTATCATATAATTCTGTTATTTGAAAATCGGAACTTTCAGGCCCGGCTTCCCGTACTGAGGTGGACATATTGATCCGATTCTGAATTTTTTTTATTGATTGAAAACTACACTATTCCCGAGTGAATACTTTTCATTGACGCGAGTGAAACCGCTTGTCGCTACCAGTTTATTTATATTTTTATTACATCCACAGCTCGATATTTCACCGTTCACGCCTGTCGTCAAAGATCCGATAAGTTTTGAATAAAATCTGTTATGCAAAATCAGTGTTTTATTTTAGAAAATATTCCGTACGGTGACTACGCAGTTTGATGTAGGAGAGAGAATAGAAGGTACTATTATGAAGGCAGTGAATATTTATTTGTTTGACTTTGTTTGACTGCAAATATAAAAAAATAAATACACTTCTAGTAATAAATATGTTAAATGCCTGATTTTTTAAAATCTTAAACAAATGCGATATGTGGCATTACAAATATTAGAATCTCAAACGATAAAATTACAAAGGAAGAAATAAATAAATTAGTAAAATTAATGGACTAGGTCTGGTTCACATGCCTCAGAATTAATTCTGGGACCTGCGGGTTTCCTCGCGATGTTTTTCTTTACCGTCGAGCAAGTGATATTTTTTTAATTACGAACGTTTTTGAAAAACTCATTCTTACATGACAGGATTCGAACCCGAGGCGAGCCTCACAAATAACCATCACTGAATAAAAAAACTAAAAACATAAATTAAAAAATCTAATTTAATACGATGCAGACATTTATATATATAGGACTAGATGTCGCGCGGTGCGCGAGGCCGCAAGCGGCCACGCGTGTCTCTGTGGGGTCGTATTTTGACAGACAAATAAAGTCTAATTTTGGGCGGCCATCTTGTTTTAGCCATTTTAAGTCAAAAAATAATAAAATTTTATTAAATATTACTTTTCATGGCAACACTGCTTACTGAGACCCACAATCGCTCCATACAAGCCAACTTTCCTAAGTGTTGCCAACAGTGTAAAAAATGCCGATTAAGATTAAGAAAATTGATTTTTTTCAGTAAAACAAAAATAACGGGGTGGCCATCTTGTTTTTTCAGATTTTCGGGATTTTCTGGTAAACTACAGGATATGACCTATGTGATGACATCAAACACATCCCTGTAGGATATCGGCATCTGGGAGATCAATTTGGGTCTTTTGAGGTCTACCCTAAAAATTCAATCGGCCATAACTTTCAGTGTTGCCAGGTGAAATTCAAAAAACCTACAAAAGGTCATAAGGAGGAATAAAATGTTTCACTGACTGTCACTTGTTTTTGCAAAATGGTAAAATTTAGACTTTTGACATTTTGCGTTAAAAGTAAAAAAATACGAAAAATTCCGGGAAAATTCTTCAACACGGCCACACTACGTAGCAAGACCTCCAACTCCGCTATACAGACCAACTCGCTCAGGTGTTGCCATCTTGCCGAAAATCGACAATCAAAATGTGGTAAAATTAATACTTTTCTTTGGGAGCAAATCACCGGTCGGCCATCTTGGTTTTTCAAATTTTCGGGATTTTCTGGTAAACTACAGGATATGCCCTGTTCGATGACACCAAACACATCCCTTTAGCATATTGGCATCTGGGAGATCAATTCGGATCAAGTGGGGTCTAAAACCACTCCAACTTTGAAACACTACTACGCGGCCGCCATTTTGTTTTTTCAACTTTTTTAACTATTTTCGTAAATCATCTAAGCAGTACTACAGATTCCCAAAATTTGAACCCAATCGGCCGGAAAACAAGAGATACGATAGGCAACCTTGGCCGCCATCTTGTTTTTTTGAAAAGTCGGAATTTTCCCGGGGTCACCCCGCCATCTTGAACACTTTTCTCATATATGACTTGTCTCCAAAACGACTCCTTCTGGGAGAACAATTATGTCAATGAGTCAGTCAGTGAGTGAGTGAGTGGTAGTCGAGCTTTATATATCTATAATACTAGATGTCGCGCGGTGCGCGAGGCCGCAAGCGGCCACGCGTGTCTCTGTGGGGTTTTATTTTGACATAAAAATAGAGTCTAATGTTGGGCGCCCATCTTGTTTTAGCCATTTTAAGTCGAAAAATAATAAAAGAGCGGTGATAGCCCGGACGGTTAAAGAGCCTGCCTAAAATCAGTGAGGCTCGGGTTCGAATCCTGGCATGTACCAATGAGTTTTTCAAAAACTTACGTACATATTTATCACTAGCTCGACGGTGAAGGAAAACATCGTGAGGAAACCCGCAGGTCTCAGAATTAATTCTGAGACATGTGTAAACAGACCCGGTCCGGCGATGGGCTCACCACCTATCACGTTTAGGGGTCCAATATATCTCGTGAAATGTGGGTATATCCAGTAATGGAATACCTCTGCCTACCCCCTCGGGGATGAAAGGCGTGAGATTATGTATGTATGTATGTAAATAATAAAATTTTATTTTGTTAAATATTTTTTTTCATGACAACACTGTTTACTGAGACCTACAATCGCATCATACAAGCCAACTCTCCAAAGTGTTGCCAACTGGCTACAAAATGCCGATTATTATTAAGAAAATTGAAATTTTTCAGTAAAACAAAAATAACGGTGCGGCCATCTTGTTTTTTCTATGTTTCGGGATTTTCTAGTAAACTACAGGATATACTCTATGCGATGACACCAATCACATCCCTGTAACATATCGGCATCTGGGAGATCAATTCGGGTCTTTTGAGGTCTACCCTAAAAATTAAATCAACCATAACTTTCAGTGTTGCCAGACGAAAATCAAAAAACCTACTAAAAGTCATAAAGAGGGATAAAATGTTTCACTGACTATCACTTTTTTTTGCAAAATGGTAAAATTTAGAGTTTTGACATTTTGCGTTAAAAGTAAAAAAATACGTTAAATTCCGTGAAAATTCTTAAACACGGCAACACTACGTAGCAAGACCTCTAACCCCGCTTTACAGACCAACTCGCTCAGGTGTTGCCATCTTGCCGAAAATCGACAATCAAAATGTGGTAAAACGTATCCCTTTCTTTGAGAGCAAATCACCGCTCGGCCATCTTGGTTTTTCAAATTTTCGGGATTTTCTGGTAAACTACAGGATATGTCCTATGCGATGACATCAAACACATCCCTGTAGCATATTAACATCTGGGAGATCAATTCGGGTCAAGTGGGGTCTAAAACCACTCCAACTTTGAAACACTACTACGCGGCCGCCATTTTGTTTTTTCAAATTTTTAAATAATATTCGTAAATCATCTAAACAATACTACAGATTTCCAAAATTTGAACCGAATCGGTCGGAAAACAAAAGAGATACGATAGGCAACCTTGGCCGCCATTTTGTTTTTTTGAAAAGTCGGAATTTTCTCTAAGTCACTCCGCCATCTTGAATACTTTTCTCCTACATGACTTGACTCCAAAACGACTTCTTCTGGGAGAACAATTATGTCAATGAGTCAGTCAGTGAGTGAGTGGTAGTCGAGCTTTATATATTTTATACTAGATGTCGCGCGGTGCGCGAGGCCGCAAGCGGCCACGCGTGTCTCTGTGGGGTCGTATTTTGACAGAAAAATAAAGTCTAATTTTGGGCGCCCATCTTGTTTTAGCCATTTTAAATCGAAAAACAAAAAAAAATTGTTAAATATTTTTTTTCATGGCAACACTGTTTACTGAGACCCACAATCGCTCCATACAAGTCAACTTTCCAAAGTGTTGCCAACTGGCTAAAAAAGCCGATTATTATTATGAAAATTTAAATTTTTCAGTAAAACAAAAATAACGGGGCGGCCATCTTGTTTTTTCAGATTTTCGGGATTTTCTAGTAAACTACAGGATATACCCTATGCGATGACACCAAACACATCCCTGTAGCATATCGGCATCTGGGAGATCAATTCGGGTCTTTTGAGGTCTACCCTAAAAATTAAATCAACCATAACTTTCGGTGTTGCCAGGCAAAAATCAAAAAACCTACAAAAGGTCATAGGGAGAGATAAAATGTACCGTTGACTGTTACTCGTTTTTGCAAAATGATAAAATTTCGAGTTTTGACTTTTTGCATTAAAAGTTAAAAAATACCCCAAATTTTGGGAAAATTGTTAAACATGGCAACACCACGTAATGAGACCTCTAACCCCGCCATACAAGCCAACTCGCTCAGGTGTCGCCACCTTGCCGAAAATCGACATTCAAAATCTGGTAAAATTCATCTTTTTCTTTGGGAGCCAATGACAGGGCGGCCATCTTGGTTTTTCAGATTTTCGGGATTTTCTGGTAAACTACAGGATATGCCCTGTGCGATGACACCAAACACATCCCTTTAGCATATTGGCATCTGGGAGATCAATTCGGGTCAAGTGGGGTCTAAAACCACTCCACCTTTGAAACACTACTACGCGGCCGCCATTTTGTTATTTCAACTTTTTTAACTATTTTCGTAAATCATCTAAGCAGTACTACAGATTCCCAAAATTTGAACCCAATCGGCCGGAAAACAAAAGAGATACGATAGGCAACCTTGGCCGCCATCTTGTTTTTTTGAAAAGTCGGAATTTTCCCGGGGTCACCCCGCCATCTTGAACACTTTTCTCATATATGACTTGTCTCCAAAACGACTCCTTCTGGGAGAACAATTATGTCAATTAGTCAGTCAGTGAGTGAGTGAGTGGTAGTCGAGCTTTATATATTTTATATATCTTTAATATTATAAATAAATAAATAAATATATATATATATATATATATATATATATATATATATATATATATATATATATATATATATATATATATATATATATATATATATATATATATATATACAAAGTGGAGCTCACAATGCCACAATAAATTATCCCATGCTATAAACATTGCATTCTGCGACCGTACACTAAAACAAAATGAAATACATCAAATACTTTAGCTACAAGAATTTTTTTTTGCTTTTTTAATTTTAATCATGCTGTAGATGTTCGTCTTGTGTTCGAATTGGACTACCGTAGGTCAAGGAACTGTGAGTACAAGAAAAGGATAATAAGTTGCAGATGTTAGACAGAGAAAGTCGATTACGTTACCATTTTGACACCAACGTGACTGCGCTACTACTACTACCCATTCATAAATCCGAAGTGTGAAAAGGAAGTAAACTATGATTTTTCGCTCTAACTTTCGCGCAAGGTCACAGTCAGTAGGTTATTAGATCATCCAGTGGCTTACTGCACGTCGCGTAAGGTTCTTGCATGTCGGTTCACCCGCGCCCGAATTACGAAAAATTTTGTGTTCAGTGAGTGAATATGCGATTATTATTTACAAATTATTTCTCAAATTTGACTGAGTCGTCACGACGACGAAAGCAGTCGCTCCGCGCCGCTGTGTCAGTTTTTACCGCCAAAGAAGCCGCCTTCGAGCTTCGTACCTAATGCCGCGGCAGCCATTAGGCACGCGCCTCGCCACCTGCGCCGCGCGCCAGGCGCGGGCAATGACCGCGACGGTGCCGTTCTTGCGGAGTGAGTCGCAAAGGTGTTTTTTTAGTTTACATTATTAGGATATTTAGTTTGTTTAAGCAGTGATAGCCCGGACGGTTAAAGAGCCGGCCGAAAATCAGTGAGGCTCGGGTTCGAATCCTGGCATGTACCAATGAGTTTTCAAAAACTTACGTACATATTTATCACTAGCTCGACGGTGAAGGAAAAACATCGTGAGGAAACCCGCAGGTCTCAGAATTAATTCTGAGACATGTGTAAACAGACCCGGTCCGGCGAAAGGCTCACCACCTATCACGTTTAGGGGTCCAATATATCTCGTGAAATGTGGGTATATCCAGTAATGGAATACCTCTGCCTACCCCCTCGGGGATAAAAAAGGCGTGAGATTATATTTTTTATATATATATTTAGTTTGTTTGAAAATTTCACTTTTTTTATTTTTACATAACAACTATAATAAATAATTTATGATATTTTATTCAACTAATTTATTGTGGCATTGTGAGCTCCACTTTGTATATATATATATATATATATATATATATATATAGCAGTGATAGCCCGGACGGTTAAAGAGCCGGCCGAAAATCAGTGAGGCTCGGGTTCGAATCCTGGCATGTACCAATGAGTTTTTCAAAAACTTACGTACATATTTATCACTAGCTCGACGGTGAAGGAAAACATCGTGATGAAACCCGCAGGTCTTAGAATTAATTCTGGGACATGTGTAAACAGACCCGGTCCGGCGATGGGCTCATCACCTATCACGTTTAGGGGTCCAATATATCTCGTGAAATGTGGGTATATCCAGTAATGGAATACCTCTGCCTACCCCCTCGGGGAAAAAAAAAAAAGGCGTGCGATTATATTATTATATATATATATATATATATATAATAATATAATCGCACGCCTTTTTTATATATATATATATATATATATATATTGGGTATATCCAGTAATGGAATACCTCTGCCTACCCCCTCGGGGATAAAAAAGGCGTGAGATATATATAATGTTTGTTGTAATGTAAAAAGTATATATTGCCCCCTCATAAATGTCTAAATATTATCTAAAAATTAAATGTCTAATATTTATCTATATAAAAATATTTATTTATATATATAAAAAAGGCGTGAGATATATATAATCTCACGCCTTTTTTATCCCCGAGGGGGTAGGCAGAGGTATTCCATTACTGGATATACCCACATTTCACTAGATATATTGGACCCCTAAACGTGACAGGTGGTGAGCCCATCGCCGGACCGGGTCTGTTTACTCATGTCTCAGAATTAATTCTGAGACCTGCGGATTTCCTTCACCGTCGTGCTAGTGATAAATATTAGACATTTAATTTTTAGATAATATTTAGACATTTTGAGGGGGCAATATATACTTTTTACATTACAATAATAATAGACTACGTCACAGAATAAGTCATCGTTATAGACCCGTAGTAAGAACCCACTGCTGAGCTAAGGGTCTTTTCGCTCGAACATAATAATAATAAATTGTGGGACACAACACAATTTACACACGGTTATTTAGTCACAAAATAGGCAAAACCTGTACTTATGGGTACTTAACAACTGATAAATACTGAAATAAATATTAAACGACCAGACACGAAGCCAACAGACGTGTTCATGTATACAAATATAGAAATATATTGCATGTATTTTGGAAAAATACCCAGGATGCGCCACTGATCCGCATCAATGGACCGCCCGCCTCTGCGTACGATTAATACTTTGGAGGCAAAGCTTAGGAATTTTATTTGACAGGACCAAAGACATTATTTATAGAAAGACGTAGATATGTTACTAGAGCACTGAAAATGAGGCCGACAAATGTAGTTAATATACCACATTTTATTTAGTCGGATTGTATTTCAAGTCGTATTTTAAGCGCAACTCATAACAGATAGCTCTCTCTTTTTCTTTATTATTCGTTCCGTATCATCTTTCCCCGTCATTGTTGTATCCTACAAATACGCTAAGAAGTAAGTATGTACATGTTGTAGCACACTCGTAGGGCATCAATTTTCAAATGCAAGTAGTATGAATATAACTCATCCTTACTTTGATATCTTTGGACAGGACCATATAACTAGCAAAGCGTATCAGTTGTTAGTTTGCTTAACCCCTCAAGTGTGGGAGTCAAAATGGCCGATTTGCATTGAGTGTGGAACCCGCAGAGGGGTTCGCCACAGTCAAGGCGGTTTAAGGGCCCAACTTCCACTAAAACTGCATTTTATTATCCCTTGGTCTAGCAGAAGCCCTTTTATCGAACTGAACGTTTTTATAATTAAGTTTGCTACCAAGAAATAAGTACTTTTGTAATATTTGTGTAGTAATAAAGTTGTACAGGTGGTATAACCGGGGTACCTAAAGTAGAAGAGGTTTTGGACTATATTTTTTAAACAAACCACTTTTGAGCTTAGCGACCGTTTTCATAAAAACCTTATAATACTATTTACAAATAAAAAGAACAATATCTATAACTCTCATACAAATATATTACACAATCAAAGATTTAACATATATAATATAATATAATCTCACGCCTTTTTTATCCCCGAGGGGGTAGGCATTCCATTACTGGATATACCCATATTTCACGAGATATATTGGACCCCTAAACGTGATAGGTGGTGAGCCTATCGCCGGATCGGGTCTGTTTACACATGTCTCAAGATTAATTCTGAGACCGGCGGGTTTCCTCACGATGTTTTCCTTCACCGTCAAGATAGTGATAAATATGTACGTAAGTTTTTGAAAAACTCATTGGTACATGCCAGGATTCGAACCCGAGCCTCACTAATTTTAGGCCGGCTTTTTAACCGTCCGGGCTATCACTGCAATCTTGCTCTTCTATCAATTTACTACAAGAGATTTAACAGTAGAACAAAAATTGTGCCTATCTTTAAAACAGCCTCTATTGGTTTTTTTCTCTACAAAGTACATAAACGACGGCTTGCTAGCTGTCTCACTTCTCGCTTAACACGTTTTAATGAGTGAAACAGAGATAAAAACAGTCTCCCTGAAAGACTTTAAAAATAATAATAATATATAATAATAATATAATCTCACGCCTTTTATCCCCGGGGGGGAATGCAGAGGTATTCCATTACCTACTGGATATACCCACATTTCACGAGATATATTGGACCCCTAAACGTGATAGGTGGTGAGCCGATCGCCTCGTTTAAAAATCCCAAAAGTTTTATATATCTTTTTTGTGCACTTGTTCAAAGAAGATACCTTAGAATATGGTGGAGTCATTTGGTCACCGTTCTATCAAGTGCATTTCGACAGATTCGAAATAATTCAGAAGAAAGCACTTAAAATTGTCTGTTTCCGGTTTAATCTCAGGCGACAAATGACAACTTACAATGACAGACTAAGGGTGAGGCCAAACGAGCGTAATTTTGTGAGTCGTGAGTAGCAGAATTTCGGTCGCTGAAATTCTGCTGCATTCGGTTTCATACAAAAGTCCTATTTGATTAACAGGGCGACGCAAAATGAGTTGTCTGCCGACTCACATGCATTATGCGGACCGAATTTCAGTTCGCGGGGCGATGGGGTAGACATAGACAATGTGTGAAAGAGATACTAGAGTGGAATGTGACGGATCACTCAAGAGGGAGTGAGAAATAAGATATATTCTGCTACTCACGACTCACAAAATTACGCTCCGTCTGGCAGCCCAACAGAATTTCTGTCGGGCAGAATTTCTGCAACCGAAATTACGCTCGTTTGGCCTCACCCTTATAAAGTTCAACTTGTTCACTGTGAGCACACGCCGTAAGCAACAAGATTTAATATCTGGATTCACCCTATGTGTTATCGTGTATCAACATAACACTAAACATAATATATATTTAGTATACTTACTATTAAGTTGTTATGTTATATTAAGCCTGCCCCTTCGAGAAAAATTGTGAGCATGTATGTTAATGGTAAGTACCTAGGGCAATCAATATTTTTTCATCTGAAATTAATATCAGCTGCATTCGCTTAAATTTGAGTGATTCATTGTCAAAAACATAATTATTATACTTGATTATATAGGTATAACACAACCAATTACAATTCTTATTTCGCAAAATTACTTATTAAAAATACTAAATGCAAAAACATGCTTTTGGAATAATCAATTTATTACAATTCTGTTTTTAAGATTATTATTTCGACGCGGTAACCACAATTTATTTTTTCTGAAGCATAATTTCTTTTGTTACGCTACCATGCGGGTATTTTTCTTGTTTCCTGTAATTTTCTCTGCGGTTAATCTTCATCAGCTCTCAAGGTACGCACTCTTAGCCGAATCTCACTATGACGTATGTTGGACAGAGAGAACGAGGCCGAGCCTTTTCCCGGGTGTGTGATTAACAACTCGCCAAAGTTTCATCATCACCCCAAAGATATTATACATAGAAAGACGTAGATATGTTACTAGAGCACGGACAATGAGGCCGACAAATAAATGTAGTTAATTAACCACATTTTTTTTAGTCGCATTGTATTTCAAGTCGTATTTTAAGCGCAACTCTTAACAGATAGCTCTCTTTTTCTTTATTATTCGTTCCGTATCATCTTTCCCCGTCATTGTTGTATCCTATAAATACGTTAAGAAGTAAGTATGTACATGTTGTAGCACACTCGTAGGGGATCAATTTTCAAACGCAAGCAATATGAATATAACTCATCCTTACTTTAATATCTTTGTCATCACCCCCTAAAAATGCACGCTAAAATAATCGGCTAAGGTCTTGCTAAGCGCGAGTCGCACTAGCTTGTGCAAGGTTTGATGAAATTTCTATGAATATCTGATTAAAAGTATTGCAAACCCCTTATATACAACGCAATGAGGAACTGAATCGATTCCAAGAGTGTAGGTATAAGCAGTTTTTAATAATTCAACAAAAATCCCAACTGCTTAAAAAATAAATGAGAAGAGAAAAATAAGCCCTAAAGTTTTAAGCAAATACAAAAAAACTAAAATATACATATAACTAAATTTTTATATAGAGAACGCTGAGATAAGCCATTATTAATAAACAGACAAAGCGAAGCAAAACTTAGTGTTTACAATTTTAATAAAAAGCTTTAATGCCGTATGCGCCAAATCAAATAATTGTTATTTACCACATAAAGTCTAAGCTCACTTTCGTATTCTTTAGATTTCAAGATGCAAGCGATCTGCGACTAGCACAATCTGTTGTAAGTTTTTTTCTACGTCGACACTTCTACGCTAATATTATAAAGAGGAAAGATTTGTATTTTTGTATGTTTGTAACGAATAAAGTCAAAAACTACTTTCTGGACCTATTATAAAAAATCTTCACCATTAGAATGCTACACTATCCCTGAGTAACATAGGCTATATTTCGTCCTAATATTCCCACGAGAACGGGAACAACGAGGGTGAAACCGCGCGGAAAGGCTAGTAATAACATTATTGTAAATTTGTATGAAGCCAAATTATTATTGTTCTAGGATATTGATGAGACAACACAACTACGTGATGAACTGACTGACGCAATGAACCAGCTGATGCTGCAAGATAAGGAGCAATCGCAGTGGCTCAGGAGAAGTTTTGGGATGCCAAATCTTCTGCTTGCGCCAATGTTTTTAGTCAGTATTTAAGAAGACTTTCTTCAATATTTATTAACTAAATAATAAATTTAACAAATCTCAAAGGAAGTCAGAGTGAAATTTAAAAAGTTTTATTGAAAAATTAGGCATTTCTTAATAAGAAGTCATTTCAACTCTACCGCTGCATTATGTCTATGCACCGCTGCCAAGAAACTCCTCAACACATTATTCTTTTAATCAATTCTTAAATAAAAAATAAAATAAATAATCTCACGCCTTTTATCCCCGAGGGGGGTAGGCAGAGGTATACCATTTCTGGAATTACTCACTTTTTCACTAGAATATTCGATCCCTAAACGTGATAGGTGGTGAGCCCATCGCCAAAATCAATTCTTACTGAATATTAAATTGGGTTACATAATGCAGTAATTTTCCGAGGTCGTTTTCAACATTTCTACATCTCTAGATTTCTAAATCAATGGAATTGATGCTACCGATCTACCGATATAGTACAAAACCCAAAGAGATTAAAAAATAGTAGGGCATATTTTAATCTCTTTGACAAAACCTAACGGTAAAAAACTGCACTGCCGCCACCCCCACCGCCTACACCTTAGTATACTACTGTCAACTGTACCGAGGCCACCATTTCAACTGCATATTATATAATCCTTATGAGTTATCACGTATATTTTTTTTCTTTCTTATTGTAGAACGTTGAGGAGAAATCAGAACCATCGAAATTGAACCTAAAATCAAAACAGAATCTGACAAAGTCAGAGAACAGAATTCAACGATTGCGGAGGCGTAGGAGGCGTAGGAGGCGTAGGAGGCATAAGGTATAGTATAGAGCATCTCTGCATCAGTGAATTTCCGTCAGTAGGTCGAGGAAATAGTACATTACATACCTTGGGAAGTAAAATAGGAAATGTTTTAGATCACATGTCGACCGAAGCGAAGCCGAGCTCTACAAACATGTGATGAGACTGTCTTATTTACTTCCTGAGGTATAATTTTTTTCTGCTCGACGGAAGCGGAAAGCGTCATCTTCATTTATCGCAGCGACCCAAATGTTGACGCTTTCCGCTCGGAAAGATGAAATAGTAGATTGTTATATAAGGGTTGAAAGGAATTATTCCTATACGAGGTATTTATACGCCCGAGCGCAGCGAGAGCGGATGTAGCGTCTCAGTAAGAATTTGCTAACTTTCACCCGCGTTAAACACTCTACTTTTCATTTAGAATACAAGGAAAGTAAACAGTAGAAAAATACAAATACAAAACCAAAAAAGTACAAAAACTATAATATAATAATATTAAAATGCAAGAACGCAAAAATTCAATCATAAAACAATACAACAATGTCGAGTAGGAATTGATAACTTTCACCCGCGTAAAACACTCTCTCCACTTTTCATTTCGAATACAAGGAAAGTAAACGCTACAAAAATACGAAAAGACGAAAGCACAAAAATCCTACCTACTTACAAAAATACACAAAAAAACACAACAATACAACACCTCCCCCTACTCCCACCTCAAAGGCCGGCAACGCAGTTATGACTCTTGAGTTGCAGGTGTCCATGGGCAACGATAGTCACTTACCATCAGGTGACCCGTCTGCTCGTTTGCCCCCTTCTCCTATAAAAAAAAATACAAAAATACAAATCCTTCCTCTTTATTACATAATATTAGTGTAGATCATGACAAACAATACTATAGTCTTTTTTTTATTTTAAATAAGGAAACACAACGACCTTTTTGAAGTGAAAACTTCTTTAGCGGCGTTGAGTACTTTTGTGGGATGGGTAAAAACTGTGAAACTCGCGTCAGGTCACGTGTGCTGATCGAAAAACCGTAAGACTTTTTTTTTTAAATTGTTTAATGGCTTTTGGATCCTTACAGCCTATCCGTAAGACGGTTGGAGAGTAGTGTAACACCGAAATCGATAATCAAGTTTTCACTTCTGCCGGCACTCCCGGAGTGCAACCCGTTCTTTTGTACAAAACAAATTTAAAAAATTGTATAAAAGTACCTGATATAAAATTAAAGAATAATGTCTTTGGTTTTACCATTTGTATCTGGCTGGGTTTAATATCAATAAAAATATTTAGAATAAGAAAAATAAAAAGTAATAAACAACAGGTAATAAAATGGCGTATTTCAGATTTTTTTTCATATTTTCACACCCCCCCAATATGGGTATCAAATAAAAGAGCTCTAGTAGAAAACTGTACACAACGACAAATTTCAAATTTAAGGTAACTGCTGGCACAAAATACGAGATTTCATATCAGTTTCCATGAGCATCAAATGAAAGGGCTATGTACAAGTAGAACCAAAGAGATTTAAATATTACAACACAGTGCATGGCGGATCATACACGCGCCCCACGATTTAATTTTTTATTTGATTAATGCCCTATACTAAAGAGGAGACTAATGTGATGACTGGTACCTAGGACCTACCGAAAGTACGTTAATGTATTATATTGTAATTAGACGGATGTTGTAAATAAATACAACTGTACAATAATTATAACGTTTTTGATTCTAATAATTGTTTTATTAAAATGACAATTGTTATTCAACTATAGCTACTATAATGTATTACGTACTTTATAAATGTAAACTAGTAGTTAATTCATAATCTCCGTTTATTTTCTTTGGAAACTTAGCTACTCAATTAATTTATCTTTAAATTTAATCTATCTTGCGTCAGGTTTTCTGCAGTAGCAATACAGAAGCCGATTCTCAGATGCAAATCAGTGCGACAGTCATCATCATCGTCAACCGTAACAGCCTAGGTTAAGCTATAGAACTTTCCTCACAAATGATGAAGTGCCCATCGCCGAACCTTGTCTGTTACACATGCCTCAGAATAATTCTGAGACCTGCCGGGTTTCCTCACGATGTTTTCCTTCACCGTCAAGCTAGTGATGAATATGTACGTAAGTTTTTAAAAACTCATTGGTATGCCAGGATTTAAACCCGAACCTCACTGATTATCATCATCATATCAAAACAACCCAAGGATAAAATAGATGGATAAATTATTAAGTTCGTTTGCCCTTTCTTTAGCATTGCTGCGTGGTAAGATGATTTTATCATTATTACTCTTTGGCGATAGAGAAGATGGATGGATTGTGTGAAGAATAATGTTGTCGTACCCTGCGAACAAATTCCTAATGATTGAAGTGATAAAGGCATTACTTTATATTTTGGAATTGGATTCATTGGATAATTGTACAGGTACATTCACCAAAATAATTGTGTACCGTTACTGAATTTCATAAACTTTGAAAGCATCGGAGTTAATCTAATAAAAAGATAAACCAATTGCAAAGGCTTACGCAAAGGTGCATGTTCCATATGAACATCACCGACCAGTATGTACAGAATACTAAAAATAGCTCAAAACATAAAACAGTTTTCAATCATTCATTTCTGAAAAAATACTTTTAAATTTTTGGGTACAAAACAACATTATTCACTTTATAAATTCCAACATGGCGGTAAGACATTTCGATTATCATGAAGAGTGAGAGCCGGCGCCTGGTCAGACCTTCGTCATTTTTTATAAAGCTTCAAATTGAATTTTATAAAGCTTCAAAGTTTGTCTGTGTATGTCCCTACTACAGATGAAAACGATCCCCAAATATGAAGTTTGGATAACGGTGGCTTTGAAAGTTATCAGGCAGCAAAGGTCCATAAAATTGCACCTCAAATTCGTTAAAGTGTAAAGCCCAGTTTTTATATATTTTATTCGGATTAATATTAGAAATCACGTCGTCCATTGTCAGACACTTGGTGCGGTGGAAACCCCCTGTCAGACACCCTTGAATCATGGTGAATTGAGGTTATAATTCCGTCATTTTATAAAAGCTGAATTTTATATAATAATATGTTACTTGAGGAACTATTAGAAGATGTTTTCTCAGATTTCAGACAGTTTCGTTGAATGTGTCAGACGCATTAAGTATTAGTCGGGTCATTATGTGGTCATGACATGATTTCTGCCCACATATATAGTTACTAGGCCGAGTTTGATATCATTTTCATAAAATTCAAGGATGAGGAATTCATATTTATATTTAGCTACGTTGTTTCTTAACTTTGAAGCTTTATAAAATGACGAAGATCTGCGACCAGCGCCTCTTGGGCCATTTAAATTTTTGACATTATTTGAATTTCTTGGGACAGGCAATATCTAACTAAGTAAGAATCACATCTTACTTGTTATTTTAAAATAAAATATTAGTAATAAAATAGTAGTACGGTAAAATGTAATCACTGTATTAATTCTTTAAATAACTTCCACCAGCACATACATCAGACAGGGGTAAGTAAAGATTTATTATAATAATATAATAATAATATAATCTCACGCCTTTTTTATCCCCGAGGGGGTAGGCAGAGGTATTCCATTACTGGATATAGGTACCCACATTTCACGAGATATATTGGACCCCTAAACGTGATCGCCGATCCCATCGCCGGACCGGGTCTGTTTACACATGTCTCAGAATTAATTCTGAGACCTGCGGGTTTCCTCACGATGTTTTCCTTCACCGTCGAGCTAGTGATAAATATGTACGTAAGTTTTTGAAAAACTCATTGGTACATGCCAGGATTCGAACCCGAGCCTCACTGATTTTCGGCCGGCTCTTTAACCGTCCGGGCTATCACTGTTTATTATATTATTAAAATAGTTCGTAATATTTGCTACGAAAATATCGGACTCTAATTTACAGAAACTAAACAAAAAGCAGTTGATCCATTCTTGGCTTCCTAAGATTCTAGGGGAAATCAATTGTTTTCTAGGTAGGTACTTTTTTCTCATCAGAGTGAATAGTATTAGTCAACCTGACACAGGCCTACCCTTGCCTATCATAGAATAGTCCTACACCGGAGAGCGAATACAGAGAATTAAAAAAAATAAAAATGTACGATGATCTAACTTACACGTGATAAATACGTGGACACTTGAAAACTTAGATAAAAGCAAAAAAGGAAGATATGGTACATTCATAAAAAGCATCGTTGACATTCGGACTGCATACAACACGCGCCCCTACACTTGATAAAAGCAAGTGAAGGCATTTGATTGTATCGAGGTGTAACATTCAATATGTTTCCTTCTCGTCGACTATCACGTAGGTACTGTCGATACGCCTTCCCGATTGAGACTGCAGCGAATTACGTTCCTTGGACCTAATTCACGGGGTCCACACGCTAGAAGCGGTACCGTATCTTCCTTTTTTGCTTTTATCCAAGCTTGAAAAGACAACAAATAAATCATCATCAAACCGTAACAGCCCACTGCTGAGCTAAGGGTCTTTCCTCACACATGAGGAAATATGGGCTATAATCTCCCACGCGAGCCCACCGCGGATTGGGATATGGTGTTAAGCTAGTGGCCACTTAACAGCCAGAATTTTTCAAGCCACCCAAAGGTATCTGACATGGCTTAACGACTTCCATTGTGCGTAAACACAACGAAAACCGGGACCCTTCTCTCATTAAGTAGGTAATCTCATACAAAAGATAGGTTTGAAGTGTTGTTACACATGCCTTAGAAGACTCAGAACTGACTCTGAGGCCTGCGGGTTTTCTCGCTAAGTAATTATTACGATAATTTTTCAAAAACTAACTTACACGTGATAAATACGTGGACACTTGAAAACTTAGATAAAAGCAAAAAAGGAAGATATGGTACATTCATAAAAAGCATCGTTGACATTCGGACTGCATACAACACGCGCCCCTACACTTGATAAAAGCAAGTGAAGGCATTTGATTGTATCGAGGTGTAACATTCAATATGTTTCCTTCTCGTCGACTATCACGTAGGTACTGTCGATACGCCTTCCCGATTGAGACTGCAGCGAATTACGTTCCTTGGACCTAATTCACGGGGTCCACACGCTAGAAGCGGTACCGTATCTTCCTTTTTTGCTTTTATCCAAGCTTGAAAAGACAACAAATAAATCATCATCAAACCGTAACAGCCCACTGCTGAGCTAAGGGTAAGGGGGAATTTTTCAAGCCACCCAAAGGTATCTGACATGGCTTAACGACTTCCATTGTGCGTAAACACAACGAAAACCGGGACCCTTCTCTCATTAAGTAGGTAATCTCATACAAAAGATAGGTTTGAAGTGTTGTTACACATGCCTTAGAAGACTCAGAACTGACTCTGAGGCCTGCGGGTTTTCTCGCTAAGTAATTATTACGATAATTTTTCAAAAACCTATCGATTTTATTTATTTTAGCCTAATAATATGGCAATATACGTAAGTACCTACTATCATTACTTTTTGACTGCTTTTAACCATTTTATTTTATGATTTGGATAACTTTGTGAGTGCAACAAAGATTGCTTTAATTTTCTATTTAATAATGTTGACTAATATCTGAGATAATGACCTCTATTTAAACGACAAGAGTTCTGACGATTGATTTTAATTTCAGAATACCCGGGTAAGAATTCCTAAGAATTATAGCTTTAAGTTTTTCATTACAACGATGTCAGAATTATTGATTACCTATTAAATAATAAATAACACATACTTGATATCACAATTTTTGAAGGGCATATTTTACGGTACGGCCGTTTTAACTTGGCTTCTCTAAACATAGGCTTCGTTTGCGCAAACCCAAGTGGTCGCTAAAAAATGTTATTGCGCAACCATTTGCGCAAGAGCTGCCAAGTTAAAACAGCCGTACCACTGTAATTTATTTGACTGACACCTGTGTTTCCAACTCTATGGACACAGAACGACATTCCGCAAAACCGACCAATCATGGACAGCCTTCGGACAGTTGAGAATTTAGTTTGTGGTTTATCAGTTTTCTTCGATAGATTATAATCTACCGAAAAATATGCGTTAAACTATAAGGACCTGGCCCCATGATCACGTTGCCATGCCGTAAATATACACGGTGCGGCCAACGTGTCACTTTTCAAACAATCCGTACACAATATTAATACTAATTTGTTGATATCGGTTCTATCTAGAAAGAAACTACTACTTTACTATCTCCCGACTAAAACATCATACCGGAATACAAGACGCCGTACGTGAATTTTCACGGTACGGCAACGTTTCACGGCACCCCGCCGCGCCATTGTACTCTTACGGTGGCGTCGCCGCGCCGTGATCATGGGGCCAGTATGTTGCGGTTCACGATCTTTCGACAGTTTACAACCTCGCTTCTTATTATTATTATTATATCACTAACATAGTTTAAAACAAAGTCGCTTCCCATCTGTCTAAACTACGCAACAGATTTTGATGCGTTTTTTTTAAAGATAGAGTCATTCAAGAGGAAGGTTTTTTATGTTTATAATACATGCATAATATAGTAGAGAAACACTGACAATATCATATAAACCGAAGCGAAGCGGGGGCGTGTCGCTACTCTATAATATATAAAGCATATTCAAACGTTACGAAAAAAAATCATTTTAGCGCTGGCGTCAAAATAACGCGACTACTCTACTTATTATCTTATTACAATTATTCCTGTTAATACTTTTTATAATCATAATAATTTCGTCCTTAGGTGAACTACCGCCGATTATACAGTTATCTTCCAGAGGTTAGTAATCAGAAGGGGTGCATGTGTATACGTGTATGTGATCTGGGTCTTATAACAGAAGTCGTAAGTAACAAAATAATACTTATACATACTTAGATGTTTTGCGATTTCAAATTTAATGTAAGGGGATCAAAAGGGACTTTTCTTCAAGAAAAAGGTGCATGGTCGGTATAGCAGAGCCTCGGAAATATGAATAATAGAAGAAAGTAGAAGATTTAAATTATTAATTAGAGTGTATTTTACAGAGAGACAGTATAGAGACAGACCGAATAAGAGTGACACAGAATTATAATTTTGAATTTAAAATATAGTTAAAAAAAGAAAAGAAAAGATATACAGGTGAATTTTTCAAGCGGGCGTGGATGACCAGATCAGAAACAATGAGGAATAACTAAAAGTCCTTAGATGAGTTTAGAGATTAGTTTTCCTTTGAGTACTTTTCGCTATTCCTCAGTTACTGATTTAGCCATCCACGTACACTTGAATAATGGGGAAGAAAACTGACTTTTTATCCCGACAGAGGGCGTATCGTCGAGAGGGCCTAAATGATCTGACAAAGCTGTCAAACTCCATACATTTTTTTGTTTACGTTATCGTTTTTTCTAAACTCTGTCTAAAATGACGTTATGTGCTGCCTTTGGTTGCAAAAATAAAGGAACTCATGCATTCCCGAAAGACACTAAACGAAGAAAGTTGTGGGAAATTGCCCTAAAACGGAAAAAGCTTTTTTACCAGCTGCAGAAGCTTTCCGTTTTTTTAACTCATCCTTTAACTGCGGCACCTTCATCAAGGAGTACATTTTCGTCACCAAAAAGCTCAATGCGAAAGGAAAACAAAAAAATATGGCCGTGACAAGGACCTCTCGCTGGTGGCGACATCTGTAATTAGCTTTGCGTTTTGTTCCCCATTCACCCTGTATACAATTGAAGAAGAATAATATGCGAGTACGTGTCCGCCACAGTCGTATTGGTTGTGATTGTTCGACTTGGCGGGGGCACTCGGTGTCTGGATTCTACATACCTAATAGTGAAGGTTCCCATTCTTTTCTGTTTTCGTAAGAATTTTTAAAAACACTTTCTTGTAGCTTCACCAACGTTCTAGAAGTTACCTACATTTTAATATAAGATTAGTTATTATTTAATTCTCTAGATCCAAAAGTTGTATATCGTATTTCCAGGAATGGAATACCTCTACCAATTCCGTTGGAGACAAGGCTTAAGCAAATTTACTTAAAAACAGCCTTCATAGTTTTTAGGGTTCCGTACCCAAAGGGTAAAAACGGGAGCCTATTACTAAGACTTCGCTGTCTGTCCGTCCGTCTGTCTATCACCAGGCTGTATCTCAAGAACCACGATAGCTAGACCGTTGAAATTTTCACAAATTATTTATTTCTGTTGCCGCTACAACAAAAACTAAAAACAAAATAAAATAAATTTTAACGGGGGTCTCCCTCCCATACAACAAACGCGATTTTTTGCTGTTTAGATAATGGTACGGAACCCTGCGTGCGCGAATCCGCATGCGCACTTGGCCGGTTTTTGTTATATGTTTCTTGGACTATTACTATTATTGTTATCCTAAGACTGGTTGTATGCTTTCATCTAGAACTCGGCAGTTTTTTTCACGGTACGTACCTAATTCTTGTGTACTAATATTTAATATACTTGCTATAAAATGTTACTTGAAAAATATTAGGGATAAGTATACTATAGTAAGTAGTATTACATAGAGAAAGTTTAGATTGTTTGTGGGTTTGTATTGAATAGGCTCCAAAATTTTAAGTACTAGACCGATTTTAAAAATTCTTTCACCATCGGAAAGCTTACTTTTCTGGGAGTAAAATGGAAGTTTAAAATGTTTTTTTCTGGATGGTAATAAAATGTTTCATCGAGTTACAGTGTTACCCGATGTGAATTAATTTATTACCAACCAGTGACACTGTTACCGGATGAAGAATATTTTTCCCAACCATTAATAGTGTGACTTAAGGTAAGGGGTGTTACTGGATGGGCAATTGGGAATATACCCTGGGTAGCCACCTTAAGGCTCTACACATTGGCGCATACTTTAATCCCCAAAATTTCAACCCATGACTCTATATACTTACACCTTTCTTTGATATTTTGACATTCGACAATGTCCCTCAATTTGCAGGACAAACCAGGAGAGGCAAACTCAACGCAAGTGCTGTGTATGACTTCTGACACGAATCACTTCTGCGTCAGCAGTGATGAAAAGGTGAATAAATTCGTAGCTGAGATGTGATGATCCCGATATTCCTTTCGGACCATCAAGATGATTTCGCGGAAAGTTGCATTCCGTAAATGTTGAATCCCATAAAGTTGAATTCCCGACATGTTAAATTATCATTTCCCAAAATGTTGAATTTGCAGAATGTTGAATCACCTAAAGTTGAATTCCCAATTTGCAGAATGATAAACTATTGTTATAGAGGAGAGTCTATCTATACATATACAAAGAATTCCTATGCAATTTAAGATTCGATGATGTTCATTGACGCATTGCGATCTAGCTCATTTATATTTTTATTACATCCACAGCTCAATGTTTCGCAGTTCATGACTGTCGTCGAAGATCCGTTTAGATTTTGAATTAAAGTGCTCTGTTAAGTATAAGTCTTTTATTTTAGAAACTATTGTTTGTGTTCTACTTGGGTCGGGTCCCGTTGGCATTACTTGCATTTAGCCTTGGCGAGCAAAACGGCTCACTAGTACACTGACCAAGTATGCAAAATTACTTGTTAACTTCGTTACGAATAAACTCAAAAAATAAAGGGACCGATTTAAAAAAATATTTCACCAATGGAAATAGAATACCTATCATCCCTGATTAACACACACTATATTTTTCACACCACATGCTCGACAAAGCCTGATTATATATCATATAAACCTCACCGAAAGCAAGACATTATATCCCTTGGCTATAGCCGGGTTATAATGTTGTACGGAATTTAATTATAACCTAATGTCAATAGGTTATAATGAAATTCCATAGGTCAATAACGTAATTTTCACCCTTCATTGTCCTTATTGCTATGACAATAAAGTGTAATTTTGTTAAGCAAAATGTGGTGCACCCACCTGCGGCCAGGTAATTAGCGGTCGTGGCCAACTCGATTTTCGAAAACCGAAGCTGCGGCCAACTAGATTCGCACGATCTTCATTTGTTAAATCAAGTAGGTCACGCCGGCAGAAACAAGTTGCTGTATCCATTTTATAGCTTTAACATTTCAAAAATAATATCGAAAATGTCGAGTGATGAAAGTACTTTGATTCCAGAGTCTATTAAACTAGATGCCATAGGCATTGGCAATAATCTACTACCATGCAATTGCATTTTATTGTCTCGCATAAGGTGAGAAAAGTATAGTATATACCTCGGGAATAAAACTGTTTTTGTCTTGGGCGCTTGAATCCCTCACTGCACTCAGAACTCAGGCTTAATCCCCAAGCGAAAACTCCCTCGCTGCGCTCGGGAGTAAAACTGGGAGTCCTTCGTTACGTTCAGGATTCAATGTCGCGGCCGTGGCATAAAACAGTGCCTGTATCCCCTTGGTGTACAATCTACTATTATTCCCGTATTCCTAACGGAACGGGAACTACGCGGGTGAAACCGCGCAGAACCGCTAGTAATAGAGAGGTACCTACCTAATAATAAATAGGTAATAAATCTGTAACGAGACCGTGTCTGTACATAAAATACGTTTTGAAAATTTTAGTAGTAGTGTATATTATACTTACATCCTAGTTATACCAAAACACCAATTTTTGTCTGTCTGTCTGTGCAGGCATCACGCAAAAAATACTGGACGGATTTTGTTAAAATTTGATGTGGAGATAACTGAGTAACTGGGCCACATTTAAGGATTCTAGGGGAAAATATCTCATTCTAACGGGAAAATATAAAAACTGGTTGAAAAGAGAAATACGTAGGTACCTACTACTCCAAAACGATAACACCTAGAAACTTAAAATATGGAATGTAGATGTCCTATTATAATATCCCGTAGGCAACCACCATGAAGGAGGTTTTGTAAACTCCCACGGGAACGGGAATAGACACGCTGGTCACCCGCTAGTAACTTTATAAGTGAACAGAAGGTACGTTTATGAATAGTCAATATTCATTCGCTAAAGTTATTACATAATAATATAGAACTCAAAAGAGTAAAAAAAACCGACTTCAACAAATAATACCAAAAAAATGCAGTCTAATTGAGAACCTCTTCCTTTTTTGAGGTCGGTTAAAAAATGGTCATCGAAATCGGTTGGCGTTATACTGAGATATTCGACCATGTCGCGATGACATTGTCAGAACTGGACCAAAATTAAGGCAATATCGGAATTAAATTCCTAGTAGTCATTCATTAAAAATACCTGATATTATCCCAAAATAACTCTAAACATGTAGGGTAAACTCATCTAATTTCGTGACAAAGGCATTAGAGTGAAAAAACACTGATAAATAATTATTCAATTTTATTGAGACTTAACTGAAGTATTAATCAGTCTTTTGTGGATACAATGGCACGAGTAATCACAGTCTATTATAACAACGTACAGAGTACTAGCTATTTTACAGAAGTAAGTCAACTTGGCTAATTACGTGATGACCTCTTTAAGTCCGTGATAGATACTACTGTAACTCTGATATAACGGAATTACACAAGTTAAAATACATATCTGTACAAAACATAAACAAAGATGAGATCATTTACAGAAATAAGATAGGTATTTAAGATTAATTTAAAAAAATACAAAAATTAGGTCAGCCTATAAGTATTTTCTATTTTTCTTGAAGCCTTCCATGTTTTCTGAAAGTAAAAGTAATTAATTAGACGGTTTGTCTTGGGAACCTCTTACTTTTTGATTTCGGTTATAAAAAGTTCATTTTTTGTATATATGCTCTCAAGTATCGTCGTCAATTAGGTCACGTAATTGCGTGATAAATTTAGTCCACCTAATTACGTGATATAACATTAATGTTACATTTATGATAGAATTTTAACTTTAAAGGAACCTTTGCTTCTTATAGTTACGTTTATATTTTATTGCATTTATTTAAAACATAATTCTGAAGCCATTTACTTGAAAATACTCAATAACGTGTATTATGCTACCTTAATTCCGTTATAACACAAAACTCTCTCAACCATGTTATATGCAATATTTTTGACGAACTAAATAAGCTTTCACACCTAAAATGTACAGAATAATGAAGAGTTTCTTACTTCCAGAAAAAGGAAATATCATAAAGATATCATTTTATCGAAAAAAGCAAAGAAATCTATAAAATACTTACATTTAAATCGCAAAGTTTGCTACCCATTTACTCACACTGTCGAAACTGGTCGCGTTCGCCCGCAAACTGACGAAAATCGTCGATTGTTGCTATCCCTCTTACTCGAGTAAAACAAAATTTTGCAGATGAATTCGGACTTTATTTCCAAACGCTAGGGTGGTATTATGCTTGCTCCAATCCACTCATAGAACTCAATATTAGACTTCAAAGTAACTATCACGGAATTGAGTGAGTCACAGAATTAGATGAGTTTACCCTATTTAAGATTATCACCTTACGGGTAGTTCCTACCTAGCCAAATGAGTAACACAAAAATTTACTATGGAAAATGTACTGAAATAGAAAGCTGTCACGTCCGCATCATCATTTTGATTTCTTTTTTTTATCGTTTTATTATTTTAAAAAAATCTATAAATATAAAGTGAAAATTGAAATACAAGTTTAGAGGTGTTTCAGGATAATCTTTTTAGTATAATTGAATGGCTTCTTCCTCGTGGCCAAACTATTTCGCCTAACTGATTTGGCTACGAGGACTAACATATCCTCATAGCCGAACTCATGTCAAAATAGGCAAAGCAAGTACTTGGTTATAAAATGAAATAAAATGAATCGCAATTTAATTTCCATACTATCATCTATCCTATTTTAGCAAATTTTAAAATAATAAAACAATCAGAAAGTGAAGCAACTGAGTACCTACTAAAAATGATGACGTCACAGCTTGTTACACGTGCCCTTACTTATCAATTATATTAATAAATATGTCCAAGTAGGTTATAGGTTATCTATACATATAATAAAACTCTAACGGGGCCGTGTCTGTACATTAAATATTTTTTGAAAAATTTAACGGTAGTGTATATAGTTATCGATATAGATACCGAAACGCCAATTTTTTGAATTTTTGTCTGTCTGTCTGTCTGTCTGTCTGTGTGGTTGTGCACGCATCACTCAAAAACTACTTTACGGATTTTGATGAAATTTGGTATGGAGATAACTGAGTACCCGGGTCAACATCTAGGGTACTTTTTATTCCAGGAAAATATCTCATTCCCACGGGAAAATATAAAAACCGGTTAAAAAGAGAAATACGTACTACTCCGAAACGATAACACCTAGAAACTTGAAAAATGGTATGAAGGTGTCTAATATGTCATAGAAAATCGGTATAAAGGGATTTTTGGGAATTCCCACGGGAACGGGAATAAACTAAATCCAAGCGGGAAAACGCCGGTGGGCACCCGATATTTGAAATATGATATGTAGGTGTTTTAAATATGTCGTACACGGAAAAAAAATATTTTTACAATTCTACCAGAATGTGTAGTAAATGGAAATTAGTTCTCCTAACAATTTTTCTGTTGGCCTTACGAATTTTTTCGTATCACCAAGTATTTTTTGTGTAACAGTGACAATTGTTTGTAACGGGCAATATTCATTTCTAGTAACTTGCAACATTGTAAGGGTTACTATCTAAATGTTTAAACCAACAATTAGGCAAGTAATAGTTGCAATAATATCGTTGTGTTTACAATATGCATCGTTCTCTCAACGAATGAGATGATAGCGGCTACGATGTGTGTGGTAGACAGCGGGGCGTAACGCGTGACGCAGTTAGAATACGTCGTTCATAGATGGCGTGGGGTGCGAATTAGAACGCGCTATCGTTTGATTCCCGGCGTTTAGCCATAAGGTCGGACGACTTTTGCTTTGAATTCAGTTTTGATCGTAAGATTTACACCACTAGTAGACGGTTCCCCGACTCTTTTGGAAATCTTTGCAATACCTGGATTAGGGATGGTATGTTTGCTACAAATTAGTATAGTAAATAAATACCACAAAGTAATGTAGGCACAACAAGGTCATATAGTAGACGTTACAAGACAGTATCGTAGACGTATGGGACGTACGACGTATACTAAAGGCAGTTTACAATTTGAATCGTTATGCGTACTATACATATTGTTGTCTATACTATTATGTTTTACAAGAAGTGTATAGTAGAGTTAACTATCTGTAGAGTTGTCACATATAGTACCAGAAATATGGTGGGAACAACCGAAATATCGTTACGGTAACCATATTTTTTTTTCCGTGTAGGCAACCAATATGAAGGGATTTTCGGAAATTCCCACGGGAACGGGAATAAACGGAATCCGCGCGGGCAACGCCGCTGGGCATCCGCTAGTTATTAATAATTCGTTAGAGAACAAGTGCTATAAGACCACCACAGACCTAGAACCGCGCCTTGAAGACTGCTGGTTTTTCCGTCTGTTCTGTTATCTGATGTTAATACATTTGCAAGACCAAACCATCATCAATGCAGTATAGTACCTTGCAATGTGCCAAACTTGTTTGCAGAATTGATAACGAGTAGAGATGCCATGAATCGTGATTTAGCCGGTGAGTGTATTTTTTTAAAAGCCTGGCATGTACCAATGAGTTTTTCAAAAACTTACGAACATATTTATCACTAGCTCGACGGTGAAGGAAAACATCGTAAGGAAACCTGCAGGTCCCAGAATTAATTGTGAGGCATGTGTAACAGACCCGGTCCGGCGATGGGCTATCTATCACCCTTAGGGGCCGAATATATGAAAAGTAGGTATTTCCATAAATGGAATATCTCTGCCTACCCCCTCGGAGATAATGAGATTATTATAATTATTACTAATGTATTTTTTTACTATTATGGTTAACAGGCATAAAAAATTTGCATAGATGCCGGTACAGATTATATTGATACATGTAACAAAAAAATCTGAACAAATAGGTACACTTTTTTCTTTTTTACAATAGTTTGAGAGTCCCTTATCTTGGGTCCAAAACACACCTTACACACTCCTTAAACACCTTACACATTAGTCAAAATAAGTGGCATTGCCGTTTCGTTACTACTAGAACTATGTATAACAGAGAAGTAATAATAATAAATTGAGGGACATAATTCACACACGGTTATTCATTCCCAAACTAGGCAAAGCTTGTACTATTTAATGAACAGTGAATACATTTTTCATCTCTCCGGGCGATCTCTTAAACAAAGATGCTCCGTCGATAAGAAAAAAAGTATACACACCTCGGGAAGTAATAAATAAGAAAGCCTCAGATTACATGTAATCTGAGGCTTTTTTCTTATTTACTTTCCTAGATTTTTAATATACTATTTCACTTCTTATGCTCTGAAAGTACGCCAATATAGGCCCTACGAAGCGGGACTAAAGTGACTACTTTAGTCTCTAGATGTAAAAAGTAATTAGTTTTTTAATTTCCTTATTGCGACATAGACAAACTCAAACAGCCAGTAAATATCTGTGGAGTGTGGAAAATCAAATCAGCAAAGAAGGTGGCGCCATGTGTTTTAAATAGTTAATTTGCAAAGAGATTTAAATCTCTTTGTTAATCTGTGACAGGTTTAGAAGAAAAAAATGACCGCGAAAATTTCAGAATTTTTGTCGATGTATAAATTTGTTCGGTTTTAAATAAATTTCTAATAAATAACTATTTTTATCGCACTCAAAGTGAAAAGTATAGTTTGCACCTCCATATTAAACGCCAACTTAATATACGCTCGGTTTCAGTCAAACCACCTCTGGTATATTATTTATTTATTTATTTACTTAATTATAGGGAGACCTACAGCTATAATAACAATAATAGGCAAAGAATTTAAATATCAGAAAGCCAATTAAAGGTCCTCACAAGTACATAGCGGAATATTTAAGTTGAACGGTATTCGCAAGAAGTGCGCTAACAGTACGCTATGCTAACAAAATATGAAGGTATTTTACGTTATATTACATAATATAAATACTAGAGTCCCGGTTAAGAATGTTTATAATACTAAAAATAAGGATATGTATAAGTGCCAACAATTATAGCTATCTTTTAGTTAAGATAAATCATTGAAAAAATGATTGAGTAAGTTGCTGCCGTACTTGCTTAGAACCGGTGTTAAATAGGTCTATATCGACTGAATTAGACAACTCGTTAAAGCATTTACCTGCACGCCAAAGAAATGAATTTTGCCTATAGTTAGTGTTTGCCCGCTTATGGCTTCTTTTAGTCCCTCGATCAAAGATATTAAAGTAAGGATGAGTTATACTCATACTGCGCGCGTTTAAAAATTTATCCGCTACGAGTGGCTACAAAATTCACATACTTACTTCTAAGCGTGTTTATAGCATACAACAATGACGGGGAAAGATGATACGGAACGAATAATAAGGAAAGAGACAGCTATCAGTCAACAGTTGCGCTTGAAATACGAATTGAAATACAATGCGACTAAATAAAATGTAGTTAAATAACTACATTTCTTGGCCTCATTTTCCGCGCTCTAGTGACATATCTACGTCTTTCTATATATAATATCTTTGCCCTCGATATAAAACATACTATTTCACCTTACACCTATGTGACGATAGCGAACCGGACCAAGCCACATAAGTAATTATTTTGACTAAGTGTAGGGTTTGTCTTGTTAATGCTTGTAGGTTTAGGGTGTGTCGAGTTAGAAGTTTGGCTCTAAATGAGATTTGATAACTTTTTGACAGTGTTTTGTCTTTGCAACATTTTACATGAAAATGTTTTTGATGGGTAGGTATATCAAATTCATTTTCATGATATAATTAATAGAAACAGAAAAAGAAACATTTTTTTCATCATTTGAGCTTAAATTTCATTAGGTCGCTTTTGAAAACATAATTGATAATAGTTATAACACGCTACACAACCAATTATACTCACTCGCAAAATAATTTATTAAAATACAAAGTGCAAGAACATGTTTTTGAAACAATCAATTTATTACAATTCTGTTTTAGAGATTAAATATTTCGTTGCGGTAACCACAATCTATTTTTCTAAAGCATATTTCTTTTGTTACTCAACCATGCGAGTATTGTTCTTGTTTTTTGTATTTTTCTCTGCGGTTAATCTTCAGCAGCTCTCCAGGTATGCACTCTAAGGCGAATCTCACTATAACGTAATACTATATTATACAATATTAACAGAATAAACGCAATTCCTGAAATTAGTTTGTTCAGTATTAATCTATTTCAGCTATTTTGAATGTGTTAAATTTTTCCGAAAAATGAATTAGCGTAGCTGAATTTAGTGCTTTCTATGGAAATCGTGATGGTATTGATCTATATTTAAGAAAATTGGTTAGACACAACTGAAGTTCGATTGAATCATATTTTTTTTATATTAATATACCTGCTAATTGGGGTGTACGAGGAATTGCGCTTTTTCTGTTACTCGTTGTATAGTGACTATGTCGGACAGAGAAAGATCAAGGTCACAGTAAATATATCTTATATATTACACAGTAAATATATATTTTAGAGAGCAGTGATAGCCTTACGGTTATGGAGGAGCGTAGGTGGAATGCTCCTCCATCGTGAAAAGGGAAGATCTTCCGCCAGGCCAGGTGATCGTGCCTGGGGACCGCGGTCCAAACGGTTGATGTCGGACATTTGTATTTATACAAACTCATTAGAAAACTTCGATAGCGCGGTTTAGAACTCGGCCGTCTATTGGCGCGTTCTATGTAGTGTTGCTACACGGTTAAAGAGCCGGTCGATAATCAGTGAGGCTCCGGTTCGAATCCTGGCATGTACCAATGAGTTTTTCAAAAACTTACGTACCTACATATTTTTATCACTAGCTCGACGGTGAAGGAAAACATCGTGAGGAAACCCGCAGGTCTCAGAATAAATTCTGAGACATGTGTAAATAGACCCGGTCCGGCGATGGGCTCACCACCTATCACGTTTAGGGGTCCAACATATCTCGTGAAATGTGGGTATATCCAGTAATGGAATACCTCTGCCTACCCCCTCGGGGATAAAGGGCGTGAGATTTTTTTAATTTACCTATATATTTTCATCTCCCCAGACGGAAAGCGTCAAATTTCGGCCCGCTGCGCTAAGCGAAGTTGCCGCTTTTTGACTCCGTCGAGAAGAAAAAAAGTATACAGACCTCGGGAAGTAAAAAAGAAAGCCTCCGATCACAAGCTTGTAGACCTCGGCTTCGCCTCGGTTGATCACATTCATGTGATCTGAGACATCTTATTTTACTTTCCTAGGTATATAGTATACTATGTTTAGTCGATCTTTGTAATAAGTAGACTATAAAAAATATGACATAAAAACAATTGACTCTATACGTATTTTGAAAAATGAAAATGATTGGCTTTTAATACTTTGAGTATTAAACCAACAGGAGACGTCACGCGCACTAGTTTCTTTGCAAAAAAGTCTGCTAATTTTTGCGGGGGGGGACGAGGAAACAAACACAAATAATGTTAAAACTAACGCATTTTTTTGACAAAACAATTAAACACTACTTTGAACTAGATGCACACAAATACATTCACCAATCCAAGCACTCCGTGAACTCAAAAAAACTAGTTGTATATAACAGGTATGCGTGTTGACCGACACTTTTTTTTGGCAGAGGGGAACGCTTGTCAGTGGCGTCTCCGGTTGGTTTAATACCTACTCAAAGTTTTAATATGATAATGGGTTTGATTCTGCATTACAGCGACTAAACTTATTTTAGTTTATTCCTGTCTTTATTTTACCCCAAAAAAAGAAAAGGGATAGAAGATAACCTACCGAATTTAGTCCTGTCAGAGGCTGTATTTTAGTCGTGACTTATTTACGCACTAAACACGTTATGAAATGCCTTAGTTGACAGGACTAATTTTAATTTGACAGGACTAAATATCACTCGTCTCTTTTCTTCTCTATGAGAAAGAAAATGACAGGACTAAACTAAAATAAATTTAGGCGCTGTAATGCAGAATCGAACCCAATATCCCACTTGTCATACAACCAAATTAAAATTTAAGTCTAAGATCCTGTTCATATTCTGTAGATTTCAAGATGTCAGCGATTTGCAACGTCTCGTAAGTCGTTTCACGCAATAAATTTAAAATTTACATTTTAAATTATATATATATATATATATATATATATATATATATATATATATAATGTGAATTATGTGAATGTGAAATAAATATTATAAAATGGAAATATTTGTATTTTTGTATGTTTGTATATTTGTTACAAATAAACTCAAAAAATAATTAAACCGATTTTAAAATTTTTCTTTCACCACTAGAAAACTAGAATATCCCTGATTAACATAGGCTATAATTTAGTATAACTACGGTGAAATCGCGCAAAACCTCTTATATGTAGGTATTATAAAGAGGAAAGATTTGCTTTTTTGGTTCTTTGTTTATATTGAGTAAGCTCCGAAACTACACGACCGGTTTTTAAAATTCTTTCACCAATAGAAAGCTTACTTTTCTGGGAATAACATGAACTACTGGACGGAAATTACGCAGGTGAAATTAAGGGGATAATATAATAAAAAAACGGCAATTATAAACCGATCGAATAAAAAAAAATATCGACTTATAATGACATACTGTTTTAATTACTTGAGCGGTATGAATTTGAAAACTAAAAATTAGCTAAACTAACGAAGAATATTGATTAATAATAAAATCCAGAACGAGCTTACAAAAAGTGGATTGTGATTAATCCATTCATCATCATCATCATCATCAACCCGTAACAGCCCACTGCTGAGCTAAGGGTCTTTCCTCACACATGAGGAAGTATGGGCTATAATCTCCCACGCGAGCCCACTGCTGATTGGGAGATGGTGTTAAGCTAGTGGCCACTTAACAGTCAGAATTTTTCAAGCCACCCAAGGGTATCTGACATGGCTTAACGACTTCCATTGTGCGTAACACAACGAAAACCGGGACCAACAATTTAACGTGCCTTCCAAAACACGGAAGCGCTCATAATATAAATGCCACTAGGCGGTCACCCATCCACTGACTGACCGCACCCAACTTTGCTTAACCAGTGTGATCGTTACAAACACACTGGCACCGCAGGGCTACGAGCGATTAATCCATTACAGATATTTAAATTCTATCTGTGCGACTACATTACTAATAAGTGAGCGACTAGAAACACAGAGCATGACATGCAACTTGAATGTTAAGATATTTATTTATTTATTTATTATAGCACAACCGCATCATATATATGTATTAACACATTATTAAAAGAATAGGATATTAGTAATATATTTACTATATAAAAATAAGTCGGGTTTTCCTTCCTGACGCTCCGGAACGCATGAAGCGATTACCACGGTTTTGCATTCGTTGGAAAGGCCTCGGGCTCCGTAAGGTTCATAACAAAGAAAATTCTTATAAGCATTGCACCCGTGCGAAGCCGGGGCGGGTCGCTAGTCTGATATATATATGACACTTACGGTGTACATAACATTTACTACTAATAAGTGGCGTAGAAAGAAAGATAGATTCGATTATTCATAAAAAAATGTGAGCTCTTAATACTCCACTCATTATAGTATTTTTCAAAGTGGTTTCTGTATTCGAAACACTTCATTCAACATAAAATGCAGCTCAGTATAAAAAAAACATTTGCCAAATATTAGGTCACTCAAATATTATGAAGCTACTCATTTTGTATTTAAAGTAACTCAAATTAATGTTTGCAAGTTGCTGTTCTGTTGATTTCTCGTTACTCGCAGTCAGTCGCTCACTTAGTGATACTATAACGTAAATTAATTCTTTTATTTTTGACATTTAAAACTTTAATTTACAGTTACTTGTTTTAATACTATACCCATAAAAACAGCGGTAACACCATATTTTATGGTTCTAGGATATTGCTGAGACAAAACGACCATATCATGGTCTAACTGACGCATCGAACTCACCGAGCTTGAGGAAAGGTTCTAAGTTGCCAGTGATTCTGTTCATTGAAGGGGTCAAAGTCAGTATTTATGTGTAGACTTGCTTCAATATTTATTTACTTAGAGGAACTTACCTACTGTAGGTACTAATTCTTTATTGGTTTAATATACTTGTAATGCGCAAGCGCAATATACTTGTAAGTTAAGTACTGTCCGATTCTCACGAAACTTTTTGCCTCCCACAACCGATCTGTGGAACAAATTGTCGCCTGGGGTGTATAAGGACTGATACGACATTCAAACCTTCAATACTATCATCTCAAAGGCCGGCAACGCACTTGTGACTCTCGAATGCAGGTGTCCATGGGCGACGGTAGTCACTTACCATCAGGTGACCCGTATTCTCGTTTGCCCCCTATATAAAAAAGTGGTCGGGCACTGCGGTTGGGAGCTAACAGCGGAGTATGCGGTTAACTCCCAACCGCATTGCCTGCAGGCCGGCCACCTACCAGTGACCGCAATGACCGTTGCTAACGGTGTATAAAATATTTTCATTTACTTTGTAGATTTTGATACCAGTAATTAAATCTAAAAAATCGAAGAAATCGAAGAAATTGAAATCAAATCCGACGGAGTCGCAAACTTTCCGATTACCGATGCTTATGATCGCACCTCTGTATGTAAGTAGCATCAGTATCCGGGTATCTCAAATATAACTTTCAAATTAACTACATTACTATTACTTCCCTTGACTACTTTCAAGAAAACTCTTTTTGTTAGTAGGTAAAACTAAGTGATTCATTTTACTTTTACTGATTTATTTTACTTGCACACCACACAGGCTACCCAATAGTATATTTTGAAGTATATTTGTTAACTTATATACCTAGTTTACGTTGTCTACATTTTGGTTTAATTTCAAGTTGAGTTTGCCTATAATTGGGTTGACACACAATCAAAAATGTAAGTTGTTAATATATAGTTGTTAATAATAATAATAATCTTTATTTCAGGCAATATTTACATTAGTAGATCTTAAATAACGTAAACAGAGGCCCATATTATATATACCTTAAATCTAACATACATAAAAAATAAATAACTAAACTATTTTACACGAAGTGTCGGCGACGTGCGAGCGCTGTCGGCAGGTAATTGACCCCGGAATTTCCGAATACAACTCCCTACGGCCAGAAGTCCTCCTTCATGAAGGTTTTCAGATGATGGTTTGGTACTCTCACCACAAAAGAATTAAAATTCGTTAATGGTGTTGGCAGACCTTTTAAATAAAATAAAATTACATACATCCAAGACATATGCAGAGATAATAGACAGCTACCTGGCACACCTCTAGCGCCTCATTCACATCCATCAATCGGTTCATATGCCTACCACACATCATCTCACATACTTCATCAAGCTTACTCTACAGTAGCGATACAGAAGCCGTTTCTAAGTCTAAGAGGGAAATAATAAAATAAAATCAAAATGTTTTTGTTCAATGTAGGGGCTTAGAATACAATAATTATGGAACAAATCGGTTAATAAGAAAACTTAAACTAAAACTAAAATGTAGGGGCTTATAAGTCTACTTATTGAAAGTCATTGCGACTCCACCGCTTCGGTATGTATGTACAGTTGAGAAGAAGAAGCGGAGCAAGAAACTCTGACATAATTATTTTCCGACAGTCAGCATCACGTAACCTCAATGCTGCAACTGATCTTTCCTCACACATGAGGAAGTGCGGGCTAAAATCTCACAAGATACAACGTATAATCACACAATGGTAAAACACAATATAATATGAAATAATAATTGTCTCTCTCTTTTAGAATGGCGAGGTAAGCTGAATAAAGATAATTGTTATAACTATTTGGCTACAGGGAAGATAGTTGAAATGTGTGAAGAGTATTATACATAATATAACCACTCTAAAGAGTAAAAAACCTGACTTCAATCTTCAACTTACCTATATGGTTTTCTCATGAATTCCGTTGTCAGAACTGGACGAAATTAAAATGGGACCAATTTGGAAGTACCAGCTTTCAAATAAAAAAAGAATCATCCAAATCGGTTCACCCAGTCGAAATTTCTTAGGTAACATACATAAAAAAAAAACAGACGAATTGATAACCTCCTCCTTTTTAAAGTCGGTTAAAAAGTGAAATCAGCTAAGGCTGCTGATTGAGGTCAATGCAAAGAGAAGACATGCAACGCGGATCTTACAATATTATGTACATCGATTGCTATTTTCCCTCTCTATCTCTCTCTCTCTCTCTCTGCAGTAGCAATTATAACTATGTACTATATCAGTAAAAGTTCTGCTTGATACACCTAAGTGTCATTTTTGCGAGCAGCTATCATTTCCCACCCCGTGGCCCTCTCTTATAGTAACAATGACAATTACAGAAAAAGATATCTTACATGTTTATGACCACTTCGGGTCGATGAATGGATCAGAATTGAAAAAGAAACGGTGTTACCGGCTTCTGATTAAGATATACCTATTATGTACTTATTTGTTCCATTTAGGTACGCCAAAATTACAGAGATTTAAATATAATAGGGCATAGAGGGGGCATTGGGAATATTTTCATACAAAACTTTGAAGCCTAAGCGTCATGTCCTTGTCATGTCAGTTAGTATGAACGCGAGCTGTCATTCGGTCGAAATTGTACTAGACTTATTCCACTTGAAATAACTTTTGACTTCAAATTTTCCTCGCTTTGTCCCCGCCCTATCTCTTTGGCCAAAATAAACTTTTCTTTATTTCTTGATTGTTTAATTTTAATTAGGGTAGGGGTAATAAAAAAATAAGCTTTCAAGCGACAATTCTTCCAAATGTATCAGGCTTATCGTTTATCGATAGTACATTAGTGCATAATCTACTTCACCTCACACTTTTATCCACGGAGCGGTCGGCTGTCTTTTGTCGACTTGTCACCAGTATAACATTTGGACACCTAAACGTGACCCCATCGCTGAACCGGGTTTTTATTACACATGTGTAATAAAAACCCAGAGAGCGGTTCGATTTTCAAATAAGTTCTTTTTTCAACACACTTGCTCATAAAGTGGCTCTAATTTCAATGCAATTAGACACATAATGACACCTGTAATCAAACTGTGACTTTTTCATTTCTATTATTCACAAGTGAGGTTTAATTTTTTTTTTTTCAATTTTATTGGTTTAGTTGCTTTGTTGTAAAAAAAATTCGATACAAAAAGATCATGTTCAATAGTACAAATTAATTAAGATACCTATAGCTTGCTCATTTTATGCAACTTCGTATTTAAAGAAGTAGATAATTTCAACTTGTACGTGATTATTGATTAATATACAAAACTTTCACTCAAATATAACTTTTGTTTTATCTGTAAAAACTTTAAATTCCCCATTTTGTATACGAGGCTAAAACGCTATCCGCGACATAAAAAAAACGAAACCTCACTCTCTGATGTATTATATTCTATGGCCGATCTCCATTGTAAGATGACGCGCACATAGGAAAACTAATAAGTTTTCCCGACATTGCGAAAAATGATTATTTTAAAATGATTTGTTAGTATTATTTTCTTCAAACATCGTGAGGAAACCCGCAGATTTCAGAATTAATTCTGAGACATTGTGTAAATAGACCCGGTCCGGCGATGGGCTCACCACCTATCACGTTTAGGGGTCCAATATATCTCTTGAAATGTGGGTATATCCAGTAATGGAATAGCTCTGCCTACCCCCTCGGGGATAAAAGGCGTGAGATTATATATATATTTTTAATGATTATTTTTTTATGTGTGTTGCAAAACGTCGTATGATACACGTACGTATTGATGATTACCGTCCTCAGCGGTAATCACCAACATTACACACTTGTACCATAATGTACTTTAGTAATGTAATGTACTGTACTGCTGTAGGCCTCTATAGAACACTTTTTCAAATATTGTACTAAATATCGTTATAACTCGCTGGTTAATAATGACTTGCTTTAGGTGAGGTTTGCATAATACATATAATTGGGTATTGTCGAGCATGTGGTGTGAAAAATAATTTTACTGGAATGGGGTTTACTAGGCATGTGGTTACCTAACTTTCATAATTTGGAAGATCATAAGGGTAATAAAATATATGAAATTATAATTCAGTTCCTTTGCCCTTTTCTTAGTGCGATGGTGACGAGGTAAACTACTTTTATTATTACAACTGTTTCACGAAAGGAATAAATAAGGAGTAAAAAATTATTTTAATGCGCTGAAAAGACTACAATAAACTTTTCCTTTAAAAGTTTTACTATCTTAAAACGTCATTACATAATTTATTATGTAATAAAAGCTTGTCGCGAGATTTAAGAAATAATTATATAACTGATTGAATTAAATCTTTAGAATTTTCAGTGTAAGTAAATATGGGTACCTACGTAAATATCGCGACAAGCCCATGAATCAATGAATCTCAGGCCATGAATCACAGACACAATAGATTTTTAATTGTGTCTCGGTTCCATTTGGAACCGGCGGTTCTTAACTGATTAATACATAAGAAATTGTTTAATGACGTTTTAAGATAATAAAATTTTTAAAGGAAAAGTTTATTTTATCATTTTTAGATCATTAAAATAAAAGCTTGTTTTAAAAATAATTTTTTACTCTTAATTTATTTTTTATTTTTTACTTGGATTTAGAATGACGTTACGTGGCTAACCATGCAAAGTAACAATTTCTTGTTCTATAGCACCGTATAGCGTCCTTATAACGTATCTCAAACACCACTTTTGGCACTATAAAGGCCAAAGAAGGACGAGTAAAGCCGATTTGGCGCAGATACATCACCAATTAATGACATAGTAGAACCGTAGAAGTGATAGCGGTGACATTTTTTTCTCTTTAAAGTTTATATAGGTAATAGTGACTCGTATAATACTTTATTGACATAGGGGGTAAAGTAACGCGTGTGATTTTATATGTAGTAGCGTTCGTGTTACCATTATAGTGCTATTTTGTTCTATAGCAGAGTCCGTGATTCCGATACATCACAAATATTTTCGAGTCTTTCGGCTCGGCAGACTGGCACACGTTTGGTAGTTCATATCAGAGTATAAAAAACAGTTGTCATTGTAAAGTTATTTCTGTCTGGATTTCAACCTTCAAGGATTGTAGTATCTTATTTTGACATTGAATAACTCGTTTAATGATGCAAAATTTACGTGCGACAATAGTTTTACCGATAGAATAGTACTATTTTCATAGGTAAAATTAGGGTTCTATAAGGCTTTAGTTGGATCACGCAAACTCTTTAAATTAGGTACTAAATTCTGATGTCAGATTTTGATTGATATTGTTTTCTTTTCAGTGTTGATATAAGAAAAGTGGATCTACATATGGATATTGTCAAACTTCTTAAGTCTTTATTTTAATCCCCTCCCCTCCCCTCCCCTTATTATAGCATTACTGTATTAGTTATTGCTTGTGCCTGGAATAAAAGTTATTTGATTTTATTTATTTATTGTTTAGTATTAACTTCATTCCTACAACCTAAAACGATTAGTGACAGCCTTACGGTTAAAGATCCTGCTTCACAGGATGACAATCAGTGAGGCTTGGGTTCGAATCCTGGCATGTACCAATGAGTTTTAAAATAAATTAGGTACATTTTTATGACTAGCTTGATAGTGAAGGAAAAAATCGTGAGGAAACCCGCAGGTCCCAGAATTAATTCTGATGCATGTGTAAACCTATCACGTTTAGGGGTTCAACTAATATCTCGTGAAAAGTGGGTATATCGAGAAATAGATTACCTCTGCCTGCCCTGGATACACTGGGATAAAAGGCGTGACTTTTTGTCATACAAACAAATTTTTTTGCGGAACCACATGATGTAGAATAAACTTTTTATGTTAACACAATGCACAATGTACGATATAATATAAAAGAGATACATACGCCATTATCAGGGCCGGATTTAAAGGTCTGGAGGCCTCGGGGCTACAAAGAAGCGGAGGCCCCCTCTCCCCAAATTATTGTCTAAATAAAATTATCAATTTTTTCAGTCGAGTTTTTCAATAAATAATTTATTGTGGATCCAAGTAGATTATCTTTGTATTCTTAGTACAAACAAAATACTGTAGGTAACAGTGAAACAGCAAAAAAAAAATATATCAAAGGAAAAAAGTTTACTAGTGTTTATTAGTCGGAATTTGAAAGTTTTTTTTCCGAAGTCTCTATTGTGGGGGGCCCCCGTTTGTGGAGGCCCGGGGCTTTCGCCCGCGTTGCCCTCCCCTAAATCCGACCCTGGCCATTATTGGTCTAAATTATCATTAAAAAGTAGCAGCTCCCTACCTTTATGTACCTTAATATAATAATATTAATATAAAATATAATATATTATTATGTACCTTATTTATCCTATAAAGGTAATGAAATATCAGCTATGTAAGCTATCCAAATCTATTAAAGAAGTCTTTAGCACTATAAAAGAGCAATAGTCACGTCTGCCGCTTTAGACTATAATAGAGATTGGAAAACAATTAAACACTTTTTATTGGTGTAGAAGTTTTCATAAAAACGACTTAAGAGCAAAAATGCTCTATTATAGCGTCGTTAACACTACTAAAGACCATGCAATATTGCAGTGATTTGTGGAACCACAATGTCATTAAATGCTTGTATTGTTGGTTATTCATAACTGCTAGAACGCAATATATACAGGATGTCCCAGAAGTCAACGATAAGCCGGAAACCAGCGATAGGCCTAGTCATGAGGGTAATCATAAAAATATAAAAAAAAATCTATGTTCTTTTTTCAAAATGGTATGAAGGTTTAAAAAAAATCCTAAAAAACGGACACCCTGTAATGAACTTTCTTGTACCGTGACTGTAAATATTTACTTTTTGAATATTTTTTTTCTGTAATGCTATAATGAATAGCCGTGCTACAATTTACAATAAAAAAAAAATTACATAACTGCCTCACTTTTAAGTAAAAAGTTAAATTTGTTTCCAACATTGAATTCTAAATAATTTCATCAACCAACTTAAACCAGCTGTACTGTAAAAAAATGTATGGCTACTATTTTGGCAAGTATACTTAAAAGTTGACGCATTTAGTCTAAATTCTAAAATGGTATAACACATGCTAGGTTTTGTTATAGTTGAGGCATGAAAACTTTTTTTCTCGATGAATCCGGATTCTATGCCAATCTAATTTGCCATTTTTGTAATTTGACATTTTCAGTAATACATTTGTTCATAAAACATAATAAAATAAATATTTAAGTTGGCCCCTATATATATATATATATATATATATATATATATATACAGGATGTCCCAAAAGTCAACGATAAGCCGAAAACCACCGATAAGCCTAGTCATGAGGGTAATCAGAAAAATATAAAAAAAAAAGAGCAGTGATAGCCCGGACGGTTAAAGAGCCGGCTGAAAATCAGTGAGGCTAGGGTTCAAATCCTGGCATGTACCAATGAGTTTTTCAAAAACTTACGTACATATTTATCACTAGCTCGACGGTGAAGGAAAACATCGTGAGGAAACCCGCAGGTCTCAGAATTAATTCTGAGACATGTGTAAACAGACCCGGTCCGGCGATGGGCTCACCACCTATCACGTTTAGGGGTCCAATATATCTCGTGAAATGTGGGTATATCCAGTAATGGAATACCTCTGCCTACCCCCTCGGGGATAAAAAGGCGTGAGATTATATTATTATTATTATATAAAAAAAATCTATGTTCTTTTTTCAAAATGTTATGAAGGTTTAAAAAAAAACCTAAAAACGGACACCCTGTAATGAACTTTCTTTTACCGTGACTGTAAATATTAACTTTTTGAATATTTTTTTTCTGTAATGCTATAACGAAAAGCCGTGCTACAATTTACAATAAAAAAAAATGACATAACTGCCTCATTTTTAAGTAAAAAGTTAAATTTGTTTCCAACATTGAATTCTAAATAATTTCATCAACCAACTTAAACCAGCTGTACTGTAAAAAAAATGTATGGCTACTATTTTGGCAAGTATACTTAAAAGTTGACGCATTTAGTCTTAATTCTAAAATGGTATAACACATGCTAGGTTTTGTTATAGTTGAGGCATGAACATTTTTTTTCTCGATGAATCCGGATTCTATGCCAATCTAATTTAATGAGGTGAAATGTTGGTAACGCAACCTTCTTAGGTAAATCCAGGTTAAAGTCTTTTTGAATGGAGACGGACTCATAATTTTGAATAGAGAACCTAACAGGGATTTTTTATTCGTACATCTTTTGTTTATGTCATTTGTTTGATGGCTTTGATTTAAATCCATCTGTCCCAGAAGTAAAGATTCTGGAGTCTGTTGCTTAGATTGTATTTGCGTGTAATTACGTAATACGTAGTAGAAATGGCAAAATATCCACATCAGGCTTCGTTAAAATCAAATTACTTACATTTTAATAAAAATATCCAACATGTCAGAATATTAAATTACTACTAGTCAAATAGACCCCCCCGTACCGTGTCCTGTCCAAAAGTGCCAATGTCACGCACAAAAGCTTGAGCTTCAGATCCCCAAGGCCCTGCTGTCTCAAAAGCAATTGGTATAAAATCGTAAGTCGGCACCAAGCTTGCATATTTATAATGTTTTAGTCCGGCTGCTGTCTCTGCTGCTGAACCCGAAGCCCGTTGGGTACCTCCAAGGTGGGACGGAGCAAAGGTGCTTACACATGTTACATCCCATAAAAGGCAACGACCTTTTTGCCACGGAATTAGTGTTAACCCATCTGGCCTCTTCCCGTCGGACCGGCACAAACCGGGAGGCTCCAGAACACATGGCACTCCTGCTGAAACAACAGCACGCCGGATAATGTCATTTAAAGCTTGGTGCCGAGCAAAACGTCCAGTACACTTCACGCAAGACAGTCCATGGTGCCCATCCATTTCCACTGTGGACCCACAAATACAGCGATGAGGTTCACAAATGTTACAACCTAACCTAAGGGCCGTCGCAATCCTGAGGGAGTTGTCGTCTAAAAGTGTGCCGATGTGAGGCGAAGGTAAAGCCTGCAACCAAGCACCAGATTCTGGCCTAGATACGGCTCGAATTCGGGCCAGGTCAGCACCATCAAAATCCTCCACTAGACCTGCCAAGACCTGCTTGCATAAAATCTCGTCCCAGCCCTTCTGGAAACATGGATTTTCGGGGCGGTTTCCGGCTGGACACAAGACGTTCCACACCTCCAAAGCCTCCGCCATAAATGGGATACGGTTCACGCCACCATTAAAAGGAACAATGCGAGCGACGAGTTCCGCAACCCCATGGGCAGAGGACAGGAAAGCGAGGGGACCAGTCTCAGTCAAGTGACGTATACCGAGTCCACCATGGCGGATGGGTAAACCAGCCTGGCACCACTGGATATCACTGATGCTGATGTTCAATATGTTCTCAAGTGAAAAAAAGCTCACACTTCCGAGTATTAAATTCCAGACCAATGTGTTTGAAAGCCGAGACGAGAGTCTGGACATCCTGTTCGACCACATCTGGGGGTCCACCAATAGTTCCGTCATCCAAGTACCAGATGTTCAGGGGGGAACTCAACTGCGATATTACGTTATGTATCGCCAGACTGAAGATAAGAGGACCCTAAGGATCCCCCTGCTGGGCACCTACTTGTGACGAGACAGCAGAGCCATTGTAGTACAGATTGCTGGGTTCGACATAGCACTGATACAAGAAAGGATATAAATTCGGAACCACGCTCTTGACCTCCGACAGAAGGATGTCCCTTTCGACACTATTGAAAGCGTTTTTGACGTCCAGTTTCAGAATTACATTTTCCGGACCTCCATCCATAGCGAAGGCCCGAGTGGCATGAATTGCTGCTTCGCATCCGAGGGTGGTGCCAAACCCAATCTGATTTGGCTGCAGGTAACTTGCAATTTCCAGTTTCACAGCACGACAAGCAAGTTTGGTCGTCAGACGGCGAAGGACACTCCCAACAGCTATTGGTCTAATACCGCCATCCTTCTTTGTAAGAGCACACAGTGATCCGCCATAAATAAAGGGACATATTTCCGGGTTGAGCATACCCTTAAGCAAGAAATTACAAAGTCCCGTCAAAGACTTCAAAAGACGTGTCCCATTGTCACCAGCTGAGGAAGAAGTGAGCTCCTTCAGTGATCAGGGCGTAAGCCGTGTCAAGCCCCGAAGCGGAACCATTTGGAAAAGATTGAATTGCGCTGGCGACCTCTTCCTCTTTTACTGCGACTGGGGCAGGTGGATATGCCAACTGGCGGGAAGGTGGAGGGTGCTTGGATTGTAATCCAACCAAAGTATCAGCATTCGATGGCGCCAACGAGCAGTCCGAGACCAGAAGATGCGCTGCGCCCCTGAGATCTCCGTCATAAACCTTTGCCTTTACCGATTTATAAAGGGACGGAGGTCCCCGAATAACATTGTCCACAATATAAACAGCGTCGTCTTTGTCAATATTTTCCTTGACTTTGGTCGTCAGAGACCGCCCTACACTGTTTTCTGGGACTCTCAGGGCCGTGAAAGCAAATGACAACAAAGCGAACCAATCGTCAGAACTATTTGTTTCGAGGCATTGCTCAATTATACCTGCCAGTTTTGCTGCCGCGAGACTTCTCGCACCCTTGGGAACGTGACTAAGAACTCTGACATTACTTTTAAGAATTGGTATGTCAGTCAAACGGGACGGGGTTATAATTGAAGGCAGCGCGGATGTTGAGGAGGAAACTGGATCGGCGATATTCTTGTGCATTCGACCTATGTGAACGTTAAGGCCATGAGGCGTGACACAAAGGCGTCGGGACCCCGGACAATGTGGACATGTAGCTCTAGTTTCCATGACAAAAAATTGTTCTACATCATTATTAAATTAATTAATAAATATAATTAAAATAATATTAAAAAAACTATAATTGAATATAATTAAACAAAATTATAAATAATTGAATACAATTCTAAAAAAAACAATAAAATTATTATATATGAACAACTAACTATGTTAGGAGTGTAAAGGACCCCTATTAGTCATAGAACTCAACTCAAGCAACACATTTTAAATAAATCTTACATACAAAATCCACATCACGCAATATAGTCGACTGTCCTTAGCATCGGGAACAACACAGGTTGAAGAACCGAAACACTAATGCTGTTGAAATTTACTTTCCTGTTCCGGCATGTGTCACGAGTATTGGTACACCTGGAGATGTTAGGTCGGGAGTGCCTGCAGAACAGCGCTGTTAGGCACACCTTTTGGATGTCAGGTCGGGGGCGTCAGAAGTATATCTCCAAACATGCGTCCGACAGTGCCAGACACGCACAATAAAAAACGGTCTAAACAAGGCATAGAAGCATTCCACTGCAACACGATGTCCCAACGCAGCACAGTAGACTTGCATTAGCGAAACAATGACTCAGCGTCACCGAGCTCTGTGCGGGTTGTCGTAGGTCAGGACCGCAAATCGTTATAAATTTTTTGAAATAAATTTGCTCGTAACTCATAATCCCGAGCAGATATCCACAAACACTTTTCACAATTCGGTGGAGATATTATCTGCCTACCGATATATTATAAAACTTGAGTACGACAGGCACTTTTAACCACACTATTAATTAAAATTTGAGGAGCAATGAAACAGAGGTCTACTTTGAATGAGTACCCACAAAGAAAAAAATATATATAAACTACTTTTTGGAATAATTAAGAGTAACATTTTATTTCTCTTACAGTTTACCGGTATCATGCGTGATGGGACATTGTGGGAATAGGACTTTATGCGAATGGGACTTTATGCGAATGGGACAATATGCGAATAGGACTTTTTGCGAATGGGACTTTTTGCGAATGGGACCTTTTGAGAATGGGACATTCTGCAAATGGGACATTTTGCGAATAGGACGTTTCGCGAATAGGACATTTTTTTTCGGTGGGACGTTTTGCGAATGGGACGTTCTGCGCCTAAGCCGTAACCATGATATTGCATTGTCACCGAACTTACATAAGTATACCAGATTTCAGGTCAATCTCGGAATCTCGATATCCGATTCAAAATCGAGTTGCAAGATTCCACCCGAACATACATAGTTACATACAAGATACATACATTGCATGTTAAATAAAAGCTTCCGCAAAGCACTCTTACGGGGTTCTTGCATTTATGTCAAATTCGGCATCTAGAGGTTACACCGTGTGTATTTTTTTTCATTTTTTCCACCTTACAATTACGGATATACCTACGTTTTTTTACCGGTTTATTCTATTACTTTGAACAATCAATGTTTTACACGTAAAACTCTGCAATATAGCCTGCGCAGACGACGCACTTTGTCCCCGTATTTTTTTGTCCGCCAAAATAGAACGCTTACAACTGTATCGAGTAACGCACACGAGGGATTAAAAGTATGGCGTACAAAAAGTCCCCCGAATAATCGCGGACACCGACGGGCGGTATAGGACAAAAAGAGACGGACATATTTTTTTACGATTCGGGGGACTTTGTCCTCCGGGGACAAAGTCCGTCGTCTGCGCACGCTAATACGTGATAACGTAAATAGTTTGAAATACCTCATACGGCAAAACACTTCATACGATATTGTTCGTGGAAAAATACACGAGCATTAAAATTGTACTAAGCGATTACGATATTATTCGCGGGAATTATTACTGGAATAGTTAAATTGTAACATATTATTTGATATTATTAATAGTAATGAATGAAAAGTGGGTTTATCCAATAACCTACCTACCTAATACCTCTGCCTACCCCGTCGGGGTAAAAGGCGTGAGTTTTTTTTATTCATAGTAAGTAATCTACAGTTCTTAGTCTGGAGAAAGAAAGTGATGAACGATGTGAAACAGAAACGGAAGAGAGAAGCTTAGATATAGAAGTTGTACGTAAAGCAGGTGATAGTAGGATTGATGAAGATGTAGACATCACTGAAAATAACAGAGAAAATGAATGTGTCAAGCAATCTGAAATAGAAGAGAGGGAGAGATATATTACAGAATCAAGTGATAATAGGATTGATAAAAATTTGGACAACGTTTGCAATGATAGAGTAGTCTAGAGTCTTGGAAGAGCAGTTGCGTAAGAACTGATATTTTATTATTTTAGAAATGAATTCCTCGTTATCAAATTATATGAATCCGTAACCAAACTCGATAGTTTTTACCTCTATAATTCGAACATATTTAGAACTCAACATAAAGAAATCAGTTCGCCGTGCAATATATTTTTTTTACACTTCTATACTTTGACGATGTTATTAAAATAATACTTTTATATTGTACAATAAATGGGCTATCAGATAATATTTTTTATTTTAATCGTTATAGTGTGGGCTTTTCGGCCGTTACACCCATGTGACGGTTGCGAACCGGACCAAGCCACATAAGTAATTATTTTGACTAAGTGTAGGGTTTGTCTTGTTAGTGCTTGTAGGTTTAGGGTGTGTCGAGTTAGAAGCTTGGCTCTAAATGAGATCTGATAACTTTTTGACAGTATTTTGTCTTGGCAAAATTTTACATGAAAATGTTTTTGGTGGGTAGGTAAATTCCACATTTTCATGATATTACTAGCGACCCACCCCGGCTTCGCACGGGTGCAATGCTTATAAGATTTTCCCGGTTTTCTCTTGAAATTTTTTCTGAATTTTCTTTGCTATAAACCTCACGGAGCCTGAGACCTTTCCAACGAATGCAAAACCGTGGAAATCGGTTCGCGCGTTCTGGAGTTATAGCGTCAGGAAGGAAAACCCGACTTATTTTTATTTTCATGATATTATAATTAATAGAAACAGAAATTGAAACATTTTTTTCATCATTTGAGCTTAAATTTCATTATGTCGCTTTTGAAAACATAATTGATTATAGTTATTACACGCTACACAACCAATTATACTCCTAATTTCGCAAAATAATTTATTAAAATACAAAGTGTAAGAACATGTTTTTGATACAATCAATTTATTACAATTCTGTTTTTGAAATTAAAATTTCGATACGGTAACCAACAGTTTATTTTTTCTGAAACATATTTCTTTTGTTACTCGACCATGCGTGTTTTGTTCTTGTTTCCTGTATTTTTTTTCTCTGCGTTTAATCTTCAGCAGCTGTCCAGGTACGCACTCTTAGGCGAATCTCACTATGACGGAATATAGTGACTATGTCGGATCACGGTCACTTAGTTTAAATATTACACAGCAAATATTTTTATCTCCAACTTTCGGCCCGCTGCGCTAAGCGAAGTTGCCGCTTTCCGTCCTCCGTCGAGAAGAAAAAAAACGTGTGGCACTCGGGGACTGCCGCGGTAAAGCTATTGCATAGCATAAAGTTGACTGTCTTGGTTGGTCTGACTATTTCATTTCATTTCATTTGATTCGATTCGATTCGATTCGATTCGATTCGATTCGATTCGACTCGACTCGACTCGACTCGACTCCGACTCCGACTCCGACTCCGACTCGACTTTCGACTTTCGACTTTCGACTTTCGACTTTCGACTTTCGACTTTCGACTTTCGACTTTCGACTTTCGACTTTCGACTTTCGACTTCGACTTCGACTTCGACTTCGACTTCGACTTACTTTACTTTACTTTACTTCACTTTATTTTATTTTATACAATGCACGGCCTTTAAGCCACACCTCCGTGCCCGTCGGAGTGGGGAGAGCGTGAGGTTTTTTCGTTACGGAATTTCTGGATTCGGTCCCCGCGCTCAAGGCCCGCGATAGAAGCTATGCAATAGCTTAAAAGTATACACACCTCAGGACCCTGTGGCCACGTGGTCCGACTGCTTTGTCCGACTGGTCGGACGACGTGGATTTTTTTTTCCAGTTGTTTCGACTATCGAACTGCATGAAATCGCAATTCCGCTTCGTCCGATTGGTCGGTCTACCAGGTCTTTTGTATTTCTGTTAGATTGATTAATCGGACTAGAAACTCTCACCATATTGTCAAAATAATTACAACAATTAAGGACATATTTATTTTTATTGAATAAAACATAACAAACTTTTAAAATAAATTTTCCCTTTCAACAAGTTTCTGAAGCAGAAGACGACATGCAAAATTTTAACAATGAACATGCAATGAACACATAAATGACATCTTAAATATCATGAAAAGTGTATTCGACATGATAGATCTGAGCCTGCAAAGTATGGTAGGCTAGTACCAGTATGAACTTTGAATTGTACGTTATATGGAGCGTCAATGGTTGGAAAGTGATGAGTGATGACTTCATTGCCATTTTAAAAGTTTGTTATGTTTTATTCAATAAAAATAAATATGTCCTTAATTGTTGTAATTATTTTGACAATATGGTGAGAGTTTCTAGTCCGATTAATCGATCTAACAGAAATACAAAAGACCTGGTAGACCGACCAATCGGACGAAGCAGAATTGCGATTTCATGTAGTTCGATAGTCGAAACAACTGGAAAAAAAAATCCACGTCGTCCGACCAGTCGGACAAAGCAGTCGGACCACGTGGCCACAGGGCCTCAGGAAGCAAACAAGAAAGCCTCCGACCACAAGTTTGTAGACCTCGGCTTCGCCTCGGTTGACAAGTACATGTGAGCTGAGACATTTCTTATTTTACTTCCCTAGGTATGTAATATACTATGTTTAGTCATTCTTTGTAATAAGTAGACTACTTTTAAAAATATTATGACATAAAAACAATTGACTCTATACGTATTTTAAAACATGAAAATTATTGGTCTTTCACATTATTATGATAATATCTCACTTGTCATACAACCAAATTAAAATTTAAAGTCTAAGATCCTGTTCATATTCTGTAGATTTCAAGATGTCAGCGATTTGCAACGTCTCGTAAGTCCTTTTACGCAATCAATTTATATCGATACATCTAAGTACATAGAAGTGATAGAGCCGGCCGAAAATCAGTGAGGCTCCGGTTCGAATTCTGGCATGTACCAATAAGTTTTAAAAAAACTTACGTACATACTTATCACTAGCTCCACGATGAAGGAAAACATCGTGAGGATACCCGCAAGTCTCAGAATTAATTCTGAGACATGTGTAAATAGACCCGGTCCGGCGATGGGCTCACCACCTATCACGTTTAGGGGTCCAATATATCTCGTGAAATGTGGGTATATCCAGTAATGGAATACCTCTTCCTACCCCCTGGGGGATAAAAAAAGGCGTGACATTATTTATTTTATCTATATCTGTATCTATTAATATCTATACTAATATTATATAAAGTATAATATTTGTATCTTTGTTGAAAATAAACTCAAAAACTACTGGACCTATTTTAAAAATTCTTTCACCAATGAAAAGCTAGAATATCCCTGAGTAAAATAGGCTATAATTGATTCCCGTATTTCTACGGGAACTGGAACACTAGTCACTACATAGTATAAAACAAAGTCGCTTTCTCTGTCCGTAAATCCATATGTCCCTATGTCCCTATGTATGCTTAAATCTTTAAAACTACGCAACGGATTTTGATGCGGTTTTTTTGAATAGATAGAGTGATTCAAGAGGAAGGTTTTAGTGTTAGCATTGCACCCGTGCAAAGCCGCGGCGGGTCGCTAGTATATTATAAAGAGGAAAGATTTCCTTTTTTGTTTCTTTGTTTATATTGAGTAAGCTACGAAACTACAGGACCGGTTCTTAAAATACTCTCACCAAGATAAAGCTTACTTTTCTGGGAGTAACATGAACTACTGGACGGAAATTACGCAGGTGAAACAGCGGTAACGCCATAGTTTATTGTTCTAGGATACTGCTGAGACAATACGACCGTATCATGAGCTAACTAACGCATCGAACCAGCGAGATGCGATGAAATTACAGAGCCTGAGGCTAGGTTATCGGATGCCATTGCTTCTGATCGCGCCAATGTACCATGTTAGTATTTAGGTGTAGACTTGCTTCAATATTTATTTACTTAGAGGAACTCACCTACCGTACTAATTAATATAATGCCAGCGATTAAATACTGTGCGATTCTCACGAAACTTTTTGCCTCGCACAACCGATCTGTGGAACAAATTGTCGCTTGTGGTTTTTCCGGAATGATACGACATTCAAACCTTCAAGAACATAGCGTATACCACCACTCGAGCTGCAGGTGTCCATGGGCGACGGTAGTCACTTTCCATCAGGTGACCCGTCTGCTCGTTTGCCCCCTACAAAAAAAATTGGTTGGGCATCCTCGGCGATTAACTCCCAATCGCAGTGCCTGCAGGCCGGCCACCTACCAGTGACGGCAATGACCGCGGCTAACGGTTACCAACTGCAATGCCGCAGATAGGTAGGCGCCATGTTTACAACGGCTTCGTGGTCAAATGAGCCCACAGACCACTTAGCCCGCGGGCTAAGTTGCCCACTTAGTTTTTTTTCGTAGGTGACTCGACCCACACTTACCGGTTAACTCAGCCCGCGGGTTCAGTCGACTACTATTTTACCGATAAGGGTCCATTCAATGGCATATTATGGAATAATTGCGATGTATTAAATATTTTCATTTACTTTGTAGAAAATTGGTGAGAAATTAGAACCACAGAAATCGAAGAAATTGAAATCATATCCGACGCAGACGCAAACTTCACGATTACCGATGCTTATGATTGTACCTCTTCATGTAAGTCGCATCAGTATGTAGGTGAACCTATACTTAAACAGAACTTTAAATATAACTACATTACAATCACAAACATACACGTATAGGGATGACATTGATCGAAAAAAAAAAAACGATTATTTAAAAAAAGATTTTTCTATTTTCTTTAATAAACGATTTTTGAAAAATCGATTAATTTTATTAAAAAATATCGATTATTCAAATCGATAATTGAGCAGAAGAAAGGGGGCAAGAAACTCTGACATAATCCCGACAGTTATCATCATCATCACATAACCTCAATCACACAAAGGTTTATAAAATAAATTAAATAATAATTATTTGTCTCTCTCTTTTAGAATGGCGAGGTAAACTGAATAATGATAATAATTATTTTTCAACACACTTGCTCATAAAGTGGCTCTAATTTCACTGCAATTAGGCACATAATGACACCTATAATCAAACTGAGACTTTTTGTTTGCTATTATTCACTAGTGAGTTATAGATTTTTTTTTTCAATTTTGTTGCTAGAGTTGCTTTGTTCTTAAAAAAGTTTCGATACAAAAAAGATCGTATTCAATCGTACTAATAAATTAATACACAAATATGGCTTGCTCATTTCATGCAACTTCGTATTTAAATAGATCATTTCAACTTGTACGTGTTTAATAAACAAAACTTTCACTCAAATATAACTTTGGTTTTCTCTGTAAAAACTTTAAATACCCCATTTTGTACGTGGCTAAAACGCTATCCACGACAAACCAAAGAAAAAGAAACCTAATTTTTTTAGTCCATGGCCGATCGCCATTGTAAGATGCGAGCGCATAGGAAAACGAGGCTGTATGGGCCTAGATCCTTTTGCCTTTTCCAAATTATATAAATAAAAAATTGGAAAACCAATTAATTTTCCCCGCCATTGCGAATGATTATTTTAAAATGATTTTTTAGTATTATTTATTCACAAGTGTGTTGAAAAACGTCGTATGATACACGTGTGTATTGATGATTACCGTCCTCGGCTCTCTTATGACCCTCGCCTACGGCTCGGGTCTCAATGGCGCCTCAGCGGTAATCACCAACTTTACTCACTTGTACCATAATGTACTATTATCTATATTATAGCAACAGGCAAAAATAGTTGAAATGTGTAAATAATAATATAGATGAAAATGTGATTAGGTAAGACTGCTGATTGAGGTCAATGCAAAGAGAAGACATGGAACGAGGAACCTACAATAAATGTACATCGATTGCAATTTTCCCTCTCTCTCTCTCTCTCTCTCTGCAGTAGCAATTCTATATACTTAACTATATCAGTAAAAGTTCTGCCTGATACACCTAAGTCTCATTTTTGCGAGCAGCTATCTTTTCCCACCCCGTCTTTTAGTAACAATGACAATTATCTACAGAAAAGGATGTCTTACATGTTTATGACCACTTCGGGTCGATGAATGGATCAGAATTGAAAAAGAAACGGTGTTACTGGCTTCTGATTATGATATAATATGTACTTATTTGTTCCATTTAGGTGCGACAAAATAAACTTTTTTTTATTTCTTTCTTTCTTTCTTTGATTGTTTACCTCTAAATAGGGTTGGGGTAATAAAAAAAATGAGCTTTCAAGCGACAATTAGATCGCTTACAACTGCATCGAGTAACGCACACGAGGGATTAAAAGTATCGCGTACAAAAAGTCCCCCGAATAAACGAGGACACCGAGGGACCGGACAGGACAAAAGTACCTACACGGCTGTCCCCGAAAAAGAAATAGAACTGCTGTCGCAGCAGCGCACACGGCCAACTTTATTTTACGTTGCGCGCTCGATAGGGATGTAACATTGATCGAAAAAAATAACGATTATTCTTTTTAATAATAATGGATTTTTGAAAAATCTATTAATTTTCTTAAAAATAATCGTTATTTAAAAATCGCTTGTACGTAAAAAAATTCAATTGATATAAAAAATGATAATTTAGGGATTTAAAGTCGAAAAAGGACAATAATAAATATGGTAATTTTTGCTTATTTATTATTATAAACAAATTATTAACAACAATTCTTTCATCTGGACCAATGTACATCCTCATCAATGGGTTAGAATGACTTTTTATAGCCTGCGCAGACGACGGGCTTTTGTCCGCGGAGAACTTGCGTCTAGTGTGTGTAAAAGTGATAATACATAATTTTATTATTATTTATTTTTTATTACGAAATTTACAAAAACGTGACGTCATAATAATGATGTTGTTTCTATGTTTTTATTTTTAGTATGTAAGTATAAGTTACTATAAAATTTAAGTAGTTGTTTTCAAAGTACTATATTTTAAATCCCCTATGTTTCGTCAGGATAAAAAACATACAACAATAAACTTAAAGCGCGCCATCTAGGCAAAGCACCCAAAATCCTGGAAGCATTTCCTCTGTTTTTATGTTCTCGTACCCAAAGGGTGCAAACGGAACCCTATTACTAAACTTACCCTATCTGTAATTAGACAGTTGATTTTTTACAAAATATGTATTTTTATTGTAGCTATAGGTACTATTTATCGCTAGCTCGACGGTGAAGGAAAACACCGTGAGGAAACCTGCAGGTCAAAGAATGAATTCTGAGACATGTGTAAACAGACCCGGAGTGCGATTTTTGAATCTCACTGGTGATATCAAAATCACCGGTGACTAAAATTATCACCGATGACTTTTATGTCACCATTTTCCAAAAGCCTTTTGAATTGAAAAATTCACTTAATTCACTAGAAAAGGACGAATAAAAAGAACATAACACAGATTTTACAATTTATAAGAAAAGGTATGTACATTTGTTAGTGGCATATGTTTTACAAGTATATTTAACTTAATAATTGTATTTACTAATAACTTGGATATTGTTTTATTTAATTGAGAGGTTTTTTATATTTTCAATAAATCGTCGCAATCACGAAATATCACAATCGAGCCCCGCTGCTAATTCTTCCGAAAAACATACTTTGGCACTTTTGGCAGATGTCACATACGTTAACTGTCAAAAACAATCACATGGTGATTTCAATTACGAGTGGGTAGGGGCACTCGTAAATCGATATCATAGGTATGACAAATGTAAGTCACCGATACATACATACATACATATGCTCACGCCTTTTTCCCGAAGGGGTAGTAAGTCACCGATGAGTTTCAAAAATACGAACTTTCGGAAATCACTCACATCGGTGAGAATTAGTCACTTGGTGAGATTCAAAAATCGACCCCCCGGTCCGGCGATGGGCTCACCACCTATCACTTTTAGGGGTCCAAAGAATATCTGGTGAAAAGTGGGTATATCCAGAAATGGAATACCTCTTCCTCGGGGATATAAGGCGTGAGTTTTTTTTACATACATTTTAAAATAAATTAGTAAAAATAATTAAAGGGGGCTCCGTAAAAAAGTGTTTTTTGCGGTTTTCTGCTCGATTTTTTATTATATAGTGATACGGAACGCTTCGTGTATGAATCCCTCTCGTAATTAGACGGTTTTTTAAGACATAAGTCAAGGTTTCATTTTTGATTGCAATGGCCAAGTTTGGTGGATCTGTTTATTGGACACGGCCTTTTGCACGTAAACCAACTGAAAATCTGCAGGGTTAAGAAAAATTTTGTACGTGGGAGAGCCATGCTTCGGGACGCTTGGGCCGGCTCGACCGGAGTCATACCACGGCCTCACAGAAAACCAGCGTAAAGTAATGCATTGCATTTCGTTGAGTGAGTGAGGTTACCGCAGGGACCTCTTTTACCTCAGAACTTTCGACTGGGTGATCCATGAGAAAACCATAAATGTTGAAGAATGAAGTCGGTTTTTTTACTCTTTAGAGTTCTATGTTATTTGAAGTCAGTTGAAAACCTTTTACAACTCAAAATGAAAAAAATATGTTTTTGCCTTTTTTAGGATCGCGGCAAAGATTAGGTAAACTTTTTTTATTTTTAAGGGCTTGTACACAAAACTGCGATGCGTCGTCGCATCGCCATAATTGCAATTTAAATTTGTTATTTTTGTATTACAATTTCTGCATTGCGAATTCGCATCGCGTCGCATCTCAGTTTTCTATACAAGCCCTATGACTGCTAGGTCCAGGAAAAGATTCATCGATAGTGTGAAGGATAATATCATCGTACCCCACAAATAGATCCCAGATGACTATAAGGGCTTATTAATTGTACCTATTTTGAAAATTGATGTTCATTAAAATTTCTATATTAACCAATATTTACAATACAAAATTTAAAAAAATATATCTTTTGCCCTTTTTTAGGATCGCGGCAAAGACAAGGTAAACTTTTTATGACTGTTGGATCAAGGAAAAGATTGATCCAAAGTGTGCAGGATAATGTCGTCCTACCCCACAAATAAATCCCTAATGAACATAGGGGCTCGTTTTTAATGTACAATCAATGTCTAAAATACAAATTGTATTTTAGACATTGATTGTACATTAAAAATTAAGTAAAAAATAATTTTTAAAACAAGCTTTTATTTTAATGCGCTAAAAAGAACAATCAGTTAGTTACTTATATATTTTAATTTATATAGTTTAATTCAATCAGTTAGTTACTTATATATTTACTTAAATATGAGTAGGTACCTACTAAGATCTCGCGACAAGGTTTTATTACATAATAAATTGTGTAATGACGTTTTAAGACAGTTTTAAAGGAAAAGTTTATTTTTTTTTTAGCGCATTAAAATAAAAGCTTGTTTTAAAAATTATTTTTTACTTAATTTATTTTATACTTTTTAGTTGGATTTAGAAGAGCGTCACATGGCTAACCCTGCATTGTTATCCAAACTAAACGTGTATACAAAATTTCAGCTCAATTGGTTATCTTTAAGCTCCATCATCAGACCCTGGTTACCATCTACCACTAAAGTACTCGTCAAGATAAATCAAACGAGCCCAAACTCGATGGGGTTATGTCGTTTAATTACTGAGTTCCTATGGCCACCTTCCATCTCCATCATCAGACCCTGGTTACCATCTAGTACCAAAGAACTCGTCAAGACGAATCATACGAGCCCAAATTCGATGGGATTGTGTCGTTTAGTTACCGAGTTCCTATGGCCATCTTCCAGCTTCATCATCAGACCCTGGTTACCATCTAGTACCAAAATACTCGTCAAGACAACTCAAACGAGCCCAAACTCGATGGGAATATGACGTTTAATTACTGAGTTCCTCCTATGGCCATCTTCCAGCTCCATCATCAGACCCTGGTTACCATCTAGTACCAAAGTACTTGTCAAGATGAATCAAACGAGCTCAAACTAAATGGGGTTGTGTCGTTTAATTACCGAGTTCCTATGGCCATCTTCCAGCTCCATCATCAGATCAGCTCGGTGGTACCATAATATTGCATTGTCACCGCACTTACATAAGTATACCAAATTTCAGCTCAATCGGTTGAAGATATCTGCTTCAAAATTGAGTTGCAAGATTCCACCCGAACATTTATAGTTACTTACATACATACTTTAAGGGAAAGATTGATCCAAAATGGAATCAGTCATATAATTTTTATTATTAACGGCCCATTCTGCCAAATTATTTCTGCTTAGCCTGATTGTTGACTGCTAGATAATTCCTTTAGGCATTAAGTTCGCCATGTGTACATTTTCTTGGTACATTATGTTAAATAAATAAATACCTAAAAGATAATATTATCATTGTACCCTTCTAATAAATCCCTAATGATCATAGGGTCTCGTGATTTGTATTTAGAAATTAATTTTGCATTAAAAATGCTATATTAACTGGTGTGTTTATGGGCTAACAGTCGATCTAATAAAACGAAATGCACAGGGGAAATATATAGACAGTATATATGCTGATGAAGATATGGTTAAAATAAAACCTTCAAGATTTACATCTCAAATAAAAAAAAAATGTTCTTTTGCCATTTTAGTACCACGAAAAAGAAAAGGTAATTTATTTTTATTTTTATGACTATTAGATCAAGGAAAAGATTGATCCAAAGTGTGAAGGATAATATTGTCGTACCCTACGAATAAACCCCCAATGACCATAGTGGCTCGTCATTTGTATTTTAGACATTTAAGGTACATTAAAAATGCTATATTTGCTGGTGTGATTGTGGAGCGAAATGAAGCTGAATATACAGGAAAACTTAATATTTATAAATAAAACTGTTTTTATTAACGAAACACATTTTTTTATTTATAGTTTGATAAATGCTATAACAAACTAAAACAACACATAAAAAAAATATGTTCTTCTGCCATTTTAGGACCGCGAAAAAGACAAGGTAAACTTTATTTTTATGATTGTTAGATCAAAGAAAAGATTAATCCAAAGTGTAAAAGATAATATTATCATCGTACCCTACTTAAAATCCCTAATGACCATAGGGGCTCGTGATTTGTATTTTAGACATTGATTGTGTATTAAAAATGCTATATTAACTGGTGTGATTATGGGCTAACAGTCGATCTAATAAAACGAAATGCATAGGGGAAATATATAGACAGGTATATATGCTGATGAAGATATGGTTATAATAAAACCTTCAAGATTTACATCTCAAATAAAAAAAAATGTTCTTTTGCCATTTTAGGACCACGAAAAAGATGAGGTAAACTTTCTTTTATTTTTATGACTTAGATCAAGGAAAAGATTGATCCAAAGTGTGGAGGATAATATCGTCGTACCCTATGAATAAATCCCCAATGACCATAGGGGCTCGTCATTTGTATTTTAGACATTCAAGGTACATAAAAAAGTGCTATATTTGCTGGTGTGATTATGGGACACAATGAAACTGAATATACAGGGAAACTTAATATTTATGAAGAAAACTGTTTTTAATACCTAATAAGACACATTTTTTTAAATTAGTATTTTGATTAATGCTATAACAAAACCTCCAACATTTACAACTCACGTGAAAAAAAAATGTTCTTTTGCCATTCTAGGACCACGAAAAAGAAAAGGTAAACTTTTTTTATTTTTATGACTATTAGATCAAGGAAAAGATTGATCCAAAGTGTGAAGGATAATATCATCGTAACCTACGAATAAAGCCGTAACGACCATAGAGGCTCGTCATTTGTATTTTAGACATTCAAGGTACATAAAAAAGTGCTATATTTGCTGGTGTGATTATGGGACACAATGAAACTAAATATACAGGGAAACTTAATATTTATGAAGAAAACTGTTTTTAATACCTAATAAGACACTTTTTTTAAATTAATATTTTGATTAATGCTATAACAAAACCTCCAACATTTACAACTCACGTGAAAAAAATATGTTCTTTTGCCATTCTAGGACCACGAAAAAGAAAAGGTAAACTTTTTTTATTTTTATGACTATTAGATCAAGGAAAATATTGATCCAAAGTGTGAAGGATAATATCATCGTAACCTACGAATAAAGCCGTAACGACCATAGAGGCTCGTCATTTGTATTTTAGACATTGATTGTACATTGAAAATATTATGTTCTTTTGCCATTTTAGGACCACGAAAAAGACAAGGTAAACTTTTTTTTATTTTTATCACTGTTAGACTAAGGAAAAGATTGATCCAAAATGGAATCAGCTATATAATTTTTATTTTTAACGGCCCATTCTGCCAAATTATTTCTGCTTAACCTGATGGTTGACTGGTAGATAATGCCTAAAGGCATTTAGTTCGCCATGTGTAAATTTTCTTGGTACACTAAGTTAAATAAATAAAATATAATATTATCATTGTACCCTTCTAATAAATCCCTAATGATCATAGGGTCTCGTGATTTGTATTTAAAAATTGATTGTGCATTAAAAATGCTATATTAATTGGTGTGTTTATGCGCTAACAGTCGACCTAATAAAACGGAATGCACAGGGGAAATATATAGACAGGTATATATGCTGATAAAGATATGGTTATAATAAAACCTCCAACATTTACATCTCAAATAAAATAAAATATGTTTTTTTGCAATTTTAGGACCACGAAAAAGAAAAGGTAAACTTTTTTATTTTTATGACTATTAGATCAAGGAAAAGATTGATCCAAAGTGTGAAGGATAATATCGTCGTACCCTAAGAATAAATCCCTATTGACCATAGGGGCTCGTCATTTGTATTTTAGACATTTAAGGTACATTAAAAATCCTATATTTGCTAGTGTGTTTATGGGACAAAATGAAGCTGAATATACAGGGAAACTTAATATTTATGAAGAAAAGTGTTTTTAATAACAAAACACATTTTTTTATTAATAATTTTATAAATTTACAACTCACATAAAAAAAATATGTTCGTTTGCCATTTTAGGACCGCGAAAAAGACAAGGTAAACTTTATTTTTATTTTTATGATTGTTAGATCAAGGAAAAGATTGATCCAAAATGCAAAGGATAATATTATCATCGTACCCTACTTAAAATCTATAATGACCATAGGGGCTCGTAATTTTTATTTTAGACATTGATTGTGTATTAAAAATGCTATATTAACTGGTGTGTTTATGGGCTAACAGTCGATCTAATAAAACGGAATGCACAGGGGAAATATATAGACAGGTACATATGCTGATGAAGATATGGTTATAATAAAACCTTCAACATTTACATATCAAATAAAAAAAATATGTTCTTTTGCCATTTTGGGACCACGAAATAGAAAAGGTTAACTTTTTTTTTAGAAATTTAATGTATATTTTTTTTTGATCAAGGAAAATATTGATCCAAAGTGTGAAGGATAATATCCTCGTACCCCACGAATAAATCCCCAATAACCATAGGTGCTCCGTCATTTGTATTTTAGACATTTAAGGTGCATTAAAAATGCTATATTTGCTGGTGTGATTATGGGACACAATGAAAGTGAATATACAGGGAAACTTAATATTTATGAAGAAAACTGTTTTTATTAACAAGACACATTTTTTAAAATTAATATTTTGTTTAATGCTATAACAAAACCTCCAATATTTACAACTCACGTAAAGAAAAAATGTTCTTTTGCCATTTTAGGACCACGAAAAAGAAAAGGTAAACTTTTTTTTATTTTTATGACAATTAGATCAAGGAAAAGATTGATCCAAAGTGTGAAAGATAATATCGTCGTATCCTACGAATAAAGCCCTAATGACCATAGGGGCTCGTCATTTGTATTTTAGACATTTAAGGTACATTAAAAATGATATATTTGCTGGTGTGATTATGGGACACAGTGAAACTGAATATAAAAGAAAACTTAATATTTATGAAGAAAACTGTTTTTAATACCTAATAAGACACATTTTTTTTAATTAATATTTTGATTAATGCTATAACAAAACCTCCAACATTTACAACTCACGTGAAAAAAATATGTTCTTTTGCCATTTTAGGACCACGAAAAAGAAAAGGTAAACTTTTTTTATTTTTATGACTATGTATTAGATCAAGAAAAAGATTGATCCAAAGTGTGGGAAGGATAATATCGTCGTACCCTACGAATAAAGCCTGACCATAGGTTCGCGTCATTTGTATTTTAGACATTTAATAAGGTAAATTAAAAATGGTATATTTGCTGGTGTTGCTATGGGCTAACAGACAATCCAGTGAATTTAGATAGACAGGGAAAACTGAAGAAAACAGTTTCTATTAACAAGCCATTTTTTCTGTTTTGATTTTTAATTGACAGAACTTATTCTTTATTTTTACAATTTTAATAAAAACAAAATTAAGACAAGCAATCACGCTGATGTTGATATGGTTATAATAAAGCCTTAAACAATTACAACTCAAATACAAAAAATATGTTCTTTTGCCATTTTTAGGATCGCGCCAAAGACAAAGTCTTGGATTGTTGTAAGTACCTAGCTCCTTTTTTTTTCTATGGACTGATAAAAAGTTTATTCCAGAAATGAATTCCTCATCCTTGAATTATATGAAAATGACATCAAACTCGGCCTAGTAACTATATGTGGGCAGAAATCATGTCATGACTACATAATGCCCCGACTAATACTTAATACGTCTGACACGGCGGCGTACCCACCAACGGAACTGTCTGACATCTGAGAAAACATCTTCTAATAATTCCTCAAGTAACATATATAAAATTCAGCTTTTATAAAATGACGAAAGTATAACCTCAATTAACCATGATTCAAGGGTGTCTGACAGGGGGTTTCCACCGCACTAAGTGTCTGACAATGGACGACGTGATTTCTAAAATTAACCTGAATAAAATATATAAAAACTGGGCTTTACACTTCAACGAATTTGAGGTGCAATTTTATGGACCTTTGCTGCTTGATAACTTCCAAAGCCAGCGTTATCCAAACTTCATATTCTGGGATCGTTTTCACCTGTAGTAGGGACATACAGACAAACTTTGAGGCTTAATAAAATGACGAAGGTCTGACCAGCGCCGGCTCTTGGGCCATTAAAATTTTTGACATTATTTGAATTTTCTTGGGACCGGCAATGGACTCGATTCTGCAGACCAGCTAAAATTCTTAATTTTAAGTTAGCCTATCCTTCTCTATAGAATACGGAAGAAAAGGACAGAAACAAACCATAGATTATAGAGTAATGTCAAACATGTAAATACCAACTAATTTTAACCTTATGAACGGGCTTATCTGTCACTTTTATCCATGACCTTATTACATCGTCCCTAAAATTGCTAAACACGTTTATTTAAATAAGATGTAAATGCGTTGTTATGGTAAAATTTTTGTTATTTTGACATTTGTGACATTGTGAATAAATACGGCGCTTATTTCTGTCTCTGGAAAGAGCCAAAGCGGTGGAAAAGAATAGAGCTAATTCAAAATTAGGAATTAATAATAATAATAATAATAATAAAACTTTATTCTTGAACTATGTTACAAAATAAAATACAGTAACATGCACAAAACTTACTACAGAACACAAATATTACTTGTGCCTGAACTAGGATACCCTGTTTTTCAGGCGAACAAGGCCATAAATATTTCTTTAATAATTACACATAATCACATACAAACTAAAATCACATAAAAAAGTATAAACAATAATAATATAACACAATTAAAATAAATTTACTTTAACACTACTAGTAAGTTCTCTGTATCTTCGTAGGACATAGTCATCAGCACAATTTTATTGTAAACTGGGTCAAAGTCAATGTTGAATATTAGGTATAAAATAATATCTTCTACTAGTTTATTTACATTTGCGTTTTGCGTTCTTGCGTTCCAATTCAGGTACCTAGTTTACGATTTAAGGTTAGTAGGGCAGCTCTATGATCCGTTATTGTCGAGTTTGTCACTATTGCAAGAGATGGGAAATTTAATTACAGAGAACTTACCTAAGACTTCAATTAAAATATTAGCTATAACTAAAGGTAATAAGTAAAAAAGATCTAAAAATACACAAATTGATGGCGCTCCTAGGCGCCTTCATAGTCTATAGAGTTGATGTACCTTTTTTCAGCCAATATTTTAGCAGGGCAGTCAGCATTTCCTGTTTTATGATTGCACGGCTTTTTGTACTGCATACATGTGGCACATTTTGGGGACTCTGCCTTTTTAGTGCACTCTTTAATTGAGTGGCCTATATCGCCGCAATGGCCGCAGGTGTGATCCTCCTCTCGGCATGATTTGGCCGCATGACCATAGTGCTGGCACTTATAGCACCTCGTCACTAGAGTGTAGTCTCTGACAGGACACGATGACCAGTTCACAAAAACTCTGTCTTTGGTTATAAGGGCTTTACGTACAGCGGATGGTACTTCTATTATATAATTGCAGGTCTCGGCGTCCTTCTTCCCTGATTTGTGGCTCAACTTGATGGAAGTCATAAATGATTCTAGTGTCGAATTATCTAACTTATCAGCTAAGTTCTGATTATATATGCAAGAAAAGACTTCTGTTTCCTGCATAGACACCGGCACTCCGATAACTAAAATTCTAGGCTTTCGTTTTAGGGGCTCGTCTACGGTAAAGCCAGAGGTTGTCAGCTGCACTGATTGTTTTAACTTCTGGATGTCCTCCTTGGTGTCTGTGCTGATGATAATGCCACCATTCCTTACCTTGTGTAAGCCTCTCACCTGTATCTTCATTTGATCAGGACGGATAATTTTTTGGACTATGGATTTGGTCTCCTCGCTGGTCTTGGTCTTATCATTAGGGTAGATTGCTATAGAACTCAATTTAATCGGCTGGATAAAATTGTTTGCACCTTTTTTTACCATATCGGCGAAGGAAGTTGTTTCCGTCACAGGTTTTGAGTCCTCAATACTATTCTTAAGCTCTTGAAGGCGCTGGGATAGCTCTTGTTTGTCCTTGAGGGCTTGAATAGCATCATGTGCTTGGAAAGTCTGTTGTTTCAGTGATTGGTACTGCACTGCCATTTGTGATGTGCCGTGACCAACTTTTCGGCACAGGTTGGTGATTTTTAGTTTCTGATCTGAGTTCAGCTTTCCTTCGGCTGCAATGGTGCATACCTCATTTAGGTATTGTTCTATAGACGTCATCCATCTCTGGATTTCAGCCGTTGAGACAACACCGGGACCAGGTTCCATCTCCTGACTTGGCGGAGGGGGGCGGGGCGCAGGCGTAGTTGGTGGGCTGCGATGCGTTAAGGCACTCCGGTTAAAGGGACTGCCGTCCATTTTTTTATTATAAATAACTGACTAATTTCACTTGGAATAAACCATTATACTACGTTCACTTTATACAAAAGATGCATGATATGCATGACACACTAGTTAAATCGAGGTCACGATTTTATAAGTGATTATTTAATTTAATGATCAGTGGGCACGTCTGTTTGCAACGACGAACGATAGAAAGTTGTCAAAAGTGTGTGAAAGTTGTGAAATTATAACTGGTCTGCAGAATCGAGTCCAATATCTAAGTAAGAATCACATCTTACATAAAATTTTAAAATAAAATATTAGTAAGTACTATGGTAAAATGTAATCACTGTGTTAATTCTGTAAATAACTTCCATCAGAACATATATCAGACAGGGGTGAGTAAAGGTTTATTATAATAGTTAGTAATATTTGCTACGAAAATATCGGACTCTAATTCACAGAACCTAAACAAAAAGCAGTTGATCCATTCTAGGCTTCCTAAAATTCTAGGGGAAATTCAATTGTTTTCTAGGTAGGTACTTTTTTCTCATCAGAGTGAATAGTATTAGTAAACCTGACACAGGCCTACCCTTGCCTATCATAGAATACTCCTACACCGGATAGAATAAAAAAAATAAAAATGTACATGATCTAACTTACACGTTATAAATACGTGGACACGATTATCACTTGAAAACTTAGATAAAAAGCAGAAAAGGAAGATACGGTACATTCATAAAAAGCATCGATGACATTTGGACTGCATACAACACGCGCCCGTTTCTTTTATATTTCGTTTTAGTGCTATTTGTACACTTGATAAAAGCTTAAGGTATTTGATTGTATCGAGGTGTAACATTCAATATGTTTGCTTCTCGTCGACTAGCACGTAGGTACTGTCGATACGCCTTCCCGATTGAGACTGCAGCGAATTACGTTCCTTGGACCTAATTCACGCGGTCCACACGCTAGAAGCGGTACCGTATCTTCCTTTTTTGCTTTTATCCAAACTTGAAAAGACAACAAATAAATCATAATCATCATCATCAACCCGTACAACATCAACAACAGTCCACTGCTGAGCTAAGGATGCTCATGAGGAAGTATGGGCTATATAATCTCCCACGCGAGCTCACCGTGGATTGGGAGATGGTGTTAAGCTAGTGGCCACTTAACAATCTGAATTTTTCAAGCCACCCAAGGGTACTTATCTGACATGGCGTAACGACTTCCTTAAACACAACGAAAACCGGGACCAACTATTTAACGTGCCTTCCGAAACACGGAAGCGCTCGTGATATAAATGCCACTAGGCGGTCACCCATTCACTGGCTGACAGCACCCAACTTTTCTACACCAGTATGATCGTTAAAAACACAGGCATCGCAGGGCTCATTATTATCTTAAATAATAATATTTGTAGTTAAACAAACAATACAAAAGATAGGTTTGTAGTGCTGTTACACATGCCTTAGAATTCTCAGAACTGACTCTGAGGCCTGCGGGTTTCCTCGCGATAGTTTCCTTCGCAATTGCTAAGTAATTATTACGATATTTTTTCAAAAACCTATCGATTTTATTTATTTTAGCCTAATAGTATGGCAATATACGTAAGTACTATAATTACTTTTAACCATTTTATTTTATGATTTGATGATGATTTTTGAGTGCAATAAAGAGCGTAATTGTTTTAATTTTCTATTTAATAACTAGTGGCCCGGGCAGACGTCGTTCTGCCACCGTATAAACCATCCCTGCACCCACTCTAACCCACACAAAAAGTTTCATCAAAATCTGTCCAGCCGTTCTGGAGTTTTAATCAGACTAACGAACATCAATTCATTTTTATTTATATAGATAGATGTTGGCTAATATCTGTGATAAACCTCTAGATATACCTCTATATAAACGACAGGAATTCTGATGACTAGTTTCTTAATCCGATTGCTTTAAATTTCAGAATACCCGGGTAAGACCTCCTAAGAATAATATTGCTTTAAGTTTTTATTAATTACCTACTGAATTGAATTATTGATTACCTACTAAATAATAAATAATACATGCTTGATGTCACAATTTTAAAAGGCATTTACAGTACGGCCGTTTTAATTTGGCTTCTCTGAAGGCGTCGTCTGCACAAACCCCCTCGTACCTCCAAGGGTTTTTAAATTATTTTTTCTACTGCTGTTATTTATTTGACTGATACCTTTGTTTATAACTCTATGGACACAGAACGATCTTCCACAAAACCGACCTTTATAATAGACAGTTGAGAATTTAGTTTGCAATTATCCCTGTTAATACTAAGTATTTATAATCATAATAATTATTAATTACGTTCTTAGGTGAACTATCGCCGATTATACAGTTATCTTCCAGAGGTTAGTAAGTAGAAGGGGTTATGTGTATACGTGTATGTGATCTGGGTCTTATAACTGAGGTCGTAAGTAACAAAATAATACTTATACCTACTTAGATGTTTTGCTATTTAAAATTTAATAAAAGGGGATCTAACTTTTCTTCGAGAAAAAGGTGCAAGGCGGAAGTTCGTAGGGATGCCATAAAATAATTGAAGATACCAATGGCGAATTGGTTCTGAGGTAGATACCTCACCAATTATCACATTAAGGGGTAAAAAAATTCGCCGTTTCTTGGTTTTCATACTGGCATGTCATACTAATATGACCAGTGAGAATCGCTTGTATTGGTGGTCATATTATTTTTATAAACATCCTATGTTTTTCCTGGAATGGAACACCTCTACCGAGCGAATTTACTTAGTTCTTATTTTTATTTTCTTGGACTACTACTAATAGTGTTATCCTAAAAACTGGTTGTATGCTTTCATCTAGAACACGGCAGTTTTTTTCACGGTACGTAATTCTTGTGTATTTATATTTAAGAGGAAATATTTTATTTTCTTATTATTATTGTTATTAGGAAATATTACATTGTTTGTTGGTTTGTCTTGAATAGGCTCCGAAACTATAAGTACTACACCGATTTAAAAAAATATTATGATTATTTATTGTGGGAGAGCCATGCTTCGGCACGCTTGGGCCGGCTCGACCGGAGTGATACCACGGCCTCACAGAAAACCAGCGTAAAGCAATGCATTGCGTTTCGTTGAGTGAGTGAGGTAACCGGAGGCCCCAATACCCCCTCCCCTTCCCCTCCCCTCCCCTCCCCCTACTCCAACCTTAAAGGTCGGCAACGCAGTCGTGACTCTTGAGTTGCAGGTGTCCATGGGCGACGGACGTCACTTACCATTAGATGACCCGTCTGCTCGTTTGCCCCCTTTTTTATCATAAAAAAAACCATTGGAAAGCTTACTTTGCTGGGAGTAAATTGGACTATAATTTTTTTAAGGCCACAGGACTTACGCGATTAAAATTGGGCGCTAGTCGTAGATATTATAATAAAAATGTAGTCAGAGTGGCACCTCAATAAGAAAGCTAAATAATATTGTCATTGTACTACTGACTGAACAAAACTATTGAAAAGTCGCCAAGTAAAAAGCACGACAGTAGACATCATTACAAATAATATAAAAGTAACTTTGTGTGTTTGTCTGTACCTAACCTTTTCACGGCTAAATCCGATCCTAATACGTTCATAGCAGTCAGTCAGCCATAGTATGATACGGTGTAGTGGGTAGACACCCTATAAGGCTTTACATACATTGGCGCATACTTTGACTCCCTAAAATATGTTTTTTGAACTATATTTAAGCCCATGACTCTACATACTTACACCTTTATTTGATATTTTGACATCCGACAATGTCCCTCAATTTGCAGGACAAACCAGGAGAGGCAAACTCAACTCAAGTGCTGTGTATGACTTCTGACACGAATCACTTCTGCGTCAGCAGTGATGAAAAGGTGAATAAACTCGTAGCTGAGATGTGATGATCCCGAGATTGATGTTCATTGACGGATTGCGATCTAACTCATTTATTTTGTAACGAAGTTCCTTATCGCGCGTTGCGAAAGGGGGCTAGAAGGATGATGATGATGAGATGATGATGGTGAGGATGATGATGACGATGCCGATGACGATGACGATGACGATGACGATGACGATGACGATGACGATGACGATGACGATGACGATGACGATGACGATGATGATGATGATGGAACTTCGTTCCATCCGGGTGTCCCTTGACACTTCTCAAGTTTTTTTTTTATTACATCCACAGCTCAATGTTTCGCAGTTCATGACTGTCGTCGAAGATCCGTTTACATTTTGAATTAAAGTGCTCTATTAAGCATAAGTCTTTTATTTTAAAAACTATTGTTTGTGTTCTACATAATCTACATATATATACTACTAATACAGAGAAAAGATTTGTATTTTTGTATTTTTGGTTGTTTGTATCTTTGTTACGAATAAACTCAAAAACTACTATGGACCGATTTTAAAAAAGGAAAGCTAGAATATCATCCCTGATTAAGACAGACTATATTTTATTCTCGTATTCCTAATGGAACGGGAACTACGCGGGTGAAACCGCATAAAACCGCTAGTAATAGATAGGTAGGTACCTACCCAATAACAAATCTGCATATTTAAAATTATAAACTGACTGACTGATTGGTGATATCAACGCACAGCCTAAACCGCTGGGTCTAGAGACTTGAAATTTTGCACATAGATAGCTTATACACTGTAGGCATCCACTAAGAAAGGATTTTGTAAAAATTCAACCCCTAAGGGGGTGAAATAAACTTGCGCGAGCGAAGCCGCGGGTAAAAGCTAGTATGCTATATTTTATTCCCGTATTCCTAACGGAACGGGAACTACCGCGCAGAACCGCTAGTAATAGATATAGGTGTCTTGTAAATATTTTTTGAAAATTTTAGCGGTAGGTAGAATAATGTTTTTGGTGGGTGTAGGTATATCCAATTCCGCATTTTCATGATATAATTAATAGAAACAGAAATAGAATAGTATATTTTATATCAAGGGACTAAACGAAGCCATTATATCGAGGGAGTCAATGAAACCGAGGGTTATTAAGTTGCCGCTTAGTCTCGAGGTGCAAAACTATACTTTTCACTTTGAGTGCAAGAAAAATTGACAATTTTGTACAAATTTATTTAAAACCGAACAAATACACTCGACAAAAATTCTAAAGTTTTCGCAGGCAGATTTTTCTTCTAAACCTGTCACAGCTTAACAAAGAGATTTAAATCTCTTTTAAAACACATGGCGCCACCTTCTATACGGAAACACCATGGAACTAAAACACTCAACATTTTCGCAATGAAGATAGTCCATCCACAGATGATTACTGGCTGTTTGAGTTTATCTACATCTCATTGAGGAAATTAAAAAATTAATTACTTTTTACTCCCTACGACGGACTTAAGTGGTCACTTGAGTCCCGTTTCGTACGGGCGTACTTTAAGAGCATGAAAAGTGAAAAAAATTTTTCATCATTTGAGCTTAAATTTTATGAAGTCACTTTTGAAAACATAATTGATTATAGGTAATTTACGCTACACAACCAATTATACGCCTAATTTCGCAAAATAACTATTAATTAAAAATATCAAGTTTAAAAACATGTTTTTGGAACAATCAATTTATTACAATTCTGTTTTTGAGATTAAAATTTCGTTGCGGTAACCACAATAAATTTTTTTTGACGCATTTTTCTTTTATTACCCAGCGATGCGGGTACTGTTCTTGTTTCCTGTATTTTTCTCTACGGTTAATCTTCAGCACCTCTCCAGGTAACAAACTGCATTGTAGTTTGGCGAATGTAATTTAAAATAGTATTTTTTAATTATCTGTTTTAATTTATTATTTATTTTTTCTTTTACAAATAATAATACAATTAATTAAAAAAGGTGCGTACCTTTTTTAATTAATTATTTATTTTTTCTTTTACAAATAATAATACATACAATTTTAAATTACACGCCAAACTACAATGCAGCTTTTAGGTGAATCTCACTATGACGTAATCCTACTAATATTATAAACGCGAAAGTTTGCATGGATGTATTAATATATGGATCTTTGTTCCTCTTTCACGCAAAAACTACTGAATGGATTTTGATGAAACTTTACAATTACATAGCTTATACATCAGAATAACACATACCTAGGCTATATTTTATCACCGTATTCACTCGGGAACGGGAACTACGCAGGTGAAAGCGGGGCGCTGCTAGTACTAAATATATTGACTACTATCGACCCGCCCCGGCTTCGCACGGGTGCAATGCTGAATTTTCTCTACTATAAACCATCCCTGGACCCACTCGAACCCACACAAAAAGTTTCATCAAAATCGGTCCGGCCGTTCTCGAGTTAAATCGTCAGGAAGGAAAACCCGACTTATTTTTATACTAGCGGATGCCCAGCGGCGTTGCCCGCGCTGATTCCGTTTATTCCCGTTCCCGTGGGAATTGCCGAAAATCCCTTCATAGTGGTTGCCTACGACATATTAACCTACATACCTACCATATTTCAAATAGCGGGTGCCCAGCGGCGTTTTCCCGCTTGGATTTAGTTTATTCCCGTTCCCGTGGGAATTTACAAAAATCAGTTCATACCAATTTCCTATGACATATCAGACACATTCATACCATTTTTCAAGTTTCTAGGTGTTATCGTTTCGGAGTAGTACGTATTTCTCTTTTTAAACCAGTTTTTATATTTTCCCGTGGGAATGAGATATTTTCCTGGAATAAAAAGTACCCTAGATGTTGACCCGGGTACTCAGTTATCTCCATACCAAATTTCATCAAAATCCGTCCAGTAGTTTTTGAGTGATGCGTGCACAACCAGACAGACAGACAGACAGACAAAAATTCCAAAAATTGGTGTTTCGGTGTCTATATCGATAACTATATACACTACCGTTAAAATTTTCAAAAAATATATAATGTACAGACACGGCCTCGTTAGAGTTTTATTATATGTATAGATGTCGGACAGAGAGAGATCAAGGTCACAGTAAATATATTTTATACTAGCGGATGCCCAGCGGCGTTGCCCGCGCGGATTCCGTTTATTCCGTTCCCGTGGGAATTTCCGAAAATCCCTTCATATTGGTTGCCTACGACATATTTAAAACACCTTCATACCATATTTTAAGTATCGGGTGCCTAGCGGCGTTTTCCCGCTTGGATTTAGTTTATTCCCGTTCCCGTGGGAATTCCCAAAAATCCCTACATACCAATTTTCTATGACATATCAGACACCTTCATACCATTTTTCAAGTTTCTAGGTGTTATCGTTTCGGAGTAGTACGTATTTCTCTTTTTAACCAGTTTTTATATTTTCCCGTGGGAATGAGATATTTTCCTGGAATAAAAAGTACCCTAGATGTTGACCCGGGTACTCAGTTATCTCCATACCAAATTTCATCAAAATCCGTCCAGTAGTTTTTGAGTGATGCGTGCACAACCAGACAGACAGACAGACAGACAGACAGACAGACAAAAATTCCAAAAATTGGTGTTTCGGTATCTATATCGATACCTATATACACTACCGTTAAAATTTTCAAAAAATATTTAATGTACAGACACGGCCCCGTTAGAGTTTTATTATATGTATAGATATTACACAGTAAATATATATTTTCATCTCTCCAGACGGAAAACGTCAACTTTTGGCCCGCTGCGCTAAGCGAAGTTGCCGCTTTCCGCCTCCGTCGAGAAGAAAAGAAGTATACACACCTCGGGAAGTAAAAAAGAAAGCCTCCGACCACACGTTTGTAGACTTCGGCTTCAACTCGGTTGATGACATTTCTTATTTTGCTTCCCTAAGTATGTACCTAATATAGGTACCATGTTTAGTCATTCTTCGTAATAGGCAGACTATAAAAAATATGACATAAAAACAATTGACTGCATACGTATTTTGAAATATGAAAATTATTGGTCTTTCATATTATTATGATAATATCCCACTTGTCATACAACAATATTAAAATTTAAGTCTAAGATCCTGTTCATATTCTGTAGATTTCAAGATGTCAGCGATTTGCAACGTCTCGTAAGTCCTTTCACGCTATAAATTTACATCGATACATCTATACCTATCTGTATCTATTTATATCTATACTAATATTATAAAGTATAGTATTTGTATCTTTGTTACAAAAAACTCAAAACTACTAGACCGATTTTAAAAAAATTTTCACCAATGGAAAGCTAGACTATCCCTGAGTAACATAACCTATAATTTATTCCCGTACAGCCCCGGGAACGGGAACTACGGTGAAACCGCACAGAACCGCTAGTATATTATAAAGAGGAAAGATTTGCTGTTTTGTTTGTTTGTTTGTTTATATTAAGCTACGAATTTATTCGTAGATATTAAGTAAGCTGCGAAACTACAGGACTGATTCTTAAAATACTTTCACCTATAGAAAGCTTGCTTTTCTGGGATAAACATGGGCTACTGGACGGAACTTACGCAGGTGAAATTCCGGGGATAGTATAATAAAAAAATGGAAATTCTAAAACGATTGAATAAAAAAAACTTAGCGACTGATGATGACATACTGTTTTAATGACTTGAGCGGTATGAATTTTAAAGCGAAAAATTAACTAAACTAACGACGAATATTGTTTAATATAATAAAATCTAGAACGAGCTTACAAAAAGTGGGTTGTGATTAATCCATTTCAGATATTAAAATTCTATCCATGCGACTACATTACTAAGTGAGCGACAATTGATTTTTAATTGTGTCTCGGTTTAAATTGGAACCGGCGGTTCTTAACTGATTATGATGGATGGAGGTTTTACATAACGAACTACTAAAAAGTTTACTATAAGCAAAATTTTGTAAGCTGCTTTATTAATGATTATTGGTTAGGTACTGATATTCTATTTGAGGTCTTATGTTCTTTATTATGATACGATTTTTTTATGAAAACTACAGATTGTTGATACCCATTGGACAAAAAAGAAAACGATGCCGGCCCGCTAAGTCCAAGCCGGCACTTATTTACCAGTGACGATGAGTAGTAGGGCTCCTCATAACTATCAACGGGCCTGGGGGTCGATTTTTGAATCTCACTAAGTGACTAATTCTCACCGATGTGAGTGATTTCCGAAAGTTCGTATTTTTGAAACTCATCGGTGACTTACATTTGTCATACCTATGATATCGATTTACGAGTGCCCCTACCCACTCGTAATTGAAATCACCGTGTGATTGTTTTTGACAGTTAACGTATGTGACATCTGCCAAAAGTGCCAAAGTATGTTTTTCGGAATAATTAGTAATGGGGCTCGATTGTGATATTTCGTGATTGCGACGATTTATTGAAAATATAAAAAACCTCTCAATTAATTATAACAATATCCAAGTTATTAGTAAATACAATTATTAAGTTAAATATACTTGTAAAACATATGCCACTAACAAATGTACATACCTTTTCTTATAAATTGTAAAATCTGTGTTATTTTCTCTTTATTCGTCCTTTTCTAGTGAATTAAGTGAATTTTTCAATTCAAAACTTTAATTTTCGTTTGCATGACACTGACAAATACGTTACGTTTTACGATTGACCAATTTGATGAATCTTTTTTAAGTTATAGTATGAGAAAATAAAAACCGATATCAAGGGCAACACTATAACATCTGCGTAAAAAGGAACGTAACGGGAAGATTGTCTCTGACTGACATTGTAAAATTTCTGCATGTTGGTAAACATCGTGTGACTTTCAAAAATACGGCTTTTGGAAAATGGTGACATAAAAGTCATCGGTGATAATTTTAGTCACCGGTGATTTTGATATCACCAGTGAGATTCAAAAATCGCAATCCTGGTGGCTTAGTTGGTAGTGAACCTGCCTTCTGAGTCTGAGGTCGCGGGTTCGATCCCCGCTCGGGGCCAACATTTGTGTGCATGAACATGTCTGTTGGCTTCGTGTCTTGGTCGTTTAATAAGTATTTATTTATGTTTATTAGTTGTTTAGTACCCATAGGCACTGCCTAGATTGGGACTAAATAACCGTGTGTGACTTGTGCCCCACAATTATTATATAAATTTATTTGCTAATAGAATAGTGTTTCTTCAAATACTTATTTCATAAGAAAAATAAATAAAAATGTGAGCTCTTAATATCTCTCTGCTCATTATAGTATTTTTCAAAGTGGTTTTTGTATTCGAAACACTTCTCATCATCATATGCCGCTGAGTATAAAAAAAAGCATTTGCCAAATATTAGGTCGCTCAAATATTATGAAGCTACTCATTTTGTATTTCAAGTAACTCAAATTAATGTTTGTAAGTTGCTGTTCTGTTTTCTCGTCACTCGCAGTCAGGCGCTCACTTAGTAATACTAGAACGTAAATTACAAAAATAATTAATTTTTGATACTTAAAACTTTTATTTACAATCACTCGTTTTAATACTACCCATAAAAACAGCGCGCTATATTTTATTGTTCTAGGATATTGCTGAGACAATACGACCATATCATGGGCTAACTGTCCCATCGAACCAGCTGATGCTGCGAGGTCCTATGCAATCACAGGCCTTGAGGCTAGGTTATGGGCTGCCACTACTTCTGATCGCGCCAACTTATTCAGTCAGTATTTAATATTCAATTACCTACCGCACTTATTCTTTATCGGTTTAATATAATGCTTGCGTTTAAGTACTGTGCGATTCTCACGAAACTTTTTCAACAATCGATCTGTGGAACAAATTGTCGCCTGGGGTATATATACGGACTGATACGACATTCAAATATTCAAGAAAACAGCGTACTACCACCTGAAAGAGACGGACGAAGACTCAGGTGACGAGTTGCAGGTGTCCATGGGCGACGGTAGTCGCTTACTATCAGGTGATGCCGCATGCTCGTTTGCCCCCTATATAAAAAAAAGTGGTCGGGCACTGCGGTTGGGAGCTAACCGCGGAGTATGCGGTTAACTCCCAACCGCAGTGCCTGCAGGCCGGCCACCTACCAGTGACCGCAATGACCGCGGCTAACGGTTACCGCCGTATTTACTTCTTCAACGGTAATGTAATACTTACGGTGTATATAATATTTTCATTTACTTTGTAGACAATTGGTGAGAAATCAAAATCGAAGAAATTGAAATCAAATCCGACGCAGTCGCAAACTTCACGATTACCGATGCTTATGATCGTACCTCTGCATGTAAGTAGCATCAGTATCCGGGTGAACCTGCTCAAATATAACTTTCAAATTAACTAAGTACATTACTATTACTTCCCTTGCCTACTTTTAAGAAAACTCTTTTTGTTAGTAGGTAAACTAAGTGATTCATTTATATTTTATTGGCACACAGGCTACCCAATAGTATATTTTGTAGTATATTTGTTAACTTATATGCCTGGTGTAGTTTACGTTGTCTACATTTTGGTTTAATTTCAAGTTGAGTTTGCCTATAATTGGGTTGCCACTTGCCACACAATCAAAAATGTAAGTTTATAATAATACATAGTTGTTAATAGTGTTTAATCTGCTGGCATAGGTACCTGTTAAATAAATAAATAAATGACAATATACTTACATACATATTTTCAAGCAGTGGTAGGCAGAGAAAATAGACCGCCACCTGGCACAGCTCTCGTGCCTCATCCACATCCATCAATCGGTTCATGCCTACCACACATCATCTCACATACTTCATCAAGCTTATTCTCCATTACTCCGCAGACATTCAAAGTAGCGAAGCTAAATTACAATTACTCTATTTATTTTAATGCAGTAGCGATACAAAAGCCGTTTCTAAGCTTAATAGGGAAATAATGAAATCAATATGTTTTTATTTAATATAGGGGCTTATAATATTATGAAATGGTGCTTATCTACAAGATCAACACGTACAAATATACAATAATTATCCGACGTAGTAAGTAAGAGTAAATAAGAAAACAGTAAAACTAAAATGTAGGGACTTACAAGTCCACTTAATGATATATTGAAAGTCATTGCGACTCCACCGCTTCGGTATGTACAAGCTGAACAGAAGAAGCGCTTCAAGAAACTCTGACATAATTCCAACAGTCATCATCATCACGTAACCTCATTGCTGCAACTGATCTTTCCTCATACATGAGGATGGAGGAAGTGCAGGCCAAAATCTCACAACATCCAAGTGAACAAGTTCCAAAAAAGGAACGTATATTTTATATTACAACACTTCTTCTCGAATGTCGGTAGTCGGAAGTGCAAAACAATATCAGAAATCAGGTAGTCATATAAAAAAGGCGACTCTCAATACCGCGATTCAACAATGAAACACAAAACGGTACAACGCCCCCTAGTACAATTAACAGAACCAAAAACCTACCTAAAAACAAACCAAAACCCCCTTAATTACCCCTTATATTAATACTAATTGTTTTTTGAATATGCCTTCGCGCCCGATCTCTTCATTTCGCAACTTAGAAAGGAAGGTCTTGTATTTTATTTCATGGTACTAGTCGGTACCAATTGTACCATCAATGGTAAAACTCAATGGGACAAGGTCCTGTATTTTATTTCGTGGTACAAGTGGTACAAGTCGGTAAGAATTGTACCATCAATGGTAAAACTCAATGGTACAGCTGGTCCGGAGGGGCTTTTTGGTGTTATAAAAAATCTGCGACCAATATATTTATACGAAAAACTTGTTTTCTCTGATCGATACATACGTTTTGCTACAAGATTAAATTGTCCACGATACAGAACGGCTGCTTTTCGTGGTAGTTTCCGGTACGCTGCCACGAAATGCTGGAACAACCTTCCTCCACCCAATGCAAAATCAGGATACTATGTACTTCAACTTATTCCTTCAAGCGTTCTTTAAAAATACATTTATTACATTCACAATAGAGTTTATTACAAAAAAGAAGCTGTTCTGGTTCTCTGTATATAAAAATTGTTTTATTACTTTTTTATTATGTACACATTAACTTGAAATTGTTTTGGTTTCACTTTTGTATTTATTTATTTATTTATTTATTTATTTTTTGGAAAACTTACAGAACTAATTACATTAATAAATATAAAGATACTGTGAATATCAACATTGCTGATGATAAGTCTCCACATATAAATATGTATACCCGTGTCACGGCGCAGTTCCACTCTCTCTGTGACACCACTGAAGACCAGCGCTGCAGCAGACTTATACTGCTGTAGCACTGCTGAGTGGTGACCATTTTTGGTGTATTTTTAGCATAAGATTATTTTCCTTCGCACGACTAATCTCCAAAAAGAAAAATGTCCAAGCAATCAAATATGTCCTGTCAGTAATTTGACCACCCATATAAATGTCCAACTTTTAGTTGTACCTCCTCTCCCCTCTCCCCCTACTCCCACCTCAAAGGCCGGCAACGCAGTTGTGATTCTTGAGTTGCAGGTGTCCATGGGCGACGATTTGGTTTAATACTCAAAGGCGACGATAGTTACTTACCATCAGGTGACCCGTCTGCTCGTTTGCCCCCTTCTCCTATATAAAAAAAAATCCTACCTACTTATTGTTCCACTTACACCAAAATAAACTTTTCTTTCTTTCTTTTTTTCTTTTTTTCAAAACTTAAATAACTTACAAAATGCAATAAGTGGTGGACACAAAGGTTATAAAGTAGATAAAATAATAATTAAGTGTCTCTACCCTCTTTAGAATCCCGCGGTAAGCTGAATAATGATAATTATTATAATACTATTAGCAACAGGAAAAATAGTTGAAATATGTAAAGAATAATACAGATGAAAGTAAAATTAGGTAAGACTGCTGATTGAGATCAAAGAGAAGACATGCAATCCTGAAATATATGTACATCGCTTGCAATTATCCCTCTCTATCCAGTAGCAATGTGCATTAGTACATAATCTACTTCACCTCACAGAGTTTATTACTGAGAATACCCACTTATCACCAGTATAACTTTTTGGACACCTAAACATGACCCCATTTCCGGACCGGGTTTTTGTTACACAGGAAGAAAACCGCTCAAAATCCGTTCCCAGAATTAAATCTGTGATCGGATTTTGAGCGGTTTCCTTCCAGTTAGTTAGTAGATTATAGAAGGAGGGGATAAAGCACTTTTAAGCACTGTACTATGTCACAGGCTCGATATTGAAACCTGAACAAATGAGGGGACTCCGGATTTAAATCCCGAGCGTAGCGAGGGTGTTACGAGTTAACGGAGTTCTGAATGCAGCGAGGGATTCAAGCTCGCATAAGACGAAACCCGCCTTATCCCAAAGGAGAATACTCTTGGTACTTTTGTCACCTTTTTGGAGACAATAAAATGCAAGGCTACTTAATATGGCGTGAAGTGGCCAGTTCGATTTTAAAATAAGTTCTTTTTGCTGTAGGCCTCTATGGAACAATTTTTAATACGAATTCATCATAACCATAATATTGTACTGAATCTCATCACATTCTGCTGGTTAATAATGGCTTTAGGTGACGTTTGCATGACGTTTGTTTGCGTAATAAAATATATGAATTACTAGCGACCCGCCCCGGCTTCGCACGGGTGCAATGCTGAATTTTCTTTGCTATAAACCATCCCTGGACCCACTCGAACCCACACAAAAAGTTTCATCAAAATCGGTTCGGCCGTTCTCGAGTTAAATCGTCAGGAAGGAAAACCCGACTTATTTTTATATAGTAGACTAGCGACCCGCCCCGACCTCGCACGGGTGCAATGCTGAATTTTCTTTGCTATAAACCATCCCTGGACCCACTCGAACCCACACAAAAAGTTTCATCAAAATCGGTCCGGCCGTTCTCGAGTTAAATCGTCAGGAAGGAAAACCCGACTTATTTTTATATAGTAGACTAGCGACCCGCCCCGACCTCGCACGGGTGCAATGCTGAATTTTCTTTGCTATAAACCATCCCTGGACCCACTCGAACCCACACAAAAAGTTTCATCAAAATCGGTCCAGCCGTTCTCGAGTTAAATCGTCAGGAAGGAAAACCCGACTTATTTTTATATAGTAGATAATTCAGTTCATTTGTCCTTTTCTTAGTGCGATGGAAATAAGGTAAACTACTTTTTCAACACACTTGCTCATAAAGTGGCTCTAATTTCACTGCAATTAGGCACATAATGACACCTATAATCAAACTGAGACTTTTTGTTTGCTATTATTCACTAGTGAGTTATAGATTTTTTTTTTCAATTTTGTTGCTAGAGTTGCTTTGTTCTTAAAAAAGTTTCGATACAAAAAAGATCGTATTCAATCGTACTAATAAATTAATACACAAATATGGCTTGCTCATTTCATGCAACTTCGTATTTAAATAGATCATTTCAACTTGTACGTGTTTAATAAACAAAACTTTCACTCAAATATAACTTTGGTTTTCTCTGTAAAAACTTTAAATACCCCATTTTGTACGTGGCTAAAACGCTATCCACGACAAACCAAAGAAAAAGAAACCTAATTTTTTTAGTCCATGGCCGATCGCCATTGTAAGATGCGAGCGCATAGGAAAACGAGGCTGTATGGGCCTAGATCCTTTTGCCTTTTCCAAATTATATAAATAAAAAATTGGAAAACCAATTAATTTTCCCCGCCATTGCGAATGATTATTTTAAAATGATTTTTTAGTATTATTTATTCACAAGTGTGTTGAAAAACGTCGTATGATACACGTGTGTATTGATGATTACCGTCCTCGGCTCTCTTATGACCCTCGCCTACGGCTCGGGTCTCAATGGCGCCTCAGCGGTAATCACCAACTTTACTCACTTGTACCATAATGTACTATTATTATTACAACTGTTTCAAGAAAGGAAAAATGGGGGATTGAATAGAGAATAACATGAGATGAGCAAGACGCAAGGGAGAGCAGATTCTCTACTGATTGGGGTCAACTTAAAGAGAAGAAATTTTACGCAGATCCCAAATATGCCTATGGAAAAATGAGGGGTTTACACGGGTGGATTTTCGAAAGCCGCACTTAACTGAAATCGCAAGAGGCTATGTCATTTTTTTCGAAAATGTTAAGCAGAACAGGACGTGCCGTCATCGAAATAGGTAGTGATAGCAAAACAAGCCTCTTGCGGCGGGCAATCGCCTGCAACTGATCATTTAGAATGAAGGATGCTACTCTACAGTACGGCCCTTTTATCTTGGCTGCTCTGAACATAGGGTCCACATGCGCAAACCGTCTCATACCGCCAAATGGTCACTAAAATGTGATTCAGAGCTGCCAAGTTAAAGCGGCCTTACTGTACTTTGGGGCTTGCAGCCTAGCCGAATTGCTATTTAGACGTAGATTTTGGTCGTGCGGCGGAAATCGAGCCGTGTATGCCTTGCCTTAAATACACTGCAATTTTAAAAATATACACCTATTTTAAAAAAAGGGGGATAAAGGGGAAAAAGGCGTGAGATTATTTATTTTATTTTATAATTTTTTATCGCCGGAATGGTAGGCAAAGATGTTCCATATGTGGAAATACCCGTTTTACCAGTATATATTTTTTGGACCCCTAAACGATTACATAATTTTATTACTTACTATATTTTTTTTATTACGGAAATGGACAAAAAAGTGATGTCATAATAATGTTGTTTCTCTGTTTTTATTTTTAGCGTGTAAGTATAAGTTACTATAAAAAGTTGTTTTCAAAGTATTCTATTACAAATCCCCTATGTTTCGTCAGGCTAAAACATACAACAATAAATATATATGCAGTACAAATGCGTTCGTTAAGAAGCATGACTGAAGTACGATTGAGTGATAAAATGAGGAATAGTGTGAGCGTTGTGGCTTGAAAGAGGATGTAGTGACTAAGATTGAGAAGGGAATGCTCAGGTGGTTTGGACATATCGAGCGGATGGATGAGCGTCTAACGAGACAAATATATATAGGGGATTGGGAGTGGCTGAGTGGACAGAGGGCGACATAGGCGTACTTACATCGATCAGATCGACGACTTAATAAAGAAAAGCCAGATAAAGAGTACCCGAAACCGAGGTGCATATATAAACCGATTGATGGATACTCTTTATCTGGCTGTGGATGAGGCGCGAGAGGATATGCCAGGATCGTAGCAGGTGGCGGGCTGTTGTCTCTGCCTACCCCTTCGGGAAAAAATCTTGAGCATATGTATGTAACAAATATGAAAAAAATGTCATGTAAACACACCTACCCTACATCCCGTATGCATAGGCGTAGCTAGGGATTTTTCGTAGGGGGGCCATGGCCCCAGACATGAATCCGCTGGCCGCACAGCAAGGTGGTCGCACGACTATCGGCGCATGCGCAACTATGATAGGTATCAAGTATGGATTTCAGTTATCCTATCCTATTATACTATTATTTTTCTTTTATCTGTGTGCTGACCAAAACTATGTAATTTAAGTCGCTAATATAGCTAGTTATACACCGAAGACAATTCCCGAATAGGGCTGCCAGCGTCCGCCAAAGTTTCGGTTTCGGCAAAAGTTTCGGTCAATTTTGGCCGAAACCGAAACTGCCGCCGAAACTAGATTTTTGGCCGAAACTCGGCCGAAACCGAAACCGTAGTTTCGGTCGGACACTAATATTCTGCTAGGGTGGGCCCGGCCCATCCTGCCCCCCCCCCCCCCCCCCTACGCCCATGCCCGTATGTGCTAACACATTGAGACCACCCCATATCAGCATTGGATAGGCGGCGGCAGAGCATTTTTGACGACCTCAAGGGCTAAATTTTAACTCACACAAATAGATTGGGAGTTGGGGTTAAGCGAATGGCCATCTAATAATAATAATAATAAAAATAATATAATCTCACGCCTTTTATCCCCGAGGGGGTAGGCAGAGGTATTCCATTACTGGATATACCCACATTTCACGAGATATATTGGACCCCTAAACGTGATAGTTGGTGAGCCCATCGCCGGACTGGGTCTATTTACACATGTCTCAGAATTAGTTCTGAGACCTTCGGGTTTTCTCACGATGTTTTCCTTCACCGTCGAGCTAGTGATAAATATGTACGTAAGTTTTTGAAAACTCATTGGTACATGCCAGGATTTGAACCCGAGCCTCACTGATTTTCGGCCGGCTCTTTAACCGTTCGGGCTATCACTGCTATCTCTGCTATGGCCATCTAACTTTCATACAATACAATACAATAACTCTTTATTGTGCACCAAAAACAACACAACATGGATACAAACATTAACCGAAGTACAATGGGCGGTCTTATCGCTTTTAGCGATCTCTTCCAGACAACCTTAATATAGTTTATAGTTTTTCTTAATTTTTCGGAGGACCACTTTGGGTTAAAAAAATTAATTATCATAAAGTTCCTTTTGCCCGTTTCTTAGTGCAGAGACCAGGTAAGTTTATTTCATTATTATATAATTGTTTTGTCAAACAAATATGTATTTCTATGACAACCGACAACTCCAATTGCGGTTTTTTCTTTGCAAGTTCTTAGCAGTAGGGACAAAATCACAAAAGTAGAATGTTGTGCGTACAGGCATGTGGTACTAGTATTTACAGAAAATATAAACATTTGTTGTTATTGCAGTAATATTGAGACTATGTTTTTGGTCTACATCCGATTCTGTTAAAATCTAATTACAATTAATACCTGAAAAATGATTTAAAACACCCAATCCAGTATTCCGGTTGCAACTCGCCTATCTTTTCTTACATAATATGGTCCTCTTAAATGTTTAATTACAGAATAAAGTGTACTTTGGCACTAAAACTATAAACTAAAATACTTTTCGGAATGTTTCAGAGTAATTTTGTAAATATATACAACGCGTAACAGAAAAAGCGCAATTCCTCATACACCCCAATTAGTATATTAATATAAAAAAAAAATATGATGCAATCGAACTATAGTTGTGTCTAATCAATTTTCTTAAATATCGATTAATAATAGCACGATTTCCATAGAAAGCACTAAATTCAGCTACGATATATATATATATTTTTTAATTTAACACATATTAAAAATAGGTGAAATCGAATAAGTAGTCGATACTAATCTTTGAGTATCAAAGGTTCTAATGTTTTAAATTTGCAAAATATACTTTTACACCCTTGTAGCCAAAAACCCACAGGATCATCAGTATTCCACGTCAGTAATAGTCAGTATGCCGTTATTCCGGCTGGCGGAATACTGACGGCTTACTGAATACTGATGACAGCTGGTAGAATACTGACCTTAGCGCGTAGGTATATCAGTATTCATGATACAAGTCAGCATTCCTACATTGAAATAACTGTCAGATTATCTTCTTATTATTGTTATTGTAACATAGAAAATCAACTTTTGTTTCCATCGTTTAGTGTATTTTGTCTGTTTTTTGGACGTGAGCATTCCGAAAGCCAGTATCCCGTATATTTTTCAAATTACTAAAGCAACCCAGAAGACTCCCCCAAGTTAAGTTTCAGCAAAAAATTCCTATAAAAATGCGTGGCCAAAGCACGCAAAGTAGTATTTTTTTGTAGTAGGTAGGTAGTAGTGCATTATGTATTTCTACATATTATGTATTTCGACTCACTTCGGCTAGCGGTTCGAAAAAGCTGCCTCTACCAACCACCGTAGAAACAAGAGACCAACTAAATCCAAAACCTATAGGGAAGTCTGAATTTCCACATCACCATGGCGGCGCAGGGGCGTAGGCGTTGGCCCGGAACGTTGGCGTGCCGTTCAAATGCAATTATACACGAGTCTTCATTCATTCATTCACAAATATTTGTTGGACACGCTATATGCAAAGGATTGACTAATCGCAACTGCAAACTACTATATTTAACAGTGGTTTTTGTGGCTTCAGTTTTAAGCGCGCTGCAGGTTGACGGTTTCTGTTTTTTCTGCATTCTGAGAGTATTTATCATATCAATTTTTGTTTTTAATTGTTCTTCTCAATATTTCAGATCATCAACTTCAACGATTTCGTGAGTAGAGGCTTACAATAGTTCGTTTTTGGTAAGACAATAGCCTCGCAGAACAAAAACAATTTGTCCTTTTTCTGGTCGGATTAGAAATAGTAAAAGTCAGTCCAAAGATGGATGGATAGTATGAAGGTTAATGTTGTCGTACTCAACGAATTCATCCCTCATAATAATAAGGGCCTTTAGTACTTACTTTGGAATTTGAATCTTCATTAAAATGCAACTCAAAATGAAATAATAATTTTGTTCCTTTGCCCTTTTTTTAGTGCAGACAATTCAAGGTAAACTATTTTTATGACTGCGTGAAGGATAGTAGGAGCAAGACGGAAGTGTGTGCATTACTATCGATTAGAATTTCTCCAATCACATATATGTCTATGGAAAATACCTATTGCAACCTATATTATAAGGATATCCTATCCTAAACGTTTCTACGGAAACTGACAACTGCAATTGCGATATTATACCTCTCTTGGCAATTTTGTGTACATTAATGCATTATCGACTTCACCACACACACGAGGAAGTGTGGGTCATAATCTCCCCGGCGAACTCACTTGGGAGATGGGGTTAAGCAAATGGCTACCAAACTTTCATAATTTAAAGACCACCTGTAGAAAATATATAAAATTATAATTTAGTTCCTTTTTTTTTCTTAGTGCGACGAAGGCAAGGTAAACTACTTTTATTATTATGCTACTATTAGGTATATTAATATAATAGTAGATTGTTATACAAGGGCCGGAAGGAATCAATTCCCATACGAGGTATTTAGACCGCGCGCCCGAGCGCAGCGAGGGCGGATATATTCCGAGTAGGAATTGATAACTTCGGGAAGTTATCAATTCCTACTCGGACTATATCGGTATTGCGCTTATTCTGTTACATATTGTATAACAGTTTGGTCAAAGGAAAGATGGATAGTGTGAAGGATAATATCAAGGCAACTTATAGTAGAGGATTCCAATATAAGACTACCTTCACCGAGCTGCTTATTGGATGAAAAGTATTTTATATCAAATTTTATATGTTAAAAAAGATAGGTATCAAAAAAATTCAGTCCAGGATATAAGTAAGTAGTTATATATTTTTTTTAACATTGCACTGGTTTGGTCAATAGACAAATTACATACCAATCGAAAGTATGAAGTCTATAGAATATGAAAACAGTCTTGATATTAATGAATTCCGGCTGTTAAAAATCTAAATATTGCTGCGAGTGAATATAACGTACGACTGAAAAGTCTTAGCGAACCATCATTGAATGAAAGAGAGTGCGCATGCTATTTGCCGTGAAATAGAAAAGGATAGCGATACACTTATATTTTAAATATTTAATGACTGAATTTTTTTCAGCCAACCCAATAAGCAACTCGGTGAAGGTCGTCTTACGAGTATATTCGTATCTTAGACTATTAAGAATACATCCACCAAATATTGAACTCTATGTAATTGAAATAAAATTCAAAACCAATGAAAAATTGAAACTGCCTATGCCCGTTAAAGGGTTAATGATCATAAGGCCCTTTAGTTTACAATTCCACATGCAAGTCTTAAAAAAATCTTTCACCAATGGAAACCTTACTTTTCTAGAAGTAACATGGGTTATAACTTTCCCACGGGAACGGGACTGAAGCGGGTGAAAATGCGGGGCGCTGCTAGTGAAATAATAATTTAGTTTCTTTTCCCTTTTTAGTGCCAGGTATAGTACTTATCTATATCTATAGTTTTAGTATAAAGAGGAAAGATTTGTATTTTTGTATGTTTGTATCTTTGTTACAAATTAAATTAAATTACGATTCCGACCAAATGACAGCTCGCGTTCATAGTAACTACCATGACGCTTGAGCTTCAAAGTTTTGTATGAAAATATTCCCAATTCCCCCCTAAATCCTATATTATATTTTAATCTCTGGGTTAAGGAAATGGCTACCAAACTTTCATATTTTGAAGACCACCTTAAGGTAAATAGGTAATAGGTACATCACTAGGTACATAGTATAAAACAAAGTCGCTTTCTCTGTTCCTATATCCCTATGTCCCTTTAAAACTACGCAACGGATTTTGATGCGGTTTTTTTTAATAGATAGAGTGATTCAAGAGGAAGGTTTTAGTATTAGCATTGCACCCGTGCGAAGCCGGGGCGGGTCGCTAGTGAAATTATAATTTGGTTCCTTTGCTCTTTCCTTAGTGCGGCAGAGGCGGGGTAAACAAATTTTACTATTATAATACAACGCGTCACAGAATAAGCGCAATTCCTCATACAGCTCAAATCGATTAAGTATTCGATATTGGAAAAACTAATTTCAGGAATTGCGCTCATTCTGTTACATATTGTATAACTGTTTGGTCATAGGAAAGATGAATATTGTGAAGGTTAATCTCAAGGCAACTTACGAATACATCCTCATTGATTTAAGTTTGTGTACCTACCAAAAAATTTTGCATGCCATTACATGGCGGATCATGTTTGTTCTGTATTTTGTTACTAAACATCTTTTTTGTACCATGGTTCTTGCAAATAAACGATTTCATTTCATTTCATGATCATAAGGCCCTTTAGTTTTTATTTTGCAATTGGATTCTACATTTAAAATGCCATACTCTAACGGGACCGTGTCTATACATGAAATATTTTTTTAAATCTTAGTGGTAGTGTGGATAGTTATCGATTTAGACACTAATACTAATAATATTTTTGAAATATTTGTCTGTCTGTGCACACATTACACAAAAAATACTGGGCGAATTTTGATTAAATTTAGTATGGAGATAACTGAGTACCGGGGTCAACATACAGGTTAGTTTTTATTCCAGAAAAATATCTCATTCCTAGGGTAAAATATTAAAAACTGGTTAAAAAGATAAGTACGTACTATTTTGAAAAACCCCTAAGAAACTTGAACAATTGTATGTAGAATAATGTACCTAGATGTCTTATAAAAGTCGTAGGAGAACGCTATCAAGGGATTTTTGGAAATTCCTACGGGAACGGGAATAAACTGGACCAGCACGGGAAAAGCAGCTGGGCACCTGCTATTTGTAAACAATTCCACATGTGATTTTTTAAAAATATTTTACCAAAGGAAACCTTACTTTTCCGGAAGTAACATGGGTCATAATTTTCCCACGGGAATGGGACTGACGCGGGTGAAACCACGAGGCGCCGCTAGTGAAATAATAATTTAGTTTCTTTGCCCTTTTCTTAGTGCAAGGTAAAGTACTTTTCTATATATTATATACTAATATTATAAAGAGGAAAGATTTGTATTTTTGTATGTTTGTATCTTTGTTACAAATAAACTCAAAAACTGCCAGAACGATTTTAAAAATTCCAACACGAATAGAAAGCTAGAATATCCCTGAGTAACATAGACTATATTTTATTCCCGTATTCCCAAGGAAACGGGAACTACGCGGGTGAAACCGCGCAGAACCGCTAGTTATTATTATAACTGTTTGGTCAAAGGAAAGATCGATGCACTGCGTGATACACAATAATATGTTCAACAAGACGGAAGTGAGTGCAGATTTGACTACTGCGTAGGTATTCACGGAGACTCGATACCGTTTCCGTTCGATTCAGATCGAGTGAAAAATTTTCCGATGTCGAATCTATCGACTTCGGAAACTTGATTCTAGGCGTTTCTGACAGCCACGGAAAAATTTCCGAATCCTTATGTCACATATGACATTAGTTTTCAATACCAACATCAGCCCATCTCGAAAGTTTTCGTTGCCAACATCAGCCCATCTCGAAAGTGTTCGACAGATTTTCCGATATCGAATATCGAAGCTCCCTCAATACGTCTGCTGATTGGGATCAATGGCAAACAGGAGACATAGTACTCAAATCACAAATATGTGTACATAAAATCATTGCGCCCTTTAAGGACATCTAAAACGTTTCTATGGAAACCCACAACTGCAATTGCGATTTTACCCCTTGGCAATTCTGTGTACATTAATCAGTGGGATTACGATAGTAAAATATAATATCATTGTCATTAATGCATTGTCGATTTCATAACACACACGAGAAAGTGTGGGTCATAATCTCCGAACTCACAGCGGATCGAGAGATTGGATTAAGCCAAAGAGATTAAAATATAATAAGGCAGAGAGGGGACAAAGCGAGGAAATTTAAAGCCGAAAGTTATTTCAAGTGGAAAAAGTCTTGACGATTTCGACCGAATGACGGCTCGCGTTCATAATATCTAACATGACGCATGAGCTTCCAAGTTTTGTATGAAAATATTCCCAATGCCCCCTATAAATCCTATGATATTTTAATCTCTAGGTTAAGCAAATGGCTATCAAACTTTCATAATTTGAAGACCACCTAATAAATAGGTAATAGGTACTTACATGAAATTATAATTTAGTTCCTTTGCTCTTTTCTTAGTGCGGCGGACGCGGGGTAAACTACTTTTATTATTATAATACAAATGTTTGGTCAAAGGAAAGACGGAAGTGAGTGAGTGACAGATATGACTGCTGGTTGGGATTAATAGAAAGAGAAGACATGCATCGCGGATCCCTTAAGTTATGTAGGTATTTCGAAAAGTGTTTGCGACTTGTCACTGGCGGACTAAGGTAGGGGAGGAAGGGGCATTCCAGGGCCTCTGGTCATGGGGGGCCTCCGAATTTAGCGTAGCTTTCGTATTTGTATCTATGGGGCCTCCAACCAACACCCAAGTCCCTTTTACCCCTCTCGTCAGTTAGGATTTCATTAGGAGAAGGTGGGGGGGCTCTAGGTTTAGTGAAAAGTTTTTTAAAATGAATACACAAATATAAAAAAAGAGAAGTAATTAAATGGGCAGCAATTATAAAATTTAGCCACAAAAAATCAGCATTTAAATCATTTGGTCGGCATACAAAGATTTGTTCGCAAATAAAAAAATCAGGCAGCAATCCTTGTTCGGCAAATAATTTTGATAATATTATAATTATAAAAAAAAAAAAAAATTGCAAAATTTTATTATACAGTAGCAGCTCATTGCAGCTCAAAAATAATTACAGCCATCCAGAATGACATAAATAGCTGATTGGTTTTGTAATGTTTGCTGGCCATAAGTTGCTGACCAATTAGCTATTGCTGCTTACAGATTATATTTTTCTGCTCACAAAAATACGAATACTCTGCTAACCATTTAAATAACACCCATAAAAAAATATGCAATCTACTCTAAAATACACCCAAGTTCTATGACCGGGGGGGCCTCATTCGGTTTTCCGCCCCGGGCATCCGGCAGGCTTAGTCCGCCACTGCGCCTTGTTAGGACACCCGAAACTCTTTTTGTTAACATGTACACAACATTTTTTTGTTTTGATTATCATACAATTGACACAGCTTTTTCTTAATTTTTATAACATCAATTTAAAAATATATATAATGCGTCTCAGAATAAGTGGAATTCTTCATACACAGCAATTAGCCTTTACGTCGGGTATACGTGAGGCGTGGATTGACTGAGTCGCGTTATGCCTAAATGTTATAATGAAAGATCTGTAGGCCTAGAAATATAATAGGTACTAGGTAACCCCAAATAAAAAGGTAAAGTGCGGGTACCGCTATTTAAGTTTTTTGCATTTTTGTATTCCTGACGTTCAGCTATCTCTCAGATCAGATTTTTTAAAATGTAATTTTACCTAGTATTTGCAAAGTTATTAAGTAAAATGTGCTTTTGTACTTAAAACTTATGTCAAAGAAATGAGTAGAATGCAGCTGTTATAATGAGTAATTATGTTAGGACATTAAAATTGGTATTTTGGTAGGTAAACACCTATTACCACTTTATTCTCCGGAAATGTCGTATTTTCTTAGAATATCACATAAAATCTCATTGCATAATCAATTGAGCATTAAAGCAAAAGGAGATCGTCAAGTTAGAAGCCTCACCATGGAATTCAGCTGTTCTGATAATGTCAAACAACTCTTCCTAAATAGTGCCAAATAGTGCCCGAAGCATATAAATAGTGCTATCATACTTTCGGAGATATTCAGGTCGTTCAGTGAGGCTGCTATCTTGACGTCAAGATAGCAGCCTCATCTCAGTACACAAAAACCACAGCACTGTTCTTGAAGAACTATATACCAAAAAACTCTTCTTAAATAGTGCCTCTGATTTGCAAAGTTTCAGAATTAGTGCTTCAAAGGAACCGAAGATATTAGGGTACATTGATGAGGCTTCCAACTTGACGTCAAGCTGGAAGTCACATCATCAACGAGGAAGAATTTCGAATCGAGACTAATGCCAAAAATCTCTTCCTAAATAGTGCCTCCGTAATCAAAACAAAGCGAAACGATTTAACTTGTATTTTAGTCAATAAATGATGATAAACTTCCACGTACATTTTGGATTCAGTACAGATAGGAATAAACCAACTAGATCAAAATGGAGGCTCAGCTTTATAAAGAGCAACATCTCAGAATGTTTTTTTTTGTTTTTTTTTTTGTAGAGAGGGGTACAAATTGGGATGATTTATCAAGTATCAGGATGCGGACTGGTTGAGTTTTTGAGATATAATTTTTTGAAGAATTATAACTTAATCATTTATAACCTCAATTATCAAAGAAAACGCAATGTAGAATGTCAAACTACAGAAACGCGTTTAAAAAAAATGTTTCATTGATATAAATTTATTTTTTTAAAAACATCCCTTTTATTTAAGTTTTCTTTATATTGTATGTATTCTTGCTGAATATGTAGCAGATAACTTAAAAAACGAATGAGAGATACAAGATGTTCGATACAGGAACAAGGGAAATAAAAATGCTCTATTTTTGGGGTTTAAACAATTAATTATTAGAAATCTAAAGTATAAAATACATACAATGCACGATCGCGGAACCGAGCGTGTCTAAGGCAATTGAAAAGACAAGATGGTGAAACCACAGCACTGTTCTTCAAGAACAGTGCTGTGGTTTTTGTCTGCTGAGATGAGGCTGCTATCTTGACGTCAAGATAGCAGCCTCACTGAACGACCTGAATATCTCCGAAAGTATGATAGCACTATTTATATGCTTCGGGCACTATTTGGCACTATTTAGGAAGAGTTGTTTGACATTATCAGAACAGCTGAATTCCATGGTGAGGCTTCTAACTTGACGATCTCAAGTAAAAGTTATATTGCTTTACTAAACTAACAAAGGGCACAGTTTCTGATGAGCATTAGGAAATTCGTGACTGCAACCAGAAATATATATAGGTGCAGGCAATTATGCTGATGATATCTCTTTTTACAAAAAACTGTGACAGGCACAATTGTAATCTTAGAAAGCAAAATAAAAAAGAGCAACCACATTACAGATAAGGTAAAATTAATGATTCCTTTATAGGTTTGTGTGTACGCTTTTACAACAAGTTATAGCTGTTGTAGATTTGCCAGAAAAAATGTTCAAAACTCACGTTAAAATGGTGTTATGTAAAATGACATATTATAATTTAGATGACTATTTGAATGACAAGATGAGGAGTATCTTGCCTCGCTTCTTCTCCCCAGCTATACACACCGAAGCGGTGGAGTCGCAATGACTTTTAATAAGAGGAGTTATAAGCCCCTACATTGAATAAAAACTTTTGACTTTGACTTTCATGATATGTTAATAATAAAACCTCCAATATTTACAAAACAAAATTTTAAAAACCTTTTTCTCTTTTTTAGAATCACGGCAAAGACAAGACAAACTTTTTTTATTTTTATAACTGTTACGTCCAGGAAACGACTCATAGATAATGTGAAGGATAATATTATCGTCGTACCCCACAAACAGATCCCAGGTGACCATAGAGCCTTCTGGTCTGTATTTTTAAAATTGATTGAACATTAAAATTGCTATATTACTTAACTGGTGTAGTAATGGGCTAACAGGCGATCCAGTGAAACGGGATGCACAAAGGAAATATATATACAGGCAATTATGCTGATAATGATGTTGTAATAATAAAACCAACATTTACAATACAATATTATTAAAAAATACTTTTTCCCTTTCTTAGAATCCCGGCAAAGGCAAGGTAAACTCTCTTATTTTTTTTACTCTTAGGTCAAAGAAAAGATTCATCGATAGTGTAAAGGATAATATCGTTGTACCCCACAAACAGATCCCAGAATATGACCATAGGGGCTTATGAATTGTATATTCAAAATTGATTGTACATTAAAATTGCCATATTAACTAGTGTGGTGTGGTTATCGGCTAGCAGCCGATCCAATGAAACGAGATGCACAATTAAAATAAATGTACAGTCAATTATGCTGATGATATGGTAATGTTGTAATAATAAAACCTTCAACATTTAAAATACAAAATTAATAAAAAATATTTTTTCCCTTTTTTAGAATCACGGCAAAGGCAAGGTAAACTCTCCTATTTTTTTGACTCTTAGGTCAAGGATAAGATTCATCGATAGTGTAAAGGATAATATCGTTGTACCCCACAAACAGATCCCAGATGACCATAGAAGCCTCTGGTCTGTATTTTTAAAAGTGATTGAACATTTACCCAGTTAGTAAACAACGAGGACGCCGGGGGCCCGATATTAAAATGTGTGATTTGCAGTCAAGTGTCAACGAGGACGCCGGCGGCCTCGCGGCGTCTGGCAGTACGCCTGTGGTGAAAAGTCAAATGTCAAGGTCAAATGTTTTTTGGTTCTGTCAACTAAATGGGTTAATTAATAATAATAATCTTTATTTCAGGCAATATTTACATTAGTAGAACTTAAATAACATTAAAATTGCTATATTACTTAACTGGTGTAGTAATGGGCTAACAGCCGATCCAATGAAACGGGATGCACAAGGGAATAGTAGATTGTTATACAAGGGTCGGAAGGAATCAATTTCCATACGAGGTATTTAGACGCCCGAGCGCAGCGAGGGCGGATATAGTCCGAGTAGGAATTGATAACTTCTACCCGCGTTAAACACTCTACTTTTCATTTCGAATTCAAGGAAAGTAAACAGAAAAAAATTACAATTTTACAAAAATTCAAACGTGCAAAAACGCAATAATACCTACAAAAAACTCAAAATTGTCAACAATACAACCAAAGAGGTTGAAAAAAAGAGAAACTTTTTCTTTTAAACGTCTTTGAATACTACATCATAGAGTACCTAACCTAAATAACATTACAAAAATAATATACAAATCCTTCCTCTTTATAATAATATGTACTTTTAGCCGAGTAACAATGTTCTGTGCTTATTAGTGTCGATGAAAAACAAGATTTTGAATTTCAGAACAGCTTTCCAAATTATTACTCTTTTTTTAATTTTAAATATGGAACGCGTACCGCCCCGCGCGCGGGCTATTTTCTGTTGTTTATACCTACACCAAGAAGATAAGGTAGAAACTCCTTGACCTACACTCACAAGGCCGCACCTTTTTTTCTTATTCTAATTGATGTAAAAAGTTTCGTATCCCTACTAAGTACCCAAAGAGGTTGGAAGAAAGTCATTCTCTTTCCTAGAGAAACTTTTTCTTGAAATGTCATTGCCAAATGTAGTACTATTTTTTTTTTATTTATTCCCGCCCTAAGGCCGGAAGCAATTACTATGAGTCTTTCCCGACCGAGGGCGGGAATCACAGCCCCGAATCTCTCTGTGGTGGGAATCATCGCTTCCGACCCGGTACTCAGATCAAACATACACTACTTTCCGAGTATGAGATATGAAAATATATATACAGGCAATTATGGTGATAATGATGATGTAATAATAAAACCAACATTTAAAATACAATATTATTAAAAAATACTTTTTCCCTTTCTTAGAATCCCGGCAAAGGCAAGGTAACCTCTCTTATCTTTTTTACTCTTAGGTCAAAGAAAAGATTCATCGATAGTTTGAAGGATAATATCGTCGTACCCCACAAACAGATCCCAGATGACCATAGGGGCTTATGAATTGTATTTCGAAAATTAATTGTACATTAAAATTACTATAAATAACATTTTCGTCGCGGCTCTATGGGTTCACTGGTGTGGTTATGGGCTAACAGCCGATCCAATGACACGAGATGCACAAGGGAAATATATATACAGGCAATAATGCTGATGATGATATTTTTATAATAAAACCTCCAACATTTACAATACAAAATAAAATAAATGTTCTTTTTTCCTTTTTCAGAACAACGGAAACGACAAGGTAAACTTTTTTATTTATAAAACTGTTAGGTCCAGGAAACGACCCATCGATAGTGTGAAGGATAATATCGTCGTACCCCACAAACAGATCCCAGGTGACCATAGGGGTTTGTGGTTTGTATTTTAAAAATTGATTGTACATTAAAATTGCCATATTAACTGGTGTGGTTAGAGGCTAGCAGCTGATCCAATGAAACGGGATGCACAATTGAAATAAATATACAGGCAATTATGCTGATGATAATTATGGTGATGTTGTAATAATAAAACCTTCAACATTTAAAATGCAAAATTAATTTCAAAAATCCCTTTTTTAGAATCACGGCAAAGGCAAGGTAAACTCTCTTATTTTTTTGACTCTTAGGTCAAGGAAAAGATTCATCGATAGTGTGAACTATAATATCGTCGTACCCCACAAATATATCCCAGGTGACCATAGAAGCACACCTTGGACACAAGCGATAAAATATATGAAACAAACGCTTTGCTATGCACACAGTCTAAGCTCGTGTAGGTGAACGTTTGTGTGAGTGAGATAAGACATGCTAGGGTTGCCGCCATTTTTCCGCGCCGGCGGCTGCCCGCGTTCAAGTTCAGTGACCTCAACGCTCAGCCTCAATGACTTTAACAAAAATATTACGCGAATTAGGAAGGTGGGTACCTAACCTCGATTTATACAATAGTTTCCTATTTTTAATCAGTAATAACGAAGTGAAGTAACTAAATTTTTGTAAGGAAATTTAAGCCTACAAAATAGGCCTACAAAGTAATTTTAAAAGGTCCTTTTGGTCATATACCTACCAGTGGTCTCTGTACCTACTTAGATATTGTGTTGTTTTTAATGTGATCTGATAAGTTTAGGTCTAAAACGGATAGGATAAAAGAAATACTAAACATAAGTAATTACCTACCTACCCATTGTAAGCTGGTTTTCTACTAAAACAATAACTGGGTATGCACTTGCCTTGATTCATCCAATGGGAATCTGAAGAAGTTTCTTTTAGTTTTATCGTTTGTAGAGCTAAAACATCCATACACAGCGCAGCCCACACACCAACACGCCCATTATAAAAGTATTTGTGAATATTTAAATGCGTGGCCTCGCCGTTTTGCGCACCGCGTCGTCGTCTCTTCCTAGCCAGCCGGTGACTGTGAGGTAACCAAGGGGTGGTGGCACTTTTAGCGGAAGGTAGGGAGTGGCCATAATGTGCGCTAGTACTATTTATGATACTGTGATAGAGGCTTATGAATTGTATTTTGAAAATTGTTTGTACATTAAAATTGCTATACTTGCCGGTGTGGTTATGGGCTAACAGCTAACAACCGATCCAATGAAACGGGATGCACAAGAGAAATATATGGACAAGCAATTAAAATGATGATGATGTTGAATAATAAAACCTCTAACATTAACAATACAAAATTTAAAAAAAAACTTTTTTTAGGATCACGGCCAAGACAAGGTAAACTTTTTTATTTTTATGACTGTTAGGTCCAGGAAACTACTCATCGATAGTGTGAATTAATAATATCGTCGTATTCCACAAACAGATCAAAGATGACCACAGGGGCTTATGAATTGTATTTTGAAAATTGGTTGTACATTAAAATGGCAATATTAACTAGTGTGGTTATGGGCTAATAGCCGATCCAATGAAACGGGATGCACAATTGAAATATATTATATACAGGCAATTTTGCTGATGAAGATGCTTTGAGTATTAAACATACCGGAGACGCCACTGACATGCGTTCCCCTCTGCCAAAAAAAAAGGTCGGTCAACGATCATACCTGTTATATACAACTAGTTTTTTTGAGTTCAGGGAGTGCTCGGATTGGTGAATGTATTTGTGTGCATCAAGTTCAAGCTAGTGTTTAAAGCGCGTCATACACGGTGAAGATGCTATAATATTTTATCTTAAGATACGAAATATATATTTCCATATTTGCGTATAAACGTACTGAAGATAAAATATAAATTAACTTCGTCGTGTGTGATGGTTCATAGGATTTTATCTTCACCGTGTGTGACGCGCTTAATTGTTTTGTCAAAAAATGCGTTTGTGTAAACATTATTTGTGTGCGTTTCCTCGTCCCCCACGCAGAAATTGGCAGCCTTTTTTGCAAAGAAACTAGTCCGCGGGACGTCTCCTGATGGTTTAATACTTAAAGTGATGATAGGGATAATAATAAAAAATTCAACATTTCAAAATTCATTTATTTCAGTAAGTATACAAAATAAACTTTAAATATTTTTTTAATAAAAAATAAAATAAAAACTTTTCTTAGGATCACGGCAAAGACAAGGTAAACTTTTTTATTTTTATGACTGTTAGGTCCAGGAAACTACTCATCGATCGTGTGAATTGATAAAATCGTCGTACTCCACAAACAGATTAAAGATGACCATAGGGGCTTATGAATTGTATATTCAAAATTGATTGTACATTAAAATTGCCATATTAACTGGTGTGGTTATAGGCTAGCAGCCGATCCAATGAAACGGGATGCACAATTAAAATAAATATACAGTCAATTATGCTGATGATATGGTGATGTTGTAATAATAAAACCTTCAACATTTAAAATACAAAATGAATAAAAAATACTTTTTCCCTTTTTTAGAATCCCGGCAAAGGCAAGGTAAACTCTCTTATCTTTTTTACTCTTAGGTCAAAGAAAAGATTCATCGATAATGTGAAGGATAATATCGTCGCACCCCACAAACAGATCGCAGATGACCATAGGGCTTATGAATTGTATTTCGAAAATTGATTGTACATTAAAATTACTTTATATAACATGTTCGTCGTGGCTCTATGGGTTAACTGGTGTGGTTATGGGCTAACACCCGATCCAATGACACGAGATGCACAAGGGAAATATATATACAGGCAATAATGCTGATGATGATATTTTTATAATAAAACCTCCAACATTTACAATACAAATTTATATTTTTTATTTTTTTAGGATCACGGCAAAGACAAGGTAAACTTTTTTATTTTTATGACTGTTAGGTCCAGGAAACGACTCATCAATAGTGTGAAGGATAATATTGTCGTACCCCACAAATAAATCCCAGGTAAACATAGGGGCCTATGAATAGGGTTGTGTCCTACCTAGTCAAATCAGTTACTTTTTACGATCTGTCAAAACGAAATTTAACTATGGAAAACGTACTGAAATAGCAAACCGTGACGTCATAGTTTGTAGTACTCAATTGCAGCACTTTTTTTGATTGTTTTATTATTTTTAAATTTGCTATAATTGTAAATTGAAAATCGAAATACATATTTTGAGGTGTTTTGGGATAATCTTTTTAATGTATGACTACTCGCAATTTAATTTCGATGCTGTCAACTACCCAATTGTATTTTGAAAATTGGTTGTAATCGAAAAAAGTTCTGCCTGATTTACCTAAGTGTCATTTTAGCGAGCAGCTATCTTTTGCCACCCCGTGGCGAGAAAGCCCTCACTTATAGTTACAATGACAATTACAAAAAAGGGTTTCTTTCATGTTTATGACCATTTAGTGTCGATGAATGGATCGGAATAGAAAAAAAAGACGGTGTTACTGGCTTCTCATTGTGTAACTCAAATTAGGGTCGGGGTAGTAAAATTTGAGCTTCAAGCGACAATTCTTCCAAATGTATCAGGCTTAGCGTTTGCTGATAGTACATTAAAATTGCTATATTAACTGGTGTGTTTATGGGCTAACAGCAATGAAACGGGATGCACAAGGGAAATATACAGGGTGGATTTTTGAAATGGGTCAGTGAGGGCAGGTACCGTAATCGTTATAGTTACTAGCTCAGTACAAAAACGAGTAAACTTATGTTTTCGCGAAAAAACGGTTATTTTGAGCAGTTTAATTCGTAGATCACCTGTTTTTAAATTTGTTTTTAAAAATACATGATGCTAGTGTTGTTGTGACCTACCGACGTAGTTTTTGTATTTAAATTTAAGTTGGACTTAAATAATCTTTTGATCACAATAAGAAATATGATTTCCAAAATGAAGAATTTCCAAAGAAAGAAAAATGTTAATTTTCGTTTTTCAGTAGGTACTAAGTGTATGAAAAAAGTTTTTGGCGATTTCTGTCATTTCTGATACTCACACCTTAAATGGTCCAGTCTTTTGATCCCCATACGAAATAGGATCGATTGACATAAAAATTTTTTTTTTGTATTTTAGCATTTTTTGCTGACTGTACATTTTCTCCTAATTCTGTAAATGCCGTTCATAATATCTTAAAAAGGTAGGGATGGTCTTCTAGGAACGTTTTCCTATAACTATAACGTTTAAGGTACCTGCACTTACTGACCCGTCTCAAAAATCATTCATTTACAATACAATATTAAATCACGGCAAAGACAAGGTACTCTTTTTTTATTTTTATGACTTTTAGGTCCAGAAAACGGTTTTATCGATAGTGTGAATGATAATATCGTCAAACTCCACACTATGAACATCTTTGATCCGTTTGTATTTTGAAAATTTGGCTAACAGCCGATCCAATGAAACGGGATCCACAATTGAAATATATATACAGGAATTTATGCTAATGCCGACATCGTAATAATAAAACCTCCAACATTCACAATAAACAATTAAAATTCATCGATAGTGTGAAGGATAATATCGTCGTTACCCACAAACAGATCCCAGATGACCCTAAGGGTTTATGAATTGTATTTTGAAAATTGATTGTACATTAAAATTGATATATTAACTGGTATTTTTATGGGCATCCAATGCCATCCAATGAAAAGGGTTGCACGAGGGAAATATTTATACATGGAATTATGCTGATGAGTGATGATTAAGTATGTGGTGATAATAAAACCTCCAACATTTAAAATACAAAATTAAAAGAAACAAGTACTTTTTACATTTTTAAGAAAAACGGCAAAGACAAGGTCAACTTTTTTCATTTTTGTGACTGTTAAGTCAATAATAAGATTCAAAGATAGTGTGAAGGATAATATCGTCGTAACCCACAAACAGATCCTAGATGACCTTATGGGCTTGTGATTTGTATTTTGGAAATTGATTGTAAATTAAAATTGCTAGAATAACTGGTGTGGTTATGGGCTAACAGCCGATCCAGTGAATTAAAATCCACAGGGAAAACTTTAGAATGTTATTATTTTATAATAAAAGCTAAAAACATTACAACTCAGCATACTAAAAATATGTTCTTTTGCCCTTTTTTAGGATCGCGACGAAGATAGGGTAAACTTTTTAAAAATTTTATGACTAATAGATCAAGAAATAGATTCATCGATAGTGTATTTTAAAAATTGATTGTAAATTAAAATTCCTATAATAACTGGTGTGGTTATGGGCTAACAGCCAATCCAGTGAATTAAAATCCACAGGGAAAACTTTAGAAGACTGTTTTTACTAATGAGATTTTTTTTGTTTGATTATCAATTGATGGAACTTATGGTTTATTTTTATCATTCCAATGGTGTTATTATTTTTATAATAAAACCTCCAACATTTACAACTCAGAATAATAAAAATATTTTCTTTTGCCCTTTTTTAGGACCGCGACGAAGACAGTGTAAACTTTTTTGTATTTTTATGGCTGTTAGATCAAGAAATAGATTCATCGATAGAAAAAAGGATAATATCTTCGTACCCCACAAATAAATCCCTGGTGACCATAGGGGCTCGTAATTTGTATTTTAGACATTGATTGTACATTAAAAATGCTATTTTTGCTGCTGTTGCCTTAGCAACACACGGCTCACAGCTCACCCAGTGAAACCGAATGGAAAAAAAAAATATTTACCTATGAAGAAAACTGTTTTTATTAACAAGCCATTTTGTTTTGTTTTTGCCATTTTAGGACCGCGAAAAAGACAAGGTAAATTTTATTTTTTTATTTTTTATGGCTGTTATACCAAAGTGTTGAGGATAATATTATCATCGTACCCTACTAATAAATCCTTAATGACCATAGGGGCTCGTGATTTGTATTTTAGACATTGATTGCGCATTAAAAATGCTTTATTACTTGCTGTGTTTATGGGCTAACAGCAATGAAACGGGACGCATAAGGGAAATATACAGGGTGGATTTTTGAGATGGGTCAGAGAGGGCAGGTATCTTAATCGTTATAGTTACTAGCTCAGTACAAAAACGAGTTATGTATTCGCGAAAAAACGGTCATTTTGAGCAGTTTATTTCGTAGATCACCTGTTTTTAAATTTGTTTTTAAAAATACATGATGCCAGTGTTGTTGTGACTTACCGACGTAGTTTTTGTATATAAAATTTCAGTTGGACTTAAATAATCTTTTGATCACAATAAGAAATATGTTTCCAAAATGAAGAATTTCCAAATAAAGAAGAATGTTGATTTTCGTTTTTCAGTACTAAGTGTATGAAAAAAAATTTTGGCTATTTCTGTCATTTCTAGTACTCGAACCTTAAATGGTCCCATAAAGTCTTTTGATCCCTACACGAAATAGGATCGATTGACATAAAAATATATGTTTTGTATTTTAGCATTTTTTTGCTGACTGTACATTTTCTGAGAAATCCGTGAATGTAGTTCATAATATCTTAAAAAGTTAGGGATGGTCTCCTAGAAAAGTTTTCCTGTAACTATAACGATTAAGGTACCTGCCCTTACTGACGCGTCTCAAAAATCCACCCTGTATATACAGGCAATCATGCTGATGATGATATGGTAATAATAAAACCTTCAACATTTACAATACAATATTAAAAGAAAAACTTTTTTTAGGATCACGGCAAAGACAAGGTAATCTTTTTTCTATTTTTATGACTGTTAGGTCCAGAAAACGGTTTATCAATAGTGTGAAGGATAATACCGTCGAACTCCACAAACTGATCAAAGATGACCATGAATTGTATTTTTCATACCTTCAATTCGAAAAGTGACGTTTTGGTCCTCAAAAAAAGGGAGCAAAGTAAGTCTTTTCTGATAGGGTTTTTATAAGTGCGAATAAAAGTGTTTTGAATTTAGAATTAAAAATATTCGTCAACATTCTTAGCCAAAGAGATTAGCAAAATAAGTTTGCATTTTAGGTTGGCGCCACTGTAGCTTAAGTACTATAACACAACATTAGTTCCATTTTCATTAGTTAAATTTTTCGCCGTATGAGGTTGACAAGGCTGAATAGCGTTCGATGGTCGTGCCACACTGTCAGAAAAATTGCTGTGGCAATGCACGCGCTTTCGTAGTTATTTTTCACAATTCACATTTTATTTTACGCCAAATTTTCAAATTCCAACATCGATTGTTTGTGTCTTTTATATTTTAAGCTGAATTCAAGTAGCAGTGACTGCAGTGATAGATAAACACCGAAAAATATTGAAAAAAGAAGCAAACAATGCCATCAATATTTTTTTCTCATAGAGAGGTATGAAAAGTAGAGTGTGTCATTAGGACGCAAAATTATTTTTACCTTGGGCTATGTACTTTAAACCCCTCACTTCGTTCATGATTCTACATAAGAATCCCACACTACGTTCGGGATTCTATCCTAGAATCATTTACTATGTTCGTGATTTAAAAAAACGCCCTCGCCGTAAAAATATCGTTTTGCTCCCTTATGACACAATCTACTATTGAAAATTGATTGTACATTAAAATTGCTATATTAACTGGTGTGGTTATGGGCTAACAGCCAATCCGATGAGACGGGATGCACGAGGGAAATTTATATACAAGCAACCATGCTGATGATGATATAGTAATAATAAAACCTCCAACACACCTTTAAAACCCTTTAAAGGTGTATTCCCGTTGTCCCCATTGACGATATCCCCATTGAATGGGGACAACGGGAATTGAATAAAATTATTAAAAATACTTCCCGTTGTCCCCACTATCTGTCCCCATTGAAATAATGAAATAAAATTATTAAAAATACTTCCCGTTGTCCCCATTGAATTTTTTTTCTCTCTCCTTTTATTTAATGCAATCAGTCCTTGGACATTCAGCAATATTTTGATGAGAATAATAATATAGTATTGCAAGAAATGGGACCAGGGTTTTTATCTATTCTCAGATTAGATCTTGAGGGGTTTTGTTTTTAATCTTTTGAATGTTTGAGGGTTGCTCATTAGTTCGTTTGCCATTGGATACTAATGTTGTTTGAGTCTATTTTTGTAATAATTTCTAAAATTAAAAAAACTAACAGTAACTTATTTTTAAAATCCCTAAAATCTAAATACCTTTTGTTTTGATTTAAGTACCTAGGCAGCGAATATTTACCTACAAAATATCTAAGATTGTAATACAGATTGTACTAAATACCTAATATTCAAAATCTTGATAGTTAGGTATAACCAAAATATAAGTTTGATATACCAACATTTTAAATACCAAATGGTCAAAATACTTAAAATAATGCACCACTTGCAAGATATTATAGATTTATTCAATGCGAGAGCGAGCGAAGCGAGCTCAAAATACCAGAGCGGAAATTATTTGGACTGGTTAGGTTCAGAAGATCTTTGATGTTAGGTTTTTTTTTATGAGCGACAAATCAAGATGTTTTATTATAACCGTTGTTAAGTAAGTATAATACAATATTTTATAGTACATTACGATATAAGTGCGGTAAGTTGAAAATTACAGCTGAAGCGATATTGCTAGCCCAAGCCGTAGGCGAGGGCTACAAGAAAGCAGAGGCTGTAATTATCAAAGCGCACGTATGTCATACGACGTTTTATAATATATTTGCGAGGAAATAAATAAAACTCGGACTTTCATAAACGAATATAAACAATACAGCGAAAAGAAAAAGCGCGTGGAATAATTTTAACTTGTTCACAAATTAGCGATGCGCGCGCATCAGCATTTTTTTAGCCAAAGGCACAAAAAATAGCCAATATTTCTATTAAAGTACATAAATTAATATTTTTATGTTTATTTATTATTATATTTTATCTCCCATACTTAGTTAATTTTATTCATAAATTGTTGACCACTTTTCTGACATAAAAACTCTTTGATATGATTTTAAAAAGTACCGTTCGTTTTTAGACGGAGGATCTTGATAAACCGTGCGTTTTACACTACAATAACGCACAAGTACGTAATGAAATAAAATACGATATTGAAATTAATGAAATAATAGACCTTTTACGAACAAAATATGTGTTATAAAGTAGATTTTGTACATACTTTAATATCGGTATTTGTCATTTTGGTCAATTAACTGTAAGGTAAATCAATTTCAGGGAATTTGTACATACGTATTTTAAGTTTTATCCTTTTGAACTTCAGTAATATATCCATTTGACATTTTAAGCTTTTGTTATTTTCACTTAAACCTCTCAGACCATGAATCACAGACACAATAGATTTTTAATTGTGTCTCGGTTCGAATTGGAATCGGCAGTTCTTAACTGATTAAGTCAAACAACCATTAGGTATTTAGATTTTAAGGATTTTAAACGTAGGTTATTTTATGTTAGGTTTTTTAATTTAAGACATTCAAATATTCACCCATAATTAAAGATAGATATATAGATAGATAGATTTCTAATACCTGTTACTATTTTTCAAGATATCATTTTTCTAGCACGGCACGAGCTACCTTAAAAACCACATAAATCACAGCGGAGAATATATCCCACTAGAATATTCCAATAAATCAACTATCGATTTTCTATTTACCTACTTCTAATTAATAATTCCGTTTTCACGAATTTTCCGTTTTTTTATCAAGAATATCACAAGAGGCCCAGGCTGGTAAAAAAATATTGATATAGGGTTGTTTTTCTTCTTGCTGCTATAAAAACTAAGGTTAAAAAACAAATACAGACTTAATGGGGATATCGACACGTGAAATTTATGTATTCCCGCTGTCCCCACTGCCGTATCCCTATAATGGGGACAGCGGGAAGAATTTTTTTTACTTCCCGTTGTCCCTATCATGGGGATACGGCCAATGGGGACAACGGGAATACACCCATTTAAATTAGCAAAGAAAAAATAGTTTTTTTCCTTTTTTAGAAGAACGGCAAAGACAATGTAAACATTTTTTTTATTTTTATAACTGTTAAGCCCAGGAAACGATTCATCGATAGTGTGAAGGATAATATCGTCGTACCCCACAAATAAATTCCAGGTAACCATAGGGGCTTGTGGTTTGTATTTTGAAAATTGATTGTACTTTAAAATTGCTATATTAACTGGTGTGGTTATGGGCTAACAGACGATCCAATGAAACGAGATGCACAATTGAAAAATATATACAGGGAATTTTGCTGATGATGATTTGGTAATAATAAAACCTCCAACATTTACAATACAAAATAAAGAAAATGTTATTTTTACCTTTTTTAGAATAACGGCAAAGGCAAGGTAAACTTTTTTATTTTTATTTTTTTATTTTTTAAGCTCAGGAAATGATTCATCGATAGTGTGAAGGATAATATTGTCGTACTCCACAAATAGATCCCTGATGACCATATGGGCTTGCGGTTTGTATTTTGAAAATTGATTGTTCATTTAAATTGGCCTAACAGCCGATCCAATGAAACGGGATGCACAATTGAAATAAATATACAGGAATTTATGCTAATGATGACATTGTTATAATAAAACTTCCAACATTCAAAATAAAAAATTAAAATTCATCGATAGTGTGAAGGATAATATCGTCGTTACCCACAAACAGATCCCAGATGACCTTAAGGGTTTATGAATTGTATTTTGAAAATTGATTGTACATTAAAATTGATATATTAACTGGTATTTTTATGGGCTACCAGCCGATCCAATGAAAAGGGTTGCACAAGGGAAATATTTATACAGGGAATTATGCTGATGATTATGTGGTAATAATAAAACCTTTAACATTTAAAATACGAAATTAAAAAAGTTTTTTTTACCTTTTTAAGAAAAACGGCAAAGACAAGGTTAACTTTTTTCATTTTTGTGACTTTTAGGTCAAGCTTATGATTCAGCAATAGTGTTTAGGATAATATAGTCGTGACCCACAAACAGATCCTAGATGACCTTATGGGCTTGTAATTTGTATTTTGAAAATTGATTATAAATTAAAATTGCTATAATAACTGGTGTGGTTATCTTTAGAAGACTGTTTTTATTAACGAGATTTTTTTTTGTTTGATTATCAATTGATGGAACTTATTGTTTATTTTTATCATCCCAATTAAAACTAAATTTAGACAGGCAATCATGCTGATGGTGTTATTTTATAATAAAAACTCCAACATTTACAACTCAGAATAATAAAAATATGTTCTTTTGCCCTTTTTTAGGACCGCGACGAAGACAGGGTAAACTTTTTTAAATTTTTATGACTAATAGATCAAGAAATAGATTCATCGATAGTGTGAAGAATAATATTGTCGTAACCCACAAACAGATACTAGATGACCTTAAGAGCTTGTGATTTGTATTTTTTAAATTGATTGTAAATTAAAATTGCTAGAATAACTGGTGTGGTTATGGGATAACGCCTATCCAGTGAATTAAAATAAAATCCACAGGGAAAACTTTAGAAGACTGTTTTTACTAACGAGATTTTTTATTGTTTGATCATCAATTGATGGAACTTATTGTTTATTTTTATCATTCCAATTAAAACTAAATTTAGACAGGCAATCATGCTAATGGTGTTATTATTTTTATAATAAAACCTCCAACATTTACAACTCAGAATAATAAAAATATGTTATTTTGCCCTTTTTTAGGACCGCGACGAAGACAGTGTAAACTTTTTTATCTTTTTATGGCTGTTAGATCAAGAAATAGATTCATCGATAGAAAAAAGGATAATATCTTCGTACCCCACGAATAAATCCCTGGTGACCATAGGGGCTCGTAATTTAAATTTTAGACATTGATTGTACATTAAAAATGCTATTTTTGCTGTTGTTGCCTTAGCAACACACGACTCACAGCTGACCCAGTGAAACCGAATGGAAAAAAAATACATTTACCTATGAAGAAAACAGTTTTTATTAACAAGCCATTTTTTTTTGTTTTTGCCATTTTAGGACCGCGAAAAAGACAAGGTAAATTTAATTTTTTTATTTTTATGGGTGTTATATCAAAGAAAATATTGATCCAAAGTGTAAAGGATAATATCATCATCGTACCCTACTACATACATACATACATATGCTCACGCCACCTGCTACGATCCTGGCATACCTCACGTGCCTCATCCACATCCATCAATCGGTTCATACAAGCTCGTCGGTTTCGGGTACTCTTTATCTGGCTTTTTTTCAATACATCGCCGATCTGATCGATGTAAGTACGCCTAGGTCGCCCTCTGCCGACTCGGCCACGCACAATCCCCATATATAGTTGTCTCGTTAGACGCCTTTCATCCATCCGCTCGACATGTCCAAACCACCTAAGCATTCCTTTCTCAATTTTAGTCACTACATCCTCTTTCAAGCCACAACGCTCTCGGATTACACTATTCCTCATTCTATCAATCAATCGTACTCCACTTATGCTTCTTAGCGAGCGCATTTCTACTGCATTTATTCGACTCTCGTGCTTCTTCTGCCATACCCAACTCTCGCTACCATACATTAAGGTAGGAACCAACACCCCATCATGAACAGCCAGGCGTGCTTTTTTAGTCACTTTCTGGCTCCTCATGAAGGCGTGCAATGCACCGTTTACCATATTACCTGCATTCACCCTCCTTTCAATATCACTATCACACTTACCGTCTCTACTAAACTTACTTCCTAAATACACAAATTCTGACACTTGTTCTACTTTCTCACCTTCAATCATAATATCGCACGCAGAAATGTCCATATTCTTCTCCACAACCATAACCTTCGTCTTGCTTACATTTACTTTCATACCTTTCCTCTTGAATGCCTCATTCACGATAGTTACCGTGTCCTGCAACCCATGCGCTGATGGTTCAATTATAACTTGATCATCAGCGTACAGTAGGCATTTGACCGGTACCTCTCCCATTCGTACTCCACAATCACGCTCATTCAAATCTGTCAGACAACTATCCATGAAAAGGTTGAACAGCCATGGTAATGCTACACATCCCTGTCTAACACCCATGGAGATGTTAAACCAGTCTGTGTAGGCTCCATTTATTCTAACACAGGCCCTGGAATCCCTATATAAGGATTTCAGAGCCCGCACCAGAATAGGGTCCAACCCATGCATGGCCAGTGTTGACCACAATTCGTTCCTCCTCACTCTATCGTAAGCCTTTTCCAGGTCTATAAAGGCGCAATAGATTTTTTGGCCCTTAGCCAAAAACTTCTCGGTAACGCACCGTAAGGAAAAGACTTGATCCATACATCCCATCCCCTTTCGAAAACCTGCCTGAACGTCCCATATTTTCTCATCTGTTTCGCTTACAACCCTGTCAATTAAAATCCTTGCATAAAGTTTTCCTACCACACTTAAAATACTAATGCCACGATAGTTTTTGCAATCCTGCTGCGACCCCTTCCCCTTAAATAGTGGCACAATTACCGCCTTAGTCCAGTCATCTGGCACTCGACCTTGTGCCAGGCAGAGGTTAAATAGGCGTTGCAGCAGGCCTGCAACTAGCCCATCGCCAGCCCTTAGCATCTCCACGGTTACTCTGTCATACCCTGCAGCTTTACCCAGTTTCAAACGTTTCAATGCTTCCATAATCTCTTTCATACTTATTTCACTATCCTGTGGAATATACCTCACAAATTTCACTATCATGCTCATCCTCTTGCTTTTCAAAAAGACTTTCAAAGTATCTTTTCCACCGCTCTAGTACACGCCGTTCTTCTATCATAAGTTCACCGCTTTCATCCCTTATTACATTCACCGAAGATTTTGTGGACTTCCCCTGCGCTGTTCTTACTAGTTTCCAAAATAACTTTATGTTATTCCGAAAACTTGCGCAAAATTTTGGGTCTAGCATATTATTCTTCTCTTCTTTCTTTCTATCAATACACTTTTTTACTTTCGTCTTAATCGCTGCATATCGTTCTTTCATACTTTCAACCCTCTCCTTGTTGTGGTCACTACTATTCATTCTAAAATTACCTTTCATTGCCAATAGATCCAGCCACGCTTTTTTTTTTCCTCTACTACACTCTTCGTCTCACAGTCCCACCAGTCAGGCATCCTGTTCTTTGCATTCCTCCTTTTACTTGTACCACAAACTTCTTTGGCACTACTCACAGCATTCTCTCTCAAAACATTCCAGATCATATCTATGTCATCCTCACATTCATCGTTCAAATCTTTTTCCATACTTTCTCTCATTAGCTTTTTATACTTCTCTTTCACTTCTGGTTCACTCAGTCGTTCTACTTTGATACGTTCTTGCACAGTCACAGGTCCCCGTGCACGATGTTTCCACCGTGAAAACAGACCACCAATCCGACACACTACCAAGTAGTGATCTGTCCCCACGTTGGCTCCCCGATATGCTCTGGAATCAGTGACCTTGCTTCTTAGTCTCTCATCTACTATCACAATGTCAATCATACTTCTCTCATTACCTCTCTCCCACGTGTAAAGATGAACCTGCCTGTGCTCAAACATAGTGTTAGTCACATTCAGCTTCATCTCTACACACAAATCTAATAATCGCAGCCCATTGTCATTCACTCTTACATCACCGGCAGCCCCTAAAACCTCCTCATATCCATCCCGTTTCACACCCACCCAAGCATTAAATTCCCCTAACAATACCAACCGTTCATTGGGCTTTCGGTTTTGGCAGACCTCTCTTAAACATTCCCAAAAAGACTCTCTTTCTTCTTGAGCTTTCGACATATCGGGGGCATATACACCAATTACAAAAATAGGTGTTATGCCCACTTTTAGTCTAGCCCAAAGAAGGCGAGAATCAACACATTCATATTCTTTCATGCTTTCCATCATTCGCTCAGAAAGGATAAGTCCAATACCTTTACTGCCATATTCATTGTCAGCGACCCCTGACCAGATCGTTGTGAATTGGCCGTGCGTCGACAAGTCCTTTCCCTTTCGCTTCGTCTCATTCACACACAAAACATCAATATGCCTACCACACATCATCTCACATACTTCATCAAGCTTACTATCCATTCCTCCGCAGACATTCAAAGTAGCAAAGCGGCACTCTGCTGCCCGCTTTTCGCCCCTACGGAAAACGTTTCGGCGTGACGAGTGGCGAGCTGCGTCGCCGCCTAAAGAAACCGGAATTTTGTCCCCCCCAGATACGTCGGGACTGCCCTTACCCAGGATATTAAGTGAGGGAAAGGATTCTCCGACCCTGTGGTCGGTACCTTTCTGGGGCAATGTTTGTTTAAAAACCGCTTTCATTTTCCCGTAATAAAAATGTTGAGGGCAGCCATTTTAGGTTTGTTCTTATGCCCTATTCCCTTTGGTCGCCTTTTACGACCCCCCGGGAGGAAAAAGGGGTGGGTCTATTCTACTCTGCCGGATCCCACAAGGCCATACCCTACTAATAAATCCTTAATGGCCATAGGGGCTCGTGATTTGTGTTTTAGACATTGATTGTGCATTAAAAATGCTATATTACCTGGTGTATTTATGAGCTAACAGCAATGAAACGGGATGCAAAAGGGAAATATACAGGGTGGATTTTTGTCATTTCTAGTACTCACACCTTAAATGGTCCCATAGAGTCTTTTGATCCCCACACGAAATAGGATCGATTGACATAAAAATATATTTTTGGTATTTTAGCATTTTTTTGCTGATTGTACATTTTCTGAGAAATCCGTGAATGTAGTTCTAAATATCTTAAAAAGTTAGGGATAGTCTCCTAGGAACGTTTTCCTGTAACTATAACGATTAAGGTATCTGCCCTTACTTACCCGTCTCAAAAATCCACCCTGTATATACAGGCAATCATGCTGATGATGATATGCTAATTATAAAACCGTCAACATTTACAATACAATATTAAAAGAAAAACTTTTTTTAGGATCACGGCAAAGACAAGGTAATCTTTTTTCTATTTTTATGACTGTTAGGTCCAGGAAACGATTCATCGATAGTGTGAAGGATAATATCGTCGTTCCCCACAAACAGGTCAAAGATGACCATGAATTGTATTTTGAAAATTGATTGTACATTAAAATTGCTATATTAGAGTCTGGCCACGCTAACTCTGCAGAAGTAAAAAAAATGCCGTAATCGTTTGGCCAGATTTAAGAATGCTGTTGTGAACGACACCTTCATTAGTCCACCAAACGCTCACAAGTTATTTTTTTGCCACCTGGAATAAAAGCAAATAATAAGAATCTTTTTAGATTTTACTGTAGATTCAAATTGAGTGATTCTGACACCTAACCGCATCACCACAATGTTCAATGTTTTGATTTATTTACTTCTAAATTAAACTTTTATTGCCGCTGGGGCGTTTGATATAACTAACGTGGGAGAGCCATGCTTCGGCACGCTTGGGCCGGCTCGACCGGAGTGATACCACGGCCTCACAGAAAACCAGCGTAAAGCAATGCATTGCGTTTCGTTGAGTGAGTGCGGTAACCGGAGGCCCCAATCCTCCCTCCCCCTCCCCTCCCCTCCCCCCTCCCACTATTCCCACCTCCTAAGGCCGGCAACGCAGTTGTGACTCTTGAGTTGCAGGTGTCCATGGGCGACGGACGTCACTTACCATCAGGTGACCCGTCTGCTCGTTTGCCCCCTTTTTATATCATAAAAAAAATATATAGTAAAATATAATAATTATTATGAAACTTTCAAAGTGACCGAATATCAATAATGTTTCAAAATCATTCAATCTACTTACTTGTCAACTCTTCTATATCTTGTAAACATAGTCTTTTTCTGCTAAGGATCATGTTCATTGGCGTAGCTAGGGATTTTTTCTAGGGCCCCAGCCATGAATCGGCCGGCCACGGCAAAGTGGTCACTATCAGCGCATGCCCAACTAATATGTAGGTATCAAGTATGGATTTCAGTTATTCTATCATATTATACTATTCTTTTTCTTTTATCTGTGTTCCTAAGTAGGTAGGTATATACCAGCAAGAGCTCCGCTCTTAAATTACCAACAACAAGGTAAATAAAATAGATGGTAGGTAGGTTCCTATATTATTATTAGGTATAATGTTATTTAATTATTACAAATCAGAAAAACAGCAACCAAAAATATAAATGACATTGTAGTAATGAAAAAAGAAAACAAAAATATATAAATCGGTCCACTCCACCACCACGAAATGAAAAAAAAATTTCAAACAATTATTTTAAGTTTTGTGTGTTTAGTTTTTGAAGATGTGTTTCGGTAGTTGAGGATGAAGTTATTTTATGGAAGGGTATTTTTCTAGGGTGGGCCCACATCTTTCTAGGGTGGGCCCGGCCCACCCTGGCCCCCCCCTAGCTACGCCCATGATCATGTTTTGTCCTTCTCTCATATCATTGAATTGACTTATCATATCATATAATAAATCCCGCTCGCCACTTCTTATAGGTTTCACCATTATTTTTCTTTAAAATAAGAAAAAACAACAAATGCAAATTCGATCTGACAACTCAACTACCACGAATTTGACTGACAAAAAAAATTGCCATATGCAAAGGTTTCTGGGGTTGCCCGTTTATTCCATTGCAGAGTTAGCGTAGCCAGACTCTAACTGGTGTGGTTATGGGCTAACAGCCAATCCGATGAAACGAGATGCACGAGAGAAATTTATGTACAGCCAATCATGCTCCAGTCTTATTATTACCACATTATATATATACCAACATTTAAATTAGCAAAGAAAAAAATAGTTTTTTTTCCTTTTGTAGAAGAACGGCAAAGACAAGGTAAACATTTTTTATTTTTATAACTGTTAAGTCCAGGAAACGATTCATCGATAGTGTGAAGGATAATTTCGTCGTACCCCAAAAATAAATTCCAGGTAACCATAGGGGCTTGTGGTTTGTATTTTGAAAATTGATTGTACATTAAAATTGCTATATTAACTGGTGTGGTTATGGGCTAACAGCCGATCCAATGAAACGAGATGCACAATTGAAAAATATATACACGAAATTTTGCTGATGATGATTTGGTAATAATAAAACCTCCAACATTTACAATACAAAATAAAGAAAATGTTATTTTTACCTTTTTTAGAATAACGGCAAAGGCAAGGTAAACTATTTTATTTTTATACCTGTTAGGTACAGGAAATGACTCATCGATAGTGTGAAGGATTATATTGTCGTACTCCACAAATAGATCCCAGATGACCATTATGGGCTTGCGGTTTGTATTTTAAAAATATTTATACAGGGAATTATGCTGATTATTATGTGCTATTAATAAAACCTCCAACATTTAAAATACAAAATTAAAAGAAGTTCTTTTACCTTTTTAAGAAAAACGGCAAAGATAAGGTAAACTTTTTTAATTTTTGTGACTGTTAGGTCAAGGATAAGATTCATCGATAGTGTGAAGGATAATATCGTCGTAACCAACAGATACTAGATGACCTTAAGGGCTTGTGATTTGTATTTTGAAAATTAAAATTGCTATAATAACTGGTGTGGTTATGGGCTAACAGGCGATCCAGTGAATTAAAATCCACAGGGAAAACTTTAGAAGACTGTTTTTATAAACGAAATTTTTTTTGTTTGATTATCAATTGATGGAACTTATGGTTTATTTTTATCATTGTTATTATTTTTATAATAAAACCTCCAACATTACAATTCAGAATAATAAAAATATGTTCTTTTGAACTTTTTTAGGACCGCGACGAAGACAGTGTAAACTTTTTTTTATTTTTATGGCTGTTAGATCAAGAAATAGATTCATCGATATAGAAAAGGATAATATCTTCGTACCCCACGAATAAATCCCTTATGACCATAGGGGCTCGTAATTTGTATTTTAGACATTGATTGTACATTAAAAATGCTATTTTTGCTGCTGTTGTTCTGCAACACACAGCAACACACAGCTCACAGCCGACCTAGTAAAACCGAATGGAAAAAATATAAACTTACCTATGAAGAAAACTGTTTTTATTAACAAGTCATTATTTTTTTGTTTTTGCCATATTAGAACCGCGAAAAAGACAAGGTAAATTTTATTTTTTTATTTTTATGGCTGTTTTATCAAAGAAAAGATTGATCCAAAGTGTAAAGGATAATATTATCATCGTACTCTACTCATAAATCCTTAATGGCCATAGGGGCTCGTGATTTGTGTTTTAGACATTGACTGTGCATAAAAATGCTATATTACCTGGTGTCTTTATGGGCTAACAGCAATGAAACGGGATGCACAAGGGAAATATACAGGGTGGATTTTTTAGATGGGTCAGAGAGGGCAGGTACCTTAATTGTTACCTATTGTTACTAGCTCAGTTCAAAAACGAGTAAACTTATGTATTCGCGAAAAAACGGTCATTTTGAGCAGTTTATTTCGTACAATACAAAATTTTTTTTTTTTATTTTTTTTAGGATCACGGCAAAGACAAGGTAAACTTTTTAATTTTTATGACTGTAAGGTCCAGGGAACGACTCATCAATAGTGTGAAGGATAATATTGTCGTACCCCACAAATAAATCCCAGGTAACCATAGGGGGTTATGAATTGTATTTTGAAAATTGGTTATACATTAAAATTGCTATATTAACTGGTGTGTTTATGGGCTAACAGCAATGAAACGGGATGCACAAGAGAAATATACAGGATGGATTTTTGAAATGGGTCAGTGAGGGCCCATTTCAAAGGTACCTTACCCAGGTACCTTAATCGTAATAGTTACTAGCTTAGTACAAAAACGAGTAAACTTATGTATTCGGTAATTTTGAGCAGTTTATTTCGTAGATCACCTGTTTTTAAATTTGTTTTTAAAAGAACATGATGCCAGTGTTGTTGTGGCTTACCGACGTAGTTTTTGTACCTATTTAAATTTCAGTTGGACTTAAATAATCTTTTGATCACAATAAGAAATATGGTTATCAAAAAGAAGAATTTTCAAATAAAAAAGAATGTTGATGTTCGTTTTTCAGTAGGTACTAATAATAATAATAATAATCTTTATTTCAGGCAATATTTACATTAGTAGATCTTAAGTAACGTAAACAGAGGCCCATATTATATATACCTTAAATCTAACATACATAAAAAATAAATAACTAAACTATTTCACACGAAGTGTCGACGACGTGCGAGCGCTGTCGGCAGGTAATTGACCCCGGAATTTCCGAAATACAACTCCCTGCGGCCAGAAGTCCTCCTTCAAGAAGGTTTCCAGATGATGGGTTGGTACTCTCACCACAAAAGAATTAAAATTCGTTTTGTGACGAGACTCCAACCGTTCAACCCTCAATGAGAAAGTGGACTTCTTTACTATGTAGTCTACGACGTCTTGGACCTTCGTAGACTAGTGCAGACGGGACACATACAGCTGCGTCGACGGTACAGCAGGACGCAGCAGATGGTTCGGTCCAGACGGAGCAGTGCCACAGGTGTTACGGCTAGAGGGCTTCTTCATCTTCCTCTCTACTCTTTGGAAGCCCTCCTCATCACACTGGTTTTTCCTCAAAACCGGTGGGGGCACTTGCTTGCCAGCAGATTTGCTCCGGCTCTTCGTCCCTTCCTGGGAGGGCCGCTTCATTGTGTATGGAAAAAGTTTTTAGCGATTTCTGTCATTTCCAGTACTCACACCTTAAATGGTCCCATAGAGAATTTTGATCCCCACACGAAATAAGATCGATCGATTGACACAAAAATATATTTTTGGTATTTTAGCATTTTTTTGCTCACTACATTTTCTGAGAAATCCGTGAATGCAGTTCATAATATCTTAAAAAATTAGGGATGGTCTCCTAGGACCGTTTTCATGTAACTGTAACGATTAAGGTACCTGCCCTTACTGACCCGTCTCAAAAATCCACCCTGTATATACAGGCAATCATGCTGATGATGATATGGTAATAATAAAACCTTCTACATTTACAATACAATATTAAAAGAAAACCTTTTTTTAGGATCACGGCAAAGACAAGGTAATCTTTTTTCTATTTTTATGACTGTTAGTTCCAGAAAACGGTTTATCGATAGTGTGAAGGATAATATCGTCGAACTCCACAAACGGATCAAATATGACCATGAATTGTATTTTGAAAATTGATTGTACATTAAAATTGCTATAACTGGTGTGGTTATGGGCTAACAGCCGATCCAATGAAACGGGATGCACAATTGAAATAAATATACAGGAATTTATGCTAATGTTGACATTGTTGTAATAAAACCTCCAACATTTACAATACAAAATAAAGAAAATGTTATTTTTACCTTTTTTAGAATAACGGCAAAGGCAAGGTAAACTATTTTATTTTTATAACTGTTAGGTACAGGAAATGAAAGGATAATATTGTCGTACTCCACAAATAGATCCCAGATGACCATATGGGCGTGCGGTTTGTATTTTAAAAATTGATTGTTCATTAAAATTGGGCTAACAGCCGATCCAATGAAACGGGATGCACAATTGAAATAAATATACAGGAATTTATGCTAATGTTGACATTGTTGTAATAAAATCTCCAACATTCACAATAAAAAATTAAAATTCATCGATAGTGTGTAGGATAATATCGTCGTTACCAACAAAGAGATCCCAGATGACCTTAAAGGTTTATGAATTGTATTTTGAAAATTGATTGTGTAAGAAGATGAATCCATTTTAACTTCACATATAGGGTGAAGTGTAGTTTAGTCCCGCTAACTCCCGATAGATGGCGCTACACCGTTTCACCGTTTAGTTTGTAAACCGCGCTATGGTTTCGTTCCCCCGCGAGTCATATAAGCTCGCGGAATATAGTACTAGGGACTCACCGTCGCTACTACAAAGTGTGCTCAGACTAATCAGACTTGCGTCTAAGACTATTAGGCCTTGTCTGTATCACTAAGTAATCAGTGGCTAGTGAGACAGTAGCTCGGGAAGTGTGCTTCGCAGCCGTGGACACCTTCTCAAGCCAGCCTTACAGTTGTTGTACAATACGTTTAAGTTTTCCTAAATATATCTTTGAAGAACCTTAGTTATTCTTTCGTCTGAAATACTCTTCTTCACCATCCGCCGAGTTCCTGCCCTTACAATTGTACATTAAAATCGATACATTAACTGGTATTTTTATAGGCTAACAGCCGATCCAATGAAAAGGGTTGCACAAGGGAAATATTTATACAGGGAATTATGCTGATTATTATTTGGTAATAATAAAACCTCCAACATTTAAAATACAAGTTAAAAGAAGTTCTTTTTATCTTTTTAAGAAAAACGGCAAAGACAAGGTAAACTTTTTTCATTTTTGTGACTGTTAGGTCAAGGATAAGATTCATCGATAGTGTGAAGGATAATATCGTCGTAACCCACAAACAGATCCTAGATGACCTTAAGGGCTTGTGATTTGAATTTTGAAAATTGATCGTAAATTAAAATTGCTATAATAACTGGTGTGTTTATCTTTAGAAGGCTGTTTTTATTGATAAGATTTTTTTTTTGTTTGATTATCAATTGATGGAACTTATTGTTTATTTTTATCATTCCAATTAAAACTAAATTTAGACAGGCAATCATGCTGAAGGTGTTATTATTTTATAATAAAACCTCCAACATTTACAACTCAGAATAAAAAAAATATGTTCTTTTGCCCTTTTTTAGGACCGTGACGAAGACAGGGTAAACTTTTTTATTTTTTTTACTGTTAGATCAAGAAATAGGTTCATCGATACTGTGAAGGATAATATCGTCGTAACCCACAAACAGATACTAGATGACCTTAAGGGCTTGTGATTTGTATTTTGAAAATTAAAATTGCTATAATACCTGGTGTGGTTATGGGCTAACAGCCGATCCAGTAAATTAAAATCCACAGGGAAAACTTTAGAAGACTGTTTTTATAAACGAGATTTTTTTTGTTTGATTATCAATTGATGGAACTTATGGTTTATTTTTATCATTGTTATTATTTTTATAATCAAACCTCCAACATTACAAATAAGAATAATAAAAATATGTTCTTTTGCCCTTTTTTAGGACCGCGACGAAGACAATGTAAACTTTTTTTGATTTTTATGGCTGTTAGATCAAGAAATAGATTCATCGATAGATAAAAGGATAATATCTTCGTACCCCACGAATAAATCCCTTATGACCATAGGGGCTCGTAATTTGTATTTTAGACATTGATTGTACATTAAAAATGCTATTTTTGCTGCTGTTGCCTTAGCAACACACGGCTCACAGCCGACCCAGTGAAACCGAATGGAAAAAAATATACTTACCTATGAAGGAAACTGTTTTTATTAACAAGTCATTATTTTTTTGTTTTTGCCATTTTAGGACCGCGAAAAAGACAAGGTAAATTTTATTTTTTTATTTTTATAGCTGTTTTATCAAAGAAAAGATTGATCCAAAGTGTAAAGGATAATATTATCATCGTACCCTACTCATAAATCCTTAATGGCCATAGGGGCTCGTGATTTGTGTTTTAGACATTGATTGTGCATTAAAAATGCTATATTACCTGGTATACTTATGAGCTAACAGCAATGAAACGGGATGCACAAGGGAAATATACAGGGTGGATTTTTTAGATGGGTCAGAGAGGGCAGGTACCTTAAGCGTTACCTATTGTTACTAGCTCAGTTCAAAAACGAGTAAACTTATGTATTCGCGAAAAAACGGTCATTTTGAGCAGTTTATTTCGTAAAATACAAAATATTTTTTTTTATTTTTTTAGGATCACGGCAAAGACAAGGTAAACTTTTTAATTTTTATGACTGTTAGGTCCAGGAAACGACTTATCAATAGTGTGAAGGATAATATTGTCGTACCCCACAAATAAATCCCAGGTAACCATAGGGGGTTATGAATTGCTTTTTAATTGGATCAAATATGAATTGTATTTTGAAAATTGATTGTACTTTAAAATTGCTATATTAACTGGTGTGGTTATGGGCTAACAGCCAATCTGATGAAACGGGATGCTCGAGGGAAATTTATGTACAGGCAATCATGCTGATGATGATATGGTAATAATAAAACCTCCAACATTTAAATTTGCAAAGAAAAAAAATGTTTTTTTTTTCCTTTTTTAGAAGAACGGCAAAGACAAGGAAATTTTTTTTTTATTTTTATATCTGATAAGTCCAGGAAACGATTCATCGATAGTGTGAAGGATAATATCGTCGTACCCCAAAAATAAATTCCAGGTAACCATAGGGGCTTGTGGTTTGTATTTTGAAAATTGATTGTACATTAAAATTGCTATAACTGGTGTGGTTATGGGCTAACAGCCGATCCAATGAAACGGGATGCACAATTGAAATAAATATACAGGAATTTATGCTAATGTTGACATTGTTGTAATAAAACTTCCAACATTTACAATACAAAATAAAGAAAATGTTATTTTTACCTTTTTTAGAATAACGGCAAAGGCAAGGTAAACTTTTTTATTTTTATAACTGTTAGGTACAGGAAATGAAAGGATTATATTGTCGTACTCCACAAATAGATCCCAGATGACCATATGGGCTTGCGGTTTGTATTTTAAAAATTTATTGTTTATTAAAATTGGGCTAACAGCCGATCCAATGAAACGGGATGCACAATTGAAATAAATATACAGGAATTTATGCTAATGTTGACATTGTTGTAATAAAACCTCCAACATTCACAATAAAAAATTAAAATTCATCGATAGTGTGTAGGATAATATCGTCGTTACCCACAAACAGATCCCAGATGACCTTAAAGGTTTATGAATTGTATTTTGAAAATTGATTGTACATTAAAATCGATACATTAACTGGTATTTTTATAGGCTAACAGCCGATCCAATGAAAAGGGTTGCACAAGGGAAATATTTATACAGGGAATTATGCTGATTATTATGTGGTAATAATAAAACCTCCAACATTTAAAATACAAAATTGAAAGAAGTTCTTTTTATCTTTTTAAGAAAAACGGCAAAGACAAGGTAAACTTTTTTCATTTTTGTGACTGTTGAAAAAGGATAAGATTCATCGATAGTGTGAAGGATAATATCGCCGTAACCCACAAACAGATCCTAGATGACCTTAAGGGCTTGTGATTTGTATTTTGAAAATTGATTATAAATTAAAATTGCTATAATAACTGGTGTGGTTATCTTTAGAAGACTGTTTTTATTGACAAGATTTTTTTTGTTTGATTATCAATTGATGGAACTTAGTGTCTATTTTTATCATTCCAATTAAAACTAAATTTAGACAGGCAATCATGCTGATGGTGTTATTATTTTTATAATAAAATCTCCAACATTTACAACTCAGAATAATGTTCTTTTGCCCTTTTTTAGGACCGCGACGAAGACAGTGTAATTTTATTTTTATGGCTGTTAGATCAAGAAATAGATTCATCGATAGAGAAAAGGATATTAATATCTTCGTACCCCACGAATAAATCCTTTATGACCATAGGGGCTCGTAATTTGTATTTTAGACGTTGATTGTACACAAAAAATTCATTATTAATTGATCCAGTGAAACGAGATAAACATGGGAAATATGCAATTAAAATACACGTTGTATAGTATTGAAATCATGCTAATGATGGTAATATAGTTATACACAAACCTTCAATATTTACAACTCAGAATAAAGAAAATATGTTCTTTTGCTTTTTTTTAGGACCGCGATAAAGATAGGGTAAACTTTATAATTTATAATACCGTTAGGTCCAGGAGAAGATTCATCGGTGGGTGAAGGACAATATCGTCGTATCCCACGAATTAATCCCTGGTGACCATAGGGGCTCGTAATTTGTATTTTAGACATTGATTGTACATTAAAAATGCTATTTTTGCTGCTGTTGCCTTAGCAACACACGGCTCACAGCCGACCCAGTGAAACCGAATGGAAAAAAAATACATTTACCTATGAAGAAAACATTTTTTTTAACAAGCCATTTTTTCTGGTTTTGCCATTTTAGGACCGCGAAAAAGACAAGGTAAATTTTATTTTTTTATTTTTATGGGTGTTATATGATAAATATCAAAGAAAAGATTGATCCAAAGTGTAAAGAATAATATTATCATAGTATCCTACTAATAAATCCTTAATGACCACAGGGGCTCGTGATTTGTATTTTAAAGGCTGCTACACACTATGCCGGCGGCACGGCGCCGCCGGCCATGCCACCGGCAATGCCGCACAAGCCGAGCGTACAACACTACCGGTCTACCCGGCTGACAACTTGAAAATGATGCCACAGATCAGACAATAATGCTCTACGGCAGCCAGCGGCAAGTGCCAGAGACCTGAACAACCGGCGGCATACCCGCGCGGTAAAAACCCGCCGGCTGTGCCGCCGGCAATGCCGCACAAGCCGAGCGTACAACACTACCGGTCTACCCGGCCGACAACTTGAAAATGATGCCACAGATCAGACAATAATGCTCTACGGCAGCCAGCGGCAAGTGCCAGAGACCTGAACAACCGGCGGCATACCCGCGCGGTAAAAACCCGCCGGCTGTGCCGCCGGCAATGCCGCACAAGCCGAGCGTACAACACTACCGGACTACCCGGCCGATAACTTGAAAATGATGCCACAGATCAGACAATGATGCTCTGCGGCAGCCAGCGACAAGTGCCAGCGGGCTAAATATCCCGGCGGCATACCCTCGCGGCAAAACCCGCCGGCAGTGCCGCCGGCACAGTGTGTAGCAGCCTTTAGACATTGATTGTGCATTAAAAATCCTATATTACCTATTGTCGTGAAGCGACAATTTTAAGAGAACAAAATAAAAAAGAAAATATGAAGAATGAGGATATTTTTATATTTCGATAAATAATAAAAATCACTATTTACATCAGTTTCTAAAAAAAGGGAATTTGTGAAGTGGGTGTATGGGCGTGTGATGCGTGGTAAGCGGTATGTGTCAGTGGAGTTGATGACGGATGGATGCGGAGAATAGGGGCACGACGTCAGCACGGCAGGGGTGAAGGAGCTGCGCGCTTGAAGGCCGCACAGCTCGATGTAATCAGGCCAGATGTAGTGAGGCTCGATGTAGTCACGCAGCAAGGCAGAGGGGCCTGCGTGCGCCTGCCAACGGCAAGGCGGAGGGGCCTGCGTGCGCCTGGCAACGGCAAGGCGGAGGGGCCTGCGTGCGTCTGGCACTGGCAAGGCGGAGGGGCCTGCGTGCGTCTGGCACTGGCAAGGCGGAGGGGCCTGCGTGCGTCTGGCACTGGCAAGGCGGAGGGGACACACGGGAACCAAGATGACTCACACAATGAGGGGCTCACACACGGTGAAGATTTTTTAGAGGGAGGCACTGCAGGGTCCCGGGGTCGCTCGACCCCGGGATAAGGCCTTTAATTAGAACTTTCTTTTATGAAAGCTGGAGTAAGACTTGATTTGCTCTTCCGAATCCTCTGCCTTTTATAGAATTTTGGCAGAGGAATCGTAATTTTGAATTTAGAAGTATTTTTTTACGAATGGCCAGCCCAAAATTCACAATTTAGCGAAAGATCACATACGAAACATCAGGCCACTAATAAAATGAGAAAGAAATTGCCATAACAACCGTTATAAACAACAATGTCAGAAGTGTCAAAATTACCTTTTTAGCAAAATAAACAGCAAACCAATTCAAAAAATCAAGAAATAATAGTGAATTGGAATAGGAAAAAGTAACGCGCATCTGTGCGCTCGAAGCCCCAAGTTCTAGGAGTATAGTGAACACGTGAAAACTGCGCTGTAAGTAATTGGAGCCAAGACCGATTTATAAAGGTTCTTGTAATGTGAAGATACGATGTGGTAGCGCAGTGAAGATGTGTTTTTATAACGTTAACAGGTTTCAGGGATCTACAGAAATGAATGCAGCGAAAAGGAATGATATTAAGAGAAGTGCGTCGATAGACATATGAGATGATGTCACGAAAATGGGAGAGCAAAGGTAACCGTGCGTAGTAATAATACTACACTATATAATGCTATATAAGTGTGTTTATAGGCTAACAGCCGATCTAATAAAACGGAATGCACAGGGGAAATATATAGACAGGTATTATTGCTGCAACCTCCAACATTTACATCGAAAATAAAAAAATGTGTTCATTTTGCATTTTAGGACCGCGAGAAAGACAAGGTAAACATTTTTATTTTTAAGACTGTTAGATCAAGGAAAAGATTGATCCAAAAGGATAATATTGTCGTACCCTAAGAATGAATCTCTAATGACCATAGGGGCTCGTGATTAGTATTTAAGACATTTAAGGTACATTAAAAATGCTATATTTACTGGTGTTGCTGGCCAATAGTCGATCCAGTGAATTAAGATAGATAGGGAAAACTGAAGAAAACTGTTTTTATTAATAAGCCAATTTGTTTTTTTAGATTTTCAATTGATAGAATTTATTATGTATTTCCATAGTTTCAATTAAAACAAAATTAAGACAGGCAATCATAATAATGATGATATGAATTTATTAAAACCACCATAATTCAAAACTATGAATAAAGAAAATATATTCTTTTGCCCTTTTTTAGGACCGCGACAAAGACAGGGTTAACTTTTTTTTATTTTTATGACAAGGAATAGATTCATCGATAGTGAAATGGATAATATCTTCTTACCCCACGAATAAGTCGCTGGTGACCATAGGGGGGTACTGCCCTTTTCGCCGACTTTCAAATTTTGCCGAATTTTTCGTAGTCATACTTCTATTGCCGATATGTCGTCTTATTAGATATTATCGCCTTTTGTATACTTTTCCTTGTCACCGACTTTTACGACTTTTCTTAATTGTAATATTATTATGCCGAAAACAACAAAATGGTTTAGTTTTGCTACCGTTATGCCGACTATTTGTACAGTCGTGTGCAATATTTAATTGCAAAAGTAAATTATAGGCATGGTCCAAGGTATTTAAAAACATCGGTAGGTACCTATCTAAAAAATAAATAAGAGGCCAAGTGCGATTCGGAATCATACACAAACTTGTAGGTTTTGTAATTGTACAGATATATTCACCAAAATAATTATTTTTGGCATTTAAATCTAGGTATTTAAATGCCAAAAATAATTATTCCGAATTCCGAAAGGACTTCGGAAGCACCTTTTTTAACAAATCAAATCTTTTAAGCATTTCTTTAAACTGTTGAGTAAATTTCGTGTAGTTTGTTTCATTTTTAGGGTTCCGTACCCAAAGGGTAAAACGGGACCCTATTACTAAGACTCCGCTGTCCGTCTGTCTGTCCGTATCTCTCTCATGAACTGTCATAGTTAGACAGATGAAATTTTGACAGGTGATGTATTTCTGTTGCCGCTATATTAACAAATAGGTACTAAAAACAGAATAAAATAAATATTTAAGTGGGCTCTTATACAACAAACGTGATTTTTTTGCCGTTTTTATAAATAATGGTACGGAACCCTTCGTGCGCGAGTACGACTCACAATTGACCGGTTTTAATACTCGGTTTAATGAAAATAACTTTGAAACAGTAATTATTTATATTTTTTTTATTGTTAATTAGTCTTGTGAAAAGATAAAGGAAATACCCCTTTATTGCATTTAAGAGAAAAAATTATATGAAAATCGTGTTCAGTCGGTATAGAATATCGAAGTCGATAAATGTTATCAACGTGACTGTATTAAAATCGGCAAAAGAAAACTCTTAATTCCCAAATTCTATAAAGTTGTCAAAAAGAGAAAAATTGCATTTAGATATTTAAAAGTCGGCATAAAAGTCAATGAAACATGAAAAGTTGGCATACCGAAAAAAAATGTATGACTACAAAAAAGTCGGTAAAATGGGAAAGTCGGCAAAAGGCCAGTACCGGTTGGTACTGGCCTTTTATATGGGCTATATATTTTATAGGGGCTCGTAATTGTACATAAAAAATACATTATTAACTGGTGTGTTAATGGGTTTTCAGCCTATCCAGTGATACAAGATGAACATGGGAAATATGCAATTAAAATACGCGTTGTTTAGAAGGAAAATCATGCTGATAATAATAAGGTTACAATAAAACCTGCAATATTTACAACTCACAATAAAGAAAATAATGTTCTTTTGCCATTTTTTAGGACTGCGACAAAGACAGGGTAAACTTCATTATTTTTTATACTGTTAGGTCCAGGAGAAGGTTCGGTAGGTGAAAGATAATATCGTCGTACCCCACGAATTAATCCCATATGACCATAGGGGCTCGTAATTTGTGTTTTAGAGGTTGATTGATAAAAAATGCATTATTAACCCGTGAGAAGGCGCGCTATGAGCAATTTGCTCACACAAAAATGAAATCAATTTTTTTTTCCTGATAATAACGCGCCAACATCTCAAGCGCCTGAGTACCTTCCTAACTATTCATCCTCTTCCCCCGGACGCAACTCTTGAGCTGGTTAGTTCCGTTGCGAGGGCGCAGCAAAGCCTTTGTAGAGGTGTACCATATCGCAGCAATTTGCTCATCAAGCGCCCATCGGTGTAAGTGTTTATTTTCCCAATCATAAAAGTTTTATTGCATTTTCTAGAATATTGTTATGTTATTATGTATTATATTGGTTAATTATTACGTAAACACTGTAAGGTAATATTTAAATATTAATATTTTTTTATTTTTAGCTATAACACAAACGTTTATATTGAAAGAGGTACATAGATTCCTAAAATAAGTGGAGCTTGAGCTGGTAAAACCACATTTTCATGCTGGATTTGCTTGGAAAACATATCCTCATATCTCAATTTCCTAATCAAGCGGTTTTTGCAGACTCCTAGACCTGTTTCAGATCCTAGGCCAAACGGATTTTGTGCAATATGTCCTAGCTAGACGTAAGAATATACAGTCAAAAAAAGCGTGAACTTCGATCAAGCAATTACTCTGCACCGAACATATCACATCATATATGTTTAATATGTTTCGAGAGGCACATTCGTATAGATCTTATGAAAGAATATTTTTTTTACATTTCTGTTATGAACAATTTTTTATTGTAATTTTATGAAGACCGTTAAAAATTAGAAAATAAAATTACGGTAATTTGTTATCTGCTTAAGAAGTTGCATTTATATTTCCTAGTTTAAATTAAAATACCTTTTTTCTTACTTATTAAACATTGTTTTATTCATTTAAATCCATTATAAGCCAATAAGTATGACAACAGTAAAAATATGAGCATTTAAAATAGTGTGAGAAATTTGCTCGCGCGCGCCTATCCGTGTAACAAAATTAGGCGCGCCTTCTCCCGGGTTAACTGGTGTGTTTTTGGGCTTACAGCCTACCCAATGAAACAAGATGAACATGAGAAATATGCAATTAAAATACGCTTTGTATAGGGAAATCATGCTGATGATGATATCGTTATAGTCAAACCTCCAACACTTACAACTCAGAATAAAGAAAATATGTTCTTTTGCCCTTTTTTAGGACTGCGACAAAGACAGGGTAAACTTTATTTATTATTTTTAATACTGTTAGGTCCAGGAAAAGATTAATCGATAGTTGAAGGATAATATCGTCGTACCCCACAAATAAATCCCTGGTGACCATAGGAGCTCGTAATTTGTATTTTAGACAATGATTGTACATTAAAAATGCTATATTTGTTGCTGTTGCTAAGGGCTCACAGCCGGCCTAGTGAAACTGGATACACATGGAACAAAAATATTTACATATGAAGAAAAATGTTTTTATTAACAAGCCTTTTTTTTAGCTTTTCAATGGACAGAACTTATTCTTTATTTGTATAAATTCAATTAAAACATAATTTAGAGAGGCAATCATAATGATGATGATATGATTATATTTTTAGAATCTCCAACTTTTACAACACAACATTTAAAAAAATCCTCTTTTGTCCTTTTTAGGATCGCGGCTGGGTAAACTTTATTATTTTTATAACTTTTAGGTCCAGGAAAAGATCTATTGAAGATGTGAAAGATAATATCGTCGTACCCCACGAATAAATCCCTTATGACCATAGCGGCTCGTGATTTGTATTTTAGAAATGGATGGTATATTAAAATTTCTATATTAACTGGTGTGGTTGTAGGCTAACAGCCGATCCAATAATAGTAAATACATAGATAGACTGGCAATCATACTGATGATATGTTTATAATAAAATTTAAAATTCAAAATGAAAAAAATATGTTCTTTTGCCCTTTTTTAGGATCGCGGCTGGGTAAACTTTATTATTTTTATGACTTTTAGGTCCAGGAGAATATTGATCGAAAGTGTGAAGGATACTATCGTAGTACCCCACGGTAAATCCCTAATGCCCATAGCGGCTCGTGATTTGTATTTTGGAAATTGATTGTACATTAAAATTGCTTACATTAACTGGTGTGGATTTGGGCTAACAGCCGATCCAGTAAAACGGGATGCACAAGGAAAATATATAGACAGGCAATCATGCTAGTGATTATGTTTATCTCGGGGTACTTCATTTGGAACCAGCAACTCGTCGGTGGAGATGGGCTGCTGTTTACATTTAGCCAATCTTCATGGACGAGTTTACATACCTACTGAAACAAATGAATTTTGAGTTTGAGTTATAATAAAAACTAAAATATAAATATGTTCTTTTGCTCTCTTTTAGGATCGCGGCTGGGTAAACTTTTTTAATTTTGTGACTGTTAGGTCCAGGAAAAGATTGATCAAAAAAGTGAAAGATAATAATATCGTTGTACCCAACGAATAAATCCCCTATGACTATAGGGGCTCGTGATTTGTATTTTAGATATTGATTGTACAATAAAAATGCTATATTTTAGTAGTCTTGTGTGGCTAATGGACAATATGAAACTGGAAACACAGGGAAACTAATTATTTATAAAGAAAACAGTTTTTTTAACAAGACACTTTTTTCATTCTGATTATCAATTGACAGAACTTATGCTTAATTTTTATAATTTTAATTTTAATCAAAATTTAGACAGGCAATCATGCTGATGATGATATGGTGATAATAAAACCTCCAACATTTACAACTCAGAATAAAGAAAATATGTTCTTTTGCCCTTTTTTAGGATCGCGGCTGGGTAAATTTAATTTTTTTCTATGACTCAGGTCCAGGAAATAATTGATCGAAAGTGTGAAGGATAATATCTTCGTACACAAAGCAAAAGTGATCGGGTAGCTACCCACTCATAACAGGCATCTATCATACATATGTGTGCATAACGTCATCGAAGTAAAAGAACTCGTCCTATATAAATGAACAGATTAACACACACGTCGGGCAGCTGCTTACACGATGACACATTTTTTACTTATTGATAAGAAGCGAAAATTCTCTGCATAGTTACAAAGCTATTATGGCTCATTAGTTAAGCGGTCGATGTGGCCACTAGGTAGATGTTAATGAAATTGTCGTAGACTCGAACCCAGCGACAGACATTTTATTTTTCGTTTACTGTTGTAATAACATCAGCTTATATGCTAAAATATTAGTGTTGAATGAGGGACAAGAAATAATTTAATATATATGTTATATTTAATAATTATTAGTTATATAATATATGTGTATTATATAACTAATAATTGAAAAGAAAATATAAGTACATACATATACATTTTGCTGTGTGTACCCCACGACCATAGGGTTCGTGATTTGTATTTTAGAAATTGATTGTAGGTACATTAAAATTGCTATATTAATTGGTGTGGTTATCAGCTAACAGCCGATCCAATGAAACGGGATGCACAAGGGAAATATATAGACAGGCAATCATGCTGATGATGATAATGGTTATAATAAAACCTCCAAATTTACAATTCAAAATGAAAAAAATATGTTCTTTTGCCCATTTTTAGGATCGCGGCTGGGTAAACTTTATTATTTTTATGACTGTTAGGTCCAAAAAAAGATTTATCGATAGTTTGAAGGATAATATCGTCGTACCCCACAAATAAATCCCCGATGACCATAGGGGTTAGTGATTTGTACTTATGACATTGATTGTGCATTAAAAATGAAAAGATTAACTGGTGTGGTTATGGGCTAACAGCCGATCTAGTGAAACTAGATACACAGGGAAAACAAATATTTATGAAGAAAACTGTTTTTATTAACAAGCCAATTATTTTTTGGTTTTGATTTTTAATTGAAAGAACTTAATCTTTATTTTTTTAACTTCAATTAAAAATTTAGACAATCATAGTGATGATGATATTATGTTTATAATAAAACCTCCAAAATTTACAATTCAAAATAAAAAAATATATATATTTTTCCCATTTTTAGGATCGCGGCAAACACAAGGTAAACTTTTTAACCGGCTTCAAAAAGGAGGAGGGTTATCAATTCGTCTGTATTTTTTTTTATGTTTGTTAGGTACCTCAGAACTTTTGACTGGGTGAACCGATTTGGATGATTCTTTTTTTATTTGAAAGCTGGTGCTTCCAGATTGGTCCCATTTTGTCTAATTTCGTCTCGCTCTGACAACGGCATCCATGAGAAAACCATATAAGTTAAAGATTGAAGTAGGTTTTTTTACTCTTTAGAGTGGTAATTTTATTTTCATGACAAGGAATAATCCCTGATGACCGTAATCGTGATTTGTATTTTAGACGTTGATTGTACATTAAAAATACTATATTTGCTGGTGTGGCCTTTTTCTTTAAGTATTTGTTTAATGTCATTATTTTTAAAAGACAGACTGGCATGCTGATGATGATATGGTTATAATAAAACCTCTAACATTTACAACTCAAAATTAAAAATTATGTTCTTTTGCCCTTTTTTAGGAACGCGTCAAAAACAAGGTAATTTATTTTTATTTTTATGATCATAGGGGCTCGTAGTTTTGATTATGGAAATTGATTGTACGTTAAGCTATATTAACTGGTGCAGTTATGGGCTAACAGCTGATCCAATGAAACGGGATGCGCAGGAAAAACAAATATTTATGGAGAAAATAGTTTATCATAATTATAATCATTTATTTGCATAGAATGGGGTATGATACAGGTGGTAAATTTAAGATAGTATTATAATTAAAGATCGCCACACTCAGCTATTAGATATTAGCTTGCAAAATTTACAAAAGTCATACCTAAAATGATCACAGATAGATATTATGTACAATTTCTAAATCTATATAACAATCCAATACACAATAGAATTTTAATCATTAAAAAATCATTAAGAAATTCTTGTATAGAAGCCACTGAAAGAGCTCTTTTTTGAAACATGGGAATGGTAACGCCTTTACAGTTTTTGGTAGTTTATTGTAGATGGAGATACACATTTAAAAGCAATTATTTATAAATATATATAAACGTCTCTGATTTTGGTACTACGCCTGGCACTAGTCTATTTGAATGTCGAAGGGTTCTGGAGCATTGGTCACTACTCTTTAAAAAATATTACTATTTAACAAATTTCGCAACTTCGAAAATATAAAGACAAGGAAAAGGTAGAATCCTTAAGCCTTGGAACAGAGGTACATACATATATGAGTCTCGTGGCGCCGCACCGTAGATAGATCTAATACTATTTTTTTTGTGCCGTGAATAAATCGCCTTTATTAGTGCCATTTCCCCACAATATTATCCCGTAATTTATGTTAGAGTGAACATATCCATAATATGCTGTTAACGCGGTTTTTTGTGATACAACTCTAGTTAGTTTGTAAATAGGATATCTAAATCTATTAATCTTGTTGCATATGTGATTAATATGTTCCTTCCAGTTAAGCTTACTGTTGGTTGTAGTTTTGTGCTTATAGTATTTAAACCTGAGTGGACGTTTTGTTTTGCAGCTAATTCTCAAACCTTTTGTGACTCATTTAGTACGAATAGCATTGTTTATTTTAGTTTTTATTTCCGAAAAGCAGAGATTATACAAAAAGCAAAATAGACTATGAAATCTCGTAAAGGCAGTATTGAAATCAGGTTCAGAATAGATATCAGCAAATGAAAGTTTCTTTTGGAAATTTTTGAATCTAAGAATGTTATCAGATCCATAACTTCGTCTTAATACGAAATACTTTGTTTGTAATAATGGTTTCTTGGCAGGGATTTTTATTATTTGTGCCGTATCGTTGAAGTATGTAGGGTCATGCCTGTAACATTTTTATGATTACTTATTATGTGGTCTATACATGACTGCCCTCTAGTTGGTGTTGTTATATGATAATTTATTTGGTGTAGAAGTTAAGTTCGTTTCTATTGGCTCCATTTGTGTACAGTACCATTCGTTTAGAGATACAATTTGTTCTTTTATTTGTTTGAAGATTGTTACCATTCCGCGGTTATTTAACTTACCTGAGTATTTGTGAAACATGCTCAGGTCATAATTTAAGTCTATGTTAGAATCTATTAGATAAGCGTATTCATAGTTAGTTACATCTCTATTCAGTAAGTTATTAAACGATTCTATTCTCCAGTTATACATATTGCTGAAATTATTACATTTGAAAGTAGGTAAATATACAAGGATGTTTGTGAAGTCAATCGCTTGTGACGTCGTTATGAGATATTTGATATGCTCATGATTTTTAGTCGATGTCCTAAAATCTTCCTCTCCTATTAAGATAATACAATAGTCTTGCATTGTAATACCTTCTAGTTTTCTGTTTATATTGTTTAACAGACGTCGAAGTCCACATTTTGGCATCAAGAAGTGACAGTAAGAGTATTCTTCATTGAATGTCCGTTCAAAAATGGATAGATATTCATTGTTCCGTTCCGAGCTACTGAGATGTATCTTGATTTTCGATTTGCAGATTTCTATGTTGGAGTTTTTTGTACTAATATTCTCCTCTTCTAACTTACATCTAGGTATGGGAGTATTGGTTTTGGGTGAGTCTGATTTAGATAACTGCTCTCTAAATGTATGTTTTTCTTGGGACCTGTTCTTGTTATTGAATGTAGGTTTTGGTGTCTTCTTTATTTTAGTTCTGTTTTTCTGATTGCATGGAGTCGCTTTGCAGATGATTTTAAGATTTTCTATTTTCGATTCACACTTGGTATTTTTTTCTATAGAGAATAATTTTCAGTCATTAAATTTTCTATTTCTTGTTCCGCAGAAGCTAGTTTGTTTTCTAATATTAAATTTTTTTCTGCAATTCTTCTACTTTATGGTAAACCCTTATTGTGGGACAGCTTCTTGAAAGAGTTACTGATGTTGGTAGTGAATCGTCTTCTGGGTCTGTCAGTGAATCAAATTAATTATGGGTGGGCAAATTAATTACGAGTTTGTTTCTTATGGTAACATTTTCCTGTGGAGTTGCGTTCGCTGATTGATACATATCTGGAGATAGTGATGATGAGTCAAGGGTAATGTTTCCCGTTTTGTAGCGTTTCCTGTTTCATTAAGGTCCGATAATACTGACGAAGAATCAAACGTTGTATGTTTTTCTAGAATGGGGTTAGGTGTTTTACGTGTCGTAGGAACCTTTGAAGTACATGGCATTGGCGTATTCTTTTTTGATTTAGACTGTGCACAATTTTAGCAACGCCAGTTGTGCTCTTTGTCTGACGGCTTCATAGAATTGTAGAATCTTTTGGTTGTTACGTTAGTACACGTAACATGATAATTGCCCTTGCAATTGGAGCATTGTAGTGATTCTTTATTAGTAATTTTTTGCACATTTTTTGCATTTGTTATCCATTTTTGTAAGGTGTACATTAACTGCCAATCTTAAGTGATTAATAAAGCACTAGAAACGTACAATTAATATCAAAGCCTCTCAGATACAAATCCAGTTACTCACAAAGTGTCCTCTCGTAGGATCGTCTAATCTTTGGCGAACTATGCGACGAGATAGAAACCGGTCACAAGTAGCAGCCGCACGCAATTTTCACGGTTATCGCCACTTCGTAATTGCGAGATTTCTGCGCGCTCTTGTATCGTCACTTATCACGTGCACAGGCTGATTGCACAAAGGAACTGTTATAGTTGATGTTTTATAGCCTGCGCAGACGAGACACTTTTGTTCCCGTATTTTTTGTCCGCCAAAATAGATCGCTTACAACTGCATCGAGTAACGCACACGAGGCATTAAAAGTATCGCTATCGAGGCACAAAAAGTCCCCCGAATAATCGCGGACACCAAGGGGCGGGACAGGACAAAAAGTACGCGGTAGTCCCCAAAAAAATAGAACTAAAACGTGACTAGGCTCTGCAACGCACACGGCACACTTTCGAAATCGAAAAAATATCGATTATTCTTTTTAATAATAGATTTTTTAAATGATTAATTTTCTTAAAATTAATCGATATTTAAAAATCGATTATACAAAAAATAAATACCAATTTATATGAAAAATTATCATTTAGGGATTTAATGTCGAATTAGTAAAAAACTAAATATGGTATTTTTGCTTATTTATTATTATTACCCATTAATAACAACAATTATTTCTTCTGGACCAATGCACATTCTCATAATTGTCAGAATAACTTTTAGAGGATTTCACAATCAACAACAACTCCTCCAAAGTTCCAACCGACGTTTTATAATATTTGAAGAATCTTTTTAAATATTGTTTCAACCATAGCAAAAAATTCTAAGTTTATGGTTACAACTGAGCATGCTTCGCATGAAAATATCCATTCATTAATCGATCCGATAGAAAGGGATGGACTCAGCATTTTCTTTTAAAACAACTTCTCTTTTTCTTAAACTTCATGTAAATTACAACACAACGTAATCTCAGAATACTCGCTTATATAGCGTGCGTTTCTCTAAATTTTCGGGGGACAAATGATCGCTCACCGTGTGCGTTGAGTCCGCGGCAAGTCCTCAGTGGTCATATTTTTTTACGATTCGGGGGATTTTGTCCTCCGGGGACAAAGTCCGTCGTCTGCGCAGGATATTAACGTTAACCTTTAAGTATGGACGTCATTTTTTCTTAACACTACTGTGGACGTGGAGTCTCACAGGCTCCTATGTGAACACCGTTTTTTTTTCGGAATTTGATATAAGATCGCTTTAAAACTGATTGAATATTAAAGTTATGGGATTTAGCAATAAAATGACGAGCTTATATAATCATCTTTTCATTCAAAAATTATAATTATAAATTTTAAATATAAAAAATTACGCCACTATTTAGTCTAAATCTACTTAGGTTACATTTTTAGGTATTAAAAACAGCCAAACTTATTGCAATTACAAAATGAGTCTTTTTTTATCAAAATATAATACATAAGAAACCAAAACCACAAAACACCTACTTCAGGTAACAAATATTAAAAATTTTGACAACAGTCTAATAACGTAAATTTATTGGCAATCTGTGCACAAAGGTCTAGAACATTAGAGACACACAGGTTTGTTGCACCCAACACAAACATGGGTAGTCATCCTGTGTTTTTCACGGGACAGATTCTACATGCTCTTCTGGTTCCCTGACTGGTTTCTTGATCCTGGACATCTTCTGTAACCATATCATTACCTAAAACTCGACCTCAGATCTCTTGGCAATCGTGTATTTATAACACGTCTTTGCACCACAAGTAGGTAATTTCAGGTTTTTAGTATTTTCATCTACCAGGACCAGGACCTTGGAGAAGAATCGTGTAGTGATAGCTCGGACAATATTCCACTTTCGTGGTCACCATGATGCTTGTAACTTCCATGCATCATAGTGACCACGAGAGTGGAACCATCATGACCGAACCATCACTACCCGACTCCTCTTCCAGGTCCTGGTCCTGGTCCTGATCTTCATCATTGTCACTTTCATAATTTTGTATAAGTTCGGAATCCAATAATAAAAAATCTTCAATATTCTCTTCATTGTCAGACTGATCTAAAGCTAACAACAACTCATTCACTTCTTGTCCGAAAGATGGATCACTTTTCTCGTCGGGCCCTAAAAAGAACTCGTCGATGTTCATTGTGATTTAGAACTACCGGTTTTATTGTTTTTTTGACGTTTCGTACTACAAAATCGGAAACAAACATAATCGCCCATATAAAATGTATCATAGGGCAATTATGGACGTGTAGCCTGAGAGGCTCCGATCAATATTTTGATGGTCATTACTTACGTGAATCATCGGAAGACGCAACCTCTTACCTCGTTGGTAGTTTAACAACTAAAACAAAAGCTACTGAGCCGCTCAATCGCAGGGAGTTGAGGGAAGTAGGTGAAACTAAGAAAACGAAAACATCGAGTAGCCTGTGAGACTCCACGTCCATACTTGAAGGTTAATATAGCACTAATTTTTACATTTGATTTTTCTAAATGTTAAAGTAGTTTAATGTCACTTATTCACTGATTAATAGCCGGCAAGCTGTTCTTTCCTCGGTAATTAGAATAATTTACGGGGAGAAAATTCAAATGGATGCTAACGATTTACACACAACTTTTTTATTGTTTTGAAAAATTGATGTTATTTATAAAAATAAAGATAAAGTTCTGACAATTGTTTGATAAATTGACAGAGCATTTTCTTTATTTTTATAAAATCATTTTTTTTAAAAAGACAGACATGCATGATAGAGCAGTGATAGCCTTACGGTTAAAAGAGCCGGCCGAAAATCAGTGAGGCTCAGGTTCGAATCCTGGCATGTACCAAAGAGTTTTTCTAAAACTTACATAGGTACATATTTATCACTAGCTTGACGGTGAAGGAAAACATCGTGAGGAAACCCGCAGGTCTCAGAATTAATTCTGAGACATGTGTAAATAGACCCGGTCCGGCAATGGGCTCACCAGCTATCACGTTTAGGAATCTAATATATCTCGTGAAATGTGGGAATATCTAGTAATGGAATAACCTCTGCCTACCCCCTCGGGGATAAAAGGCGTGAGATTATTTATTTTATTTATGCTGACTATGATATGGTTATGATAAAACCTCCAACAATTACAGCACAAAAAGAAATAAATGCTTTTTGCCCTTTTTCAGAATCGGGGCAACGACAAGGTGAAATTTTTATTTTTATGATTGTTATGTCAAGGAAAAGATTGATCGATAGTGTCAAGGATAATATGTCGTCGTACCCTACGAATAAACCCCTAAGGACTCGTGCTCGTGGTTTTCATTTTGAAAATTAATTGCATATTAGAAATGCTATATTTATTTTCTATTAATAATAGGCAAACCATTTGTCTGCCATCTCACCTGATGGAAAGTGATGATGCAGACGACGATGGAGCATGTTTGCCTAGATAATGCCTATTCACTCTTGCCTTGAAAAGACCCAGGTTATAACGTTCCGGAAACAGATCCGCAGAATTACTGAAACTCCATGCACAGGAACAGAAATCTTTATGCAGAAAACTGTTTTTAATTAACGATCACACAAGCATGCCGCTGATGTTGAAGTTATAAGAATATAGTTATAAAAATACTTTTTTTGCTCTTTTTAGAAAACCGGCAAAAACAAGGTATTTTTTTTATGACTGTTAGGGTGTTTTGTCAAGGAAAATATTGATCGATGGTGTCAAAGATAATACGTCGTACCCTAATGAATGAATCCCTAACGACTCGTGCTCGTGGTTTTTATTTTGAAAATTGATTGCATATTAAAAATGCTAGGTATATTAAATGGTATGGTATGGTTACCGGCTAACAGATGAATTACTGAAGCTGGATGCATAGGAACCCAAATATTTATGCAGAAAACTGTTTTTAATTAACAATCACATAAGATTTATGCATTTTTAGCATGCATATGCTGATGATGATGTGATTATAAGAATCTTTTTATATATTATACATATAAAATGATAAACTGACTGACTGATCAACGCACAGCCTAAACCGCTGGGTCTCGAGACTTGAAATTTTGCACATAGATACTCGTAGCTTATACAGTGTAGGCATCCACTAAGAAAGGATTTTGCTTTGCGCGGGTAAAAGCTAGTGTGGTTTATAAAAGTACGTGTTTTTGCTCTTTTCAGAAGCGCGGCAAAGACAAGGTAAACATTTTTATTATTTATTATGACTTTAGGCTAAGGAAAATATTGATGGATACTGATAACGTTCCCTACGAATACATGCCTAATGATCATAAGGGCCTTTGGTTTTTATTTTGGAATGGGATTCTGCATTAAAATGCCATGCTTTTTGGCGGGAATCCGAAGAGTGGCGTCATGTATTTTGTAAAATAATAATTTTTTGCTGTGTGTTTTGGCCTTTGAGTATTAAACCAACCGGAGATGCCACTGACAAGCGTTCCCCTCTGCCAAAAAAAAGTGTCAGTCAACATACCTGTTATACATATATACAACTAGTTTTTTGAGTTCACGGAGTGCTTAGATTGGTGAATGTATTTGTCTGCATCTAGTTCAAGCTAGTGTTTAATTGTTTTGTCAAAAAATGCGTTTGTTTTAACATTATTTATGTTTGTTTCCTCGTCCCCCGCGCAGAAATTAGCAGACTTTTTTTGCAAAGAAACTAGTCTCCTGTTGGTTTAATACTCAAAGGTTTGTTATGTGACAAATGTCCGTGATAGTCCGTGAGTGTACAGTGGATGCGAAATTCGATTTAAAATACGTAGAATGGAGGTTTTCGGTTTACCTCAAGAAGTCGATTCAATCTTCAGTAAAAGTACACTACCATTTTAGTGTTTATTACCAAGTGACATTAATATAAGTTTTGAAATAAAAAAAAACAGTCGAATTAAGAACCTCTTCTTTTTTTAAGTTTAAAAGAATCATCGAAATCGGTTAGCGTGATATTGAGCTATACATCCATTTGTCGGGAACATACTTAGGTACCTAATGCAATATATTATGGTTTTCTCATAGATAAAATCGGGCCCATATGAAAGCACCAGCTTTCAAATAAAAAAAGAATCATCAAATTCCGTTTACCCAGTCGAAAGTTCTGAGGTAACAAACATAAAAAAAATATTTTTTGAAGTCGGCTAACTAATTATCATATTTTTGTGCATAGACTCTGAAGCAGAGCTAAAAATCTTTAATTTCGTGTAGTATTTAGTGCTGATGGCTTAATTTTCTATGCCTTAAAACAAAACAAAAATATATTAAAATTCCATATTTACAACCCAAATTAAACACTTACTACCTAAGTATTATAGTATTATAAGTAGTTATTTGGCCCTTATTTTTTTGGGCGAGCAATTATGACTGTTTTCTGCAAGATAAAGATGGATGGAGAGTGTGAAGAATAATCTGAATGCAACTTACGAATATACATCATTCATGATCATGATGGCCCTTTAGTTTTTCTTTTGGAATGAGGCGTTTTTAAGAAAATAAAAATTAGTTCATTCACTAAAGGTAGATTGCGATGTCATCGAATGATAGATTTTTTTATTCTTATGAATGCTGGGGTCATGAAAATATACAGCTATTGATGCTGACAGATGTTGTTTATTAGTGATATCTAATTTCTATTGTAGTTGGTGTGCTTCTTCCTGCTTTACACTAGGTTTAAAGTGGTTCGAACAAACACAGGAATATTTACTCTGATTCCACCTGATTTTGCGTTGAACATCTTTCGGTAGCTCTAATCCACTGTTGTCTTAAAATCTCATCAGTTGGATATGTATGAACGCCTCCGTTAATGGCACATGTACGCATGTTAAAAATAACAACGCAATTGATATTGTAGTCTCTGCAAATCAAGTGGAAACGTACGTGCAGCGTCCAAGTAAAGTAACTCTTAGGGTGAGGCCAAACGAGCGTAATTTCGGTTGCAGAATTTCGGTCGCTGAAATTCTGCTGCATTAGATTTTATACAAAAGTCCTATTTGATTCACACGGCGACGCAAAATGAGTTGTCTGCCGACTCACATGCATTATGCGGACCGAATTTTAGTTCGCGGGGCGAGGGGGTAGACATAGACAATGTGTGAAAGAGATACTAGAGTGGAATGTGACGGATCACTCAAGAGGGAGTGAGAAATGAGATATATTCTGCTACTCACGACTCACAAAATTACGCTCGTTTGGCCTCACCCTTAAACTGCTGAAATCAATACTTACTCCGCTAGCGACATGTTGTTGACGACTGATTATAATATGGACGGACAGACGCCATTATGCCCGTCAAATGTTTCTTAGTGGATATGTCGCAGTCGGATTGTATAATCCGCCGTATTACATTACGGCTAGCCGTTATCAAAAACAGGGCCATTTTGAAATGCGGCGGTTCAACGATTAGCCGGATTGTCATTGCGATACGTTCTTCAGTAAGGCGGGCCACGTTTAGCCGCATCGTACTACTACTTAGATTGTAGGGTGCCCATACTCACAAAATAAAACAATGTTTAAAATGGGACAGCCATCTAAAATCCGATCCGACTGCGACAGATACACGGCATAAGCCGTGCATCAGCAGTGATGTAGCAGTTTTGATATGATGATGAAGTTAACCTAAAAATAAATGGCTTTCGTCGCTTGTTTCAAATCTATAAATCATTCTTTTATCTTTTCAGAGCGTGAGCACGAAATTTATTACTTGAAGTAGAATCTTAGTTAGTTTACGTACCGATAGGCTATCAGTAGGTATATGCAATTTGCTTTTAAGCAAAACATATTATTTCCTGTGCTAGACATTTGCATTTGTTGTTTTAACGTAAAAAAAATATAATTTTAGTATATATATAAAATCGTCCGACCGACGTAGTGGAAATTTAATGGATCTATGGTCCGACGAACGTTTTCATCACCACGGCGCGTCATGCCCCGGCACGTTGCCATGCCGTGCAAAACACGTATCTCCATTCATTCACAAATATTCGTTGGACAATTAGGTATATATGCTTTTCATTGAGCAAGTTATGGAGGCATTTAAAATTTAGCTTCTCAATATTACCTACAGATCTTCGGGAAGATCGACCAAAGTGGGGTAGGTAACGGCTTATAATAGTTTGTAATTTTTGGTAAGAAAATATCCTCACAGAACCTAAAAAAACGATTGGTCCATTGTAAAGAACATTCAGACTATCTGGGGGCACGGCAGTGCAATTGCGGTCTAGGTTTCTAGATACACCAACGTGTCTCAGAACACATGCCTTGAAGTCTCAGAACTAATTCTGGGGCATCCTGGTTTCCTCGCGATAGTTTTCTTCGCAGTTAAGTAATAGGTGGTGGTAATTTTCAAAAACTTATTGATATTATTTATTTTAGAGTAATAATGAGGCAGTATTTGTAAGTAGTATCTTTACTTTTTGACTGTTATAAGCAATTTTTTTTGTGTTTTGCATTAGAGCGTAGGTACAATCAAAAGCAAGTCAAGCTTTACAATACCAGTTTAAGCTGAGCTCTGATTTTATACTGCGTGCCATAGAATACAGGGCCGGGTCAAAGTCCCAAGTGTCAAGCTTAGCGTGCTCTTGACTGTACGCAATTGAACTTATTATTATTATATGTAATACGAGTACTGAATACAATACATACATACATACATATGCTCACGCCTTTTTCCCGAACGGGTAGGCAGAGACAACAGCCCGCCACCTGCTACGATCCTGGCATACCTCACGTGCCTCATCCACATCCATTAATCGGTTCATACAAGCTCGTCGGTTTCGGGTACTCTTTATCTGGCTTTTTTTCAATACATCGCCGATCTGATCGATGTAAGTACGCCTAGGTCGCCCTCTGCCGACTCGGCCACTCACAATCCCCTTATATATTTGTCTCGTTAGACGCCTTTCATCCATCCGCTCGACATGTCCAAACCACCTAAGCATTCCTTTCTCAATTTTAGTCACTACATCCTCTTTCAAGCCACAACGCTCTCGGATTACACTATTCTATTATATGAATACAATAATAATAATAAATACAATTAAGTATTTTTAACGGAATTGTTATGAGCTTATTTGATACTCCGATTGATTTCAATTTCAGAATACGAAGGTAAAAATTCCTAAGAATCACCTTACAGCGAATTCCTGTTATTCACTGGAAACCGCGCGGTTGCTACCACAGGATTTTTTTGTTTATTGCAGACACGCTTACTGTTCTTTTAACTAATAATAAATTAAAAATTAATTGTTTCTGGTAGGTACATATACACCTACGGTCTTATTAATAAATTCCGACTAGAGAAAGATTAACTTTACTCCAAGTATTAACTCATTACTAACCAATTTCAGTATTAATAAACACAGAGTAAGCAAGGAGTAACCTAATCCATGCCTACTCTCGCGGTCTTATTAATAAAAATGGCCTATTCCTAGGATGATCAGAGGTTACGCTAGAAGTAGTTAATCCCTGAGTAACCAAGTATTACCTCAGTTTTTTTTATGTCATTAATAAACACGGAGTATCCTCGGACTAACTATACATTCCTTACACCTAGCTTACACTTAGATTACGTCTGAAATGTGGCAATACTGATGAATTTAAAAGTAAAAAGAGAGATAAGAACTTTTCCAAAATGGAAGAAATCCGGCCAAGTGCGAGTCGGTATTGGTACGAAGGGTTTCGTACCATTACCTATAAAAAACGGCAAAAAAATAACGTTGGTTGTATGGGATCCCTCCTTAATTTATTCTGTTTTTTAGTATTTGTTGTTATAACGGCAACAGAAATACATAATCTGTGAAAATGTCAACTGTCTAGCTATCGCGGTTCTTGAGATACAGACTGGTGACGGACAGACAGCGAAGTCTTAGTAATAGGGTCCCAATTTTACCCTTTGGGTATGGAACCCTAAAAAAATGTGTTTCACAAGTGACAGCTGACTATCTGACATGCGTATTTGTGGTTAGTGAGTAGCAAAGAGATTAAAATATAATAATATTTAAATCTCTTTGATCCCATCGCCTTACCGTCATCCTTCCGTCATCGATGAATGTCAAAGTAACTTTTAGGTTAGCATAAAACCTAAACCATGGCTAATCCCTGCTTAAACTAGGTGACACCAAGGCGTAACTTTTACTCCGGGAGTAGGCATGGATTAGGTTACTCCTTGCTTACTCTGTGTTTATTAATACTGAAATTGGTTAGTAATGAGTTAATACTTGGAGTAAAGTTAATCTTTCTCTAGTCGGAATTTATTAATAAGACCGTCGGAGTAAAAGTTACGCCTTGGTGTCACCTTGTTTAAGCAGGGATTAGCCATAGTGTAGGTTTTATGCTAACCTAAAAATTACTTTGACATTCATCGATGACAGAAGGATGACGGTAACGGCGATGGGATCAAAGAGATTTATATTATTATATTTTAATCTATTTGCTACTCACCAACCACAAATACGAATGTCAGATAGCCAGCTGTCACTTGTGAAACTCATTTTTTTAGGGTTCCATACCCAAAGGGTAATATTGGGACCCTATTACTAAGACTTCGCTGTCTGTCCGTCACCATGCTGTATCTCAAGAACCGCGATAGCTAGACAGTTGACATTTTCACAGATTATGTATTTCTGTTGCCGTTATAACAACAAATACTAAAAAAAACCGGCCAAGTGCGAGTCGGACTCGCGCACCGAGGGTTCCGTACAACCTTGCAAATTTATGGTTTTCGTAATTTTTCCTTTATCTATGCTATAAGACGTTGTTTCGTACCAAATTAGGAGTAGGCATGGATTAGGTTACTCCTTGCTTACTCTGTGTTTATTAATACTGAAATTGGTTAGTAATGAGTTAATACTTGGAGTAAAGTTAATCTTTCTCTAGTCGGAATTTATTAATAAGACCGCTAAGGTTTAACTTTTTAAAATTTTACTTTTTTAAATCTAAAAACAAGGAAACAGGGAATCCGATGAGGGACGTCATGTTTATTATAAAATTTTCATTTTGCTGTGTGTTTTGGCTTATAATAATTATAGTGTATTCGATAAAGGAAGGAAGGAAGGACGTTTTCGGGTTACCTCAAAAAGTGCACTATCGTTTTACTGTCGATTACCAAGTGACATTTCAAAAAGTTTTGAAGAATCTTAAATAGCTAAATAGGGAAACAGATATTTTTATAGGTGGTTAGTAATTTTGAAATGAATAAGAGTGAGTTTACCAGTAGGTATAGGTATTATCGTTATTACAGATTATTACGATTATTCTTGTGTAATCTCAGTGATCACTGTTACAAATGCTGCAGTTATCTTCTTACTTTTACTCCTAGTAATATTTTTAGTACTCATAATAATTACGTCCTTAGGTGTTCTACCGCAGATTATACAGCTATCTTCCAGAGGTAAGTAACTAGAAGTGTATGTATTCTGCCCTTAATATCTGAGGTCAGGTACATGAGAAAATAGAAGAGAATAGAATGGAATAGAAAGCCCTTTATTTACTTGAATAATACAAAGAGGAGTACAGAATAACAAGACGAAAATGCTACTCATGCTCAGATATCTTACTATCTTACTCACTTATCTGTGTCAAAGATAATAAAGGGGATCAAAAAGGACTTGGGGTCTCTTCGAGACAATGGTGCATGGGTGCTTGTTCGACTTGGCGGGGGCACCGGTGCCTCCAGATTCTACATATACCGTTCGTTCCTGTTTGTTGTTCAACACCAATCGTAGAACCGCTGTCTCCATGCATCATCATATCGCGTGTATATAAGATATATTTTTTAAATACTACAAGGATTTATGTTATTCTTAAACTTGTTGGTATTCTTTGATCTAGCACACTGCAGTTTTTTTCGTGGTAAGTAATTCTTACCATATACGTAACAGAATAAGCACAATTCCTGAAATTTGTTTGTTAAGTATCGACTAATTAATCAATTTTGTTGTGCTACATATTTTATATGGCAAAGAAATTTGGTTAGACACAAGTAAAGTAGGAAGGTATCATATTTTTTTATGTTAATACCTATACTAATTGGGGTGTATGAGGAATAGCACGTATTCTGTTAAGTACGTACTTTATATGATAAAGAAAAGTAGGCATAGTGGCACCTCACTTCGGAAAGCTATACTTACAATGTTGTCATTGTGCTACTCTCTCTTTTTGTTTGTCTGTTTGTTTGTAAATAACCTTTTTAAGGCTTCACGGCTGAACGCAACTTTTCATCAAAGAAAAACACATTCTGTTATATGATAACTAAGGCTGATTAATGTTACACCGGGCCGGGTCCGGGCCGGGCTCCGTCCGGGGTGAATCATCCTAACAATACGCCTGCATATGTCGACGCCGTGCCCCGTCCGGGCCAGCGCTTCATACCAAAAGTATACTATAGATGTTGACCGTGCCACAGACGGGGCCAGCCCGGACCCGCCCCGGTGTAACATGAATCAGCCTTAAACGTTCATGCGGACGGAGCCCAGGGAAAATAGGTACTTACATATATATAAAATTGTAAATACGCAAGCTAAGACTTTAAACACATTGACGCTAGTCGGAACGTTATTTAACAGCACCATATTTTAACATACAGCTCCTGCTTTATGTACATGCGATATCAAAATATGTATGACAGGTGACTTTCTGACATGCGACAATGTCCGTCAATTTACAGGAAAAATCAGGAAACGAAAACTCAAATCATGTGCTGTGCTTGACTTCTGACAAGGATCACTTCTGCGTCAGCACTAGAGAAAAGGTGAATGAACTCTTAATTTAAGATGTGATGTGTGATGTGTGAAAAATAAAATAAAAAAATATGTAGGTATAAAAAGTACACATAGAAATTCCAATAGTCTAATAGCAAGGCACTCTAAATGAAGATTACATTAGGCTTAACGTAAACTGCAGCCCTTCTCCACCGTCGAGTTACCAGTTCCAAATTCAGTTCCCGGAGGAGAACCAGAAAGAAACTCAAGGGCAGCTCTTTTTAATCTCTTATCTTACTAGCAATTATGGTTTGCAATAATAATTATGAATAATAGCCTTACCAGCGTTGAGTCAGTTAATCCCATGCATGCTTGTATACTAAGTATTCTGTAATTTTTGAGCTGTTGACTCATGTTCCATCACGATTATTAGGGATACGTACCCAAAGGGTAAAAATGGAACCCTATTACTAAGACTTCGCTGTCTGTCCGTCCGTCTGTCGGTCACCAGGCTATATCTCAAGAACCGCGATAGCTAGACAGTTGAAATTTTCACAAATTATGTATTTCTGTTGCCGCTATAACAACTAATACTATAAAAACAAAATAAAATAAATATGGAAATGGGTCTCCCACCATACAACAAACTAGTTTTGCTGTTTTTATAGATAATGGTACGGAACTCTTCGTGCGCGAGTACGACTCGCACATGGCCGCTTTTTTGATGCTACACTACTAGTTTTATTTATATTTTGATTACATCCACAGCTTGTTATTTCGCCGTACGCGCCTGTCGTCGAAGATGCTTTAAGTTTTGAATTAAAATGATCTGATAAGCATTATTTGTGTTTTATTTTGGCAATTATGGCTTACGGTGCGTAGTTTAGTTTTCTTGTTTCCTTCGCCAACAGTTAAATGTAAAACTTGCACCGAAATGATGAATACATAAATATACTTATGTTAGCGAGGACAGATATATTGGTGATCGTTAGTGATATTCAGAGGTCTCCCGCGCATCAGAAGTGTTCGGGATAGCCCATAGCGCTTACTTAGAAGATTTTAATGTGGGCGTCTATTCTGGGTTGGGCACGGGCAGTACTTAATTAAACAGGTTATTCAAGAATTTACATAATCACTTTATTAAATAATGTTACAAATGACAGACTACCTACTCGTTGCGAACTCCCAATAACGACCGCTCGTCGCGGCGTCTCGATAAAGAATACTCGTAGTGGCGACCGCCTCGATCTTATATAGCACTAGTGACCCGCCCTGGCTTCGCACGGGTACAATGCTTATACTAAAACCTTTCTCCTGAATCACTCTATCTATTAAAAAAACCGCATCAAAATCCGTTGCGTAGTTTTAAAGATTTAAGCATACATAGGGACATAAGGACATAGGGATATAGGGACAGAGAAAGCGACTTTGTTTTATACTATGTAGTGATAGTGATTTTACAGTAGCGGGGGTAACACGTGTTCGACCGACGAAACAGACGTTCAAACGATGAATTATGTATTGTTGCGTTCCGCCTCCAATGAATGTCGCTATTTAACTCCCGTACTGTTGACCTATCTCTCTCAAGTATAACAGTGGAAACTTTACTGGTGGTATTGATGTGTTTGCAAGTGCAACACAACTTAAGATCGATGTGTGCGTGTGCGCTTTGCCCTGGAGTGCGATTTTTGAATCTCACTGGTGTTATCAAAATCACCGGTGACTAAAATTATCACCGATGACTTTTATGTCACCATTTTCCAAAAGCCGTATTTTTGAAAGTCACACGCTGTTTTCAATAAATCGTCGCAATCATAAGATATCACAATCAAGCCCCGCTGCTAATTCTTCCGAAAAACATACTTTGGCACTTTTGGCAAATGTCACATACGTCAACTGTCAAAAACAATCGCATGGTGATTTCAATTACGAGTGGGTAGGGGCACTCGTAAATCGATATCATAGGTATAAGAAATGTAAGTCACCGATGAGTTTCAAAAATACGAACTTTCGGAAATCACTCACATCGGTGAGAATTAGTCACTTGGTGAGATTCAAAAATCGACCACCTTGTCAGTAATAAACGAGCTCTCGTAATTAAAGGTAGTTTTTTAGAGCCTCATATCTATCAGTGGCTGATGAGTTTGTGTGTGAAAAAGCTTGGGAATAAAAATAAAAATGTCTACGAATTTTGTCGGAAACATACAAAATTTTGAACCTCGGTCACAGGAATGGCAAATATTTGTGGCGTCCGTCATTCTCGCCACATTGATCCGTCAACTCGACCGGTTGGCGCGTATAATGGACAGGCGCAAAACTACTGCGCCCGCGCCCCGCACACCTCACCGCAGCCGTCCTCGACGCGCCCCGCCACGCGCGAGGCCTCGCAGAACCAGTCTAAAACCGACTGCTCTGCGCACCGCTAGTGCTAATTTGCTTACCGCCACAGCCCGCGCGATCTTTTGTTTTATATCCTAGTTCGTAGTTAAGTCATACTATTTTGTAAAGATTAAATCTGTATGGATTAAATCGGTGTGACTCCATCTTCCGGTGTATTGCTTATTAATAATCGCATCGCTTGCTACTACCCGCTTCACTGGTGACCCCGGAAGAGGACACGAATATTTCAAGATGTATAAATCCGATGATGGCGGAAACGACGACTACAAAGACGCTAACGACGAAATCTTCCGCGTCGGTATCAAGGTACCGCCATTTTGGACAGAGGATCCGGACTTATGGTTTTCACAACTTGAAGGTCAGTTCGCTATTGCCGCTATAACTAAAGATGAAACTAAATTTTATCATACCATTTCCAAGCTAGAATTTGCTATTGCTAACGAAGTGAGAGATATTATTCGCAGTCCACCTTCTACTGACAAGTACAAAAAATTAAAAGAAGAGCTTATTAAACGCTTATCCTTGTCACAAGAAAAGAAATTAAGGCAAATGCTGAGTCATGAAGAACTCGGTGACCGTAAACCGTCACAGTTTTTACGACATTTGCAATCTTTTCAATTTGCATTGGACGAGTTAGCTGCCATAGCAGACCGGATTCACGAGTACGGTCCCGCTCAGAGCGCGTTTCCACAGTACGTTTCCACTACCGGTCCGTCATCGTCGTACGGTACGTCACGGATGTATGGGACGGTATTAGCAAACGGGTCTAGAGGTACTGCAACTAGCGCATTGGAAATGCAAGTAGCTGAACTGACCAGGCAAGTAACTGCACTATCTTCTAATTTTAAAAATGAACGCAGAAGCCGAAGCAAGCATCGTGGGAGTTCCCGTAACAATAGTCAATCTCGATCGCGCTCTAACTCACGCTCTTGGAATTCACAGCATTGCTGGTACCACAACAAATTTGGCACGAAGGCCAATAAATTCACTACGCCGTGTACCTTCAAGTCGTCGGAAAACTTCAACGGCAGTCGTTAATGGCGGTAGCCGGCTGTCAACCTCCTACAGGCCGTCTCTTCATTACCGATCGCAATTCAAAGCTGCAATTTCTGGTCGATACTGGCTCAGATTTGTGTGTTTACCCTAGATCGGCTGTCAGAGGTCGCCATCAAAAATCTAAGTACGAATTGTTTGCAGCCAATGGTTCTGTTATACCTACCTACGGTACCATACACCTGGAACTTAACCTCGGACTTCGTCGAGCGTTCACCTGGAACTTTACTTTAGCTGATGTTAGCAAGCCCATCATAGGCGTTGACTTTCTCAGCTACTACCACCTGATGGTTGATTGCCGGAACAAGCGTCTTGTTGATGGTGTCACTAACCTTTACGTTCAGGTCCCAAGCCAAAATTCAGCTGAATCCATTTCTTCTGTGAAAGCAGTCGCTGGAGACAGTCCATTCCACAACATCCTCAAGGATTACCCGGAACTCACGAGACCTGCAGGTAAAATAGACTTACCTCGTCATAACACCGTCCACTTCATCCGCACCACGCCTGGTCCACCGGTCACTTCACGTCTCGCCCCTGATCGTCTGGATATAGCCAAGAAGGAGTTCAATGCCATGCTTCAGGACGGCACAGCTCGCCCCTCCGAGAGCCCTTGGTCCTCCCCTTTGCATTTAGTTCCCAAGAAAAACGACGGCTGGAGACCTTGCGGTGATTATCGTGCGTTGAACGCACGCACCGTACCGGATCGCTATCCCATCAGGCACATCCAGGACTTCGCCTACAGGTTAGCTGGATCAAATATTTTTTCTAAAATTGATTTGGTGAAGGCATATAATCAGCTACCTGTGAATCCAGAGGACATACCAAAAACAGCCATCACGACACCTTTTGGATTGTTTGAGTTCCCTTACATGACGTTTGGCCTCAGGAACGCTGCTCAAACATTCCAAAGGTTTATCGACGAAGTACTCAAGGGCCTAGACTTCTGCTACGGATACCTGGACGATATCCTTGTGTACAGCACTGCAGAAGATGAACATCTGGAACACCTGGACCAGCTCTTCAAGCGTCTTCGTGAGTACGGAATTTTGATTAACTCATCCAAGTGCATTTTTGGACATAAACAGGTCACCTTTCTCGGCCACGACGTCTCACCTGCTGGCATCAAGCCGTTGCCAGAGAAAGTACAAGCGATAACAGAGTACCCTGTTCCTAAGACCGTCAAAGAACTTCGTCGATTTCTGGGAATGACCAACTTTTATAGACGTTTTGTCCCCTCAGCTGCCATGCTACAAGCTCCGTTGAACGCGCTTCTATCCGGAACTAACATGAAAGGATCAAAACCGATCACTCTGTCATCCGAACAGCTGGAATCTTTCGAGGCATGTAAGGCAAGTCTCCCGAATGCTACTCTTCTCACTCATCCAGACATGAATGCTGAACTGTCAATCTGGACGGATGCTTCAGACACTGGGATCGGCGCAGTCCTTCAGCAGCGGAAGAACGGTAACTGGCAACCATTGGCTTTCTTCTCCAGGAAACTGAGTCCCGCACAAAAGAAGTACAGTCCCTATGACCGGGAACTTCTCGCAATTTACGAAGCTATCAAACACTTCCGCTATATGGTAGAGGCCAGGCATTTTATCGTATTTACGGACCATAAGCCTATCACTTATGCCTTCGACTATCAGCGAGAAAACTGTTCTCCTCGTCAGTACCGCTACTTCGACTTCATTGCCCAGTTCACCACGGACATTAAATACATACCTGGCAAGGAGAATACGGTCGCGGACTCAATGTCTCGTGTTGATGCAGTCAGCTCTCCAGTCGATTTCCAGGTTTTGGCTGCGGCACAAGACACCGACAAGGAACTTCAACACCTGCTGCAGAGTGGTTCAACCCTGAAGCTTGAGAAGGTCAGGTTACCAGGCACCAGAAATAGGTTGTACTGTGATCTGTCCACTAAAAAGCCACGGCCGTTCATCACCATAGGTTTCCGCAAACAGGTGTTCGAGACATTACACAGCCTGAGCCATCCTGGAGCTTCAGCATCTATTCAACTGGTTACGGAGCACTTTGTTTGGCCGGGTGTACGTCGTGACTGTCGTCAATGGGCTCGCGAATGCCTTCAATGCCAGGGAAGCAAAGTTGGAAGACATACTTCAGCACCTTTATTGACATTTGATCTTCCCACAGCCAGGTTCCAACACGTTCACTTGGATCTTATTGGGCCGTTACCTCACTCACATGGTTATAGGTATTGTCTCACCGCAATCGATCGGTTTACCAGATGGCCTGAGGCATACCCATTAGCCGACATCACCGCAAACTCCTGTGCAATGGCATTCGTCTCAGGCTGGGTTGCTAGGTTTGGCTGTCCTGCTCATATCACCACCGATCGCGGCCGACAATTTGAAGCACAACTGTTTAAAGCTATGACCTGCCTGCTAGGTACTACGCATCACAGCACCACTGCATATCATCCTGCTGCGAATGGCTTATTTGAGAGACTACACAGACAACTCAAAGCTGCTATCGTCTGTCATGATAATTCTAGTTGGTCGGAGGTACTACCACTTGTACTTCTAGGTATACGTACCGCCTGGAAGCAAGATCTGAAGTCAACAGCAGCTGAGCTCGTTTACGGCGAATCTTTGACACTTCCAGGAGAGTTCCTTTGCCCAAAATCAGACTACTCTAACGCAGACATTTCAGATTTTGCACAAAGACTGCGAAGCTACGTCATCAAGCTGTCACCACAACCCACTAGATGGCACCGTCAACATAACAAAACTTTTTATGTTCCCAGGAACCTTAGCACAGCCTCCCATGTGTTTCTCCGCCAGGGCCAACCACTCAAATCTCTGGAGGCGCCTTACCAGGGCCCATTCAAGGTCATTAGCCGCGGGGAGAAGACGTTCGACATCGAGGTCAGAGGCAAAATCGTCACCGTATCTGTGGACCGCCTGAAGCCCGTGTTCGCTGCCAAAGATGACGACGACGTTACCGCTTCAGTGCTACCATCTACCGAGCCAGAGGTGCAGCCGAAGACAACGCGCAGTGGGCGTCGAGTCAGATTCCCAGACTTCTACCGACCGTAGCAACGGTCTCAGCAGGGGGGTGGTGTGGCGTCCGTCATTCTCGCCACATTGATCCGTCAACTCGACCGGTTGGCGCGTATAATGGACAGGCGCAAAACTACTGCGCCCGCGCCCCGCACACCTCACCGCAGCCGTCCTCGACGCGCCCCGCCACGCGCGAGGCCTCGCAGAACCAGTCTAAAACCGACTGCTCTGCGCACCGCTAGTGCTAATTTGCTTACCGCCACAGCCCGCGCGATCTTTTGTTTTATATCCTAGTTCGTAGTTAAGTCATACTATTTTGTAAAGATTAAATCTGTATGGATTAAATCGGTGTGACTCCATCTTCCGGTGTATTGCTTATTAATAATCGCATCGCTTGCTACTACCCGCTTCATATTTAATAGTCGACTAAAGCAATTTGTGAGTGTTGGGGATCGTCCCCGTTTTATAAGGATTTCTCATTAATTAACTACGAGCAGAATATTAATACACGTTTTTGCATTCACCATGTTCTTTATTTCACGGATCCATAGTCAAACATAGTCTACAGTTCACTCCATTTTACATCCAATGTTGCCAACCATAAAAAACATATTATCGGATACACCACCATTATCCAACATCCTCCAGCGCCACAAAAACGTACAATATTAGAAATGTATCCGAAATCAATTAATATTCTAATAATGCTACTCAATCACAGAGGGCGCTATACATAATAAAAATTAAGTACTACATAATAGAATGACACATGAAATTAGTACAAAAATAAAACTCTATTCGACACTAGATGGCGCAGCCAGCAAACAAAAGAAATATTCTTATAAAGCTTATTGCTATCAGCTGCAATCTAATAACATTTAAGTCATACAATAATTATTAAACTAGAAAATTAACATTCATACGTAGTACAATATTATTATAAATTATTACAAAATATCTCAACTTTCAAAATGCACCTTATTTTTAAAAGAACTTATAAAAACTACATGTAAATATCGAATTTACTCGGCATCTTTATTGTTCTACCACAGCGAGTAGATTGCTGAGGTCTCTGATGGAGTTCAGACGACAAACCATGTTCATCGTCACTCTCTGGCATCAAATCTTTATCAATATCTGAGATAATTGGGCTTTTGCTTACCACTGGAAAATCATTACCTGTACAGCTGGAGACTTCCATTTTGAATAGTCTCTGAATTGGACGAATCTTAGTGCCCGTAGCTGTTCTCACGCGCGCTGTTCTTTCAATCCCGTCTCTTCCTGTAAAAAGATCTAGAACAATGCCTAATGGCCACCTAATTCTCTTCTCGTCAGTTTCGATTAAGACAATATCACCTATCTTTATAATGTCTTTAATTTCCTTCCCTCTCTGAACTAATAAAGTAAGATATTCATTTTTAAAACGGTGTTTAAATTGCTCTCGAATTTCAAGTAAGTATTTGTGGCGTTTATTCAAACTATCATTGTCTATGTAATCAAAATCAGTCATGTCAGTATTGTATGTTGGCTGAATAAAATGTGCAGGAGTAAGTGGCTCCAGACAGTCGCCCTTGTCGTCGTTAATGTATGTAAGGGGGCGGCCATTCATTATTGCCTCACATTCACATATAATGGTTTCAAGCTCATCATATGACACTGACGCTTGGCCTAAGATACGCCGTAGAAGATCCTTCATTATCTTTATCAACCGTTCCCAATAACCGCCCCACCAGGCCGCCGACGGTGCATTCATTTTCCACGATATTCGGCGTATGGTGGAGTTACGCTGGACCTCCTCCCAATCTAGAGAAGAAATTAAATTTTTAGTACCACAAAAATTTGTGCCTTGATCGGACATAATTAGATCTGCGCGACCTCTTCGTGCTACAAACCTTCTCAAAGTCATAATAAAGGCCTCTGTAGAGAGTGATCTAGTTAGTTCTAAGTGTACGGCTCGATATACCGCACACGTGTACAACACTATCCACGTCTTCTCACCGTTTCGCAACGTTAACGGGCCCGCTAAATCGACACCTGTCGTATGGAAAGGCGCAGAACACTCGGTGCGTTCTGGTGGTAGTGGAGCTGTTGGAGCTAGTGTAGCTTTTGCTCTATAGCGTCTACAAATAACACATGACGAGATTACCGACTTTACTAAACGGCGTATACCGATTATCCAGAATCGAGCTCGTAGGTCTACCATCAGCTGATTAGCCCCTACATGTTGTAGCTGTTCATGACGTTGTCTTACCATCGCTGTGACGATTGGGTTCTTAGCCCACAACAGGTAAGGTGCCTTAGTGGTCTCTGGAAAGTCTGATATTGTAAGTTTAGTTTTAATTCTTAATAATCCATCTTTATCCAAGTACTGTGTTAAATGTTCGCCTCTTTTTTCATTAATTTCCCTGCTTTCCTTTTGTAATAATTTGATCACAACCTTTTCTGCCTTACTGTACTCATTATACGTTATTTCTCCTACTCTTTTATTATCTGAATGTTGTGTATTATATGTAAATCTTAGTATCCATGCTACCATTCTTATAATTTTTGAATATTTAGAAAAATACTGTATTTTATCTAGTAAACTCTTATCAGTACATACTTGTGTATTACATACGCTTTTCTTAGTTTCCAGGTGTACCTGCCGCTCATCAATTGTGAAGTCTGACTGTGGCCACTGTTCAGGATCCAGACGAAGCCACGTCGGCCCCTCCCACCAGCGGGTCTCGAGTAGGGTTCTCGCGTTACAGCCTCTGGATGCTAGGTCAGCCCAGTTGTGTTCACCTGAAATGTGATGCCAATTGTTTGTATGAGTATGTTGTCTAATTTCTTTTATTCTGTTACCTACAAAGGTATTAAGTGGTAATTCTCTTTTAATCCAGCACTGAGTGACGGCTGAATCTGTCCAGCAGTATTCTGGACAATTTAGCAATTTAAGATTTTCTCTGGCCTGTGTAAGTAATCTTGCGCCTATTGTTGCAGCTAATAGTTCTAGTCTAGGGATACTAATTTTCTTAGGTGGAGTGACACGTGACTTGGCTGATACTATTTGTGTAGTCACCTGATTATCTTTTTCAGCTCGAAGCAACACTCCTGCAGCATACCCGTCTTTACTAGCATCACAAAATAAATGTAGACTAACCTTACTTTCCATTATAATATCTTTTGTCAATCTCCTCGGTATTTTACACTCCTTTAAAGAATTTATGTGTTGATACCAATCATGGAATTTCTTCAACAGGTCAGCTGGTAACTGTGTGTCCTATGACAGATCGCGTTTCCAAGTTTCTTGTAAAATAAGTTTAGGTGTTAATGTTACCGGAGAAGTGTAACCAATGGGGTCGAAAATCTTCTGTGTTAGTGACAATAAATCTCTTTTTGTGAGACTCTGTACATCTTCTAGGACAGGCAAGTTTCCCGGATCACAGAACAGCTGATCCGTAGAAGAATCCCAATATAACCCTAGTACTGGTATAACATCTTTACCTGTCTCATTTAATTTCAGTGGTGCTGTCACCCACAAACGTAAATTGAATTTCGCCTCGCTCATTATCTGTTTAGACTCATCTATAAATTTTATTGTTTCCTTTTCTGAGTCCAAACTTGTTAAACAATTGTCTACATACCATGATCTTTTCAGGAGCTGTGCAGTCAATTGGTGTTCTCCTGTTATATTGTTCAGGTGATGTATAAGTGTAGCGGACAATAAAAATGGGCTACATGTTAATCCAAATACTACCCTACAATGTCTGTATGTCACTATGTTATTACAGTCTTCATTTTCCCACCACAAAAATTTTAAATAGTTCCTATCATCTGGGGGGATGCTAATTTGAAGAAATGCTTTCTGTATATCTGCTGTGATACCAATTGCCCCTGTTCTGAATCCAATAAGTAAGTTAGGAATAAGGTCTATTAAATTTGCCCCTTTTTCTAAGCATGCATTAAGACACAGTCCCTTTTTATCTTTGGCAGATGCATCAAATACAGGTCTTAATGAACTGGTCAGACTAGCTTCTTTAATTACAGCCCTATGTGGGAGATAGTGACCTGTATCATGATCTGCTTGTGATGGTGGGACTTTTTCTATAATACCTCCCTGATGCCACTCCTGAAATACTTCATGATACTTTTTAAACTTATCTCCTGCCACTAGCTTTCGTGTAGTCGACTCTAGCCTCTGTTTAGCTCTTTCATAATTAGGTAACAAATCTTCATGTCCTATTTTAAAAGGTAGTTGAACCTCATACCTGTTTTCTTCATTTATTTTTACAGTTTCTTCAAACGACGCCAACACCTCTTCTGCGACTGTAGCTTTTGATTTTGTCTCTGCTGGATCCTGGATGCCCAATGTCTCTAAATCCCAGTAACCTGTCAACTCAGAACAAAACATAGAAATTGTCATATTAGTCATAACACCTACTTGTTTTCCCTGTAGTGTCCAGCCGAGCTTTGTCTTTATAGCTACCAGCCCATTTTGCAACTGAATTATTGTGCCTGTCATCAGAAGACCCGAGAAATCTGCCCTAATTAATAACCCGATATCAGTACTATCACCTTTGTCTGTCAGAGATATTTTGTGCGACTTTAACAAATTGAAAATAACAGTGTCATTAAAGTTAAAACTAGGAACATTAGTACAAACACATGAGCGCCCTAAGGCTTCTAAATCCATTTTGAAACTGTTATCTAAACTCCTTATCTCTAGATTATAGACTTTATGAAGCTGTGAAGTAGTCTGTATTCCGCCAAACAGACTGTGGGTTAGTACTTCTTCTCTTGTAGCTGGTATTTGGAGTTTCTCAATGATGTCCTGCTTAACGTAGGTCTTCTGTGAACCGCTGTCCAATAGTGCACGAACTTGAACCCTCTTGCCTTTATATTGCATCTCCACCATGACAGTCTGAAGGAGTGTGGTTCCTTGTGTGGAAGATGATGCTGCTGTTGTCTTCTTTTCAGGTAGAGGTGGTTCGTTAATGGTGTCGTCTGTCATCTTTTTATTATTTGTACATAAAGTTGTCGAATGTCTTTTATAACAGATCAAACACCTAACTGAAGCTCTGCAATTTTTCCAAAAATGCCCCTGCTTGAGACAGATTGTGCAAGCTCTTTTCTTCGTTATTATGTCTTTGCGTTGATCCACCGTCAATTTCTGTAACTTGTAACATTCTAGACTGGAATGGTTTTCCTTATCACAGAAAATACATATTGTTTTCTTTTCATTTTGAATGGCATTTGCGTACAGCATGCTAGCTGTTCCTGTGGTTTCAGTAGCTTCTGGCTCGGTTTTAAATTTCCTTACCATTTTGACCCTTTGCTCATTTTCCACTTCTGTTCGCAAGAACGCCAATAGATTGGTGAGTTCTTTTTCCATATCCACATCGTGGATTCCCATTCGCTGCCACATCTTTAATGTGTCCTCCGGCAATGCGGATTCTACCATTGGTAGTATGAACGCTGCGTTTTTTTTCGTGACTCCAAGAGTCTCTAACGATCGCAATTGGGCACTCATTTTGTCATATAAGGTAGCGAGGTTCGGAGTTTTTTGAAGAATGAGGTTAAGTAGTTCTCGCACGTAAAGTTGTGTTTGCAAGTCCTCTCTCGCGTACCGCGACTTTAGATGGTCGATGCATTTGGAGTAGTTTTTAGCTGTTATTGGATAACTGTCAACCAATGATTTGGCCTCAGATTCAATAGCCATAGCCTGCACCAAATATACGAATTTATCCTCATCATCAAGTTTCTCCTCATGAATTTTCTTGAATTGGTTCCAAAATGGCATCCAGTTTTTTATTTGGCCGTCGAACTTTGGGATGTCGATTTTGGGGAGCCTCATATGTATGTTCCCTTTATGGGAGCCTGCCGAAGATGTTTCACGTTTTATTTCAAGCCATCTCATCGTATATTTTTCACATTCTTCCATATCCGCGATAATCATGGCTTCCTTGAAATCATCTCGTTCCAAAATATCATGTTGGATTTCTATATCAACTTTTTCTAATTTTTCGTGTATATTTCCGAGGTTCTCTATCAAAATATCTTTATTTTCCCCCCGTTGTATTTGTTCGCTCAATTTATTCGCATTTTTTGTAAATTGCGTCCGGAGCGCTGCACGTAGTCTCACCTTTTCCATTATGTTTTCTTTTCGCGTTTTCGCTGATCACGGTCGCCATATGTTGGGGATCGTCCCCGTTTTATAAGGATTTCTCATTAATTAACTACGAGCAGAATATTAATACACGTTTTTGCATTCACCATGTTCTTTATTTCACGGATCCATAGTCAAACATAGTCTACAGTTCACTCCATTTTACATCCAATGTTGCCAACCAAAAAAAACATATTATCGGATACACCACCATTATCCAACAGTGAGCCTTAATAGATCAGTTGAGATAAGAAGAGGGTGCTACTAACACATTTATGGGAGGAAGCCTATAGGCTAGTTTTAGGGTCGCGACACACCTGCGGAACTTTTGGTGAACAACATACATTACGGTTGACGCGGGAGGCAGATCCATTTATCTTTAAAGTGAAACGTCAATGTATGTTGTTCATGGAAAGTTCCGCGGCGTAAGTTCCGCAGGTGTGTCACTACACTTAAGCCTTGCGCATCCGAAAGACGTGGAAACAATGAGTTACGAAGAGTTATTAGAGTTACTCGATTCACATCCCAAAGCGATCCACAGTTTCCACATTCTACAGTTTAATGAAGTCGGAAGGGCAGATCGTGGAGGACTGGGCAGCTCGATGAGAAGCTCGCAGTGCACTGTGAGTTCGGAGCAGGGGATTGATTTTTGAATCTCACCAAGTGACTAATTCTCACCGATGTGAGTGATTTCCGAAAGTTCGTATTTTTGAAACTCATCGGTGACTTACATTTGTCATACCTATGATATCGATTTACGAGTGCCCCCACCCACTCGTAATTGAAATCACCATGCGATTGTTTTTGACAGTTGATGTATGTGACATCTGCCAAAAGTGCCAAAGTATGTTTTTCGGAAGAATTAGCAGCGGGTCTCGATTTATTGAAAACAGCGTGTGACTTTCAAAAATACGGCTTTTGGAAAATGGTGACATAAAAGTCATCGGTGATAATTTTAGTCACCGGTGATTTTGATCTCACTAGTGAGATTCAAAAATTGCACCCCTGATCTTGATACCGTTCTCTCGCGCGATCGGTTCGTTATTGGTCTACAGGAGACGTTTCATGAATGTATGGAGACTGGGCCTGCACCACGTAGGTTTTTTAGATAAATATACATAAAATAACTATAGTTTTATTCATGATTTTGCTCATATTTGTCTAATTTCGTTGTACAATAAACTTTAATTTTCATTAAACTAGCATCGCTGCGAACGAAAAAAAAATTGTGACCTGTCCGATAAAATGACAATTGATATTATTTTGATGTTTGTTGGACTAATTCACAATAACATGGAAATTGGGCTTAAGAAGTTAGAAACAGGATCCATTGAAGTTTAATTACTTTTGTGCAAAGCTAAATAGATGGAAATAATATTTTTTTATATTTTTCTGACAATCACTAGATTTTTCTCTATCTTTCACGCTGGTGTACAGTGTGCAGGCCCAAAATGGAACGCCTCCTTTAGGACCAGAGCGAGATCGGTTTTTTGAACAAGATGTAAGGAAAATATCCTTTGCATAGGCTTTAGAGTTGGCACAGCAAGCAGCATGCTCGAGCAAAACAAGGGTCGGGAGGTATATGTTCAGTAGGAAGCTAGTGGTAAATAAGGCGATAGTACAATGTGCAAAAATAATATATTGAAAATATCAAAAAGGTTGTAGGTACCCACTTACAGGGTTTATAAAATGTATCTACCCTCATTATTTATGTACACAACTAGTATAAATAGGGGTAGCCCATTAAATGAGGTCGCGGGCGTATTCACGGAGATTCGATATTCGATATTCGACTCGGAATCAGAAAATCTTTCGAAAGGTTTCGAGATGGGCTATTCACAGATGTCATATTTGACATAATAAGGATTTGACAAATTTTCCGATTCCAAGTCGAATTTCGAATCTCCGTGAAAACGCCCGCAGATCCGATCAGACCGATCACATTCGATCTCGACTCTCGACACTAGCAACACCTTTCATTCTGAGCAGTCACAATCGCTGCTGCAAAAAAGCTTTGAGTATTAAACCAACCGGAGATGCCACTGACAGGCGTTCCCCTCTGCCAAAAAAAAGTGTCAGTCAACATACCTGTTATACATATACAACTAGTTTTTTTGAGTTCACGGAGTGCTTAGATTGGTAAATGTATTTGTTTGCATCTAGTTCAAGCTAGTGTTTAATTGTTTTGTCAAAAAATGCGTTTGTTTTATATGTGTTTCGTACATTATTTGTGTTTCTTTCCTCGTCCCCCGCGCAGAAATTAGCAGACTTTTTTTGCAAAGAAACTAGTGCGCGTGACGTCTCCTGTTGGTTTAATACCTACTCAAAGCAAAAAGGTAATTGACTGGTTTGATTGTAGATTAATTGATCGAAGTGTCGCAGCTCCCCGCGCCGCACACGCCGCGTCCTCGGAGATCCGGTCGGTAACAGTAGGTAGGTATATCAAATTAACGGCAACAGAAATAGAAAAATTTTTTTCATCATTTGAGCGTAAATTTAATTAAGTCACTTTTGAAAACATAATTGATTATAGCTATTACACGCTACACAACCAATTATACTCCTAATTTCGCAAACTAACTAATTAAAAATACAAAGAGCAAGAATATGTTTTTGGAATAATCCATTTATTACAATTCTGTTTTAGAGATTAAAGATTTCGTTGCGGTAACCACAATCTATTTTTCTAAAGCATATTTCTTTTGTTACTCAACCATGCGAGTATTGTTCTTGTTTTCTGTATTTTTCTCTGCGGTTAATCTTCAGCAGCTATCAAGGTATGCACTCTAGATGAATCTCACTATGACGTATGTCGGACAGAGAGAACGAGGTCACAGTAAATATAACAATAATAATAAAGTGGAACACAATTCACACACAGTTATTTAGTCCCAAACTAGGCAGTGCCTGTACTATGGTTACTAAACAATTGAATAAACATAATTAAATAAATATTAAACGACCAGACCCAAAGCCGACAGACATGTTCATGCACACAAATGTTGGTCCCGAGCGGGGATCAAACCCGTGACCTCAGAAGGCAGGGTCACTACCAACTGAGATAAAAGACCCATCGAATATATGTTACTCGTATATCTTATATCTTTACTGTGCCTTTTACGCGCCTTTTCCCGAGTGTGTGATTAAAAACTCGCCAAAGATTCATCGTATCGGATGATTGGTATTGCTGCCATCGTCTTCACCACCAGCTAAGATTAACGAAAGAATCGGCTAAGGACGAGTCGGACTCGCTATCCAAGGTTTGGTATGAATATATGTAGGTGTTATTAAAACACTGTATCTGTATCATCTACAACACTGTGACAGAGACATCGTTTTCTTCTCCGGCAATTAGACACTTAAACTTCCATTGAAATTGATGGGTGAGGAATAGTTATTTCATCTCTCCGGGCGGAAACAACGAAGTTGCCGCTTTCCGCCTCTGTCGAGCAGAAAAGTATACACACCTCGAAAATTAAAAAAGAAAGCCTCAGATCACAAGTTTGCCTCGGTTGAAAAGTACATGAGATCTGAGACATTTCTTATTTTAGTTCCGTAGGTATGTAATATGCTATTTTTAGTCATTCCTTGTAATAAGTAGACTATAAAAAATATGGCATAAAAACAATTGACTGTATACGTATTTTGAAACTTTTGAAAATTATTGGTATTTTATATTATTATGAGAATATCCCACTTGTCATACAACCAAAGTAAAATTTAAGTCTAAGATCCTGTTCATATTCTGTAGATTTCAAGATGTCAGCGATCTGCAACGTCTCGTAAGTTCTTTTAAGTAAATTTATTAATTTACATCGATACATTAAAGATATTATGACGAAGTAAAAGTTACGAACCGTACCCGTGGGTTTGGGAGGCCGAGGGTATCCTTAGATTGAAATTTGCCACCGCAATGTCTTGCGAAGTCGATATATTTCTACACTTTATAGAGATAATGAAATTAAATACTCCCTTATCTCTAAGGGATCGACTGCTCATCCTGGTGAAATAGGGTTCACCGGCGTAACTCCCGTTCCCGTAGGTTTGTTGTGGGAGTAACATGGGCTACTGGACAGATCTTACGCAGGTGAAATTGCGGGGATAGTTTAATAAAAGAAACAGCAGTAAAGCCATATTTTATTGTTCTAGGATATTGCTGAGACAATACGACCATATCATGGGCTAACTGACGCATCGAACCAGCTGATGCTGCGAGGTCCGATGCAATTACAGGACCTGAGGCTGGGTTATAGGAAGCCTTTGCTTCTGATCGCGCCAATGTACCATGTTAGTATTCAAGTGTAGACTTTCTTCAATATTTATTGACTTACGAAAACGGTCACTAAGCTCAAAAGTGGTTTGTTTAAAAAAATATAGTCCAAAACCTCTTCTACATTTAGGTACCCCGGTTATACCACCTGTACAACTTTATTACTACACAAATATTACAAAAGTATTTATTTTTTGGTAGCAAACTTAATTATAATAACGTTCAGTTCGATAAAAGGGCTTCTGCTAGACCAAGGGATAATAAAATGCAGTTTTAGTGGAGGTTGGGCCCCTAAAAACCCTTGACTGTGGCGAACCCCTCTGCGGGTTCCACACTCAATGCAAAGCGGCCATTTTGACTCCCACACTTGAGGGGTTAAGGAACTTATTTGCCGTAATAATTCTTTTTAGGTTTAAATAATGCCTGTGGTTGAATCAAGTGGCGTTTAAACTGTGTTATGAGTTAATTCCTGAGAGAAGCGAGAGAATTTAAACGGAGTCTTGAATGCAGCGAGTGATTCAAGCTCGCCCAAGACGAACGCTGCTTTATTCCAAAGTTGAATACTCTACTTTTCTAACCTTTTTCGAGACATTAAAAAGCAACTAGGCTATACTTAATATTGTGTAGTGGCCAGTTCTATTTTCAAATAAGTTATTTTTGCCCCGCACAACCGATCTGTGGAACAAATTGTCGCCTGGGGTATTTCCGGACTGATACGACATTCAAACCTTCAAGAAAAGAGCATACTGCCACCTGCCGGCCGGCAACGCACTTGTGACTCTCGAATTGCAGGTGTCCTTAGGCGACGGTGGTCACTTACCATCAGGTGACACGTATGCTCGTTTGCCCCCTATAAAAAAAAATGGTCGGGCATCCTCGGCGGTTACCTCCTAACCGCAGTGCCTGCAGGCCGGCCACACCAGTGACCGCAATGACCGCGGCTAACGGTTACCAACCGCAATTAAGCAGATTTGTATTCCGTGGTTACCACTTCAACGTCATATTATGTAATACTTACGTTGTATAAAATATTTTCATTTGCTTTGTAGAAAATTGGTGTGAAATCAAAACTACAGAAATCAAAGAAATTGAAATCAAATCCGACGCAGACGCAAACTTCACGATTACCGATGCTTATGATCGTACCTCTGCATGTAAGTGGCATCAGTATCTAGGTTAAAAAATTACTACATTACAATTAGGTACATACATACATTATAGGGATATGAAATGGATCGAAAAAAAAAACGATTATTTAAGAATAGATTTTTCTATTTTCTTTAATAATCGATTTTTGAAAAATCGATTAATTTTATTAAAATCGTGGATTTTTACAAATCAATTATACCCAATCAAAACAAAAATCCAATTAATATGAAAAATTATATTTATGTTTGTGAACTTCTACCTAGCTACATATGTACATATGCTCACGCCTTTTTCCCGAAGGTGTAAACGGAGACAATAGACCGCCACCTGGCATACCTCTCGTTCCTCATCCACATCCATCAATCGGTTCACATGCCTACCACACATCATCTAACATACTTTTATGTCCACTTATTGAAATTCATTGCTACTCCACCGCTTCGGTATGTACAATTTGAGCAGAAGAAGCGGGACAAGAAACTGACATAATTCCGACAGTCATCATCATCATCACGTAACCTCAATGCTGCAACTGACTTTTCCTCACACATGAGGATTCTGGATTGACAACCTACCTAGAAACAAACCAAAACTAAAATAAAATAACTTACAAAATGCAATTAGTGGCGTGGACACAAAGGTTATAAAATAGATGAAATAATAATTAAGTGTCTCTGCCCTCTTTTAGAATTTCGAGGTAAGCTGAAAAATGATAATTACTATAAATATTTAGCAACAGGAAAAATAATTTAAATGTGTAAAGAATAATATAGACGAAAGTGAAATCAGGTAAGACTGCCGATTGAAATCAAAGAGAAGACATTCAATCCTACAATAATATGTGTACATCGATTGCAATTATCCCTCTCTATGCAGTAACAATGTATGTACATTAGTGCATAATCTACTTCACCTCACACTTTTATCCACGGAGCGGTCGGTTGAGATATTTTATTACTGAGAATACCCACTTGTCACCAGTATAGCTTTTTGGACACTTAAACATGACCCATTTCCGGACCAGCAGACGTATTCACAGAGACTCGATATCGTTTCCGTTCGATTCGAGTCGAATCTATCGACATCGGAAACGAATCTATCGAGATGGGCTGATGTTGGTATCAAAAACTAATGTCATATGTGACACCAACTGTCATCGTTTCCGATGTCGATAGATTCGACTCGAATCGAACGGAAACGGTATCGAGTCTCTGTGAATACGTCTGCGGGTTTTTGTTTCACAAATCTGTAAATTAATTCTGGGAGCGGATTTTGAGCGGTTTCCTTCCAGTTAGTTAGTAGTAGATTATACACGGAAGGGATGAAGCACTTTAAGCACTGTATTATGTCACGGGCGCGATATTGAATCCAGAGCTTAGCGAGGTTGTTACGAGATAATTCCTGAAAGAAGCGAGGGAATTTAAACGGAGTCCTGAGTGCAGCGAGGGATTCAAGCTCGCCCAAGACGAATACTGCTTTATCCTAACTCAAGTCTACTTTTCTCACCTTTTGCATGATAATAATTGGGCAATGTCGAGCATGTGTTGTGAAAAAATAATAAGTATTTTTTACTGGAATGGGGCTAGGCAAGTGGTTACCTAACTTTCATAATTTGGAAGATCATGAGGGTAAGAAAATATAGGAAATTATAATTCAGTTCCTTTGCTCTTTTCTTAGTGCGATGATGACGAGGTAAACTACTTTTATTATTACCACTGTTTCAAGAAAGGAAAAATGGGGGATTGCTAATAACTATTTCAAGAAAGGAAAATCGGGGATTGCGTAAATTATAACATGAGATGTGCAAGACGCAAGGGAGACCAGATTCTCTACTGATTGGGGTCAACTTAAAGAAATGAAATTTTACGCAGATCCCAAATATGCCTATAAGGAAAAATGAGGGGTTTACACGGGTCGATTTTTGAAAGCCGCACTTAACTGAAGTTGCAAGAGGCTAGGTCATTTTTTCTAAAATTTTAAGCAGAACAGGACGTGCCGGCATCGAAATAGATAGAGATAGGAAAACAAGTTTATCGCCTTCAACTGATCAAAAGCAAATGGCCACCTAACTTTCATAGTTTTTTCCAAAGACCACTTTGGGTAAAAAATGTAATTATAATAAAGGTTCTTTCCCCGTTTCTTAGTGCGGAAACCAGGTAAGTTTATTTTATTATTGTAGGTATAACTGTTTTGTCAAACAAATGTGTGTATGACGCGGAATTATCAATAGAAAGAAGAGACATGTTCTAAATCCCAAATATGTCTATGGGAAAATTCTAAAATTTTTTAAGACAACCGGCAACTGCGATTGCTGTTTTTTAAGGTTCCCTACAAAAAGGATAAAAAAGGGAGCCTATTACTAAGACTTCGCTGTCTGTCCGTCCGTCTGTCTGTCAGCAGGCTGTATCTCAAGAACTGCGATAGCTAGACAGTTGAAATTTTCACAAATTATTTATTTCTGTTGCCGCAATAACAACAAATACTAAGAAAAAAAATAAAGGGGGGCTCCCATACAACAAACGTACTTTTTGTGTTTTTATAGATATTAGGAACGCTTCGAACGAATTTCTTTCTTTGCAAGCTATTTGCAGTAAGGACAAAATCACAAAAATAGAATTTTGTGAGTACTGGCATGTAGTACTAGTATTTACAGAAAATATAAATAATTTTTGATATTAGAGTAATATTTAGACTATGTTTTAGGTCTACTCCCGATTCTGTTAACATTTAATTACAATTAATACCTGAAAAATTACTTCAAGCACACAATCTCGTTAGTATTCCGGTTGCAACTCGCCTATCTTTTCATACACATGGCCCTATTAGATGTTTAATTACAGAATAAAGAGTACTTTGACACTAAAACTTTAAACTAAAATAGTTTTCGGACTGTTTAAGAGTTATTTTATAAATATGTATCATTATTAGATGGGTTTATAACCAGTTTGCATTTTGCAACTCGGTTTTGGGTCAAAATTCTGGCGCGTCGTATTTGCTTTGCAAACCTTGACACCGTAGGTGGCCGCTTAGGCAGTTAAAAAAATGCCTTTCGCCCTGCACAATTTTTTTTTTTTATGATGAACGACGGAATGTTTACTTAATTTATTGGTTCTAATGTTTTAAATGTGCAAAATATACTTTTAATACCCTTTTTGTAGCCAAAAACCTACAGCATCATCAGTATTCCACGTCTGTAATAATCAGTATTCCATGATTCCGGCTGGCGGAATACTGACGGTTTACGGATTACTGATGACAGCTGGTGGAATACCTACTGACTTTAGCGCGTAGGTATGTCAGTAATCCGGATACAAATCAGCATTTTGTTCCAATCGTTTAGAGTATTTCGCCTGTTTTTCGGACGTGAGCATTCCGAAAGTCAGAATTCCGTATTTTATTTTTAAATGCGTACTTATATTTCCTTTATATCCTACTAAAGCAACCCAGAAGAGTGCCCCAATTTAAGTTTTAGAGACAAATTCCTATAAAAGTGCGTGGTAAAAGCAGGCAAAATAGTAGTTCTTTGTAGTACCTAGTAGTGCATTATCTATATAATTTAGACTCCGCCAATCATCGTCGGAAACCCGAGTCCAACTAAATCCAAAACGTATACGGCAGTCTGCCTGACGACGTAGTGAAAACTTCTTGGATCTGTCCTACAAAATTTCCACATCGACACGGCGGCGCAGGCGCGTAAGCGCCGCGTCATGCCCGGAACGTTGCCTTCTTGGATCTGTCCGACAAAATTTCCACATCGACACGAAACGTTGCCGTGCCGTGAAAATGCCAATAAACGAATCCTCATGCATTTTCAAATATTTGTTGGTCAATTTTACTTCTATGATTTTCCTGAAGAAGTTATGGATACATTTCAACAAACTGAAGCCGCGTTCGGTAATAAGTTAAATAATTTCGTCTGGCCAAAAGCAATACGTATCTACCTACATCCCGCACCTGCCTCACTTTGCCGCGTAAAGTTGACAGCTCGAGAACAGGGGGCCAATTGTACTAAATGTAACGGTTACAGTTGGATGACAATGACAATGACATGGTCAGTCGATGGTGTTATTTGCTCGGAAAAGTGTCAAAATAACACTCATCCAACAATGACCATTGACACTTAGTAGAAATGGCCCCCCGTTTATGTCGGAACATCACAAGACGGCATTTTAAATTAACATCAACACTACGTCATACGTCACGACACTCTATGTGCAAAGGATTAACTATTCGCAACTTCAAACCACTCTATTTAGGAGTGGTTTTGTGGCTTCAGTTTAAAGCGCGCTGCAATCGATGGTTTCTGGTTTGTTCTGAGTATTTATCACATCAATTGTTGTTTTTAATTTTTCTTCTCAATATTTCAGATCATTGACTTCAACTTCTACGATTTCGTGAGTAGAGGCTTATAATAGTTCGTTTTTGGTAAGACAATATCCTCGCAGAAGCAAAACAATTTGTCCTTTTTCTGGCCGGATTAGAAATAGTAAGTCAGTCTAAAGATGGAAAAAATAAAATAAATAATCTCAAGCCTTTCATCCCCGAGGGGGTAGGCAGAGGTATTCCATTACTGGATATACCCACATTTCACGAGATACATTGGACCCTAAACGTGATAGATGGTGAGAGCCCATCGCCGGACCGGGTCCATTTTGACATGTGAGACCTGCAGGTTTCCTCACGATGTTTTCCATCGCCGTCGCGCTAGTGATAAATATGTAAGTACCTACGTAAGTTTTTGAAAAACTCATTGGTACATGCCAGGATTCTTGAATTGGAATCTTCATTAAACTGCCATATTATTTACAACCCAAAATGAAATAATAATTTTGTTTCTTTGCCTGTTTTTAGTGCACCGTATTCGAGGTAAACTATTTTTATAACACATTTGCTCGAAAAGGGGCCCCGGCTAAAAACGAACGGTACTTTTTAAAATCTTAGCAAAAAATTTTCAACATTTTATGATTAAAATTAACTTTGGGAGATAAAATATAATAAAGAAACATTTATGTACGTAATTCTTTAATTTAATTAATTTTAACAGTAAATAACAATCAATGTATCTGTAACAAAAACACAAAAATATTAATTTACTTTATTAGTAGGTAATACTGGCTGTTTTTTGTGCCTTTGCCTAAAAATTATTCCGCGCGCTTTTTTTTAACGCTGTATTGTTTTTATTCGTTAAACATAGTCCGAGTTTTATTTAATTTCCTCGCAAATGTGTTATAAAACGTCGTATGACATACGTGCTCTTTGATAATTACAGCCTCTGCTTACTTGTAGCAATATCACCTCGGCTGTAATTTTCAACATACCGCACTTATATCATAATGTACTATTATGACTGCGTGAAGGAAGTGTGTGCAAATTACTATTGATTAGAATTTCTCCAATCACAAATATGTCTATGGAAAATATTGCACCCAATTATAAAGATATTCTAAACGTTGCTATGGAAACCGACAATATACCACTCTTGGCAATTATGTGTACATTAACGCATTATCGACTTCTCCCCACACACGGGGAAGTGTGGGTCATAATCTCCCCGGCGAACTCACTTGGGAGATGGGGTTAAGCAAATGGCTACCAAACTTTCATAATTTGAAGACCACCTTAGGGTAAAAAATATATAAAATTATAATTGAGTTCCTTTGCTCTTTTCTTAGTGCAACGAAGGCAAGGTAAACTACTTTTATTATTATAATACAATGCGTCACAGAATAAGCGCAACATACACCTTCATACAACCCAATTAGTAGGTATATTAATATAAAAAATATATGATGCTTTCGTACTTTAGTTTTGTCTAACCAAATTTCTTAAATAAACAGCAATGATAGGTTTCCATATTCAGCCCTAAACTCATTCATTTCTGAAAAAAACAACACATTATAAATAGCTCTAATCGATTAAATAGTCGATACTAAACAAACTTATTTCAGGAATTGCGCTTATTCTGTTACATATTGTATAACTGTTTGGTTAAAGGAGAGATGGATAGTGTGAAGGATAATGTCAAGGCAACTTATTGTAGAGGATCCCAATATAAGACGACCTTCACCGAGCTGCTTATTGGATGAAAAGTATTTTATATCAAATTTAATATGTTAAAAAAGATATCAAAAAAATCAGTCCAGAATATACTCGTAAGTATATCTTTTTTTTAACATTGCACTGGTTTGGTCAATAGACAAATTACAATCCAATCGAAAGTATGAAGTCTATAGAATATGGAAACAGTCTTGAAATTAATGAATTCCGGCTGTTAAAAATCAAAATATTGCTGCGAGTGAATATATAACGTACGACTGAAAAGTCTCATCGAACCATCATTGAATGAAAGAGAGTGCGCATGCTATTTGCCGTGAAATAGAAAAGGATGGCGATACACTCATATTTTAAATATTTAATTAATCATATCCTGGACTGAATTTTTTCAGCCAACCCCTTAGCGATATCTTTTTTAACATATTAAATCTACTATATAAAAATAAGTCGGGTTTTCCTTCCTGACGATTTAACTCGAGAACGGCCGGACCGACTTCGATGAAACTTTTTGTGTGGGTTCGAGTGGGTCCAGGGATGGTTTATAGCAAAGAAAATTCAGCATTGCACCCGTGCGAAGCCGGGGCGGGTCGCTAGTTTGATATAAAATACTTTTAGTCCAATAAGCAACTCGGTGAAGGTCGTCTTATATTCGTATCTTAGACTATTTCGAATACATCCATAATGATCATAAGGCGATTTAGTTTAAGATTGTGACATGTCCACATGCAAGTCTAAAAAACTCTTTCACAAATGGAAACCTTACTTTTCTGGAAGTAACATGGGTTTTAATTTTCCTTCGGGAACGGGACTGAAGCGGGTGAAAATGCGGGGTGCTGCTAGTGAAATATTAATTTAGTTTCTTTGCCCTTTTTTAGTGCAAGGTAAAGTACTTGTCTATATCTATACTTATATTATAAAGAGGAAAGATTTGTATGTTTGTATCTTTTTAAAAAATTAATTATAGTACGATTTCGACCGAATGACAGCTCGCGTTCATACTAACTAACATGACGATTGAGCTTCTAAGTTTTGTATGAAAATATTCCCAATTCCCCCTCTAAATCCTATTATATTTTAATCTCTGGGTTAAGCAAATGGCTACCAAACTTTCATAATTTGAAGACCACCTTAAGATAAATAATATATGAAATTATAATTTATTTCCTTTGCCTTTTTCTTAGTGCGACGACGACTTGGTAAAATACTTTCATTATTATAATACAACGCGTCCCAAAATGAGCGCAATTCCTCATACTCCCTAATTATAAAATGACATTCATTCGTATTTTAGTTTTGTCTAACCGAATTTATTAAATAAAAAGTAATATTAGGTTTCCATAGGTAGCCCTAAACTCACTTGCACTAATTCATTTATCGGAAAAATTTAACACATTATACCTGACGGCGGAGGGGCCCCTGCTCGCTACACTACATCACTTATTACAATATTAATTATACTCAGAGGTCTCCCGCGCATCAGAAGTATTCAGGATTAGCCGATACGATATCTATGTGGGCGTATCTACTCTGGGTAGGGTAGTAAGTAATAATTAAACTGGTTACACAACAAGGTACATAGTCACTTTATTAAGTAAGGTCACCAAGTAGATCAAGAGACAATACGATAATCACACCAACAGAATAATAGTCTGCTAAAGGTATTCCAAATACATGAGCGGGTAGGTACTCAAGCTAGATTGTGGGATGGGACCAGGGGGCCAATTCTACTAAATGACAGCGGTGATAGTTGTATGACAATTACATGATTGTGGTCACTCAATGGTGATTTTATGTCAAAATTTGACATTATATCACCATTGAGTGTCAAAATTTGACATCATATCACCATTGAGTGACTACAATCATGTAATTGTCATACAACTATCACCGCTGTCATTTAGTAGAACTGGACCCCAGGTGGCCCACCCACCCTCCTGGGGACAGACCCACCACCATCCCATGGTCTCGCCGTTCTATGGCACTGACCTAAACGCGGGCTGCGCTCAGTAATCCCTCTTTACTGCTTACTTCGCGCATGTCTTGATTCCCTACAAGTCAACTGTCCCCTTACATCGCTATTGTCTATTCATTGTACAAACATTACTGATGCAGCAATGACCCATCTCGCCTTCCACGGCACCGCTGGTGCATAGGTACCAGCTCTGTCACGTTTACCTTGTGACTCCTCTCACTTGGCTTATGTTCACTTGCGTAATCCTTTATTCAGACTCCTCGACGCAGACTCAGTATTATTTAGGAATACCGACAATACCGTAACCATGCAAAGAGATTAAAATATAATAAGGCATAGAGGGGACAAAGCGAGGAAAATTTGAAGTCAAAAGTTATTCCAAGTGGAATAAGTCTAGTACAATTTAGACCGAATGACAGCTCGCGTTCATACTAACTGTCATGACAAGGACATGACGCTTAGGCTTCAAAGTTTTGTATGAAAATATTCCCAAATCTCTTTGTAACCATGCAATGATCATAATCTCCATTCATTTGTCCGATGATTGACAGCCGTTCAAATTCAAAACTACTTCTGGGTTGCCATTTCTTCTAATCGATCCAATTAATTAACATAGTAACACTGACAACGATTACATCCAATCTTCATAGACTAGACCGCGTTGCTGCGACACGACTCATTAGTTCTAGTTATCATAATAGATGGCGTTCCTGTTTCCCCTACATACCTATTAAAAAATTTAAAAATAGATCAAATCGTTTGAGTAGTCGATACTGAACAAACAGATGTCAGGAATTGCGCTTATTCTGTTACATATTGTACCTATGGGCAAGTGAGCTGATTATGAAATAGTTATAATATATAATATAACATTGAACTCCAAAGAGTAAAAAACCGACTTCAACTTAATATGGTTTTCTCAAGGACGCCATTGTCAGAACTGGACCAAATTATCTGTCCTTATGTCCCTATATCCCTATGTCCCTTTGTATGCTTAAATCTTTAAAACTACGCAACGGATTTTGATGCGTTTTTTTTTAATATATAGAGTGATTCAAGAGGAAGGTTTTAGTGTTAGCATTGCACCCGTGCGAAGCCGGCGCGGGTCGCTAGTTTCAAATAAAAAGAATCATCAAAATTAGTTGACGCAGTCGAAAGTAACAAAAATAAAAAAATACAGCCGAATTGATAAATCCTCCTTTTTTTAAGTCGGTCAAAAACCTTTTACAGCTCAAAATCCTACTAATATTATAAACGCGAAAGTTTGTATGGATGGATGTATGGATGTTTGTTACTCTTTCACGCAAAAACTACTTAACGGATTTTGATGAAACTTTACATTTATATAGCTTATACATCAGGATAACACATAGCACATAGGCTATATTTTATCCCAGTATTCCCACGGGAACAGGAACTACGCAGGTAAAACCGCGGGGCGCTGTTAGTGAAAAATATACGTTCTTTTGGCCTTTTTAGGATTACGGCAAAGACAAGGTAAACTTTTTTTATTTTTATGGCTGTTGTTAGGTCAAGAAAAACATTATTTAAATTGTGAAGAATAATATCGTTGTACCCAACGAGTTAATCCCCAATTACTATAGGGGCTCGTGATTGGTATTTCGGACATATATTATACATTAAAAATGCTATATTTGCTGGTGTAGTTATGGGCTAACAGCCGATCAAATGAAACGGGATGCACAAAGGAAATATATAGACAGGCAATCATGCTGACGATAATATGGTTATAATAATTCCTTCAACATTTACAACTCAAAATGAATAAAATGAGTTATCTTACCCTTTTTTAGGATCCCGGCAAAAACAAGGTAATTTATTTTTTATTTTTTTTACTGTTAGGTCAAGGAAAAGATTGATCAAAAGTGTAAAGGATATTGTCGTACCCCACAAATAAATCCCTGATGACCAAAGGGGCTCGTGATTTGTATTTTGGAAATTGATTGTACATTAAAAATGCTATAATAATTGGTGTGGTTATGTGCTAACAATCGGCACAAGGAAAACAAGTATTTATGAATAAGTATAAATGATTACATTTACAAACAAACTACATTTATTAATTATCAAATACTTAATTTACAGAACTTTTCTTTATTTGTATAATATCGATGTTTAAAAATATGGACATCCAAGCATACTAATGATGATAGGGTATAATAATTTCTCCAACATTAACAACTTAAAATGAAAAAAATATGTTCTTTTGCCTTTTTTTAGAATCCCGGCAAAGACAAGGTAATTTTTTTTTACTGTTAGATTAGGGAAAACATTGATCAAAAGTGTTAAAGATAATAATTATTGTGGTACCCCACAAATAAATCCCTGATGACCAAAGGGGCTCGTGATTTTGTATTTTAGAAATTGATTGAACATTAAAAATGTGGTTATGGGCTAACAGCCGATGCAATGAAAAGGGATGCACAGGGGAAATATATAGACAGGCAGTCATGCTGATGATAATATAATATTAATAAAACCTCCACATATGAAACCCAAAATGAAAAAAATATATCATGTTACCCTTTTTTAGGATCCCGGAAAAAAAAGGTTTTTTTTTTTTTATTTACTGTTAGGTGAAGAAAAAGATTGATCAAAAGTGTGAAGGATAATATTATCGTACCTAACAAATAAATCCTTGATGACCAAAGGGGCTGGTGTTTTGTATTTTGGAAATTGATTGTACATTAAAAGTGCTATAATAATTGGTGTGGTTATGGGCTAACAATAAGCACAAGGAAAACAAGTATTTATGAATAAGTAGAAATGATTACATTTACAAACAAACTACATTTATTAATTATCAATTACTTAATTTACAGAACTTTTCTTTATTTGTATAATATCGATGTTTAAAAATAACTTGACAAACATGACATGTAATTTTTATTATGAATAAACGAATTGAATTGAGCAGAGGACAGAAACGCCGGTAGGGAAATACTGGAAATTTTGCGAACCCCCAGTCTGCCAAATCTTACTGGGAGGATGAATAGAATAGAATAGAATAGAATAGAATCATTTATTTGCTAAGTACATAGTAGGTATTTACAAGATGTTATAATGCTATTTATAATTCGTTCAATGTACTAAACCTGTTCACAGGTGTGCAAATATTATTAAAAGCTTATAATTAAAATATATTCAATAAGATAACTAACAATTTAAATTTCACATTATGTCAAGTCTTATTTTATAATGAATCTAATTGGATTGTCAACGGATAGTACAAGAGCCAGCAAGTAATAAATTAATGTTTATGAAGTAAGAATTCAGAGAGACTATAAAAACAATTTTCCAGTAGCCAATCAGTAATTTTTTTCCTTAAAGCCAAACCATTTTCTAACTGTAAAACCCTAGGAAGATGATTGTAAACTACTATGCATGTGTTAAATACGTTTTTCTCATAAATGTATGTATGACAGGGTGGTTGGTATAACAAATTAATATACTGAGAACGTATTTGTCTTGTATTAGTTTCACTCCGTTTATTAAAGTACCCTGGATGTGATTTTACAAAGAGACATAGGTCTCTTATATACATACAGGGTAGTGGAAGTAAGCGGTATTTTTTAAATATGGGCTTGCAGCTGTCTAGGTAAAACGCCATGTCTATTGCTCGAACTCACTTTTTTTGGGCTATGAAAACTCTTTGTGTATCTACAGAGTTGCCCCATGTGATGAGCCCGTAGCTTATAATAGAAGATATATAACTGTGATAAGCTGTAAGAGCTGCGTCTTTTGAGACTGTTCGGCGTAATCTCCATAGAGCATACACAAATCTGTCAATTTTCTTACAAACTATGTCAATATGCATTTTCCAGTTTAAGTGGTCATCAATTTGAATTCCCAAAAATTTTATATTATTTACTTGTTCTATTTCAATGTCATCATGTATTATACTGATCGGTAATCGTTTAGATTGATAAGATCTAAACTGACTATCTAATAAACTATCGAACTTCCTAAAATGGGAGCAGCGAAGGACATAATATGTAAATTTCGGGACAAACAGGCAAGACCGTATTATGGACAGAGCCATAATATGCGGGTTAATTTCGAGGAGCCTGTCCGAGCAGTCATTAAATTTAGAAATTTGCTCCTGAACAAAACTCGAGAAAGATTAATTGAGAATCGGGGCTCCTAGGAGACGAAGGGATTTATTTCCAAGATTTTTTATGTTTGGGGCTAAATTATTGAACTGAGATATCATTTTTGTAATCGTAATTTAAAGATAAACAAGGATATGTTATAATAATAAATAAACCTGAAACTAAATACCTTAAGAAATTAAATATATATAATATATAGTATACCTAACTAATAGTACATTATGGTACAAGTGAGTAAAGTTGGTGATTACCGCTGAGGCGCCATTGAGACCCGAGCCGTAGGCGAGGGTCATAAGAGAGCCGAGGACGGTAATCATCAATACACACGTGTATCATACGACGTTTTTCAACACACTTGTGAATAAATAATACTAAAAAATCATTTTAAAATAATCATTCGCAATGGCGGGGAAAATTAATTGGTTTTCCAATTTTTTATTTATATAATTTGGAAAAGGCAAAAGGATCTAGGCCCATACAGCCTCGTTTTCCTATGCGCTCGCATCTTACAATGGCGATCGGCCATGGACTAAAAAAATTAGGTTTCTTTTTCTTTGGTTTGTCGTGGATAGCGTTTTAGCCACGTACAAAATGGGGTATTTAAAGTTTTTACAGAGAAAACCAAAGTTATATTTGAGTGAAAGTTTTGTTTATTAAACACGTACAAGTTGAAATGATCTATTTAAATACGAAGTTGCATGAAATGAGCAAGCCATATTTGTGTATTAATTTATTAGTACGATTGAATACGATCTTTTTTGTATCGAAACTTTTTTAAGAACAAAGCAACTCTAGCAACAAAATTGAAAAAAAAAATCTATAACTCACTAGTGAATAATAGCAAACAAAAAGTCTCAGTTTGATTATAGGTGTCATTATGTGCCTAATTGCAGTGAAATTAGAGCCACTTTATGAGCAAGTGTGTTGAAAAATATATTATTAAAAGGAGTCCCTTTAGGCAAGGTCCCGAAGATACTGGCAGCGTTCCCCCTTTGAATAGCTAGACTAATTCTTTGTCCTAGGTAGCTGCCAGTTCTTCGGTCTCCTGTGATGTCGACTAACCTTTTTGTTATTTCCTTAAAAAGGCTTAAAGCGCTAGGACCCCACGGACCAAGGGTCTCGACACCGAATGGGACAAAATTGTATTCGGAGCCTAGACCCCTGTATTTGGATACTTTAGCTTTTTCAGCCGCTTCACAAGCCGCACCAGCTCTGTTGTTGGTTCCATGTAGATGGGAAGGGGCCAGCGTGTCTGAACAGGTTGCATCCCATACTAGCACCCGGCCCATCTTCCATGGAATCAAACTCATACCGTCCGGTCTCTTGCCATCGTCTCTTGCAATACCAGACGGCTCAAGTAGGCTTGGCACGTTGACGGTGGCAAGGGACCGGCGTATGATATCGTTAAGTGCGGCACCTCTCGAGAAGCGGCCTGCACTTTTTTGGCATGACAGTCCGTGATGTCCTAGCTTGTCGACATCACTGCCACAGGGACATTTATGAGGAGCGCAGACCGGGACCCCAAGCCGTAGACAGGTTGCGATTCGGAGCGTGTCAGGCTCAAGAAATGTTCCTGTATTTGACGACGGGTACGCGTGAAGCCAGTAGCCGGATTCACGTGCACCCACGGCCAAAAGCCTAGCACGCGCCGAACCCGTACTACAGCTCAATAGTCTGTCATTATGTGAAGATAAGAGAGTTACCGTCTGAGATAAGATGTCAGATTTTATCTCAGACGGTACCTACTGACGCCGAAACAAAAAGTTAGCATTTTGAAAAATTTAAATCTAAACCGATTAAACAAAAACTATCCATTAGTGAACGGACGGAGGTCACTAAGGACCGCAAATGCTTTGCCTCCTAGGGTTGTGTGGTCGATACCAAAATATTAAATTTAGAATTTAGTTCTGAAATTATGCGGTGGATAGCGAGGCTAATGATAGCTGGGCCAAGCGGGTCACCCTGTTCACAACCTACAGCCGAATGTAATAAATAATTATCAATTAATTTCCAGAACTTTTACTTTATTTGTATAATATCAATGTTAAACAATATAGAGAGCCAAGCAGACTGATTATGAGATGGTTATTATAATTTCTTTAACATTTACAACGCAAAATTTTTTTAGAATCCCGGCAAAGACAAGGTAATTTTTTTTTACTGTTAATTTAGGGAAAAGATTGATCAAAAGTGTGAAGGATAATATTGTCATACCTACCCTACAAATAAATCCCTGATGACCAAGGGGCCCGTGATTTGTATTTTAGAAATTGGTTGTACATTAAAATGCTATAATAACTGGTGTGGTTATGGGCCAACAATCGGCACAAGGAAAACATTTATTTATGAATGGAAATGATTACATTTACAAACAAACTACATTTATTAATTATCAATTAATTTCTAGAACTTTTACTTTATTTGTATAATATCAATGTTTAAAAATATGGACAGCCAAGCATACTGATTATGGTATGGTTATATTAATTCCTTAAACATTTACCACTCAAAATGAAAAAAGTTCTTTGGCCTTTTTTTAGAATCCCGGCAAAGACAAGGTAAATGAAACGGGATGCATATGTGAAATATATAGACAAGCAAATTAATGGATTCAAGAGGAAGGTTTTAGTGTTAGCATTGCACCCGTGCGAAGCCGGCGCGGGTCGCTAGTTTCAAATAAAAAAAGAATCATCAAAATTAGTTCACGCAGTCGAAAGTTCTGAGGTAACAAAAATAAAAAAATACAGTCCAATTGATAAATCCTCCTTTTTTTAAGTCGGTCAAAAACCTTTTACAGCTCAAAATCCTACTAATATTATAAACGCGAAAGTTTGTATAGATGGATGTATGGATGTTTGTTACTCTTTCACGCAAAAACTACTTAACGGATTTTGATGAAACTTTACAGTTATATAGCTTATACATCAGGATAACACATAGCACATAGGCTATATTTTATCCCAGTATTCCCACGGGAACGAGAACTACGCAGGTAAAACCGCGGGGCGCTGTTAGTGAAAAATATACGTTCTTTTGCCCTTTTTAGGATTACGGCAAAGACAAGGTAAACTTTTTTTATTTTTATGGCTGTTGTTAGGTCAAGAAAAACATTATTTAAATTGTGAAGAATAATATCGTTGTACCCAACGAGTTAATCCCCAATTACTATAGGGGCTCGTGATTAGTATTTAGGACATATATTATACATTAAAAATGCTATATTTGCTGGTGTAGTTATGGGCTAACAGCCGATCAAATGAAACGGGATGCACAAAGGAAATATATAGACAGGCAATCATGCTGAGGATAATATGGTTATAATAATTCTTTGTTGAAAGAATTATTATAACCATATTTCAACGCAAAATGAAAAAAAAAAGAGTTTTTTTACCCTTTTTTAGGATCCGGGCAAAAACAAGGTAATTTTTTTTTATTGTTAGGTTAGGGAAAACATTGATCAAAAGTGTTAAGGATAATATTGTCGTACCCCACAAATAAATCCCTGATGACCAAAGGGGCTCGTGATTTTGTATTTTAGAAATTGATTGCACATTAAAAATGCTATAATAACTGGTGTGGTTATGGGTTAACAATTGGCACAAGGAAAACAATTATTTATGTATAGAAATGATTATATTTACAAATAAACTAATTTGTTTAATTATCAATAAATAAACAGAACTTTTACTTTATTTGTAAAATATCAATTTTAAAAAATATAGACAGCCAAGCATACTTATAATGACAAGGTTATAAAAAATCCTTCAACATTTACAACTTAAAAAGATTGATGATTGATTAATGAAGAAAATATGTTCTTTTGCCCTTCTTTAGGGTCCTGGCAAAAACAAGGTTTGAATAGAAATGAATATATTTACAAACAAACTACAATTATTAATTGTCAATTAATATACATAACTTTTACTTTATTTGTATAATATCAATGTTTAAAAATATGGACAGCCAAGCATACTGATTATGGTATGGTTATATTAATTCCTTAAACATTTACAACTCAAAATGAAAAAAAATTCTTTTGCCTGTTTTTAGAATCCCGGCAAAGACAAGGTAATTTTTTTTTACTGTTAGATTAGGGAAAACATTGATCAAAAGTGTTAAAGATAATAATTATTGTGGTACCCCACAAATAAATCCCTGATGACCAAAGGGGCTCGTGATTTTGTATTTTAGAAATTGATTGAACATTAAAAATGTGGTTATGGGCTAACAGCCGATGCAATGAAAAGGGATGCACAGGGGAAATATATAGACAGGCAGTCATGCTGATGATAATATAATATTAATAAAACCTCCAACATTAAAAACCCAAAATGAAAAAAATCTGTTATTTTACCCTTTTTTAGGATCCCGGAAAAAATAAGGTAATTTTTTTTTTATTGACTGTTAGGTGAAGGAAAAGATTGATCAAAAGTGTGAAGGATAATATTATCGTACCTAACAAATAAATCCTTGATGACCAAAGGGGCTGGTGTTTTGTATTTTGGAAATTGATTGTACATTAAAAGTGCTATAATAATTGGTGTGGTTATGGGCTAACAATAAGCACAAGGAAAACAAGTATTTATGAATAAGTAGAAATGATTACATTTACAAACAAACTACATTTATTAATTATCAATTACTTAATTTACAGAACTTTTCTTTATTTGTATAATATCGATGTTTAAAAATAACTTGACAAACATGACATGTAATTTTTATTATGAATAAACGAATTGAATTGAGCAGAGGACAGAAACGCCGGTAGGGAAATACTGGAAATTTTGCGAACCCCCAGTCTGCCAAATCTTACTGGGAGGGTGAATAGAATAGAATAGAATAGAATAGAATAGAATCATTTATTTGCTAAGTACATAGTAGGTATTTACAAGATGTTATAATGCTATTTATAATTCGTTCAATGTACTAAACCTGTTCACAGGTGTGCAAATATTATTAAAAGCTTATAATTAAAATATATTCAATAAGATAACTAACAATTTAAATTTCACATTATGTCAAGTCTTATTTTATAATGAATCTAATTGGATTGTCAACGGATAGTACAAGAGCCAGCAAGTAATAAATTAATGTTTATGAAGTAAGAATTCAGAGAGACTATAAAAACAATTTTCCAGTAGCCAATCAGTAATTTTTTTCCTTAAAGCCAAACCATTTTCTAACTGTAAAACCCTAGGAAGATGATTGTAAACTACTATGCATGTGTTAAATACGTTTTTCTCATAAATGTATGTATGACAGGGTGGTTGGTATAACAAATTAATATACTGAGAACGTATTTGTCTTGTATTAGTTTCACTCCGTTTATTAAAGTACCCTGGATGTGATTTTACAAAGAGACATAGGTCTCTTATATACATACAGGGTAGTGGAAGTAAGCGGTATTTTTTAAATATGGGCTTGCAGCTGTCTAGGTAAAACGCCATGTCTATTGCTCGAACTCACTTTTTTTGGGCTATGAAAACTCTTTGTGTATCTACAGAGTTGCCCCATGTGATGAGCCCGTAGCTTATAATAGAAGATATATAACTGTGATAAGCTGTAAGAGCTGCGTCTTTTGAGACTGTTCGGCGTAATCTCCATAGAGCATACACAAATCTGTCAATTTTCTTACAAACTATGTCAATATGCATTTTCCAGTTTAAGTGGTCATCAATTTGAATTCCCAAAAATTTTATATTATTTACTTGTTCTATTTCAATGTCATCATGTATTATACTGATCGGTAATCGTTTAGATTGATAAGATCTAAACTGACTATCTAATAAACTATCGAACTTCCTAAAATGGGAGCAGCGAAGGACATAATATGTAAATTTCGGGACAAACAGGCAAGACCGTATTATGGACAGAGCCATAATATGCGGGTTAATTTCGAGGAGCCTGTCCGAGCAGTCATTAAATTTAGAAATTTGCTCCTGAACAAAACTCGAGAAAGATTAATTGAGAATCGGGGCTCCTAGGAGACGAAGGGATTTATTTCCAAGATTTTTTATGTTTGGGGCTAAATTATTGAACTGAGATATCATTTTTGTAATCGTAATTTAAAGATAAACAAGGATATGTTATAATAATAAATAAACCTGAAACTAAATACCTTAAGAAATTAAATATATATATATATATATATATATATATATATATATATATATATATATATATATATATATATAATATATAGTATACCTAACTAAAATATATTATTAAAAGGAGTCCCTTTAGGCAAGGTCCCGAAGATACTGGCAGCGTTCCCCCTTTGAATAGCTAGACTAATTCTTTGTCCTAGGTAGCTGCCAGTTCTTCGGTCTCCTGTGATGTCGACTAACCTTTTTGTTATTTCCTTAAAAAGGCTTAAAGCGCTAGGACCCCACGGACCAAGGGTCTCGACACCGAATGGGACAAAATTGTATTCGGAGCCTAGACCCCTGTATTTGGATACTTTAGCTTTTTCAGCCGCTTCACAAGCCGCACCAGCTCTGTTGTTGGTTCCATGTAGATGGGAAGGGGCCAGCGTGTCTGAACAGGTTGCATCCCATACTAGCACCCGGCCCATCTTCCATGGAATCAAACTCATACCGTCCGGTCTCTTGCCATCGTCTCTTGCAATACCAGACGGCTCAAGTAGGCTTGGCACGTTGACGGTGGCAAGGGACCGGCGTATGATATCGTTAAGTGCGGCATCTCTCGAGAAGCGGCCTGCACTTTTTTGGCATGACAGTCCGTGATGTCCTAGCTTGTCGACATCACTGCCACAGGGACATTTATGAGGAGCGCAGACCGGGACCCCAAGCCGTAGACAGGTTGCGATTCGGAGCGTGTCAGGCTCAAGAAATGTTCCTGTATTTGACGACGGGTACGCGTGAAGCCAGTAGCCGGATTCACGTGCACCCACGGCCAAAAGCCTAGCACGCGCCGAACCCGTACTACAGCTCAATAGTCTGTCATTATGTGAACATAAGAGAGTTACCGTCTGAGATAAGATGTCAGATTTTATCTCAGACGGTACCTACTGACGCCGAAACAAAAAGTTAGCATTTTGAAAAATTTAAATCTAAACCGATTAAACAAAAACTATCCATTAGTGAACGGACGGAGGTCACTAAGGACCGCAAATGCTTTGCCTCCTAGGGTTGTGTGGTCGATACCAAAATATTAAATTTAGAATTTAGTTCTGAAATTATGCGGTGGATAGCGAGGCTAATGATAGCTGGGCCAAGCGGGTCACCCTGTTCACAACCTACAGCCGAATGTAATAAATAATTATCAATTAATTTCCAGAACTTTTACTTTATTTGTATAATATCAATGTTAAACAATATAGAGAGCCAAGCAGACTGATTATGAGATGGTTATTATAATTTCTTTAACATTTACAACGCAAAATTTTTTTAGAATCCCGGCAAAGACAAGGTAATTTTTTTTTTACTGTTAATTTAGGGAAAAGATTGATCAAAAGTGTGAAGGATAATATTGTCATACCTACCCTACAAATAAATCCCTGATGACCAAGGGGCCCGTGATTTGTATTTTAGAAATTGGTTGTACATTAAAATGCTATAATAACTGGTGTGGTTATGGGCCAACAATCGGCACAAGGAAAACATTTATTTATGAATGGAAATGATTACATTTACAAACAAACTACATTTATTAATTATCAATTAATTTACAGAACTTTTACTTTATTTGTATAATATCAATGTTTAAAAATATGGACAGCCAAGCATACTGATTATGGTATGGTTATATTAATTCCTTAAACATTTACCACTCAAAATGAAAAAAGTTATTTGGCCTTTTTTTAGAATCCCGGCAAAGACAAGGTAAATGAAACGGGATGCATATGTGAAATATATAGACAAGCAAATTAATGGATTCAAGAGGAAGGTTTTAGTGTTAGCATTGCACCCGTGCGAAGCCGGCGCGGGTCGCTAGTTTCAAATAAAAAAAGAATCATCAAAATTAGTTCACGCAGTCGAAAGTTCTGAGGTAACAAAAATAAAAAAATACAGTCCAATTGATAAATCCTCCTTTTTTTAAGTCGGTCAAAAACCTTTTACAGCTCAAAATCCTACTAATATTATAAACGCGAAAGTTTGTATGGATGGATGTATGGATGTTTGTTACTCTTTCACGCAAAAACTACTTAACGGATTTTGATGAAACTTTACAGTTATATAGCTTATACATCAGGATAACACATAGCACATAGGCTATATTTTATCCCAGTATTCCCACGGGAACGAGAACTACGCAGGTAAAACCGCGGGGCGCTGTTAGTGAAAAATATACGTTCTTTTGCCCTTTTTAGGATTACGGCAAAGACAAGGTAAACTTTTTTTATTTTTATGGCTGTTGTTAGGTCAAGAAAAACATTATTTAAATTGTGAAGAATAATATCGTTGTACCCAACGAGTTAATCCCCAATTACTATAGGGGCTCGTGATTAGTATTTAGGACATATATTATACATTAAAAATGCTATATTTGCTGGTGTAGTTATGGGCTAACAGCCGATCAAATGAAACGGGATGCACAAAGGAAATATATAGACAGGCAATCATGCTGAGGATAATATGGTTATAATAATTCTTTGTTGAAAGAATTATTATAACCATATTTCAACGCAAAATGAAAAAAAAAAGAGTTTTTTTACCCTTTTTTAGGATCCGGGCAAAAACAAGGTAATTTTTTTTTATTGTTAGGTTAGGGAAAACATTGATCAAAAGTGTTAAGGATAATATTGTCGTACCCCACAAATAAATCCCTGATGACCAAAGGGGCTCGTGATTCTGTATTTTAGAAATTGATTGCACATTAAAAATGCTATAATAACTGGTGTGGTTATGGGTTAACAATTGGCACAAGGAAAACAATTATTTATGTATAGAAATGATTATATTTACAAATAAACTAATTTGTTTAATTATCAATAAATAAACAGAACTTTTACTTTATTTGTAAAATATCAATTTTAAAAAATATAGACAGCCAAGCATACTTATAATGACAAGGTTATAAAAAATCCTTCAACATTTACAACTTAAAAAGATTGATGATTGATTAATGAAGAAAATATGTTCTTTTGCCCTTCTTTAGGGTCCTGGCAAAAACAAGGTTTGAATAGAAATGAATATATTTACAAACAAACTACAATTATTAATTGTCAATTAATATACATAACTTTTACTTTATTTGTATAATATCAATGTTTAAAAATATGGACAGCCAAGCATACTGATTATGGTATGGTTATATTAATTCCTTAAACATTTACAACTCAAAATGAAAAAAAATTCTTTTGCCTGTTTTTAGAATCCCGGCAAAGACAAGGTAATTTTTTTTTACTGTTAGATTAGGGAAAACATTGATCAAAAGTGTGAAGGATAATATTGTGGTACCCCACAAATAAATCCCTGATGACCAAAGGGGCTCGTGATTTTGTATTTTAGAAATTGATTGAACATTAAAAATGTGGTTATGGGCTAACAGCCGATGCAATGAAAAGGGATGCACAGGGGAAATATATAGACAGGCAGTCATGCTGATGATAATATAATATTAATAAAACCTCCAACATTAAAAACCCAAAATGAAAAAAATCTGTTATTTTACCCTTTTTTAGGATCCCGGAAAAAATAAGGTAATTTTTTTTTTATTTACTGTTAGGTGAAGAAAAAGATTGATCAAAAGTGTGAAGGATAATATTATCGTACCTAACAAATAAATTCCTGATGACCAAAGGGGCTGGTGTTTTGTATTTTGGAAATTGATTGTAGCATTAAAAATTCTATAATAATTGGTGTGGTTATGAGCTAACAATCAGCACAAATAAAACAATTATTTATTAATAGAAATGATTACATTTACAAACAAACGACTTAATTATCATTTTTTTTATTATGTCATAGCTGCTCATTTATTTACAAAGAAAATATACATTCATTTACAATAATTACAGATAAAAAATGTCATCCAAAGAGAAACCATGTGGGACAGTGCCCAGAAGGCTGGCCGCATTCCCTCGATAGCTAGGTTGATCCTTTGACAGAGATAGCTGCCAGCCCTCTGGTCACCTGAAGCCTCGACCAAACGCACTGACAGCTCTTTGAGAAGCTGCCGCGCCTCCGTACCCTACGTCCCATGGTCTCCACCCCAAACGGCACAAATATGTAACCCTCATTGAGGTCGGCATATTTGCCGCTTCAGGCGCTCCGCGGCCGCGCCCACAGAGGTGGCATCGATGTGGGATGGGGCCAATGTGTCGGCACATGTGGCATCCCACACCAGCAATCTGCCATGTTTAAATGGCCCGACAGTCATACCATTAGGCTTCCCGCCACCCATCCTTGTGATGAAGTTAGGCTCAAGAATAGCCGGGATACCAGCAGTGGCGAGAGCCCTGCGGATGATGTCGTTGAGGCATGCATGGCGCGACAGGCGGAGGACATGCATCTCTAGCCTCCGTCAAGTACGACAACTCCACGATACCCAGAGAGGGGCATATTATGCTTCCGTGAAGGTTGTACGCACTATGAGCAGAGGACAGAAACGCCGGTAGGGAAATACTGGAAATTTTGCGAACCCCCAGTCTGCCAAATCTTACTGGGAGGGAGGCTTGGTCCCAGGCGCGTCCCTCTATAGGGCTATTTAGGATTTGGGAGAGATATTTTTGTAAAGAATGGTCCAGACTATCTAATTAACTATCGAACTTCCAAAAAAGGGAGCAGCGAAGGACATAATATGTCAATTTCGGGACAAACAGGCAGGACCGTACTATGGACAGAGCCATATGCGGGTTAATTTCGAGAAGCCTGTCCGAGCAGTCATTAAATTTAGAAATTGGCTCCTGAACAAAACTCGAGAAAGATTCATTGAGAATCGGGGCTCCTAGGAGACGAAGGGATTCATTTCCAAGATTTTTTATGTTTGGGGCTAAATTAGAGAAATCACAGAGCAGTGATAGCCCGGACGGTTAAAGAGCCGGCCGAAAATCAGTGAGGCTCGGGTTCGAATCCTGGCATGTACCAATGAGTTTTTCAAAAACTTACGTACATATTTATCACTAGCTCGACGGTGAAGGAAAACATCGTGAGGAAACCCGCAGGTCTCAGAATTAATTCTGAGACATGTGTAAGCAGACCCGGTCCGGCGATGGGCTCACCACCTATCACGTTTAGGGGTCCAATATATCTCGTGAAATGTGGGTATATCCAGTAATGAAATACCTCTGCCTACCCCCTCGGGGATAAAAAAGGCGTGAGATTATATTATTATTATATTATAAATTATTGAACTGAGATAAGATGTTGTTAGATTTTATCTCAGACGGTACTGACGCCGAAACAAAAACTTCGCATTTTGAAAAATTTAAATCTAAACCGATTAAACGAAAACTATCCATTAGTGAACGGACGGAGGTCACTAAGGACCGCAAATGCTTTGCCTCCTAGGGTTGTGTGGTCGATACCAAAATATTAAATTTAGAATTTAGTTCTGAAATTATGCGGTGGATAGCGAGGCTAATGATAGCTGGGCCAAGCGGGTCACCCTGTTCACAACCTACAGCCGAATGCAATAAATAATTATTAATTAATTTACAGAACTTTTACTTTATTTGTTTAATATCAATGTTAAAAAATATAGACAGCCAAGCATACTGATTATGATATGGTTATTATAATTTCTTTAACATTTACAACGCAAAATTTTTTTAGAATAGAAGGATAATATTGTCGTACCCCACAAATAAATCCCTGATGACCAAAGGGGCTCGTGATTTTGTATTTTAGAAATTGATTGCACATTAAAAATGCTATAATAACTGGTGTGGTTACCTATGGGTTAACAATTGGCACAAGGAAAACAATTATTTATGTATAGAAATGATTATATTTACAAACAAACTAATTTGTTTAATTATCAATAAATAAACAGAACTTTTACTTTATTTGTAAAATATCAATTTTAAAAAATATAGACAGCCAAGCATACTTATAATGACAAGGCTATAAAAAATCCTTCAACATTTACAAATTAAAAAGATTGATGATTGATTAATGAAGAAAATATGTTCTTTTGCCCTTCTTTAGGGTCCTGGCAAAGACAAGGTAAACTTTTTGTTATTTTTGTGACTGTTATTAGGTCAAGGAAAATGTTGATTTAGATTGTGAAGGATAACACCGTTGTACGGTTGTACCCAACCACAGTGTTCCATAGGAGCCAAAAAACTTCCCTATGCTTTTTATTATCTAAACTGATCAAGAAATGCATTTTGAATGCTAAAGTAGAATACCCAAGTGACGATTTCAAATACTTTTTTTATAAAAAAATAATAACGATTACCGTACCCCACAAATAAATCTCTGATGACCAAAGGGGCTCGTGATTTGTATTTTGGAAATTGATTGTACCTACATTAAAAATGCCATAATAACTGGTGTGGTTATAGACTAACAATCGGCACAAGGAAAACAAGTATTTATGAATAAGTAGAAATGATTACATTTACAAACAAACTACATTTATTAATTATCAATTACTTAATTTACAGAACTTTTCTTTATTAGTATAATATCATTTTTACACATTTAGACAGCCAAGCATACTAATAATGATAGGGTATAATAATTTCTCCAACATTTACAACTCAAAATGCAAAAAATATGTTCTTTTGCCTTTTTTTAGAATCCCGGCAAAGACAAGGTATTTTTTTTTAATCTTAGGTTAGGGAAAAGATTGATCAAAAGTGTGAAGAATAATATTGTCTTACCCCACAAATAAATCCCTGATGACCAAAGGTGCTCGTGATTTATATTTTAGAAACTTATTGTAAATTAAAAATGCCATAATAACTGGTGTGGTTATAGACTAACAATCGGCACAAGGAAAACAATTATTTATGAATAGAAATGATTATATTTACAAACAATTAAAAACAAATTACAATTAATTAATTGTCAATTAATATACATAACTTTTACTTTATTTGTATAATATCAATTTTAAAAAATATAGACAGCCAAGCATACTGATATTGATAGGGTTTAATAATTTCTTCAACATTTACAACTCAAAATGAAGAAAATATGTTCTTTTGCCCTTTTTAGGATCCCGGCAAAGACAAAGTAACTTTTTTTTATTTTTATGACTGTTCTTGGGTCAAGGAAAAGATTGATTTAAAGTGTGACGGATAATATAGTTGAGCCCTACGAGCCCTTATGACTATAGGAGCTCGTGATTATAATAATAATATTTTTTTTTATTTGCAAGAAAACAGTAAAAAGGTCTTAGTAATTAACATTTAGAACAGTGTTTTCAGCAACAAGAACAAGCATGCAAATTTATAAGATTTTCAATGTCAAAGAATTATTATTAATAATGAATGTCAAAGGAAAGATATGTCAATATGAAATCAAAGAAAAAAATGTTAAACTTATGGTCTAGAAATTCCTTATTACTATAAAAACAGTGTTCTAGCAGCCACTTTGTCAAATTTAATTTGAGTGAGACTTTATTCATTTGTTTAAATGTGACTGGAAGTTTGTTATATAATAAAATGCATATGTTAAATATGTTCTTTGTATAAATGAACGTACGCCTTTGGCAGGAGGCTGACATAGTAAGTTCTTTAACTTTTCTCTTGTTGGCCTTTGACTGATATGGCCTCGTGTTCTCCAGTCTCCGGATTTGATGCAACGAAAACACAAACGTCTCTTATGTATATACATGGTATTTAAGACATTGATTGCCCCACCACACTACCAATCCGCACTACTGGTATTGTCGTGGGTATTTTTTCCTTTCGGCACTACTGGTCCAGTACTGTCGTAGTTATTTGTAAAATAGATACATATAATATATTATGCATTCCCCATTGCACTACCGGAAATTATTTTTGCAACTAGATACGGGTAAGTAAAAAACAAGATTCTTTTTTACATCGGTTTATTTAACACCAGAAAAAAAATGAGTTTTACCATTTTTTAGGATCCCGGCAAAAACAAGGTATTTTTTTTTCCATGTAAAAAAATATAGACAGCCAAGCATACTCTTGATGATATGGTTATAAGAATTTCTTCAACATTCACAACTCAAAATGATAAAAAAAAATTTCTTTTGCCTTTTCTTAGAATCCTGGCAAAGACAAGGTAATTTTTTTTATGACTGTTAGGTTATTAAAAAGATTGATCAAAAGTGTAAAGGATAATATTGTCATACCTCACAAATAAATCCCTGATGACCAAAGGGGCTCGTGATTTGTATTTTAGAAATTGATTGTACAATAAAAATGCTTCATTTGCTGTTGTGGTTATGGACAATGAAAAAGAATGCACAGAGGAAATATATAGACAGGCAATCATGCTGATAATAATATGATATTAGTAAAACCTTCAACATTTATAACTCAAAGAATTTATTATTAATTACTCAAAAAAATAGTTCTCTAACCCTTCTCTAGGATCCCGGCAAAAACAATGTAATTTATTTTTATCAATGTTATAAAATATAGACAGCCAAGCATACTGATGATGATATTCTTACAGTAATTTCTTCAAGATTACCAACTCAAAATGAAAAAAAAATGTTTTGTCTTTGTTTTGCCTTTTTTTAGTATCCCGGCAAAGACAAGGTATTTTTTTTTTGATGTTTTATGACTATTGTTGGGTCAAGAAAAAGATTGATATAAATTGTGAAGGATAATATCGTTGTACCCAACAAGTAAATCAATGATTACTATAGGAGCTTATGATTGGTATTTAAGACATTGATTGTACATAAATATGGCAATATTAACTGGTGTGGTTATGGGCTAAAAGCTGATGAATGATAATATAATATTAAGAAAACCTCCAACATTTATATCCCAAAATAAAAAAAAGAAGTTCAAGAAGAAGTAAAAAAAGAAGAAAAGAGTTCTTTTACCCTTTTTTAGGATCCCGGCAAAAACAAGGTAATTTTTTTTTCAATGTTAAAAAATATAGGTAGCTAAGCATACTGATGATAATATGATTATAATAATTTCTTCAACATTCACAACTCAAAATGAAAAAAAAAAATTCTTTTGCCTTTTCTTAGAATCCCGGCAAAGACAAGGTAATTTTTTTTTATGACTTGGTTAGGAAAAAGACTGATCAGGTAAAAGATTGATCAAAAGTGTAAAGGATAATATTGTCATACCTCACAAATAAATCTCTGATGACCAAAGGGGGCTCGTGATTTGTATTTTAGAAATTGATTGTACAATAAAATGCTTTAATAACTGGTGTGGTTATAGGCTTACAATTCGGCGCAAGTACAAAAAAAATATGAATAGAAATGTTTTTATTTACAAACTAACTACATTAATTAATTATCAATTAATAAACAGAACTTTAACCTTATTTGTATAATATTAATTTTAAAAAATATTGACAGCCAAGCATACAATACAATATAACAACTTTTTAATTGTTCACCAAAAACAACACAATATGGATACCAACATTAACTAAAGTACAATGGGCGCCATAGCATACCGATAATGACATGGTGTAACACCCCGAATCACATTATAACAGTAAACGTAATTACTCCAATGTATCGCAGATTCCGCGCAAAGGAATGCTGTTGGAATGCAGCCGATACGTGTACTTATGAATCATTACGCAGACACTAGGTGGCGCTGTACCGAACTCTGAATCGCGCTATCAAGAGTGGCCGCGGAAACATGACCTTCGTCGATACATCTTGTTTTAGTTAGTTCAGACCTCAAAGTCAATTCGTTTACGACAAAGCTTGCATTTGGTGATCGCGTCCTATTTGGAACGACCTACTGAGACCTGCCTACGTAGTAAACCGACTATATAGTCCGACTTGCATCCGCGGTTCGCGTCCTACTTGGAACGGGCTCGTGGAACAAGTTCGGCCAATAAATATCTTTTTTGTTTGCTCACTTTGTGAAGTTTGTAGCAGTTGTAAATAATATACGTCCTGATAACTGTTGTAAAAACGTATTTTCATTAAATAATACTACCAAGTATTACAATGGTTATAATAATTCCTTCAAAATTTACAACTCAAAATCAAGAAAAGATGTTTTTTTGCACTTTTCATTTAAAATGCTTTATTTGCTGTTGTGGTTATGGGCTATTAGCCCAATGAAAAAGGATGCACAGGAGAAATATATAGACAGGCAATCATGCTGATAATAATATGATATTAATAAAACCTCCAACATTTATAACTCATAATTAAAAAAATGACTTCTACCCTTTTCTAGGGTCCCGGCAAAAACAAGGCAAGTAGTTTATTTTGTATCAATGTTAAAAATAAAGACAGCCAAGCATAATGATGATGATATAGTTATAATAATTCCTTCAACATTTACAACTCAAAATTAGAAAAATACGTTTTTTTGTCCTTTTTTAGTATCCCGGCAAAGACAAGGTAACTTTATTAATTTTTTATGACTGTTGTTGGGTCAAGGAAAAAATGGTTTTAAATTGTAAAGGATAATATCGTTGTACTCAACAAGTAAATCAATAATTACTATAGGAGCTTATGATTGGTATTAAAGACATTGATTGTACATTAAAATTTTAATATTAACTGTTGTGGCTATGGGCTAAAAGCCAATCAGGCAATCATGCTGATGATTATATAAAATTATTAAAACCTCCAACATTTATAAATCAAAATTAAAACTTTTTTAGGATCCCGGAAAAAATAAGGTAAATTTTTTTTTCGATGTTAAAAAATAAAGACAGCCAAGCATAATGATGATGATATGGTTATAAGAATTCCTTCAACATTCACAACTCAAAATTTAAAAAAATATGTTTTTTTGCATTTTCTTAGAATCCCGGCAAAGACAATGTAATTTTTTGATGACTGTTAGGTTAGAAAAAAGATTGATCAACAGTGGAAACGATAATATTGTCATACCTCACAAATAAATCCCTGATGACCAAAGGGGCTCGTGATTTGTAGTTTAGAAATTGATTGTACAATAAAATGCTTTAATAAGTGGTGTGGTTATAGGCTTTGAGTATTGAACCAACAGGAGACGTCACGCGCACTAGTTTCTTTACAAAATAAGTCTGCCAATTTCTGCGGGGGGGACGAGGATAGAATCACAAATAATGTTAAAACAAACGCATTTTTTGATAAAAACAATTAAACACTATCTTGAACTAGGTGCACACAAATACATTCACCAATACAAGAACTCCGTGAACTCAAACAAACTAGTTGTATTTAACCGGTGTGCTCAAAGACCGACACGTTTTTTTGGCAGAGGGGAACGCCTGTCAGTGGCGTCTCCGGTTGGTTTAATACTCAAAGGGTTATAGGCTTACAATTCGGCGCAAGGACAAAAAAAAATATAAATAGAAATGTTTTTATTTACAAATAAACTACATTAATTAATTATCAATTAATATACAGAATTTTAATTTTATTTGGATTTTATTAATTTTAAAAAATATAATCAGCGAAGCATACAATGCAATACAATACAATACAATATAACAACTTTTTATTGTACACCAAAAACAACACAATATGGATACCAACAATAACTAAAGTACAATGGGCGGCTTAGCATACTGATAATGATATGGTCCTTCAACATTTACAACTCAAAATCAAGAAAAGATGTTTTTCGCACTTTTCATAAAAAATGCTTTATCTGCTGTTGTGTTTATGGGCTATTAGCCGATGCAATGAAAAGGGATGCACAGGGGAAATATATAGACAGGTAATCATACTGATAATAATATGATATTAATAAAACCTCCAACATTTATAACTCAAAATTAAAAAAATGAGCTCTCCTACCCTTTTCTAGGATCCCGGCAAAAACAAGGTGAGTAATTTATTTTTTATCAATGTTTAAAAATATAGACAGAGATGTAGACAACTCATAATTAGAAAATTATGTTTTTTTGTCTTTTTTAGTATCCCGGCAAAGACAAGGTAAACTTTTTTAATTTTTTCATGACTGTTGTTGGGTCAAGAAAAGATTGTTTTAAATTGTGAAGGATAATATCGTTGTACTCAACAAGTAAATCAATAATTACTATAGGAGCTTATGATTGGTATTAAAGACATTGATTGTACATTAAAATTTTAATATTAACTGTTGTGGTTATGGGCTAAAAGCCGATCAGGCAATCATGCTGATGATAATATAAAATTATTAAAACCTCCAACATTTATAAATCAAAATTAAAACTTTTTTAGGATCCCGGCAAAAATAAGGTAATTTTTTTTTTCAATGTTAAAAAATATAAACAGCCAAGCATACTGATGATAATATGATTATAATAATTTCTTCAACATTCACAACTCAAAATGAAAAAAAAAATGTTCTTTTGCCTTTTCTTAGAATCCCGGCAAAGACAAGGTAATTTTTTTTATGGCTGTTAGGTAAAGGAAAAAATTGATCAAAAGTGTGAAGGATAATATTGTCATACCCCACAAATAAATCCCTGATGACCAAAGCGGCTCGTGATTTGTATTTTAGAAATTGATTGTACAATAAAATGCTACTGGTGTGGTTATGGGCTTACAATTCGGCGCAAGCACAAGAAAAAATATGAATAGAAATGTTTTTATTTACAAACAAACTACATTAATTAATTATCAATTAATATACAGAACTTTTACTTTATTTGGTTAATATCAATTTAAAAAAATATATACAGCCAAGCATACTGATGATGATATAGTTATCATAATTATTTCACTACTTACAACTCTAAATTAGAAAAAATATGTTCGTATGCCCCTTTTTAGTATCCCGGCAAAGACAAGGTAAACTTTTTTAAATTTTTATGACTGTTATTGGGTCAAGAAAAAGATTGTTTTAAAGTGTGAAGAATAGTATTGTTGTAACCAACGAGTAAATTTATAATTACTATAGGAGCTTATGATTGGTATTTAAGACATTGATTGTACATTAAAAATGCTTTATTTGCTGGTGTGGATAACCACACCAGCAAATAAAGCATTTTTAGCATTAAAGCCCATAAGGGCTAAAGCCGATCCAATGAAACGGGATACACATGGAAAATATATAGACAGGCAATCATGCTGATGATAATATGATATTAAGAAAACCTCCAACATTTACATCCCAAAATGAATAAAAAAATTGTTCTCTTACCCTTTTCTAGGATCCTGGCAAAAACAAGGTAATTTATTTTTTATCAATGTTAAAAATATAGACAGCCAAGCATACTGATGATGATATAGTTATAATAATTCCTTTAACATTTACAACTCAAAATTAGAAAAATATGTTCTTTTGTCCTTTTTTAGTATCCCGGCAAAGACAAGGTAAACTTTTTTAATTTTTTATGACTATTGTTGGGTCAAGGAAAAGATTGTTTTAAATTTGTGAAGGATCATATCGTTTTACTCAACAAGTAAATCAATAATTACTATAGGAGCTTATGATTGGTATTAAAGACATTGATTTTACATTAAAATGGTAATATGAACTGTTGTGGTTATGGGCTAAAAGCCGATCAGGTAATCATGGTGATTAAAATATAAAATTATTAAAACCTCCAACATTTATAAATCAAAATTAAAACTTTTTTAGGATCCCGGCAAAAATAAGGTAATTTTTTTTCAATGTTATAAAATAAAGACAGCCGCTTGACTATAATGATGATGATATGGTTTTAAGAATTTCTTCAACATTCACAACTCAAAATTAGAAAAAATATGTTTTTTTGCCTTTTCTTAGAATCCCGGCAAAGACAAGGTAATTTTTTGATGACTGTTAGGTTATAAAAAAGATTGATCAAAAGTGTAAAGAATAATATTGTCATACCTCACAAATAAATCCCTGATGACCAAAGGGGCTCGTGATTTGTATTTTAGAAGTTGATTGTACAATAAAAATGCTTCATTTGCTGTTGTGGTTATGGGTAATGAAAAGAAATGCACAGGGGAAATATATTGACAGGCAATCATGCTGATAATAATACGATATTAATAAAACCTTCAACATTTATAACTCAAAATTAAAAAAATGAGTTCTCCTACCATTTTCTAGGATCCCGGCAAAAACAAGGTAAGTAATATATTTTTTATCAATGTTTAAAAATATAGACAGAGATATAGACAACTCAAAATTAGAAAATTATGTTTTTTTGTCTTTTTTAGTATCCCGGAAAAGACAAGGTAAACTTTTTTAATTTTTCATGACTGTTGTTGGGTCAAGAAAATATTGTTTTAAATTTGTGAAGGATAATATCGTTGTACTCAACAAGTAAATCAATAATTACTATAGGAGCTTATGATTGGTATTAAAGACATTGATTGTACATTAAAATTTTAATATTAACTGTTGTGGTTATGGGCTAAAAGCCGATCAGGCAATCATACTGATGATAATATAAAATTATTAAAACCTCCAACATTTATAAATCAAAATTAAAACTTTTTTAGGATCCCGGCAAAAATAAGGTAATTTTTTTTCAATGTTATAAAATAAAGACAGCTGCTTGGCTATAATGATGATGATATGGTTATAAGAATTTCTTCAACATTCACAACTCCAAATTAGAAAAAATATGTTTTTTTGCCTTTTCTTAGAATCCCGGCAAAGACAAGGTAATTTTTTGATGACTGTTAGGTTATAAAAAAGATTGATCAAAAGTGTAAAGAATAATATTGTCATACCTCACAAATAAATCCCTGATGACCACAGGGGCTCGTGATTTGTATTTTAGAAATTGATTGTACAATAAAAATGCTTCATTTGCTGTTGTGGTTATGGGCTATTAGCCCAATGAAAAGGAATGCACAGGGGAAATATATTGACAGGCAATCATGCTCATAATAATACGATATTAATAAAACCTTCAACATTTATAACTCAAAATTAAAAAAATGAGTTCTCCTACCCTTTTCTAGGATCCCGGCAAAAACAAGGTAAGTAATTTATTTTTTATCAATGTTTAAAAATATAGACAGAGATATAGACAACTCAAAATTAGAAAATTATGTTTTTTTGTCTTTTTTAGTATCCCGGCAAAGACAAGGTAAACTTTTTTAATTTTTTCATGACTGTTGTTGGGTCAAGAAAAGATTGTTTGAAATTGTGAAGGATAATATCGTTGTACTCAACAAGTAAATCAATAATTACTATAGGAGCTTATGATTAGTATTAAAGACATTGATTGTACATTAAAATTTTAATATTAACTGTTGTGGTTATGGGCTAAAAGCCGATCAGGCAATCATGCTGATGATAATATAAAATTATTAAAACCTGCAACATTTATAAATCAAAATTAAAACTTTTTTAGGATCCCGGCAAAAATAAGGTATTTTTTTTTTCAATGTTAAAAAATATAAACAGCCAAGCATACTGATGATAATATGATTATAATAATTTCTTCAACATTCACAACTCAAAATGAAAAAAAAATGTTATTTTGCCTTTTCTTCGAATCCCGGCAAAGACAAGGTATTTTTTTTATGGCTGTTAGGTAAAGGAAAAAATTGATCAAAAGTGTGAAGGATAATATTGTCATACCCCACAAATAAATCCCTGATGACCAAAGCGGCTCGTGATTTGTATTTTAGAAATTGATTGTACAATAAAATGCTACTGGTGTGGTTATGGGCTTACAATTCGGCGCAAGCACAAGAAAAAATATGAATAGAAATGTTTTTATTTACAAACAAACTACGTTAATTAATTATCAATTAATATACAGAACTTTTACTTTATTTTTTTAATATCAATTTTAAAAAATATATACAGCCAAGCATACTGATGATGATATAGTTATCATAATTATTTCACTATTTACAACTCTAAATTAGAAAAAAATATGTTCTTATGCCCCTTTTTAGTATCCCGGCAAAGACAAGGTAAACTTTTTTAAATTTTTATGACTGTTGTTGGGTCAAGGAAAAGATTGTTTTAAATTGTGAAGAATACTATTGTTGTAACCAACGAGTAAATTAATAATTACTATAGGAGCTTATGATTGGTATTTAAGACATTGATTGTACATTAAAAATGCTTTATTTGCTGGTGTGGATAACCACACCAGCAAATAAAGCATTTTTAGCATTAAAGCCCATAAGGGCTAACAGCCGATCCAATGAAACGGGATACACGGGGGAAATATATAGACAGGCAATCATGCTGATGATAATATGATATTAAGAAAACCTCCAACATTTATATCCCAAAATGAAAAAAAAAATAGTTCTCTTACCCTTTTCTAGGATCCCGGCAAAAACAAGGTAATTTATTTTTTATCAATGTTAAAAAAATATAGACAGCCAAGCATACTGATGATGATATGGTTATAATAATTCCTTTAACATTTTCAACTCAAAGTTAAGAAAATATGTTTTTCGCCCTATTTTAGCATCCCGGCAAAGACAAGGTAAACTTTTTTAAATTTTTATTACTTTTGTTGGACTTGTTGGGTATAGGAAAATATAGATTCAAATTGTGAAGGATAATATCGTTGTACCCAACGATTAAATCAATAATAACTTTAGGAGCTAATGATTGGTATTTAAGACATTGATTGAACATTAAAATGGTAATATTAACGGGTGTGGTTATGGGCTAAAAGCCGATCAGGCAATCATGCTGATGATATTATGATATTAATAAAACCTCCAACATTTATATACCAAAATAATAAAAAAATAGTTCTCTTACCCTTTTCTAGGATCCCGGCAAAAACAAGGTAATTTATTTTTTATCAATGTTAAAAAATATAGACAGCCAAGCATACTGATGATGATATGGTTATAATAATTCCTTTAACATTTTCAACTCAAAGTTAAGAAAATATGTTTTTCGCCCTGTTTTAGCATCCCGGCAAAGACAAGGTAAACTTTTTTAAATTTTTATTACTTTTGTTGGACTTCTTGGGTATAGGAAAATATAGATTCAAATTGTGAAGGATAATATCGTTGTACCCAACGATTAAATCAATAATAACTTTAGGAGCTAATGATTGGTATTTAAGACATTGATTGAACATTAAAATGGTAATATTAACGGGTGTAGTTATGGGCTAAAAGCCGATCAGGCAATCATGCTGATGATATTATGATATTAATAAAACCTCCAACATTTATATCCCAAAATAAAAAAAAAATAGTTCTCTTACACTTTTTTAGGATTCCGGCAAAAACAAGGTAATTTTATTTTTCAATGTTATAAAATATAGACAGATAGGCATACTGATGATGATGTGGTTATAATAATTTCTTCAACATTTACAACTCAAAATGAAAAAAAAAATGTTCTTTTGCCTTTTCTTAAAATCCCGGCAAAGACAAGGTAAATTTTTTTTGTGAATTAGGTTAGGGAAAACATTGATCAAAAGTTTGAATTATTATATTGTCATACCCCACAAATAAATCCCAAATGACCAAAGGGGCTCGTGATTGGTATTTAAGACATTTATTGTACATTAAAAATGCTATATTTGCTGGTCTGGTTATGGGCTAACAGCCGATCCAATGAAACGGGATGCACAGTGGAAATATATACAACGCGTAACAGAAATTACGCAATTTCTCATACACCCCAATTAGTAGATTAACATAAAAAATATATGATGCTATCGAACTTTCGTTGTGTCTAACCAATTTTCTTGAATAATAGCACAATTTCCATACATAGCACTTAATTTAGCTATGCTAATTCATTTTTCGGAAAAATTTAACACGTATTAAAAATAGCTGAAATCGATTATAGTCGATACTGAACAAACTAATTTCAGAAATTGCGCTTATTTTGTTACATATTGTATAGACAGGCAATTATGCTGATGATAATACGATAATAATAGAACCTCCTTCATTTATAACTCAAAATGAAAAAAATGGGTTATCTTACCCTTTTCTAGGATCCCGGCAAAAATAAGGTAATTTATTTTTTATCAATGTTAAAAAATATAGACAGCCAAGCATACTGATGATGATATTATTATGGTTATAATAATTTCTTCAACATTTACAATTCAAAATGAAAAAATGAATTATGTTCTTTTGGCTTTTTTTAGAATCACGGCAAACACAATGTAATTTTTTTTACTGTTAGGTTAGGGAAAAGATTGATCAAAAGTGTGAAGGATAATGTTGTCATACCCTACGAATAAATCCCTGATGACCAAAGGGGCTCGTGATTTGTATTCTAGAATTGATTGTTGTGGCGACACCGCACGTGAAGTTATGCGGCACATAATTAGAGATTAGTTAGATCAATAGATAAATCACATCTTGTTATAGTATATAAGCCAAGGAGATTAAAATATAATAGCAGAGAGGGGGCATTGGGAATATTTTCATACAAAACTTTGAAGCTCAAGCGTCATGTCCTTGTCATGTCAGTTAGTATGAACGCGAGCTGTGATTCGGTCGAAATTGTACTAGACTTATTCCACTTAGAATAACTCTTGGCTTCAAATTTTCCTCGCTTTGTCCCCTCTTTAATTTTAATCTCTTTGATATAAGCAGTTGTTACGTTAAAATAAATTAGACTAAATCCGTCTGCAGTCTCATTTTATTATGTACCACCAGGCTTGGTACAATTGTACATTAATAATGCTATAATAACTGGTGTGGTTATGGGCTAACAATCGGTACAATGAAAACAATTATTTATGAAAAGAAATGATTATATTTACAAACAAACTACATTAAGTAATTATCAATTAAACTTTATTTGTATAACATCAATTTTAAAAACATATAGACAGAAAAGCATACTGATGATGATATGGTTATAATAATTCCTTCAACATTTTCAACTCAAAATGAAGAAAAGATGTTCTTTTGCCCTTTTTTTAGTATCCCAGCAAAGACAAGGTAAACTTTTTATATTTTTATGACTGTTGTTGGGTAAAGGAAAATATTCATCGGTAGTGTGAAGGATAGTATTGTCATACTCCACAAATAAATCCCTTATGACCCTTGAGGCTTGTGATTGGTATATTTAAGACATTGATTGTACATTAAAAATGCTACATTTGCTGGTGTGGCTATGGGCTAACATCCGATCAAGTGAAACTGGATACACAGGGAAAATTAATATTTATGATGAAAAATGTTTTAGGTATTAACAAGTCAGCTTTTTATTGTTTTGATTTTTAGTTGACAGAACTTACTGTTTATTTTTATAATTTTAATTATAAATTTATTACGGGCAATCATTCTGATGATGATAATAATATGGTTATAGTAAATCTATTAATATGAATGAAATGGCGACAGGTCACGGGAACAACTTGTGACCCCCGAATGCCCCTAAACTAAAGGGCAAAGTATACAAGGCCACGATAAGACCTGTCGTCACGTATGGATCGGAATGTTGGGCCTGAAATGAAAGGAGACTGCATGCAGCGGAGATGAGAATGTTGAGATGGATGTGTGGAGTAACAAGAATGGATAAAATTAGGAATGAGTACATAAGAGGAAGACTAAAAGTAGCACCCGTGATGGAGAAGTTGAGAGGTAATCGTCTGTCTTGGTATGGACGCATAATGAAGAGGGATAAGAGTAACGTTGTAAGGCGAGTGCTTGATATGAATGTGGAAGGTTATAGAAAGAGGGGTAGACCAAAGAAAAGATGGATGGATTGTGGGAAGGATGATATGTACAAGATGGAAGTGAATGTAGATATGACGTATGATAGATCCAAATGAAAGGAAAAAACATACTGCGCCGACCCCAAATAATGGGATAAGGGCAAGTACATGATGAGTAAATCTATGAATATTTACAACATAAAATGAAAAAAAAAATGTTTTTTGCCCTTTTTAGGACAACGACGAAGACAGGGTAAACTTTATTATTTTTATGACTGTTAGGTCAAGGAAAAGATTCATCGACAGTGTGAAGGACTACTATCCTTGATTAGTATTGATATAGATGATTAGTATTGTACACAAATATATCCCTTATGACCTTTGAGTATTAAACCAACCGGAGACGCCACTGACAGGCGTTCCCCTCTGCCAAAAAAAAGTGTCGGTCAACGCGCACACCTGTTAAATACAACTAGTTTTTTTGAGTTCACGGAGTGCTTGGATTGATGAATGTATTTGTGTGCATCTAGTTCAAGCTAGCGTTTAATTGTTTTGTCAAAAAATGCGTTTGTTTTAACATTATTTGTGTTTGTTTCCTCGTCCCCCCTGCAGAAATTGGAAGACTTTTTTGCAAAGGAACTAGTGCGCGTGACGTCTCCTGTTGGTTTAGTACTCAAAGCTTATGACCCATAGGGCTCGTGATTTGTATTTTAGACATTGATTGTACATTAAAAATGAAATATTTACTAGATTGACTATAGGCTAACATCCGATCAAGTGAAACTGGATACAGAGGGAAAATAAATATTTATGATGAAAAATGTTTTTTTTTAAGAAACCACTTTTTTATTGTTTTGATTTTTAATTGACTTTTATAATTTTAATTAAAAATATATTACAGGCAATCATGCTGATGGATAATGATATGATTATAATAAAACCTCTAACATTTACAACTTAGAATCAAGAATATTAGTCCAGTCAATAAATGGTTATAGAGTGTTGTTAAGTTGTTCAGGGTGCTTAGGGAGTAAACATACTAAAAGTCCCGGCTTCTAGGACCTCCTAGAGGCCGGAGTGGGGAGGGGGATTAAAGTTCCCACTTTTGAGTTTTTCGCGTTTATTTTTAAAACGGTGTGTCGTAGAGAAAACATATCTTCTACGTAAAGAAAGCTAATAAAATATTCTACAACTTTTATCTTATACACTTTTTTCAAATTCCTAACTACATGGTCCGGAAGAGTGAAAATTTTCGAAAAAAGTACTTTTATCAAACACTAGCTGTTGCCTTCTACTTCGTTCGCGTTATTTCGGGATAAAAGGTAGCCTAATCTATCATCCTACCAAATTTCATCTAAATCCGTGCAGTCGCTAAGTTATTTTCGTCTTTTATCACATAGATATCTACACTAGTTTATACTTCTATACTAATATTATAAAGAGGAAAGATTTATATTTTTGTACATTTGTTACGAATAAACTGAATAACTACTGCACCGATTTTAAAAATTCTTTCACCAATGGAAAGCTAAAATATCCCTGAGTAACATAGGCAATATTTAATTCCCGTATTCCCACGGGAATGGGAACTACGAGGGTGAAACCGCGCGGAACCGTTATTTTACATAACACTAGCGGTATTTGTAACGAATAAACTCAAAAACTTCCGTTCCCCTCGGGAATACGGGAATAAAATATAGCCTATGTTACTTAATGATGATGTAGCTTTTTATTAGTAAAAGAATTTTCAAAATCGGCTGAGTAGTTTTTGAGTTTATTCCTTACAAATACCGCTAGTGTTGTGTAAAATAGCGGTTCAGCGTAGAAGATATGTTTTCTCTACGACACACCGTTTTAAAGATATTAGCGAAAATCTCAAAAGTGGGAACTTTAATCCACCCTCCCCACTCCGGCGGACCTCCTAGAAGCCGGGACTTTTAGTATGTTTACTCCCTAAGCACCCTGAACAATTTACTGAAGAAATCGCTGAGGTCCCCGCTCACGCACTCTACACCTACTGTTGGGTTATTTGTTGACTGGACTATATATGTTTTTTTTGCCGTTTTTAGGACAGCGACGAAGACAAGGTAAACTTTATTATTTTTATGACTGTTAGGTCAAGGAAAAGATTAATCAAACTGGTGAAGGATAATATTGTCGAACCTACAATTACATAATATCTGATGACCAAAGGGGCTCGTGATTTAATTGATTGTACATTAAAAATGCTATATTTGCTGGTGTGGCTATGGGCTAATATCCGATCAAGTGAAACTGGATACACAGGGAAAATTAATATTTATCATGAAAAATGTTTTAATAACAAGTAACTTTTTTATTGTTTTGATTTTTAATTGACAGAACTTACTTTTTATTTTTATCTTTTTAGGACAGCGACGAAGACAGGGTAAATTTTATTATTTTTATGACTGTTAGGTCAAGGAAAAGATTAATCGATAGGGTGAAGGATAGTTTTGTCGTACCCCACAAATAAATCCATTATGACCCTTGGGGCTCGTGATTAGTATTTTAGACATTGATTGTGCATTAAAAATGAAATATTTTCTAGAGTGGCTATGGGCTAACAGCCGATCGGGTGAAACTGGATACACAGGGAAAACAAATATTTATAAAAAAACTGTTTTAATAATTAACCTCTTATGTCAATAAAATAAAACACAATTGATTTTTAATGATTACGGTGCCCATTTGAACCAAATTAAGACACTTTTTTTGTTTTGATTATCAATTGACAGAACTTATTCTTTATTTTTATAATTTCAAATAAAACAAAAATTAAGACAGGCAATCATGTTGATGATGATATGGTGATAATAAAACCCCCAACATCTACAACTCAGAATAAAGAAAATATGTTCTTTTGTCCTTTTTTAGGATCGCAGCAAAGACAGCGTAAACTTTTTGTTTTTTTTATGACTGTTAGGTAAAGGAAAAAATAGATCGAAAGTGTGAAGGATAATATCGTCGTACCCTACAAATAAATCATTTATGACCATCGTGATTTGAATTTTAGACATTGATTGTACATTAAAATGGCTATAGTAGCTGGTGTGGCTATGGGACATTATGAAACTATAATTATATTAAACAAGAAAAGTTTATATTTTTGTAACTGTTTTTATTAACGTGACACTTTTTCTTGTTTTGATTATCAATTGACAGAACTCATTTTGAATTTTTATCATTTTAATTAAAACAAAATTTAAACAGCCAATCATGTTGATGATGATATGGTGATAATAAAACCCCCAACATTTACAACTCAGAATTAAGAAAATATATTCTTTTACCATTTTTTAAGACCGTGATACAGACAAATCCCTGATGACCATAGGGGCTCGTGGTTTTTGTTTTAAAAATTGATTGTACATTAAAAATGCTTTATTAACTGGTGTGGTTATGGACTAACAGCCAATCCAGTGAAACGATATGCACAAGGTAGACATATTTATTAATAAAAATGATTACATCAACAAACACACATTTTTAAAAATTATATCAAGCAATTAACAGAAACTTTTTCTTTATTTGTATACTATACTATAAACTAAAAAAAAATTAGACCGACAATCATGCGGATGATGATATGGTTATAATAAAACTTCGAACATTTACAATGCAGAATTAAAAAATATGTTATTTTGCCCGTTTTTAGGACAGCGACGAAGACAGGGTAAACTTTATTATTTTTATGACTGTTAGGTCAAGGAAAAGATAAATCGAAAGTAGGAAGGATAATCTTACCCTATTTGTATGCTATTAATTTTAAAAAATGTATACAGACAATCATACTGATGATGTTATGGTTATAATTAAACGTCCAACATTTACTACTCAGATTAAAAAAATATGTTCTTTTGCCCGTTTTTAGGACAGCGACGAAGACAAGGTAAACTTTATTATTTTTATGACTGTTAGTCCAAGGAAAAGATTGATCGAAAGTACGAAGGATAATATCGTCGTACCCTATTTGTATGCTATTAATTTAAAAAAATGTTGACAGACAATCATACTGATGATGATATGGTTATAATTAAACGTCCAACGTTTACAACTCAGAATGAAATAAATTAAGAGTAAAAAATATTTTTGAACCTATATAAATAATAAATAAATATAATCTCACGCCTTTCATCCCCGTAGGCAGAGGTATTCCATTACTGGATATACCCACATTTCACGAGATACATTGGACCCCTAAACGTGATATGTGGTGAGCCCATCGCCGGACCGGGTCTATTTACACATGCTTCAGAATTAATTCTGAGATCTGCGGGTTTCCTCACGATGTTTTCCTTCACCGTCGAGCTAGTGATAAATATGTACGTAAGTTTTTGAAAAACTCATTGGTACATGCCAGGATTCGAACCCGAGCCTCACTGATTTTCGGCCGGCTCTTTAACCGTCCGGGCTATCACTGCTCTGAACCTACTCATATTTAAGTAAAAGATTTTTCTTTTCAGACTAAGTAAATACCAGGCTCCTCAGAAAGTATTGCGAAAAAAAGTTTTTATATATGGGAGACTGGCCAGTTATAATGATTTTCGAAAATGTGATTATTTATAAGTAAAAATAGGTATATGTTCCAATTTCAAAACTTCCCTCCACATTTTTTGCGAACTAATTCAAATTATTGTATCTCGCTGAAATATGAATCTGCGCTGGGAACATTTTAGAGCTATGATTTTTTACGATTTCAAGTGTCACCTGAAACCGGATGAATCGTACGATAGACTTCAAATGGCATTTATGGATGAAGACCCTTCCAAGGCAACCGTGTATCGTTGGTAGAACGAATTCAAGCGCGGTCGACCAACTTTGGGGGATGAAGAAAGAAGCGGTCGCCCTTTGACGGCTGTTACCGAAGAAAACGTGCTAGCAGTGAAAAATTTAATCCAAAACAAAAGGCAAATTACATATCAGGAGATTCAACACATATTGAAGATCGGATCGGGAAGCTTTCACAAGATTCTACACAGCCATCTTCGCGTGAGGAGGATAGTATCACGCTGGGTGCCGCACAACCTCACCGATGCTCAGAAGCAGGCCCGGGTGGAATGGTGCCGTGATATGCTAAACAAATTTGAAGCAGGCTCGTCTCGGCATGTTTACGACATCGTTACAGGTGATGAGTCCTGGATTTATCAATACGACCCAGAAACCAAGCGCTAGTCGACTGTTTGGGTGTTTCAAAATGAACCAACGCCTACCAAAGTCAAGCGATCTAGAAGCGGGGGGAAGAGTTTGATAGCTAGCTTTTTGAATTTGACAGGCCACTTGGTATCAATTCCCTTACGGGATCAAAGAAGCATCAATGCCGAATGGTATACTACCAAATGTTTGCCAGAAGTTTTCTCTGTTGTTAGCAACAAGCGACCAAACACAGGGCTCCGCGGGCTACTGCTCCACCACGACAATGTACCTGCGCACACCGCACTCAAAACGAGGGACTTCCTGGACAGCACGCCAGTCAAACTCCTGGGTCACCCTCCTTACAGCCTTGATCTAGTACCATGTGACTTCTTTTTATTTCCAAAAATTAAAAATCAGCTCAAAAGAATACCATTTTCATCGCCGGAAGATGCGCTGGCTGCGTTCGAGCAGGCTGTAAACGAGGTGTTTGCGGCGGACTTGAAAAAGTGTTTTGAAAACTGGTTTAGACGCATGAAACTTTGTATAGAGGCTGGTGGAGAGTACTTTGAAAAGATTTAATAAAAAAAAATGTACCTATAGAACATTTTTTTTTAGTTTCGCAAAACTTTCTGAGTGTCCCACGTATATGTTTAAGAAAAAAAAATTAACTAAGTTATAGTTACTAATATATTTACTATAAGAGTAGGTACTTAAATCTCGCGACAAGCTTTTACATAGTAAGTTGTGTAATGACGTTTAAGGATAGTCAAAGTTTTAATGAAAAACTTTATTTTATTTTTTTTAGCGCATTAAAATAAAAGCTTGTTTTAAAAGCGGTGACTCCCGCGCCAGATCGTTCCTGGTGCAGAGGCTGGCTATCGAAATCCAGCGCGGAAACGCGGCAAGCGTGATGGGCACCTTTGCACCGGGAGCGATTAGGGGCGGTTTATTTAACTAAGTTTATTTTTATATTCATTACTATAATATCCTGTTTTAGTTCCTATTTATTAAACTAATTGTAATTTACTTATAATGACTATGGATACATATTAAAAAAATATTTTTACTCTTAATTTATTTTTTACTTTTTAGTTGGATTTAGAACGACGTTTCTGAGCGTTTAAACATTTTCTTCTTGTTCTAACTGTTATGTTTCTTTCAGGTGAAGATTCTATACTTTCATCGGGGATGTACTCGCTTTCTTTTCATCGTTCACAGTGTCCTCGTTCTTTCTTTCTTTCTTTCTTCCAGCTCCATCATCAGACCCTGGTTACCATCTAGCACCAAAGTATTTGTCAAGACGAATCATACGAGCACCATGGATGGAGCACATCCACCTCCTGGCTCCATCATCAGATCAGCTCGGTGGTGCCATAATACTGCATTGTCACCGAACTTACCTAAGTGTACCAAATTTCAGCTCAATCGGTTGAAAATCGCTTCAAAATTGAGTTGCAAGATTCGACCCGATTAGACCCGAACATACATATACGAGTACAGTTAAATAAAAGTTTTTAAAAATACGTTCTTTTGCCCGTTTTTAGGACAGCGACGAAGACAAGGTAAACATTATTATTTTTATGACTGTTGGCTTAAGAAAAATTCCCTGATGACCTGATTTTTATTTAAAAAATCGATTAAATATGCTATATTAACTGGTGTGGTTATAGGCTAACAGCCAATCCAATGAAAGGGGATGGACAAAGAAAACCAATATTTATAATAAATAAATTTAGGAATAAAAATTATTAAGTACCTAAATATCAAAAAACACACATTTTTTTTTTATTATCAAGTAATTAACAGAACTTTTTCTTAATTTGTATACTATCAATTTCAAAAAAAATATAGACAGACAATCATGCTGCTGATGATGATATGGTAATATGATATGGATAATCTCTTTGGTTATAATAAAACGTCCAACATTTACAACTCAGAATTAAAAAAATGTGTTCTTTTGCCCGTTTTTAGGACAGCGACGATGACAAGGTAAACTTTATTATTTTTATGACTGTTAGGCCGAGGAAAAGATAGATCGAAAGTGTGAAGGATAATTCGTGTTAGCCCACGAATAAATCCCTTATGATCATGCCACGATCCCATAAAGGCTCGTGGTTTTTATTTTGGAAATTTATTGTACATTTAAAATGCTATACTAAGGGTACTGACCTTTTTGCCGACTTTCCCATTTTGGGTGGTGCAGTTATGGGCTAAAAGCAAAGATATTAAAGTAAGGATGAGTTATATTCATACTGCTTGCGTTTGAAAATTGATCCCCTACGAGTGTGCTACAACATGTACATACTTACTTCTTAACGTATTTATAGGATACAACAATGACGGGGAAAGATGATACGGAACGAATAATAAAGAAAAAGAGAGCTATCTGTTAAGAGTTGCGCTTAAAATACGACTTGAAATACAATGCGACTAAATAAAATGTGGTTAATTAACTACATTTGTCGACATAATAAAATGTATATTCCCTACAAATACCTACTTACATCCCTAAGGATCATAAGGGCCTTTGGTTTTTATTTTGGAATGGGATTCTGCATTAAAATGCCAGGTTTTTTGGCGAGAATCCGAAGAGGGACGTCACGTTTTTTGTAAAATAATATTTTTTCTGTGTGTTTTAGGTTTTGGCTCCTAATAATGATTAATGATTGTTAAACTGTGATGATAGTGTTATGTGGCGAATTTCCATGATAGTGTATAGTGGATGGGAAATTCGATTAAATACGTAGAATTGACGTTTTCGGTTTAAATCAAAAACCGCTTCAATCTTCAGTAAAAGTTCACTACCATTTTACTGTTGATTACCAAGTGACATTTCAAGAACTTTTTATAAAACTTTTTTTTTGTGCATAGATTCTGAAGAAGAGTTATAAATCTTTAATTTCTTGTCGTATTTAGTGCTGATGGCCAAATTGCCAATGTGCCATGAGGCAATTTAGTTTTTATTTTAAAATTGAATTCAACATTAAAAATACTATATTTAAAACTCAAAATGAAATAATAATTTAGTTTCTTTGCCCTTTTCTTAGTGCGGCAAGAACGGGGTAAAGTACTTATATTATTATAACTGTTTGGTCAAAAAAAAGATCGGTGGACTGCGTGATAGTCAATAATGTGCAAGACGGAAGTGCGTGCAGATTTTACCTGCTCCGATCACAAATATTATGTCTATGGTAAAAATATTGCTCCCTGTTATGACATCCCAATCGTTTCTATGAAAACCATAGATTTAGTATACTAACGTTATTAAAACCGACAACATTCTGTGTACCTCGATTTCACCCCACCCACGGGGAAGTGTGGCCATAATCTCCCACGTGAACTCACTTGGGAGATGGGGTTAAGCAAATGGCTACCAAACTTTTATAATTAGAAGACCACCTTAGGGTAAATAATACATGGAATTTTAATTTAGTTTTTTGCCCTTTTCTTAGTGCGGCGGCTGGGTAAACTACTTTTACTACTTACCACTACTACTAAACCGAAAAACAAATGGATTCCGTCGCTTGTTTCAAATCTATAAATTATTTTTTTAACTTTTCAGAGCGTAAGCAGGAAATTTATTACTTAAAGTAGAATCTTAGTTTACTGATTGATCTATGGAAATCAGGGTCAATTGTGACGTACCGATAGGCTATCAGTATAATGCAATGAATACCTTGCGCTTAAGCATAAGCAAAACATATTTCCTGTGCTAAACATTTGCGTTTGTTGGTTAACGTAAAAATTTGATAATCACTACATAGTATAAAAAAAAGTCGCTTTCTCTGTCCCTATATCCCTATGTATGCTTAAATCTTTAAAACTACGCAATGGATTTTGATGCGTTTTTTTTTAATAGATCGAGTGATTCAAGAGGAAGGTTTTTGTATTGCACCCGTGCGAAGCCGGGGCAGGTCGCTAGTCTACTATATAAAAATAAGTCGGGTTTTCCTTCCTGACGATTTAACTCCAGAACTGACGAACCGATTTCCATGGTTTTGCATTCGTTGGAAAGGTTTATAGCAAAGAAAATTCAGCATTGCACCCGTGCGAAGCCGGGGCGGGTCGCTAGTTGTAATATAAAATTGTTCGATCGACGTTGTGAAAATTTTCTGGATCTATGCCGCGGCACGTAGCCATGCCGTGCAAATACACGAATCTCCATTTCATTCATTCACAAATATTAGTTGGACAATTTTATATGCTTTTCATTGAGGAAGTTGTAGAGGCATTTCAAATTTAGCTAGCAAAAATTTTTCTTCTCCATATTACAGTTCTTCGGGGACATCGACCAAAGTGGGGTAGGTAAAGGCTTATAATAGTTTGTAATTTTTGATAAGAAAATATCCTCACAGAACCTAAAAAAACAATAGGTCCATTCTAAAGGACATTCAAATTATTCTCTCTATTCAAAATACTTTTTTTCTGGTAAGATTAGAAACAGTAAGTCAGCTGGACACAACTCAAGGCTACTGGTAGTCAGGCCTACCCTTGAGATCGTGGATAATAGAATACTACCACACCTGATTGCGAAAGCAAAGAAAAAAAAATGGAAAACGATGACGTTACTTATACGTCTGAATGAGGCTCGTAATCATTAGGGGTACAAAGGATGAAAAATACTTAAATCCTCAATTTTGTAGCTAAACAAACAATACACAATAGAAGGTTCTGCACATTTTTATATGCCAGAATATTGTTTTGCATACATATGCCTGGCTGGAATAAGTTTTGACAATAAACTTTTTTACTTATCGTATCTTATCAAGTCTGAATAATATTCTGGCACAAATTTTTCAATCTAAATTAGTGTATGGCGTACAGTTTGTTGAAGTAAACAATAAATACATTTGTGAGTAATGCGTTGACAGTTACAGTTCTGACATTTGAGTAGTAAGTAAATGAGGGGCCAAAGTAGTTATCTTTATTAATGTTTTGAAGTTAAAATATAATACTACAATATCCCAATACACATGAATACTAAAAAAATACTTACTTAACTAATAAAATACTTACACAACTTAATTTAAAATAAATTTTGTTAATGACAAATAATAACTGATACAAAAAAAATCACTAAAGGAAATAGTATATAATAATATATTATGTAATACGTAAATAATTATATACTCTAGCGGGTGGCCCCCGTACCAAAGGTGCCCATTACGCTGACCGCATTGTCGCGTTGGATAGCTAGCGACAATTGCTGCACCAGGAAAGCTCCGACACGGGGATCACCACCACGTGCCCTCAAGCGTCGCCCCAAGTCTTGCACACATATTTTTGCGGCAGTGCCCCATGCCTGAAGTCTCCACTGCGAATGGGACAAAATCGTAGCTCTGCCGTAGGTCTGAATACTTAATTAGCGTTTGGCTTGCCGACCATTCCGCAGCAGAACCGGCAGAGCGAGTAGTACGGGACAAGTGCGAAGCCGCAAAAGTGCAGGCACAGGTCGCGTCATCTAAGACATCTCCCCCTCCCCCAGGGAATGAAAGTCAGCCCGTCCGATCTCTTACCGTCTGACCGGCATAATCCTGAGGGCTCCAAGACACGGGGGACGTTGGCCGTTACTAACGCACGACGGATCAACTCATTAAGCGCATGGTGGCGTGGATGTCTACCAGCACACAATCTGCAACTAAGACCGTGGCGGCCACTAGAATCCACCCATGCGCCACATCTGCAGGCATGAAACTCGCACACCTTGCATCCAAGCCTCAAAGCTACTGCGATGCGCAACGAGTTATCGTCCAGCAGCAGCAGCACCTGACTCATTGCAAGAAGCAGCTCTGAGACGTGCCAAATCTGCTCCAGAGGACCAATCCATGAGACCCCTGGAGATACAAGATGCCCATAAGTCATCCCACGAACGCTGAACGTCTGGATTGCTGGGTGGGTGAGAGACCAAGCCACCAAAGCCTCATTCGCAAAATATTACCTTCAATGAAAAGAATGCTAGTAACAAGATTCAGCGCCCCATTCTCAGAGGCCAAGAAAGCCGACGGACCGGTGTCCTGTAATCGCCTTACCCCCAGGCGTGACGAACTGGTAATCTATACATATCAGACACGAGCTGATTGTATAGATTAACCTTGGCCATGACAAACAACTTCTGAGCAAAACCAGCTCCACATGAACTGAAGCTGAGCTTAAATGTCTCAACTGGTCACTTGCCTTGCTTAACAAAGCTTTCTTCTCCAGGAGAAATTCAGCGACCGCTTTGGTAAATATTGGAGAACACAAAAGGGTAAAATTGTTCTTGCTTAGGATTTTAATTCCTCAAATCAAGCTTGAAATCTCGAAAAGGAAAAAGCAAGGGAAAATTTCACAATTTCTGGTATTTACTGAAAGGCCCAATCTTTCCAGGCAGGGAAAAAGCCGCTCGATATCTCCCGCGACTTCGTCAATCGTGCAAAGCAGTGATTGATTGGTGTATTGCCAAACTGAAATTCAAGGGTCCCCTTGCTGGGTAGGCCATTGGATGAAATTAGAGCCTCTCCGTAGAAGAGGTTGGTTGGAGCTGCATAGCACTGATGACGAAATGGATACAGTAATGGTATGTGGGCTTTGACGGCAGTTACTCGTAGAATGGCATCTCTCTCCACACTGTTAAAGGCATTCTTAATGTCGAGCTTCAAGATGACTTTGTTGGAGTTGGATGTGTCCATCGCAAAAGCCCGTGTAGCATGGATGGCCGCCTCACAGCCCAAGCAAAGTTGTTCCAAATCCTAATTTGTGTGGCAAGAGGACATCAGCTCCTTCGCTGCTCTACAACCAAGTCTTGCCACAAGTCGGCGTATGGTGTTACCGATTGCTATAAGGCCGGATTTCACCATCCTTTTTGGAGAGTGCGTACAGCGAAGCACCATAGCCTTTAGCTGAGGTAGACTATCTAAATTCAGGACCGCGCCAGCTGCAACTGAAGGCGACGCGGGTTGCCTTGCAGCAGTTACCGGCGTGTCCTGAGTGTTGTAAAAGTCCTAGTGCTTACTTCGGATATGCAGTTTAAGACCACGAGAGGTAAACATTATAATACTGGCAGGATCGGATGGTGCTGTGCAGTGGAGACACGGAGTTCTAGAGCTTGAGAGAACAACCATTTTATAAAAAAACATAAATAATATAAGGTTTGACTAAATTGTATTGCAATAAATATTTTTGTGACAGTGAATGCAAAAATCGATAAAATATATCTACCTCAAGAAGCCGCTTAAATTTACCGTAAAAGTGCACTATCGTTTTACTGTTGTTGCACAGAAGTGACGTCTCAATAACTTTTAATAAAAATTACTTATTTATTTATTTGGATAACCAACTAGACATACACTAATACAATCTCAACGCTAAAGCTGTAAAAGAGCAATGATAGCCCGGACGGTTAAAGAGCCGGCCGAAAATCAGGGAGGCTCGGGTTCGAAACCTGGCATGTACCAATGAGTTTTTCAAAAACTTACGTACATATTTATCACTAGCTCGACGATGAAGGAAAACATCGTGAGGAAACCCGCAGGTCTCAGAATTAATTCTGAGACACGTGTAAACAGACCCGGTCCGGCGATGGGATCACCACCTATCACGTTTAGGGGTCCAATATATCTCGTGAAATGTGGGTATATCCAGTGATGGAATACCTCTGCCTACCCCCTCGGGGATAAAAAAGGCGTGAGATTATATTATATATATTTTATTCACAACAATAGACGTTCTAAACTAAGAATTAACTAATATTGTAATTTTTATAAGACGTAATTTTATTACAATAAATGTCGAAATCAATAATAATATTAAAGTAATCAAATGAACAACATTGTCAGACTTATACCTAAACTTAACCCAATCAAACCACCCGCCTCTTGCCGATCCTGGTGCAAAAGTGCCCATAAGTCCCATAACGCTCGCTGCGTTACCGCGTTGGATCGCCACGGCTAACATTTGCACCAGGAACGAACCAGCAGGCGTATTCAGGGAGCTTCGATATTCGATATCGGAAAATCTGTCGAACACTCTAGAGATGAGCTGATGTTGGTGCCGAAAACTTTCGAGATGGGCTGATGTTGGTATCGAAAACTAATGTCATATGTGACATAAGGATTCGGAAAAATTTCCGTGGCTGTCAGAGACGCCTAGAATAAAGTTTCCGAAGTCGATAGATTCGACTTCGGAAAATTTTTCACTCGATCTGAATCGAACGGAAACGGTATCGAGTCTCCGTGAATATGCCTGCAGAACGGGGGTCACCTCCTCGTTCTCCTAAGCGACTGCCCAATTCGGCTATAAATTGCTTAGCCTCCGTGCTCCAGCAACCAGCCGTTTCCACAGCGAAGGGTATGAGCTTATAAGTCTGGCCAATATTGTAATTGAATAATTTAAAACTTAAAATTTTTATAAAGAATAACAGTGAGACAAATAACAAGTAAACAGACAATCAGTCTGTAATTTTTCCCTTGACATTTTTTCTAGAAGTAACTAACGAAGCAACAAATATATCGATATCAGGGTTTCCCTTTGATATGGAGTTGTATGATGCAATCATTCTGTTAAGCGGAGCCTGCTGACCGTTATAATACTGATTATGCATACTCTGAAACAGCTGAAAATCTTGAATTACATGTAGTGTTTAGTGCTGGTGGCTAAATTGTTAATGACTTAAAATAAGAAAGAAAAAGGAGTCCATTGTCGGAATCTACTCCGGAGTGCTTAGATGTCTCAGAACACATGCCTTAGAAGTCTCAGAACTAATTCTGGGGCATACGGGTTTCCTCGCGATAGTTCTCTTCGCAGTTGATATGTGGCAGTAATTTTCAAAAACTTATTGATATTATTTATTTTAGAGTAATAATGAGGCAATATTTGTAAGTACTATCTTTACTTTTTGACTGTTATAAACCATTTTATTTTATAATTTGTTTTTTTTTTGTTGTGCATTAGAGAGTGGATACGTAATTGAATATATTATTATTATATGTAATACGAGTATTGAATACAATAATAATAATAAGTGCTATTAAGTACTTTTAACAGAATTGCTATGGGCTTATTTGATACTCCGATTGATTTTAATTTCAGAATACGAAGGTAAGAATTCCTAAGAATCGCCTTACAGCGAGTTCCTGTTACTGGAAACCGCGCGGTTGCTACCATAGGAATTATTTTGTTTATTGCAGACACGTTTTTAATAACCAACTAAAAAATAATTGTCTCTGGTACATATGTAAGATCGTCCACTGCCCTTTCAGACCATGAATCACAGACACAATAGATTTTTAATTATGTCTTGGTTCCAATTGGAACCGGCGGTTCTTTACTGATTAAGTGACTTCACCTGACGTTTAACTTTTTTAAATTTTACTTTTTTAAATCTGGAAACGGTCATGCCGTCATGCTTTTTATAAAATTTTCATTTTGCTGTGTTTTGGGTTTTGGCTCTTAAAAATTATAGTGTAATATGTGGCAAATGGCCGTGATAGCGAATTGGATAAAATGATTAGGATCGACGTTTCGGGTTACCTCAAGAAACTACACTGTGGTTTTACTGTCGATTACCAAGTGACATTTTAAAAAGTGTTGAAAATTCTTATATACGTATATATCTAGGGAAACAGGTATTTTTCAAGGTGTTTAGTAGTTTTGAAATGAATATCGTTATCATAGATGAATAAGATGATTCTTAAATTATCTCAGTGATCGTTGTTGAAAATGTTGCTATTATCTTCTTACTTTTATTCCTAGTAATATTTTTTCTAATCGTAATAATAACGTTCTTAGGTGTTCTACCGCAAATTATACAGCTACCTTCCAGAGGTAAGTAACTAGAAGTGTATGTAATCTGGCCTTAATATCTGAGGTCAGGTAAATGATAAAATACTACTCATGATAAATAAGTATTACACCTATCTGTGTCAAAGATAATGAAGGGGGTCAAAAGGTACTTGGGTCTCTTCGAGACAATGAATGGTGCATGGGTGCTTGTTGGACTTGGCGGGGGCACTCGGTGCCCCCAGATTCTACATACATACTAACTCTAACGACCGATACCATTCTTTCCTGTTTGTTGTTCAACAACAATCGTAGAACCGCGGTCTCCATGCATCATCATATCGCGTGTTTATAAGGTATTTTGTTTTAATACTACAAAGATTTATGTTATTCTTAAACTTGTTTGTATGCTTTGATCTAGCACACGGCAGTTTTTTTCGTGGTACGTAATTCTTGCCATATACAATACCTATCTAACAGAATACTATTAGACTTATTCCACTTGGAATAACTTTTCGGCTTCAAAGTTTCCTCGCTTTGTCCCCTTTGAGTATTAAACCAACAGGAGACGTCACGCGCACTAGTTTCTTTGCAAAAAAGTAAATTTCTGCGCGGGGGACGAGGAAACAAACACAAATAATGTTAAAACTAACGCATTTTTTAACAAAACAATTAAACACTAGCTTGAACTAGATGCACACAAATACATTCACCAATCCAAGCACTCCGTAAAATCAAAAAAACTAGTTGTATATAACAGGTATGCGTGTTGACCGACACTTTTTTTTGGCAGAGGGGAACGCCTGTCAGTGGCGTCTCCGGTTGGTTTAATACTCAAAGTTTGTCCCCTCTATGCCCTATTATATTTTAATCTCTTTGCTGTTTTGTGAGGGTGTGATTTGTACAGCTCCTGGTATAAGTACATGCGATGTCAAATATGTGTGACAGGTGACCCTCTGACATCCGACTATGTCCCTCAATTTACAGGACAAATCAAGAATTGAAAACTCAACTTACGTGCTGTGCATGACTTCTGACAAGGATCACTTCTGCACCAGTGGAGAAAAGGTAATTCATAGATGTGCCGAGCCAACATTTATTTTCTGTAGCTACAAAAAGTACCTACACATATACCTAAATGTAAATAGTCTAATAACAAGGCACTCTAAGCTAGTCCATGAAGATTGGCTTAATGTAAACAGCAGCCCATCTCCATCGACGAGTTGCCGGTTCCAAATGCAGTACCCCGAGAAGAACCAGCAAGAAACTCAAAGGCAGCTAGCTCTCTTTGATCTCATTCTTACTGGAAACTATGGTTTGCATGCAAATCATATCATTAAAAAAATCATAATTATTATTGCAATAATAATTATGATTACAGCCTTACACATCGGTTTATTTAATGCACGTTGGTCTACTAATTAGGTAGTCTGTAATTTAATACTAGCCTTCCTCGAGTCAAGACCTTTTTTTTCGAATCTGAGGAAATGCCTTACGTATACCTCCGAGTCCGAGTCCCGGGAAACAGTTTCTTCCGTGACTCTCAAATTAACTACCTACTCATGATCTTCGCATACAAGGCACTCGATTACTACAGGTCTCTACATAAATCGCAACCTCATGATTTCACTCTTATATAGTCGAATTTTCAATGCGCGATTCACAACCCATTAGAATAGGTAAGCGAACGGCTGTAGCCGTGAATCAGTATTCAGAATTTGATTAGATTCTACCAGTTCATTTATATTTTTATTACATCCACAGCTTCCGTTCGCTCCTGTCGTCGAAGACCGTTTAAGTTTTGAATTAAATTGATGATGATGCATTATATGTGTTTTATTTTGGAAATTATTGTTTACGATGCTTCAGTGAATGAAAGAGAATAGAAGGTACTAAAATGAATAATTATTTGTTTGGGTCGCCAACAGTTAAATTGAAAACTTGCACCAAAATGATAAATATATAAATAAAATTTTGTCCACCGAAATGGAAATGCACTTATTCCCAAAAGACCTCAAAAGTACTCATTATCTGATGGTGATTCTATAGCCGGATCGTTGTGTTGTTCCGACCTCGTCCCCGTACGAGGCTTTTTTTTTTAAACAGAATTTAATAACTTTAATATGGAATTTTGTTCGTCAGCAGTTAAAGTGTTAACAGAGTAGCAGTTATAATATACAACGCGTCACAGAATAAGCGCAATTCCTCATACACCCCAATTAGTAGGTACATTAATTATAAAAAAAATATGATGCATTCGTATACGTAGGTACCTTAGTTTTGTTTAACCAAACTTCTTAAATATAGAGCAATAACAGTATACGGTTTCCATAGGTTGCCCTAAACTCAATTAATTTTTTGAAGAAAATTAATATATAATAATAATATAATCTCACGCCTTTTTTATTCCCGAGGGGGTAGGCAGAGGTATTCCGTTACTGGATATACCCACATTTCACGAGATATATTGGACTCCTAAACGTGATAGGTGGTGAGCCCATCGCCCGGACCGGGTCTGTTTACACATGTCTCAGAATTAATTCTGAGACCTGCCGGTTTTCACAGGATGTTTTCCTTCACCGTCGAGCTAGTGATAAATATGTACTTAAGTTTTTGAAAAACTCATTGGTACATGCCAGAAGATGGAGAAAATTAACATATTAAAAATAGCTGAAATTGATTAAATAGTCGATACTGAACCAAATAATTTCAGGAATTGCGCTTATTCTGTTATATACTTACTGCATTTAGGATCACAGCAATACAACCATATCCGAGATGATGGTAATAAATAAACAACAACTGTAACTAGGGCAATGACATTATGGTTTCAAGTATCAACACTAAACATTATAAGTACCTACAATATTTTAAGTTAGACCAGCAACAATGAAAACACCATCCAATTTGTTGCCATAGTTTTTGCGTAATGCACCTACAAACAGACATACAAACAAAAATTGAAAAAATTACTGATTTTGGCTTTTATTGATGTTAAAGAAGCCGCACCAATTAAAGCTTTCTTAAATACCTCCTAGGTACAGCCATACACCTGCCAAAAGTTACAAAAGTAATTTTTTGATAATAAGTGAAAGACAGAGAGATCGACAAAATCGCGGGCGTTAGTCGATCGATAGTGAATAAAAATTGTGTTTTTCGTCATTTCGGTGGAGCAGTTTGCTTACCTAATCCACGAGAATGATAAAAGCAAGATAAATTTAAAAACAAACAAAGAAATTATTTTTTTAGAATACTGTCACTTAAATTTTATACCCAAAACAAATACAATTTTGTAGCAAAATTAATTAAATAGTTCAGGTGACCAGAGGGCTGGCAGCTATCTTTGTCAAAGGATGAGCCTAGCTATCCAGAGAGGGAATGCGGCCAGTCTTCTGGGCACTGTCCCACATGATTCCTCTTTGGAGGATATTATTTATCTGTTATTATTGTAAATGAATGTATGTTTTCTTTCTTAATAAATGTTACAGCAACCTAAATGAAACCTTTTTAGGATTCCAATAGGAAAAAACAGAAACTATAAATAGTATAATTCTGCATTTTGATAGATAAATAATATCTAATTACTAAAAATATTTTCCCATCATTATGAGTTAGGTACATACCAACATTTCAATTTCAATGACTTATAGCCATGATATAAAATTGATTACGGGTAGTAACAGAACCAATTATACTTCTAATTTCGTTAAATGACTTTTTAAAAATACAACGTGCAAAAACATGTCCGAAATAATTAGTTTATTACATTTTTGTGTTTGAGATTAAAATTTCAACGCGGTATGTACTACATTATATGTTGCATATTTCTGTTGTTACGCAACCATGCGTGTATTGTTCTTGTTTCCTGTTATTTTTTCTGCGGTTAATCTTCAGCAGCTCTCAAGGTACGCACTCTTAGCCGAATCTCACTATGACGTATGTCGGACATAGAGAGAAAGAGGCCACAGTACATATACAATGCGTCACGGAATAAGCGCAAGTTCTGATACAACCCAATTAGTATATTAATTAAAAAAAAATGATATTACTTAATATAGTTAGTTACTAATACAAAACCAAATTTCAATTTTCATAAAACCCTCTCATTGTGTAGATTTGAAGATGCAAACGATCTGCGACTTTCACAACCAATCGTAAGTTCTTTTACGCAATTTTACATCGACGCCTTAAACCAAAGAGGTTGGAACAAAGTTCAACAGGAACAGAGTTAATTTATCAACTAAAATAATAATAACTATATTCAAATACAATAATATACATTTTTTAAAGCCATATTCTTATATATATGACTTTATATTTATCGTGAGGAAACCCGCAGGTCCCAGAATTAACTCTCGAGACATGTGTAACAGACCTACCTACCTATCACGTTAAGGTGTCCAAAAATCTCTATGAATCGAATGAATAAAATTTCGCCTCAAAAATCAATAAAAAAAAATATTTAAAATACCAGCGGCCATATTTCGATAGGACACCCTGGTATATATTCTCCTAATCATAAATATGCGCAAAAATTTGGTTTGTAGCATATTATACTCGATCCCTACACTTTTTTGCAGCCGGATTAGTCTATAATGGAATATGGCCTATCCTCTCTGGTAAAAGGCGTGAGATTATTTTTATTTTTCGAAATCTTTCCTCTTTTTAGTAGCAGTGTAGATTACCCTACTTATTATTGTTCTAGGATATTGCTGAGACGATACAAACATGTGATAAGCTCACCGACGAATCGAACCAGCTGATTCTGCGAGATCCAACGCAATTGCAGAGGCTGAGGAGAGGTCTTGGGATGCCAAACCTTCTGATCGCGCCAATGTATTTAGTCAGTATTTAAGTGGACTTGCTTCAAGTTATTTACAAATCTTATCAGATCTCTGAAATTTTCAAATCTATGCAATTGGTAGTACCTACAAAACGTATTGACAATGAAATATTTTACGGTAGTATAATAAGTTAAGACGGTGAAGGAAAATATTGTGAGGAAACCAGAAGGCCTCCGGTCACGTTTAGGGGTCTAAAGAATATATTTGTGAAACGTGGCTATTTCCAGAAATGGAATACCTGCGTAGCCCCTTTGGGATAAAAGTCATGAGATGTATTTCTTATAATAAGTTTCTGGAAATATTGAATAGATAGTGCATTCAGTAGTCAGCACCAAATAACGTCTATAAAAGCGAATGCGTAGCTACTATTGCGATGATGAACTACTGAACGACTGACTATGAGTGATAACTAGTGCTGTGTCATAAACCAACAGAAAACTTGTACCTTTACGCGAGGTGTACATAATTCGTAAATAGACTGATTCGCGTTACGTCTTAAAAGGTAACGCAAAGTAGGCATAAAGAGAGTTAGACTTAAATCGATGTTGGTATATGCTGAAATAGGCTAAACCCTAAATGGACTTAAAGATCTTTTTTTTAATTTGCACCTATAAGTAAGTATACGTCAGTAAAGAGTAGTGATAGCCTGAACGGTTAAAGAGCCTCCCGAAAATCAGTGAGGCTTGGGTTCGAATCCTGGCATGTACCAATGAGTTTTTCAAAAACTTACGTACATATTTATCACTAGCTCGACGGTCAAGGAAAACATCGTGAGGAAACCCGCAGGTCCCAGAATTACTTCTGAGACATATGTAAATAGACCCGGTCCGGCGATGGGCTCACCCACCACCTATCACATTTTAGGGGTCCTCGGGGATAAAAGGCGTAAGATTGTTATTATTAGTTTCATAAGCCTTCACACCTCTTAGTTTATAATTTATACTTAAAACTCTGCGTTATTATTTAGATCTTTAAATAAATAAAATAAATATAATATATTTATTTTGTAGGAAATGGATGGGAAACCAGATTCACATCAACAGAAGCTAAAATCAACGGCGATGCAGTCAAAAACACCGAGTTCACGACTGCCTAGGCTTATGATAGTACCCCTGAGTGTAAGTGGCATCAAGCTCAAATATCACTTGAAATTTATACTTCGATAGAATAGGGAGGCGCTCTTAGCCCTGAAGAACAAATGGTACCGCACTTGTGGGTACTCCTCCAAACGAAATAAAACAGCGTCTACATGGAGACTCTATATTTCTAAAGATAAATTTGCAACTTAAAATATTGTTTATTGTAGTTTGGCGTGCAGTTTACATTGGACATTTACATAATGTTACCTAACTTCAACGAATAATACTAAAAAATAGTCGAATTGAGAATCGCTTCCTTTTTTGAAGAATCATCGAAATCGGTTGGCGTGATTAATGCAAATTTAAGACTTATAGGGTTTTCTCATGGATGGCGCTGTCAGAACTGGACGAAATTAAAATGGGACCAATCTGAAAGCACCAGGTTTCAAATAGAAAAAGAATCATCCAAATCGGTTCACCCAGTCGAAAGTTCTGAGGTAACAAACATTATAAAAGTCGAATTAATAACCTCCTTTTGGAATTCGGTTGAAAAGAAAGAAGTAATCGATGTTTTTTTGTGATTGGTCTGTATCAACCCAAGTTTGTGCACGCAATGCACAGGACGGGCGGGCCTGTTGGCTCAGTTGGTAGTAACCCTGCCTTCTGAGTCGGAGGTTGCGGGTTCGATCCCCGCTCGGGGCCAATATTTGTGTGCATGAACATGTCTGTTGGCTTCGTGTCTGGTCGCTTAATATTTATTTAAGTATGTCTATCAGTTGTGCAGTACCCATAATACAGGCCCTGCCTAGTTTGGGACTAAATAACCGTGTGTGAATTGTGTCCCACAATTTATATTTATATTTTATTAATGCCTCGCTGTCCCCACTAGCTGTTTTCAGTCGCGTTTTTAACAGCTTTGGGGGATTGAGTGCGCTGCGTTCGTAAGATAGTATATTATACTCGTACATTGATTAGCCTAAATTGACTGTATTGAGAATGTTAAAATAATGTGAAACGGAAGTTTTACTTTATGTGATTGCTATGGTACCTACCTATTGATAGCTCTGGACAAAGTGGCTATGTTGATCAAAAATTTCAACAAATGAGTTTTTTAGGTATTGATTTCTTCATCAATTGTTTATTGCATGTTGCGATTTTGTTACATTTTACAAAAAATATGCAACGCGTAACAGAAAAAGCGCAATTCCTGATACACCCCAATTAGTATATTAACATAAAAAAAATATGATGCAATCTAACTTTAGTAGTGTGTAACCAATTTTCTTAAATATCGATCAATAATAGCACGATTTCCATACATAGCACTGAATTCAGCTATGCTAATTCATTTTTCGGAAAAATATAAATAAATATAATATAAATAATATAATCTTACGCCTTTTATCCCCGAGGGGGTAGGCAGAGGTATTCCATTACTGGATATACCCACATTTCACGAGATATATTGGACCCCTAAACGTGATAGGTGGTGAGCCCATCGCCGGACCGGGTCTGTTTACACATGTTTCAGAATTAATTCTGAGACCTGCGGATTTCCTCACGATGTTTTCCTTCACCGTCGAGCTAGTGATAAATATGTACAATATAACACATTAAAAATAGCTGAAATCGATAAAGTAGTTGATACTGAACAAACTAATTTCAGGAATTGCGCTTATTCTGTTACATATTGTATAATTAGCCCTATAACGCCGTTTTTTTAACAACTGTTAACTGGCTAACAAAAACGGAGAAAATTTGTTTCAAGTCAAAACAAACTTAATTTGTTTCTGTTAGTAACTAGTTATTTTAAACCATTTTATTTTTTTGTTGTGGGTCACAATTCGCACATGGTTATTTAGTCCTAAACTAGGCCGAGCATGTGCTATAGGTACTAAATAACTGATAGACTTATTGAAATAAATATTACATAAACTAAACACCTATTTTCAGTACCTACCTCGTTAAAATACATTTTATGTCATAAATGGAACTGTTTTGTTTTATTTAGACAATGTTGAGTTGATAATTAAACATAAATAATAGATAATTAGTAATAAATTGTTTTAATTGTTTTTTTTAAATTAATAGATATATGCATTTTTCGATAATTAAATAATACTACCTTAAACTAAACTTTTGTTTTTCATGAAGTATGGAAAGAAAAAAAAACTATGTGCAGCATGGGACATGTTTTTTGGTGGTGGTGGTGGTGGTGGTGGTGGTTTTGGCGGTGGAAACGTAAGTATATCTTCAGTACATAGTATAAAACAAAGTCGCTTCCCGCTATCTGTCTTGCTCCCTATGGATCTATAGAACAACGCAACGAATTTTGATGCGTTTTTTTTAATAGACAGAGTGATTCAAGAGGAAGGTTTTAGTATCAGCACTGCACCCGTGCGAAGTCGGGGCGGGTCGCTAGTCCTACTAATATTATAAATGCTAAAGTTTGTATGTATGGATGTTTGTTCCTCTTTCACGCAGAAACTACTGAACGGATTTTGATGAAACTTTACAGTTATATAGCTTATTCACCAGAATAACACATAGGCTATATTTTATCCCCGTATTCCCACGGGAACGGGAACTACGCGGGTGAAACCGCGGAGCGCTGCTAATAATACTTATATAAAAGAAAGACAGGTTAGTTACACCATTTATAACTCGAGAATGGCTAGATCAATTTTAATTATCTTTCATTTGTTTTATGTTACTTTTCATTTCATATCCATGTTTGACAGATGTCGGTGATCTTACTACAAAATATTTAAAAAGTTCATTTATAAGTAAAAAATATTTCTATAATTCATTTGGTCCGGCATTATTATTGTTGTAAGCTCTTCACTCCTACTCCTAATTCTATACTGTGCGCCCTCCTAATTTCAAAATTTAATTAATATGAAATTTATGTAATACATTTCGTTACTTATATTTATACTTTTTTTACATATATGTATAGTATGTGTATATATACATACATACATACATAAAGCTCACGCCAATGTCCCACAGGGGCAGGCAGAGACGATGGATCGCCACTTTGCTCGATCTCTGCATACTTCTTTCGCTTCCTTCACATCCATAAGCCTTTTCATGCACGCTCTTTTATTCTTCGCACTCCGAACCCCAGCTTTTTGAAGGACGTCACTTAATTGATCCGTGAACGTCCTTCTGGGGCGTCCTCTCTCGTGTATATATGTATGTATATATATATATTATACTTATATATTTGTATACTTACGTGTTAAATTATAATAAATATCTAATAAATATGAATATTAAACTATAAATTACGACTAAATTCCATCTTACCACTTAGTTACTAAGTTTATTTTTCTAGTAATTTGATGTACCTACTTAATGCTCTCAACTTAACTATTGTATGATAGTGGATAACTGTTATTGGCTTTGATGTTTGTATAAAAATAATATGCACATTAATATGATATAACAGCTGTTGTTATCCCTAATAAATAAATAAAATAAATAAATAGTACTTTTTGATTGCTCTGGTATCAATTTTGGTTGTTTTGGTCAGAATTTTTTTTAAAATTAATTTAATTTTTTTAAGACCTGGAAAGGAGCTGTGGTCAACACTGGCCATACATGGATAGAATCCTGTTATGGTGCGGGCTCTGAAATCCCTGTATTAGGATTCTAGAGCCAGTGTCAGAATTAATGCCGCCTACATGGACTGGATTAACATATCTGTGGGTGTTAGACAGGGTTTTTTTATAATCGATTCTATAATAATATCTCGTTAATATTAAAGAAATGTCCTGTCCCTGTTTGAGTAATGCGCAAATCCCAAATGGTAATCCATTCCTGTGGGAATTTCCTTGCTAGTAAAATGACATTCCTTGTAATTCTGTGACAAAAGAAAACATATTTTTTCTCTCTCGCTTTATCTCTTTCTTATGATATGATATATGTTATGCAAATACCTCACGATACACTTCTGCACTAGTAAAGGGGACTGACGGGCGGGCGCATCCGATAGTAGAACGTCTCAGAACGTTAGTTTCGACTCGTCAAGCGAAACAGAAGAAATGACTATTTGACGTGACAGTTCAAGAGTTTTAATTTCTTTAATAATAACAATCATTTATTGTTGTACATTATTTTTATTTTTGTATACTCAGATCAACACCAACATACAACAATATGGGGTGAGTAAACGCTTGTAGCGACGCTACATAGAACATGCCAATAGACGGCCGAGTTCTATGTAGGAGCATTCCTACATATTGGAAAGGTAGGATCTGCCACAATATGGAAGGAGCGAAAGTGGAATGCTAAGCTAATCCATCCTTAAATTGAAGATCTCCATCTCCTCTCTCTCTCCTTCCAGGCGAGGTGATCGTGACTCGAGACCGCGATCCAACGGTTGATGTTGGACAGTTGTATTTATACAAACTCATTAGAAAACTTCGATAGCGCGGTTTAGAACTCGGACGTCTATGGTGCGTTCTACGTAGTGTCGCTATACTTATAATAAATTAATTAATAAATAGTTCCTAAATTTGTTACGAAAATATCAAACTCTGTACCACAAAACTTAAAAAAAAGAATATGGCGAGAATACCTACATTTAATTAGTTAAGGTCTGATTGTAGCACCATAAAGTAAAAAAAATATTAAAAAATTGAACATCAACTTCTGAATCGACTTTTAAGATTTATGCTTAGAGAAGGCCTGTAAATAGAAATAATTACAGCTTTGAATTTTTGTAGGTAGGTATCACCTATCACGTTAAGGGATCCAAAGACTATGCTGGTGAAATGTCGTTATTTCCTGAAATGGAATCCTCATCCAACCCCTTCGGGGATAGGTGTGATTTTTCTTTAGTGATAACTAAGTAGTTACGTATAGATGTGGCAAATGTCCGTGAAAGTGTGCCGTGAATGGGAAATTCGATAAAATGCGTAGGATGGACATTTTTGGATTGTCTCATGAAATCACATTGAAGTGTTCAGTAAAAGTACCTACTTACATAGTTTTACTGTTAATGACCAAAAAAGGGATAAAGAAATTGTTGGAGACACTGTATTTTTGTGCATGAATTATAAAGCGGAGATATTTTAACTAATTGTGAAATTAAGAGCTAATAATTACTATGTAAGCATCTAAGTATAAAAATAAATAAAAAAGCCTTTTATTCCATGCATCACTTAAAAAGTTAACATTCATAATTTTAAGTTATTCAGAGAAAAAGTAAATGTCTACCAATTACCTATAGACACTCAATTCTAGAATATAATATTTATTTATTTTTGACTATAAATTAATTATGTATGTAATATTCTTAATTATTCATCTGTAATTTTTAACACTAAAACAATTCAATATACTTATATTTCAAAACTAACATCATTTAGTGTGTATTATTTATTTTAAATTTTTTAAGTTTTTTATGATAATTAAATAAATATGCAATATTCTAATTTGCATGGACCCCTCTCAGGTGAAGGCCTCCTCCAAGGAATTCCATTTTTTTCTATTTTTAGCTGTTGTTAGCCAGTTCTTTCCTGCGGTCTTCTTTATGTCATCTTCCCATCTTGTGATGGGTCTCCCTACTCGACGTTTGCCTGACGGGCCTTTCCATGTAGTTACATTTATGGTCCACCTGTTATCCACATATCGGGCTACATGGCCGGCCCACCTGAATTTTAGTGTTTGAGCATAAGTCAGTGCGTCTATTGCTTTAGTGTACTTTCTAATCTTTGTGTGGCGTATTTTGTGGATTTTCTTTATGTTCAACATACTACGTTCCATTCCTTTCTGGCACGAACTAATTTTGTTTTTAATTTTCTTTGTAAATTTCCACGTTTGGCAGCCGTACGTTAAGGAGGGCAAAATGCATGAGTCCATTGTTTTCTTTTTTAGTTTTACTGGCATGTTACTTTTAAATACTTCTTTTAGACTCCAATATTTATTCCACGCGTTTTTAAGTCTCCGCTCTATTTCCATTTCATTACTGTTGTTTTTAAGACTTATTTGTTTGCCAAGATAGATGTACTGGTCAACGTACTCTAGTGGCTCTTTTTCTATCCTAATATCCTTCTTGATGCTGTTTGTCATGGATTTCGTCTTTGAAAGGTTCATCTCCAAACCAACTTTTCTGCTGTAAATAAGAAGTGTCTCTAACATATATTGCAGGCCACCGCTAGTATCTGATAGTAATACAATATCGTCTGCGAACCTTAAATGACTCAAGTATTTGCCATTAATGTATAAACCGCATTTTTTCCCGTCCAGCTTGCTTATGACGGTTTCCAGTACGGCTATAAAGAGTTTTGGAGATAAGGGATCGCCCTGTCTTACTCCTCTTTTTACAGGAAAGCTTGGGCCAGTTGTTTCTAATTTTACTCTGCTAGTGCTGTTACTATATATGTTTCTTATCACTTCTATGTATTTGTTCTCTACGTTTTGAGCTTTTAAGGTTTCCCAGATACTTGTATGAGATATTGTATCGAATGCTTTTTGATAGTCGACGAAGGCGATGTAGAGTGGTCTCTGTCTTTCCTGGTACTTCTCAATAACTATTTCTAAGGAGTGTATGTGATCTATTGTAGAGAAACCTTTGCGAAAGCCTGCTTGTTCTACGGGCTGCCATGTGTCTAGTGTTTCGCTTATTCTCTTATTAATGATTGAGGAAAAAAGCTTGTATATAGTCGGTAAAAGGCTAATAGGTCTGTAATTACCAATGTCATGTGGGTCGCCTTTTTTATAGAGTAAGATTATGTTTGATTCCGACCATTGCGTAGGTATAATCGCCGTTTCTAAGATGCGGTTAAATAAGTGTGTCAGTGGCGTGGCTAGTAGAGTTTCAGCATATCTTATAGCCTTATTGGTGACTTTATCAGGGCCTGGGCTTTTATCCGATTTTAGTCTCTTAATTGCTTGAAGAATTTCTAATTCATCAATCGGTTGAAGTTTATCATCGATACTCTTCTGCAACGTCTCTACTTTTTCCTGGTTAATTTCGCTGGTAGGAAGCTGTGCATCTGATTTGGCACTGTACAGGTCTCGGTAGAAGTTTGTGGCAATATCAATTATGTCTTTTCGTTTATACGATGTTCTTCCCAGCTGTTTCAAGCCCTCGATCCAGGATCTACTGGTACGAAGTTCTTTTATGGCTTTTTTCAAACTCCCTTCTTGTACGAGGTGCTTTTCTATAGTATTAGCTCTGTAGTTTTTGTAATCAAGTTTGATGTATTTGCTAGTTAACTTATATAGAGCACTAAGTTCGTTTTTTTGGGTACGGGATTTGTTGCTGGTTTTTTGAAGTACTTGCCTTCTCTTTATAAGTAATAGTGTTTTTTCTGCTAAAACTTTATGAGCCGTAGTGAGTTGGCTACTTGATTTTTTTATTTCCAGGCTTTGTTGTATGGCATGTATCAGTGAATCGTAACAACTTTGTACGGAATCTGTATTGATCAAGTTAGTCAGTTGGTTTTTTAGATTACTTTTGTACTCATTTATTTCTTCATCGTTGGATAGAGTGCTTTTTTGTTTGTTTCTATAAGTCACTCTACTCTTTTGTGGTTTTAACAGTAATTTAATTGTGCTTCTGACTAATCTATGGTCTGATGAGTAATTTAAATTTAATGTTTCTATATTTTGAAATATCTTTGGTTGATTAGTTGTTATGTAATCTATTTCATTTTTATGCTGTCCGTTTGGAGACTGCCATGTCCATCTACGACTTGGTATCTTCTTGAAATATGTGTTGATAATCGTTAGTTTGCTTTCAAAAGCGAAGTTTATTAGTCTCTTACCTCTTTCATTCCTTCGTCCATACCCATATCTTTTTGTTATTAAATATTCTTCTTTTAGGGGTTGACCAATCTTCGCATTGAAATCTCCCATTATAATCAAGTTTTTATAGGCGTACTCTATGGCTTTATCTATCGATTTGTAAAAAATATTGATCTCTTCCTCGTCTGCTGACTCTGTAGGTGCGTATACTTGTATTATGCTTATGCTATATCCTTGTATATTGAGATTTAGTAATGCAACTCTTTCTGTAACTCCGGTAAAACTTTCTACGTTTTGTTTTAATGATATATTTATCAAAAAGCCGACGCCATGTTTTCCTGGAGTCTCTCCCATATGGCATAGAATGAAGTCCTCATATTCCTCTATTTTACTACCAAGGCGTCTTACCTCTGACAACCCAATGATATCGTACTTCACCCCGTTTAAAGCTTCCCGTAGTTCAATCAGTCGCTCATATGAAGATAGAGATCTGACATTGTATGTTGCCACATAGAGCTTAGTTTTCAGGTTATTATTTCGCTGAGTATTTGTGAGTATATTCCTTGGAGGGTGGTGGTCATAATCTTCCACGGTGACCAACCGGATTGGAAGATGTTTTATGTCGTTTTTATCTTTGCTTGATTTTTCTTGTTTTTTGAGAGGGGGCCCTGATTGCTAATTGTTTTCATTTTCCTTCTGGAGTGGTTGAATAGTTGTAGGGGTTTTATGTACTAAATAATTTAGAAGGCCCTGTTTTGCTACTCCTTCATTACGATTGGAGGACGGTGGAGGCGGACTTCTCAAAGGAGTTGTTTTGTTTTTCTTGTTTGCTTGTGTTCTAAGGGTTGGGTGATTTTGACTGAATTGTTTTTCTTGAGGGGAAGCAGAAAGAAACCTTTTTTTGTTGTTTTCCGGGGTGGAAAAATTTTCAGTTTTTTTTAATATTACCAGTTTGTCATATTTTAATATTGCTTTATTTCCTTTCTCTCTTTCTGTTTTTAATTGTTCTTGTAGCTCTCTTCTTTTTTCCAAAACATGTAGGGGATAATCTTCTTTTATATAATAGTTGGTGTCTTTCAGTAGCTTTTTTTGCTTGAAGATTTCGATTTTTTTACCCAAAGTTGTTAGTGTTAATATTATCGGGCGAGGATTATCAGATTTCTTTCCTATTTTTCTTACTTCTTGAATGTCTTTATTTGAAATATCCACTGATAGATAACTAGTTGTGAAATCAATTACTGTATTTACTAAGTCCGAGTAGGGATGTTCTTGATCCTCGATGCCAAATATCACCACATTTCTTTTTCTCGCCTGTTTTTCCAATACTTCTAGTCTTTGTTCTTGTTTTTCTACTGTTTGTTTTATGTCCTCATACTTTTCTTCCAATACTTTAAATTTAGCATTAATTATTTTTTCTATGTTTTCTGTTACATGTTCTGTCACCTTTGCTCCGCTTTCCTTGATCGTGTTTCTTTGTTCGTCTAATTCCTTCTAGATTAGGCGTAGGGTAGCCAACACCTCTTCCATATTTATTTGTTTCCGTTTTAAGCTAGTTGTGGGTGATGCTAGTGTTTACTCGCTTGTGCTGCCCTCTGGCGTCGAGTAGGTTAGCTATAATGGTTTCTCTGTTAAGTGTTGGTTGCCCTACTTGACGCTAGATGGCGCCACTAGTTCTTGCTCAGTTCGCAAAAACAACTTATTTTTGTGATAGGTAGGTACATAATTATTTTTTGTTTTAGGTTATGTTCTTCATATAGTAGAATATATATTGCTCAGAATTAACCTGTATGATGTTTCTTCGTACCGGAAATGACTTCTAAATACTTGGACTTTCGGTTCTTTCAGTCCACTTGTTCAATAAACTCGCGATTTCAAGACAAACACTCCTTATTTGGTGACAACTGTTTATGATAATTCTTGTACTTAATAACGTTTGTTTCCACAGCACTTTCACTAGTCCATGTATATTGAGATGATCACTTTATTATTAATAATGTTTCATAGTCTAAACTTCTTTATTTTATTTATTTACACAATAATACTACGGAGCCGATGTAAACCGTGGCACACAGGCGCCCTCTCTCCGCATCATCAAGCATCTAAGTACCTACCTAATATTATTTTAAGCTTGAAACAAAACCTTTCCAAACTATGCTAGTTTTATAAAAGATAGTGGTAGGCCACCTGGAAGACCCATCACTGTTTACGAGAGTAATGTTCCGCCCCAAAACCCCAGAGCGTGTGGGGCCCCATGTCGGACTGGACTCCGGAGTGCTTTAAAGGGCTTAGAACTAATTATTGGACCTACGGGTTTCCTTGCGATGGATGTACGATAATTTTCAAAAAATCATCGTTATTATTTATTATAGGGTAATAATATGGCAATATACGTAAGTACCATCTCTACTTTAAACTGCTTTTCTTATAATCATTTCATTTTATGATTTCCATTGGATATATTTTATTGGAGTGCAATAAAGAGTAGGTAATTGTATTAAATTTATTATTAATGTATTCAATAATTGCTTATGATCTTACCGAAAACGAGAAACTTACAATATTATACTCGTAGTCTGTCATCAGTTTAATCCTCTTATTTTAAACAAGCAATTCTTGTATTTAATGTATACCTATTTCGGGTATCACGGGAACGGCTCCATAAATTTTGATGACATTTTGTATACCTTCCTAGTTTTTTATCAACTGCACACCTAGTATTTCCTGTGAAAACGCAATTATACAGCTAAATTATGTACTGGCAGATGGTGTTAGCTACGTATTACGAAGCTAACGCCATCTGCCAGTGAGTGGCCGTACTATGTAGCCAACGCCATTTGCCGGTGAGTGGCCGTCCTATGAGGTTAGCGCCATCTGCCGGGGAGTGGCCATACTATAAAGCTAGCGCCATCTGCCGGGGAGTGGCCATACTATAAAGCTAGCGCTATCTGCCGGTGAGTAGCCGTATTATGTTGCTAGCGCCATCTGCCGGTGAGTAGCCATATTATGTTGCTAGCTCCAGCTGCCGGCGACTAGCCATACTATGTGGCTAACGCCATCTGCCGGTGATACGGCCACTTACCGGCAGATGGCGTGGTGTTAGAACGAGCGAAGAATCTTCTGTGGCTCAGTCTGAATCAGCTTGATTTTGATTTCAGAATACGAGGGTAAGATACTCAAGTTAATTTTGATTTCAGAATTAACTCTCTCTCTTTGACTTGCTATAATAATAACTTGCCATAATTAATGATCTCTGCCTGAATTCATGTTCTTTCGATACGACAATTCCATGCAATAATAAAATTATGGTGCAATTCACTCTTTTCTAAGATATTTAATCGCGCAATTCCTGAAATGAGTCTGTTCACTATCGACTACTTAATCGATCTTAGGTATTTTTAATATGTTTAATTTTTTTTCGAAAAATTGCTGAACTGAATTTAGGGCTACCTTTAGGGCTGCTTGTAGGTAAATTTGGTTAGACAAAACTAAAATACTGATGCATTATATATATTTTTTATTTATATACTAACTAGTGGCCCGGGCAGACGTCGTTCTGCCACCGTATAAACCATCCCTGGACCCACTCTAACCCACACTAAAAGTTTCATCAAAATCTGTCCAGCCGTTCTGGAGTTTTAATCAGACTAACGAACATCAATTCATTTTTATTTATATAGATAGATTGGGGTGTATGAGGAATTGCGCTTATTTTGTAACGCGTTGTATATTGAGAATATATAGGTATATGAATTTAAAGAACATAATATTTTTAATAGGGGTGCTGTTCTGTAAGACTCTCCACCGTATAAGCGTCACCTTACTTTTTTAAACGAGAACAATTCAACATAAAATACAAAGACAAAAAAGTAGAAGAACTTACACAAACTAAATTTCTAGGTGATAACACCTATAATATATAATGATTATCAATTATAAAATTGATAATCAGTTAAATTGGAAACTACATATAGACCACGTCTGTGAGAGAATAAATAAATTTGTATATGCCTTAAGATGCCTGAGAAAAATCACAAACCTTAAAACAGCGCTAATCACCTATCATGCCTGCATAGTCTCAGTCCTTCGCTACGGTTTAATTATTTGGGGTAACAGTCCACATATAAACAGAGCTTTTATAGCACAAAAGAAATGTTTACGAGCAATGATGTGACCCTTAGTCCACTTGAGTCATGCAAACTTTTATTTAAAGAATTAAAATTGATGACGCTGCCCTCATTATACATTTATGAAATGTGCATCTTTGTAAAGCAAAATAGAGATCTGTTTAAAAAAGTTGCTGATGTAAACCCACACATTAATTATAGAGATAAGGATAGACTTATACCAGACCAAGTACCCAGGCTAACGAAATATATGAAAAACAGTATTAAATGAGTATAAAAATTTACAATAAACTACCTCATGACATTAAATCTGAACCATTGTTAAAATTTAAGACTAAATTATTTAAGTGGCTTATTGAATGTACTTTCTATGACATTTAAGAATATATTGACTATAAAAATAATTAAATAATTAACATTTAACACTACATTTATCAAGACTGCTCAAGATTGCTATTAGGTTTAAGGATTAGAAATATTTGCAAGAGTGTGAAACATGTACGACCTAGAAAATAAGTACCTATATTGTCACCTACTACCACCGTGTTTGACGCAAATAAAGATATTATTATTATTATTATATTATTATTAAATTTCACTTTTTGAATAAGGAACACTGGTATTTTTATTTTAGGTGGTTATTAATTTCGAAATGAATAGGCGTGGGACTACCCATAGATACTATCGTTACTATGAATGAATATGATTCATTTCAATGCCGCTGTTATATTTTTACTTTTCTTCGTGGGAGAGCCATGCTTCGGCACGCTTGGGCCGGCTCGACCGGAATGATACCACGGCCTCACAGAAAACCAGCGTAAAGCAATGCTTGCATTGCGTTTCGTTTAGTAAGTGAGGTAATCGGAGGCCCCAATCCCCCCTCCTCCCCCCCTACCCCCACCTCAAAGGCCGGCAACGCAGTTGTGACTCTTGAGTTGCAGGTGTCCATGGGCGACGGTAGTCACTTACCATTAGGTAGCCCGTCTGCTCGTTGGCCCCCTTTTTCTTATAATAAAAAAAAAATCATAGCAATATTATTTATAATCATAATAATTACATCCTTAGCTCGTCTTCCGCAAATTATACAGTTATCTTCCACAGGTAAGTAAGTAGATGTGGTGTATTACGTATATGATCGACCTAATATCAGAGGTCAGCGTAAGTATTCACGGAGACTCGATACCGTTTCCGATCGATTCAGATCGAGTGAAAAATTTTCCGATGTCGAATCTATCGACTTCGGAAACTTTATTCTAGGCGTCTGACAGCCACGGAAAATTTTCCGAATCCTTATGTCACATATGACATTAGTTTTCAATACCAACATCAGCCCATCTCGAAAGTGTTCGACAGATTTTCCGATATCGAATATCGAAGCTCCCTGAATACGCCTGCTGAATACTGCTTAGACCAGGGGTCGGCAACCTGCGGCTCGCGAGCCACATGTGGCTCTTTGGGTGTGAAGATGCGATGATTTATGTATGAATAAATAGATTAGGTTGTTTATTAAAAAACATATTTATGCAAGTACTATTTATTGTACCCAAGAAAAAGTTTTGTGGCTCTTTTAAAACTTAGAAATTTTGTAAATTGAAATTCCGACTCAAAAGGTTGTCGACCCCTGGCCTAGACTCATGTTTTGCGATAATATATTATTTGATATAAGACATCTGTGTCAAAGATAAAATATATTGGCTGTTGCTAGGCGTCCGTTAATTGGCCGATTAAATATTATTAACGGACTACTAAATAATTTTATTCATCCGACAAATTTAGCAGATGACTAGACTCTTCGATATATTAAAAAATAAGAAATAAACTTTTTTATTCGATATATTATAGGAAAATACTGTTCGATTGGCATATTCCGGGTGTCCAGATAAATTGGTGATAAATCTGTAATTCAAAGAATGGGATACCGTTACTTTTCTGACGTTTGTACGAAGTTACCCTACGGCTTTAGCCTAGAGTAGGTAGATATCGTGTCGTTTTTTTTTAATTTTCTAATGGACTAGGAATATTATTATTGTTATCCTAAAACTGGTTTTCATGCTTTAATCTAGGACACGGCAGTTTTCTTCACGGTACGTAATTGTTGTCATAGAAATGATAAAAAGTAAGCAGAGTAGTAACGTGGGTAGACCATGAAAGGCAACTCTAACAAATAAACAGTTATAATTCGTTAATTTTCTGCATAAATGAAACAAACAAAGTATTTATACTCCGAACTTTGATTATTTACTCTGAGCGATAATAGGCATCCTAATAAGTAAATAAAAAACAAAATAAATAAGACGATTATTCATCCACACAACGCTATAACTAGACTAAAACTAAAAACTAAGATAAACATATGAAATCTAAAGTTACTCTGTACTTTTGGCGGCTAAACCGCTGAGTTCATTTAGAACTTAGGCAACTTTTCATCCCGGAAAAACACATAGGTACCTGGTCTACTCCTATGACACGATACCCTTAAGTCATAGACATTAATAGGTCTATGCTTTAAGTTCATGTAAAATTGTGAATACAATGTCTTACATTCAAGTTTTGCACTTTACATACATATAATATGCGCGGGACACACTTCCAAAGTGGTAAAATGTGGCCCCCCTGTAACTTCTAAAATAAGAGAAAGATAAAACTAAAAAAATATATATATGATGTACATTACCATGCAAGCTTCCACCGAAAATTAGTTTAAACGAGATCTAGTTAGTCGATTTTTTTAATACGTCTTCGCTTTTTATACAGAACGGTACGGAACCCTTAGTGCGCGATTCCGACTGGCACTTGGCTGGGTTTTTTAAGAGTAGGTAACATATTTAAACACACGACTCAGGCGCAAATTATGCGTCAAAATATGTGACAGGTGACGCTCTGACGTGCGACAATGTCCCTCTATTTACAGGATAAATCAGGAACCGAAAACTCAACTCAAGTGCTGTGCATGACTTCTGAGAAGGATCACTTCTGCATCAGCAGTTAAGAAAGGTGAATAAACTCTTCATCTAGAGGTTCAAATAGAATAGAAATCTAAAGGTTCCAATACAGGTCTCACATCCTCACGTAGTCGTCGTTTCAGCAAAGTCTAAAGAAGTATTCGAGTAGGTACTGTATTCAAAATTCCTACTCTGTATTTCGCAAAATCGCTTTCATATAAAGATTGTCCTGACAATTACGAACACAACGAAAAATAAATCACCCAAATCGGTTGAAATAATCGGTTCTGAAGTAATGCTCCGTCGAACACATTAGCAATACTGGCAACTGATTTTTAGAGTACGAGTATCATTATCATATCAAAGTGGTAAAAACTAAACCCTAATTTTTATACTTACAGAGGAATAACTAGTATATTTGTATTTCATTCTCAGCTCGACATTTTTCCGTTCACGTCTACTGAGGCTGAGGAACCATTTATTTTGTGAATTAAAGTGATTTATTATCAGTATTTTATTTATTTCGGAAATTCTTGTTTACGGTACCTAACCATTTTGGAGAATAAGTGAGAGAGGCTAGGAGGTCCTATTATGATCGAAAAGTTAATATTTATAGATTTAGTTCGCAGTACTGTGACTGTTGACACTACACATAATTATGTAAAATACAATATACTTCTTGCAAATAAATTATTAGTAAGTAAGTAAGTAACAACTCTTTATTGTACACCAATAAAAATATGCAATAAAAATACCACATACACAATTTATTTATTTACTAGCAGCGTGCCCCACGGTTTCACCCACGTAGTTCCCGTTCCCATGGGAATACGGGGATAAAATATAGCGTGTGTTATCTGTAAAGTTTCATCAAAATCCGTTCAGTAGTTTTTGCGTGAAAGAGGAACAATCATCATTACATACAAACTTTCGCGTTTATAGTTCATATTAGTAGGATCTCGGTCCCACACTCTTCCTTCTTTACATAAATCAGTTATGTCAACTTTCTATCCCAAACTGTAAAATACTTACTTACGCCGATGACACTGTTTTGCTTGTCTCCGGTTCAAATTGGGACGTTGCTAAACTCAACGCTGAGACAGCAATTCAAATAGTACATAACTGGCTTTCCATAAACCGTCTCACACTAAATGTTTCTAAAACAATGTATATCCCCTTCTTTATTAGATCCACCACTCAACCGCCCTCAGATTTCAGTATCAAAATTCACAGTTGCCCCACCCCTACTTCTGACTTCGCATGTCTTTCCTTAAAACGAGCACACTCTGTTAAATATTTAGGCATAATTTGGATGAGCGTCTAAATTGGAAATACCACATAGACACCCTGTCATCTAGATGTCGACGTCTTATCTACATCTTTAAAACACTTCGGCATTGCGCAGACCATGATACTATTCGTCTCGTCTATCTTGCACTCTGTAACTCCATTCTGTCTTACTGCATCCCTGTATGGGGTGCAGCTGCCAAAACCTCCTACATTACATTAGAGCGGGCACAGCGGGCCATCCTGAAAGTCATGCTTTTCAAACATTTTAGACACCCTACTACTGAACTGTACGAGTTGGCAAATGTACTTACGGTTAGACAGACCTTTATCCTCCGTGTCATTGTACGTAAACATCCTGAGGTTCCTTCCAGTCGCGACCCTAATAAACGTTCCACTAAAAACATCTGTCCACCAGTTCTACACAAAACAACTTTTGCCTCCAGGCAATACAATGTAGTCAGTTCTATAATCTATAATAATGCTCATAAAGCTATCAATAATATGCGCTCACTAAGTAAATTTGAACTGAAAAGTAAGATTCAGTGCTGGCTTCAAAAACTAAGCTATGCAGATACAGAAAACTTGTTGACCCCTAACCATTAATACCCTTTATTACTTACGCTAGTGGTACTTACTTATCTATATTACTTACTTATCTATATTTCTTACACCATACTTCTGAGCATGTTACACACATACCCACACACCCTCACTCTCACTCACTCCAAACACCCCACACACCCTCTCACTCACCCTCACACATACTACACACACACAAACTACCGAACTTAACTTACCTACTATGTATCCTACATTACCTTTTCTTTTTATTCTTTGTCAAATTGTTATGTTTGTTTCCAAATATTGCAACCTAAATGACCTCGTAATTTCTGATTGTATACTAAGTATAACATGACTTCGCCAGACTCACTGTCACCTAAGATACAGGTTTCACCTAGTTTAGGTTTCAGGGAATCTTATTTTATTGTAATAACTGTACAATCTTACCAAAAACCCTCTACTTGTATGCACTATTTTTGGCAAATAAACAATTTATTATATTATTTATTATTTAAGTTTTTTTTTTTATATAAAAAAGGGGCAAACGAGCAGACGGGTCAACTGATGGTAAGTGGCTACCGTCGCCCATGGACACCTGCAGCTGAAGAGTCACAAGTGCGTTGCCAGCCTTTGAGGTGGGAGTACGCTCTCTTCTTGAAGGTTTGATCGTATCGGTCCGGAAATACCGCCGGCGACAATTTGTTCCACAGATCGGTTGTGCGAGGTAAAAAGTTTTGTGAGAATCTCACAGTGGTGGACCGCCAACTACCCAGGTGGTGTGCATGATAGTGTAGCACTCAGCGCACTACGGTTTTGTCGCGTTGAACGTTGGCGAAACGCTGTGGCCGGTATAAGTCCGAACAATTCCTCGGAGCACTCCCCATAATACATGCGATAGAGAATGCAGAGTGAAGCTACATCTATATGCAACGCCAAGGGGTCAAGTCGGTCTGAAATTTCCTGGCAATCGACGAAGTTTGGCAAATAAAACAAGTTGTAGTCGCAGAAAGTAGAATAGTAAGGAGTAGGTAGTTACAAATTCATTACACATATAGAAATATAGAAAGTTACGTAGTACCTACAAATAGCATATCTATAAAAAGGCAATTAAAAAAATCTACTCCTTACTTAGGTATGGTACAGTCTGACTTGTACCAATGATGTTTGCTGCATCGTACGGTTTCTTGTGCGGCGTCGATGCTTCGTAGCTTGCAAGTTGCAAGTGACGGCGAGTCGAGAATGAGCGGTTGGCTGCGACTGTTGAAGTGCCCGTAGTTCAGCGTGGGCGTGGGAACGGGGGCTGCGGTGAACTGTGCGTGGCCCGAGTGCTGTCGCTGTGAGTGATGAACCTGCAGGACAGCGTTGCAAGACGTCCCGATTTTTAAATCAAAATTTAATGTCCTGCGCGGGACAGGCTCAGTCCCGGTATCTATCCATTCATATCAATCATCCATATCAATCTATTTTAATGTACAGATATCCAGTAAAGAGTTTTTCGTTTTTATTAAAGACAATAAGAAAAGAAGTTAAATCATCTCAAATAATAAAATTATTTTCTTAACACTCACCCCTCAAACTACTGTTTGAAACGCCATATTTTTCTAATGAATAAAAAAAACTATTTTGATTTCGTTTTTTTTTAATTAAAAAATAATAATAGGTATTTTAAATAAAAAGATAAATATTTAAAAACTGCTTGTAATACACGTCTTTTTGTATGACTCGCTTTCGACGAAAGAATCCCGCTTTTTTCACTAAAAAAGTTCCAAAATCCCGACTTGGCAAAAAAAAAATCTGGCAACGCTGTTGCAAAACCAGGTAGCACGGTGCGTCGGCTGCGTATGGACCTGATTGGGCGAGATTCTGGATTGCTGTGTCACTGCTGCTGCTGTTGGAGTGATGATGATTATTTCATCAGTGTAGGCAGCGCGCGGTAGTGACTGCCACAAGGTGATGTCGAAGGCGATGAGGGTTGAAGAATGAAAGGTTTTGCTGTCGAGAGTCGAGATCGAATGTGATCAGTGATCGGATCTGCTCTTAAATAGACTACCTCTATAGATACCAGTTATGTACATAACTAAAGAGGGTAGATAGATACATTTATCAACAAAATCATTTAGTATTGGTTTCAATAGTTGAATAAATTGCGACTGGTTTGTTTCATTTTTACGGTTCCGTACGCAGATGGTAAAACGGGACACTATTACTAAATACTAGGGTAGGGTCTTCGTAGACTCCGGTGTCCGTCTGACCGTCTGAAGTAAGGCGAGGTATCTATACACAATTAAAAAAAACAAAAACTCTAAAGAGAGCAGTGATAGCCTTTACGGTTAAAGAGCCGGCCGAAAATCAGTGAGGCTCGGGTTCGAGTCCTGGCATGTACCAATAAGTTTTTCAAAAACTTACGTACATACACTTGCTCGACGGTGAAGGAAAACATCGTGAGGAAACCCGCAGGTCTTAGAATTAATTCTGAGATATGTGTAAATATATAGACCCGGTCCGGCGATGGGCTCACCACCTATCACGTTTAGGGGTCCAATGTATCTCGTGAAATGTGGGTATATCCAGTAATGGAATACCTCTAAACCCCCTCGAGGATGAAAGGCGTGAGATTATTTATTATTTTATTATTTTAAAAACGCTAAACTATAATATATTTATTCGTCCAGTCCTCCTGCCAGTCAGTACTGTGTTAGTTAGTATACTTAGATAAAATATCAGGGTGATGAAGTTTTACTGCAGCAACACTCACTAAGGGCACACATAATTTACGCAACCGGCTTCATGTCACTCTTTACCAAAGAGATTTAAATATATTTTAATCTCTTTGCTCTTCACCAATGTTCCATCTTGACTTTTTATTTGATCTGAGCCTAAAACAAATACAATTTTGAAGCAAAATTAATGAACAATAATCGAGATGTGAACAACAGCAAACAAAATGAGACCTTTTTAGAGTTACATACATTTCAATTTGAGTTTTAACATAAAATTGATTATGGGTATTAAACAACTGATAATACTTCTAATATCGATAAATGACTTATTAAAAATACAATGTGCAAAAACATGTCCGAAATAATTAGTTTATTACAATTTTGTTTTCGAGATTGAAATTTCAACGCGGTAGCCTCTACTCCTATTTTATTATTTCTTTGTTAACCAACCATGCGTGTACTGTTGGTGTTTCCTGTGTTATTCTTTTCGGTTAATCTTCAGCACCTCTCAAGGTACCTACGCAATTTTAGGCGAATCTCACTATGACGCAAGTCTGACAGAGAGAGAAAGAGGCCATAGTAAATAAAATTTTCATTTCTCCGGGCGGAAAGCGGCAAATTTTGGCCTGCTGCGCTTCTTATTTTACTTCCCTAGATGTGTAATATACTATTAGTTGCAAGATCGAGAATAATATTTTTTGAAGACCTATGAGACCCTACAAAATAGGATGGGCGAGAAAAACAAATACGGACGTCCCGTTTTTTGCTCGACTTGGTGTAAGCTCCACTTTAAGTGTAAGGGGAGACCTTTTTTAATTTGACTTTATCCCTTAGTCTACGAATAACAGCTTAGCCGTGAACAGATAGACAGACAAACAGACTAGACATGGCGAAACTATTAGGGTTCCAGAACCGTAAAAAATAGCTCCTATTTTACTTCCGAAATAAGAGAGATGGAGGTAATGCGTTGTAGATATTCTACCTATAATGATGTTAGTTAAAAATAAAACAGTATGCTTCCACCTTTGATCCCTGAGCGGTAAGGTGGAAGTATTAAATTGCTGGATATACCTACATTTTTACCTTTGTAATTTGTCAAAAATACTCGTAGTTACTACAAAACCAAATTTAAATTTTTAAATTCGTCGAGCACCGCTCGGTTCCAATAGGCACTCTTCAATTGTGTTTTATTTTATTGGCTTGAGAGGTTATAAAAACAAAAAAAGACGTGTGGCACTTGGGGACTGCCGCGGTAAAGATATTGCATAGCATTTTGTATCAACAAGACTGCCGAAATGAAACGACGTTAGACAATGCAAAGGCGGCCTTCAAGCCACACCTCCGTGCCCGTCGGAGTGGGGAGCGTGAGGTTTTTTTTCGTTAGGGAATTTCTGGATTCGGTCCCCGCGCTCAAGGCCCTCGATAGAAGCTATGCAATAGCTTAAAAACTGAAACTAAGACCCCTTTAATATTGTGTAGATTTGAAGATGCGAGCGATCTGCGACTACTACATCCTTTCGTAAGTTCTTTTTTGCAATAAATTAAATTTACATCGAAGCCGTAAACCAAAGAGGTTGGAAGAAAAATATGAAAAATAAACTTTATATTCACACGTTTTGGGTGATTCTCTGGAACACGGTTTTATGGTGTTTTTTATCAAAGAACGTATCAAAATATTTACATATTTTGACTATATTTGCATGTTGTATGTAACGTAACTCTGACTATCGAGGCCTTCTGGTAAGATTACTCTCAATAGATAACTGTATGTTTTAGTCGTCAGACAACCCCAAAATCTCATTAATCTGGTATGTCCCAACCCCCTTTTTTCCTGATTATTATATATTTTGTGGAGCTATCAACTGCGTTACAGACGAGATATTGAGCTGTATCGATATTTCAGAAATTGCTTTTACGATTTCTATGTATAATTGCCTACAATGGACTTGGTTTTGGAAGCTACGGTAATTTTAAAAATGTCCGCGACCGAAATCATCATTTGTCTGGGATAGTACGTCGCTGTGTGTACTGTGCCTATAGAATATCATAATCAAATAGACCGATGCGCAGCCGCTTGCGCCAACGATCCGCTAGATGTCAGAGTGGGAGGCCGTCCGATTGAAGCTAATTTGAGCGAGATAATTTCGATAATATCTCGTGATCTGGCTTTTGTAAGGTAAGTATCCTAATTAATATGTCTTTATTTAATTTAATAATCTAAAACCGATAGAGTTGGTGATTTTTTATAATATTTCTCCGGGGTTTAGCTTTTTAGAAATTGAATTAAAAGGGTTCTTATTTTCAATTTAATATTAGAATTTATTTTCATTAAAAGTCTCATAAGTCTGGCACTCATTAATCTGTTTTTGTCTGGCTGATTTAGGCAGATGAATTAGTATAGGCCAGATAAATTGTGAAAATATTAAAGCAAATAGAACAAAGGTATAATTAATTATATATTACCATTAATTTGGTTATTAATTACCGTTCCAGGATCTAATCTACTGTGCCCAATTTTGATAAAATAGGATCAGACGTTTAGCTGGGACCTGAGACTGAGTATAACGTTTGCATGTATAATATTATTAGAGATATAATATAGATTAATTAAAAACAATAAATTATTAAATGTCTTTTTGCAGATTATTTTTGATTTGAGAGAAGAAAGGCTAAGAAAAAACGATTTGTTGAGAAAAGAAAATATGAGCGTATAAAAAATTACAAATAATTTTAGAGAGAAATACAAGATAAGAATAGACAAAACTATCTGTCTTTGCACTGGATCTTGTAGATCCCTACAAAACCCCTCAAGATCAAGTCTTTTTTCAAATTTTACATACTAAAAGGACAAGATAATTAAAGATGTTGACGAGTTCTCAGAGCTCATCAACTGTAATTTGATAATTATAATTATAAGAACAGTCTCTAAATATGACGTTTCTGAAAATTATTTTCTTTTGTAAAAAGTTTCGCTGGCTTGGGAATTGCATCAAGTAATATGGAACGTGGAATATAATATGATTGCTATTCGAAAGCTTAGCTGCACAGAGTATCACTAATATAATAACTACATTAAAACCCTATAAATAATATACATAGGAAACTACAATACATTTAATAAAATAAAACCCGTAAGAAACGAAGGAAACAAACAAGACTAATAAAAAAAACGCAAAGAGCAAACTACAGCACATATAAAAGACAAATCAATAAACAAAAGAACGAAGACCAAAATTCATGGGAACATAATAATCAAAGTAATACTGAAGCGGGATGTGTAGGTTCTACTGATGTTCCCAAGAAGAATTCAACAAATAAACTAAAACACAAAAAGAACCATTATAAAAGAAATTACAGAAAGGAAAAAAAATAATTAAATAACGAATATAAAAAAAAGAACACGTGCAGAAGATAAAACCATGTGATCTAGATTCTAGAATATTTGATTTTTTCTTAAGATGGCAATCAAGGCTTCAATATTAATTTAGAAAATATAGATCCGTATGTAATCGACGATGATGACAAAGACTCAAGTGATTTTTAAATATTGGTTTATTGAAATTTTCTAGATTGTGGAAATAAGACTGATTAAAAGGATAACTATTATTTGCTTAATTCAATAATATTAAAAGTAAGGAATAAAGCGTACTACTACTACTTTTGCATACTACTTTTTTCATTAAACTTGTTTTTTCTCGTAGCTTAAGTGTTTTTATGATTATTTGCGATCTAGTACAAATTTCTTGGTTATTTATATAGTCAAAAACTTTCTTGCTGTCTATAAATTTCTGGTAAGCTTTGTCAAAACATGTATAAAAAACTAAGCATTTATTACAAGTATTTTTAAAATTCCGTACCGAAAGGGTAAAACGCGACCCGATTACTAAGACTGTCCGTCTGTCTGCAGGACGTATCTCATGAACCGTCATAGTTAGACAGTTGAAATTTTTGCAGATGATGTATTTCCGTTAGCGCTATAACAACAGATACTAAAACACAATATAAAATAAATATTAAAGGGGGCTCCCATACAACAAACATGTTTTTTTTACGGTTTTATAGATAATGGTATAGAACTCGCACTTGGCCGTTTCTTTTGGATAAATATATCTAAAAGGTGTATTTAATTATTAATAGTTAAGAGAATGAGTATTTGGATACCACACTGATTAAAAAGTATTAAATTGTATGTAAATCTGAATGGGTTTATCATTTAACTGGTAGACCCTCATTTGCATGGCAAGAAAATATCATTTGTCTGGTTGGTTTATAATTCACCTGGTTCACTAATTTATCTGTACAATATAACTCTTATATTATCTGTACGATATAATACATATTAGTGAGTTTCTCGCTATAAATAATTTAAGCAATCCAACATATAACCGAAAAAAAAATGAGCCATATGAATTAGTCAAAACCACTCGTTTTCAAATAATTTTACGTATGGTGTATTATGGGGACAACGGGATGACGAAGGGTAACCTATACCTACTATCCAAACTTTTCGGTTAAAATTGCTAATATTGATCGAATAATGTATGACGAAGCATTATGTGCCAGATTGTTTATTTACCAAAGAGATTAAAATCTCTTTGTTATTTGCATTAGTAATTATCAAAGAGATTAAAATATAATAGGGCATAGAGGGGACAAAGCGAGGAAAATTTGAAGCCAAAAGTTATTCCAAGTGGAATAAGTCTAGTACAATTTCGACCGAATGACATCTCGCGTTCATACTAACTGACATGACGCTTGAACTTCAAACGTACTTCAAAGTTTTGTATGAAAATATTCCCAATGCCCCCTTTATGTCCTATTATATTTTAATCTCTTTGGTAATTATGAATTTGAAACTGCTTTTTTTGTTGGAAGCAAGCAGTGGTAGTAGGGATCAATATAAGCGATTTAATTACGGAGATAAAATATAGCCTGTGTTGCTAGCTCATAATGTAACTTTCCATTAGTGAAAGAATTTTTAATATCGGTTCAGTTGTTTCGAAGCCTATTCAATACAAAGAAACAAAAAACAAATCTTTTATTTTTCTAGTACTATTTTTTCATAGAAAAAAAAAACTTTTATTTAACGTCTTCTTCGTTTTCAAAATTAATGATTGATCTCAAAAAGAAAATGTCACAATAAAGAATACCATAATATAATATCATAATTCACCTAATAATAATATAATAGACCTAGGTTAAACCCGATCCTTGGGGGTTTATCCACCTAGTTATCAGTATTTCCCAGCTACATTTCGCAGATCGTCGCTCCATCTTACAGGAGGGCGTCCTATACTGCGCTTATCTAAACGTTGTAACTGAACCCCCCTTAACATCTACTGTATCTCTCTATACATTGGAACCACCAATTCCAACGTAATAGATTTAATTCCCAGCCATGCAAAGCTAAACATCTTATAATGCTAAGCAAGTATTGCACACCTCAAAGCAAGGATCTCATTCACAAGATATCGATTCAATATTTTGTTATCATGTTCTCTTGCACGGAATTAGAGAGAATCCACTGTATGACATTCCGCTGCTAACTCGTAGCAAACGAACATCAATTTTACACGTATAGACGTAAATGAGTAACCATCATTTACGTCCTACGCATAGTTTTTAAACGACATCAAGATTTAGCTTCATGATGATCTCCAAAGTATTAACTCTGGAGGCATCGCTAAATAGGTCGACACCGTCAAATATCTCCTGCAATTTTGGCCTTTTAATTAATTTATGTGATCGTCTAGAGTGTAGGACACTACTTTGTGAATAGTAATCCAGATCCTTTTTGAGGATCATGCTTTGCCATCAAAAGAAATCTTAACTTGAATCAACCTACACCTTTAATTATCTATCGCGTATTTATAAAATTTGTCTTTCGCTTTTAATCTTTAATATTTAATAACGCTGCCCACTTCAGCGCCATTCATGCCTAAGGCAATAATTTCATGAAGGACACTTCATGTTCCCCACCCCTGCTATCTCTTATCTGATGACAGACTCGAGATAAAATCGCCTTCCCCACATTCTCACCTCCTTTCAAGAAAAGAAATAAAAATGTGGTTGGTGGGAAGAGTAGGAAGCTCCGCCTCGCTTCATACGGTGGTCGCCGACCCGCAACATTCCACAATTGCGTTTGCGACCCCCCCGAACGTCCCGGTTTTGCCGGACATCCGGTCTTATATCCCGCCGAAGCAGGACCGTTGCAGCCGAAGCTGATTGTTGCGGCCGTAGCCGATTGTTGCAGCCGAAGCTGATTGGTGCGGCCGTAGCCGATTGTTGCGGCCTTAGCCGAGTTTTGCCCCGAAGGGACCGGTGCGACCTTAGTCGATTGGTGCGGCCGTAGCCGTATTTTGCCCCGTAGGGACCGGTGCGACCGTAGTCGTGGTTTGGCCGTAGCCGTGTGTTGCCCCGAAGGGACCGGTGCGACCTTAGTCGTGATTCCCCGAAGGCGAGTTACGCCAGTCATTAAGACCTCGGGTTCATTTGCAGCAAGCCCCGTAAGGCAATCTCGAACATGTTTGAATTGGTCTTTACGACCTCAGGATCATTTGCAGTAAGCCCCGTAAGGCAATAATTCTCATAGGACATTTAGTTCATAGGTCTTAATGCTTAACATAACCCGACCTCGGTCCCTACGAGCCATCGATTCTCGTTCAGCCATCAGAGGCACTGTCACACCCTGAATGAGCTTATAATGGTAAAACCATTAATTTATATTAGTACGCGTCGCGCGCGCACTCATATGATAGTATGGAGTAACCAATGTACGTTCTGCAAAATACATGGTTATCATAAGATATATGAGGCGTTCCCCTTTCTCGATCATTCGTGGTATCACTTTATTCGCAATATCAAACTCAACAGAATTGTGACAGACATCCCCGTCAAGCTAATCAAGTCTCTAGACCCTTTACCATGCCAACACGAATGCCAACATGACTCCAGTTCCAGACCCCGAAGAGCTTACTCCTGAAGATTTGGTCGAGTGTTCGCGTACTAGACCAACAATACTCCTCGAAGATAACTTATGTTAATGCCCATTTCGAACCGTCAGGTCTACGATCAAGCTAGATGTTGCTTTTCACATTTCAATGAGAGACGTTTTCAACCTCCATCAATTAAGTGTTAGTCGATACCATCGTCTCCGTTACTTAGCATCAAGAAGCTCAGAAGCAGTCCCGGGGTATCTACTGTGAACCACAAGACAGCGCTAAGAGGTGCGTCGTCGGTCATTCCACTACTAGCCCCAATGTGTAATATTTGAGCGATCGTTACATCCAACAAAGCTTATGGACTATGTCCAAAAACTAAGTCTATATAACGCCACCTTGCCGTACCGTAAGGCAGTGCTCGAGGCACGGACTTTTTACCTTTTCGCACTTTGTCGCCAAACAGTGTTGAACAAGATCGTTGTGTCGAAGCGTAAGCCTCTGCATCACAAAGAAGTCATAATGCAAGTCAAAGATCAGAGGTGCCGCCACCGCCAAGCTAACATTGGTATGTGCTGACATAACACCATCCGCGGTACGGTGTAACGTGCTGACATAACACCGACCATGGAACGGTGAAACGTACTAACACAACCGCTGCACCACTCGGGCAGTACTACACACTCCTTCAATAACTCAAACACTACAACCCCTACCTTGTCCCAATATTTGAATTCGAGCGGACAGCGTTAGCTGCCCTATAAGCGGGAGAGAAACCAGATGTATTATAAGTCCAGCTCTGTTATTTACTTTTATTCGCCATGCTTTCATATATTAGGTTCGTCTAGAATATCGCATAAAACTATCATATTCCATTAATCAGACAGGGTACCCTTACCTGCCTTGTCCTCATAACTTCTGTTATTAACGAACCTTCCAGCCAATAACGCCATATGAAAATTTTATAAATTTATTTTATTTATAAATTTATTTATTTATTTATTTATATATTTATTTGCCATTATGCTCAACATCGCTCAACAGACCGACCTATGTATCATACATCTTAAGTCCAACCTATGGTTGAGGTGGCAGCCTCGCATCCCGGCTGCGCACCCTCCCTCACCATGTCCCAATATTTGAATTCGAGCGGACAGCGTTAGCTGCCCTATAAGCGGGAGAGAAACCAGATGTATTATAAGTCCAGCTCTGTTATTTACTTTTATTCGCCATGCTTTTCATATATTAGGTTCGTCTAGAATATCGCATAAAACTATCATATTCCATTAATCAGACAGGGTACCCATACCTGCCTTGTCCTCATAACTTCTGTTATTAACGAACCTTCCAGCCAATAACGCCATATGAAAATTTTATAAATTTATTTTATTTATAAATTTATTTATTTATTTATTTATATATTTATTTGCCATTATGCTCAACATCGCTCAACAGACCGACCTATGTATCATACATCTTAAGTCCAACCTATGGTTCACCCTCCCTCACCATATATGCCAAGACTTTATCTTCGTGTCCCGCAGCGGAAAATAAGAAAAACCCCGACCATCTCCGATTTGGATGAAACCTCTTTCATATCGTAGTGTCCGTCAACAGTACCACAACGATATGCTTCCCATCTCTCTAACTTCATTAGTTCCGGAGTTATAAACGATTAATGGTTTATTTCAATACGAGACCTGTTTCGCATTTCCTTCCATGGGAAGATGTTTTAACTTTTCCTAAACCCTACTGAAACCTAATTCTAACTACTTTTATGAACTTTTATGCTATCTTAACATCCCTTTGACTAATCAAAGTTCTACTTTACTGATTTTTCATTATTTTTGAACTTTTCCTAAGTTTTGATAATTTTCTATTTCTGATTATATTTACATGTGTTTACATGTTTACAGCCCCACCAAGCTGTTTTATATGCTTTCAGTATTTAATATTTGTTATTAGGGACAGGGTGTTACAACGTGATCTCATCGTCTCTGCCCACCCCTGTGGGACAAAGGCATGAGCCTTATGTATGTATATGTATGTATGTATGCAAGCAGATTTTTGTACAATGTGATAATAGCGAGGTATGGGGACAGTTATGACTTGTAGTGTTAAGACAGGCGTGATGTAAGGGGTAGAGAGATATCCTTTACGCGAGGTGTACACAACCCGAGTTTCGGTCAGAACCATAGAACGGCGAGCCCATTTGATGGTGGTGGGTCTAGGGCCTTCCGCCACGATAGTTAACCACGATAGTTAATTAATTAATCGATAGCTGTTAACCACGATGTAACTTAATGGCTGGCCCGTCCCTGTGGGAACGTTAAAGCCCATGAATTTTTAAAATCGGTCCAGTATACCTACTCGTAGTTTCGGAGCATATTCTTTCCATTAATCATACAAATATTTCCTCCCTATAATAACAAAACAGTCTAGATACTTAAAGATTTCGCCAATTATTACTTATTTATTTTTTCTAGGATATTGCTGAGACGATACAAACATATAATGGGATCACATCGAACCAGCCGATGCTGCGAGTTCCGAAGCAATTGCTGAGGCTAAGGAGAGGTTTTGGGATGCCAAGACTTCTGATCGCGCCAATGTTCGCAGTCAGTACTTAAGTGGACTTGCTTTCAATATTTATTTAGTACATTATTTACAAATCTCGAGACGTGTGAAATTCACAGAGACTCGATACCGTTTCGTTCGATTCGAGTCGAATCTATCGACATCGGAAACGAATCTATCGAGATGGGCTGATGTTGGTATCGAAAACTAATGTCATATTATGTGACATAAGGATTCGGAAAATTTTCCGTGGCTGTCAGAAACGCCTAGAATAAAGTTTTGAAAATTTTTCACTCGATCTGAATCGAACGGAAACGGTAGGTATCGAGTCTCCGTGAATACGCCTGCCGGTCCGGCGATGGGCTTGCCACCTATCACATTGAGGGGTCCGAAGAATATATCAGTGAAGCATGGGTATTTCCAGAAATAGAATACCTCTGCCTCTAGGGCAGCCTTTAGATCTAGATTCTAAAAAAATACATAAAATATGTACCTACCTATAGTATAACTTTAAAGTTTTTGCTTTTTATTTTTTTTAAAAGGGGGGGGGGCAGGCTGGGCCGGGCCCACTCTAGAAAGCTGTGGGCCCACCCTAGAAAAATACCCTTCTTCATACATAAATCAATATTCACTACATAGTATAAAACAAAGTCGCTTTCTCTGTCCCTATATCCCTATGTCCCTATGTATTCTTAAATCTTTAAAACTACGCAACGGATTCTGATGCGGTTTTTTTTAATAGATAAAGTGATTCAAGAGGAAGGTTTTAGTATTAGCATTACACCCGTGCGAAGCCGGGGCGGGTCGCTAGTACTATAATATAGTGTATACCTAGCTATTTTAGCGACTTTTGGTCAGGACACAGATAAAAGAAAAACAATAGTAAGTATAATAGGATAGGATAACTGAAATCCATAGGTACTTGATACATACATAGTTGCGCATTCGGTAATAGTTAGTGACCATTGCACCTTGCCGTGGCCGGCCGCTTCATGGCTGGGGCCATGGCCAAAAGGGAAAAACCCTAACTACTGCCAACTGCAGCTGTACCGCCGTGGCTACCACTTCGACGGCATATGTAATACTAATGACGTAAGAATTGTTTGTTTTGATTTATTTTGTAGGAAATTTATGAGAAAGATACATCGCGCCAGAAGCTAAAATCAAATCCGACGCAGTCACAAATACAGAGTAATGGTTTACGATTGCCGAGGCTTATGATAGTGCCTCTGAAGGTAAGTGGTGTCAATATCAGAGGTAACATGCTCAAAAATGAGTTTCAATAGTATTTGTCTTTTGATAGAATAGGGACCGTTTGTAGCGATCACATCGGTTAAGCAAAGTTGGGAACGGTAAGTCAGTGAACCGCATAGCGATTATATCAGGAGCGCCTCCGTGTTTCGGAAGGTCCGTTAAACCGTTGGTTCCGGTTTTTATTGTGTTTACGATATATTGCATCATAGAGAAATTCGTGGTTAAGTACTTCAATCTGTGTGAAAATTGAAAACCAACACTGTCACTTTTATCTACCTACTGTGACGTCACAAGAGCGAATTAGTGATATGAATTCCCCGTCGTCCTCGAAAAATCGATTTCCAAGCTTCTGAAAGGTCTCACGGGTAACCCAAATACCTAAAGCAAGAGACAAGTCTTCTGTGTAAAAATTAAAGACATATTGCAATTATGTCTGCATTAGCAAAAGTTTTCGAATCAATTATACATCGAAAAATTATTAAGCAGGTAAATCCATATTTGAGTAACTCTCAACATGGATTTCGAAATGGCAGTTCAGTTAATTCGAACTTATTGACTTTTGTTGATATAGTGTCATAGGAAATGGAGCAAGGCTTTCAAGTCGATGTTGTGTTGAGTGTACGTTGACTTTAAAAAAGCTTCACTGACACCAAACACATCCCTGAACCAGATTATCTGGGGGCACGGCAGTGCCCCCGCCAAGTCGAGCAAAAATTATCTATTACCAAAAGAGATAGATACGATAGGCAAGTACAACCGCTATCTTGATTTTTGTAAAACTCATAATTTGCAAGCGGTCACCTCGCCATCTTGCACACTTTACCCATAGGTACATGATTTTTCCCCTTCGTCCTACTTCGTAGCTAGATTTGGTAGCCATCTTCGAGATGGGACTGTTCTTTTCCCATTTCGAAGCCGGCTACGAGTTGGGATTGTTTTAGTATCATTTCGTAGCTGGCTTCGAAATGGAAAAAAAAATAGTTCCATCTCAAAGCCGGCTTCAAAATGGCAGAGACCAGTTTAAATTTATTTAAACTGGTCTCTGAAAATGGGAAGAAAACAGTCCCATCTCGAAGCTGGCTACGAAATGTGATAACTCTTTGGCTAGGTACTACGAACTAAATATAGTTTTAATATTTACCCTTCTGACCCGTAGTCAAACTGTTTTGTTATATGTACGTACTTTAATATTTATTTGTAGTTACACCAGTGTAACAAAACAGTGTGATAACGAGTTAAAACGTTTAAGAAATGTATACACACAGGTAATTTATTATTATTTTATTTATTGGGGACAATAAACAAAACACCTTTTTTCTCCCTAAAAAGCGAGATGTTACAATTAAATATAATTCGGTAATTTCATAAACGTTGGATAAATATCCCAATAGTGGGTTCATTTTACTAATCAATTGTGCTATGTATATTTTCTGGCAGTGCAATTCTCCTGTTTTTAAATTATTCTAAACTTAAATATTGTGTATCACGTTTAGGGGTCCAATGTATTTCGTGAAATGTGGGTATATCCAGTAATGGAATACCTCTGCCTACCCCCTCGGGGATGAAAGGCGTAAGATTATTTATTTTTACTATTTTTATAAATATTGTGTTTGATATAATTTTGGCACGATAGAGTAGGTACTGTTAAAAACTCTATTTTTATTGACATATTGTCCTATTTGGTAGCCAGCTTCGAGATGGGACTGTTTTTTCCCATCTCGAAGCTGGCTCCGAAATGGGATTGTTTTCTTCCCATTTCGAAGCCGGCTTTGAGTTGGAACTATTTTTTTCCCATTTCGAAGCCAGCTACGAAATGATACTAAAATATTTTCAACTCGTAGCCGGCTTCGAAATTGGAAAAGAACAGTCCCATCTCGAAGCTGGCTACCAAATCTAGCTACGAAGTGGGACGAAGGGAATTTTTCTCCAAAACGACTCCTTCTGGGAGAACAATTAAGTCAGTGAGTGGTAGTCGAGCTTTACATGTATATATTAAATAAATAAATGATGACTGGATTTTGATTTCAGGAAGTCAAGGTAAGAATAACCTTGAATTAATCTTTGAATAACCTTATAGAACAATCGTGCACCATAATTTGCCGGGCACTCCGAGGGGAGTTAGCCTGTCCCAAGCTGATCTCGCGAGCGTGCAGGCTGTTCGTGCCTGACCACTACCTGAGTGCGCGCGGCCACCGACTGGAACAACTATTCTCATATTTTTTACGAATCTATGAAGATAAATCGATTTGACATTTTGAATTTAGATTTATTTATTTATTTATTTATTTACAATGTAGGTATAACACACAGACAGAGCCAAACCACTAGGTATATATATAAGGCAACAGGAGAAAAAATACAAGAGTGTATGCAAGGAAGTATTGACTTTTTGTAAATTTTTAGAATTATTTGAGTTTTACTTTTACGTGATTATTTTTGTGTATTGTATTTTTTCTCCTGTCTGTGTCCTATACATTGTAAATAAAATAAATATTTATTAGGTCATAGAGTGGTATTTGAGCTTTATAGGTAGGTAGGTATGTAATTAAGTAAATGATGACAAAAGTTTGATTTTGATTTCAGAAAAAAGAGGTAAGAATCCTAACAATAACCTTACAGCCTGTTATGCTCTCGAAACCACAATAAATACATAAGCTGTTGGAGATTCCGCTGTTGACGGTAATCCAGTTGTTCTTCGGAAGTTGCAAAGAATGTGCATAACATAGTATTTGAAAAAATTACGGGTGCCGTATGGCGCCGCTAATTGTAGGTATACAACATTTCTTGTCTGAATAAAACACATAGGATCTTTTTACTATGAAATAACAATGCTGGCACATAGGTATAGGGATATAGGGAATTCTAGGGGGTCGGAAATAAAAGATGGACTCGATTTACAACATTCGGATCTAGTTTGGATTTTGCACGTTCCATAAGCACATTTTCGGCACGTAAATACCTCAACCGTACCACGTATATGGTAAGCACCTCATGTACCCATATTTTTGTCGTGCTAGCGGTGTTTTTCCCAGGTGGTGCCTGATCATCATCCGAGCACTGTTCACTAGTCGAGGAGCTGTCTAACATCGATTTCAGAGATGTTTGAGAGCTTATGAAGTGTATGTAACTCCTCAACTCTAATATCATATATAGAATACTAAAAGAACATAAAACAGCTTGGTGGGGCTGTAAACATGTAAACACATGTAAATATAGTCAGAAATAGAAAAATATTAAAACTTAGGAAAATACGAAAAATTATGAAAATTCAGTAAAATAGGGCTTGGTATGATCGAAGAGATGTTAAAATAGCATAAAAGTTTCATAAAAGTAGTTAGAAATTGGTTTCAGTAATGTTCAGGAAAAACCGAAACTTGTTTAGTATGGAAAATATAGCGGAATAGTTCTTGTATTAAGATAAACCATTTTTCGGTTATAACTCCGGAACTATTGGAGCTAGAGAGATAAAAAGTATATCATTGTAATGCTATTCACGGACCCTACGATATGCAAAAGGTTTCATCCAAATCGGAGATGGTCGGGTTTTTCCGGCGCGGGACACGAAGAGGGGGTTCTGGCATATATGGTGAGGGAGGGTGCGCGGTCGCGGGGCGAGGCTGCCACCTCAACCAAAGGTTGGACCTAGGATGTATGATACATGGGTCAGTCCTGTTGAGCAATATGACATATAAATAAATAAATAAAATAAAAATATAAAACTCTCATATGGCGTTATTAGCTTGAAGGTTCGTTAATAACAGAAGTTAAGAGGACAAGGCAGGTATGGGTTCCCTGTCTTATTAATGGAATATGGTAGTTTTATGCAATATTCTAAACGAGCCTAATATATGAAATGCATGACAAAATAAAAGTAAATAAGAGAGTTTGGCCTATGTTACACCTGGGTTTCCCTCCCATCTTAGGGCGGCTAACGCCGTCCGCTCGAACGCAAATGTCGGGACAGGGCAGGGGTTGTAGTGTTTGAGTTATTGACGGGGTGTGGTACTGCCCGAGTGGTGCAGCGGTTGTGTCAGTACGTTTCACCGCACCGCGGTCGGTGTTTATGTCGGCACATACCAATGGTAGCTTGGCGGTGGCGACACCTCCATTCTTTAACTTGCATTATGACTTGCTTGTGATGTTGGGGCTTACGCTTCGACTCACAATTGTCTTGTTCAACACTGTTTGGCGATATAGTGCGAAAAGGTAAAAAGTCCGGGCCTCAGCACTGCCTAACGGTACGGCACGGTGATCTTATATGGACTTAGTTTTTGGACATGTTCCATAAGCTTCGTCTGATGTAACGATCGCTTTTAAATATTACACATTGAAGGTAGTAGCAGAATGACTGACGACGCACCTCTTAGCGCTGTCTTGTGGTTCATAGTAAACACCCTGGGACTACTTCTGAGCTTCTTGGTGCTAAGTAACGGAGACGATGGTGTCGACTAACACTTAATTGATGGAGGTTGATAACGTCTCTCATTGAAATGTGAAAAGCAACATCTAGCTTGGTCGTGGACCTATGCGGTGCGAATTGGGCATTAACACAAGTTATCTTCGAGGAGTGTTGTTGGTCTAGTACGCGAACACTCGACCAAATCTTCAGGAGTAAGCTCTTCGGAGTCTGGAACTGGAGTCATGTCGGTATTCGTATTGGCATGGTAAAGGGGTCTAGAATCTTGATTGGCTTGACGGGGATGTCTGTCATGCTTCTGTTGAGCTTGATATTATAATAAAAGTGATACCACGAATGAACGAGAAAATGAGGAATGCCTCATATATCTTATGGTAACCATGTATTTGCAGAACGTACATTGGTTACTTCATACTATCATATGAGTGCGCGCGCGACGCGTATCAATATAAATTAATGGTTTTACCATTATAAGCTCATTCAGGGTGTGACAGCGCTTCTGAAGGCTAAACGAGAATCGATGGCTCGTAGGGACCGAGGTCGGGTCACGACGAGCATTGAGACCTATGAACGAGTTGTCCTACGGGACTTATTGCCTTTTGGAGCTTACTGTAAATGATCCTGAGGTCTTAAAGACTATCTCACCACCAAGCGCCTTCGGGCGTAACTTTTATTATCAATATGTTCGAGAATGCCTTTCGGGGCTTACTGCAAATGATCCTGAGGTCTTGATGACTGCCGTAACTCGCCTTCGGGGCAAAACTCGGCACCACAAACGACTTCGGTCGCAACGGTCCCTTCGGGGCAAAATACGGCTCCGGCCGCACCAATCGACTTCGGTCGCAACGGTCCCTTCGGGGCAAAACTCGGCTTCGGCCGCATCAATCGACTTCGGTCGCAACGGTCCCTTCGGGGCAAACAATCAGCTTCGGCTGCAACAATCAGCTTCGGCTGCAACAATCGGCTCCGGCCGCAACAATCGGCTTCGGCCGCAACGATCCTGCTTAGGCGGGATAAAAGACCGGATGTCCGGCAAAACCGGGACGTTCGGGGGGGTCGCAATCGCAGCTGTGGAATGTTGCGGGTTGGCGATCACCGTAAGGGGCGAGGTGGAGCTCCTTACTCTTCCCACCAAACACATTTTTATTTCTTTTCTTGAAAGGAGGTGAGAATGTGGGGAAGACGATTTTATCTCGAGTCTGTCATCAGATAAGAGATAACAGGGGTGGGGAATATGAAGTGTCCTTCATGAAATATTGCCTTAGGCATGAATGGCGCTGAAGTGGGCAGCGCTATTAAAGATTAAAAGCGAGCGAAAGACAATTTTATAAATATGCGATAGAAAACTAACGGTATAGTTGAATCAAGTTAAGATTTCTTTTGATGGCAAACGGTAAATCATGATCCTCAAAAAGGATCTGGATTACTATTCACAAAGTAGTGTCCTACACTACTAGACGATCAAATAAATAAATTACATGGCCAAAATTGCATAAGTTATTTGTGACGGTGTCGACCTATTTAGCGATGCCTCCTGAGTTAATACTTTGGAGATCATCATGAAAGCTAAATTTTGAGGTCGTTTAAAATTATGTGTAGGACGTTTTGCGATTGTATTCGTATTCGTCTTTACGTGTAACATCAATACTCGCTTGCTACAAGTTTAGCAGCGATTTGACATAAAAGTGGATTTTCTCTAATTCCGTGCGAGAGAACATGTTAACAAAATATTGAAACGATATCTTGTGAATGAGATTCTTGCTTTGAGCTGTGCAATACTAGCTTAGCATTATATGATGTTCAGCTTGTGTTGCAGCGTATGAATTTTAGTACGTTGGAATTACGGTTCCTTCGTATAGAGAAATGTATCCATATTATAAGTAAGGTCTTAGGTTTAGTTACATGTACAATCCCTGTAACCATTTTTTTTATAAATTTTACGATAGTTATAGTTTCAAACAAAGTTTATGTACAATAATGTGTCATTGATTTCACAAAATCTTTAAAAAAATACATATAATTCAACATCACAGGTACATTTTCTAAAATGCACGTTATTGGCCTAGCAGTGATAGCCCGAACGGTTCAAGAGCCGGCCAAAAATCAGTGAGGCTCGGGTTCGAATCCTGGCATGTACCAATGAGTTTTTCAAAAACTTACGTACATATCATTATATATATCACTAGCTCGACGGTGAAGGAAAACATCGTGAGGAAACCCGCAGGTCTCACATTTAATTCTGAGACATGTGTAAACAGACCCGGTCCGGCGATGGGCTCACCACCTATCACGTTTAGGGGTCCAATATATCTCGTGAAATGTGGGTATATCCAGCAATGGAAAACCTCTGCCTCATAATTGAAGATGCATTTGACGATAAAGTTTGAAATACTTAAATTGGGTGCCATACGGCACCCGTAGCCTGGAAATTGTAGTAAATTACTCTTTCTGTGTCTACTTTGTGCGGATGATTTAACACTTATTAATGTACTTATTAAAGAATCAAAGGGATTGCCGGAAAATTCAAGAGGATATAGATGCCATTTACCATTGGAGCGTGCAAAACAAACTTTTCTTTAACTCTTCGAAGTGTTGCAACACTGACTTCGCTGACACCAAACACATCCCTGAACCATATTATTATCTATTACCAAAATAATTTTTATATGGTATGCTCCAAGATAGAAAGTGCTCATTGAGCGAAAAACCAGCTCACAACGCGTTGTGGTCATTGTAAAACATCCACGTATATCTTTAGGAAATATTTTTCACCAGTAAATAACAACAATAATTAATTACCTACTTGTATCAGAAATATGATACTAATAGTCAGAACGCGTCATGGCTTTTCTTTATTGCCACAATGCGTTGTGGTTGTATGACATGACAGCTACGACATGAATTTCGATATGTGTTCTTTCTGTGTTCGCCACGCGTCGTGAGCGTTTTTATTTGAACCATAATACGAATTTCGTGACGTGGATGTTTTGCAGTGATCACAACGCGTTGCGAGCCGGTTTTTGCTCAATGAGCGTTTTCTGTCTTGGAGCGTAACATTTTTAATAAATAAATAAATAATGGCTGGATTTTGATTTCAGGAAGGCACGGTAAGAATTCCTTTGAATAACCTTATAGAACAATCGTGCACCATAATTTGCCGGGCACTCCGAGGGGGTTAGCCTGTCCCGAGCTGATCTCGCGAGCGTGCAGGCTATTCATGCCTGACCGCGACCTGCCTGCATGCGTCCGCCCACCGGCTGCTGGATGGCGTTGCCCGCGTCTCGCACGGTGGCGCGCCGCCAATCGCCCTTGCCGCACGCCCTCGGACTGCTCAATGCACTCTTGGCGTCAAAGCCGCGGTTTGCATATAGTTTACTTTGCAATTAAATATTGCGCACAACTGTACTAAACCGTTTTGTTATTTTCGGCTTAGTAATACTATAAGTAATTAAGAAAAGCATAAAAGTCGGCGGCAACAGAAGAAAAGTCGGCAAAAAGGGCAGTACATTTGAGGCATTTTGGCAACACTTCGGAAAATTGGCTTGAATGGAGCAATTTAGGGTCTAACAGTGAACTTTTAATAAATATGCAACGAAACATGTAATCCCGGAATTCCGGGACGGTTGGTACGTACGATAATATTAAAAAAACTCATCGATTTTATTTATTGTAGAGTCATACTTACGTAAGTACTGTCTTCTCTTTTTGATTGCTACTAAATATTTTATTTTATGATTTGGATATCTTTTTTTAGAGTGCAATAAAGAATTGGTAATTGTACCTACTTATTATTATCTTGTCATGTCATGACTTGGACAATCTGCTTGACAAACATACACCTCGAACTATATGATGGACAGTTCGGAGAAAATGAGCAAAATTGGCTAAAATAAGATTGCAGTCCAAGAATTTCACTTTATTTTAAACCGACTTCAAAAAAAGAACAGGTTTCTCAATTCGACCGAGTCAAAATAAGACCCACAGAGACTCGCGTGGCCACTTGCGGCCTCGCGCACCTCGAAAAATCCAGTCAAAGCTATACAGGTGAACTACAAAAAGGATTCTGCTGGGAAAAAAATTACTTTGGTACCTATCGACTTTGGTAGCGTAAACATATCGTTACAAAAGTTACCCTAAGTGTATGTTTTATGTAACTATAACATCTCACCCCCTACACTCTTACACCCTATAACGGGGGCTAAAAGTGAACTTTTAATATATGTATATGCATCGAAATATGTTATCCCGGAATTTCGGAACGGTTGGTACGTAGGTACGATAATTTTCAAAAACTCATCGATTTTATTTATTGTAGACAAATTATTTCGTAAGTACTATCATAACTATTATTTTAGGCAACTTGGCAACACTTCGGAAAAAGAAATATGTAACAAAATATTATTAATTTTGACAAATGGTATAAAAATTCTAATTTCAAGATATTGAAATTTTACAAAAGAATTTAAGAAGTTAATTCCCTGGGTAGATTTGCTTCATTTTAACCAAACAAAAAGCATTTTGTTGAGTTTAAATGGCATCACTGGAAGTTAAGACCTATATAAATCACCAATAAACCTCAAAAGAGTCGAATTGATCTCCTGGATTAGGGATGTAAAAAAATAAAATCGACGTGGGAGAGCCATGCTTCGGCACCCTTAGGCCGGCTCGACCGGAGTGATACCATGGCCTCACAGAAAACCAGCGTAAAGCAATGCATTGCGTTTCGTTGAGTGAGTGAGGTAACCGGAGGCCCCAATCCCTTTGCCCTTTTGGACCTTGAAGCTTCCTTGAGTGCAGTAGGCATCCAGCTGCGTGGATCCTCTGGACCAACTTAAATTATTCTATCATTAGGTTTAGCGTCGTATAAAACTTACCCTATTACAGTGTATGCTTTTGTAACTATCATATCTCATCCCTACTACGGGGGCCAAAAGTGGAATTTTAGTAAATATGCATCGAAATATGTTATCCCGGAATTCGGGACGGTTGGTACGGATACGATAATATTCAAAAACTCATTGGTTTTATTTATCGTAGGGTCATTCGTACGTAAGTACTATCTTCACTTTTTGATTGCAACTTACCATTTTATTTATGATTTGGATATCTTTTTTTAGAGTGCAATAAAGAGTTGGTAATTGTACCTACTTATTATTATCTTGTCATGTCATGTCTTGGACAATCTGCTTGACAAACATACACCTCGAACTTATATGATGGTCAGTTCGGCTTCAGGCCTGGACTTTCCACTGAGAGTGCTCGACTTAGTTAATTATACCTAACATGTTTGGGTACAAGGTCCAGCATCAAACAAACGTTTCATCTCAGGTTGTATCAATATTTAAATATTATATACTATATATACTATACAATATACTATATATAAATAAAAATGAATTGATGTTCGTTAGTCTGATTAAAACTCCAGAACGGCTGGACAGATTTTGATGAAACTTTTTGTGTGGGTTAGAGGTGGGTCCAGGGATGGTTTATACGGTGGCAGAACGACGTCTGCCCGGGCCACTAGTATTTAATAATAAAGAACAGTGTAAGATGAGCTGGCTCTTACTCTGATGCAGCTTGGAGTGCGGGGTGAGGCAGGGGGGGGGGGAACTATTTTCGGCGTCGATTTTTATTTTTTAAACGCTACTTTACAAGATAACATCGATTATTATAAAAAATTAAAGACAGGCTAACAAGCTGTATATAAAAAACACACGCACACTACCCAATCGAAAATTGCACGAAAATAAGGAACCATCGCAAAATGTCAGATAAATAAATAAAAAAAGCCGACAAAAGTGGCGATTTGGTGCGGTAGTGAGGGTTTTTGTAACGATTGTAAAGCATGCTTAAAATTTACATTATTTTTATATACCTATGTTAATTCTATTTCTTTTACTCATTTGTACATACTCTTAAAATATTAACTTGACCATAATCTATCTATTATTACAATTGAAATTTCTAAAAAAACTTGACTTTGATTTTGATTTCAGAGCTTTCAGGTAGGAATTCCTAAGAATCACCTTACAGCAAAATCCTATTACCTACCTATGCCCTTGAAACCACGCGGTTGCTAAAATAGCATTTAAAGTCATACCTATCAAATTACTGTTTTACAGTACTGGACATACCAAATTTAAGAATATTTTTGTTTGGCTGATCAACACAGTGACGGGGGAGTTCGCACGTCTCCAACCAGCTTTGGTCAATCGCTCGTCTCCGCTGCTCCTGCACGACAAAGCGTGACCTCATACCTACTCCAAGTTACAAGAGCTGGGCTTGTAGGAACTTAAAATTCAATACCCGGGAGGCGATACAAAATGCCTTCGGAGAATCTGTTGCCTCCCAACAGATGTCTTCAACAATTGCATCCATAAACTGTCACTATGTTGACAAAGTTGCAACGATTCTATGGGTAATATCTAATATGGGACCAATGGCTTTAATTAATGAATATTTTTTTAAAAACGAACGGTTGACTGTTGATAGAAATTTTACAAGCCCCAAGAATTTTTTTTTTTGTGTGATCAATTCCCTAGATTGATTGAGGAGAGTGACTGGTACCCACCTACCCCTGTGGGACAATGGCGTGAGCTTTATGTATGTATGTATGTGATAAGGTGATACCTTATGAGTAATGATGACTACTAAGTACAGGTGTAAGCTTATGCGTTATCGCCAAGAGAGTTAGCAGAGTAAATCCATTCCTAGAAGTAGGTAGCTACCCACTTTCGGGTCTTGCCCGTGGTCTACTTTACCAGATTAATTTTCCGCCATACAACATCAGGACTGCTCTCGCCAGTCCCTCTGGAGTTCAGTCCATAGTCGGGCTGGACTATGTAATGCTGTTACACATGCCTTAGAAAGCTGAAAACTAATTCTGCGACCTGCGATTTCCTCGCGATCGTTCTCTTTGCAGTTGGTTGGTAGGTATCAAAGAGATTAAAATATATATAGGGCATAGAGGGGACAAAGCGAGGAAAATTTAAAGCCAAAAGTTATTCCAAGTGAAATAAGTCTAGTACCTACAATTTCGACCGAATGACAGCTCGCGTTTATACCTACTAACTGACATGACGCTTGAGCTTCAAACATGCTTCAAAGTTTTGTATGAAAATAATCGCAATGCCCCATGTCCTATTATATTTTAATCTCTTTGGTTGGTACGTAATGGCACAGAATAAGTAAGTACTATGTAAAAATCCGTATGATAATTTTCAAAAACTCATCGATTTTATTTATTGTAGAGTAGTAACAATAATCATGTGATTAACGTAAGTACCATTTCATTTTATGATTTAGATATCTTTTTAGAGTGCAATAAAGAGGTATGGTATTAATTGTACCTACTGTCAGTAAAATTTCTGTCTCATACACTAACCTAAGTGTAATTTTTGCGAGCAACTATTTTTTCCCACATCGGTACAGCTGCAAAATGGCACCCTCTTACGACAAAGACCTCTCCTATAGAAATTTGAGCCGTTCAAATGCCACCATTTCATGTCATGTCCCGTATTTTCAGTTACTTTATACTTATTTGCAGTTTTGCTATAAAAATCATGGAAGAAGTTAAAAAACCTTACAAGTATTGTATGGTACCGAAGTGCAAAATAGTAGATTGTGTCATAAGGGACCAAAACGATATTTTTACGGCGAGGGAGTTTTTTTAAATCACGAACATAGTGAATGATTTTAGGATAGAACGTAGTGAGGGATTCTAATGTAGAATCATGAACGAAGTGAGGGGTTTAAAGTATGATAAAAATACAAGATAAAAAAAAAATTGCGACCGACCTAAACACTGCTATTCATACCTCTCCATGAGAAAAAATGTACCTTGATGGCATTGTTTGCTTCTTTTTTAAATATTTTCCGGTGTTTAACTATCACTGCAGTCACTGCTACTTGAATTCATTTTAAAATATAAAATACACAAACAATTCGATGTAGGAATTCGAAAATATGGCGTAAAATAAAATGTGAATTGTAAAAAATAACTACAAAAGCGCGCTTATTGTCACAGCACAATATATATAATCTCACGCCTTTTTTATCCCCGAGGGGGTAGGCAGAGGTATTCCATTACTGGATATACCCACATTTCACGAGATACATTGGACCCCTAAACGTGATAGGTGGTGAGCCCATCGCCGGACCGGGTCTATTTACACATGTCTCAGAATTAATTCTGAGACCTGCGGGTTTCCTCACGATGTTTTCCTTCACCGTCGAGCTAGTGATAAATATGTACGTAAGCACAATATTTTTAAATATTTTATATATGTTAATCAATCTCACTATGATTTTGCAATAAAATGAGGTGCTTACAATAAAAACTGGGAAATCTTTTCGCCAAAAATATGTTTTAGGTACTAGGGGATTAGACCAAAATAAAAAAATGTATAACGATCCACCCGGGGATCAGATCTGAGGAATCTGACCGGAATAACTCAAACCGACAAACTTGAAATCTAATCTGTGATGAGTTTTATATGAGTAATGATGACTAGAGTTTGATACTCAGGTTGATTTTGATTTCAGCATGCGAAGGTAAGAATTCCTAAGAATCACCTTGCAGTGAAATCCTATTATGCGCTCGAAACCACGCGGTTGCTAAAATGCAATTCACCGTTCACTTAACCGCGCTTTTATAAGCTTCGGTTCGATGAAAACTGTGGTAGTTCCAGTCCCAAAAATAAAACAGGTGACCTCGCTGGCCTCAAAAACTTTAGACCCATTTCACTGGGGACGATATTGGGAAAAGTCCTGGAGAGGCTAATTCACCCTGACTTGAAGCGGAATATGCAAATTACTGATGCTCAGTTTGGTTTTCGTACCGGTCTCTCGACAGACACTGCTTAAAGAGTACTGTGTATTACTCGCAGTAGTACACTCGCAGAAATACGTCAGTCTATGCTTGTTTCCTAGATCTAAGCCGAGCCTTAAACCTAGTCAACTATGAATTGTTTTGGGAGAAACTCGTAGCGTCTAAGGTGTCAACTAACATTGTGGCTCTGTTCAGGTACTGGTACGAGAACCAAACGAACTGTGTGCGTTGGGGTGACACCCACTCTAACGAATATAGGCTAGAGTGTGGAGTACGCCAAGCGGGGCTGACCTCCCTGGACCTCTTCAGCTTGTATGTGAACGATCTGATCTAATCATTATAATTACGTCCTTAGGCCCCCGCCTTCCGCAAATCATACAGTTATCTTCTAGAGGTAAGCAAGTAGAAGGGGTGTATATTATCTGGCCCTAATATCTGAGTTTAGTAGTGCAGAAGTCCACTCTCTCATTGAGGGTTGAACGGTTGGAGTCCCGTCGTAAAATGAACTTTAATTCTTTTACTGTGGTGAAAGTACCAACCCATCATTTGGAATCCTTTAGGAGCGGGACAAATACAAGAAGCGACGCAACGGGCGGATGTGAGGCGCGGGCGAAGCACGGGCGCGGCACTACTTCTTTGATATTTTATACAAAAAACTTGAGGACAATCCATTCCATTGTCCTCACGTTTTTTTTGTATGCAGTCTTAGTGGATTGTCTTAGTGGCTTGCCCTCGTGTAAATGGCTCATTACGTGTAAAATAGTTTTCAACACACTTGCTCATAAAGTAATGACACCTGTAATCAAACTGTGACTTTTTCATTGTTATTATTCACAAATGAGTTACAGATATTTTTATGTTTTATTGGTTGAGTTGCTTTGTTCTTTAAAAAGTTTCGATACAAAAAAGATCGTGTTCAATAGTGTAGGTAATTGATATACCTACCCAAAGCGGTTTAAAGACTTCTTTATTGTTTACGGAAGGCACACAAAATTATATACACTTTAAAATATATTACAAAATATATATCAAGACATGTTTAATATTCAGGGGCTGTCAGCAGAGTGAAAACATCTAGAAAAAGCTGTCATACATTTGAATCTATTCAAATGTAGAACTTCAACATAAAATCTTTCTTTGTCGATTGCCATTACTATACTAGGTACTACACTAATACTCTAACAAATAGTACAAATAAATTAATAATATACCTATTGCTTGCTCATTTCATGCAACTTGGTATTCAAATAGATAATTTCAACTTGTACCTAGGTACGTGTTTAATAAACAAAACTTTTACTCAAATATAACTTTGGTTTTCTCTGTAAAAACTTAAATTTCCCCATTTTGTGTTCGTGGCTAAAACGCTATCCGACAAACCTAAAAAAAATAAACCTCATTCATTTAGTCCATGGCCCATCGCCATTGCGCGCGCATAGGAAAACTAATAAATTTTTCCTTATAGAAGATTATTTTCTTCGCAAGAGAGTTGAAAAAGTTCGTATGATACACGTGTGTATTGATGATTACCGTCCTCGGCTCTCATGACCCTCACCTAAACTAAAACGGCTCGGGTCTTTATGGCGCCTCAGCGCGCGTAATCACCAACATTACACAAATGTGTTATAATAATAGTTTTCGTAGGTACCACTTGCTCAAAAAAGTGACATTCTATGCCACAAAAAGCGAATATAACAATAGTCATTTTTAATCTGTTAAAAACAGGTAAAAAAATTGTACTGAATTTCATTCATCCTCTAGGGGAAGAATGTGATTTAAATTTAGAATCTGTGTTTACACCATTGAGTTTGCATATAAAGCATTAGGTATACATCTTTTTGAAAAAGGAATACCTACGCATTTATTATGCAGTTATGATTATTAAATAAAATTGCGAAAACCGACGAGGCCGTATGAGCTTGATGCCTTTGCTTTTCCGACAAAAAAATATTAGTCTAGGAATTTGCTTTCTTTTCTTCAAATACATAAACGTTTAGTTTATTTTGATTTATTTTTATAAATAAGTTAATGTTCTAACAATACGTTACGATGCTAAATCAAAGCGACAGTGACAGTGAATTGTCGGATTCCATTAGGGCAAAAATTATTTAAAAACTTAAGTATGAAGAATTTTCAACGTGGAGAAGTGCGAAAGGCCTACAAAATTTCAGAATTAGTACTTCTTGTCTAATAACTTTTACTTTTAATTGTCATTATTTTTAATAAATGCTTATCTCATATTATTATTGCGTTAATTTTTTCGCACATGATACGAAAAATAGAGTATTTTCCTCGGTGATAAAGCTGTCTTAGTCTTGGTTGAACTTAAATCCCTCGCTACACTCAGGACTCGTCTTAATCTTAAACTCGCTTAACACCTTCGCTACGCTCGGGAGTAAACCTCGAGTCCTTCGTTACGCTCGCGATTTAAATCGTCACCCGCAACAGAAGACACTGCTTTATCCCCTTGGTTAATAATCTACTAATATTAAGGTACAACATAATGTACCTACTATTTTAACACATTTGCTCGTAAAAGGTGTACCTATTATTGCACCAATTTCAATGTCGTAGGTATTGTATCAGCTCATTACGCACTTGTGCGTTATTTTAATGTAAAACGCACAGCTCCGTCTAAAAACAAACGGTTCTTTTTAAAATCTTAGCAAAGAGTTTTAGGTATGTCAGAAAAGTGATCAACATTTTATGAATAAAATTAACTTAGGGCAATAAATTATAATAAATAAACATTTACCTACATAATTATATAATTAATTTTGACAATAAACTACAACCATTTATCTGTAACAAAAACACATATTAAATATTAGTATAAATGGCGCGCATCGCTAATTTGTGAATAAGTAAAAATAATTCCGCGCGCTTTTTCTTCTCGCTGTTTTGTTTTTATTCGTTTATGAAAGTCCGAGTATTATTTATTTCCTCGCAAATATTATTGTTATAAAACGTCGTATGACATACGTCGTAATTTTCAACTTACCGCACTTATATCATAATGTACTATTTATTCTTGAACTTCGAATATTATTATTGCTATCCTAAAGCTGGTATTTATGCTTTCATCTAGGACACGGCAGTTTTATTCACGCTACGTAATTCTTGTCATAGAAATGCTTCATTCAATCATTGTGTTACCGATTGAACGAAAGTATTGAAAAATAGCTATAAGAGCAACAGTAGCTACCTAAGCATCCTAATAATATTCAATCTAAAGATACTCTGTCTTTTTAGGCAACTTTTCATCTCGGAAAAACACATTTAAGTATTCGACACTACCCTTATATTCATGTAAAATTGTGAATGCTATGTCTCACATCCAAGTGATCCAAGTTTTGCACTTTCATTGGCGCATATCAGAACGATTTTTAAGAGTACCTACCTAGGTAGGTACGTACCATATTTAAACCCACACTCAGGAACAAATTATGCGTGAAAATATGTGACAGGTGACGCTCTGACGACTTGCGACAATGTCCCTCTATTTACAGGATAAATCAGGAGCCGAAAACTCAACTCAAGTGCTGTGCATGACTTCTGACAAGGATAACTTCTGCATCAACAGTTAAGAAAAGGTGAATAAACTCTTCATCTAGAGGTCCAAATAGAATAGAAATCTAAAGGTTCCAATATAGGTCTCACATCCTCACGTAGCCGTCGTTTCAGCAGTCTAAAATAGTAGATTGTTATACAAGGGTCGGAAGGAATTGGTAACTTCCACCCGCGTTAAACACTACTTTTCATTTCGAATTCAAGGAAAGTAAACGAAAAAAATTGCAATTTTCCAAAAATTCAAACATGCAAAAACGCAATAATACATACCTACAAAAAAAAACAAAATTGTCAACGATACAACCAGAGGTTAGAAGAAAGAGAAACTTTTTCTTTTAAACGTCTTTGAATAGTACATCATCGAGTACCTAACCTAAATAACATTACAAAAATAATATACAAATCCTTCCTCTTTTTAATAATATGTACTTTTAGCCGAGTAATAGTGTTATTAGTGTCGATGAAAAACAATATTTTGAATTTCGTAACAGCTTACCAAATTAATACTCTTTTTTTAATTTTAAATATGAAACGCGTACCGCCCCGCGCGCGGGCTATTTTCTGTTGTTTATACTACACTCACAAGGCCGTACCTTTTTTTCTTATTCTAATTGATGTAAAAAGTTTCGTATCCCTACTAAGTACCCAAAGAGGTTGGAAGAAAGTCATTCTCTTTCCTAGAGAAACTTTTTCTTTAAACGTCTTTGCCAAATGTAGTACTATTCTTTTTTAATTCATTCCCGCCCTAAGGCCGGAAGTAATTACTACTCATAGTAATTTAATTATTTCCCGACCGAGGGCAGGAATCACAGCCCTGAATCTCTCTGTGTTGGGAATCATCGCTTCCGACCCGGTACTCAGATCAAAGATACACTACTTTCCGAGTATGAGATATGAAAAAGTATTTGAGTACGTATTCTGAATTCGAGTACTCGCTACTCGAGTTCTTGTCTCCATTTTATAGTTTACTAAGTACCTATAAGGCGCCCAGCGGCTGTGCCCTTTTTTCCCGTTCAAGTGAGAATTTCGCAAAATCGCTCCCATACAAAGATTGTCCTGGCAATTACGAACACAACGAAAAATAAATCACCCAAATCGGTTGAGGCGTTCTCAAGTAATGCTCCGTCGAACACATAGCAATACTGGCAACTGCTTTTTAGAGTATCATATCAAAGTGGTAAAAACTAAACCCTCATTTTTATACTCATAGAAGAATATACCTACTTATAGAAGAATAACTCGTTATATTTCTATTTCAGTCTCAGCTCGTCATTTTTCCGTTCACGACTGTCTATCCTGACTGAGTAACCATTTATTTTGGGAATTAAAATGATTTATTATTGTCAATCTTTTATTTATTTCGGAAATTACTGTTTACGGTAACCATTTTGGAGATTCTACTATTATAAGCTAGGAGTAAAAGTGTTCTGTGATTATAAGGTGATTATAAGTCACAACAGAAAATTTTTGTGACTTAGTTAAAAGTGACATCTATCAAAACCAAAGATATTAAAGTAAGGATGAGTTATATTCATACTGCTTGCGTTTGAAAATTGATCCCCTACGAGTGTGCTACAAAATGTACATACTTACTTCTTAGCGTATTTATAGGATACAACAATGACGGGGAAAGATGATACGGAACGAATAATCAAGAAAAAGAGAGCTATCTGTTAAGAGTTGCGCTTAAAATACGACTTGAAATACAATGCGACTAAATAAAATGTGGTTAATTAACCACATTTGTCGGCCTCATTTTCAGTGCTCTAGTAACATATCTACGTCTTTCTATATATAATATCTTTGATCAAAACGCTTTAAAATGTACTAAATAAAATATGTGTACTACGTCATAGTTTTTGTATCCTATTTCTTTATATCCTAATCCTTACTAATAGATATTATAAATGCGAAATTGAGTTTGTTACGCTTTAACGCCTAACCCACTAACCGATTTGAAAAACTCTTTCACCAATGGAAAGCTCCGGTCAAGGGTGACGCTTTTACGTCAGTTTATATAGAATATCATTTGTCGTTTAATAGTACAGGTACTCGTGGTTTAAAATTAAAATAAACACCATTTATAATTTTTATTTTATTATTAAATTATCTAAATAATAATACATTTTTGATCAATCAGTTATTCAATGATAAAAAATATGTTTACATTGGGAAAGAAATTTATGTCTATAAAAATGTAAATGCAAAATTATAAGTCTTATTTAGGAATTATTACAATTTCGTTTGACAAATACATTACTGTCATTTCACTTGCTCCTACTAAGAAAAGGGAGAGACCATTGTTAACACCTTAATTTTAAATTGACAGATTATACAAAAATGATAGGTACTTAAAAATCATTGGAATATTACATTTTACAGTATTAAATAATACATATCTTTATAACAAATGTCATTACTTCATTAACTATTATCTACATTACTAACTTGCGCGAGGCCCAAGCTTCCTCAAGCAGGCTATACCCTGAAAATAAAAGTCACAATGTTGTAGTATTATTTTCTACTGTGGTTATAGTTTCAATATCTTACACAAGATTTAAGGCAGATTTTTCAATAGTCAGATAAAAGTTATCTGAAGAATAAACATCACCTGTCACTTTTTATTTCTATTGTGTCAGAAAGTGACAGCATCAATATATCCAGATAAAGTTTATCTGTTGATTGAAAAATCAGCCCTCAATAATAAAAAAATAATATAAGAAATGTACTGAGTATTGAGTCGCGACGTCATAATTATCAATACTTTATCTTTTTTGGTTGTTTTATTATTTTATAAATTGCTGTAACTGTATAATGACAATCGAAATATATTTTTAGAGGTCTTAGGGGTCATCCATAAATTACGTCACACGTAAATGCGGGGAGGGGGTCGACGAATTGTGACATTGTGTAAAAAGGGGGCCCTAAATGTTGTGACGTCACATGTCAAAATCTAATATTTTATATATAGTTTTTTCAAATGTTTTGTTGTTGATTTTATGAAATAATAATTTTAATGAAAATGAAACCTAATTTCGGAAGTGATGTTTTAATTCCATGTCTAGATGTAAAATTGGAAAATATGTGACGTCACTCTAGGGTCTCACAAATGTTGCTAATTATTACTATTGATGTATGTATACCTGGAAAGGTAGGGTTAAGTGGCAAAACATTGTGCAATGGTAACTGCAAAAAAAAACACCTGAATTCCACATGCAATAAAGATTTTATTTCATGTGAGCAGCTGTAACCTGTGACAAGGACGTGGGAATGTCAAAAATCATGAAATTTGTGTGATGTAATTTATGGATAGCCCCTTGTGGGATGGGATTAGGCGCATAATGCCACATTCGCAAAATGACACATTCGATTTTCGCAAAATGCCACATTCTCAAAACGCCACATCGCAAAATGTCACATTATCAAAACGTCACATTATCAAAATGCCATTTTCGCATAATGCCACACTCTCGTACTAATCTGTGTGATATGATTAAATACTATTATAAGTACATATTACAATAAAACAGCTGAATGATGTAAATACAAAAAAATATGCTTTTTTGAAAAAAAGTTATAATATTTTGTTATTAAGTTTTTATGATTCTCAGCGGCATTAATAATTTCAGTTAACATTGTCAATTTATTTTGTGTTAAAATAAATGGAAATTAATAAATAATAGCAGCGTTTTACCTGAAATAAAACGCATATTAAAATACTTACCTAATTCGAAGCTTTAATTTGAGATAGCACTTCCGTTTCCCGCCGATATTTTACCAGTTTTCGTACTTTTATCCCCCCCTCTAGGTTCCGGTTTAGTGGCGTCCTCTGGCGGTGGCGCGACTTTTTGGTTTCGTAAGCATTGCGACGCCATTTTTGTTCATTGGCTCAAATTTTTCACCAGGCAGAATTAAAGTGAAAGCTTCGAATTAGGTAAGTATTTTAATATGCGTTTTATTTCAGGTAAAACGCTGCTATTAAATTACTTGACCGTAATTCGAAGCTTTAATTTGAGACATGTTTGTTGTCGCCTGGTGACGCCACTTGCACTGAAAATCAGGGAACCTACTTTTATGTTATAACATTACGCCAATGTGACCTTATTTATTATAGAATTTGCAAATAATGAATATTATATATATTTTGAAATCACTTTATTAATCTTTAAAAGTTTACATGCCTCAATCTAGCATAATCATCCTAACAAATATATAGGTATATTTTCAGTTATGGATCATTCATATATAACATAAAATAATAATTGTTATTATAGAATCAACTACGTAACTGGATTGAATAATTGAGTAACATTTTCTGGGTCTCGGTTAATTCTTGTTACTTCTCGCATATAAAATCGCTGGAATGTATTAGCTGATCGCCAGTTACCATGCGCCAAGATTTCATCGAGAGGATGATTATCCAGCCAGCTCTTCGAAGCGACCGCTGACCGGACGCTTCCTGGAGTGGCCACGATACCGGCTTCCTTGAACAGAGTTTTTACCCAGCCGGCTATTATGATACGAGACGCGGGCTTGGGTACGCCTCTGACTGTAACAAACAAATTAAAACATTTTGCAGATTCACGTCTTTCATTTAATAAATTTATGGTCTTCTCTATCCAAAAGACAGGATTTAGGTTACGATTATCCAAATTTGAGAGTAATTTCCAACCAGATTGCCTATAAGTGCTACTGTCGGTCTTGGAACCGAATTGGGGCCAAAATATAATATTATTGTCACATCTAATGCAATGATCAGGATCTGTTCTGAGTAATGTTAAGTCATGTATGCGTCGACCCGAGCATAGAAGTAATAAAATAGCAGTATGTCGTGATATTTGGAAAGTATTGTTTATATTTACTGTATAATTTGACAAAAATGATATTAGTTTGCTAACATCCCAAATTAGTGGCTTAGTAAATTTCGGATTTTTTAGGGCTATAGACTTTAAAATATGTTTTACAAGTACATGTGAACTGAGGTGACTCGACATTTCAGCATTACACAATGTAGAAACTACGGATTTATGTAAAAGTATTGTATTGTATGACAATTTATGAATTAAATGTAAATCTGCTAAAAACCGCGCTAATTGAGAGCCTGTAGGATTTTTTGGATCTACATTTTGAGAACGTGTCCATGACATCCAGCGTTTCCAAGCCACCTCATAAGTCGTTATAGTGGATTTACGCCAGGAATTTCTTAGGAGTAATAACTGCTCAGAGTTCCAAGTATCTATCGCCGAGGACCACCCCCACATTTCCATACCTCGAGATTGATTTCCTCGACCTTCGGAGGTGGAACTCCCGTTGATGTGTCGATTAGGTGTTTCCGGAGGTTCTTCAGGGTTAGCGGTGCTGCTAGAGCCCGAGCTTTGAGGTCTGCTCTCCAAAATACCTTCTCCCACCTGGGAACAACGATTAGAAATATCCCTGTTGATTGATTTAGGTGAGTCAGAACTTTGGGGACTAAAAACGGAGGCGGAAACACCCACGCGAGCTGGTAATTCCAAGGAACACTGAACGCGTCGTGAAATAGGGCTCGAGTGTCCTTCAAGTCTCTGGATACATAATTGTACACCACGTGAGCTGTCTCCGAGGCGAACAGATCTATTACTGGTGTCCCCTACTTCGTTATCACCACTTCCACAAATTGCGGTAGTAAGTGCCACTCTGGAGGTCGGCGATGACGGGATAAATGGTCGGCATGATTGTTGTACTTCCCGGGGATATGGTGGATATTGAAGTGGATTTGGTGTTGGTCCAGTAATTTCAATATTTGGTAAGTTATTTGAGTTAGAGCTAATGATTTCGTACCTCCTTTCCGTAGGTGAGCGACAGCAGTTCTGTTGTCGCATTGTATGAGAACTGAGCTGTGTCTCAGTAAGTGAGCGTGGCTCTCCAGAGAGTGTAGTATGGCCAGCATCTCCTTCTGATTGCAGTGCAATACTTGTTCTTCTGTCGACCAGGTGCCCGAGAGGGCGAGGTTGTTCAGTTGTGCTCCCCAGGCCTGGTCTGACGCGTCCGTTGTCAAAAAGTTCACTGGCGGAGGATAATGTAGAGGCGTTGCAAGGTAACAGTTGTGAGCCCACCAAACCAGTTCGTCGCGTACACTTTGTGGTAATGTGTAGGTTTTTCTTAGGTCTGGTAGTAATGAGTTCATGAACATTAATAATTGACGATGGTGGAGTCGGCCTCTCGGAACAATAAAGCTGCTGAAATTTAGAAGCCCTACTAGTCTCTGCAGATCTTTTAGAGTGACATTTCTTTGCTTGAGAGCTTGATTTACTTTTTCGACAATAGCAACAGATTTTTCTTTTGGTAAGCTTTTCAGGTTTTCCCAAGGTCTCCACATTATTCCTAAATAAATTATCATTTTTTGAGGGACAATCTGCGATTTTTCGAAATTTATTTTCCACCCTAGGTATTGTAGAAATTGCAACGTTATTTTGACATGATCGCGAAGTATGTTTGCATTCTGATGTACAATTAAATAATCGTCTAAATAAATTAGTATTCGCATATTCCATTTTTCTCGCAATTTGTGAGCCACCCAATTTGTTAGAATAGAAAAAGTTTTGGGGGCTGTGCTTAAACCGAACGGGAGGCAGGTCATCTCTAATAGCTCTCCGTTGTATATGAGACGTAGGAAGCGCCTTTGTGACTCTGATATTTTGAGGTGGAAATAAGCCTGGGATAAATCCACCTTGCACATCCAATCTCGAGGCTGGAGGAAATCGGGAATCCGATACATATTTACTAAGTGAAATGGTTCGGTCAACACATAATCGTTTAGGGCTTTGAGGTTGAAGATTGGGCGAGCAGATCCGTCTGGCTTTGGCACTAGAAATAAGGGAGAGATGAAGCTTGGGGAGGGCTGAGCTATTTTTAAAATGCCCTGTTTTTTCATTTTGGTAATTATTACTGACATTTCCTCTGATACGGGAGTTTGAAACGGACTTTGTTTGACATTCGGGTACAAAAGAGGGGGTTTTTGAAAAAATGGTATTCGATATCCCTGAATTAGTTTTAAAATAATTTCTGGTGCTCCCATTTCTCTCCATTGTGTCTGGTAGTATGACAGTTGACCTGCTCGGAATAGTTTCGAGTCATTGTCTATATTTCTTTGAGTTACCTCTTGATAATTTAGGTGAGTTTGTTCGTCCTCGGTTACGCCCACCACGTTCGGGCCGCGAGCCTCGGTTGTGAAATGAACCTCTTCCGCTAGAATTGTAGTGATCGTACATCGCATTAGTATTCTGGGCCCTTGTAGGGTAGTTTGTATATTGATTCATATATTGATGTCCACCCCGCGAGGGTGGGTTAGCAATATAATTTGTGTGAATAGGAAGGGTTGATTCATATGACACACATTGAGCTCCACGCGATGGAACTGCCTGTTTTCGTATGCCTATCCCCCGCGAGGGGCGGCGATTTGACATATTAGATCTTACCTGCGCAAATCCATCATTTTTAGGAGGCCAAAAGGCTTTGCGAACCCCGCCTGCTTTTTCCAAAATAGTTGTGAAAGGCTCAGAATCGAAAATGTATGTCGAAGAAGGGGGTATTCTATTTAGCGAAGCTTTTACTAACGGGTCTTTGACCTGGCTAGTAATTGTTTCTCTGCGCATTTCAATACTTTCGGCTCTGTGACCGCAAACGAGCTGTAAAAGATCTGTAGAAACTTTGTGAAAATCACCTTTCAAAAATAATTCATCCACTTTTCCACTTAGATTATCAACATCTACTTCGGTACTTTGAGCCCACGTAAGAAGGTTACGAATACCTTCTTGCAAAGATTCTTTTTGTTTTAGTATGCAGTATGTTATGGCTGCGTATGCCTTTTCACTATGCGTTAGGTGACGTAAGGTATCATACATTTTTACCTCTTCGTTTGTTTCCAAGTCTATGAAACCTGGAGTATGGTTGTAGATTTTTTGTGTATCAGCATATCTAACTTCTGACCAAGAGGAGCTACCTAAGCGCTGCACGTCTTGTAACATTTTTAAAAAGTTATCAGGGGTTTTTGGAACTGACGGTTCCTTTAGCTTTGTTTCTATATCGAATGTGAAATTAAGGTTTAAATTTTGGCTTTGGCGCCCTGGCTCAACATTTTCAGTGATATTATCGTGTTCACGGTGTTCATGAAGCTCATAGAGCTCTCCACTAACACCAGAACAAATCGAAACACTTTCCTGACAAGCATTATCAATATTGTTTGAATTAATGTGTTTGCGTAACTCACCCATTTCCTTGAACAGTTTGTTCATCAAGCGGCTAGAATGTCGAGCGCGCTTATTTTTCTTATGTCGGTGACGACGCGAGCGCTTTCGTTTAGAGTCTGCAGAAGAGCTTGAGGAGGAGCTACTTGTCGAGCTGCTGCTACTACTGCTACTTCGACTTCGAGTCCTTTTGCGAGATTTCACACCGCTGGGACCAGCCACAGGCTCATTGCCATTGTCACCCTCGTCATTCATCATTAAGAATACTGAAAATAAAAATAAGTTAGTATATTCTAGAACTGTACGAACTGGCAAACCGTAAAAATAATAATTTAATAGTTCGAACGGAAACAACCGTTAAATATTTGAAATTGATATTAACACTGAATAGTATTCATTTAGCCATAATGGCTTAAATTAATAAATTGTTGTGTACTTACTCTTTTTTCAACACTTTTGAAAAAGGAAAATTAAATAAATTTAAATTTGCAACTGTCGCAGAGACAGAATTGCTGCACACAAGTTGCTTCGACGGGAAACTAAACGCCAATGAACAAAAATGGCGTCGCAATGCTTACGAAACCAAAAAGTCGCGCCACCGCCAGAGGACGCCACTAAACCGGAACCTAGAGGGGGGGATAAAAGTACGAAAACTGGTAAAATATCGGCGGGAAACGGAAGTGCTATCTCAAATTAAAGCTTCGAATTACGGTCAAGTAATTTAATATGATTTTATATACTAAAATTATTAAATTAGTTTTATTTTCTAATTTATAAATCATCGGCCTACATACTGCAAGAAAGGCAGTTGGACAAGTATGGCACTTTGTTAGTGTGGCATTTTGCTGTGTGGCATTTTGCGAATGTGGCATTTTGCTGTGTGGCATTTTGCGAATGTGGCATTTTGCGAATGTGGCATTTTGCGTCATGTGGCATTTTGCGAATGTGGCATTGTGCGCCTAATCCGTGGGATGCTTACTCGCAATTTAATGTAGGTACAGTCAAGATAGAGGATTCGATCCCGGGATCCCGGATCTCGGGATCCCGGGATCCCGGTCATATTCAACAAACTAGGCTCAGTTTGTTTATTTTATAAGAAAAATGTATAATTTTTTTTAACCGCCTTTTTAAAGATTTAAAACTTAAATATTCTATGTCCTCACAAGGCTGTCTTATTGACAGAAGCGAAAAGCGGCAATTTCGTTTAGGCCGAATGTTGACGCTTTCCGCCCGGAGATATGAAAAATTTATTTTGATATGTTTTACTGTCTTTTTATTACCACTCTCTATTACCAATACAATCCCGGGACTATCCCGGATCCCGGGATTAACTTTAGATAATCCCGAAATCCCGGGATTAGAAAAATCGACCGGGATCGAATCCTCTAAGTCAAGAGCACGTAGAGCTTGACACAATGGACTTTGTATCGATCTTATAAATGCTTCATGTGCTCTTCACTGTACAGTCAAATACCGTATTGGCTGGTTGATATAGTGGTCTAACCTGTTCCTGGTACTCGTGCTTGGCTAGCCAGAAGTTGTCCCTGTTCTTGCAGACCTCGGCCAGCACGGCGCCGCCGATGAACACCATGTCCTTGCGCCGGGGGGGATCCTCGATGCGGATCTTGAATTTCTGAAAATCACTACATAGTATAAAACAAAGTCGCTTTCTCTGTCCCTATATCCCTATGTCCTGTATGCTTAAATATTTAAAACTACGCTAGGGATTTTGATGCGGTTTTTTTAATAGATAGAGTGATTCAAGAGGAAGGTTTTAGTGTTCACGTTTTACCCGTGGTCCCGGTGAGTTGACCTATTACCGGGTCCACGAGGAATTTTAATTACCCGTGGTTCCATGGCACTAGGGATTACAATTTGCCGAATGTACTTGTGTTAGCATTGCATACAATCTTAGAGCCTACCTCTCTCTGTCCGCACACATTCGGGTCGTGCCCGGTACTTGAACTTGAGGCACCACACCCAGCCAGGACGAACCTGTCCCGGTCAAACCGGTATACCAGGGGGCGCAGTTTGTGAGGAAAGACACGCTCTGGGATGGGAGAGGAAGGCCAGCTAGCCGCAACCGGCTGACCACAACCGACCGGCTATGCAGTCTCGGCTCAGTATAGGAGATAAGGTCAAGATGGGTTGTGTGTGTAAGGTAATGAGCGTTGATGATATTCTATGTCTTCTAGTGTGTGTGCGTATTATTGTTGCTTGGTGACGTTGTGCGCTGTTCTTCTTCCGTTTCACTGTCAGTTTCATTGTTTTCGAAGATTTCCCCAGCTGCTGTTTTAAATAGGCTTCTGGCAGGGGCGAGTTGTTTCCAGTCTGATAAGCTTTTGTCGTAGTAAGTCATGTCATGTATGAGTGAATCGTTCCAGGTGAATATTGGTCTCCCGACTTTTAGTTTCTTTGCTCGGTAATTTAGTGCTGCTTGAAGGATGTGTGGTTCCGTGCGCCTAAGTATGTGCCCGTAGTAACATATTCTCAGGAATTTAATTCTTTTGGTGATCGTTTTGCCTTGCAAGATGTCATGCACCTTTTTATTTTTGGGCGGATTAGTAGAGTATTGAAGTATATCCTTTAGTATTAGTCGCTCATACCGTCTTAGTTTTGATCTATTTGCTTTGGTTAGAGCTGCAGCTTTGAGGCCGTAGGTCATTGTGGGCTCAATTACCATTTTGTAAATTAGTCGAGCTGTTTGCCACTGCATCTTGGTTTTTGTTACAAATGGTATAAGAGCTTTTGCGTTTTTAACTCCCTGTTTGCATCTAGTGTTAATGGTATCTCGACGGCTGTGAGCTGAAGTTATGAAAGTGCCTAAGTACCGTATTTCATCTACAGGTTGGAGTGTGAATCCACCTAGGTTTATAAAATTACGTTGGTTATTGCCCAGAGGGTCTCTTATTAGAACTTTGGTTTTCGAATCGTTGATGCTTAAGCCAACTGAGTTTAATAGTGTTTTGAGCTTCGAAAATAGTTGATTTAGTGGTGACAAGTCATTGCCTAGTATAATGATGTCGTCCGCGAAGGATAAAATTAGCGGGAGACTAACTTTTTCATCTTGATTGAGCTTGAAGCTGGGTTCCTCTTCCTCTAGGGTTTTGAGAACGTCATCCATGACTATAGTGAATAGGCGAGGCGGTAGTGGGCATCCTTGTTTTACCCCTTTCCCTTTTTTTATCCAGATGGTTTGCTGGCCACACCACCGCATACACGTGGATTCGTTCATGCACGCTTTAATTATCCGGTTAGTAAGAGCTTTGTTTGTCCTTGTGGTAAGGATGTCTTTCAGCGCTTCAAGGTTCACGGTGTCGAAAGCTTTTTCGATGTCCAACGCTAGTACATAAAGCCTATTTCCTTGTCTCCATTCCTCGTCAAGCACGCGGCGTAATGTAAACATATGGTCGTCTGGTGATCTGTTGGCGAGGAAAGCTGCTTGATAGTTGCCTAATTCTTCAATTGTTTCGTCTAGTTTTTGCAGCAGGAGGCTAGCGTATATTCTGTATCCAGTGCAGCATATTGATATTTTCCTGAAGTCATTAACCGTCTTCGGGAATGTTTTCTTGGGAATGGGAACTTGAACTGTCTGAGTCCATGATGTCGGAATTGCGTTGTATTGCCAGGCTAAGCATATGTGTTTGTATATTTCATCGAATAATTCTGCTGGGATGGCTTTGAAAAGTTCGGACACAACCTGATCTACTCCTGGTGCTGTTCCGTTCCGCATATTTGAGATGATCTTAGCAAGATCCTCTTTTGTCGGACTCTGTCCCAGGTCTGTAGGGGTTTCGTCATTGTGTTGATATACTTCCGGGCCTTCCGCTTTCGCTAGTTCTTCCTCCCATTTTGACATTGGAATAAAATGTTGTTTTTGACTCCGTCTTACTGACATTTTATGCTGTCTGTAATAGTTGTAAGTGATTTTCATTCTCCGAGAAGGGTGTGTTTTATGAAGGTCTTTGAAAAATTTTTGGTATTCTTGATGTTCTTCCTTGTCAGTAATACTTTGTAAGTTTTGTCTGCAGTTTTTAAGGTTCGATCTATGGAGTGCACTACGAGGGGTCTGCTTGACAAGAAATTTTGCTTTTTGCAGTTGGGCTAGTGCGATCCTGCGCTCCCGTGACAGAGAGGGTTGTTGTGTGAGTATTTTCGTCGCAGAAGTCTTCATAATGTCCATAATAGTGTCCCAAGGGAGTGGTTTATCGGAGTTGTGCATTTCATGTTTTTAGGTATTTAAGCTGTTAAGGATTTCCTTTTGGTATTTATGGCAGACCTCTTCATGTTGAAGGTTGGTGTACATGAGGTGTTTGTAGTTAAATTCCGGGCGTATATGTTGGCTCGTAGGGTTCGTCGCATTGTTTTGAGTTCTTACTTTTTGAAGATTTATTTCTGCCAGAATTAATTTGTGGTCCGATGTTTGCGGGTAATGTTCGCCTTTGATATAGTTGAAGAAGGAGGGCATGGCAGCGAGTGTTAGTATGTGATCAATTTGCGACTGTTTATTTCCTGAACGCCACGTCACCTTACAGCTGCGTCGGCCTTGAGAAGTGTCTAGTCTGAGGTGTTCCTTTCGTATTATATCTGCTAGTATTTCGCCGTTGTTGTTGGTAGAACAGTGGTACAGATTCTGTGCTATTTGCTTTGCGTCTTTTAAATCGAGTGTGTCTCAATAGCCAATATGTGAGTTGAAGTCGCCTAATATAACTGGGGTTGAGTGTTTGGGTTTTCCTTTAATTAGGTTCAATAAGTCAGAGAACGTGTGTATTGCTTGAGGAGTTGTATTCGGTACGTGTGTCGTTATAATGTAAAAGGAAGTTACTTTCTCACCCGTTGTTTCTATTGAGGCCGCCATGATGTCTGTTTGGATTTTGGTGTTTATTATTCTCAGACTGGTATTTTTTCTAATTAGAATTGCGAGTCCGCGGCGCTTGTTAGAACCGCCGAGAGTCCAATTGTAATTGATTGTGTTACACGATCCGATTTTCATATGAGTTTCTTGTAAGCAAGCTATGTGGACGTTTTTTTGATTTAGGATGTGATCGATTTTGTCCCTTTTCTGTTTTGTAGCAGCACCTCTGACATTCCATGTAGCTATTATTAAGTTGTGAGGGAGTGTTTTTGGCTTGTGGTATACCTGGACTCCTATTAGTCTATATCCAGTGTCGTCAGGCTGCTCCTCAGGTGACAATTCTTTGGATTCTACTGTTTTTATGGTTTCTGTCGTTGAATTGCTGCTGCTTGTCAGGTCTAGGTGGGGAGGTTGGGTACTATCTAATTCCTGTATTATGAGACTGTCAAAGTGATTGTTGTTAAAGGTCAGATCAATAGTGCCCACCGCGTCATTGGGGTTCTTTGGTCTAAAACTTGTTAACGGCTGCTTCCTGGATGGCTGGTGAACTTGTACGTTGATGAGATAGTATTCGGCAGCTGCCACAAGAATATCTGTTCCTCCCCACTCGCCTGCGATGTATTGATTTTTTATGTATGTTGAGAAAAGTGTATTACGGTTATTGTTATTGGCTGATTGAGATAAATTACTTATAATTGCATTTCGCATGTTGGGTTCGTTTTGGTGTTCGTCTACATATCTGGCGAGGTCTCTTCTTATGGCTAGGTGGTCAAATGTAGTAAAAAATAATTCATTAAGCTGGTGGGCTATGGCCCTGAAGAGGCAGTTGCCGTCCCCTTGCATCCTAATTGTGGTTTGCATAGTCATGTTTTTCGGCTGAGGATAGAAGCTTAAAATTAGTTGCTCTGAAAGGAAGCTTAGTCTATGGGGTTTTAGGCAATAACAAATTTATTGCTAAAAGGGCTATTTCGCTCGTGGGAAAGTTTGGGCAATGAGTTCTTTTGTTTGTGATTTTTGAAGATAACAATAGGGGATAGTGTTTTATGGGTAGGAATAGTGACTTATGAAAGTTTCGCTGTTAGAATTCAGACAATGACAGAGTGCACAACTGGGCACCAGATGTGCCCGGATTGGTTTTAAGAAAACGCTTGGGTCTTTTATTGGCCGTCAGTTGGTGCTGTAAAAGGTTTTATGTTGTGTGATCGCTTTTCGAAATAGTTACATTATAAATAATAATAATAATAATATAATCTCACGCCTTTTTATCCCCGAGGGGGTAGGCAGAGGTATTCCATTACTGGATATACCCACATTTCACGAGATATATTGAGTTACATTAGGATGTTGTAATTGCCCTGCTGTAAATACCCTATCTATTTTAGTTTTTAAACCGAAAAATAAAGTTTTGATGTATATAAATATATACTATTTTAATACGAGCTGATGGCAAAAGTGGGGGTTTGGAATTGATGAGAACGATAGACGACTAAAAAATTTTTTAATCACGCAGGTGTTTTGAGAGACCTAAGTATATCTTAGTGGGTTGGGCTGTTTGGTTTTAAGGATTGTTTTTTAGGAGCTGGGTGGGAGTCAGATGAATGTGTGGGGTGTAATTATTGTGTGTAATTACTTACGAAGTTGCGTGGGGTAATGCCCTCTTAGTAGGGGTATGGTTTGTAAAGTCTATTTGGTCGGGTTGACGAACAACTCGGTTTGGGGAGCGGGTGATCGTGGCCCTGTGTAGCTTTAGCTGATGTAGTTCACCGTTGCGCTGTTGTTTGTGTTAACAGCTATCCGGCGAGAACAGCGGAACTCGCCTAGGGTTGATTAATTATTTTAAAGAGGGAAATAGAGACTAAGTAGTGCAACCACTTTGTATGAGATTGAATCGATTGCAACTAGTTTCAACGGAGGTTCGCAAAAATCGTAATAAGTAGGTAAGTGGATAGGAGATACATATAAGGAACGATCTCACCGGGTTGAAGTGCTGTTGTGGCTGAGTATTCGCAGAAAACTGTCCCTTCTGTGACACTGGTAAGTGAAGGCACTATCAAATGCACTCTGGACGCTCTCACAAACTAAAGGTTATCACTACCGAACGATTAGGTATAGATTAGGATAGGAGCCTATGCCGTGGATTTAAGCAGAGTGCAACCGTGGGCGTTTCGGCTAAGTCCGCATTTTCGAGAAAACAAAGGAGGCGCGAAAACAAAGGCGCGGGCGGCGGCGGCGTATTGACCAGAGCGCACGTGTTGGGCGCGTCCGCACTCGACGACGGCCACAACCAAACTCCCATTCGGGTCGTGCCCGGTACGTGACAATATTCTATGAACGGCTGGCCCAGCGCGGCCCGAAAGTATGAGAAATTCATAGAAAATTGTCACGTCTCGGGCACGGGTTGGATGTGTGTGGACAGACCTTAATAATACTAGTGGCCTGAAGACTTATATACATTATGTACTAAAGAATTATAAACAATTGACTACCTACTTAATCATATCATAATTTCAGCTACTTTTAATATGTGGTAATTTTTCCGAAAAAAAAATTTGCGTAACTGAATAGCCCTAACTACCTATGGAAACCGGTCACGTTATAACTAGAAATGTAAAACAGTAATAGATTTTTAGAATAAACGATTATTTTTTGTAAAAAAAAATTGTAAAAATAATCGATTTTAACCATCGATTTTTTAAATATAAAATAACAGATTTTTAACTAATCGACTATTACAAAAAACGATTTTTCAAAAATCAATCTTTAAAAAAAATATATCTCACGCCTTTCATCCCCGAGGGGGTAGGCAGAGGTATTCCATTACTGGATATACCCATATTTCACGAGATACATTGGACCCCTAAACGAGATAGGTAATCTATCATTACTAAAAAGAGAAAAATCGATTTTAAATGAATCGATTTTTTTCGATCACATCCCTAATTATAGCCCATACGAAACACCCTCAGCCCAGCAGTGGGCCTTACCGCCAGCTTGTCGCAGTCGTTCCTCAACACTCTCTCCAGGTAGAGCTGCTTGATCTCTCTCTCGAGCCTCGACGGCAGCCCCGGGTACATGGTGGAGCCCCCGGAGAGCACTATGTGCTTGTACAGCTCGTTGCGCATGTCGATGTCGGCAGCCTGCAAAAAAAATAACCGTAAGCTACTTTGGACGTAATCTCGTAAGAATTTGAAGGACGAATAGAGTAGTTGCCAGTCGAAATTAAAATTTTACGATTACAGATAGCAAATTTTAAAATAATAAAACATTCAAAAAAAGTGATGTATTTGACTAATAAAAATGATGACGTCACAAAGACAAAAAGTAACTCATTTGACTAGGCAGTACAGCACGGCCGTTTTAACTTGACAGCTCTGAAGTTGCGCAAATGGCTGCGCAGTAACATTTTTAGCGACCATATGGCGGTAGGAGGGGGATTTGCGCAGGCGAATCCTATGTTCTGATAACAACATGTGCCACGCAGGCAGAGTAGTGACGTCACGTCGTGCGAGGAAGGAGCGGAGAGTGCGGGGTGCTTTCGCGCCGACAGACAGAGCATACCTTCTTACTCTGAAGTACAGACGTGTGACGTAATAATTAATCAATAATTAAATCGATGGTGCAAAGACTCATTAATTTCATTTATTCCTAACAGTTCAGAGAAGCCAAGTTAAAACGGCCGTACTGTACGATATCTTATTCTCCTGTCAATTATATGGCTAAAGTCGTGGAATATGTAAAAAAAATAATCAACTATGATTATTGCAACGGAAGTCGTCAGATTCATAATTTAAAATTTTAATTTACAAGTAATGAATGACTTTAATTTTTTTTTACTATGTTTCTAAGTCACCTTGTATTTATGCATTTTATGTATTTTTGTATTATCAAAATACCATTGGCCATTATGCTGCACAGGGATCGAACCCATACCTCATAAATTAAGTATATTCTATTACCTTTTTACCCAACTGCCTCAGAAGGATTTTAATTCCTCTGTAACCACTGTCTGTGACATTTAAGGCTGTTCAGAAATACCTGAATGGTGTTGAAGACCAGCTCGGCGATGCCTTGGCCTTCGACGTTGATGAGGTGAGGCTGGAACAGAGCCTCCGGCGCCTCGAACCGCTCCCCGCCCACCTTGATCACACGACCGTCGGGCAGCTGCAAACAAACAACATTTTTTTTTATTATAAAAAAGGGGGCACACGGGCAGACGGGTCACCTGATTGTACTCGTAAGTGACTACCGTCGCCCATGGACACATGGGAGTAGGGGGAGAGGGGAGAGGAGGGGAGCGGGTAGAGGAGGGGAGCGGGGAAGAGGAGGGGAGCGGGGGAGAGAAGGGGAGTGGGGGAGAGGAGGGGAGTGGGGGGGTCCTCCGGTTACCTCACTCACTCAATGAAATGCAATGCATTACTTTACGCTGGTTTTCTGTGAGTTTTTTATTTATTACTTCATCGATCTCTATATTTTTCTTTAACAATAGTCAAGAGTCGTGTCAACACTTACCACGTAAGGTTCGACGAGCACAGTGGTCTCCCAGGCCAGCTTCTGTTCCTGCTCGACGTTGTACCCAATGTAGCACAGTTTCTCCTTCATCATGCGGACCGTCTCGAAGTCAGCTGAATGGTTGAAAGCGTACCCCCGAAGCAGGAGCAGCTGATCAAAAAACACAACTTGTTTATTAGGGGTCATCCATAAATTACGTCACACGTTAAGGGGGGGGGGGGGGGCGAATTTGTGACAATTCAATGTGGGTTGGGAGGGAGGAAAAAAATCGGCTAAGTGACAGTCGTACTCGCTCACGAAGGTATATCGACGACAACGACGACGATATCTATTAAAACGGCAAAAAAATCACGTTTGATCTATGGGAGTCACCTTCAATTATTTTTTTTAGTATTTGTTGTTAAAGCTACAACAGAAATACATCATCTGTGAAAATTTTAACTGTCTAAACACGGTTCATGAGATACAGTCTGGTGACAGACGGACAGGGTAGTCTTAATAATAGGGTCCCGTTCCCGTTTTACCCTTTGGGTATTCGTAAAGGGTCAGATGTTTTGACTGTTTCTTAGGGTTTCAACCCAAAAAAACTTCTGGTTATGACTCAGTCGATAGGAGATCATCATCAACCCGTAACAGCCCACTACTGAGCTAAGGGTCTTTCCTCACACATGAGGAAGTATGGGCTATAATCTCCCACGCGAGCCCACCGCGGATTGGGAGACAGTGTTAAGCTAGTGGCCACTTAACAGAATTTTTCAAGCTACCCAAGGGTATCTGACATGGCTTAACGACCTCCATTGTGCGTAAACACAACGAAAACGATAGGAGATAATTTAGAAAATGCAGATTAAAATATGCACCTTGATGAGATAGCGAGTGATGTCTCGGCCGGCGATGTCGAGCCTCCGAGTGAGATGGGGCAGAGCGAATTCCTCGTAGACCGGACAGATGTGCGTCACGCCATCACCTGGTAAAACAATGCACAGTATACTGGCTGCATTAGGACTCTACATCTACACTAATATTTTAATTTAATGTGGATTTGTATAGTGTTTTTTTATTATTTATGTATAATTTATGTATAGGATGAAAGACTGGCTACCCATACAGGGAATCCTAGTTTGGGAGCCAGGCAACTAAATCTATTGAGCATCATTTGTAACATAAAATGTTTTGATTTAAGAGTGTCATTTGCTTTTTTTAAATATTTTTTTATTATTATTATTATCTTTTTTTTCTCTCTCTTATTTTAATGTATGTGTGTGTGTTGCAATAAAATGATGTATCTATCTATCTAATATCTACTTCTACATCTTACAGTAATCTACAGCAATATTATAAAGAGGAAAGATTTGTAGTTTGACATAAAGACTAGATAATATTTTTATTCTTTCTAAAACAATGTCATCTTATATCTAACATTACTTATTTTTGTATGTGTTACTGGAACAATTTTAAAAATTTGATTCTTAGATTGTGGCCGTATCGTGTAGTCAAATTTGCGTTCGAGGATTTTGAAAATACTCTGGAGTCAGGCTCCTGAGTATTTTCAAAATCCTCGAACGCAGATTTGACTTTTTCAACCGACTTCATTCGACTGCATGTTATTTTTTATGTTTGTTACCTCAGAACTTTCGACTGGATGTACCGATTTTGATGTTTTTTTTTATTTGAAAGCTAGTGCTTCGTGTAGTCAGATTTCAATCTGACAATGGCATTCGTAATAAAATCATATAAGTTGAAGTCGGTTTTTTACTCTTTAGTTCTATGTTATTTTTAAATAATGGATTTTTGGCTATGAGTAAAATTTGCTATCTTCAGTATCAAATCAAATCATAGTAAATCAATGTTACCTGAATCCACAACCACTCCAGAGATGAGCCCCTGCGCATACAGAGTGAGCACGGCTTGTATAGCGATGTACGCGCTGTCGAAACCGTATTTTTCGAACATTACCTGCAAAAAACATAATTTATTTAAGGCGTATGTTATAGTTATAATAGCTAGTAAGTAGTCTGCGACTTTTGATGTGGTATTTGACTGCCTAGTCAAATGAGTTACTTTTTATGATGTTAGAAGAGTATAAGAGTACTTAACTGTGACGTCATAACTCATAGTACTCAATGGCAACAATTAAATGAATGTTTTATTATTTTAAAATTTGCTATAACTGTAAAATGAAAATCGGAATGGATTGTATAGGTGTTTTGGGATAAGCTTTTTAATTAATGATAATTCGCAATTTAATTTCTATAAAGTCAGATACCCTATTAGTAATGTAAACAATACAAAAATATGCCACACTCTTGGACCCCAGAGGGGGTATCCCCGAAGGAGTAGGCAGAGGGTACCCACTTTTCACTAATAGTTTGAGGTCATCATGACCGGGCTGCTGTTACACATGCCTCAGAATTAGTTCTGGGACCTGCAGGTTTCCTCACGATGTTTGAAATATGTACCTAAGAAAGCTTTTTTTAATTGTCTATGGGTTGAACATAGAAATTGATTGACATTGAGTGCAGTCACCTCGATCATCTTCTCCCTGTTCTTGGTGGGGTTCATTGGCGGCTCAGTGAGCAGGATCTTGGTCTCGTGCGGGTCGACGTTCATCTTGCTCGGCCCGAATGTATAATCCCATACGTGGCACATGTCCTCCCAGTTGCGGACCACCTGTTGGACGGGTTGGGATGAGAATAGGTATAATGAGAACTATGGTCATTTTACGAAGAGGTTATTAATTCGTTAGTCTTATTTTTTCCTCACTTATTTGTTTTAAAAACACAATATGATAGGTGATAACATCTGAATAGGGAAATAAGTAATTTTAAATTACACACGATGAAGTTTGGGCCACCATCTTACATGCGCGCCCTAACCTAACCTAATTGTAAGTGTTTTTCCAAGCCAAATATTTCACCCCCCCATAATGCAGAATCACAGGCCGCGACTAACATTTCTTAACCAGTGATATATGTATATTGATGACAATATTGAAATTATTATTTCTGTAAAAATACTACGAGAAGTCAATTTAATACCAATCCATGTTCTAATACATAATTATATCTGAGTCAGTGCAAAAGGGTTCCCATCTTTCTCTCAACTTATACCTATGAGCTGTATATAACAACATACCCCATTTTCCATTGGATAGCTAACTTCAAGCATCGACCGGAGTTGTGATGCCTCATCTCCCACCATCAAATCCTGAAAAATAAACCCAAATAAAGAGAGTAATACAAAAATTAGTCTATTTTTGTATTAGTGATTAAATTGCAGTCAAAACGTGTGTTCATAAGTAGAGTTATTTGTTAATTTCATCTAAAAATCATAAGGCATTACAAAAAGTAAAAACAACAGAAAATATCTTTATAAAACTGCAAAGCTATAATACAACTTACATGACTAATTTAGGCTACCATCAGATAAATATTAAAGTCTAAATCAAATTGAGATAACGAAATTTTGTATAGATATTATGTCATTTGGCATTATTTCTTGTTTTTATTAATGTATCATTTTATTTCAAAAATACCTAATCGTTATGTTACCAACTTTTATAGATATTTATACCAACTTTAATAGACATTTTTGCCAATGTCATAACATTTATACCAAAGCTGAATTGACTCCAATTCCAATTGACAATATTAAATTACAAATATTATGTGAAGTGTCCCAAATTAGGATCGAATGGATGAAAAGGCTTGCAGCGTACGATGCAAGTGTGTGCGAGGCAGTGGTGCTACGAGCGCGTACCTGCACGAACTCTGGTTGGAACACCTGGCCAGCGTGAACAGAACATTTGGTATGAACAAACTAGCAGTTTCCGGTCTGAACTTAGCACAAGCATCCCATCAACTGCGGGCCTAACATGGAGCCCATGCGATAATTTCGCAACAGTATTGCTTTCCCGTGCCGGATTGAGGTCTTGACAACCACTTGCTAAACGTAGTAGTATAGTAGACAGACTTGTTAAGGAGGCACATCTAACACATCATTGATATTTGATTTTGATTTGACCTACTGTCTTAATGGTGCTGTTGACTTGGTTATGTTGGAAAGAGCTTATGAGTAAATACATATTAGTGTTCGACCGAAAGTTCAGTTTCGGTTTCGGTTTCGGCCGAGTTTTGGCCAAAAATCAAGTTTCGGCAACAGTTTCGAAGGCGTGAGATTATACATTCATGATTTTTTTACCGTCTGGAAAGTAAGTATCTAGAGCCGAAGTTATACACGAGATTAATTGTTAAATATAGTCATGTATAATGCAATTTACAAAATCTAGAAAACTATGCACACTACTATGTAGCAGCTGGCGGTTGTAGGTAGATTTCGGTTTCGGTTTCGGCCGAAACTTCATGTCCAGGTTTTTGCGCCTTTCAGTGTTTGAGAGTCTAAATCTATCCTATCCTTTACCTATTGAATGTGTAACTGCTTAATTTATCATTTACCTATTGAATGTGTAACTGCTTTATATTATGCAATATGCTTAAATTAAAACACCCTATAGTATGAAGTTACACATGCATTTTAAGTAAATCATAACACATTTGTTAGACACTTTTTTCCAAACACATGCGAAAATCATACTGAAACTTACTCCAATAGTAATATCCTGTAAAATATTGAATATGATAAATTTATTTTAATTTTCATTTAGGTTGTTTATGATAAAAATTAAGATTCACATTATACCATCTTCTTGTACCAAATTTTAAGTGAAATAAAGATTAATAATATTATTATTATTACACCATCATAGAGAGCAACAAAAATGATATTGGAGTGACATACACCTACAGCTATGTCAACACATGGAACACATCACATAATGTAGACCGTTATGTAGAGGTAAATTAGCAAAAACAATGTTGATGATTTCATACATCGTGTAGAATATAAGATGATACTCTGACCGAATATTGATATCTTCGGACCTGTGCGAGGCTGCAGAAGCTGTCAGCAGAATTCTTATGATCCTTAGTAGTCATTTCTCAGCGGGGTATCCAAAGTACTACCACAACATATCACGTACCTTTACGTCAATATCGCCAACTTTATTCTCGGCCCGTATAATCGGCCGGCCCACCATTGAGGGAAATATGAAAGCGGGGAAGTTGCTGCCTGCATATCCGCACTTCACGAACTGAAACACCAGTATTACCAATAGGTTTTCATTGAGGAAATGATGAATCAACCGCTTATCACCAACTTTTGTAATGGTTTTTGTAATACGTACGCCGGTGCCGTTGTCGCAAACGATAACTTTCCTCCCTTGATCGTCCATTCTGTATATTTGAGCCAAATCTTGCTTAGAATTAATATTTATAAATTAATAAAGTAGTGTTTGATATATTCTGAGCTCAACCAACAGAGATTTCCTTTTTTGCTTTTTTTTATCGCACGTCAATATGACAAATCGCTGCAGAGTCTAGGTTTTAGCAAACTTATACTCTATTCGTTTAATTTATGATTCAAATTCCTAATCATTCTATATGACACGCCTATAATGTTGCAACTACAGTATGTGCTGCCAATAGTAAAAATACTTTTTCTGTTTCTTTCTCCCAAAGAGGATCCCCTTTTCACACGTACCGGTTGCCGGGTAGCCGGCGGGCGGCGTAGTATAATTAGGCCATGTACGTTCGCTTTCATACGTACCATTGGGCAATCGGTCATACCTTTCGCCGCGCCACCGGGTAGCCGGCGCCGGCCCGGCAGAATCCGTTACCTGTGAAAAGGGGCTGACCCTCCGCTGTCTATAGTATCTCATTAAAAGTGTCCGTAATCCGTAGATAGCTTCACAAAGTACTTGGACCAGTATCGTAAACACAATCGATCGATTATATTTCTTTTCTTATTTCAGTTTTGAGTATTATGTGTGTATCCGAACCTTGAAACTATTGACAATGACACATAATTGACAGCAGGCATGCATGGACTTATGTATTTCACGTGTTTTTCGGTTTTTATTCTAGTGTAAAGTGGTAAATGATACCTAAATAAACATAATACAACAAAATGAAGCACAAAAGGTTTGAAGAAAACATTTTAGTTGATGAGGCATACACAAACTATGGGAAGGTCGACAAAAATGCAGATGAAAAGAAGGGCCAAGGTATCGCGAAGCATTTTGCTGAAACTTTGGAATACGAGGAACGAAAGAAGTGGTATCACCAGGTAAATGGCTACATTTTATATCTTCCTTGTATATATTTTACTCTATCTACAGATTCTATGAGTACACTCATAGAATTGTACTGTAACGTTACCAATTTAGTTTGGTTATACATAATAAGTACTATTATCCGAAAGAAATAATAAAACAGTATGTTACGAGGAATTTATAAAAGAAATCAAAAACCTTATAAATGTTGTCCGGCTATTTATTGCTGCTTTATTTGTTTTTATGCAATCGTCTTTACAGTTGCCAGAAGAACCACCCATAATTAAAACGTTAACGCAAGAACAGATAGAAGTGCTCCGTAAAGAAGCGAACAGTGCCTTGCATGGCGACACACTAGCTTATGAAACAAGTAAGTTCTTAACCCACTCCCTTTCCAACCTATTGATATTGTGAGTTGAGACTAAAAAGTGTTGTGAATTGTAAAAGATTTTTATCTGTAAATATTGATCCTATGGAGGAGTGGAGGTGGAATGCTCCTCCATTGTGAAAAGGGAAGATCTTCTGCCAGGCGAGGTGATCGCGCCTGAGGACCGCGGTCCAACCGTTGATGTTGGACAGTTGTATTTATACAAACTCATTAGAAAACTCCGATAGCGCGGCTTAGAACTCAGCCGTCTATTGGCGCGTTCTATGTAACTCGGCCTTTTATTGGAGCGTTCTATGTAGTGTCGCTACAATCCAAATAAATAACTAGCTCTTCCAAGTAATTTAACCCCATAAGTACATAGGATAATTAATGATGCTGTTTGTTGGTAAGAGCATCCTTTGACAGCAGGTTTTCCAATCTGCTGGGAATGAGAAAAAACCTGGTTTCACACCGTTTATAATATAAACAAAAACTGGTTGTAGCCATTATATATTTTTAATATTTATCTTTTACTAGTGGCCCGGGCAGACGTCGTTCTGCCACCGTATAAACCATCCCTGGACCCACTCTAACCCACACAAAAAGTTTTATCAAAATCTGTCCAGCCGTTCTGGAGTTTTAATCAGACTAACAAACATCAATTCATTTTTATTTATATAGATTGAAAAAGTTCGTTTAAAAATATTAAGAAAAAAATTAAATTATGAGCAAAGCTACGATTTCCTTTTTTGAATCTATGCTGTGGTTTCAGAGTCAAGCAGAAGTGGTTCTTCAGACCACCAATGGGCCAAAACTCTCCTGAACAAGGGCATCATTGGAGACAGGGTTGCCGCAGCCACCATTCTAATTCAAGTTAGTAGCTTTAAATTTACAAATAATAGCAGTGATAGCCCGGACGGTTAAAGAGCCGGCCGAAAATCAGTGAGGCTCGGGTTCAAATCCTGGCATGTACCAATGAGTTTTTCAAAAACTTACGTACATATTTATCACTAGCTCGATGGTGAAGGAAAACATCGTGAGGAAACCCGCAGGTCTCAGAATTAATTCTGAGACATGTGTAAACAGACCCGGTCCGGCGATAGGCTCACCACCTATCACGTTTAGGGGTCCAATATATCTCGTGAAATGTGGGTATATCCAGTAATGGAATACCTCTGCCTACCCCCTCGGGGATAAAAAAAAGGCGTGAGATTATATTATTATTATATAATACTGTTTTCAGACCAAAAATTATTTAATTAAAATAATAATTAATCATTATAACAAAAAACTCAATATTAATAAGAAAATTAAGAACACCAAAATCTCCAAATGGTTAACTTATTTTAGTATCACATGTATTATTTGACAGGACAATCCAATGTACAACATAACAGCTCTGAGAAACCTCATCAATGGTGTGAAACCAGCAAAAAAGAAAGATGGGATTGTTATAATAGGTATGGAATTATTATCAACCTTAATAGTTCAATGCAGTTTTTTAATAGATAGTGTGATTCAAGAGGAAGCTTTTTATCTATCTATATATATAAAATGATAAACTGACTGATTGGTGATATATCAACCCACAGCCTAAACCGCTGGAGACTTGAAATTTTGCAAGCAAATAGATAGCTTATACAGTGTAGGCATCCTCTAAAGTCTAAAAAATATTTTGCGAAATTCAACCCCTATAGGGGTGAAATAAACGTGTGCAAGCCACAGGTAAAAGCTAGTATACCATATAAACCGAAGCGAAGCGAGGACGCGTCGCTAGTGAGCTTATATGATTCTTTCCTCACACTTTAGAAAGTATCTGCCCTAATCTCCCAGGCGAGACAACCGCTGATGCCGAGATTGTGTTAGGCTAGTGGCCAGAATTTTTCAATATATCTAAGATTATTTGACATAACATTAAAATATGGTGTTGTTATAGAAATTTTTTTACAATTTGGTTACCATGTATGAAAGACCTGTTGGCTCTTTTGCTAGTGACCCTGCCTTCAAAGTCAGAGGTGGCGGGTTTGATTTCCATCATTTGTATGCATGTACATGTCTATTTCTTTTGTGGTGTTTCATATTTTAGTAGGTATGTTTATCATAGGACCAATAGGCTCTGCCTATTTAGGTAATAAATAACCATGTCGCACACTTTAGTTTTGTTATTATTATTATTATAGAGTCATAAGAAAGTTTTCCTGTACTCTAACTACCTCATCTCGTAAACCCCCTTTAGATGCCCTATCGGAGCTGTGGATATCGGAGCTCCTGATTCCGGACACGAAGCTGCGCTCGTTCGAGCAACATGCTCTCGCGTACGTGGAAGACATTACGTCCGGGAACAAGCAGGCACGCCGCGCGGTGCTTAAGTTGTGGCACTTTGAAGATCAGCTCAAGGAGTTGTACGGCAGTAAGTAAAGATTTTAAAATATCTAGCTTATTAAAAAAATATACTTTCTGTTACTGTCATTTCATTAGGTACCTACTTAAATGCATCCCTACCTTCATCTGTTTATCTCAGTTATATCCATCCTAAGGTAGTCTGGAAGAAATCGCTTAAAGCGATAAGATGGCCTGAACAGACTCGGAAGTTTAATCTGCTTCTGGAGAGAGGTGGGCTGGTTGGAATAATCGGACGCCATGGCTCACGTACAATGATCCAATTTAAGGACTAAGTGCGGAGACCAAAACCCTTACCATAGAACATAGGACAGTTTCTATTGAATAGGCTCCGAAACTGCAAAACCGATTTTAAAAATTCTCTTTTGCAGCATACGTGGAGGCCCTCAACAAGTTCGCGCACGACTCCGTGGAAGCCAACAAGGAGAAGGCAGTCAGCTCCATGGCCTATCTGCTCATGCATCATCCTGAGAGAGAAAAGGTAAGGGAGTAGGTCATATTCGCCTATTATTGGGTAAATTGTCCAAGAATTCTAACTTATGTTCTTGCGATTAATTAACCTGATAATTATTATTTAATTTGACTATAAGTTGACTTTGAGTTGATTTGTAGCTACACATTATAATTTATTACAAGCGGTTTCACCCGCGTAGTTCCCGTTCCCGTGGGAATACGGGGATAAAATATAGCCTATATTACTCAGGGATATTCTAGCTTTCCATTGGCGAAATAATTTTTAAAATCGGTCCAGTAGTTTTTGAGTTTAATCGTAACAAAGATACAAATCTTTCCTTTTTATAATATTAGTATAGAATATAACATTGTCGAAACCTTTCAGATGCTTCTGACGAACGTAATCAACAAGCTCGGGGACCCGGCTCAAGCTGTGGCCTCGAAGGTGATCTACCACTTGTGCCAGCTGCTCTACAACCACCCCAACATGAAAGCTGTCGTGCTGGCGGACATCGAGAAAATGCTCTTCAGGTAATAATAGCCCACTGCTGAGTTAAGGGTCTTTTTTGACCATTTGTAAACTGCTTTTTTTTTTATAATAAAAAGGGGGTAAACGGGCAGACGGGTCACCTGATGGTATGTGACTACCGTCGCCCATGGACACCTGCAACTCAAGAGTCACAACTGCGTTGCCAGCCTTAGGAGGTGGGAATAGTGGGAGGGGGAGGGGGGGTTGGGGCCTCCGGTTACCTCACTCACTCAACGAAACGCAATGCATTGCTTTACGCTGGTTTTCTGTGAGGCCGTGGTATCACTCCGGTTGAGCCGGCCCAAGCGTACCGAAGCATGACTTTCCCACGAAAGAAACTTGCCTGATTAATAATAATAATTTGTATAAACCTTTGTTTTGGCATTATACAAGTTGTCTCAAAAGTCTCGTATCCGCGTTATATGACATTGAAGAGACTATTACAGTACCGCCGTTTTAACTTGGCGGCTCCGAAGTTGCACGAATGACTGCGCAATAACATTTTTTAGCTACCATTTGGTATGCGCAGACGGAGCCTATGTTCTTTTTTTATTTATTTAAAGATCTTGTTACCAATTTGAGCGGGACGCTGCAGATGTACAAATAAAAAAAGTATAAGTTTGATGGTTGTTTATTCTTTCTATTGAAATTATGCCACGGACTAGCTCTTATACAGGAGTAGGTTGTTGGCTTGAGGTGAGCATTTGGTTTTATGCATCTAAACAAAATATAAGGGGCGCCACCGGTGTGGGAAACGGCACCGGACCGATGAAAAATTAAAATAAAAGGGTTACTTGAGTACAATCAACGGAACCTCAGCACCAGCTCCACCACTAAATGTAGATGCTAGAAGTCTGCTTTAAGTAGGTAACCGAACCAGATTGGTACCGGTACTAAGCACCTCCTTTCCAGAGGAAAATGATCCTGCCTAGGGCTTCCTAGACCACAGGACAAGCGATGTGTGATCAATATCGACTCCACGATCCGGTTACGTAAACGCAAGAAGCCGGCCGGAACAAAATCGTCAACTCATTCAGCACAAAACAACAAGAGTATCCAAAAACGATTCCAAAATTAGTCGACCAAAACGGCCAAGATCTCAAAAGAAAAAAAGCTAGGTCATTGTGTCACATAGACTTTTTCACATGAAGGCAACGACTCCTGCGCATTCAGCCTAAAACAGGCATACACAAAATGTCATGACATAAAATTCGACGTAAAATCACGACATGTTGTCATAAAAATTAAAAAGACAGAAAATCGAGTAAACGCCGATTTTCTACGTAACAATCTATATAATAACGCCGAGTTTTATAAATTATAATCTAAGGCTTATAAAACACCTAGTGAGTCCGGAAATTAAATTGAAATTGTTGAAGTGGTGTTTATAAAGTAAGTAGGTACATACATAATATCACCATTCATCACAGAATAAAATCTGAGTTCTTAACAGTTATATAGTGTTTTTTAATATCTTTGATGGATTTAGGGCTGGCAAGGTATATGTATATTGTTCGAAGCAGCCAAATTAAAACGGCCGTACTGTACATTCCTGTAAACACACATGCCTAATCTCGAGTGTTTTAGGCCCCTACACGTTAGAGGTGAGCCCATAGCCTGGGGTGCTTTTACACATACTACAGTACCCCTAGAACCTGCCGTTTTGTATAAGTTCCAATGAATAACTCCGTTACATTTCAGGTCGAACATTTCGCCCCGTGCGCAGTACTACGGCGTGTGCTTCCTCAACCAGTTCTTTTTAGGGAAAGATGACTCCAAGATAGCGGAGAGCCTCATCCGGATATACTTTTCATTCTTCAAGGCTTCCATCAAAAAGGTATGTTGGTTTGGTGTATGTATGTGTGTGTGCTTTTTGATATAACCCCTCTTGTGACATAGTGTGATGGTACATAGTCTTTTATTATGCAGATGGCAAGCTCTCAGCTTTGTGTTAGTTTCATATTATTATTACTTAATTATCTATATATACTTAGATGTAGGAAGGAACTTAGGATATTACTAACTACTCCTTGCGCCGACCCCAAATAATGTGAAAAAGGCAAGTAAATGATTTACAAAGAAAATATACATTAAGTACAATAATTATTTCAATGAAATACATCATTTACTTATCCTTTTTCCATTATTTGGGGCCAGCTCAAGGAGTTTTTCTTTCATTTAGATCTATCATAAATAATTATGTCATAATACTCGTATCTACATTTACTTCCATCTTGCACATAATATCATCTTTCACAAAATCCATCCATCTTTTCTTTGGTCTACCCCTCTTCCTATAACCTTTCATATTCATGTCAAGCACTCGCCTTACAACATTACTCTCATCGCTTCTCATTATGTGACGGTTCCCACTTTCTAGATAAGATATTTTATGAGTAAAATTAATAACAATTTTAATTTAAATAATAGATTAGATTTTAAGAACAATTAGAAGCGAAACCTAGTCTTTAAAACAAGCCATCTAGTAGCAAGTAGCATTATTAAGAGAAGACAAGAATGAAAATATTGTGTGAGAAAGATATTACTAGGAAAGCGGTAGCAGGAAATAATGATATTGCTTTTTGCTTGACTTGGCGGGGGCACTACCATGCCCCCCGATGAGCCGCGTCGGGCCCGAAAACATGTCCAAATATGGTCCAGAACTGATTGAAGAGGGTCTGATTGGCCACCGCCAGTGGCGTGACTAAGGCCGCGTCCGCTCTTCCGGGGGAATAAACGAGGAGAATTTTAGGCGTTATTAGAAGGACGGAAGGATGAATGATGTGGAGTGATAGACAAGTAGTTAGGAAATTGAATGAAAGAAAGAGATAAAAAGACGCCGATTGGGGAAGATCGGGACAGTTAGGGTTTTGGAGTCGTGCGAGTCACTATGCTAGTTTTTGGATAGAATCGGGGGATTCGCAAGATGGCTGCCCACGCGCTTGCCGGTTTTGCGAGAGAAATTAGGGATTTACATGGTCTAGAATAGGAATATTATGTTCTATCGTGAAAAGTAATGCGTTTCAGTATTTCTGGAGTATGGTGAAGTCGATATTTGTGTGAGAATATTGAATTAGCTTCGATTAGGTAGCGTCTAGCGTGACAGACTCGTGGGCCCCGAGGCGCCAGAGCTCTGGGAACGCAAGCGGAGTGCTGGAGTGGTTCTTGGTTTCTGTTGTGTGTTGTATCCATGGCCTTTAAAAGTGAGTGTTAGTGACGAGCGAGCTTCGGCTCCTACAATGGAAATAGGCAGGTATGAATCTCATAGCCTGCAGAAGGTAAGTGGAGTGTTCTTATGGGTAGGCGAAATTAGGTCATATTGAAGCTCAGGAATTTGTTAGGAAATATATCCTAGGGTCCACTCAACTTGTTGTATTTTCTGTGTTCTGTCGCCCTGCGAAATGTTTTGTCGTAATTTTATAAGTAGAAATAAATAAATAGGTAATAAATAGGCAAATGCGTACCTACGTAGGTACGTATCTAGACTAAGATCTGACTGACACATAGTTTTAAGGTGAAAATCTACTAAAATGTGAGAGAGATTGGTTTGGATGTACTGGCTGTCGTATTGGTTCTATCACTAAACTAATCTGTTCAACAGAGAGGGTGAGTTGCGTGGTGGTGGCCAGGCTGTTTGGCTAAATTCTTACATAATTGCATGAGACTGCGTAACTGCGTAAAATACAGCATAGCGAAGTCCTAGCCAATCAGTTTGCTCATTATTCGCGCACCCCCACTCAGGTTGAGTCATTATATCTACATAAAATCTGATCAAACGGACAGACAGCCTTAGGTATATGAGTTGTTGATGTAGGAATGATAAGGCAGTAGGTATAAAATAAGGTAATTTAATAGGCTAGGGCCTAGAGTATCATACTAGGTAGGTACATGTCTATGCGGACTCAGTCAAATCATCTAGGTTTCAATCTATGTTGACAGCCTCATCAAATTAATTAGGAATAGGTACTAAATTAAGCTATATAATTTATGTTATGTTACTAGAAGATAAGTTACAAATAATCTGAGAAATTCTTAATTTCATGGCTCTTAGGCTGAATAGGTATCATATGAAAGACTCAATACTAGCAAAGGAATATCTAGGCTAGGAAATCTTTGATTCACAAAATTAGGCAGGGGTTCTTTATTTCATTATTTATAAGCTAGGAAAACCACTGGGTCATAATACTCACCATTTATCATCAATTACATTCTAATAAGAAAATACTAGAACTTAAGGACACATGAGTACTGATATCTAGAGGGATATAAGTTGATAAATATATCTAGCTGGGTAACTACTTAGCTACAACAATATCTGAAATTCTATTGCTATTTATAGTATCAACCATTTATATGTGAATATTTTATGCTTTCCATCCAGCAACAACAAACTACTGGCCGATTTGCCATATGGTAGTGCCGTTTCTACTGTATGGCTAGGTCTCTCTTTTAAAACGGTGGTAGAGGCAGCTAAATGCTACTGGCGAAGCCGGTTCCTCATATACCAATCAATATACCTACCATTTAATTATGGACAAATACCAAACTACTGGCCGATTTGCTATATGGTAGTGCCGTTTCTACTGTATGGCTAGGTCTCTCTTTTAAAACGGTGGTAGAGGCAGCTAAATGCTACTGGCGAAGCCGGTTCCTCATATACCAATCAATATACCTACCATTTTATTATGGACAAACAACAAACTGACTGATAGTACAATGCTACGGTCTCCTCTTTAACTTCATGCTAGTGCTTTCATTGGTCTAGTGTGGTTGGCTTGGATTAATCATCTAAAACCATATTTTAAAAATGATTATACGCTGTATGGTGACAACCTCTTATCGGAGAGTTTTATTGTTCCAACAACAAAACTAAGCTTGGTCGGTTCTCTTATTGGTCATCCCTGTCTCTGCACAGCAACGAGTCCAGTGGGTGGCTATGGCAATACTGTCGACTATCGGCTCCCCTGACTGTCATCCATACCATCGTCACACTCTATCTATATTTCTACTCCATGGTTGACTTTCTGGCTGAGTTTGATTCTAGACAGCTCCCCTAAATGCTTACTTCACTGAGTCTTGACGCCCTGCATCACAGCTTGATGAACCATCTGACGTTCTATCCTACGCTTGCGCATCGCGCCCTCACAATACCTGCTCAATGATGGAGTATGTTGCTATACAGCACTAAAATCATTATATCATACAACTTATGTATTTGAATACATACCAAACAATCTAGACTATATGTCTGCTCAAATGCTCTTATGGAGTCTAAACAATTTTACTGATGCTTGCATTGCATGGTGGAGCGCTACCCCAGTCTTGGCTGAGGCGCACAGGATAGTACGGGGACTCTCTTTTGCTCCATTACAAGATCTGACTTGGTTTGGAGGGGAGAGTGTGGACACCGATCCACGGGGTACTGTCCCCCCCTTAAGGGGCCAATAATCATAATAGGATAGGGAGTAGGTAGCATATTATTAGTTTTTATAATATTAATATATATATAAAATAAAATATTTATTTATTCAAACCGTCTTCTTATTTCATCATTCATTTTCTTATTGGTTTCCTTCTATTTTGTTCTAGGTAAATCCAAAGGCATAAGGCTACTTCTAGATACACAAATTATGACGAATGTAAAATTCTATACTTATTTAATTCATTGTTTTATGTTCATAGATACTATGTTTTCAGTAGATGCTTCTAGGAATAAACTTTGTTCAATTTAATATTAATTTTTGGTTTTACTCAAAATCACCTCTAAAGATACCTGCTACCTCTTAAAGAATTGGGTTACTACGATGTTACACAATGTTAGGGGTCCTACCTATTACTAGACGATCACATCATGGCTTATCATCAACTTTTCTATGCATACATTCATCTATCGGTTCTCCAATGGATTTGTATGTATGGTATGTTTAATTATGGAATGTGCATACATGGGTTCGATTCCCGTGTCGCTGATTTAATTCAGTCTTTATTTTTAAAGGCTTTACGTTGTCAAATGGGCAATGGTACAATTATATGTCCATACCACAACAAACGATTAACTCTCAACTTCTCCAACACGGGTGCTACTTTCGGACTTCTTCTTATGTACTAATTCCTAATTTTATCCAATGTCTAATGAAAAATACAATATCTGTTTTTGCACAACAAAGAATGATAATAAAAAAAAATCTCAAGATTCTAAAAAAACTTGTAGGAGTTTTTTTTTTAGCGTGTATTTACATCTGATTTTGTGTTGGTCTAATTATATTTGATTTTGTTTTTCGGTCAACCTTCGGGCATATATTTTATCCTCTTTTATTTATTCATGTTTTTCTTTAATATATTCTAGGGTGACATTGACTCTCGTCTAATGTCGGCCATATTGACCGGGGTAAAACGCGCTTACCCGTTCGCGGACAAAGACCGCCTGGCGGAGACTCCTGCGCACATCGACGCGATACACAAGCTCGTGCACCTGGCTTCGCTCAACATCGCTATACATGCGCTCGCGCTGCTCTTCCACATCAGCGATGCGTCTAAAGGCACGTCCGATAGGTATGTTCTGAAAAAAACATGATAACTTTTCATTTATATCAGATTATACCCTAGGGGGCTGGAAGAGGTATACCATTCTTGGAAAAAACTACTTTTGTATAGTGTAATTTTCGGATCACTAAATGGTCTGGTTACTAAGTGGGATCAATGAAGGTCGTGAGGCCATCTCCAGACCAGATGCTCTTACACGTACATAGGAATCAATTCTGGGGCCTGCGGGTTTCGTCACGGTTTTTCTTCACCGTCCAGATAATGTTATGTTATGTACATATGCAGTTGAACTTAAAATGCAAAACTGTATCTACAATACAATACAATACAAAAATCATTATTTTCAAAAGCTGGTCGTCGAGTACATTTAAATTTTTGTTAATTGACCTGTACACAAATCTGTATACAAAATTTCATTAAAATCCGCCCGATACCCGAAATATAAGTACTTACATACAAGAAATGTGTCTAAAGTAATAGGATAATAAAATTCCAGGTACTACACAGCCCTATACCGCAAGCTAACCAACTCCGAGATCTTCAGTACGACACACTCGGCGCTCCTTTTCTCTCTCATTTACAAATCGCTGAAGCAGGACAAGGACGCACAGCGTGTGACGTCATTCGTGAAGCGGATCTTACAGCTGTGCTGCAATATGGCGCCCGCGCAGGCTTGCGGGCTGCTTTTCCTCGTCTCGCAAGTGCTTAAGGACGGCGACAAGAAAGACGCCGTCAGACTGGTTTGGACCAAGAGAGATTACAAAGAGGTATGTATCGTTAATAAGGAAGGAACCAGCAACTCGTCGGTGGAAACAGGCTGCTGTAGAGTGTGTTAAGCACTGGGTGACTGTCCATCTTGCCCAAAATCGTAAATAAGTGTAGAGAATCATTAAATTGTAATTATGTGTAAGTACTAACCTATGTATTTCCTTTGTGTATTGCTAACCATTTATATGAACATCCCATGGTTCGAAATAAAAATTATTCTATTCTATTCTATTAACGTTTCTAAGTGTATTTTTTATAACTTACGTACATATTTATCAATAGCTCGACGGCGAAGGAAAACATCTGGAGGAAACCTGCAGGTCCCAGATTAATTCTGAGACATGTGTAAAAGACCCGGTCCGGCTCACCACCTATCACCTTTAGGGGTCCAAAGAATATGTCGTGAAAAGTAGTTATATCCAGTAATGGAATACCTCTGCCAACCCCCTAGGGGATATGAGGCGTGAGTATTTTTTTTACTACAGAGATTAAATGATTTTGAATATATTTTTGAAGTGATAACGTCTTATAAATCTATGGACGTCGGCTGCACGTACGAAAAAGCATGACTTATTGTCACGTTCCGGCTGAGCCGAGCGTGCAAGCGAGAGCGCGGAACAAGCTATAGATAGATCGTTCGGCTTGTGACGCATCTATCTCTCTTCCACTCCATTATATTATGCAATTTTTCATCAATGTTTTCTTATGACGCTATAACGTAAAATTATCATCCGTAAAACGACTTTACATACAACCCATTTTTTTTACTACCTTTATTGAACATAAAATACATGTCAAATTTAAACAATCTTTTATAGGAAGTGAAAGAAGAAGAGCCAAAAGACCAAATCGACTTAGAAACCGTGACAGAATTAAACACCACGTTAGACTCGACAAAAGAGGACGCAGAAGATGACACGGAGAACGGCACAGAAGAGAAGACGGAGCATAAGAAAGTAGACCTACTGAGGGGAGACAAAAAGGATCTTTTAATGGGTGAGTAGAAACTCATTGGTTTTCAATCATCATCTTGACATTTTCCAAATTTCTTGGCGTTATTAAAGCTGCAAAAAAATCGCGTTTGTATGGGAGCTTCCCTTAAATATTTATTTTATTTTTAGTGTTTGTTGTTATAGCGGCAACAAAAATACATAATTTGTGAAAATTTCAACTGTCTAGCTATCGCAGTTCTTGAGACACAGCCTGGTGACGGACGGACGGACAGACAGCGAAGTCATAGTAATAAGGTCCCGTTTTTACACTTTGCGTACGGAACCCTAAAAAGAATAAAGTGTTTTACTTTTAATTTGACGTGCCTGTTGTAGTGACCCTAGGTAGGTAGTGTAGTTGTTGGTAGTGACCCTGCCTTCGATCCCCGCTCGGGGCCAACATTTGTGTGCATGAACATGTCTGTTGGCTTCGTGTCTGGAGTGCGATTTTTGAATCTCACTGGTGATATCAAAATCACCGGTGACTAAAATTATCACCGATGACTTTTATGTCACCATTTTCCAAAAGTCGTATTTTTGAAAGTCACACCCTGTTTTCAATAAATCGTCCGTCGCAATCACAAAATATCACAATCGAGCCCCGCTGCTAATTCTTCCGAAAAACATACTTTGGCACTTTTGGCAGATTTCACATACGTCAACTGTCAAAAACAATCGCATAGTGATTTCAATTGCCAGTTGGGGTCGTTTAATATTTATTTAACTATATTTATCAGTTGTTTAGTACAGTCAACAAAGTTGTTAGTGTTACATGGCCAAAAATTAAGATTCACTTTTCTCTTAAAGCCTTAAATGTATTTATACTATTTTTTTGGTAAATTATAGGGATCAAAGATACCTTTCGAAATAAACATTAATCAATAAGATTTATTTATGACTTCCCCAGAAAAATGAATTCTTAGTTACTGGCCATGTAACCCTAACAACTTTGTTGATTGTACCCATAGTACAGGCCTTGCTTAGTTTTGGACTAAATAACCATGTGTGAATTGTGTCCCACAATTTATTTATTACTATAATTTATTATCCAACAGATGATGACGAAGAAACCTATGTAGACCTGAAAATCGACGAGCAAGGCAACGTGAGGCCGAAGAAGCGGCGTCCAGCAGCAATAGCGGGATGGTACCACGCCAGGGTCAAGGAGGAAAAACCGGAAGAGAAAGAGCTGGAGACAAAGATACAACTCAAGAAGACTATTAATATGGATAGGGTAAGTTAAAAAAAAACAAAAATCTCACGCAGAGGCAGAGGTATTCCATTCCTAGATATACCCACTTCTCACGAGATATTCTTTGGACCCCTAAACGTGATAGGTGGTGAGCCCATCGCCGACCGGGTTTGTTTACACATGTCTCGGAATCAATTCTGGGACCTGCGGGTTTCCTCACTATGTTTTCCTTTACAGTCGAGCTAATGATGAATATGTACGTAAGTTTTAAAAAACTTATTGGTTTTATAGAGCAGTGATAGCCTTAGCCCCTTTTCACACGTACCGGTTTCCGCCGGTCCGGCGGCGAAATGTATGGCCGATTGCCCGGTTGCCCGCCGGTACGTATGAAAGCGAACGTACATGGCTATATATGGGTACATGTGAAAAGGGGCTTACGGTTAAAGAGCCGGCTGAAAATCAGTGAGGCTCGGGTTCGAATCCTGGCATGTACCAAAGAGTTTTTCAAAAACTTACGTACATATTTATCACTAGCTCGACGGTGAAGTAAAACATCGTGAGGAAACCCGCAGGTCTCAGAATTAATTCTGAGACATGTGACAACAGACCCGGTCCGGCGATGGGCTCACCACCTATCACGTTTAGGGGTCCAATATATCTCGTGAAATGACGGTATATCCAGTAATGGTATACCTTTGCCTACCCCCTCGGGGATAAAAGGCGTGCGTTTTTTTTTTTATTGGTTTGAAGCCCTAATGATTTTCATCATGTTAAGAAGGCTCTTTAACCGTAAGGCTATCACTGCTGAATTGTGTCCCACATTTTATTATAATTATAAATCAAATATGATGTGTGCTAGGTTATATCGGAGTACAACCCGTTCGCGCGTAACCCTTCGTTTGCTGGTGCTCACTGCTCGGCCTACTTGGAGCTTTTGCCGCTGGCCAGACACTACCATCCCACTGCCAAGCTGTTCGCCGAGAGACTACTCAGCGGTGAGAGGGTTAACTTTACTTTGAAGGAGACAAGACTGGAGCGAGTGGAGCGAGCTAAGGTTAGGTTAGGTTAGGTTAGGTTGGGCTCGCTGGGAGATTACTAAGTAGATAGTATTGAATTCAGGTGCATTGCGTTATCAACAGACAACACACCCCATTGAAGAAAGCGAGTGGAGCGAGCTCGATATCTAGACACCCTTAGCGTGACCATAAATCATCATCATCAACTCGTAGCGGCCCACTGTTTAGCTAAGGATATTTTCTCACACTTGAGGAAGTATGTGCCATCATCTTCCACGCGAGCCCAACGCGAATTAGGAGATGTATTAGGCTAGTAGCCACCTGTCAGAATTTTTCAAGCCACCCAAGGGTATCTGACGTGGCTTAACTACTTCCATTGTGCGTAACACAAATCGGGATCAACACTTGCTTTCTGAAACACGGAGGCACTCGTGATATAATTATATCTTCCATTTACCTTAAGCCTTATAGAAGAAAAGGGTGGGACTGGTGGGAGAAATTATATTTGAGATAGAGTCGCGGAGTGGGTAGGTACTCATTTGGTAGCCTCCAACTTACCTGTTGTCATTGCTATATTTTTTTGTATGTGTGATTGTACTTAGGTATATCTCAAAATATCTTTATATTAGTGTTTAGTTTATAGAACTGTTAGGTCTATTAGTTATAATATTTATGTTTGTTATTGTGTACGACTCTATGTTTCCTGAATAAATAAATAAATAATGCACACACATTCACTGACTGACCACGCCCAACTTTGCTTAACCGTTTCCATAGCAGGTTAGCAGGGTTACAAGCGTGACCATAAATAAAAGGAAACCGCAAACAGGAGCGAGTGAAGCGAGCCTCCAGCTCTATTGTTGATCACATAAATGACTTCTTTCCCACAGATCAACTAATACAATACAGTGGAGATCCTCTCAAAGACTTCTCAGGCATCCGGTTCCTCGACAGGTTTGTGTTCAAGAACCCCAAGAAGCGAGCAGACAGAGACGATGGCGGCGACGTCAGGAAAGTTAAAGGGTCGCACCCTAAGTTTGCTGTTAGGAAGAACTATGTCGCTAAAGGTACATACATACATACATATAATCACGCCTCTTTCCCGTAGGGGTAGGCAGAGACCACTTCTTTCCACTTGCTACGATCCTTACATACTTCTTTCGCTTCATCCACTTTCATTATTCCTTTCATACTAGCTCTTCGGTTTAGGGTACTCTTGACCTGGCCTTTTTTCAAGACGTCCCCAATTTGGTCTCGAAACGTCCGCCTAGGTCTACCCCTTCCCACACTTTCATTCACACTCGCCTTATACACTTTTTTGTCAATCGTTCGTCATTCATTCTCTCGACATGGCCAAACCATCTCAGCATACCTTTCTCAATTTTTGTCACTACATCTTCTTTCAGACTACATCGTTTCCTTATCTCACTATTTCTTATCCTGTCACTCAGTTTAACTCCTATCATACTTCTTAACGCTCTCATCTCAACTGCATTTATTCTGCTTTCATGTTTCTTTTGCCATACCCAACTTTCACTTCCGTACATGAGTGTCGGAGCCAACACCCCCCTATGCACAGCCAAACGAGCCTTGTTAGACACCTTCCGGCTGCTCATAAAAGAGTGCAAAGCTCCATTCACCATGTTTCCTGTATTCACTCTTCTTTCAATATCACTCTCAAAAGCTCACACTCGCTCAAGGTATGACGTTCGATTACACACTCTGTGGGACTTACCCCTGGGGGGCAATTCCACTAAATGTCAACGGTTATGGTTAGATGACAATGTCATGTCAATGGTCAGTCAATGGTGTTATTTTGGCACTTTTCCGAGCAAATAACACCATCGACTGACCATTGACATATTGTCATCCAACTGTAACCGTTGACATTTAGTGGAATTGGCCCCCTGGTTTCCGAAAGGCAAAACAAGCTAAAATTAGCTGGCACACTGGTAAATCTTGTTATGATTGGTTGTTAAAAATTTATGATTTCAGTTAACTATAGTCTATTTCACGAAGCATGGGTTTGACGAGTTTACATTTTTCCTTTTTACTTTTGCTACTTTCGACTAATTAAAAATATTGTGTTTTTGCAATGATAATATACTAAAATATTAATTATTTTTTAATCAAATATTTTTATTAGTCGAAAGTAGTAGGCATCGAACGGTAAAATGTGAACTGTCACCGAAACTCAACGTGAAATAGACTATAATCAGTACAGTTAACATATGATTACGGTATGTCAACTATTTTTACTTGAATTTGCCTTGCGGAGACTAAGGGTAACGTAAAAGAGTTATTGTTATGTTAGGTCCTTTTAGTGTTGTTGTTTTCGTATTTGGTCATATAATATTGTAGATTTTACGATTAACCCTAAGATTATTATTTGATTGAAAAGTTGACTGTATTGGTAAAATTTTCTACAGTTTTATTGTTAGTAGTTTTATTATTTATATGTCTTTTTCCATTTTTAAAAACGAATATTACCGATATAACATACATACATACATAAGGCTCACGCCATTGTCCCACAGGGGTAGGCAGAGACGACGGATCGCCACTTTGCTCGATCTCTGCATACTTCTTTCGCTTCCTTCACATCCATTAGCCTTTTCATGCACGCTCTTTTATTCTTCGCACTCCGGACCCCAGCTTTCTGAAGGACGTCACTTATTTGATCCGTGAATGTCCTTCTGGGGCGTCCTCTTTCCTTGCATCCTTCAACATTCGCACCATAAATCTCTTTCGTTACTCTTCTTTCATCCATACGTTCTACATGACCAAACCAGCGTAACATACCCTTTTCTATCCTTGTCACTACATCTTCTTTCAAACCACACTTCTCTCGTATATCCGCATTCCTCACTCTATCACACAATTTCACTCCACACATTTTCCTCAACGATCTCATCTCCACGGCGTTCACTTTGCTTTCATGCTTCTTCTGCCACACCCAACATTCACTCGCATACATCAGCGTCGGGACCAGAACCGCGTTATGCATAGCCATCCTTGCCTTGTTCGAAACGACCTGGCTACTCAAAAGGCTATTCAGGGCCCCATTCACTGCATTTCCTTTCATTACTCTTCTTTCAATATCTTTCTCAAACTTTCCATCCCTTGTAAACAAGATACCCAAATACACGAACTCTTTCACTTGCTCAACTTTCTCACCATCGATCTTTATATCACACTCTGTCATACAGTCTTCTCTTTCAAAAATCATCACTTTCGTTTTTGCAACATTCACTTTCATGCCCTTCTTCTCAAATGCTGCATTCATTATATCCAACATCTTTTGCAGCTCAGACGCCGACGATGCAAGGATGACTTGGTCGTTGGCGTACAAGAGGCATTTGATGGTGGTCTCACTCATTTTCATATACCGATATAAAATATATATATTTTGCGAAATTCGGCTTTCTTGAAATTCTCTATACAAAACGGCAATATCATAGGTAAATGAAATATCTAATATTTTACTAGTTTATAATTCACCAGTCAATAAATCATAGAACGAGGAATATTTCTTGTTTCAGGTCTGAAAAGCATACCAGTAAATTCAGCATCCTACTTGAATGAAGATGCCAAAAAAATACCCGTCGACGAGAGATTCCTTTACGAGTAAGTTTCTTAAAACATTTATTTCTGAATTTTGATATATAGTTGTCATGCCTTTACATTGGTCCTTCGAGCCGGATTTGAACCAGCGACCTATGGATATGAGGATGTAATGATTAATAGGCGCTGGATTTGCAGTAAAAGTAATTTCTTTTGAAACTTATGAAGAAAGACGTGTGCGTCCAAAGTCCGAGTGACAGAGAAACAGTTTTTACTTTTTAATATTCCAATGTGTCAATGTTGTCAACACTGTAGACTTTTTGTAACGTTCTTATTACAATTGCCTTAGAGGTCATATTCGCACTAAAAGTGTAAGGCTTCATGTCCTCTTGACCGTACCATCAACTGCCAGCTTTGGTTAACCAACTTGTACTGTTTACCAGTTTCCTGCAGAAGCGGCGCAACGTTGACGGGTCTGATGATGAGGATAGCGACAACGATTCCGTGACCAGCGAGGACTTCGAGAAGTACTTGGACACCGTCACCGGTTCCGCGGCCCAAGGTAAATTTCTATACTAATATTATAAAGAGGAAAGATTTGTATCTTTGTTACGAATAAACTCAAAAACTACTGGATCCCTGAGTAACATAGGCTATATTTTATTCCCGTTTTCCTACGGGACGGGAACGGGAACTATGCGGATAAAACCGCGCAGTACCGTATTTAATAAGTAGCGGGTGTCCAGCGGCGTTCCGAACCATTAATTTTTTTTTATCCGTCCAGTAGGTTAGGAGCCTATACAATACCAAAAAAAAATAAAAATTTTTCCTCTTTATAATGTAAGTGTAGTATCCATCGCACGTTGCTAAACAGAAATAGAATATTCTAATAAAATTAATATTCTAAACAACAATTTATATTTGAATACTCGTTTTAGTTCAATCCGACGAAGAAGAGCTTGACTACCTAGCAGACATGGAGGCGACCAAACTGCAGCGACCCAAGAAGGCAGACGTTGATGAGGCACCACTTGGCAGTGATGATGATGATGATGACGATGGAGGCGATGATGATGACGATGGAGGCGATGATGAAGGAGGTTTGTTATTTGCAAAATAATTGTAACTGTCACCTTTAAAAAAAGATTCTTACGTCTTCTATCCCTAAGTTGTCGGGAGGTATTTCATTACTTGAAAACCCACTTTTATTCAATATCGATACTCTGAAAATTACACTGGGGTTCCTCTCTATGTTATCATTCACCGCAGAGCTATAGTCCATTTCACATCACATGGGTTCGGTGACAGTTCACTGTTGACAATTGAAGTGATGTGTCCAAATTAAATCCAATCGATTTTTCTAAAATCTCGAGTAAGTTTGTAAAGGAAATGGAATCGATTTTATGCTTGGGTTATAGAATGATTTATAAAAATTACTTACATAGTGATTATAGTTTTTCACACGAACGAGGCGCATGTAGCCCTGCGGTACCTGTGTTTGTATCAATCACACCCTCTTAGGTGGCTTGAAAATTTTGAAGTTATCTGTAGAATAAACATCACCTGTCAATTTTTCTTTCTATTGTGTCAGACAGTGACAGCATCAATTATATGACGATTGAACAATCATCCCTTCATCATATTTTTCTTAATCAACAGATAGCGATGGAGAACTTAACATATCGGCTGACGAAGAAGAACCCGCCTTATCGGGTGAAGAAGAAGAAGGTAACACACCTCGACCGCTTCTATAGTTTTAAATAACTGTATTATTGCAATCGGATAGTTAACTGTATCGAAATTAAATTGCTAGTAATGATTCATCATATTTTTTAGAGAAGACTGTAAAACTGTACTTAGATTTTCATGTAAAATTTTATATGATGATGCCATATGATGATGATTTTACTAGCCAGTCAATTACCAAATTTTTAACCTACAATTTAACTTTTAATCTGGTAATAAAAATTGTTATGATTGCAGAAAAACTGCTCGAAGATAGCGATGACGATGATGATGATCTAATAGATGTTCCCGGAACGAAGTCTGGTAAGGGCAAGATGAAGCTCAAATTGAAGGGTGAGTCTTTATACCTGCTACTTATCAAGCCTTTGAACACCATGTAGGGCACCGGTGACCCAAATCCTGAATTAATCTACCACCATGGCGATTAACGTGAAAAGATTTAAAAGCATTTAAATACGCGAGCAGAACTGCCGGCAAAAGATAAACTTAAAAAGCTAAAACACAATTTTTGAGTTTTAGACATCAGCTGCTCAAATTTTAATTCACAAATACAATAATGTCATGTAATTATTTTCTACAGGTAAAGACGATCTGAGCTCTCTCTTCGCCTCTGCCGAGGAGTTCTCTACGCTCCTAGAAGAAACCGCATCAAACAAGAAGCAAGGTTCCAGTCAGGCAGTGTCCAACACAGATAATGCCAGTAACAAACAACTAGCCTGGGAAGACAATCGGAATAAGTGGATAAAGGGATTCAACAGGAAAATCCTTAACAACAAACCCAGTAAAAAAGGAAAAAACAAAAACTTCAACAAGACTGGCAACACTAACAAAATGGCGGATAAGAAAAAGGGCGGGAAAAGGAAAGGCGCGATCGCAGACGGTGCAGGCGGGAAGAAAAATAAATTCAAGCAGTAGTTTTACGACACTTGTTATTCTAAATAAAATAATCATCATGTGTTAATTTTTCTTCTTATTTACCTGTTATGAACAACGAAAGAATCCCAACTTGTATTGTGCCTTTGAAATAAGATTTGATTAATCTCTTTATAGTATACTAGCTTTAACCCGCGGCTTCGCTCTCGCACGTTTATTTCACCCCCTTAGGGGTTGATTTTTCCAAAATCCTTTCTTAGTGGATGCCTACACTGTATAAGCTATCTATGTGCAAAATTTCAAGTCTAGACCCAACGGGCGGTTTAGGCTGTGCGTTGATACATCAGCAATCAGTCAGTTTATCATTTTTAAAATATGTATATAGATTTTTTTCAACTCTACAAAAGGTTGCACTGCTTCACAGAATTATGTGATTACTTGCTCAGTGGCAATCATCAAGCAAAAGGAATAAAAAAAAATGTAAGTCTGACTGAACCACAGCTAGAACCACGCGAGCTAGAACTAAATACTAATAATAATAACCCCAGTCCCCAAGGACTCGACATAAATTGACCTTGAGACAAATTCATCCCAATGGTCATTCCACACCGCTCGCACTACTGCATCAAAATTGAGATCAAAAGGGACAGCAATATTTTCCTACTGCGCATGTGCAACGCCCTGATCGTGTCAAATTAAAATGTCAAAGTGATACCATACGTCAAAATGTTCAAGGAAAACATTAATTTGTTTGCCGAAGAAACATGATAGATAAAACTAGCGTTATCTTGTTAGTAGGTATTCATAGTGTATCGAATTATCAACTGTGGGGTCCGTGGGCAAAGACCATTAAACTGTTCACGTAATGGACGCGAGGCGCGGAAACCTTATTTGTTGACATTTACGTCGTGTAGTTGTGTTGTGCTCCTCGCCACCGAGCCGTATCTCCCGCTAGCAACGTGAAGTAAATAAATCTACACTTGAAATAAACACAGGACTAGTACAGTGAAAGTCGGAACAGTGATTAGTTGACTCTGTTGGACATATTTACTACTCTCCTATTGCAATTGTGAATGAACAAAAAGAGCGGGCAAAATCAGTGCAAACGACGTTATGCGAAGCTATTTTTAGCCGGACTAGTGGCACGATTAGGTTGTTTTTTTAACTAGAAGAAAGATTGTGTGCCGTTCTAACATTCCTATTGGATTCTATGTCTGAAAATGTGTCTTTCATTTCATATTGGATCTAATTTCTATGAACTTTACCAAGAAAACGATGCCGCGAAACTAGTTTGACAGCTCACCGACGCACACAAGCAAATAATTATTGCGGTGGCGTTTTGCAGCATCGCACGTGTGTGTGTGTACGAACTGAAGTGATGTGAAATTCTTGCTTATCGATCAGCAAGATAATTTCAAGGACATTTATCGATACTTATGTTTTCTAATTTGCGAGATTGATGCATTGAAGTATTTTGAAAACTGGATGTTGTATTATTTATTTCTGCAGCTTGATTATACACAGACACAGCTATGGAATCGTCATTGGTAGAAAATAAAAGTTCAGAAACCGATTCTACTAAGAACGTACCAACATCGAGCTCTACTCATCTATTTACTGAGAGCTTAGAATTGCCTGACGATACATTCCGCATGAGTTTAGACAACTTTTCCTTAATTGGCGAGAATGTTACTATAGGCGAACGGGAAATGTCCATTGACAGTAATGCGGCTCGAAAATGTGACACACCTGTTCTATGCCTGCCCACTCCATGTATTGAGACTCCTGAGACCCCCCGGACTCCACCAACAAATAAATCTCCACCTATTGTAGAAACTCCAAAACATACTGAAGATAAAACTCCAGAAAGTCGAAAACCACCCACCTTATTAAAACTAACTTTAAAGAAAGATGACAATGATATTTTTGTCCGACCTTCTCCAATCGTGGACGTTATGTCGCCAGCAAAAATGTTACAATTTGAAATCGATATAGCGACTAGCTCTACACCAACAATGAAACGGGCGGCTGTCGATTTCGAATTCTTCAACAAGAATAATTTTGAAGAATATTTTGATGACATTCCTAAGGAGAAAATTATGATACAATCGGAGGAGGTCAAAGATGACAAAACTTACGAAGAGACGCCAGTTATCGTCAAAGCCAGTACGGTTCGTCATGAAATAGGAAATGGTAAGTAGGTATATGTAAGCATGTTTAAAAGTTGTCTATTATTCTTGGCCATTAATTATTCTACTTATTTAATTACCTTCGCTGTTCCGGATTCTACAGGTTTCCAGAAGAAAATTGCTATTGATACATAGGGCACATCTAGTACCTATACTATTTTACTTTTGTGATATATTAGACTATTTTGACCAATGAGAATGAATTTTATTGTAGAGTAACTAGACGCATCTGGTAAGTTGCCAATTTTAAATTTATTTTATATAGGTTATATAGGTGCTTCGCAACCCGTTCTTGAGTTATAAAATAACAACGAAAAGTGGCATTAATTTTTATATATATTAGATTAATAATAATGTCATCTGAAACATTGATTCGCTCAACAGAGATCACTTCGATAATCACGTAGGTACTCCGTAGCTGCTGTTCTAGACAACAGACAGGGGAAAGCTAAATAGGTTTGTTTATTAGATAACTATAACGTCGCAGATAGTAAATTGTTTACGCTGCAACTGGTTTGTTTGTCATCATCGGAGCTGATTGATGTGGACATTTATTATTGGAAAATGTTAGATGACGTTGATTTATTTTTGAAGAAGAAATTTAAATGAGATGTTGAAAATTGGGGCAAGTTTGCAAATTTGCCAATACTTACTTAAAAATGATATGCGTCTAATGCGTGGAAGACATTTGAAAAGAATCCACTATTTTCCGAAACTATACTATTAAAAATAGCACTACTAATCGACAGATTACTAGTCATGATGCTTCTTAAGAAACGTCTAGGATTACTTACATTTTAGCTTCGATCAACAATAAAATTGGTATTGTTGATCATTTTGGTCAAAATAAACTTATGCTACTAAATGGTTCGTTTGCTCTTTACGTTATTTTGTCCTAGTATCTTGGAAGTAAAATTTTCTTTTCTGTGATTTTACATGAAGGTTGCTTCTGTTAGCTTCCGTGTCTTACAGGTAAAGTAGCCTCCCGTGTTTCGTGAGCAAACCGTTTACTAACACTAATTATTGCGCAATCATAAAATTGAATCCAATTTCACAACCTTCCATTGAATAATCAATTAGAAAGACTACTTAGTTACGTTGTCGTACTTACTCTGGATACTACTAATTTATACGTTTAGGTATTACTTACCTGTATTTGGCTATGAAAATCTCACTGGTTGGTTAGGTTATTTTTCCATGGTGCTAGTTGCATCTAATAGCTGCTTTAGATACATATATCCCACTCCAGGTACTAACTGTCCACATTGAATTATGTAAAAAACTGCTTGGTTGGTATGGTTGATCGAAGGTAAAAAGTCTTTGAAGGCATGTTTCTATTTTAAGAAGATGTCGTAAAATGAGCTACTAAATTCATACTAATAATTTTAAAGAGGTGAAGTTGTTTGTGTTTAGTAAGTACCTACCTTATTGTTACTTGTGTAAACTAACGGGCAGGTAGAGCGTTAAAAAGAAACGACGATACTATATATAAATAATTAATATTTCGAATATAACTTTATATTATTTTTACAAAATAGAACTTTGTTCTGCGAGAGTCGTAAGTAGAATGACGGTCGTCGGCTACGCGATCGACCATCTTGCTTCGGTTCGGCGATCATTCGTTCGTTCGCTCGTTCGGTTCGGCGGAAGTTCACTGCATAGTCGGTGTTGCCAACACGGCCATGCTGCATCGTGCCTGCCCTCAGGCACACATGGTGTTAACCGGGAACAGGCCCAGCAACTCCCAGTTATCTGCACTCCACGAGCTCTTCATATCTGTCGATAAATGATTCTCGGTTAATATTATAGTTTGTATATAAGTATATGTATAAATGTGTATTATATTACAACTGTACACTTCATCTTCCAATTTGACTTGCTCTAAAAGTAACTATTTCGAGCCTTTAGAGCGAGTTTCCGTTTCGGCCCATCATGATGTTCAAGTATTATTATTTATAATAATCACACACTTAGCTTCTCCATATGTCCTCACTATTTGAAGAAACATCGTCCCTTTAGGCTTAGAGTACAATTGTTTCCAAAAATAGTTCCGACACATAAGGGTCGTTCCTTTAGACTTAGGCAACGCCCTTAGCCATCTTATTGTTCCTTTAGACTTAGGCAACAAAACAAAAAGCTTTATGCGGAAACCTTGCTAATGTGTAAATAATATAAAAAATACTTATAAGAATTTTGAACAACACAATGAAAAATAAAATTACTAGAATTATCTGTAATAATGTAGGTAACGTTTAGACTTCATACATAAATAATATACAATAAACATTTACTTTACCTTGCCAACCACGGCTTAATTACCATGAATAGTAATATAAGTAATTAATTTTCCTGGCTCCAATCATCAATATTAATCCAGGTTTTCATGTTTTCTGCTGCTGTATTCCCAGCATACTGCCTGTTACTTCTCTCACTTCCCCTCAAGTCTGACACCTCATATCTATCGTGTTCTAACACTTTTTTGACTTGAAACGGACCTTTGAAAACTGGCAAAAGTTTCCGACTCTGCCCATCATTAGTCTGACTTTGAATTTTTACTAGTACTAAATCTCCCTCTTGATACTGTCTGGCCTTAGTTCGAGTACTGTCAAACCTTTGTTTTTGTAAGTAAGCACTTTAATATTCTCATCTACCCACTTTCTCAATTGTGTCATATCCATAGTATGTTCGCGATCAGGCTCTGGTGCTAATTTATCGCTGTCAGCCCGTAACCTATACCCAAATAGAACCTCGCTAGGCACCGCTTTAATTGTTTTATGGTAAGTACTGTTAATTGCTTGTTGTAAAGGTTTAATGCATTGGTCCCACCTATCTTCAGCCAAATTTGCGCCCATAGTTTTCATAGCCTCCAGAATAGTTTTATTAAACCTTTCTACCTGGCCATTCGATCTAGGCATTCCCGTAGCTATAGTATGTAACCTAATATTTTTATCGGTACAATAGTTTTTAAATACTTTTGAGGTAAACGCAGATCCTGCATCCGTTATGATTCGGCGAGAATTACCGAAGATCTTTGAAATATTTTCCATTTCCCTAATAACATTACGACTGTCTGTGTTACGTACCGCGGAAATAAAAACAAACTTGGAAAACGAATCGACGACTACCAACAGATATTTATTCTTCTTAGTCGTTTTAACGAAAGGACCTAAATGATCTAGGTGTAAAGTGTGGAAAGGCTGAGCAAATTTAGGTAATGGATATAGCTCGCCTTCCTTAGGACCGCCTTTGTTCTTATTATAGAGACAATTAATGCAATTCTGTATATACTTTTTTATTGTACGCCGCATTTTAGGAAACCAGTATTTACAAGCTATTCTCTCTAACGTTTTGTCAACAGAAAAGTGGCCCAGGTCGTCGTGGTTACACTTTATTATTTGCCAAATACATTTTTTTGGTACCACCCAACGACGACCTTGACCAGTTCGTCTGTAGACTTTGTTACCCAACAGTTCATAGCTATTAAAGATGTCTTTATGTTTGTCGGACTCACCAGATTCTAATGCTTCTCTCTTTTTTACAATACTGGGATCCTGTAACTGCACAGATAACAACGAATCGGCTTCGTTTATGGACATAACTATTTCGGCCTCCGATTTTTCCCCCGACTGCAATGGGTTACGGCTTAACGCGTCTACATGTTGCATGCGGGTACCCTCCCTGTGTATAATATCAAATGCAAACTCCTGAGTAGAGAGCACCCAACGAGCGATACGAGGAATAATCTCCTTCTTCGTCAAAGCATATCGTACCGCATTGCAGTCGGTTACAATTTTGAACTTGTTTCCCAATAGATAAAGCCTGAATTTTTGTAAAGAAGCAATAATGGCTAACAATTCAAGTTCAAAAGAGTGGTACTTTTTTTCGTCCTCGGTCGTTTGTCGACTATAATAATGAATGGGTTTTTCGCCTTCTTCTGTAACTTGCATTAATATACCCGCAATGCCATCCCTGCTCGCATCCGTGTATAAAACGCATTCCTTATTAGGGTCAAAAATTGACAGAATATTTTGTGAGGTAAGTGTATTTTTTAAAGTATGGAACGCCTGATCGTGAGAACTGTCCCAAACCCATGCGCTATCTTTTTTCAACAATTTCGTAAGTGGGCTTGAAAGCAATGCACAATTTCGTATGAATTTACGGAAATAACTAATAAGCCCTAAAAACTGACGAAGTTGATGTACTGTTTTTGGGATAGGGAATTCCTTTACAGAGTTCACCTTTGCCTCACTGGGCATTACACTATTCGATTTAATTTTATATCCAAGAAACTCTATTTCTGTTTTTAGAAAGTGACATTTTTTTAAGTTAAGCGTTAAACCATTAGCCCTAAATATTTGCAAAACTTTGTCTAATAACTGTAAATTTTCTTCCACTGTTTCGCTTATTATTAAAATGTCATCCAAATAAATAATAATTTTATCAAAACGTAAATTTCCCACTACTTTATTCATCATTTGTTGAAAGCAAGATGGCGCATTTACTAGGCCAAATGGTAATCTTAAAAATTCATAATGCCCATCCTCAGTAATAAAAGCTGTTTTATCAATTGACTCGTTATTCATCCTAATTTGGTAGTACCCACTTTTCAGATCCAAACTAGTAAAATATTTACAACCCTGCAGTCTGTCAATAAGATCTTCAATTCGCGGCATAGGGTATTTGTTTTTAATTGTAATTTTATTAAGGGCCCGGTAATCTATACATAGTCTTTTCTCACCATTTTTCTTATTAACTAACAACGCGGGGCTAGCGTAGGGCGAGTTACTTTCCCGAATAATGTCATTTTCTAAGAGTTCCTTAACCATTTCCCTAATAATTTTCCTATCCGAATTAGATGCTCGGTAAGGCCTAAACTGTACTGGTTTAGAATCGCTTAGCTCAATAACCATCTCATGGTCATTGACTTTTCCTAATTCTTTGACACTGGAGGCGATGCATTCGGTATATTTCCTAAATAACGACATAAGCTCGCAATGGTGTGACTCTGCGTCAAATTCCAATTTGGAATCACTAACGACATTGCAAAAATCTTCAAAAGATTTAGCGTAATCAAATCTGAGTGACTCACCAACACGAGAATACATTAAATCTGACCGTTCAGTTACATTCCGTCCAATTAAAATGTCACATCCAGATATTTCGTTTAAAACGTACATATTGACATCATAAACTTTTACTTCGTCTATTTTTATATTTACTTGAACCATATTTGTAATGGTTTTTAAATTATCTTTTGAGAATCCCTGCAATGTCACTGGTGATGCTAGTGGAATAATTTGAAGCGAGTATTTATTAACTAAAGCTTCAGAAATTAAGGAACAGCTACTTCCAGTGTCTATAAAAGCATTACATTTAAAACCGTTAATATCTATCGTCTTACAAAACTTATCTTTAGAATTCGATGACGTAACGAGTTTTGTTTCTTGTTTATTTAAGTTTTCCGGCTTAGAATTTTTTTTGTTAAAACAAACGGATTCCGTGTGTCCTCTTTTGCCACAAAATTCACATTTAATACTACAGTGTATTCTTTTATGATTCCCGCCGCAATTAAAACATTCGATATGTTTTCGATTTTGTGATTGCCCTGCATATTGACTAGATGCACCGGGCGTCGATGTGTTTTGATTTAAAAGAACAGCTGAAGGCTGAGTAGTTTGCTGTATTTGAGTAGATGGTTTAGAATAAGAACCAATGTCCCTAACAGTACTGGTACTTGCTACCGGTCGCGTAGACTTTGATTTATAAACGCGACTATGCAGAAACCCGGCTAAACTTTCACACGACCTAAAATTGCTAGCTTCAACGGACGCACTGATATTATTATCGCCAATATTCCCCAGAATGATTGACATTATGTCATATTCAGAAAAATTTAAACATAGGTTATCAATTTTAGCTTTTTGTTCAAAAAAGAAGCTGTATAACGACTGATTTTCAATAGGTTTTTTATCAACAATTTCTTTTAATAATTCAAACATATTTCTTTTTATTCTGAATGTAGACATAATTTTCTCATTCCATTCTTTCCATGACCACGTGGTCCAAGAGTGATCGTTACGCAATAGGGAATCGTACCATGTTTTTGCAGACCCCTTTAGCTTATTTAGCGCCTGATAACGAATCATACTATCGTTCCATGAAAATGTTAAAGCATACGATTCTATTATATTGATCCACGCCGAAACATTATCAGTAAGTGGATCAAATTCTGGGATCATGTTATGTAGAGAATTAGTGCTTGTACTCACGGTTTCGGTATCAGCTTTACGTGATACCTTACTTCGTGTCCGTTTCCGAGGGGGTGGAGATGGCGTCGCTGCACTGCTGCTCGAGCTCGAGGATGAAGGCGAACGAGCGCGCCTTTTCTTACTTTTGTGTTTTCCCATGGCACGTGGTAGATATGATATCACTTCTGATGTAAACTAACGGGCAGGTAGAGCGTTAAAAAGAAACGACGATACTATATATAAATAATTAATATTTCGAATATAACTTTATATTATTTTTACAAAATAGAACTTTGTTCTGCGAGAGTCGTAAGTAGAATGACGGTCGTCGGCTACGCGATCGACCATCTTGCTTCGGTTCGGCGATCATTCGTTCGTTCGCTCGTTCGGTTCGGCGGAAGTTCACTGCATAGTCGGTGTTGCCAACACTTGTTTTGTTATTTTTCTTATCAAATCGAAAACAAGTACCTATGACTGACGATAACGGTTCGGAATCTATCTGAGCCCTTAAATAGGTATGAGCTCGCAAAACGTAACGTTCAAGTTAGAGGAGAGAAAAAAACAGTGCTCATCCAAAGCAAAAAAACAATCAATTACCTATCCAGTTTTGTTTTCTATTGTCTGTTCCGTAATGTATAGCTATTTACATTAGGTACCTATTCTGTAAACCTTATATTTTAAATCGGTTACTCGTCTGTATCATGATGAGCGTTATGCAACATGATACAAAGGGAGCATTCGTATAGTCAACCAAGTTGCTAGTGTCGCTTGGTAGCTTACTTCTTGCGGATTAGGCGCAAAATGCCACATTCGCAAAATGCCACATTGACGCAAAATGCCACATTTGCAAACTGCCACATTCTCAAAATGCCAATATAATGTATAATAATATAATGCCGTCACTTAACACTTTAACTTAATTGTAGCCATAGTGAGCAGCCAAGTTTTTTACTGTAGAAAAAGCCTTTATCATAAAGGTGACTTCAACATTAAAGCAAGTCAATGGATTAGGCGCAAAATGCCACATTCGCAAAATGACACATTCGATTTTCGTAAAATGTCACATTCTCAAAACGCCACATTCGCAAAATGCACATTCTCAAAATGCCATTTTCGCATAATGCCACACTCTCGAACATACTGCAAGAAAGGGAGTTGAACAAGTATGGCACTTTGTTGGTGTGGCGTTTTGCTAATGTGTCATTTTGCGAATGTGGCATTTTGCGAATGTGGCATTTTGAGAATGTGCATTTTGCGAATGTGGCGTTTTGAGAATGTGACATTTTACGAAAATCGAATGTGTCATTTTGCGAATGTGGCATTTTGCGCCTAATCCATTGACTTGCTTCAATGTTTAAGTCACCTTTATGATAAAGGCTTTTTCTACAGTAAAAAACTTGGCTGCTCACTATGGCTACAATTAAGTTAAAGTGTTAAGTGACGGCATTATATTTTTACACATGTAATCTTAAATAATATGCATTTGTAATACTTAAAATAATAAAGTAACCCAAAATTACTTGACTGTATGTATGTGTTGATATCCGTTTACGTTTCCATAAGAATATTTAAAAAAAAAAAAAAATATCTCACGCCTTTCATCCCCGAGGGGGTAGGCAGAGGTATTCCATTACTGGATATACCCACATTTCACGAGATACATTGGACCCCTAAACGTGATAGGTGGTGAGCCCATCGCCGGACCGGGTCTATTTACACATGTCTCAGAACTAATTCTGAGACCTGCGGGTTTCCTCACGATGTTTTCCTTCACCGTCGAGCTAGTGATAAATATGTACGTAAGTTTTGAAAAACTCATTGGTATATGCCAGGATTCGAACCCGAGCCTCACTGATTTTCGGCCGGCTCTTTAAATATTAAATATTTAAGAATATTTATAACAAAAATAAATAAATTACAGCAACCTTACACCAACAGCATCTATCGTGGATTTGCATTATTATGCAAATCCACGATATTAATCGAAATTTATTTCTGTTATATAAATAGTTGTTGGCATTGAAAAACTTCAAAATAAAATGTTATTAATGATACATGTAGTAGGTAGGTATTACTTGTTGATAGTTTACTACTACAAGCTCATTCAAGTTAAGAAAAATACATAGGCACCAATCATAATCAGAATAATATTATTGGTGAATATATATTGTATGAATCTATATCATCATCATAATTTGTAATGCAAGGTGTTTTTCAGCCCATGTTTTGAGCGTAAGTAAGTATAATAAACAAACAAATCACAGAGAATTCAAAACTTGATGAAAACAAAAGAAAGAAGTGGCGAAACATAAATACTACAAAGAAAGGTAATCATAATTTATCAATATTACGTACATATTATCACCGTTCAATCCCTTTTTCTAACTTTGTTAGCCCACGGCCACTCAGCAAAGAATCGAGAAAGAGATACGACTAACTTCATTCTACTTTCGTCACACTCTTTCATTGGTATCTCTTTCTGTCTTACCGATAAGTAATAGCTACATCTCTCTTTATTCATGTCCATGAAACGGTGACTTGGTAGTATATGTGTAAAAGTGCGATGATTTGGAATATATTACAGGCAACTCGATTAAGTATCTTATACATTTTATAAATATTTTTTATCTCGGGACGTAATAAATAAAAAAATTCTATCTTAATACATAAATCAAATGTGTAAATTACGGAAATATCGATTTAGTTTTATCGATTTAGTCTGTGAGTTTTGCATGCACTATCTGGCCTCGTAAATCATGAGTAGTGGGGGAAGCCGCAGCTCGCACGTCGCACGGTTTCTATTTTGCGTTTCTCGATTAATTTCAGTTATTTTTCCGCGCTGAATGAGTTAACGTCTCATTCGCGCGAACATTTTGTATACTATGTGTATCTATTTAACGATATTTTATGGACTGTACAGTGATAGTGAAGGCTTCTAATGAGGATTGAAGTGAACGGATTGTATTGACAGTGAAGTGAATGTTTTGTACGATAAACTGGATTTTACGTTTATTTTTGTGCGATCTCACATGAACTTTGAAAACGAAAAGCCTGTGATATTGAAATAGATTCAAGAGTTTGAGCAAAATAAATAAGAAATTTGACATTTTGTACACCGTGAAAGTAGCTTCAGGTGAAGTTACACGGATTTTCACGAAGTCGTTTCTATTGAACAATCGCTGAGTTGACAACAGCTTCTCCATTCCACCGGATTGTCGAGGACAGAAGCGCCATCTGCTGCAGTATTGTTTCGATTGAAGTTCGTGCGAGTTGCGAAATACTCGCAAAAATGCTCGCCTACTTACGTGTCGTACTTTCGCTGGTAAAGTTCACGATTTGGAATTGATTGCAAAAATCTTAGCGTCAATTTTATACAATAAAAGTTCAGGCAGTGGCCAGAGGGGCAGTCGATTCGTTTGAATTCCATGACTAGCAGCTGAGTGGAGTCCTACATGGTCTTGGTGAGGGGCTGAGCCATGGCGACCGCCGAGATGAGTATTCCAGACAAAAAGCCTGAGCACGAGTCGGGATACTACGAGGGAAGCGACCAGGAGGGCAGCATGGAGTGCGGGTGCCCTTCGCCGGTGAGCTCGAGGAACTCCTCGCATTCCGCCAAGCTGAAGCGGCGGCACAGCGTGCAGAAGCACAAGAAGGTGCCTCCGAAGAAGCAGAGGACTGACCAGGCTGTGAACGGTCACAGCAGTGCTAAAAACGTGGACAAAAGTGTTGAACTAGTGGAGTGCACAAGTGTTTCATTGGCGAAGGACGTTAAGAAGGCCGAGGAGATGGCTCCAGTGGCTGGGCCGAGCAAGCGGAGCAGCTCCGTTGAGCTTATTGGTGGCACTGTCCCCCCGCCAGCTCGGGATTCAGTTGACTGGAACCTTGTTGACGCTAGTAAAATTAGGAAAAGATTTAAAGGTAAGTACTTTTAATTTTGGCTACTGGAAACCTAGGACATGCTTTTTGTGTCGACTGTATTGACAATAATGAAACAAAGTTAAAATTATCTCTCGAAGAACACTCAGAACTTTAAAAGGCAATTTGGTTCAGACTGTCCCGTTCGGTTTTTTGTATTCCGTGACTCGGTAACTTTTTATAATTTAAGAAGTTGTTGATTAGATATGTACTTAAAATTTAAATTGCATAATTATTGTAGCTTTTTCCTGCAACTTAAATCCTTTCTTCTTATATCTCCTTCCTTGATGCAAGCTAAGTCTTTGACCAATTTTATCAAAATAAACTTTTTAATTGTAATTGTTAATTCTATGCTGAGTTACCTTAAGCTTTACCAAAATGGAAGATTAAAAAAATATAATCCATCCTTGTTTGAAAGTTTAAACCCATCAAGATACTGACACAATACAATTTTCTATTGACCTTGTCTGCCCAGGGCATCTGATACTTGGTTGGCTTCAAAAAATATTATCACTAAACCCATCACCACAAAATTATCAGTATGCACAAAACAAAACATTTCAAGATGGTTCACAAAGCATTTTATCAGTTAAACATTTAGTTGACAGTTTCCTAGTATCAACCTTGCATGATAAACAGTGGTCGCTTATCACTTATCAATTTTATGGTGAACAACCATTGGCGGACACAGTTTATGGTTTTCTAGTTCTCACATATACCTAAATAAGGTAGGTTTTATTCACTAAATAAGTACTTGTATTATTTGCTTTCAATAAATTAAATCTAGTTCATGCGGTCACCTGACTGTTAGTGGGACTCGAAATTTATCGTAAGTCTAAATGCCTGTAAAATCAAAACTAATAGGTATTTTTGACTACAACAAAAACTAGTGTATATGTATACATACAAGCTTTACTGTAACAAACTTTCAACCGATTTGGCATACCTATTAGCATTCTTCATTATCTACATTATTATATTATGTTTATTTAATCAAATAAAGCTGATACAAATGACCCTCTATAGATTAAAAATCAGATGCACAATCATTTATAAAATTTATTGTGTAATTAAAAAAATAAAGTATATCCTATATTGAGTAAGCTTGAGTAGTAAATACCTGGATATTATAATCCTTTTTGGATGTAAACTGCTTAACTGATTAATAATAATAAAGCAAAATATTGTCACACAGAAACTTGAGAATGTATGTTATCTAAATGGGTTTTAGTTTAACTTTTTTTTGCAACTAGTAAATAATATAATAATTATATAATCTCACGCCTTTTTTTTATCCCCGAGGGGGTAGGCAGAGGTATTCCATTACTGGATATACCCACATTTCACGAGATATATTGGACCCCTAAACGTGATAGGTGGTGAGCCCATCGCCGGACCGGGTCTGTTTACACACGTCTCAGAATTAATTCTGAGACCTGCGGGTTTCCTCACGATGTTTTCCTTCACCGTCGAGCTAGTGATAATAATGTACGTAAGTTTTTGAAAAACTCATTGGTACATGCCAGGATTCGAACCCGAGCCTCACTGATTTTCGGCCGGCTCTTTAACCGTCTGGGCTATCACTGCTCTAGATTTGATCTTTTGCAACTAGATTGTAACTAAAGTCATTTATTTACCTAAATGTGTGATTTTATGAAAATTCTGCCCATAAAAACTGTTTTTGTTGTTGAGTTTTATGTACCTACTTGTAAATATACAAATATGTGATACTATAGTACAAAATAAAACATTTCTATACACCTATAAAATAGGACATACTTTGCCTTACCGTGGCAGTGTATGAAATATTCTTACAAATATGTATTTTATATAAATACTTCATGATAAACATCTAGCTACTTGCAACAGTTAAGAATGGTACAATGTAGTAAACATTTGTTTAATTGCAAATGGAAGAACATTGATATAATATTCCAGTAAAACAAATTAGTTGTACACAAATTTTATTGTGATGGGACATTTTTTTACTGTCAGGAATTTTAAATCATTAGGGGCTTCATAATAATTGTCTATCAATAAATTATTATAACAATACAATACAAACAAAAGAATAAAAAGCTACAACAAATATTATCGATCAAAGTGATCTTGTCCAGATAGTGTTATGCTGAATGATATTGATTAACTAAGTATATTGGGTGCTTGCTGATAACTGAATTAAACTTTATCTAATAAACATAAACTTTATCTAATAAACAAATTCATTTACTAAAACTTCTGGCATTGAAAGGGTATCAGACAAATTAGCTGTACAAGTTCCAAAATCACATCTAATATCTTAATTTTATCCATACAAGCATACAAAAGATGGATTGTGTGAAGGATAATATGCTCAAGGAGGAACTAAATGTAGATTATATGACTGATGATTGTAATGAACTTATGATACAAGTGCGCTGCTGAAAATACCCTTGTATTATTAGAATAATATCGGAATACCATTTGAAGGTCTTCAAGTAGAAAGGCAGCTAGCTTAACACTGTCTTCCAATCTGTAGTGTCTTCAATTCCCGCCTCAGGCTAACATTAAAATTAGTGCCGATGCATATGTCCATTAGTTTCATGTCTGGGTGTTTATAAATTTGTTTATCCGTTGTTTAGTAATTCCAGGCTATGCCTAGATTGAGATTAAATAACCATATACTATGACTTTTGTCCCACAATTTATTTGTCGACCATTGAAACGCATACTTATTTGTATGGAAGAAAAGACTCCTGCAGTGACTGGCTGTTAGAAGTTAATGATGATAGCATGTCATTATAAAATTGTCTTTGTGTTTGACATTCGTAAAGCCAAGGTCGCTAAAATAGTTATTGAACACTTGTAGCCATAAATACTATTAGGTACTAATGTAAATGTATAACATGTATTATGTACTACTCATCCACAAGTCAATGAACCCTCGACATTGTAGAGGTGGCAACTATTCACTCATTTATCGGCAATTCTTATGTAAATAGTTATCAGTCACAGGCGCATCTGTGAAAAACATTGATAAGGTCTTGAATTAATGTTGAATTGAATTACTATGTATCTTACATACATAATATGTACTTATAAAACGCGTGCCTACATAAAAATATAATTGCATAATACTAGGTACTTTGAGCATAAGAGTATAAGAAAAGAGCGTTATTCTCGCCGACAAACTGCATTGTAGTTTGGCGAGTGTAATTTAAAATTGTATTAGGTATTATTTGTAAAAGAAACAATAATAATAATAAAAAAAAGCTTAAAGGATGGAATAATAATTAATACAGAAATAAACATAAAAAAACTTTTCTGTAATAAATTTTTTGACAAAATCTATTTTTAATTTACTGACCCATATTGTAAGTAGGACAGAGTTTTCGAAAAATCATGGGGCTGAACAGTACCTAATGTTTAATTTGTATCCAATACAAATTAAACATTAGGTACTGTACTTACAAATTAAAAGATACTGTACTCTATGTACATATACAGTCAAGAGCACGCTAAGCTTGACACTTTGGACTTTGACCCGGCCCTGTATTCTATGGCGCGCAGTATAAATCAAAGCTCAGCTTAAACTGGTAGTGTCTAGCTTGACTTGCTCTTGACTGTACTACGGTTACCGTATGGCTAGGGTAGGGACTGCATACATATTTTAAAGGGAAATTGGGAATTTGCCGAAACATGAATTGTTGGATGATTAATATTTGTGGTTTTCCTGTCACATTTTTTAATTTCAAACATTAACAGTAATAATGTTGTGGTCTGTACTCTGTACCTATCAGTTATTGGAAACTTAAAATTTTATCACTAGCTCTGTTTGAGCTTCGTTTTGTCAGAGGCATGCAAAGATATTAAAATATACTAGGTTATAGAGTGGCCAATGCAAATAAAATTTTTGTCCAAAACTGATTACCTAGTGGTCATAAGTTTAGTTTGATATGTGCGAATGAGACCTCACGTTTGTATCTTACAAACTGACACTTGACATCAAAGTTTTTATATGAAAATATTCCTGATGGCATTCTTTTTTAAAAAAATATCTGCAGTCGGCTATTGAGCCTTTATCAGATTTTATTAAGTCATTGTCAATGGCTGCTCTTAACGCTAATATATTTAAAGTCTCTTTGGAGGAATGTAACTCAAAATACTGTTACTATGAGACATTAATAGACATAAGACATTCACGACTTGTGCAGTTTTCTTAATTAAATCTGATTTGATTTGACACATAGTTTAATGAACTTGTGTAATTGCCTAGGCAGGCTAAATATAAATACAATGAACCTGATATGAACACAATAACAACACAGTAATATAAAAGGTACTTAAGTTTGGATTTAGTCAAAATATTTCTTAGGTAGGTACAATAATAAAAAAAAAATGGCTTGTTGAAAATGCTTACTCTGGTATGAGAACTAAGTTAGAGCATGTACATTGTACAGTTGACCAGTAAAGTGCTACAACTCACCTAATCAAATTGCATACTTTATTTTTCCTGTCAAATATAATTGTCGGTGTTCTTATGAGGTGTATCAATGATTGGTAGACCACTCTTTTGGTTTGGTTAATCGACTGACAATGGGTTTTCCCAGTCACATGCTACAGAGCTATCAGTATTTCGATTGTGGCCCCAGAATTAACACAAAATTTCTGAGGCATGTGTAGACATGCCATAGTATGCCACCCATCCGGTACCTGAATACATCTAATAGTGTCTAAATCATCTATAGACAATAGTGTGTAAATGTATTCAGGTACTGCAATGGACTCAGTTGTCACGTTTAGAGCTCTGAATAATATAACACTGATGAAAACTGGGAGACATCTAGTAATTAAATACTTCTAAGAAACCCCTCCATGGGAATAAGACCCGAGTGTATATTGTTTACTGTTATATTTTTCTAATAAAATGTTATTTGTTTCAGTAAATTTGAACGGCGCTTCAAAAGTGGACATATCATATTTCGACTTGCTCAAAGTCCTCGGCACAGGGGGTGAGTAACCATTTTTATTTAATTCTAAGTCCACTTCATTCAATGACATACAACTCCTACCGATGTTATTGACAGTAGAGACTGCTGGGACCATTTATTGTTATTCTTTAGAGAACAATTTCATGATTTAACAATGGATCTGTATTTGGTCGGTTAATCGAAAGTTTGAATTACAAGATTGTTCAAATCAATATAATAAGATGCGGATTAAAGCCGAAATCTTCCTGGATTACTTTTATTATATTATATTATACTATTTCGTCTCAGATAATATCAGTTCAATATTATAATTTATTATGATAGCAAAGAATGCTAAAAAGTAAAAAAAAATCTAAAATATGATTGATGAATTTTTTAATTTAATTTTTTTACATTGAGCCACCTATTTTGATAATTTTCAAATCAGACCACCTCTGAAGTATGATCTACCAAAGAAAAAAAACTATCATCAAAATCGATTCATAATTGGAATAATCGCGTACTTGAGAACCTCCACCTTTTTTGAAAAACGGTTTAAAATTCAACAGTAACTAACAGTGATAATATGTCTATATATAAATGAAATATGAACCGTTAATGTATTGAGTGCTTCATAATTATGCTAGTTTTTGCAAAGTGAGCTCATACGGTCTATGACCACCGGTGCAAGTGCAGCAGGGTCAGCGACCCCAGATGGTCGCATGGGGTGTTAATTTTATTTAATTGCTAGAGTATTGTTAAAGGCACGAGGAGATCAGTTTTCTAAACGTAGCTACTAATCATATTAAATAAATAAAAATAAATAATCTCACGCCTTTTTATCCCCGAGGGGTATTCCATTTCTAGATATGCCTACATTTCACGAGATGTTTTTTGGACCCCTAACCGTGATAGGTCGTGAGCCCATCGCCGGACCGGGTCTGTTACACATGTCTCAGAATTAATTCTGGGACCTACGGGTTTCCTCACGATGATTTCCTTCACCGTCGAGCTAGTGATAAATATGTACGTAAGTTTTTGAAAAACTCATTGGTACATACCAGGATTCGAACCCGAGCCTTACTGATTTTCATTATGTAAAGCAGGTTCTTCCCCAAGGCTATCACTGCTCTAATAATATTAAGAAGCGGTAAAATCGTTTGTATATTTGTAGTAGGTTCTGGGACTACTGATCCGTTTCAGAAGTTTATTCACTAGTAGAAATATTACTGAGTGACATAGGCTCCTTTGCGTTTTATTGACGCGGATGAAATGGCTGGGCTCAACTAGTGGTTTTATAAACTTTTAAGTTTGTGTTTAGACCAGTGATAGCCCTTACGGTTAAAGAGCCGGCCGAAAATCAGTGAGGCTCGGGTTCGAATCCTGGCATGTACCAATGAGTTTTTCAAAAACTTACGTACATATTTATCACTAGTTCGACGGTGAAGGAAAACATCGTGAGGAAACCCGCAGGTCTCAGAATTAATTCTGAGACATGTGTAAATAGACTCGGTCCGGCGATGGGCTCACCACCTATCACGTTTAGAGGTCCAATGTATCTCGTGAAATGTGGGTATATCCAGTAATGGAATACCGCTGCCTACCCCCAGGGGGATGAAAGGCGTGAGATTATAATATTATTATTAAGTTTGTGTCAAAATCCGAATGTGGATTAGCTGGCTTAAATTAATTTCGTTTAACAATCGGTAGTTGACTATCTAGTCAAACGAGTTACTTCTTATAAATCTGTCAAAACGAAAATTCACCATTAAATATTTACTTAGATAAGAACCTGTGACGTCATCATTTTCAGTAATCGATTGCTGTATGTACTTTTTTAATTATAGTATTATAATACATTAATCTTTTTAATGTGTGACTACTTGCAATTTAATTTTGATAGTCAGCTACCCTATTTACATACTTACTGGAATTAAAGTAGAAAAAATGCAATGACGGATATGTGGGTGCAGTACGACTGAATGAGGAATATGCAGTCTGTGTTGGTGGAGAGAATATACCTACTAAGTGTAGGATATGAACTGTCTCTGCCTTACCCGTCGGGAAAAGAGCTTACAATACAATAACTCTTTATTGTACACCAAAAACAACATAATATGGATATCAACATTAAGTCAAGCTTAAGAGCTTATGTTCTTGTAAGTACCGATAACACCATTTTGTTCCAATTGATCTTCAGGTACCTACCACCATTAAAATATTTAAATACTAGCGACCCGCCCCGACTTCGCACGGGTGCAACGCTTATACTAAAACCTTCCTCTTGAATCACTCTATCTATTAAAAAAACCGCATCAAAATCCGTTGCGTAGTTTTAAAGATTTAAGCATACAAAGGGACATAATAACAGGGACATAAGGACATAGGGATATAGGGACAGAGAAAGCGACTTAGTTTTATACTATGTAGTGATAAACATCCATACTGAATATTATAACATTTTTAACTTAACCTTAATTTCAGACAAATTACCCTTATTTAACGATTAACAGTCGAATATTAATAAAAGGCATTTTCGAAGCCTAATTGCCTAATACGAGTACTTTAAAGAAGCGATTAAATCTTTCGAAAAAGGTAAATACAGCATATTCAAATTTAAATTACCAACAAACTTAAAACAAATAAGGCTACGTTCTGACAATTGAACCAATTTGTGTAAATTTCGCCATGTAGCAAGTTTCGGGGGAAGGGAAACCTCACATTTTGTCACGTTGCGGAAAACGGTGCCGATCACGCTTGGCCGACGGTGGTCGCGTTTTGGCTAACCTTTGGTTATTCAAAACAAGCACCAAACCTGAATGTCTTTTGTTTTGTACAGCTTCAGGCCTAACAGGAATAATCCACGTGGCGTGACTATGGTCTGTCGTATTAATAATAATAATAAATTGTGTTACACAATTTACACACGGTTATTCAGTCCCAAACTAGGCAGTCTGTACTATGGGTACTAAACAACTGATAGATCATACTTCAATAAATATTAAACACCCAGACACGAAGCCAACAGACATGTTCATACACACAAATGTTGGCCCCGAGCGGGGATCGAACCCGCGACCTCCGACTCAGAAGGCAGGGTCACTAACAACTGAGCCAACAGGCCAGTCTTGTATGCATGTGACTTCAATATTGGTCGGACTACTTGAGTTAGTATTCAGCCACTTATTCAGCTTTTCTACCACTTATTCAGTTACACACAGCTCTATGAAATTGGGATTGTTGCCAACGCGCTCCCACCCTTGATGACTGTTGGCAATCACTTAGGAATTTAGTTAAACAACAGTCTTATTTGATTAGTGATTTTATTAGAAAACAAATATATTACCTTTCGGGACACTTACGCAGCCGCTTATGGAGAAAAGGTTTTTCAAATTGTACTAAGGAAATCTTTCCTAAACAGCTAGAAAAGCTGAATAAGCGGCTGAATACCAACTCAAGTAGTCCGACCAATATTGAAGTCACGTGCATACAATACGACAGATCATAGTCACGCCACGTGGATTATTCCTGTTATTAGGCCTGAAACTACATTTTCATCTGAAAGTAACGCCGCTGGGCTAGTTCATCATCAGCCCACTGTTCAACTCGTTTTCTCGTTAAACTCTTAGCATCTTGTCTCCAGCCCCTTTGCCCAGACCATCAATCCATCTAGTCAAGGTTATCCCACACTGCAGTTGCCCAAACTAGGTCTTCTGTCAACATGCCAATTCCAGCGGTTATTGATTCTGAGACAGACGTGCCAACTCATTGCCTCTTCATTCTGTTATGACTTTTGAAGCTTCTGCTTAATTTGCTTAAATTACACTAGTATTATAAAGCTTTATGTTTGTAGGTGTTGCGGACCTCTTACAACACAATCTTTTTTGATGTTTAAATTTTTTACTATTTTTTTTTTACTTTTATGTGGTTTTCTATTGTTCTTTATGTAGGTATCCAATAAAGTCAAGAGTTTTCTCTACACTGCGCTTTTCTACCTTTTAACCCTCATTAAATCATTATTACAGTCCATCCATCACACATCCACGTCTTTCTCCGTAACATGAAATAATTTCTGGAACTATGAATCCGATTCTAAAAATTCTTTCACTGATAGAAAACTACGTACTCTATTCCTGAGTGACACAGACAGTTTCATAGAAGCGAGTAATAAAATGAATAACATAAATCGCAGAAAATTACTACTATCATCCTTATGCAAGCATTATCTCCTCTAACGAACCCATAGAATTCCGTAATGATACGCTAAGGTGGCTGCGTCAACAAACCAATTACGCTTCGTTTGTCGGCTTGAAGTTCAGTGTTTCAAGCATACATAATCTCACGCCTATTTCCCATTTGGTAGGCAGAGACAATCGCCTGCTACTGGCTACGGATCTGGTAGATCTCTCGTGCTTCATCCACATCGTTCAAAGGACTCATGCATGCTCGTCGGTTATAAGTATTTGTTTCTTGTGCTAGATAGGATAAAATAATATGAGCATAGACAAGACAGAAAGAGAGTATATGGACATGTTGTTGCGGCGCCATTTGCACTTTGTTCAGACAGGTATACACATCTGCCGCGTATAGGCCGATGCAAAGTTTATAGCGACTGTGAAGTTGGCTGCATATCGCGTGTAACTAATTATATAGATGTCAAAGGTGGGAGGCGTCGCAAGCAACTAACTTCTTGTCCGTTGTAAAGTTTGTGTTGCACTGTACTATGCACCTGGCTTGGCTATCCACTGTGACTGCATCAACAAACCGATTACCCGCGGTATTGCATAACCGTTGCAATAATTAATATCGCGGAAGTGACCGCTACGTAACGTTATGCTAGTTTTTTCAGACATAACGTTCTTTATGGTACGCTAGCTATGATCTTTATCGGCAAGCTTCCTGCGCAACACTATTATTGTCAGATGTCGATAGTTAATTAAGGTTTTTTGATGTGCTTTTAGTTTTTTGTTTTTTAATTTGGAAAGCATTATAAAATGTAGTTTATGTAGTGTTTGCTTAGAATCCATCGCAAAGACTGATTTCTCGAGAGTTATTTCTTACCCTATTGCACAAAAGAAAGGTTTCTTTGGATGTATACTAAACAGTTTGACTGATTTTGAAGTGTGATTTATAACTATATTTGTTTTCAACTCCAACCGGAGTGTCATCAAATTGACGATAAGATATGTCATATAATTCAATAAAAAGTAGAAGAGTAGTAACACTCCTACAGTAAACATAAAAAACTGATCAAAAAATATATTTGTATGTATCAATAATGAAAAAGAAAGAAATAATCTCACGCCTTTTATCCCCGAGGTCGTAGGCAGAGGTATTCCATTTCTGGAAATACCCACTTTTCACGAGAATATTATTATGATTTTCACGGATTATCATCATGAGAAGCGGCAAACACTAAACTACTCCCAAGCCTTCGTAAGCATCCGGCTCGAAGGACCAAGCGACGTGACCCGCAGCGGCGCACGTGCGTACGCGCACGCCTAGCTTTCATAGCGGCCCTTAATCACGCCGAGAGGGGGGAAATGGCCCCTTTTTCATATAAACCGGTTGTTCGCAGTATTTTGACCTCTGTGACTTTTGGTAATATTAACTTTTGATAAGTATAATAGTCCAATGGCTGCCCGGTTATCAAAGATTACGCCATGCGAAAAGCACATATCTAATAGAGTTGACTGTATAGAAATTGAATTGCGAGTAAAATAATAAAATATGTTCTCGCCTTTATCCTGGAGGGAGGCGAAGTAGGTATTCTATTCCTTTAAATACCCACTCTTCACCAGTATATTTTTTGAACCCTAAGGCTACCCGCACACATTCAATATTATTGTCAATAATAGAAGTATTGTCAATAATATTGAGCGTATTCGGATTGTATTGTCATATTTTGCAGTATGCGGGGCCATATATGGATAAGTAATATTGTCAATTTTAGTTTGACAATAATATTGAGTGTGTGCGGGTAGCCTAAACGTGACAAGTCATATCTTAGAACCAATTGTGGGCTCTGCAGGTTTCCTCAGGATGTCTTACTTCACCCTCAAAGTATTGATAATTGGTCAGAAACAGAAACAGTTGTAACCAGAAGTGGGCATCGTAAGAAATTGACAGAACTTGTCCTGTAACGTCAAAACCTGATAAAAGTGTTAGTAATTTATTTAAGAACTCTTGGACACATATCTTCACCAGGAATCGAATCCCGACCTCGTGCACTTCGAGTATATTACTAGACTTAGTTTGACTATATAATGGACTGCACATAGTCAAGATCATTTATTTCAATAGTAACATAACATTCACTGATGAAAGTCAAAACTATTATCTTTTATCTACTTCGGATAGTATTCTAGCTGCGGAGAAGGTCAAATTACTGGTACTAATACCTAATACTGTGGTTTCTATAGGCAAGATAACAATAAAATATCAATACATATCTTTATTTTCCCAGCACTTTTTTAAAACATTACTATATCCGTCTCGTAAATTAGGTGAGTGCGTCTTTTATGGTTTTATATAGAAATCTCATGGATCATTCATTTTTAAATATTATGTTGAATAGTTTATTGTTTAATACCTTGTGTGGATCTAATATGCCATACATAACGTTGTTGGTCTACTGTTAAGAATCCGCATTTGTGATTTGTTTTTATATTACTTACTAGCTGTACCGCGGGGTTTCACCCGCGTAGTTCCCGTTTCTGTGTTCCCACGGGAATAAAATATAGCCTATGTTACTCAGGAATATTGTAGCTTTCCACTTGTGAAAGAATTTTTAAAATCGATCCAGTAGTTTTTAAGTTTATTCGTTACAAACATACAACAATATAAATCTTTTTAATATTAGTGTAGATGTAGACTAATGGTTTTCATTTTAGTTAATGTACATACAAAATAATAAAATATTTCATTTCAATAACAAACATCATCATCATCATCAGTGATCGAATATTCGGATGCATATTTACCTAAAGTTCATTTTTGGTTAGGAAATTATGGAAGCGGCTTCTTAAAACATATTTTTTAAATATAAATCCCGGGATTTCAGAAAATTTGGGAATGCGAAACTAGTCTGTAACATGGTAAAAAAACGTCGTCTTTAGCATGTGTTATTTATTTAAAAAACAGGGGGATGTTATTTATTATTCCTTTGAGATAAATGTTTTGAAAATTTAAGAAAAATGAAGAGGAAGTTATTATTTCTAGTTTTTAAAATATAACAGTTAAACAGTAAATTTATTGAATCCGAAATTCCGGGATTTTTTTCGATACAAAAGTGCATTCCATAATAATTTCCAACACTTGAAACTAAGTAAATATTCCTACAACCGATTTGATTCTATTGTAAAAAAAAAATTGTCGATTCCGAATTCCCGGGATTTTTTCGATACAAAAGTGCATTCCATAATAACCAACACCTACACTTTAGGTAAATATGCATCCGAATATTCGATCACTGATCATCATCAACTCGTAACAGCCCACTGCTGAGCTAAGGGTCTTTCCTCGCACACGAGGAAGTATAGGCTTATGGGCTTTAATCTCCCACGCGAGCCCACCGCGGATTGGGAGATGTTGTAAAGCTAGTGGCCACTTAACAGCCAGAATTTTTCAAGTCACCCAAAGGTATCTGACATGGCTTAACGACTTCCATTGTGAGTAAACACAACGAAAACCGGGACCAACAATTGAACGAGCCTTCCGAAACACGGAATAACAAACATGTTTTGAGCAAAATATGACAACATAACATCTAATTCTTTGACCAGTAATTCTAATTTAAGATTTGTTGTAGTCAGTACAAAGTCTAATGTTGTATAATTATCGTGTTTATATCAATATTTATGACAGAAATCGTGACACCATTAAGTACGATGGTTTTAAGATGAACAGACAGTGACGATTGTAGTGAGTGTCGCCATCGTCAGAATTCATTGTTGTTTTACGTCATTGACGTATTTTGCACGCAATCGACTACGTAAGACATATTTTTAGGGTTCCGTACCTCAAAAGGAAAAAACGGAACCCTTATAGGATCACTTTGTTGTCCGTCTGTCCGTCTGTCCGTCCGTCCGTCCGTCCGTCCGTCTGTCAAGACCCTTTTTCTCAGGAACGCGTGGAGGTATGAAGCTGAAATTTATATCAATTACTCAGGTCTACTGTCCCTTGAAGCTGTGAAAAAATCAAACTTCTAAGCCAACGCAATCAAAAGATACAGCCGTTTATGCCGCAAATTTTCGACACTTGCAAGGGAATCAAAACCTACAGGGTGCTTCCCGTGAACTCAGAATCTTGAAATTTGGTACGAAGCAACGTCTTATAGCATAGATAAAGGAAAAATTACGAAAACCATAAATTTGCAAGGTTGTACGGAACCCTCGGTGCGCGAGTCCGACTCGCACTTGGCCGGTTTTTTAAGTATTATATTTTGTGCGCATTCAGTGTCAATCCAAAGTGATTACGCGAAAAATCGTTATGCATAATTACGTTAGTTCAACCATTTGACAGTGTTATGTGTGAACATAGCGAAAAACAGTACTTTAAGTATAGGAACAGACCGAAGTTCGGTGTGGTTACGCTTGCAATGCTTTTTAAACTACCAACGACACATTATGTCGAAATTACGTAGTGTTTTTGGCGATCAGCGGCAGAACTTCGACTGTGAAACGACGAAATTCTGCATAGTGTGTCTACTGTTACTTTGTCATAAATCTGGAAGTTCGCAGTGACATTTCATTGACTTTGACCGCCGCTACTGATGTACAAAGATATGTGTATCGTTTTATTGTTCTAAACTGCGTTGTTTTGCCATGATCTGCGCTTTAGCTTGATGGCTGCGACGTATGTGTACTTCACTATAAATGAAAAGGGTTTATTACATGGAAGATGTAACTAGAACGACGATCAATATTATTGATGTTGACAATTTAAATATCATTAAGACAGTTCCTTATTAAAATGAAGTACTTAATAAAAGGTAATAAATGATTTTTTTCAATGTTATTTGATTCTCGTAGACTTCCGTGAAAGCTTAGGTATCTCAAGGAAAGCGGAAAATGCGGTTGGCAATTACTAAATAAAATAGTTATTCATGACTTGTGATGCATTCGCACGACTTTCTGTCAAGGGAATGAAAACTATCGTTTATAGCCGCGAATGTCATCGTTATTACTTGGCAATTCTACTAAATAGCTACGTTCCTTTTGTGTTGTTTCCAAGATCATGCTGCGAGTATTCTCGTGAATCTGCGCACGAGCTTGATTACGTGCGATTTTGTTGTACGCACAGTCGCACACGGGTCAATGTTTATCTTGTGTTGAATGTTGGTGTTAGCACCTGATTTAGTATACAAAACGTAGATATAAAATTGGTTATCCAACTGATTACGAACTGATGTTAATAGATGTTATTATGTTAATTGTATTTCTATTTTCTATTGCTGATTTATCCATTTTAAAATGTTTTTTGTTTGGATTGTCGAGTGCTGATGAAATGTATTCCTAATTGTTTGACTTTTATCATATTTTTGATTGTAACAAACCAAAAAATCTCTGCCACCAAAAAGTATCGTTTATAATAGCCAAAAGTACCAGGGCACCAAGTGAACGTAGGAGGCAGCCAGGACGTTCGTCCGGCGGGTCGTCGACCGCCAAAACTGGCGCGTAGCGGTGCCCGGTCGTTACCCGCCCGTCCTTCCACTGCTTGTGACCTTATGCGCGCCTAGTACTTTCCGCTGCGGAGTTTTTTTTTCTATGGCATGTAAACAAGATAAACGTGGGCCAGTATCTGTTTATGGAATTCATTTTGGATGGTTTCTACCGAGATTCGTTAACAAGTGTTGGATTTTTATAGCTTTGAAATGGGAGCGCGTACAGTTGAATTTCTTAGTGTCACAGTTACAAAATAAATAAGATTTTCTTCACTAATTAGCTGGGTAATCGAATGTTTAATTAGTAAATCAAATTCCCAGAAAAATGTTATTTGCATGTCTAATAGGAATATGTATCACGAGGCGCGGTCCGGAATTTGAGGCTATTGCACCCGTGGCCTAACCTAAAATGTACACGAACTGCGGGTACATGCTCGACGCAAAACTTAACGGATGTAGTACCAAATTAAAGCTTTGCGGAAAACAATGTCCCATTTGAACTAGGAGTAACTCAGAAATCGCGAAAGAAATCCGTACAATTGCAAGTGCAATGCCCTCACGACCAAAATGTACTAAACAGCAGATTTTTGCATGATTTCGAAGTTGCTTTCCTAAAAAAAGTTGCTCAGTAACGTGGATACTGTTGCTCACTAAAATATCATCACCAAATGAAATAATAAATAGTATAATTGACGTCATCGTCAGCTTAAAATAATTTACAACCTTCTAATAAAATAAATAAACATTTATAATTTATAAACTTGTGGGATACCTTAACGCGTATAGTAATAACAGCAAATGAAATTATTTCTACGATAACAAAATTAAACACTCTTAGCTTTTAATCGTAAATGTTAAGTACCTTTGAAATTATCGCAGTCGTGAGCATAACATAAAATGGAGTTTTGCAAACCAATGCAGCAATGGATGTGTTGGCGAATCACCGAGGCTAACTGTAGTCTAATACCCATTTACCCGACTGCACAGGAAGGAGGATAATTTAGACTATTCAGTTCAAAATTGCGGAATTCACACAAAGATCATGTCTTCTTGGTTCATCTCTGTATGAATTTATTTAGGTTTAACACTATAAACTATGATTATACATAAAGGAAAACATAACAAGACAGAGTGAAAACTTAAACACAACATGTCGGTAAAAACATTTTCGCTTAGGTCTAGTGCTGTTTTGTAATCATTTTTTTGTCATGTTAGTGAAATATAAGTCTCCATGCTTCATCCCTTCTAAATGTAAATTTCTTTCTCAAGTCCATGCTTGTGTACCTATTACATAAACAGTACTTACGTAAAACAGTATTTTTTAGTATTGCTTCGTTCGTACTATGACGAACTTATAAAGCCAGCTTGTTTTAATATTATTTTGTGTCAAATCCAATAATTTGCTTTATTTAAGCTTATTTGGGAACATTGTATAAAAGTGTTAGAAAATGAAGTTTCTCTTTTTCTCTATAGCTGGGAATATGCAATAATGTGACAATAATTCATTATTTTACATCATTATGCAGGAATAAATATTATAAAGAGGAAAGATTTGTATTTTTGTAACGAATTAATTGAAAAACTACTGGAACGATTTTAAAAATTGTTTCACTAATGGAAAGCTACATTATCAGGGAGTCGATATTCGACTCGGAATCGGAAAATCTCTCGAAAGGTTTCGAGATGGGCTATACACAGATGTCATTATTTGACATAAGGATTCTCCGTGAATAAGCCCGCAGGCCCCCTGTTGTAGTTTCCGTCGTTATCGGACATAGTAATCATTCAGAATGCGTCAAAGAAAATATGAATCCAATCAAGTGCTCTGCGTAAACAGTCCGACTACTCACGTAAACTCGAGTCACGGTGTATTATACATATGCGTCTTGCTGTTTAAAGTTAAGCGCGCAGTGAGGCGCAACGCATCGCATAATCGGCCTCCATTTTGTGGCAAAAGTGTAATGTGGAAAAGTAGCAGACTTTTCCATATTCTGTCTCCGTCATATGTACGCCGATAAATATAGACGGAGTATATAATGCGCTGCAGTCCGTCGCAACGCAATGTGCCCCCGTCGCTCAGTCTTCTTAAAGGTGCCCCTTTAAGAAGACTGAGCGACGAGACAGCGGGGCCCTTTCGTGCCCAAAGACTACCTACCTACCTAGTTTGGGACTAATTCCCCTTTGTGAATGTGTCCCAATCAATTCATGTAGCTAAATTATAAACAGTTGCAGGTTCAATTGTTACCTAAGACACGAAACCAGATAACGTTAATTCACGCAGATGTCAGCCTCGGCGGGAATCTATTCTTCGCCTTCTGATTCACTTATTTTTACTAACTTTTGCCCGCAACTTTGTCCATATGAAATCCTTCGTCCTCTCAACTACCTCTAGAAAATTGTCGATCCGTTGCTGAAAGCAGGACAAATCAACAAACATACTACCGCATTTATTTTAGCTAACCAACAAGCCCATGAAATATCAAATACACGTGTAAATATGTTATTCGGCAGTGTAAAGCGAGTCAATTGATCGATTGAAATGTTGATAATGAAAAAGCGATAGCGGTGCATTGTGGTGTAAACGTCATTGTTCCGAAACAAGAGACGCTTTATTCTTTTTTTTGTTATCCTTATCAAATGATCGGGCTCGTTAAAACGACTTCTAAATTAAAACTTCAAAGTTCACAATTCATTGCGCCGCGTATGTTTGTCAAAAACTTTCTTTTGATTGTTTCTCGGAGTTTCTTTTGAGCCATTGTTTGAGTTTTTTTAAGTGGACGTCCAATGACATCGACATTGTGATCTCTCTCAAGGAGCGTATACACTATAGTTTTAAATAAATATGCACTAGTGGCAAGTACCTACCCATTTTTCTAAAGAGTTTTTTTGAAATACACCTTTTTGTGGCTACTTGGCCTACATAGTATAAAGAATCTACTACCAAATTTTTAAGATTTTCGTTGTTTTGGTATATGTTTGGGCGTAAAAGTAGCCTGACTTTTTTTTCTGACGGTATAAGCTATAGGTGTAATTTTTTATCAAAATCTGTTGAGTAGTTTTTGCGTACAGAGTAAAAAATCCATCCATCATCAGTATTAATAGAATTGGTAGGTAACCATAGCTATTTACCTTCTCGCTTGCAATGTGGTTTATTTTATTTTATTTATTTTAAAGGATGTGTGTGACGTATAGCGGGTGTATTGTAACGCTTTTTCACCACGAAAGGGGCGTAGATCGTTGACACCAGCGTCACCATCTGCCGAGATAACGACGAGATTCAATAGTTTTTTTTATCCAACTTCGCCTGCCTTATCTACCGTTCAGTTTAGTGATTCGTGTCGCTTGTACTGTGGTATTTGGAGCAAAAATTTTAATATTTATTTATTTAACGTCATGTACAGACAAGAGCACATGAACCTTTACACTTGTAGTGCGAGTCTGACCTCTAAGGCGATTGTAATAAGATAATTACAAAGTCCAATGTGTCAAGCTCCACGTGCTCTTGACCGTACCAAGAGGATGTACACATGGCGAAGGCATTATCTACCAGTCAATTATAAGGCTAAGCAAATATAATTTGGCAGAAGTGGCCGATATGAATTATAAGTTATAACACTCTTCTAACAGTAAATCCGTATCCTTAAATGATACAATAATACTTAAATAAATAATCCGTATACTAGGTAAGCAAGCAATAAATAAGTTTTTATTTTATTTATTATTTATTTAAATATGTCGATATATAATAAACCTATACGTTAGGATATAGTATCCTAATATACATTTATACAAAAAAACATAATAATAATTTCATGTTCATTTAAATGCTACCATGGTTTTCTATTTATTTTTAGTAGGGATTCTTATAGCTTTCCTCCAGTTTCGGTTTACTTACACAACCTGAGAATTACGAACTATTATCTCTTAAAAAATCCCCAAATAATTTGTCAAGTAAATTTATTCTTGGAAAAGGAACGACGCTTATCCAAAAATGATTTGAATATGAATCAGTTTCTGGGAACAATATGCAGATAACATTAAATGACAGGATATGCATGCTGGTTCAGATTACGTATGCTAATCCTAGTAGTTTATGTATTTTTAAGCTGCTTTTTAACTGTTTGTGCTTTTAAAATTCCACTTACACATTTGTATAAGGTATAGTATATGACAACTGGTAGGAGTTCTAACTGTAGAAAATTAAATATATGGAAGAGTTAAGTTCCTGACAATTATATTTTCTATAAACTGAGGTAGATGCGTTATATATAGTGTAGAGGTAACATTTGTCAAAATAAAGCCAAAATTAATCATCGTATAGTTATAGTTGAAACCAGGCAAAACGTAATACCTGAGTCCTAGACCCTGTTATTGTTGCCATCTATTGAGTGCAATCTGTTAGCCTATAACGCGTCTACATTATGTCATTGGTTCCAGAGATCGTATTCCAGATACAATTATGCCAACTTACAACAAGTGGACTTTCAGGAATATACTCCAAAAAAATTACACAAGATACATATTTGTTTTATTCTGTTATATAATACTTTATTACTAATAACATTAATAGGTACGTTATAGTAATTGCATCTAAATTGCATACCCAACCTCATTGAACACTTATTTGATAACAATAATAAAGTATGCATAATATAATGAATATTATGTTACCGATAAATAAAAAGTAAATTTATTAGAAAATCTTGACTGCATATAAATAACATAAACTTTCTTATGATGCAGTCGTGTAAAAAAAAGTATTTAATAAAGTCCGGAGATAAAAACGAATATATCGATATCTCGCGCTTCAAAATCCGTTTTAAACCATTTAGACTACTACAGTCTAAAAATAAGATATAAGACCATAATAAATCCTACGAGTAGTCTTTATCATTTTAATACCTTTAACGTATCTACAATGTAAACAATAATTATTGATAAGTTGATAATAATGTGTCTGAAGCCTTGAAGCAAAGGACAGTGTGACATTATGAAGATTTATTAAACAGTAAAAAAACAATAGGTACATATTTCCTAACGTCTCCCATTACCATATTCATGCTTAAGAGAAAAAAAACATAAGCAGCAGCATGTGCAGAAATTTGCATGCAAGCGAAAGTCCAGCCGGCACATCCGCCCCGTTGCGTGTCCGAGACAAGAATGCTCGGGACACGCCACCACTTGTGCGCTTGCGCAGCTATGCCATATTGAGCCGTACCTTGTCGTCAAGGGGATGAATAACGGTGTTTGAAGTTTCTTATCATCTGGTTTTCTGAGGCGGGCAGGTGGCTTGGTAGTAGAGTGTAGGTTTCATGACTTGTATATTTTACAATAAGAATAAATAGGGGGCAGAATATTAACCGAAAATGTAATATACTACTAATATTATAATTTGAAAGTTTGTTACTCAATCACTTATCCTAGAGCACAGAGAAAGTAGCGAGCAAACAATAGTCTTAAATAGTTCGCTCATGAGTTAAATTTCAATCAAAGACACAGATAGACGATTTGATAGAATAGGGTAGCTCGGAAAAATATTGAACATTTTAAAAAACATCCCCGGAAGGGGTATTAGGTACTGTCTTATTTCACCGGTGTATTTTTCAAATCGCACGTGAGCTAATTGTGTGGGGTGCACACCTCGAACAAAACGAATTGTGGCCTGCTGGTTTCTTCGCAATGTTTTCCTTTATAATCGAGCTAGTGATAAATGTATGCAAGTTATTTACATATACTCGAACCGCGGGGCCTCAATGCTAACAAAAATAAGTATGTATTGAGATAATCTTATATGTCCCAATATTTCCATTTACGTCTGTTCCGACCTACCGCACTCATTATCATTCGCCTTGGCTCAGACTGTTGTCATGCAGAATTTATTATTTTCTTGATCTTTTAACCTTACGAGTACACACCGACTGGTTTTGTGTTAATGATCAAGATTTTTTTTACGTATAGTTGTTTTTTCAACTTGGATATCGTGTTTAACAGTTGTTTCCGGATTTTTATATTTAAGTGCCTGTCTTGTTATTTTTAAGACAAACTAGAAATATCGAAATATGGTTTTGGACCATATACAAAGTCAGTCTTATATGGTAGTTGACTGCCTAGTCAAATTAGTTGTCATCATTTGTAAAAACGTAAATATCGAAAATATCCTGACTACTACACTGTGACCCTATCATTTTTAGTATCCAACTAACTAGTAATTTTTAACTTTAATCAGTGAAGAACCGCCGGGTCCAATTGAAACCGAGACACAATTAAAAATCTATTGTGTCTGTGATTCATGGTCTAATTGAAAAAAGCAAATGTATGTAATTATATTGCAGTGGTGTTTTGAGATAATATTAGTGAATGATTAATCAATATTTTATTATCAGAACCCCCATTCTTAATATACGGTGTCAGATTATCGCTTAATCTGACGTCCTAAAAATAAAAACGCGTAAGACGTCCTTCATCGATATGCTATCTCTCGAAAATTTGACACGATTGAACCAGCAGACAAAGTTACTTTGGTATTTATAAATAAATCATTTATTCAGATTTTTTTTACTAGCGAAGAATTAAACTAGCGGTTCTGTGCGGTGTCACCCGCGTAGTTTCCGTTCCCGTGGGAATACCTGAATAAAATATATATAATAGCGTATGTTAGGCATATTCGAGCTTTTCATTGGTGAAAGAATTTTGAAAATCGGTCATGTAGTTTTTGAGATTATTCAAACTCAAAAACTACATGTACAAACACACAAACATGCAAAAATACAAATCATTCCTCTGTACAATATTAGTATAAAAGAATAGAAAGAAGTATTGACATATGGATATTAAATATCATTATAGTCAGATCGTTAGTAACTTTGCTCCATATTTATACCACTCCCATCACACATCAAGTGAGCTAGGGCAAGCAACAGTTCACTGCCACTGGACGCGCCCGCGTGGCCAGGTGGCGTGTTTTTTCATACGCGCCCTGGCAGATGTTCACCTACGGGGCCGTTTACCTCACTGTGCCATGGGTTGCGCTGTTCAATTATCAGGTTGATGCTATGATTCTAAAAAATTTGTACGTGATTAGAATTTAACATCTTTTTCATTACTTCATAGTATTTTGGGTGTAAACGCTTGTAAGGATGCGCGAGAGAGATTTGACATTCTAGATTGTTAAATTATCTCTAATTATTTTGCGGTATGTGGGGCAAATACTTCTATTTAACTTATGTAGACGAGACTAACGCATCGAACTTGAATCGTTCAGACTCAGCTAATTTACCTACACATCTGCCCTCTGTACAAAAGAGTCTTACACGTTCGAAAGAGTATTGTTTATAGTATAATAAGGGCTATCTAATTATCATACAGACATACGTTGTTCTGATTTAATCCCATAGCAAAAATATTTTTCGAATTTTTCAAATATCCGGGCCACGTTTACGGTTTTTTCTCTAAAAACCTTATTCGGTCTCGCACGAAGATTTAAAAACAGAACAGCATTTCTTTCAGGCTATAATATTATTAGATACTTTTGTGTGTGTACTTTTATTATTGGTTTTCTGTTAAATTGTAGTGAACAACTGAACACCACATCTACCTGAGCTTACTGTCGAAATCTTTGGTAACCGTTTTTAATAACAAAACCAAATTGAAAGACACATCTGAAAAAAATATATTTGAGGTGACATTGCCATGTCGACACTCCAAATGGTAATGAATGACACGAGATATATTTTTGTACCTGTACCTATATAAATATGAATTATCTGATTATAAATACTGAATCAAAGTCAAACGTTCTCAACGTTACCGTGGGGTCGTAAAAGGACGAAAATACGCATCGTCTCGTGCCACAGGGTCAAGGTCACTAGAACCTTGATGTACCCTGAACTGGGATGAAGTTAGGCTCAGAACGTTCTCCGATTTCGATTCGTCGCCTTGTTTAAATCCCTAAAAAGGGCAAAGGTTTAATCTTATGTTACGATACGAAATTTGGTTTCAGCATAAGCGAATTAAAAATAAATTAAAAACTAGACACTTGTAATGAAGAAATTTTGTGAAAAAAAGCTCACGGAGGTATTCCATTCTTGGAACCACTTCTCACCAGTATTATTTTGGACCCCTTAAAACGTGGTGTTGGTCAGCCCATCGCCAGACCTGGGTTCCATTTACATATGGTTCATACTTAATTTTGGGAGCTGCAAGGCCGCTAAACCGATCTTGATGAAATTTAGACTAGATCCACTATTGGTTCTTACAGAGCCATGAGCTTAGCGTTGGTGTGATGAAAATATGAAAGTATTAGGTACTAGTAGTTATCAACGCTTAATTTTTAACCGAAATTGTATACCTGTTCAGGATATCGGTATTTACGTCACCCATCCAACGGTCCTAAATGTTATTTAACTAAGGTGGCAAAGAATTTCTCCGAAAGTTCGTCTTGCAAGGTCAAGGTCGTGTCCCGAAGGTCTCCGAACTTGGCTTGAGGTCGCACAAGTTCGTGTAGGCCCGGGACTGGGGCTATGACCTGACACCCGGTACATTGCGAAGGTATTGACTGCGAGGGCGGATCCAGACCGATAGAGGGAGGTCTTCCCCCAAAACCAGTCTTCTATAATATACCGTCATAGTTATATTTTAGTGTACAAGTCTCGTTCTAACATTTGTGTATTTGAATATGAAGTATGGCTCTGCGATGCCTGTGTGTTTGTAACGAGCACATAGGTTAAGCAATGTTGGGCGCGGTCGAATGCGGATGGAGGCGGATGAATGAATGGCTTATAAGATTTTTATTTTATTTTATTTCTTTGGGAACCATAAAGCATAATAAATTCTTAAAATAATACAAATGTTTTAGTGTTTCTTGCGCTGCTTCTTCTTATCTATAACACAATTCCGAAAAGGTAGTAGCTAGCAATGACCTTCGATAAGTAGACTTATCAGCTCCTACATTGATTTATCGTGGCATTATATGATGAGACTGTGTTTGGACAGACGGGGCCCGGTTACAGTTGTCTTCACGCACCATGGAGGTCGAGATACTCTCGTGAAATTCTGACACTTCAGTGGCCTCTAGCCATCACCATCACCACACCATCTCCATGGGCGTAGCTAGGGGGAGGGGCAGGGTTGGCCGAGCCCAGCCTAGAAAGCTGTTGGCCCACCCTAGAAAAATACCATTTCTCTTACATAAAATTACTTCATCCTTAATTACCGAAACCGAAAACCGTCTTCAAAAGCTAAAATAATTACCCACTCACTCGCTCGCCAACCTGCGATCCACAGATACAAACGAACAATATGCATAATATACACTCCCGGACACCTAAATCGAGCCACCCTCATTTTTTCCGCGAAGAATTTACATGTACGTATTCTCTAAAATCGTGTAAAAATCGTTGCGTTTCGGTCTTTCGGTAGGACAGAGCCCATTTCGGTAGAAATACCAAAAAATCGATATGTTCGAGACCACTGCCTTGCTGTGCGGCCGGCAGATTCATGTCTGGGGCCATGGCCCCCCCTAGGAAAAATCCCTAGCTACGCCAATGACCATCTCCCAAGTCTCGGTGCACTCGCATGGGAAATTATGGGCCATACATCCTCATATGTGGCAGTGGGCTTTCCTGGACTTATAAAGACAGTCACAGGTTTCAACTGCAGCTCGCTAGTCGACACAAAGCATATCTTGCATAATTCATATTTTGCTGGAGGTGGCGCATAGTTGTGTGAATGCGTCCAAGGCTTCGCTTATCTCGGTGTAGCTACAGATATGCTGATATATGAAATAGGTGAAGATTGTTTGGTATTGCGAGTGTTAGCTGTTGACAAATCGCTGAGATTTATTATAAGCCTCAATTTAAATTACTGGTAGTATTTCTCGCCACATTAATTTGTTGTTAAAGGATTCGAATCGTCACGTCCTCGCCTATGTTCCTCGAGCTTGTACTGAGGCGAAGCGATTCAGTTACGATGCTGATAAATGTGAGGGAATTTCATACAAAGAATACTGAACGGCTCCAGTTGAGGCCGTGCTGAACCGTTGCCGATTTGATTGTGAACTTCTTACTTAGTCTGCATATCTAGTTGTTTATATTCAATCGGACGAATAACCTACTAGCTTTTACCCGCGGCTTCGCTCGCATTTTGCAAAATACTTTTTTAGTGGATGCCTACACTGTATAAGCTATCTATGTGCAAAATTTCAAGTCTCTAGACCCAGTGGTTTAGGCTGTGCGTTGATACATCACCAATCAGTCAGTCAGTTTATCATTATTTATATACAGATAATCGTGAAATGTTATAATCATATCTCGCATTTCTTATGGGGCGGGTACAGGAAAGAAACAGAGTTAAAAATTGAAAGCGCTAAAAAAAAGGGGAAGTAGAGAACATAACGTTTTAGGAATACCTTTTTCACCAAATTAAATCGGACTAGCCTGCCGCCTGCTGATTGAACGTTTTATAACTAGCAATTTCATTACTTCAAAGTTTGAATCTTATCGAATGAAAGTTTCTTTTATCACAATTTTCTGCGGCAACTAATTATAGTTGAGCTGTCTTGGAAAAATATTACCCATTTAATTACAAATTAGACTATAATTAAAATATAATGAGAAATTGTAATCTTAACAAAACAATAAGGTTTAAAATCGGTATTAAAATTTTGTGTTTCTTAGTTAAATAGAGAACTAAATCCCAGTTGGAAGTTAGCCTGCCTCTCATTCATAAGGCCTGGGTATAAGTATATTTTATAACATAAAAAAAATAACCTCACGCCTTTCATCCCCGCGGGGGTAGGCAGATATCCATTACTGGATATACCCACATTTCACGAGATACATTGGGACCCCTAAACGTGATAGGTGGTGAGCCTATCGCTGGGCCGGGTCTATTTATACATGTCTCAGAATTAATTCTGAGACCTGCGGGTTTCCTCACGATGTTTTCCTTCACCGTCGAGCTAGTGATAAATATGTACGTAAGTTTTTTTGAAAAACTCATTGGTACATGCCAGGATTCGAACCCGAGCCTCACTGATTTTCAGCCGGCTCTTTAACCGTAAAGGCTATCACTGCTTTATTCTATAGCATATCTTGAGTAAACCAACCTCACAATTAGTTCTTAGTGTAGAATGTATGTGGAGAATTCTGGAGCATGCGGGTTTCCTTATGTGGAGGAGTATGCAATGCAAAACTGATGTCGTCAAGTTTGAGACGGTTATGTAACGCATATCGAATTACTTCGATCAGCGGCGATGATAAACAAAACGGTTGGCATTGTTTCTTGGGTCGTCGACCTCGAATGTGTGGATTAGCATATTATCAGCTCGCTTTTAGGTCGGTTGACACGCTATTCGTTGTTTTAATGCAGAATTATTGCTGGCGAAGGAACCGCGACCGACTCCGCCATAGTATTCATAAATATGTTAATCTAACTAGTAACAGGGACCGTTGCCTCGCCTATAATTTGTTTTTTGACCTGCTAACTCGGCTTAAGTTGTGCGAGCTTAGTTGCGAGTATTTGCAAGATTTTATAATTAAATTTAAAAATTGCCCATGCTTTTATTTAGGAGCGGAGATGAAATGCTCCACCATCTTAAAAAGGGAAGTTCTTCCGCCTGGGGACTGCGGTCCAACGGTTGATGTTGGACAGTTGTATTTATACAAACTTATGAGAAAACTTCGATAGCGCGGTTTAGAACATCGCCGTCTATTGGGGCGTTCTAATGTGTCGCTACACTTCCTTTTAAGGCAATACCCATATATCAATAATATAGCCCGTTAAAAGAGGAGCTTATTAAATTTATTAGCATAGTTTCTTATATCATAGTCAATTATCATAAAATATGAATAACATGTATTTCAGAAAAAATACAATACATTTATTCAAAATATGTATGTGAGTTGTGAATAGCACAGCTGTCATCATACAAGATGAAGTTATAAATATGAAATGAAAAAAAAATAGAAGTTGTATCAAATAGCAGACAGTTTCTACTTAAATCTATTATTTATGTAGGTAGGTATGATAATAGTGACACAGACGGAGGTTTTTTGTATTATTCCAAAATTTTCATTCATGTCTGGCTGTGTACCTAAGTCTAGACTTACGTGTTAGAGAGAGATATACATATCAACTTACACAAGATAGACCCATAGATCCACAGAACACTTTTACTCCTAGCGGAGAAGAATGCCAACCTCATACAAAAATATGGCGACAAAACTCGACCTACAGCGCGATCTCTGTGATGACCCTAAAAACCACTGACGTATCACCGTATGGCGGGATATTTGAATTTTATAGTGGAATGTTTAAATGTATATTCAGAGCCTATTCATATACTTCTCCCGGGGTACTATTCATATTATATTCTATTGAAGTTTAACTAAATAACTTCTCAGAATATGATATGAATAATACCCCGGAGAAGTATATGGACAGGCTCTGAATATACATTTAAACACAAGATTAAAAAACTTAATTTAGCTAAAAAAAAAACTTTCTTAGGTATTGTTTTACTAAAATATAACATTTATTTACCAAGAAAATATAAATTCATTTACAAAGAAAATATACATTCATTTACCAAGAAAATATACATTTATTTACAAAGAAAATATACGTATTCAATTTCAGTAATTACAGATAAAAAAATGTCCTCTAAAGTCAAAGGCGTTTATTGTCAGTAGGTGGTATTGAATTTACACTTAGAAAAGTCAATAGTTTATAATAACAAGGCACTCTAAACTCTTCCATGAAGACTGGCTAAATGTAAACAGCAGCCCATCTCCACCGACGAGTTGCTGGTTCCAAATGCAGTACCCCGAGAAGAGCCAGCAAGCAACTCAAGGGCAGCTCTTTTTAATCTCATGTCTTACTAATAAATATGGTTTACAATAATAATTATAATTAATAGCCTTACATAGCGTCGAGTCGGTTAATCCCATGCATGTTGGTCAAGGATTTGGTAACTTTAGATAATCGAAATCTAAAGAGGAACCATGTAGGACAGTGCCCAGAAGACTGGCTGCATTCCCCGCTGGATATCTAGGTTGATCCTTTGACAGAGATAGCTGCCAGCCCTCTGGTCATCTGAAGGCCCCCACGGTCCCATGGGGTTATGTCATTTAATTACCGAGTTCTCATGGCCATTTTCCAGCTCCATCATCAGACCCTGGTTACAATCTAGCACCAAAGTATTTGTCAAGACGAATCATACGAGCCCAAACTCGAGTGGTTTACGAGTGGTCATTGAGGAGTTGCGATATCCACCTCCTTAAACCATCATCAGATCAGCTTAATGGTACTATAATATTGCATTGTGACCAAACTTACATAAGTATACCAAATTTCAGCTCAATCGGTTGAAAATATCTGCTTCAAAATTGAGTTGCAAGATTCCACTTGAACATCTAATTTTGTAATCCTATACAATTATTATGGGATTACAAAGTTATTTATGCAGTTAGTGTATCTAGAAACCTAGACCGAAATTGCAAATTATTTGAGTTTTTCCTTGATTTATACACTAAACCCTAATTGTATTCTAAATTTAAAGCTTCTACGACTGCTAGAAGTGCCTTAGAGTTTTGATGATCGGTCAGTGAGTCAGTCAGTCAGTCAGTCAGTCAGTGAGTGACAAAATTAGGAAACTTTGAATATTTATAATTTTAAAACTACTGGTTCAAATTGGATGAATTTTGAAATATACTGTGTTTATACAATGCATGCTTGGTTACTGAAAATTCAGGCTTCTAGGTTTATCCACAACGAAGTTATAGAGGATCGAAAAGTGCGTGAATTGCTTCGAGAAAAGGATGGTACGGCCGTGCCACTTTTTGCTCGACTTGGCGGGGGCACTGCCGTGCCCCCAGATCCGGGAAGAAAACTTGGCCCAAGATTCATAGCTGAAAACAAATTAAAATCATTCTTACAAACATTTTACGACAAAATTGACATAAGAATAATGTATGTATCATCCTAGCAGCGCCACACTACTCTGGGTACGAAATAGTCTTGAATTTCGTACCCTCGCCGTTTAGCAGATGTAGAGTTTGGTGGCGATGCCAAAATGATATATAGCATATTTCTGCATTTAGGCTACACGACGATTTCGTACTATTTTGTACTTTTAGGAAGGGAGTAGAACTCACACTAAATTCTTCGTGGACTTAAATATATACATCTTTTAAAGTAGGTACATCATATTTCTAAAATAAGTTTGCAAAATATTAAGATGCCCGGGTACGAAATAGTTTCAAAGAAAATTATCCACTAGATATCGCTTCTAGCATATTATAATACAATCATAATTTATCTATCGATAAAATGTCATTGGCTTCAATAAATAAAAGAAGGTACATACTAAATTAGTTAAGCAATGTTGGGCACGGTCAGTCAGTGAATGGGTGACCGCCTAGTGGCATTTATATCACGAGCGCTTCCGTGTTTCGGAAGGCACGTTAAAGTGTTGGTCCCGGTTTTCGTTGTTTACGAACAATGGAAGTCGTTAAGCCATGTTGGATACCTTTGGGTGGCTTGAAAAATTCCGGCAGTTAGGTGGCCACTAGCCTAAAGAAATCTCCCAATCCGCGGTGGGCTCGCATAGGAGATTATAGCCCATATACTTCCTCAGTGTGAGGAAAGACCCTTAGCTCAGCAGGGGGCTGTTACGGGTTGTCGATGATGTCGATGACATACTAAACACTTATTTTTAAATTACTTCATCAACTTACAGCAAATGCCAGTACAATAAAATTCAATACAGGATTGGTGATCCAGGTCTTTTTCTTAATATTAGCCCATATCACTTCTCCAACGGAGTTTAAAAAAGCTGCTTTGTCAATAGTTTTAAATTCTTCCACGGTATTCTTGTTCATTATTGTTCCAGTCACAGTTATATAGAATTGCTCAATATCAGGGGTCCTAGAAAAATAATTATGATTAAAATAATAATTACAGATCTATATGCAGTGGTTTTGAGAAAAATGAGGGCTACATTCAGGCAAATGGTTATTTTCATCCAAAAGTATAGGCTGAGACTGTACTATGGTTACTAGACATGTCATCTGATTTAGTAAAGTAAAATGAAATGAAAATGTTTTTCTGTAGGTAATTAAAATTACAATTAGAAATGCCAATAGCCTAATAACAAGGCATAATAAACTCGTCCATGAAGATTGAAACATTACGTACTAACGTCCTCACGAGTACTAAATGTTGGTGAAGTTATATACTATGAAAAAAAAATGACCTTTATTTACGGATACAGGTTTTGGTGCTGCTGTAAAGACGTCATTTTGGCAAAACCACCAACCCCCCCCCCATATCTGCTAAACCGCGAGGGTACGAAATTCAAGACTACTTCGTACCCAGAGTAGTGTGGCGCTGCTAGGATGATACATACAAAAATAATGTGTGAATGAATATTGTTACTTACCTCAATATATTTGTTGCTCCGGGGTTAGGAAATCTGTAAGCTTTGATGTCCGAATCTTCCTTCGGCTTTAGCCCACATTTCAAACATTTTCTTCTGATGTTATCAGCCATAACGACAAACAAAACACAAACACCTTTTCTATCTCCTCGAGTCTCTATCTCACAAATACTTCGCTAGCACTATAGCAAGCACGTCAACACTAATGCGGAGGAACAAAGACTCAACTACGGCTCAACTCAATGCAATATTATAGAAAAGAAAACTGTAAATTGTAATTTTAAAAACCACAGACATGACAGACGAGACATCATGATGACAGTATGCAATGGGGCTGCCAATGTATAATGATGTTCTCTTAGATAAATACTTTTTTATGTATTTTTGAATTATTTTATTTAATATTTTTTAGAAAACAATACATATAATTTAATTATATATTATTATGTAAAAAACATTTTTTTAAATACTCCCTTTATAGAATATTGAGTTAACTTGTCACACAGAAGATTCCCCATTAGGTATGACACCCAAGTCCCATACCCACTTGACGCCGCCTGCATAGATCTGTCTGGCTGTCATTTCTACCTTCACGAAGATTTGAACTAATAGTTCAATTATGTCTTCTATAAAGTTTAGTCTAAAATTCTCACACAATCTTACTTCAAGTGAGATTTTAATTTCAACCGTTTTGTGAGAATAAAGAAAAACTGTCTCTCTACGTAGTACCTAGCAAAGATACCTACATACCAATTTTGTGCTGTTATGGTGTAATTGATTAAAAACAATTTAACAAACCTACGTATTTGCGTGCGTTAAATTTACATATTTTATGTTCCTTGTTATAACCATCATAGCTTTAAAAATGTGAAAATAAGGTTACGCAACATTGTGTGTAAGCTGTTACTTCCAAATTAGATAAATAATAATGCTTTTTGAATTTATATGATTAGTGGAATTATCTGCTATAAAATGATCAACCATTGTTATTTCTTTACGAAAGGTTTGCATACTGAACAGTATCTCGAAATCGACCATCGACGCTGAAAGTAGCTCCATTTTGTGTGGTAAGGGTTCGTGCTTTAGTTTGTTTATCAATGTAAATATGCTTTATTCATTCATTTGGAACGTCAAACTCGATGAAACACGCAGCTTTACCACAAAGTACTGTTTAAAGTTAAACTTCTTTAAAATATACAGTCTCGGTAATGTCGAAAACACCATTTTGTGTTGATACCGGGTTTAGTTGCAGGTAGTCATTTCGAAGACTTTTTTCAACATAGAAGATTATGCGTTGAAAGGGACAAACTCGTCTTTTGTTCATTACGGTTTTTACTAGTACCGCTTATATTTGCGACTTCACGAAAACACGGAACGGAATTATAAAAATCCTTGTTAACATGTTAGTATAGTATATTACTAGCGACCTGCCTTAGCTTGGCTTCGGTTTATATGATATATAAAAACCATTCTCGTTTATCGCTCTTCATGTTAGTGAAATCCATAACAAAATCCGTTCAGGAGGTAGGGCATTACAGACTCGGTAAGCGACTTCATTTTATTATACTATGTAAAAGATGTTCAACCTACAAATAAAGAGGTTTTGGAATCACGTTTTTATTACAAATTGTTCCGACTAAATTATTAGGAGTTTGTCTTTTGTTTAAGCAATAAGCGAAAGCATAATGATGCAAATTACAGCACTTATCTTCGATTCACTCTGTTTGTATTGACTAAAAGACTAACAATTTTAAATCGCGACATTCATTTGTTTCATGATGTCGTCAAGTGCCGTGAAGGTGACATCAATTTATTTCCCAAAATAAGCGACAAAACAAAGTAAGAACACATCCAACAGTTCGACATTACATCGGGTCACCGAACGTCCTACCGAGGACGACTGCTAGGCCTCAATAATGTTACCTAAGTCATCTACATTAATATGGGTCTTATTTTATGAGCTTTCTGTTTGAAAATCTAGTAGAAGAGTAATTATTTTCCAAGCTTTTCACAATTGAGTTTGATTCCTGATTCAATAGCGGATTCATCACTGTTCACACAGTTCCTAGATGAAAATTCGTCAGGAAACCTGCTTGCCCCAAATGATACTGAGGCAGAGGCAGTTGTAACAGCATCCCCGATCCATTAATAGGCTCACCACCTGTCACGTTTAGGGGTCAAAAAAGACACTGGCGTATAGTGGGTACTGATCAAGCTTCAGTGTATCGGTCCGTAGTGTATTCCACCAATATTTAAAATGCGAAATGATCGTTTGTCACTCTATTACGACTTTACGTCTGAACAGATTTGGATCAAAATTGGCGGTTGGATATTCGATGCCCTGCTTTCTGTATTATTTCTATCGTTGTCTATTCTTTCCATATAAAGCGAATCAATTCACGGAAAAACCGACTAACATAATATGCTAGCAGTAGTTTCATGTTAGCCACCGTTTGAACCCATATACTATTGTTGCTAGTTGTTTAATAATTTGAATAATTGGTCGATTTAAATAAAGCAATCGATTCGTAGAAGATTTTCGATCGGACCAATTCCCCGAGTGTACAACAACAAAATAAACCAATTTCACTTCTTCATATTACCTGAGTGTAATAGGAATCCAAAACAAACATACTCTGCGTACATCCCGTTGGCTCAAAGGTGTCTATATTCCCGTGGGAACTCTTGGAATTGTCTGGATGTAGCATATATTGGGTAACTTATTGTATGCGAACCTTGAAAAAATACTTGAGCTTTTTATGGTCTGTAATTGCTAAAATCATATCAACCTAACCTGGTATGTCGAGACAGGGGACTGATTTATCTGAATTTAGCTTTCTCTGGACTCTAGGGATCCTTACAAAAAAAGCCAAGCGGAAACCTATTGTGGCAACTGTGTCCATCTGTCAGAGGCTTTTGTCCTCAGATCTATTTCGATAACGCTCTTACTTAAAAGACTGCAATATATCGTTTCTCAATAATCTTAACACAGTATAAAATAAAGTCGCTTTCCACGTGTACCCCTTAAACCTTTTAAACTAAGTGAGCTCTTCTCGCTTTTGGCCTGCTTTTCGTCAGTCACGTTACCGAAGACAACCAGTTCCGGACGCGCACTCCTGCGATTATCGGGAGCCGTATATTTTTGGCAACACAACGTTATTTACATGAAACCTGTCGGGTCGTCGACCGATCTAGGTCACATCAGATGCATTCTGTCTGAATGACTCGTTTCGTCCGTCCACGTGACGCGATCATTCTCACCGAGTTGTTTTATTCATCTGAGTTTTGGCAGTGTCACCTTGCGTTTCGTCAATATTCCGTGTTTCTTATTATTATTGCATTACGTGTTGTTAGAATTTGGTTAGAACATCTTGAAGCTTCTTCGCATCTGTGAACATCTTTTGAGGAGTTCACAATCGCAACAAGTTCGTATGTTGTTACTCAAATTATGAAATTGCATACACTGAAGGCTGTATGTAGTGTCATAATTTTGGCTTTTATCATCTTCATATCTTCAGCGTAAAGATGTTTTCGTTGCTGTTTCCTTGTCTGTTTTCGAATTGCATGCGTCGTTTGTTAAATCGCGTGACCATTCACTGTTTGATCAATGTGGTTCGTGTACCTTTTGGGACTAATCGGTATTATGTGGATGGCTTTTATGGTCTCTGTTTTAGCTCTGTTAAATGTTATGGATTGGTTCCCCAATCAAACTAGTTTTTTTGCGCAATTTCTTCTCCTCATTTAGAACTCTTTCTAAAGCTGTGGTAGATATCTGTTAGTGACATTCAATTTGTGAATTCCACATTTCTGTTGTTGACACAATGTTGAAAATTTCTTTAGATTTTACATTGCTTAACTTGTGAGATCTTTACAAACACCGACAACGGAGTGCTACGAGCGAGTCTCTATGATAGGTATAGGGAACTTCATCATTAACGATGTCCTTCCATTCTGATCAACTATTTTTCTTTCTTAACGATACAACTATTTGGTTGATTCGATATATTTATATAACTTTACTTTACGTAATTACAAAGAAGATTTAACATTTGACCGCTCGAAAGTCCGGTGCGACCTTCACAAATTGTTATGACCTATATAATTAGTCTATGTTTGTCCTATATGGAGGTCGTTAGATTACCTAGCCTAGGTCATTGTAGTGTTATATGACCTAGTAATTAGTCGCATGTCCCAGTATATTCTTGTGTCTAATAACTATCAAGTAACTGACAATCCCACTACATACATTAGGTTTAATTTAATCATAAGTGGTTAATCACTTGCTGGGTACTACTTACTAAGCTTGTTTATAATTCTTATAACCCTTCACGAGAATTATTTTATGTTGTGCATCTGAGGATAAGTTATTTTACGATAATAGGTACTATATATTTTCCAGCTTGCGTCCTATATGCATTAGGGTTTACTTTTAAACCAGGTCCTGTAACCTCTTCGTGTAGAAGGTTTACTCGCTTTCACCAAGGAGTCTAATATTTGGTTACATTTGATCCTCGGATGTCTCACGTGACTAGAGTAGTTAACACCGGCTCGCCGGATGTATCAAGTTGCTGGTCGCGTTACAGCTGTCCTACCACATCTATTATGAGTAAAGTACTGCCTAATGAACATGAATTTATACAATTTCCACGCCTAAGGTTAGAGCAATCAGAGTGGATGGAATCATGGCAGACGAATTGTCTACTGGATGATTCTGCGTAGCTCCTATGCCTTCTATATAATATAAATACTTAGATTTACAACTAGCGACTCGCCAGGGCTTTGCAAAGTAGGATTATTAAGGATGAACTTTTCCTACATACATAGTTCAGCAAGTTTGCACAAAATGTTACTGTTTATGTTTGTGTACTCTTCATCGTTAATCAGAATTTCTATTATTAAAGGCTACTTCTTTAATGCAAATACTAACAAAAACATATTTTATGGCGGTACGGAACCTTCGGTGTTCAAGTTCAACTCGCAATTAGCCGGTATATTTAATAAACATATTCCCACTTCAATTCTCATTTGTAACGTAAATATTACTATTGACTATTTAAGTAGATAACAAAGTAAATCGATTAAAAACTTGTGATCACTTTTACAATTTTCGAGTTATGTATTTGTATTCTAAAAGCGTTGCAAATTTAGCTATTGCCAAACACAGTCGACTTCTTAAACATGCTCGCTAAAATTTCAATAGGAGAAACTAATTGAGAATTTTGTGAAGCGCCTTAATTGCCAAAGCAATTTTCAGTAATCAACTCAAGTAAAAGGAATTATTTAATGTTTTTGGAGAAAGTTTACTGTTACCTTTCATTCCTTTTGTTATGGAAATTATATCATTAATTCTGTCTGTAATTTTCAATTCTGGTTCCATTTCGAATGCGTTTTTAATTTTAATGCTTACAAATATGTTTTTTTGCGGATAATAAGGTTTATTATTTTCTCTTCAATTAAGAGTTAACCATTTAAAAGAGAGATTTAACCCAGGATTAGTAATTTCACCTTCCTATCAAGACCTAGCAAGACGTTGGCTAGCTTAAAATCCGTCTAGACGAAGGTAGTTGCTAACGCAATCATACTAACCTGTCTTTGTGAACTAGCCTCACATCACTCGAGCATAATTGCCGTTCCTTAACTGAGGTCAGCTACCATGTAATTAAGTTTAAACACGTAGAACACTCAAACTTTCTTAAATCTCACGCTAAACTCGCGACTAAATTCTTAACACGTCTTAATTATCTCATCGCTAAACGTTACCATTGTTAGTTATTACCTACTCGCCTCCCGTACAGGAAACGTCTCAGGTTTGTTATGAGTATTTTTTCCCATCTCGAGAATAGACGGTGCTCTCTTTTGTTGCGAAAGCTTTGCCGAAATCTAAAAGAGCCCTAAAATATTATCGCAACACGAGTTGGCCAATTGAAAGTTGTTAAACTTTTCGAAAGTCGTGTATGGGTTTTTGAATGACTTCGTTACATGTGGATTCAGTAAAAGTGAGATTATTGGCTGGTTTCCAATTTTCTGCATCCCCGTTATAAAAGAAAGTAGTTTTCTAGTATCTCTAAATGCATCTAAAGTCATGTCATTCTTTTTTTATTAAATCTAACAGCAGATTTGAATACCTACCAAAGATCATAAATGCCATTTTATCACAGGTCTGTTGTCTCAATTGGCAGTGCCTTTGCCTGGTCGTGGGTTCTATTTGCGCCCAGGGCCAGCATTATGCATGAACTTAAACATGTCTATTGGTGTCGTATCTGGTAATAATATGTTTATCCGCTATACCACACACTCTGTCTTGTTTGAGATTTAATAACTGTATGTTAATTTTGTCCCATGATTTGTTTATGACTACAAAAGGTTACATCAAAGTGTAAGAACCTTGGAGACTGGCATATTATCAGTATAGTATCAGTTTATTTGTAGTTTATTTTTTCAATGGTTTTTTTGCAATGTGGCATTCGTGAATTTTCTCCAATAACGCGTTATTCGTATGCTCGTGTTACCCTAGCACAGTTATTCTGTATAAGTGCCGCATAATATGTGTGTGACCCACTTACAGCGTGTGAGAAACCTGTGCCTTGGGCCTGCAGATACTTTTGTTCGCATAATAGATTATTGTATTTAGTTTGACAATTGCTTCACAGGGATTTTAAGGTCATACATGATTAGTCATCATTTCTTCTTGGCTCAGGCTGGTAATCGAATTAGCGACTTCTGATTCATAAGGCAGGATCATTACTGATCCTACACAGGTCCAGTGAAATTGTTTCTGAACTTTTGTTTGTATGTGATTTCATAATAATATGCAAATGTTACAGGAACAAAATGTTGTTCACTGTTTCCTTTGTTAAGCACAAACCTCTCGTTCAAATTGCATCATAATATTGTCTTATCTTTAAGTAATGTTGTGAAATATCGACAAGTGAATATGAGCTTTGCAAACTAATAATTAAAATATGTTGAGTTTGATCAATGAAAACGGCAGTTAGTTATGACAATCATAAATATTGAAAATTATCTGATAGGTTAATAGCAAATTATAGGCGAGTTTGTAAGCAATAAACCACACGTGAGTCTTGATTTATTGACTACCTTACACAAGTATTATAGTAATTGTAATCTCAGTGCAATAGACAAGACCCACCATAAGTGGAAAATACAATGAAATAGGATATTTTTACACCTGTACTAACTATACACGGTTTCTAATTTATGGCCTTCTGTTTATTTAATAAAGTAATTCTTCCTTTGTTACAGCGTACGGCAAGGTGTTCCTAGTTAGAAAAAGATGCGGAGTCGACGAGGGAAAGCTATACGCTATGAAGGTCCTCAAGAAGGCTTCGATAGTTCAGAAATTGAAGACTGCAGAGCATACGCGGACAGAAAGACAGGTGTGTTGAGTAGATGACTTGTAGTTTTTAAAGGTGTCCTTTAATAAATAAGGTCTTACCAACATGATAAATGTTGTTCAGTTTTGTGAGTAGGATCCTCCCTTATGTGTATCTATACTAGCAGCAAAATTGCTTATTAAATTACAACAACATTTATGTAACTTAACAGTGCATTCTATTTATATCAACTTGACACTCGTGCTATAATTAACTACTTAATCAGTATAGTATGTTATTCGCCTTTGGTGTTCCACAAGGTTCCATATTAGGGCCATCCCATTCCCTCTGGAGTTCCTCAAGTCATGTCTGGTACCTATATTGTAAGTGGTGGTGTTTCAACAGGTTCTGGAGGCAGTTAGGGCGTGTCCCTTTCTGGTCACACTCCACTACGCCTTCCAGACTGACGCTAAACTACATCTCATACTCGGTAAGTTTACTGAATTTGGATTTCCAGAGGCCTTTGCTCTTGTAAAAATGACACATTTTTTTCTTTTCGATGTTATAAACAGGTAAGGTTATTTGTAAGTTTGTATTTATTTATGTAGAAGATATGAAGAATATCTAGAATTACTAATAAGATTTTGATAATTCTTTCACCGATACAAAGCTGCACTGTTCAACAGTAACATAGACTTGATGGTTTTATTAGAGTTAAAGATAAAGGTAATAATGCTAATCAATATCATCGTTTCCAAGTATTTGTCAATTACGATTGTGACGTCACAAAAGTAAGAGCAATCGTTAAAATTGCGGTTGCAACTATAAACAGTCTTGAATATTAGATCGTAAACACATTTGCAGCCTAATGATAATAATAATAATGATACTCACACGGCACTGTAGGTACTAGCAGTTAATAGCTGTGATTTGTAGGCCGCATTGCGATTTCACTTTTACTTTGGCAGCAATAAAAGTGAAAACAGTAAATTTGGAGTTGTGTTCTAATGTGCACCGTCTCAAGCGGTTCTAACTAGCGGGCCTCTGCACGATTCTGATATCAAGGAAAACAAATTCACACACGGTTATTTAGTCCCAAACTAGAGCCTGTACTATGGACCTGAGTGTCCCATTTGACAAATCCATCATGTGGTTACATAGCATAGCGATCCTGCGAGGATGAAAGGCACTGAAAATATAATAAAATAAAATAAATAAGAAACTCTCATACTAACATACACACACTCTAAAAAACACTACCCTGAATTTAGTGCAGTCAGGGTAAAAAATATAATGTGTACTACGTATTCAACTCGAGAAAAGACGCAGATGATCGTTACTTACGTACGACTGTCGCAATAGACAATCAAAACATGTTTACTGACGTGCCTACTTACCGGCGCGGGACAAATACAGTAGTTATAAATACTGATAGTGTTTATTGAATCAATGTTTCAGGATAAGGTGGTTTTGCCTTTCAACATTATAAAACCCTATGAAGGTCAATGTTCGTAACTAACTTGGGACAGATATAGCCTTGCATGTGATATGTGTTTAACTTATAACGATAGGGTTTAAAATACTATGCTAATATTATTATAAGTACGAAAATATGTTTCTTAGTTTTCAAATTTTCACACAGATTTTTATTGCATAAAAGTACAGGGGTAGTAGTAGGGTTTTTATTTAATCAAACTAAGATCATCTTTGGTTCTCGCAAAATCACTCCGTGCAATAAGATTAAATCATAAATAAATAAATTGTGTGACACAATTCACACACGGTTAGTCCCAAAATAGGCAGGGCCTGTACTATGGGTACTAAACAACTGATAAACTTACTTAAATAAATATTAAACGACCAGAAACGAAGCAAGCGAAGCGAGAGCAGTGAAAGCCCGGACGGTTAAAGAGCCGGCCGAAAATCAGTGAGGCTCGGGTTCAAATCCTGGCATGTACCAATGAGTTTTTCAAAACATACGTACATATTTATCACTAGCTCGACGGTGAAGGAAAACATCGTGAGGAAACCCGCAGGTCTCAGAATTAATTCTGAGACATGTGTAAACAGACCCGGTCCGGCGATGGGCTCACCACCTATCACGTTTAGGGGTCCAATATATCTCGTGAAATGTGGGTATATCCAGTAATGGAATACCTCTGCCTACCCCCTCGGGAATGAAAGGCGTGAGATTTTATTTTTTATTTTTTTAAACGAAGCAAAAAGACAGGTTATGAGCACACTAATGTTGGCCCCGAGCGGGGATCGAACCCGCGACCTCCGGCTCAGAAGGCTGGGTCACTACTAACAAACCCAACAGGCCCGTCAATTAACTATTTATTTATTGATTAACTTTACCTTGCAGATTTCCTCGCGATAATATCATCCACTGTTTACGATCTATACTGTCAACAAACTTTCATCTCTTCGATATGTTTATATGTCATATTATTTGTAGCTATATTATCCAGTTTATGGACCTTTTTGAATGTGTGACCTCCACTATGATTAACACGAGCACCTCCGTGTTTCGGAAGACATGTTACACCGCTGGTCCCGGTTTTCGTTGTGTTCACGCACAATGGAAGTCGTTTAGCCATGTCAGATACCGTTGGGTGGCTTGAAACATTCAGACAGGTGGCCACTATCTTAACACCATCTCCCAATCCGAGGTGAAACCTCATAGCTCCTTATATGGAAGGGGAGCCTTTGTAAATAGCTTGTGTGTCATCATTATAATCAACTCGTAACAGCCCACTGCTGAGCTAAGGGTCTTTCCTCACATAAGAGCTTGTGTTTATTCTAGCGTTTTTGTGAATAATAATAATAGTGGGACACAAGTCACACACGGTTATTTAGTCCCAAACTAGGCAGCTCCTGTACTATGGGTACTAAACAACTGATAAACATACTTAAATAAATATCAAACGACCATTCTAAGTCAACACACATGTTCATGCACACAAATGTTGGCCTCGAGTGGGATTCGAACCCGCGACCTCCGACTCAAAAGGCAGGGTCACTACCAACTGAGCCAACAGGCCCGTCATAAACCAGGAATAATTTCATTCATCGTTGAATCTACTGTAGAGCAAAGGATATCGATTCGTCGGCAATTTATGTGATTGCTTGGCTTCAATATTTTCAGGATAGGATGTCTGCAGTTACAATGATAATTGGACGCTGATTCATATCGAATTCGAAAGAACCTCGGGTCTCTGCGGAAGCGGAAAAATGACAACGACAAGGAAAAGGTGGTAGATGTTATAATGACATTGCTTTTGATAAGAAAATGTATATTTGATCTACGGTTGTTTGGTTCAAGTTATGTTCAAGACCAGATAGGCCATCATTTAAAAAAAACTTGTTTGTCTATTTTTTTTAATTATAGAGAGTATTATTCGCAGTATTAATTTAATTTAGCTTGGCTACGTACGAACGAAAATTTATACATATAAGTCAAAACACCTTCGCCTTTTGAGCTTTACCGTATTCATTATAAGACTCAGGACTGATTTTTCAATCGGCAGATAAATCTTATCTGGAGAATATATTGATGCTGTCACTGTCTGACACAATAGAAAGGAAAAGTGACTGGTGATGTTTATTCTTCAGATAACTTTTAACTGACTATCGAAAAATCAGCCCTTAATAAAATTCGATCTTAATCTATCATATTAGGTAAATTCTCAAAAACCTGTTGCATACAATAGAAATTACATACGTAATAATAATAATATTATGTGCAGCAATAGGGCGCTTAGTAACAAAACTCGATAATTCATCTCCAAAGGGGACTTACTCTCGTCGCTATAACAACAGGATCCAATATATAGGGCCTTGTGAAAGTCGTTCGCCCTACGCCAACCTCCGGCCTGAGGTCTTTCCCCCAATGTGACCTCACTGGGACCTTCCACAGGTTGTGGACCTTTACGAACCCTTGCGTAATACGACCCTTAGATTTCCAAGGGTTTTAGGTTAACGATCTTACCGTGGCTTTTATTTCGTAACAGCTTTGTGATATTGGCATTACAAAAACGTGTCAAACCAATCGTAATCAGTCTTGAGTTAATTAAAACGAGTACCTTAATTATTTACACATTAAAAAAACCAGACGTTTGTCAGCCTTTGTTCGCTTACGGAGGTGTCTTTGGACAATTTTGTCATTTATTATTAGTTAATAAACATTTTTTATTTGAATACTATATCACAAGTTGCTACCAATTAGGACGTGTTTCGCGAAGTGTGACAAAACGTGTATTATTGTATAACTTATTAGCTTTTACCCGCGGCTTCGCTCGCGCACGTCTATTTCGCCCTCTTAGGGGTTGAATTTTGCAAATTCCTTTCTTAGTGTACAGTGTAGGCAACTGTATAAAAGCTATTTATGTGCAAAATTTCATGTCTAGACCCAGCGGTTTAGGCTGTACGTTGATATATCACCAATCAGTCAGTGCATCATTTTATACATAGATAGAAGAAGAAGATTTTGAAACGAAATAGGTCGAAGCTTCTATTCGAAAAGCGCATTTCAATGTGATAACAATATCATGATGCATCGTGACTATGTTTAAAACATAACAGTGGCGATGGCGTGTCGAAACGCCGTTGGCAACTAGTGTTCATCGGAAATTCTAGTAGGTGTCACGTTTCTTCGTCGGCGGGGTTGATTTACTAGAATAACTCTATATTGTATACCAAAAACATACAGAAAAGATTCCAGAACTAATAAAGTACGATAGGCTATCTTAAACTGAGTACAACATATCACTACCTCGACAATGAATGAAAACATAGTGAAAAAATCAGCAATTCCAGTATTCCAGAATTGATTCTGAGGCATAAGTAACAGAACTTGGGTGGTAGGCTCACCGCCTGTCATGTTTCAGGAATAAAATTCCTTTCTAAACCCTCGGGGACAAGTCATAAGCGCATTTATTTTGTTATTGATACATTTTCCCGGGAGAAAAAATAGCCTAGATGACATCCCGGTCGTCCGACGGTTTCCGTGCCAAAAAACTATCTCGAGACGTTGTTTCGTTGCGACTTCAAATAACCTAACACCAAAGACATTAAAGTCAATATGAGTTATATTCATACTGCTCGCGTTTTGATATTGTTCCGCTACGAGTGGCTACAACATGTACATTCTTACCTCTAACCGTCTATAGGATATAATAATGAAGGCGAACAATGATACGGAACGTATGATAAATAAAGAGAGGTATCTGTCAAGAGTTGCGCTTCAAATACGGTTAGGTGAAAAATGCAAACATTCGCTGCTACAATGAGACTATAAAATTAGACCAATTTGTCGGCCTCAATTTTCGCGCGCTAGTAAGATATCTACCTCTTTTTATATATAACTAGCGACCCGCCCCGGCTTCGCACAGGTGCAATGCTGAATTTTCTTTGCTATAAACCTTGCGGAGCCCAAGACCCTTCCAACGAATGCAAAACTGTGGAAATCGGTTAGTGCGTTCTGGAGTTATAGCGTCAGGAAGGAAAACCCGACTTATTTTTATATAGTAGATATCTTTGCCTAACACACTATCGGATATATATGGCTACTATTTTTATAAAGGTAACCTCGTATTGTTGCGTGATTTTACTAACACAACTAAACCGTTTGCCGATGTGTGAAGTCTCCTCTCAAGGGCAAGTTAGGGTCGAATTCCAATTACCTACTTTAAGGTATTACCCACCAGTGTTTACAATTTAATATTATTGAGGCGGAAGTAACTTTGTAATGATCATCATTAAATTTGGCAGGGAGATAGCTGGCATACATACATACATACATATGCTCACGCCTTTTTCCCGAAGGGGTAGGCAGAGACAACAGCCCGCCACCTGCTACGATCCTGGCATACCTCACGTGCCTCATCCACATCCATCAATCGGTTCATACAAGCTCGTCGGTTTCGGGTACTCTTTATCTGGCTTTTTTTCAATACATCGCCGATCTGATCGATGTAAGTACGCCTAGGTCGCCCTCTGCCGACTCGGCCACTCACAATCCCCTTATATATTTGTCTCGTTAGACGCCTTTCATCCATCCGCTCGACATGTCCAAACCACCTGAGCATTCCTGTCTCAATCTTAGTCACTACATCCTCTTTCAAGCCACAACGCTCTCGGATTACACTATTCCTCATTCTATCAATCAATCGTACTCCACTCATGCTTCTTTCTTAGCGAGCGCATTTCTACTGCATTTATTCGACTCTTGTGCTTCTTCTGCCATACCCAACTCTCGCTACCATACATTAAGGTAGGAACCAACACCCCATCATGAACAGCCAGGCGTGCTTTTTTAGTCACTTTCTGGCATCTCAATGAGTATCCTCTTCTATAATAGCGGACTACGGCAAAGCCTTTGGGAAGAGTTATGTGTAAGCAGATGTATGTATGTTCCACCGTAGCATTTTACAGATTTATATGAGTGAGGATTCACTCGATTTGTTACTATAGTCCGGGTGATATAAGCTACATTGTTAAGTAGTCGGATTTTAGTTTCATTTATTGAACTAATCAGAATTACATGTTGGAATTCAAGTTATTTAAGGATACCTACCAAAGAAACTTACATACATACATATAATCACGCCTCTTTCCCGTAGGGGTAGGCAGAGACCACTTCTTTCCACTTGCTACGATCCTTACATACTTCTTTCGCTTCGTCCACTTTCATTATTCCTTTCATACATGCTCTTCGGTTTAGGGTACTCTTGACCTGGCCTTTTTTCAAGACGAAGAAACTTCTACTCATTATATATCAGATACATGTCACAGAAGGAAATGATTGGCAATTACATAATGTCTGGCAGCATTGAAGACATGAGACAGTTTCACATGTGTAACCTCAGCATTTAGGGGTCTTATTGACCTTTAATTTCCAAGGGTCATGCAGCTGACCCCGCTTGTTTTGATACCCACTCGTACTGTATTGACAAATTGGACTCATGAATTTTAATCAGACCCCAAACGTGTTCTTTGATGCTAGATACTTTTAATACTTTTTACAATTGAAATGAATGATGTTTTTCGAGCCAAGAATATATTCTTTTCAAATGTAGAATTTAAATTATCATTTGGAATAATAATAGAGTGAGAGCCCAGGCTTGTCAGACCTTCGTCATTTTGTAAAATCTCAAAGTTTGTCTGTGTATGTCCCTACTACAGGTGTAAACGATCCCCGAATATGAAGTTTGGATAACGGTTCCTTTGGAAGTTATCAAGCAGCAAAGGTCCATAAAGTTCCACCTGAAATTCGTTAAAGTTTAAAGCCCAGTTTTTATATATTTTATTTGGATTAATATTAGAAATCACGTCGTCCATTGTCAGACACTTGGTGCAGTGGAAACCCCCTGTCAGACCCTTGAACCATGGTGAATTGAGGGTATACTTTCATGACATGATGTCTGCCCACATATAGCTACTAGGCCGAGTTTGATGTCATTTTCATATAATTCAAGGATGAGGAATTCATTTCTGGAATAAACTTTTTATCAGTCCATAGAAAAAAACGGAGTAACTTACAAAAAACCAAAATGTTGAAAATATTTTTTTAAGAATTTCGTCGCTCAGAAGTACACTATAACGATTAAGACTAAATAAAAAATATTATCTTATATCTCCTTTATTGCACAATATAAAAAGTATCATTTCAATAACATCCTCAAAGTATAGAAGTGTAAAAAAAAATATCAATAAGTATATCAATTCACCATGATTCAAGGGTGTCTGACAGGGGGTTTCCACCGCACCAAGTGTCTGACAATGGACGACGCGATTTCTAGTATTAATCCGAATAAAATATATATAAAAACTGGGCTTTACACTTTAACGAATTTGAGGTGGAACTTTATGGACCTTTGCTGCTTGATAACTTCCAAAGGAACCGTTATCCAAACTTCATGTTCGGGGATCGTTTACACCTGTAGTAGGGACATACACAGACAAACTTTGAGGTTTTACAAAATGACGAAGGTCTGACAAGCCTGGGCTCTTGGGATATAAGGACTTTTTAAAAATGTAATTTGTGGTAGGATTTTTTTATTTTCTATTTTGTTTGTTGAATCTTTTTAAATTAATTTTGAAAGGGGTGTGTACTGTGTAGTGTACTTTAGGGTATTTCATTACGTTATTTAGATGACCGAGAATTTATTCGGAAGCCTGCAGCTTTCCTCACGATGTTTTCTTTCACCGTCGAGCTAACGATAAGTTTGTCATCTCAATGATATCACTGCTCTAATCTATACATATAATGAAATAGTAACTTTCAAAAGTCTGTTTTAAAAAAGAAGTCAAATTAATATTTTTTGAATTGGTGTCTCTCTATCTGCCTGACCGTTTGCGGTTTTTAGAGTTGTATTGTTCCGGTACATGTTTCTTCTTGATACACCGACGAGTTATCGATACATATTAAGTGTTTTATTAACTGGGTCAGTACAGACGGGGACGAAGTCGCGGGAAATACCTAGCAATATACCCATAGAAACCTAGAAAAAAGATCTATCTAGAAAAAGTGTGACAATTATCTTCGTACTACATGATTAGTATTACTAGTACTATTTATTACCTATTTCAACTACACATGTGGTCTAACCCCAATTCGGATTAGGGGCACACGCAGTCAATAGTATGACTAATGTACCGCCGATTTGGGGTTCGATTCTAGTTCATGCAAAGCGGGTCAAGGGGATTGCGTAAGTCTGTAGTGTTTCGACCTTATTCCGTAGCCGTTAGGTCTGTAATGTTTTACAGCAAGGGCGATTGAAAACAGTAGGCTTGTAATTGATTGGTACAGGTGAAGGAATTTGTTACTTTAAATGTTTTTTTTGACTTCCCATACAACGCGTAAAAGAATAAGCTCAATTCCTCGTACACCCCTATTAGTACAAGAAAATAAAATAAAATATGATGTCTTCGTACTTTAGTTATGTCTAACTAATTTTCTCGAATAAAGAGCAATACTAGTACGTTTTCAGATATGCTAATTATTTTGTCGGAAAAATTTAAAACATCAAAAATTGATGAACTGACTGAACAAACTAATTTCAGGAATTGCGCGTATTCTGTTGCATATTGTATAATCATTAAGTACGGATTATAAAAGCGAAGTACCACTCACTGGTTAATCACTAAATCTCAAGTATAAATGAGGAATTTGAAAATTGGCAGCTAGATTCCGCATAAGAAGTAGGTATCCACTAAGAAAGATTTTCCGAAACTCCCATGAGAACGCTGAAAGGGATCCGCGTGGTCACAAGGTCGGTGCCCACGGGTAAATTTAATGTACCCAGAGTGGGTGACTACTTTGGTGATAGGACTTAAAAGAGACGGATACCATATATATCGGATAGCCTTGAGCCAAACAAAAATAAGTTAAAAATTTTACTTAAAAACATTGGAGACACTCACAGAATAAATTATTACGTAAAAATAATATTATTTCAGAGACTCATACCTGCAGAAAAACTGTCATAAACAGTTTTTCAGGGAACTGTATAGTATATAAGAAAGAAATTTGTTTAATAATTAAAAAAATAATAAATACATAAACGAAAAGAACATTTCAATTCAAATCATTTATTTCTGTAGGTATAAAAAATACACTTAGAAACGTGAAGTCTAATAACAAGGGACTTAAACTCCTCCATGGAGATTGGCTGAATGTAAACAGCAGCCTATCACTACCGACGAGGCATACGGCATACGACACACACTGTTAGGACTTATAATAATATATTTTATAAATCAAACTGGGCCAAAGTAGGGCTGTTAAGTTTAAAGTTGAATCAAATGTTACGCGTATCATGATTTTAGAAAGCTATTTCCTTATGTGTACTGTTGAATGTTTAAAAAGGATAATGGATCGGCAATATTCGCTATATTACGAAATACCAGGCCAAATTGACACCGCCGATTCCCCGAAACTCGGGTTTTATTAACAGCTATAAAAGACAGTAATCAGTTGTTGCTAGGCCTCAGGTCGTTGACCGCATGATCCTATAGCGCAACTTAGTATTTTAAGAAAATACTTGACATGGTCAAGTTGATAGGTAGGTGTCAAGCGGCTATTAACTGAGAGATTTCGAATTTGGAATATTTTTGCCACTTATCATTACCCGCTACTACGTATATACTGTTTTTGTTATTTTGGATACACTAGGACAAATATTTGTACCCGCGAGAAGAGCCCACGTCACTCCACTGCTGGAAATAGATTCAGAGGTACAAGTAAACACCCATATGACATAGTGACTTTTTCATACTTACTTATTTATCTTTATACCTATATAAAATAATAAACTGACTGACTGATTGGTGATGTATCAATGCACAGCCTAAACCGCCGGGTCCAGAGACTTGAAATTTTGCGTATAGATAGCTTATGCAGTGTAGGCATCCACTAAGAAAGGATTTTGCTAAATAAGGGGGTGAAATAAACGTGAGCGAGCGAATCCGCGTGTAAAAGCTAGTCTTTTATACTTGAGGATCCATTAGAGACTTGGTTTTCCAGCACAGTATTATTATACACTCTGTTAAATTAGCTGTAAGAAAAATCTTTTTATATATAAATTATTATTATTATCTCGATGAGATCTGATGGTGGCTATTGACAGTATGGATGGAGGAGGTTCAAAGTATTTATTACTTACCTAAATAGACAAGCCGTTTAGATTTACTCAGTCATTCCGAAATCTCTAAGAGTGTGACACCTAATAGTTTTGTCTAAAGTTCAAAATTCTTTATAAATTTATTGCACGGCTGTAGGTTACAGTTAAAATTCTTGAATAAAATTTATTAAGACTCTACCTACGCTCTCTACAGTCAACCATATTATAATGGTCTACAATATAAATAAATAATCTGACAACTAAATATAACTAATAAGTAAGTACACAACAACAATACAAAAAGAAAAAAATACAGTTTGGTTCCTTATCTATAGCTTTACCCGGTTACATAAAAAATCGTGAACACTATAAAAAAAACACGGGTTGCACTCCGGGAGTGCCGGCAGAAGTGAAAACTTGATCATCGATTTCGGTGTTACAACACTACTCTCCAACCGTCTTACGGTTTTTCGATCGTGACCTGACGCCAGTTTCACAGTTTTTACCCATCCCACAAAAGTGCTCAACGCCGCTAAAGAAGTTTTCACTTCAAAAATTATTTAATAGCCACAATTCGTCAGGTAGGTTCCTGAAGCCCAGACATCCACTTAGGAAATAAAAACCAAAACGGGCTACGCCACTGGACATTTGTCCAGTGATTACACACGAACAGAATTATCCAACAGAATGTGCAATTTATATAAATAACACAGGCAGCCCAATCATTGAAACTTTATGACCATGACCTGACCCAAAATCCTAAAGTTTGCACAAATCACGACTTGTATTGTAAATTGGACGTAAAAAATTGATAGTATGACCCAAACCTACATTTTCTAAGGCTTTATGGTCAACTAAACTTTATGTGGTAGACCATTCCGTATTTAGAGGACAATGTATAACAGTAAATATGAAAAATTCGTGTCGGAACACGCGTGCCGTAGGGTTCTGTAGCAATCTTTGTAAAGCTATTACATTGTTATACGATAACACTTTATTGTGCACTCACGAAAATACGGTAAGCGGCCATTTTGTTTTGAATTCTCTGTAGAAAATCCGAAATGTTCCAAAAAACTGTTTGTTAATACTCGTAATTATTTCGTCTTAGAGATCTTCTATGAGATATTTATCATATTATGGATTTAGAGTGTTTAGATTTACTACGAGACAAACTTCATTAAGCAAGTGAACTGCTGATTAGGAAAATAATGCCTCCAAATAATGACAAAAAGAAAGTGAATATTGACTACGTGATTTATTCCAGAGTTTGGATTGATTTGTTTAAAAAGTTACAACACTTTGCAGACTTAATGCAAAGCATTTAATTGCAACTTATGATTTCCAATTATTTTGAATTGATTAAAAGGAATTGAGGTCTTCGAAAACTCGCAGAACTACCATGTCAATCAAACAACGGTGTTGCCAAAATTACCGATGTAGCAATAATGCATGTTCTATACAAAATGTTGTGTCAAAACCTCAATCACCGTGGACAATGCTATGATTATATGTTGTAAGTGAAGTTTTTATTTAAAAAGCGGTATTCGAAAGTGTTCGAGTAGATATATAAGAAGGGTTCCGTTGACTAATCTATGCTTAAAGGTAACAGATACAATATGCTTACCAAATTTTGCTTAGTTAACATTGACATTAAAACAGAAACGGAAATTCTCTGTCACAATAACCGGAATGAATTAACGAAACATTCTTTTCCGATTGCATTACTGATTTACGTCACAAATAGAGAGCGATTTATTAGTTTGGCAGCATCTTTGAATTAATAAAACGTGTCGTGTTGGTATGAGGCGTTCGACTCTGGGTAAGGGCTTGGACCAAAAAGTTACGTAGTACCTACATATGGCTGTAAAGGAAGACATCGTATGGAAACCTGCGGACCTCAATATTGGTTCTCAAACATGCGTAGCTAGACCCTGAATTTGGTCACACTGGCCTCACTGGCGAGTGAAAAGTGGACTTCCTAAAATGGTATACATTTGAAAACCCTCTTGGAGGGAAGGCGCATTTATACAAGTACTACACCCTGCGTGTAAGAGACACTGAAAAAGTTAAAGCATTCAGATGCTGTCTAGTAATAGTTGAAAATGAATCCTTAATTGCAAGCGGGCTTAGATATATATTTTTTTTATACCGAACCCGAACGTGCGACCGTAACATTGCTAAACGAAATAGGGGCCTACATCTGACACCGCCTTGACCCACTGCGCGGTACTCGGTGCTCTTCAGAACACATTGTTTGTTAGGTTTTGTATATTGCCAACCAAACAAGCTAGTCGTGTTTGTCTTTTGAAAGATACTCTTAATAAAAAAAAACTGACTTAGGCTTTGGCCCTTTACACAAATAGTTTGGCTCCTGTATATTTTTTAGAAGACGCCTGCGAAATTGTAACACCTTTCATTATTACGCCTATATGTTTTTTTTTAATTTAAGCTATATTACTGTAAAGTTTTATAAAAAGCAGTGATAGCCCGAACGGTTAAAGAGCCGGCCTAAAATCAGTGAGGCTCAGGTTCGAATCCTGGCATGTACAGTCAACAAAGTTGTTAGTGTTACATGACCAGAAACTAAGATTCAGTTTTCTCTTAAAGCCTTAAATGTATTTATAGTTTTTTTTTTTTGTAAATTAGAGGGATCAAAGATACCTTTTGAAATAAACAATAATGAATAAGATGTGGTTATGACTACCCCAGAAAAATGAGTTCTTAGTTACTGGCCATGTAACCCTAACAACTTTGTTGACTGTACCAATGAGTTTTTCAAAAACTTACGTACATATTTATCACTAGCTCGACGGTGAAGGAAAATATCGTGAGGGTTTCCTCAACCCGCAGGTCTCAGAATTAATTCTGAGACATGTGTAAACAGACCCGGTCCAGCGATGGGCTCACCACCTATCACGTTTAGGGGATCTCGTGAAATGTGGGTATATCCAGTAATGGAATACCTCTGCCTACCCCCTCGGGGATAAAAAAGGCTTGAGATTATATTATTATTATTATATTTTATTAAAAATTGCGTAATAAACATCAGTCCAGCCATCGTCATAAATTATCGCGTTTATAATTAGTAGGATAAGGTGTTCATACAACACCTATTGTAAATAGTTTTTGAAATATAGTTAAGTATGGGAGGTAACTAGTCAGATGGAAATTATTTGCCTTAATGGACCAGAACTCTTGCTACTTACTTTTACAAAAACGTACGAATCACCCACTCAACGGTGAAGGGCATTGTAAGGAAACCTTGCCCCAGAATTAGTTCTGATGCATTCCCGAAAAGGTTGGCAGATGTATTCTGTACCAGTAGATTTTTCAGAACTGGGGTTCCGTTACACATGCCTTCTTACTGATTATGGGGCCTGCTGGTTTCCGCTCGATGTTTTCCTTCACTATCAACCTAATTGGTGGGCCTGTTGGCTCAGTTGGTAGTAACTCTGCCTTCTGAGTCCGAAGTCGCGGGTTCGATCCCCGCTCGGATCCAACATTTGTGTGCATGAACATGTCTGTTGGCTTCGTGTCTGGAGTAAGTATGTTTATCAGTTGTTTAGTACCCATCGTACAGGCCCTGCCTAGTTTGGGACTGTATGAATTGTGTCCCACAATTTATTATTATTAATTATACCCTATTACGCACACATTATACTTGTCTAATGAAGCGTCACGTCGTGTTTGCTGGGGACTAACGAAAAAAAAATTATGGAATACGAAAAACAGTTAATACCAAGTTGATATCCTAAAATCCGGTATAATTATAAGTGTTTGTGTATATAGTACATCGATAAATAATATTCGCAATTCCGCGGCTCGCCTTGGCCGGCCGGACTCGCTCGAAATCACAGCACGTGCGTCGGTTCTGTGTACGGCGGTGGCTCAATTCATAGGCAGTAGGCAAAGAGGTTGGAAGAAAATCATTTGAGAGAAACTTTTTCTTTAAACGTCTTTGGCAGTAGGCTTACGGCCGAATACTGGAACGACATATTACGAGGTGGTCGGCGTTTAAAAAAAACTATTTCATTTCACACAACTGTATATTATTTAAATGCAACAAATTGCACTCTTTGAATTCTAACAAGATCAAAATTAGATTTTTAGAAGGCGCGGCGACCATTGTGGGACTGATTGACTGCTTGGCGGCAATTAGTTTTAATTACTTCAGTACTGTCAATAACAGTCAGACAAATAAAACAACATACAGTCGAATTTATAACCTCCTCCTTTTTTGAGGTCGGTTATAAATTAAAGTTTGGTAAGAGTCCAATATTTAAATTGGAATTAAATGAGGATGAAGTTATTTATTAAAATTCAAAATATACATGCTTTAACATCCACGACACGTTTGGTCAAATATTATTCTACAAAATAAAAGGTACCTACTTACAGTTTGCAATCCGCCACAAGCTTCGTCAAATGGTATGTCATATCTAGAGGTAGTATCCACGACATGCTTCGTCGGAATTAAATTATATGTCACTTCTTGTAGTTTTTTTATTTTGCATTGGATGAAATTTTGGATTTGGATTAAATACATAGCAGCAGTGATAGCCCTGACGGTTAAAGAGCCGGCCGAAAAGCAATGAGGCTCGGGTTCGAATCCTGGCATGTACCAATGAGTTTTTCAAAAACTTACGTACATATTTATCACTAGCTCGACGGTGAAGGAAAACATCGTGAGGAAACCCGCAGGTCTCAGAATTAATTCTGAGACATGTGTAAATAGACCCGGTCCGGCGATGGGCTCACCACCTATCACGTTTAGGGGTCCAATATATCTCGTGAAATGTGGGTATATCCAGTAATGGAATACCTCTGCCTACCCCCTCGGGGATGAAAGGCGTGAGATTATATTATTATTATTATTAAATACATGGATTAAATTCACTTGCTCCTATTCTGAAATCTCAGCCTTCATACCCTTTTCAAACTGTTTCCGTTTTCTACTAGCTATTGATCTAAGAATTTGAAAACCACAAGTCAGTCTACTAGATTTAGTTTGACATTTATTCATTGGTTACCATATCGATTATGTATTCAAAGTACCGAGCAGCTTGCCACTTGCGTCGTACTAAAACCCTTCAACTACAATAGTTAGGAAACACTAGACGGAATAATCTCATAATGGCGCGGATATTGTAAAAACTGTAATACTCGGTTTATCCGCAACGTGCTACACCAGTAAATCACGCTCAACAACTATTCTAATAAAGTAAATAAGTATATTTTTAATCTACTCTTTGTTATTTATTATATCGACGAAGGCTAGAGCTTAAGTAAGTTCTTTATTGTGCGCAAATAAAAATATGCAATAAGTGACACAATGAAAGTTTAATGTGCTGTCTTATCGCTTTAAGCGATTTCTTACAGACAACCTTAGGAAGGACGTAGATACGCCCAAAAACTTTTTTGTATATAATTTAACTGGATGAAAAACTAAATTGAAAAAAAAGCTAACAAGTTGAAAAGAAAGGTATTGCCATTTAAAGTCATATTGGCAAACAAACAAGTACATTCATTAAAAACGCTAAATAAACATCTTAACTGCTCGTAAAAGGTAACAGAAAAGTTTAAAAATTGACCTCCTTTTGGTTCAGTCAAAGGGTAGGTTAAAATGTATCCTAAGACACTCCGGAGATGAAGATCCAACAAATAGCGCATACAATTTACTCTCCTTCTGGCGCAACCGGGTAAAAAAATAAACTACTACATTTTCCATTAACAGCAATACCTACTCTTTCAGTCATAACATAACATGAATACAAACTGTGGGCCATTACACACAAAAGTTAATTGTTAAAAAGTTATTGAAATTCGTATTTTTTCAAAACGTCTGAACTGAGGGCCCAAGGTTTTTGTCAGTATTGACTAGACTAAGCTTTCTACACTACCGCACTTTAGGCTAAGTATTTTAACAAATTTTTAACTAAAGGGCTACAAAGCGTCCATTCTTCTAAATGCCGTACTTTAGGAGAAAATTGATTTTCGATGTTTTATATGAGAAAATTCAGTAGGGTGACCATAATGTTTATCGTAAGTATAAACAAGTATTCGTCGTGATCATGTAAGTAGTATTTTGTAAAGCGCAGATACAATATATATAATTATACAACGCGTAACAGAAAAAGCGCAATTCCTCATACACCCCGGTTAGTAAATTAATATACTAAAAAAAAGATGCAATCGAACTTTAGTTGTGTCTAACCAATTTTCTTAAATATCGATCAATAATAGCACGATTTCCATAGATAGCACTAAATTCAGCTATGCTAATTAATTTTTCGGAAAAATTTAACACATTAAAAATAGATGAAATCGAATAAGTAGTCGATACTGAACAAACTAATTTCAGGAATTGCGCTTATTCTGTTACATATTGTATATAATATATAAAGCTCGATATAATTATATACGCCTAGCTGTGCTGTGCCCTCACCTACGTATGCGTGGAAAAATAAAATAAGAAAGTGCCAATAATCAATGAAATTATGTATTGGACGTATTAAAATTATAACCCTGTATATTAACAACTAGCAGTGCCTTGCGGTTTCATCCGCGTAGTTCCCGTTCCCGTGAAAATACGGGAATAGAATATAGCCTTTGTTACTCCCTGGTAATGTATCTTTCCATTGGTAAAAGAACTTTTTAAATCGGTAACGTGGTTTAGGCCTGTTCCCGTGGGAAAATTATAGCACATGTTACTCCCAGAAATCTGGGCGGCATAGGCGGCTGGCATTTTGGCCTAGATCTTGAAATGCGGTTCCAAATGCGATAACATTTGCACCGACAGTTCGCCGTATGATAATACTAGCTTTTGCCAGTAACGTTGTTCAGGATCCGGGATCAAAAGTAGCCTGTGTCTTTAAGGTTTCATTCTTCATTTATACTTACTTCATACTTTACCCTACTTACCTTACTTACCTGACCCTACCTTACCTCTACCATGCTTACCTTATCTAACTTACCTTACTTTACTTACCTTACCTTACTTACCATACGTAACAACATAGTTTTCTTGCACTATATTGGCAAAAAAGGGGGGGGCCCACATAATACGTTGTGGCGTTTCACAAACCGCCGCAGCTGTGCTGAGTGGGGTCCCGTTAGGACACTCAAATATGTTCTGTGTTTTTTATGTTTAAGATATTTTTTTATCTCCTATGTAAAGGTGTTCCTTATAAATATTTTTCTTTCTTTCTTTCTTTAAGGTTGGTTTGGTTCAGGGGTCTTGATAAGGTTACTGACAAATTAGCACACAGATATACTTTCGTTTAATATTATAATAGTAGGAATCACAACTCATCGACATTTAACATTAAATAAAATATGAATCTAAGATTCGCCTCAGTAAAAGATACTGAGTGGGTCAAATGCGCACATTTTGACCTAGATGTCGAAGTAAGTATGTCAAATTACTCTAGTAACGCATATGGATGATCTAGTGACGCGATTTTCATTGTTCTTTTCAAATATGACATTTAAGAATTGGTCGAAACAATGTCGTCTTCGTGAGTGACTGCCTGAGAGAGGCATAGACTGGCCGGAGAAAGAAAGAAGAAAGAAACTTTATATACGGCATAGTAACAGAAATTACAGTACAACAGCACTTAAAACAATTTTATGCTTAAAGGGCTACAGCTCAGGCGGAAGACAGGCCTTTCTCAACATTGGGACAGATCAAGTTCGCTAATGTATCTTTAATGCCTACCCATAGAAATAAATAAAACTCCTCTGTGGATCTTAAGTGGGTCAAACACTTACTTTGACCTGGATCTTGACTTGACTATAAGTGTCTGTTGCGTCTTGATCTCACTTTGCGGATTAATATCCGCAAAGCGTAAATTCATCTCATCATCAACCCGTAACAGCCCACTGCTGAGCTAAGGGTCTTTCCTCACACATGAGGAAGAATGGGCTTTAATCTCCCACGCTAGCCCACCGCGGATTGGGAGATGGTGTTAAGCTAGTGGCCACTTAACAGTCAGAATTTTTCAAGCCACCCAAATTCATCTGATGTCGATTAATAATGGACATCAGATGAATTTTCGCTGTAAATATCAATCCCAATGAAATAACATGAACACTAAAACGTACTAACCTAATAGCACTTAGCGGAGCATCTACAGTGCCAGTGGGTCAGATTCATATTTTGACCTAGATCTCGACTCGTTAGGTACAATTACAATAAGTGTGTTTCCAATATAAAGTTATTATTCTTTCGTACAGTCCGTTTATTATAGAAAGCTGTGACAGCTCCAAAATATTGCAATGCATTTTATTTTATTAATTTAGTAACTATTGTCAGTGCCTTTCCTATAATAACTGAACTAGTCCGGTTATTATAGGAAAAGATCTGTCAGCCCAGAAGCAATACATTTTATTATTATTTTTACTTTATCATGTTGACATTGTGTTAATATTCAATTAATATGCTTGAATACTTTTTAACTTACAAATTGACGCATTATGAGTAACTTAGACATAATTTTATTATATCTACTATATAAAAATAAGTCGGGTTTTTCTTCCTGACGATTTAACTCGAGAACGGCCGGACCGATTTCGATGAAACTTTTTGTGTTGGTTCGAGTGGGTCCAGGGATGGTTTATAGCAAAGAAAATTTAGCATTGCACCCGTGCGAAGCTAACTAAGCTAACTAGCGAGTTAAGTGTATAAATATGACTTGTAATTGTGAAGTAACTGGGATATTATAAATAAATAAATTATATTAATATAGGTACTTACTTAAACTAATTTTATAAATAGGTAGATAAATTGTTTGTAGGAGATAATTTCTGGAATTACAGAACCAATTCTGAAAATTCATTTACGTTAATATAAGTCTACAATATTCCAGCGCAACTTTGGCAATTTTTTAATATTGTCTATGTCTATTGTTTTTTATATTTTTAGAAATAAAAATAAAAAGACAGATTAACTGTCAGAGCTATTCTTATACTATAACAACAAGGCTATTAGTACACAGAAACACCATAAAATAACTATTTCCGACAACCATAACATAAACACTAGAAACTGACGGGCCATTTCGCAGCACTATCTAGGCACTGCAAGTGGGGCAAAGACTCATATTTCGACCCAGATCTCGACGTGCAGTTTCAAGTGCAATTATACTAATTCTGATGTGTTGGGTTGATTCGATTTCGTCGCGTTCACTTGCGAAAGCTGGGTTTAGTGTTTGTTCATATTTTGGGTGCTTATGGGGCAGTGATAGCCTTACGGACTACGGTTAAAGAGCCTGCTTCACATGATGATAATCAGTGAGGCAAGGGTTCGAATCCTGGCATGTACCAATGAGTTATTCAAAACTTACGTACATATTTATCACTAGCTCGACGTTGAAGGAAAATATCGTGAGGAAACCCGCAGGTCCCAGATTAAATCCTGAGACATGTGTAAACAGACCCGGTCCGGCGATGGGCTCACCACCTATAAATATGAGCGTGTTAACTGATCTGTCAACGTTTGGAACGTAGTTAAATAGCTTTTATGCTGTACCTACATAACAAACTAAGAAAGATTTTTTGGAAATTATTATTATTTAAAAACTAACTTCACGACTAACAACCTTATTGTATTTAAATCAAAGTTCCAAATCGAAGTTTACACCTAGGTCCTATATAAAACACTATTCTCAAAGGTCCAAACAAATTTCGAACAATAACAATTCTACGTACATTTCTTAGAAACTACAAAAACTAGACCGAATTCTATTCCGCCCGGGCTTATTATAAATTACACTACCCTAATAATAATCTTTGTAGGCAATCTGAATTCCAAGTATAGTTTTGCACGTGTAAATTATTTTCATAATTCTCATATCTACATTCTTATGTTTATTAAAAGAAATTTAATAATATTTCTTATAATGATGAATCCAACATTCACTTTAATTTCTAATGTATCCCTAATAAAACCTATAGTCTAAGGTTTCCAGGAAAATACGTTTAAATAAATAAAAGTTTCATTAGCGCCGACTTTCCATGTTACATTGTGTTAATACATGTACACATGTGTGCACTGCCCAGACTGTATTCTTTTCATCTGTACCACCGTTTGATGCAAAATAAAGAAATGTTCTATTCTATTATCACTAGTATTCTAAATTCAAATTTGTTTGTGCAGATTACGTGGCGGGTGGCGAGCTGTTCACGCACCTGTACCAGCGGGAGCACTTCCACGAGAACGAGGTCCGGATATACATCGCGGAGATCATCCTCGCGCTCGAGCAACTGCATAAGGTTTGTTCAGTTAATCGCTATTAAGACCCATTTTGTCATATTATATATATTTATACAACGCGTAACAGATTATGCGCAATTCTTCATACACCCCAATTAGTATATTAATATAATAAAATATGATGCCTTCGTACTTTAGTTGTGTCTAAACAATTTTCTTAAAGAGCAATAATTAAGTACGATTTCCATAGTAAGGACTAAATTCAGGTATGCTACTTCATATTTCGGAAAAAATTAACACATATTAAAAATAGCTGAAATCGATTAAGTAGTCGATACTGAACCAACTAATTTCAGGAATTGCGCTTTATCTGTTACATATTGTATACTGGCTATAACTTTGTCTAAACTTTATATGAATACAAAAACTAATCCATTCTCCCTACCCCAGCTCGGCATCATCTACCGCGACATCAAGCTGGAGAACATCCTCCTGGACGCGGAGGGCCACATCGTGCTGACCGACTTTGGGCTCTCCAAGGAGTTCTGCGGCGGAGAATCCCGCGCATACAGCTTCTGCGGCACTATCGAGTACATGGCGCCCGAGGTGGTGCGCAGCGGCAGCCAGGGACACGATATCGTGAGTACCTAGAATAATAAAGAAAGAAAATAAATTGATTAGACCCGAAACGAAAAATAAAATAAATTGGTTACAAATAGTGGCTAATGGAACCCCACTCAGCTTGTGCTGTAGCATTAGCCACAGCGCTGGTATTCTGCGCGGCCCCGGGTAATAGACCTTATTATAAATTGTGTAAAGTGATTATTCCAACGACGGACTTGGTAGCTGTAAAAAAATATAGTTCTAAATTACTTAGGAATTAATAAGATCGGGCTTAAGTACTTTTTAGTTCTAAGCGATATTGATATGCCGTAAAAAGTGAATAATAACGAATGGTTTTCACTGGAACAGCACAGGTTTTTGTATATCTTAGAGATTTATCCTGTAAAGGTTTTGCGCCGTTTCACACTCGTAGTTCCCGTTCCCGTGGGCATACGGTGATAAAATATAGTCTATGTTACTCAGGGATATTGTAGCTTTCCATTGGTAAAAGAATTTTTAAAATCGGTTCAGTAGTTTTTGAGTTTATCCTTTACAAAAATACAAATGTTTCATCTTTATAAAATTAGTGTAGATTTATAGAATGATATAATCAGAAGGCTAAAATATTTAAAACCTTAAAATCTACTGATAAGCATGACGACACGGGCTCCAAAAATGCGTGCAGACGAACAATACTCCAGCGATGATTCACAGGCCCATATCTGCGAGTTTATCAATAACCGATCCGTGTTGGTGTCACAACAGTATAACAACACCGTTGACTGCGGCTTGCGAAACTGTAAACACCTACGACGGCCATTTAACTGGCAGTAATTGATGATGCGCCTCGTGAAAGTACTTTAAATATATATTTGTAAAATAATAAGCTGACTGATTGACTGACTGATCTATCAACACCCAACTGCTGGATCCGTGACACTCAAATTTTGCAATGTAGGACCTTGACACATGAGAAAACCAGCAGATCAGATCAGAATCAGCAGAGATTTGAGATCCCAGAATTTATTCTAAGACACATTCAGTAACGGTTACGTTTAGGTATTGAAACATATACTGTTGTTAAAGAAAAGTGGGTTATTCAAGGAAGGTATTGCCTCTGCCGACCCCCTTGGGTGTAAAGGTATGAGCAAATTTATTGTAGACGCAATAAACAAGTACAATAATTAGAAGAACTAAATATCAAATAAATATACTTGTGTAAAACGCTCTGAAAGGATTTGAAGAAGCCTTATGACACTCTAAAGATGAGGACGAATACAGCGATGCCTTCCACTTCAAAATCCCTTAAAGAAACAGTCTGCGACAAAGCAATAGGCTCGAGCTAAAAGACGTTATTCCGTAAAAAGGGTTGCTTGAAAATCCCACGGAAACCGGAAAAATCTGAAGGCATGCAACAGGAAAATTGCCAGTTTTCAATGACATAAAAAGTTACACGGGTTCAAAGATAATAGATGACGTTGTTTCAGGTTTAGTGACAACACAACTTACATAATACTTATATATACTGATATTATAAAGAGGTAAAATTGAGTGTTTGTTTGATGACATTATCTCTGACTAATATTTGTTACCTATATTTTAACAAAAAAAAAATGTTTTTTGTTCAAAATCAATATTAGTAAGAAGTCTAAAGAAAATGCGCTGCACCAGTGTATGTTACAAATATAAACAGAAGCAAGGGCGGGTCGGTAGTTACAAAAGTAATTACAGTCCTGAAGCCGGGAATCCCCAAAATTACTCTACGTCAGGGACTTTCCCGAGCAGCGCAATCGACGGCAAATAAACAACCATCATCTGAGACTTCTCGATAATGTGTAGGGATTCCCCAGCCAGAATAATGAATGTATAAACCTAGCCAAGGGAACCCCCTACAGAAAGCTGCTTTACAGAGATTCGTTACCGAAATTGTAGCCCTTGACCTACAAAAATAATTGCTTACACCGATGACGTGGTTTTTTCGGCAGATCTTTTATTGATATAACAAACTCTTCAATGGTTATCAACAGTTTTTTGCCGAAGAATCGTCAGAAATGAAGTCTTTTTTTTTCAAAATTAATCATTTAAAACAATCATTACAATACAAAGTAAAGGTTATAGTAATTGTTATGTTTTCGATGCTGCGCTGTGCGCGAGGAAATTTACACCAAACATCGTTATCATTCAAATACTCGTTTAACTTATAATATGCTATTGTACATAAAACTATTTATGCATGCGTTTAGTTTTTTTCTCTGGGAAACAGCGGATCTAACTAAATTTGCTTATTGAATATATTCGCATTGAAAACTGTTCATTAATGTGCCCAAAACGGGAGTCGAGAGCCGAACAATGTATATTCCCACGGGCTCGCGATTGCCCGAAGCTAAAATCTGAGTCTGGCATTAATTAATGCATATTTCATCTCCATGTGGAGCACACGATAAAACGTGATGTGAAAATTGAAGATATATTCGTTGGAACTATGTTTTGATTCTGAATTTACTATCTACACTATAATATTTTAAAGAGGAAAGATTTGTATGTTTGTAAGGAATAATCTCAAGTACTACTGGGCGGATTTTAAAAATTCTTTCACCGATGGAAAGCTACGGTATCCCTGAGTAAAATATGGTATATTTTATTCCCGTATTCCTTCGGGAACTAACTGGACTTTAGTTTAATAGAACAACCACTTCATCGCTCATGAGTGCCGTCAACCCTTTACAAATAAACTAGCAACATCTACACGAATATTATACAGAAATTAAGTTATTTTTATAGGACGTAATCTCTGGAACTACTGAAAATTCTTCAGCTAGTGGAAAGACATACTATTCCTGAATGACATCTAGGCTGTTTCTTTATTTTTAATCGCATCCTAAATCTAGAAAAACTAGTTTTTCAGTACCCCGTGTAGTTCTTATTTAACTTAACTTTCAAAATGTATAAAAACTTTCTAGTTAATACAATACAGTTAATGAATTATTTCAGCCGTACTGGTTATTAAGTCTGAATAATTAAGCTTCTGCTAATGTAAAAGATACTAATGTTGAATATTTTAAAGTTAAACCATAAATTAATCGCGTTAATTAATCAAGGTAACATAACAGGAAAAGTTCATAATATTGTCTGATACAAATTCGGAGATTGTCAAAGCGGCAAGCGACATTTAATTTCGGTTCACGAATGTTTTGATAATGTTGCAAAGTGAAACGGTGACAGGTTGACCCATATTCCGAATTCTACGTTTATCAGCTACAAAGGTGAAAACAAAATATTTTTCATCTATCAAAATAGATTTTCCGTGAATCTGTTTTTCGTTTTCTTGTCTCTTGAAGATGTTCAATCAAAACTTAAATATAAATTGAATATTATGTAATTTTGCATAGGTACTATAATTGAGTAAGTAAGTAAGTAACAACTCTTTATTGTACACCAATAAAAATATGCAACAAGTGACACAATGATAAAAAAGTACAATGGGCGGTCTTATCGCTTTAAGCGATTTCTTCCAGACAACCTTAGGATGGATGTAACTGAGATAAACAGATGAAGGTAGGTGGTGCACTAAAGTTCCCAATGGATTAAGGTAGATACTTATATACATAAACCGTTTTTTATAAATATATAAAAATAAAATACACAGTACGTAGATTACATATAAAGTAAATATATAGATACCATAGCATTTGAATAGCAATGATATTTGGTGTAAATTTTCTCCAGCAAAGCGCTAAAAAAATAACCAAGTAACTTGTAGTCTGTTCTGTATTGATTGTTTAAAAGAATAACGTGGTGTCATGGAGTTTCTTTCGTCGCTTTATCAAAGTAACACATTCCGAAGCGGTAGTAGTTGCATTTATATTGACTAAATAAAGATACTCAGAATAAAAAAAAATATTCTCCCAGTTTTTTTTTGTAATTTCAAGTGCTGTCAGCCAAATCACATGACTAGACTCGGTGTTTCGAAAGATATATATGTATATGTGGACCGTTGGTCCCGGGCTTTATTCAATGTAGTGTCTTCAAATTCGGCTGATTGAAAATCATTGCAGATACTACGGTTTCGGAATGTGTTATGTTGAGTCTCCCAAATTTAGTTATTTTCCTTTCGGAACGTTCTGTCCGTTTTCCAAAACACCCTTTCACAAAACACCCGTTCCAAAATATCAGTTTCTTTAAATGAATGTTGTTCGGTGTTAGATTTTTTATTTCAGAACAGTTTTTTTAAGTTTCTTGTCATTCCAAATGTAAAATTATATATCTCGTTCTGCAATGCACGATGCATTGCAAGAATTCCTTCTAAATCAGCTGTAGAGGCGCGGTGAATGAAACGACCGGCTAGAAAGTTACGACATGCGCAAGAGTCGATCGCTGTAATTAAACGCTGTCTATCGCGGGTGTTCCATGTTACGTTATATTTGTTTATTTACCGTAATACTACTCTATATATAACATTATGTTGTGAAATGATGTTACTTTTAATGTAGTGAATATAATATATGATAACATTGTTCATGTTTTATGTATACGTTTGTCTAGTTTGTAAACTTACGTAAAATTTACTGAAATAAGTTGTAGAGCGGAAAGTAATGACCTGAAATTCATCTCCTTCACTTTTCACCACAGTATTTCTTGGGTCCTATATTTGGAGTTACCAGGGTCAATGGTGGAGTTGCAATGACTTTCAATAAGTTGACTTACAAGCCCCCTACATTGAATTAAAACATTTTGACTTTGACCATACCTCGAAAACAATTCTAGGGCCTGAGTGAGGTGACTTTTTTGAAAACTTATTAATACAAGGCCTCACTCGAAATTAACCCTGGGTTTCTATAGGATATTAAAAACTATATTTAACAAATAACAAAATCATATGACGCTAAAGATTGTTTATAGCGAGTTTTGAAACAAAATGGCGTCTTGCTAACAATCTTGGGCCGAAATTTGTTTGGACGCTAGCCAACCGTTTGCCCCCAAAAGTAGAAATTTAAAGCTGACACGTGATGCGGCACTTAAAAATGTTACTGTCGCCAGACCACAGTGCCTCATCTGATTTAAATCTGATGTTTACTACTCTTTACGAACACGATATAATGGGTTACAAATTGATCGTTGAATGTTGTTATTTGAAACTAGCGGACTCGATAGCGGTCCAAATCCCGTAAAAAGCGCTTTCAGTTTTTCTAGAATTTTCCAATAAAACAGGCCACATTTAAAATTTTCTCTATAATCTATAATATATAAAGCTCGACTACCACTCACTGACTGACTGACTCATTGACATAATTGTTCTCCCAGAAGGAGTCGTTTTGGAGACAAGTCATATATGAGAAAAGTGTTCAAGATGGCGGGGTGACCCCGGGAAAATTCCGACTTTTCAAAAAAACAAAATGGCGGCCAGGCTTGCCTATCGTATCTCTTTTGTTTTCCGGCCGATCCGGTTGAAATTTTTGGAATCTGTAGAAATGTTTAAATGATTTACGAAAATAGTTAAAAAAGTTGAAAAAACAAAATGGCGGCCGCGTAGTAGTGTTTCAAAGTTGGAGTGGTTTTAGACCCCACTTGACCCGAATTGATCTCCCAGATGCCAATATGCTAAAGGGATGTGTTTGGTGTCATCGCACAGGGCATATCCTGTAGTTTACCAGAAAATCCCGAAAATTTGAAAAACCAAGATGGCCGACCGGTGATTTGCTCCCAAAGAAAAGTATTAATTTTACCACATTTTGATTGTCGATTTTCGGCAAGATGGCAACACCTGAGCGAGTTGGTCTGTATAGCGGGGTTGGAGGTCTTGCTACGTAGTGTGGCCGTGTTGAAGAATTTTCCCGGAATTTTTCGTATTTTTTTACTTTTAACGCAAAATGTCAAAAGTCTAAATTTTACCATTTTGCAAAAACAAGTGACAGTCAGTGAAACATTTTATTCCTCCCTATGACCTTTTGTAGGTTTTTTGAATTTCACCTGGCAACACTGAAAGTTATGGCCGATTGAATTTTTAGGGTAGACCTCAAAAGACCCGAATTGATCTCCCAGATGCCGATATCCTACAGGGATGTGTTTGATGTCATCACATAGGTCATATCCTGTAGTTTACCAGAAAATCCCGAAAATCTGAAAAAACAAGATGGCCGCCCCGTTATTTTTGTTTTACTGAAAAATTTAAATTTTCTTAATAATAATCGGCTTTTTTAGCCAATTGGCAACACTTTGGAAAGTTGACTTGTATGGAGCGATTGTGGGTCTCAGTAAACAGTGTTGCCATGAAAAAAAATATTTAACAAAATTTTATTATTTTTCGATTTAAAATGACTAAAACAAGATGGGCGCCCAAAATTTGACTCTATTTTTCTGTCAAAATAAGACCCCACAGAGACACGCGTGGCCGCTTGCGGCCTCGCGCACCGCGCGACATCTAGTCTTTTATAAAATTTCAAAAATATATATTAATTTTGTTTTGTTTTATATAGCGTTTCTCGTCTAGACAGAGTGTTACCTTTCTTGGAAGTTTTGCATTCAAGTAGTACCTACAATTAATTTCAGCTGACTAGGTTAGGCGTTGAAGTATATGTCAATCAATCAAGACATTTCTTTTTATGATATCCTAGCTTTTAGCCCGTTTCTTCTTCAGTATTCCGGCATAAAAATCAGCTGTCACTTCCCGACCCACCAAATATTTCTGTACAAAAAATATTCACTTAATGGGATAATGTTTGCATTATACAGATTTCTTCCATAGTAACTTTATTTTACAAAATCAAAGAAGCATAATTGCTTGACCTTAAACATAAATCACGAATTATCTTTAAAACAAACCGGCATAAATACTGTTTCTGAAAAATATCACTTGATCAAAACCTGTACACTGTGTCTCGCTCCGGCGCCGGCGTGCACTGTATCCTCCGTCTCGCTCGCGCTCGGACCGTGACCTACATGCTTGCGACACTGGCGTGCTAATTTCGGTGCTATCTCCACGTTAATACTAACATTGATACTCGGCGTTTGTAATAAAATAAAAGAACGCAGTTTATTTTGCATTTAGTTGGCACTGAATCTATACTTCTATACCTATATCTTTGTTACGAATAAACTCAAAAACTACTGGGCCGATTTTAAAAATTATTTCACAAAGCTAGAATATCCCTAAGTAACATAGGCTATATTTTATTCCCGTATTCCCACGGGAACGGGAACTACGCGGGTGAAACCGCGCAGAACCGCTAATAATGTATAATTCTGTATAAGTTTTCTGCGGTTTAAAAGCTCAATTCGGACCGAGAATTTGCGACTTTTAACATAGCTGGTCGGGTCATTTCGTGACTAATTTCCTAATTTCGGTGGCGTGTCCCAATTTGTGCCTTCACATTGTCATTATTCTAGTTGAGTCTACATAAGTACCATTAATATGTTCAGTGTCACTATCACTCGATCACTACACTATGTGTTCGAAACCATGAATCAATACCAATTTGAAGGCATGCCTAATGGCGTCATAATAGATAGAGCGATAGATCTACAGAGTGAGTCCATTAAAATTAAGGAAATAATGATAGAATATCAATTTAATCACTTCCACACAATGTTACATTAACATAGGAATCTACTATTAATATCTATCATAAATCATAACTTTCATCGTAAAAGAACATCCCTACTTGTGTCTGTCACCTTTTCACGGCTAAAACGCGGAATCGATCTTTTATAACTATACTCCTAGTGAGATAGTAATGAATCGCTTTCGTAAAACTATGTTACGATATATAATTATATCCCTAGGGATATAACTATATTACGGCTTCATCTATCTTACTGCGATAGATACATCGCATGTTATTGAGATGGATTAATTCGTCGAGCACCGCTCGGTTCCAATCGGTACCCGTGACAATTGAAAATCAATTGTGTTTTATTTTATTGGCTTGAGAGGTTCCTCGTTATAAGGTTTATTTGTCGTCGACCGGATGTACTAGAACCTATACACATAAGTCCAAATGAATAATGAAGCCAGAAACTGTCTTAGATATGTTAAGTAGCGTAGGTACATATATCTCTATACTCTATAGGGTATCGGCCGGGTTGGTATTGCATTCTTCATACATTTGTCATACCCACAGACAACAGCACAATATAGACGTAAACAGAATCTGTTTCAAAATGAAATCACCAAAACCCAGAACGTGTAACGCTTTACATACGATCGGCGATAACAGGAATATATTGAGTATGAAATACTTCCCTAATCAATACATCTCTCTGTCCTATCTGTCTGTCTGTCCCTAAGAATGCTTAGATCTTTAAACGCAACGGATTTTGATGCGGTTTTTTTTAATAGATAGTGATTCAAAGGGAAGATTTATATGTATATAATACATGCATAGTATAGTAGAGAAACACTGACAATATCATATAAATGGGTCGCTTGTAATATTATAAATATATCTGTTTACTGACTAAACCGGTTTTGACGAATATGGATAGGGGTAGATGTTGCATCTTGATAGATACTTATTTATCTTCGCTCTTTACATGCATTTATAAATCCTAGAAACACGTCAGATTACTTATTTTAGACAGGCGTCTTATATACTAGTATCCTGCAGTGATTGCAATTGTAAAGCCTAGAAACATTAATAGAATTAATACTAAACGTCACCGGAATAAAACTTGCTTATATGTAATTGTAGAGCCTAAGGTTGCTGAGCGCAGCCATTCTATGCGTGTCTACGCACAGTTAGGTGGTCTGTGGTCATACCATACCTTTGATTGTGATATAAATTCAATGCGGATTTTCTTTGTTTCTTTGTGAGATTGATCCTATTAAACAAATATATGTACCAACATACCAACAAACAATATATAGCTCCAAGCTTGTAACTCAATTCCAAACTGGGTAGGCTGTTTGTCAGTATGTTAGTTATGTGATAAATTGTTCCGGTAGGCAATGTGATGTAAGGCTCTGCGCACACTACCACAGTAGCGACAAAGAGTATTTTTTTATGTCTGTGGATAACCCGAAGCACAGTAATTATACGAGCTAAAGCAGTAAGGTAACTATGCCTGTTTTCGGAGATAATTACCTAAACTTCATTAGAGTGTTAGGTAGGGCTGACACTCGTAATTTTTGATTCTATTTTTAGTTTGAGGATGCTGAAATAATCGAAGTCTGTCTGTCTGAAGGAGTCGTTTCGGACATTTGTAGTTACCGTACCCTAGCTTCACTACATAGTATAAAACAAATTCGCAACAATGGCTGTATGTATGTATGCTTAAATCTTTAAAACTACGCAACGGATTTTTAATAGATAGAGTTATTCAAGAGGAAGGTTTTAGTATTAGCACTAGCTTCACTACATAGTATAAAACAAATTCCCAACAATGGCTGTATGTATGTATGCTTAAATCTTTAAAACTACGCAACGGTTTTTTAATAGATAAGAGTTATTTAAGAGGAAGGTTTTAGTATTAGCATTGCACCCGTGGGAAGCCGGGGCGGGTCGCTAGTATTACCTAAAGGACTATTCACATCTGCATTATACATACATAAAGCTCACGCCACTGCCCCACAGGGGTAGGCAGAGACGATGGATCGCCACTTTGCTCGATCTCTGCATACTTCTTTCGCTTCCTTCGCATCCACAAGCCTTTTCATGCACGTTCTTATATTCTTTCTATTCACATCTGCATTAAGTTATATGGAAATTTGTCTGATGGTTAATTCGTATTTATAATTTATTTACGATCTCTATGTTAATGAAACCCGCAATCAATCCAGAGAAATTTAATAAAGTTTCGTAAATTGTATCGCTATTGTCCATTACGCGTATTGTGCCGAAAGTGGGGCGGTTACACAATGCTAATGACACCGACGTCTTCTAGAAATAGAAAGTTATCATTAACCGGCTAACATTCGGGGTTTTTGCTATAGTCAGCTAGTTTTTGTGCGTGAGTTGTCCGCTCTTCTATATAAAATCACCCTGAATCATACAATTGTGCACAGAAACTTCTGTTTACATTCGCCTTCTTAGCGACAAGCTAGACAGTACCTCTGATAATAATAATAATAATAAATTGTGAGACACAATTCATACACGGTTATTTAGTCCCATGCTAAGCAGGGCTAGTACTGATAAACATACTGAAATAAATATGAAGCGACCAGACCCAAAGCCAATAGACATGTTCACGCACACAAATGTTGGCTCCGAACGGGGATCAAACCCGCGATTTCCGACTCAGAAGGCAGGGACTACCAACTGAGCCAACAGGCCAGTCGTAAACTAATGGTACTAAACAACTGATCAACTTCCATCCAGACCGAACGGAAACCAACAGACATATTTCGGCGCATAAATATCGATAGTAATAGCCGATACTATTATTCAACGACAGCAAAGTATGACTTGCTGTATACCGCGTTTCGCTGTAAGCAGATTGAAATATTCTGTTATTGATTATTCGAAAATTTCCAAAGATTCTTTCATCCGATCCTTTTCATTCTTTTGTTGTTTTCCCATTACTCGTGTTAGGTGCAGTATGTCTCCTATTTCTATTTATCCCTATCAAAAATCCAATCTGAATTCATTTCCTTCTTGCATTTTATCATCCTTCACACAATCAAACTATATTTTTTTTGGTCTCTCCTTCTTCCATCTAGATTTCTGTTAGGCAGTCTTCCAACATTCCTCCGCATTATACTCGTATGACTAAATCTCGACAAAGTGGTCTTAATCAAGTATAGGCTATAGGGGAAGTATGGGCTATTATCGCAGCGAGCCCACCGCGGACTGGAAGATGACGTTAGGCTACTCACCACCCAACGAATGAAGGCGTCTTTAATTACGTAAATCACAAAAGGACAATGGTATAACATAATTTTCCTTATGGTCGTCAAAGAGAGGTCATTGCTCAGCTGTGGCGCAATTGTATCTAGAATCTCAGATTTTGATCGTTGCTCGTGGAACCTATATGTTGAAATTATAGTATTTTTCTAAATCGTGCTATTATTGCTCATTATTTAAGAAAATTGGTTAGACACAACTAAAGTTGGAATGCATCATATTTTTTTAATATTAATATACTAATTGGGGTGTATGAGGAATTGCGCTTATTCTGTTACGCGTTGTATATAGATAGATAGCCTTAAACAGGGTCCCAACATTGCTTACCCAGTGATTGTTGCAAACACCGGCACCGCTAGCTACGAGCGCCTCTCATCGTAAACAATCCGCGACAATTAGTCTAGCCAGCCGACTCCTACGCTCTCCCCGTCCCGCTCTAGCATGTTATGCGCTAATAATATCTTGAAGGTGACACGCTGATAAACTTGGGAGATTCACGTGGGTCACTGTGAGGTTTTATTGGGCAGATACGCTGAGTGTGAAGTTCTAAGTGCTTGTAGATTGTAGGACTCGTGGGCGTGGTAGGAAACGGTCATGAGACTAGAAAATATTCGGAAGACTGCATCTGTGTAAGTATATTGTCTATGTTCCAGAATGAGGCTGGATTTAGGCAACGTAGAATAATTATCCCTATCATTATTCAGAAAAACCGTGTTATTGTGAAATAAATCTGCGACCAAATCGGGGCTAAGACATTATTAATATAGTGTTTTAAGACACTTCGTCTCTGTTGTATTCCGGGTAAGGGCATGTACGAACGAATGAGTTTCTCAGAAATTTACCTACATAATTATGTTTCACTAGCTCGATGGTGAAGGAGAACGTCGTGAGGTAACTCTTATGCTCCGGAATTGGTTCCAAGGCATGTGTAACATCCTAAAATTCCTATAAATATCCTGTTGAAAACCACGTACTTCCAGAAATGCAGTAACTCTTAAGGTGTGAGCGTATAATAAATTAAAGACAATAAATCTTAATAAAACAAACATAATCCCACCAAGGTAACTCCCACAAGTGCTCGCATCATGTGAAATGTGCCACCGAAACCGGCGCGCGCTCCGCTCACACAAAATGGCCGGCAGTAATGTGGGTCACGGCGGCGGGTCGCCCGTACACAACCTTACTCTTTAAATAATATTGTTAAAAGTTGAGTAATTAATTTCTATTGAAAGTCGTTACTTGGTAGTTACGTTACCCACACTATGATTACGCTTCGATTTCTACGCCCCTTATTGCTGATGATATGCACAGTATCTATCGCTTTCTGTTAGTCACTTTCTTTCTTTTTTCTATTAGTAATCAGTAATCACAGTATAAAATGTTAGTGTTATAATGTAAATATACGCTCTCGACTTTTTACCGAGGTGATTGACGGAGATATGGATATCCCACTTTTAACTGATGTATCTTTCGGATCTCTTAACGTGACAGGTAAGCCGAAAAATCCATAAGTTTTTGAAAAAGTCACACACGCCTTTAGTAACATGATGATTCCTTCTCGGGGTTTTGTTTACATAATAATTTAAGACTTGAGATTTATTCTGACGGCACGAAAGCAAAGAGATGTAGCGACATCTGTCTGCGTTACAGACGCAAGCACGTGGAGATTATAACATTCCGAAGTTCTAAAGCGGCTATAGTGCTAACAGCAGTCTATATAAATACAACTCTCCAACATCAAACCAAGCACACACGATCACATCGCCTTGAAGATCTTCCCTTTTCACTATGTACGATAATTCCACTTCCGGTCCTCCACAGACGCTATGGTGTATTTATAATCATTTACAAGACAATCTAAATAGCTATTTTAAACAGTATTCTACAAAACATGTTTTCCGAAGTTGCTTCGCTAAGGTCATCCTAAAAAATTTAAATTCACAAGCTCCTTTACTCAAAAACGGTTTATCATCCCAACAAATGTGTCAGTTAATCCATAGACAACCTCAATCAGTAGACACCGTCAGAAATCGTTCGTAGCGCATTGTTGACTTTAATAGCAACTAATAGTTAGGGAGGCGAATAGGGGAATTTTCGGTAATACTCGAGCGTGGCAGTTTAAGATATGAGAGATACCTTAGACCTAATAGAACAACCTTGTCAAGTATTTAGCTCTATAAGTAGTGACGCGCGCCTAGGATAGACGATCAGATTAGTAAAAAAAAATCGATAGTCTGAAATACTCAAGCGCGTCAGATTAAGATATTGGGGGTTGATTTTAGTGTTTTAAGACTAAATTTAACTAATCTGACGATAAGTCCTTGACGCCGCCAAGTTATAGGGTCGCGAACTTGTAAAAAAAAAACGTTAATCCGGCATTCTCGAGCGCGATTTTTTTATTTTTTATTTTGAAGAATATAATATAAAACTTACTAAAAATACAAAATCTGCCGGTTTCCGCATGACCGGAAGTGTGGAGGAGCCATTTCGTCTTCCGAAAAACGCGTTGCGGCATATAAGTCGCGAATGATACATTTTACACAAAAAAAGTTTAAATAAACAAAAAAGGTAATTTTATTTTAAACAAAAAATGTCTCTTTACATTTTTGTCCAAAGTTAAAACTTTTTGACTTGAAGCATCATAAAAACTCAAACTCCCGGTTTTTTGAGTATATCTCGAAAACTGGGTTTTAAAATAAATTGATATGAAATAACGATGATTAAATTATTGAACTTTTATTATATCTCAAAAATTTTTTTTTCTAAAGCTTCTCGACAATTTTCGTGGACTCGGAAAAAGTTACGCGTATCTGTATACAAAAGTTTTATTAACATGTACAGTTCCATGTATGTATATTATTCAATAGCCTGTTGATCCTCAAATTGTTTTTTGGACGTACCGTAACTCGTAAGCAAAACGAAGTGAAGAATTGAAGCAAAAAAGAGGAATTTGCCATAAACATGTAATACAGACTGAGCGCTTCGCGGAAATATGCCGTCCCACCAATATTTTTCCTTTATTTCGCAACATTGATGGTGGGGAAAAAAGCGGTAGAAGGGAATTTTCGGTACACCTTAATATATATATAATTCCCCGTTTTATCAAGGAGAAAGAAAGGAAAAAAAATAAACCAAAAAACCTTTTTCGGTCAGATTAAGAGAACCCACCAACATTTTTGTCAGATTAAGAAAATATGCTTTCAGGATACCAAGATAAACATTCCCTATGAAAATCTGACGCGCTCGAGTATTGCAAAAGAACTATTTTTTTTTGCATTTTCAAACATTCATCGTAACTTATCGTCACGCCCAAATCGTCAGTTTTTTTAAAGGGAGCTTCCTTGGGGCCTACTTAACACCCCTTCCGAAAATCTGACGCGCTCGAGTAATTTTTTTTTTTTGCATTTTTGACTACTTTTTATGCCTACCCCCACCACGCAAACCGGCAGATTAGTATACCGTTGTTATCAGAGACACTTGGGGCATACGTAGTATGAATATCTGACGCGCTCGAGAATGCCCAAGTAACTGTTTTTTTTTACATTTTTGAAAAACCGTACACGCCAAACCCACCGCTAAAATGGTTTTTACCATATTAGCTTTTCTTTTCGAAATTATTTTATCTTTCGATTTTGATAGGTCTCGACGGCGCCGTTGAATTACGCCATTTAGCTACCTCGCCTCCCTAACTATAAGTAATATAGATTACTTACAGGGTTGGCTTTTAAAGAGTCAATAGACTAAAAGAGTTTAGAGGGGCAATAACTTATGTAGGTAAAGAGCCTAAGCTTGGTGAGTCTTTGCCTTGGTATACGGAGCTTACTAGTTGAGTTGTCTGTAATGAAATTGGATGAGTCACTACCATAACCTTGCCACTTTGCAGTTGTGCAACAACTTTGGCACGATATTGTGAAATTCTGTGCAACTGGAAGTGGATCTATTTGCTTACCTTTTGGGGTTATAATAATGGTTTACTGGATTTAAAATAGGAACACCTCGCCCAGCAAGGGTGCCATAAGTAACAGATAAATTGACAATTTAAATAATTTAATCTTATTACTGCGCAGTGGTCTTCTTCTCGGAGATAAGGCGAAAACTTGTCTTTAATTATTATTACGAATATGGTCTACATTTTAAATTGTCTTATTAAGCTATTGCATAGCTTCTATCGCGGGCCTTGAGCGCGGGGACCGAATCCAGAAATTCCGTAACGAAAAAACCTCACGCTCTCCCCACTCCGACGGGCACGGAGGTGTGGCTTAAAGGCCGTGCATTGTATAAAATAAAATAAAGTGTAGTAAAGTAAAGTCGAAGTCGAAGTCGAAGTCGAAGTCGAAAGTCGAAAGTCGAAAGTCGAAAGTCGAAAGTCGAAAGTCGAGTCGGAGTCGGAGTCGGAGTCGGAGTCGAGTCGAGTCGAGTCGAATCGAATCGAATCGAATCGAATCGAATCGAATCAAATGAAATGAAATGAAATAGTCAGACCAACCAAGACAGTCAACTTTATTATTTTATTGGTGACTACTTTTGGCGAAAAAAGGGGTTATTGAAACAACATAAAAACAATCGGAGCAGTGGGAAAAAATATTCCCACTCGTCCCTACCAATCGGAGTTCCGATCGGCGGACTGGGAACAACCCGTTTCTTTCGGCAGTCTTGTTGATACAAAATGCTATGCAATAGCTTTACCGCGGCAGTCCCCGAGTGCCACACGTTCAGATATATTTGAACAGTAAGTGAGACGTGAATACAATTAATTTACAGTTAGACAGTGAAAGTCCTAAGTGCACTAATGGTTTCCCTTTCACGCAAGCTTTGTCTAGATTTGTTTTGTTTACCCTGATTTGCTATTCCAGTTGAGTAATCTGTTCTCATGCCAAGACAGGCTTCCGCAATCATATGCCAAGTGGAAACGTGTTCCCTTTGATCGCCCTTTTTACATATTTTTGTTGAAATGTTGTGTCTTTTCTTTTACCTTTTCTAATTTTGCAATTTATGTGTGTTTTTTGTGTCATCATTTGGACTTGTCCTGTTGGACACAAACATACGCGTTTACCATAAGGAATGAAATGGTCATTTGACTACAATTAGCATAATGCTAACCATGAGAGAATATGGAATGGTTATTACCTGTAATTTTAAAGTTATTTCATTAAACGCCACATTCTAGTCGTCAAAATGTAGGAGCAACTTTTTATTGTAACATTTAATTACCTGAGCGTCGAAAGCTTCTACCGATGTCGAATCTTTCACTCAACACTAATTAAAACGGCAATTGAAGTACTGTCATAAGTTACGTCATTAATTATTAAACTCCTGTTGGCAGTGTAATTAATAATTATCCCAGACGTACGCCTAGCCTTGGTTAACTCAATTGCCAAGTTTTTTCCCTCTTGCCACAAAACTTTAAGCACTTTAATACCCAGGAAGTGTTATTGATATTCTGTTAATTTACTTCCTGTAAGTAAAATCATCAACACAGGTTTTTTTCTGACTGATTCTGAAAATCTCAGACGAAATTCAACAAATAAAATTTGATCATAGAAAACTTGTCATGAACAATATCTAGAACAATCGAAGCTAACAATAAACTTGCTAGTACAAATTATACTGTCCTTTGAAAACTCGACTCGTCTCGCCTCGTATTACTAGAGCAATATTTTGTTGGATTCAATACGGAACAAGTCGCAGAGTTGCGAATTCCACCGAACAAGAAGTGAAAGCTGCCAAAATGTAATATTTATCAGAGCAGAACGCCATTTTGCTTTGAAAGAAAATCGACTCCATCAACACAAGCAACCTAACTAGTTATGAATGAAAATTGAATATAATTAGATACTTTGTACTAATTTTAAACAATTTATTTTTGCACCCGACCGCTCTCTCGCGAAGATGTGTGCAGAATGAGGTCGCTCTGTTCCAATTTTAAATTTCGATTGTCAGTTTGGTACTGGCACTTTCTCTGACATTTTTTTTCTATAGGCTTGGCTTAGGCTTTCGATTGTGTTCAGGTTTCAAGTTTCTAGTTCCGGCTTGACTTGAATCTCGTCTCATTCTTCTTTGCAGATTTATAAGTACAGGGTTGCCTGTTTGGCAACTTACCAACCAGGTAACACGAGCGATTTACAACGTGGATAATATATCTAGGAACATTCAGATATCGTTTAATGTATTTATTTGTTGTACACTCAAGAGCACGCTAAGCTTGACACTTTGGACTTTGAACCAGCCCTGTATTATATATAAATCAGAGCTCAGCTTAAACTGGTAGTGTAAAGCTGGACTTGCTCTTGACTGTACCAGTATTATCTATTTGTTGTTCTTTAAAGCCCTGAGTCGGATTCTTGGAAAGAACATTTTTTTTTCCCTGCCCCTAACTGTTATTTTTTGTCTTGTTGCAAACGTTTCATTGGACTCGGCAACCGTTTCCTAGAATTCTAGCGATAGTACTTTATATAAAAGGGGAGCTTATCAACTTTAGCTCTGTTACAAACTACGGTATCGCTCAAGCCAATTATAAATAGCAACTGATAAGTTCCGTTACCAACTCTATCCTTTTCGCGCTTGTACGGAATGGCTTCAAAAGACTGAGACGAAGATATAGTCAACCTGGTCCGCGTGTCGGTTTTCCCTGTATCGCAATTTACAATTCCACTTTCCTCAAAACATGTGAATTTGAATTTCGATACTAAATTTTAGATGGTCTAAATTTAGATTGTTTTAGTTTAAACTTGCTAATTGTTAATTTGACAGTCTTGTAACATTGCTAACGGCTTTTCCGATTAAGATTGCTTTGGATTTTTATTTCCCATTACGTGACGTTAGAAATAACAATTATATCGATTTGTTCGTTATCCACAGTAGCACTATCTATTAATCAAAATCTTGTATATTGCTTATAAAAGTGATATTAGCTGTATTTTTTTTACAATTCTCATTGCTAAATTAAACAGAACTTCAAGAATTCCAATTGAAGTCTGACCACTTCATACAGCAATTGCCGGTTCAAAAATTCGAATTCGCAAGAATGCAAACACCGCTACTTTTGGTCTACTTAAATCTGTAAAGTGCACTAATTTGGTATTTCGAATTGTTAGGTGTCTCACCCTCAGAGTAAACGGTTTTGGAATGTTTTCTTGACAGGATGAGCGGGGTTGAAAATATCGTAATTATCACTGGAATGTACAGCAGGATGTCTTGCTCTCATTTTGTACTTAACAAGAGTATTTTGATAAAATCGCACCAAAAGTGAAAGAGGTGAAGGAAAGTTGATTGACTCGCAAGGCGTGGTTGATCTGAAACCGCCATCTGGAAAGTTTTCGTCATCTGCTTCATGAGGAAATCGAAATTCAGGTACTGGTTTTCCTTTTGACAGTCGAATTTTCAGTTTTACTTGATGTTTTGTATCTCCATTAGTTTCGGATTTAGTTGTCCTATTTGATGAATTCGTAGTGTACTTGGTGAATATAGAATCACGTTACAGTTTTCCTTTATTACTAAAAATTACAAATATCTTCTTGAATAAAAATGTTCTTCGTTTCTTTTTACATTTTAATCATCTCCGCTATGAATTTTATTTAGTAAAACGGTTTCTTTGATATTGCTTACATGTTAACTCAAGAGACGGTATATCTTGCCGTGGGACACAAATAGGCTGGCGACTCGAGGTACTTTCATCTGTGCATCAAAGGAGAATAAATTCCTCACTTACGTAACCTCTTGTGTCTGATAGCATTATCTTCCTACCTAACAACATGAAAGGTCGGCTCTATTTATAGAGATGTGTTTCCCGCCTCCTCATTTGAATTGAATGCTTCGCTGTTTGTTTATTGCGTCTATTTCTGGACATTATTCGTATTTCAGATCACGCGTGGGCGAATCATAAGCATAACACTATTGTTAGGGTCAAGGTGCGGTTGCACTACTCTGGTGCTGTTTTATTTGCGCTTAATTCATTGGACTTATAGATTTCTTCAAGATATATTAAGAAATTGGCTTCTGCTAGTTCTACTACTTCCTTTGGATCTGGCCTACACAGCCCATGTTTGCTGTCGATGTGATCTTCCTATTTCATAAAGCAAGGTGTGACGACATCATGTAGTCCAATTTTAAAAATCCAATACGCTAATATCAGTTCCTATTGTCTCTACCAAAGGGAGCCAACTCATTCAGGCCATCCACCATGTTTGATCGACCCGTTTTGCGTGTTTACTCGCAGAACGAGACAGCTGGTGGCTCCATATTCGCCGTCCTCGTCGCACGTAGCGGTGCGGGCGCAGTCGTAACAGAGTTTCACCGTGTAACGGATGACACAACGGTTACGGTACTCGGGGCGACTTTCATACTCGCTCGGTTGTAGTCGCCACGCGACCGCGTCCAACCGGATATGGCAGGACCTTTCCGATTTGTGGTATGCAGAGTCCGGTTTTTTTGCAGTAGGCATACTTTTTAATCTTGCAATTTGCATTTGATAGGTAGTTATTTTGATTTTTGGTGTATTTTTGTAATGTTATTTGTAGAGGTTAGGAGGTTCGTCAGAGAATGTTTTTGCAGCCCATGTCTATTCCCGTGTATTGAACCGATTTTAATTAAATGAAGGCAGGAAGATAGCTTTCTTCTTGAGAAATGTCATAGGCTAAAAGGCTAGAGCTAGTTTTTTTTAATAAAACATTTTTCTCTTTACTATTTTTACATTATGACGTAATAAACATTCTAAAAAATTTAAGATCAGTGTTTGAGTTTGTCTCTGTGTTTTACCGCTTCTTGGAAACCCTAACCGTAGAATGCGATTACGAACGGTCGGATGCGCTCTGCTCGACTTCGGCTGACTTCGTTTCAACACTGATTCTTATTGCGATTTACTCTTTATTCCTTTTTCAACACGACCTCTTTTCCTTCGCTATTAGATTAGAACGCCGAAAATTCAAAAAACCGTTGTTGTGCTACGAAGGATTTTGAGACTTATCTAGAGGCAACAAAAACTAGATTTGTTTTGAAAGCAACGCGGACCGTTAGCAGTGAAAGTGCTATGGCAAAAGTGAAACGGATGGAGCTGCGCAAGCGTCGCGAGATCCGTAAAAAATCGCGATCGAGGAAATGTGAGAGGTTGCGTTTGGTCGTGATTTTCTATATTTTTTGCTGGCGTCTTTTTGTGTATTTTGATTTTTGCGGTTTCTTTGCTTTTCAAATTTCTTTATGACTAACCGTCTGCCCGAAGAGATTTGGAAAAATGACTTCCACACAAACTTTGATCTTCTATTTAACTGTCTTAGGGAATGAATTTTGAAAAAATCCTTTGTGTACGCAGCAACTCCTGTAACAAAATTGTAGGTATTTGTTGTGTTCGACTCTTAGATAAAAGCAAAAGAGGAAGATACGGTACCGGCGCCTCGCGCGTGGATCCTTTAAATTAGGTGCAAGTAGCGTAATTCGTTGTAGTCAACTCGTTCGCGCTTGTGCCCGAGTACGTCTTTCTATCTCTTTTTTTATTTGCGCGTGTAGTTGTATGTAGTCCAAATGTCAACGATGATTTCTATGACTATACCGTATCTTCCTCTTTTGCTTTTATCTAAGGTTCGACTCCATGAATTTATAGTACCTAACACTTAGCGTACTTATTTCTAAATAGTTTTTCTTTAGTTATTTAAGAAAAAACTTCATTCAATTAAAATAACTTAGATTTGATTTTGCATAAATTCTGAACATACAAACTTTAAACTCTTACATTCATAAATACATTCATTAAATGCTTTCTTAGTGCGCAGTGCGCAAGAGTGTTTAGATATTATCACAGGAACAGCATAGAACGGGCAATGCCACTTGGCTTATAATAGTGTATAAATAAGCATTAAAGTATCGTTAAATCTAATACCATTACTAGAGAACATTAAATTAACCAATGACAACCACATTAAGTATTGTTTATGGATCATGAAGTCATAGTAATTGTAAATGACATGATATGTTTCCCTTAATCACGAACATTCGTCATCTTTGAACATATTTCTAATTTATTTTTAACTAGCATCGCCCCGCGGTTTCACCCAGGAAAATTATAGCCTATTAGAAGGTAGCCTATGTCCTTTTTTTAAGGCTTTAGACTATCTCTGTGCCAAATTTCATTTAAATCGATTCAGTAGTTTAGGCGTGATTGCGTAACACAAACAGAATTACTTTATCTACTATATAAAAATAAGTCGGGTTTTCCTTCCTGACGATTTAACTCCAGAACTGACGAACCGATTTCCATGGTTTTGCATTCATTGGAAAGGTCTAGGGCTCCGCAAGGTTTATAGCAAAGAAAATTCAGCATTGCACCCGTGCGAAGCCGGGGCGGGTCGCTAGTCATTTATAATATTAGTAAAAAAGTAAGGATTACTACTATATACCTCGCTCATGACTTCGTTCGTATTCCGCTGTAGAAAAGAACACGGCAGAAAAGAACAAGCCGATACATTTACCTTCGCATTTTTCATTTATTAATTGGACTGAAGTGGTTTGCTCATATTGAGCTTATGAATGAAAGGCGGTTAAGAAGACATATACAGCAGTGTTTTGAGTGGGCGAGTCGGTAGAGGCCGATCTAGGTTCTAACGTCGACTAAATGTATTGGGAGGCAATGCAAATAATACCCGAAACCAACGAGCATGCATGAGTCGTTTGATTGATGTGGATGAATCACAAGAGGCTGCCAGGTTTTTTTTTTTTTTTTATGAGAGAAGTTGGCAAACGAGCAGGTTCCTAGCAAGTGAAAGAAAGAGGCATGAAATTTTGTATGTGTAATTAGATCAACACAAAGAGTGTCAGATTTCTTATGATTTTCCACATGTTACCAACTCCAGTGATTAATATAATAGTTTCCCCTGTCGTCGCTTGACATCGAAACGCAACTCATTACCGCTAACGACGCTTGCGCACCCAATAACCTAATTTCACCGATCGATTGTGCGCGTACTGCGGATGTGAATTATGTGTATTCTATTTTAATCTTATTACGCTTCTGTGAGCAGTGATAGCCCGGACGGTTAAAGTGCCGGCCGAAAATCAGTGAGGCTCGGGTTCGAATCCATCCATGTACCAATGAGTTTTTCAAAAACTTAAGTACATATTTATCACTAGCTCGACGGTGAAGGAAAACATCGTGAGGAAACCCGCAGATCTCAGAATTAAGTCTGAGACATGTGTAAACAGACCCGGTCCGGCGATGGACTCACCACCTATCACGTTTAGGGGTCCAATATATCTCGTGAAATGTGGGTATATCTTGTAATTGAATACCTCTGCCTACCTCCTCGGGGATGAAAGGCGTGAGATTATTTATTTTATTTTTACGCTTCTGTTTCACTAAGTAGCGTTGTAAGCATTCATATAAACGAACAGATATGCCATTAAATATTGATTTTAATGAATGATTAATTGATTATAGAACATTTTTAGAATAATTCAGTAAAAATCTGTCAAACCAAAAAAAAACTCTTGAATTATTTAGGTAAAATGTATCTTAATTATAGATATAATTTTATTTTTAAATAAAAAAATAAAAAACTTCATTCTTGAGGGGGTAGGCAGAGGTATTCCATTTCTGGATATCCCACTTTTCACGAGATATCCTTTGGACCCCTAAACGTGATAGGTGGTGAGCCTGGCGGTGATTTTATTTTTAGTTTTGCACTTACTGACATAAAGTTCTTAGATATTTGTTAATGTTATTAAGTTGTAAAATATGTAAGAACCAACTCACTATTTTATACTCATGTTAATTATGTTATTTTAATATTCACATGAACGTCCGGGTTGTTGCGCAACTAAAGTTTTTCAGTATTAATATTTATATATGACAGAATAACTTCAAACAAATTAACAACAAGCGTTTAATCATCGACTAGTGAAATAAAAAGTAAAAATAATATCCAGGTCATGAAGCTAAATAGTAGATCGAACCCCTTACTACAAAATATATAATAGTACAGTCAAGAGCACATGAAGCTTTACACTTGTAGTGCGAGTCTGACCTCTAAGGCGATTGTAATAAGAATCGCTGCAGTCGGGTAAAGGCAAGTTGCTTCGCACACTAGCAAGCTTATATCCATGTCAGCCAAGCTTGCCAAATGGTGATTGTTTCACGCGACTCAGTCTGCCTCAGTACGCCTCATTACACAAAAGGTAAATTTCGCACAATGAATTATTCATATCGACGAGCCGAAGGTCAAACGACTTGAGTTTGTGGGTCTGCACTATGAATTATGCTTTTGTGTGATTTGGTGTGCGCGTGCTTTATGTACAAAAGTGTAACACAAATTGGGTAGTTGACATCATCGAAATTAAATTGCGAGTAGTCATACATTAAAAAGATTATCCCAAAACACCTCAAAATATGTATTTCGATTTTTAATTTACAATTATAGCAAATTTAAAAATAATAAAACAATAAAAAAAAGTGCTGCAATTGAGTACTACAAACTATGACGTCACGGTTTGCTATTTCAGTACATTTTCCATAATAAAATTTCGTTTTGACAGATCGTAAAAAGTAACTGATTTGACTAGGTAGGACACAACCCTATTGTAAAATGATATAAAAGTAATGTTATAAAGAGGAAAGATTGGATTTTTTGTTTGTTTGTTTGTATTGAATTGGCTCCGGAAGTACTACACAATACATTTGTTTAATAGAATTTACTCCGAAATTACTTCACCGGTTTTAAAAAATATTTCACCAATGGAAAGATTTTCTAAGAGAAACATGGGCTTTAATTTTCTCACGGGAACGGGAGTTACGCGGGTGAAATCGCGCGGAACACCTAGTTATAAAATAAATATACACTCTCACACCTAGAGATGGTTTCCATTACAGTAAGTACCCAAGTTTCACCAGTGTCTTTTTATGACCCACAAACGTAGCAGGTGTTTGATTATTTATTGAATGTATAGCATAACAGTTTACACCATAGCACTGTAAACTTAAAACACAAATTGATTTACAATACGAGTACTATAAGCATTTCAATCATTAAAATAATATACATAAAAGTAGACTGATACACATTCGCAATCTGAAGCTAAACGTTAAATAAGTATAATCTAGCCATTATGTGTTTCATATCTGTTGTGTTTTGTCTTTCAATAAATAATTAAAAAGAAAAAACAATTAACTCGTTCTCTTGTATAATTCCATTCAATTAGCATTCGCTCTATGGCGTTACAACAGCAGTGCGCTAATAGGGCGGTGTTGAACCCTATCCGTACCGCTATAGTATTTACACACGCCTCAACACCAATTCTGGGCCCTGCGTTTTTGTTTCTTTCACCGTAGTGATAAATATGTACGTAAGTTTTTTTAAAAACTCATCGTTACATTCCATGAGACAGAATTGAACCAAGGACTCGTAAGATGCGAGCTTATTTCTAGTGGTACCACTGCTTCTACGACCTACGTCTATAAGTCGTATCGTTGTACTAAAAAGCTGCTTATGTGGTTAACACCGGTATCAAGCAAATAAACCGTACCGACCCGGTGTCCAACTAACCCACCTTGCGCTTGCTGCAACGAGTTCATTTATGTGTGGAGTACCTACTTCATTTAAAAATAAGAATGTATTCATTTTATATATAACTAGCAGTTCCCCGCGGATTCACTTGCGTAGTTCCGTTCTCGTGGGAATAGGGAATAAAATGCCTATGTTGCTCAGTTATAATGTAGCTTTCCATTGGTGAAAGAATTTTTAATTATTTATTTATTTGTACCACAATTTATTAGTTTCGTATGTCCGTCGAAAAATGTAGGTTTGTATCAGTGTTCTTCAGTAAACTTAAACTTAAAATCACCCTTATTCTTCAATGTAAATCTAGATTTCAGTTATAAAAGCACATCACTACATAGTATAAAACAAAGTCGCTTTCTCTGTCCCTATATCCCTATGTATGCTTAAATCTTTAAAACTACGCAACGGATTTTGATGCGGGTTTTTTTTAATAGATAGAGTGATTCAAGAGGAAGGTTTTAGTATTAGCATTGCACCCGTGCGAAGCCGGGGCGGGTCTCTAGTGTTATTTATAATTCGTATTTTGTCAACGACAGTCGCCATTAGAATTTCCAATCTGTTGGACGAAAATAGACGACCGCTCACGAGCGTCCTACGCCCCGTTTAACTTTAAATAATTTTCTTTAAACTGAACCCCTTAGGGTTGACACTTATGTCATTAAACTGCACATAGGTTTGTAGTATTTACAAAGTCGACTGATATTATAAACGAAAAAGTGAGGTTATACTCTTTCACGCAAAACCTACTAAACTGATTATGAAAAAAAAATACAGTAATAATACAACATGTAACAGAATAAGTGCAATTCCTGAAATTAGTTTGTTCAGTATCGACTACTTATTCGATTTCAGCAATTTTTAATGTGTAAAATTTTTCAAAAAAATGAATTATCGTAGCTGAATTTAGTGCTTTCTATGGAAATCGTGCTATTATTAATCGATATTTAAGAAAGTTGGTTAGACACAACTAAAGTTAGATTGCATTATATTTTTTTATATTAATATACTAATTGCGGTGTATGAGGAATTGCGCTTTTTATCTTACGCGTTGTATATCTTATACATACATCAAAGTACCATAAATGCTGTCAGACGAAGACGCGCACACCCTCTAATATATAAATATGTAATAATATAATTTATCTTTATCTTCGTTTAGTACTAAATAATGCAAATCTTTCCTCTTTATAATATTAGAATCTTCTTTAAAACCTTCCTCTTGAATCAATCTATTTATTAAAAAAAAACGCATCAAAATCCGTTGCGTAGTTTTATAGATTTAAGCAAACATAGGGACATAGGGATATAGGGACAGAGAAAGCGACTTTGTTTAAACTGTATAGTGATAGTGTAAATGTAGATAAAATTTTATGCTTGTTATTGTAATGTGTGTCTTTAGGTATTGTGTTGCAAATTTCATGATTATTCACGTATTTACATTTCCAAAGTCGCGATGAGCGCACGTGACATCACAATAATATATGCATACTTCCTAAGGAAGCTCAGCTGGTTGACTGTAGCAGCTGATTTCTATTTTCTTTATTTAAGAACCTAATTCATGTAAAAATATATGAAGGTGGAATGTTCCTCCATCGTGGAGAGGGAAGATCTTCCGCCAGGCGAGGTGATCGTGCCTGGGGACCGCGGTCCAACGGTTGATGTTGGACAGTTGTATTTATACAAACTCATTAGAAAACTCCGATAGCGCGGTTTAGAACTCGGCCTTCTATTGGCGCGTTCCATGTCGTTACAAATACTTCAAATTTTACGTCGAAGTAATTTATGAATAACTTATGAGTTTAAAAAAATATTAAAGTAGATTTAGATTCTTAATTATAATGAAACATAAATTGTTTACTATGTAGGTCAAGGGTGAAATTGTAACACCTTTAGTTTCGTTAAAATAGTTTGCTCTACATTACATTATTTACCCTTGATGTGACTCATTATTTGCAATATTTTATTTCGAATTAAATATCATTCATTTTATACATACCTTTGAAAACCTTCTTACGGTCCGGTCATTTCCATAAACAATAAAAATAAAACTGAAGTATTCAAAATTCTGAAACGGGAATAATAATGGAAAAATGGCACGAAAATATTGATGACTAATATTACAAAAAAAAACTCTTGAGGGGCAAACCGCTGAACCAATCTTGATGACCTTAGCAGGAGGGTAGCTTGTATCTTGAGAAAGGAGTATAGCCTACGCTTCCTCTTACACCGGAAATCGGACGAATCATTTAATAAAAGTGACAAAAACATCTATTTAAAGACAACGAGAGAAAAATCGACTTTTCGCATACCGCAACAGAAAGAGACAGCGCTATACGGCAGTCCAGATTCACCTCCCAGTGAAAAGAGAAGGCGCAATACGAAAATAGCTCTGTTGCCAGTGAGCGGTAACCTTTAGTCGAGATCATTGCATCACTGGTTGACAATTGTAGGTTAATTGCAATTTTATTGGAACACTGGCTTCTGCCCGCGACTTCTCTCGCGATCCGGGATTCAAAGTAGGCTAAGTTATAACCTACGATATAGACTATCTGTCGACCAAGTTTCATTCAAATTTATTCAGCCTTTAAGGACTGAACGAGATATAAAAATCATCACTACGCACCCGAAACATGAACTTTAGATCTTTACTCCCATATTAGAAGCACATAGTCTTCTACAAGAGCCCACTGCGGATTGTAGATGGTGTTAGAGTGGTAACCAATGGTAAACTACAGTAAATTGTATTATTTTTGGTGTAGAATAAAGTTATTGTTTTTTGTTTAGTTTTTCGGTTTTTTATCATAAGTCAAAGCTGATGACACAGATTGACGTGACAGTTTCTGTTGCTAAAATGAACTTCTTATTTGCGTTCCATGGCCACCTGTTGTTTCCATCGTCTAAGTATCTCATCTGATGACGGACTCTTTATTGTCGAGTAGCTGCTACCGGTCCAGAACTTGTCGACAATCTTACAGTTACTGCGAACACTAAACTTATTTATTACTACTGATTACATACCAATGCCGAATATTCCGAAACCCCAACAGGCAATATTCATAAATACTGACAGACTTTAATGCCGCGAATAAAAGTTAACCCCGCGAGCGCTACATAGTTGCGATTGTATCGGGGTCAGTGGGTCGCGCGGCGGCTCGCGGATCCGTCAGCCGTGAACTTGGGTGGGTTTGTTATGTCACTCGTACAGAGAGGCGCGTGCAAGGATTGATTGCAAGTGGCTGATTTGGAGGGCCAATACACGCCTACGTCGAGCGCTGAGGGTTGAGCGCTCACGAGATTCTATGTTCACCACTCACGTGTCATAAACCACAGTTCTGTTAGTTGGCGAAAATTACACTATACATTTTCAAAAGAGTTGCCGGTGTCCATGGGTGAAGGTAGTCACCGTCTGCTCGTTTGCCCCTATATTTAAAAAAAAAGTAGTGTTACCAAACAAAGTAGTGGGAGATGCAACATTAAAAACTTTTTGTTATTTTTAAAGTAGAATAAGACTTAATTTTTCTTGCGTGCGGTCAATTTTTCTCTTCCTATTACGCAAATATTTGATGGATTACCGTCGAGGTACATAAACAGTACCATCATCAACAGATAATTTGACAACTTCAGTATACAAGTGACGTGCCAACAAAATTTTACGGATCACGTATCACGCACGTCAACAGGTAGGGGAGATGAAAATTAGGCTTAATGGTTAGAGTAGCGTAGCTCTGCGATGCGAGTATCGAGTTTGTAAGTAGTTTGGGTTTTTCGGAAGGAACGTTAGACTTTTTAGTCTCGGCTCTCGTTGTTCTGAGCCATGTTATATTATGCAGATGGATTGAAAAATTCTGAGTTAGAGTTTACTAATCTATCAGCATCTCCCAATCCGCGGTGGGCTAGCGTAGGTGATTATAGAATACACTTCCTCAAATGTGAGAAAAGACATATCATGAACATCGACACAAGAAACTCACAGACTTGGTCATGAACACAAAAACCAAAAACATAAATCAAATGGTCTGAAACAGCAATTATAGGCCAAATTTGTTGCAAAATGTCAAAGGAAACTTTCGCCATTGTCATGTCGGCAGTTTGCTTAATCGACAGTCGATAGATGTGGCAATCGCCAGAGACTATCGACAACCCGTTTATCGACTCGGAACGTGATCTTGTCACGATCCTCGTTGCTTTGTTAATTACGCTTACTGTCATGTTAACAATTCATAAATTTGTGTTTCGTCATGTTTTCATGTATAGATTGCATCTGTGCTTCTGTCCAGCTGTCTGTCACAGTATGACAATCGATAGTTGAAGTAGAGTCGTAGACTTGTAAAGTCATCTTTACCTATAACTTATTATTTTATTTTAATAAAATAAAAATAAAAAAAAATAACTTTCAATAAAATCGTTTCGAAATCATATAATATTGGCGAAATTCAATCTGTTTTGTTGGTTTTTAGAGTTCATCTCATAATGGAAAACACGGAACCCTTATATGATCACTTTGTAGTTCATTAATCGGTCTGTCTATGTGTGGAAGCTCTTATTCTAAGAAACGGCTTGAGGTATCAAACTGGTTCACGTTTTGAGGCAATTATTTTTACAGTCATCATCGTCAACCCGTAAGAGGCCACTGCGAAGCTTATGGGTCACATATAGGTAACACACGTAAGGTAATGAAAGAAAGAAAGAAAGAAGAAAGAAACTTATTTATTCGGCATATACAAAATAACTGAAATTACAGTAGCGCATAATATAAAACAATTTTATGCCGAAAGGGCCACATCTCAGCATAATGCCACAGCCTGGGCTGAGGCGCTGATTTTCAGCTGTAGCCGTTATATGGTGGTAGTCTAGTCACTACATAACTGTCAGAATCTTTAAGCCACTAACATGGCTTACCTACTTCCATTATACATGACCACAAAATTCGTTTTCATCAATGAGGGAATAACGGCGCCAGAGTTTTAATAAAGCCTCAAAATCACCCAGAGAATATAATAATGCAATCATACAACAGCCTTTGCAGGAGCTAAATATTCAAGTACACGTAGGAATACGTGAACAGCGTCCTTGAGACTGTCTGGCCTTGAGATGGATTCGTATAAGCTCAGCTCAACTCTAGTTTGGCAACAACTCTCTAGACTAGTCGAGCAAAATGTCGGACGTATACAGCTTTTCATAAGATTTGTAATGCAACTATGAAGGAGCGGAGGTGGAATGCTCCTTCATCGTGAAAAGGGAACATCTTCCTTAAGGCGAGGTGATCGTGCCTGGGGACCGCGGTCCAACCGTTGATGCTGGACAGTTGTATTTATACAAACTCATTATAAAACTTCGATAGCGCGGTTTTAGAACTCTGCCGTCTATTGGCGCTCTCTATGTAGTGTCGCTACACAACCATTTCTTATTGGGTGCCTGTTTCAGATACGCATCGCAAATTTCATCTTTCTAGGTCTAGCTGTTGAAACTAAGCCAATTTTGAGGAGTCTATGCTGTCTATGTATGTTTGCATTTATGTATGTTTCACCGTAGCGCCTAAACTACTCATCCGATTTTAATAAATGAGGTGTCAATCCATTCGTTAGTATAGTCTGGAGACTACATTTTCCGTAATCGGGTCTTCAAGGGTCGGGTCTTCAGTTTCTATGTTCTATGCTTCTATATGTAACTCGATACATAAATACACCCAAGACGGGCACGTTGGCTCAGTTAGTAGTCACCCTGCATTCTGAGTCGAAGGTCGCGGGCTCGATTCCCGCCTGGTGCCAAGTTTTGTGTTCTTAAACATGTCTGGTGATTTCGTGACTTGTGTGTGCGCCTTAGTCGCCTTACTACACACCCACGAGTTGAGTTGATAGTATTCACCCTTGGGACATCGCATGACATTAAAAAGAGCTGCCGTTGAGATTCTTGCTGGTTCTTCTCGGGGTACTGCATTTGGAACCAGCAACTCGTCGGTGGAGATATGCTGCTGCTTATATTTAGCAAATCTTCATGGTCGAGTTTAGAGTGCCTTGTTATTAGACTATTGACTTTTCTTAATGTATTTCGCAATTACCTACTGAAATAAATACATTTTCATTTTCGGGAACTTAATGAGCATTTCGGGAAAATAATTTTGAGAATTGATACGAAACCATTGTGCTACGGTAAACGCCGCTCGTTCAGCTAGTCCAGCAACGTGCCCGGGTCACGTGGCGCCGCGTCTCGCGCCACGCTCACGTGACCCCGAGTGCACCGCGATGCGTCTTTGCAATTTATTAAGAAATCGACGTGTTATTGTTGCGTTAAAAATACATACGATGTCGCCTAGGCTGGCAGAGGTATTCTAGACGGTCTAGGCGCAGAAAGTCTTATTCGCAAAACGTCTTACAGAAAAATAATGTCCTATTCGCGAAACGTCCTACTCGCAAAACGTCCCATTCTCAAAAGGTCCCATTCGTACACAGTTCCATTTATCCAACTTTCACCAGTGTAGTTTTCGTGCGTCTAAACGTGACAGGTAGTAAGGTGCAACCAGTTCTAGAACTTGCGGATTTCCTCAGGATGTTTTTCTTCTATATGTCTAAATAGAAACGTCTGGCTGATCTATCAACTTAGTCTCAAAGAGAAGCCTAGGAAGCTGAAATTCCCGTAAGATAGTAACTCTCAGGATGTAAGCACCAACTACTGAGATATACGATTTTGGAACCTGCTAGTGGATGCATGATGATGAAAATGTCTGACATCCAGTACAGACACACTACTGAACCAATTTCTAAGAATTGGATGGCGTTGGATTCTCCGTCAAGAAATTTAATATTGCTTACTCTACAATTACTTGCATTTATTTTTGGTAATAATCACTTAAGATATTGCACCGTCTATCCTAGTTCTAATCTCTCAGTTTCATCCATCCCAAGATTGTCTGGAAGAGACCGATCGAAGCCAAAAGACCACCAGTTGCACTTTAATAAATTTTTATATCTCTTTCGTATTGTATTGGTGTACAATAAAGAGTTATTGAAAAATTACAATATGTCCATAATTAACAGTGATCGTCAGAATCAACGGTCACTAGACATAGAGAGACGTATTTCACTTTGAAATTATGCTCAAACATTGCTTCCCAATTGCTTCCATTTGCTTCCTATCAGTATAGAATTGCTTCCATCGTATTTCAAAAGAAATCAAACATTTAAGGGTGACCGTTCATTCTGACGTCAGAATGGCCGGTCACTTAGCTGTAGTGTCCCTGCTGCGTGGAATCAATGAAATCTTTATATGGCAATAATTACTGCCCATTTGCTTCCTTCAAACTTATGAAACGTAGATTTGTAGCTATCACGGTTTAAAAGATTTCGAGTTATGGCCACTAGCTCCTGATAAAATTAGACGAGCAATATCGCTTCCGTTCGAATTGCGGTTACTTATTGCAAGTGCTTGTTATCTATACATATAATGAAATTCTAACGGGGCCGTGTCTGTACATGAAATATTAAAAAAAAGATGTAACGGTAGTGTATACAGGGTGGAATTTTTTAACGCCACCTGGAGGGAAAGTACGGTACATACTGGAGATAGTCAATTTTACTCAAAGAAAACATTGCTTTATTTTTTAAAGGAAACAGAACTGCATTCACAGATTTTCGAAAATTCGCTTGCCACACCCGGGAATCGAACCGGGTAAAATCCGAAAAAATAACATAGTTATCGACATAGATACCAAAACACTTATTTTTAAAATTTTACTTGAACAAGTTGTTCAGTTTCGATGACTGATCTTATGTTCGTAAACGTCACTATTTGGACCACATTGTATAATACAGGATATAAAAAGTATTTACTAAAATAAACACACACAAGGGAAAAATAAATATTGTTTGTAAAATTATGTATTTTTATTTTATAACTCTAATAAACAAGTAATAGTGCTTCCAGAGCCCCATTTAAAAAGCTAACCTTGGTGAAAATGACAATTCAAGAAGCAGTTTATTAATTAACTAGCTGGTGCCCAGCGGCGTTGCCAGCGCGGTGCCCGTTTATCCCCGTTCCCGCGGGAATTTCCAAAAATCCCTTCATAGCGGTTGCTTACGACATTTGAAAAACCTACATACCATATTTCAAGATTTTTCTAGGTGTTATCGTTTCGGAGTAGTAGGTATTTCTCTTTATAACCTGTTTTACATTTAATTTTCCCGTGGCAGAATGAGACATTTTCCGGGGTAAAAAGTACCCCAGATGTTGACCCGGGTATACTCAGTTTTATTCATACCAAATGTCATCAAAATCCATCCAGTAGTTTTTGCATAATACGTGCACAACCAGACAGACAGACAGGAAGACAGACTAAAATTTCAAAAAATAGGTGTTTTGGTATCTATGTCGATAACTATGTTATTTTTTCGGATTTTACCCGGTTCGATTCCCGGGTGTGGCAAGCGAATTTTCGAAAATCTGTGAATGCAGTTCTGTTTCCTTTAAAAAATAAAGCAATGTTTTCTTTGAGTAAAATTGACTATCTCCAGTATGTACAGTACTTTCCCTCCAGGTGGCGTTAAAAAATTCCACCCTGTATACACTACCGTTACATCTTTTTTTTAATATTTCATGTACAGACACGGCCCCGTTAGAATTTCATTATATGTATAGATAACAAGCACTTGCAATAAGTAACCGCAATTCGAACGGAAGCGATATTGCTCGTCTAATTTTATCAGGAGCTAGTGGCCATAACTCGAAATCTTTTAAACCGTGATAGCTACAAATCTACGTTTCATAAGTTTGAAGGAAGCAAATGGGCAGTAATTATTGCCATATAAAGATTTCATTGATTCCACGCAGCAGGGACACTACAGCTAAGTGACCGGCCATTCTGACGTCAGAATGAACGGTCACCCTTAAATGTTTGATTTCTTTTGAAATACGATGGAAGCAATTCTATACTGATAGGAAGCAAATGGAAGCAATTGGGAAGCAATGTTTGAGCATAATTTCAAAGTGAAATACGTCTCTCTATGTCTAGTGACCGTTGATTCTGACGATCACGCTGTCTCATCAATGACATATTACATGAATGGGATGTTTTTACTGTATGAAACCGACCAATAAAGGATTCATCCTGCACCTTGGGTGATAATAACGCCCAACCGATCGATAGACAGCGCGTTTAACTGTGGTTTAAAACGTGCAACCGCAGTTACGGAATCCACGACCTTGTTTTCCGCGAGACGCGACCTCCACTCTAAGGACGGCACGAGGCTACGTTTCAGAGTATCTTTTCTTCTGAAGTTAAGCTTGCCAAGGGCCCATTTTGTCTATTATGTTTAAGCTAGACAGAAATGATTGTAGTGATGGCAGATGTAGAGCAAGGTTTGTGATTTTAATTACTGTAATTATTATTAGAACCAAATCGTTATGGCTTGCTCGACGGTGAAGAAAACATCGGGAGACAATTCGCGGGGCTCAGAATTGTATCTAACACATGAGTACGTACAGTCAAGAGCACGTGGAGCATGACACATTGCACTTGGTGATATTACAATCGCCTTAGAGGTCAGACTCGCACTACAAGTGTAAAACTTCATATGCTCTTGACTGTAGATACCACCTGCGTTCCCAAAAACACGCTGGTGAAATACAAAATATGTTATTCTGTCGACGGGTGATAATTCTGTAAGATTCACAACGATGTTCAGTATTCGGATAAAAGTAGTATACTTTTATATGAATGACACAATACTCTTGATTACTCGGCCTTATATTTCTATCATCAAAGTTAGAAATTGCTTCAAAAGAAGTAAGTAATGAATGAAATCACAGAGACGAGATTACACAAATCGCTTTTGTGTTTGTAAATAAATATAAGTTGTCATCAACACTTCAAAAGTTCCGTAACAAGAGTGTTATTTTTAAATCTTCGCCAGAAATTGCGACAGCGTTCTCCCAAAATAAGTTCTACGATCGCAAAAGTATTTCGTGGCAACAATTACTAAGGTTTCTTGATTTCTACACAAACACTCTTCAAAATTTTATTTTCGGTAAAAGGCTGTAAGCTATCTATCACCTACGGTTACCTGAGGGCAATTAAGGATCAATACGATTTTCGGGGCCTTTGAATTACGAAAGCGAAATAAATCTTTTGCGGTGATATTTATATGTTCTTGGTATCTTGTCTCCTTGTTTCTATGTTTCAAAATATTTGTATTAGTTATTTATTGGTCAAAATTGTTACCTGTAAATTAATTTCCTTCAACAAATACTTGCATTGAGATTTAGCTTTCTATGTGTAAGGCCTCAATCGAATAGTTGTATTTCCAGTAAAAAAGCAATTTTACACAAACATATATTTTTTAAATAATATGGCCACTCTCCGGCAGATGGCGTTAGAGACACTGGTGTAAAGGCGAGTCGGTCTCTCAGGTGCTTTTATTTAGAACTATACTTTACTAAACAAAAGAACATTGCTAATAAATTTGGGCCTTAAGAACCTAATTTTGATGCTCAATTAGTCACTTATTCATTCACAGTTCGAAACAAATCTTCGTTACCGAATGGAACATCGGTAAAATCCAATGATTTTCTCGAATTTTCCAACTTTCCTCGAGATATTCACGTATTTACCAATGGGTTCCCAGAAAGCAGTGAGTCACCGTTTGAAGCTCCCGTAATGACTGTTCCTTCAATTGCATTGAGCAATGATTCAAGCTTTCCAGCAATGTTATTATCCCAACGAATATCATAAATGCCGAAGTCTGATTGTGCCTTTTTACGACTGAAATTTGGCAATGAGATGAGAGAGCTTGCATTCCAGGGAATCATCCTAACTATACTCCCGGACACATCTATCGGGAGTGTTTTAAGTTTTGACGGTCCCTAGCTAAAAATAAATGTTAGGTGGAGCAATAAGTTGGTATGCAGTTTTGAAGCTGATTTATTGTTCAACCTTTTGGTATGTTTTTTTTTTATTCCGAATTCAGAATTGTGAAAAAAAAATAAGAAAATTGGAGTCTGTTCATTGTTTTCAAGGATGCAGGGGAGGAGAAAACTTTTTTAATTTGGGAAAGTTGGATTTTTTTTATTTATGTTTCTGATTATTGTTTCAATAATATGGCTACTGCAAACTTTGAGCCAGTTTTCTCAAAAAAATATCGGCCTGAAATTGCCGCCAAAGCTGTAGCACTTCTGCAGGCCGGGCATAGCCAAAGAAATGTGAGTGCACAACTGAATTTAAGCCGTACTACTGTCCGAAGAGTTTATTAAAGGTACTTAGAGACTGGCGGCTTCGTTCGTTGTCAAGGAAGACCGCGATCTCGTGTGACAACGTTTTTAGATAGGGACCGTCAAAACTTAAAACACTAGGTGGCCCGATAGATGTGTCAGGGAGTCGATTTTATCTAATTTTATAACGAAAGAGAAGAAAGATTTTCGCAAAATTACGTAATGTTAAACACATTTTCGCAATCACTATGATATTTGTACTCCAACAATACGAAAACTATATTATAATTGAATAACAACCCGAGGAAACATAAAGAAGATCCGTGTTTGACCCGATTCAACGGTGGTATTTGCAGCCGATCGGATCTAAACTAAATATGTACAAACGATTTAGGTTTATGTGTCTGCCTGCGCTCTAAATACGAGCAAACGCACCGCTTGCACAAGACAATCGAGCTGAGTGCACGCGACCTCGCGGACTGGATGCCGCGTAATTGACTGTGATTGGTCAAGACTTTTTAGTACAACGCGTCAGGTGAACTTGCCGGTCTGAACATAGAACAGATGGCGTCGCATCACCAATAAACTTAGCATCATCCTAGCAGCGGTTTCTGATTGGCAACTGAACCAGATATATATTACGTACCCATTTCGTACTCCGGGTACGAAATAGTCTTGGATTTAGTACCCTCCCGGTTTAGGAGATATAGGGGGATTCGGTGGCGCTGCCAAAATGACGTCTTTACAGCAGCACGACCACCTGTATCTCCAAATGCTAATCATAAGCCGTGGCGCTGCTAGGATGATACATACCCAATAAACATATTACCAACGTTGGCGCTCGAATATAGTCGTCTTTGTCTTCCACTTTCAATAGATGAGTGGGTCTCGCTCTTTCTATTTTCCATGCGTGAGACAGAATTTCGGAACTGCAAACTTAGCTTAGCAAAAATCTAGAACTTTGGTGGATATGGTTACAGATTCTCCTAAATACAATCGTGGCTAAAGATGCCTGTGTAGAAAATTGCGCTTAACATTGGGTCGCCCTCTTCGTAGCAGAAAAGAGGCCTTAAGGCGGAAAATACAATGAACATAATTCATCGTTATTTATTTATTTGGGTAATAGAATTAAATACACTTAGGGACTACAATAAGGTTATTGAATTGGTAATTCAATTACCAAGGCGTAATGTTGTATTATTTGATGACAAGTAACCGGAAATATGTATACCAAAACCAAACAATAAAAATCCCATTGACATTAAACTAATAGTTATATTAGTCAAAGATTATCAAAACCAAGCCATAAAAACAGCAATGTCATCATAATTATAAAACTAGTCAAACTTTTTTTCCTTTACCTACCTTGACACTGGCATTAATAGTTTCGACTAAAAACGACCCATTTATTAAGATAATTATTTTTTTAAGAACATTACTCTATACGCAGTACAATGTTATATACCTATGGCAATACAAACTTTTTAATAAGGAGACAGAAGACGCGTAGAAAGTTTGGAATTATCATTCTTCTGCCAATCACGTGCCGTATCGCTTTCAACGACAGAATTGATCTGTAGATAGTATTGGTAATTTGCCTACCAATCACAATAAATTACTTCAAGTTAATAATGAAACGTGACTTTGCGCAGTGTATTCGATTGGTCTGTTTCCTTATCATTACAGTCTTCTAGAGTTAGGCATCGCTGGTTCGGATTCCGGCTTGGGACCAAAATTTCCGTACAAATTCGATGTTTTGTCTCTGAATGGTAGCCTGTAAAGCAATCATGGGTGAAGTCGGGCCAAAATGCATGGGCAAATTTTTCAACAATGTCTATGTCAAATTTGCAAATAGCCAGCAGGGATTTCCTCGCATTACCCATTTTTCTCCCCTTTCACGTGAACATTTTGAGGAACTCTTTTCGAAATAGGTACATTCGTTCTAAAAGCTACCTACATTTCAAATTTCATAGTTCACCTAACTTAGTGGAGGATCGCCGCCCCACGAGCGCTCAAGGACAATAATATAATAACATTTAATAGGAATTTTTATCATCCTTGAGAGCAATAGGGTCTGCATTATATTCCTTGACGGGCTAGCAACAGTAGAAACTGTTGTATGTCACTACATAGTATAAAACAAAGTCACTTTCTCTGTCCCTATATCCCTATGTCCGTATGTATGCTTAAATCATTAAAACTACGCAACGGATTCTGGTGCGGTTTTTTTTTAATAGATAGAGTGATTCAAGTGGAAGTTTTTAGTATTAGCAATGCACCCGTGCGAAGCCGGGGCGGGTCGCTAGTATATGATAAAACAGAATAAGAGTCAATGCGACACCAAGTGTGGGAAAATACCTTAATCGGAAACCAAGATTATTCATGTACAACTATGAGAAATCGATTTGCCCGAGTAAATCTTGTTGCTACGCCGAAATCGCTAAAACACTGACCTACTTGCATAATTCAAAAAACCGCAAGCGATTCTAGCACTTATCTTAATGTTTATAAATTCCAATTGTAAGTAGTCAAATGATTTTCGACTTTAGTTGAGCAGCGATAATGTTCATTGATTTGAATTGTTTTTTTAAACAAATCGAGCTTGTTTAGCGTTTTATTTCTAGAGTGTTCTATCATTTTGTTTTACATAATTGCTTATCTTAAGCCTATACCACTGCTGGACATCGACTTGTAGGCTTATTTTTATTTTTTACCATTTAATTCAAAAATAAATTGACGAGCAAAAATAAGTACTAGTCACAAAAGGACGATATTTCCTTAACCTTAAAATTGACTTCTGGAAGTTCAAGTATAATTAAAAATAAACAGTTTATCCATCTATGTTTTTTTTCTATTGACAACCAAATACTACCATTATAAGTATTTTTGTGTTGTTAATAATAATAATTAAAATCATTTTCTGGTAGGGTTAATGTAACGTTTGTTGCCGCTTCTACTCAGCTAAAAAATGTGTAAGTGTTGAATAAAATATGTAATCTATGAATGTATTATGTATAACAGAAGAAACTGGCTGAATGCGGCGGTTCCTTAAATTACAGAGCACAGAAGTGATTTTGTAAATTCTTAGGGGAACGGGGAAAAACAGATTTAACGCAGGCAACGCTGCTGGTCACCAGTAGTTAAAAGCGTGAGCACACATTTTTTTATTTGATACGATAATAAAACGGGAAACTTATTTCTCACACGAGCTATCTAGTTTTTGTGGTTAACAATGAACTGTGTATTCGTGTCATTTACCCGGTACCAACTCGATTGCGAAATGGCACATCGCACATTGTCTTCAATACACACCGATTTAAAGCTCTCTTATAACATAATTAAGTTCAAACTTGTTTAGACACTGTTTAATGTGACTCCAAATTTAAGTATTGTGTTTTAGAAAAATTAAGGTCAAGTAAATAAGTATTTACAAATAGTAATTAGTGCAGTAGCGTGGATTCAATGTTTATGACAATATTTCGTGACTCTTCCGGTTCGATTCCTGTCAAGTTGGGTAAACCAAGATAGTTGCGATTACAATGCTCGAATATGCCCATATAAATTTCGGGTTTTAATTTCGCGTCGGGACCTATTTTTTTCTCTATCGTTTGGAGTACAAATAGCCTAATTTGAACTAATAATAGATAATATTATACATAACTAATTATCATGCAACTACTGTTTCTGACACCTAGCAAAGAGCTATACCTGCACTTGCATGTATTTAGTGCAATAGGTATGTAAGATTAGAACGTGTCAACCTGTAAAATGTCATTATCACTTAGCATTTGTCTGTCTCAATTTTTGTATATTTTATGATACACTTAGCTTTGGGCATCCTAATTTCAGTTTCGCAATTTTTCTTGACGTTTTAGTTTTTGTAACCGACTTCAAAAAGGAGCTCTCTACGCACAATGACCAATGGAGAAGCTTATCAATTCGTCTTTATTTTTTTTTTATTATTTACTTTTAGGAAGACTTACAGCACTTTACATCAATAAATAAAGATACATTAAGAAATATCACTAGCTAATTATAAGTCTCCATGTTTTTATGTTGGTTACCTCAGAACTATTAATATTAATTCTGAGACATGTGTAAACAGACCCGGTCCGGCGATAGGCTCACCACCTATCACGTTTAGAGGTCCAAGGTATCTCGTGAAATGTGGGTATATCCAGTAATGGAATACCTCTGCTTACCCCCTCGGGGATGAAAGGCGTGAGATTATTTATTTTTATTTTTTTTATTTACCTCAGCACTTTCGACTGGGTGAACCGATTTGGATGATTCTTTTTTTATTGGAAAGCTGGTGCTTCTAGGTTGGTCCCATTTTAATTTCGTCCAGTTGTGACAATGTCATCCATGAGAAAACCATATAAGTTGAAGATTGAAGTCGGTTAGAGTTTTTTGTTATTCTCATATATGGTTTTCAACCATTAATGGCGGTACCCTAAATTATCAGCGATTACACACAGTAACCTTCCGCGAGAGACCCGCGGCCTCGCATCTATCACGTTCAAGGTTCGATTCCGCAGAACGCAGCCAACACGACTCTACTACTTTGCAATTACAGTCCATTATTGCTTCAAGTGTCGGTGAAAACCAGGAAATTTCTTGATGAATAGAGCGAACGAAAAGTTTTAAATAACTCTATTGTTGAGTTTGGAGAAATCTTTCATTAGGCTTTGTACTTAGTGGGTCGCTTATTACTTTAAGTTATAACTAATGGCATTATCGCATTATAGAAAGTAGGCGAATTGAAATGTATTTTTTCCTTTTATCTGAAGTAGTGGTTGAGGTTATAGGAACGCCTATTTCAAATTGATAATTTTAGAGAAAAAGACTGTTTGTCTATGTATTTTATTTTTAGCAGTTTCACCTGCTAGATATTTTCATTACAATGCTAATGTTTTAATTTCATTACGAAGCTTCTTGGACATAAGTTTCATTATTAAATAATTTATGATTATATTTTATTTAGGTTAAAAAAACACTTACATGGTACACTATTATTGGACTAATAACATTAATACATAATAAGCACTAATCACTTAGGAATATTTTATTATATAGCTCTATTTATTTACCTATATTTTACTTGTGAATTATAACATATACTAAAGCAATTGGAATCGACTCCCGGTTCAGAACAAACTAAATTGTAAAGAGCAGTGATAGCCCGGACGGTTAAAGAGCCGGCCGAAAATCAGTGAGGCTCGGGTTCGAATCCTGGCATGTACCAATGAGTTTTTCAAAACTTACGTACATATTTATCACTAGCTCGACGGTGAAGGAAAACATCGTGAGGAAACCCGCAGGTCTCAGAATTAATTCTGAGACATGTGTAAAAAAAGACCTGGTCCGGCGACGGGCTCACCACCTATCACGTTTAGAGGTCCAATACATCTCGTGAAATGTGGGTATATCCAGTAATGGAATACCTCTGCCTACCCCCTCGGGGATAAAAGGCGTGAGATTATATATATATAAATTGTACAGACACATGATATCAAAATAATAAGAATCAATAAGCTTTGCCATACAGCTCTTTGGATATCATAACGAAAACAATAAAAGTTGTTTATGAACCGTGCTAATGTTGTCGCCAAGGTTTTGCCGGAAACGCTTGCGCACCTTCGGGAATCTTCGGCGGCGATCGGACATCTTCGGTAATCAGTTCCGATGTTGAAAGAATTAGTGGGGTTTCATATCGGTCACATGACTATGTAATATTACTGTTAAGTTGTAAGTAAGCATTACCAAGATAGAATATTTCTTACTGATTCCGTCCTAGGTTATCTATAGGCGTCCAATGGGAACTGTGTATTTTTCCGGAATAAAAAGTACATAGCTATGTTTTCGGTCTTGCCAAATTTTATCAAGATTGGTTCACCGTTTTTACTTTCGCATTTATAGTATTAAGCCGAGATTTTTTTTAACGACTAAGGGGTGACCATTTTTTTTCTGATGTGTAAATCATTTAAATTACTTATGTAAACATAGTAATTGAAAAGATTCTAGCAGGTAAAACAATCATGCACAATTGTTAATAATAAGATTTTCACAGAGACCCACAAATTAAGGGTTTTGTAGTAGTAGATTCCTTTTGGCCTTTAAATGTAAAGACAACTGTATTGCGATGTTTTCTTTGTACTTCTATTTATTACCTCGGCTATAAATAACTTTGTAATGATAATTAGACTTATTATTATCGTTCTGTCAACCGCATAGCGTAACGATTTACAATACAATTACTATAATTAAAACAGGTTTGTATTTTAATATAATAATAAGAATAAATTTATTAAAAAATCGATGCACTCTTACATAGAAACATCTTATATTATATCAATATGAATCCCTATTTCGATTGGTCACGGCATCGGCATCACGCGTGAATGGCTGAACCAATTTCGCTAATTATTTTTTTGTTGTGCTGGTTATTGTTGGAAGTTTCTTATAAAAAACAAATCAAGAAATTTTGCGCGGAACATTAGAAAATTTAAGAAAACATAAAGACCCTGGCAGTTGTACAAGACGTCTGTCTGGTCAGCTAGTAAGTTATAAATATTGTAATATAAATACGCCCATGCCTTATCGCAGAGGGGGTTGGCAGAGGTCATTAAATCTGATTTTATCGGTCAGCCCATGACTCTGAACTTTGTGCTGCCTCAAAACCTATTGCCTGCGAAATTCCTCTAGATATCATTCTTCACCGTCAAGCTTGTGCATTCGTTTTATTTTCGGCCTATTACGGCAGATTGTTTCTGCTTAGCATTTGGTTGACTGTTAGATAAATTTAATGCCTTTAGGTATTAAGTTCCCCATGTATACGTTTTCTTGGTACATGGAGTTGAATGTATAAATAATTTTGCACAATATAATGAAGAGTAAGTTTTACCGGGCTCGATGAACGTCGCTGATTGCTTTGATTGATTACCAAAACTCAAACATTATTGTATTGCCTTATTGTCTATTTATTTATAATTGTAATCGTCTTTATTTGACATTTGTTACGAGATCAGTGCTTGCTCTTCTTTTACTGGCTGTATTGACAGATGTACTGGAGAAGCAACTTACGTCAAAATGGAGACAATTGAGATTCATCATCATCAACCCGTAACAGCCCACTGCCGAGCTAAGGGTCTTTCCTCACACATGAGGAAGTATGGGCTATAATCTCCCACGCGAGCCCACCGCGGATTGGGAGATGGTGTTAAGCTAGTGGCCACTTAACTGTCAGAATTTTTCAAGCCACCCAAGGGTATATCTGACATGGCTTAACTTCCATTGTGCGTAAACACAACGAAAACCTTAGAAAACGAAAATTGAGATTACAATTATAAAATATAGACAAAAAGGCCCCAGGATCGAACAAAATTAAACACCTACTGCCTATCTGTCAGAATACCGGCTAACAGTAAACTGGCGAATTGAATGCGACGCGTCCGCCTTGCCTCGCCGAATGTGCGAAACGAGGCCGCCCGAAACTATTCGGTCAAAGACATCGGTGATGCCTTTTTCGGTGGCTGTGGCTGCCGAAACGTACTCTGTTTCCTTCCTTATTAAAGTACAGGGTGTTCATGGAAATATAAAGCAGTAAAGGACTCGATTCTGATGACCAGAGAAAAAGGACAGAAACGAACCATAGATTTTAGAGTAATGTCAAACATGTAAAAAACAAATAATTTGAACATTATGAACTAATCTAATCATGATTTTCCATAGTTTCATATAGCTAAAAGTTTTTTTTTGTAAACAACTCTATTATCGTTTCCTTACAATTCGGTTAAACAAATTATCCCAACTAATTTGCTTATCATAGTCAAATACAAAAAATAAAACATTGAGGTGTTCGAAGATACTCTATTTTCACTCAACTTAACTATATTTCACTCATCCACTCTATTCTAGGTTATCATAATATAGACATATTAGCACTAAGTACTAACATTCAAGCACTAGACAGCGTCGGTTAGTGTTAGCCTTGGCTGGCTGGCCTAGTGTCCTTGCGAGCGGATCAATTCTGCGCATAACGCTTACTCACCTATAACGATGAGTTGCTGTATCTACGAGTTTATTAAATACTACCGTTTTGCCGCTATTTAGTCAGGTGTACGGATAAAAAGTAGCCTCCCTTCCTGGTCCTCAAACTACCTTTATGCATAAATAAATTTTAATAAATAAATAATTATTACTTGTAGGACACAATTCACACACGGTTATTTAGTCCCAAACTTGGCAGGGCCTGACTATGGGTACTAAACTACTTATAAGCATACTTACATAAATATTAAACGACCAGATACGATTCATGCAGACAAATGTTGGCCTCGAGCGGAAATCGAACCCGCGACCTCCGACTCAGAAGGCCGGATCAGTACCAACTGAGAGAATAGGCCCGTAAAAAAATGTAAATGTACTATCGAAAAAAGTTCTGCCTAATACACCTAAGTGTCATTTTAGCGAGCAGCTATCTTTTCCCACCCTGTGTTGACACAGCCCTCACTTATAGTAACAATGACGATTACAAAAAAGTGTTTCTTTCATGTTTATGACCATTTAGGGTCGATGAATGGATCGCAATAGAAAAAAAAAGACGGTTTCTCATTGTGTAACTCTAATTAGGGTTAGGGTAATAAAATTTGAGCTTGCAAGCGACAATTTTTCCAAATGTATCAAGCTTAGCGTTTGCTGGATAGTACATCGATCCATTGCTCCTTGAAAACAAAACAAGTCTAGTACGATTTCGACGGAATGACAGCTCGCGTTCATACTAACTGACATGACGCTTGAGCTTCAAAGTTTTGTATGAAAATATTCCCAATGCCCCATCTATGTCCTATTATATTTTAATCTCTTTGGAAATGGCACTAAACAAAAAACTCTCAGCCGCGCCATGGCACTGCGACTTATGTGCTTGTAGCACTGCACGTAAAAACTAAGTATTATTTATTTATTTTTATGATTACTTAAGTTTAAGTTTTAAGTTTAAGAGCAGTGATAGCCCGGACGGTTAAAGAGCCGGCCGAAAATCAGTGAGGCTCGGGTTCGAATCCTGGCATGTACCAATGAGTTTTTCAAAAACTTACGTACATATTTATCACTAGCTCGACGGTGAAGGAAAACATCGTGAGGAAACCCGCAGGACTCAGAATTAATTCTGAGACATGTGTAAACAGACCCGGTCCGGCGATGGGCTCACAACCTATCACGTTTAGGGGTCCAATATATCTCGTGAAATGTGGGTATATCCAGTAATGGAATACCTCTGCCTACCCCCGTGGGGATAAAAAAAGGCGTGAGATTATATATTATAAATTTGTAATTAAAATATATACTTAACCTTAAGTCTATATATTTTAACAGATTTTAAGATTGTACCTACATCTGCCATTGTTTTACCTATTCATGGTCAAATACCCCAACTAATCGCGTAGCTACTTAAGTTTAATGTTATTGCGCAACAGACAGCATTAGCAAACAAAGAGATTAGGCAGTTAAATTGATGAAATTTCAGTTTTAGTCGATGTGTTTTCAATGTACATTAAAAATTAAGTATAAGTACTCTGTAAATTACAGTTACATAACAAAAGTTGCAGGTAAATGTTTTTGCCGTACCTCCCTATCATGTCAGAATGTACAGCCAAGAACACGTAGGACTTGACACATTGGACTTTGTAACGTTCTTATTATAATCGCTTTAGAGGTCAGACTCGCACTACAAGTGTAAATTTTCATGTGCTCTTGACTGTACATATAACATAGGTAACACGTTTTTTTACTTTCAATTTGAAACAATTGTTGATATCGTAATGTGCGTCTGAAGTTAAAAATTGTGTTCTATATATCTTAATTGATCTTTAAACATTAAATAAACTGATGTAAGTATATTTCAACAATTTAGATTTATTGAAAGTGAGACCGCCACTAATTCACGAAACAGGGATCCGATTTCTAGCACAGTGTGTAACAAATGTACATTTTTATAACTGACTAACTTGACGTAGTAAAACATAGTGATGAAACCCGCAGATCCCAGAATTGGTTCTGATTGTATGTGTAAGAGCACCATCATCTAGCAATGGGCTTACCACCTGTCTCGTTTCGGAACACAAATACTCTTTTGAAAAGTGAAGTGAGAAATGGAATACATCATACAACCCCTTAGAGGTTAAAGCCTGAAAGAGTCTTAAGCGTCATGTAAACAATATGTAATCAAAAAGTATAATATTGGAAGACTGCTCTTTCCTTCTAGGAGAGTCGGGGAGGAGAAAACTAATGAACGAACACACCATATACCCAAAGGGGTTGGCAGTGGTATTTCCTTTCTAAAAGTATCAAATTTTCACTAGTGCTATATAAAAGGTGGTGATGTCAGCCTACTGCAGCACGTTCGACCTTTTCAGAGTCTGAAGGTTTCACAAGAAAACTGGCTTTAAATAAAATGAAATTATCAATGCCCTCGTAATCCACAACACAATACAACTGATCACTCTTATCACAGTCGATATAATCTGGCGGCGAAGTGGACCGTGTCGCCTCCACTCGCCAAGGCTGCCTTGGAGGTAATCGTTGTATAATAGCCGTGCACACATCTTGATTTGCCTTATCGTCTGCAAGAAACTTCCTGTGTTGAAAACTCCATAAAATATCGATATAGTGTTATAGAATAACGTACCATATTAAAACATTTAACAAGTAGAAATAAATAGGTGAAACTGAAATCCGACTATGGATAAGTTTTACTGTCACCCTGATCCTTATAGCCCTGATCATAACGAATAGATTGACACATCATTATAGGGGGTTAAAAACCGTGGTTTAGGCGCTTCGGTGGACCATAGCTACGTAAATAGTCTGCTAAAACCATAACCCTTCCGTTTAGCTTCAGCGTAGTCGGGTAAACAAAGAAATCGCTCTATTAGAAAGGGGATTGGCAGTATTCCATTTCTAGAAGTATTTACTCCTTCCTCCACCACCTCCACCACCTACGCACCTACAAATTGCAAAATACTTCTCAGTTATTTTTAAGAATGAAAAACCGTCAGGAGCAGTAACAGCCGTGTTGGAAGTGTTCTAATCAAAGAGATTAAAATATATTAGGGCATAGGGACAAAGGGAGGAAAATTTGAAGCCAAAAGTTATTCCAAGTGGAATAAGTCTGGTACAATTTCGACCGAATGACAGCTCGCGTTCATACTAACTGACATGACACGGACATGACGCTTGAGCTTCAAAGTTTTGTATGAAAATATTCCCAATGCCCCCTCTATGTCCTATTATATTTTAATCTCTTTGGTTCTAATGCTTGAGGCTCAAGTTTGAATCCTGGTAAGAGCATGTACCTTTGAGGTTTTAGACAATACCGTCCCACTGCTGGAATAACAAAAAGATGCCAAAAAGCCTAAAACTTCTCGTCTTGGCGTGCAACCAAATGAAAAACATCTTGGCCTTCAGGCGCAATAAATTTTATGAAAGCGTAGAACAAATGTTTGCAAGCCAAAATTACTTTAACTGCATTGAAACTGCCATGCAATTTTTTTCTTAGTATGCCATCTTGGCGCTGCCAAATTTCCTTGTAACTGACATTATTCCACTCCCAATAAACCGAAGCTGTGAGGGGATTACTTAATTATATAATTAAATAAATAATAAATACAAATAGCCCTAAGCGAAAATGTTTTTCAGAGCATGTTGTGTTTGTGCCTGTAATTGGGTTTTCACTCAGTCTTTTTAAGTCTATGTATAATAATAGCTTATAGTTTAAAACCTGTTGGCAATCCTAATAAATAAATTAAACATCTTATATACGTAGTGGGTCCCACAACGAAGTTAGGGATTGAAAATCTGACTCAGTTTTATGTGTTATTTGATAAAGTTTTTCAATTCCTATCAAAACTCCTTTTTTGTTAACCCACCTCAAAGGCCGGCAACGCACTTGTGACTCTTGAGTTGCAGGTGTCCATGGGCGACGGTAGACACTCCTTCCATCAGGTGACGTCGACCCGTCTGCTCGTTTGCCTCTTATATTATAAAAAATATCATAAAATATTTTTAATATAATACTTCTTTCTCTTGTCCCCAGGCCGTCGACTGGTGGTCTGTCGGTGTGCTGACGTACGAGCTGCTGACCGGCGCCTCCCCCTTCACAGTGGAGGGGGAGAGGAACACGCAGCAGGAAATCACCAAGCGCATCGTGCGCTGCAGCTACCCCGTGCCCAACGACGTCAGCTCCGAAGTGCAGGACTTCATCAAGAAGTGAGTAGTCGTACAAGTTCAGGTCACTATTGAGCTGTAGGTCTTTCCTATCATAATCGTCCAAGCCAGCCCACGATTGGAAGAGGTGTTAGTAGGGACTTTCTTATAATTGAAGTTTGTGTACAATGGATATTTATCATGTTGTTTCTCACAAAATATCCAATCCGTGGAATCTCCAGCTTTTAATAAAGATGGTGCATACTTAATAATACATAAGGCTTTTTTCCGAAAATGAATCATGATCACTCCAAAAACCTTATCGGACCTGGAGCGCGATTTTTGAAACTCACTAGTGATATCAAAATCACCGGTGACTAAAATTATCACCGATGACTTTTATGTCACCATTTTCCAAAAGCCGTATTTTTTAAAGTCACACGCTGTTTTCAATAAATCGTCGCAATCACAAAATATCACAATCGAACCCCGCTGCTAATTCTTCCGAAAAACATACTTTGGCACTTTTGGCAGATGTCACATACGTCAACTGTCAAAAACAATCGCATGGTGATTTCAATTACGAGTGGGTAGGGGCACTCGTAAATCGATATCATAGGTATGACAAATGTAAATCACCGATGAGTTTCAAAAATACGAACTTTCGGAAATCACTCACATCGGTGAGAATTAGTCACTTGGTGAGATTCAAAAATCGACCCCCTGTTAGCCGATTCATAATTATTCCAAAAACGAACTAATCTACCCTGTAGTGGCCATGGGTTATATCCTCGTACATTACCAACATTTATGTGCATTTAATGATTTCAATATCAAAATGGGGCTTATAAATCCACCTAATGAAAGTTATTGCAACTCCACCGCTTCCATTCGCTCCACCGCAGGTTAACGAGAAGAAAGGAGGGAAAGTTTTAGTTGTTTATTACCCAGTCTCTGTCGTGTGTTCAATCATGAATGAATTTTCAGGCTCCTGGTGAAGGACCCCCGCCGGCGGCTCGGCGGCGGCGAAGGCGACGCCAGCGAGCTGAAGAGGCACCCGTTTTTCCAGGTTAGATTACTGTTCCGAGGTTAGTTTGCCATTGCGAATTTTCATATTTAAACTGTTAGGTTTGCTATACTCACGTTGGGACCGATGCTAATATAATTATAATTTTCTTGCCCTTTTCCAATTATTTTTAAATTTGGCATTGCTAAATTCACTTTCTCACTTATCATCCTTCGCACAGTCATCTTTTCTTTGGCCTACACCTTTTCCTATAACTTTCCACATTCGTATTAAGAACTCGTCTTAGAGTATTACTCTCTCCCCTCCGCATTATATGTCTCGTCTCATCTCTAATTCATCAGAAGGAAAGGGACACACTTAAAATGTTTAACAAGCGCTCGTTTTTTTGTTTTATTAATGATGAACTTTTTAGGTTGTGACCGTGGTGTGGGGAGTAATATTTTAAATTGTGCCAAAGATGTGTAAATGTGTTTTTATACGCCTGTAATTGCCATATAGCAGTCAAATAGAATAACATAGTGGTACTGTTGTTGTAACGGATAATAAATCATCGTCATCATGAACCCGTAACAGCCCACTGCTGAGCTAAGGGTCATTCCTCGCACATGAGGAAGTATGGGCCATAATCTCCCACGCGAGCCCACTGTGGTGTTAGGCTAGTGACCAGAATATTTTAAGTCACCAAAGGGTATCTGACATGTCTTAACGACTTCCAATTTCAGTGTCTTTTACTCACGCTCTTGTTTTTCGGTGTTTTTGAATAATGCACTTGTGAAGTTGTCTGTGGTCTCAACCAACACGTACATCGACAGACCCTGGACTGGGAGGCGGTGGCTCGGCGCGAGGTGCCAGCCCCATTCGTTCCCCAACTGTCGCACGCAGCGGACACGGGCAACTTCGCCGACGAGTTCACTCGCATGCCGCCCACCGACTCGCCTGCGCAGGCGCCGAAGCACAGCGACAAGCTCTTCCTTGGTGAGTTATTATCATCATAAAAAAAATGTTGTCTGTGAAGATGCCCTTCATAGCTGCCCTGGAGTTTCTTGCTGGCTCCTCTCGGGGTACTGCATTTGGAACCAGCAACTCGTCGGTGGAAATGGGCTGCTGTATGCATTTAGCCAATCTTCATGGACGAGATTAGAGTGCCTTGTTATTATAAAATATTGACGTTTCTAAGTGTATGTTGAATACCTATAGAAATAAATTATTTTTGATTTGATTTGATTTTGATGGTATACGGACGATAATTTTACGTGATAACGTCATAAGAAAACATTCTATCCGAGCCTATCGTGCCTGTCTATCGCTTGTTCCGCGCTCTCGCTTGCACGCTCGGCTCAGGCGGAACGTGACAAGAAGTTATGCTTGTTCGTGCGTTCATCGATTTATAAGACGTTATCACGCCTTTCATCCCCAATGAGGTAGGTATTCCATTTAATACCCACGCTTCAGCAGTATTCTCTTTGGACCCCTAAACGTGGTGGTGAGCCCATCGCATGCCTCAGAATTAATTCTGGGACCTGCTGGTTTCCTCATGACGTTATCCTTAATCGACGAGGTGATCGTGCCTGGAGACTGTCCTAAGGTTGACCGCAAATGGAGGATGATCGTGCGTGATCGCAATACTCAGCTTTGAGGATACGATTAGGAAGAAGATGTAGCATCACTAAATGTGGCTACAAATGTTCAAAATACTTTAAAAATCATTAAAACATCCTAGTGAAGGCATGTGCCAATGAGTTTTTTATAAATAGTAAGGTGAAAAGTTGGTGTTTCCACAAATGCAACACACGCATGCAGTCCATGGCATTTTATTAAATTTATGATGTCAACTAATAACTTTCGTTTGTTACAGGATATTCTTACGTGGCACCTAGCATACTGTTCTCGGAGAACATCATATCTGATCAAATATGGATGCAGACCACCGGCCAGAAGCACGACAAGCTCAAAGGATGGGTTGCGAAGGTAATTTATATTTAAAAATACCGAAGATTAGTTATTTAAGAAACCTTTTATATTAGAAAGCAAATTATTTTGCCGGTTTAACCAATCGGCGCACAATGGGCCAGAAGCGTGCGTAGCGTCTCAAAAATAGGTTTTGGGAAAGTCAGATTTGAATATATTGAGGAATGGGACTGTGTAGCAGGATACCTAGGCCACATGATACAACAAATAAAGTTCACTTAATCACATTTATCTCGGCATAATATGCGCTTGAAGTATACCACCGAAAACATGTCGTCTGGGTATTGTATGAAACTAAATGTTTAAACTAGTCGTTCTCAAGAATTTTGTTTTAAAGTATATAAGTGTTATATATCATTGGAAAGGTTATACATTTGTCCTTTCTGTCATATTTAAAAACTAATAATAGGTTTGGAAAATTAATTTATATAAATAATTTTCCGAAACCCCAAAAAATTTCGAAATTTGAATTTTCAATCGACTTTTGATAGTTACCGCTGTCTACCGCTGTCGTTATATTTATACCATTATATTCTTTAGGCTATGAGGAAATGGGGCCAAGTAATTTTTTTTGCCCGAATCTGCCCCTCTTCACTCTGGAATCAAAAATGTGATAAGAGGTAAATGTGGCGAATTAAAAAAAAATCTACAATCATCTAATTTTGGAGTTATTTGATAAACTATTTATGAATATGATTAGAAAATACTAATTTTGTAATAATAAACATAATACGTTATAAATAATCTTTATCCTTTTCTTGTGGTTTCCAATATAATAGATTATATATTGTAGAGTAACTTGTGGTTTCATGACCTGATTTACTTGATATAATTCGTCCCATCACATATCGATTGTCAAAAACTGGTTACTGACAGGTGGTGGTCAGTTCACCTATTTTTAATAGACAGAACATTATTTATTTTCAGTACCTACCTCAAAAATGGTAAACTACAGGTATACCTAAAAGGGTTCGAATTTCTTGTCATGTCATCAGTTTTTATGAATTTCTTTAAATATTTGTTTCCTTTTTACGACTGCAAATACAAACCCAACAATGTCTGAATTTGAATTATTTTCATAACTGTTCGCCTGCTTTCGATAAATTATAACATAGAACTCTAACGAGTAAAAAAACCGACTTCAACTGATATGGATTTCTCAAGGTTGCCATTGTCAAAACTGGACCAAATTGAAATGAAACCACATGGGAAGCACCAGCTTTTAAATAAAAATAGAATCATCTAAATTGGTTCACCCAGTCGAAAGTTCTGAGCTAACAAACATAAAAAAAACATACAGTCGAATTGAGTAGGTACCTCCTTCTTTTTTGAAGTCGGTTGAAAATGGAAAAATAATAATAAATAATAAAGGATCAATTATCACATCAGATTCATATATTTTGAGTTTGAGGAAACTATATCAAAAGATCTGATCTGATCTCGTGGGAAGAGGCAAATGGGCTTCTAGAAAAAAATTAAAACGTCTAAGGATATCACATGTTAGTACTCACGAAGAACCGCAGCCCCTAAGTTAAAGATTTTTGTTCAAATTATATTTTAGAACATGTTATTCATATATAAGTCAGTATAGTCATATAAAAGTAGTTATCATAAAAATAAAAAATGTTTTTGATTTTTTTAAATAAAATAACAAACTTAATTAACTGAAAGTTTTACTATTTTCAAGCAAATATATTCGAGATAATGTGTGCAAAATTTTATTCGTTTATCTCAAGAAACAAAAAAGTTACAGATTTTTGAGACGCTACGCGCCCCTCTGGCCCATAGTGCGGCGGCCCCGTAGCAAAAGAGAGTTTTTTAAAACTTTTCTCGATTAATGTTACCAAATTTAGAGATTCCCTTGTAAGTTTAGTTGTGGTTGTCAACTTGAGAAATAATATGCTCCTATTGCTGAAAATATCCGCTTTTCACTAGTATATTTTTACAATTATTAATTTTAATATCTACAATCATTGACCCACATTTGCACCCCATCGACTTTCCATTGAACGGAATAACTAACTTAATAAATTGTTTACCGGAGTACGGATCATCTAAAGCGCGAGTTGCGGACCTCCTGCAACACAATCTTTTTTGATACTATAATTTTTTACTTCATTATGAATAGGATATTACTTTAATTAACATGTATTGATATTGTAACTCCTCAACCCTAATATCATATATAAAATACTAAAAGAACATAAAACAGCTTGGTGGGGCTGTAAACATGTAAACACATGTAAATATAGTCAGAAATAAAAAAATATTAAAACTTAGGAAAATACGAAAAATTATGAAAATTCAGTAAAATAGGACTTGGTATGATCGAAGAGATGTTAAAATAGCATAAAAATTTCATAAAAGTAGTTAGAAATTGGTTTCAGTAGGGTTCAGGAAAAACCGACTTGTTTAGTATGGAAAATATAGGGGAATAGTTCTTGTATTAAGATAAACCATTTTTCGGTTATAACTCCGGAACTATTGGAGCTAGAGAGATAAAAAGTATACCATTGTAATGCTATTCACGGACCCTACGATATACAAAAGGTTTCATCCAAATCGGAGATGGTCGGGTTTTTCCGGGCGGGACACGAAGAGGGGGTTCTGGCATATATGGTGAGGGAGGATGCGCGGTCGCGGGGCGAGGCTGCCACCTCAACCAAAGGTTGGACCTAGGATGTTATGATACATGGGTCAGTCCTGTTGAGCAATATGACATATAAATAAATAAATAAAATAAAAATATAAAACTCTCATATGGCGTTATTAGCTTGAAGGTTCGTTAATAACAGAAGTTAAGAGGACAGGCAGGTATGGGTTCCCTGTCTGATTAATGGAATATGGTAGTTTTATGCAATATTCTAAACGAGCCTAATATATGAAATGCATGGCATATAAAAGCAAATAAGAGAGTTTGGCCTATGTTACACCTGGGTTTCCCTCCCATCTTAGGGCGGCTAACGCCGTCCGCTCGAACGCAAATGTCGGGACGAGGCAGGGGTTGTAGTGCTTGAGTTATTGACGGGGTGTGGTACTGTCCGAGTGGTGCAGCGGTTGTGTCAGTACATTTCACCGCACCGCGGTCGGTGTTTATGTCGGCACATACCAATGCTAGCTTGGCGGTGGCGACACCTCCGTTCTTTAACTTGCATTATGACTTGCTTGTGATGTTGGGGCTTACGCTTCGACTCACAATTGTCTTGTTCAACACTGTTTGGCGATATAGTGCGAAAAGGTAAAAAGTCCGGGCCTCAGCACTGCCTAACGGTACGGCACGGTGATCTTATATGGACTTAGTTTTTGGACATGTTCCATAAGCTTCGTCTGATGTAACGATCGCTTTTAAATATTACACATTGGAGGTAGTAGCAGAATGACTGACGACGCACCTCTTAGCGCTGTCTTGTGGTTCATAGTAAACACCCTGGGACTACTTCTGAGCTTTTTGGTGCTAAGTAACGGAGACGATGGTATCGACTAACACTTAATTGATGGAGGTTGATAACGTCTCTCATTGAAATGTGAAAAGCAACATCTAGCTTGGTCGTAGACCTATGCGGTGCGAATTGGGCATTAACACAAGTTATCTTCGAGGAGTGTTGTTGGTCTAGTACGCGAACACTCGACCAAATCTTCGGGAGTAGGGCTCTTCGGAGTCTGGAACTGGAGTCATGTCGGTATTCGTATTGGCATGGTAAAGGGGTCTAGAATCTTGATTGGCTTGACGGGGATGTCTGTCATGCTTCTGTTGAGCTTGATATTATAATGAAAGTGATACCACGAATGAACGAGAAAATGAGGAATGCCTCATATATCCTATGGTAACCATGTATTTGCAGAACGTACATTGGTTACTTCATACTATCATATGAGTGCGCGCGCGACGCGTATCAATATAAACTAATGGTTCTACCATTATAAGCTCATTCAGGGTGTGACAGCGCTTCTGATGGCTGAAAGAGAATCGATGGCTCGTAGGGACCGAGGTCGGGTCACGACGAGCATTAAGACCTATGAACGAGTTGTCCTACGGGACTTATTGCCTTTCGGGGCTTACTATAAATGATCCTGAGGTCTTAAAGACTATCTCACCACCAAGCGCCTTCGAGCGTAACTTTTATTATCAATATGTTCGAGAATGCCTTTCGGGGCTTACTGTAAATGATCCTGAGGTCTTAATGACTGCCGTAACTCGCCTTCGGGGCAAAACTCGGCACCACAAACGACTTCGGTCGCAACGGTCCCTTCGGGGCAAAACACGGCTCCGGCCGCACCAATCGACTTCGGTCGCAACGGTCCCTTCGGGGCAAAACTCGGCTTCGGCCGCATCAATCGACTTCGGTCGCAACGGTCCCTTCGGGGCAAACCTCGGCTTCGGCCGCAACAATCGGCTTCGGCCGCAACAATCGGCTTCGGCCGCAACAATCAGCTTCGGCTGCAACAATCGGCTCCGGCCGCAACAATCGGCTTCGGCCGCAACGATCCTGCTTAGGCGGGATAAAAGACCGGATGTCCGGCAAAACCGGGACGTTCGGGGGGGTCGCAATCGCAGCTGTGGAATGTTGCGGGTTGGCGATCACCGTAAGGGGCGAGGTGGAGCTCCTTACTCTTCCCACCAAACACATTTTTATTTCTTTTCTTGAAAGGAGGTGAGAATGTGGGGAAGACGATTTTATCTCGAGTCTGTCATCAGATAAGAGATAACAGGGGTGGGGAATATGAAGTGTCCTTCATGAAATATTGCCTTAGGCATGAATGGCGCTGAAGTGGGCAGCGCTATTAAAGATTAAAGCGAGCGAAAGACAATTTTATAAATATGCGATAGAAAACTAACAGTATAGTTGAATCAAGTTAAGATTTCTTTTGATGGCAAACGGTAAATCATGATCCTCAAAAAGGATCTGGATTACTATTCACAAAGTAGTGTCCTACACTACTAGACGATCAAATAAATAAATTACATGGCCAAAATTGCAGAAGTTATTTGTGACGGTGTCGACCTATTTAGCGATGCCTCCTGAGTTAATACTTTGGAGATCATCATGAAAGCTAAATTTTGAGGTCGTTTAAAATTATGCGTAGGACGTTTGGCGATTGTATTCGTATTCGTATTTACGTGTAACATCAATACTCGCTTGCTATAAGATTAGCAGCGATTTGACATAAAAGTGGATTTTCTCTAATTCCGTGCGAGAGAACATGTTAACAAAATATTGAAACGATATATTGTGAATGAGATTCTTGCTTTGAGCTGTGCAATACTAGCTTAGCATTATATGATGTTTAGCTTGTGTTGCAGCGTATGAAATTTTAATACGTTGGAATTACAGTTCCTTCGTATAGAGAAATGTATCCATATTATAAGTAAGGTCTTAGGTTTAGTTACAATTTGGTTCCGTGATGGCCAGGATATGGATCAACGATTTATATTCTGACCTGGTGCTTGGTTGTGGCTTGCCTAAAGTAGGCTTCATGCCTACAATTTGCTGTCCGTGAAAATGGAATGAGAGATCATGCTTCAGACACCTAGCTTTAGGTCCTCCCTAAGAAATGGTTGCCAATAAAAATGAAATTAATGAAAAATTTCTTTGTTACAGGTGTCTGATTGAATAAATAATAAGGAAGAATAGGAATAGTGATTATTGTATATAAACCCAATAGAGGAGGACTATGTGATTATAGATGGGACCACTTTTAATTTTATTTTGAAATTGAGCAAGACTTTTCTTTGTGAATTTTATAAGACAGTGACTTTAAAATAGTGCCTTTTTAAATTATAAGTGTATATAAATAAACGACAAAAATGTCGGATTACGAAGACCTGGATCCGACTCGAGATGAGAGTGGTGGAGATTAAGAGCCACCTAAAAAGAAAAAGAAAAAGACCAAAAAAGCGAAAAAACAGAGCAGCCCAGACACAGAGTCGGCGACTCGAGCTTCAAAAGAGTACACGTTGTTATATAAATTAATACTAAAACAGAATAAAACGTTGGAGGCGAAACTGAATAAGTTAGAAGAAGAGGTAAAAAAGACCTCTGATACTCAAAAGAAATTACAAATAAATAGTGGAGCAGGTATCTCTAATCCTGAAACCACTTCAAGAAAAGACATGGATCCGTTGGAAAATAAACAGATAGTTTATTCTATCACAAATTTAAATTCTGAAAAGCCGAAATATAGTGGCAAACCAGGGAAGACACATCCAGTGACTTTCCTGGAGGATTTGACGGCATATATAAGGAAAATACCTGCCCAAGGAAATGAGTTGGCAACTGTAATGGAGTGCCTAGAAGGTCAAGCAAGAGATTGGGGCAGAGTTTATAAGAGTCGTTGGCAGAATTATGAAGATTTTAAACGTGATTTTCTTCTGACTTATTGGAATGAAGTTGAGCAAAATAAAGTACGTAGAGAAATTGTAAGTGGAAAATGGGACCGGAGCAAAGATCCCACTATGACCGCTCATTTTATGAAATATGCTGGGCAAGTAAAGATGTTAACATATCCAATGAGCGATTCACAATTGATATCAGATTTGATGCGTCATTTTCCACGTAATGTCCAACAACTATGGACATTATCAAAGCAAGATAACATACTCGCAGCAACCGAATTTTTGCGAGAGATGGATAATATTAACCAATATGAAGCAGATGACAAGGGACCACACCATAACAGTAACTCATGTCTCGTTCCTCAAGGAGCGCATAAGGCTTCCATCAAGTACAAAGATTGGAAGAGGCCAAGAGAAGACAACACAGGTTTCATGCGAGGCGGGACTGGTGCAGTGAAGGCGCCCACTGTTCCGGTTACCGCATCGTTGGAAACTGTGAAGGCCATTGAAGAACCTCCAAAAAACTAGTAGAGGCTGGGTGCAGCTCTGCCCCACAGCGCTCAGCTAGGAAACGGGGCACAACCCCACAAGTCAATTCGATCGGTTATAAGATTATGATAAGGCAAGGGTGGCAACCCGGCCAGCCATTGGGCAAACATAGTAAAGGTATAATAAAACCAATCGAGGCGAAAGGCCAGGTGGGGCGAACTGGTCTTGGTTATATAAATATCATAGAGGGTATATCAGGTCTCATTCGAGACCGTTTTAATTTGCTTTCGGCTGAAAAATTGATACAGAGTAAACATTTAAATACAGTATTTGAAGAAGATGAAAGGACGAAAGAATTGATTGGTGGGATGCGACCCGATATATTAGTCAAATGTGAAGGCCTTAAAATCTTGACTCTGTTAGACACGGGTTCAGATATTACTTGCATTTCAGAAGAAATGTTTAATGAAATAAATAAGAGAAACCCTAAGTTACCAATTATACTAGTCAAAGGGTTGCAAATACGGGGGGCTGTGGGACAACGCTCCTCGAAGATAAATAGACAAGTTTTAATGAGTGTTGAGCTTACTAAAGGGTTAATCTTGGAAATACCCTTTTTAATCGTTCCCGGTCTTACAAGGTCTATGATTTTGGGGTTCGATTTTATGACAAAATATAAGATTGAATTTCTATTTAATAAGAGAAACGGTGTTTGCATAGTGATCGATGGAAAGCGATTTTTTATTTTATTTGAAAATTTTAATGATTTAATGAATGTAAATCAATGACTTTGGAAAGATCACAGCATATTATTCAAAATAATATTTCAAACTGCATACCTTTGAGAAAATCATTTCATTTAATTACATGGTGAATACCTTTGGGAAGATCATAACGTTTAACCACATTCAAATGGAGATAAATGGGGAGGGCTCATCATTGGATAGATGTGGTAATAGGGGAGGTTGGTGGCCGTTCTTTTTTTTTTTTTTTAATAAATAAATAAACAGATGTTATTAAGTAAACGCCTATTATTTAAGCTCTGAAAAATTCTCTTTCATGAATTACAGAGAATTTTGGGGGCTGGTTGTAACTCCTCAACCCTAATATCATATATAAAATACTAAAAGAACATAAAACAGCTTGGTGGGGCTGTAAACATGTAAACACATGTAAATATAGTCAGAAATAAAAAAATATTAAAACTTAGGAAAATACGAAAAATTATGAAAATTCAGTAAAATAGGACTTGGTATGATCGAAGAGATGTTAAAATAGCATAAAAATTTCATAAAAGTAGTTAGAAATTGGTTTCAGTAGGGTTCAGGAAAAACCGACTTGTTTAGTATGGAAAATATAGGGGAATAGTTCTTGTATTAAGATAAACCATTTTTCGGTTATAACTCCGGAACTATTGGAGCTAGAGAGATAAAAAGTATACCATTGTAATGCTATTCACGGACCCTACGATATACAAAAGGTTTCATCCAAATCGGAGATGGTCGGGTTTTTCCGGGCGGGACACGAAGAGGGGGTTCTGGCATATATGGTGAGGGAGGGTGCGCGGTCGCGGGGCGAGGCTGCCACCTCAACCAAAGGTTGGACCTAGGATGTTATGATACATGGGTCAGTCCTGTTGAGCAATATGACATATAAATAAATAAATAAAATAAAAATATAAAACTCTCATATGGCGTTATTAGCTTGAAGGTTCGTTAATAACAGAAGTTAAGAGGACAGGCAGGTATGGGTTCCCTGTCTGATTAATGGAATATGGTAGTTTTATGCAATATTCTAAACGAGCCTAATATATGAAATGCATGGCATATAAAAGCAAATAAGAGAGTTTGGCCTATGTTACACCTGGGTTTCCCTCCCATCTTAGGGCGGCTAACGCCGTCCGCTCGAACGCAAATGTCGGGACGAGGCAGGGGTTGTAGTGTTTGAGTTATTGACGGGGTGTGGTACTGTCCGAGTGGTGCAGCGGTTGTGTCAGTACATTTCACCGCACCGCGGTCGGTGTTTATGTCGGCACATACCAATGCTAGCTTGGCGGTGGCGACACCTCCGTTCTTTAACTTGCATTATGACTTGCTTGTGATGTTGGGGCTTACGCTTCGACTCACAATTGTCTTGTTCAACACTGTTTGGCGATATAGTGCGAAAAGGTAAAAAGTCCGGGCCTCAGCACTGCCTAACGGTACGGCACGGTGATCTTATATGGACTTAGTTTTTGGACATGTTCCATAAGCTTCGTCTGATGTAACGATCGCTTTTAAATATTACACATTGGAGGTAGTAGCAGAATGACTGACGACGCACCTCTTAGCGCTGTCTTGTGGTTCATAGTAAACACCCTGGGACTACTTCTGAGCTTTTTGGTGCTAAGTAACGGAGACGATGGTATCGACTAACACTTAATTGATGGAGGTTGATAACGTCTCTCATTGAAATGTGAAAAGCAACATCTAGCTTGGTCGTAGACCTATGCGGTGCGAATTGGGCATTAACACAAGTTATCTTCGAGGAGTGTTGTTGGTCTAGTACGCGAACACTCGACCAAATCTTCGGGAGTAGGGCTCTTCGGAGTCTGGAACTGGAGTCATGTCGGTATTCGTATTGGCATGGTAAAGGGGTCTAGAATCTTGATTGGCTTGACGGGGATGTCTGTCATGCTTCTGTTGAGCTTGATATTATAATGAAAGTGATACCACGAATGAACGAGAAAATGAGGAATGCCTCATATATCCTATGGTAACCATGTATTTGCAGAACGTACATTGGTTACTTCATACTATCATATGAGTGCGCGCGCGACGCGTATCAATATAAACTAATGGTTCTACCATTATAAGCTCATTCAGGGTGTGACAGCGCTTCTGATGGCTGAAAGAGAATCGATGGCTCGTAGGGACCGAGGTCGGGTCACGACGAGCATTAAGACCTATGAACGAGTTGTCCTACGGGACTTATTGCCTTTCGGGGCTTACTATAAATGATCCTGAGGTCTTAAAGACTATCTCACCACCAAGCGCCTTCGAGCGTAACTTTTATTATCAATATGTTCGAGAATGCCTTTCGGGGCTTACTGTAAATGATCCTGAGGTCTTAATGACTGCCGTAACTCGCCTTCGGGGCAAAACTCGGCACCACAAACGACTTCGGTCGCAACGGTCCCTTCGGGGCAAAACACGGCTCCGGCCGCACCAATCGACTTCGGTCGCAACGGTCCCTTCGGGGCAAAACTCGGCTTCGGCCGCATCAATCGACTTCGGTCGCAACGGTCCCTTCGGGGCAAACCTCGGCTTCGGCCGCAACAATCGGCTTCGGCCGCAACAATCAGCTTCGGCTGCAACAATCGGCTCCGGCCGCAACAATCGGCTTCGGCCGCAACGATCCTGCTTAGGCGGGATAAAAGACCGGATGTCCGGCAAAACCGGGACGTTCGGGGGGGTCGCAATCGCAGCTGTGGAATGTTGCGGGTTGGCGATCACCGTAAGGGGCGAGGTGGAGCTCCTTACTCTTCCCACCAAACACATTTTTATTTCTTTTCTTGAAAGGAGGTGAGAATGTGGGGAAGACGATTTTATCTCGAGTCTGTCATCAGATAAGAGATAACAGGGGTGGGGAATATGAAGTGTCCTTCATGAAATATTGCCTTAGGCATGAATGGCGCTGAAGTGGGCAGCGCTATTAAAGATTAAAGCGAGCGAAAGACAATTTTATAAATATGCGATAGAAAACTAACAGTATAGTTGAATCAAGTTAAGATTTCTTTTGATGGCAAACGGTAAATCATGATCCTCAAAAAGGATCTGGATTACTATTCACAAAGTAGTGTCCTACACTACTAGACGATCAAATAAATAAATTACATGGCCAAAATTGCAGAAGTTATTTGTGACGGTGTCGACCTATTTAGCGATGCCTCCTGAGTTAATACTTTGGAGATCATCATGAAAGCTAAATTTTGAGGTCGTTTAAAATTATGCGTAGGACGTTTGGCGATTGTATTCGTATTCGTATTTACGTGTAACATCAATACTCGCTTGCTATAAGATTAGCAGCGATTTGACATAAAAGTGGATTTTCTCTAATTCCGTGCGAGAGAACATGTTAACAAAATATTGAAACGATATATTGTGAATGAGATTCTTGCTTTGAGCTGTGCAATACTAGCTTAGCATTATATAATGTTTAGCTTGTGTTGCAGCGTATGAAATTTTAATACGTTGGAATTACAGTTCCTTCGTATAGAGAAATGTATCCATATTATAAGTAAGGTCTTAGGTTTAGTTACAATATTAAAAATCACAATGTTTAGAAGTTAAACTGAAAATAATTATAAAAAATAAAAATTTGCCTCTAACTTTATTTACTTCATTATTGACTTTTAAATGTTTTTCTATTGTTATTTATGTAAGTAGCTAATACAGTCGAGAGTTTTCCAAACGTTGCGCTTTTCTACCATTTAACCCTCATTAAATCATTATTACAGTCCACTCATCACACATCCACGTCTTTCTTCATAACAGCGCGGGTCAGAATTTGCTACTCTAGCTACGTTGTGAATCCAGCACTGAACGTATATCTTGATGTGCTAACTAAATGATGGTTCTGCTTCCAGGACTCTCCGTTCTTCCAAAAGTACGCAGTGGATCTAAGCACGCCGCTACTTGGCGACGGGTCTTACTCGGTTTGCAGGAAGTGCATCCACCGGCAAACTGGAAAGGATTACGCTGTCAAAGTGAGTGCATCATTTTGCATCCCTGTAAACGGCCCCTGCCCTAAAAATCCTACTTAGGATATTATAAACGCGCAACTTTGTGATTATTTATGTATGGATGTTTGTTGCTTTTTCACGCAAAAACTACTGAACGTATTTTGATGAAACTTATTACTATAGTTTATACATGGACGAGTTTAGAGTGCCTTGTTATTATAAACTATTGACGTTTTTAAGTGTATATTCAATACCTACTGAAAATAAATGAGGTTTGAGTTTGTAATAATCTTTATCTCGTTTAGTCTAAACTGCTAGACCGATTTAAAAGAGCTGCCCTTGAGTTTCTTGCTGGTTCTTCTCGGGGTACTGCATTTAGAACTAGCAACTCGTCGGTAGAGATGGGCTGCTGTTTACATTTAGCCAATCTTCTTGGACGAGTTTAGAGTGCCTTGTTATGCTATAAACATGTAATGGGATTTAGAAATACAGTGATTAACCTAAAATCAATGGTTTTTCTAGTTGTTATTTTAATTTATTAGCAACTGTTCTATTATACGAATTTGACGTGAATATCTATTTCATATTGTCTTGAAGATTTAGTACTCAATTAGTAGAGTCCAATAAAATGGACAATAGTACATTTATACAATTAGCATAATATAAATAAATGATGTTTGTTTTTCAGATAATCTCAACGCAGAAGAAAGACATTAAACAGGAAATCGAGCTTCTGCGAGCCTGTCAGGGCTGCCCTTACATCATCACGCTACATGAAGTGTTCCACGACTCGGTCAGTGACAACCCTATACCTATACTTCTATACATATTTATATTAATATATTAAACAGGAAAGATTTGTATTTTTGTATGTTTGTGACGAATAAACTCAGATACTACTGGACTGATTTTAAAAATTCTTTTACCTGTGGAAAGCTAGAATATCACTGAGTAACATAGGCTCTACGAATATTCCTTATTCGTAGCATAGGCTATATTTATAAAGAGGAAAGATTTTTTTTGTATTCAATATTTATTATTTAATACTCAGACACTACTAAACCGATTTTCAAATTCTTTTCCAATGGAAAGTTACATCATCAGGGAGTAACATAGGCTTATATATTATTCCAGTATTCCCACCTGAATTCCCACACGCGGGTGAAACCGCTAGTTCTAAATATAATTGTGTATCGTAACTTCGTTAATTTTGAAAAAATCTGTTGGGGTGTCAATTAATTGGTAGAGTGTCAACAATTAAGTGTTTTACCCTAATAAAAACTTGACTGCTCTACTGCATGTTTGTTTGTTTCCTGATCGACTTGTTTGATTGTTTATTTCAGGCGTTCACGTACATAGTGACAGAGCTGGCGACCGGGGGCGAGTTGGCTGCGCATCTGGGCAGCGGGGCGTTGGACGAGAGGGCCGCGAGGAGGCTGCTGGCCCAGCTGGCCGTGGCCGTCATGCACATGGCCAGCAAGAGGGTGGTGCATAGGGACCTCAAGCCGGAGGTGAGTTGCTGGGAGTGGGGTGACGTCATATTATACCCCATATGCGGTAAGTTGAGATGGTAACGGGGTTCTAAAACGGAGACTTCAAGCCCGAGGTGAGTTGCTGGGAGTGGAGGGTACAGTGGAGTAGTAGAGTTCGTAGGAGTAGGGTGACGTGAGACTCGGTACAGTGGAGTAGTGAGTGAATTTAGGTGGGGTAGGGTGGAGTAGGTTGGGGTAGTAACGGGATTCTAAAATAAAGAGCTGAAGCCAGAGGAGAGTGTGACGTGTGTGTAGGGAGTGAAGTAAGAAGAAGAGTGGGTTGACTAGGTTCGTCATGCACATGGCCGCCAAGAGGGTGGTGCATCGGGACCTCAAGCCGGAGGTGAGTTGCTTTGAGTGGGGTGAGATGGAGTATATTGGAGGGGGTTGGCGAAGTAACGGGGTTTTTCAAATCTAGACCTGAGCCGGAGGTGTAGGGTGACGTGAGATGCGGTACAGTAGAGTTGTTGGGGTACTAAGTAGATTGACTTCCTTGAAGCCGGAGGTGAGTTGGTGAGGAGTAGGGTGACGTGATAAAGGGTAGAGTCTTAGTAGACCAGATTATCATGATATGGGGTACAGTTTATTAAGACTATTATTTAGTTCTTGATTTTACATAAATCGAATTTATTCAAGTCGCGAGAAAAGGCTGATTCACGTCACACAGTAAACAGCCTTAAATAGGCTGTTTACTTCTTCATATTATGTGAACAAAAATCCAAAGCTTAGCTGTAGGCTGTTACGATTTAATGATGATGAGCAGTGAAAGGAATAGGCAGAGTAATATTTACCTAAACTTCGAGGAATAGAGACATAAAATAGAGACTTTCTTATGACAACATTTTTTTGCGGGACATTTTCCATTTTATGTCTCTATTCCTCGAAGTTTAGGTAAATATACTCTGCCTATTCCTATCACTGATGATGAGAGATATTTTAACAGACGTTGTCCTGTTCAAATACCATTGAAAAACATTTTCCATTTTTCCGAGACACTTTTCCAATTGTTCATTCTCTTGAACACCAATAATGAAGATTTAAAAACTAAATCTTAACAGCCCTTATAAAGTGATGCATTTACCAAAGAAGAGCATTTCGTTTATATTTCATGGGCCTGTTGGCTTTTTGGTAGTGACCCTGCCTTCTGAGTCAGAGGTTGCGGGTTCGATCCCCGCTTGGGACTGACATTTGTGTCCACGAACAGTCTGTTAGCTTCGTGTCTGGTCGTTTAATATTTAGTTAAGTATGTTTATCAGTTATATAAAACCCATAGTTTGGGACTGAATAATCTTGTGTGAGTTGTGGCCCACAATTTATTTATCTATATTTTTAAAGATATTAGATAACTAACCGTGCCATTTCTCTCAGAACATCCTCCTGACGAGCTGCCGCGTGTCGGAGGCGCGAGTGAAGGTGGTGGACTTCGGGTTCGCTCGGCGCATGCCCGACTGCGACGAGCGCCAGCGCATGATGACGCCCTGCTTCAGGTACACATCAACAAATTACCTTCTAGAAGGTTCCAGAGTAAAAGGTACACTACTACAATATAGGTCAAGGAACATAAAACAGTTTCCAAGTATTCATTTTCGATACAAAAATAAATAATAATAACAATCTCACGCCTTATATCCCCGAGGAGGTAGGCAGAGGTATTCCATTTCTGGATATACCCGCTTTTCACGAGATATTCTTTGGACCCCTAAACGTGATAGGTGGTGAGCCCATCGCCGGACCGAGTCTGTATACACATGTCTCAAAATTCATTCTGGGACCTGCGGGTTTCCTCACGATGTTAAATTATGCATTTAGGTAATAAAATATTTAGTATTTTTTTCGAATATTTAGATTTGTTTTTGTATTTTTGTAACGAATAAACTCAAAAACTACTGGATTATTTTCAAGAATTCTTTCACTGCTAGAATGCTCCGATTTTATTTTATCCCCGTATTCTTACGGGAACGGGAACTAGGCGGGTTAACCCGCGCGAAACAGCTAGAAATCAATGTAATGTAACAGCTAGTGATAAATAATAATAATAAATTGTAGGACACAATTCACACAGTTATTTAGTCCCAAACTAGGCAAAGCCTGTACTATGGATACTAAACAACTGATAAACATACTTAAATAAATATTAAACGACCAGACACGAAGCCAACAGACACGTTTACGTTGGCTCCAAGCGGGAATCGAACCCGCGACCTCCGGCTCAGAAGGCAGGGTCACTACCAACTGAGCCAACAGGCCCGTCAATGTAATGAATGTGATGTTTGGTGTTGCAGTTTGCCGTACGCAGCACCGGAGGTTGTCTCGCGGGCACGCAGCGCGACCGCGCCTGGCTATGGGCCCAGCTGCGACCTATGGAGTCTTGGTGTTATTTTCGTGAGTATTTTTTAATCTTTTGCTTAGGTACAATGTTTAAAATACGTTTTTAGGTGTCCTTAAAAACTCGGTTAAGTGAAACAGAGGTCTCCGTACAAATTTGTATGTAGAGTTTGAAACATTTTTATACAACGCGTCACAGAATAAGCGCAATTCCTCGTACACCCCAATTAATCTATTAATATAAATAAAATATGATGCATTCGTACTTAATTTTTGTCTTACCAAATTTCTTAAATGAAGAGCATTAATAGTACGATTTCCATAGGTAGCACTAAATTCAGTTATGCTAGATAATTATTTTTTCTGAAAAATTAACACATTAAAAATTGCTGAAATCGATTAAGTAGTCGATACTTACTAAACTAATTATAAGAATTGCGCTTATTCTGTTACATCTATACTAATTTTATAAAGAGGAAAGATTTTTATTTTTCTATGTTTGTTACGAATAAACTCAAAAACTACATGACCGATTTAAAAAATACTTTCACCAGTGGACAGCTAGAAGATCCCTGAGTAACATAGGCTATATTTTATTCCCGTACTCCCACGGGAACGGGAACTACGTGGGTGAAACCGCGCAGAACCGCTAGTATTGTATTTAAGTTACGATAAATTGTAAAAAATATGATACCGTTTTAGTTTGTATAGTGTAGTTTGGAGCGTAAATAGTCATAAGATGCTGTTGTCTGTAATATGGTGTACACTAGCATTATGTACTCCATGTACGATTCATATTTCCTTTTAGTGTGCTATCTGTTGGCAGTCCTGTAAAATAAAATATAGATTGTTGTGTAACGTTGTCCCTGTTGCAGTACTGCATGCTTTGCGGCAAGGCGCCGTTCTCTCCGGCGTCGCGCAGGGAGCCCGTCACGGCCTACATGGACCGCATCCGAGGGGGCAGCTTCACCATGGACGGTATGTCTAACCATCATTCATCGGTGACTGTATGGTCATTAGTAAATAAAAAAATGGCCAAGTGCGAGACTCGCGCGTGAAGGGTTCCGTACCATTATTTAAAAAGAACGGCAAAAAATAACGTTTGTTGTATGGGAGCCCCCTTAAATAATTGATTTGATTTGACGGGCCTGTTGGCTCAGTTGGTAGTGACCCTGCCTTCTGAGTCGGAGGTCGCGGGTTCGATCCCCGCTCGGGGTCAACATTTGTGTGCATGAACATGTCTGTTGGCTTCATGTCTGGTCGTTTAATATTTATTTAAGTATGTTTATCAGTTGTTTAGTATCCATAGTACAGGCCCTGCCTAGTTTGGGACTAAATAACCGTGAGTGACTTTTGTCCCACAATTATTATAATTACTTTATACTGTTTTTTAGTAATTATTGTTATAGCGGCAAAAAAATACATATCTGTGAAAATTTCAACTGTCTATCTGTCACGATTCATGAGACAGCCTGGTGACAGACGGACAGACAGACGAGTCTTAGTAATAGGGTCCCGTTTTACCCTTTACCCTCGTAATTCGACTAGGTGAAAAATGCAAACATTGCGACTAAATAAAATTAGGTCAATTACCTATATCTTTTTATTCATAACTAGAAGCGCCCCGCTGTTTCACCCGCGTAGTTTCCGTTCCCGTGAGGAAACGGGAATCAAATGTACCCTATGTGTTATTCTGTTGTATAGGCTACACAACTGTCAAGTTTTATCAAAATCCGTTCACAATTTTTTTGCGTGAAAGAGGAACAAACATCCATACATAGAAACTTTCACGTTTGTGATATTAGTAAGATTGTATGATTGCACATTGTCTATCGCAGGTCCATCGTGGGAGGGCGTCTCGGCGGACAGCAAGAGGCTAGTGGGTGCGCTCCTTGCCGTGGACGCCTCGAGACGCGCTCAGCCTCAAGACGTGTTGGCTCATTTGGGCGTCACGCCGCCTCAGGACACCGCCTTTAAGCTCGCGGTCAGTATCACACGTTACTACAGTCTAATTCACTTATTTCTCTAGGTGAAAGAAAATTACAAAGACTAATATCAAAAGTACTACACGCTATTCCAGTCAAATTCACTCATTTCTCTAGGTGAAAGAAAATATTACTAATATCAAAAATCTAATGACATGGAACTGTAAACTTGTCGGAGATTGGCTTAATGCTAACGGCAGCCTATCTCCACTGACGAGTTTCTTTGTTTCGTTTTGTTTTAATTCTTTGGAGACAACATTCGTGTATATGAACAAATGAATATGTCGGTTGGGTGTTTAATATTTATTAAAGTATTTCTATCAGATTTCCAAAAGCTTTTTACATACTCATCACTAACTTATCGATAAAGGAAGATATACTAAGGAAAGCCAGGTCCTAGAAGATCTGGGGCGTGTTTAAGACAGTATCACGGTCCAGCGAAGGTCTCACCATCAGAGAAAGTATCACTTGAATGGCAGACCAATAAAATACCTCATACTACGCAAACCAAGCTACAAAAAACGCCAATATCACATTATCATTATTTATGACGTGACTAGTGAGTATTTCTCAATTTCTAACACAAATCTTTTCCTCCCTCAGGACATGACCAAAGCAGACCTCTACAAGCGCCGCAACAAGAACAAGCAGCGGAAATCCAGCGCCTCAGAGGCCAGCACCTCCCAAGAGGCCATCGAAGAGGACAGCGGCGAGGCCTCCCTCATAGAGACCATCAACAACCTCAAGAACCGCATGAACAAGAACTCCATAGAGAACGACGTCGAACTAATCAAGGCCAACACTCAAGACACGCCCGTCAACGAAACCTCCGAACCCAACTTCAGCGAAGTAGACGAAATCCCCTCAGTTAAACACGTAGAGAAGACATACGCGAAGGCCCGGTCCAAACTAGACGATTATATCTACATAGAAAGCGAGCAGGGATTAGACGGAACTGAAGTGGCCTTCCCGAAGGGCAGTCGCGGCAAGAAGTCCGCGGAACCTTCCCCCGTGCCGAGGAAACGCAGGAAAATCGACACGAGACCCAAAGATGACAAGGTTAACGGCGAGAGGGAACTGCGCAGCAGACAGCCCGAACCCAAGAGAGGCAGGCCCAAGAAGAATAGCCCTAAAGAGAAACGCGTCGCCAAAGCAAAAACGCCAGAAGTCAAAGAGAAGAAGACGAGACCGACAAAAGAGTCCATAGAGAACGAAAAGACAGTGGTCACCCGCGTCACACGCAAGAGGAAGTACGAAGAGATAGCCAAACCTGTGCTTAGAGAGAAAGGCCAGAACAGGGCCAAGAGCGCGGAAGTCAAAGCTGAAGCCACCAGAAAAATCTCGCGGCCGAAGAAGACAGCAAAGAAAAAGCTGGCCCCGCTCAAAATAGAAACAGAGGACAGCGGCAGAATGACCCGAGCGAGAACACGGCGGCTGGAAATCAGTCTTTCGCCGTCTCAAGTGAAGACAGTGATACCAGCATTTTCGTTCGAGTCGGATCGCCGCGTCAACTCGATCGAGAGCACTCGCTCCAACAAATCTACCAAAGGGAAGGCCACCAAAAGGGCTAGCAAAGCGAAAAAGGCGCCGGTCAGAGCCACGCGCACAAGGGCCACCAGGAGGTGAAAGTGTTAATCGCATTGTCGCTGCAGACAATTTACTTTAGCATGGTCCGTGTTGCCTGCAAAGTGAGCAGTGGTATAGTGTGTGAAGTGCAGTCGATGACACGTGCAACCTCAAACTCCAAATGAGACATGATAGTGATGCAATAAAGGACGCTTTGCTTATTCGCGAAGCAAAGCTCCTATTTATTGAACCGACTAAGTTATTTGAGCCCCGATGTAGTTCGAAAATTAACCGTGAACCTGTTTTAATTTTATTTTTAACCTTTTATTTAATGTTACTATTAATTTTTAAGAATACCTTATTTCCCTCTATAATTACCATTAGAGTTAATACGTTATTATGTATTTCATTAGACGATAAAATAATTATTAGATAAATTGTGTGAATGCACGCACCCATAGTTTAAATTTTATTTGTGAATCCTACAATGACTTAAGAGGTCGCTTCTTTAAATCAAATAATGTAAAATCTAAATGTGAATTATCCTATAACTCACTTAATAGAAATGCTCTGGTTTGAATATAGCATGTTCCATATAATAAAGATCTGTGGTTAGGATGCGCTTTTCAGCTCACTGGCAAGATGGCGATATTCAAGGGATAGAAGCTAATATTGTACAAAGTATCATGTATTTCTCCCTTCCTCGAGGCTTGAATTATCTATATCTAGGAATTATGAATATCCTATTATTGAAAATGAATCGCCGGATCTTTATTGTATGTTGACGATTGTCCACATTTAGCGGGATCTCTTTCCACTAGTATAAAAATAAGGTTGTTTGTGTGTGTATATTTGTTTGGTTAGGTTTAATAGGTTAAATTTGTAAATGTTTTCTGAAATAATAATCTAATAGTTCCGTGAGGTATACCTGTTTTTCTTCCACTTTTCAAAAAATTATATAAACAAATGGTTTCATATTTCATGTACCTACGGTAAAAGTGCCAAAGCGTGCTTCATCTATGGCTTGTATTTTTTCTTAGAACTGTTTGGAATTATTTGGCTTCTACAAAGATTTTTCTAATGCTATTTTTCTGTCTACACTCTTTATTTCGCTTTTGCCAAATAAATGTTTGTTTTGATTGATTTCTCTGTAAATATACTAGCATTTAGTACAAAATCGGTGGAAGATTAAAAAAATATTATTTATAATTATTAAATTGTAATAAAATAAATCTCAATTTTAAACGTCATGTTGATTCTCTTAAAATTTACGCGTGGTACGATGGTGGCATGTGATTTGGACGAGTTTGTTTCTACAATATGTTTTGCCTTTCAATGTAATAAACGAGGAACGGTGAAACGCTACACGTTTTTTAGCTAATTTATCTAGTCTCAAATTTTCATAGATTTTTTCGTAATACAGCTTTATGGGATGTTATTATGAACTAATGTTTTCAGAATATTGTAATATAGACGCGTTACAAAATTTATGCAAACTATTCCTGTGTAACGTTATGTACGGAGGTTGTTGATTTTGAAAATTAATGTACGCGCGTCTTGTATGGGAAAACAATTTTATCTTTTGGAAGTCTCACTTACCCATCCTTTATTGACAAGTAAAAGGAAGGGTATTCATCATCTTTATGACTGCCGTACCAAATAAATGCTAAGTACAATTACAAAACAAAATCAGACAATAACTCAGTAATATGGACCTAACTTATTTATGAGTACTTATCTACTAAATAATGTGACTGAACAAAATAAAATAATGTGTTGCTAAACAAATTAAACGCGGGCCAACAATTTGACTTTAAATGAATCCGAATTAACTACATATTTATAACAAACTAGTGGCCCGGGCAGACGTCGTTCTGCCACCGTATAAACCATCCCTGGACCCACTCTCCAGTCCAGTCGTTCTGGAGTTTTAATCAGACTAACGAACATCAATTCATATTTATTTATATAGATAGATAATACCTTCTTTTCCAGTTGGTAACAATAACAATATCCCATACAAGATCGCCACACGAATGCATAATATCAAACTATATCAGTGCCGCGAGCCTACGCATGTGAAACGAACATTTCGTTACTGGAAATTGTGAATTTCCTCAGCTTCAGAGCCTTGACGTCACCAAGTCGTAAAAGTGCACTTAATTAAATGGATTGTACCAAAAGATTATATAATTTTATAATAAAGTGTTAGAGGTTATTATTGAGCCGGCGCGGAAGTTGGAATAAAAAGATTTTGTAATACTTCCCCGCCGGCGGATATTGGATTGTAATAAATATACCATTTTAACATTTGTTTGATCGTTTTATTAGCTACTGTAGCACCATCAGTCCCTCACGATTGATTCGTGTAATGAGGAATACTGTAATCAGAGCTTTATCGCTTGTGAGGATGTATTGAAAAAGGAATGGTCGGGTTTTTTGAACATGTCGGAGCGGATGGATAAAAGGCGTCTAATGTATATGAGTTTTGTGAGTGGCCGAGTCGGCAGAGGGCGACCTAGGCGATGTGTGTGTGAACTCAGTGACCAGTCGATCAGATCGGATGCATTGAAGAAAAGCAAGATAAAGAGTACCCGAAACCGGACGAAGACGACGACCAAGATTATTATGCACTTGAAAAAATACTGCATTACTGTTATCTAAAGACCAAAAAGATAACGCTTGCAGGTGGACCACGGGTAAAATATATATTTCCTATGGGTCACCTTCGTCCATGTGTAAAAATAACAGGTGGACCACGGGCAAGACCCGGAAAGATGTAAGGATTTCATAAATATACAACGTCTGTAACATACATATAAAATACATGACATAAATAATCAGAAAACTCGTGAGATCTCAAATAGATATTTTTTTATATATTGCATTAAATCATTAACCAAATATAACTACAATAGGCTACGAATAAGGAATATTCCTTATTCGTAGACAATAGGTACCTACCTACTTTACAACAAAACAACAACTTATTTATTTACGGGCATCGCCATCTATGTGATTAATTGTGGAAGCTGCTAAGAAATTATGAGGCGTTTTCAGTGACATCTGTCAGTTGAGTATACAATAGATGGCGTTGAAGAACCAAGACCAAGATAAGGAAGATAATACAAAAAACAATCTATCAAGAAAACTAGAATATTTTGCATCCAGAGGTTGGAAGAAAATCATTCTCGTTCCTAGAAACTTTTTCTTTAAACTTCTATGTTTGCAACATTTTTAAAACGCCTAAATATAAGGTCTGCCTATTCACGTTTTCTTTGAAGTAAATTATTTGTCCATGATATTTTGTTGTCCAACCGAATAGTTTACTTTCTAATCAAAGCTTATTACATATTATGTAAATTTCATTATTATTTTAATAATGTAAAACGAAGACAAAAACTACCAAACCAATCCTACCATCTAGTAACTAAATAAATTCTAGCTATAACAACACAGAAAATGGCAGAGTGGCAAACGTCAGACGGAGATGTAGAGTTTTGTGTTACAAAAATAATTAATTTCTCGACTTTTTCTGTTAGCAATTATGTGAATAATGAGATGAAAGTGTAAATAAATATTAGATTAGTGCTCTTAGTGATTATGGCGCATAGTGGCGGTGTTTTGAGTTCGGATATATCGCGAAGAAATCCGCAAGATGAGTATGAACTCATTCAAAGGATTGGTTCGGGGACCTATGGCGATGTCTACAAGGTAGGGGGGCTTTCTAAACTTTATTTTTTCCCCTCAACACGCAGCTAAGAATGTTATTATTACACTTGGGTGATGATTCACGGCGGCCAAGACTGATAACTAACGGGTATTTGCATCGTTGCGTGTTCGGAATTTCGTGTCCTAATCGCAAGTTTTGGTCTACAATTATTATTTTCAGGTAAATCTAGATTGGCATTATCTATCGTAGACGCATTTGCGGTAGTGATAAGCTTTATTTTTGGGTGCAATGATTATTGCATTTGGGTGAGGTTAGAAATTGTGATACACAGTACACACCCAATGTAATTACACTTTGTGCTTTGTCTCTAATGGTTATAAGTTTACATACAATGGTGACAGTGGTTAGTATTCCCACTCTAAGTACTCTATAGAAGAGAGTCAATCTATAATTCAATAAGATAGTGGCTTCAAAAATATATGTTTGTTTTGATTGTGTTATTGTTATAAAGCTGGAGTGAATAGATGTGTTCTAGTTATCCTGCTAGCTTTTGTCTCTTGACTAGTGTCACACATTTGTTCAGTGTCCCAGAGTTTTAAAGTTTCTAAATATAGTGTCACACACAGATTACATTACATCCAGTGTTACAAACAAAAGATCTAGTGACCAAAAATGACCAATATCCTAAAAAATATATAAATAATCCCACGCCTTTCATCCCCGAGGGGGTAGGCAGAGGTATTCCATTACTGGATATACCCACATTTCACAAGATACAATACCAATATCCTAGTGTCATTAATTTACCTGTGTCTCCAAATTGTGCTGTTCAATAATAATAACAAACATTCTCCTATGACTACACATATTATTGATTTTATTAAATTATCTTTTGAAATTTCTTGAGGAATCACTTAAATATCAAACACTGCAACTAAACCTGTCATTATGATACTATTAGACTATTTTTCTTTGAAATTCATAAATCGAACAAGTAATAAAAAGATCATTAAGTAAAAATAAATAAAAGTCACAGTCATATTATTCTCTAACACCCCGATACTCAGCAATACACTCTACTTCTAAGTGTATTTTATTTTACCTAAAGAAAATAAATTATATTTTTTGAATTTTCTAATAAGAAATAACTACTGAGATTTTGAAGTACATAGACTACCTAGTGGTTAACTATAACTATTTTTTTATTAATAAACTATCAGTTAAACCACATAACACTTGGGTTAACAAGTACTTGTCCTGTCTATTTTTGTAACTGTAGAAAATCCAGATGTATCTGCCTACCCCAATGGTGAGAATATGTACTGCATATGTTTTTAAATGACATTGAGAGTTTTTTAAGCTTTTTACTTGTAGTTAGTTATTTAGAAGTTGTGGATTGTTTCAAGTAAAAGTGTTGATATTTTTATGAGTTAATAATCAGAATTCCAACCACCTAAAATACTTAACATGGTCACTCAGGAATTATTCCCAAGTGGGTAGTCAGAGGTAATCCATTCCTGAAAAACCCACATTTCACCATGTATATTTCAGGCCCGTGATAACGACAGGTGGTCAGCCCATCACCAATATACTATAAATGCAACACATTGTCAAAGAGCGATCATAATTAAATTGGTCTGCATCATGAGAGAACATATCTGCCTTTGATTGTGGATTAGGACAAATTAGTGGACAAATACTTTTAATTTTGGAATACAGACTAAGTAGCGGACAAATGGTAGTGTTATTAGGAAACATATTCATCACAGCCCCACTAATGCCATTGAAGTTTGAAACTAAATTAGTTAAACTCAGATAGACAGCAACAATATTAATTTAATTACTCAACACTTACCTAACTGTGCCACTTAAAAATTAATGTGTAACACAAGTGCAGTGCTTACAGAAACAAGGTCAAGAATATATTTCCTTACTGTCTATTTTTACAAACTTTAAAAATATCAATTCACTACCTATATCCTTAAGAGGTTTGCAGAGGTATTTCATATCTGGAATCACCCATTTTTAACCAACATAGAATATGTACCTAAATGACACAAAACCAACAAACACATTCATGCATTAAAAGTTAAAAAAGTCGTAGCTTTAATCTTTAATCACTAGCAAATATACTCATAGTGTTAGGTATAAAAAGGTTTTGGACACCAAACACGGATTGATGAACACTAATATAACTGAAAGAACAAAAAACGTAGCATATTTTTTTGTTTAGCAAGGTCATACACCTGTCAGGGGTTAAGGTCATTGCATTAGTAAAGAATCTAGTGGAATCATGTCTAATTTGCCTTCTGAGTCATCCTGAATCACCTCAATCCAGTTTACCTAGTATAGTTTATTTTATCTTCTTACTGGTGACTCGCATCGAGTCTAAAACTATTAGTGGTCTTATATACCTGTATTTTTCGAATTTTGTCTCTGTGCTAAATGGTAGCTAACATGAGCTTAGAACTGTGACAAAATTATGTAGACACTGATATTGTGTATTTGTCTTATGGTGAGACTAAACAGTAGACATAATTTTATCACCATCATTTTGTCATGTTAGCGACGGCACAAATCATCTATCCACCAAGTTTTATCCTAATCTGCTCACCTGTGAAGGTAGGATTTTGTTAAATGATAGTTATTTATTTTTTTATTTTTATATGTTAACATTTTGTCATAAAAAAAACTTGAGAGGTGTCAAGGGACACCCGTCACTGGCTTGCTTTCTATGGGGCATATTACACTATCATTTATCTTGTATCATAGATCTATGAGTCAATGTTATTGGATAATGTAATATAGACATATGATTCATTTTCTCCTTGATCATAGATTTTTGACATTTGCTGAGAGATTGGATCCAATACGGTCATAGAAACAGATGTTGCCAGTTATTTTTTTATTTTTTTCCACTAGGTATTTAAAAGCAAATATAAAAAGACAGTTTTTGATTTCTTGTTCGTCAATATGTTTCAAATAATGTAATGTAGTTCTTTTTCTAATTATATACTTGCATAATCTTTCTAAAATAACAAAAAATAAGCCATATTAAAAATGACGATGTCTTTTGGCAAATCGAATTTTCTGAGATCTGGTAACCCTGACATCAATACCTGCCGAAGCAATAGTCGCGCACACCACCGACTTGCAACCACATATGACGTAAAATAGCATCAAAGAACTTTGATAGTGTAATACAGAGATATGACTCAAATAGTCAAATATTCGATCAAATATATGATCATTTAAATGATCAGAGATATATGATAATGTAATATGCCCTATGAGAGAGAGATCGAGAGAGAGAGAGAGAGACAGACAGAGAAACACGCGCACGCCGCACCGCGTGCGCATGTTGTCAAAAAGTGTCGACTTTTGGTCTTAATTTTTTCCGTCTAGCCCCCTTTCGCAACGCGAGATAAGGAACTTCATTCCAAAAATACTATCTAGATTTTTTTCCCTTATTCCACATCCACATTATGTTTGTTGTTTACACCGTCTCAGACAGTTGCATCATGCACTCTCCTTCACTGATCATTTGCATTCATTTGCATTTTACCAGCAAACATAGGCTTCTTATGTGTAATTTATAAGTTGGTCGCGGAACACGCATCTCGAATCATTTTTTTTTGTTTGATAAAGAAAGCGAGTGGCTAGCGGTGTTGCGTTCGAGGAACCCGTTTTTTCCCTTGGGAATTTCAATAAATCCCTTCTATGTATACCTCAAGGAATATTTCCTCCAAAATTTCCAGATCAAAACACTGTGTTTAGGCCATAGATATACCGAATGCTGTTACACTTGTCTCAGACAGAATCAATTCTGCCACCTACGGGTTTCCTCACGATGTTTGCCTTCGCCGTCAAGCTATGTAAGAAAATAGTTAAACAATATAAAATTTTTGGAATACATAGTACTAAAATTAGAAAAACCGTTTTTCCATAATTTGAATGTCATTATTTTGAGAGTTATTTCGAAAGAAACATAAATCATTTAGGTATTATACCGGTTTTATGGATTGATGTAAAGTATCTTTTTCTTTATTTTTTTAAAGAGTTAAATGCATTAGACCTTATTATTAATTTTCAGGTTATTATTTGTATGCATACGTACGTCGTGTTTTTTTTTTATTTATTCGGATGTTTCCTTAAACCCGCCACTAAACTGTTATAGAATGAAACACTCCAGCGTCCACTGCTCCTGTTGTGTCAAGAGCCTAAACTACTCTGAAAGATACTCGCGGATAAAAATAGTGTACTAATTAATAGTTACCGCGAAGTCTTAATTGGTCAATTTGTAATGCTACATCAAAGGGTGCACTTAGCATTGCCAGAATATGTACTTGAGTGGGTTTAGCGTATAGTCAGAAGCCAGAAAAATCTGATATAGACTCATTAGCTGACTGCTGATGAACAAAATAATAATAATAATCAGAAGTAGGATTAGCCTTTGCCCGTTATTCTCTTCGTTATGGAGGAGCGGATGTGGAATGCTCCTCCATCGTGGAAAGCGAAGATCTTCCTATAGGCGAGATCTTAATGTAGAGTATTTGGACAGTTGTATTTATACAAACTCATTAGAAAACTTCGATAGAGCGGTTTAGAACTCGGCCGTCTATTGGCGCGTTCTATGTAGTGTCGCTACAGAATCATCGCAGAAAGTCAGATACGCAAAATGAAACTAACTAATATGAGCTTAAATCGAGCAATTTATTTATCAAGCATTACACTATAACACAAGTTAGTTTTAACCAATAGGTTTATCTACACTAATCTATATATATAAAAAAAACAATGCCACTTTTCGTTGTTATTTCATAACTCAAGAACTGGCTCACCTATCCAAACCAAATTTTTAGGCTTTATTCGGACTATTTAGCAGATGGTTTATGTGAAGTTTGCTTAAAATCTGTCGAGTGGTTCTTCATTTAGGTTTTAGTATACCTAAGCATTGCACCCGTGCGATGTCGAGGCAGGTCGCTAGTATGGAAAGATTAAATTTGGTGTTTGTTAGTTTGTAATGAATAGGCTCCGAAACTACTAGACTGGTTCTAAAAATCCTTTCACAAGTGGAAAGCTTACTTTTCAATAGTAACATGGGCTATAATTTTCCCACGGGAATGAGACTTACGCAGGTGAAATCGCGCGGAACTTTTGGTAGGCGTATATAAAAACTTACCTAAAATTATAGTGCATCCAAGATACATTTATGGTGACAGTGTTCTCAATCATAGTAAAGTTTCTTCGTATGACACAGTCGCTATGTCCGAGTATTTGATTCACCAGCACCTATATTCTTGTAATGCGACAGTTCGGTTGGCAGGAAGCCACCTCGCCTGCACGAGGCCGCGTATTCGATTCTGGTGGCCGACCTTGCCCCTCTTCGTTATTTAGGAACAGTAACTGACCACAGAATTTTGGCAATATCGGAAAATGGTCATAATTCGAAGGTTACAAGTACATTCTAGGCCATATACATATATAACTAGCAGCACCCCGCGGTTTTACTCGCGTAGTTCCCGTTCCCGTGGGAATACGGGGGATAAAGTATAGCCTATGTGTTATTCTGATGTATAAGCGATATACTGTAAAGTTTCATCAAAATCCGTTCAGTAGTTTTTGCGTGAAAGAGGAACAAACATCTAGACATCCATACATACAAACTTTCACATTTTTAATATAAGTAGGATGTATTCTAGAATGTAGGCGTAAATTCGATCTGGCTAGGTCTGGTAATAAAAAAAAACTGCATTATTCCGCCCTCTGTTCATTATTCTGCCCCTATATTTATATATTTTTTATATAATTTCCTTTTTTCTACTATTATTTTATACTACTCAAACATACAGACCCGGTCCAGCTCACCACCTATCACGTTTAGGGGTCCAAAGAATATATGGTGAAATGTGGGTATTTCCAGAAATAATAATAATACTTTTATTCAGTAAAAAGTGCTTATATCTAATTGTCGAAAATGGTGTCAAACCATACAATGGAATACCTCTGCCTACGCCCTCGGTAATGATTATTTATTTATACTACTGGGCTAAGTTAAAAAACATACTTGAATAAATATTAAACGACTAGACACGAGGCCAACAGACATACGTTCATGTACACAAATGTTGGCCCCGAGCGGGGATCAAACCCGCGATCTCCGACTCAGAAGGCAGGGTCACTACCAACTGAGCCAACAGGCCCGTCAATTCTGACCCCGACAATTCTTCAGGTAAAAATTAAAAAGTATCACTTTATAACTTTAACAGTGGTAATGATCAATCCAGGAAAAGTAGGTCAGATTACAATAATATTATCAATTCCGTTGACTGCACATAGCAGATGGCTGCAGCACACGAGATTGTGTTTGGTTAATCTGTTAATCTCGTTTGGGTGTTAAAACATTATTTTTAACCGACAACATTAATTGGTACCTCCACTGACTACTTAGAATACTAAGACCTTGCATTTGCAAAAATATGCAAACATCCCTTCTATTTATTAGAAATACGGGAGTAACGCTGTCTGCCTGTTACCTTTTTACGGTTAAACCACGAAGCGATTTTCATGAAATTAAATAGCTTGAATCTTGACGGACAGGCTGCTTTTCCTCCTGGAACGCCAACGAAGACGTGTACAAAAGTTAGTGATCCATTAGTGCCACTACCTCCCTTACCTTACCCCTGGTTTTCGAAGGGCAAATAAAACCTAAATTAGCTGACAGACTGTTGAATCTCATGTTGTTTGTCTCATGATTGATTGAATATAATCATAAAACTTTTCAACAAAAAAGAGTTAACATAAGAGTTAACAGTCTGTTTTTGAGTTGTCTTCTTCTTTGTCTGTCTTCTTCTGTCTGTATTTTAGTTTGATTGACCTTTCGGAAACCGGGGGATAATCTAACGGCTATGCTGCAAATAGTACTGCGGCCGACAGTCTTATGTAGCTGTAAAGCCTTAACATCAGGGAGAGCGCTACCTGCCTATACGGGGTCTATATCATTAGATGTCTGTGTACTACTCTAATATTCATCATGCAAACAATCCAACTAGTCGTTAAGTGACCGTGACGTCAGCAATAAAACAATAATAATCGTAGCAGCCGGAATGTCGGCGCTTGCGCATGTGTAGAAAACATGTGTGCTGTGTAGTTAATAGTTATCGTCGTCCCCAGTGGGAATATTTTAATTATAATCTATCTATACATATAATAAAACTGTTAAGAGACCGTGTCTGTACATGAAATGTTTTTAGATTTTTTTGCGGGAGTGTAGATAGTTGTCGATTTAGATATCAAAACACCATATTATGAAAATGTTTTCTGTCTGTTTTGTGTGCACGCATCACGCAAATTACTTTGATGGAATTTGGTTTGGAGATAACTGAGTAACTGGGTCAACATTTAGGCTTCTATTGACTACAGGAAAATATCTCAGTCGAACTTGAAAATAAAAAAACGGGTGGAAAAGATAAATACGCACTACTTCGAACGAAACGATAACACCTAGAAACTTGATGTTATAGTAGGTATGTAGGTGTCTTATATGTATGTCGTAGGCAACCGCAGGTGAAGGGATTTTTGGAAATTCCCACGGGAACGGGAATGAACTGGATCGGCGCGGGTAACGTCGCTAGACATCCGTTAGTAAATAACATAAAAAATCATTTATTGCAAACGACAAAATTACAAGATTTACGTGACAAAAATAAAAAAAAAAGACAAAAATATGCACCGGAATATCGTTTCACTGCGTAATACTCGTGATAACTAACTCGAGGAGCTCGATATCGGAAAACACAGGCCAGACGTCTAGACTACTGCTGCATGCTACTTGATATTTGATATTACGCGGTTGCTATAGCAACGCCCTGTCACCTCGTCGGCAGTAGGGCCAGTTCTGTGAGTAGGGCGGTTGTCTGTGGTTGAATGTTCACATTTTATCCATAAATAAGAAATATGACTGTATGAAAATTAACTTATGGTTAATTTTCACGGACGTTTTCAGAGCAGTGATAGCCTTACGCCGTATACAGAAAGAAAGCCGAAAACCCATCGGCGCCGACCGGCGCCCATCGGCGCCTATCGGCGCCGGTCTACGCAGGTAACCGGCGGAGGCATTTATATGAACAAGCGCTGATGGGCGCCGACCGGCGCCTGTCGGCGCTGGTGCCGCCCGCCAATCATCGTACGACATTTTGCTCGCTCTGCTTCAATCTGCTTGCTTTCTGTAGAATGGACCGGCGCCGATGGGCGCCGATCGGCGCCTATCGGCGCCGACAAGCTTTCGGCTTTCTTTCTGTATACGGCTTTAGCCCCTTTTCACACCGTTTCCGCCGGTCCGGCGGTCCGGTCCGGCTGCGAAATGTATGGCCGATCACCCGGTTGCCCGCCGGTACGTATGAAAGCAAATTCCGCCGAGCCACCGGAAACCGGTACGTGTGAAAAGGGGCTTACGGTTCAAGAGCCCGCTTCTCATGATGATAATCAGTGAGGCTCAGGTTCAAATTCTGGCACCAATGGGTGGTACACGTTAATCGTTTTTTTTACATGGCAACTGGTAGATGTTGTGAAAGATATACCCAACCATATGCATAATATGTGCATTGTGCAGTGATAGAATTCAAGGGGCTCAAATCCTGGCATTTACCAATGTGTTTTTCAAAACTTCGTACATATTCATCACTAGCTCGACGGTGAAGGGAACCCGCAGATCCCAGAATTAATTCTGAGGCATGTGTAACAGACCCGGTCCGGCGATGGGCTACCCACTTATCACGTGTAGATAGAGGTCGAATATGCTAGTGAAAAGTGGGAATATCCAAAAATGGAATACCTCTGCCAACCTATGAGTTTTTTTTACTACATAATACATTACTGACAAGGACGACAAAAAACAGTTAAATATTCTACTTCATGAACACTTAACCGTATAATAACATGCTACAATGTCACATGTGTTGAGTATTATGAGTACAGCTGAAAACAAAACAAATAGAACCTCCTCCGTCTCAGTTGTGAGTGTTTAAAATGTTACATGTTAAAAGCAGAGTACCGGATGGGATTATGAAAAAATATGGAAGAACAATAAATGTATACAATAATAATAGTAATAAATTGTATGACACAATTCGCACACTGTGATTCAATCCCAAACTACGCAGGGCCTGTTCTATGGGTACTAAACAACTGATAAACATGCTTAAATTAATAATAAAACATCAAAAAGCCAACAGACATGTTCATGTACACAAATGTTGGCCCCGAGCGGGACTCGGACACCGACCGTCGCGCTAGTGTTGAATATGTACGTAAGTTTTGAAATACTCATTGTTACATGCCAGGATTTGAACCCGAGCCTCACTGATTATCATCTTGATAAGCGGGCTGTTTATGCTTTAAAAAAACCTGAAAGCTTAAAAATAAGACAGAAATAAAACAATCTCACGCCTTTTACGGTACATGCCAGGATTCGAACAAGAACCTCACGTATGAGAAGCGGGCTCTTCTCATACAGAGATCGGCATTAGGCAGTGTGATTAGGTACCAAAGTAGGTACAGATATAATATGGAGTTCTTAAAACCACCATGTCCCTACTTTTAAATCGAAGCACACGTCATATGAAATGCCAAATTTCATATGTGTGCTTTGTGTCGTATGGGACCGAAACTCAATTTATTTTCTAGCTAAGGAGCCGTACTACTATTTCAAATATGCAGATTTTGTTGATTATCTCCATAACCGGCCACTGTAGAGAAAATCACCTAAGAAAAAAAGAAGTTTATATTTAGTAAGTAAATATGATACTGTAGAAAAATGTCAGAAATTTCCCGGGAAATTTTCAGAAGTCCCCAATGAAGTGGTGGTTTTAACAACTCCATATTACATCATCCTCGTAGCAACTTTACCTACTATGGTACCTAATCATTGTTATGGAGTTATAAATTATAAATGTTATGTCTAGTCGCAAACTTTAGGTGTATAGCATATTTTTTTATGTATTTAAGTGTTGTCCCGTAAAAAATTTAGTCCTAAGGAAGTCTCCGTTCTTCTTCTTTCTCTGTTCTTCGAAGTTTAGGCAAATAGGCACTACCTATTCCTATCACTGCTAATCACACTGCCTAATGCCGATCTATGCTCATAACTTGTCGCGTCATAATCATAACCTATAACTCTATCTTGTGTATGTCGATTATCTAATCCTACTAATATTATAAACGCGAAAGTTTGTTTGGATGGATGTCTGGATGTATGGATGTATGTTTGTTCCTCTTTCACGCAAAAACTACTGAACGGATTTTGATGAAACTTAACAGTTATATAGCTTATACATCAGAATAACACATAGGCTATATTTTATCCCCGTATTCCCACGGGAACGGGGACTACGCGAGTGAAACCGCGGGGCGCTGCTAGTATTTTATAAGTGCGAGTGTTACTGACATTGCTGTCTCTTCACCGTCACATTAGTGACTAACAAACGTGGCCGCGTTAGCTTTCACCTACAACGGCCTTGTCGGCCGTCGAACCTGCGCTCGCAATGTCACTGTCGACCCTGCGAGCGTGTGAGGTGTCATTATATCGTGTTACACAACGTTAAGGTCTACGGTGACGGTAACAAGGTTCCATTTGCTTTGAAATGTAAACCTGAGATGCCAGAAATGATTTGAATTCTTGTTATTCCAATTGTTGGTAATCCTAATAATGCTGGCTAAGCAATGTTGAGCGTGGTTGGACATTGGATGGTCGACTAGTTTATTTGAAATCATGACCTAATACGTACTTCGGAAGGCACGTATAACGTGCCAATACTATAGATCTAATATTTTATTATGGCATCAATACTACTATCTCCGGAAAACTCGGTAAAAGCTCATGCTTAGTTCTTTCTTCTTGTGGGATTTGGACAGGATAAAGTCTGTCGGGTCAGCTAGTATAGATAAAAAAAAATGGTTGACTGTAGTCTGTATGTTGGTTTAAGGCTGTTAATTTTACGTGATAACGTCATAAGAAAACATTAATGAACAAATGCATAATGGAGTGGAAGAGTTGCGTCACAACTCACAAGCCGAACGCTTAGGCCGATCGTGCCTCTCTATCGCTTGTTTCGCGCTCTCGCTTGCACGCTCGGCTCAGGCGTAACGTGACAATATTTCGTGCGTGCAGCCGGCGTTCATCGATTTATAAGACGTTATCACTTCAAAAATATATTTCCACCTTATCCTTTTACTGGAAGTAACCACTTTTCACCAGACCTTCTTTAAGGTAGGTATGATTCTCTATCTATCTCTATTCATTATTGGAATGGTGGGATATAACAAGCTAGAGGTAAGAAGAAAGTTGGCTCTAGCTACGTATGTGTTTAGGGTATTTCGGGGAGCTTTAAACAATCCTCTAATACTGGAGGCCATTGCATTAAAAATTCCTAACCGGCGGTTACGACTTGGCCCTCGAAGTCAGATTTTGTCTGTGCCTAAATCTAGGACTAACATATTAAAGCACTCTCCAATTTGCACCGCGTTGCGAATAATAAACACAGTCGCTGCAGAAATTGACATATTTCATTGCTCACTGGGAGAATTTAAAAGAACGACTTGGAGGATTATCTGTTCTCCGCCTGTGTTATAAGTAGTATTATAGTTTATATGGAAGTAAAATAGGGATAAATAATTTAGAATGTTTTGTATAATTTTAATTTATTATTATTAGTATTTTGTATTATTTAGAAATAAGAACATGACCAATTTAGATTTTGTATCTGTAAGGTCATGTATTGATTGTTAAATATATAAATAAATAAATGATTCCGATCTCGGCACCAACGGTTTTGCTGCGGCAGCATTACTGAGATCAGAATCATACCTTTAGATTCCCAAGAGTAACGGTGAATCACCGCAACGAAACAAAATTATTCAAAATTATTGATGAAATTAATAGTGAAGCCAATATTGTTCGTTGACATTGCTTATATTCAAGTTGATCATGGTCAACTGCAAAGTGCAACAATTGATACTTTGGCAACTACTGTGCCTGTGTGTTTTTGCCATCAAAGGCAGTGCAGTGATAGACCGTGCGACCGAGTTTGAGTCCAACCACAGACAATATAACATCACATACGATAGACGCCGCATAGTAAGAGAGATCTGCTGGACAAACTTAGGTTCTCCTGCTGCATAAGGCATCTTCGCATCTGTTGATGTTTGTCTTTGAAAAACTCGACTTTTTGATAGGTATCGTAACGTGATATGCTCGGTCCCTACCAAGTTGCGATGATTCAATGTTGATCCAATAGTTAATAATTCTCCACACTAACTGCTTATCCCTAAGACGGTGGGCATATAATATATACTCCTTAATTTCTGGCAGTATCACTTTTAATTAGTATCTATTAAATTTACTTTAAACCCTGTTACGTACAGGGGTGCCGTTACAAATGGCTTAGAGTAAACTATGTGGCCTGCAGTTTGCCTCACAAAGTATTCTTTATCGGATTAAAGTATATCGGATTAATGAGATGCGAGTAAATTTGAGCGTATTTTTATTTTTAAATTCGTTACTACCGGGGGTTCTCGTCTGAATGTGCTATCTATATCAACAAATTGCTTTCTGTTGCATAGAAATTTATTTATTTATTTATTGCAAATTACATGACAAAACCATAATGATAAAATGACATGTAACACCCTGATAGGGCGCAGCAAAGTATAGGTTCTGAAGTACATATAAACATTCATAAGATTAAATCTATTATACAAAATTATTCGAGATTAAATTAATACAAATAAATTTGATCCATGCAGCGCCTAACGGTATCGGTGTTGCCTGTGGGCCCAATGAGTCGAGTTAGCCGCTTCCGCCGCGCCAATAAAGCGTGAAACAAAGGATTTTGCTCTGCCGATTGGATAATCGCATACGGCTTTGGGAATTCGACAGCTAAAAACAATACCCTCCCTCCTAGACAGTCTGGTAAAAAAGTATTGAGCCGAGAGGCCTTATTATATATTCCGAGCGGGTTCACCCGCGTAGTTCCCGTTCGCGGGAATAAGAAGTTTTTTTCTAAAACACTTGTTTTTTTTACAGGCAAGAGTACATGAAGCTTTACACTTGTAGTGCGAGGCTGATCTCTAAGGCTATTCGGTCATAAAATCGTTATAAAGTCCAATGTGTCAAACTCCACTTGTTCTTGGCTGTACGTATTCAGTAGCTCGAAAACGAAGGGAAACATAGTTAGGAAACCAGCAGGTCTCAGTATTTATTCTGAGACTAGTGTGACAGCGGTCCGCGGATGGGCTTGTTTAGGGTCCAAAGAATACATACTGGTGAAACGTGGGTATTTCCAGAAATCGAATACCTCTACGTACCCCGTTGGGGATAAAAGGCGTGAGATTATTTATTTTATATGTTTGCCTTATATATAAAACTAGCGGCCCGCCCCGGCTTCGCACGGGTGCAATGATAATACTAAAACCTTCCTCTAGAATCACTCTATCTATTAAAAAAATCGCAACAAAATCCGTTGCGTAGTTTTAAAGATTTAAGCATAAATAGGGACATAGGGATATAGGGACAGAGAAAGCGACTTTGTTTTATACTATGTAGTGAGTGATATTGTGAAATATTCCTGTTTCCGTGATCAGCATTTAATATATTTGTGGGTTTTATTATTTCAGTGTTTTTTTTTATAGTGCCATAGATAATACTACGTAGTGTGGCATTCAATCCCAATTTCATCCTATTGTCTGTGTGTACATCATATATTATTGTCATGTCGGTAAATGGATGTATAACTAAATTGATGCATGGAAAAACTAGTGGCCAATCAATGGCGATGGAACACGGATGGTCCTGCTATCAAAACGGCATAACAGTAAAAGGTCGGTGACCCCGCGCTGCGCGGCTTACTAATTAGATTTGGTGATGCGCAGGCGCCTGCGTCAGGATAACTGTTGTGGTTGCTATTTATTACTACAAGCTTTGCCCGCGACTTTGCTACAATTCCAAAATACCTTAAAAATAAAAGTACCCTATGGGCTCGATTCTGCAAACCAGCTAAAATTCCTAATTTTAAGTTAGCTTTATTCTTTTCTACCGCTTTGGAAAGGAAAGGGACAGAAATAAGCACCATATTTATTTACAATGTCACAAATGTCAAAATAACAAAATTGAACCTTATGAACGCATTCAAATACACGTTTTTAGCAATTTTAGCAACGATGTAAGGAGGTCATGGATAAATGACAGATAATACATCAAATTAGTCGGTTTTTACATGTTTGACATTACTCTATAATCTATGGTTTGTTTCTGTCCCTTTTCTTCCGTATTCTATAAAGAAGGATATGCTAACTTAAAATTAGGAATTTTAGCTGGTCTGCAGAATCGAGTCCTATGTCCTTGTTCGAAATGTACATATTGACTCTATTTACCCAACTTAAGTAGAAGGAGAGTAATTTTATTCGAGTGTATGTAATAACAGTAACTTAATAACTTATTTTAAGTTATAATGACTCCACCGTGGTTTCGGAGATGTTCGCCATTGTCTAAGTAAAGAAAAATATGATCGGTATAGTGTAGCGTCAAGTAGGTGTCTCTCCATTGTGACGCTAATCAGAAGGACTCGTGGAGACGTTTAGACGAAGTGTGGTGGCCATAGCTGGAAAATTGACACAGAAGACCTGTGACCATTTCCCTGCCCCGCTGCCCAGGGTGCGCCGCGAGGTGACTACATCAACCCCAAAGCCCACCCCAACCATGCACCCCAAAGCCCCAACTATACTTAGATCTCTTTCGTTTCGTTCCCGTGATCTGTAGCATAAACGTTGTGATGAATTGTGAAGTGCGAGATTTCGTTAAATTAGTTTTCATCTCCGAAGTGTTATTTCTTCCCGATTGCTCCAGAAGAAAGGTAATTTTCTAAATCTATAAAGTGCATTTTGCATGCACTCTGTCTCTATTTACTGACATGAGAACTTTTACAGTTTTAATGGATATACTAGTATGTGACATTATGTCAAAAGCCATGCAATAATACTCAGTGACAAAGGATTTGTAGCCTAAATCCTTTGACAAGATGTCTCTGCACGTACATTCAATAAATTCTGCGTATTCAAACGGTTAGCCAACCCTTTGACCGCTGAGCTCGCTCTAGACTAGACATCGATCTCGAATAACATTGACGGGCCTGTTGGCTCAGTTGGTTGACCCTGCCTTCTAAGTCGGAGGTCGCGGGTTCGATCCCCTCTCGGGCCTACATTTGTGTGCATGAACATGTCTGTTGGCTTCTTGTCTGGTCGTTTAATATTTATTTAAGTATGTTTATCAGTTGTTTAGTACCCATAGTACAGGCCCTGCCTAGTTTGGGACTAAATAACCGTGTGTGAATTGTGTCCCACAATTTATTATTATTATTATTATAATTCCACTGAACGACATTAACCTGTTATTGGTAATAATAACTTATGCGATTTCTATTGGAGAAAAATCATTACAGTTTTTCCTGGAAGATCCCCCGGATGCCTAATGATTATTATTTTTATTTTGTAATTCATGTCAGATCCACGGTATGAGTACATTTACCATGTCGATATAATATACCGATGGATACCTCAAACTAAGAAAATATATAAAGAAAAATAGTGGTTTTAAACTTTTTAAATAATCTTTTGTTGTTTTTGTATCTCATTGTGTTCTCTTTTTGACTGGTTGCCACAAAAAAACATACGCGTCGAACGCGTGGTTCCCATCTCTTTTTTGAAGTCGGTTAAAAATATTTTAAGTACCTAAGTAGGAGATCAGAACGGAAATTTATTTAGATTTATTTCCTTGTGCGGGAGATTCTATATGAATATAAAATAATAAAAAATGTAACTATTCCCCAATAAAATATATAACTGATCCCCTTGGGTAGCTAGCAAATACAGGTGTTCTGACCAATATCTTTTTTACGAGTTTAAAAGCAGTCACACGAGTGAATAATGGTCATTATTTGCAATCCCCAAATATCCCAGTGAGTCAACCGACTCAACCTTACGGTAGGTGCAGATATAGCTTTATTAATATTAACCTCCGAGGACATAAATGATTCGATGACCCTTCTGTTTGTCTGTTGACCGCACGCGAAGAGTAGCCGACAGGATTGTACTCAGGCATTTTTCCTGAAATCTCGTGGCCCTGCGATGCCATTGTTTTTGTAACGATCACACTGGTTAAGCAATGTGGTCAGATACCTTTAGGTGGTTGAAAAATGTGACCGTTACGTGATCTACTAGTTTAATACCATCTCCCAATCCGCGGTGGGATCGTATTAGATTATAGTTAGGCAAAGACCCATAGCTCAGCAATGGAATGGTACGGGGATAGGCATAAGTATCCCTGGACATGTAGCCAACGGCCCAGAGGGGCCTGAGTATATCCCTGAATCACTGGCGGACTCAGGCTCGGCTCAGGACTAGAGGCCCGCCCCCAAGCCGGGGGGCTTACAAATTTAGCGAAAAGTTTTTTTAATCAAATCCTAAACAAGGATAAGAGGCAGAAGGGTGTTGGTTGGAGGCTCCATAGATACAAATACGATTAAAGCTAAGCAAGCCCGTTTCACTCTTTGGGTACGAAACCCTAAAAATACGCAATCTACAAAAATACACCAAAACTAAGACCTCATTCCGTTTTTCCGCCCCGGGCCTCCAATAGGCTTAGTCCGCCACTGCCCTGAATATAGCCCTGTAGGGTGACGTCTTGATGAATAACAGCGTTCCGGCATTTCCCGCTTATTTCAATGAATAAACGGTTCACTAAGCGTGGCTGGGTATGCGCGAAATGTCCAATGTTTATTAAACTTGTGCGTATTATAATATGCAACTATAAAGTAAAATGACATGCAGCTATAAGACATCTGCGACTATTACTGATAGTATTTTCTTGCTAAACAATTACCTTACATGACATATTGGGTGACGGTGAAGGAAAACATCGTGAGGGAACCCGCAGGTCTCAGAATTAATTCTGAGACATGTGTAAACAGACCCGGTCCGGCGATGGGCTCACCAACTATCTCGTTTAGGGGTCCAATATATCTCGTGAAATGTGGGTATATCCAGTAATGGAATACCTGTGCCTACCCCCTCGGGGACAAAAAAGGCGTGAGAGATTATATATAAGAGAGAGTTACATATTGGGTGAGGGCAGTCCCGGCATATTTGGGGGTGGACAAAATCCAGTTTTTCTTAGACGGCGACGCAGCTCGCCACTCGTCACGCCGAAACGTTTCTCGTAGGGGCGAAAAGCGAACTACCAATGTCTGCGGAGGAATGCAGGGTAAATTATGTGAGATGATACGTGACAGGAATATTGAGGTCTTGTGTACGGATATGGATGAAGCATAGATACCTGCCAGCAAGTTTCAGTCTATTCTCGCTGCCTGTCCCAATGGAAAATTTATTAACCAGAAATATTTAAATTATAATAATAATAGCTGTTCCGCGCGGTTTCATCCGCTTCGTTCCCGTTCCTGCGGGAATACGGGGATAAAATATGGCCTATGTTACTCCCTGATAATGTAGCTTACCATTGGTGAAAGAATATTTCAAATCGGTCCAGTATTTTCGGAACCTATTCAAACAAACAAAACTAAACATATAATTTTTTTTTCAGGCGAAAAGGCTTAATGGCAACGGTGAGCTGGCCGCCATCAAGGTGATCAAGCTGGAGCCGGGTGATGACTTCGCCATCATCCAGCAGGAGATCCTGATGATGAAGGACTGCCGGCACCCGAACATCGTCGCCTACTACGGCTCGTACCTTCGCCGGGATAAACTCTGGATCTCTATGGAGTACTGCGGCGGAGGCAGCTTGCAGGTGAGAGGATAGACCCTGAATATAATATGTACTCGGAAAATGTTACTAGCAGTAGTTGCCGTTCGCGTGGGAATACGGGGATAAAATATAGCCTATGTTTTATTCTGATGTATAACCTATGTACCTGTAAAGTTTCATCAAAATCCGTTCAGTAGTTTTTTGTGAAAGAGGAACAAACATCCATACATCCCCGGTCCGGCGATGCAGGGCTCACCACCTATCACGTTTAGGGGTCCAAAGAATATCTCGTGAAAAGTGGGTTGTATATGAAGAAATGGCATACCTCTGCCTACCTCCTTGGGGATAAAAAGCGTGAGTTTTTTTTGTTCCTCCTGTAGGCTTAGCACGCTAATTATTTTCCCGCTCTCACCTGTCACCTTAGCCACAAAACAGTATTAAGATGACGTCACATAGATGTATCTCCTCTGTGTGACGTCATCTTAATACTGTTTTGTGGCTAAGGTGACAGGTGAGAGCGGGAAAATAATTAGCGTGCTAAGCCTACTGGTTTCTAACCACGTGTTCTCGTTCCAGGACATCTACCACGTGACGGGTCCGCTCACCGAGCTGCAGATAGCGTACATGTGCCGAGAGACGCTCACTGGTTTGTCCTACCTGCACAGCATGGGCAAAATGCACCGGTCAGTGCAATAGACAATAATCAACCTTAAATATACTTGGTTTTAGTTTAGATTGCTGTCCCCTATTCCGGTCTATGGTAAATTCTATATTAATGTAAATGTAAACATAGATAATAAAAGTGGATCACAAATAAGTGGATTCATCATCATCATCATCAACCCGTAACAGCCCACTGCTGAGCTAAGGGTCTTTCCTCGCACATGAGGAAGTATGGGCTATAATATATATATAATATATAATAAGTGGATTGGAAAGTCAAAAATATTACAATTTATAGTGTACCTTTATTCATTACATAATTGGGTTTGCGTTCCTCATGTAACATGTCTTTCTGTTTCTTCTCGGGGTACTGCATTTGGAACCAGCAACTCGTCGGTGGAGATGAGCTGCTGTTTACATTTAGTCAATCTTTATGGAGGAGTTTAAAGCGCTTTGTTATTAGACTATTGGCTTTTCTGAGTGTAATTTTCAATTACCTAGAGAAATAAATACATTTTCATTTTTCACACGTTGTATATGGGTTGTGAGAACATTTATTAGAACTCGCTGTAGTATTGATTGACGTCCCAGAGCTAAGCCGTGAGTTGTTCGGCTCGATGTTGGTGGTTATAATGATGATGATAATAATGATGTTGATAATAATAATGATGGTGATAATGATGATGATCAACAGTGACATCAAAGGCGCGAATATCCTGCTGACGGAATGCGGAGACGTGAAGCTGGCTGACTTCGGTGTCTCCGCCCAGATCACCGCCACCATCAATAAGCGCAAGTCCTTCATCGGAACGCCGTACTGGATGGCGCCTGAGGTATGCATACCCTTATTTCCACTCTCACTGTGGCGCCACGGAAGACCAGCGCTGCAGCACATGCTGAGTTGTGACCATTTTTGGTGTATTTTTTTAGTATAAGATTCTTTTTAACCGACTTCAAAAAGAAGGAGGTTATCAATTCGTCACATTTTTTTTTGTGTTTGTTACTTCAGAACTTTTGACTAGGTGGACGGATTTGGATGATTGGACAATTGAAAGCTGGTGCTTCCAGATTGGTCCCATTTTAATTTCGTGCAGTTCTGACAACGGAATCCATGAGAAAACCATATAAGTTGAAGATTGAAGTCGGTTTTTTTACTCTTTAGAGTGGTTATTATTAGTTGTAGTTATTGGTTCCACTTACGCCAAAATAAACTTTTCTTTCGTTCTATTTTTTAAGAGTTCTGTAACCAAGGGGACCCTGTTACTAAGCCTCCACTGACTGACCGTCTGTCTGTCAGAGAGCTGTATCTTTAGAGCCGTAATATATTGACACTTCAAATAATAAAAAACTTAAAAATTAAATACCCGTCGGAGTAATGTGTTTTTGAAGTGAAACTTCTTATGGGAGGGCTGTAAAATCAGCTGTGACAAAAATGGTGGGGGTAAACAAAACTTTCACTTCTATTTTTTGTGGGATGGAACCCACTAAACTAAATTTTGAATACTGTTAGCTCAGACCGCAGAGACGATGCTTTCCGAGGTTCGAGTTTGGTCTGCCCGCGTCTAATATTTGTGTGTATGGCTATGTTTGTATTTCGTGTATGGATGTCTACTGCCCAGATAATTGGGACTGAATAACCGTGTAAGTAAGTAAGTAACAACTCTTTATTGTACACCAATAAAAATGTGTAACAAGTGACACAATGAATAAAAAAGTACAATGGGCGGTCTTATCGCTTTAAGCGATTTCTTCCAGACAACCTTAGGATGGATGTAACTGAGATAAACAGATGAAGGTAGGTGGTGCACTAAAGTTACCAATGGAATTGAAATTGAAAGTGTAAGAATTGTATTCCACGATTTATTTATTAAAGTTCGACTTGGTGCTTACAGGTAGCGGCAGTAGAGAGAAAGGGGGGGTACAATCAGCTCTGTGATATTTGGGCGTGTGGGATCACCGCCATTGGTAAGTGCACCTATATACTATACTCATAAATAAAATTTTACTACCCTCCGACTAATGTACCAGTTTTAATATCGGAGTTTTGCTAAAGGTTGTGGATTTGAAATTTATTTAGAAATGAAAAACATATTGTTTCGCACGGAGTACGTACATGCTATACTGTAATTGGAGACACCTACATTATATGAGAGTAGTTCCGATTCATTATGATAAAAGCAAACCAACAACGGCTATTAGACAGAAAAATAACGTATTAGACAGACAACATTAGACCTTATATTATGTAGGAAGTTATTTTTTCTCCACCGACAAGTTGCTGGTTCCAAATGCAGTACCCCGATAAGAACCAGCAAGAAACTCAAGGGCAGCTCTTTTCAATCTCATGTGTTAGTAAATATGGTTACAATACAATAATAATTATAATTAATAGCCTTACATAGAGTCGAGTCGGTTAATCCCATGCACGTTGGTCTACTAAGTAGTCTGTAAATTTATAGTAGCCTTTTTTAGGTAATTTTTGCTTAACTATTGTTTCAAATTTGTCAAGAGGCAAAGAATACGTTCTATCTTGAGCCTGCACATTGTACACCGGCGTGAAAGACAGATAAAAATGTAGTGATTATCAGACACATATTTTTAAATATGATTTCCATCTGTTTAACTGGCACAAAAGTAATTGTACTTCAATGATGATCCATGGAATCATACTGAAATAATACTATTTCTAACTCCTTATACCCAATTTCCATGTTATTGTGAATTAGTCCGACAAACGTCAAAATAATGTCAATTGTCATTTTACCGGTCGGGTCGCCATTTTTTTTTCGGTCGTCTCGTTGTCAGTTAAATGAAAATTAAAGTTTATTGTGCAACGAAACTAGACCAATATGAGCAAAATCATGAATAAAACAATAGTTATGTTATTTATATTTATTTCAAAAACTGGTGCACATGGTGCAGTCCCAGTCTCCATACATTCCTGAAAGGTCTCCTTTTATAATGGAATGGGAATCTTATTGTAAAACCGTATACATTGTGTTTGTGTTTTGTGTTTACTAATGGTTTGGATGGACTTAAAAATATATAATATCTTAATCAGAACTGGCTGAGCTGCAACCGCCGATGTTCGAGCTGCATCCTATGCGGGTGTTGTTCCTGATGTCCAAGTCTGGCTTCAAGCCGCCGCAGCTGAAGGAGCGCGAGCGTTGGTCGGCCCTCTTCCACGCCTTCCTCAAGCTGGCGCTCACCAAGAACCCCAAGAAACGGCCCACGGCTGACAAGCTGCTGCAGGTAAGATACAGTATATTTAAATTAATAAATTGTGGGATAAAACTAGGTAGGACATGTACTATGAGTACTAAACAAGTGATAAACTTTTACAGAGTAGCAGTTAAAGGCGAGGCATAAAGATATAAATATACTTTTAATCACAGCAATACAATTCGACCATATCCGCAAGGGTATAAACAACAACAGTAACTATGACGATACTGTTCCACATATGAAATACGATTAAGTACCTATGTCTATAGACAGCCAGTATAGTTCAATCCTATATGACCTCTAACACGCCCCCTTAATCTATTACATGTGGGCACAATAAAATAATAAACGTACACACCTCTGTACTCGACTGTACTCGGCAAATAAAATAAACAGATATCGAACACTTTCGTTCTCACCTATACTATACCTCCATTTCAATAGTATAACAATAACAATACAATAAAAATAATCCTGCACAATTAATAAATTAGTAAAATTAATCTATTACACATACAAAGCACTTATAAATACATGTATAAAACATTAGATCAAAACATCCCTAACTCGCTGACTACATATCCGCCCCCTTAATAGAGTAATTTGACAAAGTTATCTGCCCTAAGAACTCTTTTATTTTCGGACCGTTTACAGATTTTGTAAAGATGTCAGCTATCATTTTATCGGTTGGTATGTATCTGATTTCAACTTTATTGTTCAGGACACATTCCCGAACAAAATGATATTTGATGTCTATGTGCTTCGTCCTGTTATGCATCATTTTATTAGCCGCAATCCTATGTGCAGACTCCCAGTAAAATATATTTTCCTATCATAGGCTCCATCCCTACATCGCTATGTTTCTTGATTTTGAACACCCATTTACACTGTATTGGCTTCTTGTCGGGCGGAAGATCAACCAACGTCCAAGTCTGGTTTTCCTTTCCTTGTAGTTCATCTTCTATTGCTTTGCGCCATAAGGCGCTATCCGGCCTTGCCAATGCTTCCTTAACAGAAGAGGGGTCACCATCAATATTGTCAATAGCACGCATTACATTACATCCGTAATGATCGACAGGCTTTCGCTCTCTTACAGGATACCTTCTTTCTGTTGGTTCAGGTACTGTAACTAGCTCTTCAGGTTCTTCTGATCTATTTTCTGTAGATTCTACCACATCATCGTCGTTTTCAGCATCACAAAATACAATGTCGTGATCCGTCGATGATACTGCTTGACTGCCAGATCCACTGGGTACACTGGACTGAACATTGAAATCTCCGTCAAGGTTTAACGTCGCAACTGAGTTTTTCTCCTTCTCATCGCGCAAAAAACTATTTTCTAAAAATTTGACGTCTCTTGCCGTTGCCACTTGACCTGTCTTTGGATTCATCAAACGATATCCTTTTTGATTATCCGGATATCCAATAAAAATCATTGGTTCAGTTTTCATATCCAGTTTACGTCTTTTTAGTTTAGGTGTTAGTCTGAAAGCTAAACAACCAAATACTTTCAGATGACTTACATCTACATCTTTACCAGTCCAAAGACTCTCGGGTACTGCATTCTTTACAGCTTTAGTAGGGCTTCTGTTCTTTAAATATACAACAGTGTTGACTGCTTCGGCCCAATATTTTTTGCTTAGGTTCGCTTCAGACAGTAATGTTCTCGCCTTTTCGATGATGGTTCGGTTCGCCCTCTCTGCCACACCATTCTGCTCCGGTGTATAGGGCACAGTCGTCTGGTGCTTTATTCCTGCAGACTTTAAAAACTGATTAAACTGACTATTACAGTATTCAGTACCATTATCTGATCTCAGGCATTTTATTGACTTGTTCGTCTCATTTTCACCTTCCGCTTTATATTCTCGGAATTTATCAAATGTTTGACTCTTGTTTCTCAAAAAGTAAACGTGCGTTTTTCTAGTATAATCGTCAATAAAAAGTAAAACATACCTCGAACCACTGAACGACGGTTCTTCAATCGGTCCGCATAAATCGCTATGAACAATTTGTAAAATCTCGTTCGCCCTCGTACCTTTGTTTTTAAAGGGACTCTTGCATGTTTTCCCTTCTATGCAAGGAATACATCCTTGGCTGAACTCTTGACTATTGAATTCCATTCCAGTTACAAGGTTTTTCATTTGTTGCATGTAATTTTTACTTAAATGGGCTAGTCTTTTATGCCAAATATTCGTAGTATTTACATCTTGTTTTGACAATGTCAAATTGACGACTTCATTTTTCTTTTCTTGTAATTCATAAATTCCGTCAACTTCCAAGCAGTTCGCAATTGTCTCATTCTCATTTCGAATGTTGCAACCTCCTTTGTCAAAATTAATTCTGTAATTTTTCTTGGTCAAATCGCTAACCGAAATAAGGTTCATGCTTAAATCAGGAACATGCAAAACATTATTCAGAGATAATCTCTTGTTTTCGCTGACTTGAGGTTCAGCGTTCCCGCTTCCTTGTACACGTAGCTTTTCACCATTCGCTACCGAAATTTTCATGTTGCCCTTTTCAGGTTTATAGGACAGCAACTTGCTTCTATCGTGGGTCATGTGATTTGAACATCCACTATCTAAATACCACATGTCTTTATTGATCGCCTTCTTAGTGTTCAGGCAGACATTCGCGGATTTAGTTCGCTCTTTACACTCCGACGCTTTGTGCCCTTGTTTGTGGCACTTATAGCACTTATAACCAAACTTCTGCTTACGATCATTGGCTTTCGGGTGTGATCTGGCATCATTTTGTGCTTTTCGTGTAAATAAAGCTTGCTCCTCGCTTGAGTTTATTTTGCTCTGCCTGCTTCCCTCTTGCAATAACTTAGTTTTTATCTGCTCCAATGTGATTTCCTGACCACTGTTATCTACAGCCATGATAAGAGGGCCGTACTCAGGAGTCAATCCTCCAAGCAAAATTGATATGATCCAGTCATTCGATATTGCTGAATCAATATCGGCTAATTGTTGCGCAAGGAAAGTAACATTAGAGATATACCTTTCTACAGATTCGTAATTCTCTAATTTGCAATTCCAGAGCTCTCGTTGAAGAGAAATCCTTCTTCCCCAACCTTTGTCTTCGAATGCTGATTTCAAGCTGTTCCACGCTTCTTTCGCTGTTTTCGCATTGTACACGTGCGTAAAGCACTCTGATTCGAGTAACAAACATATAGTGGTCCTTGCCTTTCGATCTACGTCTTTGTCATACTTATCGGTTTCATCCCGTTCTATGACTTTCCACCAATCCTTATTTTCCAAGTAATTCCTTACTAAAAATTTCCAGTTTGGATAATCCGACGTACCTTTCAATTTCTTTATTCCGCTTATGCCGGTGGAGCTTAATTCCTCTGACATGTTGTTGTGCAGAATAAATTTCACAAGTCACGATCACTATAAATTTTTATATTTTTGTTACTCCAATGCTTTGGATTCTGCCAGGGCCATTAACAGGGCTTTCTGGGATTCTGGGCCCATAACCTTTTACAGAGTAGCAGTTAAAGGCGAGGCATAAAGATATAAATATACTTTTAATCACAGCAATACAATTCGACCATATCCGCAAGGGTATAAACAACAACAGTAACTATGACGATACTGTTCCACATATGAAATACGATTAAGTACCTATGTCTATAGACAGCCAGTATAGTTCAATCCTATATGACCTCTAACATAAACATACTTAAATAAATATTAAACGACCAGACACGAAGCCAACAGACATGTTCATGCAAACAAATGTTGGCCCCGAGCGGGGATCGAACCTACGATCTCCGACTCAGAAGGCAGGGTCACTACCAACTGACCCAACAGGCCCGTCAATTTATTTATTTATTTAACTTCATGTACCAAGAAAATGTGTACATGGTGAACTTAATGCCTAAAGGCATTATCTATCATTATATTATAACACAATAATAAAAAATAAAAAAAGCGGTGATACCCAGCAGGCATCATGTGAAGCATCACATGATGATAATCAGTGAGGCTCGGGTTCGAATCGTATCATGTACTAAATGTACAAAAAATACAAATCTAATAATAATAATAATCTCACGCCTTTTATTCCCAAGGGGGTAGGCAGAGGTATTCCATTACTGGATATACCCACTTTTCAGGAGATATGGGAACGATCCCTAAACGTGATAGGTGGTGAGCCCATCGCCGGACCGGGTCTGTTTACACATGTTTCAGAATTAATTCTGAGACCTGCGGGTTTCCTCACGATGTTTTCCTTCACCGTCGAGCTAGTGTATGTACGTAAGTTTTTGAAAAACTCATTCGTCTAGTCCTAATTCTGAAATATCTGTTTTTCGGTAGCACGCCTTCTTCCAACAAGACATGAACAAGCGGCTAGCTATAGAGCTATTACAGAAGTATTCCAACCCTCCCAGCCACTGCAATAGCCAGGAACTAGACGAAGACGGGGTGAGTACACCTGTTAACTAAACCTTTCACCTACAACACGTAAACATTACGCTTTCTTCAGGGACTATTGTTTTGTTTATATAGTAGATAAGGTTTATATTTCAAAATCAACCTGGTTAAATAATACCATTGACTGACCATTGACATGTCATTGTCATCCAACTATACCCGTTGACATTTAGTGGGATTGGCCCCCTGGCTTGCGTCCGGGAGGCGAAGCATGTAATAGCGAATTTATAATCAACGTAAAATAAATAGAAATCACTATTTTGATTTTGACTCAATTTCTTATACAATTAAAGGGAGTCAGCGCCCATTTGTTTTATTACATTCATCGACTCTAATATTGATAGCTAAATGCCAAACTTATCCAATACCAACGATATATTTTTATATTTTTCAGGGTGTCTCTAACGTACCACAACGCATAGCTTCAAAACACACCGCGCGGGGAGTGAGACGAGTACTCGCTGACCAATCACAGCCGGCCGGCATCACGCGATCGAGTCAATCGACCAATCACGTGCGGCCTCGCAGCTTGCTCACCGACCACGTGGTGCCGACCGCCAATACCGCTCGTCCGACATCGCTATTGGACGACGACGTTCTGACGACAGCCAATCGGGTGCGGCTTATGGCGGGAGAAGGTAAGAACTTTAATATTTTAAATTGTTGGATTATGGGCTTTTGGAATTAAACGAGAACTCGACATTTTATTAAAATTGAGTAGAGCATAGTATGCGGGTCGAAATGTCGCGAGCAGAGAGAGAGAGAGTGAGCGAGACAGCACAATGCCACAGAAAGTGTGTATTTTTATTTTACATAAAACTTCCCTAAATAAGTACATTGGTTTAGTTGGTAGTGACCTAGCTCTGTGAGTCGGAGATCGAGGTTCGATTCCCGCTCGGAGCTAACATTCATGAGCATAAACATTTTTGTTTACTTTGTGTCAAGGGTGTTTAGTACCCATAGTATAGGCTCTTCCTACTTTGGGACATGAAAAATTCTACGACCAGGAAACATCCCTCTACTTTCAAAAATTACATTCAAAGATTTTTGATAGATGTGATATATCTCATCTTTTGCAGAATGCTGCACTTACCCACGAACGTTACAAAACGTTATTAGTGGACGTCCTTTGCGATCGTTACGAACGTTACTCACGAATGTCACAGAACGTTACTCACGAACGTTACCGCCCTAAATCTTTCTCAAACGCCCCGTGTCCCGTGCCCCGCAGGTAGAGAAGTGTGTCGCGGAGTATACGACGACTCGCCCGTAGTGGATCTCGACCTTGAAGACGAGGGAGCTCGAGGCCCAAGGGACAGGACTCCTACGCTTAGCAACGGTCGGTATCCGATATTATGGCACTACATAGAACGCGCCAATAGACGGCAGAGTTCTAATCTATAATCTAGAGCAGTGATAGCCTTACGGTTAAAGAGCCGGCCGAAAATCAGTGAGGCTCGGGTTCGAATCCTGGCATGTACCAATGAGTTTTTCAAAAACTTACGTACATATTTATCACTAGCTCGACGGTGAAGGAAAACATCGTGAGGAAACCCGCAGGTCTCAGAATTAATTCTGAGACATGTGTAAATAGACCCGGTCCGGCGATGGGCTCACCACCTATCACGTTTAGGGGTCCAATGTATCTCGTAAAATGTGGGTATATCCAGTAATGGAATACCTCTGCCTACCCCTCGGGGATGAAAGGCGTGAGATTATTATTATTATTCTAATCTATACTAATATTATGAAGAGGAAAGATTTGTGTGTTTGTATCTTTGTGACGAATAAACTCAAAAATTACTCAACCGATTTTATCCAAAATCTAAAATATACTGGTAAAAAGTGGGTACAGCTAATTTAATACCTCTGGGATAATGAGCATATATTTTTTTAAATGGGGCAGACATTGTTCTGCCACCGCATTAACCGTCCAGGGACTCGAACCCACACGAAACATTTCATCAATATAGGTCCAGCCATATCCGAGTTTTAGCGAGACTAACGAACATCAATTGATTTTTATATGTATGAGAAAGAATATAGCTGTTATACATAATGTATAGATGAATTATATAGCGGCCTTATTCTTACAGTGTACCATAGACAAACAAGCGAAGACTGGAGCGTAGCCTCCCTCATCAGCTGCCCGAAACACAACCCGCTATCTCAAGACTTAGCCACCGATACGATGCCATCAAGCGAAAAGTGAGTAACCCAGCCATCACAAAAAAAATGCTTATTATTTATTTTTCTGTAATTTGTTATATATCTATTATTATTTTTTATGTTAAATAAGTATATTTATGTTGTAGCAAGTGGTGTCGGGTGATCACGGGTGATGCTATTATGAGAATGAGTCTGAGGTATTTTTCGCAGTCTTTTTTGACAAATGAGACGGAGATTATTATTTTTTTATTTAACAAAGAAATTGGGTTGCGGTTTTTCGTTCTAACAAATTCAGTTTCGTTTATTTACGTTCCGTTTTTTTTTCTAATTATATTCTTACTTTTCTTATTTTTTTCGATAGTGTGTATGGCATTGTAAATGATGTTTCGGAGTGTTATTACGAATGCACTGTGATTTTAGTATAGTTATCACATCAAAAAATATTATATGCATGGATTTATGTGCCGTTTTTATATGTATGTGTTTGGCTTACGTTTTTACTATATAATTTATAAAATAAAAAATATATACCAACAACAGATTTTCCAAAAAAAATTGAACTAGGTGGAATATATTCTGTGTGATTTGATTTACATAATATAATTTATCAGTTTGGATTGAAACGCTACGAGCTTGAGTGATATATAAGTTCAAATATAATATTTATGTGCATACATAGACATACAAAACTTTAGTTAATAATATATATAGCTACATAGAACACAATGTAATATGGTCTAGAGTTATATCATTGTCTACACTTTCAATTTTTTTTCTTATCGTACTTTATTCAGACATTCAAATCTGTAGTACAAGTATATTTATTTAGAAGTAATTATGTCATGCACATTATTGTAATAAGGTAATAATCCGCAACAGGCTTCGTCAAAATCTTAGAATTATAACAGTCAATTATCCACCCCAGGCTTCGTCAAATACATCAGTGAATCCGCACACGCTTCGTCAAAAATCTGTAAAAATAAATATAACATTATTTTTTTTTTACTTGTGCTAGGTATAACTAAAAAAAACCATTCCGGATAACCTCCGACCCAAAGGTCCCCATAACACTGGCAGCATTACCACGCTGTACAGCGAGGGAGATCCTTTGCATTAGAAATGATCCGGAACGGCGGTCAAAGCCACGCTCCCTCAAACGACGCCCTAACTCTTTAATAAAAATCTTTCCCTGTGCATCCCAAACTCCAGTCGTCTCCAAATCTCTATATCAATCGTCTATATAATCGTCTTCAAATCTGTATATGTTCAAATTATATTTTAACAAATGTGTCAATGCCGCCATCTTGTTTTCTAGTTTTATTTTCCATCTCAAGTTGACTTGCAAAATTATTCAACTCTAGACCATATCTCCAACACGTAAAGTCGGAGGCTGCCCGCACATGTCTGTAAGATGTCTTCTTGTTTTAGGAGCCTCTTGCAATACATTGACGAAGAGTTAATGCTCAGGTAAACAGGGGAACATTGATATATACCTGCATGTACATATGTTTGTTGTTATGTATGTGTAGAGGCTTTGCGCTGCTCGGAATAATATAAATGAAATATATAATGGCCTATTTCATTAGGTATTCATATTTTGAGGTGCAAAAATACTCAAGAAACAGAAAAAATATTACGATCACGCATTATTTCTAAGGGAGTTGAAAAAGGTATTAAAATTTTAAAATTGCTCACTTTTTGTGTGTAAACATGACATGAAGTGAGCCTGACCGAGATTCTATTACAAATGGTTCTTGAAACTGTAGGTTTCCTCAAACATAGCTATCTGCTCAGTACAAAATTAAAATACATATCAACCGACCGACCAATGTATATTATTCATAGGTATAGTCATCCTTTGAAATATAATTTGCCTAATACAATTGGACGTTATATATTTTTTGTAATTTTGGGATTATAACATTTTGGCGGTTCACCTCCCAATTAATTTGTACTAATATAACGTTTTAGAATTCCCGCTTATCCCCTAATTAGCATAGCTTGATCATTGTGGATTAGGTTTCTAGTTAAATTCTAGATTTTATCTTAGTAGTCCAGTCAAAATAGACATTTCAAATAACAATAATTCGCACAGAGCCAAATTTTGGTGGACAGCTGGGGTTTACCATTACAAACCAAGTTTTAAAAATCCCCATCGATCCTATGTGTGCTAAAAAAGTTATTCGGGTCGAAAGGTCAAAGTTTGAGGTTTTTTGGATTTTTCTCGAAAACGGTAAGTTTTATCAAAAAGAACCTTAAACCAAAATTATAGATCTTAGAATTATCTACTAAAATGGCTCTTATATTTTTTTCCGTAAGAGTTACCATTCCTGAGATATCGCGATTCTAAGTGCACAATACCCGTCAAGTTCTAGATATTGATATTGCTGTTGATTATTGGGTTAACTAATTGTTTTGATTCCTTTAGATATTTTTATCAGATTCATACTCTTGAAAGTCTGTTCTTATAATGTAAATATTCAATATTTATATTACTATTATATATCAATGTAATCCTCAAGATTACTACATCCATTATGTAAAACTATCATAATGTCCAAAGTTTGATGCGACGACAAACCGACATAAAAAAATAGGGTATTTCGTCGGTTTTTCGCTATGATTTTCCTGTTTCTTTTTTTGAGAACTTTTAATTATTAGTTGTAATTTTCTTTTTATATACATTGGTTCTGCATATAATAAGCTATCCCTACGTCGTTTTTATTTCCGTGTAGCTGTAGTAGTTTGACTGCTATCATGTTTTTAGTAACAAGGTAGCGGCCGCTTGGTGTGTTTTTCCTTGAATCGCGAAGGCGAGCGCTCAAGGCAATTGTGACTCTTAGAATCGCGATATCTCAGGAATGGTAACTCTTAGGAAAAAAATTATAAGGACCATTTTAGTAGATAATTTTAAGGTCTACAAGTTTGGTTTAAAGTTCTTTTTGATAAAACTTACCGTTTTCGAGAAAAATCTAAAAAACCTCCAACTTTGACCTTTCGACCCGAATAACTTTTTTAGCACACATAGGATCGATGGGGATTTTTAAAAATTTATTTATAATGGTAAGCCCCAGCTGTCCACCAAAATTTGGCTCTGTGGGAATTATTGTTATTTAACCACAATTTTTATGTCTAAATTGACCGGACTATAGTTCCTCTAAGGATTAAATATACCAGCAAAAAAAAAAAAGGTAAAGCCTATTTACGGACGATAATTTTACGTGATAGATGCGTCACAAGCCGACCGCTTAGACCGATTGTGCCTCTCTATCGCTTGTTCCGCGCTCTCGCTTGCACGCTCGGCTCAGGTGGAACGTGACAATGAGTCATGCTTTTTCGTGCGTGCAACCGGCGTTCATCGATTTATTATAAGACGTTATTACGTCAATAACAAATTTGAAGTAGTTTTCTCTATCTGTACCGTAAAAAAGTCGTAGTCAAAATGTTTATATTCAATGTAGGGGCTTATAACTCTTATAAGTCCACTTAATGAAAGTCATTGCGATTCCACCGCTTTGGTATGTATAGTTAAGGAGAAGTCTTATGTTTAAGGCATTTAATTTATAAGGTGTTCACCTTATAAATTTCATAGATCTATGGCGATTCACCATAGATCATAACAATTTATTAATAATTCTATCATTTAAATTTAGTAGGGAATTTGTAGTTTTTTATGAAATAAAATTTGGATTTCACATTGTAGTTTTTTATTTAGTGCAACTGAAGTCCTCATGCCTTCAATAATTATTGCGTATTTAAAAAGGTACGGTATTTTCTTGTAATGCATGAAAAATAAAATTCCCTTGATCACATTTTGAAAATAAATTATTCCGAGCAGGCGGTACCAACATTTAAATATGTATTTTGTGATGGTTTTTATCAAGTTTTGTATGATTATTTTTGTTTTATAATGAAAAAAATAGATACTTTCATACCATATTGATTTTAATGCGATATTTTTGTAGATGTAAGCATGTAGCATGTTGAGAAAAAATAAGAAAAATTTTAGCTTGCTTTTAGAAAGCTTTTGTATTTTAGGAAGAAGGAATTATATGCCGAATTCATTTCAGGCCATAATTTAAAACGTCAAAAATTTTTTTTTTGTAATGGAAACTTTTCAAAAATCTCACTTTTTAAAATTGTGTCCCACCAGCACCACTTGTTATTTAGAAAAAAAATGAATAACACAAATATGAGACCTGCTTGTTTAACCACTAAAAATCCTGAAAAAAATCCATTTTGTGTCTAACAGCACAATACAAGCTTAACATAACCGCACTGCGCCCCCTAAGCAGCTTAACTAACGACCCGAAAAGCTACCAAAAATTAGTAAAACGACAAACTTTTGCAGGGCAACACTACCACTGACAGCTGACACTGCGGCGATGCAAGCTGGCAACATCGGCCTCTCTGTCCACGACCAACACCTCTCTCAATGCATCCAATTAAAGCAGAACTTTCTCAACAACTCCACTACGAACATCTACCAAAACCTAGCATCGAACTTCCAGAGTCCAATCGGAGCTTCTAGAGTATCCATAGACGATCCGCTCTGTAGAAAAATGAACGAGACTGATATAATGTACGTGGACCAACCGGAAAGCGACGCGTTAGTACACACACCTCTGCTAAGAAACGCTAACTGCGAGTGTGGTCTATGCCCCAAACCAGAGCCAAGAGACAACAACACGTTAAGCGATCTACAAAGATCAGTCGCCTCAAAATGTTCGTGCGACGCTTGCAATTCCAACGGAGACATACTAAGCTATTACCGAAACTGCTCGAACCAGAACTCTGACTCGGGTATAGTCTATTGCGAGACTTGCAATAAACAAAAGATATCCATATCTAACTTCAGGGCGTTGCAAATAGCGAACAGGTTGAGGATAGCGGAGGACAGACTAGAGAATGGACAGTCGGACGATGACCTCTGCAGGGAAATAGACATGAGTATGAATATGGAGGAGAAGACGTACGAGCATAGAAAGAGGCATAATAGGTATAACAACGACTCGGCCACCGCGGGGATTGACCTGAGTCAGTTCTGCCAGTGTGAGCTGGAGGCTAGTAAAAGAAAGACTTCGTCTGTCGACGAGATTTTCAAGATGGTGGACGAGGGGAGAGAGGGGCAGAAGGGAGAGGAAGAAGAGAAAGTCAGTCAGAGACAGAGAAGTCTGTCTGATAGTCAGAGAGATAAGGCTAAAGTGGAGAATAAAGGTGAGTCGATACAGTATTTTTTTTAAATTGATTGTTTCTTGTAGCCTTCTTGGTTACAGCATTCATTGGGAGTGCTGGCTAAAACACTTTGACATTGACACTTTTGTGTTTTGTGTCAGATACAAGCTAACAGTGACTCTTTTAGTTTCGAAATTTATTTATACATTTTTGGACCGGATGCTTGCACAATACTCTCAGAATTCAAAAATTCACCCTGTATACATTTACATTACTTAAAATATAAATCTTTTTACTAAAATCCAACATTTTATTTAAGTTTGCCGTATGTCATTTCTTCCCAGAATTTGATCCTTATTAGGGCCACTATTAAATGGTGTAATAATACAGGGTGTGGGTTTTTTTCAAAATCAACGTGTGCAATTCCTGGCTAAGAATATTGATTTTACAAAAATCCAAAGACGCAGTTTTTGTTTTCATTAAAATCAAACCCGATACTCCTTTGAGTACTTTTCGCTATTCCTCTAGTTTCTGATATAGCCACTTGAAAAATTCACCCTATAGTCACCGTCGAAAGACAATCATAAAGTTCAATTAAACATAAATGAAGTTAATTAATCTTATCAGAAAATATAATCCTATAGGTCCTATACGATTGGCCATATTTGTCAATTGTCTCGGACTATGAATAGAGCTCGGTCGATGTACAGTCAACAAAGTTGTTAGGGTTACATGGCCAGTAACTAAGAACTCATTTTTCTGGGGAAGTCATAAATAAATCTAATTGATTAATGTTTATTTCAAAAGGCATCTTTGATCCCTATAATTTACCAAAAAAATACTATCAATACATTTAAGGCTTTAAGAGAAAACTGAATATTTGTTTTTGGAAATGTAACCCTAACAACTTTGTTGACTGTACTTATCCTTAATTAGGCAAACACCGCGCGGTTCCAAATTAAAAATGAATTATGTCTATGATTCTTGGTTTGAGACTGACTTCGTGTTGTCAACTGTGATATAGTGTCAGCTTCTGGAGAGACGCCCCCGGTGCCTCCGAGGCGGGGCAGAGCCCGGCGCGCCCACACGCCGCCTCGGCCCGCGCCCAACGGCCTCCCGCCCACGCCCAAGGTGCACATGGGCGCCTGCTTTTCTAAGGTTAGTGGCCATTGGAGTATAAATATTATAAAAGAAAAAAAGTAATGAAAGCTCTACTGAGTCAAGTATTATGGCTGATTATTCTCCCTTTGCCAAGCTATCAAGGTGCTGATGTTTTAAGATTATTTGTGGCAATAAATATAGTTTGTCTTTCTTTTCTTTCAAAGATAACTCACACGGGACTATGCGTCTCTTTACTCAATGGTTATTAGATAATGTGTCTTCAAAGTTTATTCTTAATGGAGTATACTGCTCCAAAGGCAATCGTCATTAGATTATGTTTCTCAAAACTTTATGCGTGCTGGAGTATGCATCTAAAAGTTAATGTTCGCTGGACTCTCTGATGTCAATGCTCTTTAGAATATAATTCTCCAAAATAAATGCTCACGGTAGTATGCTACTTGCATTGCATGGCGATGGGCTCACCACCTATCACGTTTAGAGGTCCAATGTATCTCGTGAAATGTGGGTATATCCAGTAATGGAATACATCTGCCTACCCCTTCGGGGATGAAAGGCGTGAGATTTTTTTATTTTTATTTTATAGTATGCTACCTGGTGTACTCAAGACTGTTTCTTGAAAGTCAGTGCTAACTTTAGCCTTGACCGGCCAATGGGTTCGATTCTGCTTTACAGCGACTAAACTTATTTTAGTTTAGTCATGTCTTTGTCTTACCTCAAAAAAAGTATAAAGTTTAGTCGCTGTAAAGCAGAATCGAACCCAATACGGTGTTTATTTGAGCCTCATCTCAGTCAGTCAGATGTCTTAAGTCAAATAACAATTGGTCTTCCCAGGTCTTCAACGGTTGTCCTCTCCGGATCAACTGCACGGCGTCCTGGATACACCCCGACACCAGGGACCAACACATACTCATTGGTGAGTTTGTTATATTTTAATAAAAAAAAATATTGCGTACGAAAAGATAAATATTTAAATACTTTGGATTATACACGTTTTTTACTATGTCCCGCTTTCGACTAAAGAATCCCGCTTTTTTTCACTTAAAACGTTCCAAAATCCCGACTTGGCAAAAAAAAAATCTGGCCACGCTGCCGTCGATCGACGATCGGTCGATTGGTCTGGTAGAAACTATCGATTGACGTCGACTAATTCATTCTACCATCGATCGATCGATTGGTCTGGTACAACACCCTTAGTATTTTTGTATGTTCCCTTCGGGGTTAAAAGGCGTGAGCATTTTTTGCGTTTGTACACAGGTGCTGAAGAGGGCATTTACACCCTGAACCTGAACGAGCTTCACGAGACGGCCATGGACCAGCTCTGCCCGCGAAGGACCATATGGATGCATGTCATCAAAGACGTCCTCATGTCACTATCCGGTGAGCAGATTAAACTTTGCATAGCTCTAGCCCGCGACTGCGACCGCGTACGGTGATAAAAAGTAGTCTATCTCACTTCCCAGTCTTAGTTCCAACTATCTTATTGAAAAAAATCTAGTTGATTCGATGTTCCGTTACTTAGTAAAGAATGACAAAAACAAGGAAACTTGCATTTTGTACACTAAAACAAGAAAATAGTTATAATAAAATAATGCCTATAAAAATTTGCAGGCAAAATTTTAATAATAATAAGGCCTTTTATCCCCGAGGGGGTAGGCAGAAAATTAATAACAGAAAAAAATATTTTGCTCAAGTTCTTTTTTTTTAAATTATATTTTGTTGACGACGGTAATGGAATACCTTTGCCTACCCCCTCGGGGATGAAAGGCGTCAGATTTTTTTTATTAGACTATTGACGCGTCTAAGTGTACCTTTAGTACCTTCAGAATAGTATATTACAGGCCAAGGGAAGTAAAATAGGAAATGTCTCAGATCACACACATGTGATCTGAGGATTTCTTATTTACTTCCCGAGGTGTGTATACTTTTTTTTCTTTTCGACGGAGGCAAAAAGCGGCAACTTCGTTCAGCGCAGCGGCCCGGAGAAACGAAAAATATTTTTTTGACTTTTAACTGCGTTGTCCTCCAGGCAAGACCCCGTCGCTATACCGGCACGAGCTCCTGGCTTTGCTCGGAGGGGCGAGAGGCGGAAGGTCTTTACGCGTGCTGCCTCCGCGACTATTGCCAAGGAGGTTCGCGCTCACCACGCGCGTTCCCGACACACGCGGTAAGACAAACCCCAGGGCTAACCGCTGACAGTTGTCCCATATGGCCGAGGCCAACCCTTGACAGTTGCCGATATGACCTAACTGTCAGAGCTTGGCTTCACGTGGCTTAAATACAGGTAGCGTAGTAACTGCGACCGCGTGATTGATATGGCGTAACCGTCATCGGGTGGGTTAGTACTTGTTCGTATAATAGAACTCCGGTTGAGCACAGTTGAATAGAGATGCTAGTATGTGGGTCATATCAAGCTGTCCCTTTCTAGCGGAGTTCTGTGTTTAAGTGACGGTCTGTATCATTAAATACCCTCCTAACTGTCGTCTCGTTGTCTGATATGGCGTAACTGTCACCGGTTGAGCTCACACGACTTTGCAGTCGGTCATAATTATTTATGATGATGCCAATACTGCTAAACGCTGTGTTTTATGAAATGTATTGTTGATCGGCTGTTGAGAGTTGCTATTAACAAAAATTTAACTGTCATCATTAATTGGCACCATGGCACCTGACATGGCTTAACAAATATTATTTGTAAAATGAATAATAACAAAAAAATACTGCCACGTATTGGCCTGACGTGGCTTACCAACTGCCATGTATTGGCCTGACGTGGCTTCCCAACTGTCACCTGTTGCCCTAACGTGGCTTACCAACTGTGAACTATTGGCCTGGCGTGCCTTACCAACTGTCAGCCATTGGCCTGCCACGGCCTCCCAACTGTCAGCTTTTGGCCTGACCCGGCTTAACGAGTGTGCTTTCACCAGGCTGCGTGCGGTGCGCCGTGGCCCGCAACCCGTACAACGGGTACAAGTACCTGTGTGGAGCGACTCCCGCTGGACTCTTTCTCATGCAGTGGTACGACCCGCTGCACAAGTTCATGCTGCTAAAGGTAATAATTTTAAACAAAAAAAACGACTTCAAACAGAAAACTAAATAATATACTAGTAGATAGTAGATTTTCGAAGGTTCCCCTCGATTTCTCTGGGATGCCATCATCAAATCCTGGTTTCCTCATCATGGTACCACCCTTGGGATGTCACCTTTCCAACAAAAGAATAATCATCAAAATCGGTTCAGAAACGACAAAGTTATCCGCGAACTCACTTAAAAAAATACGGTCGAATTGAGAAACCTTTTTTTTTTCAGAACATCGAGTGTTCATTGCCGTCCCCGCTTTTGGTGTTCGAGCTGATCATCACCCCCGACCTGGAGTACCCGTTGCTGTGCGTGGGCGCAACCAGGAAGCCCTTAAAGCTCACGCTCATCAACATCAACTCGGGTCAGTACTATTTTTGACGTGATAACATCTTATAAATCGATGACCATAATTATAAACAAAAAAAAACAACTTCAAACAGGAAACTAAAAAAAGTACGATTTTCGAAGGTTCCTCTCGATTTTTCGGGGATTTCATCATTAGATCCTGGTTTCCTTATCATGGTACCACTGTTAGGATAATATCACCTTTCCAACAAAAAAAGAATCATCGAAATCGGTTCGACGACGAAGTTATCCGCGAACACACATATATACGGTCGAATTGAGAAACCTCGTAACCGAGTAGCCGGTTAAGTCTTTCGGTCTTGCTTTCTTTTCTTCCGTTCCTCTTAGTGAAGACCTGTAATTGGCTTACCTATTGTGTAATTTAAATTATTGTGTAAAAATTTGACGGGCTTGTTGGCTCAGTTGGTGGTGACCCTGCCTTCTGAGTCGGAGGTCGCGGGTTCGATTCCCGCTCGGGGCCAACATTTGTGTGCATGAACAGATCTGTTGGCTTCGTGTCTGGTCGTTTAATATTTATTTAAGTATGTTTATTAGTTGTTGAGTACTCATAGTACAGGCTTTGCCTAGTTAGGGACTAAATAACCGTGTGTGAATTGTATCCCACAATTTATTTATTATTTAATTTTACAGTTGGTCTCCCTAAAAATAAAACTTGCAAAATGTCCTACGGTGGCCTGCCTGCTGAATGGGTCCTAATTGTCCGAAGCGGTGGAGTCGCAATGACTTTCAATAAGAGGACTTACAAGCCCCTGCATTGAATAAATATCTAAATTAAATAGATAGCCTTTACGGTTAAAGAGCCGGCCGAAAATCAGTGAGGCTCGGGTTCGAATCCTGGCATGTACCAACGAGTTTTTCAAAAACTTACGTACATATTTATCACTAGCTCGACGCTTAAGGAAAACATCGTGAGGAAACCCGCAGGTCTCAGAATTAATTCTGAGACATGTGTAAATAGACCCGGTCCGGCGATGGGCTCACCACCTATCACGTTTAGGGGTCCAATATATCTCGTGAAATGTGGGTATATCCAGTAATGGAATACCTCTGCCTACCCCCTCGGGGATAGAAGGAGTGAGATTATATTATTATTATTATTGTCCCCGTGCAGGCGCGTCGTGGTTCCACTCCGACGAGCTGGAGATGCGCGTGGGCAGCTCCAACACCGTTCTGCCGCAGCTCGAGCGGATGCACACGCTAAGGGCCGTCAGGCAGCTCAACAAGGACGCGGTACCGACTCATTTACACACATACATACATACACACATATTGAATAGTGTGGGAGACAGGGTTTAGTATTTGTAGCTCACCTGTTGATGAAGTAATGAAATATTATATTACGTACTAAGAGAAGTAAAATAAGAAAGACTCCATTGTTTGTAGACCTCTGCTTGTATTTTTCATCTCCGTTCGGAAAGCGTCAACTTTCGGCTCGCTGCGCTAAGCGAAGTTACCACTTTCCGCCTCCGTCGATAGGAAAAAAGTATACACACCTCGAGAAGTGAATAAGAAAGCCTCAGATCACATGTTTGTAGACGTCGGCTTTGCCTAGTTCGACAATTACATGTGATCCGAGACATTTCTTATTTTACTTCCCTAGGTATGTAATATACTATTTCATTTCTCCGGGCGGAAAGCGGCAACTTTGTAATGTACTATTTCATTAGAAAACTTCTATAGCGTGGTTCAGAACACGGCCGTCGATTGGGGCATTCTATGTAGTGTCGCTACAAGAATATAACTTTATAAGTTAGGTAGGATGCGTCTAATCCATAGTGTTTCCTCCTTTAGGTGTTGGTCTGCCACGAGAGCGTGGTGGAGATAGTTCCGGTGCTGCCCTCTATTCGGCGAGATGACGAGAAGCGCCGCGGGAAACTGCTCCCGAGGATACAGTTCGACTTCCACATCGACACCATACGTGAGTTAAATATATTCAGTCTGTTATGCACTAGAAAATACAGACTGCTCAAAACCGCGGTTTTGAGTAGTCTGTATTATCATCTACGCTAATCTACACTAATCTACATCTACACTAATCTACACTAATCTACATCTACACTAATCTACATTTACACTACACTAATCAACATTTGCACTAATCAACATCTGCACTAATCAACATCTACACTAATCAACGTCTACACTAATCAACATCTACACTAATCACTACATAGTATAAAACAAAGTCGGTTTCCGCTGTCTGTCCCTATGTATGCTTAGATCTTTAAAACTATTCAACGGATTTTGATGCGGTTTTTTTAATAGATAGAGTTATTCAAGAGGAAGGTTTTTAAATATACCATATAAACCGAAGCGAAGCGAGGGCGGGTCGCTAGTCTATACTAATATTATAAAGAGGAATGAATTGTATTTTTGCAAAACTCAAAACTTACTGGACCGATTTTAAAAATTCTTTCACAAATGGAAAGCTAGAATATCTCTGAGTAACATAAGCTATATTTTATTCTCGTATTCCCATGGGAACGGGAAACCGCGCGGCTAAAACAGCTAATTATCTACAATAATATAAAGAGGAAACATTAAATTTTCATCTCTCCGGGCGAAAAGCAGAAAATTTCGGCCCGCTGCGCTAAACGAAGTTGCCGCTTTCCGCCTCCGTCAAGAAGAAAAAAGTATACACACCTCTTGAAGTAAATAAGAAAGCCTCAGATCACATGTTCGTAGACCTCGACTTTGCTTCGGTCGACAATTACATGTGATATGAGACATTTGTTTGTATTGAATTAACTCAAAAACTACTAAACCGATTTCAAAAGTTCTTTCACTAATGAAAAGCTTACTTTTCCGGAAGTAACATTGGCTGTAATTTTCCCACGGGAACGCGACTAATGACAACGTTTCCTACCGCAGTGTGCCTGGCGGACTCGGTGCTGGCCTTCCACCGGCACGGCGTGCAGGGGCGCTCCCTGCGCAGCGCTGACGTCACGCAGGAGATCGTGGACCACTCCAGGGCCTACCGGCTGCTCGGGCAGGACAAGTCAGTACTGCATTTAGGGGCCATATATTAGTTACGCCACACAATTTTCATGATTTTTTTACCCTCCCCCCGTCCTTGTCACAGCTGGTCACATTTGTCACATAAAATGCAATATTACAATACAACTAGACGTTTTTTTTTTTTAAATCATTTATTTATTTATTGAGGGTCATGTTTTTGAATTAAAACAGCATTCCGTAATTCGTTTTTTAATTTAAATTATTTTTAATAAAAAATAAATAATATCACGTCTTTCATCCGCGAGGGGATAGGCAGAGGTATTCCATTACTGGATATACCCACATTTCACGAGATACATTGGACCCCTAAACGTGATAGGTGGTGATCCCATCGCCGGACCGGGTCTATTTACACTGCGGGTTTCCTCACGGGTTGGGTTTTTTTACCGTCTGGAAAAAAATGTGGTGTGATAGGTAAGTGTAATAGATTCTTTTGGCAATGTTACTTAAAATTTTTTTTTATTTTTTTTTCAAAACATCTTTTTCTTGCTTAGACTAATATACATTACTCAATTGTAGTCAATAATACACCCTGAAATATTTGAAATAGTATTTTAAAAAGAAACAGGATCGTAGCTTCCATTTATGCGCAATCTACCTACAACCGCCAGCTGCGCGTAGTACTGTGCGTAGTTTTCTAGATTTCGTAAATTGCACAAAACATGACTATATTTAACAATTAATCTCGTGTATAACTTCGGCTCTAGATACCTTATAAGTCATATTTTTTTCCAGACGGTAAAAAAAAACATCCAGTATATACAATATGTAACAGAATAAGCGCAATTCCTGAAATTAGTTTGTTCAGTATCGACTACTTATTCGATTTCAGCTATTTTTAATGTGTTAATTTTTTCAAAAAAATGAATTAGTGTAGCTAAATTTAGTGCTTTCTATGGAAATCGTACTTATTATTAACCGATATTTAAGAAAATTGGTTAGACACAACTAAAGATTGCATCATATTTTTTTTATATTAATATAGTAATTGGGGTGTATGAGGAATTGCGCTTTTTCTGTTACGCGTTGTATAATGATAAACTGACTGACTGATTGGTGATGTATCAACGCACAGTCTAAACCACTGGGTCTCGAGACTTAAATTTTGCACACAGATAGCTTATACAGTGTAGGCAAACACTAAGAAAGGATTTTGCAAAGTTCAACTCCTCAGGGGGTGAACTAACGGGAGCGAAGCCAAGGGTAAAAGATAGTTATTTATATAATAAACAGAGACGCACAACACAGATTTCAATTATTTATTTTTGAGACACAAAACACAAATTACAGTGATTTATTAGGGTTCCGTGCCCAAAGGTTATAACGGGAGCATATCACTCAGACTCCGCTGTCCGTCCATCCATCTGTCACCAGACTGTATGTCATGAACCGTTATAGTTAAACAGTTGAAATTTTCACAGATGATGTATGACTGTTATAGCAACAAATTCTAAAAAACAATAAAATAAATATTTATGGGGGCTCCCATACAACAAACGTGATTTTTCCCGTTTTTATAGATAATGGTACGGAACCCTTCGTGCGCGAGTCCGACTCGCACTTGGCCGGCTTTTAACAAAATATTATTACTAACGTTTTTTTATATTTTTTTTGCAGAGTGGTGGTGCTAGAGTCACACACGCTTCAAAATAACACCCTATCTAGTGAAGACGGCAATGACCTCTACATACTCGCCGGGCACGAGGCGTCGTACTGAAGTATTTACACTCGTGTTTCATACTGTACCTATATGGAAGCGGGTACACGGTATTACAGTGCGGCCGTTATAACTTGGCAGCATTCGGAAGTTGCGCAAATGGCGGTACGATGAGGTTTGCGCAGGCGGAGCCTATGTTCAGAGAAGCCAAATTAAAACCGCCGTACTGTACTTGTACGTACATGGTTGTACGATGTTACAATTTCAATGTACCTACGAGTTATAGATGGCAACGAGACGGTATATTGTATTCACGTGGTTTGTACAGACAACAAAATAGCTACGCATGGCAAGTAGCTGAGAATGTATTTTGGTTTGAAATGAAAAACGGTATTTATTTGCCTTGATTTTGGTGCAGGTACAGATAGATAACATTTTGTTGCAGTCCAACAAAATCTGTCTATTATGACGTGCAAATATTTTTCATCTCCGGGCGGAAAGCGTCAACTTTCGGCCCGCTGCGCTAAACGAAGTTGCCGCTTTCCGCTTCCGTCGAGCAGAAAAAAAGTATACACACCTCGGGAAGTAAATAAGAATGCTTCGCCTTGGTTGACAATTACATGTGATGACATTTTTTATTTTACTTCTCTTGGTATGTAAAGTACTATAAATTGTGTGAAATAGTATATTACACATCTAGGGAAGTAAAATAAGAAATGTCTCATATAACCCACACAATAATCTGCATATAGCCTGCATTTACATACCTGAAAATAGATCACAAGCTAATAGCATTCTCGACTTTGTTTCAATCGTAACCGAAAACGCAACTGTTAATTCCAATGACCTCTTCCTTTTACTGGGTGACTTTAATCTACGCCACATAGAATGGAACAGTTTAAGCCCTATACATCATAAACGTGGTTCTGTCGAAATACAAAACGCAGGTCACACTCTTACAAATGAACTGACCACACTAGGCTTTACCCAGTACAACTTTCTGACTAATTCTTGTGGAAATACTCTTGACTTAGCTTTTAGTAATTTTCCACTGGAAATTGCACTGCCCCACAACCCGCTTCTTCCTGAGGACACTTTTCACCCATCATTTACTGTTAATGCACTAGATATTACATTGGACGCACTGCGCCCCACAACAATAATTAAATATAAATATAACAAAAGTGACCACATCGAACTAATTAAATATCTTGAAAGCGTTCCTTGGACAGATATACTTAATAAAGGTACCGTGGACGCTGCTGTGTCTTTATTGTATGATCATTTATATATTGCTCGCGACAAATTTGTACCAAAAATTATCACAAATAAACGGAATTCCTTCCCCAAGTGGTACAGTAAAGCTCTTATTAAAATAATACGAGAAAAATCTAAAGCACACGCTCGTTGGAAACGATTTAACAACAAATTAGATTACAATGAATTCTCATTATTAAGGGCACGACAAGCACGTGTTCACAAGGAGTGTCTCACAAATTACATAACTATTTGCACAAAAAATATTAAAAAAGACACCAAACATTTTTGGTCGTTCATAAAATCAAAACGAAATACTATTTCCTACCCAAAACAAGTAATGTATAAAACCAATACAATTACAACAGGTTCTGAAATATGTGCAGCATTCAACGATTTCTTTCATAGCGTATTCATACCTCATGCTCATGAATACCCTGAAACATTACTAGCGCCATGTCACGGGGCCACCTCTAATGTTCATTCTCTCTTTTTAAGCACGGATATTGTTCTGAAAGGTCTTCGGGACCTTGATAACAGCAAGGGTGCAGGGAGCGATAGCTTACCTCCATCTTTTATTTCCTCTTGCTCGTCTGTATTAGCCTTACCACTTAGCATTATCTATAATAGATCCCTTAGAGAAGGTGTATTTCCTAGCTTATGGAAGGAAGCCCACATTGTTCCCATCCATAAAAAAGAATCTAAACTAAAAGAGAACTACAGACCAATCTCAATTCTGAATGTATTTAGCAAACTATTTGAGAAACTGGTATACAAAACCTTCTATGTTACTGTCCACAACGAGATACCTGCTGAACAACACGGCTTCTTGCAAGGGCGTTCCACTACAACTAATCTTGGGGTCTTCACTAACTATCTATACAAATGCATGGATGTCGGTAAACAGGTTGATGTGGTCTATACTGACTTTGAAAAAGCTTTCGATCGTGTGGACCACATCATCCTTTTGCAAAAACTTCAACATCTAGGAATACGTGGGGATTTACTCAGATGGGTGAAATCTTACCTCACAAACCGCTCTCAGGCTGTAGTTATCGGTGGATTTCGCTCTAATTTCGTAAAAATACCTTCTGGTGTACCACAAGGTTCCCACTTGGGCCCGCTATTTTATAATACATACTTATATGACATCTACACATGTTTCCATCATTCGAAATTTTTGATGCATGCGGATGACACCAAAATATTCTTCGACATATCTAATGAACTGGATAGTCATAAACTTCAAGATGATCTAGATCGTTTGTCTGAGTATTACGTTAGAAATAGAATCAAGGTTAACGTGGATAAATGTCAGTTAATCACTTTCAGTCGTAAAAATAAAGCTATTGATTTCCCCTACATACTTCAAAATACCCCACTACAAAGATATAAACTTGTTCGTGATTTAGGAATTTACTTAGATTCTAAACTATCATTTTCGGAACATGTGGACATAATTACCAGTAAAGCTTACAGAAGCCTTGGCTTTATCATGAGGTCTTGTAAACTGATTAATGACACCTCTTGTATTAAACTTATTTATAACGCCTATGTGAGGAGTATCCTCGAATATGCTAGTTGTATATGGAGCCCCCAGTATATTACGCACTCTCAAAATGTAGAATTTATACAGCGTAAATTCTTGAAATATCTCAATTTTAGAGCTCGTTCCTATACAAGTACCTACGAAGATAGCTGTAATCATCACAAGATGTACACCCTTGAACAGCGTAGAATGACCCAGGATATGATGATACTCTACGACGTTCTAAGAGGAAAACTAGATTGTCCCACTTTACTAAGCGAGATTGGATTTAATACACCCATACGACGCACTCGACAAACAAAACTTTTCCTAGTTCCTTTTCATCGCACTAATTATGCTCAAAATTCTCTTTTACCGCGCATCACCCGAGCATATAATAACAAGTTTCAAAACCTAGATCCTTTTAATTCTTCTAAATCAAACTTCAGGAAGCAAATTTATGAAAAATTACGAAACTAAATCGTAATCTCGCGTACCTTACTACGCATAGGTACGTATACTACTACCAATGGAACCGTCCTTCGTGCTCAGTGGCCAACCGCACCGATCCCAAGATACTTTATCGTAGGGCTGAGCTCGAAGGCGGGTTGGCGAACCCACCAAACACAAACACACACACACACACACACCTAACACACTCAAACATACTCATAAACACATTATTATTCAAACTGTCTTAGATACTATATAAAAATAAGCACAAACAACAAAACAAAAACATATTATTTATAATTACGAGGAAATCTGTAATTAGCCTTACTTACTTTACTATAATATTTTGTAACTATACAATTGATGTACGCCGTTGATTTCCCTAATAAATGAAAAATAAAATAAAATAAAATAACATTAATCTACAAACAAGTGATCTGAGGCTTGCTTATTTACTTCCCGAGGTGTGTATACTTTTTTTCTTCTCGACGGAGGCGGAAAGCGGCAACTTCGTTTAGCGCAGCGGGCCGAAAGTAGCCGCTTTCCGCCCGGAGAGATAAAAATAAATTACAAATAACTTTACAGAATTTCGGTACAAGTCATAAACTTTTTTTTTATAATTTCGAATGGTATAGTTTTGATTTTGCAATAAAATGTCTTAGGTACAGTCAAGAGCACATGAAGCTTTACACTTGTAGTGCGAGTCTGACCTCTAAGGCGATTGTAATAAGAACGTAACAAAGTCCAATGTGTCAAGCTCCACGCGCTCTTGACTGTACTAGTGATGATTTAGCCGTGTGTATCTTCAATACAGGGTAAAGTATTGTGTTTAGATGATGACAAATAACAGTGATAACCCAGTTGAAAGTGAACGTAAGGCCCGGGTTCGATTCTTAGTTGTACCAACGAGTTTTTGAAATTACGTACATACTCGTATTTATCACTAGCTCCGGAAAACATCGTGACGAAACCCGCAAGACCCAGAATTATTTCTGAGGCATGTTTAGGTCAACGTTTAGGCCTATTCTACACAGCAGGATTTGATTGGCCATTGGAATCTGTGTAAATTGTGTGTTACGGCTGTACAAACGGTGCCAAATTGACAACTGCTATAATAATTTGAGTCAACTGCCAACCAAACCGTGTCGTGTGAAATAGGCTTTATCTTGATATTCATTTTGTTACAGCTGTTGAAACTTGTACCCTAAATCACTCGTATAAGGGCTGATTTTTCAATCGTCAGATAAATCTTATCTGGAGAATATATTGATGCTGTCACTTTCTTACACAATAGAAAGGAAAAATGACAGGTAATGTTTATTCTTCAGATAACTTTTAACTGACTATGGAAAAATCAGCCCTTAAACAAATAAAAATATAAATAATAAATAATTGGTAATAATTCATAGCACTGCCAAAGTTTATTCCATTCCTTTGAATGAAAATATTCCGAAAAGCAATAATGATATACAGCGAACGAATTTGTTAAGTATTCTTCATTCCGAACGGATTTGCGCTTGGATTGGTTACTCCCTACAGAAAAAAAAACCATAAAACACTGAAAATTTTCAATAAACAACAGAGTTAATCAGAAATCTCTGATATGATATTTTTTTTATAAGATAATGGATTTCGTTTTCGCGCAATTCGTTAGGTTCATTTTAGATTGTGCCAATTTCTGCCAACATTAATTAATTTCAAGGTAAAGGAATTAAAAAAACAACACAATTCAATTATTCTGAAGTCATTTCTTTTAATTTGGTTACTCATTGTATAATATTCATTAACATTTATTAGTTTTAGACGAAGGAACACGTCTCTAACACTGTATTGATGTTTGAGGATACATAGATCTTTAAACCATTTTTGCATTAAAAAATTTAGATCACATAAATTACATGTAATTATTATGCCTCTCCGTTTGAAATGAAGTGTACTTTGTGTATTTAGAATCAATGATTCAATATATTATCGATAAATTTATAAGTATTGATCTTCTTGATACAAACTTCCCTTATGAAGTGAGAGGTGATTATATGAGGTGTTACTGAAATAGTTGTTTTTGAGAATAGAGACCAAATAAGGGGGGTTACCTTACAAACGGTCCGGTAGTTCTAAATTTTTTATATGTTGTCTAGGATGGTTGTTAAGTGTTTAAAATGCAAAATGCACAATTCCCCCCCCTCCGCGCCAGCCGCCATTTTGAAAAAACGGAAAAAAATCGGCACTTTTTTTAGATTTTCACTTATATCTTTGTTTCGGTGCATTTTAGCTACAAAACAGTTCTATTTAATGTTGTAGAGAATGAAATTCCCTATAATATACGTGTTAAATTTTGTTTGTAGGGCAGATAGTTCACGAGATATGATATTTTAAAAAAGTTAAAAAAATACGCATTTTCCTGATTTTTTTCAAACTTCTAACTTTAGAACGCTGTAATTCAATTTTGGCCTATTTGAGAAAAACAAGTATAAGAATAAAAATTGTAGGGAATTTAATAACCTACAAAATGGATGTATATTTTTTTTAACCAACCTTACGGAGGGGGCAGTAAACATTAAAATGAAAACAACGGCATATTGCGTTTTTTGTTTTGTTGTAGCAATTGTTACTCCACCGTGTATTATTTTCCAGATGTGGCTTGAATTTGGAGTTTATACCAATCTTATTTGGGTTTCTTACATGTATAGCGCAATGATTATCATAAAGGTACTATTTCACTTGAATATTTCACTATTTCACTGGTGATAGGGGAATTTCAAATAAGCCACCAACACAGCAGATACATTTTTTAAATATTCATTTTTTTAAACATAGTGAGAACAAAAAGCAGTAATTATCATACAATAATCATTAGTAATTGAACTAATTGGTGAAAAGAAAAAAAAATTATAAGCGCTTCGCTCGTTTTGTAGGTGGTGAGTTCATGAAGTCGGGGTCTTCATTTTCGTAACATAGTGAAATTACTTGATCGGCGTCGTCTTCGTCGTCGACGATCACTTCATTCCTGTTGTCACATTCTTGGCCAGCACAGAATTTGCAAAGGGTGGAACAATTAAGGCCCGCCTTTCTACAGCCACACATCGCCGTACAGCCAGTTTTACATCTGCATGAAATAGTCTTGAGCAGGTTTGGGGGAGCCGCGTCTCTACTCATCCTGATAGGCTCAAGTCTTCCAGCTTTTCTACTCCAGCCCCACTCGATAGGGTCTTTGACAATCCCCATCCACTTCATGATGCACGCAATATCGGGCTAAAGTTAGAAGTTTGAAAAAATTCAGGAAAATGCGTATTTTTTTAACTTTTTTAAAATATCATATCTCGTGAACTATCTGCCCTACAAAAAAAAAATAACACGTATATTATAGGGAATTTCATTCTCTACAACATTGAAAAGAACTGTTTTGTAGCTAAAATGCACCGAAACAAAGATATAAGTGAAAATCTAAAAAAAGTGCCGATTTTTTTCCGTTTTTTCAAAATGGCGGCGGGCGCGGAGGGGGGGGAATTGTGCATTTTGCATTTTAAACACTTAACAACCATCCTAGACAACATATAAAAAATTTAGAACTACCGGACCGTATGTAAGGTATCAGCTCTCTATTCACTGGGTTATTAGAGGTAAACAAGTGAAATAGAACAGCGGTTTTTTAGCTTGGCTTAGCCCAAGTAAGCAGACTAAGTAACTGTAAGGCAGACAGAATCTTGATAATTTTATATGTAAATTCCTCCAATGACCACATAAGAAAGGATATTGCACAATTCCCGCGGGAACGGGAAAAACGGAATGCACTTGGGCAATGCCGCTGGGCGCCTCTTTCTAATAAAATAGTTCTCTGTAAAATAGTCGAGAAACAAAAGTTGAGAAATAGGCCCGCAGGCGTATTCACGGAGCTTCGATATTCGACTCGGAATCGGAAAATCTGTCGAAGATGGGCTATTCACAAATGTCGGTATCGATTCGGAAGGATTCAGAAAATTTCCCGTGGCTGTCGGAAATGCCTAGAATACAGTTTTCGAAGTCGATAGATTGAAAATGGTGTCGAGCCTCCGTGAATACACCTGCTGGGCTGGTAATGTAAAATGGTCACTAATAGTCGGCATGTTCACCGCTTCAAATGCAATAGTTTCAGAAACATCTTGTATAACAAAATTCATAAAATAACTTACAGTTAACGCGTTATTTTAACCGTAACTAACTTAGTTATACGATATAATGGTACTGTGATTACGATATAATTACTTAAAGATCTTGGATTTTAGTACAATATGTTGGACTATGTTGGGCCAACAAAGTTTCTGTAGCGGGTAACGCTAACCCAATATTGGACCCAATGTGTTGTACAAATGCTAAATGCATTTCTTTGTAATAATGAAATACAAATTCTTATTTATTAATATTATATTAATCCCTAATATACATACAACCAAACAATTGTGATTATTATTAAGTATTTGGTTGTCACCAAAACGTATGGGTAGTTATATAAAAATTACAAAATATAATATTATAAATAAAAAAGACAATTTTCTCGGTATGTTTATTATTATTACGAATAGTTAACATAGACATTTTCGTGCTTGTGTAATTTTATGTAAATAATAAAAATAATTACAATATTCCAATTAGTGTTTAGTCAATTGTATATTATCACTAGTGTAGTTATTGTAATTTTAATGTATTTAATTTTTTTATGGAAAACACCTCATTTCGGAGAGTTAGTGTAAATTGAAATCTATGGACTGGCAGATTTATTTAGTTTAATTTATGTACCTTTATCAAACACACTTCTGACGCTTATTTTTATTTTATTTTATAAAGTATTTACCTCATTATTTTAACTTTGCACCAGTGCTTAGCGTCAGTAGATCTTTCATAACTATTGATTTGAACAAAACCAATATTGTAAAAATCCGTCGAAACATTGTCATGCATATAAAAATATATACTACAGGAGTTATTGTTTTAAAGATTTTTTTATGTACCCAATCTCAGGAAACAATATAATTGTAGTTAAATTATTATTGGCAAAAATAATTAAAATGTTGGTTTATTAGGTGTTCAAACTTTTTGTTTATTTTACAACCAGTAACAACATGACTCGCTTCAATATTGCTGTTTATAATATTCCCTGTAATAAACATTTTATTTTGTACAGTTTTGATTTTTATTTTTTTATACTTATCTTTTAGTTTTTGCAATAGTATATCGGTTGTTTAAAAATGTTTTGTTATGACAAACAGGCATGTAAATTTTGCCCTTTTTTTGCTTTTTTAACACTTGCAATTGAGATTCGCCAAAACTGATTAATTTTAGGCATGGTGACTGAAAAAGGCTGTAAGTTAAATAATACCAAATTGAATAGGTATTAAAGATGTTGTGCCCCTATTTATCCAGTTTCGCGTTTTAGATGTATTTTGTAGATATTCCGAGAATGTAGAGTAGGTATATAGTCAAAAGATATATTAGATTTATTGAAATATGTTCAAGAGAGGAATACATGAACACCATGAAAAATATTATATAAAAATGTTTGTTGGATATTTATATGGGCATTTACGACACACGCTTTTTGAATAATAGTACTTTTATTCATCAAATCCATGGATGTAGTATATATATATATCAAATTGATTTAACTGTTAGGACTTCCCTATCACCAAGCAAGAGCTCCATGTTTAAGTGTTAAAAATATTTTTATAATAATTTGCGTCATGATTATTGTATTCAGAAAATTCTGATGTTGAATGCCCAAATGAAATTCTAACAAAATTATTGATAGGAACATACTGATAATAATTTACAGATCTCTAGTTTTAACAATAATATAACCAAGAAAGTCTGGCGTTTAAAAGTCTATTATTAAATTAAAAAGAAATATCTAAAAAGTAGATTATAAAATTGTTAGCATAAAATGCATGCTATTGTTCATACTATACTTTGCATTTCTGGTTTTAAGAATTGAGTGCAATATTTTAAAATAGTTTTAAAGCGTATATTATTTAGTGAGCTATAAAATAAAACCTTTGCTTGGTACTAGATTTTTCTCATGAATATCGTACAAAATAACAATTTATTTCTCATAGAGTAAGTCTTAACTTTTTTCTCTATCTTTAAATTAAATAGTGTTATAATACAAAAAATGAGAAGTCTAATCAAAGAATTATAAATTAGATGATAGATGGATATTTATTTTCGTTAAAGCAGAGAATAGGGCTGGCAAGACAGGTAGTATGTAAATAATGGTGGAACAGAATATCTAATTCAGAGTTTCATTATACAGGTCATTTCCAAACAGATTTTATTCCTGAATAAAGTGATGATGATAGTTTGGTGTTTTAATTTATGATCTAAAAGTACCCACAAGCATGCTTCTGTATTTACACGGGTGTGTGTTATTTATAAAGTCATTATTTTTATTTATTTTAACAAAATGTCTAACTTAAAGAATTATTTTGCAGTATGTGTCTGTATGCACAACTATTATGAAAGACCAATAATCTTAAAATATAAATTTTGATTCCCTCTACTACTATCTCAATGGGAAATAGGTGTGAGATTCTGTACATATGTATGGCATTTGATTTAAATGTGGATGTCAGGGATTTAAAAATGTATATTTTAGCCGTCTTTGACATTGTCTAAAACGCAGACGGTTTTGGAGTGCAGATTTATGCTTTGGCAGGAGGTTATCTCAGTGGCTTGCTCAAATACCTTATAGTTAACTATCGTTTATGACACATAGAGGGAAAGAGTGTCCGACGCTTGGGGCTAGGTCCCAAGTTAACTTGTTCAGATAGTACCAGTAGAAACCAGATATAAAACAGCAACTTGATACTTACAAATATTTATTGACTAACTTAAATAAACACTAACTAAAGGTCCAAATGTCATTATTCGTCCTCTATCACTTCAGGTTCGTCTTCATCATCCTTTTTCTTGCCAGCTGCAGATTTTCGAGCCGACATAGCCAGTTTGTATTGCTCAAATGCCTCCGTCAAAGGTTCGATGAATCTGTCGAATTCTATGTCCTTCATGGCTTCTAAAACGTCTTGGCCTGTTAAAGACTTCTTGTTCTTATTCTTCACTATATTTGTGGCGGCAGAAGTAACGTATAATACGAACACTGAGGCAGCTTTAGCGAGGCCGGTTCGCGCTTCTTTTGATATCGCTACGCCATCAGGTAAAACTTCTTTGACTATCCGAGTGACTACGGTCATGGGGAGATTTAGGTCCTCCAACTTTTCCGCCATTTTTCAATGGATTTTGTTTATAATAGGAATAAATAGAATTCAAAACAGTAAAGTGACGCGAAATGAAAACATGCGAGCCAGTCACAAATGACAATGACAGTATGTCTGTTTTTTTTTTTTTTTTTAGTTTGTTCCTTTCGGGGAAAGGCAAAGGGATCTAGCCCATACAGCCTAGTAAAGAACAACGGCAGCTTTGGTACCCACTGAAATAGACACCCACGGGGTATCACACTACGCTTATTTTATTGACTCATAACAAGTCGAAAACTTCCATATTTTTAAATTGATCTAGCAGTTGAAAATATTGAGTCAAATAAAACAAAAATATCATAGAAACACGAATCGATCGATTGGGAAATCTTAATACCAAAGAGATTATAATATAATTGATGGTCAAACGAACTTACCTTAAGTGAAGTTCGACCCATAATTATATGAGGCCTTCGTGTCCGAACCGAGTCCTAAATTTACTTATAGATATATGTGTCTCTAGTGATCGTCATTCACACGGATTTCAAAGCTTAGTATTATTTTAAAAAATAAAAGCATTTTTCAGTCTGGCAACACATATGTCACCCGTTTCCGTCAAAGTCCGCCATATGTCATTTAAGTTCAAAGTTTAATATTTTATGGGTAGATCCAAACTTTGGATCCAGGGTTGGGAGGGCTGGACTCGGTTCGGACACGAAGGCCTCATATAATTATGGGTCGAACTTCACTTAAGGTAAGTTCGTTTGACCATCAATTATATTTCTGCCTTCGTGTCCGAACCGAGTCCTAAATTTACTTATAGATAGATGTTCAAAGCTGTTTTATTTATAAAACAATAAAAAGTATAATATTACTAAATTATACTTCCCTGTCTAAGTAAATATATTTTTTATTTCCATATAGTAGGAAGGTACTTGCTAGGTTTTCGATAGATAACAGGTATCTTAAAGAATAATAAATAATCAGTAACTCTTACACTGTATGTACTACAATAATAATAAAATAAACACATTAAAAGTACCCTGCGCAGTCGGGTAAATAGGTGTAAGATAACTATGAAAAGGTGTAAACAACCTAGAGATATCTCTACAACCAAATGAGACAGGCAGAATCCTAATTATTTTGAAAACTTTTTTATGGAGCAGTTTTTATTCTTTCTGGATTTTATTAAAGTTGTGCAAACATTACTTTAAAAACTAATTCAAACTTCAAATCAGAGATTTGATGAAAATTGTGCTCTTTTCTATCGTGCACACTATAGTGCTAAATATATTTTGTGAGTTAATATCAATATTATTTATGTTATCTACTATATAAAAATAAGTCGGGTTTTCCTTCCTGACGATTTAACTCCAGAACTGACGAACCGATTTCCATGGTTTTGCATTCGTTGGAAAGGTCTCGGGCTCCGCAAGGTTTATAGCAAAGAAAATTCAGCATTGCACCCGTGCGAAGCCGGGGCGGGTCGCTAGTCATATATAGAAGACAGAGTAGGAGTGAACCCAATGTCCAGTAGCTAACACTGTAGGTAAAGAACTGTATATTTATTATGGTTATAATAATATACTAACTTATTCTTTATGAAACATTCTCTTCAGATGGTCCGAACACAAAAAAAAATTATCCCTATAGTATGGCATTTAGACAGATTAGGTCATAATTGTCATCAATTGTAAAATTTTCACATTCATCGTAATAGTGACTTAACTTGTTAATTTATAAAACGAAGGGCCGATCTGCCTGAGTTTGGTGTGGCACAAATTGTTAACTGAATTTAGAAATGGCGAAAAATTTCATACTGATATCCTAGACAGAAGTTTCAACATACAGGTATACCCAAAGAGAATATAACCACTAACGTTTTAGGTATACCTAGGCACAGATATTACAATACTGTAGGTACAAATAATATATGTTTTATAATATATTTTTGAAAAAAAAATATTAAGAGTATATAGTTACATTACAGGATCAAATTGCTTTCATAAATGTCAATACTCTGAAACACAGAACACTTTTAAAATAGGTACCTGGATGTACATACATGCCTGCCTGGCGTCTCCCTGCCACCAGAGTAAGCTGCTTGTATAGGTAGAGAGTGTAGGTTCCTGAAAGGGTAAACCAATAGTTTAGTGGGGCCTAAACATTGGAAATCGAGGAAATTTTGGTACATCAAAATTCTTCTTGGACTATCAACTTAGATCAAAACAATTTTATCTAACACTATCAATACCCAATATTTTTCCTATTCTTAGAATGAGTCTTACAACTGTGCGAATACTACTGCAAATCCATTAATAAACCAATAAAAATACCTGTAACAGGTTTAATCTAGGTTCTTGCAAATAAATAAATTGTTGATTGTTCCAAAGTATTTATACTCAGCTAAAATCCTTTTTTTTTTTTTTTTTTTGCATTAACATAAAGCTTTCTAGATTCCTTGTAATTTTCTTTAGAGGTAATATATGATGCAAGCATATTTGAAAATATACTCATTTTTAAATTCTAACTATTGCATGTAAATAGTAGTTTTTATTTGTAGATATATGTATATATTCATATCTTTTAATTTTATTCGCACCTGAGAAATGTGGAACAAGATTTCTTCTCTAGAGATATTCCTACTATAAGTACCGTAAGTACGTCATAAGCAGGAATGTATACAAATATACCTACTGCATCCATGGTCGTACGTAAGCGTAAGTGAGCAAATTGAGTAATACCCATATTATTTGTCTAATTCAGCAGTTGTCTTATTTATTTGAAAAAGTATTTCAGAATGATGATAGTCTTTGCTCTTCTGAAAAAGAACTCAAAAAACGCTATCGCCATTACTTCCAGGTAATTATGTTAGTTTCTTCTATATTCTACTCTCCTTTAACATTTTGTTAATTACGAGACTGTATTGATCTTATTCGATTATATTCTCACCTTACCGTTTTCATTATCACCATTATTTAAATAATGCAAGATATTTCGATCGCCCAATATTTCTGATGTCCCAACAGCCAGTCGTACTAAATGGCTGGGTATGCTGTTGTAAGGGTAGCAAAAATTTGAACAATCACTCTTGTCTTACAATGTCGTAATAGTTGTTTGAACAAAATTAATTTATATTTTAATATACCTAATAATTTTCTTGAGTCAAACATTCTTATAGAAAATCCATCAGAATTTTAAGAATCCTAAAAATTTGCAAATCTTGCTTGTGTTATTAACTTGATTACCAGATATGGTACTGTGTTCAGGCCCAATGGGTGAACATTAATTTATATAATACAAACCATCCCAAAAAACAGATCTAAGATTTTATTGTATGTCATCTTCATGAATAAGTAGTTACCTATTAAGAAATATGTAACCTTTAAATAAATGCTGGAATTCACTGGATTCATTAAACTAATGATAGATCTTACATCTTCCAACTTGAAATGGTTTTGTATGTATTTATTTATTTTTTCAATTTTTTGAGGTTAATTGTGACTTTGAAAAAGTTATTTGGTTTTGCTATGTACTAGAAATACCTTAGAAATAAATTGATTAGAATGTGGGCCACAACGTGAGATTCCTTCACATTTTTAGAGTCTCAAGATCTCTGTAGGTATGGTATGCATCTGGTTATTGTATGAATTACCTAATTGATTATATACCTATATTTAGTCATTGTTTCGGAGGCTTTCCTAAAGGAATGCTGTATCCCGAAATGTAAGACAGATTCACTTTATCCTGAGTGTTTTCCTCCAGTTATAATGAATAGTTAAAGTCCTCCACAGTGATAAATTGACCTTTAGCGATGATTTTTGTGTATTTGTCTGCTGCTGCTGAGGTCTTTGCCCACCAGCTGCCACTCAACTTGTAATCTCATCTGCTGTGGCTGTGGAGGCCCTTCAGTTTAAAGTATCTGATTTGGGTTTGTTGTTGATGAATCTTACTTTGAAGATCATCTGTTGTGGTGTCTGATGTCGCAATTCTTAGCTGTTTTTGCTTATTTTATTTGTGGTTTTATACTTTCAAATAAATTAGGTATCACCGAACAAGAACTTTCTTGTCTTTGTCCTCTGCCTCAAGGATAGTTTCTTTCGCTGTCTTTAAAACATTAGCCAGCACCGGGCCTGTATTGTTTCACAGCAGCTGTTAATCCTTGAAATAATGCACTTAAGGATTTTGCAATATTACATAAGTATTTTGTTTCGACTTCTAGACATCTACATACCTATATGTATATAGATATATATATTTATTATTAATATTTTATTTATTTTCGAAATAAATAAGGGTCCAACGAATATCTCGTGAAAAGTGGGAAAGTATATCCAGATATAAAATACCTTTACCTACTCCATCGCGGATAGAAGGCGTGAGATTGTATTTTTCCGAAATAATAATTGTTGTTTCCAGCATCAGCAAAATAACATCCTTTCTTTACAGAATCTCTCACCATACTCCTAATGGAAGTACAGTATACATAATGAGTAAAACAGCTTAGTTATAACCGCCACATACTCAAACTTATTAACCAAGTAGGTACATACATAGTCAGTTTCAACTTGTAGGCAACTTTTTAGTTTAGTTTCGTCTTCATGCAGCTCCAGTAATTATGATTCGGCTCTATGACGCAGAAGTTGCGTCAAAGTGTCGCCTTAGGGACGATGCCCCTTAGGCTAACTTTATCTTTTCAGCTGTGACCCCAGTGATGGTGATACAGCTCCCTGATGCAGGATTTCGGTCAGTGTCGCCCTAGGGACGATGCCCCTTGGGTTAACACTACCTGTTGAACTGTGGCTCCAGTAATAGTGATACAGATCCATGATTCAAAATGTCGGTCAGAGTGTCGCCGTAGGGACGAGGCCCCGTAGGCTAACCCTACCTCCTGAACTGTGGTGTTAACGAAGTTAACTCCGCAGCAGGAAGAGCTATGGTGCTCTGATCAGCGATAGCAACAACCCCTAAGGCAGTGCGTAACGCGTGATCGAGGTGTCAAGGGTGAGAGCTGGAGCCCTGCAGGCAATGCGTAGCACCCAATTAGCAGAAGTGAGAATGCAATTCGACAACCTCTTGTAGACAGTTGTGTAACATGTGAATTTATGTGAAGCAGTTCGTGTTATTTTCAGAAAATTATCCTCGTCTGGATATTCTCTAATTTCTATCTCTTGTTATCTTCTACACAACTTATGACTGACTCTCGACAGCTTAGACGACGAGGATGGTGCAAGCCCATCAATTATTTCTATCGCACGAAATCCTGCTGATCAGCATCTGTCCTCTATTTTAATGTCTTGAGTAACGTTTCAATATCCTCACGGAGTTCCTGCAAGTCTTCATTTTTCCATTTCAGCATCTTGAAGTCTTTTAAAACCTGAAAAAACAATTTTATAAAATTCACCGTAGTGAACAACGAACACGGAAACACGTAATGACATATGGCGGACTTTGACGGAAACGGGTGACATATGTGTTGCCAGACTGAAAAATGCTTTTATTTTTTAAAATAATACTAAGCTTTGAAATCCGTGTGAATGACGATCACTAGAGACACATATATCTATAAGTAAATTTAGGACTCGGTTCGGACACGAAGGCAGAAATATAATATAAGGCATAGAGGGGACAAAGCGAGGATTATTTGAAGCCAAAAGTTATTCCAAGTGGAATAAGTCTAGTACAATTTCGACCGAATGACAGCTCGCGTTCATACTAACTGACATGACAAGGACATGACGCTTGAGCTTTAAAGTTTTGTATGAAAATATTCCCAATGCCCCCTCTATGCTATTATATTTTAATGTCTTTGATTAATACAAAAACTTTTTTGTTGTTGTGGTAAAATTGAACGTCGTGTCATCACGTCAACCGTGTCATTCACTAGGGATGGCCAAGTGAAAAAATAAATTGATATTTATCATATCGACATTTCTAAATACCTACTATAGATAAAAATCGAGTGAAAAATATCGATATATCGTCAGTTTTTATATTATTATTTATACATATTCCCAAATTCGTAAAAAAGGACGATGAAAATAGTATTTTTTTATAAATGCTTGAGTCTAAACAAGTATTTAGTACTTAACATGAAATGAAACAGAATTGCGTCAAAAATATAATAAAATTGATACGAATTCGATACTGTAAAATAAATGTCGATATATCGCCATTAAAAATATCGACGATATATTATATAATATTGTGATAATTATTATGTATTTGGAAAAATATCGATATTTTATTATAGGTATCGATATTTTTTGCCCAAGCCATCATTAACTGCCACTGTGTGGCATAGAGTAACTTATATGGCATGTGGTAGGCAGTGCTATTTTAAAAGCTTATAATTAACTTGCAATGTATGTATGTAAGTATGTATGTAACTATGTATGTTCGGGTGGAATCTTGCAACTCAATTTTGAAGCAGATATCTTCAACCGATTGAGCTGAAATTTGGTATACTTATGTAAGTGCGGTGACAATGCAATATTATGGTACCACCGAGCTGATCTGATGATGGAGCTGGAAGATGGCCATAGGAACTCGGTAATTAAACGACACAACCCCATTTAGTTTGAGCTCGTTTGATTCATCTTGACGAGTACTTTGGTACTAGATGGTAACCAGGGTCTGATGATGGAGCTGGAAGATGGCCATAGGAGGAACTCAGTAATTAAACGTCACATTCCCATCGAGTTTGGGCTCGTTTGAGTTGTCTTGACGAGTATTTTGGTACTAGATGGTAACCAGGGTCTGATGATGAAGCTGGAAGATGGCCATAGGAACTCGGTAACTAAACGACACAATCCCATCGAATTTGGGCTCGTATGATTCGTCTTGACGAGTTCTTTGGTACTAGATGGTAACCAGGGTCTGATGATGGAGATGGAAGATGGCCATAGGAACTCAGTAATTAAACGACATAACCCCATCGAGTTTGGGCTCGTTTGATTTATCTTAACGAGTACTTTAGTGGTAGATGGTAACCAGGGTCTGATGATGGAGCTGGGAGATGGCCATAGGAACTCAGTTATTAAACAAGATAACCCCATCGAGTTTGGGCTCGATTGATTCGTCTTGACGAGTACTTTGGTACTAGATGGTAACCAGGGTCTGATGATGGAGCTTAAAGATAACCAATTGAGCTGAAATTTTGTATACACGTTTAGTTTGGATAACAATGCAGGGTTAACCATGTGACGCCCTTCTAAATCCAACTAAAAAGTATAAAATAAATTAAGTAAAAAATAATTTTTAAAACAAGCTTTTATTTTAATGCGCTAAAAAGAACAAAATAAACTTTTCCTTTAAAACTGTCTTAAAACGTCATTTCACAATTTATTATGTAATAAAAGCTTGTCGCGGGATTAATTAGGTAACTACCCATATTAACTTAGTCTGAAAATTCTAAAAATTTAATTCAATCAGTTAGAGTTACTTATATATTTACTTAAATATGAGTACCTACTCAGATCTTGCGACAAGCTTTTATTACATAATAAATTGTGTAATGACGTTTTAAGATAAGTTCTAACAAAGAGGTTGTAAGAAAATCATTTTCTTTCCTAGAGAAACTTTTTCTTTACACGTCTTTGGTACCTAAAATCTCATAATAATCTACAAAATACACTAGGTAACGAATAACTTTTAAATCTCAACTTATAAAAATGTGGTATGATTAGGTACATATTATCTTAGTCTATCCAAGAACTATCGATTTTACACGGTTTCGTCTTCCGTGGGCAGGTGTAAGTAGGGTACCCAAAACACATGGACTTTTGCCAATGTTATTTCTCTGATCCGAATGTGGTTAGGCTAAAAAGCCAAGTCTTATGTTTTCAAGTTCAGGGTCAAAGTTTTAATCTTAGATAAATGGCTCTGCTTCAGAGACCATGCACAAAAATTCAGTGTCTTTAACACTTTCTACATCGCTCCCTTGTTTATCAACAGTGAAATGATAGCACTTTTACTGAAGACTTCATTGTGACTTCTTGGGGCAATCCAAAAATATCCATCCCACGCATTTCATCGAATTTTCCATTCACTGCACACCTTCACGGACACTTGCCACATAATAAACTATCACTATTATGAGTCAAACCCCGAAATACACGGCAAAATGAAAATTATACAAAAAACATGACGTCCCTCTTCGGATTCCCGCCAAAAAGCCGACAGTATGTCTGTCTTGACTTGACATTGATGACAGTGACAGATCAGATGAAAAAAAGTTGCTAGTTTGAAGAAAAATCTATTTTATTTTATCTGCAAATAAATGTGAGTGGGATAGAACAACGACAATGTTGTGGATTTTACAGTAATTTATCTAAATAGTACGTATTTTTATACATATAGGTACCTATTGTGTGTTTCTAACAATTAATATTTTTTAAAGGCAACACAGATTATAGCCCTCTCTCGGGAATCGAACCCATATGACCTTCAGGTATTGAAGTCCATTGGCTTTGTCTGTCGGTCAAGGAGACGGCCTATTCAATTTATATGATAAATTATTTGCGTGACATAACGCATTAGTTGCCTACGATACTACTTTTAAAATAATTATACGACGACAATTCATTTCTTTGTTTTTGACTCCATAATTTTTTTTTAAGCGGAAGGTGGATATTGTAAAAGTAATAAACAACAATTGTTAACCCTGCAGTGGTCGCGCGGATTACATATGTAGGTAATCCAGGGTGCTAAAAAACTGAATATTTCGCAGACGGTTCAAAGTTAACTCAGACTCAATGTACTTTAAGCTCGATAGTTCCTGCCCCCGCTCAGCACATGGCGACGGTTGGGTGTTTCGGGAGAGGAGATGAGCTTCATCTTCTGCGTCAGTAGGGCCTCGCGCGCCTTATGTTGGGCGCTGTTTTCACTGCTGGCGAACACGTAATAATAGCTCCCGAAGGTGCTGTTTTTGTTGATTTATGTTATTTTGAGTTTCTTTTCAGTTTAAGCATATTGAATAGTAGATAAGTTTTCTCGAAATATTAATAAAGAAAATAAATTTTAGTTTTAAGAAAACCTGAAACTAAAGCGTACTACATATGATGTAATCCGCGAGACCAGTTGTGTGACTTTTGGGGGCGCGACCACTCTAGGGTTAAACTGTGGTATTCTTTAAGTATTGAGTTGGTTTAATACTCAAAGGTGGTATTATGCCAATATTACGCGGCATAAGTTTGTCGAAAAAGCGACGTAATTTTAAGCAGTGTAGTTGCGGAAAGAAGAGGAGATTTCCGGGATATTCCAGGCTTCAAACAGCTATTGATCTCTTGCAGCATATTCGTCGTCAGCATACGTCGGATAAGTGTAAATTCTCTTCTCCTTGGATACAGCAATGGAATGCAGAAATGGAACATCGATAAGTATGCTATGTATTTAATAAAAAAATAATAGTTAAGTATAAAAGTTACGACAAGCAGCCGGGCCCGAGGCCTTTATGAAATATGACCATCATCGTCGCCCATGGGTTAAAGAATGAAATTTGTGAAATCAGTTACACTCATTGAGACTTCATAGCAAAGAACATAAGGGTAATTTCACAGTTTACAAGTTGCGTAAAAACAAAAAATACAAAGCTTTAATTAAATTATACCGAATTTTTAGAGTTATAATCGATTATCGAAATCGATAATAGGGATTTGAATGTTATGAAAGTAGGTAACAACTTTTTATTTTACATCAGTCAGTAGTAAAAATGTGACAAAACTTCTACAAAAGAAGGTAGGAAGGAAGGACAAGGGCGGTCTTATATCGCTTTAAGTAGTACTAGGTAGCTGTACTGTAAAATTTGCATAAAGTATTAAGATCTAGGGTGTACCACCTGTCACTTTTGGTGTCCGAAAAATACACTAGTGAAAAGTGTATAGTTAGGTACCTACCTACTTCTACGAACATAATATATCTGCCAACCCCCTCCGAAACAAGGCATGGGCTTATAAGTCAATATTAAGGATCGCAAAAGTTAATATCACATCTTACCCCGATTGTAGAGATTACCCCTTACCGGCTAAACGGATATTGATAAACATTGGTTTACTTAAGTCATAGATTAGTGTAGGTAGGATACGCTTATCCCGGAAAGCGAACGAAGCTGCAGTCAAAGGCTAGTCATTTTATAAATCTCACCACGTGTTGTTGTAGACAGGCAGGCAACAACTTTATTGAATAAGCACGCGTGTATGCGGCTCGGCATTGCGCAAACGCGGTAAGCCCGCCATTTTGTAACTTACCAGCCAGTGCGGTACTGACAACGGCGGAGCGGGGTCGTTTCCCGCCTAAATACTATCGATTTTTTCGCTCTAAGGTTTTATTGTGTTGATGTTTTTTAAAAACACAACAAGTATTTCATGACTGTCACATCATTAATTTTGAATTAAGTTCGAGTATCAGTGTGGTTCAAACTTCGAATAACATTTTGTTTATTGAATTGATTGATTTATCGCGAGTTATTGAATTTTGGACGTAAAATGAGGTAAGAATTTGGGGTTATTTATGAGGTACCTACCTACGAGACAAAAACATGTTAATCGATATTTTGGTTTATTGTACCTACATCCCATCCCTATTTTTAAGGATTTCTTTACGGACTATACGTGCACACGTAGGTACCTATAGATAGATTATAGCCTACAGCTGTTTATATAAAAAAAAATAACACCTACGTAGGTACCTACCTCATTCCTGACATTTGAAAAAAATGAGATCACTGCAGTAGTAAACGATTGTTTTAATTAGGTAGGTACCAATAAAATGAATGTTTTTAACTATTTTTATTGGTCAGTGCTTATTCCCCAATCAAATTCCGACAATGATAAACTTTAAAAAAACTTAACCAGTTATCTTTTATAACGACTGCCACTAAGTATTGTCACTAACTAGAGTCTAAAGTGCAAACCAGAATTTCTGGTTACCTACTCTAAGCTACTTGTAATTATTTGTAACGGGTCATTTTTTTAACTAAGTAGGTATACTAAGATACTTATACTGGTATTTCTTTGTTGCGCAATGATCTTTGGGATGTTAAACCTTTCTTATTGTAGAAGATACACGTAAAGAGGTAATAAATAAACCAAAATGGCATAGTTTTATTATCTACACAAAATAATTTAGTTCTACTGCTAATACTTACCTAACTTACATGCAAAGTAAAAAATTAAGTGTTAAAAAAATATATAATTTGTTTTATAAAATCATTTTGAAGTTCTACTACATCCTTTGACTGCATCCGTTCCTTCTCAGAACTTATTGAGGTCTTCTTCGTTGCCTTTAATAAACAAAATGTGATTAAATAAATCCTCTTTGTTTGGGTCTATCTTTGTCTTGGATTGTCGATGGTAGATTTTTGTCGACATTGGACCACTACAGAGATCGTGGCATCAGACGGCAAACTTAATCTCCAACATAAAATCTAGATAGGGTTAGCGGACGAAAATAAATAAATAATCTCACGCCTCTTATCCCCGAGGGTGTTGGCAGATGTATTAGAAGGCAGTAAAATCATTGGACACCCGTGATAGACCATCGTCGGACCGGGTCCGTTACAAATGCCTCAGGATTATGGGACCTGCGGGTTTCCTCACGATGTTTCCTTCACCGTCGAGCTAGTGATGTAGTACGTAAGTTTTTGAAAAACTCATTGGTACATGCCGAGATTCGAACCCGAGCCTCACGCATGAGAAGCGGGATCTTTAACCGCTGAGCTATCACTTCTCTTAGCAGAACGAACAGCCATACAAATCAGCATTGCGGTTCCGAGGTCTGAGTTTCCTACTATCTAAGAAAATCTTTGAATATCTGACAGCATCAAACGGCATTTAGTTACCATTTAACTTTTAATTTGAAGTTTTAGGATTTAATTATGGGACCCAAAATGGTGCCGTCCGCGCATAGAGAATGGATATCAAAAGTATTTTTTGTTTAAGATTGTCTATCGTTGCGAAATAAATGAGATAATCCCGTATTGAATCTTAGGTGGTAATGTTGCTGATTATATGGGAACCTGTTCATTCAACGATTTAAAAAAAACCGGCCAAGTGCGAGTCGGACTCGCGCACCGAGGGTTCCGTACAACCTTGCAAATTTATGGTTTTCGTAATTTTTCCTTTATCTATGCTATAAGACGTTGCTTCGTACCAAATTTCAAGATTCTGAGTTCACGGGAAGCACCCTGTAGGTTTTGATTCCCTTGCAAGTGTCGAAAATTTGCGGCATAAACGGCTGTATCTTTTGATTGCGTTGGCTTAGAAGTTTGATTTTTTCACAGCTTCAAGGGACAGTAGACCTGAGTAATTGATATAAATTTCAGCTTCATACCTCCACGCGTTCCTGAGAAAAAGGGTCTTGACAGACGGACGGACGGACGGACAACAAAGTGATCCTATAAGGGTTCCGTTTTTTCCTTTTGAGGTACGGAACCCTAAAAAAAGCGGTTATAACTACTTACTGCGAATAAACAAATTTTAGCTGTTAGACGAACTAATGTGGTTCATAATATAAATTATACAAAAGCATAGATCATCCTTTTAACAGGTTTTACATAGGTAAACTAAAAAAAAAATGGAATGTTGATGGTGTCAAGGTACAACAGGTTCCCCTACTTAGTTATAACGGTCGTTTGTGCAGTGTCTGAGACCGGGAATTTAAGGAATCGAACTGTATCACTCACTATATACTTACACTTGCAAAAGTTTCAAGTGTATTAGCTGGTTTACATTATTTAGTTAGGTTTGTCAGTAGATGAACATTGCTTGCCCACTATGAGGTTTGGTTTTTATATACCCGTCTAGAGAAGAAATATCCTTTTACTGACCAACTTAACTAAACAGTGTTTAAACTTTAAACCAGCCGATTATTTTTTATACGACAATTAGAAGTAGGTATAATAAATTGGATTTCTTAGATTTGTTTACATACACACATTTATTTACAAGTGAAGCTAATATAAAGCGTGCAAAAATAGCACATAATGTCGTCTAGACACGCGGTAGCGTGTCAAGCCGAGTTCAAGCAGGAGAACGGCGAGCAGCACCGTGTGTAATTTTAGACGAACCATTTGGAGCCACTTTTGACAACCTCATAACTGAAAAACTGTTTCACATAAACGTGTCAAATTGGGCTCATATTATTGAGACTTGCAAGATACATACGTGCTCTAAATTCCATAAACATATCTCAAACGGTTATTTAGATATTAACGTCCAAAAATCTACATTTTTATCACTGACTGACCTATAGACCAAAACTCTAACCCAGTTCCAGGTGACCTAGAAAGTTCAAATTTGGCATGCAGATAGGTAATTAGGTGAATTTAAAGGAATAAATCAGAAACTGGTAAATTTGTATAATTTTATTATCCATTTAACTATTATTATGGAGTGAAGTGTAGTTTAGTTCCGCTATCTGCCGATAGATGGCGCATAAGGCCGCGGTAAAACGTTATACTGAAAAAAATCCAGTTGTAGATAAAAGATCGTCGAAGTTTTAATATGAAAAGAAAAAAATATCGTTTACTAATGGAAATAACATAATTAACAAACTTTCAGACAAAATTGGAAAGCAGAAAAGGTTAGAAGCTGAAAGAACTGTAAAATGGGTTACTGAGCGTCGCAAAAATATACTAGACTAGCGACCCGCCCCGGCTTCGCACGGGTGCAATGCTGAATTTTCTTTGCTATAAACCATCCCTGGACCCACTCGAACCCACACAAAAAGTTTCATGAAAATCGGTCCGGCCGTTCTCGAGTTAAATCGTCAGGAAGGAAAACCCGACTTATTTTTATATAGTAGATAATTACTGTAAAGTTTTAGATCGCGTTCAAAGAAAATACAGTAGCTTAACAAAAACCATTTTGAATTAATTTTATGATAAATAATTACCGACTAATAATTTATGTACAAAAAGTAATGATATCCCATCAAAAACATAAATGTGAAATGAGAGCCAAGTTCAATATTATGCCTTGGTTGTTGACTTCAACCACAAAAGAAGTGAGATCTAAATGGGTGCCAAGTTCAACGGTCAGTCCTGAAATTTATTTACAACAACATAAAATATCATTTCTTCTTATAACTTAGGATAATATATTGTAGCCTAAGGTCTGACTTGGCTAGTTTTCATATACGAATTATTGCTTATTGCTGGTAGAAACTAGTCATTGAACATAATACTTATTATAGCCTTCGCAGGTTCTAAACCTGTTACTTGTCGTGTCTTATTTTATTATTCCGAAAATTTGGCTTGCTGGTAGAAACTAACCATCGAATATAATAATTCGTATGTGAAAACTAGCCAAGTCAGACCTTAGGCTACAATATATTATCCTAAGTTATAAGAAGAAATGATATTTTAGGTTGTTATAAATAAATTTCAGGACTGACCGTTGAACTTGGCACCCATTTAGATCTCACTTCTTTTGTCGTTGAAGTCAACAACCAAGGCATAATATTGAACTTGGCTCCCATTTCACATTTATGTTTTTGATGGGATAATTACCTACAGCACACATCGGAGTTGAGGATTTTCCTCACAAAATTTCCCTAAAACAAGGAAGTAAATGTCATAAAGCTATTGTATCCGCGGAAAGAAAATACATACAGAAGCGGTCATAGAGGCCCCTTCAGATAAACACAGGAAAATAACTCACAATATGTGTGGCGGCGGTGAAGGTTGCGTGTCACGGCCGCTTAAACATATAATTACACACATTTGTCTTGTGATATTGTCATTATTAAATTGAGTTATGGTTTTATATATTTTTATCAAAAAAAATGAATAATAGTTATAAAATAGCTCGAAAAAAAAGAAGAAAACATCGCGCGGAAACCACCAACTTATAAATTGGGTTTTGAGCATTGCAACGCGATGTTTGCGATGGGCTCACCCATAGATATAGGGAAAAAAGTCTAAATCTATGAGCTCACCTGTCTAGTTACGTTTAGAGGTACATAAATAATAATATAGAACACCAAAGAGTAAAAAACCAACTTCAACTGTATAAGGTTTTATATCTATATTATATGGTTTTCTCATGGATGCCATTGTCAGAACTGGACCAAATTGAAATGGAACTACACGGAAAGCCAGCTTTCAAATAAAAAAAGAATCATCAAAATCGGTTCACTCAGTCGAAAGTTCTGAGGTAACAAACATAAAAAAACCAGTCGAATTGGTAAGGAACCTCCTTTTACCAGGTCTAGGTCTACCAGGCCCCCTCTTGACTCCTTCAATATCAAGGCCCATAAATGCTCCCAAATTCCTTTTACTGATTGTTCATGTCTTTCTGTATCCCGAACAACTGACATCAAGTATTTGGGTGTGCACATTGATGAAGGACTCAACTTTCAAAAGCAGGTCGACTCCGTGACTAACAGAGTTAGAAAACTTATAATAGTTTTTAAAAAGTTACGTCAATCTGCCGAGCTCAATATTTTGAAACTGGTGTATTTTTCTCTATGTCGGTCTTTAATTTGCTACTGTATATCCGCTTGGGGCGGAACAGCCAAAACGACTATTATACATTTGGAAAGAGCGCAGAGAGCTGTTTTAAAAGTGATGCTATTTAAGCCTTTTAGATACCCCACCACGGACATTTACTCCGAAGCCAATGTACTCACAGTGAGACAGCTCTATGTACTTAAAGCCATATTAATTAGAAATTTGTCAATTCCACCTACTGTAACAAAAAATTCTCGCAGGAAGGCACACCCTTTTACAAATATTATTTTTAGAACTGAGTTTGCAGGTCGACAGTTCTCTAACTTGAGTATGCTTATTTATAACAACGTAAATGCTATACTAGATATACGATCAAATAACAATTTTAACTGCAAAAACAAAGTAAAAAATTGGCTCTTAAAACTAAACTACACCCAGACTGAAGAAATACTCAAACGAAATCCTTAAATATACTGATATATTCTCCTTACTATTGCAAATTCACTCACAGACGCACCCGCCACCCCCACCTCACACACACGACACACACACCCCACACAACACTCTCCCCCTTCTCTCTCACACCTCTCACTTTTAACTTCTTTCCTTTTATATGTCTTGTGTTATACCGATTTATATACTACAAAGCTTTAGTAGGTAACTGTAACACTTAAATGGCTTCTACGGAGGAAAACTGACTCTCAAAATACAGGTAGCCCTAGTTTGGGAGTCAGTTGTCACTACTAGTGCATAATACGTTTACCTCTATTTACTGTAATTCTGTTCAACGTGTGTTAAGCAATAAATTATTATTATTATTATTTTTTGAAGTCGGTTGAAAACAAATACACTCACGCCTTATTCCGCGGCCGAGGAGGCTTTTCGGATTTCTGATCTGTGGTGAGCTCATCGCCGCAAAGAGGTCCTGTTATTGAGTCGAAATCTATGAATGTCTATAGTGTATCTAATTATAATTATATGTAGGTACATATCATTATGCATAATTTGTCCCGGGACTATTGAATGACAATTTAAAACGAAACAGGAAAAGAAAAACGAACCCGTGACCGCGATAGGAGTAACCACCGAACCAAACTGACCATCGTAAAGTAGGTACCTATCTACTATCAACAAATGTTCTTTCTGATACACCTAAGGGTCATTTTTACAAGCACCTATCTTTCCCAAAATGGGTATAGCGTCTAATAGCGTTGAGACACCATGTGGCGACAAAGACTTAAATTATAGCGAAAATGTCAATTACAAATAGGTTTTCTTTAGTGGGCCGTGCAGATGAAAGCGCCGGAATGAAAAAGAAAAGGTGTTACTGATTACTTAACGCTAATTCGGTAGTAAACGTCGTGACGGTTTCAAACGTCAATTCTTCCAAATGTATCCGACGGAACGTTTGTCGATGGTACCTACTACTCGCGTTTGTAAGATATCGGTTTTAAAATAATATACAATGTTCATCTTTCCCGAGAAACACTGCACTGTTTAATTTCTTGCTCGTTTCCATGCATTTAGACATTTATAAACAATCAACTTGAGCAATGATTCAAAGTTAACGCGAAAATTCACGGGAACTGAAAAAAGAAAATTAATAACTTACCTAAAAAAAGGCGTGAGATTATATTATTATATTATTATTATTATTATATACCATAATAATAATATAATAATATAATCTCACGCCTTTTTTTTATCCCCGAGGGGGTAGGCAGAGGTATTCCATAACTGGATATACCCACATTTCACGAGATATATTGGACCCCTAAACGTGATAGGTGGTGAGCCCATCGCCGGACCGGGTCTGTTTACACATACTACTGGTATTTGTTGCGAAATTAAAAATGACATGAAAGTTTTATGGGTAGATTCACCTACTTCTTATGATTACGAACTAGACTAGCCTAAAGATGCGACTTTTTCACCTTGGATTTGGTATTTTACACAATATTTTTGAAATTATGCTCTCCCACTAATATTAAACATGAAAGTTTGTGTGGACGTGTGTAAATTGTGTGTGTCTTTTACGCAGAACCAATTGTTATAAAATTTACAGTGATGTAACTTATATCACTGTATTACATTAGAATTAGAATTATAATAATAATATGTTATGTTATAAGTAGCATAAATAATATCCCAATTTTTATTCCGAATAATATCAGTAGGGTGTTTTATTTCCTTAGTTACGCTGTATAGTCAGGGAAGTTTTTAAACCGATAGTAAGGATTCTTAATTAATTACTTAACGATTAAGAAAAAAAAGAAAAAAATAAGCAGCGAAGTTAACTATTTTTATAAACATTTATAGATTGTGTTAACTACGATCATTCTTATAAGTAGGTACAGTCAATTTAACAAAGTTGTTAGGGTTACATGGTCAGTAACTAAGAATTCATTTTTCTGGGGAAGTCATAAATAAATCTTATTGATTAATGTTTATTTTGGAAGGTATCTTTTATCCCTATAATTTACCAAAAAAAATACTATAAATACATTTAAGGCTTTAAGAGAAAAGTGAATCTTAATTTTTGGCCATGTAACACTAACAACTTTGTTGACTGTACATTATAAACCCACTTATTTTTTACATTGTAAACTCCCTTACTTTTATGTTACCTGTTATTTTGTGCTTATGACTATGTCACAAACCTTGGCCCCTCATTACTTTTACAACTTTTACAAGGTTTATTGTGAAAATAAGACTACTTTTATTAAAGCAATCATAATTCCGTCCCTCAAAAGCAAAAAATGAACCCTTAAAAGATCACTTCGTTGTCCGTCTGTCTGTCGATACTTTTTTCTCAGAAACGCGTGGAGGTATCAAGTTGAAACTTATAATAATAATACACATATCACTATCATCACTAAATAGTATAAAACAAAGTCGCTTTCTCTGTCCCTATATCCCTGTGTCCCTTTGTATGCTTAAATCTTTAAAACTACGCAACGGATTTCGATGCGTTTTTTTTTAATAGATAGAGTGATCCAAGAGGAAGGTTTTAGTGTTAGCATTGCACCCGTGCGAAGCCGGGGCGGGTCGCTAGTGTAACATAAACGTGAAAGGTGGTGAACCCATCGCCGGACCGGGTTGCTGTTACACAAGTCTCAGAATTAATTCTGGGACCTGCGGGTTTCCTCGCGAGGTTTTCCTTCTATTCACCGTCGAGCTAGTGATAGGCCAAAATTCACAGACAGACAATTTATTCACCTCTTCCGAGATTCTATGCATTAACATTTTGTGTCTCAATGTGTCGCATTAACGTGCATAGTAAAAAAAAATTGCATCGTATTTGTGTTGATATACCGTAATCAAGTCTGGTAACAATTAAGATTATGTAAAATTTGTTAATTTGTAAAAAAAAAATTGTAAAATCATTGCTTATTTAAAATTGATTTTAAATCGTATAAACAGATATTGTATGCCTGATGGCGGACCACAGAGGACCTAACTATTTTTAATACCTGCATGTAATATCCTGTGAGTCACAATAGAGACATTTCATTTCATTTTATAACAATTCTGCGAGATAATAGTTTACGTATTGTTACCGCCGGAACGCGCTGCTTGACCGACTACTCTCATATTATAGTGATACATTTTTACTACGTTTTACCACCTTGCACAAAGGCTGCATTCGGTTGTCGACCTCCGGGTGACGTCATCAGCAGTCCATATCGCCGAGATGATGTCAGAATTACGTAATCCTAACCTTTTTGCTAGCTTGGAAGTGTTTTTAAAGTTGGGATGGTATTTTATTGTAGAATTTAACAATTTATTTTGTGGTTTACCCGATTGTATTAAAATCAAAACGCTTTTATTCAAATTCAAAGAAGCTTATAAGAACAATTATTAAAAGTCATTGCAACCCCACAGTTTTGGCATGTAATGTAATTACAGTTGAGGAGAAGAAGCTCCTCAACACATTATTATTTTAATCAATTCATACTTAATACTAAATTGGGTTATATAATTTGGTAAATTTTCGATGTCGAAGTGCGCTGTATCGTATTACTTGGCTTTCTACGACCGTGCGCTCATCTGAATCACTCTGTAAACAAATTACAAGTGATAACTATTGATGATAACTGATAACAACCAAAACAAACAAACGTACACTCATATCAGCCTTTGTGTAGGGTTGTCAATCCTTTATCATTTGTTTCAAAAGTATTTTTGTTTACGAGAGGTTGCCAAACGGGGTAGCCTGCGCGGATCCCGTTTATTTCCGTTCCCGTGGGAAATTCCAATAATCCTCTTTTTCACTTACGTTACGTCATATCAGAAACATACATACGTAAGGCTATCACTGCTCTCAGAAACATTATCAGAAGTGCAAAAATATAAATATAAAAAAGTATAGTATAAGTATAAAAATCCATGTCTCTAGAGCCACCGGTTTTGATCAGTCAGTCAGACAGTCAGTGTCTTCATTTTTAACCGACTTCAAAAAAGGAGGAGGTTTCTCAATTCGACCGTATATCCTACTAATATTATAAACGCTAAAGTTTGTATGTAGGTATGGATGTTTGTTCCTCTTTCACGGATTTTGATGAAACTTTTAAACATACCTATAGCTTACACATCATAATTATAGCACATAGGCTATAATTTATCCCGGTTTTCCCACGGGAACGGGAACTACGCGGGTGAAACCACGTTATCGTGTCACGCCAATCTCGTCTTACCAAACTCTAAAAATTCTCGCCAAACTTTAAAAAAAACATAGTTGTCGAGAAATTCAACTTCAACGACAAACGATTATTATTGGTGCGTCCAAAAATCAATTATATACCTAGTATCTAACTAGGTAAATTGACAACTGTTTAGGTTCCCACGGGAAATTAAAAAGCCCCTGAGTGTTTACTCCAAGGCTAAAGGACAGAAGCTCTTTGTAAACGTTGATTGGAGATCGAAGCATGCATACGATTTCACGCTCTATAGTCATAGAAGTAATGAATATTTTAGCATGTGATTTGAAAATCAAATCGGTTGCAGGGATGGACTTAGGTTTATATGTACAGTTTGACCCCCTCTCAGGTGAGCAGAGTGCTGGCAGGTAGCCTAGCTCTACAGAGAGAGAATGCGGCTAGTCTTCTGGACACTGCTCCACTTGTTTCCTCTTTGGAGGCCATTTTTATATTTAAGTGTTGTAAATAAACCCTTAAAATTGTATGAAAATAACACGATGAGCTGTGATGAGATTTTGGTCCTCCGAGTCACTCGTCACACATATTATGCTCACGCCTTTTTCCTGAATGGCTAGGCAGAGACAATAGACCGTCACCTGCTACGATTCTGGCACACCTCTCGCGCTTCAAACACTCAGTCTGAGGCACATTTTTGTATTGCTGATGGGCTTACTCTCGACCAAAAGACTTGCCCGAAGGCAAAGAGGGCCTACGATAGGACAAGCTTGCCCAGAAGATGCCTGTTCACTCGAACTTTAAAGGCTTGTGGGTTATATGAACTTGGAAATACAGCCTATAGTTCTCCGTGATGGATGGACTGATTTGATTGATGAATGATTGATTAGACAAGTCAAAGATATAAACGTTATTGGTTTTTTATTCTTAATCGAATTATGACGACTGAAGACCAAACTTTAGTTGTGTTATAATATGGATTCACCGCTAACCACTTTTTTCAACCTAGCCAAGAAATGATACCAGGTTAATTTAAAAGAACTTGTGAGATCATATGAAGGGTCCACTGCAATAATTATGAATGTCCTTTGGTTTGAGTTTTAAGATAATTGGGTTTTAAGTTATCTCGGGACTCCAAGCAATATTGCTGAGTTTGTAAACAATACAATATGTCAAGTGACCAAATGACATTACTCACTTAGATATTTGTGGACATTCATCATTATTGCAGTGGACCCTTCATATTGACCCTGACTCCGGCCCCTCGCTGGACAGTAATGTAATGGTCATTTTCCAGTTTTTATTCAGTCTTGAAGTGCGTGTGGTGTAGTGCGGACGAGTCGACACTTTTTGTGCAAATAAAAATGTTACGCCGGCTTATAATGGTAGCTAGGTGAGGCCTTGAGTTTAATTACTTCTCGAACACGAAAGATTAGTTTTTGTGATATTTTACGACTTGTTTTGTTTTATTACCTACATGTTAAGTTACTTACCTACCTACTTTCTTTTGAATGAAGTTAGAACAACATCTATATCGGTAAAGGTATAGTTCAAACAATAAACTCTTTACTGTAAGTCAAACAAAAGTAATGAAATCTTTAAATTTGAATTTATGTAGTCTAAAGTAAGTATAAGTATTTTTTGTTCAATAATCAGTATATTTTAGAAAGAAAGATAAATATTTAAGTAATTGTAAATAACAACTCTTTACAATTATTTATTTATTTAGCTTCTTTACAATTGAAACTTATAGGTAACAAAATTTTAGACCCCATCGCAATCGATCTATTCGAGTAAAAACAAGCAAACAGAAAAACCATCAAAACTTATACAAATTACAATTTTTTGGAAACCTATAGCATGTATAGCATTACGATACGATTTATTTTATACGAAATTAAATTAAAGGTATAACTGATTAAACAAAGCGTCGCCGCGTCGGTAATAATTAAAAACTTTTGTATTCTCATTGTAATAATAATAATTGCTATTGAAATTGGGAAATCGTAACTTATTGTTTTTTTCTTTCTTGTTGTAAAATATTTCTTATTCCTTTACAATTGAGGAGGTCGCAGTTATATTCTATTTCTGGGCATAATGCCGCAGCCCCAGATTTTTTTCTGAGGTATATGTGTAACAGCAGATTTGAGGTCTGAAAGATACATACATACATACATACAGCTCACGCCTTCTTCCCACAGGGGTAGGCAGAGACGATGGATCGCCACTTTGCCCGATCTTTGCACACTTCCCTCGCTTCCTTCACATTCATAAGCCTTTTCATGCACGCTCTTTTATTCTTTGCACTCTTGACCCCAGCTTTTTGAAGGACGTCACTAATTTGATCTATAATACTGGGGCGTCCTCTTCCCTTGTATCCTTCAACATTTGCACCATAAATCTCTTTCGTTACTCTTCTTTCATCCATTCGTTCTAAATGACCAAACCAGCTCAACAGCCCTTTTCTATCCTTGTCACTACATCTTCTTTCAAACCACACTTCTCTCGTATATCCGCATTCCTCACTCTATCACACAATTTTACTCCACACGTTTTCCTCAAAGATCTCATTTCCACTGCGTTCACCTTGCTTTCATGCTTCTTCTGCCACACCCAACATTCACTCGCATACATCAGCGTCGGGACCAGAACAGCGTTATGCATAGCCATCCTTGCCTTCTTAGACATGACCTGGCTACTCACAAGGCTATTCAGGGCCCCATTCACTCCATTTCCTTTCAATATTGTCTGAAAGATACTCTGTAAAAAAGTGGTGTAGATGTTCTTTTCTTCTTTCTTTATTCAAAACATTAAGTGTTCCAACCTTACTCGCGCTTGGCTTCCTAATGTGAATAATATACGGAACCAATCGCCTGGTAACGAGTTCTAATTGCATGTTAGCACAGAAAGCCCTTGATTCATTATCACTAGGTATTATCGGCAGTGAGTAATAGATCGTATTACGTGGTGTTTAGGAAGATCGGTAAGACATACCTAAGAGGCGCCTACCTACTTAGAAAAAGAGTATTATTTTAGGTGTATGTAGTTATCTGCTTTTAATTTCCGTTATATTTATTAAGCGAGCATATTATGGCTGTACATAAATTCCTTATCTATTTATTTTATGATCCTAATTTGTGCAAACGCCTCTCCTCCCTCCTTAAAGTCATCTATCCAGTGCCTCCTCCGGCCATGTCTTCGAGATGGCGTCTAGTTCATCCCGCCATCTCCTTCGGGGTCTGCCTCCGTCGTCCTGCCGTCAACGGCCAGTCGTTGGGACCATCTTGGTGCAGATTATTTCCACCTGTCCGAATGCATACGACAAACGTGACCTGACCATTCCCACTTTAGCTTGGCAGATTTTTCGACAAAATCAATGACTAGGGTTTAGAAGTGACAGTGGAAGGATGCCCTTCAACTTCCTGGATAACAGTAGGTCTTCCAGGCGTCTTGAACTCGGCGTTCAATTACCTTGTCTTGCCTGTTTTCGTAGAGACATCAGTGACAGAGTGGTAATTTATAAAAGGTATATTTTAGTTTTGTTTTTTAAGAGCAGTGATAGCTTTAAGGTTAAATTCGAACCCGAGCCTCACAGATTTTCATCATGTGAAGCCTGCTTGTACCAATCCAACCAATCCTGTCATGTACCAATGAGTTTTTCAAAACTTACTACATATTTATCACTAGCTAAATACGGTGCTACGGTGAAGGAAAACATCGTGAGGAAACCCGCAGGTCCCAGAATGAATTTTGAGGCATGTGTAAACAGCCCCGGTCCGGCGATAGGCTACCACCTATCACGTTTAGGGGTCCAAAGAATATCTCGTGAAGAGTGGGTATATCCAGAAATAGAATACCTCTGCCTACCCCCTCGGGGATATAAGACCTGACATTGTTTTTATATGTTATTTATAAAACTATGTTAGCGATTAGGTAGGTAAACATGTATGTTCAATTGTTTTTTAGTTATGATGATAAATATAGTGGTATGGTAATCAACTACCTCGGTTGGGCAGGTCGACCGCTGCCGCGTCCGATAGCGCGACCTTGCACGGTGACTGCATGCGCTTGCGCCGATAACAACTTAATGCACACTTAACTCGTACATAATGCAGTAAATGCAAAATGTGATTTGGTAAAATATACCTTTTATGACAATCATAATAAATCATTTATTTAAAATGATGGCAACCAGGAGAAGACGCGTGAAAACCCCGGTTTTTGAAGCCAAGAACCCGAACATGTCTACAGGTTTTTTTAAACATAGTCAGTGTAATAAAAAACAGTTGAAAATGTCATAAATCACCTTTTTAAATATTTTAAGACCTTAAAATTAAATTTAGTCATCTTGTCGGTGAATTAAGTCATCTTTTCGGTGAATTTAGCGAGTCGGTTCGTCGGTTGATCGGCGTGCGGGCAGTGCTTGTGTCGCGGGCGGCCGCAAGGTACAAATGAAGGCCCGCCCGGACGTCACCGGATGTCCTCTAAACTAGGACAATTCCAGGGAAACCCGGACGGATGGCAACCCTAAATAAGAAGAAACTCACTGACGACTGTCTAAATGACTTTCTTCTAATTTCTTCCTATGTATAGATAAGACACACAGATAAAGGCTACAGTCGGCGCCAAAGAAACTGGCTCACATACTTACATACAGACACCCGAGTTACATATTTTTCTGGGGCACTTGGAAAAAAAACCGGCCAAGTGCGAGTCGGACTCGCGCAAAAGGGTTCCGTACCATCACTATCACTACATAGTATAAAACAAAGTCGCTTTCTCTGTCCCGATATCCCTATGTATGCTTAAATCTTTGAAACTACGCAACGGATTTTGATGCGGTTTTTTATAACACTTTCAATTTACCTACTTACAATAATACCTATGGAAAAAGAACATATAACTATATTTTACCTAGGATAATAAATTGCCTTCCAAAAGACATACAAGAAATATACCTCGCCAGCTCTAAAGCAGTCAAAAATATTAAAAAGTATTACATAAACGATAAGAACTTAGATTATATTCTGGAATAAGCATTGATATTGTGCATGTACCTACTACTGTATAAGTAATACTATAATTCCGGACTCACTAGCTGTTCACAAGCCTTCGCTGGTTTTTACAGCTCTTAGTATAAGTTTCAAACTGTGTTAGTATTTAGATCTTTTAAATAAATAAATAAATAAATTATAATAGATAGAGTGATTCAAGAGGAAGGCTTTAGTGTTAGTATTGCACCCGTGCAAAGCCGGGGCGCGCGGGCGGGTCGCTAGTTATCTATAAAAACCGAAAAAAATCATGTTTGTTGTATGGGAGCCCCCTTAAATAAATATTTTATTCTGTCTTTTAGTATTTGTTGTTATAGCGGCACGGCAACAGAAATAGTACATAATCTGTGAAAATTTCAACTGTCTAACTATCACGGTTCATGAGATACAGACTGGTGACAGACGGACAGCGTAGTCTTAGATGGTCCCTTTGGGTACGGAACCATAAAAACCATTAAAATAAGTCGTGGCATTGTGATATCATGGGTGATGTCATAAAGGTCGGGCCGTTTCACGATTTGTCGATGCGAACTTTAATAGGTTTTGCTATCAAAGGCTATTGCTATGGTCGAATTCAGTATGTAAAAAATAATTGGTGTTCCGATACCGACCGTCAAAATATTAGATTTCTAAACTTTATTTTTATGTTTACACTTCATAATAATGACAATGATATGATGCTTGAATATAAAACACCTATTTCAATACTAACTGTATTATTATCACTAAACTGGTCTCTGTTATCAGTATCACTAATACTTTTTTTTTAAATCTATGTTACTAGTTGATCTCTAAATGACGTTACAACGCTGGCTGATTAGATTATTGAAATGTCAAATACATACATAATCTCACGCCTATTTTCCATTAGGATAGGCAGAGACAATAATAGTGTTAAATGTCAAATAAAAAATCACTTTTTCTTACACCCAGCGATGTGAAGTCATTGTCACAACTTGTGGTAACATAGATGAAAATGCAATCACAATTTGGAAAATATTATTGAAGTTAGGTCCGTGCAACATTATGACTGACTCATAAGATAAATCCTAGTTTAGGAGTCAGAGTTTCATCTATTTTTGCAGCCACTAATAGAAAACATAACTAACGAAAATGCGTACTATTGTATCCGTAGGCTAAGTTTCAAAACAAATAATAATAATTATTATTATATCCCTGTCTTTAAAATTAATGTTCTTTGTTAGTGCTATATGGGTTCCTAAGCCATCCCTCGTTTGCGAGGAAACTTTCGTAAGTTGCAGGTCGGGGAAATAACTACATTCCCATGGGAACGGGAATTAACTGGATTGATTTGCAACGCTGCTTTGTCAGCTAGAGTAATAAATGTATTACTTATAGAAAAAACTGAAAATTATCAGATTTGGCAACGTTTTTAAAATCCACGGAGAAGATAACTTTTTTTAGTTATGTCGTAGATTTCGTTGAAGTCTTTTTAATGGTGCTTAAAGTAAAAGAGTTCAACGAGTGCGGGAAAGTACATTACCAGGAAAATAATATTAATTAGATTATATTAAACTAGCGATCCGCCCCGGCTTCGCACGGGTGCAATGCTAATACTAAAACCTTCCTCTTGAATCACTCTATCTATTAAAAAAACCGCATCAAATCCGTTGCGTAGTTTTAAAGATATAAGCATACATAGGGATATAGGGACAGAGAAGCAACTTTGTTTTATACTATGTAGTGATAGTGAAGAAATAAAAAATTTCACGAATTTTATCCCTCAGGAGGTAGGCAGAGGTATTCCATTTCTGGAAATACCCACGTTTCACCAAATATTCTGTGTGGACCCCTTAACGCGATCAGTGGTGAGCGGGACCGGGAAACACGTCTCAGAATAAATTTTGGGACCTGCGAGTTTTTCACGATGTTTGTATTTTTCTTCTGTCTAGTCTGTTTTCTTTTTTGGTACGAAATCCTAAACTACAAATTGTTTATAGTATTTTATAGAACATGTCCAATTTCTGTTGCCTTCATAAGTAATCAAACCGCTCGCCTGACTCACGGCCGAATTGCGAATTCGAGCAGTCTAGACCTGCTGACCTTTGTCCTCTGAATTAGCTCAATGTGTCATTTGTCAGGTCACTTAAGGTCACTGTGAGTTGACGCAGTCACAACGTGATTATTATATTGAAGTTTTTGAAAATTTATCCACTATTGACAAAAAAATTGGTGACCAAACATAAAATACATACGTAAACATAAACAGAGCCTTGATGGCCCAGTGGTTAGAGAGCCTATCGTTCGTAAGGCTCAGGTTTGAATCCTTGGAATGTAAGTTTACGTACGTATTTATCACTAGCTCGATAGTGAAGGAAAACATCGCGAGGAAACCCGCAGGTCTCAAAATTAATTCTGAGGCATGTGTAACAGACTCGGTCCGGCTATGGGCTCACCACATATCATGTTTAAGAGTCGAATATACTCGTGAAAAGTGAGTATTTCCAGAAATGGAATACCTTTGCCTACCCCTTCGGGGATAAACAAAATACAGTTCTTAGTTAGCTAGTACTTTATATTCCGGAAAGGTCGCGAATAAAGGTCTGTTTCTCAAATCATAATTATGTTGGGTTTAATTACATTTGAAAAGGTTTTTTGTTTCGATTACGCATTGAGAGGAAGCGTGTAATAAAACAAATTTGTTTTTTGTTAGGCCGTCATGATGCCACTTTGAACCGTCTTTTTTAGTGTTACAAATGAACAATTTAGGAAGATTTGTGCTGATTCATAAAACTTAAGAGGCCCTGATTCTATTCTTGGTCCTCACCAAGACCTCACATGAGATTAAAAAGAGCTGCCCTTGAGTTTCTTGCTGGTCCTAGGGGTACTGCATTTGGAACCAGCATTTCGTCGTTGGAGATGTGTTGCTGTTTACATTTAGCCAATCTTTAACGAAGAGTTTATATAGAGTGCCTTGTTATTAGACTATTAACGTTTCTTAATGTTCCTGTAGTACTTACAGAAACTAAATGACTTTCGACTTTCACTTTCGCCTTAAGTTTTCAACTATCAATGGGTTTTTCAAAAATGAGGTTTGGCGATGGGCTCACCGCCAAAAAATACACAGATGATAGTGGGTAGTTCCAGGAATGAAACTTACCATGCCTTTTCTTTGTTACAGGGATTCGAAAAGATGCCATTGAATACGCAGAACGCTACCGAAGACTACACCCTGAACCACGACTGAATACGAACGAACGAACAATTAAAAGTGCAATGTGTTCATTAAACTAAAATTTAATAACCGACTAAGACAAATGGTAGTTTCCGAACGCACGACACACGCGCGAGCGGGATAGAGAGCTGCGTCCGAAAATAGGTGCGTTCAAAAATAGAGAAAAAATGCCGAGCTCCGAGTCAGTTGGAGACGGCGCGCCGGACGGGGCCGCGCGGTGGTGGCACACGCCATGGAAAACTATGGCTGATCTCGCCGAGGCTGTCGACGACCTCATATGCAGCTTCGATTATATGGACACAGCGATGGACAACCTAGTGATGCTGATCTTCATATGGGTACTCTTCTCCATCGTACTGCTCGGCATAGCGAAATGGGCGTACAAACGCTACGCCGCCAAGCCCGCGGAAGCCGAGAAACCAAAACCGAACGAAGAGCCGAAAAAATCTACTGCGAACGAAATCATTTCTAGTGCTGACAGTGTTTTAGTCACCAGTGCTAAAGTGAAGAGTGCATCTTTTAACTACAAGCCCCCAGCTAAGCCTGCGGGCTTCGTCCCGGCCACCCCGCCGAATAAGCGGCGCCTGGGCCGCATGTCCCCAGGCCCAGAACAGCTGACTGTTAAGAAGCATCAGAGCATCGTGGTGCCCACTTGCACAGGCCCTGACTCGCCCAGCGTGCAGTGGGTCAATGAACTGTTGACGTGGTTATATAATGATTTGGTGATTGTGAATGAGCTGGTGCAGCAATGGATTGTGTCTATGAACGAGTTCGCCAAGAAGTCTGTGGAGGAGGTAAGGATCCTCACTTTATTTCAGTAATGCTAGTGATGCGATTTGGCTGAGTTCACAGAACAACCATTTTGTTTTCCTTTTTCTTGAAGATGTAAATGACGGTAGTTGACACGTAATATTTGATTTTGTGGGTTTCGTCAACAGAGAATAAGGTTCCAAATCGTAAAAGACGATCATAATTCTTCCTTGGATGAATCCACTAAACAGCACAATATTGTACAAAGAAGATACGAAGGTACGAAACCACGGCTTTTGAACATCGAATCTGTGTTCAAATGTAATTTTTTTACCTCTAACATTGACCAAGAAAACAAATCTTTATGTCAACGGTCTACAACTGAAAATCCCGTAACAACCATCGGTATTTCCCGCAAATTTAATCGTGCAGCTGTCTAAACCGCGGTCGAAACAAAAGTGGACTCAAATGCTTCGTGATAGAGAGCATCTGCGGTTGTTCTGTCTTCTTGAAAGCGTTTCGTTTGTTTTCGAAATTAGTAGGTCAGATAATAAATATTTGTATCAAGACCGATATGTACCATTGATTCTCTCGATATAGAGGAAGGAAGCAATAAAGATATGCAAATAAGTTTGGCACAGTTACTAGCTTTAATCTACTTATGAAGTAGACTTGCGTCTTCTTACATTAAACATTATTATCCTTATCTCACTCAATCGCCACCAAAATCCGAAAGTATAAAAAACAAGCTGAGAAACTGCTTATACTATATAAATGAATGTAATAGACTGGACGGACTACAAAAAACTGCCCTTGAGTTTCTTGCTGATTCTTCTCGTGGCGCTGCATTTGGAACCAGCAACTCGTCGGTGGAGATGGGCTGCTGTTTACATTTAGCCAATCTTCATGGACGAGTTTAGTTAGAGTGCCCTGTTATTAGACTACTGAGGAGTGTACCTTGTGTACCTACAGAAAATAAGTGATTTTTGACTTTGACTTTAGACACTCCGAGAGTTGTCTAGTCCATCTTCGGTCCGCCTGCGTGCGTGCGGCTTCAAAATGTTGCTATCCATAATCATAATGCGAATTGCGAGATATCACAGAAAGAACCATGCACATTGCACGTATCAATGATACTACAGCCTCGTCCCCACTAGGAACATTTGTCGAGCGACATGTATCCCCGGAGACATCCGGCGATGCCGGGCGACGTCGGACGACATTGCCGCGACATTGTTGAAACTGTTACTTGTCGCACAGTCGATGAAAAGTAGTGTAGTAGTCGATGATTAGGAACAGTTTCGACAATGTCGCGGCGATGTCGTCCGACGTCGCCCGGCATCGCCGGATGTCTCCGGGGACACATGTCGCTCTACAAATGTTCCTAGTGCAAAACGACGATGTAGTTTTCGATTGTCCCAGTTAATCTTGGCTCAGTGGCAATATCCAGACTAAGTCCAAAGTTCCAAACATGGAAACAATTTTCATCAGTTTGTGACGTTAATATGACCGTTTAAGCTAATTTTGAGTTTGTCAGTGACTCTTTCTGCACAGAACGCCTTTTATTCAGTTCCGTTACTTGAGTGTATCAACCGATTACATTATTTTGTAGTATGGTCTACTCTTATGAGTTTTTTCGTAGTTCATTTTTGTGGATACAATTAGGCTTAGACAAGGGACTATCTGTTTTCTCTTTTTTCGAAACTTAGAATTAAACTTACGACTTGAAATTCTTAAGTTCGTATAGAGATGTGTTAGTACTCGACATCTTTAGATTCATTAGGTATGTTCAATCTTTGAAAGTGGAAAATGTCTTGCCTTGAATAAAAACTAAATCTTTAACTGATCCAACTAAACCTACCCTACTTTTCTTAGTCGATTCCTCGACCAATACCAATGTATGGACCAATGTATGTCTTGTTATTTTTTCCTTTTCAACAAATCTTGATACTATTGCTATAACTAGCGCAGTGAATTGTAAAATATTACCATTACGTTTTACTGCACGGCAATCATTTTTTGTTCCACTTCCTTATCCGCAAAGTAGTATGTCATCTTTATTTTTAAACTTAGCAGCATGCATATTTGCATTTGAATGTCAACAAAATATTCTTTAGAATCTACTGTAACGTTTTCTTTACTATAGGTACCTACACAAACAATGATGAGGAAAATAGTACAAGTAATATTTTTAATATCTGATTTAATTGTTGGTTTGTTACCTTTTCGCAGCAAAAATCTACATAGAATTAGTCATGGGAGATAGTTTGCACCTTAAGGAAAGAAGTAAGTTATTTTTATCCAGCAACGCGGATGAAGTCGCGGGCAAAATCTAGTTTTAAATAAACGTGAGATTGTGTGAATAGTTGTATTGCTGTTTGCTTATCCTTCACATTTTAACAAGAAAGGAATTTTTGCTATCAGAGCCATCAACCTTTAAAACCTTTTCATTCCTTATAATCATCATAATCTTCATTTCTCATTCATAAATCTTGTATCATTCAGGCTCAGTCCACAAAATGGCCAATGTAAGTTTATTCTAAATACTCAATTTGTGTTCCATTGTTTTATTGTCGCCTTACACCTGATTATGAAATGCCAAGGAATGCAATATTAAGCTGTGATGAGACTGTTTTGACTGCTGGAGCCCTATTAACTGCACCATCAATATTGAATGCTATATATAGGCAAGGATTATCTTCCAAAGCGACCTGCGTCTTCCTGTGACCTTCATCAGGTTGTATTTTTTTAAAAAGTTTATGGTTTGCCTACTAGGCCTTTAAAGCAACTCTTTATTTTATATTCTGATATTTAAAGGGTATATCTGCTTCAGAATCCATGCACAGAAATAAAGTTTCCTCAACACTTTCTCTATCCTTTTTCTGGTCATCTATAGTGTTCGACTCAAACTGAAGACTTCATTAAGACTCCAAGGAGTCTTAATGAAGTCTTCAGTTTGAGTGGATTGCCTCAAGAGGCAATCCAAAAATGTCCATCCGACGCATCTTTTCGAATTTCCCATTCACTGCACACTTTCAATGACCCCTGCCACATAATATGATATCACTATTGTGGGCCAGAACCCGAAATATACACCAAAATCTAAATTTTACAAAAACTATGACGTCCCTTTTCGGATTCCCGCCAAGAAGCCATCATCAGTCTGTCCCCCTTATGTGGTGGACGTCCTATATCCTACGCTACTCTTGCCACCCTTTCTGCTCGAGCATCCGTCGCTTCTACAAGCTAAATGCTACAGAGACTTTTACCTACTAATCCTCTAGGCTATTTGTTGATGATACCTCATTTCTATTTTTTCCAACTTTATCCTTTTCAGACTCTTATTTTCTTTGAGTTGTATTTGATTTCACTAGTCTTTGATCGTTGGATCCCTTTCATCTTCTCGTTTTGCAGTTGTTTATAGTCCATATTTTTTGATGTAACATTAACTGTTCTTGGCTTCTCCGAATGATGATTTTAAATCATGAGAGCAATTACCAATTCGTCTTTGTCTCGTCGAGGCGTCTTGACGGCGTCATTTGATTTATTGAACCCAATTTTTGTTCGATAGTTTTTATCTTTATTTGATTCGATGTTGCAATAGGGTATTTGCATGGTATTTGAGTGCCTTGTTGAATGATAGTTACTTTTATGAACTGTCAAAACTAATATTTACTATGGAAAATGTACCGAGTACTGAACAGTGACGTAAAATTTGTGATTTGGAATACATCGCATTTTTTATAGAATAACTAGCAGCGCCCCGCAGTTTCACCTGCGTAGTTCCCGTTCCCGTTCCCGCGTGTTTTTAGGGTTTTTCCGGCAATTATTTGAATTTTTCTCGCCGTAGAAACCATCTTTGAACTTCAACGAACATTTAAAAAAAATAATTGGCCAAATTGGTCAAGGCGTTGTTGAGTTATGCTACCAACTCATTTTGAGATTCATTTTTATATTATAGAATTATGTACTTACATCTTACATAATATGTAAAAAAACCATAACTGCCCTCCTAGTGCTATTAGGTACAAACAAATACATTAGTCTCGTAGCCTTAAACCAGAATTATCACCAGCTCCGTAAATAAACAGATTAAAATAAGCCTAGCAACACAAAACAAAGCTAACATTTGGCAAAAGTACAAAATACATTTACAAATGCAGTCTACAAAATAGTCTTATAATACGTTTTGTTGACTTTGAAGATAAGGATTCTTGCAATGTGATTGGTTTTTTTGTGCAAAATCTACATAAGAATAAAAAGAAATAAAGTGGGACATGTTCGCACGCGGTTAAATTATTAAAAAAAAAAGACGTTTGAAGAAAAAGTTTCATTTATTCTTTGGATTTCGAATTATTGGTACCAAAGACAAGAAAAGTGTTTTTTTTTTACTTTTAACCATTTTGATTGTGGCACATTTTTTAAAAACATACGAAGGCATTTTTCTAGAACGTTTTAAATTTGTGTAAGTATCATTCTTAAAAAGGATCACGTGGTGACTGGAGGCGAAGTAGACTGAGGCGAATTGTGTTGCTTGGACTTATACCTAATGTATCTTCTATTTATGGTTTTATTTTAAGGAGAAAAGTGTAATCTTAAAAAAACTAACAGCCAGCCAGCCTGAATGAAGGCAGTCCTTGTACACTATACTAAAGTTAGCTCAATAGACGTAAAACAGATTTCAAGTATATTATGTACATTTTAAAAAACTTACTAAAGAAGTATTAACACTTATAATTGCAATTCACAACAAGACGGTAAAAGACGCTAGGTATAATGAAAATCAATGCAATTATTATTTAGATTTAAGAGCAGTGATAGCCCGGACGGTTAAAGAGCCAGCCGAAAATCAGTGAGGCTCGGGTTCGAATCCTGGCATGTACCAATGAGTTTTTCAAAAACTTACGTACATATTTATCACTAGCTCTACTGTGAAGGAAAACATCGTGAGGAAACCCCCAGGTCTTAGAATTAATTCGGAGACATGTGTAAACAGACCCGGTCCGGCGATGGGCTCACCACCTATCGGCTATCACGTTTAGGGGTCCAATATATCTCGTGAAATGTGGGTATATCCAGTAATGGAATACCTCTGCCTACCCCCTCGGGGATAAAAAAGGCGTGAGATTATATTTATATTATTTACACTTTTCTATTCTATTTAATTATTGTCTAGAGTTTTCGAGGTACCTGTTGGCCAAAATTAGAACATCTTTGATCCTAAATCCAAAAGTCTCTTTTCAAGCGACTTCAAAAAATGAGGAGGTTATCAATTAGACTGTGTTTGTTTTTTTTTCATTACCGATTTTGATGATTCTTTGAAAGCTGGTGCTTCCAGTGTGGTCCCATATTAATTTGGTCCGGTTCTGACATTGTCATCCATGAGAAAACCATATAAGTTGAAGTCTTTGAGGTTGAAGTCTTTGAGGTTGAAGTAGTTTTAAAAAAAAGCAATGATAGCCTTACGGTTAAAGAGCCCGCTTCTCATTATGAAAATCAGTAAGGCTCGGGTTCAAATCCTGGCATGTACCAATGAGTTTTTCTAAATTTACGTACATATTCATCGCCAGCTTGACGGTGAAGGAAAACATCGTGAGGAATTAATTCTGAGGCATGCGTAACACACCCGGTCCGGCGATAGGCTCACCACCTATCACGTTTAGAGGTCGAATATTCTGGTGGGAAGTGGGTATCTCCAGAAATGGAATACCCCTGCCCACCCTCTCGGGGATAAAAGGCGTGAGATTTTTTATTTTTTATTTTATTTTTAAGTTTTTTTACTCTTTAAAGATCTGTTATTTAAAAAAAATCGGTTACCCTGAACTTGAAAACATAAGACTTGGCTTTTTAGCCTTACAACATTCGGATCAGAGAAAATTTACAACAGACAAGGCTGTATGGGCTAGATCCCTTTGCCTTTCCCTAAAGGGACAAATAAAAAAAAATAAAAAAAGGAAATACTGATGGAATGGATTGTCCTCTTTGTCGCTTGTTCCGCGCTCTCGCTTGCACCGGAACGCCGCATACGTCATACTTTTTCGTGCATGCAGCCGACTCCATCGAATTATAAGACGTTGTCACGTCAAAAAATCAATGGATTCTCAACTCAATTTGTAATTTCATACGCACGGAGCGGAATAGCATTATGCACTTACGAGTTACGAAGCGACTGTTATTTATTGCTATTGCGGAATGCGTAGAGCGTTTTCCCCAGTCTTGTTTGTTTTAACTTGGTTCAAGTAATATGGAGTGGCGCAAAGATGATTTTAAGTGCGTCTGCCGTGAGTTATGCAAAACGATAAAGTGCATGACAGCTCTTCTTATGATGCTGTAAGGGTCAGCGCAGACCAGTCGGGAAAATACTCGAGCTTTACTAATGGACTTTCGGAAAAAAAATATGACATAGTAGAGTACAATTTTGTGCTTACAAAAATAGTCCTCCAAAACCGTCTAGACGGTTTGACTGGGGGATCATGCAGTCTCATTTAAATTACAATTAATTAACAAGGAATGATGTCTAATAAATATGTTTTAACTTATCTATACATTTACAGTACAATTTTGTGCTTATAAAAATAGTCCTCCAAAACCGTCTAGACGGTTTGACTGGGGGATCATGCAGTCTCATTTAAATTACAATTAATTAACAAGGAATGATATGTCTAATAAATATGTTTTAACTTATCTATACATATACATATATGTAATAAAACTCTAACGGGGCCGTGTCTGTACATGAAATATTTTTTGAAAATTTTAACTGTAGTGTATATAGTTATCGATATAGATACCGAAACACCAATTTTTGAATGTTTCGTCTGTCTGTCTGTCGGTCTGGTTGTGCACGCATCACTCAAAAACTACTGGACGGATTTTGATGAAATTTGGTATGCAGATAACTGAGTACCCGGGTCAACATCTAGGGTACTTTTTATTCCAGAAAAATATCTCATTCAAACGGGAAAATATAAAAACTGGGTGAAAAGAGAAATACGTAGTATTCCGAAACGATAACACATAGAAACTTGAAATACGGTGTGTACCGGTGTTAACCGCTATGAAGGATTTTTGGAAATTTCCACGGGAACGGGAATAATCTAGATGCGCGCGGGCAACGTCGCTATGTTAACCCGCTATGTGAAATATGGTATGTAGATGGCTTAAATGTCGTAGGCAACCACTATAAAGGGATTTTTTGAAATTCCCACGGGAACGGGAATAAACTGGATCCCCGCGGGCAACGCCGCTGGGCACCCACTAGTTCTTAAATATATATCTGTTTGGCTCTTTTCTAATGTCCTCGGGCAAGCTGTTAAGTAGATAGGGTAGGCATAATTTTTAATTTGTAATGTTTAAATCTATTAAAATAAAACTGTAACGAGACCGTGTCTCGATGTACACGAAATATTTTAGATTTTTTTACGTTAGTGTAGACAGTTTTCAATTAAAATATCAAAATAAAAAAAAATCCATTTTGCCTGTCTGTTTGTTTGTCTGTCTATGTGCACGCATCAGGCAAAAACTACTGGATAGATTGTCATGAAATTTGGTGTGGCGGTAACTGAGTAGCCGGGTCGACATTTAGGGTAGGTACTTTTTACTACAGGAAAATATCTCATGCTCACGGGAAAATATAAAAACTTTTTAAAAAGCGAAATATACATACTATAATAATAATAATAAATCTTTATTTCAGGCAATATTTACATTAATTGATCTTAAATAACGTAAACAGAGGCCCTATACCTACTCTAAAATTATAACACCTAGAAACTTGAAATATCGTATGTCCATAGGTGTCTTATTTGGCGTAGGCAACCGCTATTTTTGGAAATTCCTACGGGAATGGGTACTCACTAGTTTTTCAATAAAGTCCTATAATAAATATATGCTACTTGCTGTAGTCACTCCACTTTAAATTTTTGGCAATGGTATCTGGTAAATTATGATAGCTTTTGTGAGTTTTCGTCTACATCATTCGGAAGTGACAATGTAGCGTGTTCGTTCTCCGCGCGTAACAATACAGGAACCAAAGTATCCGAATCTAAAAATACAGTTACGGAGTACGCGTTCCGAGCCAGTACGGAACGCACCTCAACCGTGACAGCTTGCGGTTTATACCATGGAAAGGTATGCAAGACGAGTTTGCTGGGATTACAAAGAATGTTTTGTAGGACTAGTTCCAACTTTATATACGAGTAGCTAAGAATCATCACAATCCAAGAAGCTTATACTATTCAGTAAAAACTCCTTGTCACAATCGGACCACTCTGTAAAAAGTTGTGCTTGGTCATAAAAAAAATTGGTTGTCTCTAAAGTCCGTTTACGGACGATAATTTTACGTAATAACGTCCTAAGAAAACATCGATTAAAAATTGCATACAAGAGTGGAAGAGAGATAGGTGCGTCACAAGCCGAACGCTGAGGCCGATCGTGCCTCTCTATCGCTTGTTCCGCGTTCTCGCTTGCACGCTCGGCTCCTAAGCCTGCGGAACGTGACACTTTTTCGTGCGTGCAGCCGGCGTTTGTGTCAATTTTAATGTATACACATTATATTGTTCCTTTTTGCGTGAATGTATGTACAAACTACAAACCATTAAACACACTTTTCCATTTATGAATTAGTAGGACATCAATCCTGGTCTAGCGCCTATGATATCCATTTTTAGATCTAGACAAATGAATGACATTATATAGGTTAAGTACGTTATAATTATTATACCTTGCATTTTACAACTTATATTACAAAGAGGAATTATTTGGTTTATTTGTAATAAATAGGCTCCGAAACCATAGGACCAATTTAAGAAATGCTTTTCATCAATGAAAAGCTTATTTTTTTTGGAATCGCGGGCTAAAGCTAGTGATGCTATACAACGCGTAACAAAAACAATTCCTCATACACCCCAATTAGTATATTAATATATATAAAAAATATGATGCAATCGAACTTTAGTTTTGTCTTACCAATTTTCCTAAATATCGATCAATAATAGCACGATTTTCATAGAAAGCACTAAATTCAGCTACGCTAATAATTCTTCTTTCGGAAAAATTTAACACATATTAAAAATAGCTGAAATCGATTAAGTAGTCGATACTGAACAAACTAATTTCAGGAAGTGCGCTTATTCTGTTACATATTGTATAATGAGCATTGGTATCGCATCTACCTCAGTTTATGAATATCTTTGATATACTCGGTGTAATTATCGTTAAGCTAGAACAACAGCCACTTACAACAAGATGAATAACTAATAAACGGATTAATAGCATAAAGCTGCATAAAGCAATGATTTTAGTACGATGGCGTATTATTCTGTACACCCTCGCACGCCCTTTAGGAAAGTGTTTTAATAATTAATTGAAAACCCCGTGAGAAAATATTGTAGACTACAATCTGCGGGCAAGGTTCAGGCTCGTAGAGTTAAGCATCGCTCTAGGGCATAGACAATAACCAAATGATCATATTTTTTTTTTTAGGCACAAGTCCATATTATGCAAAAATATATAAATATAATACAAAAGAATCAATATTGCAGTTAACCGGGTCTAAATTAAGTATATAAAAATGAAATAGTTTATCTCACGCCTTTCATCCTAGAGGGGGTGCATCGGTATTCGATTTCAGTCAATACCCCTATTTCACCAGTACAATCTTTCGATCCCATAACGTGATAGGTAAGCCCGGACCGAAATTAGTTCAAAATAATCCGTTTTGAGGATACTATGCCATATAGTCAAATTCTTTTCTCATACTTCAATCGCCATTTATCGCTTTTTTTCCTTTTCTTGTAATAAATAATCGAAGAAGACATAATAGCCTCTTCAAAAAGAACGTGTGTAAGCATCCAAGGTGTACCCATTTGTAATATAGGTACAATAGACTAATATGAATACTAGCGATGAGTCACTCCTTCCCGTCTGGTCTGCCATGACTGTTGTGTTTATTTTTACAGCAACGCGCTTGAAATCACAGAAAGATTTGCTAGCGGAATACCAATACCGTCATCAATGACGTCATACGGGACGTCACGCTTACATGTATCTGACATAACAATATTTGGGAACTTTTTACAAGCTTTTGTCTAAGATATTTCATATTATATATTTCATCTCCCAATCCGCGGTGGGCTCGCGTGGGAGATTATAGTCCATACCTCCTCATGTGTGAGGAAAGACCCTTAGCTCAGCAGTGGGCAGTTACGGGTTGATGATGATGATGATTTCATATTCTAGCGAGTTTTATGAATTAAGTTCATTCAATAACCACTCTCAAGAGTAAAAAAAAAGACTTTTATAGGTAAATAAATATATAAATAAATTGTGGGACACAATTCACACACGGTTATTTAGTCCCAATCTAGGCAGGGCCTGTACTATAGGTACCAAACAACTGATAGATAGACATACTTAAATAAATATGAAACGACCAGACACGATCTTCAACTTATATGATTTGCTCATGGATGACGTTGTTAGAACTGGACGAAATTAAAATGGAATCAATTTGGAAGCACCAGCTTTCAAATAAAAAAAGAATCATCCAAATCGGTTAACCCAGTCGAAAGTTCTGAGGTAGCAAACATAAAAAAAAAAACAGACGAAATTGATAACCTCCTCCTTTTTGAAGTCGGTTAAAAACACTTTTATCGCACAGGTCTCCATCAGTAGGTACCTTTCCTACATCCCTGCTAAGATTGTAAATGCAAGTTTGGTTTGTTTCTGTTACCTTTTTACGGCTAAACCGATCTCAATGAAATTTGGTAGGGATATAGAGAAGGACATCAACCCGGGATGAAACAAGTATAATATAGTATAGGATGGAGGATGAAGTAGTGGGGAAAGCTAGTATACCATATTTAAGTATCATGTTTCGTGAGGAACTTCCTATATACCTAGTAGCAGTGGGTTGTCTTGATCAATTGGTTAATCATTTTACCTTTATATTCCGTATGAGAGAAAATATTGATTAATTTATTAAAATCTATTGTCAATAGAGTCAATCAAAGTGACTAAAAAAGCACGCCTGGCTGTTCATGATGGGGTGTTGGTTCCTACCTTAATGTATGGTAATATGAGGTATGCCAGGATCGTAGCAGGTGGCGAGCTGTTGTCTCTGCCGACCCCTTCATGAGCTGAGCATATGTAAAAACCCACTGCTACTAGGTATATGTTAGTCGATTATCTAAAGTTACCAAATCATATAAGGGTCAATGTATACGCTTTTACAATAAGATTCCTATTGCATTACAAAATTTGCCTCTTGATAAAAGAATAGTTAAGCAAACATTATATAAAAAAGGCTACTATAAAATTACCGACTACTTAGTAGACCAAAATGCATGGGTTTAACCGACTCAGCGCTATGTAAGGCTATTCATTATAATTATTATTGTGAACCATATTTACTAGTAAGACATGAGACTAAAAAGAGCTGCCCTTGAGTTTCTTGCTGGCTCTTCTCGGGGTACTGCATTTGGAACCAGCAGCGCGTCGGTGGAGATGGGCTTCTGTTTACATTTAGCCAATCCTCATGGACGAGTTTAGTGTGCCTTGTTTATATTGACATTTCAACTACTGAAATAAAAGAATTTTGACTTTGACTTTGTATGTATGTACGTATTGTCAATACCATTTTGCGACTATAATTTCTAGAAAAGACCAAGAAACGTATGTGATTTGGTATCTATTATATTTCGTTTTAAGCATAATCTAATCTATAGCTTATCTGAGAGGCATCTGAGTCATCTTACGTGAGATATTCAGGTCAACGCTTATCCATGTGGCATAATGCACGAAGGCAACTCTATAGTATACAAGGGCCATACCACACGATCAATATTCATATGATTTATTTAAATAAAAACATCTCTTTTACTTTAGTGCACCACCTACCTTCATCTGTTTATCTCAGTTACATCCATCCTAAGGTTGTCTGGAAGAAATCGCTTAAAGCGATAAGACCGCCCATTGTACTTTTTTATCATTGTGTCACTCGTTGCATATTTTTATTGGTGTACAATAAATACTTACTTAAATACCATTCCACTCTCATATCTTATAGAGTAAATAGGGGAATAATGAAAACCAGCTCTACTGAGTCAAGTATTATGGCTTGGTAGAACAAGCTGATTATTCCGCCTTTGCCAAGCTATCAGGGTGCAGAGAAATGTTTTGAAAATTATTTGTGGCAATAAATATGTTCTCTTTCTTTCTTTTACAACTGATGATACAAACCGTATGAAATTTGGGTGGACACATAGTTCTTTCAAAAACTTACTAAGGTAACTAGCAGGCTTCAGAATTTGGTTTAAGGCATGTGTAATAGCACCCCAGACAAATTAAAATTAACAAGATCTAATGTAAATAATAAAGACTACTTGTAATTGAACATAGAAGTAGTAGGTGTTACCGTACAGCAAAGGACCGTCCATAAATTTCATGATTTTTTGACCATCCCCTCGTCCTTGTCACAGCTGGTCACATTTGTGGAACCCCCTCACTAGTGCGACGTCACATAAATTCGAATTTTACAACTAAGTAGTTCCGTAATTAGTTTTATTTCCATTTAATAAAATCAACGACAAATCAGAAATTAAAAAAAAATAACAAAATATTAGTTTTAGAAATGTGACGTCACAAAATGTAGGGTAAGTAGAAATTTTTTTTCACCATTAGAATGCTACAATACCCCTGAGTAACATAGGCTATATTTTATCCCTGTATTCCCACGGGAATTGGAAAACGCGCGGGTGAAACCGCGTGGAGCAGCTAGTCTTTTTATAAAGCGTTGAGTTGGAAGTCTTCTTAGATTATTATAGTATCACAAAAACTATCAGAAAAACGCACGGAAAGAATGTAATACGCGTAGCTTTTTACACTGTAACGAAATTACAACTTGATTTAAAGAAACAGGTTCCAGAGTACCTACATGTTAAGTCGTTAAATCTTGATGATTGTACTGTTTCTATCATTATCGTTAGGAGGGATACAATTTTGGATCATAAAATCTTGCGGCACGTTGCATGGGCAAAAAAACAGGCTTAGGTGGCCACTCGACCACAGAAAACTCGGCCAATGGTCGAGAAGCCACCTTTTGAATAGGCATCTAGGTGGCTACTCGACCACAGAAATCTCGACTGATGGTCGAGAAGCCACCTTTTCAATGGTTAGGTGGCTACTCGACCACATAAGTCTCGACTGATGGTCGAGATGTGAAAAATTATTTGTTTCCTATCACGTGATGTATTGTCTACCTAGTACGTAGTGTTACGAACTCTGTTTTTGTATGTAATATTATGTTCTTTTACTAATTTGATTTTTGATATGTTTGTTTGTCAGTGTTGTATATGTCTTTTGTGTGAGTAAAACAAGGTTTGAGCTGAGGAGCTGCGTTTTCATTTAGATTAGATTTACAGTTCATCATATTTTATCCGCTTCACGTAGGTCTAATGCATGGAAGTCTATTCTCGTGCAATCTTAGTTTCGGAATCGAATTTGCCGTGTATCTACTAGAGCAGTGATAGCCCAGTGGTAACAGAGCCCGCCCTCTTTTCATTCGTGAGGCTCTGGTTCGACTCCTGGCATGTACCAATGAGATTTTGAAAAAGGTACATATTTATCATATCACTAACGACGGTGAAGGAAAACATCGTTTGGAAACCCGCAGGTCTCAGAGTTCTTTTTACGTTTAGGGGTTCAAAAACCCGGTAAAACGTGTATATTTAAGTATCTCTGCCCACCCCCTCGGGGGTAAAAGGCGTGAGTATTTTTTCTACTACAAAATCTCGAAGATAGAAGTAATTTTTACAAATATTGTAATTTCAAGCCGAACGGCTTTTACTGGGAATACTAGAATACAATATTTAAAAAAAAAAAATTAATTCACGTAGAAATTCCGTCGAAAAGCTATTTTAGTTTCATTTCTTTTTTAAACATAAGTTTTTTTTTTTTACTTGATTTCACAGAAGTTTCAAAAATAAATAAATACACAGAAACTTTAAAAGGAACGACGTTATGAATCGAATGCAATGCATCGTGCAAGTTCCTTGGCTGCGCTAATATTTTTTACGGCTGAAGCAAATTGTATTTGCTTCGTGTTCGTAGAAATAATAAACTATTTCTGCCTCTGCATTGCGTACTTCTCGTTTAGACGGTTCAAAACCCAGAATACAGAATAAATACAGGTAGACGCTTTAACATTTACAAAAGCTTTGAAGTTTTTATATCTTCATAGTTAGCTAACTAATGTAGGTATATAGACTCCTTTGTACGTAATTTACTAAGTTGCCAGTAATATGAGGGAATAGTTAATTGGTGTGTTATGTAGTTATCGACTTTTTTACTTTACGGTATAATTTTGTATTGGGGCTTATAATATTAACAAAATAAATGAAACCTTGTAGATACGTAGGTAGTTATATAGATTTTACCTAAAAAAATAATAAACAAAATTTAGAGAAAAAAAGTAAATCGAGATGGAATCAAGAGTTTTTCTAATTTCTAATTTGAATTCCGAATGGCATTCTAAGAAGATGGACGTTTCTGAGAGTGCATTGACCTACAAGTGAGAATGAATCAATATAGAGCGGCCCTTCTGAAAAGCGCGGGAATCTAGGTCGACCGCGAGCTTTTAAATTTAGAACGCGGATCTCATGAAATCTACGTTCAACTTCAATTACCTACATGTTTATTCGGTGACAGTGCATTGATTTGCATGTTTTGTCTTGTTTAATTATTATTTTTGGTTGTTTCTGCAATAAATCTACTAAGTTAGACTTTAAGACATCCATATTTAAGTACTTTTGCTAATTATTCAAGACTAGCTTTTACCCGCGGCTTCGCTCGCGCACGTTTATGTCACTTCCTTAGATATATCACCAATCAGTCAGTTTATCATTTTATATAATAAATAGATAAGTATAACAACAACAAATCTTTAAAAATCGTTGTTACATAAATATATTAATGCGATTATTACGCATTGGCCAATAGGTGGGAGTCCCCCCTATTGGAGAAATGGATGCGGGCATTTTCGCCAACATCACTGTTTTGGGAGAACGAGAAAAAAAGTTCAAAATTAGAAGTAAAAAGGGTCAAAGTGCATAAAGGATCATTTGAACATCAAAAATATGTTGGATTGCACCCAATCTGTATCTTAATTTACGAGATATTTAGCAATAAAGTTTTGGTAAGGACATTTTTGGACCGGTAATGACAACTTTTAAAAACTCTGAAGATGGTTTGAAGGGTTTGTATCCACGGATATTAGCCACGGATAACGACGATTTGTATGAGTTGGGCTAGTCTGAATACATACTACATATACATTTTAAGAACATTCGAAAATAAAATTAGTAAAATTTTGGTAGCCATCAACATTCCGCATACATTAAGGTGGTGTTTTTTTATACAAATGCTGAAGGTATCGGCTTTTTATTTACCCTCTTGAAGAATTCCCTTGATTTTCCAGTCACATTGTATAGTGTTATAGAATCAGTCTTTATACTAACGATTTCTGTAAATAACTAAAAACATATAAACTCTCCACAATTTATATGATTAGGTTAAAATCAAATTTAAAATAACAAAACTTTTTAAAAAACATTTAAAAAAAACAAATAACTTTTCACCAAACTATAAATCTGTCGTAACTTAGGTAAGCACTTTATTTTATACAACAGTCAAAAACAAATAATATAATTTGAACATTCATGAGAAATAATAAAAGACTTTTACTTGAATTAACTAAAACGTATTTTCTCCAAAATGTAAAAGAAAGATACAAAACAAAAACACTCTTGCTTCAAATGCTAATAGTTTTTTATAACATTCAAAAGTCAAAATCAAAAGTCAAAATGTTTTATTCAAAATAGGAACTTACAAGTCCACTTATTGAACGTCATTTTAACTCCACCGCTTCAGCATGTATGGTTGGTATGGTACATTTAATGCTTAAGTATATTTATGTTCTAAATAACAAACAATAATTCTTTAGTTTTTAGTTTTAAATGATAGGTACCCTTAAAAATAAATAAATAAATAATGTTCATTTAGTACTTTAATATTCATATTATAACTTGCTACCCTTTATAGCCCAGTCATATTAGGGGTGAAAATTGGTTTTTCGCAAATATCTTTGTTCCTATTGCTTAAATGAGATTTACACTTATTAAATATATGAAATTTTATACTTTACAACTTTTATAATAGGTGCAAATCTCATTTAAGCAATAAGAACCGATATATTAACGAAAAACCGATTTTTATTAAGTTTGACCTTCAATATCTTAAGACGCGAACGCGATAGCATTTGTGACTTTTGAGACAATATTTAGGACGACAAAACAAAGTTTTATTCCAATTTACAGCTTATTTTCTTTCATTCCGAGGTTGAGGTCCCTTTTTTACCTAATATGACTGGGCTATTAGGATAATTCTTTCTTTAAAAAAATTAAATGTCATTACCATCCCAAAACTGTCCTTACCGATCTACTTTAGAGGACCCGGCGAGGACAGTCGTGGTAAGGACATTCGACGGTTTTTGTGACTTCATTCTAAAACTTTCCAATATTACACCGGTTTTTTAGACGTATTACGCACAAAAAAGCTGTTTTTATAATATATCTAGGACTCAGACATATATAGATAGTACTTACCTTAAATCTGGATGTGGTGCCGGTGTGGACATATTTTCAAATTTTTAGAAGGAACGCTTGTACAGCAAAAACAAAGGCGCGCTATCTAACATTTCTACGCTCAACGGACGAATGACGAGCTTGCCTATGCACAGTGATGCGCTTGTATGTGTGCGGTGCATAGTTTACTTATGCTTTAACATTTTGTTACGAAAACAGGTAAGGAAAAAAATTAGGAGGCACCTACAAATTTATTTTCTATTTTTACTTAATGCTAAAACTATATTCTAATGTATAAAATCATAAGTAAGTGTAAATTTGCTAGTAATTTTTTTGTACACCGAGTCAAAGTTTTAAAAGTAGAAATGCAGCACACGTCACACCCCGATTTTTTTGTTTCAGTCCAGTATTACTTCTAATTTAAATGAGTTGTTTGAAAGACAATCTTATAAAAAGTAAGTTAATAAGGCATTAATTGGTATCGTAACAGAAATTTCACATTTAATAAAGTAATTTTTAAAAAATCAGGTTGCAACCAGTTTTTGGCCCTTTGGCGAAAAGTCCCATGCGTCTGCACGCGTCGGGCACTCAGCCCGGCGCTAGACTTAATTAAATTATTTTATTAAAACAATAATTACTAACACTAGGCTAAGTATTTTGTTACTAATATTTATGGTTTTATAATCTGAAATAAATTATTTGAATTTGAATTACTCATTAGTTACCTATTACATATACCTATCTGGCGTAAAAATATGTACTTAGTCTCACAGTTTCACATTTATTATGTAACCTGTAAACATCACAATGTTTAAAGACTGTACGAGTAGGACGTACCTACCTACCACGCAAATTAGTCGCTAATTTAATTTTAAATTATACCTAATTAATCAGGCATTTATAAAGAGTCGTATGTGTTGTCAAATATAAATATAGAGGTGGTGATGTCATGTCTGTCTGCGAGACAGTTATTACAAAACTAACTTTGATATAGGTTATCATCTGTGACATTTGACCTTCGCATTTGCTCAATGTGCCGTGACAATACGTGACATCAATATATATAATACTAGCGACCCGCCCCGGCGTCGCACGGGTGCACTAATACTAAAACATTCCTCTTGAATCACTCTATCTAAAAAAAAAGAATTATTATCAATGACGGATTTACTCATCATTCATCATTCTGAACTAGTGTGTAGAAATGCAAATACTCTCTACAAGGCAAGCAAAGGCAAGAAAGAATTTTTGGAATTTCGCTCAATACCTACGAATATTAGGCAAAGATATTAAAGTAAGGATGAGTTATATTCATACTGCGCGCGTTTGGATATTGTTCCACTACGAGTGGCTACAACATGTACATACTTACCTCTTAGGATACAACCATGGTAAAGATGATACGGAACGAATGATAAATAAAGAGACAGCTAGTTATCTGTCAAGAGTTGAGCTTTAAATACGTCTAAGTGAAAAATGCGAACTTTCGCTGCTACAATGTGACTAAATAAAATACGACCAATTACCTATATTTGTCGGCCTCAGTTTCTCTAGTAAGATCACCTCTTTTTATATAACATAATAATATAATATAATCTCACGCCTTTTTTTTATCCCCGAGGGGGTAGGCAGAGGTATTCCATTACTGGATATACCCACATTTCACGAGATACATTGGACCCCTAAACGTGATAGGTGGTGAGCCCATTGCCGGACCGGGTCTGTTTACACATGTCTCACGATGTTTTCCTTCACCGTCGAGCAAGTGATAAATATGTACGTAAGTTTTTGAAAAACTCATTGGTACATGCCAGGATTCGAACCCGAGCCTCACTGATTTTCTCACTGCTTATGATAACATCTTTGGATATAAGGTACCTATATGTTTGTTTACACTAATAAAGCGTGGTGTAGTGACAGATGATAGTAAAACTAACTGATTTGACTAGCAGTCTAGGCTAAAAGTCAGGATGCCTTTGTAGACAGCTTGTCAAATGGCGGCCTAAATAAATAATAAAATAATAAATCTAAGGCTGCCTGTGCCCGGTGGAAGCTGTTACTTTTCAACCGACTTCAAAAAAGGAGGAGATTCTGAATTTGACACAAATGTTTTTGAACTTTCGACTGGGTGAACGGATTTGGATGATTGTTTTTTTATTTATAAGCTGGTGCTTACAGTGTGTTTCTATTTCCATTTGGTCCAGTTCTGACAATGGTATCCATGAGAAAACCATATAAGTTGAAGTTGTTTTTTTTTTTACTTTAGAGTTCTATGTTATATCAGATCACGACAGCAGGGATTCTTACACCCGTGGGTTAATAATTTAGACTCTTACATTAGGGTAAGTTGGCTGGCCATCCGCCAGAATAGTTAGTGTTCCTGCCAACTGACATTCAGAGGTTATTGGCAGAGAACTAGTCTATATAAAAACGTGTCATGGCGTGACACGGCGTGACTTGTCTTCTCAAGGTTAAAAATATTGATGGCTTTACCAATGATATTCTATATAAATTGAGGTAAATGCGTTACCAGTGCGCAATATATGGCAATATAAAGGTAAGGTAATTGTCGTGGCTTTAGTCCAGTCATCAGGAATAGTATATTACACATCTAGAGAAGTAAAATAAGAAACGACCGAGGCGAAGCTGAGGTCTACAAACATGTGATCTGAGGCTTTCTTATTTACTTCCATATGTGTGTATACTTTTTTCTTTTCGACGGAGGCCGAAAGGCGACTTCGTTTAGCGCAGCGGACCGAAATTGCCCGCTTTCCGCCCGGAGAAATGAAAATGTATTTTTCTCGGTATGTATTTAATGTACGACGGACAGCCTAAATTAAATTTTATTATGCGATACTGATACAAATGTAAGCTACAATTTCCGATCGTGCTATTATTTGCTCTGTCATCTAACAAAATACTTCTTATTGACAATAGGTATTTCATCAGTTACTTGAAGTAACTTACTTCGTACGATGTCAAGTGACAAGCGCCATAATAAATGGGTATATCGCCAAATATTGGGTGCAATATGTTAGAGTATAACTTGTCTACCTATAAATTGTCATTGGCTGAAAAGCGATTATTGTTTATGCTATTACTAGCGGTGCTGCGCGAATTCAACCGCGTAGTTACCGTACCTGCGGGAAACGGGAATAAGATATAGTCTGTGTTACTCAGGGATATTCTAGCTTTCCATTGGTGAAAAAAAATTTTAAATCGGTCCAGTAGTTTTTGAGTTTTTTGAGAGGCAGAGCCTGTACTATGGGTACTAAACAACTGATAAACATACTTAGATAAATATTAAACGACCAGACACGAAGCCAACAGACATGTTCATGCTGTTCATGCACACAAATGTTGGCCCCGAGCGCGGAGCGAACCCGCGACCTCCGACTCAGAAGCAGGGGCACTACCAACTAAGCAAACAGGCCCGTCGATATGTCGATTCCACCCTGAGACTGAATGATGTTCATAAAATTTATCTAGAAGAGAGTTAGCTTCTTGATGAATCTCGGGAAAACCTAGCTGTTAGGATTGGATTAAATCCTTGGTTAAATTCCACTGTCTAATGCCATGATAGACGATGACATTCCTTTTTTCCAGTATATACCTTCGTTAAACGCTAACTACGTGCTATTATCTTAATAACGAAGGCGGTACGGCCTTGAACCTACACCGTCGGTATAGTGACACTAATCGATGAGACTACACTATTTAATTCCATCACTTCAAGACTTGAATTAATGGAATTCATCCTCACTCATCATTATCGATGTAAGTAGTGAATATTTAAGGACGACTTAGGAGTTTATAGTTTGAACTCATAGTGGTTGTTTTTCCGAAGCAAAGAAGATTTGGTTTCGGTAGTGGTATCTGCCGTCAATTTATTAAAATATGAGGGTGCAGTATTCCATTCCATACGCATTCCGCATCCTCATGAAGTTGCCCGCGCAGCGTTGCCAGACGTCTCGATTTTTTAATCAAAATTTAATGTCCCGCGCGAGACAGGCTGAGTCCCGCTTTTCGGGTATCACTCAGAATTAAATTTTCAGACTTTTAATCAGAATACGAATAAGACAACTATTTCACGATAGTACCCTATTGTGAAATAGTTTGTTAATAATCTGATTTAAAATATAAAAAAATAAAATTATATAAATAATCTCACGCCTTTTATCCCCGAGGGGGTAGGCAGAGGTATTCCGTTTCTGGATATACCCATTTTTCTCAAGAATTTAAAATATCATGTTTTTATTAAAATACATTTTCTATCGAAAAGTTTTTCGAAATCATGTAGGTATCCCGTTTTTGATATCTATTGTCACTTAAACGTAATTTAAACTCAAATAAAAAGGTAAATATTTAAAATCTTCTCATTATTATAAGTACATATTATATACGTTTTTTTAATATTTCTCGCTTACAACGAAAGAATCCCACTTTTTGCACTCAAAAAGTTCCAAAATGCCAACGCTATTGCCGCGCTACTCAGTGTGTCGAGCATGTTTGCCGCGATTGATTTCTTTGCTGTTGTTAGGACTCGTAACGTATATCTTCCTTCTGTGATAGATGGCGTAGGTCTGACAACAGCATACTCCGATTCGTGGGCCACAGTGTGACCGGCCCGATGTTCCAACTTTGGACTTCTCCACCGGGACGCGAATAAAAAGTGACAAGTGTAATTAACAATTTATTATGATTTATGTTTAATTATTTTTTTTTATTTTATTTTTGTTTAATTATTTTAAACTTTGAGTCTTTTGCCTGATAATAAACAATATTATTTTATAGGTTTTGATATTAAATATCATAAAACTCTAAATCTATTTACAATAATTTACATAGACACTATAAAAATAAATACCTAAAACATCTCTATTCAAAAAGCCCGCCCCGTACCATTCCCGGTGCAAAGGTGCCCATTACGCTCGCTGCATTACCGCTGCATTTGATTAGAATAAAAATGGCATATCAAAATGTGGGTGGCAGGGCGGGCGGCGCGTTCTTTGACCTCTCGCACCTATGAGCAGATTGCTAGTGCTTTTGTTGCATTTTGGCGCATCTCATCTGTCTACCTCAACGGGAAAGAAGCGTGAGGTTATGGCTATTGTTTTGAATTTTAGGCTTGATAATATATAACAATTCTGTTGCCTCCATTGATAAATCAATCTTTCCTTTGGTTAGTTTGCTTTTACTAATATATATAAGCCACAGAGGATTACACGTGTTTATTCATGGAATTGAATGCTTCGCTTTTCGCATGGACGGACCGTGAGCTTGGGGGGCCCTGGGCTAATACTACTTAGGGGCCCACATAATTACCCACTTCAGTTCGAAGGACCAACACAACGTTGACTTGAATTAAATGAATTGAATGGGTTTGATTAATCGCAGGATTCACAGGGCTGCAAACCTTACGATCGGTTTAATTTAATAATATTATAGATTTTTTCGCATTACCGTCTATTTTTGACTTGACTTAGCTGGGGGCCCCCTGGAATCCACGGGGCCCTGGGCTGAAGCCCAAAAAGCCATACGATAGAACCGGCCCTGGCTTTTCGCTTTATTTATCGCTTGCATTCACGACATGTCATAATTGAAAGTTAGTCAATTCGTAGAATATAGGCTAAGGCCTCACGAAGGGGAAGTCATATGTATACTTACATGGCTACTTCACCATTGATAATAAGAAAGTTAAGTACTTAATAGTAAAAGTAGTTTAGGCGAGTTATCTTAATTTTTTTTAAATGATTTTCGTCGTTTGTTTTTAGTTTCCACAACGTTTATTTTATTTTTATTTTATTTATTTATTAAGACACACAAAACAGACATCGACGAAAATGCACTATACTTACTTGTTACAGCTTCGACCTAATCGCAGTCCTTACACATGTGTGTACAGATGCACTACATTACTACATGCATTACGAACTACATTTGTACAATCTTAAACGTTACAAAAGATAGAGAAATATTCATAACAATTAATATTTTGTGAAGGTTACAACTAATCAGAACATTCGATAATATTATTGAAATAATTCAGTGCTGTTCGCACGCAACAGTCTTTTAAAAGTACTTACTAATGCGACAGCTAAATATATCCAATGAGATTTTGATAGATGCTTCATTATATGAACGACACATTCTTACAATTGGATTGAAAAATGATGTATTGTTACAATGTACGTCTAATATAAACGTTTTTGGTTTCCTACATCGAATTGCAAGTGTTAATATTTAATTGTGATAGTAGATATGGCGTGTCCACGGTAGAGTGTAAAATTTTGTATAAGTAAATTAGTAACGCAATATTACGTCTGGACTCCAAAGTCATCATTTTAAAATGATGCATTAGAATGCCTACACTCGTTTTTATAATACCTCGATATACTTAGCCCTAATGTATGTATATGCTCAAGTTATCAGTATTTCATTGTAATTTTTGTATTTCACTGGTAATCTACTTTTTTTAAGTTTTAGATAAAAGTTAGTGACAATTTATGAAAATATTGTACTAACGAACTTTTATTAGCGAGATAAAATAAGGATAATTGACTATAAAATAATATTTACAATAATAAATGCGCAGGAACGATTTTTTTTATACAAATGGATGTTTTTATCGTGAATCTTTACAACTTTCATTTGCGATCAATAGCAAAATTGCAAAAAAAAAACCGGCCAAGTGCAAGTCGGACTTGCACACGTCCTTAATATTTCTATAAAAATCTATAAGTATGTATTTTAGTATCTAACTACGCAATACGTAATAAAAATCATTTTAAGTCACAGCATAACTAATTAAGTAAACCTACCTAACAACTTTGTACACCAACTTACAATGCAAACAAAATCCGTCACAAAAGAGGTCCGCCATTTTGTTTTTTGTGTCGTCACCAACCGAGTGTCGCAACGCAATATGACGACACTTAATTTAGTAGGTTAATATATAAAATTAAAATATATCAAAATAAATTCTATTCTATTCCTATCCTATACACCTATTAGTCAGGGACAGTTTAGCTTTCTCTTAGAGGAAGATTGTTTTAAGTCGTTTCAGTAATTAGTACACTAATCATCCCAAACACATAAACAAACTCGAAATTTTACCTCTTTATAATATTCGTATGGATAACAAGCAGTGGCGGACTAAGCCTGTCGGAACCCCGGGGCGGAAAAACAGAATGAGGCCCCGCTGGTCTTAGAACTTTTCGATTTGGAGGCCCCCCAGGCCCAGGGCGGGTTTCTGGTCATAGGAGGCCTCTAAATTTAGTGTAGCTTTAATCGTATTTGTATCTATGAAGCCTGCCTCTTTTCCTTGTTTAGGATTATATCAAGATAACTTTTCGCTAAATTTGGGGGCCCCTCAGGACCAGAGGCCCGGGGCGGACCGTCCCTTCCGCCCCTACCTTAGCTTAGTCCGCTAGTGATAACAAGTAACAACTAACAACGCTGTAAGCTGTAAGCACAGTTTAACAATGTTAAACTGTGCTGTAAAGGCTGCGCCAAAGAAGTTTATTGATACAAAACATTAACTTTATTCTGGTGCGGTAGGATAAAAAACCGCACGACTCTCAATGTTAAAAATAATAATAAAGTATTCATGCGGTTTCCTCAAGATTAGGGTTGCCAAACCCAAATTTAAAAAAAACTAGGACACAGTTATTGAAAAGAAGTACAATGGGCAGTGTTATTGATTGATGTAAGCGATTTCTATAAAATACTTAGGTATTTTAAAATAAGATATACCTAGTTAATTATGTATTCAGCAATAAGTGTTTTTTGATAGAACAGAGTGCAACCTTGCCAACAAACTGCTATGCAGTTTGGCGAGTATAACAATCGAAAACATGTAATGCTTATTGTAAATAAATAAAAAGTTGGAAAACAATTCAGTTTAAAAATAGGACGCAGTAATAGAAAGAGATTTCACCTAGTGGGACGTTGCGACTTTGTTTTAAAACTGCTTGGGGCATTTCCGTACGTGTATAAGTAGGTAACTTTGATGGCAGTGCAGCAGAGCGAACGAGTACAGACCTTTTTGCAGACTACGGACTATTATCGCACTTGCGAATTTTTAAATAAATGACCAAACCTCGGACGCTGCTTAAAAACTATCCAAGACATCCCAGGATACTACAAAAACTGGGACATGTCCTGGGAAAACAGGACGGTTGGCAACCCTACTCTAGATTGCATTTTCCTGTCGAGATAAGTTGAACCGTGTTAGAAGGTTATCTTACAGTCATCAATGGTAAAAATAGTTAATGTTACCATTAGGTTACAGATATACATTGTATATTATACCTATACACAGTGTCGTAGCGGTCATTGGCACCCAGGGCCAGATTCTAAATGCTGCCTCTAAGGTCGATTATATAATTTTAAATGCTCAGTATTGTGTGCTTCGTTTGATTTATTTATGAAATTACCATATATATAAATTATATAATAATTAAAATAGGAGAGTCAGATTTGAGGTTATATTAGGAACTTGACTTTCTACTTAACTTTTCTAGATTTTTCTGTTGCCATTTTATAGCGTTTCAGCGTTCCGCGTTTCACCAGTGTAATGCCAAAAGTGTAACGCCCAGAAAAGTACTAGCTTTCCATTAGTGAAACAATGTATGTCCAGTAGTTTTTGAGTTTATGTGTTACAAACATATAAATCTTTCCTCTTTATAATAGGTATAAACTGTAGAAGTGTAGATTTAATTCATAGACCTACATTTCGTGTGATTTAATCAATAGCTACGTTGCACTCTTATCGACAGAATTGCTATATGACTTAGTTGGACGGTTCCATGTGAAATTATATAAGGAATATAAATCCTTTGGCTTTTTGCGCCCTCAGTATTTGCGCCCCTGGCAAGGGCCCCTGTCAGGTCCTAGACATGACGCTATACCTACACATTTATCTACAACTTTTTAAGCGTGTCACAATAAAAACGGCATTGAGCAATCTCTGAAGAAAATTGAATTGTGAAGAAAGGGTCAAGTCGTTTGATTCCTTTGTGTGTTTGACCTACTTTGTTGTTTGATGAATATTTAAACATTTTGAAAGTAGAAATAATATAGTACACTTACAATATTTACAAAGAAAATGAGATCCAAAGAGAACGGTGCCCAGAAGGCTGCAGGCCGCACCTCATCCATTGTTCCTTTGATATAATATCTGCCAGTCTGAAGGTTACCTGAAACCTCAACCAACCCCACATTCAACAGATCAGACTAGCACCGTGCGGTTCCAATGAGCACCAAAACAATTAAAAATCAATTGTGTCTCATTTTCTTGGCTCGCGGAGGCACTTACAGCAAACACTTTTCATTTAATTTATTGCGATAAAATACACGGGTAGTACCTACATAAGATAACATAGAAAAGTGATGCGATACAGTTACAATGTACCTAAATGTACCTAAACGATTCCGGATAAAAAGTACCTATTCATCTCCTTGTCAAATTCTAACAAAATCGGTTCAGCTACAAAATATCAACTTTTTTTAATCTTATAATAATAATAAATTTATTTATAACACATTTGCTCGTAAAAGGTGTCTTATTTCACCAATTTCAATATCGTATTGTATCTCATTACGCCCAAGTGCGGTAAGTGTAATGTAAAACTCACGGTTTATCAAGATGCTCCCTCTTAAAACGAACGGTACTTTTTAAAATCTCAGCAGAGTTTTTATGTCAAAAAAGTTGTCAACATTTTATGATTAAAATTAACTTTGGGAGATAAAATATAATAAAGAAATATTTATGTACATAGTTATTTAATTTAATTAATTTTGACAGTAAATTACAACCAATTAATCTGTAACAAAAACACACAATATTAATTTACTTTATTAGTAATACTGGCTGTTTTTGTGCCTTTGCCTAAAAAAATATGCTGATGCGCGCCGCGGCTTTTTCTTAACGCTGTATTGTTTTTATTCGTTTACCATAGTCGGAGTTTTATTTTATTTGCTCGCAAATGTGTTATAAAACGTCGTATGACATACGTGCGCTTTGATAATTACAGCCTGGCCTACGGCTCGGGATAGCAATATCGCCTCGGCTGTAATTTTCAACCTACCGCACTTATATCATAATGTACTATTAAGGTATTAGGGGCCAGTACTATTAGTAGAAGTTATACAGAAAAAGTATATTACACACCTAGGGAAGTAAAATAAGAAATGTCTCATATCACATGCAATACTTAGTATCTGAGGCTTTCTTATTTAGGGACTTCGCGAGGTGTGTATACTTTTTTTCTTTTCGACATAGGTGGAAAGCGGCAAATTCGTTTAGCGCATCGGGCCGAAGTTTGCCGCTTTCCTCCCCGAGAAATGAAAATGTATTTTTCTTTGCTGATGTGAAATGTTGTTTCAGCAAGGCATCGGCGTGGAATTGGTGCGCGCGCTGGACAGCCACCCCCCCAGCGTCAACAACGTGTTCTGCGAATGCGACTCTCGCGACGATGTTGTGAGTACGCCTTATCACGTCAAGCAACAATTTGCAGACACAATAGGAATATCTATTGTCCCAGAATTAATTGACGGTGTGTGACAGCTCAGTTGGTAGTGACCCTTCTGAGTCGGAGGTCGCGGGTTCGATCCCCGCTCGGGGTCAACATTTGTGTGCATGAACATGTCTGTTGGCGTCGTGTCTGGGTGAAATGTGAAATGTCTCCCACAAATTATTATTATTATTCTAACGCATGTGTATAGGTCGACAATAGACAATTAAAAAAAAATATATGCTTTATATTCCCGAGACAGAGGTATCCCATTTTAGGAAATACTCACATTTCTTATAAAGGTGGCCATTACCCTAACACCATTTCCTAATACACGGTGGGTGCGCTTGTGAGATTTGTAGACCTTACTTCCTCTTGTGTTACCCTCAGCTCAGCAGCGGGCTATTACGGGTAGGTAGATGTTGATATGATGATTCTTTGCACCCATAAATATGATAGGTGATGAGCTCATCGCCGGACCGGGTACACATCATCTACAGTATAATTTAATTGGCTATGTATTCCCAGGGCATAGAATTCAAACTTAGCCGGGGGCGAAGGCCTATTATTTAAAGAGCTCAGTGGTTTTATCATAGTCTGAAGAGATCATTTTGTATGCCAACAGTTATGGACGGACGGATCTACGATCTATTTATACGAACGGAAGTGCTTGCTTTGAACAGATTACGCTCATTGAACTCTTACATAGTTTATGTGTTTTTGAATCTACAATCTATGTAAGCGATTGTGAACTATCAGTCTGGTTCGTAAAGGCTGGTTTTCTATTCACTTTGTATGAATTTGTATGATACTTATTTATACGGTGATGCACCAGTAGATAGCGACATCAAAACTCCGTGCATCTTTCGATAAAAAGATCCTGAGTTTTTCGGATTACGTAGAAGATAAATGAATAGAACTATCCAAGTAGGTATACATACTGAAGCATGATTTTCAATAAGTGGACTTGTAAGCCCCTACATTGAATAAAACTTTTTGACTTTGACTTAGATTTGGGGACTTCTTATCCTGCTAGATTCGAACATGATCGCCTTGTCTCTGCCGTGCCACAGTTTCTGAAGCAAGCCTTACCAGATGGGTTTAATCGACAATATTAGATCCTGTCATTGAATGTGACCTCCTAGATACTTCTAGTATAATAACTCATAATATAAGATACGTTAACAGTCGTTAAGTCATATCAGATATCCCGACATAGCTTGGGAAGTCAATAGCCTAACACCATCTGCCTTCCTTCTTCAGAAGTGCGTCGCAAGCTATAGAAATTGTCCCAAAAGGTTCAAAAGAGTAGACTAATAGAGCAGACTTAGTAAAAATAAAAAAAGGACTAGGGGACACCCGGATTCGAACCGGAGACCTACCGATCTGCAGTCGATTGCTCTACCACTGAGCTATATCCCCTTTAGAAGAGTAATTCAAAAACAGATTTCCAATATAAAAAAACAATCGAGCATCGGGTGGTATCTTCTCTCAACCCGCGGTGGTGTCGCGTGGGAGATTATGGCTCATACTTCCTCATGTGTGAGGAAAGACCTCAGCAGTGGGCTTTCACGGGTTGATGATGATGATGATCGGGTAGTACCTAGTCATTGTCCAAAAGCGTCCAAAAAGCCATTTGTTGGCGCGACTTTCGGTACCACAGAATATATAATAGTAGTAAGCGGTACTCTACACGTAGGCCGAAGTAAAGGCAAGAGGATACTCCATTCGTGTCATCTCGTCCGCTCTCGATAAATACTTGAACCGCGTTTGGTGTGATCGGGCCTTAATCTTACTGGAAGCGAAGTCTATGGAAGCGACATACGAATAAGAACTCTCTTACGTAGGGGTATGTTGCTAATTTGAATCATTTTCATTTGATATAATTACTAAATTCTTGACACGATTTTACCAGTGTAATTTCACATGCAATATTATACCTGTACTGTGTTCAACTTAAATATGGAACTTCTGTGTTTCAGACTATAACATGTGACTGCGAGGCGACGCCGGCCTTTCAGCTGAAGGCTTTCAGCCAGCGCGGAGAGAAGGTGGAGGTATCACACTACCGCGTCAATGTCAACAGGTTAGTCAACAAATGGATATACAATATGTAACAGAATAAGCGCAATTCCTGAAATTATTTTGTTCAGTATCGACTACATAATCGATTTCAGCTATTTTTAATACTATGTGTTAAATTTTTCCGAAAAAATTATTAGCACAGCTAGTGCTACCTATGGAAACCGTACCTACTATTATTGCTGTTTATTTAAGAAATTAGGTTAGACAAAACTTATGTACGATGCATCATTTTTCTATTAATATACTAATGGGGGTGTATGAGGAATTGCGCTCATTCTGTAACGCGTTGCTTTCTACACTGATAATATAAACAGAAGACATTTTCAGATTGGTTTAGTTTTTATCAAATCTGTGCATCAAAATGATGGGATCCATTAGAATTTATTCCTAAAATCCTCAGATTTTATACGCATACCTTACATAAAGTGATTTTCAAATTCTCAGCAACATTTCAAGCATTCGCAATCAGTAAATATCATTTGGTGACGTGAAACTGATGAAGACCACAAATTCGGCTTCGAATATTTTAAAAACGTTTTATATTTTATTAAAGTCTCCTTCGATGTCCGCTTACAGATTCCGTGCGCGTCTGAGCATCGTCTGCGTGACCGAAAAGCTGACGGGGGAGCTGAAGTGCGACGGGTGGCCAGAGGTGAAGGTGGCGCTTGCCCCGGTCGGCCCGCTGCGACCCAACGCCACTGAGAGCAACCTCCAACAGCTCGTCAGGTGAGGCTGATAGCAGTTGTTACGGGTTGATGAGAGAGGAAAAATCATTTGAGACGAATTAAGCTAGAACTACATTGGACCAGTATCACAAAACACTATATTACTCGTGACCAATATGGGGTGTCGTAACGCGCCACTGTCAGGAGCCGAAGCCTGTTAAATAAAATCATAAAGCTTTTTAACAACCAATCAGAACATGAGATTTAACAGTGGTTCGGTGAGCTAATATTAGTTTAATTTGCTTACTTAGGTACTAATATTTGTTTCAAAGATTTAGTTAGTATGGTTTGAAATACATTCTCGTGTGTCTTTTTCTAACCTTGGTAGCGTCATCATGACACACCAAGTTTGTTTAGTGTAACTTTAGGCTATTGGCTACCTAGGTACTTGTCAGTATTTTTAAGCCATCTTAGAATCTGACATGGCTTAACGTGCCTCCCGAAACACATTTCCGAGTGTTTTATATTTATTTAAGAATCAATTGTTTAGTAGCCTTAAACTCTGCCTAGTTTGGGACTAATAACAGTGTGTTAATGGTGTCCTATATTTTTTTCCACACAATATGATAGGGAAGGGAAGGGTAGGTTGTCACACCTCTCCTACCAGTTATACCTCTCCTACAAATCTCACCTCTCCTACCAGTCACATCTCTCCTACCAACCAACTGAGTAACAATTTATAATATACTCCTCATCACATTTCAGCGACATCGTGGTGTCAGCTCTGCGGAACTCCCATCTGGAGTTCAATCTGTCCCAGTATCCGACTTGTCCGCGCCTGCGCCGCCACTTCAACACCGCGCCGCGTCTGCCACTTCACTATGACTCCATGGTCAGTAAAATAAGTTTAAAAAAATGGTTTGTCTGTAAAGTCGGTTTACAGAAGATAATTTTACGTGATAACGTCGTAAGAAAATATAATAATAAATAATATAATCTCACTCCTTTTTTTATCCCCGAGGGGGTAGGCAGAGTTATTCCATCACTGGATATACCCACATTTCACGAGATATATTGGACCCCTAAACGTGATAGGTGGTGAGCCCATCGCCGGACTGGGTCTGTTTACACATGTCTCAGAATTAATTCTGAGACCTGCGGGTTTCCTCACGATGTTTTCCTTCACCGTCGAGCTAGTGATAAAGATGTACGTAAGTTTTTGAAAAACTCATTGGTACATGCCAGGATTCGAACCCGAGCCTCACTGATTTTCGGCCGGCTCTTTAACCGTCCGGGCTATCACTGCTCGTAAGAAAACATTAATGAAAAATTGCATACTGGAGTGAAAGATAGACAGATGCATCACAAGCCGAACGCTTAGGCCGATCGTGCCTCTCTATCGCTTGTTCCACGCTCTCGCTTGCACGCTCAGCTCAGGCGGAATGTGACACTTTTACGTGCAGCCAGCGTTCATTCACGTTAAAAAAAATTGTACCTTTAATCAATGATTGACATACAAAATATCATGGACGCCAACATGGACGTAGTTTATATGGACGCCAATAAAAACATGGGGTATGTATAGATATGTATTCCAGCATTTTTCCTAACCTAAGTCGGACTGATTGTAACACTAGCTTTTGCCCACTATTTCCTCCGTGTGTCAGGATAAAAGTAGTATAACGTAATACTATAAACATTAGTTTATAGTATCCCTGACTGACACTGAAGTGGCCTATATTTATAAAAAGTATAAATGGCAATAATGTTAACTATGCCCTACAATACTCTAACCAGCTTTTCTTATTTGATTCTTACCCACCTAATAATAAAATCGACATTCGCACAGCTCCAACAAGACCGCGACCGGCAAATGTATACATCCACACCGAACTCTATGGCGAGCAGTGCGGCCCAAATGCTCGGTGACAAGAGGCTGCTAGTCAAGGTCGTCAGTGCGAAAGACCTGGGAGGTGAGTACCAACTAACACCGTCTGTAGGAGGTGGAAAGCTCCTACAGCGTAAATATCTCAATTTATAACGATTAATTCATTTATAACCGTTTCAAAAAAAAGGAGAAGGTTCTCAATTCGTACCGCATGTTTATTTTTGTGTTTTTTTTTATGTTTGTTACCTTAGAACTCACGACTGGGTGAACCGATTTTGATGATTCTTTTTTTATTTAATAAAAGCTGGTGCTTCCCGTGTGGTCTAATTTTACCACAACCGTAATCTTAAATTTGCATTTAAGTATGTGCGCGACAAATGGACAAATAACTCAATATCACGCCAACCGATTTCGATTATTCTTTTTTTAATCGACTTCAAAAAAGGAAGAGGTTCTTAATTCGACTGTATTTTTATATTATTATTCGTTGAAGTCAGTTTTTTTATTATTTACAGGCAAGTCTGGATGTTTGTCACCATTCTGCGTGGTGGAGATGGACGAGCCGCCGCAGAGGAACCAGACGGCCTTTAAGAAGGACACCACCAGTCCTCAGTGGGAGGAGCACTTCCTCTTGTAAGTAAAATAAATGCCAAGGTATTTTATTTCTAGAAATACAAACTTTTCGCCAGTGTATTTAAGGACCTAAAGGACCCATAAAGTTTAAGTTAAGCCAATCGCCGTTCTGGGGTACTATATGCTGGGGTACCTCCGTCTCCGCACGATGGTGACCTTTAGCGTCGAGGTATTATTAAACAATAATAAAACCTCATTGATAGAGGAAAATTCGTGGGTTTTTATCAGGTCAAACATAAATTGTTTGAAAGAAAATCATCATCTTTAGATTATTTTATGTAAGTATTTTTGTTTTATGTTTGTTACGATATATAGTATGTATTAGTTTATTTTATCAACATATATATGTATTAGGATTTACGTAATAATATATATATATATATATATATATTTATATTTACCGTAATGTTATATTTAATTGATTTTTTTTACTATTTACGGCCATTTCCGCCAAATTATTTCTGCTTAGCCTGATGGTTGACTGGTAGATAATGCCTTTAGGCATTAAGTTCGCCATGTGTACATTTTCTTGGTACATGAAGTTAAATAAATAAATAAATAAATAAATACAAATCATTTTAAATACTATAAGCTCTATATTTAAAAACTTTAACTTTAGTTTTCGCACTGAGAAACAGCCTTGAAAATAAACTGTTGTCCACAGCGACCTCTCCCCGCAAACAGCTGAGCTGTTGTTCGAGGTGTACGACCGCACCGGCCCCCCCTCCCCGGGTGGGGGGACCTCCCAGCACCGGTTCCTCGGCCTCGGGCTGGTCGGCATCGACGAGCTGCTCGCGGCGCCTTCGCAGCGCCAGCAGATAGCTCTGCAGACCAGGCCCATGGAGGAGCACGACGTCAGCGGCGTGCTCACTGTTGAGGTAGGTGACACAAGTAGGAGAAGTGTGACTGGTAGGAGAGGTGTGACTGGTAGGAGAAGTATGACTGGTGGGAGAGGTGTGACTGGTAAGGAAGGTGTGACTGGTAGGAGAAGTGTGACTGGTAGGAGAAGTGTGACTGGTGGGAGAGGTGTGACTGGTGGGAGAGGTGTGACTGGTGGGAGAGGTGTGACTGGTAGGAGAAGTGTAACTGGTGGGAGAGGTGTGACTGGTGGGAGAAGTGTGACTGGTAGGAGAGGTGCGTCTGGTAGGAGAAGTGTGACTGGTGGGAGAGGTGTGACTGGTAGGAGAGGTGTGACTGGTAGGAGAAGTGTGACTGGTGGGAGAGGTGTGACTGGTTAGAAAGGTGTGACTGGTAGGAGAAGTGTGACTGGTAGGAGAAGTGTGACTGGTGGGAGAGGTGTGACTGGTGGGAGAGGTGTGACTGGTAGGAGAAGTGTGACTGGTGGGAGAGGTGTGACTGGTAGGAGAGGTGTGTGTGGGATAGACGTGAAAGACAGAAAATATGTGAGTGACATAATATTATGTGAATAATTGGGTTTCGCCAACGTTCAACGCGACAAAACTATCATTCACATCACTTGGATAGTTAGCAATCTACCATTGCGATTCTCACGAAACTTTTTGCCTCGCACTACCGATCTGTGGAACAGATTGTCGCCTGCGGTATTTCCAGTCCGATACGACCTTCAAACCTTCCAAAAAAAACAGTGACTCCCGAGTTGCAGCTGTCCATGGGCAACGGTAGTCACTAAACATCAGGTGACCCGTCTACTCGTTTGCGAGGGCAAACGAGTAGACGGGTCATCTGACCACCTATACTCTAAAAAAATTATATTGCGCAGCCATTTGCGCAACTTCAGAGCTGCCAAGTTAAAATGGGCGTAAAACTCCGTTGTCTATGCTGATAATTCGTCCCTAGTTCCTGTTCATCGACGGCGCAGACATCCCCGAGCTGGGCTCGCGGCCGTTCAAGATCAAGGAGAGCCTGCGCACCGTCTCCCCTCAAGGGCTGCTCACCACCACCACCAAGACCACCTTCAAGCAGAACGGTGAGGACAGCGAATTATTGGAAATTCCCACGGTAAAGGGAATAAACACGGTCCACGAGAGCAACGCTCGCTGATAGCGCGGTTTTGAACCCGTGACGTCACGAGTCCATTGAGCTTAATACTATGTAGTACCGACCGATAGATGTCACTACTCACACATAAGCTTTTATTTCTCTTTGCAGGCCACGATAGCTCTCAGCTGACCGAGTCAGCGCTTCGGGAGCTAGAACTGAGTCCCACGAGTGCTGCAAACAAATCGACCCTGATCATTCACTCCGTACAGAGGGTGAGACATTATTTGTACCATTGGCTTGCAAATTGAGGGTCTACTAAGCTTTGACAGGACCAGTGTAGTTCTTTTGATTTCATTGTCAATGTAAGGTTTAACAAAATAAGTAGAGATAAAGGTGGATAGTAGACGTGGAAGCAACAACAAAATATTTTATATTGCGATTCACGGTTAAGACGTTAAATTAAAAAAAAGAATTCAATTCAATTGTTATTAAAAACAGAAGACACTTGGGCTGACTGACACAACCAAAGAGATTTAAATATAATAGGGCATAAGGGGCATTGGCAAAGAGATTAAAATATAATAGGACATAGAGGGGGCATTGGGAATATTTGGCATACAAAACTTTGAAGCATGTTTGAAGCTCAAGCGTCATGTCAGTTAGTATGAACGCGAGCTGTCATTCGGTCGAAATTGTACTAGACTTATTCCACTTGGAATAACTTTTGGCTTCAAATTTTCCTCGCTTTGTCCCCTCTATGCCCTATTATATTTTAATATCTTTGGGCATTGGGAATATTTTTATACAAAAACTTTGATCTCAAGCGTCATGTCATGTCATAGTAGTAGTAAGTATGAACGCGAGCTGTCATTCGGTCGAATCACACTAGACTTATGACCTTAAGTAATAACTTTTGGCTTCAGATTTTCCTCGCTTTGTCCCTTCTATTCTATATAAATCTATTTGGACATACTTCTTCGTCCAACTCTTATAGCTTTTTAAGACTTCATCTCTGAGTAGAGAATCGACTCGGGACAAGCTCGAGTAAGATAGGAGAGGGACCCGTTTCCGTTTTGATATGTGTGTTAAAACCAAGGATAACAATTTGATAAGGGATTGTAGTGTGCGAGAAACAAGTTGACACCTTCATTTGTCGTGTCTGAGTTACAGAACAAATTTTGATTGGATTTCCATAGTAATATCTAAGAAATTAGTTTTGACTATGAACCTTCTAAAGTAAAATATTTAAATATCATGAATAAGCGCAGCTACTTTTGTTAAACCTTTTTAATAGAGTTAACGAAACACCTCAATAAGTCCTATTCAAAGTTCTTAGTGACACTCTACCATTTAATGAATTATGTACCTATAACAACGTTTTAGATTAACCATATGAAGACACAGAAAAATCTGTCGACTCGAAATCTGTGCGTTTTCGTTCCAACGTTTCGATCTGTAAATATTTTTTATTTAGGTGCTTTATACGCTAAAAAGTTCTACCATTATTCAAAAGAAAAGGAAGTTTTTACTACTCGTAATAATAACGTTCAAGAACTTATGAAAGAAAGTATTTTTTTTTATTTATTAACAAAATTGTGATTTCCCTTTCATTCTGCCTGCGTTTTGCCGCATGACTCCAACGTCCATACAACACATACACACAATACATAGGAACCCAGCAAATCTATCAAGGTGAGTAAAATACAAATAAATAAATCACACACGCTCATTTAAAAAGAAACAACCGAAATAGAAACCCTAAATAACTGAATAGTTTTTTTTTAAGTTTGTCTATTAAAAATATTTCAGTTTGTTTCCTTTTACTATGAAGAAAATGTAAATATCTTTTTTTATTTATTTGATTGATACGTAGAGCATGTAATCTAGAAAGTGTTCTAGTTTACTAAATTTTTTTCTGAATGCTGTGTGCTGCCATACTAACAACCCCAAACTCCCAAGGTGGAAATGACCGGCTCGGGAAAATTCATTGAAGTGGAACGGGAATCCGCCGACGACGAAAGAGATGACAGTGCCATAGACAGAATAGATGAAGAGACAGAGAATGAAAAAGGAGATGAGAAAGAGAAAATAGAAAGACCAATTTCAGCCAGTCCCAACCAATCGCCAGGCAAGACCGTGAGGATAAAAGAAAATGGCGCGAAACTAAATGGTGATAATGTCGGCGAGGTAACCTTTGATGTGGTTTTTACTAACCTAATAACCCTACTTTTTAGATTTGAACACTTTTTTACACACCTTTACGCCCTGGCACAATAAAAAAAGTGATTTTTAATTTACTTTACAATCTATTATATTTTGTTACGCATCGTGTATAAACAAAATGTTATTAAAATTTTAATCAGTGAAACCAGCTGTTGCCCGTGGCTCTGTCCGCGTGAATTTAAGGTTATCGTGTCCACTAATAATATTTTTAGGGTATGAAATTTTAATGTCGTCCTTCAAGGTCTAAAAATGCCATATTTTACCAAAATCAGTCCACCGGCTTGTGAAAACGTAACAGACAAACAGAAAGACAGTTACTTTCGCATATATTAGTCCCAGGATATTGGTGTTTTTATAAAATGACATTGCTTATCCAACCTTGTGTTACAGCAGGGCGACTACGTAAACAAAAATGCCGAGTCGCCGCCCGAGCCAGCCCCGCGGCGGAAAAGACGCGACTTCTTTGGCACCATCAAGAGAAGGTAATCTTTTAGTATAATCAAAGCCGGGAGTATCAACAGAGGACTGATTTTCGTCATCAGAGTGAATTGCTTTTATTTTGAACTAGCTGTTCCTCGCGGTTTCACCCACGTAGTTCCCGTTCCCGTGGGAATATTTGGATAATAGCCTATGTTACTCCCTGATAATGTAGCTTTGGTAAAGATTTTTTTTAAATTGGTGTACCTAGTAGTTTCGGTGCCTAAGTACCTATTTAATACAAACAAACAAATAATAATTATTAAAACTATTGGCATTTATTATGAAATCACATACATAGACATGAATTTCATCAAATTTGTATAGGTAAAGTTCTTGGACTAAAAGCAATAGTATTGGATCACGTATGTAGATACTTCAAGGAAGTGAATACTTCTGCCTACTCCTCTGGGATAGACGTGAGCGTATACTTTTTCTTTTGCGATATCACTCTATTACATAAAAGTAAAAGTAAATCAGTCTAATGCCAAAAATCATCACTGTGATACTATCCTGGGATACATTTCTTCGAAATTACAACTGCCAGATGAAACTGCCACAATGGTAAGCGATATTATAAATTAGAATGGCGTGAAGCATGGAATGATAGAAGCCTAAGATCTGCAAGGTTCACTCATCAACACTCACAAAGAAAATATCCGGTTTACAGGGTATTGTGTTATTGCCGAGAAAACATTGGTTTGACTTCTTGCAAAACTTTACCTGTCTTGTTCATTAATTATTATAATTAAATAGATAAAAATATGTCTTTCATTAAAATGAGTTCATTACTTTATTTGCTAAGCTATATTATAAAAACTTTGTCAACCAAAATAATTATGTAACTATTTATTTAATGTCTAACTTTGTTGGTATAAAAAACTTTTAAAAGTCTATTTTACAATTTATTTTAGCAAATTTTAAATTAATAAGGCTGTTGAACACTTATATAATGTAGTGTTCAATCCATTCATAGTGATTTAGTGTTTTGGCAGACACTAAAAAGAAACTGATTTGACTAAACAGTTAACTACCCTATTTAAATTATTTCTAACTACCCTCTTCCATAAAAGAAACACGACTGACATATGTATTTTGTTGTGTAGGCTGGGTAGATCTCGCACGCGCGGCCAATCCCTCGACTTGCCAGACAGCGAGTCAGACAGCCAGAACCGCGTGAGGAGCATTAGCGCGGAAAGAAACAACCATGGTATGAAAACGTTCATTTTTATAAAACTCGTCACAAAAAGCGCAATTACACCCCAATTAGTATAATAATATAAACCGGTCGTATTATATCACCGAACAGCTGAGACAAAAAAGTCTCACCAGTCCGGTGACCGGACTAAATAACTGGACTACTGATACAGAAGGAATAAAATATGGTGCATTCGTACTTTAGTTTTATCTAACCAAATTCCTTAAATAAAGAGCAATAATAGTAGTTTTCATAGGTAGCCCTAAATTCAGGTATGCTAATTTATATTTCCTCATATCAGTCACACTGCATATAGACTAGCGACCCGACTACACTGAGTTCTGCATCAAAGGGGTTTGAAGAACAGGTCTATGATGGCAATTTTTAAATGTTCCCATCATCTACAATGTAGAATCTACATAATACTTCTTAATTCCACAGAAAAAGCCCTATCCGTCCATAACAGAAACGTTTACTCTGCTGGGGCGTCTCCCGTGCAGTCTGGAGACGAATCGAGGACTTCCAGAAGGTACGCTTTAGTCCAGCGTTGGTTTCATATCATTATATTGTTCTTCTACTCTGTGTGTGTTGGTTATGTAGAGAAAATGTAATAAATAAAATAATAATAATCTCACGCCCTTCATCCCCGAGGGGGTAGGCAGAGGTATTCCATTACTGGATATACCCACATTTCACGAGATATATTGGACCCCTAAACGTGATAGGTGGTGAGCCCATCGCCGGACCGGGTCTATTTACACATGTCTCAGAATTAATTCTGAGACTTGCGGGTTTCCTCACGATGTTTTCCTTCACCGTCGAGCTAGTGATAAATATGTACGTAAGTTTTTGAAAAACTCATTGGTACATGCCAGGATTTGAACCCGAGCCTCACTGATTTTCGGCCGGCTCTTTAACCGTCCGGGCTATCACTGCTCTCTGCTGCTGCTGCTTTAGAGAAAATGTATGATTCGTAAAAAACCTCTTTGGTAAAAACCGGATTACCCGCATTGGTGGGTAATTTCTTAACTCCGGCAACACTGTTATGTAAATTCCTGCAGGGACCTACTCTTGGAATCGAGTTTGCTGTATTCTTCTACAAAATCTCGAAAATCGAAGTCATTTTATCGTAGGTATGTTTGAGAAACAGCAATATCGATTCCAGGATTAAGTCGATTGAGCGAGAAATGTCTACCTCCGCAGATATTTTTTCGGTGGACAAAAGACGGCCGTATTTAATGGGGAAAAAAATTTACTTGTGATAATAAGCAGAGTTAGTAATAAAATTGGGTTAGATTTAGTCGAAAAATACACGAAAATAACAGCTGTAACTTTGCGAAGACATAAAATTACTTTTAAATTTCATAATCAAAGAAATAATCAGACCATGGGACAGATTGACCATATGTTGTTTAAGTAATATAATATAGCAGTGATTTTTGTGTGTAGTTGGTTGCTGTTTTTTGCTGTGGCTTGGCAAGAATACATTATAATTTTCATTAACTAAACAAATAGATTGCTACGTAATTACAAGTATTTTCACAATATTAATGACTGCACATAATTATATATACTAACTTATAGTTATTATAATTCTATTATATCGCTTTTAATAAAAATAATGTTATCTTGCCAAATCATTAAATAAGTATTTATATTATTTATTGTGTATAAATATGTAAAGGTAACGTAGAAGCTAATTGTGGATTTTCTTTCTTTCCATCTGGCAACACTCACATGCGCTGGGGGTAACGCACTCTGCAATCTGGTAACACTGGTTTTTCATACTAATTGTTCTTCTACTTTTCCATAATTATTTTGTATAAACCTGAAAATGCAATGCTTTTTGGTTGATGATTTCCTCTTCTTTCACTTTATTTTTATTTTGAATATTATTTTTCTTTCCATTAATTTCATTTTTTACACATGATGCACTTGTACATAATGCAATATCAATAACGTTTTTCTTATAAAACCTAACCTTTATTCAATCCAAACAATACCGTAAACTCGCCAAATCCAAACACATCTATTAACTTAACATTTCTACCTTCCATTCCATCCACCCAACTTCCTTCCTAACCTAATCGATCCTAACCTAACATGACCACAAAATTAACGCAAAAGGTCCTCTCTCAGTGAGGTTTCCGGGTTCAGCACAGCCTCAGCAAGGACATTCATCCACGAGGCCTCGACTTTAGTCCTGGAGACTATCGAGGCTGGCATCAAGAAGCACTACTTGGTCCCCCTGACCATCGCTCAGCGATCAAGATGGCGGCGGAAGGGCGTGAAACTACACATTTATAATGAGCACACGTTTATTGCTAAACATCTTAGCGGGTGAGTGTATTTGATGAAGCATTTATTATTTAGTTGGTGGCAGAGATTTTTCTGGGCAATTACGGAACATTCGGAACCTTAGATAATTTTATCTAAGTTCGGAACCGATATTTATTTATTTTGATGATAAAAATAGTAAAGACACTGCCTAGTTCGGGACTAAATAACAGTATGTGAATTGTGGCTGACAATTTATCATTAAGTATAAATAGTATCCACGTATATTATTAGTTATCATCAGTCACAACAATTAAGGAAAACAGAGTGAGGAAACCCGCCAATCACGGAACTGGTTGAGGCATGATTAAAAGAAACTCAGTCCTTTGAAAGTCACATACTACGTTAAGGTAATCGTATTCAAAATAAAAATGAGTAAATTTTTGCCTTTCACCTAAGTATTCCATTCATATCAACCCACTGCTGAGTTAAGGGTCTTTCCTCACACATGAGGAAGTATGGACTATAATCTCCCACGCGAGCCCACTGCGGATTGGGAGATGGTGTTAAGCTAGTGGCCACATAAAAGTCAGAATTTTTCAAGCCACCCAAGGGTTTCTGATATGGCTTAACTTAGTATTCCATTATTGCCTAAGAATTATTCCCGGAAATACCGTTGATATAACAGAAAAATATCACCACCTTTCAACAGTTATATTTTTCTGAAACCGTATCGGGATATTGTTGCGTCACTATCAATTCCAAGTTTCCTCACGATGTTTTCCTTCAATTGCGTGTATTTATATTTATTTTATTTATACTAATTGTGACTTTGTTTCGTCACCACATAGTGGCACAGTGTGCGAAGTATGCAACAAGACGATAGCGCGACGGCTCGGCAAGCAAGGGTACGAGTGTCGCGACTGTCAGCTCAAGTGCCACAAACACTGCCACATTCGGGTGCCTAACACCTGTCCACAATCCACTGTGCACAATATGGAGCTGTGAGTAACAAGAAAAAAATAATGAAATGGCAATATAAAATGTTAACTTAATTATAAAGCAATTGAATTGAGGGTAGTTGACTGTATCGAATTGAAAGGCTGCCTGCTGTTGAATTAAAAGCGATGTTGCCAACTTTACTAACTTTTTTGTATTGTTTTACCAAAAAGTTGTAAAATACAAGGTAGGTATTTTTATATCTAAAACCATAGATCTAGATTTTTTTATTGATTTAGATTAATTTAAAAAATCTAAACTATCTAATTTCCAATGTTATATTACAATTACAGTAATTATAAAAATACATAATAAACGTTGGATCAACACTTTTGAATGGCAATCACAATTTCACTTTGTTATTAAAGTATTTTATGTCAATTACCATTTCAGATTAAATTTAGGTAGGTACCTACGTAGGTATAATTAAAGTATTTTTTTGCTTTTAATACATTTGTATTAATAATAATAATATCATTTATTTTCTCCATCTTTCTCGAATTATAGTATACCTATTGTAGTCAGTTTATAAGGTGCCAAGGATGTCGAATTAAATTAAATTTGAAAGCCTGGTTCACTTTATAACTCATAAAATTTACATCCTTGGAATCTATAATTTAATTAGAAATATCGCATTACTACAATATTAAGCTACCACGAGCGAACTCTTTATTACTAAAATACTTGTATTTTTATTCAACATGCTTGCATTCATTCTATTACTTTTGATTATGCGTAGTAAAGCATAGAAAATTAGCTATATGTAATTTTTATTCAAAGTAATCAAGCCAAAATTTACTTTCGTAATTAAAAATATATTTTCCGTCTTTTTCTTTAACATTTTCTGTCATTCACGTACGTAACTTTATATAAACAAAAGTAAGAAAAATACGGAAACTAACGAGTCATGAGATAAGTAAAAAACTTATTACCCATAGTAAAAATGTTTCTTTTTTATTTACCTTAATACATTTTGTGAACTTATCTCATGGGATAAATTATGGTACATATTTGGAATCATTTTGCTATTAAGCTTATATGTATGTATTTTTTATTTTCAACGCTGCCAAGGTCCCATTCCCATAGCTTTGGAAATGGAAGGTACTTATTTAGTTTCTAAATTTTATTAATGTTAGCGGTCCACCCAATATTCCTCTTTTGTGTCAGAAGCAATCTTAGTCCATTACTGCACGTCTCTGCTTTCTGCTCACTCCCAGGACGTGTGGTCGTTGTTATATTTATCTTGAAATGGTCATTTTGCTAAAATCATGGTTTTGATTTCTCAAATAGAAATTAGGTACTTATATTTTAAATCTACAATATTGCTACACTTTTACTTCATTTGCACCAATTACTCAGTGTACCTATAAAAATATATAGCAGCTTTGCTATTATGACGTAATCATCAGCACTACCACTTTCATTATACTACTATATAATTTTAGTATTAGGTAAAAATATTTAATATATTCCATTTCTATAGATTAACTTTATAATGAATTTATTCTTCTAGATCCATGCTCCCAGTGCTAAGTGAATAGTCAAGCTAAGCGAGAAGACTGCAAGAAAAATAAATAAAAATATACAAGCAAATTTCCTCTCAGGTTCTTTCAAAATACTAAAGTTTGTAGTCGCCAATGTACTGTGTAGCTTTTGAGTGCAGCATGCATCATTCTATTTATTCTGTTGTGTTGCCATAAAACCCTTTTTTCCGGTTGGCATTTCACTAATGCTTAGGTAGTGTTTTTTTCGCACTTTATACTTATTTCCGTTGATTATTCGCACAGCATGTGATCAAGTAGGCTTTTCATGAAATGCTGGCAAAAACAGACTTAAAATCATTATTTCATGAAAGGATTTTTAAGTTTTTTCGTTGAAAATTTAGTATTATATTGCATGAATTTTCAAATAGAAAATTTTAGTTGTACTTTTAATTACATAATTTAAATTGCAAAAAAGTTGATGTCGTTTTAAACTTATATAGAAATGTACTAAATCATTCTCTCTTTTACAGGACCTACATCTCATCGCCGTACACTGACAAGAATATTAAAATGTTGTGATTTAAACTGTAAACGCTTATAAAATGCACAAAGCATAATTTTACCATCTACTTAAATTATTTAAACCACAAATTGTACCACAAATATCTCTAAGTACAACACGATATGTACGCTCCTAATATACATACATTGTATAGGCTTTTTTACAAGTATATTTACAATAATTTATAATGTTATTAAACTAGTTGTAAGAAATATGTGGTTCTAAAAGCGTTGCTGTGCGGAAATAATTGTTAAAAATACTATCCTGCTTACTATCACCAATCAATTGGCATAATATTAGGATTAGTTTAGACGTCGCTAGTGCCCACCTTCAAGCCATTTTCCTAATACATTAGTATTTCTATATGGACTTATAATAGAATAACAATTCCAAAAAAAAGTTTACCTATTTGACAGTTAGATGGGTCGTTTAAAGGTACCTATGAAGTGGCGCACAAATTACCTCAATACCACAAAATGTCCACTCGCGATGTGCCTAAATTTCACACCAAACACATCAAAGTCCTACATTTACATTACACAACATACGCAAACATATAGCTTTTAAAAATACTATTGACGCTTTATTTACATAATATGTCAAATCGGTAAACGAATTGTGATTCTACAAGCAGTATGCGACATTGAGCCAAAGCAAAAGAAATATGAGGCATCATCACATAATCTCTACCTCATTTCGTAAAATCTACGACAATATACATGTTTTTGTATGAGAAGAACTATAGTTACCAAGTTACCAACTTATACATACGCGTTTTAATTTATTTTGTTGATCTTAATTTCGAAGGAATTGTCATAGAAATGTAACTCTCTATTATAGATTTTTTATATGTGCTTATTTGCACAAAATGTGATCTGGATATTCTAATGTGCAATGTTGTAAATTATAAGTACCCGTAAAATATTTCACTGTGCTTTAGCTTCGAATTTCTATATAATACACTAGAATTAATTCTTATTCTTGGCCATAGTACATCCACCAATGTAGTGTCGACCCAACTAGATTTTCTTGTATGTAAATTGTATGAGTGTTGATTTTCGTTGAAGTGATTGACATTATGATTGTAAATTAATACTTGCTGCTTACATTATATTCTTGTAAACCTGCCCTATATCAACTTAGTAAGAACATGTTTTACACCATCATCGAAATTTTATACTAACGATAATAAGTTTTATTACTCTTTGTTACCTTTTTGTTACATAAACAATATTCAAATAGTTATTTATTGTTTTAAAAACTAAGTATGTAGGTACTTCTTAATTTTATATACTTTTAAGTAAGTAGTACTTACAATATGTAAACTTAAACAATCTTTTAGTCTTAAGTGTATACATTAAGACACATTTTGATATTGTATTAGAAAAATATGGGGGCAGGAATTACATAATTTTATTAATGAATTACTTACCTATATTAAAATCAACGTGGTATATACATAAATTAACATTTCACATGACAAACGTATTGTACTCTTGTACTAAGATTATTGTTGAGCATAATATATAAGTGGTTATGTCCGATAATATATAAATATTATTATTTATTTTATAAAAATGTTGCGCAAGTGTTTTCTTTAATTTTATTTTTCCTTTTATAAATAAAAACGCCTTTTTAAAACGTACTAATAATATTTATTTCTTCCATGTTTCCTAGAAAACATAAAAAAGTAGCTATTTACAAGTTACAAAAATAATCAACCATACTAAAATGTTATAGAAACCAATGTAATGCGTGAAGCAATCTAGCTTCCTCACGTAATTGAATTAAAAATAAAATAAACTTTATTGCTGTCAAAAACGAGACACTCCCAGTAAGTAATAAAATACTTGTGTTGAGTTGATTTTGAATTCTGGTCTGGAGGGCTAATGATGGAGTGACGAAATCCGCATATCGGATTCCGTAACGGAAATCAGTTGATGGCCCGTAGGTACGCTTATTGGTTCTAATAGATCCTTTACCTATGGATATAAATAAAGTTTCATATGGACTTAATTATCTTGCCGGGAGAAGTTTGATAATGTAAACTTTATTCGATGATAAAAAGAAATTGAGGTATGACGGTACTTTGAAAATAATGAGAATAGAGACTCCGTTACCTACTACGAGGGTGCAGATAACATTGGAGGAGGAATAAAATACCTAGTATTGTCGAACCCATAGATTTAGAATTTCCAACCTGCCTAGTTTTTTAGATACAGAACAGAACGAACTTTGAGTATTAAACCAACAGGAGACGTCACGCGCACTAGATTCTTTGTAATAAGCCTGCCAATTTCTGCGCGGGGGACGAGGAAACAAACACAAACAATGTTAAAACAAACGCATTTTTTGACAAAACAATTAAACATTAGCTTGAACTGGATGCACACAAATACATTCACCAATCCAAGCACTCCGTAAACTCAAAAAAAACTAGTTGTATATAACAGGTATGCGTGTTGACCGACACTTTTTTTTGGCAGAGGGGAACTCCTGTCAGTGGCGTCCGGTTGGTTTAATACTCAAAGCTACGGGGTGCAGATAACATTGGAGGAGGTATCTAAAATAAAATACCTAGTATTGTCAAACCCATAGATTTAGCATTTTAAATCTATGGTCCAACCTGCTTATTTTTTTAGATACTAGGAGAACAGAACGATCGGAGGGTAGGTACCAACCATGAACCCAGATTACTTGCTCAGTGCATGAACCTATTAACAAAGTAGGTTATGGTACCAACATAATTATTTGTCAAACTGCTACAGACTAACAGAACAAAATTCATTCACATGAATAAATGAAAGTTAAAAGTGAAGATTAATATACAGACGTAATTTATTGGTTTCAGAGTGGCAAAGTATGACCATGTATGTCTTAAGATAGGATGACAGTGTAAAAGGATAATAAAACACGTTACTGCCTTATGTATCGATTTATTGACCTCAGCATATGTACATGTAAGAGTAAGCTAACACACGCCGCAGTAAACGCCATTTCAACGTGAAGCTATGTAGGAGGCGTAGAGACAAATTCGCTTGTGACATTCTTGCGTATGAGCTGTTTACAAATATAAATGATAATTCCACGATTGACTGGTGTTTTGGGGAAAGCAGTATAGTACCTATACATAAGATACATTCTTGGTTGTTTGATGATATACCTCCTCGACTTATTTTTCAGTACATTTATAACTTTATTACTTGAAAACACTCTTTTAATTTTGAGTTTCTTAACCCAACTACACGAAACTTTTTGTTACAATAGAATGTAGGTAAATAAAAACTGGCGTTTACATACATAACAATCCAGACAAACTTGTATGACCATGTACTGTCTTACATACAATATAAATATATCAATAGCTGTAAGTAGTATAAAATGTATCTCAACTATACTGATAAAATTACATACTGTTTAAAACAAACGGCAGTGTATCCGGATGTAGCTGAAAACTAAAAAGGTAAATAGAAAAATAAAAAACAAAAATGTAGGATCACAAAAAAATATAATTCGTTACGAAAATCTATTTACAATAATTCTGACTGCAAAATTAATAGGACAAAATAATGTTATACATACAACACATGGTAACCTACTCTAGACGTTAATAACTACATATACAGGGTTCAGTAATAAATTACAATGATTAATTATGATTGTTCAAATTACAAGTATGACGCACCGCCATGATGGAATAAAACAATGATTTTAAAGGGCAACACTCGTAAAAGACTCCATAGACAATATTGCGACCACAGACAAAAGGCCAGTAAAGTTTTTAATAAGGTCAGCACATTTCCAACAATTAAAAAACAGTATTTTTAATTTGTCGTAAATTAATTTAAGATGTACACGGAGTGACATCAGCCAAGTTATGTATAAGTTGAACATAAAATACACTTTAGAAAATCCTGAGAAAAGACAATAACAATGGACTCGATTCTGGCTGACCAGCTAGAATTCCTAACTTTAAGTTAGCTCTATTATTTTCCACCGCTTTAGAAAGGAATTTTAGCTGGTCAGCCAGAATCGAGTCAATTGTTGTTTTAAATTAAAGTTTTATATTAGACACCAAATAAACTAAGCACAAGGCGCAACATTGTGCTATATTTTTTCTTTGCAATGGCATTTCTATTATAATGCATAATAAATACAATCTTTGACACAAACTGAGACCAATACAAAATAATAGTATTATTAATAATAAACAAATTAGTAATTCCAACTAAAATTTGGTTAGTTTTTCATTATGTTAATTTTTAATACTATTTTTTTATCTTACATATAATAATAGTTATAATAAATATCACTAAGTGTTAATCACTTTTCTAGGGATGTATGAAGATTTTTTGATAAGTCTAACATGATCGGCCATGTTGAAAAATATGAAAAATTATACAAAAATAAAATAAATCCACATAATGTCATTTCTTATCTTAAATGCGTATTCAGTCGTAGACTAAGTATATTGGAAATAACAGACAGGGCTAGCAAATAAATTAAAGCAAAGAACACAAATAGCTTCGGAGTTTTCTAGATAATAGCAAACAAAGGCATAGTACGTATATAAAATGTCTGTATAACTACAAGTCATCTATAAAGATTGTATTTTTTGTAGTTATATACACCCCATCTCACAGCACCAGATTATACAAAAGAAATGTATTTCATTTGAAATCCCAAAAAGGATTCTGGCGCTATTTAAAACGTGCCGTGTAAAAAAACGTCCAAGTTCTAAAAAAATGTTAGTCCCATTTTGTACGAATTCAAAAATCTAGGCCGACTCTGACCTGGGGATTGGAATGATCTATCAGTCAGTTTTTTACTTAAAAACTAAAAAATGTGACGCGCCGTAGGTAATTTAAAGCCAAATTAGTGTAAACAATTTCTTCTGTACTGCTAAATACATGTACTTTCATTTTAATAGTCGATACATTTCGCATATAATATCAGGGCCGGATTTGAGTTGGAATTTCACACCTGGGCCTATTCAGGGCTATATTTCCCTATATAAAAAGCACCACGTAGTTTGCCCCACCCCAATCCAGCTCTGTGTAGTAAGAGCAGCTTCTTTTGCCGTGTAATAAAGATAATTGTGACATCTAAAAGCCTGTTACAGTCTAAGAGAGCAATCTATAAAGCACTTAATACCTAGTTTGGCCTATGACATGGTTTTGCTCTAATGTGAGGGGGATACCTTAGGATAAAATCGATTATTCAGAAAGTACTACAGTCGCTTTTGAACTTGGCCGGCCACACTGCCGTGCGACTACTACCCATATATTTTTTTAAATGATTTTTAGACATTTTTTTATTTATACTAAATAAAATATTAGATCCTTCCTTACCTATGAAATTGACAAAAAATTCTAACATATGTTTTTGTTTTCAGCTTCTGTACGTTTGCGATTTACAAAGATTAGTAATAATCTAAAAAATATTGGTAAAATCATACATAAAAAGTGAGTTTTATTAGAGTTTAAGGGTTGTGAAATAAGCTTGAAAAAGAGTTCATGTCATGAGTCAAATCAATGCACATTTGAGTGATCTTTTTAAAAATATATAATATGTTACTGATTAAATTTAATGATTTTCACTGGGAAAATTCTCATGTTACTCAAAAGTAAGCTTTTCACTGGAGTGATTTTTTTTAAAATCGGTGTAGTAGTTTTTAAGTTTATTCATTAGTGTAGATGTAGACAACGTCAATTTCATAGTTAAAGACTCGAAAGGTGATTGTTTTTATGATGTTTAAGATAACATTTCGCGAAAAAGAAATACCATTCATGAAGAACTTATGTGTTATGGAAGACATTCTCAATAGGGAAGTTCAGTTGTTGAATAAAAACATACAATGTACCCGGCAAAAGAGAGCCACTCCTACCCATAACATACAATACATAGTATAGGTTACTGTATCTTATACTACCGTCGCAAAATGCGATATCAATAAATATAATAGTAATACTAGTTAAGTTACATATCTAAGTGAATATTACACATATATTTTAAACTTTTGCAACTTGTGATATTGGACTTTCCAAAATACTACGAGGCAAAGGCTGTGATGGTCGAACACTAACTTTTTTCTAATTATATTGACAAATTTAATAAAACTAGTGGATGACCAGAGGTCGGAATTCGACGTACTTTTCGACCTAATTGTGTTATGCTGGACGCATAGTGGATGCGATTTCGTTATCGTATGTACAATATTCCAGTGATATCGTATTCGTGAATTCGTTTGTTTTTATTTTTAACTTTCAAGTGAATAAATATCTTCAATAAATTCGCATTATTTTCGTTTCGGACACCGGCCGGAGTTTATAATTTTGATAAATCACTATTAACAAAGCAGTATTTTTCTAATAAGCGTTTCTTAGGCGTTTATAGAAAACTTCTTGAATATATAGGAAGGTGAATAATCCTTTTGATTTGAGTGCATAAATTTTTAACTTGATTGAATTGCAAAATCCAATATCAAAAGTCGCCATTATAAAATGTCCGAACGCTTAAACACTACGTACATAATACGTATCCGAATAAATACTTTTTTAAGTATAAAATTAAAAAACACAACTTGCTTTATGCATCGATATTCGTGCGTTAAACCTAAGTTATTCTCGATATCTCACCAATCGATGAATCGATCAAAACACTTTACTTTCATAACATTAAATCGATATATTTTCTGTTTTTCTGACAACACCGAAAAAACGAGGAAATATCTCGAAAATTGTGACGTAAATTGGTAATACCGATCGATTTTCCTAATGGCAACACTGAAGTGTTGCCTTATTAATCGTTGTTGTTTTTTCTCGCAACCACCGCTCGAAGCGGCAACCCTAAGTTAATAACGCTCGTTTTGATCACAAGTTATTTGCCTCTGCCGGGCGACTATTTATTACGGACAGAATATAGATTACAACAAAATTTAGGACTTTGGAAACAGTACCAGTTACTTTAATACAATAGCTCTAGTAAATCGAAAAGTCCATGATATTTATTGGTCAAAGCCTCCTTGATTTACTTTTAAATTTGCTTAGAGGATACCTCTTTTAGAATATGTACTTCCCAAAAAGACAAAACTGAAAATCTTTTTAAGTACACTGACGAACAAAAGTAAGTATGTCATTTACATAGATTTTTATTTTGCTAATATAAGATGCGATAATGTTAACAAGTCAGTATCACACATTTTACCAGAATATGCTCAGGTTGACTGTGTTATTTCATCAGAAAAAATTTACTTATTTTTGGTCATCAGTGTGTTTATCGGTCATTTAAAGAATACATTTAAGGGTCTTAGTAAAGTAGACACACCATGCCGAAATGACGCGTTTTAAGTGATCTTAACTTCGGCATAATTCGTCGCAGGCATTTTAAAAGGCATTGCGGCCGTAACCAGGACGTACTTCAGTAATGAAAGACAAGTTTTTCAGTCATATTAGGGGTTTCTTGTTGGAATGAAAGATAATAAGCTGAAAATTTGCGTAAACCTTTGTTTTGGCATTTTAAAAGTTGACTTAAAAGTCTCATGTCTGTAAGATATTGGAGGTCAAAGTTGGGACGCAAAAATTGGTTTTTACAAGCTTTTATTTAACTTGCAATGTATATGTTAGGGTGGAATCTTGCAACACAATTTTGAAGCAGATATCTTCAACCGATTAGGCTTAAATTTCTCATACATATGTAAGTTCGGCGACAATGCAATATTATGATACCACCGAACTGATCTGATGATGGATCCAGGAGGTGGAAATCGCAACTTCTCAATGGCTACTCGTGAACCTCTGTTTCTCATTTGATTTTTTATGTCGCGTGTCATACATACAAAAGCTTGCATTAGTTTTCATGAACTATATATACTTATTCGTAATTAATTTCCCATGCCTGTATAATCTTTCATTCTGCTAATATGACGAGGCTACTGCGTCTAAGAAGACCTTTAAATTAATTAATAGCAATAAATTAGCACGTAACTTGACAATATCTTCCCTCAGCCATTTGGGGGGGTTGTAGTGCCGGCAGGGCTCGCGGACTAGACTAGCTCGTCACTCGGCGTCGCGGCAGCCTTACCTGCGCGCGAATTCCGCCTTCATCGCTGCAACCAAACGAAACATTTATAAGTGGAAGGAGTTTTGAATAATTTTCTAAAAAAAAATTTTTTTATTTTTCATGAATTTTTTTACGACCATATTAAGTGGAAGAAACTAAAACCCGACAAAAGGAAAAATGGAGCTCATGTCAGTTTTACTGAACCGTAATAACGAATCAAAGCACATTTTTTTGGTACATAAAGTTATATAAATAAAAATCCAGTAATCAAGTGGCACCTTATTCATCAAAATCGGATGAGTAATTTTTTACCAGCGATATATACGAGCAGAAAACTTTTCCGAAAAAAATTAAATTTCGGAAAAACCTTGTGAAACATGTGAAAAAAAACATTTCGGAAAAAGTGCTTTTTCCTTTGGGATTAGGGAACTCAAAGATTGACTGCCAAATTTTTCCAAGTCGCTCAAGGAATACTGTGTATTTTACAGCCATATTATGTAGATAGTCAATTACCGTCTAATATCTCTCGCTTCATCTGCGTGAGCTGCGTGCGCACCTCCCGAAGCACCTCCTGTTTAAACGCGTCCCATTCGGCCGCTGTCACGCAGCCGCCTTCGTTCCCGCCATTCACTTGCTACAGACAGACAAACATAAATTAATATAAGGTCTTCAACGGTACAGCCACTATCAAAGCTAAGTGTCACAATTGTGTTACTCTTTGTATAATGACCACTTTAAAGAGTAAATAATAATATAATAATAATCTTTATTTCAGGGAATATTTACATTAAAAGATCTTAAATAACGTAAGCAGAGGACCTAAATAACGTAAAAAAAACTACTTCAATATTCAACTTATATGGTTTTCTCATGGATTCCGTTGTCAGAAATTAAAATGGAACCAATCTGGAAGCACCAGCTTTCAAATAAAAAAAGAATCATCCAAATCGGTTCACCCAGTCGAAAGTTCTGAGGCAACAAACGTAAAAAAAATTAATAAAAATACAGACGAATTGATAACCTCCTCCTTTTTGAAGTCGGTTAAAAAAGAGCAGTGATAGCCTTACGGTTTAAGAGCCCGCTTGTCATGATGACGTAATCAGTGAGGCACGGGTTCAAATCCTGGCATGTACAATCAATAGCACTAAGTTTGACACTCTGGACTTTGACCCGTCCCTGTATTCTATGGCGCGCAGTATAAATTAGAGCTCAGCTTAAACATATAGTGTAACTAGCGACCCGCCTCGCCTTCGCACGGGTGCAATGCTAATACTAAAACCTTCCTCTTAAATCACTCTATCTATAAAAAAAACCGCATCAAAATCCGTTGCGTAATTTTCAAGATTTAAACATACGTAGGGACATAGGAATATAGGGACAGAGAAAGCGACTTTGTTTTAGACTACCTATGTAGTGATGTAGTGAAGCTTGACTTGCTCTTGACTGTAACAATTAGTTTTCCAAACGTACATATTCATCACTAGCTCGACGGTGAAGGAAAACGTCGTGAGGAAACCCGCAGGTCCCAGAATTAATTCTGAGACATGTGTAAACAGACCCGGTCCGGCGATGGGCTCACCACCTATCACGTTTAGGGGTCCAATATTCTCGTGAAAAGTGGGTATTTCCAGAAATGGAATACCTCTGCCTACCCCCTCGTGGATAAAAGGCGTGAGATTTTTGTAGTCACCTTAAGGATGGTCTCCTCGCTGGCAGAGCCGAACCTTTTGCGAACCGATCGTGGCGACTGAGGCGCTTGATGAGATGACTCCGAGTTCGCTGCGACACACAGACACAATAGTAGAGGATATAAGACGACCTTCACCGAGCTGCTTATTGGATGAAAAGTATTTTATATCAAATAGCTTCGCTCCCGCACGTTTATTTCACCCCCTTAGGGTTTGAATTTTGCAAAATCCTTTCTTAGCGGATGCCTACACTGTATAAGCTATCTTTGTGCAAAATTTCAAGTCTCTAGACACAGTGGTTTAGGCTGTGCGTTGATACATCACCAATCAGTCAGTCAGTTTATTGTTTTATGTATATAGATTTAATATGTTAAAAAAGATATCGCAAGTGGGTTGGCTGAAAAAATTCAGTCCAGGATATACGAGTAACTAGGTATATCTTTTTTTTTTAACATTGCACTAGTTTGGTCAATAGACAAATTATATACAAATCAAAAGTATGAAGTCTATAGAATATGAAAACAGTCTTGAAATTAATGAATTCCGGTTGTTAAAAATCTAAATATCGCTGCGAGTGAATACACACGTGCACGTACGAATATACACGTACGACTGAAAAGTTTCAGCGAACCATCATTGAATGAAAGAGTGCGCATGCTATTTGCCGTGAAATAGAAAAGGATAGCGATACACTCATATTTTAAATATTAAATTAATCATATCCTGGACTGAATTTTTTCAACCCTCGCGATATCTTTTTTAACATATTGATATAAAATACTTTTCATCCAATAACCAGCTCAGTGAAGGTCGTCTTATATTCGTATCTTAGACTACAAATTATTTGTGCTTAGCCTGATGGTTGACTAGTAGATAACGCCTTTAGGCATCCACTTCGCCATGTACATTTTCTTGGTACATGAAGTTAAATAAATAAACACACTCTTTTATCAACTGATGAGCCATACAGGTCTCTCTAAAAAAGTAACAGATTAATATGCCATCAGTAAAAGTGACGGTAGTAATAGTTACCATTGTTGCCGTTCCCATTCCCGTTCCCATTCCCGTTCCCGTTGGGCAGGCGGTGGGGCAGCGTGGCGGCGCGCTCCCACGTCTTGAGCGCAGGCGCAGGAGGCCCGGACTCCGCCCCGCCCTCCTACAACAGGGAAGATAGCAGATTTAGTATAATGTGAGGCAGCTGTGAGTATCGTGTGAGGCAGCTGCAAGTTTAGTGTGAGGCAGGAGTATAATATGATATAGTAGAGTGAAATAGTAATATCGAGTTATGGAGGGGGGAATTGGAAACCTTCTTTATTGTGAAAAGATACTTCATTAGGTGAGGTTATGTAACGACTAATGTTGGATACCTGCATTTAAACAGACTGCGGATAGATGCCTACATTTTACAGTGGCAATATATGTAGGATAGATGAGCAGAATAGAGTGATCGCCATAGAGTGAAACAGTACAGTACACCGTGCAGTGTGACGGAGTGGTACATTGAGAGGCGACACTCAGCAGTACAATGTGAGGCAGCAGTATAGAATGACGTATCAATATGGTGTGAGGCAGCATCAGTACAGTGTGAGGGTGCGTCAGCAGCAGTATATTGTGAGGCGGCTTCAGTATACTGTGAAGCAGCATTATAGAATAGCATGTCCATATAGTGTGAAAGAGCTTTACAGGCAGGCAGTAGTATAGTGTGAGGCAGCAGTACAATATGAGGCAGCACTACAGTGTGAGGCAGCAGTACAGTGTGAAACATCAGCAAGTATAGTGTGACTCAGCATCAGCACAGTATGATTCAGCATCAGCACAGTGTGAGGCAACATCAGCACAGTGTGATTCATCATCAGTACAGTGTGAGGCAACAGCAACGTGAGAGGCAGCTCCAAGCAGGGCAGTACTACAGTGTGGGGCAGTGGTATAGTGTGAGGCAACAAGTACAATGTGAGGCACCAGCACAGTGTGATGCAGCATCGTCACAGTGTGATGCAATAGTACAGTTTGATTCAGCATCAGCACAGTGTGATGCATCAGCACAGTCTGATTCACCAATAGTGCAGTTTGATTCAGCATCATTACAGTGTGAGGCATCAGCACAGTGCTCGTTGGTACCTCCTTCCGGTCGAGGTTGGCCCGTCGCCTGGCCAGCGTCCGTTGCATCTCGTGCATCATGCAGTGCAGCTGCGGGCCCCGGGCGCTGCCCCCCGACGACGACGACGAGCCCGAGTGCTCCGCCCCGCCGGGGGGCGAAGCCGCCTCCGCCAGGGCCGCCTGCTGCAGACACAATCGCTCCATTCAATACTTCAAGTTCATACCGAGACGCGACCGAAATCCAAATTTTCAACATGCTTGGAAATTGGAGCATTATTTTGACAACCTTCTTCGAGATAAATTCCAATTGATGTACTGGCCAAATAAAAAAGTTATATGAAAATCATCAAAAAATATTGTTATTCCTTGTTTGAACGCTTGTTTGTCATTGATTTTGAAAAGTGAATGTATTTTTAAATAGAACGTTCCACCTAGGTACTTAGTTTTATTTTTCGCGCAGTATTTTAAAAAGTACAAGCCTTGGCCACAACCAGGCATTAATGGACTTTACACGTTCGTTCCTCAATGCCTTTTTTGCTGGCCGCTGCAGTTATGTACAATAGAAGGAAAAGCACCTAGACCTTCAAGTCTTCTTGGGCACACGTAAAATCCAATCTAACAGGTACATCCAATGATGTACAATGTTCAGCTCACCTTGGCCTGCCTCTTCAGCCTGGCCTGCTGCAGCTGGGCGGCCAGCCCGGACAGGTCGGGGGGCGCGGGGGCGGGCGGGGGCGGCGGAGGGGGAGGCGACCCCACCGACCCCACCGCCCCCGGGGGAGGGGGCGGCGGGGGAGGGCCCGCCGCAGCTGGGGGCTGGGGCTGCGTTTGCTGCTGGGATTAAAAGCTCCAATTAGACTATCGAACTATGAACAGGGGGCTATAGGTTATGTCCGGACAGGTCGGGGCGAGCGGGGGGCACACTACAGCCTACGTCTCCTCTGCTGCTGGAATGTGAGGCATTAATTAGACCGTCGAACCGGGGATCTATAGGATATGTCCGAACAGGAAGTGGGGAGGGGGGCACACTACAGCTGGGGGCTGGGGCTGACTTGTTGCTGGGATTAAAGGCTCCAATTAGACCATCGAACTGGGGGCTACAGGATATGTCCGGAGAGGTCGGGGGGCGGCCGACAAATATATATTAAAAAAAAAACAATCATAAATAACCATTTTTAGAATTTTTATTCGTCTGGCTGAAAGATTGTCAAAGAGGCTCCGAAACGGCTCAACGTATTTAAATGCAAATTTTAGGAATAAAACAGGAATATAAACTTAAAATCTTGCAAGGTGCAGAAGATAAAAGTTAAGGGTAGCTATCAGTTAACCGTTAGCGTCCCACGGGCGAACAATGACAATAGATGATCTTATTTTGTCTGCACTCCGTTACAGAACGGGATAAGCATAATGTTAATTGTTAACTTACCATAGGTGGAGGCTGTGGGGCGGCCGGCGGAGTCGGAGGTGCAACGGGGCCCTGAAAAGTATACATAAATAAAAATAGCGTAAAAATTTCCGTTCCGTTTTTTTTTTTATATAAATGGTTATTCCATATTAGGCCTCTTAAGAATTGGAAAAGGCCTTCTAGCTCACTATATTGTTGGTGAAATAATTTTTTAAATGGGTTCAGTAGTTTTTGAGTTTATTCGTAACAGGCGAGTGAGTTTATACGAAAAAACAAATCTTTCCTCTTCATAATATTAGTATAGAAGTATAGATTCCACAGCAGTGTGTGTTACTAACGTTGTTGGGGGTCAGGTTCTGGTGCGGCGGTACTGGCGGAGGCGCGGGCGGCGCGGGCGCAGCCGTCGCCAGAGACATGTTCGGGGGCATCGGCGCGCTATAACCAGTGAGGTATAGTTTGAGTACATACATACGATTCATTATTATACAATATGTAACAGAATAGGCACGATTCCTGAAATTCGTTTGTCCAGTATCGACTAATTAAGGCGAAGGGTGAGGCAAATGACCTTGGAGGTTTGAACATTTAGAGCCATCCATTTTTAGGCCATCTATCGGGGCCGCGGCGGTATGAGGTAGCGTGCGTCAATGTTACCCTATCGTGCTACCGAGCTTTTCGGTTAGATGGCGCACCGGTAGTCTTGCTTTTTGTGCTTTTTTATCATTAGCAAGACGTGATATCCGTTTTTTTATGATTTCATTGATAATCGTGGTTTCCCTCCTTTTTTATTACCCATTTTCATCAAAAAACTACATAAACAGCACGCGCGAATGAATGAGGCTCACTAACTATTATTATAATAAAAAAGTACTCTGTGAGGCTGAACCAACTGGCAACGTCGCGCGATCGCGGCGGACGGGCCGGCCGCGGCGCGGCAACGTCGCATCCCGGACAGCTAAACGCCTGATGACTTTTTGCGAGCAAATGCGTAGTTACAGTTTTAGTAGGCACAAATAGTTTATACGCTTAAAATCCATATTTGTATTAATGTTCGTTACTAACTGACCATCAGGGACAAGGTATGAACTACAGAAATATGTATATCGAGTTTCATTCGAAACGGATTTGACATACCGTTACACGATCTGTCTAGTTAAATTCATAACTTGGCTTTTCAAATAAGTTTTGAATACAAATTAAAACGAAAAACAAGCATTTTAAACCATTAGGCAAATATTCAAGATATGCTTTACAGCATGTTTTGTTTCCAAAGTCCCACATTCTATAACTTAGCTAGGACACTTGCTGAAAAACACCTCGTTTACGTGTTTTCTCTTACCCCTTCGCCTTAATGGATTTTAGCTATTTTTAATGTGTTAAACCTTTCCGAAAAGTGAATTAGCATAGCTGAATTTAGTGCTACCTATGGAAATCGTGCTATTGTTGCTCTTTATTTAAGAAAATTGGTTATACATAACCAAAATTCGAAGGCACCTTTTTTTTTAAATTAATATACTAATTGGGGTGTTTAAGGAACTGCGCTTATTCTGTTACGCATCACTACATAGTATAAAACAAAGTCGCTCTCTCTGTCCCTATATCCCTATGTCCTTATGTATGCTTAAATCTTTAAAACTACGCAACGGATTTTGACGCGTTTTTTTTAATAGATAGAGTGATTCAAGAGGAAGGTTTTAGTATAAGCATTGCACCCGTGCGAAGTCAGGGCGGGTCGCTAGTTGTATATAAAATTTAGATATGATGATAAACACTAATTTCGATACACCCAATTGAAACGTACCTGTTGGTGCGATGGTGCGTGGGCGTGGGCGCGCTGTTCTGGTGTGGCAGCGTGTGCGTGTGCGCCTGTGCTTGAGCCTGGGCTTGGGCTTGAGCTGCTTGAGCGGCTTGAGCCGCCACGGCCGCGGCGGCTTGAGCCGCGGGGGACAGCCCGTGCGGCGGCGGCGCGGGGGGAGCGGCCTGCTGCTAGAGATAACAAGAAATCGGTTGAAATTAGACGGAAATATGGATTCACACAAAAAAAAAACGTTACAAATTGAGAGAAGGTTCTCTCGTCACATGTTTTTTTTTAAATAATAATAATATAATCTCACTCCTTTTTTATCCCCGAGGGGGTAGGCAGAGTTGTTCCATTACTGGATATACCCACATTTCACGAGATATATTGGACCCCTAAACGTGATAGGTGGTGAGCCCATCTCCGGACCGGGTCTGTTTACACATGCCTCAGAATTAATTCTTTTAATTATTATTTTTTTTAATCTGTAATAATCCTACCTATAACGCGAGTACTCGACACGCTGTATGTGTTGTCAGAAACAGATGTATTACAGACGACTGTTAGGACACTTGCAATTTACCCACGTCACTCCCAGAAAAGCAAGCTTTCCATTGATGAATGAATTTTTAAAATCGGTCCAGTAATTTCTGAGCCCATTCGATTAAAAAAAACTTTTATCTTTATAATATTAGTGTAGGTACACAAATTAGTATCAATCCGAAATTCGTTGTATTTATTCATCTGGAATTCTCAACGCATCACTAGACGTAAGTACCATCGCTAATAGGGTTGATGAATATCCCAAAAACTCTTCATACACACAAATGTAGGCCCCGAGCGGGACTCGAATCCGCGACCTCCGACTCAGAAGGCAGGGTCACTAGCAACTGAGCCAATGGGACCGTCAATCAAAATCGTACCAGTCAAATCAGACCTTCATTTATTTTCAAATTCAAAAGACTCCCACCAGAGCTGAGTGTCACCGTTTAGCCTGTCACCGCTCACCCTGTCACCGTTTACCCTGTCACCGCCTAGCGTGTCACCCCTTAGCGTGTCACCCCTTAGCGTCTCACCCCTTAGCGTGTCACCCTTTAGCGTGTCACCCCTTAGCGTGTCACCGCTTACCCTGTCACCACTTAGCGTGTCACCCCTTAGCGTGTCACCGCTTACCGTGTCACCACTTAGCGTGTCACCACTTAGCGTGTCACCCCTTAGCGTGACACCCCTTAGCGTGACACCCCTTAGCGTGTCACCCCTTAGCGTTTCACCCTTTAGCATGTCACCCCTTAGCGTGACACCCCTTAGCGTGTCACCCCTTAGCGTGACACCCCTTAGCGTGTCACCCCTTAGCGTGTCACCGCTGCTTACCTGGTGGTGATGGTGTGGAGCGTGGTACTGGCTCGGCTGCGCGTGGTACGGCTGGAGCTGGTTGTGAGGCGCGTGGTACTGCGGCTGCTGAAGAATGGCTGCATCCTCACGGGTCATCGTTCTGTTAGGAAAGAATGGAACCTTCGAGAACTTTCGGTACTATCTTTAGGTAATCAAAGGCGGATATAGCCTTCGAGTCAGGTCATACAGTCAAGATCCAGTCAGGACATGTTTCTTTTCACTATCACTATCATTACGTATTATAAAACAAAGTTGCTTCCGTCTGTCTGTCCCTATTTATGCTTACATCTTTAAAACTAAGCCACGGATTTTGATGCGTTTTTTTTTTATAGATAGAGTGATTCAAAAGTAAGGTTATTATATACCATATAAACAGAAGCGAAGCGAGGTCGGGTCGCTAGTACAATATATTTTTTTCTTTGCACCCATATGAAGTAGGTACTTTAATAAATTTATCAATGAAATTAGTGGACGAGAGTCCAGTCCCCTGTTATTAGACTATTGAGTCATTGCCCTACAGATATAAATTATTTGAATTGAATAGTAGTCCTGGCCTGACATTGTGTGGAATTATTAAACACTAGCTGTTCTGCGCGACTTCACTTGCGTAGGTCCTGTTCCTGCAGGAAAATTATAGCCCATGTTACTCCCAGAAAAGTTATATTTCTATTGGTGAATTTTTACATTCGATCCAGTAGTATTGAAGCCTATTGAATACAAACAAACAAACAATATAATATAATGATAACATTAATGTAGAATAATATTAGTGTCGAAGTAAATTGGTTGAAGAAGTTTTAAGAAGTACTGACTCTTCCATTGGATTTGCGGTCTGTTCACCTCCACGGAACATTGGGTCCTAACAAAAGTAGCCACAACGCGTTGTACCTGTAGCCCATGTCCTCGTCGTAGTGCGTGTTGTTGTGCCCGTTGTACGGCCCCGGCGGGTTGGGGGGCTGCGGCGGCGGCGGCGCAGAGTTACCGGTACCCTTATTCGCTAATATCTGCAATTGGAAGCGATAAATAAGTAGCAGAAGCAGTGATAGCCTTTAGTAATAAGCTCGCTTGTCATGATGATAATTTAGAAGGCTTAGGTTCAAATCCTTACATTTACTAGTTTAAAAAAAAATACGTACATATTCATCACTAGCTCGACGGTGAAGGAAAACATCGTAAGGAAACCCGCAGGTCTCAGAATTATTCTGAGGCATGTGTAACAGACCCGGTTCGGCCGGGCTCACCACTAATCACGTATAGGGGTCGAATATTCTCGTTAAAAGTGTCTTCATCTAGAAATGGGATACCTCCGCCTACACCCTCGGGGATAAAGGGCATGCGATGTTTAATTGTTTTAAATTTAAAATAGAAAATTAAATAATTTTGTCTATCTACCCACCTCTAGCGTGTGCATCATGGCGCGAGCGAAGCTGTCCGCATCCTCGCGGCACGAGAAGTTCAGTCCGTACACGTGCCTCGCGTCCCGCCATTGGTGGAACGTCGCCGTCGCCTGGTTGTATTTCAGTCCACGGACGATCCCACAGTTGATCACCACCTGGAAACGAAGGCGTTTCAATTAGGAAGGAGCTGTGGAAAGGGATACACTCAACAGTTCTAGTAAGACATGAGATTAAAAAGAGCTGCCGTTTAGTTTCTTGCTGGTTCTTCTCGGGGTACTACATTTGGAACCAGCAATTCTTCGGTGGAGATGGGCTGCTGTTTACATTTAGCCAATCTTCATGGACGATTTTAGTGTAAGATTGAGAAAGGAATGCTCAGGTGGTTTGGACATATCGAGCGGATGGATGAAAGGCGTCTAACGAGACAAATATAATAAGGAGATTGTGAGTGGCCGAGTCGGCAGAGGGCGACCTAGGCGTACTTACATCGATCAGATCAGCGATGTATTGGAAAAAAGCCAGATAAAGAGTACTCGAAACCGACGAGCGTGTATGAACCGATTGATGGATGTGGATGAGGCGCGTGAGGTTTGCCAGGATCGTAGCAGGTGGCGGTCTGTTGTCTCTATCTACCCCTTCGGGAAAAAGGTGTGAGCATATGTATGTATGTATGAGTTTAGTGTGCCTTGTTATTAGATTATTGACTGTTCTAAGTGTAATTCTTATTACCTAAAGAATACAATACATTTTCATTTTTAGTTCAACATCCATCGGTAGATTCGATTACCAATACTACACTGGTAGTGGTACCAACCTAGAGAGCAAATGGTGGTAGGAGATAAAGCACTTTAAACAGCCTCGAGCTGAGCCAGACCTTACTAATTACTAGACAGTCATAAAACCACTGCCAGTGGTACCAACCACAAGGATTTAAGGTGGTAGATGATGGTAGAAGTACACTTTAGACAGCACTAAGCTGAGCCAGACGGTACCCAGCACTATATTGTCAAAAACACTACTCACAGTTTTATCAACCTCTTGCACGTATGGTGGTAGGCGATGGTAGATGTGTCCTTTATACAGACCTGAGCTGAGTCAGACGGTACCAATCATTTGATTTCTCACTAATACTAGTTACAGCCTCGTGTTCATTCAGATTGCGGCTGATGAGGTTGAAGGTATTGTTTTGCGTGTGGTGGTAGGTGATGGTAGATGTGTACTTTATACAGCCCTGAACTAAGCCGGATGCTACATAGACTGCAATAGACTGTCACCAACATTACTGACCAACTACGTAGGCGTATGCTGGTAGGTGATGGTATTTGTGTACTTTATACCGACCTGAACTAAGCCAGACGGTACATACACAGCAATAGACTGTTGCCCACATTACTGATCAACTACGTATGCGTATGCTGGTAGGTGATAGTAGCTCGCTCAGCTGAGCCAGATACCAATTAGACTGACAATGGTAGGTACCAACCTCGTGGTCATTCAGCTTGCGGCCGACGACGCGGAAGGTGTTGTGCTGCGTGTGATGGTAGATGTGCACTTTGGACAACCCTGAGCTGGAGCCGGACGGTACCCAGCGCTTGAGGGTGTCATCGTACACCATCACAGAGGCGCGTGCGCTGCTTATGGACTGCTCGCTGGAAAAGAAAAGAAAACATTCGGATATCTTTTGTAACTGTCGTTGATCATTATCAAAGGAGAAAATAGTATATTACATACTTAAGGAGGTAAAATAAGAAATGACTTAGATCATATGTAATCTACAAACATGTGATCTGAGGCTTTCTTGTTTCCTTCCCAAGGTGTGTATTATATTTTTTTTCTGCTCGACGAAGGCGGAAATCGGCAACTTCGATTAGCGCAAAGGGCCGAAAGTTTACGCTTTCCGCCCGGAGAGATGAAAATTTCATTTATTTAGAGAGAAAAATGCAATGGATACTTCCGTGGTCAGAGGATTAAGTAAAAAACAATTTAAAAATGTTGCAGTCCCAAACAAGGCAGGGTCAATACACCAGGCCCGTGAAGTCGCTTTGAACACAAGTCAAATACGGCCTCCGAAACAATCGAAGATTGTAGTCTCAGTTCAGTTTTTCTTTATATACAGGCAGATTAGCTACAACATCTCGAAAAAATATTAAATACGAATTTGCATGTTCTTGTTCTTCCAAGGCCCAGTTCTTGTATTAGATGCAACTATAGTTATGCACAATTAGAAAGGGACAGCGTTAAGCGACTCATATAGCGGCATCTCTTTCTGACATCCTCAAGCGGAGTTTCGTTTCCGGAAGATCGTTCTGTAATACGGGTCCGTTTTCCACACTTGACTTCTTAATCTTACTATATCGCTTTATCTTGTCATCTAAAGTAAGCATTCTTGTCTATTTTTATTGTGTTATCTTCTTGCGTATGACGCTTCCTGGCCAAGCAACGCAGGCAATTTTAAATCGGACTTAACAACAAAAATATATGTAATATTTACTATACCTATAGGTACACTATATACTATAAACCATATTTACTAGTAAGACATGAGATTAAAAAGAGCTGCCCTTGAGTTTCTTGCTGGTTCGTCTCGGGATACTGTATTTGGAACCAGCAACTCGTCGGTGGAGATGGGCTGTTGTTTACATTTAGCCAAACTTCATGGACGAGTTTAGAGTGCTTTGTTATTAGACTATTGACTTTTTAGTTGTAATTTTTAATTACATACAGAAAATAAATACATTTTCATTTTATGAGAGACATATGCAGCAATGTATAATGTAGTAGGCAATTGATTATCAGGGCCCTAGTCTAGGCAATAAAGGTAGTGGACCCCAACATTAATTCCTCAGTCGATGAAACTTTGCAGGATTGTAGTATAGTATGAGACCATACTTGCATAAAAAAATCCAAAAAAAAAACCTAACCGAAACTAGGTTTTTATACTAAAAAAAAAATTTTTTTTAAATACAAATACAAATACAAATACAAAATAATTTATTGCGTGCCACATTATACAGGTACATAGATATTTTCCAGGTAGGTAGGTACATTGGTGTTAAAAATATAATGTAGCGCCCCGGTGGGGCGTGGCAATATTAGAGACACATATAATTAATGTCCATGCAAGTTACTATCTAATTAAATTCAATTTTATTCTAATTTATTCTTAAGTTTTCATAGTTTGTACATATTTTACCAACAACGACCCAAACAATTTATTTCTAAGAATTAATATTGCGTTTTCATTACATACATAATGAAATAGAATTATATTACAATTAACTTTCCATAACGATGTCTAGTTTACCATAAAAATAATAACATTAATAATAATAATAAGTCATGTACATAGGTGGTTTCATTGTATAACAAATTATAAATATCATTTATCTTTCATAATAATGTCTGGTTTATCATTGAGAAATTCACTTATATTATAATAACATTTTGATATAAGAAATTGTTTTAATAATTTTCTAAACGAAGCTGTTGCTGATTCTGTGTTCTTAATATAGTTTGGGATGTGATTATAAATTTTGATAGCCATAGAGTGTGGGCCTGATGTAACCAGTTTTAGTTTAGAGAACGGTTTTTTGAGGGTGTTTAGACCACGATTATTTCGCTTGACATTTTTGACTGGGGAGTATATTTCCATGTGGTTCTTTATAAAATTGCATGTTTCAAATATATAGATACATGTGAGTGTAAGAATACTATGCTTTATAAAGTAGGGTCTGCAGGAATCTGTCTGAGCAATATTTGTTAGTATTCTTATACACTTTTTTTGTAAAATAAAAATATCCTGGATTTCAGTACAATTTCCCCAAAGAATTATACCATAGGAGAGCAGTGAGTGTGCGTATGCATAATAAGCTGAGAGGGCAGTCTTGAAGTTGGTTACTTTTTTTAAATTATATAATGCGTAAGTAAAAGACGATAGCTTTTTTGATAGATTTTCTATATGGGGCTTCCAATTTAAATTTGAGTCTATTTCGATTCCTAATAGTGTGGTTGACCTTACAAATTGTAATGGTTCATTCTTATAGGTAAAGTTAATGTTTAGTGGGTTTCTCTGGTACGGTCTAAACTGTAGAAGTTTCGTCTTACTTAAATTTAGTTCTAGGTTGTGATTTGTAAGAAATATTTCAATTTTTTGTAGTGTTTTTCCGAGACAATTTTCTATTTCACTTGCGGTGGAGCAGGGTATTATTATTGATATATCGTCAGCGAATAATATACATTGATGATCTATATCATTCGGGAGATCATTGATATAAATTAGGAACAAGATACATCCCAATACACTGCCTTGTGGGATTGATCCTTTTACTTGGTTTTGTTCAGATCTAACTTTATAAATTGTTTTTGTTGTGTAATCAGTATATTCTATCTCTGTGTATTGTGAGCGACTTTCTAGATACGATTTGAACCATTTTTGTGATATTCCTCTTATTCCACATTCGTAAAGTTTATGTAAAAGAATATCGTACCTGACCCTATCATAAGCCTTGCTCATATCGAGCAACATCCCGACACCATACTTCTTATCATTTATGTATTCCAGAATTTGTTGTGAGTATTTATACACTGCTAATGTTGTATTACGGTTCTTACGAAATCCATATTGATTTTTATTGAATATTTTATATTTTTCGAAAAAGGAGTAGATTTGTTTTGCCATTGCTGATTCAAATATTTTAGATGATGTCGGAAGTAGTGCTATCGGACGATAGTTATTTGGATTAGATTTTTCGCCTTTTTTATGCAGCGGTTTAATTAATGATATTTTAAGCGCATCCGGAAATATTCCCTCTGAGAACGATTGGTTTACAAGTGTTGTATATGGGATAGTTAAATCATCTATACACTCTTTTACTACTTTTGGTGGAATTTCGTCTATTCCACAGCTGTTTTTGTTTTTTAAGTTTTTTATTATGGTTTTTATGTCTGTAGGGCTAAGAGGTCTTAAGAATAGGGAATTGTTTGTTTTATTCATGAATTTTTTATAATAACTAGTTGCTAGGCTTGTTTGAGTATTGCATATTGTCGTAAAAAAGTTGTTAAAAGTATTTACTATTTCTTTTGGTTCGCTTATGATAGAGTTATTTATTTGTAGTTGTATGTTATTTATATTTTTTTCGGGTCTTTTTGTTTCGTTCTGTATGATTTGCCACATTGTTTTTGTACTATTGTATGAAGTTTTAAATTTGTGTGCGTTATTTATTTTTTTACAATTTTGTATAGCTTTTTTTAAAGTTTTATTATACATTTTGTAATGGTCTTTTAAAATTTGGTTATTTGTTTGTGATAACAGCAGTCTCAGAAGTCTTTTATTGTGGCACGATGTTTTTAGTCCCAGTGTTAAATATGTCTTTTTTGAGTTTGTTTTTATGACCATAGTTTTTAGTGGTATACATATGTTAAGAATTTTCTGTAGTGTGTTGTTGAAGTTGTTGTAGTTTTTGTTTACGTCATTTTTAAATTTGAGTGTGTCGTCCCAATTTATTTTTTGTATTTCTTTTTTGAATTTGTTAATATTTGTTTCGCTATATATTCGTTTTGTGATAATGAAGTGTTTAGGAATTTTTGTGGTTATTGGGATAGATAACTCTACCCCTTTGTGATCCGAGAAGCCAAATTCCTGTACATTTACTTTGACATCTTGCTTAAAATTTGTAAAAACTAGGTCTAAACAGGTTGCGCTATTTGGGGTAACTCGTGTAGCTTCGTTTACTAGTTGGTGGAAGTTATAGGAAAGCATTAAGTTTAGTAGGGTTCTTTTTGATTTATTGTTTTTAAGGAAGTTTACGTTAAAATCACCGCCTATAATTATATATTTATTCTTATCTTTCATTAATGTAATCTTTAGTAGTTTTTCTAGATTTATGTAAAATAATTCGATATTTTTGCTACTATCCGGCCAATATAAATTAATCAGTAGTAGGTTTGTTTTTGGTATTTCTAGGGCGCATATCTCAAATGTCGATTCTATTGACAGCATGTCAATATCTTTACGCTCGTGGTATTGAATAAATTTTTTCAGTAGTATACAAACTCCGCCCCCGTCCTGCGATTTGCGACAGAACGATGATCCTATATGATAGTTAGGTATGTTGAACTGTTCCAGTTTCGCTGCATTTAACCATGTTTCCGTGATGCATATTGCATGGATGTCTTTATCTTCAATTAAGGCTTCTAGGATGTGAGTCTTATTGTTAATACTGCGTGCATTTTGGTACAGTATACAGGTGTTATTTTCGAAAGGAATTTCGCAGCCTTGAAGTTGAAATGGATTGCTTACTTGATTCATCTTTATTTTCGTTTTCATTTGAGTATATTTTGCCATTTATAATAAGTTTATTGTTTCGTATTATTGCATGTTGGCCATTTTCTCTTGCTATCTGGAGGGCTTGCCGTAGTTCTCTTTTTTCCTTCAGTGCCTTTGCGTTAAGGTAGTCTGTGACACTTAGACCCGTATTTCTGAAGTATTCATAATTTTCTAGTATGATTTTTTTCATTTTTTTGCTTATAAGTTCAATTTTTAAGGGTCTTTTTTTTCCAGCTTTTCCTATAAAAGACATATCTTCTATATATCCTGTGATATTTACATTTAGTATATCGTGAAAAATGTGTGTTATTCTTTCTGTGAGATCGTACTCTGTTTCCCAGTAGTTGTACATATTTTTCTTTGTTAATTTGATAATTTCTGAAAATAATGTAGCAAGACGGTTTTTATTTTGGATTTTCCTATTGTAAGTCCACAGCGACTACTAAATAACATTCCAGTTAAAAAAATGGACTGAGCAATTTTCCCGTGCAAGGTACATATACGTCTGAGTTTTGTTGTTTCTACCAGGAATTTTTTTTGGATATTTCGCATATGGCTTTCTTAATACACATGAATATTGCTAGCGAAGAAAATTTTGACTGAGCATTTTTCCCAACAAAGATATCAAATAAATAAGTATTTCAGTAAAAATACCTAACTTCGACTAAGTTTTTTTTTGGATTTTTTTATGCAAGTATTGTCTCATACTATACTACAATCCTGCAAAGTTTCATCGACTGAGGAATTAATGTTGGGGTCTTCATACAAAAATCCGCTTCATTGCCTAGACTACCCTGCGATACAAGCTGCGCTTAGTGCAGGGTCCGCTGTTTTAAATGTTACTATATAGGCATTAATCTGTATGTAGCTATAAGTTTATGACAAGCTTTGAGTATTATATATGTAACAATCTTGGAAACAGATAGTAATAAAAATATTCTATTCTATTCTATATGGACAGACCGAAGTAAAAGCTACGAACCATAGAGACAGGTGAGGTGACCTTCAAACTCGATGGTAATAAAAGCTTTATGTTTCCGTTCTATCTCCCATCAACCTACAAACTCCCACACATATAATATGAATAAAAATAAAAGTACCAACCCACCAATAACATGTATCAATTACGCCGAAGCACTCGTAGGTGGTAATTCTATGAGCATTACGTAAGCTTACGTAATCCGCGACCTACGCTGTGGCGCCTACTGCCCTTAAGGTTTGGCAACGGTCACTTGCTTAACAAGTAGGTATACTAATTATTAAAACACCTAAAAGGCCGATTGTGAGTAAAATGCACTGAAGATTTATAACATTACCTGGTGCAGTCGGATAAAAATGTAGTTTAGAAGAGGGATGGATACTAACGATTGCTGATTTGAATCATTGTCATTTGATTAAATTTTATTACTTACTAGCGACCCGCCACGGCTTCGCACGGGTGCAATGCTAATACTTAAACCTTCCTCTTGAATCACTCTATCTATTAAAGAAAACGCATCAAAATCCGTTGCGTAGTTTTAAAGATTTAAGCATACATAGGGACAGAGAAAGCGACTTTATTTTATACCTACTATGTAGTGATTTCATTATTTTTTTGAGCGAAAATGGCGGAAAACAAAGCTTCGGTCACTAATGTTAATTACCATAAAAAATTACACTTTTTTACTGGAAATGGAATATGAATATGATATTGCATGGAATTTGCAACTTCATACTCGTAAAAAGAGTAGCAGCTGAGACGTATGAAAAATCATTTTCATAAAATGAAAATGTTTTTATTTTCTGTAGGTAATTAAAAATTACATTTAAAAAAGACAATAGTCTAATAACAAGACACTCGTCCATGAAGATTTGCTAAATGTAAACAGCAGCCCATCTCCACCGACGAGTTAAGGCTGATTCATGTTACAACGGGACGGGGCCCGTCCGGGCCCCGTCCGCGCCAAATGTCGAGGCGTGTTGTAGGATGGTTCGCCCCGGACGGGGCACGCCCGGGCCCGGACGGGCCCCGTCCCGTGGTAACATGAATCAGCCTTTACTGGTTCGAAATGCAATACCCCGAGAAGAACCAGCAAGAAACTCAAGGACAGCTCTTTTTAATCTCATGTCTTACTAGTAAAAATATGGTTTACAGTAATAATTATAATTAATAGCCTTGTTAATCCCATGCTTTCTTGGTCTACTAAGTAGTTTGTAATTTTATAGAGCCTTATGATTTTGGAACCTCTGCGGCGCTCTCGGCTATAAGACCAGAGCGTATTTATCCTGCATGTAGATAGCATCACACTGCCGGCCCCAAATAATAGGGAAAGGGCAGGAGGATGAGACTGTTATGCAACGAAGGTACTTGTTGCGGACGCCCGTCCTCATTGCCTCGCAAGGCCGCAGTGAGCCGATCCGCCGAGGGGCTAGGTTAAGTGCTACTTGCGAGCAATACCTTAATGCATGAACCGATTTTATAAATCTTCATTCATTTACGTGTTGCACGATACAGGATACCGTGATTCACTATATAATAATACTTATAAACATGACGCCTTATTCCAAAGCTGTTATTATATAAGTATTCCATTATGGAAGTACCTACCATTGAATTCATCTCCAGACCGGGGTGAAGTTTGAAGGAAGTTTCTTCACCGCCGAGCTAGTAATAACTATTTACGAAATTTTTACCCGAGTGCCTCAGAAAATGGTAATGTCTCTCGAGCCTACATAGGCTTGATGGATTTTTACATATAAGGTACGTGGGAGTGACGTAAATAATTTTTAATGCCGTCTGGGCCTGTTCACTCAGTTGGTAGTGACCCTGCCTTCTGAGTATCTCTAAGAGGTAGCGGGTTCGATCCCCGCACTCGGGAAACATTTGTGTGCGTGAACATGTCTGTTGGCTTCATATCTGGCCGTTTAATATTTATTTAAGTATCAATTATTTAGTACTTATATTACAGGCCCTGCCTAGTTTGAGACTAAGTCGGTTACTTAGTTATATTACAGGCCCTGCCTAGTTTGAGACTAAGTAACCGTGTGTGAATTATTATAATTTACTTAATTGAAAAACTCATTGGTATGCATACAAGACCGAAAGCGTTCCTCATAACATGGGATACTTGAAATCTCCTTGTTACTTCCACCGATACGATATTAATAAGATACGCAACTTGATTAATGCGAGGTCTACACAGTGTTAAGTAGTCTATGCGTATAGCTCAATTGTTTCGCTCGACCGGCAATTATGGCGTAAACTGAACGCGTTTCTTCACATAGTGTTACGAACCGTTACATAACTATTGTTCTTCATCGGCGATGGGTTACTGTGTTATGGATACGTATCTAGAGATAAAGCATGTATACATAAGCGGTTCCGCCGTTCGTTCGTGCTTCTTACGTACTTGTTTATCACTATTTTTTTCATTGTTTATTATGAGAGCAGTGATAGCCCGGACGGTTAAAGAGCCGGCCGAAAATCAGTGAGGCTCGGTTTCGAATCCTGGCATGTACTAATGAGTTTTTCAAAAACTTACGTACATATTTATCACTAAGTCGACGGTGAAGGAAAACATCGTGAGGAAACCCGCAGGTCTCAGAATTAATCCTGAGACATGTGTAAACAGACCCGGTCCGGCGATGGGCTCACCACCTATCACGTTTAGGGAGTCCAATATATCTCGTGAGATGTGGGTATATCCAGTAATGGAATACCTCTGCCTACCCCCTCGGGGAAAAGGCGTGAGATTATATTTATTTATTTATATATATATATTTATCACTACTTCGAGAAATCGTGAGCAAACCCTTTTACCCCAGAATTAGTTCTGTTCTGAGGCATTGGGGCGATGGGTTCACCATAGGAATGAGAGAATGGAATACCATTGCCAAACCTCTCGAGGAAAGTGTGGGGATTTTTAAATGATAACATTTCAAAATTAGGGGCGATCAGCACGTAGGCACGGTGTTATGTTACGTGTGTAAGCAAAAATTGGTTAGGACATCAATAGGACAGAAACGGCTATCAGATTGAGGCAGAAATTTTAGAAAAACTGAAATCGTCTTCATCTATTGATGATTTAATAAATGAATTTGCCGAAAAGAAGGAAGGAAAGTGTATATTTAATTTGGTTGTATACAATTTCATGAAATAGTCTAACCTAACCTAACCAAATCATGAAGTGATCAATTCTACGGTATGGCCACGATATATCGATGGTTCAACTTCAACTTGTGCCATTTTACATCACTCTTATTGTGTAGTTAAGTAACTATAATTTGGTATGTGTCAGGCCTTGGTAATGAAATATCTTAAAAAACGCCTATTCAACAGCGGAACCCACACCAAGTGCAGCCGCTATTTCCCCGCCATCTTTGTTTACGAAGCCCACACGTGGCCCGCATCTTTCACTTGCGCATGCGACGATTTCGCAAACGGCCTGTGGGCGGTGGCCATCGGTATGATAAACTATAGATGTGACGCCAACCAAAAATGTTTAGAAAAATATTAATGAAACTTATATTTCCTTTATTCGGACCAAATCGCTTTTAGTTATAAGTTATTACCATATTTAGTAAACTAACATAGGTTAATATACGTTTTGTCTGTTTTTTATAACTTACATATACAATAAGATACTTACTAACTTGTATGGACTTAGAAGTCTGAAAAATAGTTTTTTTTCAACTTGTGGACGTACATGTACTTATACGTATATTACAAAGAAGTACATTAGACGACACAGAAGAGGCATATAATGAAACGAACCCACTAACAAGAAGCCAAATTGAAACATATGAAAATAAAAATGTATTTATTTCCGTAGGTAATTGCTAATATAATATCCAGATGCATTTACTTGCAAGTGCATCTCTCCCACATACACACTTCTGAATTCTTCACATCATCATAGTTAAGTTGTCTTCTTAACCTGTATATTGTGTAATTTAAAAATGTTTTGCCTTTACGTCGCAACAAATAGTATGTAATTTTTAGGCCAATACTGTCAAACCAATGCACGTGTCAGAGGCGGTGTCTAAAAGTCAGTCGAATTACGTTGACTATAAGTTCCCTTTTAAAATGCTCGCTCGAAGCTGGTTTCGAGCAAAACGGGGTTTACACTCATCTAGTAACCAGCTAATATTATTTATATATCGATGACATGGCGGTGGCTTATGTCTCCGCTTTGCCCATTTTGGGTTGTTTAGATTAGATTAGTCAAATTGTCTCTACTTGTGTAGGCAGAACTGTTAATTTGTAACCCGACTGAGGCATAACCAGCGGAAGTGTATTGTTTCTAGAGTTTATCCTACTAATACTAGTATTATAAACGCGAAAGTTAGTGAGTATGGATGTTTGTTACTGTTTGTTTGACGCAATAACTACTGAACGTATTTTGATGAAACTTTACAATTATATAGCATATACATCAGAATAATACAAAGGCTATATTTTATCCCCGTATTCCCACGGGAACTGGAACTGCTGCTAGTTAATCCTACTAGTATGTGGGGATGTATGGATGTTTGTTCCTCTTTGACGCAAAAACTACTGAACGGATTATGATCAAACTTTACAGTTATATAGCTTATACATCAGAATAACATGGCTATATTTTATGCCCGTATTCCTATAAAAAAGGGAACTACGTGGGTGTTGAATAATAATATAATTTACTCTATTCACATTAGTTACTGCGAAATTTTACCTAAATTTTGCAATCCTCGTCCTTCGTCGTTATGACTAGGTTAAAGGATTGTGGATATCCTTACAATTACACGAAGTACATGCCGTGTAATCGATTTGGCTTTCGTAACCGTCCGAATCGTATCGATATTCAATAGATCAATTGAGTTTCTTGCTGGTTCTTCTCGGGGTGCATTTGGAACCAGCAAACCGTCGGTGGAGATGGGCTGTTGTTTACATTTAGTCAATCTTCATGGACGAGTTTAAAGTGCCTTGTTATTAGACTATTGACGTTTCTAAGTGTACCTATAGAAAATAAATGATTTTAAATCGATTGAGTCACTTCACTAAAGAAAGCACTAGATTCATAAATCTACACATATAAGTGTAATTTCACTGACTCACACACTAAGGACGGAATCGTATCCGTGACTGTGATTCAGAAGGCCGCACTACGTATTAAGCCAATTTAGATATTTCAAAAAAGAAAAAATCTACGACACTTGATCTGGGGGGTGTAGCCGGTGTTTCAGTTTATGCATGAGATGCGGGTTCGATTCCTTGTGTACCAAAGAGTTTTTCAACAAGTTAATTAGTTGTCATAGTATATATAATATAATAAAGAGGAAAGATTTGTAGTATGTTTGTATCTTTGTTACGAATAAACTCAAAAACTACGGGACCGTTATAAAAATTCTTTCACCAATGGATAGCTAGAATATCCCTGAGTAACATAGGCTATATTTTATTACCGTATTCTCACGGGAACGGGAACTACGTGGTCTACGCGGGTAGTAAATATGTAGTACTAGCGGTTGCTAGTAGTACTTATTTTATTTTTCACTAGTTTTAAGTCCGAAAAATAATCTGATGACTAGTGGATATTCTCACGAATGGTATACCCCTGAAGACCCTGTCCAGGATAAGGAGTGAGCTTATTTTTCAAACGACTTCAAAAAAGGAGATTATCAATTCTACTGAATGTTTTTTTTGTTACCTCGAATGTTTCGACTAGGTGAACCGATTTTGTTTTTTTTTTATTTGAAAGCCGGTGCTTCTCGTGTGGTCCCATTTTAATTTGGTCCAGTTCTGACAATGGCGTCCATGAGAAAACCATTTAAGTTGAATTAGAGTTTTATGTTATTATTATGTTTAGCTGTTGCTACACTGCACTACTGTTCACGTTCAAAGCAAAGTCAATGAGTTTATCGTATCATTGCTATTGTAAAAAACAAAAGCAACTACAAAAAGCTGAGACAATCTATTCTACAGGCTGTAATTTTGTTACTATGGTAACAAAAACGCCGGAGTAACGGTGATTACTTATTGTTATACGGCGTTACCTGCCCAATGGGACCATTGGCTAAATGACCACGGTAATGACGTTCACGGAAATGAGGTCATTTCTGTGGGCTTAGAGAAAGTTTGAGTCCATCAACATTGTGGTAAGACATCTGGTTTTTATGTAATAATAATAATAAAGCACAACGAAACTGTGATTCCTCTTTGAGACAACACTGTGAGAACTTAAGTCAAAATGAAGACGATCGCGATTACAATTATAAATCTTCTACATATATAATTATATAAAAAAAAAGATAAACTGACTGACTGATCGGTGATGTATCAACGCACAGTGTAAACCACTGGGTCTAGAGACTTGAAATTTTGCCCATAGGTAGCAGTGTAGGCATCCACTAAGAAAGGATTTTGCAAAATTCAACCCCTAAGGGTGTGAAATAAACGTGGGCGCGCGAAGCCGCGGGTAAAAGCTAGTAGACAATAAGGCCTCTGGACTAAATTAAAATGGGACCGCACGGGAAGAACAAGCTTTCAAATGAATAAAATAATTATCCAAATCGGTTCACCCAGTGGAAAGTTCTGAGGTAACAAACATAAAAAAAACATACAGACGAATTGATAACCTCCTCCATTTTTGAAGTCGGTTGAAAAATCTGAATATTAGGCATCACTAATTATTTTACACTAGCCAGTTTTTGCGCACGACTCCAATTATAGTTCATACGAATACTTAGCTAACTATTTCACTAATAGGTTGTAAAACCTCAAAATGCATCATTCTTAAAGCAACGTACCTACGTGACAGTATGAATGTACACAATACGAATACGCATAGTAACGAACGTTTTGCATAATGAAATTGTGAAATGATGCAAATGTATTTCGATGACCTGTGCATACGAAGTTCTTACAAGGTTCGGACAAGGTCCTTACTACCTCCTAAGCCCTAAGGAGGAATAATCCTTCAAAAACACCTGCGAATCTGTGAAGGACGGCAACGCCAAACAAACATGCACTAAAACTACTTAATATGGTTTAATTAACTCAGTCTGTTACATTTGGACGGCTAAACCACATCCATGTTTGTCAGGGAGATAGTTTGCATGTAACGGCAGGAGGTAGACTACTATTCATACATTTAAAAAAATATATTTGACCATTGGAAAGCTACAATATCCCTGAGTAACATAGGTTAAATTTTATTCCCGTATTCCCACGGGAATAGGAACTAAGCATGAAACCGCGCAGAACCGCTAGCAATTCTATATACGAGTATATACGGTTCGTGACCCGTGCACCCACTGGGTTCACCCACCCATTTTAACATTATTGACAAACCAAAAATGAATCGATATTTTATTTTTTAATTCCAACCTTGACGCAGTGGGTACACGGGTAAACAGGAATTACCCCTACACCCACCGGTAAGTGAACCCAGTGGGTGCACGGGTCACGAACCGTATATACTACTACCGCAACGATTATCTTGATTAGGATGTAATATTTTTCCATAGTTAACGGGGGCTTTCACTCGAGTCAAATAATTAATTAATAATCTCACGCCTTTTATCCCAGAAGGGGTATGCAAAGGTATTCCATTTATGAAATACAAGATATTCTTTTGACTCCTAAACGTGATAGGTGACAGGCCCATCGCCGGACCGGGGCTGTTAATAACATGATAATTCTGGCTAATTTTTTAAAACCAGAATTATCTTCATGTTTTGTAAAATAATAATACTATAGGTACGTAACTTATATTATTTTTTCAAATTTGAGTTTCTCAAAAGTGCATATATAAAAATTCTAATATAAATATGTATTCATACGCGTTCGTAATTGACTCCGATTATCTCAAATAATATTGAGGAGAAAGTAATATTGTTTGTTTGTCCGTAATCTTAGAAAGGAACCGATTTGGGCAATTTCACGATTGGAAAGTATTTCCGAACAACTTTTTTAAATTTCGATGGTTTATTTGTAAATTTATTTATAGCTGACACTTTTCCAACAAACTATGGTTATGATCTAAGTATGTACGTATGAATGAACCGATTGATAGATGTAGAAGAAGGTGCCTACGCCTTTGGGAAGTAGTTAGTAACTCGAAACCAAACGATGATTTCAATTTCAGCCATACCAAGACTAGAAGAGATCTCAACAAGCGATAAGACAACCCATTGAACTTATTCATATATCTCTTTTATACATAGTTTTTGAATAAGTAATAAAAAAAAACAAAAAACTTACTGCGACCAGTACTCCTCCCAATTCTTCTCCTCCTTAATCTTGGAGCCGTACCCTCTCGGGAGGGTCGCCGTCTTCCCCCTCCCGTTCAGGGACGCCGAGGACCCCCTCTTCTCAGGCACACTGAGCACCGAATGCCTCTGCTCCGGCTCGGACCTGAAGGAGTGGAACGAGCTTTGGGAGCCCCTCTCATCTCTCAGACTAGACTGGGAGCTTCGCAACTCTCCATTCCTGTACTCCCCATTCAGGGATTGGCTCCCCGAATTGATTTCGCTGTATATGCGGTTCAGAGGAGGTCTCGGCGCTGGCCGTCGATACTCTAACGTATCGCAGCGACTGATGGAGGAGGTCCTCCTCACCATTTTGGGTGATTCCATGACATTCGTTAGTGATGGCATTTTGTCCCTTTCCAAGTCGATTTCGTTCTCCAGCTGCGTTTGCACGTGAGCCAGCATCTCCTCCAGGTCTCCTAGGTCAGGGTCTACGGTCAGCCTTTGACGGCGCATGACTTTGGTTTCGATTTTGGAATGTTTCGTATCACAGATCACTACTAATCACAAATTTATTTTTACCGATGGGTACTTTGCACTGCATATTTTGTTAACACACAAGACACGTTGCTAATTTAGATTAATAACTCTTAATAAATCGTCAATCGGAACACAAAAGACAGCCGACAGCCCGCAGCTCCCAGCTGCATGCGTACGCGCAGACGTACGTCGCTCAACTGACTGTTGCTGTTTCTTTTATTATCTGCGTGAATGACAGCTACGGTGACGGAGAAAGGTATATCGTTTCGCTGAGCGATCGCCGGCGATTGTTTTAAAATGGAAAACTGGACTACATTCATTGAGAGCTCCGAATTGAGAGTTTTGTTTTACTGTCATAATAATTAATACAGAAAAATCACAAGTGAGTCAGTGACAGTACAATGGCATTCAATTAATGGGCTTATGGTATAGGTAGTATTGCACAAAAGATATGATTAAAGGAATATACTGGGATATTCTCATGCCTTTGTACGCCTACTTTTCAATAGTCTATTTTTTGGACCCCAAAACGTGATAGGTGGTGAGCTCGTTGCCTCACCGTGACTCGTATATATTTATTAATTTATTTATTTTATTTATTTATTTATTTGGGATAACAACAGCTGTTAATATTATATTAATGTGCATATTATTTTTATACAAACATCAAAAGCCAATAACAGTTATCCACTATCATACAATAGTTAAGTTGTTGTATATTTCCTCACGATGTTTTCCTACTCCGTTAAGCTAGTGATAAATACGAACGTAAGTTTTGACAAACTCATTGGTCACCCACCAGCATTCAAACCCAAACCAGATGAGAGGCTCATTTATAGAAATTTTGCCCTGTATCTGATCAGCTTACTTTATGAACAGGACAAGTAGGGATAGGACATCCTATAATTACAAAGAGTACTGTATACAAGTTATACAATGTACGGATAATATCGAGAACCGATAAACTAGGACAAGAGGCCGGGTAAATAGTTGCAGGGTATAGACAAACAATGTGAATAAATAAGTTCGATATTGAGTTTGACGATTCGACATAATAGCACAGAGTAATATAATATTTTGTACGCCATTTTCATTAAAAATCTATCGTAAAATGTACCTACACAAATAAAAAAAAAACAGACAAAATCGAATAAACTTTTTAACACATAAACGTGGGAAAATAGTTACCACCAAATATTGAACTCTATGTAATTGAAATTAAGCTTCAAAAACAATGAAAAATTTAAACTGCCTATGCCCGTTAAAGGGTTAAGAGATGGACTTCTGTTGTCACTATCCATTAGCCGAAACGTCCCGAATAGTAATCTCAAGCTTAGTGACAGCAGGGGGCCTAAAAAGACGCTTACACCTTTTGCATTACCATACCACCAGAAATAATGGAAAAGACAAGGAAAAATCATCATGTTTCCATATGAGACAGATACATCTACATACAAGTTTGATTACCAAAGTCAAAGCAAGAAAAGCCCTAAGTCAAATTATTACAGACTAACAGTTCTGCGCGGTTTCACCCGCGTAGTTCCCGTTCCCGTGGGAATACGGGAATAAAATATAGCCTATGTTACTGCGGGATCTTCTATCTTTCTATTGGTGAGAGAATTTTTAAATCGGCCCAGTAGTTTTTGAGTTGATTCGTAACAAACATATACAAAAATACAAAGTTTTCCTCTTATAATATTAGTATAGATATAGACTACGAGTACGTCATACGACGAAGCGAAAACTCAAATAAATCGACAATCGATAAATTTACCTTCCTGCACCCTAGTAAACATCATCCGTTATCGTTTGACATCTGATATCAAGATAACGTCCCAACGATATCAAAATTCCGAAGAAATTCCGTCATAAGATTTTAAAAGTCGCCACGGGAAAAGTTTTCATTACTTTGTGAATTGACATGATTGATCGGTGGTATACCTACACGTAATATAGTTGTTCTTTATAACGATGAGTCATGTTTATTGGTATTTTTAGTAATGACGCGAAATTTTTGGAAAAAGAAATGTGTCACACCTAGCCCCAAACATTGTTAAGCTTAAACAACTGAAAAACATTATATATGTTAAATAATAAATTGATAATACAGCGAAGTAAATATTGTAAGTACTTATACATGTGGTTAAATCACAGTAATTTGTGACCGTTAAGTTTTAAATATGATGTATTATATTTACATGTTTTTAGTTTTCGTACGCTATTCTTTGCACCTTAAAGAGTATCCTGGTTTAGCCAATAGCCTAATAATACATACATTTATTATGAGTCTTATAAATATTTTGTCACATCCTAAGACGACACTCGGGCCAGTTTTTTCCAATGAAGACTATTATTATTATTATGTTTATATTATTATTGTAACAAAATAATATTTCAGTAAGAGATTACGCTACGAATCTCAGCAAGGTTGTTTGAATCTAAAAACTAAGCCCCCGTGAAAGTTTATTATTTAGTTATTTCTTTTAAGATTGTGGTAGGACTGTGAAATGCTGGTGACTCGAATATCCTCTGAGTGTTACCGTCTTGCTCTAATAACGAGCAATTACAGTCCGGACGCGAGGTGGCAGGAAGCGGCCAATCTGGCCGTCGCCTGCCATTGGACGGCAATTAGCCACCGACGGTCACCACCATCGCTGGGGATGGCATTGTTCAGATGCACAATGCGCCCAATCGCATTGCTTTGTTTACTCTTTCCGAACGAATAGGATGCCTGTTTAAGTATTGTTCCTGGCGAAGGCAAGTACAGTCAAGAGCACATAAAGCTTGACAGTTGTAGTGCGAGCCTGACCTCTATGGCGATTGTAATAAGAACGTTACAAAGTCCAATGTGTCAACCTCCACTTGCTCTCGACTGTACCAGTGAGGTTTTCGAAAACTTGCGTACAATATTTATCACAAGCTCGACGGTGAAGAAACCGTACAGAAGTAATTCTTAGGCCTGTGTAACAGACCCGGCCCGACGATGGGCTCAACTGCCACGTTATGGCATCCAAGAAATATAATGGGGAAACGTGGGTACTTCCAGAAATAGAATACTGCTGCCTCCTCTCGTGTGTTTTATTTCCACTTTCCTTTTGGCATCTCTTATAAAATCACAGCCAGACATTTCAATTTTATTATTGGTATAAATGAGAACTTAACAGTCCACTCATTGCACTCAATTGCAATATTTTTTTTTATAAAAAAGGGGGCAAACGAGCAGACGGGTCACCTGATGGTAAGTGACTACCGTCGCCCATGGACACCTGCAGCTGAAGAATCACAAGTGCGTTGCCGGCCTTTGAGGTGGGAGTACGCTCTCTTCTTGAAGGTTTGAAGGTCGTATCGGTCCGGAAATACCGTCGGCGACAATTTGCTCCACAGAAACTACTCGTCCTTCGGAATGTGTTATAGTGTGTCCGTGACCGTCTAGATATAATAACTAACGGCTGTGCATGCGCGCTTATCTGCGCTTGCGACACTCAACACTTCCGCCATCGCCGGCTCATGTTCGTTCCCGTTATGATAACATAAAAATGTATGCAATACGGGCTGTGACGAGTTGGCATATTGTGAATTTTAGCTATAGTGATAATAGTAATATTAAATATTTAAAAATCGCATTTTATCTCCTAAGGGGGTAGGCAGAGGTATTCTATTTCTGGAAATACCTTCGCCATTCTATTCTTTGGACTCCTAAAAGTAATAGGTGAGCCCATCACCGGACCGGGGTGCTGTTACACATTTAATAATTGAATTCAAGTGAAAACTGCTATTTACACGATGTCTAATCAAGCAATCATACACGACCGGACCAGTTTTTGGCTGTCAGTCTGTCTGTCCGAAATGATTCAAGGGATTTCAATCATCAATCGATAGATCATTTTTAGTTTATATATATCATCGCGGTCAAAATTTAGTTACAATTTTTAGCAAAAAAAAACGGCTTCAAACAGGAAACTAAAAAAATAAATAAGCACAGTCACCACTACGATTTTCGAAGGTTCCCCTCATTTTTTCTGGGATGCCATCATCAGATCGTGGTTTCCTTATCATGGTACCAACGTTGGGATATCACCTTTCCAACAAAAAAAGTCATCAAAATCGGTTCATAAACGACGAAGTTACCCGCTAACATACATAAATACATACGGTCGAATTGAGAAACCTCCTTTTTTGAAGTCGGTTTAAAAAAATCCTCCGCATCACTGCCGCCTCTGCTCGTGTTGCGCTTATCAACACAAAACGGGGTTTCCGCGCCAAACCAGCTGCGAATGATAACAACCAGGGTAGTGTTACTCACTGCGCTGCGTACTACGCCAACACCCATTGGAGATAAAACAGATATACGGTACTAGTCGGGTCAGGTAAACAAATCGCTATCTAGTTGCGTACATATTTTATTTTGTACTAGATTTTGCACGCAATAAGAATTATATTTAGAAGTACGTTTATCAGTTGTTTAGTACCCAAACGACAAATAAAACAAAAAAAACGGCCAAGTGCGAGTCGGACTAGCCCACGAAGGGTTCCGTACCGTTTTCTATAAAAAAGGGCACTAAAAATCGCGTTTGTTGTATGGGAGACCCCCATAAATATTTCTTTTATTTTGTTTTTAGTATTTGTGGTTAAAGCGGCAACAGAAATATATAATTAGTGAAAATTTCAACTGTCTAGCTATCGCGGTTCTTGAGATACAGCCTGGTGACAGACAGACGGACGGAAAGACACCGAAGTCTTAGTAATAGGATCCCGTTTTTACCATTTGGGAAACGGAACACTAAAAACTAGAGATGGGCCGACTATGGGTTTGGCCGGATAGCCGTTAGCCGACTATTCGGTCGTGAGCAAGCCGACTAGTCGACTTGGCCGATCATTGCTTTCGGGAACGATCGGGTGCGTTTGCCTGATGGTATAAGAACAGAGCCCGCTATCCAGCAATGTTTATGATCGCGAAAAAGTATTTGTGATGCCCAGCCAGTTCTGTATATAGTGAAAGGCTATTCACCGAGGCTGGCAATGTTTACAAACTGAAAAGAAATCGCTTACTTCCTGATCGTGCAGAAGCTTTAACTTTTCTGCATTACAATTTTCCATTACTATAACTAAACTATATACCTAAACAGAAAAATTACTTACGAATCGTGATATTCACTGACACTGCTAGAGTTACAAATGAAAAAAATATAGTATGTATTTAGTATTAAGTTAACAGTTAGAGAAAACCAAAAATACCATTGTTGTTCTTTGCTGATTTCATTTCAAAATAGCCTTTAATAAGGAGATGTTGGTTGATTGAAGTTTGTTTTGTTTTAATTCTAATAAATTCTGTTTTTTTAGGAAGTTTCTTAGACAGGAAAACATAGCCGAATAGTCGGCAGTATGAGCCGACTAGTGCCGACTAGTCACCGACCATAAAATAGGCCGGATAGTCGGCTTTGCCGACTAGTCGGCCCATCTCTACTAAAAAACTATCTTAGGGACCTTTAGTTCCTCAATAGATTACAGAACCCTAAAAATTACGGCGCTTCAAAAACATACACGAAACATTGACAAGTTCTTAATTAAGATTAAGTCGTCAAAATTAATCGAACTACTTAAGTCCAAAGGAAGTAAAATAAATTGGACAAATTTTCGTAAAAAAACTCTTTAATTAATAAATCATTTAAAAATTACAGTTCGAATTCCCATTAGCGAATAAGTAGTCGATGATTTACTGCCGTAATCACCGTAAGCTGACTTCCGATTCCAATGATAATGAGCTAATGGTTCAAAGTAATATTACATTACAGAAAAAAACAAATTACCATATATTATAGTGAATACGTCTTAATCTGCTAAAAAATATAATAGAAAGAATTTACTAATGGCAAATTGAAAAAATAATCACGTCCGAGAGGGTACATAAAGCTCACGCCATTGTCCCACAGGTGTAGGCAGAGACGATGGAACGCCACTTTGCTCGATCTCTGAATACTTCTTTCGCTTCCTTCACATCCATAAGCCTTTTCATGCACGCTTTAATCTTCGCACTCCGGACCTCGGCTTTTTGAAGGACGTCACTTATTTGATCCGTGAAATTTCTTCTGGGGCGTCCTCTTTCCTTGCATTTTTCAACATTCGCACCATACATCTCTTTCTTTACTTTTCTTTTATCGAATGAAAGAGAGGGTTGTATTCCAAATCCGACTTTTCACCAGTATATTTTGGGACCAAAATGATTAGTAATTCATTGATTTACTGATTCGGCGATGGGCTCACTACCTATCACGTATATCTATAAATATAATACCTCTGCCTACCCTCTCGGGGATAAAAGGCATGAGATTATTATTATTAAATTTTTATTTATTTTATTTTTCATAGATTTAATGTAGTCGTGAAAAACACTAAGTGAACGAAGCCGCGGTGTCGAACTAAGCTAAAATTGTGGAACACACGTCATCCCAAGATTTCCGATAAACCGTTAAAGGCATCAGGAAATGCTACCATTGATTCCGAGAAACATGATTGGTATGTATTCATGCGAAAACAATTTATTGATTTGTCTCTGTCTCACGTTGACAGAGTAGCTCTCTGTCCCTTTATAAAATGTTTCTAAACAGGGTTTTATCGTACCAAAAACATTTTCATGTAAAATGTTGCAAATACGAGACCATATGGCTCGGACTGTCAAAAAGTTATCAAGTGGTAGGCCCCTACCACCATCTGTTGTTCACACAAAATAATAATAAATTAAAATATATGCTATCACTTTTAGCCGACTGCGCTAAATGGAGGGTAATTTAGAGGATAATTTGGAGGATAGATTTTCTTGGGCGCCACAAAAATACAATATGGCGGACCCTCTCGCCACGGTAATGCACAGAGAGTTATAGGTGTAATAAATGAGATTCACCTTCATTTCAAAGGATTTTTAGTGTCATAGGCATTTTTATATACAGTCGGATTATTCGGTGCTTAATGTTATTGTTGACAATAATACTGAAAAGACGAAATATTTATAAAAAGCGTTTAACATAAAACGCTACTTTGTGGTTAGGACTTAAAGTATGCCAAAGAGATAAAACCTCAACGCAATATGTGCCACATTTCAAATGTCACAGTTGCAAATTAATGGTATAATCAAGACAATTCATTTGCTGGACGGCAACAAATCTTCGCCAATTAGGGACATGTACTGATTAGACGCTAAAGTACTGTATGACGTCAATCTATTGTCTCTATTAGAGAAGGGATCACAGAATAAAAATGTACAGACGGCTGGTATTACATATTTAAAAAAAAAACGGTTTCTGAAGTTTCTGAGAGAAAGGTGGCTACTAGCCTAACATTGTCTCCCGGTTGGCGGTGGGATAATAATAACATAACAAAAACATAACATAATCTCACGCCTTATATCCCCGAGGGGGTAGGCAGAGATATTCCATTTCTGGATATACCCACTTTTCACCAGATATTCTTTGGACCCACAAACGTGATAGGTGGGGAACCCATCGCCGAACCGGGTCTGTTACACATGTCTCAGAATCCATTCTGGGACCTGCGGGTTTCCTCACGATGTTTTCCTTCACCGTCGAGCTAGTGATAAATATGTACGTAAGTTTTAAAAAAATCATTGGTACATGCCAGGATTAGAACCCGAGCCTCACTGATTTTCATCATGTGAAGCAGGCCCTTTAACCGTAAGGTAAAAAACAATGCTCTCTATAACGAAACATAAGTTTATGTTATGGGATCGCTTGGGATATTATCCATACTTCCTACTGTGTGAGGAAATATCGTTAGCCCAGCAGTGGTAGTGGTGGTGGCGGTGATAGTAAATATAATATATAAAAAATATAATCTCACGCCTTTTTTATCCCCGAGGGGGCAGGCAGAGGTATTCCATTACTGGATATACCCACATTTCACGAGATATATTGGACCCCTAAGCGGTGGTAGTAAGAGGCAATTTAGAGTCCCATTGGACCCTGGCGCTTTGGTATCCACTACGCCCGACTCACTATAGTATCTACACTAATATCATAAAGAGGATTTATATGTTATAAATAAAATGTTGTGTATGTGTGCGTGTCCCTCGTACGTATACGCGATATCCACTTGTGTCTTAGTAGTACTATTTATTATACTGTGGTCTTAGTGAGATTCTACTTGACGGTCGTGGGTAGACCATAAACATGGCTGTGAGATTTTCAATATGGCAAAGACGGCACTTTGCTCTAACATGGCAAGACGTGACGACTTTCATTTCTGTGGACTTGGCCGTTACAGTTTCTTTAAGATCTTTTCTTTTAAGGATATGGTAGGTGTTAATGTACAAGTTTACTTGGTTGAAGTGGGTGTGTGAAAGTTACAACGCATTAAAATGTTAATTAAATGCCAAAAAAGGCTCTTAAGATTTAAAGAAGACGAATTTATGATCAATTAAAATCCATTGAATAAACTTGAACTTCTTTGTTGGTTAGTCCTTCGGATAGACGTTTTTTGTTGGATTTCACTCCAAAAGCCTGCCAATGGAACCTCCGATTACTAACGCTCCGCTGTCTATCTAGGCACCGGGTAAGCAAGGATTTTTCGAAATTCTCACGGGAACGGGAACAGACATCCACGCGGACAACTCAACTCGTCTTATGCAAGCAACAGTTTCATAAAGCGGGCTAGGCTTTATAACGATAAGTTAGTAGATGTCTAAATTTTAAGTGAGACCTTAAATAGTTTTAAAAAGTTATCCCTGCAGTTGATACAGAAACTAACTAAGATAATTATCTTTTTGATCTTTTATATCATTGTCATCTGTACTTTATTACAGTTCTATCTTTGAGTTTTTATACATAGTGAGGAAACTGTAAGTCTAGATCTTGTGTAATTTATTTACAATACTATTTACAACAACATGTGCCTGTTTGTTTCTAAATGAATAAAAAAAAACTCCCCTGGGCACCCACTAGTAAATTTATAACAGTAGAAAGTAGGCGCATTGAAGCAAACAATTCTCAGTTGAACATAAAACTTGGAAATTGTCTTATTAAAATTAATCGGTAAGAACACCTCACAGAAGATTAAACAATATGATTAGGTCATAAAAATCTTAACTGCAGACCGTGAAACACAACCAAGCATAGCTACTTTCGACGAGAAAACTATTCGGATAAAAACTGGTCAGTCGCATACGTGACAATTAAGAGATGATGACATATTGTAGCCGAGAAAATAAAAAATATACTTTTTATTCGATATATACGCAAAGATATTATATATAGAAAGACGTAGATATGTTACTAGAGCACGGAAAATGAGGCCGACAAATGTAGTTAATTAACCACATTTTATTTAGTAGCATTGTATTTCAAGTCGTATTTTAAGCGCAACTCTTAACAGATAGCTCTCTTTTTCTTTATTATTCGTTCCTTATCATCTTTCCCCGTCATTGTTGTATCCTATAAATACGCTAAGAAGTAAGTATGTACATGTTGTAGCACACTCGTAGGGGATCAATTTTCAAACGCAAGCAGTATGAATATAACTCATCCTTACTTTAATATCTTTGGATATACGTGGGCTAGAGGCGTGGTAGCTTATCAAGAAGCTGTCAGCGCGTTTGATCGTGGCCGCGCTGACCAGCAAGCGTATTCAGGGAGCTTCGATATTCGATATCGGAAAATCTGTCGAACACTTTCGAGATGGGCTGATGTTGGTATCGAAAACTAATGTCATAATATGTGACATAAGGATTCGGAAAATTTTCCGTGGCTGTCAGAAACGCCTACAATAAAGTTTCCAAAGTCGATACATTCGACTTCGGATAATTTTTCGCTCGATCTGAATAGAATGGAAACGGTATCGAGTCTCCGTGAATACACCTGCAGGTGACCAGAGGGCTGTATACTCATATAGTATTCAAAGTTGTTCCGAGTCTCTTTATAAGACTATGGATGTTTTTGAGGGTATTTTTTAACAAAATCTATTTTGAGTTTTCTCTCGTTCGGTCAAATCCTGAAAAAGGCAATCTGTCAAAATTGAATACCATCAAAACCAATTTTAGTCAAATTTCATAGCTTTTTAAAAATACCTATCCTATTCTCAAAATGACCATTTTTGAAATTTCCATTTCCCAAAATCTCCATAACCCAAAAAAAGTATCTAAAATGTCAAATTTTTTAGAATGTCCAAGTCCAGAAAATCTTTCTTAAAATGTCCAATCGATTCGATTTTTAAAATTCTTTCACTGATAGAAAGCTACTCTAATCCAGACTTTCTATCGACGAATGAACCCACGAGGCACAGCTAGTACTTAATATTGTGCGCAATCTTCCCTTCGCCCTTTTCGCAGAAATACTTGTTTACCAGACGGGCATTAATTGGCTTATACAGACAGATACTATTCACAAGTTAAGCTTGATAAATTACTCTGCCTAAAATATATATTTATGATTTGTAGGTCGCTTTTTTTTTTTTGTTGTTTCACCCCTTACAGGGTAGGCAAAGGCATTACGCCATGCAGCCTCGTCATTAGTTAATGATATCCTTATGTAAATGGCTCTGCTTCAGAGTCCACGCACAAAAATACAGTGTCTTTAACACTTTCTACAACCCTAACGTGCCCTAACTTGGTTATCAGTAAAATGATAGCACTTTTACTGACGACTTTATTGTGACTTTTTGAGGCGATCCAAAAATGTCCATATCTCGCATTTTATCGAATTTCCCATTCACTGCACACTTTCACGGACACTTGCCACATAATAAACTATCACTATTATGAGTCAAAACCCGAAATACACAGCAAAATGAAAATTAAACAAAAAAAGACGTGTGGCACTCGGGGACTGCCGCGGTAAAGCTATTGCCCATCCATCCATCCATCCGTCCGTCCGTCCGTCCGTCCGTCCGTCCGTCCGTCCGCCCGTCCCCGTAAAGGCCCGCGATAGAAGCTATGCAATAGCTTAAAAACATGACGTCCCTCTTCGGATTCCCGCCAAAAAGCCTTTGTAGGTCGCTTGAGTCATCCACACAATTATGTCACCTTCAGGCGGCGCTGGATCGAATAAAGTTCGAACAAGGAGATTTTATATGTTCCATGAATGTCACATAGTACATATTTTAAATGCTCTTGTTACTGGCAGGTATCCCTGTTCTGCAGCAGTTATCTTTATCATTTATTTCAAACTTTTTCACCCGCGTAGTTCCTGTTCCCGTGGGAATACGGGAATAAAATATATAGCCTATGTTACTCAGGGATCTTCTAGCTTTCCATTAGTGAAATAATTTCTAAAATCGGTCTAGTAGTTTTTGAGTTTGTTGTGTTCAAATGTTGGACTTCTGTTTCATTTACGTCACTACCGCTATTTTCACTAATCTAAGTACTATTCTTCTCCTCAACTACTTATCCCACCCGGTGGAGTCGCAATGATTTTCAATAAGTGGACAAAAACATTCAATTTGATTTGATTCCTCTCTCCTACTATTTCTTAATCTATCTGCTTAAAGATAAAAGCGATTTTCAAAGAATGCCTACACAGAACGTGTATTTACAACAGTTCAGTGACCCTTGAAGCACAAAAACTAACTCTATTCGTTAGTCAATAGGGTTTAATGTCCGCAAGGTAGTATTGCGACATCTGCAGCGTAACCAAGTGTATCTAGTGCAGCCGTGTGGAACGGCTGGTGTGAGCGATAGGCGAAAGCGATACGCGCTCGACCATAATGTTTTTTTTTTATTAAAAAAAGGGGGCAAACTAGCAGATGGGACACTGACGGTAAGTGACTACCGTCGCCTATAGAAGTGTCCAATGAGAAATGACAGAAAGTTCAACAATACAATTATTTTTGTATATTCATACCAAGTAGTGGTCGACTAATGGTGAAATTCGACCAAAAATTAATTAAATTTAAGTTTAAACGTTATTGCAAAATCACCAAATTCACAACAAGAACCGCATGCTGTAGTTAGAAACATTTTAAAATTCTTTGGAGTTAATCTTCACTGCACTGTTTGGCCATTAACTATTTAAAGTTCGCAGTACATATTAACATAAATAATGCGCCTGCCCCACCCTGGATGTTTAAATGAGTAACCAAACTTTATTCTAACTATTACTTATTCTGTGATTCTATCAAAAACTAGCGAGCCTGAAGCCTAGAACACACTGCCGCGATATTATATCGCGCGATATGGGCTCGTAGGCTTTAGCTCAACTTTTGGGTCTATCTCTTCTCGCGCTTATTTGAATACAGTGTACTTTTTATTTAATTCCCCTGGTCCCGTACCCTAGAATCTTTATAAAATGCACAAACTTAAGCTATAAGTACTATTATTATTCATTTAATTAATAAGCACACAAATATTAATAAAGCTATGTAGCTTAACATTGCACCACAAAACTGTGTCAAAAGTTTGACTGTGGGATCGGAAGTCTCTCTTTATACTTAATACAATTTTTACAGTGAGAGTATATCAACAGAGAGCAGTGATAGCCTGAACGGTTAAAGAGCCGGCCGAAAATATATATATTATTATATCAACACTCGCCCCAGCTTACACATTAAGCCACACCCAACCCAACTTTTTCCACCATACCGCATCAGCCACGGTCCAGGGACACGGCTGTCACGTCCAAGGACGTCGGACCACGTCGCTGGTTTTATTGGAATTCCACCGATGCCTTGACGATGATAAATGCTCGGTACTGTCGCCGGGATTGCGTTACTGTAACGTAATTGGTGTTATAGGAGCTATTGTTGTGTGGCGGCTGCTTGTGATCGCTTTGATATCTTTACCCGACGGCGGCAGAAGGCCAATAAAAAATGCTTAGGTGGCTACTAGACTTCAGATCTCAGATGGTCGACAAGACACTTTTTGAAGGCTACCTCTCAAGCCAATAAAATAAAACACAATTGATTTTTAATGTTACGCAGTGCCTATTGGAACCGGCGATGCTCGCCGAATTGGACCATTTACACGAGGCCATTCCAGTAAGCCAATCTATTCAATTGATTTATTTGCTTATATTACAAATAATTTAGATCAATGACATGTGACACCTGTAAGGGCACTGCAAAACTGATGGAGAGCCAATCCACTAATACCAATAAGGTATAATCTCACGCCCTTTTTATCCCCGAGGGGGTAGGCAGAGGTATTCCATTACTGGATATACCCACATTTCACGAGATATATTGGACCCCTAAACGTGATAGGTGGTGAGCCTATCGCCGGACCGGGTCTATTTACACATGTCTCAGAATTAATTCTGAGACATGTGTAAATAGACCCGGTCCGGCTTGGGTCAGGATTGGCTTAGTGGATTATCTCAGTGGAATGGTTCATGGAATGGCCTCGTGTAAATGACCCATAAGTGTGTTGTGTACTCGACCACAGTAATCCCGGCTGATGATCGAGAAAACAGTTTTTAAAAAAAAAATTGGTCTCCCGTAGGCCACTCGACTGCAAAAGTCTTGGCCAATGGCAGAACGGTCAGCCGAGATTTCTGTGGTCAAGTCAGTCTAAGCATTCAACAAGTGGCTCCTCGACCATTGGCCGAGTTTATACTTCGAAATAACTGGATCAAAGCTAAAGAAAAAGGCTCCAAGAAATCTGTCGTAAATAAAATTAATCCTAAAGCTGATGTCTGTACTCATCCGACGCCAACGCGAGACTTACTGACGCAACATTCGAAATTCAAAATGGGCGTACGAATATTGCACTACCCACATGAATTAGAGAAGATTAAATCCTGCATAAGTGGGTGAGGCAAACCTGAGTGATTTCTCCACTTTCATTTAATATCACCTCTACTTGTAATCAGTACAAAAGTAAATACTAACAATTACGATGTTAACTGTCGTCTTAAGAAAACATTTGAAGCTACAATCTCAGATCAAATAAAAAGTAAAGATGGAGCGCTGCGAAGGATAAACTGAAGCCAGAAAAACTACTCCACGATCTGTGCATTTACGCTCAAATTTCTCGATGGCATAATTTAATTTTTTTCTTACATATTGCTTCAATTGACGAACTAGTTCTAGCTGATCGGTGTGGGTTGAGTAGTTTGCTTGTAAATTTGTGCGTGCGACTCGTGCGAGCGTGTATGCACAGAGCGTGGAGTAGTTTTTCTGGCTTCAGTTTATCCTTCGCAGCGCTCCATCTTTACTTTTTATTTGATCTGAGGCTGCAATAAAGTCGTTTAATACTAGCAGAGACATACATCAGAAAACGGTGTAACGGTGTGAAAACGGTAAATAAATAGTGTTGCAAAACTGTCGAAAGTACCCACGGTTTAGAGATAATACTAGAAATAGTATTGATAGCATTTAGAGCCACACGATATTGATATTACATACTATTTACATGTTATGGTTTAATTTGTTGCCAATGTCCAAGTGTGACGTGACTATTTACCTGTAGCGGCACTACATAGAACGCGCCAATAGACGGCGCGTCGAATATCGAAGTTTTCTAATGAGTTTGTATAAATACAACTGTCCAACCAACATCCACCGTCGGAACGCGGTCCCCAGGCACTATCACCTCGCCTGGAGGAAGATCTTCCCTTTTCATGATGGAGGAGCATTCCTCCGCTCCTCCACTAATATTAGAAGGCTTGTCTTTCCGTCTGCTTCGTTTAGTAACTTTTAAAAAACGATCAGTTGTTAAAGTAAGCAATTATTTTTTTTTAATACTAGCTCATCGGTGAAGGAAATCCGCAAGTCGCAGCCGACAGTAGGTTCACTACCTGTACCGTTTTCATCAGCTGATTGCTTTCCACTGCTGGACAAAAGTCTCCTCAAGGTGCGCCAACCATACCTTGGGCAGCCCGCATCCATCCACTGCCAACTACCTTCTTTAGGTCGTCGGTCCATCGTGCCGCAGGGCGCCCCTACACTACTAAACGCGGTCTCCACTCCAACACGTAATGAGCTACAAGTACTCTTGTTTTTAATGGTACAAGCAAAGAGATTAAAATATAATAGGACATACAGGGGCATTGGGAATATTTTCATACAAAACTTTGAAGCTCAAGCGTCATGTCAGTTAGTATGAACGCGAGCTGTCACTCGGTCGAATCACATTAGACTTTTGCCCACTTGTAATAACTTTTGGCTTGAAATTTTCCGCGCTTTGTCTACTCTATGCCTTATTATATTCATAAATCTGTGTCACTAGTACCATCAATAGTACAAATCGATAGTACTACAGACCCGGGAGTGGAAAAATATCTACACTAGTGAAAAGATACTTCATACTTTTGTCATGGCGAGAACATTTGTCAATGTCGTGATATATACGCAACGCTATCGTAGTCTACCTAGTGTCATGCAGCACTAGTAGATAATTACAGCAACAGTGTCGGACAGTTATTAGGTCGAATTTCTAGGTCTGTATCAAAGTCAAGCGGATCGAGTTTGTGGTTGAAACCGCAGTCATGTCCGGGTAGTCTTAAGGGGGAGATACACACACAAGACAGGAATGCGAAAAAGAGAGAGAGATACGAATGCGAAAAAGGTTGTTATGCGGAATTGTCCGCACTTTTAAAATCATAGTGTCCGTGTCCGGTTAGTAGTAGTTCTCCATTTGAAGTCGCAAATATTTGACTAAAACTTTAGTATCTGTCTGCTAATATGCAACTTTTGTGTATAATAAATCAGATATTTTTATTTGATATAGAAAAAAAAATCTCACGCATTTTATATCCGAGGAGGTAGGCAGAGGTGTTCCATTTTTGGATACACCCACTTTTCACGAGATGTTCTTATGACCCCTAAACGTGATAGGTGGTGACCCCAACGCAGGACCGGGTCTTTTACACATGTCTCAGAATTAATTTTGGGACCTGTGGGTTTCCTCACGATGTTTTCCTTCACCGTCGAGCTAGTGATAAATATGCACGTAAGTTTTGAAAAACTCATTGGAGTGTGGAATTCACTAATAGTTATCTAACATGGATCCAAAAGGGTTCTATCTGAGAAAGAAGCGGCACGAGTTACTCCCCCATTCCATTTAAATACAATACAACATCTCAAAAAAAGATGGATGTACGTCAGAAGATATGTAAGAATGTTAAAATAAAAGGTCGCATATTAGACAAATAGTCTATACTAATATTATGAAGAGGAAAGATTTGTATGTTTGTTACGAATAAACTACTGGACCGATTCTAAAAATTCTTTCACCGATGGAAAGCCAGAAGATCTCTGAGTATCAATGGCTATATTTTTTTCCCGTATTCCCGCGCATAGCCGCGCAGAACCACTAGTCTGTTATATACTGCCAGAAGTTTCTTTCCTGTTCTAGACTATTTTAGTACACCACTAAGACTGTAATACATATGAAACGAAAAACGATCCCATTTTCAATCGTAAATAGATAATAAGCCCCGCAAGCTTTTCGCTCCCGTGCACACACTGAGCGCTACTAAGTACTGATTCATGAATCACGATAACAAAACCGCATCCGCATCTCCCGTTCCGCACGTCGGTGTGGTAGGCCCTTTAAATAGGGACATGTATGTAATGACCCGATAACACTGCTTTGTTTGTCAAGGCAATATTTGCTGTTGTTGAGTAAATATTTGTTATGATCCTTCGATTTGTTGCTCATTTTATTTTTGTGTGATCTGATGTTGGTTTTATAATACTCAAAGGATCTGATCATTGCTCGGTAGTATCTCTTGATACTACGGACCTCCAATATTATTGTATAACTAATAATAATAATATCCGTCCCATATATACAACGTATCACAGAATAAGCGCAATTCCTCATACACCCTCATTAGTATATTGATATAAACAAATGATGCATTTGTACTTTAGTTTTGCCTAACTCAATTTCTTAAAAAAGAGCAATAATAGTACAGTTTCCATAGGTAGCACTAAATTCAGCTATGCTAATTCATTTTTCGGAAAAAATAACACATTAAAAATAGCTGAAATCGAAGAAGTAGTCGATACTGAACAAACTAATTTCAGGAATTGCGCTTATTCCATTACAAATTGTGTATAATGGGACAGATTTTGTTGACTCTTCTTTCTCATTTACCTACATTTTAACCTAGACGCCTAACTTTCACATTTTTACCGTGACGTTATGGCTTAACAACCTTCATTGTGCATGAACACAACGAAAATTGGGACCGTTTTAAAGTGTCATTCCGAAAAAAATAAGAATTTGTGATGAAATGCAGTGGCATTTCATCACAAATTTCATCATTTCCAGTGGGGAAGCGTATAATGAGGCAAAATCCACGTAACTCACATTTTCTTTGCCTCGGAGAATACGCGAATAAAATATATGCCTGTGTTACTCAGGGATATTCTGGTTTTCTATTGGTGAAAGAATTTTTAAAATCGGTCCAGTTTTTTAGTTTATTCGTAAGTTTCGTAACAAAGATACAAACATACAAATCTTTCCTCTATATTATTAGTATAGATAAATGAAGTGTAGATAGATTTGTTACACAGTCAGTGCTTGCTCTACTTACACTATCGGTAATGACAGACGTACGGAAGAAGCAACGTACGCCGAAATTTAAACGATTAGATAGACAATAGGTCAGACTTGAGCTGGTGAAGGAAAACATCGTGAGGAAACCCGCAGGTCTCAGAATTAATTCTGAGACATGTGCAAATAGACCCGTTCCGCGATGGGCTCACCATCTATCACGTTTAGGGGTCCAATATGTCTCGTGAAATGTGGGTATATTAAGTAATGGAATACCTCTGCCTACCCCCTCGGGGATGAAAGGCGTGAGATTATTTATTTATTTTATTTTAAGGAGCTGGCATCGGCCAGCCTGTCTGATTCACTTTGACAGATCCGTTTGGTTCTCCAGCTATAGCTCGACAACCGTGGGTATTATCAGACAATGGGAAACGGTACAATCAAACGCTTTCCCACGCCACGAGATTCAAATTAGCCCGATAATTAGACTCACGTCTGGGATTATAGAGGAGTTATTGAGATTTTCATGATATTGTTTGGCTTTTTGGCGGGAATCCGAAGAGTCATACTTTTGGTATAATTTTAATTTTGCGGTATATTTCGGGTTTTGTCTTTGATTAGTATATTATGTGGCAAATGTGCAGCGAAATGGAAATTCGATAAAATGCGAGGGATGAACTCAAGAAGTCACAATGAAGTGTTCAGTAAAAGTGCTATCATTTTACTTTTGATAACCCAGGGTGTAGAAAGTGTTGAAGACACAGAATTTTTGTAGATGGTCTCTGAAGCAGAGCCATTTAACTAAGATTAAAGTATAAAATAAAGACTTAAAAACTAAATTACTTAACAACAACACCCTTTTATATATTATTTGTCTCGTTAAGCGCCTTTCATCCTCTCAATATGACCAAACCATCTATAACCATCTATACTGATATTATAAATAGGTAAAGTTGTGTATTTGTATGTTCCTTTGGGGGCTTGGGGGTAATAGATAACAGACCTAAATCATAATAAAATAATAATAATAATTTATAATAATAAATAATAATAATTTAGTTTTTAATAATCATAATCTTTGAAATACTGAAGTGATTTATTTCCCTGAATAATAAAGCCTACTTATACACACACCGGCACAATTAGCGGAACAGAAAAAAAAGGGAGTATTTACGCATTTTTGCGTGTTACTGGCCGGCTAAACAAGCTTTTTTTAAATTTGGGTTTTAATTTTAAAATGGAATACTAAGCGACTGCCCTTTTTTTCATTCTTTTGTTTTAATTTTCATTGATTCATTTTTTCCACCGCTTGTCCGTTTTTAGAAGGTTCGTGAATTCCATTTGAAAAGCTTTGAATTGCAGTTTTTGAGGCTTTTGAGTTTTTTCGCATATTGATAATTTACGAGCATCTAATTATGCCTGATTTAACGCCATCAGAAATCATTAGGGCAGATCAAATGAGGAGAAATGGTCAAACCTACAGATCGATTGCCAGAAGCCTTCGTCGATCGTTATCAACGATTTATCGTAGCATCCAACGATACAGATTGACGAATGCTCTAGTGAGAAGGAGAGGACAAGGCCGGAAAAGGTGTACTTCAAGGAGGGATGACCGTTTTCTCCAACTTCAAGTCCGACGGAACACGAGACTAACGGCGGTGCAGGCTCGAAATTTACTGGAAGAGGTACGAGCAGTAAGGATGAGTGAGCGGACAGTTCGTAGAAGATTCGAAGAAGTGGGTATAGGCTCGTATGTGCCCGCCAAAGCCCCAAAACTTGAGAGACATCATCGCACAAACCGTCTACACTTTGGTCGTGAACATCGTGATTGGGACTTCGACGACTGGGGACAGGTTCTTTTTACTGATGAATGCAGAGTTATGTTAAATCAAATTGATGGAAGGCAGCGAGTATGGAGACGCAAAGGAGAACGGTATATCCAGTCTAATTTTGAAAATACAGTTGCATATGGCGGCGGTTCAATTATGGTCTGGGGAGGAATATGTTTAGGAGCTCGTACGGAGTTAGTAGTGGTCGATGGCGGGAATCTGAATGCTGATCGGTATATCAGGGAGATTTTAGAAGAACATGTTTTGCCATTTGCCCCCTTTATTGGTAACAACTTCATTCTAATGCAGGATAATGCTCGGGCTCACAGTGCTCGCACAGTACAGACATACCTAAACCATGTTGGTATAACGGTGATGGAGTGGCCAGCACGGTCCCCCGATATGAACCCTATAGAACACGTCTGGGACTTGCTAAAGAGGAGTGTAAAGTCAAGAATGCCCCCTCCCAATAATCTCAACGAGTTGCGAAACGCATTACTTGAAGAATGGCAGAGGTTGCCCCAAGAAACCATTGATAACATCATCCGCAGCATGCCCAGACGGATGGAAACCCTCATCAGAGCACGAGGAGGAAACACTCGATATTGAACAGTCATTGAAATTGTTGTTAAACTTTGGAAAATCTTGAATTTTCTGCTGTTTCTCTATAATTAAAAATCGAAGAAAAATGCATTTTGTTTAATTTAATTTTTATTTTTATAAAATTTTAAGTATGGTGTTACAAATGAATGTCAAAACATGTTAATTTAATTGTTGTTTCATTTTAAATAATATATTGTTTAAAAATTACATTCATTGTTCTAAATTCCCTCTTTTTTCTCCTTTTTTTTTCTGTTCCGCTAATTGTGCCGGTGTGTGTATTTTATTTTGGTGAAAAACAGCTTTTAGTTCATAATCTCAATATTTATTTATTATATTCATTTTTTTAGTAAAAAAAATGTTGTGGTAAAAAAAGGGTTGTTTTTAAACGACTTCAAAAAGGAGAAGGTTATCAATTCGTCTGTATTTTTTTTTATTTTCGACTGTGTGAACCGATTTGGATGATTCTTTTTTTATTTAAAAGCTGGTGCTTCTAGATTGGTCCCATTTTAATTTCGTCCAGTTCTGACAACGGCATCCATGAGAAAACCATTTAAGTTGAAAATTGAAGTCGGTTTTTTTACTCTTTAATTTGCATTATGCAACAGATATAAACCGAAGCGAAGCGAGGTCGGGCAGGTCGCTTGTACTAAATATATAAGTACGTGACAAGTGACACAATGACAAAAAACAGACAAGCGCGAGAAGAATGCGCACCCTGAGGGTTCCGTTGTAGTAAAAAAAAGTTAAATAACAAGCATTTAACGATATTTGTATTTTTTTAAACTGCACGCTGTTCTGACCTTACGCATCTCATCATAAGCGTAGACGCGCCAAAAAAAAAACGTTCGTACCAATAACACCTGTAGATATTTCTAAAAAAAGAACCCTTGAAACGCGAGTCCTACTCGTGCTTGACCCTCTTTTTATCATTATGCTGGTTGCACTTCACCAATAGTGGAACGACTTAAATCAAACGCCAATTCATTCAATTGACATGGCCGACACGGCGTGATCTGATCGGTAACATCAGCGACATTGCGTCTCCCGTTTTTGCATACCGACTTATTTATGGGCCATCGTCTTGGGCATAGTCGTTCGCCAATGGGAGCGCTCAATGTAGTTCGCAGTATTGCCGCGAACTAGTTCGTTCATTTAGTTATATTTTTATATATGGAGATAATTCTATAAAGAATTTTTTCCATTTTATTATTGTGAAAAACTCTAACTATAGAGAGACTATAAATTTATATTATTTAATAAGAAATAAGAGTAAAAAAATTAAGTCGGTTGGCCATGCAGCGCCACTGCATAATAGACCGGATGCCAGAAAAATACATATTTAAAAGAACTAAGAGCGAGATTCTGGACGAACTAGTTCGCATAGTTCACCTAAAAGAGAGCTTTTTCGAACTAGGTCGTTCGCGAACTACCCAAGACTAGCCATCTTCTACTGAGAACAATGTCACTTTCATTGGAGTTGGAATAAGGTTCAAAGTACATATAATGGCATACTGCTGGTGAATATAATAAAGTGCAATCTACATATAACAATAATAAAAATGAAGAAGTCTGTTTTAATAATATAAATAACTAGCTGTTCCCGTTCCCGTGGGAATACGGGGATGAAATATGTTACTCCCTGATAATGTAGCTTTCCATTGCTGAAACGATTTTTAAAATCGGTTTAGTAATTTCGGAGCCTATTTAATACAAACAAACAAATAAAAAAACCTTTTTATTATATTAGTAAATATAGATAACCGAAAAACAACTTAGAGTTTACCCAAAGAGATTAAAATATAAAAGGACATAGAGGGGGCATTGGGCATATTTTCATACAAAACTTTGAAGCATGTTTGAAGCTCAAGCGTCATGTCAGTTAGTATGAACGCGAGCTGTCATTCGGTCGAAATTGTACTAGACTTATTCCATTTGGAAACTTTTGGTTTCAAATTTTCAGGCTTTGTCCCCTCTATGCCCATTATATTTCAATCTCTTTGGGGTTTACGAAGGTTCGCGTTAATTAGGTTACACGTTGTATAAGGAGTTAGAATTTTAGGAATTCTTAGTAATGTCTCCGCGCCCCTTTGTTTGCCCCACAATGGCCGCAGCGTGAACATGCATTGTAGTGAAACGTTCATTCAACCCTGAGAAATCCTGGCTCTATTCCAACTAGTACAACCTCAATTTATATGCGTTATGTAAACGTTTTATAACTGCAAGGATGAAATTGAATTGTTCATCCTTGGTATTATCCGTCTCCGTTTTACCTCTCAAGCCAATAAAATAAAACACAATTGATTTTTAATTGTTACGGTGCCTATTGGAACCGAGCGGTGCTCGACAAATCAAAAAAGTATATGTAACGAAGAAATATTTCTATATAATACTGTGAACCGAACCAAAATTAAAGGTTTTGAAGCGCAGAAAGCTTCAGAAACAGACCGATTCCGTTTTATTAGGAATTTATGTTTTTATATTATATTCTTAGTTAAATAGCTCTGCTTCAGAGTCCATGCATAAAAATACATATGTAACTCAGTTATGTACGAAGAACAAGGATTTCTTGGTACAGTCAACAAAGTTGTTAGTGTTACATGACCAGAAACTAAGATTCAGTTTTCTCTTAAAGCCTTAAATGTATTTATAGTTTTTTTTTGTAAATTATAGGGATCAAAGATACCTTTTGAAATAAACAATAATGAATAAAATTAAGTTATGACTACCCCAGAAAAATGAGTTCTTAGTAGTTACTGGCCATGTAACCCTAACAACTTTGTTGACTGTACATTACCAGTTTGTGTACGAGGAATATTTTTTCTTTATACATAGCTAGTAATGTAACTTAGTTATGTACGAAGAACAAGCGATATTTACATATAAACACAGCAAAATTACTTGACCAGGCTGTTTACATGTATAAATCCCATGTTATTATTAATTAGTTTTGTTATCAAACAAACTGCCGCAAATAGAACGGAATTAAGCTTGTTTACGAGACATACTGTCTGACTCTAAGCTCGATTACGAGTTACAAGCGGCATTATTTTTAGCTATAATTACATCTGTAATATGCAACAATATGTAAGATAAGAGTATATTACAATTTATTTATATAAGTAGATATTACAATTTATTAGTAGTTGCAACAGTTTGCCCATTTCAGACGTGTTACGTAATTAAAGCAAATCCACATACACGCAAAAAAAAATCTGTAATCTTAAATTTAAATACGAAATGAAGCTCTATAGACGTGCAATAACCATTTCTAAATTACTTATAATTTTAACTCTATTTTATTTGATTTGTGTCTTCTAGGAACTATGTTTTACTGGCATGAAAAGTAATCTAATATGTCCTTCCTCAAGCAAGATGCAAGTTACATCCCTGCCAAGTTTCATCAAGATGCAATCAGCTGTGTAGCCGTAAAAAAGAGTTACTTTCGCGTTTATAATATTTGCTTTTTTTTAAGTCATCAAACCGTAACAGCCCATTACTGATATTAGGGTCTCTCCTTGCACTGAGGGAGTATGGGCATAATAAACCGACTTCAACTTACATAGTTTTCTCATGGATGCCATTGTCCGAACTGGAATGCGAAATTAAAATGGGACCAATCTGGAAGCACCAGATTTCAAGTAAAAAAAGAATCATCAAAATCGGTTCACCCAGTCGAAACTTATGAAGTAACAAACATAAAAAAGATAAGTGTCGAATTGAGAACCTCCTCCCTTTTTGAAGTCGGTTGAAAATACCAAGATGCGTGTTACTACACAGTCTGCAGGCCCAGTAATGGCCATCAACCATAGATGTCGGAGAAATGCAACGCGCTGATAATTACGAAACGTTTGCATCGAAAATTCGCCAATTAAACGATAAATAAACGTCGGTGGTGGTACATTCGCGTACAAACTTTATAGCATAGCATATAATAAATAGTATCACAAAGGTACGGGGAGGGGGGGTGTCTATTTGACTAGTTGTAATTTAATATTTTGACATGCTGGATATTTTTAAAATGTAAATAGGTATATAATTTAATTTTGACGAAGCCTGATGTGGATTTTAATACTGTTTTCTTTTAAATTTTGTGTAAATTTTCTATTATTTATTTGTAATTTGATTTGAATAAATACGCCTACCTAGAATCACAAAGTAAATTGTGATAATATTGAAATCATAATAATGACATTAACTTTGTAAAGTACTATGTAAAGTGTGCGTTTTTTTATTTTATTTTGTAATAGCTTATTTGTAATGTACAATTTTATGGGTCCTGTGCCTGAAATAAAATGATTTTTATTTTATAGCAATATTCGTTTAGGTGATGATGAGCGACCATACAACTTTTTTGACTTAATATGTATGGTTTTTTTTTTCAAGTTATGTTGAAAAAAGTATCTGCCTCATATTGTTGTCGAAATATTCTGACTTATATTTTGTGTTTACGATTCTGTTATTTTGCGATTTGTCCTAAGATTATAAATTATAATTTAATTCAAAGGTTGATTATGTTAGTAAAACACAAAAAGTTATATTTATTTTTGTTTATTGTATGATAAAGCCAAAAATTATGTTGTATCTACCATATATTTCGTGATTTGATGTTACAATTCATTTTTTATTTACATCTCTTCTTCAATTCCAAAAACCAATGTTACTGTTAAACTTAGCGTTTCTCAGTTCAATCCCAATAAAAGACGAAAATGTCTACAAATAAAAAATCTTTATAAGTTTTCCAATACCTTTTATAAATCCAAACAACGTAAAGCAGGCGAATGTAGGAATTAAACAGTAACATGTTTAGACAGGGTAATTCAACAATACATCGTAGTAGCCTAATCGGATATCCGCTTCCGGCCAAACTTTTGCAGTGGTAAATACTGAAACAACAGTTCTGGGGAATGTATGTGTAGCAGGTTTAGAGGAAAGATTTGTATTTTTGTATGTTTGTAACGAATAAACTGAAAAACTACTGGACTGATTTAAAAAAATCTTTCGCCAATGGGAAGCTACAATATCCCTGAGAAACATAAGCTATATTTTATCCCCGTATACCCTATAATATAATATTCACGCCTTTTATCCTCGAGGGGGTAGGCAGAGGTATTCCATTACTGGATATAACCACTTCGAAGTTTTTTTTTAATATTGCGTTAACTACTTTTTAATTATTTATTGCGACGCAATAAACTATTTTTATTTCCCAGAATTGTTATAGGTAGTTCTCATTAATTTATCACGAGGATAACAAGTTTCCCTGTACAATAATGATTAATAGGTTCGAGCGTGACTTCAAGCTCTTAGTAATAATAATATTTTAGTAATAATAAATTGTGGGACACAATTCACACACGGTTGTTTAGTCCCAAAGTAAGCTAAGAGCTTGTACTATAAGTAATTGGTCATTAACACACTAATAAATAGACTTAAATAAATTTAATACTTCTTATGAGTGAAAAAAAGACCCTTAGCCCAGCAGTGGGCTGTTACGGAATGATGATGATGAAATAAATCGAAATCCAGAGAAGTAGAAAAATTACATGTTTATTCACAAAAATGTTGGTTCCGAGAGGAAAACGAACCCACTACCACCGTCAAAAGGCCGGGTCACTCTACCAACTGGGATAATTGGCCCATCTACTTCAGTATACACTTCACGTTACTACCGACAGAGTTAGGACTTCTAGTTGGTTTGTTTCTTTGAAAGCACTACTTCAATTGAAGCCGAAGCAATTACTTAGAAAGAACTTGTCGAAAGCACTCTTGTAATAACGAAGTTTTCTCGCATTGTGTTAAAATACTGTAATAATTAAAACAAATCTTTGAAGTATTTTTAATACATGGTATGTAAGCATGTAAGGTATGAACAGTGGTAATGTAAGTACATAATAAGACAATATTTTCCCTTCACTTCGAAACGGCTTAGGTGGCTACTCGACCACAGAAAACTCGGCCAATGGTCGAAAAGCCACCTTTTGAATGGCTAGGTGGCTACTCGACCACAGAAATCTCGACTGATGGTCGAGATGCCACTTTTCGAAGGCTTAGGTGGCTACTCAACCACAGAAATCTCGGCCAATGGTCGACAAGCCACCTTTTGAATGCCTAGGTGGCTACTCGACCACAGAAATCTCAGCCAATGGTCGACAAGCCACCTTTTGAATGGTTAGGTGGTTACTCGACTACATCGTTGTTGCTCTTTTCCATATACTCGTACATACTACTTATTTTTGCTACTTTTTGCGGCAGAACTGGTTAGCCGAATTTCATGAAATTTGCAACGGATATAGCTTGCATCTTCACGACGACGTCTCGAAAAGATGACGCAGTAGATGGTAAAATATATTTTTTAATGGTATCCAACAACGAAACACTTTTGCGGTTGATATTCCGGTACATTGTAACCACAATCCGGCAATAGCTCTGCTTAACCAGGGCGTGATATGTCCGATGCCAAATACGGATGTTTCAGAGATTGAAGGAAATGTTACGTTTATAAAAAAAATATGGTTTAAAAAAACTAATAAAAACGTAGGAATTTATATTCTATGTTAAGGGTTTGGTTTCCTCACTTACTCGTAGTTGGGCAAACGCACTCGAGGAGCAATACGTAGAAAGAAAAGAAAAGAGGTATTCCATTTTTGGATATACCCACTTTTCACGAGATATTCCTTGGACCCCTAAACGTGATGTGGTGAGATCATCGCCGGACCGGGTCTGTTACATATGCCTCAGAATTATTTTCTGGGACCTCGCAATGTTTTCCTTCACCGTCGAACACTACGCTAATATTATAAAGAATTTTAAAAATACTTTAACCAATAGAAAGCTTTCTAAAACTTTCCTGGGAGTAAAATGGGCTATAATTTTCAGACGGGAACGGGACTTCGGCACAGTTAGTGATAAATATGTACGTAAGTTTTTGAAAAACTCATTGGTAAATGCCCTCGCCAGGATTCGAACCCGATCCTCACGAATGAGAAGCGGGCTACTTAACCGCAGGGCTATCTGGTCTTACAAATCGAAGAGAAATACAAAAATTGAATAAATGTGTAAATTCACATTAAATTGATTTCACAGTCGAAGAAACTAAAAATTTATTCTATGTACGAATCCAAATTCCACAATCAGCTAAAAAATTACGGGGAATATTCCCAAAGGATACTTAGTTAGTATCAAATATCTAACTCAAGTAACAACTAAGTGACAATGTAAGGTCGTCCATTAATCACGTGATGTTTTTAGCAACTTTTTGATTTGTGTTTTAGACTACCCCCCCCCCCCTCCCCATACCGAAATAAATCACGTGTATTTTTTGGTAGACAGTATATTGAAATTTTGGATGACGAAATAATAAAATTTTGAAAAACTAAGCATCAATAAAGTCACGTGCTACTTATTGTTTGGTTTAGAAATCGATCTTGGCGTGAGATTATATTATTATTATTATCTCATCACACACCCCCCCTCCCTCCTTGTGATATTTCATGATTTTTTCCAAACCCCTCTCCCCCCTTTCGAACCTCACGTGATTAATGGACGACCCCTAACAAACGCGTCACGTTACATGCAGTTCCAGGAATTGTTGCACCTGCAGTAGCACCTTGCAGCGGGAATGTGCAGAACACATGCATGGCGAATGCACTCATCTATACATATAATAAAAATAATAAAAATGTAACGAGGCCTTGTCTGTACATGAATATTTTTTCAAAATTTTTGCAGCAGTGTAGAAAGTTCTGGATATATGTAGATTTTAACTCATTTTATTTTTTATTTTTCTCTCTCTAGTTGTGCACGCATCACGCAAAAACTACTCGACGGATTTGTATGAAATTTAGTGTGGAGATAACTGAGTCAACATCTAGAGTACTTTTTACACCTGGAATAATGTCTCATTCCTACTGGAAAATTTAAAAAACTGGGTAATAAGAGAAATACGTACTACTCCGAAACGATAACACCTACGACCTCAAAATATGGTATGTAGTTGTAGGTGGCATAATGTCGTCGGCAGCTATATTTTATTTCTGTATCCCACGGGAACTGAAATCGCGAGTTTACCCCGCACTGATAAATAGATCCCGTTACTATTAGCATTATCTTACTAATATTATAAAAGCGAAGGTTTATATGGATGGATGTATGGATGTTTGTTCCTCTTTCACGCAAAAGCTGTTGAACGGATTTTAATGAAACTTTACAGTTATATAGATTATACATCAGAATAACACATAGGCTATGTATTATCCCCGTATTCTCACGGGAACGGGATCTACGTGGGTGAAACCTCAGGGCGCTGCTAGTGATTCCATAACTATGGAAATTCCGACTGTTGTTTACAGTTTATTTGGTTCAGCCTACAACTATGTAGGCACTGACAGCCCGAGCCCGCTACGATTTCGCCCTATACATACAACTATATACTGGATTATTTTTTTTTACAGTCTGGAAAAAAATATGACGTATAAGGTATCTAGAGCCGAAGTTATACAAGCGATTAATTGTTAAATATAATCATGTTTAATGCAATTTACAAAATCTAGAAAACTACGCACAGTACTACTCGCAGCTGGCGGTTGTAGGTCGATTGCGCATAAGTGGAAGCTACGAGCCTGTTTCTTTTTTAAATACTATTTCAAATATTTTTGTGTATATTATTGACTACAATGCGGTTAAGTAGTAACGAATTGAGTAATGTATATTAGTTTAAGCACGAAAAAAAATTTTCGAGAAAAAAATTTTTTTTTAAGTAACATTGCCAATCGAATCTATTACACTTACCTATCACACCACATTTTTTTCCAGACGGTAAAAAAAGCCACCCTGTATAAACATACAAATTAATATTTTTTTACGCTAAAAATACAGCTAATCCCATTATTAGCGTTAGCTGCGGGGTCCAGAGACACGGCAGCTTATAAAGGAGCTGTCAACGCCTTTCGACTTCAAGTGACAAGAGGCTCCAACATGCGCAACGACAAAATTTTGCCTGAAATGTAAGCTTTCCTTAGGTGAAACATTTTTTAAATCGGTATAGCAGCTTTGGAGCTCATTAGAAACAAACAAACTAAAAATGAAACCTATATATACAACATGTAACAGAATAAGCGCAATTCCTGAAATATGTGTTCAATTTGTCTCAAAAATGAATTAGCGTAGCTGAATTTAGTGCTTTCTATGGAAATCGTGCTATTATTAATCGATATTTAGGAAATTGGTTAGATATAACTAAAGTTCGATTGCATCATATATTTTTTATATTTATATACTAATTGGGGTGTATGAGGAATTGCGCTTTTTCTGTTACGCTTTGTATAATTATATAACATGATTAACTGACTGACTCATTGGTGATATATCAACGCACAGACTAAACCACTGGGTCTAGAGACTTGAAATTTTACAAATAGATAGCTTATACAGTGTAGGCATCCACTATGAAAGGATTTTGCAAAATTCAACCCTTAAGGGGGTGAAATAAACTTGCGCGAGCGAACCGCGGGTAAAAGCTAGTATCTTATAATATTAGGGAGTGTAGATAAATTAAAATAGTATAGCTAGATTAGAGTTATACACAATGAAATTGAGAGGTAATACCATTAGGTAGCTTGATCAAATTCTGACAGTTATGTAGCCTAAGACCATCTCGCATGGGAGATCGTAGCCTATACTTCCTCATATAAGAGGAGACCTATAGTTTCAGTAAAAGACATTGCAATTTTAGAATTCGGTTCAATGGTTTTGGTTCTAAAAAGAAGAAAGAAATATTTATTTGTCATATTAATTCTTTGACCACAAAACTTTATGTAAAAAGTTACATAGGTACGTGGTAACACACTCAGGTATATAACATAGTATATAAGTCCTATAACCTTTTTAGACTGGCAAATATAAGCGAAGAGTTACTAATTGCGTTGGACATAGGGAAAAATACTCGATTTATTTACCTAACTTTAACTGAATCAGCAGTCTTAATACAAGGAAATTTCATTAATTAATGTATTTTATATTACCTACTACAGCTTCGATGCTATGTAGGTTTGTACATAGATGTTTATTTTGTTTCTGGAACAATTCGATCTTGGGACACGGCAGTCCCACCGCCAGTCAAGCAAACACGGGTGCATAAATATAATTTTTTCTCGAAACAACTGTGCATGACACCGAAAACTGGACTATAAGTAGCTTTAAAAGTAACTGTCGTTTAACGTTAACCCAAATCTAGAAATGTTCTGTAAGTCCATATTTTGCGGTCATTTAGCTCAATATGGACAAACGCTTTCCATTATGATAATCTAACTGTCAAAATCCAAAAAAGGTGATAAACCGCTTAGTTATACGTAGTGAAATTTCGTTTTATAACCGATTCGTACCGACTGTATGCAAGAAACTGAACAACTTTCAGTATGAGAGGAATCACGAAATCGCAAAAAAGGAAAATCTTTTACAATAGTGAAAAATGTATTAAAGAACTGATTTTTTTAAACTTTAAATAAACTAACTCTCCTAGTTTATCATATATCATTTCATATAATAAAATATCTCTTCTATTAGTGAAAACCATATGAAAATTCGTTGTGTGGTTTTAAAGAAGTAAGCGTAGAAGTTGTAGAAAGAAATAATAAAAGATGTATTAAATGTAAAGAATCAACTCAAATGATGGGATTCTTACTTTCTGATCATGTAGATCAATATAAGTGTCAATTTAATAATTGTCATTTGGTGTTGGTCAACTAGGACCTTAGTATAGTATTTATGATACGTGACTCTTCATCTAACAATCAGTCGGAAAGTTGAACAAATAATACTTTAGCAGAATACGTTTTACAATCTATATAATACAGGTACAATTTGGGAATAAGAACATTATCCAGAAATATGTCTATTTGATTGGCAGAAAAAAAAATGTATCGCAATATCGTAGGTCAATCTAAAAAACATATGTCAATTACTACCAATGGCTGACAATGTTAAATTACGAATTATGATGACAAATATTTTTTTATGTACTAAAAAACGCAATTAATGATTAATTAATTAAAATGTTACCTTAACGTTTGGCAAAGTACCCATTGATATAAAACATTAAAATTCTAAACACTGCAGGAATGCATTGTATGCACCCCTTTACCGTCACAATAGCTCTTTGTCACTGCACTTGAGAAAAACGATCTATAGATCAATGATCGAGGCGCGCACGTACGCGCAGCGCGACTGTGCAACTAGAGCTGCGCGCGGGAAAATTGTAAACATCGCGGGGGAACGGGACGGAGGCATCAGGGGAGAACGGGACAGATAGTGTTTTGTTTATGCAGCGGTGAAGCTGTGTTTTTATTACTTTGTGCAACTTCGTGTAGATTAAGTAAGACGTCATTGTAGATTAGATTTAGAAGTTTTGTACCTACATAGATTTTGACTCTGCGAGGCTTATCTTACGTTGTATTAAAACGAGAAAAGAAAAGAAAACCAATAATATTTACAGCTAAATGTTGTCTGTCTGTTAAAAACTGCTCGAGAGACTTTGATAAGATTATTACTGTTCGTAAATTTATGACCCTACTTATATAGGATATGTATCAAGTTCTCACGGCATGTCAACAATAATGGGGTGATAAAAAAACAAATAGTTTTTAAAAAAAGTTGAAGGCGCACGAAGACGTTGGCTAGTAAAGAATGAAACTTTAACCGAAAACTCCAGTAGTTTCTATCCTTACATGAAACATATACGTATTACTAATGTAAAAGTCACTGAGGTTACAATCGTTTTATTAAAAGTTGAAATAACGTTGTGAAACTATCAGCAACAGAGTTTGGGTAACAACTTTCCCAAACTAAAACAGGAAAGTGGAAACGTAAAGCTTTCCCGACAGTTGAAATTTCGAAGGGGATTACGAGTAAATCGTTGATTTGTGCTGAAAATTTCTCTTCAAGCTGGAAGTTGGTCAAAATATTTTGCTAAATAGGCTACTTTTCAAATTTAGAACTTCGTCGAATTCACCTGACGCCCAAAGAAAATATTTTAAGTATATATCTATGTATATTAAGTACGTAACCAGTTTAGTACTAATAAATGATTAAAACTGACACTTCAATTCTGTCTTTGTCTTGCGCCGATTCCCTCGCACTGTGCAGCGTCTTTATTGTCCTCACCCGCGCAGTTTCTGTTCCCGTAAGAATAAGGGAATAAAATATAGCCTGTTACTCAGGGATCTTCTAGCTTTCTATTGGTGAAAGAATTTTAAAATTGGTCGAGTAGTTTTTGAGTTTATTCGTAACAAACATACAAAAATACAAATCTTTCCTCTTTATAATATTAGTATAGAAGTATAGATTTATATATAGACTAGCGAATGCCCAGGCTTTGCCCGCGGGTATTCTGTTTATTCCCGTTTCCGAGGAAATTTCTGCATCTCCCCTCTTAGATGTCTCATAATGAAAAATTAAAACACTGGTTATAAAGAGAAATCCGTGCTACTCCTAAACGGCAACGCCTAAAACTTGAAATATAGTATAATATGTAGGTGTCTTATGATATGTCGTAGGCAACCACTATTAAGAGATTTTTAGAAATTAACGGGAATAAACTGGATCCGCGCAAGCAACGCCGCTGGGCGCCCGCTAGTTATAATTAAATTTAGAGAGTAGGCTTAATTTCGACTCAGAGAATCGCCCGTTCTGTACACCAGCTACCCTTTGGCTGTTTATGCGTCAATGACACGGCGTCGGTTTTATTGAGATGAATCTGCGGGAAGCAGTTGACATGCCGAGATTTATCGTGTTACATGTGTACCTACATGTGTACTTACTCAACTCATTAGTATAGGTTTGAGTTCTGGTTACATTGGGTTCGATTTTCGTTCGCGTAGTTCCCGATCCCGTGCGAATACGGGGATAAAATGTAGCCTATGAGTTATTCCGATGTATAAACTATATAATTGTAAATTTTCATCAAAATCGGTACAGTAGTTTTTGCGTGAAAGAGCAACAAATATCCATACTCACAAACATTCGCGTTTATAATATTAGTATAGGATAGCTTTTTTTGCGACTCTGTCCTTCATCAAAAATCAACCTATATCCCTACTAAATTTCATCAGCGGTTTAGCTGAGTTCCTTTCGCTTTATAACACTAGCAGGGATTTTCAAAAGAATTTCCAAATTGTTCCAAGACAGGTTACAACGACGACTTACAGCCTACTGTTGAACATAAGGCTCTGTTAGGGCACGCCGCTTGTATAGACATCCACAGCCCTGAATCTCCAGCCAATTGGATAAGCCCAATATTTTATTTTATTTTACAGGATTGCCAACAGGTAGCACACTAAAAGGAAATATAAATCATACATAGAGTACATAAAGCTAGTGTACACCCAATTACAGGCAACCACATCTTATGACTATTTACGCTGCAAACTGAACTATACAAACTAAAACGGTATCATATTTTTACAATTTAACTTAACTACGAGTACAATATACCCTTTGTCTTCACTTTTGTACTTGATTTTAATAGACATTCATCGCGCAGTATTCATTGCGCAGGCAATGGCTCGCGTCGGTTAGCAAAACGATCTAGAGAAGCTCTTACTATAATTCTGTCTAGACGCTTCTCACACCAAGGTAAGAAGGTAAGAGGAAGAATATAGATAATAATAATAATAATAATTGTGGGACACGTGTCACACGGTTATATAGTCCCAATCTAGGCAGAGCTTGTACTATGGGTACTAAACAACTGATAAACATACTTAAATAAATATTAAACGACCAGACACGAAGCCAACAGATCTGTTCATGCACACAAATGTTGGCAACGAGCGAACCCGCGACCACCGACTCAGAAGGCAGTGTCACTACCAATTGAACCAACACAGGCTTGTCAATATAAATAAATAAGTAAATATAGGAGTATTTCAATGCCCTTGATGTTTTTTGTAATTTTTCTCCGGTACAGCTCTGAAAACATAACCATAATATTACTTCTATATTGTATTGATTGTTAAAATGTATTAAGGAGTTTCTTGCCCTCTCCATAACAAATGCCGAAGCGGCGGAGTTGCACTGACTTTCACTAAGTTGACATTATGTATCCTATCCTCCTACCTAATAAATACATTATCCCAAAACACGAGCCAAGTTGGAAAGACCAAAACGATCTAAAATAGCTTAGTCCAGCACTTTCGTGTCTTAACAAGCCCTTAACGTTGACTTGACGAGGATGACACACAAGAACTGTCTAAAGAAAGTTGCGAAAGTGGCAAGACATGTTATTTCCTATATCAATCATAGTTCGTGGGCACTGACAGTTGAGTTCCGTCCTATCTATTTCCAAAGTACTTGCTATGTGTCCGCAGCCTAAGTTAATAAACTAAGGACTTTATTAGCTTAGACAGCGGATGAAAATTAATTACTATTTACTCCCTAGGGACTAAAGTGGTCACTTTAGTCGCTAGGGAGTAAAATGTAATTAGTTTTTTAATATCCTTAATGTGACATAGACAAACTGAACAGCCAGTAAATATCTGTGGAGTGTGGACCATCTTTATTGCGAAAATGTTGATAGTTTTAGTTGCATGGTGTTTCCGCATAGAAGGTGGCGCCATGTGTTTTAAAAGAGATTTTAATATCTTTGTTAATCTGTTACAGGCTTAGAAGAAAAAACTGATCCCGAAAATTTCAGAATTTTTGTCAAGTGTGTAGTATTTGCTCGGTTTTAAATAAATTTGTACTAAATTGACTATTTTTCTCGCACTCAAAGTGAAAAGTACAGTTTGCACCTGTTTTATGAAAAACAGATCAACTGTTAGCAACTTGCTCATTTACACGAAATACATCTGTACCAACTTTGCCAGCAGAAGTCAAGTAGATGCAATATACACTGACTTTTCCAAGGCTTTCGACCGTGTCAATCACAATCTACTGTGCCTCAAACTCTTTACATATGGTATCCACGGTGACCTATTGAGATGGATAAAGTCATATCTTTACAGGCGCAATCAAATAGTTGCACTTAAAGGATATATTTCCTCGCCCATTCAGGTCCCTTCTGGAGTGCCACAAGGGTCTCACCTGGGGCCCCTATTCTTTATAATATTTATTAATGACCTAATTAGCCAAATAGAGAACGATTGTCTACTTTATGCTGACGACCTAAAAATTTATAGAAGGGTGTCTAGGGTTGAGGACTGCCTTTCGCTACAGAAAGACATTGATTCACTTTCTAAATGGTGTCAAAAAAACTTCATGACACTGAATGCTAAGAAATGCTCTGCCATATCTTTCACGGCCAAAAGAAATCCCATAGATTTTAACTATAAAATATACAACCACATCTTGCAAAAAAATGATAGTATAAAGGATCTCGGCGTTTATCTGGACTCAAGGTTTACTTTTAGGAATCACTACGACTACATAATCAACAGAGGTAATCAAATATTGGGTTTTGTAATTAGAAATTCTAAAGATTTTAAAAGACCACAAACTTTGCTGCTTCTTTACTTCAGTCTTGTCAGGAGCATTCTTGAATATGCGTCGGTAGTCTGGGCTCCCTACTACAACGTGCACTCTGATCGTATTGAAAAAGTTCAGAGGCGCTGCCTGAAGGTGGCCAGCTGGCGGGCTAGACGTTCCCGTACTCTGACTGATTACAACAGCAGATCCAAATATTTCAAAGTTAAGTCGCTGAAAGAGAGACGTGACAAGGCACTGCTCATTTGTCTCCACAAAATTCTTCACTCTTCCATTGATTCTCCTATTTTATTGTCTTCTATAGATATTAACATCAAACAGCGTAGTCGCAATCCAAAAACGTTTGTATTAAATATTTTTAAAAACAATACATCTTTCTATAGTCCCATGGTGCGTATGTGCCGAATGTGTAACGACTTCAGTGCCAAAAATAAAGAAATTGACATTTTCAATCCACGTTTGGCCTCATTTACCGGGGCTATAGATCGATGTCTTCAAAATTAGATTAAATTAAATTAAATTAATTTAATTTGTTGTTATCTCTGAAGGTTTATGTTAATGTTTTTGTATTTCTTTTTTGTATTTCTTTTATTTAAATAGTTTTTTATAATTCTTTATGTATTAGTGTTAAGTAGCTGTAAGGTGAAACAATCGCTGCATACTTGCTTTTTTGTGCTCACATGTTTAGGTTAATGATTAGATTTAGGAATATTATGTAAATTTTAGATATAAAGTATCATTAACTGTTTTGTGTGCCAAATAAATAAATAAATAAATAGAGACTAAACGCCAACTTAATATACCCTCGGTTTCATTGACTACCTCTTGTATATAATGGTTCCGTTTAGTCCCTCGATATAAATTTCGTTTCTCTTTGCTAACTTAAAGACAAGACGCTTCATTCGAGGTAAAAACTTATCAGCAAAGTGCAATTAAAACAACATTTTAAAAGCAATAAACTAGACATTATGACATAATAATCTCTTACCTAATTACGTTATCATATGTTACGATACCATGTAATGTTTATCTTGTTTTAGAACTTATTCCCGGGTGATTGAGTTCAATGTGAGTCGTTAGGTCAACCGGTATGATAAAATACTGGGTCGTACAATCTGTTCGCATGCAATTACGTGACAACACTATTGTTTATGTTACTTTGCCTATATTAATTTACCTTTATAATGGTTGTAAAAACTATTGTTATAAGTTTATTACAAAACCTCTTGTCAACAATTGACTAATTAAAATTAAAGCAATAGTTAAGCCAACATTGCGTAAAAAGGGTAGGTACTATAAAATTACAGACTAGATAGTAGATCTACAGGCATCATGGCATGGAATAAACCGACTCGGCGCTATTATTATATATATACTATATATATCTGTATATATAAAAATCAATGCCAGTTTTCGTTGTTATTTTATAACTCAAGAACGGGCTCACCTATCCAAACCAAATTTTTAAGCTTTATTCGGATTTATTATTTAGCAGATGGTTTATGTGAAGTTTGCTTAAAATCTGTCGAGTGGTTCTTCATTTATCACATTTTTACAGGAAAGCGTCTGTCGGGTCAGCTAGCATACTATATATTATCTACTGTACAAGAACAATAATTATTATTTAACTGTAAATTATAATAATTAGTAAGTCATGACGTTTAAAACCCTTTGCGTTTGTTGCTGGTTCTTCTCACAACTCTACTACATAGATCACTATGTGCGGTAAGTTGAAAATTACAGCCGAGGCGATATTGCTAGCCCGAGCCGTAGGCGAAGGCTACAAGAAAGCAGAGGCTGTACTTATCAAAGCGCACGTATGTCATACGACGTTTTATAACATATTTGCGAGGAAATAAATAAAATTCGGACTTTCTTAAACGAATAAAAACAATACAGCGATAAGAATAATTTTTACTTGTTCACAAATTAGCGATGCGCGCGCATTAGAATTTTTTTTAGGCAAAGGCACAAAAAACTGCCAGTAGTACTAATAAAGTAAATTAATATTTTTGTGTTTTTGTTACATACAGATGAATCGTAAATGTTTATTTGTTATATTTTATCTCCCAAAGTTAATTTTATTCATAAAATGTTGACCACTTTTCTGACATAAAAACTCTTGGCTAAGATTTAAAAAGTAGAGATAAGCAGCTGTTTACATTCAGCCAACCTCCATGGACGCGTCTTTGTGGATTAAAGTTCTTAAAAGGTACTACAAACTCAGAGAAAATACGGGTACCTATACATACTGTACCAGATTCATTTTCTTTTCAACTGCCAAATGATTCTTACCTGTAACAAAAAATATATATATTACATAAGTGATATAAAAAATGAATATTAGTTTCAGTCTTCTCGAGTCTCTAAACCATTGATCCGGTTACGATGAATTTTCTTTGGACAAGAACAGGCAGCTGAAAAGATATAAATATAGGTGTAGCGACACTACATAGAACGCGCCAATAGAAGGCCGAGTTACATAGAACGCGCCAATAGACGGCCGAGTTCTACACCGCGCTATCAGAGTTTTCTAATGACTTTGTATAAATACAACTGTCCAACATCAACCGTTGGACCGCGGTCCCCAGGCACGATCACCTCGCCTGGCGGAAGATCTTCCCTTTTCATGATGGAGGAGCATTCCACCTCCGCTCCTCCATACTGGTGACCCTCGACACCTGGACATCAGCGCAACCTTCTGGAACACCTGGACTTCAGAAGCATCATCGCATCGCCATCACACATCACTCCCACAACAACCTTCACTCAAGGTCAGCAGCAGCAGTCGCACAGCAAGCCAGACTCCGCCCAATCAGGTCCATACGCAGCTGACGCACCGTGCTACCTGGTCCTGCAGGCTCATCACTCACAGCGACAGCACTCGGCCCACGCACAGTTCACCGCAGCCCACGTCCGGATCTACAGCGGCTGGTCACCCTTGCCGGCGTGGCGGTCTCTGCACACTGAACTACGGGCAATTCAACAGTCGCAGCAACCCGCTCAGTCTCAACTCACCGCAGACTTGGAGCAGCACTGGCACTTGCAAGCTATCTACGAAACAACGACGCAGCACAAGAAATCGAATCGACCTCCGGTCTTGGAGGGGGAGTGATGTAGCGACACTACATAGAACGCGCCAATAGAAGGCCGAGTTACATAGAACGCGCCAATAGACGGCCGAGTTCTACACCGCGCTATCAGAGTTTTCTAATGACTTTGTATAAATACAACTGTCCAACATCAACCGTTGGACCGCGGTCCCCAGGCACGATCACCTCGCCTGGCGGAAGATCTTCCCTTTTCATGATGGAGGAGCATTCCACCTCCGCTCCTCCATAATAGGTATGAACAGCATTTAACGGTTATGATATCATTAATGATAACTTCACCATCGACTCACCATACCCAAATATCTACACAATTTATGAATGCGCCACAAAACGTTATCACAGTTACTTTTTAGGGTTCCGTACCAAAGCTCCGCTATCTGTCCCTCAGTCTGTCACAGGGCTATATCTTTGGAAACGTAATAGGTATATATGAACTTATATCTTTCACAGAGCGCTTATTTCTTTGGCCGCTATTATAACATAGGAGACGTTCCATATTGGGCCTGCACATTGTACACCAGCGTAAAAGATAGAGAAAAATGTATTGATTATGAGAAAAATATAAAAAAAAATCATTTCCATCTATTAAACTTGCACAAAGTAATAAAACTTCAATGGATCCGCATGGAATCATATTAAAATACATAATACTATTTCTAACTTCTTAAGCCCAAATTCCATGTTATTGTGAATTAGTCCGACAAATATCAAAATAATGTCAATTGTCATTTTACCGGCCAGGCCGTAATTTTTTTTTTCGGTCGTCGGTTGCCAGTTTAATTAAAATTAAAGTTTATTGTACAACGAAACTAAACAAATATGAGCAAAATCATGAATAAAAAGAAACGTGTGGCACTCGGGGACTGCCGCGGTAAAGCTATTGCATAGCATTTTGTATTAACAAGACTGCCGAAAAGAAACGACGTTAGACAATGCACGGCCTTTAAGCCACACGGGTGTTATTTAAATGGTTAGCAGAGTATTCGTATTTTTGTAAGCAGAAAAATATAATCTGTAAGCAGAAATAGCTAATTGGTCAGCAACTCATGGCCAGCAAACATTTCAAAACCTATCAGCATTTTATGTCATTCTGGATGGCTGTAATTATTTTTGAGCTGCAATGAGCTGCTACTGTGGGTCTAAAATGGCCACTTTGAGCCATTCCAACGAGCAATTCCTCCTTTTATGAATTCCCAGCAAATCCTAAGCAATTCCTCTAAATTTCGTAAAATTGGTCCCTCATTTTAGTGATTCACTGAAAATTCAATTCATTAGCAGATTCGTATTTGGTGAAAATTTCGAATATGAATCGAAATAGGATCCTATCATGATTCACCCGAAACGGCCTTTTTAGACCCCCTGTTTAATAAAATTTTGGTAAGCACTCAGAGGGGAAGCCAAAAAATATTTTTTGAGCTGCATATAAAAGTAGCAAAAATAATCTTAGCAAACTTGTCATGCGCAAAATGGGCGCATTCCTTACAAAGATTAAGAAGGACTTTGGATTATGCGACTTTTATCATTATAATTATTATTACCATTACAAGTAGTGGTGGTGGTGGTGGTGGTAGTGGTAGTGGGAGTGGTTGTGGTTGTAGTGGGGGTGGGTGTGGGAGTGTGAGGGTGTGTGAGTGGGAGTGGGGGTGGGTGTAGGGTGGGAGTGGGAGTTGGAGTGTTCGTGGGAGTGGGAGTGGGGGTGGAAGTGGGGTTGGGGGTGGGGTGGGAGTGGGAGTGGGAGTCAGAGTGGGAGTGGGCCTGAGACCGGGACCCGGAATCGGACTCGGAGTCGGACTCGGACTCGGACTCGGAGTCGGACTCGGACACTGAATTTCTGGATTCGGTCCCCGCGCTCAATGCCCTCGATAGAAGCTATGCAATAGCTTAATAGTTATTTTATTTATATATACAAAAAAAGGGTGTATATGGTGCAGGCCCAATCTCTATACATTCCTGAAACATAAAAAAATAGGGCGGTCCATACAAGACGCATGTTTAATTTTAACGGAACCCGCAGGTACTCGTTAATTGATTCAGGAATATAATTCGTCCCAGTTTGATAAGCAACGCGATTTGTAATAAAATTACGCAATGTGCCAATTCGTATTGGCAGTACATTTTACGTTTCATCGATCGGAATCCAAAATAGAAGTTATTGTAGTCATTTCGACACGAAAGTCAACCTAAACAGTTCCATTTCGTTTCTAATTTAGTTCGGACTTGCTTTAATATTCAGGCTTGGTAGTAAAGTGGCTCGTATTGCACCGATTTTAGGTTTGAATGTAAAAAAAATTAAGTGTAAAAAAATTAAACATTTTTGATAATAAAATCAAATAAACCTTTTATAATTTTTATCAAATTATTTATTTCTGTCAACATTCAAATTAGTTTCTGATATTCTATGATTTTGATATAACTGTCCGAAAAATTATGTTACTGAAAAAAGGTAGACTGTTTGCGAAGTAGGTAGTCCGAGAATAAGGCAGAATGCGAAATCGACTGTTTGCTAAGTGGGCCGATAGCGAAGTAGTCACACACAGATAGAAAAGATTACTTAATTCAAGTAATATTACTTGATCCAAGAGTTTTTCATATTCGTATATGAGGAAAGTCGTAAATCTCTTGGATCAAGAGTGAAAAGATTTCAGAGTTTATTATTTAAATCAAACAATAAAATACTCTCTACAAAAGCGCATGAAACTTTTATCTAAAATTTTTACGCTCTTGGACCGAATAAATAAAAATTTTAGATTTAATTTGTGTCGTTCTTCATTTCAAATAACAAAGCAAGAACGAGAAATGCTTGAATGAAGAGTTATCGACTCTTTATTTAATAATTGGTGTGTCTTGCCTTAAGGTTTAAAGCTTAGTTTAAGATTTAAAAAATTTGACGTGAAGTATCTAATATGCTTGACACTAACAACTGCGCTTTTAAATTAAATATATTTCTGCTTTGTCGTGAGATTGCGCATTGCTTCCAGGAAATACGATAAATATTTATCCTAAAATTGTGAATCTTTAGTATGAAAGAGACGAATGCTTTTTATAAAAGATTCGCATATTTCAATTAAACATTATATTAATTTGGGCGAAAAGAACCTATTGTTCAATATGAAAGTTTCTGATACTTCAATTAAACTTTATGTTAGTTTGGGTGAAAAGAGCCTATTACTTGATATGAAAGATTCTGTTAATTATATTAAACTTTATAAAAGTTTGGTCTAAAAGAGTGCAATTATTAATTTAGGAGAAAAAGTACACGATTTTGTTTTGGTCGTTCTTGGATATATACTAAGAACAACCAAATCAACATCGGGTACAATTACAAACGAAAACCATAGGTATTGAATTGAGTCATATCACAAAACTGAAGAACCGTCACAGAATATAGGAAATAGGAAAGAAAAAAAAAACGTTCCAATAGGTAACAATAAAATATGGAAAAGCAAAGCATAATCAATATCTATACAATCAGAATCTTTCATAAATTAAGTCCTAAAACTATTATATTAAAGGAAGGTACTTAATTATTAATTGAAAAAGCTGTATTCAAGTTATTTTATATTCAATTTTATTCATTTGTAAAGTAAACAAACTACTGTGCATTTAAAGTAAACAAACTACTGTCGATTTCACTGATTATACCTACTGAAATACAGATGTATGTAGTATTTCGATCGTCGGTAAAATATCGAAAATATGAATAGTCCGTCGAGTAAGCGACATACCTCAATTTTTTTGCACATACCTACATATAATATTTCGGTAAAAATTCTGAGTTAACGTAGTCCGAGACTTGCCCCATGCGACGCCCGGATGCAGGCGAAGGGTACTTATGGGGTAAAAAATTTTAAAAAATCTCCGCATCCAAGCATACACGTGGCAAGGCTCGGACCAAGTTGACTCGGAATTTTGTTAGGAATAATCAAAAGTTAAATTAATAAGTCACTATCTACATTCTTGTACTTTTGTTCAAAGTCCCAGGATATCTGAAATAACAAAACATGTGTTACGTTACTCTGTCATGATTTATCAGAAAAATACTAAGTATAAAAAACAGGACACTTGGTCAAAGATTTCTCAAGGATGCTACATCGTGGTTACTTACCAGCGTTTGAGCTTTGGAGCTTTTGAGTATTGGAAACTTTTCTATGTACTCATACACCGTCAAGGTTTTAGAATTCTGTCGCTCCACATATGTGTTTTCCCACTTCTTTAAGAGCTCGTCCCACGGCTCATAATTTTGCATAAGCCATAGTGAATCATCAGATGTTCCTAAAATAAAAGAGTACTTGCATTAATTTAAACACACAAAAATATTATGGCTGCAAATAGTCTAGTGTTAGGCTAGGTGATGATAACTGAAGAATGGAATATAACCTAACCTAACCATAATAATAACGGGTGTTATTTAAATGGTTAGCAGAGTATTCGTATTTTTGTGAGCAGAAAAATTTAATCTGTAAGCAGAAATAGCTAATTGGTCAGCTACTCATGGCCAGCAAACATTACAAAACCAATCAGCAATTTATGTCATTCTGGATGGCTGTAATTATGTTTGAGCTACAATGAGTTGCTACTGTTTAATAAAATTTTGGTAAGCACTCAGAGGGGAAGCCAAAAAAATTTTTTTGAGCTGCATATAAAAGTTGCAAAAATTATCTCAGCAAACTTGTCATGCGCAAAATGGGCGCATTCCTTACAAAGATTAGGAAGGGGTTTGGATTATGCAACATTTATGATTATGATTTATGATTATTATTACGATTACAAGTAGTAGTGGTAGTGGCAGCGGTAGTGGTAGTGGTAGTAGTGGTGGTGGTGGTAGCGATGGTAGTGGTGGTAGTAGTGGTTGTGGTGGTAGTAGTGGTAGTGGTGGTAGTGGTGGTGGTAGTGGCTGTGGCGGTGGTGGTTGTGGTGGTGGTGGTGGCAGTGGTACTGGTGGTAGTAGCGGTAGTGGTAATAATGTAGTAGTATTAGTAGTAGTTATAGTACAATTTTTTACGACATGTTTTCTCTGCTGTTCAATTATGAAATCTTGCTGACCAAGTAGTTATTTTGCGGACCAAGTAACTATTTTGCAGACTGAATGTTTATTATGCAAACCCATGTTATTGTAAGCTGCCTATTTAATTTTTGACCATTATCAAAATTATTTGCCGAACAAGGATTGCTGCCTGAATTTTTTATTTGAGAACAAAATCTTTGTATGCCGACCAAATGATTTAAATGCTTATTCTAACCAAATTTTATAATTGCTGCTCGTTTAATTACTTCTCAATAATAACCTAAGAGACTAATAGGTACTCATAAAAACTTAAAAAAAAACATTATCAACTACTTATGCAACTCCTAGCTCCATCATGACACCCACAGTATAAAGTGCTGGTCAAGATGAATTAAATGAACCCAAACACGGTGGGTTTATGCTGGTCCTAATAACATTTCCTAGCTAACAGTGAAAACCACATTGAAGTCTCAGTGGTTTAGGAGGAGTTAGCAGATAACAGATAACAACAGACATGCGCCTTCAATTTATATTTTGTAGTGATGATAGGCAATGATTATTTAATTACTTTACACATATTCAACTGCTTAACTATCACGGAGAAGAGAACTTACCTTGTATTTCTTCAGTGTCTGCTGAATTCACCTTCGGTTAGGTTTCTTTTTTGGATTTTTTTATGCAAGTATTATCTCATACTATACTAAGTTTCATCGACTGAGGAATTAATGTTAGGAATTAACCTTTATTGCCTAAACTAAAGAGGAAAGTAAGGATAGCGTGGCCTCCTCTGCAGATTCCATTGCTTTCACTTCAGGCTCAAAGCAGTAACAGTTATGTCCAGGACTTCAGGAGTTAATTTTCACAAAAATTTGCTGTTTGCTGGTTTTTCCGTTACGACACAAGAAATAGACGTGCACTCGTAAAATTTGAATTGCCAGTTGCCAACTTGCCAGTGACAAATCGGGGTGGCCAGATATGATTGTTCAGATTCCGCCAAACTAATTAACATTTTCCCATTTTTAAAATTCGTTTAAATAAATGCGCATAAACATGAATACGCATAATAAGTATGAACTCGCATAAACAAATATTAAGTTTAGGATTTGTGTTGAAAAATAAAATAAACATTTGTAGGAAATGGATAGAATCGATATATTGTTTTTGACAAAATCTATCATAGCAACACCATAGACAATAATAAGACCATAGAGTATCTACACTAAGATACTTATACATCTTCATAACAAATAATATTATAATAAGGAAAAGTTAATAGGTGAGTTGACAGCTCTGTCAAATACATACAATTTACATCTTTTTGTCTATGATATGTATTTTGCAGAGCTGTCAAGTCACCTATTAACTTTTCCCTAGTATACCTACCTATGTTTACTATTGAACCTACTACATCGAATTTGGGCCCATTCGATTCGCCTCAATCAGAAATTCTGACCCGGTAGATTCCAAGGGTCATCTAATGATGGAGCCGGAACTTGGCCATGGGAACCCTAAGATGAAACCACCCAACTACGTCGAATTTGGGCTCATCGACTCAGCTAAGGTTGACCGAAGTGCGAAATACCGAATGTCAAAAGACCGACGTACGTTTGACCGAATGTACGGCAGTCCGATATACGCGAGACCGAAAATGCCGAAGTATGGGCCGCTATTTTCTTTTTGTTGTGGCTATGATTTTTTAGCTTCACTAGTTATCGTACCTAACTGAGTAGTAACTGACTATCGTACCTAAGTCCTAACTGACCGACAACCAGTCAAGTAATTGAAATTTGATTGGTCTCCGTGAGAAATTCCGACCTGGGTGATTTCAAGGGTCTGATGATGGAGCCGGAAGGTGGTCATGGGAACTCGAAGATGGAACTCCCATAGCCACCTTCGGGCTCCATCATCAGACCCTCTAAATCACCAAGTTTCAGGTCGGAATTTCTTACCGGTACTAATCAAATGAGCACCAGTCAACGTAATTGGGTGGTTCCATCTTGGAGTTCCCGTGGCCACCTTCCGGCTCCATCATCAGACCTTTGAAATCACCCAGGTCTAAATTTCTCTCCGAGATGAATCGTACGAGAGCAAGTTCGACGTAGTTGGGTGGTTCCATCTTAGAGTGCCCATGGCCACCTTCTGGCTTCATCATCAGACCCTTGAAATCACTATGTTCCAAGTCGGAATTTCTCATCGATACGAATCAAATGAGCCCAAGTTCAACGTAGTTGGGTGGTTTCATCTTATAAAAATAACTTAAAAAAATACCTGACATCGATGTTTTCCATGACTCACAAGTTACATTCAAACATAAGCTGCTGAAATCATGTCAAGATTTAAAACCGTCCCCCTGAACCGTCCTTTTTTAAGTTTTTTATAGTTTTTTATAGTTTCTTAGAATTTTTTATATGTTTTTATTATTAACTTGTCTTATAATTTTACGCAAATGTTGTGCGTGCTACTAATTGGCGAGCATATTATGTAATAGTTTTAGTCTACCTTAAGTTTAAAATGTCACGTTATGTTTTGCTGTAAGCATGCCTAATAAATAAATAAATAAATAAATAAAGGTTATAGTTCCCATGTCCACCTCCCGGCTCCGTCGTCAGACCCTTGGAATCACCCAGGTCGAAATTTCTCATCGAGACGAATCAAATGAGCCCAATTTCGACGGTCGTCCAATTTACCATAGATCCAGGGAAAATTTATATAGTAGCAACACCAAAAAGGCACTAATATTAGTAACCTACTAATTTTTCCGTCCAAGAGTGAAACTTCCTTGGTCGAAGAAAGAAAAAAAAAGAAATTTTAATCGAAACAATAAATACTAAAAAAGTTTTGAGTTAAGAATGTCTAGTTCTTGTGCTAAGAAACCTTACGCTCTTGGTGCGAGTAAAAATTTTGGTTCTAGATTTTGGTCGAAGAATGAATTTTGAATGAAATACCTAACAAAAATATTTGAGACAAGAATGAAACGTTCTTGGCCTAAGTACTGGTTTCAAGATTTAAAAACTCTTGAATGAAGATAGAGTGAATCTTATTCTAAAAGCTCTGTTTTCGTTCAAAGTGGCGTGCGTTTTTAAAGGAAGACTTTTGATAGTTCTTGAATGGAAAATGGCGATATTTAACGCAAATGGTAACAATCTTGGGTTAAATAAGAATTGCCAAGAGTTTTCACTTTAACGCTAAGAATGGGAAACTTTTGGTTGGAATAAGTAACTATTACATCAAAACAGTGTTTCTTCAAACAAAAATTTCTCGGAATCAAACTAAATAAATATAATTTTTGAGGCAATATTTGGGACCCATTTAACTCAAGTAAAGTATTTTATACCAAGATATATATTACTTGCTTGGAGCAATTATTCCAAGAGATTTTTGACTCTTGGTCTAAGTAATCTTTTCTATCTGTGCATAGAGAAGTAGTCAAAATGCGAAATGGGCTATTTGAGAAGTAGGCCTCTGGCGCCGGAGCGATTTTTTCTTGAACACATGTGTAAACAGACCCGGTCCGGCGATGGGCTCACCACCTATCATGTTTAGGGGTCCAATACATCTCGTGAAATGTGGGTATATCCAGTAATGGAATACCTGTGCCTACCCCCACGGGGATAAAAGGCGTGAGATTATATTTATATATTTTATATTATTTTTTCTTGAATTACGTTGAAAAACGTCTTATGAACGACACCTCATACGAACACACGCGCTTCATCCACAGAATTTTATTTATTTATTATTTATTCACAATAAGCATTACATGTTTTCACTTGTTATACTGGCCAAACTGCATAGCAGTTTGTTGGCAAGGTTGCACTCTGTTCTATCAAAAACACTTATTGCTAAATACATAAATAACTATATCTTATAACAAATTATATTTGTGTTAGTTGGTTCGTCATTCATCAGAGCAACGGATCGTAACATTATTTTGCGAATAAATAGTTTCAAGACTGGGAAGAGACATAGGCTACTTCTTAACCTGAAACGCGAACGAAGTCGCCGCCAAAAGTCAGTTAAGACATATTAATCAGGTATAAATTGTTCTAGTTAGCAGCCATGCTCTGCCATTAATTCTCGGAGCGTAAAGCTCTATCTAGGACGTCCTATGCTCCAGATCGCAGCGTTTAATTTCCGCCAGATGTGATCCATCTACACTATAACCTTACGTTTAAAAAGGAAAATATATTTTACTAGTTGTTCAGCGCGGTTTTAATCGCGAAGTTCCCGTTCCCGTGGGAATACGGGAATAGAATATAGCCTAAGTTACTCAGTGATAATGTACCTTTCCATTGGTAAAAGAATTTTTAAAATTCGTCCAGCAGTTTTCGAGTTTATTCGTTACAAACATACAAAATAAACAAATCTTTCCTCTTTATAATACTAGTATAAGTATATTAGTACAATAGGTGGGACACGTGGGAATACGGGAATAAAATATAGCCTACTCAGGGATCTTCTGGCTTTCTATTGGTGAAAGAATTTTTTAAATCGGTCCCGTAGTTTTTGAGTTTATTCGTAACAAAAATCCAAAAATACAAATCATTCCTGTTTATAATATTAGTATAAAATAAAATTCTTTTTATTCAGTAAATTTTGCTTATATCTACTTATCGAACATGCTGTCAAACCATACAATATACATATATGTATAGATAAGTATATACGTATAGAAGTATAATAAGAAATTGTGGGACACAATTCACACACGGTTATTCAGTCCCAAACTAAGCAGAGCCTGTACTACGTCTATAGTATAGATGTCCCGGTTCTCTGCAAAATTGGTAACAGACCTTAAAATTGTCCCTAATAACTATGGCTTCCATTAAGATTTTCCGCTTGATCTGACACATATGCCGCCGTATTGAGTTACGTAACATCTGTTTAGAACCAGAGTAGGTACTTCGGCGATTTATTTGTCAAGTCGTTGAATAGTTCTTTAGTCATCATCAGCCTATCTTACTCCACTGCTGGACATAGGACGCCCCTAATGAGAGTCATAGCGCCCTGTCTTGTCTCGCCAGCATCTGCCAGCAGCCTTTCGTCAATAATTTTTCTTAGGCAGTTCTTTAGTCAATCATCATAAAATCGTAAAAGACCAATGACGAATGCATTTGCTATTGTATATTCTTAATGCACGTAAACTGATTTTAATATTCTATACTAATATTATAAAGAGAAAAGATTTGTATTTTTGTATGTTTGTTACGAAAAGGCATTTTAAGAATTCTTTTACTAATGGAAAGCTAGAAGATCCCTGAGTAACTTAGGCTATATTTTATTCCCGTTTTCCCACGGGAACGGAAACTACGCTGTTGAAACCGCGCAGAACCGTTATATTATAAAGAGATAAAGTTGTATTAGTTTGTATGCTTGCGGTAAAGCTTTAGAACTGCAGAAACTATTGAAGAGTTTTTCATTATTAGGAAGGCAATGATCACATGTTGTGTTGTGTGTTGTTATTAGGAAGGTGATGTAAACTAACATGGTATATTTTTATTTTTATAAAAATAAGTTTTCTCTTCGAAATCTCAATGTTAGCTCAGTCATATTAGGGGCTTTACCTTGAAATGAAAAATAAAAAGGTGGAAATTCAAATAAACCTTTTTTTGTCATTAAAAAAGTTTTCTAGTCTCATAAAATTTCGCGTCGCAAATGATATTGGCGACTGATTAGAAAAGTTTTAGATGACAAAATTCTCTTTTTTTTTTCAATAATATTTTTTTATTCATAATGAGATAGAGTGCACAGCGTACGTGGCATAATGCAAAGTCATCTGTGAATCCCTGTAAATATTCCATTGTATGGCTATCTCTCTCTATAAATCATTTATACATTTTTACAGGGGTAGGCAGAGACGATGGATCGCCACTTTGCCCGATCTTTGCACACTTCCCTCGCTTCCTTCACATTCATAAGCCTTTTCATGCACATTTTTACTAAAATTATTATGCGAAATTTCCCTAGGCAGTTCCCGGCCTCGGCATTAATTGAGTCCATTATCACAAACCTTAGCCCACCTAACTCGTTACGAATCGAAAGCCTTCCGCAATTTTAATGAGGTCTTAAAATATTTAACGGCAGTGAATGCACTGACTGCGAAGTCGGCCAGTGCCCCAGATACTAGCTCTTGAGTTAAGCTGGCTTGCCATTTCGCTGATAAGGGCCGAGACGTGGCATGCACTTTGACTTAGAAGGAAGGGAAATATTTTCGGGTATATATTTCAGCCCTGTATCTACGATTTTTTGACCGAAAATTTGACACTGGCCTTCACCATTTGAGATACATACGTATGATTTTACAAAAGGGATTCTGGAAGACAGGGCGCTATGGCGCTCATTAGGGAGGCCTATGTCCAGCAGTGGACGAATGTAAGCTGATGATGATGATGATGATGATTCTGGACTGAAAAGCTAGAAAGGTATTCTATACTAATATCATAAAGAGGAAAGATTCGTATTTTTGAATTTTGGTATGTTTGTAATGAATAAACTCAAAAACTACTGGACCGATTTTAAAAATAAAGGTTACTTTTCTAGAAGTAACATAGGCTATATTTTATCCCCGTTTTCCCACGGGATTCAAATGCACTGGTGAAAACTGGTAAATTTTAATATATAACTCTAGTGATTCATGTGTTGAGGTTAACTTCTTATATACAAAACAAACAAGAGCTTTCCTCTCGAACAGCTGTTCTATGTCAAAAAAACTAAGGCAAAGGCACGCGACGATTTACATACAATAGCCCCCATTATCGGTAACGACATAACATAAAGCGACCCATTCGGAATGACGCTTAATATGGACAAGCCCTGGATACGTTAAAAGGAGCCAGCGGGGGAGGGAACGAGAGCGGATTTTTAATCGACTGCAACCTACTGCAACAGATAGATGTTTTTTGACGTGATGACGTCTTTTAACCCCGAAACTCTTAGCGAGGACGCCGGTGGCCCGATACAAAAATATGTGATTTTCAGTCAAGTGTCAAAGAGGACGCCGGCGGCCTCGCGGCGTCTGCGCAGTGCGCCTGTGGTGAAAAGTCAAATGTCAAGGTCAAATGTTTTTTGTTTCTGTAAACTGGATGGGTTAAAAAAAAAGTGTCACGTTCCGCCTGAGCCGAGCGTGCAAACGAGAGCGCGGAACAAGCGATAGAGGCACGATCGGCCTAAGCGTTCGGCTTGTGACGCGTCTATCTCTCTTCCACTCCAGTATGCAATTTTCATAGAATTAAATGTACGTACATTCTAATTCCATGGAAATTTTTCATCAATGTTTTCTTATGACGTTATCACGTAAAATTATCGTCCGTAAACCGACTTACAGTAAACCAGTGAAAAGTTTGCGAGGCTATTTCGTTAGAGCAACCTCACAGGTTGTTAGATAATAATAAATGAAATGTCGTTTGTGTCATTTGAGTGAGTGACACTGGATTGATGACGTCACAAGAAAGGACATGTTTCTTTGTTCCTCGTTAGATATTGTCTTCATCTCCGGAGCGACATTATGCAAAATTAAATATAAACACAATTGGACTAGCTAGATGAAAGGCAATCATATTTGTGAGTGCTTTTCTAGTAATAAAAATAAATAAATTGAAAATTAAAAAACAATAAGTAAAGGTTTTCAATTTCAAATCAATTCAGTTATTTTGTAAGGACAAAACAAAGCCATTTCACCATTTCTGCCCGATGAGTGTATTTCGAGTTGGTATTCAAAATAACTTGCGAGATGAGTTTTAGGATACATTTACTACTGGGTCCATGAGTCTTCAACTATGAGTTATCTATTGACACAGTTGATAGTGGCAGTCTATCAGAGGACAGAGTGCGATCCCCGCCAGGGACTTTTATAGTAGGTTTTAATACAAATTCTCTTGTTCAAGTGTAATACTAAATTGTCTTCTGACATGAGCACTTCTAAGCATCTTCTAAGACTTTGATAAGTCAGTAGAAATAAAAATGCTCTGGGCTATTCCACCCTAAGATGCCCGACAAAATACGAAAATCCGCGTCCGCCCCCGCTGTCGCGTCCGCTCATCACCATGTTACAGGTGTTAAAGGTCGAGCCCGTGCGCATCACATTTGGCCGGGTAATGTCCGTAATGGTGGCACAATATTGTCAGAACGGATGAGTCTATTAAATCATATGGATGTGGTCAGGGCCCCTAACTGTAAATTGGCGGTTTGAGAGAGAGGCGGCAGCGGGGAGGTTGAAATTTTTTTGTGTTTTTTCTTCTGTTTCTAGAGGACCAGATTCGAACCCAGACCTTTTTCTGCTATAATAATATTTTGTAGTTTTTGAATAAATTGTTATTTTTCTTCTTCAAAGATTCATTCCAAGGGCAATTAAAGGGACGAGTACATGCCCTAATAATAATATATTAGCAACAATCTACTTATCAGTATTTTTATGCAATGTTGCCTGCATCAAGAGGCTTATGGATGTGAAGGAAGCTAAAGAAGTATGCAGACATCGAGCAAAGTGGTGATCCAGCGTGAGCTTTATGTATGTATGCCTGCTAGAATCTTTTGAAATTTATCAGGTCATAACTTAGACCACCACTAATTACAACTCAAGCATTGAACGGTGGCGGCGAAAAAAATTGGCCAAGCGTGAAACTTCACGCCGCGCACGCTCATGCTAAGCTCACTGACCAATTTAATGGTGTTTCCTCTAATTGAGAATTAAAATACTTCTAGAAACTTGTTTTCTCTTTTATTTTATTATACTAGCCTAGATTGAACTTCATCAATAGAGAGAGAAAATGTTTTTAAGTCTTGTACACACACGTTATATCCCTAAAGGTGTAGGTAGAGGTATTCCATTTCTGGGAGTACCCACTTTTCGGATACCTAAAAACCAAATTCTCAATTTTACGAGTATTATATCCAAGCGGTCATTCATAATACCAATCAATTTGTTTGATTTAAATCTCTCTTTTTTTCTTTTGAGATGATTTATCAAATTATTTTTATTTATTTTTATTTTATTAGTGCAGTTTTTTTTAAATAAAGCTATGTTATTTTTTGTTAAAATTTGCCATCATATCTCTCTGTCTGTCTGTCTGTTAGTGGGCTGTATCTTGTCACAAACCGTATAGATAGTTGAAATTTTCACAGAATATCTATTTCTGTTGCCAGTATACTAGAAACGTTGTACGAAATCCTTCGTGAGCAAGTCCGATTCCCACGTGGCCGGTTTAATTTTTTCCTCTATACAGCTATACACATCAAAAGTCCAGATCGTAACCGTGATGATCGCTATAGCTCCAGAAACTTCCATAAGCGCTGTCGCAAGAATAGCCAGAGTTCATTACTCATCGCTATGGCACAATGTCTTCGTGACTGACGTTTTCGTTTATTTATTGGTCGTTTTAGGGTTCCTTACCCAAAGGGTAAAATCAAGGCATAGCTTTTTAAAGGCGACGTTTCATGAATGTATGGAGACTGGGCCTGCACCATGTTCGCCAGTTTTTTAGATAAATATAAATAAAATAACTATAGTTTTATTCATAATTTTGCTCATATTTGTCTAGTTAAGTTGTACAATAAACTTTAATTGTCATTGAACAAGCATGGCGGCAACCAAAAAAAAAATTGCGACCTGACCGGTAAATGACAATTGACATTATTTTGATGTTTGTCGGACTAACTCACAATAACATGAAAATTGGGCTTAAAAAGTTAGAAATAGTATTATTTCAATATGATTTAATGCGGATCCATTGAAGTTTACTTTTGTGCAAGTTAAATAGATGGAACTGATTTTTTTTAAATATTTTTCTGATAATCACTAGATTTTTCTCTATATTTCACGCTGGTGTACAATGTGCAGGCCCAAAATGAAATGTCTCCTTTTCCATTGCTTTTGAATCTTATTTCAATTACATAGAGTTCAATTTAAAGTGGTACCTATTCGTCTACTGCCTGGCTAAACGGGACCCTATTTCTAAGACTCCACTGTCCGTCCGTCTGTCACCAGGCTGTATCTCATGAACCGTGATAGTTACAGTTGAGTTTTTTACAAATGATGATGATGTATTTCTGTTGCCGATATAACAACAAATACTAAGAAACAGAATAAAATAAATATTTAACGGGGCGCCCATACTGTTGTATGGGAGCGTGATTATTTTGCCGTTTTTATAGATACGGAACCCTTCGTGCGCGCGACCGACTCGCACTTGACCGGTTTTTTGTTCTTTTCTTGTCCAATCGCTTTCTACGATACTTGGTAACACGAGAGGATTTTTATGAGGTCAGACGGGAGTTGAGAACAGAAATAATTGTTAAAGATACTACGTTTAATGTGTCTTTTTGTTTGTCTCAAGATCTTCAGTTTCAAGTATATTAACCCCTTTTTGTTTGACCTACATTTTGTAGGTGATTTACATAGGTACACCCAAAGAGATTAAAATATAATAGGACATAGAGGGGACAAAGCGAGGAAAATCTGAAGCCATAAATTATTAAATAAGGTCATAAGTTTAGTGTGATTCGACCGAATGACAGCTCGCGTTCATACTCGTACTAACTGACATGACGCTTGAGATCAAAGTTTTTGTATGAAAATATCCCCAATGCCCCCTCTAAATACATAAATAATTTATTCAGGATAAACAAACCCAATTTAACAACAAAATTCTTCTGCCAAACTACAAGACAGTTTGTTGGCACAGGGACTCCCTTAAAAACACAGATCGGTAGCTAATTGTATATGCCCTATTATATTTAAAAAATATATATATATGTAAAATAAAATATAATCTCACGCCTTTTTAATCCCCAAGGGGGTAGGCAGAGGGATTAGATTAATGGATATACCCACATTTCACGAGATACATGGGACCCCTAAACGTGACAGGTGGTGAGCCCATTTCCGGACCGGGTCTGTTTACACATGTCTCAGAATTAATTCTGAGACCTGTGGGTTTCCTCACCATGTTTTCCTTCACCGTGGAGCGAGTGATAAATATGTACGTAAGTTTTTGAAAAACTCATTGGTACATACCAGGATTCGAACCCGAGCCTGACTGATTTTCGGCCACTGCTCTCTATATAGTACAGAAATATCCCTAGTTTAGCTGTGGGCTATTAGAGAATAATGACAAGTTTATTTTACTCAAGCTATAACCGTTATTTCAGTCGACTAAAGATGGCATTTGCGTTTAGTTTCACTCTTTTTTCTTCTTCTTGCATCGGAGACGCGTTTAGTCATCTTATGAGCAATCCTGCGTCAAATGTTTGGATTTGTCACGTGTTAAATTTAAACTAAATAGTCAGTTCATTTATTTTAAAGTTATCATCACCAGATTAGTAGTGAAAAATAAATCTCAAATCAAGTCAAAGTCAAATTCATTTATGTATATATCTTTAGTAAAAGAAAATTACACCTAGAAGTTGTTTGTAACCTGGAATACAGAAATCCTAGCTTCGATTGGCGTCCCAAAGTGTTGACAGCATTTTCTTGCTATTTACGACCATATGTTTTGTAAAAGAAAGATGTAATGCTCATTTAAATAATAACAAATAAATTTTGGGACACAATTCACACACCGTTTTTCAGTCCCAAAGTAAGCAGAGCCTGTACTATGGGAACTAAACAACTGATAAAAAAAAATCTCACGCCTTTCATCCCCGAGGGAGTAGGCAGAGGTATTCCATTACTGGATATACCCACATATCCCGAGATACATTGGACCCCTAAACGTGATAGTTGGTGAGTTCATCGTCGGACCGGGTCTATTTACACTTAATTCTGAGTTAACAGAACTGGGGGACTAAAAAGGCCGTTTCGGGTGAATCATAATAGGATTCTATTTCGATTCATATTCGAAATTTTCACCAAATACGAATCTGCTAATGAATTGAATTGTCAGTGAATCACTAAAATAAGGGACCATTTTACGAAATTTAGAGGAATTCCTTAGGATTTGCTGGGAATTTAGAAAAGGAGAATTGCTCAGAGGAATTGCTCAAAGTGGCCATTTTAGACCCACAGATAAACATATACTTAAATAAATTTGGAACACCAGACATGAAACCAACACACATGTTTATGCACACAAATGTTGGCCCCGAGCGGGGATCGAACCCGCGACCTCCGATTTAGAAGGCAGGGCCACTACCAACTGAGCCAACAGGCCCATTAAAACGCATACATTATTATAATAAAATTAGTTATTCAGTGTTATAAGTACTTATCAAACCGTACGGCAGAATAAAAACGGTCTTTCATACTCATATCATATCGTATGAGTAATCATGCAAAAATAGTTGGTGTAGGAAACGGCACGCCCTAACTACCGGAAGTACCAAATACGATAGCAACGACTAACTATTGTTTAGACTCAATCGGTTGGATGGATAATCGAGTTCAAATCAAAGAGATTTGAATAGACTAAGGCATAGAGCTGCCAAAGCGAACAAAATCGTAATAATTTCGACGGGCCTGTTGGCCAGTTGGTAGTGGCCCTGCCTTGTGAGTCGGAGTTCGCGGGTTCGATCCCCACTCGGGGCCAACATTTGTGTGCATGAACATGTCTGTTGGCTTCGTGTCTGGTCGTTTAAAATTTATTTAATTATGTTTATCAGTTGTTTAGTACCCATAGTACAGGACCTGCCTAGTTTGGGACTAAACAACAGTCTGTGAACTGTGTCCCACAATTTATTATTATTATTAAGTCGAGTGTGAACTGACGCTTGAGATCCAAGTTTTTGTGTTATAATATTCCCAATGGCCACTCTGTGCCTTGGTATATTTAAATCACTTTGGTTCAAATCTATATTTCAACGTAGGTACAAAAATTACTTAGCCCCAGAATAGGCAGAACCTCGACCTAACCTGAAGATTATTATTTCAAAACCGGCAATGAAATGTGAGAATTCAAATAAATTCACATGATTTGCGATTTATTTATATTAGTAGCCGGGTAGGTTAAGGATAGTAGCAGGGGTGAAGTATGAAGATTAATTGCATATAATATTTCGCTATTCTAAAATATTTCGCTATGTAATTGTGAATACCTTTAAGGCCGTTCTAGCACCCACTAGAGAAATTCAGAATTGGGACTTCGTCGAGCACCGCACGGTTCCAAGCGGCACCGTAACAATTAAAAATTCATTGTTTTATTTTATTAATTATGTTTAAATTCATTGCTCAAAATTATTACTTTAGGTGTAGGTCGCCCTAAAATTAAGTAAATAAATGAATAAATTATTGTTCACATGCTACTCGTAAAATGTCCCATCTTTCAAATTTAACACTATCTCTGTGGTTTTAAACTCCTTCGGTGACATAACATCAGCGTAACAGTCGTAACAATGCATCCTCCGCATACATTATGTATTTAGCACGGCTACGGCCAGTTCACTGTAGGTCCGACTTCGAGTCCGACTCGCACTTGGCCGTTTTTTTATCTATTCTGTCTGTCTTCAACAGATATTCATCACTACATAGTATAAAACAAAGTCGCTTTCTCTGTCCCTATATCCCTATGTATGCTTAAATCTTTAAATCTACGCAACTGATTTTGCAATGCGGATTTTTTAATAGATAGAGTGATTCAAGAAGAAGGTTTTAGTGTTATCATTGCACCCGTGCGAAGCCGGGGCGGGTCGCTAGTGTTATAATAATATGTATTAACAGATTCTTAAATACATAATGATAAACCTGCCGGACTTTAACAATATTGTATGTATCGAGTAAGAAGATACAATGACAAAACTTTATAAAGGTACTCGATTTTAACATAGAGTCCTAAGGTTATAAAGACGCTACAATGTGTAGATACTAATTTTGTGTAACTACAATAGTTTACCTTTTTCTTTTATTTGAGGAAATATTCTTCTTCAAGGTATTTCTAAAAGATATATCTGCGTATCATAGGCGTTTTGACAGCGATAAAAGATTGAATTTATCAACGGATCTTAATCCCAATCTGCTGATTGTAGCTTATAGCCCATACTTCTCCATGTGAGGAAATACCCATAGCCCAGAAGTAGGCTTGATAATCATGAAACGAATACAAAACCTTATATCCCTTGTAAAAGGCGTGTACGAAGCGATTCGAAGGAGGATACTGAAAACCAGCATTGATGCTGAGGATCCTTCCTTTTCATCTGGGTTTGTATGTAATGTACTTTTAGATTAAGTTAGAATTACAACATAATATTATGAACACGTGGGTGAATAAAATGCTTTATTATTATTATTACACTTCGAAACACTTTCGCGCGCGATTCTATGCTCTAGAATGTAGGTATTTGATTAACACAGGATGCGGCAGTTTGCAGAAATAATAGGACATAGCTCACCGATGCGTCACTTGCACCTCACGGATATAAAGTGCATCTGAATACACGTACATATACAGGAGAATGACGCTGTATTAGGAGCCGAGGTTGAATGCTCGTCCATCGTGAAAAGTCAAGTTAATTAAAAAAGCAATGATCCCCTTTCTTGGCGGCCATAATGTTTATACACACATAGCCTATGTTACTCAGTGATAATGTAGGTTTTCATTGGTGAAAGAATTTTTAAAATCGTTCCTGTAGTTAATAATAATAAAATAATAATATAATCTCACGCCTTTCATCCCCGAGGGGGTAGGCAGAGGTATTCCATTACTGGATATACCCACATTTCACGAGATACATTGGACCCCTAAACGTGATAGGTGGTGAGCCCATCGCCGGACCGGGTCTATTTACACATGTCTCAGAATTAATTCTGAGACCTGCTGGTTTCCTCACGATGTTTTCCTTTACCGTCGAGCTAGTGATAAATATGTACGTAAGTTTTTGAAAAACTCATTGGTACATGCCAGGATTCGAACCCGAGCCTCACTGCTTTTCGGCCGGCTCTTTAACCGTAAGGGCTATCTCTGTTCCTGTAGTTTTTGAGTTTATTCCTTACAAACACAAAAACATACAAATCTTTCCTCTTTATAATATTAGTATAGAAGTATAGATATATACGCCTTATCCACGAAAGGATAAGCAGTAAAGATATCCAAAACCTCGAAGTCGCCACATTTCACCAGTGATTTATGTCTTAGGTATGTGTAACAGCACGGCGATGGTCCCAACCAACTGTCACTTTTAGTCCGAAAGATACACTGGTGAGAAATGGATATTCCACGGAACGGTATTCCGTATTCCTCTGTCAAACCCCTCGGAGACAAGACGTGAGCATTTTTATTCTTTACTCTAATGCAATGAGTACCAAAGTCATTGCACTACTAAGAAAATAGTTTGCAACTTATCTATGATCTAAAAAACACTCCCCACAAAATAAGTGTAAGTTAACTACAAAATAATTGTGAGAATGTGGTTAAGTTACCAAGCAATGCAACTAAGTGAAATCTGCAAATTGCATCGCTGCTGCAACCATTACGTAAGCAAGATAAGTGCAACAGGAACCAAGTAGGATATTAAATAAGAATAATATTACACATATTTCCTATACAATTTATGGTTATGTATATAGCTTGTGAATTTTTTACATAATGTTAACGGTAACATGCGTTAAACCTTTGTGTTTGAATCTATATTTATGCATATAATAAACTTGTAAGTGGTTGATGTAGGTACATAAGATTTATTTGTTTTATTTTATTTTAATTTATTGGGGCCAACATTTGTGTGCATGAACATGTCTGTTGGCTTTGTGTCTGGATGTTTAATATTTATTTAAGTATGTTTATCACTTGTTTTACTACCCACAATTTGTGTGAATTGTGTCCCACAATTTATAATTATTATTATTTTAAGAATAATTAATATGAGATGAGGGTTCTTTATTATATCAATAAAAGCTAAAACAATTATTTTTTAAATTTGTGTTACCAAATGTCATGTTTAGGGGCTGAAGGCATATTTATAAGCAAGGATTTACAGTAATATACTCGTAGCTTATACATCAAAATAACGTACAGGCAATAATTTATAAAAATATTGTGTAAAAAGGTCTACAGTAAACGTTCAATATCAATGGCCACTGTAATAAAACATCCATGTTTAGCAACAATAATTAAAAAGTAAAAGTAACCTTCTACCGACAGCATATTATTACCTATTTTAAAAGTATTGACATACAGACGTTTGTTGACAGGACCGTAGCGAGGGAGGGTCCACGTCTGAAACCTCGGTACTTCCTCGATAGGAAAGAATATACAGTGGTGGTCAGATAATTAGAAACACTTCTTATGAATAAGGAAAGTATAACTTCAAGGTACAAATGTTCGTAAAAAATATACACATTCAATAATTAATAATTATGCAATAATATAACCACTCAAATAAAAAACTCATTAAATGCATAAAATATAAAACATATGTTATTTTTAATTACAAAATGAGTCTTACACATGTAGGAGTTTATTTTCTGTAACTTGCCGCTTGGACGCATAATTAGAAACATTTAAAAAAAGTATCCATAACTCATTCTTTTTTTAGAAATTGGAGAATAACATTTTTTTCTTGGCTTTTTCTATTATTGTAGCGGCAATTCAAAATTTAATCTGAATTTTATTTTGTTCAAAATGGGCCAAAAAAAAAAGATGTGTCGCGTCAACTAGGCAAATCATTGTTTATTTACGTATAGATCATATGTGGGCGTACAGAAGAATAGCTGAGCACTTAAATTGTTCTGTAAAGAAAGTTTTTAATGCAATTGATCATTACAAAACACATGGAACTGTTGAAAAAATGTTCTTAGAAAGGCGCGGCAAAGAAAAACATTTCCCAGAGAAGATAAGTTGTTGTTAGTGTTTCTAAAAAAGACCCAATTAAAGGCTCCAACCAGATTATAAATGAACTTTTTTCGCCTGATGACCCGAGAAACATCTCGCCAAGATTGATACGCCGAAGATTAGTAGAAGCTAAATTGTTTGATAGAATCTTTCGAAAGGTACCGCTTCTTACCAAGCAGCACCGAGAGAAGCGATTATTATTCGCTAAAAAAATATGTTAATTGAACGGTACAAGAATGGAAAAAAGTGTTATTTTTAGATGAAACAAAAATAAATATGGTAAATTCCGACGCAAAGCGCTATGTTAGACGTCCTGTAAACAATGCTTTTAATTATAAATACACAAGGAGTATAGTCAAGGACGGTGGCAGTAAGATTAAAGTTTGGGGGTGTTTTTCCGGATATGGAGTTGGACCCGTTCGGAAGATTGAAGGTACAATGGATCAATGGCAATACTAAAATATCTTAGAGCACACAATGATTCCATACTCGGACGATCATTTGCCTGTAACCTGGATCTTTCAGCATGACAATGACCTTAAACACACGCCCAATAGCGTCAAATGTTTCCTTAGCAAACAGCGTATATCCAGTTTAGACTAGCCAGCAAATCGTCCGGATTTAATCCCGATAGAAAATCTCTGGTTTATTGTTAAAAAGAAAGTCTCAAACAAACGTAACACCAGTCAAAACGAACTAAATGAAGCATTTTTTGAAGCATGGAATTAAATCCCCCTAGAAAATTTTACGAAATTGATTGAATCAAAATGCCACGTCGTTGCAGTGCTTTTATTGGCATTAAGGGATACTCCACTTAATATTAATTATAACTATTGATAGGTGTGGGATAGTAGCTATTTCTTAAATAACAATACTAATTACTAATACTTTAAAAAAAAATTTTTATACTTTTTTGTTGTTGTTTCTAATTAGTTGACCATTATTGTTTATAACTTAAAATTGGTTTAAATGTTTGTCCGTAATGTAATATTGAAACTGCCCTTGTGCAATGGAATTTATATTGTTTTTCTAATCAATGATAAATCGTTGAACATATTGTTGTCCTATTTATTGTTTATTTTCAAAATAAAAACGATTGCGGAGAAGTATCTTACATAATGTCAAGGACCGTTGGCAGTGTTTCTAATTATCTGACCACCACTGTATATAATAATAAGAAGAATACTTTTGGGACACAATTCACACACGGTTATTCAGTCCCAAACTAGGCAGGTCCTGTACTACGGGTACTAAACAAGTTATAGACATACTCAAATAAATATTAAACGACCAAACACGAAGCCAACAGACATGTTCATACACACAAACGTTGGCCCCGAGCGGGGATCGAACCCGCGACCTCCGACTCAGAAGGCAAGGTCCCTACCAACTGAGCTAACAGGCCCGTCCAGTATACCTTTACAAAGATAATAAGGGCTTTCATTAATTACATGAGACGATTGACAATGTGGCAGGGGCGGGGCTATGCCGTTCACCGTAGAACGAACACAAAGTTTTTATCACGACAATGCTGCAAAGACACCGTCAAACACATGCACATAATCTCGCGCCTATTTCCTATTGGGGTAGGCAGAGACCGCCTCTTGCTACGAACCTAGCAAATCTCTCGCGCTTCATCCACATTCATCAAACGACTCATGCACGCTCGTCACTTAAAAAATCATATTACAGATATACAACATTTAACAGAATAAACGCAATTCCTGAAATTAGTTTGTTCGGTATCGACTACTTATTCGATTTCAGCTATCTTTAATATATTATGTTAAATTAAAAAAAAAATGAATCATCCTAGCTGAATTTAGTGCTTTCTATGGAAATCGTGCTATTATTAATAGATATTTAAGAAAATTGGTTAGACATAACTAAAGTTCGATTGCGTCATATATTTTTTATATTAATATACTAATTGTGGTGTATGGGGAATTGCGCTTTTTCTGTTACGCGTTGTTAACAACGAAACACGCGGAAAAGCAGAAACGCATACACAATTTACCTAGGGCGCCAAAGTTTCCAACTGCGGCCCTGTACACATTTTTGCTGTCCCACAGACCTTGGCATGGTTATTGGTTGGGCAATGTTTAGTTGTAACTGGTATGAGTTACAGATTGTTAGTGGCCCTCTTTTTCATCCGCGTTATTATGTGGTCATATTTAGGTGGGATGTGAACATTTGTAACAGGAGTGGGACCGGAAAGTTCACAGGAATAAAGAAAGAAAGAAAGTAATTAATTTAAAAAATCATAGTAGAGAAAATATCAAACAATAAGATCATAACTATCATTTACTATTTTTGTGGTATACAATAAACAAAAATTACTTGCTCTCAGAGCAGAGTGTAGTATTCTATAGGATTCTACACTAAAGGACCTTCACTAGAAGTACCTAATATATTAATACTAGCGATCCGCCCCGGCTTCGCACGGGTGCAATGCTAACACTAAAAACTTCCTCTTGAATCTAGCTTGAATCACTCTATCTATTAAAAAAAACCGCATCAAAATCCGTTGCGTAGTTTTAAAGATTTAAGCATACAAAGGGACATAGGGATATAGGGACAGAGAAAGCGACTTTGTTTTATACTATGTAGTGATAGTGATGATACTATCGGATATACACACTAATATTACAAACGCTAAAATAATTCCCTGACTGTTTGTTACATTGTAACAGCTGAACTGATCTTGATAAAATTTGGCACTGAGATAGCTAGCTAGCATCTTAAAGTAGGCAGTATATAGGTTACTCATAAACCCGAAATCCGGATAAAGTCGCGAGCCAAAGCAACATAAATATTTAATTGGAAAATAATCATTGACAATTAGGATTCTTAGCTATTACAGCTGCCGCGGCCGGTCCCTATAAATATGTAAAATAATGTTAATTGTCACTAATTGTTGTCTGTCTGTCCGTAAATTAGATACATCGGGGGAAGCATTAATGCTGGTTATATGGGGCAATGAAAACTATTAAATACTGTTGCAATTAATGCATTAGATGCATATAGAGGTATATAGAAAAAACTATATTGTTTATTTTTATTTGACATTATTTTAATTAGCATAAATGCAAGACATTAATAAAGTTTTTTTTAATTAGACTACTAAATAAAACTCCACTTTTTTCAGAACTCCAAGTCATTGGTTTAATTTTGTAGTTTATTTTACACCACTACAGTTTTTATAATAAACTAGTTGACCCATCGGCAGTGTTGCCTGCAGTAATTTTTTTCCATTCACATGGGTTTTATAATCAAAAAATAAAATATGACAATTTAACTTCTTATTATTGTTAACCACTATAAAAAGTAAAAAAAACTACTTCAATAATTAACTTATATGGTTTTCTCGTGGATGCCGTTGTCAGAACTGGACGAAATTAAAATGGAACCAATCTGGAAGCACCAGCTTTCAAATAAAAAAAGAATCATCCAAATCGGTTCACCCAGTCGAAAGTTCTGAGGTAACAACATAAAAAACAGACAAATTCATAACCTCCTCCTTTTTGAAGTCGGTTAAAATTAGAAATAGTTCCTATTTTAACTATTAATATGAAGTGATCACTAGGGTTACAAAAAAACCGCATACAATACCAACATATTGACATAAAAAACTTACTGGCGCCAAAAAGCTGGCACTGTGAAGCCACAAAAGTTGGCAAACACATGACAGATGTTCCAGTACAAAAACAGTCAACTTGATTAATTAACAGAGAAAACCTGCTGTGAATGAAGGATGAGCTGGCGACAGGTGTGTCTGAGTTTTAATGTCTTGTGTTCAAAAGTTGGACATTGGTCAATTATTTTTTCGGAAATGGATTTTTGAATTGCTTATTTCATTTGTTTTGTATTTCTTTTTCTAACTTGAGAGCTAATTTTATGGTGCTTCTAAATAGACAACATTTTTCTGCAATTAGCTGCAACACAGGGGCTGGAAACATTGCCAGCAATACACATTTTTCCGGAAAAAATAGTGCCTCCTTTAAAATAACAAAACAATCAAAAGATTGAAAGAACATTTATAATTCACAGCTCATTATAATAGTAAATTTGAATTTTGATTGATGATACAAAGTAAATTAATTGATTAGCAGTCAATAATCATTTTCTTTTATATTCTGGAGTCCGTGGTTACGTCACAATGTTTTCCTTTACTGCTGAGCTAGTGATGAATTTTTCACTTTTCACATTAGTGACGAAAAATTTTTTCACCTTCAACAGGGCAAATAATTTGAGTTTTATTATCATTAATGAATATAATATTGTTATCAATCAGTCAATCCTAGCAGTTTACAACTAATAAACACCTATATCAAGAAAATAATCTTTTAAGTAAATATTGCATGTTTGATTAGAACAACTTTACTAACTTAGCCTGTGAGCACAAGCAACAAACTTATACTTATATATATGTACGTATTGATGTCCAATATAAAATACTAGCTTTTACCCTCGGCTTTGCTCGCGCAGTTTATTTCACCCCCTTAGGGGCTGAATTTAGCCAAATCCTTTCTTAGTGGATGCCTACACTGTATAAGCTATCTATGTGCAAAATTTCAAGTCTCTAGACCCAGCGGTTTAGACTGTGCGTTGATATATATATCACCAATCAGTCAGTCAGTGTATCATTTTATATATATAGATTTATTAAGAAATAATAGAATCATTGCAAACATTTTATGTTACCTAGAAATTTTATTTTAAAATTGTAATATAAACCAATGTAATATATTGTTAGAGGAGATAACAATTGAATTACTACTGTAATTGTGATGTGAACATTATATTATCTATTATTTCGTATATCCAAAGATATACCTATCTAATACCTACTGTATATTGTATACATAATGTACCATCACCATCTCAATAATTTTGTATTTCCAGGAATAGAATATATATTGTTGTTTTTTAAAATTATTTACAAAATTAATATAAATCTCTCATTACGGTCTGAACATGACCCAGAATTTGTAATGTCTGTCAAAATAATTACTATGTAAAGGGAATAGTGCCTGTGCTCATATCAGCAAATGCCTTTTGAACAGTCTTGAAGAATTTATTTAAATTTTTCTCTTGTTTTCTTCTCTCCCACTCTCCAGCAAAAACTCAAACATTTGTTATATTATTAAAGTGAGACAAGAATTGTTCCAAATTTAAAGTTTCAATGCATATGACAGGTGGCAAAAATACACAATAGCATTTCAGTTGTCATTGTAGTGTTTGCAAATTAACAGATTAAGTAGGTACCTAAAGTTTTTAACCAGTTAAGCAACAATTAATTATTTACCTACCTACATAGGTAGCAAGATCTGTCTATTGTCCTCAGCCGGCCATGGGATTCAGATGCATCACTGATCAAAATTAAGAAATGTTTAAATATTTTTCTATACACAGTCTGTATTAAGTTAAGCTCTTTCAGACCTAAGAGATATTTATACTGGTATTGAGCTAACATACTATTTGCACTATATATGTCAAATAGGTAGTATGTTCGCGCAATACCACTGCTCAGTTTATACATTTAAATTGGGACTTGGGAATTTTCTATCAAATTTTGTATATTTATCGTGTGAGTCATCTAAGTAATCAGAAAAAAGTGATTCTTACTAAACGCGAATTTACATAATATCTTAGAACAAGCCATTTATTAATTTTATTACTATGTACATATATATTTGCATCAGTGTGTCACAATTGGATTATCCAAATGTATATTTTAATAATGACTAAACTTCCAATTATAATGACTAAACATTTCAACAGTAGTGATAGCGACTGTACTTCATAATAATGAGGTCATATTTTACCTGTTTATATTAATTGCTGAAACAGATAAGACTTTTATCTAGGTATGAGAAAACATGCCTGATAACAAACATACTTTCCTGTCTAATAATATTAATTCTATAAAGTATTATGTTTTAACAGAAAGGCCAAGGGAGCTTGATTAGTCACATGCATAATGTTATTAGGATCACCCTAGCAGGGGGGTCTCAAACCACCCCTATTTCGGGGAAGCATTACGCATATAACATATCACGATCGCATTTACCCCAATTTGCTAAATTGCTGGCCAGTTTTACACCAAGGTCGCTCACAAAGAGGTATAATATGAATAAGGGGGTCGCAAACTTGGGAGTTCTGTAATACCAACGTGTGGGGTCGATGTAAAGTGTCGACCAAAAAAATCGATAATGCAAAGAGCGGATAGCAATAAATTAGTAAATCGACCACACGAAAGACTGGCCAGCATGTTTACAAAGCATGAAAACGCTGTATCATTCATAAAACCTAGTAATTAGCATCTTTATAAACCAATCGATGAGCCGTGACAGCAAGGTGTTTACTTCCGTAAAAAAACTATATCAAGCGGCGCGTAACAAAAAAAGTTGAGCTTTATAAACACAGTAAATATTCCTGCCTATAAATAGAATCTCAACGAGAGGCGATCGTAGTAATTATTTATTTGTTTTGCTAACGAAAGCTCGATAGTGCGATGAACTTCGCTATACATACCTCATTATGATGCCGTATCCTTTGTCGAGATCAATCCGAATGCACTATTGCACATAACATAACAATTGTTCACTTATAATTACCATTACTTCACATACACAAGCAACCATTTTCGTATTATCGACTAGCGTACACGTCCGGAGCTTTTTCGGTAGCCATTTTTCTCAAAAAACACTTTTTCACCTCCCGATTCCCGAATTCGGAAGGCGGAGCGGAGAGCGAGAGGACGCTAGCACCGCACGAGTACGGCGAACGAATTAAAATAAATGGATCATTGAACCGGCGATCTCAACTTCCCGCCTGTCCGAATAGAGCTTGTGAGTTCCAAATTCAAACTTTTGTATTGAGCTAGTGGTCGACCAACGAAGTCTATCACAGTATGCTACGCGCAATTCGGAATTATAATTTATATTTTCGCCCTTATTTGGTGCTACTCCCATATTTGGTCGGTTAATACACCGTGCCTGTCAGCGAGGAAGCACCTCAATTTGTAATCTCCATCAAAATGAAACCATTGACGCCATCTGTTGATAAATAGTTTGTACTACCAGATGCCATAGCATAAATTGCCATCTAGCGAGAGTTAAGAAATACCAGTTAACCATTCTTTGTTACAAAAGCTGACTCATATATAATTTATATGGCAACACTACGTACTTGATACTTCAGGAATATTTGTGAATTTATCAAAATTAAAACACTTAAATTATATTTATATATATAGTAACTAAGCAACGCCGTCTTATTGGTTTTATTACACAAAATATCACAGAAACGCAACACAAAGTTACAAATATTGCAACACTGTAAATATTTTTATTTTTTCCAAACGACATGCATGACATTTAACTGACAGTTCAACCGAGTTTCAGTGGATCAGCCTGTTTTTCTTTTCATAAACATTCTTTTTTCGAAAACATATAAAGGATGGTGGGCGCTATGCCTGTGAATTTGATACCAAAATTTTGCAACGGTACCATGGGAAGCCATAATGGTACGGAGGACGGCGAGATTCAGGTCCATATCGGCAGTCGTATCAAATCGAACGACGACTTTGGTACCGTGAAGTATATTGGGGAAGTGCAGGGGTACAAGGGTATTTGGTACGGGATTGAGTGGGACAACCCCTCTAGGGGTAAACACGACGGCTCCGTGGACGATACACCTTACTTCAAGACGTCTAAACCTGGAGCTGGATCATTCATACGCCCGAACAAAGTTGCACCGTTTAAAACTTGTTCTGAAGCTATACGGATGTACTACGGGGACAGAGAGGTAATATATACGATGTCTTAAACTTGCTTTAGCTTTTAATACAATCTTATATGTGTAGAAGCTTGTTAATATTCCTAATTAGGTCACAACACCCACATAACAAGTAAGCTTTCGTATGCGGGTGTTTGTTGACTGAGTCACTATGACATTACAGTGTATAGGTATATATATATTTGTATGTATGTATTTGCTGTAATTAATATAGCAACTCAATTTGTGAAGGGACTGTAGGCCTGTTTTATACATACATAAAGCTCACGCCATTGTCCAACAGGGGTAGGCAGACACGATTGATAGCCATTTTGCTCAATCTCTGCATACTTCTTTCATGACCTTCACATCTTTAAGCCTTTTTATTCACACTCTTTTATTCTTCGCACTCTGGACCCCAGCTTTTTGAAGGATGTCACTTATTTGATCTGTGAACGTCCTTCTGGGGTGTCCTCTTTCCTTACATCCTTCAACATTCACACTATAAATCTCTTTCATTACTCTTCGTTCAGCTGTTTTATAGGATTTATAAATTGATATATTTTATTGCAATAGCTTTCAGTCAGTTTTGTATGCTTATCCAATTTACATCCACTCTGCCGCTCTGCCCTACGCATACCTGGTGGTAGCGGGACGATAGACAGATTATGTGAGGCTTGCACTGACAAAAAACCACCCATTCCTGAGTCCTGGGAAACAGTTTCTTCCGTGACTCGGCCGGCTATGCTCTCCCCCCCTCGGGGCAGCAAGCGCGGTTTATCTCCCACCATCCTTGCTACCCCTGAATATTTATCCCCTACAGAGTGAGATAACATGATGATGATAGTTCACGACAATTGGTGTGGGAGATGGTCTTTTGCATCACAGATATTATATACAATATTATTATACAATATTCAAAAGTAATTCTTTACCAATTACACACACAGAAAAAACTATTCTAGATAGCTTGTACAGAGCGTAAGCAAAACTATTTACTTCTTTGAATACTTCTTCGATTTGCAGTTTCACTGTAATTTATTATCAATTAATAACCATACGAATTTTGTATTATCTTGATGTCTAATTACTGTATCGTTATATCTTGTATTAAACTCATTTATTTATCATTTCCTATCCCTTTTTTTTTATATCCACAGTAATCCTGCATCTTTGAGGTCCAAGTCTTTCTTGATATGCCTGTCTCTGGCTAGAAGGTAACATTTTGCCTTTTTGGATTATAATGGTGATTATTTCTATTTATTCCAGGATGAGACCGTCGCAGCTCACCGGAGGACCATCATCAATGAGTGGAAGCGCGAAATGGGTGCACCATTCATTGAAATGGTTGGCTTCGAGAAAATCCACCAGAAACAGTAAGCGTTAGCATTATTTACTAATACAAAATTGTGGATTATTCACCAAAAATGCGAGATATTGTAAGCTGGGACCTCCATTTAGGTAAAGAGGCACCTATATTAGATCTTGTTCCTTCATTACTCATCCTATGTTATTTTTAAGATCTAAAAAGCATTTAACAGTCTTTTGCCTTCAAAAATTCGTAATTATCTTTAAGGATATAGTAAAATTTTAACTGGTGTAACTGGTGTAACTGGTGTAAAATGGTATCATTACCCTATATCAATCTATATTTGGGCAATCCTATGCGAAAACCTGTTAAAGAAATAAATTATTATGGGTAGAAAAAGCATTACTATAACTATTTAACTAATTACATGAATGTTCATAACGCAACGCGGTTATGCTTCCGCAGCTGGGTCGCGGCTGCTCGCAACACATTGTGGAGCCTCCCCCCCCGTTATGTTTTCTTAAGGCGCCGCAGAGCATTTCCCACTTTTAGAAATTCCCATTTGCATGAGAAAAAAGTTTTTAGAAGGACACAACGCCCTCTATCGATTCTACCTAGAACCAACCAAAGCGCCATAGACAGCAAGCAAAGTGCGAAAAGAAATTCTAAACCGCGCTATCGAAGTTTTCACACGAGTGTATAAATACGACCGTCCAACATCAACACATAGAATAGAATGTAATAATTATTTACATTATTGGTACAGATGAAAAAAATTAAAATACTGTCCTGGCAGTGCATACATGTTCGCCGTAATTAAAAGGCATGCAAAAAACTTAGGCGTAATAGACATACTTAATTTCACGTTTTATTCCAGAAAGTTCGACCGCCTCCTTGAGGTGTGCGTCCGTGACCAGAATATAGCGAAAGCAGGCGACGTATCTGCGCTTTGCCCCAACGTGCGCAGCCTCGACGTGTCAAGGAACCTGTTCTCCAGCTGGCGGGAGGTCATCCAGCTGTCCGCCCAGCTGCCCGACCTGGAGGAGCTGGATGTCAGGTGAGCTTTTTTTACTGACTGTCCGTTTTCAGTTTTTCCGTTCCTTTAAAATAGTAAGCAGATGCCTAGAAAGAACTTATTTGACTAACAATTTTCTAAGTGTTTCTGAGGGAAGTGTCTCTTTTATATATAGACTAGCTGTTCCGCGCGATTTCACCCGCGTTAGTTCCGTTCCCTTGGAAAAATGATAACCTATGTTAATCCCAGAAAAGTAGGCTTTCCATCGGTGAAAGAATTTTTTAAATTGGTCCAGTATTTTATGAGTTTATTCGTTACAAACTTACAAAAATACAAATTTTTCCTCTTTATATTAGTGTAGATTCAAAGAAGAAAAAGATCAAAAATTTAACCAGTCTTACGATTTGATGAATGAGGTGTCAATATATTCGATGTTGCTGTCCGGGTGACATATGCTACAATTAGGACTAGACACTTTGCTCGCTTTTTTCTTTGTTTATTTGGTTCACCAACAACTGTTACACCAGATCATGTTCAGGTATCTAATATTAATTTAACATTATAGCTAAGTGTTTTACAGGTGAACACCGCATGCAAAAGGGGTGTCACTTAATTTTGAAAATAGAAGAAAGAAACACTAAATTATAAAAAAAAGAACAACAGATATTTCAATTTTAAAATATATAAACTGCTAAGTATATAAAATTAAATAACATTTATTAGGTATGTTCCGCAGTAGTACCAGAGTAGTACCTAATCTACTGATCCGATTTTGATGCATGAGGTGTCTATCTATTTAATTCATATTGACAGGCTACATTTTTCAACTTTGGAACTAATAAAATCGTGTTTATTCTTCCAGCAAAAATCGCATGGCAATAGACATGCCAGAAGAAACGCTCTCCCAGTTGTCAATCAACTTCGCCAGCCTGGAAAAAATTAACGTCTCCGTCTGCGAATACGAATGGGCTGACATCCTAACCCTCTCGCACCTCTGGCCGAAAGTATCCGAGATCATTGCCGCATATAACAGAATAAAAAAAATAACTCCACCAGGAGTAACCCTTCGGACGCTGTCGGTGCTAAAACTTGATGGGAACCCTATAGATTCGTGGTACGAGGTCATGAATTTGGGAAGACTGAAAAACTTGAAGGTTCTAAGTTTGAACGACTGCTCGGTTGCTGAGATCAAGTTTAACGACGACCCGGACGGGGAAAAGGTTGATGTCTTCGAGAATTTGGAGGTTCTGTTTTTGAATAGGAACACTATTAATGATGTAAGTGTTATTGACCTGTCTATTTTAATTACTAGTAAGACATGAGATTAAAAAGAGCTGCGCTTGAGTTTCTTGCTGGTTCTTCTCGGGGTACTGCATTTGGAACCAGCAACTCGTCGGTGGCAATAGGTTAATGTTTACACTTAGCCAATATTCATTTAGAGTGCCTTGTTATTAGACTATTGACGTTTCTAAGTGTAATTAGTTTCTACTTTCAATCCATAACAGAAGAAACTAACTGACTGAGCACGATTAACGCACATACGAAACCGATGGGTCTAAAATCATGAAATTTTGCACAAAGATTCCTTAAATACTGTAAGTGAGAATTAAAGATTTTTTTGGAAATTCCCACTGGCATTTGGAAAAGATTTTTACATGGACACACCGCCCTCTATCGGTTCTACCTAGAACCAACCAAAGCGCTATAGACGGCAAGCAAAGCGCGAGACGTCACAAGTTCTAAACCGCGCTATCGAAGTTTTTACACGAGTTTGCATAAATACAACCACCCAACATTAACAGTTGGACGGTCTCCAGGCACGATCACCTTGCCTCAAGGAAGATGTTCTCTTTTCACTAGGAGCATTCCACCTCCCCTCCACCATATTGGTGACGTGATTGTCACGGTTTAACAGCTGAACTGATCTTGATAAAATTTTGAACTGAGATAGATACATCTTGAAGAAGTACATAGGCTACTTATCAACCTGAAATTTGTACAAAATCAACATAACGGACCAAAGCAACATAAATATTTAATTGGAAAATTATCATTGACAATTAGGATTCTTAGCTATTACAGCTGCCGCCTCTCCCTGTAAATATAGAAGAAAGAAACACTTCTTATTAGTATTAAAGAGAACTATTTACATAAAATTAAAAAAATATATTTTTCAGTGGCGATCCGTAAGCGAGCTTGGTAAACTGAAACGTCTGAAGAAACTTTACTTCCTGAAAAACCCGATACAAAATACTGAAGACTACGATACTGGATCACAAATGGTTATGGCGAAAATTGGCACCCTACAGGTAATGCAAAGTGGGATGTTAGAAAGAGCTTCTATTTATTTAATATTAATAACAAATGAGCTTTACATTTATTGTCATCTGGACTAAAATTAACTATGGAGAGACTTGCAAACTCTTACTTAATTTTATACTAGCGGTTCTGCGTAGTTTCCGTTCCCCTGGGAATACGGGAATAAAATATAGCCTATGATCGATTGGTGACAGTTTTTTTTATAATATTAGTGTAGACTATCGACCTGGCCTCGCTTCGCTCCGATTAATATGATATACAAAAACTCTTACTCATTTATAATAATAATCATTTATTTCGGATAAACATCCATAGTGTTAGTAATACAAAAATATAACTTATGAGCTAATCATCATCATCATCAACCCGTAACAGCCCACTGCTGAGCTAAGGGTCTTTCCTCACACATGAGGAAGTATGGGCTTTAATCTCCCACGCGAGCCCACCGCGGGTTGGGAGATGGTGTTAAGCTAGTGGCCACTTAACAGTCAGAATTCTTCAAGCCACCCAAGGCTATCTGACATGGCTTAACGACTTCCATTGTGCGTAACACAACGAAAACCGGGACCAACAATTTAACGTGCCTTCCGAAACACGGAAGCGCTCGTGATATAAATGCCACTAGGCGGTCACCCTTCACTGACTGACCGCTCCCAGCTTTGCTTAACCAGCGTGATCGTTACAAACACACTGGCGCCGCAGGGCTACGAGCGCTTATGAGCTAATGTTAGTAGGTAATTTAACACTATTTCATTCTATTAGTGAAAATCCCATAACGAGGAAAGATTTGTATGTTTGTAACAAAAAAACCCAAAAACTACAGGACCGATTTCTAAAATTCTTTCGTCATTGGAAAGCTTAGTTTTCTGGGAGTAACATGGGCTATAATTTTCCTCCGAGCCCTTTGCCTTATGCGGGTGAAATCGCGTGTAACAGCTAGTCTAATATAAGAAGTTGTGTCAGATAGAACACCATAAGGGCTACTTTTTAAGCAGAGGTTGGAAGAAAATCATTCGAGAGAGAAATTTTTTCTTTAAAAAAACGTCTTTGTTTTAACCATTTTGGTGTGTTTTTTTGTGGGACAATTTATTTATTTATTTGTGGGACACACGGTTATTCAGTCCCAACCTTTGAGTATTAAACCAACAGGAGACGTCACGCGCACTAGTTTCTTTGCAAAAAAGTCGGCCAATTTCTGCGGGGGGGGACGAGGAAACAAACACAAATAATGTTAAAACTAACGCATTTTTTGACAAAACAATTAAACACTAGCTTGAACTAGATGCACACAAATACATTCACCAATCCGAGCACTCCGTTAACTCAAAAAAATCAGTTGTACCTATATAACAGGTATGATCCTTGACCGACACTTTTTTTGGCAGAGGGGAACGCCTGTCAGTGGCGTCTCCGGTTGGTTTAATACTCAAAGGTCCCAACCCAAACTAGGCAGAGCCAGTACTATGGGTACCAAACAACTGATAGACATACTTAAATAAATATTAAACACCCAGAACAAGCCACCAGACATGTTCAACACAAATGTTGGCCCCGAATGGGGATCGAACCCGCGACCTCCGACTCATTTAATCTTGTTTTTAGGAACTGAACGGTTCAACGATAACTCGGGAACTTCGCCGGGGGGCGGAATACGACTATTTGAAACGGTACGGTGCAGAGTGGAAGATAGCACAGCAGAACCAACTCACCAAGATCGCCTTTGACGTCGAGCACTCGCGGTTCAATGAACTTGTTAACAGTAAGTCATGTTTACACCAAAAATGAAATGTTTTATTTTATTGTAATTTTTAAAAATACACCTTTTCCCCCATAGGTGGTATTATCATCATCAAATATAATAGGGCATAGAGGAGACAAAGCGAGCAAAATTTGAAGCCAAAAGTTATTCCAAGTGGAATAAGTCTAGTACAATTTCGACCGAATGACAGCTCGCATTCATACTGACATGACGCTTGAGCTTCAAACTTGCTTCAAAGTTTTGTATGAAAATATTCTCTATATCCTACTAGCGACCCGCCCCGGCTTTGCACGGGTGCAATGCTGAATTTTCTTTGCTATAAACCATCCCTGGACCCACTCGAACCCACACAAAAAGTTTCATCAAAATCGGTCCGGCCGTTCTCGAGTTAAATCGTCAGGAAGGAAAACCCGACTTATTTTTATACAGTAGATTATATTTTAATCTCTTTGGTACCAGCCCACTGCTGAGCTAAGGGTCTTTCCTCACACATGAGGAAGTTTTGCGCTTTAATCTCCCATGCGAGCCCACCGCGGGTTTTGAGATGGTGTTAAGCTAGTGGTCACTTAACAGTCAGAATTTTTCAAGCCACCCAAGGGTATCTGACATGGCTTAACGACTTCCATTGTGCGTAAACACTAAAACCGGGACCAACAATTTAACGTGCCTTCCGAAACACGGAAGCGCTCGTAATATAAATGCCACTAGGCGGTCATCCATCCACTGACTGACCGCACTCAACTTTGCTTAACCAGAATGAGTATTATATTCCTGGAAAACCCACTTTTCATTAGAGGTGGGTGATTTCACCAGTAGCATGTAGGAATCATATGTTCTAATGACAACATGGAAACTAAACTAAGTCAACATGAAATAGGGGTGCGGGAGGTGTATCAAATTACCAATAGCATTAAAAAAATTGCTATATTTAACTTTATTCTATTTTTTAATTTGTGACAACTGTGGTCGATTTGTGAATGTAATCATATTACAAATTCCATTCCTACAATGGTGAACCTTTTTCCAGTGTACGGAATCCCCGACGACAGCCTTCTAGAAAAACAAACGAAGAACACAACACTCACATCTCAACTTCTGGAAATCACACTACGCGACGAAAACGGAAGGTCGTTCAAGAAAAAATTCCCATCTTCCATGGCTGTTCAAAAACTGGCAACATTGGCACAGAGGCTTTTCTCTAAAGGCGGTCACAATACACCGATATTATGTCTTCTCGATGAGCAAATGGACGGAGCAGAAATTGAATTGGACAATATGATGAAAGATTTAGCTTATTTCTCTGTCAAAAGCAACGACACCATCCTCGTTAGATTCAGATAACTTTGTATTGGCAACACTGGGTGCCGTTCGGAAACTACGTTTTTTATATCCTGTTTGGTTTCGTTCGAAACATTTGCTTTATGAGCATTAAGAAAGCTTAAAATCTTGTGTTTATTGACAAAAGATGAGTATTATAAAATCCTATCTTAGTTTTTTAATTTATTTTTAGTTTCTGAACGTCACCTTAAACATGGCGGTTGTCCAGCGATTCATTATTTATTGGCGGCATTTTATTTTTATTTATAAACAAAATACTGATGTTTGTAAATAATTATCTCGGAATTGTACCTGTATTTATTGCGTATTTTATTTTTCAAAAATAAATGTCCTATATGTATTTTAAACATTGCAGACTTTTTCTTAATTACAACCCAGTATATATACAATAAAAAAAGTACGCCTGACTGACAATATGATGGAGAGAGTTTACCATACTAAATCTATGGAGCTTACACAGATGTATGGCAGAAGAAGCATGAGAGTTACTGCCTTTTCAAACGCACCGGTTTCCGCCGGGCCGGCGCCGGCTACCCGGCGGCGAAATATATGACCGATTGCCAGGTTGCCCGCCGGTACGTATGAAAGCGTACGTACATGGCCATATACTTCAGCACCCGCCGGCCCGGCGGAAACCGGTACGTGTGAAAAGGGGCTTACGATCGCTATGAAACAAGTGGAGTAAGATTCATGGATAGGAGGTAAACCCTATACCTAATACCCTAGTATATTTAAAATTTTGATGAATCCGTAGCAAACTGTGATCTATTGTCTCTGCTTACCCTGATGGGAAAGTGGCGTGAGATTATGTATGTATGCAATATTCGAGCAGAAGTAACAATAATACAGTCAACTATCAAGAAGAAGACGTCATATTGATTACTATTAATTATAAATCGAAATGAATTAAATATCCCGCACATGTGACCTTTCATTCGACTGTTGTTCCAAAGTAACGAAGGTAACATCTGTAACCTTGGGCTAACAGATATGAATAAAATAGCAAATATCTTTAGTTTGTGCTATTGAACTGTTATCAATAGAAGTCAGTCGCAGCTAATTGTTGTTGAAATTAGTGAATTATACGTTTATTATATGTGATATAAGTACCTACACTTGTCGTGACTTACAAAAAAAAGAAGCAGTTTTGAAAAACCTGTATAGGTTTAAAAATGTGCAACGAAAACACACAAATTTAGCACTGGCCACATCTCCCGTTGATCGCCATTGGTAACCGAAACGTCAACAAAAAAAAATGTTTACAAATGGTCTCTGGCGACAAATTCAAAGTTTCTCATAGAATTTGTGATGAAAAGCAGATGAAAAGTGATTTTTGACCTACAATTTAGTGCTACAAGCCATAACCAGTGATGGGGAATTGTTGGGCGAGTGTTTTCCGGCGTAAAAGTATACGTCGGCATATAGTTTTGATACTAATAGGTTTAGATAACGCGGGTAAAACGAAAACAGTGAACAACTTGGCCGGTGAAAAGGATGATAAGGTTTTGCCCACTGTGGGCTTCAAGGCTGTGAATTTGGTGCACAAGGATACCCCAGTGACGATATACGACTTGGGAGGAGGTCCGGAATTCCGCCAAATATGGCCTCAGTACTACAGCGAAGTTCACGGCGTGATTTTCGTTATCGACTCCAGCGATTTTTCACGGTTGGACGAGTGCAAAGCGGTCCTTGAAGAGGTGTTATCGCACGACAAAATATCAGGTACTTAAGCCACTATATTTCCATAGCAACGCTCATTTTGCGACTGAGTCCTTGACTACATCTACCTATGTTACTAATAACAACATAATATCGGCATCCTACTATCTAACTAGGTACTCATATCCACTCGAGATGTCGTCTACTCATCATATAGCATGACATCGTAGCCGCGGTTGACCATGCTCTACTCATTAGGTGAAATTGTATTGTCAATTCTTTAAGGCAAGCATATAAGTAATCATGTATTTTATTCTGTTCACTGCCAAAGACTATGGCTGTATACAAAACGGAAATGAGGCCAACAAATGTAGTTAATTAACCACATTTTATTTAGTCGCATTGTATTTCAAGTCGTATTTTAAGTGCAACTCTTAACAGATAGCTCTCTTTTTCTTTATAATTTGTTCCGTATCATCTTTCCCCGTCATTGTTGTATCCTATAAATACGCTAAGAAGTAAGTATGTACATGTTGTAGCCCACTCGTAGGGGATGAATTTTCAAACGCAAGCAGTATGAATATAACTCATCCTTACTTTAATATTAAATTAAAGTTATTTTTAACTCCGATTTTTTTGTTCTACCCACGATTTTACAGTTATTCCTGAACAGGTTGGCGGACGGTTTCCATTCATGGAAATACGCACACTTCACTAGTTTTTTTTTACACACTAAGGGCCAGCGCACATATGACGAAGCGCAGTGCAGAGCATTTTTCAGTTTCAAACTATTATTAAACAACCAAATGTCTATTTATGTTGTTGTTACATTGATTCTGTTTTCGTGCTATTCGTTGAAGTCGTTTTTTTACTCTTTAGATTTGTTTTGAACTGGAAATCTTGGCACATAACTAACATACCTAATAAAGGCCAATGCCGTCATAGAGAAGTAGAAAATCGATTAGCTTATCTGTAGTTACGTAATTTTGTATAAAGAAAGTGCAGAAAACAATACTGATTCACATTTTAATATACCTAGTTTTTTCTTATAATAAATACGTAATATACACTACCTTTCCCCTGAGGGTATAATCAGAGGATGTACCTACTTTCACCAGTGTATTCAGACCCCTAAAGTGCTGTTACACTTGCCTCAAAATCAATTCTGGTTAGTGTGGGTCTCCTTTCAATATTTTCCTTTAAATTTTTATTTATAGTCTTTGTACCTAACTAAAATCACTGTAATAAAGATGGCGGGTCCCATGTCGTCAGAAATAGCTAGGAACAGAGATGAGTGAAGGTCCTAGAGGATGCTTATGTTGTGAACTGTGACAGAGCAAAATCTACATAGTAATATCAAAGGTATAAACCTTATTTTCAAACAGCAATAAAGTGTATATTGGTGACATTGCCTGATATAAATGTCATCGCTACATAATATAAAACAAAGTCGCTTTCTCTGTCCCTTTGTCCCTATGTATGCTTAAATCTTTAAAACTACGCAACGGATTTTGATGCGGTTTTTTTTAAAAGATAGAGTGATTTATGAGGAAGGTTTTAATATTAGCATTGCACCCGTGTGAAGCCGGGGCGGGTCGCTAGTTTAATTTAAAGACTTTATGGTTACACAGCCATTAGACTTACAAAGACTACATTTCGCCTCTTTTATGACAAAGTTTTTTTTAATTATTGAACATTCTCTGTTATCTAGTTATCTTATCATTACACTATAGTGGCATATCTATATTGAGGCTGTTCGAGATGCTTGTGCATCTCACACCAAAGCCAGAAAAGTCAATAGTCTAATAATAAAGCACTCTAAACTCGTCCATGAATATAACAACAAAGATCTGTCAGCGCATTTTCGAGGGTTCAGGGGGTCTAAAAAGGCCGTTTCGGGTGAATCATAATAGGATCCTATTTCGATTCATATTCAAAATTTTCACCAAATACGAATCTGCTAATGAATTGAATTGTCAGTGAATCATTAAAATGAGGTACCATTTTACGAAATTTAGAGGAATTGCTTAGGATTTGCTGGGAATTCATAAAAGGAGGAATTGCTCAAAGTGGCCATTTTAGACCCACAGGTGACCAAAGGGTTTTCAGTTATCTCTGTCAAATTACCAGCCTAGCAATCCAGAGAGGGTTTGCCGCAAGTCATGAATGTCGGCCAGAATGAGAGCTGTCCCACACATGTTTCTCTTTGGAGAACATTTTTTACAATAAGATGGCATTATACAATCAGTTGAAAAGTATACATAGACAAAATCCTGGGTATGTCCCCCATTGTGGTGGGTTATAAGTAATGTTGCCGTAAAATCAGAATTTTATGACCAGGGAAACCTGTGCTGGTGCTGGCCAACAAGCAGGACAAGTCCGGAGCCCTGGACGACATTGATATGGTGGAGAAACTGAACATTGAGCCTCTGGTCAACAGGTGAGTTTTTTTTTATACTATAGAGGGCAAACGAGCAGACTGGTTACCTGATGGTAAGTGACTACCGTCGCCCATTTACACCTGCAAGTCGAGAGTCACTCACTAGTGCGTTGCCTTTGAGGTGGTCGGTTGAAGGTTTCAAGGTCGTATCGGTCCGGAAATACCGCAGGCGACAATTTGTTGCTGTAATAAATTACGAATTAATGCTTGAAGATGATGTCAGAAAGAGTTGCCATTATATGAGTTCCTTTCTAATTGCGCCTAATCAGATTTTCATCTCTGAAAGTCGTTCTATAATACATCTGTTCCAGATACCGCTGCCCGACTCTAGTAGAATCCTACGCAGCCCAGGGTCTAGAAATCAAGAGCAAAAAGCCAAAAAAGCCCAAAATAGACCCAGGCCTCCGCAAAGGCTACCAGTGGCTCCTCAACTACATTTGCAAGCGCTACGGCGACATCAACCTGCGCGTACAGACAGACATACACGCAGATTTAGAAAGACGCAGAAGAATGCTCAACAAAGCGTCCAATAGAGCTTCACAGACCTTCACGGCTGTCAGCGACGACATAGCCACCCAAACTGGCTTTGAGAACCCCAATTTCGAACCAAACGCCATAGACAAAGACATAGAGCGGGGGCTGATTGTCGTCAAGCCGATAAGGAACAATTCCATTGACACAACGCTGACCATAGAGAGTGTAGAGTCGGATAATACCAGCAACGCGAAACCGAAGCTTTCCCCGCTGTTTGGGCGTAGTAACAACTCTACAGTGGAGACGGTCAGGATAGAGTTGGAGCCGCGCACAGAGTTCAGGAAGCTGTCGCCCATAGTGAGGAACAAGAGTGGGGTGGAGCAGCACATCGATTTTAAGAACAGGCCGCAGTCCAGTCCCACGTATAAGAAACATGTTAAGGTTAGTGACTACATACATACATACACAGACATATGCTCACGATTTTTTCCCGAAGGGGTAGGCAGAGACAATAGCCCGTCACCTGCTAAGATCCTGGCATACCTCTCGCGCCTCATCCATATCCATCAATCGGTTCATACAAGCTCGTCGGTTTCGGGTACTCTTTATCTGGCTGTTTTTCAATACATGGTCGATGTAAGTACGCCTAGGTCGCCCTCTGCCGACTCGGCCACTCACAATCCCCTTAGATATCTGTCTGGTTAGATGCCTTTCATCCATCCGCTCGATATGTCCGAACCACCTGAGCATTCCTTTCTCAATCTTAGTCGCCACATCCTATTTCAAGCCACAACGCTCTCGGATTTCACTATTCCTCATTCTATCAATCTATCGTACTCCACTCATGCTTCGTAGCGCACGCATTTCTACTGCATTTACTGACTAAACATCATTTTTACCCAACTGCCTTAGAGGAGGGTAATGTTGTTACTACTATCACCAGGCCGACAATGAAGGAAAAACAGAGTGATGAAACCCGCAGGCCTTAAATTCTGACATCTGAGGCATGTAACAGCGCAGTCCGACGATGGTCTCGCCACCTATCAATAACCATCAATTCTAATTCTAAATACTTACCACATTGTTTTATAAATGAGTTATTTTTATTTATATTATTTATTTATTTACAATGTACACAGACAGAGCCAAAAAACTATACAAAGCAACAGGAGAAAGAAAAAAATACAATACACAAGAATAATAAAATAACGTAAAAGTAAAACACAAAATCATAATTCTAAAAATTCACAAAAAGACAACACTTCCTTGCATAAACACATCCAGTAGCGGCGTTAGGGTAGGGCGCGGTTAGGCGACCGCCCAGGGCGCCAGATTTAAAGGGGCGCAACAAGGTCACTATAACGATTGCTAGTGGTGAATGGAGTTTTTCCAAACGTAAGTTGATCAAAACCTATCTGCGATCGACAATATCTCAATCTAGATTGACAGATTTGGCAACTTTGTTAGTAGAAAATGAAATTTCAGAAAACAGGGACTTTGGAGTGTTAATAAGAGAATTCGCGGATAAAAAAGGCTAGAAAAGGAAAACTTAATTTAAATAAAAATAGTTACTTAATTCTGTCCCTTGCTCTTTGTTTGGTTTGGATTGGATTTGAATTGCAGATATTATAGGAAATAAAGGGCGCCCGTTGAATCTCGCCCAGGGCGCTGGTCGATCAAAAACCGGCACTGCACTCATCCAGCCATCCATCTATCTGCAAACACACCAAACCGTGGCTTTAAGACGGGGCCTACGATAAGACGAGCTTGCCCAGAAGATGCCTGTACAATTCCTCTCTATTCCCCAGACTGAGCCTCCAAGCAAGAACTCTTCAATGCAAGAGGACGATATAAAAGTGGACGGCGACCTGACCATGTACCTCGGAGACGGGAATCGAACCTGGGACATCGCGACGGAGAAGAAGCACCGCGTGCTTGTCAAAGACGTGGAGCTGTCACAACTACATCGGGAGATCGTTTTGACTGAGAGAGGTTAGTTTTATTATTACTAGCGACCTGTATGTAAAGGTATGCGAGTGTGTAAGTAGTACTACAGACCAGAAGTAATACTAATGTGTGACGTCATAATTTAAAATTGGCCACGATAATTGTAAAATTAACATATACATTCTTACAAGTGTTTTATGGAAATCTTATTCATGAATATCCAGTCAACTATATTCCCCTAGGACCTGGGGGCCAATTCTACTAAGTGTCAACGGTCATAGTTGGATGACAATGAGATGTCAATGGTGTTATTTTGACACTTTTCAGAGCAAATAACACCATCGACTGACCATGTCATTGTCATTGTCATCCAACTGCAACCGTTGACATTTAGTAGAATTGGCACCCTGGGTGACACCGATCGATCCGAAGTAACAGCCGAAATAACGGTCGAAATTGGAGGACAACTAATTTAGATATTTTGTAAATTATAATGACACTACGGCAGTGTCACCTTTACTATGGTGAATGTCACTTTTGAGTTTTGACACTGGGTTCGATTTTCGCTGATCAGCTAAAATTTCTAATTTTATGTTACAGTCTATCCTTCTCCATAGAATACGAAAGAAAAGAACAGTAACAAACCATATTATATTGAAGAGTTATTGTCAAACATGTAAAAACCAATTAATTTGAACATTATGAACGTGCTTATCTGTCACTTTTATCCATGACCTTGTTATATCGTCGCTAAAATATCTAAACACGTGTATTTGAATAAGATGTGAATGCGTTTATAAGGTTCAATTTTGTTATTTTGACATTAGTGACATAATAAAAGCGGTGGAAAAGAATAGAACTAACTAACTAACTAACTAACTAACTAACTTAAAATTTTCTTTTATTATAATATGATAATCTCTCCTTTTTTGTCTATTGTCTCTGCCTACCCCAATGGGAAAAAGGCGTGAGATTATGTATGTTTATATATTATGGTTTTTTTGTATGGGATTCATTGATATATCCGAAGTAAAGGCCTATATAATAACAATTTTATTTCCACAAGAACCTTTTAAGAGTTATTTACAGGAACATGTTAAAGTAAACAAGAAAGGTTTTCAAAAAATAAACCGTTACTCCTAAACTAAGATAGTATATATCCTGTGACTTAGGAGGCAACGAACTCAATGTATACAATGCAATCGGGAAACCTTAACTTTTAGTTATTTATGGATAGTAATTTTATGGTTAGAAATATATAGGTATTTTAATAGTGTGTGAGAGAGTGGGGATGGGAGCGTGTGTGTGAGGAGAGGGGGGAGCGTGGATGCTTGTTTGTCTTATATATCGATTATCGAGACTCTGTCACGATTTTCGTAACTAATGAAAGACATTAGCGGTGTCACCTTTACTTTGTGTCCCTTTCTGTCACGTATCGGCAGAGCACTATGGCAAGGCGGCCTCGTCCTTGGCCCTGCAGACGGGCTCGCTGCCCCTCGAGCCAAGGCCGGCCTCCGCCTCGCAGCTGGTGAGGCGCCAGCTGGAGCTCGGCTCGCACAAGCGACGGCTCAGTCTGCGCTGTGAGTGTTCGTGTTCGTTTTATAGCTTTTGTCAACGTCTTTTGTTCAGGGTTAAAGAGTGCTTCTATGAGCATGCGAATGTGCTGTACTTGGATGCTGAACGGTGAAAGGAAAGTTCGGCTTTGGCTAGGTACACAATTTTTTTTACCGTCTGGAAAAAAATATGACGTATACGGTATAAGGTATCTAGAGCCGAAGTTATACACGAGATTAATTATTAAATATAGTCATATTTAGTGCAATTTACAAAATCTAGAAAACTACGCACACTACTATGTAGCAGCTTGCGGTTGTCGGTAGATTGCGCATGAATGGAAGCTACGAGCCTGTTTCTTTATAAAATACAATTTCTAATATTTTAGAGTCTAATATTGACTACAATTGAGTAATGTATATTTAGTTTAAGCAAGAAAAAAAATGTTTTAAGTAACATTGCCAAATGAATCTATTACCTATCACACCACATGTTTTTCCAGGCGGTAAAAAAAGTCACCTTGTATAGGTACAATATGTAACAGAATAAACGCAATTCCTGAAATTAGTTTGTTCAGTATCGACTACTTAATCGATTTCAGCTATTTATATAGTATAGTTAAATTAAGTGCTAGCTATGGAAATCGTTCTATTATTGCTCTTTATTAAGAAAAATGGTTAGACACACCTAAAGTTAGAATATATCATATTTTTTTTATATTAATATACTAATTGGGCTGTGTGAGGAATTGCGTTGATTCTGTTAAGCGCTGTAAACATCATCCTCTTAACTAAACACAATATAATATAATGGGAGAAATATACATAAAACATCCGATAAGAAGAATAGGCATCTCTCAGTGTCACGCCCATGGACAACGCAAACTTACACTTCGCTAAGTCTAAGCTGCCAGGCACACGGAGAGACTAAATATACTCCTTCAGTTGCCGAATACACACAAAAATATTTATTGATTCCCGCCAGCCCGCAGGTCCCAGAATTAATTCTGAGGCATGTGTAACAGACCCGAGGGCGTATTCACGGAGATTCTAAAATCTGTCGAATCCTTATGTCAAATGTGACATCTGTGAATAGCCCATCTCGAAGCCTTTCGACAGATTTTCCGATTCCGAGTCGAATATCGAATGTCGAATCTCCGTGAATACCTACGCCGGTCCGGCGATGGGCTCACCACCTATCACGTTTAGGGGTCGAATATACTCGTGAAAAGGGGGTATATCCAGTAATGGAATACCTACATATAGATATACGTACATATTTATCACTAGCTCGACGGTGAAGGAAAACATCGTGAGGAAACCCGCAGGTCTCAGAATTCATTCTGAGACATGTGTAAACAGACCCGGTCCGGCGATGGGCTCACCACCTATCACGTTTAGGGGTCCAATGTAACTCGTGAAATGTGGGTATATCCAGTAATGGAATACCTCTGCCTACCCCCTCGGGGATAAAAGGCGTGAGATTATATTATTTATTATTATTGTTATTACATATAGATAGAGTGGGTACCTATATCCAACGATGTTTAGGGACAAATGCATTATATGATGTTCGCAGACATCCACCGCAACAAGACTAGTCCGGAGCGCCTCTCGATGATGATCTGCGAGCCAAAGGCTCAGCGGCATCTCGACAAGGGAGACTTCGAGCATTCCGCCACCATCAACTAGAGGTGACCACCCTACTGTACCCATTCTTTATTTTAGTTTTTCAAATATCTTTATTATCAATAAAAAGGTAACAAGCAGCCTAGTGTTGACAGTTTAGCAGGCCTAACTTATAGCCTATTTAAAACTTTAGTGCAATGTAAACAAAGACAGTAAATAGTTCTTATATTGAAATTTTAACTTCTGTAAATTATAAATTATGCTCGCTTTGATGAGTTTACATCTCAACTTAAGACTAACTACGACTAAACAAAGAACATTGTTGTTACAATGCCTACGTAGCTACGAATTATAGCTACCGAGGGTAGAGAAAGTTTTAAAAATCATGGGCGACTTCGAGCATTCCGCCACCATCAACTAGAGGTACTGTACCCGCCGAAAATTGGGTATTCGACTGTATCGAAATTACATTCCGAGTGACCTTCACGATCACTACATAGTAGATATAAAAAAAAGTCGCTTACGGCTTTTAAAACTTACGTACATTCATCTCTAGCTCGACGTTGAAGGAAAACATCCTGAGGAAACCCGCAGGTCCCAGAATTAATTCTGAGGCAATGTGTAACAGACCCGGTCCGGAATCTAAATATTGTCGTGAAAAGTGGGTATTTCCAGAATACCTCTGCCTACCCCTTCGGGGATAAAATACTTCCTGTGAATCGCTCTGGGCTGGTTTTTAAATTATGTTATGTACATAATTTTATAAAAATATTGTGAATTCAAATAAACTAAATAATGTTTTCTTTCAGGTCGAAGCAGCATTTTGTATTTAAGATGATCGTACCACAGATCCTAAGTATTTTATTGTTTCTTGTTTTATAACAAGCAAGTTGTTATTTTGTTGGATACGTACATACTGATTGACACAGGGTAACTAAAATTATATAATGATTAAAATAATTGTAATATTTATTTGGCAAGTTAACACAGACTTTTAGACGGATGATAATTCGGTATACTAGGGTAAAACACCCAATTATTGACACTATAGTTCACCGTACCAATTAATTGACACCCAACAGATTTATTAAAAATGAACGAATTTACGATACACTATTATATTCAGAATTACTAGACAAAACCACCGTGCTTATTTCATTATTCTAAGGGCTGATTTTTCGATAGTCAGTTAAAAGATAACTAAAGAATAAACATCACCTGTCACTTTTCCTTTCTATTGTGTCAGACAGTGACAGCATCAATATATTCTCTAGATAAGATTTATCTGACGATTGAAAATTTAGCCCTAAATATAATTATGTATCGTTATTTTGTTAATTTGGAATAAAACTGTTGGGGTGTCAGCAGTTGAGTGTTTTACTCTATATCTTGTTTTTTCTCAATAAAAATGGCTTTCCACCGTGGGTTTGGTGATTTTCGCCAATGTCCAAGTAAGGCAGAAAATTTACTTAAAATTGAGCAATAGAGGCGTCTCTCAACTGTGCCCTCTGCTCATCAGAGGTACGACGAGACGGGGTTTAGATAGCGTAAACATGTAATTATCTCGGGTACAGAATATTTATTTCTCACTAGCAGCGCCCCGCGGTTTCACCCGCGTAGTTCCCGTTCCCGTGGGAATATCGGAATAAAAAGTATCATATGTCCGTCTCCTGGTTCTAAGCTACCTCCCCACCAACTTTCAGCCAAATCGGTTCAGCCATGAAAGCGTGATGCCGTGACCGAGGGAAAAAGGGATTCATTTTTATATATATAGATTAAAGACAATATGTCACTCACACCAGAGACCAGTTTAACTTACATCAAGAAAATAATATGTAAAACATTAAATTACCACGTCGTTCATATCATATAGATTGAGGATATATACTTTCTACGTAATTGCCACTAACCTATATTAATATAATAACCCATCAGTCAAGCACCGTGCGGTTAATACCCGACAGAACAATTAAAAATCAATTGTGTCTCATTTTCTTGGCTTGAGAGGTTTAAGATGTAAATAATCTGTATTAACTTGTCAGATCTGAAAGCTACTGCCACCTTTCGGATAATGTATAATAAATGAAGAATCTGCAAGTTACTGGGGCCCTTAAGGTTGACCAATTATTAGGTTAAAGTAGGTACAATATTGTAACAAAAACATGATTAATACAATAAAAGTGCGAAATTGTTAGGCACCTTACACTATTATCGATAAGTAATTGTTATGTAGCGATGCAAGTCGCACTATAATGTACACTTGTAGTTGATTATACCTTCGCTGCTTACCCCCAATGGAAAATTGTGATGTTACGTATATTTTAGATTTTAATAAAAGCACTTTAATGGTAAGTGCACACTTATGGAATGGCGGCGACCTTATTATAAAACTGGGTATAAAGTTTAAAGCGGTGATAAATAGTGAGCCCGTCTGTCATGTGTGAGGCTCGGTTTTTTTAAATTATTTATTGGCCTTAAGACTGGTTCGATCCCTGGTTAGGGCTTGTACCAAGGAATTCCCAGAATTGATTCTAGGGCATATGTAACAGCGCTCCGATCCGGTAATAGATGAATTTAGTAACAATTTAAGTGTGTATTTCCAGAAATTAAATACCTATGCCTACGCCCCACGGGGATAAAAGACGTAAGATTTTTTACTTTATTTACTTAGTAACAATTTAACTTCAACTAAACATCCAATCCACATAATTATCATTATGCAGAAGCAAATTCTGTTGAAATTGAATTATAAAAATTGAATTATTAAATTACTAAATTCATCTATTCGCCGCCGCTCCGTCCGTCTGCGCTCACCCTTAGTGCTACTTGTCAGATGTAATGTAATTTGTATATACATATTATTGTAGCAAAGATTATAATGATTATAATATAATGAGTATAATATATCTAGAGTTAGATGAACAGATTTATATATTTACACACAGAGGCGATATTTCGTTTAGTACAATACTTCTGTCTAAATTCTTACTATGCATTATACCTTTTTCCTCGCAACAGAGATTAACAAAGAGATATTTCCAGAATTCAAGAAAACGCCTCATTTTTGTGTAAAATTTAGTTTTTACAGGAATTGCTGGTAAACTAAAAATGCAAAACTGTATCTTTATTCAAAGTCTCGTCAAAATCGTGAGGACCGTTTTCGAGATGTTTATTTACAAACCTTCTAGTGACGGGACCTTTAGATTTATAATAATTATTTTTGAGGCTCGTTCTATAATACGGGCCTTAATTTAGAAGTTGTGATAATGACTAATGAATATCGTCTTTGTGTGTGTTAATAATAACACGATGGGAAATCGTTAAATTATACTTACTACAAGTTAATGCGGAAAATGTTATAAAATAATTTAGTTTTGTATTTTGTGTACCGCAAAGTAATTTTCCTAATAAACAATGATCATATACTATTGTTTTATTTGTATTGGTTGTGAATCTTTTGCTTTCTTTGAGTGTTGGTTTATTATTCAAAGGTAGCTTTATATAAAAAAACTGGCCGTTTGTCTCCAAAAATCCGTTCTTTTTAGAGGCCGAATCATACAGAGACACACTCCGCTCAAAACTTTTACTAATATTTTTAAAATGATGTAAGTGAGAAGTAACTAAGAAGGGATTCTAGGAAACTCCTTCAGTTTTCTCTAGTTCTTATGATCTAACGATGATGGCGAAGATTCAAACAACAATTTTTAACAAAGCAGAGTGCAAAGAATAGATAGTGGACTCAATTCTGAATTACAGCGACTAAACTTATTTTAGTTTAGTCCTGTCATTTTCTTTCTCCTATAAAACAAAAGAGACGAGAGATATTTAGTCCTGTCAAATTAGAAAAACAGTCCTGTCAACTAAGGCGTGTTTAGCAATTTTAGCAACGATGTAAAAAGGTCATGGATAAAAGTGACAGTTAAGCACGTTCTTAAGGTTCAAATTAGTTGGTTTTTACATGTTACTCTTCAATCTATGGTTTGTTTCTGTCCTTTTTCTTCCGTATTCTATGGAGAAGGATAGGCTAATTAAAATTAAGAATTTTAGCTGGTCTGCAGAATCGAGTCCAGTAGTAATTTTGGTCGATTTTATTGTTTGGTTGAATGAAGTATCGATTCGATATGGATTCCATGGCCATTTATAAAAAAACTAAATAAGTAAAGTAACTTTCGTTATCTGTGGTCAATTCATGGCGTGAAAGGAAACGTGTTTCTCGTTGTTCGAATATTTTGTATTTTTACATAAACACATGTGCTAAAATACCGTATATTAACATAAAATTGAACTCTGATCTATCACAAATTCTTTGAATAGCTTAAAGTCGGTCATATTTATATTTTCGTCGTAAAAATGGTGGTTGTTTCGTCGACGTTCTCCGCGCCGGTCGAGGGCGTTATTTTGCAGACACCATCTACAAAACTCCTCGTGAATGACCAGGAATTGGGAACTGGGACATTGTACATCACAGAAAAGTGAGTTACACTATATTTGTACAGTTAAATTAGGATAAAAATCGTGCTTGAAGATTGATCGACTGTCACGCCTTTGTCATTGTTTTCGTATCTTCAAGCGTCTAGGGAATGTAACTACCTTTATTGTCTGTTGGTAAACAGAATGAGGTAATTTTGATCAAATTGACGCCTGAAATTTAATTGTAGGTACCATTTAATTCAGACACTTGTTACATTTTGCTTTCTTTGCAACTTTATAGTCTCCAATTTGACTTAAAAATCGGCCCAAAATGACTATCTACATGAAAAAGAGTAAGTGTAAGTGTAACATGATAGTCCTGTACCTACTCGATGGTTGGTAGTGAACTTGATTCTCAAGCTTCAGGTTCCAGTTCAAATCCTAATGAGATGAGGGTATGTAGTCAAGAGCATAATAATATAGAGCTTGACACATTGGACTTTTTAAATAATTAAATCGCCTTAGAGGTCAGACTACAATTTTGTAAAGCTTCATGTCCTCTTGACTGTACCAATGAGTTTTTCAAAAACTTATGTCACTCTATCACTTGCTCAACGGTAAGGAAAACATCATAAAGAAATTCTTGCCGTAGAATTTGTTCTCATACATGTATTACAGCACAATAATCTAGTAATGGGTACATCTCTTGTCACCAAAAAATAACCGGCGAAACGTTTTTACATCACACATGTTTCACACAACTATCTTAGTGTATGGCTACCATTTCAAATGCTGCGAGTTTAACTTTATACAATCTTTATAATCCTATCTTAAATATTTAGATTGGTAAAACTTTAGTATATGGACCGTCGATTTAAGGGGGGGGGGGGGGGGAGGGAGAGGGGGGGGGGGGGTAGGAGCCCCCCCCTGGTGGGGAGGGGTTGCGGAACACTATAGTTTTTGAAAAAAAAACAAAAAACTAATTTTGAGGTTATGTTGCGTATGGAAAATCACTACCGCTTGTTAAAAAAAAGGTCGAATTCGTGACGGCTCCGGCGCTGCGGAAATTGCAGCCCCTCCGCCCTAGCGTAACTAAGCACAGGCATATGCGCCAGCCTACGCAGCTTCGGCTTTATTGGTCACCTTCGGCGACCAGCCTCCGCCGCTCGGCTCGCGCAATGCCTGTGCTTAGTCACAGCGGGCGGGGGCTGCATTCCCTACGCGCCTCCGGCTTATAAAAAACACTCTAGGGGTAGGACAGATAAGACCACGTGGAAATCGGGGTGGGCAGATTCGGTTCTGAGACAGTTAGTGACCTAATCTATCCCATTCGGGGTGGGCAGATTCGGTTCTGAAACTGTTAGTGACCTAATCTATCTCATTCGGGGTAAGCAGATTCGGTTCTGAAACCGAGGCCTAATGTATCCCAAAAAAGTGAAACGACGCAAAAAATACGAAAGTTTATGATAATTTTTTTTGGAAAAACTAATTTTCCGCAATTCGAAACTTAGCAAAAAGACTCTTTGGGATAAGACCTTTTTGCTATAAAATTGCAGGAATCCAAATCAGCGGTCCATATACCCTAACCTCCATAGTTGCGTTTTTTTTCATACAAAAGACGAAACTTAATGATTTTTTTTTGGAAAAACTATAATTTTCCGCAATTTGAAACTTTGCTGAAAGACTCTTTAGGGTAAGACCTTTTTGCTATAAAATTGCCGTAATCTAAATCAGCGGTCCATATACTAAAGTTTATCCTTTAGATTTTAGATTTGTTTTGTTTTCAGTAACGTGGTGTGGGGCGGAGGAGTGACCCCATCTGGGACTGCAGCCCCATCAATCTCACTGCTCTACCCCACAATATCCCTCCATGCAGTACAGAGAGAGCCCTCCGCAGCTCTTTACATGGTCCTCAACTACGAACTGAGGTATATAATGTATTTTCCAGCTCAGAAAAGCGCTAAAACCATGAAACTTGTACTTTGTATTGTTTAAAAGAATATTGTGTTGAGGAGTGCCTTGTCCAGCTTCTTCTCGTCATACATACCGAAGTGTGTGCTAAGTGACTTTTAATAAGTGGATTTGTACTGAATACTGTATGTAGTGGTGAAAACAGTGATACTTATTTTATTAATACATAGGTCAGCCTTAAAACATTACCATACAAATTTGTAGCATGCCTCAGTGCACATTTATCTACTGTTGGGTATAGCTTTTCTCATCATTTATCAGTTGCCATGTAAAAAAACTATTAACCTGTACCACAGGTTACCAGAGCTAGGACCCCAGGAGACAGGCGGCGGTGACGCAAATGAAGATGATGACTTCGACCCAGATGATCACCCTATCACACAGCTACGGTATGATGCAATTTTTTTCTTTTTATCAAGGCTGTGAGCAGCCTGGACACCCATATCCGCCAGAAAATTATGCTATTTATGGTTATTTAAGGAAAGATTTTACACCACACAAAAGGCTTAATTTTAATCCTACTGAACACAATTTCATCTATACTCATATTATAAAGAGGAAAGATTTGTACTTTTGTATGTTTGTTTATAAATAAACTCAAAAAACACTGGACTGATTTCAAAGTCAAAGTCAAAATGTTTTATTCAAAATAGGAACTGACAAGTCCACTTATTTAACCCTTTCACGCTCAAGGGAAATATTTTTCCCTTCTACAAAAATCGTTATCGATTATTCAATTATTATTGAATCGAGTTTTTTTTTATGAATGTCAAAATAAAACGCATGTCCAAGGCGGCAAATGTGTTTCTGAACGATTTGAAAAAGAAAACTGTCAAACTTTATCGCGCCAAAATCAAAACATTCGTGGGGTGAATTAATAATATCTTAGAGTATTTTGGACTTGAGAAAACTAAATAACTATAATATCTTGTCGCGTGTTTTATATTATTTGGTAAGTATAATTTTACATAATAATACAGTAAACTGCAAAATATTAGCTCAAGTACCTAAAAAATGCAAATAATTTACGGGGAAATATTTTTCCCACTGGTCCATATCTGGTGTTTTCGTTGTAACACTATTATATGTAGTGCTATATGATAATGTATGGTTTTCGTGTATTTTTATATAATTTACCTTATTTTTTTTTACAGGAATGGCAAAAAGAGGGTGCAGAGAATTTCATATTCAAAATGACGAAATATTGGAGATTCTGTTCAAGAACCATGAAGGCATTTTTGGGCATGAATTTTTTCATCATCACTTGAATTAAACTCACATTCATTGAATGTGTGAGGAGCGTACGAGTTATTTCTCCAGTTGAAAATAGGAATAGTCTCTGAAATATCTGAACAGGAGGGTAATGAGGTTTGATTTGTCGGTTCTTGAACAGAATCTTTAATTTCAACAAAATCTGTTCCATTTTCTACATCTTGAGCTATGAACTGCTGGTCTTCTTCGTCTAACTATACTTCTCCATAACTATTATCTGCCATAAGTAACTCCAATATTTCGTCATTTTGAATATGAAATTCTATAATTGTAAATTAGTTAAATAAAAATACAAGAAAACCATACATTATCATATAGCACTAGCGACCCGCCCCGGCTTCGCACGGGTGCAATGCTGAATTTTCTTTGCTATAAACCTTGCGGAGCCCGAGACCTTTCCAACGAATGCAAAACCATGGAAATCGGTTCGTCAGTTCTGGAGTTAAATCGTCAGGAAGGAAAACCCGACTTATTTTTATATAGTAGACTACATATAATAGTATTACAACAAAAACACCAGGGGCCCGTTTACCGAAACTACAATTCTTGTAACTTGTAGAAAAAAAGGGCAACACTGGTGAAAAGTCTGGCAACACTGACGTTATTAGTGTTCATGGAAACTGCGATTTCACATTGTGATTTACTTGCTACAACTACAAGTTTACCTTCCATAGACTATATATATTTTTTTATAGTTAAAAATCACCAAATCGAACAAGCGTTCAACAAAGATTTGTGGATTTGTTAATTTATATCTGTCAACATTTTTACAATTCTACTTACCTTTGGAGCTAGGTAGACTTGTAAATTGTGCGATTTAAATTAGTAGAAGGTGCGAGTGGTTCTGAGATTCTTTTGTTTGACGAAGTTAAACGAGAGAATGTAATTCTATGGACAAACTTCCACCTGTTTACTGCCAACAACGAAAATGATGTTGATGATGATGATGATAATAATTTTGATGATGATTGATGATGAATCAATCACCCACCCACCCTTTCAACACCCACCATGTTCGATAATGCTGTTGTTGTTGAAACAAACCAATAACTAAAAGGCGGTTAACCATCAATACCATCATTCTTAAATTTATATTCAAGTACAAATATGAAGAATAATTTTATTATTATTCTAGTTATTATTTATTTAATTCAATATTTTAAGCTCTACTTTTTTCGGCGATAAACACCAACTTATCATTATTATGTTTTCCTGTCTTGTATTGTTCAGAAATAGCAATATAATAATAGGTGCTCTTTATTATGTTTTTTGATTAAGGTAGTGATATAATCCAAAACAATAAACTTTTTGTCATTTTTGACATTTTGACATTTTTGACGTTTTTGACATTTTTGACCTTTTTGACATTTTTGAACTTTTTGACATTTTCGACATTTTGACCTTTTTGACATTTTGACCTTTTTTGACCTTTTTGACATTTTTGACATTTTTGAAATTTTTTGACTTTTGCCATTTTGACATTTTTGACATTTTTTGACATTTTTGACCTTTTTGACATTTTTTGACATTTTGACATTTTTGACATTTTGACATTTTTGAAATTTTTGACACATTTTTTGAAATTTTAGACATTTTGACACTTGACTTTTTTGACATTTTTGACATTTTAGTGATTTTTGACCTTTTTGACATTTTTGACATTTTGTCATTTTTTGACATTTTTGACATTTTTGACATTTTGTCATTTTTTGACATTTTTGAACTTTTTGACATTTTTTGACCTTTTTGACCTTTTTGACATTTTTGAACTTTTTGACATTTTGACATTTTTTGACCTTTTTGACATTTTGACCTTTTTTGACCTTTTTGACATTTTTTGACTTTTTTGCCATTTTGACATTTTTTGACCTTTTTGACATTTTTGACATTTTTGACATTTTGACATTTTTGTCATTTTTTAACCTTTTTGTCATTTTTTGACCTTTTTGACAGTTTTGAGATTTTTGAAATTTTTGACCCACGGGTCTGAAATGCCCAGTCCCTTTTGACCCACGGGTCTGAAATTCAAACTCGATCGAGGTATTGACCTAAGGTATCTACTGACCGAATTTGAAGTCAATCGGTCCAGTAGATCCGGAGATATCCTGTCGACAGACACACAGACACACAGATACACAGACAGACATCTTACTCAAATCATTAACTTCCTCTTATAATGCTACGCAGGAGGAAGTTAATAACAAGGAGTGCTGATTGCTTTATGTTTGGTAGCCAATTCCTTGCTCAAATCCAAGACGGAAGCTAAGAATTGAAATTAGTATTAAATTAAATTGGGTAAAGAATCTGTTTGACTCGAGTCCAGTTTACTGTAGGTCTAGTTAACTAAATCAGTTATCTCAAGTGTTTAGGTTTCCTCACGGTGTTTTCCTTCACCACCGAGCAAGTGGACAAGGAATCTCAGAGGTATTTTCTCATGCTTTGAACACGGTTTACACCAGTTTAGCACCAACATTTGACCCATAGATCCATACATGAGTTCTAACGGACAGTTCTCCAGTACGTACCCAAGATCGAACCGAGGCCGAGCTCTAGCCTGCAAATGTTATGTACCTATATCCCTGATGTATATTATGATTTTTTTTTTTTTTCTTATTTTAATCTGCGAGCAGTCTGTCAACTTTAAGCAGATGTTAGCAGGGTTTTAGCTTTGCAGAGTAACTTCTTCATTAAGAAACCTCTTCCTTCATGCTAGAGTCTAGGGATCCATTGTCTAGCTTGCTAAGTCTACTATTGCGAGTCTTTTGAGTCTCCTTTTGTAGGTGGGCCTGGACAGCATGGCTGCCAGGGGATTCGGATGATTCCTTATTCTTGTCTTGTAGCGTCCGGCAATAGACTTTATTTCCTGCTGAACGGCGTTGACCTCCAATATGTCGTGCACCTCTGAGTTCCTAATGAACCATGGGGCATTTGTTATACTTTTCAACATACTATTCTGTACCCTTTGTATTATATTTAGGTTCGAGGTACTTGCAGACCCCCAGAGCTGGATGCCATATGTCCAAATCGGCTTAAGTATAGCATTATAGAGGAGGAGCTTGTTATCAATACTTAGAATGGAGTTTCTACCAAGCAGCCATTGTAGGCTTCTGTATTTCATGTTTAGCTGATCTCTCTTAGCTAGAATGTGGGCCTTCCATGCAAGTTTTCGATCAAGCTTGATGCCTAGGTATTTAACTACATCGCTGTGTGGAAGTTCTTGTTCACCCAGTTTCACGGCAGGACAATTACCTGGGCGCAGAGCGAATGTCACCTGAACAGATTTAGAGGCACTGGCCCTGATCCTCCATTTCTTTAACCATGTGTCTATGTTATTAAGACCTTCCTGCAGAAATTTGGAGGCAGTCTCGGGTTGTCTATGGCTAGCCAAAATAGCTGTGTCATCAGCGTATGTTGCCATTGTCACATGTGCGCATTGGGGAAGGTCTGCGGTGTATATTGAATACAATACAGGGCCCAGTACTGACCCCTGAGGCACTCCTGCCTGCATGGGCGTGCGGTCCATAGATGCTGATAAGCGCCGCATGCCCTGGGTATTTTTTCCAAAATACATGCAATATAATCAGTACTTTACTATTCTTAACAATTCGCAAATCAACTAATAACGCCACCTTTTGTTTCTAAATCAAACTATTTTTGCTTCCTACTAGCCCCGTAGCGCCGCCACTAAATAGCCATATACGGTTTGAGGCGTAAGCGGGTACTACACCAGCCTACTTTATCTCTATTCCTACACGCAAATATTAGACGTCAGTGTGGAAATGTTTCGGAGTGTGCGTGAAATTTTGTATGGGAAATAAGCTCCGCTTTTTCTCAGCCAACCCGATTAGAGGAGTGCGGCATAATACGCATCTCTATGTAACGAAAGAGACAGCAGCCCACAGTTGGGTGACTTCGGCGACGTTCGTTAGTTGACGAAGTTCTTTCATTTCGAATAGACCGGAAGTCTAGAATGGGTTATCAATTCATTATGTATTTAATTGTTTATAAGCAGATTAATAATAAATAAACAACTATCTCTATTTCAAAATAACATTTTTCTAATGCAATACTTATTCATTTACACTAAGTGCATTTTTACAGTATTGCTTGTTTGTTTTTTCAATAAAAAGCGTTTTGTCATTTCCTGTCTTCCTGGTTATTGGTCTGTGTTGTCTTCGGGGCATTGCACTTTAAGTTTTTGGCCATATTGTTTTTGTTTTGATACAAGTTACGAAATAGTTTGATGAAATACTTTTTTGTATATTGTGAATTCTTTACGAATGAAAGTGAAATAATGGAAAGTTTACGTTGTGATACGTGTAGTGATAGTTTGTGTGCAAAGATTTAAAAACTAACCAGTTTTCTTTAGTGCAACCAGGATTAGGTACCAATTCGATTGAAATTGCACTAAGAATGCAAAAACGGAGGTTACTTCGAATATCCGTTATCTGACTTGTTTGTGAATATCAATCATTTACTGAAATGTTTTATGTGGCTGCCCAAATAATTTCGCTTTCTGCATTCAGTGTGAGCATAGGTACTTGGAAATAATTACAGTAGGAACGGTACAGTAGGTACCTACACTACAGTAACCCGCAAGGAACCCCGATGTAATTACCTGTTAGCTGTATGGTAAGGTCTCATAAATAATTTTAGTTACGATTTATTAAAACTAGGTAGCTATAAATAAACATCTGGGTAACACCGCCTGGCGGCGCGGGCGTGCTGGTGTTGCATAGGTATTCTAGCAAATCAAATTCTAATAGCATGACCGGTACTATCAACCAGTGCACGCCCCTGCCTGCCTGGATGTCATGGAAAGAGGATGTGCAGTCACCCTCTCTTACTTGAAATATCCTGTCCGAGAGATATGACTTAAGGATCTCGAAGAAAGTGTATGGTAATGATTGTTTAATTTTGTACAATAGCCCCTTGTGCCAAACCCGATCGAAGGCCTGTTGTATATCCAAGAAGGCTGAGGAGCAGTATTCTTTGTCTTCAAGTGACTTTCTGATTATACTGCACAGTCTATGCACCTGCTCTACTGTCCCGTGTTCCTGTCGAAATCCAAACTGGTGATCAGGTATAATATGCCTTTCCTTTAATATAGGTGTCATTCTGTGCAACAGGAGTTTTTCAAAGAGCTTTGAAGTCACTTGCAGCAAACTGATAGGCCTGTATGAGGTAAGTTCATGTATTGGCTTGCCCTCTTTGTGTATCATCACAATTTGTGATACCTTCCACAGGTTGGGGTAATGTTTTGTTCGAAGAATTCCATTGAACAGCGAGGTCATATACATTATCGCCTTCCTAGGTAGTTCCATAAGGACCTCCTTGGTGATTAAATCAAAGCCTGGGGATTTGTTGCCGTCAAGTGTTTTAATAATACCATACACTTCCTTTGGAGTAATTGGTCTAATTGGCAATTCCAGTTGAAAGTCCTGACTCAGTTCAATGTCTATGTCAGTATCATCAATGTTTGTTTCTGGCGAATTTGGCATAAACACTTTTGACAGATGCTCTGCAAACAATTCTGCCTTTTGCTTACTCGTTCTAGCCCAGCCACCACTGCTATCTTTAATCGGAGGCTTCGTGTTTTGTGGTTGGTTCATGCTGCGCGTTGCCTTCCAAAGAGAATAATTTGTAGCTTTAGTTGCAGTTAGGGACTCTAGGTAGATTTGTACTTTTGCATTGCTAGCAGTTTTGAGAGCCTCTTTTACGTCGAGTATGGCCTTATTCAATGCCTTTTTATCCTCTCTGCAACGACTAGTATGCCAGACTCGTCGGAGTCTTCGTTTTTCCTGTATTTTCTCTCGTATTTGCCAGGGGATACAGGTTTTCCAGTTTGTAGGTGGATTCTCAGGGGTACATTGCCAACAAGCGACTTGAATGACGTTAGTTAGCTTTCTAGCTGCTCGATCAACGTCGTCTGGTGTTTTCAGAGCTACTTTCAGTTCCAACATTTTCTCAACCGCATCCCGGAATGAGCCCCAGTCCGTATGATTATTGTAGAGGCGTTGGTGTTTCTCTCGCTGTATGATCGTAGTGCTTACTGTCAAGATTACCGGGATGTGGTTTGATGACCCATCCAAACACGGTTCAACCATGAAGTCAAGTCTCGAGAGTCCACCCATTATAAAGAAGTCCAGTATATCGGGTAATCTAGCTGGGTCTGTAGGCCAGTGTGTTGGTTCCTGTGTTGATAGAGTAATAAACTTTCTTTTCGAAATGCAGGACATCAATTCTCTTCCTCTAGTGGTGATTAGTCTAGACCCCAATGAGTGTGTTTGGCATTCCAGTCGCCACCGGCTATAAAATGCTTGCCAAGTGTGTGAAAGTATTCTGTGAAGTGAAGATCTTTAATTTTGTGTTTTGGTGGACAGTACACTGATGATAGGTTAAAGTCACCCATTTTGTCTTCTATGCAAATTGTAGTTGCCTGTATTTGTGCTGTCTTAAAGCATGGTAATTGATGATGCTTTATAGAGGATTTTAGGATAACAGCAGTTCCTCCATGGGCTGTACCATCGGGATGATTAGTGCAGTAGATGTTATACCGTGGTATTTTGATAGCACTTCTATCGGTAAAGTGAGTTTCCGAGATAAGCAGAACATCGAGTTTGTGGATATCAATCAGCATGCTAACTTCTTCTCTATTAGGTGACAGTCCATTAATGTTCCATGTTGCTATTCGTAGAGTATTCATTTTATCAGTTTATCTACTAACTTGGTCATAAGCCCCATCAAGTTGCTTATTTGTTGTAATAGCATGTCTATCTTTTGTGATTGTTTTATTAGTAGGTCTTGGACTACTTGGGTTGGCTCAACAGTTCCCTGTTGTTTGTTTATGAGAGCATCTTTATATGTTCTTGGGTTGGGTGAGTTGACTCTGGCATTAGGCTCATTCTTGTTGAAGTGCTTGTTATTATCTTCTTTATTAATTGGTACTCTGTTGTTTGCAGGCTGTTTTTGAAGCTGGGGACCAATTCTTCTTATGTTGTGTTTCCTCGCTAGGATTTCCTTATAAACTTCGCAACCTTTATAATTTGCTGGATGGCTGCCGAAACATAGCGCACATTTAGCAGGGCTATTGCGATCTTTTTTGGGACAGTCTGATGTATTATGAGCTTCGGCACACTTGACACACCTGTATGGTCTAAAGCAGTTGTTTTTTGTATGGCCATATTGTTGGCATTTTGTGCACTGAACAATTGTTTTGCGTTTTTTTGGGTCCTCAATAGTAACAATTGTGTTATATATGGAGCGTATCTCTTTGACGGCTTTGTTATTAGCACCAGGTTCGATGTTAACGAAAAAGGTGGTAGTTGGTCTTTTATTTGGTCCAGTACGTGCATTGATTATTTCTCCCTTTACGTGATTGCCAGTTTTTTCAATCTCTTCTCTGATTGCATCATGAGGTGTTGTATAGTGGAGGTTTTTTATCACAATCCTATAGCACCGGTCTTCTTTTCGTGTGAATGTGTGCCCAATAAGGCCTTTTTGTCGTACTACGGTCATTAATTTTTGGTAAGACTCGGCTGTAGTGCAACTTATTCTTATTTGGTTTTTAGTTACGATTTTAAAGGAATAATCATTGTTTTCCAATACCGTTTCAATAGTTTCAGTCAACTGGTTAATGTCTTCTATGCCATATAGTATAAGAGGTGGGGGCTTGGTTTCCTTCTTTATTTTCTTTTCCTTGGCACTCGGTGCACTTTCCTCAGCACTTAGGCCACTAAATCTATTGTGCAGAGAAATGGAGCTTGGAGGTGATTCAGACATTCTTGGTCTTTTGTTGTTTCTCAATGTGGGAACTCTTTGCCAGTCTGGAGGCATAGTAGATGCGTTGCAATTATTTGGTTCTTCTGTCGGTAGGCCTGTGTCAAGGTAAGTCAGGGTGTTTGCTCTAGGTCGGACATAAAAAAGGCCCCTATGAAATGTTTGTTGGACCATAGGTTTCCTATTTCCAGTAGTATTTTCTATCTCCGAAGCCTGGTCAGCCACTACGGAGGTACCTTCTTGTAGATGCAAAATAGCGCCCCCCCCCCAGAATACGTGGGGCTGCCTGAAGTTTCAGGGAGGGATTCTCCGGCTACGCCGGTACCCTCCTGGGGTAATATATTTTTATATTTTGCCTCCATTTGACGACTCCCTCTTCCTCTAAGTTTGCAGTACGCCTGTCGGTTCACTCGTCCGTTCCCGGTTCTCTCATCCCGCCAGCCGCTGTCTGGTACTGGACCCGTTCGGCTCCGTCGTCCTTCTTGTCTCCAGCCCAGTACTGGGAGTGCTGCGCACATACCACACCCAGGAGCTTTTCTCTGCCCTCCAGCAACCCAGCGACCTCTACTCCGAATACGTCAGAGAAGCCCGCAGGGAGGGTTTGGTGACGAAGTTTCCCTTCTCCGGCCTTGTGGTCCGCGGGAGGTATTTTATTTCCCTCCTACCCTTCGAACTAGCTCACCCACTCGGAGTGAAACCCAGTTCGACGGGCATTCCCCTATCCGCCGCCTGGGGACGCGTTCTCTAGGGAATCAGGCTACCCCGAGAGTATATTATGATTGGATTAGGTATGATTAATCCGTGATATTAAGAATAAAACAAGTTATAAAAAAATGGCTTTTGTTATTTCTAATCATACGTACAGCAACAATTTTCAAAAAACTTAGATAGATTTCAGACACATAATAATATACTGGGTGACTTTTTTTACCGTCTGGAAAAAAATGTGGTGTGATAGGTAAGTGTAATAGATTCATTTGGCAATGTTACTTAAAAAATTTTTTTTTCTCAAAATTTTTTTTTCTTGCTTAAACTAATATACATTACTCAATTGTAGTCAATAATACACACTGAAATATTTGAAATAGTATTTTAAAAAGAAACAGGCTCGTAGCTTCCATTTATGCGCAATTTACCTACAACCGCCAGCTGAGCGTAGTACTGTGCGTAGTTTTCTAGATTTTGTAAATTGCATTAAACATGACTATAATATGTAACAATTAATCTCGTGTTTATCTTCGGCTCTAGATACCTTATACGTCATATTTTTTTCCAGACGGTAAAAAAAAATCATCCAATATAAATAGTGATGTAACCAACACTTGTCAAATCGAGGAGAACAACATGTAATACAACAAATAAAAAACTAGTAACTAGTCTGGTAGGAAAGCAGTGTTCGATGGACACTTGTACTTGTAAATTGTTAACAATGGGGACTTGTCACTTGTAGACTTGTTGCTTGTAACTTGTAGTTTAGTTGAACGGGCCCCAGATAGGGACCAGTGGGAAAAATATTTCCCATGAAATTATAGGAAATCTATACACCCTGCTATGTTTTTCTAGTGATATTCTCTTACTTTACACCTAAAATATTGTGTTGTATTCGCATATTTAGTCTCAGCCATCATATGGTCCTGTAAGGGTTAAAAAATTCTTTCACCAATGGAAAGCTAGAATATCCCTGAGTAACATATAGTATGAGATTTGGCTGCAGAATTAGTGTAGGGATTGAGTATATGCTACAAACCAAATTTTTACGCATATTTATGACTAGGAGAATATATGTTTACCAGGGTGCCTTATCGAAATATGACCGCTAGTATTTTTAAATTATTTTTTTATTGATTTTTGGGACGAAATTTGATTCACTTGTTTTTTTACATAAAATATCGTCCACTTCACGGCAATATGAATAAAATCATGATTTTTCAGAGTCTATGTTTATTACCTCTTTATGTATAAAGACTCTGAAAAATCAGCTGATTTTTCATGATTTCATTTATATTATAAATGGTTTATATTCATAATTGGACCCCGATCGATTGTTGTCGGTGGCAGGACACGTCTGCCCTACTAAGATTTGTATATTTGTAATGAATAAACTCAAAAATTACTGAACTGATTTCAAAAATTCTTTCACCTTTAGATTGTCAAAGTATCCCTGAGAACATCGGCTGTTTATATCACCGTATTCCCACAGAAACTACGCGGGTGAAACTGTTCGGTACAGCTAGTATGTATTTAAAATTTATAATAATAATTGAGAGACACAAGTCACACACGGTTATTTAGTCCCAAACTAGGCAGGGCCTGTACTATGGGTACTAAACAACTGATAGACATACTTAAATAAATATTTAACACCCAGACACGAAGCCAACAGACATGTTCATGCACACAAATGTTGGCCCCGAGCGGGGAACGAATCCGCGACCTCCGACTCAGAAGGCAGTGTCACTACCAACTGAGCCAACAGGCCTGCATATAAATAACTAGCGGTTCTGCACGGTTCTACCCGCGTAGATCCCGTTCCCGTAGGAATACGGAAATAAAATATAGCCTATGTTACTCAGGGACTTGTAGCTTTCCATTGGTGAAAGAATTTTTTTAAATTTGTCCAGTATTTTCTTGAGTTTATTCGTAACAATCATACAAAAATCATAAAATACAAATCTTTCCTCTTTATAATATTAGTATAGATGTATTGAATTTTGGTTCCAGGTTCGTTCCGCACTCTGAGAGCGAGCTGCAGGCGATGTACTCGGCGATGAGCCAAGGGCAGGCGCTGCACCCGGACCCCGCGGACTCCGCAGACGACGACGAAAATTACATGGACGGGGAGGAGTTTGATGAGGGTACGTTGAGAGTTTTTCAAAACTTACGTACATATCTTCTGGCCAAGATCGTCCCAATGTAGGTCCCATCTTTGCCCTCGGGCTAGTCTGGGGTCAAGAGCAAGCCCATCATTAATAAAAAAAAATCACTAGTTCGACGGTAAAGGAAAACATCGTGAGGAAACCCGCCGGTCCCAGAATTAATTCTGAGACATGTGTAAACTGACCCGGTCCGGCAATGGGCTAACCACCTATCACGTTTAGAGGTCCAAAGAATATATCGTGAAAAGTGGGTATATCCAGTAGCGGAATACCTCTGCCTACCCTCTTTTTCTATTTATGTCATTATTTATTGATGGTTGATTCTCAGGAGACGAAGAATTCGAGGACGCGGAAGAGAGCACGGCGTCGCCCGAAGACGCGGCCGCGCGCCTTCGCCAACTGCGCCTCGACCACGCCAACGGCACGCATTATGAGGGTGAGCTTCATTATATCATCATCAACCACTAACACACTTTCATCGTCATTCATTAACAAGAGAACCGGTACCAATGGTTTAACGTGGCTTCCGATACACAGTATCAAGGTGGCTTCTCACTGCGCGTGCTACTACGCGCCGCGCCGCTCCACGCGCAAGGACGCGCCACCCAACGGAAACTGGCGCGGCGCGGCGCGTGCCTTCTAGCTTCAAACCACTAAACCTCAGATTTGATTCAGTCTGTTGAGCGCAGCGCACTATGTCTTGTGAGTCGAATTACCACCTCCAGCTATTGAGCAATGAAACTGAAGAAGAAGGCGTGGCTGTTGCATCAGCCATTTTTGTCTTATTCTGTGGATATCGTTAACTTAATAAAATTAACAAAAAGAAGAAGAAGAGGAGGCGTTGGTGGATGTCAACGTTCAATAAGAGCCGGTCAAGGTAATCATTGTTTGTATTTTAGGATAATTACATAGGTACGTCACACGCCACGCCGCGCGCGCCCGCGCCGACTCGCGCCGCGCCTTTGAAGTTACCGACTTTTAGCGGATAGGTCTTCACACTGCGCGGCGCGGCGCGGGCTAACACGCGCAATACCTTACCAAAGATATTTAAATGTGATAAGGAGGCCGTAAGGAATACCTTCGTATAAAAACTTTGATCTCAAGTGTCAGTTTAACTAGTATGTATACTGGCTTTCGTTCGAATGTATACATGGTACCAGTGAATATTTTATTTTCATACAATAAACATGAAATCAACTACTACCTAAGCAAACATAGAAACTATGTGTCCAGGAGTAGCAAGTAGCGGCTGTGTCTAGTTGCCCTTACTGGACACAGAAACCATGTTTCCCTGTAATGGTGTCCTGTGACAGCAACAAATTTGACAGACGGGCCTGTTAGCTCAGTTGGTAGTGACCCTGCCCTCTGAGTCGGGTGTCGCGGGTTCGATCCCCGCTCGGGGCCAACATTTGTGTCCATGAACATGTCTGTCGGCTTCGTGTCTGCTCGTTTAATATTTAAGTATTTTGTTTAGTACCCATAGTACAGGCCGTAGTTTGGGTCTAAATAACGGTTTGTGAATTGTGTCCTACAATTTATTTATATTTAATCCAACTCCTAACAAAAAATTTATTCATTTCCAGATTGTGAGGATGCGGAAATCGGCGAAGAGTGATCCGTGGTGCTAGTGTTTAATTATTTTTAATTTTCCACTCGCTTAAGTACACATACTACATCTTAACTTTGAGATGAGTCCCACTTATGAAGCCATTAAAATTTGTATTAATGGGATGGAAGAATGTTAATTTTTATGCAAGTTAAAAAAACCTTTTCAGTAAATTGCTTATTAACTAGAAGTAGCGTGACACAACTTTACAGGGAGTGTATGTGGGTGACGGAAGCATGCATCTTCGCGTATACAAAAGACAAGTCGAGATGTCACTCGCTGTTTTTATGACACATCACTACATAGTATAAAACAAAGTCGCTTTCTCTGTCCCTATGTCCCTTTGTATGCTTAAATCCTTAAAACTACGCAACGGATTTCGATGCGTTTTTTTTTAATAGATAGAGTGATTCAAGAGGAAGGTTTTAGTGTTAGCATTGCACCCGTGCGAAGCCGGGGCTGGTCGCTAGTTAGAAATAAAAGCTTGTGATGCAGAAACTCCACGAATCACGAAAGTCGAAGGTGTTATCTATCACAACCTTTGAGTATTAAACTAACCTCAAAGATCACACACAACCTACGTTTAAGTATTTTTATTTTTCTCCATAACATTTCCTTAGTGCCTGATAAAAAAATATCGATAAGAGGCAAATTGATTGTCAATAAAAGTAAAAATATTCTTCAAGGTGCGTTCTTAAAAAAAGTCAAATACGCGATCTTGTACGTCATCGATAGCAGTCTACAGAAATGATTTTTTTAACATTTTTGCATTTAGCTTTTTAAATAACATTTAGAGAGCTACAGATTTTGAAAAAAGCTGCATATATTTCCACCAAAAATACCGAATACTTTAGTAGTCACTCAAAAAAGAAGTTAGTGTGGGTGTTCAAATATAAAGGTCTCGTACCAAAGTTTACATTTCATGTACGAGCCATGTTTGCACCCTCGCTTAGACACACTCAATTAGTATTCAGTAGCGTAAAAGGCGGGCGTATTTGTTGTAAGCATAATGTTTCTGTTGCAATATAGATTTTTTGTGGCTGAATGTTGTATACGTTTTCGAATAAATTTAAAAAAAGTCAATATATGTGTCAATGGATTTAAAAAACAATCTTATGGCGGTAGTACAGTCAATAGCACGTGGAGCACATTGGACTTTGTAACGTTCTTATTACAATCGCCTTAGAGGTCAGACTCGTACTACAAGTGTAAATCTTCATGTGCTATTGACTGTACACTCAGCGAAACAGCTCAAATGTATACTGCCGGCAGTATAATACATAGATATAACAACTGTAAATTCGTCTGTTCACTCAAGTTCTTTATATTTCAAATAAATGATGAAATCTCTATAAGGTTTTATAAATTCCAAACTCATCTCATTCAAAATTTCAAATGCTATTCAATGGTATTTCCAAAGAGGTTGGAAGAAAATCATTCTCGGAGAGATAAACTTTTTCTTTAAACGTCACTGTATCGAAATTAAATTAAATTGCGAGGGATCATTAATTAAAAAGCTATCCCAAAAAATCTCTAAAATGCATTTCAATTTAAATTTTACACTGACAGATTTTTTTTTAAATAATAAAACTCACAAAAGTGTATTGAGTACTAAAAATTATGACGTCACAAAGTCAGTACTTAGTACATTTTCCATAGTAAAATACCGGATTGTAATATCCTCGAATTAAATTTTCGTTATCATCGTTCTTGAAAACGTCAATCTGATGTTCAAGACTGGACAATATTTGTTGACTGTACACAAGTCATTTTTCTTGCAATAACAATATGGAATGATTTTCAGTGATTAATTAGTTTGCTTTATACACATCTCCCATAACTTTGTTAATCGGAATAAATAAATATAGACTTCCACTTATTTCCTGGGGTCTTGCAGATGAATCCTTATTTTCACTAGTGTATATTTCGGATCCTAAACGTGACTGGGGGCTGTTACAAATGCCTCGGACCCAATTCTGGGGTTTGCGGGATTCCTCACGATGCTTCCTTCACCATCAAGTTAGTGATAAATATGTACTAAGTTTTAGTTTTCAGTTGAAGTACCAAGAATCGAATCTAGGTCTTTAATAAATTTACAACAACGCGTAAATGTACCAAGTGTAAACATATTGTTATTGAAAGAAATGATTTTTCTTACAGGATATGGCGTTATTTAACAAAATTACCGAATCTTGCTCTAAATAAACTTGTCTATCAAATGTATTTACACGAAAATTAATGTGATATTTTTGTATGAGCTTCATTTTTACACTAAAATCGCAAGTTTTGAATGTACCAAAAATATTTTGCGATACCAATGTTATTGTGTTGTAGTTAATGTATAAATTTCTGGATAGTGTCAATAAAATGTCTAAATGTTACTAAACTTTGTAAACGAAAGCTCAAACGCGTGTGGCGTAGTTATTTGTATTCCTAAACATGTCTAAATATGGCCAATTGGATAATAAACCATATCAAATAATGTTTTTATTTTATTACTAGTGGACTCCCGTTATTTCGCCCCATACTTGTATGGATATATAACTCTGCTTCTAAGCAGCGTATCAAGATGAAACATACCACAATTTAAGTTAGACCGCCAACAACACTACTGTGAAACCAACATCCAATTTGTTGCAGTAGTTTTTGCCTGATTTGAAATACATACAAACAGACATTTTTTTTAAAATAATTGCTTTGGCTTATATTGCTGTTAAGGCGTTTTCACATATATATCCGATCCGATATCGGATGCCGATACGATATCTGGGCAAGTAAAATGTATGAAATATAACCGATATCGGAGCGGACAATGTGAAAGGTGAAAACGCTCTTTCAATGAGCCGTCATACTAGGTTTTCTTAAATATTCCCTATTTACCAACATCATCGAATTACAATTTTATTTTGTGAATTCAGATGGAAAATGTCTCCGCCAAATTTCGTCAAGATCGGTTTAACAGTTGAATATTATAAAAAAAAACAGTAACTATGTAGAACATATTAATTACATATTATGTTACAAACATAATAATATTCGGAACAGTACCCACTTCCTGATGTATTTAGCCATTTAAATTGTTAAAATTTTTGAGCAGCTTACCACTAAGCATTTATTTTGGGAACGGCATTTCACAAAAAACTTCAAAAATAAAACTATTTTTTTACACTACTATTTTATTAGGAAAACACAATACATTAAATTTTATTCTAACAATCAAGAAATAGAGTCGCGTTTAGTAGACGTACATTTATTTGTACTTAGGTTCATGCACAAAAAAACGAATATAAAACAGGCTTTTAACAAAAAAATATTAATACTCGTGCGATACTTAATCATGTTTAACAGAAAATTTATTGTAAAGAGATTAAAATATAATATTTTAATCCCTTTGACTGTCTATAATTGCTAATGTTAAATTTAGCTAAGCACTAAGATGTTTATATTTTGTAAAAATTTACGTTTTCGACCGGACCCCCTTAAATACCCCTATATATGGTCATGATCATAGCTATCGTATTACTTTAAACGAGCAGTTCTTGTATGTATTTCGGGAATCTTGGATAATAATAATAATTAATAATTATATTTTTATTGTGCATTATTTTTTATTGTGGCTCCGGCTCTAATGATTTTTAATAAAATGTTGAATACAGATATACAGCAATTAAAAACAGGCCAAGCATGAGTCGGGCGGACCCTTAGAAATTAGGATCCCGAAATGACTGAATAAAAACACTTTTTTAGTTTTAAATATCTAAGTATGTTGTAAGGTTGTCGGTTTTTTATTTAATATTATCTTACGTGCTTTGCTTGTAGTATTAATACTGAAAATAATAATAAAGAGTTTCTTGCTCAATCGGTAAAATGTCTTTCAAAAAGTGGACATATAAGACCCTACATAAAATTTTTATGTAAGTACCACACAAGTATTGTTAAAATATAGATTCTAATTTAGAGTTCCAAATTCGTTAAACGTTATACCCGTCTAAAATGCGCAACACTATTGACACTTTACTTATATTTATTTATTCATACTTACAGCTCAAACTAATGCACCATTAGTGTTTAGAACGAATTAAAAAAAAATTACAAAACTTCGCTGCGAAGAATTTTGGATTAAAAATATAACATTTTGCTTATGATTAAATAAAAGCAAATAATTAAGATTCGTTTATTTAAAATATAGAACGCCACCGAAATATTTATAAAATTGATTTCTCCTTTTCTGGTACAAAAGTTCTTAGCAGTAATCATTATCATCTAGCAACCTCAATATCTAAAAAACGATTACGATTGTAATCGTACTATGTTACACTGTAATTACAATTACGGACGCGTAATATTACAACTGTAATTTCGACAAAGCCGATTTATTATATTATCATACTGTGTATGTTTCTTTGAATGAACATTCCCAACATAATATTCAGTAACATATTAATAAAAAGGATATGTACTAACTTGTACAATATTTAGACATCTGAACATAAGCCGAGTCAAAAAAGATGATACCTGACATTTATAGAAGTTTATCCGAAGGATTAAATACTTGTATAAGAAACATTGAACTATGGTGCAGTATGACATAATAATATATAACTGTGACGGCCAGTAGCACAAAAGTCCATTTCCATTATATAATACTCAATTGACCATGTACACTTACGGTGATATACTTCTAGTCGAATAACTTGAAATGTATGAATTATCAAATGTGCTAGCAACACTGAAGTTTGATCAAAGTGATCTAATAAAATAAAGACTTGGTTTAAAGGCTGAGTAGCCAAACCACCAAAACCTAAAAAAATAATTGCGTGACTATCGTCCTTTTTTTGTTTCTATTTTTTTTCTTTATAGTATGATTTAATGGCCATAGCAGCACGTAAAGATAAACCAAGTTTTTCATTTTAAGAAATCATGGACAAAGATATTGGATAAATGGCATATCACCCTAAGAGAGTGTTATTGGAGTATTAAACTTAAAAGGACTCGTGCGACCGGCGGTATACTACTTCTATTTCAAAAGGTGTATATTCACCAGATATTCTACATATAACCTGCGATGTTACGTAAAAGATTAGAATGTCCAAAAAGTTGATTTTACATAAATAATAATAACCATGCTCACGCTTATATACCCTAGGGGGTCGGACGAGGTATTTCGATTATCCAGTTTTCGTCAGTATGTTTTTTGAGCCAGGTGAGGTCATAATACCTCATGAGGCAGGGGTTCTGTAATACATGCCTCAGAATTTCTGAGGCCTACGTATTCTCTCATCTTTACACATCTCGATTATGTGGGATTGAGAATGTTTTATTATTTTTATAGTTATTAAAAGGCAAATTATTTATATTGTAGATATCTAGTGGATATTCACCTTAATGGTAATGTTATATGTATTTTACTATTATAAGAATTAACTATTTATTTCAAAGTCTGAATATATTGTAGTGTTTATTTGGTACGGATCCACTTACGCAACTTTAAATAAACCTTTATGTAATAACAATGTAAAGATTTTCGATTGTTGTTACGAATATACCGGTATTATGGGGTTTCATATAATAAAATTCAACTAAATTTGTAATTAAAAAACATAAGACTTATTATGTTAAAAACAAATATTTTACTCTTTTTTTTTTACTTCGTAAATTGGTTCAACTTTAAATTTACGTTTATGAACATTGACACGCGAATAACCACCTTAGGGGTAATCCATAAAATACTTCACACGTTAAGGGGGATAACAAAGTGTGACATCGTGTAACAAGATTCACACGTCGTCAAAAGACACTTGTTCTCCAGTCAAGCTTCGTGACGTTACATATGTAAATCTAAAGTTTTACTCTAAAAAGAGGTCTGATTTTATGGAATAATTTCCAAATATAAAATATATAACATTCATCACTTTTTCGTGTATTTTTATGTCGAACTTTGCTGTAATAAATTATCATACATTTTGGAAAGGTTTTTAGTTTTTTAAATTATTCGCAATTTTATCGTCACCGAGCATACAAAATGAAAGTAGTGTTGTAATTCTAAAAAATAGATTTATTACGCTAACTCCAAAATACACCCCACAAATGTCAAATACAGTATTGTAACGGTCCTACCACATACAAAAGATCACTTACACGACGCCTTTACCATCACGCTGAAGACGTTAGGGTCTGGTCAGTGGCTATCGCGTCGACGGCTTTGGGCTCCACGACTTCTGGGGTCTCAGGAGTCCCGTTGACTTCGGGCTTCTCCGCCATGTCGACGTCGGCCTTATCGCTCGGGGAGATTGCTTTGTCGCTTTCGACGGTGTCTTGGCTGGATGAGTCCGTGTCGATTTTGTCGGCGTTTGTCTCTGTGTTCGTTTCTTCTGGTTGTGTGTCCTCTTTTTTTTCTTGTGAATTGTCTAAGGAAAGATAGGAAGATTGAGTTTTTGATAGTATTGGGTAATATGTTTTTTTTCCACACACTGTGTGGCCAGATAACAACGTTACAGCTCAAGAATTCCTAAAAAAAATCGGAAAATAGAAAAAAACTAAAATATTTTTAAAAATTGGAAGAAAGTAGCTGTGAATGCAGTCCTCAATGTAAATTCTTGTTTTGTACTCGAAAACAGGTACAGACATCAGTCAGTTACAATTTTACTATATACTAGCGGTTCTTAGCGGTTTCACCCACGTAGTTCCCGTTCCCGTGGGAATACGGGGATAAAATATAGCCTATGTTACTCAGGGATATTCCCGCTTTCCAATGGTGAAAGAATTTCTAAAATCGGTCCAGTAGTTTTTGAGTTTATTCTTTACGAACATACAAATATTTCCTCTTTATAAAATTAGTGTAGAAAAGTAGATATTTTAAATATGACTGGACTTTAAAGGATTATTATCTACCAATGACATTTCCATAAATTTGTTTGAAAAACAAAGGATTTTTATTTTTTTTATAAAGAAAATAACACAGAAACGTACCAGTTTCATCAACCTCCATTGGAGTCTCTTTCTTCTCGTCACCGTTTACTTTCTGTAAACACAAAAAACAGTATTACACAACTAAACGACGATTTATTATATACCAAAACCGAACATCACGGGACTTCACGGTAAACAAACCAACTAGAATACAACGCAACAAGAGTAACTAAAATTATCTTAATAATTATCCATAAAACGAAAAACAACATGAAAAATTTAACTTGATAAGGGCCCATCCATACATTACGTCACCTAAAGCAAGGAAATTTAACAAAGTGTGACATAATTTACTTAGTTACTCATGTTGGTGAACATACTTATTATATTTATAATAATAATATTACACATCTAAAATACTAGATAATATTAATATAGTGACTTTAATTACATAATTTCGAAACAACGCCACTAATTATAAATAAAAATATGTATAATTATAATACATTATATTACATTTACAACCTCATCCACCCTGTCTATAACAATAATAATTTCTACTTTTACTCCCATAATACCAAAAGTATAAAAATATTTAGTGAGACCATTAGAGTGTTGACCTTGTCAATCTTTTTGATTCAGGGACTTCATACGGTAGCAAATATGAGACTAGATTCCAGAGCCAAGAGAGAACAATTACTGTGCTATAAAGCTAGAAAACAACTTCAAGTTAATCAAATAACTTAGGATATAAAAGTAATAGGGGTCTAGGTTGTTTAGAGGTCCAAAGAATATACTGGGTATTTCAATTGGAATCTGTGCCTACCCCCTCTAAAATAAGATATACATAGATATTGGACTCGATTCTGCAAACCACATAAAATTCCTAATTTTAAGTTAGCTCTATTCTTTTCCACCGCTTTGGAAAGGAAAGGGACAGAAATAAGCGCCATATCTATTTACAACGTCACAAATGTCAAAATAACAAAATTGAACTTTATGGACGCATTCAAATACACGTTTTTAGCAATTTTAGCGACATGTATAAAGCGTCATGAATAAAAGTGACAGATAAGACATCAAATTAGTCGGTTTTTTCCATGTTTGACATTACTATATAATCTATGGTTTGTTTCTGTCCTTTTTCTTCCGTATTCTATAAAGAAGGATAGGCTAACTTAAAATTAGGAATTTTAGGTGGTTTGCAGAATCGAGTCCATTACTTAATTGACTGTGTTGACTTTACAATGTACATGAGGTTCAATAACCCTCTTTTGCAGCATTCTTTTCCGGTTATACCTTTTTTAAATAACAGCTTACTTGACTATCCTGACTCTGTAACTAATATATAATATAATCTCACGCCTTTTTTTTTATCCCCGAGGGGGTAGGCAGAGGTATTCCATTACTGGATATACCCACATTTCACGAGATATATTGGACCCCTAAACGCAATAGGTGGTGAGCCCATCGCCGGACCGGGTCTGTTTACACATGTCTCAGAATTAATTCTGAGACCTGCGGGTTTCCTCACGATGTTTTCCTTCACCGTCGAGCTAGTGATAAATATGTAGGTAAGTTTTTGAAAAACTCATTGGTAGGTACTTACATGCCAGGATTCGAACCCGAGCCTCACTGATTTTCGGCCGGCTCTTTAACCGTTCGGGCTCAGTTAATAATAATAATAACACTTTATTTCAGACTTGTGTCCATAGTTAGCTTGCATTAGACGACTGACATTGGGTTCGATTCTGCATTACAGCGCCTAAACTTATTTTAGTTTAGTCCTGTCACTTTCTTTCTCATAGAGAAGAAAAGAGACGAGTGATATTTAGTCCTGTCAAATTAAAATTAGTCCTGTCAACTAAGGCATTTCATAACGTGTTTAGTGCATATGTAAATAAGTCACGACTAAAATACAGCCTCTGACAGGACTAAATTCGGTAGGTTATCTTCTATCCCTTTTTTTTTGAGGTAAAATAAAGACAGGAATAAACTAAAATAAGTTTAGTCGCTGTAATGCAGAATCGAAACCAATGTCGCATAGCCTCGTATCTGCACCGGTGGTTGTGACTTTTGCATCCCATTAAAAAAATATTAAACTAAAGTATTACTACACCTTTTTAATATAAAATTATGTATATTATAGTTACTTTTATAACCAATATACTCTCATATATACCGTTGCCAATACTAAACAATACTAAGACTTGTGGTAAGTATTTTTCAGTTTTATATATTATTCTTTCGACTACATCGTTATGCATTACTTGAGTTCAATTTTGAGTCGATTTCGATACTGATCTATTTATACGGGAACGTTTCCACTAAGGCAAAGACGAGACGTAAATAGAATAAATATATTAATTTTTATTAGTTGTTGTTATAGTTTCAATAGACATAGACTGTCTACTTATTACAGGCCATCAGATACAGACCACTAACAGACAGACAGATGGTCAGCGGAGACTAGTAATAGGATATTGTTGCCCCTTGGTTACGGAACCATGTCTGCCATACTCAATTTGTTTTATAAGAAATATTAATAAACTTAATGCACATATATAATTCTCCTGCACTTTCATTTTATGTTTTGAGTGTAAATTTGAGTGGTTTCCGGTATGGTTTAGGTTCACAATTGGACCCGATAGGTGGCGATGTTGTCTGTAGCAGGATAACGTGCGCCCGGGCTACTACAACACTTTATTCGTGAAGACCTTTGTTAAAAATAAAATAAAAATCTCACGCCTTTCATCCCCGAGGGGGTAGGCAGAGGTATTAAATTACTGGATATACCCACATTTCATGGGATATATTGGACCCCTAAACGTGATAGGTGGTGAGCCCATCGCGAGACCGGGTCTGTTTACACATTTAATTCTGAGACCTGCGGGTTTCCTCACGATGTTTTACTTCACCGTCGAGCTAGTGATAAATATGTACGTAAGTTTTTGAAAATCTCGTTGGTACATGCCAGGATTCGAACCCGAGCCACTAATACCTTTGTACTAAATTACACAAATCAATCAAAATATTATTTGACTAACTAGGCAGTAAAGTAGTCGACTGTGGAGTTGTTGCCTTCAACGAAGTCAGTTTAAGGCCCAGTGCACACCGCTTTGAAGACCAACAATTTAATATGGCCTACATTATCTTAAAGACTTGGACATACGGTAAATAATTGCATGAAAAGAATAACTACGCTCGCAGCTATCGAAGAGCCCCGTATCTATTCTTTTCATGCAATTATTTACCGTATGTCCAAGTCTTTAAGGCTTATACAACATGTAACAGAATAAGCGCAATACCTGAAATTAGCTTGTTCAGTATCGACTACTTGTTTGATTTCAGCTATTTTTAATGTGTTAAATAAAAAAAATGAATGATCGTAGCTGAATTTAGTGCTTTCTATGGAAATCGTGCTATTATTAATCGATATTTAAGAAAATTGGTTAAACACAACTAAAGTTCGATTGCATCATATTTTTTTTATATTAATATACTAATTGGGGTGTATGAGGAATTGCGCTTTCTGTTACGCGTTGTATCAAATTGTTATTTTCAAATGCGTTCCACCGCGCTCCCAGCGATGTGCGGTCCAGTTCCTTGTATGTCTCGTCTCAGCCTTAGTGGAAGCCCTAATCGCATTAAAATCGAATCTGTTTCAGTTAGTTACGTATACAGGTGTTGTGAATGATGTGCGGCAAGAACCTAATGGCGGCGTGCCTTTTTGCGCGACGAGCCGCTCGCCGCGCTCGGGACGGCTCCCGTGCTGCTCGTGGCCGAGGGCACTCGCGGCCCGCGCTTTTTGCTCGGCTTAGGGCGCTTACCGCGGTACGGGAAAGAACATTGTCAAGAAAAATCATTAAAAATAGTACATTACATACCTAGGGAAGTAAAAGGTTTAGGCGCAGAACGTCTAATTCGCAAAACGTCCCACCGAAAAAAATTTCTTATTCGCAGAATGTCCCATGCTCAAAAGGTCCCATTCGCAAAAAGTCCTATTCGCATGTTGTCTCTTTCGTTAAAGGTCCCATTCGCATAATATCCCATTACGCATGATACCAGTAAACTGTAGGAGAATTAAAAAGAAGAAATGTCTCAGATCACATGTATTTGATGCTTTCTTATTTACTTCCCGAGATCTGTATACTTTTTTTAGATCGATGGAGGCGGAAAGCGGCAACTTCGTTTGGGGCCGCGGGCCGAAAGTTGCCGCTTTCCGCCCGGAGAGATAAAAAAGTTATTTCTATAACTTAGAATACAATTTTACAGTACAAGTTTGGGAGATTTTTTTTAAGCAATTATTTTGCTAAGAAGGCTTCGCTTATCCATACGCAAATAATTTGTTACCTCTGAAACATTACATTAGAAAATAAATAAACTAAGAAAGATACGGTTTCGTGTATGTGGATAAAGGGAAAGGTTATACTAGAGGATAATGGACTTACTTTCCAAAGTGGTTTTGACAAATATCGAAAAAATACCAAAGAGTAAGTCGTCTCACATAATTCAAGACATTTTCTAACGTTCTGGCAAATTTCGGATAATCAAAGAGTACAGTCAAGAGCACGCTAAGCTTGACACTTTGGACTTTGACCCGGCCCTGTATTCTATGGCGCGCAGTACAAATCAGAGCTCAGCTCAGCTTAAACTGGTAGTGTCAAGCTTGACTGTACGTCGTCTCACATAATTAATTCCAGAATTTTTTTAACGTTCTGGCAAATTTCGGAAAATTACTAAAGAGTACACGTCCTCTCATATAGTAAATTTTGTAAATGTTCAAGTGTTTTTACCAAAGTGTGGACGTGTTACCTGTGGTTTCGCCTCCTCGGCCGCCTCGCTGGGCTGTGCGCTGGACGTGGAAGACACTTCCTCTTCTTGTTCCTGCTTTTTCTGCCGCTTAGTCGGCCGCCCTTTGGGCTTCTACAACAAATAGTTTAATATAAATTAGTTGTATGACAGAAACCGCCACTCAAACGCCACTTTAACGGGCAGAGGGCAAATAGAGAACCAAATTTAATTCAACAACCAACTTAAAGAGTTTTTGTTAATGAACAATTTTTAAAAACTAAAGGAATTTTTCGATTAAAAAAATAGAGTAAATATTGCAATTTAAATACCTATGAATATTTAAAGAAATTTTAAGTGTCCTTTTTTGTAAGATTGAAATTCATTTTGTATTTTAACATTTGCTGCGTCCTTCCAGGGTTCATGTGTGTACTGGATATGATTTTACCTACTACCTGTAAAACCACATGGAGTAATAAATTTTATGACTATGACTATAATTACAACCAAATATTAAACTCTATGTAATAGAAATAAGATTCAAACTCAATGAAAAATTTAAAATGCTTATGCCCGTTAAAGGGTTAAAGCGATACCTGTACTATTATTGTCATTGTGTCACTATCACATAATTACTCTTGATTTCACTCGCGACTTATCTTATTCCCGTGGGAAAATTATAGCCCATGTTACACCCAAAATTGGTTTAGGCACAGAACGTCCTTATTATAAAAAAAAGACTTTTAGTAATAATTAAGACTTAAGTATATTTTATTTCTCCTACAGTTTACTGGTATTATGCGTAATGGGACATTGTGCGAATGTTACCTTTTGAGAATGGGACGTTTTGCGAATGGGACATTCTGCGCCTAAACCCCAAAATTAAGCTTTCCATTTGAAATAAAATTTTCAAAAATCAGCTCAGTACAGTAGTTTCGGAGCCTATTCAATAAAAACAAACAACGGGCCTGTTGGCTCAGTTGGTAGTGACCCTGCCTTCTGAGTCGGAGGTCGCGGGTTCGATCCCCGCTCGGGGAAAACATTTGTGTGCATGAACATGTCTGTTGGCTTCGTGTTTGGGTGTTTAATGACCGAATAACCATGTGTAAATTGTTTCTCAAAATTTATTTATTAAAACAAACAAAAAATAAGGTCTTTCCTCTTTATAACACTAGTGTAGATACCATACCTTTTCTGGTACAGGTTCCTCTTCTTCAGACTCTTCCGTGTTCTGCTCTGCTGTCTCCTTCTCTGGCGCCGGAGACGCCTCCTTCTGGGCTGATGGGTCCTCCTGGGGTTAGATGGGCTCCCGTTATTATAGGAACAACTTTGACAGCTGAGGTAAGATCGACATTTGAATCTACGTGCTGCCACAATGTTTTCTTCAATTATCGCAGACTTCATATTGCTAACATAATAGATGAATTAGTCCGGCTATCACAAAGAGCTTTTACGGTTTTAAAATATTCATATTTTTTTCAAACCAACAAATCGGCAGCACATGGCATGAACACTTTACTACAATTTTCGTCGAAAACCATTTTTGTTACTTTAGCCCCCATTCCTATTTATTGTTTTGCCCCCAAATGAACGCCTATAGCCACCTGCTTCCTTACGAACGTAACTCACCAGCAGCAGCACTGTGTTCTACCCGCTCCCAATCTGCCCCTCCGTGAACTCCTACAAAACAAGCTGCTCCACTATGAAAACCACTCACCACTAGCAGCACGGTACGCCTGCCAACTAATCTTCCACCCAAGTGAACGCCTAACGTCTATAGCAACCTGCCCCCTGGTGAACTATAGCCACCTGCCCCCTGGTGAACTATAGCCACCTGCCCCCTGGTGAACTATAGCCACCTGCCCCCTGGTGAACTGTAGCCACCTGTCCCCCATATGACCTCCACTCACCACCAGCAGCACGGTGTGCTGTCCCCCCGCGGCCACGGCCAGGGCCCGTCGTGGGGCGGCTGGGCCAGCGAACTGGGCCGCCGTGGGGACATCCGCGTCCGAGCTGGTGCCCGTGCCCAGCTGGCCCTCGCTGCCCATGCCCCACGATAGGACCTCGCCTGTTACAAAACAGAAAATATTTTATTAACACATTCAATTGGGTAGTTGACAGCATCGAATAGAAATTGCGTGTAGGAATTGATTTAAAAGATTATCCCAAAACATCTATAAATATGTATTTCGGTTTTTAATTTAATTATAGAAAATTAAAAAATAATAAAACAATCAAAAAAAGTGTTGCAATTGAGTACTAAAAACTATGACACACCTTGCTATTTCAGTACATTTTCCTAAAATTTCGTTGTCAAAACGAATCAAATCGTTGACGAAACGAAACGATCATAAAAAGTAACTGATTTGACTAGGCAGGACACTACCCTATCCTTACACCGCCAAGAGATAATAAAAATAAAAACCGGCCAAGTGCGAGTCGGACTCGCGCACCGAGGGTTCCGTACAACCTTGCAAATTTATGGTTTTCGTAATTTTTCCTTTATCTATGCTATAAGACGTTGCTTCGTACCAAATTTCAAGATTCTGAGTTCACGGGAAGCACCCTGTAGGTTTTGATTCCCTTGCAAGTGTCGAAAATTTGCGGCATAAACGGCTGTATCTTTTGATTGCGTTGGCTTAGAAGTTTGATTTTTTCACAGCTTCAAGGGACAGTAGACCTGAGTAATTGATATAAATTTCAGCTTCATACCTCCACGCGTTCCTGAGAAAAAGGGTCTTGACAGACGGACGGACGGACGGACAGACGGACAACAAAGTGATCCTATAAGGGTTCCGTTTTTTCCTTTTGAGGTACGGAACCCTAAAAAGCATTAGAATACAACGCGTAACAGAATAAGCGCAATTCCTCATACACCTCAATTATAAAAAATGCATTCGAACTTTAGTTGTGTTTAACCAATTTTCCTAAATAAAGAGCAATTATAGCACGATTGCCATAGGTAGCTCTAAATTCTGCTACACTAATTTATTTTTCCGAAAAATTTAAAACATTAAAAATAACTGAAATCGATTAAGTAGTCGATACTGAACAAACTCATTTCAGGAATTGCGCTTACTCTGTTACATATTGTATGTAAACTTAAGGGATGCAATAAATGATTGAGTATTGAAAGTTCGTTAATTAAAGTTAACTAACGACTGCCATATTCAAATATGATTGTTTCGCACTGACGTCATCAAGACGCCATGACAGCTTTGAGCGTTTTCGAGATAAATTTGAATTGGTTTTAGAAATCTTTTTTTTTATTAAAATAATAGTTTTTTGGTGTAAATCAGACATGAAGGTAATGTATAAACCAATTTTTAAAATTTTACTTAACTATCCTATTGTCTTTAAAGAGAAATAAATATTCTATTTATTTATTTTATTAATTTTAGGGAGACCTACAGCTATAATAACAATAATGGGCAATTAATTTAAACATCAGAAAGCCAATTAAAGGTCATAATCAAAGAGGTTGGAAGAAAATCATTCAACTTTTTCTTTAAACGTCTTTGGTCATAATATAGACCGAGTTCGCCTAGATTCCAGCTAAAAGAGAATAAACAATACTAGTGGTACTGACCGGCATCTGTGACTGCGAACGAGTTGCTGGTCCCAGCGGCGATGGTCACGCACTTCTTGTTCTGCAGCTTGGGCACCGGCTCCAGGGCCTCCGCGTCGCCCACGCGCTCGCCCAGCCCTAGCCTAAACGTACTCCACATATCAATATGGGTGGCAAACTTATAATCACAGGTTAAATCATTATTATAGTGCATCATAGACAGGAGAGGAGAATATCAGATATATTAATGTATGGTGTAGGGATACAATTGACACATTTGAAACAATAAACACAAATGCAGTGATATACACGAATCAGTTCAATAGCTGCTAGTGTTATAAATAAATTGTGGTGCATCACTAGTCACACACGTCCAAACATCTTCAGCGCACAACCTGTGTTGCTCGGCCTACGCTCCTCCCGCCATTTTATATAACGGCCAGTCAATACATTCCTATAGAAGTATCTCCGCGTTTTATTCAAATATCAATTTATAGGGCAAGCCAGCCCCATAAAATAATATTTATTTACTACTAGCTGTCCCCGCGCGGTTTCACCCGCGTTCCCGTTCTCGTTCCCATTCCCGTTCCCGCGTAGTTCAAGTTCCCGCGTAGGTCCCGTTCCCGTTCCCGTGGGAATATCGGAAGAAAAATTATCCTATGTGCGTCTCCTGGTTCTAAGCTACCTCCCCACCAACTTTCAGCCAAATCGTTTCAGCCGTTCTTGAGTTATAAATAGTGTAACAAACACGACTTTCTTTTATATATATAGATTACGTTTAGGGCTCTTTCACGCAAAAACTACTGAACGGATTTTGATGTTTACAGTGATATTGGTCATACACCAGAATAATACTACAGGTTATATTTTATCGCCGTATTCCCACGGGAACGGGCACAACGCCGGTGAAACTGTTACATTAAGATATGTATAATAAGAAATCTCATTTAAGCTTTGGCAACGCAGTTGTGACTCTCGAGTTGCAGGTGTCCATGGGTTACAGTGCTCGTTTGCCCACTATACTCCGTAGTATAAGTAATAAGAAAAAGCGTTCGTGATGGGGCAACTGGAACCCACCTGCCGTACTCGCATCGTCCCACCGCGTACACCTGTCCCCCGCACAGGGCCAGCGAGTGGTGTTGCCCCACGGCCACGTGCGCCCATGGGGACTCCCCATCACTCCCCCCAGCACGAGCGGCCGCGAACGCGTCGCACTCCGTCGGAGAGTAAAGAGCCGCCTTGCGACGGTCGCCGGTTATGCCTGTTGAGAGCAGTTTGATTACATGATCAGATGGCCTATCCCATTTAGATTTATACAGCCTGATTTTTTTTTAACGTCTGAAAAAAAATTTGTGATAGATAAGTCTAATAAATTCATTTGGCATTGTTACTTAAATATATTTTTTTTACAAATCTCGTTCAATATAGTGGTATTATACGAGATTTGTAAAAAAAAACCTGTGAGGCTTGCTTTCTATGAGAGAGAGACAGAAAGACAGACAGAGAAACACAAAAAGTGTCGTTACAACTTTTGGTCTTAATTTTTTCCGTCTAGCCCCCTTTCGCAACGCGCGATAAAGAACTTCGTTCCAAAAATAAGTAATATACATACAGTACAATTCAGTCAATTGTAGTGCACACTGGAATATTTGAAAAAGCATTTTAAAAAGAAACGAGCTTGTAACTTCCATTCATGCGCAATCTACGTAAAACCGCCAGCTACATAGTAGTGTTCGTACTTTTCTAGGCTTTGTAAAATGCATCTACCATGACTATATTTTCGGCTTCGGCCCTAGATACCTTATACGTCACATTTTTTTCTAGACAGTAAAAACCCAGTAAATATACTCCTATAATATATAAATGGCAATCGGCTTCATGGATGCTCCTCCATCTTGAAAACATAGTGAAGAATTTCACAGGTTTTTATTTATTATATTTATATTAGCTTCCCCTGTAACTCATTAGCTAACAAATTATGTATACAATTCACATAAATCTTAATATTTCTCTGCATTTACGTGTTTTAATATCGAACAAATTCTACATAAATTTATCTGGGAATTAATAGAAAGGCATGTGAATTTTAAAGATAAAAAAAATTGATGTCTGTAAAGTAGGGTTTACAGTCGATAATTATTTTATGTGATAACGTCATAAGAAAAAATTGATGCTGATCGTCCCTCTTTATCGCTTGTTCCACTCTCTCGCTTGCACGGCTCAGGCGGAACGTGACAATGACTCATGCTTTTTCGTACGTGAAGCCGGCGTTCATCGATTTATACGACGTTATCACTTTAAAAAATATCGAGTTTTATTCCAAATGCCCCTGTATGAAGAAAATATCTAATTGTAGTTGTTCCTGATGTGCTTGCAGCTGTATTTTGTATACAATTTCTTTAAAACCTTTTTTTATAATTTGAATTTGGTTCTTTTACTGTCAAATAAAAACTGTGAGAGAACCATTGTTCTTTTTACGACAATAACAGTAGTGATAAGAGAACAACTGACCGAGCTGTCCGTAGTTGTTGAGGCCGAAGGCGAAGACCTTGTCCTGGCTGGCGTCGAGCACGAAGGTGGCGTGGTAGCCGGCCCAGATGCGCGACGCGCCGCTCTTCAGGGTCACCTTGCCCGGCACCAGGAGGGCGCCTGGTAACATTATCCAACTTTACTCTCGACACTCATCATTCGGTGGTGATTTTCTGCATTTTTAATGGTTTTATATTTTTATTTAAATGGCTCTGCTTCAGACTCCATGCACTAAAATATAAGTTAAGTCTTTAACACTTTCTATATCCCTTTAGTTAAGTAAAAAAAAAAGTAAAATGATAGCACTTTTTCTAAAGACTTCATTGTGACTTCTAGAGCCAATCCAAAAACATCCATCCCTCGCATTTTATCGATTTTCCCGTTGACAGCACACTTTCACGGATACTTGCCACATAATATACTATCACTAATATGAATCAAAACCCGAAATATACAGCCAAATAAAAATTATACAAAAAACATGACCCTCTTCGGATTCCCGCAAAAAAGTACTTTTTTCAATGGTTTTTTTTTTTCTTATTTTAAGGCATTGGCATTTTAGCCATCAGCACTAAACACGACACGAAATTCAAGATTTTCATCTCTGCTTCAGAGCTATGCACAAAAATACATAAGTTTCTTCAAAACTTATCGACATTTCACTTGGTTATCAACAGTAAAGCAATAGTGCACTTTTACTGAAGATTTTGAAGAGGCTTCTTGAGGTAATTCGAAAAAGTCCATCGCACGCATTTTATCGAATTTCCAATACACTGCACACTATCACGGACATTTACCACATAATATACTATCACTATTATGAACTAAGGCCCAAAATATACGGCAAAATGAAAATTTTACAAAAAACATGAAGTCCTTCTTCCTTCTTCGGATTCCCGCAAAAAAGTACTTTTTTCAATGGTGTTGTTGTTTAATGGCCTTTGGATTCAAGTCCTTACAGCTTTTTTCAATGGTTTATCTCATGTGTTGCCAGTTAGAAATGTTGAATTTAAACTAAAAGAAGAAAAAAATTATGTATTTGGCACCTTTTACAAAAGGAACTAAATTAACGTACTTTTACCTATCTTTTGTACCAAATATAAAAACCTTATGGACATGCATCAGGCTGTTCGAAAGTATTTAACTTTTGTAAAAAGAGTATGATATGTCTATCAAATAAACCAAGTTTATTCGTTTTCATTCGTAGAATCTATATATAATAGGGATAATATAAATTCCCCTAAGAAGAACTTAGCCATCTTTCATATTAATGTGCAAAGTTTGAAACCTAAAATTGACCAGATCGAAATGCTTACCGCTGAACGGAAGCTAGACGTATGCTGTTTCGGTGAAACCTTCTTAAAAAACGATGAAATAAAATATCTGAGAATTGAGGGTTTCAAATTGGCTGATTACTATTGTCGTCATAACATAAAAAGAGGTGGTGTTGCTATATTTCTGAGGAATTCAATTGATTATAAAAGAATTGATTGGGTAACCCAGATGGCGGTCGAGCGTAGCTTTGAAAGTTGTGGTATACTTCTAACGGAACTGAATTGGGTTATTGTTTGTTTATACAGGACACCTAACAGTGATTTTGATGTTTTTATAACTTTTTTTGATAAATTACTATATAAACTAACGTCTAGACCTAGAGATTGTTATAAAAAAATCTTTATTTTGGGTGACTTTAACTTGAATTTAATGGAGCCAAATAAGAGAACTGAAGCGTTTTTTAACACACTTAATGCTTATAATATGAAGACTACAATTAGCGGACCCACTAGGATTACTACAAAATCAAAAACTTGCATTGACAATATTATAACTAATGCAAAACATTACGCAACAGAAATTCTTAACCTAGGTTTATCCGATCACACTGGGCAATTGATAAATGTACCCTGTGCAGTAAGTTTTCACCAGCGCTACTGGTTCGTCTATAAAAGAAATCCTGACCCTTACATAGAAATATTTTTAAAATATCTATCGCAGGTTAGTTTTTCTGATGTCTGTCATGAAACGAACGCAAATAATGCTTATAAAAAATTCTTAGAATTATTCAAGTTGATATACGACTTATGTGTTCCAATCAAGAAAATTAAGTTAACATATAAAAAAAGACCGAAATGTATAACTAAAGGGATTAAAATAGCGAGCAAAATCAAACGAATGTTATACCTAAAAGCACAAAAAAGTGATGATGCAGTTGTTCTAGGTAAATACAACCAATATTGTAGATTACTGAAAAATGTAACTAGGCGATCTAGACAACTATCAAATACTACATTCATTAGAAAAAGTTCAAATAAAAATAAAGCCATTTGGACTGTTATAAAAGAAAATACATCACAGATAAATAACATTAATGAAACAGTTCAATCAATAAACAATGATGGTGTATTAGTCACTGAACCTGCACACATAGCTACAGTGCTCAATGGTCACTTTTTAAAATCATGTGACCGAAACAAATCGTCATATAAACCTACCAGTTCAATTAACCTAAACAGCATGTTTATGGCTCCAGTAACTATTCCTGAACTCTATAAAATTGTAAAAGAATTAAAGAATAAAAAAAGCTGTGGATTTGACTGCATTCCCATGCAACTAATTAAATCAAGCATTGTTTACATAGCGGATGTATTAGTATTTATTATAAATCAATCCATTGAAACAGGCTGCTTCCCAGATGACCTTAAGAGGTCGTTAATCAGACCATTGCATAAAAAAGGCTGTAAAACTGACATGACCAACTACAGACCAATAGCATTATTGCCCAATTTTTCAAAAATTTTTGAAAAAGTTATTCATAATAGGCTCATTTCGTTTTTTGATTCTAATAACATACTTAGTAGAAACCAGTTTGGTTTCCAGAAAGGAAAAAATACTACTAATGCTATTTTCAAAGTACTGGTGGATATCTGGAGAGATGTCAATAATAAAAAAGGGTGTGTTGGACTCTTTCTTGACATGTCTAAGGCTTTTGACTGTGTCATTCATGATATTCTTTTGACCCAGTTAGAACGTGTAGGAGTAAGAGGTAATGCCTTGAGTTTGTTGCGATCCTACCTAAATAACAGATCTCAAGCCACTGTTTTGAATTCTTATAATATAAACTCAAAAACTATTGAGCGGTTTTCATCAGATTTTATGCCAGTCAGTCTAGGAGTACCACAGGGAAGCGTTCTTGGGCCGCTATTGTTTTTGGTGTACGTAAATGAATTACCAACAATTTGTAATCATCTATGTGTCATGTTTGCAGATGATGCCTCAGTATTCATATCTAGGGAAAATTTGACTGATTCTGAGTATAACTTTGAAGTTAACAACACATTTAACTTTATTGTAATGTGGCTTAACTCTCTAAATCTTAAAGTTAATGTAAGTAAAACGAAGTTACTGCAATTTCGAAACTATAAACAGAAGGAAATTGAGCTAAATATTGTGAACTGTAATAAAAAAGTTGAAGAGGTCAGACAGATAAATTTCTTGGGAGTGACTATTGATACTCATCTGAACTGGAAATCACATGTTGCAAAAATTAATAAAAAAATTGCGAGTTACTGTTACGCTCTCTCAGTACTAAGAAATGCAACAACTGAGGAAGTCACAAAAAATGCGTACTTTGGTTATGTCTATCCACTCTTAACCTACGGGATAATTTTCTGGGGTAGTTCAGTAGATTATCAGTCTACTTTCTTGTTGCAAAAGAGATGTTTAAGAATTATTTATAGAATGCCCAGTATTGAAACTCTCAGGAACACTTTTGTAAATAAAAAAATACTAACTTTAACGTCTATTTACATATTGGAAATCTGTATTTTTGTTCAGAACCAGATTGATGGTATCAGTCGTGTCATGGATATTAAAAGTAACGTTCGTTCTCAATATAAATATGACCTATGTATTACAAACACCAGTATTAAGAGCGCAATTATGAGTAAGAGCACCATTGTACGAGGGGTAAAAATATTTAATAATTTGCCTCAGTGTATTAAAATGTTAACCGGTAGCAGGTTCAAAACCAACTTAAAGAATTGGCTAATTAATAAGGGCTTTTACGATTTAAATGATTTTATGAATGTAGATTGACTATTTAACTTTTATAACCGATAAGAAATTGATATTAATTGGATTTGACATGATTATTTTTAATGAATTTGACTTGACCTTATTAATTGTAGTTATAACTTATCTAATTGTCAATGTAGAATAATGTATTACAATTTATGATCATAATACCATATTGTACGTCCGAAATGGGCACACTGTTGAGCCATTTTTTATTTTATTTTTAAGACCTTTTGTACATACACAGTGAACAATAAAATTCTATTCTATTCTATTCTAAAAAGTATCTTATTTACTTATATTTTTAGATACCACGTATGTTAGAGATTTAATTCTTATACCTCTTGACCTTATTGATTAGTGCCATAAAACAGTTGCTTTTTGCAGTAGTGTTGGTTCAATTCTAGTTTATAAAATAAAGGAATGTTTCCTTTGAATAACATTTGCTTTCTTCTTATTTACAATTCTTTTCTTTCCGCTATTGTTCAAAAATAAATAGACTAGAAATGGACTACTGAATGTGTGTACTCACTGAACCCTTGGCGCGTCTCCCTGGAGGCGGATCGCTGCGAGAGGCGGCCCAGTTGGCCTTGCTCGCCACAGCCCATCGTGTACACTGAGCCCGATGTCTGTTAAAAAAAAATATATACATCACTTTGTCAAAGTTCCTCTTTGGAGGAAATTAAAAAAAAACTCAAGCCTTATATCCCCGAGGGGGTATTCCATTTCTGGATATACCCATTTTTTACGAGAATATTCGACTCCTAATCGTGATAGGTGGTGAGCCCATCGCCGGACCGGGTCCGTTACACATGCCACAGAATTAATTCTGGGACCTGCTGGTTTCCTAACGATGTTTTCCTTCACCGTCGAGCTAGAGATAAATATGTACGTAAGTTTTTAAAAACTCATTGGTACATGCCAGGATTCGAACCCGAGCTTCACTGATTTTCATAATCATAGGTAAAGAAAACTCACGGCTTTTATCCCCGAGGCAGTAGGCATAGGTATTCCATGTCTGGATATACCCACTTTTTATTCATAACAAACATACAAAAATACAGAACTTTCCTCGTTATAATATAAGTGTAGGTAGCTCTATGTACTCACGGTAAGTATGACGAGATGGTCACCACCCGAAGCGATGGCGGCCGCTGTCTCAGGGATTTCCACTTTGACGGGGTCCCTGCAAGGTTTGCCTTCCCGCCCGCGAACCACCAATCCCATGCTCCCGTGGGAGTCCTGCAATAAACATTATTGACGTGATAACGTCATAAATCGAGGAACGCCGGCTGCACGCTCATAAAAGTGTCACAGAGGCACGATCGGCCTAAGAGTTCACCTTGTGACACATCTATCTCTCTTCCACTCCAGTATGCAATTTTTCATCAATGTTTTCTTATGACGTTATCACGTAAAATTATCGTCCGTAAACAGACTTCACAGACAAACAATTTTTATTATCGGGTGGACATGGGGATGCAATATTAGTAGAATAGATTTTTGCTTGACCAATACCACATGCAAATGGAGTGGAATCACACGGTAATTGAGGGATTATGTAATTCTGCTTTATTATAGTTATATTTACTGCGAAAATAAGGAGGATGAACTTTTGTATTTACAAGAAAATTATGTTTCATAATAATATTTGTGGGAGTGGAATCATAGTTTTTTTTTAAGAATTATATATTTTTAGTATATTCTTTAACTGTTCTGCGAGGTTTCACTTGCGTAGTTTGTAGTTGCGTAGTAGCTTTTCATTGGTGAAATATTTTTTTTAAATCGATCCAGTAGTTTGAGTTTATTCGTAACAAGCATACAAAAATACACATTTTTATAATATTAGTATAGATAGACAAATATGTACATTACGGCCGTTTTAACTTGGCAGGTCTGAAGCTGCGCAATAACATTTTTAAGCGACCAACAAGTCAAAACGGCCGTCTATGGTGTTGTCGTACCCGGAAGGAGCCCCAGGCGTAGACGTCCCCCCCCCTCAGCAGCGCGGCCGAGTGGGAGTCCCCGGCGGCCACGTGCAGGGCCCTCTCGGGCAGGGCCACCTTCCCCGGGGCTCCCTCCTCGCCCTCGCCGGAGGCCGAGCGGCCGAGCGCGCCCTCGTCGTTGCACCCGAACGTCCACACCTGCCCCATGTGAAAAGATAACACATTTTTAAAATAATCGATGTAAGGGCTTTGGCGACTAAAAAAAATTAAATAAAAATAGCCTTTATTCTCTGACTTATATAATATTTCTTAGATCTACATTATGTACTGGTTGCGGCACCAACAATTTGGTCAGGATGTCTCTTGGACATAGGCCTCCTCTAAATTATGCCACTGTGATCGATCATAGGAAGATCTTAACCACCCAGTGGATAGATCATCTTCCCACCTTTTTACTGGTCTTCCTCTCCTTCTCTTTTTATCTCGAGGGTAGCATTCTGTTATGTCTTTGGTCCACTTGTCCCTTTTTTATCTTATCATGTGTCCACTCCAGCGTATAAAACAGTCGACTCTCATCGTTTTTTGCACCGCGGACTTAGAAGTTTAAGCATGCACAAAGCCGGCTAGCAAGTCCACCGGTTTTTAAATCCGCAGACTTTGAAGTGCACCAAAGTGGTTTCACTGGCAAGTTCGTTGGCGTACTGACGATTTTGCTCGCCAATGGAACATGGCTTTTCAAGTCCGATTGCGAGATCCCTAGACCTTTGGCTCGCGAGTTCGTTGGTTTACTGACGGTTATGGCCTTAAGGTCCAGCGGTCTCCGTAAATGAGGCGAAATCTTTAACAGCTGACAACCCCTATCTGCTGCTACTTTTACATATGCAGAGGTATTTTGCACAGAAAAAAAATAGCTTTAATTTATTATTATTATTATAAATCAAGCAAGCAGTTTACAACTGATAAGTGCCAGTATCCAGGTGTTCTCCACTCAAGCTTTCTCATCACAGAATATGTATTTGTCCAGTTTATTTTTAAATATAATAACATATGGTGCTGAGGCCACTTCTTCAATATAACTTTTATTTTTTTTATTAATCCTTTTATCTGCAAGCAGTATAGACCATATGCAGATAATTTGCTCTCTTCCTTAGTTGTTAACAAGCATTATGCTTTTCATTAATTTATATTTAGGTATCTTTATACACACACCGGCACAATTAGCGGAACAGAAAAAAAAGGGAGTATTTACGCATTTTTGCGTGTTACTGGCCGGCTAAACAAGCTTTTTTTAAATTTGGGTTTTAATTTAAAAATGGAATACTAAGCGACTGCCCTTTTTTTCATTCTTTTGTTTTAATTTTCATTGATTCATTTTTTCCACCGCTTGTCCGTTTTTAGAAGGTTCGTGAATTCCATTTGAAAAGCTTTGAATTGCAGTTTTTGAGGCTTTTGAGTTTTTTCGCATATTGATAATTTACGAGCATCTAATTATGCCTGATTTAACGCCATCAGAAATCATTAGGGCAGATCAAATGAGGAGAAATGGTCAAACCTACAGATCGATTGCCAGAAGCCTTCGTCGATCGTTATCAACGATTTATCGTAGCATCCAACGATACAGATTGACGAATGCTCTAGTGAGAAGGAGAGGACAAGGCCGGAAAAGGTGTACTTCAAGGAGGGATGACCGTTTTCTCCAACTTCAAGTCCGACGGAACACGAGACTAACGGCGGTGCAGGCTCGAAATTTACTGGAAGAGGTACGAGCAGTAAGGATGAGTGAGCGGACAGTTCGTAGAAGATTCGAAGAAGTGGGTATAGGCTCGTATGTGCCCGCCAAAGCCCCAAAACTTGAGAGACATCATCGCACAAACCGTCTACACTTTGGTCGTGAACATCGTGATTGGGACTTCGACGACTGGGGACAGGTTCTTTTTACTGATGAATGCAGAGTTATGTTAAATCAAATTGATGGAAGGCAGCGAGTATGGAGACGCAAAGGAGAACGGTATATCCAGTCTAATTTTGAAAATACAGTTGCATATGGCGGCGGTTCAATTATGGTCTGGGGAGGAATATGTTTAGGAGCTAGTACGGAGTTAGTAGTGGTCGATGGCGGGAATCTGAATGCTGATCGGTATATCAGGGAGATTTTAGAAGAACATGTTGTGCCATTTGCATTTGCCAATAAAGGGTATTGGTAACAACTTCATTCTCATGCAGGATAATGCTCGGGCTCACAGTGCTCGCACAGTACAGACATACCTAAACCATGTTGGTATAACGGTGATGGAGTGGCCAGCACGGTCCCCCGATATGAACCCTATAGAACACGTCTGGGACTTGCTAAAGAGGAGTGTAAAGTCAAGAATGCCCCCTCCCAATAATCTCAACGAGTTGCGAAACGCATTACTTGAAGAATGGCAGAGGTTGCCCCAAGAAACCATTGATAACATCATCCGCAGCATGCCCAGACGGATGGAAACCCTCATCAGAGCACGAGGAGGAAACACTCGATATTGAACAGTCATTGAAATTGTTGTTAAACTTTGGAAAATCTTGAATTTTCTGCTGTTTCTCTATAATTAAAAATCGAAGAAAAATGCATTTTGTTTAATTTAATTTTTATTTTTTATAAAATTTTAAGTATGGTGTTACAAATGAATGTCAAAACATGTTAATTTAATTGTTGTTTCATTTTAAATAATATATTGTTTAAAAATTACATTCATTGTTCTAAATTCCCTCTTTTTCGTAGTAACAGAAGAACGAATAAAATGGGCAATTACAACCTTCAAGCCGTATAAATCCGCAGGCCTAGACGGCATCTTCCCTGCCTTACTGCAATGGGGAGTGGATTTCCTATCACCATGGCTGGTTGTAATCTATCAAGCCTGTCTGGCACAGAACTACATGCCGCTTACATGGCGAGAGGTGAAAGTCATTTTCATCCCCAAACCAGGCAAAACCGATTATACTCAACCAAAGGCGTACAGACCAATAAGTCTGACATCTTTCCTTCTTAAGACCCTGGAGAGACTCTGTGACCGACATATTCGGGACGGGCCCCTTCGGGAACTCCCACTACACAGACAACAATACGCCTACTCCACAGGAAAATCGACAGAATCCGCACTACATAGTGTGATCTCCAAGATTGAATGTGCAGTAGACCACAAATGCTCCTCACTAGCGGTTTTTATCGACATAGAGGGGGCCTTTGATAAAACCATTTTCGACAGCATCAGCGCAGGTCTCGAGGAGCACGGTGTGGACCCGACCCTGCGAGGATGGATCACAAACATGCTCAGACTCAGAGCCGTACAAGTCACAGTGAACAGCACCACGAGGGCCGTTGTGGCGAAGGGATGCCCACAAGGAGGCGTCCTCTCACCACTCCTGTGGAATCTAGTGGTAGATAGCCTTATCAAAAGACTAAATGATAAAGGCTACTTCACTGTGGGCTACGCTGACGACATAACTATAATAATAAATGGTACACACGAAAACACTTTGTGCAACCTCATGCGCCAAGCCTTGAAGGTAGTAGAGGATTGGTGCAAGGAATGCAAACTAACAGTGAATCCCACCAAAACCGAACTTGTTCTATTCACAAAGAAAAGGAAGCTGGCAACCCTACAACTACCGCGCTTCTTTGGATCCACCCTAACCCTATCAACTGAGTCCAAATACCTGGGCATATTTTTGGACAAACAGCTGAACTGGGCAAAACACACTGAACACATCACCGCAAAAGCCAGCATGGCCCTATGGCAATGCAAAAGGCTACTAGGCAGGAACTGGGGCATAAGCCCCAAAATCACCTACTGGCTATACACCACAGTTATCCGACCAATTGTTACATACGGCTCCTTAGTGTGGTGGCCCAGGACTAACACGAGCACAGCCCAGAAGGACCTCGAGAAGCTACAAAGACTTGCCTGCGTAGCAATTACCGGCAGCATGAGAACATCACCCACGGCTGCCCTACAGGGGATGCTGGGGTTGCCACCCCTACATCTTGTAGTGAGGGAGGAAGCAACCCTAGCGACACTAAGGCTGGAGCTGTCCGGAACCCTAAACAAGGACTCCAGAATCAAACACACACGCATAAAAGAGGATGCTCTCTCGCGACACCCGATGATGGCATCACCGAGCGATAGAATCCAGAAAACACACTGTTTTGTAAAACACTACAACGTGGAGCTCACAGCGGAGTTGTATGATCACCCAGGTCCAAAAGAGCTAAGGATCTACACTGATGGATCAAAAACCGACACTGGAACAGGAGTCGGAGTCTACTCAGATGATCTCAACATCAGAATATCCAGACCACTAGGGATGCTCAACACTGTCTACCAGGCAGAATGTGTGGGCATTATCCAGGCAGCACACGCCATAGAGGCCAGAGAAGTCACGGATACTCATATCCGCATACTCTCAGATAGTGCCTCAGTCCTTCAATCCCTAAAGAAAAACCAGATCACCTCGAGACTTATATTGGAGTGCCACAATGCACTAGAACGCATTACGGTACCAAACCACAACACAGTGACACTACAATGGATTAAAGGGCACAGCGGCTCGCGTGGGAACGACGCAGCGGACGAACTCGCCAGGAGGGGCTCTGACACGAAGCCCATCGGACCCGAACCCATTGTACCCATCCCGTTTAACCAGCTCAGGAGCTGGTTAAGGGAACACACTCAAACTCAAGCGGAGACTTGGTGGGCCTCGACGCCAGGATGTAGGCAATCCAAGGAGGCTATGCCATCCTTGAATAGGAAACTGACCAAGCGCCTTCTGCGCCTGGACAGGGACAGCCTGAGAATGGTGTCGGGAACCATCACCGGACACTGCTCACTGAACAAACACTTACACACCTTAGGTATCACAGACAGCCCCCTATGCAGAGCGTGCATGGAGGCGGAGGAGACGGTAGCGCACGTGCTCATTGAGTGCGTTGGCGTTGCCCAGATCCGCAAGGAGATTCTCGGAACACCAGAATCCCTTGCGGACGTCCTGAGTAGACTCGGAAGTTTGATCTGCTTTTGGAAGGAGGTAGGATGGTTGGAGTAACCGGCCGCCATGGCTCACGTACAATGGTCCACTTCAGGACTAAGTGCGGAAACCAAACCCCCTAACATAGAACATAGAACATTCCCTCTTTTTTCTCCTTTTTTTTTCTGTTCCGCTAATTGTGCCGGTGTGTGTATTATTCTGGGTCTCTTCAACCTTCTATCTGAGGCTGTCTGTGTTAACCAATTAGCATGCAAGGGTGTTCTTGTGAAAGGTTAGTTTGCTCATAGCATTCTTTGTGTGATAATATATCTTCCTTTATTGTGGTATAAGAAGTATCTTCAATTTTAGTAAAGTAAATAAAATGATATCCACACTCACCTTTCCATCAGTGTCAAGAGCTACAGTGTGCATGCCCCCGGCACACACTTCAACGATTTTGTCTGCCAGTACCGATACATGTTTGAACCTGAAAGTAAAAAAATCTTAATATTTTGACATTCTACGTGATTATGATTTATGATTATTCTATGTGAACAAAATTCTGCTTTCAGATCTGAGATCAGTGGATCTGAAGATCTAGAAACTTCTTTCATAAACGTCTATCATACATATATTAAGATAATGTACAGTCAAGAGCATGCTAAGCTTGACATCTTGGACTTTGAACTGGCCCTGTATTCTATGGCGCGCAGTATAAATCAGAGCTCAGCTTTAACTGGTTGTGTAAAGCTTGACTTGCTCTTGACTGTACTATTTCCTTACAACTAAATACATAGGTAGTTTTTTTTGTATTTAGCTTAAGATGGTGACCTTTTGGACAGGTATTATAGGCACAAACCATTTATAAGAGACCAGTCAAAATCCTTTATATTTCGAACACGTCTCCACACTCTATGCTTTGTAAGTATCATAATACCTATGAAATCACATAAAATAAAATCCCTTTGTTAAAAAGTAAAAAATCATGTATTTTCTGATCCACTTAAGTTATTAAGTTACACACAAAGGTCAATAGTCTAACAATAAAAATAATAACAAGGCACTCTAAACTCGTCCATGAAGATTGGCTAAATGTAAACCTCTATCCACCAATGAGTTGCTGGTTCCAAATGCAGTACCCGGAGAAGAACCAGCAAGGGCAGCCCTTTTTAATCTCATATCTTACTAGTAAATATAATTATGTTGTAAGGTCTACTCACTTAGTGGTCTCGATAACATCCTCTCCGAGCCCCAGTTGGCCAACGTCCCCCTGCCCACAAGTGAACACGCGCCCACGCCGCTTGGGAGCGGCAGGGATTTCCAACTGGATTACTGTGAATACGGTACATTGGTTATATTTAAGTGAAAATGTAGAGGAAAGTGGAGAAGATCTATCACAACATGTTATCCAAGAAATAACAACAGAAGACGAGGAAAGCAGTTCAAGAGCTGGGATGATGAAATAGTGGAAATGGTTGGACATAGTGGCTCTGGACAAGAGAGAGTTGAGGAAATTTGTGGGGGCCTTTGCTCGAAGGCATACAGGTAGTTAAGTTATACAAAGCGTAACAGAAAAAGTGCAATTCCTCATACACCCCAATTAGTATAATAATATAAAAAAAATATGATGCAATCGAACTTTAGTTGTGTCTAACCACTTTTCTTAAATATCGATTGATAATAGCACTGTTTCCATAGAAAGCACTAAATTCAGCTATGCTACTTCATTTTTGGAAAAAATTTAACACATATTAAAAATTGCTGAAATCAAATAACTAGTTGATACTGAATAAACTAATTTCAGGAATTCCGCTTATTCTGTTACATGTTAATTACAAAGTTACAGATTAATTACAAAGTCGGACAAAGAAATTGTACTTATTGTTTAGTGAGAGATTAACTGTCTAATTAGATATAACTTGCATAATATGTTTTTGTTAAGATCATCTCCAATGTGGTGTTATTTTCCATATCTATCTATCTGAAACCTATCATATTATGTATAAATGCTAGATTGATGGGTGTTATTTATCTCAGTACAGCAAATACATAGCTAGTATATAGGTATGTGCTTAGCTAAAAATTTAATTTGTTGCTACTTGCATGTTCAAGTATATGTATATAGTGCTAAAAATAGGTAAATATACGTAATGCCGTATCGACGCGTATTGATAAGGCTGGGTAACCTCAAAAAATTCCAATTTACTCCAATAACATTATTGGCGGGAAATCATTAACTAGATTATTACTAACTACTGTGACCTAGAGGACCCAAATGTTGGCATAATTCACGTGAAAACACGACGAAATTATGATCAAAGTGGAATCTACGAAAATGCATCGACGCATTTCCCGCCATCAGTTTGACAGGTCATTGACGTCGAATGGAAATGGAAAGAAAACAATTGCAAAAAGAGCAGTTTTGAGGCTTACCATTACGTTTTTTCTTGTTCTTCGGCCCCGTTGATGCCGTGGAGGCCGATGACTTCGACGCCGCGCGCTTCACGCCCCGAGCCGCTGGCATAACGCCTGCAATATTGCGATAAATAAACAACCCAGTTCACGGACGCGGCAAACGACAATCCGATATTTAGTACAATACTTCACTCCGATGACGTTTTCACTACTCTTATAATCAGATTAACGTATTATTGACTGCATCTGCATCAATTACAAGGCTACGGCACAGATTTATGCAAAACGCACATAGGTTATATCTACTATGCTTTTTGTATAGAACACTTGAGAACCAAACAACGCACTCGAACTTTCTGGGTATGACCGGGGACAGGTTGGTATACTTACTGTTTTTTAAAAGATATATATTTTTTGCCGAATTGCGAAGGAAATGAAGAATTCCCTTTATAATTTGCGATGACGTATTGTATTCAACAAAATCCCGTGCATCTCCCTCGCTCGCTTCGCTTGGCCAACGACAGCTAGTGTTGTACCTGACTGCGCGCGCAGCGCTGTGTGAGAGATGCGACTACAAACGAAAAATCGAACCGATAACGTGCACCGAAAAAATTTTCAAAAGTATTATGTATTAATTACATACTTTTAATTAATTATTTATCGGTAATAGGATAACCACTTTTTTTTTAGAATCACTACTAAGCAGTGCTATCCAATCTAGACTGTTCCGAATCGTCATTTGGCACACCGATTGGCATCAAGTGGCCTAAATTCAGCAACAGGTATCCTAAAAACCAATTTATTTAAGTAAGTATTTCTATCTTAATCCACCTTTGAGTATTAAACCAACCGGAGGCGCAACTGACAAGCGTTCCCCCCCGCGAAAAAAGTTATGAGCAACGCTCATACCTGTTATAAACAACTAGTTGTCTTAAGTTCACGGAGTGCTCGGATTGGTTGTTTCTGTGTGTGAATGTATTTGTGTGCATCTAGTTCAAGCTAGTGTTTAATTATTTTGTCAAAAAATGCGTTTGTGTTAACATTATTTGTGTTCGTTTTATCGTCCCCCGAATTGGCAGATTTTTTGCAAAGAAACTTAGTGCGCATGGCGTCTCCTGTTGGTTTAATATTCAAAGAAATCCTCCTTAAAAATATGGTTCTGGAGGGAATGGACCTTTGAGTATGAAACCAACAGGAGACGTCACGCACACTAGTTTCTTTGCAAAAAAGTCTGCCAATTTCTGCGCGGGGGACGAGGAAACAAACACAAATAATGTTAAAACTAACTCATTTTTTGACAAAACAATTGAAAACTAGCATGAACTAGATGCACACAAATACATTCACCAATCCAAGCACTCCGTGAACTCAAAAAAACTAGTTTTATATAACAGGTATGCGTATTGACCGACACTTTTTTTTGGCAGAGGGGAACGCCTGTCAGTGGCGGCTTCGGTTGGTTTAATACTCAAAGGAATGGACCGAAAACGAAAAAGTCAAAATATACTCGTGTAGATACTAGCATCGCCCCGCGGACCGCGGTTTCAACAGCATAGTTTTCCCATGGGAATTAGGAGATAGAATATAGCCTATGTTACTCCCTGATAAGTAGCTTTCCATTGTTAAAAGAATTTTAAAAGTCCTCGTGAAAGCGTAACAAGCTTTCAAACACACTTACTTTCGCATAAGAAATGCGCATTTCCTACTAAAGAAAATAATGGGTGTGTTAATATGTCTATGGATGGTAGTACCGTAAAAGTATAGTAGGTACCTACATAGTTTTTACCCGGTTCTGTCGCACTCACTATATCGTATGTAATTATAGATTTTACATATGTACCAACATTTTAATTGACTGTATTAAATGAAGAATGAAAGAATGCTAGACATAAGATAATTTACTATTTCATTTACGTTCTGTAAGCAGCGTAGATCTTTAACTGTTGTAAGCAGTGAAAGGACCGTCCGCGTCACAGAACACTTTTACTCCTAGCGGAGAAGAATGCCAACCTCATACAAAAATATGGCGACAAAACTCGACCTACAGCGCGATCTCTGTGATGACCCTAAAAACCACTGACGTATCACCGTATGGCGGGATATTTGAATTTTATAGTGGAACTAGATGTCGCGCGGTGCGCGAGGCCGCAAGCGGCCACGCGTGTCTCTGTGGGGTCGTATTTTGATTGAAAAATAAAGTCAAATTTTGGGCGCCCATTTTGTTTTAGACTTTTTTTAGTACAAGTCAAAAAATAATAAAATTTTGTTAAATATTACTTTTCATGGCAACACTGTTTACTGAGACCCACAATCGCTCCATACAAGCCAACTTTCCAAAGTGTTGCCAGCTGGCTAAAAAATGCCGATTAAGATTAAGAAAATTTAAATTTTTCAGTAAAACAAAAATAACAGGGCGGCCATCTTGTTTTTTCAGATTTTCGGGATTTTCTGGTAAACTACAGGATATACCCTATGCGGTGACACCAAACACATCCCTGTAGCATATCGGCATCTGGGAGATCAATTCGGGTCTTTTGAGGTCTACCCTAAAAATTCATTCGGCCATAACTTTCAGTGTTGCCAGGTGAAATTCAAAAAACCTACAAAAGGTCATAGGGAGGAATAAAATGTTTCACTGACTGTCACTTGTTTTTGCAAAATGGTAAAATTTAGACTTTTGACATTTTGCGTTAAAAGTAAAAAAATACGAAAAATTCCGGGAAAATTCTTCAACACGGCCACACTACGTAGCAAGACCTCCAACCCCGCTATACAGACCAACTCGCTCAGGTGTTGCCATCTTGCCGAAAATCGACAATCAAAATGTGGTAAAATTAATACTTTTCTTTGGGAGCAAATCACCGGTCGGCCATCTTGGTTTTTCAAATTTTCGGGATTTTCTGGTAAACTACAGAATATGCCCTGTGCGATGACACCAAACACATCCCTTTAGCATATTGGCATCTGGGAGATCAATTCAGGTCAAGTGGGGTCTAAAACCACTCCACCTTTGAAACACTACTACGCGGCCGCCATTTTGTTTTTTCAACTTTTTTAACTATTTTCGTAAATCATTTAAACATTTCTACCGATTCCAAAAATTTCAGCCGGATCGGCCGGAAAACAAAAGAGATACGATAGGCAAGCCTGGCCGCCATTTTGTTTTTTTGAAAAGTCGGAATTTTCCCGGGGTCACCCCGCCATCTTGAACACTTTTTTCATATATGACTTGACTCCAAAACGACTCCTTCTGGGAGAACAATTATGTCAATCAGTCAGTCAGTGAGTGAGTGAGTGAGTGAGTGGTAGTCCAGCTTTATATATTATAGATGTTTAAATGTATATTCAGAGCCTATTAATATACTTCTCCCGGGGTACTATTCATATTATATTCTATTGAAGTTTTACCTAAATAACTTTTCAGAATATGATATGAATAATACCCCGGAGAATTATATGGACATGGTCTGAATATACATTTAAACACAAGATTATAAAACTTAATTTAGCTAAAAAAAAAACTTTCTTAGGTATTGTTTTACTAAAATATAACATTTATTTACCAAGAAAATATACATTCATTTACAAAGAAAATATACATTCATTTACCAAGAAAATATACATTCATTTACAAAGAAAAATACATTCATTTACAAAAAAAATATACATTCATTTACAAAGAAAATATACGTATTCATTTACAAAGAAAATATACGTATTCATTTACAGTAATTACAGATAAAAAATGTCCTCTAAAGTCAAAGGCGTTTATTTTCAGTAGGTGGTATTGAATTTACACTTAGAAAAGTCAATAGTTTATAATAACAAGGCACTCTAAACTCTTCCATGAAGACTGGCTAAATGTAAACAGCAGCCCATCTCCACCGACGAGTTGCTGGTTCCAAATGCAGTACCCCGAGAAGAGCCAGCAAGCAACTCAAGGGCAGCTCTTTTTAATCTCATGTCTTACTAATAAATATGGTTTACAATAATAATTATAATTAATAGCCTTACATAGCGTCGAGTCGGTTAATCAAGGATTTGGTAACTTTAGATAATCGAAATCTAAAGAGGAACCATGTAGGACAGTGCCCAGAAGACTGGCTGCATTCCCTCTCTGGATATCTAGGTTGATCCTTTGACAGAGATAGCTGCCAGCCCTCTGGTCATCTGAAGGCCCCCACGGTCCCATGGGGTTATGTCATTTAATTACCGAGTTCCCATGGCCATTTTCCAGCTCCATCATCAGACCCTGGTTACAATCTAGCACCAAAGTATTTGTCAAGACGAATCATACGAGCCCAAACTCGACTGGTTTACGAGTAGTCATTGAGGAGTTGCGATATCCACCTCCTTAAACCATCATCAGATCAGCTTGATGGTACCATAATATTGCATTATGACCAAACTTACATAAGTATACCAAATTTCAGCTCAATCGGTTGAAAATATCTGCTTCAAAATTGAGTTGCAAGATTCCACTTGAACATCTAATTTTGTAATCCTATACAATTATTATGGGATTACAAAGTTATTTATGCAGTTAGTGTATCTAGAAACCTAGACCGAAATTGCAAATTATTTGAGTTTTTCCTTGATTTATACACTAAACCCTAATTGTATTCTAAATTTGAAGCTTCTACGACTGCTAGAAGTGCCTTAGAGTTTTGATGATCGGTCAGTGAGTCAGTCAGTCAGTCAGTCAGTCAGTAAGTGACAAAATTAGGAAACTTTGAATATTTATAATTTTAAAACTACTGGTTCAAATTGGATGAATTTTGAAATATACTGTGTTTATACAATGCATGCTTGGTTACTGAAAATTCAGGCTTCTAGGTTTATCCACAACGAAGTTATAGGGGATCGAAAAGTGCGTGAATTGCTTCGAGAAAAGGATGGTACGGCCGTGCCGCTTTTTGCTCGACTTGGCGGGGGCACTGCCGTGCCCCCAGATCCGGGAAAAAAACTTGGCCCAAGATTCATAGCTGAAAACAAATTAAAATCATTCTTACAAACATTTTGCGACAAAATTGACATAAGAGTAATGTATGTATCATCCTAGCAGCGCCACACTACTCTGGGTACGAAATGGGTGAGACGTCAGTGGTGGGACGCACGTCAAGAAAAAAAATAAAAAAATAGCCTATGTTTTATTCTGATGTATGAGCTATATTATTGTAAAGTTTCATTAAAATCTATTCAGTAGTTTTTGCGTAAAAGAGTAACTAACATCCATACATCCTTCCACACATCCACACCTACTCACAAACTTTCGCGTTTATAATATTAGTAGGATAACAGTAGGTGGGTATACTTCCAAGAGAATCTAAAAATAAAACGAAAAAAATGTGCAATGTTTCTGAAACTAGTGTACCACGACCTTATTTTGGTAGCGCAGTAGTAGTGATGCAATATTTTCGCAACTGGTCGCGCAATAGTGACGAAAAAGTAGCGCAAAAGTAAAAACGCGCAAAAGTAAACAAGCGTTACTCCACAATTTATGAATATTTTCTATTAAAATAAGCACTATAACATCCCCTGCGTTTTTAAGAATCAAGCGCAGTTAAAATCTTTGCAAAAATCTCAAGTTTACCTTTAAAATTGTGAAAAAACTTGCTCACGTAAACAGTGACCACTGCACTTCACCACAAGTTTGACACAATATCTTCTTCAATATGGCACCTGTCATGTTTGCTTCCATAGATAAGACGCATCGGTGTTGCCATTTCAAAAGAACATAAATCTACGAAATGTGACTGACAAACTGTAATTAAATATTGGTTGCGCAACAAACGTCGCGCAATAGTATGATATCGCAATCAATTATACAAATTAGTAAAATGACAATATTAAATAGCTCTAGTTACAAGCATTTCTTATAATTTGCGTAGATTTATATGCTTTTATCGTAGGAATAATAATTGACCAACATTAGCAAAGTTCTTTTTTTTTATTATCTTCGAAAGTGCGCTGGGTACCAAAAAGCACGGCGGTTTTACACATTTTTTCCCATTTTTTTATGAGATTCTTCAATTTATACGGTTGTGTACCACAATATTGAGACTTTGACAACTGGCCAAGCTAGATAAAGACCATATAGTTTTTAAAAAAAATCAAGGAAATCTTTATTTTATAACTTTCTATGAAAAACAAAAAGGTTTCTTTAAAGGTCATGAAAAGTGGAAAAATTCGCAGCCTCACCCAGATGTAGAGTTTGGTGGCGATGCCAAAATGATATATAGCATATTTCTGCATTTAGGCTACACGACGATTTCGTACTATTTTGTACTTTTAGGAAGGGAGTAGAACTCACACTAAATTCTTCGTGGACTTAAATATATACATCTTTTAAAGTAGGTACATCATATTTCTAAAATATGTTTGCAACATATTAAGATGCCCGGGTACGAAATAGTTTCAAAGAAAATTATCCACTAGATATCGCTTCTAACATATTATAATACAATCATAAATCATAATATAATCATAATTTATCTATAGATAAAATCATTGGCTTCAATAAATAACTACTTTAGTATGTACCTACGTACAAAGTAAAGTAGTTAAGCAATGTTGGGCACGGTCAGTCAGTGAATGGGTGACCGCCTAGTGGCATTTATATCACGAGCGCTTCCGTGTTTCGGAAGGCACGTTAAAGTGTTGGTCCCGGTTTTCGTTGTTTACGAACAATGAAAGTCGTTAAGCCATGTTGGATACCTTTGGGTGGCTTGAAAAATTCCGGCAGTTAGGTGGCCACTAGCCTAACAAAATCTCCCAATCCGCGGTGGGCTCGCGTGGGAGATTATAGCCCATATACTTCCTCAGTGTGAGGAAAGACCCTTAGCTCAGCAGTAGGCTGTTACGGGTTGTCGATGATGTCGATGACATACTAAAAACTTATTTTTAAATTACTTCATCAACTTACAGCAAATGCCAGTACAATAAAATTCAATACAGGATTGGTGATCCAGGTCTTTTTCTTAATATTAGCCCATATCACTTCTCCAACGGAGTTTAAAAAAGCTGCTTTGTCAATAGTTTTAAATTCTTCCACAGTATTCTTGTTCATTATTGTTCCAGTCACAGATATATAGAATTGCTCAATATCAGGGGTCCTAGAAAAATAATTATGATTAAAATAATAATTACAGATCTATATGCAGTGGTTTTGAGAAAAATGAGGGCTACATTCAGGCAAATGGTTATTTTCATCCAAAAGTATAGGCTGAGACTGTACTATGGTTACTAGACATGTCATCTGATTTAGTAAAGTAAAATGAAATGAAAATGTTTTTATTTCTGTAGGTAATTAAAATTACACTTAGAAATGCCAATAGCCTAATAACAAGGCACTCTAAACTCGTCCATGAAGACTGGCTACGGATACAGGTTTTGGTGCTGCTGTAAAGACGTCATTTTGGCAAAACCACCAACCCCCCCCCCCCCCATATCTGCTAAACCGCGAGGGTACGAAATTCAAGACTACTTCGTACCCAGAGTAGTGTGGCGCTGCTAGGATGATACATACAAAAATAATGTGTAAATATTGTTACTTACCTCAATATATTTGTTGCTCCGGGGTTAGGGAATCTGTAAGCTTTGATGTCCGAATCTTCCTTCGGCTTTAGCCCACATTTCAAACATTTTCTTCTGATGTTGTCAGCCATAACGACAAACAAAACACAAACACCTTTTCTATCTCCTCGAGTCTCTATCTCACAAATACTTCGCTAGCACTATAGCAAGCACGTCAACACTAATGCGGAGGAACAAAGACTCAACCACGGCTCAACTCAATGCAATAATGAAGAAAAGAAAACTGTAAATTGTAATTTTAAAAACCACAGACATGACAGACGAGACATCATGATGGATGACAGTATGCCATGGGGCTGCCAATTTTTAATGATGTTCTCTTACATAAATACTTTTTTATGTATTTTTGAATTAATTTTTTTAACATATTTTAGAAAACACTACATATAATTAAATTATATATTATTATATATAAAACAATTTTTTAAATACTCCCTTTATAGAATATTGAGTTAACTTGTCACACAGAAAATTCCCCATTAGGTATGACACCCAAGTCCCATACCCACTTGACGCCGCCTGGTCCGCGTCCCCACAGGACCACAGGACTGCGAGAAGATGCATTTGTTTACATTTTATGTCATTAAATGAAGACATGCAAGATGGTCATTGATTGCTCGGTCGTTTTAGGTTGTTGGTGACTGGAGGACATGCAACCTTTTTATATTACCAGAAGTACCTACATGTTTGTAATTTAAGTATGAAGTTACATTTTAAGTTAAATCCTTGACCTGCTGATTTAAAAATAGTCTTTGATTTTATCTCTAATGATTTGATTAATACTCATTGTAAGTCATTATCCCTGTATACTATACTCTTTGGTATTTCAGTTAAACTATTTTTAAGTTTTAGGTAGTACTATTACTTATTCTGTGGTTTTAGCTACTTCTAGCTACTTTGTTAAATTAACAAATCGGGCAATCTCGCTACTTTTCGCAAGATGTAGCTAGAAAAGTAGCCAGGGGGCAATTCAACTAAATGTCAACGGTTACAGTGTTGTATGACAATAACATGTCAATAGTCAGTCGATGGTGTTATTTGCTCTGGAAAGTGCCAAAATTACACCATTGACTGACCATTGAGATGTCATTGCATTGTCATCTGTTAAGTTTTAGGTTCACATGTGAAGTTTGCGCTTGCAGAATAAACTTCACAATATTATTCGTGGAAAACTACAAATGAAATCGACGATTGAATTGGATTCAATAAGAGTTGTATTAAGCAGAAATAATATTTTTTGATGGTCAAACAAACTTACCTTAAGTGAAGTTCGACCCATAATTATATGAGGCCTTCGTGTCCGAACCGAGTCCTAAATTTACTTATAGATATATGTGTCTCTAGTGATCGTCATTCACACGGATTTCAAAGCTTAGTATTATTTTAAAAAATAAAAGCATTTTTCAGTCTGGCAACACATATGTCACCCGTTTCCGTCAAAGTCCGCCATATGTCATTTAAGTTCAAAGTTTAATATTTTATGGGTAGATCCAAACTTTGGATCCAGGGTTGGGAGGGCTGGACTCGGTTCGGACACGAATGCCTCATATAATTATGGGTCGAACTTCACTTAAGGTAAGTTTGTTTGACCATCAATTATATTTCTGCCTTCGTGTCCGAACCGAGTCCTAAATTTACTTATAGATAGATGTTCAAAGCTGTTTTATTTATAAAACAATAAAAAGTATAATATAACTAAATTATACTTCCCTGTCTAAGTAAATATATTTTTTATTTCCATATAGTAGGAAGGTACTTGCTAGGTTTTGGATAGATAACAGATATCTTAAAGAATAATAAATAATCAGCAACTCTTACACTGTATGTACTACAATAATAATAAAATAAACACATTAAAAGTACCCTGCGCAGTCGGGTAAATAGGTGTAAGATAACTATGAAAAGGTGTAAACAACCTAGAGATATATCTACAACCAAATGAAACCTTACGAATTAAGCAAATCATCTTTCTTTTAGCTATTGGGTCTATTATAGAGCCTTTTTCTTATAAGCGTACATTTTGGGTAGCAAGTGTTGCAGCCTACATAAATACGTATAAATCCCTCAATCAGCTAGTATTGTTTTGAGCTATCTAACTACTCTAAGTTTGTGTTGAATATTTTCTGAATAAAGTTTTATGAAGCTTTGGAACAAAGAAGTATTACTGGAACGTAAATTTTTAGTCAATTTTAAATAACTAATCGAGCAAGGTGGACATATTTCAGGATTGAACTTGAATTAGACAGGCAGAATCCCAATTATTCTGAAAACTTTTTTATGGAGCAGTTTTTATTCTTTCTGGATTTTATTAAAGTTGTGCAAACATTACTTTAAAAACTATTTCAAACTTCAAATCAGAGATTTGATGAAAATTGTGCTCTTTTCTATCGTGCACACTATAGTGCTAAATATATTTTGTGTGTTAATATCAATATTATTTATGTTATCATATATAGAAGACAGAGTAGGAGTGAACCCAATGTCCAGTAGCTAACACTGTAGGTAAAAAACTGTATATTTGTTATGGTTATAATAATATACATACTTATTCTTTATGAAACATTCTCTTCAGATGGTCCGAACACAAAAAAATGATCCCTATAGTATGGCATTTAGACGAGAATTTTCACATTCATCGTAATAGTGACTTAACTTGTTAATTTATAAAACGAAGGGCCGATCTGCCTGAGTTTGGTGTGGCACAAATTGTTAACTGAATTTAGAAATGGCGAAAAATTTCATACTGATATCCTAGACAGAAGTTTCAACATACAGGTATACCCAAAGAGAATATAACCACTAACGTTTTAGGTATACCTAGGCACAGATATTACAATACTGTAGGTACAAATAATATATGTTTTTTTAATATATTTTTGAAAAAAATATTACCAGTATATACATTACAGGATCAAATTGCTTTCATAAATTTCAATACTCTGAAACACAGAACACTTTTACAATACCTGGATGTACATACATGCCTGCCTGGCGTCTCCCTGCCACCAGAGTAAGCTGCTTGTATAGGTAGAGAGTGTAGGTTCCTGAAAGGGTAAACCAATAGTTTAGTGGGGCCAAAATATTGGAAATCGAGGAAATTTTGGTACATCAAAATTCTTCTTGGACTATCAACTTAGATCAAAACAATTTTATCTAACACTATCAATACCCAATATTTTTCCTATTCTTAGAATGAGTCTTACAACTGTGCGAATACTACTGCAAATCCATTAATAAACCAATAAAAATACCTGTAACAGGTTTAATCTAGGTTCTTGCAAATAAATAAATTGTTGATTGTTCCAAAGTATTTATTATTATTATTATTATTTAAATAATGCAAGATATTTCGATCGCCCAATATTTCTGATGTCCCAACTGAACAGCCAGTCGTACTAAATGGCTGGGTATGCTGTTGTAAGGGTAGCAAAAATTTGAACAATCACTCTTGTCTTACAATGTCGTAATAGTTGTTTGAACAAAATTAATTTATATTTTAATATACCTAATAATTTTTTTGAGTCAAACATTCTTATAGAAAATCCATCAGAATTTTAAGAATCCTAAAAATTAGCAAATCTTGCTTGTGTTATTAACTTGATTACCAGATATGGTACTGTGTTCAGGCCCAATGGGTGAACATTAATTTATATAATACAAACCATCCAAAAAAACAGATCTAAGATTTTATTGTATGTCATCTTCATGAATAAGTAGTTACCTATTAAGAAATATGCAACCTTTAAATAAATGCTGGACTTCACTGGATTCATTAAACTAATGAAAGATCTTACATCTTCCAACTTGAAATGGTTTTGTACTTATGTATTTATTTATTTTTTTCAATTTTTTGAGGTTATGACTTTGAAAAAGTTATTTGGTTTTGCTATGCACTAGAAATAACTTAGAAATAAATTGATTAGAATGTGAGCCACAACGTGAGATTCCTTCACATTCTAAGAGTCTCAAGATCTCTGTAGGTATGGTATGCATCTGGTTATTGTATGAATTACCTAATTGATTATATACCTATATTTAGTCATTGTTTCGGAGGCTTTCCTAAAGGAATGCTGTATCCCGAAATGTAAGACAGATTCACTTTATCCTGAGTGTTTTCCTCCAGTTATAATGAATAGTTAAAGTCCTCCACAGTGATAAATTGACCTTTAGCGATGATTTTTGTGTATTTGTCTGCTGCTGCTGAGGTCTTTGCCCACCAGCTGCCACTCAACTTGTAGTCTCATCTGCTGTGGCTGTGGAGGCGGGCCCCTTCAGTTTAAAGTATCTGATTTGGGTTTGTGGTTGATGAATCTTACTTTGAAGATCATCTGTTGTGGTGTCTGATGTCGCAATTTATAGCTGTTTTTGCTTATTTTATTTGTGGTTTTATACTTTCAAATAAATTAGGTATCACCGAACAAGAACTTTCTTGTCTTTGTCCTTTGCCTCAAGGATAGTTTCTTTCGCTGTCTTTAAAACATTAGCCAGCACCGGGCCTGTATTGTTTCACAGCAGCTGTTAATCCTTGAAATAATGCACTTAAGGATTTTGCAATATTACATAAGTATTTTGTTTCGACTTCTAGACATCTACATACCTATATTTATATATATACATATATATATATATATATATATATATATTATTAATATTCTATTTATTTTCGAAATAAATAAGGGTCCAAAGAATATCTCGTGAAAAGTGGGTAAGTATATCCAGAAATAAAATGCCTTTACCTACTCCATCGCGGATAGAAGGCGTGAGATTGTATTTTTCCGAAATAATAATTGTTGTTTCCAGCATCAGCAAAATAACATCCTTTCTTTACAGAATCTCTCACCATACTCCTAATGGAAGTACAGTATACATAATGAGTAAAACAGCTTAGTTATAACCGCCACATACTCAAACTTATTAACCAAGTAGGTACATACATAGTCAGTTTCAACTTGTAGGCAACTTTTTAGTTTAGTTTTGTCTTCATGCAGCTCCAGTAATTATGATTCGGCTCCATGACGCAGAAGTTGCGTCAAAGTGTCGCCTTAGGGACGATGCCCCTTAGGCTAACTTTATCTTTTCAGCTGTGAGTGTGACCCCAGAATGATGGTGATACAGCTCCCTGGTGCAGGATTTCGGTCAGTGTCGCCCTAGGGACGATGCCCCTTGGGCTAACACTACCTGTTGAACTGTGGCTCCAGTAATAGTGATACAGATCCATGATTCAATATGTCGGTCAGAGTGTCGCCGTAGGGACGAGGCCCCGTAGGCTAACCCTACCTCCTGAACTGTGGTGTTAACGAGGTTAACTCCGCAGCAGGAAGAGCTATGGTGCTCTGATCAGCGATAGCAACAACCCCTAAGGCAGTACGTAACGCGTGATCGAGGTGTCAAGGGTGAGAGCTGGAGCCCTGCAGGCAATGCGTAGCACCCAATTAGCAGAAGTGAGAATGCAATTCGACAACCTCTTGTAGACAGTTGTGTAACATGTGAATTTATGTGAAGCAGTTCGTGTTATTTTCAGAAAATTATCCTCGTCTGGATATTCTCTCATTTCTATCTCTTGTTATCTTCTACACAACTTGTGACTGACTCTCGACAGCTTAGACGACGAGGATGGTGCAAGCCCATCAATTATTTCTATCGCAAGAAATCCTGCTGATCAGCATCTGTCCTCTATTTTAATGTCTTGAGTAACGTTTCAATATCCTCACGGAGTTCCTGCAAGTCTTCATTTTTCCATTTCAGCATCTTGAAGTCTTTCAAAACCTGAAAAAACAATTTTATAAAATTTACCGTAGTGAACAACGAACACGGAAACACGTAATGACATATGGCGGACTTTGACGGAAACGGGTGACATATGTGTTGCCAGACTGAAAAATGCTTTTATTTTTAAAATAATACTAAGCTTTGAAATCCGTGTGAATGACGATCACTAGAGACACATATATCTATAAGTAAATTTAGGACTCGGTTCGGACACGAAGGCAGAAATATAATAGACAGTTGACAAGACAAGTCAACAAAGCATCGCTAAGCAACAGAAACTTTAAGACATATAAAACATAAATATATAAAAAGGTTGTATGTCTTCACATCATCCAACTATAACCGATACAGTGCAAAGGTACCGTTGGCAATACTAATCAAAGATTAAAAAAAAAACAAGCTGTCATTCTGTCATCATAGTGCGGTCCGTTTTGTGCAAATGGTAAATACGTTCGTGAGCACGCACACGACTGTTCATAATGATTACGATTGTTAGCATGCAAACAATTTGAACAGGTTTTCGTTTGTCAAAAATGACAGTTCTTTTAATTTTATAAAATTGTCATGTAGTTTTCAAATAAAGTAGTTTTTACATTCTAATAGGTATTTTAAATGTTAGTACAAACCAATTGCTACTCGTTGATATTGTTCTGAAGTTAAATTCAGTCATATAGAATCCCCCGAAGCTTCGCAATGTACTTCTGTTAATATCAAAGACGGACGATATACCTAATTTTAATTAATACTTAATCAAAAAGTAAAAGTTCGCGGGGCGGGAAAAAACAGAACAATCAAAAAACGAAAAAACACCATGCACATTGAAGTTTGACAACTGTTTGACAGATCCGGAGACATTGCACTACCTCCTCGTTGTTGGCACTGTTCGCACCGATCGATGACGTCATCGATGAAGTCACAATGCTCATGTCAGCGTACCACAGCGCAATTTGAACAGTTGTTTGCATGAATATAGCGCACACGAGCGCAGAAAGCGCAATTTGGACCGTACCATTGATCATTTCATTTGTGTCAAAAATTTGCTCTGCGTTCTTTTCTTCCTTTGTGTCGGCGTTGAAAAGAAAATTCAAAAATTCGAGATTTATGAATTATTTGTCGTACTATCGCCATTTAAAATGAAAATACCGAGTGGTAATTGTGTATACGTCGACTCGTTTAACAATGACATATCGCCTACCACTCCAAACTATGTGACTGAATCGACGGAAGATGTGAGTTGAATTTTTGCAATTTAAGTAATAATATTAATATTATACATTTTTTCCGTTTAAAAACTTATTCTACAATAAATAAATGTCTTTATTTATTCGGCCTATGTTGCTCAGGTGAAAAATTAGCGAGAAATGGGTGCTTTTTAATGTAAGTTATATGGCCGTGAAAATAGATTTTTCTTGTTTCAGCCCCTGAAAGAAATAAATAACGAGATATTGGCGCCAAAATTCTACAGATTAGACCATGTAGTATTTGCCGAGCCCATCAGTTCATCATTAGAAAATACCATTGAAGAAAATATCTTAGATGCAGGTTTGTTGAAACATGAGTTTAAAAAGTATGTTTTGTTAAGTAATGGACCATTTTCTAGAAACTAGCTAATATTAGAATAGCATTGTGATTACCTCTTTTTCGGATATTTTAACAAAGGTTTTAGGACCCAAAAATACTATAGTGAAAAGTGGGTACTTCTAAAATTATATATATATTTTTATAAACTAGCCTACAACTCCGTCCACTTGAACTTTAGTTAATCGTGGCCCATAAGATCTATACATGTTTTTCTTCTTCAGTCTCCAAGGTAAAATAAAATTGAATTAAATAAAATGCCTTAAATAGATTATAAAAGTATTAGAAGAGCCTTTAGGTGTTAACTTCGCCATGTGTACATTTTCTTGGTACATGAAGTTAATTAAATAAATAAATCAAATCAATATGTTCAATTTCAAGCCTTTGTTAGCCAAATAAGTAAAGGATACATTTCATTTTGGTCCTGCACATTGTACACCAGCTTGAAAAATAGAGAAAAATCTAGTGATTATCAGAAAAATATTAAAAAAAAATCATTTCCATCTATTTAACTTGCACCAAAGTAATTAAACTTCAATGGATCCGCACGAAATCATATTGAAATCATACTATTTCTAACCAGAACGCTGCTCAGATTTATAAGTTGAATCACCAACAAAGAGATTTTAGCATTTCATTGAACTTTTTTTCCGGTTGAAGTTTTATTCCTTACTAAATGTATGAAAAACGTTTTTTGCGTTTCCTGACTTTTCTACCCCCTTGACCTCAGTTAGTCTCTTAGAGACTTTTGATCCTTATCTGAAACTGGATTGAATGGCATCAAAAAATTTTTTTTGTGGGAATCGACGATTTTCTCGCTGACTGTACCATTTTTCAAAAATCTTTAAATGCAGTTCTAAATATTTTCAAAAATGGTGGATAGTCTCTTCAGACCATTTTCGTCTAGCTACAACGGTTAAGGTAGCTGCCCTGGCCGACCCATCTCAAATATCCACCCTGTATATAAATAAATATTTATCTAAAAAACTGGTGTATATGGTGCAGGCCCAGTCTCCATACATTTATGAAACGTCCCTTTACAAAGTATTATTACTATTACAAACATTAAAATTATTAGAATTATTGATTGTTATCATATCATTTATTGCACATCAGTTTCCCTTACTGGGGTGTCCTTTGACACAAAGGCCTCCTCCAAGGCTTTCCAATTTTCCCTGTTTCTAGCAGTTTCTATAGTTTCGGAAATCAATATGTATATCAAATCAAGTAATCTAGCTCTAAGTATAAAAAAAAAACATTCAACTCAATTTATTTACCAAGATGGGTTTACTAGTTTAGGGTTGAAACATAACCAACTCACTTTAGTGTTTATAATATCAGTTAGTATTTTACTGTGCAGGTGATGAACAACAGCAAAGAAACAGACATCAAGACATAGAGATGACCTTTGTTGAAAACGTTGTAGTACATAAAGTACAGGGAAAGAAGAACAAAAAGTATCACATTGATATAAAAGATCCACATAATCCTACTTGCCCACAGGTAACTAATTGAATCTATTTTAATTAAAAAAAAACAGATTAACATCTTAAAAACACATGAGAAACTAATAAGGTACCTAATATGAAGACAAAAATTTAAATACATTACAATAATTTAAATTAATAATAATTTAAATGAGATAAAGTTGTTTGAAGGAGATAATCTCAACTGATCTTATTCAAACAATTCTTACACTGATAAAAAAATACATTATTCCTGATGCTACATAGGTTACATTTAATGTTGACCACAATAATTAAAAAGATTTCCTAAATTTTTGCATCTAACACCTGCTAGTTGTAAACGTAGACATATCACAAACTAATAACACATTTTCTTCTCACCCAGCCCAACTGCAACCGCACATTCTCAACAACGACCCTCCTAAAGGCACATGTACGTAAAGTCCACTGCTCGGACCGAAGTCGGTTTATGTGTGACCGGTGTGGAGCCACGTTCCCGGCTCGATACTTGCTGCAGCGACACGGACGGTGTCACATAAGACAGTCAGTGTGACGTGTGCCTATTGGACGTCATCGAGTGAGTGGATTAATGAATAGATTATTTACTTGATTATGAATATAATAGGTATTATCTATACTTAATGTTATAAACAGAAAAGATTTGTATTAACTGAAAAACTACTGGACCGATTTTTTAAAAAAAATCAATATTTTTGAAAACTAAAAGATCCCTCAGTAACTTAGAATATATTTTATTCCGAGAACTACAAGACTGAAACCGCGCAGAACCGCTAGAAATTTAATACAATTAATATAAGCTCACATCTTTATCCCTGAGAATCGGCAGAGGTATTCATGAACAGAATTACCCCTAAACGGGGCCGGTGAGCTTTTACTCAACTAAGTAAAGAAATGTTTTGGGGAAAAATACGTTGATAAAAAGTGGGTGTGATCATATTCATTTATTTTTAAGAGCAGTACTAGCCATGTGGTTATAGTCTATTTCGCACCAAATGGGTTCGGTGACAGTTCACATTTTTTCTTTTTACGCATACAACTTTCTAGTAAGAAAAATAGATGGTTCCAAAAATAATGAATAATATTATTATTATGTAATTGCTAAAATACAATAATTGTCGCCTCTAAAATTCTAAATTAAAATCTCAGACTATAAATCAAGAAAAATATAAAAAACAGTAGATATATATAGATAGTAAAAAGATATCCTAAAAGTACGTATTGCGTGGAACGGAACTTTTACTCATAGGGATTGACACTACTTAATCTACATTAAATCGAAAAATCGAAGCTTTTTGGCGGGAATCCGAAAAATGATGCAATGTTTTTGTAAAATTATCATTTTGTTGTATCTTTTGGGTTTAAAATAGTAATAGTGTATTATGTGGCAGCTTTGAGTATTAAACCAACAGGAGACGTCACGCGCACTAGTTTCTTTGCAAAAAAGTCTGGCAAATTTCTGCGCGGGGGACGAGGAAACAAATAATGTTAAAACTAACGCATTTTTTGACAAAACAATTAAACACTAGCTTGAACTAGATGCACACAAATACATTCACCACTCCAAGCACTCCGTGAACTCAAAAAAACTAGTTGTATATAACAGGTATGCGTGTTGACCGACACTTTTTTTTGGCAGAGGGGAACGCCTGTCAGTAGCGTCTCCGGTTGGTTTAATACTCAAAGTGTGGCAGGGGTCTGTGAAAGTGTGCAGTGATTTGTAGATTCGCCCCTTGTCAGTGAGCCTTAGTTTCCGCCCTTATGCCGTATCTGTGAAACCCGGACCGGGTTTCGCTCACAGACAGGGGTTTTTGAGCGCTATTGATTCATTCTTATTAGAATTTTTATGATTCTAATTAGAATCACACATAGTTCTGTTTATAACATTATACTATATTAAATTGAGGATCTATTCTTTATTCTTGTTTGTTTAAAACATTTTGAATTTTTTACACTTTCACTTTCAACAAGAAAACACTCGAAAGTTCGATTGAAAATATGGTCATAGGTTGGAGACGTGTTTTTTCACAAAAAATCGAAGGAATTGCGTTACTATTAGTAATAAACATCAAATAGTACTCACATTTCCATGATTCTTCCTAAAAACACTGACTAAAACACTTATTTTCACCACAAAAACCAACTCAAATACAGACGTAAACACACCGTGCGTGACGTCATTTTAAATGACGTATATTTTTATTTTTTTCGTAAAAGGCCACCTGTATTTAGGGTTGGGATGCAAGCTTGCTTTATAAAGCTGCCATACACGTAGGTGTGACAGACCATAGTGTATTTATCACAGTATTTAGAGCGGGAATCGAGACCCCTTTCAGAAACCGTCTCCGGGTATCTCCACAGATACGGCTTAAGTGTCACATACCCGGAGACGGTTTGGCTCACTGACAAGGGGTGTATGATATTTTCGTATTGCATCAAAAACACGATGACAGGTTTTTTCATTTTACTATGTTTCTCCCTTATATAACCTGTGAAATTTAACACGTTCACGGACAGTAAGTCACCCCTTGTGGACACAAAAATTTTGTATGGAGAATTTGTGACTGCTATAGAAGCGTCGTCATATAGAATGTCATGTTGCCTATAAAATGTGACACTATATGCTATGACAGGTGAGTGCTATAGCAGCTCCGTCACATTGTAAGTATATTTAGGGGTAGTATATGACACAACCACTATAGCAGGCAACTTCTATAGCAGCTCCGTCACATTGTAAGTATATTTAGGGGTAGTATATGACACAACCACTATAGCAGGCAACTTCTATAGCAGGTCTGTCACATTGTAAGTATATTTAGGGGTAGTATATGACACGACTACTATAGCAGGCAACTTCTATAGCAGTTCCGTCACATTGTAAGTATATTTAGAGGTAGTATATGACACAATCACTATAGCAGGCAACTTCTATAGCAGCTCCGTCACATTGTAAGCTTACTTATGGATAGTATATGACACAACCACTATAGCAGTCAACTTCTATAGTAGCTCCGTCACATTGTATGATTACTCAAGAATAGTATAGGACACAGCTGCTAGCAGTTTACATATTCTTTGTTTTCAATTGAATTTCTGTAAATGTTTTGTACATAAATGAAACCATAACATCAAATCACTTTTGTTTATTAATGTTTTGGTACAACAAAACTATCATTCTAAGTAATAATTGAATAGGTACTCAAACAAATAATCACAGTTGTGGCACATATTTATGACACTATAATAGCAGCTAATTATATGAGATTCATTTTATCAGTCTTACTGGTATAATTTATCAGTCTAACGATGGCATTCTTATCAGTTTTAACTTTTTTTTAACTATTATTGAAATCTTAATCATACTAAATAACATTTTTAATAATTTTCTCTTATGCTACCAGACACTACTCGAACCCAGAACACCTAAAACATAGTAAAACAATTTAGTCTTCTATAAAACAAACATTAGTACAAAATCAAATCAATAGGTATACCTACGACAGTGAACACAAATTAAATAGAAAAATAAAAAAAATACAACTAATCGGTAACCTTAATCTAAATCTTAATGGTTTATTGTGCCTACTTATAGGCACAATAAACCATTAAACATATTCAATAAAAAGTAATCTTGAAAAATTATTCTATCAATAAAGTATAAAATCGATTCAATTTCCTTTACAAACTTACTCGAAACTTTAGAAAAATCGATTGGATTTCATTAGGACACATCACTTCAATTGTCAACAGTGAACTGTCACCGAACCCATTTGGTGTGAAATAGACTATAGCACTATAGTGAGCTGATTGGCTGATTGTCATGGGTGGGCAATTATAAGATCATGGACAGTCAAGAGCACATGAAGCTTTACACTTGTAGTGCGAGTCTGACCTCTAAGGCGATTGTAATAAGAATGTTACAAGTCCAATGTGTCAAGCTCCACATGCTCTTGACTGCACCAATGAGTTTTAGTTAGTCTAAAAGTTTTTCTTTAGTCTTAAACTTAAGTGTAGAGCAGTGATAGCCCTTACGGTTAAAGAGCCGGCCGAAAATCAGTGAGGCTCGGGTTCGAATCCTGGCATGTACCAATGAGTTTTTCAAAAACTTACGTACATATTTATCACTAGCTCGACGGTGAGGGAAAACATCGTGAGGAAACCCGCAGGTCTCAGAATTAATTTTGAGACATGTGTAAATAGACCCGGTCCGGCGATGGGCTCACCACCTATCACGTTTAGGGGTCCAATATATCTCGTGAAATGTGGGTATATCCAGTAATGGAATACCTCTGCCTACCCCCTCGGGGATGAAAGGCGTGAGATTATTTATTTATTTTTTATTTATTTAATAAACTTACGTACATATTTATCACTATCTCGACGGCGAAGGAAAATATTGTGAGGTACACCGGCTGGTCCCAGAATTGTTTCTGAGGCATGTGTCACAACACAACACTGTCCGGCGATAGGCTCACCACCTGTGACTTTTGGGATCCTTTAAATACCTGACCTTCTCCAGTATAAGGCATGTTATAAGTCACCAACAGCGCCCCGCGGTTTCACCCGCGTAGTTCCCGTTCCCGTGGGAGTCAGGGAATAAAATATAGCTTATGTTTTATTCTGTCTGATGTATAAACTATATAACTGTAATGTTTCATCAAAATCCGTTCAGTAGTTTTTGCGTAAACGAGGAACAAACATCCATACATACAAACTTTCGCGTTTATACTATTAGGAAGAAGTAAGATTTTAAAACACATTTTTGTAGGTACATATCCCGCGACATGTCTACTTTGGAGTCACGTTGCAACTGAAGAACCCCTATAAGGTATGTCTAGTCACATAATTAGTACAGTCAAGAGCACATAGAGCCTGACACATTGGAGTTTGTAACGTTCTTATTACAATCACGTTAGAGGTCAGACTCGCACTACAAGTGTAAAGCTACATGTGCTCTTGACTGTACATAAGTTTTTCCCCAGGAATAACAATAGAATAGCTTATGCCTGTGACATAACATTCTGGAATAAAAAGATGTTGATGTCACTTCCCTTTCCTTCTACTATCTCCGCAAAAAAACACGGCAATCTTGCTCCGTTGTAGCTTGAAAGGACAAACCAACATTACATACATTCGCATTCCCAAGAGAGGAAGCCGGATTTACGCTCACGAAATTGCAGGGAAACAAAAATTGTTACTTTATTAGACCCCTGTGCACTGTAAAAATTTCAAACCGTCAACCGCGGAACTCAAACCTGAAAGGTATGTGTGTTTTTAGAATGTACATTGTAGACACTAGATACACGAAGGGTTTAAAGAAATTCCCACGGGAACGGGAAATAACCACATCGGACTTGCTAGCCACGAGGCAGTGGTTTTTAATGCACTTTATTTATCTGTAAAAATGTGAAGAAATATTCACAACGCCATCTCGTGGTCCATCGTGGAACTCCCTCATCCAACAACAAGGTTCAACCATAGAACTGACGGCATATGGGGCATAAAGGGTTCTCGATCGGAGACCACGCAATGGCAGCGCAGCGTAGGCAGTAAGAAAAAAACTTTATACGGCATTAACAAAATATACAGTAAAAATATAGAAAAAGACACAGCTGTACACACAAGTATACCCCTTGTGGGTAGACAGTTATTATAAGTTCTCCGATCGCTCGCCAGGGGGCCAATTCCACTGAATGTCAACGGTTATAGTGGGATGACAATGACATATCAATGGTCAGACAATTGTGTTATTTTGACACATTTCAGAGCATATAACACCATCGACTGACCATTGACATGTCATTGTCATCCAACTGTAACCGTTGATATTTAGTGGAATTGCCCCCCTGGTTCACGGAGAGCGGCCTGGTTGCAGCCCGATTTCGATCGAAAGTAATGGTGGTCTAGTAGCTATGTACATAATTATGTATGTACGGTTTATGTATGTAAGTACCTTAATCCATTGTTAACTTTAGTGCACCACCTACCTTCATCTGTTTATCTCAGTTACACCATCCCAAGGTTCTCTGGAAGAAATCGCTTAAAGCGATAAGACCGCCCATTGTACTTTTTTGTATCACTGTGTCACGTGTTGCATTTTTTTTATTGGTGTACAATAAAGAGTTGTTACTTACTTCACTATCACTACATAGTATAAAACAAAGTCGTTTTCTCTGTCCCTATGTCCCTATATACCTATGCTTAAATCTTTAAAACTACGCAACGGATTTTGATGCGGTTTTTTTTAATAGATAGAGTGATTCAAGAGGAAGGTTTTAGTATTAGCATTGCACCCGTGTGAAGCCAGGGCGGGTCGCTAGTTATATTATAGGTACTTAAGTGTTTATCTCGGTTACATTTACGTATTCATAAGGTTATCTAAAACAAATCGCATAAAGTTATAAGACCACCCATGGGATTCTTTCCCGTCGTGTCAACACGTTTATGATTGGTGTACAATAAAGTGGCATTTGAAACGAATTCTTGATGAATTAGTACGCAATTTGTTACGCCAGTTTCAGCCATACATCTCAGACATTAAAGTTGAGTTTTAAATATCATACATAGATGTGGTCGCTTCGCCTACGCAAGTCTGTATTGACCCTTATAAAACTTATTTACAAATTATAGTGTATCTATAATGTATGAATTGTTGATTTTACCTCTCACTGTTAAGTATGGAAGATTGACGTTTATAAGTCAAACTTTTAAGTTTACCACTAAGAAAATCCGTTCTTAATTCTATCAGATGTCTTCGGCCTTTTCTCGTCTTTTGATATCCGTATTCCCACAGGAACGGACACTGGTAGGCCAATTCTACTAAATGTCAACGGTCTTAATTGGATGACTATGACATATCAATGGTCAGACAATGGTGTTATTTTGACACTTTTCAGAGCAAATAACACCAATGACTGACCATGTCATTGTCATCCAACTGTTACTGTTGGAATTTAGTAGAATTGCCCCCCCGAGCGGGTGAAACTTATGTTACTCCCTGATAATAGCTTATGTAGCTTTCGAATTTTTAAAATCGGACGACTTGTTTAAGAGCTTATTCAATTCAAACAAACAAATCTTTGCTCTTTAAATATTAGTGTCTATAATGAACAAGAAACACTTACTAGGTATTTATTGAGATAAAGCGGACTTCCCGAAAACGTGTTCGGTTTGCCATTGCAAACAGCTTTTATCGTTAAAAACAACTACATACTCGTATTTTCATAATGCTCTAAAAATAGCATTTTTGTCACAACATTTTTGGTAACACCTACTACATTACCATTATTTGGGATCAAAAGTAGAAGGTGTCACTTCCCGCTTCTCCAAATTAAAAAAATATATCTCATGCCTTTTATCCTCGAGGGGGTAGGCAGAGGAATTCTATTTCTGGAAATACCCACTTTTTACCAGATATTCTTGGACACCTAAACGTGATAGGTGGGCCCATCGCCGGACCGGGTTTGCTTACACATGTCTCAGAATTAACTCTGGGAGCTGCGGGTTTCCTCAAGATTTTTTCCTTCACCGTCGAGCTAGTGGTAAATATGTAGGTACGTAAGTTTTGAAAAACTTATTAGTACATGCCAGGATTCGAACCCGAGCCTCACTGATTTTCATCATGTAAAGCAGGCTCTTTAAACCGTAAAGCTATCGCTGCTATTATTATTAGATTTGTGATTAGTATCATAAATCTAAGCAACAAACACAGTTTCGGATCAATAATATTACAAGCCCGGCGGAGTTGCTCGCGCGGATGTTGTTTTTTTCCGTTCCCGTGGGCATTTCCAAAAACCACTTCTCAGTGCTCACTTACGTCATTAAAGGAATCTTTGTGCAAAACATGATGCTTCTCGACTCTGTGGGCCAATCAGCCAGTCTGTTTCTTCTCAACCAACTTCAAAAAAGGAGGAAGTTATAAATTCGACTGCATATATTATACAACATGTAACAGAATAAGCGCAATTCCTGAAATTTTATTTTGTTCAGTATCGTCTTCTTATTCGATTTCAGCTATCTATATCTATATCTATACATATAATAAAACTCTAACGGGGCCGTGTCTGTACATGAAATATTTTTTGAAAATTTTAACGGTAGAGTATATAGTTATCGATATAGATACCGAAACACCAATTTTTGGAATTTTTGTCTGTCTGTCTGTCTGTCTGTCTGTCTGGTTGTGCACGCATCACTCAAAAACTACTGGACGGATTTTGATGAAATTCGGTATGGAGATAACTGAGTACCCGGGTCAACATCTAGGGTACTTTTTATTCCAGGAAAATACCTCATTCCCACGGGAAAATATAAAAACTGGTTAAAAAGAGAAATACGTACTACTCCGAAACGATAACACCTAGAAACTTGAAAAATGGTATGTAGGTGTTATATGTCGTAGGAAACCAGTATGAAAGGATTTTTGGAAATTCCCACAGGAACGGGAATAAACTGAATCCACGCAGGAAAACGCTGCTGGGCACCCGCTATTTGAAATATGGTATGTAGGTGTCTTAAATATGTCGTAGGCAACCACTATGAAGGGATTTTCGGAAATTCTCACGGGAACGGGAATAAACGGAATCCGCGCGGGCAACGCCGCTGGGCACCCGCTAGTTTTTAATATGTGTTACATTTTTCAAAAAAATGAATTATCGTAGCCAAATTTAGTGCTTTTTAAAGGAATCGTGCTAATATTAATCGATATTTAAGAAAATTGGTTAGACTCAACTAAAGTTTGATTCCATCATATTTTTTTTATATTATTATACTAATTGGGGTGTATGAGGAATTTCGATTTTTCTGTTACTTACGTGTTGTATTTGTTAGCTCAGAACTTTCGACTGGATAAACTGATTTTGATGATTCTTTTTTAATTTGAAAGCTGGTGCTTCCCGTGTTGTCCATGATTTGGTCCAGAGATAACCATATAAGTTGAAGTCGGTTTTTTGTCTCTTTAGAGTTCTATGTTATTACCCGACTGCGTAGGTGATGTATGTGATTATCAGTCTATATCTAACATACATAATGTTTTTCTTGGCGCTCTAGAGACCGAATGCCGGCCGATTTCGATGATTCTTAGGTCAATCGAATCGTCTCAATCTTTTGAGTGTTACTCGCAGAAAGTAATCAAATTTCAATATGGCGACCACACAGACGCCATTTTGATAAAAAGTTAAATATGAATGTCTACCAACTACTATTTGAAAATCATCTTTAAGTTTATTTGCCATTGTTTTCATTTCGAATGTCAATTTAGGACTTCGCGGTAGTGTAGATAGTTATCGATGTAGATATCAACACTAATATTTGAAATTTTTGTTTGCCTATCTGTCTGTCTGTCTGTGCGCTCATCACGCAAACACTACGGTACAGATTTTGATGAAATTTGGTGTGGTGATAGCTGAGTAGCTGGGTCAAGTCCAAACTGTCCAAAATAAAAATAGGTACATACTACTCCGAAACTATAACACCTACAAACTTGAAAAAAGTTATGTAGGTGTCTTAATAGTGTAACGTATGCAACCGCTACGAAGGGAGTTTTTAGAAATTCCTACGACAACAGGAATAAACTTGATAGGCACCCACCCTGCTTGTTTAGGTACGAGTACAATCAAAGAGTATAAAATATAATAGGACATAGAGGGTGCATTGGGAATATTTTAATACAAAACTTTGAAGCTCAAGCGTCATGTCAGTTAGTATGAACGCAAGCTGTCATTCGGTCGACATTGTACTAGACTTATTCCACTTGGAATAACTTTTCGGCTTCAAATTTTCCTCGCTTTGTCCCCTCTATGCCCTATTATATTTTAATCTCTTTGGGTACAATATAGACGTTTACGAGGGCGAAAAATCGATCTACCTAAGTCATACATAACGCTAAAAAATATATTTTTCTGTGAGTTTTCATGACTAGAGCTCGGTCGCCCATGTTACCCTACCTAATTAGTGGGATGAAGTCTAGAATATTCTAGTGGCACGGCAGGCGCATTGTCCATTTACAAATTATGTAATCGCAATAAAATAACCCTTTTAACAAAGAAGGAAAAAGGCGTGAGCATATTACATTATATTACATTTTTAAAGCGCGAAATTTGAAAAGTATCGTTGAATCTGCCATAAAAATATCGCCGATACCGATATATCGGCAAACCCGAAGTATCGCTGATATATCGGTATCGTATGCATCCCTAGTTATAATGTATATCAGTATATTTAGCTATTTGAGGTATGCAAATTTTGATATAAATTAGAAGTGTTAAACTAATTAAGTACATTTATTTTTATATAATTAAAAAATTAAAATATTGATATCAGTGATACAGGTTTGCCCGCCTCTTATCGGCGAGGCTCGGGTTCGAATCCTGATGATGAATAGTTTTTCAGAAACTTACATACAACGCGTCACAGAATAAGTGCAATTCTTCATACACCCCAATTAGAATATTAATATAAAAAATATGATGCATTCGTACTTTAGTTTTGTCTAAACAAATTTCTTAAATAAAGAGCAATAATAGTACGGTTTCTATAGGTAACCCTAAATTCAGTTATGCTAAATTCATTTTTCGGAAAAAATTTAAACCTAAGCAGCTGAAATCGATTAAGTATTAGTCGATACTGAACAAACTAATTTTAGGAATTGCGCTTATTCTGTTATTATTGTATTTATCATTATCATTAGCTCTACGGTGAAGGAAAACATCGTGACTATCGTGAGGAAACCCGCAGCCCGCAGGTTCCAGAATTTGTTATATATAATATAATAATATAATCTCACGCCTTTTTATCCCCGAGGGGGTAGGCAGAGGTATTCCTTTACTGGATATACACACATTTCACAAGATATATTGGACCCCTAAACGTGATAGGTGGTGAGCCCATCGCCGGACCGGGTCTTTTTACACATGTATCAGAATTAATTCTGGGACCTGCGGGTTTCCTCACGATGTTTTCCTTCACCGTCGAGCTAGTGATAAATATGTACGTAAGTTTTGAAAAACTCATTGGTACATGCCAGGATTCGAACCCGAGCCTGACTTTTAGAAGTCTCAAAATACAAGAGTGAATGTGAGTAGTTCCAGGAAAAAGATACTTCTGGCGATTTTCTTCAAAAAATCAATATATTACAAACCATAAGTTACGTTGTATGTTTGCAGTGCTGTGCTGAAGAAAATTTACAACTTGACTATCACTACATAGTATAAAACAAAGTCGCTTTCTTTGTCCCTATTTCCCTATGCCCCTTTGTATGCTTAAATCTTTAAAACTACGCAACGGATTTTGATGCGGTTTTTTTTAATGGATAAAATGATTCAAGAGGAAGGTTTTAGTGTTATCATTGCACCCGTGCGAAGCCGGGGCGGGTCGCTAGTTATACATAAAACTGTTTTTATATGAGTTTTGAAATTTTGATCGGACAATAATTTAATGTCTTTAGACTTTGTTCGCCATGTGTAAAATTTTTCGACATGTATAAAAAAAAATTTAAGCTTTGTATCCCCGAGGGGGCAGGCAGAGGTATTCCATTTCCGGAAGGTCGCACTTTTCACGAAAATATTCGACCACAGTTATAGCTATTAAGTAGTCCTAGTAGCAGAAGTGATAACCTTACGGTTAAAGAGCCTGCTTCACTTGATGATATAATCAGTGAGGCTCGGGTCCGAATCTTGGCATGTACCAACCACTTTTTCAAACTTACATACATATTAGTAATAGTAGGTAATAGTAATAATTTATTCATAAACAATTAATACACATCGTGTTTGAAATTACAGAAATAAACATTAATTAGCAAGTTACATTATACACAAATACTATACCATAGCTATAATATTAATCACTAGCTCGACGTTGAAGCAAAACATCGTGAGGAAACCCACATGTCCCAGAATTAATTCTAAGACATGTGTAAAAGACCCAGTCCGGCGATGGGCTCACCACCTATCACGTTTAGGGGTCCAAAGACCATCTTGTGAAAAGTGGGTAAGTATATCCAGAAATGGAATACCTCTGCCTACCCCCTCAGGGATAATAGGTGTGAGATTTTTTTTTTATAGTCCTAGCAGGTGACGTCATGGGAAGGTACAGCGACTAGTGACGTCATCGAAAACTCAAGTGGTAACAAACTCAATTTATACAGCCTCCGCAAGTCCTTATTTTTCCACTAACCTTGTTGGCTAGATGGGCTAGAAAATATATCCTGCAACGTAAATGCAAGTAATAAATAAAATGCAGTAAAATAACGTATTGTATGCCACATCACTACATAGTATAAAACAAAGTCACTTTCTCTGTCCCTATATTCCTATGTATGCTTAAATATTTAAAACTACTCAACGGATTTTGATGCGGTTTTTTTAATAGATTATATAATTAACTAGCGGTTCTGCGTGGTTTCCCCCGCGTAGTTCCGTTCCCGTGGGAATACGGCAATAAAATATAGCCTATGTTACTCAGGGATATTCTTAGATTTCCACTTATGAAAGAATTTTTTAAATCGGTACTATTGTTTTTGAGTTTATTCGTAACAAACATACACAAATGCAAATCTTTCCCATTTATATTAATAGTATAGATAGAAATTATATAAATATGTTATACAAAATAATGCCGTGTAGTGTAAGTGGACTTAAAAACTAATAATAAAAATAAAACTCACGCCTTTTATCCCCGAGGGGGTAGGCAAAGCTATTCCATTACTGGATATACCCACTTTTCACGAGATATATTGGACCCCTAAACGTCATAGGTGGTGAGCCCATCGCCGGACCACTATTCACACATAAAAACTACATAACATAAAAACATTTTGATTTGCCACTTTTTAGAACAAAGTTATACTTACTTATTTGCTACTTGCACTCAATAGTATGTGCATTACGTAAAATGTACCGCATTGTACTTATCTGTTGCCTTGCGCTAATGATAAAATATTTTAAGATCGTGGTTCTTACTACGTCACACAAACGTAATATCCGTCCGGTTTTAAATAATATTATCGGTGGTATTATGGTGTAGGGCGTTGGCGGTAAGGAGCAATATGCTTGCCCGCAGGTTCGCTCGGTGTACTGCAGACGTCAAAGTAACCCTTCATAAAGCGTTCTGTCAGTCTTTCTACACGAGCGGCTTGTGGGTGTCATACACGCGCCGAGCCTACAACGTCCTACGTGTTCAGTTTAATAATGCCTTCAGGATGCTGTTGGGACTGCCATGGCGCTGTAGCGCGTCGGGAATGTTCGCAGAGGCCCGCACGGATGATTTCTACGCCATCATGCGAAAGAAAGCGGCTTCTCTGCTACAGCGCCTGCATGGTAGTAACAACAGCATTCTGAAAATGATCGCTGCTAGACTAGACTGTCCCTTTCAGAGACACTGGATGGAGACAGTCATAGGTCTAAGAAAATAAATAAGTAAATGGAAATAACAATACTAACATAAATACATAAGCTCTATTGTTACTAACATACTAACAGAACTATGGACACAAGTCTGAAATAAAGTTTTATTATTATTATTATTATTATGAGGTTCCAGATTTTCCTTATAAATAAATTACGAACTTGTATTACAATATTTACAATTATTATTTTTTTCTTGTAAAAAACTAATTGTTATGCAATCAACGAGTGAGTACCGAGGTACCTACTTCAATACGTGTGCGAAGCGAAATTAGATTATAAATTTTTGCGGTCTTTACGTATGTTTTTTAATTCTTAAAATAACTATGAAAATGAGCCTCAAACCTAGCTGATTTAATGATAATTCTGTAGGCTAATAAATATAGCTACACTGTGAATACTGTGATGCCGGACACTCCTCCAACATTTTCTACTGATAATAACATAACATCACTCCTGCATTTTATGATGGTTAATGTAGTTTTACCGCATTCCATTTCGTTCGGCAAGTACTATAATTATATAAAGTATCTAATGGGTTTTGTGCTCCATATTTTTACATAGTGGAATAATATAATTTACAGGATATGCATGCGTTATTTATTTATTAACGCAAGGAAGGCGATAGGCGGCTGGCAGCTATTTGTTTCGCGTCTCGAGCGGCCATGTTGATCCGTTGCGCCGATCCGCCAGTTCCACGCGGGCTCGCGGCCACACTGACGCGTAGAAAACCCGCACGCGTGCAATACTATTCAAAATTCGAACGCCCGCGTTCCAATTTCAAGTTCGAAAAAATATTAACTGAGTCTAATTTATTTTAAAAAAATTTATCTCTCAAAAATGGTCAGGACGAAGGACGGGGATGGTATAAAAAGTAATTTAATTGTTACGGAAGTGCAGAAGAGACCTTGCCTTTTCGATACGAACCATCCAAATTATGGAGACAGAGCGGAGAAGGCGCGATGTTGGGAGGAAGTTTGCGGGAGCGTCGTGCCCGGCTGGACTGCGCTCGGGCTCACGGAGAAGTTTGCGGCTGGTATGTCACGCTACCCGACCGTTTTGCGGAGGCCGCTCGGCCGTGCGGGCGCGTGCGGCGACACCTCGCCACCCCACCCGGTCTCGTTACAATTGTCGCGTCCAACTTGCGTGCTCTTTGTTCGAACGGTCGCCGCTGCCGGTCGGATGCTTTCGAAACGTACTTCGAAATAACGTTTGCGTACTAACTTTGATCGGGCACGTGGTGTATACCTACTGCTTTTATGAAAATTAATATCAGCCATTTTGTAGCGGAAAATAATTATTGTCTTAGATTTTGAAATTCGAAGGCGCGGTCGTTTTTTTCGCGTCTCAGGATCTTACCTGCCAGTAATACAATACGGTTAACGTACTTCAAGGTTAACATTATCATGTATTGTCCATTATCTACTCTTTTGGTTTGCTTATTATTTTATTATAATAATAATATCTAGGTAGGTACTTACTTATTCAATTTTTGTTTTGAAATATATTGGTAAGTAGGTACTTATAAAAGTGTACGTAGGGAACTACCTACCACAATTCTTTAGGTAGGTACTTAAATATTAAAACTAGCTAAGTATGGGCTACGGGTATACAATCATACGATAGCGATACCAAAGCAATTTATTAATGCGTTAAAGTTATCAAGGCAGGGCGTCAACATGTTTTGCGTTGAAGATGCACATTTTAAGTACATTTCGTCACACAATAGGTACCTTTATTTAATTTTCCTATAGTTTAATACGCTATGTAATAATGTGTCGAGGAAAATTATTAGGTACCTACTTGAGTGTATCTAAAATTTACACGTAACCAGTTAATTACGTCATGAGATAGGGATCATGTGATTTGAGGTAGGTACTGTCACACGTGATAAGTATGTTATAGGGCTTTAGAGAAAAAAAATGCGTACCTATGCGCCTTTTCACACGTACCGGTTTCCGCCATTCCCGCGGGCGGCGAAGTAGGTATATGGCCATGTAGCTACGTTCGCTTTCATACGCACCGGCGGGCAACCGGGCAATCGGCCATACATTTCGCCGCCGGGTAGCCGGCGCCGGCCCGGCGGAAACCGGTACACGTGAAAAGGGGCTTTAGGTACCTATACGATTTAAATTTTTTCAAATTCAAACAAATTAAAAACAAAAGACTAGCATTAGGTTGTACGTCATAGACTATCACCTGATTATTTTTGATAATAACTTTTTTTAATAAACAATATAAAAGTTATACTTACTAAAATCAATTATGCAGGTCAATGTATATAAATATTAAAACTATTAAGTACCATATTTTAATAGCGAAAGTATTCGTATTCTTAGCGTATCATAACATAACATTAATTATTAAGTAAGTATACCTGTTTATTTATCACAGAAATTGCAGAGAATGGTAACACTTATATAATAAATATTTATTTAATTTATAAAACAATGTCACGCAAAACATGCATTTATATTAAGATTAGCTGTTCCCGGGATTTTATCCGCATATAACTCCCGTTCCCGTGTTTATTATTCCCGGTAAAGAAAGCTTTCTATTGGTCAATGAATTTTTAAAATCGGTTCAGTAGTTTCGGAGCATATTCATTTACATACAATTCTTTCCTCTTTATATTAGTATACTTAGATGAAAATTGGATTTTATTAACCACTACCTGTTTCGTGCGGTTTAACACGCGTAGTTCCCGTTCCCGTGGGAATACGAAAATAAAATACAACATGTATAGAATAAGCGCAATTCCTGAAATTAGTTTGTTCGGTATCATTCCTGAAATCAGTTTGTTCGGTATTTCAGCTATTTTGAATATGTGTTAATTTTAAAAAAATATCGTAGCTGAATTTAATGCTTTCTATGGAAATCGTGCTATTATTAATCGATATTTAAGAAAATTGGTTAGACACAACTCGAGTTCGATTGCATCATATTTTTTTTATAATGTAGCTTGATAATGTAGCTTTCCTTTAGTAAAATAATTTTTAAAATCAGTCCAGTAATTTTTGAGCTATTTGTCACAAACATACAACAATAAACAACTCTAAAGAGTACTACTAAAACATACCATAAACAAGACTTAGCTCAGCAGTGGGTTGTTAAGGTAATGATGATGATGGAAGCTGTAAAAAAACTATGAAATGTACTGTACAGTCAAAAGCACATGAAGCTTATCACTTGTAGTGCGAGTTTGACCTCTAATGCGATTGTAATAAGAACGTTACAAAGTTCAATGTCTAGCTCTACGTGTTTTGACTGACATTTTGAAGAGTTCTAACTTCTAATCACGGCTTCTAAGAATTATATTATATACAGGATGCCGTATACTCTTCCATAGTAATCTAATACGTATCCCACATCATCCTATATCACATCTATATCCATATATATAGGTAATAAAACTGTTACGGAAACTTGTCTGTCTGTACATAAAATATTTTTAGAAAAATTCTGCGATAGTGTCGAGTTATTGACTCATATGAAAACTCATTTTTTTAAATTTTTGTGTCTGTCTGGTTGTGCGCGCATCACGCAAAAACTACTGGACGGAATTTGATGAAATTTGGAGATAACTGAGTAACTGGTTAAAAATTTAGGGTACTTTTTATATAATATAATAATATAATATAATCTCACGCCTTTCATCCCCGAGGGGGTAGGCAGAGGTATTCCATTACTGGATATACCCACATTTCACGAGATACATTGGACCCCTAAACGTGATAGGTGGTGAGCCCATCGCCGGACCGGGTCTATTTACACATGCCTCAGAATTAATTCTGAGATCTGCGGGTTTCCTCACGATGTTTTCCTTCACCGTCTACTTACTACGTACTTACTTACTACGGGAAAATATCTCATTCCCACGAGAAAATATTAAAACTAGTTAAAATGAGATTTATGTACTACTCTAAAACGATAACACCTAGAAACTTGCAATATACATAGTATGTAGGTGTCATGTATGTAGTAGGCGACCGCTATGAAGGGATTTTCAGAAATTCCCACGGGAACGGGAATAAACTGGATCCGTGTAGGTAACGCCACTGGGCAGTGGGCAGTAATATAATATTGTTTTAGTGGCCATCTTTACGCGCGTGTGGTATGGTGTAGCCGAGATATAAAAAAAAGTCGTTGTTTTTTTCTGTGACGCTGACTAGATGACTAACAAGCGGTCAGCCCACATGATTGTAACAGAGTGATTCATTTCTTAAATTGCTTTAAACCTTCCCCGATGTCGCGAACATCGAATTATAATGTACTTACGTTTAGTAAAATTAAATATTGATATATAGTAGAGGATTCCAATATAAGACGACCTTTACCGAGCTGCTTATTGGATGAAAAGTATTTTATATCAAATTTAATACACGTATGTTAAAAAATATATCGCGAGTGGGTTGGCTGAAAAAATTCAGTCCAGGATATAATTATATCTATCTTTTATCTATCTCTTTAGGGTTCCGTACCTCAAAAGGAAAAAACGGAACCCTTATAGGATCACTTTGTTGTCCGTGTGTCCGTCCGTCCGTCCGTCTGTCAAGACCCTTTTTCTCAGGAACGCGTGGAGGTATGAAGCTGAAATTTATATCAATTACTCAGGTCTACTGTCCCTTGAAGCTGTGAAAAAATCAAACTTCTAAGCCAACGCAATCAAAAGATACAGCCGTTTATGCCGCAAATTTTCGACACTTGCAAGGGAATCAAAACCTACAGGGTGCTTCCCGTGAACTCAGAATCTTGAAATTTGGTACGAAGCAACGTCTTATAGCATAGATAAAGGAAAAATTACGAAAACCATAAATTTGCAAGGTTGTACGGAACCCTCGGTGCGCGAGTCCGACTCGCACTTGGCCGGTTTTTTTAACATTGCACTGGTTTGGTCAATAGACAAATTACATACCAATCGAAAATATGAAGTCTATATTTATATAATATATATTCGTATCTTAAACTAATACCTATATGATATGCTCACTATTTTATCCCTGAGAAGTCGGCAGATACATTCCTTTCGTGGATATACCCAATTTTCACCGGAATATATTTGTTGTAACTTTACACTGTACAATACAATACATCTTTATTGTATATAGGTACCCAAAAACAATAAAAATACGATACAAAAATTTAAGTACAATTTGCGGCTTATTGCTTTTAGGGCAGATTTTTCAATCGTCAGATAAACTTTATCTGGAGAATATATTGTGCTGTCACTCTTTGACACAATAGCAACAAAAAGAGACAGGTGATGTTTATTCTTTAGATAACTTAACTGACTATTGAAAAATTAGCCCTTAGAATACTATACTTATCAGTAAGTAACAAAATACTTTTTTGGAAAATTTTTAGTGTTTGCTGTACATATTTTCGGTTCATTGAATTTTTTTTTCATTTTCATTTTCGTCACTTTTAGTTTTTCTATTACTTACATTATTTTAGTATTTTCTATAATAAAACTAGTGGCCCGGGCAGACGTCGTTCTGCCACCGTATAAACCATCCCTGGACCCACTCTAACCCACACAAAAAGTTTTATCAAAATCTGTCCAGCCGTTCTGGAGTTTTAATCAGACTAACGAACATCAATTCATTTTTATTTATATAGAAGATAAATTAAAATCACATTACATTACAGGTGTTTTGAGCCAATATTTTTTTACACGACTGCCTAACTAAGTAAATGTGTGCTATTTCTTTAGCACGCCAAAAAGGAGGGGAAATTAAAAATAAAATATAGGTACTTACTAAATTTTATTTCGGTACAGTCAACTAGTTTTCGTATTACAATTTCCTATTAAAATAAAGAGTGCATAGGAAGGGAAACGACAGATAATTGCGCACACAAAAACATGATAAACATATTATTATGGGTAATAGTTAAAACACACATTAAAAGGACAAATGGTCGTATAACGACGTCTTTACTAATTATGTTGAAGAAATTAAAGTTATTGTTATTTTAATAAGGTTTCAAAATACAATATCTCTGCCTAAAGTAATTAACGTAATATTTTAAAATTCAGATTTAAGCGTTCAAGGTTAAGTAAAATATTCTATTTTTGAATGACCGTTTGTGCGCACAGTCTGCTGGGAAATTAGCAAAACTGTATGTTCGAGAAAATTCTTCAATACTACCCGACGCATTATGAAGTAGTTTTCATGAAAAATATAATGTGTATTTCCTTGCAGTTTAAAAATAGAATAATAGAGAGGGTTTTTGGTTTATAAAAATAAAATCATAAATCTGTAAATAAATTTATATTTCGAATTATGTTTTCTTAATTAAAATGTATATTACGTTCCGTTTCATGGAACTGGACTGAACTTTATTTGTGTACTTTCTCTTTGAAGCGCGCAAAATTATTTGCCGCAGACTGTGTAAAAAGGAGCATTCAGGTTGCTGTGTCGTCGTCGCATCGCCATTTTGTATTTATTATTCATTGCGGCCTCACAGTGCACTTTGTGTGCAATAAACAGTGAAGACGAGTAGTCGACTAAAAATAGAAATCGGAATCAAAACAACGCAGATAAAATTATAACCTCATGCGTCGCAGTAACATTTAAAAAATACGCATTGTCGACTCAGAGCACTTTTCGAAAATGGAAATCGGATGTTTCGTGCTGTTTCGTCATCATAACGTAGGTATTACTACTTACATATATTTTCTCATATCACAATAATCAGCGCTCTTAACAAAAAAAACTTAGGCGAGTCCAAAGACGTGTCAACCAGCGCATTGGAGAGATTGGTTCGATGTGAAAATCTTATCTATGTTGCATACATTGCTGTTTGTATATGCTCGTTACATACATCCCGCAATAGTAACTCGGCGTTGTATAGAGTTAAATTTGATATTGTAACGGGTATATTATCGTGGGGTATTATTAGTGGAGGCCAGTGCGGTGTTCGTGACTCAATCGACGCAAGGGGCCGGCCCGCGTCCGTCTATTCTAACCTGCAAAATAACTAGCTCCTTCCTGCACCATTGCCGCTTTTGTATTACCGTCATTCGACTTTCGGCGTACTGAAGCGTCAGTGTATTACGCATGTCAAGATTCAGTCAATGCAAATAGGTGTCGTATGAATATCGATTGAGACTGGTCTTAGTTTTAAAACAAATCTTGTTTGTTATCAGTATTAGAGGTATACTTTTGTTTATGTTATAATTATTAATGAAGTATAATAAATGAATGAAGTAGGTATTTAGTATTTACTAGCAGCGCCCCGCGGTTTCACCTGCGTAGTTCCCGTTCCCGTGGGAATACGGGGATAAAATATAGCCTAGTTATTCAGGGATATTGTACCTTATATATCTAATGTATAATCTATATAATTGTAGAGTTTCATCAAAATCTGTTCAGTAGTTTTTGCGTGAAAGAGGAACAAACATACATCCAGACATCCATCCATTCAAACTTTCGCGTTTATAATATTAGTAGGATATAATAAGGTTAGCTACATGTTTTTTTTAATTGGTAAATTGTGATTCCCTAAGGAGTTGGTACTTACTTATTTAATATTGTATGACTATCTTAGTCGGTTATGTAAATTATTATTCATTGGCAATATCACAAAAAAGATCCTCACTTCATTTATATGATGAAATTGTTATGTCTAAACAATTTATGTACATAAATGTACTTAACAAGCTATGAAAGACGTTAAAACAAAATGGCCGCACCGTATCGCAGGCAACCGACAATACGTCATCGACGTATTTCAATAACTCCTCACAATTAGCGGGTGAGTAAGTTTTGTAATGCGTGCAGTAATATTTTAAATAGATCTTGAAACTTTTTCTTGTGGCTACGGGCTTGTTGAAACTGTGTACTTAATTAAACACGCAGAGAACAATTACTGAATACTGTAGATTTTTTAGGGTTCCGTACCTACCCAAAGGGTAAAAACGGGACCCTATTACTAAGACTGCGCTGTCTGTCCGTCCCTCTGTCTGTCACTAGGCTGTATCTAAAGAACCGCGATAGATATGGTACCTACATGTGCAAATATTTAAAGGGTGGATCAGAAAAATTAACAAGAAATAATTTTCGTCATTGAATTTTATTTTTCATACTTTACTAGATTATTACAAAATTAACACGCTGTACATAAACAAGTGTGCGTGTAACACCAACCAATCAAAAATTAGGCTTAAAAATAAATAAATAAAGTCGAGAAAAGTGGCGTTTTAGTGCGGTAGAGAGGGTTTGTGCAAAGTATGTTTACAAAATAATATTTTTGGTTTTATAAACAGCTACTTAAATTCTCTTTAAGTAGTTGTACATACATAGATGTTAATTATATTTATCTTATATATTTGTACCTGCCCTTAAAATTTTTGCAATTAATAATAATAATAATTCCTATAATGTATTTTAGGGATAGTCGCCGGATGGTGTCACATCTTCACACTTGTTTATAGCATAGTTGTCTAAAAGGGCCTCTACATGTTGGCTTCGGCCCCATGCACGCCTCCCAAATGTCCGGGACTCTATGGTCCCGAGAATTTGAAAAGACATACATAATAATAATAAATTGTGGGACACAATTTACACACGGTTATTCAGTCCCAAACTAGGCAGAGCCTGTGCTATGGGTACTAAACAACTGATAGACATACTTAAATATATATTAAACACCCAGACACGAAGCCAACAGACATGTTCATGCACACAAATGTTGGCCCCGAGCGGGGATCGAACCCGCGACCTCTGACTCAGAAGGCAGGGTCACTACCAACTGAGCCAACAGGCCCGTCAATTGATTCAAAATAAGAAAGAACTAACTGGTTGACTCATCGACCAACCCATAGCCGAAACCTCTGGGTCTAAAAGCATAAAATTTGGCACAAAGTTTTCGTAGTTGACGTAAATTTATAATAATAATAATGTTTATTTCACTTTAAAAAAACATAATAGTCATGCTAGTTAATAGGCTATGAACATTTAAATAATATTAAAGTAATTACCTATCTTAGCTCAGCATACAGCCACAGATTAGAGAATAGTTACTTCGTCGTTTGATACAGCGCCAAACCCCAACGGATTGATTTAAGTAGGTACATACTTAAATTAGTACCTACTAAAAAGGGATTTTTAGAAATTCCCACGGCAGTGCCGCTGGTATAATTACCGATAAGATCAATACTTTGAAATTTGATTTAAATCTAAGTGATCAGAATAAACCAGTTAAACAACTTTAGGACTCAAACTTGAAGCTCATAATAAAGCCAAAACACGGATCACAAAATAGCTTTTTTTTATTATTGTTTCAAAGCAGTATTATGACAAATGCAGTGTTTTATAACTGCAAATTGACCCGATTATTAAGCGAGAACAGCCTTCGATACAAAGGTTCATTGTTGGTTCAGCTCTAAACGTGATGTTTAGTTAATTGTGGGCCGATATGCGGTCATTATGAAATTACTGCTGAGAAATTTACATTTTGAAGTTACTGCTTTTAATAATAATTTATAATCAAAGTGTTTATAAATGTAAGTAACACCGGATATGAAAAAAACTTTTGTCGCTCTCTTATTCATACAAAAATTATAATAATAAATATAATCTCACGCCTTTTTTTTATCCCCGAGGGGGTAGGCAGAGGTATTCCATTACTGGATATACCCACATTTCACGAGATATATTGGACCCCTAAACGTGATAGGTGGTGAGCCCATCGCCGGGCCGGGTCTGTTTAAAAATACAAAAATTGTATCATAAAAAGAGACAATTAAACACACTTCTAGCATTGTTTCGTATTTTTTTCACACATGCAACTGGCTGGTTATCCCAGAACACATTAGAATAAAATAATTCAAAAATGGAATGGCGCTGTGTTCGCAAGCAGCTGAGTCATGGCAGCCATACGCTCTGCCCGACGTGCATCAAACCGCGTATGTAAGCAGGTATTTTATAGTACCATTTCTGTTATTTGCTCGAAAACAGACCGTATAAAGACAGGCTTACGATGTGACGACCGCCTGTCCCTCGCTCACAAAACTGGAATCTTATCATGGGGCGTTTTGAACATGTTTGTTCTACGATAGTTATGAAATTAACACTCCATATTTCTACGTTGATTATTTCTTGCTCCACGCCGATTTAACAAACGTGGAATACGAAAATATTATAATAATTATAGATGTTGCTAAAAAAACCTGTTTCAAACAAAATATTTAAATAATAAAGTAGTAATGCTTAACGACATAAAAACACCTACATTATATTGCTGTCTGAAAGTACATTCTGAGAGCAAGAGCGAAACCTCTCATTGGCCGAGCCGGGTACAGTGAACCACAGCTACATGTATGTCTTGCTTTATAGAAACAGACTTTGTATCGTCTACATAAGGTGCAGCGCAGTGTATTTCTACTGCGCGTACTAGTTCTGTGTTGGTGTGTCTCGCGCGGAGCTCATATTGAAAAGAATCTTTATCGAGTCGTATTATAGCTCGGGACGGAAAACCGAACGCTGCGCGTTCCAAATTTAAATCTGAAATAATTAAATTAGTTTATATCGGTCGACAAAAATATGTTTAAAATTCAAATGTTGAACAAAATGTGTTGTTAATTCAGATGGCAATTATAAACATTGATCACAAAATCTTACGGTTTTCGTAACACCGTGTTTTTTGTTTTAGCATTGTGAGATATATTTTGAATACATAAAATAAATTACACAGTGAAAAGGAAAATAGTTTTAATTTGTAGACCTGTGGTGGTGTGCGGTTTTAAAATATAGCTATCTCAATGTTATTTTAGTTCCACATCGATTCGTTTATCTACACTCTGCATTATGGGTAGGTATTGACAATTTCTGTGTTATTTAAAACAACTTATAGCTGTATTAAGTGTACCTATCACTTTTAGGTGATTATAAATGATGCATGCACAGAATAAAAGATACTATGTACCAACTTAACTAACCATAATGGATAGGTACTATTTATAAATAACATCAGAGGTAACTGACTATCTAAACAATGTATAACTGATCGGTTTTCATTATGAAAGCAAACCGAAATTACGAGAAAAAAATCTGTCGTATGCCAAAGCTGATAATAAATTTCTTCGAAACGAATTTGATTTTGCCGTGTGTAAATAATTAGTTAATAAAATTATAATAAACTAGCGGACCGTGGAACCGAAAAAAAATGAATTGTCGTAGCTGAATTTAGTGCTTTCTATGGAAATCGTGCTATTATTAATCGATATTTAAGAAAATTGGTTAGACATAACTAAATTTCGATAGCATCATATTTTTTTTATATTAATTATGCTAATTGGGGTGTATGAGGAATTGCGCTTTTTTTGTTACGTGTTGTATATTTTTATTATATTCTCTAAATTACATAAGCAAAATATTTGTTAAATTATTTAAGTAGGGTAAAACACCCAATTGTTGACACCCTACCAATTCATTGACATCCCAACAGCTTTATTAAAAATTAACGAAATTACGATACACAATTATATATAATTGTAGATATAATTTATCGTAATTTCGTTAATTATTAAAGAATCTATTGGGGTGTCAATTACTTGGTATGGTGAACTGTTTCAATTAATTGAAATGGTTGGGTATTTTACCCTAGTTACATAGCAGATGAAGGCTTTCAGTACAGTCACTAAGAATGTATTAATTTTTGAATAATAGATAATAAATAAGATTTGTCAACTGATGAGTTTCTTGTGACGCTTCTTCTCAGCTATAGGTAATACAGTCCGACGTTAGTAGCTGCAATGAATTTCATGGACGTATAAACATATTTTTGTATAATAACATTTAGAGTTAGATGTATTTTTTTTACAAAACGTATATATTTGAATAAGTAAGCAAACAATCACTTAATACAAACACGACTATCTGTGAAAACTTTTACTTAAATTGTTAATAAATAAACGGAAATTCCCTCGGGAATGGGAATAAACTGGATCCGCGAGCGATCTGGGGGCCAATTCTACTAAATGACAGCGGTGATAGTTGTATGACTGTGGTCACTCAATGGTGATATTATGTCAAATTTTGACACTTTTCGTATTCTGTTAACTGTCAGTTTTCACAATCATTCAACTATCATTGTTGACCACTTTTGGTATTCTACTATTCCTACCATGGAATGGCGCTGTCCAGTGATTGCTTTTTTCCCCTTATTTTAAGGCATTGGCAATTTAGCCATCAGCCCTAAACACGACACGAAATTCAGATTTTAGCTCTGCTTCAGAGTCTATGCACAAAAATACACAAGTTTCTTCAAAACTTATCGAAATGTCACATGTACCATAAATAAAATCAATCATCTAAAGATTTTAGTGCCGAAAACCCGAAATAAAACTAATGACACGCATGGTAGTAATAGTTATATATGGTAGGCAGCACCTAACGTAGTCCATAGTCATTCCATTGTTATGCCACTATGATTTTAGTGGAATACAAATTAGATGTCATAGTTGCCAGTTGCAGCATAATGGAATGATAGTTCGATGACAATGGCTGACATTTAGTGGAATTGGCCCCCTGGCAACGCTGCCGCTAGTCAATTATGTGAAACTAGCTCGGTACTTGTTTATTAGAATTTGTAGAATACTAGTTTCATTTGTCATTGCACTTAATTTAGAACCTATTTTGAGGTGTTATCGCTAAAAGCTGTCTGTTCCAGACAAACTTTGAATAGTGGACAATGGATGAATACTCGTAATAGACAATGACAATAATACTCGTACCAAGCGAAATGCATTATGTATCGAAATAACATTTAAATAATTAAAACGATTATCTCAAAACACCCCTAAAAGTATGTGTTATCTATTTCTATTTTCGATTACAAATACCTAGGGTTTTATTTTGCAATTATAAAATAGTGAAACAATTAAAGAAGTCAAGAAATTTAATATGTACTAAATAATTGGCCAAGTGTGAGTCGAACTGGCACAGAAAGGGCGGAACCCTTCGCCCCTTTTCACACGTACCGGTTTCCGCCGGTCCGGCGGGCGGCGAAGTATATGGCCATGTACGTTCGCTTTCATACGTACCGGCGGGCAACCGGGCAATCGGCCATACATTTCGCCGCCGGGTAGCCGGCGCCGGCCCGGCAGAAACCGGTACGTGTGAAAAGGGGCTTACTTTTTGTTTCTTTCTTCTCTTTTTTCGTTCTTTTTATTTTTTTAAATTATTCTTGTAGTAGGAATAGAAATTCTACTACATCAGCCTCTATGATTAAGTCGTTTACATGATAAAAACTCAATAGGTACACCAAATAATGTACCTACCTAGTTTTTTTCCTAGGGCAATTTAAAAAACTCATACTTGATATAGAAAACTTGTAAAATAAATTAAATAAGAGTTATAAATCCAAAAATGTAGGCATCCTACATTGACGATTTTTTTTTGTTTCCAGAAAAGGCTATCACAGAAAAATCATTTTATTTTGTAGTATTTTTCCTCTTTTTTATTCGTTTGTGTCAGTTAGGTGTCAGTCATAATTTTTTATATACATACTTAGGTACTTTTTAGATTTCCGTACCCAAAGGGTAAAAACGAGACTTCGCGGTCAGTCCGTTCGTCTGTCTGTCACTAGGCTGTACCTATCTCATGAACCGCGATAGCTAGACAGTTGAAATTTTCACAAGTTATGTATTTCTGTTGCCGCTATAACAACAAAATAAAATCTATATTTATCCCTTAGTCAGTGGAGGACCTGTTGCTTCTTCGGTGTTGGCGTATATGGACCCTCCCGGAAACGGTGGGCCCACTGACAAGGGATTAAGGGGGTCTCCCATACAACAAACGTCTTTTTTTGCCGTTTTTATAGATAATGGTACGGAACCCTTCGTGGGCGACTCCGACTCGCACTTAACCGGTATTTTTACTCTTACTGTTTATTCAATGGGGTAGTTGACAGCATCGAAATTAAATTGCGAGTAGTCATTCGTTAAAAACATTATCCCAAAACACCTCAAAATATGTATTTCGATTTTCAATTTACAATTATAACAAATTTAAAAATAATAATACAATCAAAAAAACTGCTGCAATTGAGTACTAGAAACTATGACGTCACGCCTTGCTATTTCAGTACATTTCCCATAGTAAAATTTTGGGTTACGTATCTAAATGTCGAAAATTAAAAAACCTAACGTTAAATAACCTAAGTTCAAAATACCTAAAATCAAAATACCTAATGGTTGTTTGACATAAAGTTAAAATACCGAAAGTTTAAAATGTCAAATGGATATAATACTGAAGTTCAAAAGGATAAAACTTGAAATACCTATGTACAAAGTCCCTGAAATTGATTTACCTCACGTTAATTGACCCAAGTGACAAATACCGACGTAATGTATTAATATAAATATAAATAGATATATATATTATCTGGCGGCTATCTTTGTCAAAGGATCAGCCTAGCTATCCAGAGAGGGAATACGGCCAGTCTTCTGGGCACTGTCCCACATGGTTCCTATTTGGAGGACATTTTTTATCTGTAATTATTGTAAATGAACATATATTTTCCTGACACAAAATATATTAAAAATAGAAAACGATGAACTTTATCAATCTACCCACTTTTACGCTTGCGGAAGGTGATCCACTATTTCAAACAAATATCGCGCAAGTGGTGCATTACTTTAGGTATTTTGACCATTTGTTATTAAAAATTTTGGTATATCAAAATTAGGTGATATAACTATAAACATTTGAAATTTTAGGTATTTAGTCCAATCGGTATTGTAAACTTAGGTATTTCGTGGGTATGTATTTTATTAGGTATATTAAAACATAAGGTATTTTGATTTTAGGTATTTTGAACTTAGGTTATTTAACGTTAGGTTTTTTAATTTTCGACATTTAGATACGTAACCAAAATTTTGTTTTGACAGATCATAAAAAGTAACTGATTTGACTAGGTAGGACACAACCCTATTTGATATTATTTTCATCACACTGCAAACCTTATAAGAATCCCTTATAAGTCAAAGTTTCATAGCTGTAACCGCCGAGACGAGGTTAGGTAACATAATTTACCGTTAAGCGTTAGTTATAGTTAACTACGGTGTAAGTTTATACTAACGAAGTTAGGTTGCCATCGTCCGCAGCGTTTATTGGAATAACATACAGTACAACAAACAAACGACAAGCCTAATACATTTCGAAAGATTGTCGCTTGAAATCTCAAGTTTTTAATACCTCGCACCTAATTAGAGTTTCACTTCCCTGAAAAAAATAAGATTTATATAATAATTAGTGTTCGATCGAAACTGGTTTTCCGGCCGAAACCAAAACCGAATGTTCGGCCGTGGCTTCACTTTCGGCCGAAACCGAAACTGCACGTGGTCAAGTATAAAATTCCTTTAAATTCAGAAATTTGGTGCATTTTACCCATTGTTCTGCATTAACTAGGACATGAAATGGAAACACAGTATATTAATTTTGTTATAATCATTTATTTAACATAATATAAAAAAATATGTACGCAGGGCCTCCATCGTCCGCCAAAACGGTGCCGCGAGAAATGAAGTTAGGCGAGCGTGCTCGACAACTTCAAAAATCAGTTTCGAATCGAAAACGAAACTGCCGCCGAAACTTGATTTTTGGCCTCGGCCGAAACCGAAACCGAACTTTCGGTCGGACACTAAATAATATGATTCAATGGTTATAGTTAGTTATTAATACGGGTACCTACATGGATTTCGCCAAACGTCGCGATTCTTCGTGTTTTCCGCTTCGAAGTGCCCGACCTCGATGGAGGTCACTTATTTTGACTCCAATGCGTAACGACAATACATTTAACAAACTTTTTTTATATAAATAAAAACCAGTAAGCTGACATTGTCTTGCGACATACGAATATGCCACATATCGGGTTGAATTGTGAATCTAACCCATTTCTTGATCGTTCGAACACACAAAAATTCATGAAAATCGGTCTAACCATTTTCGAGTATATACCATAAAATAGATATTTCTTACATCTACATAATTTAATCTAAAAATAGTATAAAAAAAAGTCGCTATATGCCTCTGTCTGTTTCTCCGCTTACTTCTTTTAAACCAATCAACGGATTTTAATACGGTTCGAACTAATAGAAAGAAAAATGGGCGATAAATGGGAAAGGTTTCTCTGTATCATATAAAAAGTGAAGCGAGAGCGGATCGCTAGTCTATACTATTCTATACTAATATTATAAATAGGAATGATTTGTTTGTTTATACTGAATAGGCTCCGAAACAACTAAGTAAACCGATTTTAAAAATTCTTTCACCAACTGAAAGTAATAATAATCATTTAGTCACATAAGCTATATTTTATTCCCATATTCCCACGGGAACTGGAACTACGCGGGTGGAACCGTGCGGAACAGCTAGTGTTTTATATTATTGAATCCTTGGCCAGGAACAAGTAAAAAGGGAAAAATAAGCAATATGACAAAAAAACAAACTTGTAGAATATTGCGGTCTAAAATAACTACTTTATTTTGATTATAGCCACAGTAAATATATAAGTTATAGCTAAATATTCTTTATTGTTGTTTTTTTTTAATAATATTATTTAGAGGTATGTACAAATACATAGTTCGTTAGATGTCCTTTCTTACAACCACTGATTTTTGATAGATTTGCTTTATAAGGAATTCCCACCGGTGAATATGTAAAAAACCATCTTTAATTAGTAGATTTTGATCGAAAGGGTCATTTATTAATTCCTCAAGAAAGATAATTTTCAATAACATAATATTTTAAATTAATGAGAGATCAAAAGTTGAAAAATGTAAATTAAAAAATATTTCTTTCAGTTTACAAAAGTTATGTAAAAACATTATACTTAATATAAGTATGTGTTTTTTTTATCATACATGCTCTTTACATGCTAATTAACTAAGGTCAATTGTCATAGGATACATTTTTACTAGAAAAAAATTGGATGTCTTAAAAGTCGGTTTACGGACGATAATTTTACGTGATAACGTCATAAGAAAACTTGGATGAAAAATTGCATACTGGAGTGGGACAGAGATAGATGCGTCACAATCCGAACGCTTAGGCCGATCGTGTCTCTCTATCGCTTGTCCGCCCTCTCGCTTGCACGCTTGGCTCAGAGGCGGAACGTGACACTTTTTCGTGCGTGCAGCCGGCGTTCATCGATTTATAAGACGTTATCACGTCAAACATAAAAAGTCGTTTTTACTGCATGAGGTAAACGAAATGAAGGAAATTTCTCAGTGCCATTTACAAGCGGTTGGGTTTTTGGTATTTAACTAATGTATGTACTTACATACTCGTTTATTCAATTACCCAAGATAATATTATCAATATGTATTTGGTACTAACCACTTATATTGCTATAAATAATGCGTTCTCAACTCAAGGGCGAATTACTGTTAAATAAATAACATGGAAGTCTAAAGAGTACCTACCAACCGACCGACCGACTGTAACTTATACGATTTTCTCATGGATACCATTGTCAGAACTGAACCAAATTGAAATGGGCCCACACGGGAAGCACCAGCTGTCAAATAAAAAAGAATCATTAATATCGGTTCACCCAGTCGAAAGTACTGAGGTAAAAAACATTAAAAAAAATTACCTTTTTTGAAGTCGGTTGAAAATACTGAGGAGCGCGTGGTTTTGGTAGGTAGGTATAGTGTCCGTAAGCACGATTCGATTTACACAGAATTTATAAGAATCTTCAATCAATCACCTTTTTAGTATACCAAATCTGCGAACTTACAAAATTGAACTTATATCGACAATTTTTTTTTTAATTTTTCTAATGTTTTGATAAAATAATATACCTCAATAAACTCACTAGGTATTATATCATTTATTACGAACTAGGTGACCCGGCATACGTTGTCCTGTCCAAATTCCATAAAGCACTTTTTATATTTTTCCGGGAAAACATTTTCCAAAAAAAAAATCGGAAAATTAGTGGTGATGCGTTTACCAACGACCAGCTTTTATTTTTTTTATTTATAAAATAGATTTATTACAGACAAGTTAAGTTAACTTACGTACATATCTATTACTAGCTCGACGGTGAAGGAAAACATCGTGAGGAAACCCGCAGGTCCCAGAGTTAATTCTGAGACATGTGTAAAGACCCGGTCCGGCGATGGGCTGACCTCCTATCACGTTTAGGGGTCCATAGAATATCTCGTGAAAAGTGGGTATATCCAGAAATGGAATACCTCTGCCTACCCCCTCGGGGATAAAAGGCGTGTGTTTTTTTTATCATTTTTATTTTAAGATAAGTAAAATTATGTAGAATTTAGAATTTTATTCAGGTATTTTATTTTATATACTTAATATACAACATGTAACAGAATAACAATTCCTGCAATTAATTTGTTCAGTATCGAGTACTTATTCGATTTCAGCTATTTTTAATATGTGTAAATAAAAAAAAATGAATTAGCGTTGCTGAATTTAGTGCTTTCTATGGAAATCGTGCTATTATTAATCGATATTTAAGAAAATTGGTTCGACACAGCTAAAGTTCGATTGCATCATATTTTTTTATATTAATATACTAATTGAGGTGTATGAGGAATTGCACTTTTTCTGTTACGCGTTGTATAATTTATTTCGAGAAAACGCTAAGGAAATTTGGATTTTACGAGGCCTTTTTGATAAACACCCAACACTTGTAGCCTCCGGCGGGTGTAGAGTTAGCACAAACTCCCAGTAGAAAGTGATTACTTGCTCAGTGGCTCGCCGGTAAGCTAGGGAGTTGACATTTAGTCTGGCGTAGTTAGAGTTGAAATCGGCCCGTTGCTGTGATATAGATAATCTATACTAATATTATAAAGAGGAAAGATTTGTATGTTTGTTACTAATAAACTCAAAAACTACTGGACCGATTTAAATAATTCTTTCACCGATAGAAAGCTAGAAGATCCCTGAGTGACATTGACTATATTTTATTCCCGTATTTCCACGGGAACGGGAACTAGGTGAAACCGCGCATAACCGCTACTCTAAATATTATAATAACAAAGTCGCTATTCGCATCTGTCTTTTCGCTTAGTTCCTCTACTACACTAACGAGTTTTGATAGGGTATTTTATTACCTGTGCGTATTAAATAATTCGAATAATACACTGTTACCGAAAGATTTATTTTTTGAAGTCGACTCTCCTAGAACTCTTATTACAGTTTCCGAATCTAGATTATCTTATCCTACAATTCCTACAGGACCCAATGCTATATCTAAATAAATTTAAAGGTATATTATATTTTACTGTAATAATATTCAAGTAAATGAAATAATATAATAATCTCACGCCTTTTATCCCCGAGGGGGTAAGCAGAGGTATTCCATTTACGTTTCGCGAGTTTATTCTTTGGACCCCTAAACGTGACAGGTGGTAAGCCCATCGCCCAAGTAAATAAATATTATTATCCTATTGATTTTACTAGATTTTGACAGCGAAATTTCTTCGCACGTTGCCTTAACCGTTGAATGTCCATTTGGGGTCAAATTCCAATCGACCCCAATTATAAATAAAGGCAATTTCGAGTCGGATTCTTGCAACGATGGTTCCGCACCACAAAACAATATCAAATAAATAAATAAATAAAATTTTATTTCGGAAGTTGATCATCCATTATTTATTAGTTTTATTACATAGAACAAAACACATTTTTCTTGATCTTTTTTATTTTTATTATCTTTCAAGACATCCTTCATAACAAAAAATATTCTAAATAATTGGTTGTATGTAAAGTCGGTTTATATATATGATAACGTTAAAAGAAAACATTGATGAAGATGCACGATCTTCAATGTTTTCTTTCTATCGCTTGTTCTTGCTAGGCTCAGGCGGAACGTGACAATGAGTCATGCTTTTTCGTGCTTGCAGCCGGCGCGGGCGTTCATCGGTTTATAAGACGTTATCACATCGAAAAAATCCAGCGCTGTACAAGTGTACATGTAGACCACACAGACAGAATGCGTTGTACGTTAGTACAGTCAGCAAAGTTGTTAGTGTTACATGGCCAAAAATTAAGATTCACTTTTCTCTTAAAAGCCATATATGTATTTATAGTATTTTTTTGGTAAATTATAGGGATCAAAGATACCTTTCGAAATAAACATTAATCAATAAGATTTATTTATGACTTCCCCAGAAAAATGAATTCTTAGTTACTGGCCATGTAACCCTAACAACTTTGTTGACTGTACTATTGTTTTTTCTGTTGCGTAGGTCTCCACACTTTTGTTGCGGTACCTCAAAAACCGTAATACCACTATCGCCGCTATATTCCGATAGCACATTATCTAGAAGCGGTTACCGATAGCGGAGCCCACACCTGCTCTTGTTATTATTACGCAACTAGCTAGATGTTTGCTACGTTTCGGAATAAGACCCACATAAACGAACAAGATCCCCCACAGACATCATCAACCCGTAACAGCCGACTGCTGAGCTAAGGGTCTTTTCTAAAACATGAGATAGTTTGGGCTATAATCTCCCACGCGAGCCCACCGCGGATTGGGAAATGGTGTAAGGTATTGAACCACCTAACTATCAGTGCTTTTCAAGCTATTTCTTAACATGGCTTAACGACTCATAGGTAATAATAATATATTCTCACGCCTTTCATCCCCGAGGGGGTAGGCAGAGGTATTCCATTACTGGATATACCCACATTTCACGAGATACATTGGACCCCTAAACGTGATAGGTGGTGAGCCCATCGCCGGACCGGGTCTATTTACACATGTCTCAGAATTAATTCTGAGACCTGCGGGTTTCCTCACGACGTTTTCCTTCACCGTCGAGCTAGTGATAAATATGTACGTAAGTTTTTGAAAAACTCATTGGTATACATGCCAGGATCCGATGACTACTGATTTTAACGACTTCGATTGCGCGAAAACAACCTTATAAGCTTATTCAACCCGTAACGTAACCTATAGGTCTGTCGTCACATATTATGTCTATGATGGGCTATAATATCCCACGGGAGCACACCGCCGATTAACTAACATTTAGAAAGTTTCAAGCCAATCTGACGCTCGACTTCTTAGTATATTAATATAAAAAATATATGATGCAATCGAACTTTAGTTATGTCTAACCATTTTTTTTAAATATCGATTAATAATGGCATGTACCAATGAGTTTTTCAAAACTTACGTACATATTTATCACTAGCTCGACGGTGAAGGAAAACATCGTGAGGAAACCCACAGGTCTCAGAATTAATTCTGAAACATGTGTAAACAGACCCGGTCCGGCGATGGGCTCACCACCTATCACGTTTAGGGGTCCAATGTATCTCGTGAAATGTGGGTTCCAGTAATGGAATACCTCTGCCTAGCCCCTCGGGGATGAAAGGCGTGAGATTATTTTTATTTTTAATAGCACCATTTCCATAGAACGCACTAAATTCAGCTACGATAATGCATTTTTTTCAAAAATTTAACACATATTAAAAATATCTGAAATCGAATAAGTAGTTGATCTGAACAAACTAATTTCAGGAATTGCGCTTATTCTGTTACATGTTGTATGTACCCTTGCCAAATTTCATCTTTATCGGTATAAGCCGTGAATTGTACTTAATTGGGTGTCCGTATTCACGCTCTCCGACCAGAGTCTGCATGACTACTCGTATCACGTAAAGATGACGTCCGAGTGTACTCCGACGCGGGCATCCAATCAGTGGACCGCACGGTGTTGTATAGTCTGTCCGAGCGCCCTCGTATTATGAAAATCCGACTTCAAGCTACTTTTAGTTTAAAATCACACCGTTGTCTGTTGAATAACACGTTGTATAATTTCTTCATAGTTCACAAGTCTTACATAAGAATGACGCAGGGCAATCTGCTGCCAACAGCTTTAAAGGGCTCGAATACTTACGGTATTAAATAATAGGTAAATGAATTAATTGTGGGACATAATACACACACGGTTATTTAGTCCCATACTAGGCAGAGCCTGTACTAAATAACTGAAAATCAAAATAAATAATAATTTGACGCCATATATCCCCGAGAGGTAGGCGAAGGTATTCTGTTTTTGGATATACTTACCCACTTTTCACGAGATATTCTTTAAAACATAAATCCTATTACATACTTTAAACGACCAATTATTGTATGTATATTTCGGGTATCTCTTAAAAGGCTCTAACGATTTTGATGAAATTTTATATAATATATATAATTTTGTGTTGCATCTTGCAATATATACCTAGTGTCCAATATAGAGCGAATTTAAACTTTGCGTACGTGTTTCGACCGAGCTTCTGCCCAGAGTGATTTTATTTCGCTATACCAATTACGGTCGTATGCAGATGCAATTAAGTTGCATTTAATTTTTTACTGAATTAGTAGCTTCGCCGCCACTTCCTCTGTCTGCGAGTCAGGACAGTCGGGAAAAATAATAAACTTTTCGCGGTACTAAGAAATATTTGTGGTTGTTTGTTGGGATTTGACGTTATAGGACGAGTTCTTTTTAGGACCTCTTCTGCATTTGTCCATTTCTTACTATGCCCACTTCTGGTTATGACTATTTCTGTTTGTGACCAATTCTGTATTCGTCGACTTCTGGATTGGTCGACCCTCGGTACAGCCAGCATTATAGCTCTTGTATAGCAACTTAATCTATTCTTGTGTGTAAATATGTATATAAATTTCTGGTATCTCGGACAGCTCAACAGCTCTCAGGACTTTTCAACCTAGAATACAAATTTTTCTTCCTCTTAACCAGCTGTTTGCGCGATTTCACCAAAATTATCAATGAATTATCATTTTCACGAAAATTATAGGCTGTTACTCCCAGAAAAGTAAGCTTTGCATTGGTGAAAGAATTTTTTAAATCGGTCCAGCAATTTTTTAATTTCTTCATTACAAACATACGAAAATACAAACCCTTCTTCTTTATAATATTGGTGTAGAAGTCAAGATATGCTTACAGCAGATATGTTCGTTTTTTCCCACTTGAATTACTATCGATATTTTAAGCTAAAAAGTTTTTAGCTTAAAATATATATTTAGTTTTTAGTAAAAACTAAATAAGTCAAAGATCAATGGGATAATATAACTTCCAAATAGTTTTAAAATCGTTTTTTTAGTTCTAGTGTTGACCTTTCTATAAATGAATTTAACGATCTAATATCATCTCCAGAAAAGCGAATATTTTTTATGCAACTTTCCTGGAAATATACTAGTGAAAAGTGGGTATTGAGTTTTAGAAGAAGTACCCCCAACCGCAATATACAAACAAGGAATTTTTTTCATCTCTCCGGGCGGAAAGCGACAAATTCCGGCCCGCTGCGCTAAACGAAGTTGCCTTTCCGCCTCCGTCGAGAAGAAAAAAGTACACACAACTCGGGAAGTAAATAAGAAAGCCTCAGATCACCCATTTTATTTTTCATTACATGTGATATGAGACACGTATTATTTGACTTATAAGTACCTACTACTCTTTATAAGTTTGCAAATACTTTAACATTCAACCTTCAACTTGAAACTGATTGGCCTCCGCGGGTCGTCACTCGGCCACCGAAGTATTTAGACAATTATAATCAATTACAATTTATTGCCGTGTCGGAAACTAGCGTGCTCGCCCAATTTTAGGGTTCCGTAACCCATACGGCCATCCTTTAAGAATGTGAGGTGTTTAGACTAGTTTTATACGTCTTCTTCCCTGGTTGATGCGTCGGCGTGAGATCTTCACTTTTTTACTTAATAGTAAGGGTATAAAAGCTCAATCAGATATTTTCTAAATTACTATGAAAAATAGTAACAAATTAGACATTTACCGCCGGATTTGTAACCTAACTCCACTCTAGCGAGTCGGACCTAGGGTTCCGTATCATTATCTATATAAACGGCAAAAAACACGTTTGTTGTATGAGAAGCCCCTTAAATATTAATTTTATTCTGTTTTTTAGTATTTGTTGTTATAGCAGCAAAAAATAAATCATCTGTGAAAATTTCAACTGTCTAACTATCACGGTTCATGAGATACAGGTGACAGACGGACGGACAGCGGAGTCTTAGTAATAGGGTCCTGTTTTACCCTTCGGGTACGGAACCCTAAAAGGGGGTCCCCATACAAAAAACGTGTTTTAAAATATATGTAGTGTCAATTACTGTAGTACGGAGCCTTTCATCTGCGAGTCCGACTCGCACTTAGCCTGTTATGTTGTATAGCCTAGGACCGGGTTGCGCCGTCTCGTTTGCTCGCGTACTGAACGATAGAGATGCAACATAACCCGTCTCGCTGAGATTTATAATAGCTAATTGTAATTTTATACTTGCGCAGCAATTCTTTATTCTGCTTAATTGTAAAGTCAGTAATCGAATTTGTTCGTAAGTTTTTCAAAAACTTACTTACATTATTTATCACTAGCTCGTCATCATAATTTACTTGCCCTTTTCCCATTATGTTTTTGACGTGACAACGTCTTACAATTCGATGGAGTCGGCTGCTTGCACGAAAAAGTATGACGTATGCGGCGTTCCAGTGCAAGCGAAAGCGCGCAACGAGCGACAAAGAGGCACAATCCATTTCATCAGTATTTTCTTATGACGTTGTCACGTTCAACTATCGTCAGTAAACCGACTTTACAGACAACCGATTTTTGTTTCCTTCCATTTAGGTCTTATCATACCTCATATTTTTTGCACACATCGGTGATAGAACGCTTAAAAACGCCTACTTAACAGCTTGCCCGAGGACATTAGAAAAAATCCAAAGAAAAATATATTTAAGAATAAGTTAAAAAATATGTCTTAGACATTATTCCTTGTTAATTGACTGCATGAGCCCCCAGTCAAACCGTCTAGACGGTTTTGGAATACTATTTTTATAAGCATAATGTATTCTGATTGTATTATTACATAAAAAATAATCCAAAAACCAACATTACTAAGGTGAAGGAAAAATATTATAAGGAAACTCCAAGACCAAACCCCAGAATTAATGCTGAGGCATGTGTAAGTAACTGCATCCGGCCTGGCGATGAGCTCACCTGTCACGTTTAGGATCCAAAGAATAGGTGAAAAGTATATTTATACGAATTTAATACTTCTGCCGATCCTCTCTGGGATAAAGTCGTGACCTCAAACATGGTGGTGATCCTTTTTCCGGTCCTGGGCTGGGTTTTGTTATACATGCCTCATAACAAATTATGGGGCCTGCTGGTTTCCTCATGATGTTTTCCTTCATAAAACTCACGGGTACAGTGAAGAGCACGTGGATCTTGACACATTGAACTTTGTAACGTTCTTATTACAATCGCTTCAGAGGTCAGACTCGCACTACAAGTGTAAAGCTTCATGTGCTCTTGACTGTACATGCCCTCACCTACATAAACCCAAATAGTGGAAAAATTAATGAGGATGATAATTGGTTCTCCTGTCGATGACTTGTGCTGGCAACACTGATTTTATATTTAAAAAGTATAAATTAAAAGTAAAAAGTTGGCGTCCATCGCACATGAAGTGACGAGAGGTATTCGCACAAAAGGGCGCGAAATAAATAAAAGTTCTCTGTTCTTTATTGTGAAATAAGGGGTTTTATTACAACCAACCAATAACAACCTTTTGCTGTCAAGTAACTGAATGCAGACTGCAATAGGATAATCTATTGTCCTTGAACACTCGTCGGACGCTTTTGCTTTCGTTATTTATTTACAAACGAATTCCGTATCGACAATATCGCTCTGTCTCTGCCATATTATGTAGAAATGTATTTGTGTAACATAAAGCCGAGAGTCGCCATATTTGATGGATGGTAAATAAATAATCGCACAATACATGTTGTTCTGCCTGTTTGTTAAGATTCGCTGCGAGCTGAAAACAAGTCTCTTCTTTTATTCATTTATTTACTGCATTGACTTTGATTAGTTTATTAAATAAATTGTGGGACATTCACACATTGTTTTATAGTCCTAATTTAAAACTAGGCGCTAGTATTATGAGTAGTACTCATAAACTGATAAACATACATAAAAACACCTCGACACGAAATCAAAAGATATGTTCATTCACATAAATTTTGCCCCGGGCGGGAATCGAATTCGCGACCTCCGATTCAGAAGACCAATCATTACCAATGCTGTCCCATCAAATAAACACGCTGATTTAACATTAAATGTTTTAAAGATTATCTGACTAATATAATAAACTAGCGACCCGACCCGGCTTCACGCGGATCCAATGTTTTTATATATCAAAGAGATAAAAATATAATAGGGACAAAGCAAGGAAAATTTGAAGCCAAAAGTTATTCCAAGTGGAATAAGTCTAGTAGAATTTCGACCGAATGACATCTTGCGTTCATACTAACTGACATGACGCTTGAGCTTCAAACATGCTTCAAAGTTTTGTATGAAAATATTCCCAATGCCCCCTCTAGGTCCTATTATATTTTAATCTCTGTGTTATATATAATCCTTGCGTAGTTTGGTAGACCTACAAACTGACGCGGATAGTGACTTTGTTCTATTCTACTTAGAGATCAGAAATAGAGAAGAAACAAAGAAGAAACTTCCTGACTGACTAATAGCTTTAAGAACGTAAAAATATCCGTATCAAGCTTCAACTAATACCTTTAATTTCCTCTTGCCAATAGGTAAAGAAGTCCAGAAAAGATGGCGCTCCATCCGAGACTCGTACACAAAGGCGTACCGCCAAGGGAAATGCGTGATGCCAGAGCAGTGTCCGCCCGGCAGTCGCCGCTACCAGTACCACCGGCAGATGTCTTTCCTGCTGCGTGCTTTGCAGAACAAGTGAGTATCTTGGAACATAAAAAATAATAAAGAAATCACTATCATTACATAGTGTAAAACAAAGTCGCTTTCTCTGTCCCTATATCCCTATGTCCCTATGTATGCTTAAATCTTTAAAACTACGCAACGGATTTTGATGCGGTTTTTTTTAATAGACAGAGTGATTTAAAAGGAAGGTTTCAGTGTTAGCATTGCACCCGTGCGAAGCCGGGGCGGGTCGCTAGTAAAAAATAATAAAGAAATAAGAAATAATTAATCTCACGCCCCTGATCGGGGTGTATTTCCAGAAATTGAATATAATGGAATACGCCGAGTACCTTTTACGAGTATATTCCTGGGACCCCTCAACGTGACCCCTGATTGCCGAACCGGGTCTGTTACACATGCCTCAGAATAAATTCAGGGACCTGCGGGTTTCCTCACGATGTTTTCCTTGACCGTCGAGCTAGTGATAAATATTTACGTAAGTTTTTGTAAAACTCATTGGTACACGCTAATAATTTGTAATTAACCGTGAAATAATATTTTCAACTGATACTAATTTCAATACGAAGATTTTAACTCTACAATTTTGCTAAATAAATCACTACGTTATGAGAAAACTAAATACTTACCTAATCAACTAATTCTTTCACCATTAAGGCTACTTAATGGTGAAAGAATTAGTTGACCAGGGGGCCAATTCCACTAAATGTCAACGGTTACAGTTGAATGACAATGACATATCACTGGTCAGACAATGGTGTTATTTTGACACTTTTCAGAGCATATAACACCATCGACTGACCATTGACATGTCATTGTCATTTAGTAGAATTTTCCCCCAGGCAAATATTCAAAGAGCTCACCAACAAAAACCTTACAGAAAACCGAGATACTCCCAAGACAAGTACGAGTCCTTCTCCGAAGTCTCCAACTCTCCTCAGCATCCTCCTCCAGAAGACCTCCCGAAGATCAAGAACGAGATCCTCGAGAAACCACTCGACCTCAAAACCAAAACGGAAACAGAAAAAGAACGACCAGAAACCCAAGACAAATGCAACCAAGCGTCTATGAGTGACAAGAATCCGTCCCTAGAAATCAAAATTGACGCCAACTCAATACTGCCTGACGACCATTTTGATGATGACAAGTTGTTTATGAACTCTCTATTGCCTTTGTTCAAGAAAATGGACGACGATACCCGTCTCCTATGCCGTATTGAGGTCTTAAAGATAATAAGGTATTTATTTGAAATTGTTTTACCTAATTTTATATTTATAAAATGTTTACCATTTATGGACTCGATTCTGCAGACCAGCTAAAATTCCTAATTTGAAGTTAGCTCTATTCTTTTCCAGCGCTTTGGAAATGAAAGGGACAGAAATAAGTTGTACTTACAATGTCACAAATGTGAAAATAACAAAATGGAACCCTAGGAACGCATTTACATCTTATTCAAATACACTAGTAATTTTAGCGACGATGTAACAAGGTCATGGATAATAGTGACAGATAAGCTCGTTCATAAGGTTCAAATTAGTTGGTTTTTACATGTTTGACATTACTCTATAATCTATGGTTTGTTTCTGTACTTTTTCTTCCGTATTCTATGGAGAAGGATAGGCTAACTTAAAATTAGGAATTTTAGATGATCTGCAGAATCAAGTTCTATGTATACGTTTCACTTTTGTATACCTGTCTGTATAAGAAGCAATATTGTACGCTCGTCGGAAGACCAGTGCTGCATCAGTACATCTACTGGTGTAGCACATATATTGAGTGGTGACCATTTTTGGTGTATTTTTAACATAAGATTCTTTTAGTTGTACTTATTGACGGGCCTGTTGGCTCAGTTGGTAGTGACCCTGCCTTCTGAGTCGGAGGTCATGGGTTCGATCCCCGCTCGGAGCCAACATTTGTGTGCATGAACGTCTGTTGGCTTCGTGTCTGGTCGTTTAATATTTATTTAAGTATGTTTATCAGTTGCTTAGTACCCCTAGTACAGGACCTGCCTAGTTTGGGACTAAATAGCCGTGTGTGAATCGTGTCCCAAATTTTTTTTTTAATTTGTTCCACTTACCCTAAAACAAACAAACTTTTTTTTCTTTCTAGGTACGCATTACAAGGGCACAAATGCTTCGAAGCCCTCAAGATGGCGGAAGACAGTTTCTTCAAGAATAGGATCACTAGCATTCTGGCTAAAGAAGAAATGGACAGCATCAACTCTTCGAAGAGCGAATCTAGATTGTCTATGACCACCAGATCGGCTGATGGGAGCAGACCTGTTAGAAAACGGAAGGTAAGTTGTATGTGAAGAAAAACCTATAAGTATCTCGGAATGGGGAACTTGCATAAAATTTTGTTTTTAATTTATCTTAAAGATTTAAGGATTACATAAAGATACCAAAAAGAAAAAAGTTAAAATATGCACAAATAATTTATTTATTGCAAATCAAAAAATTACATTTCAAAGTTCGCGCGTAAACGCCCACCGCCTTGACGAGACGTCAATCCTCATCTTATTATGAAAACTTTTCATGTCGCGTGAATAAATAATTTATTACAGAAATAATATATTTTCAGTTTCATTTAATACTAGCGGATAATGTAGCATCCTATTTGTGAAAGAATTTTTTAAATCAATTCAGTAGTTTTTGAGTTTATTCGTTTCAAACATATAAGTATTTCCTTACCTCTTTTTCGCTTTGTGACGGAGTGACGTCACTCGTCGCTGATTGGTATTTCAAATTACGTCTCATATAGCGTTACTTAGAATTCAAATATTTCGCGAAAAAAACATAATTTTAGAATTTTTTTTTCAGGAATGCACTTTTAGGGACTATCATTATTGAATTATTAAGATAATTTATCAATATAATTTTAGTGCAAGTTCCCCATTCTCGGACGAGTTCTGATTGATAATTATGATGTTTTTTTTAATACAGACCCGGTCACCATCCCCCCTACCAAATCCCCCTAAGAGGAGAGGTCCTGGGCGCCCTAGAAAGGTAAGAACGAGTGATCTATCTATTTATTTATTTATTTACTTTTTGGAAAACTTACAGCAAAATCGGTAATTATAGCTTAATTAAACACTATGGTTAAACATATGCTAATGACAAGTTTCCACATTTAAAAAACAAAAAATATGTTTCTCCTACTGTCGAGAACAATCAGTATGGTGATAATTGTGAACTTAGCCAGGGAGAGAAGAATAGTTTTAAAACAAAAAAAAACAAAGGAAGAAAAAGGCTTGGTCTTAGTAGCTTATTCTAAATAAATGTCGAGGAAGAAGAACAGTCGAAGAATCCCTGCGTCAGCGCTCGCTTTACTATTGAAGTCTTGGTACAGAATAAATCCATATCGAAATCTTTGCACATGTCATTGAAGGTTTTGCTGGCTCCTTAATATTATAATTATAAAGAGGAAAGATTTGTATTTTTGTACGTTTGTTAATAAACTCAAAAACTACTGCCCCGTTTTTAAAAATTATTTTACCAATGGAAAGCTAGAACATCCCTGAGTAACTATATTTTATTCCCGTATTCCCACGGGAACGGGAACTAAAACCGCGCACCACCGCTAGTATTACATAACTTGAATTAACACATACCTACAAAACGAAGCACTAACACATACCTAGAAAACGGTTAATGAATATAAGTACCTTAATCCATTGGTTACTTTAGTGCACCACCTACCTTTATCTCAGTTACAGCGCGGCCGTTTTAACTTGACATCTCTGAAGTTGCGCAAATGGCTGCGCAGTAACATTTTTTAGCGACCATATGGCGGTAGGAGGGGGATTTGCGCAGGCGAAGCCTATGCTCAGAGAAGCCAAGTTAAAACGGCCGTACTGTACATCCATCCTAAGGTTGTCTGGAAGAAATCGCTTAAAGCGATAAGACCGCCCATTGTCGATTTTTTATTTTATTTTATTGTGGATAACAACAGCCAGCTGAATTAAATACAATTCTAAAGTACATGTTTGCAGTTAGGCCAATAACAGTTATCCACTAAGTACTTATTATTATTATACATTATTGTGTCACTTGTTGCATATTTTTATTGGTGTACAATAAAGAGTTGTTACATACTTACTACATACAGTTACAATGTTTCCGTTGTAGTTGTAAAAGGAGAAAAGTTCCTAAAGTTTTCTTTTCAAACAGGTCCGCCCTCCTCCATCAGACTCTGAGGAGGAACCATCGAAGAAGCGGTCCCCGAAGGCGCCCAAAATGAAACTAGTCGCGCCCCGCGACCCGCCCCACCTCTCCGAGATGGACGAAACGCTGAGCAAAGCAACCAGTGTCGCTCAGCTATCCACGCCACTGTTCATGAAGGTACATTTAGCCAAGTCTGTTTGCATTTAGCCAATCTTCATGGACGAGTTTAGAGTGCCTTGTTATTTGACTATTAATTATTATTATTTACTAGCTTCACAGGGGTGCAATGGTAATACTAAAACCTTCCTCTTGAATCACTCCCATCTATTAAAAAAATCGCATCAAAATCCGTTGCGTAGTGTTAAAGATTTAAGCATACATAGGGGTATAGGGACAGGGAAACCGACTATGTTTTATACTATGTAGTGATTATTTATTTCTAAGTGTACCTTTAGTACGTAGGTCTACATTTAGAAATTAATAAATTTCAACTTTTTTGACTTTTGATAACGACGCTGCGGTACCAGTGTGTGTCTAACAATCGCACTGGTTTAGCAAAGTTGGGCGCGGTCCGTCAGTGGATGAGTGGGGAAATTCTGACAGTTAAGTGGGCACTAGCTTAACATCACATGCCAATCCGCGGTGGGCTCGCGTGGGAGATTATAGCCCGTACTTCCTCATGTGTGAGGAAAGACCCTTAGCTCAGCTGTGGGCTGTTACGGGTTGATGATGATGAAGAGGGTGTATATTAATGAGTACTTACGAGTACATATTGATTGCTAGCTCGACGATGCGACACGAATCTAATATTTATGGTATCTAATATTTACGATGGTTAATCGTAAATGGTCATCGCCCATGGACATTTTCAGCATAATTTTGTGACCTAGGAAATGTGTAATGGAACCACCATTCCCAACTTGGAATCACATTCTGATAAAAAAAAACTTTCTTTCTTTACACCTTTTGACGGGCTCAGTTGGTAGTGACCTTGCCTTCTGAGCCGGAGGTCGCGGGTTCGATCCCCGCTCGGGGCCAACTTTTTGTTGGCTTCTTGTCTGGTCGTTTAATATTTAAGTATGTCTATCACTTGTTTAGTAGCCATAGTACAGGCCTTGCCTAGTTTGGGACTTAACAACCGTGTGTGAATTGTGTCCCACAATTTATTTATTTATTATTTATTTATTTACAGATGTACAACTTGGGCCGCTCAAAAGTCGCCCCAGACCTCCACTCCACACCGCAAAGCATGCAGATCTCAATCAAAACAGAACCAGTTGATGACTTCAGCACCTAATATAACTTGACTGTAAGAAAACTGTGTATACACTCCCCTTTATAGGGCGTTTTTGAACGAAATCGACGTAGGGTCGGTTGAAGACCAAATAATGGTCTTTGTGGAATGGTTACGTCGAAATTGTGCTTTTTTAAGGCACTTGCTTTATGGACACTACCATGGTTTTTTTTTTGTATATTGTTTAAAAGTCAGACAAAAGGGCTTGAACCCAGAGCCGTGATAGGGTATTAAAAAAACTGACTCAGAAGTTTTTTGGAGGGAATTTCATGCTTTTTCATAAAGTTTTAGTTTCGTGGTACCTACTCATGTTTTAAAAGATCAGTAAATAGGAAACTCACTAAAAGAAATAAGTTGGACTTTTTCGTATTGCCCCAAGCAGCCGCTAAAAAAAAGTTCTTTTAAAAAAAAGTCGTTCATTATCATTTTAAGGTCGTAAAGTAAATAAAGAGAGTATTGGAGAAAGTATATTTATGAGGATGGACTCTGAAGAAAGACCAGTAATCAGTATATAAGATTATTAAATTAATATTTATGTTGCTGCCTTTAAAAAAAAAGAGAATGGTTGCGATAGTTTTTTATAAACCGAGCGATAGCAAACTTAATTGTTTGACCATCTGTCATTATTTTTTCTGGGCCACTAAGGGCTGATCTTTCAATCGTCAGATAAATCTTATCTGGAGAATATGTTGATGCTGTCACTGTCTGATACAATAGAAAGGAAAAGTGACAGGTGATGTTTATTCTTTAGATCACATTTACCTGACTATTGAAAAATCAGCCCTAAATGAAAGTTATGCAGTGATTTATTCTTATCCTACTAATATTATAAATGCGAAAGTTTGTTTGGATGGATGTATGGATGTCTGGATGGATGTTTGTTCCTCTTTTACGCAAAAACTACCGAACGGATTTTGATGAAACTTTACAGTTATATAGCTTGTACATCAGAATCTCACATAGGCTATACTTTATCCCCGTATTCCCACGGGAACGGGAACTACTCGGGTGAAACCGCGGGGCGCTGCTAGTGAATAAATATGTTCGAGTTTGTATGGGATTGTTAATTTTTAAAAGTCATAGAATTACTTTATACTTTAGTTTATAATATTTTAATACTGTGTGCTGAGTAAGCTTTGAGGTAGTGAAAAGAAATTAGATTTTTAATGTTTTTCTGAAATATGGGGAACAAACACAGGCCATTATTTGAATATCAAAAAGTAAAGTAAAAAAGTCATTTTTTTTATATTTACATTTAAGTTACTGTCTGTCCGTCGACAGTTATTTATTATTATTTATTAAAATAAATGTCACAGGCATTCATTTTGGTTATAATGTTTAAAAAATATAGTAGGTCCATTGAAGTATACATTTACTACCCCCTCGGGGATAAAAGGCGTACGATTATTTATTATTAATAATAATAGTATATCAATGCTCTTTGCCCTACTATATTTAAATAACTTTGCGTTAAAAAAATATATATATATATATTCGAACATTGTTAACGTTTGCTATAGGTATTATCCTTTTTATTAGGCTTCCACCCAAAAACGTAGTGACCAACACTTTTCCGTAAATCATTGTAATTTCTTCGATAATAGTAATTTGATTCTCACTTTTTTCTGTTGTATTAGGTTCGTGTATTGTTTTGTGAATAAAAAAAAACTTGTGATATTTTATGTCCTAATTGGCCAATTTCTTGGCCCTCTTGAACCTACTAGAGGCCCTGTGCACATTAGGATATTGATTGGGCCCCTATAATTGTACATATTAAACCAGTAAATTATATAGGAAACGACTATGTTAGCTAAATTGGCGATTTGGATGAACAAAATGTCATGTCTTACTAGTAATTTATGGTTTGGAGTCGATTAATACCATGCATGATATCTGTGCCAAGTGGTGGGCGAGCCGTCAACGACGTCCTTGCTCTAACACTGCCGAGCATGGTCGAGGCCATCATCGGCAGTAAACAGGCGATTGTGTAAGAGAGTGATGAATAAAAGAAGCGAAAAAGGAATATAAATATCTGTTATCTGGCAGGAACAAAAGGGCCCTATCGATCGGCAAGACATGTGCCCAGAGCCTTGTCTTCCCTGAATTTATTTTGAGGATATGAAAAACTATGTGTTTTGTATCGAAGGTTTCTAGTTATTTAGTATATGATTAATAATTATTTAGTGTATAAGTTAGATAGGTATGAGAGCGAAATCAAGTAGAGATAAGAAAAAATAATATAATTATTTCTCAGAGTTGATAAAGAAAATAATTAACAAGGATAATATGTTATCTTGATTAAAGTAATGGTGTTTAGTCCAAAACAATTCTGTTATATATTTAATGTTGTGTGTGGCTAGTGTTAATAAGTATGTACATTCCAAATATAATTATGCTACGGTAAAGACAATAAATGGTCATTTTATTTGTATGACACGAGAAATAAACAGTTATTTAAAATTTTGTTTGGTTTCATTTGTAATACCTACTAGTTTTTTTTTGCAGTTTTGTACCCCAGTTGTAATTTTTTTGTTTCATATGGATGTAAACCCAGGGTTGTCTGGAGATTACTAAAAGCGATAATTAAGACTGCCGATTTTGCTTTATTTTATTGTTGATCTCTTTTATAATATTTTTCTTTTGTATTGGTCTACAATAATACATGAGTTATTGTAGAATAAGTGCGTTTAACGTTTAAACACTTAAGTTATTTCGGATTTTATTTTACTGCCATGTACAGTAGGGCCGTTTTAACTTGGCTTCTCTGAACATGGGCTTCGCCTGCACAAACTCCCTCGTATTATACATACACATACAATAAAACAATCAAAAAAGTTCATCGATTTACTATTAAAAATGATGACGTGATAGTATATAGTCTAAACTTAGTTCGCATGCAAAATGTCATCAGCAGGTTTAGTTATAGTGATGCCGCTGAATTTGACTTGCAACCCCGCCCTTTGCGGGGTGCACGCTGTGGGACCAACGAAGTACTTGTCTGCCACCGGGAAGGGGGCCAGACGGAGTAGCAACCACGTTTGGTTGTCAACAGAGTACTTCACCAGAACCACATTTCCCACTTTCGAGAGACGAAGCCAAAACTTGCGAGCGTCACCGTGGTAGACACCTGAAAAAGAACTGTCATTATTCTTACACTTTTCCTTTGGCCACTACTAAAGAAATTCGCACTTGACCGCTTCGGACATTCAGCTAGGGATTAAGAAATATATTTTTGAATTGGTGTGCTACTTCGCCTACTTGTACCCAAACAATAAAAAAATATTCCTAGGAATATAAATCAAAGTTTTCATTTTGTTATATTCTTAGTTATTTGACTCCGCTTGTCTTTCTTTACTTTCTGTGTCGTCGAGATTTGGTCATCGAAACTAAAATGATAATTAATGTTCGACACTGAAGACTGTATATCCGCTATCCCACGTATTTTATCGAATTTCCAAACCGTGCCTCATTGTTATATATGATTTAAATACAGCGAACTTAAAAATTTGCTAAATGTGACTAATTCGTGACTAAATGAAGCAAGGATCCGTTTCACGTGGCGCTGCTGGGATGACTCACATCCGGATTCCTGCCATAAATCACCAATAAATGTAAAAAAATACCAGTAGCCCAATCCGAAACTTCGTTAGTAAAAACGCTCCCAATCATGGCTTCTCCGTCGTTGTATTCGATGCCAGTCTTCAGCCAGTGCTTTTCGTCCACATAGATCATCAGCCCAGCTTGATCGTAAAGAGTAGTGAAATCGGCTTCAATACACGCCTGAAACCATAAATGAAAACTGAATTAACAGTAGGTACCTACTTACCCACTACCTTCCCTCCATACTGTACAACACACTGTCTCCTAAAATACAGGAACACCTAGTTTAGGAGACAGGGTTTAGAAATTTTAGCCCACCTTTTGATTAAAGGCTGATTTATGTTACAACGGGGCGTGCCCCGTCCGGGGCACGGTCAAATAAGTACTTTTTGTATGAACCGCTGGCCCGGACGTGCCCCGTCCGGGCCACATGTCGAGGCGTATTGTAGGATGGTTCGCCAATCATTTTTGTTTAAGTAGTGTTTAATTAGTATTTTTTTTATCTATTGTGAAATTGTTAAACTCTGTAACTAGTTGTACATTAGGGGTTTTTATTATTAAACTACCCACGTAACTTAAAAATTTGAAAAGGCGCCAAAAATAGACATCTAATGTCACTTCCGGACTTCCAGTGTTGCAACAGTCAATATACCAAAAACAACTACAAAATAGACAGAAAAGAGAGGAAAAGGAGTTTTTTTATCAATACCTAAAATAACATGAGAAATTAAAAAGGTACATAGATACATATTTTTTTTCTTGAATGCATACTTTTAATGTGTACATTCATTACAGTAGAATCGTATTTCGTTGCATACGTTTATGCTTTGATTATTTATCGAAAGTGTTTAATATAAGTAGGTAAGTAATCACAATATTACCTACTTGATAATTGATGATGACATAAATGCTTTGATTCGATTATATCATAATATTCCGGATAAATAACATTATAAATCTGATAAATTACTGACTGTCTCAATCACTAATATGTACATATAAATCACGATCAAGAAAATATCTTTGAAAACACCTAGAAATCGTCTCGGGACTAGGCACCATAGGGTTTCACTTTCATAGGGAACAGGTGCGCAGAATAGGGAATTAATAAGACGGGCACCTTCTACTTCATAACAATCAAAACATAATAAACTTACTATAATTAACATAGCTGCGTCTTTTACCTTGAGTTTCAAGAAAATTACTTAAGAGATTGCTACTTATTAAAATATTATTACTTAAGTAGACTATGTACTTGTATGTACTCGTAGGTACTCACTGTTAATGTGAAGTCTTCTTTAAGTTCCACACCAAAAACATGTCCCGAGTTGTGATAAAAATCATAATAAGTCCCTTGCCAAAAGTCCGTGTTGTTATCGGTTGTAAAGTCTAGAATCTCATTTTGCACATTCCATTTCATGGGTTCATTTAACCATTTGAAATTGGACAGTGTAATATTTTCAAAATCCGCGAGTGCCATTGCGAAAACGCAAATGAACAGTATCAGTTGCTGTATAGTCATATTGGATTGATAGCGGTTGAGATTATGAATGAATGCGGACTGATGTTTCTCTTTTATCAACTGATCTCCTAGCCACATTACGTACAGGGTGTTACATACGTAATTTATTTACCATTGTGTTGGATGTGTCATAGGATCTTACGACATGTATAACACATACATACCTACCTACATAATGTAGACTTTTATGTCACTGGTTGACATGGATACAAGAGCATGAACAACGATATGAAAGTCAACGTTTCTATGTAGGTATACTAAAATTGTTTCACGACGGTGAAATACAAGACCGGACATTAAATACCTAAGGTACTCGAGGCAATTAATGCCCATTAAACTGAAAATCATTTTATTCTCTATTGAGACTATTTGAGACTTCTTAATTGGAACAAATAAGTAGATAAAAAGGTAAAACATAGTTTTCTGAACTGAAAGATGTTAGTTGTGTACTTCAATTATTTATTATTTCCATGCTTATGACATCTAAACAAAAAAGACAAAAGACAAAAATACTATGTTTATTACCGCCCGTTAACTAAATAAAGTCCTGGATGCGAAAAATGCATTCTTAGAGGTTATAAAACTAATAAAACATAACCATTATGTTTTTTTATCGGAAATAAAAAAATGTAACAAATCAGCATTTAACATAAAAACTATCATACTTCTTATTAAGTGTAGGGTAGCTTCAATCTCCTGATTATAATCATTTTAATAAATTTTTTTAGTTTAATAATAAACATTGACATGGAAAAACAGTATAACAGCCGTTTTTTTTAAAAAAGAAAGATAATTTTTTACCTACATTGGGCGTTTATAAACGATGAAGGGCAATAGTTCCCGCAGGTGTTCTAAAAAAGTAGGTAGGTATTTATCAAATAAAATAAGTTGAAGTAATTAAATATTTAGAAAACAATGTTTATTCAAAGAAAATTATTAGTTAGTTATGATTTATTTAATTTACAACGTACTGTTTTTGCCATGGTATTAATACGATAATGTGTAGGTCAATAGCGCCCAAAGGTCAGTTGACCGGGCGTTATTACCCTAGTGGGCGTTGTCAATTTGTATATTTTTTCTAGAAAATACTCCGATTTGCTTCAAAATATTAAGGAAAAATGAATGATAGTTACCTACACTACAACACAAATGAAAATTATACAAGAAATATAACAAAATAAAGCAAAAACTTTCAATTTTGCTTTAGTAATTTTTATAACAGCGACGTTCGTGACCAAAGTCCTTGAAGCACAGCGCGTCACTGGCAATATGGTGACTCAAGAGACTTGGAGACAATGGACTCGATTCTACCAGCACGTCGCTTAAAATGCCTAAAGCTAAATTTCTTAAATTTAAAATTAAATTTAGTGAGTCTTAAAAACAACTCTATTCCAGGAACATCAAACTTAGTCAGTTTAGAAGGTATTTTAGCATGAGCTAAATTGTTTAAATTTAATTGATCTTGTGTTGCTACATAAAAATATATAATTGAAGGAATAAACGATATTAATAAAAACGTTAAAAATAATTAAATTTATAACTTGTTTAAAATAATTGTTTTTCATTTGTTAATTTTATAACAAAGTCGTGCATTTTAAAGCGTAATTTTATATAAAAAAATACTTCTTATTTAACTTTTTTTATCTTACTATGCAATATTTTCAGCTTTTTGGCAAAATCGTCACGTTTTAAAAAAAAAACATTTTGCAGTGTTTTAGCACTTCGGGTTTTGTCTCATAGTAGTGATAGTATATTATGTGGCAAATGTCAAACGTAATAGTCCTTTCGGAACGTTCTGTCCGTTTCCCAAAACACCCTTTCCCAAAACACCCGTTCCAAAATATCAGTTTCTTTAAATGAACGTATGCCAAAAGACCCGTTTCTCATCGCATCAGTATGTCAAAACACCCGGTTCTCATAGCATCCGTATGCCAAAAGATCCGTCTCTTATGACACCCGTATTCCCAAAAGACCCGTTTCTCATCGCATCAGTATTGTTACGAACTCTTTGTTTTTTACGTCATTTTTATGATCTTTTGTTTGAATTTTTGATACGTTTTGTTTTTGAGTGATGATGATGATGATTCCATGATGAGAATCAGTGAGGCTCGGGTGCGAATCCTGGCATGTACCAATGAGTTTTTCAAAACTTACGTACATATTAATTAATTCTGAGACCCGGTCCGGCGATGGGCTCACCACCTAGGGGTCCAAAAAATATTTCGTGGAAAGTGGGTATATCCAGAAATGGAATACCTCTGACTACCTCTTCGGGGATAAAAGGCGTGATAATTTTTTTATTTTTAAAAAATTTGGGAAAAAAAACGGATAATTTGGGAAACGGAAGTTTTGGGAAACGGTAGTGACGGGAACGGTCTTTTCGGGATTAGGTCTTTTTGGGAAACGGATATGAAGCCAAAACTTATCTTTTGGGAGAAGCACATTTTGGGAAACACTTATATCGGGAAACGTATTATTTGGGAAAAGGTGGTGACGGGAACGGATGTTTTGGGAACGGGTGTTTTAAGAAACGGTCAGAACGTTCCGAAAGGGTAATAGTGTACCTACAGTGAAATAGGGAATTCGATAAAAAGCGTAGAATGGACATTTTCGAGTTACCTCAAGAACTAGCCGCTTCAATCTTCAGTAAAAGTGTACTATCGTGAAATGACATTTCAATAAATTTTGATGAATCTGATAATATTTTTGTGCATAGACTCTGAGGCAGAGCTAAGCTGATGGCAAAATTGCCAATGCCTTAAAATAAGATAAAAATTGCAAGATTTCTCCTCAAAAACGTGTGTTCGTGTTTATAGGGAGGGGGAAGGGGAGGGGGAGGGGGAAGGGGAGGGGGGGGGGAGCGCTGAGGAAATAATTTTAGGGTATACATACTTGAAGAGAAAAAACTGTTTAGAGAGTTTTGCGGTTTTTTATTTTTAAATAAAACTACAGATACATAAAAATGTGTTTATTAAAACATAACTGCTTAATTTACTCCAAAGCTCTGAACCTACCACTCAGACATTTCCAATATGATGCTTCATTATACCTACTATAGGACACCGTAAACATTTTTCTAAATTATCTTTCGGACCTATGAAATGGATCCGATGCGTTTCCTAGTCTTCTAAGATATATTTTTTCGGTCTCACCATGTTCTCTGGAAAGAAAGCTGAAACATAACCTAAGAGCCATCTTGGATGAATTTATTTAGAATTGTAATACACAAAACAAAAAAATATATCCTTTGACTGCACACTATACGGCAGCACCCACAACAAAATTTTCGTCCTGGCTCATTCTTTCTTCTAAACTTCCTTTGGATTTTAGATAATTAGTTTTTTCCACCTCAACTTGCACATAAAATCACTGTAATGGCCGATTTTAGAAGTAACTTATTTTTAGGAGGGACCTTTTTAATCGCCGCTAAATTTACGCAGTTTAGGAGTTTGACAAGTCTAAATTCTTTTTTTTCTGCTCAAAATGACACACAAGGAATAGCGTTTAAGCCGCTAAAGCTAAGTTGAGTTGACCGGCTAAATTTAGAATTTTTAGAAATGTCAAATTCAAATTTAATAATGTCATTTGAATTTGACAGATAGCGTAGAATAGCAAAATCGTTTTTAAGAGGTTTAGCAATATTAGGAGCTTTAGGTGGTCAGCCAGAATCGAGTCCAATGTGTACGTAAGCCATGACGCTGCTAATTTAAATAAAAGTGGTTTTTCTGTAGTTTGGGCGTTATTTAACACAGGGCGTTATTTGCCATACCTACCTTACTTTCGTATTTCAAACACCATATAGAATATTGTTATCTAGCTATAGATAGATAGCTGTTATTATAAAATAAGTGTTATTCTTACTATTATACCTACTTAATGTGATTTCCTAGTAATGTATTGATTTAGTAGTTAATCACGTCACCCCCTCATGTCTTATCATAACAAAAATGTTTTATACAGTCTTCTTGTAATTTACCAAGTAGATATTGGTAGTTAAGTACCTGGAGTGTGTTGATTCATGAATCTAGGAATTTTAATTGATTGAATTGTGGAACTTCAATAAAAATGTGGAATGCTTTTAATGTTTATTCATGAATTTAGTAGAAATGTATATTTGAATTTATAGAAACACTACATTTTGGTAGTTTCAATATCTTAAGAAAGGCAAGGCAAGGCAACACTCAATTTCAAAATGGCTTCATTTCCGGCGGCGGCAGCACGGTGCGATAGCGCCGTGCGTTGTAAAGTAAAAATAAAATTTGTTTTTGTTCATAGATAGTGCAGAATTTTTGTTATTTAGTGAATTAACTCTACACATTTTCTGTGATTTGTCATGGGTAAACCAGGTAATTTATCTACGTTATTTTATAGTTACAGAAGAACCAAACACGTGTTGATGCCGCGTGGTTATAATCCACATTTTCACTCTATTTACGCTCTTTCTCAAAACTTTTCTTTGAATACATTGTCTATAGAATATGTCGCTATCGATATTAACCTATAATTTGTGATTCGCGTGGGTTAAAAGTATTTTTCATAGAAGTTTGCTGATAGGTTATGTTTGGTGAGGCCATCGCGGGGATTAATATGACCATGAGGTACGGAACCTTGGAATTAACATGTTTATTGATTTACAAAATGTTCCTTATTTCATTTATTCCAAACTAAACGTTTTAACTGGTTTCCGCATATAATTTTATGGCATGCGTTTTGCATGCTGGTTAGGTGGTCATAATGTCATAGCGGCCTAATTTTGATACTTGTTAAAAAAAAAACAAGAGTCCCCATAAACCAATATGTAAACCACCAGTATATTGATAATGGGTACTGACCCTGATTATTTTTATATTTACCTATTGATTTTGATTATTATTGAGTTGATCTCCATTGCCAATACTGATATAGTATTATAGACCTCCACTTAGCATAACTAAAAGTACAGTATTTGCTTGATAATGGGCCTGTTGGCTCGGTTAGTAGTGACTAGTGACCCTGCCTTCTGAGTCGGAGGTTGTGGGTTCGACCCGCTCGGGGCCAACATTATTGTGCATAAACATATTATGTGTTGGCTTTGTGTCTGGTCATTGAATATAAGTATGTTTATCAGGCCCTGCCCTAAATAACCGTGTGTGGCTTGTGTCTCACAATTATTACAATTATTTATTAAATTCCACAGAATTTAATGGCGGCGGCGGAGGTCGTGGGGGCGGCGGTTTCCGCGGGGGTCGCGGGGGCGGAGGCGGTGGAGGCTTCCGTGGGGGTCGCGGGGGCGGAGGCCGAGGGGGTGGCCGCGGAGGCGGTGGCGGCTTCGAGAAGAGAGGCGGGGGTGGCGGCCGGGGCTTCGGCGGCAGAGGCGGTGGTGAGTTGGAATTGTAGTTCTTATTAACAGGGTAGCAACAACATTTTTGTCATTGGTGACCAGTAGCGGTACGAAGCCAGTACAAGAGATATGCCTACCTTCAACTGTCACTTATGTCTCGAAAATGAAGTCTTTACAGGCCGTAGCACGAAAACAACCCATCACAACCATGTGTGAGGTACCTACTTACGACGCGCTATAAACCAGTAGGCAAAACCAAATTGCGTGCAACATACTGCCTCTGTCTACTGAGATATTTGGTGCTATTTCTTGTTCCGATCGACTGAAATGTTATAAATTCCGCTATTATAAAAAACTACAATGATGATAAAATGGTCCCTCTAATCTCGACCTATTCATGAAGACTATGATACCACATACCCACTTCTGATGTACTAAACAGACAGACGGACAAACGGACCAAGCCACACTCGATGTCACATGTAGTAATTTTGCAGGCCGGGGCAGAGGAGCGCCGAGAGGCAGGGGCGGCGGTGGCGGCTTCAAAGGTGGAAAGCAAGTTATTATTGAACCTCACAGGTTAGTTACAGTAAATGAAGTACCTTATATGCGACTGGTGGTCAACCTTCCTTACAATGTTTTCTGTTACCATTTGGTAAATATGCAGGGAAGGTCTAGAAATACTCATCTCTGCTAAGTGACTGTTAGTTAAGTACTCTATATGAGACAAATTTTGCCAATTGAATAAGGTTCACATTTTGCCACATGTTCAAATAAATTGAGACGAACTATAACAGGGATAGTTCCTGGGTAAAAAGAAATCGATTCTATTTGGTCCCTCAGTTAGATTATCCAAAAATATTGCACACGGATTTTTGCTTTATCAAATAAATAAAATTTGACGAAGAAAATTTGTAGTACGTAATTATTAATTTGTATACATACTTACATCCTCTTCATTTTTTGTTTGCCGGACATAAGAATTAGATTACTAAAATGTCTACATATTTAGACAATATTTTTTAGTAATCTAATGGACAGGTCAACTAGAATTTTTTAGTCAACTAATCTATTGAAATGATGCTACTATTATAACTTTCGTTCTTCTGAATGCGAACGCTTGAAGCCAATGTAACATTACTGATCATAACCCTATTCTAAAAATAAATCTATGTCACAAATTGCTGTTCTAACTCTGCAATCCTCTTTCAGACACGAAGGAGTTTTCATAGCCAGGGGGAAGGAAGACGCGTTAGTTACCAAAAATCTAGTGCCTGGGTCAGAGGTCTATGGAGAAAAGAGGATATCTGTTGAGGTATGTTTTTTTCCTATTTAACTTCTAAAACCCTGCTAACATCTACTTAGTTGACGGACTGCTCGCAGATTAAACTAAAAAAAAAAAACTTTTTAACAGTACATAGCTAATAGGTGGAATTATGAAATGTGTTAAATATTTTAGAGCTTAGTATTATAAAGTGATTTCAGAAAATTAGGACAGACTGTGTTTTTCAACCTTGTTAAATAGACAAAAGGTACAAAAAATGTGGCCACTTACTTCTATTATACTGGCAATCTTAAATAGATTTCTTTCTTTAAATAGATTTCTTACTTTCTTTTTATTGAGGTAATCAAGAAAACAAGTGCAGTGTGCGTGCAAGGTATTCGCAGGAAATATAACCATGGTTTGAAAAAGTGTTGTACAATTAGTTCTACAACTGTAACATCTGGGCAAGACTAGGGGCTGCGAGCGCGACACACAGGTTAAAAAAAAACTGGTTAAGCCATGTCCAATACCCTTGAAAATTGTCAGTCAGGTGGCCAGTCTAAAACTATCTCTTGCGGAAACAGTTTAGCTATAGTACAACTTTTATGCTTCTACTGTCTAAATGTTAATCTAAGTTACTATGATGATGGTGGTCCCTCTAATCTTGACCTAATCGTGAAGACTATATCCACATACCCACTTCTGATGTCACAACTCCACCTCAAGGGTCAACCTCGTAGACTTCCGGTGCTGAAACAGTGTAACCTTTTCAGACTGAAGGAGAAAAGGTGGAATACAGAGTATGGAATCCGTTCCGGTCCAAACTGGCTGCTGCTATCATGGGAGGTGTAGACGCTATACACATGCCTCCGGGCTCCCGGGTGTTGTACCTCGGAGCGGCTAGCGGGACGACTGTCAGCCATGTGTCTGATATTGTTGGTCCGGTAAGTTCTTATAACCTAAAATCTTAGTTTTTATGAGATCTGTTTGAAATATTCAGTCTGTGATTTACAATGTAAAGGTAGATGTGAAATGTGAAAGACAATATGACATTTTGAAAAAAACTCAGTGGTAGTCAAGCTTTATATAAACTCTTATTATTAGATTATTTATATATTTTATAAAGACTTTTTTTTTCAATAATTCATGTTGTATCTTACTCGCATCATAATCACAGCTTCTAAGGAGTTTCAATCATGTTTCAGTTATCTAATTAAAACAATGTTTTTCAAAATCCATTCGAGATCTCGACTTAGCGATCTCGAATCGAGATTGCATTCCCTAATAATAATAATAATGATTAAATTATATTATCTTAAAATGATGAACAAAAAAAGCACTCCGACCTATTCGTGAAGACTAAATTCACTACCCACTACACTGATGATAATAAAGTCAATGACATATACACTAGATAACACTTCACCCACTAACACATTGCTTTATCTCCAGGAGGGCTTAGTGTATGCGGTAGAGTTCTCACACAGATCTGGAAGAGATCTTATAAACGTAGCAAAGAAAAGGACAAACATTATACCTATCATAGAAGATGCGAGACATCCACTGAAATACAGGTAAGTTTCAAAACTTGACTATTTAACTGTAAGTTACTGCATCCCTTATATGAAACATAGCTTATGTCCTTCCTTAAGATGTAAGCTTTTGTTCTTCCAAATTTCATCAAAATCACTCCACTGGTATAGCCGTAAACAATACTAGAAATCTATACTAATATTATAAAGAGGAAAGATTTGTATCTTTGTTACGAATAAACTCAAAAACTACTGGGCTGATTAAAAAAGTTCTTTCACCAATGAAAATTTACAAAATCCCTGAGTCACATAGGCTATATTTTACTTCCGTATTCCCACGGGAACGGGAACTACGTGGGGTCGAGAAAGGTCATTTATATTATGCATACTAGAATCTCCTTTTAATGGCATAAAGTCGGGACTAAGTCTAAAAAAATAATTACCATCGTACAGAAAGGCCGTTTTAACTTGGCTTCTCTGAACATAGGCTTCGCCTGCGCAAACCCCAACTGGTCCACTTCAAAGCTGCCAAGTTAAAACTGCCATACTGTACCTTCTAATATTACAAAATTTATGAACTAGAAAACTTAGAAATGAACTGATAGAATTTCTTTAACCAATATGATGAGCACTTCTAACTAAATATTTCATGTTGATATATACATTTGAACTCTCTCTCTGATCTACCACCATTTTTTAACAAAATGACCGTCAAAAAGCAACATTACATTGACGAAATTTTGCAGAATGTTGGTCGGCATGGTGGACACCATATTCGCGGATGTGGCGCAACCTGACCAGGCAAGAATTGTCAGTTTGAATGCTCAACACTTCTTGAAGAATGGGGGACACTTCGTTATATCAATCAAGGTATGATTTCTTTTTTGTTATCTAAGCAAGAAATTCAGAAGAACCGATAACCATTGGGGAATGAAGCTGTTAGGATATAGGGGTAGGTACAGTCAAAAGCATGTGGAGCTTGACACGTTGGACTAACGTTCTTATTACGATGGTCTTAGAGGTCAGTCTCGCACTACAGGTGTAAAGTTTCATGTGCTCTTGACTGTACCAACAATAGCAACTAAAAAATACTATGAATGTAGTTTTCTCATTCAGTATTTCTGTACAAAATTGTAAAGCTCAAAGATACCTACCGAAATAAACATCAGTTTACACATACATTAAGATTCGAAAAAACACATATTTTGCCACTTGCCAGTTATTACTGGCAAGCACAGTACGGCCGTTTTAACTTGGTCGCTCGGAAGTTGCGAAAGTGGCTGTGCAATAACATTTTTAGCGACCATTTGGCGGAGCCTATGTTCATAGCAGCCAAGTGAAAACGGCCCTACTGTATGTGGGCGAACGAGCTCGATTCGTGAAAGTTGACAGAAAATGAATTTGCCTAGAGAGAAAACTTAGCTATCTAGTTAGATATTCGATATCGTTATACCCATTCTCGAGAATGCGATCACAAACAAATATGTAAATAAATATTGCTTGTATAATAGTACAGATAGAAAGCTATTTATATTTCATTCCCATTTCTCTAATAACGGTTCTCATATGCGACACTTATGAACTTATGATGAAAAAAAAACAATCTAAATATTTCATGTTGATAATGAACTCTCTCACTGAGGTTAAACGAACTATATTTATTCTACACTACATCTAAAAAGCAGCAATCAAAAATAAACCTTTTTGCAGGCATCTTGTATAGACTCGACGGCGCAACCGGAAGCTGTGTTTGCCGCCGAAGTGAAAAAACTCCAAGCTGACAAGTTAAAACCTCAAGAACAGTTGACCTTAGAACCTTATGAAAGGGACCACGCCGTAGTGGTCGGCGTTTTCAGACCACCGTCGAAAAAAGGGTAGTATTTAAGTTAGTATTAAGTAATTTAAGTGATGTAAGATTTTCTCGACGAAAATTACCTCAAACAGATTTGCTGTGAATTTCTAAATATAGCTGATGATTTTAATATAGTGGAACTTTCAGTTAGGATGATACTTTTTATGTATTAGATTGAATTCTACTTATCTATATAACTATCGGTTTTACGAGCGTAGTTCCCGTTCCTGTGGTAATACGGAGATAAAATATAGCCCATGTTACTCAGGGATATTGTAGCTTTCCATTGGTAAACGAATTTTTAAAATCGGTCCATTAGTTATTGAGTTTATTCGTTACAAACATAAAAAATTTTCCTCTTTATAGTATTAGGGTAGAAGTGTAGATGTAATTATTATATAAAGAAAGAAAACGAGCAGGCGTATTCACGGAGCTTCGATATTCGTCTCGGAATCGGAAAATCTGTCGAAGAAGGGCTATTTAGATATGTCAGTATCGAAAACGAATGTCATATTTGACATAAGGATTCGGAAAATTTTCCTTGGCTGTCCAGAAACGTCTAGAATACAGAAAAAAAATTCACTCAATCTGAATCGAACGGTAAGGGTGTCGAGCCTCCGTGAATACGCCTGTTGAGCCTGACTGCCTCATCAACGCACAGTCCAAACTACATACTAGCTATCGACAGTAGATTCCTTTTATGGCCTAGGCGTCTGATAAGCAAGGATTTTACAATATTCCCACTGAAATGGAATTAAATTTTAGGGTTTAATCTAATTTCAGTTATAATATAAGATTTTTGTAAAAAGATTAAATGAAATGTAATTTATGTTGTAATCAATTCTCCTAAGTCAGTAAAATTACAGCTGTAAGTTTGAAATTCACAGAAATTCTATGAAGCGTGGTATTTTCAATGCGTAGACAGCATTGGGAATAGTGCTATATATTTTTGTTAAATATAAGTTGTATGGACATACGAGACGATGTATGTTAGTGTTTAAGTTGAAATATATGATGTTGAGAATGACTACAAGAGGTTTTACTTAGCTGACGTAAAAACATAACGCCGAAACTAACGACAACTTTTTTACATGTGTAACTATTTTGTAAGCATTTCAAAATTAGTTTTCATTGAAATTTCAAATTGGAGGCTTACCTACAGCTTGAAGAACATCATATCTCCTTTCTCTAAAACTCTATGGAATGATATAATTTTTAACTTCTGACTTAGGTAGGGAAACGAATGTACAGTCAAGAGCACGCTGAGCTTGACACTGGACTTTGACCCGGCCCTGTATTCTATGGCGCGCAGTATAAATCAGAGCTCAGCTTAAACTGGTAGTGTCAAGCTTGACTTGCTCTTGACTGTACTATCAGCAAACGCTACTAAGCCTGATACATGTGGAAGAATTGTCGCTTGTAAGCTCAAATTTAATACCCTAGAGTTACACAATGTGAAGCCAGTAACACCATCCTTTTTTATATTCCGATCCATTCATCGACACATGGTCATGGACATGAAAGAAACCCTTTTTTGTAATAGGGTTGTGTCCTACCTAGTCAAATCAGTTACTTTTTACGATCTGTCAAAACGAAAGTTTACTATGGAAAATGTACTGAAATAGCAAACCGTGACGTCATAGTTTGTAGTACTCAATTGCAGCACTTTTTTTGATTGTTTTATTATTTTAAAATTTGCTATAATTGTAAATTGAAAATCGAAATACATATTTTGAGGTGTTTTGGGATAATCTTTTTAATGTATGACTACTCGCAATTTAATTTCGATGCTGTCAACTACCCAATTGTCATTGATTTAGGACACTTTCGTCAGGAACTTAGTTTTTTGGTTCAGTGTCGTCAGAAATGACTAAAGAGGAAAATTAGTCAAGACACTTTCGTCATTGACACATCCGTCAGATTGAACTTTCGTCAGGAATTTATTTTCTGGCTATTTTAGTTCAGTTTCGTCATTAAGAGTGAGGGATTTGTCGTCACGGGGTGGGAAAAGATAGCTGCTCGTTAAAATGACACTTATAGCCTGCGCAGACTAAACACTTTTGTCCCCGTATTTTTTGTCCGCCAAAATAGATCGCTTACAACTGTATCGAGTAACGCACACGAGGGATTAAAAGTATGGCGTACAAAAAGTCCCCCGAATAATCGCGGACACCGAGGGGCGGTACAAGGGACTGACATATTTTTTACGATTCGGGGGACTTTGTCAGGCAGAACTTTTTTCGATAGTAGGTACTAGGGATGTAAAAAATAATCGATTTTTAAAATAATCGATTATTTTTTTGAAATAATCGATTTTTAATAATCGATTTCTCAAATAAAAATAATCGATTTTTAATTAATCGATTATATAAATTACGCGCTTTAATCGATTTTTTATAAACAGCGCCATCTATGCGGTAGATGAACCTTAACGTTGTAATTAAGCTTATTACTTATCGTTTCATTTTATTTTAATACTAAGAGTACTCTTATTTTTTATTATTTTTCGTCTTTTGACTGTATAAACTTAAAAAATAAAGAAAGATGCTTATTATTTTAGGTTTTGAGACCATAACGAAGTCGTTTAGTTTTTTTGATTATTGTTTTAAGTATTTTATTTTAATACTAGTCAAATGTAAAGTGTGTAGAGGACTGGACATTTCTAACACTAAATTATTTTTAATTATTTTATTGTTTAAAAGAGAAGAATAATAGTGGTATTTTATTCCTCGTATTTTATTACCAGAACCATATATATATCATTGTAAAGCTAATTTACTGGGCCATTTGAAAACATAATGAAATATTTTAAAATGCCTCACTATGTTTGAAAAATTTAGTAATATATGAGGGTTTAGGTCACTGAGAAACGAACGTCACCCTTTTGGTCTATGGACCCAAAATGATTTAAAATAATTATTTAGTTACATGTTCAATTAGGCTAACCGCATTAATGTAATTATTTAGTATTCCCTGAGTTATTAAATTATTTTTTTGTTATTTAAATATATAGTGGTATGTTCGTTTCGTTGTGAGGAGTTATAGTGTTCTGTGCTCCATGCAGATGAAATGTCAAATTGACATTGGCAGAGCGGCAGACCGACAACCTAATAAAAAATAACTGTTTTATTTCGCTTCCGCATAAACGCTAATGACAGATAAGAGTGAGAAAAAAAGTAAAGCTCTCTCTCTTTCAGGTAGCTCATCAATCGCTACTTATGTGCAAAAAAATATTTATTTATTTTAAATATTTCTTTTTCAGACTCTGGATTCAAGTTTTTTTGATTCCATGTACAAACATATATGTTGGAAGGGTTACCAGTATTTTTAAAATGTTGCAAGCAGATGTTTGTACTTTGAAGAATTTTACAAAACAAGGGGCATTCTGGGGGGTGTTTTGTAGGACATATTTGTTTAAAATAATATCTTCTTACCGCTCCACTAAATCAGATCTCTATAGTATTTTTCATTTATTATTATACCACCCTCTATAGATTTTCTGGACATCACCTTTAAAGATAATCGAAATTTTATTTTGTTATTTCTTTATGCATATTGTTTTATTTCATTTTTAATCTGTTAAAATGTTAATAAGAATCTCTTAGGATTTTATTATTAAAAAAATATGCTTTTCTATAATATTTTATATATTTTTGAATATGTATTAGAAAAAAATCGATTTTTTAGAATAATCGATTTTTTAAAAATCGATTAATTTTGAAGAAAGAAAAATCGATTATTATTTAATCGATTATTTTCGTTTAATCTTACATCCCTAGTAGGTACTTGTTTACTTACCTTTCGGGGGAAAGTGTGCGGGGCGCGTCTCGCACCTGTCATCACCCAGGCGCTCAGTGTTGCCAAGTTAGGTGATTTACGCCTTTTAGGCTACCATGGAGGGTGACTAAAAATTACGATTAGTGAGTGGTCGCTATTTAAGCTACTTCGTAAAAAAAAAGGTGGGCGACTTGTTTGGGGGCTATAATAATCTCATCTCGTAGGTAAGTAACCAAAATACATCTAAAGAAACCTTTGTACATACTTGTACATAATATCAAATGTGTGTGTGCACTGAGTGACCCAATGTTTTTTTTGTCATTGTAGTTACTACAATATTTAGTAAAAGTTCTGAAACATTTGTAAAATGAATATTGGAATTTGTAAAGACTTTAATAAAAAGTTATAATTATAGACTTGGAGTGGGGTCACTCAGATCTTACACTTTACCTTCCAAATCTGGGTAAGTTTATAATTTACGGGTGTGATTTTTACATAGATATTTAGTAAAACATGCATAAACGTATTTGCAGGAGAAAAAAACAATTTCGATATCATCTACAGAATTACAAAAGAAAGAATAGGTAAGTGACCCAACTTAAATAACCTATAAAATATTAATTACAGCACAAATACTATATTTTTTCTGTGCTAGATTTCGTAAATGTTACAAAGAAATTTGTAAAAATTAAAAAAAGAGCACAATAACGAGCTAATTTTAATAATTTCGAATTCATTGAGGTCACTCATTTCACACACTATGCAAATCTTATCTCGCTAAAATATCTGTAAATATGGGACATACAGAAATAACAGGCCTATTAACATTTAGTAAAAGTATATTACTATACAAATAATTCGTGATTTTACTGCTCCCTAAACGAGATTATTGCTTTTAAATATTTTCTATACAATGCACGCAGTAGGGTGTCCACACGGTAAAAAAATACTGTTAATCTGGAGGCTAATCCGCAAAAAATATGTAATTCTCGTTAGAAAATCATCCTCATCATCTTTAGTACTAGTTTTGCGTATTTTTTTTTTATTTTAGCGATTTAAGTAGACTTAAAGTTGATGAAAATGAATTTTGAAAATAAATATGCTCACGCAGTTGTCTCAGTGGGGGTCACCAGAGGTGTCGAGAGAGGTCGCCAGTACATATATTTTTTAGATTTCTAAACGTGGCAGGTGTGCCGAACGAACCACAGTGCTTCTTAACATTCATGCCTCAGAATCAGTTCTGGGACCTGCTGTTTTCCTCAGGATATTTTTAGATACGAAAAGAAAAATCCCCAACAAATACGAGTCAGACTCGCCCACTCAGGGTTCCGTACAAATGATTACGTACTTTAAGGTACGGAACCCTAAAAATCGTCCAAACCGCGCTTACATAAGCGAAGAGTATGGTATCAATGTAGCTAGTTGAATTGAAGAAGTTAAATTTTTAAGTCTTTACAAGTTGCAAAATTAGTTTTACAAATGTTTTAGAACTTTTACTAAATATTGTAGTAACTACAATTACAAAAAAACATTGGGTCACTCAGTGCACACATACATGAATTTAGGCTACTTGGCACGAAATTGTTGGCGATTCAGTAGTTTAGACTTGGCAACACTGCTGCCGCAATCCAGCTGTGTTTGCGGTTTTTATCGACACGGGCTGTCACAAGCGTGTTTGCAAATTTATGTACTGTTCAGCAAGTTCCGTAGTTAAATACAATGGCGAACTCAAGATGCTCTGTTTACGCATGTAGTTCACATTCTAGAATTAATAAGGATATAAAATTTCACAGATTTCCCCGTGATGCGAGGTAAGTTTCTTCGGAATACATAAATGTACCTAAATATCTTATGTATGCAAAGAGATTAAAATATAATATTTAAATCTCTTTGTATGTATGCATATTATTAGAATTCAAGTGAATCTTGTAGCAGTGAGCGTAATAGATAGCAAGTCAATGAACTCTTTTTACTTCTGTGTTTGTTGGCTTGTCCTTTTACACAACAGCGGATCGCTGGTGGTGATTTTTTGTTGTAGATTTATTGTCTATTTATAATAGGGTTGTGTCCTACCTAGTCAAATCAGTTACTTTTTACGATCTGTCAAAACGAAATTTTACTATGGAAAATGTACTGAAATAGCAAACCGTGACGTCATAGTTTGTAGTACTCAATTGCAGCACTTTTTTTGATTGTTTTATTATTTTTTAAATTTGCTATAATTGTAAATTGAAAATCGAAATACATATTTTGGGGTGTTTTGGTATAATCTTTTTAATGTATGACTACTCGCAATTTAATTTCGATGCTGTCAAATACCCAATTGTAATCGCAATCGTCTTCATTTTGACATACGTTGCTTCTTCCGTACCTGACAGTCAGTGAAAGAAGAGCAAGCTAAGCACTGATCGCGTAACAAATGTCAAATAAAGACGATTACAATTACAAATAGACATTATGGCCCCTGTACCTACTAACAGTTAGAAATAGGGATGCAGGGTTTATAAAAATATATCGATATATTGGTTAAGTACGCCAATATATCGATATTTTTATTAGGTATTGTTTTGGAAATCCTTGAGTGAATAATCACCAAAATGGAAACAAAAACAATAATATCAAAAATAAAACGAAAAATATTAATAGGAGAGTTGGTTTATACTGACTATAGTAGGTACGGTACACTTAACACTGCCTAACTACTGAGTCTCTCATTGGCAAATCACATCTCTAGTTATGTCATAAATAGCCATAGCGTCAGAGTAGGGATGTTTACCTTCTTGAAAATCATGAAAAAATAGATTTAAATTTTGTTAATTTCGATCTTTCGTTGCGATGTTAGAGTTATTCGATATCATAAGAGAGCTGCCCTTGAGTTTCTTGCTGACTCTTCTCGGGGTACTGCATTCGGAACCAGCAACTCGTCGGTGGAGATGGGCTGCTGTTTTTATTTAGCTAATCTTCATGGACGAGTTTAGAGTCCTTGTTATTATAAAATATTGACGTTTCTAAGTGTATATTCAATACCTATAGAAAATAAATGATTTTGAATAAAGTAAATAAAATAAACTAAAAACAGCCTCTATTCTCTGACTTATATAATATTTCTTAGATCTACAATGTGCAACCAATTCCTGGTTGCGGCACCAACAATTTGGTCAGGATGTCTTGGACATAGGCCTCCTCTCCTCTAAATTATGCCACTGTGATCGATCATAGGAAGATTTTAACCACCTAGTGGGCAGACCATCTTCCCACCTTTTTACTGGTCTTCCTCTCCTTCTCTTTTTATCTAGAGGGTACCATTCTGTTATGTCTTTGGTCCACTTGTCCCTTTTTATCTTATCATGTGTCCACTCCAGCGCCACTTCAATTGTTTGATCTTTCGCGTTACATCTGCTACTTTAGTTACTTTTCTTATTTTTGTAAGTCTCCATTTGTCTCTTAGTTTTATGCTTAACATGCTTCTCTCCATTCTGTGCTGACAGGTTTTTAATTTTTGTTGATTAGACTTTGTAAAAGACCATGTTTGGCTACCGTATGTCAGTACCGGGATAATACACGTGTTGAATACTTTACTTTTTTCTGCGATTGGTATGGACTTGTTCTTCATGATTCCCTTGAAAGACCAGTATCTAGACCAGCTATTTGTAATCCGCCTCTGTATCTCCTTCGTCATTTGTAGTTCGAGTGAGATTAGTTGCCCTAGGTAAATATATTCATCGACATAGTCTATCTCTTGATTATTTACCTCTATATTTCTTCGGTTTCTGTTGGTCATAGTTTTGGTCTTTGATATATTCATCTTTAATCCCACGGTCTCGCTTTCCTGCACCAGCTGTTGCAACATTTTTTGCAATACCTCCGGGTCTTCTTCGAACAGCATAAGGTCGTTTGCGAAGTGTAGATGTGTCAACTTTTTTCCATTAATGTTGATTCCCCAGTTGTTCCAGCTTAGGTTTCTGAAGATCTCTTCCAGTACCGCTATAAAAAGTTTTGGGGAGAGGTGGTCACCCTGTCTAACTCCTCTTAAAATTTTAAATTCTTCGCCCTTATACTCCAGCTGGACTTTGGAGGTACTTCTGCTGTATATTTGTTGAACAATTCTTATATATTTTTCCGCCTATACCTTGATTATTCGATATCGGTGTTTTTTATTACGATAATTACCGATATTTAAGTCTGCGATATATCGATATTTATCGGTTTTCCGATATATCGTTGCATCCCTAGTTAGAAGACCGGGAGGCGGATAGAGGTCAAGAAACTTATTTTTTTAATAAACCATTACCCGACTACACAATAATGAGAGCAATGTTTTGTTGCCTCTTGTGACTGCTGTTTAGACCACTTTGAAATGCAAGAAGTCTGATTTAATCTTCATCTCAGTAAATAGAACACTATATTTGAATTTGACTGTCCCGGAAGGACCGCAAATATGTTTTTTAAATGACTTCCTAATATGTTAGGGTTCCGTACCAGATGTGAGAACCAATAGTTTAAATTACCTACATACCTAAATTACTAATTTTCATTTCTAGGTGCGAACTATGGATAAACGCATGTCAAAGACCCGAATTGAAACATAAAAGCAAAGATCAGTTATATAACATGTTCGTATGCGGGATACACTTTGCAGAATGGATGTACATGAAAACGAAGTTGAAAAGCGCCGCTATACCAATATTAAACTTACCGGATGCTTTAACGCACTCCAATACACAGAGCGATGGTCCAAAAATTTCAATTATAAAAGTTTTGGACGGCAGTGTCGTTCAAAAACAGATAATCGAACCTACGAATGGCGTTTCTACAGTTGCATCCACTAGTGACCAAATGCAGTCAATAACTACTTCAAGGAAGAGAAAAATTCGAAAAAAATCAGGAAGCTGTGTCAAAAAAACTAAGTTGGTAGAAGGTACTTCAACTGAAATATCTCATCAGCAATTCTTACAAGGTTGTGACAAGTTCTTATCACCGAATCTAAGTAAAGTCGCCAAAGCACAGACCAATTTAAAACCTTATTCCGAAAATGACAGTTATTCTAAAGAATTTAAATTATTTTGTTTAAACATTTATTTCTCAAATCCGCATGCGTACAAGTTTTTATCAAAAACCTTGTGTTTGCCTTCTAAACGTTATTTGGCTACCATGCCTATACCTGTGGGTACCAAAATTAGTGATTACATATTGGAAGTTTTGTCTCAAGCCATCAAACACTTTTCGCCTATTGAAAGGGAATGTACAATGTGTATTGACGTGATAACATTATATTGTTCACTCTTTTTTGACACATGCAGAGATAAAATAACAGGTCCACACGAAATTGATGACATTCAAAGTCCAAGTATAGCTGGTTATGCCTTTACAATAATGATTAGAGGTATATTAGGTAACTGGAAACAAGTAGTCGGCTATGCTTTCATTACAAGCAGTAATATCGACGCGGCATTGAAACGGTGGATAATTAATACCGTTAAACAATTGTTCGCATTGGGATTTCAAATAAGAGCTATTATCTCAAATCAGGAATCAGATTTTCTCGAGTTTTCTAAATCAATGGGAATATCGAAAGAACAACCATATTTTGAAATAGACGGCAAAAAGATTTATTACATATTTGATGTCCCGCATCTCATTATAAGCGTTAGGGACACTTGGATGAAACACAATTTCGAGTTTAACGGCAAAACAGCTAATTGGGCCGATATCTATAAATGCTATCAGTTAGATAAACAAAAAGAAAGTAGGTGTGCTCCCAAGTTAACCGAGTCCCATGTGTCACCAAAGAGTTTCCAAAAACAAAAACTACGCCTCGTAACGCAAGTACTAAGTAATTCCGTTAAGGCAGCTGTGGAAACCTATGCCGAAACAGGTGATTTGAATCCATGTAATGGTACTGTTGAATTTGTTGACACTATGGATAAACTATTTGATTTGTTGAATTCTAGCAATCGTTATTCTCAAAAGCCTTACAATAAACCATACCGGGGTAGTGACTTACAGAGAAATTTCTTGCTTAAAACCAAAAATCTACTAGACAACCTTATTGTAAGATACAAAAACACTGGCGAAGATGTCACAAGTTCAATAAAATTCATTAATTCATTCTCTATTACAATAAATGCCATAATACAGTTGTATGACGATTTCAAGTATGAGACGGGATTAAATGAATTTTACTTGCTTATCCGTAGGCTAAATAATGATAGCCTAAAAGATTTTTTCGGCGTAATACGTAAAGCTGAGAATTGCAGGGAACCAACTTGCGTACAATTCGAGCGAGCATTCCAAAAATCTTTTTTGTGCCAAGTTTTTCAATTATGTAACGAATCAAATTGCGCTGGCGATTTGGATAATATCTTATCACAATATGGTGAGTTTATGCAGAAAAATCCAGTGATAACAGACAACCAGTTGACCCACCGAGCCACACAATCACAGTCAACAAAATGCGATTTTCTTGAGCAGAATAGTTTTATGTACTTTTGTGGCTATTTACTGCGGCGTTGTGTAGATAAACACAAATGCTCATCTATAATGAACTATACATCAAGTTATACCGACGAAGCGACAAGTAATGATAATTTACTCGAAAGAGGCAGACTACAAGTTGATTTTGTTGAATATTGTAGAGAGTTAGAAGTTATGTTCAAACGGAATTTCCGTATGATAATTGGGAACAATTTTTCACATAAGTTAAATATTTTGCTAAATAAAGTTCAATTCAAATCACAGCCATGCTCCTGTTTTCCTAAAGTATTTTTAATAAAATTGTTTATCAGAATGAGAATACAACAAATAATTGAATTTAACAATAGAAAACTGAAAACCTCCAAAAATAAGTCAATTAAATATCTGACTTTGCAAGACCCATAAAATTTTTAACTTGTTTTCTAATACGTCATTCAAATTTATGGTCATTCAAGTTTGACTAATAATAATGTTGTTGCTAACTAAAGGATTATTAATTATGTAATTCTAAATAGGTACATAGTGGTAAAATTATACAAATACAAAAGTATTTTTGTTAAAGTAAGAAAACAAATTAGATTATTTCAAATTCTCTAAGTACACAAAACGCCAATTTTTATTTTATAGTAATTGTTCTTATACTGTTCACTGTTCAGTATTTTAACTTATAATGTGTACATATTTTAATTTAATAAATGATTGTGATAATAACCACAATTATTTTATTCCCGATTTTGTGATGACACTTCCATATTTGCGTAAAGTGAAAGATCAACGGATTGTCACACTGTTTTCTACCATTTTCATAAAGCACTAGAAGGGCAGAATATTCTAGGAGGTAGGCAGGTAGTTATCATCATTATAGAAAAATACTGTATACCTCCTACTATGTTCTGTTCTCCTGGTACTTTCCAACTTATAGACAACAGTTTGACATTTTTATAGGTTACTAGCGACCCGCCCCGGCTTCGCACGGGTGCAATGCTAATACTAAAACCTTCCTCCTGAATCACTCTATCTATTAAAAAACCGCATCAAAATCCGTTACGTAGTTTTAAAGATTTAAGCATACAAAGGGACATAGGGATATAGGGACAGAGAAAGCGACTTTGTTTTATACTATGTAGTGATTTAACAAGTACTCTTACTTCTTAAAGTATTCTGCTGTCAAGTACTTTTAAAAGTACAATTCAGATTCATCGCAGCACAAAACATTGTCAAGATGCTAATTTTGAAAGTAAGATGAAGGCGGTGGTCATTCCCAGACCCAAATAAATAGAAAAGGCATATATAATATAATTATGAATTTTATTTACATTAAGTATTAATAAATCCTATCTAAATAGGCGACTCTGAAGGTTACCCTGGTAGGTTGATTGATTTAGGCTAGTTGGAATTAATTAAATGCGTGAGTCTATAACATAACTAAATTTTCTTGGTATAAATTTTCGTTCACTAATACATATTGAACCATTGAAGACAAAAGTGCACTCAAATCTTCCAGCGGGTCTAAAAAGGCCGTTTCGGGTGAATCATAATAGAATTCTATTTTGATTCATATTCGAAATTTTCACCAAATACGAATCTGCTAATTAATTGAATTGTCAGTGAATCACTAAATTATGGGACCATTTTACGAAATTTAGAGGAATTGCTTAGGATTTGCTGAGAATTCAGAAAAGGAGAATTGCTCAAAGTGGCCATTTTAGACCCACAGAGCTGAGTTTTATCTTGCAGTGGGAGAGTAGTTCATATTAATTACAAACAGACATACAAAAAACCATAAGGAGTCATATTAAAACATCTTCGGTGGGCTACTGGTGTATTAATAATAAAAAAAATATCTCACGCCCTTAGAGAGTCGGCAGAGTTCTTATATTCCCGGAATATCCAATTTTCGCTAGTATATTTCTCGGACGCCTAAACGAGACAACAATGGTAGGATAAAACACCCAATTGTTGACACCCCACCAATTAATTGACACCCCAAAAGTTTTATTCAAAATTAACGAAATTACGATACACAATTATATTTAGAATAATCAAATAAACACACTGATTTTATCTGATTATTCTAAATACAGTAGGTACTATGTTAAATGATCTTCTTCATTTAAAACAACAGTATTTTTTAAAATTATTTCTTAATAAAATTGGTTTCATTTTGGATTATTCTAAATATAACTGTGTATCGTAATTTCGTTAAATTTAGACAAAACCCTGTTGGGGTGTCAATTAATTGGTAGGATAAATTAGGGTGTCAATAATGGGGTGTTGCCCCTACTTGTCGCCTGCTTTATATTAGTGAACGAAGTTGTCAAGTTAAATAAAACAGCGGAGGTGTAAAATAACAGTTATAATCAATCTCCTTCTGAATCCTCAGCCTCGGCGTCGCTATCCGCCGCCCAAGACGCTTCGCTTTCAGATATCTCTGCTTCCATTTCTACCTCTTCTTCCGATGATGAGTCTGGAACAAGTGTTTTTGTTAAGGCCATATACAACCCGCGAAAATCTCTTGACATTTAGTGTGACTGGTAGAGAGCACATGAAGCTTTACACTAGTAGTGCGAGTCTGACATCTAAGGCAATTGGAATAAGAACGTTACAAAGTCCAATGTGTTAAGCTTCACGTGCTCTTGACCGTACATAGAGGGAATCCTCTCAGGATGTAAAAGAGAAACCAATCGACATTCCTCATACATATAAAAAGTTTAAATAAATAAAAATAAAACAATTCATACTTTTGCTCAATTTTTTAAAATAAATACGATTATTCTGAATTTGCCATATACTACGTAGCGTATTGCACACGCCGGCGGTCATTGACTTCACGCAGCTGGTTTTGGAAGTATACGCGAAAATTTAAAAGAAACATTTTTATTAAGCTATTGCATATCTTCTATCGAGGGCCTTGAGCGCGGGGACCGAATCCAGAAATTCCGTAACGAAAAAAAACCTCACGCTCCCCACTCCGGCACGGAGGTGTGGCTTAAAGGCCGTGCATTGTCTAACGTCGTTTCTTTTCGGCAGTCTTGTTGATACAAAATGCTATGCAATAGCTTTACCGCGGCAGTCCCCGAGTGCCACACGTCTTTTTTTTACAGACTATTGTTTTTTTTATACTATTGGTACTTGGCAGCTCTGAAGTTACGTAATTGCATTTTTTAGCGACGTTTTCGTAGAACGAAGGAGTTTGCGCAAGCGAATATGTTCAGAGAATTGTACCGCTTGTGACATTATAATATCACAGTTTTTATATCAACTGATAGCGGTTCTACGCGGTTTCACCCGCGTAGTTCTCGTTCCCGTGGGAATACGGGAATAAAATAAAGCCTATTTTAGTCAGGGATATTCTAGATTTCCATTGGTGAAATAATTTTTATTATCGGTCCAGTAGATTTTGAGTGTCTTCGTAACAAAAATACAAATCTTTTCTATTTATAATATTAGTATAGATAGCTAACAATTTGGGTCTAATATGTGATTAACATACCGTTGTACTGCAAAATCGCTTCCTGATCGATCTGTTGTTCGCGCGGTTCTCGCTGTGACATCGTCAGCTCGAGCCTGCCTTTCAAGTTCAACAGCTGGCAGAGGTGTGACCGTCTGTAAAGTTTAAATATAGATTACTAGCTGTTCCGCGCGGTTTCACCAGCGTAGTTCCCGTTCCCGTGGGAATACGGGAATAAAATAAAGCTTTCCATTGGTGAATGAATTTTTAAAATCGGTCCACTAGTTTTTGAGTTTATTTGTTACAAACATAGAAATCTTTCCTCATAATTTTTTTAAATTAGTGTAGACTATAAAAATGAAATAAAATATAAAATAATTACACGCCTTTTATCCCCGAGAGGGAAGGCAGACGTATTATATTCCTAGAAATACCTATTTATCGCGAGTATAATCTTTGGATTTCATGAGTAGCATGTAAAAAATCTTGGATACAAGTCCTTCAGTCTTTTATGTTTTCGACTGAAGACTTGTATCCATTGGTCATAAGAGAAAACTTTTTTCTGACGTATGTGGGTCATGTCATATCATGATCCACTCATTTCATATGATTTATTTATTTTATTAGGAATAGCAACATCCAAAATAATTACAAGTATATCTTATTCTAAATACAATACCATAGGCCTATTATAGCTATCCATTTATTATTTATTAACATAACTAGCACCCTATGGTTTGGTGTCACTAACCTGTGCGTGAAGACAGCGAGCAGCTTAGTGAGGTGGTCACAAGTCCTGCCTGCTCCGGTGGCCAAGAGCAGAGCCCCGTGGCACCGAACCGCTGCACTCGCCCAAGTGCACACACACGCGCACCTGCGGATGTTATTCTCATATCATATCACACACATTTTACAATAATAATAAACTCACGCCATTTTTATCCCCGAGGGGGTAGGCAGAGGTATTCCATTACTACATATACCCACATTTCACGAGATATATTGGACCCCTAAACGTGATAGGTGGTGAGCCCATCGCCGGACCGGGTCTATTTACACATGTCTCAGAATTAATTCTGAGACCTGCGGGTTTCCTCACGAAGTTTTCCTTCACCGTCGAGCTAGTGATGAATATGTACGCGTAAGTTTTTGAAAAACTCATTGGTACATGCCAGGATTCGAACCCGAGCCTCACTGATTTTCAACATGTGAAGCTGGCTCTTTAACTGTAAGGCTATCACTGCTCTGATCTGTAAGGTTATCACTGCTAATATACTATACTAGCAGCGCCCCGCGGTTTCACGTGCGTAGTTCCCGTTCCCGTGGGAATACGGGGATAAAATATTGCCTATGTGTTATTCTAATGTATCACTACATAGTATAATACAAAGTCGCTTTTCTGTCCCTATATCCCTATGTCCCTTTGTATGCTTAAATCTTTAAAACTACGCAACGGATTTGGATGCGGTTTTTTTAATAGATAGAGTGATTCAAAAGGAAGGTTTTAGTGTTAGCATTGCAACCGTGCGAAGCCGGGGCGGGTCGCTAGTAAGCCATATAACTGTAAAGTTTCATCAAAATCCGTACAGTTTTTGCGTGAAAGAGGAACAAACATCAATCAATACAAACTTTCGCGTTTATAATATTAGTGGTATTTACTGAAATAAAAATTTGATTGATTGGACTCACTGGCTGGTCTTCCTGGCGGCCATGTCTGCCAGCTGCTCTAAAAGCAGAGGCACGTGGTCAGCGGGCAAAGCCGCGACCGTCCGTTGAGCCACCAGACGGTTGTTCTGCTGGAGCACCGACTGGATCAACCTGGTGATGATGATACAATGTGACTGGTTAATCGATGGAATAATTTCAGGAAGTAACAGTAAAAGATCAACATTGCATCTGTACACACATGTGTAGGGAAAGCGATTAGGTCGGAGCTGTAACTTAGTATAGTGCATTTTCGTCAATGTCTGTTTTGTGTCTTTAATAAATAAATAAACAAATAAACATTCCGCATACATACAATATGGAACAGAATAAGCGCAATTCCTGAAATTAGTTTGTTCAGTATCAACTACTTAACCGATTTCAGCTATTTTTAATGTGTTAAATTAGTTCGGGAACTTAATATTGAATTCTCGAAATGTTGAACTGTAAATCTGAATTTAGGGCAACCTATGGAAACCGCATTTTTGATGCTTTTTATTTAAGGAATTTGGTTAGACAAAATTAAAGTACGAATGCATCATTTTTTAAAATATATTTTATATACTAACTAGCGGTTCTGCGCGGTTTCACCCACGTAGTTCCCGTTCCCGTGAGAATACGGGAATAAAATATAGCCTATGTTACTCAGGGATCGTCTAGCTTTGCATTGGTAAAAGAATTTTTAAAATCGGTCTAGTAGTTTTCGAGTTTATTCGTAACAAACATAGAAATCTTTCCTCTTTATAATATTAGTATAGATGGCTCTGACGCAGAATGTGCACTTCGCAAAATGAGCACTCGACAAAAAAGGGGCACTTCTCATAATGTGCACTTCGCAAAATGAGCACTTCTCATAATGTGCACTTCGCAAAATGTGCACTTCGCAAAATGCGCATTTCGCAAAATGCGCATTTCGCAAAATGCGCACTTTTCTAGGGTATGAGCCAATGGTTAGTAACAATATGAAAACAATATGATTTGTATTTAAAATAAAATAAAAACTTTTACAAAGTAGTTTTTACTAATTCCATTACGTTTAAAGTATCTGTATACAAGTAATATATATAGAAATATTTATTTGACGATCAAAACTTGGTCTTGACTTAATATTTTTTTAATAAATGATTACTTGTAAAAGTGTTTATATTATTTTAAATAAAAATCATATTGTTTTCATAATGTTACTAACCATTGGCTCATACCCTAGAAAAGTGCGCATTTTGCGAAGTGCACCTTTTGCGAAGTGCTCATTTTGCGAAGTGCACATTATGAGAAGTGCTCATTTTAAGTGCACATTATGAGAAGTGCTCATTTTGCGAAGTGCACATTATGAGAAGTGCCCCTTTTTTGTCGAGTGCTCATTTTGCGAAGTGCACATTCTGCGTCAGAGCCGTATAGATTGGGGTGTATGAGGAATTGCGCTTATTCTGTGACGAGTTGTAGAATTGGAATACTTCTGCTACAGGGATCGATCTAACATCCAACTGACCTCCTGTCCTTGGAGTGCAGTCCCTGCATCAGCAACTTGGTGAGGTTCTGGTTGACGGCCGCCTTGTTCCTGTTCTTGGGGTCCACTGTTAGGTTCGCCAGCCTCTCCTCCATTGCCACTTCCACCTGCATTTGTACCAATGAAAAAAATAATCTTAAGAATTTTTACATTGAGTGCAATAGTTTATACATTTATTTAAATCAATCTAAGTGGTAGTGGGGATGGGAGTGCGAGTGGGGGTGGGGGTGGGAGTGGGAGTAGTTATAGTATAATTTTTTACGACATGTTTTCACTGCAGGAAGTTTTGCTGACCAAGTAGTTATTTTGCGGACCAAGTAACTATTTAGCGGACTGAATGTTTATTATGCAAACCCATGTTATTGTAAGCTGCCTATTTCTGATTTAATTTTTGACCATTATCAAAATTATTTGCCAAACAAGGATTGCTGCCTGATTTTTTTATTTGCGAACAAAATCTTTGTGTGCCGACCAAATGATTTAAATGCTGATTTTTTGTGGCTAACCAAATTTTATAATTGCTGCCCATTTAATTACTTCTCTTATGTAATTACAACTGTCCAAAATCAACTGTTGGTCCCCAGGCACGATCACCTAGCCTGGAGGAAGATCTTCTCTTTTCACGATGGAGGAGCATTCCACCTCAGCTCCTCCATACGCCTTTCCCAGAAGGGGTAGGCTGAGGTATTCCATTTCTGAAAATACCCACTTTTCACCAGCATATTCTTTAGACGTGGATGATGCACGTGAGGTATGCCAGGATCGTAGCAGGTGGCGGGCTGTTGTCTCTGCCTACCCCTTAGAGAAAAAGGCGTGAGCATATGTATGTATATTCTTAAGACCCCTAACCGTGGTAGGTGAGCCCATCGCAGGACCGGGTCTGTTACACATGTCTTAGAATGAACTCTGAGACCTGCGGGTTATTAGACTATTGACGTTTAAAGTGTATTTTTTTAACCTACACAAATAAATGTATATAAATTTTTATAATCCAATATCTTCTGCATTCCGTTACTTGAAAGGATAGTAAAAAAATGTCAACAATAATTTATTTTCTGTAGGTACTAAAGATACACATAGAAACGTCAATAGTCTAATAACAAGGCACTCTAAACTCGTCCATGAAGATTGGCTAAATGTAAACAGCAACCCATCTCCACCGACGAATTGCTGGTTCCAAAAGTAGTAACCGAGAAGAACCAGGAAGAAACTTAAGGGCAGCTCTTTTTAATCCCATGTTTTACTAGTAAATATGGTTTACAATGATAATTACGATTAATAGCCTTACATAGCGTCGAGTCGGTATATCAAAATTTACATTCAGCCAATCTTCATGGACAAGTTCCAAGTGCCTTATTGACTTTTCTAAGTGTAATTAACAATTTCCTACGAAAATAAATACATTTTCATTTTTCATTCATCGGTTGGATATAGAACTAACTTAAATTTATATTACGACCGCTTCCGTGTTTCGGAAGGCACGTTAAATTGTTGGTCCTGGTTTTCGTTGTGTTTTACGCACAATGAAAGTTGTTAAGCCATGTCAGATACCGTTACCGGTAGCATGAAAACTTCTGACTGTTAAGTGGCCACTAGCTTAACACCATCTCCCAATCCGCGGTGGGCTCGCGTGGGAGATTAAAGCCCATACTTCCTCATGTGAGAGGAAAGACCCTTAGCTCAGCAGTGGGCTGTTACGGGTTGATGATGACGATCAGATGGGATACCTCTCCCGACCCCTCAGGGATGCGTGGTCATATACATTTTTATTTATCTATTTAGACATCAATGACCATGGCCGAATTAACAGTTTTTTTTTACCTACAGGTAGAAATGTAATTGATTTTTATAATCCAATGGCTATTCCGTTACTACAAAGGATAGAGAACTAACCTTGCCTCCCGGCGTCGGTCGCTTCCTGCTGACGCCGCCGAGCGGCTCGACGTACGTGACGTCATCGGCGCGAGCGGCTCGCACTTTGTTCACCTCCTGGGTCTGCTTGTTCTTCTTCTTGCTTTCTTTGCCGTCGCCCCGGATCAGAACTTGCGTCTTCGACTTCAGGTCGGGCGTCTGGGAAGGATCACCGATTAATAATAATCATGTAAAGTAACAAGAATTTGAACGAAACAAAGTAGGTTGTCTGTAAAGTCGGTTTATGGACGATAATTTTACGTGATAACGTCAAAAGAAAACATTGATGAAGATCGTGCCTCTTTGTCGCTTGTTCCGGGCTCTCGCTCGCACGCACGGGTGAAGCCGGGGTTCATAGATTTATAAGAAATTATCACGTCACAAAAACTCAGTTTTGCATTTATATATCACTAGCTGTACCTTTCACCCGCGTAATTCCCGATCCAGTGGGAATACGGAAATCAAATATAACCTATGTTACTCAGGGATAATGTAGCATTCTATTGGTGAAAGAATTTTTAAAATATGTAAAGTCGTTTTTGAGTTTATTTATTACAAACATATAAATAAATAATCCAAAATAAGTACAAATGCATCATATTTTTAAACCGACTTCAAAAAAGAAGGAGGTTTCTCAATTCGACGAGTATATTTGTGTGTTCGTGGATAACTTCGTCGTTTATGAACCGATTTTGATGACTCTTTTTTCGTTGGAAAGGAAATATCCAAAGGGTGGTACCATGATAAGGAAACCAGGATCTGATCATGACATCCCAGAGAAATCGATATATTAAATATTTGTTTATGTTGTAAAAATAACGCCTAAACATGCTGTGCAAACACTTTTAGGGTTGCTACCTAGATCGCCTAGTCTGTTATAAGTTTGTACTTAGTGGTAGTGACACTAGTGACCTGTTGTGTCTGCCTTAAATAAATAAATAATAAAATGAGAGCAGTGATAGCCCGAACGGTTAAAGAGCCGGCCGAAAATCAGTGAGGCTCAGGTTCGAATCCTGGCATGTACCAATGAGTTTTTCAAAAACTTACGTACATGTTTATCACTAGCTCGACGGTGAAGGAAAACATCGTGAGGAAACCCGCAGGTCTCAGAATTAATTCTGAAACATGTGTAAACAGACCCGGTCCGGCGATGGGCTCACCACCTATCACGTTTAGGGGTCCAATATATCTCGTGAAATGTGGGTATATCCAGTAATGGAATATCTCTGCCTACCCCCTCGGGGATAAAAGGCTTGAGATTATATTATTATTTATTATTATAATATCCTAATTGTGCTCATTCTGACGCGTTGTATACTCACGACTCTCTCGAAGACCATAGCGGGGCCCTGGCTGTAGCCCAGCAACAGGTCCCCGCTGGGCGGCAGCCTGCAGCAGTGCAGCGGCATCGGCTGAGCGTCGGCCGAGGTCACTTGCACCGTCACCGACGGCTTTATCGGCTTCGTCGATGCTCTGTAACATTTATACCATCTATACATGCCATAAAAGTGTAACAAGGTAGTGTCAATATTTTTTGAAACTTTTAGCAGAAGTTTAGATAGTTATAAATATTTTAAAATACTTTTTTTAAGAAATAACATTCATTTACAATAACTACAGATAAAAAATGTCCTCCAAAGAGGAACCATGTGGGACCAGTGCCCAGAAGACTGGCCGCATTCCCTCTCTGGATAGCTAGGCTGATCCTTTGACAGATATAGCTGCCAGCCCTCTCGTCACCTGAAGATTTTAAAATACGATATTTGAAATTTTTGTCGGTCTGTCTGGCTGTGCACGCATCACGCAAAAACTACTGGACGGATTTTGATAAAATTTGATAAAAAAAAACTTTTATTACTCTTAAATAAAAGTTTATATTAGATGTGGAGATAACTGAGTAGCTGTGTCAACATCTAAAGTACTTTTTACAGCGGGAGAATGTCTTATTCCTACGGGAAATTACTAATTAAACTACTCCGAAACTATAACACCTAGAAACTTGAAATATGGTATGTAGATGTCCTAGATGTCATAGGCAAACGTGAGAACGGGATTAAACTAGATCCGCGCAGGCAAAGCCGCTGGGCATCCGCTAGCAGTAAATAAATAAGCTAAAGCAGTAAGGTAACCAAGCCTTTTTTTTTAGAACATAATTACCTCATTATATTTTTTCAATTTAAAAATAAACTTGACAAATACCTATCCTGTAATGAGAAAGGTTGAGTGGAGAACACCTGGATACAGGCGTTTATTAGTTGTAAACTGCTTGCCTGATTAATAATAATAATAAAAAAATCCCAAAAAAAAAAATCTCAGGGTTCTCAGGGCAAGCAACGTTCAAGAAATCTCCAGTGTGTCGACCAGGGCAATGTACCTGATCCTTCAACTATCCAACTAGTATATCATGAAGGTTGTTCTGGTCTACGCACTCGGATGCTGAAGTGGAGGATATTATGTATGAAGACATATCCAAACCCTTGCTAAACACCACTACGGCTCACTTCAACATTGTCATGGTGGGACTTTAATAGCAGGTGGGAATCCAAACAGGCCTACATGGTTTCGGAGTTAAGAACCACAGGGGGCCAATGCTAGTCAACTTCTATGAGAAAGAAGAGTTTTTCTTAATGAACTCCTTCTTTAAGAAAGAAAAAGAAACGCAGAACAGATAATTTAAAATAAAATTCATCATGAATGAAAGTCGTCTAATGAGACAAATATATGTACAAGGGTGTTTTGAATGGGAGAGTCAGTAGAGGACGACCTAAGCGTACCTACATCGACCAGATCCGCGATGTATTGAAGAAAAGCCAGATAAAGAGTACCCGAAACCGACGAGCATGCATGAGTGAATTGATGGATGTAGAGGAAGCACGAGAGATCTGCCAGGTTCGTAGCAAGTGGCGGTCTGTTGTCTTTGCCTGCCCCAATGGGAAATAGGCCTGAGTTTATGTATGCATACATCAGCCAGTCCATTCAAACAGCATTTTCTCTACTTACCCATTGAGCATATGTCCGTAGTAATGCACCACTCCGCTCCTGGTAGCTGCAGCAAGACTCAACCGTGTCCCACCGTCTTCCTCCCTAGCGTGTACATCTATGAGCTTGGGAGCGTCTTCCAGAACAAAGCTATATGTGGGTGTTGGCACTACAGCTGCTGCGGATATGGATTTTTTACGTTTCTTCTTACTGGGAGTTATTTCTTCTCCATTCACTTGTGGTATGTGGTCATTGGATATTGTTACATCCCAAAATGATAGGAGGCGTTCGGTTCTGGAATAAGAAAGATGTTTTTGACATACCAGGAGTCAGGGGGTTTAATCTAAAACTTTTAAAATTATCAGCCCCATGACATATCCCTACATAGTATAAAACAAAGTCGCTTTCTCTGTCCCTATGTATGCTTACATCTTTAAAACTACCGAATGGATTTTAATGCATTTTTTTTAATAGATAGAGTGATTCAAGAGGAAGGTTTTAGTATTAGCATTGCACCCGTGCGAAGCCCTGGCGGGTCGCTAGTTTCTATTATAAAGTAATCATCATGTCTACAGGCAAAGAGGCGATTCATCGTCTCTCCCTACCCCTGTGGGTAATGTTTGTGGTAATGTATGTATGTACAATTGATTTTTTTTCTTCTACCCCTTAAAGATTGTCTTGCTTTCCAGCATTGGCCTACCAAAGAGTTTGCCATAGTGTGCGGTTCTGTGATTTTCTCCTCCAAGTAATACATTATCAGGGAGTAACGTAGTCTATATTTTATTCCTGTATTTCAATGGAATGAATACTATACGGATGAAACCGCACTGAACAGCTATTCAATAAATAAAGACAATACTCACTGTGACCCCTCAATTAGCCAACAAGTGTTGTTTAAGCTGGCGAGTGATAATAATGCCTTGGGTGCCGCATTGTGCCCGAGGTATTTGATTACGTCCGCCTCCCCGTTGTGCAGTCTCCATACCCGGATTTGTGTTGACGCTGTTATTAAAAACTTTGCAGGTGTTTTCTGGAAAGATAGGATATTTTTTGTAAATAGCATAATACTGATTTATTTATTTAAGGACTAGCTGCACCCCGCGGTTTCACCCGCGTAGTTCACGATCCCGTGGGAATACGGGGATAAAATATAGCCTATGTGTTATTCTGATGTATACCCGCGATATAACTGTTCAGTTTCATCAAAATCTGTTCAGTAGTTTTTGCGTCAAAGAGGAACAAACTTCCATCCGTTCAGACTTTTGCATTTATAATATTAGGATGATTGCTAACAAATCTGACATAATACATAAGAACATCACATCTGATCAGATTTACAGGTTTGTGCCGCTTCACACAAAGGCAACCATGGAAAGCCAAGGGGCATAATCAGAAGCAGTTACACAATGGTATAAAAAACACAATTTAAATAGATAAAAAACTAAAAATAATGCAAGCAAAGCAAAACAATTTATGTAGGTGAGACTGCTGGGGTTAGATTTTGATCTATTTGTCTTTCCCTCTTATCATGTCCCAGTTTCCATTTCAACCTTTTGATATGCTTTAGCTATATTATTTTAAAAAGTTAAAAAAGTGACACTTTCAAAATGAATACTGGTGCTAGTATAATGCTGACGAGTTTTTTACACACTCATCTAAATCTATACTAATATGATAAAGAGGAAAGATATTATTTTACAATATTTGTATCTCTGTTATGAATAAACTCAAAAACTACTTGACCAATTTTAAAAATTCTTTCACCAATGGAAAGCTAGAATATCTCTGAGTAACATAGGCTATATTTTATTCCCGTATTCCTACGGGAACGGGAACTACGAGGGTGAAACCGCGCAGAACCGCTAGTGTGTCTATAAAGAATAAAATCATGAGGAAACCCACATACCTTACAGTAGATAGATAGATACAGTTTTGTATTAGGCACCTGTCACATTAAGTGGTCTAAAAATTTACTTGTGGAAAGTAGGTACCTCTAGGAATAGCATAACTCTACCAACCACCTAGTAAGCTTTATATTGATGAAAGAATTTCTTAAATCAGTCCAGTAGTTTTAGAGCCTATTCATTACATACAAACTTAATAGCCTAACAACTTTTTTTTGGTAACTGGTCACTTGTGAAAACCAGATAGGAAAAAAATCTATAAAGTTTATTTAGTAAACTTACCTGACTGTGTGGGATTATCTTGATGGCACTGACACTGTTTCCTTTATTCTTACTATCTACGTTAACATTGTACTTATTTCTAACGGACGCACTCTGTAAATCCCATTCGAACACCACACCCTCTTTGTTACAGCTGTACAACCCGTACTTCCGGTGCCAATCCAGCGAAGTAACATAATTTCTGTGTATATGATTGTTTTTATCATCAGTTAGTATAGTTTCAACTTTTGCCTCTGCCACAGAGTATATAAGGATCTTGCCACTGGTCGTTCCTAATGCTATACACTGGGTTTCTTGCTCACTTGATATAGATTTGCGTCTTGCACTTTTGTTTGAAGGTCCCTGTAATTTTTAAGGTTATATTTACTATTGCGAAATTCTGGTACAAACTTCTATTTTAACGACAAATTTAGTGTGTATACGCTTCTGGACAGCGTAAAGAAGCTTGTAGTCATGAATAAATAGAGAAAAGGTGTATTAGAGAATACAAATATGATAAATAAACCACGTGTTTTGACTTACGACGGATTGGGTGACTGATATCCATTGTAAACATGAGGGTGGAGAGGTTAAATGCAGGTCTGGGGTGTACTCCTGCTTGAGTACGTTGGTTTCCGTGTCCCATATCCTCAGTCTACCGTCCTGGCTGATAGAAGAAAAATATTTCCCGTCCTCAGAAAAAGCCGCCTCTGCCATTTTTACTCAACGTCTTGACAGTGGCGTTCCGTTTCACGGAAATGCTGCAAATGTGTTTTTTTTGGGTGATTTTCCTCTCCGTTATCCCTGAATATTTGATAAATGTAAGTATGTTAACTCCAAGTACCAGAGGCGGTTTAAATAATAATACCTATTGATTTTAAATTGTGAGGATAATATTTAAAAATCAAAACACATTAATAAAATGATCTGCATAGTATGGATCATATCTTGACGAAAATAAGTCAGAGTTGCTGATGGAAAAAATAAATAGTGGTGGTAGTTTTTTTTACTTTCAAATAAAATAATCAGCACAGTGATTTTTATTATTGTGCTTTTAAAGTTTTGTAGGTAGCTAGTCAACAGTTTTAAGAAAACAACAGGCTAGTGATTCCAAAATAGGTGTAAAACCTTATAATCATAATTTTAGTGTTTACCCAATTATCAGGTGTTACCAGTTAATTAGGCAATAAAACCAAAATTCTCAGTTCAATTTTGTACGTCACACATGTCACACCTGTCATGTCACTTGATCCGCTCCGTGCCGTGATTTCCGTACGCGAATGTAGGCGGAGTTCGCATAATTTTTAGTTTTTATAGCTCCATTACGCTCTCGTTCCATTTTTCGAAAGTATTCTTTTATATTTAATTTCCGCGCTCTGTGCTGTGTCATACGCTTTCGTTGCGAAGTGAAGTGAACAAAGGTGCTTTGATTTATAATATGATGTCACGGTATCCTTGAAAATGAGTGTGAGTGTCGAAGAAGTGAGTCCTTTATCCGAAGGGCAGAGCACTGCGTTGGACCAGACGCTGTCCAAGTCGTCATCTGAGAGCGTGAGTCTGAATAAGAACGATGAGACGAGGCAGGAGGAAAACAATGACAAATCGGAGGCTAGCACTCCGAAATTGCACCCTATGGCTTTCACCGTCGATTTCGGCGAGAATAAACCAGTTGACAATCGCAGACTCGAGGAATTGGCGAAGAAGTCACAGGCCAGGCATCAGAGAGTCCAGTCCATGTCGGCAAGCCTGACTAGACCTAGCCCAGCTCAACAAAAGCCCCCGATGAGTGCGAAACTGCCTCGCAAAGCTCAAGGGTACAATTCTGAGGGGTATTTCTCCTCTGACCAAGAAGACAGCGGTTTGTCAGGCTCCGTCAAGCTAAGAAGTAGTCCTCTAGCCCAGAATTCCCAAATAACCAGCCCTATTATCAATAGACATATCAAATCGCCGATCAGTGACACGGTCCAGCCAAAGCGTACGTCCAAAAGTCCAATTGTAGATAGTATCATGTCGAGGAGTGATAATTTTACAGCCCGACAAGGTTTGAACCTTCCGTTGAAAAGTTCGAACGGTTCCTACTTGAGAGACGTCCATAGAACACCAAGTTACGGTAGCTTGCACTATCAACCTAAGCCGATGGAACATATCGTTGATCAGAGTCCCGAAGGAGTGATGCTGACGGATATCTCTAGTCCAGAATTAGATATATTGACTCCGGACAACGGGTTATCCACTCCGGAGTATCCTAAAAGTCCACTCCGGAAAGGTAGAGCAATGTCTGAAACTCCTGATTTGTTATTCCAAAAATACAACACCAAAGTTGAGCCGTTGTATATTGATGACGATGTAGACAGACAGTCAAACTCGTCAACTGGCACGTACACCATTGAAGGTGACAATTACACTGAGGAACAAAAAGCTAGAATGAGTATAGACCGTAACATTGGTACAGATTTGTTAGACGGAGCAATACAGGAAGCATTAAAGAAACGTGGAGTGAATAGTGAAAGAGATTCCGAATTAATATTTGACTATTCTAGAGTTATAACTAAAGAACCCAGAAGAGACACAAGTCTCAGAAGTCCGATTGACTCGAAAAAATTCGAACTACCCGTAAAAGTAGCAAAAGACAAGAATGTGTTGGAAATATCATGTTGTTATCAATCTCCAACTGAAACGGACTTAGCTGCTCAAACATCAAAGCAAATTAAATCAACGAGAAGTTATTTAGAGAAAATAAAGAACAGAGTACGGACAATAACAGAGAAAACTTTTCCTAAACCACCTCCTAAACATGAAGAAGAGCTGGATGTTGGTAGTTTTACATCGGTAACAACATGTGGAGTGCTCAGCTCTAAAAATCCTCCGAAAACAGAATTGCCACCGCGCAGACGCTGCAGCCTAGCCAAATCTGTGATAGACCAAACTGACTATGTGCATAGGGTAACTAGAGAGTCATCGGTACCATTACCGGACTACATGCAGCGTTTATCAAGGGAGTCATCTGTACCGGTGTCTTTACCGAGTAATAGGACATTACCGTTTGAAGACACTCAATTCGAGAGTACAGCCTTAAAACAGGCTCAAAAAGCTTTAAAAGATGATTCCGGAGTTTCATCGGACATAACTCCGGAGCAAGTGGTTGGAAAGCTCTCATACTTGTCTCTGAACAGGTGTAAAGGGGATAAAACGTGGATACAGGACTGGGCTGAGAGCGTAAAGAAGTATAACAACAACAGTCTGAAGGAGACCGATGCTACATTCAACTTGGAAAATCGACCACCATTAAGTCCGAGACACATTCCGGTTAAACGTAAGTAGCTCTTTGATATGTACTCTTGACCGTTGACAAAATTTAAGGCTAGGTACAGTCAAGACCACGCTAAGCTTGACACTTTGGACTTTGACCCGGCCCTGTATTCTATGGCGCGCAGTACAAATCAGAGCTCAGCTTAAACTGGTAGTGTCAAGCTTGACTTGCTCTTGACTGTGCTCTAATAATTATTTTTAATAATAAGTCAACTTAACAACTAATAAATGCTTAACTGAAGTTGAGTTCCTAATATTATAAGTATCTTCATCATCATCATTATCATCATCATCATCATCTACCGATAAACTGCTGAGCTAAGGGTCTTTCCTCACACACACATAAGGAAGTGTGGGTCATTAGGCCATAATGTCCCATGCAAGCTCACTGAGTTGGGAGATAGTGTTTTTGTAGCCACATGGCTTAATAACTTCCATTGTGCGTAAACAACTAAAACATATACCAACGGTTTAACGTGCCTTCCGAAACATGGAGGCGCTCGTGATATTATTCCTACTATATTATATCTACTAGCGACCCGCCCTTACTTCGCTTCGGTTTACATATGATATTATCAGTGTTCCTATACTATATGATGCATGTGTTATATATATATAAATCTTCCTCTTGAATCAATCTTTTAAAAAAACCACATCGAAATCCGTTGCGTAGTTTTAAAGATCTAAGCATACATAGGGACAGACAGATGGGAAGCTACTGTTTTATACTATGTAGTGCTGTATTAAAAGCCCCTCTCATATTGCTTTACCCTAACAGGGTGTCATTATCCTTAGTCTGTTACACCTTGGTACAAGGTAAATAAATCGTTACATTTGTTAGTAAATGTATATGAATATAAAATCACCTAGCCGAAAGTGTTGATGCAAGAACTTTGAAATATGGGTAGTAGTTTTGGGCTATGCAATGATTTTTATATTCAATGTTCAATTCTTGTATAAATATGTATTTCGTGTATCTCGGAAATGGCTCAGAATATTTCGAATAAATTTTGTATTTTATACAGTAAAGAAAATACCAAAAAAAAAATCTTAAATAAAAAGCAAAGTTCCATTGCTCCAGTACCTAGTAATAAGTAAAACGAAACTACATTGTGTTATGGAGGCTCCCTCATCCTCAATTTGCCGTAATATAAATGGGTACATTAGTTTCTAAATAATAAGCGGGTTTATTTTATCGCTTACAAATAGCTGAATTTTTATTTGTTTAAGTAAACATTTAGAAAGTGGGCTAGTTGCTTTTCTGGGTTAAATATTTATGTGTATGTTTATTTAAATTATTGTCAAAGTATAATTAATTATGTAATTAATTAATGAGTATAGTTTTGACCAAGATAACCACATAATATTTGAACTAATAATCTATTTCTATATAATAAAAAGAGAAATTTCCTGAGGACTGACCTATCTGATGCCCGCATCAATGAAGACATGTTTTCCCACGGGAACGGAAAATATATGGGCACCGCGTACGCGCGTGAGCGTCCGTCTGCTAGTAAAAAAAACACACGGCTTTTATCCCCGAGGGGGTAGGCAGAGGTATTCCATTTCTGGAAATACCCACTTTTCACAATTATATTCGACCCCTAAACGTGATAGGTGGTGACTGGTGAGTGGTGAGCCCATTGCCGGACCGGGTCTGTTACACATGCCTCAGAATCAATTCTGAGACCTGCGGGATTCCTCACGATGTTTTCCTTCACCGTCGAGCTAGTGATAAATATGTGCTAGTTTTAAAACTCATTGGTACATGCTAGGATTTTAAGCCAAGCCTCACTAATTATCATCATGAGAAGCAGGGTCTGTTGCCGAAGGTTGCTCTATTTTAATGGTTCCTTAAATGTATTAAAGGATTTTTTGAAATTCTTGCGGGAACGGGAATAGACAGGATCCACTCGGGAAACGCTCGCGCCGCTATGCCGCCGCTGCGTGTGTCCCCAGATAATGATCGTTTTTTTTTAATTATGTCTACATTTTGTCACACAACACGTTAGTTAATGCCGAGTTAGATAAAAAATATCTTGATAATATATTTATGGATCTAGGTAGTGTAGATATAGACACGTATTTTACTGTTTAGATCAAGATCTTTACCTATATCTACAGCTCTACGTGATTTATCGATGATAATAATTACTCGATAATTTACTACCTACATCGATCTTTATCATTTGGAAGCTAGACCGCCTGTCATGTATGAGGTCTGGGTTTAAAACCAACGCGTTTCTCAAAAACCGCTTTAAATTTGACGGAAATATGGTTTACCAAAACATCCAACAAAACGAAACACATGATGAATTTAAAACCTTTTGAAGACTGTTAATGATAATAATAAAATTAAAATCAACTTTCGCTGAAGCTGTTTAATATGAAATTAATGAGCTTTTACATCATTAAAACCTTCAAAAACCCTTTCTAATAACTTTCATAACTTGTTATGATTTAACCAAAGTTTATGACAGCCAGTTTTAGCTCTTATTCTCAATGTTCTATTGGTACTTTACTTGTTTTTGTTTGTTCGGAAATCTACACGAATGTTATAGAGAGGATTTTTTTTAGTTTGTAATGAATGGGCTCAGAAACTATAAGACCGATTTCAAAAAATATTTCACTAATGGAAAGCTTACTTTTCTTTTAAGAGTATAGTTATGGCACATGCTATGTAATTGTATGTTTACATAACAATGATGTCAACAAACACATACCTTTCATCTGTATTTCGCCTCTAATTAAAATTTTCCTGACACAGACTACAAGCGCTACCTTTCGGATTCAATTGAATGAATGGATTTGGATGAATCTAAACCATCCTGGAACCCACTGAACAATACATACAATTTCATCCAAATCGGTCCTGCCGTATAGGAAGAGTTAGGTGATAAAGACACGTACAGAAGAATCTTATACTTTTATGTATTATCCAGTGTTGCCAGACGTCCCGATTTTTAAATCAAAATTTTATGTCATGCGTGGGACAGGGCCAGTCCCTCTTTTCGGGTAAAAGATGAATTTAAAATGGTTGGATGCCAGAAATAAAGGCTCCGTAAATTCAATTCGAAGAGAGCAGAATTACTCAACCAGTTTAATCTACAACTATCCTGTGAAAAGTTCTTAATTTTTAGTAGAGAGAAAAAGGAAACTTTAAAAGAAGTTAAATCATCTTAAATAATTAGTAGGTATCTTATTGTAAGTTGCAATTTGTAACACTAACTCCTCAGACTACTGAATTAAAAAAAAATTAAAAACTTCTCATACTATTACGTTTTTTTACTATATCCCGCTTTTTATTCACTCAAAAAGTTCCAAAATCCCGATTCCTATTCAAGGATGATACTTCATTGTCGAGTGACTGTCTTGTTACAACATCGTATTACCAATAGTTCTTGCTAAGTGAACCAACTGCTGCTGAAGTACTTTTAAAAGTTCAACGCACTTTCGAGATGTCATAAAATATTTAAGAGGTAGTTGTAATTCCCATGCGTGTTTGTTTATGGTTATGTTATGGTCGAGAATGTGGCGCGGTGACCATAAGTAGGTAGCACTTCACATCAAAGAGTATAAAAAAATAAAAAATAAAAATAAATAATCTCACGCCTTTCATCCCCGAGGGGGTAGGCAGAGGTATTCCATTACTGGATATACCCACATTTCACGAGATACATTGGACCCCTAAACGTGATAGGTGGTGAGCCCATCGCCGGACCGGGTCTGTTTACACATGTCTCAGACTTAATTCTGAGACCTGCGGGTTTCCTCACGATGTTTTCCTTCACCGTCGAGCTAGTGATAAATATGTACGTAAGTTTTTGAAAAACTCATTGGTACATGCCAGGATTCGAACCCGAGCCTCACTGATTTTCGACCGGCTCTTTAACCGTCCGGGCTATCACTGCTATAAAAAAATAAAATAGGCATTCACGCCTTTTAGCCCCGAGAGGGTCAGTTAACGAAAAACCTTTTTTGAATACATCAACGTGGCCTCAGAATCAATTCTAGGACCTACACCTTCTCTCCCGATGTGTTCGTCGTCGATTAATACTTACTTGAGTTTTTGAAAACCTCATTGGTACAGTGAAGAGCACGTGGCGCTTGACACATTAGACTTTGTAACGTTCTTATTACAATCGCCTTACAGGTCAGACTCGCACTGCAAGTGTAAAGCTTCATGTGCTCTTGACTGTACGCTCTTGAAAGGATTCGAACAAGAGCCTCACGCATAAGAGACAGGCTCAATAACCACGCTGTTTAACTTGAACTTTCCCGTTATAATGATAGTGTTATTGTTCCAGCCCGCAGCCCGCATGCCTCGCCGTCAAAAATACCAAGCCCCGTCGGTACTCTACTTAGCAGGAGAACGCCGGTAAGTACCCAATATATAAATCCTACATCACTACATAGTATAAAACAAAGTCGCTTCCTCTGTTCCTATAGCCCTATGTCCCTATATCCCTATGTCCCTTTGTATGCTTAAATCTTTAAAACTGCGCAACGGATTTTGAAGCGGTTTTTTTAATAGATAGAGTGATTCAAGAGGAAGGTTTTAGTGTTAGCATTGCACCCGTGCGAAGCCGGGGCAGGTCGCTAGTATTATAATATTATTATAAGACTCTACGAGTATAATTTATAGAAAGGCAAAAAGGAATGGTATTCGCCACATACTTTTACGTTTTCCACGAAACCAATACCTAACACACTTTGAAACTTTTAAAAAAATATATTTTCCATACCAAAAAAGATATAGGCCTACAAAAGTGACTATTTTTAATTGAATAGTGTCTTCACTATTGATTTTTTTTTTTAATTTTGAAATTATCAAACACTAGAACTAATTTCTAAAAGTCGGAAATATATTAAAAATATTTAGATTAAAATTTTAAACTGGAATTATTCCACTTTTTTCTTGAATATATTTTGGTGAAACGTGGATATTTCCAGAACTGAAATACCTCTATCCCAAGGGAGAAATAAGTTGAGTAATTTCTTATCTTGAAACTCTTTAATGACAAGCTCTACACTAGTTTTTCATAAGCATCATCATAATCAATCGATTTCATAATACTTCTAGGATGAAATACTGCCCAAGAACTTGAAAATATTCACTATGTTTGTCCCAATAACAGACACAGACCAAGAAGATAGTTTTTGAAGTATAACTGTTGATGTATTGTATGTTTAATTTAGATATTATACTATTATTATTTTCTATGATATTTTGTGAATAAAATGTTTTTTCTTATGAAGTTCTTTTAAAGTATCAAGTTTTTAATTCGAATCATTTATTTGTGTAGGGAAAAAAGTTACTCTTAGAAGCGTCAACAGTCTAATAACAAGTCTAAACTCGTCCATGAAGATTGGCTGACTGTAAATGCTGCCTATTTTCAACTTTGATTTTCACCGACGAGTTGCTGGTTCCAAATGCAGTACCCTGAGATGAACCAGAGACAAACTCAAGGGCGGCTCTGAACTAGCAAAAAGTGTTTTTCTAGCAGAATCCTTTGTGGCGTTATTTTGTGGCCAGTTATATTTAAGCGGACACTTAATTTTATTATTCAAGCACATTTGGAGTGGAACCGATGGAGATGTGATTTCACTTTTTAAAACGGTTTTTTAGTTTTATAGGTCTTGTGATCAAAGAACTGGATTTGTCAACAGGCCATATAGGCCGTACAGGCCGCGGCCTAGTAACGGCAGATTCAGAAGTACCATCGCTTTAGTATCTAAGGCAGGAAGTTCGCTCGTGATTACGAGCGAAATGCTCAAACAAGTTACTTGCGGGTAGATACTTTTGTACCTATCATATTTAAAATCGTTTTTAGGGTTCTGTACCTCAAAAGTAATAATAAAAACCTTATTGTATCACATCATTGTCCGTCTGTCTGTCAATACCCTTTTTCTCAGGACCTCGTAGAGGTATCAATTTGAAGTTAAATCAAATACTCAGGTCTGCAATATCTTGGAGCTGAGCTTAAGCTTCTAAGTTAGTTGCATAACTAAACGTCACTTGAGTAAAGTACTTATGAGCAGCACTAGATTCTGAACAGTGGCGTAATTAGACTTTTATGTGTCCGGTGCTAGTCCGGTGCAAGCTTCTATAAATGCGCTTTTGAAAAATTTTGTAATCTGCACTTAAAATAAAATTGTCAATGTCTATTATGTATAAAGTAACTAGCAGCGCCCCGGGGTTTTACCCGCGTAGTTCCCGTTCCCGTGGGAATACGGGGATAAAATATAGCCTATGTGTTATTCTGATGTATAAGCTATATAACTGTAAAGTTTCATCAAAATCCGTTCAGTAGTTTTTGCGTGAAAGAGGAACAAACATACATCCATACATCCAGACATCCATCCAAACAAACTTTCGCATTTATAATATTAGATAGGATAAGATAGGATAACGTATCATCCAAAAACTTTTTTTTAATTCTCTACCTATATGTATTTTTGTAATTCTTACGGTTTTATCCTCGAGGGAGGTATTCAATTTCTGGAAATACCCACATTTGATCTCACATATAATTTCACTAATACAGTCAACTTTTAAATTAAATCATAAGAAATGGAGAACGTAAACAGTAGTCAAAATTTTTAGGCGAGTTCATATGTAGGTTCCTAATTATAATCATTGCATTTCTGCGTAACCCAGACTCACAAGCTTGGGATGACACTGGTGTTAATTTTAGCAAAACGATTTCGTATTGCACATGTTGTTTTGTTATTAACTGCTTTTGTTGCAATCGGATAACGAGGAAGCGTTTTAGACTGATTTATTTTGATCTAGTCCTGTCTTTGTCTTACCTCAAAAAAAGAAAAGGGATAAAAGATAACCTACCGAATTAAGTCCTGTCAGAGGCTGTATTTTAGTCGTGACTTCTTTACTTATGCACTAAAGACGTCATGAAAATTCCACAGTGTGCTTCGGTATGTACCTAGAGTTGAGGAGAAGAAGCGGGGCAAGAAACTCCTCAACACATTATTCTTTTAAACAATCAATACAATACAAAGTACAAGTTACAGGGTTTTAGTGCTTTGCTGAGCTGGAGAAAATTTACACCAAACATCATTAACATTAAGTAAGTTTTGAACATTTTTTCTGGCGAATCTAGAACTGGCCCAAACCGTTTTTAAAGGTTTGAATACTATTTGGGTCGAAAGATGCTATGGTACTTATTATATAGCCTGCTTCACATTATGATAATCAGTTGAGTTTATCAAACTTCCATATTCATCACTAGCTCGACGGTTTTAAATAAATTTGTACTAAATTGACAATTTTTCTCGCACTCAAAGTGAAAAGTACAGTTTGCACCTCGAGACTAAACGCCAACTTAATATACCCTCGGTTTCATTGACTCTCTCGCACTGGTATATAATGGCTTCGTTTAGTCCCTCGATATAAAATATCCTATATTATATGCGATCGTGGTAGGCTCCCAGAAATTTAGTTAACCGTTGAACTGTCCTTCATACAGTCACGCCAAGTCACACATGCCCTGCATGCTAAATAGCCATGACAGTAGAAAGTAACATGCTTCGTAGCATGCTCGGTCACTCTATGGAAGAGTCCACTGGAAAATTGTGCTTTACTCTATAGACGAGTCCACTGGAAAATTGTGCTTTCAGCTCGAGTGGTATCTGAAGTCCACGACACGATAAGGTAAACTCGTATAAATTTAAATCAAGTTTTACTGAGTTAGTAATGACAGTTATGAGTTAACCAAATCCAATCAACTTAAATTTTTATGACTTAATTTTTTTTAAAGAAACCTTTAAGAAATACAGCAATGAGTTTTTTATGTATTAAACACTCGAGATTTAAAAATTCGAGTGAGCGTATATATTTATTTTCTCTTTGACACATTTTTTAAGCTTATTAAATTATTAAATATGATGACAGCAACTATTGGCTTTTGTTGTTCTGCATATTATAGATGTACCTAGCCTTTGTCTTTCCTCAAGATTGCATCTGCATGCCTGTCAAATTTCATCTGGTTGAACCGTAGAAATGTGTCTGTCTAGACAACTAATTTTACATTTTAGTCGATCATTTATTTACATTTCTTATATCATTTGTTCGTGATTGACGCCATGAAACCAACTTTTTTCAGTGAATGTGTTAATTCAGTTCTCGGACTTGTGATTTTCCTCATGACGTGAGCAGGAAAAAAACAATATAACACAAATCAAATTTATTAATTAAAACATTGTAATATGGAATTAATTTATTTAACGCCATTTAAAATACTAGCTGTTACCTTCTATTTCACTCGAGTAATTCAAGTTCCCTTGGGAAAATATAGCGAATATCACTGAAAAGTAAGCTTTCCATTAGTGAAAGAATTTTAGAAATAGGTCCAGTAATTTTTGATTGTATTCGTTACAAACAAAGAAAAATTAAATCTTATTCTTTATAATATTAGTGTAGATGTAGACTAGCGGGTGACCAGCAACGTTGCCCACTTTAAGTCCGTTTTTTTTACCGTTCCCGTGGGAATTCGCTTCTTAGTGCTGACTTAAGGTATGATTCCGATCTCGCCAGCAAGCAAATGCTGCCGCAGCACTACTGGTCCCCATACATTACCTATGGGTTTATATGAGATGACATTTCGATGCACATTTCGAACCTTCGTGCAAAACTTCATACTTATAGACTTAGCGGTTTGTCTGTGCGTCAATCAGTCAGTCAGCCAGTTTCTTCGTATAGAGATGACAAACTAAAGATTTCATAGTTTTCACTTTTGAGTTATTAGTTATTTAACATCATAACATACTGGAGTTATACTGTTATCTTCAATCAAATGCAGTCAGTCACTGTGACGCGATTCAGTACGTATACTCGTGCCCAAATTAGCGTCACGTAGCCAACAATTATTCTACCGGAGAGATAGCATCTGCAGAACACAATGGTTTGGCTGTATACAGCGATGCCTCAGTCTGCCACAAAAAATCAGATCAAGGTACGAATTCCGAACGGTGACTCAGCTGTCAAACTTTCCCGCGAATAAAATAGCGCGGGCTACCCATAATGGCGGCTGTACGGTGCATTCCGCGTCGTTTCGATTGAGTTTTTAGGGTTTCGTATCAAAGGCGTAAAAAATAAACGTTTGCGGTGTCTTTGATTAGTGATGGGTCATTTCATGAGTAAATAATAAATTAATTTTCATACTAAGCACCTGGAGTGCGATTTTTGAATCTCACTGGTGATATCAAAATCACCGGTGACTAAAATTATCACCGATGACTTTTATGTCACCATTTTTCAAAAGCCGTATTTTTGAAAGTCACACGCTGTTTTCAATAAATCGTCGCAATCACAAAATATCAAAATCGAGCCCCGCTCTAATTCTTCCGAAAAACATACTTTGGCAGATGGCACTACGTCAACTGTCAAAAACAATCGCATGGTGATTTCAATTACGACTGGGTAGGGGCACTCGTAAATCGATATCATAGGTATGACAAATGTAAGTCACCGATGAGTTTCAAAAATACGAACTTTCGGAAATTACTCACATCGGTGAGAATTAGTCACTTGGTGAGATTCAAAAATCGACCCCCTGCTCCATGAAAAATTACCAAAAGACATTCTTCTCCGTTATATCGGAATAGAAAGCAGAAAATCTAAAATTGTGACTGGAAAAATAAAACTAGATGTCTCTAACTATTAGTTTTTTAGAAAACTTCAAAAATCTTTTACCAACAACTTACTTCACGCGATTCTTCAAATAAGACCTTTAAATATTAGTAGAAAAGGTACAGAACCCGTTGTGTGCGTTCGAACTTGGCTGTTTTTTTCTGTTAGTATGAAATTTGGGATCGGCTGAAGTTAGTACCTACGTTTCGCTGATATAGTTTTTTGTTAGAACGGTATTTTCGAGATAATGTTGAATTGAAATGAACGTTTAATTTCACGGTATTATCGAGCGAAAGTGGCAACTTTTTCAATGCTGTGTGCTGTCTGAAAGTTGATGAAACTACATTTGAAAACATTTTGGTAAAATAAATAAGACACGACTTTTATCTCGTATATAAAATGCAGAGGAAAGTACTAAACATTACAAATTCCTTTTCACGCATGTTCGTGCTAGAGGGGGAGGTTGTAACGACTAGAACCACAACACTATTTGTAGGGCGCATCCTTATGCATCACTCCTCTATCGCTCACTCACACTCGATCTCCCGCCCTCGCCTCCATTGTCGGTAATATTATGTTTTCTTTGCTTGTGCATAAATTAATATAAACCTAAGATGTTTTCTTACTTCCTCTGAAAGCAGCAGTGATAGCCTTACGGTTAAAGAGCCGGCTGAAAATCAGTGAGGCTCGGGTTCAAATCCTGGCATGTACCAATGAGTTTGTTAAAACTTACGTACCTATTTATCACTAGCTCGACGGTGAAGGAAAACATCGTGAGGAAACCTGCAGGTCTCAGAATTAATTCTGAGACATGTGTAAATAGACCCGGGGGTCGATTTTTGAATCTCACCAAGTGACTAATTCTCACCGATGTGAGTGATTTCCGAAAGTTCGTATTTTTGAAACTCATCGGTGACTTACATTTGTCATACCTATGATATCGATTTACGAGTGCCCCTACCCACTCGTAATTGAAATCACCATGGGATTGTTTTTGACAGTTGACGTATGTGACATCTGCCAAAAGTGCCAAAGTATGTTTTTCGGAAGAATTAGCAGCGGGGCTCGATTGTGATATTTTGTGATTGCGACGATTTATTGAAAACAGCGTGTGACTTTCAAAAATACGGCTTTTGGAAAATGGTGACATAAAAGTCATCGGTGATAATTTTAGTCACCGGTGATTTTGATATCACCAGTGAGATTCAAAAATCGCACTCCCGGTCCGGCTCACCACCCATCACGTTTAGGGGTCCAATATATCTCGTGAAAAGTGGGTATATCCAGTAATGGAATACCTCTGCCTACCCCCTCGGGGATAAAAGGCGTGAGATTATTTATTTTTTATTTTTTTCCTCTGAAATTAATAGTTCTGTCTGACTCACAAAGCTAAACTGACGCTTGAGATCAAAGTTTTTGTATGAAATATTCCCAATGGCTGCTCTTTACTCTAATATATATAATCTCTGACTTTATGCAATCCTATACCAAAGCATGTCATTCAATACACAGTGAAACATCTAATAGTTGGAACGTGGAAGCAATAACAGTAAATTTGATTCAGAATAGCACGATCCGTGTCATATTCTGCGCAAGCGCAAGTATGAGTCACAGTTGAGACAATGGCCCGATAAATTTAAACTTAGGTTTGTATAATCACGGGACACAACTAAGGTTTGATTTGCGAAGATAAATCGCAAAAAATTATAGTAAGTATTTTTTGCTAGGCCAGTCAAAAAAGTTTTTGAAATGCGCACATACGTAAACCGCATGAAAAAATGACAAAATTTCATAGTAAATTATTCAGTTCATCATCAACCCGTAACAGCCCACTGCTGAGCTAAGGGTCTTTCGTCACACATGAGGAAGTATGGGCTTTAATCTCCCACGCGAGCCTACCGCGGGTTGGGAGATGTTGTTAAGCTAGTGGTCAAACAGTCAGAATTTTTCAAGCCACCCAAGGGTACCTGACATGGCTTAACTACTTCCATTGTGCGTAAATACAACGAAAACCGGGACCAACAATTTAACGTGCTTTCCGAAACACTGAAGCGCTCGTAATATAAATGCCAGTAGGCGGTCACCCATCCACTGACTGACCTGACCTAACCTGACTGACCCAACTTTGCTTAACTAGTGTGATCTTTACAAACACACTGGCACCGCAGGGCTACAAGCGCTTCAAATTATTCAGTTATTAACATTGAAATAAGCATTTTTGTTGGCTCAGTCAAGAAAAGTTCTCGTGTTTGCAAAGTCCAAGAGAAAATACTGTCTTTCTGACTCTCTGACTGACATACTCATCAATGACCGCAAAGCGAAAATCCCTTTGTTTAGAAGCATGAAAATTAGCACAAAGGTTCCTTAAATTACTTTTCATTGGTTTTGAATCTTATTTCAATAATATAGAGTCCAATATTTGGTGGTAACTATTTGCCCTCTACCCGTTAAAGTGTTAAGAAGAGATTTTCTTAAATTCCCACGGTAACGGGATTAAACAGACTGCGGGCAACGCCGATGGGCACCCGTTAAGTGTTAGAATATACCTACTTAACATGTCTATACTAATATTATAAAGATGATGGATTTGTTTGTTTGTTTGTAATGCATAGGCTCCGAAACTACTAAACCGATTTTAAACAATCTTTTACCAATGGGAAGCTACACTATTAGGGAGTAACATAGGCTATATTCTATTCCCGTATTACCACGGGAACGGGAACTACGCGGTTGAAACCGTCCTGAATAGCTGGTCTATATATAAAATACTATTTCTGTCCTCGAGGTTTTATCCGCGTAGTTCCCGTTCCCGTGGTAATACGGGAATAGAATATAGCTTTCCACTGGTGAAAGAATTTTTAATATCGGTCCAGTAGTTTTTGAGTTTATTCGTTACAAACATACAAAAATACAAATCTTTCCTCTTTATAATATTAGTCTAGAAAATGTGATTGCTTACATAAGATAAATTCATTAGTAAAATGCCTCTAAATTATATAATTACCCCAATTAATATAACTAGCCGTAAATTATGACAAGATGAAGATAAACAAACAAGATGGATGATTCTAATCTGGCGGAAGTGGATCTGACGCCATATTGGCTGCGCGGGAGTCTGGGGCAACGCACTCTATGACTCAACGACAATGCTTTTTAAAAAGAAAAAAAAAGTCTTTGTTGAGTTAGCTGTAAAATAAGAAAGCACGTATAAGCGTAATAGTACATTATGGTACAAGTGAGTAAAGTTGGTGATTACCGCTGAGGCGCCATTGAGACCCGAGCCGTAGGCGAGGGTCATAAGAGAGCCGAGGACGGTAATCATCAATACACACGTGTATCATACGACGTTTTTCAACACACTTGTGAATAAATAATACTAAAAAATCATTTTAAAATAATCATTCGCAATGGCGGGGAAAATTAATTGGTTTTCCAATTTTTTATTTATATAATTTGGAAAAGGCAAAAGGATCTAGGCCCATACAGCCTCGTTTTCCTATGCGCTCGCATCTTACAATGGCGATCGGCCATGGACTAAAAAAATTAGGTTTCTTTTTCTTTGGTTTGTCGTGGATAGCGTTTTAGCCACGTACAAAATGGGGTATTTAAAGTTTTTACAGAGAAAACCAAAGTTATATTTGAGTGAAAGTTTTGTTTATTAAACACGTACAAGTTGAAATGATCTATTTAAATACGAAGTTGCATGAAATGAGCAAGCCATATTTGTGTATTAATTTATTAGTACGATTGAATACGATCTTTTTTGTATCGAAACTTTTTTAAGAACAAAGCAACTCTAGCAACAAAATTGAAAAAAAAAATCTATAACTCACTAGTGAATAATAGCAAACAAAAAGTCTCAGTTTGATTATAGGTGTCATTATGTGCCTAATTGCAGTGAAATTAGAGCCACTTTATGAGCAAGTGTGTTGAAAAATATTATATTCTTTCTTTAAAAAATGTACTTAGTTAGGTACTAGTTAAGTAGTTACATAAATGTGTGAGGTGTTTATAGACTGTTTTCAGGGTTTCGTAGCAAAGTGGTAAAAAAGAGTCACTTATAATGATTCCGCCGCTATCACAACGGCTAATGCTACCGACAAAGACGTTTAAAGAAAAAGTTCCTCTCTCCTAGAATGATTTTCTTCTAACCTCTTTGGCTACCGACTTTAAATTTGGAATAAATGATAATTTGAAATTGGATTCTACAAATACATGTCCCTTTTCTGCTAATCAGCCCACCAGTTTTTATGGCGAGTTTACAGATTGTTTTTCAGTTAATTAATAAAATAAATTGTGGGAGACAATACACACATGGTTATTCAGTCCCAATCTAAGCAGAGTCTGTACTATAATATAAAATATAATCTCACGCCTTTTTTTTTTATCCCCGAGGGGGTAGGCAGAGGTATTCCATTACTGGATATACCCACATTTCACGAGATATATTGGAGGTGGTGAGCCCATCGCCGGACCGGGTCTGTTTACACATGTCTCAGAATTAATTCTGAGACCTGCGGGTTTCCTCACGATGTTTTCCATCACCGTCGAGCTAGTGATAAATATGTACGTAAGTTTTTTGAAAAACTCATTGGTACATGCCAGGATTCGAACCCGAGCCTCACTGATTTTCGACCGGCTCTATAACCGTCCGGGCTATCACTGCTCTTACTGTACTAGAGTACTAAATAGCTGATAAACATACTTAAATAAATATCAAACACCCAGACACGAAGCCAACAGACATGTATACACATAAATGTTGGCTCCAGAGGGGAATCGAACCGACGATCTCCGGCTCAGAAGGCAGGGTTACTACAAACTGAGCCAACAGCCCCTAGAAAATTAATGGATTAATAAGTAGATTCGTCTGACTTAATGTATAGTTGAGAAAAAAACCGTATTGTAAAATGTAATAGCTTTTAGTATATTTTATATCGAGGGACTAAACGAAGCCATTGCGAGGGAGTCATGAAACCGAGGGTATATTCAGTTGGCGTTTAGTCTCGAGGTGCAAACTGTACTTTTCACTTTGAGTGCGAGAAAAATTGACAATTTAGTACAAATTTATTTGAAACCCAACAAATTTACACTCGACAAAAATTTAGAAATTTTCGCGGTCAGTTTTTTCTTCTAAACCTGTCAGGCTGTCACAGATTAACAAAGAGATTTAAATCTCTTTGCAGGTAAACAATTTAAAACACATGGCGCCACCTTCTTCGCGGAAAAACCATGGAACTAAAACTCTTCACATTTTCGCAATGAAGATGGTCCACACTCTACAGATATTTACTGGCTGTTTGAGGTTGTCTTTTTCTCATTAAGGAAATTAAAAAAAAATTACTTTATACTCCCTAGGGACTAAAGTGGTCACTTTAGTCCCGCTTCGTAGGGCTATATTGGCGTACTTTTAGAGCATGAGAAGTGAAAAATATATAAAATATACATCTTTAAGAGATGAGAATTACCAATATAGCGGATCCAATCAAATTGTACGTGCGAGTATTATTGCTGTAATCTTACATCAACTTTCGTAATAGCAGTCGATGGGAAGACATTATAAATTATACAATGCCACGATTTTTCATGGCGCCAAAACAATTTGCATTCCGCTCCGTACACGACTGGTAGGGTTGGCTAAATGCGTATCTATCTTAAGCTGGGGTCCCACGGTCCGCTATTCTACGGATCAGCCACACTCAGCCGACGAGCACGGACGGCGACGCACCGCAGGCAGGGCCGGTCCAACGGTGCGTGTCGGTGTGTGTAGATGTTTTTATGTTGTCATAATGCAAAGCGAAAGAAAGAGAGAGAAGAGCGCACCTTTGAAGTTACCGACTCACGATGGATACGGGCGCACCGCCACAGACGTTCTGTGCTATCACGGACGAGGCCGGTCCCACGGTGCGTCGTGCGAGCTGGTCTGCGTGCATCCGCGATTTTACGGACCGTGGGACCCAAGCTTTAGTTTGATTTGACGAAATTACTTAATTTTTCACAATAAGCAATGATTTTTTGTTATGATACTTATGACTAACCACTATTGCTACTGGAAATTAAAAGTGAAATATGATAACATAAAGAGTAAAAAAACCGACTTCATATTTCGATATTAAAAGTAGAGAAAAAGGTATTTGGTATAAGACATTGCAGGCTCAACCGCCTCCAATACCATGGTTTGTAGAGTCGAAAATAGCGAGGAAATTTGTAGTCGTTGCACATAGAATAAGATCCGGTCACATTCCATTAAACAAATTTAGTTTTTTAATGAAGAAGTCAGAATCCCCGAACTGTACAGTATGCGGAACAGTGGAGGACCTATATCATTTGTTAGTGGAATGTGTCCGGTATGCTCAGATTAGGACGACCCTGATGAGTGACCTCGGAATCAACAGGCTCGACATTGGGATGTTCCACGACATCTTGTCGAGACCTGTTTGTTCCGAGTCCTTGATTGTTTATAAATATGTTGTTAACTGTCTCAAGATTAGGTAGTTAGGGAGTGTAAAAGATTTTTTTTTGTGTGTATTTCATCTCTAGTTTTGCCCAATAGGGCTGACATAAAGGTTTTTCTTTAAAAGCCCGTTTAAATAAATGATTTAAAAAAAAAAAAAAACTTAAGTATATGGTTTTCTCATGGACACCTTTGTCAGAACTGGACCAAATTCTAAATGGGACCACACGGGGAGCACTAGCTTTGAAATAAAAAAAGAATCATCAAAATCGGTTCACCCAACTTTCGGAGAGCCATGCTTCGGCACGCTTGGGCCGGCTTGACCGGAGTGATACCACGGCCTCACAGAAAACCAGCGTAAAGCAATGCATTGCGTTTCGTTGAGGGAGTGAGGTAACCGAAGGCCCCAATCCCCCCTTCCCCTCCCCTTCAATCCCCTTACTCCCACCTCAAAGGTCGGCAACGCAGTTGTGACTCTTCAGCTGCAGGTGTCCATGGGCGACGGACGTCACTTACCATCAGGTGATCCGTCTGCTCGTTTGCCCCCTTTTTTATCATAAATTTAAAAAAAAAAAAACTTAGTAGGTAAAAAGTTCTGAGGTAACAAACAAAAAAACAGTCGAATTGAGAACCTCAATCTCAAAAATCTCAAAAAAGAATCAAGTCGGCGACTAAACTGTTATTAAATTATCAATACCAGCTCTTCGACAAGTAGCTTTGGTGTACCAAATGAAAAATGCAACAGCACAATTTACATTGGAGCTAAAGCTGAATTAACAATAGACTTCAGAACCCTAATACCCGATTCTAAACACTTATCCGCTGGCTATACAGTTGAAATTCCCTCGAAAAGACCACAGGGCATAGAGTCCAGGAATGTACAGAGTTCCGGGAACGGAATGAATATATGAGGTGACTGTGGGAGCCGGGTCTAAAATACTTTACAATGCTATATATTATGTTTCTGGGCAGCACGTGAAGCTGTAGCTATGTACAGGGTGTCTCAGGAAACTAGAGTAATACATATAGCATGTTCTAGAAATTGGGACAGACGTTTTGAATCTAGCGTCAGTTCAGAAATTAAAATATTAGTGCTTATTTGCAGTATACAGCTTGCTAGTATTTGGAAAATGCTAAGAATTTAGTTTAATGTTGTAACGTAAATGTAAAACAAAAACACAATGGTTAGATAATCGGCATTTTCCCCCCTTTTATTACTTATACTGTTTTCATAAAAGTGATACGTGTTGAGCTCATCTCTCATCGGTGAAACCGCGGCGAAACTGCCAGTAATATAAAGATAGTGTACTGTGCAGGAAAACCACGGAGTAAGAGTGAGTCATAGACTATAAAAAATTGGTTGTCTGTCGCTACATCGGTTCGACCGATCGGTTTACAGACGATAATTTTACGTGATAACGTCATAAGAAAACATTCGATCCGAGCCGATCTTGCCTCTCTGTCGCTTGTTCCGCGCTCCCGCTTGCACGCTCGGTTCAGGCGGAACGTGACAATGAGTCATGCTTTGCGTGCAGCCGGCGTTCATCGATTTATAAGACGGTAGCACTTCATAAATAAAGTCCATAGAGTGTATTGTTGGAGTTGCCAACATAAGTACCTAAAAATAATCAGAACAAGCCCTTACTGCGACAGTATGCCGCCATTAGACCATGTTGCCAAAATAACAATATCGATACTCTGGTTGGATGCAGGCCAAAGTGCTCTAGACTCTAGACGGGAGCACGGAGAGTTCAGATTAAATGCCCGTACCACAGAGGCTAGGATATAGAGACAGGATGCAAGCTAGGACTCAGGATAGTCATCCATCCTGGATTCCTATCCAGTCCTAGACAAGAAGCGTTATGTAAGTTGGTGTCTTCTGATGCCAGTGTGTTGCTACACACTGGTTCAGGAATGAAGTCAGTCGTTTCCAGACCCCTAAACATGAGTGAGCCTATACGTTTTAAGAATCTATTTTATTTCTATAGAATCTGTATGTTTTATTTTTTCGCCAATATGGCTCCAATTGGCCATTCAATATTTTATTATAGAGGCAGTACTTTAATCCCTTTTCGATTTTTTTCAATTCGACGCCTTATTTTCATATTCTTAAATAAAAAAGTAAAGTATTGCAGCTATCTCTGTCAAAGGATCAGCCTAGCTATCCAGAGAGGGAATGCGGCCAGTTTTCTGGGCACTGTCCCACATGGTACCTCTTTGGAGGACATTTTTTATCTGTAATTGTTGTAAATGAATGTATATTTTCTTTGTAAATAAATGTCTATTTGTCAAAGGATTGCACTAAAATATTAAAAAATTCCCATTGTAATGACGTCATCTTGTCATAAGCATGTTTGTTTCATAATAATCTTCTATGATGCCGGCTCCAGACTCATTCTCTGATGCTGGTTTAGAATTTTTTGACTAGGTGACGACATAACACAAAATCTTTAAAAAAATATTACGAGGCCAATAGTAATCTAAAAAACTAATATTTAAATATATATTTAAGCAAATTATATAAAAAAAAAAACTGTTTTATTTTTGTTTATTCCACTGAACTTTGAAACACAAAGTTGTCCAATGATTTATAAAAACCGTTAAATTTAATTTAAATAAAGAACCAGGTGACTGGTCGCAAAGTTCAAATCTGATACTGTATTTGGTGATAAATTTTACAATTTAGCTAGAAGACGGTGAAGGAGTGGCCGCCATATTGTGACGCCGACTTGGCACAGGAGTTGAACTCTAAACAGAAGTCGATAAACACCAAAATAGAATGCAATATAACCAGACAGGGTGTGTCAATGCAGTTTTTACGCGTCCCGCTTACTACAGAAGGTTAACAATGCTATGTTTTAGCAAAACTATTGAGGTTGTGATGGGCAATAAATAATATTAGACTTTCACTTAATGGGCCAAGCTATAAAGTTCAGTGGCCGGTGTTTAAGGAATGCGTAATTTAGAGGCGTGAGTATAGTAAGTAGCACAGTCGAAACACGAGATCTGAACTTTCAAATAGGCGGTCAATGTTTGTTCTTGCTATAATTTATTGCAACAACAAAAGCCCTACGTAAATGACCATCCAAAGTTCTATAAACATTACCAAAAAGATGCTGGTGCTTCCAGGACACTTCTGAGATGAAGTCAGAATTTTTCAAGTCTCCGAGGGGTCGCTAACGACTTCCATTGTGCGTAAACACAAAAACCGGGACCAACAGATTAAAGTGCCTTCCGAAACACGTAGGCGCTCCTGATATAATGCCACTGGTCCGTCGAGGGTCACCCATTCGCTGACTGACCGCAACCAACATTACCCACCTTCCACAAGAATTTTCGACCCCTAAACGTGATGACCCCTAAGCCCATTGTCGGACCGAGTCTGTTACACATGCCTCAGAATTAATTCTGAAACCTGCGGGTTTCCTCACGATGTTTTTCACCGTCGAGCTAGTGATGAATATGTACGTAAGTTTTGAAAAACTCATTGGTACTTGTCAGGATTTGAACCCGAGCCTCACTGATTATCGTCATGAGAAGCGGGATCTTAAAATATTAGGCTCCTCTTTACAAACAAACTGGTACTGCACGCCTACGAGAATGTGAGAGGATAAACATACCGAATTGTAATGAAAACTTCCTACTTTGTAAATCAAATAAGAAACTTAAAGAAAAGGGGCTTATGGTCGAAAATAACTACTATAGTTCAGCGTTTGTCGAGATAACCTCCGGCTAAAAGCGCTCTTCAATAAAACTGGACCTTGGTGAAACAGATGTTTCGTTTCATACCTAATTATCTACAAGCGATAATGTACACAATGTATTGGAAAATTTGGGTTTTGGAATATTTTAAAGTGAATATTTGTCTGTCTCACCAACGATATCTGAAATTTCACCCTCACCCTCGGGGATAAAAGGCGTAAGATTATTTTAAAAATCTCACGCCTTTTATCCCCGAGGGGGTAGGCAGAGGTATTCCATTTCTGGAAATACCCACTTTTCACGAGAATATCGACCCCTAAACGTGATAGGTGGCGAGCCCATCGCCGGACCTGGTCTGTTACACATGCCTCAGAATTAATTATAAGACCTGCGGGTTTTCCCGGTTTCCTCACGTGATTTATATTTTATTTATAACATACATACACCCGTATAGCATTACCTTCCTTGTAGATTGTGATAGAGTTGGATAAAAATGGGCAGACTACAGACAACCTTCAAACAAACGGGCTGTTTCACGCCCAGTTATGCACTTTATAGCACAGATGTTGGCGCATAATGTATGTTGTACACAAATGTATGACGACAGCGCTTATTATAATATTGCCTTGTGCCATATGTTATTGCAAATTCGAATACATTATAAATTATGTCTGGGTTGTTTTATTTAGAAGTTTCTTGAAGTTTGCTGTGGCCGAGTCGGCAGAGGGCGACGCGTACTTACATCGACCATATCGGCGATGTATTGAAAAAAAGCCAGATAAAGAGTACCCGAAACCGACGAGCTTGTAAGAACCGATTGATGGATGTGGATGAGGCGCGTGAGGTATGCCAGGATCGTAGCAGGTGGCGGGCTGTTGTCTCTGCCTACCCCTTCGGGAAAAAGGCGTGGACATATGTATGTATGTAAGTTTCATGTAACCTGTTGGATGGGACGCTAAATTATAAATTTCAATTATTTCTGTTTAAAAACGCTTTGAAACGTTAATAACAAGGGAAGTTGGCTGAATGTAAACAGCAGCAGCTAAGCGACGAGTTGCTGGTTCCAAATGCAGTACCCCGAGAAGACAACAAACTCGAGGGCAGCTCTTTTTAACGTCATGTCTTACTAATAATTAACCGACTTCAAAAAAGGAGGAGGTTATCAATTCGACTGTATGTTTTTTATGTTTGTTACCTCAGAACTTTCGACTGGGTGAACCGATTTGGATGATTCTTTTTTTATTTGAAAGCTCGTGCTTCCCGTGTGGTCCAGTTCTGACAATGGCGTCCATAAGAAAACCATATATGTCTTAAATTTGCATTAAGTATGTGCGCGACAAATGGACGAATAACTCAATATCACGCCAACTGATTTCGATGATTTTTTCAACCGACTTCAAATCAAATCGACTGTATTTTTGTGCTTTTCGTTGAAGTAGTTTTTTTTTTAATATCACGACTTGCTAATAATAATGTTTTAGAATTTACATGATCAAGAATATATTCGCATCGAGAAGATTTCGATCAATGCACTTCCCAAACCGCTGGGTCTAAAAGCTTGTAGTATTGCAAAGGCTCCTCAACAGACGTAATTTAGTACTAAGAAGAAATTTGTAAATTCCCACGGGAACGGAAATAAACAGAAATCAACGCGGGCAACTAGCGGCATAAATAAAGAGCAGGAGAATGATAATGATTACTCTAGCCTATCCTGTTATCAGCAAACGATTGGAAATTGCATTACGTCGGACATTGCCAATGTCCGATTCGAACCAATGAAACTGGTTAGTAATTGTCTATGATAATCCTTGACGATTTCGATGTTGATGTATTCTCTGAATAATAGTGCGATTTATTTAGTCCGAATTTTAGTTTTGGCTTTAATATTTGTCTTAATATGAAAGCTAAGATCCTTCTCTGTTATCAATATGTATACAATGTGTAACAGTATAAGAGCAATTTCTGAAATTAGTTTGTTCAGTATCGACTACTTAATTGATTTCAGCTATTTTTAATGTGTTAATTTTTTTATTAGAATTGCTGAACTTAGTGCTACCCACGGAAATCGTTGCTCTTTATTTAAGAAAATTGGTTAGACAGAACTCAAGTACGAAGGCATCATAATAATATACTAATTGGGGTGTATGAGGAATTGCGCTTATTCTGTTACGCGTTGTATATAAACAAATAAATTCTGCAATATAATAAATATTATGTAGGAATTTAATTTGCCACCCCTGAGCCCAACGAGGTTGGCGGATGCTAGCCACCGTAAACCTGGGGGTCGATTTTTGAATCTCACCAAGTAACTAATTCTCACCGATGTGAGTGATTTCCGAAAGTTCGTATTTTTGAAACTCATCGGTGACTTACATTTGTCAAACCTATTATATCGATTTACGAGTGCCCCCACCCACTCGTAATTGAAATCACCATGCGATTGTTTTTGACAGTTGACGTATGTGCAATCTGTCAAAAGTGCCAAAGTATGTTTTTCGGAAGAATTAGCAGCGGGGCTCGATTGTGATATTTTGTGATTGCGACGATTTATTGAAAACAGCGTGTGACGTTAAAAAATACGGCTTTTGGAAAATGGTGACATAAAAGTCATCGGTGATAATTTTAGTCACCGGTGATTTTGATATCACCAGTGAGATTCAAAAATCGCACTCCTCGTCCGTAATGCATTCCCTTCATCTCCGTGTCATGGGGTAATTTTTACCAGAAAAGGGTATAAAGTTTTCTTAATTTTTGCAGTCTTCTACAAACAGTCGGGCTTATAAAGTTTAATTAATGTACATGTAATTACTAAGATATCTATCAAACGAAACTAAAATAGATTCTGAACGATTAGATCAAAGAAGTTTGCAAACAACAGCTATTTCATTCGCACTTACGTAAGCAGTCTGAAGTGCAACGAACACCAACCGTACCTTTTCCTTATTGGTGATATTTTATGAACCGAATCAAATTATTTCTGTAAATGAATGTAACGTTATCTTTTTGATTGGAAGTCAGATAAAACAATGAAGTTTAAGGAATATGCCATAGTCTAAAGTCAGTGATTTTAATTCAGTGTAATTGTAAATGTTATGTACCTACGCCGTGTGTTATGTCAGATACATAACTAAGTAAGTTATATTCTATTATTGAAAAATATATGAAATAAATAAAAAAAATCTGACGTTTTAAAAGTATTGACATATAAAGAACTACTGACCCGCCCCGGCTTCGCACGGGTGCAATGCTAACACTAAAACCATCCTCTTGAATCACTCTATCTATTACAGAAAACCGCATCAAAATCCGTTGAGTAGTATTAAAGATTTAAGCATACAAAGGGACATAGGGATATAGGGACAGAGAAAACGACTTTGTTTTATACTATGTAGTGATATAGAAACGTACCAAAAAGGGATTAAAAATAAGACCTCAATAATACTTGTCACAGAATAAATCAATATCACCTTGATACCGCTCTTGTTTATGGAGTGAAGAACTTAGAATATTTTCTTGACAGGAATAATGAGGTAGTTCATTGCGTTGTCATGGCTGCAATAAGAAAGGAAATAGATGTCATCTGTAGGTTATGTCCATGTCATGCCTTAGCAATAAACGAAAATTTATGGCGGGAATCCTGAGAGGTTATGTTTTTTGCAAAAATTACCATTTTGCTGTTTATTTCAAGTTTTTCCTCATAACAGTGATAGTGTATTATGTGGCAAGTGTCCTTGAAAGTGTGCAGTGAACAGAAAATTCTACATAATATGACGTAGAACTTACATTTTCGTATTGCATCAAGAAAACACTTCACACAATTTTTAGTATAATATATGTGCTTATTTATTGCGCATTTTACTGTCGATTTCCAAATGTTTTATGATGAGTGTTGAAGAAATCTGTTGGAGTCTGTAGCAGCAACTATATTTGAGTTATTTGTTGGATTTTAGGTTATAACACACATATCAACTCGGAAAAGGATCGCCACCGCCTCGGATCTCTTACTCAAGCTTATACCGAGGCGATACCGTTACGATGCTGATTAGTGTAGTAGCGAATTTAAAACAAAGAATACTAAACGGCTCGAGTTGAGGCAGTGAGGATCCGCCAATGCCAAAACATAAATAAAGTTGTTTTCTTGTTAATGCCCTATTTTGCAGAATATAATCACGATGTGATTAATTTACGACCAAGTATTATGCGATCCACATATCTGTGACAGTATGACTGATGAATCGAGAATGAGAAGTACCTACGCTTTATAATTGTAGGTCGTCATTGCATCACAGCGGCATGCGCGCTGGTTTAGCGTACGAATATTAATCGATTCGTTCGCAATTAACGATTGACTCAAGGCTGTTTTTTCTATTAAGCGACACATAAGATTTTATTACGCAGTTTTTTTAAATTGAATTTGTATTTTCTTTCATAATACAGTAGGGTTCCCAGCGGCATTGCCCGCGCCGAGACTTTTACCCGTTTCCTTGCGATTAAAGCAAAATCTTTTCTTATCCGAAGCCTAGGTCATAAAAGGTATCCACTGTCCAAATTTCAAATCTCTAACGTCACTATCTCAAACCGTGGAGGTTATAAAAAGAAAAGCCGAGGGAAAATGGCGACTTTCCCGCGCTTCCTCATTATAACCTATTGTACAAAACACTTTGGTCTTTATAGGATAGAAAATAAGATTCAATTATTGAACTACTGATTGAGTTAGATTTTTTATTGTAGTCATTTTGTATCGTTGTAGATCAGGGACGTGGGAAGAGAAAAACTGTTTTAGTACCTACCGTTACATTTATAGTTCGGAAATACATGACTTTTAACGTTAAAAAGAGCTGCCCTTGAGCTTGTTGCTGGTTGTTATGGTGAAGATGGGCTGCCGTTTTCATTCGGCCAGCCTCGATGGACGAGTTTAGGGTCCCTTGTTATTAGACTATATTCATGTTTGTGCTTTTGTGTACCGGTAAAAAAAACTGATTTGATTTCTTTGTGAAAGTAGGTAATTAAGTTAACATTGCGCAATTTATTTCGAAAGATTATTGTGCATAATTATACGCTTTATGTAAGTAAATAAATTGAAATTTAAAATACGGAAAACCATTATTTTTTTAAATTGTCGTGTAATATAGCAAAATTGTGTAACATTGAAAGTTCATTTCATGCAATTTTTTTAACGGTCATTCAATTTAGTCTCACGGATTTCAAACATGGAATCGGTGAACTGTTCAAAAGTGTTAGATGGCTGCTTGACTGGTTTTTCTAATCAATATTTTTTTACACAATCAGTTTCAAAATTTCATTCTGTGTAAGTTTACCGCGGTCCGACCGCGGTTAACTTACACAGAATGATTGAAAAATCGAAAATTCTATACGAAAATGTACTATGGAAAATTTACTGAGTCCTAAAATTAAAGAGTGAAAATCGAAATCCATTTTGGGGTAGATAATCTTTTAAATTAACGACCAGCTGTTCTGCGCTGTTTCACCCGCGTAGTTCCCGTTCCCGTGGGAAGGCGGGAATAAAATATAGCCTATGTTACTCAGGGATCTTCTAGCTTTCCATCGGTGAAAGAATTTTTAAAATCGGTCCAGTAGTTTTAGAGTTTATATAATATAATATAATCTCACGCCTTTTTTATCCCCGAGGGGGTAGGCAGAGGTATTCCATTACTGGATATACCCACATTTCACGAGATATATTGGACCCCTAAACGTGATAGGTGGTGAGCCCATCGCCGGACCGGGTCTATTTACACATGTCTCAGAATTAATTCTGAGACGATGTTTTCCTTCACCGTAGAGCTAGTGATAAATATGTACGTAAGTTTTTGAAAAACTCATTGGTACATGCCATGATTCGAACCCGAGCCACACTGATTTTCGGCCGGCTCTTTAACCGTCCGGGCTATCACTGCTCTTAGTTTTAGAGTTTATTCGTAACAATAATACAAACATACAAAAAACTAAAATAAGTACAAATCTTTCCTCTTAATACGAGTACCTAATATTAGTATAGAATACTCACAATTTAATTTCGATACAGTCAAATACCACATTGTGAGAATTGCTCGTTAACGTTAATAAATATCTAAATTCTTAATTCACATAATTCAATTACAAGCATTAGTAGAGTACGATTGACAGATAAAGTGAAGAATAGTGTGATTCGAAAGCGTTGCGGCCTGAAAGAAGATATAGTGACGATTGAAAAAGGAATGCTGAGGTGGTTGGTTATATTGAGAGGATGAATGAAAGGCCATAACGAGACAAATATATAATGGTGTTGTGAATGGACGAGTCGGTAGAGGAGGACCTAGTACTTACATCGACCAGATCGGCGATGTATTAAAGAAAAGCCAGATAAAGAGTACCCGAAACCGACGAGTATGCATGAGCCGTAGCCGTTCGTAGCAAGTGGTAGGTAGTCTATTGTCTCTGCCTACCCCAATGGGAAAAGGCGTAGGATTATGTATGTATGTCAATTAACAATAATATTATATTACATACCTAGGGAAGTAAAATAGGAAATGTCTCAGATCACATGTAATTGTCGACCTAGGCGAAGGCTACTTTTTTCTGCTCGACGGAGACGGAAAGCGGCCACTTCGTTTAGCGCAGCGGGCCGAAAGTTGACGCTTTCCGCCCGGAGAGATGAAAATAATATTACAGTCTCGGCGACTGTACTGAAGTAAGATTTACGTTCAGATAATTTCGGAATGGCGATGGCGGAAGTACCCAAAGCGTGACGAGTACTTTCATTCACTTTTAATGAGAATATTATTACTTTAGCTCATATAATAACATAATAAAAGCAATGAAATTGGTTTGTTCTGAATCAGGATTAAAATCGATTCCAATCGTACTTTTAATATAATAATTATGATTAAACAAAAACGAATAGAACTACTCTTTTAAAAACGAACCTTATTGCTAGTATATAAATAAAGCTTCAATTCAAATGTATCGAAAATTACAGATCTTTTTGGTTAACAAAAATAAAATAACTATATGTTATACAAATAATAAATATGTATCTATAGTATACCTAACTGCAATATTAAAGAGTTTGCCTTATTTATGTTATATCTGTACTAATATTGAGAGGTCAAATTGTGTTTGTTTGTATGTTAGAATCTACGGAACTACTAAAACGTTTCGTTTATATAAATTCGTTCAATTATAGGAAGCTACATTATCTTTGATTAATAAATCATAATTGTTTTGATAAACCGAAGATAATATTAGTATTATAATGTTAAAAAAGTTTGTGACTATAGACGGATGTTTATTGCTCTTTCAAGCAAAAACTACTGAACGGATTTTGATGAAACTTCACAGTTATATAGCTTATACATCAGTGTAAAGCGTAGGCTACTTTTTTATCCCGCAACCCGGACGTAGTCGCGTGTGAAAGCTAGTTGTAAAAACACTCACGAATGCAGGGTTAACAGTAAAACTACGATTCAGCCTTGACCAAATAGCATTAACCCACCCACTATGAAGTCATGTTTGCCACACCCTGTATAATGTGAGCTGTATATTACAATCACTTTAATTCGAATAACTTTCTGGTTATGTTTTTAGACTATCTACATCTAATCCCACACATTTATCACTAGTTTTTCATGTTTCGGAATTTTTGAAATCACCAATGGAAATATTACTTTTCTAGGGGGTAACGGAAGCTATAATTTTCCCACTGGGACGGGTCTTACGCGGCTGAAAATTCGGGAAAACAGAAACCTTAATTTTTTTAAATTTTTAATTGGAACGGATAATAACCACTCTAAAGAGTAAAAAAAACTTCAACTTATATGGTTTTCTCATGGATGCCGTTGTCAGAAATGGACGAAATTAAAATGGGACCAATCTGGAAGCACCAGCTTTCAATTAAAAAATGAATCATCCAAATCGGGCCACCCAGTCAAAAGTTCTGAGGTAACAAACATAAAAAATAACCAGACGAATTGATAACCTTCTCCTTTTTGAAGTCGGTTAAAAAGGGGCTCTGTGCATCATTCCAACGGGAACAAAAAGACGGAAAAAGAGTCGATCTGCTTGCGCAACCCAACAAAAATCCATTGTTGTTATAGGTTATTTTAGTAACAAATTGGCTTACACTGTACTGTACAGTCAAGAGCACGTGGAGCTTGATGCTTTGGACTTTGTAACATTCTTATTCATCATCATCAGCCTACATTTGTCCACTGCTGGACATAGGCCTCCCCTAATGAGCGCCATAGCGCCCTGTCTTCGGCTCTACAACATTCTTATTAGAATCGCCATAGAGGTTAGACTCGCACTACAAGCTGCCGAGCTGCCCTTGAGTTATTGCTGATTCTTCTCGAGGTACTGCATTTGGAACCAGCAACTCGTCGGTGGAGATGGGCTGCTGTTTACATATAGCCAATCTTCATGGACGAGTTAGGAGTGCCTATTGACTTTTCTAAGTGTGTTTTCTGTACCTAATGAAAATAAATGATTTTGACTTGACTGTAGGTACAAATAATAATGACAATAATATATTTTTAACTCCATTGACATACATACTGCGCGTAGGTGGTATTGATGTGTGACAGGCCGAATGTGGTCGAGGCCCGGTTTTATTCGGGTCTAATTAATAAGCCATTTTTATGTGGAACTAAGTTTATTATTTGCAAGAATACAAAAATGCAAATCTTTCCTCTTTATAATAGCTGACGAATGTTTTGTCCATCGTGTAACCGTATTTTAACAATATCTTTATAAAGTACTAGCTGACCCGACGGACGCTGTCCTGTAAAAATGTGATAAATGAAAAACCACTCGACAGATTTTAAGCAAACTTCACATAAACCATCTGCTAAATAGTCCGAATAAAGCCTAAAAAATTGGTTTGGATAGGTGAGCCCGTTCTTGAGTTATAAAATAACAACGAAAAGTGGCATTGATTTTTATATATATAGATGCTATACTCAATCTCACGCCTTTCATCCCCGTGGGGGTAGGCAGAGGTATTCCATTACTGGATATATCCACATTTCACGAGACACATTGGACCCCTAAACGTGATAGGTGGCGAGCCCATCGCCAGACCGGGTCTATTTACACATGTCTCAGAAATAATTAATTAATTAATTATATATATTATTATTATATTATTCATACTATACTATACCGGTTCTGCACGGTTTCCCCGTTCTCGTGGAAATACGGGAATAAAATAAAGCCTATGTTAGTCAGGGATATTGTAGCTTTCTGTTGGCGAAAGAATTTTTAAAATCGGTAGAGTAGTTTTTGAGTTTTTTCGTTAAAAAAATACAAAACTTTCCTCTTTATAATATTAGTGTAGACGTTTATATTATTTGATGTTAAAGCTAAATCACTGTAAAGTTTCATCAAGTCCTGTTCAGTAGTTTTTAGAAAGTTGTTAGCAAAAGTCAATTCCCTTTAAGTATAAATATCGTCCGCGTTCGGGAATGAACCTACGTCCTTTTTCAAAATCAGAAGAATAACGAACCACCATAGTACAGGCTCTGCCTAGTCAACCGTGTGTGAAATAAATCCGACAAAAAAGTCTCACATAAAACGAAGTGCCCATAAGGGTTCCTATTCCTTCCGAGGTACGGAATCCTAAAACTTTGCGATTACATTGTCTGTCGAAGGCAATATCCGTCGATAGACAAGGTGTCTTGTTTCGCTGCAATGGGATATCGGCTGCAATAACAATGGTGCACGGATGCACGCTCGCTTGGTCACGATGGAGACGTCCTGAGAGGCAAGGTGTAAGCTGTAGCGATAGCGAGCGGGTAGATAGATAGGGAGCGGGGGCCCCTAATGAGGTATTTTGAGACACAAAATAATATTAATAATGGTTTATTTGCCTTAAGGTTTTAAAACAACAACAAAAACAAGTATTGAAATATCTTAAAATTAAACTTAACCAGAGATTAGGCAAAATAGTCCACAGCTCAGCATTTGGTCACTGGAGCACCAAATGACCGCTGATTTTCAGTTGTAGCCAACAACATATGTACATATAAAAAGTGACACTACGTTGTACATATATACATCTGTATTCGGAGACCCATCGGTGGGTCTGCTTGATGGGGTGAAGACGAAGCGGGTTAGGAGAGTAGCGACTATTCAACAGCAATAATAATAATAATCTTTATTCATATAAATATCTACAAATTAACTACCTACATAATGAATTTATTTTATTGACGGGGCTGTTGGCTCAGTTGGTAGTGACCCTGCCTTCTGACTCGGAGGTCGCGGGTTCGATCCCCGCTCGAGGCCAACATTTGTGTGCATGACCATATCTGTTAGCTTCGTGTCTGGTCGTTTAATATGCATTTAACCTCTAAGACCATGAATCATAGACACAATTGATTTTTAATTGTGTCTCGGTTCCAATTCGAACCAGCGGTTCTTAACTGATTAAGTATGTTCATCAGTTGTTTAGTACCCATAGTACAGGCCCTGCCTAGTTTGGGACTAAATAACCCGAAGAATTGTGTCCCACAATTTATTTATGTATATTTATATAATTTATAATTTTATTTGCCGGCTTTTATTTCTTTCTATGTAAAAAGTGATTTAGAAAGATTTTTGTTATACGTCGATGCAGTGCGGCCCGCCATAATGTGCTCTAACTTTTAGAATATTTAAACACTCTTGAGTTATTTTTTGTTATCATCACTGACTTTTTTGGTCACGATTGGCCGCTTCTAATATGTCTGCCCTAGATCCGGGCCTACTGGGCCTTAGGACAAATTCGCAACTCAGAATATCCTATTATCGTCTACCCTGTTAACTCGCTTATAACTTGGACCACACAGTCTATGCTCGGTGCGTCCACCTGTCGTGCTCGCTTCCGTTCATTGACAGTCCTTTGTCCTTGGAAGTGTAAGGTTTTAAAAGAAAAAGAAAAAATATTCTAATGACAAACAATTACATTATACAGGTTATATATACATATACTGTACAGTCAAGAGCAAGGCAAGCTTTACACTACCAGTTTAAGCTGAGCTCTGATTTATACTGCGCGCCATAGAATACAGGGCCGGTTCAAAAGCTTAGCTTGCTCTTGACTGTACCTACTTACAAAAATTTAATAATTAATCATAGTGGACCTTTGAATCGGAGTTACTAATAAAAAAATAATTGGGCTGTTTGTACTCTAAACGATTGAGAAATAATAAAAACTTTTTAACATAAAATTTGACCAACGAAAATATAAACAGAAAAACATGCTGGTTTTTTTATAAAATGGAACCAACCTCGAGATGTACCCCCATCTCAAAAAAGAATTATCAACATTGGACCTCTGTAAGAAATATGGGTGGTCATCCATAAAAAAGTTAATATACGAGTGGACTTGAGAATCGCATTTCCCGGTAACCGGTACGTATATGCAAATCAAGCAATTTCTGGATTTTTATTGTGCCATACTTTGAGCACAGATAACACATCTACCCCCCTTTGTTTAAAATATCTTTCAAGGCAATAGTATATTTCGTATTCGTTATTATTACACTATAATATTTATTAACTAGCGATGCGCCCCGGCTTCGTAGGAGTGCAATGTGTTTATCTATACTTCTATACTAATAATAAATTGGAAAGAATTGTATTTTTGTATGTTACGAATAAACTTAAAAACTACTGGACCGAATTTAAAAATTCTTTTACCAATGGAAACCTAGAAGATCCTTGAGTAACATAGGATATATTTATTCCCGTATTCCTACGGGAACGGGAACTACGCGGGTGAAACCGTGCAAAACCGCTAGTCACTAATAAAAAGAGATAAATGAGGAAGGTTTTTGTATATATACCGGAGCGAAGCGAGAGCAGTTCGCTAGTATGTATATAAATACACAGTCTGAAAGAAAATTCTGTAAATTATAGTAAATATCGTCACGTACAGTCAAGAGCACGTGGAGCTTGACACATTGGAGTTTGTAACGTTCTTATTACAATCGTCTTAGAGGTCAGACTCGCAGTACAAGTCTTAAAGTGAGTATAGACTACAACATTAACTTGTATCAGAACATCGAGCATTCGCCATTTTTAAATTTACTCGAACCGCTCTTCGAACACGACGCTCGATGTTTTGTTACAGCCTTTTAAAAACCAACGAGCATAGTGGTGTAACATTTCGTCGAGCCTTATAGCCGTATAGTACGCCTAACGTTCGTGGGAACGTTACATTACATGGAAATGCTTAGGCTAACTGAGCTTTTGCATGTATTGTACCATTCGTAAGAACGTTACATTACACCGAAACGCTCGAGGAAATGTTGTAGTCTATACTCACCTTAAAGCTTCATGTACTCTTGACTGTACCTTTTTCTCCATCTTTACCTTTGGTGGTACGGGTCTGGGAAACCGGCAGAGCCTCACAACCAGTCCCCTACCAGCGATTGCCCACCTTAACGGCAGGCCTAGTATAGGCAGGGGCCCGAGGATTACCGATGTAGCTCAGTCATCCTCGTACTGCGAGGTGATGAGCGTGCAATGTGGGCGAGGGCACACTCTTGACCGCACAAACACAGCAGATAGAACTTTGTTTTATACTATTTCGAGATTAAAGATACAGAAGATGCGGTATTTTCTGTCTATTTGTTACATTTTCACAGCTAAACCGCTGAAACGATTTTGAGGAAATTTGGCAGAGAGTAACTTACATTTTGTGTAAGATAATTGGGTTCTTTTTATTCTTGAGCGCGGGCGATCTTAAACTAGTTTCTAAAGAAGCCAAAATGTTCTGATAACACAGCCCACCTTATTATGGCTTTATAGACGTTGCATAAAGTCTAATACAACACTTATAGGACTAATAAAAAGTTTACGATCTATTAATCCTTGAATAGAAGCTTATTCAAAATGTCGAAATTATAAAAGCCATATTGATTTACCTCTTTTGGTTAAGTATAACTATTAATAACACACAAACACAATAAAACTCATGTTGTTCACAGAAGTGGGCAGAATATAATGGTCTCATAAACATTTTTAAGCAATAAAATCTAAGATTAAATACAGTGTTGTTATTAGAGTGAAAACGAGTTTACCTACAATCCGACTTCCATGCATGAGGTTTGGGTTCTTCTCCTGGAGTGAGATTTTTGAATCTCACTAGTGATATCAAAATCACCGGTGACTAAAATTATCACCGATGACTTTTATGTCACCATTTTCCAGAAGCCGTATTTTTGAAAGTCACACGCTGTTTTCAATAAATCGTCGCAATCACAAAATATCACAATCGAGCCCCGCTGCTAATTCTTCCGAAAAACATACTTTGGCACCTTTGGCAGATGGCACTACGTCAAAAACAATCGCATGATGATTTCAATTACGAGTGGGTGGGGGCACTCGTAAATCGATATCATATAGGTATGACAAATGTAAGTCACCGATGAGTTTCAAAAATACGAACTTTCGGAAATCACTCACATCGGTGAGAATTAGTCACTTGGTGAGATTCAAAAATTGACCCCCTGATGAGGGCATGTAGCTATCAGGTGAAAATTTACATATTTATCATGCTTAGTGAGAAAATTATAGCCCACGGTACTCCCCGAAAAATAAGCTTGTAGCTTTTAAAGTAGCTTATCGGTGAAATTATTTTTAAAATCTATATCCAGTATTCTCAATACAAAAAAAATATTTCGGCTTTATAATGTTAAAGACTTTAGATTAAGCTCGCCGGTGAAGGAAAACTTCGTGAGGAAACCTGCTCCAGAATTGATTCTGAAGCATGTGTAACAGCACCCTGGTCCAGCGATAGGCTAGGCACCCAATATCACGTTTAGGGGCAAACAAAGAATACTGGTAAAAATTGGGTACATACATACATACATAAGGCTCACGCCATTGTTCCACAGGGGTAGGCAAAGACGATGGATCGCCACTTTGCTCGATCTCTGCATACTTCTTTCGCTTCCTTCACATCCATAAGGCTTTTCAGGCACGCTCTTTTATTCTTCGCACTCCGGACCCCAGCTTTTTGTAGGACGTCACTTATTTGATCCATTTGGTACATCCGGGAATTAAAACCTCTCACGAATCCTTCGGGAATAAAGGCGTAACAAATCTATTTATTTAATCGAAAACCTCTTCCTTTTCTGAAGTCGGTTAAAAATACCTTTTCAAGGCCAACCGTAGCAGAATAAGACGGTCATTGCTAAAAAAAAGGTGCAAAAAAGACCATACGCGACCATGTATGGCGAGAACACAATGTCATGAGTCAGAGTTGAATCATCAGATTGATGTATGAGATTCTTATGACATCATGCAAGTGAAGTTTGTTTGCTAAGTCTTATTTAAGAGTCGAATGTGGTTTGTTTACGGTGCTGTGATTTTATCTTTGCACGGGAGTTTCTTAGATAACGTGAAATTTTTCTTTATAAGTAAAAGGATTTTCGAAGATTCATCCAGGATTAAATACAGGATGAAAGTTACATGTGTAGTCTACCTCTACTTTCCTACAAAACTATGCTCTATGATTTGCAGGATTTTCATAAATTATTTGAACGTGACTGCAATGCCCGTCTAAGAGGACATAGCCTCAAACTGCGTACCACCGTATCACACAACAATCCTTACAGACACTTTTTGAGCAACAGAGTGGTCAGATCATGGAATAAGCTACCAGAAGAAGTAGTCTCAGCACCCAATGTCAATCAATTTAAAAATAAACTTGACAAATTCCTATCCTGTAATGAGAAAGCTTGAGTGGAGAACACCTGGATACAGGCTTTATCAGTTGTAAACTGCTTGCCTGATTAATAATAATAATAATAATAAAAAAGAGCTGCCCTTGAGTTTCTTGCTGGGTTTTCTCGGGGTATTGCATTTGCAACCAGCAACTTGTCGGGCAACGAGCAACCCATCTCGTTGCTGTTTACATTCAGAAAATCTTCATTGACGAGTTCAGAGTGCCTTGTTATTAGACTATTGACTTTTCAAAGTGTAATTTTCAATCTCCTACGGAAATTAATACATTTTCATTTTACACTTCTACATTAATATTACAAACAGGAAAATATTAGTGTTTGTGTATGTTTGTAACGAATAAACTGAAAAACTACTAGACCGATTTAAAAAATTCTTTCACCAATAATAACTTACTAAATACCTTACTTTTCTGGGAGTATCATGGGATATAATTTTTCCACAGGAACTTGACTTACGCAGGTGAAATCGCGCAGATCAGTTACTTTTCTGGGAGTATCATGGGATATAATTTTCCCACAGGAACTTGACTTACGCAGGTGAAATCGCGCAGATCAGTTAGTCTGTATACGTTGGTAACGCTAGGATTGCTTAAACATTGTTTTTAATTTTGTAATTAATTTTGTATTTATTTTTGTATTTCAACATTTGCAGCGCCCTTCCAGGGTTCATTTGTGTACTGTATACAATATGTAACAGAATAAGCGCAATTCCTGAAATTATTTTCTTCAGTATCGACTACTTAATCGATGTCAGCTATTTTTAATGTGTTAAATTTTTCTGAAAAATTAATTATTTAGGTAGCATAGCTGAATTTAGTGGTACCTAAAAAAATTGGTTAGACACAACTAAATATATCACGTCATATATTTTTTATATTAATATACTAATTGGGGTGTATGAGGAATTGCGCTTATTCTGTTACGCGTTGTATTATTTTACCTACTATCTGTAAAATCACATGGTACAAAAAATGATATGACTATGACTACTTTCATCGCTGAACGCATAAAAGGCGCGGGGGCAAGTGCAAACTCTATTAACACACAAAACTCACTTTCGTTTAAACTTTGACAGCATTCTCTAAATATTTCTACCGAGGTTAGGAGTTATAAATTATTAATGAGCATTGGCCTTACGGCCCCAAACCATAATCGATCAGTGCTAACCGTCTTATGGTCTCGATTTTTAAGTGAGTGTTAGATTATGGTCTGTAGTCGGCACCGCAAGTAAACCAGGTTTATGGTTATAGAACAGTCTTAGCAAGTGTGTTACTTTCGATATAATGGTTTGTACAATGTTCAATTTGTTCAGTTACTGCAGGTTACTGGCTTCATTGTAGTGTTTCGCTTACTTTGATGCTCGGATTTTGAAGCTAAAAGACGTCGCTACTAAAAACTTCAGTAGATAGTAACATTGGGTATGTAGTTGACTACTTAGTTCAATTTGACGAAAAGAGGATTTGCCCAAGATCTAATTTGGTGAATGTCAAGAAATTCGTAAAATCGAAAAATTTTGAATAATGAACTGAATGAATGAACCTATGATGTCATTGTTCAATTCAACTCGCCCTTTAACAAACAAGTATCCTACTAATGAAGCGCTCGTAGCCCTGCGGTGCCAGTGTGTTTGTAACGATCACACTGGTTAAGCAAAGTTGGGCGCGGTCAGTCAGTGGATGGGTGACCGCCTAGTGGCATTTATATTACGAGCGCTTCCGTATTTCGGAAGGCACGTTAAATTGTTGGTCCCGGTTTTCGTTGTGTTTCCGCACAGTGGAAGTCGTAAAGCCATGTCAGATACCCTTGGGTGGCTTGAAAAATTCTGACTGTTAAGTGGCCACTAGCTTAACACCATCTCCCAATCCGCGGTGGGCTCGCGTGGGAGATTATAGCCCATACTTCCTCATGTGCGAGGAAAGACCCTTAGCTCAGCAGTGGGCTGTTACGGGTTGATGATGATGATGATGATGATCCTACTAATATTATAAACGCGAAAGTTTGTGAGTATGAATGTATGGATGTTTGTTGCTTTTTACTGAACGGATTTTGATGAAACTTTGTTGTTATATAGCTTATACATCAGAATAACACATAGGTTATATTTTATCCCCGTATTCCAACGAGATCGGGAAGTACGCGGTTGAAACCGATGGGCGCTGCTAGTAATAAATAAAGTCAATAAGAGCAGTGGTAGCTAATAGCTATAGCTAGTGAACCCGCCGCTTATGCGTGAGGCTCGGGTTCGAATCCTGCTGAGAGTATTTTATTATACCAATGAGTTTTTCAAGTACATTTATAAGCCCCAGAATTGATTCTGAGGCATAATCCGGCGATGGACTCACCACTTATCACGTAAGGGTCCGAAAATATATTGGGAAAAGTGGTAATTTCTTGGAATCGAATCATATTCACCCACCCTCAATTACACTTACATATTATCTCTTTTGTAGTTTAATTATTTCCTTTTAGTATGTATTTATTCTAATTTTATTTATTTAAATTTGAGAAGCCTATACTTAAGCTTTAATTGTATAGAAATCCGTTAGTACTGTCAGCCCTGTTATATACCCACTTTTTACCCTCGCACCCTTAGCCGTGGTGCTGATATCCATAGCTCAGGTTTTACCTATTTTAGATATCAGCTGTTCCTTCCTTCTGCACATAGCCTAACTTTAATACCTGAATAGTACTTAAGGAAAAATAACAAATATACATGTATAAATTTAGGCTCACGTTATTAAAGAATTACTTACTTACTTACTTACTTACTATATCTGACATCCCAAAAAACACACAGACATTATTTAATTTTAAATGGTTTTCTTAAAAATTTATTGTATAAAATGGCCAATTATAGGTAAAGAAAGACCCAATATTTATGACACGGCAATGTAAGAGGCCAGTTCTAATACCGTTGACGAATTAGCTGTCTATGGGGATTGTCAGACATAGCTGGCAAGGTCGCGTGAAAGTGACGCGTGACAGGTCAATGTCTGCAACTGAAGTCTAGTCTAGTTGGAATGCGATTCTGAATTAAGTAGCCATCATAGATTTAGTATACTAACGTTAAAGATTGGCAATAGAGCCAGTACGGCGAGACCTAGAAAATTGACACTTCTGTGCGTGTAACGTGGATGTGTGCAAGACAAATAGTGCTCTCCCTAAACTTGTAGCTCTCGATAACAAATGGGCGTGTGGTATATTGTGTAGTTAATACCTTTGCCAGTCACGTTAACGAAATGTGGTTAATCGATATTACGACAATTACTATAAAATTGAGGTTAGAAATACAAGAAATTCACGTATTTTATTTTTCGCTTAAATCAATTCTTATACATTCAGAACATTTATTTACATAAAAAGCAATGTTATTACCTATCTATTTGTGCACGATTTGTTTTTCAGTTTTCTATAATCATTGAATTTAGAGAATTAAATCTTTCAATCGCACTCACATGTAAAATGACTAATTCTGTGGATTTTCTTTCCTAGATGAATTACAACCGGTACTGCACACGTAACCATAGCTGTTTACGTCTATTATACATCAAACTTACTCTTTTAATACGCGAGATTAATTAAAATAAGCGAGATTTGTTTCGTTCACAACTGACGTCGGCCCGGTACCTATATATAGCCCCGTAATGTTTACGAAAATGGTCTCGTCTATCTACCGCTCGCTATCTCGCTCTAACACACGGGTACCTATTTTCTTTCTCTTTCGCATTGCCAATCTAAGTATACTAAATCTATGGTAGCCATTATCTCGGTACACACCTACTCAATGCATAAAAGGAATATCGCGATCGATTACCACAGAAACAGGTACAGTCAAGAGCAAGTCAAGCTTTACACTACCAGTTTAAGCTGAGCTCTGATTTATACTGCGCGCCATAGAATATAGGGCCGGGTCAAAGTCATAAGTGTCAAGCTTAGCGTGCTCTTGACTGTACTAGAAAACGTTAAAAAAAAACTAGATTACCAAACGAACCAAAGCCTAATTATCGGGACTGCCTGAAAACATGTTCAACTCATATTAAACAAGTACTTCGCAAAATGACGTATTTACATGAGCCGATTTCCTCGAACATATTCATCACTAGCTGGACGGTGAAGGAAAACATCGTGAGGAAACCAGCAGGTCCCAGAATTTAATCTGTGGCATGTGTAACAGAGCCGGTCCGGTGATGGACTCACCACCCATAGTAACATATAATATCATTGTCACCACCTATCACGTTAAGGGGGTCCAAAGATTATACAGGTGGGTATTTCCTGGAATTGAATACCTCTGCTTATCCCCTCGGGCATATGAAGAAAATGGGCAGAGTGAGATTATTTATATTTATTTTTTATTTTACCTTCAATAAGTGAGTTAAATATTCAAATTTTGAAAAAGTTTTTTTTTTACATTCAATTCACTGTCTACTTTTAATGGTAGCTTAAATTGTGTACTAATCTACGTCTACACTAATTTTATAAAGAGGAAAGACCTATATTTTTGTATGTTTGTTAAGAATAAACTGAAAAACCACTAGACCGATTCCAAATATTATTTCGCCAAGGAAAGCTACATTATCACTGAGTAACATAGGCTATTTTATTCCAGTATTGACATATTGATTTTTATTAGGAACTATAACCCAGTGAATAGAGAGCTTATACCTTACAAACGGTCCGGTAGTTCTAAATTTTTTACATGTTGTCTAGGATGGTTGTTAAGTGTTTAAAATGCAAAATGCACAATTCCCCCCCCTCCGCGCCCTCCGCCATCTTGGAAAAAACCGAAAAAAAAATCGGCACTTTTTTTAGATTTTCACTTATATCTTTGTTTCGGTGCATTTTAGCTACAAAACAGTTCTATTCAATGTTGTAGAGAATGAAATTCCCTATAATATACGTGTTAAATTTTGTTTGTAGGGCAGATAGTTCACGAGATATGATATTTTAAAAAAGATAAAAAATTACGCATTTTTTCAAACTTTTTTTCAAATTTTTCAAACTTCTAACTTTAGAACGCTGTAATTCAATTTTGGCCTATTTGAGAAAAACAAGTATTAAGAATAAAAATTGTAGGGAATTTAATTACCTACAAAATGGATGTATACTTTTTTAATCAACCTTACGGAGGGGGCAGTAAGCATTAAAATGAAAACAACGGCATATTGTTTATTTGATAAGTTTGAAAAATTTCCGGAAAATGCGTATTTTTTTATATTTTTAAAAATATCATATCTCGTGAACTATCTGCCCTACAAACAAAATTTAACACGTATATTATAGGGAATTTTATTCTCTACAACATTGAATAGAACTGTTTTGTAGCTAAAATGCACCGAAACAAAGATATAAGTGAAAATCTAAAAAAAGTGCCGATTTTTTTCGGTTTTTTCAAGATGGCGGCGGGCGCGGAGGGGGGGGGGGAATTGTGCATTTTCCATTTTAAACACTTAACAACCATCCTAGACAACATGTAAAAAATTTAGAACTACCGGACCGTTTGTAAGGTAACCCCCCTTATTTGGTCTCTATTCACTGTACTACTACCCCGCTACCCAGTGCTCTGACTGATGCTAGGTGTGTTTGTTGACACACTTAACAAGAATGTCTTTGTAACATCTGCTATGTATTGTTTACGCTATGTTGTAAGCTTTTGTTAGCGCAACGAAATAGCATATGTCACGCTGTGACTTTTGTACTACGGGTTTTACAAAATTTTAATGGTGCTTTAAAATTCCTAAGTACTTTGAATCATCTTTTTTCATATTTCTGTGTCTATGTGTTCGTACTTCTGTATAAAATTTGTTAAGGATATAGCTTGAGCTATTTCATCCTGGAACTTTGCCGAAATTATATTGTTATTTGAAATACAGTAAATAAACGTTCCAATTATGTATATATTCACGCCTAAAACCCGATGGAGTTAGCAGAGATGTTCCATTTCTTGACGTACCTATTTTTACCTGTGTATTTTCGGACCTCTTAACTGGGAATATGTTTAAACATATCAGATTCATTAAAATGCATCCTAAATAGTAATCTGTTTTTGTGTCTAGCAAATAAATAAATGAACTGTCACGACATGATGATGACGAAATACGTTTCCTTGTTCCAGGACCTAATCCCAAGTCAAGATACGGAGTCCTACCTTCTGAAGACGCAGAACGCCATCACCAACCTCCAAGCCAAGCTGCAGTCTTCCAGGACGAGCAACTTTAACAACATTCCCTGCCAACTCACTTCCAGCCTCATCAGCGAGAAGACAGCGGTATCCCGGCTCCCGATCTCACAGCTAAGTCGCTCGAACTCGCTCAACTATCGCTTGCGTAGAAAAGACACGTCAAACGATAGTAGCCCTTTGAGGAGTCCCGGACATTACGTCATCACTGGCTCCACGAAGCTTCCTGAAGCTACTAAAATACTCCTGAACTCAGCTTCGCGGTCTCTCGACACAGATAGAAGAAAGGATTCCAATATGAACAGTCCGTCGTCTGAGGGGTTAAGTTACAGTTCAGATGATAAAACACTTTCTAACCGTCCCCAATACGACGTAGATACGATAATGTCTTCTCACAGGAAGACGCACACGCGGCACAAACCATTTGGGTCCAACACAGCTGAGACGAGTGACGTCACAAATGCGAACCAGACCGTTTGTCTCAAGACTGTGCTGAAAAACAACGCCTTGGACGCGAAGTATCCCCGTATCGAACAAACGCGTTGCCAGGATACCAAGAAACATCACAGGGTGTACAGTGATGGGAATAAGCAGCTCAAATCTAACTACAGCTCGTTCGGATGCTCTATAAGAAGGTCTAGCTCTTTCAACACTGTTAACAAGAACAACAACTATATTGAACCCCCGAAAATTCCGTCCAGACGGTCGAGCGGGTATTCTGAGTATAAAGACTTGAATTATTTGTCCGATGAGTCTGAAAGCGAACAAATTAAGAAAGATAGATACAAGCGGCAGTTACACAGAGGTAGAATAGACTCGCCGGATTTGAAATCGATTGCGCCCGCCAATTCGCCGCGGTGTCCGAACACGCCTGAGATGCATCGGAAATTCGGGCCGGGATTAGTCAGGAACTCGGTGCGGGTGACCAATAAGGAGCGAGCGGTCAACACGCGGATGTCGGAGCCGCCAATCGCGAGGGAGGAGAGGGCGAAACCGACCAATCATCAGAGCAGAAGGATTTCCGAGCCGACGAGACAAGCTGTGCTGAATAGGCTGACGAAGTCGAGGTCTTCGACGAGGGAGTTTCAGTCGAAGAATCAGGAGAAAGGTGAGCAATTAATTAATTAATCAGGCAAGGGGAAAATATTTCGTACCTTAAATTGAACTCTAAAAAAACTATTGAATTGTATCCCCAGGGGGTAGGCAGAGGTATTCCATTTCTGGATATACCCACTTTTCACGCATTCTTTGGACTCCTAAACGTGATAGGTGGTGAGCTTAGCCCCGGGTCTGTTTACACATGTCTCAGAATTAATTCTGGGACCTGCGGTTTCCTCACGATGTTTTCCTTCACCTTCGAGCTAGTGATAAATATGTAAGTAAGTTTTGAAAAACTCATTGGTACATGCCAGGATTCGAACCCGAGCCTCACTGATTATCATCATGTAAAGCAGGCTCTTTAACCGTAAGGCTATCACTGCTTTTTGATTGAAATTTAACTCTATGTAATTATAATAATAGAATACAAAACCAATGAAAAATTTGACATGCTTGTGTCCGATTATGGGTCAAGCTAAGGTCTCAGGCAGTTTCATATGAAATGGCGAAACTTTTAGATAGGACAATTACTTACAAAAACTGCGGGCAATCAAAGTCAATGAAGTCGTATAAAACCACAAAATTGTTTGTATGAAGTTAAACGTCGGTGCAATTGAGTTGCAAGATATAGAATGATTATCACGATTTTCGCATTAGAACGTAGGAATGTGAGCCAACTCTTGTGACTAATGTATGACACGCGATGGAGGCCTTGCCTTCTGTTTTTGCTGGTGTTTATTTACTATTCCGTTTTATCTATTCCCACGGGAATTTCCAATAATCATTTTTTTTGACTTGATAATCGAATCGAGTCTTATAAATCGATGAACGCCGGCTGCACGCATGAAAAAGAGTCACGTTGCGCTTGAGCCGAGCTTGCTTGAGGCACGTTCGGCCTAAGTGTTCGGCTTGTGACGCATCTATCTCTCTTCCACTCCAGCATGCTATTTTTCGTCAATGTTTTCTTATGACGTTATCACGTAAAATTATCATTAAATATTTTTTTACATGTGTTGTTTTAGGTTCAAAACGGCCAAGCCAGTATCGCTCTTCTTCCGCCCTAGCCACCAAAGAGATAGAATTCTCCAACTGGAAGAAACGCGCCTCCTACGACCCGATGAAAGCCGCCCAGGAGGGCAGAAAGAGACAGCAGATGGCTAAACGCCAGGAGTGTAATAAGGACGACCTCAGTTCGCCCAGGTGAGATTACAATACAATAATTCTTTATAAAGAATGACCAATAATATACTTAATTGGAAAACACAGTTTCAAATATTGCGTGAATTTTGGTGCATCCTTTATATAGTACATAGACCAAAGACAATACAAAAGAGTTTCGAAGATATAGTTAAAGTACCGTGGGTGGTGTTATCGCTTATAGCGATCACATCCAGATAACTCTAGGATAGATGAAACTGAGGGATTAGAGTTGGGGAGTGTTAGTTAGTTTTCTCTTCTGTAATTTCTGAATAGTATAAAACTAAATTCACTATCCGCGTCTGTTTGTGCTTTAACTTCTTTGGTGAAATACCCAAAGGATTTTGATGCGGTTTTCAATCTAATTTAGACTATTTCTTCCGGAAGATTTATATATAATACATCTTAATTAATTATGTAATATTATCGAAATATCTAGAATTTCCTGGCTGGTTGAGGAGTTTCTTGCCCCGCTTCTTCTCTTCAACTATACAGTATATCGAAGTGGTGGAGTCATTTAATAAAAACTTTTCTATACTAATATTATAAAGAGTAGAGATTTGTATTTTTGTATGTTTGTTACGAATAAACTCAAACACTACTGGACCGTTTAATTTTTTTTTCACCAATGGAAATCTAGAAGATCCCTGAGTTACATAGGCTATATTTTATTCCCGTATTCCCATGGGAACAGGAACTAGTATTTCATAAAAATATATTCTTTTCAGCCACTCGTCCCCAGTCCACCGGTCGCAGTCCTTCCATACAACAAATATAGCAGATCTGACCCTGGACTACTCGTCAGAGGAAACGGAAGACGACCACACACTGCCAATTGACCCCATGATAACCTCCACGCACTCTGACATTTTGGACCTCCGGCCCAAAGACTTTGGCGCGGACTTAGATTACCGTCCCCGGGACCTCAGAAGGCAGGCCATGACCAATGACGTCGTCTTGTCTAGGGACTATGTCACCAATTTCCAGGTATGTATATAATATTTACTAGTAAGACAAGATTAAAAAGAGCTGCCCTTGAGTTTCTTGATGGTCCTTCTCAGGGTACTGCATTTGGAACCAGCAACTCGTCGGTGGAGAGAGGTTGCTGTTTACATCCTACTAATATTATAAACGCGAATGTTTGTTTGGATGGATGTCTGGATGTATGGATGTCTGGATGGATGTTTGTTCCTCTTTCACGCAAAATCTACCGAACGGATTTTGATGAAACTTTACAGTTATGTAGCTTATACATCAGAATAACACATAGGCTATATTTTATCCCCGTATTCCCACGGAAACGGGAACTACGCGGGTGAAACCGCGGGGCGCTGCTAGTATAGAAAATTTTCATGGACGAGTTTAGAGTGACCATTGACTTTTTTAAGTCTACTTTTTGTACCTACAGAAAATAAATGATTATTTATAGGGTAGTTGACAAAATCGAAATTAAAATGCGAGTTGTCATTAAATAAGTATTTTTTTTAGTTTTTAACCGACTTTAAGAAAGGCGGGGGATCTCAATTCGTCATGTATTTTTTATTTTATTTTTTAGAACCACATATTTCCGTCAAAATTAAGTTTTTTTTTCATGTGATGCGGGTATAGGTTTGGTCTACTCAAGATTTTGTAAAAAATCACGTCTTTATGCGTGACGATTAGGTTCGAACCATGGTGAGGGTAATTTGCCAATGAGTTTTTCAAAAACTTACGTACATATTTATTACTAGTTCGACGGTGAATCAAAACATCGTGAGGAAAGCCGCAGGTCCCAGAATTGTGAGACACGTGTAATAGCACCCCGGTCTGTCGATAGACTCTCCACCTGTCACGTTTAGTGGTACAGTCAAGATCACGTGGAGCTTCACACATTGGACAAAATTACAAATAACGTTCTTATTACAATCGCTTTAGAGATCAGACTCGCATTACAACTTACAAGTGTAAATCTTCATATGCTCTTGACTGTACAAAAAATTTATTGGTAAAAATTTGTTGTTTTTAGGATTAGAATACTTCTTCCGAACCCTTCGGGATAAATTTTTTTTTTAAATTACATTCTCTAGAAGTGCGATTCAAAAAAACTCCATTCTGTATAATCATTACCATAATTATTTATGTAAATTTTTCTTTTTTTAGATAAACCAGCCCACAGATAAGCTGAAGCGGAGAGAAGCGGACAAGCGGAAAACGTACATCATAGACGATATCACTCCGACCAAAGAGAACATAGACTTTCTGACTAAGCGGGACGAGTCGGCCATAGACAAGAGGAAAACCTTCATTCTAGATAGCGATACTAATTCTACTACCAATGGGAGTAGTCCTAGGAATTCGTCTAATTTTAGGTTAGTTTATTTACATACTATGGACTCGATTCTGCTAACCAGCTAAAATTCCTAATTTAAAGTTAGCCTATCCTTCTCCATAAAATACGGAAGAAAAAGGACAGAAACAAACCATAGATTGAAGAGTAATGTCGAACATGTAAAAACCAACAAATTTGAACCTTAAGAACGTGCTTATATGTCACTTTTATCCATGACCTTGTTACATCGTCGCTAAAATTGCTAAACACGTGTATTTGAATAAGATGTAAATGCGTTCATAAGGTTCCATTTTGTTATTTTGACATTTGTGACATTATAAATACATACATATGGCGCTTATTTCTGTCAGTTTCCTTTCCAAAGCGGTGGAAAACAATAGAGCTAACTTAAAATTAGGCATTTTAGCTGGTCTGCCAGAATCGAGTCCAATATTTTCGTAATGATCCATTTAAAAACACTTTGTGTATATACTAGTAGATAACTCAGCTTCTAGAGGCGGCGTTAGACCGGAAACAATGCAACTGTAAAAACTGTATTACCTATTACGCAGCCTGTTTTTAAGAAATCCCATACTAAAATCTGTATCGTAATGATTTTTTTGTGTGTGTGCATAAAGATCGTTCTTATGTATACTTAAGATTTTTGAATCATAATTCAAATATTATGATATGAATGTAGATCGACTTTAAACAGGAATATAAAAAAAAAGCACTAGTCGCCACTACGATTTTCGAAGGTTCTCCTCGATTTCTCTAGGATGCCATCATCGGATCCTGGTTTCCTTATTATGATACGACCGTTGGGATAACACCTTTCCAACAAAAAAAAGAATCATCAAATTCGGTTCATAAAAGATGAAGTTATCCGCGAACACACATAAAAAATATGTATACGGTCGAATTGAGAAACCTCCTTTTTAACCGACTTCAAAAAAGGAGGAGGTTATCAATTCGACTGTATGTTGTTTTTTTTGTTTGTTACCTCAGAACTTTCGACTTTTGCTTCCAGATTGTGCCCATTTTAATTTCGTCCAGTTCTGACAATGGCATCCATGAGAAAACCATATAAGTCTTAAATTTGCATTAAGTATGTGCGCGACAAATGGACGAGTAACTCAATATCACGCCAACCGACTTCGATTTTTTTTAACCGACTTCAAAAAAGGGAGAGGTTCTTAATTCGACTGATTTTTTTTAGTATTATTCGTTTTTTCGGTCGGTTTAATAAAACAAATAAATAAACGGTAGAAATCCCATTTTAGCCACGAGAAGGCCTCCTTGACGACGGGCACGTCTGACACGGAGGGCGAGAGTGGCGCTGAGAGCGCGGCCGTTGCCAGGCGACGGCCCAAGACAACCGCGCAGCCTCACCAACGGTGAGTACTGCATACTAGCAGAGGTTTCACCTGTTCCCGTGGGAATATGGGGATGAAATATATGTCTATATAAAATATATATATATGCCTGTTACAGGTATACACAACATTTAAAACACAAATTATATTAAATATTTAACAAAGAGAAATAAAATAAAATATAAAAATAAAACATGGACTTTTGGATATTTGGTACTATAATAGCGGTAGCAGTTTTGTTTTAAATTTATTTATTGGATCATTGAAGATGTCCAGCTCTGGTTGTTTCGCAGACAATGTGTTATTCTGATGTATAAGCTATATACCAGCCCGTTTCTCATGATGATAATCAGTGAGGCTGGGGTTCAAATCCTGGCATGTACCAATGAGATTTTCAAAACTTACGTACATTATTCACATCGTGAGAAAACCCGCAGGTCTCAGAATTAATTCTCAGGCATGTGTAACAGACCCGGGCCGCGATGGGCTCACCACCTATCACGTTTAGGAGTCGATATTCTCTTGGAAAGTGGGTATTTCCAAATGGAATACCTCTGCCTACCCCCTCGGGGATAAAGGGCGTGAGATTATTTACTTAATTTTTTCTTGAAAGCTATACATATAACTGTATAGTTTTATAAAAATCCATTCAGTAGTTTTGCGTGAAAGAGAAACAAATATACAAATATTCGCGTTTATAATATTAATAGGATTTTTATTGGTGTACAATAAAGAGCAGTTACTTACTGCAAATTGTGTACAAAAGTTGGTAATACGTTAAAACATAGACATAGTAAATTCAAACAGCTTGCCCGGTTCGGACATACAATATGAAGACATGAAATATCTATTTTTACAACGATACAGAATACAGAAATAAAGACGACATAATGGGTTCAATTCTACAACACCGTCTAAACCTCTTAATTTTATTTGACAGCTGCTAAAGCATTTTGCTATTCTAGGTAGTACTGTCAAAATCAAATGACAGGACTAAAAATGAATCTGACGTTCCTAATTTATCTGGCCAATTCAATTTAGGTTTAGCGACCTTATGGCTATTCTGTGGACGCCATTTTAAGCATTTTAGAAATGTCATCAGGACTAAACCTCCTAAATTTAGCGGCGATTAAAATGGTGTCGCTTAAATTAGATTATAGGAAAAATCCCGACATATTTGTGTTTGTGTTATTTTTCAAGATATGTTCCATATTTTTAGAAATAGTCAAGAGGGTTTTTGGGGGAAATACGAAAAGGGGGATCATGTTTTTTTGTAAAATTTATATTTTGCTGTATATTTTGGGTTTTGTTTGACTAATAATATTTTGTGGCAGGTGTCTGTGAAGGTGTGCAGTGAATGGAAAGTTCGATAAAATGCATAGGATCGACGTTGTTAGATTGCCGAAGTCATTTAATGAAGTCTTCAGTAAAAGTAATATAATTTTACTGTCGATGATCCAAAAAGAGGTGTTGATGACTCAGTATTTTTGTACATGGACTCCAAAGCAGAGCCGTTTAACTAAGAAATTTGAAGATTGCTGGAGATGTTATTGAATTAACAAGAAAACAAAGACTGAGGACGAGGCACATATCCATTTAAAGATAAACTTAACTGAAGACGAGGCAGTACGGTCTATGACTCTAGCCTGTCCAAAGAAAAAAAATCTATTTGATAATACCTTTTCAGTGTTGCCCGAATAATAGTGACTTTAGTATTTGAAGTAAAACAAGAATATATAAATTAAACCTATGTTAGAATGATAAAAATGGCATCGAAAGTAATCGTTGAGAACTTTATTTACATATTAATAAATATATACACATTTATTATTGTATTTTTTTTTAGATTTCATTCATTCGTTCACTCAGCTCTTTTTTTATTTGTAATTGCAACATTATTCAACTTAGGCATTTTACGCTGTGGTTATAGACTATCTAAATTTAGTAACCATGGCGTTCTAGAATTGCATTTGGCTTAGCGGCTGCGTAAAACTAAATATAATTTAAGAAATTTAGTTTTAAGCTATTTAGGCAGTGGACGCGTAGAATTGAACCCACTACTACACTATTAGACTTCTAAAATCTAAAATAAAATCACAAGAAAATTAAGTGAAAACTGCTATTTTATGATTAATAATCACAAATAAAATTGTCCCACAATACGATGGTCCACAATACGAAGGTCCCACAATACGAATGTCCCACAATACGAAAGTCCCACAATATGAATGTCCCACAATACAACGGTTCCACGGTATGACGGTCCCACTATACTAAGGTCCCAGAATACGACGATCCCACAATACGAAGGTCCCACAATACGATGGTCCCTAGGTACAGCGGCGACTACTCCATGTCCTCGTCGACCACCTCCATCGGCCCGAAGAAGGTCCAGCCGCGGTACCTGGACATCTCTAAGTACAAGCCGGAGAGCTCGCCGAAGAACTTTCTGAGACGAGACCCCAGCAAGACCTACGTAGGGGTCCTAGGCGATAAAGGAGTCAGCAAAGGCAGCGCACAGCATTACGAGATGGGTGAGTTTGAGTATCTAAATCTATGGTTACCATGACAACATGAGAAAAGTCTCTTTACTTCTGGGACATCCCAGTATAACTATTCGTAATATTATAGTTCCTAAGAGATCAGGGCTTCATTTTCTCCATACAAAAGTATTCCGCTATTTTCTTCGTGGATATATGCCTCTAGAACATTTTTTTTTCTTAAAATCCAGGTCTACTGTAGGCATGCCCAAAAAATAATTACCAAAACAAATATGACCAAAAAAGTTTCGATATTAGGCTGTACGCGATTCATCCCCTGTAGATTTGCCGAAGTCGAATAAAAACTTATAAAAAACTGTTACAGAACAAAAAAAGCAGGAACTTGAGAAGTGGAAACGAAGAGCATCCTACGATCCGAGGAAGGCGGCGGCGCTCGGCAAGACGGGGAAGCCGCAGCCGAAGACTGCCAGGTGAGATACCTTTATCAATAAAAAAACAAAAGATTAACTAATTTTAGGACTATGGTACTAAGGCCTATGCCCTTGCCAATAAAATAAAAAAAAAGATAACCTAATTTTAGGACTATGGTAGGCCTATACCAGCTAGCCATGGATAGTCTCATCAGTAGCAGAATTCGATTCGCAAAAACGAATCCTAGAATGGAAAATAGTTTTGACCGGGTTTTGCTCGAATAAGCATAGAATAATAAGCATAAGCATGTAGCGCTCGTAGCCCTGGGGTGCCAGTGTGTTTGTAACGATCATACTGGTTAAGCAGCGGTCAGTCAGTGATGGGTGACCGCCTAGTGGCATTTATATTACGAGCGCTTCCGTGTTTCGGAAGGCACGTTAAATGGTTGGTCCCGGTTTTCGTAGTGTTTACGCACAATGGAAGTCGTTAAGCCATGTCAGATACCCTTGGGTGGCTTGAAAAATTCTGACTGTTAAGTGGCCACTAGCTTAACACCATCTCCCTATCCGCGGTGGGCTCGCTTGGGAGATTATAGCTCATACTTTCTCATGTGTTAGGAAAGACCCTTAGCTCAGCTGTTGGCTGTTACGGGTTGATGATGATGAAGCATAGAAAATTATTGACTCATAATGTGGACTGTCAAGAATTAGCTCGGATATAGGAGCTAAATGAGTTCGTTTAAATTAGCTAGTACATATTTAATTCAGGTACTTTTAATCCAGGCTTGTCCTTGATACTGTTTAAAATCATAATTATATTAATTTAATTTTTTTGTTGCATATTTTATGGTTTTAAGGTTATTAATTGTAAATAAATATTCTTTTCTTTTGTTAACCATTCTCAGTTTAACATAACGAAATAATGCCTTCAATTAATTTATCATTGAAGAAAATAACCACTTTTTATTGTAAATTCTAGAGCGTGACAGATGTCAAATGCATGCAATTCTGGCTAGTGTCAAGCAGGCGGCCATCTTATTGCGTAAGGTTAGTCAAATGTCAGAATAGACAGTTGTGGCATCCGGAGCTGTCAAAATTGACAGATAAGCTTGAAACAATAGCGACGCTCTGCAAATGCAACTTACAGTTATAATATCACCGATGTTTTGGTGTTATTTTATCACGTTTACAGCTTTTCAGTGCTTTTCACGTTTTTCAGTCTTGGTTCTTCATATTTGTTCTTTTGGTTTTTGGCTGCGACGAAATTTCAGATGAAGAATCAAGAATTTTCTTGCTTTTCTATGAAAGAACTACGCTTTATGTATTCAAAATATGATGTGTATCTTTCTTTATCGATGTTTTTTTTGTTTATATGTAAATATTATTGTTACATACCTATGATATTATTTCACTTTTTCAGCTTTAATATTAAACCTAATAACCTACAATGCATAAAGCACTTCGCCTAATAGCTGGTTTACACAGTTTAGTGAAGTTGCTTAGTAGATGAACATTGCTTGCCTACAATGAAGTTTGGAATACATATACCCGTTTATACAAGCTATGGTCATCTACTGACATACTATAACTGTGTATTCCAGTCATTATCAGTGAAAGAAGTGTCAATATGTCACCAACTAAATACAAGTGTCAATAGTGTCAAAGGAACTGTCACTTTATTTACGCTTCATATCTTTTTCTTCAAATTACAGTGTGAAAATATGTAATTTACACTTGCGCTTCTAATTACTAACAAAATTCTACTGCATACCTATTTGTCGCTGCACAGAATAACACTTTATTATTGTAAAAACACTTGGGTAAGATCGATTCACCAAAATTACGGAAAAATATACCTTTCACCAGGGTGGATGCAACTACATAGTACAAAAAAGCCATGACAATGCAAGTCGAGACCTTTTTTAGGTTCTTAAATCAAGAGGTCTTCTATATTACAAAGACGTTTAAAAAGAAACAGTTTTGAAGAAAGATACTATATCGAGAGCGCCATCTGTGTGATAATGATAATAGTGGAAGCAGTCGTGAAATTTATTTAAAAAATATAATTCATGACCTTGAATGCAAGCAGAATTCCTTAAGACACAAACGTAAAAAGTATCGCTTATAACTTCGAAAAGTTGGAAATTCGTTGCATTGATCCTGGTTGAGTATGACTAAAGAATAAACAAAAATGTTTAATAATTTTCTTGCGATTCCGCAGCGTACTTCGATCTCAGTCGTTTCACGGGCCGGTGTTGGTGTCAACAAGCGTTCGCTACCAACCGTCGCCGACGCGAATAGTCGAAACGCAGTACAATATAGCAGAGAGCTACGACGCCTCCAGCGATAACGACTTCTAACACGATCGCTATGTGATAGTGAGTGTGAGGTGAGATGTGAGACTGTGGTAGATTGCGGCCGCAGACGTCTGTTTTGGCGGGAAGTTTGGCATAAAAACAATGTTTTTTTTTCAAATAAGCTTTTTTTTTGGTTTGTCTAGATTTTCAAAGATAACCGAAACGGAGTTTAATGTTTACACACTGTTTAAAATAGATGCTGCCGCTTTTTAATAATTATTGTCAAAAGTGACAGCATTTAAACATACTTTTGTAACAAGGCTGTTATAATTTTGTTTTCATTAATATTCTGTATGAAATATTATTTAAATAGGTATGCAAAATGTCTCAGCGGACGCCTGGGGTTGTTCAAAAATGAAATTGTTATAATAATGAATGAATGATTTAACTGTTAATATTATAATTATATAAAGTATGATTCGAAGCGGTTTTGTAATGAAATGTTTTTGTAATGAAGTGTTCGTGGCTGAATGGAAAAAAAATAAAAAGTGTTGCTGTCATATTTGACAGAAATTTTGGCGCCAACTATAGGGTTCAAAATGGCGTCGGAACAGGAGTAACGCGCAGACGACTATAGTTGTTGATGCTTCTTTAGTTTCGAAGTAAACTGTTAAACTATAGATCAAAAATCCTGAAAGTGTTCAAAAAGCTTTTATGTGATTTCCTTTTGGCGCCAAATATTATATAACATGTATTTTGCGCAGTATTTTTTATCGTTCGTATATATTTTTTGTAATAGTCATTAATTTTTATTATTTTGACGAATTGTTAATTAAAAGAGTACGGAATTGGGTTGATGCAATTTTTTATTAGGTTATATTTCGTGCTCTAGCACAATTATCTATATTAAAAAAATATAAGTTCATTTTTAACGAATAAAAGGCTAGTTTTTATTTACAAATGAACACAAATTCTTATATTTAAATTTAGAAGTACATGATATTCAATAATTTGTATTATTTCTTTGAAATCGTTTTTCTCCATTAAATTTAAGGATTTGTTAATATTTAATGTGATTTAAATATAACGCCTACGATTTGGTATCAAAATATCACTGAAAGTGTAATTTAAGATTTATTTTTTAATGTATTGTAATGTCCAAAATAGGTAAAAATGTTTTTACTTTCATTAAAATTGATATGATATAATATTTTCCCCTAAGTTACTTGCTCATATCATCCGTACATCGATGTATTTTAGTTATATAATCATAGTTCTACTCGTAGTAATATATAGTCATTTTTTCTATTATTGTGCAATGAAACATCACATTTAGATTTTATAATGTAATAAAGCGAAGTACATTTATTTTGAATATATGAAATGAACTAAATACCGATCAAATCTGACGATAAATTGATTTAGAAAGAGTTTGCTATTTTTGTATGTTGCGAGTATTAATAGTTTATTCGGTTATAAATACTAAATTTATTGAATGAACTCAATGAACGCCGTTTACTGATTATTGTTTAACTGATATTTTTTCACAGTTTCGGAAGTAATACGGGCCTGTTTACTCAGTTGGCAATTACTCTGCCTTCTGAGTCGGAGGTTGCGGGTTCGATCCCATTTGTGTACATGAACATGTCTGTTGACTTCGTGTCAGGGTGTTTCATATATATTGAAGGATAACCAGTTGTTTAGCACCCATAGTACAGACTGAATGTCCGTGTGTAAATTGTGTCCCACAATTTATTTATTTATTATTATTTATTAAATAATATTAGTCATATGTACACATTGTACTATAATGTACTAACTAAGTAACGTAAAAGAGTTACTGCATAGTTGCAGTAGGTTGTTTGCAATCACGGTTTGTTTTCATAGAAAAGTATGCAATGTATAACATCACTTTACACAATAATGGTTCCTTAACTAAGTAGGAACGTAAGTTGTTTATAATTATCTACTTCTAACTAATTCTTCCACTATTAAAAACGAAATACTCATAAGCGTCTCTTTGCAAATAAAATAAAAGAATTGGCGGGAACAAAAAACAAATTGGCATCGGCACTATTGAAAAAATATCAGTGAATCCTCAATGGCATGTTACATTTTTATATCGTGAGATTATAATAAATATCTAAATAGTCTGCCAGAACAAAAACGCTAGCTTTTGGCTGTATTTTTTAGGATCTGCTGAAATTGCTTTTGCATTATTTTATGAAACTTCTTGTATTGAGATATTAAACATTCATTACATAATAATATAATATTATTACCTATGTAAAAAAAACATTTTTTGTTTTTTTTTTTATTATCAATGGCATTATTTTTTTGTTTAGAATTTTTTAATATCTCAATACGAGTAAGCCAGTGTACACGTTAGTAGACAGCCAAGCTTATATGATGTTCATTAAATGTACGAATCAAAATAATTGTAACATTCAACGCGCCAAGCGATATCCTTAGGATTTGTAATAATTGATGTTTAGCATTTTATAAAAAAACATTATTAAAATTGAATAAAAAACGAATAAAAATGATATAAACAATACAAAGATTTGTTTGAATTTCATCCTTCTGGCAACTTCAATGAAACACACATTTACATTTATATTAATGACTTTTTATTCTTGAATATCAATTACACTTCTGTGTTTTGTTATTATTTATAAATTTTACATATATGTCACGCTTCGTACTTCCATAATTTATACCATAAGTATACATATAAATGTGTCTGCCTAATTATTTAGCATAAAATATCATTAATATTATACGGCTCTTACACGATAAGGGTTCATTCGTGACAAAAACTGTACAATTGTTATTAAAAAATAAGAAAACAAAAAAACGGTCCGTTTTAAGAACAAATAATTCGAAATTTCGTTGTTCAAAACAGTATTCAATACACTAATTAAAAAAACTGAAGTAAATTAATGAAGAATAACATTTCAGAGTCACTCTTTTAATTTTCGAAAGGAACTTTATCTTTTCTCGTTTCCATCCACACTATACTTATGTCACAACCACGATTCTCATTTTTTTAATATTAAAAAAAAGTAACAAGATTTCTTCTAAATCGAAAATAATAAATTCTAAATTGAGCAACGTTTTGAAGTGACAATCAAACGTTATTCATCCGAACCGAGTATTTTTAAAGTCGTTTTTTAGCGACTATTTAAATTTTCGACATCTATTTTTCAAACTCCTGAAAGTTTGTAGACTTTTAAGTCTGTTTACTCTATAAAGAATTCGACCAACACATTCGACATTTAATGTGTCAAAACAGTGTATTTCAAAGTTTTTTTTCTAATACAACTTTTTTACTGTGCAACTTACCATATACTATATATATACAGGGCATTTTCCTCGTAACGTATAATTAAACACATTCTGCAAGATTTACAGTAATGATAACTAAGAAATGAGATGTTGCTGTATATTTCTGATCTTGCCTGATATTTTTATAAGGTGACATTTCAAACGTAGACAGACAAGTTATACTCTAATACATTATACAATAATTATAGCACTAAATATAATAATATGGCGACAATAGGACTCGGATCGGGGCATGTGACAACATTTTGAATGCACATTACATCGGGCTGGAATCTATCCCGTGACCTACGATTCGGAAGTCGAGTCACTACCAACTGTGCCAAGAGCCCGTCGAATTATCAGAATTTTGCGATAATGTAAAATATTGAATGTGCTTTTCAAGATACATTTTTCTACTTTTAAAATTGTAATTTTTTAATATATAATATACTCAGAAAACGCCCAGTAATAACATTTCAACTGAAAATACCATAATACCCTGTCATTTCATGCCTCAACTAAACAAAGTAACAATTTTAAATGCATTTTAATTAGGCTCAAACAAAACACTGGCACTACTCTGATATAACGGAAACATTTAAAATTATTCATGCTATTCTTACTCTATCTTATCGTTTAATTAAAGCATCTTATGTGATAAACACACATGTTTTTGTTAATTCATATATATTTATATAATAGTAAATAATATCTAGTGTATACTTTCATGTAGTGGCAAATTCTAATAAATGGTGCCGTGAAACCATACTTAGTTGATTTATAAAACTCATTTTGTGGTCGCCCACGGAAAAAATACAGATGCACGATCGTTTTATTACTACATACTACATTTAAACATAACTTTAACTACAATATTAATGTATGTATAATATGTTAATCGGCAGGATGTTCTACACAATTCATTATATTTACAAACATTTTATGCAACTACGACTTTCGACGTTCAATTTATCTAGGATTTTTTTAAATTTAAAATTAATATTTTTTTTATAAAACATTGAGATGGCCATGTGTGGTCCAAAATACACTTTTAACCCTATGATAATTTTCTTCATAGTTATGTAGTTTTAGGTAGTTTTCATTTGTAAAATAAACGTGAAAAGTAAAGTTGGCACTTTTTTATTACCTGACTACGCCACAGCAAAGACGATTTTCACGCTTGTATGGTACCTATGTACGTATGTGGTATTCTTTCTACCCAATGCCTTCGAAGAAGGTCAATTGCTGAGTGGATTTCAATCAATGATGTGTCTATCCATTCGTAGTGCAATGTTATAGGCTAGTTTTTGTTTTTATATAACTATATCAGCCGCAGAGAAATACAAAATGGTGGTAGGTACAGACGTAAAAAAATGCGATTCATATCGAGTGGCAATATATTATCAGTATTATCACTGAATAGGTTTGTTTAAAAATGGAGTTCCTCTTTTAGTTTGCTGTTTCGCATTCGGGTTATCGATTTTATTTTTTTTCCTTTTTATTTAAACAAGGGTCTGCAGATTCATGATCATCCATCCAAACCATCGCGATATTTTCAAAAATCTATTTTATTATAAAATATTCAGATTATGTAGGTACTTACCTACTAACATCGGTGTTTATGAAGGTTTTAAAGATATATGAACCACTTATCCAACATAATAAATCAAAGAAATGATGAGACATTATATAATTCGTTTCTTTGTCCTTAAATTTATAAGGTAATCTAAAGCTTGTAAGAAATGCGGTGTGCGTTTGTTTCCGACAATATGTTTATAGAGGACCAAGATTTTTATTAATTAAATATAGTAGATATCATTACATAAATGCCGACTTTAGTGCCTATTGTTAGGCCAGATCATTCAAAACTGTTTAAAAAAAACTATCAGTATTAACTAATGCTATTTTAAGAGAATGAGAACAGAATTTATTAATAGTATCTTCGAAAATGCGATAAAATACAGGCTTTCAATAGACAAATCAATTCAAGTCGTATAGAATCGTCAATAGTCTAATAACAAGGGACTCTAAACTCGTCTATGGAAATTGGCTGAATGTAAACAGCAGCCTATCTCCATCGACGAGTTGCGTGTAGGTACCTTTTACCGGTAAAGGTAGGTACATTCAGGATCACTTTCGTAATGAGCAGATGTCGATGTCGGTATTTCTAGAAATGGAATACCTCTGCCTACCCCTTCGGGGATAAAACGCGTGAGTTTATTTATTTTATGTTAAGTCAAGTTTGGTCTTACAATGAAGCATTAAAGTCGACGTTAAAATAGTCTCAAAAGATACAATAAAAAGCTACGAAGCGATATAAAAACGTCACAAACAGTTCACTGTCAGTGATAATTTTCAGGGCCGGTTTCAGAACCTACTTGGAACAACTATCGTCTTAACCGGTTGATCTCGGTAAATGTGACCGTTGCCTCTTTACGAGTTATAACAGTAAGTCGTCGTTGGGTAACAGTAGGAGGACAAAACCTCGATAAAAGTGTATTCTACAGCAGAATTTCACGTTAGCAGAATATCATGGTAGGTACATCGATCTCAGTGTATACTTATGGCAGTATTTAGAAAACACTCAATTATTTTTTAAATACTGCCATAAGCGCAGGTATGCACTGAGATCGAGATATATCATGATTTAGCAGAAAGATGAACGTGTTTAAAAAGACACAAAGGTCTACTATATTACCATATTTAAAGTTACAGTATACTCCTGTAGCTTCTGAAACCGGTAAGTAGAAAATCTAAATGTTAAGAAGACTTCATTCGCAAAACATTGAGCAATTTGAGCAACGACAATCAACCTATTTACTAAAAGCGTTGGAAAAGCCATTTACTTGTCCAAAATGAATTCCTACTGTTATCGCTTGAACGGAATAAAATGCCGGACATCACTTGAGCACTGTAATGGCGGCCGCGTCTGTTGATTGGCTGGTTTACTTACTCTAGATGAGTGTGACTCGTACGTACAAGTCAGCTGATTTTCAGTGCTTCAGCTGATGTTCTGTTCGCCGTTTTAATACGTTCAAGCATTACAATTTAATATCAAAAACAACTTTGTACACATCTTATAACAAAAATACACAATTTCCACATAAAATGACTATGATTCTTAAGACTATCTATAATAAACGTAACTAATATATACAACTAGTTTTAGTTTATCTTTTAAAGAGTCAACGGCACGCGCCCAAGTCCACAACCAAATTAACAGGACGACAGACGACTTAACAGCTTATCTCAGAGTCACCGTTGCTACCCTGTGTTATCACTTTACTCCCAACGATTATTTCAGCGTAATTCTTCTTGTTTTTCTGATTGTTTATCAGATTCTGCGTGTTGCTCCCCGAACTGGATGACGCGTTGTCGCTGTCAGCATAAGGGACATCTGTCATTGGACCGTTCAGCAGACTCGCAGCTGAACTGGACTGTTTTAACTTGGTTTTCTCGTCGTTGGGTTCTTCTTTCGGAGACTGCAGGTCGTGTATGACCGCTTTCTTCGGGTCTATCTGAATGGTTTTCGACTCTGATAGTTTATTCGGTGTGACAACGTTCATGTAAGGCGGCAATATGTTCATTGTGTTTAGGTTTACTGAGCCACTGTTTTTCTTTAGGGCGTTCAGGTTTTGCTCCAACTGAGCAGCGTCTAAGCATAGGGGTTTGGGAGGCAACTTTGGGGGTTCTACGGGCCACGCGTTGATTCGTGGCGGGTCAGGAGATGCGATGGGAGCCGTTTTCCGCTCTGCCATTAACGTGTTTTTGTGGTTGGTCTTGTCGATTACGTTTGCTTCTATTGCTTTCGATAGGACGTTCTCTGGGGGTTTTGGCGATGTGGGAGTTATGCTTATCAGTTTGTCAATCTGTGGACAGAACGCGTTGTTTATTTTATTACACTTGATATGAGCGTAGAGGCTATGCCGTGATGTGTACAGACAGACATTAAGACTTATAAGGATTATTATTTGTTTTAAAATGTACTTTTGGATTGCTTTTATAATATTTCTTTTAAAACTAGATATTTTCAATGAATGTGTATATCATATGCTTTTACTTCGGGTAACATAACATCGTCAACATAAATAAAAATAGCTTACATTCATCGCTACTCTAAGACCAGTTTAGTGTGGGTTTGAATCCGCTCTTACACCAATGAATTATTGGAAACTTTTTTCCAAAGTCATTAATCTGCGTTGAGCAAAAAATATCGTGAGGACAACTGCACATCCCATTGCCCAATATCCTGCCAAGAGCATCCTTCTGCTTACGATCAGCTGTGATTTATCCAGAGGAGGTCTACTCGTGTGTGGGGGTGTGTGTGTGTGTGTGTGTGTGGAGTGAAATTGTGTGATAGAGTAAGGAATGCGGATATACGAGAGAAGTGTGGTTTGAAATAGTGACAAGAAAAGAGAAGGGTATGTTAAGCTGGTTTGGTCATTTAAAGCGTATGGATGAAAGAAGAGTACCTAACGAAAGAGATTTATGGTGTGGATGTTGAAAGATGCAAGGCAAGAGGACGCCCCAGAAGGACGTTCACGGATCAAATTAGTGACGTCCTTCAAAAAGCTGGGGTCCAGACTGCGAAGAATAAAAGAGCTTGCATGAAAAGGCTTATGGATGTGAAGGAAGCGAGGGAAGTGCGAAGATCGGGCAAAGTGGCGATCCATCGTCTCTGCCTACCCCTGTGGGAAGAAGGCGTGAGCTGTATGTATGTATATAGGTCTACTCACAGCAGGTCCTTGGTCAGGACGCTTCAAGTCCACGGAGTTGCTCTTGGAGCGAGGCTCGGTGAAGGAAGTCTCCCAGATGACGGGTTTGTCGTCGTTTTCTGAAGCTGCGTCGTCGTCCATAGAAGCGCCGTCAAGTAACCTACAGAAGATTTCCAGGTCAAATAACAACCTTTTGGCCGGGGCTTTATCCAGGATACAAACTAGCCAGTCGCTAACTGGGGCCTTATTGACTATTTATAATTGTAATCGCAATCGTGTTTATTTGACAGTTATTACGCGGTCAGTTACTCTACTTACACTGGCGATAATGACAGATGTACGGAAGAAGCAACGTATGTCAAAATCAAGACGATGGTGATTAAGGTTGTAAATAGACCCTACTTTAGTCATACCTGTCGGTGGAGTTAGACGGCAGAAACTTTGTGGCTCTCGTCTCGGCCCCGGAAGCAGAAATGTCGCCGATTTTTCCGCCGGCGCTCCGATACACCATTGGAATGTTGCCATATTCTTGTGATGCTAAAAAAATAGTTATAGTTTTGTAGTTATTTTAATAAAGTTGAAGCAAATAGTTACTAAAGTCGTAAAGTCTTAGTAACATTAGTTTTTTCTGCAAATACTAATTTTACCGGTTTTATACTTATTAGAACAATAATTGGATTTGGAAACACTTGTTTTTGTCTTGTTTCTAACTGTTCTTGACAAGACGTTTGTAGTTCCACTTATTTGAAATCTTTTAAAAGGTTATAATGGCAATATTTTCATCACCATCAGTCCACTATTAAACATAGGCCTCTCTACTCTCTCTCAACTATGTGAATTGTCTCAAAATGTTAAATGTATACAAAGTATACCTTTCAGAAGAGGTGGATATGGTAAATCCTCCGTTTCTGCCTGCTCCAGGGACGGCGCTGCCGTTAGCGATTTGCTATGAAGTACCAGCGGATCCGTTGAGCTAAAACAATCACACATATACATCTGTCCTTTCATTTCCACCTCTCAAACACGATAACAGGAAATAACGGTCAGTTCTTTCAAATATTTATTCATGCTCGTTTCATTCAGCGTTTCTGATATTAGGTTAGTCTTGCAGTTCAACGGTCCCTAGAGTCCCTTCCTACCCTGATACCAGATAGGAGTAAATTAAACTATTTGTATTATTCTTGACACACTTATTGGCGCCCAGCATGGGGCGGCTACAAATTGGCGCACAGCATGGGACTATTATGAACTGGCGCGAAAGAAGGGACTGTCAATTGTGCCTTTTATTAGTTTAATGCTCGATATATGAATTTCTGTCAGTCTGAATATCTGAAGTCTGGCCAGTGTCTAAATCTACCAGACTTTTTGACCTAAGGATTTCGAAGAGCTGAAAAATTTATTGTTTTAACAAAATATAGCTTAAAGGCGCATTGAAAGAACTGCCGTTTTCTCCATCGATTTCTTGTGTAGATATTTAAACAGTGAAATAGAATAATTCCAAAAATTATATTTTATTTTAAATTGACTATTTAGATTCTCAAATGTGTTCGAAATTTAAAGAAGTGGAAATTTTAAAACGATTGGAAAAAGACAAGATATTGGTTTTTTCACTAAAGCATGCTGCACTACTCTGTCTCCATAGAGCAGTATACACATTTGTTATTAACTTGAATTATTTTCTAAATTTATCCATTGAGGTTTTCTTTTGAAACGGCTCTGCCTGGCATCATGTTGGCATGATTTTACTGCAGCAGCATATTATAAATTAATGTTTAAAAAAAAACAGTTTTTTTTAAATAGTATATTATAACATCAATGAATAAATTCAAGCAAGGCAATGGACAATTTATTAAATATTTCAGTTACTATGACAACATCAAGTTGTGAAAGGAAGACCACATTCATTAATAGTTAGTTTTATAAATATAGGTGATATAAATTAAGGGCTGGCAGATGAAAAGACTTAAGATTACTTAGTATTAAGTTCTTAAATACATTGCTTATGGCTTATGCATATAAACGGTTGAAGTTCTGCATCGGTAATATTTACCGCTAATGACAAAAGACAGTCGATCACGTGCGAGAATTAACACGTATTTAAAAAAAATCCACTCGAAGCCTAAATATAAAAAAATCTGACCTAAAAACCTTTGGCGTGTTTAGAAACTTTTTTTTTTCATTCAGTGCTCCTACCTAACCCAGTCTTTACTCAGTCAATACAACGGTTGATATTGGACAGTATTATTATATACATATACAGACTGTTGTGAGAACATTGGTAGCGCGATTTAAAACTAAGGGGTGAAGTCACACTAGTTCTCCTACAGCACCAATAGATGGCGCCACGCGCATGTCTACGTCCGTCTAGTCCATCAGCCAGCCGTGTTACCTAGACTGCGGTGGAGGGGCGTCCTGCGGAGACATCGGCACCAGGTAGTCGCACGCCGGCGCGCGCTGCCAACATGCCACGCTCAGTACACGCAGCCGCCGGGAGATTAAAGATTAAGGGAGTGGTATTCGTACTCTTTTGTCTGACGACTCCGCGTAAGCGTTCCATGGTTTTTTAATTTTGCTATGCGATCTTTTTCCTTAACCTTTAAATTTTTACACATGGCTGCGCGAGGCCAGAAAAAAATTAAAAATGACTAAGTAAGCCGCCACTTTGATGGCTTTTTCACATTTTGAATGAGATACAAACTTAATGTTCTGGTATGTCTAACGATTTTCCTTTTTTATTAATGTAGGTAAATGTGTTTCATTCGGCTATGATGTCGCATTTTAAAATCATGTTTTTCATAGATTTTTATGCGTTTAATACTACAATACAAAGAATAGATGTTTGCAGTTTAGTTTAAAAAATACCTAGCTGCGGTACTGTGTCGAAAAAAGCAGAATAAAAACATGGAATCGCTATTTGTAAGTATCTACTTACATAATCACAATTTTTTTTTGTGTTAAATAGGTATTTATTTTTAATAAGAACATCTCCCGGCGTCTTTTACTTTAACTCTACGCGTGCATTTGTTCACTGGGTTTTATAAAAAAATTACAAGCAGCCAAATTTAAAAATAAATTTGACGTTTAGGTATATAAAAAAATCTGCATTTTTATTGAAGAATGATTTTTTAGGTTTCCTTTTTTAAAACCCAGTGATAAGGGACCAAAGGTAAATAAAGAAAAGTTTATACACGATGGAACAAAATACCTTTCACTAACATTCACAACTGCGACATGTGAATAAGAGTGCATTAAAAATGCATTCATATTTTGTAGGCTTTCAGCCATCACATTTGCAAATATTATTTACGGGTAGGTATTTCGTTACAGAATGCATAAAATACCATTTTCCGCTATAGCTACCAGCAAGTAAGTAAACAAGGTGTTTGAAGTATTTTCGATAACAAAAGAGATTCTTTGAAATACTTTTTTTGCAAAGCATGAATACTGCGATGGAAAGAAAATAAAACGTTACTTGATTATTCCGTTTAATTGTTAATGTTAAACATAAAAATGATGATATGCCATGCATTTTGAGATAATGAACAAGCTTCGATTTGATTTTCGAATATGAATAATGTTTTAAAAAAATCATCATTCCAATGAATCTCTTTCTAACTACAGGGGTTCTCTATCAACTACGCGATTGTCATTCAAGGACACAGGGTATAGTTAGAAAAAATGTAAAAAAATGGTAGGGTATGAGCATGCGGCACTCGCAAGCACGGGTTTTAATTAAACCGCCCAAAAACCACGGATCTAACATCGAAAAGTATAACTAAAAAAATATCCGGTTACTTGCTTCTAGTAGCCAGAGCGAAAACATTTGGAAAAAAAAGAGAAAATTGAGTTATAAATCAGTATTACTTATTTATTTTCACTTTTTATTTTGTGTAGGGGTCTGACTAAACACTCAATTATGACAAAAGGGAATTTTGACAATTTTATTTCAATGGTCAATCAATTATTTTTTTATTCTGGAGACGCGCTCTTCTATTGTTTCTGACAAAGCCTCTTTGATTATTATGTTAAATATACATTTTTTTTTACAAAAAAAGATTATTGAGTAGTTGACTATAACGAAATTAAATTGCGAGTAATCAATTTACCGTTCAATAAACATATTATTTCAAAACACATCTAAAAATCTTTTTTCATTTTACAATTACGGCAATAATAAAACAATTATGTACCTACTAAAAATGGTAACATCACACATAGTAAGTAACTTTTCCATAATAAGTTTGTGATTTTACAGTTGTTAAAAAGTTACTAATTTGACTTGGTCAATCAACTACCCATTTTACGTTTTACTACCAATTATCATACATTCACATTTAATAACCCTCCAAAACCCCTCATTTTATAATTGCCAGTATTACAGCCGTTCGGAACTCTTCAAAGTTTTGAAAATTCAAGTTTATTTTTAATTATTCAAAATGAGAACAGCGCGTCTCCCAAAGCGATGTGATAAGCTGCGTCCATACCTGCGGGCCGTTGGCGCTGACGTGCACCTCCATCTGCTGAGGCATTAGGGAACGCACCACAGGAAGAGGTGCGCTTACTATCTCTGGGTCCTGTGTTAAAGTTTGCAAAATTATGTGCAAAAACTTATATGTACCTAAAGAATTTATAGAAATGGATATTGGTGTGTATAATAAAATAAAAAATGTAAGTACTTAGTCTGGCCATAAATACTGTTACAGTTAAAAATAAACAAAATGGTATATTTGAATTTTGAATCTGTGATTTTTATATGATTGTTCATTGGGTTTTCTCATTTTGGCGCCAATACATTGTACAATATTTTGCGATATTTAAATAGAGTGGGGTGATAAAGAGAACCAAATCGCTGTGATTGCATTACACAAAGTAGATATGAGCCAAATGCATTTTTTAAAACTCTCCATACGCTTGATATTAGTAAAATGTTTGTGTACCGGGCTATTAATGGGTACAATGAGACCTCCTCTGTTTGTGACAGAAAAAGATCTGGCCTTCCACGTAGTGTTCGTACGAAAAAGGTGGTCAAAGCAGTAAGGGAAAGAATTCGAAGAAATCCTGTCCGAAAGTAAAAGATTTTATCTCGGGAGATGAAGATAGCACCTAGAACCATGTCGCGTATTTTAACAGATGACTTAGTACTTGCAGCCTACAAGAAACGTACTGGTCATTTCTTAACTGATAATTTAAAAAAGAATAGGATGGTAAAATCGAAACAACTACTGAAGCGGTACGCAAAGGGAAGTCACAAAAAAAAATTTTTTACGGATGAGATTTTTTTTACAATTGAGCAACATTTTAACAAACAAAATGACCGTATTTATGTTCAAAGCTCTAAGGAAGCTTCCCAATAAGTCGACAGAGTGCAACGTGGGCACTATCCGACTTCAGTGATGGTTTGGTGGGGTATTAGCTATGAAGGAGTTACTGAGCCATACTTTTTTGAAAAAGGTATCAAAACAACGGCACAAGTGTATCAAGATACCATTCTTGAGAAGGTAGTGAAGCCCCTTAACAACACCATGTTCAATAACCAAGAATGGTCCTTCCAGCAAGACTCGGCGCCGGGTCATAAAGCTCGGTCTACGCAGTCTTGGTTGGAAACGAACGTTTCGGACTTCATCAGAGCTGAAGACTGGCCGCAGTCTAGTCCCGATCTTAATCCGCTGGATTATGATTTATGGTCAGTTTTAGAGAGTACGGCTTGCTCTAAACGCCATGATAATTTGGAGTCCCTAAACCAATCCGTACGATTGGCAGTGAAGAATTTTCCCATGGAAAGAGCGCGTGCTTCTATTGATAACTGGCCTCAACGTTTAAAGGACTGTATTGCAGCCAATGGAGACCACTTCGAATAAGCTTTTTATATTTTAAAGTGTTTTATATTTATGTATTAAAGTAAAACACTGTAAAAATAATAAATGTTATTTGCAATAGAAAACATTTTTTTTTCTTTGTTTCAGTATTTATGGCAAGACTAGGTATATACTTTTGCTTGAGATTGCAATTTTTGCAGTATAATTTTGGGAGCTTTCTTTTATGCAATTATTTTGCTTGAGCTAGAAGGCTCCGCTCTTTCATAAATACAATTCTTTATAACTAGAAGTTATAATGAAACACAGGACTAACTATTTCTCGTCTCTTTTCTTAGGAGAAAGAGAATGACAGACTAAACTAAAATAAGTTCAGTCGCTGTAAAGCAGAATCGAACCCAATGTCAACCTATCTCTTTGTTACCTGTAGGAATCTTTGCAGCCTGTCGAACATATGCGAAAATGAGGGACGGTCGGTCGGTGTCGGGTTCCAGCACTCGCACATCAGCCTGTAGATCTCGTTGGGGCACCCTGTACATCAGGTAATTTTGTCGAGCCGAATCTCACCCAATCTCACACAACACACAAACAAAAAACTTATTTTTTTTTGGCAAAAACAGTGTAAAATGCTAAAAAACTGGGTAAAATTAAAACGTGTATCTTCACTAAAATATGGATAAATCCTTCAAAATCTTAATTATCGCGAATGCCACAGACAGAGTAAAGATCAGTAGCCCCTAAGAGAATTATACAAATTATGTTTGTTTGAATAAATCCAACCCAATCAAACACATTTTAACGTATTTACACAAAAAATACGTTCATTTTGAGAAGTCTCACGTGAGATTCGGTACGGGCGAAATCTCACGAAATCTCACAGAGGGTAAAAAAATCGCCAAATTAGCCTCACGTATTTAATAGACGCTCCCTTTCGCCTAATAGCGTTATTGTGTTCGGTGCGTTTTTGTACGAATATTACCGATGATCTTTCTTTTCTCTTCATCACCTGTACCTTCATCATCATCACTCACCATAAGGTTTCTCCAGTCTCCCTCCTCCGGAGACCATTTCCATAACCTCCCTGTTGACGCAGCCGGTGTAGGGCATCACGCCGAGGGAGAAAACCTCCCAGAGAAGTACACCGTACGACCTGTGTCAAGATGATAATAATAATAATAAATTGTGGGACACAAGTCACACACGGTTATTTAGTCCCAAACTGTTTTTTTTTATGAGAAAAAAGGGGGCAAACGAGCAGACGGGTTACCTGATGGTAAGTGAATACCGTCACCCATTGACACATGGGGGGGGGGAGGGGCTCCTGTTACCTCACTCACTCAGCGAAACGCAATGCAAGCGTTGCTTTACGCTGGTTTTCTGTGAGGCCGTGGTATCACTCCGGTTAAGCCGGCCCAAGCGTGCCGAAGCATGGCTCTCCCACTTTCAAAAACTAGGCAGGGCCTATACTATGGGTACTAAACAACTGATAAACATACTCCAATAAATATGAAACGACTAGACACGAAGCCAACAGATATGTTCATGCACACAAATGTTGGCCCCGAGCGGGGATCGAACCCGCGACCTCCGGCTCAGAAGGCAGGGTAGCTACCAACTGAGCAAACAGGCCCGTCACAGAGATAATATCTCTGTGACGGGCCTGTTTGCTCAGTTGGTGATGAAACTGCCTTGAGCCGAAGCTAGCGGGTTCGGTTCCCAAATGGGGCCCACATTTGTGTGCATGTCTGTCGGCTTCCTGTCTGGATGTTGATTTTTGTTTATCAGGTGTTTAGTATACCTACATAATACAGGCTTTGCCTAGTGTGGGACTAAATCACCGTGTTTTTATTTATTTAATTATTGGAGCTCAAGAATTTAAACTGTTTGAATTTATTTATTTAATTCAGTGACGTTCTGAAATAAATAGTAGCAATAAGATACATAAAATGGTTCAACAAACATTAAAAATTATCCTTGATAACTGAATAAATAATTCAGTTTGATTAATAAAATAAAATAAATGTTTGTCTGTGAATTCTGTTTACGGATGATAATTTTACGTGATAACGTCTTGAGAAAACATTGATGAAAAATTGCATACTGGAGTGGAAGAGAGATAGATGCGTCACAAGCCGAACGCTTAGGCCGATCGTGCCTTTCTATCACTTGTTCCGCACTCGCGCTTGCACGTGACACTTTTTCGTGCGTGCAGCCGGCATTCACCGATTTATAAGACATTATAACGTCAAAAACAAAACAACAACAATACAATTAAAAAATACTATCCAGTGCGGGAATGCCGCCTTCGTGATGGGCACCTTGCCACGGGGGCCTCATTTTTTACATCTCTTGTAGTTTAGTTTGTAGTTTGAGTTTTAATTTTAGTTTTCTGTTGTAAATCTGTCTTTATCTTAATAAATTTTTATGCCATTAAAAACTATTATTAATAGCTTACCAGACATCAGTTTTGATAGTGAAAATCCCGTCGATGTAGGCCTCTGGTGGCATCCATTTAATTGGCAACATAGCTTTACCCCCTTTCTTGTAGTAGTCTGCCCGGTATATGTCGCGAGCCATACCGAAGTCGGCTATCTTCACGACGCGCCCTGGCCCGCGGGAGGTGAGCAGACAGTTCCTGGTTGCTATATCCCTGGAAAGAAAAAAGTTCGGTTTAAATTATCTTTATTTCGCATTAAAGACGAAACCGCTCTTTATTGACGTCAGAAATAAATGAATTTTTAATTAGAGCAGTGATAGCCTTACGGTTAAAGAGAGCAGTGATAGCCTTACGGTTAAAGAGAGCAGTGATAGCCTTACGGTTAAAGAGAGCAGCGATAGCCTTACGGTTAAAGAGAGCAGTGATAGCCTTACGGTTAAAGAGCCGGCCGAAAATCAGTGAGGTTTAAATTATCTTTATTTCGCATTAAAGACGAAACCGCTCTTTATTGACGTCAGAAATAAATGATTTTTTTATTAGAGCAGTGATAGCCTTACGGTTAAAGAGAGCAGTGATAGCCTTACGGTTAAAGAGAGCAGTGATAGCCTTGCGGTTAAAGAGAGCAGTGATAGCCTTGCGGTTAAAGAGAGCAGTGATAGCCTTACGGTTAAAGAGAGCAGTGATAGCCTTGCGGTTAAAGAGAGCAGTGATAGCCTTACGGTTAAAGAGAGCAGTGATAGCCTTACGGTTAAAGAGAGCAGTGATAGCCTTACGGTTAAAGAGAGAAGTGATAGCCTTACGGTTAAAGAGAGCAGTGATAGCCTTACGGGTAAGGAGAGCAGTGATAGCCTTACGGTTAAAGAGAGCAGTGATAGGCTTACGGTTAAAGAGAGCAGTGATAGCTTTACGGTTAAAGAGAGCAGTGATAGCCTTACGGTTAAAGAGAGCAGTGATAGCCTTACGGTTAAAGAGAGCAGTGATAGGCTTACGGTTAAAGAGAGCAGTGATAGCTTTACGGTTAAAGAGAGCAGTGATAGCCTTACGGTTAAAGAGAGCAGTGATAGCCTTACGGTTAAAGAGAGCAGTGATAGGCTTACGGTTAAAGAGAGCAGTGATAGCTTTACGGTTAAAGAGAGCAGTGATAGCCTTACGGTTAAAGAGAGCAGTGATAGCCTTACGGTTAAAGAGAGCAGTGATAGCCTTACGGTTAAAGAGCCGGCCGAAAATCAGTGAGGCTCGGGTTCGAATCCTAGCATGTACCAATGAGTTTTTAAAAAACTTACGTACATATTTATCACTAGCTCGACGGTGAAGGAAAACATCGTGAGGAAACCCGCCAGGTCTCAGAATTAATTCTGAGACATGTGTAAACAGACCCGGTCCGGCGATGGGCTCACCACCTATCACGTTTTGGGGTCCAATATATCTCGTGAAATGTGGGTATATCCAGTAATGGAATACCTCTGCCTACCCCCTCGGGGATAAAAGGCGTGAGATTATTTATTTTATTTATAAATGAATTTTTAACGGACTTAAAAACTGTTTTTTTAACTCCCCTTAAAATCTGAACCGATTTTGTCTAGGTTGGTTACAAGTTTTGTTAAAATCTGATGAAGAACTTCAGATGGAGAACGGAACTCCTCAAGCAATTCACTCGCTGTCAGCGTAATAGGTTTAGTAACAGTAGGTAATGCATGTTGAATTATGCAAATATCAGTCTTTTTAACCCCCGACGAAAAACATAGGGTTGATATAAGTTTAACGTGTGTTTCTGTGTGTGTATCGGTGTATGTCTGTCTGTTTGCTCGTAGCTCCCAAGCGGCTGAACCGATTTTGATTTAGTTTTTGTTGCTTGAAAGGTGACTTAATCGAGAGTGTTCTTAGCTATGGCTTAATTTATAAATTTAATTTTATTAGGGCAATTCGTTGAAGTCTGTTTAAAATTTTGATTATGATTTTCTTTGATTGTGCGTAACTAACCCAACCCAACGGTTGCAAGGTGCAAAAACGTCATCATACGCGAGTTGGCGGAGAGACTTTCAGCCACCACCACCTATAGACAATGGGTTCGTTTCTGCATTACAGCGACTAAACTTATTTTAGTTTATTCCTGTCTTTATTTTACCTCAAAACAAGAAAAGGGATAGAAGATAGAGTACTCCCACAATAACTCTGCATTGGACTGACAACTGTGGTTTGAATATGGCAACAAATATTCAAACAAATATTCGGGAACAGCCAAAATGAATATAGAATTGACATTAAAAATTGTTGCCACAGCGTACTTTTTTAATATTACCACAAAATATCTTATGCAGAGTTAGTGTGGGAGCACTCTAACCTACCGAATTTAGTCCTGTCAGAGGCTGTATTTTAGTCGTGACATAATTACATAAGCACTAAACACGTTATGAAATGCCTTAGTTGAAGGACTAATTTTAATTTGACAGGACTAAATATCACTCGTCTCTTTTCTTCTCTATGAGAAAGAAAATGACAGGACTAAATTAAATAAGTTTAGGCGCTGTAATACAGAATCGAACCCAATGGCTGGCTATTGGTGCAGACCTGTTGCCTACTCAGTATTTCTGAATACTTACCTTGTTTTTTAGTTATTTTTATATGCTGCAACTTACCTGTGTATAAACCTCTTCGCCTCCAAGTATCTGCATCCTTTGCACACGTCGAGCGAGCAGAGAAGCAGATCTTTCATGGTGAGCACGCTAGCTCGCTCTGGTTTCGGGCGACTCTCCCGAAGGAAGTTTTTCAGGTCCCCGCCCGCTAGTAGCTCCAGGACTATGAATCTGGAAAAAGTCATGTTAAACAAGGACTGCTTGTGTGTGTGAGAGAAAGAGTCAGAGAGAAATTTATTAGTAAGACATGAGATTTAAAAGAGTTGCCCTTGAGTTTCTTGCTGGCTCTTCTCGAAGCAGCAACTCGTCGGTGGAGATGGGCTGCTGTTTACATTTAGTCAATCTTCATGGACAATTTTAGAGTGCCTTGTTATTAGAATATAGATTTGTCTAAGTGTATTTTTCATACCTACAGAAAATAAATCAGATTGAGTTTAGAATTAAGATAATGGAGGGTAAATATTTTGATTATCGACTAAATAAAAATAAGTCAGGTTTTCCTTCCTGACGCTATAACTCCAGAACGCACGAACCGATTTCCACGGTTTTGCATTCGTTGGAAAGGTCTCGGGCTCCGTGAGGTTTATAGCAAAGAAAATTCAGGAAAAATTTCAACAGAAAAGTGGGAAAATCTTATAAGCATTGCACCCGTGCGAAGCCGGGGCGGGTCGCTAGTAGTTTCTAAAAAAAAATTTTTTACAAATTAAATGTTTACCTGGGGTGTCGATCGAAGCACACGCCGATTAGATGCACAACGTTCGGGTGGTTGAACTTGGCCATGATGGCTGCCTCCATGAGGAAGTCAGACTCCGACTGTCCAGTGGACAGCTCCGGCAAGGTCTTGACGGCAACAGGCATCTCCACAGTGTCGCCGGTTCGGTGTCGGTAGAGGCCTTGGTAAACCTCACCGAATGCGCCCTGACCAAGCGCTCTGAGGATTGATGAATGTGATAGAGTTTTGGGATGTTGAGCGGTAGATTAAAACCTCGGCTTGGGCTATGCACAATGTTTATTTACAGCATCCGCAAATATACTGGATGATTTTTTTTACCGTCTGGAAAAAATATGACGTATAAGGTATCTAGAGCCGAAGCTATACACGAGGTTAATTGTTAAATATAGTCATGTGTAATGCAATTTACAAAACCTAGAAAACTACGCACAGTACCTACTACGCGCAGCTGGCGGTTGTAGGTAAATTGCGCATAAATGGAAGCTACGAGCCTGTTTCTTTTTAAAATACTACTTCAAATATTTCAGTGTGTATTCTTGACTACAATTGAGTAATGTATATTAGTTTAAGTAACGTTGATAAATGAATCTATTACACTTACCTATCACACCACATTTTTTTCCAGACGGTAAAAAAAGTCACCCTGTATAATACAATAGTTATGTACATTAGAGAAATATACAATATGTCACATTAATCACAAGAAGATCATACAGCTCTGCTGTCACGCCCATGGACAATGCACTAAGCTGCCAGGCACACAGGAGGCTAAAGACTCCTTCGGGTGCCACAGAGTTTCTTACTCGCTTCTTCTCTTCAATAATACATACCGAAGCAAAGTCGACTGACATTGGGCTCGATTCTGCTTTACAGTGACTAAAGTTATTTTAGTTTAGTCCTGTCTTTGTCTTACCTCGAAAAAAGCAAAGGGATAGAAGATAACCTACCGAATTTAGTCCTGTCAGACACTGTACTTATGCACTAAACACGTTATGAAATTCCTTAGTCGACAGGACTAATTTTGATTTGACAGGACTAAATATCTCTCGTCTCTTTTCTTTTCTAGGAGAAAGAAAATTACAGGAGTAAACTAAAATAAGTTTAGTCGCTGTATTGCAGAATCGAAGAACCCAATGACTTTCAATAAGAGAACTTTTAAGCCCCTACATTGAATAAAAACTTTTGAGTTTGACTTCGATTCATGTTTTGGTTTCTAAGTGTGAAAGTTTGCAGGCAGCGGGTTCCCGAGGGTCCAAGGTGACAATACATTATTTATTTTCTCACATAAATGTTGTAATCTAAGACTTCATATCTAAGAGCGTCAAAAGGCATTTGGCGTAAAGGATGACGGGCAAAAATGGATGGGACGCGTACCCACCGACCAATAACGACCAGACGTATGTCGTTAGGAAGCTCTTTTCATGACTATCATTTGTTATTATAGGGGCTAGTCTCAATTCGTTGTGGGGAAAATGTTATAGTTACTTAAATGATACCTATTAAAATAAAATTTGTTAATTCTAGATATCTAAAAAAACAGTTTTTTGTGTGGATTCCATGTACTTTTAGCGTTATAATGTTAGGTATGAGGTCAGTCAAATCGTAAAAAGGCAACTTAAAATATAAAAAACATACAGTTAAAATCATTTACCTATTACTGATTTAAAAACACATGTCTGGACTGAATGCGTCCCCTATTTTGAGGCATATTGTATAACTGCATGTCACCGCGTGCATCCTCCCCAAATACTTCTATCATTTACCTACTGGCCGTTTTGTATAATGTCACCGCAATAAGAATTTGCAAGTTTCACTTGGTATAACCTGTGCTATGGCACTCCTGGCTCCACCTCTTAGAAAGTACCAATACAATAAGTTTTTTTTTTTTTTTTTAGTACTTAGGGAAAATATTCTATTTTACTAAATATAAATGCAATTATGGTATGTGACAGTTTGGTGGATGTGAGAGTGTCGGGAGTGTGAGTGTGTGTGGATGATTAGTGTGGGTGATTGTATGAAGGGTGTGTGCATATGGTATGGGGGTGTGTTTGTATATGTGTGGGGGAGAGGAAAAAGAGGGTTTTTATATGGGGGGAGAACATGGGGGTAAGTATTGAGGCATTACGACGGAGCCAATAATAGTTCTTCAGTTTTGACATAGTCAAGTTTTTGAAGCCAATTAGAGACGACAAGCTTGGAATCCATCATTGAAGTAACTATAACATTTTCCCCACAACGAATTGAGACTAGCCCCCATAATAACAAATGATAGTCATGAAAAGAGCTTTCTAACGACATACGTCTGGTCGTTATTGGTAGGTGGGTACATTCCGCCCGTCATCCTTTGCAGTAAAAAACTTTTTTATACTTAAACAAGTTTTTTTTTTCGAGTATTCTTAGTAAGTAGTTTTTCTCAGCAAGTCCATTCATTTGATAACCTACCGATATTGTAGAAGTGCATTAAAAACTAGTCCGCCATCTTGGATGTTCTGCCATGTTGGATTTAGAATAACTTTACATTCACAAAAAATCTCGTCCTTCTAGCTTCTAGCGTAGTCGGGCGAAAAGGTAGTTTAAAATTGGACTCGTCTTACAAAGAGTAAGAATTACTTGGTAATTTAATCGCAAATCTCGTTTCGGAACACTGTGAGGTTATAAAAAATTTTAAGGCAATAATTTAAAATGAACCTACACAAAGCTCAAGTCACGCTAGATGGCGCTATTTCTGAAAACCAAGGTTTTTATTTTTTTTACGAAATGAGCTTTCCGAATTTATAGCTCTAAACATGTTTCGCGTATTCTATATTAATATAGAACTGTCAAAATTTTCCGTTGACTCCGTTGAAAACGTTCCGTTAATTATTGAGTTAGTTAGGTTAGTATCGAAATACAATTTGTCCCTTTACGTATGTCCCTTTATAGAACGCATAATTTACGAGTTATTCTGTTCATTAAATCTGTTGTAGTCGATCGTTTTTTTATATGATAATCGTTCCACCTTAACAGTAACCAAAATCAAATTTTCCCACTCACTTGACTAGCTTCAAACTCTCCCTGGACACCTGCGGCAGACCCCGGACGTCGATGCCTAGCGGCAGGATGTTTTCGCCCCCGTAATGGGGGTTGAAGGCCATAGCCAATGGGTTCTCGTTGTTGCCTGGGGCATTCCTCAGTCGGTGCAGCTGGACCTCTTGCTCGATGAGCCGTTTCTGGCGCTGCTCAGACTCCTTTTTCTTCTGGTAGCGGTTGTCTGAAGGAATAGCGAATTGAGCAGCTGCCCCACTTCGGGCGCCAATTAAGGAACTGCTCCATGCTGGGCGCCAATCATTGAAAAGCGTCTAACGCTGGCCGCAAGTTAAGGAGCAGTAGCCCTTACTAGGCGCCAATTATGAATCAGTTCCTTATGCTATGAAACTGTTGCCTAAACAGAGCGCTAATTATGCAACAGTGCTCTACGCATTCCTCCAAATATGGAACAGTGCCCCATGCTGGGCGCCAATTATGAAACAGTTCCCTAAACAGAGCGCCAATTATAAAACAGTTCCCTAAACAAAGCCCCAATTATGCAACAGTGCCCTACGCATGGCTCCAAATATGGAATAGTGCGCCATACTGGGCGCCAATCACGGAGCAGTGTCTAACACAGGGAACAAGTTATGGAACAGTGCCCCATGCTAGGCGCCAATTATGAAACACTTCCCTAAACAGATCGTCAATTATGCAACAGTGGTCTACGCATGGCTCCAATTATGGAACAGTGCCCCATGCTGGGCGCCAATTATGAAACCATGCTCCATGCTGAGCGCCAATTATACTGGTCGATACAGGCATAACAGGCACCAATATTTGGCAGCCGAAAATCTATCAGCTTATAAATAGTCTCTGTTCCATCTATTTTTCACGGAAAAGGTGGTTACGGCAGTTAGCACGATAGAGATGAGTTGTTTGTCGCAGTAACGATGAGATAGTCATTTCTAAGGTAAGGTAATATGCTAGGTGTTCTTGTGACCTACAATTTCAGATTATCGCGACCCTTAGGAATGCCTCTCTCACGATTTAAACTATCGTTCAGACATCAAAACCAGTCCACCAGTTCATCCTTGAAAAGGTGACAGACAAACTGTCAGTTACTTTCGTATTTTTAAAATTAACTAAATGGATTTTTGGAGAGAGAAACTACTTACACAAGTAGAGACAGACACACAGACCGACGACCGCACAGAGGAACACGGCTATAGACAGTACGATGAATAACGCCCAGGATATACGAGGCCAGGAGTCATCCACTGCAGACAGAAATGGTTTATTAATATTTTAATCAGTTTAATCAGTTTCATGAGCATGTATAAGATTTTTGAGTGACATCTTCTGCATTTTGGACTATGACATCCAAGGTAAGATAAAGGATAATTACTAGTAAAGACATAAGATTAGAAAGAACTGCTTGAGTTTCTTGCTGGTTCATCTCGGGGTACTGCATGTAGAACCAGCAGCTCGTTAGTGGGGATGGACTTCTGATTACATTCAGCCAATCTTCGACGAATTTAGAGAGTTGTTATTAGACTATTGACTTTTCTAAGTGTAAGTCTATACCTACAGAAAATAAATTATTTTGGTATTTTGACTTTTTGTCCTAATTTTAGCGCAATTGGTGGAAGATATATACTTCAAAATTGTGGACTAAAACAAGTGGACTTTAAGCCCCTACATTGAAGAAAAACATTTGATTTAACTGAAAAGAGACTTACAGACACACTTGGTAGCATCATGCGCATCTGTGTTCCAGGAGGCTGGGCAGTAGCAGCGGACTTCGCTGCGGTACTCATTCAGCACCACGCAGCGGTAATCGCAGCCGCAGTCCTAAATTCAAGTCCAAAACGTATTTTTTCTGACCTCTTAAGCCAAGAAAATGAGGCACAATTGATTTTTAATTGTCCTGTCGCGGATTGAAATCGCACGGTGTTTAGTTCCTGTTGCATTTGTGGATCCATATCGGATTGTAATTTTTTTTGCACAGTCCGTAATTTACGGTCCCATGCTGGGCGCCAATATGTGTCAGACAATTCAATCGAGAAATAAAGCAATTGGGGGCAAACGAGCAGACGAGTCACCTGATGGTAAACGCCAACTCGAGAGTCACAACTCACAAGTCTCTCTAAGTAAAGCCTTTGAGGTGAGAGTACGCTCTTTTCTCGAATGTTCGAAGGTCGTATCGGTCCGGAAATATCGCAGTCTACAATTTGTTTCACAGATCAGTTGTTACGCTGGTTTGGTCATGTAGAACGTATGGATGAAAGAAGAGTAACGAAAGAGATTTATGGTGCGAATGTTGAAGGATGCAAGGAAAGAGGACGCCCCAGAAGGACGTTCACGGATCAAATAAGTGACGTCCTTCAGAAAGCTGGGGTCCGGAGTGCGAAGATAAAAGAGCGTGCATGAAAAGGCTAATGGATGTGAAGGAAGCGAAAGAAGTATGCAGAGATCGAGCAAAGTGGCGATCCGTCGTCTCTGCCTACCCCTATGGGACAATGGCGTGAGCCTTATGTATGTATGTATGTAGATCAGTTGTGCGAGGCAAAAAGTTCTGTGAGAATCGCACATTGCGATTGCCGTAAGCTTGCCACTGGACTAGATTCCTATAGCCTATTCTTCTCCATAGAATACGGAAGAAAAAGGACAGAAACAAACCATAGATTGAAGAGTTAATGTCAAACATGTTACCTTATGAACGTTCGTATCGGTCACTTATCCATGACCTTATTACATCGTCGCTAAAATTGCTAAGCAAGACAGGACTAATTTTTATTTGACAGGACTAAATATCTCTCGTCTCTTTTCTTTTCTAGGAGAAAGAAAATTACAGCACTAAATTGAGTTTAGTCGCTGTAAAGCAGAATCGAACACACTGGCTGATTAGAGCTGCTGCTTTTAGTCAGATATATTCACATAAAAACGGGAGATAGAAGAGACATGGTCCTTATTTTAATAGGTATAATGACTAAAGTGTGTTAACTCACGTGTACAGCGGGCATGATGAGCACCTCGCCAGGGCCAGTGCGCTGTGCCACTGCCACCTCGCTGTAGTCGCGAATAGCGCGGCTTCCATCGATAAACGACCAGCCACCGCCTCCGTGATTGCCTTCACCCTCGTTTGTGTTGCCACCTGAGAAAATGAAAATGTTTTTATTTTTGTAGGTATTTAAAAATTACACTTAGAAAGGTCAAGAGTGTAATAACACTAATAACAAGGCACTCTATACTCGTCGTAAATGTAAACAGCAGATCTCCACCGACGAATTGCTGGTTCCAAATGGAGTACCCGAGAAGAAACAGCAAGAAACTCAAGAGTGAGAGAGATAAATCACGGTCATCATTATTAAGCTGCAGCCCACTACTGACTTAAGGACTTTTCTTCACAGATGACGAAGTATGGGTCATCATAATATCTGACGCGCGATAAGCCATGGACCATAATAGAACTTTAGGTTTTTGCGACTTATAATTGGGCCTGTTTACTATTAGCTCAGTTGGTAGTGATCCTGTCTCCAGAGTCGGTCGTGTGACCAAAGGTAAGATTTGTGTGCATCAACATATATCTGTATGTATACATGTATCTAGGTGTTTATGCTTAAGTACTGCTAGTCCTGCCACAGACAACACCGCCACTTGTCGGGTCCAATAGTGAATCTAAACCACTCAACAACAAAAATATTACATCAAAATCGCTCCCGCCGTTCAGAAGCCTCCAGAAGTTCACACACACACCGAATAATTATTTAAGACGTATTTTTTTAAGTTCATTGGTTATTTAGTATCCATATTACTGGACTAGATGTCGCGCGGTGCGCGAGGCCGCAAGCGGCCACGCGTATCTCTGTGGGGTCGTATTTTGACAGAAAAATAAAGTCTAATTTTGGGCGCCCATCTTGTTTTAGCCTTTTTTGATAATTTTCTATGTGAATTTTGTCTTTTTTTAGTATAAGTCGAAAAATAATAAAATTTTGTAAAATATTTCTTTTCATGGCAGCACTGCTTACTGAGACCCACAATCGCTCCATACAGCCCAACTTTCCAAAGTGTTGCCAACTTGCCTAAAAATACCGATTAAAATTATAAAAACCCATGTTTTTCAGCAAAGAGAGAATACCGGAGCGGTCATTTTGTTTTTTCAGTTTGTCGGATTTTTCTGGTAAACTACAGGATATGCCCTATGCAGTGACACCAATCACGTCTCTATAGCATATTGGCATCTGGGAGATCAATTCGGGTCTTTTGAGGTCTACCCTAAAAATTCAATCGGCCATAACTTTCAGTGTTGCCAGGCGAAAATCAAAAAACCTACAAAAGGTCATAGGGAGAGATAAAATATTCCGTTGACTGTCACTTGTTTTAGCGAAATGGTAAAATTTAAAGTTTTGACATTTTGCGTTAAAAGTAAAAAAATATCCCAAATTTTTTAAAAATTGTTAAACATGGCAATACTCCGTAATGAGACCTCTAACCCCGCCATACAAGCCAACTCGCTCAGGTGTCACCATCTTGTCGAAAATTGACATTCAAAATCTGGTAAAATTAATCTTTTTCTTTGGGAGCCAATCACAGGGCGGCCATCTTGGATTTTCAGTTTTTCGGATTTCTCTGGTAAACTACAGGGTATGCACTGTGCAATGACAGCAATCACGTCCCTATAGCATATTGGCATCTGGGAGATCAATTCGGGTCTTTTGAGGTCTACCCTAAAAATTCAATCAGCCATAACTTTTAGTGTTGCCAGGTGAAATTCAAAAAAACCTACAAAAGGTCATAGGGAGAGATAAAATGTACCGTTGACTGTTACTCGTTTTTGCAAAATGGTAAAATTTTGAGTTTTGACTTTTTGCATTAAAAGTAAAAAAATACCCCAAATTTTGGGAAAATTCTTAAACATGGCAACACTACGTAATGAGACCTCCAACCCCGCCATACACGCCAATTCGCTCAGGTGTCGCCATCTTGCCGAAAATCGACATTCAAAATCTTGTAAAATCCATCCTTTTCTTTGAGAGCCAATCACAGGGCGGCCATCTTTGATTTTCAGTTTTTCGGATTTTTCTGATAAACTACAGAATATGCCTAAAAAGATGACGTGCCACTTGTAACTGCACGATGTCGGCAACCATGTGTCTAATTCGGGTCAAGTGGGGTCTAAAACCACTCAAACTTTGATACACTATTACAGGGCCGCCATTTTGTTTTTCTAATTTTTTTAGTAATATTTGTGAATCATCTAAGCAAAACTACAGATGTCAAAAATTTGAACCGAATCGGCTCTAAAACAAAAGAGATACGATAGGCAACCTTGGCCGCCATTTTGTTTTTTTGAAAAGTCGGAATTTTCCTGGGGTCACCCCGCCATCTTGCTTACTTTTCCCATACATGACTTGACTCCAAAACCACTCCTTCTGGGAGAACAATTATGTCAATCAGTCAGTGAGTCAGTCAGTGAGTGAGTGGTAGTCGAGCTTTATATATTATAATAACTAGATGTCGCGCGGTGCGCGAGGCCGCAAGCGGCCACGCGTGTCTCTGTGGGGTCGTATTTTGACAGAAAAATAAAGTCTAATTTTGGGCGCCCATCTTGTTTTAGCCATTTTAAGTCGAAAAATAATAAAAATTTGTAAAATATTTCTTTTCATGGCAACACTGTTTACTGAGACCCACAATCGCTCCATACAAGCCAACTTTCCAAAGTGTTGCCAACTGGCTAAAAAATGCCGATTAAGATTAAGAAAACTGAAATTTTTCAGTAAAACAAAAATAACGGGGCGGCCATCTTGTTTTTTCTATTTTTCGGGATTTTCTAGTAAACTACAGGATATACCCTATGCGATGACACCAAACACATCTCTGTAGCATATCGGCATCTGGGAGATCAATTCGGGTCTTTTGAGGTCTACCCTAAAAATTAAATCAACCATAACTTTCAGTGTTGTCAGGCGAAAATCAAAAAACCTACAAAAGGTCATAAGGAGAGATAAAATGTTTCACTGACTGTCACTTGTTTTTGCAAAATGGTAACATTTAGAGTTTTGACATTTTGCATTAAAAGTAAAAAAATACGCCAAATTCCCGGAATATTCTTAAACATGGCAACACTACGTAATGAGATATCTAACCCCGCCATACAAGCCAACTCGCTCAGGTGTCGCCATCTTGCCGAAAATCGACATTCAAAATCTGGTAAAATTCATCTTTTTCTTTGGGAGCCAATTACAGGGCGGCCATCTTGGTTTTTCAAATTTTCGGGATTTTCTGGTAAACTACAGGACATGCCCTGTAAGATGACACCAAACAGATCCCTTTAGCATATTGGCATCTGGGAGATCAATTCGGGTCAAGTGGGGTCTAAAACCACTGAAATTTTGATACACTATTACGCGGCCGCCATTTTGTTTTTTCAACTTTTTAAAATATTTTCGTTGAATATCTAAAAAGTTTAACCGATTCTAAAAATTTAAAACAAATCGGCTGAAAAACAAAAGAGATACGATAAGCAACCTTGGCCGCCATTTTGTTTTTTTGAAAAGTCGGAATTTTCCCTAGGTCACCTCGCCATCTTGCACACTTTTTCCCTACATGACTTGACTCCAAAACGACTCCTTCTGGGAGAACAATTATGTCAATCAGTGAGTGAGTCAGTCAGTGGTAGTCGAGCTTTATATATTATAAACTAGATGTCGCGCGGTGCGCGAGGCCGCAAGCGGCCACGCGTGTCTCTGTGGGGTCGTATTTTGACAGAAAAATAAAGTCTAATTTTGGGTGCCCATCTTGTTTTAGCCGTTTTAAGTCGAAAAATAATAAAATTTTGTTAAATATTTTTTTTCATGGCAACACTGTTTACTGGGACCCACAATCGCTCCATACAAGCCAACTTTCCAAAGTGTTGCCAACAGGCTAAAAAATGCCTATTAAGATTAAGAAAATTAAAATTTTTCAGTAAAACAAAAATAACGGGGCGGCCATCTTGTTTTTTCTATTTTTCGGGATTTTCTAGTAAACTACAGGATATACCCTATGCGATGACACCAAACACATCCCTGTAGCATATCGGCATCTGGGAGATCAATTCGGGTCTTTTGAGGTCTACCCTAAAAATTAAATCAACCATAACTTTCAGTGTTGCCAGGCGAAAATCAAAAAACCTACAAAAAGTCATAAAGAGAGATAAAATGTTTCACTGGCTGTCACTTATTTTTGCAATATGGTAAAATTTAGAGTTTTGACATTTTGCGTTAAAAGTAAAAAAATACGAAAAATTCCGGGAAAATTCTTCAACACGGCCACACTACGTAGCAAGACCTCCAACCCCGCTATACAGACCAACTCGCTCAGGTGTTGCCATCTTGCCGAAAATCGACAATCAAAATGTGGTAAAATTAATACTTTTCTTTGGGAGCAAATCACCGGTCGGCCATCTTGGTTTTTCAAATTTTCGGGATTTTCTGGTAAACTACAGGATATGCCCTGTGCGATGACACCAAACACATCCCTTTAGCATATTGGCATCTGGGAGATCAATTCGGGTCAAGTGGGGTCTAAAACCACTCCAACTTTGAAACACTACTACGCGGCCGCCATTTTGTTTTTTCAACTTTTTTAACTATTTTCGTAAATCATCTAAGCAGTACTACAGATTCCCAAAATTTGAACCCAATCGGCCGAAAAACAAAAGAGATACGATAGGCAACCTTGGCCGCCATCTTGTTTTTTTGAAAAGTCGGAATTTTCCCGGGGTCACCCCGCCATCTTGAACACTTTTCTCATATATGACTTGTCTCCAAAACGACTCCTTCTGGGAGAACAATTATGTCAATGAGTCAGTCAGTGAGTGAGTGAGTGGTAGTCGAGCTTTATATATTATAGACTAGATGTCGCGCGGTGCGCGAGGCCGCAAGCGGCCACGCGTGTCTCTGTGGGGTCGTATTTTGACAGAAAAATAAAGTCTGATTTTGGGCGCCCATCTTGTTTTAGCCATTTTAAGTCGAAAAATAATAAAATTTTGTTAAATATTTTTTTTTCATGGCAACACTGTTTACTGAGACCTACAATCGCACCATACAAGCCAACTCTCCAAAGTGTTGCCAACTGGCTAAAAAATGCCGATTAAGATTAAGAAAATTGAAATTTTTCAGTAAAAGAAAAATTACGGGGCGGCCATCTTGTTTTTTCTATTTTTCGGGATTTTCTAGTAAACTACAGGATATACCCTATGCGATGACACCAAACACATCCCTGTAGCATATCGGCATCTGGGAGATCAATTCGGGTCTTTTGAGGTCTACCCTAAAAATTAAATCAACCATAACTTTCAGTGTTGCCAGGCGAAAATCAAAAAACCTACAAAAGGTCATAGGGAGAGATAAAATGTACCGTTGACTGTTACTCGTTTTTGCAAAATGATAAAATTTCGAGTTTTGACTTTTTGCATTAAAAGTTAAAAAATACCCCAAATTTTGGGAAAATTGTTAAACATGGCAACACCACGTAATGAGACCTCTAACCCCGCCATACAAGCCAACTCGCTCAGGTGTCGCCATCTTGCCGAAAATCGACATTCAAAATCTGGTAAAATTCATCTTTTCCTTTGGGAGCCAATTACAGGGCGGCCATCTTGGTTTTTCAGATTTTCGGGATTTTCTGGTAAACTACAGGATATGCCCTGTGCGATGACACCAAAAACATCCCTTTAGCATATTAGCATCGGGGAGATCAATTCGGGTCAAGTGGGGTCTAAAACCACTCCAACTTTGAAACACTACTACGCGGCCGCCATTTTGTTTTTTCAACTTTTTAAATAATTTTCGTAAATCATCTAAGCAGTACTACAGATTCCCAAAATTTGAACCGAATCGGCCGGAAAACAAAAGAGATACGATAGGCAACCTTGGCCGCCATTTTGTTTTTTTTGAAAAGTCGGAATTTTCCCGGGGTCACTCCGCTATCTTGCACACTTTTCTCATATATGACTTGACTCCAAAACGACTCCTTCTGGGAGAACAATTATGTCAATGAGTCAGTCAGTCAGTGAGTGGTAGTCGAGCTTTATATATTATAGATAGCGACACCTAGCGGTACTACATACTAACTAAAGCGCCACAGACGGTAAAGTTCTAAATCGTGCCATCAAAGTTTTCTGATCTTCCGTTTTCACGATGAAGAAGCATTCCACCTCCGCTCCTCCTACTGGTTTCGACCTAAACAACCGTGCATTTATTAAAAACTTTTGATCCCGACTCACCGAGCCACCCACCGCCACCGCCTCCCCTCAGGCAGCCACCGCCACCGCCACCGAAGCCCCCATGAGCGCCTCCGACGCACGCCCTGCCGCCAGCGCCCCCCTCCTTGACGGCGTCCCCGCGAACCAGCTCGAAGCCTGGCGTTATGGGGCCGGAACGGGAGACCCAGCCGCCTCCCGCGCCTATGAAATTTATGTTTGTAAATAATAATAATAATCTCACGCCTTTTATCCCCGAGGGGGTAGGGTATTCTATTTCTGGAAATACCCACTTTTCACGAGAATATTGGACCCCTAAACATGATAGGTGGTGAGCCCATCGCCGGACCTGGTCAGTTACACATGCCACAGAATTAATTCGTAGACCTGCGGGTTTTCTCACGATGTTTTCCTTCACCGTCGAGCTAGTGATGAATATGTACCTACGTAAGTTTGTAAATCTAGATTTTACATCGCGTAACAGAATAATATTCCTCATACACCCCAATTAGTATATTAATATAAAAACATTGATGCGTTTGTCCTTTCGTTGTGTCCAACCAATTTTCTTAAGTTAAGAGCAATAATAGTAGGTACGATTTCCATAATAAGCACTAAATTCAGCTATGCTAACCTTTTTTCGGAAAAAGTTAACATAATATTAAAAATTGCTGAAATCGATTATGTAGTCGATACTGAACAAACTAATTTCAGGAATTGAGCTTATTCTGTTACATATTGTATAGAGCCAAAGATATTTCGATTTCGACGGGCCTGTTGGCTCAGTTGGTAGTGACCCTCGGGGCCAACATTTGTGTGCATGAACATGTCTGTTGGCTTCGTGTCTAAGTGTTTAACATTTTATTTAAATGTCCATCAGTTATTTAGTCATAGTACAGGCTTTGCCTAGTTTGGGACTAAATAACCGTGTGTAAATTATGTCCCACCATTTATTACCCATAGAAAAGGACAGTGGGTTTGATTCTGTTGTACAGCGACTAAACTTATTTTAGTTTACTCCTGTCAACTAAGGCATTTCATAACGTGTTTAGTGCATAAGTAAAGAAGTCACGACTAAAATACAGCCTCTGACATGACTAAATTCGGTATAGGTTATCTTCTATCCTTTTTTTTTTGAGGTAAGACAAAGACAGGAGTAAACTAAAATAAGTTTAGTCGGTGTAAAGCAGAATCGAAACCAGTATCTCACCAGAGGTGCGGCCTGGCTCGCCGTACATCCAGCCAGACTCTGGCGTGGCGTTGGTATGTGCTCGGCCATGCTGCGATCCATCATCTCGAAAGATGCCCACAGAGATACCGCCACCGCCACCCGCCACCAGCAGCGGGTAAGCTTGGTTCTCTTTGTCCAGCTAGAATGGCGAAAATAGTAAAGAGCGTTAAAACAATCTTAAGCTGCTTAATATCTTACCACGGATCACCAACATAGATACAAAAAAAATAAAAAACAACTCAGGCTATTATCCCCGAGGCAGATTCCATTACTGGATATACCCACTTCTCACAAGATATATTGGACCCCTAAACGTGATAGGTGGTGAGCCCATCGCCGGACCGGGTTTGTTACACATGCCTCAGAATTATTTCTGGAACCTGCGGAATTCCTCACGATGTTTTCCTTCGCCGTTAAGCTAGTGATAAATATGTACGGAAGTTTTGAAAAACTCAATGGTACATGCCAGGATTCGAACCCGAGCCTCACTGACTTTCATCGTGTGAAGTAGGCTCTTTAACCGTAAGGCTGTCACTGTTCATCAACACAAGTGTAATATTTGAGCGATGAGTAGTAATAATGTTAAACGCCAGGGACTCTATTTTTGACTAGTTTCCTGTAAACCACCCCGTCACTGTAAATCTTGTGAAGGTTATAAAAAACTAGCTGTTTTGCGCGGTTTCTCCCAAGTAGTTTCCATTCCCGTTTGAAAATCAAGGATATAAAAAACTAGCGGTTTTGCTCGGTTTCATTCGCTTAGTTTCAATATGGGGATAAAATATAGCCTATGTTTCTCAGGAATATTGAAGCTATCCATTGCTGAAAGAATTTTTAAATGCGGTTCAGTATTTTACAAATCGTTCCTCTTTATAATATGAGTATAGATATACTCACAAAATTCATAGTTGCTTTTTCAATAGTACCTTTTGCATAAAATTAACAAGACACTAATTTAATTACATTTTTATCGTCTTTGCAAAAGCAGACAAAACTACAACTAAAATCAATAAGTCAAATAAATAATGGAAACAACTCAATCAGTACATTTAATACCTACAAGTAAATGTGAACCCGATGAGCTAATAAATGAATACCCCATGTTGAGCCAATAAGTAACAATTCTACGTCGAGTGTTAATACAAGGCACATGATCCCACGCAGTGCCAATTAATAGCCCCATTTTGGGCGCCAACACAAATATGTAGAAGCTCGAGTACACAGTGGCATATGCTGGCCCATTACAGTGGCATATGCTGGCCCATTACAGGCCAACGCCATTACGTAGAGGGTGTAATTGTATATAGTGGCGGGAAATTGACGATCGTGGTGCGCAATAATAATTGTAATGTTGTTGCTTTTTTTGGCACACTTCAAAAGAATCGTGGCTTGGCGTGGCCTGTGGTGTTCACCCAGTGACCCATTGTTTAGTTTGTAAATTAGTTTGTTTGTTTAGCTGGAATTACTTCCTTGTCTATCGCAAGTGTTTTGCAAGACAGCATTGAGCCACGCACCATTGTGTGAACACCATGTGATTATTTATTTATTAAACATTTTTTTTTCATAAAACCTAATATAGTTCCCTCTGTATAAGATAGTTTGTCTGCAGGTGTGAGTCTCAGATATAATATTATTTATAACACATTTGCTCGTAAAAGGTGTCTTATTTCACCAATTTTAATATCGTTACCTATCTCATTACGCCCAAGTGCGGTAAGTGTAAAGTAAAACGCACGGTTTATCAAGATGCTCCGTCTTAAAACGAACGGTACTTTTTAAAATCTCAGCAAAGAGTTTTTATGTCAAAAAAGTTGTCAACATTTTATGATTAAAATTAACTTTGGGAGATAAAATATAATAAAGAAATATTTATGTACATAATTATTTAAGTTAATTAATTTTGACAGTAAATTACAACCAATTAATCTGTAACAAAAACACAAAAATATTAATTTACTTTATTAGTATTAAGTACTGGCTGTTTTTTGTGCCTTTTCTTAAAAAATAATGATGATGCGCGCCGCGCGCTTTTTCTTAACGCTGTATTGTTTTTATTCGTTTACCATAGTCGGAGTTTTATTTTATTTCCTCGCAAATGTGTTATAAAACGTCGTATGACATACGTGCGCTTTGATAATTGCAGCCTCTGCTTACTTGTAGCCCTCGCCTACGGCTCGGGCTAGCAATATCGCCTCGGCCGTAATTTTCAACCTACCGCACTTATATCATAATGTACTATTATATTTTCAATTAGGTATTCTATAAGTGTCTCGTAGATATTTGTAAAATTTTAAACTTGTTTTTGTTTGTCCCAAGGTGGATTTCATTGGGTGATGATGGCCTAAAGTTGCGCATTGCAAAGCATGGCCCAACATACACCATTGTGTACTGGAGCATGCAGGCCCCATGGTGGGCGCCAATCCGACTTACAATAAATACGTAGGTAGCGCCTCCACCGCCGCCGCCTCCGTCATGCACTTGTGTGTTTCGAACTTCATGCGTCTTGCTCGTGAACAGCTGTAGGGAATCGTTCAGCTGTTTTCTCGAACATTCTTGACTTTCTTGAGCCGAGAGAGTCTGTTTCCACAAAAAAATATTATAATTTCAGTAAATTTTAATGAGAATTTAATTTAAATAATTTTTTTGCTTGTATTTATTATTTTTCAAAAGAATATTAGCTAAAAAAAATAAATTGCAGTGGTGATGTAATTGTGATTAAAGGTTTTTTACACATATACTGCGAAGGGACGAGCGAGTTGTAAGAAGACTGGTCAACATGATTATGGAGGAGGACAAGATCAATGAAAAATTTATAGATTGCTTAAACGATGATACTTATGTGTGCAAGAAAGCAGTGAATATAGTTACGTGACACTTGATAGGAATTAATGAAAGGACAAGACATACTGCCCTCACCAAATAATGGGAAAGAGATAAAAAAATGAGAGACATTGCATCAGCTTCAAAAGCTATCTTCAGCATTCTAATTACCTTTTTACAAGCATTCAATCCCTGTTGCCCGACTAACATGTAGATGTGCTCGCTCTTGTGCAGCTCGAATAGGGCTCTGGCCTGCGCCCCGTGGGAAACCCCAGCCCAAGCCGAGCCCAGTCCACCCGAGGCGCCTGTTGCTATTATACTGTAGGAAAATTAAGGTAAGTTACGTGGTGTACCTCAAGGAAGTGTATTCGGATCACTTAGTTACAGAACTGTGTTTGATAAATGTTTTGAAGAGGATTTAAAATAGAGGTTGAGTATTCGTTTCGAAGGGATATTGCTATGAAATAATTATCCTTTTCGTGAGTATTTTGCAAAGTATTTCAAACGCTAACTGCCACAATTTATGTTTTTTTGCTGTTATGTTGCAAAATATCAATCTACTTATTCATTCTTGCTATTTCCAAGTCTAAATACAAATATTATAAGCTCCATTAGTATCAGCTATAGGTACTTACGAAGTTTATAATATTGATAGTGATGAACGGATGTTCGATGATGTTTTAGATGATTTGACTTGTGTACATTATGACAATGTTCCATCTGAAGATTAATACATGTGAAGTGGAGTGTACCAGTAAAGCATACGTGTCTTACGAGAGATCAAAGACTATAGATAATCCTATGTACCTATCGATCTTGCGGTTCGGTTATGAGAGATCACTTACGTGTACAACCCTTCAGCTGGCACTTCCCAAACTTGGATCCCCTGGTAAGGCGGTGTCGCTATCACTGTTACGGACACAGGGGTGTTGTTGTACGCTGCGTCGCACATTGTCTGGTTCGGGCCGAATCGACCGGTCGCGCCGCAAGTACCGAAGCGGTAGACTGGGGAACGTCAAGATAGTTGACTCAAGAGTGTAAGCGACATCTATCCGTGTTACAAAGAACTAGCACCACAGGCGGCAAGCATGTGAATTCACTACATTGCATAGTTCTAAACCACGCTATCAAAATTCTCACAACAGTCTGTGTAAATAGAATAGTCCATCATCCAAATTCAACAGTTGGATCGTTCGGCAAGGCACTCTAAACTCGTCCCTGAAGATTGGCTAAATGTAAACAGCAGCCCATCTCCACCGACGAGTTGCTGGTTCCAAATGCAGTACCCCGAGAAGAACCAGCAAGAAACTCACTTAAACTCAAACTTTAGAAATAGAACTGTAGATACATCTCTCAACCCTTTTGGCGATAAGACTAGCATATGTATGTACACTTACAGATCTGGTCAGCGAACGCTGCATGAGGTGATGTCTTCTCCTCAAATATAGGATCGTAATAGTTGTAATCTCCAAGCTCTTCCGGATCTATATTTAATCCGAAACACTCGGGAGCCATAGAGAAGTCATCTATCGCTGAATCCGAGTATATCCGCATTCCCATACGAGTCTTGAACTGGAGGTAGTATCTATAATAAGAAGAGGCTGCATTAGTACTGGTTGAAGCGTTTGACTGACTACTAGATGGTGCTAATGCTGTATGTAAAAGACAGAGTGTGTAAAGAAGACACACGCGAAGAGATACACCAATTTTTTTTGTAACATCATCAATCCTGTGTCTCTTCTCTTCTAGTCAAAAATATGTTTTTTATTAAAATTTATTAACCCATTCAGGCCACAGGCTACACCAACTGAAAAGACTGACGTACAAACTGAAGAACATTTCTATTCTTCTGGTGCAGTCAGGTAAATCCACTTAAGCATATTTTGAAAGGACGTCTTCGGAAAAACTTAAGTGCTTAATTAGTGGAGAATTAATAGCTTTACATTCATGTAGGGGCTTCCTTAAGGCGACACGTTAGGTCTTTTGGAAAGTAGTTGTTATGTGAGCACCCATCTTTGATAGAGAGGGTAGAACACAATAAAGGGAAGCTAAAGTATGGCTATCAAGGAAAACAGGCAGTCTTGATTGAGATTTGGTAAAGTCCTGTTTGTTCATTGCTTTCTGAGAAATAGAAAAATAGTGCTTAGAACGTATTATTATTATTTATAATACACTAGCAGCGCTTGGTTCTGATACGTGTATACTATTGCATGTATGTTCCTCATCTCAACTCACCTCCTAGTAACATTAGGCAGGAATATAGCAGCTCTGAACCAATTCTCGCCCTTGTCCTTGGTGGAGAAGAAGAGAGATGTGGTGATGTTTCCCCGGGTGGTAAGCTCTACTAGATCGACGCTGAGAGAGCCGAAATTGCGGCCGTATTGCTGGTAGTAGAACCTTATCTGTTAGAAGAGAAATACTCTATTAACAGGCAATAAAAGTCAGTAAAATAGGAAGATTTTCTTTAATTCTGAAACTTCTTATATCCCATGAAGATTGTCCGATCGGAAGCGGAGTTTATCGTTGTATAAGCAAAGATTTCTATTTTATCCTTAGGTAGATGTTGCACCTAAGATCTCTTACGCTTTATCCATATTCATCAATCGACTCAAACATTGTCGTCGATTTCTGGTACACTAAAATTTTTCAAGTTTCTTTCGTAATAAATACCGAATAGATTGGAAAGTACATTTATTAGTAAGTAATATGCTTTCCTAGTACTGCATAGTCAATCAAAATAAGTGTCATGTCCAATACAAATCTTCAAAGCATTAGCCTCTACGAAAGACTCACACACAAAGAGTACAGTCTCATACAATTGATGTATGTAACATACTTACCATACAGCAGTTGTAATACTTCGAACTGATATTCCCATGAACCTTCGGTGGGGGGTTGAAGATGACAGTTTTCATGACAGCAGTCGAAGCGAAGTCCGCTTTCTCCTTATTGGGACCAGTCACATTCATGTTGACGAAGAAGTAGTAGCCGACGCACTGAGACAGACTGTAGTTCATGTGGGCTGGCACTAGGGGGGGTAACATTACGGTGGGGGGAGTGGGGAATGGGTCGGGGGGTCCACAAGTGTGGTCGAAGTTCGGTCCTGTCTTGTCCGTGGGGGTCGGCCCACTGTGCCGCGACCATTTTAAGATTGGCCTGTGGAAGAAAGTAAGTAAGTAAGTAACAACTCTTTATTGTACACCAATAAAAATATGCAACAAGTGACACAATGATAAAAAAGTACAATGGTCTTATCGCTTTAAGCGATTTCTTCCAGACAACCTTGGGATGGATGTAACTAAGATAAACAGATGAAGGTAGGTGGTGCACTAAATTATTCGTTGTCTTAAAGTATTAAGCTGTTTTCGTTCGAAGAGCATTCCCTTTGAACATCTAAATCATATACGGTCACTGATTGGTCAATATGACATGGTGGTCAGTTAATTGACCGATCAAAACGGACGGACCTTCCCACCAAATCAAATGTTCATAATACTCGTACTATTGATAATGTTACTATGTCATTAGAATGTCACTGATTCTTCTTAGAGAAATTATAATGTAAATAAGATTGACCCGTGAAGTTGTATGAAAGTGAGACGATTGACATTGAAAAGTCCGTAAAATTATAATTTCATGGCTTTTACAATTACAATTACAGTGCATCAGATATAAGTACAATAACGTATTGCCATTATACCTGTTCTGGCTTACAGGTTGTTAGGAACTCTTTCTTTGTGCACCATTTTATGTTCTTTTTGAATACTTATTAGATATTTGAAGTTTTGATACGTTTTCTCTGTCATTGTTAGTAGTCTTTTGTGAGTAAAAAGAAAACTGAGCTAAGGAGCTGCTTTTCATTTCTAGATTAGTTACAGTCAAAGAGATTAAAATATAATAGCATAGAGGGGGCATTGGGAATATTTTCATACAAAACTTTGAAGCTCAAGCGTCATGCTCTTGTCATGTCAGTTAGTATGAACGCGAGCTGTCATTCGGTCGAAATTGTACTAGAATTATTCCACTTGGAATAACTACTGGCTTCAAATTTTCCTGGCTTTGTCCCCTCTATGACGCTATGCCTTATTATATTTTATAACACATTTGCTCGTAAAAGGTGTCTTATTTCACCAATTTCAATATCGTATTGTATCTCATTACGCCCAAGTGCGGTAAGTGTAAAGTAAAACGCACGGTTTATCAAGATGCTCCGTCTTAAAACGAACGGTAAGTATACTTTTTAAAATCTCAGCAAAGAGTTTTTATGTCAATTTCATCAGAAAACTACGTCATTACGGAGTACAAGGCCGCGCTCTTGATTTAATAAAGTCCTACTTGAGAAGCCGAATACAATGTGTTGATGTAAACGGTTCAAGATCGTCTGGATCAGCGGTTTGTATTGGTGTACCGCAGGGCTCCATTTTAGGCCCCTTTCTATTTCTGGTCTATATAAATGACCTACCCAACCGAGTGCAACATGATATTGTACTGTTCGCAGATGATACATCTCTACTTTTTAAAATTAAACGACCTATTAAGTCTTATGACGAAGTGAACAGTGCAATTAATGATGTTGTCAGTTGGTTAAACGTTAATAATTTACTTCTCAATGAGAAAAAAACTAAATGTGTACATTTTTCTTTATCAAATGTTAAACGAACTTTAAACTCAGTTACAGTTAAAAACGAAAAATTAGAATGTGTAAACACTACAGTATTTCTAGGAATAACTCTAGACTCTAAGTTACAGTGGGGACCGCACATTGATACGTTGGCGAAAAGGCTCAGTTCTGCTGCATATGCCGTAAAAAAATACGTAATATGTCAAGCGTAGAAACAGCTAGACTTGTCTATTTCAGCTACTTCCACAGCTTGATGTCATATGGCATTCTACTGTGGGGGAATGCTGCTGATGTCCAGAGAATATTTATTTTGCAGAAACGAGCCATTCGTGCAATTTATAAAATGGGGTCTAGGATGTCTCTAAAGGAAAAATTCAAGGAAATTAATATACTGACACTGGCGTCACAGTATATTTACGAAAACGTATTGTATGTTAAAAAGAATATATCACTTTACAAAAAAAATAGTGACAGACATTGTATAAACACTAGAAATAAGAATGAAGTGGCTGCTTGTGTTAGTCGATTATCTAAAGTTACCAAATCCTTTAAGGGTCAATGTATACGTTTTTACAATAAGATTCCCATTGAATTACAAAATTTGCCTCTTGACAAATTTAAAATAATAGTTAAGCAGAAATTACATAAAAAATGCTACTATAAAATTACAGACTACTTAGTAAACCAACATGCATGGGATTAACCGACTCGACGCTATGTAAGGCTATTAATTATAATTATTATTGTAAACGATATTTATTAGTAAGACATGAGATTAAAAAGAGCTGCCCTTGAGTTTCTTGCTGGCTCTTCTCGGGGTACTGCATTCGAAACCAGCAGCTCGTCGGTGGAGATGGGCTGCTGTTTGCATTTAGCCAATCTTCATGGACGAGTTTAGAGTGCCTTGTTATTATAAAATATTGACGTTTCTAAGTGTATATTTTAATACCAATAGAAAATAAACGATTTTGAATTTTTTTTTTGTCAAAAGTAGTTGTCAACATTTTATGATTAAAATTAACTTTGGGAGATAAAATATAATAAAGAAATATTTATGTTAATAATTATTTAATTAAATTAATTTTGACAGTAAATTACAACCAATTAATGTCTAACAAAAACACAAAAATATATATTTACTTTATTAGTACCTAATACTGGCTGTTTGAGTTTGAGTTTTTCAAAACTTACGTACATATTTATCACTAGCTCGACGGTGAAGGAAAACATCGTGAGGAAACCCACAGGTCTCAGAATTAATTCTGAGACATGTGTAAACAGACCCGGTCCGGCGATGGGCTCACCACCTATCACGCTTAGGGGTCCAATGTATCTCGTGAAATGTGGGTATATCCAGTAATGGAATACCTCTGCCTACCCCCTCGGGGATGAAAGGCGTGAGATTATATTTTTATTATTATATTTATTTACTGGCTGTTTTTTGTGAATTGCCTAAAAAAAAATGCTGATGCGCGCCGCGCGCTTTCTCTTAACGCTGTATTGTTTTTATTCGCTTACCATAGCCGGAGTTTTATTTTATTTCCTCGCAAATGTGTTATAAAACGTCGTATGACATACGTGCGCTTTGATAATTACAGCCTCTGCTTACTTGTAGCCCTCGCTTGCGGCTCGGGCTAACAATATCGCCTCGGCTGTAATTTTCAACCTACCGCACTTATATCATAATGTACTATTAATCTCTTTGGTTACAGTCCATTCGTATTTTATCAGCTTCACAGGTAAAAGGATCACTTCGCTTCCAAGCTATCCAGATAATCTGTAATATTACTTACTGAGGTAAATCTTCAAACCCACAGGCGTCTTGCTCGAAGTTGCAATATGATCCGTACGGCATTTTGTCTGGAAAGGAAATTATTACAATAACGCCATTTTGTCTTCACTTAGATATCTCCTTGTCGGGAAATGTATTTTTTCAATCTTTCTGAGTAGGGACCTACGATTTGCTTAAATTGAATTGTATTTTGCGATTCTGGGGGTCGATTTTTGAATCTCACCAAGTGACAATTCTCACCGATGTGGGTGATTTCCGAAAGTTCGTATTTTTTAAAGGGTGTTATTTAAATGGTTAGCAGAGTATTCGTATTTTTGTAAGCAGAAAAATATAATCTGTAAGCAGAAATAGCTAATTGGTCAGCAAACATTACAAAACCTATCAGCAATTTATGTCATTCTGGATGGCTGTAATTATTTTTGAACTGCAATGAGCTGCTACTGTTTAATAAAATTTTGGTAAGCACTCAGAGGGGAAGCCAAAAAAAATTTTTTGAGCTTCGTATAAAAGTAGCAAAAATAATCTCAGCAAACTTGTCATGCGCAAAATGGGCGCATTTCTTACGTAGATTAGGAAGGACTTTGGATTATGCAACATTTATGATTAATGATTATGATATTATTACGTTTACAAGTAGTGGTGGTGGTTGTGGTGGTGTTGGTGGTATTGGTGTGAGCGTGGTAGAGTGGGGGTAGGAGTGGGGGGTAGGAGTGGGGGTAGGAGTGGTGGGTAGGAGTGGGGGTAGGAGTAGGGGTAGGACTGGGGGTAGGCGGTAGGTGCCTATTTCTGATTTAATTTTTGACCATTATCAAAATTATTTGCTGAACAAGGATTGCTGCCTGATTTTTTTATTTGCGAACAAAATCTTTGTATGCCGACCAAATGATTTAAATGCTGTTTTATTGTGGCTAACCAAATTTTTTAATTGCTGCCCATTTAATTACTTCTCTTTTTTAAACTCATCGGTGACTTACATTTGTCATACCTATGATATTGATTTACGGTACCCACTCGTAATTGAAATCACCATGCGATTGTTTTTAACAGTTGATGTATGTGACATCTGCCAAAAGTGCCAAAGTATGTTTTTCGGAAGAATTAGCAGCGGGGCTCGATTGCGATATTTTGTGATTGCGACGATTTATTGAAAACAGCGTGTGACTTTCAAAAATACGGCTTTTGGAAAATGGTGACATAAAAGTCATCGGTGATAATTTTAGTCACCGGTGATTTTGATATCACCAGTGAGATTCAAAAATCGCACTCCTGATTCTAACTAACTAACTGTTGTATATATGTGTGCACCCTTGTTCGTGTGTATTAAACAGTTTGCATCTGACCATCGTGTTTGATTGCCGTACGTAGGTAGGTACTAGCTACAGACTATTTAACACTGGCGACGAGGACGGAAAAAAAATGTAAGATCGTGCAAGTATTGCCTCTCATATAATTGTGATGTAGCAAAATGTGTCATTTTATGAGCGCTCCGTCACAAAATTTCCGTGAGATTTTGTCACGAGCGTTCGCCCATGTTAGCTACAATGATATTGTCACCATTTATTTAGTGCAGATGAAGCGTCTACATTATATAAAATGTCATTGATGCATACCACAATTTTGTTGTTCGTCACTACCATCGTCGCAATCTTTCACCAAATCGCATACTTGTTGCAGCTTGATGCAGGACTCTTTCTGCAAGAGAAATAAAACTTTAGGTTGGTACTTCCTCTTGGTCTCCGTCTGTTACTACCTAAAGTTCGTGACTATAGATGGAAGTGTGTTACTCTTCCAAGTAAAAACTATGGATATTAATGGAACTTTTCACTGACACACACCATCATTTCATCATCATTCAAATTTCATCATTTTACCACAACTGGATAAACAATCGGTATAAAATTAAATTGTAATTAGCTATAAGTCAGTAAGTAAGTAAGTAAGGCTCGGGTTCGAGTCCTGGCATGTACCAATGAGTTTTTCAAAAAACTTACGTACATATTTTTCACTAGCTCGACGGTGAAGGAAAACATCGTGAGGAAACCCGCAGGTCTCAGAATTAATTCTGAGACATGTGTAAACAGACCCGGTCCGGCGATGGGCTCACCACCTATCACGTTTAGGGGTCCAATATATCTCGTGAAATGTGGGTATATCCAGTAATGGAATAACTCTGCCTACCCCCTCGGGGATAAAAGGCGTGAGATTATATATAAGTAAGTCCATGAGAGTGAATAAATTATATTATTATTATCACTAAATATGTAGTATAAAACAAAGTCGCTTTCTTTGTCCCTATTAAAACTACGCAACGGATTTTGATGCCTTTTTTTTTAATAGATAGAGTGATCCAAGGGAAAGGTTTTAGTATTAGCATTGCACCCGTGCGAAGCCGGGGCGGGTAGCTAGTAGATTATAAAACGGGGTTTATAGTTTGACACGAATTGTCAAGAGAGTGACTGCATCTGTTTTAGACACTGCTACGTTATTATGGCCTTATAGGCTCAGTTGGTAGTGACCCTACGTTCTGAGCCGAAGGTTGCTAGCTCGATTCCCATTAACATTTGTGTGCATGAACAGGTCTAGTGATTTCTTGTGTCTTTATAATTTATTTAAGGACGTTCACCAATTGTATAGTACCTATAGTGCAGGATCTATGTAGCTTAGGACTCAATAGTGTGTGAATTGTGTCAAACAAAATCTTTTATATCTGGTTTGTATGTTTTTGTCACACTGTTGGTAACCTTTAACAAATAAATAAGTAAATATTACTCACGTTAATGATTTTACATTTGAGCTGCCCATGTTGGCACTGGCCGTTGAAGACAGGAGGTTCAGGAAGACACTCCACCATGCGTATGTTGTCAACCGCAATGTGTGGGAGTGGGATGGACTGATTCACGAAGTTTGGCTTCGTGATTTCGATGATTATTCGAACTTCCTGCTGCACCTTGCCTATGGTGAACCGCATTGGTATCCACCTAGGAAAGTGAGGCACTTATGTGAAAATTTGCAGGCCTACTAAAGTACCCGTCGGAAGACTGCTGAACTACAAAGCGACAGTTTTAATCAACTTTTTATAGGTGAAGGGTAGGTAATACGAGACTAAGGTGCTTTCAAGTTTGCCGCAAAGTGCCGCGCGGTGGCAGCGCGCCTTCAGCGCTGCGCGGCTACTTTGTAAATCTATGTAAATAAACAACGCGCGGTTGCAGCGCTACACCCGCGCTGCGGGCACACATCAGTTCATCGATTGACTAGTGATTGTGTTTACGTATTTTTAAGCTATTGCATAGCTTCTATCGCGGGCCTTGAGCGCGGGGACCGAATCCAGAAATTCCGTAACGAAAAAAACCTCACGCTCCCCACTCCGACGGGCACGGAGGTCCGAGTCTGAGTGCGAGTCCGGGTCCGGGTCCGGGACCGTGTCCGGGTCCGGGTCCGGGTCCGACTCCGGGTCCGAGTCCGGGTCCGAGTCCGAGTCCGAGTCCGAGTCCGAGTCCGAGTCCGAGTCCGAGTCCGAGTCCGAGTCCGAGTCCGAGTCCGAGTCCGAGTTTGAGTCCGAGTCCGAGTCCGAGTCCGAGTCCGAGTCCGAGTCCGCGTCCGAGTCCGAGTCCGAGTCCGAGTCCGAGTCCGAGTCCGAGTCCGAGTCCGAGTCCGAGTCCGAGCCCGAGCCCGAGCCCGAGCCCGAGTCCGAGTCCGAGTCCGAGTCCGAGTCTTTTCGGCAGTCTTGTTGATACAAAATTCTATGCAATAGCTTTACCGCGGCAGTCCCCGAGTGCCACACGTCTTTTTTTTTGTACAAGTCTCAGGTTGAAGAATTTATCGATGAGCAGTGTTTCTTCGTCAGAGTCTGTGTACTACATGTGTTGAATGTGTACAATGATTCTCAAACCTAGCGACAGCAGTGCGGCTGCAGCGCTGCAGACGCGCTGCCACTGCACTTTGCGGCAAATTTGAAGGCGCCCTAACATGCAATTTTAATTAGTCGGATTTTAGTTTAGCTACATCGCAATCGCAAGTGCTGTCAACCAACGATTGTGGTACAGTCAAGAGCAAGTCAAGCTTGACACTACCCGTTTAAGCTGAGCTCTGATTTATACTGCGCGCCATAGAATACAGGGCCGGGTCAAAGTCCAAAGTGTCAAGCTTAGCGTGCCCTTGACTGTACAGGACACGGGATTGTAAACATTCGGTCTGTCATTTTGAAGTAGAGGCATCATACTGAAATAAAAAATATTACGAAGATAGTAGGTATTATCTTAATAGAATCCAAATGTTGTTTTTCTACATAAATGACGGGGACTTTATCTTGATGGGACTTTATTTTTTATATAGGTGAAATTGAAATGCTTTCAATAAGTTGACTTAAAAGTCCCTACTTTGCATAAGAAAAATGATTTGATGAGGTCTCAATAACTTACGTCTCGTCATTGTTCCCGGCGACCTCTTGCAGTATCCACTGCACTTCAGAGCTGGTGGATTCCGACACCAGTCTGATGCTCGCATTCTGCATCTTGCTCTGATGCAGCTTCGCCTCGAACTGTAGGAGCAAGATAGCAATGAATCAGACAACCTAGGCAAATGGCTTTGTAAAACGCAATATATATATATATAAAAGAAAGTCGTGTTAGTTCCACTATTTATAACTCAAGAACAGCTGAACCGATTTAGCTGACAGTTGGTGGGAAGGTAGCTTAGAGCCAGGAGACGGAAATAGTATACTTTTTCCCATGGGAACGGGATCTACGCGGGTGAAACCGCGGGGCGCTGCTAGTAAATGATAACTATAAGGTATTGACATTAGCGCTCGACTTGTCAAGCGCGCGGCTTTAAACTTGAACGGGCAGAGGGCAAACAGTTACCACCAAATATTGAAACCTATTCAATTGAAATAAGATTCACAACCAATGAAAAATTTAAGCGCGACCAAGTAAAGTTGACTCAACCAACACTCTAAAGTAGACACCTAGAGATTTAAATATAATAGGGCATAGAGGGGGCATTGGGAATATTTTCATTGAATACAAAACTTTGAAGCCTAAGCGTCATGTCCTTGTCATGTCAGTTAGTATGAACGCGAGCTGTTATTCGGTCGAAATTGTACTAGACTTATTCCACTTGGAATAACTTTTGATTTCAAATTTTCCTCGATTTGTCCCCTCTATGCCCTACTAATTTTAATCTCTTTGTTTTTAACAGACTTCAAAAAAGAAGTAGGTTCTCAATTAGTGACGTATGTTTTTTTTTTAAAAGCAAAGCAAACTAAGCCTCTCAAGCCAATAAAATAAAACACAATTGATTTTTAATTGTTACGGTGCCTATTGGAACCGACCGGTGCTCGGAGAATTATCCATATTTTCGTCAAATTTGAACTGATTACAAAAATCGGTATTAGTTTTTGGTAATAGATAGGAATCATCATCATCAACCCGTTACAGCCCACTGCTGAGCTAAGGGTCTTTCCTCACACATGAGGAAGTATGGGCTATAAGCTCCCACGCGAGCCCACCGCGGTTTGGGAGATGCTGTTAAGTCAAAATTTTTCAAGGCACCCAAGTGTATTTAACATGGCTTAACGACTTCCATTGTACGTAAACACAATGATAGATAGGAATAGATACATTAAATTAGCTCACGCCTAGCAACAGCATTTTTTTTAAAATCATTATCATATTATGCTTAACACACTAGGCGACGGTGAAGGAAAACATCGTGAGGAAACCCGCAGGTCTCAGAATTAATTCTGAGACATGTGTAAAAAGACCCGGTCCGGCGATGGGCTCACCACCTATCACGTTTAGGGGTCCAATGTATCTCGTGAAATGTGGGTATATCCAGTAATGGAATACCTCTGCCTACCCCCTCGGGGATGATAGATTATATTATTATTATTACACCAGGCGACAATATGTCCATAGATCTGCGATGTTACTTTTATGGGTCGATTATAAATAAATTGGAAAAGTTTGTAAATGTTCTTACCTTGCAGAACTCCCATAGCCCGCGGAAGGGGGGTGATTTTATCACCATGTTCTCCATGGAGGGGTCAACGGGGAGGTAGAGGAAGTGACCTGTGGACAATCAACAGAATGGGCAATCAATCCTACTAATATTATAATCGCGAAATTGAGTATGGATGTATGGATGTTGGTTGATCTTTCACGCAGAAACTACTGAACAGATTTTAATAAAACTTTACAGTTATATAGCTTTAACATCAGAATAACACTTAGGCTATATTTTATCCTAATTTTATTCTGACGGGATCGGGAACTAAGCGGGTGAAACCGCGGGGCTCTGCTAGTTTCGTAATCCTATCCTACCTACCTATTTGCTCAGTTGGTAGTGACCCTGACTTCTGAGTCGGTCGCGGGCTCGATCCCTGCTCGGGGCCAACATTTGTGTGCATGAACATATCTGTTGGCTTTGTGTCTGGGTGTTTAATATTTAGTTAAGTTTCAATTACCCGTGACTGAATAACCGTGTACCTATAAATTGTGTCCCACAATTTATTAATATTATCGGTTCTGTAGACTATGTCACTGGAATTAGTTTGTTCAGTATAGACTACTAAATCGATTTCAGTTATTTTTAATTTGTGGAAATTTTTACCGAAGAACTAACTTGTCTGAATTTAGGGCTACCTTTGGAACCCGTACTATTATTGCTCTTTATATTTAAGGAATTTGGATAGATAAAACTAAAGTAGGTACGAATCCATTTTAATTTTTATATGAATATAAGTAGGTGGGTAGGGTTGCATGAGGAATCGCGCTTATAATTCTTTGACGCGTTGCAGAGGCGCCAACAACTAGTAACACCAAAATCTCCAAACGATTTTAGAACCACTCAAAAAAAAAAACATTGTTATTATCCTACTGAAATAAACATCACTAACGATTTTATAATTTTAGAACCACTCCAAAAAAAAACATTGTTAATATCCTACTGAAATAAACATTCGATTTTCTAATTTTCGCACCATACCAAAAAAAACATTGTTATTATCCTACACAAATAAACATCACTTCTATCGATTTTATAATTTTAAAACCACTCCAAAAAACATTGTTATTATCCTACTGTAGTATCTAATCTAGATAGATAGGTAATCTAGAGCAGTGAGTCCTTACGGTGAAAGAGCCGGCCGAAAATCAGTGAGGCTCGGGTTCGAATCCTGGCATGTACCAATGAATTTTTCAAAAACTTATGTACATATTTATCACTAGCTCAACGGTGAAGGAAAACATCGTGAGGAAACCCGCAGGTCTCAGAATTAATTCTGAGACATGTGTAAATAGACCCAGTCCGGCGATGGGCTCACCATCTATCACGTTTAGGGGTCCAATGTATCTCGTGAAATGTGGGTATATCCAGTAATGGAATACCTCTGTCTACCCCTTCGGGGAGGAAAGGCGTGAGATTATTTATTAGTATCTAAGGTACGATGAGAGTGGGTAGGTACTTTGTAAAAATCAGTCTGTTGCCAACGAGTAGGCAAACGAAATTAGCGTATTCCCGTGGTTTTATTCCTAATTAATCCTCAAACAGAACACCTACTGATATAAACATAATTATACTGGATGTTTTTTTACCGTCTGGAAAAAAAATTATGACGTATAAGGTATCTAGAGTCGAAGTTATACACGATATAGTCATGTTAAATGCCAAAGTCTAGAAAAGTATCTATGCTTATCTACTGCTACATAAAATTTGGCGGTTGTAGGTAGATTGCGCATGAATGGAAGCTACGAGCCCGTACTATTTCAAATGTTACAGTGTGTAAAATATATTAATAATCACTATCATCATCACTACATAGTATAAAACAAAGTCACTTTCTCTGTCCCTATATCCCTATGTCCCTACGTATGCTTAAAGCTTTAAACCTACGCAACGGATTTTGATGCGGTTTTTTTAATAGATAGAGTGATTCAAGAGGAAGGTTTTAGTATTAGCATTGCACCCGTGCGAAGCCGGGGCGGGTCGCTAGTTATCCATAAATAACAACAATACTTATTATACAAAAAAGTCAAACTTTCAGTGTGTTATGTATATTGACTATAATTGAGTTATAGTGTAATGTATAGAGACCGGATTATATGCAACATAAAAAGCTTGTTATATGCATGCAAATATGCATGAAAAATGCTTGAAATATGCACGAAAATTGGCAGAATATGCAAAACTCAATGAAAAATTTTAGGAACCCCAAAAAAAAAGAGAAAAGTAAATTTTCATTTTTTTATTTCAAAATCAGCATACAGTGAGTAAATTATTTTTGATAGGCGATAATAAGTACAGTAACATTACATGACATTAAAATTATTTAAAAAATTTGTAAACGTAAACAATCAAGTATTTTTTCCAAATTTTCAGTGGTAAGATTGTGTCTTCGATCATTTAGAATATTGTTGTAAGTGGAAAAGGTTCGCGAATTCGCGATATTATCACTTTTCTAGCATTTCGGAACCCAGGGTGAGTGCACTGCACTCTGAAAAATATTGTAAATGTACCGATAATATGCATCATGACTAGATCTTAGGTAAAATATGCTATTACCGCTGAAACTGGCTTAAATAAGCAAATGCGTATGCAAATATGCAAATGCATATAATCCGGTCCCTAGTTATGTATATTGACTATAGTTTGAGTTATGTATATTGAGTATAATATCATTATACTAATATTAGTATCATTATACTAATATCACTTTTCTAGCATTTCGGAACCCAGGGTGAGTGCACTGCACTCTGAAAAATATTGTAAATGTACCGATAATATGCATAATGACTAGATCTTAGGTAAAATATGCTATTACCGCTGAAACTGGCTTAAATAAGCAAATGCGTATGCAAATATGCAAATGCATATAATCCGGTCCCTAGTTATGTATATTGACTATAGTTTGAGTTATGTATATTGAGTATAATATCATTATACTAATATTAGTATCATTATACTAATATTAGTATAATGATATTATACCAAATTTTATGTAAAAAAAATGTTTTTCGGTAACAATGCCAAACAAATCTCTATTAAACTTACCTATATGCCACCATATTTATTTCCAAACGGTAAAAAAAATCAGGCGGTAAATACCTAAAATTTCTTGGAATAGCTTGTGATAGGTCATTTCCGCTCTCCCGTCAGGAAACCCCCAATGAATCTCGCCAATCTATTTCGAGAGCCATCTTGCGGTAACTCGTGAATGGAACGGTTGGTTAGATAGAATAAACAGTTGTCTCACGAGAGCTGTAGGTATATATAGTTATGCAAGCATGTTTTATTTTAATTCGATAGCATTATGTAGTGCTTACATATTTATGTATTTACCCTGCCTTCTGAGTCAGAGGTCTTTGGTTCGATCCCCGCTTGGGACCAACATTTGTTTGCATGAACATGTCTGTTATTGGCTTCGTGTCTGTTTATCAGTTGTTTAGTATACATACCACACTTAGAGAAAAGCAAAAGAGGTTTTATCTAAGTACCCATAATACAGGCTCTGCCTAGTTTAGGACTGCGTGTGAGAATTGTGTCCCACAATTTTATTATTATTCTAAAGGCTCATTAATAACAATGTTATTCCTAAATAACGTTCTACATTTTATGTAGAAAGAAATCAAAGTTGGCAATAAAATAAATTCTTTATGTGGTCTTTATGTTCGATGAGTAGGTACTGACTGAGTACCTAAGGGGCGGCTGGCAGTTATGTACTTACTTATTAAGTACATGGCCTGGGGCCTAGGGCGACCAAGACTGCAAATCCTCCACTGTAGGTACCTATATAAGATAACTACTTCCACGTAGGTACTACTGGGAATAGACTAGCAGCGCCTCGCGGTTTCACCCGCGTAATTCCCGTTCCCGTGGGAATACGGGGATAGAATATAGCCTATGTGTTATTCTGATGTAAGGTGATTCTATATAACTGTAAAGTTTCATCAAAATCCGTTCAGTAGTTTTTGCGTGAAAGAGGAACAAACATCTATCCATACATCCATGCTATGCTATTAAGCTACAATTTAAATGTCAATACCTAATGTAGGTAGGTATTTTGTAGATTCACGAGTGCATTTTTGTTTCGATTTAAGAGTGTCATTTGCTTTTTTTTTTAAATATTTTTTTATTATTATTATTATATTATTATTATTATTATTTATCCTTTGTATACAACGCGTTGCGTCACAGAATAAGTGATTCCTCATAGAGCCCAATAATATTCATATAAAAGAAACTATGATGTATTCGTTCTTTAGTTTTGTCTAACCAAATTTCTTAAATAAAAAGCAACAGTAGGTAGCCCTAAATTCAGTTAAGCTAATTCGTTTTTCGGAAAAATTTTACACATATTAAAAATAGATGAAATCTATTAAGTAGTCGATACTGAACAAACTAATTTCACGAATTGCACTTATTCTGTTACAGTACGACCGTTTTAGCTTGGCAGCTCTGAAGTTGCACAAATGGCTGCGTAATAACATTTTTAGCGACCATTTAATTTTGGCGGTATGAGTGGCCAGGCCCAGTCTTCTGCAGCCGTAGCTACCACTTATGTTTCATGATGGCATCATCACTATCACTACATATACTTAGTATAAAACAAAGTCGCATTCTCTGTCCCTATATCCCAATGTCCCTATGTATGCTTAAATCTTTAAAACTACGCAACGGATTTTGAAGCGTTTTTTTCCTTTAGGCGGAGTACGTCATTTTCTTTACCAGTCACTTTCTGGTTAGGTCACGTTCTGAAGACGCCACTTTCTGTGGACGTCACGTTCTAAGGAGGCCACTTTCTTAGAGCGTCACGTTCTGAGAATGTCACTTTCTTAGATTGCCACTTTCTGACTTTGTCACTTTCTGATTTCGTCACTTTTAGGTACCTACAAGAAGTTTGAAGAAGAAAATTTTATTTCTCTTAATTCTGCGTCAACCTTTCATGGTGTTTATAAAAAGTTGCTAAGATATTTGGAATTGCACATAATTATTTGGAACAGAAATACCAAATACTAAGTACAAATACCTTTATTCTGTCAACTCGAAAACGTATTGATTTTTTGGCAACCTAACCACTGACGTGCCACCAATCCGCCTGCTGTAATGCTTATGATGAATAAATAAAAACTGTTATAAATTGGAAAATTATGCGTTTATATTTTCTATGCATACAATCTTCTTTATGCTTATTTTTTAACTTATATTCAAATTCACAAACCAAAGAATTAAAGCACTCTTACATAACTACTCTTACATAAAAGCAAATAAAACAATTAAAAAATATCTAAATCACTTGACTCGACGTCCATTGCACGATGACAATCGTTATCATATTCGACAAAATTAGCATTGCTCTCATTATTTAATGGCTCAGCATTCTCCGAAACTTCACAATGCTCAGATGACTCATCACCCGAATTATCAGATGAAGTTGAATAATGTACAAGATTATCCTCACCTGAGCTATCTGATGAAGAAGATGCAAAATCTTCTCTTTTGTTACGGGAATTACTTATAAAGGCAGCTTTTTTCAAAAAATCGTAAACAGAAATGTTTTCTCTTGTCAAATCTAATGTTAAATTTGTTAATCTTTTATCAAATTTTATATCCACATTTCTTGATTTTTTGGTTTCGAGGTGCGCTATTGCTTGTTAAAGTTTTATGTCGTAATGTTTTGTTTCTTTCTTTAGCATATATATGACATAAAATATGTTTGGTGGTGGTGGTGGTGGTGGTGGTGGTGGTGGTGGTGGTAGTGGTGGTAGTGGTAGTGGGAGTGGTGGTGGTTGTAGTGAGGGTGGGTGTGGGAGTGTGTGGGTGTGTGAGTGAGAGTGGGGGTGGGTGTAGGGTGGGAGTGGGAGTTGGAGTGGGAGTGGGAGTGGGGGTGGAAGTGGGGTTGGGGGTGGGGTTGGAGTGGGAGTGGGAGTCAGAGTGGGAATGGGACTGAGACCGGGACCCGGACTCGGACTCGGACTCGGACTCGGACTCGGACTCGGACTCGGACTCGGACTCGGACTCGGACTCGGACTCGGACTCGGACTCGGACTCGGACTCGGACTCGGACTCGGACTCGGACTCGGACTCGGACTCGGACTCGGACTCGGACTCGGACCTCCGTGCCCGTCGGAGTGGGGAGCGTGAGGTTTTTTTCATTACGGAATTTCTGGATTCGGTCCCCGCGCTCAAGGCCCGCGATAGAAGCTATGCAATAGCTTAATAAACTTCTTGTAGGTACCTAAAAGTGACGAAATCAGAAAGTGACAAAGTCAGAAAGTGGCAATCTAAGAAAGTGACATTCTCAGAACGTGACGCTCTAAGAAAGTGGCCTCCTTAGAACGTGACGTCCACAGAAAGTGGCGTCTTCAGAACGTGACCTAACCAGAAAGTGACTGTTAAAGAAAATGACGTACTCCGCCTAAAGGGTTTTTTTTAATAAGTAGCTAGAGTGATTCAAGAGGAAGGTTTTAGTATAAGCATTGCACTCGTGCGAAGTCGGGGCGGGTCGCTAGTATCTAATATACCGCTTCATTTAGCAATGATAGACAAATCTTAAAACAAAAATTAGCTACTTTTGATCTCTATTCTCTATGCTTAGCACCATTTTGGGTCCCAATACTAATAATAAACGTCATATTGAACATTGTTATTCAAAGATTCTCTTAGATAGTGGGACTGCTGGGCACTGTCCCACGTTGTTCCGCTTTGGAGGTAGGTAATTTTTTATCGTAGATATATAATTATTATTTATTTAAAAAAATGTCTTTAAAAAGCTGGGGTCCGGAGTGCGAAGAATAAAAGAGCGTTCATGAAAAGGCTTAGGGATGTGAAGGAAGAGAAAAAAGTATTGAGAGATTTAGCAAACGGGCGATCCATCGTCTCTGCGTACTCCTGTGGGATCATAGCGTGAGCAGTATGTGTACCTATGTATTTTTATTTAAAAACTAATTCTAAAATCTATTTTCTATACGCGGTCGGCGTCATTTCGGGTCCCAATTCGAATTACAAAACGTCTTATTGAACACTAAAAGTAAAGTTTATCGTAGGTACTCGTAATTATTTTTTCTTTATGTTTTTATTTACAAAGAAAAAGTCTTATCGCCGTCGGCAATGTTTTAAGAAAACAAGTAAAAACAAAATAAGATTCTGACAATTTATCTCCAAAACAGATAATGATTTGAACTTTTCGTAGGACCAATTAGGTTTATAGTGAGTAGGTGTACCCATTAATATTTTATTTCATTCAGACCATTCCCTCCCACAGACTATTCCCACGCCCCATAGGTACCTAAATTGAATTCATTCATCATCATTCATTCACAGTTACATTGTATCTAAGTATTAGTTCCAAGAAATATTTTTTTAGTTCTAAGAAATTATTTATCTACGCTAATACAGTCAACTTCTACATCTACACTAATCTATATCTACGAGTATACCTATCTATACTAAATGAAGTTCAATGAGGGACCGCAACGTTTGAAAACCAAAGTTTTCAATCATTCGTCCTACCTGTTATACCTAACCTACGGAGCTGAGACGTGGACACTCACGGTAGGGCTGGTCCACCAATTCAAAGTCAAAGTCAAAGTCAAAATGTTTTATTCAAAGTAGGAACTTACAAGTACACTTATTGAACGTCATTTCAACTCCACCGCTTCAGCATGTATGGTTGAGGAGAAGAAGCTCCGCAAGAAACTCCTCAACACAATATTCTTTTAATCAATTGTTACTTATAATAAATTGGGTTCAAGGTCGCTCAGCGAGCTACGGAAAGAGCTATGCTCGGAGTTTCTCTGAAGGATAGAATTCTTAACGAATACATCCGACAGAGAACTAAAGTTATCGACATAGCTCAAAGAATTAACAAGCTGAAGTGGCAGTGGACCGGCCATATCTCGCGAAGAACCGACAACCGATGGGGTAAACGTGTTCTGGGGTGGACACCGCGACTCGGTAAACGTAGTTTAGGACGCCCTCCGGCCAGATGGGATGACGATCTGCGAAAGGCTGCAGGCAGATGCTGGATGCGTCGAGCTGAAGACAGGGCGCTATGGCGCTCATTAGGGAAGGCCTATGTCCAGCAGTGGACAAATGTAGGCTGATGATGTTATGTGAAGCGGACATGTCAGTTCCTAATTTGAATAAAACATTTTGACTTTGACTAATATTGTACAGAGGAAAGATTTGTATTTTTGTATCTTGTATGTTTGTATCTTTGTTACGAATAAACGGTTACGGTCCATGAGATATAGCCCACTGACTGACTACAGACAGATAGACGGACTTACAGCGGAGTGTTCACCATCACTAGTTGTGAGTAGTTACGAGTGAATGAATGAAAATGTTGATGTTGAATGAAAATGATTAATAGGTAAGTTACATTGACCTATACGTTTACTATCATTCAAAGTGTTCATTTTATAAAATGTATAATTGAAATTAAAAAAAAACTGATCAGTGGTCGGTACAGAAGGTGTCATGGCATGACCCCCCTGACTGGCAGGGGGTCATGAATCCAGACACCAGACGATCTTAAGCACTATACTTACATGTAAAAAAGATGCAATATTTTGTTATACAACAAACGTACCTACTTAGGCATTTACGCATTAGGCATTTATATTGAAGTTAAGTGTCTGTACATTAAATATTTTTTGAAAATTTTAACAGTAGTGTATATAGTTATCGATATAGATACCGAAAAACCAATTTTTGGAATTTTTGTCTGTCTGTCTGTCTGTCTGTCTGGTTGTGCACGCATCACTCAAAAACTATTGGACAGATTTTGATAAAATTTGGTATGGAGATAGCTGAGTACCCGGGTCAACATCTAGGGTACTTTTTATTCCAGGAAAATATCTCATTCCCACGGGAACATATAAAAACTGGTTAAAAAGAGAAATACGTACTACTCCGAAACGATAACACCTAGAAACTTGAAAAATGGTATGAAGGTGTCTGATATGTCATAGAAAATTGGTATGAAGGGATTTTTGGAAATTCCCACGGGAACGGGAATAAACTGAATCCAAGCGGGAAAACGCCGCTGGGCACCCGCTATTTGAAATATGGTATGTAGGTGTCTTAAATATGTCGTATACAACCACTATGAAGGGATTTTCGGAAATTCCTACGGGAACGGGAATAAACGGAATCCGCGCGGGCAACGCCGCTGGGCACCCGCTAGTGCACAATATTAATCTATACATATAATAAAACTCTAACGGGGCCGTGTCTGTACATTAAATATTTTTTGAAAATTTTAACGGTAGTGTATACCTATAGTTATCGATATAGATAAAGAAACACCAATTTTTGGAATTTTTGTCTGTCTGTCTGTCTGTCTGGTTGTGCACGCATCACTGAAAAACTACTGGACGGATTGTGATGAAATTTGGTATGGAGATAACTGAGTACCCGGGTCAACATCTAGGGTACTTTTTATTCCAGGAAAATATCTCATTCCCACGGGAAAATATAAAAACTGGTTAAAAAGAGAAAAACGTACTACTCCGAAACGCACATAGAAACTTGAAATATCTTATGTAGGTGTCTTATATGTCGTAGGCAACCACTGTGAAGGGATTTTTTGGTGATTCCTACGGGAACGGGAATAACGGGATCATATAGAAATTAATAAATTGGTTATGCTAATTGTCATATCCATACTCTTTTCTGCTTTAATGCTATTTTCTTTTTCATTGATAATGTCTTGGTGACATTTTTGATATTTATTTGACACAAATACAAAAGGATAAAAAAAAATCAGCTACAAAATGAAATAGTTGAGAAAAAATATTTTCAGAAGACCAAGTTGAAACTGAAATTACAAAACTTGAATAATACAAGAAAAATACTAATGTCATGAAAACAGAAGGAATCCACCTACAAAGGTCAGCCATCCTTCACACATTTTGTTAGTCCCTCCAATGTTAAATTTTATTCGTTTGGATGAAAGTTTTATAGAAGGAAAAACCCCGTTTGACGTCCTATTAGTACCGAGAAATACGTACTATTCCGAATCGATTACACCTAAAAATAAAAACTCACGCTTTATGTCCCCGAGGGGGTAGGCAGAGCGATTTCTCGATATACCCACTTTTCACGAGATATTATTTGGACCCCTAAACGTGATAAGTGTGTGCTCATCGCTGATGACACCTAGAAACTTTAAATATGGTATTTAGGTGTATTATATGTCGTAGGAAACCGGTATGAAGAAATGCTGCTGAGCTGATTGACAGAAATTTCCACGGGAACGGGAATAAACTGGATCCACGCGGGCAACGCCGCTGGGCACCTGCTAGTTGTTAAATATAGTCATGTTTAGTGCAATTTACAAAATTTAGAAAACTACGCACAGTAGGTACTACGCGCAGCTGGCGGTTGTAGGTAGATTGCGCATAAATGGAAGCTACGAGCCTATTTCTTTTTAAAATACTATTTCAAATATCTCAGTATGTATTATTGACTACAATTGAGTAATGTATATTAGTTTAAGCAAGAAAAAAATTTTTTGAGAATAATAATTTTTTTTTAAGTAACATTGCCAAATGAATCTATTACACTTACCTATCACACTACATTTTTTTCCAGACGGTAAAAAAGTCATCCTGTATATATAAAAATGAATCCCTTTTTCCCTTGGTCACGGCATCACGGCATCACGCGTTAATGGCTGAACCGATTTGGCTGAAAGTTGGTGGGGAGATAGCTTAGAACCAGGAGACGGACATAGGATACTTTTTATTCCGATATTCCCACGGGAACGGGAACTACGCGGGTGAAACCGCGGGGCGCTGCTAGTTATTAGATAAAAATTATACATTAAACAACAAACAGCATTAGACAGAAACAGGTTAGTGAGAGATAGAAATAAAATCATGATGCAATGTAAACAATACTTTAATAAAGACAATGAAAAAGAAACAAACACTGGCAATGAGCAACAAAAAAGGAAGATTTTTTTTTGTAGTAATAACAAGCAACAAGCGATGGGAGAAGAAAATGAGCAAATAATAGACGAAGCTATAAAAACTGAAAAAGCAAAAGACTAAAAGCAGTTTCGACTCTTTCGAATTTCGAATCTTACCGTTAACGTTGTCATCTGCATCAGTTGTTGGTCCGGAAAACGAAATCCCTGATCTGGCGGTTGCGTTTAACTTGACCAGATCCGCTGCCGTCGCCACAAGAAATCCTAACCCATGTCTGGACACCGTACTGTTCCATGACCACATACACATGTCCACTCCGCTTGTACTCGTCGCGTTCTCGAAGCTGCAAAACACTCCCGTCACTTGCGGTACGTAGTTATACTTGTTGACTGCTTCGTAGATCGGTCCTTCGCGACGCAGTATCTTCATTTTGTCGGATAGAGAGTTTGTATCGTTCTCCGGTGTGATTTTCTGGTTGCTCACAACCGCTCCTTCGTTGTCATTCAGCATGGCTTCAGGCTGCGTCTTCTGCTTTCGGTTCAGCAGGTGTATCTTGTTCAGGTTGTCTTTCCCTCTGCGACGGTTCTGACGGCGGTCGTCAGTATTGTTCATAAGAGTCGTCAGTTTGTGGAGTGAATCCCGCTCGCGTCCAGGGTTAGCCGATCTAGATTTCTGTTCTTTTTCCGCCGCCAAGGTTTTTTTCGTTTTATTTTCTGTTTTGACTTCATGTTGGAAGTCGCCAATCACAACGGTGATGACGGCTAGTGATATAAGCAGTCTTCCAAGCGCCATTAGTGGATGTTTCTCTGATTAATGCCGATACGCCATATGGAGTACGCTTGTTTGAACATTATGTGTCGTCACTGGGTTGTTATTCTCGAATAACGATCGAAGACTCATAACAAGATTTGTGAATGTCTCTCGCTAGCTGGCCTAAGTATTAGTAGCGATTATCCTATCAAGGAGAGCGACCTCGCACAATGTTCTACATATTGAAATATGGCCAGTTTCCAAGAGCCGAGGCGAACGGTCGATAAACTTGCTTCCGAACGCATGGTGGACACACTGATCGTCACTGGCGAGACTGGTCCCTGATTTAGCACGCACTATATCAGGGCGAGGGGCAGCCCTTGTCACGCCCGCACATCTTAGAGCGGCCCACGACCAATGGACGACACCATAATACGTCTTAACTCACGTCTCAACACTGCGGTCACACCACGTCACAAATATATCACAAACAATATCCAAAAACTCAGTTATCTACGAATAAATCACTGAAATTCCAATTTTCACAACTAATTGCACCTTTTTCATTTTCTATAGCGAAATATATCGGTGCGAGCCCGTGCGCTACGCAGCGCTACAGCGGGAATATGCGGAACTAAACGTCTGGACCGAAATAATCATTACTTTTGGCGAGATGTGATCTTGGAGCGGCGAGCAAAGGGATGCTGCGCAGGTATCAGCGCCCTTGCAGCCCGTTCCCGGGCTTTTCGCGCAGGATGTCGCCGCGACAGACACCGGAAATCATATTGGCCCAATTAGGATCATTGCTCACGTCAACAACCCCCCATTGGCTCTTATTTCACTAGCTCGTCTCTTATTGGCCGATGCGAATTTTACCGCGAAAACGAACCAATCGTGAGTCAGACCGGAAATTGCATGAAGAAGTTTCCTTCAGAAAATTGTTTACGCGACGAGCAGTCGGCCGCTTTTTGCTTATTTTTTTGCGGTTATTGAATTGGAAGTATTTTTATCGGCTCCATGCCCTTTCATTTCCTTCCACCGAAGATAAGAAAGATAAGGCGACAGACGTGAAAAATAAAGTTCAATTTGATTCGAGGGGATAAAAATAATTAAAGTTTTTGTTTTGGGCTTGACTGAACTAGAATAGCTACTTATACTGGAGGACTGGAGTGATCGATACTGTTGAATTTTAGTTGAATATGAACACGACTATTGGTACGGATGATACATTCCATTGACGTTATAATTCATTAGATAGATGCGACAAATAAATGATTCATGAATTAAATTTTTGGTAGGTACCTACATAAGTACCTGCATTTGCGAATAATGCACGCACGATTGACAGATTTGCCATTAAAAAAGTGCGTTCATAAACCACCATCTACATAGAAACTAAGATTTTGATTCGATAACTTTGGATATCTATCTCCAAATTATAATGCCCACAAACTTACAAAATCACTTTCACAGAGTAAAGTCATTCAATTAACATAAAAATAGACTTTAAAATTACACCTTCAATACAAAAGAAAATCTTGCTAAGTCTTTTTTATCCGAAATCCTTCATGAAGTAAAATTAACAATAAGGTTTTAGAACGCAGCTTTATTGCACCACTCCTTGTGAACGGTTCGAGTTGTGGTTTTTTGTTGTTTTTTTTACTAAAACTACTAATTAAAAGCGTTATTTGTGAATAAAATTATACTTAACAATGCATTCTGTGTATGCTATAGTGATTTAATTGTGAAATGCTAGTTTAGTTGGCGTAGGAATCTGACTTAGAGGTGAGTAATTCGTCATTACCTTTGCCCTCATTTTCCAAATAAATAAATAGAAATTGTTCTATTTTCGAATGTTTAGCTATAACATTTCATTCTGTCTCTACTCTTTTTATGTTAATAGCAGGCAGGAAAATCATTATGTTGTATAATTTCGTACTTACTTTCCTCTTTGTTTAATATAAAGTATTATAACTAAGTAACATACATTATCATTCTCCTGTATTTTTATAGTAATTATTGCTCAATAAACAAGGGAAATGATATGAGTCATGCTTATTATTCTCGTATTTTATCTGCTTTTATCAAGTAGGTAGGTACACCACAATTATTACCTATCATTTGATATCATAAACCATCTTATCATTTCAAATAACTTCAAGAAATGGGGAATCCCATTAATATTAAAGAAAAATTCATCCTGAATTGATAGGTAATAGACAAAGTATGATAGTTACCTACTTACATTTTTATTGTTTTTGTACTGTCCAACATTATTCATTATGTACCTTCTTACCTACAAGATTCATTTTCCTCTACTTTTACAGTAATTCCACGGAAAATATTACAAACCATCATAAAACAAGCAAATAGATAATCCTTCTAAATTACTTTCCATGTATTACTCATCATACTAGTGTAGTCCGACATCCATAATACTTTTGGACACTAGGACCGATGATAACAGGTTATTTTAATTAATACTTAATTTGGATACTGTTTGACTACCTCTTTATCAAATAGGCCTTATTTATTTAGGACAACGAACAATTACATAAAGAGCTTACTTTATAATCTTAATTTACGTATTAGAGCTATGTAACCAGCCCCATTGTCCGAAAAATAACAAAAAATCTGAGTAATCACCAAAAAGATGAATGCTGTGAAGAATATTGTGTTTATTTATTTATTTTATTTTGGCAACAGACAGTCATGTTATAACAATATTTACAGATTCTTAAGTAATGATATACCAGCAGACGTATTCACAGAGACTCGATACCGTTTCCATTCGATTGGAGTCGAATCTATCGACATCGGAAACGAATCTATCGAGATGGGCTGTTGGTATCGAAAACTAATGTGACATATTATGACAGTTGGTGTCACATATGACATTAGTTTTCGATGACATCATCAGCCCGTCTTCGTCGATTCGTTTCCGATGTCGATAGATTCGAATCGAACAGAAATGGTATCGAGTCTCTGTGAATTCGTCTGCTGGAGTACCGAATTTTAGTTAATTTTAGCAATATTATTGTAAGTATCAAGTATTGTAATATTGTCAAAACAAATAAAATTAATTGCTGTATTGATTACAAACAATGCAAAATTATCCATCTGTTGATATTACAGATCAAGCAGCCAAACCAATCATAGATAACAAATGTAATCATAAACTGATCATAAAGTATTATCATATGCATATACCTAACTCAGTTCAATTTTATACATTGATTTATTATAATGTATCTAACATATCTCAATGGTATTTTCTTTTTTTACTTAGGATTTTGAATGTTAAAACGTAAATAAAATATTGTAATTTGGTTTTGTGTTATATTGGTTTGGTGTTAAATTAATTTTTTTATTTGAAGGTAAATGTGGTGTTCATTTTTACGTTCTCATAGCATAAATGCCATATATACAGAGGGTTTCACTGAAAAATTCATATCCAAAGTCAGATTTTCAATTCCATGGAATTCTGATAGCTATAATTTCAACGGTAACAACCTTTTTTGTTCTCTTTCTAAGGGAATATAAATTTTTGTTTAAATATTTTGGAATGGCATAATTCTACGGTCTTAGAGAATTTTTATACCAGCCTCCTATTGCAACCTAATCAATCACAGACATTTTTAGGTAATTCTATCTATACTTATATTATAAAGAGGAAAGATTTGTATTTTTGTATGTTTGTTTCGAATAAACTCAAAAACTACTGGACCAATTTAAAAAAAAATCTTTCACCAATGGAAAGCCAGAGGATCCCTGAGTAACATAGTCTATATTTTTTTTCCGTATTCCCACGGGAACGGGAACTACGCGGGTAAAACCGCGCAGAACCGCTTGTTAATTATATATGTCAAGATCTTCGATTCGATGTGGAATTTTATTTTATTTTATTTTAATTTTAGGATTTCTTTATTATCAATCCCACTGCCCACTGCTGCACTATGAGTCTATCCGCACTGAAGGATGAAGGACTTTATAAGTTCCACATAATCCCACAATAAAATGAGTTGGTCTTAGAACTACTGGCAAGGTCATCAAGTATAATCAAGCATTTATAATCGATTAGTTACTTTCATTGTGTATCAATGCAACAAAATTCACTGGTTAAATGGTAATTCAAACACTGCCATGCAGGTTCCAAGGCATGTGTATCAGTACCCCTGTAAGCGATGGGTTCACCACCTACCACGTTTAGGGGTCTAATGTGTGTGATGCAAATGATGTTTTAAAGTTTTCTTGCAATGTTTTTCTTCACCGTCGAGCTAGTGATAAATATGTACGTAAATAATAAGCGGAGCCCATCGCCGGACCGGGTCTTTTACACATGTCTCAGAATGAATTCTGGGCCCTGCGGGTTTCTATGTTTTTCATTATGTTATGCTATCATGATGCAAGTACGTAATATCAGTCTACCCTCGTGTTTAACTATAAAGAGTAGAGATTTTTAACCCCGACCCAAAAAGTGTCTGTCTATGTGTCCCGTATCACTGTCTGTGATATTGTAGCTCACAAACGGATAAACCAATTTTCGTTTAGTTTTTTTTTGTGTCATAGATAATTTTATGCCGAGTTTTCTTAGCCATGTTTAATGAAAGTCGGAGGTTTTATAAATTTTTATTTTAATGTTGGTTACAGCGAAAATGCCAACCTGAAAAATGTCGGGGGGTAACTCAAAGAACAAGTCGAGGTCGTCCCGGGGAGCGGGGTGGGAGGAAGCGGGGGGGGAGTTCTACCAGGAGCTGTACCCTGGGGGGGAACAGGAACTCTTCGAGAACCTTCAGCGAGCTGACGCCAAGAGACTGGCTACGTTGCTGCCGTCAAAACAAGCGAGGAACAGTGAGTATACTTAAAAAAATACTTTTAAGACTAACATTATTATTATTATCAGGCAAGCAGTTTACAACTGATAAACGCCTAGCTGTATCCAGTTGTAGTAATAATAATAATAAATTATGGGATACAATTCACGTGGTTATTTAGTCCCAAATTAGGCACGGCCTGTACGATGGGTACTAAACAACTGATAGACATACGTAAATAGATATTAAAGGACCAGACACGAAACAGACATGTTCATGCACACAAATGTTGGCCCCAAGCGGGATCGAACCGGCGACCTTCGGCTCAGAAGGCAGGGTCACTACCAACTGAGCTAACAGGCGCGTCAAAACTAAAAAAAACAATCTTCAACGAATAGCACTAAACATATCATCAATGTATAGATTAGATTTTTTTAAATGTCGTGACCGATATCGATAAAATTTAAATGAAACCACCTCTGAAGTATCATCTACAAAACAAACAATGAATTGGCTGAATAATCGCGTAACATGAATACAAAAAAAAACCAAGAGCATCGTCGTTTTTTGAAGTGGGCTTAAAAAAAGTTCAAACGGCCGTTCTGTTTCTACCGCTACCAACTCGTAATACTTATTTATTTATTTACTAGCGGATGCCCAGCGGATGATGCCCGGATTCCGTTTATTCCCGTTCCCGTGGGAATTTCCGAAAATCCATTCATAGTGGTTGCCTACGACATATTTAAGACACCTACATACCATATTTCAAATAGCGAGTGCCCAGCGGCGTTTTACCGCTTGGATTTAGTTTATTCCCGTTCCCGTGGGAAAGTCCGAAAATCCCTTCATAGTGGTTGCCTACGACATACTTAAGACACCTACATACCATATTTCAAATAGCGGGTGCCCAGCGGCGTTTTCCCGCTTGGATTTAGTTTATTCCCGTTCCCGTGGGAATTTCCAAAAATCCCTTCATACCAATTTCCTATGACATATCAGACACCTTCATACCATTTTTCAAGTTTCTAGGTGTTATCGTTTCGGAGTAGTACGTATTTCTCTTTTTAACCAGTTTTTTTATTTTCCCGTGGGAATGATATATTTTCCTGGAATAAAAAGTACCCTAGATGTTGACCCGGGTACTCAGTTATCTCCATACCAAATTTCATCAAAATCCGTCCAGTAGTTTTTGAGTGATGCGTGCACAACCAGACAGACAGGCAGACAAAAATTCCAAAAATTGGTGTTTCGGTATCTAGATCGATAACTATATACACTACCGTTAAAATTTTCAAAAAATATTTAATGTACAGACACGGCCCCGTTTTATTATATGTATAGATTTCATAGTGGTGGAACCATCGCAAAATGTCAGATACGCAAAATGACGGATTCGCAAAATGACGGAATTAAGATACTTCCCACGACACTAGGATAGACGAATTTGTCTTGTCGATGAAATGATGATAATCCAGTAGATATTTTGAAGTATGTTACATAAATACATATTCATAGTCTCGAAGCATCCTCGGCCTCCAGGGCCAAGCAGAAACAAACTCTATTTTTTATTCATATTCTCTTTCATTTACATTTCAGCGACAACAGTGAAACGTACGCGCTCTCAAAATGAACGGAGACAGTCTACGTACGCTCGTACCACTCAGAGCCGTGATATACACCTCTCTATGCTGCCGGACTTATCAGGTGAGCCGGTTTCTTCATCTCATATCTTATAAAAAATATGGAGGAGCGAAGGTGGAATGCTCTTCCATCGTGAAAAGGGAAGATCTTCCTTTAGGCGATTTGGTCGTGCCTTATAAAACTTCGATAGCGCGGTTTAGAAGTCGGCCGTTTATTGGCGCGTTCTATGTACTGTCGCTAATATCACTCGTCGATTTCTTGTGCTGCGTCGATGCTTCAGTGTCAGTGCTGCTCCAAGTCGACGGTATATTAGTGAAAGTTTTCAGGGATTTAATGCAATATCCTTTTTTTTATTTATTAACCTCTCAGACCATGAATCACAGACACAATAGATTTTTAATTGTGTCTCAGTTCCAATTGGAACCGGCGGTTCTTAACTGATTAAAATAAAAGCGCTTTATATCCAAGAGGGTCGCCAAGGTACTTAATTCCGGATCGTGGCAGCACTCTTAGCCTGCAAGCCTTTTTAAAATCTTCCAACTCATTATTTGCACCGACTTTTGATAACGTCATCCCATCACCGATGCTAGGCATATACTAAAATAAAATAAATAAATAATCTCACGCCTTATATCCCCGAGGGGGTAGGCAGAAGTATTCCATTTCTGGATATACTTACCCACTTTTCACCAGATATTTTTTGGACCCCTAAAGCCCATAGCCGGACCGGGTCAGTTTACACATGTCTCAGAATTAATTCTGGGACCTGCGGGTTTCCTCACGATGTTTTCCTTCACCGTCGAGCAAGTGATAAATAATGTACGTAAGTTTCTGAAAAACTCATTGGTACATGCCAGGATTCGAACCCGAGCCTCACTGATTTTCATCATGTAAAGCAGGCTCTTTAACCGTAAGGCTATCTATGTACTAACAGTAACTAAAAGTGAAACCACTAATTATAATTAGCATTGATAGCTGTAGTTAGTTGAACCAATACACTCTCGATTCACTTTACAACCGTTTAGTGGACCAAGGAGTTTGGTTGTGTCTGTTGTAAAACGTTTTCGGGGAAGGCGGGAAATGGGTACGCCATTTTGTTTTGTTTGTCATTAGTAACTATTTAGTACAAAATCAAAATCTTTATGTATTTTGCCCCTTTATGTATATTGCCGCTTTGTGTATAAAGATTTTGAAAAATCAGCTGATTTTTCATAATTTTTCAGAGTCTTTATGCATATTGCCGTGAAGTAGACGGAATTTTATGTAAAAAAACAAGTGAATGAAATGTCGTCCCAAAAATCTAGATTTTTTTTATTAAAAATACTTGCGGCCATATTTCGATAGGGGCACTCTTATAGATATATATACTCCTGATCATAAATGCGTACAAATTTGGTTTGTAGCTTATACTCGATCCCTACATTATTATTTCGGCCAAAAATGTAGAAAGTACCTTATTCCTTTAATCTATAATGACTTTCCGTCAGAGTTAAAATGTACAGATGTAACGAAACAAACGTTTAAAAAGAAAGTAAATAACTGCCTTATAAATAGAATAAAAGATAAGATACAAAAATCATAATTATAAGTTATTAGAATAGTGAACCTAGTAGTCATACTGCACAGGTAGGAAAGATTGAATGTGTCTACTTAACTAAGAATCACTCACAGCTTATATTTAGTAATATATAATATTATTTGGAGCCTCGTCTGTCAACAAACCATTGTATGGTTTGACAGCATGTTCGACAATTAGATTTAAGCACTTTTTACTGAATAAAAGTATTATTATTATTATTACACTTTTTTGCGGCCGGATCTTAGGCTATAAAAGTACCTACTATTTCTATAATATAATTACACCAAAATAATTACTCACAAAAATTAAAATAAGAAACAATAGGTGGGTTTTGCTATTGGCAATCTGTTCCAGACTACATTTTTTTGTAAGACAATTGTAACAAAAATACTTTAGAAAAATCTTATGTATACCCAGTGTTCCAGGCTTTGTGTATTACCTATTGTATACGAACACATCTTCAAATGAAGCCAATAAAGAGTTACTAGTAATTTATTCGCAGAGAATCTCTCCAACGAAGAACGGACTTGGGACGAGATCATGCAGATCAAAGCCATGCCGGTGCCCATGAACCAGAAGAGAGAGCTGAAGGCAACGCTACAGGTAACATTTGTCTCTTCTTCTTTCTCTTCTCTTCTTCTTCTTTCTGTTTATCTTTTTCATAAAAAAAGGCTACTTATTTAAAATTGCAGACTACTTAGTAGACCAACATGCATGGGATTAACCGACTTGACTCTATGTAAGGCTATTAATTATAATTATTATTGTAAACCATATTTACTAGTAAGACATGAGATAAAAAAGAGCTGCCCTTGAGTTTCTTGCTGGCTCTTCTCGGGGTATTGCATTTGGAACCAGCAACTCGTCGGTGGAGATGGGCTGCTGTTTACATTTAGCCAATCTTCATGGACGAGTGTCGAGTGCCTTGTTATTAGACTATTGACTTTTCTAAGTGTATATTCTATACCTACTAAAAATAAATGAATTTGAATCTCATTTGATGGGCCCATTGGCAAAGTTAGTAGTGACCCTTCTGAGTCGGAGGACGCGGGTTCGATTTCCGCGCGGGACCAACATTTGTCTGCACGAACATGTCTGTAGACTTCTTGTAAGAGTGTGTGATATTAATTTAAGTATGTTTATCCGTTGTTTATTACCCATAGTACAGGCCCTGCCTAGTTTGGGACTAAATAACCGTGTGTAAATTGTGTCCCACAATTTATTTCTTTAATTACACATTTTAGAACAGTGATAGCCCGGACGGTTAAAGAACCGGCCGAAAATCAGTGTGGCTCGGGTTCGAATCCTGGCATGTACCAATGAGTTTTTCAAAAACATACGTAAATATTTATCACTAGCTCGACGGTGAAGGAAAACATCTTGAGGAAACCCGCAGGTCTCAGAATTAATTCTGAGACATGTGTAAAAAGACCCGGTCCGGCGATGGGCTCACCACCTATCACGTTTAGGGGTCCAATATATCTCGTGAAATGTGAGTATATCCAGTAATGGAATACCTCTGCCTACCCCCTCGGGGATAAAAGGAGTGAGATTATATTATTATTTTATATATATATATTATTTCATTACTAGCTGTTTCGCGTGATTTCACCTGTGCAAGGCCCGTTCCCGTGGGAATGCAGGGATTAAATATGTTTCTTCTAGAAAAGTAAGCTTTACATCGGTTAGGGAATTCTTAAAATCAGTTCAGTAGTTTTTGAGTTTATTCGTTACAAAGATACAAACACAAAAATACAAATCTTAGATTAGTTGTTGTCTGCGATTCCGCTAAGAATTCCTATTAAGTACTTTAAACGAGAGAAATTCTTGTATGTATGCATTTATTTATGTACCTTTGTATTGAATTCTCGAAAAGGGCTCCAACAATTGGGATACAGATACAGTTTTTCATTTTAAGTTCAACTGCATAGTTATATTTCCTGTAAAAAAATTTTTTTGACTAATAAAACGGCCACTCACCGGCAGATTGCGATAGCTTCGAGATAAAAAAATAGGCTCAATATCTACTAACCAAATTTTATCAATATCAGTTTAGCGGTTAAGACGTGGAAAGGTAACAAAGAGAAGGATAGACAGATTATTTTCATGTTCATAATATTATTAGGGATTTTTTAGGAGATGACGATTCAAACAGACTTCTATTTCAGAACGCCACAAAACTCCGTCTACAAGGCTTGGAGCAATTACACTGGCGGCAACGGAAAGTATGGCACCGCTTCCGGATCCGGTTCGGAGAAATTGTCGGGAAATTGGAGCTGTGGCATTCCCCAATGAGGGAAATCGAGGGAAAATTCGGTACCGGCGTCGTCTCTTACTTCCTGTTCTTACGGTGGCTTCTTTTCTTGAACTTAACCATATCTATATTCATAACACTGTTTCTAATACTACCAAAGACATTGCTAGTCGAAGACGAGAGAAAATGTGTTACATACGAAACTAACTCCTCCATTTGTTGTTCTCAAGCGTACTTCGAAAGGAATTTGACGGAGTCCAATGTAATATTCGACGTGTTACAAGGAACGGGGTTAATGGAAAGAACCATACTTTTTTACGGGGTCTACAGTGACCAGATATATTCGTACAATTTGAACGAGTTTTGGGGGTCGGAAATGTACTACAATATGCCGTTGGCGTACATTTTGGTCCCAATCGCTTGGGCATTGATGTCCCTAATCGCTATAGCTAAGACTGGAGCGAAGGGATTCAAAGAGAGGCTAGTGGAAAGCGAAGGCCAATTCTACATGTACTGCAACATCGTTTTTGGGGGTTGGGATTTCTGTATCCACAACGATAAGTCAGCCAAAATTAAGCACAAGGCCATATACAACGAGATCAAAGGGTGTCTAGAAGAGGAAAGGTACAAGGAAGAAAAACAATTACGTAGCAGAGAAAGCCAAATTCTTTTATTTTTCAAAAGACTGTTAATCAACTTAATCGTATTCGCTATACTAATAGCGTCGGGAGTTTTCATTTACGTTGTATTCAGCTACTCAATGATGCTGTTAAACAACAACTTGCAACAAAGCGATAATATAGTGATTAACGGAACTTTATCACAGCGATTAGTGAGCTTCGCGGCTATAGGGCAACTAAAAGTGACATTTCTTGAATTCCTACCGTTTCTATGCATCGTTCTACTCAATATTGTCGTCCCAGAGGTCTTTGGGTACTTAATAAAGATCGAGAGTTACACTCCGGCTAAAGTGATCATAATAAGCCTGCTAAGGACAGTATTACTGCGTCTCTCTTCCTTAGCCGTTTTATTATGGCAGATATACATACAAGTTGTTCAACGCAAAGGATTCGTTTGCGCTTTGAACAACGAAAACTCATCCGCAGTTGAGTGTTGGGAGACCTATGTGGGACAACAGCTATACAAGTTGATATTGGCAGATTTCGCTGTGCAATTTGTGATGACATTCTTCATTAACTTGCCAAGAGCGTTTATAGCTCGTCATACCTCGAATAGATGTTTGAAAATCATCGGCGAACACGACTTTTATTTACCAAAACATGTGCTAGATATAGTGTACACGCAAACTATAATATGGATGGGAGCATTTTTCTGTCCGTTCCTACCTATCATCGGAACAATATTCTATTTTCTAATGTTCTATATTAAAAAGTTCACGTGTTTGACCAACTGTACACCGTCGCCGGTCGTGTATAAGGCGTCCAAATCGAAAAGTCTGTTCATGTCGGTACTGTTGCTCGGTTTCATCATATCCATTGCACCGGTTGCGTATTCCATCGCGGAATTACTGCCATCAATAAACTGCGGGCCTTACAGAGGTCTGAAAACGGTCTGGCATTTCGTAGTAACTACGTTTGGTAAGTTTCCTACATTTATAAGAGAGGTCATCTTCCTGATCGGGACTTCAACCTTCGCGATACCAGCTTTCGCTGTATTACTGTTCTTCTTATACTATTTCTGGGCTGTGGCCACGGCTAACAGGCATATGGTAGCGGTTCTAAAGAACCAGTTAGTGTTAGAAGGCCATGATAAACAATTCCTACTGAATAGGCTGAGTGCTTTCATAAGGCAACACCAGAAACGGTGTGAGCGGAGGAATAGAGCCAGTTTTGCTGATGACGACTCATCTGTAAGGCAAAGCTCGAGATAAATGGACGATTTTTTAATAAAATAAGTATGTGAAAACTTTTTTCTATTTGCGTATGAATAGCAAAAGAATCTAAGTCCGTTCAGCCAGCGTCTTTTTTTACCATTCCAGCCATATACCACTCTATACTTACGTCAATGTTATCCATTTAGTAAATAAGAAGTCAGCAGTCATTTTATTCTTAATTATTATACAGGTAAGGTAAAGTTGCACGAATGCGGTCTAAATCTGATGAAGAAAGAACTATTTTTTTTATGTCACATGCATTCTGAATCTTGTGAAAAAGCAAAAAAACAATTGTAACGGCAACGGCGATGTAGCTGATACAGCCACGTCTTGAGTACTATTTTCATTAGTTTTAAGTATCTTCAGACTCGACTGATATTTTATTTTGTTAATTCTTTTACATTTTTTTACTGTTTGTATCCTTTTCTGTATATTTGTTAGGATAATATGTATTATTAGGCCACCTTATATTAAGAAATAAATATATTAAAATCCATAACTTGTAATAATCTACGTATTTCACCACATACATGATATCACAGTGCCATTTTCGTAGATTTATGTACACTGGTATTTTTAAGATAGCATCCTGTATATAATGTATTCCTATATCCTTATACAGGATTAGTGGTAAGTTGTAAAAATTTAAACAACTGGGGTATGTACAACTTTTTGGAATGTATCAAATTATGCTATGATACCCTAGCACAAATATGGTTCACCTCACTTTACAGTAACTCCACCTAGTGGTGAAAAAGTACTTTTCATCTCTGCGGGCGGAAAGCGGCAACATTCGGCCCGCTGCGCTAAACGAAGTTGCTGCTTGCCGCCTCCGTCGAGCAGAAAAAAGTATACACACCTCTAGAAGTAAATAAGAAAGCCTCAGATCACATGTTTGCAGACCTCGGCTTCGCCTCGGTCGACAATTACATGTGATATGAAACATTTCTTATCTTCCCTAGGTGTGTAATATACTATTGATGCCCTATTAGAGGAATTAAGAATAGATGTACCTTAGCTCTCTGTCTCACAGACTATACTTTATAGGATTTATTGTAGTTTGACAAGTTAACACAGAACATTTAAAAAAAAATTATATAACGCGTCACAGAATAAGTGCAATTCCTCATACACCCCAATTAGTATATTAATATAAGAAAAAGTATGGTGCCTTCGTACTTAAGGTGTGTCTAACCCATTTTCTGAAATAAAGAGCAATAATAGTAAGGTTTCCATAGGTAGCACTAAATTCAGTTATGCTAATTGATTTTTCGCAAACATTTAACACATTAAAAATAGCTGTAATCGATTAAGTAGTCGATACTGAACAAACTAATTTCAGGAATTGCGCTTATTCTGTTACATATTGTATATTATAAAATATTATCATAAAATTAGAACAGCTAGAATGATGTGTAAACTAATTTTAGTTTAAATTTCCCTTCGGAAACCTGCTAATTTCATTCTGGTATTCATTTTCGGTAGCCATTGTGATTTTTCATCTTAACAACATCATTTTCTGAGAAGTTTTACAAGGAAATTATATGAAAAAAAAAAGTAATTTCGTCACCATTTCATAGCAAACCCATCCCTAGAATTTAATATACTTACAATAAAAGCTTTTTTATACTTTGATTCTTTTGAATATTATATAATTCTGATATAATATAGGTATATATTTGGACCCCTAAACGTGATAGGTGGTGAGCCCATCGCCGGACCGGGTCTGTTTACACATGTCTCAGAATTAATTCTGAGACCTGCGGGTTTCCTCACGATGTTTTCCTTCACCGTCGAGCTAGTGATAAATATGTACGTAAGTTTTTGAAAAACTCATTGGTACATGCCAGGATTCGAACCCGAGCCTTACTGATTTTCGGCCGGCTCTTTAACCGTCAGGGCTATCACTCCAAATATATCTCGTGAAATGTGGGTATATCCAGTAATGGAATACCTCTGCCTACCCCCTCGGGGATGAAAGGCGTGAGATTATATATTATATATATATATATAATATAGGTACTTCTGTTGTAAAATATCTTATATAAGTATAAAATATAAATTGTGTAAATAATAATGTAAGTCAAGCATATTACCTATATCGTAATAATTATGCCGTTGCAAAGTTAAAAGTACCATATCATTTGATTTTTAATTTGCTGTAATTAAGGTTCAATATGGCGTAAATATTAACTGATAGGGAAAAAATATAAAGTGTTAAACAGTGTCAAGTAAGCTGCCTATATCTTCTCTGGGTAGCTAGGCTGATCCTTTGACAGAGATAACTACCAGCCCTCTGGTCACCTGAAGCCTCGACCAAACGCGACAAAAGGGAACCTTCGCAGAATGTCAGATACACAAAATGTCGGATACGTTGGTTACAAAGAGATTAAAATATAATAGGGCATAGAGGGGGCATTGGGAATATTTTCATACAAAAACTGTGAAGCTCAAGCGTCATGTCAGTTAGTATGAACGCGAGCTGTCATTCGGTCGACATCGTACTAGACTTATTCCACTTGGAATAACTTTTGACTTCAAATTTTCCTCGTTTTGTCCTCTATGCCCTATTATATTTTAATCTCTTTGGTTGATTATTCTTTGGTACTTTGAGCTTTAAAAGCGGCATAATTCATTGAATATCATTATCATCTCCCATTGTTATGGTTGATCGTTAAGCATGTTGTGCGTAATATACGATTTTTTTTGTATTTCGTTATTTGTAGCGCTAAACAAGCAATGTAAAACTAAATATCACAATTTTCTTGCCCTTGTTTAAATTATTGAGGTCGGCACATTCTGTGTTCTTCTATTTATATCAACTGTCATATCTACATTTACTTCCTTGCATATATCGTCCTTCACACAATCCATCCATCTTTTCTTTGGTCTACCCCTCTTCCTATAACCTTCCACATTCATATTTACTAGTAAGACATGAGACTAAAAAGAGCTGCCCTTGAGTTTCTTGCTGGCTCTTCTACTGCATTTGGAACCAGCAACTCGTCGGTGGAGATGGGCTGCTGTTTACATTTAGCCAATCCTCATGCACGAGTTTAGTGTGCCTTGTTTATATTGACATTTCAAGGTGTATTTTTAATACCTACTGAAATAAAAGAATTTTGAGTTTGAGTTTATCAAGCACTCGCCTTACAGCATTACTCTTATCCCTCCTCATTATATGTCCGTACAACGACAAACGATTACCTCTCAACTTATCCGTCACAGGTGCTACTTTCAGACTTCCTCTTATGTACTCACTAGCGACCCGCCCCGACTTCGCACGGGTGCAATGCTAACACTAAAACCTTCCTCTTGAATCACTCTATCTATTAAAAAAACGGCATCAAAATCCGTTACATAGTTTTAAAGATTTAAGCATACATAGGGATATAGCGACAGAGAAAGCGACTTTGTTTTATACTATGTAGTGATTCCTAATTCTATCCATTCTAGTAACTCCACTCATACATCTCAACAGTCTTGTCTGTCTCCTTTCATCCTTAATAAATAATAATAATATTAATTTATAATAAACATACAAAACTTTCCTCTTTATAATATTACAGTTTAGACAATATTTCTCACCTTCAAACTCGTACAATTCAAGTGTGTAAACCAAAAAGATTAAAATATAATAGGACATAGAGGGGGTATTGGGAATATTTTCATACAAAACTTCATGTCAGTTAGTATGAACGCGAGCTGTCATTCGGTTGAAATTGTACTAGACTTATTCCACTTGGAATAACTTTTGGCTTCAAATTTTCCTCGCTTTGTCCCCTCTATGCCCTATTATATTTTAATCTATTTGGTGTAAACTCATAAATTTAAAGGATAATAAAAATCACGCCGACATGCTTAGCGAAAAAACAATAATATAATAATTAATAATACTACCTAGCATTTTTAGTGATCTCAATTTTATACCTACATAAATTATTGAAATACACAATAGTTAAGTGTACAGACAAATAATGTATTATTAATGTCGCATATAGGACAATGCAGATTTAATAAGAGGTTAAAACAAAATGAAGAAGTGATAAAAAGTTGCTGATTTGGTTAGGCAGTTAACTACTCAATAGGGAACAATACGCAAAGCTTGGGGTAGAGGGCGCTACTAGTTTATACTGTAATTTAAACTGGTCTCTGCTGTAATCAACCGCCTTCACAATATCGTAAACGGTAAAAGCTATTATGTAAAAACGTATCAGAGTTTTATTATTATTCTTGCTTAAAGTAGACGCGTCATGGTTAAATGAAAATTATTACGAAAATAATATTTATTTTTAGGGTTCCGTACCTAAAGGGTAAAACGGGACCCTATTACTAAGATTCCGCTGTCCGTCCGTCTGTCACCAGGCTGTGTCTCATGAACCGTTATAGTTAGACAGTTGAAATTTTCACAGATGATGCATTTCTGTTGCCGCTATAACAACAAATACTAAAAAACAGAATAAAATAAACATTTAAGGGGGCTCCCATACAACAACCGTGTTTTTTGCATTTTTTATAGATTATGGTACGGAATCCTTCGTCAGCGAGTCCGACTCGCACGTGGCCGGGTTTTTTTAATCCAAATGTTGCAAAGCACTGACTGTAATACCTTCTCGTGACGTAGACTATATATTACTAGCGGCCCGGTACGTGCTTCGCAACGTATAAATGAAGAACCACTCGACAGATTGTAAGCAAACTTCACATAAACCATCTGCTAAATAGTCCGAATTAAGCCTAAAAATTTGGTTTGGACAGGTGAGCCCGTTCTTGAGTTATAAAATAAAAACGAAAAGTGTCATTTTTTTTATATATATAGATTGCATCATGTGGCCATCTAAAAGTGGTTGATTTAAAAAACTGTCAACTGAGTTGTCCAAAAAATCGTTTTTTGTTTACTGTTTAAGCTAATAATAGGACATAGAGGGTACATTGGGAATATTTTCATACAAAACTTTGAAGCATGTTTGAAGCTCAAGCGTCATGTCAGTTAGTATGAACGCGAGCTGTCATTCGGTCGAAATTGTACTAGACTTATTCCACTTGGAATAACTTTTGGCTTCAAATTTTCCTCGCTTTGTCCCCTCTATGCCCTATTTTTAATCAATCTCTTTGGTTTTAGCCCTAGAGCCAGAACATTGCAGTATTATTTCCCATTGTGAGAATGTCTGAGGCATTTTACGAAATTGACTTGTGAATATAGTACCTACATATAGCTATGCATTTAATTATATTGTATACAGTATAACTATATCTCGAAGACTACCCTGTACACTGCCAAAAATTGTATCATAGTATTGTGTACGAAAATAAAAAAATAAATGATTATAGATGTAGCACTGGTCTTTTATTGTATACTAGCTGTTCTGCGCAGTTTCACCTGCGTAGTTCCCGTTCCCGTGGGAATACGAGGATAAAATATAGCCTATGTTACTCCCTGATAATGTAGCTCTCGATTAATAAAAGATTTTTTGAAATCGGTCCAGTAGTTTTTAAGTTTATTCAACAAACATACAAATCTCTCCTCTATAATATTACTAGTGGTTCTGCGCGGTATAACCCGCGTAGTTCCCGTTCCTGTGGGAATACGGGAAAAAAATAGCCTATGTTACTCAGGGATATTAAAATCGGTCCGGTTATTTTTTGAGTTTAGTCGTAACACAAAATACAAACAAAGGTAGGTACAAATCTTTCCTCTATAATATTAGTGTAGCCAAATCAGTTAGGCGAAATAGTTTGGCCACGAGGAAGAAGCCCATTTAACGTGGGCCACATTGAATAGATATAGGTACTCTGACATTTTGCGAATCCGTCATTTTGCGAATCTGACATTTTGCGATGGTTCCGAAAAAAGTTCTGCCTGATACACCTAAGAGTCATTTTAGCGAACAGCTATATTTTCCCACCCCGTGGCGAGAAAGCCCTCACTTATAGTAACAATGACAATTACAAAAAAGTGTTTCTTTCATGTTTATGACCATTTATAGCCTGCGCAGACGACGCACTTTGTCCCCGTATTTTTTTGTCCGCCAAAATAGAACGCTTACAACTGTATCGAGTAACGCACACGAGGGATTCGTACAAAAAGTCCCCCGAATAATCGCGGACACCGACGGGCGGTACAGGACAAAAAGAAACGGACATATTTTTTTACGATTCGGAGAACTTTGTCCTCCGGGGACAAAGTCCGTCGTCTGCGCTGGAATGGATCGGAATAGAAAAAAGATGGTTTAACTGGCTTCTCATTGAGAAACTCTAATTAGGGGGGTAATAAAATTGGAGCTTACAAGCGACAATTCTTCCAAATGTATCGGCGTTTGCTGATAGTATCTACCTATTTAAAAAAAAATCTTTAGGTTTCTCTTTTCACTGTTGCTGTAGCTTACATGACACAACATGGCACGAAAATTGCTCACCGATTTACGTAGCAAACGAATTTACTTATTAGCATATAGATAGGATACCTCGTAATAAGCGACCAAATTGTAGCTCGCGTGCAAACGGAAGCTATTCCCGATTTTAAATTAGGTAAGGTTGCCGTTTGCCGAGAATTTCAAGAAAACAGAGTTTTTCATATTTTTTCCTTTTGAAGAATTGGTTTTGTCATGATTGAAACATCTAAATCTGGTATTTTGTGTGTATGGGAGAACATCGAATCGGGCAACACGTGCCACTAACTTTTTTCTAGCTTATTACAAGCACTAGACTCAAATAAAAATTGTATATGTTTTGTGATGTATGTACCTATTTGTTTTCCAATATAGAAAACTTTTAAATAATAATTTTTGAATCAGTCGAAAATTTAAAAAAAGAGTTCAAAACATAATTTTTCCGCAATATCATAATTCCCTATTAGGCCATTGTGTTTGTTGTCAATTTCTGTAATTTGGAGATTAAGCCGAGACACATGTTACTCAGAACCGATTCTGAAAAACAATAAAAGTACCTAATGAATGAAATATTGGTAATACTCGTCGCTACTTACGACGTAGGTAAGTAAGTAGGTCCTATATATTTTGAACATTTCTCTATAGATATCGAAATGGGAACTTATTACTCGGAAATCTAAGTGAATAGGTATATACTTACTTATTGCTGTTTCAATGCCTATATTTTCATCGGTTTCGGAGAGCCTTCCATTTCACACAGAAAGAAAGATCGTTCGGTTTTAAATAAATTTTGGAATTTATTTTGAAATCACAGACGGATCCTTTAATTTTATTATTGGCAAGAAACAACATGTTTTCCGAGAAATCGCTTATAATACGATTAAATAATTTATTAAATTGCAGTTTTCACACACAAACATTTAATTTTAAGATGTAGGTGTGGTAATGGGAGGGTCTGCAATAGGCCCCGCCCTCCTTGAAAGCCTCCTGTGAAAATGTTGCTGTCTCACTCACTCAGTAGAAGCTTGGTGAAATAGGAAGACTTCCAAAAATAATTTAGTAATTGAATATTTACATTTACCTACCCCCGCGATTACATCCGCGTAAGTCTCAGAAAAGTAAGCTTTACACTGGTGAAAGAATTTTTTAAATCGGTCCAGTTGTTTCGGAGCCTGTTCATAACAAAGAAATATACAAATAATATAGGTACCTAATACAAAGGATAGGTAGATATACTTACAGAAAAAATAATTAATATAAAATTATTGTTTACTACAAAAAATTGACCTCCAAAGAAGCACTATTTTGGACAGTTCCCTGATAAATAATTTATTTTCTGTAGGTATATACAAAAGGTACACTTAAAAAGGTCAATAATCTAATAACAAGGCACTCTAAGCTCGTCCATGAAGATTGGCTAAATGTAAACAGACCATCTCCACCGACAAGTTGCTGGTTCCAAATGCAAGTAGGTACCCCGAGAAGAACCAGCAAAAACTGAAGGGCAGCTCTTTATAATATCATGTCCTTTGACAGAGATAGCTGCCAGCCCCCTGGTCACCTGAAGCCTCGACCAAACGCACAGCTCTTTAAGGAGCTGCCGCGCCTCCGGCCCCCACGGTCCCATGGTCTCCACCCCAAACGACACAAATATGTAGCCCTCATTGAGGTCGGCATATTTGTACCAACGTTTCCTTGGCATGAATATAGTAGATGTAAGTACCTATCAATGAGTTCTTCAAAAGCTTAGGTATAGGTAGGTACCTACATATTTATCACTAGCTCGATGGTGAAGGAAAACATCGTAAGAAAACCCGCGCCCCTAAGAATCGGTTCTGAGGCATGAGTAACAGACCAGCAGGCGTATTCACGGAGCTTCGATATTCGACTCGGTATCGGAAAATCTGTCGAAGATGGGTTATTCAGATGTCGGTATCGAAAACGAATGTCATATTTGACATAAGGATTCGGAAAATTGTACGTGGCTGTCAGAAACGCCTAGAATACAGTTTCCGAAGTCGATAGATTCGACTTCGGAAATTTTTTCACTTGATGTGAATCGAACGGAAACGGTGTCGAGCCTCCGTGAATACGCCTGCCGGTCTGTTACTCTATATCTCGTGAAATGTGGTGTATTCAGTAATGGAATACCTCTGCCTACCCCCTCGGGGATAAAAGGCGTGAGATTATATTATTTATTATTACAATTTGATGTACAAATCAAGAAACAAAATAAAATTGACCAATCTTCGAATATCAGCGGACCCCCCACCTCAATAATAGTTATAGGGCAAGATAAGATCTGTGACAGACAGACGGACAAGTCATTACTAACAATGTCTGCGCGGCCCGCAGGGTGGCGGTGTTGTGTTACACAGCCCGTAGGGTTCAGCTATAGAGCTGTAAAGCTACGGAGCGGGCGTGTAAGCAAAAATTAGTAAAATCCAAACTTTGGACTCATAAGCATCTAGCTTAATTAAGCTTGTCTTTTATTAAACTGACGTCCTTTTCCCGTGGGAAAATTATAAGAGTCCATGTTACTCCCAGAAAAGTAAGCTTTCCATTGAAGGTTTTTTTTTAAATCGGTCCAGTAGTTTTTGAGTTTATACGTTATAATTGTCCTGGCGTACCAATGAGTTTTTCCAAAACTTTCGTACATATTTATCACTAGTTCGATGGTGAAAGAAAACATAAATAATGTCTGTTAGCTCTCTCTCTATTTGCAATGCCCCTACCTACGGGGTGCTACATAATGTAGGTACCTACTGTTTTAGTTTTTAAGATCTTTTATACAATGTGGCTATGCAAATACAAATAAATAAATAAAAAACATCGCCCCAGAATTAATTCTGAGGCATGTGTAACATACCCGGTTTGATGATGGGCTGACTACCCATCACGCTAAGGGGTCTAAAGATTACTGGTGCAATGTCAAGTATTTCCAGGAATGGAATAGGTATAGAATAAGGTGAGGAGAATACCCATAAGAAATGGTGATATCCGTTAGATATCTTAATAAAGAGCAGTGATAGCCTGGACGGTTAAAGAGCCGGCCGAAAATCAGTGTGGCTCGGGTTCGAATCCTGGCATGTACCAATGAGTTTTTCAAAAACTTACGTAAATTATTATCACTAGCTCGACGGTGAAGGAAAACATCGTGAGGAAACCCGCAGGTCTCGGAATTAATTCTGAGACATGTGTAAACAGACCTGGTCCGGCGATGGGCTCACCACCTATCACGTTTGGGGGTCCAATATATCTTGTGAAATGTGGGTATATCTAGTAATGGAATACCTCTGCCTATCCCCTCGGGGATAAAAAAGGCGTGAGATTATATTATTATCTTAATAAAAAATATCTTATAAATTGTTAAGAAGTCCCTTCTAGATTGACATAGATCTATGGTTCGGCCCGTCGTCTGGAACGACACTTAGTACTTTGTAAGCGACAGATTTTAACATTCTTACAAAATGTAGTAGGTTCTATCTTGACCTAAGTATCTTTATATTTTAGTAAGGGGTCGTCTTTTAATCATCGAAATTCGAAAAAGGGGGACGGGGGTTAGAAAACAATTAGGGGGGATGATAAGACAATATCGTGTATTTTTTTTATAAAAAAAACCTACCTAATTAATGTTCTATTTTAGACTAGCGGGTGCCCAGGCATAGCCTGCGCCGATCCAGGGGGCCAATTCTACTAAGTGTCAACGGTCATAGTTGGATGACAATGAGATGTCAATGGTCAGTCAATGGTGCTATTTTGACACTTCTCAGAGCAAATAACACCATCGACTGACCAGGTCATTGTCATCCAACTGTAACCCTTGACATTTAGTAGAATTGGCCCCCTGTTTGTTCTCGTTCCCGTGAGAATTTCCAAAAATCCCTTCTTAGTGCTCACTTACGTCATATATATGGAACTTGTGCAAAATTTCATGCTTGTAGGGCCAGTGGTTTGGGCTGTGCATTGATCGATCAGTCAGTCAGCCAATTTAGCCAATCATTTTTTATATCCGCCCCGGCTTCGCACGGGTGCAATGCTAACACTAAAACCTTCCTCTTGAATCACTCTATCTATTAAAAAAAACCGCATCAAAATCCGTTGCGTAGTTTTAAAGATTTAAGCATACAAAGGGACATAGGGATATAGGGACAGAGAAAGCGACTTTGTTTTATACTGTGTAGTGATTATCTAATGTACCTACATAGGTAGATTAAGAAATTAACTCCAAAGAGGAACCTTGTGGGACAATGTCAAAAAGACTAACTGAATTCCCTCTCTGGATAGCTATCCATTGACAGAGATAGCTGCCAGCCCAAAAGTAAGACTACCTCCTAAAAGTGCAAATATTTTAAGGGTAGGTCAAAAAAATTTGAAGGAACTATTTTCGGTATCGATTTTTATTTTTATTATAGCATCGATTATTAACAATATATACAAACTAACACGCTGTACCTACATAAACAATACACGCACACTACCCAATCAAAAATTGCGCTAAAATAACAAAAAAAAACCGACAAAAGTTTTAGTGCGGTAATGAGGGGTTTGCAAAGCATGCTTGAAAATAATATTTTTTTTGTCAGAAAAACCTTACCTACTGTTTTTCTCTCTTTATATGTTAATTTTATTTCTCTCACATATTTGTAGTTACCTAGGTTTAAAATAATTCACTTTATAAATACTTGTTTAGGTAATAATCTATTTTGGTTGCTTTTCTCGTAAGCTGTGCCAATCAGTTTGTTCCAGTCGAGAATAGAACCCAACCAAAGTGTCAACTCGATAAATAAAATGCGAACGATGCGCCCAGGCCGTGACACCGCCCGAGAATTCCGAGAATTCTGTAATGTGTCACCCTTATCCCGTCTGGTGGTTTATTGACATCCCACGTGGGTCGGTAAGACAAGAGGCGACTTTAAAACTTCTAACTTTGAACTTTTATCACTTTCTTCCTCTTCAGTTTCGTAGAAATGTTGCTGACATTGTTTATCTCAGTAAAATCCTGAACGGTTTAATCGATTGTCCTCAGTTGTTAAACGAAATTAAGTTTTGTGTTCCTAGTAGGCAGTTACGACAATTTGTTCCCTTTCATGTACCATTTAGCAGTAACAACTATCGCCGAAATTCTTTCATCTATAGAGCTAGCTCACAGTTTAATAAGCTAATATCTAATAATGCTTCCATTGATATTTTTGCAGCTACACCGGCTTCTATTAGAAGAACATTAGCAAACTTTCACTTCAATTCGCGGTCCGAATAGCCTGAATCTTTTTGTTTTGCTCTTGCATCTCTATATTACCTACCGTGCATTATTGTGTTGTTATTTGTCCTTTCCTTAAATTATGCCTTTGAGTGTGACATTTAACTTTTAGACCTACAGGCGAAAACTTTGTAAATGGCTTGTAGATGAACATATCTTGCCAAAGTTATGTCAACGACACTGATATGAAAACGACTATGACATCCTACGTGGTTTCTCTTTGGAGACTTTGATCTGTAAATATTGGTAACAAATTCTGAACCAATATTCTCTTGTAAAGTTGTTATCTTTAAATGAGCAAAAAACGCGGAACTAGCAATAAAGCTATTGAAAGGAATATAGCTATAAAAAATTGAAAACGCGGAACTAGCAATAAAGCTATTGAAAGGAATATAGCTATAAAAAATTGAATAGCGTGTAATCACTTCACTGTAGCCACTTCCGAAGAGGCCCTCGTGGAGTCAAGAATAGACTTGAAATAACTAAGGGTTTCAATAGGGAAGAACATCATAACGGTTCCGTATAAATGTAGGGGTCGAAAATGGCCTGAACTTCGAGAAAAGGATGGTCGGTACTGCCGTGCCCCCAGATGTAGATACCTACTTGGAATACACTTCGTCTTTTATGCTACTAGGTACCTACCTATACTTATTAATAACGCAAAAGGTTGTGTGGATTGATGTTTGTTCATCTTTCACGTTAAAACTGCAGAACGGTTGTCGATGAAACTTTACGTAATATAGCGGTGGAGTTGAAATGACGTTCAATAAGTGGACTTGTAAGTTCCTATTTTGAATAAAACATTTTGACTTTGACTTTGACTTTGACTTTGACTTAGCCTATTATTATTATTTATTAATTTATTAAACATTTTTTTTTCTTTAAAAATAATACTCACATTAAAATAACTGCAAAACTGTAGGTACTATAAGACATTGGACATGTTACAGGCTATCAAACGAGGTCGCGGACGGCTACTAGTATTGTTGTAGTCATTGTGTGCTCGAAGTACCTAATTAAGAAAAAAATCGATCTTTCATACCAACTTATCCCTTTATTTAACTCTCTAAAGGGATGGATGAAATCTTTCTTAATAGGTGGGGCCTAAGTACCTTTAATAAAGAACTCTTGTGTACTTCTACCACTCTATTCTCAAACAGGCTTCAGTGTCACCCCACGGAACCCTAACCAGACCACTATGACACCATAACCATTACGCCCCGTTATGTCATTACTCAGCGGTTGTTAGCACCCCATACTGTACGTATTTAAAGGGGAACAACCCCTAGAATTCATCATTTTAAACTCGTTAAACTTAGCTTTATCTTTTTCGGTTTATTATTTTGAAGCAGTCAAGTTCTCCGCTAAGAACACAGGTTAAGAAAGAAAGAAAGAAAAGTTTATTTTGGCGTAAATAAACAACAACAAAAAAAAGTACAACTAAAAATAGTCTTATTCTAAAAATACACCAAAAATGGTCACCACTCAGCAAAGCAACTCAGCAAAAGTAGGGCGCGGTTATTCATGGTGACCGTCTAGTGGTTGTACTATCAGTAAACGTTCTGCCTGATACACCTGAGTGTCATTTTTGCGAGCAGCTACCTTGTCTCACCCCATGGCGTCTTATAGTAACAATCACAATAATAAAAAAAGTGTTCCTTTCATGTTGACCATTTCGGGTCTCTCTCTTCTGATTGTTTTCTAATTAGGGATGGGGTAGTAAAAACTTGAGCTTTCAAGTAACAATTCTTTCAAATGTATCAATCAGGCTTAGCGTTTGTAGATAATACAATATCACGAGCGGATCCGTGTTTCGAAAGCCACGTTAATCCGTTGTTATTCCGAAGGCACGTGACGTCACAAGAACTAAACCGAGCTATCGAAGTTTTCACACGAGTTTGTATAAATACAATGCAACCGGTGTCTCCAGGCTCGATCCACGGTCGGCGTAGGTCTACTAGACAACAGAAATCTGGGCTGATAGTCGAAAAGACACTTTGAAGGCTTAAGTCTCTACTCGACCACAGAAATCTCGACTGATGGTCGAGAAGACACTTTTTGAAGGCTGAGGTTTCTATTCGACCACAGAAATCTCGGCTGATGGTCGAGAAGACACTTTTTGAAGGCTTAGGTCTCTACTCGACCACAGAAATCTCGGCTGATGATCAAGAAGACACTTTTTGAAGGCTTAGGTCTCTACTCGACCACAGAAATCTCGGCTAATGGTCGAGAACAAACTTTTTGAAAGCTTAGGTCTCTACTCGACCACAGAAATCTCGGCTGATGGTCGAGAAGACACTTTTTGAAGGCTTAGGTCTCTACTCGACCACAGAAATCTCGGCTGATGGTCGAGAACAAACTTTTTGAAAGCTTAGGTCTCTACTCGACCACAGAAATCTCGGCTGATGGTCGAGAAGACACTTTTTGAAGGCTTAGGTCTCTACTCGACCACAGAAATCTCGGCTGATGGTCGAGAAGAAACTTTTTGAAAGCTTAGGTCTCTACTCGACCACAGAAATCTCGGCTGATGGTCAAGAAGACACTTTTGGAAGGCTTAGGTCTCTACTCGACCACAGAAATCTCGGCTGGTGGTCGATGGAGCAATAAATGATATGACTATGACTAAACCAATCAGTTTATTCTTTTATTTAAATATCGATTTGTAACTTAAGGATGCAGGTGATGATATCCTAGTCGGAGAGTCCATCTCTCATTCGAGAGGTTTTAATTTGAGTTTCAGTTTTTTTAAATCAATGGAATAATGTTATCAGATAAAAGATCTTGTTTGTTCCCATTATAGTGGACGTACATTGATCTATTCAAGTATACTTGACTGCCGAGTTAGGGGCTAGAGCGAAAAAAATGAAGCAAGAGCCTGTAGTTTTCCGTAGGAGTGTTCCGTATAAGTATTTAAGTCAGCATCAAGAGCCGTCAGTTATTTTGGTCGAGGTTTGTAAATAAAAACAATGATTTTAGTGCTTAAAGTTTTTCGAACCTTAGTTACGATTGTTTGATAAAGGGTTTTATACTGAACTGTAGGTAAATATGTACTTACCTAGGTATCTAGGTATATTTTCCCGTAATTGTCACGAAATAGTAGATACATAAATTATACTCTTTACTTTATTAAACTTCCAAAAAATGATTAAATAAGTGTAACTAAACTACCTAGGTATATTTCATCTACAAAAAAGTCAATTTAGGTACCTACCTACGTCCTTTACATAAATTTATTTTTATTCATTTATTGAAACTTATTGGGCAATATGCAATTAAATTCAAGGACTTTATTTCTCATTTCACGGACCCCTAAAACGACCCTTATTCTGACAATTGAAAACAAGATGTCTACCGCTAAACATAATCGAACAATGACGCGCCTTCCTTACAAAAGCGACAATAAAAGCCGGCAAATAAGCGTATAATGACTGTATTCACTACCGCACAACATTCAGAATTCACCCCGCAACTTTTAAATTCCAAAACATAAGGATTACTTTTCCCTGGCTGTATACTAAACTGTCTTTGCCGAATATGCTTTTTAAAGGTGTTTTTTAATACAAAGAATAGAGCAAAATGAGCAAACGATAGTCGGTTCCCTCCCGCCTTTTATAATCTGTTTTATTGGTAGTTCAAATTCCTTTTTAAATAGCGCTTGTGATAATATTTGAACATGTGGCTAGTTCTGGTCGCTTCGTTAACGAAAGAGATCTTAATTATATTGTTTGTGGGTTAAGCGGTATAGTTAAGACGCAATAGCACTTGTAAAAGACCGTGGTTTTGCCCGCTGATGTTTTTGATAGTTTGTTAGGTAGTACGCGAAATTTCACATCATACTTAATCTTAAAGAAATACTAAGAGTACTTACCTATTAAGTAGTTGAAGGAAAGGAAAGGCCGATAAAGGAAAATATGACATGTCACGTTTATGGGTCTAAAATTAAATTAAAATATATACATTTTTAAAATGCGTATTTCCTGAAATGGAATATCTCTGTCGACCCGCTCGAAAGTATAAGCGCGATTTTTTTTTAACGTATGGTGCCTGTACTTACCTAAACACACTTTTTTTTTTCAGTGCACTGCGCTTCTATATTTACGTTTACATACTCGTAATTATCCGATGAATGGCAATAATTTATTACTTTTTTGAGTAAGTTAAACTTTAATTATACTATTTACTCGTATCAAGCACAGATACTATTCTACAATTAAAAATAGTGAAACTAACAATTTTTCTAAACTAAGGAAATTATAACAATCGCATAATTAGTTTTTACTCAGCTTAGTCTCATTTTTAGTCGGTTTTTATAAACTAAACAAATCCGAGTAAATTTATTTTTTATATTAAAATTAGGTACTTACCTATAGGTAGATAGTTAGATACATCCTATATTTTAATTAGAGATTTGCAAAAGACAACACAAACAGATAAAAATCTTTTAAAAAGTCACTATTTTAAGCGATATAAATTCCAGAATTTATGAAACATTTTGCCCACTATGCGAGCTACGAAAGGAATAAAACTAAATAAGTTTTCCAAAATATTCATAACAATTTAACCCATTGACTGCCGCAGATATTAGTTACAAATATTTAATAAAATATTAAAAAGATCACTAAAATCAATAAATAAAATGTGGGACACAATTCACACATGGTTATTTAGTCCCTATACACTAGGCACTAACTAAACTAGGCACTACTATCTACTATGGGTACTAAACAACTGATAAACATAGGGTGTATGTGTGGATTGAGTGAGCACCCCTCAGAAAAAAAATGAAAAATGCTCTTCATTTATTAAAAGTTCTAAAACAATTGTAAAAGTAATCCCTGAATTTGTAAAAAGATAAAAAAAAAAGATACAGGGTTTAACGTATGCTCACTCAGTTCTCACAAACTACCAACGAAATCAGCGAATGTATGAATGCAACATATAATATTTATATACTAGGATTTTGTAAAACCTAAGCTTACTTACCTTTATAATTTGTAGGTCACCTAGTTACGTATTTAAGGATTTACAAAAAAAATAAAATGCTCACTCAATCCTCACACTTTTGAAAACCCGATTTCTGATGAAGAAACTAAAGATTGAAACTGCTATGTATGTGTATAGTTTAGTAAAATTAATATGGGAATTTGTAAAATAAAAAGCAAACTACTAACGTGGCAGGTTTTTGAATAATATTTTTTTTTAAATGCTCACTCAGTCCACACATTTTACGTAAGTTAAAAATGTGAATATCTTAAGATTTATAGTATCAAAGAAACTGGAAAGTAGTTCAACTTTTTGTAAAAAATTCTACAAAAGATCTACCATCTAATATTTTATATTCGTTGTCTGTTTTCAAAGATATTCAATTTTAATTTTCCTAATGTAAATATATCGTTTAGGGTAACCACACTTCTTCATAATATTATGGTCATATTAAAAATACAGGACATTTTAAAAGAATATTCTTTCTGGTTTTCCAAGTAAATTTTTGACATACGACCTCTGCTGATTACGACTCTATAATATAATTTTTAACACATTTGCTCGTAAAAGGTCTCTTATTTCACCAATTTAAATATCGTATTGTATCTTATTATGCACTTGTGCGGTAATGTAATGTAGAACGCACGGTTTATTAAGATTCTTCGTCTAAAAACGAAAGGTACTTTTAAAAATCTTAGCAAGGAGTTTTTATGTCAGAAAAGTGGTCAACATTTTATGAATAAAATTAACTACAATACAAAAAATACAATAAATAAACATTTAATTTAAACCATTTATGTATCTGTATGTAACAAACACACAAAAAATATTAATTGATTTTATTAGTAATACCGGCTGTTTTTTGTGCCCTTGCCTAAAAAAAAATGCTGATGAGCGCGTATCGCTTATTTGTGAACAAGTAAAAATTATTCCGCGCGCTTTTTCTTTTCGTTGTATTGTTTTTATTCGTTTATGGTGTTATATGCTTGACGAAACCACTATTAAGGAATTATAGGAAATTCCCACGGGAGCGGGAATAAACTGGATCCACGGCACCCGCTATTTAAAATATTATGGTCTTATATGCTTGAGGAAACCACTATGAAGGAATTATAGGAAATTCCCACGGGAACGGGAATAAACTGGATCCACGGCACCCGCTATTTACATTATTATGGTCTTATATGGTTAAAGAAACCACTATGAAGGAATTGTAGGAAATTCCCACGGGAACGGGAATAAACTGGATCCGGGCTGGCAACGCCGCTGGGCACCCGCTATTTGTAACAAAATTTTACACGCGAGACTTGAAAAATATTTCACCAATTGAAAGCTTACTTTTCTGGGAGTAATTTCATCCCTACTTGGTGGATATCCCATCTATACGCACAAAGCGCTTTTCAAGTTCTTTTATTATGCGCACCGCCAAGGAGTGGAACTACCTGCCGGCGTCTGTATTTCCGAGTTCATATAACCCACAAGCCTTTAAGGATCGAGTGAACAGGCATCTTCTGGGCAAGCTCGTCCCAACGTAGGCCCCGTTTTTGCTCTCGGGCTAGTCTGGGGTCAAGAGCAAGCCCATTTTTTAGTAAAAAAAAAAAAAAAAAAAGTAACATGGGCTATAATTTTCCGAAGGGAACGGAACTGATGCGGGGTGAAACCGTGGGGCACTATTAGTATGCGATAAAATACAACTTGGCTATGCTATTAGACACTAGCATTAACAAAACGAAATTAATTTCATCTCGTCGAACCACTGAAAGATCAGGCAGGATGATGCTGTGATCGATCAGCAAAGGCGACCTCTCGACGATGACAAGTCAACATTTAATTCTATTTCATCAAAATTTCTTTTTTGAAATTTATATAGGTAGGTATGGCAGAGACAAAACATCGTTTTTGAAAATGTATTAGTACATATGTTAACAAAAGCAATGAAGAACAACAATATTTTTTCCCACTTTGAAGTGTTCACTTGTTTTATTTTTTCAATTAACAGCTTCCTATTTGCAAGCCAGTTCGAAATTTAAATAAAACCTTTGATAAGTTGCCTCCTTGGTTGCCATGTTTTGAAGAAAAAGATTTTTTAATACAGTTACTCAAAAAGTGGCGTATTGCAGGGAAGTGTAAATATTTCTAAAAAGAAGCTATTAATTTGTTTCATTATCAAATTTAATGATTTGATTCAATGACTTAGGATTTCATTTTCATTTCATATCAATAAGAAAATTCTACCGAAGACTTGGCTGTATGGGCATTGGGCATAGTTCCCTTTGCCTACCCAGAATGGGTGAAGTAAGCAAAAAAAAAATCTCTGGTTATTTTTATGGTTGGCGCCATTTTCCAAAAATGATAGTTGAGTTTATTGTGTTTTTATTATTTTTAATTGCCAAATTTTTTCGCAACTGTATTAAAAATAGTTGTTCAGTACACGTGCGGAACCGTCATTGCAACTTGTTCCGACTGTCAACCCTCACATTCGGCTGCGCCTCGGCTCGGGTAGACATTTGTCGGAACTCGTTGCGATGACAGGCTTTCCGCACTTGTAATGAAATATACTATTTAAATTACACGTATACTTACTATGCAATTTATTTGGCCGCTAAAAGACGACAGATATGGATTTTCATACATGTTTTACCAGCCGCTGCTCATGTATTTGGCCAGTACAGCAATTTCAATTTAACTCGAAGAAGGTTGTCAAAATAATGGATATGACCATAATATTATGCAGCAGTGTGGTCACCCTAAACGATATATTTACATTAGGAAAATTAAAATTGATTATCTTTGAAAACAGACAACGAATTTAAATATTAGATGGTAGATCTTTTGTAGAAATTTTTACAAAAAGTTGAACTACTTTCCAGTTTCTTTGATACTATAAATCTTAAGATATTCACATTTTTAACTTACGTAAAATGTGTGGACTGAGTGAGCATTTAAAAAAAATATTATTCAAAAACCTGCCACGTTAGTAGTTTGCTTTTTATTTTACAAATTCCCATATTAATTTTACTAAACTATACACATACATAGCAGTTTCAATCTTTAGTTTCTTCATCAGAAATCGGGTTTTCAAAAGTGTGAGGATTGAGTGAGCATTTTATTTTTTTTGTAAATCCTTAAATACGTAACTAGGTGACCTACAAATTATAAAGGTAAGTAAGCTTAGGTTTTACAAAATCCTAGTATATAAATATTATATGTTGCATTCATACATTCGCTGATTTCGTTGGTAGTTTGTGAGAACTGAGTGAGCATACGTTAAACCCTGTATCTTTTTTTTTTATCTTTTTACAAATTCAGGGATTACTTTTACAATTGTTTTAGAACTTTTACTAAATGAAGAGAATTTTTCATTTTTTTTCTGAGGGGTGCTCACTCAATCCACACATACACTAAGATTTATAGTATCAAAGAAACTGGAAATTAGTTCAACTTTTTGTAAAAATTTCTACAAAAGATCTACCATCTAATATTTAAATTCGTTGTCTGTTTTCAAAGATATTCAATTTTAATTTTCCTAATGTAAATATATCGTTTAGGGTGACCACACTGCTGCATAATATTATGGTCATATCCATTATTTTGACAACCTTCTTCGAGTTAAATCGAAATTGCTGTACTGGCCAAATACATGAGCAGCGGCTGGTAAAACATGTATGAAAATCCATATCTGTCGTCTTTTAGCGGCCAAATAAATTGCATAGTAAGTATACGTGTAATTTAAATAGTATATTTCATTACAAGTGCGGAAAGCCTGTCATCGCAACGAGTTCCGACAAATGTCTACCCGAGCCGAGGCGCAGCCGAATGTGAGGGTTGACAGTCGGAACAAGTTGCAATGACGGTTCCGCACGTGTACTGAACAACTATTTTTAATACAGTTGCGAAAAAATTAAGCAATTAAAAATAATAAAAACACAATAAACTCAACTATCATTTTTGGAAAATGGCGCCAACCATAAAAATAAGCAGAGATTTTTTTTTTGCTTACTTCACCCATTCTGGGTAGGCAAAGGGAATTATGCCCAATGCCCATACAGCCAAGTCTTCGGTAGAATTTTCTTATTGATATGAAATGAAAATGAAATCCTAAGTCATTGAATCAAATCATTAAATTTGATAATGAAACAAATTAATAGCTTCTTTTTAGAAATATTTATACTTCCCTGCAATACGCCACTTTTTGAGTAACTGTATTAAAAAATCTTTTTCCCCAAAACATGGCAACCAAGGAGGCAACTTATCAAAGGTTTTATTTAAATTTCGAACTGGCTTGCAAATAGGAAGCTGTTAATTGAAAAAATAAAACAAGTGAACACTTCAAAGTGGGAAAAAATATTGTTGTTCTTCATTGCTTTTGTTAACATATGTACTAATACATTTTCAAAAACGATGTTTTGTCTCTGCCATACCTACCTATATAAATTTCAAAAAAGAAATTTTGATGAAATAGAATTAAATGTTGACTTGTCATCGTCGAGAGGTCGCCTTTGCTGATCGATCACAGCATCATCCTGCCTGATCTTTCAGTGGTTCGACGAGATGAAATTAATTTCGTTTTGTTAATGCTAGTGTCTAATAGCATAGCCAATATGGGGCTGGATTGCCCTATAAGTTGATTATAGAATGAAACGCGAAGATACTTTTAAGACTATGTATTAGTGGCCGTTATATACAATGGTGGGAGGAGCGTAGGCCGGCCAACACAGGTTGTGCGCTGAAGACGTTTGGACGCGCACTCTCGCTCGCAGATCATCAGTGGGAGCAGGTTTCTTGCCGCGCCGCCCGCGCACCGCATTGCATGCCGCTGGCGCCCTGGGCTAGTGATGCACCACATCACCCCCCTAGGAGAATGAAGCTCCATCCTAGGAAAAGAAATCAGGAAAATTAACTCGACGGCCCGATCTTGAAAACCGTGGCTCAGAGGCCTGTGGACCGTCGTTCTTTATGCAACTAGGCGTTGCCTCCTGGCTTTTAGTTGTCAACTGATATGCTGGTTTAACTCTGTCAATAGACACTGTGACTGGACCTCTGGTTAAACTTAGTGTCATAGTTTTGTCAGTCCGAGAAATGACTTTATGTGGCCCAGTGTATGGTGGTACTAATGACCCCCGTGAGGCGTCTGTGCGCAGAAAAACATGTGAGGTGGTTTTTAAATCTTTATGAACAAATATTGTTTTGTTCCCATGTCTCGAAACAGGCTCAGACTTTAGTTGAGACATGTGTTCTCTCAACTGTGAGACGAGGTCATACGGCGCTAGCGTTTGTTTTTTAGTAACGTTGAAGAACTCACCCGGGATTCTGAGTACCTCTCCATATACCAATTCAGCTGCGGAGGTTTGTAGATCAGGCTTCCACGCAGTCCTTAGGCCCAGGAGTACCGCTGGCAACACGTCTGTCCATCTACGGTCGTCGTGCGCCATGATCGCAGCTTTGAGAGTCCTGTGCAGGCGTTCAATTAAGCCGTTAGCCGCTGGGTGATATGCAGTGGTGTGGCGGACCTTTGTGCCGCAGAGATCTGTCAAAGATTTAAACAACCGAGAAATAAATTGTCGACCTTGATCTGTTGTTATAGTTTGAGGACAACCAAATCTTGATATCCACGTTCTGAATAATTCTTTAGCTACAGTTTCAGCAGATATATCTTTTAGTGGTTGGACTTCTGGCCATCGGGTAAAGCGATCTATAATAGTGAGACAATATTTAAAATCTTCAGAGCTTGGCAAGGGACCAATGAGGTCTATGTGTACGTGGGTGAACCGTTCAGTAGGTGGTTGAAAGTTTCCTAGGGACGCTGTAGTATGTCTCTGTATCTTACTTCTCTGGCAGGACGTACATGCTCGAACCCACTCGTGGCAGTCTTTTCTTATTGCAGGCCAGATGAACCTCTCCGTCATAAGTTTCGTTGAAGCACGTACTCCGGGATGGCTTAAGCTGTGCACGGTGTTGAAGAACTGTCGACGCAACTCCTTTGGGATAAAAGGCCGAGGTCTTGACAGTGACGTGTCACAATATAATAATAATTTTGTACCTGGTACTGGGACTTGTTCCATTTTCAACGAAGAAGGGCGATCGGTGAGAATCTGGCGTAATTCTTCGTCGTGCTGCTGTAGATTAGAAAGTTTCTCAAAATCTGGTGGAAGTGAGATCTCCTCGATGCGTGACATCGTATCAGCTGTTATGTTGTCTTTCCAGATATGTGTTTAATCTCCGTGGTAAACTGTGAGATGAAATCTAAATGATTGAATTGTCTTGGAGAGCATTGCCTATCTTTTTGGCGAAAAGCAAAGATGAGGGGCTTATGATCTGTGTATATTACGAAATGTCTTCCTTCTATCATGTGTCGGAACTGCTTTACACCCGTATAGATTGCTAGAAGCTCACGGTCATAAGCGCTATATAGTTTTTGCGTTTTGTTTAGCTTTTTGGAAAAGAAAGCAAGCGGTTGCCATTTAAAGTCGATCCTCTGTTGAAGAACCGCGCCCAAGGCTGTGTTTGAAGCATCAGTAACGAGGGCAAGCGGTGCGTTTAGGACTGGGTGTGCAAGTAAGGTGGACTTAGCTATGCTGTTTTTACATTTTTCAAAAACATGTTGTTGCTCAGGAGTCCAGGTAAGCGGTTGTGAACCTTTTATTTTTGGTCCCGAAAGCATGTCATGTAGAGGAGCTTGCAACTGAGCAGCGTGCGGAATAAAGCGTCTATAAAAATTGAGCATACCCAAAAATCGTCGTAAGCCATTTACAGTCTTTGGTGGAGGAAATTCTTGAATCGCCTTGATTTTTTCCTCTGTAGGTTGAATGCCCTCTGCCGAGACAATATAACCAAGAAATGTTACCTTACTTTGGCCGAAAGAGCATTTAGCCTCATTTATAAGCAATCCATACTCTTGAAGCCTCTTGAAAATATCGCATACTAATAGTGCCCCACGGTTTCACCCCGCATCAGTTCCTTTCCCTTCGGAAAATTATAGCCCATGTTACTTTTTTTTTTTTTTTACAAAAAAATGAGCTTGCTCTTGACCCCAGACTAGCCCGAGAGCAAAGACGGGGCCTACGTTGGGACGAGCTTGCCCAGAAGATGCCTGTTCACTCGATCCTTAAAGGCTTGTGGGTTATATGAACTCGGAAATACAGACGCCGGCAGGTAGTTCCACTCCTTGGCGGTGCGCATAATAAAAGAACTTGAAAAGCGCTTTGTGCGTATAGATGGGATATCCACCAAGTAGGGATGAAATTACTCCCAGAAAAGTAAGCTTTCAATTGGTGAAATATTTTTCAAGTCTCGCGTGTAAAATTTTGTTACAAATAGCGGGTGCCCAGCGGCGTTGCCAGTCCGGATCCAGTTTATTCCCGTTCCCGTGGGAATTTCCTACAATTCCTTCATAGTGGTTTCTTTAACCATATAAGACCATAATAATGTAAATAGCGGGTGCCGTGGATCCCGTTTACTCCCGTTCCCGTGGGAATTTCCTATAATTCCTTCATAGTGGTTTCCTCAAGCATATAAGACCATAATATTTTAAATAGCGGGTGCCGTGGATCCAGTTTATTCCCGCTCCCGTAGGAATTTCCTATAATTCCTTAATAGTGGTTTCGTCAAGCATATAACACCATAAACGAATAAAAACAATACAACGAAAAGAAAAAGCGCGCGGAATAATTTTTACTTGTTCACAAATAAGCGATACGCGCTCATCAGCATTTTTTTTTAGGCAAGGGCACAAAAAACAGCCAGTATTACTAATAAAATCAATTAATATTTTTTGTGTGTTTGTTACATACAGATACATAAATGGTTTAAATTAAATGTTTATTTATTGTATTTTTTCTCCCAAAGTTAATTTTATTCATAAAATGTTGACCACTTTTCTGACATAAAAACTCCTTGCTAAGATTTTTAAAAGTACCTTTCGTTTTTAGACGAAGAATCTTAATAAACCGTGCGTTCTACATTACATTACCGCACAAGTGCATAATAAGATACAATACGATATTGAAATTGGTGAAATAAGAGACCTTTTACGAGCAAATGTGTTAAAAATTATATTATAGAGTCGTAATCAGAAGAGGTCGTATGTCAAAAATTTACTTGGAAAACCAGAAAGAATATTCTTTTAAAATGTCCTGTATTTTTAATATGACCATAATATGTATTATGAAGAAGTGTGGTTACCCTAAACGATATATTTACATTAGGAAAATTAAAATTGAATATCTTTGAAAACAGACAACGAATATAAAATATTAGATGGTAGATCTTTTGTAGAATTTTTTACAAAAAGTTGAACTACTTTCCAGTTTCTTTGATACTATAAATCTTAAGATATTCACATTTTTAACTTACGTAAAATGTGTGGACTGAGTGAGCATTTAAAAAAAAATATTATTCAAAAACCTGCCACGTTAGTGGTTTGCTTTTTATTTTACAAATTCCCATATTAATTTTACTAAACTATACACATACATAGCAGTTTCAATCTTCAGTTTCTTCATCAGAAATCGGGTTTTCAAAAGTGTGAGGATTGAGTGAGCATTTTATTTTTTTTGTAAATACGTAACTATAGGTGACCTACAAATTATAAAGGTAAGTAAGCTTAGGTTTTACTAAATCCTAGTATATAAATATTATATGTTGCATTCATACATTCGCTGATTTCGTTGGTAGTTTGTGAGAACTGAGTGAGCATACGTTAAACCCTGTATCTTTTTTTTTTATCTTTTTACAAATTCAGGGATTGCTTTTACAATTGTTTTAGAACTTTTACTAAATGAAGAGCATTTTTCATTTTTTTTCTGAGGGGTGCTCACTCAATCCACACATACACAAACATAGGTACTTAAATAAATATGACATGTTCACGCACACAAATGTTGGCCCCGAGCGGGTATCGAACCCGCAATCTCTGACTCAGAAGGCACACTACCATCTGAGGCAACAGGTCCGTCAAAAAAAAACTTTATATGACCTATATGGAGATTTCTACAATTTTACCTATTTAGTCCATCAGATAGATAATACATCCCTATATATCGATACGTAATTTATAACATACCTAGGGTTTACTACTAAAGATCTCCTAAAAAATCTGAAGGAAATGGCCTATAAATGTTACATCACCATTCGCTCGCTCATAATGATTTAATAAAGTCAGCTGTTGTAGAACGAAACCAAAATAAACGTCACAATTTCCCAAATCGTTAAATTAACCCGGCATAGTCCGCCTACAACAATACCATTCCAATTGTTTCACGGACTGAAAAATGGCGATCTCTACCAACCAATAGTAGGCGTCACCCTTCAAGCGTTAAAGCAAACCCCATTGGTCACTTCAACCTCTTCAATTCACCCCAACCAATCAGACAGCTAAACGGAAGATAAAGTCAAACCAGTTCCATTTTAGCTTCCAAGTCGCGCGCACGCATTTCAAATTTGGAACTTGTCATTTCGAAATTTGAATTTTTGGACTTATGGCCCGCCAGCCAGTGTGTTAATTGATTTGAAAAGAGTGTTTGATAGTGCAAAAGTTGTTTTTTTGTACGTTTATGTTGTTTTTTGCGCGGTTTAGTTAAATAGGTTGCGTTTCGTCACTCGCGAGGTATTATTTTTAGCTTTTAGCTTGTTAAAGCTGTTGTGTGATGCGAGACGGATCTTAATTTAGCGGTGCACAAGAGTGTGAGTATGCCCGTCTTCCTTATTTAAATTTTTATTCACCCGACGGGCGGACCTTTTTGTGTGTCTACAACTATTCCTTATTTTTTACTTTACTGTAAATAAATTCTCCAAAAGTACTTACACTAACCAAATACTTACTTTGAATGACATGTAGGTTAGTAAATGTTTATTAAAAGGTAGATATGTCTACGATTTAGCTTTATCAAGAAATAGGTACGATAAATCAAACATAATTAAAGGACTAGGGTTCCAAATGACAGAAGAATAAACATCTAGCCACTTAAAAATAGCTATGTTGAGGAATAAACAGTTCTGTTCCGGGACTAGAAGTCATGCTATTCTTGTGGCAGCCTACCACTTAGATAACTGAGCCAAATTGATGAAAATACTGTGATAGCAAAGCAATAGTTACTTACGTAGTAAATGTTCAGTGGCAATACACCTTTAATAAATCACTATGAGTGTTTGGGACGCACATGGTTTCCTGTAACTGCATCGCAAAATTGCAAAATGTTTTATTTTTTATATTTTACACTCACAGTATAGAATAGACGGGCCTCTTGGCTCAGTTGGTAGTGACCCTGCCTTCTGAGCCGGAGGTCGCGGTTTCGATCCCCGCTCGGGGCCAACATTTGTGTGCATTAACATGTCTGTTGACTTCGTGTCTGGGTGTTTAATATTAATTATTTAAGTATGTTTAGCAGTTGTTTAGTACCCATAGCACAAGCTCTGCCTAGTTTGTGACTGAATAACCATAGAACTTTGCATAGATTTAGAAATCTATGTGAATAACCGTGTGTGAATTGTGTCCCACAATTTATTATTATTATAGTTTGAAAGTTATTTTTTGCCTGTGGACGTCATTGGCATATTGTTTAGTAATAATACTAATAATTTTGTTATATAGTTGATAATCTTTGAAAAAATAAATAGGTATGTAAATAAATCAGTTCTCATCTCACATAAAGGTTACGCTACCGTAAAATTTTAAAGATTGAGATGGACATTTAAGCTGGGTAGGTAACTAGGTACCTACAGTAGAATCCCGATTATCCGGATCAAATAAAACCAGGGGTATTCCGTATAATCGAAAATCCGGATAATCGATTTCAAACCAAATGAAAGAATATTTAAATTATAATATTTTTTTATTATGTAATGGGTTTTACATGAGTCGTTTAGATAATACGATATATCAAAAACGAACTATAACGATAGATAATGAATTACATAATACCTATGTAATTTAAAATTTTGATTGGAAATAACTTGTTATTAATCTTAGACGTAATGAATCACATCTCTATATTGCGGCGAAGTCCCTGATGCGCGTTAGTTGTAACAACTGTATGGTATCCGATTCGTCCTGTACGTCCCCCGTCCGATACGTCCCCAGTTTCAGTCTCTTCTTCATCTTCTCTCTCGTTACTGTTCAAATTCTCAATGATTTCTTCATCAGTTAATATGTGGAATCCAGGGTCTTCATTATCGCAGTTCACCCACTTCATAATATTCTCTTCATAGGACTATTCACCAATGCTAAGAATTTTTACTGTTTCTGTTATTATTATTTTTAAATTGACAATTAGAGCTGAGATCAATGAGTCCGGATAATCGGATGTTCGGATAATCGAGGTTCGGATAATCGGGATTCTACTGTAGTACCTAAGTACCTAGATTAGACTAACTTACTTAAAATGTTGATGAAATATATAATAAGGATAAATAGTTTGTAGGTACATACCTAAGTGTTATGAATAATATAAATTCTGAATCGAATTTTTTAATATTATAAACGCTAAAGTTTGAAGATGTGTATGTTTTGTTACTCTTTCACGCAAAAAGTTTAGAACGAATTTTGATGAACCTGTAGGTACTATCAGCAAACGCTAAGCCTGATACATTTGGAAGAATTGTTGCTTGTAAGCTCCAATTTTATTACCCCGACCCTAATTAGTTGTACAATGAGAAGCCGGTAAAACCGTCTTTTTTTATAATCCGATCCATTCATCGACACTAAATGGTCATAAACATGAAAGAAACACTTTTTTGTAATAGTCATTGTTACTATAAGTGAGAGCTTTCTCGCTACGCGGTGGGAAAAGATGTTGCTCGCTAAAATGACACTTAAGTGTATCAGGCAGAACTTTTTTCGATAGTACATACTGTAATGAAACTTATATACTTACATCAGATTAACACGTGGGCTTTATAAAGATTCTTTAAATATCTACAGTCAAAGAAATCATAAGATTCTAGCTTTTGATTTTTCTAAAAAAAAGTATCAATTAATTTAGCATAAATGCTTAAAAATCAATGCCATGTATCTAATATTCTAAGCTGTTTGACATTTAATTTAATAAATAACGAATTTTGTAAACAAAATTGGGAATACATTTAAATTTTCTAAAAGAACATTACATATTAACATCATCATCATCAACCCGTAACAGCCCACTGCTGAGCTAAAGGTCTTTCCTCACACATGAGCCCACCGCGGAGTGGTATTACATACATACCTATTAAACTAGTGCTTGTTTTAGCTTCCTTCATTAAAGAAGACCACGACATGACCTAAAATTTTACAACACATTAAAACACGACGATAAAACAAGACGATTTAAAATTCAATGAGATTGAGAAATTACAAAACAATAATTATGTTAATACAAAATCACAATAACTTGTTCAAAAATAGCTTCCTACCGATAAAAAAGATAACGCTAACATATTTTTTAGACGGCCTAACATGGATTTACTAATGATTTACTATTCCCTAGCTTACTGTCTAGACGCTAAAACTTAAATTCTATGCAAAATTTATGTTAATTGTAATATTTTACAGATGTTAGATACAAGCATAACCAATTAACAATTTAAATTTAATTTATAAACGACCTACTTAGCGATTAAATACTGTCTGCGACACAAAATATTAAGATAATTAAAAAGTGAAACTGGTAGTGAAGATTTCTTAAAAAACATACTACTTATAATACTACTTAATTGATTTAAGCTATTTTTAATTAGTGTTAAATTTTTCCCAGTAATGAAAATGAAAATGTATTTATTTCCATAGGTAATTGCTAATGTCACTTAAAAAAAGTTCATCGTCTAATAAGTAATAAGGCACTTTGAACTTGTCCATGAAGATTGGCTAAATGTAAACAGCAGCCCATCTCCACCGACAAGTTGCTGGTTCCAAATGCAGTACCCCGAGAAGAACCAGCAAGAAACTCAATGAATTAGCATAACTGAATTTAGGGCTACCTATGGAAACCGTACTATTATTGCTCTTTATTTAAGAAATTTGGTTAAACTAATTGGGGTGTATGAGGAATTGCGCTTGTTCTGTGACGCATTATATAATCATCTCCCCTGCCCATACTGGCAAATAACTTTATTTTGACCAATCACTGCCTGTTTCATAAGAATCTTGTCACATGTGTACTTTAGCAATAAAACTGTCAAAAGACCTTTATTGTTGGAAAACACTATTTTTTAAATTACTAGCGAGTAGCGACACGTTACGCCAAAATTACGTTGCATTTCGGCATACGTGAAGATCAAACTGGGTATTTCAGCAAAGTGTGTAATCTTACTTTATGACAAACTAATTGAAAACCAACAGAAACTCATTACTTTCTTGTGAAAAACCTGTGTTATGAAACTTTGATACATGTTCTTTGGGAGAATAAAAATAAATATACACTAAAACCTTCTAAAATTTAAACACTGTCTAAAATTACCTATATAAATTACATCACAAACTAAACCTAAAGAATCTCAAAATATTTATAACCCAATTAATTAAAATTTTCAATAAAATTATCCTAAAAACACATGTCGAGAATGTTACCATGTTTATTATCTGGACACAACCGTAACTTTAGTGTAAAACGACCATACATGGTCATTAATTAACCCCCTGTAGTCGTTTGAGCATAAAAGAATCATTTTACGGCGCCCAGATACGATCGGGTCGAGTCACCGAGTTAGGCCTATTTGTGTACGGCGACCGAACCGTTAATATTGTCGTGCTTAGTAACAAAAGTGAGTTTGGTTATTAGTAATATTCACATAATTTTAGAGGGTCTCTTAAGTTCATTAAAGCGCGTTCTTGAAGATATCGAAACTAAAAAACTTTGAACAATTGACAGTGCAAAAATTCTATTTTAAAATTACTAATTTAAGTAAAAAAAATACTAGAATTACCATGAGATAAGAAGTATTTTAACGTAAAAAATTATTAAATTTAGTAAGAATACGGTACCTAAAAAGTCTAGTTGGCAGGTATTTTGTAAAACAAAAATAATAATATAATAATATAATCTCACGCCTTTTATCCCCGAGGGGGTAGGCAGAGGTATTCCATTACTGGATATACCCACATTTCACGAGATATATTGGACCCCTAAACGTGATAGGTGGTGAGCCCATCGCCGGACCGGGTCTGTTTACACGTGTCTCAGAATTAATTCTGAGACCTGCGGGTTTCCTCACGATGTTTTCCTTCACCGTCGAGCTAGTGATAAATATGTACGTAAGTTTTTGAAAAACTTATTAGTACATGCCAGGATTCGAACCCGAGCCTCACTGATTTTCGGCCGGCTCTTTAACCGTTCGGGCTATCGTGCTGCTTAGTTTTAGATATTCATAGTTTTCGTTGTGGAAGATCATAAATAGTAACTCTCATTTGAGTAGGCAGTCAAATACCCTTACAAAGAGATATCAATATTTGTATACAACGCTAAAAGTTACCATATGTATGAGTAGGTAGGTACAACTTTCTATAAAATTAAGCTAAACATAAACTAGGATTTTACGGCGAGACATAATAAATATATAAAGCTCGTTAGGTAATAAACTCACAGACAGAAACCATAAATTCCTGTGTGTAGGTTGTTTATATTGCTAAACTGGATTTACAACCGATTTTAATTACTCTTAATTTTAATAGTGGAATTCGGAAATGTCACTGCTCCAGTCAATATACGCATTAATAAAATCAAAATTGCCAAGTGCGAGGCGGGACTTGGGCAAGGAGGGTTCCGCTCTATCAGTTGTTTTTATAATATTAACAGACTTATTAACATTTTATGTTAGATACAAACCAAAAATCAAATGTTATTTTGAAGTAAAATATTATCCAAATATGGTAAACCCAATATAATTTTCTAAAAGCGAAATGTTATTTAAAATTTTCTTGATTCGCTTCAGAATTTTTTTAAATGAAGCTTTAAAAATTTCTTTTTAACATGACGACTGATTCTCAAATCCGCTATTGTCTCTTTTTTCAATTTCTTTTTTAATCGCTAGTCGTTTTTGAATCAAGTCGAAGTATACCAGCAAAAACATAAAGTATCTTTCCCGCCAAAAAGTTGCACGTTAAATCTCTGCTTTTATACTTAGGTCCTATGAAGAATGAACTTATTGAAATCTCTTTTCACATTTCGCTCTAAATCATCGGTTGTCTGGTAACCAATAACCATCACAATTCACACTAACCGCAAGTGATTAATACAATCGAATTTCTTATCGTAATCCCATCGGACCATAGACAAAATAGCTGGAATATCGGGAACCCCGCCACTAATAGTGCGGTGATTTGTACCATTATCGCGACGCGGTAATCTGTCGATAAATCTTGTGTTTTACAGCTGCGCTGCTTGATAAGGATCGCGCGCCACGTGGGGTGCTAGTGATGTACTAATTGGTCGATAACTTTTATCTTATTTATAGAAACTTCACCATGTTTTACTGCTACGTCGAGATAATACCTTTTATGTATTTGTCATTAAATGATGAGCCTGTCTGTGTTTCGAAAGGTTACATTTAACATTAAATCGTTCCCAGTTTTTATTGTGTTTAAGCACGATTAAAGTCGCAATTTTGTTAATCGTTCTTGTTTCACATATTGTGGCACATATCAGAAGGACTTTTTTGATTTAACAGCTTTCTACTCAGGATTCTACTTAAGTCATCTCAGCCTAGGTGCATCATACTCTAAAAGATTCTACTCAATTTGTTAAAACGTAAGTTGAACCGCTTGTATAATAATCTCTGAGTGGAATGAACCAAGTGCAAAAGATCAGGAAAACAGATACAGTGCCATTTGGACAGAAGCCAGCGGTCTAACATTTGACAATAAAAAACATCAGCCCAATTTTTGTTGAATGACTCTTGTTTTAAATACGTTTGATGGCGCTATGTTCTTATGTATTAGACATTTTTATGCGTCAATTAATTTTATAGTGCGACAAGTATGACCTAAACTCAAGAGCGACATAGCACAGGTGGGGGTGACATGCTTAAAATAAATTAAAGGGGTGAATGTACTTCTGAAACTGAACTACTTTCATTATGGGAGCTAAAACAAAAATAAAGCAGAGGTATTCCATTTCTGGAAGTACGCTCTCAGCGTGACAGGTGGTGAGCGAATCGCCTGACCCGGGTGATCTTACACATGCCTAAGAAGGAATTCTGGGGATGACGGGTTTCCAAGCATATTTCCTACCGATAACAGCAGTGATAGCCTTACGGTTAAAGGGCACACGATAATATAGTGAGGTTCGGGTTCGAATCTTGGCACGTACCAATGAGTTTTTCAAAAACTTACGTACATATTTATCACTAGCTCGACGGTGAAGGAAAACATCGGGAGGAAACCCGCAGGTCCCAGTATTAATTCTGAGACATGTGTAAAAGACCCGGTCCAGCGATGGGTTCACCACCTATCACGTTTAGGGGTCCAAAGAATATCTCGTGAAAAGTGGGTAAGTATATCCAGAAAGGGAATATCTCTGCCTCTACCCCCTTAGGGATAAAAGGCGTGAGATTATTATATTATTATTTACCTATCAAATTAAAAAAAACATAGGAATCTAATCTGAGCCTCAAGAGTGTAAAGAGGGCGCACTCCTAGGTTCTCATGATCACAATATCGATAAATATCATCGACAAATTGCACATCACTGCTACCCGTCAACTCCATATATCAGGAGGCCTCCCTCACGATCGTGTCGATGATAAAAATTACTTAAAACACCAAAACATTTAACATTGTGCCCTCTCACGACCCTCTTCCATCCCTCTCTTCCTTCAGAAACGGCATAACGCAGAGCAAGACGGGATATAAAACGTGAGTAGTGCAGTTTATGCAGTTTAGCCTTTGGTAACTAAAACTAAAGTGTATTTTGGATTGTTCCAAAGAATAATAGAATAAAAATATAATATATCTTTTGTTGTCACGTCAGTATATCACGGTAATACCTCAAGTACGTGACTGTGATAAAAATATGTTGAATTGATGGTGGGAGATTGGGAGAGGCGATTGTTTTGAGTAATTGGTAAATGTCTTAGTTATATTTGATTTACTTCTTTTATAAACTAGTTTTGGTGGTTGGAGTCCTTTTGGGTAGATACGGTAAGGCACCAAACCTTTTCAACCGACTTCAAAAATGGAGGAGGTTATCAATTCGACTATATGTTTGTTACAGAACTTTTGACTGGATGAACCAATTCTAATGATTCTTTTTTTATTTGAAATATTTTTAGATTTTTTAAAATTTTGTCCAGGCATCCATGAGAAAACCATATAAGTTACCTAAAGTCGTTTTTTTTACTCTTTATAGTTCTATGTTATTCCTTTTTATAGTCAGGAAACTGGAAATGCAAAAATACTGGCGAAAAGTTGGTAGGTCCAAACGTAAGGAAGTCTGTTGACTGGATCGAAATTACGATCCCTCGTTAATTAAAAAGATTATCAGAAAACACATCTGAAATTTCGATATTCATTTTGTAGATAGCAAACTTTTAAAATAATTTAACAACCAAAGAGTCAATCAAGTCTTACGTCTTATCCCGAAGGCAGTAGGCAGAGGTATTCCATTACTGGAAACACGCACGTTTCACCAGTATATTCACGTGATAGGTGCTCATCGCCGAACAGTGCGGGTTTCCTCACGATGTTTTCTTTCATCGTAGAGCTAGTGATAAAATTGTACGTTAGTTTTTGAAAAACTCATTGGTACAGTCGAGAACACGCTAAACTTGACACTTTGGACTTTGACCCGGCCCTGTATTCTATGGCGCGCAGTATAAATCAGAGCTCAGCTTAAACAGGTAGTGTCAAGCTTGACTGTAACCTACATGCCCTCGCAAGGTTTGGAACCCGAGCAACACGAATGAGAAGCGAACTCTTTAACCATAAGGCTATCACTGCACGTGGAGCTTGACACATTGGACTTTGTAACGTTCTTATTACAATCGCCTTAGAGGGCAGACTCGCACTACTGTACAATAAAAAGGTGTTAGGTACTTTAACTCACTGTTTTTTAAGTGATTTACACACTAAATAACAAATCCATAACCTTAGCATAACAAGAACTTCGTCATTTATCACGATTTGGAATCGTGAAAAGTAATGTAAAAAAACGTGATTTAATTGATAAAATTTTGGTTGTTGCAGGTAAACAAGAATCACCGAATTAAAATGAGAAAGAAGAGAAAACAAAGGAACAAAGTGTTACTGTGATGTGTATAAAAATACAATTCCAACAATATAAAATTTTTATTCCTCAGTGAAAATAACCAGACAGGGACTGGGCAGTTAAAGAACCTAATTTAAAACTGAACAAATATTTAATAAAAATACCGGAGCAAAGAGCACCTTAAAAACAACTTACTCGCATTCGAAGACAAACATCGGATCTTTTCGAAAACCGAACACAAATAAGTAATCGCCGCTCGAGGTGATTCCTTTTGTTTAAACATTTTTGGGACTGCTGCCTTTGTGTTTGTAAAGCTGCCTTTAAAGAGTATTTAAAAAACAAAACGGTGAAAGAGTAAACAGAATTCGATCGCATTTACCGTAAACCGTTAAAAAAATACTCCTTGCTCAAAATCTTCATTCAAAATTTGACGTTTGAAATAAAGCGCGCCATTCGCTGTTTTGGCGCGAATAGTGTTGAGTTTAGTGTAAAATTGTGGTGTCAAAGTGGCTGGGGACGAGCATTTGGACATGCTGGGGGGCCCCGAGTGGGGGCAGCGGGAGGCGACCCCCCCTAGAGATGCGCCGCTGCCGAGTTTCGGCTTCACACAGGAGCAGGTTGCCTGCGTATGTGAGGTGGGTATTATATGCTACGTGTGTGGTTGGCTTTTTTATCCGGAGTCCGGAGTGTTTCTAGTTTTTTTTTATAGGTATATTTCGGGTGTAATTCTTTTTTATTTCCGAAATATAAAAAGAAAAAAGAATAAAAAATTACAAGCAATAATACGTAAAGTACACTACACTAAATCATAGAGCTGCCCTTGAATTTGTTGCTGGTTCTTCTCGGGGTAGGTACTGCATTTGGAACCTGAAAATCGTCGGTGGAGATAGGCTGCTGTTTACATCAGCAGAATTTATGGATACATAGGCTCTATGGACGAATTAAGAGTGGTTTAGAGTCCCTTTATTATAGACTATTGATGTTACTAGGTGTATTTCATAGACGATTGATTGATTGACTCCCGCCAAAATGTCCTTATATTTTTTATCGTTGTTTATTCTAATGAAAGGCAAAGGGATGTCAGCTCATTCCACTGTCTTTATGGTTAACCTTAAAGGCTTATTGATGTTTATTTAAACTGGTCTGTGTTGATACATAATATTCTTTGGTACATATATGAGTTATTTTACATATCCATACCTACCTACTCTTTTTATGTATACATAAAATAGTATAATCATCTTAAGATAGTGTACGATTTTTACTGAAGACTAAAGTGACTTCTCGTGAAAATACCAAAATGTTGATATCACGCATATTATCGAATTTCCCATTTACTGCAGACGTAATGCCTACTCTACATTATAAGTAACTTCTGAGTTAAAACTCGAAATATACCGCGAAATTAAAAGTTTACGAAAACACGTCGTCCCTCCGTATTCCCGCCAAAAATATTTTCCACATTGGCTCTACCAAAGAATAAAAATTGTTGCTACGTGCCCTACAACACGGCCAATAACTAAACTCTCGTAGGTATTATAAACAACAGGCGGATACAATGTAACAATAACAAGCAGACTTTCTTAGAAAGCTGATTGTATGTTTGTTATGAAACTTGATCATGATTTAGTACCTATATTTAGACGAACAAATGTCGCCGACATAGCCCAGCGGATTAGCAAAGAAACATGAAAATGTTTTTTATTATCTGTATGTAATTGAAAATGACGCTTTAGAAAAGTCAATAGTCTAATAACTTGAAGTGGCAGGGAATAGCTCTTAGAACTAATGTTGATTGGCAGAAAGGTGCTATGAGGACCCAGACCTGGCAGCTCTACAACCTAAGCTAAGCACGAGATATCTAATTTGACGACGTTTCATTCAGCAACGATAGACTATAATAAAACAAAAATAATTTGTGACTCGATGCACAGAGTCGCAAATGTCAAAATGAACGTTAGATCTTTAGAAGCCAGCTACCCTTATTTACCCTTATATTATCAGAATAAACAGAAAAAAATAACTTTAATTTGATATACGTATGTTATGTACTGTTATGTATATATGTTATGTAATAATATTATGTATGTTATGAACGTATAAGTGTACCAAAATCTACCTGTTTACAGATGGCTGCGAAGAGGTGCGGCCAAGTGCGAACCGGCCTTGATTTTTCAGTCTTTATGTATATTGCCGTGAAGTGGACGATATTATATTTAAAAAACAAGTGATTGTTATGTCGTCCCAAAAATCTATTACAAATATTTTAATTAAACATATACTAGCGGCCATATTTCGATAGGAACCCTGGTAGATATATATTCTCCTAGTCATAAATATGAGTAAAAATTTGGTTTGTAGCAAATACTCGATCCCTAGACTAATTCTGTAGCCGGATCTCATACTAATAAAAACCTTTCCTCTTTAAAATAGTCTTGAGCATAAAGTCGTTCGCCATTGGGAGCACTCAATTTAGTTCGCAGTCCTACCGCGAACTAGTTTGTCCTTTTAGTTCGTTTTTTTATATTTCTTTTATATATGGAGATAAAACAAGGAAATGTTTCTCATATTATAATTGCGAAAAACTTCAACTATAGATTTAATAAGAAACTCTAATAGGAGCGCGGCGGCATGAGTAAAAAAAAATGTTGTCGGTTAGCCATGCAGCGCCACTCAATAATAGAGCGGTCTTTAGAAAAATACATATTCAAAAGAACTAAGAGCGAGACTGTGGATGAACTAGTTCGCATAGTTTACCTAAAAGAGCGCTTTTTCGAACTAGGTAACTACCCAAGACTACTTTAAAATATTAGTGTAGATGTACGAATAGAAGTGTAGATTATTTTTTTACCAAGTTACCACTGTTCCGTTACAGTAGGCAAATCACTGAATCATTTTATAGGTCGTAATCGTAACGTCTAAAATGTAAGAAAGAAACTCTTTATTCGGCATAATAAAGAGAAAGCCGAAAGTTTTTACAAGAAAGCTCTACAAGGTACACAAACCCGTAACCTTGGCAACGGGGCCTTCCGGTCGCCACCCGGATATCCGGTTACGGGGGGCGTGGCTCAACAGTTGGTAGAGGTTGAAGATACTTACCTACTACTGTAAAATAGAGGTAGATATATCGAATGAGAAATAGAAGTGTCAAAGTGTCTTGAGAAAAAACAAACCTAAAAAAACATACAGATTTTATTGGACGTCCTGTATTATTATTATTGACGGACTCATTGGCACAGTTGGTAGTGACCCTTCCGAGTCGGAGAGCGCAGGTTCGATCCCGCTCGGGACCAACATTTGTGTGCATAAATATGTCTGTTGGCTTCGTGTCTCGGTGTAGGTATAATATTTTATTTAAGTATGTTTATCAGTTGCATAATTTGGGACTAAATAATCGTGTGTGAATTTCTTTTCTAAAGATCCCTTGAATCTTAACATTATGGGAAATAAAACGAAATTGCATTCTTTGTTAATTTTCTTTAGTTTTTGTTTGTATAAAAACTCGGCTCATGAGGCAGTGAAGAAATAATAATTATTAATAATAATAAAATCATTTATTCAGGATAAACAAACCCAATTTCTCACAACCATTTTCTTCTGCCAAACTGCAAGACAGTTTAAAAGAACAGAATAAAACATAATAAATAAACCCTTACGCAAATTCAGGAAGCAACCCTCTAATGGTGGCGGGTATCAGTTACTTAATTTGCGGGGCCGAAACGACCCCTGCGGAAATAATGGGATTCTCCACGGCAGATCATAGGTTGTTACGGTTTCTCGATGGTGTCTGATTAATTTGATGCATAATTATTGTGATGACTACTTATAATGGGATCTTAGATTAAGTTTTCTACACTAATATTGTGAGTCTTTCCTAGATTGGCTATTTTGTATGTTTGTTTGTAATGAAGAAAAAGGAAGATAGTAGTATTTATGTCCTGAAAAATTTTCACATACCTACTAAAGTTAATGTAGATAGTTATAGAGTGTATAATAAGGTCTAAGGTCATTGGCTGTGGACAGGTAGCCCACAGACTACAACTGCTGATATTTTGCCATAGCCCGAAAATGAAGAAATAGGTAAGCTCCAAAACTACTGGCCCGCTCTACAAAAAAATATTGTTTTCAGTGCCCTCCCTGGCTGTGGTATGCCGTCAAATCCGTTCGCGACTATTTTCTTTCGTAATTCATATTATGAATGTACTGCTCAAATTTAAAATTTAATATGTAGTTAGAAAATTTTATTTCTGTCTATGAGCAGGCGACTATAATTAAATAAATAAATATAATTTTATAAAAAAATGATATTTAAATAAATAAAAAAGTCAGTTTTTATTTAAATATAATTTTTTTACATTATAAATCTCGTATAAACTGATGTGGTCTATTCTTATAAAAATAAGTAATAAATCCGGCACTATAAAAGGCTGGAAACATTTCCGCTTAAATTCCATAAAATAAATTTCCTGCATCCGTTTTCCCGCCATTTTTATAATGCGAAAACCCCAAAAACTTTCGAACCCTAATTAGAAAAATTACATCAAAATTAAAAGCATTATTACAATGTATAGTTTAGTTACGAATAGCCAGTAATTCCCGTGGAATCCCATTATTTTCGCCTGCCCCTCGTGGCGGGATATCTTGGGGTATCCAATACCCCGCAGTAATTGAAGGGTTGCGGATAGGGTGTTTACTTTTAATGGACCGAATGATTATGAGTGCTGATGATTGGAAGTTATTGTTAATTGTTGATTTACATTTATCCAGTGTTAAAATCTAGTGTTTAATCATAATTACTAGTAAGACATGATATTAAAAAGAGCTGTCCTCTGGGTCTTCTAGGGGTACTGCATTTGGAACGAGCAACTTGTCAGTGGACATAGGCTGCTGTTTACATTCAGCCAATCTTCATGGACGAGTTTAGAGTGCCTTGTTAAGACTATTGACGTTCTTTTTTACCTACAGAAATAAATGAATTTTTACAAAAAAAAATACCTTATGCAAGGAATCAAGTTCCGTTGTATCAAGATGAAACATTACCTTCATCAAAACAACTGTGAAAACCGCATCCCATTTTGTGGATGTTTGTAAGGAATAAACTCAAAAACTACTGGTCCGATTTTAAAAATTATTTTACATACGAAATGCTATATTACCAGGGAGTAACTTAGGCTACATTTTATTCCCGTATTCTCCACGGGAACGGAATCAACTAATATATTTTTTTGCTTATTTATATTTAAGCAAAAAAATATATTAGTTAATTCCGTTATAATCAAAAATTTATTTTTAAAACATTGCAATGTAAAATATACAATGGCGTGTCGCTAGTTATGTAAATAAAGAAAAATAACTGACATCGAAATTTTCCATGACTCAGTAGTTACATTCAAACATAAGCTGCTGAAATCATGTCAAGATATAAAACCGACCCCCTGAACCGACCTTTTTTTAACTTTTTATAATTTTTATAAAGTTTTTTTATCATTTTACGCAAATGTTGTGCGTGCTAGTAATTAGCCAGCATATAAATGTAATAGTTTTAGTCTACTTTATGTTCAAAGTGTTATGTTATGTTTTGCTGTAAGCATGCCTAATTAAATAAATAAAATAAATAACTTCAGACAATTTCCAATATCTCAAGTCTCTACCTAGTCCCAACTGTGAGGGTGGGCACAAACACGGGGCCCATATTTGCGCGTACGCACATGGCACCGACATCCGGACTTTCTGCCAATCCTAAATCAATACTTTAGATAAACAATAGTTTGCCCGGGCCCCGTGGAGGTTTTGGCGGATCTTCGAACGATGTTATCTTTAAAGCCAACATAATTATAACTTTTAAGCAAATTAACTTTATCAGTGACACTACTAGTCCAGGCAATGAAGCGGATTTTTGTATGTAGACCCCAACATTAATTCCTCAGTCGATGAAACTTTGCAGGATTGTAGTATAGTATGAGACAATACTTGCATAAAAAAAATCCAAAAAAAAAAAACCTAACCGAAGTTAGGTATTTTTACTGAAATACTTATTTATTTGATATCTTTGTTGGGAAAAATGCTCAGTCAAAATTTTCTTCGCCAGCAATATTTATGTGTGTTAAGAAAGCTATATGCGCAATATCCAAAAAAAACTGGTAGAAACCACAAAACTCAGACGTATATGTACCTTGCACGGGAAAATTGCTCAGTCCATTTTTTTAACTGGAATGTCATTTAATAGTCGCTGTGGACTTATACAATAGGAAAATCCAAAATAAAAACCGTCTCGCTACATTATTTTCAGAAATTATAACAAATTATCAACCAAAAAAAAATTTTGTTTTAATATAAAAACCTAACTTCGGTTAGGATTTTTTTTAATTTTTTATGCAAGTAATGTCTCATACTATACTACAATCCTGCAAAGTTTCATCGACTGAGGAATTAATGTTGGGGTCCACTACCTTTATTGCCTAGACTATACCTATATATTACGGATCACTACATAGTATAAAACAAAGTCGCTTCCCGTTTGTCTGTCCTTATGTATGCTTAGATCTTTAAAACTACGCAATGGATTTTGATGCGTTTTTTTATAGATAGTATGTATTCAAGAGGAAGGCTTATATTATTATGTATTTAACACATGCATTATATAGAGAAACACTGATAATATTAAATAAACCGAAGCGAGGGCGGATCGCTAGTATGTCATAAAAAAAACCGGCCAAGTGCGAGTCGGACTCGCGCACCGAGGGTTCCGTACAACCTTGCAAATTTATGGTTTTCGTAATTTTTCCTTTATCTATGCTATAAGACGTTGCTTCGTACCAAATTTCAAGATTCTGAGTTCACGGGAAGCACCCTGTAGGTTTTGATTCCCTTGCAAGTGTCGAAAATTTGCGGCATAAACGGCTGTATCTTTTGATTTCGTTGGCTTAGAAGTTTGATTTTTTCACAGCTTCAAGGGACAGTAGACCTGAGTAATTGATATAAATTTCAGCTTCATACCTCCACGCGTTCCTGAGAAAAAGGGTCTTGACAGACGGACGGACGGACGGACAGACGGACAACAAAGTGATCCTATAAGGGTTCCGTTTTTTCCTTTTGAGGTACGGAACCCTAAAAACACCTTTTAACCGTAAGGTAGGCAGAGGTATTCCATTTCTGGAAATACCTACATTTCAGCAGTATATTCTTTGGTGAAAGAGTTCTTTGGAACGTGATAGGTGGTGAGCCTATCGTCGGACCGGGGTGCTGTTAGTAACACATGTCTAAGAATTAATTCTGGGACCTGCGGGTTTCCTCACGATGTTTTACTTCACCGTCGAGCTAGTAATAATAATAATAAATCTTTATTTCAGGCAATATTTACATTTATAAACACAGGCCCATATTATACAACGCGTAACAGAAAAAGCGCAATTCCTCATACACCCCAAGTAGAATATTAATATAAAAAAATATGATGCAATCGAATTTCAGTTGTGTCTAACCAATTTTCTTAAATATCGATCAGTAATACCACGATTTCCATAGATAGCACTAAATTCAGCTATGCTTATTCATTTTTCGGAAAAATTAAACACATATTAAAAATAATTTCAGGAATTGCGCTTATTTTGTTACATATTGTATATACCTCATATCTAACATACATAAAAAATAACTAACTAAACTATAAATATGTAGTTAGGTACGTATAATATAATATATATAATCTCACGCCTTTTTTATCCCCGAGGGGGTAGGCAGAGGTATTCCATTACTGGATATACCCACATTTCACGAGATATATTGGACCCCTAAACCTGATAGGTGGTTAGCCCATCGCCGGACCGGGTCTGTTTTACACATGTCTCAGAATTATTAATTCTGGAGACCTGCGGGTTTCCTCACGATGTTTTCCTTTACCGCGTCGAGCTAGTGATAAATATGTACGTAAGTTTTTTGAAAAACTTATTGGTACATGCCAGGATTCGAACCCGAGCCTCACTGATTTTCGGCCGGCTCTTTAACCGTTTAAGGTACGTATAAGCTTTTTAAAAAACTCATTGGTAGGTAGTACATGACATCTCCAGAATTCGATCCCGAACCGCACGCATTGCACTGAGCCATCACTGCTTAAATGATTCTGAGCAAAGAAATTTCTGCTTTCTGCTTAATTCTATTACTAGCTGTATTTATTTTTGTTTCAACAAATAATACTATACAAAGTCCCAGTCCCGGTGAGTCCGGTGACCGATATAAAACCCACGCGGGAGTCTGTATTTTAGGATGTTCATAAATCACTACTGTTCACACGTACTCCACCACTATCAAAGATATTATATACCTACCACAGACCAGTAATACGTAATACTGTTTCAAAACCATATTTTGTCATGAAAGCAGGTTTATACTTTAGCGTCTTTTTTTTTCTTTGTTTTTTTTTTCTGATTACGTGGCATGAATAGCAAAGGCTACGGGGCTTACGCATTGTATCTTTGCGTATCTCATCCAATTCCTTGCAGTAGTTTTTGCGTAATGTGCTTAGAAACGTACAGATAGCAGACAAATGTATAAAAATAGTTGTTTTGGCTTCTATAGCTGTTATAAAAACCCATTTTGTCAAATGTTTTTTTTACAATAGGTTATACAATATGTAATAGAATAATCCCAATTCCTGAAATTAGTTTGTTCAGTATCGACGACTTAATCGATTTTTCGGCTATTTTTAATATGTGTAATTTTTTTCCGAAAAATAAATTAGCTTAGCTGAATTTAGGTCTACCTATGAAACCTGTACTAATATTGCTCTTTATTTAAGAAAAAATTTGTTAGACAAAACTAAATTACGAATGCTTTTTTTTTTCTATTAACCGCCCATTGTACTTTAGTTAATGTTGGTATCCATATTGTGTTGTTTTTGGTGTACAATAAAGAGTTATCGTATTGTATTGTAATATACTAATTTTATTGAGGTGTATGAGGAATTGGGATTATTCTGTGACGCGTTGCATACTTACAATTATTGTATGTATAGAACTATAGATGTATCGAAGTACTTTCATGTAGTCTTGTTAATATTGATTTTATTTTTGTTTAACGATACCTTCTTTTCCCAGGTCCTCCAGCAGGCTGGCAACATCGAGCGACTGGGCAGGTTTCTGTGGTCGCTGCCGGCGTGCGAGCGCCTCCACGCCCACGAATCGGTCCTCAAGGCAAAAGCCATGGTCGCCTTCCACAGAGGGAATTTCAAGGAGCTATACAGGCTTCTGGAATCCCACACCTTTAGCGCCCACAACCATGCGAAGCTGCAAAGTCTTTGGTTGAAAGGTTAGTTATATGAGGTCATTTTTAATTAAGTGAACTGAAATTGTGTGATAGAGTGAGGAATCCGGATATACGAGAGAAGTGTGATTTGAAATAAGATGTAGTGACAAGGATAGAAAAGGGTATGTTACGCTGGTTTGGTCATGTAGATCGTATGGATGAAAGAGTTTTATGGTGCGAATGTTGAAGGATGCAAGGAAAGTGGACGCCGCAGAAGGACGTTTACGGATCAAATAAGTGAGGCTTATGGATGTGAAGGAAGCGAAAGAAGTATGCAGGTATCGAGCAAATAGATAGAACTGTATTCAGCTGATGGCTAAAGTGGTTGCGTGTATTAGACAGAATAACATAACCACTCTAGAGAGTAAACAAACCGACTTCAATCTTCAACTTATACGGTTTTCTCATGGATTCCGTTGTCAGAACTAGACGAAATTAAAATGGGACCAATATGGAAGCACCAGCTTTTAAATAAAAAAAGAATCATCCAAATCGGTTCACCCAGTCGAAAGTTCTTAGGTAACAACATAAAAAAAACAGACAAATTGATAACCTCCTCCTTTTTGAAGTCGGTTAAAAAGTACGCGTAATTGTTGCTTGAAAATGTTTTCCGACGACGGTATCATGATAATACTCAGTAACTTTGACATCGTACGTAATACCACACAGAATCTCTCGAAAAACTAATGGAGGTATAGGTACAGAATTATCACACGGTGAAGGAAATAAACGTGAGGAAACCATAAATAGTTTCACCACCTGTCCCGAAAAATGTAATACTGCCAACCCCTCTGCGATGAGGCGAGAGTGTATATTTATTTATTTGACAGCACACTACTTAGAAGCGGAGAGGTTGCGCGGGCGGCCACTCGGCGCCGTCGGCAAGTACCGCGTCCGGCGCAAATTTCCACTCCCGCGCACCATATGGGACGGCGAGGAAACTTCGTACTGCTTTAAGGTGATTATGAATTTCCCGAGCTGAAATATCACAAGTGGCGAGTAAAAATAAGTACCTAAAGGGGGCGTTGATTTTTTCGGCGAACCGCCCTTGGAGAGATGTCGTGAGATTTGCCTCGATAACTGATCTCACGTGAGATTTTTTCGTTCTCTTTTAGTGTAAATCAGACAATCTGTGACTTTTTGGCTATGGATTTATTTTAAAATTGGGTGTTGTGAGTGTGCGAGTCGGTCAAGGGCGAACTAGGCGTTCCTACATCGACCAGATCGGCGATGTGTCGAAGAAAAGCCAGATAAATAGTAACTTACCCGAAACCGACGAGCATGCATGAGTCGTTTGATGGATGTGGAGGAAGCACGAGAGATATGCCAGGTTCGTAGCAAGTGGCAGTATATTGTCTCTGCCTACCCGAATGGGAAAACGGAGTAAGATTATGTATGTATGTTTGTTTATTTAAAAAAATGCTTTACGTGTTCCGTTACGTGGACCACATGAGATTGGGTGAGATTGGGCTCCCCCCAACATACTTTTGAATTCGCCGAGCGTATAGCTGTAGGTATATTTTTTTTGTCTAAAAATATTTTTTTTATAAATACTTATAGGTATTATCCAAAGTAGGTACCTACTAAGTTCTAGTAAACATAGTCAACAGTTTAACATAATTATATAATCAAAGTTATTGACTAAAAACCTCCCTTATTTTGACTTGCCACATTTTGAACTTAGTAGGTACCTACTTTGGATAGTATAAGTATTTTTATAAAAAATATTTCTTAGACAAAAACAATATGTCAGCATGTTTGCTAACACACGCATGGCGTGTTTGTAATATATTTCAAATAAACCATTAATTTTGTAAACAGGAAAAGTCCCGGTCAGTGCTCCGGGACTGGTACCTCCACAATCCATACCCTTCACCCCGGGAGAAACGGGAGCTGGCAGAGACCACCGGACTAACCACTGTACAGGTTCGTATCGCATAGTGTCATAATACTTTGATTATAACGCTGTTTTATTTAATTTAATTTATTTGTTAAATTTTATTTGTGATAGGTTTGCACAACGCTATAGGTACGTAACATAGTTTTTTTTACCCTTTAGGACGGTCGCGTAGAGAGATTCTATTACGCATTTTTTAAAAGTTTTTTTTAACATTTCAAATGGAATTACCACTACAAAAATTCTTACCGTTATAAAACTGCTTGCTTGCTTCTATTTTAGCGACTTTCAGTACTATACGCCACGAAATTGTGACTTATTAGGTAAAAATGGTCACTTAGTGGTTCTGTAACGTTTTACTAAAGGGTCCAGGCGGGTGTACACAAAAAGGTTACATGGGGGAGGAGGGGGGGCAAAAATCTCTAAAAATTGGGTTACGTAATACTTGAATGCTCCCTTTCTCGGATTCCCATTCAAATACGCCATCATCAACTCACTACCTACGTTCACCTAAGTCAAACACAATATCTATGTCTGTGCAAAGACGTCAGTTATTTGTGTAACGCAACACGCTAGGTACGAAAGAGGAAGCGGTGGACACATATCTAGTTACACCGCAAGATCTGCTCTGATGACTAGCGCGCCTAAATCTCTGATTTAAAATGATGGTCTATTTACTCGACTGCTCCAGAATCAGGGTAATGTTTTTCGGGATAATAATCTTTATACAACGCGTAACAGAATAAGCGCAATTCCTGAAATTAGTTTGTTCAGTATCGACTACTTCATCGATTGTGTTAAATTTTTTCGAAAAATGAATTATCGTAGCTGAATTTAGTCCTTTCTATGGAAATCGTGCTATTATTGATCGATATTTAAGAAGATTGGTTAGACACAACTAAAGTTCGATTGCATCATATTTTTTTTATATTAATATACTAATTGGGGTGTATGAGGAATTGCGCTTTTTCTGTTACGCGTTGTATAAAGTTGACACAGATAAAATAGGAGTACGCATATGTTAACAAATGTGGGCATGCAAAAATTTCATAATCGTGGGAAAACAGGTCCATTAATAGATCTCCAAAAACATAATTAAATTCTTATTTATGATTAAATCAAATATAGAGTCAAATAATTAAATATCTAAGGTTATACATAAAGGCCTGTCAGAGAATACACAAACAAATAAGGATCATTATAAAGTACTAAATAAAAAAAATAGTCAGGTATAACTCAGAATAAATGTCATTTTACTGATAATTCAGAATTTCATTAATGAAATAAAAATCGTGTTCCTTAAGCCATTTATCAGATAGGTATGTGAGCAGAAAAACGATAATTAAAAAGATATTGCTTGAAAGGCTAAGTAAAGGGTTTGGCCACCTAGTGCGGTAGTAACAGTAGGTGCACTACACCAAAGTCATCGTAAGATTTCACGAGCAAAAGTTTATTTCCCTTATTAACTTCCTCCTGCGTAGCAGGTGACCGTCGTCGAGTGCGGACGCGCCCAACACGTGCGCTCTGGTCAATACGCCGCCGCCGCCCGCGCCTTTGTTTTCGCGCCTCCTTTGTTTTCTCGAAAATGCGGACTTAGCCGAAACGCCCACGGTTGCACTCTGCTTAAATCCACGGCATAGGCTCCTATCCTAATCTATACCTAATCGTTCGGTAGTGATAACCATTAGTTTGTGAGAGCGTCCAGAGTGCATTTGATAGTGCCTTCACTTACCAGTGTCACAGAAGGGACAGTTTCCTGCGAATACTCAGCCACAACAGCACTTCAACCCGGTGAGATCGTTCCTTATATGTATCTCCTATCCACTTACCTACTTATTACGATTTTTGCGAACCTCCGTTGAAACTAGTTGCAATCGATTCAATCTCATACAAAGTGGTTGCACTACTTAGTCTCTATTTCCCTCTTTAAAATAATTAATCAACCCTAGGCGAGTTCCGCTGTTCTCGCCGGATAGCTGTTAACACAAACAACAGCGCAACGGTGAACTACATCAGCTAAAGCTACACAGGGCCACGATCACCCGCTCCCCAAACCGAGTTGTTCGTCAACCCGACCAAATAGACTTTACAAACCATACCCCTACTAAGAGGGCATTACCCCACGCAACTTCGTAAGTAATTACACACAATAATTACACCCCACACATTCATCTGACTCCCACCCAGCTCCTAAAAAACAATCCTTAAAACCAAACAGCCCAACCCACTAAGATATACTTAGGTCTCTCAAAACACCTGCGTGATTAAAAAATTTTTTAGTCGTCTATCGTTCTCATCAATTCCAAACCCCCACTTTTGCCATCAGCTCGTATTAAAATAGTATATATTTATATACATCAAAACTTTACTTTTCGGTTTAAAAACTAAAATAGATAGGGTATTTACAGCAGGGCAATTACAACATCCTAATGTAACTATTTCGAAAAGCGATCACACAACATAAAACCTTTTACAGCACCAACTGACGGCCAATAAAAGACCCAAGCGTTTTCTTAAAACCAATCCGGGCACATCTGGTGCCCATTTGTGCACTCTGTCATTGTCTGAATTCTAACAGCGAAACTTTCATAAGTCACTATTCCTACCCATAAAACACTATCCCCTATTGTTATCTTCAAAAATCACAAACAAAAGAACTCATTGCCCAAACTTTCCCACGAGCGAAATAGCCCTTTTAGCAATAAATTTGTTATTGCCTAAAACCCCATAGACTAAGCTTCCTTTCAGAGCAACTAATTTTAAGCTTCTATCCTCAGCCGAAAAACATGACTATGCAAACCACAATTAGGATGCAAGGGGACGGCAACTGCCTCTTCAGGGCCATAGCCCACCAGCTTAATGAATTATTTTTTACTACATTTGACCACCTAGCCATAAGAAGAGACCTCGCCAGATATGTAGACGAACACCAAAACGAACCCAACATGCGAAATGCAATTATAAGTAATTTATCTCAATCAGCCAATAACAATAACCGTAATACACTTTTCTCAACATACATAAAAAATCAATACATCGCAGGCGAGTGGGGAGGAACAGATATTCTTGTGGCAGCTGCCGAATACTATCTCATCAACGTACAAGTTCACCAGCCATCCAGGAAGCAGCCGTTAACAAGTTTTAGACCAAAGAACCCCAATGACGCGGTGGGCACTATTGATCTGACCTTTAACAACAATCACTTTGACAGTCTCATAATACAGGAATTAGATAGTACCCAACCTCCCCACCTAGACCTGACAAGCAGCAGCAATTCAACGACAGAAACCATAAAAACAGTAGAATCCAAAGAATTGTCACCTGAGGAGCAGCCTGACGACACTGGATATAGACTAATAGGAGTCCAGGTATACCACAAGCCAAAAACACTCCCTCACAACTTAGTAATAGCTACATGGAATGTCAGAGGTGCTGCTACAAAACAGAAAAGGGACAAAATCGATCACATCCTAAATCAAAAAACGTCCACATAGCTTGCTTACAAGAAACTCATATGAAAATCGGATCGTGTAACACAATCAATTACAATTGGACTCTCGGCGGTTCTAACAAGCGCCGCGGACTCGCAATTCTAATTAGAAAAAATACCAGTCTGAGAATAATAAACACCAAAATCCAAACAGACATCATGGCGGCCTCAATAGAAACAACGGGTGAGAAAGTAACTTCCTTTTACATTATAACGACACACGTACCGAATACAACTCCTCAAGCAATACACACGTTCTCTGACTTATTGAACCTAATTAAAGGAAAACCCAAACACTCAACCCCAGTTATATTAGGCGACTTCAACTCACATATTGGCTATCGAGACACACTCGATTTAAAAGACGCAAAGCAAATAGCACAGAATCTGTACCACTGTTCTACCAACAACAACGGCGAAATACTAGCAGATATAATACGAAAGGAACACCTCAGACTAGACACTTCTCCAGGCCGACGCAGCTGTAAGGTGACGTGGCGTTCAGGAAATAAACAGTCGCAAATTGATCACATACTAACACTCGCTGCCATGCCCTCCTTCTTCAACTATATCAAAGGCGAACATTACCCGCAAACATCGGACCACAAATTAATTCTGGCAGAAATAAATCTTCAAAAAGTAAGAACTCAAAACAATGCGACGAACCCTACGAGCCAACATATACGCCCGGAATTTAACTACAAACACCTCATGTACACCAACCTTCAACATGAAGAGGTCTGCCATAAATACCAAAAGGAAATCCTTAACAGCTTAAATACCTACAAACATGAAATGCACAACTCCGATAAACCACTCCCTTGGGACACTATTATGGACATTATGAAGACTTCTTACGAAAATACTCACACAACAACCCTCTCTGTCACGGGAGCGCAGGATCGCACTAGCCCAACTGCAAAAAGCAAAATTTCTTGTCAAGCAGACCCCTCGTAGTGCACTCCATAGATCAAACCTTAAAAACTGCAGACAAAACTTACAAAGTATTACTGACAAGGAAGAACATCAAGAATACCAAAAATGTTTCAAAGACCTTCATAAAACACACCCTTCTCGGAGAATGAAAATCACTTACAACTATTACAGACAGCATAAAATGTCAGTAAGACGGAGTCAAAAACAACATTTTATTCCAATGTCAAAATGGGAGGAAGAACTAGCGAAAGCGGAAGGCCCGGAAGTATATCAACACAATGACGAAACCCCTACAGACCTGGGACAGAGTCCGACAAAAGAGGATCTTGCTAAGATCATCTCAAATATGCGGAACGGAACAGCACCAGGAGTAGATCAGGTTGTGTCCGAACTTTTCAAAGCCATCCCAGCAGAATTATTCGATGAAATATACAAACACATATGCTTAGCCTGGCAATACAACGCAATTCCGACATCATGGACTCAGACAGTTCAAGTTCCCATTCCCAAGAAAACATTCCCGAAGACGGTTAATGACTTCAGGAAAATATCAATATGCTGCACTGGATACAGAATATACGCTAGCCTCCTGCTGCAAAAACTAGACGAAACAATTGAAGAATTAGGCAACTATCAAGCAGCTTTCCTCGCCAACAGATCACCAGACGACCATATGTTTACATTACGCCGCGTGCTTGACGAGGAATGGAGACAAGGAAATAGGCTTTATGCACTAGCGTTGGACATCGAAAAAGCTTTCGACACCGTGAACCTTGAAGCGCTGAAAGACATCCTTACCACAAGGACAAACAAAGCCCTTACTAACCGGATAATTAAAGCGTGCATGAACGAATCCACGTGTATGCGGTGGTGTGGCCAGCAAACCATCTGGATAAAAAAAGGGAAAGGGGTAAAACAAGGATGCCCACTATCGCCTCGCCTATTCACTATAGTCATGGATGACGTTCTCAAAACCCTAGAGGAAGAGGAACCCAGCTTCAAGCTCAATCAAGATGAAAAAGTTAGTCTCCCGCTAATTTTATCCTTCGCGGACGACATCATTATACTAGGCAATGACTTGTCACCACTAAATCAACTATTTTCGAAGCTCAAAACACTATTAAACTCAGTTGGCTTAAGCATCAACGATTCGAAAACCAAAGTTCTAATAAGAGACCCTCTGGGCAATAACCAACGTAATTTTATAAACCTAGGTGGATTCACACTCCAACCTGTAGATGAAATACGGTACTTAGGCACTTTCATAACTTCAGCTCACAGCCGTCGAGATACCATTAACACTAGATGCAAACAGGGAGTTAAAAACGCAAAAGCTCTTATACCATTTGTAACAAAAACCAAGATGCAGTGGCAAACAGCTCGACTAATTTACAAAATGGTAATTGAGCCCACAATGACCTACGGCCTCAAAGCTGCAGCTCTAACCAAAGCAAATAGATCAAAACTAAGACGGTATGAGCGACTAATACTAAAGGATATACTTCAATACTCTACTAATCCGCCCAAAAATAAAAAGGTGCATGACATCTTAGGCAAAACGATCACCAAAAGAATTAAATTCCTGAGAATATGTTACTACGGGCACATACTTAGGCGCACGGAACCACACATCCTTCAAGCAGCACTAAATTACCGAGCAAAGAAACTAAAAGTCGGGAGACCAATATTCACCTGGAACGATTCACTCATACATGACATGACTTACTACGACAAAAGCTTATCAGACTGGAAACAACTCGCCCCTGCCAGAAGCCTATTTAAAACAGCAGCTGGGGAAATCTTCGAAAACAATGAAACTGACAGTGAAACGGAAGAAGAACAGCGCACAACGTCAACAAGCAACAATAATACGCACACACACTAGAAGACAAGAAGACATAGAATATCATCAACGCTCATTACCTTACACACACAACCCATCTTGACCTTATCTCCTATACTGAGCCGAGACTGCATAGCCGGTCGGTTGTGGTCAGCCGGTTGCGGCTAGCTGGCCTTCCTCTCCCATCCCAGAGCGTGTCTTTCCTCACAAACTGCGCCCCCTGGTATACCGGTTTGACCGGGACAGGTTCGTCCTGGCTGGGTGTGGTGCCTCAAGTTCAAGTTAACTTCCTCCTGCGTAGCATTTTAAGAAGAAGTTAATGGTTTGAGTAGGATGTCTGTCTGTGTGTGTGTGTGTGTGTGCGTGTGTCTGTCGACAGGATATCTCCGGATCTACTGGACCGATTGACTTCAAATTAGGTCAGTAGATACCTTAGGTCAATACCTAGATCGAGTTTGAATTTCAGACCCGTGGGTCAAAAGGGACTGGGCATTTCAGACCCGTGGGCAAAAATGTCAATAATTTTAAATATGTCAAAAAATGACATAAAGGTCAAAAATTTCAAAATGTCAAAAACGACAAAATGGCCTAAAAGGTCAAAAATGTCAAAAAGGTCTAAAATGTCAAAAAGGTCAAAAATGTCAAAACTGTCAAAAAATGACAAAAATGTCAAAAATTACAAAAATGTTTTAGGTGTAAGTTTGTCCATAGAATTACATTCTCTCGTTTTTACAGGTATCAAATTGGTTCAAGAACAGACGACAGCGAGATAGACAAGCTGAACACAAAGACAGGTAAGTTTCATTTCCGTTTGAAACGTTAACTTACTATCGGTAACTTTACTTAGGTGCATCCTACCTAAGGTAGGTAACACAAACTGATCCAAACACGGTAAATGTCGGATGCGACTATCAAATAATTAAAAGAAAACTTAATATTATGAAAGGGTCTGTATTTAACAGCAATAGAGGCCAAAACAATAATTTTAGATGTTTTGTCTGGCTGTTTATCGGCATGTTAGCTGTAAATCTTCCAAAAAGTAAATAAATAAAATAAAATAAACGTTTGTAATTTTGTATCACGCAAACTTGGTTTTGGATGCGGTTTTTCACAGTTGTGTATGTTGTTGCCGGTCTACTTCTATATAAAATCACACAGACATGGTGTTTTTTTAACTGGGTCAGTAGTCGGCAAAAGGTGATTATAAAATACCTAAATGTTGACCGTTTAATTGTGTCAGATATCATTGGGAAAGTGTTCATTGTGTGCTCTCTAGATTTTAGGTCACAATGCAACTGGCATTGCTGTGTCAGTATAGTTACATTAGCTGACTTGTCAGCGACATATCGCGTTTCACTCATTTGTATGTCACTCGAGGTCAGCGCTGACTCAGTTTGTGAACGGGTAATTAAACGTCGACACAATTAATAATAATTATTATTATTTATCACTAGCTCGACGGTGAAGGAAAACATCGTGAGGAAACCCGCAGGTCTCAGAATTAATTCTGAGACATGTGTTAATAGACCCGGTCCGGCGATGGGCTCACCACCTATCACGTTTAGGGGTCAAATATTCTCGTGAAATGTGGGTATATCCAGTAATAGAATGCCTCTGCCTACCTATTTTTTTTAATAAATTCTGGGACACAATTCACACACGGTCATTCAGTCCCAAACTAGGCAGAGTGTACTATGGATACACGAAGCCAACAGACATATTCATGCACACAAATGTTGGCTCGACCTCCGACTCAGAAGGCAGGGTCACTTCAACTGAGCCAACAGACCCGTCATTTAAAACAATAGCTTATAAACTAAACAATATTTACAAAAAAAACATTATACAATTGCTACATGCATACTTCTTATTTGTGAGGCTCGGGTTTGATTCCTGGCATGTATCTATACCTACTATCGACAAACTGCCTGATACATTTCGAAGAATTTGTAACTTGCAAGTTCAAGTTTTTATTGCCTCGACCCTAATTAGAGTTAAACAATCTGAACCACCAGTACCAACAATCAGTAACACCGTCGTTTTTTCCATCCGGATCGGGATGGAAAAAAAGACGGTGTTACTGATTGTTGGATTCACTGACACAAAAAGGTCATAAACATGAAAGAAACACTCTTTGCAATTGTCATTGTTACTATATAACCACTCTAAGAGTAAAAAAACCGACTTCAATAAATAATCTCACGCCTTTCATCCCCGACGGACGGTTAAAGAGCCGGCCGAAAATCAGTGAGGCTCGGGTTCGAATCCTGGCATGTACCAATGAGTTTTTCAAAACTTACGTACATATTTATCACTAGCTCGACGGTGAAGGAAAACATCGTGAGGAAACCCGCAGGTCTCTGAATTAATTCTGAGACATGTGAAAATAGACCGACTTCAATCTTCAACTTATATGGTTTTCTCATGGATTCCATTGTCAGAACTGGACGAAATCAAAATGGGACCAATCTGAAAGCACCAGCTTTCAAATAAAAAAAGAATCATCCAAATCGGTCCACCCAGTCAAAAATTCTGAGGTAACAAACATAAAAAAAAATACAGACGAATTGATAATCTCCTCCTTTTTGAAGTCGGTTAAAAAGAGGGCTCTGTCGCCACAATGCTGCTCGCTAAAATGACACTTAGGTGTATCGAGCAGAACTTTTATTGATAGTAGGTACCATTGAGTTTTTCACAATTGTGTCTGGATTCCGCTACATGCACATCAACTATTCCCGAGTGGCTCGGAGTAAAGGTTCTTGACAATCATCAAAACTAAACACAATAATTTACAAACTCAACACATATTCGATGACGGCCAAAAAAAGTTAAAAGATAATCTATTTTTATCGAAAACAAAATCTAAAGGGCCTACAATCCCGCATCTGTTCTGGCTCAGTGGCGCAGAAGTCCAGGGCACTGCGGCCGGGGATTAAAAAAAAGAAAAAAAAAAGATTTTTGGTGGTCCTTAAATAAGTTAACGGAAGCAGAGATTGTAAAGTCAAATAAAATATCACAATTTTATCATTTATCTATACAATGTAACATAATAAGCGGAATTCCTGAAATTAGTTTGTTCAGTATCGACTACTTAATCGATTTCAGCTATTTTTAACATGTGTTAATTTTTTCCGAAAAATGAATTAGCATGGCTGAATTTAGTGTTACCTATGGAAATCGTGCTATTATTGCTCCTTATTTAAGAAAATTTGAGAGACACAACTAAAGTACGAAGGCGTCATATTTTTTTTAAAATAATATAATAGTTGGGGTTATTCTGTTACGCGTTGTATAAATACCAGGCGGATGCCCAGAGCGGCGTTGCCGTGGATCTTGTTTATTTCCATTCCCGTGGGAATTTCCAAAAATCCCTTCTTAATGCTGCATTTAGGGAACCTTTGTGCAAAATTCAAACAAGTCGACGGGCTTGTTGGCTCAGTTGGTAGTGGCCTTGCCTTCTGAGTCGGAGGTCGCGGGTTCGATCCCCGCTCGGAGCCAATATTTGTGTGCATGAACATGTCTTTTGGCTTCGTGTCTGGGTGTTTAATATTTATTTAAATATGTTTATTAGTTGTTCAGTACCCATAGTACAGGCTCTGCCTAGTTTGGGACTAAATAACAGTAGGTATGTGATTTGTATTCCAGAATTATTATTATCAATATCACTACATAGTATTAAACAAAGTCGCTTTCTCTGTCCCTATATCCCTATGTATGCTAACTAAGTAAACTACTAAACGGATTTTGATGCGGTTTTTTTAAATAGATAGAGTGATTCAAGAGGAAGGTTTAAGTGTTAGCATTGCACCCGTCCGAAGCCGGGGCGGGTCGCTAGTATAATATATAATAATATTGTAAAGAGGAAAGATTTGTATTTTCGTAAGTATGTTTGTATCTTTGTTACGAAAAAACTCAAAAACTAAGGGACCGATTTTAAAAATTCTTTCACCAATAGAAAGCTAAAAGATCCCTGAGTAACATAGGGTATCTTTTGTTATCGTATTCCCACGGGAACGGGAACTACGTAGGTGAAACCGCGCAGAACCGCTATTACTAATAAATGCCTGACAACTGACAGTAACCCTGCGTCATATCCATGAGTTTTAACATCAATGATATAAATATAAATGTACAAGTAAAGGTTATAACTATAATATACTAGGGGAGTGAGTTTGTCTACCCATTTGACTGGCTTCAGTAATTTGACACCACGTTGTACACGGCACAACCAGAACCTTTACAAAGCCAAGTGAAGCTTATTTAGTATTCGATAGAGACTGAATTTGGTTGGACTGGTTGTATGTGTACGTGGAAGACAAAGTGAGAGGTTATGACTTTTAAAATGAGGGCTGAAGGCGAAGATAATAATAAAACGCTGAAGGGCTATCCCTGTGAGGACTAGCAGAGGTATTCGGAAGTACCCACATTTCACAAACGCACAAAGTACGCGAAAGTTGTTATTACACATGTAGTGACACTGCATAGAACGGCCGAGTTCTAAACCGCGCTATCGAAGTTTTCTAATGAGTTTATAATAATAATAAATTATGGTACACAATTCACACACGGTTATTTAGTCCCAAAATAGGCAGGGCATGTACTATGGGTACTAAAGAACTGATAAACATACTTAAATAAATATTAAACAAACACACGAAGCCAGCAGACATGTTCATGCACACAAATGTTGGCCCCGTGCGGGGATCGAACCCGCGACCTCCGACTCAGAAGGCAGGGTCACTACCAACTGAGCCAACAGACTCGTTTGTATAAATAAAACTTTCCAACATCAACCGTTGGCCTGAACCGCCATATTGGTGACCCCGACGTGATGGAGGAGCGGAGGTGGAATGCTCCTCCATCGTGAAAAGGGAAGATTTTCCTTCCAACTGTTTTATTTTATGCTGTTTTTAGTATTTGTTGTTATAGCGGCAACAGAAATACATCTTCTGTAAATATTTTAATCTATCAGGGTTCATGAGAGCCTGGTGATAGACGGACTGACAACGGAGTCTTAGTAATAGGGTCCCGTTTTACCCTTAGGGTACCCTAAGAACGGGATCGAAGGCAAGGCCGCTGGTAGCCAGAAACTGACTAGCTGACTGACTGATCGATCAACGCAGAGCCGAAATCGCTGAGTCTATAAGCATGAAATTTTGCCCGAAGGGTCCTTAGATGACGTAAGTAAGCACTAAATAGGAATTTTTGGAAATTCTTACGGGAACGGAAAAAAACTGGATCAAAACCAACGCAGCTACCCGCTAGTAGTATAAACTTCTGGTATACTTGTCTATAATGTCCTGTGATGATTCGCGATGTGCGAGAGAGACAACGCTATGTGCGAGAGTAGGTCGCACTGATGTAATATGACACTGCCACATCTGCGCTCTAAAAGCGCGCAGGGACGCACTCAGGGTACATTATTGTGTTTAATCTTATCATTGCTGACGAAATAATGATGAATTATAATGTAATTAATGTTAGTTCCATGAATGACTCCGATATTTGTTGCTCATACATGCTAGCTATGATAGATATGAGCTAGGAGTGCAAATCGACATTTCTAATAACTAAATTAATAATTACTAATAGTTTAATAAACATTTTTTAATTAAAAAAAATAATTATAAATAACTAAATTGTGGGACACAATTACCTACTCACGGTTATTTAGTCCCAAACTAGGCAGAGCATGTACAGTCAACATGACAGTGAACATGTCTGTTGGCTTCGGTCTGTGTGTTAAATATTTATTTAAGTATGTCTATCAGTTACCTATTTAGTACCCATAGTACAGTCAACAAAGTTGTTAGGGTTACATGGCCAGTAACTAAGCACATTTTTTTCTGTGGTAGTCCTAAATAAATTTTATTGATTAATGTATATTTCAAAAGGTCTTTGAAACCTATAATTTACCAGAAGAAACTAAATACTTACATTAAAGGCTAAGAGAAAACTGAATCTTAGTGTTCTGGCCATGTAACCCTAACAATTTTGTTGACTGTACTATGGGTACTAAATAGGTAACTGATAGACATACTTAAATAAATATTTAACACACAGACCGAAGCCAACAGACATGTTCATGCACACAAATGCTGGCGCCGAAAAACGAACCCGCGACCCTCCGGCTCAGAAGGCAGGGTCACTACCAATTAAGCCAACAGGCCCGTCATTTATAATGAGTAAATACTTTTTAATAACTCAAAAACTACTGGATCTACATATTTTAAAAATTCTTTCCCATTACAATGCTACAATATCCCTAAGTAAGATAGGTTAGATAGGCTATATTGAAACTGTCGAAGAGGTGTTTTAAGGCAAAACCGAGGTCTAAAAACATGAGATCTAAGGTTTTCTTATTTCTTTCTTTTCGACGGAGGCTGAAAGCGGCAATTTCGTTTAGCGCAGCGCGGCCGAAATTTGCTGCTTTCCGCCCGGTGAAATGAAAAAATCATTTACATTTTAGACAAACACATTGTTCAAAAACCCTTAAGAGAATCGCTATATGCTTTTTTTTACCAAATGTCGGCAAAAGCCACTGAGCCCATTCATCCGGAACTTCCACTTCATTAAACGCAAACAGGATTGTGAGAATTAGACCTTCACGGTGCAACAAAAAAATTGGAGCTCATAGTTTTAAGTTTTCCTATTTAAATTATTAGTTAGTGGTTTTTTTTTTGTTGTTTCACCCCTTACAGGGTAGGCAAAGGCATTACGCCATGCAGCCTCGTCATTAGTTAATGATATCCTTATGTAAATGGCTCTGCTTCAGAGTCCATGCACAAAAATACAGTGTCTTTAACACTTTCTACAACCCTAACGTGCCCTAACTTGGTTATCAGTAAAATGATAGCACTTTTACTGACGACTTTATTGTGACTTTTTGAGGCAATCCAAAAATGTCCATATCTCGCATTTTATCGAATTTCCCATTCACTGCACACTTTCACGGACACTTGCCACATAATAAACTATCACTATTATGAGTCAAAACCCGAAATACACAGCAAAATGAAAATTAAACAAAAAACATGACGTCCCTCTTCGGATTCCCGCCAAAAAGCCATTAGTTAGTGGTTATTAAAATGTCAGTATTGATACTAGAACTTTAACTTCAAACATTTATTCATTACTAGCGACCCGCCCCGGCTTCGCACGGGTGCAATGCTAACACTAAAACCTTCGTCTTGAATCACTCTATCTATTAAAAAAACCGCAGCAAAATCCGTTGCGTAGTTTTAAAGATTTAAGCATACAAAGGGACATAGGGATATAGGGACTGAGAAAGCGACTTTGTTTTATATTATGTAGTGATTATTTGTGTTGAACTGTTGATACATAGATGATATGTCATAAAAAGAGGTCTAACATAATTTGTATATAAATTAACATAGCAATGAGAAAGTATAGAGGTAAGGTAGAGAATGTAGATTTTTAATACGAATTTTTGAGATGAGTGAAGTGCTGCAGTTTTATATAAATATTTGTTACTGGATAACATAGAACTTAAAGCTAAAAAACTATAACTTCAACTTAATATGGTTTTCTCATGGATACCATTGTCAGAACTACCTAAGCAAAATTAAAATTGGACTACACGGGAAGCACCAGAAGACTCCACCACCAAAAGACTCATCAAAATAAATTACTTACGTACATATTTATCATTAGCTCGACGGTGAAGGAAAACATCGTGAGGAAACCCGCAGGTCTCAGAATTAATTCTGAGACATGTGTAAATAGACCCGGTCCGGCGATGGGCTCACTACCTATCACGTTTAGGGGTCCAATATATCTCGTGAAATGTGGGTATATCCAGTAATGGAATACCTCTGCCTACCCCCTCGGGGATAAAAGGCGGTTTTTTAAATCATCGTTAGCTCTCAGGTAACTAACATAGAAAAACATAGAATCGAATTGATAAGCTTCTCCTTTTTTTGAAGTCGGTTAAAAATTATCTCATTTGAATAGGTAGTTATCTACCCTATTCACACACGGTCATAGGATAGAGTCCCAAACAGCATACAGTTGTATGTACTGTTTTATGAATAAAGATTGATTGCACTAGGTAGAGCATGTAGTACCTACGAGTATTAAATACACTTTAAATAACTGATAAACTTACATTGTTTTTGACACAATTCACACGGTTATTTAGTCCCAAACTAGGCAGGGCCTGTATTATGAGTACTAAACAACTGATATAAATACTAAACTAAATAAATAAATAGTAAAAGACCAGACACGAAGCCAACAGAAATTTTCAGTTCATTTATACAAAAGTTGGCCTTGGGCGGTAATCGAACACGTCAGTAACCGAGCCAATAGGTATAGATTACAAAATCGTAATCAGAAATGTGCCAATGCAGTGCATAAGATATAAATTCCAAAAATAAGTTAATTTAAATGTGAATCACGTATAAAGAATTTGTTTACACTTTACAGCGAATGTTTTCCTGCACACAGCAGTAAAACGAAATCAAACATTGCCATGCTAATACTTTATACATTGTAGATAGGGTTACCAGATGAAATATTGAAAATTCCTTAAGACCACTTTTTACGAAATATTCTTTGGACCCCTAAACGTGATAGGTAGTGAAAATTTTGGTTATTTGTATAGCATAATTAAAATTTATTCTAAAAGCCAAAGGGTTATATTAGGTTTTTAAACATTAGGCTAATTAATTACGTAAATATGTAATTGTGAATTAGCAAAAAAAATTCTGAACTTAATTTTAAAAACTGCTAAAATTTTCAAAATCCTTCCGAAATCCTGTCGAGAACCCAAACATCTTGTAATCTCAAGGCAAATCCTCAGATAATATGGTAACCCTAATTCAATAAGAGGCTAGAAATTCTAGCCATTATGACGCTAGGATGTGTGTGAGCTGTATACAGATACTTGAAGGTATTAAGGTCAGAACGATTTGCCAACATTGTAAGCTGGTTTTAGTAGTTAAGCAGAAGAACTACAGCAGTCATTATAGAATACCATTGTAGATTATTACATAAATTATTATGTTGTAGTATTTTCTGTAGGTAGTTAAACAGTCTTTGATGTGTATTTAAGACGATATACCGCATGATTTTTTTACCGTCTGGAAAAAAATATGGTGTGATAGGTAAGGCTAATAGTTTCATTTGGCACTATATTTGAAATAGTATAAAAAAAAATCTCACGCCTTTCATCCCCGAGGGAGTAGGCAGAGGTATTCCATTACTGGATATACCCACATTTCATTAACATTGGACCCCTAAACGTGATAGGTGGTGAGCCCATCGCCGGACCGGGTCTGTTTACACATGTCTCAGAATTAATTCTGAGACCTGCTGGTTTCCTCACGATGTTTTCCTTCACCGTCGAGCTACTGCTAAATATGTACGTAAGTTTTTTGAAAAACTCATAGGTACATGCCAGGATTCGAACCCGAGCCTCACTAATAATTATAATATTTTGAAATAGTATTTTACAAAGAAATAGGCTCGTAGATTCCATTCATGCGCAATCTACCTATAACCGCCAGCTGCTACATAGTAGTGTGCGTAGTTTTCTAGATTTTGTAAATAGCATTGAACATGACTGTATTTAACAATTAACCTCGGGTACAACTTCGGCTCTAGATACCTTATAAGTACGTCACATTTTTCAGATTTAAACAAAATGTTTTGGTAATAGAGAAACAGACAGACTTAGTTATTTTTAAAATTTTATTAGTAAGGATACATAGTGAGGAAGTAGGGAATATTAACATATGGATTGATGTAAGGATGGTATGGGTATATTACTCTTTTACTCAAAAATCACTAAAGGGATTTTGATGAAACTTTACAGTAATATAGCTTATACCTAAGTATAGGTACATCAGAATAACACATGGCTTACTTTTCATCCCGGAACACGGACGAAGTCGAAGGAAAAAACAGGTTAATACTATACATTCAAAAGTTACTCTGACTGTTAATTTTTCACGGCTTCACTGGACCTATCTTGATGAAATTTGGCGGGACCATAGTTTACATCTTGAAGGACATAGGCAGGTTACACGCGGACGGAGTCGCGAGAAATAGCTAGTAGTGCTACATCTAGACAAAACAACCTAAGCTCTACACACCTCGTTTGCAATTTCCTAAAAAAACAATTCACAGATGATTCTAGAAAAAGTTCCTCGCCGGCAGAGCGTAATGGCGTCGTATCATGTTACTTGTTGTGTTTAGGGGGCGTGCTGTCAGCGTGGATACGTCACTTTGTGCTTCAGCATGATTGGATGAGACTACCTATTTGATTCGGACGCATTGTATTTATTCTTGGAAGGGACGGACGTTGAAATAACTGGGATGCAATTCTGCGTTCGCTCCATTTGTTTTGAGAGATCTTTGGGGTTATTGCTGATGATTTTTGTTGATAACTTCTAAGGCTGGTAATTTTCAAAGATATATTAAAGAAAGAAAGAAAGAAAATTAATTCTGAGACATGTGTAAACAGACCCGGTCCGGCGATGGGCTCACCACCTATCACGTTTAGGGGTCCAATATATCTCGTGAAATGTGGGTATATCCAGTAATGGAATACCTCTGCCTACCCCCTCCGGGATAATAAGGCGTGAGATTATATTATTATTATTATAAAGAAAGAAAAATATTTATTAGGAACACTTTACATAGAAGATAAGAAATCTATATTAAAGTGTGAGTTATATTCATACTCCGCGTTTGAAAATCGATTCGCTACGAGTGGCTGCAACATGTAAATACTTACTTAGTAGCGTATTTATAGGATGCCATAATGACGGCGAAAAATGATACGGAACGAATTATAAAGAAAGAGAGATATCTGTCAAGAGTTGCGCTTGAAATACGACTAGGTGAAAAACATTGCGACAAAATAAAATTAGGTCAATTACCTACATTTGTCGGCCTCATTTTCCGCGCTCTAGTAAGATATCTACGTCTTTTTATATATAATATTTTTGGGTAATTTTTTAAAATAGGTACTCGTACAGTCAAGAGCACATGAAGCTCTACATTTGTAGTGCGAGTGTGACCTCTAATGCGACTGTATTAAGAACGTTACAAAGTCCAATTTGTCAAGCTCCACGGGCTCTTAAGTGTACACTGAGGCATAATATAGGAACATAGCAACATTTTCATACATTCTAACCGTGATTCGAAGTCATTTTGGACCCTTGGTTCGCAATACTATTGTTAATGTATACTACTATCGACAAACTCTAAGCCTTATACATTTGGAAGAATTGTCACTTGAAAGCTAAGGTTTATTTAAACTACTTACTCCGACCCTAATCATAGTGCAATCATAAATCTGTGGAAATTCAAACGCTCAATACAGCTACACAGTTTGCTATAACGGCTTACTATCCATCATTTTTACCAACACTACACTTTAAGTATTATAACTAGGAAAGATTTGTATGTTTGTAACGAATATAATAAACTCAAAAACTACTGCACCAGTTTTAAAAATTCTTTCTTCGATGGAAAGCTACATTATCACGGAGTAACATAAGCTATATTGTATTCCCGTATTCCCACGGGAACATGAACTACGCTGGTGAAACCGCGGGGGAACTAGTCTTTTTATTTTAGATCAACTATCTGATTGAGACTTCAAATGATATTGTTATCAATCATAAATGTCATAATCAAATATCTACCTTTCTAAATTCTGAACAAAACTACTCATAAATATACTTGTGCCTTATCCCTGTGTAGGTCGACAGAGGCAGTCAATGGACCAGGAATGCCTGGAAAAAATCACTATTGTTTTAGCGAGTCTTATCGCCGGATAAGATACGGTCAATGCCAATTATCCATATAATCATCTCTTGTTTCAGCGGTGGTGGTGATAAGCAGCTGGACTCATCAACAGATGATGACAGCGATGCGCCCACGCAGCCTCAGCACGCGGTGCCTACGCACGCTCCGCAGCCCCTCTACCCCCTCTACGAACACCCTCTAGCGCACCTCCAGTACCATCACGCGTGATTGCGCTGTTAATAAAATGTTCATTCATTTGATATTTAATTTGGTATTTAGTAATGGGTAATATACACTAGGTCGAAAGAGCTCCTTTAGGTAAACTATGCGAACTAGTTCGTCCACAATCTCGCTCTTAGTTAGTTCTTTAAATATGGGCCAGGCCTGAAATAAATTATTATTATTATGGAGTGGCCCTGCATGGCTAACCGACTGATTTATTTTTACTCTTACCAGTTTTTTATTAAAGTTGTCGCTTACATTATTAATGAATGCATTTTCTTTGTTTAATTATTCAACTAAATGAGCGAACTAGTTCGCTGTAGGACTGCGAACTATATTGAGCGCTCCCAATGGCGTCCGAGTATGCCCAAGACTATTTAGTATTCATTGGAAATGTCTGTAAAACTGTTTGTCGGTGAATCCTGAAGAATGTTGATAAAAAAATATATAATACATATTGTAAAACAGCGTCAACATACACATCTTCAAGATTAAACCATTAAGCGCAGCATAGGGATGGTAGCGGGGCGGATCCCAAACGGTTTCTATGCGACATGGTTAAATACAAAAATACCGCCTCCACGACGATTTCTTTTAGATCTCCAGAGTGGTACAAGGTCTTATATCGATACCGAACTATCAGTCTCAGGCTCAGTAGTCCGGTCGTATTGCGTCACCGAACTACTGAGACGAAAAGTCCGGGACCGAACTAAATAACCGGACTACTGATACATGGGACAATACAATAGGTGACTGTGTCAGGGATGTTACGGAGCTTCGACTTCGATTCCGATATGTCGGAACTTCCGATTAATCTTACACCTCCGGTTCCAACTTCGGTTTTGATACTTTTAAATCGGAGGCAATCGGAGGCTCCAGTCAACGTGTACGAACAGGAGTGCGATTGTATTGCCGGTGACTAAAATTATCACCGATGACTTTTATGTCACCATTTTCCAAAAGCCGTATTTTTGAAAGTCACACTCTGCTTTCAATAAATCGTCTCAATCACAAAATATCACAATCGAACCCCGCTGCCAATTCTTCCGAAAAACATACTTTGGCAATTTTGGCAGATGTCACATACGTCAACTGTCAAAAACAATCGCATGGTGATTTCAATTACGAGTGGGTAGGGGCACTCGTAAATCGATATCATAGGTATGACAAATGTAAGTCACCGATGAGTTTCAAAAATACGAACTTTCGGAAATCACTCACATCGGTGAGAATTAGTCACTTGGTGAGATTCAAAAATCGACCCCCAGGTTTACTTACGCCTCTCACCCGGGGAACACGCGTTCTGACGTCGATTAATATTTCACTAGTTGTTACGCCATACATATTATATATGGTTTGTTTTGTTTTGTGCGGCGTGTCAATTAATTAATTTCGTCCAAAATCAAGTGCTATTTGGACACATCTTTCTTAGCCATCATCTCCGACTCCGATTCAGACTCCGAAAAACCAAATTTAAAAACTCCGACCAGACTTCGGTTCCGATAAAACCACCTCCGTAACATCCATCATGAGTACCCATGAAATTGTTACGGTTGAATAATGTACAAAAAACCTCTGCCCTCGGGGACCAAAGGCGTGAGTATTTATTTATCTTAATTTCGTTATTTTGGAAAAGCTGTTGGGGTGTCAATTAATCGATGGGGTGTCAACAAATGGGTGTTTTAAACTACTTAGAACGCAATGCGAAGGGACAGTATTTTTGTGTTTATTACTTCTCATATTGAATCTATCCCGCCTCTGTGTTGCGTTTCATGGATTTAATGATCTTATCAATAAGAAATATTAGCATAGTCTGACTTTGTGATCTATTTACGTACTGGCTTCCTGTAGTAATTGTAATTTAAGATATTTAAAGGTGTTTTATTATATCAAATAATGATTAAAGCTATATTTAAAAATGGGCTCTTAATTTTGTAACTTCTTTTGTAATTAAAATGTCATTCTGCTTAGCCTGATGGTTGACTGGTAGATAATGTCTTTAGGCATTAAGTTCGCCATGTGTACATTTTCTTGGTATGTACCTACATGTAGTTAAATAAATAAAAAAATAATAAAACGTAATTTAACCAGAGAACTATTAATACTATTGTATTTTTGAAGCCAGGTGAGTGAGTGAGATAGGTATGTTTCTACAGAAGTAGGTATGTCATACAATTTACTGATATATTTATAAAATAACGATTTTTAATTATCAAAGAAGTTAGTTAAAATAACATGGCTTGTATAAGAAATGACAAAATGCTGCCTAAATATAAAAAGTCTTGCATTTCGTAACCTTTAGTTTTGACAACAGATGCGGAGCAGTAAAGTTTTTTTACTTTTTTTAATAGAGCTTAATGCATTTTAATGAAAATTTAAAGGAAAACTTAAAAAATAGTACAATTCTAAGTAAATTAAAGTAACCAAAATATAGCGAGTAATGAATGTTAACATTAACTAGTAATTTATTAATTAATTTTAGTCATTGATATATCATTTAATTAATTTATTTAATGAAACTGCGTGTCTCTTTTTGTATAAATAATTTTAGATTAAGAAACTCGCATGTTTTAGTTTAAGTAGCATTTTTAAACAAAACGTGTGTTGTTAATTTAAATGTTGTTTTATTCTATCATTTCAAATAGTAAACTAGTTATTAAAAAGCAGTGGTATTATTATTTGATTGTGGGTTCGAATCCTGGATCAGAACAATTAATTTTTTTTGGTCCTATTCTCATTGTTCATATAAAAAAAAATAGGGATCAATGGACTCGATTCTGCAGACCAGCTAAAATTCCTAATTTTAAGTTAGCCTATCCTTCTCCTTAAAATACGGAAGAAAAAGGACAGAAACAAACCATAGATTGAAAAGTGATGTCAAACATGTAAAACCTAACTAATTTGAACCTTATGAAGGTGCTTATCGGTCACTTTTATCCATGACCTTTTTACATCGTCGCTAAAATTGCTAAACACGCCTCAGTTGACAGGACTAATTTTAATTTGACAGGATTAAATATCTCTCGTCTCTTTTCTTTTCTAGGAGAAAGACAGGACTAAACGAAAATAAGTTTAGTCGCTGTAAAGCAGAATCGGGGCGAATGTACTTTTGGGATAAGACCGGAATAGTTAATTTTCACCAGAAATAACTATACCAAACCAATAAAGGAGGAACAATAAAACAACATAGTTATTGCTTTCCGAATTTATTAAATTGAAGCCATTTGAGCCTTATTTTTTTAAAGTACGATATTAAGTGTAATCATAATATTTTTTTTGTTTATTTTCCATTTAAAAATAATAAATTAATTACACTAAATTCTAACTATCAACGTACATACATTAATAATAAAAGCTAAAGTCATTTTGTCCAATGTCAACAGAACAAGTTTAGTGGAGACTGTCAAACATCTATCAACTGTCATGACACCTTACACCAACTGTCAATGTTTATCGCATGTGAAAAATATCTACATTTATTTATATTTCTAAAATAAAATTACAAACATGTATGTATCTTACAGTTGCAAAATGTTAATAACATTTTGGGGTTCAGACATCGTATTTACTGTATTCACAGGTCTAGCTGACCTATTCTCTATTTGAAATCTTAATCGCAATACTCATTTTGACATACAGTACGGCCGTTTTAACTTGGCAGCTCTGAACATAGGCTCCGTCAGAGCCAACCGCCTTATACCGAGAAGTGGTCGCTAAAAAAATGTTATTGCGCCGCTTCAGAGCTGAAAACTTAATAAAACGGCCGTACTGTACTTTCTTTCGTACATCTGTCATTACAGCTAGTTTAATAAGAGCAAGCACTGACCGCAAAACAAATCCTACTAATATTATAAACGCGAAAGTTTGTATGTTTGTTGCTATTTCATGCAAAAACTACTGAACGGATTTTGATGAAACTTTACACATATACAGATTATACATCAGAATAATACATAGGCTATATTTTATCCCCGTATTCCCACGGGAACGGGGGCTACGTGGGTGAAACCTGGGCGTTGCTAGTGTCAAATATTTGCGATTTTTATTCGATTGCAATTACAATTATAAATAGACTAAGGCCCAAACTATACCCTACAACCTAATTGATTTAAATATACTAGGGCATAGGTTTTTAGTTTGGTATAGCATATTGAATAGCAGTACAACTGATTTTGTATGAAGAATGAACAGATTTAAAATTTTGTGTCATTTCATTTACACATACCTATAATGATTACATACACATCTGTTTATTGCTTTTGTTCCTAGTCTCCTATTTAAGGCAATTTACAATGTACTATTGTGTCACAAGTATGCATTTATATAGTACCAGCCATTAAAACAACCAGAGCTACGACACTCGATATAAAATAATGTAAATAAATACACATTCACGCCTTAACCACGAGGGAGATGGCAGAGGTAATCCGTGTCGGTAAGTACCCTCTTTCCAGCAGTATAATTTTTAGACCCTAAACGGGGCCGGGGTGTTCTTACATGCCTCAGAAACAATTCTGAAGTCTACAAAACTATTTGGTTTATACACAATATTAATTAATATGAAATATATTTGGTTATTTCTAATAGTACTATCATTTTTCTGTAGACTGCTTCTTAGTCTTAGTACGTCAGTGGAAACAATTCTACAGCAAATTACTATTCGAAATAAGCGGTCTCAAAGTTTTACCACCGATAGGTAAATGAGTGTACCTTCTAACCATCCATTTTACAAGTACCATAAATAATATCCTAACAAGTCCTAATACTTAATTAAAAGGCGTAATTCACAATAATTTGAGGTTTATTCAATGTTTTATTTACATACATATCTTATTGGCAGAACACACAAATTATTTAGGTTTGAAATAGAGGTCTTTTTTTACTAAAAATAATTGCAACTGATTCATAGATTATGGGCATAAATGTGCTAGGAAATTTAATCACAGACAAGATAAAAGTTATAGTCGCAAGCAAAATAGCGTATGTCAGTAAATTTTATGCCAGCCATGCTTCGGCACGCTTGGGCCGGCTCGACCGGAGTGATACCACGGCCTCACAGAAAACCAGCGTAAAGCAATGCATTGCGTTTCGTTGAGTGAGTGAGGTAGCCGGAGGTCCCAATCCTCCCTCCCCCTCCCCTCCCCCCTCCCACTATTCCCACCTCCTAAGGTCGGCAACGCAGTTGTGACTCTTGAGTTGCAGGTGTCCATGGGCGACGGACGTCACTTACTATCAGGTTACCCGTCTGCTCGTTTGCCCCCTTTTTTATCATCATAAAAAAAATGTTTCCTCCTGCCAAGATTTTTTTATTTCATAATTCTTGGTAATTCCTGTATTCTGCCGTTACTGCGTAAATATAAACTCGTAAGTAACTTGTCAAACTATTACTATGTCACAATAACTGCTATTTGACATGTTGACACTGCGTTCGGAAACGAAAAAAACTTGTCACTAATTATTTGACATTTTATAGAAAACCATCTGAGAGTTTTTGAACGATCACAGATAGGGTATTTCCGAACGCAGCCTTAGGATCCACCCACACGTGACGCTTCATCTGATCTGAAATGACTTAAATAGCGATAATAGCTGCTATTTTCTCTCCACAGATGGCGCGTTTAATTCACATAAATTAAAATATGAATACAATATTTATTTGGGTTTATTTAATTTTAAAATTAACTATTTTCATAATTAAATCACGTGTATGATTGCTCTTTTTGTGGTAGTATTTTAAAGATAGTTATTCGAAATGTATCAGTGTATGTACTGTTGATTATCCTAATAAATAAATAATATACAACAGGGTATTTGAGTGTATCCAATTTAAACTGCGAGAAAATTAAATCAAATAGATTATCCCAAACCCCTTTCAAAATTCAATGTTAATTTTACAATCATTGTTATATGACGTTCATTTCCAGTACATTTTTCATAGTAAATTTTCGTTTTGACAGATAAAAAGTAACTCATTTGACTGCAGTCAAATACCCTATTGCACTGACTAAAAGAAAACATAAAAATATATACTAATACCATGATTTCGCTCAAATCAACATCTACATAAGTAACCATCCACATTGCAAGTTACGTGCCTACAAAAACTGTCAGATCATATGCCACGTAACGTGTGTTTACCCACTGATCTGTATAAGAAATAGCACTGAAGTGGTTGCTGTTTTAATTGACAGCTATATTGGTCTTTTTGGCGCGAAACAGATACGTCATGTTTCAAAAAAATTAAATTTCGAGCTTTGGTTTATAATACTGATAGAGTATAGTGTGGCATTTGTGCAATGGAAAACCTGACATAAGTGAGATGGACATTTTCGTGTTGACATTTATCAACACATTATTTTACTGCTATGTAAAAACAAAATAGTTTTGAAGACAATATTTACATATGTGTATTAACTCCGTAATTCTAATTCTCGAGTAATATCAACCCATAATATAAACCACTATAGACAAGGCTGTATGAGATGAGATTTCTTTGCCATATATAACAAAAAATACCATATTGTCTAAGACGTTTTCACGTAAATTTTTTAACATCTCTTGTACTTATATCATTCATATACCAAAATAGCAGCAACCAACCTCGTCCAGTGATAATAAAATTCAGTGGGCATTAACCATCCAATGTTTCAAAGAGAGTGTAAGAGTACTTTGTATTAGCTTTTACAGTACGAGCTAATTTAGTTTGCCGCTCTGAACATCGCGCAGGTCGCAATACACGGGAGCCAATAGCGGCTTAGTTCCACCGACAGTTGGGCTAGAAACTAGAATGAAGTGAGCTTTGGATAGTTTGGATGGGCTATAATACAGTGTGAGTAAAACGAACTGGTTTGTATTTACCAGAGTTAGTCGGTTCTAAATGTTTAACTAGAGATACTATAAAAATAATTTTAATTAAATAAAACTCACACTCTCTGCAGCGCGTCGTTTCTTATCAATGAAAAGATGTCATATTTTTATGATTTGTTTTAATAAAAAATATCATAAATTTGATTCTTTAAAGTCATAATATGTATTCATAAAATGAGTCATACCAACAGGTAATAATTTAACAATACAATGTACTATCAAAAAACGTTCCTATAATGCACAGAGCGTGGAGTACTTTTTCAGGCTTCAGTTTATCCTTCGCAGCGCTCCATCTTTACTTTCTATTTGATCTGAGATTTAGGGGTATTCCAACATTATTTGAACGTTTTCTTATTGTTTGCTAGGTTAAAATATACTTTTAACTTAATATGTTGGTCTGACTCATTATACACAAATTTACTCGGTTTTTTTGGTCTCCCCTCCCTTCGTGACTTTTTTATTTCAAACTTTACCACTGAAGTCTACAACAAACATTCAGACCGGCAAACTTATTAGCGCGCACTGTAAGCTGTACGTTATAAAGCTATACCGAACGCGAAGGCCAGCGAGACTCATATAAGACCGTGGCGTTTCTTGTATTCTTCGAGGTTCAATGACCTTTTCGGGCCCGTTTCTTTCACCTTCGTCGTGACTTGCTTGGGTTGGCTGTTCGTTGATTCTGTGGAAAGGGGATTTGATGTACACAACTGTTTAAATTCGCCTTAAACGATTTCTATATCATATTTTAAAATAAGATAGGTACCTACTCAGTAATGTATTAGCAATAAGTGTTTATTGATATAACAGAGTGCAAGCTTGCCAACAAACTGCTATGCAGTAAGAAAGAAAGAAAGAAAAAAAGAAATAAAATGTATTTTATTCTGTAGGTAATAAGAATTACACTTAGAATAGTCAACAAGGCACACTAAACATAGTTTTTGAGTTTATTCGTAACATACATACAAAAATACAATACTTTCCTCTTCATAATATTAGTATTATTAATATCGATTACTCACTGGCGACAGGTAAGTCGAGCTCGATGTTGATGTCGAAGTCGTGCAGCGAGTACATGCTGGCGTTGTCGGAGATCTTGTCGCGGGGTCTTGGGGCTGGGGGTTCCTCCTGTTTATACACAACATCCATCATAAATAAGTAGGGTATTTCAATGTATCGTATATATACTGGTGACTTTTTTTACCGTCTGGAAAAAAATGTGGTGTGATAGGTAAGTGTAATAGATTTATTTGCTAATGTTACTTAAAACATTTTTTTTCTTGCTTTAACTAATATACATTACTTAATTGTAGTCACAATAATACACACTGAAATATTTGAAACAGTATTTTAAAAAGAAACAGGCTCGTAGCTTCCATTTATGCGCAATCTACCTACAACCGCCAGCTGCGCGTAGTACTAATAATAATATAATCTCACGCCTTTTTTATCCCCGAGGGGGTAGGCAGGTGCGTAGTTTTCTAGATTTTGTAAATTGCATTAAACATGACTATAATATGTAACAATTAATCTCGTGTTTATCTTCGGCTCTAGATACCTTATACGTCATATTTTTTTCCAGACGGTAAAAAAAATCATTCTATAAAATCAGTATATAAAAATAAATTATATAAATGACTTATTGAGTGTAATTTTAACAATATGAATGATTTTTGACGTGAACGTCTTATAAATCGATGAACGCCGGCTGCACGCACGAAAAAGCATGACTCATTGTCACATTCTGCCTGAGCCGAGAACAAGCGAGAGCGCGGAACAAGCGATAGAGAGGCACGATCAGCCTAAGCGTTCGGCTTGTGACGCATCTATAAAAGTACGAAACTTTTCTCTCTAGACGTAGAATTGTAGATTTAGATACATCAAAATAACACAAACACTACATTTAATTTAAATGTAAAGTCATAATCGGCCACTATTGCCTAAAACTAAGCAATTTTACCTGCCCTTGTAACAGCTAGGTATAATACAGCCAGTATATACAGTACGCAGTTGTGACTCTTGAGTTGCAGGTGTCCATGGGCGACGATAGTCACTTACCATCAGGTGACCCGTGCGCTTGTTTGCTCCTTTTCTCTTAAAAAAAAATGTTATCCAGTATGGTACTCACCGGGTTATGTGCAAGCCTCTCCTGTTCCTGTCTCTCTCTCTCTAATCTCTCCTCTTCTATTCTTTGTATCTCCGCCGCCGCTTCTAACTCCTCGTTGGTTTTTAATTCCTGTAAAACAAAATTCCCAAAAATAATGAGTAATTCGTTTATTAATTACACTCGGATCGAAAAAAAACCTACTCGACTAACTTTGGATTGGTCCATTGAACCGTAATATTGATTGTGATTTTCTTATTGGAAATCAATTTTGATTGAACTCGTTTGTGATTGGCTAATTAGGCCGCCATTTTTTAAAAATTTAATTGTGATTGGCTTATAGATAGACCGCCATCTTATTTTTTGTTTATGATTGGCTTATAACTCAATTTTCCTTTTTTGATTGTGATTGACTAATTTCTTTATTTCCTATTTTTTTACCTGACTCCTATTGCCTTGGTGCGATTTGAAGTTCATTACTGGTTTTGTATGCCGCCTCGTGAAAGGGTCGTCTGTCTTCTTTCCTTTCATAGCTTTCACCTGAAACAATATAATACTTTGAAAACACTGAATTATTTTCAAATAACGTTGTTCAGTAATCTGAACCAGGTTCAGCGCGGTTTATCGCGTAGTTCCCGTTCCTGTGGGAATACGGGAATAAAATATAGCCTATGTTACTCAGGGATATTCTAAATTTCCATTGGTGAAAGAATTTTTAAAACCGGTCCAGTAGAGTTTATTCGTAACAAATATTCAACCTACAAATCTTTTCTCTTTATAATATTAGTATAAAACTATAGATATAGATACTGTTGAGTGCAATGGTTAGTACAAAGATAAACGAACACAGAAAACTTTGAATATAATATATTTAGAACTACATCGTTTTAGAGTGAAGATAAGACAGCTTTTTGTAGAGAGAGCTGATACGGCCAGTGTACTGTACTGTTTTCTATGAGTTTTAATATCAAACGCTAATAATAAAACTCACTAATGGCAACTGACCAGATAAGATATACAATGCGTAACAGAAAAAGCGCAATTCCTCATACACCCCAATTAATATATTAATATAAAAAAATATGATGCAATCGAACTTTAGTTATGTCTAACCAATTTTCTTTAATATCGATTAACAATAGCACGATTTCCATAGAAACCACTAAATTTAGCTACGATAATTCACTTTTTTGAAAAATTTAACAAATTAAAAATAGCTGAAATCGACTAAGTAGTCGATACTGAACAAACTAATTTCAGGAACGTACCTCCTCCATGATGGCCTTTTCAGCTGTCTCCACGTTTAACTTCCGGTTCCTGTTGTTGATGTACGAGATGCTTGAGATGGAAGAAGTCCTCGTTTTGTCGAGCTGATTAGCTCTGTCTTCCAACTCTTGGATTTTCGCGTTCAGATCCATTGTTAGTTCATCGTCGCCTCTGTGGAACATAAACCTACTTTAAACGAGCAATTCTTGTATTTATGACTAGCGGTTCTGTGCGGCTTCACGTAGTTCCCGTTCCCGTGGGAATACGGGAATAAAATATAGCATATGTTAGTCCCTGATAATGACGATTTCTGTTGGTGAAGGAATTTTTTAAATCGGTTATGTAGTTTTTGAGTTTATTCGTGACAAAGATACAAACATAAAAAAATACAAATCTTTCCTCTTTATAATATTAGTATAAATAAGTATAGATATTTGGTCAACTGTGATCCGCCATAGGCATACAATGTTATGTTCAGTACATAGACATATTAAGAGCCCTATCACAAAACTACGCTCCTCAAGATTAGGCATTTGAACGCGACAGCCCGCTTGCTCGGGGTCACGAGTTCACGGCACTACTCTGCCGTAGCGGCAGCAAGCGATTTAACGTCCTTGATACTTTTCTATTTTTTTATTGTAGTGTGTTCAACTTTTTTAGCGGGCGTATGTTAAGAAAGTTTAAAACAATACAATTTACACCCCTTTAGAGATTATAGTTTATATAATATGTTTTTAGATATAGGTACGTAGATTTTTGCTTAAACTGAGAGGGACCAACCTTGAAATAAAAAGTCTGTTCTCTATCACACATAAAATGAAGGTTACCAGGGGTCTTTCATCTATACATATAACAAAACTCTAACGGGACCGTGTCTGTGCATAAAATATTTTTAGAAAAATAAATAAATGCAATAATATTCCACGCACAAAGTTAGTCACCATATTCTCTAAGTAGGTGTTTTCTTGGTTAATATTTACGATGTATTCCCGTTGTCCTTATTGGCCGTATTCCCATTATAGGGATACGGCAGTGGGGACAACGGGAATACATAAATTTCACGTGTCAATATCCCCATCAAATCTTTTTAAAATCCCTAAAATCTAAATACCTAATGGTTTTTTGACTTAAAGTGAAAATACCAAAAACTTAAAATGTCAAATGGATATTATATTACTGAAGTTCAAAAGGATAAAACTTGAAATACCTATGTACAAAGTCCCTGAAATAGATTTACCTCACAGTTCATTGACCAAAATGACAAATACCGATATTAAAGTATGTACATAATCTACTTTATAACACATTACATTGTATTTCATTACGCACTTGTGCGTTATTGTAATGTAAATCGCACGGTTTATCAAGGTCCTCCGGCTAAAAACGAACGGTACTTTTTAAAATCTTAACAAATAATTTTTTTTTTCGCTGTTTTGTTTTTATTCGTTTATGAAAGTTCGAGTTTTCTTTATTTCCTCGCAAATATGTTATGTAACGTCGTATGTCATACTTGCGCCTACGGCTGGGGCTAGCAATATTGCCTCGGCTGTAATTTTCAACTTACCGCACTTATACTATAATGTACTATATCATATTGTAGCATACTTACTTAACAACGGTTATAATAAAAGATCTTTATTTGTTGCTCATAAAAAAACCTAACATCAAAGATCTTTTGAACCTAACCAGTCCAAATAATTTTCGCTCTGGTATTTTGAGCTCGCTCTCGCAAGTGGTGCATTATTTTAAGTATTTTGACCATTTGGTATTTAAAATGTTGGTATATCAAACTTTGTCGTTATAACTATAAAGATTTTGAATATTAGGTATTTAGTCCAATCTGTATTATAATCTTAGATATTTCGTAGGTAAGTATTCGCTGCCTAGGTATATTAAAACATTAGGTATTTAGATTTTAGGGATTTTAAACGTAAGTTATTTTACGTTAGGTTTTTAATTTTAGACATTCAAATACGTACCCGACCACATACAGAAATAGACTCAAACAACATTTTTATCTAATGACAAAGAAACTAATGAGCAACCCTCAAACATTCAAAAGATTAAAAAGAAAAACGCCTCAAGATCTAATCTGAGAATAGAAAAAAAATTATAAGGGTGGAACACTGCAACTGAACTGAACACTGCTGGTGGCACACTTTCTTGCAATACTATATATTCTCATCAAAATATTGCTGGAAGAATAGAAGCTTTAAAGGGAGAGTGTATTTTATTCTTTTTAGTGCATTAAAATAAAAGCTTGTTTAAAAATTATTTTTTTACTCTTAATTTATTTTTTACTTTTTAGTTGGATTTAAAATGACTTCACATAGCTAACCATGCATTGTCATCCAAACTAAACGTGTATACAAAATTTTAGCTCAATTGGTTATATTCCAGCTCCATCATCAGACACTGACATGTCTGACATCAGACACACCAAAGTACTCGTCAACGCGAATCATACGAGCCCAAATTCGATAGGGTTATGTCGTTTAATTACGGAGTTCCCATGGCCATTTTCCAGCTCCATCATTAGACCCTGGTTACCATCTAGCACCAAAGTTCTCGTCAGGACGAATCAAACGAGCCCAAACTCGATAGGGTTTTGTCGTTAAATTACTGAGTTCCTTTGGCCGTCTTCCAGCTCCATCATCAGACTCTGGTTACCATCTAGCACCAAACAACTCGTGAAGATGTGTCATACGAGCCCAAACTCGATGGGGTTGTGTCATTTAATTACCGAGTTCCCATGGCCATCTTCCAGCTCCATCATCAGACCCTGGTTACCATCTAACACCAAAGTATTTGTCAAGACGAATCATACAAGCCCAAACTCGAGGGGTTTACGAGTAGTCATTGAGGAGTTGTGATATCCACCTCCTGGCTCCATCATCAGATCAGCTCAGTGATACCACAATATTGCATTGTCACTGAACTTACATAAGTACACCAAATTTCAGCTCAATCGGTGTACAAACAACCATCACCACATGAGCAACTATCACAAGTTACAATAAAATACTTCGATGATTAAAACTTGTTATAGGTAGTCGCACTATAATTACGACGAAATTCGCGATCTTTCGGCGTGACAAATTTTGACACAGGGCCATCGTCGTAGAGCGCTCGCGCAGTACTGAGCTCGGCCGGCCAAAACTTTGCTTTATGTAGCAATTTTGCAGTTTGAATTATTTTTCTTTTCAGGTTTATAATGAACTGTTTTTTAAAACATGTATGATGTTTGTATTCCTTATGAACTAAAGTATCTTTTGATATAAAAATCATGTGATATTGTTAATATAGTAAGGAGAAATTTACGGTTATTTCCAAGCGTTTTTGGCAATTTCACGGTCTCGAATATGATTTAATTTCTAGATATTCAATACGTATTAAAAAAAAATTTAAGTAGCTATCCACTTAATCACTATATAAGCAATATTATTATATTTTTTTTTATCTCATTTGTTTACTCGTTTAGTTCAATCCACGAAAACAAAAAAGTGCCGTCGCGCGTTTTTCGAAAAACTTGCTTCGGATTTTTTACTTTTATATAGTTAACTAAGATAAAATCGAATAAAGTAGGGTAGCCATTCCCTATAATAATATATTTTCTCTACCATCCCGAAAGTATAAGTTGTTCAAGTTTTCTAGTTTCTCAGATCCAGGAAGCCAAAGTTGGCCTTTAAACGCAAAAATCACGCTCGAAATGTAATAGGGCTCTTAATGGTTCAGTAAGATAAAATTTATTAAAAGTATAAATCAATTTTAAAACAATATTAATGTCATCAAAATTCAATAAAATGTATGTCACTATTTTATATGTATATATCAGGGAGTAAATTTTTGACACCAAAATATTCATTGAAAGAATAAAAAGTGCTGTCAAGGACGAATTCATACAGCTTATTAAGCTATTGCATAGCTTCTATCACGGGCCTTGAGCGCGGGGATCGAATCCAGAAATTCCGTAACGAAAAAAACCTCCCGCTCCCCACTCCGACGGGCACGGAGGTCCGAGTCCGAGTCTCCCACTCCCACTACCACCACTACCACCACCACCACTACTTGTAATGGTATATGTTGCATAATCCAAAGTCCTTCCTAATCTATGTAAGAAATGCGCCCATTTTGCGCATGACAAGTTTGCTGAGATTATTTTTGCTACTTTTATATGAAGCTCAAAAAATATTTTTTGGCTTCCCCTCTGAGTGCTTACCAAAATTTTATTAAACAGTAGCAGCTCATTGCAGCTCAAAAATAATTGCAGCTATCCAGAATGACATAAAATGCTGATAGGTTTTGTAATGTTTGCTGGCCATGAGTTGCTGACCAATTAGCTATTTCTGCTTACAGATTATATTTTTCTGCTTACAAAAATACGAATACTCTGCTAACCATTTAAATAACACCCGTGTGGCTTGAAGGCCGTGCATTGTCTAACGTCGTTTCTTTTCGGCAGTCTTGTTGATAAAAAATGCTATGCAATAGCTTTACCGCGGCAGTCCCCGAGTGCCACACGTCTTTTTTCTTAAATATTTTAAAATTGTTACATTTCTTCAACTCAAAGGGAAGTTTTTTAAAATAGCGTATTACAAACTAGACGCCTATAATAATGACATTGATGCTTGGAACAGATTTCCTCCAGCACAGCGCAATACGACATCGAAAAATAACCAAGTTATGTAACCCAATTTACTATTAAGTTTATTCGTAACAAACATACAAAAATGCAATTCTCTCCTCTTTATAATATTAGTATAGATATAAATTAACTTAATGACGCAGACAGAGATAGAATACCTGAGCTGTGCGACGTCCCTTTCTTTCATTAGCTGCGTCTTCTTCATCGCGTAGTTGGTGGGGTGAGAGCGGAATCTATCCTTTTCCGCTACTATTTTTTCAACGTCCTCTTCCTAAAAAATAAACATATAAGATTTTTTTTAACTAACGACTCGCCCTTTCATTACGTATATCAAATAAAAGAATAGAATATAAAAAAATCTGTCAACTTAGTGTGTATTTAAAGTCGGAATTTTACAACTGATCGTGAGTAAGAGCTGTAAGCTTTTTTCACTGTAATCGGATGACAGTGAAAAAAACTATCGTCCTGCATTATTTTATCAACCGATTTTAATAAAACAAATCGAGAATTTAATCGAATAGGTAGGTGCTAAGAAATTATGAAGGATTAACTAATAACAAGAAGATGTTTGTCAATAATTAACATAAACTTTAATTTTTCTAATCATATAGCCATGCTTCGGCACGCTTGGGCCGGCTCGACCGGAGTGATACCACGGCCTCACAGAAAACCAGCGTAAAGCAATGCATTGCGTTTCGTTGAGTCAGTGAGGTAACCGGAGGCCCCAATCCCCCCTCTCCCCCTACTCCCACCTCAAAGGTCGGCAACGAGGTTGTGACTCTTGAGTTGCAAGTGTCCATGAGTGACAGTAGTCACTTACCATCAGGTGACCCGTCTGCTCATTTGCCCCTTTTTTATCATAAAAAAAAGAAACAAACTACACACTATATTTGAAGTAATATTTTAAGAAGAAACGGGCTTGTAGCTTCGATTCATGCTCAATCTACCTACAACCGCCAGCTGCTACCTACATAGTGTGCGTAGTTTTCTAGATTTTGTAAATTGCATTAAACATGACTATATTTAACAATTAATCTCGTGTATAACTTCGGCTCTAGATACCTTATACGTCATATATTTTTCCAGACGGAAAAAAACCCATTAAGTATAAAAAGCATTTTCTGAACTTACTTTGAACTCGTACATAAGCGCCTCCTTGACCTCGAGGATCTTGTTCCGAACAAAGTCCATGGTGGGAGGTTTCTTGTTCGCGTCCTTGATAGCCTTGAACCATTTCTGGAATTCGCTATCTGTGAATTCCTAAAAAAAAGTAATAAATACTAATTAAAACAACAAAAAAGCACTATTCAATTACTATTCCAATAGATTGGATTTTTTGCACTAAAAACTTAAAATGCAATGTTAAATTCCTTATCTATTTGGTTGGCCTAAACTTATCATTAAATGTAAATAAATGCTCTAATCAATTATTATTGTATTTGATTGTATCAAATTGCTATTCTATTTGTATTGTCGACACTTTGTTTTAAGTTCTAAAAATACACTATTAAATTACTAATGTTAAAGGTTCCTTAAATATTGCAGAAAGTAAAAAAAATGCTCTATTAAATTACTAGCCGATTTGGTTGGCCAACATCTTTATACCACTTTAGTGCAAAACATACACTACAAAATTATATGCCTTCATTAAAATTTGCACAATAAAATTAATATATTATTCTTAATCTACATTTTTGCACCAATCCTTAGTCTAGAGTGTAGCAACATGGGATTCAGAGGCCTAGAAATTATTAAGAATTAATTGACTTATATTAATTTTTTTGTTTGTTTTAAAATTTTAAAAATAGTTTGTTTTAAAAAATTTAAGTTTCGAGTCCGACTCGCACTTGGCCGGTTTTGACGAGGTAATGTAACAGGATCAAGCCCCACTCACCTGGTTGCTGACGAACTCGAGTCGAAACACGCGGTCTTGAGTGCCATGACGCAGTTTGAGTCCCTTGTTCGTTCGTGTGCCACCAAGGTTGTACACTTTTGCTGTTTCATACACGTCTATTATCTCTGCCACCTGCAAGTTAAAGGGGAATTCCAAAGATACTCAAGTAAGCAATGAGTTTTTCAAAAATGTACGTACATATTTATCACTAGCTCGACGGTGAAGGAAAACATCGTGAGGAAACCCGCAGGTCTCAGAATTAATTCTGAGACATGTGTAAATAAACCCGGTCCGGCCATGGGCTCACTACTTATCACGTTTAGGGGTCCAATATATCTCGTGAAATGTGGGTATATCCAGTAATGGAATACCTCTGCCTAAAAAAACTCACGCCTTTTATCCCCGAGGGGGTCTCGGGGATAAAAGGCGTGAGTTTTTTTTTCTAAAGTAAGGATGAAGAAGAAGGAAGAAGTCATACTACACGCGTTTGAAAACTGATTCGCTACGAGTGTCTACAACATATACATATACAAACTTACTTACTACATTGTACTTTTTTATCATTGTGCCACTTGTTGTATATTTTTATTGGTGTACAATAAAGAGTTGTTACTTACTTACTTCTTAGCGTATTATAGGATACAACAATGACAGCGAAAGATGATGAGGAACAAATAATAAAGAAAGAGACAGCTATCTGTCAAGAGTTGCGCTTGAAATACGACTAGGTGAAAAATGCAAACATTTTTCCCGCTCTAGTAACATATGTACTTTTTATATATAATATCTTTGGGGAATTTAATTTATCATTAATCCGTAGCAGTCTACGGCTGGGCTTAGAGTATTCTAATCTACATCACTACATACATAGTATAAAACAAAGTCGCTTTCTCTGTCCCTATATCCCTATGTATGCTTATATAAATAACTTTATATATTATAAATAATAATAATATAATCTCACGCCTTTTATCCCCGAGGGGATAGGCAGAGGTATTCCATTACTGGATATACCCACATTTCACGAGATATATTGGACCCCTAAACGTGATAGGTGGTGAGCCCATCGCCGGACCGGGTCTGTTTACACATAATTGTATGCTTAAATCTTTAAAACTACGCAACGGATTTTGATGCGTTTTTTTTAATAGATACGAGTGATTCAAGAGGAACATTTTAGTGTTAGCATTGCACCTGTGCAAAGCTGCGGCGGGTCGCTAGTCTACACTAAAATAATAAAGAGGAAAGATTTTGTGAAGAATAAACTCAAAATTACTGGACCGATTTTAAAAGTTCTTTCACCAATAGAAAGCTACATTATCAGGGAATAGCATAGGCTATATTTTATTCCCGTACTCAAACGGAAAATACGCGGGAGAAACAGCTAGTTACTTAGTTTAGGTATCACTAAAATTTAGTTCGCAATAAGTTTTTTCAGAATTAATACTGAGACATGTGTAAATAGACACGGTCCGGCGATGGGCTCACTACCTCTCACGTTTAGGGGCCCAATGTATCTCGTGAAATGTGGGTATATCCAGTAATGGAATACCTCTGCCTACCCCCTCGGGGATAAAAGGCGTGAGATTATATATATTATTATAATGGGTAACAGAGTAAAACTTATTAATTTTTACCCATTATTGTAATTAGACTAAGCTTATGTAATAAATTATAGTTCCGTGGACTAAATAATAATAAATTGTGGGGCACAATTCACACACGGTTATTCAGTAGGCAGAGCCTGTACTATGGGTACTAAACAACTGATAAGCATACTTAGATAAATATAAAGCGACCAGACACGAAGCCAACAAACATGCTTATGCACAGAAATGTTGGCCTCGAACGGGGATCGAACCCGCGACCTCCGACTCAGATGGCAGGGTCACTACCAACTGAGCCAACAGGCCCGTCAAATAAAAATGTGTCGTTACCCTGTATACGGGATTCCCGTTGTTGTTCCCGATGCCGATGCGCACGAAGCAGCCGCTTACGACCCTCGCGAAGAACGGAAGGTGAACCAGTCGCTCCAGCTTGAACCTGGAATGTCCTTCTATTCTTATTTTGTTGTAGATTTGATAATAATGTAGTTATTAAAGTGTATTTATAGAATTACCTGGAATTTTGTATCGAATTCGAATCCAGGCATGTACCAATGACTTTTTAAAAACTTACGTACATATTTATCACTAGCTCGACGGTGAAGGAAAACATCGTGAGGAAACCCGCAGGTCCCAGAATTAATTCTGAGGCATGTGTAAATAGACCCGGTCCTGGGCTCACCACCTATCACGTTTAGGGGTCCAAGGAATATCTCGTGAAAAATGGGTACTTATATCCGAAAATAGAATACCTCTGCCTACCCCCCCAGGGATAAAAGGCGTAAGATTATTTATTTAACTTCATGGACCAAGAAAATGTACAGTCAAGAGCAAGTCAAGCTTGACACTACCAGTTTAAGCTGAGCTCTGATTTGTACTGCGCGCCATAGAACACAGGGCCGGGTCAAAGTCCAAATGTCAAGCTTAGCGTGGTCTTGACTGTACACATGGCGAACTATTATTTATTTTACTATAATTGTAAAGTGGAAACAGAAATACATGTTTAAAGGTATTTTAGGAAAAACTTTTTAATGAATGACTAATCCCAGACAGGAGTCTTAGTAACAGGATCCAGTTTTACCCTTTGGGTACGGAATATGCGATTAAAAAGAGCTGCCCTTGAGTTTCTTGCTGGCTCTTCTCGGGGTACTGCATTTGGAACCAGCAACTCGTCGGTGGAGATGGGCTGCTGTTTACATTTAGCCAATCTTCATGGACGAGTTTAGAGTGCCTTGTTATTATAAACTATTGACGTTTCTAAGTGTATATACCATACCAGGGGAGGCACACTGCGTGACGTCATCGCTTTGCTACAAGTACATGCGGCCGGCCGCCACCCGGCGGTCTATTAGTGGTTGTATAGATATTGAATTTTAATAAACAAATTTTCTTTACATTATATAATGTATGTATGTAGATGACCCAGTTCTATATCTTCGTCCTACATTTTGCAGAAACAGGCAGTTTTGAAGTCATAACATAACCTAAAGGCAAATTACACAGCTTTTGTTTAGTTGGGTGGTCTTTAGTACCTAAATAAAGAATAATCGTAACATCGTAGGTAAAATACACTAATATACTAACTACTACTACTAACGTATAATTTAATGGGTCGAGCTGCCGGCAACCCTAGATCTAAGGCTCCGCCTCCGAAAGAGCGCGTTGCATGCGATAGAAAGAGATGGCCACATTTAGGCACGTTTGAAGTACCGAAACAGGGAATTTGTTAACAGAGAACCTTCTGTACGTAGTACTATTACTTATTCTGTGACCATACATACAGAAAATTCATGAGTTTGAGTTTGAACCCTAAAATCGCCGATGCATTACCTGCTGAGCCTCAGTTTGTTGATCTGGTCTCGCGAGTCCGCGTATTTCACCTCTACCTCCTTCTCTCTCACTTTCTCTTCCACCTCCCCTCCCGAAGAGGAGGAACTGGTGGAACTCCGCCGACCTGTGGGGAGACCAATTTCATATGACCTTCTAACGTAAACAATATAAGGGCATTTTAAATCAAGTGCAAATATTTTATGGGTAAGTACAAATTTGTAAGAGAAATAGAATCAACATGTAAAGAGGAGCAGTGATAGCCCGGACGGTTAAAGAGCCGGCCTAAAATCAGAGAGGCTCGGGTTCGGATCCTGGCATGTACCAATGAGTTTTTCAAAAACTTACGTACATATTTATCACTAGCTCGACGGTGAAGGAAAACATCGTGAGGAAACCCGCAGGTCTCAGAATTAATTCTATGTGTAAATAGACCCGGTCCGGCGATGGGCTCACCACCTATCACGTTTAGGGGTCCAATATATCTCGTGAAATGTGGGTATATCCAGTAATGGAATACCTCTGCCTAACTCCTCGGGGATAAAAAGGCGTGAGTTTATTTTTTATTATTTATTAATTTTATGTAAAGAGGAAAAAAAAGTATTTTCTCTAGTTTTTTTCTACCAAAAATAATTTGAAAATACCCTCACTACCGCAAAAAAACGCCACTTTTTCGAGACCGTCAAGTTAGAAGCCTCGCCATGGAATTGAGCTGTTCTAATAATGTCAAACAACTCTTCCTAAATAGTGCCCGAAGCATATAAATAGTGCTATCATACTTTCGGAGATATTCAGGTCGTTCAGCAGCTTCATCTCGGTACACAAAAACCACGACACTGTTCTTGAACTATATACCATAAAACTCTTCTTAAATAGTGCTTCGGATTTGCAAAGTTTCAGAATAGGGTTGTGTCCTACCTAGTCAAATCAGTTACTTTTTACGATCTGTCAAAACGAAAGTTTACTATGGAAAATATACTGAAATAGCAAACCGTGACGTCATAGTTTGTAGTACTCAATTGCAGCACTTTTTTTGATTGTTTTATTATTTTTAAATTTGCTATAATTGTAAATTGAAAATCGAAGTACATATTTTGAGGTGTTTTGGGATAATCTTTTTAATGTATGACTACTCGCAATTTAATTTCGATGCTGTCAACTACCCAATTAGTGCTTCAAAGGAACCGAAGATATTAGGGTACATTGGTGAGGCTTCCAACTTGACGTCAAGCTGGAAGTCACATCATATACCCAATAACTAAAGATATTATATATAGAAAGACGCAGATATGTTATTAGAGCACGGAAAATGAGGCCGACAAATGTAGTTAATTAACCACATTTTATTTAGTCGCATTGTATTTCAAGTCGTATTTTAAGCGCAACTCTTAACAGATAGCTCTCTTTTTCTTTATTATTCGTTCCGTATCATCTTTCCCCGTCATTGTTGTATTCTATAAATACGCTAAGAAGTAAGTATGTACATGTTGTAGCACACTCGTAGGGGATCAATTTTCAAACGCAAGCAGTATGAATATAACTCATCCTTACTTTAATATCTTTGCCCAATAACATACTAGATTCATTCAAATACTCAATTGTGTTTTACACTACCTGTGGATTTGTTTTCTTCGGAGTCAGATCCCGAGTCGTCGGAGTATATGTCGGATGCCTTCAACTTGACGCTCTGCTTGCTCGAGGTGCCACCAATTATTTCTTCGTCTGCGTCCTGTTAAAAACCAATTTCTGAATCACGCAGTCGATTGTCACCTTTATTTAATCACTAGCTGTTGCACGCAATTTCACCGTCGTAAGACCCGTTCCCGCGGGAAAATAATCGCCCATGTTACTTATAGAAAAGTTAGCTGTCTATTGGTAAAAGAATTTAATATTAATAAAGCAGTGGATATATTTAAAAAGAAGAACAGAATATTGATTTTGTAATATTCTGTGGTAAATAACAGAACATTATTTTTTTATTTAGCTTATAGTTTATACTGTTCTACTGCTCGAAAAAGGACCCCAAATTCCTTCGAGGAGATTTTCTATATGAATTTTTCACATCATTAATATTTTCATATACATTTTTATGTACTTTTTTTTTGTTAGCCTATATGCTGTCCCACTGCTGAGCAAGGCCTCTTCTCCCTCCCTCTACTTATCCCTATCCTGTGCCTCCTTCGGCCATGTCCTCTAGTCAGTGGACTCGATTCTGCTTTACAGCGACTACACATATTTTACTTAAGTCCTGTCACTTCTCTCTCTCTCTTCACTTTCTTTCTCTTAGAAAAGAAAAGAGACGAGAGATATTTAATATATTAATATAATCTCACGCCTTTTTTTTTATCCCCGAGGGGGTAGGCAGAGGTATTCCATTACTGGATATACCCACATTTCACGAGATATATTGGACCCCTAAACGTGATAGGTGGTGAGCCCATCGCCGGACCGGGTCTATTTACACATGTCTCAGAATTATTTCTGAGACCTGCGGGTTTCCTCACGATGTTTTCCTTCACCGTCGAGCTAGTGATAAATATTTAGTCCTGTCAAATCAAAATTAGTCCTGTCAACTAAGGCGGGTTTGGCAATTTTAGTGACGATGTAACAAGGTCATGGATAAAAGTGACAGACCAGCACGTTCATAAGGTTCAAATTAGTTGGTTTGTACATGTTTGACATTACTCTTTAATCTATGGTTTGTTTCTGTCCTTTTTCTTATGTATTCTATGGAGAAGGATAGGCTAACTTAAAATTAGGAATTTTAGCTGGTGTGCAGAATCGAGTCCAGTGTGTACTTATAGTCGTTTAATTTTCTTGAACCCCCCCCCCCCCCCCCATACTAAAACCAGGCCACGCCCGTGCCCTTGACCCCACTTACATCTTCGTCGTCCTTATCCTTATTCTTCTCCTCCTCCAGCCTCCGTTTCTGCTTGATGTGCTCAACTCTGGTCGCTTTGGCGTCTCTTTGGGCACGGAGCGCGGCCATTGCGTTCTGTCTGCGATCGTCGACGTTCCGTTTGCGTTCCGTTTTTGCACCGAACAGAGGAGAAGCCGAGCGTTCCGACGCTTCTGTTGAAGGAACATATTTTCGGAAGGTCAATTTCTGTTTAAAGGTAATAGGGTAAAACACCCAATTTTTGACACCCCACCAATTAGTTGACACCCCAACAGTTTTATTCAAAATTAATAGTTTTATTTAAAAAGTGGAGTTAAAATGACGTTCAAGAAGTGGACTTGTAAGTTCCTACTTTAAATAAAGCATAATATTGACTTTGACTTTAAACGAGATTACGATACACAATTGTATTTAAAATAATCACTGTGATTTTACCTAATTATTCTAAATACAACTCGTAACAGAAAAAGCGCAATTCCTCATACACCCCAATTAGTATATTAATATGAAAAAAATATGATGCAATCGAACTTTAGCTGTGTGTAACCAATGTTCTTAAATATCGATTAATAATAGCACGATTTCCATAGAAAGCACTGAATTCAGCTACGCTAATTCATTTTTGGGAAAAATTGAACACATATTAAAAATAGCTAAAATCGAATAAGTAGTCGATACTAAACAAACTAATTTCAGGAATTGCCCTTATTCTGTTACATGTTGTATAATTGTGTACCGTAATTTCGTTAATTTTGACAAAATCTGTTGGGGTGTCAATTAATTGGAAGGGTAAACTAGGGTGTCAATAATTGGGTGTTATGCCCTGATAATAATCTTATTAATATTAAACAATTTAAAAAAATACAATGTAACATGTATCTGTGTGCGTGTTTGTAGTAAATAAAATCTCTTAAGAGAGGGTTTTTATTCTTATTTTTTTTAAGGCTTTGAGGACTCTTGGTAGCCCATGTTAGCTTTATAGAAAATTACGCTATTTATACAATTAGTAGGGACAGACACACAAACCTGTACAACCTGATAGCGTTATCTGACAAAGGGTCTCGTAAGAGAGGTGTTAGAAAACATTGTGAGGATACTTCAATACTGAGGCATGTGTAGAAGAAATCTGGTACGATCTCTTGGCATGCCCAGAGAAATTTATTTTTAGGTTTCTAGATTATAAAGAGTAACTCGTTTGACTAAAGACAGGCTTCTGTTTTTTTAAAATTTTTTCCTGACTGAAAGTGGAATCTCTTTTGACTCACCATTGTCTTTGGGGTCATCCAGAATCTCTCCAGGGCTCGGTGGAGTTGTCTCCATCTCTTTTTCCGGCTCTTTCTGTTCCTCAACTTCAGATTCTGAGAATAAAGTATTTATTATTACATATTAGCTGCACCCGGTTTCACCCGCGTCAATAATCTTTATTGAATTAACTAAATTAAATATTAGGGGATTTTTTTTGACACAGTTGGGTAATAATAAATAGAGGCGGACGATTTTATGAGTAGCATTTAAAAATTACATAAAATTACTTAATCTTGGTCATGGATCTTCCTTCTTAAGAAAACATAAAGGTCTGATGGACTTGTATCCATGGTCATGGAAAAATTAAAAAAAAAAAAATTCTGCAGGTAAAAAAAATATTAGCAACGTCAATATTCTAAAAAATAAGCACTCTAAACTCGTCTTTGAAGATTGGCTAAATGTAAACAGCAGCCCATCTGCACCGACGAGTTGCTGGTTCCAAACGCAGTCCCCGAGAAGAACAAGCAACAAACTCAAGGGCAACTCTTTTTATTTTATTCTCAAGGCTTACTAGTAATTATATGGTTTACAATCATATTTATGATTAATAGCCTTACACAGCGTCGAATCGGTTAATCCTTCTTGACCATACTCATACTTGACCTTAACCATGAATGCAAGTCCTTCCTTTTAACTTTGTCCGATTTTTCATATGCTAAACATGAGATCACCCATCTCTAATAATGGAACTCTAAAGAGTAAAAAACCGACTTTGACAAATACAACAAAAAAATACAGCCGAATTGAGAACCTCTTCCTTTTTTGAAGTCGGTTAAAAAAAGAATCATCGAAATGGGTTGGCATGATATTGAGTTATTCGTCCATTTGTCGCCCAATTGACTTAAAATCTGTTTTTTTCTTGGATGCCATTGTCAGAACTGGACCAAATTAAAATGGGACAACACGGGAAGCAGCTTTCAACTAAAAAACGAATCATCCAAATCGGTTCACCCAGTCGAAAGTTCTGAGGTAACAATAAAAAAAAACATACAAACAAACAAACACAGGAAGCGCTCGTAGCCCTGCGGTACCAGTGTGTTTGTAACGATCATACTGGTTAAGCAAAGTTGGGCGCGGTCAGTCAGTGGATGGGTGACCGCCTAGTGGCATTTATATTACGAGCGCTTTCGTGTTTCGGAAGGCACGTTAAATTGTTGGTCCCGGTTTTGTTTACGCACAATGAAAGTCGTTAAGCCATGTCAGATACCCTTGGGTGGCTTGAAAAATTCTGACTGTTAAGTGGCCACTAGCTTAACACCATCTCCCAATCCGCGGTGGGCTCGCGTGGGAGATTATAGCCCATACTTCCTCATGTGTGAGGAAAGACCCTTTGCTCAGCAGTGGGCTGTTACGGGTTGTTGATGATGATGAATAAAAAAAAACATACGGGTCAAATTGAGAACCTCCTCCTTTTTTGAAGTCGTTTGAAAAGAATCATAACCAATATGCTTACCCCGCTGGTCTCTCTGTCGTTCCCGCTCTCGTTCCCTCTGCCCGTCCCTTGCGGCCCGCCGTCGACGTCGCGCGTCGCGGCGACGTGCGATTTCTCCAGGCGACGCGGAACGCTCCGCCGCAGACCGCCGCGCCAATCGCAGTTTCCTTTCGATCTCCCATCTGAGGATACGTTGAGACTTTATATGCAGGTATTGTATAACTATCTTCTTCGTCTTTATATTGAACTAGCTGTTTCGCCATCGTAGTGTCCGTTCCCGTGGGAACACAAGGATAAAATATAGCCTATGTTACTCCCTGATAATGTAACATTTCATAAGTGAAAGAATGTTTAAAATTGTTCTAGTAGTTTTTGCGTATATTAGTTACAAATCAGTGAGCAGTGATAGCCCGAACGGTTAAAGAGCCGGCCGAAAATCAGTGAGGCTCTAGTTCGAATCCTGGCATGTACCAATGAGTTTTTCAAAAAACTTACATACATATTTATCACTAGCTCGACGGTGAAAAACATCGTGAGGAAACCCGCAGGTCTCAGAATTAATTCTGAGACATGTGTAAACTGACCCGGTCCGGCAATGGGCTCACCACCTATCACGTTTAGGGGTCCAATGTATCTCGTGAAATGTGGGTATATCCAGTAATGGAATACCTTTGCCTACCCCCTCGGGGATAAAAGGCGTGTGATTATATTATTATTAGTTACACATACAAAAAATATTTATGTGTAGAAGTGAGCACAAAGAAGTCTTTCAGAAATTCCCACGGGAACGGAAATAAACAAGATCCGCGCGACCAACGCCACTGGGTACTAGTTAGTATAAGTCAAAGTCAAAATGTTTTTATTCATCGTTATTGAGAGTCATTGCGACTCCACCGCTTCAGTATGAAGCAGTTTAAGTTTTTTATTGGTTTTGAATCTTATTTCAATTACATAGAGTTCAATATTTGGTGGTAGCTATTTTCCCTTTGCCTTTGTTAAGGAGAAGCGGAATAAGAAACTCCTCAAAACATTTTCTAAGATGTAAACGTACCTTGTTTTCATAAGTTCCCGTCTCTCTATACGCTTGAATATCTCCTGTTCTCTCTCTTTCTCTGACATGGCGGCCAGCCTCGCTCTGTCCTCTTCATCGCCCATAAGGTTTTCATCATAACTGCAATATTATTAATAATATAGAAATGAACAGCTGGACCAATATCACTAATTCTATTTTTGTTTCTAATTAATTTCTATTCTATTAAGGTCAAAAGGTTTTAAAAGTTTCAGGAAAAATTGGAAAATTTAAGAAAACTTAACGACCATACTACAACTTTTCTAATGTAACCATAATTTCTGTCAGTTGTACAAGACCTCTGTCGGGTCAGATAGTTAATAATAAAAAAAACAATATAAAACCCTCAAAGTTAACACAGACTTTTTAGAAAATATTTAGGAAATCTATGCAATATTTGGATGGTTTTTTTTTGAAATGGAACCTAAATGAAATCATCTAATGTACTCAAATAATTTTTCATTTTCATTTTGAAATACATCAAGTATGCCAGGTTCAATACAATCTCTTTATGGCATAACTCAAAAACTTCATACTACATTTTTGTTTAAATATAGAGGAAAGTTTGAAGCCATTTAGCTCACCCAAATATTTTGTCAAAATTGTGTCATAAATAGTTAAATAAAACAGTAAACATTCATCTTATGCTACTATTTCATCTGTACACGACCCTATTCAAGATGGTACAGTCAAGAGCACGCTAAGCTTGACACTTTGGACTTTGACCCGGCCCTGTGTTCTATGGCGCGCAGTACAAATCAGAGCTCAGCTTAAACTGGTAGTGTCAAGCTTGACTTGCTCTTGACTGTATTGGTAAATGTAAGAAAAATGTTTACCCGTCATCGAATTCCTCTTCAGAATCGATGGAGTCGTTATCTGATGAATGCGAGGACACTTCACCTGGAGACAAAGAGGACGTTCAAAGTCAAAAATCATAATTTTTTTGTAGGTACTAAAGATACACTTAGAAACATCCATAGTCTAATAATAGCACTCTAAACTCGTCTATGAAGATTGTCTATATGTATACAGCCCACCTCCACAAGAAAGTTTAAAATATACAGAACTAGCGACCCGCCCCGGCTTCGCACGGGTGCAATGCTAAAGCTGCGTATCTATTAGAGGCAGCCTCGGGTCGAGGCCGCGCAAGTGGAGACGCTTGCTCAACCTGAGGCTCGCCGCGACACGAGGCAAATTCGTCACCGCGAGCCGAGCCATATTTTGTCGTTTTTTTTACCGTGCTCAAAGGAGCCTCATTCCGAGCCGTGCATTTGATGGAGACGGTCGTTTAAACTGCACACGTTGCAGATCAAGCTGAGGCGATTCGCCTCGAGCTGATCACAACGTGCCGCGAGCCTTTGCCTCAGAGCGAGCAGCCTCAAACTGAGGCTGTTTGCTTCAAGTTGAGGCTGCTAGACCTTAGTTTGCCTCTAGTGGATATTAAGCAGCTTAACACTAAAACCTTCCTCTTGAATCACTCTATTTATTTAAAAAAATCCAAACCTTATTAAAATCCGTTGAGGAGTTTTAAAGATTTAAGCACACAAGACATAGGGATATAGGGACAGAGAAAGCAACTTTATTTTATACTATGTAGTGATTTGCATGCTTACATGTAAACCGAATACATTGTACATAATGTAATATAGCAATAAGGTGAAATTTTACTGTATTCTAGCAAAATAAAGATATTTCTATTTCAGACTTCTTTGTACAAAATCTTTAAAAATAAATAAATAAATAAATTGTGGGACACAATTCACACATGGTTATTCAATCCCAAACTAGACAGAGCCTGTACTATGGTTACTAAACAACTGATAAACATACTTAGATAAATATTAAACGACCAGACACGAAGCCAACAGACATGTTCATGCACACAAATGTTGGCCCCGAGCGGGGATCGAACCCGCGACCTCCGACTCAGAAGGCAGGGTCACTACCAACTGAGCCAACAGGCCCGTCAAATAGTCAATGATACCTATGGTCACAACTTGATTTTTGAGCAACATGACACATACATCGCACAGGATACTAAGATGTCGCGAATGAAGTAAATACACCACGAGAAGGCAACCGATGAAAGAAAAAGATCCCTTGCAACTTTCTTCCACCCGTTTGTTCACCATTTCATTGTTTTTTTTGGTAAATTATAAATTACTTTTGACGTGATAGCGTCGTATAAATCGATGAACGTCGCGCGCCGTCTGCACGTACGAAAAAATTGGCACATTCCGCCTGAGCCGAGCGTGAAAGCGAGAGCGATAGAGAGGCACGATCGGCCTGAACGCTTAGGCCGATCGTGCTTCTTTTGCTTTGGCTTGTGACGCATCTATCTCTCTTCCACTCCAGTATGCAATTTTTCATCAATGTTTTGTTTTGACGTTATCACGTAAAGTTAACGCCCGTAAACCGACTTTACAGACAACTTTTTTTTTGTCAGAATAATGTATAAAGATTTTGAAAAATCAGCTCATTTTTCATGATTTTTTAGAGTCTTTATGCATATTTCCGTGAAGTGGGCGGTATTTTATGGTATTATATAAAAAAACAAGTGAATGAAATTTCGTCCCAAAAATCAAGATTGTTTTTTTTTATTAAAAATACTTGTGGCCATATTTCGATAGGGGCACCCTTATAGATATATATTCTCCTGATCATAAATATGCGTAAAAATTTGGTTTGTAGCTCATGCTCGATCCCTACACTTTTTTGCGGCCGGATCTTAGGCTACTATACTCTATTTTCAATTCAGTTTATTAATGAATATGTACCTGAAACCGACAAGCATGTATGAACCGATTGATGGATTTGTATGAGGCGCAAGAGGTGTGCCAGGATCTCTACATACCCCTTCAGGAAAAAGTATGTTTATTAACGAGGCAGTAAGTATATACAAAGAGATGTTCTTACCCTCTTCAGGTTCACTGTAAGTGTCTTTTTTCTTCCCCGAGCCAGCACTATCCGTACTCTTTCTGGTTTCCTTCTTCAGTTCAGGTTTTTTGGGCTCCGGTCTCTTTGCTTCCGTGATATCGGACTTGCTACCTTTTCTGACTGGCTTCGGCGGTTCTTTTTTCTTTGAAGTATCGCTTCTGGCATCTGATTCTGAGTCTGATCCGGATGATGATGAGGATTTCGCTGGAAGACGTTATGTGAATTAATATACTTGGTAGTCATGTGTTTTATTTATAGTATAAGGGTATTTTTTTTATAGTGTAAAAAAGCAGACGTTCTCGTGTTAATTTCCAAAAATCTCTTCTCTTCTTCTCACTTATGTCACTTGAAGAACCTTGGTGCAAAATTTCATGCTTCTAGACCCAGTGGTTTCAGCTGAGCATTAACAAGTCATCCAGGCAGTTTTTTTCTTTTATATGTATACATACTAGTTGTTCATAACGATTTCACACGTGCCTCCTGTTTCCGTGGCAATATGGGGATAAGGTATAGCCTAAGGCTAATAAAAGTGTTTTCTTTTTATAATAGACTAGCGGTTCTGCGCGGTTTCACCCGCGTAGTTCCCGTTCCCGTGGGTATACGGGAATAAAATATAGCCTATGTTACTCAGGGATCTTCTAGCTTTCCATTGATGAAAGAATTTTTAAAATCGGTCCAGTAGTTTTTGCGTTTATTCATAACAAAAATACAAATCTTTCCTCTTAATAATTTTAGTATAGAAGGTATAGAAATAGAAATATAGATAAAATCTATGAAGACACTTACAATTATTCTTCTTATCGTCATCATCCCAATCAGACTCGCTGTCAGAAGATTTCCCCGAAGACTTCCCCTTTGACTTGGACGCTGGTGGGGAGTCCGGCTTCTTCTTCTTCTTTGCCAAGTTCAGGAATTGCTGAAACCAAGACCATTTTTAATAAAAAGGTATTTTTTGAATGAGACCAGGATCAGCATGTATAGTCAGCACATCACGCTTTACACTTGTAGTGCGAGTTTGACCTAAGGCGATTTTAATAAGAATGTTACAAAGTCCAATGTGTTAAGCTCCATGTGCTCTTGACTGTACTAAAGTAGGATTTTTAATTCGAGAAAAATTTGGACAACTCTAAAACTTTAGTTTGTCAAATAATGATGCAAAGTTACCCCACTCTGGTGAACTCACGTTTACGGTGCGAAAAAAATACTCCTGTGAAGAGTGTGTAGTTCCAGGAATGGAATGGATGAAACAACTAAGGAAGAGAGTAGTTAAAGAATCACTCATTCGAAACGACAAATACTACAGCAAATTAAGTGCTCACAGAACACGATTCTGCAAACCACCTAAAATTCCTAATTTTAAGTTAGCCTATCCTTCTTTATAGAATACGGAAGGAAAAGGACAGAAACAAACCATAGATTATAGAGTAATGTCAAACATGTGAAAACCGACTAATTTGATGTCTTATCTGTTACTTTTATCCATGACCTCCTTATATCGTTGCTAAAATTGCTAACAACGTATATTTGTATGCGTCCATAAGGTTCAATTTTGACATTTGTAACGTTGTAAATAAATATGGCGCTTAATTCTGTCCCTTTCCTTTCCAAAGCGGTGGAAAAGAATAGAGCTAACTTAAAATTAGGAATTTCGAAATCGAGTCCACAGCCTGTATAAAGATATTTACTCTTTCTATATGTGATTGGTATACTCTATCCCGATCACAGATAGAAAGAGTAATAAAAAAAACTGCCAACCCACCTAGAGGACAGGTGTGAGAGTATGTTTCATATAAAACAGCGGACCCTCTTTCATGTTTTCAAATTTTTTTATGTCTAATCTATTCCAGTAAATATATTTAATCTGTATACATTGTATCTAACCTACACATGTTTATTCCAGAATATTCAAGAATGTGCTGCCTATACACAAGGAAAGAGAACATTGGTGTGACAAGGACAGAAATAGTATGAGGATTGCAAAAACTAGTCATTGGCTAGAATAGAAACAACTGAAACAATGTCTGACTACTTTTGGAGAAAGTAGACATGCTTGTTACATAATGGACCGAAATTTGGAGCTCTATAGTTAGCATACTATGTCTAGATTCACAGATATCTATAAAAACATTCCAAAATTTTGTTTTTCGAGTTTTATTGGGATTTATAAGGAGTATTAATATTTTTCTCATGTTTGTCAACTGATAGGACGTCAGTAATGCCCTAGAAAGTGACTTTTCGTAGAATTTTAGATGAGTCATGCCTTTAGGAACCATTACAAGCTCATTCATAACGTAAAAATTCGTTACGCCTAACAATGTTTATAGAAAATTTCTCAATGAAAATGCATACTTTTGCGAATGTTTTTTTCACAGATTCGCCAATTGTGGTTTTGGATATAGAAGACATTGATCTTGGCCTAAATACGCAGTGGAATTACGAAGGAATGCGCGTCAGACGATGGTCTAAGGCGTGAACTTATAACCTAAGGTTTCTATTAAAATATGAGCTTACCGAGTCAATATCTGAACACTCGCTGCTGGAATCCGAATCGATCAACGGTTTATTCTTCCTTTTAGCCATTTTGAATCAGATAAAAGATATTTAAATTAATAAAAACGAAATTACGCTTGCTTTCCTTCTTCTCGAAGTCGTCAACCACAGATATAAAAATACAATTCTTTCACAAAATATTTGTTGTTCGGATACACATTTCAGAGGTGTTTTATCTCTGTGTTTTGAATACATATTTTGTAGTATTGTATGTGTGTGTTTTTATTTTTAGTTGGTATAAAAAGCTGGCTGAATTAATAAATTAAATTGAAAAATTCTAAGATGCTTTTTAAACTCAAAGCTTCAGAATCAAAGCTAGTATATTGTGTAGAGTGTATTCGAATGAGATGTCATCTAACATAGAAACTAGAAACTAAAAACATAGAAACTATTCAAATGAATAGCAGAGAGACTTTTATCCCGTCTACATGATTTGAGACATAAATTTAATCATAATATTTGAAAAACTAAATGATCACAGGTTATAGCTACCATAATAAGGGTGGTAGTAGTAGCAGAACACACAATCTTGTCACCTGACACTTACAGTACTATCGAAAAAAGTTCTGCCTGATACACCTAAGTGTCATTTTAGTAAGCAGCTATCTTTTCCCACTCCAGGTCGACAAAGCCCTCACATAAAGTAACAATGACAATTACAAAAAAGTGTTTCTTTCATGTTTATGACCATTTAGTCTCGATGAATAGATCGCAATAGAAAAAAAAGACGGTGTTACTGGCTTCTCATTGTGTAACTCTAATTAGGGTCGGGGTGGTAAAATTTGAGCTTGCAAGCGACATTTTTTCCAAATGTATCAGGCTTAGCGTTTGCTGATAGTACCTATATATTTTAATCTGTTCGTCTTTTAGTGTGCTTCCTAAATTCTTTGTTTCAATCTTATCTTTATGTTGTAGTCAAAGAGGTTGGAAGAAAATCATTGTCTTTCCTATAGAGTGCCAATGTAGGAAATCTCGCCCTAGTGAATCCTCGCCAACATTCGGTTGACAGACCGTATTTTGACGTGGCCGCTGGTTTGACAACACAATGCTATATTGGAAGTCAGATCGAAACAAGCTCTCGGTTTTGACAAAAATATGCCCGCTTGCGTAGTTGTTTGGTGCGGAAACTCCACAGTAAATTCGCGGAAATCCAATACAGACGTTACCTATCACCTGTTAGTATTTTTCTGTTCAGACTACACCACAAAAATATATTTAAATATTTGTATTTTTATTTATAAACATTTCCTTAGTGCTTGACAAAAAATATACAATATCGATAGAATAATTTTATGTCGATAAAATTTGCAATATTTTTTCGAAATGATGATTTTTTTGTAATTTAGTGTTCTAAAGATCAAATCATACAATTCATTTAGAATTTAAAAATAGAATAACATTTACCTGAAGTCTAAAAAGCTTCTTGAGATACTAGCTTTTGCTCACAACTTCATCCGCTTTGCAGAATGAAATAAATGTTACAGACAGACAGCCAGAGTTACTTTTGCATTTATATTATAGTAAAGAAGGATTTTTTTTAAAGAAGGAAGTAAAATAATGAGATAATTTATATTTATAATTCAAAGTAAATTTTTCAAATCAAATGAAATTATAGTACAGGTTGCAGCATTTATCGATATCGATTGTGTGGTATATGATTACTTCACTAGTCCGTCACTATTGGAGCAAATTCAAAAGTAAAATAATACGCTCTCATACTTCGCCCCCCGCGCCCCGATTTTTGTTTGAAGCGGTTTCCATAGTGTTTTTAGAACATTAGCAGTCTATAGGAGAGAGAAACTTTTTCTTTAAACGTCTTTGGTTGTAGTATTATTAGGCTTACACAACGTAAATATAACAAAACATTATGTTTTGTGTAAATACACAGTACAACATTCTACTATAAGATGGCGCTACCATCTAACCCGTAGATTAGTAGTAGCTTTATTTTATATTTTTGACTTCTGTCTCTGGCTCTGGTTTCTGAGTCTGTGGTCGAACTTTGACAAGTTTGACAAGACAAATTCGGATTTTCGGAATCATATTTGTTTATAAAAAAGATTTAACACAAATTTTATACCTACTGGATCATAACGAATTCCCTGTAACTGGAAACCTTGAACTTCATTTTCGTTTCAGTACACTGTAGGAATTGCGACTTCTAAACCCCTTGAAGTAAAGAAGCAAACCTTAACGGGATCTGCTACTTTTACCCCAAAAAACTTACTATGCCTCATGATTTAAAGGAACTGGGAGCGAGGAAGGCCATCATGGTGAGTGTAGCTACTAATACGGACCAGTTACAACTGGGTATTACTGGAAATTTCAGTGGATTTTGTGGTTAGATTTATCTAGAAGCAAGCCATCATGACTTGCAGTTTTGGGCGCTACGCAGTGCTAACGGCTCTCTGAGGCGTGGCTTGTGTATTATCGATCAGGTTTCACTCTATTTTCCTCGTAGTGTACTTAAAAGTGCATCATCATGAGTTTTGGTACTGGCATTCAGTAGTGACTGTGACATGATCAACATTAGAACTAGGTAGTGTTATCATCACAAAATTCAGGTAAAAAGTTAGAATGTTTTATTAAAAATTTTTGTAGCAGTTACGAAAGTTAGCCTGCTTCTGGCATGGTACCAATAACTAAGAAAACAACGGGCTGTTGAGTGGTTTCTGAGAGACCCTTGTGTAGAGATGAGGTTAACTGGTGTGCCATATTTAGGGTATAAAAATAATAAAGCCTTTATTGCTGTTTTGAACAGGATGTGACTAAATAAATGTGTAACTAATGTATTTATTTTAGTGTATGTCGTCAATCCATAGGTCCTCCTAATGGCGCATACGAAAACAAACTTGAGGACAATCCATTGCAGTGGACTCTCCATTTACACGAAGCCATTCGTGGATTGTCTTACTGGAATGGCCTCGTGTAAATTGCCTATAATGCTTTTTGATCCTTACACAAAAGCTACTAAACAGATATTGATGAAACTACAGTAGCCGGTCAAGCGTAATCTGAAAACAATAGGATTATCTATTGTAATAGATCACCCGCAGTAGGCTAGTTTATACATCAGAATAACATAGGCTGATTTTTACAAAAATGATATTATTGTGAACCTTTACATTTGATTCGAAATTGAAGAAAAAGTTTTTATTAGAAATGTTTAATTAATTTTAACATAACGTATACCTATACCTATTTGAAATGAGGCATAATAAATCGCTTTGTATTAAAAGACCAAACAATAGATTTGTTTGTTAGTTACATTACAAGTCATCTCAGTTAATGATCTATCTCGGAAATTAATTTATTTTTCATTTGATCTTATTGTGAATAATTAAATAAATGTATTTGGTAAAATATGTTTCTCTATTTATGCTACAGGCTCCGCTGTCCCCGACCCCATGTGCGGAGATCAGTGACGACGAGCTGGTCTCCATATCTGTACGGGACCTCAACCGGCAGCTCAAGATGAGGGGGCTCACTCGTGACCAAATTGTCAGGTCTGTTCAAAGGTTGTTTGTTATACTGACGTCACTTTATTTTTCGAGTTATTCTCAGCAAGCCTTTTCATTTGATACCCTTTGTTCAATCACTTATGTACCTAATACATAAGATAGTTCTTACTCTATATGCGTAAATGGCTTACTTTTGATTTGTATGTCAATTCCTACATGGCGCTATCGAAAGTTTATTGTGTGTATATACAATTGTTCTCCGTTAGTCAGTTCAAGAGTTAGTTCGAAGCTTAGTTCAACAGTTAGTACAATAAAGAACAGTTCGATTCCAGTACTAGTTTCAGTTCAGTAGGTCTAGTTCTAAACACCTTTGTATATACTGGATGATTTTTTTTACCATCTGGAAAAAAATATGACGTATAAAGGTATCTATTGAGCCGAAGTTATACACGAGATTAATTTTTAGGGTTCCGTACCTCAAAAGGAAAAAACGGAACCCTTATAGGATCACTTTGTTGTCCGTCTGTCCGTCCGTCCGTCCGTCTGTCAAGACCCTTTTTCTCAGGAACGCGTGGAGGTATGAAGCTGAAATTTATATCAATTACTCAGGTCTACTGTCCCTTGAAGCTGTAAAAAAATCAAACTTCTAAGCCAACGCAATCAAAAGATACAGCCGTTTATGCCGCCAATTTTCGACACTTGACTGACTATTCTTTTTTTATTTCAAACAGTTAGTTTTGTACCAATCCTGTATTAATCTTTAAAGGATGAAGCAGAGGCGACGAACACTCAAGAATAGAGGATACGCCGCGTCTTGCAGGATCAAGCGGATAGAGCAGAAAGACGAGCTGGAAACGGAAAAAAGCCAGGTAACATAATATCCGAGTTATAAGACCCACTATATTCATAGTGGGAAATGAATTTTAATTTTCGAACGACTCAAAAAAAAAATACTGGTTGAACTGATTTTGATGATCCTTTTTTTATTTGAAAGCTGGTGCTTCCCGTGTAATTCAATTATTTGAAAGCTGGTGCTTCCCGTGTAATTAAATTTCATTTAATTTAATTTGGTCCAGTTCTGACAATTGCATCCATGAGAAAACCATATACTCCTAAGTTGAAGTCGGAATTTTACTCTTAAGTTCTATGTTATTTCATACTATGAATGAAATAATGAAAAGTTTAAAAATGCAGACGAATTCCGATTTCATAATTAGGAAATAACTAGCGACCCGCCCCGGCTTCGCACGGGTGCAATGCTAACACTAAAACCTTCCTTTTTAATCACTCTATCAATTAAAAAAAAATCGCATCAAAATCCGTTGCGTAGTTTTAAAGATTTAAGCATACAAAGGGACATAGGGATATAGGGACAGAGAAAGCGACTTTGTTTTATACTATGTAGTGATAACTTCATTTCACTTTTATGCAAGTGTAATTTTTCATCGCCATTCAAAATTATTGCCCGAGAAATTTGCAGGAGAAAAAAAAGTAAATTCATAAAATGAATAAATTTAAAGTAGCAATTATTCAAATTCCTAAGTAATGTTTTCTTCTCCAGGAATGGCATGACATGGAGATGATGCAAGAAGAAAACACGAGGATCAGAGAAGAAATAGACGCTCTGAGAAGTAAATACGACGCGCTGAAAAGATTCGCCATCATGAAGAATATACCTCTACCGCCAGAACTTGAGATATTACCTTGAAACATTAATGTTAAGTTTACTGTAAATATACAAGACTAGCGCTTCTGCGCGGTTTCACCCGCGTAGTTCCTGTTCCCGTGGGAATACGGGAATAAAATATAGCCTATGTTACTCACGGATATTGTAGCTTTCCATTGGAGAAATAATTTTTAAAACCGGTCCAGTAGTTTTTGAGTTTATTCGTAACAAACTTACAAATCTTTCCTCTTTATAATATTAGTATAAAAATACATATATATATATACCTACATAAAAAAAACTACGCGGTTTCCCCGTCGGGAAAGGTAGTCTTAATACTTAAAAAAATACTACAATTTATAAGTCGGAATCGCAAACGGTAGGTTCCATACTATTGTACCTTTAGTTTTTAACTTTAAATAATTTGTTTTTAATAGGGTCCCGTCGGAACCTTTTGGGTAAAGAACTCTATAAAATAAATATTGAATGTATCCGTCATATTGAATATCCTGTGACGTAACGACCCGAAATGTCAATTATTCAATAAATTAAAAAAATACAAATCTGTGAACACATAAAATACATACGAACACTAACGGCTGGACAGATTTTCGTAAACCATAGCCAAGAACACTCGATACCTATCAAACAAAAAAAATAATCAAAATCGGTTTAGCCGTTCAGGATCTACGAGTGAACAGACAGACATACAGAAACACACGTTAAACTTATAACACGTTACCCCTCTGGTTTTCGTTGTGTGTTAAAAATACTACTTCCCAAGAAACAAGAATCTCACGTCTTTATCCCAGAGGGGATCGGCAGACATATTCATTTTCTGGACCCAATTTTTCACAAGTTTCTTTATTCCCAAGATAAAAAGAATTTTTAACAGTTAAGTAGGTACTTATACAAAAATGTAACGGTTTTTTTTTGTTATAGAATTCCTAATTCATATTTTGTGTTATTTATTATACAACTATTATGATAAGCAATAGTAAATAGAGTTAGTTACATAAGTGATAAGATAATATTGTACCTTTGTAAATAAATATACGGTATTTAATTATAATGCTTTTTTCCTTTCGGCCTTCCGTTTCTATACATCGCGTAACAGAATAAGCGCAATTCCTCATACACCCCAATTAGTATATTCATATAAGAAATATCCTATGTGTTCGTACTTTAGTTGTGTCTAACCAATTTTCTTTAATATCGATTAATAATAGCACGATTTCCATAGAAAGCACTAAATCCAGCTAAACTAATTCATTTTTGGGAAAAATTTAACACATATTAAAAATAGCTGAAATCCAATAAGTAGTCGATACTGAACAAACTAATTTCAGGAATTGCGCTTATTCTGTTACATGTTCTATACTACAGTACAGTTGCAGCTTGAAAAATTCTAACACCATCTCCCAATCCGCGGTGGGCTCGCGTGGGAGATTATCGCCCATACTTCCTCATGTGTGAGGAAAGACCCTTAGCTCAGCAGTGGGCCGTTACGGGTCGATGTTGATGCTTATTTCATACTGTACTCGACTCACTTTACTTCGAAATATAAAAAAAAACTTACGCCTTTTATTCTCTGCTAGGTGTAGGTACTAGTATTCTGTGCTTTTATGCCTGAGGGTGTAGGCAGAGGTATTCCATTTCTGTAAAAAACCCACTTTTCACCGAGAATATTTAACCCCTAAACGTGATAGGTGAGCCCATCGCCGGACGGGTCTGTTACACATGCCTCAGAATTAATTCTGGGACCTGCGGGTTTTCTTCACTATGTTTTTCCTTCACCGTCGAGCTAGTGATTAATACGTAAGTAGGTATATAAAAGTTTTTGAAAAACTCATTGGTACATGCCAGGATTTGAACCCGAGCCTCACTGATTATCATCATGAGAAGCGGGGTCTAAACGTTTAAGGCTATCACTCTGAAATTAAAAATATTTTTTTAAATAATCTTACTGTTATTTGACTAGGCTAGTCAAATAACTTATTGAGTCCCATTTATTATTATACTAGCGACCCGCTCCGGCTTTGCACGGGTGCAATGCTAACACTAAAACCTTCCTCTTGAATCACTCTTATCTATTAAAAAAACCGCATCATAATCCGTTGCGTAGTTTTAAATATTTAAGCATAGGTAGGTACATAGGGATATAGGGACAGAGAAAGCGACTTTGTTTTATACTATGTAGTGATTATTAATATACCCGACCAAAACACTACGTTCCCCCTACTCCCACCTCAAAGGCCGGCAACGCACTTGTGACTCTTGAGTTGCAGGTGTCCATGGGCGACGGTAGTCACTTACCATCAGGTGACCCATCTGCTCATTTGCCCCCTATTTATTATAAAAAAAGAAAGAGAGTCACAGAAAAGATCTAGTTAAATAATACTTATAAAGGTAAAAATACATTAACCATTCGAAATCAAACATTTTTGCTGAAAACCCGAATGAAATCTCCTTTGAAACGTAATTATGTCGCCAAGGGTCCAAAGGGCAAAGTGCCTTCAGTACCGCCGGAGGGCACTCCAATATTTCATTATGAATCACGGTCTCTCTGTCAGGTTTTTGAGCTCAGAATTTCAAAAAGGCTGATAAATTGATAATAGAATGTATTTGTAGCAAGTTTTATTACCTATTATTAGAGTGTGCGACGAGTTAGACACTGTTGTTTCGGTTCCGGTCCGACAAAAAATAGGTACCTACATTTTGTCTTTCCCTATTTTTCCTATAATAAGCGACATACTTAGGGGACATTCATAAATTACGTCACACAAATTTCATGATTTTTTACCTTCCCCCCCCCCCGTTCTTGTCACATAAATTGCAATTTTACAACTAGAAGTTGAAATAAATCAGCAGTTCTGTAATTAGTTTTATTTCCATTTAAATTCTTTTTAATAAAATCAACAAAAAAAACTCACGCCTTTATCCCCGAGGGGGTAGGCAGAGGTATTCCATTTCTGGAAATTATCATGTTTCATCATATTCTTAGGACCTCTAAACGTGATAAAGTGGCAAGCCCTTGCCGGACCGGTGTGTTGACACATGTCTCAGAATTAATTCTGCGGTTTCCTCACGATGTTTTCCTTCACCGTCGAGCTAGTAAGTAATTAAAATTCTTACGTAAGTACTTAAGTAAGTTTTTGAAAAACTCTTACTTAAAAAACTGACTACCTGTTTATGGCAGAAAAATACTAGTATTTCTACACACTTCCGTCGCAAAAGAACTCCAAAAAAGCGAAATTGATACGTAAGCCACTCGAGAACACCTCAAGAACAGTCGACTCGGAATAAGGAGGACAGTTATAAACAAAAAAATAATGAAAGCAGAAGGCGGCACGATAAATAAATAGGAGAAAGATATAAAGTAATTTGTCTTTGCTCGCTTCACTGCGTGGCTGTTGCGGAGACTGTGGAGTTAGGCAATCTTACTTTCAACTCGTTGAATTACTTATAAGGAGACATAATATGTATCTTTTGAACGTCATGTCCTACTTATCCTAACTCTAATATCATTACCTACTAGCGACCCGCCCCGGCTTCGCACGGGTGCAATGCTAACACTTAAACCTCCTCTTGAATCACTCTATCTATTAAAAAAAAACCGCATCAAAATCCGTTGCGTAGTTTTAAAGATTTAAGCATACAAAGGGACATAGGGACAGAGAAAGCCACTTTGTTTTATACTATGTAGTGATACTTCAATCCAAAAGTGAAGTTGTTTAATTGTTAGTTACGCTTTCCCGCCCAAATCATTAAACTGATTTTAAAAATTCTTTTACAAATGGAAAGATACACTATGAGGAAGTCACAAAAGCTATATTTTATATTTTATCCGGTATACCCACGGGAACTGGTACTACGCGGGCACAATGGAGGTCGTTACCCATATATACCCATAGCTCAGCAGTGGGCTATTACAGGTTGATGATGACTTCACTTATTTCTCGTTGGAAACATTTTGACGCGGTCACAGAATATAGAGCCTGATAGCGATTGGTGGAGGGAGGCGACTGCAATAATGTATGTATGCTATGAAATGATAGAAACACGTATTCAAAATACTATTCCATAAAAAGGCAAATTACAAGGCCAACCAAAAAACAGACTTGTAGACACGGACAACAAAACCACACAACCTAAAACTATAAAACCTAAAAAAAGGTTGCATGTCGGCCAGTCGCCAATAGAACCTATTTAATAAAGAAATGATATTGTATTTGCATCTTTGTTAATATATTTTCACGTATTATAGTTTCTTTTTCTTTATTTTAGGTATATCACTTGTATTTTTATTGATATTGTTCTTCTCTGCTAATATATTGATAGGTACCCTGTAACATATTTAATGAACCCGTTTGTTACCATTTTCGCAACTACCAGTATATGCGAAAACATATAATTGGCCTTTAGTTAAGCATGTGTATGGTACTTAATTATTTGATGGCTGTTTGTTTTCCTATCAAAATAAAATAAAATATTAATTAAGATCGAAATGTCTCAAGTCTACAGTGCCAGTGGCCGCCATATACCAGTAATAAATGATTTGGAGCGCGCCATTGTGAAAATATTAATTAATTTCCAGAAAGCTACCCTCGCAGCTATCAAATACTCTTCCGTTCACAAATTAACTGACTTTTAATTATTGTTATGATGTCTGTTTTATGTTATCTATATTACTAAAAGAGCAGTGATAGCCTTACGGTTAAAGAGCCTTCACATGATGTTAATCAGTGAGGCTCGGGTTCGAATCCTGGCATGTACCAATGAGTTTTTCAAAACTCACGTACTTACATATTCATCACTAGCTCGACGGTGAAGGAAAACATCGTAAGGAAACCAGCAGGTCCCAGAATTAATTCTGAGGCATGTGTAACGGACCCGGTCTGGCGATGGGCTCACCACCAGTCACGTTTAGAAGTCGCATATTCAGAAATGGAATACCTCTGCCCACCCCCTCGGGGATAAAAGGCGGTGGATTATTTATTTTATATTTAATATGTTATCTGTGGGAAAAAAATATTTGATTTGCCCATCTGGAACCCACACGAGACTAAATATAACGTCATGCTGGAAAAAAATCTGAATAAGTTTGCTCGGTACCTGTACTTCAAGCAATACGGGGTATATCCATTTTACCCGCTTATGTACCCAACATTGTTTGTGTTGGGGATGGTAGGTTACTGTAAATTAGAAGTTAGGAGAGATCTTGCGTTAGCTAAATAATTATGTAGTGGAAGTTTTAAGGGGCAAACTAAAATAAAATAAAATAAAATAATCTCACGCCTTTTATCCCCGAGGGGGTAGGCAGAGGTATTCCATTACTGGATATATCCACATTTCACGAGATACATTGGACCCCTAAACGTGATAGGTGGTGAGCCCATCGCCGGACCGGGTCTATTTACACATGTCTCAGAATTAATTCTGAGACCTGCGGGTTTCCTCACGATGTTTTCCTTCACCGTCGAGCTAGTGATAAATATGTACGTAAGTTTTTGAAAAACTCATTGGTACATGCCAGGATTCGAACCCGAGCCTCACTGATTTTCGGCCGGCTCTTTAACCGTCCGGGCTATCACTGCTCATGGGCAAACTAAGTAACCCTGAAATACTAAAGTCACTGAAGCTTTGGGTACCTAACACTAGGCTACGACTTCAGCTGAGGAGCATACTGTTGGAGATATGTGAAAATTAACACGGGCAACGAATAAACATGATCCGAGCAACGCCGCGGGCCACACGCTAGTTAACTATTTTTGCGAAAGGAAAAGTAAACAAAGATGGCGTCCGAAAAATATGGCTTGTACAAAAGTTTTCGCGCCTTTCAACAAAAATGCAGGTGTAAGAATACTTTCAAACTCCACTTAAAGATTCAGAGCGGACTCTGGAACTTCCCGAATTTTCTTCCCATTACAAATTTTTATAGCGAAAAATATTACCGTAACGGTCTTTGGAGAGTTGAGATTTTTCGGAATTTTTTCGCGCCACAAAAAGTACGCTAAACTCAGCTGACGTTACGCATGTATAATTTGGACTCATTTCTGAATACGGTAAGTAAAGATTTTAAAGTATTATTTCAATTCATTATTTAATATTATTATTCTCTTTATTTGTTTTTGGTCTTAGGCTAGGCTTTTTACAATATGTATTACAACACATTATAGAAAACCTAACCTAGGGTGTCGCCGGCAGCGGGGCAGAGGCCCAAGCTGCCGGTGCAGTGGTCAAAGAGGAACCGGCGGACTATCCGCGCCTGTGTCCAAGATCACCGCCTTATTATTATTATTAGAAGATATTTGAAGTAGGTAATTTAAATAATTCTGTAATTTGGTTTCGTTTAGGGGTCCAATATATCTCGTAAAAATTGGATATATCTCGGGGATAAAAGGCGTGAGATTTTTTTTAAATTTTTTATTTCTCTAACGATGAAAAATCAAGTAAAAATAATTAAAAAACAATCTCATTGTATCTAATCCTAACTCCATACTTACAGTTTTCTTAAACTTAAGGTAAAATTTGGCACTCTAGGTCTATCATTACTAACAAATTTATAAATATTGTTATAATACACTGCATGACTGTCTGTTGCCAAAACAATAAATTATATTTTTCATATAAAGTCTGATATCTGAGTCACTTTCTGATAAAGTGTAGATACTTACATATTTTAATCTTTCACTACAAGTCGGAGGATCTCCTTCATAGACTTATCAGACACTGGTGAAACTTGTGAAACTGAAACTGGTGACTTATGGATATGGTATCAGGGACTTTATTAGGAAATGGCAAGAGTGGCCCTTACAGTTGTGAATAATAAAAGTTTTGTGTTTGCCAAAACGTGAACTGACGTTACGCATGTATAATTCGGACTCATTTCTGAACTGGCTTTTGTTTTCGTTCAGGCAATCAAGAGGCTGTAAGTTTCAGAAGCCTTTGCCTGTTTTGTTTTTCTATTTTTTTTAAAGTTCGTTAGAAGGCTGAGGCAATCAGCGGCCCGACAACCCCGCTTCCGTTGATTGTTGGATCTCAAAGTTTTCCGATGCAAAAGTTAATTTTCAAGAGTATTTTTCCGGAACAAAATCAAAAGAGAGTTGGTGTTTTCTGCTTCTTTAGCTGCTCTGAGAATTTACGCTTACTGAGGGATAAAACAAAGGGTTCCATACACGTGCATACTGCTTTGGAAAAAGAGATTACGATCGCCTGCCTGGTACCCTAATCAAGGTCGTCCCAAAGGCTTATGTCATCAAAGCTTATATAATTTCCGGGGCACTCAACTTTTCTACGTGAACAAACAAACAGCCATAGCAATCAAACTTAGCTATGTATGTTTGGTACCTACTCAATCACAAAACGGCTGAACTGATTTTGATGAAATTTGGCACACGCCATATCTTGGACAAACATATAGGGTGATTATACCTAACCCGCAAAAATTTACGTTTCATGGAGAAATTGCCGCGATAGAAACCGTGGGTCGCAGTTAGTTTAGTCCAAAAAAAAGTCTAGGTATGTTAACCCATTATCTCTCGTTTTATCTCCCTTCTAAAACGAACGCAAAAAGTTGTCCAATAACATACCTAAGGTGCGTGAATTTTTCACTACAGTAATAGGCGCACAGTTTTCGCCATTTCACTCACTGGGCGCCATTTTTTTCCGGCATTTCTCTTGACAAATGACGAGTATTACTACACACAGTGGGTCTAAGTGCGCGTTACGGGGACAAAAGTATAAAAATTAAAAAAATATATATTACTAGCGACCCGCCCCGGCTTTGCACGGGTGCAATGATAACACTAAAACCTTCCTCTTGAATCACTCTATCTATTTAAAAAAACCGCATCAAAATCCGTTGCGTAGTTTTAAAGATTTAAGCATACAAAGGGACATAGAAACATAGGGATATAGAGACAGAGAAAGCGACTTTGTTTTATACTATGTAATGATGATGATAAACAGATGAGAAAATAGGTACGGTACTACACTAATACACTAGCTGGGTGCCTAACGGCGTTGCCCAACCGATCCTGTTTTTTCCTGTTCCCGTGGGAATTTGCGAAAATCCCTTCTTAGTGCTTACAGTGATTTAAGGAACCTTTGTGCAAAATTTCATGTTTCTCGTCCCAGACGTTTCGGCTGCGTCGTCAATCAGTCAGCCAGTCAATTTATTCTTTTATATATATAGCATGATATTAAAAGAATCCCTATTTTCCTTGGTCACCTTTGATCAACGATACCAACGTTAGTATTGTTGATCGAAGTCGGTAACGCATAACTTGAGAACGAGTAAACCGATTTTGTTTGAGAGGGTCCCTGGGTGGTTTATATTCACTATTGGACTCGATAGGTGGCTCTGTTGTCTGCATCGAAACAAGTTATTAAAAATACAGTTGATGTCCACGTGTCACACCGCAAAGAACCACAGTGCAAACAAGCAGGTGTATACAGCAATTTTGTCGGCCCGTGTAAAATAAATTCGCGCCGTAACACGATTTACTTGATTTAATATAGTGCCGTGTTTTTTTGCAACGTACACATTGCAGTGTTCCGTACAGTGATGGGATTAGGTGATATTGTCACTGGTATTCGGTAATTCTTTTTATTCCATGGTAGAATATTATAAGACTATGTACCTACCTACTTTAGTTGTCACATCGCTTTGTTTTAATAATACGTTCTTGCAAATCTTCCTTTTTTTTGAAATATCACTTACCCAAATTGGGTTGGGACGTCACTCATTCTGAGTATTGTTTATAAAGAGTCAGATACAATATAAGTTAGAAATTCAAAACTGAGTATAACGATAAAATATTAAGACATATTTCTGTAGCAGTGAAATATCAGATGACTCGATACGGTTCCCACCCCTATTTCAACCCTCTCCGTTTGACATATGATCGACATTACATTTGCATCGCTCATCATGCGTGGACTATGATGAATTGGCGTTTTTAAGCCGTCGGCGCTATACACCGGCGCGTTTTTGCGGATTTTTTTTTCATAATAATGACTATAGAGGACTAGAGGTACACGATCAACAGCCGTAGGTACTGCCTAACTTTCGTGGCCGCTTTATTTAGCAAACAGGAGACAATCATAATAAAAACTGTTATTCTCTATACGTAGACGGCCCAAATTATTGGAATATAACAAAATCTAAGTCTCCAACTAAGTATGGATCATTTACACATTCAATCAATTTAATTTTGACTACGTCGCATCGGAAGCAAACGAGGTCATATACAAAACTGGATGTCATAATATAAAATCCCGTACCCGTGGGATTATAGGCCATGTTACTACCAGAAAAGGAGCCCCCCCCACCCCTCTCCTCTCCCCTTACTCCCACCTCAAAGGCCGGCAACGCAGTTGTGGCTCTTGAGTTGCAGGTGTCCATGGGAGACGGTAGTCACTTACCATCAGGTGACCCGTCTGCTTGTTTGCCCCCTTTTCTATTATAAAAAAAATAATAAAAGAATATTCAAAATAAGTCTTTAATCTATCCCTTTTTTAAGGAGATGTAGATTTTTCACAATTATGTTCGCTCCAATCATATCGTTTAGTTCTCCGAGTTACGCTTCGGTGTGACAGCCGCCCTTTTTTACTTCCAAAGCTAAGAAAAATGCGGTAGGTATGCGGTATTTTATCGAAAACATTCCTTTTTGTTTCGGTAATCCTTCATATCAGTAGCTTTGTGTTCTTGTCACGCCATTTATTCACCGTTCAATACACACACACACACACTGAATCCTACAAAGCAATGATTTTGATCATTACTACGGCACGATAGACATAATGAAGACTCAGCTGTTCCACGCAGTTTCACCCGCGTAGTTCCTGTTCCCGTATGAATGCGGATATACCTAGCCGATTTTACGCCTAGAAAGGTAAGCTTTTCATTGGTGAAATAATTTTTAGTATCGGTCCAGTCGTGTTTGAGTTTATTCGTAACAAACATACAAAAATACAAATCTTTCCTCTGTATAATACGAGTATTAGTAAAGATGTAGATAATAGACGGAGTATAAAAAACTAGTGAGTCTACCTCTCGGGTTCGAATCATGAACGACAACGCACTTGTGACTCTCGAGTTGCAGGTGTCCATGGGCGACGGTAGTCACTTACCATCAGGTGACCCGTCTGCTCGTCACTATCACTACATAGTATAAAACAAAGTCGTTTTCTCTGTCCCTATATCCCTATGTTCCTATCTACGCAACGGATTTTGATGCGGTTTTTTTTAATAGACAGAGTGATTCGAGAGGAAGGTTTTAGTGTTAGCATTGCACCCGTGCGAAGCCGGGGCGGGTCGCTAGTTTTAGTATAAAAAAAGGCAATAGCAGATTCAGAGGGGTTATAGAGGTAATGAATGGGCTGGGTCTAGATCTACCACTGATCTTTTTTCTAATGTCATTGATAAAACATACAATAAAATCTCAAGCCTTGAATTCCCGGGAATAGGCAGATTTATTCCATTTTGAAAATACCCACGTTTCACCAGTATAATCTTTGGAGCCCTCAAAGTGATAGTCACCTATCGATGGACCTGCAGGCGTATTCACGGAGCTTCGATATTCGACTCGGAATCGGAAAATCTGTCGATGACGGGCTATTCAGAGGTGTCGGTATCAAAACGAATGTCATATTTGACATAAGGATTCGGAAAATTTTCCGTGGCTGTCAGAAACGCCTGGACTACAGTTTTCACTGATCTGAATCGAACGGAAACGGTGTCGAGCCTCCGTGAATACGCCTGCGGGTCTGTTACACATGCCTCAGAATTAATTTTGGGACCTGTGGGTTTCGCGTCATGCGTGTCGTTCGCGTATGTTGACATCATACAAAGTATTTATTTTACCAAATAGGTCAATTACATTCTGGCATGTACAAGAGCACATGAAGCTTTACACTTATATTGCTAGTCTGATTTCTAAGGCGATTGTAATAAGAACGTTACAAAGTCCAATGTGTCAAGCTCCACGTGCTCTTGACTGTACAAATAAGTTTTTTATAAAACTTACGTGAGTACACATTTATCACTAGCTCGACGGTGAATGGAAACAATGTGTTGCTAACCTATATACCTACAAAACCACATACTAATAGGTACAGTCATTTTTTAAAGTAAAATAATGGCTTCACGCCAACAATCCTAAAATTCCTCCGTTAAACTCATTGGTCATACGCAAACGCAACTTTCGATAACAAAGACGCCAACACAAATATTTCCCGCCAAATATTCAGCTAAAAACCGGCTAAGTGCGAGTCACACTGTTAAATTGAGGGTTCCGTGACTTGGAAGGCATTATTTTATTTTAATTATTTAATTTTTCATTTATTAGAGAAATCAATGGCGTACAACAATTGTATACTAAAAAGATATTATTAAAGTACAGGAAGTAAGGATAATAATTACAGATTTCCTCGTAATTATAAATAATAAGTTTTTGTTTTGTTGTTTGTGCTTATGTATATACTATCTAATACAGTTTGAATAATAATGGGGGTGTGTGTGTGTGTGTAATTGTGTTGGGTGGGTTCACCAACCCGCCTTCGAGCTCAGCCCTACGATACCTAGGTACCTAAAGGTATTATTTACGCAATGAAATTCAATTAATTTGTTTGAGGAAGCCGAACTTTAATTGATGTTTCTAGCTAGTGAAATTGTTTATATAAGTTGTAATTGTTTATATAAAATGTAAGTAATATATATTTCTGCAGCTGGGTAGATCAATCTGTATAAGACCTCTTACCTACTACCTATATTATATCTTGCAATATTCGTAGATAGATAAGATATCTATGCGGAGAATAGTAGGTACTTTTTATGGATTTGTCAGTTCGTCGAAAAGTAATGAAAATTTTGACTTCCCCTTTTGAAATGAAAATAAAAATACTTTTTGTTTCATTGTTTACTCAATTTCAAATCGATAACATTGGTAGTGGCTGAATGACACATAAAGGTTTTTTTTTTTTTGTACGGAACCCTAATAAAACATACATTTTTCAGAAACTTCTATATTGTAAGACGAAAGAAAAATACAGAATCATATCTGAGAAGATATCAAAAGATTACGCTGAAACAAATCGATTCTTCCATTCGAGAGTTGAGAGTCAGAATTCTCACAATTTTATATTTTTATAGTTTGATTACCATTTGTTCTCGTCAAAGAGATATCACTATCACTACATAGTATAAAACAAAGTCGCTTTCTCTGTCCCTATGTCCCTATGCTTAAATCATTAAAACTACGCAACGGATTTTGATACGTTTTTTTTTAATAGATAGAGTGATTTAAGAGGAAGGTTTTAGTACTTATTAGCATTGCACCCGTGCGAAGCCGGGGCGGGTCGCTAGTAAAGTATAAAACATATAAAGCATAGAGTAACTTATAAAGGTGACCAGAGGGATCAGCCTCGCTATGCAGAGAGAGAGGGAATGCGGCCAGTCTTCTGGGCACTGTCCCACATGGTTCCTCTTTGGACTACATTTTTTATCTGTAATAATTGTAAATGAATGTATATTTTCTTTGTAAATAAATGTTATTTTCACCACGAAAGAAAAACATATAAATATAACAAAATATAAAACAACCGACTTCGAAATATTTGAAACTGAATTAGTGGCCTTTTTCTTCAGTTCTACTTCATCAAATGATAAATTCTGAATCCTGAAATGTCTTTGTGAAATGTTGATGCAAATTTCTAAGAAAGAAATTTGTCGATGGAAATAGGTTGCTGTTTACATTCACCCAACCTCCATGGACGAGTTTAGAGTCTCTTGTTATTAGACTCAGCATTTTTTTTGCCTACAGGAATAAATGATTTTATTTCTTTGGTTTTCGTTACCACACTGTGATGGCTTTTGGAAGTATGCAAGAGGCTTGGGTTCGACTCCAGTTGCGATCAAATACCAATGAGCTTATTAAAACTTACAAACATACGTAGGTACCTACATACAGGCAAAATATGTGGCACTGTGACGGGTTTATGATGATAAGAAATTGTGGTGCCTGCCATAAAAAAACTCAAATATGCTGAAATTCTAATTCAAATTCAAACCGGATTCGAACCCGAGCCTCACTGATGAGAAATCCGGCTCTTTAACCACAAATCTATCACAGATAACCCAGCTAAATAAAACTTCAACTGCTTAGGGCGAAAGTCACTAATTTCTCACAATTTTATCGCTCTTCCTTCGCACCAATAGTACCGCACCCAACAATATTAATGTCCCAGCCAGTGTTGCCAGGAGCCATAACTCAGCAGCTCAAAAGTGCTGGATAAACTGTCAGGAGATAGAACTGAAACATATGACCGATCTCTTCTGAGATATAACTCCATTGATTGGATCTGACGCTACTGTAATAGTGTAGTAGACTGCCTAGTCCAATTAATGAGGGGTTTTTCTTTTTGTTTTTTTTTACTCTTCCCTGTTCTCTGGATAGATGGCGCTGAACTTGCTAAGTTACTGCTAGGAACGGAACGTCACATCATTTTTTTGATATCGTAAAACGAAACGTATATAAAAGTAAATGTCACTGTCACACACAAACAAAACAAAGATAAAACAACAAAACCAAAACTTAACGAAAACAACGAACAAAAAAAACTGAATTTTAACAAAGCGCGAGAAAACTAGGTTACATTCAGAAGCAAGCAGCAAACGAAAGTGTCGTAATCACAGATTATAAAGATTAGGTCGTTCGAGGAAGTCGCGGTTATAAGTTACTCTATGGTGACGTGCCGCATTTAGTAGTAACGTAGTCAATTCAACGCCATCTACAGAGTTCTTGCAAACTATGTTTTTTTTTTAATTCTCAAAAAGAAAACCTCTCAACTAAGTAGGTATTCGGTCAGAACAAAATTTACTATGGAAAAAGTACTGAAATGAGAACCAAAATATTTTTTTTTTACCCAAAACGAACGTTGCTGCAAATAACCTCTTTTACCGCTCCTTATATTTGCAAAATCCTTTCTTAGTGGATGCTTAAACTGTATAAGCTATTTATGTGCAAAATTTCAAGTCTAGACCCAGCGGTTTAGGCTGTGCGTTGATATATCACCAGTCAGGCAGTTTATCATTTTATATATATAGATTGACGAGCTGAGTCACAGAACGCTATTACTTCTAGCGGAGAGCTATACGTACCTATTGATTTTCGGTATTTATGAATAGTGACTTACCGGTATTGTCAATATAATTTGAAATGTGTACAAAAAATTAACACACATAGGTAATTACCACAATGAAAACAGTTTCTTTCTTTACTGTTAGGAAATACTGGATGTTTTGTTTACCGTCTGGAAAAAAATATGACGTATAAGGTATCTAGAGCCGAAGTTAAACACGAGATTAATTGTTAAATATAGTCATGATAAATGCAATTTAAAAAGTCTAGAAAACTACGCACACTATGTAGGTAGCAGCTGGCGGTTGTAGGTAGATTGAGAATGAATGGAAGCTACGGGACTGTTTCTTTTTAAAATACTATTTCAAATATTTCAGTATGTAATATTGACTACAATTGAGTAATGTATATTAGTTTACGCAAGATTTTATTATTTTTGTAAAACCATGCCAAATGAATCTATTACACTTACCTATCACACCATATTTTTTTCCTGAAGGTAGAAAAAGTCAGCCTACATTTGTCCACTTCTGAACATAGGCCTCCTATTGAGCGCCATAGCGCCCTGTCTTCGGCTTGACGCACCCAGCATCTGCCTGCAGCCTTTCGCGGATCGTCATCCCATCTGGCCGGAGGGCGTCCTACACTACGTTTGCCGAGTCGCGGTCTCTAGAACACGTTTACCCCAGTATCGCCGGCCCACTGCCACTTCAGCTTGCTAATTCTTTGAGCTATGCCGATAACTTTGGTTCTCTGCCGGATGTATTCGTTACGAATCCTATCCTTCAGAGAAACTCCGAGCATAGTTCTTTCCATATCTATATACAGTGTGTTTTTTTTACCGTTTCAGTAGATGTTAATAATAGAGCTAGTCATAAGACCCGCTTCCAATAAAGCTTGAACAACCGAACAATTTATGACTCAATATAACCGATAACTGAGTTTCGGTCAAAATCAATAAATTACCGGAGTGCATTGCCAGCGTAATTCGTATCGGGCAAACTGCAAACAGTCTAGGAATGTTGCAGGCAAACTGTGTGCCCGCGATCCTGGCTTTTCCACCTATTAACTCGTTGTGGGGAAAGTTCGAAGATCGACTTTGCGTTTTGTTCCCAAATATAACGCGTCACATAATAATCGCAATTCCTCATACACCCCAACTAGTATATTCATATAAACAAATATATGATGCATTCGTAACTATCTACTTTAGTTTTGTCTAACCAACTTTCTTAAATGAAGAGCAATAACAGTACGGTTTCCATAGGTAGCCCTAAATTCAGTTATGCTAATTCATGTTTCGGAAAAAATTTACACATTAAAAATAGCTGAAATCGATTATGTAGTCGATACTGAACAAAATAATTTCAGGAATTGCACTTATTCTGTTACATATTGTATTTATAATAGATTGTTTTCGGGTGTATCTCTGTGGAAGGGTGATATAAATATACTAAGAAGGTATAGAGCGGTCAGAGCGAACAAAATCCTAATCCAAAACTTATTACCTAGGTAATAAGTCTAGTCATGCGTCCAAACGACCGCTTGCGTTGGTATTAGCTCAACTGACTCTTGAGATCAAAGTCTTGTATGAAGACTAGCTTTTATCTGCGGCTTCGCTCGCGCACGTTTATTTCACTCTCTTATATAGGGTTAGAATTTTGCAAAATCCTTTCTTAGTGGATGCCTACACTGTATAAGCTATGTATGTGCAAAATTTCAAGTTTCTAGACCCAGCGGTGTAGGCTGTGCGTTGATACCTACATCACTAATCAGTCAGTCAGTTTATCTTATCTTATATTCCCAATGGTCACTCATGCCCTAGTATATTTGAATCTTTTTGGCGAAAGGTTAGGTTTTCGTTTTGTTGTCGCACAATGAAAGTCTTTAAGCCATATCTGGACAGTCAGAACTGCGGTCGCAAAACGCGGCATCTCTTTTAATGTCCACTTTCGTGCCCAGTGGCCGACGTAGTTAGTGACCGCTCTCGCCGACTTTTAAACTGTCCAACATTCCAACTTGTACTGCAACACACTAAATCAGTGTGAGCGTAGTGTGGCGTGGCGGACGCAGTGTCGACTCATTACGCCGGCATGTCGCGTAGAGCGGTGTCCAGTTCAACTGGGCACAGGCAACTGCTGTCATAGACATCGCATTAAACTCACTTTGTTTGAAAATTATATTATAATTTATCTATATAGGTATATAAAATAATAAACTGACTGACTGATTGGTGATATATCAACGCACAGCCTAAGCCGCTGGGTCTGGCTGGATACTTGAAATTTTGCACATAGATACAGTGTAGGCATCCACTAAGAAAGGATTTTGCAAAATTCAACCCTTAAGGGGGTGAAATAAACGTGAGCGAACGAAGCCGCGGGTAAAAGCTAGTACAGTATACGGATAAAGCAGAGGGCAGCGTGCTAGTTTAAAATCAACAAAATCACAAACAATCACACTAAAACCCACTTCGCGGGAGCCTATAAAACGCCTTTTATTTCAATCCTCTTGGCTACCTCCATTGATATGAGAACTAATAGATGTGCCATACTAAGACATTAGTAAATTACGCAAAGAATGAAGCTACATAAAAGTCTTATTAAGTATTTTATTATTTATTTGTGTACAATTAGCATTTCACGTTGTATCATGAAAATACTCGCCTAACTGCTTAGCAGTTTGTTGGCAAGCTTGCATACTCTGGTTTACCAATCAACAACACTTATTCCAAATACTTATTTGGCTTATTTTAAATATCCTAATAAGACCGCCCATTTGTCACTTATTGCATACTAGCGACCCGCCCCGGCTTCGCACGGGTGCAATGCTAATACTATAACCTTCCTCTTGAATAACTCTATCTATTAAAAAAAAACGAATCAAAATCCGTTGCGTAGTTTTAAAGATTTAAGCATACATAGGGACATGGATACAGGGACAGAGAAAGCGACTTTGTTTTATACTATGTAGTGATTTTTCTTGGTGTATAATAAAGAGTTGTCACTTACTTATACAGTATTTTCATATAGCACCGTTTTGAATTTTACTTCACTTATTTGAGTCTCTTGTCTTAAAATATCTACTTCACTGAACAACTTTGATTACAGAAACTGATTCGTTCTTTTCCCGTACCTATTAGTCTTTAACTTTAGAAAGTTAATATATTTTTAAATCTTTTTAAATTTAGAAAATTAATATATTTTTAAATCTTTTTAAACTGGGGATTGACTGTAAATAAACGATTTTTTATCTATAAATAGGAAAGATTTGTATTTGGATTTTTGTATGTTTGTTACGAATAAACTCAAAAACTACTGGACCGATTTTAAAAATTCTTTCATCTATGGAAACCTAGAAGATCCTTGAGTAACATAGGCTATATTATATTCCCGTATTCCTACGGCAACGGTAACTACGTGAGTGAAACAAATAAAATTATAATCGCTCCTCCATTCATTTATATCGATGGGTACGGCATGGGCATTCAAATCCGGCCTACATGTCAGGTTTACTGTCAGCGTTTGTGACGCCATTACGTAGTTTATGTGGGTCACCTGTGACTGTAAAAAGTTACATCTTGCGAAGTGTTGGGTATGTTGATACTTTAACCAAGAACGTTACATACTTACTTTTTTTTTGGTACTCTATTTTATGAACTAGGTGGCGTTAGTTGTTGTGTTAGACATAAACAAAATTACAGTGAAATACCTACTGTGTATGTAATGCTCCTCCATCGTGAAAAGACCTTCCTTTAGGCGAGGTGATATAAATCGTCAATTTCATAGGTAAGCACCTCCTCTATTCTCTAAACTCCAACGGCGGCGCCATTTTGGGTCACAATTCGCAAACGTCAAATAGAATGTTAAAGAGGCTTTTTGGCGGGAATCCGAAGAGGGACTTGTACTTTGTATTGTATTAATTGTTTAAAGAGCAGTGATAGCCTTTACGGTTCGAATCGGCAAGGGTTCGAATTCGAATCCTGGTACATGCAAGGCTCGGATTCGAATCCTGGCATGTATCAATGAGTTTTTCAAAAACTTACGTACATATTTGTCACTAGCTCAACGGTGAAGAAAAACATCGTGAGGAAACCCGCAGGTCTCATAATTAATTCTGAGACATGTGTAAATAGACCCGGTCCGGCGATGGGCTCACCACCTATCACGTTTAGGGGTCCAAATGTATCTCGTGAAATGTGGGTATATCCAGTAATGGAATAAATCTGCCTACCCCCTCGGGGATGAAAGGCGTGAGGTTTAGTTTTTTTTTTATTTGATTGTTTAAAAGAATAATGTGTTGAGGAGTTTCTTGCCCCGCTTCTTCTCCTCAACTATAGGTACATACCGAAGCGGTGGAGTCTCAATGACTTTCAATAAGAGGACGTCTTATAAGTCGCTACATTCAATAAAAACTTTTGACTTTGACTGAAATCATTTTGCTGTTTAATTCGGGTTTTGATTTATAATAGAGATAGTAGATATACTCGTAGTATGTAGCAAGTGTCCGTGAATGTGCAATGTGCAGTGATTGAGAAATTCGATGAAATGCGTAGGATGGTCGTTTTCGAGTTACCTCAAGAAGACGCTTCAATCTTCAGTAAAAGTGCATTATCGTTTTACCGTCGATTACCAAGTGACATTTCATTAAGTTTTAATAAAACATTGTATTTTCTATGTAAGCAGAGCTAAAAAATATCTTTAGTTTCGTGTCGTGTTTAGTGCTGATGACTAAATAGCAAATAAGAAAAAAAAAACAATTGTTACGCAGTCGGATATTCAAAACTAGCGGTTTGGTTTTCACTAGCGTAGTTGCCGTTCCCGGGGAAATACGGGAATAAAATATAGCCTATGTTACTCAGCAATATTCTAGCTTTCCAATGGTGAAAGAATTTTTAAAATCGGACCAGCAGTTTTTGAGTTTATTCGTAAAAAAGACACAAACACAAATCTTTCCTCTTTATAATATTAGTATAGACTAATAATGTTGTAGAGGTTCTTGTAGCGCTTGAACTAGAACGCATTTCGAATAGCCGTTACCTTTTATTCGCACGTTGTGTTCCGACCAATAACATATTATCATCAGTTCGGTAAAACCATCCCGAAAAATGTTGGAACAAGACTTTATGAGTGAATGCACTTACTTTAAATAGAAATGTATGTCTCACTTTGTCTCGATGTGGTTGCTTTTTTCCATTGTCATTTGAGTCAAATATAGTTTGGTTGTTTATAGATATGTAGGTACCCACCTACAGGGTTTACTAAAATGTATCTACCCTCATTATATATGTACACAGCTGGTATAAATAGAGGTAGCCCATTAAAGGAGCTCAGATCCGATCACCGATCACACTCGATCTCGACTCTCGACACGAGCAACATCTTTCATTCCACAACCCTCATCGCTCTCGTCATCACCTAGTGGCAGTCACCCTCGCTGCCGCCAAAGATACATGAATGGATCTGTTATATAATTTGATATAACTTACTTACTTGGTAGGCAGAAGTATTCCTGGATAGACCCACTTTTATATTCTTTGGACCCGAACGTGATAGGTGGTGAGCCCATCGCCAGACCGGGTCTCTTTCACATGTCTCAGAATCAACTCTAGAACTTTCGGGTTTCCTTACGATGTTTTCCTTCATCGTCTACCTAGCATCTAGATCTTAGAAACCCTTAATTAATCTAGCAAGTAGGCATCAACAGTGCAGTGATAGCCCGGACGGTTAAAGAGTCGGCCTAAAATCAGTGAGGCTCGGGTTCGAATCCTGGCATGTACCAATGAGTTTTTCAAAAACTTACGTACATATTTATCACTAGCTTGACGGCGAAGGAAAACATCGTGAGGAAACCCGCAGGTCTCAGAATTAATTCTGAGACATGTGTAATTAGACCCGGTCCGGCGATGGGCTCACCACCTATCACGTTTAGGGGTCCAATATATCTCGTGAAATGTGGGTATATCCAGTAATGGAATACCTCTGCCTACCTCCTCGGGGATAAAAAAGGCGTGAGATTATACTTATTATCTTAATACCCAGATACGAAACCAACACTGCCACACTAATGTTGGCCGCGAGCGAGATTCGAATCCGCGAACTCTGATTCAGAAGCCCGGTAAGCACAGTACGTTAAATTAAAGTATTTTGTGCTAAAGCAAGTCATAGGGAGTCGTTAAGCGGCTGCATGGTAGTAACAACAGCATCCTGAAAATGATTGCTGCTAGACCAGACTGTCCCTTTCAGAGACACTGGATGGAGGCAGTCATAGGTCTAAGAAAATAAATAAATAAGTAAATGGAGTCAAAGTCAAAGTCAAAATGTTTTATTCAAAATAGGAACTTACAAGTCCACTTATTGAACGTCATTTCAACTCCACCGCTTCAGCATGTATGGTTGAGGAGAAGAAGCGGGGCAAGAAACTCCTCAACACAATATTCTTTTAATCAATTGTTACATATTACTAAATTGGGTTAGGTACATAATTTCGTTTGTTTTTCGCTATCGTATTGCGCTGGACTGGAGGAAATCTGTTCCAAGCATCATTGTCATTTATATAGTCGTCTAGTTTGTAATATGCCATTTTACAAAGTACATGTTTAACATGAGTTTTGAACACAGTTTCAGGCAATTTCAAAATATCTTCTGGTATTTTATTATAAAAGCGTATGCAAAGCCCCACAAAGGAATTATTAATTTTACTTAATCGTGACTGAGGTTGCTCTAGTTTATTTTTATTCCTTAGATTACAATTATGCCTGTCACAGTTTTTAGTATACAGTAATATGTTTTTCCGTACATACATAATGTTTTCATAAATGTACTGACAAGGCATTGTTAAAATATTAATTTCTTTGAACAGTTCTCTTAGGGAATCACGACATCTTAACTTGTAAATGGCGCGTATAGCCCTTTTTTGTAAAATAAAAATAGATTCTGCATCAGCAGTTCTGCCCCACAGCAAGATGCCATAGGACATTATACTGTGAAAGTAGCTAAAATAAACGAGTCTTGCTGTGTCTACATCAGTAAGCCATCGATTTTTCTGACGGCATAAGCAGCTGAGCTCAGTCTGTTAGATAATGCAGAAATATGAGAATTCCATTGAAGTTTGGAGTCTATCGTTATCCCCAAAAAAACTGTATTATCAGCGAAATCTAATTTGTCATTGTTTAAAAGTATCTCATTCTCTGCTCGTCTAACATTAGGGAGTACAAACTTTATACATTTGGTCTTCTTCTTTTGGAAATAACAATACTAACATAAATACATAAGCTCTATTGTTACTAACATACTAACAGAACTATGGACACAAGTCTGAAATAAAGTTTTATTATTATTATTATTATTATTAAGCCATGTCAAAATTCTGGCAGTTATGTGGCCTATAACTAGCCTAACACCATTTCCCAATCCGCGATGGGTTCGGAGATCATGGCTCATAATTCCTCATGTGTGAGGAAAGACCTTAATCGAATTGGATGCGGTTTTCACAGTTGTATTACTGCAGGTCTAACTTAAAATCTGGTAAATAGGTACATGTTTCATCTTGATACGCAGCCTAGGAACAGAGTAAGTTTAGTTTTTTGTTTAGTTTAGTTTTTATAGTTTTAGTGTTTTAGTTTTAACTGAGTGTACGTGAACGAGGTCCTGAGCAAAGCTTATAGCTATTAGCACCCACAAAGCTTGTAGCTAAATATCTACCTAAATTCCAAACTGAATTAACCTGATCACTGCGCAATTACCTAACGAGGTAGGCAGTATTACCGGAGTAAACTAATAGAGCATTGTCCGAATAGTTCCCTGAATATGTTCGGTATGCCAAGGCCATTACCCTTCCTTCGCTTGTATTTATTAACCCCAACTCAGCGGGTAAATTAATATGTTATAGTCAAACCTCGAAGCTAAAGCGCTCTTAGGTTTGACTAGTCTTGCTAACTAAAGTATTTTCGGAAAACTTTGGTTCTTGCACTCGGCGCACTCTACCGAGGTGCGATATCCTTGTGATCACAGTTCTAACCCTTTTTTATTTGTGGGGAAATCCTCTTAGAATAACAAAACATCTCAAAAATTTTATCCCCGAGGGGGTAGGCAGAGGTATTCCATTTCTGGATATAGCCACTTTTCACCAGTCTTTGGACCCCTAAACGTGATAGGTGGTGAGCCCATCGCCGGACCGGGTCTGTTTACACATGTCTCAGAATCCATTCTGGGACCTGCGGGTTTCCTCACGATGTTTTCCTTCACCGTCGAGTTAGTGATAAATATGTACGTAAGTTTTGAAAAACTCATTGGTACATGCCATGATTCGAACCCGAGCCTCACTGATTTTTATCATGTGAAGCAGGCTCTTTAACCGCAAGGCTACTGCTCTTTTTTTCCTAGATTTCCTGAAAATTTCCTAAATTGCTACAAATAAGTATAATAATATGGTTTTCATAATCTGTCGCAAATCTGATACGTCAAGATGGCCGCTTGCCGTATAGCTGCGCCCGCAGTATTTTCACCTGACGTTATCGATAGCGGATCATAAAACGTTGTCGTTCCTTACAAAACTTATACAATCCCCTAACAAAAAAACGATGGAAGAAAACAAGATAAAACGTACTCCATCGATGGGATACAAAGGGAGCTTCTAAAAAAAAAGACTATTCTCGATTGTAACGGAACATCGTATTGTGCGAGATAATAGCGTGTATTTACGTTAGCAAAAGATTGAGTCTCGTTTAGATTACTGACTGGCCAGTAAACAAAAAGTAAAAAAAAAAAATAGGTACAAAAAGTACACTTAGAAAGGTCAATAGTCTAAGCACTCTAAGCTTGTCCATGAAGATTGACTGAATGTAAACAGCAGCCCATCTCCACCGACGAGTTGCTGGTTCCAAATGCAGTAGAAGAACCAGCAAGTAACTTAATTAGGGACAGCTCTTTTTAATCTCATTTCTTACATATTAGTAGAACATAGTACACTATAATATTCTGCGATGAGACTTTTTTTATAATATATAGGGGCCAAACAAGCAGACGGTTCAAGGGTCATCTGATGGTAAGGTGACTACAGTCGCCCATGGACACCTGCAATTGCAGTGTCACAATTGCGTTGCTTTTGAGGTGGGAGTACGCTCTCTTCTTGAAGGTTTGAAGGTCGCATCGGTCCGGAAATACCACTTATCTCACCTTACCCCAAAGTCAAGAGATAGCTGAGACTCCAAGTGTGGGCGCAAAGATGACTGAAGGGTTTTATAACACTTATCCCGCTTTCAAAAATTAGCTGACAGTGCGCTCGATTCTGCTTTACAGCGACTAAACTTATTTTAGTTTAGTCCTGTCACTTTCTTTCTCTTAGAAAAGAAAAGAGAAGAGTGATATTTAGTCCTGTCAAATCAAAATTAGTCCTGTCAACTAAGGCGTGTTTGGCAATTTTAGCGATGATGTAAAAAGGTCATGGATAAAAGTGACAGACAAGCACGTTAATAAGGTTCAAATTAGTTGGTTTTCACATGCTTGACATTACTCTATAATCTATGGATTGTTTCTGTCCTTTTTCTTCCGTATTCTATGAAGAAGGATAGGCTAACTTAGAATTAGGAATTTTATCTGGTCTGCAGAATCGAGTCCAGTGTTAAATCTCAAGTTAACTGTTATGATTGCTTGTTGAAAAGTGTTATGATTTTTCAACCAATCAGGATAGCTAACATGAGATTCAACAGTCAGTCACCACCGGAAACCGGACCTTGATGACAAAAATCTTGATATAGTTACACATAATACAGTAAAACCAATCGATGCACCGTAGTCGATAACCAGGCATTCGATTTAGCGATTTTCGATACCTATGATAAAGGGAACTCGGCAAAACTGATATTTAAAAAAAATATATTAAAAAATATACGGCTCCACAATCCCACCAAACCCTCTGTTCCCACTAGTTACGTTGGAGTTCCGTTGACGTAACTAATGAGACTGTTTTAGTCTCAGTAGTGTAGTCCAGTCAAAATAGACATTTCAAATAACAATAATTCCCACAGAGCCAAATTTTGGTGGACAGCTGGGGTTTACCATTACAAATAAAGTTTTAAAAATCCCCATCGATCCTATGTGTGCTAAAAAAGTTATTCGGGTCGAAAGGTCAAAGTTTGAGGTTTTTTGGATTTTTCTCGAAAACGGTAAGTTTTATCAAAAAGAACCTTAGACCAAAATTATAGATCTTAAAATTATCTACTAAAATGGCTCTTACATTTTTTTCCGTAAGAGTTACCATTCCTGAGATATCGCGATTCTAAGAGTCACACTATACATGATATGCACACATTTCCACGCCACCTGTGAGGTAATGTACATACTCGGCGCCTTTTTTTACCGTGTTTTCCCCTGTAGGCCTACTCCACTAACTGCCATGGCAATTTTAGGATAATTTAAGGGAACAATACCCGTCAAGTTCTAGATATTGATATTGCTCTATTGATTATTGGGTTAACTAATTGTTTTGATACCTTTAGATATTTTTATCAGATTCATACTCTTGAAAGTCTGTTCTTATAATGTAAATATTCAATATTTATATTACTATTATATATCAATGTAATCCTCAAGATTACTACATCCAATTATGTAAAACTATCATAATGTCCAAAGTTTGATGCGACGACAAATCGACATGAAAAAATAGGGTATTTCGTCGGTTTTTCGCTATGATTTTACTGTTTCTTTTTTTGAGAACTTTTAATTATTAGTTGTAATTTTCTTTTTATATACATCGGCCTAGACGATTATAGACACAGCGGCCGCTTGGTGTGTTTTTCCTTGAATCGCGAAGGCGAGCGCTCAAGGCAATTGTGACTCTTAGAATCGCGATATCTCAGGAATGGTAACTCTTAGGAAAAAAATTATAAAAACCATTTTAGTAGATAATTCTAAGATCTACAAGTTTAGTTTAAGGTTCTTTTTGATAAAACTTACCGTTTTCGAGAAAAATCTAAAAAACCTCAAACTTTGACCTTTCGACCCGAATAACTTTTTTAGCACACATAGGATCGATGGGGATTTTTAAAACTTTATTTGTAATGGTAAACCCCAGCTGTCCACCAAAATTTGGCTCTGTGGGAATTATTGTTATTTAACCACAATTTTTATGTCTAAATTGACCGGACTACAGTGAATGCGACAGTGTCAATTCGCCTAAAATGGCGTCTTCTCAATGGGGTAGTTGACAACATCAAAATTATATTGCGGGTTGTCATTCATTCAAAAGATAATCCTAAAACACCTTGGAACATGTATTTCGGTTTTCACTTTACAATTAAGTATAGCAAAATTTTAAAAGAATAAAACACAAAAAAAGTGCTGCAATCGAGTACTAGAAACTATGACGTCACACCTTGCTACTTCAGTACATTTTCCATAGTAAAATTTCGTTTTGACAGATCATAAAAAGTAACTGATTTGAGTAGGCAGGACACTACACTATTCTCTTAACCCCTCAAGTGTGGGAGTCAAAATGGCCGATTTGCATTGAGTGTGGAACCCGCAGAGGGGTTCGCCACAGTCAAGGGTTTTTAGGGGCCCAACCTCCACTAAAACTGCATTTTATTATCCCTTGGTCTAGCAGAAGCCCTTTTATCGAACTGAACGTTTTTATAATTAAGTTTGCTACCAAGAAATAAGTACTTATGTAATATTTGTGTAGTAATAAAGTTGTACAGGTGGTATAACCGGGGTACCTAAATGTAGAAGAAGTTTTGGACTATATTTTTTAAACAAACCACTTTTGAGCTTAGTGACCGTTTTCATGAAAACCTTATAATACTATTTACAAATAAAAAGCACAATATCTATAACTCTCATACAAATATTTTACACAATCAAAGATTTAACAGTAGAACAAAAATGGTGCCTATCTTTAAAACAGCCTCAAGTGGGTTTTTTCCTCTACAAAGTACATAAACGACGGCTTGCTAGCTGTCTCCCTAACACGTTTTAATTAGTGAAACAGAGATATAAACAGTCTCCCAGTGTGTATGGGCGCGAAATATGAGCGGGTAAGCAGCACCCCGCAGCGGGGTTTGCCACACTTGATTGATATTTGACAGAACCCCGTAGCGGGTCTCGACACACAACAGGGGTTAAGCGAATTTTTACTCCTATACAAACTATTTACGTAGGTACGAAAAACGTACTTACGTTTCTATCCTGAAAACAGATTACTTACAAAGTCGCTTTGACAAAAGAAAAAGCGCACTTTTTCAACTCTATCACAGAACTTTAATGCGGATGTTTGCTTTGCAGACGACAGTGGAATTATAAAGATAGTAAGTAGGCAAGTAGATATACTATCTTATTCTAAACGGATCATTATTGTGACATAATGCAAGTGATATAAAGTGATTAAGTTTCGTATTTATAAATAGGTTTTATTATATTTTGTTGTTGTTATTATATTGTTTCACGAGCACCTCCGTGTTTCGGAAGGCACGTTAAACCGTTGGTCTCAGTTTTGAAGCTTGAAAATTCTGACAGATGTCCGGGGGAGATTATCCTACTAATATTATAAACGCAATAGTTTGTATGGATGTTTTTTCCTCTTTCACACAAAAACTACTGAACGGATTTTGAGGAAACTTTGGAGGTATATCTACTATATAAAAATAAGTCGGGTTTTCCTTCCTGACGATATAACTCCAGTACGGCCAGACCGATTTTGATGAAACTTTTTGTGTGGGTTTGAGTGGGTCCAGGGACCGTTTATAGCAAAGAAAATTCAGCATTGCACCCGTGCGAAGCCGGGGCGGGTCCCTAGTAGCTTATATATCAGAATAACTCATAGCCCTTTTTTGTTCCAGTATTCCCACGGGAACGGGAACCGCGGGGCCCTGCTATACTTCCTTATGTGAAAGGAAAAACCCTTAGCTCAGCAGTGGGCTGTTAAAGGGTGGTGATGACGATGACATCATTTTATTTTCGTGCTACTACTCGGACTCTAATCGTGGGTATAATGTACTTAAGTACATATGAAAATGCGCTAATTGTATTGGGTTCTTCACTATCACTACATAGTATAAAACAAAGTCGCTTTCTCTGTCCCTATATCCCTATATCCCTTTGTATGCTTAAATCTTTAAAACTACGCAACGGATTTTGATGCGTTTTTTTTAATAGATAGAGTGATTCAAGAGGAAGGTTTTAGTGTTAGCATTGCACCCGTGCGAAGCCGGGGCGGGTCGCTAATTATCTATAAAATTTCCCGCCTGGTATAGAAAATGCCAAAAAAACATATTTTTCGTAAAAATAACAAAAAATAATGAAGTTTATTCATCAAGGGTTTAAAAATTTAAGAAGTGCTGTAAACAATAAAACACATTGACATGTGTAAACTTTGTAACTTATCTATGAATCCAAAAACCAATTTTTTTTTATGTTTATTTCCTTCGTTACCCTTGTTACAACCCATATTACTACCAGTAGTAACACGGAAGTTTTTTTTTGCCCGTGTTACCACTAACTGCTCTGGTAGTAAGACGGATATTTTTTATTTCCCCTATTACTACTGCCCATTATCATGGCTAAAGGAAAGGCAGTCTTGTTTATACTAGATTGGGTTACGTGTTATAATTTGAGGAGTAATGTGATGAATTAATTTTGTTTTCTTTTTGGTTACGCCAAGTACCTGTACACGTGTCTACGCCGGCTTTTTTACCCAACAGGCTAGAGCACAATAGTGGGAAAACGTCAACTTTTGAATTAAATAGAAAAGAAATTCGGGTTCATAGAAAAATCACAGAAATTGGAAACAAAAACATTAGACACCATTTTTGGCAATATCAAAGGTAATAAATAGTAACACGATGATAATGTCTTTATTTCAGTTTCACCTGTGCATGTCAGAAAATAACAGCAAATGAAATAATACTTGATATTCTAGTCTCGTAGTAAAAGAAGAAAATCTCTGTCACAAACGACTTTACAAAGACGTAGAGAAAGATAATGCGACTGTTAAACATTTATTAATATTACTAGCGACCCGTCCCGGCTTAGTACGCGTGCAATGATAATACTAAAACCTTCCTCTTGAATCACTCTATCTATTAAAAAAAAACGCATCAAAATCCGTTGCGTAGTTTTAAAGATTTAAGCATACATAGGGATATAGGGACAGAGAAAGCGACTTTGTTTTATACTATGTAGTGATAGTGATGGGATAGATAATCCGTACTTCCAAGAATTGAATACCATTATATCTGCTTTTTCGGGATAAGTCGTAATATGTATTGCAAAAATAACATAAAAAAGAATACTATTAAATTACAGACTAGCTTAGTAGTGCGTGGGATTACCCGACTTGACGCTATGTCAGGGTATAAAACATAATTATTATTGTAAACCATAATTATTAGTAAGACATGGCGTTAAGAAGCTGCCCTTGAGTTTCTTGTTGGTTCTTCTCGGGGTACTGCATTTGGAAGTAGCAACTCGTCGGTGGAGATGGGCTGCTGTTTACATTTAGCCAATCTTCATGGACGAGTTTCGAGTGCCTTTCTATTGACTAATGACCTTTCTAAGTGTACTTTTTGTAAGTATCTACCTACAGAAAATAAATTATTTTTTAACCAGCAACTCCTCGCTGGAAAAAGGCCTTCTCGGTGGACATAGGCTTAATCTGTTTACATTTAGCCACTGTTTAATTCAGTCAATCTTCATGGACGAGTACCTTGTTCTTAGACTTCTTATAATTCTTTTAACCTACAGAAATAAATGATTTTTTATATTTTGACAAAGTAAATCAAGGGTGAGACAGTGGAGGACGAACTAGGTCAAAGTCAAAGTCAATGTCAAAATGTTTTATTCAAAATAGGAACTTACAAGTCCACTTATTGAACGTCATTTCAACACCACCGCTTCAGCATGTATGGTTGAGGAGAAGAAGCGGGGCAAGAAACTCCTCAACACAATATTCTTTTAATCAATTGTTACTTAATACTATGGTTACATAATTTCGTTTGTTTTTCGCTATCGTATTGCGCTGGACTGGAGGAAATAGGCGTACCTACATCGACTAGATCGGCTATGTATTGAATTAAAGCCAAACAATGAGTCTACCTGAAACCGAGCATGCATGAGTCGTTTGATGGATGTGGATGAAGCTCTAAAGATCTGCCAGGTTCATATCAAGGGACAGTCATTGTTGCTGCCTACCCCAATGGGAAATAGGCGTGAGATTATGTATGTATAATGAATCGAAATATTAGAATATAAAACATAATTTTGTAGTACCACTTGTGTATGGAATCGCTTCTAGCACACTCGGCGCTGCAGTCTTTAGGTAAAAAGGTGTTTGTCAGAGCACGGTGTGCAAAAACGTCGGCTGCACTGCGCCCTCAGTGAATTGAGGTCTTGGTACCGTCGGCAAAAATGGCAGATATTTTTTATTATTTTATCAGCAGTGATAGCCCGGACGGTTAAAGAGCCGGCCGAAAATCAGTGAGGCTCGGGTTCGAATCCTGGCATGTACCAATGAGTTTTTCAAAAAACTTACGTACATATTTATCACTAGCTCGACGGTGAAGGAAAACATCGTGAGGAAACCTGCAGGTCTCAGAATTAATTCTGAGACATGTGTAAATAGACCCGGTCCGGCGATGGGCTCACCACCTATCACGTTTAGGGGTCCAATATATCTCGTGAAATGTGGGTATATCCAGTAATGGAATACCTCTGCCTACCCCCTCGGGGATAAAAGGCGTGAGATTATATTTATTTATTTATATATATTTATATTATATTTTTTATTACGGTACGTACTGGTTGGTAAATGTATTTTATTTTAATTTCTTCATACCAACTAAAAGGTATAGACAACAAACCCCGACCCTAATATCACCAATTGAACTAAAAACTTTTATTATGCAGTGATAGTCCTGTTGTCAAAGAGCCCGTTTCTCATTCATGAGGCTCGGGCTCAAATCCTATTATGTACTAATAACAAGTGTCTAATAATATAATAACAAGAAAAGAGAACTGCTAGCAAAAATGACACTTAGGTGTATCAGGCAGCAATTTTACTGATAGTACCAATTACTTTTTCAAAAAAACCGGCCAAGTGTGAGTCGGACTCGCGCACCGAGGGTTCCGTACAACCTTGCAAATTTATGGTTTTCGTAATTTTTCCTTTATCTATGCTATAAGACGTTGCTTCGTACCAAATTTCAAGATTCTGAGTTCACGGGAAGCACCCTGTAGGTTTTGATTCCCTTGCAAATGTCGAAAATTTGCGGCATAAACGGCTGTATCTTTTGATTGCGTTGGCTTAGAAGTTTGATTTTTTCACAGCTTCAAGGGACAGTAGACCTGAGTAATTGATATAAATTTCAGCTTCATACCTCCACGCGTTCCTGAGAAAAAGGGTCTTGACAGACGGACGGACGGACGGACAGACGGACAACAAAGTGATCCTATAAGGGTTCCGTTTTTTTTCTTTTGAGGTACGGAACCCTAAAAAGGACATATTTATCAGTAGCTTGACGGTGAAGGAAACCCTCTTAACGTTGCAGGTGGTGAGTCCAGCGCGGTACTGCGCTGGGCTCATTCCTCATAATCAATTCAGGGACCTGCGGGTTTTTGAAACTCTATTAAACTATACTGACGGGCCTGTTGGCTCAGTTGGTAGTGACCCTGCCTTCTGACCCGGAGGTCGCGGGTTCGATCCTTGCTCGGGGCCAACATTTGTGTGCATGAACATGTCTGTTGGCTTTGCGTCTGGTCGTTAAATATTTATTTAAGTATGTATATCAGTTGTTTAGTACTCATAGTACAGACTGCCTAGTTTGGGACTAAATAACAGTATGTGAATTGTGTCCCACAATTTATTTATTTATTTATTAGATGCTGAACTCCCGAAGTATAGCTGTTCGGGTTCGTATCCCATGCTCATCCCCAAAGCATTTTATTATAATGTACTGACATATATAAGAGACTAGGGACCAGCGTTGCCAGATTTTTTTTTGACAAGTCGGTTTTCGGACAAGTTTTTGAGTGAAAAAAGCGGGATTCTTACTTCGAAAGCGGGACATAGTAAAAAAACTTATATAATCGGAAGTTTTTAAATATTTATCATTTTATTTGAATTTTCTTTTCTAATTAATTTAAAAAAAAAACAGAAATCAGAATCAAAAAAGTGGTAGTCATTAGAAAATACGGCGTTTCAAAACAGTAGTCTGAGGAGTGTGTTACAAATTGCAACTTACAATAAGAATATAATTATTTACAAGAATTAGACTTATTCTATTTATGATATTTCTGAAAAGATTTTTAACTACTTTTAAAATTTCTTTTTTCTCTTTTATAAAAATTAAGAAATTTATTTACTCTTCACAGACTACCTGTACCCAAAAAGCGGGACTGAGCCTGTCCCGCGCGGGACATTAAATTTTGATTTAAAAATCGGGACGTCCCGCCAAAATCTAGACATCTGGCAACGCTGCTAGCTACCCGCCCCGGCTTCGCACGGGTGCAATGCTAATACTAAAACCTTCCTCTTAAATCACTCTTATCTATTAAAAAAACCGCATCAAAATCCGTTGCGTAGTTTTAAAGATTTAAGCATACATGGAGACATAGGGACATAGGAATATAGTGACAGAGAAAGCGACTTTGTTTTGTACTATGTAGTGATCTAACAAAGAAATTTATTTGTCCAATCTTACATCAGTCTATAAAATTAATCGTAGCCGTTTTCTGCTACGCCGTAGCAAGCTACAACGCGGATAGTACTACGAAATATCATCGTCTTTCCTCACACAAGCGAAAGTATGTGATGGGTAAATTTTCAAAGCGGGCTTTTTTTCGTCATTACGGTGGCAATTTTTTTTTCTCATATTTTACCTAAACTAAATGCTTTAGATTATAGATTAAGATGCTGTGAATCTAATAATTTATGAGGCGCCCTTGGAAACCCAGTACTTTCGGAGAAATATATTTTTTAAAATTTTTGCGCCACCGTAATGACATTTTCTTAAATATTTCAAATAAAAAAGCGATATTATGTAACAACATGTTTTATTTTTTAGTAATCAACTTTTTTGGTGCCAAAAACATTACTAATATTGTTTATTTCTTTAATGTATGTAGCCTTATAGGGTTACAACAGTTATACCTAGATAGTACGTAAATTTTACCAAATGCTATTATCACGGTAAAATACTTACACCACAGTAATAATATATAAAAAAACAAGTACTGTGTCTTAATATATTATTAGTAATAGTATGGATTATACAGGCATTCATCATTACGGTGGCTCATTCGTCATTCTGGTGGCCCACTGCGCCACTGCAATGACGCCACCGAAATGACGACCAAATGGTTTTTTTCAAGATAATTACTCAACTACCTAATTAACTTGGAAGATATTGGCAGGTCGTAATATCGAGGTAATTATCCACAACATACTAAGTTGACGATACAATACATAACTCTGATCATTATCTAAAACATGCCACCGAACTGGCCGCTCACGGTGACCAAAACACATTTCAGGAAAAACTTACCTCGGGAACATGTAAAAACTTGCGTATACGCCATCCTCTCTACACACAAGTTGGGGTCCGACAAACGCTTGGGTGGTACGATACAAAAATTTGGCGTGAAATCGCTTGACTAATATGACACAAGTAGTCAAATGCGAGCATCAAAAGAGCAGTTTTACGCGGGACAAAAATATATTGGCTTCTCAGTATTTCTATTCAATAGTTAGTAAAGTTTTTGTGATTTTGAATATGAAATGGAGTAAGTATCTTTAAAATGAGATATTTTGATAAAATATACGTTAAAATTTCGTGTTATAGTGAGTCGTTTTCTGAGCGCAATTTGAAGTGGGACAAGCCTCCCAGAGGTAGGCCGCCATACAAGTCGGATTATTCAACGTGGAATATCTTTTAAGTTTATAATATTAATTCTAATTGGTTTATATATATGGTTAAGCTACGAGGTATATTTTCAAAAAAGCATGTGTTTAGTATGTTTTGAATTATAGTTTCTTTATAAAGGGCATAGGACGCCTAAAAAAGTACGCTCAAAAATTTACCCTGTTATAATCTCGCACGCTAGCCCACCGCGGATTGGGAGATGGTGTTAGGCTAGTGGCCACCAAACTGTCAGAATTTTTCAAGCCACCCAAGGCTATCTGACATGGCTTAACGACTTCCATTGTGCGTAAACACAACGAAAATCGGGACCAAAAATTTAACGTGCCTCTCGAAACACGGAAGCGCTCTTGATGTAATGCCACTAGGCAGTCACCCATTCACTGACTGACCGCGCCCAACTTTGCTTAACCAGTGTGATCGTTACACACACACTGGCACAGCAGATCTACGAGCTCTTCTACGATAAATTTCCAGGAAAAATTAATAACTTCCACACGTTTTCCGGACGCCCTATAATGTTTTTGCTCTGTTTTGCGAACCGTACGTCTAATAATTTGCGCCAAGCAGAGCGTCACTTTTAATCTCAATATTGAGATGAGGACAATATGAAACTACACCGTCCTCTGTCTCGCTCACACTCATTGCCGCGGACGGAGCTAGGAAGGGACTACGGCCGGCAGAGAAATCAGTTATTTCTGATACTGAGATGTGTTATTGATACTGTCATAATAGCAGTGATAGCCTTACGGTTAAAGAGCCTGCTTCACATGATGAAAATCAGTGAAGCTCGGGTTCAAATCCTCGCATATACCAATGAGTTTTTCAAAACTTACGTACATATTTATCACCAGCTCCACGGTGAAGGAAAACATCGTGAGGGAACCCGCAGGTCCAAGAATTAATTCTGAGACACGTGTAAAGAGACCCGGTCCGGCGATGGGCTTACCACTTATCACGTTTAGGGGTCCAAGGAATATCTCATGATAAGTGGGTATATCCAGAAATGGAATAACTCTGCCTACCTTATCGGGGATATAAGGCGTGGGATTATTTATTTGTTATTTATTTTACTGTCATAATATGATGAGACTAACAATAAAATATCTAATAGATAAATGTAGTAAGTAAATCCAATCACACGTGGTTCCCAAGGCGGTCGGCAGATATATATTATGTGAGGAAGTATTGTCTTTTTGGGAATGTAATAACTGTGTGTGTTTTTTTTTAAATAAACAAAGGTTCTCAATTAGTTTATTTTACGGCTTTGTGGTCATATGAGCCCACAGACCACTTAGCCTGCGGGCTAAGTTGACAGTCTTATAGTTCTATGGGTAACTTGACCTACTTGTATATAAAGATAAAAGATAAAGATAAAAGATTTTTATTCAGGAAGAGCAATACAGAACACTATTTATCAATGGTATCCACACTAGGCTGGGCCTGTATCGTGGATCCCCGTGCATCAATAACAAAATTACATAATTTACTGGTCAGTATTACGTACAGCAAGAAAATAACTCGATATAATTCTATAGAACATGTATGTGTATGTGTAGGTGAAAGTGCCTGTGGGGGGGTGTGTAAGTGTGTAAGGGTGTGTGTGTGTATGTCAGTCGTCTGCTACGATTCTCAAAAAATCCTCAGACTGTTGATAAGTCCAGACAAGCAGGGCCTTCGATATTTTGATATTAGCTTCAAACACATTTAATTGTTTAAAATTAATCTTCTTCGATAATTTATTATATAAATATGGAAACAAAAATTTTTGAAACCGACGGGCGAAAGAACTTCGGATGGGGGGGATTATATCCCCCGATTAAAATATATTTTTCCTAAATCAATTCACATCTATGATTGTCTGTTGGCTTCTTGTCTGGGTGTTTATTATTTATTTAAGTATGATTATCAGTTGTTTAGTACCCATAGGCTCTGCCTATTTTGGGACTGTATACCGTGTGTAAATGGTGTCCTACAATTTATATTATTATGAATTTTCCTAACGTAATAAAAGCTATTTTATTTCTAGTCAATTGTTTAATTTTGAAAATATTGGCTTTTATCTTTGTACTACATTGCTATGGAAGAGCAGGACAAGTATCTAAATACTTAATAGGTTGTCTTTACAATTACAAATGTAATGTAAAGCATAACTCAAAGTTTTTTTTTGTTAGCCTATGTGTTGTCCAACTGCTGAGCAAAGGCCTCTCCTTTCTTGTAGTGTCTCCGAGAAGAGAGTCCTGGCAATGTCTTCGAGAAGGCGTCAAGTTTAATTCTGAATCCGTCTCTGCCCGCTCGATATCCATCTCTTTTCCTCTTGATGGATGGCATTATCTATTTGTTCGTCTGGTGCTTTGGGAATATGAAATCACCTGATGTGATCATATTAAATTATGTTTGGGACCCGTTACCGAGAATTGTGGGAAATGGGACTACATATGGGCTGTAAATATTGCGAATGTATTCGGAGAAAATATCATTGTTATATAAATATAATAATAATATAATCTCACGCCTTTTTTATCCTCGAGGGGGTAGGCAGAGGTATTCCATTACTGGATATACCCACATTTCACGAGATATATTGGACCCCTAAACGTGATAGGTGGTGAGCCCATCGCTGGACCGGGTCTGTTTACAGTATAAACAGGGCATATTACAAACATACATAATGTTATGTATGTATGTTTGTCTATACTAATATTATAATGAGAAAATATTTGTATGTTTGTATGTATCTTTGTTACGCATAAACTCAAAAACTTCTGGACAGCTTTTAAAAGTTCTTTCACCAATGAAAAGCTACAAGATCCCAAGTAACATAGGCTATATTTTGTTCCCGTATTCCCACGGGAATGAGAACTACGCGGGTGTAACCGCGCAGAACCGGTAGTAATGAATAAGCTACGAAACTACTGGACAGATTTTAAAAATTCTTCCATTAACGTTAAGCTGACTTTTCGGGTCTAATGCGGGTGAAATTTTGCAGAACAGCTATAATATTTGTAGAGTTCGTACATGGTTTTTTTTCAATACCGACATCTACGAGGTACAGTCAAGAGCACGTGGAGCTTTTGAAACTTTGTAACGTTCTTAGAGGTCAGACTCGCACTACAATTGTAAAGCTTCATATGCTCTTGACTGTACTTTAGCCAAGCTAGAGTCGTGTCATCGACACAAGCTAGGGTTATGATTAACGGGACGCAATAAATGTTGAGTGTGCCCTTCTCTAGCGAGATATAGACTGTGACCAATGACTGTCATCCGTCACATATCCTATGACGATCCATTGGCGTGTTTTAGATACATCGACAACTTGTGCCGGTGAAATTCGAGTTATGTTATCAAACTACACAGTGAATGTTAATATGATCAATAATTCAGCTTACATGGGTAATCTTAACATTAAATTGGAGGTTGACAAATTTATAAGGGGACTAGCGACCCGCCCCGGCTACGCACGGGTACAATGTTTATAAGATTTTCCCGCTTTTCTGTAGAAATTTTTCCTGAATTTTCTTTGCTATAAACCTCACGGAGCTCGAGACCTTTCCAACGAATACAAAACCGTGGAAATCGGTTCGTGCGTTCTGGAGTTATAGCGTCAGGAAGGAAAACCCGACTTATTTTTATATAGTAGACTAGCGACCGGCCCCGGCTTCGCACGGGTGCAATGCTGAATTTTCTTTGCTATAAACCTTGCGGAGCCCGAGACCTTTCCAACGAATGCAAAACCATGGAAATCGGTTCGTCAGTTCTGGAGTTAAATCGTCAGGAAGGAAAACCCGACTTATTTTTATATAGTAGATTGTGAGTGGCCGAGTCGACAGAGGGTGACCTAGGTGTACGTACATCGGCGATGTATTGAAGAAAAGCCAGATAAAGAGTTTACAATTTCTTATTATTGTTATTGTTAATACAAGACGAGAGACAAAAATTATAAAAACTGTATTTTATGATAAAGCATCTTTTAACATACATTTGGCATTTATTTTGAAATAACAGATATACACTTACACGTCCATATTATTATTTGTAGACTACCTGTTCCGCTCGGTTTCACCCGCTTAGATCCCTTTCCCATGGGAATACGGAAATAAAATATAGCCTACTAGTGACCCGCCCCGGCTTCGCACGGGTGCAATACTAACACTAAAACCTACCTCTTGAATCACTCTATCCATTAAAAAAATCGCATCAAAATCCGTTGCGTAGTTTTAAAGATTTAAGCATACCTAGGGACATAGGGATATAGGGACAGAGAAAGCGACTTTGTTTTATACTATGTAGTAATAGAAATAGTGATATGTAGTGATAGGGATGTTACTCATTGATAACGTAGCTTTCCATTGGTGAAAGAATTTTTAAATTCGGTCTAGTAGTTTTAGAGTTTATCCGTCACAAACATACAAAAATACAAATCTGTCCTCTATATAATATTAGTGTAGACAGTGTGGATTAGATTTACACGTGTTACCTGTACACATGAGTAACAATATTAGCTGTTTATTGTTTGTATGCTTGATTGTCAAGGCTGTGTCTGCAAGCGACTAATTAGTGTCAGATGTCAGCAAATAGTGTCTCATTATTACAATTTGCTTGTTACTGTGAGTACATCTATATTACACTAACCAGCACTACATAGTATAAAACAAAGTCGCTTTCTCTATCCCTATATCCCTATGTCCTTATGTACCTATGTCCTTATGTCCCTTTGTATGCTTAAATCTTTAAAACTACGCAACGGATTTTGATGCGGTTTTTTTTAATAGATAGAGTGATTTAAGAGGAAGGTTTTAGTATAAGCATTACACCCGTGCAAAGTCGGGGCGGGTCGCTAGTAATAATAATAATAATCTCTATTTGAACAAAATAGTTGATACAATATAATAGAAGAGCGCATATTTTACCAAATGTTGGCATTTACAGGCAATACTGTTATTGCCAAAGCGACTGTCTCTACGTTCTGCCTTTCACTTGAGAAGAACGATTTGGAATTTTTAAAAGTGATTACTTTATTACAGACAGAGATACTTTCGAATTTATAATATTAATAAATGCGAAAGTAAGTTTGTCTGTTTGTGTGTTACACAATCACGCCTGAACTTCTGAACCGACTTAAAAGAAATTCGGTAGAGACATAATAATAATAATAAATTGTGGGACACAATTTACACACGGTTATTCAGTCCCAAACTAGGCAGAGCCTGTACTATGGGTACTAAACAACTGATAAACATACTTAAATAAATACTAAACACCCAGACACGAAGCCAACAGACATGTTCATGCACACAAATGTTGGCCCCGAGCGGGGATCGAACCCGCGACCTCCGACTCAGAAGGCAGGGTCACTACCATCTGAGCCAACAGGCCCGTCAAATAGTTTAAGGCCTGAGAAAGGACATATGCTAGAATTTTCCCACGGGAACGGGACTGACGTGGGTGAAACCTCGGGGCGTTGCTAGTAATACAATAAGGCTTTCAGGGAAAACGTTTGAAAAATTTTGGTAGTCTCCTCTTCGTTAATTCCTAGCTAAAACTATCCTCTCACTCTCACATACATATCTCTTTCACTCACAACTTTTTCTTCACAGACTAAAAACTCTTCCATAAAACCTTTCCTACACATTGATTCAGGAAATACTGAAGCTTTAAACGACTTCAAAAATGGAGAAGGTTTCTCAATTATATTTATTTTTATTCTACGTTTTATTTTATTTAACTTCGTCGTTTATGAATCGATTTTGATGAATCTTTTTTGTTGGAAAGGAGATATTCCAAGGGTGGTACCATGATAAGGAAACCAGGATCTGATTATACCATACCGGAGAAATCGGGAACCTTTGAAAATCGTAGTGATGACTAGTGCATTTTTCCTTAAGTTTCCTGCTTGAAGTAGTTTTTTTTTGTTTAAAATTATTTCTTTGGGATTTTGACATGACAGCGTCTGTCGGTTCTGATGGTGGTCAACTTATCACCTTACTCATCGCCCATCCACCATAGATCGCACCAAACATTGCTAAACGAGATCGTTACAAACATATATACCTAGGCATGTGCAACAGACCCGGTCTGGCGATGGGCTCACCATCATCATCATCAACCCGTAACAGCCCACTGCTGAGCTGAGGGTCTTTCCTCACACATGAGGAAGTATGGGCTATAATCTCCCACGCGAGCCCACCGCGGATTGGGAGATGGTGTTAAGCTAGGCCACTTAACAGTCAGAATTTTTCAAGCCACCTAAGGGTATCTGACAAGGCTTAACGACTTCCATTGTGCGTAAACACAACGAAAACCGGGACCAACAATTTAACGTGCCTTCCGAAACACGGAAGCGCTCGTGATATAAATGCCACTAGGCGGTCACCCATCCACTGACTGACCGCACCCAACTTTGCTTAACCAGCGTGATCGTTACAAACACACTGGCACCGCAGGGCAATGAGCGCTTCTCTAAGGGTAGAATATTCTCGTGAAATATATTTCCAGAAATGGAATACCTCTGCCTAAGTACTCCGTCAGGGATAAAAGGCGTTAGATTTTTTATTGGAACGTGCGTTGCGAAAGGGGGCTAGACGGAAATAATTAAGACCAAAAGTTGTAACGACCGACACTTTTTGCTATAAGGTAAACGCAGCTATCAACGACCCATCGAAAATCTGCAGGTATTGCCGACCCATTCAGCTTATTCTTATTTTTATCGATTTGGAACGATTTGAGTCACAAGAGAGTATAATATACACACATGTTTGTATGTTTCCTAATTAATTTACTGGTGTTAGTGTACGTAGGTACACGGGAATGTGACCAAATACGTTAGTTTCTGTGAACGTAGCGAGTGCGCCGATCGTGTCATACTAACCCTTACTTCCTCAGGTAAGTACTCAAATTTTTTGCTTAAGATATTTTATATATAAATATTTACGTCAAGTTTATTCTGAATAACTCAATATATTCCTTTATTTGTATATTCCACATTTCGCAACTAAATTATTGTGTTTTAAGGGATTTTAAAAAGTATTTTTGAAATTAAAATAGAACGGCAATAGCTGCAGTGCATTTTATTAGTGCAGTCATTACCGACCCATGGATCGGCAATGGCTGAGAGGTTATTCTTTATTTTTTCCCTTTTTCGTTAATGCTGATAATAATTAAACAAGTTTTTATAACACCGTTTCAATCTTAAGTATTCTAAAATTATAAGCATCTATTAGCGACATACACCATGTTATATTATAAACTTGTTTTTTCGCGATAAACTGTCACGTATTATTAAACATTTAGGCGTGGGATATGAACGAAACTACTTAGAGTTTTCTTCGTATTTATATGAAAAGGGTGTATTTTTTTATACACACACCGGCACAATTAGCGGAACAGAAAAAAAAAGGAGAAAAAAGAGGGAATTTAGAACAATGAATGTAATTTTTAAACAATATATTATTTAAAATGAAACAACAATTAAATTAACATGTTTTGACATTCATTTGTAACACCATACTTAAATTTTATAAAAATAAAAATTAAATTAAACAAAATGCATTTTTCTTCGATTTTTAATTATAGAGAAACAGCAGAAAATTCAAGATTTTCCAAAGTTTAACAACAATTTCAATGACTGTTCAATATCGAGTGTTTCCTCCTCGTGCTCTGATGAGGGTTTCCATCCGTCTGGGCATGCTGCGGATGATGTTATCAATGGTTTCTTGGGGCAACCTCTGCCATTCTTCAAGTAATGCGTTTCGCAACTCGTTGAGATTATTGGGAGGGGGCATTCTTGACTTTACACTCCTCTTTAGCAAGTCCCAGACGTGTTCTATAGGGTTCATATCGGGGGACCGTGCTGGCCACTCCATCACCGTTATACCAACATGGTTTAGGTATGTCTGTACTGTGCGAGCACTGTGAGCCCGAGCATTATCCTGCATTAGAATGAAGTTGTTACCAATAAAGGGGGCAAATGGCACAACATGTTCTTCTAAAATCTCCCTGATATACCGATCAGCATTCAGATTCCCGCCATCGACCACTACTAACTCCGTACGAGCTCCTAAACATATTCCTCCCCAGACCATAATTGAACCGCCGCCATATGCAACTGTATTTTCAAAATTAGACTGGATATACCGTTCTCCTTTGCGTCTCCATACTCGCTGCCTTCCATCAATTTGATTTAACATAACTCTGCATTCATCAGTAAAAAGAACCTGTCCCCAGTCGTCGAAGTCCCAATCACGATGTTCACGACCAAAGTGTAGACGGTTTGTGCGATGATGTCTCTCAAGTTTTGGGGCTTTGGCGGGCACATACGAGCCTATACCCACTTCTTCGAATCTTCTACGAACTGTCCGCTCACTCATCCTTACTGCTCGTACCTCTTCCAGTAAATTTCGAGCCTGCACCGCCGTTAGTCTCGTGTTCCGTCGGACTTGAAGTTGGAGAAAACGGTCATCCCTCCTTGAAGTACACCTTTTCCGGCCTTGTCCTCTCCTTCTCACTAGAGCATTCGTCAATCTGTATCGTTGGATGCTACGATAAATCGTTGATAACGATCGACGAAGGCTTCTGGCAATCGATCTGTAGGTTTGACCATTTCTCCTCATTTGATCTGCCCTAATGATTTCTGATGGCGTTAAATCAGGCATAATTAGATGCTCGTAAATTATCAATATGCGAAAAAACTCAAAAGCCTCAAAAACTGCAATTCAAAGCTTTTCAAATGGAATTCACGAACCTTCTAAAAACGGACAAGCGGTGGAAAAAATGAATCAATGAAAATTAAAACAAAAGAATGAAAAAAAGGGCAGTCGCTTAGTATTCCATTTTTAAATTAAAACCCAAATTTAAAAAAAGCTTGTTTAGCCGGCCAGTAACACGCAAAAATGCGTAAATACTCCCTTTTTTTTCTGTTCCGCTAATTGTGCCGGTGTGTGTAGTTTAGGACTAAATCAATAAATTATTGTATTAAAACGGATGGGGAAATATATTACAATTAATATCGATTATTTTTCGTGGCTCGGTAAAAGATTTGTTAGTTTTTTTATTTAACACTAATCAACGATCCATATGAATCGGTAATTGCAACAAAGAGAAGCTATCACCGATTCTGGACGGTGACGGTATGTAAACGGTATGTAATGTCTAAAAGTAAAGCTTCTAATTTGTTTGAATATAATGATTTGATTCAATGAGTTAGGTTAGGTTTAATTTAATTTAATGTCATTAAATTTCATTTTCATTTCATATCCATAAAAAAATCTACTGAAGACTTGGCTGTATGTATGTAGTTCCCTTTGCCTACCCAGAATGGGTGAAGAAAACAAAAAAAAAACCTCTGCTTTTAATCTTTTACGGTTGGCGCGATTTTCCAAAAATGTTAGTTGAGTGTATTGTATTTTTATTATTTTATTAAATTGCTTCATTTTTTCGCAACTGTATTAAAAAGAGTTATTAAGTACACGTGCGGAACGGTCATTGCAACTTGTTCCGACAGTCAACCCTCACCTTTGGCTGCGCTAAACTTGGGAAGTTTGAAAAAAAATTATAGACTTTTTGGCAAATAAAAAAAAGGGTTTAAGTTATTTTAAAATAAAATTGTATATTTATTTTTATTTAAAACATGTAAATTATATATTTATAATATTTTTTACTTTTATTTTCAGGTTTGTGACTCTGACTTAAATAGTAGATATAAAGTATTAGTGCTAGCCACGGTGGAGCAAATCATGATTTATGTGTGTAGAAGCACCAGCCACTACCCCAACTTGAAAAAATCTGTGCTGAAAATAAAACAGTTTGTTTTTATTTTATTAACATCTACACATTTACAAAATTATATCTGAATTTTGATAGTGAATATTTATGTTTCAGGTGATTCAGTTCTCCCCTATGTCAAACACAATTGACACTAGGATCAATTTTCTTCAACGGCACTACATGGAACTGCATTGTGAAGTAACAGCATTGACATTGTTTTAAGAAGTAATTACTATTAAGCAGGCTAATCAATTAGAAAGAAAGGCTATGGTAACTATGGTTTGCACTAGCTGGCCAAGCAGCAGGTTTCCGGGGGCGCAAGATAACAACACATGACCTATGTTTTCAATTTGATTTAATGAATGTTATTCTATTTACCATTTCTATTAAAGTCTATTTTCTTATATTACTAAAATTTCATTTATGTCCACCGAGAAATCAATACATTTATTTTTATTGAGGTCCAAATGTGAAAACAATCTTTTAAAGAATCCACAAGCATTCCGAGGTTCACTGCGATTAGTTAGAAAGCATGGGCACTAGAAGAAAAAATCTACATAACAATGAATTTCACGTTGGTTCTATTCATTTTTTTTTCACCCCTTACAGGGTAGGCAAAGGCATTACGCCATGCAGCCTCGTCATTAGTTAATGATATCCTTGAGCTCTGCTTCAGATTCCATGCACAAAAATACAGTGTCTTTAACACTTTCTACATCCCTAACTTGGTTATCAACAGTAAAATAATAGCATTTTTACTGAAGACTTCATTGTGACTTCTTGAGGCAATCCAAAAATGTCCATATCTCGCATTTTATCGAATTTCCCATTCACTGCACACTTTCACGGACACTTGCCACATAATAAACTATCACTATTATGATGAGTCAAAACCCGAAATACACAGCAAAATGAAAATTAAACAAAAAACATGACGTCCCTCTTCGGATTCCCGCCAAAAAGTTTCAAGTCAAGTTTATCTCCATTTTCAGATTATTTTAGTAACCATAATTATTGTAATGAATCAAGTACAAAAATGAGAAGCAAATAAAAGTAAACGGGATATTTCGAAACGGGATATTTTGGGAAAGGGATATTTCGCTCAAATTAATAATTATTTTGAGAATCGAACGGGTATTCTGTGAAAAAAAGTATGCTTTATTTACTTACGGTCGGTATTAGATTCATAAAAATCGGTAATAGCTTCAAAGCGTTTCGGGTGGGTCGGTGATAGAAACAATTGACTTCAACAATCCTTTGATTATTTTTTCAATTAAAACATGATATTTATAAACAAGTGAAAATATAAATATAAAATATACAATCTATACTTAAATATAAAATAAAAAAATCTGGTGTGTTTGCAACCACTACCCTTAATTCTAATAATCAATTTCAAAACTTGCTTAAGGGGGTCGGTAATAGCTGCGTTTACCTTAGTTGAAGCTCTATGATAAATCTAATAATGATATGAGAAGATGATGATGGAACTTCGTTCCATCCGGGTGTCCCTTGACACCTCTCAAGTTTTTTTTATCGTTACAAACACCGGCATCTGAAGCTCAGTCTCGAGAAATGGTTCTCATTAAATCAGGCTGGCTGCGAAAGTTTAATGTGAATAACTTCAATGTAATTCGCCATAATTTTTTTTGTAGAAAACTTGTTCGTTTCTCTCTTCAATTGGATGACTTGAACATAGCCTTTATCCCCGAGGGGGTCGGCAGAGGTTTTGCATTCCTGGAAATACCCACACCAATATATTTTTAACTATAAACAGTTTCATGATGTAGCAGTGATAGCCTTACGGTTAAAGAGCCTGCTTCACATGATGAAAATCAGTGAGGCTCGGGTTCGAATCCTGGAATGTACCAATGAGTTTTTCAAAACTTACGTACATATTCATCACTAGCTCGACGGTGAAGGAAAACATCGTGAGGAAACCCGCAGGTCCCAGAATTAATTCTGAGACATGTGTAAATAGACCCGGTCCGTCGATGGGCTCACCACCTGTCACGTTTAGTCCAAAGATTATACTGGTGAAACGTTCGGTATTTCCAGAAATGGAATACTTTTGCCTACCCTTTCGGGATAAAACGCTTGATTTTATTTTAACCTTAAATATTAAATCGAACGGAGTCCAGTCGAGAGCACGCGGAGCTTGACACATTGGACTTTGTAACGTTCTTATTACAATCGCTATAGAGGTCAGACTCGCACTACAAGTGTAAAGCTTCAGCTCTTGACTGTACGAGCGCCTGGGCACAGCGACGAGGTCGATGACCGGACAGTGCGGCAAGTACATTCGTAACTAAGCACCTACCTACTTAGATGGAATTACGAGTTAAGAGTAAAGCTAACAAAAAAAAAACTGAAAAAAGTAACTTTAGCATAAAAAAAATCTCATGTGCCTTTTATCCCCGAGGGGGTAGGCCGAGGTATTCCATTTCTGGATAGGTATACCCATTTTTCACGAGATATTCATCACTAGCTCGACGGTGAAGGAAAACATCGTTAGGAAAAAGGTCCCAGAATTAATTCTGAGACATGTGTAAAAAGACCCGGTCTGGCAATGGGCTCACCGCCTATCACGTTTAGGGGTCCAAACAATTTATTAGGATTATTTTTTATTTTATTTTCTTTATTAAGGAAAACAAACAGCTTATACAATAAAAACTTATAGATATTACAACAAATAGAAATATTACAGTAAGCCAAAATAGTTTCCACTAATGTTTAGCATCAGTTTAGAAAGTCTATCCACTAGCCTTTAAAGGAAACCTAAATAACTTTTTTTTATTAAAAAAAAAAACAAAAATAATACAATAATATTATACTAATATTTAATTTGCTTAATGACAGTCACAACATTATTTACTTTTGGAAGGAAAATGTCAATACCACTATAGATTTTATTATAATTTCTACATACTCTTACAACGAAAGATTAATCCACAACGAAGTTATAGGGGGTCGAAAATGGCGTGAATTGCTTCGAGAAAAGGATGGTACGGCCGTGCCGCTTTTTGCTCGACTTGGCGGGGGCATTGCCGTGCCCCCAGATGTAAGTATGTAGTTGTAGTTAAATAGGATAGGACACAAATATGAGTCGAAAACTCGACAACATAGTAAGCGAAGTGTAATGAAACCGCACACTGACAGGACAAAAAGTTACTCAGCTATAAAGCTGACAGCTAACACACATTAAAAAACAAACGAACGGACGCGGACGATTCGTAAAATCCATATTAAAGCTCTGTTAATGCTAGGGGCGGATTTAAATGTGACCCTACCATCAGTTTGGGGTTGCTATTTCAAACGAGTTTTGTCGAATGACTGGTGACTAAGCAGTGATAGCCTTACGGTTAAAAAGCCTGCTTCTCATGATCATAATCAGTGAGGCTCGGGTTCAGTGAAGGAAAGGCATGTCTAAGAGACCCGGTCCGGCGATGGGCTCACCGCCTATCCCGTTTAGGGGTCGAATATTTAGTGGGTATTTCTCGAAATGAAACCTCTAACCTCAGGAATAAAAGGCGCGAGATTTTTATTTCATTTTATTATTTTATCAGCGGTTCTGGGTGGTTTCACCAGCGCAGTTCCCGTGAAAATACTGGGGTAAAATATAGCCAATGTTACTCAGTGAAATTGTGCTTTCCACAGATTAAAGAATTTTTAAAATCGATCCAGTAGTTTTTGAGTTTAATCGTTACAAACATAACAAATATATATATATATATATATATATGTATATATATATGTTTCCTCTTCGTAATATTAGTGTAGATTAATATAATTGTCACTTATTTTACACTCTTTACTTTCCATGATAGACTTAACCAGTAACACAAATGTTACTCGATCGAAACTCACTTAAAACTCGAACGCATCAAACGAACCTATAGTACCACGTTAAGCTGAAACGAAAACTTTTTAATACCTAAAAGTTTTCAGCCATATTTCAGGAGTGTTCCAAAAACTGGCGACTCTAGTAATTGTTCGTGTGTTTTGCGAGGTTTCATATTTTTAGCCCCGATGTCGACCACTTTTTAACCATGAGAGAAAGTTGCTATTTCATACAGTGCATTGATAGCCTTAGCGCTATGTAAGGCTATTCATTATAATTATTATTTTAAACCATATTTACTAGTAAGACATGAGACTAAGAAGAGCTGCCCTTGAGTTTTTTGCTGGCTCTTCTCGGGGTACTGCATTTGGAACCAGCAACTCGTCGGTGGAGATGGGCTGCTGTTTACATTTAGCCAATCCTCATTGACGAGTTTAGTGTGCCTTTTTTATATTGACATTTCAAAGTGTATTTTTTATACCTACTGAAATAAAAGAATTTTGAGTTTGAGTTTAGCCGCCGGCTGAAAATCAGTGAGGCTCGGGTTCGAATCCTGGCATGTACCAATGAGTTTTTCAAAAACTTACGTACATATTTATCACTAGCTCGACGGTGAAGGAAAACATCGTGAGGAAAACCGCAGGTCTCAGAACTAATTCTGAGACATGTGTAAACAGACCCGGTCCGGCGATGGGCTCTTCACCTATCACGTTTAGGGGTCCAACCGTGGGTAAGTATATCCAGTAATGGAATACCTCTGTCTACCCCCTCGGGGATAAAAGGCGTGAGATTATTTATTTATATTTTTTATTTACAGTGCATTCATACAGTGCATTTATTAATATAGTGTCTGGTCATTTAATATTAATTTAAATATGTTTATCAGTTGTTTAGTATCCACAGTACAGGCCTTGCCTAGTTTGGCACTAAATAACCGTGAGTGAATTGTGTCCCACAATTTATAATGATTATTGTTGTATCTTCGGAACCTTGCCTAAAGGGACTCCTTTTAATAATGTATTTTAGTTATTATATTATATTTCTTATGGTTTTTTTTTATGATAAAAAAGGGGGCAAACGAGCAGACGGGTCACCTGATGGTAAGTGACGTCCGTCGCCCATGGACACCAGCAACTCAAGAGTCGCAACTGCGTCGTCGACCATTTCTTAAAGTATTTATTTTTAGGTTTATTTATACTTTATTTTAGGTTTTTAGTTTAAAGGTTCATTATAATGTTATTTGTTGTAACTACTCTGTAGAAATAATAATAATTATTAAGATTTTTCTACCGACTTCAAAAAAGGAGGTGGTTATCAACACGACTGTATGTTTTTTTCTGTTTGTTACTTCAGAACTTTCGACTGGGTAAACCAATTTTGATGATTCTTTTTTATTTGAAAGCTTATGCTTCCCAAGTGGTCAAATTTCAATTTGGTCCAGTTCAGACAATGGCATTTATGAGAAAACCATATAAGTTAAAGTCGGTTTTTACTCTTTAGAGTTCTGTGGTATCATTGAAAAATTATTTGTTTCACTTCATGTACCATGTATACACATGGCTAACTTAATATGTGCTTAATATCTAACTAGAGATAATAATAATAATAAATTGTAGGACACATCACACAATTCACACACGGTTATTTAGTCCCAAACTAGGCAGAGCCTGCACTATGGGTATTATAAAGATACTTAAATAAATATTAAACGACCAGACACGAAGCCAACAGACATGTTCAATCACACAAATGTTACCATTTGAGCCAACAGGCCCGTCAAATCCCTTTTAGCTATAAGCTATTAACATAAGTGCATGGTTATTAAGCTATTGCATAGCTTCTATCGAGGGCCTTGAGCGCGGGGACCGAATCCAGAAATTCCGTAACGAAAAAAACCTCACGCTCCCCACTCCGACGGGCACGGAGGTGTGGCTTGAAGGCCGTGCATTGTCTAACGTCGTTTCTTATCGGCAGTCTTGTTGATACAAAATGCTATGCAATAGCTTTACCGCGGCAGTCCCCTAGTGCCACACGTCTTTTTTTTTATAGGTTAATATAGCTTTGTATATAAAACTAAACATCTTACAATTCGATAAACAAGTTAGTGTTGGTTAGTTTAGTTCGATCACTAAAACTCTGAGTAGGTCAGGGCCTATAAGGCCTTTCACAAACCCATATCTGCCAACAATACTTAGCCAGTGCAATTTTACAAACACATCGGTATCGCAGAGCGTCTTATAAATACTAGCGACCCGCCCCGGCTTCGCACGGGTGCAATGCTAATACTAAAACCTTCCTATTGAATCACTCTATCTATTAAAAAAATCGCATCAAAATCCGTTGCGTAGTTTTAAAGATATAAGCATACATAGGGACATAGGGATATAGGGACAGAGAAAGCGACTTTGTTTTATACTATGTAGTGATCTGGTTATAAATGTCATACACAACCCTCTGGCTGGTCCACTATAAAAATACATGCGTTATGTTATTCCGTTTGTTAGCAGCTCTGATAAATTCTACTGTTGAATCAATTCCTTGTTACGGGAATCACTCCTACAAGCTTATTGTTAGGTTGGGGGTACACAAAGACCATAATTTAAGTACAGTTCGGTTAAGGTTAGTTGACAGGTCATACACGTGCACACGTCACGCTACGAGTACATACGCATAATGAAAAATGTATGTCTCTCTCGCACGCAAATAGAGAGACTTGTCACGCGCATAATCACGTGACAGATGTAGTTTTGTTTTTGCTACTGTTATGAAATATGGGTGATTTTTCAATGTTTAAAGCCCGTGAGACCGACAAAACCGGACCCAACCCGGAGCTGATCTACCAGACGTTGTCCTACCTGAACGCAGCGCCATCTACCGGGTCCAATTGTGAAAACATTTCAGGAACACGCTCAAATATAAAAAAAACACTATAATCGGTCTAGCCGTTTACAACAAGTTCATTTTCACACACCTAAGTACAGAAAAATTATAAAGATAACTAGCTTTTATTTGCGCACGTTTATTTCACCCCCTTAGAGGTTGAATTTTGCAAAATCCTTTCTTAGTAGATGCCTACACAGTATAAGCTATCTATGTGCAAAATTTCAAGTTTCTAGACTCAGCGGTTTAGGCTGTGCATTGATACATCACCCATCAGTCAGTCAGTTTATCATTTTATTATTATAGATAAAGATAACCACGCACACTACCGCTATTTGACGTTTAGCTATATATAAGTATTGTGTTGTGTAGCTCTCATCCATCTCATCACCGACAAAATCAAATCGAGAAAAAACTAATCGAGGATTTAAATAAACCTTTCTCAGTGTGCACCAAACTTAAGCCGTCAACCACCGTAGTTTATTGTTGCAAGATTTTCTTTTATAATCCCGCTTCTTCTGCCCCCGGCTCCGATAGGGATGGAACATTATTTATCGATAAAATCGTTTGTTTGCTTTCCATTTGGAGCAGCTCCCGGTGTGTTTACGGCATTATTTTTTTGGAAGCTCCCTTGTTATCCGATGGTAGAGATTATCTGAGATACGCACACTTTGAGTGTTGAAAATGTAGATAGGCTTAAGGTTACGTGATGTCAAATCATCTCGTCATACTTTTTTGTAGGTAATGGTTTTTCATTTATTACCTTTTGTTACTACAATAATATGAAGAGTACACCAAAGAGTGTAACATAAACCAGTAGGGATTTACTGTACACTCCTAACATGGTCGACAATAATTATTATCAGGATAAATATAACATATTTACGACGCATTCTTGTCTCAGAATTAATTCTGGGACCTGCGGGATTCCTTACGATGTTTTCCTTGACCGTCGATCTAGTGATAAACCGACAATTAATTAATACACATACATAATCTCACGCCTTATATCCCCGAGGGGGTAGGCAGAGGTATTCCATTTCTAGATATACCCACTCTTCATTAATTAATCAATAGTATCGACAATTAAACCACAATGTATCGACAACTTTCTTACGTGGGAGAGCCATGATCCGGCACGCTTGAGCCGGCTCGACCGGAGTGATACCACGGCCTCACAGAAAACCAGCGTAAAGCAATGCTTGCATTTCATTTCGTTGAGTGAGTGAGGTAACCGGAGGGCCCAAATCCCCCCCCCCCCACTCACCTCCCCCCCTCCCACTATTCCCACCTCCTAAGGCCGGCAACGCAGTTGTGACTCTTGAGTTTCAGGTGTCTATTGGCAACGGTAATCACTTACCATCAGGGGACCCGTCTGCTCGTTAAAAAAAAAGACGTGTGGCACTCGGGGACTGCCGCGGTAAAGCTATTGCATAGCCCACGTCACGACACGACACGACACGACACGTCACGACTTCAAATTATAAGACGTTGTCACGTCAAAAGTATCACCGCTGTGCCGGTCGGAGTGGGGGGTGTTAGGTTAATTTTCGTTACGGTATTTCTGGATTCGGTCTCCACGCTCAAGGACCGCGATAGAAGCTATGCAATAGCTTAACTAATGACGCACATCGACAAATCAAACACAAAACACCCATCACTAGTTGTTATAACCAATACAAAGAGAAACTGTTCAATGCGGCATCCTCTGGGAAACGTGAACTATCGAGTAGACAATAAGGCTTTGTGAAATTGTCGATACCCGTAATTAAGGATGGGAATTTTTTCTAGGCCTCAGGGACAAAGACTATTTGTATGTGAACGATTGATTTGTCTATTTATTTTCATATTCAGTTGTCCCTGGAGAGGTTGGTATTGGTTTCATATACCTGTGTATATTGTAAAAAACGATGTACATATAATGTAACGCGCGTAGATACTGATCTCTACGCACGAACGCACCTTTGCGCCCCTTGCAAATTAGTAAGTTGATGAAATAAATAAAATAACAAAAAATAAAAGAGCAGTGATAATTTACGGTTAAAGAGCCACATGTTGATAGTCAGTGAGGCTCGGGTTCGAATCCTGGCATGTACCAATAAGTTTTTCAAAACTTACGTACATATTCATCACTAAGTCGACGGTGAAGAAAAACAACGTGAGGAACCCGCAGGTCCCAGAATTAATTCTGAGACATGTGTAAACAGACCCGGTCCGGCGATGGGCTAACCACCTATTACGTTTAGGGGTCGAATAACCTGGTTAAAAATGGGTATTTCCAGAAATGAAATATCTCTGAATATTTACAATTTGTACAAATAATAGGAATGTCAATTATTTTAATGGAGCTCACCATGAGCTCACCTCAAAGAGCTCACCATGTTGATTTGATCTAGTACGGGTTCCGCCGGTTATTAGTCAGCTCTCTGTCCATCCGTTTGTCACAGGGCTGTGTATTTTAAACCATAATAGGAACACACTTGAAATTGTAAGAAAGGACCGCCCGTTGTACTTTAATTAATTGTTATATGCATACTGTGTTGTTTTTGGTGTACAGTCAAGTGGATCTTGACACATTTGACTTTGTAACTTTCTTAATTCAATCGCCTTAGAGGTCAGACCCGCACTACAAGTGTAAAGCTTTATGTGCTCTTGACTGTACAATAAAGAGTTTACGTATTGTCAATATGGCCAGTGTAACAAAAAAACAAGAATAAAAAATAATAAAAAAAATTAAGGGGGTGTCTACGCCACTGGACGACAGCGGCGAAGACTAGGGGTGCGGGGGGGGCCCGCACCACTCGCCGAGCAAGCCAGCCGAGCTCGGCACTACTTCTACTACCCACGAGCGGACCACACGCGCGTCCTTACGGCTCTGTCAAAGCGACATTTTACAGTCCATTTAACTAAAATTAAATATTGTATATAATATTGAGAGTTTGCCTTTACAACATCCTGAGCTTCGAACATTGGTCCTTCGATCCCTTCTATACCGAAGAGGGCCGTCTTCAGTCGCGTGCGCAAACAAAGACTTCGGTTCCGGCCCGCACGAAACCGCGTGGCATCTTACCTTCATCACCAGCCTGCGAGTTTTGTCTTCAAGGGTCAAAGAAGAATACCGAGTGAGTCCGTTCCATATTCCTAAATCATAATTAATATACCTTTTCCTAGAATTTATACCAGGTCTTCTTCTGTGCCATCGGTCATACATCAAACTTCACTAGTGTGATTAATCCAGCTAATTAACTATTTTAAATGTTAATAATATATACGGTTGAATTGAAATCCCATAACAGTGTGCATATTTTTTCTACGCTCGGCGCGTAGGTACGAAACATTCCTTCGCTCTGCCGGCCGCAGCGATCGCGACCCGGCCAACTCCTTTGTTCTCGAGCAGCCCAACCGCATTCCTTAGTTATATAATCCTGCTATTAGCAATATTCGAGGCGATCACTTTTATGCGGTAATATAATTTATGCGCTTTGCAACGCTTATAAGTTGTAATATTTCGTGACGTGGCTTAAGCTTTGAACAATTCTGACTTTGAGATTTATTTATTCTTTGGCTAAGGCTAAGCTAAGGCTCAATAATGGCTGAGGAAGCAGAGCTAAAAAAGCAAAAAAAATTGCGCGCCAGTTTAAAAGCCAAACTTACGCATTTCATAAATTACCTTAATATTGCTAAAACATACGAATCGTTAAGTCATCAACACAAGATAGAACTTAAAATCCGTGTTAATTCTATTGAGGATTCTTACATCGAATTTGATAAATTACAGACTAACATCGAAGCTCTGAGTGAGGAAGATTCCCAAGAATTTGAGGAAAGGGAGCAGTTCGAAAAACTTTACTTCACGAATACTGCTCTCGCGCGCAGCTTGCTGGAACTCCCGTCCAGCAATACGCCAGAGGTCATCGATCCGGGTGCAGGCTCCAATGCAAAGCAAGATTTTTTCCGTCTACCAGACATCAATCCACCCTCATTCGATGGTGACTTTCATCACTGGTTGGAATTCAGAGATATGTATATTTCTCTTATTCACGAAAATCCACGTATCAATGAAATCAGTAAATTCCATTATTTGCGCGCCTCTTTAAAGGGTAGTGCGTCTTCAGTAATACAAAGTCTCGAATTTACATCTAGCAATTATAAAGTAGCTTGGCAATTATTATCTGAGAGGTTTGATAATGAGAAAATACTAATTAACAATCACATTCAAGCTTTATTTAATGTCGAACCAGTTCAAAAGGATTCATCAAAATCTTTGCGAAATTTGATAGACGTCACTAATAAAAACATAAGAGCCCTCGCCACCTTAGGGCAACCCACTGATCACTGGGATATCTTAATAATATACATAATGGCTAAAAAACTAGATTTTTTAACTAATAGACAGTGGGAAGAATATAAAAACTCATTTACCAACCAACCCTCTCTAAAGCAGTTTTATACCTTCTTAAATAATAGAGCAGAACTCCTTGAGACATTACATAATAATAAACAAATACAAAAATCCTCTAACATTGACACACAAACAAACAAAACAAAATCATTTTCCATAGTAACAGAAAACACTAATGACTTTAAACAACCTTCCTGTCCAATGTGTAAACAAAAGCATTATCTATTTAACTGTGAGCTATTTAGATCCTTAGACGTTGATACACGCATCAAAAAGGTTTCTAGTTTTAACAATATATGTAAAAATTGTTTACGCACTGGACACGAGTATAGAAATTGCCGTCTTACTCATTGTAAATACTGTAATAACAAACACAACACTCTTCTGCATAAAAACATCGAAAACGTTGCATTATCAGTACACGCTCACACTCACTCATCATCATCGCACAGTCCTTCATATCCATCTCATACTCATCCAGTGCACGTCATACTTTCCACAGCTTTGGTGCAAGTAGTGGACAAGAACGGCCAGCTCCACCCTGCGCGGGCCTTGCTGGACAACGGCAGTACATCGAACTTCGTGACTTCCGACCTCTGCGAGAAACTGGGTCTAGCACAACGTAAAACGAACTCCACTGTCATCGGCATCAATAGTCAGGTTTCCTCTAGTACTAAATCTTGTACATTATCTCTTCAATCTTATAATAGCGGCTATAAAGCGAACATAGATTGCTATATAATGCCTCAAATCACTACATCATTACCTTCAACTTTCATAAACAAACAACACATACCTCTACCTACTGGAATCGTATTAGCTGACCCTTCGTTCAATGTACCAAAGGCTGTAGATATATTGCTCGGAGCTGAAATGTTTTGGAGCATTTTAGATACCAACTACATAAATTTAGGTAAAAATCAGCCTATTTTACGCGAATCAAAGCTCGGGTGGATAGTTTCGGGTAGCATACATCAAAATTCGCCTACAAAAACCATAAAAACATACTGTAATTTCTCACATACTTTAGAAGCACAAGTAAATAGGTTCTGGGAGTTAGATTCTGTCTCTAATAATGATTCATTATCAAAAGATGATCAGGAATGTGAATCACTTTTTAAACAGACCACGACACGTGACGTCGATGGAAAGTTCGTAGTAACACTCCCTCTTAAAGAATCGCCGGAAGTTCTGGGAGATTCATATATAATAGCAAAACGTCGATTTCTCTCACTTGAACGAAAATTACTGCGGGACGATAAAATGAGAAATGATTATCATCAATTTATACGTGAATACATACGTCTAGGGCATATGACACAAAACATATGTACATATAAACATACATCAAATATACATTCATCATCAGACATTCATCATTCAAACATTCAATCACAGACTATACAATCATCTAATAGTACATCAAAATCATCCACTAACAAAATCATAAATAACTATTTACCTCATCATGGAGTGGTCCGCGAGTCAAGCTCAACAACCAAGCTTCGCGTTGTCTTTGACGCTTCCGCGAAAACGTCTTCCGGTAAATCCCTTAATGACATACAAAGAGTCGGTCCCACAGTACAAGACGACCTACTTTCAATCCTTTTGCGTTTCAGACAACACAAATACGTCGTTACCAGTGACGTAGAAAAAATGTACAGAGCCATAAATGTTGAGCCATCTCAAAGACCACTACAGCAAATCATTTTTAGATTCGATCCATCACAACCTCTACAAACTTACAAATTAAACACGGTAACATACGGCACAGCATCTGCCCCCTACTTGGCTACTCGATGTTTACTCGCTCTCGCTGAAGAATGCACAAATCCTGCAACTAAACGCGCGATAGCCCACGATTTTTATATCGATGACTTTTTGAGTGGCGGGGACAGCATACGATCAGTCACAGATCTTTGTCGTGATGTTATTCAAGTATTAGACTCAACTAAGTTAAACCTACGTAAGTGGCAATCTAACAACCCTAAAATATTACAAAGCATTACAGACATAAAAGGCGATAAAGATAAAACATTAAACCTCAATGATTCAACGCCAAGTAAAACTCTCGGTCTTTATTGGAATCCAAAATCAGACATTTTATTCTTCATTTTTGACTTAAAATTAACTTCTCATGTCACAAAGCGAATTGTTTTGTCATCAATTAGCCAAATTTTTGACCCCATTGGCCTTGTAGGTCCTTGTATTGTAGAAGCAAAAATAATTCTACAATCATTATGGAAACTAAAATGTGACTGGGATGAAGCTATTCCAGATGAATTAAAAACATCTTATTTGAGTTTAATACAATCATTTCCATTACTTAACAACATCAAAATACCTCGCTGGGTATGTAATGATGACCCGGTCTTATTAGAATTACATACATTCACAGACGCATCCGAACGCGCATACGGAGCGTGTTGTTACATAAAAACAGTTACACATGATGGCAGTATCCGTGTTCGCATTCTAGGTTCAAAAAATAAAATCGCGCCCATAAAGTCAAGTACCATACCACGTCTTGAGTTATGCGGGGCCTTATTAGGCTCAAGACTGTATAAGAAAATTCGTAAATCGTTGACTATTCAGCCTAATCAATGTTATTTTTGGACAGACTCCACCATCGTTCTTGGGTGGCTGTCCGCACCTTTCAATCGTCTCAAATCATTTGTTCGTAATAGGATTAACGAAATACAAGAAAATACTGACGGTGGGACGTGGAGTTACGTGCAATCAAAGGAGAACCCAGCTGACCTGGTTTCTCGCGGGGTAAGGGCTGATACACTCAGCGTGTCCAGTTTGTGGTGGACTGGTCCATCATGGCTACATTCTTTACATCCGCCACTTTCAGTCACTCCTGTCACGCACACATCACTTCCTGAAATGTCATTCTTCATCGACACAGCTCAAAATCCAATAATCAACCTAATTAACAAAATTTCGGATTTTTCAAAATTAGTTAGGATCACAGCTTATATACAAAGATTCATAAAAAATATTAAAAATAAAGAGTCTGCTATTAAAGATAATAATTTGACTTTTTCTGAAATGTTGTCAGCACAAAACACATTATTAAGTGTTGCACAACAAGATATGTTCCCAGAGGAGTATCAGCTTCTCAAATCTGGTCGATCACTTCCTCCAAAAAACAGACTTTTAACTTTGTCTCCATTTATCGATCCCAACGACATCATTCGTGTCGGAGGTCGACTTAATAATTCATTTTATACATATGATGTCAAACATCCAATTTTGCTCTGTAGTAAACATACTCTAACTAAACTTATTTTCACAAAACAACATTACACTTCACTACACGCTAGTCCTCTTCTGCTCCTTTCACAAATACGACAAAAGTATTGGGCACTTGGCGGTAGGAACTTAGCTAGACGCGTGGTAGGTACATGTGTTCGCTGTGTCAGGCAAAAGGCTAAAACTACCCAACCCATTATGAGTGACTTGCCTCGTGACAGGTTACACTTACAATATCCTTTTTTAAACACCGGCTTAGATTATGCAGGGCCAGTGATGATTGTCAACCGGAAAGGACGTGGAAGTCGATTAATAAAATCTTACATTTGTGTTTTCGTCTGCTTTGCAGTGAAAGCCCTGCACCTGGAGCTGGTCTCTGACCTCACTAAGGAAAGTTTTCTTAGCGCTCTCGATCGTTTCATTGCTCGACGGGGAAAGCCGCAGAGTATACACTGCGATAACGGAACATCGTTTGTAGGAGCCTTTAATTACATGATTCGTAATTGTTCAAATGACATCAATAACCAAGGTATAAAGTTTAAATTTATCCCTGTTTACTCCCCACATTTCGGTGGTTTATGGGAGGCTGCCGTTAAATCTGTAAAATTTCACCTAATTAGAATCTTGGGTTCATCACACTTAACTTTTGAAGAGATGACGACTTGTTTGGCGCAGGTGGAGTCCATTTTAAATTCTAGACCCTTAACCCCTATGTCATCAGACCCGTCAGATTTGACCTTCCTATCCCCTGCCCATTTCCTCATTGGTCGGTCACTCACTACGGTACCATACCCTGACATCACTGAAGCCAATATTACTCGTCTGCAACGCTTCAAACACATCGAAAAACTAAAACAACATTTTTGGCAAAGATATGCTAACGAATACATCTCTCTGTTACACCAGCGATACAAATGGAAGTCTACTTCAAGCCAGCTGCAGGTCGGAACTATGGTCATCATCAAGGACAAGACTTCACCGCCTTTGATGTGGGTCTTGGGACGAATCATACGTCTCATCCCAGGCAGTGATGGCATCGCAAGGGTGGCAGACATACAAACCACCAAAGGCGTTCTACGACGGGCATACAATAATATATGCCCACTTCCTGTTACTTCCTCTGAAGTCCTCATTGAAGAAGACGTTTCTTCAAGGCCCGGGAAGATGTCTACGCCACTGGACGACAGCGGCGAAGACTAGGGGTGCGGGGGGGGCCCGCACCACTCGCCGAGCAAGCCAGCCGAGCTCGGCACTACTTCTACTACCCACGAGCGGACCACACGCGCGTCCTTACGGCTCTGTCAAAGCGACATTTTACAGTCCATTTAACTAAAATTAAATATTGTATATAATATTGAGAGTTTGCCTTTACAACATCCTGAGCTTCGAACAGGGGGTCATCATTTTATTGTACGGTGGTATGAAATCCTTTGGGACACATCCGACTCGCACTTGGCCAATTTTTTTCGTAAGCGACAAATTGAATTTAAATTGTCACAATTTGATCATTAATGACTCTTCAAGCCAAGCGCATTGTAACATCTCTTTCGTGTTTATATAATTGCTAACATAGCTTTTAACATCACTTACCAAAAGCTTAAAATGGTCGGAATATCTCTGTTGAAAGTCCATTCTGTGTAGTCGGTTCAGTTAACCTGAGCTACGACACATTGAGTTTATATTACGGCAAGGCTGCGTTCACATTTGAGGTAGAAAACTCGATTTGCGATTTGAGTTTGTAGCGACATCTATTGGTCTTACATAGAACAATAATCACCTAAGTTTTGAACAACGCGACTCTTCTAACCAAAATGTTTTGATACTAAATGACAATGACAATGTTATTCGATAAGCAACTGTTGCATTAGTAAAACAGATACACCAGAAACAGAGACTTTGATTTTGAAGCCATTTAAAAGTATTAAAACATAAGTATCTTACCCCTGGTTTCCGAAAGACAAATTTTAAATTAATATCTAGCAGCTGACAAACTGTTAAATCTCATGTTAACTGTTCTGATAGCCCGGACGGTTAAAGAGCCGGTCGAAAATCAGTGAGACTCGGGTTCGCATCCTGGCATGTACCAATGAGTTTTTCAAAAAAACTTACGTACATAGTTATCACTAGCTCGACGGTGAAGGAAAACATCGTGAAGAAACCCGCAGGTCTCAGAATTAATTCTGAGACATGTGTAAATAGACCCGGTCCGGCGATGGGCTCACCACCTATCTCGTTTAGGGGTCCAATGTATCTCGTGAAATGTGGGTATATCCAGTAATGGAATACCTCTGCTTACCCCCTCGGGGATGAAAGGCGTGAGATTATTATTATTATTAACTGTTCTGATTGGTTGTTGAAAAGCGTTATAATTTCTTTCAACCTATCAGAACAACTTAAATAAGATTTAACAGTGTGTCAGCAAAATTTAGTATGATTTCCCCTTCGGAATCTGACGGTTAGACAGTCGGTGTGACCAGAGGGCTGGAAGGTTGTCTACATTTTAATATATAAAAAAAAACTTCCGTTATCAATAACTAGCGACCCGCCCCGTTTTTCCCGAGTACAATGCTGATACTAAAACCTTCCTCTTGAATCACTATATCTATTAAAAAGACGCATCAAAATCTGCGTCGTTTTAAAGATCTTAGTACGTATACATAGAAAGCGGGAAGCAACTTTGTTTTATACTATGTAGTGATATTTTCTTAAATGTTTAGTCGCAAAATCGCAAGTCGCGTACAGGTTAGACCAGTGTAGACACAGCCTGACGTGAGCGGAGGTGATGTATGTTATTGTCTATAACTCACCGCGGGGCCTCCGTCGCACGTACTATTCACGCCTCGTCGAACAGGGGGCTAATAGAGTTGCCATTTCAGTCGGGCAAACAAAAAAAGATTTTGCAAATAGAAAGAAAGAAAGAAGAAACACGAAATAAAAAACAGACAATACAAATAGTGCCTAATGGGACAAATCAGGGACAAATGGGACAAAATTCAATCTTGAAAAAAAGGGTGTTGTTTTTTTTGCAGTCAGTGAAATTTTTTATTTTGATATTTCTCAAAACTTGTCTACTACGAGAATATGTAGAGTAGTGGTAGCCCATAGCCCAGTCAATATTTCGATATGTACTATCATAAAATTTCTGCCTAATACCACAGAATAAGTAATAGTACTACGTACAGAAGGTTCTCTGTTAACAAATTCCTTGTTGAAGTACGTCAAACGTGCCTAAATGTGGCCATCTCTTTCTATCGCATGCAACGCGCTCGTTTGAAGGGAGAGCCTTAGATCTAGGGTTGCCGTCAGCTCGACCCATTAAATTATACTTTAGTAGTAGTAGTAGTTAGTGTAATAGTGTATTTTACCTACGATATTACGATTATTCTTTATTTAGGTACTAAAGACCACCCACCTAAACAAAAGCTGTGTAATTTGCCTTTAGGTTATGTTATGACTTCTAAACTACCTGTTTCTGCAAAATGTAGGACAAAGACATACAACTGGGTTATCTACATACATACATTATATGTATAATGTAAAGAAAAATAGTTTATTAAAATTCAATATCTATACAACCAATGCGGCAACCACTAATAGACCGCCGGGTGGCGGCCGGCCGCATGTACTTGTAGCGGCGCGGCGCGATGACGTCACGCAGTGTGCCTCCTCTGCTAATACACCTAGAAGTGTCATTTGTGCGAGCAGCTACCTTTTAACACCTCGTGGTGGCTAAACCATCATGACAATAACAAAAAAGTGTTTCTTTCATGTTGATTACCATTTAGTGTCGATGAATGGATCGGAATGAAAAAAGAAACGGTGTTACTGACTTCTGATTGTTTAAATTTAATTAGGGTCGTAGCAATAAAAATTTGAGCTTTCAAACGACAATTCTTCCAAATGGCTTTGCGTTTGTCGATAGTACTCAAAGTCTACTCCACAGCCACCTCTGTTCTCTCTAAGGCACGTGCAGGACACCAATAAAATGGGCATTAGGCGCGCCTCCCGGCTCCGGCTACATCACTATCAATAAACTACAGTTACAATGAACGCCCAGCCGCCATTAGCCGTGTCGCTCTGTTGAAAGAGTTTATTAGCTTTCTCTGTTCTTTTGGAGACTTCAATTGTGCTAAATGTTTTGAGGCAGTGATTAGAGGACTAGCTTTTGCACGCGACTTCCTCCCCGTACGGACCCATGTTTTATTTTTATGAAACATGTACGGTACAACTGTTGAAATCTTATTTAATTGGTATAGAAGATTTTGTGTGATGCACGTACTAACATACGAACAGACAGAGACACGGACAAAAAATCTCTATCTATTTGCCCCTAGGACAACAAATATTAAAAATATAGAAAAGTTTTTATTTTATTTTGAGGTGGTGGTTGAACTCGCATTTGGACATTCTTATTGTATAACATCCAGACTATTTATTTTATATTACAAAAGTGAAACAAATTGCAATCATCAAATGCTTAGGTACTTAAATTCTTTTTATACCTCTCATGGTATTTTTAACCTACGTCAACTCACTTGTGTACTTCAGCAGTGCACAAAAGCCCACTCCAATTCGTAAATTGATCCACCCAGCACGAGAGCCCTAACTCGTGTCGGCTCCTAGCTCCGAAGCGCTGAAATCTGGTTTAAAGCGGAAAAATCCGGTTAAATCCGGCTTGAGCCAGAGCCGGTCTCGCAGGCGATCGGGTCACGCCTAATTTATTAGTCGCCGCGATGTTAGAATCTGGATGGATGCGTTTGATAAAGGATCAAGCTTAACAAACAAACAAACGAACAAACAAATAAACTCACTTTCACATTTATAATATTAATAGCAGGGCCCAGCGGTTTAACCAGCGTAGCTTCAGTTTCCGTGTTTTTATCCATATTTTTTTATTAGTGTAATTATCAAATCGGCCTAGTAGTTTCAGAGCCTTTTCAATTCATACAAACAAACAAATCCTTCTTCTTTATATTATTAGTGATTAGATATAAGCAAAGAGAAGAATATTCTTTTCTATGTCTTAATGTAGCTTATTTGTGATTATTGCTAAAGGCGATTCTCTTTATTTTAGCTATAATAATATCATCGATGTTTTTTCGATGTGTTTCTTTCTCGTCAACTATCACGTGCTGTCGATACGCCGGCCCAAATGAGACTGCAGCGAATTACGTTCCTTGGACCTAATTTGAGCGGTCCACGCGAGAGAAGCTAGCACCGTATCTGCCTTTTTTTATCTAAGGTCTATGGTTTGCCTAATGGCTTGAGAGCATTCACCGGACTAGGGAGGGGAGTGCGTAGACCAATTTACCCTGTGTTTTACAAACTACAAAAGAAACGACTGACCTATGATGACGGGGGCGGAGAGAGTGGGAACCTATGTAGATATCGGGTAATCACTTCAGTATCAAAAAATTCCCAGAATTCCGGAATCGTCAATTTTTATTTTATTTATAATCTAACGCCTTTTTATTACCGAGAAGGTTGGCAGAGGTACTTCATTTCTGTATATACCCACTTTTCACGAGATGATCTTTGGACCCCTAAACGTGATAGGTGGTGAGCCCATCGCCGGACCGGGTCTGTTACACATGTCTCAGAATTAATTCTGGGACCTGCGGGTTTCCTCACTATTTTGCCTTCAATGTCAAGCTAGTGACAAATGTGTACGTACGTTTTTAAAAACTCATAGGTACATGCCAGGATTCGAATCCGAGCCTCACTGATTTTCATCATCTGAAGCAGGCTCTTTAACCGTATAAGGCTATCACTGCTCAAATTTTGTGCTCTTATTTATTTACAAAGAAAATATACATTGATTTACAATAATTACAGATAAAAAATGTCCTCCAAAGAGGAGCCATGTGGGACAGTGCCCAGAAGACTGGCAGCATTCCCTCTCTGGATAGCTAGGCTGATCCTTTGACAGAGATAGCTGCCAGCCCTCAGGGGGCCAATTCCACTAAATGTCAGCCATTGTCATCGAACTATCATTCCATTATGCTGCAACTGGCAACTAATCTAATTTGTATTCCACTAAAATCATAGTGGCATTACAATGGAATGACTATGGACTACGTTAGGTGTTGCCTACCATATATAACTATTACTACCATGCGTGTCATTAGTTTTATTTCGGGTTTTCGGCACTAAAATCTTTAGATGATTGATTTTAGTTATGGTACATGTGACATTTCGATAAGTTTTGAAGAAACTTGTGTATTTTTGTGCATAGACTCTGAAGCAGAGCTAAAATCTGAATTTCGTGTCGTGTTTGGGGCTGATGGCTAAATTGCCAATGCCTTAAAATAAGGGAAAAAAAGCAATCACTGGACAGCGCCATTCCATGGTAGGAATAGTAGAATACCAAAAGTGGTCAACAATGATAGTTGAATGATTGTGAAAACTGACAGTTAACAGAATACGAAAAGTGTCAAAATTTGACATAAAATCACCATTGAGTGACCACAATCATACAACTATCACCGCTGTCATTTAGTAGAATTGGCCCCCTGGTCACCTGAAGCCTCGACCAAACGCACTGACAGCTCTTTGAGGAGCTGCCGCGCCCCCGGACCCCACGGTCCCATGGTCTCCACCCCAAACGGCACAAATATGTAGCCCTCATTGAGGTCGGCATATTTGCGCCGCTTCAGGCGTTCAGCGGCCGCAGCCGCCTCGCCAGCGCCCACAGAGGTGGCATCGATGTGGGATGGGGCCAATGTGTCGGCACATGTGGCATCCCACACCAGCGACCTGCCATGTCTCCATGGCCCGACAGTCATACAATCAGGCCTCCCGCCACCTATCCGTGTGATGCCGTTAGGCTCAAGAATAGCTGGGATACCAGCAGTGGTGAGAGCCCTGTGCTCTTATTATAAAATCGGGAGCATATTTACTTACGTTGAGGTGTTAACTAATATGAATTACTTTTCTGTACTGATAATTGATATTTAGTAATTTTTTTTCTTCTCTACTCCAAATCTCGGTGCCTTGGGTTTCATTATAAAGTGTTTACGCATTTAATACTATCGTTTCTACTATAACATTCATAAATCATAGCATTTGTATATATTTTTTCAGCATAGATTACTTAATTTAATAAAAATACTTATCTAAATATATGTTTTTTTTTTTGTAACTGTCACATTCCATCCCTACTCTTACACCCTACATACACACGTATTTGCATTGCGGACTAAAGAATAAATATAAGTACTTACTTATTTTTTTAAATAATATTTTTAAGAAGCCTCTTCCATAAATTCATAGGCAAAAAATAGCTTTAGATAAAGCATATCGGATCTATACCCGTGATGGTACTTTTAGATGTATTTGAAAAGTAAGACAGTGGGAAAAACAGCCACATCCAATATTACTTATTCCCAGCCAAGCTAACATTATGAATTCGTATGCAAAACCTAGGCTCTAGGCCATCTAATCTACGCAGACAACATAGGGTAATTTGGTTAATGGGTCATCTTACAGTCTCTATCATACTATGATAGGCGATTTGCTTTGATCCAGTATAATACTGAATATAGTGGCACTGGATCAGTATTGGATCAATCTAAACGTGTTTCTATCTAGTCGGGAATAGCTTGCAATAATCTACTATATAAAAATAAGTCGGGTTTTCCTTCCTGACAATTTAACTCCAGAACGGCCGGACCGATTTTGATGAAACTTTTTGTGTGGGTTCGAGTGGGTCCAGGGATGGTTTATAGCAAAGAAAATTCAGCATTCCACCCGTGCGAAGCCGGGGCGGGTCGCTAGTTTTCTATATAAAGTTAAGATGCGTCATCAGTGATCAAAATGTGGTAGTACTCTTTATTTAAAAGATTTGGTTAGACAAAACTGAAGCACGAATGTATCATATTATTGGAATCGATTCTGCAAACCACCTAAAATTCCTAATTTTAAGTTAGCTCTATTCTTTTCCAACGCTTTGGAAAGGAAAGGGACAGAAATAAGCGCCATATTTATTTACAACGTCACAATTAATGTCAAAATAACAAAATTGAACCTTATGGACGCATTCAAATAAACGTTTTTAGCAATTTTAGCAACGATGTAAGGAGGTCATTGATAAAAGTGACAGATAAGACATCAAATTAGTCGGTTTTTCCATGTTTGACATTACTCTATAATCTATGGTTTGTTTCTGTCTTTTTCTTCCGTATTCTGTAAAGAAGGATAGGCTAACTTAAAATTAGGAATTTTAGGTGGTCTGCAGAATGGAGTCCATCTTTTATATTAACATACTAATTGGGGTGTATGAGGAATTGCACTTAGTCTGTGACGCGTTGTATACGTATAAGTTAAGTATACATGTTGTATACGTTGTAAGTTTTTGATGTCACAGAAATCAAACCGACGCGGCTATCATTGCTCTTGTATTTCAACTGGTCGAGCCTAGTGGACTGTATATTTTTAATGTCATTTGGAATGCTATTATGGTCATAAAGATATATAATAGCATTCCAAATGACATTAAAAATATACAGTCCACTAGGCTCTTTGTAAACAAATTAAAAAGTTATCTTCTTCAGAAAAGCTACTACAATCTCAGAGAATTTTTTGAATCTAATAAATAAAATCAATTAACTTTAGATATGTAATAAAAATTCTAAATAACTATATAATAATAATATAACGGTAAATAATATATATACAAGAAAGTGAAAAATAAAAATAGAAATACTTCGACAGCTCTAGGAAAATAGAAATATGTACTTAATTTGTTAGATTAAAACTGTTTGAAATTACGTTATTAGATTTATATAGTTTAAATTATATTGCTATGCCCTTACGGGGTGTCATAATTACTTATAGAAGACCTGTATTTACTGGTAAGAATGTACTTATTAATTATGATTTGCAATAAATGTATCTTATCTTATCTTAACAGATTACTCGTAAATCTAGAATTTCAAACAAATCGAATATCAACGGTCAGACTTATCGAATTTTAATATTGGATTTAAAACGTAATGGATCCAAATCCATTAGTGTGCCAAAGGATTGGATTTTATTTCACCATCCTTTTTTAGGTCTGTCATTACAAGTGGGAGGGAGGAGAGGCCTTTGCTCAGCAGTGGGACAGCGTATAGGCTAACAAAAAAATCGGTTGTCTGTAAAGTCGGTTTACTGACGATAGTTGAACGTGACAACGTCATAAGAAAATGCTGATGGAATGGATTGTGACTCTTTGTCGCTCGTTGCGCGCTCTCGCTTGCACTGGAACGACGCATACGTCACACTTTTTCGGGAATGCCGCGGGCTCCATCAATTTACAAGACGTATGTCACGTCAAAAAAAAAAATACAAATAAATCTGTCTGTTTAAACCTCTGTAGAAAAAAATGAGACTGAGTAATTCATCATCATATTACAGTATACAGTTACCTATGTTGTAGCACAGTATAATAAATAGTAGGTACTAGCGTACAGTATGGCCACTCCCTGCCTCCCGCTTAAAGTGCCGCCACCCCGCGCTTGGTTGTCTCACAGTCACCGGCTGGCTAGGACGAGAGCATGGCACGCGTTCTCACACAAGCATGGTACACGTTCACCTACACGAGCTTAGACTGTGTGCGCAGCAACGCGTTTGTTTCATACATTTTATCGCTAGTGTCCAAGGTGTGGTTGTAGTAAGTAGTATTTATTCTAGGACGGGCCTGTTGGCTCAGTTGGTAGTGACCCTACCTTCTGAGTCGGAGGTCGCGGGTTCGATCCCCGCTCGGGGCTAATATTTGTGTGCATGAACATGTCTGTTGGCTTCGTGTCTTTGTGTTTAATATTTATTTAAGTAGGTTTATCAGTTGTTTAGTCCCCATAGTACAGGCTCTGCCTAGTTTGGGACTGAATAACAGTGTGTAAGTTGTTGTCAGTTGCCGCTATAACAACAGATACTACAAAAATAGAATAACATAAATATTGGGGGCTCCCATACAACAAACTTGATTTTTGGGCCGTTTTCATAGATAATGTCCGACTGACACTTGTCAGGTTTATTGTTTTTGAAGAACGGAACCCCAAAAACCCACTTTACATATCACTCTGTGTGTAAATAAGTTTAGAATCCTCAATCCCTTCAGATTTCACTAAAACCACGATAGGTTGGTTTGTATTAGGGTCGTAGTCCATTCATGTGACGAGGGACATACTCGTATTTGAGTCATCTTGTTAGTACTTATCAATAAATCAATCAAAATAGTAAATTTTGATCACTTTTCTTGCTGCTCTCTAAAATATTAATAATTTAATTTGTAGAAAACTCTGTCTATCCGAAAGCTTCTTATTTAAGTGTTATGATTGGCGAGCGGCACCAGCTGACCGGCTCCTGTCGAAGATTGTCGGCGCTTGTTCATATAAATGCCTGCGCCGGTTCCTGCGTAGACCGGGCGCCTATAAGCGCTGATAAGTTGTCAGCTTTCTTTCTGTATACGGCTTTAGAAGATAATCTTTGTAATGGAACTCTACCCCTATACCCACCCTAACATCATTACTCGAAGCCCCTTATCCTCGCAGTACCTCAATTATTAGATTCTCATTTATTACTGCCTGTGCTAGCTTTTGCCGAATCTCGGCGGCCATTTTTAAATTCGATTGGGACTCATTAGTAACCTTACCTTTATTGTATAGATATATTGCTACAAAGTCGCAGTGTTCTAGATAAAAACTATATCAAGACAATGTATCTCAACTACATGCGATCCAAAAATATTTTTCACTACATAGTGAAAAACAACCAATGGAAAGCTACAATATCCCTGAGTAACATAGGCTATATTTTATTCCCGTATTCCAACAAGAACGGGAACTACAGGCGAGTGAAACCGCACAGAACCGCTAGTAATAAATAAAATAAAATAATAAATGAAAGAGTATATTTGTTGATTAAAATTATATCAAGACGCAATTTCAACCTATATAACATATAACTCTAAAAAGTAAAAAACCGACTTAATCTTATATGGTTTGTCAGAACTAAACCAACTGGATGTAACAAACATAAAAAAGCATACAATCGAATTGATAACCTCCTTTATTTGAAGTCGGTTTAAAAAAAACTATTTCATAAAGCTGAATTCAGATAATGTCGCAAGGAGACGCTACTAGCAATAAGTATATCGAAACCTTGGATACGCGTAAACATACCTTTTGTGTACGGCGTCTACACCTCATTAGGCCCAGATTCGTATGCATCTACCTGGAAGCGTTTGCTCCAATTGCGCTATTAAGGTTACACACACTGCGTTGTAAGTCGCCGCGACACGCGATATTTTGATCTAGAATAGTATGTACCTAATATAATAGAATAACTCTTCATTGTACACCAAAAAGGAAGACATCGTGAGGAAACTCGCAGGTCCCTTAATTAATTCTGAGACATGTGTCCGGCGATGGGCTCATCAAATATCACGTTTAGGAGTCCAAATAATATACTGGTGATACGTGGGTTTTTCCAGAAACGAAATACCTACCTACCTCCCCCTTCGGGGATAAAAGGCGTGAGATTTTATTTTTTATTTTTACCTACAGAAATAAATGAATTTATAATTTGAATTTGATTTTTTTATGGCAATGGAGAAAATATACACGTGGCTTTGGTAGTATCATAAAACTATTTGAATTTCGTTAGTCAAACAAAATATTTGCTTTAAATATTCAGACCACGTTATTAACCCTCCTATACCCCTGCCAATTTTTGTTACACCCATACCCGCGTACGGTGTCGCAGACCGAAAATTCAAGCCCGTTTTTCATGAATTTTTTTAAGCAACTCGATGTGTAGACATATTGTATATATTTACAAAACTAGAAGATATACAGAAATAAAAAATAAAACATAATTACTTATTTATGTATTATATTAATATCTAGCAGTTTTTGATAAACAGCCTTCGAAATTTGAGATTTCTTTCTTATGTCCTAGAAAAACAGAACAAAAACCATTTTTTTCTTATTGAAAACAAAAATAAACTTCTAAATATAAAAAAACAAATGTTTACAAACATATATACCCCATAACAGCATGTTCCAAACAAAAGTATATATTTATTATAGGTGGCATATGCCTACACAAAAAGTTGCACCTATACCCGCGTCGGTCTTACGGACCGATTGGTGCCAAATGCGGCTACACGTGCGACTTTCTCGACCGCGCGGCAGGCACTAAAGTGAAGCTAGCAACAAATCCGGCAGCTAGCAAAAGATTTGAATTCGCAACGTCTCTGAGAATTTTTTTTTTAACAAAAATGTGTTCCGTCGGTCTCACAGACCAACGCGCGGGTATAGGAGGGTTAAGACGTTATTATGTTATAATATCCAATCTAAATAATAATCTATTTGAAAATGAAGGATCAAATCGAATTGTTTTGTTTTCCATTTGATAATAGGAGTAGTAATAGAAATTACTAATGAGTATAAATAAATCGAGTGATTCTAGATAAGTCAAAATTAATGACGGGAACTCATATAAAAAGATAAGAATTTGTAATTATTGTAAATGAATATATATTTTATTTGTAAATAAAAGATAAAAAACCGGCCAAGTGCTAGTCGGATATACATACAAAGGGGTCTGGCACCACTATACAATAAAAAATCGAGCAAAACGCCTTATTATGGGGACCCCATACAAGAAACATGATTTTATGAATGGTGGTGTTGTCGTGAGCGAGTCGACTCGCACTTGGCTGATATTTCATCTTCTTAAGGCTGCTAAACTGCTTCCTATTGGACTTTATTACATTTTTTTTAAATCGGTCCAGTAGTTTCGGAGCCTATTCATTACAAACAAACCTACAAAAAACGGAACGTTATAACCTGGGCCTTTTCAAGGCAAGAGTGAATAGGCAATATCTAGGCAAACATGCTCCATCGTCGTCTGCATCATCACTTTCCATCAGGTGAGATGGCAGACAAATGGTCTGCCTATTATTAATAAAAAATATAATAAAATAACCACTATAAAGAGTAAAAAAAACCGACTTCAATCTTCAACATATATGGTTTTCTCATGGATTCCGTTGTCAGAACTGACGAAATTAAAATGGGACCAATCTGGACGCACCGGCTTTCAAATAAAAAAAGAATCATCCAAATCGGTTCACCCAGTCGAAAGTTCTGAGGTAACAAACATAAAAAAAATATACAGATGAATTGATAACATCCTCCTTTTTGATGTCAGTTAATAAGATATAGAAAAGTCTACAAAGCACCGTTAAACTAATACAATAATCCTCGTAAAGAACCGGTGATATAATATAAAAGCGGCTTTAATCTCGGGCCACTATTACGAAATCATCAAATTTTTATGTCCCATTCCGTCAGTCCCGTGTCCCGGGCACGAGACCATAGAATATATAATAGAACTAACGCACAGAAGGCCGATTCCAGTACTTACTTTGGAGTATTATTAAGACAAAAGCGAATAAAACAGCAATATACGTGCATTCACGGTCAACTCTTGGCAGTCTGTCGCGACGAGAGCTCCCTACGACTCGCCTGGCAAATATTTATAAAACAAAATATAAAGAACACGTACATATTTATCGCTAGCTCGACGGTGAAGGAAAACATCGTGAGAATTAATTCTGAGACATGTGTAAATAGACCCGGTCCGGCGGTGGGCTCACCACCTATCACGTTTAGGGGTCCAATATATCTCGTGAAATGTGGGTATATCCAGTAATAGAATACCTCTGCCTACCCCCTCGGGGATGAAAGGCGTTAGATTATTAATTAATATAAAGAAAAACAGGACAGGACTTGTCCTTGGTCAGACACGGTCACCTCGCCTGGCGGAAGATTACCTTTCACGATGAGGCGCATTTCACCTCCACTCCTCCACAGGCTGTTTCACCACACTTTCTATCCTTTAGTTTATTGCTGGTTCTTCTCTGGGTACTGCATTGGTATCCAGAATTTATTCGGTAGAGATAGGCCGGGTCGGGCCACTGGCTAAATGCCCTCCCATCGCCTCTAATCGGCACGCTAATAGATAATACCAGTGTTTCTCTCATTGTGGGCTTGCGACTGGGAGTGAAGACGGTCCAGCCGCATCTTTGTAGGTGCTAGTGTTTGTGAGGAGGAAGGAAGGATGCGACCCGCGCTCTTGCAGGAAGAGCGCGGGTCGCATCCCACGCCACGCTTCTCTAAATGATGTGCTTCGGAGGGCCCTTGTCTCGGCGAACGTTCCGGCTACGTTAGAACCAAACGGAGTTGTTCGCTCGGACGGCAAGAGGCCCGATGGAGTTTCCCATGTGGCGTGGAGTGGTGGTAAATTTCTGGCGTGGGATGTAACCTGCGTGGATACTTTGGCTCCGAGCCATCTGCGAGCCACTGCTGGTTGTGCGGGTTCAGCTGCTGCGGGTGCCGAAATGAAAAAGGCTTGGAAGTATCGGGACCTCCAGGGCGGTTACTTGTTCGTGCCGGTTGGCTTCGAAACGATGGGACCTTGGGGCCCTGAAGCGAAGCGTCTTATTAGGGACTTATCGACGCGTCTGGTCGAGGTATCTGGCGACCGCAGAGCGGGCGGCTTCCTATCGCAAAGGCTCAGCTTAGCCATTCAGCGGGGGAATGCTGCCTGTCTGCTAGGCACAATGCCACCTCGAGGGGACGCGTTCGATGATGTATTTTATTTATAATTTAGGAAAGTTTTGTATTTTTGTATTTTCTATATTTATGTATATAACTAAACAATCTGTATATATTCGCTCTATTAATTAAGTACAGTTTGTATATTATACACTTCAAAAAAGTATGCATGTATGTTACGCGATTGTTACCGACGAATACGAATCGATTTTAATGTTTTTTTTTAATGTTTTTGATGTTTTAGATCATACCTACTTCAGACGATCGAAATCGGTCCAGCGGTTTTAGTAAAATCAACAAAAGTAAAAACAAAGTCTAAAATTTTAATCGATGATATTTTTTTTAGAATTATTTGTTATTACTTACTAAAATAAATGATTTGAATAGAATTGAATTCAAAAAACGTGGACAAAGTAAAAAAAGCAAGATAGGTTTTTGAAATCCAACACATCCAACTCAAGACCCGACTAGTCGTCCGACCGGGTCCGGCGTGAACGCCGGGAGCAGGCCAATTTGTAAATTCTGCAAACGCATCTTTTCTTTTATACCTCATATAAATGCGGACGCATCATAGCCCCTTTAGCTCGGGAGCAGACGTACAAAAACTTGTTTAAAATAAAAAGTGAATTCATCAATATAATGATAAAGTTTATTTTGATAAGTTTCATTCGCTTCTAAAGGCTATTTGGATTCGTTACTACTAAAAAAATTCTAAAATATAACAATTATATCTTAGTTTTTTTTCACGCTATTTTATCCCCGAGGGGGTAGGCAGAGGTATTCCATTTCTAGATATACCCACTTTTCACGAGATATTGTTTGGACCCCTAAACGTTACTGTTAATCCTTAACTTTTTATTGTATCCTATTAATAGTAGATTATACAACAAGGGAATAAAGCACTGTTTTTTATGTCACGGGCGCGACATTGAATCCTGAACGTAACGAAGGATTCCCAGTTTTACTCCCGAGCGCAGCGAGGGAGTTATGATTTAATTCCCGAGCAAAGCGAGGGAATTAAGACTGAGTCCTGAGTTTAGTGAGGGATTTAAGCGCCCAAGACAAAAACAGTTTTATTCCCGAGTTATATACTCTACTTTTCTCACCTTATGCGAGACCATAAAATGCAATTGCATGGTAGTAGATTATTGACAATGCCTGTGGCATCTAGTATAATAGACTCTGAAGTCAAAGTACTTTCATCACTCGACATTTTCGATATTCTTTTTGAAATGTTACAGCTATAAAATGGATACAGCAACTTGTTTCTGCCGGTGTAACCTACTTGATTTAACAAATGAAGATCGTGCGAATCTAGTTGGTCGCGGCTTCGGTTTTCGAAAATCGAGTTGGCCACGACCGTGCACCACATTTTGCTTAACAAAATTAGACTTTATCGTTATAGCAATAAGGTTTATGAAAAGTGAAAATTACATTATTGACCTAGGGTTATAATGAAATTCCATACAACATTATAACCCGGCTAAAGCCAAGGGATATAATGTCTTGCTTTCGGTGACGTTTATATGTTATATAATCCGACTTTGTTGAGCATGTGGTGTGAAAATAAATTTTATCAAATTATTATCATTTTTCTATTTCATGCACATATACAATATATGTAACAGAATAAGCGCAATTTATTCTTATTCTTTTACGCGTTGTATAGTTATAGTTAGGTACTTATCTATCACTACTTAATCGAAAAGCATTCTAGTTGAGGCAAAGAAGCAACACAAAAGATCCACAATAACACTACCATGTGTACCAACATTATCGTATCTATATTGTACGTTATTGTATTAGAGAAAAATCCTCTTTTTTTATTCCCAACTCCCAGCCTAAAAAGTCGATATTCGTCAATAAACGTCAATAGGGTCCCTAATAACAGGAGTGGGTCCCGTGGGACTCAGATTCTTGCAGGTAAATATTTGATCCCGGGAATATTCTGGATCGACCCGACTTTTGTACAGTATTAAATGCAAATTTTATTGTGTGAGGTTTTGGTGTCAGCTAAGTCGAGTTTGGAACGATTTTCGGGTTTATTTTGGACGTGTAACAAGGAAATAATATATTTATCTACTCAAATATTATAAAGAGGAAAGATTTCTATTTTGTATGTGTGAGCGCAGTGAGCATATTATAATATCATTGTGTGAGCGCGTGTTTTAAAGTAGCTACGCATAGCATAAGGATTAATAAAAGTAGGATTTTATATGGTAATAATAATATAATCTCACGCCTTTCAGCCCCGAGGGGTTAGGCAGAGGTATTTCATTACTGGATATACCCACATTTCACGAGATACATTGGACCCCTAAACGATTGATTTTATATGGTAATGTATTATAATCAAAGATATTAAAGTAAGGATGAGTTATATTCATACTGCTTGCGTTTGAAAATTGATCCCCTACGAGTGTGCTACAACATGTACATACTTACTTCTTAGCGTATTTATAGGATACAACAATGACGGGGAAAGATGATAAGGAACGAATAATAAAGAAAAAGAGAGCTATCTGTTAAGAGTTGCGCTTAAAATACGACTTGAAATACAATGCTACTAAATAAAATGTGGTTAATTAACTACATTTGTCGGCCTCATTTTCCGTGCTCTAGTAACATATCTACGTCTTTCTATATATAATATCTTTGATTATAATATTATAATAATTGTCTATTCTATAATTTTCTTTTGGATCGACAAATTTAACAATGACATGAGTTGTCAATTTCTTCCTTTTTCTATAAGTGGCTAGTGCCTTCAAGGAGGTGCCAACAGTATGTATGTTAGTAATGATCTAGCTATGAAACTAATGTAGGTACCTACTTATACAATTATTTCACCAATTGACGGCTTAAAGGCTGATTCATGTTGTAACATGAATCAGCCTTAACTCTTCTAGGAGTAACTTTTTTTTTATGAATTCTGTTCTTCTCAACTTAACACATACATGAGCACCTTATTACCTACAGTATAAAATACGAGTCGTCTAACGAGACAAATATACAAGGGTGTTGTGAATGGGCAAATCGGTAGAGGACGACCTAGGCGTACCTACATTGACCAGATCGGCGATGTGTTGAAGAAAAGCCAGATAAAGAGTACCCGAAACCGAAGAGCATGCATGAGTCGTTTGATGGATGTGGAGGAAGCACGAGTGATCTGCCAGGTTCATAGCAAGTGGCGGTCTGTTGTCTCTGCCTACCCCAATGGGAAATAGGCGTGAGATTATATATGAATAAAATACATTTTCATTTTCACTGTAGCTGACCTTTTTCACTTTAATAAGATAACTTGTGACGATTTTCACAATAGAATAAAATTAGGTAGAATTTTAATTGTGAGTTGTTATTATTTCGTAATTAAAAAAATACTTACAAAATACTTAGCACTTTCGCCTTCAGATAGTGCAAAGTAAGTTAAAAACCAGCCAAGTGCGAGTCGGCCTCGAGGGCGAAGGGTTCCTTACTATTAGGTAACTATTAGGTATCTATAAAAACAGCAGAAAAATCACGTTTGTGTTAGGGCAGCTCCCTTAATACTTATTTTATTCTATTTTTTAGTATTTGTTGTTATAGCGGCAACAGAAATACATCATCTGTGAAAATTTCAACTGTCTAACTATCACGGTTCGTGAGATACAGCCTGGTGACAGAGAGACGGATGGACAGCGGAGTCTTAGTAATAGGGTCCCGTTTCACCCTTTGGGTACGGAACCCTAAAAATTGTACCTCTAAATCATTCAACAAACCAAAAACATCAAACATTTTTAATCAAGCCGCTTAACCTCAACAAATATTACATATTAACATTTGAAACCTCAATAAAGAGTTCAAATAACGTGTTACCATATCAGCAATGATTAAAGGACCTCTCGCGGGGCCTCCTATTGTGTGCATGGGCCCTCAAAAATGGGGCCCCGGGTTAATCAAAGTTTTACATGCAAAAATCTGTTAGCTCAACCGGAGTGGGTGTTGGCTTGGGTTATAAGAGGCAGCTGTGAGTGGAAGAGATTTGTAGAAATATATTAATACTAGATCCGTTCCCATGGGAATATGGGGATAAAATATAGCGTATGTTACTCAGGGATATTGTAGCTTTCCATTGGAGAAATAATTTTTAACAGCAGTTTTTGAGTTTATTCTTTACAAACATACAAATCTTTCCTCTTAATTTTATAATATTACTAGCGACCCGCCCCGGATTCAAACGGGTGCAATGCTAATACTAAAACCTTTCTCTTGAATCACTCTAGGTATATATAAAAAAAAAACGCATTAAAATCCGTTGCGTAGTTTTAAAGATTTTTAAGCATACATAGGGACATAGGGATATAAGGACAGAGAAAGCGACTTTGTTTTATACTTTGTAGTGATAGTGATATATTGGGTATTTTCGTTCTTTTACATTAAGCCATTTTCATGCTTTCTGAGTTAACTTAATGCGCCGCTTCTTTTACTCAACTATAACACATTCGATAATTTTACCACATAGGATAATTTTTATGGTCCCGTGTCCAAAGGGTGCCAGCTGGACCCTAATATTACTACACTTGGCTATCCATCCGTCCGTCTGTCTGTCAGAGGGCTGCATAACTGCCCCCCTAGCCAAGTGGCATTGTACAATCTAATCGAATGTTCTTTTAGATTAACATGTATGGGATTGACATTAGCACTTGCCAACGAGCGTTAACGCTAATGTGAAACCCATACATGACAATCTAAAAGGACATTCGATTAGAGTGTGCAATGCCACTTGGCTATAGGGGGGCAGGAAAGGTATACACAGAAATTTTGACAGAATGTGTTGAATATTGCCGCTACGACCACAAATACAAATTATAAAAAAATATAGAATTACAACCTTTTTTATTTTTTATTTTATTTGGGATAGCAACAGCCTAAGTTTTTATTGTGCAATGGTAAGCCTTCGTGTGGGCGGCCGACTCGCACTTGGCCGTTTTTTCTCAATAATAACGTAATCAAATCACTGAGAAAATCTGTTCTAAAACGTGTCTATTTATTTCTCGCTTCTCACCTTTACCTTACACCATCACAGTGTTAAGTGATGCGTTATTTTTAATCTCCACATTGTGACAATAAGGCTTCTGTCCCTTTTCTTCTCACTGGGTTTTGCACGAGAAAATGAGACGGAGGAGGGATTAATAACGAGTGGTGATTGGACAACAATACGGCTTAACGACCCAAATGGAGTTTTTACTCGAATTCGAAAGGGATTTATTTAAACCTGTATTTTGGAGATTTTAAATGACTCTTGGCGAGTTAACGTGTCTGCAATTAATGATATATTAATGATAAAACTTACATATTATAAAATGAAGTCATCTTTCGCGTCTGTATTGCACTAACTCCTGAACCGCAATTTTGATGTGTTTTTCTACACTTATCTATACACTAATATTGTAAAGAGGACAGATTTGTATTTTTGTATGTTTGTAATGAATAAACTCAATAACTACTGGACCGATTTTAGAAATTCTTTCACCAATAGAAAGCTGCAATATCCCTGAGTAACATAGACTATATTTTATTCCCGTATTCCCACGGGGACGGGAACTACGCGGGTGAAACCGCGAGGCGCTAGTATAAAACGCGTCATTTTTTTAGTGTCTAATCACTAAACACTTAGGTAAGTGATGAGCGAAGTACAATGCACTAAACAAGCCACTTACTAATCACTAAACAAAGTGCGGAATGAACGATACGGACGGAGAGAATGCCACCGTAACTAAAATTTTTAGGGCTTCGTACCCAAAGGGTAAAGCGGGACCCTATTACTAAAACTCCGATGTCCGTCCATCCATCTGTCTGTCCGTCTGTCACCAGGCTGTATCTCTTGAATCGTGATAGTTAGACAGTAAAATTTTTACAGATGATGTACTTCTGTTGCCACTATGAAAATAAATACTAAAAAAACAGAATTAAATTAATATTTACTTTACAACAAACGTGATTATTTTGCTGTTTTTATAAATATAGGTAAGGAACCCTTTGTGCGCGAGTCCAACTCGTACATGTCCAGTTTTTATTACCACATCGGTGCAGAACCCCAAAAATGTAGCTATGGTAGAATTAACGAGGGTTTTGAAAAAGATGCTTCAACTAAAGTTTTGGCCTCAGTCCAACTGTCTGAAATGGTTGAATACACCTGATTTTTATTTTATAGCCGTGAATACATTCATGGCTTGGATTCGAGTCCGGAGCTAGCCATGAGCAAATATTTTTTTAAAAACTTACGTACTTATGCATTAAAAACAAGTTGTGATTGCTGGATTACTATAGTTACGTACATTTAAAAAATAAAATAAAAAATAATCTCACGCCTTTATCCCCGAGTAGAGCAGACGTAGTTATTAAATTTCCCGATATAGGTACCCACTTTTCACGAGATATTCTTTGGACCCCTAAACGTGATAGGTGGAGAGTTCATCGCTGAACCGAGTCTGTTACTCATGCCTCTGAATCCATTCTGGCACCTGCGGGTTTCCTCACGATGTTTACCTTCACCGTTCTTCTAGTGATAAATATGTACGTAAGTTTTAAAAAACTCGTTGGTACATGCCAGGATTCGAACCCGAGCCTTACTGATATCATCATGTGAAGCAGGCTCTTTAACCGTAAAGCTATTACTGCTCTCACATACATTTTACTTCAAACTGAAACACTAATATGCAGGGGTAACCGGCAAAAGGAGGAAGTCTCATTTAGCAGTTGCTCGATGGTAAAGAAATTGTAAAGAAATCACCAGGCTCTGGAATTTATTTATGTATTTATTGAACATGCTTACAGCAAAACATAATATACCAAGTACGTATAAACTGAAACTAGACACTATTAATAATAATAATAATCTTTATTTAATATAAAATAATATTCAATTTATGTTTTCTAATTATCAGAAAGAAACAATATGAAAACAACATCATAAAAACTTAAAATAACGACGGTTCTGTTAGACAGTTTTTTCATTAAGTATTCAGCAGTTTACGTTTAAATATATGAGTCATAGAAAACATTGACGTCACGTGTTTTTGGGACTTACCCAAAGGATAAAAAATCACAAAATAAAAAGTAAACCAAACGCTAAACATGTAACGAATTTAATTTGTTGTCCCTTTCAAGTCGTAACTAAATAAAACAGGATAAAAAATCTAATTTCAGCGCCGCGGAGGACCTATGGCGGAAGTTTTGACGGATAAATATGTTAGAGCAAGGGTACGGTCGTTGAAGAAATTGATTTACCACTGTAAGGTTCAATTTCCCTTGCACGGCATTAAGGCTGGGTATTCCAAAGAGGCCGCGTTTTTGTGATTTTTAAAATCATCTGAGGTATAGGAAAGAGTGTTTAAAATTCTGAAAAAAAAAAATGTATATTACTTAAGGATACAGTCAAAGTCGCATTCAGTTACAAGATCTAATTAACTTCAGCCGATAGAAAAAAATCTCAAATGTACCCCTTTTTGTTCTGTTTTTTCAATATTATAAACCACTGATATTTTACATTTGTTTTTTGTACCTACTAAACTAAAGATACTAAATATTTCTCAACCATTTCGCAGAGTTTGACTTGATAAAATGATTTTTATAATCACTATGTTGAAATACCTACAAAATGCACGAGCGCGGTGGCTGGCGTGTGCAGTTGCGCGCTGGCGCTTACTAAATGCCTACTGCCTACTCACTGAGCAAGTAATGACTACGTTACAACTGCTGCATGAATACCTACCCTCCTAGCCAAGTGGCATTGTCCAATCTAATCGAATGCTCTTTTAGATTGACATGTATGGGATTGACATAAGCACTTGCCAACGAGTGCTAACGCTAATGTCAATCCCATACATGTCAATCAAGAACATTCGATTAGATTGGACAATGCCACTTGGCTAGGGGGGCTGGCCTTAAATGAGTCGATGTTTCAGGTGACCAGAGGGCAGTTATTAGGACATACTCTAACCCAGAGAACTTAGGTCTTAGTGTTATCACAGATTTTATATAAGGTCCTTGTAAATCAAGTGCAAATATTTTAAGGGTGAAATATAAATATAATTAACATTATAAAGAGAAAAAAAATGCATTAGTTTTTTTTCTTGTTCTTTTCTAAGTATTTGTTTTTATTTGTAAACATGATTTGCATTAACCCTCACTACCGCACTACAACGCCACTTTTACCGGCTTTTTATTTATTTTGTTAGTTTCGCTTAATTTTTGATTGTATTGTTTATGTACAGCGTGTTATTTTGCATTAATTTTTGTAATAATCGATGATATATCTAGTAAAAGTAGCGTATCATCACTACATAGTATAAAACAAAGTCGTTTTCTCTATTCCTATATCCCTATGTCCTATATGTATGCTTAAGTCTTTGAAACTACGCAACGGATTTTGATGCGGTTTTTTTAATAGATAGAGTGATTCAAGAGGAAGGTTTTAGCATTAGCATTGCACCCGTGCGAAGCCGGAGCGGGTCGCTAGTACAAAATAAAATCAATAAAAACAAATCCACCCGAGGGTATCTGACAATGCTTAACGACTTCCATGCGTAAACACAACGGAAACCGGGACCAACAATTTAACGTGCCTTCCGAAACACGGGATGCAGCGTTAACAGCTCTTTACAACAGTCAAGAGCACATGAAGCTTTACACTTGTAGTGCGATTCTGACCTCTATGGCGATTGTAATAAGAACGTTTAAGTCCAATGTGTCAAGCTTCACGTGCTCTTTACATGTACCTGTTAGGGTTGAGATAAAATGGTTATGCTTTGGTCAGGGAAAAATCGCACCTATCACTCAACGTCACCGTCCGGCCCTTCGATAAATCAGACTATGTGTAGACGTGGGTTTGCTCGCAAGTTCCAAGTGGAAAACAGACAGCTATTCTATCTTTGAATTAGCTTATATGTGAAAACGAGAGACAAACTCGTTTTAGTTCACATGCTTACAAATCTTCGCTTCTCATGGGTGTAATTCTGTTCCGCTGAATATTACAAAAAAATCTTTCAAACAAACTATTTTCTGCCAAATAAAAAACAACATAAAAAGTCTGCGGTTCCTAATTAATTAAAATAAGAAAATAAATCTAATTTACTTAAATTTAGCTTTAACATATTTCCATGCTTAGGAAGATGCGTAAAACAAAATGCTATGATCTATCATAATCTCCACAAAGAAAAACCATTAAAATGGATGAAGAATAATTTTAAAAAGTCTTACCATTTGACAACCGAAATGTGGAGCCGAGATTCGAATTCCAAATGCAGCAAGGAGTGTTGTCGCAAGAATAATGTTTGAATATGGAGCTTGGAATTTAAAATTGTATTTTCGGCCAGCATTTCCATAAAGTTGCATAGTTTAAATCTCATTTGTAAGGATTAAGAACTCATGAATTTCATATCACGCCTTCGCTTATATTTTTCATCTCGTATTTTATTAACTATGCATAAAATTATTCAAATTTTATATCTATGCGTAAATTATTAGAGTTTATTATGCGAAGGTTAACTATACCTTTAAGTTTAAGGTTTACGAATAATTTTGCGTAATGTGAATACGTACAAATCGATATAATCGTAGCAAGTCTACGAGCGATTACTAGTTATCACGAATGTTTGAAAAACCGGTCAAGTGTGACACACATGCACATAAAGGGTTCCTTACCATCTACACTAATACAAAAATACAAATCTTTTGAAAGAAAGAAAGAAAGAAAGAAAATTATTTATTTTGGTAAACTTACAGAGATATTATTATAAAATCTCAGATACAAAGTAATTTTAATCTATCAAAGTCAAAGTCAAAGTCAAAGTCAAAATGTTTTATTCAAAATAGGAACTTACAAGTCCACTTATTGAACGTCATTTCAACTCCACCGCTTCAGCATGTATGGTTGAGGAGAAGAAGCGGGGCAAGAAACTCCTCAACACAATATTCTTTTAATCAATTGTTACTTAATACTAAATTGGGTTACATAATTTCGTTTGTTTTTCGCTATCGTATTGCGCTGGACTGGAGGAAATCTGTTCCCAGCATCATTGTCATTTATATAGTCGTCTAGTTTGTAATATGCCATTTTACAAAGTACTTGTCAAAAAGGGTCGCTACTCAGCATGTGCTGCAGCAGAAGACTGACAGCGCTGATCTTCCGTAGCGCCACAGTGCGTGCGCAAGGCAACTGCGCTCTTATTACGCACATTAAATATTAAAAACAAAAGTAAACATTGTATGTAATACGCCAGCTATACATAGAAACAGTGTCAATAAGCCATTATAACTTACAACTAGTTATACCATAGGAATACACAATACCCAAGCAGTACTAATACTAGAGAACAACAATAAATTTATCGATCTGAAACACGGAACAACCACAACATAACTTCAGCACAACCATACAACAAACTAATGAAATTTTTTTTATTAAATAACATCTTATTGATCTTTTAAAGCTATAAATTGATAGCTTTTCTCTTAATAAGATTAGTATAGATGTATCGAAGAAATGAAGTATTTTTGTATTAATAGATTTATTAAACTTAACTGATTTGCTTGTTAAATATTCAATAATTTAGTTTTATTTGTGCTATGCTATAATTTTTTCCGTAAATAAAATAACTAGAGAAATCTTAAAATTAGGATCATGCGTAGAACGTGCTACGAAATTAAAAGCTACGGGCGTAGAAAGTTGCTACGGCGTAGCGTAAACAACAATGTTTATAAAGTAGGCGCGACCTTATTTTTATGGATAAAAAGTAGCCTATATACAGAATACAGTCTATCTCTCTACCTATCCACCAAGATTTATTCAAGTTCGTTGTATTAAATGTCTTTTCAGAGGAAGAGAAGAGGTTGAATGTTAAATAAAATTCGGCCAAGGACGAGACGGACTCGCTCACGAAAGGTTCCGTAAAATTATCTATAAAAAAAGGAAATAATCACGTTTGTAGTATGGGAACCCCTTAGATATTTATTTTATTCTCTTTTTAAATCGACTTCATTATCTATGCCATTAATACCCTTTTGATAACCTTTTTTTAGAAGTATTTTGTCAGTGTCTTTAGTCTATGGCACAGTACAAAGGCAGACTTATTATTATATTACTCATGTGTGAATAACCTTATAGACTACCGATGGTAACAAAAATAAAGTAAAAGAATTTTCTAAAATAACATTGTTAACACAACTTTTATAAAATTTCATTAAGCACCAAGTGTAACTTAAGACAGCTTAACTAAGTTGTATCTCAAGCGCATCCAAGACGGATTACCTTCGTAATTAAGAAGACATCTTTAAAAACCCGACGCAAAGGGCGTCATTTATCTTAGAACTCGGAAGGAAAATTAAAAATGGAGGGATTAAAATATAAGTTTTGATATTTTAAGTGCCCAGATTTGTTTATTTATTAGGTCTCAGAATTAATTCTGAGACATGTGTAAATAGACCCGGTCCGGCGATGGGCTCACCACCTATCACGTTTAGGGGTCCAATATATCTCGTGAAATGTGGGTATATCCAGTAATGGAATACCTCTGCCTACCCCCTGTTGGATAAAAGGCGTGATATTATTTATTTGGAAAAAACTAAGCAATATTCATAAATAAATACGGTTATTTAATCATCTAGATCAAATTCTGGGGTCTGTGGGTTTCCCTAAACATGATTTTCTTTGATTTGAATCTTATTTCTAAAAAAATATTTAAGAATTGAGCTTTTGCTAAAATACCAATTTGATATAGTGAAAGTAATTTTCAGTACGTAAGTTTGTACATATTTGTCACTTACTCGACGGTGAAGAAAAAATCGTGAGGAAACCCGGAGGCCCCAAAATGAATTCTGAGACATGTGTAACAGACCCGGTCCTGAGATGGGCTCACCACAAATCACGTTTAGGGGTCAAAAGAATATCTGGGTACTGGGTATAAAAGTGGGTACCTATATCCAGAAATGGAATACGGTTTAATATATGATAAAAGGCGTAAGATTATTATTTTTTTATTTTATTTTATTCTCTATTATCAGTGTTTTTTTTAAGACATCTCATTTTTTTTTGTTTTTGCATTTGAATATATTTTTTTAAATGAAATGAAGACGATTGACAAAAGTCCCTGCAGTTATAATATCCCTAGTGAGATTATAATATCACGGTAGTTACAATAACTTTTTTGCTGTTGGCTCAGTTGGTAGTGACCCGGCCTTCTCGGTCGCGGGTTCGATCTCCGCTCAGGGCCAACATTTGTGTGTATGAACATGTCTATTGTTTTCGTGTCTGGTCGTTTAATATTTATTTAAGTGTGTTTATCAGTTGTTTAGTACCCATAGTTCAGGTTTTGCCTAGTTTGGAACTAAATAACCGTGTGTAGGTTGTGTGGCACAATTTATTATACCTAATAATCCTGACCTTAACCTGAAACCTTATAACCCTGCGACATATAGGTACATAGATTCATTTCTCGAACGTGACACGATTAAAAAAATATCGATACCATCGACAAATAACGAATTCGAATTTTAATTGCTTCAGACAATTAAATAACCGAACGCTCCGTTAAAATGATGTCCAATTGGCAATTATTAATAATTAAATTATGCAACTTGCATTGTGCGCATAATAATTAATAATTTAATCCCGTCGGCCTCGGTTCCGTAAGTGTCATCGATAATTTATCGTTTGTGTGTTTTACCTGACTGCACCAAAAGGAAGATAATGATTACACGTATGTATTAAGTTTTAAGTTATGAAATGTCCGTTTTGTATAGATGTAATGACAAGAGATTCTCCTTACTAAGATTTTTTTTTCAAGATTGTAACATCAAAATCCATCAAAGCTGTGTTTGTACGTTAGACAAAATTCGTATTTAAAATTGAAGAATATAGAATTTAGAAAAAAACCTCACGCCTTATATCCCTGAGGGGGCAGGCAGAGTTATTCCATTTCTGGATATACCCACTTTTCACGAGATATTCTTTGGACCCCTAAACGTGATAGGTGGTGAGCCCATCGCCGGACCGCGTCTTTTACACATGTCTCAGAATTAATTCTGGGACCTGCGGGTTTCCTCACGATTTTTTCCTTCACTGTCGAGCTAGTGATAAATATGTACGTAAGTTTTGAAAAACCTATTGGTACATGAAAGGATTTGAACCTGAGCCTCACTGATTATCATCATGAGAAGCGGGATCTTTAACCGTAAGGCTATCACTGCTCTGTAACTAATTTATTTTATTGGCAATAACATGGGCTAAGAAGCCTGGTTATTATTCAGTGTGAGTCTCCATAAAGTGCACATATGAAAATGGGTGTAACTAGACACATTTTTAGCGACGGAAAAAATGATAAAAAAAATCTGAGATTTTATTTTTTTATATTTTATAGATATTTTTTTCTTCTGATTACTTACTGTTGACTTTATGTTAATAAAGCGTTATAACTTTTAAACTATGAAGTCAAATAACAGAAGATACTAATAAAAAAAATAAAAAAAAAACAAAAAACTGTACTAAGAAATAATAAAATGGGACAATCTAGAACGAAGCGTTAAATGGTGCACCCGGAATGACTTAGTTCAAACACTCATAGTAAACGTTGTGATATGGATAAAGATACGAAATTTTTGTTTTTAGAAAGGTAATACGATGGAAAATAACATAAAGTAATAAAAACTACATTATAATATGGGCATTATTTAGAGAAATTTGATAATTAATTAAAAAAACACGAATAAAAATACAGATTTTCATTAAAAAGTCCCTTTTTATTATTTCTTCCCACCATTTTTTGGGTATTTTTTATTTTATTAGTATCTTCTGTTATTTTACATCATAACTGTTTTTATTTTATCACAATATACTTCTTATTTAAAAAGTTATAACGTTTTATTTACATAAAAGTCAGCAGTTCCTAATCAAAAGAAAAAATATTTATAAAAAATAAATAAAAAACATCAGTTTTTTTTTTATCATTTTTCCGTCGATAAAAATGTGTTTTGTTTCACCCATTTTCATAAGTGCACTTTAAGGAGGATACTCACACTGTATATTATTTAGTTGCTATTCAGTTTTGCCGGGGAAAATCTGCTCCAAGCCTCAAGCTCCTAGTAAACTAAAATGCAATTTCTTAAACAGTTCCGAAACAACGAGCAAATCCTTACAAAGTCCACTACAGGAACTAGGTCCGGGAACCGAACCTGCACAAACGCGAGTATTACGGCGATAGAACAATTAATAATATTAGAAAAGCGCTTGGTCCGACCGAAATCGGCTTACTGTGCACGGACTACGCGCTGGGTGTTAGAAACACACGGGTGCATATATGGAGCGCGTCTGCCATTCAAAAATAAATCTATCTACACTAATATTAACTATTATAATAATCCACGCCTACTTGTAAAAAAATCTCTCTGTATGTAGTTCATGCAAAAAGAATAATTTCCAAATCGGTTCAAATTTGACGTATAATAGATTAATATACAAAAAACCTTTTTTGTAGTCCTTTACAAAATCGAGTTCCCCGCCAAAATTTTATTTTTTAAAATTTTATTTATTTGCTTATCACATGTGTACTTAAAATATATCACAAATAATTTAGATGTATGACATGTTGCGATGCTGAAGAGAGAGAAATGACGGGCCTGTTGGCTCCCTTGGTAGTGCCCCTGCCTTCTCAGTCGCAGGTCGCGGGTTCGATTCCCGCTCGGGGCCAACATTTTTGTGCATGAACATGTCAGTTGGCTTCGTGTCTGGTCGTTTAATATTTATTTAAGTATGTTTGTCGGTTGTTTAGTACCCATATTACAGGCCCTGCCTAGTTTGGGACTAAATAACCGTGTGTGACTTGTGTCCCACAATTTATTATTTTGATATATCTATCAAAATAATAAATTGTGGGACATCTATCGATAAATCATTTTATTGCAAGACAATACACACACATACATTAAAATAAGAGAAAAAAAAGAAAAAGATAAACACATAATTATAAAAAAACACTATACAAATCAACTAAATAACAAAATACCTACTTACTAACGAAACATTGCAGTGCATGAGTGTGCGTGGCGGTGCAAAGGGACACAGCTCAGTGTGTAGCTTTGCTCAAAGAACAAAACACTGATTTTCTGCTGCGACCTGCTGCGACCAGCTGCGACCTGCTGCGACCTGCGATTTATTTATTATTATTTATCAAACGAATACTCACGAGAGCCAGAGGGTTCGAACTTTACTCAAAGGATATCATTTATAGCTATACAACGTGGCAATGCTGAGGGTATAATGGGTACCTTTGGGTCAGGTGCAATTCGGGTGTCCTTTTCGACTGATTTTTGACGAAGCATGTTGCTGATAACATTTGTATATTTCTTAAATAGGTTTATGACGAAGCATGTCGTGGATACTACCTCTAGATATGACATACCATTTGACGATGCTTGTGGCGGATTGCAAACTATAAGTACCTTTTATTTTGTAAAATTATATTTGACGAAACGTGTTGTGGATGTTAAAGCATGTATATTTTATAAATAAAGTAAGAACGTGTTTTTCGTGGTTTGAATCTGGTATCGCGATCCCACCAACAGTACCCTCCCGTATTCACCCCACCCGGATGACGAACGCGCGGACCCACAACCCGTAAATTTGGGCGACGCCTCCGAATGAATTGTAACCGGTGATTTACTGCAACGGCTAACTACGACCGGTTCTCTTTGTTTGAACCCACTAACCCAATAAGGATATAGATTAGGCGTTAGAGACACGATGTACAGCATGTTTTGAAAAACCGAAGATTTAATAATGGGCAGATTAAAATATATATATTTCTTTATTATTATAACTAGCGACCCGCCCCGGCTTCGCACGAGTGCAATGCTAATACTGAAACCTTCCTCTTGAATCCCTCTATTAAAAAAAAACGCATCAAAATCTGTTGCGTAGTTTTAAAGATTTAAGCATACGTAGAGATATTGGGACAGAGTAAGCGACTTTGTTTTATACTATGTAGTGATTACTTATAATTATACATATACACTTATACAGTAGGTACGGTACTGCATTTAGAGCCAGCAACTCGTCGGTCGAGTCTGCTGTTTAACAAACCTTCATGGATGAGTTTAGAGTGCCATGTTATTAAATTATAGACGTTTCTAAGTGTATTTTTTATACCCCCAGAAAATAAATTTGAATTTTTTGACATTGACTACAAGTGAAAACAAAAGTTTTTATATTGAACAGCTGATTGACAGACGTTACCCAAAAATCATCAAAAAAAAAACTTATATTTTTAAAATTTTGCAGGCAACTTTTAAAATTTTTCTTTCTCATAAACCTTATGCGGACTAAATAGAATATTTGGATAAAATACAAATCGCACCAGCCAGGACTGAGCCTAAAATTTTTATTTATATAAATTATATCGTATTTATGTCTCATCACTACGTAAGTTTAAGAACACCCTGTATCTCTGGTTTTCTGTTCTGAGACAAATGGTGGGTCCAGTTTTGAATCATGGCTTGGTCAGCCTCTTTGAATCTATTAATACAACACCTTTTTATCTGTCTTTGTCGGTTAAATGTTACTAAGATTGTCCAGTGATCTACACTAATATTATAAATAGGAAAGATCGGTATTTTTGTGTGTTTGTAACGAATAAAATCAAAAACTACTAGGCCGATTCTAAAAATTCTTTCACAAATGATAAGCTACAATATCCCTGAGTGACATAGAAAGTATTTTATCCCCGTATTCCCACGGGTACGGGAACTACGCGAGTGAAACCAGAACAGCTAGTTTGTATAAAATGATGAATATACGATTAACAGAAATCTATTAGTTGCTTAGTACCCATAGTACAGGCCTAGTCTAGTTTGAGACTGAATAACCGTGTGTGAATTGTGTCTCACAATTATAAAAATAAAAATATCACCAAAAATCAGTGAGGCTCGGGTTCGAATCCTGGCATGTACCAGTGAGTTTTTCAAAAACTTACGTACATATTTATCACTAGCTCGACGGTGAAGGAAAACATCGTGAGGAAACCCGCAGGTCTCAGGCCGAATAAATTCTGAGACATGTGTAAATAGACCCGGTCCGGCGATGGGCTCACCACCTATCACGTTTAGGGGTCCAATATATCTCGTGAAATGTGGGTATATCCAGTAATGGAATACCTCTCCCTACCCCCTCGGGGATAAAAGGCGTGAGATTATATTATTTATTATTATTATTATCGCTATAAATGAAAACCGAAATGCATTTTTGAGGTGTTTTGGGATAAGTTTTTTAATTAATTATTACTTGCAATTTAATTTCGATACAGTGAAATACCTTACTATACCACTAGTGAAATTATAAAATTACGGATTTTAAAATAACTACGCGACATTACGTATATAACTTCACTGAACAAAAAAAGCACCTCAAAAAGACTCACTCGAGGAGTATCTTAAACCACCAATCAAATTAACTCCCAACATTGTGCCTTAAAGCCCCTGCCTCCCCATTCAACCGTCACTACCAGGCATAACTTTCCCCACTTGAAATAAGGTTCAAATTTGAACAGACCGAATGCCTTTGTTAAGAATTTCCAGCTATTACAAGCTTTGTTATTTATGTACCTATTTAAAAGGGCTTGTCTTAAGTTCAAGTCTCAGTCATTGTCTGGTAGTGACAAGAAAAGACGGATGGAGTTATTATGTTTGAGGAGGTTCTTAGAATTTACAGCCTTCCGTTAATTTTGGAGTTGATGAGTACAAGATGGCGTTGAGGTCACCACTTGTCACGTTTAGATGATTTCCCCCTAAAATGATAATAAATTAAAGGTAGTTTTTAAAGTTTTTGAAAAACTCAATGGTTCATGCCAGGTTTCGAACCCGAGCCTCTTTAACCGTAAGGCTATCACCGCACATATTTATCACTAGCTCGACAGTGAAGGAAAAAATCGTGAGGAAACCCGCAGGTCCCAGAATTAATTCTGAGACATGTGTAAAAGACCCGGTCCGGCGATGGGCTCACCACCTATCACGTTTAGGGGTCCAAAGAATATTTGGTGAAAAGAGGGTATATCCAGAAATGGAAATCCTCTGCCTGCCCTCTCGGGGATATAAGGCGTGAGATTATTTATTTAGATTATTTGTAGTTTTTAATGAGAACTTAACATACTGCGAGCTAGACTTTAGTGTGTAACTCACCTTAATATCTGTAAATTTTTTGGTTTCCGTCCTGAAATAATAATAATAAAAATCTTTATTGCCAAAAAATACAGTAATAGAATTTAACAATCAGCTGTGTATAAATGAATAACAAAAACAGTTCATTACTAATTTTAAGTTTGGCAATGGGTACTAGTCTCAGCTGTGCTAGGCATTCTGGATACTCAGGATAATGGTACTAGGACCTTATAACTAAGCCTCCGCTGTCCGTCCGTCTGTCTGTCTGTATGTCAACGGGCTGTATCTCATTATCTTTATTATGAAGAAAGTTAAAATTTTAACAGAATATGTATTTCTATTGCCGCTCCTATTCTTGTAAAAATAAAATAAAAGAAATGAAAAACCATACAAGAAACGTCGTTTTTATGGAGTTTTTTATTGTGTGTATCCGACTCGCACTTGGCCGGTGTTTGAATAGGATTTTAACAAAGGTACATCTGCCATTGAAACCAAGTGTTTTATCGCTTATATCCAGCGAACTTAGTGTTGCCGATTTGCTGGCAGCTATATTTGATATTTTAAATTTGGAACCTTTTACCCTTTTTCGAGTTATTTCTTTGTCTATTTTACTGTCAGATAAAGACTGTTGGGAAAAGGTTCGTATTTTTGCTCAACAATAATACTTAATTTAGTAACCCTTCTGTTTAGTTACCCGTTGGCAACTATACAAATTATAAATTAATAAGAACAATAGTAAGTAGCAAAATTAAATGTAAACTAATACTCAGTAGAATAAATTACCACACGGTATAGCTGCATTGCAAGAGCGGTAAGCTCGAAATAAACCTTGGAAAAATCATCCTAAGATATCAGTTTTCCATAATAAAAACCGGTTCGAAGCAGCTCAAACCTGATCAGATTATTTTTGTTGGAACACTAGTTCCAGAATTCTAGGTTCAGTCTGATATAAAACGATGGGATTGACTCGGTGTATTAGTTATTATTGCGAATATGAGAAAAGTATAAGAAATCAGTAATCTCTGCGTTGGTTTATCAAAACAAATATTCAAGTATGATACTGTAACTTCCTAATGGTGAAATAATTTAAAAAGTCGCTTTTAACAAACAACGACGCAATTTTGCCTTCCTAAAATATTATCATAGACTAGCTTTTACCCGCGGCTTCGCTCTAGCACGTTTATTTCACCGCCTTAGGAGTTGAATTTTGCAAAATCCTTTCTTAGTGGATGCGTACACTGTATAAGCTATCTAGCTATCTATGTGCAAAAATTTCAAGTCTCTAGACCCGGCGGTTTAGGCTGTGCGTTAATACATCACAAATCAGTCAGTCAGTTTATCATTTTATAAACATACAACGCGTAACAGAAAAAGCGCAATTCCTCATACACCCCAATTAGTATAATTAGTATAATAATATAAAAACATTATGATGCAATCGAACTTCAGTTGTGTCTAACCAATTTTCTTAAATATCAATCGATAATAATAGCACAATAGGAAATCGTGCTATTATTAATCAATAGCACGATTTCCTTAGATAGCACTAAATTCAGCTACGCTTAGTCATTTTTGGGAAAAATTTATCACATATTAAAAATAGCTGAATACGAATAAGTAGTCGATATTGAACAAACTAATTTCAGGAACTACGCTTATTCTGTTACATGTTGTAGATAATAAATTTGATAAATAAATAAATGGATAGACAGACAAATGCAATAAAATCTGAGTTGGACCTTTGGAGAGGGTACCCTAAAATAGTGAAGTAAAAAAAGTTTAAGCGTAAAAGACCAACTAACAAACTTACCTGAAAAATAAATTTCAGCTTTGCCCGCTTCACGGTTAACTTAAAAAATGGTGCTGCAAGTAATCCTTTCAAAGATAAAGTTGTGCTTTGAAAAGCAAAGTTTGCTGCAAACAAAAACTTGTAACGGTTTCAGTTGTTCAAATAACTTGAAAGTTTTTATCTGCAATTTTAGATCAACAGGGTAGTTGATCGCCATTTTTGTTTTGATCGTGTATCTTTTGTTTCTTTTGTATATAAGGTCCTTTTAAATCAAGTGCAAATATTTTAAAGGGTAGTATAATACAAGAGAAATTGAATTAACATATACCTATACTTGTAGAAAACAAAAGTTAGTTTCTCTTGCTTTTTTTTTCTATCAAAAAAAAGTTGTAAATATACCTAATCATCATGTTATTTATGCATACACTGGACTCGATTCTGCATTACAGCTACTAAACTTATTTTAGTTTAGTCCTGTCATTTTCTTTCTCCTATAAAAGAAAAGAGACGAGAGATATTTAGTCCTGTTAAATTAAAATTAGTCTTCTCATGTACGGCGTGTTTAGTAATTTTAGCGACGATGTAACAAGGTCATGGATAAAAGTGACAGATAAGCACGTTCATACTTAAAATTAGTAGGTTTTTGATGTTTGACATTAACTCTTCAATCTATGGTTTGTTTCTATCCTTTTTCTTTCGTATTCTATCGAGAAGGATAGGATAACTTAAAATTAGGAATTTTATGTGGCTAGTCGGAATCGAGTCCACTACCGCACTAAAATGCCACTTTTGTCGGCTTCTTTTGATTTTTGTTGTAATCAATGTTATCTAGGTAGCCTATGAAAAAAAATCTATGCGATACTCAAATTAAATACTTTATTTGCATGCCATAGGTTTTACAAGGTGTTACGGACTACGGTACATGGTAGCTCTATTTTATGGCACCCTGTAAGGGTGTCACAAAAACAATCTATGAAGGGAGCGATCACACTCCAAAATTGTTCTTAATTATACTTACAAGTAATTAAAATAATTGTTTCTTGTTCATTATTTGATCTACCATTTAAATATTTGCAATTAATTTAAAAGGACTGGACTGACACATTGGCCCCATCTCACATCGATGCCACCTCTGTGGACGCTGGCGCGGCGGCTACGGCCGCTGAGCGCCTGAAGCGGCGCAAATATACCAATCTCAATGAGGGCTACATATTTGTGCCGTTTGGGGTGGATACCATGGGATCGTGGGGGTCGAGGTTTCAGGTGACCAGAGGGCTGGCAGCTATCTCTGTCAAAGGATCAGCCTAGCTATCCAGAGAGGGAATGCGGCCAGTCTTCTGGGCACTGTCCCACATGGTTCTTCTTTGGAGGACATTTTTTATCCCTAATTATTGTAAATGAATGTATATTTTCGTTGTAAATTTAAAAGGACCATGTACTTATATCACATTGTTATTAAAAGGAGCTTCATTAAATGTCTCTAGTGGTATTATAATAAGGTAGTTGATGCCTAGTAGAATGAGTAACTATTTTACATTTTTCAAAGTCCGTGCAATTATAATACCACTAGTGAAATTATAATATATCGGCTTTTACAATAACGACTAGCGACCCGCCCCGGCTTTTGCACGGATGCAATGCTAATACTAAAACCTTCCTCTTTAATCACTCTATCTATTAAAAAAAAACCGCATCAAAATCCGTTGCGTAGTTATAAAGATTTAAGCATACATAGAGATATAGGGACAGAGAAAGCGACTTTGTTTTATACTATGTAGTGAAGAACAAATACATTTATTTTCAAATAGATAATAGTACATTATGGTACAAGTGAGTAAAGTTGGTGATTACCGCTGAGGCGCCATTGAGACCCGAGCCGTAGGCGAGGGTCATAAGAGAGCCGAGGACGGTAATCATCAATACACACGTGTATCATACGACGTTTTTCAACACACTTGTGAATAAATAATACTAAAAAATCATTTTAAAATAATCATTCGCAATGGCGGGGAAAATTAATTGGTTTTCCAATTTTTTATTTATATAATTTGGAAAAGGCAAAAGGATCTAGGCCCATACAGCCTCGTTTTCCTATGCGCTCGCATCTTACAATGGCGATCGGCCATGGACTAAAAAAATTAGGTTTCTTTTTCTTTGGTTTGTCGTGGATAGCGTTTTAGCCACGTACAAAATGGGGTATTTAAAGTTTTTACAGAGAAAACCAAAGTTATATTTGAGTGAAAGTTTTGTTTATTAAACACGTACAAGTTGAAATGATCTATTTAAATACGAAGTTGCATGAAATGAGCAAGCCATATTTGTGTATTAATTTATTAGTACGATTGAATACGATCTTTTTTGTATCGAAACTTTTTTAAGAACAAAGCAACTCTAGCAACAAAATTGAAAAAAAAAATCTATAACTCACTAGTGAATAATAGCAAACAAAAAGTCTCAGTTTGATTATAGGTGTCATTATGTGCCTAATTGCAGTGAAATTAGAGCCACTTTATGAGCAAGTGTGTTGAAAATTACTTTTATACTATAATATCAATTCGACTGTACGTTGTTTTTTATGTTTGTTACCTCAGAGCAGTGATAGCCGGAACGGTTAAAAAGCCGGCCGAAAATCAGTGAGGCTCGGGTTCGAATCCTGGCATGTACCAATGAGTTTTTCAAAAAACTTACGTACATATTTATCACTAGCTCGACGGTGAAGGAAAACATCGTGAGGAAACCCGCAGGTCTCAGAATTAATTCTGAGACATGTGTAAACAGACCCGGTCCGGCGATGGGCTCACCACCTATCACGTTAAGGGGTCCAATATATCTCGTGAAATGTGGGTATATCCAGTAATCGAATACCTCTGCCTACCCTACCCTCGGGGATAAAAAAAAAGGCGTGAGATTATATTATTTACTAAATATTATTATTTATTTTTATCTTTGTTACCTCAGAACTTTCGACTGGGTAAACCGATTTTGATAATTCTTTTATTATTCAAAAGCTGGTGCTGCCGGTGTGGTCCTATTTAATTTGGTCCATCAGAAAACCATATAAGTTGAAGTCTAGTCTAGTTTGAGCTACTGTTTACTGTTTAGAGCTATGTTATTATTTAATTCTTCCCTTGATTCATTTAGGTATATCTATTGGATCCCATATCGAAGCTGGGAACCAAATAAACTGTTTTATGAAACACAAAACCACTTTATTAAGGGCCCTGGACGCACAAACAACGAATGCGACCAACTGTACCACAGATATAGATAAATAGATACTCACAAAAGTATAACTTAAAAAGAGCCAATTTAGATATGTAAGTAGGTACATACTAAGGACGAGAATTCACTATTAGATCTTTACTTAGGCGCTACTACATTTTCTAACAATAAAAATACTATTTTGTAGATATGCTTTACATAAACCTTCACTATCCCACTAAAACGTCACTTTGGTCGGGTTTTATAAATTTTTTGATAAATATTTATTTTGTTAATTTTGTGTTGGTTTTGCTTTTTAATTTTTGTAATAATCGTATGAAAAATAATAAAACAATGTCGAAAATAGTTTCTTGTTAAATTGTTTATTTATTTATTGCATTAATCTTGTACAGAAGGTCTTATTACTATGGGATACAGTTTCAACATGAACCCGGATTGGGCACAGCAATATTCACATTATAGTAAAACTTAAAACTACCTAGGGCTAAAACTTGTGTAAAACATGTTGGTCTACCCTTTAAATATTTATGTATACGTTGGAACATATGGAGGAGCGGAGGTGGAATGCTTCTTCATCGTGAAAAGGGAAGATCTTCCTTTAGGCGAGGTGATCATGCTCGGGGACGCGGACCAACGGTTGATGTTGGACAGTTGTATTTATACAAACTCATTACAAAACTTCGATAGCGCGGTTTAGAGCTCAGCCGTCTATACAAATACAAATACAAATACAAAATAATTTATTGCGTGCCACATTATACAGGTACATAGATATTTTCCAGGTAGGTAGGTACATTGGTGTTAAAAATATAATGTAGCGCCCCGGTGGGGCGTGGCAATATTAGAGACACATATAATTAATGTCCATGCAAGTTACTATCTAATTAAATTCAATTTTATTCTAATTTATTCTTAAGTTTTCATAGTTTGTACATATTTTACCAACAACGACCCAAACAATTTATTTCTAAGAATTAATATTGCGTTTTCATTACATACATAATGAAATAGAATTATATTACAATTAACTTTCCATAACGATGTCTAGTTTACCATAAAAATAATAACATTAATAATAATAATAAGTCATGTACATAGGTGGTTTCATTGTATAACAAATTATAAATATCATTTATCTTTCATAATAATGTCTGGTTTATCATTGAGAAATTCACTTATATTATAATAACATTTTGATATAAGAAATTGTTTTAATAATTTTCTAAACGAAGCTGTTGCTGATTCTGTGTTCTTAATATAGTTTGGGATGTGATTATAAATTTTGATAGCCATAGAGTGTGGGCCTGATGTAACCAGTTTTAGTTTAGAGAACGGTTTTTTGAGGGTGTTTAGACCACGATTATTTCGCTTGACATTTTTGACTGGGGAGTATATTTCCATGTGGTTCTTTATAAAATTGCATGTTTCAAATATATAGATACATGTGAGTGTAAGAATACTATGCTTTATAAAGTAGGGTCTGCAGGAATCTGTCTGAGCAATATTTGTTAGTATTCTTATACACTTTTTTTGTAAAATAAAAATATCCTGGATTTCAGTACAATTTCCCCAAAGAATTATACCATAGGAGAGCAGTGAGTGTGCGTATGCATAATAAGCTGAGAGGGCAGTCTTGAAGTTGGTTACTTTTTTTAAATTATATAATGCGTAAGTAAAAGACGATAGCTTTTTTGATAGATTTTCTATATGGGGCTTCCAATTTAAATTTGAGTCTATTTCGATTCCTAATAGTGTGGTTGACCTTACAAATTGTAATGGTTCATTCTTATAGGTAAAGTTAATGTTTAGTGGGTTTCTCTGGTACGGTCTAAACTGTAGAAGTTTCGTCTTACTTAAATTTAGTTCTAGGTTGTGATTTGTAAGAAATATTTCAATTTTTTGTAGTGTTTTTCCGAGACAATTTTCTATTTCACTTGCGGTGGAGCAGGGTATTATTATTGATATATCGTCAGCGAATAATATACATTGATGATCTATATCATTCGGGAGATCATTGATATAAATTAGGAACAAGATACATCCCAATACACTGCCTTGTGGGATTGATCCTTTTACTTGGTTTTGTTCAGATCTAACTTTATAAATTGTTTTTGTTGTGTAATCAGTATATTCTATCTCTGTGTATTGTGAGCGACTTTCTAGATACGATTTGAACCATTTTTGTGATATTCCTCTTATTCCACATTCGTAAAGTTTATGTAAAAGAATATCGTACCTGACCCTATCATAAGCCTTGCTCATATCGAGCAACATCCCGACACCATACTTCTTATCATTTATGTATTCCAGAATTTGTTGTGAGTATTTATACACTGCTAATGTTGTATTACGGTTCTTACGAAATCCATATTGATTTTTATTGAATATTTTATATTTTTCGAAAAAGGAGTAGATTTGTTTTGCCATTGCTGATTCAAATATTTTAGATGATGTCGGAAGTCTATTGGCGCGTTCATATGTAGTGACGCTACAAACACTTCTAGCTTTTCCATTTTACTCTATTTCTTTGTATTGTACTCATAACGTATCAAGTACCTACTACTCCACCGGACAGAACAGTACAATACTCGTCCGTTTTATTACCCATGTTGGCACAATACGATCCAAATAAGGGCCCTCTCATGATATATCTCTTTGGTAAACTTTTGTAATACTGCTTCTGGAATTGCCATCATTTTAAAGGGTCCAAAAATATATACCAAATACAATATGTAACAGAATAAGCGCAATTCCTGAAATTAGTATGTTTAAAATTTTTCCGAAACATGAATTTGCTTAATTGAATTTATTGCTACCTATGGAAATCCTACTATTATTTCTCTTTATTTAAGAAAATTGGTTAGACACAATTAAAGTACGAATGCATCACATTTTTTTTATATTTATATACTTAGTAGGGTCTATGAGGAATTGCGCTTATTCTGTTAATACTGGTGAATGGGTATTTCCGAGAATGAAATTAGTCAGCCTACATTATGGAAGGTGGACCACGGGGAAGACCCGGATAAAAAAGGCGTGTGAATATATTTTTTTAAATTTTTCAATGGGCTAGAAATAGCTTAAAGCGATAAGACCGCCCATTGTACTTTTTTATTCGTTGTCACTTGTTGCATATTTTTATTGGTATACCATAAAGAGTTGTTACTTAGTTACTAATTTGAAGGCGCCCTTACTGTTTGCTTGTAACAAAAATAAAATCTAAATCCTTCCTTCCTTACTAATATTATAAATGCGACAGAATGTCTGTGTGTTGCGTAATCACGCCTATATTTGGATTTGTTCTTAGTATGTCGATTCCCAGGACGTCGACGCGGCATTGTTGCTAAGCCCATCATGTCGATTGCCCATCACGTCGACTCAATCGAAATAGTAAATGCAGTCAAGAAGAAAAATGTTTATTAATTTGTATTACCTATATGCTTTTACAAACGTATTAAAATGAAAAATATATAAAAATCTCACGCCTGTTATCCCCGAGGGGGTAGGCAGAGGTATTCCATTTCTGGAAATACCCTCTTTTCACGAGAATATTCGACCCCTTAACGTGATAGGTGGTGAGCCCATCGCCGGACCGGGTCTATTCACATGCCTCAGAATTAATTCTGAGACCTGCGGGGTTTCTTTACGATGTTTTATTATTTTATTAAAAGCTGATTTAATTATACAAACAAAGTAACTTTAGCAATTATAATATTTAAAAAAATATTACGCCTTTTATCCCCGAGGGGGTGGGCAGAGGGTATAATATTAGTTAGGATAATGTTTAATTACCTCTCAGACCATGAATCAGAAACACAATTGATTTTTAATTGTCACGGTTCCAATTGGAACCGCACGGTTCTTGACTGATTTATGTGACAGACAGACGGACAACAAAGTGGTCCTATTATTATAAGAGTTCCGTTTTTTCCTTTTGAGGTACGGAACCCTAAAAAGACGTTTATTGTTTATGGGCCCCTTTCATTTTTAATATTATTTTATTTTTATTATAATACCCGCAATCGAAATACACATTTTGAGAAAATTTCAACTGTAACGTTGTACTTTCGTATTGAAACATTTAATATTGTGACTCAAAAATAGGCAGAATGTGATGATGCTTTTGCCTTTGCCAAACTTCAATTTAAAAAGAAGTCGGTGTTGTCAATTTCTACGACAGAATTTCCTTTTTGTTGACAAAAATAAGTTATTCAATTTAAATGCATTGTAAAGTTATAAATAATAATAATATAGGGAAAATAGTGTTGTGTTATTATATTTGAGATCACCTAAATGTCAAACAGTTTTGAACTATGATTTTTGCACAATTGTGTCTTGTGAATTTGAGGTCAAGATTGCCTGCAGTTACCGTGTTTTTCGGGAAGTGTGTGAGAGATGGTCTTCCAAATACAGAACGTTGACTTCGTTCTTTCTTAGCCGTGATGTCGTCGAAATAACTTGGCTAGCGACATTTTACAAAAGCAAATGCTTTTGAGCTCAAACTTGAACGTCCTGGTGAGTTTGATATATCTTTCAACACTTAAACGATGTTAGATCATGATGATTTCTTGATTTTTTCTAGTTTCAAACATTTTGTGTTTCGTTGCAGAATCTACCCTACTTCAAATTTTTATTAGGAAACTCATTGTTAAAGAAAGAATGTTTCCTGAAGTATTCTTCTATATTCCAATTTGGTAAGCTGTTAGTTTGTAACTTCTCCATTTGCATTGGTTGAATTCCATAAATATTGTGGTTTATAGTGAATTTATTTTATTGCAGTATGGGATGATATACCCACATTTTTGTAAGAAACCTCCGGGGTTGACATGAGATCCTGATGCTTCAAGCTTGACTCTTCTCCCCCACAAGGTATGTAAATGTGCAATCACTAATTCCAATTAGGTTCTGTTTTCCAACTTTAATAATGATTTTTAACGGTCCCCGAGTAAAGTCATGTAGATAATATTTCCTGTTAATTGCAGGAGGTTTCTACGATACGCAAACTTCTACGATACGCAAACTTCTACGATACGCAAATTTCTACAGTCCCTAAATTTCTCCGTTGCAAATTTATTCGATGACTACGGTGTTTCTCACCGTGCCAGTTTCTCCGAGCTCCGAGTTTTTAAGAATGGTGTAGCGCTTCTCGCTATTTTAAGATAAGTCACCATGATCAAGTAGGTGTTTTAAATTTCAACATATTAATGATAAATTTAACCTAATTGGTGGTATAACCTCGTTAGGATTTTACAGTTAAGTTATATTATTTGCCCCGTGAACCCGGCTCTGCCGATTAACTAGTCTGGTATAACTTTAGTTTCAACTTATCTGTAATAGTGTTAACGGTTAATGTACAACATCTGATATAAAAGATAAATAAATAATAACAACAGTCATTACCCACATACAGTTGATTTTATTTCCAATCACAAGCAAACCCAGAATATAGCAAATTTCACATCATTATTTATTCCGGTTTATTTTATTTTGTCATCAAAAATTCTTCGTGACACAACAGTCTATATATCAATTCCGCTTCATGTGATACAGCCCACTGACAGACAGACGGACAGCGGAGGCTTAGTAATACGATCCCATTGGCACCCTTTGAGTACGGAACCCTAAAAAGTACGACTCGATTATCGGAGTTTAAAAGGTAAGGTACCTACCTACCTACATAAGGTATTTTCGTACCTACTTCGTAAACAAAGGTTTAGGGGTCAAAAGAATTTACTGTTGAAAACGTGGGTATTTCAAGAAATGGAATACCGCCTACCTAATTCTGCCTACCCCCTCGGGGGTAAAAGGCGTGAAATTATTTATTTTTATTTTATTTTCGCAAACAAGGAATTTTAATCTATACAAACTGTAACTAGACCGTGTCTGTACATAAAAGTTTGTATGGAAATTTACTATCACTGCATAGTGTAAAACAAAGTCGCTGTCTCTGTCCCTATATCCCTATGTATGCTTAAATCGTTAAAACTACGCAACGGATTTTGATTTTGTTTTTTTTTTTAATAGATAGAGTGATTTAAGAGGAAGGTTTTAGTATTAGCATTGTACCCGTGCGAAGCCGGGGCGGATCGCTAGTTATTTATATTTTATTGTTGTTCACAAGTTGTTTTCATAGCGGAACCCTAAAACTGCCACTGGAAACCGAAGCCAACAATACCGATCCGTCAATCAACTCGAGAAAAACTTATCTTAAATAAATCCCCTCACACAAGCGTGTAGCTGGAAAAGTTTGAAATCCGGAACTATAAGAAATGACAGGTTTTGTGATGTTATTGACCACTCAATCGAATTTACTGACATTGGTTTAACTAAGAAAACGTGACATTTATGACACACAAATACCTAAATCTATTTACAGATAAAAAGACAAAAAAATTGTTGTCTGTAAAGTCGGTTTACGGACGATAATTTTACTTGATAACGTCATAAGAAAACATTGATGAGAAATTGCATACTGGAGGGGAAGAGAGATAGATGCGTTACAAGCTGAACGCTTAGGCCGATCGTGCCTCTCTATCGCTTGTTTCGAGCTGTCCCTTGTACGCTCGGCTCAGGCGGATAGTGACAATGAGTCATGATTTTTCTCTTTCGATTTATATAGGAACCATGTCGGACAGTGCCCAGAAGACTAATCGGAATCCCTCTTTAGAAAGCTAGGCTTAAAATGGCAGAAATAATAACTGCCAGCTCTCTGATTCAGCAGCGGTCTGCGGCGATGGACTGATCATCTATCACGTTCAGCGTTCCAAAAAATATACGGGTAAAGTGTGTAAGTATATCCAGGAACGGAATACCTTTTTCCTCTCTATGGACAGAAAGCGTCAACTTTGGGCCCGCTTTCCGCCTCCGAATTAATTCTGAGACATGTGTAAATAGACCCGGTCCGGCGATGGGCTCACCACCTGTCACGTTTAGGGGTCTAATATATCTCGTGAAATGTGGGTATATCCAGTAATGGAATACCTCTGCCTACCCCCTAGGGAATAAAAGGCGTAAGATTTTTTTCCGCCTCCGTCTAGCAGAAAAAAGTATAGACACCTCGGGAAGTAAATAAGAAAGCCTCACATCACATGTTTGTAGAACTCGGCTTCGCCTTGGTCTACAATTACTTACATTTGTGAACATTTCTTATTTTACTTTCTAAAGTAGGTATGCAATATACTATTACGACTCCCTTTGGGTTTTTTTATTACATTTCCGAGTCTCCCATATTTTCAACTTTTACGGTGACATGACAAACCACCGAAAAGCAGGAATCCAATTCCTAACACACCCGCAAAGTATAATCAAACTTCGTACAGCAAATAACTTTTGTGAGTTATAATTTGGAGAAGTCCTTGCTTCAGGAATTAAATATCTTTATAGGAATCACTTAAGATAAATCTTCTATATATACAACACGTCACAAAATAATCGCAATTCCTCATACACCCGAATTAGTATATGAAACTAGCGACCCGCCCCGGCTTCGCACGGGTGCAATGCTTATAAGATTTTCCCGCTTTTCTGTTGAATTTTTTCCAGAATTTTCAGAGCCAGAGACCTTTCCAATGAATGCAAAACCGTGGAAATCGGTTCATGCGTTCTGGAGTTATAGCGTCAGGAAGGCAAACCCGACTTATTTTTATATAGTAGATATAATATGATGCAGTCGTGCTTTAGTTTTGTCTAACCGAATTTCTTAAAATAAAGAGCAATAATAGTACGGTTTCCATAGATAGCCCTAAATTCAGTTACCTATGCTAATTCATTTTCGGAAAAATTTAACACGTATAGATGAAATCAATTAAGTAGTCGATACTGAACAAACCAATTTCAGGAATTGCGCTTATTCTGTTACGTATTGTATATACAGAAAAAGAAACTGACTGACTGATAGGTGACAGATCAATCAAAGCACAGCCGCAACCGCTGGGTCTAAAAGTATGAAAATTTGCACTGAAGTTTCGGAACGGAAATAACTAACTAAAAAATAACGGGATTATCACTAGCTCGATGGTGAAGGAAAACATCGTAAGGAAACCCGCAGGTCCCAGAATGAATTCTGAGACATGTGTAACAGACGACCGGCGCGGCGATGGGCTCACCACCTATCGCGTTTGGGGGTCCAAAGAATATCTGGTGAAAAGTGGGTATATCCAGAAATGGAATACCTCTGCCTACCCCCTCGGGGATATATATAATATGGCGTGCGATTATGTATGTAGGTATGAACGGGAATAAACAGGATCCGCGAGTTAATTAATAATGGGCATCCTTTAGTAAATAAATATATGCTAACGCTTTGTCGCCAATGGGATATGCAGAGGATTTTTGGAAGTAGAGATATTTTTTTCTCCTCATCCTCAGTAGTTGACTTCGTCTTAAGTACATGTGCGAGTCCAACTCGGACTTGGCTGGTTTTGATTATCATTTAGGTCCTAGATAAAAAGAGGCCTTATGAATCTTATCCCACTATAATGTAATTAACGGTCTACAATAGGGCGGGCCATTACTGCGCGCTGGCTTCGGTCCAATATAAAATCAGCCCAGTTTTATTGGTCCGTGAATTTTCAACGGAATTATAGCTGTGAGAGAATGGGAGATATTTGCTGTGGAACAGAGTTCCAAGGAGTTGATATTCATCTCGGCGAAGCGCTCGTAGCCCTGCGGTGGCAGTGTGTTTGTAACGATCACACTGGTTAAGCAAAGTTGGGTGCGGTCAGTCAGTGGATGGGTGATCGCCTAGTGGCATTTATATCATGAGCGCTTCCGTGTTTTGGAAGGCACGTTAAATTGTTGGTCCCGGTTTTCGTTGTGTTTACGCACAATGGAAGTCGTTAAGCCATGTCAGATACGCTTGGGTGGCTTGAAAAATTCTGACTGTTAGGTAAATGGCCACTAGCTTAACACCATCTTCCAATCCGCGGTCGGATCGCGTGGGAGATTATAGTCCATACTTCCTCATGTGTGAGGCAAGACCCTTAGCTCAGCAGTGGGCGTCCTCGTAGCCAAATCAGTTAGGCGAAATAGTTTGTCCACGAGGAAGAAGCCGCTGTTACGGGTTGATGATGATGATGATGATGATATTCATCTATATTATATAAAAAATTATAATCTGACTGATTGGTGATACCAGTAGTGCCTTGTAGTAGTGTCAAAGGAAACAAACAGATATATCAACGCACAGCCTAAACTGCTGAGTCTAGAGACTTGAAATTTTGCACATAGATAGCTTATACAGTGTAGGCATCCACTGAAACAGGATTTTGCTAAATTCAACCCCTAAAGGACACAAACTATACAGGGACACACTTAAATATACACATAAAATTTCATGTGTTTGGAAGCATCTAAATCCGTCCGTCCAATTTTGTATAAAATTGAGACTATTGACCAAAGTCCATGCAATTGGCCATGCAAAATTTAATTTTAAAAGATCTTATATAAAGATTTTTCAATACGAAGCCTTATTTTCATATTCTTACATAAAAAAAGGATTGCGCTGCAATATGAGAAAATCACAATTAATTGTAATGACGTTATTTTGTCACAAGCATGTAATATTCTATTGTGGAGGCCCCAGATTAGAACTTGCATTCCCTCTTGTAGCCTTGTAGAGAGTCTGGATGTGACTAGATGACGTCATAACACAAAATCTTTAAAAAAATATTACGAGGCCAATAGTAATCTAAAGAAATAGTTGTCTGTAAAGTCGGTTTACGGACGAAAGTTTTACGTAATAACATCATAAGAAAACATTTATGAAAAATTTCATACTGGAGAAGAAGAGAGATAGATGAGCCACAAGCCGAACGGTTAGGCCGATCATGCCTCTCTATCGCTGGTTCCACGCTCTCGCTTGCAAGCTCGGCTCAGGCGGAACGCTATTTCATGCGTGCAGCCGGCGTTCATAGATTTGTGGTTAAATTGGTTTGTGGTGACGTTATCACATCAAAAAAATATAATATTCTCTAGGCTCAGTTCTAGGCCCTGTGCTATACATAATCTACACCTTTGACCTTCCTCTTCGACTGCAATGTAACGTCAGTATCTTTGCCGACGATACAAAGATATTCGCAAACCCACTGGTTGACTATGATCGTATCCAAACAGACTTAAGTAAACGAAATAGTAAACTGGTCAAAGGAATGACTCATAAAATTAAACAATACAAAATGTACTGTGCTTCACATAGGAAGCAGAAATCCGCGCTTAAACTATAGCATAGGTGACACTGAACTAATGGAAGTCAAGGTACAAACAGACTTGGGAGTGAAAATCACAGAGGACCTGAAATGGGAGGAACACATAACAATGATTACCAGAAAATCAAAAAGTTTAATATACCTCACCAGAAAAGCCTTCGGGGTCATAACACCAGAGTTGATGCTGAAAATATATAAGACATACATTAGAGCAATCTTAGAATATGCTTTTCAAGTTTGGAGCCCATACTTCGTCGAAGACATAGAGCTGTTAGAAAAAGTACAACGTAGTTTCACCAAAATTCCGAAACAACTCCGACAATTATCCTATGTGGAAAGACTTGAGGTGCTGAAACTTACAACTCTGAAGGACCGCAGAGAGCGTGGAGACCTGATCGAAACATTTAAGATCTTGACAGGGCACTATGATTTGCAGGATTTTCATAAATTATTTGAACGTGACTGCAATGCCCGTCTAAGAGGACATAGTCTCAACCTGCGTACCACCGTATCACACAACAATCCTTACAGACACTTTTTGAGCAACAGAGTGGTCAGATCATGGAATAAGCTACCAGAAGAAGTAGTCTCAGCACCCAATGTCAATCAATTTAAAAATAAACTTGACAAATTCCTATCCTGTAATGGGAAAGCTTGAGTGGAGAACACCTGGATACAGGCTTTATCAGTTGTAAACTGCTTGCCTGATTAATAATAATAATAATAATATGATGACGAACAACTATCGGAAATATATCCTGAAGGACGGTACGGTCGACATTTGTCGGGCATGCCGCCGTCCCGGAGAGTCACTCAGGCATATCATCTCCGGTTGCTCTCATCTAGCTAACGGCGAGTACTTGCACAGACATAATCTCGTAGCCAGGATCATTCACCAGCGGCTTGCTCTTCTATACGGCCTTGTAGACCGCGAAGTGCCATACTACAAGTACTTACCTGTGCCGTGTATCGCAACGCCGGGCCGTGCTCGTCGACATCACCATTCCCCATGATGAGAACCTCGTGAAAGCCGAGAAGGACAAGTCCAGTAAGTACCTAGACTTGGCCCATGAGATTACCGCCATGTGGGATGTTGATTCGACGATCATTGTCCCGATAGTTGTCTCAGCGAACGGTCTAATAGCAAAGAGTCTCGACCAACATCTTGAGAGACTCTCGCTAGGTGGTTGGATCAAGGGTCAGATACAGAAGGCGGTAATCTTGGACACGACGCGGATAGTCCGCCGGTTCCTCTCTCTGCAGCCCTGACCACCGGCAGCTTGGGCCTCTGCCCCGTTGCCGGCGGCACCCTAGGTTAGGTTTTTTATAATGTGTAGGTAATTTTTATATTGTTTTGTAAATGTTTTTATATATTTTACTTTTATATACATATTGTAAAAAACCTAACTTAAGATATGAAATAAATAAATACCTATATAATAATAATATTAAATAGGTGAAAATTATATTAAAAAAAAAGACGTGTGGCACTCGGGGACTGCCGCGGTAAAGCTATTGCATAGCATTTTGTATCAACAAGACTGCCGAAAACAAACCACGTTAGACATTGCACGGCCTTCAAGCCACACCTCCGTGCCCGTCGGAGTGGGGAGCGTGAGATTTTTCGTTACGGAATTTCTGGATTCGGTCCCCGCGCTCAAGGCCCGCGATAGAAGCTATGCAATAGCTTAATACCTGTAACACTATAATGTCACTGTGTTTACAGTAGGTACCCGTGCGACATTTTTATACTGTATTCGAAGAGAATGGCTACTCCGTTCCCACCTTAGTTCCATTGTTTGAAGTGTAAGTAATTAAAATCGGTGCCTGTGATATTAGTTCTCACCTGCAGGGTGTGGGGTTCGATACCGCCCCGTGATAGCGCAATCGGATTGTTCGGGCTCAATTCAGACTGCTTTTAAGGTCGTAGGTTCGATTTATTGTACCATTCTAGGCTTACTTTTAGGTGAAGCAGAAATGTGTTTACGCTTATTGAAAGTCGTAAAGATTCAAAAGAGCTGCCCTTGAGTTTCTAGCTGGCTCTTCTCAGGGTACTGCAATTGGAACCAGCAAACCGTCGGTGGAGATGGGCTGCTGTTTATATTTAGCCAATCTTCGTGGACGAGTTAACAGTGCCATGTTAAGACGATTGACGTAGGTAGACTTCCGGGGATTGCGGCCAAACGCAGCCGCGCGCGATCGCGACGCACGACTGATGCGACAATAGTCAACGTCTTTGTGGTCAAATGAGTTTTTTTCGTAGGTGACTCGACCCACACGTTCCGGATAACTCAGCCCGCGGGCTCAGTCGACTACTATTTTACCGATAAGGGTCAATTCAGCCCGAGGGTTCAGTTGACTACTATTTTCCCGGGAAGGGTCCACTCGGCCCTCGAGCTAAATCAACCACTAACATACTGCTTAAACTCAGCCCGGTGTAAACGGCTACCCATTTTATTTGAATTCTTCTTCTTGGGGTACTTCTATGGGTACTAAACAACTGATAACATACATAAATAAATATTAAACGACCAGAGAGGAAGCCAATAGACATTCATGCACACAAATGTTGGCTCCGAGCGGAGATCGAACCCGACTCAGAAGGCAGGGTCACTACCAACTGAGCCAACAGGCCCGTCAAGTAATCTCTTTGTTATTCAGGTACAAATCATGCTTCCAAATCTAAGTATTGAACCCACTATCTCTGCCCCAATAATTGGTACCTATGGTTAATGTATTATTTATACAGGATTGCTTCCTGCGGCTTGTTAAAAACCAATTTGTACTAACGATTTGATGTAAGACAGAACGACTGATGGTATCATCAATTCGGAACAGGGATGTATTAAGGGGACCGACAAAACTTGCCTAAATATTTTCAGCTTGTGAGAATAGGGAAGTGTCCTGCCTAGTCAAATCAGTTACTTTTTATGATCTGTCAAAACGAAATTTTACTATGGAAAATGTACTGAAATAGCAAGGTGTGACGTCATAGTTTTTAGTACTCAATTGCAGCACTTTTAATGATTGTTATATTATTTTTAAATTTGCTATAATTGTAAAGTGAAAACGGAAATACATTTTCAAAGGTGTTTCGGAATCTAATCTCAATTTAATTTCGATGCTGTCAACTGGACAGAGTGGATTCTCCTATATTCTGTATTCGATGTAAAACAAATAATTGAATGAAGAAAATTTTTATTTATTTACAAATAAAAAATGGTCTCCAAAGGTGAAACATCTTTAACAATACCCGAAGACTGGCCACTTCATATCTCTCTCTTTATGAAAAGTATGCGGCCGAAGTTCTGAAGCTGGTAATTTAAAAATCATTGTACGCATAACCACGCATTCCTTAAAAAATACGAAAATATAAGTAACGATTTAATTATAAAAATAAAAAAAAGAATCTCAAGCCTTTTATCCCCGAGGGGCAGAGGTATGCCATCACTGGATATACCCCTTTTTTCGAGATATTTTTTGGACCCTTACACGTGATACGCCGGATCGGGTCAATTTACACTTGTCTCAGAATCAATTCTGGGACCTGCGGGTTTCATCACGAACTTTTCATTCACCATCGAGTTAGTGAAACTCATTTGTACAGGCCCTTCCTGCTTGTTATAGTTTACTAGCGACCAGCACAGGTTTTGCACGGATGCAATGCTGATACTAAAACCTTCCTCTTCAATCACTCTATCTATTAAAAAAAACTGCATTAAAATCCGTTGCGTAGTTTTAAAGATCTAAGCATACTGGACAGAGAGACAGCGGGTGACTTTGTTTTATACTATTTAGTGATCAGATACCTTCACTGAGTCCGGCCCAGCGCTGTCACAGCTCATTACCATACAGTGGTTTGCATTGCGTCCACAATTCGAAAACGTTTTATACCGTCTGCGAAACTCCTGAAAAATGTTTGCTTTAAAAGCTTATTGTGTATTTTTATTGTTGATTCACTTTCAGTGTATTGATGCTGCGGTATGGGCTGTTTAATTACATCTTTTATTATTTATTATGTACTTTATAAACAATGAAAGTCGTTAAGCCATGTCAGATAAATTTACGTGGTTTTTACGATTTACTAGTAAAACTAGATAATGATGAATGGATGGATGGATGAAAGGCGTCTAACGAGACAAATATATAAGGGGATTGTGAGTGGCCGAGTCGGCAGAGGGCGACCTAGGCGTACTTACATCGATCAGATCGGCGATGTATTGAAAAAAAGCCAGATAAAGAGTACCCGAAACCGACGAGCTTGTATGAACCGATTGATGGATGTGGATGAGGCACGTGAGGTATGCCAGGATCGTAGCCGGTGGCGGGCTGTTGTCTCTGCCTACCCCTTCGGGAAAAAGGCGTGAGCATATGTATGTATGTATGTATGTACTAGATAATAAAAATATAGAAGAGCTTTGATAGCCCAGCGGTTAAAGGGGACACCACTCATGCATGAGGTCTTGGGTTCGAATCCTGGCATGATGGAACTTACCAATGACTTTTTCAAAAAGCTTACATACATCAAATCAAATCAAATCAAATACTTTATTTGCATGCCATAGGTTTTACAAGGTGTTATGGTACATATACACAGGTGTTATGGTACGTATACATATTCATCACTAGCTCGACGGTGAAGGAAAACATCGTGAGGAAACCCGCAGGTCTCAGAATTAATTCAGAGACATGTGTAACAGACCCGCAGACGTATTCACAGAGACTCGATACCGTTTCCGTTCGATTTGAGTCGAATCTATCGACATCGGAAACGAATCTATCGAGATGGGCTGATGTTGTTTGATAGTTGGTGTCACATAATATGACATTAGTTTTCGATACCAACATCAGCCCATCTCGATAGATTCGTTTCCGATGTCAATAGATTCGACTCGAATCGAACGTAAACGGTATCGAGTCTCTGTGAATACGTCTGCCGGTCCGGCGATTGGCTACCACTCATATCACGTTTAGGGGTCTTTTTTTACAAAAATTATTTAATAATATAATTTTTGTAGATAGAATAGTAAAATAAATAATCTCACGCCTTTCATCTCCGAGGGGGTAGGCAGAGGTATTCCATTACTGGATATACCCAAATTTCACGAGATACATTGGACCCCTAAACGTGATAGGTGGTGAGCCAATCGCCGGACCGGGTCTGTTACACATTCCTCAAAATTAATTCTGAGACCTGCGGGTTTCCTCACGATGTTTTTCTTTCACCGTCGAGCTAATGATAAATATGCACGTAAGTTTTTGAAAAACTCATTGGTACATGCCAAGATTCGAACCCGAGCCTCACTGATTTTCGGCCGGATCTTTAACCGTATGGGCTATCACTGCTCTATAGATAGATATAATATTATACCATTCTTTTACAGAACAAGTATAAATTCAAGTTGATATCGCTGAAGCAGTGCAAGATTGCTGAGAACAGACTAGACAAGACTGTCTCGGCGGACATATCTCTATCAGCTCGGAAAGTGGATCGGGAGACCACACTCATCAGTGCCAACGTCACTGTAGGCTCCAAGATTGGACCTGTCTTCGTAAGTCAAAGTCAAAGTCAACATTAAATTTCTGTTGGTAAACAAAATTACACTAAGGAACGTCATTCTATTCTACTCAGTTAAGAACCGCCGGTTCCAATTGGAACCGAGACACAATTAAAAATCTATTGTTTCTGTGATTCATGGTAATGATTTGTATTTTTGTATGATTGTTACGAATATACTCAAATACTACTAGACCGATTTAAAAAAATATTTTACCAATGGAAAGCTAGAAGACCCCTGAGTAACATAGGCTATATTTTATTCCCGTATTCCCACGGGAACGGAAGATACGTGGGTAAAACCGCGCAGAACCGCTAGTGTATTATAATTTATGATCTTGTACGTCCGAAATTGGCACCCTGTTGAGCCATTATTTTTTTTAAGACCTTGTACTCAGTAAGAAATAAAATTCTATTCTATTCTAAAGTCGAAGTGAACATAAAATTTCTGTATGTAAACAAAATTACACTTAGGAACGTCACTAGTAACAAGGGACTTAAACACATACTTAAGGCAAATTTAAGACTTATATGGTTTGCTTATAGATACCACTGTCAGAACTTGACCAAATTTAAATTTAATATATTCAAGTTAATTTAATTATTGTGGTATTTTTAGTGCTATTCCTTGAAGTCGGTTAGTATTTCCCATTTTTATATAGCTGCGTTTTCCCCTTCTATTTAAATCTAATATACGTTATATCCACATTCACTTCCATTTTTAAATTTAAATAGGACACGGACACCAGCTTTCAAATAAAATAAAAGAATCATCCAAATCGGTTCACCCAGTCAAAAGTTCTGAGGGAACAATCATAAAAAAACATAACTCCTCCTTTTTTTGGAATCGGTTAAAAAAAAGAATAGGTTCTCAATTTGACTGTTTTTTTTTATAGTATTATTCGTCGGTTTTTTACTCTTTAGGTTTTGAAATAGTAAATAATGAAAAATATCAGTATTTGTACATTTTAAAACGAAAGTCAGGGGTCTTGTCTGCTAGTCACTTTTCCGGTGCTATTCAGATGAGTCACGGGTACGCGCGCCCGGCCTCCCGAGCCATCGCTAGGACAACCCACTGGTCCTTCCGTCATAGCGATGTCCCTTCCCTCCCACTTGTCCATGCACCTACCTCCTATCCCCCTACCAATCCTTTTCCCTCTCCGCCAATCCAAGGTCTGCCGTGCCTAGGGATGCGTGGCCAGGGGACGAGCCTGGTCTTGAGCGTGCCGACGTCCTGGAACGTGGCTAACTCCAGGCACTATTTAGCCTTACCCGTCATGCGGGGCTCTGACGGGTGGACAGTGCTACTTCGCTAGCTAATCGTGGGACCACAATGCATCCTAAAATTAAAAAGAAGCAGGGAGGTGGCGATGTTGCTCGCCACACATCACCCCAGATGGTACCACGGGGCGAAAAGCGGGCGAAGGAGAGCCACTTTGCGACGCTGAATGTATGTGGAGGGATGGAAAGTAAATTAGATGAAGTATGTATGCTGATGGATGAAAAGAGGTTGGATGTTCTGTGTGTGAATGAAACGAAAAGAAAGGGTACGGAAGTCTCACACCACGGGCCGCTCACAGCAATATGGTCGGGCGTTGCCGAAAACGACAGAGCGTGCCAGGGTGTGGGGCTCCTGCTGTCTGAAAGAATGGCTGAAAGAATGATCGAGTATAAGTGTGTGAGTCCCAGACTCCTCTGGGTGAGGCTCAAAATCGGTCTGATACGGGTACGCGTCATTGGCGTGTATGCCCCGGATACATCCAAGCCTCAAACCGAAAGAGAGGAGTTCTGGAAAATGTTGGATGACTGCTTGAGTGAGTGTGATCAGAATGAGAGGCCTGTGCTGTTGGGAGATTTCAACGCATGGGTTGGTGTGCAAAGAAGCGAATGCGAGAAAGTGTTAGGGACTTTTGGAGATGCAAGAGTGAATGAGAATGGTGAGAGTCTGATTGAAGTATGTTTGGAGAGGAATCTTGTTGTGACCAACACCTTGTTTGATCACAAGAAGATTCATATGTACACATGGGAAAGACAAAATGATAGGAGTGTGATAGATTTTGTGATGGTGGATGAAAGAATGAGAAAGTTGGTTGTCGACACAAGGGTATACCGGGGAACGAACGTCGGAACGGACCACTTTCTTGTGATCTCAAGGGTGAGTGGTCTGTTCCAGGGTTAGCGTACCCGACCTAAAGTTTAGACAACAGAACTGAAAAGAATAAGAGTGGAAAGACTGGATGACGAGGAAACAGGTAAAGAGTATTTGAAGAGATTGAGTGAAAGATTGTGTGATTGTGATAGCCTAGAAGAAAGAGAATTAGAGAATGCATGCATCGTTACAATTTTTATAAATGTAACTACACAAAAATAAACAACTACTTGAGTAATTTGGACTGGGTAGATATTTTGAATAATGAAACGATCGATGACGCAGTAGATGTTTTTTATAATAAGTTACATGAATATTTTCTTCTGTATGTCCCCATATGTAATTACTTAAATAATCAAAATTATTACCCAATTTGGTACTCGACTCCCTTAATTAAAATAATTCGAGAAAAGTCAGTACTTCATAGAAAGTGGAAAAAGTTCAAAAACCCCAGGGATTATGACGAGTTCTCATTACTTAGGGCCAGGCAACACCGTGTACAGAACCAGTGTTTTAACTTCTTCATCAGTAATACTGAGAAGAACATAAGGTACTCTCCTAAATTTTTTTGGAAGTATGTAAAGTCCAAAAAGGGGGGCTCTAATTATCCTAAGAAATTTACATTAGGCATCGAGAAATATGATAATGGACAAGAGATATGCTCGGCATTTAATAAGTTTTTCGAGAGTATTTTCACGCTGCCATCCTCTAGTACAGACCAAGTTAATCCGAATTCAGAAATTGAGTATTCTAGCATGGATTCCTTATCCAACATTGAAGTTACAGTTGAAATTGTTTTAAAACTTTTAAAATCACTGGACAAATCTAAGGGACCAGGGTGTGATGGTATTCCTCCTATATTTTTATCTTCTTGTGCCAATAGTTTAGCATTACCTATCACCATCTTATTTCGGCGCTCTCTAAATGAATGTGTTTATCCGAAGTTATGGAAAAAAGCCTATATCATACCTGTACATAAAAAAGGTTCTAAATCCGCTATAGAAAATTACCGGCCCATTTCAATACTAAATTCCATTAGTAAGGTCTTTGAGAAAATTGTCTATAGCCATATTTATCCTATTATTATTAAAAGCATACCTAATACGCAACATGGGTTCTTACGTGGACGATCTACTGTATCAAATTTATCACTATTCTCAGATTTTGTTCTTCGAAATATGGAACGTGGTGGTCAGGTGGACGTGGTCTACACGGACTTCGAAAAGGCTTTCGACCGCGTGGACCACGCCCTCCTCCTCCAAAAACTTCGTCATCTGGGCATTCATGGTGATTTATTACGGTGGACTGAGTCGTATCTTTCCAATCGTTCTCAGGCGGTCGTTGTGGGTGGTTATAGGTCAGATTACATAACCATACCATCAGGAGTTCCACAGGGTTCTCATCTGGGCCCTCTCTTTTATAATGCGTATATTTTTGATATTGCTAATGTATTCTCTCACGCTTACCATCTTCTATACGCTGATGATAAAAAAGTATTCTTGCAAGTCCGTTCCGTTGCTGATTGTGAGCTTTTGCAACATGATCTGAATAATTTATTTAATTATTACATACAAAACAAAATTACTATTAGTGTTGCTAAGTGTCAATGCATAATATATCCTTACAACTTTAATAATGTACCAGTAGAGAGAGTCCAAGGTGTTCGGGATCTTGGTGTTTGGTTTGACTCCAGAATGCTTCTTACTACTCACTACAATAACATAGGGGATAGAGCATATCGTAATCTCGGATTTGTCTTACGCACATGTCAACCTTTTAAATGTCCTTTAAGTCTAAAACTTGTCTATTTTGCTTATGTGAGAAGCATTCTGGAGTATGCAAGTCCAATATGGTCCCCTTTCTATGCCATCCACAGAACCCGCCTGGAGAGCATTCAAAGAAAATTCATAAAGCACCTTAATTACAAATGCAATTTAAGCCCCGGATCATATGTTGAAAATTGTCGCACGCACAGTCTTCATACTTTAGAAGAGCGTCGCATTATACTAGACATGGGACTATTACACGACATATTAAGTGGACGTCTTGATGCCCCGGAAATGGTAGCACACGTTTTCTATAAAACTCCCAAACGTAGAACGAGACATACCTCCCTTTTCCATGTACCCTTTGACGCAACAAATTATGGCAAAAATGCAGTATTCTCTAGAATATTTTACTTATATAATAAGAAGTTCTCACACATTGACCCGTTCCTTCATTCCAAACATAATTTTAAAACCAAAGTTAAATTAACTTTAGCACCGATAGAGGAGGAATCGGGTTAACTCACATCGTACGCATAATATAGTCTAATTAATTAATTGTTTCTATTTATTTATTTTACCGATATATGTATTTATTTATTTATTTTATATATATTTATTTATAATTTATATTATGTATGTCTTTTAATATTTATTTTTTGTTTATATAGTATATCACATAGTCAACAAGCTATCAGATACTTATATATTAAACATGCTTTATGTACTCGGTCATGGCATCTGTATTTCTGATTTATTTGTTGATGAGATGACACGTAATTTGTTTATTCATCATTATTATATACTTAGTGGATAACTGTTATTGGCCTAACTACGAACATGTACCTTACAATTGTAATTAACATTAAGCTGGCTGTTGTTATCCCCAATAAAATAAAATAAAATAAAATAAAATGGGGAATATTTAAAAATGCTGTGGTAGAAACAGCGATAGAAGTATGCGGAGAGAGTAAGAGGAAGAATGGTTCTCCAAACCACTGGTGGAACAAAGAAGCTAGAGAGTTTGTTGAACGAAAGAAGAAAGCATGGTTGGATGTATTGGCTATGAGGACCAAAAAACCAGTAGATGCTAGAGTGACTGAAGATGAAGTGAAAATGGTAGAGAATGAATACAGAAGGATAAAATGTGAAGTGAAAGACAAGATTGAGCAAATGAAGAAGAACATGGATGAAAAGAATGAGAGAAAGATATCCGACAACTTCCGGGAAAACCAGAAATTGTTCTGGAAGCAAGTTCGGGTGTCCCGGGGAGTGTCGCAGAATACAAGGATGAAAGTGATTAGAGACGAGAATGGAGAGCTGATAACGGAAGAGGATAGAGTGCTAAGGCGATGGAAGCAATATTTCGAGGGATTATTTGAATGTGATGACTCCCTACCTCAAGCAGATCTTGCACCTACAGATGTGCTTGAGGAGGAGAAAGATGAAAGCGAGATTAGTATGCATGATATTGAAAGAGCGATGAAAAATATGAAGAAAGGTAAGGCTGCAGGGTATGACAGAATATGTGTCGAAATGCTGAGAGCTGGGAAAGGGCTGGTAGCTTCTTGGTTATACTCCATTTTCAAGAAATGTTGGGCCAGCGGTAAAGTGCCGCAAGATTGGCGAAACGCCGTAATCGTGCCTCTTTTCAAGGGAAAGGGGTCACAACAGGATGCCAAAAATTACCGCGGAATCAGTCTTCTCAGCATTGTCGGCAAATTGTATACAAAGGTATTGATCGAAAGAGTTATGAAAGAGACGGATGAGAAAATATGGGATGTACAAGCGGGATTCAGAAAGGGAATGGGGTGTATGGATCAAGTCTTCTCCCTAAGGTGCCTAACAGAAAAAAACCTCGCCAAACATCAGAAGGTGTTTTGCGCCTTTATAGACCTAGAGAAGGCTTATGACAAAGTGAGGAGGAATGAAATGTGGGATGTACTGTCCAAGTTTGGGTTGGGGAGCCGGTTGATAGATGCACTGAAATCACTCTACAAAGATTCCAGTGCATGTGTCAGACTAAATGGCGCCTGCACAGACTGGTTTAACATCTCGAGGGGTGTTAGACAGGGCTGTGTAGCATCCCCGTGGCTCTTCAACCTATTCATGGACAGCTGTTTGGATGATTTGCGTGAGAGTGATTGTGGATTGAAAATGATTGAGACCACCATCAAATGCCTCTTGTACGCCGACGACCAAGTCATCCTTGCATCGTCGACGTCCGAGTTGCAAAAGATGGTGGATATAATGAATGCAGCATTTGAAAAGAAGGGCATGAAAGTGAATGTTGCAAAAACGAAAGTGATGATTTTTGAAAGAGAAGAGTGTATGACAGAGTGTGATATAAAGATTGATGGTGATAAAGTTGAGCAAGTGAAAGAGTTCGGCAGTGGAAGCATGAAAGCAAGGTGAACGCAGTGGAAATGAGATCTTTGAGGAAAATGTGTGGAGTAAAATTGTGTGATAGAGTGAGGAATGCTGATATACGAGAGAAGTGTGGTTTGAAAGAAGATGTAGTGACAAGGATAGAAAAGGGCATGTTGAGCTGGTTTGGTCATTTAGAACGAATGGATGAAAGAAGAGTAACGAAAGAGATTTATGGTGCAAATGTTGAAGGATACAAGGGAAGAGGACGCCCCACAAGGACGTTCACGGATCAAATTAGTGACGTCCTTCAAAAAGCTGGGGTCAAGAGTGCAAAGAATAAAAGAGCGTGCATGAAAAGGCTTATGAATGTGAAGGAAGCGAGGGAAGTGTGCAAAGATCGGGCAAAGTGGCGATCCATCGTCTCTGCTTACCCCTGTGGGAAGAAGGCGTGAGCTGTATGTATGTATGTATGTATGTAAAACAAAACCTTAATACCTACAGTAGGCTACAGCAGAATGTTAGATACGACAAATTGTACTATACAGTGTGAGTCTCCATAAAGTGCACATATGAAAATGGGTGAAACTAGACACATTTTTATCGACGGAAAAAATTTAAAAAAAAATCTAAGATTTTTTTATTTTTTATTTTATAGATATTTTTCTCTTCTGATTACTTGCTGTTGACTTTGTGTAAAGAAAATGTTATAACTTTTAATTTATGAAGTATATCGTGATAAAATAAAAACAGTAATGATGTCAAATAACAGAAAATACTAATAAAATAAAAATAAAACCCAAAAAAAAAGGTACTAAGAATTAATAAAATGGGACAATCTAGAACGATGCGTTGAATGGTGCACCCGGAATGACTTAGTTCAAACACTCATAGTAAACGTTGTGATATGGATAAAGATACGGGATTTTTGTTTTTTAAAAGGTAATTAGATGGAAAATAACAAAGTAATAAAAACTACATATAATATGGGCATTATTTAGAGAAATTTGATAATTAATTAAAAAAACACGAATAAAAATACAGATTTTCTTAAAAAAGTCCCTTTTTATTATTTCTTGGTACCGTTTTTTGGGTATTTTTTTATTTTATTAGTATCTTCTGTTATTTTAAATCAAAACTGTTTTTATTTTACCACAATATACTTCTTAGTTAAAAAGTTTTATTTACATAAAGTCATAAAGTACGTAATCAAAAGAAAAAATATTTATAAAAAATAATTTAAAAAAATCAGATTATTTTTATAATTTTTTCCGTCGATAAAAATGTGTCTAGTTTCACCCATTTTCATATGTGCACTTTATGGAGACTCACACCGTAGATAACGATGCCTGAATTGTGATCAGCAAAAAATCTACTTACAGTTGTCGTTCAAGGAGTACCAGATCCAGGAGAACTCTGCCAAAGACTTGGTCTTTAAGCTCGAAATGGTGCCCTGCACCAATCCCATGACTTTTCAGCTGGTCAAGGTTTTAAATGTAAAAATCTCGAAAGATTGTTACGTCGAACCGGTAAGTAAAATATTTATACTGTTAGCCCATAAATATTAGTGACCGACCGAAACTGGTTTTCTGGCCGAAACCGAAACCGAATATTCGGCCGTGGCTTCAGTTTCGGCCGAAACCGAAACCGAAACTCACGTAATCAAGTATAACATTCGTTAAAATACTGAAATTTGGTCCATTTTACCCATTATTCTGGATTAATTAGGACATGAAGTGGAAACCCAGTAAATTAATTTTGTTGTAATCATTTATTTAATAATAAAAAATATTTACTTACGCTCGACAATTCCCGAACAGCGTCCGCCAAAGCGTTGCCCCGAGAAACGAAATTAGCCGAGCGTGCACGATAACTTCCGAAATCAGTTTCGGTTTCAGCAAAAGTTTCGTTCAATTTTGGCCGAAACCGAAAATAGGCCGAAACTTGATTTTTGGCCGAAACGCGGCCGAAACCGAAACTGAAATCGAAATTTCGGTTGGACACTAATAAATATCGATTCGGGCAACTCTATTGGAGCTACGTCTCTACGCGTGATGTCACGAGGAACTGTCAACAATCCCGCGCTTTGTGTTTGACGAGCTAGGCTGTGGCGCGTATAGTTAATTGATACAAATGTTTACCAGAGTCTATAAAAGACCATATTAAAGGTATCGCGTTATAAATTAATCCTTCTAATATCACATAATCTATACATATAATAAAACTCTAACGGGGCCGTGTCTGTACATGAAATATTTTTTGAAAATTTTAACGGTAGTGTATATAGTTATCGATATGGATACCGAATCACCAATTTTTGGAATTTTCGTAGTTCCCGTTCTCGACGCAATACATGGACTATATACCCTATGTTACTCAGGGATATTGCAGCTTTCCATTGGTGAAATAATGTTTTAAATCGGTGCAGTATAGCCTTTGAGTTTATTCGTTACAAACATACAAAAATACAAGAATAAACCTTTCCTCTTTTTAATATTGGAAGATTTAGATTAGTGTAGATGTAGATAGCTGAAACCGATTAAGTAGTCGATACTGAACAAACTAATTTCAGGAATTGCACTTATCCTATCCTATCCTACTAATATTATAAACGCGAAAGTTTGTATAGATGTGGATGTTTGTTCCTCTTTCACGCAAAAACTACTGAACGGATTTTGATGAAACTTTACATTTATATAGCTTATACATCAGAATAACACAAAGGCCATATTTTATCACCATATTCCTACGGGAATGGGAAGTATTTTATCACCGTATTGCTACGGGGACGGGAACAACGCGGGTGAAACTGCGGGGCGCTGCTAGTAATAATAATAAAACTCCAAGTGTTTGCACATGAATTATTTAATAAAAAAAAACAGGTAGTGCAGATAGTTATTAATTTAGTTGTCGTTATCTTTATTTAGTTCCGATATACACTATTGATAGCATTAAGCAAAACTTAGTGGTTTATAAATGCTATGTATCATAATGTCTTGCCTATGTTAATATGTTAAATAATAAAATAAAAAAAACACATTTTTTTTTCTGTCTCTCTGTGCATGCATCACGCAAAAACTGGAGGTGAAGTAACTGAGTAGCCGATTCAACATTTCGGGTACCTTTTTCTACAGAAAAATATCTCATTTCCATGGGCCAATATAAAAACTGGTTAAAAAGAGAAATACGTAGGTACTGCTCATACAAGATAAAACCTAGAAACTTGAAATATGGTATGTAAGTGTCTTATACAGGATGTCCCAGAAGTCAACGATAAGCCGAAAACCAGCAATAAGCCTAGTCATGAGGGTAATCAGAAAAATATAAAAAAATATCTATGTTCCTTTTTCAAAATGTTATGAAGGTTTAAAAAAAATCCTAAAAAACGGACACCCTGTAATGAACTTTCTTTTAACGTGACTGTAAATATTTACTTTTTGAATATTTTTTTTCTGGAATGCTATAACGAATAGCCGTGCTACAATTTACAATAAAAAAAAATTACATAACTGCCTCATTTTTAAGTAAAAAGTTAAATTTGTTTCCAACATTGAGTTCTAAATAATTTCATCAACCAACTTAAACCAGCTGTACTGTAAAAAAAATGTATGGCTACTATTTTGGCAAGTATACTTAAAAGTTGACGCATTTAGTCTAAATTCTAAAATGGTATAACACATGCTAGGTTTTGTTATAGTTGAGGCATGAAAAATTTTTTTCTCGATGAATCCAGATTCTATGCCAATCTAATTTAATGAGGTGAAATGTTGGTAACGCAACCTTCTTAGGTAAATCCAGGTTAAAATCTTTTAGAATGGAGACGGACTCATAATTTTGAAAAGAGAACCTAACAGGGATTTTTTATTCGTACATCTTTTGTTTATGTCATTTGTTTAATGGCTTTGATTTAAATCCATCTGTCCCAGAAGTAAAGATTCTGGAGTCTGTTGCTTAGATTGTATTTGCGTGTAATTACGAGTTCGTAACGTGAAGTTATCATGCCAAATAGATATACCGTACAGGAGTACGCCAACATGCATCTTATTTACGGAGAATGCATAAGTAACGCCAATGCTGCAGCTAGGGTGTATCGCGAGAGATATCCAAACTTAGAGCGTCATCCTGATTACCGAGTTTTTATTAATCTGCATCGATCATTATCCGAAGGTCGATTCCCTGATCATATGGCTGGTGAAGGAAGGCCCCTCTTGCCCTACGAGGACGAAGTCATGCAAGCTGTGGAAGAAGATCCAAGTATATCCGTACTTGGAATTGAGGAAAGCCTTGGAGTACCTAAAAGCAGTGCACATCGTATTCTGAAAAAAAAACCGTCTGCATCCATTCCATGTACAGTCAACAAAGTTGTTAGTGTTACATGGCCAAAAATTAAGATTCACTTTTCTCTTAAAGCCTTAAATGTATTTATAGTATTTTTTTGGTAAATTATAGAGATCAAAGATACCTTTCGAAATAAACATTAATCAATAAGATTTATTTATAAGACTTCCCCAGAAAAATGAATTCTTAGTTACTGGCCATGTAACCCTAACAACTTTGTTGACTGTACAACGAGTACAATCTTTACTTCCCCGAGACTACCCAGAGAGAGTGCGATTTTGTCAAACGATTTTGCAAAAACACACTGAAGATCCCCAGTTTTTTGAAACGATTCTATGGTCCGACGAAGCAACGTTTAAAAAGGACGGTTACATGAACTTACACAATTTACACGAATGGCACGTGGAAAATCCTCACCTAATACGTGAAGATCATTCACAGTACCGTTTTAAAGTAAACATGTGGACAGGCATTTTAAACGGTACAGTTATTGGTCCGATTGAGCTGCCAGAGACCATAAATGGACATGTTTATTTAGATTTCCTACAAAATCAACTACCCGATTTATAAAAATATTACACAAACTTATTTTAAGTATCATTACTTTAAAGGAGGGTTAAGAAAGAGGATAAAAAGGCTTAGTTCAGGTCAGCTGCAGACTTAAGGTTGCGTTACCAACATTTCACCTCATTAAATTAGATTGGCATAGAATCCGGATTCATCGAGAAAAAAAATTTTCATGCCTCAACTATAACAAAACCTAGCATGTGTTATACCATTTTAGAATTTAGACTAAATGCGTCAACTTTTAAGTATACTTGCCAAAATAGTAGCCATACATTTTTTTTACAGTACAGCTGGTTTAAGTTGGTTGATGAAATTATTTAGCATTCAATGTTGGAAACAAATTTAACTTTTTACTTAAAACTTCATTATAGCATTACAGAAAAAAATATTCAAAAAGTAAATATTTACAGTCACGGTACAAGAAAGTTCATTACAGGGTGTCCGTTTTTTAGGATTTTTTTAAACCTTCATAACATTTTTAAAAAAGAACATAGATTTTTTTAAATATTTTTCTGATTACCCTCATGACTAGGCCTATCGCTGGTTTCCGGCTTATCGTTGACTTCTGGGACATCCTGTATATTACCACGGGAACGGGAATAAACTGGATCCGCGCTGGCAACGCCGCTGGGCACTATTATTAACTTTTTGGAACCTGACCTGATTGATAATAATGATAATAAATCTTTATTTCAGGCAATATTTACATTAATAGATGTTAAATAACGTAAACAGAGGCCCATGTTATATATACCTTACAACTAACATACATATAAAATAACTAACTAAACTATTTTACACGTAATGTCGGCAACGTGCGAACGCTGTCGGCAGGTAGGTACTTGACCCCGGAATTTCCGAAATACAACTTCCTGTGGCCAGAAATCCTCCTTTATGAAGGTTTTCAGATGATGGGTTGGTACTCTCACCGCAAAAGAATTAAAATTCGTTTTGCGGCGAGACTCCAACCGTTCAGCCCTTAATGAGAAAGTGGACTTCTTCACGACGTCTTGGATTAAATTAAACTGGTCCATAGAAAAGAGCAGTGATAGCCCGAACGGTTAAAGAGCCGGCCGAAAATCAGTGAGGCTCGGGTTCGAATCCTGGCATGTATCTACCAATGGTTTTACAAAACTTACGTACGTATTCATCACTAGCTAGGAAAACATCCTGAGGAAACCCGCAGTCTCAGAACTAATTCTGAGACATGTATGTGGCATCTGACATCTGAGGCATCTGGCATCTGGCATCTGATCCGGCGATGGGATCACGTTTAGGGGTTGAATTTTCTCGTGAAAATTTGGTATTTCCAGAAATGGAATACCTCTGCCTCGGGGATAAAAGGAGTAAGATTATTAATTTTAAATATTATTATATCGTTTTAAGATATTTGTCGAGTAACCATCAATGTGTAAGTCATCAAACATACCCGACGCACTGCAATATCGCGGCAGACCCATACAATACCATAAAATACAATACAATAACTCTTTATTGTACACCAAAAACAACACAATTTGGATAAAGCTACCAACAATAACTAAAGTACAATGGGTCGCTTTTAGCGATCTCTTTCAGACAACCTTAGGATGGATGAAACTGCCCCATCAGCACCCTGAAGGCATTAATGATGCTCCATTATTGTTTTCAGGGCACGTACATGTCTCAAAAGATTAACATTGAAGACTTCAATTGGATTTTTACTAAAGCCATGATTGGACTGGGAAAGTAAGTATTTGTTATTTGTAAAAGCTATTTCATGAAATAAAATAGAACTCTAAAGAGTAAAAACCGACTTCAACGAATAATACTAAAAAAATAGTGTCCGACCGAAACTGGTTTCCCGGCCGAAACCGAAACCGAATGTTCGGCCTTGGCTTCAGTTTCGAAACTGCCGCCGAAACTCAGCCGAAACCGAAACTGAAACCGAACTTTCGGTCAGACACTATAAAAAATACAGTCGAATTGCGAAACTCTTCCTTTTTTGAAGTCGATTAAAAAAGAATCATCGAAATTTGAAAATAGGTTGGCGTGATATTGAGTTATTCGTCCATTTGTCGCACATACTTAATGCAAAATTTAAGACTTACAGTGTTTTCTCATAGATGCCATTGTCAGAACTGGACAAAATTAAAATGGGAGCAATTTGGAAGCATCAGCTTTCAAATAAAAATAATTATCCGAATCGGTTCATCCAATTGAAAGTTGTGAGGTAACAAACATAAAAAAAACTGTCGAATTGATAACCTCCTTCTTTTTGAAGTCGGTTGAAAAGAAATACTGCTGATTTACTCTCTTCATGAAATCTCCGAAAGCATAACAACTGGATAATTGATATTTGGCAAGTAGGATCCTTATACGACTGAATAAAGAAGGGCAAGCATTCGTATCCAGTGTATTCCCGTGGGAATAAAAAAAAAAACTCTTCATAGCGGTTTCCTACGACATATAAGACACCTACATAGTATTTCAAGTTTCTGTGTTATTGTTTCGGAGTCAACATCATCATCAACAGCCTACATTTGTCCACTTCTGGACATAGGCCTTCTCTAATGAGCGCCATAGCACCCTGTCTTCTGTTTCGGAGTACCTACTTAGTACATATTTATAGTTTTTTTTTTGTTGGAAGTACAAACTTTTCACGAATATATTCGAATGTATCTACTTTTAATTTATTTACAGGTACGCCTATGATTTAGAGTTTCTGACTTCTAAAGGCGTTGTAGCGTGCATCTCTATGTCTTGCGATATATCGGAAATCAAGCAAAAGCAGTGATTTTTGTGTAATATCCTATTAAAACTGGTTTGATTCACTCTTTTTTTCATTTGCACACACATACACTTGCACTAAAAATTCACATAGCTACACTTATTTGGAAAAACAATATTATACAACGCGTAACAGAATTAGCGTCATTCCTCATACACCCAAATTAGTATACTAATATAAAAACATTATGATGCCTTCGAACTTTAGTTGTGTCAAACCAATTTTCTTAATGCTGTAAATTTAGCTATGCTAATTCATTTTTTGGAAAAAATTAACACCAATTAAAAAATATCTGAAATCAATTAAGTTGTCGATACTCCACAAACGAATTTCAGGAATTGCGCTTATTTTGTTACATATTGTATAGAGCGAAGATTTGTGTTTTTGTAAGTTTGTTTGTAATTAATAGGCGCCTAAATAATACTCTATATTATGACCTAGTACACTAAATGATACTGTTCTACTGCTACAATGCGGTTAGCATTGTAGCAAAACCGATTCTGAGCTTTAATTAAACACCATTTGTCTCAATATCCGTTGAGTCTCGAAAGATATATTGATGAGATCAAATTAAAAAATCGCTTCCAAGTCCCAAACCTCGATAGCCAGAAGAATGCTCCTGGCCATTAAAGGCCCACCCGATATTGCTTAGGGTGTTAATTTTGGTTAGATTTATCGCGGCCAATTGCGAATATATTAGAGCAGGAGGCGGGCACGGAAAAGTGCGCTGATTTATGTCTGCGGTCGTTTTAAAGTGGATAGCGCGGGGGCTGAACGCGGAAATTAACTCTTAATAAATATAATACTACGCTGGAGGCACAGGTATTTCATACCGGTAAATACCTACTTTTTTAGTAAATTCATAACAGCCCACAGCTGAGCTATAGGTATTTCTTCACAAATGAGGAAGTATGGACTTCTTACATGGTAGGTAAGTATAGTGGCCATCTGTACGAATAGACTACAAGCCATTTAAGTCTAAGATACCTAGATTTTAGATTTTATTAAAATTATATACCTACTAACATAGGCCATATTCATTATTACTAATATTTAAATATGGATACTATGTCCATATACTTAGTTAAAGTTTCATTACTATTATTATTATTAATATATATAATTATTTACCAGCCACCCAAATGTATCTTACACAACCTAACGACTCGCATTGCTCGAACACAATGAAACCGGGACAAACAGTATACATAAAAGTAGGTGAATAAAATACATCTAGTACATTCAAATGAAAAGTAAGAAATACAACCACTTATAAAAAGACAAAGCATAAAACAGTGCAGTTCTTTCGTTCTTACCGCAATTTAAATTCAAAACAGAACCAAATCTTACAATCTCCAGCGAAATCCGGTTTTGGCTCCCGGTCCATTTCCAGTGCTAGAACCAGTTACGGCCGGTTTTATCCGGCTTGTCGCTTCTTTAGTCGGAAATGGGGGTGTAATTTAGTCGACTTTGTGGTCGCTCTCACGATTCGATTTTAGTTTTCTTAATGTTTCAGCTCTCGCTCTACAGTTTTGTAAGTCTGTGTCTGTTTAAAGACTTGTGACTTATTGTTTCTCAAGAGTCTTTGTAAAAATCAAAATGTTTTTAATCAATGGTTCATAAGGCCCATTATTGACTTACTAGCGGTTCTGCGCGGTTTCACCCGCGCAGTTGACGTTCCCGTGGAAATACGGGAATAAAGTATAGCCTATGTTACTCAGGGGTCTTCTAGCTATCGATTAGTGAATGAATTTGGAAAATCGGTGTAGTAGTTTTTGAGTTTATTCGTAACAAACATACAAAAATACAAATCTTTATAATATTAGTATACGTAATTCTAATTATTGAAAGTCATTTCAACTCCACTGCTTAGGCACTCCTTAGTGGAAGAGAACAAGCGGGGCAAGAAACTCTTCAACACATTATTATTCTTTATACAATCAATACCTACAATACTATGATATACAGGTTATGTTGTCAGTGCTGTGCTGTACTGGAGAAAATTTACACCAAACATTATTGTATTTTATATACCTACATAAGTAACTTATAATATTAGTACCTTGGAGACCGAGCATCGCTCGACGCTATCGCCATCTACCGGTAGTTGGCCGTATTATTTAATAAATATGTTTTTGTTTATAATTGATTTTTTACAGGAAATACAACTATACAATTGAACTTTAAATGCAAAACCCTATCTATAACAAAATTCAATTAAAATCGTATACAAGAATTGCTCGTTTAAAGTAATCAATATTGTGTAATTTCAACATTACTAATGTCAAACCAGACACAACATGTACCTCAGTTTAAAATAGAAATCTCTGCATCCCGAACCGATGTTATTATAAATTTTAGTATTACCTACTCCACTTGGTAGTTAGTAACTATTTCAATATTACAATGACTTATGACTCTGTGGTAAATTAACCTTTAATTAAATAAGTTTGCCTTTGTGAATAAACTTTATGATATTTTCATTTTAATTGGAAAATCAACTAAACTATTTAGTTTGAGGTACGAACTTTGAGTTTGTTATGAAAGTGATGTATGATGTCTAATAATAATTGTATACTAATGTTGGTACATACTGAAATAATCATTATAAACTAGGGAATAGAACCCTATAACACGCTTTAAATTGAGAAGTAATTAAATGGTCCGCAATTTTAAAATTTGGTTAGCCACAAAAAATCAGCATTTAAATCATTTGGTCGGCATACAAAGATTTTGTTCGCAAATAAAAAAATCAGGCAGCAATCCTTGTTCGGCAAATAATTTTAATAATGGTCAAAAATTAAATCAGAAATAGGCAGCAGTAGGAGGTAGTAGGAGTTAGTAGGAGGTAGTAGGAGTTAGTAGGAGGTACTAGGAGGTACTAGGAGTTAGTTGGAGTTAGTGGGAGGAAGAAGGAGCTACTAGGAGGTATTAGGAGGTACTAGGAGTTAGTAGGAGGTACTAGGAGTTAGTATGAGTTAGTAGGAGTTAGTGGGAGTTAGTAGGAGTTAGTAGGAGGTACTAGGAGGTACTAGGAGTTAGTAGGAGTTAGTGGGAGGAAGTAGGAGGTACTAGGAGGTAGTAGGAGGTACTAGGAGTTAGTAGGAGGTACTAGGAGTTAGTAGGAGTTAGTATGAGTTAGAATGAGTTAGTATGAGTTAGTATGAGTTAGTATGAGTTAGTAGGAGTTAGTAGGAGTTAGTAGGAGTTAGTAGGAGTTAGTAGGAGTTAGTAGGAGTTAGTATGAGTTAGTATGAGTTAGTAGGAGTTAGTATGAGTTAGTATGAGTTAGTAGGAGTTAGTATGAGTTAGTAGGAGTTAGTATGAGTTAGTAGGAGGTAGTAGGAGGTAGTAGGAGTTAGTAGGAGTTAGTAGGAGTTAGTATGAGTTAGTAGGAGTTAGTAGAATTAGTAGGAGTTGATAGGAGTTAGTAGGAGGTAGTAGGACGGGGTAGGTACTCCTACTACCTCCTACTAACTCCTACTAACTCCTACTAATTCTACTAACTCCTACTAATTCTACTAACTCCTACTAACTCATACTAACTCCTACTAACTCCTACTAACTCCTACTACCTCCTACTAACTCATACTAACTCCTACTAACTCATACTAACTCATACTAACTCCTACTACCTCCTACTACCTCCTACTACCTCCTACTAACTCCTACTAACTCCTACTCACTCCTACTAACTCCTACTAACTCATACTAACTCCTACTAACTCCGACTACCTCCTACTAACTCCTACTAACTCCTACTACCTCCTACTACCTCCTACTATCTCCTAGTACCTCCTACTACCTCCTACTTCCTCCCACTAACTCTCCTCCTACTAACTCATACTAACTCATACTAACTCCTACTAACTCCTACTACTTCCTACTACCTCATACTACCTCCTACTCCCTCCTACTACCTCCTACTCCCTCCTACGCCCCACTCCCACTCCCAGCTCCCACGCCCACTCCCACTCCCACTACCACTACCACAGCCACCATCACAATAAACACAACCACCACCACCACCACTGTCACTGCCACTACCACTAAAACCACCACCACCACTACCACCACCACCACCACTACTTGTAAGCGTAATAATAATCATAATCATAAAAGCTGCATGATCCAAAGTCATTCCTAATCTACGTAAGGAATGCGCCCATTTTGCGCATGACAAGTTTGGTGAGATTGTTTTTGCTACTTTTATAAGAAGCTCAAAAAATATTTTTTGGCTTCCCCTCTGAGAGCTTACCAAAATTTTATTAAACAGTAGCAGCTCATTGCAGCTCAAAAATAATTACAGCCATCCAGAATGACATAAATTGCTGATAGGTTTTGTAATGTTTGCTGGCCATGAGTTGCTGACCAATTAGCTATTTCTGCTTACAGATTATATTTTTCTGCTTACAAAAATACGAATACTCTGCTAACCATTTAAATAACACCCCTTTAAATTTATCATATCCATAGAATTAGAAAATGGAGTGTTGAGGTGGAATGCTCCATCGTGAAAAGGGAAGATCTTTGGGCGAGGTGATCGTGCCTGGGGACCGCGGTCCAACGAATAATATTGGACTGTTGTATTTATACAACTCGTGTGAACATTTCGATAGCGCGGTTTAGAACTTGTGACTATTTGCTTGCCGTCTATGGCCGTTTAGTTAGTTCTACGTAGAATCGGTAGACGTCACTACAAGGGTAACATACAATGCGTATAGCACCACAATGGTGGCAATCAACTGGGCTAACAATGTCTCTAGATTAATAGACCTCAGTGGACTACACGAATGTTTAACGTGAACTAAAATCACACCCTGAAAATCAGTGAGGCTTGGGTTCGAATCTTGGCATATACCAATGAGTTTTTCAAAACTTATCGCTAGCTCGACGGTGAAGAAAAACCCGCAGGTCCCAGAATAATAATTAATTCTGAGACATGTGTAAACAGACCCGGTCCGGCGATGAGCTCACCACCTATCACGTTTAGGGCTTCAAAGAATATCTCGTGAAAAGTGTGCATATCCAGAAATGGAATAGCTCTGCCTACGCCCTCGGGGATATAAGGCGTGAGATGATTTATTTTATACAAAATCAGTATTCCAACGGTGTGAGGAGGGCAGCAGGGATTTTAATAATGATGCATTGAAGTACCGTCGAGTAGGGAAATATTTATGAGATTATTGAAATTCAAGTTTTAGACAGCGTCGGCTTTAGAGCAGTGAAATCAGTCCTCTGGGCACTGTCCCACATGATTCCTAATTGGAGGTCATTTTTAACTCCTAGCTAACTAAAGTCCTACCTTTAGTAAATTTTAGTAGGATTAAAAGGTTCACGGAGTTGTCAGATTTGTATGATTAGATTTTTATGGGATAGGGTACGAGTATATGGAGGAGTGGAAGTGGAATATGCTCCTCCATCGTAAAAATGGAAAATTTTCCGCCAGGCGAGGTGATCGTGCCAAATGATCGTATACAAACTCATTAGAAAACTCCGATAGCGCGGTTTAGAACTCGGCCGTCTATTGGCGCGTTCTATGTAACTCGGCCTTCTATTGGCGTGTTCTATGTAGTGTCGCTACAAGTATGACCTCGGTGTTGGTCGATGACGTTCAATGATTTGGTAAAGCCATATCATGACACGATCAAGATACAGTATCTGCGATTCGAGGTCGATTACTTTATGATAATATGATCAATTTGCTCTTTGAGCAAAGCTACACACTGGGCTCAGTGTCCCTTTGCACCGCCACGCACACACATACATTGAAATGTTTAGTTAGTAAGTAGGTATTTTGTTGATTTGTACCTATAGTGTTTTATGTATGTGTGTGTATTGTGTTGCAAATAAAATGATCTATCTTTCTAATTCTACGATTTTGCCGCGACATCTGCACAGACGAAGGCGTTTAAAGAAAAAGCCTTGGAAAGAGAATGATTTTCTTCCAACTGTGTACACAGAAATATACCTAGACAAAAAGGCAACCAAAAAGAAGCTCATAAAATGGATACTTCCACAAGTAAAATACCTCTGCCTCTCGGGGGTTTGTATTTGTTTATTAATTTAATCATGTTAGAAAAGTACTTCTAAATCATCATCATCATCATCAACCGGTAACAGCCCACTGCTGATCTAATGGTCTTTCCTCGGACACAAGGAAGTATGGGCTATAATCTCCCACGCGAGCCCACCGCCCACTTCTAAATATTTTTCCGAAATACATCCCTGGCGAGAACATAAATAAAGATCAATTTCATGTTTCGGGCAATTATTTCGTTATTGTCTCAGTTAAATCTACGGATAATGTAAAAAGTTATAGGATTTGTGTTAAGATTATGCCCGGGGATTTATTACGCGTCTGCTTGTTGAGGTACAGGGGATTGGACAATTTAATGCGCCCTTTGAGAGTAGACACAAATTTTGTTTTTTTTAGCGTGTGTAATGTGTTTAAGAAACGTGGGTGTTTCCTGAAAAAGATTTTTATATGTTTTACATTTATATTTATTTAATACTAGCAGCGCCCCGCGGTTTCACCTGCGTAGTTCCCGTTCCCGTTGGAATATAGGAATAAAAAGTATCCTATGTCCTGGTTTAAAGCTACCTCCCCACCAACTTTCAGCTAAATCGGTTCAGCCGTTCTTGAGTTATAAATAGTGTAACAAACACGACTTTCTTTTATTATATTATGCTGAAAGTTAGAAGACATGTCCTTTAGGGTCAGTTTTCTAAAACGTGCACGATGGGTTCCGTACCATTATCTATAAATACGGCAAAAAATTACTTTTGTTGTATGGGAGCTCCCTTGAATATTTATTTTATTCTGTTTTTTACTATTTTGTTGTTATAGCGACAACAGAAATATCATCTGTGAAAATTTCAACTGTCTAACTATGAGATACAGCCTGGTGACAGACGGACGGACGGACGGACAGCGGAGTCTTAGTAATAGGGTCCCGTTTTACCAAAGAGATTTAAAATATAATAGGGCATAGAGGGGACAAAGCGAGGAAAATTTGAAGTCATAAGTTATTCCAAGTGGAATAAGTCTAATACAATCTCGACCGAATGACAGCTCGCGTTCATACTAACTGACATGACAAGGACATGACGCTTAGGCTTCAAAGTTTTGTATGAAAATATTCCCAATGCCCCCTCTATGCCCTATTATATTTAAATCTCTTTGCGTTTTCCCTTCGAAACTTTACCTAAAAATCATAGCATTAGTTCCCTCGTTAACCACAACAGTTCTCAGACAAGATATCTATGTAAGCTATACATCTATGACACGTAAGTTATCTCGAAAGTTTAACTGCTTGCCAGAAGTCCGTCTCAGTTTCAAAAACTTTAACTGTGAATTTCATAATTTAACTTTCAAATTCTCGGTAATATATCTCGCTGCGGAACTATTCTTGAGATAGCGTAGCGATGACAGATGGTAATAGAATGAAAGATAGTAGGTTCGATTTCGTGCAAATGGTATGAACATGTAATTTACTAGTAACTCTGTTTTTCTGTTATCGTTTTAGTCATAATGACTTTTAAAGTAGACTTAAAAATCAAATCAAATTCTTTATTTGCCTATGCCTAAGTGTGGTACAGAAATATTTAAAAAAATAGTAAAACAGAAAGGAGGTTTTATTTATAAGTTTACTGAAATCAGCAAATATTTAAATACTAAGGGATGCCTATAGCGGCGTTGCCTGCGCTGATCCAGGTGTACGTAAGTTTTTTTAAACTCATTAGTACCTACTTGCTCTGATGAGAAGCAGGATCTTTAAGCACTGGGCTATGACAGCTCTAATGGAAATAGATCAAATAGAGCTACAACCTAAATATTATAAATACCAAAAAGACTTTGTTTTTTTTTGATACCCTTTTACACCAAAATCACAAAACCGATTTTAAAAACTATTTCGATAATAAAAAGCTCCATTATTAGGGAGTACAATAGGCGATTCATTCCCGTATTCCCACGGGAACGGGAACTAACGGCTGAAACAACGCAGAACCGCTATAGTTAAATACGTTTTTAAAACGTTTTTAACTGCTCAGCTAAAACCGCTTGTAAAGGGCTTTATACATACAGTTCTTATTAGCAACACGTTTCGCAGAGCTCCTCAATCTCGGCGAGTTTGCACAAATGATTACCAACCGTCTCTAAAATCTGCAGCTGGAATCAAAGTGGCGCATCGTACAATTTAAAATTCATACTTATTCATTGTACTTAACAAGTTTGAGACCAACTCCAACTCTGAGACGGTATTTGAGTAGACCCGACTTTTGATCAGAATTAACGAAGTTTCTATTCTATTCAAATAGTGTATTCCACACCTAGGAAAGTAAAATAACAAATGTCTCAGATCACATGTAATTGTCGACCGAGGCGAAGCCGAGGCTGTCTTATTTACTTCCCGAGGTGTGTATACTTTACTTTTTTCTTATCGACGGAAGCGGCAAATTTGCCGCTTTCCGCCCGGAGAGATGAAAATGATATAACATATTCAGCACAGTACTTGGCTTGACGATCTATTTTTGAGTCGCAAGTAGTATAACAAGAAAAGTTATAGGAAATCTAGCTAGTGATAAATATTTACGTAATTTCTTGAAATACTCATTGGTCCATGTACTTGCCAGGATTCAAACCAGAGCCTCACATAGCAGTGGCGAGCTCACTATCTGCTGCCAATAGCTAATAATAGTTAAGTAATATTAATTAATTTATTTCAGACAGCAATAGCCCAGTGGTTTTTATTCGCGAGGCTTGGGTTCGAATCCTGGCATGCACTAATGACTTTTTCTGGAAGGAAAACATTCTCAGGAATATATTATAATAATATAGAAGATAGATCTAGGGGTCCAATATATCTCGTGAAATGTGGGTATATCCAGTAATGGAATACCTCTGCCTACCCCCTCGGGGATGAAAGGCGTGAGATTATAGAAGATAGATAACGGACATGGTAGGCGGAGGGATGAGAGCGATGTTGTAGGGTCAGTTCTTTATATGAATGTGGAAGGTTATAGGAAGAGATGGATGGATTGTGTGAAGGATGATATGTGCAAGGAAACGAATGCAAATAGGACAGTTGATAGATCTAATTGGGATGAGAAAAACATACTGCGTCGACCCCAAATAATGGGAAAAGGGCAAGAAAATCTTTTTTTTTTCTGTTATTGTTATTAATGTCTCTAAGCATGTTGTGACTTCCATTAATTAGGAATGCAATTAACTGTTTATATAATATATTTTGTGTACACTGACCATGTAATATTGTATGTCCTGTTGAAAGTCCCATAAATAAATCTATATAAATAAAAATGAATTGATGTTCGTTAGTCTGATTAAAACTCCAGAACGGCTGGACAGATTTTGATGAAACTTTTTGTGTGGGTTAGAGTGGGTCCAGGGATGGTTTATACGGTGGCAGAACGACGTCTGCCCGGGCCACTAGTAAATAAATAAAATGATGATAGAGTTATATTTTTTCACGGGCCTGTTGGCTCAGTTGGTAGTGACCCTGCCTTCTGAGTCGCAGGTCGCGGGTTCGATCCCCGCTCGGGGCCAACACGTGTGTGTATGAACATGTCTGTTGGCTTCGTCTCTGGTCGTTTAATATTTATTTAAGTACGTTTATCAGTAGTTTACTACCTGTTCAGGCCCTGCCTAGTTTGGGACTAAATAACCGTGTGCGAATTGTGTCATATTGTGTTATAATATTATTATTTTATAATATATATATAAATATAACGTTTTCAATCCGTGTTATGTTCGTGCCGTGAAGGTTATTCGTTGTGCCCATAGCTCTAGACAGTTAAACTGGCATAAAATTTAATTGCTCCATATAAAAACACGATAAAACTGATCGTTTGTCGTGTATTAACGACTGCGTATCCTTTGTAGGGTTGCCACTAGCAAGAAAGTTGGCGACAAAAGATGAAAAAAATAAGACAAAAAGAAATTGGTTGTCTGTAAAGTCGGTTTACGGACGATAATTTTACGTGATAACGTCTTGAGAAAACATTCAAACATCATAAACACGATCGTGCCTCTCTATTGCTTGTTCCGGGCTCTCGACTGCAAGCTCGGCTCAGGGGGTCGATTTTTGAATCTCACCAAGTGACTAATTCTCACCGATGTGAGTGATTTCCGAAAGTTCGTATTTTTGAAACTCATCGGTGACTTACATTTGTCATACCTATGATATCGATTTAAGAGTGAGTGAGTGACCCACTCGTAATTGAAATCACCATGCGATTGTTTTTGACAGTTGACGTATGTGAAATCTGCCAAAAGTGCCAAAGTATGTTTTTTGGAAGAATTAGCAGCGGGGCTCGATTGTGATATTTTGTGATTGCGACGATTTATTGAAAACAGCGTGTGACTTTCAAAAATACAACTTTTGGAAAATGGTGACATAAAAGTCATTGGTGATAATTTTAGTCACCGGTGATTTTGATATCACCAGTGACATTCAAAAATCGCACTCCAGGTGGAACGTGATATTTTTTCGAGCATGCAGCAACAAGACGTTATCACGTCAAAATGATTAAGTTTGTTGTCCGACCAATCTTTACGATGGCATTTCTATTACTTCTACTTTTATACTTTAGTTACACGAAGCTCTCGAAAGTACAATATTTTTTGTCAACAGTATTTCGGGAATATCCCAAAAATCCAACATGAGACGTCGAATTCATGTGAAAACAAAAAAAAAACTGTGAATCATACGTAAAAAAACATACATATATGCAGACAATAGATGGCCTCCGGGGGGCTGCTACGGTTTTCCTAATTAACGTCACTTTCACTATAGCGCGTGTAATTTCTTGACACCGGTCAGTTCAAAATATCGTCACCCTTCCTCTCTCGCTTCATACACATCCTTTTCAAAACATCGTCTATTTAAAAAAAACTTTGTTACGTGCCAACCCTAATAGGGAGCTTTAAAATAACAGCGTTTGCGTGTATATTTACGGAGAAGGCTTTGATTTTCAATCGGCAAACTCGCTCTGACCGGTCATAGCCCTGTTGGGACTTGGGACTAGGGACAGCTATTGTCCAAGCGCTTGGAACCATCAAAATGCGACTTTTATTGCTGTTCGAAAATTAAAATAAATCGCGGACCCTAAAACATTTAGGTACACAATGCGTTAAGCTGATTAACATCTGCCACTTTGATCCCTAAACAACTGCTTCCAAATCATACATATATTGGTATATTTTGAGCAGTAGTTACGCATCTACTTCAATATAGGTCAGGCTAGCATTGAATCCGTTTTGTTCCCGTTGCCGTCGGAATAACCAAAAATCCCTTCTTAGTGCTCACTTTACGTCATTTAAAGAGATACACTGCTACGCATAGCCTGATCAGTCAATCGTCAAGACAGTTTCTTCTGTTATACAATATGTAACAGAATAAGCGCAATTCCTGAAATCAGTTTGTTCAGTATCGACTACTTAATCGATTTCAGCTATTTTTAATAGGTATGTGTAATTATTTTCCGAAAAATTTATTAGCATAACTGAGTTTAGGGCTTCCTACGGATTCCGTAGTATTATTGCTCTTTATTTAAGAAATTTGGTTAGAAAGAACTAAAGTACGAATGCATCTCGTCGGGGGACCCTACATTTTGTAAAACAATTTTTCTGAAACATTTTGTATTTCGTTCAATTTGAATCAAATACAATACCAGATCCACAATAATATATAATAAGCATTTCTATCTATTTCCAAAAGTTATTGCGTTTTCACAATAGCAGTATATATTGAAGCGATATGATTTCCAGTGATGGGACCCGTGTTCTGTATTCTAATGGAACTCGTCGGACAAAATGAGAATAGGGACTGCAAAAAAAGTAACTCGAAATACAATTGCATTAACTTAGAGCAGTGATAGCCTTACGGTTAAAGAGCCTGCTTCACATGATAAAAATCAGTGAAGCTCGGGCTCGAATCCTGGCATGTACCAATCAGTTATTCAATACTTACGTACATATTTATCACTAGCTCGATGGTGAAGGAACACATCGTGAGGAAACCCGCAGGTTCCAGAATTAATTCTGAGACATGAGTACTTATATATCGTGGCCATATCGTAGATTTGACCACTTCATGATTTGGTTAGGTTAGGTTAGATTAAGATTATTTCATGTAATTGTATACAACCATTTCTTGAAATGATCTATGAAATGGTCTATGAAATGTTCATATGAAGTGTTCAATTCTATGATCTGGACATATGCACTACCACCTATCACGTATAATATCAGGGTTTCTACTCAAACCCTTCGAAATATAGATATTTTGGAGCATTAACACTAATAGTTATAATTGACATGTAAATCACAATAATTTAAAAACTACTAAAGGTAGGTTTAGAAAATCTATCTAGACAATAACTGTGTAGTAGTCTTGGGTAGTTCGCGAACGACCCAATTCGAAATAGCGCTCTTTTCGGTGAACTATGCGAACTAGTTCGTCCACAGTTTTGGTCTTAGTTCTTTTAAATATGTATTTTTCTGGCGTCGGCTCTATTATTGAGTGGCGCTGCATGGCTAACCGACCTATTTGTTTTTACTCTTGCCGATCTTACAAGAGTTTCTTATTAAATTATAGTCTACTAGCGACCCGCCCCGGCTTCACACGGGTGCAATGCTAACACTAAAACCTTCCTCTTGAATCACTCTATCTATCAAAAAAAAACCGCATCAAAATCCGTTGCGTAGTTTTAAAGATTTAAGCATTACAAAGGGACATAGGGATATAGGGACAGAGAAAGCGACTTTGTTTTATACTATGTAGTGATAGTTAAAGTTTTTCGCAATTATAATATGAAGAACATTTCCATATTGATATACCTATCTCCATAAATAAAAAAAAACTAACTAAATGAACGAACCAGTTCGCGTTAGGACTGAGAACTAAATTGAGCGCTCCCACTGGCTAACCACTATGCCCAAGACTACTGTGTAGATACACAGTTATTATTTATTTTATTCTATTTTATTTTATTACGAATAGCAACAGTCAAAACAAAATTTTTCAACGACGGCATTCAAAATGACTTATCAGACCCATTATAAGTATATCTTTTTTGACGTGACAACGTCTTATAATTCGATGGAGCCGACTGCATGCACGAAAAAGTTTGACGTATGCGGCGTTCCAGTGCAACGAGCGACAAGGAGGCACAATCCATTCCATCAGTATTTTCTTATGACGTTGTCACGTTCAACTATCGTCAGTAAACCGAGTTTACAGACAACCGATTTTTTTTTTATAAAAAAAGGGGGCAGACGGGCAGACGGGTCACCTGATGGTAAGTGACTACCGTCGCACATGGACACCTGCAACTCAAGAATCACAATTGCGTTGCCTTTGAGGGAGTACGCTCTCTTCTTGAAGGTCGTACTGGTCCGGAAATACCGCCGGTAGTCTAGGCAATAAAGGTAGTGGACCCCAACATTAATTCCTCAGTCGATGAAACTTTGCAGGATTGTAGTATAGCATGAGACAATACTTGCATAAAAAAATCCAAAAACAAACCTAACCGAAGTTAGGTTTTTATACTAAAAAAAAATTTTTTTTTGCTTGATAATTTGATAATTTCTGAAGATAATGTAGCGAGACGGTTTTTATTTTGGATTTTTCTATTGTAAGTCCACAGCGACTATTAAATGACATTCCAGTTAAAAAAATGGACTGAGCAATTTTCCCGTGCAAGGTACATATACGTCTGAGTTTTGTTTTTTTGGATATTTCGCGTATAGCTTTCTTAACACACATGAATATTGCTGGCGAAGAAAATTTGGACTGAGCATTTTTCCCAACAAAGATATGAAATAAAAAAGGATTTCAATAAAAATACCTAACTTCGGTAAGGTTTTTTTTTTGGATTTTTTTATGCAAGTATTGTCTCATACAATACTACAATCCTGCAAAGTTTCATCGACTGAGGAATTAATGTTGGGGTCTTCATACAAAAATCCGGTTCATTGCCTGGACTACGGTGACAATCTTATTTTTTTTATAATATATGGCAACGAGAACTTATCTCGACATAGATATTTTTATGTAATTTCTTTCATTCGACGTGAATTTCCAAGAATATGTATCCCAAATACACTTCACTTTCATAAAGCTATACTTATGTAAATTAATATTTGCTTTCCAAGCAAATAAATACCCAATACGATATCCAATATTGATACTCAAATGTTACTCAAATCGAATATTTTTTATTTCCAAGGTACCGTGTTACGTAAAACTCTATGCTAACAAGGAAATACGACTGAGTCATCCACTCGGTTACTGATAAAATAAATATGATCATGCTTGAACCCCAAGGGGACCGCCAGAGGTACCTACCATAAAGGTGGGTATTCCCAGGAATGGTATAGGTAGGTACCTATTCTGGCCCCTGGATAAGGCGTGATGCATTTATTTGTTTTTATTCCCCGTTGGGAATACGAGGATAAAATATAGCCTATGTTTTATTCTAATGTATAAGCTATATGTAAAGTTTCATTAAAATCCGTTCAGTAGTTTTTGCGTGAAAGAACAACAAACATACTCAGTTTCGCGTTCATAATTTTAGTAGGATGTTTATATTTAGTAATATAAATAAAAATATAATCACACGCCTTTTATCCCCGAGGGGGTAGGCAGAGGTATTTCATTACTTAGTATACCCACATTTCACGAGATATATTGGACCCCTAAACGTGATAGGTGGTGAGCCCATCGCCGGACTGGTTCTATTTACACATGTCTCAGAATTAATTCTGAGACCTGCGGGTTTCCTCACGATGTTTTCCTTCACCGTCGAGCTAGTGATAAATATGTACGTAAGTTTTTGAAAAACTCATTGGTATATTTAGTTATATTTACAAGTTCTTAATTAATGAAATGGTACAACGATATTGTAGTATCGAGTTTAAGAGAGATACATACAGTAACAAATATAGGTACGTGATTTTAACCTATCGACAAATAAAGAATTAGTTGTACTTAGTAGTTTTAAATTTACCTTAAAAGTTATAACTATACTATTTGCGGCCAATTCCGCCAAATTATTTCTGCTTAGCCTGATGGTTGACTGGTAGATAATGCCTTTAGGCATTAAGTTCGCCAGGTTACATTTTCTTGGTACATGAAGTTAAATAAATAAAATAACTAACAGAACTACCAGGCTTGGATAAGGTTTACATAAACATACAGATTTGATAACGATAACGTAATTTTCAGATGGATAGGTGTAAATTCCTCCAATTTGTTTCATGGCTCAGTAGTTCCTGTGGGATACCTCGCATCGGAACAGGATTCGGCTTTTAGCGGTGTTTGTATGTGTGGAACCATTCAGCTATCTCAGTGTGGATATGGCTATGCTAGGGTGAAATTTTATACCCCAGAGGGTAGGCAGAGGTATTCCCTTTCTGGATATACCCACTTTTCACGAGATATTCTTAGGACCCCTAAATATGATAGGTGGTGAGCCCATCGCCAGACCGGGTCTGTTTACACATGTCTCAGAATTATTTCTGGGACCTGCGGGTTTCCTCACGATGTTTTCCTTCACCGTCGAGCTAGTGATAAATATGTACGTAAGTTTTTTAAAAACTCATTGGTACATATGCCAGGATTTGAACCCGAGCCTCACTGATTCTCATCATGAGAAGCCGGCTCTTTAACCGTAAGGCTATCACTGATCAATAAATTATCTTATCAAATAAATCCTTCATTGAATAAAAACATTTTGAAATACAATTTACTTGAAAATCTTTAAGCATAATTCTACCTACATTACTTCGGCCCTAAAACATCTCAGCAGGTAAACTTCCAAACTGTCAAAACTTTAAAGTAATGAAGATGGATCTTCACGCATTTTGCGCAAAATAAACGTATTTTTTGGTAATGATAAAGATTCTAGTAAATAAAGAAGAGTATGTATGTTTCTATGCCCTTTATTATAAAGAATAAATAATTGCCGCTTACAATTGTAGATGTAGGTATTGTAGGTACGATGGTGCGGAACCCTTAGACAAAAAAGCTTAGACAATTTTTATATACCATATAAACCTAAGCAAAAACCAGTAGTCATTCACATAATAAGTCTATAAACACTGCTGTCACAACGAAAGCGCTGTTCAAAATTACCACGGGAACGGGAAAATACGGGCATGCTTACCAATTCATGCCTAAATTAATTCCCAAACTATGCTACCTTGCTATTTCGTACCTCCGAGTCGGGTACCGCAACCATTAACATATCAATATGATCCCAGAATCATACGTAATGCTGTGGAACAAGTAACAAGAGACAGCGGAATACTTTTTTTCTATTATTATTATTTACTAGCAGCGCCCCGCGGTTTCACCCGCGTAGTTCCCGTTCCCCTGGGAATACGGGGATAAAATATAGCCTATGTGTTATTCTGATGTATAAGCTATATAACTGTAAAGTTTCATCAAAATCCGTTGAGTAGTTTTTGCGTGAAAGAGGAACAAACAACCATCCATACATCCATCCATACAAACTTTCGCATTTATAATATTAGTTGGATTCATTTATGTTTATATTTGGTATTTGTTGTCTTGTAAGAAATTTCTTGCAACGGTTTCAAAAAGTGATAGTAAAATGATGGCCCCCACGATACAGGGTCGGCCTAAGTTCTGAAACTGTCGCTATTAAATAAACATTATTATTATTTATAACATCATTTTGTACTTATTCTAAAAATCCTCTCCAAACTGAGTACAGTGTGTTGGCGAGATAGCGCTCTATTTTTATTGCATACATCAACAGTAACAGACGTAACAAAGCACTGAGAATAGGTTGTTATCTTAGACATGGGCGTAGCTCTATGTTTTGTATGGTACAGCTTCAGCTTCGAACAAATGTAACTGGTTTTGGTCAGTGACTTCACGCCATAATAATCAAAATTTCAAACAAAAATACACTAAAATAGCACTAAAAATACATTTTTTTGCATAGTCAACATCCATTAACGACTGTTACTATAGTCCGTGCGAAATAGATCTGGATAAAAGTGCATTGACCCAACCTCTACTACATTTCACACAACATTTACGCACTTTATCGCTCGTCATACAAACTGTCGCTAATCATGACGCGACACGCGTTTCATAATACGTCGGACAAATGTGAAAAGTGTAACCCCGAAAGTATCACTTTATCAGGATTTTTTTGTGGAATTTGACATTATTATTATTTTGACATTTATTATTATTACAGAAATTAAGGTTGATATGGTTGTTAAATACATGTATCATTCCGCAATTTTCATTATTTTTGATATAATTGAAAATTTAGTTACGTTAAATAAATATTTTGTAAATGTAATCCTCAATTCTATATGCGTAGTTCATTATAGACTGTAAAATACTTTATTACATAAAGTAATTAACAATTGTATTTTTGAGACTAAAAAATTTAATATTTTAAGTTATGCGCATTCGTTGGCAAACGTCCTGCGGCCAGGGGTACACCACTCGGTCGCAGAGTAGTCAACCTTAGTTTTATCAGTAGTGCTACAGATTTTTGAAAACTCTCTCAGTTTTTAGTTAAGGTTTAGATTACATGTTTTTTTTTGTTTTTAATTCCTTCCTCATGATGTATTTTATTTATTACTACAATCGATTAATACAAAATAAGAAAAATATACGCAATAGATTTTTAATTGTGTCTCGGTTCCAATTGGAACCCGCGGTGCTATACAGATTAGATGTAGATTTACTGCATTTAAGGCGAGTAGTGTCGTGAAATGGTCATCTTTGAAGGCATAAGGCTTATAAACGAGCAATCACAAAATTCCAGAAAAAATATATCTTAAGCATTGATATATAATCTTCATTTTCATAGTTTGAAAATGTTGTAGAACATTATTTACTATATGAAAAAAATTATTGCAATAAGGCTGTTTTGAATTTTAAATTCGCTTCTTCTTCTAAACTAAAAGAGATATTTTTATAGCTCTTGCGGGAAAACATTGGTAATTCATCTATCTAAAATTTTATAGTTCACTTTTTTAAAAGACCAATTAGTTTTTACGCAAATTACGAAATAGCAGTTTCACTACAAATCGTCTCTAGCGGGTCCGTGCGGGGGCGACGGGAGCCAGTCCAGCGCAGACATTCAAGGAGAGAGGCTGCGCGCCGCGTTGCCGCTGCGCGCTCGAATTTTTACGCATTTTATGTGTAGTACAGTGTGCAAAGAGGGATGTCTTTTAAACTTTTAACACAATAAATAAATATGAAAAATTGTTACTGGTTTATAAAAAAATTAAATATGTCGAATTTCTTAATATTGGTGTAAATATACATACATTTAAAATAATGTTTCGATTAATAATTTTTTTACTCAAAATTTTTTTTAAATCTCACCTCCTACCTCTTCCAAAAGCTTAGAATATGAACACAATAACTTGCATGTACTTATAAAAATAAACACGTAAGGCTTTCGCAAAGAATAATTATAAATAAACATAATACAACTAAAACGTTGAACTATGCATTTCTATATATACATACATATAATAAAATTGTAACTGATGTCTGTACATATATAAAATATTTAAGAAAAACGTATGTGTTTGGGGGTCTTCATAACGGCAGTAGAAGCCGAAACTATTATTTTTAGAATTTTTCATCATAACAAGTAATAACAAACATCATCATCCTTATGAGGCAGTCGGGTAAGGGATACAAAACATAAAGATTGATTCAAGGAAACAATAGGGGTGTTTTATTTGTTGTTGGAAACCTCAATTTATTGAAGTGGAACTGAAGATAATGGATTTTCAACCGACTTCAAAAAAGGAGGAGGTTCTGAATTCGGCTGCATGTTTTTTTATGTTTGTTTCCTCAGAACTTTAGACTGGGTGTACCGAATTTGGTGATTCTTTTTTTATTTGAAAGATGGTGCTGGCCGTGTAGTCCAGTTCTGACAATGGCATATAGAGATATAAAGAAAACCATACAATTTAAAATCTGTTTTTTACTCTTTAGAGTTCTATTTTATTAATGCAAAACATTACCATACCAACCATAGTAATGTAAGCAACGGATCCGGTCCGGTCCGATGTGACCTCATCCGATCCGGTGCGATGTAACCTGATTCGATCCGGTCCGATGTGACCTGATCCGATCCGGTCCGATGTGATCTGATCCGATCCGGTCCGATGTGACCTGATCCGATCCGGTCCGATATGACCTGATCCGATCCGGTCCGATATGACCTGATCCGATCCGCTGCAATGTGATCTGATCCGATTCAGTCTGATGTGGTCTGATCCGATCCGGTCCGATTTTATGTGATCTGGTCCGATCCCATCCAATATGATGCAATCAGGTCCGGTACTATCCGGTTTGGGCCTATCGGGTCCGATCTGATCCTATCCGACCTGGTCTGGTCTGATCAGATCGGTCCGGACCGATCCAGTTCAGATCAGATCGAACCCGAACGGATCTAACCAGACCGGAATTGACCACATCGGATCGGATCGGACGGAAAACACCCAATTCGCAAATCACTATAGATGTTCCTATAATATTTGAAGAGTTTCCTTGATTTCTCCAGACTCCCATCATCAGATCCTGACTTAATGATAGTGGGAACAACACCCGGAAAGTATAGGATTTCAAACAAAAAAAGAATTTTCGGAACCTGTCCTGTCGACTTCGAGTAATCGGGGAAAAAACCGACTAACTGAGAACCTCGCGCTTTTTTTGAAGTCGGCTAATAACATTATTAGACACAATATAAAATGAGGAAAAGATGTACATAGACAATGTTTATTACCATGATCCATGTTAGCTTTCACGAATCTCCTTCATTAAATCGTTTTTTTTTATATAAGCAACTTAAAAAAAAAGAGAAAGTTATCAGTGTCGAAATCTTTTATTTCTTTTTTTGTGTGTTCCCAGATTACTCGAAGACTGCTTTCTGCGATTCGGGAAATTGTTTTTTCGTTTGAAATCGTATACTTTCCAGGTAGAACCTTACTCATCAGGTCAGGATCCGATGATGGGATCCTCGAGAAATCGAGGGAACTTTTCCAATATTATAACGCACCCCCAGAACGAAAGTGACCTAAGTCAAAAAACGCAATTTGTGGGAAATGAGCAAGAAAGTTTTCAAAAGCGTGTAAATTTGAATAAACTTAATGTATCTTTACCGTGTTTCATCGGAAATGATTTCTTTTTCGCGGGTATATGTATTGATCTTTAATGTACATATTAGTAACATCATATTCAATTTAAATGTATTACGGGCTCCTGGGCAGTATTGGGTTAAATATTTATTTTGACATTAAACATAAAGTAGTTCCAAACTATGTCACTTTATGGCAAAAATATATACTACTAAAGAGGCCTATACCTATAAGTGTCTTTCTTCTTTTATTTAATGTTAGCACTAAAGTAACCCAATCTAAAACAGTCAATAAAATCTAATAGATATTTTGTTATAAACAGACTTATTTCAAAAAAGTGGTCAGTTTAGTACAAAAAAAGAAATGTTATTTACTTTTACAGTATTTCCAATAAACTGGCATAATTCGAGATCCGTCGATGTTGTACTCGTCTACTCGCGACCTCTTCTGACGCAATACTAGTTCGGTCTCTTTCACACGACATGCATAGGTAAATACCGTGATTAAAGTGACCGATTTATCGGCGGTCCCCCTTTTACTTATAGTTTGGTCTCTTTTTCTCCATAGGGGTTTAGAATAGGCTGTTTCAGGTCAGTTTATAGCAAAATCAGAAAATACAGGAATTTTGAGTTGGGTCACTTTCATTCTAAGGGTGCGATAAATCTATGAATATTATAGTGTACACCTATTGCAATTTGGGTTTAACTAGTACATTTACTCTTGGTAAGCACCATTTGGTGAAGTGGAACTGATGATGAAGACCAGATTGGGCTACCTGAACTACTCAATGATTAGTATTTTATTTGTTGCCATTGTATTAATAATAATAATATTACTTTTATTAGTATTACTTTGATAGAGTTGCCAAGCATTTTATGCTCGTCCGTCACAATGCATACTACCTATGGTTAGTGGAGTTGATGGTGAAGTGGCAGGAGAACTCTTCCACAATTTTGCTTTCTAGGTTTTTGTTATCAGTTTACTATAATTACTAAAAGATGTTTGGTGTTTGAAGTAACGTTCCATTCACAAAATGTTTTGTTATGAATGTTAGATCAAAGATTCATTTTTATATTGATGCAAGTTTCGTTTTGTATTGTATATATTTTATTACTGACCCTACTGCGTTATCAAGACGCGTGGTCAAAATGCGGGGAAGCGCGGAGCGGGAAACATAAGCTCCGCCCTGAAGCCCAAGGCCGTTGGCGGCTACAGTCGCCTTAATTTGAGTTATCTACAGTTTTTTAAGCATAATTAAGTTTAAATCTATGATAGAAAAGTGCTTATATTAAATTGATGAATTTATAAAAATATAATCTCACGCCTTTTTTATCCCCGAGGGGGTAGGCAGAGGTATTCCATTACTGGATATACCCACATTTCACGAGATACATTGGACCCCTAAACGTGATAGGTGGTGAGCCCATCGCCGGACCGGGTCTGTTTACACATGTCTCAGAATTAATTCTGAGACCTGCGGGTTTCCTCACGATGTTTTCCTTCACCGATGATGATGATGAATTTATTTTGAACGATATGCTTATTTTTATTTATTTATTTTATTGACTTATTTGATTGTTTTGAAACATTGCATTATTATTTATTTTTATTGAAGAATAATTTTTACATTATATTTAGTTAACAAATCAAATTTATAATTGATTGTGTTAAATTGATTTTTTTATGATTGAAATTCGAATACAATGTAAATTTTTTTTGAATAAATACTACTACTACTATACAACCCCACATAAATAAATAAACATTTATTCCAACTGCGAAGCTCTATTTTTTAATCTAATGTCATTTAAAAAATGTTTGTCACGTCTGGCAAGGTCATTTGCTCACCCCGCCTTCTACTGCGATACGCAAGGTAAGACGTGTTTGCGATACTTGTCATAGACATTGTAGCGTATCGTTTGCAAAAATGGCGTATATTGGTAGAGAGGCGTCAACGCACTTTTATCCAGATCTATTTCGCACGGACTATAAACCTATTACGCTGATAGCGAGTGATTTGCTGATGTCCGATGTTCCGTTCCGTTCTACCTGAAGTTCTTCATCAGATTTTCACAAAACTTATTCGACCACCCTTAAGGTACAGGTAGAAGGTCAAAAAAAAACAGAAACGTGAGATGAGAACCTCCTCCTTTTTTGAAGTCGGTAAGACTTACTTAGAAAGAACTTTGAGCTCTAATAGAATTAATTGATTGGAAATTACAACATACAATCAAACACTTTTGCATCACAAAAGGTGGATAATTCCTAGCAATCAATTTGGGGATTTGCAGGTTTCCTCACGGTATTTTCCCTTTGAAAGTCATTGGTTCATACAAACCAGGATTCCTGAGCCTCACGCATTCGAGGCGGGCTCACTAACCGCAGTGATATCATTGCATCATAATTAAATTACATTACACATTTAATTAAATGTGTAATTTAATTATGCTGATTTAATTTTAATTTAACTAACAATCGCTCGTCACTGACTACTTGAGCCAAAATAAACATATTGCTATCTGCATTTGGCGTTGGACCTGAATTTTGGTCTAGATTTAGATTTCAAACTTGAATAATAATGTTTTTGGTTAGGTACATATTAAATTCTAATATTATATGTATATTTATCAATGCATTATTAATACGAAATGTAATACCAATTAAATAATTCCAGATTGAATTTAACCCAACGCTTAATGTTTCTTATTTCAGTTTTGTGGGTATTTTATCAGAAACTTGCTTGCTCCCAACTTTTTTTTTAAATTATTACTTGACTACTCCAGAAGCAGAGTAATGTTTTTTTTTTGGGCCTGTCTGTCCTTCTGTATCCTTAGGTCTTTAAGCTACGCAACGGATTTTTTAATAGACAGGTTGATTCAAGAAGAGGGTTTATATTTATATAATACATGCATAATATAGTAGACAAACACTGATAATCTATATATTGTATGTTTGTATGTATCTTTGTTACGAATAGACTCAAAACTAATGGACCGATTTTAAAAGTTCTTTCACCAATAGAAAGCTACAATATCCCTGAGTAACATAGCCTATATATTATTCCCGTATTCCCACGGGAACGGGAACTACGCTGGTGAAACTGAGCAGATCCGTTCATATAAGCCGAAACGAAACGAGGGCGGGTCGCTAGTTATATATAAAATAATAATCTCACGCCTTTCATCCCCGAGGGGGTAGGCAGAGGTATTCCATTACTGGATATACCCACATTTCACGAGATACATTGGACCCCTAAACGTGATAGGTGGTGAGCCCATCGCCGGACCGGGTCTATTTACACATGTCTCAGAATTAATTCTGAGACCTGCGGTTTTCCTCACGATGTTTTCCTTCACCGTCGAGCTAGTGATAAATATGTACTTAAGTGTTTGAAAACCTCATTGGTACATGCCAGGATTCGAACCCGAGCCTCACTGATTTTTGGCCGGCTCTTCAACCGTAAAGGCTATCACTGCTCTTAAAAATGCTGGTATAAAAATATCAACAAAATAAATGTTATTCTGGCACAGACAGGTTTCCTCACGATGTTTTCCTTGAAGGTCGAGTCACTACCCTATAAATATGTACTTATATTACGCAAGTTATTGAAAAACTCATTGCTACATCAAGTTCCTCAGGATTCGAACCCAAGCCTTTTTGTATTGAATTTATATAAGTTCATTTTAAATCAAGTGCGCGTATTTTAAGGGTTAGTGCAAATATGTTAGAAATTAGTTTTTTCTGTCAATTTTTTTTTATTTGTAAGCATGCTTTGCATAAACCCGCACTAAAACGCCACTTTTGTTTATTTATTTAGTTATTTTAGCGCATTTTTTTATTGGGTAGTGTGCCTGTAGTATTTGTATTGTTTATGTACAGCGTGTTAGTTTGTTTATTTTTTTGTAACATTCGATGTTACCTTGTAAAGTAGCGTATGCTAAATAAAAATCGATGGCAAAAATAGTTTCTTGTAAATTTTTTGAGCAACTCTTTTAATATTTGCACTTGATTTAAAATGACCTTGTATAAACCGATATTTTATTTGGTTGGTATGGCAGGGCAATAATAATAACTGAAAAAATAAAAAAGCGTATCTTTAACATATATGCTTTAATTCAATTTATGCTGATTACACAATCATGAGCTTTATGTACGTAATATCAAAGTCACATCTGGATTTACCGAATTTACAACCTTATTCGCTTAGTGGGTATATTTTACAATGAAGGTGAATGTGAAAATTTTATTTATGTAAGTATTTAAATAATGGACAATTTAATAACAAAAACTTTAATGGATTTAATCAAATTTTTAAATTTAAATTAGATTAACAAAATTAAATATATGTAATTTAAATTAAATTTTATAATTAAATTGGAACGTAAGTTGGACGATACTTTATGTTCTTAAGTATACTCAGGCCTTGTGCAGGACTATTTTTTATAATTATCACTCATTTTGGCATGATCCTAATCCCTTCTTTCTACTAAAATTTAACTGGGGTCTGTTCTCGATATACACAGGACTTAGTTTAATAAGTCTAAATGTTGTGTTTTAAATTTATAACTTTGAAAAACCTCAACTTAAATTAAATTCATCATTAAATTTTTACTTAAATTGTTTAAATATTAATGTAAAAAAACAGTATTTTTTTAATATTAAAGGGTAGACTAAATATAAAATGAAATTGAATAACGACTACATATATTTATGTTTCATTAATTTAACATTAACTCACGTATTTAACATTGACTCGTTTAATTAATTAATAATTATTTAATTAGCCATATTGACAATATGTTTTGAACATTTGATTAGCACTTACTACCTATAATGACAAGCTCTTGATTTTCAAAAGTTTTATGGCGCCAGCTACACAGCCGTCTAAACGGTAGTTGGTGGTTAAAGCTTAGTTCGCACTAGGCGAGTAATTTTGTCGTGTCCTTGTTCAGTATGTAGTACAGGAGTATTAGCAAAGGAGCCTAATATTGTCGAGTTGTATAGGTGTATGTGTACTACGAACAAGGACTCGACAAAATTACTCGCCTAGTGCGAACTAGACTTAATAGCTCATTTCATTTTAACATATGTTTCGTGCGGTGCAAAAGCATTCAGCAACTATCAGTTGCCAGACGCTCAACGACAGCTAGTAGGACCTGAGACTGTCTTTAAGACAGTGACTTATTATCGTCTTACTGCTGGTCCCAGGCTTACCAGCCGTCTACCGAAATTAAATTAAATTACTGTGAGTTTTATTTTCCTTTTTGGTTTTTGGTTCAAAGTTTTATCTATATCTATTTATTTATAAATTTATCCTAAAACCATAGTAGACCTATCGCAGTGACCAGTCTGTTATGTATGATAGTTTCCTAACATGTATAGGCTGCTAAATAAGTGGCTACGCTATCCAATCAACTGTCAACTATTTTTTAGCAAAGAGATTAAAATATAATAAGGCGTAGAGAGGGACAAAGCAAAGGACATATTCCAAGTGGAAAAAAGTCTAGTGTGATTCGACCGAATGACAGCTCGCGTTCATACTAACTGACATGACGCTTGAGTTTCAAAGTTTTTGTATGAAAATATTCCCTATGACCCCTCTATGTCCTATTATATTTTAATCTCTTTGATTTTTAACCACCAACATACCTGTTCTGTCAGTCATGTAGCTTGGCCTTTAAATAAATCGTAATATGTTATTATTAAAAAAGAAATAAACTTTGAAAGCAACGAAATTGTATTTTTTTAAGTAAAACCTGAAATTTAAGAAAAAGTTAAAAAAAATCTAGGTAGGCCTTTGCAAGGTAACAGATGGAAATCAAATCAGTCTTAGCTTTTTTAATTCACGTCAACAAAATTATCTTAAATTTCAGTTTTAATATTATATGTAATTGATGTTTTTTTGTAATAATATACCATTAAATTTATTATGTAATTGATTAAAAATTATGCTCCTAGGATCTAAAAAAATCGTATTAATTATGCTAAATTTTGGCAATAATTATTATTAAGTGATATTTTTATCTCAAAATGGCGTAAAAGTATAAGGCACGGTTTTAATATTTTTCTAAATTCACTTAATTTATGTAGAAGGACGTATAACACAGCTACGATGACTTATTTAACGGTTATGTAGATAAATTGCCAAGAAATAAAAAATAAAACTACGTTTGGCACTTTTCAGTGCGAGAATTAGAACAAAATTGTATGTTTCTATAACAAAAATAAATAAATAATTCTAATACAAGTTAAATAATTCTAATAGTGATATGTTTTAATAATTGTGTCGATATTAAAAACGGAAAATAAAAAGGCTAAAAATAAAACAAAAAATATTATTAGATTTTTATTTAAATTCGAAATTTAACAGTAATTTGGTAAATATAAAATCGTATTTTATCATTGGATGGATTTTCAAATTTTTGTGAAGTTTAAAACTTAGATTTTATTTACATTAAGAGCAGTAAGTGAACGATGTACAAGGACATTACAATTAAATTTATCTCTCTGTTTTATCAAAATTTCAACAGTTAGCAACAGTACTGTTATTAATTTTGACCCTAATAATATAGATTTAAAGTCCAAAATTCTTCATAAGCCTTACATAATACCTCGGTCACTTACTAAGCCTTTCTGTTCACAGATCATACAGTTTTAGAATCTGATTGTAATCAAATGAACTTTTGTTGTAATTTAACAAAAGAATATTATTAAATAAATGAAAATTAAATAAAAATAATTAAGTAGCTTAATAACTTAAAAATTAAATTAATAAAAACTTTGGTATCTGTATTAAACCGATTAAATTTTGGAGTAAAAAAGCTATTTTAATTGAATTTACAATTATAAATTTATGTACAGTCAATCTAAGCGGGGTATAAATTAAAATTAATTAAAAACTTATAATTATTGTCAGTTCGCGCTTGAGTATTATTGTTTTATTTACACTCGGTAAAATGCAGAGAAAAATCTTAGAATTATATATTTATACAATTCAAAAACAGTTTAGAGAAAGGCAGTGAGTAATTAAATAAAAAAATCCGTATTACACTGATATATCCGTTGCCTGTAAGCCTAAAATAAATTCACAATAAATTCAAGTATATTAAGTAATAATTTTTAAAATAGTATATTTTGAAAATTAATTTTAATAATAACAATAAATGCACTTCAACATTTAATTAATGAACAATTCTAAACAAACAACGATGCGATCGTTGGGGCAAATTCAAAATTCTCCCTAAAATTTCTTGTAAAACATTCGACAATATCTATTATTAACAATAGAGAAATATATATTTGTTAAAAACTTAATTAGAAAGAGATCCATCGCGGGAATCATTTCTTAACTATCAGCAAACGATTTAAAGAAATCAACGACAATTTCTTGATTAGTACTTAAAAAGTAATCTATAATTTTAATACGATTGGACAAAATGCCTTGTCATTTTGGACGTATCACCTAACGTTATACAATTATATGATAAGTCAGTCGAACTTTATTTTAATTACAACCAGACACACATGCCCGAAACAACTTGACTATCGGACAGTAAATCATTCACTTTAACAACAAACGTCTTTTAATTCTCTATCTAATTTCCTGGACACTACACCCTTAGTTCGTTCATTCGTATCACATTCAATGAATTTAATTCTATCTACAATTTTAACTAGTCCACATATTTACACTGTTACAATCTTTTTACTGTCACTTTGAACCACATAGTCACACTCTTAACCAAATAGTCACATTTTGAACCACATAGTCACACTTTTAACGCACCTGTCCCAATTTTTATACCACGTGAGTCTCACTCCGCTTATTGTACGACTCGTCTATCGTCACATTTTGTTTTTTATTTTCTTTTCTTATTGTCCCGTACTGGGGTACGTCTGATGTTAAGTTTTGTACTGTGAGGATTTGACTGGAATTGCTCTGGGGCGTACTGGACGAGACCGGACTCCCGTACTGGTTGCCGTATTTGTGCCTCGACGGGTCTTTGAGGATCGACTGAGGCTGCTTGACTGGCGCTGGAGTTTGAGACATCTGATGCTGCAATAAAAACTATGCTTTAGAACCAAGGAGTAATACCATAGTTTTTAATATGATTTAGTCAGATGCTGATAGAGGTGATATTAGCACCTTTAGAACAAAAATACATAGTTCCGCAAAATACACCATCAAAATAATGAATATAAGCCTCTAATAAAGTTATATCGTATTTTTGAATGCAAATTAAAACACTGGTCATTTACACTCCACGGTTTCATGTGATTGTGATCAATTAGTGATAGCTCTATTGGAAGTGAAATCTATGAAATATGGGTTCGTATACCTACGAATGAGGGAATGTACCAATGACTTTTTCAAATATCTTACTACCACTAATTCGACGGTAAAGGAAAACATCGTCACGAAATCACAGGTCGCAATGAGTATAAAGACATGTTTACTGTAGCAGCATTTCACCACCTGTCAAAGGGTATGATGAGAGTATCAACTATAATATACCTGTGTGCAGTTGCCCTGGTGAAGTACGGTGACGTCAGGAGGCGGCACCGCCATCTTGTCCAGCCGCTGACGCCTCAGAGTACCGCCAGCCGATTGTCGGTCTAAAGACACTGTAAATTAGTCACATATTAGCACAAACCCTAGATGCTACTGCAAGTTAGCGGTCAGAGTGTCATATTAGGGGTGGATAGGGGCTTATGTGTCATAAAATTAAACGTGTATTATATCTAATTGTAAAAATAATAATTTGGACCAGTTCCAGAGAGTAAACTATGGCGGCAAGAGAATTTTGCTAAAAGTGCAAACATTCATCCCAAATACAAACAACTTTTTGATCATTATCTTCCTGACAATAAGTTAGAAAAGGCTCTGAAGCGAGGTCACACATTTTGGAAGTGTGACGTCACACAGTTAACCATTCTCAGCAAACCCTTTCATTTGATACTTATATTCTAGGAGTCCATTAAAAATAGCTAATCCGCCATTTTGGGTGACGTCACCTAATCATGCGATGGACTCGATTGTGGCTGACCAGCTAAAAATTCTAATTTTAATTTAGCTCTATTCTTTTCACCGTTTTGGAAAGGAAAAGGACAGAAATAAGCGTCATATTTATTTATAATTTCACAAATGTCAAAATTACAGAATTGAACCTTACGAATGCATTTACATCTTCTTCAAATACACGTGTTGAGCAATTTGTTAGATGTAACAAGGTCATGGTTAAAAGTGATAGATAAGCATTTTCATAAGGTTCAAATTAGTTGGTTTTTACATGTTTGACATTACTCTTCTATGGTTTGTTTCTGTCCTTTTTCTTCTCTATTCTATGAAAAAGGATATAACTCAAAATTAGGAATTTAAGCTGGTCAACCAGAATCGAGTGCATTGTCATCCAAACCAAACGTGTATAAAAAACTAGCTCAATCTGTTGAAGATATCTGCTAATTGAGTTGCAAGATTCCACCCTAGCAAACATACATCGCAAGTAAAATAAAAGCTTCTAAAAATTACTCACCATCAAGGCCGTAGTTATGTGGAGGGCTGGCCATATGCGAGGGTGACCCCCCTGGACCCCCGTTCATGAGGTGTTTCTGGAGGGGCTGAGCTCCGTACTGCTGAGGGGGGGTCGGAGTACGGCCGGCTTGCTATGTAGGAAGTTCAAGCAATTAAATATCAAGTAGTAGCGGTTCTTCGCGGTTTCACCCGCGTAGTTCCCATTCCCGTGGGAATACGGGAATGAAATATAGCCTATGTTACTCAGAGATCTACTATTTTTCTATTGGTAAAAGATTTTTTTAAATCGGTCCAGTAGTTTTTAACAAAAATACAAATCTTTCCTCTTAATAATATTAGTTTATATATCAAATCAAAACGGACGAGGCTTCCCACCGTATCCAAGTGTTACTACTACTGATAATTTAACTATGGTTATTACAATGCCACTGAATCTGCTTAGTGAAATTATAATGTAACTAGGATGACCAGTGGTGTCGTATGAAATGGAGACATAATACACAAATCCGTGCAATTATAAAACCGCTACCACTAGTGAAATTCTATTATCAAGTATCTGCCCCAGTCCGGTGATGGGCTCACCATCACGTTTAGGGGTCCAAAGAATATCTCGTGAAAAGAAGGTACATCCAGAAATGGCCTCTGCCTACCCTCGGGGATGAAAAGCGTGAGATGATTTTTTATTATAGATAGTGTAGATGTAGGTTGCGACACATAAACAAAACAAAACAAACAAACCTGCTGGTGTAAATATTCTCCAATGAGCGGCGGGTAGGAGAGGTATCTATCCGATGCCATGTTGAAGTAGGAGCCGTCTAGAGGCGGCATCGGGCTCGGGGCCGGCACGTAGTTCTGTTTGCCTGTGAATCGGAGGAGATGTCTGAGATGTACAGCTTAAACAGTGTTAAGGCCGACACACAACGTGACGCGACGTTGTAGGATTTTTCCCCTTTTTAACCGACTTCAAAAAGGAGGAGGTTATCAATTCGTCTGTATTTTTTTATTAATTTTTTTACGTTTGTTACCTCAGAACTTTCGACTGGGTGAACCGACTTGGATGATTCTTTTTTTATTTGAAAGCTGGTGCTCTCAGATTGGTCCCATTTTAATTTCGTCTAGTTCTGACAACGGCATCCGTGAGAAACCATATAAGTTGAAGATTGAAGTAGTTTTTTTTACTCTTTAGATTGGTTATTTGCCTTTAATTTATTGTTAACTAGGGTGCTGTGCGTTGATCTATTAGTAAGCCAGTTAGTTTTTTTCCTTTATATATATATCGATACATAGATCTTTAACCTAAACGTTAGGTTAAAAATGGCTTGTTCTGGGCAGAATATGAAGAAAGTTTCATTATTTCTTTTTACTTTACGGCTGTGTTGTAGTCTCAGGTTATGGTGTAATACTAACATATGGTGTGAATAGTAAGTTTATCAAATCAGTTACTTTTTATCATTTGTCAATACGCAATAATACAATTGAAAATGTATTGAATAGGTACTACACTTTTTTGATTGTTCATATTACTATTTTATAATTTGGTGAAATTGTAAAATGAAAATACATTTCAAGCTATGTTTTGAAATAAGCTTTTTAGTGAAACACTAGTCGAAATTTAAAAACGCACATCACATCGCAAGCCTCAGATTTTCCGTCGCGTCGTCGCGTTGCTTATACAACGCGTAACAGAAAAATCGCAATTTCTCATACACCCCCATTAGTATACATATTAATATAAAAAATATATAATGCAATCGAACTTTAGTTATGTCTAATAAATTTTCCTGAATATCGATTAAGAAAGCACTAAATTCAGCTACGATATATATTTTTTTAATTTATCTCATATTAAAAATAGTTGAAATCGAATAAATAGTCTATACTGAACAAACTAATTTCAGGAATTGCGCTTATTCTGTTACATGTTGTATGTGTGTCGTCCTTTACGTGTTGTGTTGTAGGACTTGTAGGTATGTAATTAAATAATGTGGGAGACACTACACGTGGTTGTAGGCTTAAACTAGGGGAATTCTATGCTTTATGAGGATAAACATACTTCTCTCATAAACACTTAGACACAAATCAACAATCAACATTTCTTGTAAACAAAATGTTAGCAGAATTTGGCGTGCTTCTAGTGCAAAGAGATTTAAATGTAATAAGGTATAGAACGGCTACTGTTAATATTGTTCAACCGACTTCAAAAAAGGAGGAGGTTATCAATTCGACTGTATATTGTTTTTTTTATGTTTGTTACCTCAGAACTTTCGACTGGGTGAACTGATTTTGATGATTCTTTTTTATTTGAAAGCTGGTGCTTGCAATTTGGTCCAGTTCTTAAAATGGCGTCCTCTAGAAAACCATATAAGTTGAAGTCGTTTTTTAATCTTTAAAGTTCTATGCTATTTTATAGGGATGCCTCGATACGCCTTTTTGCCGATACGATACCGATACCGACACACTTATAAAAATATTCAATACTGATACGAATATCGATACGCTTAGTGAATTCAAAAAGGAAAGTAAACACAACTAATTAATAGTTTTATTAATTAAAATTTACATTTATAAATATAAAGCGCGGGGTTTTTCCGAGCATAGTTAGTTCGTGCCTCGTTTGCGAAATAGATGGGACAACATGCGCGTTTACATTATTATTTATAAAGCGCGAAATTTAATAACAAAAATATATACCGATATATCGGCAAACCCTACGTATAAGGATGCATCCCTACTATTTTACAAAAACTTAGATCTGATATTTATTGTTATTAATATTTTGTACATAATATATCTTTTGTATTGTTTTTGGTGTACAATAAATCATTGTATTGTATTGTAGTGCGTCCAATATCAAAGAACAATAAAGCGTTTTTTTGTACTTACCAGCACTCCTCCCCAAAGTGCTATGTCCGCTAACATCCTTATGCCGGTGGGGGTGGGGCAGAGTCCTAGCGTGGTCCCCCTCGTACACGGCGTAGTTGGGTGGGGGGTAGTCTAGTGGAGGGGGGATGACAAGTCCCTGTTCGTCCATGAGGTACGCGTCTGTCTGCTGAAGGGTGAGTTGGGATTAGTCTTGGTTCACAATGATAATAATACATAGGTGTGATTAGGCTTTGAGTTTTTTAGGAATCTTATAGAGTGTGGAGAGCGTACTAAAGATTAGTGACCCAGTTAAAAAAAACATCCATACATACATAGGAACATAGGGTGGAATTTTTTAAGGCCACCTGGAACGCCATTTTTGAACGCAATTTTACTCAAAGGAAACATATTTTTTTTTTAAAAGAAACAAAACTGCCTTCATAGATTTTGCGAAAATTCGCTTTCCCCACCCGGAAATCGCACCGGCTAAAATCTAACAAAATATAAATAACACCCTGTATTTTTAGGGCATCGATCGATAGGGACACTCATAAGGATCAAATCTCTCTAACTAACTTGGTAAATTATATGAAAGGAAAAGTTAAGGTATCAATATGAAACATGTACCAGATTTTACGTTAGACTGGCAACAATACAACTGTAAAAACCGCATCTAATACGAATTTTACGATACAAATAAATGTTTTCACCACAGAGGAAAGAAAATAATTCTAATAATGGTTAATCTTTATGCGGATATTTTTTTCTTGTTTTAATTACCTGACTCAACATATGTCTGTTGGGCATAGATGGCACCTCAGGGATAGATGGAGGCTGTCTGTCATCTCCATCATCTTGAGAGTAAGTCTCAGACTTCTCCGAGACCGAGCTCAGAGTTTCTCCAGTCATGGTGTCGTTGTACGAAGATGGCGCGTACATCTCTATTGTTGCTGATTTGGATGCTTGGCCGGCTTGCTCTGTTAGGTTAGGACAAAAGGGTAATAACTAAAAATATACTAGAGAAATGTAAATGAAATTAAATCAAAATTTGTTGATTTCTGGAGGTAACAAAAACGAACTTAGAAACTTCAGTAGTCTAACTACAAGGAACTCTACACTCGCCTACGGAGGTTGGCTTAATATAAACAGCAGCCTATCTTCATAGACGCACGACTTGCTGGTACCAAATGCCGAGAAGAACCAGCAACAAACTCAAAGTGCAGCTCTTTTTAACTACATGTCAAGTCTCTTTCTACGTACAAACGTAGGATTCCGTAACAAAGTAAAAAAAAACATGTTTCGTGTGCGAGAGGCGCCCTTAAATTCATTTTCATCAATTTAAAATTAAATTAAATTTTATTAAATTTTTATTTTTTTGTTCTTATAGCGGCAACAGAAACAAATATTCTTTGAAAATTTCTATTGTCTTCCTACTACGGTTTATGAGTACAGCCCTCTAATAGACAGACAGACGGACGGATAGACAGCGGAGGCTTAGAAATAGGGCTTTAAGTTAATTCAAGGTAAATCACATAAGTACTAAGACGAGTGTGACCAACTTTAAGAGAAACACACTTTTAGACACAGATTCGCACATTGTGCTTCTGTATTAGGTGCCTCAATTGTTATCTTACTGTACAAAAGTACAATTCACCTAATAGTTAAATACATAAAACTAACTAACGGTAAAAAAAAACATCCAGTATAGAAAGGCAAAAGTAAACTAAAAATCTCACCTTTCAGCCGTCTAGATCGTCTTTTCCAAACAAAACAAGCAACTAAAGCAGCATTAATCAGAACTAACACGGCACCAGTGATAGACACATATACTACGACGGATTTTGAAACATCTGCCGCCTCTACGTGTTCTGTGGACACTACATTCAGTTCGCCTACTTCTGATGAAGCTAATGAAAGAAAGAGAAAAAATGAAATTAGCAAATTAAAAAAAAACTAATCGAAATATACCTAAGATGAAGATTTGATGGTGCAAGTTTGTCTTCGGTGAATAATTAAAAGCCAAAAGTTAAATGATTTACAGAGGTTAAGTATCGTCAACCAAAGTTCTGCCTGGCTCACTCAGGGTTATTTTTGGTAGTTGCTAACTGTTTTCAAACCATGGCGTCTTATAATAATAATAATCTCACGTCTTTTATCCCCGAAGGGGTAGGCAGAGGTATTCCATTACTGCATATACCCACAATTTACGAGATATATTGGACCCCTAAACGTGATAGGTGGTGAGCTCATCGCCGGACCGGGTCTATTCACACATGTCTCAGAATTAATTCCGAGACCAGCGGGTTTCCTCACGATGTTTTCCTTCACCGTCGAGCTAGTGATAAATATGTAGGTAAGTTTTTGAAAAACTCATTGGTAGGTACATGCCAGGATTCAAACCCGAGCCTCAATGATTTTCGGCCGGCTCTTAAACCGTAAGGCTATCACTGCTCTTACAGTGACAATGATAATTACAAAAAAAGTAGTTCTTTCATATTTATGACCACTTATTGCTGATGAAAACAACGGAATTTAACAAATGTGACTTCTGACTGCTTAGTAAAAACTTTCACTTTTAAGTAATTATTCTTTCCAATGTATCAGGCAGAACTTTGATAGATAATACCTACTTTCAAGAAAAATAAACTAAAACAGTTGAAGCATCAACTTTTCGACAAGTTACAAAAACAACTGATGAGTAAAATAAACAAAAGCATATCACACAAAGAAAACTAAAACCATCAAATCTACACAAGACACAAAAAGCTTAAAGAGTACATTAATCAAACCTCTGATCCTTTTATTGGTCCTCCTGTGCAGACAGAATCCAATCAGCAGTACATTGAGCAAAATGAGGGCTGTCCCTACAATGGTGCCAGTGATGATAAAGACACCAGGCACATGGTAAGAGTTATACTCCTCAGAGCTTGACTGTACTGATGATGGGATCACGTCTGTTGCAGCGTGGAAGTAAGTTAAGACATTCATTTTTGTTTTACAATAAACACATGTTGAAAATCTATAGCAAAATGTACTTAGTTTTTGACAGATTAATAACTTATGATAAGAAATGAAAATAATGGGAATATTAAAACGGAGAGATTGCTATATTAAATTCTTTCGAGTTCAATTTCCTCACATTTGTTAATAATCTAAATATAAGACAAAACAAAAACATGTATATTTTCAGTATTCTCAATTAAGAAGTTTGACCAATACATTAATTGCAATATAGGTAACTTTACCCGTGTTTCTACGCAAAGTTTTCCTTCATCGACTTTGCTATCCCACTCAACATTATTTCCTGGTCTTATAGTTACTAAATCTTCTTGATACTTACTAAGGGTAGTAGCTTTAGTATCATCCGGACGGTATTTGCTTTGGCCAATCTTGTTGATAGCCATGACTGAGAAAACGTAGTCTGTGTTCCTTTCCAGACCACCAATGGTGTACGATGTGGCGTTTTTAGGCGTCACGTCTTCGTATTTGTACGACTCGTCGTAGATTTTTCTGGAACAATATTTGAATATTTGATTTTCATTGTCAACTAAAAGGTGCCATGCACCTTCTCCTTGGAAATTTAGAAATATAGATATATGTAGTTATAGTTGTCTCCATTCCAAATTGTAGCTTACTATGTCCAGCAGTATTAGCCTGTATGTTAATGGATTACTCAGTGTGGAGTTTTCTCTTTTATTATTAAAGATCAAGAGCAAAAACTGTTACTTTAATACATTCAATTAATTTGATTATAGTGTCGGTTTCTCACGAAGTGATATATAACTATTGCAAAAAGCATTGACCTTCAGTAAACGAACTTAACATTTCAATGTTGAATAAAAATGTTTGATTTTGGTTTTAAATAATGTTCCCCGGTCCAGCGATGGGCTCACCACCTATCACATTTATGGTTCTAAGGATATATTCCTTCACTGGTGAAAAACGGATATTTCCACAATAGAATACCTCTGATTACCCCCTCGGTGATTAAAGGGGTCAGTTTAAAAAAAATGAGTAATATTCGTATTTATACTACTAATAAATTACAAGATCTTATGTCAAATAATTATTATAGAAACTCTGTACAAACTCACCTATATCGAATTCTGTACCAAGAAGATAGGCCTCCATCAAACCCTGGTGCCCATTCCAAGGTCACAGAGTTGTGAGTAACGTTGGTCACCGCCATTGATATCACTTGATCTGAAATAAACGTGTCTTGAGGGTTCTAGATTGGAAATTTGGAAGTTTAGTTGCAGCTTCGATAGTTGTAGGATCTATGTAAAATAATTAGTTTTACTTTATATTCGAAATTTAAAATAGTCAACTAGCTTTCGAGTCAGTTCTTAGTTCATTCCTAAACAATTTTTAATTTAAATTATTCCATTTAATTGTACTATTATCATATATAATGAGATTAAAAAGAGCTGCCCTCGAGATTCTTGCTGGTTCTTCTCGGGGTACTTGGAACCAGCAACTCGTCAGTAGAGATGGGCTGCTGTTTACATTTAGATAATCTTCATGGACAAGTTCAAAGTGCCTTATTATTAGATTATTGACTTTTCTAAGTGTAATTATCAATTACCTATGGAAATTAATACATTTTCATTTTCATTCATCCATATTATCAAGTATACACTTAGATAAAAGCAAAAGAGGAAGATACGGTATAGTCATAGAAATCATCGTTGACATTGGACTACATACAACTACACGCGCAAATAAAAAAAGAGATAAAAAGACGTACTCGGGCACAAACGCGAACGAGTTGACTACAACGAATTACGCTACTTGCACCTAATTTAAAGGATCCAGGCGCGAGGCGCCGGTACCGTATCTTCCTCTTTTGCTTTTATCTAAGAGTATACAGTTCTTATTTACATTCAAATATATAAAATTGCAAAAAAATCTTCATTTCTTAGATATCAGAAACCTAATTGTATAAGAGAGCCTCATTCAGTAAATTTATACTCTATACTTTTAAGGTAGTCTTGCTATACCCATGAGGAACACAAGATATATTTATATAGATTGGTGATGATGATAGAGTGGGTAAGCAACAGATCTGCATAGTACAGTCAACAAAGTTGTTAGGGTTACATGGCCAGTAACTAAGAATTAATATTTCTGGGGAAGTCATAAATAAATCTCATTGATTAATATTTATTTCGAAAGGTATCTTTGATCCCTATAATTTACCAAAAAAATACTATAAATACATTTAAGGCTTTAAGAGAAAAGTGAATCTTAATTTTTGGAAATGTAACACTAACAACTTTGTTGACTGTACACCCACAGTACACCAAAAATAAAAGTGATAATATGACAAAAAGAGTTTAATGCGCGGTCTCATCACTTTAAGCGATGTCTTCTAGAACTGTAGATGGATAACTGACACCTTAATATTATCAAAAGATTTACAATTACATTTGTGGACATCAGTAGCATTATATGGATTACTTTATTATTATTTAGGTATCAAAGTTAGGAAGGGTTTCCAACCGTAGCTAGCAAGGTGAATTGGATTTTCTATTGGATAAAATAGATATAAGAACAAAATACAAACTTTTGTTCTGCAAGTTAAGACTTGAGTCGACGTTGTTTTTAGTTCAGGTAGTTCGGGGAATTCTAGTTGGAAGTTAGAACAATCTATCTCAATATGTGAAGTTAGTTTGTTACATTTTTTACTCGTAGATACAATTTGTCTAGAATTAACATGGCGTCTATTATTTACTTTAGATAGGACCTTTAAAAGAGTAAAAATATTTATATGCAAAAATCTTTTTTAACGTTTCAATAGGGTTGATATATAAAAAGAAAAGAGTCAGGACACGAAGAAAAAGACGTACATCTGTCAAGATTCAACGTCTAAAGCTCTGAGTGATTAATTTTGATGAGTACCTACCTAAAGGTTCTTCTATGGATGAGGTGCATATTGGAAAAGGTCAGAATCATAATAGTTGGTTTAGACATGCCGTTGACGAATAAGCTGATATTAAAACACACTTACCAGGTGAACTAGTAATATCCAACTTAACAGCCGTACTACTAAATCCCAAATCGTTTCTGACACCACACTCATAAGCGCCGTAGTCCGCAGAATTGACGTCATTGATAAGAAGCACAGAGGAGTAAGTCACTGGGTCAATTTTTAGGAATTCAGCAAAGTACTTCGTTGATGTGTTGACTGGTAGTTTGACTCCGTTCTTTGACCACGTGAAGTTGGGAGCTGGTACCGCTTTGCATCTACAAAACGAAATTATGTTAGTGGCTTTGGTATTGCTCCGTGGTCATCTGAATTGTCTTATTTCGCTATTCTGCTATTGAAATTGTTGCTTTATACGTTTTATCGAAACTTAAGATATTGGTGACAATTAGTCGAACCTTTTAGTTCATCGAATAACATTTAGTCGATGGCACATTAAATAGATTGTCTTTATAATAATAATAAGACGTTTATGGAGGAGCGGAGGTGGAATGCTCCTCCATCGGGAAAAGAAAGATCTTCCGCCAGGTCAGGTGATCGTGCCTGGGGACCACGGTCCAACGGTTGATGTTGGACAGTTGTATTTATACAAACTCATTTGAAAACTCTTTTAGAACTCGGCCGTCTATTGGCGCGTTCTATGTAACTCGGCCTTCTATTGGCGCGTTCTATGTAGTGTCGCTACATCTTCATTTAGAAACACGTTGATGCTTCTTATGTATTATCTAAGTTGCAAGATATTGGTTCAAGTAGTTCAGCATATTTTGTATTGTCTATATTAGCATATTTTCATCTCTCCCCTGAGAATCTTGATATTTGATATTTTTGTCATAACACCAAAATACTTAGAAAACTATATTTTGCCATCGTTTAACTAATTATCTTTGGCTACTCGTAAACAATTGGGTTAATTAATAATTTATATTCTACGAGCAACACTTACTTGCAAGTCAACCTCCCAACATGTCCAACATTTGATGCAGATTTGATCAAATTCGGCGACGTGTCAATCTCGGGTTTGAATTTGACTACCAGCATTATTTCTTGCCTGCTCTCTCCTCCTATACCGTTATTAACTACACAATAGAAGTTGCCTACGTCATCTCTTGTAGGTTTTTCAATGAGAAGGTAGCTAGTCATGTTTCGGTCAAAAGTTACTTTTCTGGTATCTATATGGTAATCATTTCGCTCCCATCTTATGTGCTCTGCTGTTAGTGGGTTTCCTGGAAAATTTATTTTAGAGTTATTTGTTACTTCATTTCTTTAGATGTTTTTTCAAATCTTTTGTTTCACAAAGTATTTTAATAGATTTAAGCTTTATGTAAAACAGGGAGTGGAAGAGAGCAAATGCCGTTCAGTTTTCATACATTTAACAGTTGAAGTCAATCGGTTCTGCTAAGGTTTTCAGATAGATGGTGATCCTACATACCTCCTTCATATCTGATTTAGTGGAGACTGATCAATAAATGCTCTCTGAGGAATTATTAACATTGTTTGTTATTATTTTACTTACCATCAGCGGTGCAAGTTAGAATGGCATCTTCATTTGGATTCGTGATTGCGTTTTGGGAAACCGATTTGATGCTCGCTGCATCTGTGACAGGAAAAGTGATTTGAAGATCTTCATACTGTTATTATGATAATAGGGAAATACATGTAAAATAGAAAAAAAACATCAATGATCGGTTGGATGTATAGATGAGCACTAGATTTGATTGATTCAATAATCACAGTTTATAAAATGATTTCTTATACATCATAAATGTTTTTGTATCTTACATTTTGGGATAGAAAATTCAACGATTAGTTCAAGCTATAGGTAATCCAACAATGGAAGTGAGCCTGAATGACTGCATGTTAGCTAACATAATAGCAAAAAATCTAAACACTACAGATTGTAGTAAAGGTACAGACACAGAAAATAAATACTCACAGTGTACAGACACAGAGATATTAGCAGTGGCGGCTCCTTGAGAATTCACTGCCTCGCAAGTATACACTCCCGCATCATGCCTTGTCAGACGAGTCATGTTCAGCATACTGCCTTCTGATATTATTCTATCGTCTAGACAAACAAAAACATTGTCGTTATAGAATTGAGTACTTTGGAAAGTTAGCTCAATTCTCTAGGTATTTTAAAGGCAACAATAAATTTGGATCGATAACTAATAAGTTGTGAAATACTACTCGTAACAACATATTGTACAGATGTTTTAGTTTAGGCTAAATAACTTGGACTTCATATTCAATACATATTCAAAAGATATGTTGGCTCCGGGTAGAGGTGCGATCTGCTACCTCTAATTAAGCAGGTGGAGTCAGTACTAAACCAACTAAGCTATTAGGCCCATGAATTCTAGGATTGAGCTATAGCAGTAGCTCTTTTTGGTGATTACATAAAAAGAAAATAACAAATAAGATACGAATTATAGAGCATGTAAAAACCTGTGGAATGCTTTCTATTGCGAAAAACAAAGACCGCTGTCCACTTATATAATAAATAGCTTTAATAGTGCAGTTTGTACTCGACTGGAGACTGGAATCTGGTATTACGTCTATTCTTAACTCACTTGAACTGCTATACGAAGATTGCGTGATAGGCAGGCCGTCTTTCGTCCAGGTGTATGTAATGCTTGGAGGATTTCCATCAGCTCGGAGTACAATTATTAGTGGCTCGTTCTCCACACCTACAGTCGTCTCAGGAGTTGTTTCGTCAAATATTGGCGCATCTGTAAATTAGTTCTTATTAAAATTAGCTTCAAATGTGGAAGAGGTTCGTGTTTTGTGTTTTTTGTAGTTTTTACCACTTCTACTGAGTAGATTTCCTATTTTAGAAGTACCCAATTTATAAGGCTTCTAAATGTGATAGTGAGCCTATCGCCGAATCGGGAGCTACATATAACTCAGAACCAATTATTAAGTCTGCGGGTTTCCTCACGATGTTTCCTTTCACAGGCAAGGTTTTTAAAAAAATAATAGTGTACGTTAACATTTATATATCACGGTTACAATTTTGTAACACGACTTTATGATAAAACTAAATTCTTAATTGTCCTTGCAACACAATCTAGTACAGGAATTGTTATAGTAAATGTATGTAGCTACTTAGGTAGTCTTGTGTTGTCTTTATTATTTTTGTCACAAGTTATTCTTACAGTTAGTACTCACTTCCATTATAGCTAACACTGCTGTTATTCAATATGTAAATATGTTCCAACGATGTGATATCTATGTTTATAGATGTTTATCTATTAATATTAGCTTAAGGGAAACTCACAAAGAACTTTCAAAGCCAGAGCATCGTGGACACTCCTTTGTAGCGCATCGTTTGTCGCCTGGCATGTGTAGACGGCTCCATTCATGTCTTTGGTGATGTTCAACTTCAGCTGGATAGTTGACACAGTACCACCGTGAAGACCTTTCTTCATCTGAGTTGGGAGTCCTGGAAAAAATTTTATTGTCATGATTTTGAAATACAGTTTTCCTGCAATACGTTTGCGTGGAATTTGAATTATTTTCTGAAGGAACTACATCTTTTTTCCATGAATGATCCTGTCTATCCAAGTTTAATTTAATTGACATGTCTAAAATAAATTCGAAAGGTGGAGACTGTTTTGATATCTAACAAAACTAGTTAGGCTCTTCTATGATACTCTACTGGATACATAATAACAAATGTTTATTGACGATGTCTTTGAAATATTAGAACAAAAACAAATATTTTCGTAATAAAACTTAAACAACACAGCTGTTACGTACAATACTCCAGTTAACTAAGCCGAGGAGTGAAATGAATTATAGAAACAAGCAACATAAATCTTAAGTAAAGCGAAGCTTGAAGCCTTATTTATATATTTGTCTAACGCACACATTTGTGTACTTGAGAAAACGCGACGGACTCCACTGTAAATCTCAGTCTGTGTTTAATTAGGAACAATCAACGAGACTAAGAGAACATTAAATGTGTAGAATGGAACCCAGGCGGGCGCCCTGGGGGACGCCGAATATTTGTATTGTAGACCGATGGTTTTAGACTACATTGTTTGAGAGTAAATATAATACAAGCCTTACTTTTATCGACGATAAGTTAAGAGAGAAATCTATTACAATCATGAATCTTATAACATTGTATTAGTGCTTAAAAGTATTTAAAATAAATAGGTGTATACGTACGTTCTTGAAAAACAAGCTCTCTGCCGAATTTTATCAAGATCTGTTCAGAGGTTTACTCGTGAAAAGGTAACAGAAAGACAGTTTTGCTTTAGTAACATGACATTGTCATATTTCGTAACATAATAACAACAACAATTTTTTTTTTATTATAAATACCTTGAACGGGAATGCCATCTCGCCACCATGACAGTGCAGCAGGAGGGTTACTGGAAGCAGCGTCGCAGTATAGTGTAGCTTCGATTCCGGGTTTCAGCTCGTCGGGTTCCGCTCTTACTTTCACAGTTTCAGGGGCGACTGTTGGCAAAAGAAAATATGTTAAGTAAAATTAAAAACATGAAATTGCTCTGAAAGATTTTGTGAACAAGATAGAAATATTCTAATTTGAAATTTTACTAAACTATCTTGAGTCTGTGGTGCTTTTCACAGACTATAAAAATCCTGAATTAAGTTATATGGATTTAAAATTCGATATAAGTAGATAATCTTCTACTACATAATCTCTTACTAGGACCCTTGCAAACCTTTCGTGTTTCATTAACAAACAACAATATTCTTGTATTTTTTTAATATACCATTTCTTTATAATTTCCTAGCGACCCCCCCCCCCCCGAACAACTTCTAAGTTCCTACTTTGAATAAAACATTTTGACTTTTCTGAGAATTTGTCCCTATGTAGGTATGCTTAAATCTTTAAAACTACGCAACGGATTTTGATGCGGTTTTTTTTAATAGATAGAGTGATTCAAGAGGAAGGTTTTAGTGTTAGTATTGCACCCGTGCGAGTGTACCTATAAACGTAAGTCTTTAAAAAACTCATTCATTAGGTACTCTTAAAACTAGAAAAGCTCATTTTGAGTAAAAAATATGTTTTCTATATAAATTATACTTACAGTGAACATTCAAGGTGACAGTCTCAAACAGTGGAATCTCGGTGGCACTGTTGGTTGCTTCACAGCGATACTGGGCAAGATTGTCTGTCACATTCGTCAGTATCGAAATCTCGGCTGACACTACTGATTTCTCAGCGGTTTTTGTTATCGAATGTATCTGAGGACAAAAAAATCATAATTTAATAATTTATCTCAAAATATTTTATCATGTATATATTTTTAAAGTTTAGTTTTAAGTAATGCAATATGTTTACAATCTTTAACGTCTTTTGATATAGTATATTACATATCTAGGGAAGTAAAAAATAAGAAATGTCTCATATCAAATGTAATTGTCGACCGAGGCCAAGCCGAGGTCTACAAACATGTCATCTGAGGCTTTCTTTTCTTATTTACTTGCCGAGGTGTGTATACTTTCAGCTCGACGGAGGCGGAAAGCGGCAACTTCGTTTAGTGCAGCGGGCGAAAGTTGCCGCTTCCCGCCAGCAGAGGTGAAACGTTATTAATACAGTTGCGCCCCTTCAGATAGTAAGTTTCGTTGGCCATAGTTAGCTCTGCATTAGCGAAGTTCGATTTTGTTTTGATTCCTTAAGTTGTGTGAGTACGTTCTTTTGGTGGGTGTTGTTTGTCATCAATTTCATATTAATTATCAACAATACCTTCTTGTCATTCTTGAACCAGGTCAGTGTAGCCAGGGGATTGCCTCCCGTGGAGATGCAAGACAGCTTCTGGACAGTGCCAGCTGCCAGGGTCGTGCCAGGAATGTAGCCAGTTATCATAGGCGCCGAAGGGGGATCTGAGAAAGAAAGGAAACCATTAAAAAGCTTGTTTCGGGTGCTAATTTACTAACTAAAGTTACTCCGTAAAAGTCGCTCAGGCGCCAGAGGTCTACTTCTCAAATAGCCCATTTCGCATTTGTGTAACGACATCTAGCGGTACTACACTCGGCGTCAAAAAAAAATCGCACCTTCGGAAAATAATACTCTAAACCACTTTTAATCACATTTAGAATCTATGGTGATGGGACTATTAAGTATCATTTTAAACATTAATTTAAGGACATTAAAATTAACAATCATTTATGCCATACAAAAAAATCACCCAAATAACGACGTTATACAAAAATAATGCATAATTACTTTGTAAAAGGGCCGCTAGTTGCGCTACGTTTTAGAGGTATAAAAAGAGGGGGGGAAAAACTAGGTTTTAAGTAATTTTTAGGCATTTTTTTGTCTTACTTTAATTCTTTGTCAACAAACTTTTTCTTCTTCTTTTGCAATCACTTCTTTTTTTATGACCTAGCAAGACTAAAGTACGATTTGCTGAATGTTGATGATTAGACCTATAAAATGATACCTAATAGTCCCATCATCATTGATTCTTAATGGGATTAAAAGTGGTTTTTCAAAGGTGCGATTTTTTTGACGCCGAGTGTATATAGACCTAACTAAAGCGCCATAGGCGACAAGTTCTACACCGCGCTATCGAAGTGTTCACACGAGTATACAACTGTTCAACATCAACCGTTGAACAGCGACACGATCACCTCGCCTAAAGGAAGATATTCTCTTTTCACGATGGAGGAGCAAGCCACCTCCGCTCCTCAATAAGTTGTTGTGGTACTACTGTACCTTTGGATAATCCTTTAAAGTAGATATGACCTTAGGATATTTTTTTTTTCGTTACAAAAATACAAGAATGCAAATCTTTCCTCTTTATAATATTAATGTAGATTAGTGTAGATAAGTCTGTAGATTTTTTCACCAATAGAAAGCTACATTTTTAGGGAGTACCATAGGCTATATCTTATTCCCGTATTCCCACGGGAACGGGAACTACGCGTGTGGAACCGCGAAAATAGCTAGCAGTTAAACACGCTGGTATTACAGGTCTACGATCGTCTCTAGCGTGAGATAGGTTGACAGTATTCACAACGGCCACAATTCGGTCCTCATAAAACAACTATAAAACATAGTGAACATTAATTTCGCTGAACAAAACACGTTATAATAAACCGGGACACATTTCATGTCTGTAAGCCGGACTCGCAAAAACTAGAGTCATAATTCAACGCCGCGAGATAAGTTCGGTCAACTTTTAAGTTAACATTTTGTTCATTATTTTCATGACGGAAAGGCAGAAGAGTTCCATTTCTGGATATACCCACTTTTCACGAGATATTCTTTGTACGCCTAAACGTGATAGGTGGTGAGCCCATCGCCGGACCGGGTCTGTTACACATGTCTCCGAATTAATTCTGGGACCTGCGGGTTTGCTCACGATGTTTTCCTTCACCGTCGAGCAAGCCAGTAAGTAAAAATATGTAAGCAAGTTTTAAAAACTCATTGGTACATGCCAAGATACGAACACGAGCCTCACTGATTCTCATCATGTGAAGCAGGCTCTTTAACCGTAAAGCTATCACTGCACGGAAAATGTGAAAGTTAATTTTATATTTTTCTAGAAGACGACGTTTTTTTCATGTGAATGTCAAAAAATCTCTTTCTTATCGGATGTACATAACACAGTGTTTTTTTTATAATTCGGGACCATCTTAGTTACATTATCATTTTATCTGGGTGCATTCATAGCAATTGTGGATCGCATTTCCAGTCAGTAAGTAGTAATTTAAGTCTGGTACATTCAATGTGTAACAGAATAAGCAATTCCTGAAATTTGTTTGTTCAGTATCGACTACTAAATCGATTTCAGCTATTTTTATTGTGTTAAATTTTTCCTTTCAAAAATGAATTAGCATAACTGAATTTAGTATCAATGGAAATCGTAAAATTTTTTTTAAGAATATTAGTTAGACTCAACTAAAGTACGAAGGCATCATATTTTTTTTATATTTACATACTAATTGGGGTGTATGAGAAATTGCTTATTCGGTTACGCGTTGTATAAACCTTGCTACGACGCCTAGAAGCCGAGTTATCAATACATACAGTGTCAAATATTTTCCGTAGCTTTTTTCCGGGAGGCAGTCTACCGAGAATAAACATACTGGAGATATGACTAACCGTGATAGCTATACTATGTTAGATCAACACAGATTTGTCCAATAAACCGCCGGAATCGAGGCTGTGATATGCTCGTCACGTCGGCAGCGGAATCAGAGCCAGAACTACGGATGTTATGTTGTGGCTGCCAACACAGCGGTGCATCCGCCAGTAAAAATATTTATTTATTTATTTTAACATCTTTGGAAAACTTACAGCTATATTATATTAATATAATACAAAATATAATTATGTGTATCTATAAGCCATTTATACTGGAGATCTAAAAATTAAATATAACACTCAAAGGCATAATTTAAAGAAATAATAATAATAACTTATTATTGACAAATTGTGTTTTTTATACTATAGGGGCAAACGAGTAGACGGGTCACCTGATGGTAAGTGAGTATAGTCGCCCATCAAAAGTCTCAAGTGTGTTCAAAATTTGTTACAAATGACCCGCCTTCGCTTTCTTTTGGTTTATATACTCGTACATAGAAAGATTGATTTTGTCAATCACAGCATACAAGGGTATTGTATTCAAATTTAGTTGTTGTATCAAATTGGTTGGTGCTTATATATATTTTTTTCCGACAGTGAAAATAGACATTTAATGAAGAAGAAGTGAAGTGAAATACAGGATTTTAGAGATGTTAGGTACTTGTGCTTGACAGAGGTACCCATAAAAAACCAATCTTTGATACGTAACTACCATATTTTCCAAATGTGATTAAAAAGGCTGTTTACATTTTATTGTTGTTTTGTTTCGTGGTTAAAACATTACGTAGAATTGTAATCAAGAAAACTAATGTTTTTTGCAGATGAGTTCGACTCGCGTATTTCGTGGCCCGATCGTTACACGAGGCGTTTCTAATTTGTAATTTTGCTTCCGGAACTAAACGTAAACTGTTTAGTAACAATATTTATTTCCATTACTAGCCCTTGTCGTCGACTCTGTCCGCAATTTGGTAGAAAATGTAGCCTATTTTTTATTCTGATATACAACGCGTAACAGAATAAGCGCAATTTCTCATACACCCCAATAGTACAAAAAATATAAACCAATTTTCTTAAATAAAGAGCCACAATAGTACGATTTTTATAGATAGCACTAAATTCAGCTGTGCTAATTAATTTTTCGGAAAAATTTAACACATAATATGACAGACAAACAAGAATTACAGAAAAATGTATTTTGGTATCTAAATCGATAAGTATCTACACTACCTTCAATTTAAAAAAAAGTCTTTTATGTACATACATGTTCCCTTTACAGTTTTAATGTATAGATTTAAAATGCCTGATCATCAATAAATATACATAAACTAGCACTAAAACATGACTGTAATTTCCAAAACATAGTATGTTATCGATAATAATTTCCGCTCAGCAAATCACGCCCTGGAGGCCTTACAACATTATAATGTTATGGATTGATGGATTGTTAACAAGTTCAAATCTCTAATTTGTTATTACTAATGATGATTTATCACAGTTGAGTGATACTGTGTGATTATGTTTGGGGTAATAACAGGATTTGGGGTAATTAGAGAAGTTTGAGAGCTGTGATAGGCTTACGGTTAAAGAGCCTGCTTCACATGACGAAAATCAGCGAGGCTCGGGTTCGAACCTGGCATGTACCAATAAATTTTTCTAATCTTACGTACATATTAATCACTAGCTCCACAATGAAGGAAAACATCGTGAGGAAACCCGCAGATCTCAGAATTATTATGAGGCATGTGTATAAGACCCGGTTCGGCAAGGGGCTCACCACCTATCACGTTTAGGGGCCGAATATTCTCGTGAAAATTGGGTATTTCCAGAAATGGAAGACCTTTGCCTACCCCCTCGGGGATAAAAGGCGTGAGATTTTTTTTTATCGCAAAATTTGGGGTAATAGCATAATTCGGGGTAATCAGAGAAGTTTCCTCACGATGTTTTCCTGCGCCGTCGAGCTAGTGATAATCAGTCAACGTAATGCAGACACAATGAGATTATGTATTTATTGTCCTTGGACGCCGATGATTAACTAGATAAATATGTAGGTATATGGTAAAAAAAATGGTATGCAAGGAATTAAACTCAGGTGTCGGGTAAACAGTTTAAGAACCAATGCTCAAGGTATCATTATAACACTCGCGTCGTGACTGAGATAATAGATTATAGTATTGAAAATCGCATTAAATTTCGCTTAGTGCAGCGAGAGCATACCGACACTTTCTATTAATATTACACATTGCTTCCAATGTCTATTGCTTTCTTATGTTACTATTGACAGTACGTAATATACGCGTTGATATAGATACAGGCTGGTTTATTAAAGGCTGATTCATGTTACAACGGGACGCCCGGGCTCGGACGGGGCCCGTCCCGTTGTAACATGAATCAGCCTTAAAGGTACGGGTTTAGTAGTCACCAATTCACGCTACAATGAATTGAGATGAATTTTCTAGATATAAAAAAAGTTCTGAGGTAACAAACATAAAAAAAACACACACGAATTGATAAACTCCTCCTTTTTTAATTCGGGTAAAAAGAGCAATAGGATAAACATACTGATATTTTATCGTGAGCTATGCTATACGTTGGAGTACAAATTTTAAACGAGTTTTAAAATTAAACAACCTCTGAAAATTATAAGGTTTTCGATGTTAACTCACTATTCAGTGTTTCAAAAACTCTTTGTTAAACGCCCTGATTCTTAATTGAACCCAAACTGTATGCATGAAAGGTTAATTTCCAACACAAGTAGGTATCATTGTTGAAAAATGTTTAACAAAATTCCATATGTCACGTCAATAAGAGCTCGTAATAAAATACCCAAAGAAATATTATACGAGAATAAATTCCATCTTTTTGTAAGGAAATTGAATATCTAAAAAAAATGTTTTCTTAAATAAAATACTTTTTTAGAAATCACTTCAAGATGAAAACTACAACATATTTTCTAAATGTATTAATTCGTCGAGCACCGCTTCGTTCCAATAGGCACCGTAACAATTAAAAATCAATAGTGTTTTATTTTATTGGCTTGAGAGGTTTTTTTTTGTTAGCCTGTTGTTGTTGTCTTCCCACTGCTGAGTAAAGGCCTCACCACCCTCCTCCACTTATCCCTATCCTGTGCTTCTTCCGGCCATGTCTTCGAGAAGGCGTCGTCGTTGAGAGGACGACATTATGATAATAACAACTGACCGACTGTTAGCATTTTTACTTCTGAAGTTCGTCCGATCCGTTGCGTATTTTATTTCAAATAATTGAGAGAAAAATATAAACTTTTGGATCATCCTGTAAACCGACGCATGCGGAACAAAATCCGCCTCACGGACAATTATTACTGCAAAAACAGGACCTACCTCCTTTGCCACAGTCGGCAAAAACGTCGATCATTGGAATGCAATCTCTGTTTTGTTGGCGTCAGTATTTGCAATGTAGATTTTGCTGTTGTAAATGATGTGTTGGTTATTGTATGCATGGTTGAGAATGTGGGATTGTATCTATTCTATAACATGATATGTTTAGATATTTGTTTTGCAGTTAGTTAGTTACGTAGTTTATTAAATTTCCGAAAGAGCAGTGATAGCCTTACGGTTAAAGGGCCTGCTTCACATGATGAAAATCAGTGAGGCTCGTGTTCGAATCCTGGCATGTACCAATGAGTTTTTCAAAACTTACGTACATATTCATCACTAGCTGGATGGTGAAGGAAAATATCGTGAGGAAACCCGCAGGTCCCTGAATGAATTCTGAGACATGTGTAGGCGATATGGGCTCACCACCTATCACGTTTGGGGGTTCAAAGAATATCTGGTGAAAAGTGGGTATATCCAGAAATTAAGATTGGAACTCCTCACCTCAGAGCACAGGGCAAGCGCTCTTTTTGACTTAATAGTAGAAATTTAGCCTAACATCAAATGGCTTAATACACAACTCAAGGCTTCATTAAAAACTTGCCACAGAATTTGAACTAGGGCTGCCACTACACTATAATAGTGGCAGCAATTAATTCCGGCCTCGTCCACGGACTCATTACTTTAATGAGCGGTACGTGCCGGACCCGACAACCCTAGGGAGGGGCATGTAAGAGGCGTTATTGGATATTGAGGGAGTTTTTTAATTTGTCTGGAGTTTATCAGAACAGGGTTGAAGACTGTCTGAGAAGTCTGCGAAAGGTTTAGAAGGTTACATATTTTTGGGGTATTCCTGTAGTGTTTTTCATTTATTGCACATTGTAATACTACAAGACTATGTACAGACCCTGTCAGGGTGTAGCAATCTATTCAATATTAGGTAAATAATTATCCTACTATCCTACTAATATTATAAACGCGAAAGTTTGTTTGGATGGATGTCTGGATGGATGTTTGTTCCTCTTTCACGCAAAAACTACCGAACGGATTTTGATGAAACTTTACATTTATATAGCTTATACATCAGAATAACACATAGGCTATATTTTATCCCCTTATTCCCACGGGATCGGGAACTACGTGGGTGAAACCGCGGGGCGCTGCTAGTTAAAAATAAAAAGTAAATTATTGTTACATAAACCTATAGTTCAGTTAAATAACACTGTCAAAATACGTATAGATCTTCTTCTTCATGTATCTTTCAAACAAGGACGGTTGGAATACCAAATTCTGTCCCCGCCCTAATATGTACCGCTTCAGTATTCCATAGTGCGATTTGGTACGACACACAAATTACCAGGTTCATGTATATTCAGCAGGGCCCAAAGGTCTTTTTATACGGAACCCTGGGGCAACGCTAACTAATCTCTTGTTAGACAAATTCATATGTTAATTTCTGGGGTATTTTTTGGCGAACTTTTTTGCGAAATTGGACAAAATTTTGGACATTGTCATGGACGGGACTATGCGATTGTAGCATAAATGTGATGGTTGACTGGTAGATAATGCCTTTAGGCATTATGTTCGCCATGTGTTACTTTTTATTGGTACATGATGTTAAATAAATAAACTTCCCTAAAAAATTTCATCTCCTATTGGCGACTCTAGTAATTGTTCGTGTGTTTTAGTCGCCGGCTGAAAATCAGTGAGGCTCTGGTTCGAATCCTGGCATGTACCAATGAGTTTTTCAAAAATTACTTTTATATTTATCACTAGCTCGACGATGAAGGAAAACATCGTGAGGAAACCCGCAGGTCTCAGAACTAATTCTGAGACATGTGTAAAAGACCCGGTCTGGCGATGGGCTCACCGCCTATCACGCTTGGGGGTCCGAAGAATATCTCGTGAAACGTGGGCAGGTATATACAGAAAGTGAATACCTCTGTCTACCCCCTCGGGGATAAAAGGCGTGGGATTATTATTATTTATTATTAGTTTTCGTTTACTTCACGGACAAATTGATGGCATTAATTTTAAAAATTGTGACACTATGTAGCCGCTATCGTCACCATCCTCATCCTCATATTGTGTGAGAAAAGAACCATATCATAGGCGTGTTTAAGTTGGTTAGTTTGTCATTCTTTCCAACAGAGCAGTGGATCAAACGTGTTTTTTTGCATGGAAGACCGCAGAAGTGACACATACTTCTTTATATCAAGAAGTAGGGGCAAAAGCTAGTTCAGTATCATCCTACAATTGTTGTAACGCTCCGACCAACGTTAAGGCGAAGTCACTATCGACGAGTGTATTATTCTTATCATAAACCTCACTTGATCCATAATCGCATTATATATTGGAAAAAAACCTACATTGATCCAACACCTATTGGCGTGATATTAAATACAGAAGTGTAAGTAAAAACCTTTGAGGCAGACCTGAATACAGCCTCTTTTGGCCCCGTCATCTTACTGCGGTGCTCAGATGCGTGGTCTAAGGCATAAGCTTTTAGCGAGTCGCTTGGTTAAAGTACAAAAATACGCTTTTTTTTAATGATAAAAGAGGGGGCAAGCAAACGAGCGGACGGGTCACCTGATGGTAAATGACGTCCGTCGCCCATGGACACCTGCAACTCAAGAGTCACAACTGCGTTGCCGACCTTTGAGGTGGGAGTAGGGGGAGAGGAGGGGAGGGGAAGGGGGGATTGGGGCCTCCGGTTACCTCACTCACTCAACGAAACGCAATGCATTGCTTTACGCTGGTTCTCTGTGAGGCCGTGGTATCACTCCGGTCGAGCCGGCCCAAGCGTGCCGAAGCATGGCTCTCCCACGGTTTACGTTCATTCCAGATACGAAGGAAATCATATTACACTAGCGGTTTTGTGCGGTTTCACCAGCGTAGTTCCCGTTTCCGCGTCAATACGGGAATAAAATATAGCCTATGTTACTTAGGGATATTCCAGCTTTCCATTGGCGAAAAAATTTTTTAAATTGGTCCAGTAGGTTTTGAGTTTATTCTTAACACACATACAAAAATAAAAATAAATCCTCTTTATAATAATATTAGTAGACTTAAGCCTTTTTCACCTTTCAATATTAGAAGTGAGTCTTACTCTCCTGTATGCAAAACTTATATAATTTAACAGAACTTTGACAGTGAAAGAAAAAATGCGAGGTAACTCACAGTCCCTAGAATTCGTTTTCATAATCATTATATTATATAACAGGAAAAAACGGATTTACACACTCAGCAATTTACATCTTAGCAAAATAGAATAAGATAATTATGTAATTGTATAATTTAATAACCAATGTATAATTACTTAATTTTACTTTTTTAAGATTTTTCTGTATGTTTTTTATGGCTGCCTACTAAATACCATTCCACTCTCATACCTTCTTATAGAGTAAATAGGAGAATAATTAAAACCAGATCTCTACTGAGTCAAGTATTATGGCTTGGTAGGACAAGCTGATTATTCACCCTTTGCCAAGCTATCAAGGTGCCGAAAAATTTTTTTTTTAATTATTTGTGGCAATAAATATATATATTTTCTTTCTTTATATTTAACGCGTTTGGTATGGTATTTATATTACGAGCGCTTCCGTGTTTCGGAAGGCAAGTTAAATTATTGGTCCCGGTATTCGTTGTGTTTACGCACAATGGAAGTCGTTTAGCCATGCCAGATACCCTTGGGCGGCTTGAAAAATTCTGACTGCTAAGTGGCCACTAGCTTAATACCGTCTCCTAATCCGCGGTGGGCTCGCGTGGGAGATCATAGCCCATACTTCCTCATGTGTAAGGAAAGACCCTTAGCTCAGCAGTGGGCTGTTACGGGTTGATGATGATGAACGCGTATGGTAACCACGGATGGTTTATTCTTTCTCTGAATATAGTTACAAGATCACGCCCAAAGTTTCCAACTCAAACCACTCTCCAAAAACATGATTAATGCATGCCAGATAACAAGTTTGTGTTCTCCGGTATGCTAAAACGCGGCCAAAGCATATGCCTCTCAAAGGGTGCTCTAATTCTATCACCCCTACCCGAGTTTAGCTTGAATTGGGAACTATTAGAAGATGATTTATTAAGTAGAGCAGCCTTCAAGGTGCATAAGCAAATAGTTAAGGTTTGAGGGCGATATTCGTCAATCTTGACAACTTTCGTTATGGAAGCAACTTTCGAATTACAGTAATGTCTGATTTACTTTGATCCAGCTTTGATCCCTTGGTAGAATCTAATACTGGATCAAAGTGAATGAGCCATTAATAATATAGATTGGCAGATTTTATTGATTCAATGCTCAAGTCACATTGTAACGATAAATTGGATCAAACTAGATCGATATAAATAATATCAAAAGTTCAGTAAATTTTGTTGGTATGTATTATATATTTGTATAGGTATAACCTAGCTATTGCTACGTATTTTCCAGCGAAAGATTTTTGGAACTTCTTTTCTAATCGAGCGGCTAAGCCTGTGATAGATCACTCAGTTTGTCTATATATAGGGGGTGAAACGATTAGTATGTGGCAGCCATCATTAGAGGCGCGTTGTAAGTTCGGTTTGCCAAATTTAGTTATAACGAAGAAACATATAATGTACCTGGTAAATGTTTTGAGACAATTTAGTATAAGGGATTTGTGAGTGCATGAGTCGGTAGAAGACGACCAGATCGGCAATGTACTGAAACAAAGGCCAGATAAAGCACAGAGATAAAGTGTGTAGCGGCACCACATAGAAAGCGCCAATAGAAGGCCGAGTTCTAAACCGCGCTATCGAAGTTTTCTAATGAGTTTGTATAAATACAACTGTCCAACATCAACCGTTGGACCCCGTCCCACGATCACCTCGCCTAAAGGAAGATCTTCTCTTTTCACGATGGAGGGGCATTCCACCTCCGCTCCTCCATAAGTTTACCCAAAACACACACAAGGCGATTGATGTGGACGAAGCTTTGAGTATTAAACCAACCGGGGACGTCACGCGCACTAGTTTTTTTGGTAAAAAGTCTGCCAATTTCTGCGGGGAGGACACGAGGAAACGCACACAAAAAAATTAAACACTAGATTGAACTAGATGAACACAAATACATTCACCAATCCGAGCACTCCGTGAACTCAAGAAAACTAGCTGTATATAACAGGTATGATCGTTGACCGACACTTTTTTGGCAGAGGTTAACGCCTGTCAGTGGCGTCTCCGGTTGGTTTAATACTCAAAGGGACGAAGTGCTCGATATGTGGCAGGTTCGCAGCAGGTGGCGGTTTATTGTCTATGCTCACCCCATCGGCAGAAGCTAAGCCCCAGGACAACAGATTTGCGACAAAAACAACCGTTACCCGAGAAAATGACCTTAAAATAGCTACCCTTGATAAAATCTAAGAGAAGAACGGAAAGGGATGCAGACAGGGCGTCTGTATCGGTGTGAAAGGGATGGCTACGTGCTTAAAAGAGGCTTAGTGGAGGTTTATCGCGTCAACTTCACAGAAAAAATGAAACTTGTTTTTAGATGAGGGTTCCGTGGGTGTTTTTAATTATAAATAGCTAGCGACCCAGATTTGCAATCTTGCAATCAAGACGGAATCTTACTAGTACATATTATATAATTTAATAAATATGTAAGTTAGTTCGTTTTGTTAGACTTTTAAGGAAAACGGATTTGGATAAAATTTGACGTAGAGATAGTTTATAAAATAGATTAACACATTGTATACTTTTTGACAGGGATCTAGGACAAAGTTGCGGGCAAGAGTTAGTGTATTTATATATAGGTTAATCTTTTGACTGAAATTCTAATTGCCAGTGAAAACTGTAGCAAAATCCGTTGCATGGTTTAGGAGAACTATAAGCGCACAAATAGACAAACGTGTGTATTTCATTTAATCCTATTCTAAATCTATATATATAAAAATCAATGCCACTTTTCGTTGTTATTTTATAACTCAAGAACGGGCTCGCTTATCCAAACCAAATTTTTAGGCTTTATTCGGATTATTTAGCAGATGGTTTATGTGAAGTTTGCTTAAAATCTGTCGAGTGGTTCTTTATTTATACGTTGCGAAGCACGTACCTGGCCGCTAGTATGATATAAATTCTAATTTTGTCTGCCAACAAACTGCTTTGTCGTTTGGTGGAAGTAATAATGTGTCTTGCAAAAAAATATTTCTGTGAATACACACTTTTTTTTCTTTTTTTCTTTTCTTTCTGTTACGGCTACCGCTGACACTGATATTAGTGAATTTTGTCAGGAAAATAGTACAGTTTTTACTCATTTATAAATTAGCTTGACGGTGAAAGCAATCATTGTATGGAAACTAGTAGGTCTCAGAATTGGTGCCTAAGAGGTAACTGCACCCTGATCCGGCGAGGAGCTAACCTGTCACGTTTATGGGTCAAAAAAGGAATTAAATTTAAATTTTGTACCTACGAGGATACGAGCTAATCCCTGTCGAGTCTGTTCTTCATTTTTTATTCTACATTTTGTAGCAGTAGTTTTAAAAGGGGTTATCCAGGATGGGGCAAATAAATAGCAAAATACGAAAACCATTTTGCTTACGGAATCCTAGCGGCCATGTTGTTTGACCGCGACGAAAATATGATAATTCGTGCCCGGAGCCGGGCTGTTTATACACAGCGCAGATAGTTGTTTTCTGTTTTAATTTTTATTGACCATAATTCTCAGTTTTTCGACCACTGAGGTTTTAATTGTCCCATGAGAGATTATGAACGCTATCTGACGCTTTTTTGCTTTGAGATCGCGTGCATTATTTTGATTGGATGTACTTCCAGAGACGTATGAAGAACAAGGTTTGCTTTAGCAATGCGATTTTTTTTCTGTGGAGCCTATTCTATATAATATTATATATAATCTTACGCCTTTTTTTATCCCCGAGGGGGTACGCAGAGGTATTTCATTACTACTGGATATACCCACATTTCACGAGATATATTGGACCCCTAAACGTGATAGGTGGTGAGCCCATCGGCGGACCGGGTCTGTTTACACATGTCTCAGAATTAATTCTGAGACCTGCGAGTTTCCTCACGATGTTTTCCTTCACCGTCGAGCTAGTGATAAATATGTACGTAAGTTTTTGAAAAACTCATTGGTACATGCCAGGATTCGAACCCGAGCCTCACTGATTTTCGGCCGGCTCTTTAACCGTCCGGGCTATCACTGCTCTATTCTAGCAGAGAAAAAAAAGGGAGTTGATGTGGAGATTAGTCAGCTAACTTTATCTAGTTCAATGCGACTCGTATTGACCTAAATGAAGTTCGCTGACTAGGCTCAAAACTTCCAACCATTTTTGCGTACTACATTAGCACTGCACAAGCAATTATATTTCATAGGTGGATACATTATTTTGATATATAAAAACTGGCTAACAGGACTCACAGACATAGGGTCCGTATCACTGAAAAATAAACACAAAACACGTTCCTTGTACGGAGACCTAAGATTTTTTTTAATTACTAGTATGTTGTTATAGCAATAGAAATCAAAAATTTGTGAAAAAATATCTATAATTACGATTAATTGCATAATAAACCCTTCTTACAGATACAACAGATCGAGGGACAGATAGCGGAAACTTGGTAGTAGGGTTCCGTACTCAAATTGGCTCCAATTTGAGTAGGGAACCCTAAAAAAACGGTGTCACTGTTCGTACACACTATTTTAATGTTTTTTTTGGATGGTTGTTTCGATCAAGATAGGTTTAATTATATGTAACAGAATAAGCGCAATTCCTGAAATTAGTTTGTTCAGTATCGACTACTTAATCGATTTCAGCTATTTTTAATGTGTAAAATTTTTCCGAAAAATGAATTAGCGTAGCAAAATTTTGTGCTATCTATGGAAATCGTGCTATTATTGATCGATATGTAAGAAAATTGGTTAGATACAACTAAAGTTCGATTGATTCATATTTTTTTATAATAATATACTAATTGGGGTGTATGAGCCGCGTGGTGTCAGTACTACCATCGATTTTCCTGTTACCCGTTGTATAAACACTTAATATATAAGAGTAGAGACAGATCTGTGATTAAAGAGCTCGTTTCTCATACGTGAGGCTAGAGTACGAATCCTGGCACAGGCATGTAAAAATGAGGTTTTCAAAAACTTGCGTACGTATTCATCACAAGTTCAACGGTGAAGAAAAACAGTGAGGAAACCCGTAGGCTCCAGAATTGATTCTGAGGCACGCACCTTTCTGTTGACTTTCCCATTTTGCTGACTTTTTGTAAAATCTTTTACTGATATGCTGACTTTTCAAGTTTCATTGACCCCGGTCCGGCGATAGGCTCACCACCTATCACGTTTGCTGGTCTGGTGAAAAGTGGGTATTTCCAGGAATGAAATACCCTCTGCCTACCCCTCGGGGGTAAAAGGCATGAGCATTTTTTAAGAGATAAAGTTCAGATAAGATTCCATATTAACAATAACAGATTTTAGATCCCGTTTCTAAGGGACGCAGAACCAATTATTGCAGATATAATTAGCTTAGGGGAGATAATTTCGTTTTCAGCCCGACTTGTGTTAAGCACCTTTTGCTTAATTAGGGCAACGCAAATTCACGGAAAATATTTTGCAAAGGGAATTTGGATTATGAAGTTTATTATGTTGTTCGCAAAACTTGGTTTAAGATAGGCTTTCTTATGAAGTAGGTAGTAGAGCTACTTTATATAATTTAACAAATTAAAATACAAAAAAACAGAACAGGCACTGACACACTTGAAAAAAAAACATATTTCCACTAATACCACCATAAGAAAATGTGGATATTTCCAGGAGTAGAATACCTACCTCTGCTGTCTCTCTCAGGATGAGGCGTGTGCGTATAATTTTTATTATTTCTACACTTAGAAAAATGTTATAATAATTTGTTGTAGTCTGTTATAAATACAAAAACTTTGATCATCTACATAAGTTTAAAACAACTTATACTCTGTCGATAAGAAAAAAAGTATAAACACCTCGGGAAGTACATAAAAAAGCCTCAGAACACATGTTTTTAGACTTCGGCTTCGCCTCGGTCGTCAATCACATGTGATATGAGACATTTCATATTTTACTTCACTAGATGTGTAATATAAGTACTATATTGTCCCGGAAAACAAATTCCCAAGGGTTCCTATAACCAGAAGTCTACGCGGACGGACTCGAAGGCAAAAGCTACTTTAATTTGAATTAATATTTAGCTAAATTCCAACTGTTAAAAGACAGATAGACAGTTTTATTTGCAACACAAGGATCGAAAAGAGAATAAAAGAAGAAAAAAGCAGAGAAAAGCGCAATGCCCAGTAGTCAAAGATGGCACTTTTTATTTTAAGAATGGCATGTACCAATTTTAGAAAAACTCTCAGCGACCAAAACTAAATAACTCAACCAAACCAGAGTTATTCAATGTTCATTCACTTTTCCAAAGCTTATTTTGCAGACATTTTTCAAACTAACTTTTCCAATCACGTAAGATTAACCCTTCACTCGCACGTGAGTAAAAATGCTGAAAATACGGAGTTGGGGATTAACACTTTGCTATAATATTATGTCGTTGGAAATAGAAGGACTGATTTATGAAAAAGCAGGCAATTGTTCCATATCACCATTATAAAAAAAAAAAACGTATCTTCTATGGCAATATTTTTGGACACATTAATTTCTTGATCCACTTTTGTCAATGTCAATTCTTTATATTTTATTTCTTTTTATAGCGGCAAAAGAAATACATCATCTGTGAAAATTTCGACTGTACTATCACGGTTCATGAGATAGTGTCTGGTGGTGTAATATGGTCCCGTTTTACCCTTTGGGTACGGAACCCTAAAAAGATGGAAAAATTCAATACCTGTTTACTCTATGCAAAAGTTGTTTGTTCCTAAAATTATTTATAAAACCAATTTCATTTTGTAATATCGCTTTTACTATTTTATTAAACTTGCATGTGGAAATATTAAAATCTTGTCGGCCATATTGAAATATTTTCCTCGTCTCGTGAAATGGTTCAGAAAATCAGAGGGACGGCCAACCCAGCAGATAAAAAGCGGCTATAAGCCACTGTGAATTATAGGAATGATTGTGGAATATGAAGCAATATGAAGGAATTTGTATGTTCCCGCTTGTTACAATATTCTTTGAATCTGTGGACACACTGTGTGCTCGCGTGTTCAATGTTTGTTGCAAATTATAATACACACTGCATCTTATCCTCGAGGGGGTAGGCAGCGGTATTCTCTTCTCAGAATTAAACGCTTTTAATCAATGTATTTTTCGGAATCCTTCGGACAGGTAGTGAGCAAATCGCCATGGGGAAATATCTATACTAATGTTATAAAGAGGAAAGATTTGTATATTTGTATCTTTGTTACGAATAAACTCAAAAATCATTGAAATCAATCAGTGAAAGAGTTTTTAAAATCGGACCAGTAGGGTCCGATTTTAAAAACTCTTTCACTGATAGAAAGCTAAAATATCCCTGAGTAACAAAGGCTACATTATTCGCTACTCGGTTGAAACCGCGCAGAACCGTATCTTATAAAATTATGGACCAAGAATTAAATGTTTTATGTCTTAATGATATCACAGTAATGATGCTACTCTGCAAATTAGGAAAGATTTTCAAAATTTACTTTTTAGAACTAACAAAATTTTTTTCATCTAATATATGAACCATTTTTTATGACAAAGAGAATTCTGTTGTATTCATAAATGTACGTGCATTTTGGTATATTCATAAATGTACCTATGTGTTAGTTCTTGTTTTATGCATTGCGTGAACAAACTCGATAGGTACGACCGCAAAAAATAACGTCAAAAACTAAACAAATACAGCGAAGCAACTCATCAAAAGTCAGCTATTGGTTCGTTCAACTTTTAACATAAAAAACCGGTCAAGTGCGAGTCGGCCTCGCTCACGATTATCTATAAAACAGCAAAAAAATATCGCGTTTTTTGTATGTGAGATGGGAAAGAAAAATATTTATTTTATGATGTTTTTTTAGTATTTGTTGTTATAGCGGCAACAGAAATACATCATCTGTGAAAATTTCAACTGTCTAACTATCACGGTTCATGAGATACGGCCTTTTGACCGATGGACAGCGGAGTCTTAGTAAAGGGTCCCGTTTTACCCTTTGGGTACGGAACCCTCAAAATACCTATCAAGCCAAGTCAATCTGAAGTCAGTCTACACGACTGTCTGTCCCCTACTTCATATCTCTGCTATGTCGCTAGTGGTGCTATATTTTCTGAGCACGTACCTCCATGGACCTCCGAAGATAATATGGGTGGAGTGGGCAAACTTAGTTAGGTTAATAGCTATTGGAAAGTTGGGCGCGATGTGAGGGATTTTGAATAAATGTCCTGCGGTTTGAGAGTTTATGTAAAAAGACGTAAGTATCTATTATTTTTCAGTGATAATGGTTATGACGTTATGAAAGTAAAAATATCTTTAGTTGTTTTTTTTTTTACATCTTTTAGGATTATCACCGATCAGTTGCCTTTAGGCGGAGTACGTCATTTTCTTTACCAGTCACTTTCTGGTTAGGTCACGTTCTGAAGACGCCACTTTCTGATTTTGTCACGTTCTGGGTTCGTCACTTTATGAGTTTGCCACTTTCTGACTTCGCCACTTTCTGACTTTGTCACTTTCTGATTTCGTCACTTTTAGGTACCTACCTACTAGAAGTTTATTTTATTTCAACGTCAACCTTTTATGGTGTTTATAAAAAGTTGCTAAGATATTTGGAATTGCACATATGAGAAGTAGTTTTTTCTGAGTAACTTTTCACTCAAAGCTACCTACTTAGCTTATAGCTTCATAATAGCGTAGAAGCTGTGTCTTAGCAGTTAAGTCAGATTCTGCGTATACAAGCTCCAACAATGTCTGGTCTTTTGCTTGAAAGAGAATGCACGCTTTATTTATATAGTAGCGATGATTACCGTTCGTCCGAACACTTGCGTGCAAAAGTAGATAAGGTCTGGTCTTTTGCGTGCAGCTGGTGACAGAAAATGCACGCTTTATTTAAATAGTCGCGTTCATTGGCGTTCATCCGATCATCTGCGTGCTAAATCTGCGTAGCTAAATCTCCGAAAGTATAAAAGGCAAATACGTTTTTTCTTAGACATATTTTTAGTAAAGTGCAATAAAATACTCACACAGCACGTTGATGGTGTGAGTGGCGACCACGTTCTCAGTCAGCTGCGCGTTGATTCCGTGGCAAACAGCAACGATGGATCTCTTGTTTGGTTCCACCACAACTGTGACGTTGGATGTTGTTATCCAACCACCTGCAACATAAATGTGTTATTGCGTTTTTCAATCGACTTCAAAAAGGAGGAGGTTATCTATTCCACTGTATGGTTTTTTATGTTTTTATGATGATTATTTTTTATTTGAAAGCTGGTGCTTCCCGTGCTTTGAGTATTAAACCAACCGGAGACGCCACTGACAGGCGTTCCCCTCTGCCAAAAAAAAGTGACGGTCAACACGCATACCTGATAAATACAACTAGTTTTTTTGAGTTCACGGAGTGCTTGGATTGGTGAATGTATTTGTGTGCATCTAGTTCAAGCTAGTGTTTAATTGTTTTGTCAAAAAATGCGTTAGCTTTAACATTATTTGTGTTTGTTTCCTCGTCCCCCGCGCAGATATTGGCAGACTTTTTTGCTAAGAAACTAGTGCGCGTGACGTCTCCTGTTGGTTTAATACTCAAAGTTCCCCTGTGATCTCTCTGGTAATTCGGTCCAGTTCTGACAATGGCATCCGTGAGAAAACCTCAAAGGTTTTTTACTCTTTAAAGTTATTTTTTGAGCTATGTTATTGTTTGAAATTTTGAGAATATTTTGAAAACAGAGAAGCGTCCAGCAACATTACGTCACCGTTGGTGTTCAATATTGTGAGTCAAATAATACTGCCAAACCAGGCCCCAAATTTGTCTTCACAGGGATGTGTAAACCTCCAATCCAGAGATGGACTCGACACCTGTCACGTTAGGGGTCTAAAAAGTACACTGATAAAAGAGATTTCGGCCGTACACTCCTGGGATACGTGAACGGTTTATTTTGTTTGAATGCTGTACAAGCGTGTTAGCATTACCCGTCGCAATGATGCAGTGTCAGCACGCGCTGTTGAATTTACGGGTTTTTGTTTCACGCTCGAAATTCCCACAGGTATTGCATTTATATTTATTTTAGATATATTGTATCGTTTAGGTCCAATGTTGGTTTTTGTAGAGTTTTCCTTTTGAACGTGTAATTTTAAATAACACATATTTGTAGGAATGGAATGTGATACGGAGCGCGTGAAAGGTGCGTGTAAGGGCGCGGGGTTACAAGATGGCGGAGACAGAAGAACGAAGGATATAGAACATACACAAATATGTATGTTCACGCCATTTTGCAATGTAATATCGATGTAAGTGCAGAGAGCAGTGATAGCCCGGACGGTTAAAGAGCCGGCCGAAAATCAGTAAGGCTCGGGTTCGAATCCCGGCATGTACCAATGAGTTTTTCAAAAACTTACGTACATATTTATCACTAGCTCGACGGTGAAGGAAAACATCGTGAGGAAACCCGCAGGTCTCAGAATTAATTCTGAGACATGTGTAAATAGACCCGGTCCGGCGATGGGCTCACCACCTATCACATTTAGGGGTCCAATATATCTCGTGAAATGTGGGTATATCCAGTAATGGAATACCTCTGCCTACCCCCTCGGGGATAAAAGGCATGAGATTATATTATTATTATTTTATCGATGTAAGTGTGGTTAGGTTGCCTTCTGTTGACTTCCACTAAGGCTACTGGATTTAGAGCTAAAACTTGAAATATCGCTCTATCCCGTAGGATCCACCATCTCGATCTACTAGTGGATTGAATAGCATGTAGAAGTTCACTGTGATCCACCATTGGTCTGAGTGGATCCTGGGATACTTGATTCGCTTTATATGCTCCACCAGTGGATTAAACAGGAGGGGCGGGAGTTTGGTATACTAAATAATAATAATAATATAATCTCACGCCTTTCATCCTCGAGGGGGTAGGCAGAGGTATTCCATTACTGGATATACCCACATTTCACGAGATATATTGGACCCCTAAACGTGATAGGTGGTGAGTAAAGATGCCGCGAATAGTGAATTGGCCGAATACCGAATACCGAATATTCGGCAACGCTGTCGGCCGAAGCGCCGAATATTCGGCGCGAAGTACATGCTTGGTGGGGGCGCGTTAGCTAGAATAAGACAAGTCACAACCTGTTTTTCTCGTTGCGTTCGTGCGGCAGGCGACGGCCGACGACGGCGCGTTTGTATTTATTTAAATTGCGAGTAAATCTAGCGGTTATTTTCTGAGGCTGGTAACGTTAACGATGAAAAGCGCAATCGTTTGCTACCAAAAAATGCTGAAAAGCTCGTTTTTATCCATCACAACTTACCACTGATTAATTTTAACTACTATAATGTTGTAATTTGGAAATAAATACATAATTTTGAGTAAAATAACGTGTCATTTTTTACATGATTTGCTATTCGGTATTCGGCCGAATAGTCCGTACTATTCGGCCGAATACCGAATAGCAAAAAAGTGGCCGAATAGGCCGAATACCGAATAGTTGCCGAATATTCGTGGCATCTCTAGTGGTGAGCCCATCGCCGGACCGGGTCTATTTACACATGTCTAAGAATTAATTCTGAGACCTGCGGGTTTCCTCACGATGTTTTCCTTCACCGTCGAGCTAGAGATAAATATGGACGTAAGTTTTTGAAAAACTCATTGGTACATGCCAGGATTCGAACTCGAGCCTCACTGATTTTCGGCAGGCTCTTTAACCGTAAGGCTATCACTGCTCTTTATACTTATCTTGAATTTTATTCAGTTTGGATTTCAATTTCTGCATTATTTTTGCGACTACTCGAGTACCAGAAAAAAACCTTTTCTAAAAGTGGAGAACCTATTCTTCTTATAGTGCATTACGGTCAGTGACTTTTCTACTAAAGGTTCATAAACAATCCAAGCAGCTAGTCTAACATTGACTAAAAACTTCCAAAGCTAAAAGTTTATCCGGCCTTCTTTCGAGTCTATCGCAGTTTGGCTGGTTGCCAGTGTAAAGGGACTGGATTCAAACCTTGCCAATACGCTGCAGTATCAAAATCTGAGATTTACTCATCATATGAATAAAAGAATAGAAAAAAGTAAAATAGAAATGGGTTTGGTCATTTAGAACGTATGGATGAAGGAAGAGTAACGAAAGAGATTTGTGGTGAGAATGTTGAATTATGCAAGGAAAGAGGACGCCCCAGAAGGACGTTCACGGATAAAATTAGTGACGTCCTTCCAAAAGCTGGGGTCCGAAGTGCGAAGAATTGAATGGAAAGAAATTTTATCCACAACGAAGTTATAAGGATAGTACGGCCGCGCCGCTTTCCCACGTCTCTGCCGTGCCCCCAGATGTGTCAGCCGAGAACCAAGTATTTATTTGAATGTGTTTACCTTCTGGTGATATCACGGTCCTGTTGCTGGCTTCTTTGTGGTGCTTCCCTTGCACCAGCCACTTGATGTCTGCAGCTGGGTTGGAGGGGGCAGTACTGCATGTGAGAGGGACTGGGTCCCCCACTCTCGCCTCGTTGGGTCCAGTTATCGTCACGTGGGAGGGGGCAACTGTAAAAAAGGCGATATATAATTTGGCGCTTATTAATCGACTTCAAAAGAGGTTGTCAATTCAAATGTTTTTTGTTTGTTACAATACAATAACTCTTTATTGTATTGTACACCAAAAACAGCGATAGGGATACATTAACTAAAGTACAATGGGCGGTCTTATCGCTTTTAGCGATCTCTTCCACACAACCTTAGGATGGATGAAACTGAGAGATTACTACAGGTTTGAAACCCAATGCGACAGTGTAATCTTTTTTTATACTTAAGCATTAAAAAAATATTAAACATTTTAAACTAATGTTTCAAAAATCATTATATATTTTTATCTAAACCTTATTTCCAAAGTACATTATATAATTATTTTTAGAATTTCTGGACAAATTTCCAATATTTGCATCATAATATTTATATTATTACATCGTCATTACCATTATTACCTGGAACATTTCTAAGAATTTAATAGTCTATTATTACACTGTTTCTATATAACGGCGTGTCTTTAGACGTTGATATTAAAATTGAACTGTCAAAGTCATTATCACCCGAAATCTAGCTGGCTAAAACGACATTCAAAGGTCAAAGTAAAATCTTAAATGGCTTGTCACTAATCCATTTGTCATTTTCGATTCCAAGACTTATTAATCGTTTCGGTTAGTCTGTTATTGACTTTTGACTTGAAGGAAAATAATATTCTGCACACTTCATCTAGTGCAGTATAGGATACGGAGAAACAGACAGACACACGATTTACAAATGATGGTTTTGTTTACCTAAGTAATTGAATATTTAATTTAACTTTAGTAGATTTTTGTTTAAACACAAACTCATTTATTTCAGTAGGTATGGAATATACAATTAGAAGAAGTTAAATAATCTCACACCTTTCATCCCCGAGGGGGTAGGCAGAGGTATTCCATTACTGGATATACCCACATTTCACGAGATACATTGGACCCCTAAGCGTGATAGGTGGTGAGCTCATCGCCGGACCGGGTCTATTTATTATTTATACCTGCGGGTTTCCTCACGATGTTTTCCTTCATCGTCGAGCTAGTGATAAATATGTACATAAGTTTTGAAAAACTCATTGGAACATGCCAGGATTCGAACCCGAGCCTCACTGATTTTCGTCATGTGAAGCAGGCTCTTTAACCGTAAGGCTGTCGCTGCTGTCTTTATTTATGCAATGTTTCTGTGTATTGTATTAACTGACTCCAAATGAGGTATTATGCTATTAAAAGTCTACAGACCAACTTGGTTCGTCAAAAGTACTTTGAAAGAATAACAAAGTATTCAGAAAACACAAAGAAACCGGTCACAAAGAAAACATTAAAAAGAAAACTTTTAAAAAACTTGGAAGCGTCGATGGTAAGAAAATTAAAAGTTTGCGGAGTTTAGAAAATAAATGTCAAACTCGCACTGAAGTTTTTCAATGGCCGGGAATTAGGTATTGATTTCTACTTATTTACTGCTTACATAAAAACGTCCTGATACGGGAACTCAATTATCGAGAGATTCGGAGTCTTTCGTCCTCATCATCATCATCATCAGCCCTACATTTGTCCACTGATGGACATAGGCCTCCCCTAATAAGCGCCATAGCTCCCTATCGTCGGCTTAACGTATCCAGCACCTGCCTGCAGCCTTTCGCAGATCGTCGTATGCCATCAAAACCAATTCTTGTGATGTTTTGATATACATCTAAACTTATACAACGTGTCACAGAATAAGCGCAATTCCTCATACACCCCAATTAGTTTAATATAAAAATATATGATGCATTTGTCATACTTTAGTTTTGTCAAACCCTTCTTATATAAAGAGCAATAGTAGTACGGTTTCCATCATCATCATCATCCCGTAACAACCCACTGCTGAGCTAAGGGTCTTTTCTCACACATGAGGAAGTATGGGCTTTAAACACCCACGCGAGCCCACCGCGGATTGGGAAATGGTGTTAAGCTAGTGGCCACTTAACAGTCAGAATTTTTCAAGCCACCCAAGGGTATCTGACATGGCTTAACGACTTCCATTTACGGTTTCCATAGGTAGTCCTAAATTAAATTGTGCTAATAAATTTTTCAGAAAAAATTAACACATTAAAAATAGCTGAAATCGATTAAGTAGTCGATACTGAACAAACTGATTTTAGGAACTGCGCTAACTCTATTTCATATTGTAAAGATATACAGGGTGACTTTTTTTACCGCCTGGAAAAAAGTGTGGTGTGATAGGTAAGTGTAATAGATTCATTTGGCAATGTTACTTAAAAAAAAATATATTTTTTTAATTTCTTGCTTAAACTAATATACATTACTCAATTGTAGTCAATAATACACACTGAAATATTTGAAATAGTATTTTAAACAGAAACAGGCTCGTAGCTTCCATTTATGCGCAATTTCTCTATAACCGCCAGCTGCGCGTAGTACTGTGCGTAGTTTTCTAGATTTCGTAAATTGCATTAAACATGACTATATTTAACAATTAATCTCGTGTATAACTTCGGCTCTAGATACCTTATACGTCATATTTTTTTCCAGACGGTAAAAAAAATCATCCAATATACTATAAGGAGAATACAATTAAAACCTTAAACAACCCGACAAAGGAGTGCACTCCAGACTCAATTAACAATGCTGCAACTCAATACACTTCTAAAGCCAGCTCGCCTAATGGGACCATTTTAAAACTTAATCAATTGACTCTGCGAACAGGGACAGACCTGTTGGAAGTTTACCTCTCATACATAAGGTCTGGGTTCGATTTCATGTCCGGCCACACAACTTAATAACACAATTTATTTTAACGTGATAACGTCTTCGATAAACGCCGGCTGCACGCACGATAAATTGTCACATTCAGAGACAGGCACGATCGGCCTAAGCATTCGGCTTGTGACGCATCTATCTCTTTCACTGCAGTATGCAATTTTTCACCAATGTTTTCTTATGACATTATCACGTAATATTATAGTCTGTAAACCAACTTCACAGACAACAAATTTGTATGTTTTTGAAAAACTCTTTGGTACACGCCAGGAGTCGAACCCGAGCTTTACGAATGAGAATCAGGCTCTTTAACCGTGGGCTATCTACTCAGGGATAGCGACTGACTGGCTAACTGACTTGCACCGCACAAAACTTTCTTAAAGTGAACAGTAAGTACTAAGAAATTTTTGAACATTCTTTTTTGTAAGTTTCCATAGCACTCAACAAATATTTTACCAATCCAGTTAAAGTATTTCAGACATTATATACTATATCTTACCTACGCACTATACCCTTTTCGCAAAGAGGTTTCCTAAGCAAATAGATTCTAGAACCCTGATAATATATAGAAATCGTATCACAAAAAGTTTAGGCAATTCAAGTGAAAAATGGACACCATCTATAAGCGTAGTGAGGCGGCGGCAATTCTATTATCTAGTAGCGGAGACCTGCGTATCGGAGACTAAACTTCGTCACCTAACATAGAACTCTAAAGAATAAAAAACCGACATCATCGAATAATACTAAAAAAATACAGTCGAATTGAGAACCTCTTCCTTTTTTGAAGTCGGTTAAAAAATAATCAACGAAATCGGTTGGCGTGATATTGAGTTATCCGCCCATTTGTCGCGCACATACTTAATGCAAATTCAAGACTTATATGGTTTTCTCATTGCCATTGTTACAACTGAACCAAATTATAATGGGACCACACTTTCAAATATAGAAGAATCATCCAAATTGGTTCACCCAGTCGAAAGTTCTGAGTAATAGCGTAATAGAGTAATAAACATAAAAGAAACATACGCTACGAATTGATAACCTCCTCCTTTTTTGAAATCGGTTATGAACACCATGTATGTATAGATAGCTCGGCTTCTTAGACAAAGTATTGAGATGAAACATACCAGAATTTATGTTACACCTGCAACAAAACTGTGAAAACTCCATCCAATTTCATGTGGTAGTTTGTAGGATTGTGTACCAAAAGGGTAAATAAAATCGGACCCTATTACTAAGACTCCGCTGTCCGTCTGTCTGTCTGTCCGTCTGTCACCTGGATGTATCTCATGAACCGTGAAAGTTAGACAGTTGATTTTTTTACAGATTATGTATTTCTGTAACAACAACTTGCCACTGTAACAACAAATAATAAAAAAACAGAATAAAATAAATATTTAAGGGGACACAAAAAAAACATTTTTTTTTATAGATAATGATATGGAATCCTTCGTGCGCGAGTCCGACTCGCACTTGGCCGGTTTTTACATGATCTGCGTACAAATATACAGACAGGCAAAGATTCGAAAAACGATGTTTTAGCCAGATACCTAAATCTCTGTGGTTTTGGCTTCTGTTGACGTTATAAAAAATTTTGTTATTATAGGTTTTGCAATTTTTAAAGCTTTTTTTCGGTAACATTAATTTGAGGGATGGATACAACTTATAATTAAAATGGATTGCCTCATAAATGATTGATTTGTTTCCAGTTTTTATGAACATTGATAAAATACAAAAGGGACTCAGAAATGACCAATTTATTTGTGATGAAATAAATAATACAACACAAATAAATCAGTCGTAGGAATTTCGTACAAAATCTACAGACAAATTTGGTCTCCAAGGAGAAACTTTGTGGAAAGATTTATATATATATTTATATATATAAAATAATAAACTGACTGGCTGATTGGTGAAATATCAACTCACAGCCTAAGCCGCTGGGTCTAGAGACTTGAAATTTTGGATTTTGCTAAATTCAACCTCCAAGGGGTGAAATAAACGTGCGCGAGCGAAGCCGCCGGTAAAAGCTAGTTAATAATAAATGATCATCTCTAAATTATAATCTTAATATATAAAAGCCATGTGTCACTGTGTTCTTAGGTACACGCAAATCTCCGGAACTGCCCAACGGATTTCAAGGAAAGTGAATGTATTGCATGTATGTATGGTTGGTTAAAAGTCAAAATTATTAATTTTCTGTAGGTATAGAAAATACACTTAGAAAAGTCAATAGTCTAGTCTAATAAAAAGGCACTCTAAACTCGTCCATGAAGATTGGCTAAATGTTAACAGCACCACATCTCCACCGACAAATTGGTGGTTCCAAATGGGGTACTGCCTAGAAGAATCGGCAAGAAACTCAAGGACAGCTCTTTTTAATCTCATGTCTTCTGAAAATGTTTCTTGTTCATTATTTGATCTACCCTTTAAATATTTTGTTATGTATTGTATAGTAAGCTTTACCTAATTAGGCACTAAATATCCGTGAATGAAAAACCTATAATTTATTCATACCCAAACCCCCCAACACTAACTGCAATTGGTAAAAGAACCCAAATAAACAAAACGGACTTGTATCTTTTTAAACAAAAGCACGTAAACCTCAACTGACCGATTTGGCTGATAACAAGAGTTTTTCGTTCAACCAAAAATGTTTCAACTTGCGAGCCTCAAAAATGTTCGTCGTTGAGTTACCCTTCTTTGACTACTGAACCAAAAGGCTGTATCCCGGGAATCCTTGTTTTTCCGTTTCGCCGTAGCGCCGCGGGGATATACCTGCTTTCGGTAAATAAACAATGAGAGGGACAGAAGCGTTTGCCCTTTGCCGTAAGTCGTGAGTTAGAGCGGGCGAGGAAATGTATAAAAATAAATATGTTCATACATACATACATAATCTCACACCTTATATCCCCGAGGGGGTAGGCAGAGGTATTCCGTTTCTGGATAAACCCACTTTTCACCAGATATTCTTTAGACCCCCAAACGTGATAAGTGGTGAGCCCATCGCCGGTCCGGCAGGCGTATTCACGGAGACTCGATACCGTTTCCGTTCGATTCAGATCGAGTGAAAAATTTTCCGAAGTCGAATCTATCGACTTCGAAAACTTGATTCTAGGCGTTTCGGACAGCCACGGAAAATTTTCCGAATCCTTATGTCACATATGACATTAGTTTTCGATACCAACATCAGCCCATCTCGAAAGTGTTCGACAGATTTTCCGATATCGAATATCGAAGCTCCCTGAATACGCCTGCGGGTCTGTTACACATGTCTCAGAATTCATTATGGGACCTGCGGGTTTCCTCACGATGTTTTCCTTCACCGTCGATCTAGTGATGAATATGTACGTAAGTTTTGAAAAACTCATTGGTACATGCCAGGATTCGAACCCGAGCCTCACTGATTTTCATCATGTGAAGCAGGCTCTTTAACCGTAAGGCTATCACTGCTCTAAAAATACAAGTTCAACTAAAGTGCCTAAGAAAATATCGTTCAAGATTTATTCAATGTAGGGACTTATAAGTCCACTTATTAACGATCATTTCCTATAGCTTTAGTATTTGTGGTTGAGGAGAAGAAGTAAACTTCTCGATTAGACTATTGTATTAAAAAATATATCAAAACGCCACATTCCGTAACTTGTACCAAGCTCTATTTGAATTACTATACTTAGAATATTCTGTTGTTTGATAAGGTTATTTTATCAAAGGATTCGGGAATTCGTAAAGGGGATATCGCTGTTTGTGAAATTATATACTTTGATCCCTATAGGGTAACTTTCAAAGACAGCAGTCATGTCGGGAAATGTTATTGATATTAATAAACAGGAGTCCTTGAATGTTTTATTGGATACCAAAATATAATGATAGATAGCTCTTTGTTTTTTGGTGAAGGAAAACATGAATGAACTCTGAGACATGTGTAGACCTTTGAGTATTAAACCAACAGGAGACGTCACGCGCACTAGTTTCTTTGCAAAAAAGTTTGACAATTTTTGCGCGGGGGACGAGAAAATAAAACAAACGCATTTTTTGAGAAAACAATTAAACACTAGCTTGAACTAGATGCACACAAATACATATAACAGGTATGCGCATTGACCGACACATTTTTTTTTGGCAGAGGGGAACGCCTGTCAGTGGCGTCTCCGGTTGGTTTAATACTCAAATGTGTAGACAGACCCGGTCCGGCGACAGGCTTCACCACCTATCACATTTAGGGGTCAAAAATTCTCGTGAGAAGTGGGTATATCCAGTAATGGAATACATCTGCCTGCCCCTTCGGAGACAAAACGCGTGAGATTATTATTTATTATTTAAAGATCTTCAGAAAACTTGAGTGATTATGACAGTTTTAATGTTCTATTCAACACAAAAGAAATCAAAGCGTAAACTTATAATTTTGTCTTTACAAATGGCAGTAGGTATTTGTTATAAAGTGTTATGTTTAGACAATGCGACGATTCTGAATTTGAGCGTTTCGACGTTATTAATAAAGTTTTGATGTAAGGCAATTCCGTACAAAGTTTATGAGCTAATCTTCATACATACATAACTTGGAGTTGAGAAAACAATGTATGTTGAATATCGACCCACAGACGATGCCGTCAATGTGTTACGTCAAAGCTTTGAGTATTAAACCAACCGGAGACGCCACTGACAGGCGTTCCCCTCTGCCAAAAAAAAGTGTCGGTCAACGATCATACCCGTTATACAACGCGTAACAGAAAAGGCGCAATTCCTAATACACCCCAATTAGTATTACTAGCGGATGCCCAGCGGCGTTGCCCGCGCGGATTCCGTTTATTTCCGTTCCCGTGGGAATTTCCGAAAATCCCTTCATAGTGGTTGCCTACGACATATTTAAGACACCTACATACCATATTTCAAATAGCGGGTGCCCAGCGGCGTTTTCCCGCTTGGATTTAGTTTATTCCCGTTCCCGTGGGAATTTCCGCAAATCCCTTCATACCAATTTCCTATGACATATTTTTCAAGTTTCTAGGTGTTATTGTTTCGGAGTAGTACGTATTTCTCTTTTTAACCAGTTTTTATTTTTTCCCGTGGGAATGAGATATTTTACTGAAATAAAAAGTACCCTAAATGTTGACCCGGGTACTCAGTTATCTCCATACCAAATTTCATCAAAATCCGTCCAGTAGTTTTTGAGTGATGCGTGCACAACCAGACAGACAGACAGACAGACAGACAGACAGACAGACAGACAGACAGACAGACAGACAGACAGACAGACAGACAAAAATTCCAAAAATTGGCGTTACGGTATCTATATCGATAACTATATACACTACCGTTAAAATTTTCAAAAAATATTTAATGTACAGACACGGCACCGTTACAGTTTTATTATATGTATAGAAGATATAGATTAATATAAAAATATATGATTCGATCGAACTTTAGTTTTGTCTAACCAATTTTCTTAAAAATGGCTGAAATCGATTAAGTAGTCGATACTGAACAAACTAATTTCAGGAATTGCGCTTATTCTGTTACTTAATGTATACAACTAGTTTTTTTTGAGTTCACGGAGTGCTCGTATTTGTGAATGTATTTGTGTGCATCTAGTTCAAGCTAGTGTTTAATTGTTTTGTCAAAAAATGCGTTTGTTTTAACATTATTTGTGTGCGTTTCCTCGTCCCCCCCGCAGAAATTGGCAGACTTTTTTGTAAAGAAACTAGTGCGCGCGACGTCTCCCGTTGGTTTAGGTACGTCTCCTGTTGGTTTAATACTCAAAGCGTCAAAGGTATATGCGCCAAAGTATTATGAACTTATAATCCCACTAGCGAGGCTAGTCCTTACGGATCACGTTTTCCCCCGTTCCGTGGGAATTTCGCAGAATCCTTTCTTATTTGACGCCTAGGTCATAAAAAGAATCTGACTGTCCAAATTTCAAGTCTATCTTCAATAGTTTCGACGTTTTGATGAATCAGTCAGTCAGGTTTTCTTTTTTATTATAAGTAGTAGCGGGTGCCAGTTTGTTCCGGTTCCCGTAAGAATTTAGAAAAATGCCTTCTTAGTATTCACTTACTTCATCTAAGGAACCTTTGTGTTTACTCGTATTAATTAACGACGGTCATTTTAAAAATTCTTTCACCAATAGAAAGCTACATTATCACGGAGTAACATAGGCTATATTTTATTCCCGTATTCGGCTAGTATTGTATAAGAATATGTCTATGATATGAATAGACAGATAACAATAGTAAAGGTATACTCACATAAAACTGTCAAGTCTATTTCAGCCTTCAGCGTGTTGCTTATCATGATATTCTTCGCTTCGCAGGAGTACCTCGCCTTGTTGTCAGAGGCGTCTGCCTTGAAAGACAGAACGTTCTCTGACATACGACCGCTTGTTCTGAAACAAAGAAAAAAGTTTTTTAAGGGCTCATTCATTAGCTTTACTTGTAACTGTTGAGAACTAGAAATGTAATCATTTAGGGGAACCATGCAAAATGTCAGATTCGCAAAAATGACGGATTCGCAAAATGTCAGATTCGCAAAATGACGGATTTACAAAATGACGGATTCGCAAAAAGTGTCGTGGGAAGTATCTTTAAAATTCCGTCATTTTGCGAATCCGTCATTTTGCGAATCTGACTTTCTGCGAAACGCGAATGGTCAGATAAGCAGAATGTCAGAATTCCGTCATTTTGCGAAAACGTCATTTTGCGAATCTGACATTTTGCGATGATTCCTTTACACTTGTAGTGCTAGTCTCACCTCTGAGGCAGTTGTAATAAGTACAGTCATACAAACACAATACAAAGCTCCACTTATTTCACACCTATCGACTTTAAGAACCCCACAATTTCAGACGTACATTCGTCATTACTATCATGCCTTATCTCTGATGATTAGCAGAGGTCTTATATTTCGGAGAATACCCATTTCTAGGGTTCCGTACCCAAAGGGTAAAAACGTCACACTATTACTAAGACTTCGCTGTCTGTTCGTCCGGCTGTCTGTCTGTCACCAGCCTTTAGGTATCTCAAGAACGGCGATAGCTAGACAAATTATGTATTTCTGTTGCCGCTACAACAAAAAAATACTAAAAACAAAATAAAATAAATATTTAAGGGGGGCTTCCATACAACAAACGCGATTTTTTTTGCTGTTTTTATAGATAATGGTACGGAACCCTTCGTGCTCGAGTCCGACTCGCACTTGGCCGGTTTCTTTCAAGAGTGTTTTTGGATGTTTTCCTTCACCGTCGAACTTGTTTTTTTCACAAGTGTTTTTGGATGCTTTAATTCACAGTCGAGTTAAATTATGCAAACGTCCTAATATATTCACGCTGTGTTCATCTTCCTACCTATCACCCCTTAGCTCAGCCGTGGGAAACCCAACCAAGCGTCAATGTTCAGTGTACCATGACCGTTATGTCGGTTCACCCATTTCTTTATGGTCATAAGATTTATTCATTTGTTTTTGAGGCCGAGGCATTAGCTCGGTTCTAGTGTGTTTGCAGCGATCACACTGGTCAAGCAAAATTAGAAGAGAATGGGCTGCTAATTTGGTACATATTTATAATTAGCTCGACGGTGAAGGAAAACATCGTGAGGAAACCCACAAGTCCCAGAATGAATTCTGAGACATGTGTAAGAGACCCGGTCTGGCTATGAGCTCACCACCTATCACGTTTAGGGGTCCAAAGAATATCTCGTGAAAAGTGGGTATTTCCAGAAATGGAATACCTCTGCCTACCCCCTCGGGGATATAAGGCGTGAGTTTTTATTCATTTTCCACAAAAACGTCCTAACTCGAAAGTTGTGGAAACTCAACAACAATCTCCGAGGACGGAAGTCGACTTGTTCGGAGTTATCCTCTTTTGGCATTACGCTCCTGAATTTTTAATTATGACCTAAGTTTAAAATTCGGAGATTTGAAGGTTATAAAACGTTTTTATAGCTGAAAAATATGCAAGTGAAAAAGTTTGCTGCTTATGAAAAAAAAACCGGCGAATTAAGAGTCAGACTCACACTAGAGGGTCTGTGGCATGGGAAAATAAAAAAAAAACGGTTGTCTGTAAAGTCGGTTTACTGACAATAGTTGAACGTGACAACGTCATACTTTTTGGATTGTGCCTCTTTGTCGCTCGTAGCGCTCTCTCGCTTGCACTGTAACGCCGCATACGTCATACTTTTTCGTGCATGCAGCCGGCTCCATCGAATTATAAGACGTTGTCACGTCAAAAAGACGTTGTCACGTCAAAAAGACGTTGTCACGTCAAAAAACTTATCAAACAAACATTGTCACTTTAGCATTAAATGTTTATTATAGACTACTTAGTAGACCAACACGCGTGGGATTAACTGACTCGACGCTATGTAACATTATTAAATCATAATTATTATTGTAAAACATATTTACTAGTTAGACATGAGATTAAAAAGAGCTGCTCTTGAGTTTCTTGCTGCATTACTGCATTTGGAACCAACAACTCGTCGGTAGAGATGGGCTGCTGTTTACATTTAGCCAATCTTCATGGACGAGTTTCGAGTGCCTTGTTATTAGACTATTGACATTTCTAAGTGTATATTTGTACCTATAGTAAATAAATGATTTTTTACGTTTTGACTTTAATATAAATAATATATCTAAAATAAACTAGCGACCCTTCCCGCATTCGCACGGGTGCAATGCTAACACTAAAACCTTCCTCTTGAATCACTCTATCTATTAAAAAAACGCATCAAAATCGTTCTGTATCCGTGGTCATAGTTTTAAAGATTTAAGCATACATAGGGGACATAGGGATTTAGGGACAGAGAAAGCGACTTTGTTTTATACTATGTAGTGAAGCCGCATTAAAATCCGGTGCGTGGACGAGTTAGCAGAGTATTTTATTTTATACTATGTATAATAGAGCACCAGTTTGTGACCTTTCCACTTTTAAATAACTAAAGAGCAGAAACATTCTTAGCACTTCGCGAATTTCACTTTGAAATGAAGGATTATTTTCCAAGAAAATTTCTCTTTAATCCGTGGAAGTTTGAAACTGGTTCTCAACGGTTCGGGTCAGATTTTGATACCCTTGAAAATGGAATTAACTTGATTTATATTTTCAGCTTCTGCAATGATATTTTATAGGTAGACACTTACATTTTGCATTAAATATACTTAATTTATCTCATGAAAAATAGGACAGAACCTATGTTTTTCTATGTGAACGTTTCATTTTTAACCGACTTCAAAAAGAAGGAGGTTATCAATTGGTCTGTATTTTTATATTTTTTATATGTTTGTTACCTCAGAACTTTCGACTGGGTGAACCGGTTTGGATGATTCTTTTTTATTTGAAAGCTGTTGCTTTCAGATTTGTCCCATTTTAATTTCGTCCAGTTCTGACAACAGCATTTATAAACCATATAAGTTGGAGATTGAAGTCGGTTTTTTTACTCTTTAGAGTGGTTATTTAAATAATACTTGGATCGCATTCCCGTGGGAATAACTCTCAGATTCCATGATACCCGGAAACAAAACGGAATCGCGGCGATATAGCAATAGTCAGTTGACCATAGATTACTCGACCATGAACAAATAAAAACTGAACGCATTTTCCCATCAATATTATCGGTTATAGGATCCCATGGGAGATTCTGACCACAAATCGGATAGCTTTCATCTTGAGAAAGTTTATTGACCCCATCTGTGATGTGTATCGTCACGCTTCATCGAAATGGTGACACTCAAGTTAAGCAATGTTGACTGCGGTCAGATAGATGAGTAGGTTTATTAGGCCACTTAGGGTAGGCTGTTCTAGGAGCTAAATTTTTGTAGTTTAATCAGAGATAATAATATACTTTCTAAATACTTTAAATATTTAAGAAAATGGGTATACGTCATTTCTTGGTTTATACAGCTTTTTCGTTATTTTTTCACACATCACCTTTTAACTTGAAACTGAAGATAGACGCGTATCACTAACAACGTCATGGTTATTGGGATTGCGTACATACGTACTCTCGGATGCGTGCTCTTAGACCAGCCTATCCTACTGCCAGTTGCGCGGATTTTGTGTTTACAATATACAATGAAATAACTTTTTATTGTACACCAAACACAATATAGTATGGAATAAACATTAATTATGTACAATGGGTGGTCTTATCGCTTTTAGAGATCTCTATTTACTAAGTAGGTACTACAAAAACACTTTTAGACGGTTTTAAATAAAGTCACTTTCCGCGTCTTTCTGTTTATAGTTCCGCTAACGCCTCCTAAACCACACTAAGGATTTTGATGATGTTTTTACCAAGATAAAAACGTATATACAACCTCTATTATATCTTTCTTTGCAAGAGCGATAATATGTTACTTATATTAATTTTACTATCTCGGAGAGTTTTAACGCCATCTGCCGGTAAGTGGCCGTATTATTTAAAATATTATTATGTGTAAAATTATGTTTTTTACAGGAAATACAAATATGAAGTTAAACTCAAAATGCAAAAAATTGTGTACAAAATTTCATCAATATACAAAATGTATCGTTAGAGCCGTTTACGAGAATCAATGCATAAATAAATAAATACATAATACAGTCATTGCTGGTTTAAAGTAATAAGATTCATATTAAATATGTGAGAGATTGTTTGAAGCGATAAATGCCAATTTTAATTAGGTAAGTGCATACTTTTGACAATCTTCAAACATGCTGCGAATAGGAATTAATTGACATAGTTACCAGGAATCGAACCTGCATCTAATTGGTCCCAAGTTTCAAGCGGCCACATCACCACAAGTGCTGTAATTAAAGCAACGTTTTCCGCCAATCGGAGCTCACTACTAATTATTTCAGAATGTTTTAATTCATAAGCGATAGCGTGTGTCACTCCAAAGATGGCGCTGAATATGAAAATATTCTTGGCTTTTTCAAATCTGCCTGTATTTTACTGTTATTTAGATTCCGATATAAACAGTCTACCTTGTCTCTCAAGATCCCAATTTACTGCAAATTTTCATAACGATCGATGCTAGTTGAAGTTTAACTTATTAGAGAGGTAATAAGTTATTTATCAAAATAAATTTTTTTACACAAACGTAATAAAACGAGGTAAAATTTGTTTTCGTTTTGTTTACGCACAAAAGTCCTTGGGTGGCTGGAAAAATTCTGACAAATGGGTGGCCACTAGCCGAACTGGTGGTATCACAAACTCGACGGTGACGCACAATGGAAGTCGTGTCAGATACCCTTGTAAAATTCTGACAGTTAGGTGGTCACTAGCCTGACACCATATCCCAATCCGCGGTCATGTGCGAGGAAAGACCCTTAGCTCAGCAGTGGGCTGTTACGGGTTGACGATGATAAATCTCCGAAACTAATGAACAGATTTAACTAGTAGGAAACTAAATAGTGTGAAGATAAAAATAATTGCGTCAGTTTCTAATTTAAACCACAGTAGTCCAGAGGTGGCCAATCAAAAGGTGCATTATTTTTAACGAGGGCGATCTTCCCACGAAGTACGGAGGGCAGAGGTCACCAACCGTGAATGAAGGATTGCAAATAATTTATTTTTTATGAGTAACCTTATATTCCTATGAAATCAATGGCTTTATTTAAAAAAAAAAAATTATCTTCAGTGTAATAAGTCGGCAGTTCTTTACTGGTCATAGGACAATCAATGGTATAATAATAATAATATTGTTTATTAACAGGCAAAAGAAATAAAGTTTAAAATAAATAAACCACAATAAAATAAAATATATGGCCATAAATAGTTAATTACATCATAAAATGCAACTGTTTCACAAAATCGATGATTAGTTTATGATATGACCAATTCTTTGATCTGGCTACACGTATACATTGTTACAACCATAATCCTCAATTGCTTTCTCGCTGTCTAAGCTAACCAATTTTAAACTTACGATCTAATCTAGCTTCTTACATAAGAAAAATGTGCAAATTCCGTCTCCCCATAACTTTACCAGCGGGTACACACTACTTTATATGTAGATTTCCACAATATTCATCACGTATTATCGCTCGGGTCCCGATAAACCACCGTATCGGAGGCCTAAATAAAACTTTCGCCGGTTTTCGCCGGTTTATACCGGATCGCGTCGGTTTTCAGTGCTCGAACCGGCTCGCGCTAACCCTTGTTAAATTTTTCCATTTCCGTCTTTCAAAACATTTTCCCAAGCCACGAGTTCCAATCTTTTTAATAGGGTGTCCATGGTATTATCGGCACATATCTGTTTGAAAAATTTAAAGGGGATAAACTATAGCTTGGTTCACAGCGTCGGCCATAGCATAATATATAAATAAGTGAATAACTAGATAGGTGTAGGGTTCTATGGCAAATTATTACCAAAAGAAAAAAGCGCAGTTTGGCGAGTGTAATTTAAAATTGTAAAAGGATTAATGCAATTATTTGTAAAAGGAATAATAAATAAAAAAAAAATGTGTTAGACAGGTTAGACGTAAAGTTCCAACTCAATATATATATCTGTGTTAAGTGTTCTTCAGGTATTTCTTTAACATCGTCTATGTAATTATAGTAACTTTTCGATTGACATTTGACACTTGATACCCGATTACCCAGTGTTGCAGAATCGGCCGAATACATTGAACCCTAAAACAAAAGTGCCCTGAAATTTTTGTGGTTTTTGATACGTTGATTGTGTGAAAGTTGTACTAATACAACACGTAGTATCACAAAATCACGCGCCAAAACGGTTACGTATTTAAATGCCTAACCTAGCCTAACGTTAAATAACCTAAATTCAAAATACCTAAAATCAAAATACCTAAATGTATTCTACTTCAAAATCGCTACGAAGTAAGTAATTCGATTTAATTTGACTAGTAGAAAGAGAAATGTTATAATGCGACTGATAAAAAGAGTAACTTCAATTCTATCGCATATAATAGGTATATATACTTCATAAAATTCCATCATAAAATCTCCACAAAATTCCATCCATATTTCAACGCGTGGTCACTCGATTAAGACCCTTTCAGTATAAAAAAGAAGTTGTTTGGCGATTCGATAGATGTCACCCGATTTGACCTATATCCCCAATGTTAAGGGGATGAGCATTGTGAAGGATATAAATCCATCGGTTTTATTAAAGCGCTTGGAAAATTGGTATGAGCCAGCGATATTACAAACTACTTTCGCTCCATACTACACACAGCAAACTTATGAATATTTTTCAACCGACTTCAAAAAAGAAGGAGGTTTTCAATTCGACTGTATGTTTTGTATTGTATTTATAATGTCTGTTACCTCAGAACTTTCGACTGGGCGAACCGATTTTGATGATTCTTTTTTTTATTTGAAAGCTGGTGCTTCCCGTGTGGTTCAATTTGGTCCAGTTCTGACAATGGAATCCAGAATTGTATAGTTCCAGTATTACTTTTTGTTTTTAACTTTGTTTGTATAGTACTTACTTATATATAGGTAAATATTTCTGTTCACTCTTTGTATTGTATAATAGTGGAAACTTTACTGGTTCTATTCATTATTATTTATGTTAGATTAATTTGTGGTATTATAACTGTTTGTTTCCCGAATAAACAATAAATAAATAAATAAGAAAACCATAATCGTCTGTTTTTTTTTTTTATGTTTGTTACCTCAGATCTTTCGACTGGGTGAACCGATTTGGATGATTTTTTTTATTTGATAGCTGGCATTTTGTCCAAAAAAAAATTATTTGTCTTATTAACTATTATTCTTATTACTCTTTATCTTCGATATATGCATGTACATAACATATGCTCACGCATTCTTCCCACGGGCTAGGCAGAGAGAAATAGACTGACAGCTGCTATAAACATCAGCCTAGCCGACTTATGTATGCTCTTCCTTCATGAGCAGTGATAGCATTACGAGCCCACTGCCTACCTCCCCTCGGGGATAAAAAGCGTGATATTTTTTAAAATAACTTTCCCTTAACCAAAGATAATATTTAAAACATTAGTTGGGAGGCCTCTTATCGCCATACGAGGACTTTGGGGCAAAATGTCCCGGAAATTGCCCAGACAGGCCCATTATTGGGAGTCGGTTGATTTTCTTGTCACGTAATAAGTGGATATGAGAGGTAAGAGTATATACTCGTAAAGTTCGCTGTAAATAAATAAGGTTGTTTCACTTGTTTTACTTTTTAGGTTATTCGATAAGTCAGACCGAACCCTTTTTAGGGTACCGTACCCAAAGGGTACCGAGATACCCTATTAGTAAGGCTCTGCTGTCTGTCTAGATATACATATATATTCTCAACAGTAATAGGTAGACACTAAATATTTCACAGAGTGTATTACTAAATCAGCTTTATGAACAAATGATGAGGAAAATATTAAAGGGTGTTTCCGTACCTTTCTGACATGTCACAAAATCTGATAAGAAATGCGTGTACCAAGTACTGTTCATGTTATAATGTCATATTCATATCAGCCCCCCTAGCCAAGTGGCATTGTACAATCTAATCGAATGTTCTTTTAGATTGACATGTATGGGATTGACATAAGCACTTGCCAACGAGCGCCAACGCTACTGTCAATCCCATACTTGTCAATCTAAAAGAACATTCGATTAGATTGTACAATGCCACTTGGCTAGGGGGGCTGATCAGAAAAGCGTCATAATTTTAATTTTCATAAGTTTTATAACAAAATATAGATGCCTGTCTGAATTAAAATGATTTTATTTATTTATATTTATGATGTCCGCGACATGTCAAGCTTGGGTCCCACGGTCCGTAAAATCGCGGATGCACGCAGACCAGCTCGCACGACGCACCGAGGGACCGGCCTCGTCCGTGATAGCACAGAACGTCTGTGGCGGTGCGCCCGTATCCATCGTGAGTCGGTAACTTCAAAGGTGCGCTCTTCTCTCTCTTTCTTTCGCTTTGCATTATGACAACATAAAAACATCTACACACACCGACACGCACCGTTGGACCGGCCCTGCCTGTGGTGCGTCGCCGTCCGTGCTCGTCGGCTGAGTGTAGCTGATCCGTAGAATAGCGGACCGTGGGACCCCAGCTTTAGATTTTAAGAAATTAATCTTATAATTCCAGCGGTGTGTTTAAACAAGTGTGATAATTATACAACAATCTCTTTACTTAATATTGAATCCAGAAGAAAAGAAAAGAATCTATAATGGTAATCTGTTTTATAGGTCTAATAAATAAATAAACACGGTTATTTACGGTTATATAAATACTAAACTACTGATCAACATACTTAAATGCATACGCGACGGGCCTGTTGGCTCAGTTGGTAGTGACCCTGCCTTCTGAGTCGGAGGTCGCGGGTTAGATCCCCGCTCGGGGCCAACATTTGTGTGCGTGAACATGTTTGTTGGCTTCGTGTCTGGTCGTTTAATATTTATTTAAGTATATTTATCAGTTGTTTAGTACCCATAGTACAGGCTCTGCCTAGTTTGGGACAGTATAAAGTAAAGTGTGTAAATTGTGTCCCACAAATCAATATTAAACACAGAAACGATACCAACAGACATATCCATGCACACAAATATTGGCCCTTAATGGCAATCGAACTCGCAACCGTCGACTCCGAAGGGTCGTCGGTCACAAGCCCGTATAAAACTATAGAGAGATGATGAACACATTTTGATGTGAAACGACCTCTCCATTTATCTTGAGAGTCAGTAGCAGGCCATTAAATATATTAGTGATGAGCACAAGATGCAACGACGCGGATAGCCGACGGTACAAGTTAAAAGCAATTGGGCGCATTACGGAATGGCGGAATACGGAAATAAAATTTTATTTCCTCAGGGATATTCTAGCTTTCCATTGGTGAAAGAATTTTTAAAATCGGTCCAGTAGTTTTTTAAAGTTTATTTGTTACAAAGATAAAAAAACAAATATTTCCTCTTTATACTATTAATGCAGATAGTGTTACATGTAGATGAGAGATGTGTATTTCTTTTTTTGTATACAAGAGGTAGGTTTGTGAATCAATAAACATTTTCATTATTATTATCCTTTACCACCGACGGAGTCGCGGAAAAAAGCGCGTGTTAAACAGATTTTAATAATAATAAATATTAATAATCTCACGCCTTTTATCCCCGAGGGGGTAGGCAGAGGTATTCCATTACTGGATATACCCACCTTTCACGAGGCTTCGTGTATCCATAGTATACTCTGCCTAGTTTGGGACTGAATGACCGTGTGTGAATTGTGTCCCAGAATTTATTAAAAAAAATAGGTAGGCAGAGGCATTCTATTACTGGATATACCCACATTTCACGAGAATATTTGACCCCTAAACGTGATAGGTGGTGAGCCCATCGCCGGACCGGGTCTATTTATACATGTCTCAGAATTAATACTGAGACCTGCGGGTTTCCTCACGATGTTTTCTTTCACCGTCGAGCTAGTGATAAATATGTACGTAAGTTTTTGAAAAACTCATTGGTACATGCCAGGATTCGAACCCGAGCCTCACTGATTTTCGGACGGCTCTTTAACCGTTGTAAAGATTTTCTAAATCGCTATAGCCTTTCACTCCCAGCATTATTATAAAGATCTCTCTAAATTTTCTGGAGCGTTATTTATTACTTAATCTTGAAGTACACCGAATGTTCTAGCGCACTGCTTTGCGGGAATATAATTCTTTTGAAGCTGTTAAACTGTCTGTCTGTCCGTGTTTTGCTTTATATCATTTAGTTATTCGTTTTAACTAAAATATTTAGTAAGAGGTGTTGCGTAGTAGCAAAGGCGGATTACTTGAAATGATTTCTGTGTTGTCGGAAATATTAAATCCTCTTTTTGGTGCAGTCGGCTAAAATTGTAGCTTATGACATTTTGGACATAGATAAATCTGACGACACCCTACACTTCAGAAACCGTAAAACTGTTTAGGCTATAGATGGGAAATGGCTGTCACACTTGCATACCCATTCCTTTTGATACAGACGTAAAAATAACAGAACTACCTATAAAGAGTAAAAAAACCGACATCAACTTATATGGTTTTCTCGTGGTTGCCATTGTCAGAACTGGAGCAAATTGAAATAAAATACAGCTTTCAAATAAAAAAAAAACATCAAAATCGGTTCCCTTAGTCAAAAGTTCTGAGGTCAAACGACAGTCGAATTAATAACCTTCTTTTTAAAAGTCGGTTGAAAAACCTATATGTATCAAATTATTTTTTGGTATTTCAGCCAAAAAGCTATGTCTCGTCCTACATATTTTATTAAATGTTATCAGCAGAAGTAACAGATTAATCATAATCACAAGTGACTTACAACGTTATTCTATTACGTTCTTTATAGAATCTATGTTGACTGATTTTTGTATAATGGATCAATTTATTTTGGCTCCAAAAAGGATCAGTATTTTCAACAAAACTTGTTTGAGCCGCAGAGACAAGGTCGAGCCTCTTTCAATCATTAATCACCGCATCTTTCAAGCCTTACTTTTAGGGTTCCGTGGGTTACGGGACCTTTTATGGCAATAAATTACATCAAATAACTTTATATAGAACAGTGATGAAAGCCTTACGGTTAAAGAGCCTGCTTCACATGATGAAAATCAGTGAGGCTCGGGTTCGAATCCTGGCATGTACCCATGAGTTTTTTGAAACTTACGTATTTACATATTTATCACTAGCTTGACGGTGAAGAAAAACATCGCGAGGAAACCCGTAGTTCCCAGAAATAATTCTGACGCACACTGGTCTGGCGATTACCACCTATCATATTCGGGTCCAAAGAATATACTGGTGAAACATGGGTAGTTACAGAAATGGAAAAACCCTGCCTTCCCACCGGGTATAAAACGAGTGAGTTTTTTTTAATCTGTGAAATCAAACATTAAGTGAAACGTACGACAAACTAAGCACCGTTACCGCAAGTCTATAAAATAAAAGAAAATAACTCCTGAACGGTGGTTTGGTCTTTAACTAACTCTAGCCGAGTTTAAAACTAGTGGTAGTCGTTTACCGTAATAGGTTTCGTATTCTCGACTTTTATAAGTTCATAACTTAACTTCTTCTTACTGTTGGTTTAAACTATCCAGCTTAAACAACAATTGGAATTTATATTAATCGGATTAAATTCTTAAAAGTACCACTAGCGTTTGCGAAATTACAAGAATAATGTTAGATGATAGATTGTGTGAAGGATGATAATAAGTCTAAAAGAAATAGAATACAGATGACACTTGATAAGAAGAATAATAGATGAAAGAAGAATATATGTAAGTATACTGGCTCAGAAGCAAAATAATGATGATAAATAAAGAGAAGTGGTGATGACTACAAAACAATACAATGACTCTTTCGTGTACATAAAAACAACACAGTGTAGAAATAAAAATTAATCAAAGTACGATGTACAAATTTTAATATCGCTTGACTACTACCTACCTAAAATGTTAATGTTAGGAACGCGCGGAATCAGTGATGGCGGAAAGTTAATATAAAATAAATATTAGCTCAAGCATTTTATTTCTGAAACTCCATTTTTGGACCCCTTATCGTGATAGGTGGTGAGCCCATGCTAGCGGAACGAGAAGGTGCTACGCATGGCACTAAAGATATTAAATCAATACGGAACTCTAAATGTATTCGACGCGGGGTTGACCAAGTTTTTATGTTGACTACAAAGGATAACCCAGCGATAGTGTTTGTCTGAACACTTACCAAACTCAGTGGCGTCTGTTTTTATACAAGTTTCTGAACAAACTAGGATTTTTTTTTTTTTTTACTAAAAAATGGGCTTGCTCTTGACCCCAGACTAGCCCGAGAGCAAAGACGGGGCCTACGTTGGGACGAGCTTGCCCAGAAGATGCTTGTTCACTCGATCCTTAAAGGCTTGTGGGTTATATGAACTCGGAAATACAGACGCCGGCAGGTAGTTCCACTCCTTGGCGGTGCGTATAATAAAAGAACTTGAAAAGCGCTTTGTGCGTATAGGTGGGATATCCACCAAGTAGGGATGAAGCCCAGCCGTGCGTCTGGAAGTCCGATTGTAAAAAGGGGAAGGTGGGATGAGCTCGTGCAGCTCTTGGGCACACTCCCCGAAATGCAATCTATAGAATACCGACAGACTGGCAACTTTGCGCCGATGGGCTAAAGATTGCAGCTTAGTCACCATCATCTCGTCACCAATCATTCTCCTGGCTCTGCGCTCTACAGAGTCTAAAGCGGCGAGTTGGTATTTAGCTGAGCCATCCCAAAGGTGGCTGCAATACTCCATACATGATCGGACTTGAGCTTTGTAGAGTGTTAGAAGCTGTCCAGGTGTGAAGTATCGCTTAACCTTATTAAGGATGCCCAGTTTTTTGGCCGCAGTTTGTGCCTTGGACTCAATATAGGTGCCGAAGTTGAGGTCTGAACTCAACTCCATGCCAAGAAGTTCTAGGCTGCCGGTAGTAGGTACAGATGCACCCCGAAAAGTAGGAGTCAGGTCAAATGGACTCCGTTTAGCGGAAAACAGACAGGCCTGCGTTTTGGTGGCATTAAAAGTGACCAGATTAGCGTCACCCCATTGGGAGACGCGACTTAAGGCCAAGTTCGTTCAAGTTCAAGGATATGCGAGGAACGACCTTTCTTGTCTATAACATTTTAGAAAATATGGTCCAGTCCGGTATTCTTCAGATATTGGGAGTAAAAGACTATCTAGTTTATAAAGAATTTTATTCTATGCCAATCATTTATAACTGTAGTTAAAAAAATGACACTAAGTTCAGAAACGTCAATAGTCTGATAACAAAGCATTCTAAAATCGTCCATGAAGATAGGCTAAATGTAAACAGCAGCCCATCTCCACCGACGAGTTGGTGATTCCAAATACCCCTAGAAGAACCAGCAAGAAAATCAAGTGCAACTCTTTTTAATGTCTTCTTACTAATCATTATGAGAGAGATTTGGGTAGGTATGTCAGTCCGCACGGATGTTTTCATTCCCGTTCCTGTATGAATTCCGAAAACTACTAGGGCATGATAAGTCCTTAAGGCTTCCTACATTGCAAAGATCGGCCCACTTGGTCTAGTGGTTGGGTCTGTGCATTGATAAATTGGCCAGTCAGTTATCAAGAGAAAGCAAGAAGATGGTCGAGAAAAGATTGGATTGTAGGTCGATACTAAACCATTCAGTGCTTAGAAGGCTGGCCACCTATCACGTTAAGGGGTCCAAAGATTATATTTTCTGAAATGGAACAAATACATCTGCTACCCTCACTACCTTCACTACTCGGGGATAAAAGGCGGTTTTTTTTTTAGAAGGCTAGATGATTTCTTTATAGGATAGCATGACTCTCGTAAGTACTGTAAAGAGCACGTGGAGTTTGTAACGTTCTTATTACAATCGTTTTAGAGGTCAGACTCGCACTACACGTGTAAAGTTTCATGTGCTCTTGACTGTACAATAAGTATCTTTTATAGAGGTCACCATATTTGGTCCACAATTTCAATCAAATGATTGCTTGTTATGTCATGTCAATATTTACTCAAAATAACTTTATTAAATGTGTTTTTCTTTGATGGTTCGAAATCCTGCAGCTATTAGAGCTATATGTCTATCTAGCTTCATCTGAAAAGAGATATCCAATCACAAAACTACCTCTATAAGCCTCTATTATTCCGTTTCAAAATGGTTTCGTCGACCCGGAAATAATAACTACAAAAAATGTTTTCAAAAGAAAATTAGTGGCACGTTTTTGCCAACATTTTTCGCCAAAATAAACTAGATGTTTTGATTGATTGCGTCACCGAGTTCGAGTTAGCTTGACTCAAGTTTGACTCACAAACCGCCGGCACGTCCAACTGAATTATTTATAAACTCTCACGGACGGAAATTACTCTGTTTTTTTCACGGATCTATGCCAAGTAGGAATTGGCTGCGCAGTTTTGTGAAACACCATTTTGTTTTCTAGTGGCACTCGAGGACTTCATCACTGTCCACTGGTATTTCCTTAATGCATGAGATCCCCATAGGAAAGAGAGCGTGGTAGATGATTTTCTAATGGCATAATAATCAGCCAAGTAGGAGTTGTCCGCAAACATGAGACACAAAGAAAAATCACGATCATTTGTTGGAGCCATTCCTTTTATTATTTCGTGTTATATATTGGAGTTTTGTACTCCAATCATTATTCACACCAAGTTTGATGCTTGTATAGAGACAGCTAACAGTTTTGGAAATTAGCAAAGGGGCAAAAACTAAAAAATCTTTTTTGTAATAATTCAGAACAACACTTCAACTGGTTACCTATTACGGTTTAAAAGATTAAGCGTTAAAAATAGAACAGACAGATAAACTACGTAGTTTTTAGGTTTCGTTCTTTGGGAAAGGAACCGAACCTGATACTGGCAAATTATAAGTTTTAACAGAAGATGAAGCACGAGAGGAGCAGGTTCGTAGCAAGTGGTAGTCTATTGTCTCTGCCTACCCTAATGGAAAATAGGCGAGAGATTATAAATAGGCGTGAGATTATGTATGTATGTAAGATTTAGCAGGACTGCAATGAACGTAGATCACATGAACGACGAAGAAAAGCTGTACTGAAGAGGCTTATTATAAGATTAAGATGATGATACAAACTATTACTATCTGCCACACAGAAATTGTAAAAAATAGTTTCCATTTGTCACAGTTCCGTAGTTTTATAGCTTCGTTTCATATAAATCAGCTTATGAGACCCTCTGCGGGGTCAAACGGTTCTGAGCTGTTGAAATATGTAGTGAATTCTTCGGATATAAGAGGGTGTTGTAGGAAATTTTGAGGCCGAATATGGGGCCGAGTATGCCACCTTGCGGCACACTTGGCCTTGGGAAAAGATTTTGAGTAGGAATCGTCTTCATGTTTTTTAATACGCTTAGATTTGCGACTTTGAATTTAATTTTGAAGCATATTGGTGTTCTATATAAACATACACAAAAATACGTACTTTATTGCATAAATTTTTATATTTTAACTATTCTTATGCATGTCTAAAGGCTATTTAATATCTAAGAGCAGGGATAGCTCGTTGATAAAAGAGTTCGCGTCTTATGCGTGAGATTCAAGTTCGAATCTCGACCAATACCTATGAGTTTTTAAGGAACTTACGTGCGTATTTATCACTAGCTCGACGGTGAAGGAAATACTGCCAGGAAACCAGAATTCTAGAATAGATTCTGGGATATGTTCACCAGGTGGTGACAAGTTTAGTGGTTCAAGAATTTGCTGGTGAATGGTGGGTATGCCCAGCAATGGAATACCTAAGTACTTCGCCTGGATAAAAGACGTAAGTATATATACTCGTATATGTATATGTATGTGTACTTTCATAATTTATTACCAGTGTATCAACACTTAACTAAACTTTTTAAATTTTTATGTTTGTTTTTATGGCTGACTACGATACACTATTCCGTTCCCATACCATCTTATAGAGTAAATAGGGGAATAATGAAAACCAGCTCTACTGAGCCAAGTATTATGGCTTGGTAGGAAAAGCTGATTATTCCCCCTTTGCCAAGTTATCAAGGTGCCGAGAAATGTTTTCAATTTATTTGTGGCAATAAATATATTTTCTTCTTTATAAAAAAATGTCAAGGCTATCTATAGAACTACCAGACTGACGCTTTTATAACGAGTTATACTGTAAACATAAAAATGGGTAATGTATTTGAAACCTTATCACAAAACCTTTAAAAACAATTTTGAAATGGAGTTAAAGAGTCCCGTGTTTAAACTTTGGTAACAAAAGGCAGAAGCACATTCGCACAATTTCTCGTCGGTGTTGACTTACAAAGAAAACCATCCGACTCTACTAGTGTTTGTTTAGGGGTTGGTCCAAGGCATATAAAAGAGCGTTAGAAAGAACGAAAAGTAATAAATTCAATAAAAAATATGTCTCCATTCCAGAGATATCAAAATATAATAGGGCATAGAGGGCACAAAGCGAGGAAAATTTGAAGCCAAAAGTTGTTACAAGTGGGAAAAAAAATCTAGTGTGATTCGACCGGAATTCGACCGTTTATACTAACTGACATGACGGTTGAGCTTCAAAGTTTTTGTATGCAATTATTCCCAATGTCCCCTCTATACCCTATTATATTTTAATCTCTTTGCTCCAGTCCCATAGAAACTGGAAGCATGACTACTACTTGAAATTTACTTTGCAAGCATGTAGCAACTTTGCAGACTTTTTAATTTAATTTGGTTTATTGTTTTTATGATCATTCGCGATCTTTTCTGTATTTTGGCTTTTATCTAATATTACCTGTCCACACAGGACAGAGACAGAGACAGAGAACTCTAAAAGGTATTTTAATGCAATCAACGGAATATAACAGAGAGGTGATACTTAATTCTATCGCCAAACTTTTACGTTTGAGTGCGAGTATGCTTTTATGTAAAACCGGGTGCAATCATTTAGTCACAGAAGAGAGAAACTAAAAATAACATCGTCCTTGTGATCGATCATGCGAGTGAACAATACTACCGTTTCTGCCTTACAAACTGTTCCATAGGTTTGTTCGAAGCGTCTATTGTCTTTGCTCTTGAGTTTAATATCGTTTGATATCATACCCCTTTGTGGAGGTACGAAGCTTCTAGTTCCGCTCTCTAACAGGTTTCCTAACTACGCAACCCCATTTCCTTTCAAGGTATTAAAGGCTGATACAATGGTATGATTTCCGGTGTTCTTAGAATTTAGAAAGCACATTTAAACGGTATCGAAAATATTCCTATCAAAAGTTAGGTGACTGTATTATAGGGAGATCAGTGATAGCCGTGCGGTTGAAAAGCTGATATTATTTTGAGGGGAGCAGTAATAGCCCTGCGCAGAACCCGCTTAATCTCAACCGTGAGGCTCGGGCTCGAATCCTGGCGATGTACTAATGAGTTTTTAAAAAACTTACGGACATATTTATCACTAGCGGATGCCCAGCGGCGTTGCCCGCGCGGATTCCGTTTATGCCCGTTTCCGTGGGAATTTCCGAAAATCCCTTCATATTGGTTGCCTACGACATATTTAAAACACCTACATACCATATTTCAAATATCGGGTGCCCATCGGCGTTTTCCCGCTTGGATTTAGTTTATTCCCGTTCCCGTGGGAATTTCCAAAAATCCATTCATACCAATTTTTTATGACATATCAGACACCTTCATACCATTTTTCAAGTTTCTAGGTGTTATCGTTTCGGAGTAGTACGTATTTCTCTTTTTAACCAGTTTTTATATTTTCTCGTGGGAATGAGATATTTTAATGGAATAAAAAGTACCCTAGATGTTGACCCGGGTACTCAGTTATCTCCATACCAAATTTCATCAAAATCCGTCCAGTAGTTTTTGAGTGATGCGTGCACAACCAGACAGACAGACAGACAGACAGACAAAAATTCCAAAAATTGGTGTTTCGGTATCTATATCGATAACTATATACACTACCGTTAAAATTTTCAAAAAACATTTAATGTACAGACACGGCCCCGTTAGAGTTTTATTATATGTATAGATATAGACTATCTCGACGGTGAAGGAAAACATCGTGATCAAACCCGCAGGATCATAATTAACTATCAGCGCCCCGCGGTTTCACCAGCGTAGTTCCCGTTCCCGTGGGAAATCGGGGATTAAATATAGCCTATGTGTTATTTTGATGTATAAGCTATACATATAACTGTAAGGTTTCATCAAAATCCGTTCAATAATTTTTCGCGTGAAATCGCATTCATAATATTAGTAGGATTCTGAGCCCTGTATAATAGCACGCCAGTTCGGCAATGGGCTTAGAATATACTTATAAAACATGGGTATATACAGAAATGGAATAACTCTGCATACCCCCTCGGGGTTGAAAGGCGTGAGAGTAATTATTCATTTAAACTGTAGATTATTATGACAACTTCGAAGTATCGAAGAAGGCGACAAATATTATCCCAAAACATTAGATTTTCAATTATTTTAGCATTTTTTTAAATTTAATGAAAGAACTATTTCAAAGGTTTTGTAAAAAGTTAAAGTGCTTACAAAAAAAGTATTATAATTGCTAGGTAATAAAGTAGAAATTCTTATTTATTTTTATTTTTATAAATAAATTTATCTGTTAGAACTCGCTTCCTAAAAACCCAAACATAATGTATTTCAGACTTTCTTAAAATACACCATGTTGTTTTAACTGATGCACTTATCCGAGTAAATTATAAATATAATAATAAATTGTGGGACACAATTCACACACAGTTATTTAGTCCGATACTAGGCAGGGCCTGTACTATGGGTACTTACTTAAAATAAAAAATAAATATCTTACGCCTTTTATCCCAGAGGGGGTAGGCAGAGGTATTATATTACATTTCACGAGACACATTGGACCCCTAAACGTGATAGGTGGTGAGCACATCGCCTGACCGGGTCTTTTTACACATGTCTCAGAATTAATTCTGAGACCTGCGGGTTTCCTCACGATATTTTCCTTCATGGGTACTAAACAACTGATAAACATACTTAAATAAATATCAAACGAGCAGACACGAAGCCAACAGAACAGAGCCGCAGGGATCGAACCCGCCACCTCTGACTCAGAAGGCAGGGTCACTACCAACTGAGCCAACAGGCCCGTCGTAGATAGAATTCCGATTAGGGTTGCCACCCGACAAAGGTTCCGTTATCATGTCCGCACAAAAACCGACTGACATCGTGATAAATGATTGTGTGGGATTACCACGGGCAGCTCGAGGTCAGGGTTCGATTCCCGGCTCTCCTGACATCTTTATTTGGAAAGTTTTTTAAGTTTTTGTGGAATTCCTCGTGTTTTATTAATAGTTGTAGGTACCTATAGTTTTTCTCTGGAAGATTATTAAGAATAAAAAAAATATGTATATGCTCACGGCTTTATCGGGGTTCGCGAATATATTCCATTCTTGGATATACCCACTTTTCAGTAGTACACTTTTCGAACCCCTAAACGTGACTGGTGGTGCCTTTACTCAAGTCTCGAATCAAAATTCAAAATTCGAAATTTAAAATTTATTTATTTCAGTAGGTATATAAAATACACTTTGAAACGTCAATCACAAGCACACTAAACTCATCCATTAAGATTGGCTAAATGTAAACAGCAACCCATCTCCACCGACTAGTTGCTGGTTCCAAATGCAGTACCCCGAGAAGAGCCAGCAACAAACTCAAGGGCAGCTCTTTTTAATCTCCTGTCTTACTAGTAATTAGTAATTATTGCAGGGTAGTAAGTGAATCAATTCTGAGGTTTCCTCACGATATTTTCCTTCATCGTGTAGTATTTTTGTGGATTATTAGGATCTTTTAATTTCTTAATTGTCCAAATTTTTTTAGTTGTTCCGTAATTTTGACAAAATTTCTCCTAAAAGAGTACCTATATTATAAAACAGAGATGTAAAAATCATAAAACTCCCGAAAAATGTAGATCACTAGTGATGCGCGTCGCGTAATAGCTTTTATCGATAGTCGATACATTGTCACATAGTGCGCACGTGACAATAGTGGTGACGTTTTTACGACCACCGGGGCCTTCTAACGGTATTGTGTTCGCGAAAACGGTATATCGACCACGACTACAAGCATTCAGTACTGAGTTTTATATGAGCAAAATAAAGTTTATATTGGCACAGTACTCTGTTCTTGTCTTTACGTTAATATATTTTTAGGGTTATTGGCTAGTAAATTTTTGGAAATTTTAAACATTTTCTATGATCTCTTTCTCAATATTAATTGTACAGAGACCGTGTATTTTATTAGTGACTACTTTTGAATAGAACCTACTTTATTAACTTTAAAGAGAACTTACTCATCTAGGTATGTGTCTATGGTTTGATTCCTGGTCGGTCCACGTCTTAACACATTGGACTTTGTAACGTTCTTATTACAATTGCCTTAGAGGTCATACTCGCACTACAAGTAACACTTCATGTACTCTTGACTGTACCAATGAGTTTAAAGAAGTTACGTAGGTATCTACATATTTATCATCATCTCAAAGGGTGCCGTTACACATGCCTCTAATAGTAAATAAAATCATTTATTTTCGGAAGGTACAAAAAGTTAACTTAGAAAAGTCAATAGTCTAATAAAAAGGCACTCTAAACTCGTCCATAAAGATTGTCTAAATGTAAACCGACAAGTTGCTGGTTCCAAATGCAGTACCCCCAGAAGAACCAGCAAGAAACTCAAGGGCAGCTATTTGTAACCTCATGTCTTGCTAGTAATTATGGTTTACTATAATAATTATGATTGTTATTAATCAGTCTCTCAATCAGTTATTAAGGCTACAGGTCTCCTCACGACACGACGTTTGATAATCGTGGAAAGTCCTCTATAAGTTTAGAAATAGAATTTAAATTATCAACGGCACTCGCAAAGAAATAAATAAACGGTACATTAACGGTGTCTGTCAGTCCAAATTTAGCTTATCATCTCAGTTAGTAAAAAGAAGAGATACATAATGCATGACATTAAATGACATTCGAGCTTTTATAATTTCTCTTCTGTCGCTTCTAAAAGAAATTATTCCAGTATTTTTCAAACGCAAGTGAATAGACTTCTTATACAGGGGAGGTCAGTCCATTGATGACCTCATATCTGCCCTCTACGTTGTAAGGTCAAGAGCTAGCTTGCACATAATAAAAAAAGCTCTAGTAGAGCAGTGAGCCTCGGGTACATACGAACCAATTAGTTTTTCAAAAAAGATATACATATTTATCACAAGCTCGTTGGCAAAGGAAAACATTATGATGAAACCCTTAGGTCTCAGAACCACTGCTGGTATCCCAGCTATTCTTGAGCCTAACGGCATCACACGAATAGGTGGCGGGAGGCCTGATGGTATGACTGTCGGGCCATGGAGACATGGCAGGTCGCTGGTGTGGGATGCCACATGTGCCGACACATTGGCCCCATCCCACATCGATGCCACCTCTGTGGGCGCTGGCGCGGCGGCTGCGGCCGCTGAACGCCTGAAGCGGCGCAAATATGCCGACCTCAATGAGGGCTACATATTTGTGCCGTTTGGGGTGGAGACCATGGGACCGTGGGGTCCGGGGGCGCGGCAGCTCCTCAAAGAGCTGTCAGTGCGTTTGGTCGAGGCTTCAGGTGACCAGAGGGCTGGCAGCTATCTCTGTCAAAGGATCAGCCTAGCTATCCAGAGAGGGAATGCTGCCAGTCTTCTGGGCACTGTCCCACATGGTTCCTCTTTGGAGGACATTTTTTATCTGTAATTATTGTAAATCAATGTATATTTTCTTTGTAAATAAATGTATATTTATTATACACTTTGAGTTGGTAAGCAAATATTTTAAGGTTATTCCGAATATCTTTTTCGCAAAAGGAAATGGGAATGTTCAGAGAAATTTATACGGTTTCCAATCGCAGGATCACGAATCTTTCGACTTCACGAGCTCATAATCGATATCGATGTTTTCATCTAGCCCTATTAATAACTGAGTAGTAAAATAAAGTTGAAAGTGGCGATTGTTCGGGGAAAATATTTAAGTTCCAAGAAAAATACCCGGTGCCGCAAAATAAAAGTATAAAATGTTTTTCTTCAACAATATTTTTCAGATCACAAATAGGTATTATTATCGATGAAGCTTTACAGAAACAAAAAGAAGTTTCAATTGCCTTAACGAATATTTGTTTTTTTAATTGTTGATCTTTGAAATAATTTCTAGAACGAGCTTTCTTTCTTGATATCAAATGTAACTAACGGATTTCGTTTGACGGGTCTGTTGGCTCAGTTGGTAGTTTCAATGCCTTCTGACTCGAAGACCGCGGGTTCAATCCCCATTTTCAAACCCGTAACAACCTTCTACTAGGCTATGTTTTCCTCACATGTGAGGAAGTATTGGACATAATCTCCCGAAACTGTTAAATCTCAGTTCTGATTGTTTTTTTTTTATGATATAAAAGGGGGCAAACGAGCAGACGGGTCACCTGATAGTAAGTGACGTCCGTCGCCCATGGACACCTGCAACTCAAGAGTCACAACTGCGTTGCCGACCTTTGAGGTGGGAGTAGGGATTGGGGCCTCCGGTTACCCCACTCACTCAATGAAAAGCAATGCATTGCTTTACGCTGGTTTTCTGTGAGGCCGTGGTATCACTCCGGTCGAGCCGGCCCAAGCGTGCCGAAGCATGGCTCTCCCACGTTTAATATGGTTGTTGACATCTTAGTTCTGATTGGTTGTTGAAAACATGAGATTTAGCAGTCTGATAACTAATTTTAATTTGCTTTTCGAAAACGCTAAAGCGATCTACATCGCTAATCGGCGATGCTAAAAGTATCAAGTCTGCACTGTCCCAACGGCAGCGACTATTTTTAAGGAATAATAAAAGAGGAGCGAAGCAATTAATACAAAATGGCCGATGAAAATGTCCCGTGGAGGGCGATTCTGGGAACGTTCGATAAAAATATTAAAGTGTCCTCTATAAAATTTTATGTTGCCACCTTGTGCTTTTGTCTCCCTCTTTTATCTTTTCTTCAATGTTTTACCTAACGTTGTAAAGAAGTAGTTATGATTATGGGAGTTGATAGTAGTCAAAGTTTATTGAATTTGAAAGAAGTTTTATAGCAAGTGAACAAAGAGTTACTCAGTGAATGGGTGATCATCTAGTAGCATTATATCTCGAGCGCTTCCGTGTTTCGGAAGGCACTTTCAGCCGTTGGGCCCAGTTTTCATTTTGTTTAAGCACCATGGAAGTCGGTAAGCCATATCAGGTACCTTACAGCCTAGAAAAGGCTACAGCTTGAAAAATTCTGGCAGTTAGGTGGCTAGCCTAACACCATTTCCCAATCCGCGGAGGGATCGCGTGTGGGATTATAGCCCATACTTCCTCATGTGTGAGGAAAGACCTAGTTTAGCAGTGGGCTGTTGGGTTCTGATGCTGAATAGTTGCCTGTGGGTGTTTATAGCAAAGTTTTTCTTCACTATCGAGCTAGTCTACATCTACACTAATAATGATGAAGAGGAATGATTTTGAATGATGAGCAGTGATGGCCCGGACGGTTAAAGAGCCGGCCAAAAATCAGTGAGGCTCGGGTTCGAATCCTGGCATGTACCAATTAGTTTTTCAAAAACTTACGTACATATTTATCACTAGCTCGACGGTGATGGAAAACATCGTGAGGAAACCCGCAGGTCTCAGAATTAATTCTGAGACATGTGTAAACAGACCCGGTCCGGCGATAGGCTCACCACTTATCACGTTTAGGGGTCCAATATATCTCGTGAAATGTGGGTATATCCAGTAATGGAATACCTCTGCCTACCCCCTCAGGGATAAAAAAGGCGTGAGATTATATTATTATTATTATTATGTGTGTCTTTTCAAATTCACGGGACTATAGAGTCCCGGACATTTGGGAGGCATGCATGGGGCCGAAGCCAACATGTAGAGGCCCCTTTTAGACAACTATGCTATAAACAAATGTGAAGATGTAACACCAACCGGCGACTATCCCTACATTATAGGAATGCATCTAAGGATAGTCGCAGGTTAGTGTAGGAATATTGAAAAATGGAGTAAAAATCTACAGTTACTTGGACTATTGAGTTGAAGTGCCGAATACAGAATCTATGGAAAACTACGGCGCCTGCCAGATGGTAACAGTGTTATAAACACGTAAAAAGGGCAGGCGGTGACTTGCCAACTTACTGGTCTGGGCCCCACAGAACGGCCGCACGCTGGGAGCGACAAGGAGGCAACAGAATGTAAGCGGATAAGGGTCTCGAGAGGTGTACACCGCTTTCTATCCAGGGTGCCAGCCGCAGCCGGGTCCCCGTGCCCACTCGCGTCTTACGCATGTTTCACTTCGACCCTTTGAGCACGTAGCTCTTGCGACTCCACTCCGGACGGCCAATTAAGGCAAGCCAGAGGCGGGGGACCTGTTCCTCGTCAGTTTTAACTCGGGCCGGCCAGTTAAGGCAAGCCAGAGATGAGGAAAGGGGCCTTCCCACAGGAGTAATAGGGTGCGTGAGGTCGCCACTCCCCATCAGCTCGCCACAAGCTGCCCTGCGCAGACTGACTGCATCGCCAATAGGCAATAGGCGATGGGGTCGTCACATCCCGATGCCATTATTATTATTATTATATTTAGGAATGATTTGTATTTTTGTATATTTCTAACGTATAAGCTCAAAAACCACTTTACCGATTTCAAAAATTCTTTCACTAATGTAAAGCTACAATACCCCTGAGGCAGAGCGCAAACCGCTGCTACAGACAACAATTTAATATAAGCTTTAACGACTTGGACATACAGTCAATAATTGCATGAAAAAAACAAATACGCGCGGTTCTGCGTTCTATAATGCAATTATTGACCGTATATCCAAGTGGATTTGACGTTATAGGACAAGTTCTTTTTATGACCTTTTCTGCATTTGTCCATTTCTTACTATGCTCACTTCTGGCTTAGGATATATAGAATAGCGAAGTACACGGGTGACACCGCTAGTGACAAATATGTTTGTCGCGAAATAACATAATACAACTATCGAAGGTAATGTTTGGATACGACGAATCTGTCACGGTGTGACGGGTGACTGACGTCGCTCCGTGTAATGATGTGATGGGCTCAGCTGGATCAGAACAAAGCCGGATACCGAAAAAATAGTATAGGGTTGGCAGAAATATTTTTTTAAAAGTGCGCACAGTGTTAGTGACGTGCTTTGACATTTGGGGTTGTCGATGATTTGTAATTTTGATATTTTTTACAAATATAAAAGGGCAGTGATAGCCCGGACGGTTAAAGAGCCGGCCGAAAATCAGTGAGGCTCGGGTTCGAATCCTGGCATGTACCAATGAGTTTTTCTAAACTTACGTACATATTTATCACTAGCTCGACGGTGAAGGAAAACATCGTGAGGAAACCCGCAGGTCTCAGAATTAATTCTGAGACATGTGTAAAAAGACCCGGTCCGGCGATGGGCTCACCACCTATCACGCTTAGGGGTCCAATATATCTCGTGAAATGTGGGTATATTCAGTAATGGAATACCTCTGCCTACCCCCTCGGGGATGAAGGCGTGAGATTATATTATTATTATTATTATTAAAATACAACAATAAAAAAAAATACCGGTACTGATAAATATATTTCAGAGCATACGTAAATAGGTACAACAATTAAAAATACCTTGTATAAACAGGTACTGATAAATATATTCCAGAGCATACGTACTTAGCTAAAATAGAATGTAGCATTTTTTTAATCGGTTAAGTAGGTACTGATGTAGCCTATTCATTACAAACAAACATCCAAAAACAAAACAAATATTTCTTTCTTTTCTCTTTAATATTGCAGATGAAGGCCTCATTGCAGTGTCGCCAAAATGACTAAGAGTGGAAGAAGTCAAAATGGCCGAAAACAGTCGAATTTCATCATCATCATCAGATGAAGGTAGGTAATAGATGCTGAAGTTCTTAAATTACGAAACCAGTCCCAAACAAGTTCGATCTAAAAATATCACTATCAATTATATTCATACGTAATTGTACGTATCGATATCGCATGTAAACAAAACGCCACCCAAATCTGTTCTCCATTCAGACCCGACTGCACAAAAAAGAGCAAACAAACAAACAGGATCACAGTGAATAAAACTATTTTCCACTACGTTTGCGAGAGCCGAAAGAAATGGGATTGAATTGTTATTACTCTGGTAGATTTGAACAGGGTTTGTTGACTCCAATACGTTTGAAAGCGTGTGTTTTTATGAAAACTCGTTTTTTTCTCGAATTGCTAATGGTACTGAGTGTATACGCTGATTCCAGATTTTGTTGTGGTATTAATTGTTTTTTGTTGGGTTATGATTTTGTTTTAGAAATACAGTATACTTTTGTGTCGAAAATGATTTTAGGCGCAAAATATTAAATGGAATGGATGGAATGGCTTTAATAAAATATCAAAGGCATCAGTCAAGCTTTTTGAAGGGTAGACTTTTACGAGAATATAGTTAAATTTATTTTCGAACCACAGGAGGTCAACCTTGTTTTACAATTTGTGACTTCTGCGATTGACTTGTCTGTTATATTTAGTTTATTATGGAAATTTAATTTTAGATCCGAAATTTAAATCACGAATATGAAAATAAATCATAAGATCATAACCCAAAATAAACTTTCTATTAACCAATAACTTAATCTTAACTCAAATCACCGGGAATTCGATCATTACGGTCATAAATATAAACAATAATTTTGCGTCATAAAATTAAATTTACACCGTCTTTACGAGCGCCCATCATATCCATATCTTAAACTATAAATCACCTTGTTGATCCAATGTCGATACGTGTCACATCACTAGCCTGCAGCTAGTGCTGCCCATAAATCAGCTAACGTCGCCTGACGCACGTCTTAATACAATTTTATAAGTGACGTCAACAAACAAACCGGCGTTATCGATAGAAAATGAGCTTCCGTGTTTTTATATCGAGTTATTGGCAGTTTGACGGCGGAGATGGATTTGTTTCTAGATTGCCGTGAAGTTTTTATTAGCTCGTTTAAAATTTTATCGAACATTTTGAAGAGTGGTGATCACAAATTCTGTTTTGAAGTCGTGGATCCATGACAGTGCATAATATGTTATAACACAGTTGTTTTCGTGATAAAATATAATGTCTTATGCCTTAATCTCAGGGGTTCAGCAGAGGTATTATATTTTTCATAGGACAGAACCAATTACTAGACCTTTGGGGGGTTACCTCATGATGTTTTCCTTTGCTAACAGTACTAATATGTAATTTTCTTTTAATTCGAACTATAGGGCCTCACTTCCAACATGTATGTCAGTTCTAGGTTAGTTTTTTCACATTTCTTGTAACATTTTGATAGCTTTGCCAAACAACTTCTTAATATTTTCAAAATAAGCTATTATAAAACTATAAAAAAGTAATTATGTAGAAAAATATGAATTTGGCCGATGAGATTGTACTATCATATAATTTTATGTAAAAAAGTTTTTATTGTAAGTACTTATCGATAAACCGATATCGAGTGCTCCCATCCCTGTTTGTTAGCTAACATAAATCATGGGAGACATACGCCCTATCTGTTGCCAGCTTAATACGATCCCCTGAAACTGGGGTAAGAGGTGGGGTAGGGGGGTATTTTTTTACAATACCCGTGAAGCTTGGAGTATTATGTTGTATTTTTGTATTTGCAGGGAAAGGAACATTTTTAATGTAGAATTGTTGGGGTAGATAGTAAATTTATTTCATCTATCATTTCGGAATGTTGTTTTGCATTTGTTGACTGAAGGATTTATTAATACAATATGTACTTGTAGAATATATATGATAAGGTTGGCGGAGACCAATGGAAAGCTACATTATCACCGAGTAACATATGCTACACTTTAACTTTAACCTACGGGAACGGGAACTACATACGGGAATATAAAATAACCTACGTTTTGAGCAGTTTTGAGTTAATTCGTTAAAACATACAAAAATAGAAATCTGTTTCTTTTCAATATTAGTATAGAAGGTAGAGGCGGTTACGTAGTGTTTGGAACAGTACAGTCAAGTTAGATTCTATACAGCAGACAAAACCCCTGGTGAAGTATTAGCTATTCTGTGTCTGCTGTCTGTGTCTAACAAAAACAAAAAACTCCGGTTTGTTAGTTGGCGAATTACGGCGATGAGGAATTCTATCAGCGCGCCAAAGTTTACTTTCGAAACGCACATGATTTCCCCGGGGAAGAACCTACTTTTCCACTCGTTGGTTTTCTAACGTACGCTTTGGTCAGTCAATGTAGATACTAGAAGAAAATATGGATTACTTTTTCAGGGCGTTTTTTGGTAAGTTGTTCTTGTGTATGTTTACACTTCCGTCCATCAATGCCCCCCTTCCCCACAACACTAGCAATCTGCACTTGGTTAACGTTACCGCTGTCAGTCTGTTTGTCTGTCCGTCTGTCACCTGCAGGCCGTATCTCATGAACCGTTTATTTATTTACCCGTGTCTTGTTGCGAAAAAAATTTCCGGTGGTTCAATGGGAAATGCATATACATACATACATATGCTCACGCCTTTTTCCCGAAGGGGTAGGCAGAGACACCACTTGCTACGATCCTGGCATACCTCACGTGCCTCATCCACATCCATCAATCGGTTCATACAAGCTCGTCGGTTTCGGGTACTCTTTATCTGGCCTTTTTTCAATACATCGCCGATCTGATCGATGTAAGTACGCCTAGGTCGCCCTCTGCCGACTCGGCCACTCACAATCCTGTACACGTTAGACGCCTTTCATCCATCCGCACGACATCTCCAAACCACCTGAGCATTCCTTTCTCAATCTTAGTCACTACATCCTCTTTCAAGCCACAACGCTCTCGGATTACACTATTCCTCATTCTATCAATCAATCGTACTCCACTCATGCTTCTGGCTTATGGAAATGCATATAATATGTATTTTACAAATACCCACGACACTACTTGTCCAGTAGTGCCGAAGATACCCACGACACTACCAGTATTGGGGATTGGTAGCGTGGTGGGGAAGGCGGTACTTACTATAATAGGACCACATACCTGTAAGCCATCCGTATCTGCTCCCCATTCTTGTACCAGATCAGCTGGGCCGGGGGGTTTCCTCCCCTACTCCTGCAGACCAGCTCGAGGCTCTGCCCGCGTCGGACAGTCTCGCCTTCCGCGTACCCCTCTATGTAGGGGGCCCCGGGGGGGTCTGCGGACAAAACAGGGGCTCATAAGTACATAATACTCAAGTAAGCGCTTGTAGTATCACTGATGATAATCAGCGAGGCTCGGGTTCGAATCCTGGCATGTACCAATGAGTTTTTCAAAGTTACGTAAACATCGTAAGGAATCGTAATAAGAAAAAAGAAAACAGTATTAATTCTGAGGTAGCATAACAGACCCGGTCCGCCGATGGGCTCACCACGTTTAGGGGTCCAAAGAACATCTCGTGAAAAGTGGGTATATCCAGAAATGGAATACATCTGCTTACCCCCTTGGGAATAAAAGGCGTGAGATTATTATTTATTTTTATTTAATAATACACGTAAAAAATTCAATTGTCTACCAAGTGGGTACAAAACCCTAAAAAAACTGAACGGTTAATAATACGACTTAATATTTCATCTTGAAATAAATACACCACAAAATTACAAACCGAGAAAGAACACTTAACCACGAAAAGACAGTCAAAAAAAAAGGATATCCAGTAAAGGAGTAGAAACTCATTTAAAAATCTTTTCAAAGATCTAATTTCCCGGCAATTCATTACAAATTATGACGAATCTCATCAGTCTCAAAGAAAAACGTCATAAGATTCACAAAGAAAATTCTAAACGCTTTTCCGGATGGTTGTACCAGAAAATTGTCTTCGCCAAGTTCATTAACCCATAGCTTCCTTTACGTTTTATTAATGAGGAATTTTTATTTAAACAAAGCCAGAATAGATTACGAAAGCTGTTAAGCACCAGTCAAGTTTAGGTATCTGAAAATAGTCTTATGAAAATGGGTATTTGAATGAAATACCTCTGCCAACGCTTTTGAGGATGCGGCGTGATGAGTAAAAAAATTATAAAATCCATTTATTTCTGTAAAAAAAATACACTTACATCATTAGTCTAATAACAAGGCACACTAAACTCGTCGATGAAGACTGGCTAAATGTAAACAGCAGCCCACACAGCAGCCCATCTCCATCGACGCGTTGCAGGTTCCAAATGATATACCAGCAAGAAGAACCAGCAAGAAACTCAAGGGTAGTTTTTTTAACATGTATTTATACTACTCGTAAGTAGTCGGTAGTTTTATATTAGACCCACATACACAAAAACAAGATTTTTGGAAAGTCATATAAAGATAATATTAGAACAATAATGTTTTATGTTTGTTATAAGATATGGTTACCCCTGTACTGGACTTATGCTTTTAAACAAGCGTTTTCAGAATCACTTTCTAATTACAAAGGTGTTTTGTAAATTCGAAGATATCTAACTACAAATTAAACGCTAAATGTACGAAGTAAACCTTGTAGTTCAAAAGCCTTTGCTAAATTCGAAAAGGAAACTAAAGGTCAATAGCCTTTGAAACACCAGTACGTAACTGAATAGACTACTAATTACTTGAGGATAATGCCCTTAAATTGCTTCGGGAATATTTAATACTGTGGGTCAATACACCTTTATAAATGACTATCAGCGCCCCGCGGTTTCACGCGCGTAGTTCACGTTCCCGTGAAAAACGGGGATAAAATATAGCCCATGCGTTATTCTGATGTATAAGCTATATAACTGTAACTAGATGTCGCGCGGTGCGCGAGGCCGCAAGCGGCCACGAGTGTCTGTGGGGTCGTATTTTGACAGAAAAATAAAGTCAATTTTGGGGCGGCCATGTTGTTTTAGCCATTTTTGATAATTTTTAAATATTACTTTTCATGGCAACACTGCTTACTGAGACCCACAATTGCTCCATACAACCCAACTTTCCAACGCCATCCATTTCTTTGAGAGGCAATCACAGGGCGGCCATCTTGGATTTTCAGTTTTTTGGATTTTTCTGGTATACTACGGGATGTGCTTAAAAAGATGACGTGCCACTTGTAACTGCACGATGTCGGCAACCATGCGACTAATTCGGGTCAAGTGGGGTCTACAATAGCCTAAACTTTGATACATTACTACGCGGCCGCCGTTTTGTTTTTTCAACTTTTTAAATAATTTTCTTTAATCATGTTAAAAGTTTTACAGATTACAAAAAAATTAACTGAATCGGCCGGAAAACAAAAGAGATACGATAGGCAAGCCTGGTAGCCAATTAGTTTTTTTGAAAAGTCGGAATTTTCCCTGGGTCACCCCACCATCTTGAACACTTTTCTCCTACAAGACTTTTCTCCAAAACGACTCCTTCTGGGAGAACAATTATATCAATCAGTCAGTGAGTCAGTGGTAGTCGAGCTTTATATATTATAAAAGTTTCATTAAAATCCGTTCTGTAGTTTTTGCGTGAAGAGCAACAAACATCCATACATAGATACTCACAAACTTTCGCGTTTATAATAAGTAGGAAGTAGCATGGTTTGGGTATTGAATACCATTATCACTATCAGCATTTCCCCCTTTTTCTAATATACGTACTTTACCCATGAAATAGGGTATTCGAATGCTAAGTCGAATGAGTTACTGTTAATGATCTCATTATCATCGTTTGTCAAAACAATTTTTTTTATTGATGAAATGACATGATGAAAGTACCAAGTCATGATTTTAGTACTCAATCGCTTCTGTCTTTTGTTTAGCTTATTATAAACTAGTTGATTGCGTAAGCATGTTAAAATTTTTTCTAGAAAACTTAACTTTCCATGGGAGAAAGAATTTTTAAAATTGGTCCAGTAGTTTTGGAGTACAAATAAACAAAAAAAAAAAAACAAATCGTTTCTCTTTAAAATATTAGTGTAGAAGTGTAGATGTAATGGAACCTAATATTTTTATTGTATCAATTTATAATCTATATTTATAAAATGATAAACTGACTGACTGACTGGTGATATATCAACGCACAGCCTAAGCCGCTGGGTCTAGAGACTTAAAATTTTGAACATAGATAGCTAAGGAAGGATTTTGCAAAATACTACCTCTAAGGGGGTGAAATAAACGTGCGCGAGCGAAGCCGCAGGTAAAAGCAAGTGTTTAATAAATTTATGTATTTATGTAAATATTTATCACTAGCTCGACGGTGAAAGAAAACATCGTGAGGAAACTCGCAGGTCCCAGAATTAATTCTGAGGCATGTGTTACAAACCCGGTCCGGCGTTACGGGGTCCAAAGATTATACTGGTGAAACGTGGGTATTAATAGACATGGAATACCCTACCCCCTCGGGGATAAAAGGCGTTAGATTTTTTTTTAATAAATTAATGTGTGCTCAATTTTGCACCTACTAACGTTAGCTATTTAGTACATTTATTTTACTAGCACATATGGACGGACATGGTTCAAATGATTGAATTGAATTAAATTTGTCATAATTTGTCATAATTTATGGAATTCGAAATACGTTTTTAGAGGTGTTTTGCAATAATCCTTTTCATGAATGATCACGCAAAATTTAATTGCGACGCAGTCAAATACTGAATAGGTATGGTGCTATAATCTACAGAACAGAAAAAGCGCAATTCCTCATATACCCGAATTAGTATATTAACCTCTCAGACCATGAATCACAGACACAATAGATTTTTAATTGTGTCTCGGTCCCAATTTGAACCGGCAGTTCTTAACTGATTAATATAACAAAAATATGAAGCCTTCGTACTTTAGTTGTGTCTAACCAATTTTCTTAAGCACAGAGCGATAATAGTGCGATTTCCATAGGTAGCACTAAATTCAGTTATGCCAAATATTTTTTCGGAAAAAAATTACAAATATCAAAAATATCTGAAGTCGATTAAGGTAGTTGATACTGAACAAATTATAAAATAAAAAATAAATAATCTCACGCCTATCATCCATGAGGGGGTAGGCAGAGGTATTCCATTACTGGATATACCCACATTTCACGAGATACATTGGACCCCTAAACGTGATAGGTGGTGAGCCCATCGGCGGACAGTGCGATTTTTGAATCTCACTGGTGATATCAAAATCACCGGTGACTAAAATTATCACCGATGACTTTTATGTCACCATTTTCCAAAAGCCGTATTTTTGAAAGTCACACGATGTTTACCAACATGCAGAAATTTTACAATGTCAGTCAGAGACAATCTTCCCGTTACGTTCCTTTTAACGCAGATGTTATAGTGTTGCCCTTGATATCGGTTTTTATTTTCTCATACTACAACTTAAAAAAGATTCATCAAATTGGTCAATCGTAAAACGTAACGTATTTGTCAGTGTCATGTAAACGAAAATTAAAGTTTTGAATTGAAAAATTCACTTAATTCACTAGAAAAGGACGAATAAAAAGAACATAACACAGATTTTACAATTTATAAGAAAAGGTATGTACATTAGTTAGTGGCATATGTTTTACAAGTATATTTAACTTAATAATTGTATTTACTAATAACTTGGATATTGTTTTATTTAATTGAGAGGTTTTTTATATTTTCAATAAATCGTCGCAATCACGAAATATCACAATCGAGCCCCGCTGCTAATTCTTCCGAAAAACATACTTTGGCACTTTTGGCAGATGTCACATACGTTAACTGTCAAAAACAATCACATGGTGATTTCAATTACGAGTGGGTAGGGGCACTCGTAAATCGATATCATAGGTATGACAAATGTAAGTCACCGATGAGTTTCAAAAATACGAACTTTCGGAAATCACTCACATCGGTGAGAATTAGTCACTTGGTGAGATTCAAAAATCGAACCCCGGGTCTGTTTACACATGTTTCAGAATTAATTCTGAGACCTGCGGGTTTCCTCACGATGTTTTCCTTCACCGTCGAGCTAGTGATAAATATGTACGTAAGTTTTGAAAAACTCATTGGTAAATGCCAGGATTCGAACCCGAGCCTCACTGATTTTCGGCAACACAAATTAATTTTAGGAATTGCGCTTATTCTGTTACATATTATAGAACCGAGAGCTAGAGCTCTGTAGATGTACTCGTATATGACTGGAATTTGAGAAATTCATTTATCCAACGCATAAATTCCTATTATACTCCCAACTCTGAAATTCAAAGTGAATCTTATCCTACAGGACCCTACTATTTCATCTATGGTCACTTGACCGCTCTTCCTTTTATTATCCATTACTTCTTCCATATAAAGGGTGTCTTTTATTGCTCGCAGGGAGGTCAGTGGATACTGTATTAACCTGACCTACTTTATACAGGCCTATAGCTTTGCCATCGCATCGGATCGCCATATTTATTTACAATGTCACAAATGTAAAAAATAAAAAAATAAAAAAAAATAACCTTAAGAACGCATTTACATCTTATTCAAATACAAGTGTTTAGTAATTTTAGCGACGATGTAAAAAGGTCATGGATGAAAGTGACAGAAAAGCACATTCATAAGGTTCAAATTAGTTGGTTTTTACAGGTTTGACATTACTCTTCAATCTATGGTTTGTTTCTGTCCTTTCTCTTCCGTATTCTATGGAGAAGGATAGGCTAACTTAAAATTAGGAATTTTAGCTGGTCTGCAGAATCAAGTCCATTGATTTAACATTATAGGATTAGGTTCTCATAAGCTCACGCCTTTTTCTAGACGGGGTAGGCAAAGATAATAGACCGTTGCCTGCTGTAATCCTCTCGCGGTTTATCTACATCATTCGATTCTATTATTTTTGACTACCCCGTCGGGAAAAACGAGTGATCATATTAAGTTTGTAAGTATGTGAAAACTGTGACTGTGTATGTATAGGTACTCTTAATATAGTTTTCTTCAGCACATCGCCTTATAATTTTAAATTAAGTTTATTCCCACATTCACAGAAGTAGATGCACATCTGAATAACCGGGAATGCGTTCTAATTCCGCAAATTGTCGCAAATCTAGAAACTGGCAACCCTACTGTTGGTGAAATTACTGATGTGCGGCAACCCTGCGTGAGACACATCACTGCAGAGTAATTAAACGAGCATTGTTCCTGCGAGCTAGCGAATTTGTTCTTAGGCTGACTGTCTGTTACACCGAAGCGTAACACGGGCTGAATTGAATAAATTAAATTGTGGGACACAATTCACACACGGTTATTTAGTCCCAAACTAGGTAGAGCCTATACTATGAGTACTAAACAACGGATAAACATACTTAAATAAATATTAAACGACCAGACACGAATCCAACAGACATTTTCATTCACACAAATGTTGGCCCCGAGCGGGGGATCTCTATCGACTCAGAAGGCAGAGTCACTACCAACTGAGCCAACAGGCCCATCCGAAACGCGAAAGATAAACTATTTTGTTACGTTCTCACGGGGAAATGGTATACGGATGTTGATGCAATTTGACAGGACGATGGTTCACACCTTGAGAAAGGACATAGGGCTACGTTTGATCCCAAAAAACACAGTTCATAGGAGATGCGTTAGCCTATAGTTCACACGGATGTAGTCTGGGAAATAGTTTGTATTATTATAAATGTGTTTGTTATTTAAATTGTGTCTATTGAATGGAGTACCTCACTAGTACCTTTGTTCCAATGTTTTATCGTACAGCGTCGATAGATAAGTGACGTATAATATCATTATAATTTAACATTTACATTCTGAAGCCACTTGGCAGAGGATGATCAGACTGTTACTTTTGTCAACCTGATTGATCTCACACCGACACTACAAAGTGGCTACAGAATATAAATGTTACAATATTGCATCAAAATATCGGATTGTTTTGTTCGGTACGGTGTAACAGGGGCCCCCGAATTCGCGTTCCCGTCTCGTATAACGTACCCGCTGTGAAGACTCGACTTGATTGTTTGTGCCCAACTTTTGCTATTTAAAACCCTAAACTCCTTATCAAAGTTTAAGAGCAAATGTGTTGTTGCGATTCTTGCTAAGACGGATTTATACTTGACATTTGAGAATGTTTATGTTTGGCGATAAAGTCATTCTAATAATGTATGAGGTTATAATAATTGGTTGATGATTTTTTTGTATAGATCCGTATGTTTTTATTTACAAAGATATATGTCTTTTTAAAAAAGCCGAAAGTGCCGAAAGAAATGCTCTAAATGATTATGAAAACCGTAGATACATACTTAGGTATTAAGAAAAAACTAAGCGAATAAATACGATTTCGTGTTATTATCTAGAGGTTAGGTTAGGTTAGGTCAAAAGAAACAATGGCACCTTCACCTTTTTTTACATTTACATTTAGCCAACCTACATCTAGACGAGTTTAAAATCCCTTGGTATTAGACCATTGACGTTTTTAAGTGTAATTTCTTTTTACTTGGACTTGACTTTCACTAGCTCGACGGTGAAGAAAAACATCGTGAGGAAACCCGCAGGTCTCAGAATTAATTCTGAGACATGTGTAAACAGACCCGGTCCGGCGATGGGCTCACCACCTATCACGTTAGGGGTCCAATATATCTCGTGAAATGAGGGTATATCCAGTAATGGAATACCTCTGCCTACCCTCTCGGGGATAAAAAAGGCGTGAGATTATATTTATTATTATGACTTTGAATTACAACATCGAGTCTAAAACCCGACTCAATCGCCGATGCCGTGTTGTGTGTACTCCGACTCCAAGTAGCAACTACGCTTGCCGTAAATCGCTCACAACTGTAGTTAGACAAATATATTTGCGCTCGGAAGCCAGCAACGCATTGTAGACGTGGGAAACGTAGGAGAGCCATGCTTCGGCACGCTTGGGCCGGCTCGACCGGAGTGATACCACGGCCTCACAGAAAACCAGCGTAAAGCAACGCTTGCATTGCGTTTCGCTGAGTGAGTGAGGTAACCGGAGGCCCCAACCCCTACCCCTCCCCCTCCCCCTACCCCTCCCCCTACTCCCACCTCAGAGGCCGGCAAAGCACTTGTGACTCTTGAAGTGCAGGTGTCCATGGGCGACGGTAGTCACTTACCATCAGGTGACTCGTCTGCCCGTTTGCCTCCTTTTTATTATAAAAAAAAAAAAAAAAAAACTTAGCATCTCAAACAACTGTCTTTGATTAAAATTCCTTCAAAAGATAAGTCGCGAAATTACTCTTTCAGTTCATTAAAACGTTATCTGATTATGAGAAAGCTTTCGGAGAAGACAAAAGAAGGTAACATCAAAACGTTTTTTGCAAACGGATTTTTCGAACAAGAATATTTTTTTGCTAATACACCGTCACGGATGTATTTAGAAATTTTGCTGCCCTGGCAAATAAAAGTCAGTAGAAGCTTTCCACTTGTAGTGCGAGTTTGACTTCTAAGGTGATTGTAATAAGATCGTTACAAAGTTCAATGTGTCAAGCTCCACGTGCTCGTGACTACATACCTGATAGCAAAATAAAACAAAAATTGTCCAAGTGCGACTATGACTCGCATTCCTATGAAGAGTTCCGTACAACTGTATAATACAAAACACTTTTCTTGATATGTATCCCTTTCTTATTTATTGACGTGACAGCGTCTTATAATTCGATGGAACCGGCTGCATGCACGAAAAAGTGTGACGTATGCGGCGTTACAGTGCAAGCGAGAGCGCGCAACGAGCGACAAAGAGGCACAATCAGTTCCATCAGTATTTACGAAAATGTATGACGTTGTCACGTTCAACTATCGTCAGTAAACCGACTTTACAGACAACCGATTTTTTTATTCAAATTAACCCTTTAACGGGCATAGGCAGTTTAAATTTTTAATTGGTATTGAATCTTATTTCAATTACATAGAGTTCAATTTATGGTGGCAACTATTGTCCCTTTGCCTTATGAAGTGGTTATAGCGGCTATAGTAATAAACTTCCTGTGAAAATGGTTTTTTATGACTGATAATTTTGTATTTTTATAGGTAGGTAGATGTAGTATTCCTAAAAACTTCAAAAACATGATGAAAATACTTTTGAAATTTCATTAAATCATACAACAGTAATGCAAAAGTACTTTTATGTACATCAAAATTATAAGACGGCAAACGTTGTAGTTTATTTTTTATTTATAATATAAATTGTTGTGTTATTTTATTTGTACTACTTCGGCCAATGACCGCCCCCAGAAGTCCAACCCATCGCCCCTAACCGGCGACCCTGGACACTGTAAATATTTCACAGTATATTTTTGGCTCATAGCTGTTTTATTTTGATGTCTATTATAATTTATACGCGAATTCGGTCATTGTGTTCGCTCTTGAAATACTTAGATTATTTTTTAAAAATGCGAGCCCTCCAGTGTGATTTAAGCTGAATAGGGTAGGTAATGTTGGTAAATTTCTATCGATATTTTTTGCTATTTTATCGACAAAAATGTTTTAATCGACTATTCTGTTTGAAAGAGGCAGAACACATTTGGTTATTATTTAAAGTGTATACTACTAGCTGCTCCCCACGACTTGACATAAGGTCCCGTTCCTGTGGGAACATTATAGCCTATAATACTCTCAGAAAAGTAAGCTTTCAACTCTAGGTAGGTATATTATAAAGCCTAAACCGCTGGGTCTAGAGACTTGAAATTTTGCACATAGATAGCTTAAACAGTGTAGGCATCCACTAAAAAGGAATTTAGCAAAATTTAACCCCTAAGGAGGTGAAATAAACGTGCGCGAGCGAAGCCGCGAGTAAAAGCTAGTTACGCACATACTACATCGTTTATCTTTGCAAAATATTTCTTTATTTTCTGTAGTATAATGTAAAATTGTGAAAAATAACATAGTACCTAATTTATAGTCTAATAAGCAATTTACACTAAAATAATACTCGATCATGTACGTTGATGGATGGCAGTTTTAACATATTATAATATGAATTACTGCTAAGAATCTTAAACAGATTTTTCACTTCATCACAATCTCGACTTGACTCGCAAACTGTCAGTTGGTAGTGACCCTGCCTTCTGAGATGGAGGTCGCGGGTTCGATCCCACTCGGGGCCAACATTTGTGTGCATTGGCTTTGTGTGTGGGTGTTTATATTTATTTAATTATGTTTATCAATTGATTAGTACCCATAGTACAGGCTCTGCCTAGTTTGGGACTGAATAACCGTGTGTAAATTGTGTCCCAGGCCATAACTTATTATTTTATTATTAAAAATAACTAGTTCTTTTTAATGCACTCCTACAATAGTACATTATGGTACAAGTGAGTAAAGTTGGTGATTACCGCTGAGGCGCCATTGAGACCCGAGCCGTAGGCGAGGGTCATAAGAGAGCCGAGGACGGTAATCATCAATACACACGTGTATCATACGACGTTTTTCAACACACTTGTGAATAAATAATACTAAAAAATCATTTTAAAATAATCATTCGCAATGGCGGGGAAAATTAATTGGTTTTCCAATTTTTTATTTATATAATTTGGAAAAGGCAAAAGGATCTAGGCCCATACAGCCTCGTTTTCCTATGCGCTCGCATCTTACAATGGCGATCGGCCATGGACTAAAAAAATTAGGTTTCTTTTTCTTTGGTTTGTCGTGGATAGCGTTTTAGCCACGTACAAAATGGGGTATTTAAAGTTTTTACAGAGAAAACCAAAGTTATATTTGAGTGAAAGTTTTGTTTATTAAACACGTACAAGTTGAAATGATCTATTTAAATACGAAGTTGCATGAAATGAGCAAGCCATATTTGTGTATTAATTTATTAGTACGATTGAATACGATCTTTTTTGTATCGAAACTTTTTTAAGAACAAAGCAACTCTAGCAACAAAATTGAAAAAAAAAATCTATAACTCACTAGTGAATAATAGCAAACAAAAAGTCTCAGTTTGATTATAGGTGTCATTATGTGCCTAATTGCAGTGAAATTAGAGCCACTTTATGAGCAAGTGTGTTGAAAATGGGATTTATGGGTATCAAATGAAAGGGTTTACTGAGAATAACTTAAAAATATTGTTTATATTTTTTTTTACTTTAAATTTATTTCTACTAAAGCATTTATCAATTTTTAAACCAGTCTTCAAAGTTAACTGTAACAAACAATATTTAATGTAACTTTGGATAATTTATCGACATCTGAACATGACCATCACTTTGTCGCGTAAACCGAGCATAGGGGCAAAGAAAACAAAGTGCTCCACGTTAATTATACAGGCTGATGGAATTTGGACCCGCTGTGTTATTTGAACACCCTGTACATTCGCGAATGTACACGATTTTCTCAGAACAGTGTTGTATAATAAAAATTATAATAAAAATTAAAGGGATAACAAACTTATTTCACTTGCTTTTTATTTGTTATAATGTATAACTTTTAATTTAATTTCTGATTAAATGCGTCGACATGACATGTTTATATGACTTGTTTTCCGAAATAAATGATTTTATTTATTATTTTAATATTTAAGAATGTGTTGCAAACGTGGATCTCGTTTTTCCCGTTCCCGTGGGAATTGGGAGAAATACTTTTTTCAAATAATGGCTATATTCTTATAGCTGAATACATTCAAAATTTCATCTCCCTATGTCCAGCCGTTGAGGCTATGAATTGATTGGTTGGTTAGGATATTTCTACTTAATTATAAGACACCCTAAAATAGGGAATAGGGTTCGAAACCGTACCGCACAGTATCGAAATTAAATTACAAGTAGTAATTTAGTAAAAAGATAATCTCAAAACAGCTCTAAAGATATATTTCGTATACTACTACATATAACTACATAATGTAAAGGAAATTCGTCGAAATGGAGACTAACAATTAATACCGTAACCAACGATGTACAAATAACAATATGTACTATACTCGGCATGTAAGTACCTACTGGCAAATTGCAATCGAGGCTTTAATATGCCAACCCTAAGCCTAGGAGAATTCTAGAACCTTGTCATTACCAGCCCTAGTGAACTTGGTAAACAGAACTGCAAATTCTGTTTACTACGACTAAACTAACTGAAATTCGATAATTCAATATAACTAGAGAACGTATTGGCTTACGGTGTCGGCTAGGCGTAAACCAAAGAGATTAAAATATAATAGGACATAGAGGCGGCATTGGGAAAATTTTCATACAAAACTTTGAAGCATGTTTGAAGCTCAAGCGTCATGTCAGTTAGTATGAAAGCGAGCTGTCATTCAGTCGAAATTGTACTCGACTTATTCCACTTGGAATAACTTTTGGCTTCAAATTTTCCTCGCTTTGTCCCCTCTATGCCCTATTATATTTTAATCTCTTTGGCGGAAACCTTTATCATAGAATACTGAATAATACTGGTATACAGTGAGCAGTGATAGCCTTACGGTTGAAGAGCCTGCTTCACAAGATGAGAATCAGTGAGGCTCGGGTTCGAATCCTGGCATGTACCAATGAGTCTTTCATAACTTACGTATTCATCACTAGCTTGACGGTGAAGTAAAACATCGTCAGGGAACCCGCAGGTCTCAGAATGAATTCTGTGACATGTGTAATAGACCCGGTCCAGCGATGGGCTCACCACCTATCACGTTTAGGGGTCCAATGTATGGTCGTGAAATGTGGGTATATCCATGTAACGGAATACCTCTGCCTACTCTCTCGGGGATAAAAAAGGCGTGAGATTATATTATTACTATGACTTTGAATTACAACATCGAGTCGTGACGAAGACGTGAGATTATTTATATTTTTTTTATTTTCTTTATTACTGGTATACCTACAGATGAGGCGCTCGTAGCCCATGTCGAGCCATAAGGTTCGAGTGCCAAACCAGTGTGTTTTCTTAACATGGTACTACCGTTGGAATATCACCTTTTCAACAAAAAAGAATCTTCAAAATCGGTTCATACACGACGACGGACGCGAACACACATAAAAAACCTCCTCCATTTGTAAAGTCGATTAAAAATCCCAGCAAACACACGGAAAAAACATTACTTCCCGCTCAGAAGTCGGGTAAAACAAACAGTACTGACACAGGAGCGAATCGGTCATGGGGCATGAATTATTAATTTCCCATTTAAACGGTTCCCGTGTTTGCTCGCCGACTGTTGACTTTGCCTTTGGAAAGCAATTAGGCTACGCTAGTGTTCTGCCGGTATTGATTTTTTAAAATGTTTTTGTATTCCATTTGTAATGCAATCGGTTTTGTCCTGCGACTCCGTTCGCATTCTGATTGATGTCTCCGGATGTCCAATGTATGCCAAATATTATAAGGATTAATTCAAAAAACAGACAGGCAATTAATTTTTCATTTCTCCGGGCGAAAAGCGGCAAATTTTGGCCCGCTGCCCTAAACGAAGTTGCCGCTTTCCGCCTCCGTCGAAAAGAAAAAAGTATACACACCTCGGGAAGTACGTAAATAAGAAAGCCTCAGATCACCTATCAACTAACTATACTATTCTACATCTACACTATACAATATGTAACAGAATAAGCGCAATTCCTGAAATTAGTTTGTTCAGTATCGACTACTTAATCGATTTCAGCTATTTCTAATATGTGTTAAATTTTTCCGAAAAAATAATTACCATAGCTGAATTCAGTGCTACTGTATGGAAATTGTGCTTTATTGATCGATATTTAAGAAAATTGGTTAGACACAACTAAAGTTCGATTGCATAAATTTTTTTTTATTTTAATACCTATACTAATTGGAGTGTATGAGGAATTGCGCTTTTTCTGTTACGCGTTGTATAATGACTACATACTTAGTATAAAACAAAGCCGCTTCCGTGTCTGTCTGTCCCTATGTATGCTTAGATCTTTAAAATTGAAACCTTGAATGGTCTTTAAAGTTGAAAACAGATTTTGATGTGTTTTTTTTAATAACTGAACTTTCCAATATTTTGACCCGATTTCTTCCTTTTGAATTTCACTGTACTCTTTCCACACAGTGTAAATATTTTAAGCACCACTTGAACTGTACAAAACAGATCTCTTTATTTGCTAGTCTTACCTATAAATCTTTATAACTCCTCCGGACTCAATCGAAAAGCTGTATTAATAATTCATGCGCTCCAAAGAGGGCGCTGTCGTTACGAAAACAGTCGCCATTTTAGAATTTCGAATTTGGAATTTGTTTTTAGAAGACTGTAGCTAATAAAGTCTGAATTGGAAACGTGCAAATAGATTTAATATTACCAATGGTTTGTCAAAGAAAGGGATCGTTTGATACCTGAATAGATTCGTAGTATTGTAAAGGAGTTTTTCTATTCACTAGCAGTATGCCAGATGAGACGAACTTTCATACAAACTTCGACACTATTTAACGGTATGAGATATTCTATTCGTAGACCCACATTTCATCGGTGTTTTTTCGGACCCCTTAACGTGACAGATTATGAGCCCATATGCTAGGGTGCTGTTACTCATGCCTCGAATCAAATCTTAAATCAAGATGTTTTCCTTCACTATTGAGCAAGTCTACACTTATAATTATAAAGAGGAAAGATTGTATTTTTGTATGTTTGTAACGAATAAACTCAAAAACTACTGGACCGATTTTAAAAATTATTTCACCAATGGAAAGCTACAATAGCACTGAGTAACAAAGGCTATATTGTATTCCCGAATTCCTATGGTTACATGAAGTACGCGGATGAAACCACGAAAAACCGCTATGACAAATAAGTAGGTACTTATGTAAGTTTTTGAAAACTCTTTGGTACATGTCTTCGCCAGGACTCGAACGCGAGTCTCACGAATGACAGCTTGCTGCCAACAGGGCTATTACTGCTCTTTATCCCTAGTTCCAAAATATGATTAGAAAGTTCACTAATCCTCGAAAAAAAAAACAATTATGGCCACCCAAAGAAAAAAAGGAATGGTATAACAAAAATTTATGACCAAAGGCTTTTTAGACAAACTATGAGAAGCACTTAACCTCTTAGGGTGATGTCGAGTAATAGACGAGATAAGTAGGGATGAGTGAATGTAAAAGATAAGGGGGGGTAACTAATGCCCACCTATTTAGATGATGTGTGAATGTACCTTTATTTTTGGGAGATATATCGCGAGCTTTATCTTACTTTGAGAAAGTGTGTCGGATTGTTATATGACGACCCACTTCGGACACACAGTGTAGTACACACACCGGCACAATTAGCGGAACAGAAAAAAAAGGGAGTATTTACGCATTTTTGCGTGTTACTGGCCGGCTAAACAAGCTTTTTTTAAATTTGGGTTTTAATTTAAAAATGGAATACTAAGCGACTGCCCTTTTTTTCATTCTTTTGTTTTAATTTTCATTGATTCATTTTTTCCACCGCTTGTCCGTGTTTAGAAGGTTCGTGAATTCCATTTGAAAAGCTTTGAATTGCAGTTTTTGAGGCTTTTGAGTTTTTTCGCATATTGATAATTTACGAGCATCTAATTATGCCTGATTTAACGCCATCAGAAATCATTAGGGCAGATCAAATGAGGAGAAATGGTCAAACCTACAGATCGATTGCCAGAAGCCTTCGTCGATCGTTATCAACGATTTATCGTAGCATCCAACGATACAGATTGACGAATGCTCTAGTGAGAAGGAGAGGACAAGGCCGGAAAAGGTGTACTTCAAGGAGGGATGACCGTTTTCTCCAACTTCAAGTCCGACGGAACACGAGACTAACGGCGGTGCAGGCTCGAAATTTACTGGAAGAGGTACGAGCAGTAAGGATGAGTGAGCGGACAGTTCGTAGAAGATTCGAAGAAGTGGGTATAGGCTCGTATGTGCCCGCCAAAGCCCCAAAACTTGAGAGACATCATCGCACAAACCGTCTACACTTTGGTCGTGAACATCGTGATTGGGACTTCGACGACTGGGGACAGGTTCTTTTTACTGATGAATGCAGAGTTATGTTAAATCAAATTGATGGAAGGCAGCGAGTATGGAGACGCAAAGGAGAACGGTATATCCAGTCTAATTTTGAAAATACAGTTGCATATGGCGGCGGTTCAATTATGGTCTGGGGAGGAATATGTTTAGGAGCTCGTACGGAGTTAGTAGTGGTCGATGGCGGGAATCTGAATGCTGATCGGTATATCAGGGAGATTTTAGAAGAACATGTTGTGCCATTTGCCCCCTTTATTGGTAACAACTTCATTCTAATGCAGGATAATGCTCGGGCTCACAGTGCTCGCACAGTACAGACATACCTAAACCATGTTGGTATAACGGTGATGGAGTGGCCAGCACGGTCCCCCGATATGAACCCTATAGAACACGTCTGGGACTTGCTAAAGAGGAGTGTAAAGTCAAGAATGCCCCCTCCCAATAATCTCAACGAGTTGCGAAACGCATTACTTGAAGAATGGCAGAGGTTGCCCCAAGAAACCATTGATAACATCATCCGCAGCATGCCCAGACGGATGGAAACCCTCATCAGAGCACGAGGAGGAAACACTCGATATTGAACAGTCATTGAAATTGTTGTTAAACTTTGGAAAATCTTGAATTTTCTGCTGTTTCTCTATAATTAAAAATCGAAGAAAAATGCATTTTGTTTAATTTAATTTTTATTTTTATAAAATTTTAAGTATGGTGTTACAAATGAATGTCAAAACATGTTAATTTAATTGTTGTTTCATTTTAAATAATATATTGTTTAAAAATTACATTCATTGTTCTAAATTCCCTCTTTTTTCTCCTTTTTTTTTCTGTTCCGCTAATTGTGCCGGTGTGTGTATATCTATAGTCTATATTATAAAGAGGAGATATAGTTTTTTTTGGATTTTTTGGATTTTTTGGATTTTTGTATTTTTGTTACGAATAAACTCAAAAACTACTGGACCAATTTTAAAAATTCTTTCAACAATGGAAAGCTTGAAGATCCCTGAGTAACATAGGCTATGTTTTATTCCAGTATTCCAACGGGAACGGGAACTACGCGGATGAAACCGCGCAGACCCGCTAGTTTCTTATGTTTTTTATAAAACATTGGACTAGTTTTCGAAAAAAATTAATTCTAGGGAATGGAAAAATATCGGAAGTATTTTTGCTTAAATTGTTTTACCGGCAAATATTACAAATTCCGGAAATGGATTGTGAATTTACTAGCTTAGCAGATTTTTACAGGTGAAAAACTATATCATCTAAGATTCTATAGGTATTTATTTTTATAGTCTGTTATAATAATATCTCGAACTAATAATGTTTTCACAAATTAAAATTTAAACCAAATGAAACCTTATATAATGTACTTATCTCTTAATTCTAACCAACCTTCAGGTGAAAATATGCTCCGAATGTCAAAGAAAACATTTCCGACGCCAGAATCACTCTAGGGATGTGCCAAATAGCTAATTTAAAATCATTATTCCGAAAGTTATTATCACAATAACTTGACACCTTTAAGTTGCTTTTTTTTACATGTGGAGTAGCGGAGTTGGTATGCTTTCATCGTGAAAAGGGAAGATCTGTCGCCAGGAACTGTCCAACATCAACCGTTTGACGATTACCTCGCCAATACAACTGTATTTATACAATCTGATGAGAACACTTCGATAGCAAGGTTTAGAACTTGTGGTCTACAGCACTTTAGTTAGTTCTATGTAGAATCGATAGATGTCGATACTAACTCATTATACTTCTTATTCGTAGTCGTATCCTCATGGTTGGGGGACGTTGTTGCCGGTTGTTTGACCACCGTTGACCACCATTGACCATCGCTCTCCATGCTTGATCTTGAGGATAATGTACGCTCGTCTGTACTGGAAGTGTCGCTTTGGTGGTTTGTGTAACATACTGATACACAATCTAATGCATGGAGTTGAAATGACGTTCAATAAGTGGACTTGTAAGTTCCTATTTTGAATAAAACATTTTGACTTTGACTTTGACATCCTTAACATTGGGATAAAAAGAGCTGCCCTTGAGTTTCTTGCTGGCTCTTCTCATGGTACTGCATTAGGAACCAGCAACTCGTCGGTGGAGATGGGCTGCTGTTTACAACTAGGCAATTTTCATGGACAAGTTAAAAGTGCCTTATTACTACACTATTGACTTTTTTAAGTGTATTTTCTATACCTACAGAAAATAAATTATTTTGAGTTTGACTTTGATAGGCAAAGAGTAAACCGCTTGTTGCGAACGCATCTCTCCTGCTTTATTCACATTCATTGAACGACTCATGCATGCTCTATTCACTTGATACCTGAATTTTGCCTACTTTATGCTAAATTCGGCTTCGCACGGATGCAACGCTAATACTAAAACCTTCCTCTTGAATCACTCTATCTACTAAAAAAAGCCGCATCAAATTCCGTTGCGTAGTTTTAAAGATTTAAGCATACATAGGGACATAGGGATATAGGGACAGAGAAAGCGACTTTGTTTTATACTATGTAGTGATAAAATTCGTTTTCCGCTCAGCACGTCTCGTATTCGTTTGTTTTAGCCGCCATTAAACACAGGATGATTTTCTTGGCAAAATTAATGGGGTGTTTCTTCCCCATTCAAGGCATCTGGTTATTCCAGATGTACAGGTTACGCGATGTTTATGCGTTTATTTTTAGACACGCTGTAGCCCACGACTTCGTGTGGAATTATATTTTCGTCCCGATCCAGTTTTTTTATTACGTTCCATGGGATATCTTACGTCCATATTTAACACTAGCTCGACAGTGAAGAATAACATCATCAAGATTAATAGCGCCTCAGTCCAAAGATAGGCTCAATACCTTTCACGTTTAGGGGTCCGTAAAATGTATTTTCAGAAGTCGAGTATCTCTGAGGACCTTTTCGATTTTTTTTGTCCCGACATCACCAGACTGAATAACATCAAACTCCGTCGAGGAGTTTTTGAAGACAGACACAAAAAAATTTAAAAATGTATTTTGATTACAATAAAAAAACTATGTACAGACACGGTCACCATTACAGTTTTAGTGTATCTTTGAATACAGAATTTGCGACAACCCTATACACCACTCAAGTAAATTAGAAATCCTCTTTGAAGATCATCTTTTGTTTGCCACTTCGCGTGTTTTCAGTTAAAGGCTGTTAAATTATTTATTCTGTTGCAAACAAATTGTTTGTGAAACGAATTTGAATTAAAAATGAAGACGTTTTTTGTTTTTTGGCTGAATTAAAAAAAAACTTGCACAACCCATTTTCCCCCGTTCCTGTGAGAATTTACATAAGTTCCATTTTAGTGTTCACTTTCGTCATTTGAGGAACCTTTGTGTTTTTAGTTAAAGGCTGTTAAATTATTTATTCTGCTGCAAACAAATTGTTTGTGAAACGAATTTGAATTAAAAATGAAGACGTTTTTTGTTTTTTGGCTGAATTAAAAAAAAACTTGCACAACCCATTTTCCCCCGTTCCTGAGGATTGACAAAAGTTCCATTTTAGTGTTCACTTTCGTCATTTGAGGAACCTTTGTGCAAAATTTCATGCTTCTAGACCTAGCGGTTTCCGGTGTGCGATGATCGGTCAGTCAGTCAGTCAGCCAGTCATTTTCTATAGATAGATAGAAAACTGATAAGTAGTTTTCTCATGATGGCCAAAGCAATTTACAGTCAAGGAGATATAGTGACAGACAGACAAAGATTACAAAACTGTCCTTCTTTACAATTTACAAGTTACTAACTTTTAAAATGCGACTTTCTCCGTTTTAGAGATTTAAAGTGGCTTATCTTCAAGCCAAACTATCTCCGTAACAACAGGAAGACTGACAGAGTAGATTTTGTAATTATTACCTACTTGTAGTGACTTCTAGTTTTCTGACATCTAGTACTAATCGTGAATAAGCAAAACTTATTACTAATAATTATGATGATGATTAGAATGAAGATAACAATCAAAATTGAACGCACTGATAACTTATGGTATTTTGAAATCGTCTAGCCTGTAATTACCTAATACATGATAAAAACAAATCTTTACTGATATGTTATCAAATTGGAAGATAAAGAGAACAAAATTACTAATATTTAAGTCATCAGTCCAGTAGAGTAGTGAATCTAGTCGAGAATATCTCAAAATGGGTTTCCTTAACAAAGTAGTGTTTGTAACTGGTGCAGGTTCGGGCATTGGAGAAGCCACTGCAATAAAATTCGCTAAACTGTCAGCTAGGTTGGCTTTAGTTGATATCAACGAAGAAAAATTGAAGAAAACTGCAGCACAATGTGAGAAAATAGGCAAAGTCAATGTGCTTTACATAACTGCTGATCTGACGAAAGAAGACCAAGTAAAAGATGCCGTGGAAAAAACAGTGAAACAATATGGTCATCTTGATGTAGTTGTTAACAGTGCCGGGATCATTGGACTCGGGGGTATTTTAGATGAAAACCTTTTGGATACATACGACACAGTTATAGAAGCTAATCTAAGGAGCGTAGTTTCTGTCATCCACTTTAGCGTGCCAGCGTTAATTGAAAGTCAAGGGTCAGTGATAAACATATCGAGTGTTGGAGCTGAACGTGCATTCACTAACATACCCTACTGTGTTTCAAAGGCAATGCTGAATAATATTACTAAGACAATTGCTCATGAATTAGGCCCGAAAGGCGTGCGAGTGAACGGAATCGTTCCAGGAGCTGTCAAAACAAATATTCTGGACAATATGGGACTAGATAAACAATCGATTGACGCGTACTTCAAAACCTGGCCTGATACGACGCCACTGAAGCAAGTCGTGAAAATGGAAGAGATAACGGATTTGATTGTGTTTTTGGCAAGTGATAAAGCTGGAAGCATAACAGGTGTGAACTACAAGATTGAATGTGGTTCTTTCCTAACTGAAATACCAAACCAAAAAGAGATGGTAAAGGTTGGGATTGTTTAGAGAATAAATGAGTGTAATTATATAGTTTTTTTCTTTTAAATACCGTTTTTTCGTAGGGTTATGGTAGTTATGGTAATTATTATAAGAATATAAACTTGAAATTAGTAATGATAAAAATATATAATTGTTGCTGGAATTAAAAACTAAAGCACAGATTTGAAATTCCTTCTATTAAAACACGTATTGTCAATATAATTTTATTTTTGCATTATAACTTATAAGCTTTTACGATCTTGACTGAATGAAGTACCGAGCTTCTACTTTGAAGTAAAAACAGTCAACTTTTTTATTAATCGAAAATTTTGCGAGCGAAAACTTTCAACTCCAAAAACTTTCAAATAGTGCCAATTATGTTAAGACCGTTTCAAATGTATATCTTTACCCTTAATTTTATAACATAAGTACTCCACTGAAGTCTAATTGCCATCACGACCACAAAACTAATTATTTGGAACAGAAAAACATAATTAAACTGAGAGCCCCCACAAGTACGATATTTTTATCGAAACGGGGTCACCACACGCAGCGAACTATATTGTGTACATTGATGACACAGTAGGTAATATTATTTTATTATGGTCCGAGCTCGTCAAATGAATGCGAGTTTAGGGCTGCAATAAGAATCTAAGGGCCGCTATATAGTAGTACGAGTAAATAATAATCACACATTGGGTTCGATTCTGCATTACAGAGCCTAAACTTATTTTAGTTTAGTCCTGTCATTTTCTTTCTTATAGAGAAGAAAAGAGACGAGTGATATTTAGTCCTGTCAAATTAAAATTAGTCCTGTTAACTAAGGCATTTCATAACGTGTTTAGTGCTTATGTAAATAAGTCATGACTAAAATACAGCCTCTGACAGGACTAACTTCGGTAGGTTATCTTCTATCCCTTTTCTTTTTTTGAGGTAAAATAAAGACAGGAATAAACTAAAATAAGTTTAGTCGCTGTAATGCAGAATCGAACCCATTACTACTTTACACATTACTATTTGTCTTGCCTCACACAAGTGAGGCAAGGCAAATAGTACCTACGTCTATATTTATAGTAATTCCATGGACTGATAAGGTCCTAAATCAAACGCAAGGAATAGTGTTAGAAGAATAATAGGTAGGCACTCTAATAGGAAACTCTAAGGACAAATTTAATTATTTTGAGGTTAATTTACAGAAAGTCTATATAGTATTTTTTGTCATAATAATACTTTTTTCACATCGAGAGCTTGATGGTTCAATTGGGAGAGACCCTGCCTACTGAGTAGGAGGTCGCGGGCTCGATGTGAGCATGAACACGTCTGTATTAAAAAAAAATCAATATTTAGTTTGGGATTAAATAATGTATGAATTGCGTCCCACAATTTTTTTAATGTATGATACAAATAGTGGTACTTACATAGTACGCTGAGCTGCACAGTGCTCCTCATTGGCGTGTCGCGTTGCAAAGCCTCGTGCCTTGCCTCGCACGTGAAGTCGGCGTAGTCGTCGTCTGAAGACGCCTTAAAATGGACCCTGGAGACGAAAGAAATGTAATTTAGGTAAAGGTATTACGATGAGAGCTACAATTGAGGTCGAAAGATACTTATCGTCGCACTAAATTGTATATAAAATCGCACAACATTGTATAAAAATCACAAAATCGCACTAGAGCATAAGCTGAGTCGAAATATGCATGTGGAAGTATCTTGAAATGTTGGGTGATTAGAGACATTTCTGTGAATATGAATGTTGGGGGAAATTTGTGGCGGTAATTCAGATAAAATACTAAAATTATTTACTCAAAATGTCCGATTTGTATATTATTAAATTCGCAAATAGTACGATTCGCAGATTGAACCACTCGCAATTTGTCTGATTTTAAAAACAATGGTAGATAATAAAATTACACAAACATTAATATCAATCTCACTCCTTTTATCCTTGCAGGATAAGCAGATATATTTATTTTAGCGTGTTTTCGATGATTTGACATTTGTACAGTACCATCATGCTTTATACATTATGTAGTTACCGGAATTACATAGACCGTGAGATTCATAACCCTTCTTTAAGGCTTGCAATCGGGTACTTCTTAGTCTACACATACATCTTCTAATAACTCACGTCTTCCCCACGACTAACTTGCGGAGTTGGGGATTGTTTCAGTCAGTTTGAGTTAATAAACTAATTAAGGGAAGCGCGACAGAATCGTTGCGAATGGCACAATAAGAGAACACCCTGTGTGCAGGTGTGATACAGGGTGTATAGTATACAGGGTGTCAAAGTTGAAACCGTTTTGCCTCTTATGGGAGTAAATAAGTATGTGAATTGTGTCTCACAATGCTGTAATTAAATTTAATAATAAATTTTTTTATTTTATTTTTTTTTAAATAATACTTATTACGTATATCCGAAAATTGAGATTTTGTTCTGTAATTTTTTTATGGCATGGTGTCAAAAATTACTAGTGTAACTAATCTTCGTTTTAAAATCGTTTCCCTAACATCCTGTATAATAAAAAAAAACAGCCAATACCAGCCAATGAAGTTTCCTGTATGGGGCCTCCTGTTAATTGGTAACTTTATTTTTACTTTTGTTTTTTTAGGTGTAATGTAAATGTCTTTTCACTGGTTTTTTGTCAATTCACAATCACTTCACTTCGTCTTTTTACAATTAAGTTTTTTTTAAAGCTTACCTCTACGTACATTACTAAAGTATTCTCCCATAGGAAAACGCCTCAAGTAGATCAAGGCACATTAGCTTGGCACTGCAAGATAAATTCAATAATACCTTCTTCCTAACCTACCTTTTCTAACCTTACCTAGAATTTTTATTTTTCTTGGTTATAACCATCAATTGAGAGCGATCTAAATGTTCTAGATCTAGAAAATGTAAGGTAATAAAAATAATAAGTAACAATTCTGTTTTCGCTTTGGGAGCTATAAGGCGGACTTACATAAATATTAAAATACTTAAAGTAATACTAAAATAAATGAGCAGTGATAGCCCGGACGGTTAAAGAGCCGGCCGAAAATCAGTGAGGCTCGGGTTCGAATCCTGGCATGTACCAAATTACCAATGAGTTTTTCAAAAACTTACGTACATACATATTCATTACTGGCTCGACGGTGAGGGAAAACGTCGTGAGGCACCCCGCAGGTCTCAGAATTAATTCTGAGACATGTGTAAATAGACACGTTCCGGCGATGGGCTCACCACCTATCACGTTTAGGGGTCCAATATATCTCGTGAAATGTGGATATATCCAGTAATGGAATGCCTCTGCCTACCCCTTCGGGCATAAAAGGCGTGAGATTATATTGTATATTATTATTATTATATTATAATAAATCAAATAAATATGTGCGCCCCGGTGGTGTTGACAATTCCATTCCTGAAAATACCCACTTTTTAGCAGTATATTTTTGGACTCCTAAACGTGACAGGAAAGCCCATAGCCAGACCATGGCGCTATTAAAAAAACCTCAGAATTACCGTCGAGCAAGTAATATGTGCGTAAGTTTTAGAAAAACTCATTGGTACAGTCAAAAGCACGTGGAGCTTGACACATTGGACTTTAACGTTCTTATTACAATCGCCTTAGAGGTCAGACTCGCACTACAAGTGTAAAGCTTTATGTGCTCTTGACTGTAGGTACATGCCTTCTCCAGGATTCTTGCCCCGCTTCTTCTCCTCAATTATACATACCGAATCGGTGGAGTCGCAGTGACTTTCACTAAGAGAACTTATTAACCCCTACATTTAATAAAAAAAAATCGGTTGTCTGTAAAGTCTGTTTACTGACGATATAGTTGAACGTGACAACGTCTTATGAAAATACTGACAGAATGGATCGTGCCTCTTTGTCGCTCGTTGCGCGCTCTCGCTTGCACTTCAAGCCTTAAATGGAACGCCTCAGAGCGAGGTAACGCCGCATACGTCATATTTTTTCGTGCGTGCAGCCGGCTCCATCGAATTATAAGACGTTGTCATGTCAAAAACTCTTGACTTTGACTTTTATTTGAACCCGAGCTTTATGCATAGAAGCGGGTGTAAATACAGATGTAAAGACTACAGTTAGACTTACGTCTCAATTAATTTTGTTGGCATAAAACCATCTCCGAAAACTCATCCCAGTGCACGGGCAAAACGCCAGCCACCCAGTGACGTTAAAAACTAAAAAATAACGAATTCACAAAACTTCATCCTTAATCAGTTTGACGGTGCGGAAATTTCGGTATTTTCCGTGAAATTTATAAACAAATTTAAACAGAAATTTCATATTGCGGTTTCGAACTTTATACGGTATTGAGGTTACATCTGGTTTCAGGTTTCACGTTAAATTAACTGGATTATGTATTAATTGCAATTGTATTGTCATAGAGTCATTATTAGCGTTTACATGTTCAAATTGACTTAATTATTTTTGACCACTAGCTAGTTCCTGCGACTCCACTCGAACTTTAGTTTATAGATTCCCCTAAGAACTTTAGGACTTATTACAAAATCAAATTTCCAAAAATACCTTTTACGTAAGTGCTATACGAGTACGTCGTATATGAAACCTGTATGCAAAATTACATGGTTCTTGACCCAGCAGTTTCTTATGTTATATGTACCAATACAATTTATTTAACAGAAAAGTTTTAAGCTATTTGACAAAAGAAGTAGGTATATTTTTCTGTATTTTAATTACTTTAAGTATTTCAACAGTCCAAAACATTTTTCATTACAATGATTAATTTTTGCAAGTTTCCAATAACAAAGGTTAAAAACTTGACAGTTCATTCCAAAAATGCCGACATTACAAAACTTTTGCAGACTGTTTCGAAAAGTTCCCCATCCAACACCCTTTCTCCCCGTTTAATATAAACGACTTTTAGAAGAAACTCTAGTTTCATTGTAAGACCGTTTAGGGACCGCCTACATGGCTACCGTTTAGATAGCTGTTGTCTGTTGCTGGTAGGGTTGCATGTAATTCTGTGGGAGTGACGACACGCCTTAAACTGTTTCACTATTAGGTAGAAAATTAATTTATCTACCTAGTCTTTATCTACCCCTATTGTAGTACTAATACAGGTTTTGAAAATAATAACTCAAATTAACATGCACACTAGTAAATGACAATTAATATTGAAGTATCCCTAAAACAAAAACTGACCATTAAGAAAGCACTTTTGATACAGCGAAATAAAAACTTTTTTGGCTTGTATTGCATCTTCAAGGACGCAACTGAAAGCCTGCTTGAATAATCGGAAAAAAATTGCACCTATTGCGACGCAACTGTCAGGTGATCCACATCAGCCGTGTACACGTACCCTTAGTCTGAATGTAAACTCTTATCAATCAGCGATTTCACAAGAATAGTGGCTAAATGGAACGAGAAACGGGATTCAGGCGGCTATAACTAGTCTAAACCGGATTGGGCTAAGTGAAGTGGGATGAAACTGGATGAAACTGGATTGAGTTAGGTTTCTAGATAGAGCGTGGAGACAGAGATTTCTGTTCTTTTTTTACTGCAGACGCGAAGAGGGTTGGCTTTTGTGTTGATATTGGCGTCTTTCAAAGTTGTAATTGGTCTTATTTTGCAAAATATAGGTCTCTACGACAGCGCCATCTATGTAGGTATCTAGTGAAGATTATTAACCGCTATGTAAGGGTATATTAATAATAATCATTATTGTAAACCATATTTACTAGCAAGACATGAGATGAAAAAGAGCGGCTCTTGAGTTTATTGCTGGTTATTTTTGGGGTACTGCATTTTGTCCCAGCAACTCGTCGGTGGAGATGGGCTGCTGTTTACATTTATCCATTCTTCATGGACGAGTTTAGAGTCCCTTGTTATTAGACTATTGACTTTTTTAAGTGTAATTTTTAATTACCTACGAAAATAAATACATTTTCATTAGATTGTAGTTATGGTTTTTAAGTAATAGTAAACAAAATAGATACTTTATTCTCGAGTTTTTTAGTTGGACCACTAAATTCAGCTTTGCTAATTAATTTTACAGAAAAAATTAACAAATTAAAAATTGCTGCAATTGATTGACTAGTCGATACTGAACAAACTAATTTCAGGAATTGCGCTTGTTCTGTTACATAATGTATAGATTAACGCAATAGTAGTCCTAGTAAGTGGTTAGTAAATACGACACACCAAACTACCGGAGTAAGTAAATAAATAAATCTGATGCCGCCATTTTGTTCACGACATCAATTTGAAACTTCCACATGAGTTCAGTCCTCTGTCATATGTTTCTGACACGGATGTTGGGAATCTAGAAATGTTATGTTCCTCAACAGCCTAATACGACAGCGAAGAATAACCAGATTATGTTACCCAACTTAGTATAAGAAAAAACTAGCACTAATTTATATCCCCGAGTGGGTGGCAAAGGAATTCCATTCCTAGATATAGGTACCCACTTTTCATCAAATATTCTTTGGACCCCTAAAAGATAGTTGATGATTTGGTGAGCCCATCGCCGGACCGGTTTTTTACATATGTCTCAGAATTAATTCTAGGACCTGCGGGTTTCCTAACGATGTTTTCCTTCATCATCGAGCTAGTGATAAATATGTACGTAAGTTTTTAAAACCTCATTGGTACCTACATGCTAGGATTCGAACCCGAGCCTTACTGAGTACCATCATGTGAAGCCTGCTTCACATGATGATACTCAGTTTTAACCGTATGGCTATCACTGAAATAATTGAAGTGCGAATAGGTGAAAAATGCAAAAATTGCGACAAAATAAAATTAGGTCAATTACCTACATTTGTCGGCCACATTTTCCGCGCTCTAGTAAATATCTATTGTGAAAGAAGTGAGAAGCGACGTATGCGCCATTCTATTCTTCGGCATGTATTTGTACTACGCTCAGACCATGGATGGCGTTTGTCGTTGAGTTAATGCTGTAAATTAAGAGATGGCGCTGCTACGATGAAATAACGCTAAATATCCAAAGAGTAAAATATGACAGAGACTAAGAGTTATAGAGATCTGTGGACAGAGAGGCTGGAACGAGCTAGATGCTCTTTGGTTGAAGGCGGTTGTCATGGAATTGTGTTTTGTTCAAGAATATAAATTGATATCGAAATATTTGTATGTCTTATTCTGAACCATTCTAATACTATGTCTTTTGATTTGTAATATCTTTGGATGTAAAATAGAAGCCACATCTAGCATAGTTCTAACTCATTTCAACTCGCGTGTGAAACTGTGACATTTAACAAAAAGTAATTTATGTTTCACATGTGACCAACTTTAAGTGAAGTTGTATGAATCGTATAAAATCCCGCGTTTTCATACAATGCACGCAATACTCGTGAGTGTTACAAGTTTTGACAATGCAAAAAGTCATACAAGTATCTGCGCGTCCGTGTTTCGGAAGGCTTAAGACAATCACGTGAATAATATGACTATACTATGTTTTTTATCAGAAATTCATCATCATTTACATTTATCACTAGCTCGACGGTGAAGGAAAACATCGTGAGGAAACCCGCAGGTCCCAGAATTAATTCGGAGACATGCGTAAAAGACCCGGTCCGGCGATGAGCTCACCGCCTATCACGTTTAGGGGTCCAAAGAATATCTGTGGGTCTAAAATGGCCACTTTGAGCAATTCCTCTGAGCAATTCTCCTTTTCTGAATTTCCAACAAATCCTAAGCAATTCCTCTAAATTTCGTAAAATGGTCCCTTATTTTAGTGATTCACTGACAATTCAATTCATTAGCAGATTCGTATTTGGTGAAAATTTCGAATATGAATCGAAATAGGATCCTATTGTGATTCACCCGAAACGGCCTTTTTAGACCCCCTGGTGAAAAGTGGGTATATCGAGAAATGGAATACCTCTGCCTACCCCCTCGGGGATATAAGGCGTGAGATTATTTATTTTTATTTTTTTACATTCATTATCATCAATCCGTTACAGCCTATTGCTGGGCCAAGGGTCTTTCCTCACACATGAGGAGGAAGTATGGGCTATAATCTCCCACGCGAGCCCACCGCGGATTGGGAGAGTTACAGTTGTCTTAAATAGTGTAGGAATCGTAATGTAAGCAGGATGTGTGTGTGAGTGAGATCGAGGGAGTGAAAGAGCAAATAGAGTAATGGACGACGTGATAGAAGGACGAAGTGTGTAAAATTGAAACTGAAATGAAATACTAAATATAAAGTGATATCGCCCAACTTTCCTTTGGGAAATATCCCTATACATAATTTAACATTAACTATTATACTCTTAGACACGTGTTTTGACGGGCCTGTTGGCTCAGTTGGCGGTGACCCTGCCTTCTGAGTCGGAGGTCGCGGGTTCGATTCCCGATCCAACATTTGTGTGCATAAACGTGTCTGTAGGCTTCGTGTCTGTTTGATTAATATTTATTTAAGTATGTCTATCAGTTGTTTAGTGCCCACAGTACAGATCCTGCCTAGTTTGGGACTAAATAACCGTTTAAGAATTGTGTCCCCACAATTTATTTATTATTATTTTCTCAAACTATAATTTATGAACTGAGTCAGTTGGCGGTGACCCTCTGCCTTCTGAGTCGGAGGTCGCGGGTTCGATCCCCGATCCAACATTTGTGTGCATAAACATGTCTGTAGGCTTCGTGTCTGTTTGATTAATATTTATTTAAGTATGTTTATCAGTTGTTTAGTACCCATAGTACAGGCCCTGCCTAGTTTGGGACTAAATAACCGTTTAAGAATTGTGTCCCCACATTTTATTTATTATTATTTTCTCAAACTGTAATTTATGAACTGAGAACAGAAATGGCATCCATAGAATTAGATGAATCCCATTTTGGCACAAAATCATTAATTTCACCAGTGAAATGGGAAAGGAATAGAAACTAATTTGGAAGCGACAGTGCGTCAAAACTTGATGAGGGTCAACTTGGACCTTTTGACTTTGTGGTCAGCTTGCTGCCTATTTGGTATTACGGCTATGATACTACACTAATCCGATTAAGAAATTTCTTTAAAACAACAAACTCGTTTTAACATTATTTCACTCGTATATGGTCATTTTAAATTAAGTGCAAATATATAACGTGTAGATCAGAAAAAATTCACAAACGTAGTTCCCGTTCCCATGGGAATACGAGAATAAAATATAGCCTATGTTACTCAGGGATATTTCAACTTTCCATTTGTAAGAGAATTGTTAAAATCGGTTCAGTAGTTTTTGAGTTTATTCGTAACAAAGATACAAACGTACAAAAATACAAATCTTTCCTCTTTATAATATTAGTTTATATAACATCGGCGTTGAGCTTACTACCTCTCACGTTTAGGGGTCCGTAAAACACGCTGATGAAAGTAAAATCTTCTCTCTTCTCTTCTCTTCTAAAATTATTCAATTATTGTTATAATACTTACGTGGAAACTGTTGTAAACCTCATCGATTTCGGGCCGCCATTTTGACTCTCCACTCTGTTGATTTGTTCTTTGGATACTGTAACAAAAAGAGATCAATTAATAACTCATATTACCGGTTTTAGTAACCCTCACATTGGTTAAGCAACGTTGGGCATTTGATGGGACCGCCTACTTCCGTGTTTCGGAAGGTACGTTAAGTCGTTGTAGTTGGTTTTTGTTGTGTATATCCAGAGTCAAGCCACGTCAGATGCTATGGGTGATTAAAACTAATTCTGATAGTCACCTAATTGGCCACTAGACTTCGAATGTGCAAGCACAAACAAAACTAGGACCGACGGTTTAACGTCCCTTCCGAAACACGGAGTCGCTTGTCATAACACCACCAGGCAGACAACGCCTAACCAGTGTTATCTAAAACGCATACATTCTAAAACTAAATACTCCTAAAAACACGAGTGAAACAAATGAACTCTACAATTCAGCCAAAAACGCGTATTTTCATTAACCGGTATAAAGGTATCATCACGCCGCCTCCCAACGGGGCGATGCTGTAACGCGAATAGCTGAAATTAAGCCCGAGCGACCCCCCGAGTGTGCTTCGTTTAACAGCCCTGGATAAAACGTGTTACGTCACGTTTTAACTAGTTACAACCTGTTTCATCTAGTTTTGGTATGCAAATTATTTTGGGGTATTTTTGGGAGCGAGGGATTAATTTGGGGAGTGCAAAATGCGAATGCGCTGTGAAATGTTCCAATTATGCTAAACTCTATATAGATCGCTATTTTGTTCGCGATCTGGTTCTAGTGGAATATTAGTGATGTTTCCTGTGTAAAAAGAAATCGAAAAAATTTGAACCCTCAGTTAGATCATCAAAAAATATTGAACACGTATTTTTTGCTACATCGAATGAATAAAAATTGATAAAGATATATCGTATCAAAGTTCAGGAGTGGGGGTTTTGACGTCAATCCTTGAAATAATTTGTAGCAAGGCGTGACGTCACGTGAAATTTCAAAGCGCTCTATCGTCTTCATTTACTATTTGCCGGACAAAAGAAAAAATACTTTTACAATGGTATATTTTAAACTAAATGAGGGACCAAATATATTGTTTTTTAGTCAACTACCCTTTTGATGTCACAACTTGGTGAGATTTGGCGTGATCATGATGCACCAGGTTCCTACTGGCGAACGAGGACATCAGATAATCCTAGTAATCATAATCTTGGTATTTTATTTAATTTTTGTACCAAATTATAGCAGATTAGAGCAGTGATAACCCGAACGGTTAAAGAGCCGGCCGAAAATCAGTGAGGCTCGGGTTCGAATCCTGGCATGCACCAATGATTTTTTCAAAACTTACGTACATATTTATCACTAGCTCGACGGTGAAGGAAAACATCGTGAGGAAACCCGCAGGTCTCAGAATTAATTCGGAGACATGTGTAAACAGACCCGGTCCGGCGATGGGCTCACCACCTATCACGTTTAGGGGTCCAATATATCTCGTGAAATGTGGGTATATCCAGTAATGGAATACCTCTGCCTACCCCCTAGGGGATAAAAGGCGTGAGATTATATTTATTATTTATATATTTATTCTGTACCAAATTATTGCTCAGTCAAAGGTCGCAACGATTTGCATCACAGTGTACCTACATACATACATACATATGCTCACGCCTGTTTTCCGACGAGACAACAGACCACCACGACTGACACACCTTTCGCACTCCATACATCCTTCAATCGGTGTGTGTGTGTATGTTCCCCTAAATGGAATTGCAAATTCCAGCATAATAATATCTAACCTCGGTAATCCACGTTACATTATTATCCCAACATTGTATAGTGTAGTTCAGTCGTTCATTACAAAGTTTAACGCGACAAAATGCATAACTTTCTACTGTGACATATTCGTTTGAAACTGTTGTTAGTTTTATGAAGCGGTAACCCTGTTGGATGAAACATGTTCTGGGTTCGATTTCGAGTCAGAACACGTACAAATGAGTATTTCAAAAGTTTCAAAATTTTATAGCACGGTTGTAGGTTACAATTAAAGTTCTTAGAATAAAATATATTAGGACTCTCTATCAGTCTACCTTATTATATAAGTTACATATGATTTTGACTTATAATAAAAAATAAAATATGACTTATAAGGTATCTAGAGCCGGAGTTATACACGTAATTAATTGTTATATATACTTAGTCATGTTTAATGCAATTTACAAAGTCTAACCAACCTTTTTCTCCATACATACATGATAAATACCTGATATTAAACTTGCATTCAGAAGAAAAAAGAGAAAATAAATATACTCGTTAAATGATTTCAAATTTCGCCAACCTTGCGGACTTAATTAAAAACGAAACCAAACAATGTAAAGGTGTTTCAATAGTACAAGTATTACCATTAATAATAATAAAGGCTACCTCCCTTGTTCGGTATCTACCCGGTAAACCCTGGGGTCATCTCTTGGGATTATGCCAATGATCTGTTAATTAATTTACTGACGAAATTTTAGTTTCCCCGGATTTATTTACTTAAATTCCTCTGTTCATTTATTTAAGGTTACATTGGAAGCTATTCTAAATTATATTGACGAAATATCTGATCAGCTTGTGTATTAATTTCCGAAATAATGTCAATGATTGCACGGAAAAGAATAGTTACATTATTTCATGTTTAACTGACAGAATTTAGCCTTGGAACGTGAACAAAGTTGTCGGCAAGAGCTAGTATACTATATTTCAAATTTTTATTCAATAATTGATTTAAATTTTGACATTCTGAAAACTGGACATTTTGCGAACTAGATAGTATGCTAATTTGACATTATGAGAAATGGACATTCTGTGAATTTGACAATGCGAATTGGACACTCTGCGAAGTAGATATTCTGCGAATTAGACATTTTTTGAATTAGACATTTTTCGAATTGGACGCTCTGCACATAAACGATCTCATGCAGTCGGAGGCAGTATACCTTTATTGTTGAATCAATGGTTGAATGGAAGAAACCTCCGACTGCATGAGATTGTAATAAGACTGTGCAGCATATGGTCTTTACTTCCTACTTCACTAATAAGTAGAATATCTTGTTTCCATTTTCCTCTGACGGGCCTGTTGGCTCGTGACCCTGCCGCTCGGGGCCAACACTTGTGTGCATGAACATGTAGGTTAGCTTCGTGTCTGATCGTTTAATATTTATTTAAGTATGTTCATCAGGGGGCCAATTCTACTAAATGACAGCGGTGATAGTTGTATGACAATTACATGATTGTGGTCACTCAATGGTGATATTATGTCAAATTTTGACACTCAATGGTGATATTATGTCAAATTTTGACACTCAATGGTGATATTATGTCAAATTTTGACATAATATCACCATTGAGTGACCACAATCATGTAATTGTCATACAACTATCACCGCTGTCATTTAGTAGAATTGGCCCCCAGTTGTTTAGTACCTATAGTAGTCCTGCCTAATTTGGGACTAAATAACCGTGTGTGAATTATTATTGTGTCCCACAATTTATTATTATTATTTATTTATTTTGTAAGCAGTCGAGTTTTATTATTAGGTGTGGATTTAAAATTATTTGCAAAGAAACTTCACCAGCCAGTATTGATATACAAGAGGTTTTTATCTGTCACTCCGATCTGCAAAATTAATTCCCTAAATTCATCGAAGCACTCTCACTCGAAGCTAATTATTATCGAAATACGAAAACTCCGGACGAAACTTGGAATCCGGGAATCCGGGACAAAATTCCGGACGCACGAAAGAGGGAATTTAATAAGTTCCGCGCATCAGTTTGGCGGGACCGGGGATGACAGTTATAAAATAGAACCGTTTAATTGGTTGTTGGGGGCCAATGTGGATCAATTGGGTCGATAATTGGATCAACTTAAAGCTCCAATTTTGCCTTAACTTGATTTAGTCCATTTTAATTAAATTAAATGGCATTTATTTCAGGCATAAACCCATATAATCTTTACAGTAAATAGTCAAAATTATAAGAAGAAAAATTCAAAACGCAAAAATAAAAATTCAAAATGTAAAGATTTAAAACGTATACTCAAAAAATATATTGCCATTTATGCATCAGCATTAGGGTGCTCAAGGAAAATAAATAATGCTATTGTGTCTGCATTCCGTTACTTGATGGGACTAGCCGTTGGCCGCAACTATGCCAGCGTGGACTGTAGGCTATAGCGGCTAGGCACCCTTTGTTTTTCCGAGATAAAAAGTAGTCTGTGTCCTTCCTAAAAACTATCACAAACCAAATTTTCTTGAGTCTTGAAAAGGTAACAAACAAACAGACAAGAGTTACTTTCGCACTTAATCTGTTAAGCAGTGGGTTCCAGTGGGCGCAACATACCTTTGTGCTCGGTAAGAACGATACATAATCTACTACCTGAAAGATCGATACCGTTCTAAAAACAATGACATAAGGATATAAGTACATAATTATATGAAATCGCCACCGTGGCGCGGCGCAAAATGGCCAGCATCATTTTGACTGTCTGCCAGCGCTAATAACTGGCCAGTGTTATTCTGCTAACTTCGTCGCGCCAAAATTTGTAGTAGAGTACGAATATTTCATTCAATATTTCGTATTGACCTGAGAGTCATTTCGCACATTTCTAGAAAGTTCGAATTTTGAAATTTATTAATATTTCGAGTATGAAATGAAATGGAACTTTTTAAAGGTACTTATTAGAAAAAAAATACCTTACCGTATATTAATGACTAGCAGTGCCCCGCGGTTTCACCCGCGTAGTTCCCGTTCCCGTGGGAATACGGTGATAAAATATAGCCTATGTGTTATTCTGATGTATAAGCTATATAATTGTACAGTTTCATCAAAATCCGTTCAGTAGTTCTTGCGTGAAAGAGGAACAAACATCCGTCCAAACATCCAGACATCCATCCATACAAACTTTCGCGTTTATAATATTAGTAGCATGGTATAGCTACCAAATTGCATTTGATTTCTAATTTCTACTCCTACGTTTAATATGTCTAATTTCTGAAAATAATTTGTGAATGTAAGAGTAACTAAACGGGTAGGTAGCGCTTGAAACCAGGCATTAGACCTCAAGTCTCGAATTCAGCAAATAAACACATTTTAAAAACATTCATAGCTGCCAGAAACAATTTCCTTGCAATAAAAAAATACAATACAACAATTGTACAATCTTTCGACGGAAAATTTGGTTGCCCGTTGCATTGTTTCCACGGAACCTTAGAACAAGGGTCTATTAACAACAGGGCTGTGTCAAGAACCCTCGACTTAACAAGAGGGAGAATTTATTAATTATTTATACTCTATTTGAACGGAGAATAAAAAATATGTTTCATTTATGCTGTTTTGTTAAAATTAAATAAACATGTATGTTGTCCCTGAGGGGTATAGCAGAGGTATTCCTTTCCAGGAAGTACCAAATTGTCACCACAATATTTTTCGTGGTATGTCAACAAAGTTGTTACATGGGTTACATGTCCAAAAACTAAGATTCAGTTTTCTCTTAAAGCCTTAAATGTATTTATAGTATATTTTTGGTAAATTATAGGGATCAAAGATACCTTTTGAAAGAAACGTTAATCAATCATATTTATTTATGACTTCCCCAGAAAAATGAGTTCTCAGTTACTGGCCATGTAACCCTAACAATTTTGTTGACTGTACCACTGACTTTTTCAATAAGCTTAGGTATGTATGTACTAGCAGTGGATGGATGCGGGCTGTCTAAGACCGGAATGGTTGGTGCTCCTTGGGGGAGGATTTGGTCCAGCAGTGGACAGCAATTATTATTAATAAGCGCCGCATGGTTTCACCCACGTAGTTCCCGTTCCCGCGGGAATACGGGAATAAAATATAGCCCATGTGTTATTCAGATGTATAAGTTATAAGGTAAGTAACTGTAAAGTTTCATCAAAATCCGTTCAGTGGTTTTGCGTGAAAGAGGAACAAATATCTATACATCCATACATACAATTTTTCGCTTTTATAATATTAGTAAGATTTAGATATCACAAGCTCGACGGTGAAGGGAAAATCATAACGAAACCAGCAGTTCACAGAATTCTGGCATATGTAACAGCACCCTGGTTTAGGGATCCAAAGAATATACCTGATGAAACGTTTGTATTTCCAGAAATGGAATATCCTTATCTTCCCCTTGGGGGATAAAAGGCGTGAGATCATTTATTTATATACATGCACCCAAAAACATTACCCTCCATTCAACGCATTCGGCAAAAACGAAATCCACCAGAAAGCCGTCGCCAAATCAAATGGTATAAAAGAATCGAATTAGAAAAATGTATAAGATAATTTTCGCTTCGCTTCGGAGCGAGCTCGAAATTCGGAATATCGAAGCGAACCGAGGGTCGTGTCAATGTCACTCAGAGTTATTGGAATCCAGTGAAACCGGCGACACAGACTTGAAGTTACACTAGAAGTGGTATTCTATTTTAGCCCCCCTAGTCAAGTGGCATTGCACAATCAAATCGAATGTTCCTATAGATTGACATGTATGAGATTGACGTTAGCTAGCGCTGCCAAGTGCGTATGTCAATCCCATACATGTTAATCTAAAAGAACATTCGATTAGATTGTTGCGTAGTTTTAAAGATTTAAGCATACATAGGGACATAGGGATATAGGGACAGAGAAAGCGATTTTATTTTATACTATGTACCTAGTGACTTACAATAAACAGATCACCTCGATCTACTTTGACGTCATAACGTTTTATAAATCGATGAACGCCAGCTGCACGCACGAAAAATTGAAATTTCGCGTGCAAGCGAGAGCGCTGAACAAGCGACAGAAAGGCACGACCGGCCTAAGCGTTCGGCTTGTGACGCATCTACTCTCTTCCACTCCAGATACATTTTTCATCAATGTTTTCTTATGACGTTATCACGTAAAATTATCGTCCGTAAACCGACTTTAAAGACATTTTTTTTATAATACTGTTGATTAGTGTAGATATACAACCCTATTCGGGTGGGATTGACAGAGGAATTCCATTTCCTGGAAGCAACAGGACAAACACTGTAAATTGTCAAAACCAAGTGCAACCTTGCCAAAAAACTGCTTTGCTATTTGGCGAGAATTTTTATGTTAAAATATTTTGTAATGCATATTGTAAAATAATAAATAAAACTATGCATTTTATAAATAAATCGAATCTAGCAAGTTAATGAATCTGTGGCACGCTAGTGATGCAACTAACGAATATCGACAGCTAATATTTTATGCTTCCAAATTCGGATACGCCCACTATCGAGCATAATGCTTTGGGTGACAGCGTTTTTCTATTAATATTTGATGGTTGAGCGAATGACGTGGCGTATATCAATTTTGCTTAATAGTTAGTAGACAAGATTTTTTGCAAAATGATCGACTATTTTGCATTAAACGAAAAGAAATAAAAAAATGTAGAAAGTCAAAAGGAGAAGACATTATACCCATTATTAATCCATTTTACACTAATCTATTCAGTTTAGTCGTTAATGGTCAATGAAAATTAAATGGATTAGGCAACGAAAAAATAAAAAAATTAAAAGAACACGTCAAGCTTTAAACAACATTACTCAGTTCGTACCATGACCTCTTATAACAATATTAAGTATTTATTTCTTATTATGAAAAAAAAAACGAATGATTGTTTATTTTTTGTCTATGCAATGCAATAGACAAAACTAAAAGTAGCCTCATCACTTCCGCACTGTGTTCCGAACCAAGCATTGAATAAAGTATATCATATCGGATTTCACACCAAACAATATTAAACCAAGCTTACTTTACAACGACCTCATGATACGAAGACAGCAATATTGAAACAATAGAGCTTGGTTTTAACTTTTTTTAATTAGTCGGGTTTTTTGTTTCATTTAAATAATTAAGGTACTAATATTATAACATTGCATCTAAATTCCATTTATTTAAAAAAAAAAAACTTTTAAAAAGCCTGTCAGCGCGCCTAAAGACTGGCGACCCAAAGACTGGTGGCTATTTCGCCCAAAGGATTAGCTTGGCTGTCCAGAGGAAATGCTGCCAGCATTTTGGGTGCCTTACCTCAACATGGTGCTCTGGGGGACATATTATATCTTTAGTTTAGTTTGTAAATATTGTGTGTTTTATATCTTTTATAAAAATGTTATTTAATCCATATTACACAATTAAATTACCAAGATGTTTCTTGAATTCCATTCATAATGTCAGGTCAGCCATCAACATCGCGTACCAAACTAATCCCAATCTGAAATGACGAAGGTACTTTACAAAATTAAGCTGTCAGTTAACCCTTATAGATGTCAAATTAAAACAATCGACATCAACACTCCCCAACCCTATGCCGACTCGTTAGCGCGCGACAATTGTCAACTAATTGAAATCGAAAACTTGCTTAATTAATGACTGCGAGAGATGGAACATGTTTGAACCCAACACATGAGCCAATTAGTGATGTGCCGCCCAATTATCGGTATTCGATAGTTTTCGATACAATTATGTCGGATGTTATTGTTGTCTAGTAAATTTACCGGTTGATTAATTGGATGTAATATGAGGAATGATTGGTTGTATCGTTTTCAACAAATATAAATAAACGCGAAAGATTTTGCGGATGGCTGTTTGTTGTTCTCGCGTAAAAACTTTTGTACGGATTTTAATGAAACGTTATAGTCGTCTTATACAACGCGTCACAGAATAAGGGTGTATGAGAAATTGCGCTCATTATTGTATTAATATAAAAAAAAAATGATGCATTCTTACTTTAGTTCTGTCTAACGAAATTTCTTAAAGAGCAATTATAGTACGGTTTCCATAGCCCTAAATTTAGTTAAGCTAATTCATTTTTCGGAAAAACTGAAATCGATTAAGTAGTCGACACTGAAAAAACTCATTTTAGGAATTGCGCTTATTCTGTTACATATTGTACATCAGAATAACACGTAGGGTACTTTTTATTCCGGAACACGGACAAAGTCACAGGCAAACGCTAGTTCTCAACTAAAAATGTTAAAACTAGCATCTGAAAGAGCCTGTTACAAACACGCCTCAGAATCAATTCTGGAGACTATGATTTTTTGGTATGCAATTCTGTTTCAGATATTAGTTTAGTCGAACCCTTCGTCGTCGAGCTAGTGACTTAAAAAAACAATGTTATTATTTTAAGCAAAACTTCTACAAGCATAATCAAATTACTTATTTGAGGTATACAACTTACTGATTGAAAGTGTATACCAAACGAAAACATTGCACGGAAAGAATCATACAAAAGCACTCTCAAAAAATCTTGGAGTAAAATAGGTATAGAATAACACTGAAATTAATTTTATATTTTTGTATGCCTTCAAGGAAAATTACGGAGAGAATGAATTGAAAATTGAATGAGACTATGTAGTAAAATAAATAAGACTGGGGCCCGTTATAATTTATATTTCTTAAGCATTGACAGTTTCATTTTTCATTCTTCATTTATAATTCAGAATTGTCAAGTCATTTATATGAGGACTATCCGACTTTAAAAATGACTTTGCAAGGAATTTTTATCTGCGTTTATTAGACAGTCAAGAGATAGGTATTTGGAAAAAAATCAATAATGTTAATCTGAAGACAGTAAAGTAATTTTTGTTTGAAGATGTCAAGTGATATATATTTCTAAATCCTTAGAAAATAAAATAAAACATTTAAGCCACATAAAACATTTACCTGAAGACAGTCAAGTTGTGTATAAAAATCAAGTGATGTTATAATCCAATCACTTCAAAAGAGCATGTTTTGTATGTACGTATGTATTTATTATGTACTAGCAGCGCTCGCGGTTTCACCCGCGTAGTTCCCGTGGGAATACGGGGATAAAATATAGCCTATGTGTTATTCTGATGTATAAGCTATATAACCATAAAGTTTCATCAAAATCCGTTCAGTATGTATGCTTAGATCTTTAAAACTACGCAACGGATTTTGTTGCGGTTTTTTTTAATAGATAGAGTAATTCAAGAGAAAGGTTTTTATGTACTACTAGCGACTCGCCCCGGCTTCGCACGGGTGCAATGCTGAATTTTCTTTGCTAAATATATTTTTTAGATTTGCTATATAACCTTGCGGAGCCCGAGACCTTTCCAACGAATGCAAAACCATGGAAATCGGTTCGTCGGTGCTGGAGTTAAATCGTCAGGAAGGAAAACCCGACTTATTTTTATATAGTAGAATATAAGGTCGCAACTTAAAAATATAACAGAATCTTACCTTTATCCCCTTTCAACTCCACATTTCCTCGGTACCAGATGATCTTGGCTTCTGGCTTGGCGTTCTTCGCCTGGCACTCCAGGGTGACGTCATCCCCCTGTTTCACCTCCAGTTTGGAGTTGTGGGGGTGGTTCGTGATCTCCACTGCCGTTGGTGGGGCTGGGGGGAGAAAAGGTAGGGTAATTAGATTGGAAGAAAATACAGATCAATATACGCTCAGATATTATGACGAAGAGACTTAATCTACTTTTTATATATATAAAATAAAATCTAAGTTATTTCGAGCTGACCACTATGTATAATTGAAAGAACTTATAAATAAATTCATTATTGTATCATATTATTAGTCGTCAGTATTAGTCGTGGTGACATGAGCGCCACGACAAGATTTCGTCTACTGTTTATTCTTGCTAATACGAGACAAATACGACAAAATTTTGTCATGAAGCTTTTTGCTAGATACACGGACTTAAATAATTCTGATGACAAATAAATTAAATTTCTAAAATAAAAAAAATATTTCGAAGCCGTTTGAGGGCACCGAAGTCTTTATTTGCAAAAGTATTTTTTTGTCTAAGTCGGAGGTTGCGGGTTTGATTCTCGCTCGGGACCAAGTTTATTGAGAGAGTGATAAAACCTTAAATACGTTACAAGGTGATCTAAAAATTATAAAGGTAAGTTAGCATAAGTTTTACTAAATACTAGTATATAAATATTATGTTTAATTAATACATTCTATGATTTCGTTGGTAGTATGTGATAACTGAGTGAGCTCACTTTAAATACTGTATTTTTTTATCTTTTTACAAATTCAGGAATTACTTTTACAATTGTTTTAGAACTTTTACTAAATGAACAGCATTTTAGAAGCGTGCTCACTCAATCTTCAGTCAATTCCATGGGACCGTGGGGTCCGGGGGCGTGGCAGCTCCTCAAAGAGCTGTCAGTGCGTTTGGTCGAGGCTTCAGGTGACCAGAGGACTGGCAGCTATCTCTGTCAAAGGATCAGCTATCCAGAGAGGGAATGCTGCCAGTCTTCTGGGCACAGTCCCACATGGTTCCCCTTTGGAGGACATTTTTTATCTGTAATTATTGTAAATCAATGTATATTTCTTTGTAAATAAAATAAATACTTACTCAATCTACATACATTAAAATTTTTATTCAGTTAAGTATGTTTAGTACTCAACTCAAAGTGCAGACCCTGCCAAGTTTGGGACTAAATAACCGTGTGTAAATCGTGTCCCACAATTTATTAAATTACACCTCTAGGTACAATAAATATACCCAAAGTGGTAACCCTAGAATTTATTAAATAAAACCACGACACCGCCTATCGTTTTTCACCGTAACATTTTACTAAGCCGACGTTTTTTCACGGCTAATATTTAATTTACGATCTTTGCTTTTTAATCCCGCGGAACTGACAATCCCCGTGTCCGAGATCCCGGGAAGGGGGGGGGAATGGAGGGAATGAATTATGGGAACGTCATTTGAATTTTAATATTCTGACAGAAACTAATTGATGGACTCCGAGATTATAATAAAGCTTGCTGCTTGGTAATTAAGACTATATTTTTATTCTTTTTGTCGTCTAAATACAATCTTAAAAGCATTATTAATATTGAACAAAATTGCTTTTTAATATATGAATTTACATTGTCGCGTTTGTTAAAAAAATATTCCGACAGTCTAGAGGCAAGCATGTAAGGAAGTTATAATCGACTCGTAATATGAACGTTTCAATGATATCCCTACTTGCCTAGCAGCACATGTCACAGAATAATTTGTAAAAAAAGTAGGTAACCGATGTTTATAAATCTTTTATCTATTTACCTGGCATGTACCAATGAGTTTTCAAAACTTACGTAGGTAGGTACATATTCATCACTTGCTCGACGGTGAAGGAAAACATCGTGAGGAAACCCGCAGGTCCCAGAAATAATTCTGAGACATATATAACAGACAGAATATTCGACCCCTAAAAGTGATAGGCTCACCGCCACTCACTTTTAGGGGTCGAATGAAATGGACTGCCTACCCACCGGCAATAAAAGGCATGAGATTATACATACATATATACATAGTTGTGAAAGTGGACCAAAGGTACCGGCAATGGGCTCACCACCTATCACGTTTACGGGTCGAATAATTCGAATATACTAGTGAAAAGTGGGTATTACCAGAAATGGAAAACCACCTCGGGGATAAAAGGCGTGAGATTATTTCTATTTAACCCGTATTTAATACTGTCTTTTTGTTTTTTACCTTTTGGAAACAGCTTTCATTTTAATAAAGCACCTCTGTTATTTTATATAGGTAAGAGAACGCGGGCAAACTCGCGAACAGAAGCTAGTTTATTCCAAGACAAGTACATATAGAATAGGTAATTATGACACACAAACACATAGGCCTACATCGGTACAGTAACCGCAACCAACTTGCATTGACACATAAATCGTGTGAACCGCTTCGGATTTCTACTTTCGACTGACTTACATTTACATTGAATCAGTGGATTTTCAGTCAATAGAATTCTCTTTTGTATGAGAAAAGATGTCAACACCATGGGTCCGCAAAGGCGCTAGCGGCGCGATTCGACATCCAAATGGAAATAGGTAAAACAATTATAATGTGAATTTGTCAATTCTTTTCAAATTCCGTTGTTTTTCGTAAATGTTCTCTTTCTGTGATTTACTGTGTTTTACTTTGACCCTGGACTGCTTTTTGGACCCATTGCTGACCTTAGACATTCACTTACTCACTTGGACACCGTCTGAATTTGCTCATGCCATAAAACACCACACTCAAGTTTCCAGTTGCATTATGTTTTATTATTAGTCTCTTTCATGTCAAATAATTACATGTTATAATAATAATAAATAAAAATAATAATCTCACGCCTTTCATCGCCGATGGGGTAGGCAGAGGTATTCCATTTCTGGATATACCCACATTTCACGAGATACATTGGACCCCTAAACGTGATAGGTGGTGAGCTCATCGCCGGACCGGGTCTATTTACACATGTCTCAGAATTAGTCTGAAAGTCTAGAAGAAAATCATTCTCTTTAGGAAAGAAACTTTAAACGTCTTTGGATTCGGCTATACAGCGACTGAACTTATTTTATATTTATTAGTTTACTGGTGTCATTTTCTTTCTCCTAGAAAAGAAAAGAGACGAGAGATATTTAGTCCTGTTAAATTAAAATTAGTCTACAAAACGTGTTTAGCAATTTCAGCGACGATGTAACAAGGTCATGGATAAAAGTTTTCATAAGGTTTAAATTAGTTGGTTTTTACATGTTGGACATTAACTGTTCAATCTATGGTTTGTTTCTGTCCTTTTTCTTCCGTATTCTAAGGAGAAGGATAGGCTAACTTAAAACTAGGAATTTTAGCTGGTCAGCCAGAAACGAGTCCATTGTGTTACTTATTCACGCCTTATCCCAGAGGGAGTCAGCAGATCTATTCCATGAAATACCCACATTTCACGATTGTATTTTCCCATCGCCGTACTGGATTGCTATTACAAATGCCTCAATCAATTCTGGGACTTGCGTGTGTCCTCACAACTAGCACAGTAATGAATAAATAATTTTATGAGTATGGATGTATGGATGTTTGTTGCACTTTCATGCAAAAGCTACTGAACGGACTTTGATGAAACTTTACAGTTATATAGCTTATACATCAGAATAACACATAGGCTATATTTTATTCCCATCTTCCCACGGGAACGGGAGCTACGCGGGTGTAACCGAGGGCCGCTGCTAGTAAATAAATTAATTGTGGGACACAATTCACACACGGTGTAGACCCAAACTAGGCAGGGCCTGTACTATGGGTACTAAACAACTGATAGACATACTATTAAACAACCAGACACACATGTTAATTATCAGGAATGTTGGTGACCACCGGCAGGCCCATTTATCTGTAATTTAGTACAAAAATACCGAATACTTTACAAAAGTATTATAAGCATTAAAAGAAAAGCACAGCATTTTTCTTTTAGAATGGTAATCAATCATCGCTTCCCTTGGGGTAGATCGAGATGATTTTGTTTGTAAGCAGTTTTCGGGGACAATCTTTGGAACTTATTTTCATAAAGGCCCCAAACTTCCCTTCTGACTATCTGGAACTGTTATTAATAGATCCGAACTGACTCGCGACTTTGTGCTCGTTTTACCCTTCCGTTTGGGGTAACGGTAGCAGTTTTTTTTTTAATTTATGGTGGTGGTTTGTACCAATCACGGTTAGGGTGAGGCCAAATGAGCGTAATTTCGGTTGCAGAATTTCGGTTACAGAAATTCTGCCCGACAGAAATTCTGTTGGGCTGCCAGACGGAGCGTAATTTTGTGAGTCGTGAGTAGCAGAATATATCTCATTTCTCACTCCCTCTTGAGTGATCCGTCACATTCCACTCTAGTATCTCTTTCACATTGTCTATGTCTACCCCCTCGCCCCGCGAACTCAATTCGGTCCGAATAATGCATGTGAGTCGCCGTGTGAATCAAATAGGACTTTCGTATGAAATCGAATGCAGCAGAATTTCAGCGACCGAAATTCTGCTACTCACGACTCACAAAATTACGCTCGTTTGGCCTCACCTTTAAGGTTGAATAAGAGAACGCTTACACCAAGCTCCTTTATGCTTTGAAAGGCATGTAAGATCGTTGATGATCAGTGAGGCTCGGGTTCGAATCTAGCATGTATCAATAAGTAAATACATTTTCATTTCAAAAACTGTTTTACTAGCTCAACGGTGAAGGAATGCATCGTGAGGAAACCCGCAGGTCCCAGAGTTAGTTCTGAGACATGTGTACAAGACCCGGTCCGGCAATGGGGTCCAAAGAACATTTCGTGAAAAGTAGGTATATCGAGAAATGGAATACCTCTGCCTTCCCCCTAAGGGATAAAAGGCGTGAGATTATTTATTTATTTTTATTTTATCTAAGACCGTGCTACTGGACGAAATAGGAGATAATGTCATTATTTCCTAATACGCGGTGGGCTCGCGTGATGACAAATCTTCGATACCGTCTGTGCTTCCCGTGCATGTCGCATGTTGACACTGCTTACGGCGTGAGTGTGGTCGCTTCACAAGGTCAGTAACAGAATTATACGATTTTTGAGGTTGTTCTACAAAATATTTTCCAAATACCCCTTTACCTTATTACCCCAAAAATAAACATCCTTTTATACAAATTATCCATTCTGTAAGACAAGTATTAGTGACCACTAAAACGCGGGCCCCGGTTGACGGCGCCTGGCCACAACAAAGCAGCCTTTGTGTGGCAGGGAAGCGTAACTGCGGGTCGCTCGGTAGCAATATCCTGTTACTTCAGACTAAGGACCAAGTCATGAGAGGTGGAGCTTGAGGTTTTAAACATTAGATATCGACTGAAGAACCCTAAGACTATAAATACCTTTATTACATACATATACATATCTCTTGTTGTCTTAAATGAATTGCTAAATGTGACAAGACCGCCAATTGTAGTTTTTTTTTGTGAGAATAGTCCACCACCTGCTACGAACCTGGTATATCTCTCACCTATCAACAGGAGTAGGCGTAATACTTTTTATGAATGCATACATACTTTTATTCTTTGTTGGAAAGTATTCCTACGGGGTTCATAGGTAGATTGAAAAAGTTGTGCTACAGGATTCACGAAATATCTTTTGACATTACAATACACTATTTGTTGCTTCCTCCTTAAACTAAATATCCGTTCTTAAAGTCACGTTAAACCGTTTTCTTCATTTTCACAATAGCATTCGTTAAACTGTGTCAGATACCCTTGGGTGTCTTAAGAATTGTGACAGTTAGGTGGCTAATGGCCTAATATCATCTGGGCTCATCTGGGAAAGTAGAGCCCATACCTCCTCATGTAAGCAGCTTAGTAGACCATACCGGGTTGATAATATGTTGTGATACACTTTTCTCATGATAATGATGTCATTGACTGAACCTACATAAAACGATGGTAGACTTAGGAAATTAAATTTGCAGCGAAACAACTAGCAAACGTTTTAAATATTCATATTTTTACCATCAATTAATTTTCTTTACCCCACCCCTGAAATTAAAGGCAAGCCTCGTAAACTTTGTACCGAATTATTTTATGACGAGTCATAAATAAAGTTGTTTTTATTACGTTTCTATCCTGATGCGCGCTGGGGGAATTAAAATATTATTATTGTTGCTATAGCGAGTATCCCTGAGTTTACGCTTTTTGTGTATTTTTTTTATCAATGATGGCCCAGCGGCGGTACTCAAGTGGATCCAGTTTATTCCCGTTCCCGTGGGAATTTAAAGAAATCCCTTCATAGCGGTTTTCTACGACGTATACCTAAGACACCTACATTCTACCTTATTTCAAGTTTTTAGGTGTTATCTTTTCGGAGTAGTACGTATATGTCCTTTTACAGGTGTAAGATAGTGAAAGAAAAACTCAGATACTGAATTAATTTTGAGGCATGTACGATCGGTCATTATGGTACAAAAAATACCTACTTGAAATCGATACACTTTCATGAATTGAATACCTCTGACCTTGTCAAAGATACAACATAAGCGTATACGATTATATTTACACAAACAGACAAAAAGACGTTTGCTTTTATGCATGCAAATTATGTTTGTAGATACAGGAGTTGTAAATGGGAATATTAGGGGGAATTCAGGAAAACGGGCACGTTTTATTCCAATTTAAAAGGTTATGAAGTTTATTTTGTGCAAACGCACCGAGCTCAGAATAAACCCACTCGGTATTTTGGGTTCATAAAGTTGAAGGGTTATTCGCCTGATCCGTGCTTTAATTGAATTTAACTTAATAAAATATTAACAGACATACATACATTATTACATGTTTTTCGCATGACGAATATAATAAAACTAGCTGTGAAATGTGTTTGTGTATTTTTTTGTTGTAAATAAAATTATTATTTATCGACAATACCACTTCAACGCCAAAATTAATATGAAAGAGATGCAATCATTAAATAATCACTGTCTCTATCACTGTCTTAGACATACGCACATACACACCCTCACAACACCCATATACGCATATACACAAACACATTGAGGCGGTCTATGTACAAGTTGTATTTTAAATTTTCTACGTATTATCTATTTTTTTTTGCTGTTTCATAGATAATACGTATAATCTTGTTTTTTCTATGTGGACAATGGTTAAGTGCAAAATTATTTGTCTAATTGAATAAGCCGTTAGATTTTCTGTTACTAATTAAATAGATAAACTAAAGGTCGGACTAGAACTAGAACTTGCTAATATCTTTGTCAGAACAATGTGATTATTTAATACTCAAACCAAAAACCAACTATAGGTACCTATGTTAAATATACCACAACGAACCTATTTAACTGCTATTATACCTTTCATCTTGTTATTACTACCCCGTTTTACCCCATTAGTAAAGCCACCGTAAACTAACAGATCATTGGTAAAACGGGATCCATTTGCGGAATTACTTATTCCGTGCGGAAGTTACGGAACTACGGGTGTTGGAAAATAGAAAAACGCAATTGGATTCTAGTGGAAGAATTGGATGTTCAAGTTAATGTCTTATTCTGTTTCCTTAAAGGCTATTTTGTAACAATCTGTGATAATAAATAGTAAAAAAGCCACACAAAATTTAAGACTTTTGAAAAAGTGCCATAAAAGGTCACAAAACCTATAATAATATAAGGGTGTAGGTATCGCATTTTTATATAAGATAGGTTTTTTTTTCAGATACCTAATCAGTTTTATGGGTACAATTACCCCAAAATATTTTGGAAACTGTTGTAAATTTTTATTTGTAAGTGTTTATATGTTCCTACATACAAAAATATCTTTAAAACAGCTATCCTGTCACGTCGTACCACAGTGACTTTTCTCAGTCAAAGTATTCTACTATACTATTCAATTCGCCCCGCGCAAAGCGCAAACCGTCCTCCAACGCGCGTAGGTAATTATTGACTTTTGAACTAGCCGCGCGTGCCGCCGGCTTGGTAGTAACCAGGGCTGTATTAAGTGACCAAAAAAATAAGTCCCAAACCTAAATTTTATGGAAAATATTATGTTTTAACCTAAAAAAGGGTTGTGTTTTAACTATGTATTTAGAGATTCTACCTATTTATGTAGCAATTAGCCTACTCGTGATTTTATGATGAATGAGGTGTGTAAATCGATTTTATACTATGGTCCGGTTGATATAATTGTAGGCTAATTTTTTTTCGTAGTCGGGTTTTAGTTGTACATAATTATTATGGAATCATTAAATTCAGTTAATACATTTATATTTATTGTAAGTTGAGAATAATTACTTAGATCCGTTAAATTGTAGCAATTGTGAAGACATATCATTATATCAACAAGCATTATTTCGTATTTCTATTTTGTAAGCATTACTTGATGTACCAAAAAATGCACACATGACGTTTAATATTGGAGTCGTATTAACTATAATTATTTCTAGAAATCGCCTGTAACCTATCTTCATAATTGAACAGACTACTTACTATAATAAAATTGAGTTTTTTTGCATATAAACTTGGGGTAAAAATTCCAATTACCCCAGTTACCCCACCCTGACTACGCCCACTGCCTTGGGCCTGTCGAACGAAGATAAGACAACGGCTAATTAAACGGGTTCCGAGAGTTTCGGGTTTTTTCATTCGGAAGAAATACTTTTATACGTGAGGTTGTATGGGTTGAATTTCTTAGAAGTTCTTGGGATTAAATTCTATGGTTAGAGGTGAAATGGTTCAATCATCACTACATAGTATAAAACAAAGTCGCTTTCTCTGTCCCTATATCCCTATGTATGCTTAAATCTTTAAAAATACGCAACCGATTTTGATGCGTTTTTTTAGTAGATAGAGTGATTCAAGAGAAAGATTTTAGTATTAGCATTGTTCATATAATATAAAGAAAACTTATTAGTATCAAAATCGCGTTTTACAGACTTGTGAGACAACACATCTATACCAGATATTCTCGCCGAAAAACTTCCTTGTAGTTTGTTGAGTGTAGTAAGTATTATTTGTAAAAATAAATAAAAAGTATCAAAAGAAGCTGCCACATACATCGTAATGTGAGAATAACATCATTTAAACCACTTTAGCTATTACTAAACAGAATACAGCAATAAAATAGGATCTTCTACCTATATGTTGGTGAAAGAATTTTTAAAATCGGTTCAGTAGTTTTTGAGTTGATTCGTAACAAGAAAAATACAAATCCTTCCTCGTTATAATATAAGTATAAGTAGGTATACGTATAATGAATTTAAAAAATATTATTAAATTGCGAAAAGTATGTAAGAAACCCACATTTACTGCAAAAATTCAGAACTTAGTAAGACATACATTTTTTAAACACAACTTCTCGTTCACCTTTATAAGTATTGTTTCAAATGGTTTCTAAATATTAAACGTACGGTATTACTTTCAGTGCTGTAAAAATGGCGCTGAAACAGAAGGCAGAGGTTTGCAATCAAGAAGTACAATAGGGGACCTCTGCAAATATCGCCCCAGTGGGCAAACACGTCCAAACGGCAGTATGAGACGGTTCCCTGACAAAACCCTGTAAGTCACAGTTTAGCCTTTTTTGGGATATAAGTAGAATAGAATAGAATATACTTATTTGTACAACAGATAAACACTCATCTCATTTCAAAAAACAATAATAAAGACAGGTAAAAGTGTGTACTTAATCTATTAAATGTGTTAAAAGATTACTACTTAGTACTTAGATTTATACTCTTTAACAGGTTTTTCCACTCCAAGTTTTGACATAATGTATCCTATGTCCTTTGGTAAGATATAAGCTATCCCTCAACCAAATTTCATCAGAATTGGTTCAGCAGTTACATCGTAAAATGGTAATGAACAGACAGAGTGTACAGTTTGAGAGTAGAGTCAACATATGGAGGTATAATTTAGATTTATGTACTGCAGTAAATATTACTTAAAGCGCGGATTACGTATAGTAACAAAATCAATATTATCTATACATATAATATAATAAAACTCTAACGTACCGTGTCTGTATATAAAATCCACTTATTGAAAGCCATTGCAGGTAGTACCATGAATTTGTTATAGCTGAAGAGAAGGGCAAAAAAAAAGTTACGAAAAATTTTAGATATTGAAAATAAATTATAAATAAAAAAATACGTACACTGGTAAGCCTTTTTCATGATAAGTATAAACTGACAACTGACAGATGCAAGTAAAGTCAAGTCAGTCAGTGGCTTAAAAAAATTAATCAGGTCATGTTGCTGACGCTGATTAATTTATTTATCCCATCATTCTTCCTTTCTTCACGTGTAATGAAATAATATCATTTACACTAACTAAACACACTCAGTTTATTTTTATATTGCTGCATAAGTTGTATATTTTCATTTTCAAATAAACTATATAATTTAAACAGACTAATTGTGTTTCGTAAATTCACAGAAGAATGCTTGGATCAAACAGAATAAACAAAATACAACTCAACTTTGATGTGGAAACATCCAATAGCAGTTAATTATAAATTCGTGGAACCTCAACAAACAAACGAACAAATGCATAAATTATTATGTGCGCTCCAGCTCCCAATTTATACACCCAAATGCTAATTATCAGTCCAAAATGAAATGCCTAAATAAACTCTAAACCTTTGAATATTAATTCGTACTTCAATCAAGTTCAACATAATTAAAAGGCACGAAAATCAACATTCAACCAGAAATAAAATGATTAAAGTGGACTTATACTCCTTTGGCGCTAGGCCTTTGATAAATACGGTATGGCGATATATTGACGAATGTCAAAGGTGAGCCTTTGATTTAAAATGAGAGTGGAAAAATGGCCGCGGAAATGAATTGGTTTTTGTTACCCTGTTTTCACGGAGTGCTATATGAGATTAAATACAGACTCTTTTGTTATTGAACAAAATTAGATTTTTTGATTGGAATTTATTTTGTTTTGAGAATTTCGGATATTAATTTGTGACCGTTACTAAATTAGAACATTTCTTCATTTCATATTTTTTTACATACTTCTATATCTTTGAGTATTAAACCAACAGGAGACGTCACGCGCACTAGTTTCTTTGCAAAAAAGTCTGCCAATTTCTGTGGGGGGACGAGGAAACGCACACAAATAATGTTAGCACAAACGCATGTTTTGACAAAACAATTAAACACTAGCTTGAACTAGATGCACACAAGTACATTTACACACAGAAACAACCAGTTCGAGCACTTCGTGAACTCAATAAAACTAGTTGAATATAACAAGCATGAGCGTTGACCGACATTTTCGGCAGAGGGGAACGCCTGTCAGTGGCGTCTCAGGTTGGTTTAATACTCAAAGTTCTAAGTTCATCAGCACAAATCCGAGGAAGTAATGACCATAATCTCCAACGTGAGCTTCTAAATAAAATTAACTAGCGACCCGCTCTCGGTTTGCTTCGGATTATAATAGCGGTTTTGCGCGGTTGATTGATTGCACCCGCGTGATCCCCATTCCCGTGGAAATACGGGAATAAAATATAGCCTATGTTATTCAGGAATATTGTAGCTTTCCATTGGTGAAAGAATTTTTAAAATCGGTTTAGTAGTTGTTAGTTTATTCGTTACACATATACAAAAAACGATTCTTTCATCTTTATAATATGAGTGCATAGATGTAAATATATAAACCTTTTTCGTTTATCTTTCTTTATATTAGTGAAAACCACATCAAAATCCGTTCGGCCGCGGAAAGCGACTTCATTTTCTACTATGTAAAGAATATGAAGAGACAGCTATATTAAAAATTACCCAAAAACACATATTGTTTTCAAAAGATAAACTTTCATGAGCTATACCAAAACATTCATGTGACAGGCAATTTCGCAATTCTGCCATTCCACGATTTATCTGGCCAATCTAGGAACTTGGCAATAATACCGGTTGCATCAATACGGATTGGTATCTTCCTTCCGGTTTGCTTTGTTTGTACAATTATTTGTCTGTTCGTTGATATATGTACAGATATTTTATATTTCTAATTTCTGCTATATTTGAGTTGACTTTTATTCATAATTTTAATATTCATGTATGTACTCAGTGAATTTTTCTTTTTGTGTGAATTTTGACTGCAATGTTAACATGAATTCATACAATAAAGATTTCATTTAATCTATTATATAAAAATAAGTCGGGTTTTCCTTCCTGACGATTTAACTCGAGAACGGCCGGACCGATTTTGATGAAACTTTTTGTGTGGGTTTGAGTGGGTCCAGGGATGGTTTATAGCAAAGGAAATTCAGCATTGCACCCGTGCGAAGCCGGGGCGGGTCGCTAGTTTCTTAATATAATGTTGTTATTTTATTACTTAGAACATTAATTTTAATCATGGATTATTATGTAAGTAATGTATTTTTCTATTTTTGTAATTTATAAAAAAAAAGTTGCGCCTTTTATCCCCGAGGGGAGGTATTCTATTTATGGAAATACCCACATTTCAGTAGTATATTCTTTGTAACTAAACGTGATAGGTGGTAAACTCATCGCTAGACCTTGTCTGTTACATGACTCAGAATTAATTCTGACCTACGGGTTTCCTCACGATGTTTTCCTTCACCGTCACGCTCGTAATAAATATGTACGTGAATTCTTGAAAAAGTCGTTGGTGCCATGCCCTCGCCAGAATTCGAACCCGAGTCCCACGCATGAGAAGCGGTCTCTTTAACCACAAGGCTATCACTGCTCTCTATTTTACAGTAATTAAGTTTTTTTAGCAGTATAGTCATTATACAACGCGTAACATAAAAAGCGCAATTCCTCATACACCCCAATTAGTATATTAATATAAAAAAATATGATGCAGTCGAACTTTAGTTGTGTCTAACCAATTTTCCTAAATATCGATTGATAATAGCAAGATTTCCATAGAAAGCACTAAATTCAGCTACGGTAATTCATTTAAAAAAAAAATTTACACATATTAAAAATAGCTGAAATCGAATAAGTAGTCGATACTGAACAAACCAAATTCAGGAATTGCGCTTATTCTGTTACATGTGTATAACAAAAAGTAGTATCTCAAGAATAAACCAGTTTTGTGCATTAAGAATTTCGTAGCGCGTCACTAAACAGCGACAAAGCATTTTCACCGTCATCCCCTTGCCAAGTCCAGATATGCATCGAGCGTGTATTTGGCGAGTAGAGTTGCCAACTGTCCTTTAGTGGGACAGTCCCGGAACGTCCCGGAAGGAAAACAATGTGTTTAGAGATATGTTTGCTTATGAAACTAGATTACTGGGGATTTTCATATGTAGCGTTGTGGAGAACTCTCGGAAACTTTGTGAAACAAACAAAACTAATGTTCAAATGAAACTTCATAACTTCTACTAAGTCTGAATTATTTTATTATTTTCTAGGATTACTTACATACAGATTTTGCTGTCCTGCGTCCAAGTTTTTTACGTAAAAAGTCTCTCCCTAAAAAACTTATTCCGCCAGTAACGGAATGCAGACAAAATAGCTAACTATAATCCTTGATTGCCCATAGGAGTACTGGTTAAGTTTTAACAAATTTATTTCCAAGTTCTTAGAAGAGTTTACATAATATTGAACTACAAAAATTAAATTTACATTATGTTTTGCATCTATCTGACATTAGTTGACCAAATCTCTATACTGGCCTTAGTAAAAGAATGAATTGAATTGAATACTTGCAAGAACAGTTCAAAAGATATGTCCCGTAAACAGTTGATTAGCAAAAGCGTTAAGTTTCAACCATTAATCGTAAGAATAAGTGAAATTTGTCTCCGAAAGCCATTGTCTCGGAGAAAGGTTGGCAGCCCTGTTTGGCAGCCCGCCGGGACGTATTGTTTAATTTTTAGTTTTATTGCAGGAGATCCGGGGGATTTGGCTAGCTCAAAACGGTGCATCGATTTTTATTTTTTGCGAGTTACCAACTTTTAGCAGTACGGAGATTCTGAGAGACAAACGGACTGACTGGCGCCTTCGACTTCACCATACCAATTATAATGGGTTCGATTCCGTACTAATGACATTTTCGAAACATGATACTGGATAAGACGACGGGCCTGTTAGTTCAGTTGGTAGTGACCCTGCATTCTGAGTCGGAGGTTGCGGGTTCGATCCCCTCTCGAGGCCAACATTTGTTTACATGAACATGTCTGTTGGCTTCGTGTTTCGGTGTTTAATATTTATTTAAGTATGTTTATCACTTATTAGTGTTTAGTACCCATAGTACAGGCTAGGTTTAGGACTGAATACCGTGTGTGAATTGTGTCCCACAATTTATTATATGTTTTTTAAGAGTAAAGTTTTTCAGATATATTTAAGAATGTGATATAGATAGATAGATAGAGATTGTTATGTAGATGAGGTATCGTTATATCTGTATTTGACTGACGTTTTCAATATGAAGACTAGCACTTTGTTTTAGTAGACAGGACAGTATACATTTTTCTTTAGTATAATTTCTACGTTCATAACTTTGGCTTCTAAATTAAAAAAATAATTAATTTAAAAATGAAACATATTACAACTTTACTAGCTCGACTGAATCGTATGAGCTCTCTTCCAGTCAACCAATTAGCCCATAATATTATCGGAACCGGTGCCACACACCTATAGATCAGAAACAGCTGTTAATAATGTTCAACTATATTATCTTGATTGATTTGAAGCGTACAGTGAAACTGACATTTATGTGCATTTGTAGATGATTCATTTGATTGAAAATGAGTCAATCAGTCAATCAGTCCGTTCGAATAAAAGAAACTATGTGCGGATTGATAAATTAAAATACAAAAGACTTTTTAGACTACTGTGGGCTAGTTAAGAGACTTTTCTAAACGTAAACGTCAGTGTGTATTTTACATACCTACTGAAATAAATGAATTTGGATTTTGTAAACGTCAATCGAATATATTGACAAATTTATGAATTTATTTCGCGTTCGAATAAATATAGACCAGGGTAGAAGCCTTTAAAAATAATAAAAAGTGAAAAAAAAATAGTAGTAGGATGAAACCCATTAGAAAAGGAGGGGAATATTATAAAAATTAAGTCGGGAAGGGGATGGGGGTGCGTTTTTTAGAGTAAAAAACGGTTTTTCTCGGTTTCCGGCAAAACTAAAAGTCCTATCGAAGAAAGTCAAATGGCAAAGTTGTAGGTATTAAAAATATCTTAAACTTTTGTATTTACACTTTTTTCACATAACCTCAAAATGTATGTGAAAAATTCAAAAAACCAAGTTTTTGGTTTTTTATTTTTATCTTGTACAATTTATGTTTATTTTTTTAAGAAAATATGTATGTTTTTTAAAGAAAATATTACGATTTTTATGTTTGAGTTGATTGATACAGATAGAAACAAATAAGAATTGTTATATTTTCTTTAAAAAATAGTATGCTTAACGTAACATAACCTAAAGATTGAAATTAAATGATATTTTAGTACAAGATTTTTTGCATTTTCTGAGAAGATTTACTATAGTAACATATTTTTTTTTCACCATCGGAAAGTAGAGATTTCAACGAACAGAAAACATACCAACTTTTTGAAAAAAGCTGATATTTTGACGGGTGAATTTTCGATTGAAAATTAGGGTGTTTTTTCGATATTAATTCAAAGAAGGTGAAAAAAATAAATATTTTTAATCAAATAAATTACAGCGTATTTGGGACATAATAAGGTAAGTTTTCACCAAATTTCGTTAAAAATAAAAAAAAAATACAAGATAAAAATAAAAAACCAAAAATTTGTTTTTTTGAATTTTTCACACTACTATCCTATCCTACTACTATTTTTTTTGGTTTTAAAAATTATCGAGCCTGGTCTAATAACAATGATGCTTGGATCAGGTTTCCTCCAGCACAATACGACAGCAAAAACTATCAAATTTTGTATGTAACCCAATTTAGTATAAACTAAGAATTGATAATATTGTGTTGAAGAGTTTCTTGTCCCGCTTCTTTTACTCGACCATACATGCTGAAATAGTGGAGTTGAAATTACTTTCCATAAGTAGAAGTACTTTGGATAAAAGATTTTGACTTTTGACTTGTCATTGCGTGGCATTGTACAGTAGTTTTATTGTTTTTTCTGTGTATCAAAATTTTGCACAATATGTAAATTTAATGTGGAAATATTAACTTACAGTTTATTGTTTTGGTTTTAGTGAGACAGGTATTCAGTTTTTTTCTACCTTTGCTGCTGATAACTAAACCTGACTTTATCTTAAGACACTATAACTCAATAAATCTCCTTTTAACTTTACTAAACTTTTTTTAATAAAACTTTTATCTAAAGTGGGTTGCTCGCCGAAAAACTGAAATCGTATAAATCTGAACCGTTTCAGGAGTTCGCTCAACTTAATTTTTAAGTACATTTCCTGGGATTCACTGAACCGAATTCTGTAGACCGTTAACGAACTTAAAATACTTACGTTAAATAGTAAGTATATTACGTTTATTTACAAAGTAAACTACAACTATTTAAAGACACAAATTTCCTCTAAAGAAGAACCATGTTGTTTGACAATAATAATAATAATAAATTGTGGGACACAATTCACACACGGCTATTTAGTCCCAAACTAGGCAGGGCCTGTATACTAATATCGGTACTAAACAACTGATAAACATACTTAAATAAATATTAAACGACCAGACACGAAGCCAACAAACATGTTAATACACACAAATATTGCCCCGAGCTGGGATCGAACCCGCGACCTCCGACTCATAAAACAGGGTCACTACCAACTGAGCCAACAGGCCCGTCAATGCCCAGAAGACTGGCCGCATTCTCTCTCTGGATAGCTAGGCTGATCCTTTGACAGAGATAACTGCCAGCCCTCTGGGCACCTGAAGCCTCGACCAAACGCACTGACAGCTCTTTAAGGAGCTGCCGCGTCTCCGGCCTCCACGGTCCCATGGTCTCCAACTACTCCTCACTATTTATAAAGATACAAGCCGAACGCTTAGACCGATCGCGCCCCTTTATCGCTTGTTCCGTGCTCTCGCTTACACGCTCGGCTCATACGCAACGTGACACTTTTTCGTGCGTGCAGCCGGCGTTCATCGATTTGTAAGACGTTATCATGTCAAAAAATGATGTGTAGCATCTGCTCCATAACGAATAAACTTAAAAAGGTACTTAGTCATGGATTATTGGCAATAATTTTATAACTGAGCATTCAATTATTATGGCGATGCTGCGGACAGATCCACCGCATATATAAATTACTTGCAGATCCGTTTGTGGTATAAGTGATAGGATGTAGCGATCGCATATTTTGTGGGTCTTTAAAAATCGATTAAAGCCGCCATGATATTAGTATAACTGCGTTGACAGCGCGAACTGAGCGAGCACAGCGAGCGTGTGATGACTGAACGAGGATTGGTCCAGTTTCGTATAAAGATATCACCTTTGTCAAAATAGTTATATTTAGAGGAAGTGTGGCGTCTACTAACAACGGTATTAAAAAACTTAAAGGTGGCCATCACGCAGGCGGCATTTCCGCGCTGGATGGCAATACTTATCCTTTGCGCGAGAAAGTTTTTTATTAGACTTTATTATTTTCAAATTTGCTGTAATTGTTAAATTAAAAACCAAATAAATTTCAAGGTATTTTGGGATCATCCATTTAAGTAATGATCAGTCAACTATTAAATTTTAGACATTATACAACGCGTAACAGAATAAGCGCAATTCCTCATACACCCCAATGAGTATATGAATATACTTATATAAAATATATGATGCCTTTGTACTTTTGTTGTGTCTAACCAATTTTCTTAAATCAAGAGCAATAACAGTACGGTTTCCATACCATAGGTAGCACTAAATTCAGCTATGCTAATTCATTTTTCGGAAAAAAATAACACATACTAAAAATAGCTGAAATCGATTGAGTAGGTAGTCGATACTGAACAAACTAAGCTCGACTTGGCGGGGGCACTGCCGTGCCCCCAGATTTCAGGAATTGCGCTAATTCTGTTACATATTGTATATCTTACATCTTGGACATTGACAATTTGGTGGTTCGCTGCCTCCTGCAACTTGTAGCATGCAGTGATGCAGTCACAATGCGTTCGTTACGGCCAGTTTTGGAGTCTTGCCAATGTCCGTGGAGTTGCTGGCTTCAGACCGGAGGTTCAATTCCGGGAGTCATTTTTTGCTGGTTATTTTGCTAAGAAATATTATTATTGTAAGTTTAATGTTACCTATGTTTGGAATGCATACTACAAAACGATTTCGCAGTTTAATTTCGTGATACAAATGCTGTTAACTCGTCTACTAAGATATAATAATAATAAATTGTGGGACACAATTTACACACTGTTATTCATCCCAAACTAGGCAGATGTACTATGGGTACTAAACAACGGATAGACATACTTAAATAAATATTATACACCCAGAGACGAAGCTAACAATCATCACTACATAGTATAAAACAAAGTCGCTTTCTCTGTCCCTATATCCTTATGTCCCTATGTCCCTTTGTAGCTTAAATCTTTAAAACTACGCAACGAATTTTGATGCGGTTTTTTTTAATAGATAGAGTGATTCAAGAAGAAGGTTTTAGTATAAGCATTGCACCCGTGCAAAGTCGGGGCGGGTCGCTAGTGTTAATATATAAGAATGTTGGCCACGAGCGGGGATCGAAACCGCGACCTCCGAAGGCAGGGTCACTAACTGAGGTAACAGGCCCGTCAGATATATTTTGAAAAATCTGACAATTGGGTGGTCAGTAGCCTAATACCGCTTTCCAATCCCCGGTGGGCTCGTGTGGGCGATTATGGCTAACACTTCCTCATGTGTGAGGAAAGACCCTTAGTTAGCTGGGCTGTTACGGGTTGAGATGATCCCATCAAAAACATAAATGTGAAATGAGAGCCAAGTTCAATATTATGCCTTGGTTGTTGACTTCAACGACAAAAGAAGTAAGATCTAAATGGGTGCCAAGTTCAATGGTCAGTCCTGAAATTTATTTATAACAACATAAAATATCAATTCTTCTTATAACTTAGGATAATATATTGTAGCCTAAGGTCTGGCGTGGCTAGTTTTCATATACGAATTATTGCTTATTCCTGGTAGAAATTGTGTAAAAAGTGGTTATTTCAAGAAATGGAATACTTTTGACCCTCGGGAGATGAGTATAAAGGTGAGATAGAACCGGTTTCCGCCAATGAAATTTCCGTATGATGTCACGTATCCAGGTCTTTATGAGTAGGTAAAATAAACTGCTCCCATATTTTTTTCGGTTCCGGAGGCAGCCATAGAAAATGAAAACACCGTTTTATTTTCCAACATTTCCACACAAAGAACTGAGAGCAAACTATTTTGTTTAAAAAAACAGCGGGAATTTTCTGACCGCTGCGAACTTTGTAAAAAATTTTTCTAACGGAATATTTTCATATTTTTTCATACGGGCTTCATCGATATGCAAAATTGACATAGTTTGATAGATGGTGCCTAATAACTATGTTCTAAATGGATATTTTGACAGAGCCCGATTGTGTAGCCCTGTGGTTAGAGAGACCGGTTCTGACGCGCGAGTCTCGGGTTCGAATCCTGGCACTTGAACCAATGAGATTTTCAAACACACACATTTATCACCAGCTCAACGGTGAATTAAAACATCGTGATAATCCGCAGGTCCCAGAATTGATTCTGAAGTATGTGCACCTTCCTCGTTCCTGAGAGAATTTAAAAAAATCCTTCCAAGGAACCTTCTTGCCAAAGTCTTGTGGTTGAATTTATTAAACTTTCGGACATATCTTCATTAATTAGTAAGTGGACATTCACTTTTATTATACAGAAGATACAGAAGCGCTCGTAGCCCTGCGGTGCCAGTGTGTTTGTAACGATCACACTGGTTAAGCAAAGTTGGGTGCGGTCAGTCAGTGGATGGGTGACCGCCTAGTGGCATTTATATTACGAGCGCTTCCGTGTTTCGGAAGGCACGTTAAATTGTTGGTCCCGGTTTTCGTTGTGTTACGCACAATGGAAGTCGTTAAGCCATGTCAGATACCCTTGGGTGGCTTGAAAAATTCTGACTGTTAAGTGGCCACTAGCTTAACACCATCTCCCAATCCGCAGTGGGCTCGCGTGGGAGATTATAGCCCACACTTCCTCATGTGTGAGGAAAGACCCTTAGCTCAGCAGTGGGCTGTTACGGGTTGATGATGATGACATACGTACACCCGGAAACATCCTCTTTAATTAAGTGCAATCGGAAGAATAATATAAAAAAACACTTCAAATATTTCCCCAACCGTTAACAGTTAAAAATGGCGGCAATCAAAAAGCATTCTCATTAACGAATTATTAATACCACCCCAAAGTGATCTTATAAGAATAAAACGCATTTTTCGAATTAAAATCGTATTCGACGCCCGAGCAATTAAGGAGTGCGCACATTGAGCAATTAAAAAAGGAATAAAGGGGCCCACACACTGTGCTAATAGCGGAGCGTGTCAGGGTGCCAAATGTCGACATGTGAATGGGATGGGCGCGGTGCGAGATGAAGAGTTGAAATGGCAGTTAAACGAAGGGTTGAGCACGGTTAACTTAAAAACATATTGGTTTTGTTACTTTCTTGCAATCCTAACAATATATTTTATTATTATAATATGTATTCTATTTTTGGAAATATTTTCACGTTTCTTTGGACCCCTATACCTAAACGTGATAGGTGGTGGTCTCAGAATTAATTCTTGAACCTGCTGGTTTCCTCATGATGTTTGCCTTCACCGTTGAGCTACGATAAATATGCACGTAAGTTTTTGAAAGTGAAGAGCAGTGATAGCCCGAACGGTTAAAGAGCCGGCCGAAAATCAGTGAGGCTCGGGTTCGAATCCTGGCATGTACCAATGAGTTTTTCAAAACTTACGTACATATTTATCACTAGCTCGACGGTGAAGGAAAACATCGTGAGGAAACCCGCAGGTCTCAGAATTAATTCTGAGACATGTATGAACAGACCCGGTCCGGCGATGGGCTCACCACCTATCACGTTTAGGGGTCCAATATATTATCTTGTGAAATGTGGGTATATCCAGTAATGGAATACCTCTGCCTACCCCCTCGGGGATAAAAGGCGTAAGATTTTTTTTTTAAAGTCTGTTGGCTTCGTGTCTGGGTGTTTAATATTTTTATACTTAACTAGCGACCCGCCCCGGCTTTGCACGGGTGCAATGCTAATACTATAACCTAACTGATGATAAAAATGCTTAACCTATACACTTACTATCAAAATGTAAGGTGGCTAAAAAGCAAGTTGCTTGAGTGGCGGAGTAACATTATACTGTCGGATAACTTAAACTTAGTCGCAGCGACCGAGACCAATTTAGACGAGTCTGTGACCGATGCCGAGGTATGTGGTGCCGGGAGCGAGTGGACGCTACTCCGGCGCGACAGGCCCTTGCGCGATGGCGGCGGTGTGCTGCTGGCTGCGCGCGCGCCGCTACGCCTGGAGCGGATGCAGCGACTTGAAACCCCGGGGGGTGAGGACCTCTGGGCCAAGTTCATACTCAACGGACGATGTATCTACATTTGTGTGGTATATATGTCACCTAAAACAAGCGATGACGCCTATATGAAATGGTTTCAAAATGTCGAACATCTATGTGCTACATACTCATCTTCAAAAATAGTAATATTCGGTGACCTGAACTTGTACAGTGCTAGCATTAATATCAATAATTATTTTGAATGTTTCAGAGCCATGTGTGATTTTGAACAGTACAACCGAGAGCCAAATGTGAATGGGAGAATGTTAGATGTGGTGCTGACGAGCACGGAGTTGCGCGACGTCGTGTCGGTACGCTCCGCCACATCTGACGAGCTACTCGTTAAAATTGACCCCCACCATCCGCCTCTAATAGTGGACATTGGGTACAGACACAATCCGGAGGTAACAAAGCAGCAGGAACCCTCTAACTTACCATCAGAATGCGACTGGAACTTTCCCAAGGGAGACTTTCTGATGCTCTATGAATTGATTAGTGAAATAAGATGGGATGGGTTGTACTTACTGACGGATGTGAATGAGGCATTAGCTTTTTTTTATCAACGTATTTATAATGTATTTGACCACTGTATTCCCAAGAAAATCCGGAAGCCCTCGTGTAACCGTACCTATCCAGTCTTTTACACGAGTAGCATAATTCGGGACATTAAACGAAAAGCCGCAGCCCATCGTAAGTGGAAACAAACAGGCGAAGAGACGGCACGGGTGGATTTCGTAAACCTAAGAAAGAAAATAAAAATTGACTATAACGTAGCCGAACGCGACTACAATAAAAACATATCTCTGAATCTCTGTCGTGACCCTATGAAATTCTGGGAGTACATTAAAAGTTTACGTAATAAGGGTGGTATAGAGCCTGTGAGGCGGGGGGCCGTGGAGTACACGGGCGCTGGCGCCGTCGACGCGTTCGCGGAGCACTTCAGCTTCGTGTTCGCGGCGGACGTGCCCGCGCTCGACCCCGCGCCCGCCAGCGCCGCACCGCCTGCCGATAGCCGCCGCGTACACGTTCGCTCCTTTACCGAGGGGGACGTGCGCCAGGCCATCTCGAAGCTAAAGGGGAGTACCTCCCCCGGCCCTGATGCATTGCCTGCGTATGTCCTCAAAGGTTGCGTGGACGAGCTGATAAAATCAATAATGTTTATTTTTAATCTTATTTTAAAAACTGGCCTATACCCAACCGTGTGGAAAAAATCTCGAGTCACCCCTATTCCCAAGTCTGGATCCAAAGATGAGGTACAAAATTATCGGCCCATAGCTATCCTGTGCTCTCTAGCAAAAGTTTTCGAGACGACTTTACACGATCGATTATTACCACAATGTCGGCAGTACATAACGTCCGCCCAGCACGCATTCCTGCCTAAGCGCTCGGTGGCCACTAATCTAGTGACACTAGTTGACCAGGTATCTCACCATATGGAAGCTGGCAACCAAGTAGATATAGTATACCTAGATTTTCAGAAGGCATTTGATCGAGTACATAATGATGTACTACTCCTAAAATTAGGTAAAATGGGTTTTACTCCGCAGCTTCTAAAATTAGGAGATCGTTAGCACTAGGGAAATTCGCAATTGGTCTCCTAAGACATAAAATTGACTGTTCGCAATTAGTGGAACAATTCACTATGTTGTCTGTACCCAATGTGCACAGTTTAAGGTACCTCCGGATCCGCGGGCGAGCCCTGCTGGCCCAGCCGGAGTGCCACACGGTAAGCCGTACGCAAGCCCCCGCGGGCCGCGCCAGAACCCTCCTCAACTCCGTGCTCGCCGCAGCGCCACAGTGTGATCTGTTTGTGTCTGGGATAGCATGCTTGATGACGGAATGCAAGAGAATGCTAGAGATGAATGCTAGAGGAAGTACTGTTCCTATGTAATTGACATTGTTATTTAATAAAAAGTATTTTTAAGTTGACATATTAATTTACATTATGTAATTTGTTTTTTGACATGCAATTTGTAAGTATTTAAATTTAATCATTGTAACGCCTTGGTTTTTTTAAGAAAACTGTTATGTTACTATTGAATAATGAATAAATAAATTGAAACCTTCCTCTTGAATCACTCTATCTATTAAAAAAAAACGCATCAAAATCCGTTGCGTAGTTTTAAAGATTTAAGCATACAAAGGGACATAAGGACATAGGGCAACAGGGACAGAGAAAGTGACTTTGTTTTATACTATGTAGTGATGAAGAGTTGTTCAGTAGGTAGGTACCCATAGTACAGGCTCTGCCTAATTTGGGACTGAACACCCGTGCGTTATGTCTCACAGTTTATTTATAGTCATTGTTTCAGTTACTTCTTTGGCTCCTATACCTACATTGTTAGTTGATTTCTATTGGATTAGTGGTCAGCGAACTACGAAGTAATTGAATTCTTTTATTAGGTTTCGTAATTGATAAGTGTCTGGAGATAAGAAAAGAAAATTCATTTTGCTAATGATGTCATATCTATTTTACTCATTAAGACTTGGAGGGTGAATTGTGAAGCTTTGAAAGTATTTTTCGCAGTAAATTTTATATTGATATATTTTTATATAGATTTACTGCGACACGAAAGTCTTGATGAAATATTTTTAAGTTATTTGACAGAGTAAAAACAAAATTACTATTAATTTTAAGCATAATATCTTGCACTAATCTGAGTAAAAGCAATGGATAATTTATCCAAAAAACCCAGAAAAATCACATCGGGGTGCTGCAACATAGGCCTCAGTTTTTTTTTATTAAGTTTAAAAAAACTCATTGGCATGCCTTCGCCAGGAATCGAACCCAAGCATCGACGATGAAAAGCGGGTTCTTTAACCACAGGCTGTCGCTGCTTTAGGGAAAAACTAATAAAGGTGATGTTTAGAAAATCTATAGAGGGTGGTATAATAATAAATGAAAAATATTATAGAGATCTGAATAAAGCGCGTCACACACGGTGAAGATAATATAAAATATATATTATCTTAGAGCATATTTTAGAATATCGCTCACCATAGAAATCCTATGAACCATCACACACGACGAAGTTAATATATATTTTATCTTCAGTACGTTTATACGCAAATATGGAAATATATATTCTAAGTATCTTAAGATAAAATATTATAGCATCTGCACCGTTTGTGACGCGCTTTAGTAGAGCGGTAAGAAGATAATATTTTAAACAAATATGTCCTACAAAACCCCCCCCAGAATGCAAGGGGCATTCTGGGGGGTGTTTTGTAGTTTTGTAAAATTCTTAAAAGAAGAAAAATCTGCTTGCAACATTATAAAAATACTGGTAACCCTTCTAACATATATATTTGTTCAAGGAATAAAAAAAACTTGAATCCAGAGTCGTAAAAAGAAATATTTAAAATAAATAAATATTTTTTTGCACATACGTAGCGATTGATGAGCTACCTGAAAGAGATAGCGCTCTACTTTTTTTCTCACTCTTATCTGTAATTAGCGTTTATGCGGAAGCGAAATAAAACAGTTATTTTTTTAAGGTTGTCGGTCTGTCACTCTGCTAATGTCAATATGATATTTCATCTGCATTGAGCACAGAACACTAAAACTTCTCACAACGAAACGAACACACCACTTTATATTTGACTAACAAAAAAAATATTTAATAATTCAGGGAATACTAAATATTCATGAGAATTCGGTTAGCCTAATTGAACACGTAACTAAATAATTATTTTAAATAATTTTGGGGTCATATACCAAAAGGGTGACGTTCGTTTCTCAGTGACCTGAACCCTCATGTATTACTAATTTTTTCAAACATATTGAGGGATTTTAAAATATTTCATTATTTTATCAAATAGCCCAGTAAATTAGCTTTACAATTATATGTATATATATGGTTCTGGTAATAAAATACGAGGAATAAAATACCACTATTATTCTTCTCTTTTACAAGTTATTATTCAAATGAATATCTATGTTCGTACTATTCTTACACTTATTTATTTTCTTAAATAAAAAAAAATAAGTTTTTCCTTTGGGACGTATTTTGGTTTATGTCCAGATATCCCATCTACTAATAAACGTAGAACTAGGTTTGTTTTTTTGCTACGCTTTAATGCCTAAGCCACTGAACCGATTTAAAAAATTCTTTCACCAATAGAAAGCTACATTATTAGCAAATAACATAAGCTATACCTCATCTCCGTATTCTCACAGAAACCGCGAGGCGCTGCTAGTCTATGTAGGTATATAAAATTATATACTGACTGACTGATTGGTGATGTATCAACGCACAGCCTAAACCGCTGGGTCTAGAACCTTGAAATTTTGCAGATATATAGCTTATACAGTGAAGGCATCCACTAAGAAAAGATTTTGCAAAATTCGACCCCTTTTTCATATTAATTCAATTCCTACCTAACTTAATTTGAATTGCTCCTAAAGCTGTTGCGATAACGGACGGACGTTCTGTCGTCAAATTGTGCGTGTAATTTTAATTTCGGATAAACAATGGCACTCGGTCGGCGGATGAATGGGACGCCTTACGTAATAGGAAACTTGAAGATAAAAGCGAAATGGCCTTACAATTGTTGAAGAAAACAAGAGCGCCATTAATGGGAGCATTTTCTGGAACTCGATTTATCCCGCGGCTTCGTTCGAAGCTTATATCCTTCACGCAATCCAAATAATTTATTGAGATGGCAAAAAAAATACGAGAACTACGCGTGTCAAACCGCGGGGCGCTGCTAGTTTGTTTATATAATTGTGTACAGCTTAATATAATTTGACTCTCTCTCTCTGGGGTCGGTTCCTCATGTCTGAGGATCGTGGTCAGCATTAGGGTCGCATTTGGAGCGGATTCTGTCCAACGCGTCTCTTACAACCTTGTAGAACTTGGATGAGTCTTTAATTTGGTCGGTCCATCTTGTTGGAGAACGACCGCGCGATCTTTTGCCTTCGGTATTCCCTACCACAATTAGTTTTTTCAAATTTTTAGAATTAAAAATTAAATTTTTAGAGCAGTGATAGCCCGGACGGTTAAAGAGCCGGTCGAAAATCAGTGAGACTCGGGTTCGAATCCTGGCATGTACCAATGAGTTTTTCAAAAACTTACGTACATATTTATCACTAGCTCGACGGTGAAGGAAAACATCGTGAGGAAACCCGCAGGTCTCAGAATTAATTCTGAGACATGTGTAAACAGACCCGGTCCGGCGATGGGCTCACCACCTATCACGTTTAGGGGTCCAATATATCTCGTGGAATGTGGGTGTATCCAGTAATGGAATACCTCTGCCTACCCCCTCGGGGATGAAAGGCGTGAGATTTTTTTTTTTTTTTTTTTTTTTTCAAATTTTCGTCGGCTCTGCGAACTGTGTGGCATAATTTGACATTTGTATTAAATTTATGCTCTAGCAATAAGTTGGCTCGTCAATACCTTCGTACAACGCATCAATAACACCGTACAACAATTTGCGTTGTTTTCATTATGTGCTTGTTGGTGTTTTTAAACATTCATAGTTACTTTACCGGATCTACGTAGTCCAGAAACACACAATTTGTTCATATAACCGTGTACAGTAATAGAATTACATATTTTTGTAATAGCAATAAATTAAATTTATGCTCCAGCAATAAGTTTGGGCGTCAATATCTTCGTACTGTCAATATCTTCGTACAACGCATCAATAACGGCGTACAACAATTTGCGTTGTATGAAAACAACGTCCCACGAGGGCCGTACGCGTCATTTTCTTTCAATTCCTCTCAGACATTTGGATCACAATTTCGGGATGCGATGAGGGGTCTCCCTAGGGACTGCTTCGAACCGAAGAGAAAATTCCAACAGATTTAGGCTGCCGTGTCTGAATGTTGGTATTTGTTTTTATGTTTTAACATGATAGTTGTAGGTCTGGAACATACGATTTTTTATTTATTACTAGCTGTAGGCAGAGACTTCGCACGCGTTCTGAGATTAAAACTAGCTTAGAACCGTTTTCAAAATATCAGATTTTTCTTAGACAAGTTTTAACATGAGTTGAGATATTAAAACGTAGGTAACTGTTAAACAGAGTTGTTTTCGCATTTATAATGTTAATAAAAAAGTAAAGATATTAAATTTACTGTTCTATAAAGCAAATATAATAGGTATCTGTGGTGTAGGCATAAGTGTTACATTTTAAAAAAAAGACGTGTGGCACTCGGGGACTGCCGCGGTAAAGCTATTGCATAGCATTTTTTATCATATTTTTGTAAGCAGAAAAATATAATCTGTAAGCAAATATAGCTTTTGAATTTTGAAATAAGAATTTTGTATTTTGAATTTTGAATTCTGATTTTTGAATTTTGAATTTTGAATTTTGAATTTTGAATTTTGAATTTTGAATTTTGAATTTTGAATTTTGAATTTTGAATTATGAATTTTGAATTTTGAATTTTGAATTTTGAATTTTGAATTTTGAATTTTGAATTTTGAATTTTAAATTTTGAATTTTGAATTTTGAATTTTGAATTTTGAATTTTGAATTTTGAATTTTGAATTTTGAATTTTGAATTTTGAATTTTGAATTTTGAATTATGAATTTTGAATTTTGAATAAAACATTTTGACTCGGACTCGGACTCGGACTCGGACTCGGACTCGGACGTCGGAGTGGGGAGCGTGAGGTTTTTTCGTTACGGAATTTCTGGATTCGGTCCCCGCGCTCAAGGCCCGCGATAGAAGCTATGCAATAGCTTAAAAACATTCTTTTTCGCTGATTAAGAGAGAAGGTATACATACATAATCTTACACCTATTTGCCATTGGGTTGGCAAAGTCAATAGACCATCACTTGCTACGAACCGGCAGAAATCTGACTCAAAGTCAAAATCAAAATTATTTATTTTCTCTAGGTATATAAAATGCACTTAGAAAAGTCAATAGTCCAATAACAAGGCATTCTAAATTTGTTCATGAAGATTGGCTAAATGTAAACAGCAGCCCATCTCCACCGACGAGTTGCTGGTTCCAAATGCAGTACCCCGAGAAGAGTAAGTATCACACATAAAAAAAGAGTAAAAAAACCGACTTCAATCTTCAACTTATTATGGTTATCTCATGGATGCCGTTGTCAGGACTGGATGAAATTAAAATGAGACCAATCTGGAAGCACCAGCTTTCAAATAAAAAAAAATAAAGAAAGTTCGGAGGTAACAAACATAAAAAAAATACAGACGAATTTATAACCTCCTCCTTTTTGAAGTCGGTTAAAAAAACAAATAGTCGCTGTCCAACCTTTTGCCGTCATTACGGCACCAAGATAAGAAATAGGGCCTTATTCCCATCCCCAGAGTATAAATTTATACTATATCGCATTATACAAAACGTATTTATACGTTTTGTATAATGCGATATATTAAATGTCCGTCCATTTGCGTGACATCGCACACTATAAAAATATCGAGAACCCTTTCTCTACTAAACAAACCCTACGTAACAAGGAATGTCACTTTCCTTTGGAAATATTCCTCTTGAAATAATACACAGGATTCTTCGTTGAGGTTATGACATGGAAGCGAGCGGAGCGACTAGATGAACAGCGGCCTTATTGGACTCGATTCTGGCTGATCAGCTTAAGTTAGCTCTTCTTTTCCATCGCTTTGGATAGGAAAGGGACAGAAATAAGCACCATATGTATTTATAATGTCACAAATTTTAATGTTAAAATAACAAAATTAAACCATATGAACGCATTCACATCTTATTCAGGTCAGGTCAGCCAGAATCGAGTCAATTGTCCATTTATAATTAAAGTCAAAGTCAAAATGTTTTATTCAAAATAAGAACTTACAAGTCCACTTATTGAACGTTATCGTTATAACTTAATTTTTATCGTAATCGTCTTTATTTGACATTTGTTACGCGATCAGTGCTTGCTCTTCTTTTACTGGCTGTATTGACAGATGTACGGAAGAAGCAACCTCGTCAAAATCATTGCGATTACAATTATAAATAGAAACTAAGGCCCCTGATTGTGTGCAATCTCGGAAAGGTTGTAAATGACAGTATTTTTTGCTGCTATCACGTTTAGGGGTCCAATGTATCTCGTGAAATGTGGGTATATCCAGTAATGGAATACCTCTGCCTACCCCCTCGGGGATGAAAGGCGTGAGATTATATTATTATTATATATTTTTGCTGCTTTATTTTAAAGCCTAAATAAGACACATTTTTGTAATTAAATATTATGTAACAAACATTTACTCTGTGTAGTAACAAAAATGTTTTTACATTCTTTGCCGGATCAACGTATATCATAAAAAGATCATTTGATCACAATGCCGTGAAAATCTTAAATAGAATTGGATATTTATAATAGCTACAAATGAAGGCTCCTACAATTTAGGCTCTAGCAATAATATTGCATTTAAAACAATGGATATATAAGCATACATTTCAATGCAAGATAAATGGTTGACAATTTAAGATAACTTTTTTAGAACTATAACTTTAAATTGATAATGTATAAAAGTGATATTAGGTAGAAATAGTCTATTTCTAGAAAGACGGGCTTGTTGTTAACGCATTTTATTTAAAAAATACTGCAAAGCCTCGACTTCACTGCCGCGATATTTGACGCGCGTTAGTGCGTTATAGGCATAATATTCGCTCATCGCTCCGCTACCCGCTCCGCCCGTCAACACATCCGCACCCTACCCCGTTCTGGAAAACATAATAATACATCATATTTATCTACGCGGTCGCAGCGCCGTTTCGCGGGCTTATACATTTTTGTAGTTTCTTGTGCAAATATCAAACCTATTGTGTCGGAGAAATTGTGTTATGCGCCTTTACTGATACCGCTTGAAATGGCCCCAGAATTATTATTGGAAAACTATGCTAAGGTCTTTGTGGGATTATTTTCCTATAAAGCAGTGATGACCATGTTCGATTTCTTTTTTTTTTATAAGAGACAAGGGGGCAAACGAGCAGACGGGTCACCTGATGGTAAGTGACTACCGTCGCCCATGGACACCTGCAACTCGAGAGTCACAACTGCGTTGCCGACCTTTGAGGTGGGAGTAGGGGGACGGGGGATTGGGCCTCCGGTTACCTCACTCACTCAACGAAACGCAATGCAAGCATTGCTTTACGCTGGTTTTCTGTGAGGCCGTGGTATCACTTCGGTCGGTTTGAATGGATTTCAAAATTTGCCCCCCGGGTCAGTAGTACCATCGATTTGTACCATTGATGGCCAGTGACACCGACTTATAGCGCTGGTAGGTACCATTAAATACAAGACTAGTTTTAGCTTATATTGTGTTAACTTATTAAAATATTTTTTTATTATTAACGTTTAACACACTTGCTCAAGAGTAACAAACATCCATTAATTGTAACTTACTTTCACGTTTATAATATTAGTAGGTAGCATTATAAACTACCGATTTCATAAAGGTAGAAGGTAAGATTATACAAGCTGACAGTCAAATTAGCTCAGAGAAGTTACCAATCTTGCCCCCGGGTACATGGAAAGTTGGTAACTCGCAACTTTGTGGCTACATGAAAGCAGTGCTATGTAAAACAGTTGCGTTACTTAAAAACTTGACTAAGTTAATATTGTAGTTGTTATAAAGTCAAATTTTATTAGAACTAGCTGTGTATCAGACCCCTGATACGCTTGGGGTTTTAATATTAGTCATTCCAGGGTTTGCTATCTAATAACATAGAACTCTTAAAGAGTACAAAAAACTACTTCAACTTATATGGTTTTCTTATGGATGCCATTGTTAGAGCTGGACCAAATTAAATGGGACCACACGGCCGCACGGGAAGCACCAGCTTTCAAATAAAGAAGAATCATCAAAATCAGTTTACCCAGTCGAAAGTTCTGAGGTAAATAACATTAAAAAAAACCGGCCAAGTGCGAGTCGGACTCGCGCACCGAGGGTTCCGTACAACCTTGCAAATTTATGGTTTTCGTAATTTTTCCTTTATCTATGCTATAAGACGTTGCTTCGTACCAAATTTCAAGATTCTGAGTTCACGGAAAGCACCCTGTAGGTTTTGATTCCCTTGCAAGTGTCGAAAATTTGCGGCATAAACGGCTGTATCTTTTGATTGCGTTGGCTTAGAAGTTTGATTTTTTCACAGCTTCAAGGGACAGTAGACCTGAGTAATTGATATAAATTTCAGCTTCATACCTCCACGCGTTCCTGAGAAAAAGGGTCTTGACAGACGGACGGACAGACGGACAACAAAGTGATCCTATAAGGGTTCCGTTTTTTCCTTTTGAGGTACGGAACCCTAAAAAGTACAGTCGAATTCCTAGTCACAGACACAAGTCCTAGAATCTATTTTGAGGCATGTGTAACAGACCGGGTGATGGGCTCACCACCTTTAGGGGTCCAAAGTATTTCCAGGAATTACCCCTACGGGGATAAAATGCCCAAGATTATTTATATTTTATTTGAAATATACCTTTTTACCCGATTCTCTCAGAAGTAAGGTAACGTTTTTCGTAGATATAAATAAAGATATTGAATGAAAAAAATATATTTATCTGCAAATAAATTTCTTCATTCCCAGTTTTAATTAAAAAGCGGTTACTTCGTTATCTGAAACAATGTATTACCGAAATAAATTTTATTTCAGTTGAAATGAATGCGAAAATTCGGTGTGTTACTGATATGAAATTTAAATCTTGCTGTGTAAAGCAACATGTTGAAACAAATACATACATTCTCTTTATTTTTCAATATAATAACAGAACTCTAAAGAGTAAAAAACTGACTTCAAAACAACAACTTTTTCTTGAAGTCGGTTAAAAAAAGAATAATCGAAATCATACTTAATGCAAATTTAAGACTTTTACGGTCTTCTCATGGATGCCATTTTCAGAACTGTATCAAATCGATGTTCACCCAGTCACACCATCACTACATAGTATAAAAAAAAGTCGCTCTCTGTCCCAATATCCCTATGTCCCTTTGTATGCATAAATCTTTAAAACTACGCAACGGATTTTGATGCGGTTTTTTTAATAGACAGAGTGATTCAAGAGAAAGGTTTTAGTGTTAGCATTGCACCCGTGCTAAACCGGGGCGGGTCGCTATTACAAAATTTGTAGTCTTGTTTTTTTAATTTGTGTTCAATTTCTGACGTACATGTGTTTTGGTGTTGACTGTAAACCTGTATTGTATCTGAATAAATAAATAAATAAATAAAATAAAACGGTCGAATTAATAAACTCCTCCTTTTTTAAGCCGGTTGAAAAAAAATCTAAAATATGGGAACAATGGAAGTCATTCAGCCTTGTCAAATATACTCAAGTTGTTTTCAAAATAACTGGTAAGTTTGTGGTCGGTGGCCAAGGTGGCCAGTGGTGGTGGTAGGAGATTATGACCCATACTTCGTGGGTTGGTAATAATCTCTCGCCTTTCCCCGAGGGGTTTACTAGAGGTATTCCATTACTGCATATACCCACTTTTCAAGAGATATATTGGACCCCTAAACGTGATAGCGGGGAGCCTATCGCCTAGCCGGGTCAATTTACACATGTCCCAGAATTAATTCTGGGACCTGCGGGTTTCCTCACGATGTTTTCCTTCACCGTCGAGCTAGTGATAAATATGTACGTAAGTTTTGAAAAACTCATTGATACATGCCAGTATTCGCACCCGAGCCTCACTGATTTTCATCATGTGAAGCAGGCTCTTTAACCCTAAGGCTATCACTGTTCTTGGGTAATGATGATTATTAAGTACAACTTCAAGATTTCCGACATATAATAACCACACATTATTACACAGGCGTAACCAGTGTCAACTTAATAACATACATAATAGAGCTGTTGGCTTCTAGGAGGTTTCAATAAAGCTTGATTAGCTAAATCCGGAACATCAAAAGCCTATAATTAAAGTAAGGGTGAAAGTAAATAGTCTTATTTATCAAGATTAGGGCCGAGAGCGTCGTTTGGCGAAATTTATTAATTTCATTAAGTTCACTCTGTATACACACGGTATAAAGCCCCTTTTGCACCTTCCAGTAACCGAATTATCGGAAATATCGAGGCGAATTGAATGTCTTTTTAGATCTGATAATACATTTTCGCTTCCGAATTTGTCAAACATACGATGATGTAAAGCCTATTGAACACACAACAAAAAAAGACAAAAACCTATTGCGTATGAAAGCACAACGCAAGCACAAAATATTCAAAACATTGCCACTATACGTAGTGTAAATTCGGCTGAGATTCAGACGAACGTAGAAGAAGTCGGTCACTATTCAGAGTACAATTTATCCGATAATAAACTAATCAAATAATACCAAGGATATCTTTTGACGGGTCTTTTGGCTCAGTTGGTAGTGACCCTGCCTTCTGAGTCAGAGGTCGCGGGTTCGATCCCCGCTCAGGGCCAACATTTGTGTGCATGAACATGTCTGTTGGCTTCGTGTCTGGTCGATTAATATTTATTTAAGTATGTTTATCAGTTGTTTAGCACCCATAGTATAGATCCTGCCTAGTTTGGGACTACCTACTTGATTTCGAAACCCTATTAACCGAATGTTGATTTGTCGATGACATTTTGTCTACAGTTCTTTAAAGCGAAAGTTCATTTAATAGACTATCTATACTGCGATGACTCGTTTTGTCGAAAAATTTTTAAGCGATAGATTGATTGTTCGATATTTCATTCGGTAGTAATTACTTTTAGTCGACAACTTATTTAATCATATAATTATTTATCTGGAACTTATTTTTATGCAGAAAATTATTATTCATCGGCATAAATGTTTCTTATATAAGTTGACAATGCTTGTAAAATTGAAAAGAGGAATGGATTGGTTTAAATAATTTAGTTTAAATTGTCGGATAGAGATAAATAAGTAGAATAAAATTTATTAATTTGTGGAAATGGAGATAGACTACTTAGTTGGATAATAATAAAATAATAAAAGGTTCAATCTATGGACAATGTACAGTCAAGAGCACGCTAAGCTTGACACTTTGGACTTTGACCCGGCGGCCCTGTATTCTATGGCGCGCAGTACAAATCAGAGCTCAGCTTAAACTGGTAGTGTCAAGCTTGACTTGCTCTTGACTGTACACAAACAGACAGGGATGATGATGAATAAGAGATCAAGACAGAAAAGAGAGATCTAAGTAAATCGTCGGCTTCGTGAGAGGGCCTGTGACCCTCGCTCCGGGGCTTACCTGCTGCAAAGGTTATCCATTGCCATACAACGCGGCAACGCAATGTGTCTCAGGGGCTCCTTTACTGCTGGTACGTCTCGGGGGGGCATTTTTGACTAGTGGTAAAATACATAATGAAGTTTGAAAAAATGAAGTGGGCATGATTAATCAACCAAGGAAAACATATAAATAAAACAAAAATCTTTAATATGATAACAAGAATCACTTTTCCACGTTTTGAAACCAAATTTTCAACAAATTTCACATGTGCGCCGACCCTAAAAATTGCTTGTATTTTACCGTTCGTTAAAATGATCATCGACATAAGAACCTTTCGATAAATTAGACTATCGTGTTATCAACTTTCGACAAAACGTACCACCGGTATAACGGGTATCGTTCTAACGATCACTCGATGCACCGAGGATTCGAATAATAGTACTTTCTACAGAACGTCATCGACAAATCAACATTCGGTTAATAGGGTTTCGAAATCAAGTAGGGAACCCCTAAATAACCGTGTGTGAATTTTGTCCTACAATTTATTTATTATTTTATTAGATCTGAATAAGGTAATTGGACCAAACTCTGACCCTTTAAACACGGAAGCGATAAAACACGCAGGGCCACGGGTAGTCGAGCAAAACATTAAACCACATAAAAGAGGCCGAAACTCTGCGTATAGTAAAAATGATTTATAAAGATGACCCTGCGGCAGAGATGGAATCTTTGAGATAAAGGAGAGATGGTTTGTAAGGGAATGTAAGAAATACTGGATAGGGTTGTAAAAGATTTGATTCTGATTGCAGTGAAGTTAGAGCCACTTTATGAGCAAGTCTGTTGAAAACTAAATTATGTAACCCAATTTATTTATATTAAGTAAGAATTGATTAAAATAATATTTTGTTGAGGAGTTTCTTGCCCCGCGTCTTCTCCTCAACCATACATGCTGAAGCGGTGGAGTTGAAATGACGTTCAATAAGTGGACTTGTAAGTTCCTATTTTGAAGAAAACATTTTGACTTTGATATCCTTACTAATGTCACAGATTAGAGAATAGTTACTTCTAATGTTATGGTGTGATACAAGGGCATGGTGTGGGAAAGCCGATGTAAGGCAACCTAGGCATATATACATCAATCAGACAAAATTTTGTATACGTTTATCTTGTGAATTTCTCGCGTATTCGCAAGAACAAATGTCACTAATGTTTGAGCAATAGGTATATTGAAGGAAACAAATTATAACGTAGATTTCAGGCAACTTACTCTGTCCCTACCCTCCATTCATAAATCACACTTTCCAAGACTTCAGACTTAGTGGCTTATTAAAACGTAAACTTTAGTGGAATAAAATGGCAAATGTATTTTATTGACATAAGCGATCGACTTGTCATGTGCGGCATTATAGCGCGACCAAGTAAAATTGTTGCAACACTAAAGAAGTACAGTCATTGACAAGTAGTCCTTAATAGTTAGTATTACAATTAGGCGAAGCGAAAAAGCTTTAGTTACCCACTTGGCTTTGTTTTAAACCATGCCACATCCATAAAATGTTCCAACATCCTACTTAATCAGACACAAATTTCAAAGTCTCAACCCCGATATAGATCGGGGCATAATGGACAAAGTTGCCTACTTACCCCGACTTCCTCTAACTAATAACTCGAGCATATTCTCGGGAAAAATGCAAACCTCATTATAACCATGTTCAGAATAACAATGTCCGGATATGTTATTTGCTTTGCATTGGAATAATAATACTATCGAACCGACAACCGTTAGGGTAAACGTGTTCTGCAATGGAGTGGAGACCGAGACTCGGCAAACGCAGTGTAGGACGCCCTTCGGCCAGATGGGATGACGATCTGAGAAAGGCTGCAGGCAGATGCTGGATGCGTCGAGCTGAAGACAGGGCGCTATGACGCTCATTAGGGGAGGCCTTTCCAGCAGTGGACAAATGTAGGATGATGATGATGATGAATAATACTACACACTCACTTGTACCCAATTTCACATCGCCGCAACAAGGTAGTATTACAAATGGCCTACAATCAATTCGGGACCCTGCGGGTTTCCTCAAGATGTTTTTTTCACCCTCAAGAATCCAAATTTTATAATATTTGATATTAATTTCACGTTGATACCTCTACCTATACGTACAGCCAACAAGATTATTTTTGAGGTTAGGAACTGTGAAATAGAATCTCTTTTACAAATATCTCATAACAAAGGTCAACTTGTTATTACTTCCAGATAATAACCTTCCAATTGTCTTTGAGTCGGATGTGATCCAATTATGTTTTTAACAAAACGTCACTTAAAATCCATTACAACTCATTTTCTGCAAAAGATAAATGAGTCAGATAGTGAGAGTAGTGATAGCCTTACGGTTAGAGAGCCTGCTTCACATGATGATAATCAGAGGGGCTCCGGTTCAAATCCTGGCAAGTACTGATGAGTTTTCAAAACTTACGTACATACTCATCAAGCTCGACGGTGAAGGAAAACATCGGGAGGAAACCCGCAGGTCTCAGCAATATTCTGAGGCATGTGTAACAGACCCGGACCGGCGATGGGCTCACCACCTATCACGTTTAGGGGTCGAATATTCTCTTGAAAAGTTGGTATTTCCAGAAATGGAATACCTCTGCATTACCCCTTTGGGGATGAAAGGCGTGAGATTATTTATTAATTTATTTTATTTATACATGAGTCAGGAAGCTGTGATTTTGTGTCTTTCAAGCCAGAGATGCAAGTCACGCCCGTACGACCTCCTCCTAACTATTATGTGCACACAAACGTCTCAATTTGGCTTGAGCCGCGCAATTAATATAATGGAATGTGCTTCGGCGGCTTAATGGCGGATATAAGTATCATAATACACAGGATACCGACTTACTTTATTGCGTTACGAGTTACTGTGATGGGGGTCATATCGACCCACGGATATAACAAAAATGTGATTTTATTGACTCGCAATGAGAGAATCAGTATTTTATTTACTTATTTAATGGTCGGAAGACCTACAGCTATATGACAGGTATAAAAGCTTAATTGCGTAACAACGAAGCCAATGACAGATCTTCACATCACTATCACTACATAGTATAAAACAAAGTCGCTTTCTCTGTCCCTATATCCCTATGTCCTTATGTCCCTATGTATGCTTAAAACTTTAAAACTACGCAACGGATTTTGATGCGGTTTTTTTAATAGATAGAGTGGGTCAAGAGGAAGGTTTAAATATAAGCATTGCACCCATGGGGGGGGGGGGTCGCTAGTATAACAATAAAATAGAAAAAAAAACACTTTTTTGCACAGTGAATGCACAGTACATACCTACTTATCAACTACCTATCACATGGATATAAGAAGCTTTCGCTTTGGAAAGTGTTCTGAAGATAAGTACAAGACACTACGACGATCAACCCGTAACAGCCCACTGCTGAGCTAAGGGTCTTTCCTCACACATGAGGAAGTATGGGCTATAATCTCCCACGCGAGCCCACCGCGGATTGGGAGATGGTGTTAAGCTAGTGGCCACTTAACAGTCAGAATTTTTCAAGCCACCCAAGGGTATCTGACATTGCATAACGACTTTCATTGTGCGTAAACACAACGAAAACCGGGACCAACAATTTAACGTGCCTTCCGAAACACGAAAGCCCTCGTAATATAAATGCCACTAGGTGGTCACCCATCCACTGACTGACCGCGCCCAACGTTGCTTAACCAGTATGATCGTTACAAACATACTGGCACCGCAGGGCTAGGAGCGCTTCGACAATACTAATGCAATACTATCATTATTTCAAAATACTCATACTAAATTAGGTTAGTGTACTTACGTAGTAAATTGCTAGTCAGTGGAAATCTGCTCAAAGTATCGCTTTTTAAGTACTATTACTGATTCTGTGGGAACATTTATGATTTGATGTTCTCTGATAAATTCAAATTTGGTATTTTATTTTTATCTTTGTTTCAACGCTGTATCTAGACTATCTATGATCTGGTATTGTACTGTATTGTACCTACTTAACTGAGGACCCTTTATTAACCAAAACACCGTCTGTACCGACATAATCTATAACGTAGCATATTCTGTATATCCAATTAATATGGCACCGCTTGCCTTTGTTTTCATTCGCTCTGAGATATATTGTCTGCCTATCTCTGCAGTTTATCATGTGCGCCCGCCCTTAGGGTGTTAGGCTGCCGACAGACTCGACGCGTCATATTTTGTTCAGCATTGGTATTAGGGAAAATTGTGGGGGTAACTTAACCAGTTGAGATTTAAATTATCATGCACACCACCTGGATAGTTGGCGGTCCACCACTGTGAGATTCTTACGAAACTTTTTGCCTCGCACAACCGATCTGTGGAACAAATTGTCGCCGGTGGTATTTCCGGACCGATACGACCTTCAAACCTTCAAGAAGAGAGCGTACTCCCACCTCAAAGGCCGGCAACGCACTTGTGACTCTTCAGCTGCAGGTGTCCATGGGCGACGGTAGTCACTTACCATCAGGTGACCCGTTTGCTCGTTTGCCCCCTTTTTTATAAAAAAAAAAAATTATACAGGGTGGATTTTTGAGACGGATCAGTAAGTAGTACTGTAGTAACTAGATCTATTGAGCCCTACTAATAATATAATCCTACTTCCTACTAATATTATAAACGCGAAAGTTTGTATGTATGGATGTTTGATCCTCTTTCACGCAAAAACTACTGAACGGATTTTTATGAAAAATTCCAGTTATATAGCTTACACATCAGAATAACACATAGGTTATATTTTATCCCCGTACTGCTACGGGAACGGTAACTACACAGGTGAAACCACAGGGCGCTGCTAGTTGTAAAATAAATTTGTTTCCATATAAGTGCCATATTTTGCTTTTTTTTTAAATAAAATATATTATTATTAAATAATGCTTTCTAGCAAAAAACAGGAAAAACCATTACTTTTCTGCCCTCCCATACTGGCCAATCGAAAAAACTTTCGCATCTATAAATCAGCATAATTATATTCAACAGAGGGGGGAATCGAAAATACATTCGTATTTCCAAGATAACAACTCTGAATTCAAACGACGGTCCAATATTAACGTGGAATACCTGCCCAAATAACTTGGAATACGCCGCAGGAATATTTGAGAGGGGGGCGTGGGGAGATAAAAAGGTCACGACTTTTATTGACGTTTGACTAATGCGTCTGCAGCATTAGACCTAATACTGTTTAATTATCAAATTGGGGGATTCTTTTGAAAGGATTCTAAATTCAATTTATTACAGTATGAATTGGATTTATGAATTGGTAGCGCCTCGCTTCGATTTATGAACATAAATATGTCTTTGGATACCTGCAAAATTTTATTTTAATTAATCTTTAAATAAATCAATAGTTACATCATTTGAACCGTTTTAAAGCATATTAAAAAATTCTAACGTAATTTCTAAAACGTTCGTTAATGATTTATTGATTTCACTTCAATTTTAACATTTATTTTGAAATAATGCTTGCACATGCATACCTACCGGTAATACAAACGTGTATACCGTTTTCCCGTTCCCGTAGGAATTTCGAAAATCTCTTTCTTATTCAGATACCTCCGTATAGTGCGACTAGATAAAATTTTGCTTAACCAGTATGATCGTTACTAACACACTATGATCACCTCACTTTACAGATCTTAAATTGTCTATAAAGTAATAATAATAATATTATAATATAATCTCACGCCTTTCATCCCCGAGGGGGTAGGCAGATGTATTCCATTACTGGATATACCCACATTTCACGAGATAAATTGGACCCCTAAACGTGATAGGTGGTGAGCCCATCGCCGGACCGGGTCTATTTACACATGTCTCAGAATTAATTCTAAGACCTGCGGGTTTCCTCACGATGTTTTCCTTCACCTATAAAGTCTAGACAAAGATTCAAGCAACCGTGCCAATTTAATACTGGAGCACACCTAATTCAACTTTGGGAAGAGATAAATTCAATGCCAACTTGGCGAATATATCGCCCTCTTCAATCGTCTGGAGCAAGTTAGTTTGCTTCTTTAAAGTCAGAGTTAGTTCTAATTTGAATCTGGTTAGGGTTTGGATAAATCATTCTAATATAGAGCAGTGATAGCCCGAACGGTTAAAGAGCCGGCCGAAAATCAGTGAGGCTCGGCTTCGAATCCTGGCATGCACCAATGAGTTTTTCAAAAACTTACGTACATATTTATCACTAGCTCGACGGTGAAGTAAAACATCGTGAGGAAACCCGCAGGTATCAGAATTAATTCTGAGATATGTGTAAACAGACCCGGTCCGGCGATGGGCTCACCACCTAGCACGTTTAGGGGTTCAATATATCTCATGAAATGTGGGTATATCCAGTAATGGAATACCTCTGTCTACCCCCTCGGGGATAAAAGGCGTGAGATTATACATATAAATTCTAATATCTAAGACTTTCTTTTGCCCCTGACTTCATTGCCGTAATGGACTAGTTAAAAAAATCACCATGTATGTGTAGATAACTCGGCTTTTGAGCGGTGAATCAAGATAAAGCATGCACCAGATTTTATGTTAGACGCGCAAAAACACAACTGTAAAAAGTAGAGGTTGCCCGTACGGATGCTGTTTATTCCCGTTCCCATGGGAATCTAAAAATAATTTTGAAAATTTGATACTTCTGGATCCAGCGGTTTTGGCTTTGCTTTGATCGATCAGTCAATCATGCAGTTTTTTATTTTATACAACGCGTAACAAAATAAGCGCAATTCCATAAACACCCCGATTAAATATAAAAAAAAAACTTAAATAAATAGCAATAGTAGTACGATTACCATAGGTAGCACTAAATTCAGCTAAGCATATTCATTTTTCGGAAAAATTTAACACATATTAAAAATTGCTGAAATCGATTAAATAGTCGATATTGAACAAACTAATTTCAGAAATTGCGATTATTCTGTTACATATTGTATATATCTATAGATAAACAGACAGAAGACTTCCTCAAAATGGGGGATCAAACTATAAAAAGATGATGACGAAGAGATATTCCGTAAAAGCAAAGTAAAAGAAATAAAAGATTCCCATCACATTACCCTAGTTTCCGCGATTTTTTCTTTTGCAGCAATCCTAATTCCCCAGCAAAAGGAATTACTCTTCTTAACCAATAAAATCAGGAACTCTGACATCCAGGCCCATTATCATTGTTAGCCAAACGGACTGATTTACAACCCCCGAACTCTGAATATATTAGGGGGGGAACTCCCCCCACGATCGAAAACATATGGTGCGGTTGAACGGGAGCGCGTTTGGTTTTGGAGGGGTAGAAGAAATAACTTTGAAACATTTCGTGTCGACTTTGTTTTTGAGCCAAAGCAGTGATAGTCTTATGGTTAAAGACCCGCTTCTCATGATGATAATCAGTGAGGCTCGGGTTCATATCCTGGCATGTACTAACGTTTCTTCATCATTAGTGTTACAAACTACTCATGGCAGCGGTTCTTCCATTGCTCGACCATAATTAGGCATTACTTGATTTGTACACATTTTTACATATTTAGAAGTATATTTAATTATTTGTTTTCACTATCGATACAAATATCGTATTAGTATCGATATTTAGATCCAATCAACTTAATTATTGTAACTGGCAACACTATCTTTTTGGTATGGGGTTGAGTAGTGGGAGCAGTGTTGTAAAAAATATAAAATGGCGGTTACATTTAAAATTGATCATTCTTTATTTGAAATTGAAACTGAAATGTGTCGTTACTCTGCCCAAAACTAGGGAGACCTACAATTAAATCAGTGGTACGAGTTACAGCTTTTCATTTTGGCCATCCCTGACCCACCTTCTGCTACATTAGCTTGACGGTGAAGGAAATCATCGTGGGGAAACCCGCAGGTGTCACAATAAATTCTGAGGCATGTGTAACAGACCCGGTCCGGCGATGGGCTCACCACCTATCACGTTTAGGGGTCAAATTTTCTCGTGAAAAGTGGGCGCCTATCCCCTCGGGAAAAAAGGCTTGAGATTATTAATTTGTTTTGTTTTTGAGTAGGACCAATAATAGTGATGAAGTCAGGAGTGACCCTAACCGTATAAGATCCGTACACATCATCATGATATTAGAGTCTCAAGACTATCCACTGCTGGACGTAGCCTCCCCAAGCATCATAATGTTATCAATACAAAATTGGGTTACATAAGATGGTTATTTTTGGCTGTCGTATTGTGCTAGAGGATAGGCAGACAACCACCAGAGAACTCTAAAACTTCGGGATGGTATGCTGAACAAACGAAACCCTAATTTACTGATACCATCAGCCTACCCAACTAAAACGCCGCGTGGTATTACGCACGGTAGCATTTGGCATAATTACCCGCTCTTTTTGACAGATATAAAAATCTGGATATGCCCAATAATTCAGAAACAATTCTGGGACTTGCAGGATTCTTCACGATATTTTCCTTTACCATCGAGCTAATGATAAATATGTAAAAAGCTTTTAATCTCACTAACCACAGGGGAGGAAACCCGCAAATCCCAGAATTAATTCTGAGGCATGTGTAACAGACCCAGTTCGGCGATGGACTCACCACCTATCACTTTTAGGGGTCCAAAGAATATCTCGCGAAATGTGGGTCTATTCAGAAGTGGAATACCTCAGCCTACCCTATCGGGGATAAAAGGTGCGTTTTTTATTTATTACAGGGTAATCACTGCTATATATACAGTCTATGGAATCGTATAAGATACAGGGTGAGCATATATGTAGAGGCGTATCTCGGCTGTGTCCCTCATTACTGAGGATCGTAATCATTTGTGGTTTAAGCAGTATACAGGATGATCCTCTTGGCGGAATTAATGGGGTGGTTTCCCTCTATGGGCTATAAAACAAACAGGTTGGAACATTTGAATAACATGGCTCGACTTAGGCTTCTCTGACCTTAGGGATAAAAGGTTCAGATATAAAAATCCTGATAATATATCATCACAACAAATGATGCTTTTGTATAGTTTACACGAAATCAGAATGATGGTAATGTTATGCAGGTGTGTAAGTTTATTAAATTTGCGCATTATGTAGCCTAAATGGGTTGAAAGATTTCAATAAATTAATTCACAACATTATCCCAAAAATGGTGAGTGTAATACACGCTTTGTCGTAGGATTGTACGTCAAAAGTCGTAAACACATACGTCCTAAAATGCTGATTTCGTCAAAGTATGTTTTTATTAAAGACACAAAAATTAGCCCTACAAGGCTTACTCCAACATGAATTCTTAAGATACACTGGAGTAAACGTGTTCTGGAGTGGAGACCGCGACTCGGCAAACGTAGTGTAGTGGCCAGATGGGATGACGATCTGCGAAAGGCTGCAGGCGAAAGGATGCTGGATGCGTCGAGCCGAAGACAGGGCGCTATGGCGCTCATTAGGGGAGGCCTATGTCCAGCAGTGGACTAAGACAGGCTGATAATAATGATGACTGGAGTTGCGTGACTTAACCTTAGATTAGAGTTTAGACAATAAAGTTGGACATATGAAGCATAAAGAGTAATCACTTCTAGAATATTTCTGTATCTGTGGTCACATCAGACACAGGCGTATGAAGGCGCAGAATGTACACTTGAAATAATGAAGCACGGGATACAAAGGGACTAGACACTTGTATGTTTGTACGTGTATTTAAAAACTGGAAACAAGATTTCTATTTAATTGCATTTTTAGCATTGAGTATTTTAAGAGTGGCGGGGTTCATTTGTTTTTGACATATTCATGGTCTAAAGATTATTAAATACTAAACAAGCTAACTGCGTGCTGTAGCTACTGAAAAGATTTGAAACCTTACCCTCCTCTTGTTAAAGTTGGGTAAAATTCACAAGGATAGAAGCTCCGGTGATGAAAATGAATCTATCGACACCTTGCATTACAAAAACAGTCAAACACCAACTCTTAAAGATGCAAGAAAAGCATTTGATACTCTTATTGTATTACCTGACCAATGCGTCTTTTCTCAATAATAAAAAGTATCAGCCATAATATACCACACTAGCAATCCGCAGATTTAAAGATGATGTTAGGCTAGTAGCCATATAACTATTAGAATACTTCAAGCGTCCTCTCCGACATGGCTTAACGACTTCCTCTATAAACACAATGAAAACTAAACCAGATTAACATATCTTCCGAAATACAATATTGATTGCCCGCTCACAACATTGCTTACTTTGTGTGATCTTAACACGCAGAGATTTAATTAAACAGATGTTCTCAGCTCAGGTGTAACATTAAGAATACCGTAAAACTTGAAGCAGTGAAACACAATGATCATTATTCAGACCTCGCATATCCTCTGAGGCCGTGAGTCTAAAGATTGGCAAAAAACTTTTCAAAACAAACAAGGCCAAAACTGGAGAGATTGATGGCTTAACCTCCCGTACATGCATAAAAGTTGATGTATACACGCGGCCCAGAAGATTGGCGAGCGATCGGAGCGAGCAATATTTTTGTTTACTGAGAAATGTTGTAAATCTTTTTTCTAAATTCGGTTTATTGCACGAGAAAGGAGAAGAGAAAAAAAACCTATCACACTCCTAGTACAAATTGTCGCTGACGTCGCAAAAGGGAGAACCTCTATTGTTAAACAATGACGAAATGTGACAAGAAAAGATGCTTGGCATACGAGTATGATCAATAAGAAAGTACTTCGTATTATGTTTTAGAAAAGTCGTCTTCTTCACCCAACTCTGTTATTTTTGTTTTTTATTATTTTATAAAAAAAAAATTGTCCTGCAGGATAATTTTACATTACGGACGATGTTTCTTTGAACGTGTTAACAGTTTTAATATAACAATTATATTTAAATGACAATAACTTTATTCCCTGTTTCAATAAAACAAGGCCTCAATGGTGCTCCCAATCGATGTAAGTACTCCTAGGGCGCCTTCTGCGGACTCCGCTAATTACAATCCACTTAATTAATCTATATATTTTTCTCATTAGACGCAACATATCTATCTATCGTCTTATAAAATGATTAACTGACTGACTGATTGGTGATATATCAACGCACAACCTAAACCGCTGGATCTAGAGACTTCAAATTTTGCACTATCAAGGATTTTGCAAAATTCGTCCCCTGAGGGGGTGAAATAACTGTGCGCGAGCGAGGCCGGGGGTAAAGCTAGTATTATATATTACAAGGTATTGCACAACTAGTTTATCAAGGACAAATGACTTCTGCACTGCTACTTGTAACACCTTATGGTCGCTCGTCACTCCCCGCAGCCGCATTACCCACAATTTTCGAAAGCATTTTTACCAAACAAAGGTTCCCCTGAACACTTTGTAGCACAAAGGAATAACGATCTATCAATCAATACTCGCAACTTTGTGGGTATGTGCGCCAACTTTGTTATTCTTATTATTTCCTTGGTTTCTATTATTTTTACCTTGAAGTTATTTGTATTGGCAAAACTAAGTAAAATATAAATGACCAGAGTATTGACTTTTGTCATTCCCGTAGGGATTTCGAAAAATTCTTTTCTTAGTGAGCTGAGTGAGATACTTATAGGTATGTTGATTCACTATAAATAAGGAAATTGGTAATTCCCTTTTTCCTACAGGTGTTTGTTAAATTGTACAAAGCTAGCTTCTGCCCACAATGTTTTGGGATGAAATCCATAGTACTGTTTATATTTAAGACGCAATCTACCGCCCTACTTTTCATCAAGGTCACTTCAGTGGTATAGTATTAAATAGGTAGTAGAAAAATAGAATACTTTACTTTTGCGTAAGTAGAGATTCTAAAAATGACAAAACAAAAAAACCTATTACATTGTTATCAAGTGTACCTAATAAAGTAATAACAGAAACAACATCTTCGAATACGGAATCAGCATTCTCGAGCAAGGTATGGGATCAGATGGGTGACATTTTCGCCACCCGAGGCGGAATCCTTTTAAATATTTAATTTCTTAGAGTGCACTACGGCTTCAAATTCAAGTTTAAATTCACCACGCCGAGTGTACGTTGTGAAAATACCCGCTAGTGCGAAGTACGGTTGTGCGAATTTATGATTAAATTGAAAAGTGATTAAATAATCGCTAGTATGTTTGTGGGGCAAATAAAAAAAATAACAAAATGTTTGTTTTTTTAACCAAACCTCTCCAACTCCGCAGTTTAGGTATAAATATTTGCCTACTCGACAGGCGAGTCGCAAGGGGCGCTCGTCGGCGACAGATTGCCAAGCGTTGACCGTGGATGCACATGAATATAGCTGTTTTATTAGTTTTTGTTTTACTAATACTTAAAGAAGAGTACCCTTTTTAGTCGGCCTTCTGGTACTATTATATTCTGTACTCCTGTCCAAATTTTCAGGCTTCGTGCATCATTCTCAATGTATTTTTAGTCAAAGATAGGGTCAATAGCTTATGTCACCTAAATTGAGAAATCTGATTGAAAGACTTAATCTATCAACGCACAGCTTCAGCCCAGGAAACTGGTACATTTAACGTCGACCACCTTCTAAGACAGGGTAATCAGAAATTTCCACGGGAATGAGAATCTACGGCATCAGGAATAGTAAGCCATCTGGCAACATTTGTAACTATAACTGGCCCCACAATCTTCAAAGACAGACCGCTTAACCACAAGCGTAAAATCAATAACATAAACCCAACCCTTGAATCAGAGTCGTTAGCTACAAGGTGATGCTCTATTACGGAATCTAAGTTCACAACACTCCAACCAGTGGCGGCGTTAGAGGGGTCGACGACAAGGCACCAGAGGCGCCAGCTCAAATCAAGGCACTCTAAACTCGTCCGTGAAGATTGGATAATTTGAATACTTATTTTTCTTAATCTAAAGGAAAACTATACTCAGCGTATTAACTTTTACAGACTAACCCCGTAGGCATGAGTGAGTATTCTATGTCTAACAAACACGACATGCCATTTTGGCGCTAGTCGTATCTCTCACTAAATAATGTAGAACGAAATAGAGGCAACAGGCGAAAAATTGCAACTCGTAGTAGGCCCCATCCATTATACTAGCTTGAAGGCCGTTACGACTCGAGTGAACAGTCGTCTTCTGGGCAAGCTTGTCCTATCGTAGGCCCTGTCTTTGCCCTCGGGCTAGTCTGTTGTCAAGAGCCAGCCCATCATTCATAAAAAAATACTATATACTTTTCTTTCATTGCTATAAACATACTCGTAAGTTCATAAGCATTTTTTTGTAATTGTAATAAAATAAGTATATACTTAAAAGGGCGCCAAATTCATGACCCACCTGGGGCGCCCAGATGGCTAAGACCGGCCCTGGCTCCAACGTAGCGTTAATCAATATTAATTAAGCTTCCACTAACAAACTCTACGGGCACATAAATCAGTCTGTGACGTGAGACGTCATGACGTGACGCGACACGTCACGTCATGACGCCGGGAAATAATCTGATACGTCATTAAAATAGTCTGGTAATGACGGAACTTGTTAGTTGATAGTTGCGTTGTAAATTTTAATAAATGGAATCCGATTTACATAGGTTGACAGTTGGTGTGGTTGTAACTCAATAAGTTGCCTAATGGCATGTTTATAACGAGTTCCTTCGTGCTTCGAAAGGAACTTTAAACTGTTGGTGCCAGTTTTCGTTACAACGAAAGTATAAGCCATGTCACATGTGAGATTTGAAGATGGTGTTAATCTAGGACGTCTATCTAATTTTTAAGCCACTCCAGAGTATCTGACATGTCCTAACGACTTCCATTAGTAAACAAAACAAAAAAAAATTTTTTTAAAAACTGAAACAGTCATCAAAAAGATAAAAAAGTTTGCAATCCATAAACGGATCAAGCAATCTATTTGGTGACAAATTTATTTTTGTGCCTGTTGCATTCACGCTATCAGCGTACAAAGGAAAAAGGAAAAAAAAATTTTTGCTGCGTAACATCATGCCCTTTACCGGGTATTTTATACCACGTTTTTCACATTTCATTTTACTGGCTTAATCAAGTTTTAGAGGGTTAATCAGGACCCTGGATCTTTACGCCTCTCTGACTGCCTGACAAACGAAATAAGAAACAGATTTACGGTTTATAGATCTATTCTTTATACCAACTGCTATTAAACAGTGTTGTATGTACCTACCTGTGGTAGTATTTCTTTAAGCCATACTTTCCTTAAGCCAATTCATTTTTTTTCTTAATTTAAAGCATTGGCAACTTAGCCGTCAGCATTGAACACGACATGAAATTTAAGATTTTTAGCTCTGCTTCAGAGTCTATGCTCAAAAATCTAAAAATACATGTCCACTAAAAAATAAACATGGCGTCCCTCTTCAGATTCCCGCCAAAAAGCCCTGATCAAATATTCTAAAAATTAATTCTGGTATAATATTTTTAATTTAGTTCTGGACTCCTCTCGCAGGGAGATTATTATAAACTAAGCTAGCTTTTGTGCAAAATAACATAGGTATATCTCGGACTATGATAATACTAGACTCAGGTGATTCAGTTGATCCTCAAAACCGTACTTTTGTATTTATTCCGACGCTTAAAAAACTATGTATTACAAAGGGTACTCATTTTCCGTTCATACTCACATTCCTAATTTAAGGGAGCGGGAGAAAGATCGGTAATGAGCTTTGAGTATTAAACCAACAGGAGAGGTCACGCGCACTAATTCCTTTGCAAAAAAGTCTGCCAATTTCTGCGGGGGGGACGAGGAAACAAACACAAATAATGTTAAAACAAACGCATTTTTTGACAAAACAATTAAACGCTAGTTTGAACTAGATGCACATAAATACATTCACCAATCCAAGCACTCCGTGAACTTAATAAAACTAGTTGTATTTAACAGGTGTGCGCGTTGACCGACACTTTTTTTTGGCAGAGGGGAACGCCTGTCAGTGGCGTCTCCGGTTGGTTTAATACTTAAAGGTAATGAGAGATGATGTAACTAAAGAATTCATTTCATTCGTGATAATAATAAGTATCAAAGAGACTTTAAGTTAGATCTAATAAAATTTACTGAAACTATTTGAAGGATGGTTTAGATAAGTTATAATAGCCCACTGTAGAGTTACGTAATAACATAATTTAGGCTATCCTCTCTGGTCCAATAAGCCAATTTTTGAATTCCAATTTTCAAGCCACCCAGAGTAAACATGGCTTATCGAGAGTGTTATATCAAAACGGAAAGCTAACATATATCACTATCACTACATACCTAGTATAAAACAAAGTCGCGTTTTCTGTCCCTATGTCCCTATGTATGCTTAAATCTTTAAAACTATACGCAACGGATTTTGATGCGTTTTTTTTAATATAATATATGATAGAGTGATTCAAGAGGAAGGTTTTAGTATTAGCATTGCACCCGTACGAAACCGAGGCGGGTCGCTAGTGTATAATATAATAAAGTCCAATGAACTTTTCCGCTCAAATTAAGAAACAAAATGGTAATGATCCCCTATTGAATAAAACAAAGCCATGCCCTAATTGCTGACCTCCTTTTCGGCGATGGCAATTTGAAAGAAAACTCCCTACATAGGCATATTACGTGTACCCAAATATACAAGGCGAGAAAAAATGCACAAGACGTGACTCTCGACGAAAATTTGTACGTGGCAACATTTATATACAAGACCTACACTTTTATTTGAAAATTGCGCTTCTAACAAGCTTTTTTATGTAGCCTACGAGACAAACATATGTGGCGACATCTATCGATCCGATAGAACAAACTACCGCCATCGACTGTAAGGACGTGTCGTCACAAGTTCTAAAACGCGCTACTGAAATTCTTTCAAAAGTGTTTATATATACGACTGCCCGTTCAACATCAATCGTTTCACGATCGAGGAGCATGAAAATGACAATGAAAATGTATTTATTTCCGTGGGTAATTGCTAATTATACTTAGAAAAGTAAATCGTCTAATAATAAGGCACTTTGAACTCGTCCATGAAGATTGGCTAAATGTAAACAGCAGCCCATCTCCACCGACGTGTTGCTGGTTCCAAAATATACAGTATACCCCGAGAAGAACCAGAGGGAAACTCAAGGGCAGCTCTTTTTAATCTCATGTCTTACTAGTAAATATGGCATGTCACCCTCTGTATGTATAGATAAGTGAAGAAACTGACGGTCTAACTAATCGATACAGCTGATATAGCAAGTCTAAAAGCATGAAAATTCCCACGGGAAAGAGAACAAACAGAGCAACGCCGCTGAGCATTCTCTAGTTTATTTATAAGGGACCTCGGAAGTCAACCAAAAAAATGCTGTTTCGATGTTTTGTAGTTGTATTCGTTCCTCCCGACTTTGTCAATTACAAAGGCGAAAGTTTCGAAGATCCTGTAATACATCCTAAGTGCGTAGGTGGCACCGTTGCTATGGCAACCGATTCACATTGTTCCCGGAGTAAAATCTATCAAGATAATTTCTTATACAGGTGGAAGAAATATATCGAGATATTTTTCTTGTTCTTTCATATTGTTTTGGTCGTTATATTATTATATTTCGAGTGAGTCTGACGATTATCTATATTATACAGACAAGAGCATGTGGAGCTTGACACATTTGACTTTGTAACGTTCTTATTACAATCGCTCTAGAGGTCAAACTCGCACTACTAGTGTAAAGATTTATGTGATTTTTTTTTTATTTATTTAATAAATTAACATAGACAAAAAATTTACGAAACATTAATGTACCGCCTGGTATTATCTTGGTTACAATTATTAGTAAGACATGACGTACTGCATTTGAAACCGACAAATCGTTGGTGTAGTTAGGCTGATATTACATTCAGCCAAATACCATGAGCTCAGAATCCCTTGTTGTTAGACTATTGATGTGTGTAAGTGTATTTTTGGGATTCAAACATCAAACAATATCATGTACCTTATAAATTCCTCTCTTTCTTCTCAACTATATATGTGTGTACACCGAAGTGGTAGAGTTACAAAAACTTTTAATGAGAGGACTTATTTATATTCATATTTATTTATTGCCAGTCATGATGTACATAATAATACCTTATAGATCCCTACATTAAATTAAAACTTTTTTTTTTAATTAAATCAAATGTCACTAATTTCCGCCTGCAAATAAAAACACAATATGACGTCAATAGTCTAAAAACAAGGCATTTAAAAACTCGTCCATAAAGATTGGCTAAATCTAAACAGCAGCCTATCTCCACCAAGGAGTTGCAGGTTCCAAATGCACAGAAGAACCAGCAACAAACTCAAAGGCATGTGCCAACACATATAAGTAGATTGATAGAAATTAGTGTAAAAGCAACACAAACAGGTTTAGAGAAGCCAGGGAAGTGATAAAAAATTAGATTCGACCGGTTTTATCAGATTTTCGTGTGTCGTTGGGTTCGCGCGAAATGTGGGCTTAATCCTGCCAGGATTACTGACAAGAGGGGGGGGGGCTTATGGGCTGGCCAGGGGAATGAGGAAAATGGGCCGATTACACAAAGTCGTTGAGGTAGTATGATTGAAAATGCCGTAAAAAGCATTTCCGACGGAGTAGGCAGAGGTATAAAATTCCTTTAAATTCCCACTTTTCTTCAATAAACGTAATTTTTTGAAAAAAACTCGAGTTACATGCCCTCGCCGGGATTCAAACTCCAGCTACACGCATGCGAGGCGGGCACACTAACCAACTACTCTATAGATATATCTAACTTCGAATCCGGTCTGTAATAAGTCCGAATATTGTTCTCTAGTACAAAATAATTATTTACTAAACAATAATTTGTATCATTTGTTGCCTACATTTAATATATTAACAGCAATTTTGGCTTTTCTGTCTTTACAATTTCATATTTATAAATCATTTTAATTAAAATTAAATGTTACAGATTCGGATCCGAATGTAATTAATGCCGTATCAGATATACAATTAATTAGTATCTACTATTAAGTAGGCACAAAAACTTTGTACCAAAGCGTCAGTAATTATGATTCCCGTGTTTTATTTCGTACGCTTGCTGCCAGGGGAATGATTATTGAGTTAGGGTGTACCAGTCACTTTGCTTGTCAGTTTCGTATGCTGTTTTTTCAGGTATTGTTTTCAGGGGAACCGGTCAAGCCTCGTAATCGGAAATAGTATATTACGCACCTAGGGAAGTAAAATAAGAAATGTCTCATATCACATGTAATGAGGTCTACAAACATGTGATCTGAAGCTTTCTAATTTACTTCCCGAGGTGTGTACACTTTTTTTTTTTGACGGGAGCGGAATTCGGCAAACTTCGTTTAGCGCAGCGGGCCGAAATTTGCCGCTTTCCGCCCGGAGAAATGATAACAAAGAACTCTAAAGAGTAAAAAAACCGACTTCAATCTTCAACTTATTTGGTTTTCTCATGGACGCCACTGTTAGAACTGGACGCATCACCGCATTCAGCTATTAAATAGGTATATTATTATTTTGCGCGGGCGGGAACCCACTGCATAAACAGTGGGAGTGAAACACTCTTTTTAGATCGTTAGGTGAGCTTAGAGTCGTCTAAATAACTGTACCTAAGAACTGTTCAAGATCATAAATTGCTTTATAATACGAGTATTATGCCAAATAGAAAGTTATTTTGATGTATAAAGGTTATACGTAATCCATTACGGCTTATATTTTATTTTTCGGAGAAATAATTTAAATTTCGGCTTTTTCGGCTTCTGAGAATTTTAAGTATTAATTTTTTCATGAGTTACGTTATTAAACCTATTAATATAAATTCTAAAGAACAATTTACCTAATTAAGATGTGAAAAATAATAACTGATAATACGAAATAACCTATTTTTCTTATATTAGGTAAAACCTCTTTGTAGTTATGTAATGTTTTCTGTTTTAAAGTCCCCGAAACGATATGGTATCAATAGGGTATTTAATTACATAATGAAATGAGTTACTTTTTATGAGCTGTCATCATTTTTAGACCTTGAGTATTGAACCAACAGGAGACGTCACGCGCACTAGTTTCTTTGCAAAAAGTCTGCCAATTTCTGCGCGGGGGACGAGGAAACGCACCCAAATGTTAACACAATTATTTTTTGACAAAACAATTAAACACTAGCTTGAACTAGATGCACACAAATACATTCACACACAGAAACAACCAATCCGAGCACTCCGTGAACTCACGACAACTAGTTGTATGTAACAGGTATGAGCGTTGCTCATAACTTTTTTGGCAGAGGGGACGCCTGTCAGTTGCATCTCCAGTTGGTTTAATACTCTAAGTTTTTAGTACTCAATTGCATTACTTTTTTAATCTGCTCCCAAGGCAATGCCGTTACAATACTGACAATTGTGTGTAGGAGGGAATTAAATACAAATAATACTATACGGTTCGACTTGAGCATTATCCGTTACCCAGCTATGGTATGTGCAAAACGGCGAGTAGCAACAATCTAGACTTGTCATTTTGAGAGAGACGGGACGTCCAGGAAATATATGTGTGTGAATGAAAAGCTAAGATCTTTAATCGAGTGCAGACGAGTAGAGGCGAGGCGAGGCGAGGCGAGACGAGTAGACTATCGAATTTATATCACGAGTCAATCCTCGCTTGGCACCATTTGTCTGCCCTCGCTTATTATTAAGAGGTGAATTCAAATTGTTACCTCTTGATTTATATTTGATGTGACTCCAGAATATGGGCCTTTGATGATTGTTACCACGCTTCGCTATAGTTGAGATGTACTTACCTGAAAAAAAGAATAAATTTAGTAACAAGTAATTAAATATTTATTTTTATATTTGCTATAATGAGACATTTAATTTAATTTCACATTTTAAAATTATAAATTAAAAACCTCTTCCAAAGCATCACATCGAGGCAACGTACCCATACAACTGGCAGCATTGCCCCTTTGGACAGCTATGCAGACTCTTTGAAAAATGTAGCTGCCAGCTCTTGCATCTTGTGTTGCCTCGATGAGACGCTTTGAGAGCTCATTTGCAAAAAGTAATTAAATTAAAAAGTTTTTATTAAATATATGGGTTACAGTACAGTACTACTAAATAATAAATAGTACCGACAAAGGTTCGAATAAGTAGATGGACACAAACAGTTTCTATAAACGGGTAGGTATATAAATATTTATCTAAGAAACCACTTAAATAAACATTATATAAAGCCGTAACTGACAATATCGCAAGATTGAGCGATTTGACAGCGATTTAGTAATTGCACAAACCAGTCGAGGCGAGGCGACACGACGCGGAGCGTGAATTGAAATTTGTATAAGAAAATGACAATTCTCACCTCGCTCATTTTTGGTGGAAATGTCGAGAATCCATCCTCGACATTTCTCGTCTCGCATAGTCTCGTCTCGTCTCGGCGTGATCACAATGCCTTGTTAGTTAAACATCAACAAAATAAATAACACAATGTATAACTCGAATACGTAGAAACTTCTCAAGTAGCAGTTAAACCAAATACATAGTTTGTTTTACTTTAAAACTTTAACATAATTTAGTAACTTATGTTATTCTCTGTTCGATAATATTACTTTTTAACTTACAACTTTTTCATTCCATACACGAGAAAAAAGAGTAAGAGCAAAATCAACAAGTTGTTACTGTGTTGATTTTAAAGATGATTTTTTTCCTCTAATTTACGTCATAAAGTCTCTAACGAGTTTAGGCCGTATTTGTATTGCTACAAGATTGTATTTGCTTAAGCATTGATAAATGAATTATTTCTGCCCCTATCTACCTGTCACCCGTCAACTAAACTACGTGAGGGAGGAGTCCCATAAAAGCATAAAATACAATCAGTTAATTAGTCTTTATAAAATTAATCAAAAAATATATTAAATTCAATAAAAATAATAAAATGTATGTACCTACTATGTTTTCTTTCATATAAGCTTATTACTTCATTAAACTGCTGCAATGTCTTATGGCGCTGTAGACCCTATGCTTGGTCACCGCGTTTACCTCCTGCATAAGCGGGGTCTATTTAGTATTCAGTCCGTGCATTGTATTGCGTGCGTGGTATTGTGAACTATACGACCCAGAGTGTGGTATTAGCAATTTATCAGGCACTGTTATTGGTTATAACTGTCGTATCTGTTTCCATATAATTAAATAAACAAATGTTTGGTGCAAGTTATAGGAGGGTATTCTGATATTTTTTTTATATTAAAAAAAAGGATTGACTAACAGAAGCCAACGTTTGCGCATGACGTGTGGTTGGTATTCTAGGCTGTCTTGTTAGTAGATAGATGTCGTTCAAATTGTATATAATTATACCGAAAATATCAATAAAACTTGTAAAAATAAAATTATAAAGATCATTGACGATCGAAAGATTTTGAAAAAGTGAGGAAATTTTTTCTCAGATAAAAATTTTCCATTATAAAATTGTACGTCCATCGCAAGCGTAAATGAACTAGGCTAGGGTAAAAATATGTTTAAGAGAAAAATGTCGCAACGATATGCTTAAGGCATGCGATGCAGCGATTTTTGACAGATTTTTGTAACTAATAATATATAATCTCACTCCTTTGATCCCCGAAGGGGTAGGCAGAGGTATCCTATTACTGGATATACCCACATTTCACGAGATATATTGGACCCCTAAACGTGATAGGTGGTGAGCCCATCGCCGGACCGGGTCTGTTTACACATACTGTCTCAGAATTAATTCTGAGACCTTTTGTAACTACTAACACTTCTAATGCTCTTTTTCACGACCTAATGCAATAATTTCGATGAGTGCAGTTACAACTTTCGTCTCAATACTAAATATTTTGTGTGATAAGTTTCAGTATAATACAAAAAAAACGTTCTTCCCCTTTTCATGAAACCCTGATCAAGTTTCAAACCCAAGCCTCATGCATAACAGGCAGGCTTACTACCAACAAGGCTATCACTATCCTGCCCTTAGTGAAAAAAGATACGTCCTTATTTTGCAACACATAAAAATACTCTAAAAATGTACAGGCCGCTTCATGTTATAACTTGGACCAAACGAAAAGGATAGCTAATTTATTTCCCGCTCTGCCCTTGTTAAATTGTACCTCATTTACCCTGGCTGTCGCTTTGTACAGTCGGCTTTAATTAGTTGTTATGTAAAAGGTTACGAATGAGTTTTTTGTGGCGTCCCTGGTAAAAAGTTTACGTGGATACATGGACAAACAAAAATACCAACAGAATCTCGCTAAAACACACTGCGGTATGATACAGATAGCCGATGATTGGCTAGAGTTATATAGAGTTATATAGGCTAATAGATGAGACTCAAAAACGAGCTAAATAATAATTACTTTAGTTGTTGAGCGAGATTCTGTCCGCCTATTTTATACGTCCATGCAACTAAAAACAAGATGTCCCAACGCATTGTTTTGTGCGTATAAAATTAATCGCCAACAGAAATTGGAGTAGAAAACATTTTTAAATACTTTTAATTTACATTGCTTCTGAATAAATCTGTAATTACCGCCAGTGTCTGCAGAGCGAGCACTGGCTGCATGATTCATAACAAATACTATTTACTAAAATGTAAACGACTATTCAATATAAATTTTAAATATACAATACGGCCTCCCATTGGTCCTAATACCCCTACCCGTGTCTGTGATTGGCTATTTTAAAGGCAAACGTCGTCGAAAGATTGGTCACCTGCTCTTATGCAACTGTAGACCATAAATTTAACTGGCTGCCTATGCGGTATCTACATATAGTACTGTCGTCTGTGTGTGGAAACAAGCAATTTCGGTGGACAGTTTTGGTGGTAAAAAAGTTTTTTTTTTATATAAGAAAAAGGGGGCAAACGAGCAGACGGGTCACCTGATGGTAAGTGACTACCGTCGCCCATAGACACCTGCAACTCAAGAGTCACAACTGCGTTGCCGGCCTTGGGAGGTGGAAATACTAGGAGGGGGGGGGAGGGGAGGGGGATTGATTAGGGCCTCCGGTTACCTCACTCACTCAACGAAACGCAATGCATTGCTTTACGCTGGTTTTCTGTGAGGCCGTGGTATCACTTCGGTCGAGCCGGCCCAAGCGTGCCGAAGCATGGCTCTCCCACGTTCAGTGTAACAATGTTTTTTGGGAATGTGTTGGATGAGCAAATTTTAGAGTCCTAAGTTTGCGCAATGTTTTGCATATGAGCATTAGAAATTTGGGTTGTTTTTTTAATTAAAATAGTACAGGATTAATTTTGGTTAAATTAAATTCTTATTTTTACTGCCTACTTTACTAATAAATTATTATTGTTCTAAAAATAACTCATTCATTAATGTAGATGAAGCACAAGAGGTGTACCAGCAGGCGTATTCACGGAGCTTCGATATTTGATATTCGACTCGGAATCAGAAAAGCTGTCGAAGATGGGCTATTAAGAGATGTCGGCATCGAAAACGAATATCATATTTGACATAAGGATTCGGAAATTTTTCCGTGGCTGTCTGAAATGCCTAGAAAACAGTTTCCCAAGTCGATAGATTCGACTTCGGAAGAATTTTCACTCGATCTGAATCGAACGGAAACGGTGTCGAGCCTCCGTAATTACGCCAGCCGGTTCGCAGAAGTTGGCGGTACATATATTGTCTCTACCTACCCCATCGGCACAAAGAGCTTCATACGACCGAACTGATCTTCATAAAATTATGCAAGGATTTTTTTATTTTGAAGATAGACCGAGGCTTACCATCTGCGAACTGCTTTATAGTTTTGGGAGTGTATTTTAACAGTATACCTATATTATTTGAGAATGAAAAAAATTAAAAAAAAATGCAAAACCACTCAAAAAGCGAATTCACGAAAAAACGCGCGAAAAGCAGACAACATTTTAATTAACCTAAAACTTTCCGTTAGAATGACACAACCTAAATTAATCTCGGTTCTGCGAGATGTGAATCAGAATCTAGCTAAAAATTTCGCGAAAACACGTAGAAAAGGAAGGAACCAGCTTCCGTCCTTATCTCTACAGATAAGCTGTGACAACCTACGTGACAAAAAGTCTGCCATCAAAATGGGGGCCTCAAGGTTTTTCCAACGCAGATTGTACCTATATGATGACCTAATCATAATTCAGAGAAAATATTTGTCCATTGTTAACCAGCTTTTTGTGAGAAAACTTGAAAGCGTCGATCAGAAAAGAGGTTAGTATAAGAACGGTAAAGATATAAGTGGCTATTTAAAAGAATATGGCTGTATGGGCTTAAATACATTTGCCCTTGAAAGCGTCGATCAGAAAAGAGGTTAGTATAAGAATGGTAATGATATAAGTGGTTATTTAAAAAATATGGCTGTATGGGCTTAGATACATTTGCCTCTGTAAGGGATGAAACGAAGAAAAAAGGCCCTGGTGATAAAATAACTACATAATTTGTAAACGTAGGTACTTACTAAAAATACTGCAATTAAACAAATAAAAGACAAGGCTGTATATCTCTATATAGGGCCTTACAATGTGTATGATAACAATATACCCATAAATATTACTACTTTTGCATATAACGTAGAAAAAAATACGGTCGTTCTTTATAAAAACCAAGTTATTATTAAAATCAAAGTACCTAATTCATTGCATTTATAAATGAAGGAAAATTCACGAGATCTATATCTAGATTTTTTTTTTAAATCTCAAACCCGCACGCACCTCTCTGTTTCGTCGGGGGTTAAAAATCGCTGTGACGCACGTCGCGACGACGTATGTAGCTCCCTTTAAACGGTCTTCCGCATTGTCAATGTAAAACGGCTTTTATCAGTTGCTTTCCCATTGTGCGAGATGTATTGTTATTATAATTTTGCTTGCGATATTTATGGGGTCACGCCCTAGGGATTATAGGGGTCACATTGTGATATTAGATATTCGATATTTAGTCCCAGTGTTAATAGGAATGACCCTGTAATGTGACCGCGGAATTAACTTTCGATGAGATTAACTCAGTTATTTGATATGGTGGTGTTTATTTAACGGGCCTGTTGGCTCAGTTGGTAGTGACCCTGCTTTCTGAGTCGGTCGCGGGTTCGATCCCCGCTCGGAGCCATTTGTGTGCATAAACATGTCTATTGGCTTCGTGTCTGGGTGTTTGATATTTATTTAAGTATGTCTATCAGTTGTTTAGTACCCATATTACAAGCTTTGTTTAGTTTGGGACTGGATAACCGTGTGTACCTAAATTGTGTGCTAAAATTTATTTATTTGGTGATTTATTTCTGCCGAGTATTCGTTTCCTACGATTACATCCGTGTCAACCCCGTTATCGAATAAAAATGGTCCTCATCTAGTAGAGAGTACTCAGAAAAGTAAGATTTCCATTGGTGAAAGAATTTTCGAAATCGGTCCAGTAGTTTCGGAGCCTTTTCATTTACAAACAAACCTACAACTATTATATATATTTTGTGGCTAGCTCTACGGCGAAGGCAAACATCATAAAGTAACTCGCAAGTCCCAGAATTGATTTTATTGATTTTTTCATGTTTTTGATGCCTGGGAGGAGTCGCAGGATGCTGTTGGGGTTTTCTGTGATTTATCTAAGGCATTCGATTGTGTCCATCATGAAATTCTCATCAGAAAACTACGTCATTACGGAGTACAAGGCCGCGCTCTTGATTTAATAAAGTCCTACTTGAGAAGCCGGATACAATGTGTTGATGTAAACGGTTCAAGATCGTCTGGATCGGCGGTTTGTATTGGTGTACCGCAGGGCTCCATTTTAGGCCCCTTTCTATTTCTGGTCTATATAAATGACCTACCCAACCGAGTGCAACATAATATTGTACTGTTCGCAGATGATACATCTCTACTTTTTAAAATTAAACGACCTATTAAGTCTTATGACGAAGTGAACAGTGCAATTAATGATGTTGTCAGTTGGTTTAACGTTAATAATTTACTTCTCAATGAGAAAAAAACTAAATGTGTACATTTTTCTTTATCAAATGTTAAACGAACTTTAAACTCAGTTACAGTTAAAAACGAAAAATTAGAATGTGTAAATACTACAGTATTTCTAGGAATAACTCTTAGACTCTAAGTTACAGTGGGGACCGCACATTGATACGTTGGCGAAAAGGCTCAGTTCTGCTGCATATGCCGTAAAAAAATTACGTAATATGTCAAGCGTAGAAACAGCTAGACTTGTCTATTTCAGCTACTTCCACAGCTTGATGTCATATGGCATTCTACTGTGGGGGAATGCTGCTGATGTCCAGAGAATATTTATTTTGCAGAAACGAGCCATTCGTGCAATTTATAAAATGGGGTCTAGGATGTCTCTAAAGGAAAAATTCAAGGAAATTAATATACTGACACTGGCGTCACAGTATATTTACGAAAACGTATTGTATGTTAAAAAGAATATATCACTTTACAAAAAAAATAGTGACAGACATTGTATAAACACTAGAAATAAGAATGAACTGGCTGCTTGTGTTAGTCAATTATCTAAAGTTACCAAATCCTTTAAGGGTCAATGTATACGTTTTTACAATAAGATTCCCATTGAATTACAAAATTTGCCTCTTGACAAATTTAAAATAATAGTTAAGCAAAAATTACATAAAAAAGGCTACTATAAAATTACAGACTACTTAGTAGACCAACATGCATGGGATTAACCGACTCGACGCTATGTAAGGCTATTAATTATAATTATTATTGTAAACGATATTTATTAGTAAGACATGAGATTAAAAAGAGCTGCCCTTGAGTTTCTTGCTGGCTCTTCTCGGGGTACTGCATTCGGAACCAGCAGCTCGTCGGTGGAGATGGGCTGCTGTTTGCATTTAGCCAATCTTCATGGACGAGTTTAGAGTGCCTTGTTATTATAAAATATTGACGTTTCTAAGTGTATATTTTAATACCAATAGAAAATAAACGATTTTGAATTTTGAATTTTTAAAGCATGTGTAGAGTCAAAAGTCAAAAATCTATTATTTTCTGTAGGTAAAAAAAGTACCTACATTTAGAAAGGTTAAGATAAGTTAAGTCTAATAACAAGGCACTCTAAACTCGTCCATGAATATTGGCTAAGTGTAAACAGCAACCCATCTCCATAGCACAGCACCCCAGTCCGACAATGCACTCGATTCTGCAAACCACCTAAAATTCCTAATTTTAAGTTAGCCTATCCTTCTTTAAAGAATACGGAAGAAAAAGGACAGAAAAACCGACTAATTTGATGTCTTATCTGTCACTTTTATCCATGACCTCCTTACATCGTTGCTAAAATTGCTAAAAACGTGTATCTGAATGCGTCCATAAGGTTCAATTTTGTTATTTTGACATTTGTGACGTTGTAAATAAATATGGCGCTTATGTCTGTCCCTTTCCTTTCCAAGGCGGTGGAAAAGAATAGAGCTAACTTAAAATTAGGAATTTAGGTGGTTTGCAGAATCGAGTCCAATGGGCTCATAAGTCCTAAACCTATTATGTTTAGGGGTCCAAAAATGTGCTGGTGAAATTTGCGTATTTTCAGGAATAGACCAGGTACTTAAGTCGACTCTATCGGGAACCAAGAGCATATATTAAATAATACGTAATTTAATTACATTTCCTCGCAATAGCTTTTAGTTCCGACTTTCGCCGCAGGAGTGGAGCCACTCGAGAATCTATTTGCATGCCAGTTATCCAGTTACTTTTAACTGCAATCTCGCTGGGTAAACGTAATAGCTGGGCGAGTAACTAAAATAATACCCCGAAGGTAAGTAAAATAACAAACCCGGTTAATAACAACTGAAACGCCCGCTAACCCAATTCTGCTATACAAAATTAACGGCTAGATTTTCCAGCTCTAACCTCGGTTAAAAGTGGCTAGGATATTTGAGTGTACTAGTAATAAGTGATTATAGTATACTAGCATGTACCCAGCGGCGGATCTGGTATATTCCCGTTCCCGTGGGAATTTCCAAAAATCCCTTCTTAGTCTTGACTTACGTCATTTAAGGAACCTTTCTGCAAAATTTCATGCTTTTAGACCCATCGGTTTCGGGCGTGCGTTCATCTATCTATTACATACATATATTATACCTACTTACATACATATATATTCCACACGGTTTCACCTGCGTAGTTCCCGTTCCCGTGGGAATAAAGTTGAGCTTATGATACTTCTTGATAAGTGTAAGCTTTCTTTTGTTAAAAAAAAATATCTAGTGCTTTTTGAGTTTTTACAAACACGTATATCGAGTGTAGATATAGAAAAAACCACATCATTTTCAAATGACAATAATTAAAACTTTATTGTGCAAACTGTCAAAGAGTATTAGATACAACAAGTCACGTAAAAAAACAAATTACATAAATCATAAACAACTACACACTTCCCATCAACGACTTAACGTAACGTAACTAATGACATGTTATTTGAAATAGCACGTAACGATGTTATCAGCTATTTAACGGGCTGTTGCCTGCTTAAGAGGCATATCGCACGAGCTTTTAAAAAGAAATGGAGTAACTGATTTGAACATGAAACGGTTCGAGCGAAACGAGTTATAGAAACGTAAAAATAAAATAACTGCTAATGATATAGTTTATAGTTAATAAATAGTTTCGTGATAATTGCGAAAGTTAATATTAGGTAAACACATATAGCCTGGTTTAATAATGTGTCTTAAGGTTCAAGAAGTATTTACGATATGAAAATGGTTTTAAAATAAATCTGAATGTATGGAATGACACATGGGAATTAAAAACGGAGCAATTATGAATTCCTTATTGTTCAATTGAATAGACCCAAACCTCTGACACAATACAAGATGTCCGCCAAATAAGACACTGGTGCTGATTCTGCTCTAGAGCGACGAAACTTATTTTGGTTTACTCCTGTATTTTTTTTTTCTTCTAGAAAAGAAAAGATACGAGATATATTTAGTCCAAAACGTGATAGGGGTGAGCCCAACGCCGGATCGGGTCTATTTACACATGTCTCAGAATTAATTCTGAGACCTGCGGGTTTCCTCACGATGTTTTCCTCGCCGTCGAGCTAGTGATAAATATGTACGTAAGTTTTTGAAAAACTCATTGGTATATGCCAGGATTCGAACCCGAGCCTCAGTATCACGTTTAGGGGTCCAATAAATCTCGTGGAATGTGGGTATATCTAGTAATGGAATACCTCTGCCTACCCCCTCGGGGGTAAAAGGCGTGAGATTATACTTATACATACTATATTTAGTCCTGTCAAATTAAAATAAGTCCTGTCAACTAAGGCATTTCATAACGTATTTAGTGCATAAGTAAAGAAGTCACGACTAAAATACAGCCCCTGACAGGAGTAAATTAGTTAGATTTTATTCTACCCCTTTTCTTTTTTTGAGGTAAGACAAAGAGAGGACTAAACGAAAATAAGTTTAGTCGGTGTAAGACAGAATCACCCCCAATAGCTACCTGATATTTAAAGGAGATTAAGGAAAAAAAATTGTTTTGTATTTATTTTAGCTATTAATTCTTAATTGTAACCAAAACAACCACATTTTCTGCGAAACCTAACTAATTGTCTGACCATCTGTCACGATATTCACACTTACAATAACAGCTATTCGCACTTACGACACGTCACGGTTATAACGCTAACAACGCGTTATTGTATGTGATTCAGTGTTTCGATTCAACGCCCGCAGTATCGCACGTGGGGGGGTTGATTAATTGAAGTTGAATATGTAAGATTTTTGAGTTAAGAAGAAGTGTTACCGAGTAATGGTACGAACGTTGAACTAAGTATATATTGTGAACGAACTCTGACATTTTTTTCAGTCTAACTATTACATCTTCATCTACACTTCTACATCTTTAATCTATATCTACATAAACTAATATTATAAAGAGGAAAGATTTGTGTATGTTTGTTAGGAATAAACTTAAAAACTACTTCACAAAATAAAAAAATATAAATAACCTCACCCTCTTCCTCTCTCTCTCTACATCTCACATTATCCCCGAGTCGGTAGGCAGAGGTATTCCAATTCTGGAGACACCCACTTTTCACGAGATGTTCTTAGGACCCCTAAACGTGATTACTAGTTACATATTGTATACTAGCGACCCGCCCGACGAGACTTCCACGGGTGCAATGCTTATATCTACTAAAACCTTCCTCTTGAATCACTCTATCTATTAAAAAAACGCATCATAATCCGTTGCGTAGTTTTAAAGATTTAAGCATACATAGGGACATAGGGATATAGGGACAGAGAAAGCGACTTTGTTTTATACTATGTAGTGATGACAATTGTCTACATTTTGACGTACGTTGCTGCTTCCGTACATCTGTCAATACAGCCAGTGAAGGAAGAGCAAGCACTGATGAAATCTTCTATACGAGTATATATAAAAGAAAGTCGTGTTTGTTACACTATTTATAACTCAAGAACGGCTGAACCGATTTGGCTGAAAGTTGGTGGGGAGGTAGCTTAGAACCAGGAGACGAACATAGGATACTTTTTATTTCGATATTCCCACGGGAACGGGAACGGAAATGGGAACTACGCGGGTGAAACCGCGGTACGCTGCAAGTGTCAAATAAAGAAGATTACGATTACAATAGGGTTGTGTCCTACCTAGTCAAATCAGTCACTTTTTACGATCTGTCAAAACGAAATTTTACTATGGAAAATGTACTGAAATAGCAAACCGTGACGTCATAGTTTGTAGTACTCAATTGCAGCACTTTTTTTGATTGTTTTATTATTTTTAAATTTGCTATAATTGTAAATTGAAAATCGAAATACATATTTTGAGGTTTTTTGGGATAATCTTTTTAATGTATGACTACTCGCAATTTAATTTCGATGCTGTCAACTACCCAATTATAAATAGACAATAAGGCTACAGTTCTTTGAGCTTGAGTACCTATACGTGTATGTTTTTATTTGTTACTCTTTTAAGGATAAACCACTGATCCTAAGTAGATGAAATTCAGCTGACAGACAGTCGCGTGCAAAAACTGATTACTTATAATAATAATAATAATATAATCTCACGCCTTTCATCCCCAAGGGGGTAGGCAGAGGTATTCCATTACTGGATATACCCACATTTCACGAGATATATTGGACCCCTAAACGCGATAGGTGGTGAGCCCATCGCCGGACCGGGTCTATTTACACATGTCTCAGAATTAATTCCGAGACCTGCGGGTTTCCTCACGATGTTTTCCTTCACCGTCGAGCTAGTGATAAAAATGTACGTAAGTTTTTGAAAAACTCATTGGTACATGCCAGGATTCGAACCCATGCCTCACTGATTTTCGGCCGGCTCTTTAACCGTCAGGGCTATCACTGCTGATTACTTATTTCGTTTTCCAAACACTTTCTACTAAAGAAGAGACTCTTGCGCCATTGCGCAACTTAGCGTGCCGTGTAATACTTAATACTGCGTTAAACGCGCAATAAAACGCCTATTATGTCACTGTTTTCAATTTCTATCGGAACGAATTCTATTCGTTATCAATTAAGTTTAACTGTTTTCGCGTCGCGTGCGCATTGATCCAGTTTTCTGCTAAGCGTCAAACTACATTATAATTGACTTAAAAACAGCTGACAGTTCTGTTGGTGGTCAATCCTTTTTTTTGTTGAATGAGTCTTTAAGATGGCTATGATCGATTCTGAATGGCATTCAAACATCATAAACGAAGAGAGTAAAGTACCTAATTATCTAAAATAGTTTTATACTTGGATTGATGATTTGTTAAGTAAATACTGTTTTAATTTATAATTTTCAGTGAAGTTGCAACACCCTGAGGCCCTTTTCACACGTACCGGTTTCCGCCGGTCCGGCGGCGAAATGTATGGCCGATTGCCCGGTTGCCCGCCGGTACGTATGAAAGCGAACATACATGGCCGTATACTTCGCCGCCCGCCGGACCGGCGGACACCGGAACGTGCGAAAAGGGGCTTACAGGGTCCATGTACTTTAGCACCTAAATTCTATGTACCCACTTGATTCAGGGCTACGAATAAATAAATAATTTGACAGTTTTAAAGATGGCCGCTATCAATTGGCAGCTGATGGGTATACATTGTGCAGCCTTTTTATACAAGAACGAAACTTTTCTATTTAATTTTAGCATTAATTGTATATACATAGGTACATGATCTTTCGCCTTTTTCCCAATGGGGTCGACAGATAATAATACTAACTCTTAAACACTACATGTCGTAGTGAATAGTCTTTGGAGCGTTGCGTCAATTTGACAGTCATGCAACAGTCGATAAACACCAGATAAGTTATTTTTATCCCTCACACAATGAAAATCTCATAAGGTTGACTATTTTAGAAAGCTAGTTTTCGTTCATGTAGTCGCTCGCGTACATAGTATCGAGACATGTTGGGTCTGAAGGTGTTACCGATACCGTTGCTAGTTGGGCCTGACAGTCGGCAATAAACGATCCTATTTACGTACAAATAAATAAAAATTAAAACAAATAATCTCACGCTTTATATCCCCGAGGGGGTAGGCACAGGTATTCCATTTCTGGATATACCCACTTTTCACGAGACACTCTTTGTATCCCTAAACGTAATAGGTGGTGACCCTATCGCTGGACAGGGTCTGTTTACATATGTCTCAGAATTAATTCTCAGACCTGCGCGTTTCCTCACGATGTTTTCCTTCACAGTCGAGCTGGTGATAAATATGTACGTAAGTTTTGAAAAACTCATTGGTACATGCCAGGATTCGAACCCAAGCCTCACTGATTTACATCATGTGAAGCAGGCTCTTTAACAGTCAGGCTATCACTGCTCTCAATTAAAATTATCTTCAAAAATTGTATGTACTACATTCTGATGAAAACATCTTTATTAATTTTGATAATATTTGCCTCTAAATACGAAGTGCGTCTAGCCTATTGAAGAATGTTCTTTTTAATAAGAGACTCAACATCTCATTAATTCAGTCTCTCAAAGTAAATAAAATCAATTGTTGTCTCTAGAAAATTAAATGCTACATTTTATTACATGCTTTATTAGCGGTCCTGCGCGGTTTCACGTAGGTAGTTCCCGTTTCTGTGAGAATACGGGAATAAAATATAATCTATGCTACTCAGGGATATTGTAGCTTTCCATTAGTGAAAGAACTTTAAAAATCTGTCCAGTAGTTTTTGAGTTTAGTCGTAACAAACATACTAAAATACAAATCTTTCATCTTTATAATATTAGTATAGTGTATAGAAGTATAGACTAGTTGTTTTCTGTGACTCCGTCCTTGTAAAATTTTTGGTATCGTATCCCGTAAGAACTATGGGATTTTTGGGGATGACAAGCCTACGTTCTTAGTTCCCAATTTCAGTTGACATGAGTTACTTCAGTAACAATTTATGTACAAATCAAAAATGGCATCCAAACCGTTTGAGCACTACCCGAAAGACCTGTCGCATTCCCTCTCAGATATCTAGGCTGGTCCTTTGACAGAGATCTCAGGTCACCTAAAGCCTCGACCAAACGAGCTGACAGCTCCTTGATAAGCTGTCGTGTCTCTGGACCCCTAGGCTTTTAGGTCTCTACCTTTAACGGCACGTGTAACCCTCGTCTAATATTAAGTAAAACATTTTGTATAACATTTCAGCTTTATTCTACACAAATATAAAAAAAAGAGGAAATATTTGTATTCTTGTATGTTTGTAACGAATAAACTCAAAAACTACTGGATCGAATTAGTTTTTTACCAATAGAAAGATACATTATCACTGAGTACCATAACATATATTATATTATTCCCTTATTCCCACGGGAACGGGAACTACGCAGTTAAAACCACGTGGAACAGCTAGTTCCATAAATAAATCATTTGACTTTGTCTTCAGCGTTTCCGATGTCTCACAAAAACTGCATGTCAAATGTAACAAAAAATATTATCAACTAGCGACCCACCACGGCTGATACTAAAAGCTTCCACTCTTTGATTGAATAAAAAAAACCGCATCAAAATCCGTTGCGTAGTTTTAAAGATCTAAGCATACATAGACAGACTGCGGGAAGTGTCTTTGTTTTATAATATGCAGTGATGTAGTGATTACATCCGTACAATAAAGGTCACAGCACACTTATCAACTCGGAAAGGGATCGTCACCGTATCGCCTCGAGCCGTTCAGTATTGTTTGTATGAAACTCCCTACTGCAACGCACACTAATGGGAAACGTAACGTAATCGCCTCGCCTCGGAACAGGCTCCGAACCGCGATGCGGTGAGTGGTCAACTTGCAGTTCCCGCGCTTACGGCTCGCTGTCCCCCCGCTTACGTCTTTCCGTACGCGAGCTCACGGCTCTTCGTCCACCCTTGACCGTGTCCCCTCCCGCGACTTGCCTGCCGACCGTGCCGCCACCCGCCATTCGCAAGGCAACTTCCTTTCGTGTTATGCGTAAGTTTTATTGAACACTCAACGTTTGGATTCAAATTGATTTGGTGCCAACCCGGTCATCCAGCGGTCGGCGAGGCGTAAGCGCGGTGACGCCTAGCCGTAGCCAAGTTGACGTACAGGAGCCGCTGCTACGCTTTGGTTACATGCATACGTTAGGTTGACGCCTGGTTGACGGCGAGGCGAAAGGCGATACGGTGCCGATCCCTTTCCGAGTTGATATGTGTGCTGTGACCCTAAAACAGATCTATTAAGAGAAAAAGTAAAAATTAGTAAAGGATCACTTAAGACAAAATTAAAAAACATTACTCAGGATTGCAAAATATAGAAGTAAAGACATTAATAATAATAATATAATCTCACGCCTTTTATCCCCGAGGGGGTAGGCAGAGGTATTCCATTACTGGATATACCCACATTTCACGAGATATATTGGACCCCTAAACGTGATAGGTGGTGAGCCCATCGCCGGACCGGGTCTGTTTACACATGTCTCAGAATTAATTCTGAGACCTGCGGGTTTCCTCACGATGTTTTCCTTCACCGTCGAGCTAGTGATAAATATGTAGGTAAGTTTTTGAAAAACTCATTAGTACATGCCGGGATTCGAACCCGAGCCTCACTGATTTTCGGCCGGCTCTTTAACCGTCCGGGCTATCACTGCTCCCAAGTAAAGACATTATTTAAGATGAAAATAGTAACCTATAGATAAGTAGTGCATAAGGTGGTTCACTTTTATGTGAAAGAGCGCTTCTCGCCATCAAACGTAAAAGTTTGGCGATGTTAGAATTAAGTTACACCACTGTATATTATAAATTTATTTAAATAAATTTAAAAAAAAATGAAAAGTAGTAGGTACCAAAATCCGAGAGGTATAAAAATAATTGTTTTTATAATTATGTGTATCTCCGTCTACAATAAACTACCAAAAACTTACCAAAAGCTTTTTTAGAGGCTTCTACAGAAAAATTTCTATTCTGTAAATGAGTTCCTTAGTGAATGAATATTTTATTGTGTATTGGATTGTAATATAGATTTGGAATTTGTACATGATATCTATCTGTGATCATTTTAGGTATAACTTTTGTAAATTTTGCATGCTATTATCTGATAGCTGAGTGTGGCGATCTTTAAATTTATAATATCTAAATAAATTTACCATCTGTATCATACCCCATTCTATGCAAATAAATAATTATTATTATTATTCCTATTAAAACATTACCTTCCATCATGTAAAGTCGGGTAAATATGATTTGAATATGTCAAAAAAGCACAAAGGCAACACGTCACTTCACGCGTCGTCTATTTTGTGTTCGCGAAAATCAGGATTTTCTTCGTTTTTTCGCTGCGCAAATATTTAAGTACGTCACATCAAAGGTTTGGGTATTTCGTACGAAGTCGTGTTAGGAAAACATGTTTGACATGCTGTGCATTGTTTTGTTGCTTACACAGCTGCTTATGTGGAAGGTTTTTTTTTACGAAAGCTGTAGCTTTTACTTTACGCACGTTTATTTCACCCCCTTCGGGGTTGAATTTTGCAAAATCCTTTCTTAGTGGATGCCTACTCTGTATAAGCTATCTATGTGCAAAATTTCAATTCTCTAAAGTCTAGACCCAGCGGTTTAGGCTCTGCGTTGATATATCACCAATCAGTCAGTCAGTTAATCATTTTATGTATAACCAACTTACAGTTATCACTGTTATACAGGTGGTAGGTATAGTTTTACACAATTATTATTGATATTATGTATATTTTATATATCTATCTATATGTAGTTGTATGTTTTATTCCTTTATTTTTTTTAAATGTGAACGGGCTTTTTATTATCTAATTAATAAAATACAATACAAAATTTTTAACTATAAATTAAATACCTCCTCCAAAGCATCACATCGAGGCAGCGTACCCATACAGCTGGCAGTATTTCCCCTTTGAACGGCTATGCTGACTCTTTGACAAAGGTGTTTTTGATTCTAATTTATTTTACCTAATTCTTTAGTGTCCGTCAATCATCAACAATATGAAACGTTTATTTTTTTATAATACGGCGGTAAAGAACCCTGCGTGAGCGAGTCCGATTCGCACTTGACTGTTTTTTATATTTATATATGTATATTTAGTATATCTTACAACTAACATGTGTCCGGACCCGGTCCGGCAATGGGCTCACTACCTATAACGTTTAGGGGTCCAAAGAATATCTCGTGAAAATTAGGAACCTATATCCAGAAATACCTCTGCCTACCCCCTCGGGGATAAAAAGGCGTGAGATTATTTATATTTTTTCACTTACAACTATTTTGGACAATTACATAGCAAGCGAGATAGATATATACAAGAGGTGTAAGAGTGAAAGGGAGGCAAATAACACAGGTTTAAAATTGTCGCCATCGCAATATTCGAGATTAAAAGTAACGCCTCGGTAGGCAGCGAATTTCCATTCTACAGTCGTGCGCAGAAGTGCTTCTTTATTCTATTTTAATTTTAATATTAAATTTCTTTTAGACTCAAAAAGGTTTCAACGTGTATTTATAAAGTGTTTCAAAGATGTTAAAGTGGTAATGAAATTAATTTTGATGAGATGAATACGTCTAGTATTAATTCTCTAAGTGCTTGATTACCTAATAGGCAAGACGTACAAATGTTATAAAAATTATATAGGTATTATACGTCATTATTATATATATATATGTCGTAGAATCTGCTTAATCGACGCTGGTGCCATTTATTATCTGTTATTCTGCGAACTAAAGGCTGATTGGAAACGTCAAGTTTACGACTTGGGGATGGTTGGCACGAGTGATGGCAACGCTTTATAAAGTTCATAATGTTGGCTAAACTGTCAACTGAGTATGGCTAACCTGTAAAAGACGATGAAAGCGGAAACTATGTCCGAGTGGACTTTTTAGCGAGATTCGGAGCTGGCAGGCGGGTTCCCATTGCTGCGTGTCAAACTTCCTACGTTTCCCACTAAATCTGTTGGAATCTGGACAATCACGTTATCCTTGTTAATTTTGAATTGGCGATCAACGAATTAGAAGCCTGCGTGAGGAATCCTGCGTTATTATTTTGAAGCTCCGCCATGTCTGACTCTTCTGGTAACAAATCCCCGAAAAAAACAATATATATATATTATATACTATTTTTACATTAAATTAACAAAGTTTTTCTTTTAGTAACTGGTAATTAATTGAAATTCTATATAATTCTAAATACCTACAGAAACTTTTCTCGCGAATCGGTCTATTAGATTAGAGAAAACCGGACCAAATCTCAACAGTATTTTCTGAGATTAGGCTATTTATGATATTAAGAGGATTAATTTATAACGCGATAGCCTTACCATTGTTTATTATTTCAGTTACAGACTTTTATAGACTCTGGCAAACATTGATATCAATTATATATACGCAGTACAGCCTAGATCGTCAGCAATAATGCGCGGGATTGTTGACAGATCCTCGTGACGTCACGCATAGAGACGGTAGTTCCAATACAGATATTTATGGGCCAACAAAATAACACATACAGACAGGACAACAGAAAAACACGACAGGAAAATTAATCTATAACGTTCTAAGGTGATGTAAGAAAAACTCGGAAGTGCAGTTTGGCACAAGAATTTAGTTTTATAAAAATTGGGTCTGTTTGTCCTGAATAAATGTTTTTTTTGTTAGTTACATGTGCATGCACTTCTCAATGCGACTGTACCCTCCAAATGCCGAGGGAAGCTCTCAAAAATCCAGAAGCAGCGTGTTCCAGCCTCCTGAAATTCAGGTACTGGCAATTTTCTTTTTCAGGTGGTATTGTGTGACGCCATTTTGTTTTTTTTTGCGCGTTATGGCTTTGTTGTTCAAATTGAATGCAGCTGGTGTTTTTTTAAAGTATCAAAAAGTTTACATTTTAAGGTAATAAGGTATGTTGTTTTAAACATGCAATGCATTACGATTCTATTCTTCAACTTTTTCTCCCATTCCCAAGGGAATTTCACAAAATCCGTCTACGTATGGTATTAATCCGACATAAAAGTAAAAAAAAAACTTTTTTTTGACAAGGTTTTTTTTGGTAATCCCGTCAGAAACAACGCCAACACAAATGCCGTGGCTTAATATCTTATCATCATAGCAGAAACTATACCCAATGCTGGACATAAGCCACACAGATAATCGATAGCTATAGGGGACCATAGCAACAACGTATAACTTAACTTATATTCAAAGAATGTTTTACTCCAAAAATATATATAATATTATTATACAAAAGAAGTAACTGACTGACTAACTCGACCAGCTCACAGAGGAAACCGCTGAGTCTAGGAACATGAGATTTTGCACAAAGGATTTAAGGAAACGATATAAGTGAGCACTAAGAAAAGGTTTTTTGGAAGTAACATCCAACTTTATCAATATCGAATCACACAATGGAATCTCGTCGAATCTCACCGAAGCCCGTCACTCGCCAATACATCGTTATTTTCGCAAATATTTTTATCTTTTTCTTTTCCCGTTCGACGTTGCCAATCTACAACGGAAACTATATTTAGGCTTCTAAGTTATAGATTAGATTTACTTGAAATTGTGTCTCTTTTTCCTTATTTTTTTGTTTAGTCAAAGAGACTGTATTTCTAAGACATAGTCTGTCTGTTCGTTAATCTTTCACAGGGTAGACTCGATTCTGCAGACGAGCTAAAATTCCTAATTTGAAGTTAGCCTATCCTTCTCCATAGAATACGGAAGAAAAAGGACAGAAACAAACCATAGATTATAGAGTAATGTCAGACATGTAAAAACCAATTTATTTGATGTCTTATCTGTCACTTTTATCCATGACCTTGTTACATCGTTGCTAAAATTTCTAAAAAAGTGTATTTGAATAAGATGTGAATGTATAAAATTAATTTTGTTAATTTTAACATTTGTGACATTGTAAATAAATATGGCTCTTATTTCTGTCCCTTTCCTTTCCAAAGCGGTGGGAAAAAATAGAGCTAACTTAAAATTAGGAATTTTAGCTGGTCTGCAGAATCGAGTCCAGTATCTTCTTAATCTTGTACCGTAATAGGATTTACTTGAAATTTTCACAGACTACGTATTACTATGGCCGATATAAAAAAAACATATCAAACATGGACGAGTTTAGAGTGCCTTGTTATTAGACTATTGACCTTTCTAAGTGTACTTTTTGAACTACAGAAAATAAGCGATTTTTGACTTTTTGGACATGCAAGAAACGTGTTTTTGATTATTTTATTTGAACGATACACCTAACTAGCTGATCCCCGCGACTTCACAAAGATTATAAGAAAGATTACTCCCAGAAAAGTAAGCTTTCCATTGGTAAAAGAATTTTCAAAATCGGTCAAGTAGTTTTTGAGTTTAAAAAAAAATAAAAAAAATAAAAAATCTCACGCCTTTCATCGCCGAGGGGGTAGGCAGAAGTATTCCATTACTGGATATACCCACCTTTCACGAGATACATGGACCCCTAAACGTGATAGGTGGTGAGCCAATCGCCGGACCGGGTCTATTTACACATGTCTCAGAATTTTTGAGTTTAATCGTTCCAAACATACACAAACACAAATCTTTCCTCTTTATAACGTTACTGTAGATTAGTGTAGAACTGTAGACGTAAAAAAGTATAGTCCCCCCAGCAAGTAATCAACGCAAAAAAGTCACAGAAAGAGGGTCCGCAAAACGACGAGAAATTACCGGTACTTACAGAAATTGTACCGGAAAATTTGTGAAACTGCGGTAATTATGGTAAAATCGCACCGAATTTATTATTTTTACTGCGACTGTTCGTTATAACTTCATGCAAAAATGATTTTGTTTTCTGTTATCAAAGCGTGATTATATCTGTTGGCTTCGTGTCCGGTCGTTTAATATTTATTTCAGTATGTTGATCAGTTGTTTAGTACCCATAGTACAGGCTCTGACTAGTTTGGGACTAAGTACCTAATCGTGGGTGAATTGTGTCCCAAAATTAATTATTATTATTACTTATGCTTATTGTTCTAGGCTTTGAATCTGTGAAAACTCTTTAAAATACGTCCAGTGACTGACTAATTGACTTATTAACGTATAACGTAGTTAGTAGACCTATTCACCTAAATTTAGAATGCAGAAAAATTTAGAATGGAATAAAGCTCCACAAACAAAGTTAGTTTTTTACCTTCTGATATTTTTTTAAATTAGTCATAATAATCTCAATCCTTTTATCCTCGAGGGGCTAGGGAGAGTTATTCCATTTCTGGATATACATACGTTTCACGAGATATTCTCTGTTACACATGCCTCAGAATTAATTGTGGGACCTGCGGGATTTCTCCCGATGTTTACCTTCACCGACTATAAAAAGATCCCCTAGCTATGTAGTTTGTGAACAGAACTCAATATTTCAATTGCCCCGTGTGAGTTCAAGTACGTTCCAGAACACATGGAATTTCGTTAATAACAAAAACTTCGTCGTGTAGCTACAATTAATGCCCGGTGAATGTTAACAATAACCGCTACGCAGTCGGGAACTCGCAGTTACGGCTGCGTACAAATGGAACTCACACACGCACATACAGGGATGGGACACTTGTCCATGGTTTTATCGATGTTTTAGCTCTTCATACATATTCATTACTAGGTCGATGGTGAAGGCAAACACTGTGAGAAAACCCGCAGGTCTTAGAATTAATTCTGAAGCATGTGTAACAGACCCGGTCCGGCGTTGGGCTCACCACCTATCACGTTTAGGGGTCCAATATTCTCGTAAAAAATGGGGTATTTCTAGATAATTCACACGCGGTTATTTAGTGCCGAACTAGGCAGGGCCTGCACTATAGGTATTAAATAACTGAGAGACTTACTAAAAGAAATATTAAACACAAAGACACGAAGCCAACAGACATGTTCATGCACACAAATGTTGTCCCCAACTTACTATGTACCGGGAACTTATTTATGACGTCATCATTTGTTATTGAATTGACTTAGGTACTGTTTTTATTGTATTTATATTGTTAAACTAAATTATGTTTTGTAGGTATAAGTAATAGAATTTGATCTTATTTATATATAGACTACTCAGCTTATCAAATTCTTATATCAAAATCTTGCAACAATAATTTCAAAAAATACTATTTCGATATGGCGTCAGTCACAACCCTAGCGACAACAATATTCGCTCAGGGCTGACAAATGTTTCACGTTACCATGTAACGCGCAGTCGTACAAACGTAAGCAACTTTGGCGTACATTTTATTTATTCACCGGTGATCATTTTGTACCTTTGTATATCTACACATATAAAATAGAAAAATATCCCAAAAATATCAATATTAGACCCTTGTTAGGTGCTTAATCTGAACTGAACATTGCTAGGATTTATCACCGAAGGGATAGGTAGAGGTGTTACTTTTCTGGAAGTAACATGGGATATATTTTCCCAAGGGAACAGATAGTGGTAAATGTGTAAGTACATCTTTTAAATTAATTAGTTAGCAGCGTACTTACATCGATCAGATCGGCGATGTATTGAAAAAATGCCAGATAAAGAGTACCCGAAACCGACGAGCTTCTATGAACCGATTGATGGATGTGGATGAGGCACGTGAGGTATGCCAGGATCGTAGCAGGTGGCGGGCTGTTGTCTCTGCCTACCCCTTCGGGAAAAAGGCGTGAGCATAATATGTGTGTATGTATGTTAGCAGTCAAACAGATGTCAGAGTTCGATCCTATCCTATCCTATCATGCCACGATAGTGGCGCTGACTTCCAAAACAACTTAAAATCACTACCGAAAATATATTTTGTAACCAGTATTGGTAGCTGTACTAACTATTAATTAGTGCTTCATCAGAACTTAATGTTTATATGATATCCAAAAACAAACCGCAATTCTGACCATTAATTCATTGTTAACTAGTTTCCAACAAAACTGTATGTATTTATTTACAACTTTCAAGTAGCGTTTCAAAGGATTCAAAGCGTATATTCCATCGAACTACACGTTAACCGACATAACTACAAATATTGCGAATAAGCGTATTCTGTATGAATGAAAATATCGTGAACCAATTTAGCAGACGTCCAACGTACGTGTGGTCAGGGACGTAGTTGTTGGGGCCACAAATTAGCTTGGGGCGCTATTAAATGGAATTTTAAAAGGACATATTCCCCTTTTCGTGACAGGTGGTCACTATATTACCGAATCCTATCCTACTAATATTATGAACGCGAAAGTTTGTATGGATGTATGGATGTTTGTTCCTCTTTTACTCAAAAAAGGCGCTGCTTGTTAAAAAATAAAGATAATGAAACTTAGAGTACGTTTTAGTGTTAATCACAATTATTAGTAAGCGTTAAAAAGAGTTGCCCTTAAGTTTGTTACTGGTTTCTCGGGGTATTTGGAACCAGTTAGTCGATAATCTGCTCTTTAAATACATTCAAATTCCATTGATAAGTTTAGAGTTCCTTGTTATTAGACTATCAATGTTTCTAAAAGTTTTTTTTATGTAGGTACTGAAATAAATGACTTTTGAATTTTTTATTTTGAATAAGTGTCTTATACGGGCAAGCTGTACCGGCCTCGGCTTTATAAAACGTCAGATAATTTGTGACCTGACAAAATCCACGAAGGTCCATTCGACAAAATTTTACCCAAACAGGACGACAAATACTTCAATGGATTTACTTACTATTTATAATATATATTAAGCATACTTATGTTAGTAAATACTATATTATATATTTATATACCGACATATATAGTTAAAAGTTATAAATTAAGTTTATGTGCAGTGTGCGCGCAAGGCGCGCCGTCTGCTCCCGGGGCCTGTGCTGCTGCAGCACAAGCTACCTACTGTCTGTGCAGTGTTTAATTGTTTTTTTGTTTTTTTTTATTTTGTGTAGGTATGTTGTGTCTAATAAATTTATTTTCTTTCTTTCTTCTTTCTTTCAATTTCTAGGGCGCTATGTTCCTAAATACATACCTGTATTTAGTTGAGTAATAAAACACTTTTCCGGTGTAGAATTTAACTGAAACACGTACTGACTTTGACATCAATTCAGAAGCTGAATGCCTTGCGGGCGCGTTTGCTAAATCTATTACTGAGCATAGTCTGTGGCCGGCGTGCTTTTGAACTACACAACGAGTACAATATCACTAGTGAGTGTCAGCGAATATTCTAGAAAGTTTTCAATTGTTCTTCGAGAAAATTGTGAGGTTTTGAATTACGTCACATAAAATATTTCTACGAAAAACAAATACATACTCAGCGCGTTTAGTCGAGGTTTTTGGTGTTGAGATCTCTGCTAATTATCTCTGTCAAAGGATTTCTAGAGAGGAATCTATAGAAATCACTTCTTCTTAATTCCACAAAATATTCCACAATGTAACACTAACGCTGGTGAACGAACGCCTTTGTGGCGCATTATGAAATCATACAATGATCACTTCATTGGCATTGAATTATTTGCATTATCTTATCAATCATACCGTAAAAAACTTATACTAGAACTAGACGAATTTTGCTTGTAGTTTTCTGATATTATGTGGTTTTCGTTAGTTTGTGTAGGTTTATCCTTATTTATATTTAGTTCTCGGCTGACGACACATCGGACATTTACTTTTATTCTGATACCCGATCCTAAAATCATATCGATGAAGGTTTTTCGATGAGCCGTCTGCCGCATTCATCTTTTTGGTGATTACTCTGTTTTTGTGTTAATTTGGGGACAACGGGGCTGGTTACATAGCTAGTAATACGTTAATTAAGATTATAAAGTAAGCTCTTTATGTAATTGTTTGTTGTCCTAAATAAATAAAATAAAATAAAATAGGTAGGTACCTACATTTTTTTGCATTCTTGTAGCCTTTGGGCCACATCGTTTCTCTTTGGAAGATTTTTTTATCCGTGAATATGGTAAAATATCATTTATGTAAAGTGCAGTCTTTCAGAGAGAGCTAATTTTTATTTTATTTATTTATATTAAAAATTTATAGGTAAATGCCTGAGGGCGTTATCTACCAGTCAAACATCAGTGAAAAATAAATTGTTTTATTTTTTGCTTACTTCAAAATAAACTAATATGACACGCATACAATATACACTATTTAAAGTAGCTATAATAAAACAACAAAACTAAAACAAAGATGGCAGCTAACGTTGCTGTCAAAGCAGCCTAACCCAGAGAAAAGATGCAACTTGTCTCTAAGGCACTGTCACGTACGATTCCCACGTCTACATACTCCGAACCCTTTTAGTTTTTAGCATAAAATTTCAACCGAAACCCTGCATGCATACAAATTCCTTACATAAACCATTTTACAATCGCGCAACATTTTATCCCCAGAAAATTGTAATCTCAGAAAATCGCATTAACTTAAACAATATATCCTTTAATACCGCTTCAAATCGCTTTTTTACGCCATATAATTTCATGTGTGACAATAAAGGGGCAAAATATAACTTGAATACGTCATTTTCTTATTCGGGACGTAAAAAATGGCCGAGTCCCGGTTATACTGACGCGGGACATATTTTCTTGGATAATTTCGTCAACCGTTTTTGTAAGGCTCACGTGATAGATGGGACGCGGCTCATATTGGGTGAATATGAATTTGCATACAACCTGCATACAGGGCCCCAATTTCGATAAATGTCTACGGTTATAGTTGGATGACAATGACAAGTCAATTGTCAGTCAATGGTCAGTCAATGGTCAGTCAATGGTCAGTCAATGGTCAGTCAATGGTCAGTCAATGGTCAGTCAATGGTCAGTCAATGGTCAGTCAATGGTCAGTCAATGGTCAGTCAATGGTCAGTCAATGGTCAGTCAATGGTCAGTCAATGGTGTTATTTAAATACGAAAAGTGCGAAATAACACCATTGACTGACCATTGACATGTCATTATCATCCAACTATAACCAGTAGACATTTAGTGGAATTGGGGCGCAGGTCGGTAAACTAAAGCTGGTAACAAATAATAATTGTACACATAGCATGTTACTTTATAAGAGCAATGATAGCGGTACGGTTAAAGAGCCTGCTTCACATGATGATAATCAGTGAGACTCGGGTTCAAATCCTGGCATGTACCAATCAGTTTTTCAAAACTTAGGTACATATTCATCACTAGCTCGACGGTGAAGGAAAACATCGTCAAGAAAGCCGCAGGTCCCAGAACTAATTCTGAGGCATGTGCAACTATCACGTTTAGAGGTCCAAACAATATCTCGTGAAAAGTAGGTAGGAGTCGATCCAGAAATGGAACACCTCTGCCTACCCCCTCGGGAATAAAAGCCCCTGAGCGTGTATTTATTATTTCATTTTTAATTTAAGTCCCATAAAGATCCTAATAAAACATTCGCCGTATACAAAATAAAATTACTCCACCGGATTAACTCCGTTCGCTGAAAAATTGAGAGAGAAATGTACGTTTTAATTCAGACACGAGGAGACAAGAAGGAAATGGGCGAGCGTCGCGGCGATATGAAATATTACGTGACGCACCCTCATTGTGCGAACGAATTACTTTATTTGAATGTACACCTTTTCTTGTTAAATTAATTCCGGTAGAAAGAGAAGGTGAATGGTTTTGTGAAATAGCGTATTCGGGATCGTAAACGCACATTTTATGTCGTCAGTAAATATAAATTTAAAGTAAATAAACTTTTTAATGAACAATCTTTTTTGAGTTATTTCCTGCAATCAAATTAAGCTAAATCAGTGAGGCTCGGGTTCGAATCCTGGAATGAACCAATGAGTTTTTCAAAAACTTACGTACATATTTATCACTAGCTCGACGGTGAAGGAAAACATCGTGAGGAAACCCGCAGGTCTCAGAATTAATTCTGAGACATGTGTAAATAGACCCGGTCCTGCGATGGGCTCACCACCTATCACGTTTAGGGGTCCAATTTATCTCGTGAAATGTGGGTATATCCAGTAATGGAATACCTCTGCCTACCCCCTCGGGGATGAAAGGCGTGAGATTATATTATTATTATTATTCCTGCAAGCCCTTTCATTTAATTACCATATTGTAGGAGTGCATTAAAAATTACTAGTCCGCCATCTTGGGTATGCCGCCATGTTGGATTTAGAATGACGTCACACAGCTAATCATGCATTGTCATACAAACTGATCGCGACAAAATTTCAGCTCAATACGTTAAAGAAATCTCCTTCAAAATTGAGTTGGAAGATTCCACGCGAACATACATACATTGCAAGTTAAATAAAAGTTTGTAAACAAAATAAATAAATAAAACAATTAATCTCACGCTTTTTATCCGCGAGGGGGTAGGCAGAGGTATTCCATTACTGGATATACCCACATTTCACGAGATACATTGGACCCCTAAACGTGATAGGTAGTGAGCCCATCGCCGGACTGGGTCTATTTACACATGTCTCAGAATTAATTCTGAGATTTTTTCCGGGTTTCCTCACGATGTTTTCCTTCACGTTTGAAGTTTTTGAAAAACTCATTGGTACATGCCAGAATTCGAACCCGAGCCTCACTGATTTCTAAACAAATACCCAGGAAACCACCCCTGGAAATACCCAGATTTCGACAGTTTTTGATTAGACGACTATATAAAATGACAGCGATGCTTGGAACTGATTTCCTCTAGCACAGCGCAATACTTTAGTATTAAGTAAGAATTAATGAAAAGAATACTGTGTTGAGGAGTTTCTTGACCCGTTTCTCCTCAACCATACATGCTGAAGCGGTGGAGTTGAAATGACGTTCAATAAGTGAACCTGTACCTAAGTCCTTATTTTGGGTTAAACATTTTGACTTTGAATATTAAACACATCCCTAAACCAAAACTACAAAGAACAAACGCTGTACATTAAACAAGACATTACCGTGACACTCCATCACAAAATTAAAACGAGAGGCAACAAAAAACCGTCCATAATCCTACTCGGCGCGTTCGTAGCCAACTCAGATTTCTGCTAAGTAAAGCTATGATTGTTCAATTTGAGCTCGCTCCGGCTAGGGTTGTCGCGGCGCAATTTCGAAAAATCCGGATGAAAAATAATTGCTTAATGTACTGTAACGTTGTCACTACTATACTCGTACCTCCTTACTGACGTCTTTTCTCCTTTCAATAAATTAACATCATACATACATATGAAGGGGTAGGCAGAAACAACAGCCCGCCACATGCTACGATACTGGCATACCTCTCGCGCCTCATCTACATCCATCAATCGGTTCATACAGCTCGTCGCTTTCGGGTACTTTTTATCTGGCTTTTCTTTAATATAACGCCGATCTGGTCGATGTAAATACGCCTAGGTCGCCCTCTGCCGACTCGGCCACGCACAATCCCCTCATATATTTGTCTCGTTAGACGCCTTTCATCAATCCGCTCAATATGTCCAAATAACCTGAACATTCCCTTGTCAATCTTAGTCACTACATCCTCTTTCAAGCCACAACGCTCTCGAATGACACTATTCCTCATTCTATCATTCAAGTGTACTCCACTCATGCGTGGAAAACCTTTAACTTTGTACCTATCCGGACTAAGTCCGGGATAGTTGATGTTAATTTATTAAAAGGAGAAAAAGAGGTCGCAGTATCGCCAGTATCACTAACCAGATGTATTGGTACGTCGTTCTTCAAACATTTTTTTATTTATAAACTATCTTACGTTGTGCCATTTTGACAGATTCATCTTCCATTTTTTATATAATTACAAGTTAGTTGAATTAAAAATAACTTTTTCACGCAACTTCTTACGCATACCGAGATCAAATGTAGCTTCTGCTTTATTCTGATGTAAGTTTATCTTAC